>OV815969.1:11742500-21742500 GCA_929112965.1 Mythimna albipuncta
AGTACCCACTTGTTTAATAAATAAATTGTAAATCAAAATAACGCTGTTTCATTACGAATACGATGCTATAGGGTTGACTTTAAAAAATCTGGCATGAATAACTGCAGCTGCATTTTTCTAAAAAAAAAAAAACAATTTTCTATTTTTAATTAATTTAATTTACTAGATTTGTCATAAAATACGTTTCTTCCATTAAACAGACCGCTGAAGGTCGTTCTTAATCGCATCCTCTACTATCAGTCAATCTTGCAAACATGCACCCCGCATGTGGAATACAACGTACATCGTCGTCCGTTATTCTCCGGTAAGGACCAAGCCCACTTGGTTCTTATCGGACAGCAACTGATGCAGGCTTTGTTTTCCGATGGGAAAAATCATCCAATGACAATTCTCGCTCTTGGGCATAGCGGGAGATAGTGTCAGACTCTTACTGACTAAAAAATAAAAAACCCATCCCTTTCCTTCAAGCCTTCGTACCGGGGCTCGAGCGCCCTTTCGGATAACCCTGGCCCCAGTAGGCTTCGACTCGGCTGGGCCCCTGCTGTTGCTGACAACTCCTTTAGGCGCGCGAGAACAGTGCGCGCCGTCGGCTCGCACCTGTGGCTATTTAATTAGGCGTAAAATGCACTCATTGGACTAAATTCTTTGTTTAGTTACTAAAAAAACCAATCGATCTTTACTCATTCTTATCATAAAATGTCATTTCACAAGTGACATTCATGGCGCTGAAACAGATACCTATGCATTATTGGCAATAACATTTGGATTAAGATAATGGATTTATGAATACTATACACATTAAATTCATCAAACCAATGAAGACAGTATTAATCACCGAATGCGTAAATGGTTTATATGGAGCAAATGCCCTGTATGTTGGAAGATTTCACAATATAGTTTAAAGCGGAGAAAATGTAAGTGGTTGATGTATTACTTACGTATTTAGTAAATAGTTTTCCATGTTGGTTTTATGACATTTTACTTCTAGTCTTCGAGTCTTGGTTAATTAGGCATGATTGGATTTCAGCAGCTGTATCGCTACTTCCTGACTGTACGGTCAATCAATATAGATTGGGATCAGGTTATAAAACCGCTTATCATAGTCTCCATACTCGTTGATTCGTTTATTTGAACGTACTAATCTCAGGAACTACTGCTTTGAATCGCAGGTGAAACCGCAAGGGGCGTTAATAAAATACTTACTTTTCCACCGGTTTCACTCATAGCTTTGATTAGGTACTACTCCGCTCTTGTTAGTCGTGTGTTGAATTGTTGATGTTATATAGCCTTCCTAAATAAATGGACTATACAACGCTAGATTTAAATTAGAACACAAGATCTTCAATTCCTGAGATGAGCACATTTGAACAAACAAACTCTTCAACTTTTATAACATTAAGTGTTTACGTGGAAAGGTCAGCTATAAAATTCCACTAGGGTGAACAAACTAATTGGTTTGCATTTAGAAACATGGGTTCAACAACCCAATGAAAATTGTAAGACAATATTCAACAGCACATGTTTGAATATTATATGCCTTAAACTATCATTTACTGGATATATTTTTGACTTGATTGCGCCCTGGCAGTTGATGGGTAGTGAGTGTAGTGACATGCTCACTCAAACTTGTTGATGGTGGCGCATGTGCTGAAAACATAGGTTCCATTTTTAAAATAAATAAGATTTCTTCTTGCATTTCTGTTTTGACTATTTGACCTTGAAAATTCAATAGTACCTGTAAGTATTTTAATTGAAGTAAATGCTTCAAATTTTGCAGTTTTAATTAGTTGTCGACGTAATACGTAGAAAATGATTCATGCAAATTATATCGTATTGTTCCGGATTTCCAATTTAATTACACAATATTATCTCATATCACGAATACTATCATACAAGTACAAAGGTAGTTTTAATCAAAGTGCCTAAAGATGTCCCATGTGGTTTTTGTGATTCATAGAAATCGCGATACCCAGCCAATAGCTGAGAGATACTCGGATTATTGACCATATTAGTTCTGGGTAGCATCAACAATAAAAAAGATACGGATGAGGAAAATCAACGCAACGTTTGTGATAAGGTGAAATCATTGAGAACTAATAAAAAATACTCTGAAATACGCGACAACAGTTTTAGTCTAGTAAAAACATTACAGATATCAGGTTTAGGGGCATTCGGATAATATGTAAGCAGAATTCTTGTCAGCAAAAGTAATCACAGGGGGATGTGACGTCCGGATCGAGCCCAAATCGTCAACGGTGCGTGCTGTTCACGCGCGCCTCAAAGAATTGTCAGCAACCGTAGGGGCCCAGCAGGGTCGAAGCCTACTGGGGCCAAGGGTCTAATTCCGAAAGGGAGGCTCGGCCTCGGTATGAAAGGCAACGAAAGAACAGAGTGGGTTTTTTAGTCAGTAAGAGTTGGAGGCTATCTCCTGCTCCGCCCAAGGGCGGGGGATGTCATCTGGATGATTTTTACCCATCAAAAAAAAAACAAAAAGGGGAAGTGGGTAAGTTTTCCCCCGCTCTTATGCTTAAATAAACATTATAAAAATTTATGAGCGGAAGAGAAGTAAAGACTATAAGAATTGCAACCTTGCATCATATCAGAAAAAGGGAAATAAAAAAATATTCCCAAATCATTTACCATAAACAGCCCCGCCCCAATAAGAAAACAAAGCAGAGAATTCCACCCGCATTTAATGCGTAATACTTGAATGGCGCCATAAGATATTATCAGAAAGGAAAATCACTAACACTGTTGACTAATGTAAACAACTAGAAAATACTGTGAAATACGTGACAACAGCCTAATAAATAAATTATGTCATGAGGCTTAAGAAGTAATCGGAAAGGAAATTCACTAACCGTATTCAATAATGTAAACAACTGATAATAGTGGTGTATTTACTCTATAGCTAAGAGACTGTAGGGCCAAAACCGAAGATCACAAAGGTCGTAACTAGAATTGTGCTGTTGCTGGCAACATTGCCCGAAGTGGAAAATTGCTACCTATATTGCCACCAATAATCATATTACTTTTTACTCGTCTTCACTTTTCGTGTTCTTCGGGGTGAATCTGATTGTCCTGAATTAGTTGCTCAGCTGGTGAGGTTGTTTGTTCCTCCTGTACCTAAACAACACCTCAGGCCGCGAACACACTTTTTATTTTCTTCTTGTTTCTGTACAACGCATTAGTTTAGTTAGACTGTAATGTTGTTTAAGTAAATTGTAAATAATTAAATATTTCAGGCAATATTGCCACAAATATTCCCATTTCACGGTAAAGTTGCCGGCAACAGCACACCTCTAGTCGTTAACGTCCCTAGCAAAGGTTTTCTTGAAATAAGCACTACTACTACATTCTTCTAGGGAGCAGCTCGGATCGCCCTCCAGCGTTTGGATCGAGGTAACAGGCAGATAAAACTTTTATATTTAGGTAGTGGGCAAAAGAGTAAGTTGATCTGAGCGATGTGGTCTACAATGCGGCTGCCGGCTTACATCAAGGGTCGGCTCTCAACCCTTACCTATTCCGGATTATATTGGACACTCTGACATAGGATATCTAGGAAGAGGATTCCTTATATGTGCTGTTTGCCTATGACATTGTCCTAGCTGCCGGGAGTGGTCTAGGGTCCACAGCAGATAGGAAGTGTAGTGGCATAGAACCAAAACTGAACACTTGTTCGGGGATTTCGGCAGCCAATCCAGTTCTGTACTCTTAGCTCTCACTGGAATGCCCAAACCTATCTGCTCCGACTTTTGTTACTTTAGGTCGCCAAGGGTATAGTGAGGTAGACCGAGACAATCGGGTCAAGTAACGATAAAATGGCAACAGGTCACTGGAATAAGCGTGTAAGTTATCCTAGGCCTAGGTTGACTGGTAGAGAATGCCTAAGGCATTAAGTCCGCCTATGTACTTTTTGTTGCATGAAGATTAAATAAATAAATAAATAAATAAGTGATCCACGAATACCCTTCAAGTTGAAGGATAAAATCTACAAGTCTATGATAATACCTGTTATACTGTATGGATCAGAATGTGGGCTTGTGAAAAAAGATTCATGTAGCGCAGATGAGAATGTTGTTGAAGAGGAATTGTTTGTCTTAGTATAGTCATGTACAGAGGAGGGATGAAACGGATGTTACTAAAAGAGTTATGACGGATGACAAAACATAATGGAACAAAACGTTGCGCCGACCCGAAATAACATTGGACAAGGACAGGACGAGGACAACAGACTAATATCAGAATAATAAATGATTTACAATTTTTCCATAGCCATTGTATGTACTCAAAATGGTATCAAACAATAGACTTTTACAGTTTTACCTCATAAATGGTCTCATATCAAACAGAATATTAATATTACTTTATCCTGACGGTTGTGTTTAATCTTTGCACCGACCGCGCCCAGATCATTATGATTATAATATTAGCTGAACGTAATCACTACCCGCTGAAAGTTAGACGCGTGATACGAGCATGATATTTATTGTTAAACGATAGAGAACATCCAATAATTTATTTATAGACACAATAAGGAATGCGATCGATACAAAGTAAAGCTAAAAATAGCTATTTTATCAGATTTAAAACGAAAAACATTGATAAAAGTGTCAGCTTGGGCTGTCCTATAGCAACTCAATTTATACAAACATTTTTTATTATTATTCTACACAAACATTGTTTTATTATTATTAGTTTACCAGTATTAGGAGCAAAGTCCAAGCTACCGGTGGTTAGAGCTCCAGATACAATGAGAGACATGGCTTTCCCATTCAACCCCTTGATAAAGCGGTCTACTGAGAGCGGTCTAAAGTGTTAGTTAAACTCGTAGCTATTGAGCTATTGGTTTATACAACTATCGGTACAATGATCGCTGAGGCCATATTCCACATGTCGCCTACCTCAGGGGTCAAGTCGAGATACATAATTTATTTACATTATTCGATTTTCAGGAGGTTTGCGTTATGCGGGATGGTAATATCAGCAATCAATTCACGCCTTTCGATTGTCAACCACCAGTGTCTAAGGATTATTGGCCTCAATAGTCCTGTCAATGTAATATGACCATTACTGAGAACTGTGTCGGGTTTCAGAGCAAGTTGCCGAGTCTTAGCTATAAGGTTATGCGGTTGTGCCTATGCAAATACTCTCTGGAAACAATGTTAGAAATTGATTTTTCCAGGTTGTGACATGCCCGACAGATGTCAACCGTGCCGTCCATCACAAGAAATCTTCGGTTGTTATTCGTTATAATAACTTTTTCCGTAATTACACGGAAAAAACTTTCGATTTCCCCAAAAGATCACTCAAATACGAACAAGCCATGACTGCTTACTGATCGAAGCCCATGAAGGGTCCGGAAAAAGCGTTAGACATAATTGATGGGCACATGCTTGACAACTATCTCACCTGAATGATGGTAAGCAAAGCGATGTTGTGACCGACGATAAAGCATGCTTGCCTAGAAGTAACCATATTCACTCTTAGCTCAAAGATGTTCTAAGTTGTAGGTATCAGTAAACACAGACTATGAACTGTGCATTGTCATCAAAGTAGTATTGTACCAAACTATTATTTAATTTATAACTACAATACCTAATCCTATTATCCTATTAGCAATAAAGTTTATGATCGCGTCATAATAAACACAGCAATACTACAGCAAACTCATTGATAAATTACATTATTATTTATAGTACCCTCACCTGGTGCCACCGCCGCCGCCATCGACATAATTATACCTGCAGCCCTATCAGCCAATATCAGAGTCGAACGTGACTATGTGAAGACTAGCAAAGACGTCATTGTCATAGTTAAGCTTTCTAGAATTTCTTTGTTGTATGAAAATATTAGAAAGAAAATGTCTCATTACTTAGCCAAATCATTTAATTATTTCTAGTTGATGTAGGAAGTATCATCACAAGCCATCATCATTTATTTCGACAGCACTGTGGCTGAGAGTTATGTTTCAGGCGAGCGCCCTAGTGGGTCACAGATCCAATCTCTTTCAGAGGCTATAATTGTGCGCTTGCAATTTGTCCTTGAAGGCGGTCTCCACTTAGGGCGATACCAATCTCGTTAAGTTCAATGCTGCTAAAACCGGATCTATTCCATCCGGCTCTATTTTTAAGTCTTGGTTGGGTTAGCGATGGCTAGGGCGTAAGGATGTTCTCGGCCAGCACTGAGGCAACTATTACCGAGGAAGCTGAAGGAATGCCTGAGAAACGATAAATATTTATACTTTTTATTGTAACCAACTGGCATGAATTCCGAGCGGAGGAGTGTGAGAAACCTAATTTCACCATAGAAAAATATAATGAATAATTTAATAAGTAAGAAAATCATTTATTTTTAGGAACAAATAATTAATTGTATCATTAAGTAGGTGGTGACAAATCCGTTTATCAGATACACAAATTAAAAATAGCTTGATTAGAAATCTACGAAATTGTTTTGATCCGTGTGGAAGGAAAAACCGATCGGATGATAGTGACTTCATGTTCCTTCACGTTTTGAAGGAACATGAAAGAACAGGAAAATTTTTAATGCATAGAAAACAACAGTTCTCATAGGCCTATTGCAAATGCCTATGAGAACTGTGTTTTCTATGCATTAGACACACAGACAGAATTGTGAAAATTGCAAAGTTTCCGTCTTTCAAAATAAGACACCAATTTACTCCTCTCAGATTAGGGAATTCTTTCCATTAAGTCAACCACTTGATGTATTAATATTATGCCAAAGCAATTCGACAAGTTTCTTTTATCTGCTTATGAATTAACAAAAATGTGATAAATATGTCATTTTAACAAATATGGTTACAGTATCAATATTACATTAAAAAATAGAGTCCTGAAAACTAGGTTTTTGTGGAGGTATAAAGTACTGTTTACCGTCTAAATTAATTTTGATAGATAATTTGTTTCAGACAAAAACACACATTCTTTGATAGCCTAAAATTGAGGTCTGTCGGATAAAAACCAAAATAATACACACAAGGGCTTTCAGATGACCTACTTTACAAATCGCATCGAATTAATCAAAGAGGAGGCCAGCAAATAGTTCAATCGGATTATAAATGCGTCGTGAAAATAATCTGATAAAACATATAGCATCCATATAAATACACGCAGTCGCAGCCTTAATATCATAACATATTCGAGAGTGACCAACAAAGTCAACTTGAGGAGCCCAAGTGAAATTATTATTGATTTATTTTTCTAAATCACTTTTTGACAAACCTACCAATCAAGTAAGTATTGACGTCTCATCTCTATTACGTTTTAAGAATCTGTCTTCTTTTTTAAATGATTGTTTAACTTGCCATAGACTTAGATATTAATTCATTCTCCTCTCTTTTCTTTTCTTCTTAGTTCTAATGTCCACGAGGAAAATATTGTCATCTTAGCACTGTTACATTTTAAGAATCGTTCTTTTTATTTAATTATATCTAAAATTATTTAAAAATTAATTAATTTCAATTGATCTATCTCTTCTGTTCTCCTTAATCTCATACGCACAACAGTAGATTTCTACTATTTAATCGGTAACTAACATTTTATTTTGTTTTTGCAGAATGCAGCGCAACCAAGCCTTCTCTTCCAACAACCGCTACCAGAGCTACTCTGCTAGTCCTTGCTTTGGACCACCCAGGAACCAGCACTATCCCAATGGAGGCTACGCACCTCAACCTCCACAGCCCTTCCAGCCCAACACATGCTTCATGCCCGCAAATGTCATCCGGAAAATGAGCAACACCACACCTCCTAAAGGATTTGGTCGTAACTTCTGAATCGAAGGAAGGCTCATACATTTGTGATGGAATCTCGAGTAGTAATGCGTTTTGGTTACCGTTTACTGCTAGTTTAGGTTAAGTAATCTCACAATATTTATTTAATAAGTTTAAACATTAAGTGAACCTTATTTATAATATATTGTTTAGAGATGTAAATCGTATCGTCTTCGTATACTTTTTTAAGTTGTACAACATTTTTATGATTTTTTTAAGTCAATAAATAATTTATTACACCAAGCTCTTAACTATTTTTATATCACCTGTCCCTGATTTACGAGTAAACCTTGTTAAAAATTAGATTTATAAATATTGCAATAAAATTGGAAATTAGTACTTTGACCAGTCCATATTAATGCGGCGTACTGTCGCAATATGAAAATAGACCACACACTGATTCCTTCATGATCAAACTTTTTTATTATAATTGATAGGCTGTTAAGAAATTGTTTTCGATGTGTCATTCTGTAGAAATTCCAAGATAATTATTGTCTGTGCGATAAAAGAACCGTCGTGGCGTAAAGTGAAAACAACATTAAAGATTTTAAGTAGCAACACAATCCAGCCATCCGTCAAATGCCAAACGTCATATAATATTGACACTGGTTTGTTTATTGTGTTATTTTATTGTGATTTTTAATTAAAATCTTCAGAAAGGTGATAAAAAATTTCACTGAGCTGCAAGGGAAATAATATTTAATATAATACAGTTTTGCCAAAGATAACAAATGGCAAATCACATCTTTATTGATCAAAACAAAGTCACGAACTTGTGAAACATTGGTATGCTGTTTTTTTGGTACGACTTTTATTTTAATGTTTTTAGATTTCCTAGGTAAACTCCTGTCCCTGCTATCTCCAAATCTATATAAATTAAACGGAAATTCATTTAAACATGACGATATTTATTTATTTTGTTTTGGTCAATATTTTCGATGGCTAGTATAAAGAGTATTGATACTTTAAATTTATAATGCGTTTCGACTAACTTAGAATATTTCTTTTCAGGGGATACAGTAACTAAAATAAAAAAGGGCAAGTGTGAGTCGGATTCGCGCACTGAGGATTCTGTATAAATTTACTTATGAAATCAATTCCCGAATTGAGTTACGAAGATTTTTCCGAATTACAATTTTTTTTTTTTTTGTGGCGTTTCTACTAATTTACAATTTCCAGATTTTTCCCTGTACTTGTTCTATGATTTATGCCAAATTTCAGGATTTTAGGTCAACGGGATTCACCCTATGAACTTTAATTCCTTTGAGTATCGAAATATACGTTTTTTGCGACATAAACGGCCGTATCTTTTTTTTTTCGTTAACTCAGAAGTCTGAATTTTTCACAACTTCAAAAGACCGCAGACTTGAGCGTATGGTTTTAATATTAACTCGATACCTCCAAGCGTTCTCGAATTAAAGGGTCTTAACAGATAAACAGACGGACAATCAAGTGATCCCAAAGATCTTATTTACTAGATGGTCCCTTACAGGCTAAATAGATTTTTTACGAAGCAACATTACACATTCTGAAGTGTACTTTATTTTCATCGTCATAAGTTCATATTTTTCATTGATTAGCAAAAGGGAAAAATGTACTGAGGAAGACAACGAGAAAGTGGTCGTGTCATCGTTTGTTCCATTTTTACCTTTATATTTAACTAGGGTAAACATAAACTTGCTGTTAGCTACAATATTCCTGTCAGTGATAATAGACCGATCCCAGTCAAAGTGATAGAACTATTTTCGTTGGAACTGGGTAAGTGGTCGTTGGATAGGCAGTGCAGCAGTTTCTTCAGGCTATTTTCCTTTACCGGTTCGTGTTTGCATTTAAATATTTATCATCATTACAAACTAAAGATGTCTACTGTTCGACATAGGCCTCCCCCAGGTGTTTCATCACGTGGGCAAGTTCAATAAATAGGCTACTAATATTATAAATGCGAAAGTTTGTGAAGATGGATGGAGGTAGTCGTATGTATGGATGTGTCGCGCAAAAACTACAAGACAGATGAACTTAATCATAAACATTGCAATAATATAGCTATAACTTTGCAGTTTCATTAGGTGAGCAAATTCAGCCAATAGGATAATTTTTATTATAGGGTGAAGCCGCTGGAAGAAGCTAGTCTAAAAATATCAAGATTTAACAATCGCACTATAATGACGTCACAATGTTGCTTACATAACAAAAACGATATTTATCTACAGCAGCGCCCTCAAATCCCACGATGGTTTACTTTCCGCACAGACTCTATCTTGAATAGTAAACGTATTTAATGAGAAAGAACTATACAATTCCACCCTAAGTCTTTTCCTCCTTTTTAATAAACCTCATAATAATAAAAGGAATATTAAAAACCATTTAAATAGAATGTATTTGCTCTAATAAAGTCACTCAAAGGGCAATGGAAAGGGCTATGCTCGGATTTTCATTGCATTGTCACATCAGAAAGAAAGATGTCCACAGGAGTTAAGTTACCTACGTAGTCCGAAGAAACGCCAAACTTAAGGCTTATAGTCCCTTGAACCATCTGGCCAAAATTACGTGGACGCACCTCTTGCACCCGCCTAGGCGGTACTAATACGTAAATCTGTTTATTTATTTGCGGCCAACAGCGCCCGGAAAGCGCGCGGCTGACCTTTAAATCCATTTTCTTTGCGAAATGTTGATTGATTTACATATGCAATGTTCACTTTGAAGAATATTTAATCACCAATTTTTATGTGTAAAATTGTTTCTAAAGATCCAAGCCGTTTCGAAGGAGTAGGGAAAAGTTGCGAAATTGCTAAATATTTTTTTTATACAAAAGTATTAATAGCACGAAAAAATCAAATGTTGATAATGTTGTTCATGAATCTGACCGTTACCGAGGAGTTGGCTTCAGAAAGTTACTGTTTTATGGCACTTTTCGGACGCTTGGGCCTTAAGTGGCAGTAGGCAGGGCACATTGCTCGTAGAATAGATGGTCGACGGGGACGAAAGGTTCTAGAGTGATGATGACGTACCGGAAGAAGCAGCGTTTGAAGATCTCCAATAAGTTGGTCAGATGACCTGGTGAGGGTTGCGGGAATCCAATGGATGCAAGACAAACAGGACTGGTCGTTATACTGACACTTGGAGGAGGCCTGCATCCAATAGTAGACGTCTTTCGGCTGAATTGATGATTCGTATGAAATATTAGTGTACTTATGTCGTGTTCAACAAACGTTGACTAGGACTGGTTAATTTCGTCTTGAGGTAAGCTGTGGTACATGAGATGAGATGACTTCGCGCATCTTACCCAACGCTATCCAAATGATGCAGCTGCGAGGGTATTCTTTTGTAGTGATATTAACTTGAACTTTATTTTGTATGGGTTAATTTTAAGACTCATTCTTCCGGAAATTTTACTGAAATCATCAAGCATTAGGTACACTGTGGTCCTTCATAGCCTCAGACATGCCTACTAAATTGTCGGCATACCGAAGTTTAATGATGTACATACAGGCTATTTATTTGTTCTTTATTGAACACGAAAACTTAACTTTATAGTAGGATACAGTTGTACAGTACATTTACAATGACAAGCTTAGTTTTTTCCAGCAAACTTTCTAGTGTTAGAAAGAGATCATATTTTACGTTATTATTATTCAATCTACAACCTCGCTGACATCCTCTACAGGCCTAAATCTGCTTTTGGAGAGAGGTAGGCTCATTGGAATGAAGGCCACAACAGCTCACGTTTAACAATCCATGGAATGAATATGGAAATCTAAATTTGTTTGTACGAGTACAGTGTTTTTGTGCATAAAGTTTAAATAAACAAATAAATTAAATCTGGATAGCTTAATAGGTAACTGCTACAGCATATGTGGTTTACGGTACTAAAGCCTTTTCCGAATCCGGCTCCGGATAATACCTGAAAACTCTGTTGGCATTCAGTAATTCCGTGATTTACTCGAATGTTTTACAAAACTTGTTCCAGGAAATACGTGTTTTGTTTTAAATACTTAAAATTTTTGAAAAACTTTGTCATTGCTTGTATAGTTGTTGCAAAATAGCAGATTTTCAGAGGTCTTAACTGGATTAGTTTTACACAAATTTATAAATTGATTTCCATACAAGCCTAGATAATATCCACAAGATACTGTTGCCAAAATAATCTAATGAAAAATGTGTAATAACGTCATAATCGCGTAAGAGCGGTTGTATGAAAAACAGTGAAAATGTATGTCGAGATACATCCCCTTAATATAGATTTTTAAAAGTCCATGCCTATGGCGTTTTCAGTATTAAATAACCATTAAAGGGCTTAAAAAATCGGGTTTTCCTTCCGCCATTACCTAATACATTATTGTTTGTAAGCCGCTTCAAGGGCATCCTGTATCTCGTACAACTTCAGATCCAGTTGCGTTGGGACAAGTTATTTATAATTTAATGATTTTTGGAATTTTTAAGTAGTGCATATTTATATTTGCAACGCTGGAGGGGGAGGCCTATGTCCAATAGTGGACGTCTGTTTTCTGAGATGATGATGAATATTTGTAATGACTAGTGTATTTCATAATGATTTTAATTAGCGGAATTTTGTGTTTATTTATGTTTAATTTCTTTTTAATCTAAATGTGAATGATGATTTTTATATGAGTCTTAATAATGGTACCTGAAATATTTTTTTTTTTTATGTCGTAGATGTAGCAGCGGTTCAATCTAGTTCTTTACTCTTTTTCTTTTCAATACGTCTCCTAAAAATAAAAACGATAATTAGATGTACAAATAGTCTTTCATTACTCTCCGCCTCTAACAATATTAAAGCGGCAGGGGTCGTTTTTCAAAGACCTGGAAATTCGTTAATTAAACTGTTTATTTCAGGCAAGCAGTATATGTTATATTGTTTGAGAGCCTGAAAATGAGGTCTGAGGAATACGAAACCAATACAGTACCACACGGAGCAGCCTTCAGTTGACCAACCTTATAGATGTCATCGACACAAATACAAAGCAGGCCAGGGAATGGTTCAATCAGATTATAAATGCGTAGTGGAAATAATCTGATAAAACATGAAGCATCCATATAAATACACGTACTCGCAGCCTGAATATCATAACACATTCGATTGTAATACAGATACAAATCGACTCGAGGAGCCCAGGTGACATTATAATTAATTTAATTTTATATACCAAGTTTCGTCAAACCTATCAATCAAGTAAGTATTTCCATCTTATCACTTTTGTATTTTTAGAATCTTTCTTGTTATTTGAATATTGTATCTGCTGCCTTCCATATAAAACCAATTCGGTCTCTTCTATCCTCCTAAATTTTCATGGTCACAATGACTGAGGTTTACTTTTTAATCAGTAACTTTATGGTGATACTAATATTTTGTTTTGTCTTTGCAGAATGCAGCGCAACCAAGCCTTCTCTTCCAACAACCGCTTCCAGAGCTACTCTGCCAGCCCTTGCTTTGGACCACCCAGGAACCAGCACTATCCCAATGGAAGCTACGCACCTCAACCTCTACAGCCCTTCCAGCCCAACACATGCTTCATGCCCGCAAATGTCATCCGAAAAATGAGCAACACCACACCTCCTAAAGGATTTGGTCGTAACTTCTAAATCGAAGGAAGGCTCATACATTTGTGATGGAATCTCGAGTAGTAATGCGTTTTGGTTACCGTTTACTGCTAGTTTAGGTTAAGTAATCTCACAATATTTATTTAATAAGTTTAAACATTAAGTGCACTTTATTTTAACTATTGTTTAGTGTTTTGAATGTAAACTATTTTTGTAAGTCTGTTTACATACAACTATTCTTTTTTATTTTATTTATTTTAATAGATTTTACATTGAACAATTTTTTTATATTTTAAATTTTACATTATATCACCTGTTTCCTAGTGCATAGTGATTATGGTGGTATTTCAATCTTCTAATTGAAAGCCACATAAAGAAAAGCAAACATACATTTCAATAATTTAATATCTCATTCATTTTGGATATGCGTTATGCTGTTTTCAATTTAACGCGGTACCACCATTTAGTCGAAATAAACTTGACTAGTGAGAACAAAGAAATTAAAAAAAAAAACTACACAATCTTAGTAGATCACCATATCTGTTTATCATATATTCCAACAGATATTTTTTTGTTATGATACTGTAATAAGCCATGACCTAATTACCTAAATAATACAGTTGTAGAAAACAAGGACTTACAGTATCAATGTAAAGTTTAATTTCATTCCAACTACTTATTTGATATGGTCGTTTCCTGTACCTGATTTAGTTAAGGACCCGCTAAGCAGCCCTGTAGAACTCCTAATACCAGTGATTTGTTAGTTCTTATTGTTAATGTTAAATGTTTACATTATTACATAATGCATTAATATTCGCCGTACCGTTTTTGGACGTAACTGCCCTATAAATATGTATTGTATATATAAAGTCCAGCGTTTTATTTATTATCTTGTAGAAACAGAAACAGTGTCAAAAGCTTTAGTTAGTTACAGAAAAATGCATAAACTCTTAACTTATTTTCAATCTTGTACTTCAAAAGCTAATTTACACATAATTGTTAAAGCTAATAGCCGAAGTGCGGTTATGCCTAGGTTTAGCCCGCAACAACTAGGTGTAGCCGACTACACCTAGTTGTTGTTTAAACTTAGGTGTATCCTGCGTATCTTCCTACGTTTAGCCTACATCATAGTGGCTAGAACTAGGTGCTGTCACCCAGCGGTGGCTAAACTAAGTGTACTAATTAACATCGGCTAGGACTAGGTTTTAAGTGCAGTTAAGCACTTTTGGTATTATCGTACTTGGTCGGCTACATCTAGTTGTAGTCGGCTAAAACTAAGTGTAACCGCACTTCGGCTCTGTTAGTCCTAACATTTACAAAAGGAGAAACTGACTGATATCAACGAACAGCCTAAACTACTGGGCCTAGAAACGTGAAATTCTGCACGAAGCTACCTTATATAATGTAGGCGTTACTAAATTTGAAACTTGGCACAAATTCTAACCAAAATTAACAATAAAGAGAGTCATTATTAGTTTTTAACGCTATCCAGAGAAAACGGATTAAAGAGTGTATAGTTTTTATGAAAACATTCTGGCGAACGGAGTCGCGGGCAAAGTGCTAGTAAATTACAATAATGTATTATAATGAAAATACCAAAAAAATATTGAAAACGTTTCATATTATCGAAGATTGAGCTCTTACTTTACACCGTTAAATTTTAATCGTTTTAATCCCGTGGAGGGTCCATCCGGTACATGAAACACTATCGATTTGTAAAGATAAAGTTAATAGTCGGGGTTGCGTACAAACTACCTACAGGTCATTGAACTCGCTCAGCTGACGTTTTCTTACAGAAATTAATTTCGTACATGCGTAAATTAATACGAGTTTTGAAAAAAAAAGGTACTTTATTTTTTAATTTTATCTTTACAAATCGATAGTGTTTTATGTACCGGGTCGACCCTCCACGGGATTAAAACGATTAAAATTTAGCGGTGTATAGTTTAATCCGATTCAAGAGCATTAATCAATCAATTCAATCTTAAATCGGAGTAAACAAGGCTAAATATTATCACATTAATATTATAAAGGCGAAAGTTTGTGAGTTGTGTGTCAGTTTGTTATTTTTTCGCGCTCGGTTTTTGACTAAAATTGGTACACGGATAGACCATATCCTAGAATGCCACACAGGATACTTTGTATAGGTAATGGTAGTATTTTCCCTTGGGGCAATTTTCTACTTCTACGAGGACAAAGCATCTGACAACAGCTAGTATTATAATAAATCCCTTATTTTTAAAAATTGCTTTGTGATATTTTTCATAGGTAGAAACTGGTTATATCTACGAAAAATAGCTAGAAATTACCTCCTTCTATAAAACAGCAGCTAGAAGGTACCGTCGAGCGGGATCGTTAAAGGGCTGATCCCACACTGAGAAGAAAGCGTCGTCGTGGAGGCAACCACCTCGATGTCCAACTTGCCGAAATCTCGCCAGCATCTTTCAATGCAGAAGGGACTATGGAACAATGGGTATTCAGAATGGACACTCTATCGCCCATAGCGTGATCCTTTGGAGGACAATGGCAGATTTATCAATGATTTTAGACAGTTTTTTTGAAAATATTAATTAAATCACCTTTTTTAAAAAATAAATAAAAATAAGTATTTTTTTTGTAGCGCCTTCACTGTAGCTCTCCGCAATATAATTTTTAGTGTTTCGTGAAGTTTGCAATGTCTGTAGGTGATACAATGTTTCTAAGTTTATTTTAAGCTTCATATTTGATTCGTGTAAATCTCGTGTCACTGTGTTTGCTATCGAACTCTTCTGTAACGTCTTGACTAATTATTACGAAATTCTTTGTGTGGGTATATTTAGTATCTAAGTTCGCAAATAAGTCGTAGCCTATTTTACACTCTCCTACAACTACCTCTCATATTATTCTTTTATTTTATATGGTAGTACAATGTTTACCGGGTCAGCTAGTATTAATGTAGGAAATTCACTTTGGATGCCATATTTTTTTAGGTTTGAGACTATGCCTGTTATGACGATGACGTTTTAATTTATTATCAAACAATATACTGTAGAATATTGTCAATCAATTCAAACTGTGAAATGTTAAAATACAATATAATTATTATTTATTTTTTGATAATGTTTTATTTTTTCTATGTTATAGTTTTAGACAGTGATAAACACTAATATTCTATGTTGTAGTGTAGTATAAGTAGCGCCTTATTGTTCTCAAAAGCATACAATACTCTCGCAGCATGCGATGTCAATATGGGATTAGTTATAACGCTAAACAGTGTTAATTATTTAAGAGGTGCATATTATCAAA
Organism: Mythimna albipuncta; assembly: GCA_929112965.1. NCBI lineage: Eukaryota > Metazoa > Arthropoda > Insecta > Lepidoptera > Noctuidae > Mythimna > Mythimna albipuncta. The sequence continues at coordinate 11,759,137 of OV815969.1, forward strand.
TGCAACAATACTAGAGACAATACTAATAAAATATTGATGTATACTAACTTTATTTTATTAAATGTCTTCTTAATTTTTTGCAACAGAAACACATCAACATTTAAATTATTTCATACGCAACGGGTCCCTTATAATCGACACATTGCTAACAACAAATTAATAAATGGAACAATATAAAAAAAATCAGTATGATTTTTTCCAAAAAAAAAAATTAAAAGGTTATTTACTTTACCCTTATTTGTTGGGGTTGCTAAACCTAAATAGTGTGCAAGTTTTATGACAGTAGATAGTACCTATAGAGGCTACAGAATACAAACCATTATTATTTTTTAAATGCGAAATCATCAAGTAATGACTTATCCTGCTCTAGGAACAAACCAACTAAAACCAACCTTTGCGTTCTTGAACAACGATAACTTTTGCAAATGTTCCCGCAGCTCTTAAACATTTTTTTTTATTTCTTAGTGTCGGTACAACGCATTAGTTTAGGCTGTAATGTTGTACAAGTAAATTGTAAATAAATAAAGTTAAAAAAACCACCAAGGGGACAAAGCGAAAAATACACCGAAGGTGTTCCCAGCTTGGGCAGAGCACCACCATATCTTTATGGAGGCGACCTCTCGCGACGGGTCCTGGTTCAAGCCATGGTCTATTGCGAGAAGGGTAAAGGATGCGGTCGCCTTTCTGCGAAACCGTAATCTTAGCGATGAAGATAGCCACAATTGTGAGGGAATTGACGTTCTCACGCCCCAGTTACCGCGCGTCTGGTGTCGGGGTCGCAGTGCCATCCCCGGCCATTGAAGGTGCGCGCTTGTGGAAGACGAACAATGACCGGTAAGGACTGAATCTGAGTCTTCGACTGCGCGTAGCGTTTTACGTGTGACTCAAACAGATGTCAGCAAATCATAGAGGCCCATCAGGGCCGATACCCGCTAGGGCAATGGATAATTTTTGAAAGAGGAACCGTGGGCTTAGAACACAAAAGGGCAACTGAAAGACACATGTGGATTTGAGTCAGTAAAAGTCTTGAATTGATTGAACGATTACCTACTTTAATAAAATACCCTAAACTAAATCATCTCACTCGTCATGCAAGCTCGTCACGTTCGAATTAGAGTAACTATGAATCGCGTTTATCCATTTGGCACTATATCGGTGTCGGTGACGCTGAATCGTGCGTAATTATTTTTATCTTTATTTATTTCAAAATAGGGTCAGATCATACTAAGACCTTGCAAAAACAATACTAAGCTTGATTGCTACAGATTCAACTCGTGGTAACTGGTCAGTTCTGTCATGATTATCCGCAATAGCAAAGATTCCGGCAGGCATGTTGTCTACTCATTTTGAAGAGGAAACTACTCCTACTACCTTCCTCCCCGAGCGTATATTTCAAAGAAGTACCTACGTCTGACAGTAAAGTTTCAGATATTCATCTCGCAGTTCAGCAATCAGAATGAAATTTAATAAATGGTCTACCCCAGCTTCATTGGATTTATCCACTTTTGGCTCACGTATTTGTATTTTTCTCGATAATTTCTTCAGTGTCAAAATTATCAGTATTGATGAGTCGAACGTTGACACCTGCAAACACCTATTCAGACTTTTCTTTTTATACAATTGGTGGTTATCTGTAACGTGGCATTGATTCATAAATTTATAATATCACGGAGATTCTGGTTAGCAGTAGGCTCGCTGTCTTGGGATGATGGTTTCAATCTAGGTAGGGTAGGTTTAATCTTTAATTGTAACACATGACATATATATGTACATATTGTATATATTTATATATTGTATATATTTATATACCTATGTATATATGTACTTGTATATTATTATTTTTTTCCCTTTAATTAATTTGTCCCTTGATTTATATTGCTTGAAATACACCGACAGACTACTCCCTTTTTTAGTTTAAGTTCTTATATTCCATCCCAAAGTCTTTCAGCGATAAGACCGCCACTGTGCACATAGGTTTAAGTTTCTGTGAAATTCTTACTATTTTGGTGTACAATAAGTTTATTCTATTCTATTCTATTCTATTTATTTCTATTCTATTCTATTCATTTCTATTCTATTCTATTCTATTCTATTCTATTCTATTCTATTCTATTCTATTCTATTCTATTCTATTCTATTCTATTCTATTCTAGCTTTTATTTCATGATAATACTGTCTACACACAGCTGCATTCTACTTTAGCCCGTGCGTTTTTCATAATAAAACAAAAATCCTAAGCTACTCATGTTTTGCATCAGTGAATCAATTTTCCTAGGCCTTTGATAAACCTATAGATAACATTATTTTTAATATGCGAAACCCGAAACACTTCTCTGATATTTTTATATAAAGAATATATCATGGAAAATCACAAAGTTATAAGCTTGTTATGTTATTTGTGTATCTGCACAAATACATGGTCACCGGGTAATTCGGGTGACTAAGCGGTAGTTTTTCTACCGTATCCAGCTGTGCGCTGGCACCTCCTCCCCACTATGACCCGCCGTGTTGTACTTAGTGTCGGTGGTGTCCAACGTGTGACCTTTTTTTTTCGGAAAATTTCTTGAGTTAATAAACTTGAAACTTATCAAACATATTAATCATAATTAATAATGAAGACTGTTATGTTTAGTTTTCAAAACTATACTAAAAATATGGTTTAAGGGGTGTTCAAGTTTTTATGAAAACTTTCCTTCGAACGTTTAGAGCAGGCGCCAAAGGGAGTTAAGTACCTATGCAAAATATGAGAACCACCTTCTGTAAATGGTTTCGGACTCAGAAAAGCATGCAGATTATGATTCTAGAGGTTGCCAGGAGGCATATTGGTCATTTTTTTTTATAGCCCTCTCCCTGAAGCAGCGAGTAAATTGACTGAACAAATGCTAAGAATCATTTTATTATTTTTTTTAAGTTATAATATCTAATTGTTTCTTATGATTATATCTATAAAATTTAGATTATATCTATAAAAAGTCAACTAAAAAAAAAAAGTGAGTCGGACTCGCGCACTGAGGGTTCCGTACAATTTTACACATGAAAACAGTTCAATTCCCAAATTGAGTTACGAAGATTTATCCGAATCAGAAGAATAGTTTTTTTTTTTATGACATAATAATAAATTTACAGTTTTCAGAATTTTTCCTATATTAGTGCTATGAGACCTTGCTTCATGCCAAATTTCAGAATTCTAGCTAAACAGGAAGTGCCCTATAAATTTTAATTCCCCTAAGGGTGTCGAAATACACGCTTTGTTGCGACATAAAAATAGAAGCTTGATTTTTTTCACAGCTTCAAGGGACCGCAGATTTGAGGACATGATTTTAATTTCAACGCGATTTTATGAAAACTGTCCAATTCCCGAAATAAACCTAATTTATACTAACTGGATTCAACGGATTTTTTATATTGTGTTCAATCTTGAACACTGAAAGCAGAATATCAGCTACTTTCTTAGTAGTACTCATAACAAAATTTGTTGAAAAACACAAAAAAGCTAGTTCATTTTCAGCCTGCAAACTTATTTGGTGGATGTTTTATCAATACAAAATTGCGAAGTCTAATTATGAAAAAATATCCACTGATTTCTGTTTGATAAAAATATATATAATATATATATTTGCTTTTATTTTTGTCCTGTATCTTTTTTGTTCATGCGGTGTACAATAAAGAATATAATAAATAAATAAATATATATAATATTCCAGTTGACCACCTTGCATTGCAAAATAAAGCTAAAAATGAGTAATCATTCAACCTGAGACATTTGAAGATCAGGGAATCCCAAGTGCATAAAGCTTTTTCTTCAGAGATAACTCCTTCAAGATAAAAGAGGACGGCTGCTTATCTTTTTACGCTGTATTTATAAACTACTAACATCACAAAAGATTTAGTAACCAAATAACTGTTAAACGTGAAGATTGTTACCGAGAAGGAATAATATAATCAGGTAAGGATAACACAGATTTAATAAGATTTTTTTATATATAATATATGTGTCATATAGGTGAGTAGTTATTCTTTGTTTAAAATTCCACGGTACGCTTACTTTGAGGTAACTGTTTAACACGTAATTCGTGGATAGTATTTGCATTTTTAGTCAATATACGAGTATATATAGTTGAGAACCCAGGATAATTATATCTGGCCTAGATATCTTGAGATGTTTAAGGAATCTAGGGTTTTTTCACTTATAGAGGTTTTTCATTAATAGAGAATTTTCATTAACATAGTTCTCCAAATAACCAGGTTTAAAAGTGGCGCTGTCTCATTTATGGAGGGCCCTGCGAAACACACGTGTGACAACTTATTTGGAGCAATGTTCAAAGTTTTCAATAACTAATTAATTAAATATGTAACATATAAAATATCTAAAAAATAGATCTTAGTAGTTATATTATTGGGGAGTATGTATTCAGTAATAGAAGTAGGGAAATGAAATCGTCTATAATTTACTAGGAACAAAAGTTTCTCATATCCAGAAATCAGTTATCCAGGTTTCTCAGAATACGTAGGTATTTGTTCCATAAGAATGTTAGATAAAATATCAAGGTATCCCTATCAACAATATTTAGCTCCTTTTCTAATAAAATCATGTGAATCTAAGATGTTGTTATTTACGTTATCTACAAAATAACAACAAGCAATAATTTGAGGTTAGATTTGGAACCGATTTCCAAAAACAGACTCAATTTTAGCCTGTCCCTAAGAAAATATAGTAGTGGTGGTCTAAATATCACGTACAGTATAATATTATAAACAAGTACTTAAAGTTTTTTTTTTTTGTTTGTAGGACGTAATGTTCCTGTTGCAAAAATGTTTTCATCGTTAAGCTGCTGAGTGACATAGGCTATAATTTATGTATGTTGACGAGGCCGCGGGTAAAAGCTAGTTGGAGTAATAAAGTCACAGAACGATTTTCGTTAGAAATATCATTATACTAGCTTTACTAAATATTATAGTCAGTCAATAATATATTTTCTTGTTTTAGTTATGTCTGGCCCAGGTGAAAAGAAAGAACAGAAGCCGTATCGTCCTCCCCCATACGAGAGACCCTACGGACCACCTGAGAACCCGAAAGATCGTCCAAGAGCTTGACGACAATGAGTTATATCATGAAAAAACTATACTTCAGGGACCTAAGCTATTCAAGTTGGCACTAAATGAGTAATCCTTGCGAAATTGTACACGTTTTCTAGAGAAAATTAGCTGAAGAAATCAACATAAAACATACTGTAGCTATAAGCTGTATGTCCGTGAAATTCAAAGCATCGATGGCTACTGGAGCAAGTGAGTCTTTGAAAGGAGACAATAAATCAGAAATCCCTATTAATCAGATGTCCTAAGGTAGAGGATGTGATAAGTCCTAAAAAAAACTGAAACAGAGTTTTATGGTACAGTTTGGATGATCCCTATAGCTAGCGTTGGACTGGAAAAAGGCCAATTTAGTCCAAACAACAAGTGTTAAAAAGTTCTTCTCCTCCGACTCTATACGACTCGAGGAGGATCGAATCGTATTCCTCATTACTGAGAGTCGTGAAGTTCCCCCTGGATTAGCTTCTTATTGATGGAATCGCGCCATCTGTGACGGTTCTTAGCGTCTTGAAGTGCGACGTGCAATTGGATGTCCAATGTGGAGCGGACCTGATCTGCCCATCTTATTAGGCTGCGGCTTCTTGGTCGATTGCCAATAACCATGGCAGTTACGAAAAAAGAAATAAAGTTATAAGGGGATCTAATAATGTTCTAGTTACTTATTTCATTCATGCGCGTAACGAACCGTTACTGGTTTGTGTGCATGAAAACCGAAGATATTACGTAACTTATTTCTGATATCATTGACCAGACAATACCTGCGATTACATTAACTTGCATTTACCAGTTGTTGGAAAAACACAACAAAACGTGAAAATTTGGGAAAACCCAAACAAGATAAGTTTGCGACGTGCGGATGATTTTATTGTTAATCCGTGTATCAATCAAAATAAAGATGTCAGCAAAGTGAATGTACTACTTGTAAAAGAGAATAATCTTTATAAATAATTTGTATAGGGTAAACTCGTTAGAGATGGCCATAGTTTTATCTAGGCAAAATAAAAAATTTAAAAAGTGTTATTACAGTCAGTATTTTATTCTTATCATAATTGACAGTTATTAATCTTATAAAAATCAACGACAAATATTTTTTTATAATTCAAAAACAATTTATAAAAAAAAATAGAATTGGCCATCTCTCCCAGGGCTTCAGGGTGAGTTGGCCGTAGCTATACGGGACAGATGACCAGTACTTGACTTCCCTTTTCCCTTTGCCTTGCCCTGAAATTCAGCTTCTTTAGCTTCTTTTGTCCACATTTGGAGCACATGTAATCAAACTCGGTACAGTTTTCATGTACCCATCTGTCACAAATAAGACACTGGAGCCACTCTTTCACAAGACGAGTCTTATAACAATCATTATGATTTATTGAATTTATGTTTGATGTTTAATTGCTCAGCAAACTGAAAGTTAATCACTCTTACACCACTAATTGTCAAAGGGTATACTTTTCCTTGCATCGTTTTAATATGATCACAATTTTTTTTTAATTTTGGTCTCAAGAGAACCTCTATGATAGGTCCCATAAGTGTTTTACGAGCCACGAGTATATCGTAGATAATTGCTGCTCTATGCACGACAAATCTCAATTTTTTATGGAATTTATAGCAGCTCTCCACTCCAACAACCACGAGTGGCTGTGGCTTTTCTCTGATACTTATTTGGCATCTATAAAAAACATAAAACGCATTAATATCACTTCAAATAACAAAAAAAAACACAAATCATCAATTAATGTCCTGTATTATTTTTTTTTTTTGTGTGCAATAAAGAATAAGAATAAGAAAAAATAATATGGCTATCTCAACCTGAATTTATGTGGCCATCTCTCCTTTTTATATGGGTGAGATGGCCAGATCAAATTTTAGATTTAATTAAACATTAGCGGGCGTCATTTTGAGTTATGAATAGACGTTAACATTTGTTAAACATAATAAACTAAGCAAACACTAAAAAATTGAAATAAAAAGTAGTGCTACACGATCATATATGACCACACTATACAATTTTTGCAACACTCTCTAAAATAAAAGCTTATTTACTTACTTTTTAACATAAATACATGCAGCAGCGTCATTCCACCCTGTTCCCGAGCGGAGCCCACGGCGTACTATTTGCATTATAGCGCCATCTAGCTATGCATGCCAAAAATAATTCGATTGGCCATCTCTCCCGTATGGCCATCTCTAACGAGTTTACCCTACCTAGATAAAAATTGTGAAGTTGGTTATGTGTTAAACGTTAAATTAATTATAATTTTGTATTATTCAACGTTTAAACTTAGAATCTCTAATAAATGTTTATAATTATATAAGAATATAATTTGTTAACCCTATTCATCAAAGTTCTTCATTACTCTTAATAAAATCAAAAGAAATATCGTTAAAAACTATTTAATGACGTCACAGAATATTTGAAGAAAACTGCAAAACCAAAAATCTGCGCTAACTTACAATATTATATTATGGTCTAAAACATCTGGATTAAGATAATACTATAAGTAACGACGTTAAGCATAGTGCCAAGTAACATTGAGTAACTTAACTCAAGCAAACTGCAGGCAGTAAATTGGAGACGATCATTACTGACTAGTTCTTTAAATGTTTCCAAAACAGGTTTCCTTGATTGCACTGAAATGAAAATATGCAATACATATTAGGAATTAATGTTTCGTTAACAATAGCACTTTCAATATAGTGTTAAACATACTAAGCTATTAAAGTAAGTAAGTTGCTAAGTCATGTGTGATCACATACAGTAGCTAATAAATAAAATATAAAGGATTTTAGACAATCTTGCAGCGTGATTGAAATTATTAAAATTACCACATCTGAAGTCTATCAAGCACTTGATAATGAGAGTAATGGTCTGGTTAACTTCTTTATTAATTTGGTCGTTAATGTAACTGCCGATGAAACACCAGAAGAACGGTAAAATACTCTTAACAATTACCAGCCATCTGAGTGAGGCCTGAAACATTAAAAAGGACATAATTATGATATTTAGACCTAATGCAACAACACGTTTGGAAATAAACCAAGCCCTTGACTTATTTTATTAATCATCAACATTATCATCAGTCTTTTTTAATGTTCCCACTGCTGGGACTCAGGCCTCCTCTCTACGATGTGGGCCTTCACCGTTTTGAGAGCAGTGTTAATTAAAGTACACAAAGTAATGCGCCTGGCAGGGTTTGAACCCGCGATCTACAATTCTCTTTATTAATAGTTACACAGAATTATATTAATGTCGTGGCAAGATCTTAAAAATTTATTACTTCATGTTATCGTTTAAACATTAACATTTGATGATTTGTCAATCCTCGTTTGGCCATATCATTGATGTAGGATTTCAATGATAATAATCATGTCTAAAGAAAGTAGGCCAAACGATGATTGAAGTATCATCAAACGTCAATATTTAAAACGATCTGGCCAATTTTATTGAGCCATATCATGAAGTGATCTGCCAAAGAACATATTGACACTTTGTAATTATGGAAAAGAAAACCCATTCTTACAAAAATCGCAGATTGTTGCTTACGATGTTTTTCCAGAACAGGCTTGATAATTATAATGTTAACATATTAAAATTACGGTAACTTAGAAGTTAAACTTTACGTAGTATATCCACTATCTATAAATACATAAATAAAATTGAAGTGTCTTTTTGTTTTATTGAAATAACTGCTTTTTAGGGTTCCGTAGTCAACTAGGAACCCTTATAATTTCGCCATGTCTGTCTGTCTGTCTGTCCGTCTGTCTGTCCATCCTCGCTTAATCTCTGTGAACGTTAGCACTAGAAAGCTGAAATTTGGTACCAATATGTATATCAATCACGCCGACAAAGTGGTAAAATAAAAATTGGAAAAAAATGTTTTATTAGGGTAGCCCCCCTATGTGTAAAGTGGGAGGTAATTTTGTTTTTAATTTCAACCCTAACGTGTGATATATCGTTGGATAGGTATTTAAAAATGAATAGGGGTTTACTCAAATAATTTTTTGATAATGTCAATAATTTCGGAAATAATCGCTCCAAAAGTAAAAAACAATGTGTCCCCCCCCTCTAACTTTTGAACCATAAGTTTAGAAAATATGAAAAAAATCTGAAAAGTAGAACTTTATAAGGACTTTCTAGGAAAATTATTTTGAACTTGATGGAAAGAACATTTTTTGTACAAAAAAGACAAAAGGGTACACGCAAGCATTTTTTTAACCTCATAAGTGGGTACACTTATTGTGATGGACGGGAAACTACGGAACCCTACACTGAGCGTGGCCCGACTTTTTTTGGCAGGTAGCTGATGTAATAAGAAGTAACATAGGCAAATACTGCTACTCTTAAGTATTGTTCTTAACTCATAAAAAAACCTATTACGGTACCTGATGTGATACGATCACTGTCACTCCCACCACTCCACTTGTGAACATCAACCAGATTGATAAGAAAATCTGCAAACAAATATGGTGATGAGGATTACAGTCATTGCTTCTGTTTAAGAATCATACTTCATATAGTGATAATACAAAAGTAGAACCAAAAATGTTATTGCAGGACGATGTAAGTCGCTGTGTACATATAATTATGCCTAATTAATAATAATAATAATGCCGATTGTCGTGACCGTCAATGGCATTATAGCCAAAAGCTTCGACGACCATCTGTCGAAGCTGGCGTTGCGCAGACGGATCAAGGGCCTGATACAGAAGGCAGTACTCCTCGATACGGCTCGCTTTGTGAGGAGGTTCCCGTCTCTGGAGCCCTAACCACCGGTAGCGTGGACCCTGCTCCCGACACCGGCGAAAAACTATTTTACATATTTTTTTTTTATTTTTTTTTTAATATTTGAAAAAGTTAAGTATATGTAAAAAATAAAAATAAAGGAAATAATAATAAAATTAAATATAAATAAAAAACAGCGCCGTCTAGTCCCAAGCTAAACAGAGCTTGTGTTATGGGTACTAGACAACTGATAAACATACTTATATATTTCTAAATACATACATATTATAGATCAATTAAACCCAGACACAGAACAAATGATCGTGCACATCACACAAACATCTGTCCTGGGTGGGAATCGAACCCACGACCTCCGGCATAGCAGTCAGGGTCACTAACCACTAGACCAACAGGCCTATCAATTGTGTATTAAAAAGTCTATTCTGAAAAGTAAATCTTAAACAGTCAATTAACATTACCGTACCTGTAAACCGTAGCATTTTTCTAAAAGATGAACAGTAGTACTTAAATCATCATATAGTTTACAAAGAAATTTTATATCAAATTGGGGAAGATCATCGACTTCGATAAATTCTATATTAGGACTTAAAACGTACTGCAGAATGCGCCTTATTTCCATATTCTCTTTGAAAATCATTTGAGATACTTTGACGTTGTAATTATAAATTAATATTCTCGACAGTTGATGATTTATTACTTTAGTTATAGCTAATAATAAAAACAAGTGCATGATCAAATGCATAATCGACAGAAACGTTGGTATTCTTATCAAAAGAATAAATGGTGGATAAATATTTAAAATTTCCATAACAATAAGGATTATGAATATTATCATCGGGGTAAAATACCACAAATACATTTTGTAAGCGAACAATTTTAGGGTGTTGCTATGAATTTTTAAATCTTTGAAAATACTATCAACCATTTCGTGTATACTTATGTATATTGTCTCATTGTTAGTAAGATTTATTAATAATATTAATATATTTACAACTAAATCAATAACATCAGGAATCATTTCTAAATCCTCTTTCACGTCATAATCAATTACTTTACTGATTTCAAAAGAATAACTGCTTATCAAAGCAATAGCAATTATCAAGGACCAGAGTTTAAGCCACAAATTTATTTTGATGGATTTTCCTTTAGCCGATATTATAGGTTTGGGCAATCCGAAAATATTGCAAATAAAGTTAAACGGGCGGAAATAACTGTAGAACATTTTTCAGTCACAAGACACACTACTTAAACAACCTTCACAAAAATATGGCAGACAATACCAAAATTCTACTAGGGTAATCATAAAACATCTATCTCCCTATTCAAAAGAAATCAAAATGTAATTAAAATACAATTTTCAGGTTAGTTAACTATTTTACAAGAGTTGTTACTCAAGTTCAATTGGATTGCTATGAATAGTAAGTGTAAACGTGGTCTGTTTCAGTGGTTCATTATTATTACGTTCTTGTCCTTTTTCTATGCTACTTGGGTTGACAAGGGAAAAGAAAACCGGAAAACACTTCTTCTTTTCCGGTTTTCTTTTCCCTTGTCAACTATTCACTCTCTTATCATTCATGCTGTTTCAGTGGTTATTCAATCAATTATAACATCTACTACATGTCACTGATATCATGTTATGGGTTCTTTTCCGGTTTTCTTTTCCCCTGTCAACTATTCACTCTCTTATCATTCATGCTGTTTCAGTGATTATTCAATAAATTATAACATCTACTACATGTCACTGATATCATGTTCTTATCACGAAGATTGCAATATCATATCAGGCTAGTACCTACTTTTATATTCTTAATAATTCAGGTTCAACCTCATAGATGGCAGTACCCAACAATCAATCGTCCTCTAACCCTAAGCACCTAGATTTTAGAAAGGTTCCGCTGCGTTGGTACACTAACATGAGTGTTAGTGTACCAACGCAGCGGAACTTTTACCTACTTTGAGTCGTTCTCCTGCAAACATGTCAAGTTTTCAATCGCAAACCGGCAAATTGAAGATCCAGATTAAACCCCTTTACTTTTTCCTTTCAAAGAAGATGGAGCAGCGACTTTAGTCGAAGTAGCTATTTGGATTCTAAATAAGCTAAATTCTGTTAAAAATACCAAAGCTTATAGAACAGAAAAAAAAGTCAAGACTATAAACGTATAAGGATTATACAAATGATATTTGCAACCGTTATTAAGTTAAAGCCTCCATTAGTAATAAACGTAATTGTAACCTTCACGACTTTACTCCTTTTCTATTTCGAGGATGGGAAATCGTCCACCTTGTGGGAAGCCTTCCAACACTGCGCACAGGGAGACACAATGTTCACAGGATCATCCGTTGTGGTGACACTTAGTATATGCCTATGTCCAACAGTGGCCGTCCTTTGGCTGAAATAATGATGAAATTATCAAATAACTTCTCCAATCTTTATAAATGATAAGATATAATAATAAAATTGTAACTAAATTGTGGATTAATAGGCTATTAAGCAACTATTTGTTCTTTTCTCTGCATCTGCTGTCCATGGAATTTTGAATTATCCTGTACTTTATAAGTGAGGACTTGTTATGGACGGTCAGTCTAACATACTATTTCTTACCAGATTTGTTTTAGCTGTAAGTCCTCCATATCATTTAAATATATTAAATGAATAAATGATATTTACTTTGCAAATAGGTTTTTTTTTTAAATACTTACACGTAATTTTTTTTTTCAGTTCAAACTAGACGAGGCCGGTGTTTCTTAGCTACCTACCCTGCGAAAACCACTGAAACAAACTCAGAGGTCAAAGTCTCTTTTAAAGTCCATACAGTAAATAATGGTCAACATAAATTATGGACGTTTACCAGGGACTGGGGAACCAGTAACACTTCATTCGCAATAAGATTAGACGTTAAAACAAACCTTTTTTACTGTCCTTTCAAACAATTTTGACTTCTATTCCTTATGCGACAACTGGGCGTCACTTCCGCACGAATCCAGTGCAGGAAGCTCTTTCCAGCCGCGCCTCAAAGAGGAAACTTACCACCATAATTCTATAACCATTGCTTGTTGCCAGCGATGGCTCAGAAAAGTGGTCGCTCACAATGAGCCTTATCAGAAGACTTAAAGTCACCCAAAGAACAATGGAACGTATGGCCTTTTTACAATGAAGATATCCGCACGAGAACTAAGGTTACCGACAAAACCCGAAGAAACACTAAACATAAATCGCTGTGGGCAGAGTATATTGATTGCAAAACAGATGGTCGATAGGGCCATAACGATCTGGAGAGGCGATCATGTACTTGAAGATGTAGCTTTCTTAGATCTCCCACAAAATGGACCAGTGACCTGGTGAGGATCGCGAGAACCTGGGACGCACAGGAGTGGTCATTGCGGTGAGACTTGGGGGAGGCCTATGTCTAACAGTGGACATCTTTCTGCCAAAATGATGATGATGAATAGTAAAATATGCATTTTCTTTACTGAAAATCGACCACCGATGTACCGTATATTTTTTCTAATGTATGAAAAATTACAAAATAATGCACTGTGAAATGAGTCAACCTTAAATACTTTCAGGATCCGGTACACAGACTATCACCAAGATATAACGTCTCCAATGTAAATTGATAGTCAAACTTTGCTGTCTTTCATACAAAAAGAGGTCAAGCTATACTGGAAATGTACCAAAAGCTTTATAATTTATCGTTGTATGTACCTGAAATAAAACAAATAATTTCAGTTCGTTTTGCGTCGATGATGAAGTACTTTTTATCTAATCATGAAATGCGTTCTTACCGATATGATAAGGGCATGAATCAGATGATAGGTACAAATAAATGATAAACAACTGAAGTTTCCAGTGAGGCTTCGAACACCTGTGAAACAAACAGTTCTGTATATTGTTTATTTTGTTAAACATCAAATAATTACCACAATGTCCCACCGTAAGTAACCTTGTTTTCTATTGGGTTCCAACTTGATTGAAAAATAAAAACTGCTTTTGTAACTGCATCAATAGCTTTGGACAATATACTTGCGGCCATTGATAAGGATGTTGTAGACTTCGAAACGTAGTTCCCATTATGCAGTAACCGAACCTTTTTTTTAAGTAATGAGCTTACTAAACAATTAATGTGTTTTTACAAACAATAATCAACCACTAAGATGTCTATCACCTAGCAAATTAGGTCGACTGCCATTAAACCGTTATGACTCATCAGTATGCTTTTTGTCAATATAGCTCTTAACACTAATAATATCTTCTTCTAGAGTTACTTCATTAGTACTATTTACTATATTGCACACCTCATAATGTACACAGAACAAACCTTTTACAAAAACAAGTGTACATACAATGGGCGGTCTTATCTCACAAGGCGATTTCTTACAGACAACCTTTGGATGGACTGAACGCAATGATATGATTTGAGGTTGTCAGTGTTCAATTAATTTAACATAAGGATATAAAATATATAAGTAGCGATTATTTTTATACTTTGTTTTTAGACGGACCACCTCCTCCTCCGTACTACACTGTCAATGCTCATCCACCACCACCGCCACCCGGTGGCTCCTATGCGTACGTGCCAGCCCCGGTAATGATGCCTGTCTACCAGCCCCCGCCACCGCAGCCACCACCACCAGAACCCAACCAGCCTACTTACGTCACCAACTACATCTACCAACAGCCTCCGCAGCCGCCACCAGTTGTTACCATCGTTGAAGGTAATTTTAAAGAAATGTTGATCGCTTTTGAACTTTGTCACATTAAAATGTTTTATCGTCCATAGATGAATACTGGTGCGTGATATCACTTCATGTTGATGTCCCCTTTTACCTCATTTAATATGACAAGGTTCTAAAAGTAAAGCTAGTTTAAGTCTCTCTCAGTTAAAGTCAGTAAGTATATTAAGTACTAAAAATCTAGAAACTTCTCTTTGTACTGTTCTAAGCTTTCGGTTATGGCAATATTACCTACACGGCTCAATCAAAATGTGGAACTGTGGAACCAAAATGTGGAAGTCAAAAAAAGGTAACTGGTATTGAAATAATTCACATTTATAATAATAATAATAAATCAATTATTGTCAGGCATCTTGGCCCATAGATATATATATGTTTACATTATCTGCCCAACTTGAAAGACATACCTAAGAGAAGTATGAAATATCACCATTAAAAAAATATTAGTCATACCGCACGCACTCTTATCTATAACACTATCAGTCTTATAATCCGAAATATAGGAATAACATGCCAATACGATATGACCATGTCATTTGAGAATTAATTTACCAATTAAATAACAAAGAAAATGCTGGAAAGACTGTTAACGAATGCTAAACTATGTTAGTGCACAGCTAAATTTTTGAAACAGAATTATTACGAAGGTCCACACTAAATGGCCGAAATTAAAGAAGTCTTTGTTGAATCAATCAATGATAGAATTTGGTTACTCTACACATATAAATAGGTGTCCCACAAGGTACAACGTATAGTCCCATAGTCCTTAATTATTAAAAACAAAACATAAAGACATAATGTATTTAGGAAACATGGTACTCCTTATATTTGCAGAAGTCCATGTTCCGCCCCCACCTCCACCAAGTAACCCGTGGAGTAACTTATTGAGAGAGGGAGCTGAGATGGGATTGGCGTCAGTTGGCAAGGGGTTGGCCAAGCTTGAAAATAATCTGCGCTCTAGGAATTCTCGTAAGATCTATAATTTAGACTATCTATGACTCTATCATAGTAAATTAAAGTCGCAGTACATATTATCCAGTAAGGTTGACTGGCAAAAAATGCCTTTTAGTCCGTCTTTTTACAATGTTTATGTGCATAAAGTTTTAATAAATAAATAAATGTCCAATATACCGCAGTGTCTTTTCTCCTGACTACGGAAATAATGAAATATATACAATGAAGTTTTTACCAGAATTCAACATTTTTAGGATAGTTATTTGATAACTGCCTCACTTCTGCTGTGCTGACTTCCTCTAGATTTCTAGAATATTATATACAGCTTTGTGATAGTCAATATGTCTTATTTTTCCATTATAGATCCTATTGACTGGGTACCAGCTACAACATCGGACGTAGCTTCACTGACGCACAGAGCTTTCGTAGCTGGCAGGGAAGGTTGGGATGGCAGTCCCCTCTGCATCATCAGGTCTCACCACAGTGGAGAGTTCATTCCGGGGAAACTGGCCATCAAGCATCGCTCAGCCTACGTGCCACATGGAGGCAGGGAAATCCCCGTACATAACTTTGAAGTACGTCACTACATTCGCTTTCTTTATTTGTCTGTCTTTTTCCGTTAGCTCCTCTAAAACCACGCAATGGGTTTTGTTGTGATTATTAGGTAACGGCTAGATAGAACAGTAAACCAGAAAGATATATCATTTGCAACCATGCAAAGTAGATAAGACCAAAAAATAATCATCACGCTAGCTTAATTTTTATTAATAATTTATTCTTACCATCTAGTCTTCAAGATTGGAGAACGTGATATCAAGAGAAATACTTATAGTCGATACTTGAGTTGATAGCGATAAATTATTTGTCGCGTAATTTAAGCTGATATTTAAATAATAATAGGTATTTCCATGGTTATTGTTTATGTCAGTGTGAAAAATATAAATCACTAAAATACAAACCTCATTACATTTATTCTTTTGACGAATGTATGTATGCATGATACTGTGTTATAATTCTAACAATGTGGCTGCTATCTTCAGGTGCTGTGTTGTTCACCACATGCTGTTCGCTGGCTGCACAGCAGCAACGGCCAAGTTCCAGTAGGAGCCATCGCAGCTGGCAACACCCACAATGGTGAACCGCTTTATATTGGACGCGTTAGACACATGCAATCTCTGACGCCTGGCAAAGTAAGTTCTTCCACATAACATTTTACTTATTGCAGCATTATCTTGATCATCACTCATAATGTGAGCCACTTAACGTTTATAGGTATAAGTAAGGTCTCTTCAAGGGTACTTAAATATTTTATGATGTGATTGTCATCACGGTTTTCTTACCGCAGCAATGCTATTTTTTTAAAACAGAAGATCCTTTTTAATTAAAAGTCTCTTTCCCATCCTCTTTCAATTTAATGATTACACTATCTTGTAGCGACATCTATGTTACCACATAAAACTAAAAGTCAAAATCCTGCATCGCGGTATAAAAAGTTCTTCGCGATTGGAATATACAATTACATATAGTGCAGTTCCCCTTTTGATAAAAAAAAACCCTTCTGATCAAAGGAGAGAGGCGTTTGATCAGAAGGGAATTTTATACTATGTTTACAAGGTAACGATGGAACAGGAGAGGGTGGTTTTTAGTCAGTAAAAGTCTAACACTATCTCCTATGCCTCATGGGCATGGGAGGGATGTCATTGAATGATTTTCCCACCTAAAAAAAAACATTAAAGTCAAAGTAGAAAAAGCAACTGAAAAAACTAAAAATACTCGTACATTTTTTTCGAGACTGATAATAATTATACTATGACTAATTTCCAGTCTCGTCCAAAAATCAATGGACGAAGATCATTATATTCGTTATCAATCAATCCTCATAATCCCAATGATGAGTAACACCTGAATAATATTGTTTGTTCAATAAGAGTATGACGCACTGGTTTCAATACCTTCATTACACACTTCAATTAATTTAACTTGTCTCTCAACCACAGATTGACACATTTTGAAACAAAGGACATATTATCACACAGTTTGTTACAACAATGTGCTAGACTTCCTTCTTATGTTTTTGTTCAAGATCATGACACAGCATTTCATTAGTTCTTACAGTATGGAATTTTCTAGGAGTTTCTATACTCTCGTTCACTTTTAGATCTCATAACCTTTTCCCTTCTTTCTTGGGGTCTGTGTTTTCTTTTTCGATTCCGTCTTGTCAACTGACACATTATCACTATATCTCGTTTCTTTTATATAATTTGCCAAAGAATTCATCTATGTTTTCTTGGCCTTGGGTTTTTTTATCTTAACCTTTTAATATGTGTATTCACTTAAGTCCATTTTGGTCAAAATCTGACAAATTTACAGTAGTCGTGTATTTGTATTTTATACAGGCTAGATTAAGCAGTAAATCATCGATGCTCTAATAACTTATAAAATGCACAAGATTTATTTAAAATGCACAAGAAGCAAGTAAGAAAATAGTGGTTAATTCTCGCCGTACTAGAATTTTATTTTTGTTTTCACCTTGTATGCTGACCATACTCAAAAAAACTTAAATCTGATATTTATGGTAATAACAGCCATATACCCACTTAAAATATATAATTTCATGTGTGAGTATTTATGAACTGTCTATTGTAAAAAAAATATAACATGGTATTTTTATTATTATTATTCCCTACGATAATACCTACCTAATAATATATACATTTGCTAAAAAAAAAATACTGTATGTGTCTTTTCCTTCAACGTCTAGATATAATATATCCCTTAGCATATTTTTTTTTTCAAAGTAAATGAATACTATTTTATATTGTATTCCAGGTACACCCCAGTCATGGTTGCTGCTACATTTCGTTCGGCGGATCTGAAATTTCACACAAAAGTTACGAAGTGCTGTGCAGAATTGTTGGTTAAATTCCAACAAGCTAAACAATAAAATAATACCCAATATTATAATATCACATCTTATCCTACGACCGAACCCATTTTTTAATTCTTAACATAGGGAACATTTTCATCACCTATCAATCCTATTTTAAAGTATATTGTTATATTTTGATATTGTATTAATTAAATATCCAAAATAAACGTCCAATTGTTTGTTTTATTACTTATTCAATGCTTTCCCATTTTACTTTCAGATCTGCATCATAATTATTTTATCTGCAAGACGTCCGCTAGATGCTAGAATCACAGCACTGGTGAATTATGCAAATGCAACGATTGGGAGAGTTCGCTTAGCACGAAGTAATTACCTACTTTATGAAATTTACCAACGTGGAGACTTACAGTTATGCGGACACGGAGTCAGTTTAGAACTTCTGCGCTCCTAGTAGTCTTCATATTATTATTCTTCTTCTTAGTGTGTCAATGGCAATACTAGTTTTTTTTTAAGTTTTTTCCTAACCTTGCCCAGTGTTCGGCCACGGCAATGCCGTCCGCTAACGCTGTCAATGCGTGTATTTCAAATGTGTCAATGGCACACCCTGATTTGAAATATTGAGCATTCGACTCGCCTGTTTGCTATGAAGGTGGAAGATGCACGTCGGCGTTTTTGAGGGATTTGAAGATCTCAAAGAGCAGTGCAAAGGTTGGCCTTAATCTTCTCAAAATCAGTAGCTAGGCAAACCTGCCAAGCCACTCACTTTCTGTATACAGATGACATTAACTAAAACTAGGTCGAAAAACGAGTGAAATGAGTAGTTTTAAGGCTCACCGGTTGGTCATTGTTGTATACGTAAACAGCAAGGAGGCCAGAACACAACCCTGTGGCAGTCCATTTATTTGAGTTCGCCATTTGCTTTTATCGTTAAGAAGCATCACATGAATTGTCGGTCACTAAGAAGTTCTCATAGAATTCGAGTAAACTTTGGGTCTGCTGTTAAATTGGTAACCTTCCACAACAAGCGTCGAATGTGGAGGGTATCCTAAGCAGCCGTCAAGCCCTCAAATACAGCGCCTGTCACTTTCTTGCTTTCGAACCCATCATCAATGTGTTGCATTAGGTTAAAAGACTTAGCTGCAGCAAGATTTTCTGGGCCGAAATCCAATTCGCTCTGGTATGAGTTTTGGGTCGACGAGTTTTGTTAGATGAGTAAGTAGTCTTTCAAACAATTTGTAAGTATGGCAGAGTTACGCCCAATATCTGTAATTGGGCGAAAGTTTTTAGGGTCGACATGCTGCTTTCGAGGCTTGGGGATCGCAATAACTTTTGATCTTCTCAAGAGGCGAGGTATGCTCGCCGCCTCCAATCGTTGAAGCAACTACGACACAGATATTGGGCCAAGGTGTTTAAGTTGTTCAATTGAAATTTTTGTCTATCATCGTCAACTGAGCCTCTGGCTAGGACGATGTCTGACAGTTGAAATGGGTCACATACAGATTCACTGGAGAGTGACCGATTATTATTTTTGGGATTTCCGCTGAGTCATTGTAGTGGTTCGCCGTTAAGGAGGAGTTGGTGGGTAACTTGGTTAGCCTTTACTTTGATAGGCGTATGAGGAAGTGGTGGCTCGCTAGTGATACTAATATATTGGATTTATGGGTCTTGAAGCTTTTATTGTCTGGATTCATTGTTCCAAAACCGTCCCATTTTTATCTAAGTACGTGTACTTACTTATCTGTAGATAATAATTATCTTAAAACCATAATCAAATTCGGGTCCCAGTAGATATTTCTATAAGTAAAAGGACACGACGCCCTGTGACCACATAAAATAAACTAAACTAGTTGTTGCTATATTTATTTAAATAAACGATTCACACTATAAACCAGAAGATGAAAACTATAATAGGAGAAATCCTGCTAAACATGAACTTTTTGGCTTTGATTTTTTTATGGGCCTGCCATGTTTTCCAAAGGCATTCAGTCCGCCTTTGAACCTTT
The DNA here is from genome assembly GCA_929112965.1 of Mythimna albipuncta. Taxonomy (NCBI): domain Eukaryota; kingdom Metazoa; phylum Arthropoda; class Insecta; order Lepidoptera; family Noctuidae; genus Mythimna; species Mythimna albipuncta. Next base: position 11,779,553 of record OV815969.1, read on the forward strand.
GTGTTGCGGGAAGTTTTAATAAATAAATAAATATATTTCCTCAATCATCACCCATCTATAATATTAGACATAGGCAGGAACTTTTCTGTAGAACATGTAGTGAATAGAATAGATTAGAAAATTATTGTTCGCCAATACAATTACACAACTCTTTTACGCAATATTTATGGAGTTTCTTGCACATTCTTCTCCATAGAGATCTACCCTTTAGAATGAGCAATTAGTATAATTTTTTTTTTAGTGACTGACGCCTTGACGATTCAATAGTGCATGTAAATAGTTTATTTGAAATAATTGCTTTGATTTTTGATAGATACATTGGATACAATGGCGGTCTTATCGCTGATAGTGATGTCTGTCGAACTACCCTTCGGGTAGACTGAAAGATCCTAAAATAAAAAGGGGCATAGTAATTTTGGTGAACATAAGAATATTACAACGAAAATATAGATACATACATATATGTATATGTTACGAGTACATTCACACAATTCCGTAGAAAGATGAAAATATCTTGTATGATTAAAAGACAAGAGAATATTATGTACAAAATCTTATCTTCAATAGATTTTTGTGGATATAATCAAACCATAATTTATAAGTAATACCAAATACATTTATTAATTCAAAAATTAAAATTTATTATAGGCAGACAACATCATCAGATTTCTTTATTCATTACGTTGTCGAGTGTCGTGTCATCTCCCCATTTCCATTGGGTTATTAACTTGTCCGCCATCGTGTGGGGGCGCCCAACCGCCACCATCATTGTTGAATGCGTTATCGACTACTGTCACACCACCACCGTCGTCACCGCAGCAACTAGAGCATAAACCCATGACTGGAACCTGGAAAAAGTTTATAATATTATTGGTTTATCAGAATACCGTAATTAGAGACACGATAGAAAGACAATGAGTGGCGTTCGTTTGGGGTTTAATGAAATGATATATATTATGTATATATAATTAGAACCTTACTAGCTTCTGCCCGTGGCTTCGCCCGAATCGGGATAAAAGGTAGCCTATTTTCTTTTCCATGTCAAAGGCTATATGCATGCTAAATTTCATCCAAATCCGTTCAGCCATTCTTGCGTGATTAAATAACAAACATCCACACTTTCACATTTATAATATAAGTTAGAATTAAGAACATTCTTCTTTCTTTTGTGTAATAAATTGCAGAGCTTTAAAATCAATTTAATTTTTCCGTTTTCTTTGAGTGGATAAAATATCGATCTGCCGGCAGAAAAGAAAAACATACCATTTATGATATCATTATCTCTACAATTATGTATTTTGTCTTAATTTTTTTTTCCTATTTATTTTAGGTTCCTAATATTTATCTTTAGACGACCTCCTTGTATTTTTACCATTTATAAACTATGGTGTTAGGCACAAGTATTTTATACTAGCAAAGAAACTATAAAGTAACAATGAATAGTTTATAAGCAAGATGAAAGGGCTAGAGAGAATGTGACCATTTTGGAAGGAGAAGATCATGCTGCGCTGACGCTAAATAATGTAGAATACAGATGAAAGGATACTGAATAAAGAAACTATGTACTGAGTCTGATACAAACATTGTGCACTTGATATGGGGATTTTTTATATCTGTGCACAAATAAATATCGATGCTCCAAATCTATGACAATGCAAATATGTTTGCATTGATAAGATTAAATAAAAGGTCATCCACTGCTGATCGCAAAACTGACAGAATCATCGAGATTTATCAATTTCTGAAGAGTATGTCTTCAGATTTGTAAGCAGACTCAAAATGCAACGTTGGTCATACTGCTAAATGATGATAATACATAACAACCCGCTAATATGTGCCCTTCTAGCCAAGTTACAACCGTGTCTATTCTTTTCTCTTGTTGCGAACGCCTCGAGTTGACCACGTCTCCGATTCTTTTGTTCTGACGTCATCTCAACGCTCAGTCACGTGGTCAGAACAAAAGAATTGGCGGCGTGGCCTACTCAAGGCGTTCGACACAAGAAATTAGAATAGACACGGGATGCTGCTTTTTTATGTCATTAGTTGGCAAATAGAACAAACAATCGAGCGACCTAAAAAACTGAGGGTCGAAAGAAAATGACGTTCTATCAGCGATAATGATTGTCAAATAATCCGAAATTTATGAGACAGGCATGCACTACTGAAATATCACGTGGTTTTCTGAATGACAAACCAATGTGACCTTGTCTAGGTCCTATTGTCACCGCCAATTATGTGCAGACATCTATCTACAATGCCAGAGGTGACGTCGACGCTTTGCTATTCCAGAATCATAATCAAGCTTGACCAATGAATGGGTAGACAGCAGAAGCTTATTATGTTGTGTGGCGTAGTCACACATAGGCATGCCACAATCTCGGTGATAAGTCTTCACTTTGAGGCGTGGTTAAAGAGGTACCACGGCATCCTCACTTTCCGCCTGACGCCACCAAAGTGATCTCACCGAAATTCGGTTGATTCGGGAAGTTTCTGTGACGGATTGAGCAGGAAGAAACGCCCGGGTGTCACCACAATGCAAATGTTCTACAGGACACGGTGAAGTGGTGAATAGAGCACCGCCATGTCCTCGAGAAGGTAATTGGAGGTAGAGACTCTGGCGTCCGGCCAGGCACTATGGCCTGACGAAGCGAAAGGGAATGAATGGCAAGTACTCACCCTCTTCTGCTCAGCAGTAATGCGAGCAAAGGAAGTGACGAAATTTGTGAGGAGGACACGCTCCAACGCCCGCAGGAGACACCCTTGGCAACCAGAGTCGCAGCACGACTTCCAGTCACCATAGGTGCGGGTTCGCGGATGACGAGTAATAGATAGCTTGCCGTCCGATAAGAACCAAACCCAACTGCGTATCGTGTTCCACGAGAGATGTCAGAAAATGGACGGAACCTATTAGAGGCGATATCTGCCTAGATTGCGGGATTGCTCGAAAGAATTACCGTCGCCCTAGAACGCAAAGGATAACTAAAGGAACACATGTAGTTTTTAGTCAATAGAGTCATTCAGTAGAGAGTGTAGTACTCGTTTTCACACCGAAAAGGAGCATTCCTACTAGTTAGACAGATTTCTCCATTTTCGACTGATCAAAAAATTGTTTTATTTATATCATCACCAACTTTAGCATCATCATCATTCTCTTGCTCTTTTTCCTAGCCTGATTTATGTTTCACGGATGGGCTATTTCTTCTTCCATACATCTTTTCTAATCCCACAACAAATAGGGTGCTAGTAACCATCAATTCATTAAACCCCAAGCGAACGCCGACGTTCGCGCACCTATTGTCTTTCTATTGTGTCTGTGATTTCCACGATTGAAAGGTTAAACCAATAATTATTTCACATTTGCTTACACGGGATTTATAAAACTTTAAAAGCTGCACCGTTCCAATTGATCATTTTTTTCAAAAGAGTTTTAATAAAAAAAAAATCATAAAGAAAATCTATATCGAAATAGAAAACAATCTATGAATCTGTGCACTCTACAGTGTTTTTAGATTCACATTAAAAAAAAAACTATTTATGTAAAAATAATAACGTTCTTCTGCGGTTAACGTTTTTGGTATATATGTTTTAAATAAGTGCATTTCTACTAAATACGCACTGAAATAACCTTCAATGAATTATGATCCTAATGATTTATGAGATAAATTAATCTAAAGGAAAATATAGAAAATAAAACGTACCTTTATTTGAGTTTATCCAACTGTTGATCCACAACTAATATAAAAACTGTTTGGTATTTTACAAAGCGACTTATTATGTAGCCTACTTGCTAGCTAAAGCGATGTTTGTGCCCAATAGATAAGATACATTATCGATAATTTCTGGTACCAAAAACGAAATATTTACTTTTCACCTGAGTCATCTTTCAAAATTATTAAAACACACTTGCTGAGGAAAATTTCAAATTGAAGCCAAATCAATGTGATAATTACCTTAGGTAATAATTAATCAGTCTTTAAAAACTGATTTGATATCTATCTACTTATCAATTCTTACTGCGGTATTTCAAACCTTCAAATGATAACAGTTGTATTGAGGATATAAGAAGTAATAACGATCGCCACCCAATTTTTTAAAGTTACCTGTAATTATGTAACGTTATAGAAATTACATAATTTATAAAAATGATCTTTTACGTTTTACGTTTCAAAATACTTCTCACCCACCCAGGACAAATGTTTATGTGATGAGCATGATCATTTGTTCTGTGTCTGGGTGTAATTTATCTATAAAATGGATGTATTTAGAAATATGTAAGTATGTTTATCAGTTGTCTAGTACCCATAACACAAGCTCTGCTTAGCTTGGGACTAGACGGCGTTGTGTGATAGTTGTGGAATATTATGTTATTATTATTATATCACCAGCATCATTTATCAACCCTAAAAATTACTAAACATGTACTCCACACATAGTAGAATCGAGAAAATTGCTCAAAGGTCATCGGAAATCCAGCCAATTACATGTTGGACAGTTAGATAAGAATGATAGCGTGACACGTAGATCAATGCAACGTGAAAGCTATGTGATGTATCTACATAACATAGCTTTTATAAATAGTCTAAAAATAACTCAGATAGGTACGTATATAGAACCTATATACCACATATGTACATTTTAATCTACTTATGCGAAACATGAAACATGTGTTTAGTATTTTTATACAAAGAATCTATGTTAAAAAATTTATAACTGTATCATGAAAAATCATAAGGTTTATTAAGCTTGTTATGACAGCAAAAATACATAGTCACCGGTTCAACCAGGCTACTGAAGGGTTGTTTTGCACTAGCACCCAGCTGTTTGCTGGCTCTTAATGCCTGCTATGACCTGCCGTGACCTGTGTTGAACTTAGTGTCGGCGGTGTCCTTTTTAAATATTTTTAGGAAAAAATATAACATCGCGTAGAAACTATTGGAATCCATCCATTCAGTTATTGATTCTAAACAAGCTATATTCAGATTTCGCACAAACTAAAAATAATCTACAGGGTGTAAAAAGACCGATCACATACCCGTTAACTACATATTCTGTACATATAACTAAGTCATTTTGGCCAAAAAATATTGCTGGGAAACAAACTTTTTTTTCAACCTTTAAAAAAATGACGCTTTTCTTTGCGCGCAATGTAAAGCGCCCAACTGATTGTGCCGGTGTGTGTGTAGGTACGTCGAGTGACGAGGCGAGGCGCGGCGCCCGGGCGTCGCGCGCGCTTCGCATTGTGTAGGTATTACATACGTTAAAGATTGGCTACATGGTTGTAAACTAGCGTTCCAACCAAGGTGGCCTTGGTTTATGCTGCGGCTACATGGATGTAAACCACGCGCCAACACGTTCGGTGGTTGAGAAAACGCGCCTCCCAACCAAGGACGTTGCAGATCAAGGATTACAACTGCTGTCTACACGGATTGCAACTAGCAAGGTGACCTTGGTTGGGACGTGGGATTACAACCATGTGGCAATTTAATAGGCTCTTGGTAATTGAAAAATTCTGTGTTGTGTTCGTACAATTGCTTACTTACACGAAATAAGTACAGTTTTTAAATAGCTTGAGTACTTACCTACACTGTCCGTCGCTTTAGCTGTCATCCAGCACAGGTGGCCTCTCGACACTGACGAGCTCCGGTTCAAACTGCCGACCTCCTACGCGAAGACAGATGCGTGCCCTAGCCCGCGTGTTTTCGTGAACCCGCTCCAGGATTCCTTCTTGCGCTGACCGCTGCTTAAGTTCGTCGAACACATCAATAATTTTCTGTCGCATTTCTGCAGCGGTCTCGCATGGGCGGTCAAACACCCTATCTTTGACGTAACCCCACAAAAAGAAATCCAGAGGGGTTAAATCAGGCGAGCGAGCTGGCCATGCATGAGGCCCAAACCGTCCGATCCAGTTGTCTCCGAACAGCGTCGTCAGTTGCTCACGAACTGGTCTCACGACATGAGGCGGCGCACCGTCGTGCTGGTACCACAACCCAAGCCTCTGAGCTAGTGGCATCTCTTCCAAAGTATCCGTTAGGTACCCAGTAATAAAATCGAGGTAGGCAGGCCCGTCCATTCTCGGTGGTAAGAAAACTGGGCCTAGGATCTGGTTTCCCACAATGCCAGCCCACACATTGTGTTTCCACCGTGTCTGGAAGCCCGTTTCCATGGTTTGGTTCGGATTGACGGAGCACCAATAATGGGTATTTCGGCGGTTCCACATTCCATTATTTGTGAAAGTGCTCTCATCGGTGAAAATAATTTTTGGGATAAAGTGTTGGCCCTGGCTCAACAGCCACCTACAGTAATCTATGCGACGCGTCGCATCGCCTGGCACGAGCGCTTGCACTCGATGGATTTTGTAAGGCCGTTGCCTATCCCTCCTCAACACTTTATGCACAGTAGAATGGGAAACCGTGTGCTGAGCGTGATGACCATGCCGCCTCCGCAAAATTTTGGCTGCTGTTCGTACGCCCAACCGTGGATTTTCCCGCATCACAGCGAGAATGGCCTCTTCGGCTGCCGGTCGTACTTGTCGGCCACCTCCCAAAGAAATTGGTACTATCGGTTGATTGTCCAGCAACCGTTGAACAGCTCTCGTAAAGATCCGCGAATCCGTGGGCTGATACGCAGTAGGATGCTCAATCCTGTACAGTCGCAGGGCCGCACTAGCGTTTCCATGAGCCATGCCGTAACAGTAAACCATATTCACGTACTCGCGCGCCGAATAAACATGAAAAGGCATTTTATCTCGCCTAAGGTGCCTACTACTAACTAAATTAAACCTAAAAAGACACTACACACACAAACATACAACGCACTCACAATATCTACACTAAGCCCTAATCACTCTAACACTTTCACTACTATCAGTCGAACTATCACACAATACAACACAAACTATTAACAATACCTAATTCGCAACAAAAAAAAACCACAAGTGCATTCGATGACGCAAGAAATCGAACTAATAATACATAAGTAAATTCGCTGTAAATAAAAATAAAATTCCTATAAATTTGCGGGGATAGAGGAGGTCGGACCACGGGCGGCTGTTTTGATGCCACAGCCGAGCACCGCCGCGGTGGGCGGTAACTTTCTTTGAGCACGAGCCGCTCGCATGCTACTGGCTGCTGGCGCCAGCGCCCGCATGGTGTAATAAGAAAATATCGCTCTAGTTATAAATAATTTCCTAAATTGGATTTGAAATTTAACGAGCATTTAAAGGTGGGCTTCAATAGTTTACGTAAATTACATTAAAAAAAAAATGTTATCAATGAACACAGATAAATGAAATTCTGACTAAATTCTGGTTAGTATTTGAAAAATAGCTAGTAGGTAGTTTTGAAAGCAGCAGTCGGTAGGTACCTATCTCAGTTCAGACTGCTGCACGGAAGCGTACGTAGCTACGATTTATTTTAATGTTGGGAAACTATCAAAATTACTTCACAATCTGCTGAAGCGAGAGGGAGTTTGACTTTTACTGACTACAACCCAATGTTGTTCGTTCAGTTGCCTTTACGATTCAAGGTCGCGATTACTCTTTCGAATATTCACGCGATCGTTTCAGGCATCGCTTCTATCGAGCCCCATCAGTTTTGCTGACAGCTTCTGAAGGCGCACGTGGAACAAAACGCGCCGTCCACCAGGGTTTGACAGTTATTGGACGGAGAGCTACCCATTGCTCTCCGTCCGCAAGCTTGCGTTTACGGCGGCCGAAAATCACTGTGTGACTGCGGACAAACAAACGAATTCACGCAGATAAAATGCGCCACGTGCTCGTTCATGTTTTGAAATGTAAATTATTCGGTACCTACTAAACATTTTTTAAAGTGAGGTAAGCACCTATCTACTTGCGAGATTCATTTCCAATCATACCTAACAGGACGGCTTTTAGTGATTAGGCCTTACAGTCTTATGCACTAGAAGCCATCCTTACTAGAAAATGCTAGAAATCATTCTCAAAAATGCCTACAATATTCGTTGCGTCACTTGTACCTACCTACTGAGTTTTATTACGTGGTTATTTAAGAAGTTTAAATGTAGGTAGGGCTTAAACATAGGTAGAAGTTTAAACCTAGGATTCAAGTTTAGTTTTTAGATAAATAGGAAGTACTTACCTAGGTACCTTTTTTGCGATGGGAAATCATCAAATGACCCCTCACGCTCTGTGTGAAGACTTTTACCGATCTTTAATCAGTAAAAGTCTGAAACTCCCTCTCCCTCTTTCCGATTGTTGTTCCTTCAGTTGCCGTTTGAATCTGGTACTTACGCAGAGATATTACGAAAAGGTCAATGACCGTTAATTTTTTCTTATCTGGCACCTACCTTAGTAGGTGTAGGTGTAAGTACATTTGATACAGAAACACACACTAAATTTTAAACACTAAAGACTAGTGTCTTTTTTTTAGCGGTGGGAAAATCATCTAATGACATCCCCCGCTCTTGGGCGGAGCGGGAGATAGTGTCGGACTTTTACTGACTAAAAACCCACTCCTGTTCCTTTGTTGCCTTTCGTACCGGGGCTTGAGCTATCTTTCGAATTAGCCCTAGCCTTAGTAGGCTTCGACTCAGCTGAGCCCCCCCCCTGCTGTTGCTGACAGCTCCTTGAGGCGCGCGGGAACAGTGCGAGCCATCGACGACTTGGGCTCGGTCCGAACAGTTACTGGACGGTCGGACAGCGAGCTACCTATTGCTTACTGTCCGCAAGCCCGTGCCTACGGTGGCCGGAATCGGACTCCCGACGTCCAAGGTCATCTCTGGGGCTGCGACGGCTAGGTCGAGAGGTTGTTCTCCCTCTGATGCGTTCGCTGCGGGTTTCGCCGTAGACCCACGTTGTCAAAGAAACGAACTCACGTAGGTAAGTAAGATGCGCCGCGTTCCCGTGCACGGCAAAAGCAGGCCCGGCCCGCGTTTAGACAAGTAGATACCTATCTAATTTAAACAATTAAGTATTGATTTATAATCAATGTTCTTGTTGAAACTGAAATCGAAAACTGTTCAATTGATAAAATAAATAAATGTACCAAGTAGTTTCTATCAGCTGAGCAACGTAGGTACACTCGGCCGGGCCGCTCGCCGCTCGCCGCTCGCGTGGTCGGTGAACTCGACGACTGCACGCGTGTGCGTGCGTGCCATGCTCGTTGTTTAGTATTCATTGCATTTTTGTAACTTCAAATGCGTAATTTGTTATGAAAAATCAATAATTTTGATAATGTTTGTTTGGAAGAAAGTTTACTAATGACACATGTTATACGATTATGAAAAAAAAACCGAAAAAAAAAATTAACTTTGACCTTGAATATCTCCAGAACCGGTGATTTCCCAGGAATGTTCTAGAAGAAAAAACTATCCTAGTGATGGGTAGAATACGTGGTTTTCGTTTTCGTTAAGGGTCTTTTTACAGGGTGTATACATATAAATAAAATTGGAGTGTCTGTTTGTAATATTGAAATAACTGCCTTTTACCATATGTATATGAATACGGTATACGGTACATACACCAAAATACCTTTTTTTTTTATTTTTGTCTGTCTGTCTGTTTGTCCGGGCTAATCTATGAAATGACTGGACTGATTTTGACGGGACTTTTCTGGCAGGTAGCTAATGTAATAAGGAGTAACTAGGCCACTTTTATTTTAGAAAAAATAAATTCAAAATCCTGTAGTCCACGCGAACGAAGTCGCGGGCACAGCTAGTTTTGTATAAACTTCTTTGCAAAAATTTAGTTGGGAATCATTATCTATATTTTGAAAGAAAACTCGTAAGCGTTCTTAAAATCTAATATCAACCTCATAGTAGGTTTCCACTACAGAGATCAAAGCTTTTTCCATGTCGATAATCCTGTTTATGCTAAATTACCTAGATTTATCTACTAATTTTCAGTTTGATAGCCAGAAAAACCACATTAATACTTTATGTTTTATATTTCTCTACCTCTTCAAGATAATTTAAGACTTTTTTCATACTGGCGAATTCTGACGAAATATCTGTTAATATAATATTATCAGATATTTCGTCGTCTATTTCGTAGAATATCTACATTATTCGTTTGTATACCAAACGAATAATGTAGATAATATGCGAATAGAAAACTTTACTTGATTAAAAATAAAATAATATTGTATTATACAGTTAGAATTATGAAATACAATTTAGGAAGAATATACTTACTTGATTTGTTCTTGACGATGCACTGTTTCTGTTTGATTCCAATCTAACTCCAATACTGAGACTAATGTTCAAAATCCAACTTAGTATTTTCATTTTTATTTAGGTGTTAATTTAAGTCTGAAACAAGCACATATGTATGTATGTTATGTAATATCGATAGCAAGCCATTCAATGAATTCTATGTAACTCATAATTACGATTTAAAAAGAGTGTCCATGGAGTTTCTTGCACGTTCTTCTCCATAGAGATCTAAGCTTTGGAATGTGCAATTTAGCTTCACTTTTCTTGGACTGACCGACATTTGACTATTCAAAAGTACCTGCAAATGGTCTATTTGAAATAAAAGTTTTTAATTTGATTGGATTCAACTGATATTCTATATTTCTACGAATATTACGTAAGCACTTTGTGATTCATTTGTTTTTTTTTAGTATTTAACCTAATAGAATGTAGATACGAATGTACATAAGTATGAACTAGCCTATTCTAATTAGTCATCTACATAATTCTAATATGGAAGGCATTAGCAAGGCATAAGTTGATTCTAATTTACAAAAGTGGTAACTTCTGACGCATAAGAATGTGGTTAATGTCATTACGTTTGAGTCGGTTATATTGGTATTTTACTTTATTATGGTGACGATTCGATTTCAAATATAGCTGACTTATTTGTATACACAAAGTAGAATTTCACTTTGATCCTACTTAACTTTAAAAAATATCATGTCACAAACAAAACACGATCTTCCGGTCCAGTCTCATGAATATGAACTAGGTACCGTAGCAAGCAAATTAGTTGTTTAGAAGTATAAAGAACTTTCAAAACTAGAGAACCAGATTTTATTACCATCCAAAATTACAGACTTCAGATATCTAGTATATATACAAATATTAACTCGGAAAGAAAAACCTTCAGTTTGACATTACATTTCTTTTGCATGCTAAGAAATAATATAGGGATAAGTTATTCTCTCTCGCAGTAGACAACTTATCTATCCCAAAAGTCACTTTAGACTTGACCGATTGGATCAATACGAGCTATAGATTGCAGGTTTCATCTTGCAATACATAATGTCCTTGAAATGCTCCTGGTGAAGCCAGAACTGACTATCGATAGATACAATAATCGCCGAATCCACATCCAACATGTCGACAACCTCGCCAGCCAAGGTAATATACTTAATTTGTTCATCTTTATCGGCTTTCACGAGTTTTTTTTTTGTTATGCGGAACGGAAATGTCAACAATTATTGTACGCCTCTGGCTTCAGACTACCACTGTCAGTGATGATGGACCAATCCCAAATGGCATGGCCATTATCAAGACTGGGACTGGGGACCGGGACTGGGGACTGGGGACTGGGACTGGGTTGGGCTCAAACCTCTAGTACGGTACTTCCGATTCCACAAGAGAGTATTTCAAAGAGCAAGTGGCTTAAGGACACTCGCAGCTACTAGGTTCTGCCTATGCAAGTCCTGTTCGTCAGCTAGACGAAAACAGCCCAGAAATAATGTGACGAATTGATTCTCCCAGACGGCTACATGCCCGACGAATGTCAACATGTGATGTTAGTTTATTATGATAATTTAATAAAAACTGAAACGTTCATAATGACAGGTGGATTGCAGAAAATCTGTAACCTATTTTTCTGTTCACAATATGAGACCCCAATTTCATGCAAAAAAAAATACGACCAGTAACATGGGTTTCTGACCATACTGCTATTGTTTTTAGCAGCCTATATTTTTTATCATTCATTGTGGTTGAGCTACCACATATTTTTACACAATATAAACTTCTCTGTTAGTCGTCATCATAATATGTAAGAAATTAAATAAAACACAATCGGTATATTAATTGAACATTTATCTCTTAATATATACAGCAGCACATTAGGATACAATTAAGTAATTTTATTTATTTTATTCACTAAACCCACAGCTCTTTTACAAAAAATTTACTTAAAGACAAACTAATGTTACAGCTAATTAAGAATTTACAATTTACTATCTGAACATTTATGCCTCAAAAACAAACAGAAAAATTAACTAGTAATTTTGAGTTATTTTTGTGATAATGTAAAAAAAAACTGTTTTCTTATACGCGTGCATTTTGACTTTCTTTTTTCTTCACCCAATTTGGGCAGACTATACCAATACCACCTCGTCATCATTAATAAATATCATTTTTGAGTTACATTAGAATGCGAGTCCACATTCTAATGTTTTTGCAGTATTTGGCAGCAAATGTATCGACACTATTATGGTTATATAAGTATATCACGATGCCTTATTTTTTGCGAACATCTCTTATGTTTTTTTACGTATGTATATAGTCTGTCTAAAAAGTCAAACGACTTAGGAATATTTAAAGGAAATAACAAAATCTGTTGTTGCCAATATGAATTTTAGTTGTCATTCACTTGTTTCTTGAGATGATGATAGTTTTACAACAGATCTTGATCGTAATATGGAGTAGAATATTTAGAATCAGATTTCTACTACGATTCCAGATTTATGTTATTACTTTATACTTACTTATGCCTTTATTATATCTTTGCAAATGTATCCTTCTTTTGTAATAAGAGATTGAAATAGATATAAGTATTCTAAACGGAAAAGTTTTGCAATTTTTATTATTAAAAAATTCAGTAATTATAATAAAATATAAAAAAAATACTTATATTCGATACATTTTATAAGGTTCTTCTATTTAGTAAACAATGATCAAGAGCCAGTGGTGACTACTACTTTACCCTAGTAATTACCCATGCCGTTTGACTTTTTAGACATACTATAACATAATTAGTTTTCGTAAAACTGTAACATTTTTTTAATAAGTACACAAAATATAGGAATGCCCCTATATTTAGGACGAAGACAAAAAATAAAGCTCATTTAATAATTGCTTAAAGATACGCTATCATTATTTATTTACAACCGCGCAAACCAGGTATTTATAGCACCAATGTTATCACAATTTTTGATATCTTGATAATTCGAACTAAAACACAAAGAAAATACAAAAACTCACGTCTTCTTCAATACGTAATTTAAGAAGATAAGTTTATTAAAATTAGTTTCACCGTGTTTTCAATAAAAAATGGAAGAAGAAAGAAAAATTTTAAGAGGAAACTGATATATGTATTTAATTATGTAGGTCTCTGAAATGCTCTTTTTTAATATAACAAGTAATAACAGGGTAACTCAAAAACAATAATAATATGTCCAATTTATCTCTAAAATTGTAGAATAAATAAAATTATCACATCGATCTAAGAGACCCAGATAACTTTTAAGGTAAAAGCTTTTGGAGGTAAGCGGAACAGAGAGTAAAGTGCTGCAAACCTCCGTTGGAAAGTAAGGATTCTCTGGCCAGACGGGTGTTATGTCTGGTGGGCAACTGCCCAATATATGATTTCGGGCTGTCATATACATTCAAATCGCGTGGCGCGACATAGGATTAGTTCTTATGTGACGCCATAGATGTCGCTATAAGTTGTTACTTTATATATGTAATAGTATCAAAAGCTCCATTAAATAAAGAACCAAATATTTGATATGTGCTAAAATATAAATTGAAAATATTTATAACCAATTTATAATTGAAAGTACTGTTGCAACCATAATTTGTTTAAATGCTTTTAAGGAGAGGAACCGTATTAGTGAAAATTTTTAATTTACTCGATTTGTAGGATAAAAAAAAATCTGTAATAGTTTCTCTATTTGGAGCACAGTCCAGCTTTGACCCTGTTCCCGATAAAAAGCACCTAACTTTTCTTTTACATTCAGCATGACAGAAATATTTCAACAGGTAAAACTATAGTTCCAAAAAAAATGTGAATGTTGATTGCTTTTTCTTTTCTTTTCAGTAATTTTAACGTTTGTCTGGCAATTTGAGTGTTCTCAGCGGCCTACCCAAATGTCCTTAATTTGGTATTGTTCATCAAGTCGTAGAGCTCCTTAGTAGTCCTAAGTTGAGCTTTTCGAATACTGACGAATGCTTACACTGATTGGACAGGTCCACTCAAATCTGTATGGTTCTTTCTTCAAAAGACCATCTCAGACAAATCTGCATAATTCTCATGTGATTTGACCATTACATATTTACTGTATGGACTTTAAAAGAGACTTTGACCTGAGTTTGTTTCGGTGTTTCTTCTCAGGGTAGTCAGATAGGAAACACCGGCCTCATCTAGCATAAACTGACGAAAAAAAATTGACGTGTAAAAGTGTTTTTTAGACCTATTTACAAAATAAATATCATTTATGAATGAATTAAAAAAATCATGAAAAACAATGCCAGAACATACTATGAAACCTCTTATCTTCAAGGAACTATTTGTTAAGTTTTGAGATCAAAATATTGTAAAAAAAACTTTAGAAGTAAAGCTTATTATTAGGTTCGTTATATACTTTTCACATTTGAACTTTTTGTGACTATTATATATACGGATAATATTAGTGGCGATTTACTTTTCAATTTCAAAGCTGATCCTCAAAACCTAATTTTAACTTGGATATAATATATTTTGGGGATTACTTATTCTATTTTAATAAACATTTTTTTTCTGAATAATATTTAATCATACTGGGTTTTGTCATGGTGTATTAATGTTAGATATTTAGTATCTCTCGTACTCGTACTCGTACATTTGCATTGGTTGAGGTTGCTGTTGGACAACATAATATGGTTCTGCAGTGGGTTGTTGAACAATAACATGGTTGACGACTACGGTTTGTTGCTGAGGTTCACTACAACAGGCGCAACAGCAGCAGTTACAGCAGTTGCAGCAGTTGCAACAGTTGCAACAGTTGCAGCAGCTGCAGCTGCAACAGTCGCAGCAGCAGCACATTCTGAAACACAACAGTGTAAAATAAATAAAGGTTAAGCAACGTTTGCCGTTTGCGACAACAATTGTAAATCTCTAACTAATCCTTCGACATGTTTGTTAGATTGGTCATTTTACGTTGTACAATACAATATTAGCATTTTTTATTATTTTCATGGTGGGATATTTATTTATTACTAGCTTTTGCCCGTTACATAAAATATTGCCTATGTTACCCAGGAATTAAGCAGTTTTCTATCGCGGTCCTCTGCCTAAGTAGAGCACACCTCCACTGTATGCTCCACCGTGACCTAATAACAGTTTACACAATATTGATATTTTACGAGCAGTTTACACACATACAATATTGACACCCGGGTCGGTCATGTGGAAGGCGAGGACGCCATGACGCCTCTCCACTCCTTAAAGTGGGGACTTATCTTTATGATTATGGCGTGCTTAATCTAATGAGTGGGTTAATTGCAAAAAAAAAAAAACTTGATACAGCAGTCACGTTGTGCACGTCAAAGGCACTGTTCTATCTGCATCGTTGTAAAGCATTTAGCATCATGCACAAAAGACAAAACTAGTTTATAATTTTATTTGTTTATACTTACTATAACTATTTATTCTTTAGTTATTTATATTTTTATTTACCATCACTTTTTTTTACTATGCTTTTACTATGTTGGAGCTATCGAAAATTTTGTACTTAAAAAAAAAAAAATGTTTGGTCGATAACTCGATTATTATCGTTGTGGTGGCAATCGCTTGTGGCTGTCAGTTAACTCGATAATACTGTCAGTACACTATCTGCGGGGATTCCAAGGGGCGTAGCATATTCCCGTAGATGGCGTACATTTGAAATTCTTATAAAGTTTTATATTGTCTTACAAAGTGTGCAGAGGCATGTTGGCATGTTACAGAAATTAAGATTACCACACAAGCAAGCTCAATCGAATTATGAAAATAGATCCCCGCATGCGGGACGGTATTTCTTACAAAATCTCGCGCACACCGCACACGATCCTTATAATCAACCAGTAACAATAAGGTTGAAAGCTAAAAAAATCGCTAAATGTTGGTGGAAACTATAAACGTTTAACGTCTCCTTAAGGGCCAAGCGCCCGAAAAGTGCGGTAAAATTGTGATTTTCTGAGGCCTACTCCTCCGTAACGGCTAAGTCAATTGGTTTGAAAAAAATATATGTTTATTATAGATTCATGAACAATAATATCAACATTTGATTTTATCGTACCTACAATTAATACTTTTGTCAAAAAAAATATATTTAGCAATTTCGCAACTTTTCGCAACTTTTCCCTACTCCTTCGAAACGGCTTGGACCTTTAGAAACATTTATACACATAAAAATTGGTGGTTAAATATTCTTCAAAGTGAACATTGCATATGTAAATCAATATCTCGCAGAGAAAATTGATTTAAAGCGCTTTCCGGGCTGGCCGCAAATAAATGCACAGATTTGCGTACTGCCGCCTAGGCGAGTGCGAGAGTTGCGTTCACATAATTTCGGCCAGATGGTTCAACGGACTATACGCCTTAAGCTTAAAATAATGCTCAAGCATTTAAGGCAATATCAAGTCCAAAATTATATTTTTGTAAATATTTAGAAGGTATCTGCTTTTAATTAAAAGGTCATTTAAAGGTTATTAATGGTTAGGTAAATAATATTTCGGCAAATCGCTGCTATAGTATAGCCTTTCAAGAGGTAAAGTCTATTTATTTTTTTATCGATAGAAAGCTGCGTTATTCCTGAGCGACATAGGCTATATTTTATGTACTTACGTGGGCGAAGCTGTGGGAAAAAGCTAGTATCCTATAAAGTCAAATGAAATCGTCCAGATTTATATCTTGACGAGTTCTTAAGTTCCCATCAAAGACATATTATTAAGTCTTTGATGCAAACATGATGATATTATCACCAGAGAACCATTTTTTCTATTATCTTTTAAAAATATATACGTATAGATCAATTCACTCACTTATTTTAGTCGTTTGCGCAGTTCCGTATTTCAAAGTTACACTAGGTATTATCCTAGTTTATTTACTCCAAACTTAATATGGAACTACTAACAATCTGAAAGTAACTGTGTTTAACAACTACCATCAAAGTATATAAAGAGACTATCAATAGTTATCTATGATTTTCATTATCAATGTTCTTATCGATTAATTCTGCATATTAATAGTATCTAAACATAACCATGCAAAAATCCTTTAGGCTTGCAATAATAATTCAGTATAAGTGGGCTCTGGCCACTCTCTGACAGTAAAGTACACCGAAATTAGGATGATTTTGGATGCGCGGTATCCCTCAAAGCCGTGACGGACAATTAACCAATATTATATTCCTTACATAATGGTATCATCGACCTTCCAAATGAATAAAAATTTCGATGATATCCCCTATACTTGTTTTACTCAAAAAAGATTTCAGGGAAGTGCTTATTGAAAGACCCTTTAATTCCCTTTTTTAGGGTTTCGTAGTCAACTAGGAACCCTTATAGTATCGCCATGTCTGTCTGTCCGTGTGTCCGTCCTCGCTTAATCTCTGTGACCGTTAGCACTAGAAAGCTGAAATTTGGTACCAATATGTATATTAATCACGCCGACAAAGTGGTAAAAAAAAAAATTGGAAAGAAATGTTTTATTAGGGTAAAAAAAATCACTTCCCACTTTACATATAGGGGGGCTCCCCTATATGTAAAGTGGGAAGTGATTTTTTTTTTAATTTCAACCCTAACGTGTGATATATTGTTGGATAGGTATTTAAAAATGAATAGGGGTTACTAAAATATTTTTTTTATAATGTCAATAATTTCGGAAATAATCGCTCCAAAGGTAAAAAACAAAGTGTCCCCCCCCCTCTAACTTTTGAACCATAAGTTTAGAAAATATGAAAAAAATCTGAAAAGTAGAACTTTATAAGGACTTTCTACGAAAATTATTTTGAACTTGATGGAAAGAACAGTTTTTGTACAAAAAAGACAAAAGGGTTCTATAAAATAATTTCTGGACTTATAATTGTATATGCAAGCATTTTTTTAAACTCATAAGTGGGTACACTAGTTGTGATGGACGGGAAACTACGGAACCCTACACTGAGCGTGGCCCGACACGCTCTTGGCCGGTTTTTATAAATTATAGACTAGTGCGTAACGGTCCCACCTGATGGGTAGCAGTGATATAATCATTGATGGTGAAGCGCACTAGTCTATTAAGAACGCTTAAGCCTTGAAGACATCTAAATTATAATCGGACGGGAAGACTGCAACAGGCAAAGTGTACTATAAGTCCTTCGATGAACACGGTATTAACGATAAAGTGAAACGCTTAGTAGTAGTATGTCGGGTTGTCTGATGGTGGAACGGTGGTGACAGAATGAAATCACTTAATTACCGCGCAATTTCTCCTTAATGCATCTTATAGAAGACCGAAAGGCGGGCTACCCTACATCTGTACTCCCAGAGAGATACCTGCCAAGTACTCGAGCTAGTAAGGAGCTAATCCAGTCTGAAAGAGATGATGCTATAGTAGAGCCTACAAATTTCACACTTCAGGCAGTCTCCAAGTGGAGTGAAGCGAATCTAGTAGGACTTAACGCCGCCAAAATACAACGTGTCTGTTCACCGCCCAAAGGAGTCCGTTCACCTTGGCTCCTGCTTTTTAGAATGTATTCCCGGTGTGCTCTGACAGCCTTCAGCTCTTAGTAGTTGAAATATCCTCAGACGTCAACACTTTGGCTGGTTCATTGAGTACAAAGTCCGAGCTGAAAAGGTTGATTACCTTATGATTATAACTCAGTAAAGCAATTTTTTTTTTGGTCGCAATTCCTATTTTAATGAGAAAAGAATCGGACACTGACCTGCAAAATATTTGATTTTGACGGCTCCTTTAAGCTTTATCCAACTTTTAATTCACTTGGTGCTAAAAATCACAAAATCTAATTGTTAAATAAACATGCACCATATCGCATTATTATTTTCATGAATAATCAAAAGTATCAACTTCGTTTATGCAGCGTAAATCCAGGGTAAATAGCTTCAGATTTTTTTAACTCGGCCTTTTTTTTTGGGACAGCTTTCGATGGTCAGAGTATATATCAATAATTTAAAATAGAAAAGGTCGTCCACTACACTTCATCTAGCCTGCCTGTCGGTTTTCTATCGGTTACGTTTCGGGGAGTGCGTGCGGAATTACAAAATTTAATCCACCAAACCTTGTCCATCATAGGACCACTAGGAGTACGATGATGCACCCATACACTCACAATGGTTTTGAGAACATATCGCTGTGCGTACAATTAAGGAGTTGAATTTCCTGTCGGGATCTGTGATACAATGTACAAACTGGGAGTGTTTAAGTCAAGAGTGAAAAGGTTTATTTATTAAATTCTTTATGCACATAAAAGTACACAGGCAGATTTAATGTCTTAGGCATTTTCTACCAGTCAATCTTAGGTTACGAGGTTTGATTAGGTTACGGAGGGGTGCGAGTTTAGGTTACTTCAAGGCAAGCGTACTTCATAGTCGACCACATCATCGCCAACTATCAGGTAAGACAGTGGTTCCGCTGCCGCGACAGGTCACGGCATGGCGGACAGAGCTCCGTTGGGATCTCATGGTGAAATGGCGTCAACGACTATCGCAACCCAGTGCTGGGCACGCTACAATCATGGCGGTAAGTCCCCTCTTTGAGGCGTGGCTGGAAAGACCTCACGGCGGCGTCCTTACCTTCCGCATGACGCAGGTACTCACCGGGCATGGTTCGTTCGGGAGTTTCCTGCACGGGATTCATACGGAGGTCACGCCCGGGTGTCGCCACTGTGCGGAACGCCCGGAGGACACAGTGGAGCACACAGTCGAGGTGTGTCCTGCTTGGGCGGAGCATCGCCATGCCCATGTGGGGGGCGATCTGCGGCGGAGACTTCTCGCGCCGGGCCTTGGTTGAGGCCATGGTCCGGAGCGAGGAGGAGTGGCAGGCGGTTGCCGACTTCTGCAAAGCAGTAATGCTCGCAAGGGAGGAGGCCGAACGCATCAGCCAACGGCGTTATCGCCGCCGCCGCCGCCGGATTCTGATCCCGATTTCCGGCCAACGTAGGCGCGGGCTTGCGGACAGTGAGCAATGGGTAGCTCACTGTCCGGCCGTCCAGTAACTGTCCGGACCAAGCCCAAGTCGTCGACGGCGCGCTCTGTTCCCGCGCGCCTCAAGGAGTTGTCAGCAACAGC
Organism: Mythimna albipuncta; assembly: GCA_929112965.1. Taxonomy (NCBI): domain Eukaryota; kingdom Metazoa; phylum Arthropoda; class Insecta; order Lepidoptera; family Noctuidae; genus Mythimna; species Mythimna albipuncta. Next base: position 11,799,800 of record OV815969.1, read on the forward strand.
AGGGACCCAGCCGGGTCGAAGCCTACTGGGACCAGGGTTATCCGAAAGGGCGCTCGAGCCCCGGTATGAAGGCTAGAAGGAACGGGGTGGGTCTTTTAGTCAGTAAGAGTTTGACACTATCTCCCGCTCCGCCCAAGGGCGGGAGATGTCAATGCATGATTTTTCCCACCATAAAAAAAAGGTATGACAGTGGTCCTACAATTTAAAAAAAAAAGCTGAAACGGCCCTAGTGACTGATTGATTGCAGGAAATCTATAGTCTAGTTCAGGAATAGCGGACCCTTATATGAGAACGTGCCAATAAAAATATTTAAAAAAAAGTAGTAATTGCGTGTACCCAAAGAATCTTGACTTTAAACTAAATGCTAGTTATTAACTTTTAATTAGCAGCCCAAAATTCGTATATTGTAATGTTTACAACCTCCTTAGTTCAGAGTTCTCGAGACGCCGTAAACCGGGACAAATGGAGACGCATCGCGAGGGCCTCACTCGCCAAATGAAAATGCAACATTATCAACCACGACCACTCTGTCAAGAGTGAACGACTAAGGAGGAGGAATGTTTACAATAGTTTATTTATTAAATTATATGTATAAAAGAGAAAATTGGTGTGATTACTAGTGTTACATATCACCTACATGTTGTATTCTTTTACTGGCGTGCCCGAATTTTTTTGCTGCGTGCCACCACTGGCACTGGGGCGTGCCATGGTTTTGCCATCCCTGGCCTAGTTTTTCTGTTCAGCAGACAAAATGACGATCAAACTATGAGTTTGTGACCGTACTATTTTAAAATTTATTATCCTATACCTATGTATATATATATATATATATATATATATATATATATAGGGTGACTGGTAATTAGTGTACGATACTTAAGCATGTGATTGTGCTCATGATAACAAACAATCCAAGGTAGTTATTACGCAACGCCGACTATTAACTACAGGACATTGGACTCGCTCAGCTGACGTTTTCTTAAAGAAATTAATTTCGTACATGCCTAAATTAATACGAGTTTTGAAAAAAAGGTACTTTATTTTTTAATTTTATATTCACAAATCGATAGTGTTTTATGTACCCGATCCACCTTCCACGGAATTAAAATGATTAAAATTTAACGGTGTAGATTCACCGTTAAATTTTACCATTAAATAATATTCATAAACAGCAAAGTTATTAGCGTTGGTTTATGTCCCAAAATGTCACTCAATTTATGGAAATATTGTGCAAGCTATTGATTAATAATAATAATAATTATTAAGGAAAAACACTGCTCGCAGTATTTTCTACTAGCAATTGTTATGTAAGATTAATTCTATGATGGATTTACCTTTTCGTGGTCAATTTTAGGATTTCGGTTTTTTCTACTTTTGACTACAAAAATATGATCAGTAACGGATACAATAAAAAAAGAGGGGTGTATATTATATTAACATCATAATATAAGCAATTCAATAAAACACAATCGGTACATTAATTAAACATTTATCTCACATTATATACAAAGTTTCATAAATGACTTAATAAAAACGAATTTCTTAGGCATCGTGAAGTGATCGAACTCTCCCTGTATTGCTCATTAAATTCATATATTATACACATTTTCACATAAAATGCTATTCGTGTATAAAATAATAATTACGTTTCATGCACTTTCCTTTTAAATACAGTTCTATTATAATATGACACTATTATAGTTACATAAGTGCATCACATTGGCTTATTTTTTTTTCCAAACATACCTTATTTATTTTTTTACCTATGTGTCACATTTTTTTGCGTAAAGCTGTAACATTGTTTAATAAATATAAAAAATATAGGTATGCTCCTATATCTAGGAAAAAAACAAAAAGAAAAATAAAAGCTCATACAAAAATGGTTTAAACATACATTATCGTTATTTATTTACAACCGAGCTGAATAAGTATTTGAAACAACAATATTATCACAATTATTGATATCTGCTCTCTCGAGCTAAAACATAAGGAAAATGCAAAAACTCACGCCTTCTTCAATACTCAATTTAAAATAATAACTTTATTATTATTAGTTTTACGTTGGTTTTTAACTAAAGATGGAAGAAATAAGAAAAATATATTCTTAAGAAGAAACTAAATATAGGTAACGAATAATTAACAGGGTATTCTTAAAAACAATAATAATATGTCTTATTTGTCTCTCAAATTGTACAAACAATAATATTATCACATCAATCAAAGAGACCCAGATATTTTACAACGGAAAAGGTGTTATTTTTTATTTATAATAGTATTAACAACTGCATTAAATAACCAAATATTGGATATGTGCTAAAATATAAATTAAAAATATTTATAACAAAATAATAATAGTTTAACATTAAGTACAAGTGCTGCTGCGCCCATAATTTATTTAGATACTTTCACAGAAAGGAATCGTATTACCGTAAAATTTTCACATTCTATCTCGATTTGTAATTAAATTTTTGGCCCAAAAAAATACATTCAGATATTTGGAGCAAAGTCCAGCTTTGACCTTTTTCCCAACAGGTATCTTATTATATATATATATATTCTTACACTTTCAGCATGATTGAAAAATTTAAACAGGTAAATTTATATTTACAAAAAAAAATTATATAAATTAAAATTTTATTTATTGTAACAATCCCTTTTGAAACAATGGAGTAATAAAAATGATGACCGAATATAATATTAAACCATCATAACTTGAGGAATACAAAACAAGGACAAAATGTTGTTAGTCTTGAGATCAAAATATTGTAAAAAAACTTTATTAGTAAAATGTATAATTTGAATCGTTACACATTCACATAGACATTGTATCAACGAATGATTTCGTGACTCATATCTTGGGATATTATTAATAGCGGTCTCGTCTATAATACAATAACAAAGCTGATCCTCATACCCTAGTTATAACTTAGATAACTTATTATAACTTTTGTACATTGATTTCCAATTTTAATAAAAAAAAAAAAATCTGGTTAAAATTATATCATGCTGCATTATTAAGCTATTCAGTACTTCTCGTACGCTGGTGGTGGTTGTGGTTGATGCCGCACAACATTTGGTCCTGCAGTGGGTTGTTGGACTATCACGTGGTTGACGACCACGGTTTGTCGCGGAGGTTCTCTACAGCAGGCGCAACAGCAGCAGCACCACGGCGGACAGTTACAGCAGTTGCAGCAGTTGCAGCAGCTACAGCAGTTGCAGCAGCACATCCTGGAACACAACAGTGAAACAGTGAAAAATTAAGTAAAATACTAAACCTTCAACTGTCCAAAAAAGAAGGAAGGAACTCGAAGAATACTGCAAGTCCCTAATCAATCCTTCAACATGGTTGTACATCTTCAATTATGTTTTAAGGTGAAAAATTTATTCATTATTTACTGTATTACACACCATTATGTACAAAACACTAAACTAAACCGAGTATAATTAGTGATCGAAGATGCACAGACAGAGACCTCTCAACCTAACCCAACGGCCATGCGGCCGCCTCCTTCACTAGCATTAATGCTTCGCAGAAGGAGACGACGACCTGCCATTCCTCCACGCTCCGGATCATGGCCTATACCAGGGCCCGCCCGAGAGGTCGTTGCCATCGATCGCCCCCATAAGGACACAGCAGTGCTCCGCCCAAGCGGGGCACTCCTCCAACTTATGCTCCATCGTGTCCTCCGTGCAATATTTGTATGGCCTACAGAATTATATTTTCCTAGGCTGGATGACTTCCTTTAGGTTTGAAATCATCTAATGACTTCTACCGCTCTTGGGTGGTGCAGGAGAGCGTATCAGATTTTTACTGACTAAAACTAGGTGTCTTGTCCATTATATATAAGTTTACATCTTTGTATGCACCCACGTTTCCGAAGTAATTCGTAGAATTGGGCAACGTTTTACAAATAAAAAACTTTTTACAAAAAAAAATTAAGGACAAAATAACTTTAATTTCGGTAGTCGGTTTAATTTTTTTTTTTTTTTTTGTAAAAAGTTTTTTAATTTTTCACTTTTTATTTATGGTACCACCACTAAAAAATACCCCTCATCCAAACTTAAATACCTTATATCCAGAGTGCATCTCATAACGATTCTAATAATCCCAAAAACGGTAAGATTACATTAATTTACGATCTGGCTTCAACACCAGATCCGTTTGATACACCCCCCCCCCCTTTTCTTTCAGTCAGTCATCGCCTACACGTACAAACCAAGCAATTTTACTTGTTACGACAATTCTGCTCCAATCCCATGAGGAGTTCTGTTCCATATCTTCTTGAAGTTCATGATCAGATCATAACAATATTTCTATAATGATACCATAAACTTTCAATCAACAAAATAATTTTCAAAAAAAATAAAAATAGACAGATTTTGATATGTAATATGACATTATTTTTGATAATATGGATTAGTATTTACAGCTATCATATAAATGCGTTCTAAACATATTAATGATGATAAGTGATCATCATAATCACGTTTGCCTATTCCTGAAATTTCGTAATTACGTCGTATTTTTTCCTTTTGACATAAATTAGGTATTTTATGGTTGGAGAATTCTAGTCTAGATGGCTCATTGTCTTTCTACTGTCTTAATTTAGTATCTGTTATACCAGTCTGTTATTTATTACTAACTAGCTTTTGCCCGCGACTTCGTTCGCATGGAATAGTGACTTCCGGAAATTTCAGTACTGAATTGATGCCGACTCTTGACCAATAGATGGCGCTGTATGTCCGGAATAAATTTTATTTTTTATTTTATTTTTTGCAATAAAAACTATCCTATATCCTTTCTCAAGTTCCAATCTGTGTCTGTACCAAATTTCACACAAATCGGTTCAGTAGTTTAGGCGTGAAGCAAAGACAGACAGACAGACAGACAGAGTTACTTTCGCATTTATAATATTAGTTTGGATTGGTTTCAATATAGCTACAACTATAATAGCTATATTTAATTACGTGACGCAGTCTCAATATGATGTTAATAGAATCGAAGGTCTGTTACAGACGAATGAAGGTAATCTGTCCTATTTCAAACCATTACTTGGCCTGAAGAAGTAATCGATTGACTGACTCAGAAAAACAAAAAATATTATTCCGAGAATTGTTTGTCTTTATTTATGTCACTGCCAATTTAATTAGCAGTACTAGAATATGTCTAGGTTTATAATTTACTTCCTACTTATTTTGTAGTGTTAAATAAATAAAGTAATAAATACGGTCTATACAAGGTGTAAGGGACAGCCCTCCACAAACTTTAAAGGCTAGCTCAGTAGACGAAACTGAAGAACCTTCCACAACACTATTTTTCAGGAAACGAAAAAAAATCCGGTTCATCATACAAAATTAAAAACTTGATTGGACAGTTCGTATGGAGAGGCTGAATTTTATTTCGTTTCCTGAAAAAATTTTTTGTGGAAGGTTGTTCAGTTTCGTCTACTGAGCAAGCCCTTGAAGTTTGTGGAGGGCTGTCCCTTACACCATTTAATTAATTTATTTCTTTAAGATTATCATAAAAATGCTTAACGAGAAACATAGTAATACTAATGATTAGTAGGTAACGAATAAGATAGTATGACAAGTCTAATTTATTGTGTAATGATTGGGTAAATTACTAAAAAAATAAACTGATTTAGTTATGTATGTTAGTTTATAAGGTATTTATAATATGGGTACTGTTTACCTGAAATAAAATTGCCCGCCGCGCAGGGCAAGCGCACTGTTCTTATCAGCGTTATTGTAAAGCACCGTGCACATCTGACAGAATAGGTACTTTATAGTTTTATTTATTTTTACAATACCATGAATTTATATTTTATTAATTAATAATAAAAAGTCTGACACGCCCTTCCGCACCGTCCAGACCGGGAGAAGTCATTGGATAATTTTCCACCTTAAAAAAAGGACTACTTCACAAATAAAGGTTTTTGCAACCAAATTGAATATACAACATGTAACTGGAATATTGTACACCCTTGTACACCTCAACAGAAAATGAAATTAAAGTTAAAATTCAAGCACTGAAATACATTATATATACAGTCTTAGGTTGTAACTTTTTAAGAAATTCGTTTTCTTAACTGTAGACAAGTAATATGGGAATCGTCACATTACCAATTACATTGATAGCATCGGTATTGGTATCTACGAACACACCACTTAAATATGCTGGTGACGTAATCAAGTTTTATCAAAGTAAGTAATTAGTTATCCTAAACTAATTCTTAATTCAAGATAAAAAAGCAACTATTTTAAAAATAGCTACAATCGATTCTGAACGTAATACATTAGAGAGTGAAATTACACATGATGTTATTTTCGGAGGCCAAAAATTAAGCGGATGCACCAATTCTGCAGTCACTCGAATTTGTTTAGAAGTACCACCGCAGCATTTAGAAAACAGATAGACAACTAGTTGTCTGTGGTCTACACAACAGTGGTAGAAAAAGAAATTCATCATCATCATAATCACCAGCCTTTTTAATGTTCCCACTGTTGGTTCTCAAGCCTCCTCTCTAGGAGAGGGAATGGGCCGTAATCCAACACGCAGGCCCAGTGCGTGTTGGTGAATGTCACATGTCTTCGAATTTTTGGTTCTACGACATGCCCGTTTCCTCGCGATGTTTTCCTTCACCGTTTTAAGAGCAGTGGTGATGAAATAAATTACACACAGTAATAATGCGCCTGGCTGGGTTCTAACCCGTGACCTAAAACTCGTAAGAAAAAAAAAAGAAATTAAGTAAATGTAATCTTAATGTAAAATAGTAATTTCCTGTTCGATGATACAGTAAAACATTTTAAAATGTACTATATTTTTACGCTTATAAGGAATTTTTCATTGGACGATATACAACATGAGGTGGCTATCAGTTAAATCGATAACACGGTCATTTTCTGCGGGGATTCCGAGCAGGGGGTGTAGCGTACCCCCCGCAGAGGGTATAGGTACATTTGAAATTCATTGGTCTTATAAAGTGTGCTAAAATGTACACAAACTTGAGCTCTTTGGCATGTTACAGTAATATCCAATACTTGTGGCGTATTGGATATCGCTGTAACGTGTTACATTACCGTACTTGTGACGTGCCACAAGCTAGCTCCAAAAAAAATATATCCCCTCATGTTGGCGCAGTAAAAATGAGGCTAACACCAACTTAAATAAATTCGCTATATGTTCTTTATACTTTAAACGTTAATAAGCCTCAAGCATTTAACGAAATATCAAGTCCCAAATTATGTATAAATTTTATTTAGTATCAGTTTTTAAAGCCATTTATAGCTTATTAATGGTAAGGTAAAAAATATTTTTGTACTTATTTTAGAATATCTAGTTATTACGAGATGAAGTGTCCTTTTTTGTCGCATGGCGATGAGTTCATTATATCTTATATGGATATGTCATCTTTAACATATAACAACAAGTACGCATCAAGGACATAATACCTTATGATGATATTATCGTCAAAGAACAAAAATTCCTATTATCTTCTGTAAATATATAATAATTAATATACGTATAGACCAATTCACTCACTTATTTTAGTCGTTTGCGCAGTTCCGTATTTCAAAGTTACGCTAGGTATTATCCTAGTTTATATACTCCAAACTTAATAGGGAACCACTAGCAATCCGAAAGTAACTGTACTCAACAACTGCCATCAAAGTATAAAGGAGCCTATTTATCAATAACTTATCTGTGATTTTCATTATCAATGTAGGTATCGATTAATACTGAATTGGTATCTGTAACCTCCACCTCATCACTCACTTAAAACTAAATCTATGCATGCAAAAATTTGTCAGTATCAATAATTTAAAATAGAAAAGCTCGTCCACTACACTTACCTAAACTAAAAGCTTTCATCTGAAATTAGGGTCAGGGCCGTATCCGGGGTAGCCTTGTGGTGGTGGTGGGTATCCTGGGTAGCCGCCAGGAGGTGGGTATCCACCAGGAGGTGGGTAACCGCCGGGTGGTGGGTATGCTCCTGGGGGTGGCGGGTACCCGTACCCTGGTGGAGGTGGCTGCTGGTCGTATACCACTGGTGGCGGTTGTTGCACCACGGTCACTTGCTGCGGGGGTTGTTGCTGCTGCCCACATGCATTAGGACACAGACAGGGCACCAGGCAGCACGCACTCAGCGCCAAACAGCATGGGTTGCAACAGACATCGCAGTCGTCCCCACATTCCATCGAAATACATAAACCCATCCTCAAGCACCGTTGTCAACTAAAACCAACACCAATAAATAAATTGCTTATTCTACACTTTCATGCAAGATAACAGAATAAAAAGAACAAAAAAATATATATTCAGAAGTTTTAACAAAGCCGAATAAGTACAGTCCTTGTAAGTGGAATGGCAAAATGGCGGAATATTATCATTGTTAAGAGTCTTATCGTTTAGTGTTATCTGTTGATAAGGTAGCAGCCATTGCTCATACTAAATAGGGGGAAAATGTATGCTGACACTTGGAAACACAAAAGGATTTCCTACTTAAAGATACACAAAGAGGAAGACACAGTCACTCAGCAAATATTTGCGTTCTATCATTCTATTACCAAATTAAAAATCTATGTGTCATGGACTCAAGGCCACTTTTTAATGAATTGGTTTACGTAAAACGTTCAATATTAGACTACGTAATTTTATAAATTTAGTCAGGCTGACTTTTTTTTAACTAGAATTAGTTTCGTATTAGTAGTAGTTGTTCATATTCTGTACAATTTTGACCCAAAAAAAAAAAAACCCTTTAAAGGATTGCCAATGAATGCGTTCCTAGTCAGGTTGAAGATTTACTGTTTTTTGAGTATTCAATGTATAATAGTTATAGAAGTAAAAAAAAAAACTGTAGCTGAGTACTTATACTTAGTGATAAACACAGTTAACTTTTTGAATGTCTTATGTTACACAGTTCGACATAAGCAATTGTCTTTCTATTGTGTCTCTAATTACGGCATTCAAAGAGTTAATCAGTTAGCCACAAAATGAACTTAGTGCAAACAATCTGTTATTTAGTGCATAACGTAATATTAATAACATTTAGCGTTGCTCAATAGGTACACTCAAAAGGCAACGTATAGCAGCCATCTTGGTCATGTGTATACTCATTTAGTCTTCACAATTGACAATGGAATGATACCCAATACACGATATCGCATTAAAACTGTTAAAATCAGTGTTCAACATCAGTGTCAAAATCAGTGTTCGAATACTTCGAATCACTGTTCCGTCTGTTAGACTAAAAATCCTTGCGCTGCGTTCAATTCATAGAGATCTCCATTCACTGTCCATTGAAGTCATGTGACTTAACGCCGCTCGCCTTTTTTGTGGGGCTACGTGAAATCTCGGATCAATTTCGACACACCACAAACGATTGCAGCTCTGAAGGCCAACATAACTCGCGTTCTTCATGAAATTTGGTTCATTTTTTGCGAAGATATGACCCATAATTATTCTACGAGTGTTCGTGGTTACAATGGAGCTGATAGGACCTTTAACTCGAAATTATATTCTACACATAATGCCACCGAAAACTTAATAAAATTAAATTTAAAAAAACCGGCCAAGTGCGAGTCGGACTCGCCCATGAAGGGTTCCATAGCAGCAAGTAGCATAATATAAAAGTTCTTGTAATGTGTTGTAACTTTGATCGATGTTTTAATAATAGTGTCTTTTTTTTCAGTTTATGACGCATTAAAAAAAAACTACTTACTGGATTTCGTTCAAACCAATTTTCGTTGGTAGTTTTTATAGTAATGTACATTATATATTTTTTTTAGTTTTATCATTCTCTTATCTTGGAAGTTAGAGGGGGGGGGACACACATTTTACCACTTTGGAAGTGTCTCTCGCGCAATCTATTCAGTTTAGAAAAAAATGATATTAGAAACATCAGTATCATTTTTGAAGACCTATCCATAGATACCACACACGCATGGGTTTGATGAAAAAAAAATTTTTTAGTTTCAGTCCTATGTATGGGGACCCCCAAAATTTATTGCTTTTTTTCTATTTTTGTGTGAAAATCTTAATGCGGTTCACAGAATACATCTACTGACAAAGTTTCAACAGTATAGCTCTTACAGTTTCGGAAAAAAGTGGCTGTGACATACGGACGGACAGACAGACAGACAGACAGACAGACAGACAGACAGGCAGACAGACAGACAGACAGACAGACAGACAGACATGACGAATCTATAAGGGTTCCGTTTTTTGCCATTTGGCTACGGAACCCTAAAAATTATCATAGTAATATCCTTTAATTCATTAAACCCCAAGCGAACGCCGGCGTTCGCGCACCTATTGTCTTTCAATTGTGTCTGTAATTATCACAATTGAAAGGTTAAACTGGCTATTTTATTCAATTTTAAAGTTGTCTATAAAACTGGTTAAAATAAATACTGAAAAAGATTGGTCAATAAATGTACTGTTTAAGATAAATGTTGGAAGGATACAAATGGACATGAAAAATGAATTATCTGCAAACTTTAGAAAAGGCATAGCTGTTCTGCCGTCCTCTAACTAAAAAGCAGCTAAGTTACTTAGAAAACAAAACACTTAGCTGCTTTTTAGTTAGAGGACGGCAGTGTTACTGTAAATACTAGTTTCGGCAAGCGGCTTCGTCTGCGGTAATGTCGATTTTTGCGAAATCAACGTCGAAGCCACATAAAAATTATCCTACATGTCCTTTTGTCCAAGCTACTCTGTACAAAATTTCATCAAAATCTAAATTTTTCATCTCATTCTCATCAAAGATGTTTGATTCCAATCAATCTATTCTGTGTTTTAATATCACAGGACAGCACCAAGACAATACAGTGCGAAGTGAAATGTTACTAACATAGTTTTAAATCATGTTTACTAACAAAATTATTTATTATAAATAGTTATGTAAGTAAGTCTATAAGATATTTATGATATGGCTACATATTGCCTGAAATAAATTGATTGTTATTATGTGTCAAAACTATATTTGTGAAACTAATAGTTTAGACACAAATTTTGAATTGTGAAACTCCATTAGGAGTTTCACATATCGTAAAATAAAGTCTCATTCATTTCGAGAGTATGATGATTATCATGAATAATATTCGTGTTAAGGAAAATATGAAAATCTACACGATCTGCTATCACGTTCTTAACTTGATAAAAAAAAATATGTTTATTACTTATACAACATAATTTTAAATAATATCGAATATATTCATCAGTATCCGATATTTGCTAAGTATTTAATGATATAATTGGAGGTAGGCATTTGGATTTGCCCAAAATTCTGATAACATGAGTAATAAAGTATGACTCGATAAGGCTCACGTGTCGGTGTCATCATTAGAATAATACTCATTCCCATTAGTCTAATTGCTCGGACTATATAGAAATTATAATGACATTAAAAGTTTTTAACGTCACACAATATGTTACCAAGACACGTAACCTAAGCAATTAAAATAATCAACACGAAGCAAATAAGGAAAAAAACAAGAAAGTAACACGAACAAATAAATGAAAGGAGTTGATTTATGAGAAATGATGCAATTTAAGACTATCTTAGAAGTTATAAACACTTTATGGAGAAAATAGGCATCACGCTAAACAAACAACTAAACGGCAAAGAAAAAAAGATAATATGCGGTTGTGGAAAAGCTAGGACAATGACATACATAGGGATATCCTTAGTAATTGCAACAGACATAAGCCTTTGGGTATTTTGATTCTTGGCAAGGATCAATATGCCTACAGTGAATGAATAATGATGGGTAAACCCTATGACTGCTGATACAGTGTTCTTTGTAGTGGTCACAGCATGACCTTATTCGGCGATAACGTTATTCTTGAATAGGTAAGAGTAACCAGCACTGCCTGATAAGTTGTATGGTTTACGGCATAAGTACCCACGCCATTACCCATTGTATGAACATATGAAGCAAAGGAATGAGGAAAATCATTGTAAGGAAAACGTTCAGTATAAATGTTCATTAATAAAAGAGTAGGGAAGACCCAAGAGACGGCGGATGGAGAATGTTAAAGATAATATGGCTAGAGTGGGTTATCTACTGACATGATGACTAACAAAAAAGAGGAAGCAGAAGACTAGGTTGCGCCGATCACAAATGAGGCATAATCAGCCTTCTATTGTTCCTAGTTCTGGGACTCGGATAACGCGGGCCCAGTGCGAGTCGGTGGATGTCACAAGACTTCAAAGATTTGTTCTAGGATATGCCAGTATCCTCAAGATGTTTTCCTTCACACTTTTGAGAGCAGTGATGATGAAATAAAGTAGGTATACAAGATGATGCGCCTGCTTAGTTTTGAACCCAAGACATATATAAATTATAAGCCGGAGAAATTACCACTGAGCCACCACTGCTGATTTCAAATAAATTTGAAAAGAATGACGAGATAGAATATAAACACGATATTTTGACTGGGGTAGTGTAGAAAAAGTTCTAAGTCTCAAGGAGAACCACGGGACCGAATCAACGGTATCTATTCATCTATCATGGCATAATTCCTAAACAGACTGATCATAATAGCAGTAGCTACATTCTAATACCACCCGCAGCTATATATAGAAATGTGAATTAACAAATGAATAGAAAGTACCCACTATTGTTGCATGTTAAATATGTTTATGTAGATTCTTGTGTAATTTATGTTACAAGTAACAAGCATGTGATTAAAATACAAGGATACGTCACAATTGCGGTATATTCCAGTTAAATTAGGTTAAAATGTTTGAAAAATTAAAAAAGATATTAGAATGAAGATACAACTTTTAATCAAATTTTAAATAAATCATTCATTAAAGTGGTCAGGTACCGTTAATATGGAAATGTGCTACAATTAATGATTTATTTTTCGCATAACTACGAGTATAATATAATATATATAGAACCACAAAAGCTGTAAATTTAAATAAATAAAATGAATATTATTATTATCAGACATGGCTAAAGCAGTTGATACTTCATAACAATAAGAACGAACGACCATTTTTGTTAGTACCCAGTGCAACCTAGATTTATTAATTAAAAACCAAATTAAAGATCTTACCTTTGTCTTTTTTATTTAATTTTGTAAACAACACTGTCTTTTTCCAACTTCGAAATAAACACAACGTTAAAGACACAACAATGAATGAACCGGTTGTTCGTAGGTTGCAAGTGATTCGTCACACTGCCGGGGAAATATTGCGATGACGCCAACGCCTGCGCACTACGCTCCGAAGTAAACAAAACTCTTTATCTCTTTCCCTCTTTTGTGGAAAATCTTATGCGTAAAGAAGACAACAAACCCAAAACTACGGCTGAGCTATCAGCGATCGTCGAAATGAGATCAATGTCGATTCAACCTTGCTGTATTGCACGTAGTGAAAATGAACCAAATAATTACGTGAAAGAAAAAACTGTATGAAATCTTAATTTCTTAAAAAGAAAATCTACACCTATCCACGTTATGGAAAATGAGCTGTGTGTAGCCCCACTGTATTTAAGGAGAAAATATTTAGGTTATAAATTTTGTTTAAAAGCAAGATCCATAGAAAACAGTATTACTATTGCTTTGCTAGAGGAACTTCACACTCTTCAACAGAATCATTATTGGAATAATAAAAAAATCCCTCTTTTGGTTTCGTTATATAATGAAGTAAAAGAAGATAATATAGCAGCTTCAAATCCCTTGTTGATGTTTACTCTGAGGACATGGATAACCAATATTAATATTCAGGAAGTAATTATATGGAACTTAGATGTAGTTAAACTATCTAAACAAAACTATGACACTAATCTGTTAAAATTTGAAGTTATTAGAGAGTTACAGTTGAAGTACTATGAATGGCTTTGTATATTTACTGATGGGTCGAAGAGTGCAGAAGGTCGCGGAGCTGCTTTTTATGTACCTAGTGAATCAATAAGTTGTGGAAATAATTGTTTTAAAATAGATAAGGATGTTTCCATAATGACGTTGGAGCTCATTGCGATCTCTGAAGCACTTACATATTGTAACGGCTGTCAACATAAAAAGATTGTTATTTGCACAGATAGCAAAAGTTCCTTACAACATTTGGCTCGATGCGCCTCTGGTCGCAGAGGTGTTTCGCTAGCCTATTTTATTTTATCTAAAATAGATGAACTAATTCGTAAAGGTGTAACTTTGAGATTGCAATGGGTTCCATCGCATATTGGAATACAGGGCAATGAAAAGGCTGACATGTTGGCAAAATATGCGGTTAAAAATGGAAAGGAAATGAATGCGATTTTGGATTATTCGGAGCTTTTACCTAAATATAAAAATAAATGTTATGACGAATGGAAGGAATATTTTGACAAGCGCTCATTGGACAAAGGGATCTGGTACAAAACCATTCAGAGTCAGCCTTTTCGTGTGCCCTGGTTCGTAGATAGTCATGTAAGTAGAAAATTTGTTGTTATAGCTCACAGACTCAGATCTGGACACATTCCATGTAATAAGTTTGCTTTCATGATGAAGAAAACGAATTCGCCCAACTGTGTACAGTGCGGAGTAGTTGAAGACCTGCACCACTTATTGATGGAATGTGTTCGATATGAGCCTGAGAGAAATGACCTGTTTAAGGTCTTGAAGTTGAACAGACTTGAAGTAGGAACATTTCACAACATTTTATCTAGACCGAATAGCGATGATGCGAAGAGTCTGTTTAGGTTCATGGCCCTGATATGAGTAGAATGTATATATTTAGGATACGATGGGACTGACATACGCATAGCGATTATAAATGTCCCTAAATAAATAAAGAATAAAAAAAAAAAAAAAAGAAAATCTTATTTAATTTGCTGACATAAACAACTTCCAATTAAAGTTGCTGGCAAGAGACAATAAAAATATTTTTCACCGTAGCATGTTGGAACTAATGTTGTATCACTAGTTCCATTTTAATGAAATCTGGAAATAATGGAATTAATGTTGAATTTTATTATAACTCGTTACACGTTATACGGGCCAAGTCCTTATGGCTTGGCATTTGGGGGAGGCCTATGTCCAGCAGCGGACGTCTTCCGCAGCGACCCTTTTTTTTAGCTGGGAAAATTATTTAGTGACATCCCCCGCTCTTAGGCGGAGCGGGAGATAGTATCAGACTTTTACTGACTAAAAACCCACTCCTGTTCCTTCGTTGCTTTTCGTACGTCGACCGAATCATCCTTTAAGAAACAAATCCTTGGCCCCAGTAGGTATCGACTGTGCTAGGCACCTACAGTTTACTAACAGCTCCTTGAGGAAAGCGTGGAGCAATACGCACCGTCGATGTCTTGAGCTCGGTCCGGGCGGTTACCGAACGTTCGGACGGCGACCTACCCATTGCTCGCCGACCGCAAGCCCGTGCCTCCGGTGGCCGGAAATCGGGATTGGAATCCCAGTGGCGGCTGGGGAGTAAGCGCCGTCGCCTCACGCGTGTGGCTTCCTCCTTTGCTAGCACACAGAGACCCTTCAAAAAAAAAACACAAGTGCCTTAAATGATAATGTGAAACTAGTGATAATAATATTCAACATTAGTTCCACTAACAATTAATTTTTTTTTTTTATGGTATTAGTAATTGATCAAAATATCAGTAGTTCCATTATGGAACTGTTAATGGTACTAATAGCAAACGAAGGTTAAATTGCCATAAAGAGTTAATTTAATTATAAATTGTCTTCATAGAGAATATGGAATAAACGCTTGTATGACAGTTCCTTATTTTTACCGATGGAAAACACTATCATAATACGGCTTTCTAAAAGTATCTAATTAGGAACCAGTGAAATATCTCTCAAAGCTCGTTTGATTCCCAATTTTATTTCGCGCCGAAACTGAAATGCAATTTTATTATTTTACTATGAAAAACATATCCATGTTTTTTCTTCAGTTTACCTACCTACTATAAATGGATCTATCTAGCCCTTGTCTATTAATTGATAGTTATTCAACAGTTGCCTCTGACGATCATGAATTTTAATCAATTCCATCACTGGCAGGTAATACGACTAAATCAGAACATTATATTTGTGCATTTACTTGTAAATCTTGTAAACGTAAAACTAGACGGTTTCGAGCAAGTACTCTTCTGAAACAGATTTAAAATTGATTACTTACTTTCGATCTTCGGAAGCCAAATTGATATGCATAGATGCATAGAAATCCGCCCTTGTGCTTCTACTTACCTACTTTCAGAAACATCAAGTATGCATCAAATTGGAAGCCTCCTAATTAGACTGCTTGAACCTAAGTACCAATTGGTTCTTAAAACAACAGATCTTGAGTTGATACGTATTTAGGTAAAACTAATAATTTAACATTCTACTGGGCCCAAAAACTTTGAGGGAAAAGAAAACCATCAATTCAAAGAGAAGAAGAAGGTAAAACTTATCCCAGATACTATTGTTCTCGGGTTTTTCTGCTTAAAGAATTATCCTTTGCTTGTGTGTGATAATTGGCAGACGTAGAACAGTATATAAACGCATACATGATCCTTAAATTCACAATTGAAGTAGTCACTGGAATATCTTTTATCGTATCCCGTACAGTTATCTGGTCCCCTTGACTCAACCATAATAATTTGTAATTCTGCTTAATTCTTGAGGAGATAACGTGCCGACATGTCGCGAGTCATTCTGTTGGTTGTGCTATTATGTTTTATGTCAAAAACTTTTGGCAAAATTTTAACAGAATGTGATTTTGTGTGGGAACTTCGGAAGCAAAGTATACCAGAAGATCAAATCAAAGATTGTGAGGACTTTACTTATTTAACTAATTTATTAATTAATGCCTGAAAGCACTCCGGGAGTAGCAAAATCAAATATATACCAATAAAGCTCAAAAAAAAATTGCATTAGATACGCGAGGTTCCGCTCTCGTGGCCTCCTCAAGAACTGTGAATTTTCACGAGACAAAAGTAACCTATATCAACGATTTACATCAGTATAAGAATTTTACTCTAGATATATATTCTTACTTTAACAAAAAAAAACTAATAATGCCTTTTTAAAATAATAGAATTCTATAAAAATACTGTCTGTAAGAATGTGGAATGTGTGTGTAATGGTGTAGAATAAAGTATATAAGAAATGAATAAGTGATGTGATGCGATGTACCTAATAACGTTGCCTATGTCTTCATCCGTAACATTTAATTGAACATCTTAAAAAGTTAAAAAGTTGATGTCATATCCTTTATAAATACGAACTCATGTTACTTCATTCATCTTAAGCAGCTAGACAAAGACAAGATTTGTAATTATGTAACCAACCAAAACATTTCAAATGTAAAGACCGTGAAAATGGTTCAGTCATTACTCAATAGCTCTTTTTTAAATTCACTGTTACGAGTTGTTTTCATCCTATTTACTTCCTTTTTTCACCATCGTCATCTTTAGCCGATATATATCGAACACAGTTTACAAACATTTGAACAAAGCATTTTTTTTTTTCACAAAAATTATAGTTAATGTCATATTTTTAATTTTATTTTAGGGGTTTGCCTGGTAAATGCGGCGAGTTCAAGACAGACCGACCTAGTTAGTCCTTCCGGCCCAGATGGATCTCAAGACTATGGAATATATCAGATAAGTGATCGTTACTGGTGCAATACTGAGGACACGCCAGGCCAGGCCTGCAACGTGCGATGCAAAGGTATGGTACATTTTGATACAAGTGCAGAAAGTTTGTCATTGCAACCGAGGCGGAATTCTCACGAGCCGTAGGCGCGTGTGTTATGGAGCCGAGGGCTGGTGTTTTCGACAGGGTTCGAATCCCAGGTTGGGAAGTGTGGTTGAGTTTTCCCATGAGGAATTCCTTAGTAGCCCTGTAGCCGAGAATACTCGTAGTAAGTGTAATTACACCTAATTAGGTATAAGAGATGCATGCAATGGATACGAGACCCACAGGACCATTTATTATAGAGACACTTGGGGGACGCCTTTGCACAACAGTGGACGTCTTTCGGCTAAAATGATGATAATGATACTGAACCATGTTTTGTTTCTGCACCACCCTAAGGTCGACTGGCAGATAATGCCTAAGGCTTTAAGTCCGCCTTTGTGCATAAAGCTTTAAATAAATAAATAAATAAATAAATAAACTTCATTTCCAATCAATTATTCTTCACCTTGAAGCAATAGACTGCTGCTGCATAACTCTTATCTATGACAGGCTATCATTCATTTATTTATCCTTTCGAATACCATAATTAGAGACACAACAGAAAGACAATGAGAGAGCGAACGTCAGTGTTCACTTAGATTGAGTTGCACCATTTAACTATAACGATAACCAAACCATAACCAGCCGTGAAACGGCCGCCTATTGGTCAATTCGACGATTTGAGAACTTTTAACGGCTTTGTTATCGTTATAGTTAAATGGTGCAACTCACCCTTAGGGTTTAACCTTTCAGATAATTAATTTAAATAATTTCAATTTGAGACACAATAGTAAGACAATAGAAGCGCAAACGCCGGCGTTGGCTTGAGTTTTAATGAATTAATTACAATTCTTCCCTACTTATTACAGATCTGCTGCGCGATGACATCGCAGAGCAAATCCAGTGCAGTAAGACGATTTACGCTGCACATGGTTTCGAGGCGTGGTTCGGATGGGCGGAAAAATGCAAAGGCAAGGATCTTCCTGAAATTAAATGTTAATTCTGTATTGCCGTTCGACTTCTTTAATTATTTGAACATTTCAGTCTATCAAGTAATTTTACGCACATATTTCACGAGTTTTCTTTGACTACCCAGGAACATATTTTCAAGGAGTATTACATTACTGTAAAATAAATTTATTTACATTTTAATAAAAATAAAATGGTTTATCATAATCTTTAGCTGGATAATTTTATAGTAGGTAGAGTAGTATAAAATTTAAAAAAAACATTTAGACTCCCTTTTTGTCACTTGTTGTCGAATAGTTGAATTTATTAAAAACCTATGCTATCCAATAGTTTTTATGTTTGCAACGAATTTACTACCTACTATATTATAAAACATTGGTACATCTACTAACAACATTATAACACACAATTTCTGTGTTTTCCATGTGTTTTCATTTCATATTTTTTACATTAAAATAAAATTCACACAACCCATAGTTTGTTTTGTATTTTTTTTTCTATCTGTACCCACAACACAGTTTGCAGTGCAAACATATCGCATAGTGCAAAGTTGTTTGCGCAAACTTTGCACATACAACTTTGCACTATGTGAAACCTACAATAAAGTGGTTTGTTTAAGTTGGACACCGTACGCCACCGTCCGATTATAATTTGGGTGTCTTCAAGGCTAGAGTGAATAGGCTCTTAATAAACTAGTGCGCCTCACTATCAAAGGTTGCATCGCTACTTACCATCAGGTGGGATCGCAGTCAAGCACTAGTTTATCTCAATTAAAAAAAAAACACCACGGACGCTAAATACAAAACAGGTCACAGCAGCTCATAACAGGCATTAGGGCCCAGCGCACAGCTGAGTGGGTGTTGAAGCAAAACCACCCCTCAGTCACCCGGATGGCCCGATGACTATGTATTTATGTAGTCAATCATGTACCATAACTGGTTTATAAGTCTGTGATTCATAAGACTGTTTTAAAGTTTTATATTTATGTATATGTGCGTCACTGCGGGGTGCCAGCTGAAAATCAGCGCTGAGTGTTTGACGTCCAGCAATTGCTGAGTCGGTGACCCTTTCGGTTCAGGCACAGTCACTGCGACTGTATTGTATGTCTGTACTCTTTTTTTTATTATTATTTTATGTTGTTGTATATTGTGTTGCTTGTGCCGAATAAATGCTATTCTATTCTATTCTATTCTATTCTATATAGCTTCTTTACATAAAAATACTAGACAGGTGTTTCAGATTTCGCAAGTTCTAAAAATAAGGTTTTATATGCACAGCTAAATCGACTACAGCAATTCCACTTATTTACGTGGACCCGCTAATACTAGAATCTACAGACCTGTCAAAAACAAGGAGTATTTTATTATAAGTACAGTAGGCACAACGGATCTTGAGCGGTTGCGCAGAAGTCAAATATTCGGTCTTTTTAGGGGTGCGATGTTATTTTTTTATTATTTATTTATTTATCATTTATACAAAGATTACAAGATTATTTAGGTTAAATAGCAACCAAAAAACTACTAAGGTTCAAACTTGTGCTATCATGAATCCATCTCAACATCGAAACAAATTGAGTTTTCAATTTTATACGTGTACGTTATTTTCGATATTAATTTATAAAAAACTTTCTGTAAATAAGTAGAAAAACATTCTTAGACAATACTTAAGTATAGTAGTAGTGAGACGCGGGGGCGGGGAGTGTCAGTGATTGGCTCGCCACGCCATCGCGTCATAGACGTCACTCCTCATTCGTTCCCTGCGTCGCTCCATGTATCTAACAACGAAGACGATTGGCTCGCCAATGAATGGAATGCGCAAAACGATCCCCACTCTGACGCTGAGCGCTCAAGATACATTGTGACTACTGTATGACTACTTACCTATCGACTGTGACTTACGAAATCAGGCCATCTTTAACAAATATCAGATATCTGGGAATGATGTCAAAACCGCAGCAGATGCCATCCGAGGTACTTAGGTGTCTCAGTTCAAATAGATCAGGATTGTGGCAAGCATTGCCTGATGTATGGACTTAAGGAGCCAATCACCTGGTTTTTTTTTCAGCCGTGTCCACTAAATAATCCGGTATTCTCACGAAGTCTTAGGAAAACTCTCAAACTTATAAAATAACATAACTCAAAACATCATAAATGTGATGCCAATATCTAACATTCATCTACCTGTCTACCGGTATGTATGCATTTGCAACCCAGGTGCGTCCGGCCATCCAGTAACCATCTTCGACGTTGCGTAGTTTCAAAGAGATGTCAACAAAACCTTAGGGGCCCAGCAGGGCCGAAACCTACTGGAAAGGGAAACCTGTAGTCCTAGAACGCCAGGGAAACTGAAGGAACATAGTTGTGGTTATAGTCAGTGGGAAAAGTCATTAAATGATTTCCCAACACACAAAAACGGAGCGCATTTGTAATTCGACGCGTGGAAAGGAAAATACTTGTAAAATGGGAAACCATTTTACGGGTTGTTCCCAGAGATTTACGATTCTATTGTTATTCTTTTCCCAACGGGTCCATGAAAAAATTTTTGTCGTGTTTTAAATGTTCCTACATTAATTCCCAACGGGCCCACAAAATTCATTCAAAGCACAGTCAGTGAAAACAAACTGCGCTCCATGGCACGTTAGCAAACCTATGTTTGGACTTTTGGATGTTAGTTAAAGACGAAGTCTGTGCTGCATACATCAGAATGGAGTAAAATATGTCAGGCAAAGTGCCTTTAAATAGTTATTTTATGGACCAGTAGCTCTTCTTGGCATTTTATGTTCGGCGTGTTATTTCCTTTTCTTGCCTTACCTGGAAAGAGACGACTTGGCACAAGTAGGTCTTGGACATTTTGTACATTTTCACCGCCCACGTAGACATAGGTTCTTTGTTCTGTTTATTATGATTTTGATCTTCGACACGTTGTTCGAGCTACTGATGATCTCATACTCATCAGCCGTGGTTTCGGACAATTGACAGGCAAATTCAAGAAAAGGGTGGATAATTTTATAGGAAATAGTTTATTGGCCTTAGATAACGGGGAAATTGGTTTTGCTCACTGTTCAACAGCCAAAGAAGATGTTGCAGAAAATTAAGTATAATATGCGTTGTTCTAATGTTAGTGTATTGCGTTCGATGCTTTTGGTCTGAATGATGACGGAAATGAATAAACGAGAGAAATGAGATGATTGCCAACTAGAAGCCGAAATTCAAAAACAGTTGTAAGGTAGGGATTGTATTTGATTATCTTAAGTTAGTTAGGTACCTAATTACAAATCTATAATGAGCGGAGTGACATGTCAAGTTACAAGTAGGAATATACATATACAAGGTGTAAGGGACAGCCCTCCACAAACTTTAAGGGCTTGCTCAGTAGACGAAACTGAACCACCCACCATAAATTTTTTTTTCAGGAAACGAAAACAAAATTCAGTCTCTCCAAACAAACGGTCCAGTCAAGTTAATTGTTTTGTATGGTGAGGCGGATTTTTTTTTTCGTTACCTGAAAAAAAATTTTATGTTAGGTTGATCAGTTTCGTCTACTGAGCAAGCCCTTAAAGTTTGTGGAGGGCTGTCCCTTACACCATTTATATATATATGTTTTTATCTTGTGATCTCTGGAAGAAAATTCTGTCATTGATATAAATCATGGTGGTCCTGTGGAGGGGATCATCGCGTAAAACTAAAAAAAAATAGGTAAACATAATTTAAAAAAATATGCATGTAAATCTACACTAATATTTTATAGACTAAGTTTATTTTTTTGTTTTTCATCAATAGAAAGCTGCTTTATTCTTGAGTTACGTAAGCTATATTTTATGTACGCGGGCGACGCTGCGGGCAAAAGCTAGTTAAGTACTCGTATAATTTTTATACAATAAAAGTTACATTGGAACATAGTTATATCGTTTAACATGCATCGGAGAGGTCACTAGCATCAATTTTGTCAAATAAACAAAATTATGGGGATAGCCATGTCCAACAGTGGACGTCTTCAGGCTGATATTATGATGATGATGATGAAACAGAATATTTACAATCTTTGAGTTGATCCTCTGGAATACCATGCTTCTTAAATTCCCCCACTATTTCACATACTGTGAATGTTTTGCCAGATTTTTTTGTCGTAAAACATGATAGCACAACCAACAGAATGGCTCGCGACATTTTGGCACGTTATCTCCTCAAGAATTAAGCAGAGTAACCAATTTTTATGGTATGAGTCAAGGGAATGGGATAACTGTGTTGAATACGATGAAAGATATTCCAGTGACTGCTTCAATTGTGGATTGAAGGATCATGTACATGCGCTTATATACTGTTCTACGTCTGCACCTATCCCACGCAAGTAATGAAAAACTCCATCCCAACTAGCATAAGCTGTTCCTACCTAAATAACTATTAAAACAAGTTCTGTCATTTTGTGGAAAAATTAGTACTTAGATTTAGGCTGACTAATTATAATAATAATAATTGTCTTATTAGGAAGCTTCCAATTTGATGCACACGCGAAGATTCAAAAAGTAGATAGGTAGTTCTCAACCTAAAATGAAGGGCGGATTCGCAAATTTACACTGTAACGACATCTATGTCACCACATATGAACTAAACCACGAAATCCTGCATTAAGCAATTAAAAATTATAAATTTTCCGTGTGATATGACGACCCACCACCGCCCGAAATCATCTCAAGCCGTTGCCCAGATCAGACCAAAAATCAGTCTGGTCGGAGGATCCTCCCTTTTTAACGAAGGTATGTGGGACTTTACATTGGTTTCCGCATACCTCTAAACTGTTAAAGAAGAAAAAAACAATTACTTGGATGCGGCTCGTGGTCAAACGGTGCAAATATAGCAATTGGCTTAGTGTGGTGCCCCGATTCATCCCGACTTGGTTTCCGAAAAGAAAGGAAAATAAATCATCTTCACTTTATTGCCTTATTAAATACTTCCTATACTTTACATTACTTAAAGTATATATATATATATTATATATAAAATGGATGACAGAAAAATGAGTGGATTCGCTTACGAAATGAGTTTTTCTTACGTAATTTTTAACTAGCCTAAAATATCAAAGTTGGAGCACATATTAAATGTTACGCACAACTTTACAAACAAGATTTTTTTTGAAATCATGAAATAACTTTTTCGCTCTAGGTAGAGCGAGCGGAAGTGTCAGACTTTTTTACTAACGATAATCCACCTGTATTCCTCCAGTTCAGTTCGTTCGCAACCCAAAACGGTAATGTCTGGAAATAACGTCAATGTGAAGAAATACGTAAATTAGACAAAGTTTATTATAAAAAAATAACCGCCGACTATAAAAGGCTAAGAAATCCGAAATTTCGTAGATAATGGCACCAAAATGATAGATACGAGTACTTGGCAGCAAAAGTATAATGTAGAGTCTGTCTAAAAGTTAAACGACTTGGGTAATTATTAGGATTTAATTAAATCTGATGTAGTCAACACGGGTTCAATAATCAAGGTTGATTAAGAGATAGAGATCACTGTTTACTAACAGAAGAACCTTATAAAAAGTACCGAATATTAGTTACCGCATATTTTTTAAATAAACCGACTTGGAAATTTAGTATAATGTTTAATACATTATACAAAATTTCCAAGTCGGTTGACTTATTAGACAGACTATACTTACATATTTAAAGGACTTTATAGTTCCGTACCTCAGTCGAAAACTAATAGTATCACTTTATTGTCCGTCTGCGCCTGTGTCTGTCCGTATCTGGCCGTCTGTAAAGGCCCTTTTTCTCATGTTGATGTGGAGGTATCATGCTGAAATCAATACCAAATACAAAAATATAACAACGCTGAAACACTACTGTGTATTATCGAGTAACGGAAGGCTACACTACATAGAGAACTCCAATAAAAAAAAGATATCACTCAGTAATACAAAACGCATCACACTCTCAACTTATGAGAACATAGGAGTGGGTTTTAGTCAGACACGCCTGCCCAATCCGCCCTAGAACGGGAGAAGTCATTGGATAATTTCCCACTTAAAGAACTCTTCACTGTGTTATTTTAAGGTTTCAGAAAGTACCTGCTCAAAACCGTCTGGTTTTACGTTTACTAGATGCCATCATCAGCCTTTTAATATTCCCTCTGCTGGGACTCAGGCCTCCTCTAGGAGCCCTTATCCACCATGTGGGCCCAGTGCAGGTGGTGGATGTCACATTCTTCACGATGGTTTCCTTCACCGTTTTGAGACCAGTGGCACCGTTTTGAGCAATTATACAAAGTAATGCGCCTAGCAGGGTTTAAACCCGCGACCCACAACTCGTAAGTCGTGGCCACTCCCACTCGGCCACCACCGCTCCACTGACTGCTACTACATTTAGAAGTAGGCAAATGTTTACCATCAGGTGAGATGGTTGTCACACACGAGCCTATCCAGAATAAAAAAAAAATGTTCCAGGTTAGTCTTGTTACCTACCGGTGACGAAATTGGGTAAAAATTATGGTCGTGAGAAACAAGGATTAAATAACTATTAATTAACTAGCTTTTGCCCGCGGCTTCGCCTGCGTGGCATTAGGTACTTAAGGAATCGGGATAAAAGGAAGCTTATGTTCTTTTCTAGTTCAAAGGCTATATACATGCCAAATTTCATCCAAATCCGTTTAGCAGTTTTTGCGTGATTAAGTAACAAACATCCACACTTTCACATTTAAAATATTAGTTAGGATAGACGAGGGTTTTCATCAGTTTAGATCGAGTGAAGGAAACGTTAATCTCATTGAAAAAAAATGTTCATTTTCCTCAATGTGACAATCTTTCTGCAAGAGGGGAATACGTTTGTGTAGGACGTTTAAATTGAACATAATAATACCAACGGAAGGCAGACCAGGAAACTCGAATCACATATCATGTTAGCGAAGGCAAAATGAATGCCATTCAAAGGCACAGGATAGCGTCATTAATGTCCAGGGTTGGTATGAGTACGTGTAGAAACGGTATACTTAGTAAAGGATCCTGCTGATAGAATGTGCGCTACTAGGACCTACAAACGTTGACTGGCGTTGGCTGCTTAATTTTTGCTTCGTTTTTAGGGTTACGTACCTCAGAAGCAAGAAACGGAACTTTATAGGATCACTCTGTTGTCCATCCGTCTGTCTATGTGTCTGTCTGTCAAGACTCTTATCTCGAAATCTTGTAGATGTATCGAGTTCAAATCAAAACTACTCAGGTTTGTGGTCCCTTGAAGCTGTGAAAAAATCAAGCAAGCAAGCAAGTTACGTTATCGGTCTATAATTTTTAGGTTCCGCGATACTAGCTGATTTTTAAAGCAGATGGGTAACTCCTGTTGTAAAGAACTCAGGTAGCGTACCAGACTCCAAGGCAGCCTGATACTGAGATGCCAAACGAGCGTGCGATCTTTCTAGCCACTTTATCTAAAAATTTTACAGTCCGTCCGGCCCTGGAAATTTCCAATTAGACGGAAATCTAAACTTAAACGGACGAACTGCACGTACTATGTCTTATCCAAAAGTTTGTTATGCAGATCATTTTTTTTTTAATTTTATTAGGTGTATTAAAAGCCAGATTCTAAATTGGGAATTTACGCGTACGAATAACGTATCAAACCCTACTGGAACGCTAACTTTTGGCTGGTTTTAAGTTAAATTCGAGGTCGACAGATACCCAAATTCTCAATTCGAATACTCGTATTGGCAGCAGCGGGAGTAGATAAGCCGTAACTTAGGTTTTCTTTTGAATGTTTAGTTTCGTAAAATATAAGAAAATAAAATAAAATTAACGGTTCTAGCTTTTTATTTATTTGTGTTAATAGAGAGCTTTCTCTATTATCATGGTGACTCCTTTAAACTGACTTGGCGTTGAGCCAGAGTTGTCGACTCCCTGAACCCAAGCGGAATCGATCGAGTTACGAAAATCTCTTAATGTTGCAATAATTATAATTGATATATCTTTGTGCCTTTAGAGGTAACCGAACTGTTATTATGATTGTAAATAATTTAAAATTTTTGCTTTGCATTTAAATTGTTTTTAATAAAGCATAAAGTAAGCTCAGCACAGCATGATTTTGAATTGGTTCATATTTTGTCTTGTTTCCTTAAGAAAGAGGTGCTTCAACGGATCCTAATAAGATATTTTTAGAAAACCGTCTTATGTTAGTGTTGTGTATAATTTAATATTAAATTAACTGTTGTTTAATATTTTATGCTTCTAGAAAACTAGACAGCAATTTCGACTGCGCGTATTTCGGTAAAAGATTTTTTTTTTAATACATTTGGCACAGATTTTCTAGTAGGTATATAGGTATTTGGTTCATTTTCACTACGTAAAACACAACAAGGATGAATAGACATTGCTCTCATTTATACAACCATTGATCACACAATCATAGTTTAGGACTTCCAAAAAAGGAGAAGGTTCGCATTTGAAGAGATTAAGTGATTTTTTAATCCTCTGTTTGATTTTTCACCAGATTATTTATACATAGAAAACTAGTGTGACAATAGAGTTTACAATACTCTAAAACATTTTAATAGGATAAAATATTATTTTTTGTCGAGTTTACACTTACTTTTTTTGTATGACGAATCTAAAATGTGGCAAGTTCTCAATAACCCAATTCATAATGAAATGATTGTAATGCTAACTAAACACATAAAAATTTTATTTTTAAGTTTTATTTATCTAAGACTCTACTGTCATAGAAGCAACTATGATTAATTAATTATTTCAGTTACCATTATGAATTTAAAAGTTTTTGATTAATAGAATGCAATATTTTATTTCCAAACTAGTAATATGTAGAATGTAACAGGTTTAGTATTCCATGATTTATCTGCATCCTTCGCATCAACGTCAACCGGCTTCTATTAAAGGTCGACGACCTCAAAAAAGATATTAAATATTTTAATTTTGAAGTTTTTTATTACGCCTTTATTCTTGGTGTCATTTTTTAACACTGAGCTCAATAACAGTAAAAACTAATGATGTCGAAAAAGAACCCCTCCAAGGCAAAATGCCTATACTATACATCCATACACAGGATAGATGTGTGTCGTGAATGTCCAAGGTTTTGTGAGAAAATGGATGAAAAATAAGTAATCCTTGTTTCAATTGGTTTTGGGGTAAATATATTTTTTTAATGGTAATTTATATGTTTTTTTTTTCTCTTTTGTTTCTTAGTTTCTTTTGTACAACGCATTAGTTTAGGATGTAATGTTGTACAAATACATTGTAAATAATCCTCTGGGTACATTTTTTTTTTTTTATGGTGGGCAAAAATCATGCATTGACATCCCCCGCCCTTGGGCGGAGCGGGAGATAGTGTCAGACTCTTACTGACTAAAAGACCCACCCCGTTCCTTCTAGCCTTCATACCGGGGCTCGAGCGCCCTTTCGGATAACCCTGGCCCCAGTAGGCTTCGACCCGGCTGGGTCCCTGCTGTTGCTGACAACTCCTTGAGGCGCGCGGGAACAGTGCGCGCCGTCGACGACTTGGGCTTGGTCCGGACAGTTACCGGACGGCCGGACAGCGAGCTACCCATTGCTCACTGTCCGCAAGCCCGCGCCTACGGTGGCCGGAAATCGGGATCAGAATCGCGGCGGCGGCGGCGGCGGCGATAACGCCGTTGCCTGATGCGTTCGGCCTCCTCCTTTGCGAGCATTACTGCTTCGCAGAAGACGGCGACCGCCTGCCACTCCTCCTCGCTCCGGACCATGGCCTCAACCAAGGCCCGGCGCGAGAGGTCTCCGCCGCCGATCACCCCCACGAGGGCACGGCGATGCTCCGCCCAAGCAGGGCACACCTCGACATCCTCTGGGTACATGCTGTATTATGTAGTAAAATTAACTGTTACTCAAAACAGACAAGACCGTCTGCTTTAGTTACCCAGGTATTAAAAATCAGATCAAAGAAAAAATGAGGATACATTTGGAAATTCAAATATTGTGGCTACCTGGCAAAGTGAATTGGTCGAACGTAAGTAGCTAACGAAAAGAAATTTGTATCCGAAATCCTCTAGGTACACTTCACCTATTTAGATAATGTAAACACATGACTACCACGGTTAAACCGCTGACAGAAGCTAGTTCAAAACATGAATACCTATTCAAGGAAAGAAAGGAAGGATAAATTCCTTTCTTTCCTTGTTTCACCTGAAAATTAATTTCCCAGCCTCCATATACTTAACCGATACCTAAACACTAGGCAAAGTACGACTAAAGCATATATAGGTCACAACTAGACTGTTATAATCTAGGAAGGACTAAAGAACCAGGTTGCTGGGTTGCTGGTTCAGGATTACTACATAAAACTTATTCAGGATATACACAAATCGGTCAAGACAAGGGTAAGGTGTTTGAAAAGAAAGTCTGGGTTCATCAAGACCCCACACTCAACCCATTGATTATTATAATAACACCATGAACCATCTGACCTCAATCCCCAAGAAAAAAGGTACAAAAAAAAAAGCTTAAAAGGAAGAGACCTTAAAAGGGTGAACTGTCCATAAAAGAGCATCATCATCATTTGCGAATCTACTCTTCACCTTAGGAAGACAGGTACCTACCAACTTTTAAAACCATCGCGCATCAAATTGACTGCCTCCTTATTAGACAATTATTTTATTATAATTGTTCTGCCTAAACCCAAGTCCTAATTGGACCCTCAAAACCGCAGAACTTGTTTTGATAGGTACTCATAATAGATACTATTGTTTACGGGATTTTATGCTTTAAGAATTTTTGCTTTCCTTGTGTGTCATAGGCATAAGTGGCAGATCTAAAACAGTATATAAGCGCACTCATGATCCGTAATTTCACAATTGAAGCAGTCGCTGGAGTTGCTTTCATCGACTCGACCAGAATTATTTTTTTCTGTTAACTTTCAACAGGTTTTTCCAATCAAATAACCGTTTTCCTCATTGATTTTATAAAAGCTCGGAATACTGTTCCCCTTGACACACACCATAATTGGTTACTCTGCTTAATTCTTGAGGAGATAACGTGCCGACATGTCGCGAGTCATTCTGTTGGTTGTGCTATTATGTTTTATGTCGAAAACGTTCGGCAAAACATTGTCAGAATGTGAATTGGTGCGGGAACTTCGGAAGCATGGTTTTCCAGAGCATCAACTCAAAGATTGTAAGTACTTTACTTATTTAACCTATTTATTAATACCTGTTAGCCCACTGGGGATAGTGAAATAAAATTCATATGTCATAATGTAACTTTTAGTTGGTTTCCCCGTTATCTAAGGCCAACAGTCTATTTCCTATAATATTTTCCTCCCTCTTCTTGTGTTTTGAATCTTCGTTGGTCCATTGTCAGAAATCGCGTTAGAAGAGTATTCGGCAGTTCGAGTAGTGATAGATTTTTCATTTGAAATTTCTCCGGAGTTCGTATGCAACAGATAAAATGGTTAAAATTGTCTTTTCCCCCTTTTACATAAAATTAAACCCCTATTTCATAAAAAAACTATATAACGAAGATTTCAGTACTGTCTCACGGCTTCTGATTTAAATTTCTCTAGGTACAAAAAAAAATTAACTAAGAATTTGCTAGTCAGTGTTGATTCTGTGAGTGTTCTGAACTACATCGAACCCTTTAGAGAATATATGTTTGAATGTTGTTTTTATTTTTATTTCAGGGGTTTGCCTGGTAAATGCGGAGAGTTCCAGACGAACCAACGTAGTTGGTCCTCCCAACTCAGACGGATCCCACGACTACGGACTATTTCAGATAAACGACCGCTACTGGTGCAATAATGGTGACAAGCCAGGCAAGGGCTGCAACGTGCGATGCAAAGGTAAAATATTATTATTTAAAAGAAGTTTCTACAGGAGCTTTCTTTAGTTTCACCAATATCACCCGGATTGACCAACTGTAAAGGATTTTGGAAACTGATTTCGTATAAGAAAAAAATATTAGAATTGTGTGGTCATGTTATTGACTATTGACTACCCCATTTGCACAACTAGGGGACGCAATTACAACGGTAAGGAGCCTGAGTTTGAATCCCAGGTTGAGAAATGTTGTTGAGTTTTCCCATGAAGAATAATTTCTCAGTAGTAGTCCTGCTTAGAATGCTCGTAGCTCTTATTTGTAAGTATAAAGTTGATCTTTGGTTTCAATCAATAATTCCTCACCTTGAAGCAATCCATTGTTTGACAGTTGGACATAAGCGTCCCAAACTAGGAGTTGTTTTTCCCACAAATATCACACAGCGCCGTCTGGTAGATTTGGCAGAGCTTGTGTTATGGGTACTAGACAACTGATAAACATACTTATATTTCTAAATACATACATATTATAGATAATTACCGCCAGACACAGAACAAATGATCCTGGACAACACACAAACATTTGTCCTGGGTGGGAATCGAACCTACGACCTCCGGCATAGCAAGCAGGGTCACTAACCACTAGACCAACAGGCCTGTCAAAAAGCTTAATGTACATAACAGTTTGGGACGCTTATCCACACAAAATAACTAGAGTAATTTCTCTTATCCATGATAGACTATTATACACATAATTAGTTACAATTCTTTCCTATTTATTACAGATCTGCTGCTGGATGACATCACACCACAAGCCCAGTGCACTAAGACCATTTTTGGAGTCCATGGTTTCGAGGCATGGTATGGATGGGTGAACAAATGCAAGGGCCGTCCACTTCCTCCACTTCCTTGTTAATTCTATACTACCCTTCAATTAATTTATGACTATTTTCAGTTTTACAAGTGGTTTGTACACTTTCCGCAGGTTTTTGGTTTTTCAACGAGTGCAAATTGTGAAATACTCTTGTGAAATGTGAAATAGTCTTTACATGCATTTATAATCTAATAAAATATAATGGGTTATCATAAGCTTTAGCTGGATAATTTCATAGTAGATAACATAGTACCTATAAAATGTAAAACATTATAATGACTCCATTTATCGTTACTTGAAATTGAGTTTACTAAAAACCTATGCTGTCCAAATTATTTCTGTTTGAAACGAATCTACTACCTAATAGGTATATTATAAAACATTAGTTTATCTATTAATGACATTGTTATGTACATTAAGCTTTTTAATATTTATCGCACACAGTTTTTTTTCATATTTATTTTCATCTCCTGTTTCAAAATAATATTTAAATAAATTCATATAAGACGTACTTTGTTATGTGTTTTTTTCCCTATCTGTACCCAGTAACATAGTTTATAAATACAACTATGCACTGCATGACAGGTGGTTTATCTACTGTCAAATATCGTATGAAATCAAAAGTAATGCCTTATTGACAAACCACACACTAAAAAAACTCAGTACAATCAAATATTATAATGCTTTAATTAACTTATTTTCAACTAGCTTTTGCCCGTGGCTTCGCCCGCGTATATCTTCATAAAAAACATCGTCTGCTACACGTTGAAATTTGTCAGTGCAGAACTCGGCTTCATTACACCCTCGCCTGCAGGTCGGGTGAAACCCACCTTGGTCGCAATGACACTTTCTCCAGTTGTATCAAAACACTCACTTATTCACTTGTCTGTTCCTTTCTGTTCCATCTGCAAATTAGGATCTACATTCTCACTCGATGATAGCATTTTTACTGTTGTAAAAATAGATTACGATCATTAATTCAATCTCTCAATTAGTGTAAACATTCAAAAGTTTCGGCACAGTGATTTTTTTTTTAATTTCTTCTACTGCCGCAACATAATGCAGTAGATTTATGTGCATTGCGGCAACAGAAATTATCGCAGCTTTTAGAATTTTTTGCTGCCATTTTGAAAAAGCCGCAGCAGCCGCATTTATCAGTCGCATGAGCAGTGACCGCTGGGCAAGTATCGCCACCCGGTGGGTTCCTGCAAACGGTAAGCGCCATCGAGGTCGCCCCAGAAAGAGGTGGCGAGTTGATCTAGACGCGTATCACGAGAACTGGTTAGAGACGGCGCGAGAGAAGAATGTCTGGAAGGACTTGGGGGAGGCCTTTGCCCATCAGTGGGACAGTAATGGCTATTAAAAAAAATGTTTTTTTGAAAAAGACATTGAAAAACTACAAAAACTGTTTTATGATTTTTTTTTAGTAATCGAGTCATAATTCAGAATTATTCTACTTACGAAAAACACTTTTTCGTTTTTTTAGGCTCGAGAAACTTTTCCCTAGAGCTATAGTCTGTCTAAAAAGTTAAACGACTTGGAATTTTTTAAACTTGACTTACACAACTTACATACAATTTTTTTTATAAGACTCTATTAGTAAATAATGATCATCTCTTTGCAACCTTGATTGTTCAACCAGTGTCGAGTATATCACATTTCAAGAACTTGATTATTTGTGTAGATTACCCAAGTCGCTTGACTTTTTAGACTTAATATGCAATTTTACCACCGCTATGGTTACGCCGCGCTACAATGACACATTTTGAGCAAAAAAAAATGAAAAATATGTTTATAACATATCATTGCGATTCTTACCTAATTGTACAAATATGAGAAAACTGAGCTGTCTGTGCGGCTTCCGTTTTATCATATTTATGCAGCACGATAAATTTGTCATGTTTATTTTACCAGATCTAGTAGATATCAGTGAAGTTTAAAACAGCTCTTGTGGTGGTAGAGTGTAGCATCACGGTTACTGAATACGGTTACGGTTGTAATCTTTTCTCGTATTACATTATATTTCTTAACTATAATTTTTGATCAACGTCAGTAACAAGTGCGGTAACTATCAAATTAAAAAAATATCATAGTTTACGTGGAACTGATAAAAATAATAGAGATCATTTGACTTGCCTTCAAATTATTTATAATTTATCGCTTTATTTAATTCGTTTCTAAATTTCTTTTAAATATTTTAATGTTTACTGTACCTAATCTTGATGTGTTTGACATATTCGATTATATTTTTTTATTATTAGTATACCTAATGACTGATTATGTTTTTTTTCAACGCAACAGAATCATAGTGAACATTTATGATTCTACCGTGTATGTAAAATGTATGTGATTTGGCTATATTAAATTTAAATTAATAAATGAGACATTTTTATAGCCACCATTAAAAACGTGTTAAAATGCATTTGTTTTCTACGAGATTTTTACAGCGTATAATCAGTATAAGCCCAAGTCACTGTAATCACAGTAATCTGGATAATATCTTATCATGAAACTGCGTCACACTCAATCAATGCCAAAAATTTAGACAGGAGCTCACTCTAGTCCGATAAGCGGACAACGTATATACAAAATGTGGAAAATAAAACAATATAGTGATGTCTGAAGAAGACATTTCTGTGATCGCACCAGCGGAAACTACTAAGAAAACTAGATTTTTTAAGAAAACAGTGAAAGTTAATGAAGCCCAACATTGGACTAATAGATTCAGTGACCCGGAACCGAAAGATGATAAAAAAACGAAGAAGACTCTACTGCGTCGATTACCGAGCGTTCAAAAAGCGGTGATACCGGCATTCGGCAGGTTTCGCCACAGCTTCCGAAAATTGAACTGTTTCAATAAACAGGAAGAAGACGAGTTGCCTATGATGGATATACCACGGCACAAGAGTATAGACATCGGTGTTGGACTGGCGCGACGGGTGTCCCTATTCCTTTTTACAAGGAGGACAGTGTGCGTGCATCCTTACCATCCCTATACACCGCCCCAAACCACAAGGAAAATATATGTGTTTAGTGAAGACAAATAAACTACTTTAGTTATTGAACAGTTACTCGCAAAGTTATAGAATAGTGATAATATCTACGACCATTTCTTGTGATTGTTTAGATTAAGACTGTCACCACTATGACAGACGTTATCGTATATTTGGAGCTTAAAATAAACACTTGGTTAATTTACGTTGTTAGATATGTACGTTGTTATTTATTAAATAATAATTTACTAATTTATCACTGTGCGATACAGGTAGATTATATTGTATAAGTAGCTTAATATGATGAGTATTTTTATAAGAGATTACTAAAAATTGTTCCTACCTACTTTGTGATAAATATTTGTCCCAATGCATCTAAATTAATGAATCCGAATTTAGCATTCGAATTCTTAACTGTATTGCTACCTAGACATAGCATCAAAATTATATTATTTTTAACTTTGTCATTTGTCAACTCTACTGTCATATTTGCTTTGATTAATTATTTTAATTACCATGATAAATTTAAACGTTTATAAATAATAAAATGCAATATTTTATTTCTGAACTAATAATATATAAAGTGTCACAGGTTTGATAATACATTACCAGCATCCTTCAATACAGCCAAACGGTTCCTATTAAAGGTTGATGATCACACAAAAGAAACTTATTATGATGGTTTTAAACACGTTTATTCTTGATGTTGTTTTAAATAATCACTTAACTAAATAGGTAGCAGTAGAAACTGATGATATCGAAAAAGGAATTCTCCCAAGGCAGAGTACTAGGGCCTACGTTATACATCATCTACATGCTTTATTAATAGCAAAAACAACTCTTCCCAAAAACAGACCAGGGGCCCAAGTCTGCTATTTTTATAAATTCGTCATTCCAACACAATCCCATTGTCATTTTGCTACGAGTTCCTAATCTACTAATTCATAATTTTAAGCTTTAAGCTTTTCGCAAGATTCCTGTTTCTTGGCGTCCACAGGAATCATGTATTTTTGAGGGACTTACATTATAGTAGCCTGTATTATTGATTTAAATCAGTGAAAGAATTTGTTAATTTATTATTATTATTTCTATTAATTTTCATGCGTCTTCCTCAAGTAGTTATTTCTGAAAAACGTATGATATAATTCTTCAGTTTAGTAAAAAAAAAACCGGCCAAGAGCGTGTCGGGCCACGCTCAGTGTAGGGTTCCGTAGTTTCCCAACCGTCACAATAAGTGTACCCACTTATGAGTTTAAAAAAATGCTTGCATATACGATTATACTACAAACAGTCCAGAAATTATTTTGTAGAACCCTTTTGTCTTTTTTGTACAAAAACTGTTCTTTCTATCAATTTCAAAATAATTTTCCTAGAAAGTCATTATAAAGTTCTACTTTTCAGATTTTTTTCATATTTTCTAAACTTATGGTTCAAAAGTTAGAGGGGGGGGGGGACATTGTTTTTTACTTTTGGAGCGATTATTTCCGAAATTATTGACATTATCAAAAAATGGTTTTAGTAAACCCCTATTCATTTTTAAATACCTATCCAACGATATATCACATGTTAGGGTTGAAATTAAAAGTTATGCAATTATAATTATTTATTTATTTTATTTATGCAGTATTTTTTTTCTTTGATATTAGTTGAAGTTACAGTTTCACACATTGAATTGAATTTTGATTGATTGTTCACTCATTTTTTTTCTTATCGGTCACCACGCTCAAAAAACAAATGAGTGGGGGGTGTTAGGTTATTTTCGTTACGGAATTTCTGGATTCGGTCTCCACACTCAAGGCCCGCGATAGAAGCTATAATTTTCACATCACCTTTTTAGGGTAAACTTACATTCCAAAAATTTGTAAAAATTTTAGACATTACAGTCGCAATGTGGCATAACCTGATAACTTTGCGCTATTCTATTCTAGGTACTTAATTTACCATCTCGATCACTATCACCTAGACTGGAAAAATATGATTTTACCAACTAAAAAAAAGACTTGAAAAATGTATGTTAGGTTTCAAACTCTCAAACTAACTTCTCTCTTACCCCCAAGCAATAGCTTCTTACCTTGTAATTTCATACAAATCCATGGCACTTCACACGTCGCCATAAGAAAAATATAAGATTTATAATATTTCTATTTAAGCAATTTGTTTTAAACATTGTTCTTTAAAAATAATAATAGTGTAAAACTAAACAACCGGCATAAATATTGTCGTAGGAGATTTTTACCGATGTACCTATTTATCTAAACTGAACTATAAATATTTTTTTGCGGTGTAACAAAAATATTTTCAAAAATTAGCATCTCATCCGGCGCCCCTTATGCCTGGGCGCCTGTGTGCTTCGCGCGTTTCGCACATAGGGACGGCTCGGCCCTGTCTTCAAATCTTAATATTTTGCTAACCTGTTGCCTCAAAAACATAACAATTAGCAAAACCAACAAACTAGGTATTTCCTTTAAAATTTTCCTCCTTCTTATTAGGTCCTGAATTTCGTCCTCAGCACATCGAGCCTTATTAGATTTTCTAGTAGGAAATTCTCTGGAGTCCGTAGGCGTATGGGTTTGAATTTGTACCAAGTTTTGATTAAACTCCCCCCTGGAAACTAGATACATAGGTAGGATTTGAAATATTCAGCCTTATTTATAAAAATCACACCACATGGTTTATTTCAGCACCTCTACCTACTGTTTAACGACCTCTGAATCAAAATTCTCTGTAGAAAGTTTGACCTGAGAATTTGCTCATCAGTACCTAGATATTCTTGTTGCTGCTGTAAGGGTTCGGTACCACATTCAGATCCCTTCAGAGAGTACTTTCTACATCTAAATGTGGTACCTACCATAAAATTCGTGAATTTCAGGTTTAAATTTTTATTTCAGGGGTACCTAAGCCTTTTTTTTATGGTGGGAAAAATCATGCATTGATATCCCCCGCCCTTGGGCGGAGTGGGAGATAGTGTCAGACTCTTACTGACTAAAAGACCCACCCCGTTCCTTCTGGCCTTCATACCGGGGCTCGAACGCCCTTTCGGATAACCCTGGCCCCAGTAGGCTTCGACCCGGCTGGGTCCCTGCTGTTGCTGACAACTCCTTGAGGCGCGCAGGAACAGTGCGCGCCGTCGACGACTTGGGCTTGATCCGGACAGTTAGCGGACGGTCGGACAGTGAGCTACCCATTGCTCACTGTCCGCAAGCCCGCGTCTACATTGGCCGGAAATCGGGATCAGAATGCCGGCGACGGCGGCGGCGAAAACGCCGCTGCCTGATGCGTTCATCGTTTGTTTCATCGTTTAGATAAGCGAATATAGGCTGCGGGAATGTTCGAAAGAGTTACCGTGGCACTGGAACGCACAGGGCAACTGAAGGAACACAGATGGGTTCTAGTCAGTAATATCGATACAACTTCTCGATCCACTCAGGGCGGAATAAGATATTTTTGACTTTCCATCTTTTTTTTTATAGTGGGAAAAAATCATCCAATGACAACCCCCGCTCTTGGGCGCAGACTCTTACTGTCTAAAAGACCCACCCCGTTCCTTCTAGCCTTCATACCGGGGCTCGAGCTCCTTTTCGGATAACCCTGGCCCCAGTAGGCTTCGACCCGGCTGGGTCCCTGCTGTTGCTGACAACTCCTTGAGGCGCGCGGGAACAGTGCGCACCGTCGACGACTTGGGCTTGGTCCGGACAGTTACCGGACGGCCGGACAGCGAGCTACCCATTGCTCACTGTCCGCAAGCCCGCGCCTACGGTGGCCGGAAATCGGGATCAGAATCCCAGTGGCGGCGGAGGCGGCGAGAACGCCGTTGCCTGATGCGTTCGGCCTCCTCCTTTGCGAGCATTACTGCTTCGCAGAAGTCGGCGACCGCCTGCCACTCCTCTTCGCTCCGGACCATGGCCTCAACCAAAGCCCGGCGCGAGAGGTCTCCGCCGCCGATCGCCCCCACGAGGGCACGGCGATGCTCCGCCCAAGCAGGGCACACCTGGACTGTGTGCTCCAACGTGTCCTCCGGGCGTTCCGCACAGTGGCGACACCCGGGCGTCACTTCCGCATGAATCAAGTGCAGGAAACTCCCGAACGAACCATGTCCGGTGAGTACCTGCGTCATGCGGAAGGTAAGGACGCCGTGAGGTCTTTCCAGCCACGCCTCAAAGAGGGGACTTACCGTTCAGGGGTATGCCTGGTAAATGCTGAGAGTTCAAGACGAACAGACGTAGTTAGTCCTCCAACTCAGACGGTTCCGGGACCACGGACTGTTTCAGATAAACGACCGTTACTGGTGCAGTACCAGTGACAAGCCGGGCAATGGCTGCAACGTGCGATGCAAAGGTAAAATAAGTATTATTATTAAAATGAGTTTTTACAAGAGCTTTCTTTAGTTTCACCAATCTCACCCAGCTTGACACTCTGTACGTAATGGATTTTGTACACTTCTTTCGTATAGAAAAAAATATTAAATTGGTCTGATCAGGTCTGATTGTGTGGTTTATTTTATTGACTACCCCATTTTCGTAGCTAGGGGATGAAGTTACGATGGTTAGGAGCCTGGCATTTGAACCCAGGCTCCTAACCGTCGTGACTGCACCAGCTTGGGAAGTGTTGTCGAGTTTTCCCATGAGGTCTTGCTTACTGCAATCGACTGCTGGATAGTTAATCATAGGCCTTCCAATGCACACCGCTTAACTGTTTTCTCAGCTTCTCTTATCCATGATACATTTATTTAATTACAATTCTACCCTATTTATTCCAGATCTGCAGCTGGATGACATCACAAAGCAAGCCCAATGCACTAAGATGATTTTCGGTGTCTTTGGTTTCGAAGCATGGTTAGGATGGAAGAACCAATGCAAGGGTCGTCCGCTACCTCCACTTCCCTGTTAATTCTGTACTTCTTTATGGCTGCTATACACGTCACGAAAAATCGTTACAATTGGACGGTACAGTTTAAACTGCAACGATAAATCTACATGTGTGTATGAGAAAAACTGTACAGTTTGTCCGATTTTATAAAACTATACAGTTGAACGGAGCAGTTTGAAGTTTTGGATAAATAATATAATATACTCCACAAAAAAACGCCGTTGTAAAAAAAAATATAAGATCCACTTATAAAAAAGAGCAGAACAAGGTTCCAAGGGTTCTAAGAAGCAGTGGCGGCGCTAGGCGTCGGCGACGTCGGCGACCGCCGACGGCCTCGCGCTTGAGGGGGCCTCGCAAAAAAAAATTATTATTTAAAATTTAGTTATTCATTTTTATTTATTTTCATGTATAACTTGTTAAGTGAGTGAGTTTCTCGAAAACTAGAAGTTCAGTAGTTTTTGTGCTATGAGCACTTTACGGGCAGAATAGTCTGGCAACACTATGAAAGTTAAACAACTTCGTGCGCGAGATGGGGAATACCCGTGTCGTCTTTGTATTTCTTCTGTGAGCGAAACGTAAACAATCATTCCTTTTGTGAATGCAACGCAACACTCGCAGACTAGGCTCGCATGGACAACATTTCTTTTTATTGTGTTGTAAAGTCATTTATTGTGTTGTAAAGTCAGTCAGTACCCCGGTGGTTGAGTGATGATTTAGTGGACAAAAGTGTTAATTTATATTGTGATTTCGTTCATACTTCGAAGGTTATAAGATAAGGTAAGTCAATATGAACTTTTATAACAACTTTAACGTAAAGTATTTGTCAACATCAATATAATAATTTTATAAGTCTTAATTGCAATGTATTTCTTTAAGGATATCGAAATTTTAAAAAGTGGATAGTTTATGTAGTTTTAAATTCAAACTGTGCTAGTGTTTTTTTTTCAAGAACTAAAATTTTTAGCTGTTCGAGTATGTTTACAAGCACGCACGTGCTTATAAAAATATTAGCCTCAAAATTGTCAACAAATTTTTATCGAGTTTTTCTATCGTTGCGCCTAGCTCTTTAGATCTAGATTACTTTGTATTAAAAGAACTCCGCACTAGAATCTGGTGTTGTTTCAGTACAAAATAACGTAAGTAAATAATTTTATTCAGTTGTCTATCAAAAGCATTGGCGTATCTATAGTTTTTATAATCTGCTACACAAAAAACATCGAACTACAGATCGATAGATCTCGTATCGCATTAATATTAACTTTGACGCTATTGGGCGTCACTAATAAAAATTAGTAGTAGTAATAGTAGTTATTTATTACATACATAAATACC
Organism: Mythimna albipuncta; assembly: GCA_929112965.1. Lineage (NCBI taxonomy): Eukaryota > Metazoa > Arthropoda > Insecta > Lepidoptera > Noctuidae > Mythimna > Mythimna albipuncta. The sequence goes on from OV815969.1 coordinate 11,840,282, forward strand.
TATACCTAATTTATGATTAATTAAATAAACAATACTTCTAATTGTTATTTAATTTCAATGTTGTTGTTTTTATTTTTAGGTCATCATGTCTGCAGGACCAAGTAGAGACAGAGATAAAGGGAGGAAATGGGAATCCGGAGCATTCAAAAGAAAAAGAAAGGCTGAAGCTGTTATATCCAACCAAGCTCTAAGTTCCAGTATGATGTAATTTCTCAAGAAACCTTCTTCGAGTGTCACTGCTTCAGAGTCATCTGATGAAACTTTAGTTTCTGAGCCAGCATCAGAGTCAAATGAATCTTTTTTTGGAAGTTCTGATACAGTTTTACCGGCAACATCGAGCGAACCTACTATGATCCAAATGTCGGAACCCAATAAAGAGTTAGAAAGTGAAACGTTGTGTGACTCAGAAAATCAAGTGGAAGGAGTTCATTTAAAAGAGTCATTTATAGACTTAGATCCAGGGAAGTGGGTATTTCCAGTAAACGATGCGCAGCGTCATGACCTAATTCAAAACGGACCCAATCAAGATCTAGAGAAATCTGATGACAGTTACCCAAAAGACGCAAATAAAAGACATTTTTCTAAATTTCATTTCACTCGAAAATTAAGTAACGGCGAAACGCAACATCGCCGTTTACTCCATTTTTCAAGATAAAGTTTATTGCTTTCCATGTAGACTTTTTTCAAATTTGCATACACAGATGGTAAAAGAAGGATGTTGTGACTGGAAAGATTTGAGTCGGATATTGCAAAGACATGAACAAAGTCAAGGACACATGGAATGCATGATTAAATGGATGGAATTCTATAAAGGAATCAAACACGGAAAAACAATAGATAAAGATAATGAGAGATCTATTAAAGAATCGCAAAAGTACTGGTATAATTTGTTTGAAAGAATGATTGATATCATAAACTACTTAGCCTCACACAATTTGGCATTTAGAGCTCATCGAGAAACCTTTAAATTGAACGATAGCAAAAACAGTGGCAACTTTATAGATTTATTTAAGTTGTTATCCAAATATGATCTGACACTACGGGAGCACATGCAACGTATTAATGAAAAGCAACTATCTCAACATTATCTGAGCCACGACGTCCAAAATGAATTGATTGCATTTATGTCTAAATCAGTTATTGAAGAAATCATACACAGCGTTAAACAAGCAAAATACTATGCCTTCTTGATCGATTGTACCAGGGATGTCAGCCGCGTTGAACAAATGTCAATAATATTAAGATTTTGCAATTCTTCAACTGGAGCAATAGAGGAACATTTTGTTGGGTTTATTGCCGTCACAGAAACAACGGGAGAATATGTAACAAATTCCATATTACAAGAACTGGAAAGAAATGGTCTAGATATCCAAAACTGTCGAGGACAAGGATATGACAACGGCGCCAATATGGTCGGTATTAATAAAGGTGTCAGAACAAGAATACTTAATATAAACCCAAGAGCATTCTTTACGCCGTGCGGATGTCACAGTTGGAATTTGCTTTTGATGGATGCAGCTAAGTCTTCTACAACAGCCAAAACGTTTTTTGGCTTCATCAATAAAATCTATGTGCTGTTTTCAAAGTCAAGTAAGCGTTGGGATATTGTGAAAACTAAATTAAAATTGACATTAAAACCTCTGTCTGAAACACGATGGGAGAGTAGAATCGGAGCAGTAAAAGCAATATTTTTGCAATTTGATGATGTTATCGAATGCGTGAATGACCTGAAAAATAAAAGTGATGATTCTGAAACTCTCAGCGACTGTGACGCAGTTTTCAATGAAATGTTAACTTTTGAGTTTGTTGTTGCGATACACGTATGGTACGAGATTTTATTACGTGTGAACAATATAAGCAAACTATGGCAAACGGTTCAAGTCAACTTGAAAGTCGCTATTGATACTTTACGGTCATTTTGCAGCTGGATTCAAGAATTCCGTAATACAGGATTTGACAATAGTGTCGCACAAGCTCGATTATTTGTAGAGAAGAGTACTTTCGAAATTGAGACTCAATTTAAAGAAAAAAGAACAGCCAGGAGAAAACGAATGTTCGATTATGAACATATTGATGAACCTATTCAATCTTTTGAAATGCAGTACAGAGTTACCTTTTTTAACACTATGATTGATGCTATTATAGTTGATACCGAATGTCGATTTAAAGCGCTCAATGAATATTTTGAACGATTTGGTTTTATTTATGATATCAGATATTTAAATTCTATATCAAAAGAAGATCTCCTCAAGTGCTGTAATGATTTAGGTACAATACTTCGGGAAGGCGAAAACAACGACATACAGCCTTTCGAACTGTATGAAGAACTCCAACTTTTAAAAACAAATTCACTAGACTCTATCAACGACGCGAAACAACTCATTCAATATATTTTAGAAAATAATTTGGAAGAAATATATCCAAATGTTTATATAGCAATTAGAATCATGCTCACAGTTCCTGTCAGTACAGCTTCCGCTGAGAGAAGCTTCTCAAAATTAAAATTGATTAAGACCTACTTGAGAAGCACGATGAGTCAAGAGAGATTATCTTCGTTATCAGTTCTATCAATTGAAGCTGAAATAGCGTCTGGTATTAGCTATGACGTAATCCTGAAAAAGTTCAGTGAGGCCAAAAGCCGAAATGTTCGTTTATTTTAACTTCTATTTATGTAAGTTTTGTCATCATTTGATAAGCAATAAAACTTGTTTAATAGCAATAAAATATTTGATAAAACTTGTTGTTAATATTATTTTAACTATAATTCTGCTTACGTAATTTAATATTTTCTTGATTGGGAAAAAAGGAGGCCTCGCGAACCTAATTTGCCGACGTCCACGCGAGATCTAGCGCCGCCTCTGCTAAGAAGTCTGAAGCAGGAACCTCCGAGATAATTATTTTCACCGAAACTACGGTATTACCTACCTACTGTTTGCTTTTTTATCGCGAATAATAAACCAACAACTACTAACGCATCGTCAGTCGAAGCCATAGCTCAACGAATGAATAATCGTACAGTATTCTAGTAGGTACGTGTCTGTTACGTGTGGTGGCACTACGAAACTGTTCAGTTTGGACTGTACCGTCCAATCATAACGATTTTTCGTAGCGTGTGTAGCAGCCATTAAATTAATTGAAGACCGTTTTTCAGTTTTACAAGAGGTATTTATGCATTTTCCGCAGGTTTTCTTTAGAATCCTAGGTACGTTTTTTCAACGAGTAGGTATAATTGTGAAAGTCTATAAATGCATTTGATTTAATAAATCGGTTATCATAAGGTTTTTGTTTGATAATTTTATAAATAGTATCATAAGTAGAAAATTTAAAAACACATCAAGTTAGTTTATCTTAAAACCTAATTGTGCTGTCTGACCATAGCAAAACATTGGTAGGTATTTTTTATACCTAGGTACCTACATACTTTAACAAAACACTGTAATTTATGCAATGAAATTAATTTACTGTGTGCTATACATTGAAAAACATAATTTTCAATGTATCGCACAGTAAAGTTATAAGTTATTTTCATTTAGAGTTCAAATTAGATCAAAAAAATATGAGTGATTTTACAATAAAATTCGCACCCAGTTGAAAATTGGTAGAATTGTTCAAAACACTAGGTGTATCATAAATGAAATCTAAAAAGTTCTCATCGATCCGACATCTGGAAAAAAGAATAGGTACCTACCTACTCGAGTTCAAAAACGTGTTTTTCGCGATTTTAAGCAAAACGGTAAGTTTTATCACAAAATTAACTCTGACGAAAAGTGTGGATCAGATAATTATCTACAATGTCTAATAGGTAGGTACTTTTATCATATGAGCCCATGATTCAAAAAATTGAAAGAGGTAGTCGTCATAATATGCACACGTTTTCACGCCACCTTTGAGGTAGTGTACCTACCTACCTAGGTAGTTTACCTACCTACTTAACGAGTTTTTAGGGTTCCGTACCTCAAAAGGAAAAACGGATCCCATAGAGGATCACTATGTTGTTCGTCTGTTTGTCTGTCTGTCAAGATCCTATATCACGGGAAAGCGAGGTTATCCAGTTGAAATTTAAACCAGGGCCCCAAGTCTGCTATTTTTATAAATTTGTCATTCCAACACGATCCCATTGTCATTTTGCTAAAAGTTTGTAATCTGCCAATTCATAATGATCCATCATTGATCGGCCATTGGTCTTGGAATAGAATTGTGGTAAAGTGACAATACCGAGCTTATTAAAAGCACTAACTGCGCAATGACGTCATAATGGTAGGTCAGTGATCAAAGGAACTGTCAAAATGTATGCAGATTACCGCATTTCTTTTAATGGAGTGTCAATGGTAGACCATCGGAAAGTCATAATGACGCCATTAGGTATATTAGTAGATTACCAAACTTGTCAAAAACTACAATTTTGTTATCAAAGATAGACCATTCTGACACTATTGTGATAGCAGACTTGAGGCCCTGGTCTGCGGTCCCTTGAAGCTGTAAAAAAATCTAACTTGTAGGTTAACGAAAAAATTTTGAGATGCCAACATAAACTGTATGCCAAAAAAAAAATATGGCGAAGTACTGTTATGGCTAAATAAATTATACCAACATAGTTATGCCAAAGTATATTACGGAAAAGAACATTATGCGAAAAGAAGAGATCCCGCTCTCAAACGGCTCCTGGCCAATGTAGGGGTCCAGACGCTTGCAGAACCGAATAATACCCAAAATATACCTGCTAACTACACACGAACACAAGTATTCTATCGCCGAAATTCAAAACTTAAGTTAGAATATCGCTATCAAGACTAAAATAAAAATAGATAGTAATTTTTTGTAACGCATTTAATAAAATTAAAATATATTTTTACTAAGTACAAGTGCATTGCAATTTCCAGTGTGCTAATATAAATTAATTTTTGGGAAATCAGCAAAATCTTTTATGGATAGTTTATTAATTATGAGTAGTAGGTACTCGCGCCTCGAACTTGGTACGACGCTTTTGATCCACTGGATCCACCGTACCAAGTTCGAGTGTGTTTTAATACTACATTGGTCCGTTAATTAAGTAATAACTTATATTTGGTGTGCCAATTAAGGTAGCGGAGTTTGGTCCGTCCCGTACCAAGTTATACAATGTTTCTGCGTACGTTACCGTACTTAGTACGGTACGGACCAAACCGTCGTACAAGTTTGAGCCTGTTACAAACACTACTCATAATGTTAACACAGACTCAAACAATGAGATTTAAATAACAATAGAATCGACTTTCTGCCGTATTGTATCATCAGCTGTCAATTCAAAGGAAATAAGGTGAGCAAAACAAGATATTTTTTTATATTCAATTTATTTACGAATTATGAAATAAGAGTTTATTTAGAATCTGGTTCTCCAATTCCGCTCAACTCTATAACACTGAATTATCTGATAAGTAATGCGACTGAAAGAAGGCGAATTGTTGCCAACAATGAAATTTTAAAGAAAACAGTTTCGTTTAATTTTTTAACTAATTGTGACTTAAATAACATATTTAACTAGTTTAGATTTAACAACTCGGTTAAACAAAGTATGAGTACTGTAATTGATATGCAAATAAATTCTCTAAGCAAACCATACTTTACAAGTATTATTTAACAGATACAAGACCATTGAAGTTCCTATTCTTATTTGAATCACATTGTAATGGTTGACATTTATTAGCTTATTTTGGTTGTGATCTCACCAACGCACTTAAAGTAGATATTTTGTTTTTATATTACTCATATTTGTGAGAACCACATTAGTTCAGAGTAGACATGATGAGGTGAAATTACAACACTAATCTTACTACTCGCAAAATAAAAAAAAAACATTGTGCTACTTTAAAACAAAGTCTCCAATAACAATAACAATAATAAAAGTTTATCTATTATTAATTTCAAACTAGCTTCTGACAGCTGCTTCGCCTGCATGACAGTATCTAGAACATATCTGTGGCCCTAGTGAAAAAGGATCTAAGTCCAAAAATGCAACTTTACAGGAGACGTAAAAAACACTCTGCGTGCTTCAAATTCGTGTTTGACCTCGTGTGTCATTCAAACCGCTACCAAATGAAATACATGTGATGTTTTTTATAGGTAAACAATTTATGCTCTTTTTATTATTGGGTTATTTTTTATGTAAAGTTAATAGGTTTTAAGATAGTGACTTATACCAACCACAAAATGAATTCCATAAGGGGATAAAATAAGTTAGACCCGTTCTCCCATAAGTTAAATATTAATTCATGCACGTGAAAAGGGATACGCATTTGAAATTATTTTTAATAACTAATTACCTAATGGAAAGAAATATTTTTTCTCTTTATTTCAGTGAAAACGGATATAAGTCTAATAATATCCTTTCTAACTTAAACCATTTTTCTGGGCTAAGTGTTGTTGTATCGATAAACACCAACCAAATTGAAATGTGGTTGATTTATTTATATTAATTTAGATTAAAAAACACAAAAAAAAGTTTTTTTTCCGTTTAAAACAATATAAATGGACTTGAAACCAACTTGCGTGTTTTTTTTGGTGTCAGTTGAATCCTTTTGCACAAAATAACTTCCTTATTTTTAGGGCTAGTTTAGATCTCTTTTCACCAAACGATAGAGCATTTTTTTCTGATCATTTTGGTATACTTAACTCATTTTCGACAAAATCGGACTTATACCCTTTTTCACTAGGGCCACAGATATATAGCCTATGTCACTCAGAGAAAAAATAGCATTCTATGCTGAAAGAATTTTTAAAACCAGTCAAGCTGTTTTTGATTTCACTCATTACTGATATAAATAAAAAAATACTAATCTTCCCGTTTTATAATATTAAGTATAGAGGAAACAGGGTGACTATTTATTTGGCAATACAAGCTGTGCGCTGTGTATCATCGGATGTGCCCTGGCCTTTATTTTCTGGACTAGTAGCAACACACTAACATTGTTCCATAAGAGAGCGAAAAATAACAGCATTCTGTGCAAAGTAGTCTGAGTTATTAATGTCCTGTTTGTACAGATGTTGCATTACACAAACACTATTTTATACTTTATTACAATGGCATAAGTATCACAATAAGGAGCGATTATAATAGTCAAAATGTGTTTTATTCGGTGGATTTTAATATATTCTGATCGTAAAACTATATTACAGACAAAGTAATACTTATAAATACTCGTTTCTCTTAGATATTTAAATACTTTTGAACAAATCTAATTCAAATAAATTAATGATCACACAAACAGATAATGCACTGGACGCAAAAGGTAGCTAATACTTATAATATAGTTAACAATCCAAGTCCGTCCGAATGCACCTTACTACAATAAAAAACAATTCTAATAACTACATACATTACATTTCAGTTTCACTGAGCCATGCTAGATTAACAATTCACCCTTAGAAGCAGATTCTCCACGGAAATTGTTAATTGAGATTCTGATAAGTATTTAAACTAATAATATTATGGTTAGTTTTTTTTTTTTTATATATAAATGTAAGACCATAATCCCAATAGGAACAAAAAAAAAATGGAAGCTGGATAGATCGAATCTTTCCAAGAAAATAACCATTCCTTTCCACTGCATTTCTGACTTCTCGATTATTTCATACCAGCTTTAGCCCGCGGAATCTCTCGAGTACATAAAACACTCACTCAGGAATAAATCAGCTTTCTTTCAATGTCGATTCTGGCTGGATCTCGGTGTTTTGGGTCTTTTAAGTAATGCCCTCTCTTAGTGTTTAAAAGGCGTTTAGGCGGTTATAACACTGCCACGCACCACGCAACATAGCGCGTGAAAACGCTCCTACGCACGTACGGGTTGCGGGAGTGCAGATCGGCATCATCGTGCCAATTTTTTACGCACTCACGCGCGTAGGTGTGTCTTGTAACATCACGCAGGCACGGTACTACGAGACTCAGTCTGGCATACCACGCGCGTGAGTGCGTGTTTCTCCGCATGTAATTGCGTGATTTGCATGAACGTGCGTGGATGTAGTTTCAGTGTATTGGACTGTGCGTGTTTTCTATACAAACGGAGATACTTACATGTGTCTTAACGTTGCAACGTTAAGACACGCATTCACGCACTACACTACGGGGTGCGTGGCAGTGTGATAATCGCCTTAGGTACAACATCGCCTAGTTAGACACTGATCTGTCTATCCACCTTTATCGATTCCATTTTCCAATCCTTAAGAAATAACTAAATAATATATATTCTTAGGCTTTATGTTGGCTAATCCGTTTTAAGATCGAATTATCCAGTTTCTATATTTTAGCAACAAAGAATGTGTTATAGATCTAAACAATTTCATAAATTATATAAAAATATAAATAAATACCTAAGTAGTGTAATGTCCAACGAGTATCATATTGAGATTCATTTTGGTGAATTTAGTTTCTTTTAGAAGCATGCCTAAGCATTTTTTAATTTAAATCAATAACAGACTCCAAAACTTATTTCTTTCCAAGCTCCTTATTTCGAATCGTTGACAATTCAAGTGCGTTGATCAATGTCGCCCTGTAACAAAAGTAATATTTAAATTCACAATTGGACCCAATAGGTGGCGCTGCAATTGGGTTCTAAGATCAAACAGGACAACGTTGTCAGGTCTGCTACACTCTTTCACAGCTTACCTTAGTTTACCATTCTCAAGTGCAGTTATGCCACATATGGTAGATCCACCAGGCGAACAGACTTCATCCTTCAGTAGTCCAGGGTGCTTCCCTGACTGCAGTACCATCTGCCCACTGCCGACCACCATCTGCGCCGCGTGACGCATTGCCATCGCTCTTGGAACCCCTTGCTTTACAGCCCCATCTGCCAATGCTTCTATCACAACGTACATCTGAAATGTTTTAAGTGTCTTATTAGCTACAAGTGTTTCTAATACGAGAGAGCATGGTGGAAAAGGCCGACTACGAGCGGGGAGCAGAGGTCGTACAACAAAAATTACAACTATTGTAGAAGTCAGTATGTAGTTGAATATTTTTTTTATTATTATTTTTAATAAAAGGAATCCTTTTATCCTTAGGAATCCTTTCCTCCCTTAATATCTCTGCACCAGTAATTGAGTGGTTCAAATCATATCTTCGGGGCCGCTCGCAGTCAGTTCGGTCTGGTGAGGATTCCTCAGAATGGTGTGATTTGGCTGCGGGTGTACCTCAAGGTGGCGTCTTCTCTCCTCTTCTTTTCTCTGTTTTTATAAACGCTATCACTAAGGTCCTGACTTCTAACTATCATCTCTACGCAGACGACTTGCAGTTATATCGTCATTTTAAAATAAGTGAACTGGTTGAAGCTGTAGATGCCATCAATTGTGACCTTGAAAACATAAACAAGTGGGCTAAATCCTTTGGACTTTTACTGAATCCGACAAAATCTCAAGCGCTCATTGTTGGTGGCAGATACATGCTCAACCTATTGGATCACCAGTCTCTCCCGCAAGTAGTATATGATTCAGTGCCCATATTGTACTCGAAAAGTGCTAAAAACCTAGGCGTCCATATAGATACCAACCTCTCTTGGGAGGTTCATATTGGTGATGTTAGTAAGAGGGTCTTCTACTCTTTTCAGTCCCTTAAACGTCTCCAAAAATTCTTGCCATTTCATACTAAGGTGACTCTTGCGCAATCTCTTCTTCTACCGCTAATAGACTATGCGGATGTCTGTTTTCTAGATGCAAAGGAGGTTCTTCTAAACAAACTCGAGCGACTGCAGAACTTGTGCATCCGCTTCATCTTCGGTCTCCGCAAATATGACCATGTGTCGGAGTTTCGGACCAGATTGAAGTGGCTGCCCATTCGGCGTCGGCGTGATTTCCATATCCTATCACTACTGTTCACTATCCTGCACAATCCTAATTCTCCTCAATACCTCCGTGAACGCTTTGAATACTTCGTCCCGAGGGGTAAACCCTGTCGCACTGCCAATTCTCTTCTTCTTCGTACTCCATTTCACACTTCCAGCCGTTATGATGGCTCTTTCTCTGTCACTGCAGTACGTCTATGGAACTCTCTTCCGCACTCCTTACGTGACAGCCCTTCTCTAGATATCTTCAAGAGGAAACTTAAAGAGCATCTCCTTTCACAATGACATAGTAGGTGTATATATGTATTTGTGTATATATTATAATTATAAGTATGTATTCATATATGTATTTATGTATATATTATGTGAGTATGTATTTATATATGTAGGAATGTTTATGTATTATTTTATTCATATTATTATTAATTTTAAAATTGTGCACTGGATCTTACCCTCTACTGTGATCTCTCTCTATCACTCAATGGTTTGCTGGAAGAAAACTCAACTTTGAGTTAAGCTCGCCTTTGTACATGAACTCTGATATCCACTTATTTGTTATTTATCATGGTGTACAATAAAGAATTAAAGAATTAAAGAATAAAAAATAAGCCACAAATAAAAAGATTTTCTCATATCCCTTCAATTTTAAATATCTAGGTAGCTAATTTAGAAATATTTTAAAACTGGTGGAAGGAGAAACTATCAAGTAACAGAATAAGAATGCACACACAGAAATGTGATGTAACTGCACGTCTTCAAGGTACCAATATTTTAATGCAACTAGTGCTTCATTAATAACAATTTTTCATGATGTTTTCAGAAAGAGATTTCTTTAGTGTAATATGTTATTTAGTATAAAATATAAAAAAAAAAATAAACTCCAGAATATAGCCGATTTGCAAGATAATTTTCTATGCATAGGTCTTTTAGCCAATTGTTAACTGGTCTTCTTTAGATATTAATCCTTCGGTCAAAGTTCGTAGCGTTAGCCAACTCGTCAGCTTCGGCCAGTAATTGATCTTCATGTAGTCAACATTATTTATATTCTACTTACATAAGCTGGTCCACAAGCAGATAACGCGCCCAAGGAATCCATAAATTCTTCAGGAACTTTCTCACATAGAGCAGACCCACTTACAAGTTTTTCTAATAGCAAACATTTTGTTTGCATCACTGTGGAGTCCGGAGTGTATAAACAAATGCCTGCTCCAACTGTCATTGGAGTGTTGGGCATTATACGTATCACACTTGCTTTGACACCAGGTAAAAGCGAATATATTGTCTGTAAAAATAATAAACAGCAAATAAGATTAATTTATAAAAGAACAAAGCTTTCAGGCAACAATGTCCAAGAGAAAAATGGAGAAAATCCCAACTGTTGCCAGCAATGTTTACTTGAATTTCAAATTGAATTCAAGTATTGATCTTGAATAACTTTTTTTCTTATTGTTTCTACCTAGCAAGCTATAGAATTTAATTCAGTGAAATTAATTCATTTATTTATTTCCATGACATCATGTTGACTTTGGTCTAGACTATATTGATCTGAGCATACTATTTTCCTTATTTATTATAGCGGTAGCATCATAATTCGTGACATTATGTCCCCACAGACAAGAAATAGTATATTCTTTCATCATTTGTCTCACGAGTGGCGGCTACTGGTAAAGTATGTGGTTTATATCAGCATAATGGCATAAGAAGAGATTCTTTTTAAAATGACTTTAAAAGATCTTCTAATTCTGCGTCTTTACAAGAGTACAATTTTAGAACAATACAATACTGCGTGTATCTTTTTTCAAGTCCTCTGAGATACAGGTGTTAGAATAATGGTGTTTGCTTAGGTATTGAATGTTACCTTAAATATGGCAAGGTAACATAAAAAACAAGTAGTGCTACTTTTATTTTTTAATTAAAGACAGCCAGGTTTAATTAGTTTGATATAGCATTGATTGTTATGTACAGAATAATAAGTAAGTAATCAAAATACACTTGTTTTATGAACTATGACAGTTAGTTACAAGTACTTACTTAGTTAAAATTATTAAATGTCTAGACACTACAGATATAACAGACAATAGATGGGATTATTTATATAGTTATTTATTCACAAGGGCATTGTAAAAAAAAAAAAATACTTTTTAAAAATAGCAAAATTATGTAATTTTTTGAGTTTCGTACCCAAAGGATAAAACAAGACCCTATTATTATGACTCTCGATCTGTCTGTCTTTGTGTAACCAGGCTGTATCTCATGTACTGTGATAGATAGTTGAAATTTATACAGTTGACGAAAACATGTTTATAAGGCAATAAAGAAAAAAATTTTAGTCATACATACCTCATGAAGGTCCTTTATTTGAATCCCAGCCAACATGGAGACAAACAACACTTCCTTCGCTGTGCTCTTTGCAGTCAATTTAATATCTTGGATAGCAGCCTGCAGTTTATTAACCTTTACTCCCAAAAATATCATGTCACAATTATCAAATACTACTCCATTTTCTGAAGTAACATTGGTGCCCATATCACTCCAATGTTTCAAATTTTCTATATGAGGACCTGCTACCCAAATCTTAGACACTGTATGGACTTCTGAAATAAATATAATCATATAGTTCTTCAGCAAGCAGTTTAAATTATACTAATCTTGAACATTACACGGCTAAAAACTAAATCCTACTACAGCTAGATTTTTAAATTAAAAATAAGTATGGAACTTACCACTTTTTATTATTCCTTTAACAATCGCTGTAGACATATTACCACCACCGATAAATCCTAAATTGAATTCCATTGTGTTTATTTTATCGCTACCTATTTAATAAACAAACAAATATATTAGAAAAAGATACACGGGAAATAAATAGCGTTCCACTTAGCAGATAATATAGTACGAACCGACTATTCTAAAATGATACACACAGTCAAAGAGTTTATTATATATAGGCTAAGTATAGTTCTTAAAAATTGCAAATACCTGCAAATACCTTAAATAAATACGGAAATTAGCAAAACAGCTGCTTCCTCTAAAATAAATTTTGAAATGTCAGAATCAGTAGTGTTTCCACTTGAATGATTTCCTTTCCCCACGCTTCAATTGAGATTTCCCCTTTTCAAGACTTTTTTGCCCACAAAATTATTCTGCTGTAGTTTTTTCACTAGTACTAATCTGCTTAACGGTAACTATCAAAGAGTATATAATCACTACGTTCTCTTAACTATTGAATAGTCACTTATCATTGGTTCATACTATTTAATACCCCACCTCAAATTTGTACAGGCCAATGCAAATGCAAGCACATTAAAAAAAAAATAGTAAACAAGCATGAATAAAGTATAATTTCAACATTCTTAATCATATTTATTTATTTAATAACTTTAAATCAGGCAGACTACCCATAAAGTCGTTAGTATTACTAGACTATGTTAGTGATAATCTATGCTATTTAGTTTAAATTAGCATAATTACAATATCTAATTAATTTCTCCACCTCCCGGGCACACCTGGTACTGCACATGCACTGCACACAGGTGCCCCATCAGGTGGCCTTCAGTCCTATTAGCAACAATGCTCAGAAGAATGTTGTCGCTGCCCCGCATCCGACGCAGCAGTGAAGCGCCTAGCCTAGCTTAGAGCTTGACCAGAAATATAGGTTTAAAACTTGCACTGGTGTCACCACTGTTTCTTATAAACGGTAGGTAACACTAGTATAATCCATAGAATTTGTTCCAATGTTTTTCGCAATATTGGCTACAACCTCTAGGACAAGCTTTTGATAGCAGTTTCGCGAGTAAAAATGGTTTTCTTCATACAAACTTTGAACCCCTGTTACGTCCCCACAATGGTAACATTTTCTGGTAATGAATACCAGAAAATTTATTGTCTAAGGTATAACAGTTGTTTTCAAAAAATCTTTTAAGTACCATTTAAAATCCTTCTGCCATAATTACTTCAACTTAAAAACAATGGACTTTCATACAGATTTCCAACCCCCATTTTACCCCCTTAGGGGTTGTGAACTTTCACGAAACTCTACCCTAAGGGTTTTACCCCCTTAGGAGAGGAGTTTCGTGAAATTTAGCCTTTAAATAGCCTATAAAGAACCTTGTTGCCAAATTTTAAATTTGTAGGTGTTATAAGGTGTTCTATGAGATTTCGTGATTATTCAGTGAATGATATTTTGCTTTTATTAAAAGACTAGCTTTTGCCCGCGGCTTCGCCCCCGCTCTTCCCTACTTCAGCCTACTATACCCTACTCTACCTTACCCTACTCTACCCTACCCTACTCTACTCTACTCTACTCTACCCTACTCTATCCTACTCTACCCTACTCTATCCTACTCTACCCTACTCTACCCTACTCTACCCAACTCTACCCTACTCTACCCTACTCTACCCTACTCTACCCTACTCTACCCTACCCTACTTTACTCTACTCTACCCTACTCTACTTTACCCTACTCTACCCTACCCTACTCTACTCTACTCTACCCTAAAAAAGAAAAAAGATACTAGGTATCTGGTATCCTATGCCCTTCTCCTGGTTCTTAGCTACCTCCCCACCAATTTTCAGCCAAATCGGTATATATATAGATTTCCCTCGATTTCCCCTTTTCATAACTTTCTCCTTTTTCTTCCCCTCTGGACTATAATTTTCCCTCAAAAGGGAAATTGTAAAAACACTGGTCAGTCAGATTGTGTGGTAGTCTTTTGACATGTACGTATTTCCGGTATCTCTTATAGCTTGCCAAAAGAAAAAAAGTTGTGTGTCTGGTTTTGAAATCGATTAATAAAATAATAGCAAAGCAGAAATTACTGTATTGTTTTTTTTTGCTGGCAATTTTTTCATTGTAATGTCAAGGTGACGTCATCAAATACTAGAATGAAACCACATAGTAGAAATGCAGAATAGCTTTTCTTTTTAAATATTAACCATTTAAAACTGTGATAAAATTAGTCAGGTAGAGTCCGTCTAATGAAAGCGTGACCTGAGAAAAGGAGGTTACAACCAAAAATTTTGAATGTGGTATTATTGAAATAATAGGAGAAAAAAGTTTTGATACTAGAGTATTTTTTGTATTTATAACAATTTTAGAATAGTTGTACAAGAACTTAAATCCTAGTCAAAAACATGTGTGTAGACTTAATTATTTGGTGGGTGTATGGTAAATGTCAATAACACACAAAATGTTAGATAGTATTCCAAATTATTTTATTTTATCTGATCTCTCAAAAGTCGCTATATAATATTTAAATAATTCTCTTTATTTTCCATTTGGCGTTCTGGCAAGAATATTAAGTGCACAACACCGTGATAGTCAAATAAAATAGTCAACATGATCACGTTTCAACTTCATCACGTCTCGCCAACACTATTAATGTGCTTCAAGATTGTTGGGTTGGAATCGGTTCGTTTTAGCATAGAGAAAATTCAGATCTTTTGGGAACATGTTTTATACTCCAGTGATTGTTTCAAATGATACGGATCGACTCGTGAGACACAAAAAGTTCAGCAGCTGCTGCAGCAGCATCTCTCTCAAACTTGAACTAGGATTTTCGCGATTTTAACTTCAGTTGCAGACTTTTATGCACTACCAGACAGAGTGAGGCAAATCTTTCATTACATCTCAACTGCTTTTGAACGCATTCTACCACTCACTAGTATATGTTTTTGATTAAGGCGATTTACCAGAAGCCTTCGTTGTTCGATGTTTTTGTCCATTATGAAATTCGCAATATGTCAGATTATCTAAAAATATAAGAAAAAAAATATCATAACATCCTTAATATAATATAACTATCTAATAATATTAGTCGACAAGGATCAAGATTATAACGTCATACTAACTTAAAAATCAAAAATCGTATGTAAACAATGTTGGTTTTCATTGAAAACACCTTGTTTCTCTTCTTGTTTTTGTTTGAACTTATTAACCATAGTGTGTAGCAGTTTTTGCACGTTACTGTTTATTGTTTTTCCCACAATTAAGCAATTATTCTTGAAAAATAAATATCAATTTCCAAAAACTGACAATTGCAACCATAGACTTTGACGTGATTTTTTTTGGCAAAACTATGTTGCCAATTTAATTTAAAAAAAAAACTCCAGGTTACGCTTTCAGTAGACGCACTCTAGCGACTTTCTAGTTATTTTTAATATTGAGTCTGGAGCGATTTGGAACTTTTGAAGTTGGCAACAATGCGATTTGCGACTATAATGGAAATGCGCTGCTCGTCATTCTCTTTCTTAAAAGAACTCGCATGGCCAACTAACTAATAACTATAACAACGCACTACTATAATATAATCTAACTAAGCCACGATGTGTTATATTGTTATATTATGAATGATATGCTTTCAGCACAAAGGGCTAGTGAGGACTAAACATTTCATAAAATAGACAGATGATTTGATTTTATATAATTCACTCTGTTAGATACGTTTTGACTAATTATTAATTTTAAGAATGAGTCTGATATTCTAAAGCAGTTTTGTTTTGAAATTGCATTAAGTTTTAAAGGTGCTGCCACAAAAAAAAATAAGGCGAGAAACATCAGCGTTATGGCAACTCCGTCAGTTTGTGGCTTCATTTTGTAGGGTGAGGTGTAAGTTGTGTTTTTTGGATTATTTTGATATCGTTATCAATTTTACAATGCTGAAATAGTGTTACAATCTTGAAAGTGCTCAAATATGTGTCGTTGTAGTGGTTCATTCAATTATAGTTTGTATGAAGTGTAGTGTCCAACATGTTTCGATGTATACCTTTGTTCAAATGTAATCGCCAAGTGGAATGTGTAGACAAGCGGCATTGCTCGTTGCCAACAATACCCGAAGACATTTTACGATATTCCAGGAGTTTAGAGGAACTCTTTTTGGACGCAAACCACATAAGAGATCTGCCGAAGGTGAGTGAATTTGTAACCTAAATATGAGGATTCGTTTCACTCGTGGGCGTTTACCTTATCACTGATTATGTGTAAATAATATCAGTGCGTCTTATGTTGTTATTGGTACGCGATGAGTATCAGTTCTTCAACTTCAATTCTCACGCTTTGAAATAATTAATATAGAACTGCTGAATTTATTTCACACAATCATTTACATTTTAAATATCTTTCTGTAAACATAGGTATATCCACATTCGTGTCCCTGAACACATATGTTTGAGTTCAACAGATTTATAAACATTCTATTGAGCTTCATACATTACACGCATTTTGTCTCATGGGGTCAATTCTGTTTTAAAATATTATTTTGTTTGATAAACTTTGTAATCTTTCAGGCCAAATTGAACCATCTCATATATTACAATAAAAATAACTACACACCCAAAATCATGAAATATCTTGGATGTCAAGACTAATATAACAAATAATTTTTGAACATTTGCAGTATTTTATTTATTGGATCATATATTTTTCTGGCTGATCTTCCTGGCTTTGTTAAATGATAGAGGACAGATTTTCCACCTCAGATGTACTGGGTGCACACCAAATTGTTTAGAAATATCTACTTTAATTTTGAATGGCAATGCTTATTAACCTTTTAACCGCCCGCGTCGAATTGTTCCGACGAGTGTTTTCGCGTCCTATTCGCCAGGGTCGTGTGTTAGCTACTGGGTACTCCATCTCGTTTAGCTCTTAAACCCCCATAGGTGGCCGAAGAGCTGACGAGGTGGAGTATTTGGTCGTGGATGTGAGATTTTGGCGGGATTAATGCGAGGGTGTTAGTCGGATATATCCGACTTAGGTGGTTAATGGGTTAATGCAATGCTGCCAGCCTCTTGGGCACACTTCTAGTCGACAGGGATGCAGAGATGAGAGTTTTATGACGCGATATTTTAGTAGGGAGTAGCCTTTAGTGTGTATAGTTAGGTTAAGCATACTTAAATATATGAATATTTTTTTAATATTTAAGTTTATTATGTATATATTTTGTTTTAATTAAATAAAAAATAATACTTTAATGTTTAAAAGTTTTAAATCTCTAATAATTTAATCTCTAATAGTATGAGAAAATACTATTTAAGGAGGACAAAAAAAAATCCAAATAGCCATAGCCAAAAATCCAATAAGGAGCTCTATTCTATCCTATCTTATTGTATATTTTGTATACATTTTATTTCATAATTTTAGAATATTATCACAACAATATAGCACATCATTTTTGTAATTATTTGTCGATTTAACAAAAGCAGTTACTTCAGTAGATTTTAAGCAATTTATTATTTTACTTAACCTTTCAATCATGTCAATTAGAAACACAATAGAAAGACAATGACAGCACGAAAGCTGCTGTTTGCTTGGGGTTTATGAATTAAACTTTATTTGTATTATTTTACCTTTATTAACCTTTCAATTGTGGAAATTAAAGACACAATAGAAATACTATAGGTGTGCGGACGCCGGCGTTCGCTTGGGGTTTAATGAATTAATTACAAAGTAATGAAATGAATTGTTTCAAAATATTTTTAAATAATGATAAGCAAGTAAATTACTCTAATAATAACTGGTAGAAGAATGACTTTGCACCACTATAAGTATAGAACTGACTTATTTTGTGACATCAACCCTGCATTCAAAAATAACTAGACTCGAGTAGAGTTGCAACACAGAGTCGTTCTTTTATTTATTACTCAAGTAGCTACCCTAGAGTTAACACAACTAACTCCAACTCTGAGCAGGGAAGGTTGGAGTAAGCGGACATATGCTTGACATTAACAGTTGAGCTCGGTTTGCATTAAAAAATGCCAGGGTAGAGTAATTACCCAATGAAGTCATTTGAGTTAACTCTAAACTCAAATTTAAAAGCAGGGCAGTGAATTATGACAGATCCCAGTCAATCCTAGTCGAAATCCTAATTTTGGGAAGATCAGAGAAATCGGACGAACTCGAACTAAGTTCGTCTGATTTCTCAAAACTGCAATTTTTGACAAGTATTCAAAATGAAAGTTAGTGTGTCTGTCTAACGGTTACTTATTTGTTATTACATAAATTGCAATAAAGTTAGTTGAAGTTGTAAAAAGATAGGCGAAAGAATTTTCTGGTCAACTAACCAGAAAATATACTGATACAATTTCTAAACTAATTGAATACTCGACTACATCTACAGCAGCTTATTGAAAAGTGTTAAAAATACCATTTCAGGCTGTATAGATGATTCACAGAAAATATTATTTATGTTTTAAACCCAATCCTAACGTAATTGAGAAAAAGGCTAAGCAGTTTGGTTGGCCTTAAAACTCAATGCAATAAACTTTACTGGTTTACTTATTGTTTTTTCCAGTTACAAGAATTTAATTTAGTTTTATTATTTTTAAAATATTAATTTCCTCTTTGCACATTATGCTTACTTTACTGTCTTTTGTTACAGAATTTCTTCAGACTTCATAGACTAAGAAGATTAGGTCTCAGTGATAATGAAATCCACAAACTTCCAGCGGACATACAGAATTTTGAAAACCTAGTCGAGCTAGATGTTTCCCGAAATGGTAAGTTTATTAATTTCATTAAGTAAAGTAGACCTGTATGATGAGTTATACAAGTTACTTAGATTATTGTGATTTACTTGTTACTTACTATGGCTACGCAAAAATGCAAACTATGACAAATACCTTTTTCTTCACTACCTTCTTGTTTATTGTTCTTTTTATTAGTGAAAACTGCATCACAATTCATTATTTAGAAGTTAATGGATTTGAAACAGGCAGGCGCAGAAAGAAACTTTGTTTCCAATACCTCTATGTAGAGAAGATATTGTTACTGGCAATTAACTGTACTTATGTATACTATATTTCTTGAGCTGTATGTTCTAGCTATGAAACAATGTACTTATGACTAGAAAATTATTATCGGTATGGATGTATCCTAAAGCTGATTTAATTTGCTTCTTTACTCATAAGGTAACCAACGAAATCCTATAACTAAGTTTTTGCTGCCCTTCTGTCAGTCTATCAGTGGGCTTTATCTCATGAACTGTAATAGTAGACAGTTCAAAGGATATTATCTATACAAGGTGTCGTTTTGAAGCTGCAAAATATTTCAGGAGGTAATTATTGTGATTCTCGACCCGAATCAATAATAAAATGAGTAGGTAATTTTTTTTTTTCTCTTTTTTTATGGAAATCGGCATGTATGATGAACTACGTTTCTTAAAAAGCAGCCAGTCTGATACCTGCCTTATAACCGCGCTTTCTTTCACACACACAAACACGGAACAATAAAGGGCGTTTTCACACACACTAACTCGCAACGATAGTTTCATAAATAATGTATCATGATATCATCCAATCATCATCCCGCACGCCACACCCTAGCCACGCCCCCGTGGCCATCGATCAATCGAATTAGTTTAGTATAATTAAAAAATAAAATAACAAGTATTACTGATTATTGAGCAGGTATCGTTTTTTCACATGATTATTTATGAGTTTTATTACAACTTCCTAAAATATTGTGCAGTTTTAAAACTGCACCTTGTATTATACTACATGACATAGGTATACAATTTTCGTTTTATACAAAATTTTAGTTTATGCCAAATCTGAATACAGTTTGTTCAGAATCAGTAACTGAATGGATTCCAATATTTTTTACACCACATTATATTTTTCCCAAAAATATCTAAAATACCTGCTTAACATTAGTAAGGTGCATAATGTGTAATAATTGAAGATGCCCGCTTCGATCCCCAAGGTTAAGCATCGCTTGCCAAGTTTAATCTGTGGATGGGTGATCATCATCATATAACATAGGTACCTACCGAGATTTCTCTCTGTAGAATAAATTCTCACTCAATTTGTAGATCTTTGAGAGTTGTTGTTACCTACATACAGTCAGAAGCCAAAAAAATCTGACACTAGTCAGTACTAGTCTTGCCTACCCAGTTGCTGGGTTGTGGAGATCGAATAGGCAGTCGCTCCATGTAAAGTAGGTACAATGCGTTCCTAATGAGAATAGGACCGATTGCTATGTTTTGACCTTTCGTCGTTCTGTCATATCGAAGAAATTTTGGCATAATTGAAGAACTCAAAAATGAGTAAAATTGAAGAACTGGAATCTAATTAAACTTTTTTCTTACACAGTTCATAAATAAATTAAATTTTTCGTAAATTAATTACAGTTTAAAAATTTCTTTCCACGATTTGACAGTAAATCGTGATTTCACAACATGGCGATCGATCCTATTCTCATTTGGAACGCATTGTACTGGTATCCAGCTGCATCACGTTAGACTGGAATTCGATCCGAAAATAGTTGGCTGAAGGCTCCAAAGCTGATTGATTGACTTAAAATTACTTAAATCCTAAGTTGATACAGTAAATTTTTTTCTTTGCCCTCGAGAAAAGGCTTTCAAATTCCCTACTAACTCATCAAAAAGTGGCTATGAAATGTCTTCATTTCTTTTTTGCAAAAGAATGATAAAGTTATTCTCTTTTCTGTCAAATCTTATCATGTTCCAAAATAACTAGGTACCTACTTAGCGCCTAAAAGTAAACATTCGAAGTAAACTGACCGCAACAGGTTAAAAAAAAAAACAAAGGTTAAAATTAAAACGTCCCAGTCGATTACACTTTCATCTTTCAAAGAAAGGAAGTTTAATACTTTTTCACCAGATTACGTCACGTTCTTGATCATAAGATTGTTCAATTTACCTTCGAGAGAAAGTTTGAATGTTCGAAACGTTTAAGAGACTAGGTATTTGCTTACTTTTTGTTTACTTTGTTCTATATTACTTTTGATAAATTTCTGAAAATCATAACAATCGCTCCTCTGAAATGTAAGTAAAGAAGCCAATCGGGTGTGTAAAATTTCGGTAACTTTCTAAAATACTTGTAGCCAAAATAAACAGTTCAAACTGAAAACTTTTAAGGCAGTCGATAATGTCCATTCGTTATCAGTATGCACGTGGCGTCCTTTCCATTAAGCGCATAACTTCACGTACGAAGCAGGTGCGAAATACTCGTGAATGAAATATCATTTGACAAGAAGTAAAAATCATCTCACTGTATTGTATTCTAGCAGCAACTAAGTCTGTTGCACAACGGATGGACTTCCTGACGTAGTTACAAGTCATTTAGAAATATAACTATTTCAAAACCTGACGATAACACTGTGAAAGGTGTGTTAAATGGTACCTATTAGTTAGAGAATCTATAGGTACCCAATTTGAGGCCATTATCGAGACTATCGTTGTTATTGTCTTTTAAGTAATAGCGGTCATAAATGTCTTGTTTAGCTAACATTAAGTTAATGCGCGATGATTCAGAGTTGATTAAGCTTAGTTGGATGTTAAAATCACCTTTATTGCATGTATAAATTGCACATTCTTTTAGGTTCATTCACTTCACTCGAATTATGAAATTCTAAATAACAGTCAATTTAGCCAACAGATTTACAAACCCATTGAAACTACAGGGATTGGTTAACTGAAATCAAATCGATTGAAACGGTTATAACAACCAGTTAACAAAATAGTCGTTTTAACAGCTGATGATACTATGATAAAATACTATCGAAAATCCTAATAGATTTTAAAACATTACAAGTGAAACTTTTTCTCTCTAAAAGCTAAAAGACGGTCAAATCATAACATTGTGTTGATAATAACATAAATAATAACGATTTACGTCGACTAGCTCACATGAGGTTTCCAGTGACCTCGCCTTGCACAAATGCCACGCGTGGCTGCAAATCTCCACTAAGCGTCTTTCCCTATTGTGTATTCAATGGGAACTTATTTTATCCTTGTCTAATACTCTGTCAGGTGGGAATTTCTACCTTTATTCGTAAGAAATTTGCAACGAAGGTCGTAAGCTGGCACGAATAAGTAGTAAACTTTATGCGGCTGTCTCTGACTGAGGTTAAATTAATCGTGTCTCATGTCTAACGTTCGAGCAATGATACTACGAATGAAAATGTTCCAACATTTCAACATTAAGGCTAATATTGTTTTCAATACAAAATGTAATTCTGGAATACGTAGTACAACCTAGATCCTTTAGATGAGATGCTAATGACTTTGCTGCTAAAGTAACACTAACATAGTAGAACAACATTTGAACAAGGTTCAACAACAAAGGTGGTAGCTTGGTTGTTGTTTCAGCTTTAGGTACGTTAATGTACTATAAAGTCTGCGTAACTGAGTATACTCGCGTCCCTAATTATTCATATGTTGGTGATGCATAGCGTATCGACAGTACTGCAACTAACAACGCGACACCATTTAATAACGACGGATGTTGGAACATAATAGGTCACTACCGCAAGACCTAGTACTGTTTCTGCATGGCAAATAGTTCTCATGGCAACATTACGCCTATTTTCTCTAAAAAGGCGGACTGAAAAATTACACATTATCTGTATGTAAAATCTGTTTAACTTTAACTAAACTAACTCGGGCCTGGTGGCAACCGCGCCTGATAGTTAATCTGTGTACATACTGTTGTTGCTTTTTTACGTGGAAAATCATTAAATGACTTATCCCGCTGAGCGAATGTCATACTGTTACTGAATAAAACCCACAGTATTCCTTCAGTTGCCTTAGCGAGAGCCACGGTAACTCCATGGAACAATCCCGCAGTCCTGGCAGGCATCGTGCTCCGTTATTCTTGCTGATCTCTTCAAAGCGTGTGTGGAACATGACGCCCCTTCGATCTGAGATTAGTTTTTACTGCGATGACCTATTGCACGCCGTTCGCAATCTTAATGGGATCACTGTAACTTGATTTTTTTCCTTACATGTCTAATATTTGTTCTACAGTCGCTATCTTTGTCACTTTTTTGGTAACAAAGCATAAATCACACTATAATCCATCCATCATATATCTTTGCGCTCCAATTTATTCTTTATTCATTTTAATCAATGTAAGATGAACATAATGATCTCATCACACATAGCCTGTAACTAAATAGACCTATTAGGAAATTTCTTATTGCGTATGCAGTACACAGGAATTACGTGAACATCTTCAATATCTATTTTTAAGTTTCTTACTAAGCAACTAAGTTCTGTTTCACATTTGCATCGAATTGACACCAATCTCGTTTAACACAAGGCGATGCGTTCAATCTGAAGTTTACGGTATGGATACCGTTTCAGTGCTGACGGGCGCGGGACGGAAAGGTCTCTCAAACGGTAATAAATAATGTGCAATTTAACTTTGTCACAACGTGATTATAAAAGCACTTCCGCGCTCACATTTACTTTGCTCAAAAAATGTTTAAAAGGACGGGATTTATAAAAAAAAGTTCTGCTATTTTGAGAGAGGCATTGGCTGAAATAACGAAAGCTGGAAAGACCAATATTTTGTTCTGAACTGCTAGACCGTCAACATTAATATATCGGGGTGAAGAAGAAATACACAGTAAATTACTAGTTTCCGAGAATTTGATGACAATAAAAACATCACTCATATGTATTTAATTTTTCTATTCCACGTCTAAAGTATTAGAAAAGGTTAATGTACCCAGTACCTACTTATGATCAAGGTAAATATTATTGAGACCTCTTTGTTATTTATTTATCTGCCTGTTTCATTGAAGTTTCCTTGTTTTGTTTTCCTTTATGTTTATTAGAATAGGGAATAATTGTTTGTATTCTGGCGCAAGTTAAGCTATTTACAAATATATAAGTATTATACATAAGTTTAGAACTAATTACATTACGAATTTGACATTGTATTGAGGGTTTACAATATACTGCAAGGCCTGAAGACAGCTACAAACTTATTATTATTATTATATCTAGCCCATATTGTCCCACTGCTGGGCAAAGGCTACAAACTTAAAAGAGATAAAATATGATTGCTCACAAATTAAACTACACCAAATAAGGGCCAAGATGGGGCTTCGATTGTGAACTTCGATTTAATCGAAAATGCGTAACAATTCGGTATTAGTATTTATGAGTAAGCTACGCTCATAATGGGATGCTAGTGTTAAGAAGCTAAGACAGTAGTTGATATTGCTAGATGACTTGATGATTGCAGCAAAATTATCTTCTTTTCGAATGAGATCCCAAAGGGTTCACTCATGAAAGGCAAGGTCCTGATGATCAGCGACATAACTACAATACTTGTTGGGAAGACCTGGCATTAAGTAGTGAAAATACTGGCGTTGTAGGAAAGGGATAATGAGGCATACCTTAGCACTGGAAAGTACAGAGGCTCGAAACTCTGCAGCAAAATTATCTTCTTTTCGAATTGGATCCCAAGGGGTTCACTCAGTGCAGAAAGACAAGGTCCTGATGATCAGCGACATAACTACCCTTGTTGGGAAGACCTGGCATATTAAGTAATGACAATACTGGCGTTGTAGGGAGAATGAGACTTATCCTTCCAATAGAAAAGATGGATGACTACGTTACCGATGGAAATCAAGACACATAGCCAAACCCATAATATCGAATATCTCACAATTGTAGTAAAACGTACATTACTTAATAGAGCGCTGTTTCTAAAAGACCTATATAATTTACCATCTATAATCGACCTTGTCCGCTCAACGTTACAATTTAAACTGCACTACTACATATTATTTTTACCGCTAACCTGACGTCACCAAGTATTGAGCCTTTGTTATTAAACAAATGCGTTCCCACATTAGACGAACATCAAGAATTTGCCATTTGCGGACTAGTTCAGTCACAAACTACGTGTAATCATTGCGCGTTATGTGACTTTTGGTATTGTGTTTGTTGGTAATTTTCTTTTTAGGTCGCAATTTGTGTTCTGTCTTCGATATCATCTTTTGTTTCGCAAAGATAACCTTAATATTGTACCTATCAGTTGATTTTATACAGAATACAGGTGGTATTCTGACCTTAACGTGTTAGTTGCGTTTAATGTTACCATATGATACAACGATCATATGGTTTTAATTTTTAAGTGATCCAAAATTCAAGCATTTCACATTGTTCATAGTCACGGGTCAAGATGAGCATCTTGACCCGTGACTATGAACAATACCGTTCTTATCCACGCAGAAAGCTTTTTCTTGTTATTTGTAAAACGTAAACAGAGCTTTTGCAAATATAACTTCTATATCAGAAAAGTTTCGCAGATATGACATTTGGAGTAAACTCTTACACCCTCGAAAAGAAGCTGAAAACGATGTAATGGATGGAACTGCTTGGACTATCATTATTTGGGCTGACAGTTATAATATGGGTCCATGTGGATGATTTTTTTACTATAATGATAATTTTAATGAGGATGATAATGTTAATGATGATGATAATGATAATGATTATGTGATTTATTTTATTCTCATTTTTTTGTTGTATTGTAACTTAATAATGACTCTCTGCACGTATTGGTTTCGACTTTTAGTGCGGAGAGTACCTGTAATAGAAATAAATAAATAAATGATCGAAAATAAAGTGGCAGATTCTTCTATATACCTATGTCAATTCATTTGGACGATATCTTGTCCAAATTTTGACCCGTTATCGGTTATCTAGTGCGATGTTAGCCTTTTGTGTTTCACTTCATTAGCTAATTTGACGAGGGTCCCACGCGCACTTCTTTGTTGTGCAAAATATCGGCACTTTGGCTTGCTTAGTCCACATCTGTAATTTTTTTTGTGTGTCGAATGTTGATGTAAATCGAGAACTTTCTAGTTTTTCTGTTTTTAAAACTTTAACGGTTATAATACTGACTCGGATTACTTACATCATATGTATGGGCATCATATATTGTATTTTACCAACATTTACACAGACGGCAAGTTCGCGGTGGGTGAATCGAGTACGTTTCCAACGACCCGTGTAGATGAACTAGATTTCCTGTTAAACTCGCCATCAAGCGGTTAGTGCTATGTTATGTTGTATACCATAGTAACCTCTCTGTATTATTCACAGTTAACTGCACCGCTCTGAATTTTAAAACAATGCAATGAAGTATAATTAGCGACTTTAAACTGAAGCCATATCCCACTAAACAGTGTACTTTCCAGCTTGGTAAATAATAATTTGCGCGCAAAACGTTGTTAATGGGCTCTAATTAACAATTTGTTTGTTATTGCAAAGAGACCCGTCTGTTGATGACATCGTGAATCTGGGTGCTTAATTAAGTCGATCCTGACAGCTGTAATTAAATTACCTTTGTAGTAATAACATTACTTCAGACCAGCAATTACTTTAGCGAGGTGCTTAATTTAGATTTTAATAATAAACCTGATGTTACACATTTTCTCTGGGCAAATATCAGAGAATTTGCGTTTAAATGTACTGACGAGATGTTTGAAGTGCTTTAAATTACAGAACAAGCAACTCACTTAAATTGAATTCTCTGCCTCTAATATGAGTTCTGAACTAGACAAGTAATATTACATGCTTGTTAATTCCTTATTATACGCTAAAACAACTTAAAATACGTAGTGAAAATACAGTTAATGTTCAAAAGCGAAACTTTCAGTTTAGTTTTCTACCAAACCTTTAAGAGATAATAGAGAAAAATAATCATACATAAATTTATTAACGTACATATTTATTAATATAGTGTCAAAAGGATATTTAAGTCACCGGAAAGTTGCAAACTCCGTATGATTATAATAAATCGTGTGATTTATGGAATTCTGAATATTTTATGAATAACAAATTCGAATTCACCGAAACCTATTAAGTAAAGTAACACTGAATTCCAATATTTATAGAATTATCCTGTAACATTTGTTTCTTCATGGAATTTTCGTCGTTTTATTTTCGGTCGTCTAAATCATGCAAAAAGAGAAGATAGAGTATAAGCATAATCAAGCTAAAGGTAGCCATACACGCTAGGGTATACCTGACAGGGTTGCCTGCACAGTTTTATACCTGTCAGGTAAGCTTCCGTGGAGACCTGACAGTTGTGCAACATACACACTCCGGTTTACCTGTACAACTCAACTGTACAGGCAAAACTGTCAGGTATACCCTAGCGTGGATGGCTACCTTTATACCTAATATTTTCACTGCTGTGTTGTCAAAGCATAGTTTATAAAAAAAAAAACCTCTTTGGCAGTAGGTACAACACTACTTGAGTACGCCTTAGCATCTCGTACAAAGGATAAAAAACTAATTCTATCTGACTATATTGACATAAGATGCAAATCCGTTGGAGTTATTTCTTCAAGTCTAGTCTAGTTTGCATAAAATATGCCTTCCTTGTTGCCACGGTTACCCGCTTGCGCTATCTTTATTCAATCTTAGCATGACCTACCAACTACGTGACGTAGATGCTTCACTGTAGTAACTTAGTAAGCTTTCTAGTGGATCGAGATAAAAGCTTAATCTAGTATAGTTTGAAACTCTTGCCTGACTACCGTGTTGGAATTTTCTATGTAGGCACTCGCAAAATAATAAAATATTGTTGTTGAAAATTTCACAGTTTTATACCTGTCAGGTAAGCTTCTGTGGAAACTTGCACAGTTGTGCAACATTCACACTCCGGTTTACCTGTACAACTCAACTGTACAGGCAAACTTGTCAGGTATCCTCGAGCGTGTACGGCGGCCATTAACTAAGCATTTATTAAGTTTTATCAAATAATTAGCAAGCCGGTCTTTAATTCATGACTTCTACACCTTCCTCATTAATCATTCTGTTTATCCGAAAATCCGTTCAGTGTTTGTTTGAGTTTAAACAGGCGTGGTATGGGAGTTTGTTTTATAATATGTAAGGATTATTACTACCAATGATAAGCACGATAAGTGGTGTATTGGAAGCACTTGAATCTGGCGGTCACAAATTACTTAACATGGTATAACTGTGACGCGAATGAGAGTTTTGGGTGTACATAAATAAGTATTGGTAAATTAGGGACATAAAACTGTCAAGTCAAAGGGCAAAGGTTCTACTTCCTAAATTCTTTTATCTATAATTACCTTCTGGTAGCGTTTTCGCCCGCTTGAAATGAAGAAATATCAAGGGAACATGCTGTCGGGATAAAATGTTCCCTTGACAGTCGTTCGAAGAAGTAACAAACATAAATTTTCGCCTTTATATAATAGTGTGATAGCTTAAATGCAATCAGCTGTATGACTATTTTCGACCAAACAATATGGCTATGGTACCTAGTCTTACATGTTCCAACTGATTCTGAAACAACTGTCGTAACAATGTATGTGGTAATTAATTCTTTTACGAGAATAACGTATATTATAGCATAGCTTGATGTTATCAGTTCAAGGACAGTTGCAATGTCCCTCACAATTAATATACAATTTGAATTATCGAGGGGTTCATTATCATTGCTCGCATTAATCCGATTATGTCTGTACTCAGAAGTAATGAGAATTCAATTTTAATAGGCAATTACTTAATGCCCATTCATTATACAACTAAATTGGTTTGAAGTCAAAAGTATGATAATGATATTGCGTCCAGGCAATTTCTGTCCGTTCCAGGTTCCATGGAAGAGACTGCGAACTGCACTAAGGCCGACAATGTATATATATTTTTAGTTTAAGATTCTTTTTGTATTATTTACTAGCTTTTGCCAGCGGCTTAGCCCGCGTAAAAGTAGGTTTCCCTATACAATTTTTGAACCCCATTTCATCCCTTTAGGCATGAACGTTATAAAATTCTCGCGCTCGCCTACGTCATAAAAGGAAACCTTGTGCGAAATTTTCCGTTTTAAACCCCAGTAGTTTTGACAGTGCTTTGATATTTCAGTCTTCAGTCAGATTGTCTTAGTGTACAATGAAGTAGATATAAATAAACATTATAATACCTTTAAGTTGTGAAATGCAGTTATATTACTTGGCCAAGTTCAAAAGTTATAATCCTCATCCATTCACAAGACAATGGAATTCATCGTTATTGCAAACTAAAACAAATGCAGTCTTAGAAAAAGTTTCATACTAATCCTCAGCTTATAACTATTGGTGAGATTCCTTTACAAACAACTCGCAAACTTTTAATCTCGAGCTGTCTAGACATTTTATTTGGTGGGAGGTCAGAGGTGGAACGACGCAGTGTTTCAATGACTGCTCATGGGGCTGTTGAACTAACGGAGCGTGTTGCCGAACATCGCATTGTACTCCATACTCCCACGCGCTTGCACCGTTCACATTCCACTCTTGTCTGTACCATATAGTCGTTTCACAAATCCCATCGCTCTCCCATATCACAAATTCGTCTCTCCAGTCTATATTCATGAACACCGTTTAAACCTTATCCTTCATTTATATACCGAACATGTATGCTGCTTATCACATAAGGCGAGTTTTCGTTCGTTACATGTATTGGATCACCACAGTGAGGTCACTTCTGGACCGGTTTGGTTACAATAAATCCAATAATATGTTATGGATTGAGAATTTTATAAAATTTGTTGTCGTATTGTGAAACGCAAATCATAGCCTTGGGCCAGTAATTTAAATTGATTGAAGTTTTAGTTTAGAAAACATAATAATAGCTTTGTATTCTTGGTAAAAGATGTTTTCTTAAAGATACTGGAGACAAATTTAATCTGATTTAAGTCTCACGATACACGTCGTAGTAATACATAAGGTTTCTATAAGATTTCGGTCGATGATGTCGTTGTTTGATTAAACATAATTCAGGCCAAAATAATATTCGTCGAGCACAGCGGAGTAAGGATCAAATCGTTTGCAATGTGGAACATCGTTTACGACCAATAAATTAACCTGTAACTCCTCAAAGTTATAACTTTACACATGTCGTTACATTAAATATTCAACTGTGCAGTAATAAAATCAAAGCGTCAGGAAATATCCAAGTTGGGAGCATTGGCACGTTTACTGTCGCAGGTGTGACTAATTCTTGCGTGCGAGCGAGTACTTAGAACGAGATGTTTAATATAAAGATACGTTTAAAATAATTGAATTGTGCATGTTAAATCTATATTATTATGAATATGTATGATGCAATGTACGTAACATATTCATTCCCACGTTCGTATTTGTTAGGAGCGTTTGAGGACTGCCATATGCACCAGCGATTTGTTTCATATCAACGCTGTCAAAACAATGATTGTTTGTGAGCCATTTTTATATTTGTTTTGCCTCAATATAATTTGTGTTTAACATTAATTTCATCAATAAAGAGGAGGCTATTAGATAGATTTTTATAATGAAAGTAGCTGAATCAGCAAACGTTGTTCTGCCGTATAAATTTATCAAAGTAAAAAATGGGGGATAAGGTATTAGGGTAAAAAATAACCTGTTCTCAGATCTACCAAACATACACAAGAAAAATCGGCGAAACCATTTCGGAGGAGTTCGATAACAAACTCTGTGACACGAGGATGTTATACATATAATATTAGATTAATTATGTGAAATAAACAGCACTGACCATGGTGTATAAAGCCATTGGAGCGTTAATTTCGTCATTAGTATCGTTCAGCCCGCCCGGAAACAAAATTCATAATATATCATAATAACATTTGTTTATTAGGGGATGTATGTTTAACGTCTGTAGTTTACCCAGTTTCAATGCTTATCCTAGAAATTGCTTGCAGAACCTAGTTTACATGAAATATTGTAATGTTTGTCTGCAAAATGTGTGTGCTCAGTTGTTCACGCATAACCGAATGGTTTTATGCAAACCGCTCATATACGCAACTGGTTGTGTCTTACTTAACCGATTCCAAAGCCAAAATGATTCTTCTCTGGGATTCTTTAGGAAGATTCGTATCTGTTTGGGAAACCGAGAGAGGTATTATTACTGTATATGCTCACAACTATATCAACATTATCCTCATACTATTGTGAGCCATATTAGTAACTGCCACACGTTTTACTTCAGCGGTCAACTGGCTCGGTCATCAGGGGCGCGCAAAACAAATAGGAATTTTGCCACTCAGGGTGTCTATTGTGGCCTGGGTCTCACTGGTTGAATCGACAACATCCATTATTGTGAGCGTTGGGTCGGTATAGATTGCCCGTTCGTTGCTTTGTACAATGAAAAACTCAATAACGTTCTAATGGGATTCCAGTGGGTGGTAAGCCACGCGAGACCGCTCGACCGGCGACTATAACTTTTACTGTTCATTTATCGAAACTGTGCATTGTTTATGTAGACTCGCGACCTATAAAACTTACACCGTATGTTTTGCTTTAATTTTTACTTGGCATAAAGGTACTCCTATGAAGTCAGCTGACATTATAACATGCGAATCAAACATCTGCTAACCAAACTATAGACGAGATGAGAAATAGGTGCGTCCGAGACCCAATGAAAATCTGCCGAACACTTGTTACATCATCTCTTAAAAATAAATTGGTTGCTTGTTCAATTAATATACTGGATCTTGTGCGTATTTAACAGGAAGGTTAACGAGCGTAATTACGTTGATGTTTTACTACAACCAAATGTGCATTTGCCAAACGAGAAGCGCTCAAATTTTTGAAACCGTCTGCAATAATTGACTAGCCGAAGTCATTGATATATGATATGATATGCTAGTACTCACTGGCTCCATAATAATCCTAGATTTGTTCAACTAGAATAGCTAAAAACTGATTTGTTAACTGTTTCGTATACTTCAACCGTTTCGCGATGACATATAACATGTTATCTTGAAAACAATGCGCAAATAGAATTCTAAATGAGCCTGATTCATTCACTTGCTTACTGTATGGTGTGACATGGTTTTGTTTCTATTCCTTTCAAACAACTTTTATCATATTTGGCGTATCAGTTTCGGGGACTTCTTATTCCATCTCTTCGATAAAAACTTTTTGATTGTGTAATAAATTCCTGCAATGAGCAATATGTATTAACTTTAGTCTTCAATGTATCTATGCAAGCCTAGTTGATCTTCGTATACGATAAGACAATCATAGCAATAGAGATTCCGCCGCAACATGAAGATTAATTTCCTTCCAGTTGCCGTTTCTAGGTCCCCATTCGATTCACCGTTGGTTTGTGCTTTGCTACGGATATTACTTGATCCCAGGCATATACCACTTCAGACTTGTCAATCATCGTCGTATTTTGCTGTATTGACAGATATCCTGCTTACCTTGCATCCTTAAGGATACATATTACATATATGTATAACAAAGTTCCCATTGCGTCTGTCTGTGGCTGTTATTGATAAACTGAAAGACTACTGAACGGATACGGTTTTTACCAATTGACAAAGATTTATTGATTCATGAGAAATGCTTAAGTGTTTACATGCATATTATAGTAGAGAGAAAAGCCGAGAATTGCAGTGATTTGTAAAACCTGTGTGAAACTGGGCCGGGTCGCTAGTTTCTTTAATAATTGTAATAAACTACAGACAAATTCTCCAATGAGGCTTTGAAGAATAACTATGAAAAGAATATTCTGTTGCTTAAATTATAGACCCGGCACCACTTTGTTAATTGTTCGCTTGTTATACTTTCCATTTGACCTACTCTTAGAATAGTAGCTAATTTAAACGATTCTCGATCTAATTTAATGGAATAATATGAAAGCGTTCTTTAAGCATGATGCTGCATTTGATTGAAGTGAATTTCAAACTTATTGGGAGCAATGACACCAGGGAACTTTCAAGAGTTTGTAGTACTTCCACTTAAATAAACATCTTCAGAACGGTTTTCGAATTACAGCGGAAGTGCTATTACCGTAGACCTGAAGTGAACATCTTCCCGCGCCCTTCAGATAAACAAAGAGGCACACTTTGAATTCACAAAACATACCTCTCTTAAAATAGCCACATACGCTCTCAAAAAGAGCATTTCCCCTGCCTCCCTTTTAAAAATATGTTTTACTTAAACATTATTCAATGAATGATTTATCATCGCTTCGAACACCTGTTACATAAATTGATGATTTTATTTTAGAACGTGCAGGAAGTTTTATATTATGCTGTTCTACCATGTAACGTTTATCGGCGAATATAGCTTAGTGTATGAGATAGATGGATTGCATGCACATTTGAAGGAAGGTTCTCTAATTTCTAATTAAGATCAATTTTTAAAAAAAATATTTTCGTTGTTTCCTCACATCCTCCACACAAACATCCACAGTTCCTTCAGCACACTAAAATGAGTAGTTTTTAATATTAGTATGATTTAATCAAATTTACAATATTTCTTTAATACTTAATAATTTTATTAATAATAGCAGTCTTATTATTTAATTATTGCTATTTACATATTTCAATATAAAATTTACAGTTATTTAGAATTTAAATAAAGACCGGTTAGTATATTTCATTAGATATTATTAGATTGGTATAATGTTCTAATTAGCATGAACCCCTGCCAGGCCAAGACCTCTTCCAAGGCTTTCCATTTTTCTATATTTTTGACTGTTCGTAGCCAGTAAGAACGTATAGGTACGAAATGGGAAGACGATTCAAGAAAGCCGCAGGAACAAACTGGCTACTAACACCAAAAACTTCGATAACATCAGTATTAAAATAAAGTTTCTGGTTAAAAGTTACTGACCTGTGTTATCGTTTAGGTTCATCCATAAAATAAGCAGTGCTCGTGGCTTGACAAATAATTGATGACGACACGCCCGTCGGAATGCCCGCCCGCAAACCGGAAACCGGGGCGCACTACCGTTACCATCGTGAAATTAGAAAACCAGTTTGGTACCGCCTCCGTAATTGTGTTTATTTTTGCTAAAATCTATCCGAACTTGAATCAAATTTTAATTACGATTTGGAAGCCTTTTGTTTGTTCTTGACATCTAAAACTTTCTTGAGATGATGGACCAATATCCTTTCAGAGACAGAAAGTATACAAGTAGAGATAGTTACTTAACTATCTGTACTTGTATATATACAACGATAAATTTTAGATTGATTGGTAGATAATGTCTAAGCCATTAAAGTCGTCTTTTGTACCTAAAGTACATGAAGATTGAATAAATAAATACACTTTGACACGTCAATTTTTTCGTCAGTTTAAACTAGATGAGGCCGGTGTTTCCTAGCTGACCCTGAGAAGAAACTCCAAAGCAAACTCGGAGGTCAAAGTCTCTTATAGTACTTACAGCAAACAGGTAATGAGTGGTCAAATCTTTGAGCGTTATGCAGATTAGTGTCTTAAACGTGGTCTTTTGAGGACAAAACCGCACAGATTTGAGTGGACCTGTTCAGTTAGTGCTAGCATTTGTCAGCTTTCGTATAGCTGAGTTGCTAGCCTGTCGGTTTTCTACCGATCGTATATCTCGGAGTGAGACGTCGGTATAACTTAATTCCACCAAGCCTGTTCCAGCATCGGATCACAACACGTACGGCGATGGGCCACAGGCATATGGTGGAGATCCCACCTATACGCAAAAAACGTTATGGGTACTCTCATTCTACGTACAGCTAAGGATTTGTGGCATAGTCTGTGTTTCCTGATGGCTGCAACCTAGGGGTCTTTAAGTCAAGCATATGCTCCACCGCCGACTTTTTTTCGACCTACTAGGGGAGATTTGACGTAGATTCGAGTATTCTTCGTCAAGCCGCTAATCTCCTTAGTAGTCCCGATTTGAGCTTTATTTTGTTATTTAAAGGTTCGTTGTTGACTAAGGAGCTCAACAATAATAATTTGACGAAGAATATGAAAGAAAGTACATTTCGGTAGACCGCAGATAATAATCGCTGTTGTAATCGAAATGCTGTAATGTAACAGTTTAGCTGTTTATAGCACTTGATATGTATATTAGATTGTGTTGTGCTCGCCGCTCGACCTACCTTAGTATCCGTTGCTCGATTAACTGCGGGTTACGGGACTGTTACGATTTACTTGCTCTAGTAAACACGTTTTGTAAATGTTTCGTTTGATAACTTCGACATTGTAGTCTATTCATCAATCGTTCTTCTACTTTTTTGATAGTACAGGTATTTTAATTGCTTCTGCTAGAGGCTTTGTCCGCGTGTAATTAGTATTTTTCTCTATTTTAAATTTTACTTATCTCATGTTATTCTGATATATTTAATGTAAAGTTTCATCAAAATCCGTTCAATAGTTGTTGCGTGAAAGAGTTTCAATCATCTGTCCATACATCCTCAAAAACTATATAATATTAGTAGAAATAAACAGAATAGGATTGGATTAGTGGGAAGCAAGATCTATCCTAGATTAGTGGTATAATTTTTTTTTATCTATTCTAAAACAAACTTTAGCTCACGCTAAGAATTCTTCCTGTATAGTGGTCGCATTCATAAATATCCTTTCGAATGTCTTAAGTTACACTGTCCGACATAAGGTAATTGTCTTTCTATTGCGTTTCTAATTACGACATTCAAAGAGATATAGAAGATACCCAGACCTTTTTTTTAAGGTACGAAAATCATCCAATGACATCTCCCGTTCTTGGGCGGAGCGAGAGGGTGCGAAAGAAAGCGAAAACCCACTCCTGTTCCTTCTTTTCATTCGTCCCACGGGGCTCCCTAAAAACCCGGCTGGGTTTCACTTATACCCGTGGCTTCGACTCAGCTGGGCCCTTACGGTTTGCTGACATCTCCTTGAGGCGAAGATACCCAGATCTGGAACAACTCTCCGTAGGCTATACAAATATTTGTTACGTACGGGAATCGAATCACTCAACCACTGCACCAAACCTGCCGTCAAGTTGTCAATTTGTTTTTTATAACTGAATTTGAAGGTTGGGTGTTTCTTCAACAAGCAATAAACACTTGAATTATTATTGAAGGAGCTACTTTACACTCTCCAATTCCTAAAATATACAACAAAATGTTAGCTAAATTAAATTGATGTTTCAATCTCAGGAACTCGTGTTCTTCTGAGAGCATTAAGCCGGTTTAATTATTTTGACTTACAGTAATATAATAAGCCCTTTGAAATAGAAACTAATTATGCTATCTTAATAAAACAATTAATTTTAAACAGTGCCTAGTAGTATAATAGAGAATATACCTTTGCTGCGAATAATACGTTATGAAACTACTTTCTAGTTCAATTTATCGTTATGAATAAACGATACAATGATTCTTTAATGAAAATATGAGATAGATGATGATAGTATTTAGCATCACTCTGGTTCTATTCTACTGCTAACATAAAGTAATAAAACATTTAACATTTGAGTGACGCACGATTTATCTAACAATTTTATTTTTGTCTTCGGCATGTTGCTTTCAATTGAAGCCAATAAAATGTAATCAGTTGGACCAATTTTTTATCGATATCGAGTCCAGATTTTGTCCTAGATTTTAATTAATTCGTTCATGAAATTATGATGATGGAGTTATCGATTAAATAATTGTACTTTCTAACAGTGTAGTTGTTAAAACCAAAGTGTTAACAATTTAAGGCTGATCAAATATGGTCCGCAAAATTTTCAGTGTCAAGCTGCATGTTGATTAAAATATAATAGGCGGGCGTGTTTATTTACGTAATTATAATCATTAAAATCATCTTAGTTCATCTTACCCTATTGAATGACTATTCCATTAAAAATGAATTTCATGGGATACCCTGGTTGTTTTTTGAGTAAATGCTTCATAACTACATATAATATGGAAGCTAAGTGTTGAAGCAATGCAGACGGAACACAAGATCCATAAGCACTACTTAGTATGGGCTCTCGTCTTTAACCTTTTGACTGCCAAGAAGACAGGATGATTTCTCATCAAAAAAAAGACATCAAAAAAGCAAAAGCGTGCTCTCGGTGCCAAGCTACGATTTCATCCTTTAATGTTTCATGTAGTCGTGACCGTGGTCTACTGGATATATTTTGCTTGCCATGTGTATGCCTGTGGTGGTGAAAAGGTTACACTTTCTTCATAAACAGTATAAAAATGCAAAATAGGTGTTAATAAAAAACAAAAATGTTATTATAGAATGCTTCGTAACTGACTAAGACAAACACAATTTGACAAACCAAATGAGATGAGAATGGTAAATTGTGATGGTGAATGAGGTACTGTAACTCTACTGTAAGTAATACACAGTTAATAGGAACGGCTGTATAATTTGCCGCTCCGTTGACCTTTGACGAGACTAAAGAATTAAGGTCCGGAGGCTATTACTGGGAAGCAACAGGCTCTCAAACATTCTGGGTTAGCGTGTGTTACGTGCAGACAAAAGATTAAATTGAAAGTGAAATCAAACAATTGCTATTGCTCAACTCCGACGTCCTAGGTTAGCGGTCATCGCCTTGCCTCATGATGATGCCATCGTAATAACAAACTTTTCATAAGCTTTAAACAAGAAATTTCTATTTTACAGACTACATCGATAAAATTAAAAATATTATTCGTATTCAAATCTTTATTCGACCTTGTCTTGACGTCGTTTACAATGTTTTGTTTAACGTCTTGAAACGTGGAACAATCGCAAAATTATTTTGATGACCGCAATGTTTATGTCCATGTGCCAATTACTCTCATGTCGACCTTCGGCGGCCCTTAGCTTCACTGAATGCGTGCGATGCAATAGGTCCTTGTGTGGCGTTAACTGTGCCATATGCCGAAACTGAGATCTTGTTGGGACTAGTTGCCGGTACCGTATTTGGATGTTCAATGTTGCGGTAACCCACATGAAGTGCTTTCTTGAGAGGTTACAAAAGTGCAATAGGTACCTGCATAATATTCCTTTGTACAGTCCAATGTACACCTTTAGAATGCGTTATATTGTTGCATTTACATTTCTCACGCTTTAAATTTTGTAATCTTATGAACAAAACGGCTATGTGCTTTTCAATTTACAACAAAGTTATAATTATTTCAAAGGCGAATGAAATCGTGTTAGCCCTGTAGGCTTTATTTAGCAAACCAAGCGTGTGATTTTAAGAAGAGCCAGTTTTTAAAGCGCCATTATAACTGTTAACTCTGAAAACAGCCACTATACTTTACAACAATATAACCTAGCCACTTAAATAAACATACTCGTGTAAACTGTTGATGTCGCATGTCCTATGAATGACCCTCATTAGTAATAAATGGATACGCACCATTGCCAACTGTTCTTT
This sequence comes from Mythimna albipuncta, assembly GCA_929112965.1. Classification (NCBI taxonomy): domain Eukaryota; kingdom Metazoa; phylum Arthropoda; class Insecta; order Lepidoptera; family Noctuidae; genus Mythimna; species Mythimna albipuncta. The sequence continues at coordinate 11,878,975 of OV815969.1, forward strand.
CAATATCACATCCTGTGATTGCCTGTAGCAATTTTAATATCCATGGTCATCAAACCAAAACTTATAAAAGTATATTTAAATCGGGCAGTGGGCAAGGCACATTGCTCGCAGAACAAATGGTCAATAGGGCTGAAAGGTTCTGGAGCGGTAACCACGTATTGGAAGATGCAGTAATGGAAGGCCTCCCACAAGGCGGATCGATGGCCTAGTGAGGATCGTGAGAATCTGATGGATGCGAGATGCACAAGATCGTTCGTGATAGCGACGCTTGGGAAAGGTCTATGTTGTTGTCCATTAGTGGACGTCTTTTGCCTGAAATAATGATAATATCGGGAGCTACATATAATGTTTATTTTGCAGACATTCCCGATATCCCGGAGGATATCAAGAAGCTGCGAGCGCTGCAGATCGCGGACTTCAGCAGCAACCCGATCCCGCGGCTGCCAGCTGGTTTCAGCCAGCTTCGGGCGCTCACCGTGCTTGGCCTCAATGATATGTCCCTGACCAGCCTGCCCAGCGACTTTGGCAGGTGAGAGAATACACATCGTTATACAAATTACTAAACGAGTATCATTCTTATTGGATGTTTACTGCTCTACTCAACATGGACATTTGGGTCATTTCGGCACATTTTGAACATAACAATGGTTGACTTTGTTCTGTGTCCACAGTCACTCGTAGTTATGCAGTTTCAGCTTGGACGTGTATCGTCTTTAGATTCGATCTTAATTAATTTCCACAAAACCCATAAAAAAAATCTACTCATATCATTTGGTATTCATAAAAAAATATTAAATTAAAATTGAGAACATTGAAGAACACAATATTTAATTAGTAACCGAGTCAATAATGCTCACGAATGGTAATGAAAATATGCGCAAAATTGAAGTTATATTAGCGCTCATTACCTCGCAGCCCGAATCCTGTTGTTAGCATTGAGGCTTTGTAGGACATGACTAAAGATTTATAAACACACAGTGAAAAATAGACCTTTGTCACGATATGAAAACTGATTGTACACTTTTATTACGTGTTTTCGTGTGACGTAGCGTTCGTATGTACAATGATAAGTGGGACATCGTGAATTTTATTTATTAAACGAAGTCATTTTCAACGTCTGCTAAGCCGATAGATAAAACACTAGAGTTTTTGATTGTAATGCAGTCACAATATTAGGAGTGTGGTATTGATAAGAATAAAAGAAATTCTTTCGATCGTTATCTGTTAAGTTATCAGGAAAGAGGCAACTTGAGTGTAGCCAGGAGAATTTATGTTTATTTAGGGGCTCGAGCGATAAGCGGGTTTTCGTCTTAAAAACAAAATAAATAAAGTGTAAGTAGTTACTATATTTTTATTTTGTGTAGGAAGTCATTAAATAACTCATTCCTGATTGTGTGTCACACTTTTACTGTCTAACCCACCTGTGTTCCTTTTGTTATTCTTTGCATTCTCCAAGACAGTGGCCCCTCTTTCGAACAATGCCGCAAACTGAAATCTATAAATCTTATCAACTGTATTCAAAATAGACATGATAAGACTTTGATTTGATGGGTAGACCTTGAAGAATCTTTAGCCATATTATCACATAGGAGTATTGGAACCATGATAGAGCATGATAGCATAACCAAATCATCAAATCATTTCATTAACAAGCTTAATAGATATGTTTGTCTTGGAGCTTATTAAACGGCACTGTTAATGAAAGAATTATTTTTCAATATCGCTTACAGATATCGTGATTATTTTGCTTCTGCTTGACTTGGTACTAATTTCCTACGGGAAATTGATTTTAGTTCGACATTGATTAGAAGCCTTTTGTGTTTAAATTCTATCTAAGCCATTCCTTCTCACAGTGATTGACAAATATAAATTTCAAACATAATTAATTTATTGATTTGTAAATTATTAAATTTTGAAACAAAATGTTAACATTCAACTACGCTGACTTAGCATGTGTGAGGCGTTTGAGTAACTGTTCAAACATTCATAACGTAGGGAATAGTCAGCTTAAATTATTCAACAGATTTTAGCAACCTGTGACGCGTTCCCTTCACAAAAATGGACGATATACACTTTATTATTCAAGTCAGTGACTACGCAAATTCAAGCTACTGTTCTCATTCCACGAAATATTTCCTTAACAGGTTACATCACTGGGTTGCAAATAGCATCCAATAAAAAATCAATAAGATTATAATTCAATTTTCCATTTAGATCAGAAGATGGCGATATTGTTCGAAAGTAACTCTTTCGAACAATTACGCCATCTTTTTTTTCCGTGACTGTGGAATGTAAAATGGCAAATGTTTAGGGAAGTGGTTTGTAAATGTCTGACACTGATTCTCGCTCCACCCAGAGCAGAAGGAGTTAATTGATGAGTTTACACCTCAAAAAAGAAAATTAGGGTCAGAAGATTGTTTCTTTTAAACACGCTTTTTTATTAGTTTCATCTATATGTGTGTATGTTTGCTTGTATCCACCGTCTTTGAGCTCGATTTTGCTCAACTTTGGGCGATCAAATTTTCTTTAAACTTACACACCCATCAAAGACCGATGATAATGCAATAATCTGATTAAAATATCTGATTGTCCTGATTAGATTCGCCAGGATTTAAAAAATAATATACATAAAATTAAAATAATACCAATAAAAAAAAAAACTAAAAAACACGCTTTCATAGCATACTTATCAAAATAAAAAGTGTAATTGTAAATTAAAAATTATTTTACACGTTTTAGTAGTTTTATATACTATGAAAGCGTGTTTTTTAGTTTTTTTTTAACTACCTATATTTTTATTAATTTTGTTGGTACATAGTCGTGAAAGTAAATAGAGTGACGGTTGAAACAGTTACAAAATATCTGACCAAGCTTTGTTTGAGCTCAAGACGAAAGCGAAAGTTGAACTGGAAAGCTATGGTCGGCTCTTGGAACCTCTTATTGACGTCTATACAAGTATACAAACAAATAATACGTTTGTTAAACTTGTTTCACGTTCTTTTTGTCACTAGTACTTTTTGTTCTCTATGAGTACCCTCTATTGTGTAACGCTTAGGGCATTGTACGGGGATTACGAAGAGAAAAGCTTTACGGATTCCTCTTTTTATGTATCGTTTAAAGCTGTCTGTCACTGGTGTAAACAGAAAACAAGGCAGCTTCCAATGGTTACGGAACTCGTTTGAAGCAAAAAATATCCATCACGCCGACAAAGTGGTAAAATAAAAATTGGAAAAGAATGTTTTATTAGGGTAGCCCCCCTATATGTAAAGTGGGAAGTGATTTTTTTTTAATTTCAACCCTAACGTGTGATATATCGTTGGATAGGTATTTAAAAATGAATAGGGGTTTACTGAAATAATTTTTTGATAATGTCAATAATTTCGGAAATAATCGCTCCAAAAGTAAAAAACAATGCGTCCCCCTCTAACTTTTGAACCATAAGTTTATATGAAAAAAATCTGAAAAGTAGAACTTGTTATGGACTTTCTAGGAAAATTATTTTGAACTTGATGGAAAGAACAGTTTTTGTACAAAAAGGCAAAAAGGTTCTACAAAATAATTTCTGGACTAAGTTTATTGTATAGTCGTATAGGCAAGCATTTTTTTAAACTCATAAGTGGGTACACTTATTGTGACGGATGGAAAACTACGGAACCCTACACTGAGCGTGGCCCGACACGCTTTTGGCCGGTTTTTATTTATTCTGAAGTTGGAAATCATCAAACCAAATCAACAATATATAAATATTTCAAATAAACTTTTAACATACCCTGTTAAATTGTCAAATTGTGGATCAGTTACCAATTTGAAGCTAAATTGCACATTCCAAAGCGTAGGTTTCTATAGAGAAAAATGCAAGAAACTCTATGGATACTCTTTCATTATTAAAAAAATCTTGTTTAAGTACATATATCTTGTCGATGAAAAAAAAAAGTAACCATCAAATAACCTCTACCGCTCTGGGTGGAGCGAGAGGACTAAAACCCACTTGCGTTCCTTCCTTTGCGTTCTAAGACCATGATAACTCATTCGTACAATCCCGTAGAGAGCTTAGGAAGGTTTCGAGTTATAACTGTAACATGAACTTCAATACTATGCGTTAGTAAGTCGATACGTACCTTATTACGTACAAAATGTATATGGTCGTCATCGTTCAATGACTGTACCGTACGCATTATGTTGATGACTAATGCCATGTCTTGACAGTAGAGTACATGTGCATGCAGTTAGTATGATGTCTCGATCAAGACTCATCGGGTTGCAAGTAACTCGCATTGATTGATTAATTTGACATTTAATAACGTAACGTCCATTAGCACGTAAGCCGCGATCAGCTATTTATAAATCGGTATTTAAAATTAATTACATTTAAAAGCTTCACAGACTCGTCAGAATACATTTCTGCGAAAAGTAAATTACTTTATCAAGGACTCAATTTTCAGGCGTTTGAGCTGAAATCACTTTCTCGTTCGGTTTATTGAATATTTTCTAGTCTCATTTGAATATGGATTGAATATTATAAATAGATTTATTGATATTAGAAATATACTACAATATATTTATGATGAAACGGGTATTTGAATACAAAATATTGGTAATTTTATTTATTGGAAATACCCAATAAGGGATAATATCCTTCCGAATCAACTATCTGGTATCTATCTGGCCAGATAGTTAACAATATAGCCAGATATTTATTCAGTTGGATTAGATGGATGTAGGTAGGTATGAAATTGTAATCAATAATCATATTTTTTTAGTTATTAGCTCATTACCGAAAATATCTTACCCAAAATCTTTAGAACATAATGCAAGGGGCATAAGGCAATTCTAACACATAACGCCTTTAAAATGAACACATTATAGTTAGTAATGATTTGTGGTCACCGGTCACAGTTTTAACTGAGGATATGACAAAGCAATAAACTTTGTATGACCATGTTAGTTGCACAGATCCGTTATAAGAGGTGTGTAACATTGCGCTGTATACACGTCGCTATAACCTGTTGCTTTACATCACACTGATTAATGTTTTCCTTTACGATTTAATTGACACATTACATATCCTTCAAGCCAGAGCCGTTTTCAAGACGTCTTGCTTTTATTATTATAATAAACCTAATTTTCAGACATCATAAAATGTTTACGTGGTTGCTGCGGTTTTACATAGCATAATTAAAAAGAATACAACTTTATTAACATTCTATTCCTGGATTTGGGTCACGAACATAGAACCATGCTTACTGGAACACGTACATAGGTGTTGTTTACTCCATATTCTAATTACTTGAGTTCATAAGCGGTCTAAAAGTGAGTCAGAACACGCTGTAGTACAAGTATGAAACCGACGCTAAGTACTATGACATCGACAACGGAATGTGGCCTCAAGGCTCTAAACAAACATGACGTGTGCTCACGTATTATCAGTAAACAATAGGGCTTTTTCATAACACCATAACTTCATACAATTGCTTAATCTTTGCCAAGACTTGCAAAGGATGTTAATTAACGTTTAAAATACTTTGACTTCCATTACGTAATATCCAAATACAACTTTACTTTTATGTGACTTAATTTCCCGGAATGGTGTGTCGGCATGATGGAACTGTTTTCTGGAAAACCGCGACAGAGCAAGCAGAATACAAATGTTATATGTCGGTCATGTACATTTTAATGTAGTAGGATATTAGTGTTATGGATGGCAAACATTTTTTTCCACGGAGTTGTGGTTTAATTTTCGCCTTTAAATATTTCGTGTGACGAACGACGACACTAGAAATATGCGATTCAACAAAAACTGTTGACCTTCCGGAATAAATTACACTCGAATTGAAAACTCCCACTTCAAGTTACTTAAAATTATGTAATGTGATGGACCGCCAAACTGCGTTTAAAAACAATCGTACTATTTTTGAGATAACTTTGGCAGCTTTTATTGAATCATATTATATCACTTTTAAAACATACCGGAAAAAAAGAGCATTCGGTAAAAGCTAAACGCTATTTGTTTACTCGTACGCTAAAGTTTACTTTGAAAATAAACACACGCCTTATTGGCGGACCGAATGTAATTTAAAACCAGTTTCAAACTTTAATAACATGCCACTTCGCAAAAGGGTTTCTTCCACATTCCTAACAGGATAATTTTCTGCTAGTTGGAGAGACTTGAACCTAAAAATGGATGTGTTAAATGCTTATAAAACCGGCTAGACGTATCAACTGAACTAGTACATGTCTTGTCAGTTACTCTCGCAGTTTTACGTGCCGCCTCCGATATGAATTCCGTTTCCTCGACTAAGTATCTTATGTGCATGTCTAACTTGTTTTTGCAATCGGCTTCGTCTCAGCGAGTTTAGAATCTGATATTATGCCACACATCTTTCTTACTGTTTCTGTTGATGCAGAGACCTCCGCTATGTTGATGTGTTATCATTTACAACTTGAGACTATGGGAAAGTGAGAACATCTCTACAACAAATTTACAAAGTAAGACACTACATACGGAGCCTTTTCTTCTGTAATTCAATCTCGAGCTGTTACTATGAAAAACTGAATTTTTCACATGCGGAAAAAAGTAATCAAGGACGTAACCGCCTAGCATAGCTACTGTTCGGTACTTTTCCCAACAATGAGCTGAAAATAGGACATCTCACAAATTCATATTCCCAAGTTCTGACTCCAACAAATATTCGGAGTTTTCATTTCATTATCTTTTACTGTCATTGCGTACTCTTTTTGGCAAGAAAATTTCGTTTACCTGTGATTTTAGGAACTTCTTGTGCGGACGGATATTATGGAATAATAAATACTTATTTCTTCTGATCTTTATTTCATTTTGCTATGAATATTATTTTAGTACCCAAAATAAAGTGAAATGAGTGTTAGTTTAACATTTCCGCTCACGATTCATTTATCAATTCTTCGAATTGGTTGCCATCTTTTGTAGTGTTATACTTAAATCAAATCTATATTCAACAGAGCGACTCTTGTTGTATTTCAAGAATGAATATAAACAAACAGATCTGAAATAAGTGCGAATATCGTTTATTCTTTAATCCTAAATGCACCCGGGTTTAAAAGAAGCGAATAAACTGCGGAAATCACGTCCGACTGGTTTCTAAGGAGTTTCGTCTAAGATAAAAGAAATTATTTGTGTTAAATTAACCTTGCAGCGATGCGGTGGGTGTCGTTGAGACGTTGTTACCGCGATTGTCGTTCCATTGTGTTTCCACCTCGCTGAATTGTCTCATCAAATTATTATGTCACAATTGTTAGGTTGCGAAGGTCACATGCTATTAAAACTACCTTTTATTTGCTCTCTATAATCGTTTTAATACCAATCTTTTTTATTATTCCAGTTTGATCTCACTTCAATCACTCGAGCTGAGAGAAAATTTACTAAAGTCGCTGCCAGAGTCATTGAAAAATCTTACGAGATTACAAAGGTTGGATCTTGGTGACAATGACATTGAGGAACTGGTACGTAATTTTTAAATTTGAGTGTGTTTATTTTGTCACAATGTCCTGGTGAAATTAACCATTCACCGTTATCAATTTCAGCCAGGTTTCATCGGGGAGTTGCCCGCCCTGGAAGAGTTATGGTTGGATCACAATAAACTCCAATATCTGCCGCCAGAAATTGGCAATTTGAAGGCACTAATATGTCTAGATGTGAGTGAAAACAAACTAGAGAAAATTCCTGAAGAGATTGGAGGCCTGTGCTCTTTAACCGACTTACATCTCTCCCAAAACATGCTGGAAACTGTACCTAATGGTATCGGAGATTTATCCAAGTTAGCTATACTGAAGTTGGACCAAAATAGATTACATACATTAAACGAAAATGTAGGAAGGTTAGTATATACTGTTTAACATATATTTCATTTTGTTAGTTTATCTTGAGCTATTTATAACGCGAATGATTCCGTATTTCTCTTCCAGGTGTAGAAATCTACAAGAGCTTATATTAACGGAGAATTTTTTACTGGAGCTGCCTAAGTCGATAGGGAATCTCAATGAGTTGACTGTACTGAATGTAGATAGGAATACCTTGGCTGAAATACCGTTAGAGATTGGTAATATGACTTTGCTTGGTGTGTTGTGCCTGAGAGATAACAAACTTACGAGATTGCCGAACGAGCTGGGAAATTGTAAATCTTTGCATGTATTGGATGTGAGCGGCAATAGGTAAGTTTTATTATGACGATAAAATTATTGTTTTTTTATTTTATTTATAAACTATGCATAGCTACCATTACGGGGAATTCCTGATTATGATGACTTCGGATACCGTGGTCTGAGATCACAAAAGGCAATTGAAGGACATAAATGGGTTTGGGTCCGTAAAGGTGTGACACACCTGGCCTCTAGTCCACCCTGGTGAGGTAGTCACTGAATTCCCATCTTTAAAAAAAAACCATGGCTACGATGCAATTCGTTGAATACATAGCAACGAACATGTTTTGCGCATTCTGAGGTGATTTTTGTTACTTACTGATAATTATGACATTGAATTGCGTATTTATCATTGAGTACCTACTTAAATAATATGACTATGTTATGTAACCAGATTACATAATGTAAAAGTATTTGTAATTGTTACCGGGGTGTTACATAAAATGTAACTGGTACATAGGTATCTCAAATAGATCTTAATTTTAATCATTTTATTTGATTAATTAGAAAATAATATTTTGTTATTTTAAATGTTTCAGGTTACAGTACTTACCTTACACATTAGTCAATTTGGAACTGAAAGCGGTGTGGTTATCGGAGAATCAGGCGCAGCCTCTACTTACCTTCCAAACGGACAGGGATGAAACCACAGGAGAGAATGTTCTTACTTGCTTCTTACTACCTCAGCTTAGTTATACCCAACAACCAGGTATGAACGTGCCCTTAAATTATTATCATGGTGTCGCTTTTGGTGTCCTGCTCGTAGAAATACCTTAAGTAGTATATTTGAATTCAGAAACTTAAGGTGGGTGGTACGCTAGACGAGCCGAGCACGAACGAAGCACGAGCTGAGTTCATATTCGTGTAATGTCGTTCATTCTCGGCTTGTCTAAAGTCGGTCCACTCGGTTTTGAGATTAAATTCTATCGCCAATTAATCAACATTCAACAATCGCCTTAATCATTTGTATTCCAGTCAATTTTTATATGATTGTTTACAATGAAAAGATCCTAAATCATTTTTAGTTACAATGGAATTTGAATTTTGGTACAATGACATACAGTTTTTGATTCTTTAATTTATTCATTCATATGCTAGATTCTGAATTCAAACTTAGGTGGTTCATTTACTATTTTCACCTTTGCCTATCAACACTGGTTTTTGTCAATTTCATTAGCTTGTGATTTATTTTACTAAATTAGAAAATTATCAGCTGAAGTATTTACTTTGCAGTGAATATGTTTTGATTTTAAAACTCATATAAACTTTAATATTTTTTTTTAATTTATTATTTTAATGTGAGTTGATTATGATAAAGAAATCGCATTGTCAACCAAAAGTAATATATTCCTATCAATATAGCATAGTAAAGAATATTACTGCCATTGTACGTCTGCTTTTATGTGAGCATTTTGGTACGTAATTTATGTCGTCTTTGCCAATGCTTTTCGTGCTTTTATTTAATTATGCAAAATCAGGGACAGTTCACAATACTGGCTTTGTTATCTCAGCAATGATCTGCTGAGTGTCGTGTGTCGTTATTCTCCTGACACGAAACTTTCATTCTATTATAGAATATTGATGCATAAGGAGAGTTTTGAGAAAGCTTTTCAGGAAATCCGTGAACAAAAAGTGAATAACAATGGGCAATGAAACCTATGGTTATCACTCGCATCACCGTTTCTTTTGGGCGTCGCCAATGTGTTTCTAACATCCAATCTGAGATCGATACCCATACCAAATACCAATGAATCGCTTTTCATCAAACATAATGGAGCATTGTAAACGAAATGAGCATCCTTTTACGTAACGCGAAAATATTTAATCGAACATCGAATTGCAGAGTTATTACTTAATTCTTCGCTATAATCGAATGATTCATGGTTGCATTTCTTGTTAAATCAACTTAGCGGTTCTTTTCTTATTGTGAACTGTCTCTGAGCTGTTCTTGTTTTGTTTTTGCTGTGTAAATATACTAAATGCACTTGTCACACACGAATAGAGCTGGAACACACGTCAGAGGTCGGCAGTGGACACTGGTACAGGGAACACAGATTTAATTCACAATCTCAAGAGCTAGATAGAAGAGGTAAGGTTCACTAAAGTTTCATTACAATACAATTATGAAACCTTTTTGGGCTAAAGTATCTGCTATGCCAAATTCTGCGTGCATTTGATTGTAAAACTGAGTGCCTGGATTAACAAAAACATTGAGGTAAAATTGTTGGCGATCCAAAGCAACGGTATTTTTTGCTGATGTAACCATTGTGATTATCTAAAATAGCTATATGTTATTAATTTTTTTTTTTTTTATATTATAAATTCTCCATTCAAACTAAAATGGTGTTATGTTATTTGTACTGAACAAATAAAAAACCTCGCGCCAGTTCTACTATCAGATGGACGCACAACTTTATCAAGGTTGAAATGAAGATACTCTAGTATAGTGACAATTTTGCACTGTTATTATTTTTTCCGACACAATGCAACTCATGGTCATCATGCTATAGCACTGCACTTATAGAACTGTAGTGTTTTTTAGTACTTTATGACTTTTGTACCTATTTTTTTGTTATTTACGTGAATAATTAGGGTACTGGTACTCTTATGGTGTAACACGCTGTATGACAATCCTTTTGACTTCCCCTTTAAATAATATCAAGTCTGTGAGAATACAGAATATGAAGGGTTACGCAGAAAAGGTTTTCTCGGAGAACCATAGACACCTGTATCAACACAACACCCAAATTTCGTCAGAAGTATTTAAACCCATTGCGTAATTTTTACAGTAAAACAGACGAATTTTTTAAACATAGTGATTTAAACATTTGACGAATTTTGGGTGTTGATACCATAGACAAGGATTTCTGAATTCCTTCGCAGAAAAGGTTCTCTGCGTAGCATAATCTGTATTCTAATTACTGTAATGTATTTTGTTCAATTATTAAAATGAAATAAATTGTCTTCAGTGTTACACAAAATTGGGGTGCGACCTGGGTTAAGACTTTACAATAGACACTTATCATACAACCATTAATCAATCATTGATATAATTTTACGCAACCTTCGATAATGTTATATCATTTTGGCATTCAATGTTCGTTTGGTTTGTGATGTAGCGTTGCTGTGTTGTGATTGTCTATGGTCATTTGTGTTCTTGTCTTACTATTTGGGAAAATTGTTTTAAATTTTGGATTATAAAATTTTACAGTAAAGCTGTCAGGAAAATCGATAGTACTTATGATGGTATCGCTAGTTCTATACACTTATAAATTTATTGATTACTGTCTTTTTTAATATTGTCGACATTGTCACGAGATAATTATGCTGGCAGTTTACTTAGTAGCTTTTTTTGTAAAATTATCAAATACTTTTACCTGCTAAAAACGTCTATGTTCCATCAGGTGAGATAGCGGTCAAGCGCGAACCTATGAACAATAAAAAAAGCCCTTGCGTTTTATGGCCGCGGTAACTTTCTGACAATTGTTAGAGTTCATTAAATAGCTTTATTTAATTCACACATTGGTTGAGTCTGACTACATGGTCAAGTATCTTGATTATTGCACACAATAATAATATCGACATATCTATGCAGTAATTACTTGATAATAATTGCTATCCAGTATAATTATCTCATTAGTTGCGTCCACTTCAACAATTGCAAGATGCTTCTCAACATTCCACTAACTGAATTGATTCTACAGAATCGAGTGTATCTCGCGACCGGGATTCAGACGACGAAAACTGGGAACAAAAGGAGAATTCGCGCACGCACTCGGTCAAGTTTACCGAAGATATGCCTGAAGTCAAAGAGGTGAGCGTTTGCTGTTGTACCCACTTATTCAACAATACTAAGGGATGGTATAAAAATAGAAAGAAAATAAACTTTGATACTAGGCACTCTCACAGAAACTTTCGATATAACGTATCTTCTTGCTTACACCATGCTGGTGACACGCTTAGAGAGAGGTGGAGGATGGTATGCTCTTGGTTCAGAGTACATGTACGCGAAAATTTGTCGAGGCACAGAGCTTACTTAGCACTGAGTACGATACTTGTAGCATTAGAATAACCTCAGTATTAAACGACGTACTTGTAAAAATGTTATTAACGCTTATATTTAGCATGTTTTTGTTATTCGTTTTCATACAAAAAACGAAGTTCTCGACTTGTATAAAGGCAACACTTAATTTAAAAGGTTTGGTGATAATCGATCTGCATATTATTATTATTATAGTTTACTTACAACACCACAGTATTATTTAGGTAGCGTAAGCTGAATATTAATATTTTTTTATATTTATTTATGCAATAAACTTTTAATTTTTAATATTATTTATCTTTTATTTGCATGATTTATTTTGTTACACCTCTGTCAGGTATTTTGGTTTAATAAAAAACGAGTAATACAAGAAATAATAAAATAGTTTATCATAAAACCAAAAGACTTCACTATATTCATTAAAAAATAAAGCTGTTAATTGCCTATTGACACAATATAATATATTGTTACTGTATGTTGATTAATAACATATACGATATCTTATCTGTCTTTATTTAATTAACAAGAAAATTTTATATCTGCGGACTGCAAATCGTACTAGACTTTCTAACAGAGCATGACAGAAAAAAAAACTAACACCTAACTTGTAAAAGAAACCATGTAGTATAAAATTGAGTCAGCATATTTCCATTGACCAAAATTCGCCTTTTTATTCAGGTACAAAAAACATAGTATCGTAAAATTGACAGCCTAGATTTATGACTATATTTCAACTGCTATTGATATAATAAGCCTAACACTGATGTATTATTGTCTATTGTATTACTGTTTATTAATAAGTATAGGTAGGAAAGAGTAAACAATACGCAAATGATTCGTTTATTCAATTGTGTGAAAATATATTTAATCATTTATTTATACATGGGTAAGGAATATTTATGTGTACGTAGAACCTCATTGGTTGTCAAGTGTTCCTGGAACAAATAAATTTTAATTTTAAGGTTGCATCGCTTCTGGAGGAGAGTGAGAAAGATGACGTGATGCCTTCTGACTCGTTCTTCGCACAACAGTCAATGTTTGCCTTCAGGCGGCCTATAAACGTAGTTCGCAAGCTAGTCACTACACAGCGGCGGAGTTCTCTGCAACGACTATCCTCCTCTATAACTAACCTCGCGGAGGTATGCGGCAAAGCGTCTCGCGGGGTGCATTCACAAATAACAATACCAACTTATTACACAGTAAAATTTACAATTAGGTATTTACTGTTCCATCACACAGACAAGTTATTAAAATTACTTGTTTATGATCCGATCTTTCTTACAATACCTGCATTATCTCTTGGTCGAAGAATGGAGCATAAAAAGATTCTTAAGGCTCTTGCTAATTTACTATTACAACCCATTATCACTGTAGTCTGACAGTCATTTCAGTCGAAGTGTACACAAATATATGTATAATTACCTTCTTGTTTAAAGCCCGCAGTTGAACCTGCAACAAACACTAAGAATTGTTTAAAATATTGTGAATGCACTACCAACGAGTTGAGTATGCGCTGTCCGCCACTAAGCCTCTTGCTCTATCAGTATTTAGATAATAGTTTGTTTTCTTTGGACGTAGACTAATGCATAGACAAGTTAGTTTTGTTTTTGCAAACGCATTTACCATTTTTTATGCGAATTTGGAACTCACACACATCAACAATTCAACGTTACGTAACACTAACCACACCTGTTGTTGACCTGGCACGGAATGACACATATTAAAGCAAAGTTTTAAATTCCCAGCCTCTCCTCAAAGAACTTCATTACATTATAAGCCATACCACCTTAAAATGTTCCTCAAACTAATTCCACATTGCGCACTATATTTGAACTGCATTTAAAGTAGATTAGCTCTCCAGTAAGAGACGTCGTTTTGTCACGAAGAAGAGACTACGTGTGATATCATATCCTGTGAATCATTTCAGTTCGTCTCACACATTGCGACATTATGCGGTTAATAGGTTAAGTGACAATTATCATATTTCGGTACTTAAGTCAGGAATCTGAGCATTACTGGGATTAGCCATTTAGTTTCTACACGACTTAGATTGATTCTGGTCATTTTTCTATGGAAACTTTTCTTGTGTTTCTTTGTGAATGTATACCAAAATGTGTCATATTTCACTAGCTACCATTTGTACTCGAGATTCTTTATCTTCAGTATAATTAACATAATATGATTACACACTCACTTGCTTCGTAGATACTTATCTTTTATCTTTGGCAAACTAATACTGCATAGCGTTATTTTGAATATGCGAATTGCATAAGATATTTTTAGCATTCTATGTTTTTTCACTAACAAAATTTTTATCATATTAGCTGATTTGTATTGGTATATAAATTCATTGCGGCTTAAATTTTTTCTCTTACAAAACTGACTTTTTTTCATTTATATTCACAAAAATATTGGCACAAGCTTTTATGTATATACACTTTATTATTCAAATATTAAGCATGCGCATGTATATTTTCTCAATTTCAAACGCAGTGATGCAGTAAGTGATATTTAGACAACTTTTAGTCCAGTTACCCTTTCTAATATATTGTTATTTTCACAGACACCGTTCGTTCGACAAAACACGCCTCACCCGAAGGATTTGAAGGCGAAAGCACAGAAGCTTCTTGCTGGTCGGTCTCCTGAAGCTGCGGCCTTGCAGGCTGCGAAACAGGAGCCACCGACGACTAATGGCATCACTTTGTCGCCACCTGAACATGTCCAAGTGCCTGTGGAAACTGTTGAAGTAAGTCGTTACTAACATAGGAAACACAATTTTGCACCGCTATTCCAAAACTGGCATGTGCGAACAGCCGAGAAGTGTTTCGCTGCCGGAGTCTGTGTTTCCTGATAGCTATAACCTGGGGGTTTTTAAGTCAAGAGTGAATAAGTAATTTCTAAGCAATCGTGCTCCTATGTATAACACGTCATCGCTTTCCATTCTCGAGTCAAGCGCGAGTCAATCAATATAAATAAAAAAAAGCCTATGTGAAATCATTGCAAAAGGTAATAACTATGTTTTTGACGGCAAGTCCGCTGATCTAAGTTTCAGATACGTATCATTAAGTTGAGAATAGGCATTGCCAGGTTTCTGAAAGGCGGAACTTAATTAACGTGCTACTTCCTATTAATAACTATGGGCAGCTATTTCAGTTTATGATCTCAGTTTTATAGCCAACTTGGAAATCATGAAAATTATTCCGTGAAGATCATAATTTTCTAATTTAACTTTCACATTTTAAATTTATTACCAATGAGAGTTAATGGGTTTTTTGTTATATTAACTCGATAGCTATCGACGAGTTTAAGAGCAAGTTTCTGTATTGCTGTTTACCAGGAATTTAATAAAAATACCAAGTATAAAGTCCCAACTAAAATATTATTTGTTTGCTGTGAGCTGTTGAATTCCATGGATGCTTTAAGTTTTCCATTACAGTTTAATGTTGTATGTTGATGTAATGTTGGTTTACTATTGTCTAATTTCAAATCTTCATTCACCTTTAATACTACAGTAAACAGCAACAAAGTCTGCTTCCAATTAGACCTGTATAGTGGAGCAATATGTACAGAATGATATGAGGAAAAGGGTGGAAAGTTCCTCATCCCTTCTTTTTGACCCAACATCCATCTGGATGTTGAATCAACTTCCCGATGGTAACTGTCGAGCCGACGCGATGACGTCAAGTCTAATGTGTAGTTCGTAGGTGGCGGTATAGATGTCACCAGTCGTTCTTACTTTCATAGTTATATTAATTATAATAATTGTCAATTTACTAATAACACATTAATATTGTATAAACGAAAGTTTTTATGTATAAATGTGTGTGTGTGTATGTTTGTTACTCCTTTCCGCTCAATTGGCTGAACGACTTTGAATCAAATTTGGCACACGGGTGCTTTTTTCTCTTGAGCTAATATTCTACTTTAATACAGGTGAAGCTAGTAAAAAATAAAAAGCTTAGTACCTACCTCATAAGTGCGAAACTCTGTATCTGTCTATTAAGTTCTTGACTTCACCTTAACGGCAGAAAGGATATGGCTTAAACTTTTTATTTTTCTTTTGCCATTTCCTTTCCTTTTAAGGATAGATTTAATATCTGAAACTGAATTTCAGATATGAAATCTGGTACTCAATTAAGTTCGCTTTACAGCCGGTTCCAACACTACAGCCGCTTCCCGAGTTGACGCAAGAGGAAGACAGCGACACCCAGACGGCGGCCGATCGAGAATCATCTGAAGGTGAAAACGACGAGAACGATGACTCTGATGAATTGGAGGTAAGTTGACTTAAAAAAATATTAGAGTGGTAATCTATAGCTGCCTACACACTGCTCGTTTTGTGGCGATTGCACGCAACTTTGACAGAAATCGAGCAGATTTGTAGACACTTCACTATGAACCTTTCTACAAGCTTTAATCAAGGTAAAAAAATATCTGAATAGTGTAGGCCTAGCTCCCACGACAACATAAGTTGAGGTGCCTTCGAATCACGCGCCTAGTCCCTTCTACAGCCATGCAAACGTTAGTATGAGCGCGCGTTGACGCACGCTTAGAAAATTGTAGTGGACTTACCTCGTTCAGTTGCAGCGTACGCTTAACGCGCGTTTGCACGCGTAGACGCGATAGATTTAATGTCATAAAAACTAGGGACCTTTTTCGAAGTGTATTAAGGCTTGTAAAAAGTATCTTGATTAGGTTAAGTAATTCGGGACAGAAACTAATATTAAACTGCCCTAAATTCGCTTGGGATTAACATGTTACCCAAAAAGTATCTAGATGTTAACTCCCTTTTAGTTATGCTTGGTATAGAAGTTTATGACTTCCTAATGACTTACAATGGCAATTAACATAGGAAAGGAAACGATTAACATTATTTTAATAAAGATAACAAAATAATTAACTTCTCGGAAACCGGTAGCTATATTGTTGATTTAAACACCCAGCTAATGTGAAACGATAGAAATATGCCAATGAAAACTTATTAAAAGTACTTCAATGGAACTTTCAATAACTCCAGATAGATCTCACTACTCATCAGGTTTGAAGACTAAGTATATTGATTTTCATATGCATATTCTTTCATAATCCTCCTACTCATTTACACTGGAAAATGGAAATACATAAGTAATAAATAAACAGTCATAGCTCGAAGGTAAGCGAGACGTCGATTTTCCATGCGAATAACTTCTCATATTGTGGTTTGAGTAATATCAGTCACCATTACGGGATGGGTTTTACCAAATCCGGGAGATTACCGATGTCGATAAACTTTCTTACTCAATGGGTATACCAGGTGATTAAGTTTAATTGGAAAGCAATTTCTTTGAGCTGTCAATCTATCGATATCGATCATGCGGCTGTGGTTTTACTCGGCCCGTTTACACCATAATTTGGCGCGTAATATAATATTTAACACGTTTCTGTCGTTTTTAGACGATGGATAGAAACAGAACGATGTTTTAAATTCGTTGAGCGCTAAACAATCTGATTACATCTAGTTAATTTTGTAGAGGTCAACTTCAACACAGTCTAACCGGGTGCAGCTGAGTTCCAGTACTTGGAGCGACTGCCTATGTCACTAACTGGGTAATATGAGACCGTTCAGCATGGAGCTAAACGTGTAATCAACGACAAAAAAAAACATCTAAGTAAAGGTACAATCTTTAAGAGCGGTTTTAAACACTCCACAAATGACTGCGCAATAGCAAATTCATATGACAGCGGAGGTTGAGAATGGAACACAACGAAAAGCGAAATTCATAGACGTCATTAACTTTAAATCGATAGTTTAGCGCTATACGCGTTTAATTTGTGGTGTAACCGGTAGGTAAGCTAAAACATAAACGCATCTGAATCATTGAAGGCTTCGTTCGGGGTATGACTGTTGGGTTTATGTATGACGGGTGTCCCCCGGTGGCGGGTAGCGTCCGCGGCGGGTGGCGTGGCGCGCTACCGTGGAGGAGCGCGGCGCGCCCGTGCAGGCCGGCCGGCTCCACCGCCGCGACACGCCGCACCACCTCAAGAACAAACGCGTCAATCAGATCGACGCACGACGTGCGCGAGACCTTATTGCGCAGGTGCTGCTACCGTCTTCCTAATGCATTGTGTTTATATGTACTTACGGGCTGTTAACTCTGTTTGTATTGTTTTGATACAATTTTAAAGAAATGCCTAGTTTCACTCACAAAATAGACTTCATAATTATTAAAGTAATCGCATCAATTATTAAGTTCAAATTTTTCAGTTAAGGAATCTGCCTAGCCGGTTTTCAACTATGTTAAAGTTGGTTTCCACTTGGCAAAACGATACCCTTTCAAAAGACTGGTATTAGAATTTCGAGCTTCTGCCTGCGAGCAATAACACTCAAAGATCTGCAAATGACAGCCAGCTCCAACAGCCAATGTTTTACTCAATAAGTCATTTCTAATAGCTATACATCTTGCGACCGGTTACTTTTGCGTTTCTTGACATTTCTATAAAATTGTATTTAAACAGAGTCTAGTCTTGCTTGCTCTATTGGTGCTAGATGAAATCATACTGAAGGTCTTAATCATAGCTGCCTGCTTTAACCGGCCAATAACAACCCTCCGTTCTTATAACCTATCATTAAGCATGAACTGCGTTCCCAGGTGCGCAAGCGCAACTTTTATATGAAAACTGTTAAGTAAGGAAACTGTTGATTAATGCAGACAGGTGTGATAAGACCGTAACTGGACTATAAAAATTGTTATTGAAGCCTTAGTTTTCCTACATTAGATTAATAAATCTTATATTAATGACTAAATGTTAATAATACGTCTTCCCAATCAGTTTAGTCCACTACTTTCAAGTACCAATTTTTAGTCCAGCTTTCCTTGCATCATAGTGGTAATTTTATGGGTAATCTTTAACTTTACTGTAAATCACTAAAATTCTCTGTTTGCATGACTACTTTTGGTTCGTTGGGGTCAATGTTTTAATTGAATTGTTTAACAGAATTGTGTGTGTATACTGTGTATTTGACATTATAACTACATGTTTCGTGAAAACATTTGATTATAAGGTCTAGTCCGCACGGAAACGACCAAAACGCTAAGACAAGTTTTGCAACATGTTGCAAAACTTAAAAACTGCAAAACTTGTTACATGTTGAAAAACTTGTTACAGATACAGATCTAAAACAAACAAAAAAAACCACCTGTTTTTGTTACAATATTTTTTTCATTGAGATTCTCCAAGAACACTCTTGGCTAGTGCGGACAAGACTAACTATGTAGTAGTTTAATGGTACTCTAATTATGTCTTTCGTGTGTACTGTTGTTAATCTGAACCTTGCTTCATTTCGTAGTATTTGTATCGATGTTTGGTTATATCTGACTGTTGTTCTGATTAGATTCATAAAGCAGTGTAAATTCATTCATTCAAGCATGATGTATTTGTTCAGTATAAAATCATATTTTTGAATGTTGTATTTCATTTTGTTGGTTTACCTGTTATGCCCTTCGTATGAAATAAGGGATGGTCGTTTAAGATGACCAAAACTGAATCTTTGACAGAAACGGCGAAAAGAGGTAAAATCTCACGCTTCCTTTTCTGTATTTCTGACAGTTTCTATTTTGGCCACACAGTCTCATTTCTAAAATTACTTTCTTAACATTCTCAGTGTTTCAAAGCTCGTCAAAATAAAGCAGTATTGTTTCGTTGAAGTCTACGATGAAGTTATTTTTAAACTTGAAAAGCGTTCAGCGTGGCCTCCCTTTTACGCTTTCTTTCATTTTCATCATAATATTGAAACGCAAATCCTATTTATAAAGGAAAATGGCTACCCTGGTTGAGCAAGCACCATCTTTAACCACCGCGCTATAAAAAAGTGATTTTATAAAATAATTATAAACCTCATTTTTTAAACAACGATTAAACTTATACGACGTAATAAAAACATTTACGTAAACGAATCTTTCATTGGGATTATGGCCATACTGCATTATCAATTTTATTTTATCTGACAAACGTGTCCAATGATAAGTAATTTGAAAGAAGATTTGCAAGTGAAAGCCTTGACAGCTAAAATAATTTGAGTAAAAATATTTTGAATACAAAATGCTTCGTTGGTATTATGCTTCTATACATTAACCATTTTTTTTTCTATTAGCGAATGTGATGATATTTTTTGTAGACGGTATCTTATACATGATCGTTCATCAATTAAATACAGTTCTATCGTGCAATCGTGCTGCGCATCACAATGGCATCTAAATTGCGGACTATACAATAACGCGAAAGGGTAAAAGCTGACGCACGGTCCGCATCGAAATTTCTTGTTCACCAGAGAATAGCAGAAACAATAGCGTCGTGAGATCTCTTTCGCATCGCACCTGTTCTCTGTGAACATGTTACCATAAAACGATCAACGGGGCGACAATTCACACACATGTTATCCTTCTCTAAAATAATTTCTAAATACTAGTCCCAATCTAGTTTGAAATCTCAGTGAAGAATCTGGTAACATCGTAATGAGTGTGTAAATAGTAATAAATCTCTTGGTGAATCGCTCCGTTTCTGTAAGCACGACCCAACCGTGGGTAATTGTTGGAATACCGCGGCTGTTACGGGCTGATGCGCGCGGGCCCTCGACCACGACGCTCTCCGTAGACCCTCCGCGAGGCTCGCAGAAATGAGTGCCTTCCACCGCGCACAGACTAACAATGCTTCGTGTACCGCGATTAATCGATAAGTGAAGTGCCGCTTTCTCAATACAAGTGTAGTGTTAAATAAATCACCAACAAACACCGGCCAATTTCCAAAGTGCTCCTTATCGGTATATATTAAAATGAGGTGCTTGAAAGCGGCAGGAGGATGGCTCGCCCGGGTGAGATGCGTATGCAAGATAGAAAGACATTTAGCGAAAGATTTCAATTTAGATTCGACTGCATTTTGTTTGGCTTGCTTCGCTTGTGTATTGTCGTGTCACGATCATACCATTTCACTGGCATGTAGTGTAATGCGACATTTAAGTTACTTCCCTACTAGCTAATTAGTGTGGCTTTTGTCTTTTGTTATTGCCTGTTTACCTTCTCCCGTGATAGACAGTAGCAAATTTTTCAGGCGTATAAAGCATGCTTTCTTTTACAGGCAATTAAAAAACGAGAACAAAGTGAAGAACCGAAGACTGATGGCGAAGAGACGGCTGACGACGTTCACGACGGTGAGTTGCACATAAAATACGTTTTATTTCTGCTAGCAAATTAAGCAGTTCATTAGTTGTTATTACGGTGCACAACTTAGGTGGTGCACGATCTTCCTCTGAGATATTCGATAGTTGCGACATTATTTCACACGTTCGTGACCATAGTCTGTCGTCTTGCGATCACGAACGTGAACCGAGCGGAGCCCGTCTGTCACTCTCGCGTCACACACAAACGCACCGTCTCGCCTTTATTTTTATGTGGGAAACATCTTACTATGGCTAATAACTTTCCCGACTTGAAATCGTGTGCCCGTTAATTGTCATATTGCTCTTTAAGTAGAGATCATGCGAATATGCTGCAGGCTCAAAGTGAACTAACTCGTAACTAGGGCCGATGTGGTGAGTAATACAGCTTAGTTTGTACATCCTCTTTCTAAAGTACAATGAATGAAGCAACATACCTCTAATACGCAATGTTAGCGTTGTATAAATCGGTATCGTTTTGTTATCAGCTTATCTTGTACACTCGGCGTGCCATTTCGTTCCGTTGAACGAAGCCCCGCAGTGTTTAGCTGGCCAGTGCCGAGTCTGCCGCTAATTCCACCTCCTTCTTCAGTGAAAATTAATAAAAGTGTGTTCTAGTTAGTCGCGTGACACACTTGAAACTAGAATACAGATATTAGTGATCTGTGAATCCGAATTTGTGTGATACTTGCATTAGGTATTGTATGAGTCAGATTCACAAGTTGATCACATTCGATTTAAACGGTTTGCGTTGACGCAATCCACCTTTAAATCCCAGTTCCTTAATGTGTTATTAAGTTGTCGAAATATTCAGTGCCGGAATTAGTGTTTTAGTGATAACGCAATTTTATAACAGTGTTCCTTAATGGCTTAACATGATAGAGTTATTGATTCGATCATAAGTAAATAACATTATCTATTGTCAAGCACGTTACACGTATGAGTGATATTCTAGAAACTAGTGTGTTCAAGCAATGCATGAAGGTCAAGCTCAGTTATTGTTACATCGTTACACGTAAACGCGTCACTTAGTCTTGTACCTACCTGTGTTTTTGTTTCGAAAACATCTCAATGTTCTATGGAACTTCGCGGTAATACGCTTTGCTCCATTTACTTCAAAATTGTGGGTTACATACCCTGCACTTACGTGCACAGTTGCACACGTACCCACTTTCCCTGTGTCATATCACAGTTAGCCAACCGCTTCTTTGTTTCTTCACCACCTTTTTTTAGTGGCAAAATCATCCAAAACTCCTCTCGTTCTGGTTGGAGCGAGAAAGGCTGCCAGACTGACTAAACTCGTCTGTGATGTTACTATAGTTACCCGGTAACTCTTTCAATCTTTCCCGCATCCCTAATGAGTTGTTTACAAAATAACTTAATTCTAACTGGTACACAGTAAGTGATACCTTAATTTCGGTAGTCCTAAGTAAATAAAACTAGTTGTTGAAACAAGCACGGTCGCGTACAATTGATAGTAGTGGTCTGTTTGATTTATAAACAAACACTAACTTGTTTCTTAACCCTACAACCTGTGGCGTGTTAGAACGTTTAAATTACACGCTCAACAAGACACGCCAAATTTTATTTTAGTTATTTTTTTTGTATCAAAAGCTATTTTCTTCGCCAAAGCAAAACTTTCTCTTTGAATCTAAATCCTTTTATAGTAATTTGAGCTAATTATATTCCACAATCGTGCGTCATTTTTTCGTAAACGAAACCGTTATAAAATTGTTGTCGTATTGTAGCAACTTGCTTCGGATTAAAACGATTTGTTCTTTTCCAAAACAATGCAGAGAGCATCTGTAACCTTGACCGTATTTACCATTTACTCAAGGCATAACATTTTCCTGTCTCAAGTAAGTGTTCTTCACATGATTCACGTGGTCGGCATACCAAGTTGATAAAAATACGTTTTACATTAGCAAACAATAACTTGGCTAAGGTTGCTTAGGTGTCATGTGCCTCCAAGCCCCTAGGGTGCAATATATAATACATGTTTGTTGATACGAGTTATTGAACTGACGGCATTATCTTATCAGCTACAACAATAAATTATTATTCGATCGAAACTCATTGTCAGTCGCTCCTGAGCGTTGCACTCGAGTTGAGGGAAGTCGTTAATTAAATTGTGATATAATAATATCAATATTGGCTTCTTCAACATCAAATCAGTTGGAAGCAGTTGGCCAGACTGCCATCTCTGTTAATTGGTTACGTTTCGTTAGTGCCTTATCGTGAAATAAAAATGTTTTCTTGGAAACTTTATTAAAACGGATCTACTCCGTCTGCGCGGATATTGCATGTCAAGAAGTTGTTTATCAAGCTACATCGTTGTTCGTATATCTAATTTAGCAATTATTTATATTTCCAATCGCGGTTTTGTATTTGTTTAATGATTTTGTTTTGACTATCTCTTTGGAGTAAACGTGTTCACGAATTCGTTTAAAGTGCACGAATAAATGTTTTGATGAGCCTATCTGTATAAATTTTTAAACACCGTGTAGTGTATATTATAATAGAATAACGGCCATCTAGCTGAATCGAAGGTCGATGTGATTGATAGGGTAATCTCTAAACGTATCGACGAATTTTCTCCTTACATGTTGTTTTATTGTTCTCCTCTGTCCAAAAGTCAAATTGCCTGTCACGGAATTGACAGTACCTTTGTCCGAAAGTCGTGTCGATGTTTCGTTCAAACTATTTTAACCTCAATTAACTTCAACAACGGCGGTCTTGTTCTCGAACTTGTGGTCATTTACTTATACATCGACGATCATCATTACTCATCGTTCATGATGTACACCGTTGTACATGCAATTTACTTTCTTCAGCGTGATGTTACTTCGTTGTATAACACCGTAAACTATAATTAATTCGTTATTAAGTCTGACAACGTTTCTAATTCGAACACTTATAGTAACTAATGGTGAGTGCAAGGGGATCCTCACGAAAGTGTAAAAAGAGGACATAATGAAAGACAAAAAGAGACTGGAAGTGACGTTAAGTGTTCGTGGTGACGGTTCACTGAGTCGAAATAACCTCCGAAGTAGTAATAGAAGTAACCGTAGTAACGCAAGCAACAATAGTAGCGGCCTGCCCGTAAGCGAGATCTTCGCCACCGATCGTTTCTCCGCACCTCACAACAGATCCTTTGATATACTCGACAAGTACCGCAGGCAACCGAATCAATATGGATATCCAGCTCAAAGCTTACAAGCACTAAATCATTACCAACAATCGGAAAATAATGGATATGGCATAAGAGACAGAAACAATCCGTACATCGATTACACGGATTCGAGGAAGCCATATTACTATCAGCAAGAACCAGAACAGCTACCTAATGTGGGTCAGCCTCAGTATCAGCCTGTATACAATGATCCATCAATCCAATATGGGTCGTTGCCACGCTCAGTCAGTCGCCAAGATCAACAAAGGGGCAATCCTGTGTATGATGATGAATCCTTTCGATCAACATTGCCTCGTTCAGTCAGTCGCCAAGAACAACGGGACAATCCGACTTATAATAATCAGACAATGCATGGATCGTTGCCACGGTCAATGAACCGTAATGAACAGCCAAGAAACAATCCGGAGTACAATGAAGACTCCTACCGTTCAACGGTGCCTCGATCAGTGAGTCGGCAAGAACAGCAAAGGGTGAATCCGAATTATAATAATGAGGCAAGGCATGGCTCGTTACCACGATCAATAAGCCGTAATGAACAATATAGAAATAGTCCCAATTACAACGAAGATGGCACTAGACTGCATGGATCAATGTCAAGACTAAATCGCATTGATGAACAAAGAGTCGTTCCTAACTACAATGACCCGTCTGCTCGGTTGCACGGCACGTTACCTCGATCAGTAAATCGTCAGGATCAGCATCAGGGAACTCCTATTTATCCTAACACGTACTCGTTGCCTGCAAAGTACGGACCAAGACGAGTACGGATAAGCGAACTGGAGCCAATTGTACACGGATATAATGGTAAGTCACCTAAGTATAATTCAGAGAGTAGTTGTATGTTCCCGAACAGCAGCTATATGTAGCTGACTTCTAACAACTCGGTACAACAAAGCGCACATCCTGAAACGTATAACAATGGTTTTGATGTCGGCTGACACTTGACGGGACTTGCTATCTTCCCTAATATTAGTCCGTTGTTAGTTGTCCCTGAGAGCAGTCTCTCTGACTAAGACTAGATGAAGTAGGAAACTGTTTATGGTCAGTTCTTGTGAATATAGAAATACATAATATCGGATTATTAAACTTTAATATACTGAAATTCTGTTAAATGAAGTGCTGGCCTTCCTCCGTTTACCAAATGTACTTCAAGAAATGTTTTATTGGTAAGTAATAAACATTTTGTACAGTGAAGTCGGGAGAGAAATCCACGGTAGAAAGTCGTTTTGAATAGAAACTAATCTAGTCGTTAACCTGCAATATATCACGTTGTATCAAGGTATAACTACCATAAAATATTCTGCTTTCAGCTCAACCACCATAGTGTTTTGAATACTTAGTATCGATATCCTAACTACCCATTAAGCTCTCGGTAACCAGTTTATCTTAACAAGTTCGCGACAATTAAATTCAGCGAGGCTATTTATAACTCGATACAGATTTCTACCTATCGATAAAACTTTACAGCGCACGTACCTACCTGTCTAATTTCAGTTTAGGTTTTATTGTTGTCATATGAAAATATATTTTTCTGTTGCCTCTATATATAAACAAAAGGTTTATTATGCGTGTGTGCGTAAATAGGACGGCATCTGGGCCAACCCTCCCTAGGGACGGACAACAATAGCTGCAGCAGGGCACTCTCCCCGCGTTTACTGGTGCGCTCTAATGAGCCAGACCGTTGTTTAGCTCTCAGTACTTCATATGCCTTTACCATAACTACCCACATTTTTAAATTCAGTGGTGTTTAATCAATTATCAAAATCTTTATGATGGCGGTCACAAAATCGGCGGTTCGTGGCATTATGTGTTCCCTCATGGAGTTTACGTTCAAAGCAAGTAAGATGTTCGAGTTAATTGAATTGAACATTAATTAACCGGTCTTCATCTTTCTACCCTTGCCCCGTTTTATTTGGGGTTGGCTCAACAGGTTTTTTTTCTTTCATCCTGTCCTGTCACCCGTCACAATATCACTAACTCCATTAATTAATTATCTGGACTTGTTAAAAGAAATTAGATAAATGTTTCATTCCTCTGATCCACTATTTTGAGTGCAAAATAAGTTGAAGTCATAAAGACATTATGTAAAACATTGTTTTTAGAATTTCTTTAAATAATGATCACATCGATAGTATAAAAGTCAGTACCGTTATAATCGATATCTACGTTTTGATATTCACGTGTCACCATTTTAACATTTGCACAAAAGAGCACTGGCCTAGTTAGAAGGTCGACGACTATTTATTGTCCTATAAATTTACAAAAGTTTGTACCAAACACAACGGTGAATACACGTTTCTAATTTTTATCCCATATACAAAGCAGATATAAAGAAAATGATTAGTCGCCATATTATCTTCTCATTATACTTCGTGTGACTCACAAAGCTTCTTTTATGTTTTCAAGTTTATGTAGGATAGCCTTATTTGAAAGTCTTCTGATCTTTGAGTTCGTTTTGTGCACTGTAGTTAGATACGGAGTTTATGTAATAGACTGTTACGGTATAAAATCTTATAACAAATGGTTCGTAAACCATAATCTATATCTCGTAGTTGTGTAATGGTTGGCGATATCGGATAGAAAGTACAATACAGGCAGTATATAAAGTTGGAGGTTATTTGACCCTAACAAATAATAACGGATGAGCTTTCGTTGCGAGTGCTGAGGAGAAGGCGGTGGTACCAGAGTGCGCGTGCCTGAACCCAGTTCGTGCACCGATGCCTGATAGAAAAGGAGACGAGCACGATTGACACTCGTGAACTCACAGCTTCACTCAAATAACATCGCATTTCGATTTTACTAGACCGCATCATACTACTAGTTTTTCTCACAAAATAAAACAGCAAAAACTGCTTAATCTTTCATAGTGTGTTATCAAGAACCTTGAATCAAAACCAAAAATAATGAAGATTAACACCGAACGTAAATAAACTAAGTAAACAATGACTAAGATTGGAATGTTAAGATAATTTGGATACGAATCTAAGAATGTGATTGGGCAATAATGAAAATGTATTATTAACTGTTACCAAGTTAGGGATCTATCAGTCACGTCACACGAACGTAAATTACCGTGTTTTACTTTCGAATCTTAATAAATAAATGTCATAGATTGTAATTTGGTACATGTTATTATAATGTTGGGTACAAAACACCTTTCTCTGTAGCAGTAATTACTATAGGTAGTGCACTCGTGTTTTTCTTTTGCATTATCAATCTTCGTGCATCCGCGTCTTATTCAACGCCGTGAAAGTCCTTGTTATTGTGTATTCAGGCCCCGTGAACTTATTAATTGTTATTACAGTTACAATGGCTTTTAGTAGAGATACGTAACCTTTTCTGATTTCTCTGACTATTAATTTCGTGCATGTAAAGAGCGCGCTCGCCATCAACACTTGACGTTGGAATTTTATCGGACTATTGGCTCAATCTTATCTTTTATTTTGTATCGTAAGGACATATGTTTCAATGGATATGCACGTGAATAAGTTTTATTTTATACCTGTCGTAGTTTCTCTAATATCGTATTTGACCGCAGTGTGTCAGATCTAAGATACCTGTGGCTGTAGTGGTATAGAATCTGCACTTTGCGCAGGAAGCCGTGCGTTGCGGTTAACATCCGTGCTGCGGGCAGATCTCGAAAGTGAACCTGTGAAATGAGTTATCGAAGCGCATCAATAACATGATACCCTGAGAACATGATCCCGTATCATTAATTTGTATTTACTTTTGCAACACTGCTTTTCGCTAGCACTTCAATTCTGATCCAAAAGTCTTTCAACTGTTCTGTTTCGTTTGTTTGTATTCAGGGTGAAAATCGATAGAAAGCAGCAAGTTTTTTATTTATTATGATGACAACTAGAATCAAAAAGTTTAAAATTAACTTCTGTTAATCCAAGATACAATAAAATTAAACGGATTTAAGGAGAGGTCGCTGCAATATTTTCACGGATTAACTTGTTTTATCGCCAACTCCACCTACAGAGAAACAGTAACAAATTCTTATAGAGCTATGTCACCATGACCGTTACTCGAAACGTAGACGCATAAAATAAAAAGTTCGGTGAGAAAAGTGTCCTTTTGAGAACACGTTTGTTAGTGTTACATTAAGTAGGTCTGAACGTCCATTACTTGTGACGCGTGCCGTATCTAATTGGCATCCTTGCATACATTAATCAGCCTGCAAGGTGTGCATTGCCTGTATGTAGATCACCGGTTGGACTGCTTTTCGAAAGCTGAAGTCCTGTTCAATATAATCTACGGTTAACTGAAAGCCATATCCCGGCTGCTAAGCGATTTCTAATTTTCTCCTATAGCGGGTAACATTATATGGTTTCGTAGTGTAATTAACTGTCATATTAAACATATTTTATGTAATTAAGTAAATTAATATAGGTATTCAGCAGCAGCTTATGTCTAGTTTATTTTGAGCGCTTAACTATTGATGTTCGATTACCGATTATGTAAATTGTGTTCTTCACCTTGATTTTGCAATTCAAAAGCTTATTGATTGGCTGATTACGGAAAAAATAATGTTTATGTTTAGTTAATCGTCGGTAAAGATTAGTTCCATACCAACAATTAAGTAAGCACCTGTTTTTCTCGTTTGTGTTGTGGTTTTTTGCAACCACTATTATGGGTGATAAAGGCGAAAGTTTGAATGTGTCTGTTTGTTAGTCATTCACGCTCAAACGGCTGAAGGAATTTGGATGTGGTACCAGGATAGTTTATGTCCTGGATTAATTTAGTAAGGTTAGGAAGTACTAATATTCGCAGTTTTTAATATTAAGAAAAAATGGTTAATTGTTTCCACTAGATCCATTTCTTCTCTTCGCCTACATTTTGTCAAAAGTCAATGTCGATTTTCAAGTAACTACATATCTTCTTCTTCTTCTTCTTCTTCCTGCCCTTGTCCCATTTTATTTGGGGTCGGCGCAACACGTTTTTTTCTTCCATTCTGTCCTGTCACTCGTCACGCTATCACTAACTCCCTTTTCTTTCATATCACTTCTCACACAATCCATCCATCTTTTCTTTGGCCTCCCTCTCCCTCTCCATCCATCCACATGTAAATTCATAACTCTTTTAGCAACATGCTTTTCATCTCTCCTCTTTACATGACCATACCAAGACAAACGATTTCCTTTCAACCTTTCAGTCACTGGCGCCACTTTCAAACTTCCCCTAATATACTCATTTCTCACTTTATCCTTTCTCGTCACACCACACATCCATCTTAACATTCTCATCTCCGCTACATGCAATCTTTTTTCATCCGTCTTTTTCACAGCCCAACATTCTGATCCATACAGTATGACAGGCCTTATCACGGACTTGTAGATTTTACCCTTCAACTTGAGGGGCATCCGTGGGTCACAAGTTGTTCCCGTGACCTGTCGCCATTTCATCCATCCTGCGTTGATCCGATGTGTTACGTCCCGGTCCACCTCACCATCCCCTTGGACGAGGGACCCGAGGTACCGAAAGTCGGAACAGATCGGTATGGGCGTTCCGGCGAGAGCTAAGGGCACTGGATTGGAGAGACCGCCGAAATCGCAGAACAAGTACTCCGTTTTGGTTCTACTCAATTTCAGGCCAACACTCTCCAATCTGTGCCACCACACCTCCAATCTGTTCTGGACCTCTAAGCCACTCTCGGCAACCAGCACAATGTCATCGGCAAACAACATACACCAGGGAGCCTCTTCCTGAATGTCCGACGTCAAAGCGTCCATTATCATCAGGAAGAGGTAAGGGCTGAGGGCCGACCCCTGGTGTAAGCCGACAGCCACATTGAAGCTTCCAGTAGTGCCCACAGAAGAACGGACTTGGGTACTGCACCGACCGTACATCGCTCGGATCAACTGCACATACTTCCCAGGCACACCTTTCTCCTTAAGGGCCCACCACAGAACCTCACGAGGTACCCGGTCGTATGCCTTTTCGAGATCAATGAATACCATGTGCAAGTTTTTATGCGCACCTCTGTATTTCTCGCACAGCTGGCGTATAGCAAAAATGGCATCCGTTGTACCCCGACCAGGCATAAAACCGAATTGGTTCTGTGAAATTTCACTCTCTTCTCTCAGTCGCCTTTCAATAACTTTCTCCCAGGCTTTCATAGTATGCGACATTAGCTTTATTCCTCTATAATTGTTGCACTCAAGCACATCACCTTTGTTCTTAAAAATGGGCACCAAAGAACTGCTGCACCACTCATCAGGTATGGCTTCTTCCTGCAACAACTTATTGAAGAATAAAGCTAACCACGTCCATCCATCCACTCGCATAAGTTACAATAAAACAACACTCGCATGTTACCAATTTATTTTTCGTTTCGACTTGTAGCGTATATAATTTCTGCGGCTGTAATTTACTATTCACAGACATTCAAATCAAAAATACAGAAGTGATAAAAGCAATAATAACTGGGTATACAATCGATCACATCGATACGTACTCATAAAGAATTGAAAGTGTCGGTAACGAGATCGGATGTAGATGCGATCGATCGGTGGAGATAATGGGTAGGTAACGCTAGGGTAAAAATAAAGGAATCGGTATGCGCCAGGTTGAGACTTTCTATTTTTAATCGGGCGGAGAGGTCGCGGGCGCGGGCGCCGGCGCCACAGCCTCCGCAGCTCCGCCAGATCTCGTGGTGGTTGCGCGCGCATTCCGTCACCGCATGCGCCCCGGGCTGCGCGCACTCCACGCGTTCTTAAACCCAGTTTCGTGTTCACGACTCGTTTGTTTGTTTTGATTTACCGCAACGAATCCCAAGCCGGTTACACATATAAATATAAACAAAATTAGATAAGCATTTAAGATAAACTTAACAGCTTATAAAAATTATGGGCGATTTATTTTATCGTCAAATTGGACAATGACCTAGTCGGAATGCATTAGGGCGCATAGCCGGCCGGTGCTTCGGTTTGATTGACGGGCGATACTAACCAGATAGTATCGTAACGAGAGCCGGTAAATCAACCTCCGCCTACGGACGTAGCTGGCCCGACTCAGGAAGTAGTCCGGGACTAGTTTTAGACGAGGAAATGGGTGTGATCAGGAGAAAAAAACGTAAGTTTACTTTCTCTACGATTAGATAACTAAACGGGAAGAAACTCTGTAACAGTACTTGCTCATGTTGTTTTAATTAGTTCCTGATTTGTAGATATCTTTATGTAAAATTGTTCATGATAGCATAGGCATTTAATTGAAATTTTTCATGTCCGATTTAGACTCTAACCTGTGACCGAGTGACATACACATGTTTGCGAAACCTCTGATGTAATTCACCAAATTAAACATTCCGCATTGTTGAATTTGTAATGTTTTGAATAAAAATAACAGTCTGCTACAGAATTCTATGGACTGTTAACTTTGTTATGGTTATGGAAATACTACCGGGGAACGGATATCGTGCTCTACAACTCTATAATATTCTGCGACAAGCGAGTCAAGGTTCATTATTGTTTTTATTATATAGAAAATAACGTTCACATTCTATGGGAACTTCGTACAATTTCACATTTTGCACTTAATTACGTAGTTGAGTATAAATATACTATGTTCACATTTTTATTAAAGTGGGAAATGGATGTAGTGGTTTAACTAGCTAAACTTTTTATATGTGAGAAACTAAAGTGGTCTTTGTACTTGTGTATTTATTTATTTTATAATTCATGTACAGTGTATACACACATAATAAGAAGAAGGAAACAGAGTATAGGTACAAAGGTAATGCTTATTTCTACAGAAATCTCTTCCAGCAGAACTACGAAAGGAGAGTTGGAAAAAAAAGAGATGTAGACACAGTGTGTAAGAATAATAGGAAAATAAGTGGGTAGGTACAAACAAAAAAATAACCTAGTGGCTGTAAAAAATGTAATTAGTCCGTCTTTTAGATTATTCAAAAATAATGGACACGTATTTTTTTATTTGCTGCATTTTTTCGCACCAGGTGACGTCACACGTAACTTAAATGGGGGGCTATATCTTTATTATTTTTGTTTAATCGAAAAAAGAAATAATACGTATCCAATATTTTTTTTTTATAATCTAAAATACGGACTAAATAAAATGTAATTATTTTGACCCTGGACACTACCCTATTACAGTTTTTCCTTTCATTTACCTTAATTACTTCTTGTTTTACTTTAGTAGGTAAACTTTGTTAGTTTGGGCAATCATCAACTAACTTCTTCCACTGTGAGAGGAGCGAAAGTCTAAGACTTTTGTTGACTAAAATTCACCCGATAACTTGGAACAATTCCGCTTACCGATGTTCTTTAGGGTCATAGGGATTTTTTTTTAAAAGAAACCGTGTTCTTTTGTCCATAAATCTATCTATATATATATATCATAAATCTATATATATACAAATGAGCCCTATTTCCCTTGGTCTCGCCATCACGCGTGAACAGCTGGACCGATTTCGCTAATTCTTTTTTTGTTGTGTTTGTTATTGTCAGGAGTAAATACAGATGGGTTTTAATCGGTAAAAGTTTGATACGCCCTCTCGGTCTACACTAGAGCAGGAGTAGTCTTTGGATAATTTGCTTTAGAAAAAAGTCCTGACAAGCATTGGCTCTGGCGAGTCTTGATAGAATACTTGTGATAGTTACAAAAGTTATGTCAATCTAAAAGTAAAGCTAACTCACCCTACTTATAAGAGTGCAGCCATATAGGGACGCGCCATATGTGTTGAATTCATGTTCATCCAGTTCATCTAACTAACCCGTATTGAGTATCGACATAATGTGTCCGCGATTCCGTTTGTTCACCACTAACATTAATCTTCTCAATGTTTATTTTACGAGCAAACGTGAATTAGAACGTATCAAATATATTGTTACATGTTTATCAGATTTTAATTAAGATCTGCCACGGCAAGTAATTGGATAGTAACTCCACACGAATTCCATACGTAACATAAAGAAAAAGAATGTTTTTTTTTTATAACCCCATGTTAGAAGTCGATTTTTACGGCACAGTTCTTTAAAATTTATGTTTTGTAACAGTTGATTTTTTAATGTTTTTTTCTCATACGATATTGTTATTTCCGAATTCCGATATGAATAGGTCATTCTCGTAAATAAATTGGCATTGATCGAAGTTAAATATTCAATAACTTGCACTATGCCAGCGACTTCCTTGGCGAGAATGTTGCTTTATTAGTAGACTAGCTTTTACCCGCGGCTTCGCCTGCGTGAAAAAATTAGCCTTTGTCCGTCTCCAGGGTCCCAACTATCTCTGTACCAAAATTCATCAAAATCGGGTTTGCCATTTAGACGTGTAGACGTAACAAGCAAACTCACTTTCGTTTTTATATTAAGTGATTTATTGTATTCATCCTTTTTCTCTCTTTTATTGCACCTACGACTTCTTTTCTCTGCATCACCCAAAGGTTAACTGGAAGAAAATGTCTAAGGCATTAAGTCCGCCTCTGTACTCATGTGTGCATTAAGTATTAAATAAATGTTTTTATAAAAACTTGTAACACCCTTTAAACCGTATTTTGGTAGAAGTTTTGAATTAAAACTAAAGTTTATTAACCCAAGTAATAAGACTATTATATACAGTCTTTAAAAACCCCAAAATTGTTATTTTAGGGGTTGTTCTGAAAACAAATAATGAGAAACTTTATTATTTACAGCAGGTCACGGAGTGAGATTTTTCATACAAATGAAAAGCCCCCTTTTCACCTACCCCTACCCTTCAAATACCGTAATTAGAGACACAATCGAAAGACGATGGATGAGCGAACCGGCGCTTGATTGGGGTTTAATTAATTAAAGGTGTCGTTTCCACAAATCCTTGATATTGGCACGGAATGAGATTTTGTACAAACGAAGTTCCCCGTTTTTACCCCTTTAAGGTTTCATTTCCAATAACCCCTTAATCGCCTACGTCATAAAAGGGCCTTGCTTAAAGCTTAATGTTCTTAGTTTCAATGGTTTCGGCTGTGCGTTAATATAATCAATTTCTCCTTTTATACGTCGTGTATTCAATAATATTATTCGCGCAAATATTCATTTACAGTTGCGTACATAAGTGAACATAATCCTTGGCAATACAAACCGCAAAACAATGAACATTATACCTATTACCTCTAAGTACTACCTGCAGCGCACTTGCACTCAATAACATTTAATCGCAAACCGCCTCTGTTCAATAGGCCATACGTAACATATTTTACGTGCTTCGTAAGTACCATAGTGTGAAGGTGAAACAGCAACATTGGTAGTGTTATGCGGTCATCGCTTAGCACACATATTCGGGTGGGTCCCCCAAGTTACACACATCACTATTGGCTACTATTAGTACCTACCTGTGTTTCGTAAGTGCGTAGTTATAACTTTAAAAGTATCTACCAAGTTGTTTTGTTAATTATTGACAAAGTATCTCTTGTCATTGGGTTATTTTTAAATAGGATGCCCTTTTAAGATTGACCTTTAACTTTGTCATCTTCGAAAATAGATTGTTTAAAAACAACAACAAAATTTGTTTGTTTCAAAGTAGCCTTCTTCCTACACTTGGTAATTCCATCATTCATCTATGAAATTCACCATCATTTCTGTTCTCCTGCCTTTCATAAAGCTTTTACACTATAATTACGTGTTTTTCGTGTAAATTGCCAGCCTCCGTTGAAATTATCTTTCATAACTGTGATTAGAGCTTGCAGCGCGTACTCGAACGTGCAAACTGCAAATAGTACCGTATAGTCTGCAGTTTGTAATTCCAAACAGCTTTCAAAACCAGATCACTGAGATCATCCTTACTACGTCCATTCCCCTCTTATTTTTGAATAAACGAAATCAACTTTTATGTGTTCTGAGTTTTTAGAAGTGCAGAATCTCAGGTTTGTGACTTTTATTTTTCACAATCTTCCTCTTCCTTTTCAAATTCCTCATTATTAAATAAGTGAAAGTTGGTTTTAGGTACTAACTACAGATATCCTTGATCGCTGTGGTCTATTTTATTTTATGAGATTATTCACAGTCGTTGTTTGCATCCACAGTAAATTTTGATTTATAGGCACTCGGTGTGCTTAGAAAATTCAAATAAAATGTTATTGCTCCTCGTAAGTATTATTGGTAAAACTAAAGCTTACGCATAAAATATGTATATGCACGCCCTTATAAATATTTATGGTATTATATAAACCGATGTGAACATAAAATAGGAAATTTTATTTATCAGCAGAAATGCATAATACGGCTATAAAATATAAGAAAGTGTTAGTACAGTGAATATGGATAAAGTTCATGCATAGACCAGCATAGACTTAACATAATGGTGCTATACCGTTGTAAATGACGAATGTATGAAGTCATATGTTTTGTATATTTACGACGTAATGTTCTCGAGGCCGCAGCGGTGGCACGGGCACAGCGGGCAGCTAACACCATACCTTTAAGTGTTTGCAACCGTTACTACAAAGTGTACACAGCCCATCACTACCATTAAATCAAATTGTCACTCTTAATTTAACATTAACGGATCGTTATCAAGCTCAGGATTTATTCCTGACATCAAAGCTGCAATTTCTTACATAGCTTCTTAGTTTTTACCGTGTTTAAGCGCAGTCCACAACAAAAACTGCATTCACTACATACTCAATGGAAATTGCTTCACTGCTCTTACTTAAATTACTTTCATAATGTACCTGCTGCAGCAATTATTTAATAGTTACATGCTTTTTCGTTAAATTGCTCACTGAATCATTTCACAACATTGACTTTCACCTGTCCGTTACATTTAGATTGGAACTAAATTACCATCATTCCTAGAAAAGAGCCTTTTCCAATAAGACTACTGTAAAATGAGAGTCACGAATCCCTCTGTAAACTATCACGACTTGTGCTGGGGTACAATAGTTGTGTAGTTATTCTATTAAGCTTATCCGGGGGTGAAAGTATCGCAACTGATTGGCTATTGTAATGCAGAAGACAGGACGAGGGCCCGACCGACGACCATTCGGGATCATGATTTCACTGTGGTCCATTCAATCGTCTCGACATGTTGATTGTCGTGCGAACGTTGCAGAGTGACGCGCGATCATTTGTTATTCAATTCCGTACTGTTTGCATTGAAGATCTGTGGAATTAGAAATCCGGTTGCGTTGAAACGTATCATCAATAATTGTCGCAGCGCATCGTTTGTCATTGGTCTTGGAACAAAGCATTTCTCTTAGCGATCACAGGTTTAACATTTAGCATTTAATAGTTCACAATCGTGACAACCGCAAGCTCAGGTGATACGTCACACAGGCATAATGTCTATGTCGTGATGGTTTATTTTTGAGCTCATGATCGTTTGAGCGCCGACCTTGCAAACATATGCACCGCATTGCATACAACGCATTGTTCCTATTCACAGGAGGGTCAATAATTAGTTCAGTGCCGGCGGCACTTTTAAAACGCCCACTATCGTATTAACTCAAAGAAGACCTTGTTCAGGATAATTAGTTTTCTGACTTATGGGGAAGTCTGGTACTCATCTTTAATTATCTAAGTAACCTGACAACTAGGTTAATTGGTCTAAACATACAATGCTGTTAAATTCTCACGAATATCCATTTTCATATAATAAGCTTGACCTTACACTTGCTGACAATAGATATGTGAGCATTGCGCAAGTGGCGGAACTCAGTAGTCCGAAACAATACGCATTATATAATGTATGGGTCAGATAACAGACGTGTTAGTCAGTAGATTAATTAATATTGGCTAATATTTATCATTGAGCTGAATGCTCTATTTTCGCTTATCAATTCCAAATTCAGCAATGATTTAAAATTGCAGACAAATAAAGTAAAGGGTTTTACGATGATAAGCATGTTGATGGATGACATAATGAATACAGTTCTAGTAATAAATGTATTTAGCAACGATATTTGTAAACATTATCGACCTGGAGTTATCATCTTTTTATAACCTTGGTACCTATATGATACGTATACCGGAGGGAATAGGTGCGGTTAGAGCAAGTGATATCAGTATCATCTGTGCTCTGATAACAAAATTCCACGTTGGGTTTGTAGGGCAAGCACATCTACATTGAAGAGCATATATTATGATAACAGTATTAGATTAACCTGCTTTTGTTTTGTCATAGGTGAGTCCGTATCGGAGCGGGCGGAGAGTGAAGCACGGGTGGTCAGCGATCAACGATGCATCGAAGTCCGTATCGCGCGCACCGCTGGAGGCCTGGGGCTCAGCATAGCTGGTGGACGAGGTTCAACACCTTATGTCGGAGACGATGACGGAATCTTCATCTCGCGAGTCACACCAAACGGACCTGCCTATATGGCTGGACTCAGGGTGAGTTGGTTGTACCTTTTCAGTATTAATGGATGGCGTACCGCTTCTTATGGTAAGTTCGCCTACGGTAATGGGTAGTTTCAAAGATATTGCCGCCACATTGTCTGCAGAGAATTTATTTTATGATTAGCCCTTCGCTGGTCCTATGAAGAATCCAGTGGCGTGCCTGATGCCTTAACATGGGGCAAGCCAAGGAATCTTGACCTAACTACTACTTACCTATTAAAAAAAAATCTCGTGCTACCACGTGTCATCAGTGCAGTAATGCTGATTTTTCTGAATTGCTCCAGTACTATTAACAATTATAATGTTAATAGTAAATAATAAATAATGATAACAAAAGCTTCACCACAACAACTTTATCATCATACCAATAATCGTAAAGTTTGAATACATGAATAGAAAAAAAAAATCGTATTCTAATTCAAATTGTCTATCTTTATTTAAAAATGATTGTATTACTTACACCAGCGTAAAAAGTTTGTGAACGTTTTAATTCTACCAACAGCTGATTTTCAATTGCAATCAAAGGTAATTCGGAAAGCCGCTCTTGTTGTCGAGTACCGACCGGCCGGGATGGTCAGCCAATACTATTACAACGATTAATTTGAACTTAATGAATATTTAATGTAAGGTTGAGTTGAGTGTGAAATAAAACAACCGAGTAGGTACTAGATATGTACTGATCTAATGTTACTTTTGACGCCAACGCCATCTAGTTATGAATGTGTAACTAATACATTTTTTTTTGAAATCTTGGTGTTTCAAACACTTGTTCTTTATAATAATGTGTAACATTATTGGCAAATACTCACAATTGAAACAGCGGTAGCTTTTCGTTGTTCGCTTTTTTAAAACACACTTATCACTTAACTGTCGAGAAAGAGAACCAACTTTCTATTGGCGGTTTACCAAAGTCAAAGCCATTTTTATAGAAGGAAATAACAGCGTTCAAGTACTTTTGAGAATTTTCATGGCACTAGCAAAGTTATTTGAGTCATACCTGATGTATTCCAAGCATTGTAATTAAATTTTCTGAGAAATACCTATTCAAAATAGTAAAGTTACAAGATTATATTTATCTTTAAAACTCAAACCCTACCTGGCCATTGATATCAATTCCACACATAATAATATCCACACACAACCACAAGTATAGTTTCCGAATTCATAAACTGTTAAATGACGGAAAACAAAAAAAAATCAAAACAATAATTACGTACAACACGATAACCGATCAAAGCAAATTTGAACTGAGTACTTTTTAGTTCGTACAACTTTACGCGTCATAGAGGGCGCCTCGTATTATGATATGCGTAAAAATTTCTGTCAAAAAAAACCATTCATAAATTTACCAAAGCCCTGCTTTTTTTTAGAACAAAATGTTCGACGAGGATTTGCACACAATAACAAATTACACCCACACACACTCAAAATTTGACGTATTTATATCAAAAGTAGAGATAGAAGATAAAGCCTCATAAAAGCCTTTGAGGCAGAAAAAGACAACAACACATTAGTGTTCATCTCTTTCTTTTGTTAAGTGTTAGAGTGAGATCGGAGAGATTTCGCTCAGAATGGCATCCTCGCTTCGCCCTGGTATCGTCTTATGAATGATTTTTGAATTTCATACAACACAGTGGCAACTTAGCGTAACCGCGTAAGCGCGCGAAGTTTAAAGTTTAGATTTTTGTGATAATTAATTGATTGGTCGTATTCTATGAATTAGGTGAGGTTTTGGTAGGGCAAGCCGGGCTTTTTGGCTTCTATGGCGGGCACGCCACTGGAAGAATCTATGAGGTTGTCGTCTGCTTAGCCAAACCAAACACGCAAAGGGCACCTTCTGTGGCGAACGGATCTTGGCTTAGGGCGTCGCTGGGGGAGGAGAGCAAAGGTCAGGCTTGACCGAACGTAATGTGTCATCCGACCAAAGTACGATTAAATATTGTCATATTAACACCACCACTCTTTAAACCGGACGGCGAGCAATGGGTAGCTCGCTGTCCGACCGTCCGGTAAGTGTCCGAATCGAGCCCAAGTCGTCGACGGAACGCACCCTTCCCGCGCGCCTCAAGGGAATGTCAGCAACAGCAGGAGCCAAGCTGGGTCGATGCCTACCGGAGCCAGGGTTAGTTTCGAAAGATAGCCCGGTATGAAGGCTTGAAGGAATGGGGCGGGTTTTAAGTTAGTAAGAGTCAGACACTATCTCCCGCTCCGCTCAAGAGCGGGGACTGTAATTGATGATTTTCCCACCATAAAAAAAAACACTCTTCAAACTGAAACACAGCTAAACTGCTTGGAACCACAGGGTCCTAGAATGCAAGGCAAAGAAGGAATATAGGAGTGGGTCTTAACAAAAGTCTGACACACCCTTTCGCTCCGCCCTACAACTTCCAATAACATCTCCAGTCATTGGATGATTGAAAAAAAAGCAACACTGGCTCTATAGAAATAGGAGTGGTGTTATTACTTCCCCTGACAAGTTTCTATACATGGAGTTCTAAGCACTAGTACTATAATATCATAAACCTATTTAAAAGACATACAACTTAAATGACAAGTGCTAGATAATGTTTATTTCCGTTTCATATATGAATCACTGCGGGATGTATTTATTAATGTCGTCGTTAAACTGTTATGATATCCGTTGAATTACTTTCTTCTCTTTTGTATTATTTGAGTACTGTTATTAGCTCTATATATATTAGTTATTAGCAAGCTGTCGCCTTCCTATTTCCGAAAAGCATTTAATGAGATATAATTTAAAATCGCTCTTTTTATTTTTTCTCGAACAAATTAATTGCGTAATAAACAAGATGTATAGATATGATCTTTGTACAGCATAAATATAACAGTAGGAGCTTAAAATTAATAGATCACAATGGGCGATCTTATCGCTAAAAGCGATTTTTTTACAGACAATCTTTGGATGGATTAGACAGACAAAGGAGAAAATGCCGTATCCACCACAGCTTATTTATTTCTATTCGATCTTAACTATCAGTTTTTTTTTTATCATATCGTATGTCGCGGATTCAAATCCAGACGAGCGCGAAAGTTTCTGTATTTTATTTCATTTTTGCTCTCAAAATGGTGAAAGAAAACGTACTGAGGAAACTGGCATTTCCTAGAAATAAAAAAAAAATTGAAGATATGTGATATCTACCAACTCGGTACTAGTACTGCCCCTTCGCTTTCTCATAGATAGGAGGCCTGAGTTCCACCAGTGGGAATTGTCACTGATTGAAAGCTACACTATTGCTAAGTGCCATGAGCCATTTCTTTTATCCCGGAAAATTACTTGAGCCCTGTGTGACCTACAGGCACACAATAATTTTCAAATCCATGCTCCGCTTCTGTAGGCCAGGAGATCTTAGCCACGACGAGTAATAGGTAGCTCAACGATCGACCAGGCTTGGGTCGACGGTACGCTATGTTCCACGCGAGCTTCAAAGACATAATTATCAGCAAAATGGACAGATGCCACTAGGGCCTGGGGCAAGGATGCAGGATTATTTGAAAGTGTTTGGAGTGAGGTGGCTTTTAGTGAGTAAAAGGCTGACACTCTTTCTGACTCCATCCACAAAGGAAGTCATTTGATGATTTCCTAAAGGGAATCTCAACCGCGGGAAAAACCTAGTCAGTACTGCAAGTTAGTTTATCTATAATATGTATGTATTTAGAAATATGTAAGTATGTTTATCAGTTGTCTAATACCCATAACACAAGCTCTGCTTAGCTTGGGATTAGACGGCATTGTGTGATAGTTGTGGAATATTATATTAGATTATATTATTATATATTAGTTGCAATAAAAATGTTTAAATTGTTTCAGGTTGGCGACAAAGTGCTCTCGGTAAACGGTACGTCAGTCGTAGAAGTGGATCATTACTATGCAGTCGAAGTACTCAAAGCAAGCGGGCCAACGCTCACACTCGTCGTGACCAGAGATTCACCCAATTCGACCAGGTAAGCACCGTTTGTTCCTTATCTTAACGTTTCATCACCACTGTTGCAATACAGATTACAAAAACCTAAATTATTTAGACAGATCATGATGTTTGAGTTACTTTTACATTTACTTTAGTGTTTTATGTGTAACATTTTCAGTTTTAAATACTAAACATTTCATAGCATCACTAATCTTATTTTATGATGTCGAAATCCAGCAAATTCTCTCTTCAAAACATTTAAATCCAAATTCTACTCTCGCAATATCATTTTGGCGGTAATCCATGTCGAATACTAGTCAAAATGCAGGTAAAATTAGAAGTCTTTGCGACAGATTGGAAAGTTCCTTACAGAAACGAATCATCCTATAGCTCAGTATTTGGAGTATACGTATATAATACCTCTGCATAAAATGCTTGCATGTTTAAAAACCATTTATATTATTCAGAACCCACAGCCGAGCGCCGAGCGGAGCAAGCCATCATTCCATATCAAGCACTACCGACACAGTATCAACCCTAGAAAATGGACAGGTAAACATCTCATTCGATATTCACGCCTCAATATATGTATTATGTAAATCACATCGCGGGCATATGCAACGCAGTTCTTAGGTCATGTCCAGAGTAAATGCGCGTTGACTAGGGCGCATGCGGACGCGGTGGCGGGCGGAATTAGTTGGCCACAGAGCAACTGTATTGCAAGTTTTAGCAGGGGCTTCAGCTTGGGGCTGGGAAGGAATGTGTTTCTACAGGGTATCACAATAAAAGATCACTTGCTAGCGAGGCCTCTCTGTTAAGACATCCAGTACGACTACGGTGCTCCTGATCAGACGATGGTCGACTTACTAGAGTGCCCAATGTGTCTCTACACTCTCTACAATTGCACATTGGAGGACTTCACGCCACTGAAACCGCTCTAAACGTGGCTACCTACTGGGGCCAAATATGTTGAGGAAAAACAAACATCGATTCGAGAAGTATATTTGATACTTTGCACCAAGCGAGTTTGTCACTCTGACCGGGGCCTTAATGTTTGATTGTAACAACTATATCGATTAAAATGCGAGTCATTCTTCCAACAGGTTCCGACGGGTCGCGGTATACCGAACAAGCCGCTCATCATCAGCAACCAATACGCGCAGGAGTTTGAGCCGGAGTACAAGGAGCAGGCAATGA
Organism: Mythimna albipuncta; assembly: GCA_929112965.1. Lineage (NCBI taxonomy): Eukaryota > Metazoa > Arthropoda > Insecta > Lepidoptera > Noctuidae > Mythimna > Mythimna albipuncta. The sequence goes on from OV815969.1 coordinate 11,922,029, forward strand.
ATCAGACACTACCGACCGTGGTGACGACGGTGACGAACTACAGTCCGTCACCCACGGGGCAGGTCACCACGGATACCTACCAGCGACTGCAAGCTTCACCACCGCCGCCGGTCACAGAGCCTTACATACCGCCCGGTAAGTAAAGGCACAGTAAAGCATAACTTTGAACTTCTTTCTTCTTCTTTATCTATGTCTTTTTAGAAAATGAAAGGACTTGTAAACACGCTAAATCACTTATTCGGAACAATTAAGTTCGCTTAATTCCAGAAATCGTAGCAAATACTGTTTGTTTCTCATGTCCAATTTAGGATCATGATGAATAACTTTTCATATTCATGATTTGTGTTTTTCTGCGGCCTACCCAAATATTCTTTCTTTGGTATTGTTCGTCAAGTCGTTGAACTCCTGTAGTAGAGTAGAGTAGTCCTGAGTTGAGCTTTGCGAGTACTGATAAATGCTTACACTGACTGGACAGGTCCACTCAAATCTGTATGGTTCTTTCTTCAAAAGACCATCTCAGACAAATCTACATGGTTCTCATGTGATATTTATTGTATGGAATTTAAAAGAGGCTTTGACACCTGAGTTTGTTTCGGTGTTTCTTCTTAGGGTAGTCAGCTAGGAAACACCGGCCTCCGAAAAAAAAATTGACGTGTAAAAGGGTTTTTTAAAACCTAATTGCAAAATAAATATAATAAAATTTATCATTATCACGCTCTGAAAGATTTCCTTAGAAGGCTATAGTAGTATCCCCGCTTTGGGGTTCCCACTGCGTAGTATGCACTGGTCTTACATTTAAATATCACCACTCATAGAAGCTATTTTTATTCGCGACCCTTATCTCGAGTGACTTAAGCCGATAACATGAACGCGTGGTTTCCGCGATATATCTACTTCATAAAGCCGGTTTGACGGATAATATGATCGTTTTTTTTTTATTATTATTATTGATAGGCTCGCGTTTCACTACTATCTCATTTGATAGTAAGCGATGAGCGACGATGGGGTACGCTTGCCGAGAAGTACCCTATTCGCCTCGTCGTCGTTTCGTTCGTACGTTTGTTCGACTAGAACAATTTGTCTGCAGCGATCTTCCCGTCCTGTTATAATTTAGGTGTCTTCAAGGCTAGAGTAAATAGGCTCTTAATAAACTTTTTTTTTTATTGATATAAACCAGTGCTTGACTGCGTTCCCACCTGATGGTAAGCAGTGATGCAATCGTTGATGGTCAGGTGTACTAGTTTATTAAGAGCCTATTCACTCTAGCCGTGAAGACACCCAAATTATAATCGGACGGGAAGACCGCAGCAGGAAAATTGTTCCCGTCCTTCGATGTACGCGGTATAAACGACGACGCGAAACGCTTAGTCCGGACCGAAGAGGTTTGAACAACGTAAGGGTGGATACTCACCGTAGGTCGGGTTTTTCGATGGTAGAAATGAGTCATGCTATTCACGCGCACACTCACACCCATAAAACACCGAAAGGCTGGTTCGTTTATATCATTTAAAAACTTGACTTTGCAATCTTTTTACAATCAGAAGACTTTCAACGTCTCAGAAGGCACGTAAATCGAGCGTCGTAAATTATTCTATGAAAGTCGTCACATGCAATCGAAAAGCTCAATAAAATCTGATTGTCAGTGTAACCTTTCGATACTGCGATATCCTCAGTCGGGTTGCGGAGGTCAGACGTCAGCTCACCGTCTAAAATACAGATAGTGTACGCATCTGGTTAGACTGGAAGCCGAACTCGATGCTCGTGGGAAAAGGGCAGGCTTGCGTAAATAGCGAGATGAGATTATGTAAATTAAGATCATTAATAGCAGTATCGGTAGACACTATGAACTTTAAACTGACTAAGTAGGTACTATAACGTAGCGTCAAACAGTTTATCGTCGCATTGTTTTGAAGCTCATTTATGAGGTAAATGTCAGCAATAACATTCATAATCAATCATAATAAGTTTGTCAATTTCTACCTTTTATTCATCGTTTAACGGTCAACCGAAATAAGAAATATTTCTTATATATTTATGTAATAGTATTTATGTTTTTGACTTCAAAGTTGTGGTTAGAGGATCTAACTTAAAATCTTGATGCATTGACGCATCTTTTAAATCTACAAGCTGTCTCAAATCCTATGAAACTGGTTAGACTTTTTTTTTTCGATTTTATTTTTTTTCTTAATTAGGTACTTGACTCATTGTTTTTCTATCATTTGTTCTAAAAAATAATTTATAACAAATAGCAAATAGAAAAAATTATTGAAGTCAGTTCAAAATTAAATAAGTTAGAAACCTTTGAAATCTATAATGGAAGGGTAAACTGTAAGATAAAAAAAAAAAAAATATGCGAAAACTGCCTCGTGATGTCACTAATAGTAGATTGCATATAGGCCTCCCCCAAACGTCGCCACAACGACCGGTCCTGTGCGGCACTCATCCATCGTATTCCCGCGACCTTGACCAGGTCATCCTCCCAGCTTGCTGGAGGTCTTTTCAACGCTGAGTCTTTCGTCTTATACTTTTTATTGTGTTTAAATCAATCTTCGTATTATTTCTAGTATACCAACAAAAGGTGCTAGTCCACACGACACTGATCCGCGACGGCGCGGGGCTCGGGTTCAGTATAGCCGGCGGGAAGGGCTCCCCGCCGTACCGGGACGACAGTGACGCCATCTACATCTCTCGGATCTCGCCGCAAGGTGCTGCCGCTAAGGACGGCAAGATGATGGTCGGCGATAAAGTTGTTTCTGTAAGTGAACTCGTACTAATACAGGGTTATTTGAAAATCACTAACAACCTTGCAAGACTCTTAAAAGACATAGAACAAAAGTTGTTGTTTTTGATGTTAGTAACATGGTCCTGAGAGTTTGTCATACCGTCGCGTGTGTAATTTATTTTAATTCTACACTAGCTGCTTCCAGCGGTTTCGCCCGCGTGGTGGTAGAAAATTATCCCAAGAGAACATGCTCCCGGGACAAAAAGTATCCTATTTGCTATTCCAGGACATGGTTGTAATAAACGTACACACTCTCTAACTTTTGTTTTTTATAATATTAGTGTGATTATGCTATACTTTATTGCACATAAAACAATCATTACAATAGAAAGGTAATAAAGGCGGCTTTCGAGGGTGTACTAATAGTACTCATATTTGACGAGTAATTACGTTTCACCCAACATAATTATCACGCTTACAACCTTGTCATGTCAAGCGATGCAAATGGCGTCGCAATAAACAAGTGACAAATTGACAAGTAACGAGGACAACAAATAACAACGAGATAATGTGCATACGCGGCACATTTCCACATCTTCCAGTTAACCTGGTCTTGCATTGTTTTGGATTCCATGTACTGAAAGGTCAGCATATACTGGAAATTTAGAGCTTGATATGTCACCATGCACACAAAAAGCGAGTAATGTGTTCATAAGATGACTGTACAAATTCGACTCGTATTGGATATCAATTTCAACACCATCATAAGAAAATATAATTAATAAGTGATTTAACTTCTTAGAATATAGATTACACTCGCTTTTACTTTTATAAACAAATAATGCTTGACTGCAAACGAAAGCTTGAGTAAGCTAGTTAAAAAATATATCTTTACATTTTTACTTCAGTAATGAAGCTTCTCATTATTAGACGATATTGGCTTGAGTCAAGATAAAGTAACGTAGGCTATAAAGACTTTTATATGAGAAATAAATTGTATCTGTTTTGTAAACATTTTATAACGAAAGCCACCAGCTAACTCAGACTTAATATAGATTTATTTCTTTAGATAAATGGCGTAGATATGGAGAGCGCTCCTCACGAAGCCGCCGTGTCCCTTCTCACAGGACACGAGAGATTCGTAAGGCTTGTTCTACAGCGTACCATCACAACGGAACAGGGTAAATATACTGCCTAATTACTTGCTTCTATGTAGGTTATTGAAAGCTTGCCAAAATGAGTTGCTTTTGTATTGGCAAAAATGAAATCGTTTTATTTTACAAACATATTATCCCAATGGAAGTCTCAAAAGGACTGACTGAAACGTAAAACCCGCTTGGCTTAATTCTCGTCCATTAAAATATGTTTTTTTTTCCTCGTTTAGGCGAGTTAATGCCGCGGAAGTCGACATCAGACGAAGTGAGAGAACACAAGAGCAGCCTGCAGAATGTGAACATCACACCGACACCGAAACCCACCTCGAATCACATTAGCACACCTATCGGGAATCACACGCACACTCACACCGCACCGCGCGTGAGCACACCGGTCAGTCCGTCCGCACCGGTCGCGTCGGCCGCACCGTTCGCACCGGCCGCACCGGCCGCACCGCTCGCATCGCCGCAAGCGGCGCCGGTACACAAGCAAGCCACGTTCGCACCCACCGTCCCACCGCAACCAGCACCGCGAAAACTGAGTCAACCAAACGGACAGGTGAGGCTTAGTGATCGCTTTCTATGGATTTCTCGGATACTATTCATTTTTGGGAACGTAGCATTAATATAGACGTTGAGTAGTCTAATTGACTTCCATTTTTGCACATTAGTTGTACAAGCATAACATTTGCATTTGAAAAGGCTGTTCAATTGGACTAATAATGATGTTTTAATGTAAAAATACCAGAAAAATGCTTTGTGAATTCTAGTCGATATGCTTTTTGTGCACACTAGCAACGCCAACAAATTCAAAATTAAACCTCGTTTACTCCAGGCCAAATCGACAACTAACAGTGCGAGCACGCCCCTAACTCCCGGCCCCAATAACGTGCACGGATCTAACGACGATGTCTTCGACGATATTCAGGTAAGACACACTCATTTATTAACCTAACAAAATTCGCAGGTGATGGTATTGGTTTAACACGTTCACATTCGAGCTTTTTTACGTCATAGCTTTGTCACAGTTGTGTGCGGCGCCTTATCTGTTTCACTTCACTATGTAGACTAGTCAAAAGTCGGCGATGGCATTCAGCCCCCAATAGCTGTGAATGGTATTACGTCCGATGCATTCCGAAATATAGAGCTCATATTTCGTGATGTTCGGATTTGATATCGGTCACAACTATTATTTTTCGGTTGAATGAGATCTCCGTTCTTTATATGCATTTATCTGCTTCATTATCCTATAAAACATTCAACATTTCAGACCTTAAATACTGTTTTAAAACCTCATGGGTAAAATGTAAATCATAATTAATAAAACCTGGTTCGAATAATTGTAAGTAAACAAAAACATGCTAACGTATCATTACATTTATTTTAAAGTCGAACGGTGTATTATTATCATTATGTATTTTAGTAATTATGCACATTTTATTGTATTCACTAGTTTGAACATAATTGTAAAGCTTCAGCTTGACCTTGTAAAATTGCACTATCGCCAATAAACATTGTCGACGCTACATTGTTTATAACTTTGCCATAGTACATGATTATTAACTATATATTGTTATCATGTAAAATATAATATTTTTTTTATAATAATATTTATGTAAAAACCTTATGTATTTTATGTACCTATAAAGGATCTGAGAAGTAAAAACAGATGTATGTATTGCTAAAGTTGGAACAGAGTTAATATATAGAAAATACTTAAGTCACAATTTTAGTTGAATAAAGTAACCAATAAGGTAGCTAGTGATTTTCGAAAAAAAAAAGACATCTATAAAAGCAAAATTTTTTAATTTTTCAGATTTTTAAAGCTGGAAAGCTTCGGAGTGTTTAAATTTAAATAAACGAGCTGTTTGTCTTTTATTAAATTTTAAAATGCATTGAGTAGTGTGTATGCTAAAGAAGTACAAGCCTCTTCCTACAGTCACATATTTAAATGGTTTCAAAATGTAAACAGAATTGATAACAATATATTTTTTAGGTTCAGAAAGGTTCACAAATATAAAGAAAATGCGTTCAAATAAAATGTATAAATAATAGCAATAAACAAATAAAAAAAAGAAATGATTTGCATTATAGTGTTATTGGCATTGTAGTGACGGTTGATAGAACAAAATGAAAGATAAAAACAAGTTGTGCCGACCCTAAAACATTTGGGCCAAGAGCAAGAAGATAATCTACTAAATTCCGCAGAAACATTATGGCCTTCCCCCTCCTAATATCCAGAATAAAAAAAAACCTGGCGTCAAGCCGCCGTAACGTATCATCAGTGCAAAATTTCTTGCTGTAATGCTGATTTTTAATTGCTAAATTTAAATTTGTTATGTAGTAAAGTAAGCGATGAAACTGACTGTTATGTGATTTAGTTTTCGGAGAAATATTCAAATCATAGGCAGGTTTAGGTAGGTAAAGTTAAGATCATAACTCAAAGTGTTAATTGCTAAGTAACGATTGCACACACTTCAATGTCGTCAACACTTCATATGGAGCGTAGCGTTTCCGGATAATTTATTGAAATCGAGGTTTTTGTGCAACTTCTCTTTGCAAGCCATAGAGGGCTCGTAATTTCCGTAAACTTCACACACGAACTATTACATTTCATTCATACTTTTTTTCAAAGCCAGGTATAATATTAGACCAAGCTCCAGAATGAGCACTTATTCACACTATTAAAATTTTACTTACACAATTTATGTTTTTATGGGGAAAATAGAGATAGCATACACCGTTAAATATTAATCGTTTTAATCCCGTGGAGGGTCGATCCGGTACATGAAACACTATCGATTTGTAAAGATAAAATTAAAAAAGAAAGTACCTTTTTTCAAAACTCGTATTAATTTACGCATGTACGAAATTAATTTCTTTAAGAAAACGTCAGCTGAGCGAGTTCAATGACCTTTAGGTAATAGTCGGCGTTGCGTACAAACCACCACATTAACGACGATCGCGTCTTCGTACGTTGGTCGCTCTGTATTAAAGCAACTTATAATCATAAAAATTAATCGGAACTTCGAATATTGTGTTTAGATCTGCCAGATTATATGACTTATGTTTGTGTTAGTCATGTTACACTTAAACTCCGATCACTTCTCTACACACGGTTATTTAAAGAAAACTTTTGACCAATTGGAAAAAGTAAGATACTTTATGCTAATTATTATCCATAGTTTATTTAGGAACGAAAAAGGAACTATTTTCGGAATTTTATTTGGCTAATCTATATCACGTAGCATTTAATGTTAAAACCTTCTAGAATGGTATTTTTACGCTTGAAGTTGAGGCTTGTATTACTTTGCTTACGTATTATTTTCAAAATCTGTTTAGGCTTTGGCAAAAAAAATAAACAGGATTATAATGATACGCTATCATGGCCGAATCAATTCTCCTCTTCCCTGCACTAATACATTTAGACTGATTCGATGTGAACGTGTTAAACGCGCAGCCTTCGCGGCCGATTACCAACGAGGAGTTCCAAGCGATGATCCCGGCGCACTTCCTGGGAGGCGCGCGGCCGCACGCGACGCACGCGCCGCCCGAGCGCGGCGTGCGCGTCACGGTGGAGCGCGCGCCCGCCGTCGTGCTGCCGCCGCCGCCCGCCACGCTCGGCCGCGTCACCGAGACCATCACCAAGTCCACCTTCACCGAGACCACCGTCACCCGCATCACTGACAACCAACTTGTGGAACCACTCATCATCGAAGTAAGAACGACGACCGACGACAACAATTTACAACTACTTCATAGTATGAGGCCACGGCCTCAAAATGCCAACTTTTAATTCTCGAGGTTTTGAGAAGTCAATGCTCTCGATTAGTGGTGGAAGCATCGTCACATTCCTTTATAAGTATCAATAAATATTTTTGAAACAGGTGAAAGGTAATATGCACGTTTTCTAGCATATTAAATGGAGTAAGTTACACTACGGTAGACGCCAAATAAATTTGCAATAAAGTATGTTGACTTTTTTTTAATATCTCTGTACAGGTACTCGAAAAACAAACAATGAACTGTTTTTATTACTAGAAAATGATAAAGGATAAATGTCGATTCAAAATAGTTTTGTCTTTATTTTCGTTTTTTAAATTAAGAATGTAAGAGGGCCAAAGACCGCTATTGCAAATTTATCTGTCTCTTGCCACAGTAACATTACTCGGTTATCTATCTCCACTCAAATCAAACCAACGCTGCCGTTAATTATTTTGCCTTTAATTTTTCATCTTAGTATTGCGGTAAATTGCCGAATGTTGGTATTCGGTGCCGAATATGTCAAAATTTCTTATAAATTCATTCCGCCTAACTTCGGTTTTCAATCTGCTTGTAAAAGAAAATATGCATGTTTAATAGTAGTAATATTGTGAAAAACGATAAGTTCTAACAAGGTTAGACATAATAAATTTTTGTCAGTTTAACAATATTTAATGAAATCCTTGAAAATCTCTTAATAAACTAGTCGGCCTTACTCGATTGCATCACTACTTACCATCAGGTGGGATCGCAGTCAAGCATTAGTTTAAATCAATAAAAAAAAAACTTCAAGATAACAAGGCTAAAGGAATATTAGTGATACACACATTCCAGTATACCAGTCAGGTAAAAAATATTGTCCAAAACTTTAAAATGTAATTAAACGATACACTTTTTGATAATTATTAAATTTTTTTTTATTATTCATATCTATTTCTGCCGCTGCTTTAACCGCTTGGAGAGACAGCAAATTCTGATGAAGTTTAGAGCAGACTGTGTCCTCCAAATATTGACATATTTTGTAGTCTAATGCGTAAGCAAAGCTCTCCCCCCCTCCCCGAATACTTACGTAGTCATTGGTAGAGTCTGTCTAGAAAGTCGAACGACTTTAGTAATTACTAGGGTGAAATGAAATCTGATGTAATCAACGCTGGTTCAATAATCAAGGTTGATTAAGAAATCTTGATCATTGTTTACTAATAGAAGAACTTTATAAAAAGTACCGAATATAAGTATTTTTTTAATGGTAAACAATAATCTCTATCTCTTAATCAACCTTGATTAATGAACCCGTGTTGACTACGTCAGATTTAATTAAATCCTAATAATTACCCAAGTCGTTATTAGACAGACTCTAATTCTGTCATTACAAATCTAGACATATTTTTGTTTAAAAGATATTTTAGATCTAAAGATCTGAGACTGGGCTCTCTTTCGTGGAAGGCGATTATTTATATGGGCCAATCTTTTAAAAATGAGTTTAGATTATCCCTTTATCGCGAGCTTAGCTTCACAAAAAAAAACCCCAATTCAATATAAATACCTTAATCTCAAAATCACTCTTCGGTTTATGCTCTAAAGGTATACTGATGTCTTCTTAAAATAAAGGACTTAAAATTGCTAATCCTGTGATGGAAGCAAAAATTAAATGATGTAACAAAACATGCGTATTTCCTTTACTGCAGAGAATAAAAAAAAAAAATCATTAAGCTAAATCATGCATTCAAATAGAATCGACACTGCATGATTTAATCAATGCATACCACCTTTCAATCTTTGTAGTTAGCACGTAGTAGTAACATGTCATAACTTGATGTTTGGAAAAGAGGGGGGTGAAGGTGAGGTAATCCTTATTTCTTATGGATATCAGTTAAACCTATTCTGTCTTATACAAGAAAAGACATCTAAGGGTGCCCTTAGATTTGTATATTAATTGATCACGCACGTGATTTTTTTCAAGACGTGAATTCGTTTGTCATGGGGCCAAAATTAATACATCCACAACATTCACAAAGCTTGACTGGTAGAGAATGGCTAGAAGTACCACTACTGTACTTACATACAATTTTAAATAAAAAAAAGACGTGTGGCACTCGGGGACTGCCGCGGTAAAGCTATTGCATAGCATTTTTATCAACTGATGCAATTATAATTATTTATTTATTTTATTTATGCAGTACATTTTTTCCTTTGTTTTTTTTCTTTGATATTAATTAAAGTTACACTTTCACACATTGAATTGAATTTTGATTGATTGTTCACTCATTTGTTTTCTTATCGGTCACCACGCTCAGAAAACAAATGAGTGGGGGGTGTTAGGTTAGTTTCGTTACGGAATTTCTGGATTCGGTCTCCACGCTCAAGGCCCGCGATAGAAGCTATGCAATAGCTTAAAAATAAATACAGTATTGTAAAATCGTGGAAAAGAAGTCGATATTAGGATACACAGGATGACAAAACAAACGTGCGTACGTGATCAAATACACGTTTCACTAAAATCTTTCAATATCACAACAATAATACATTCCCATTTAGTTAGTCATCCACAAACATAACTTCTCGGATAGAGAGCTACTATCCGGCGAAGTTATTTTGTAATACATACAAACCTAATTATGTCAACGATTTAGCAGACGGTTTGGAATGTTATATCCACGAATGGGTCTAGAAATTAGTAATATTGATAGTAATAATATTTAAAACATGATATAAATTTTTTAAGACTAGTTTTCTCTTGTTTCAGGACGTCACCTTAGTCAAAGAAGGAGGATCTCTAGGGTTCAGTATTATCGGTGGTACTGACCATTCTTGCGTTCCATTCGGTGGAAAGGAACCCGGAATCTTCATATCGCATGTAAGCGTCAACACTTCCTTTCTTTTTTGTTACCAAGCTGCCCTAACAGGCTGCGGGATTGTCTATAAGAGTTACTATGGCAGTAGAAAGCAAAAGGCAACACTGACGGAACACAGGTCTTGACAGTAAAAGTTTGACACGCCCTCTTGCTCTACCTAAAGCGGGAAAAGTTATTTGATGATTTCCCACACAAAAAAAAGGGAGAGACCAATCTCCGCTATATACATGATCATACTCATCTATTACAATTTATTTGCGGTCGGCCCAGCACGTCTTCATCTACATCTCAAGTAGACGGCAGCAGTCACCTCTTTTTTAGCCATACTTTTAGGCCCGCATATCCGCCTCTGTACTTTTGTATGTATAAAGCGTTAAATAAATAAATTCCACTCGTAATTCAAATTAAACATGAATATTGATAAAGATTTCTGATACCGCTCAACAGGTGGTACCTGGTGGAGTAGCAGCTCGATCAGGCAAGTTGCGCATGGGCGATCGTCTCCTGAAAGTGAACGGTGTAGAACTGCCGGGCGCAACGCACCGCGACGCCGTGCAACTGTTGCTGCAACCGGGCGCCACGCTCACGCTCACCGTGCGGCACGACCCGCTCCCGAATGGATTCCAGGTTTGTGACGTCATCACACTATACACCAAACACCGTGACACGGGATTGAATAATATATTCTTTATTAATTTATTGTAATTTTAATGATAAGATTACTAAATAAAAACATACGTATTGGTACAATATGCTCAAGCAATTCTTGTTAAAATAAATTATATTTTCTTTACTATCTAAGATTTGCCGAAGGAATTAAAATAATAATTTAGAACATCATTTAAAATATATGCTTAGTTTATATTGTCTTCAATCGAGCCTTTGTCAAGTTTTTGTACAATCCTGTGTCACACAATATTTCAAAATAATGAAAAATACAATCAATTAAAACAATATTTAATTGTGACAAATACTCTTAATTTAACAAAATACAGTCCCCACCATTGGGTATGTCTTGTTATGAATATTCGTAATCTGTGTGTACATACAAACACATACGTAAGCGCGCAATGTTTTGCATGTTATGCAAGTAACCAAATTTGTGGATATAATGGTGAGAAATTGAACGCATAATGTGTATTCACGAGTAGAATGATTTGAGTATTGTCGCTTACAGTAGTCATTTGGCGGTATACAATAATACAAAGTATGCATAACGCTTATGCATTGATGCACATGATTGTTCAACATTTATACTGACAAAAGCATCTGGTATGTCTTCGCTAAGAGTTCTGTCGCTTATCTACTAGTGTGTTTCTTGTTTAGGAATACAATCTTTTTAAACTCGAATAGCACATTGATACAAGTTTTATTTTGTCGTTATAAAACGCAAACAATTGTTTTGTTCCACACGTTCGCAACACGGCCACCGCCACACGTTCAGGGTCTCATACAAGTTGAGATTGTTGACGCAACTGTAAGTGTGAACGTCGCTCGGCGATCTCGAACTTATGTGTGTTACTTTACCAAATATATATGTCAGTCTCCAACCCCTCATCCAGTCAGTCCGTGTGCCCAGCTATCGTCGTATTCGGAATGGTTATTTCGTAATACAGCTTTTCCTACTTAGAACGCGACTTTTCATCTTAAATAAGAATCCTTTTTGCTTATAGCCCTTTCTGCTGTCATGCCAGTTACTCTGAAACTTACACCCTTTAAAATTTTGTCTGTCATGTGCTAGGTTTTTTTTTATCTAGAATGTTTTTGTAAATATTTAGTATGAAAGCTTTTGTCACCTTGAGTGCATGAGGTATTGTGTTGTGGCTTTGCATGTTACAAGTGTTTGTGAATGTAGTTAATCGAATTACCCGATTTAAATAGCAAATTTTCTATATCAGGTACTCAATTTTTGCCTTTAAAATTTTGAATTAATGCCTATAGATTTTTTAATATTACATATTTGGTTTTCCGTGGTTTCAACTTTTTTTACTCTCCAGGACCTAACCATAATCAAACAAGAAGGCGAGAAGCTAGGAATGCACATAAAGGGTGGTTTGAACGGTCAGCGTGGCAATCCTAACGATCCTAATGATGAGGGGGTCTTCATATCGAAGATAAATAGCGGTGGAGCCGCCAGGAGAGATGGTAGACTGAAGGTGGGTACAGTACTATTTATTGATATAACATGATTTGTAGTTTTATGGGCGTCACCATACATTTTTAAACATAAATATTTGTTTGTGGGAGCTCTGAGCGCTTAGTGCGAGTTTGGTTGATGCTAATGCGATCCACACGTTCTGACGTTCGTCGCTCCGATTGGCTATCAGAAAGCAAAACGCGGTAAACATTTCGACCACGTTAATGTAAAAAGAACTCGTACTCGGCCTACTGAGCTCTCAACTGTTTTAATTCCCTTAATACAGTTTTAAACAGTCAAATCTAAAGATATTTCATAAAACAAGTCATGTTTTTATATTAGGTTGGCATGCGTCTATTAGAAGTGAACGGTGTATCGCTACTTGGCGCGACGCACAACGAAGCCGTGAACGCATTGCGATCAGCGACCAACGCACCTTTACACCTCGTCGTGTGCTACGGGTACACCAGACCAGAGAAGATCATTGTAAGAATACCATACACTTGAAACTTAACGAAAATATTTGTAGACGCACAATTGGCTACAGCAACCAGTAACAAGGCGTGATACTTCATGATAAGCAAAGCGCGGGCTACAAATATTTTTGTTGAGTACTGTATTTATTTATTTCATACCTAGGTACACAATTCAGTTTAAATTAATAAGGATTTTTTAATTTTTTAATTAAACGCTTTTCAATGCTTCAAAAATTCACGCTTCTATTAATACACATTTTGACACAATTCTTTTGTACACTAATTTCATTTGGCACGCTCCCGAGTGTGTGTTTATCTTTCACACCCGAGTTGTGTCCGTTTTCGCAAACGCATGTTAGAAAGAGATAGACGAAACGAATGTTTGCACAGACCGGTAGCGAGAGCGGGACGGCGGAAACGGGCGGCTCTCTGTCTCACTCAACGTCAAGCCTGGACAGAGATGATACTACGTTGCACCAACAGCAACAGGTCAGTATAATGAGAGCTTCCTTATATTCCTTTTGGTTGCATATAAATTTTAGCATGGTTCTTTTTTTTTCAGCTTGAACACAAGCATTCACCCTAGGCTTTAATTTCATTGTTTAAGATATTGTTATTACTATATTAAATGGATTTGTACCTCTACTTGCTTACTTAGTCGAGAGTAAATAGGTTTCTTCTAGGTAAGCGCGTTCCATCGTCGACCGCATTGTCGCTTTCTATCAGGTGAGATAGCGGTCAAGCGCGAACCTATCTACAATAAAAAAAAAAAACTTAAGGCTGGAAAGGTGACTGTCCAGAGATTCTACCACAAAAGTTATAGTAACAATTCTTCCTGTAATCACAAATCCGTTGATGTGTCGTTTAGTGGACTAAAATAAATATTATATGTTTTAAATAGTAATCAATGAATTTGGTTACCGCAGGAGCAACAATTCCAACAGGACCTAGTTGAGTTTGAACACGAGAAACAAGTCGCTGAAATGAGGGAAAAGTCTACACCTGAAAAGGTTAGTTGGTTGTTCATTGACTCATATAATATATTCTGAGATTGTAATATAATATGTATTCTTAACTTGTTAAATAATTTTACTACCTACGTGCATAAACATAAAGTTCAGTTTACTTTACAATTTCAAGTGATAGCAATATGAATAATAATAATCTTTTTGATCCTGATTTCAATTCCATTTTCATTGTATTCATTTTCTTTTGTGTTTCGCGTTGTCCTACTTTAAAGCCGAAAATTATCCCATGAAAACGTACTACTGAGATTAAACTACTGTGATTGACATTTGTCAATATTAAGTAGTATTGTTTTAAAAAAAAACTAGGGTGAGTTGCACTATTTAACTATAACGATAACAAAGCCGTTAACAGTTGTCAAATCGTCGAATTGACCAATAGGCGGCCGTTTCATGGTTGGTTATGGTTTGGTTATCGTTATAGTGAAATGGTGCAACTCACCCTAAGAGGTGTTTTGTTCAAGTTTCAACTTAATCTATCAAAACTGCAAAATTTTATTGTATCGTTTAGAATGTAGAATATTTCAATAAAACGTTTCAGGTGTTAGATATCGTTCACGCCGTAGAGAGCATGGCTCTCGAGCCCGCGCCTCCGATATCGCCCGAACTGCAACACAAGACGACCACCGTTGTCATGTCCAAACACACACTCCAACCTCAGGTTAGTGCATAAACTGTTCAGACATTAAACTCTTTTAAAAAAGAAGCTACAGTTAGACTTGTCCTTTAAAGAAGCTAAATGATTTGCTCTATCTAAAACATGCCAGAAAAACTAAATAATTGTTTCCATTTTTAAGAAATATGTGCCAGTTGTGTTTACATTTTTACTAGCTGTCGCATAGTTCTTAATGATGCCTTGATTAAACTTGAATCCCCCACAGAAGGTCACAGAACAAGAAAGACGGAATAATAATACACAAAAAAACATGATAATGTTGGTTAAATAAATACTTCAGATATGATGAATTTAAGAGAACCTCTTGACTTGTTCTGGGCCTAACTGTAAATAATTCTCCTTTGTATGCATGTATTATATTGTATTTTCCAATTTGATATTAACAATTTTTTTAATAAAAATTTAAAGCTTTTTACTTTTGATAATTGGAAAGTTTATATTACAGCATGATGAATAAGATTCAGCTTTGTATTATAGTATTATAAATAACTTTATCGTATTATAAAGGCCGAAACAACTGCTGTATAACTTTTTGCACGGTTAGCATCTTCCTGACTCTGTCAATTGATAGCAGCATGCACTATGTATATTTTGTAGTATAAATTATTGCTTGCATGAAAATATTCGTAAATATCTGTATTGAGTACTTTAAGTATACTATTTTTATGTCTCCTTGTCTTCCAAAATAAATGTTGTTTAGTATATCTACATAAGCCTTTTAATATGTAGTTGGTTGTGATGAAATGGACGGGTGGCACTTTACAGAAAATTTCAGTACACCAATCTCTTTACGGCGAACTATCTGTCTATTATCTGTAAATGTATTAACTATTACAGCATTGATAATGACTTTAAAGGACTGTTTTGCATGTATCCTCAATTCCTTTAAGTTCTCTCTGTTGGGACGTCTACGTAATAATTCATGGAAATGTAATAGAACTTCTAAGTGTACCCTAGTACTATTAGTATAAACCTTATAGCAAGACGATGTTGTTCAGTTGTTATTTTGATTTCATGTAGCTTAGCTCAATGTCGTCATGTGTTAGCTTGTATATGGGTTCTGCCTAGAGGACGACCCTAACTGGTGCAGTTTATGATTCAAAAATAATGACAAAGCGTATTACGTCCATTGCAGAATGCATCCATTGAGGAAAAGGAAGAAAACACATAGTACGGCAATGTTAACTTCTGTCCAAACACTTTGTAAATAAGTAATGTTCAAACAAACTATCGGATACACATAACATGTCCAGTAAACTTA
This sequence comes from Mythimna albipuncta, assembly GCA_929112965.1. Taxonomy (NCBI): domain Eukaryota; kingdom Metazoa; phylum Arthropoda; class Insecta; order Lepidoptera; family Noctuidae; genus Mythimna; species Mythimna albipuncta. The sequence continues at coordinate 11,938,094 of OV815969.1, forward strand.
TATAATAATGTGTTAAATTTGAACTGTGTTATTTGCCGAAAAATCTAAATGGAATAAAATAATTACGCATTTATAATTTTGGTTAACCAATATAATGAGTGTTATGAAATAAATAAATTAGGTAAATGTTTTTAATTCAGAATAGCTGTATGTACCAATGCAATGCTATTTAGTTGCATTGATGATCTTTTATGTCCGTACGTTTACAATGATGTTTTGAGTATAAATATCTAAACATACTTTTTTCTATATGTCGTTCTAGCTTCGCGCCGTTATGTAATCAACTACATGTAAAACATGAAAATGTTCATTATGAAAAATAATTAAATATAAAGTGGTAAATGTATATAATAGCAAAATTTATCATTGTATTTAGTAAGTAAGGAGAAGGGTATAATATGTAGTTAAGATACTATGATACGTGTCAAACAATATTTTAGTTTGAAATACTGGATTTAGCATTTTTTCTAATCGAGAGTTAGCATCTATCCATAACATGTGGAAAATTCTATTTAACTTAAACCTTATACCAATTTTTAACATAACCCACCAGGCGCCTTTACATATTTAATGAAATATTACAAGACCTGTCCTACTATATTAATTCCATCATATAAACATCTCGCATTTATTCTATTGATATGACCATTAAATGTTCTGCATTATTACTCAGTCCGATACGACCAATTTATATCATAAATGTAGTTAAATATTTAGCCCACAACCATATTCTATAATAACTAACTCCTAAATACTGATATATTATCATATTTGTAACACGTTGTACTCTATGTAATCTTCAATCCAAGAGACCAATTTTATATACCAGTTTATCCCTGTTTGTCTAACTAGAACAAGTCTATGAATATACATCAATCATATAAAATGAACACGACAAAGTAACGTCGACAAATTTTGAAATGTTTATAACCTTCGCTTCCAACTTTTTGACCGTGTTTATAAATTGTTATTATTTTCTGATGAAACGGTACCTTTGTATTCACAGATATTTGTTAAAATAAATTATTCTTAATTGATTTAAATTATGTAAGACTTAAAATTAAGATTTCTGGCCAAATTAATATTCTCAACTGCCAATTATTTTATATTTGATAACAACTATTGTGCTTTTACTTTATTTACTTTTTAATGTACAAAATTGTTCTAATTGACGTTATGTTTAGTGCTGCATTAAAATACATGATGTTTCAGATGACGTTTTCTTTTGTTTTTAAGTTAGCATGATTTCAATGACATTTATTTTGGAAGATTTTTGTTCATCGCTGAATTAAGCTTTTCGGTTTTATGCGAAATAATGATATTGGTTAATATTCATGATTTTATGTATTCATATTTTCGTGCAAGTAGCTTTGCTATTGTTCGACGTATGAAATATGTAATAATAAATTATATTTGGCTCAATTCGTGACGCTCGAGTATGCATTTTGTTTTGGTCTTTTTTTAGCCGTATGTAGCCAAAGTAATGAGTTGCGTAAGTACCGAGTGGTGCAGTATATTTTGTTGGTTTGGTTAGTCGTCTAGTTCGGTCGCGGCGCCCCCCTCGCCGCTCGCGGTGTTCTCGCAGCAGAAGGCCCGGACGCCGCCCCCCTCCGCACCGACCCCCCCGCCCACGCCCGCGGACGGCACGCCGGTGGACCCGCCGCGCCTGCAGCGCCCCACTCGGCCGCCGCCTGCGCCTCCCGCCACCCCGCTGACTCCTGCGACCCCGGCATCTCCCGCCAAACAAAAACCTCAAGTGCCTCGCAAACCACACACGAAGCGAGTTAGTTTCACACAAGAACCGATGGATGAACCCGAACATTATCCCATATCGACGAACGACACGAATATATTCCGATACTCATTGCATGACGAGCATGATGACGAACGAACGGAGCCTATGATCATTGACACTAACGATGCATGCGAGGGGTTCAGCTCCTTACTAATCCGAGACCAAACAACTACCGAGTTGGGAGTTTTGAGACCGGTCCCTAAAGCGAGTCGAGTACTTCACGCCGACCTCATCATCCCGCCTCCGCCTTTGTTCGACACTTACGTTAGTGATAGTGAATTAATTGAAGATGAAGATATTGAGGCAAGTCTACCACCTATCACTGTAATTCCTGAACGGATTTTGCTGCCTGAGCCTGCGGTGGCCGAAACATCCATGCAGTCCTCAAATTCCACAAATTCTCCTGAAACCGAAAACCCTCCTCCCCTTGTAAATTATGACGCCTTCCCGAATTTGGTTTCGGGGCCGGTCATTCCTGACGCACCATTTCGCTCGATTATAGTATCAGCAGTGCCATCAAGTCAAGTCTTCCGTACATCAGAACTTCCTGTAGCCAATGATGAATATTATAAGGAACTATCTGTAAGTCCTAGTGGAGAACCCGATCCCCCTGCATTACTACACGCACAATACAAAACTCTGCCTACTGTGTCACATGTCCCTAACTCTCCATGTAGCTTACATCCAGATCAAACTTATATCGATCAGCGAACTATGTATGTACCCGTGCACCGTTCATTACGTGATTTGAGGACAGACAATAGTACACCGGGTATGGTTCATTCTAACACATACCCGCCAATCAACCCGTACCCATCTCTAACGACTGTAGCTGGAACATACAATCCATACACATGCACAGTCCCTGTTTGTTCCTCCAATCCAATTGGTTTTATGAATCACAAATCACATACCGCTCTAGTCAGTACTCTAGGACAAGATATAAATGCAAACATCACTTCATCCGTCCCCACTAATAACGATGATGCGCCTAAAAGTGTTCAATCAGAGAGAAGAGTTCGTTTCGGTGAGGTGACGACATTGGCCGAAACCGATAGAATGTCGAACAGTTCGGATCCCTTGAGGGAAGGGAGCCCAACGCCCGCATCCGCCTTGAAACCCGCATGGAGCAGCAAAATCAAATCCTTCGCCATCGGCGAGGTAAACATCAATGTACGGAATCTTATCCTCGCACATACACACTCAGCTTCTTTTGATTGTGTTCGTCGGCAACCCAACCTGGATTCTTGACTAAAAACCACATAGTCTGTCATCCCTCCATATCCCATTTTGTTACTTACCCCCATTGAATTATTGTTTTTAACTTGCAATTACTTATATTTTGCATGTTTGATTTACTAACCGCAATAACCTTATTTTATAATTATTATTATTGTTTAATAAAACATTGACTGCATGGGTGTGAAGCCTGGAGAAGGGATTTCAATGCTTGTAAATATCATAAGCTTTTTAACTCATTATTTATTTGATGTGCGTATCAAGTTGTTGGTGTGATTAGCTAATCAAACTGAATATTCTCAGGCTTCCCCACCTCATTCTGGTAATTTTGTGAAAGCGTCTGTCAGCGATAAGAAGAAGTTCTTCGAAAATGCTATGGAAGAAAGTCATAAACCATCGCCCAAGCCAGGTAAAAAAGCAAGCAAGCAAGCATTTATAATTCGCAATTTAGATATAAAAAAATTAATTATAATGAATAATGTCGCTTAGTATATTACACTCATGTTAGTATTGACTCGGCTAAACTATGAGGACCAATGCAATCAGATCAAAGATCTTATTTCACCAGTAATAGTTAGGGACATAAACACATTTCGTGCGGCGGATAAGTTCTTTAGTAATCCTGAGTTGAGCTATTCGAATATAGACAAATGCTTGCTCAAATATTTCTGCTTCTTTCCTCAAAAGACCATTTAGGACACTACACTAATTTGCATGGTTCTCATACTCGTATCATTTGACCGTTACCTACATGTTTGCTGTATCGATTTTTTTTAAAAGAGACTTTGACCTCTGTGTTTGTTTCGGTGTTTCTTCTCAGGGTAATCAGCTAGGATAAACCGATCTCATAATTTAAACTGACGGAAAAGTTGAAGTGTCAAAGTGCTTAAAACCTATTTGCAAAATAAATATAATTTATCAGAGAGAGCATCTAAAAAGACATCTGTAATGGTTAACTGCTGTTTTCAGAAAAAGTTTTCACATTCCTATCAGCGGATGAGGTGGAGAAATTGAAGCAAGAAGAGGAAAGGAAGATGGCGTCTCTGTCGCGATCAGAGCTCGGCTCGTGGTCCCCAGGCGAGGACCGCCAGAGTGGATATAGCTCACATTCCGACGACGAACCTTATGAGAACGGCCATAGGTAAGACACGAGATTATTATGATGGCTAAGTTTAATTCAAAATGTTGATAAAGATCGATGGATTGGATGAACACGAAGAAAATTGGCGTTTCTGAAAATATGTTAAATGAAGTTCGTTCGTCTAGCGGTAATTAAGTCGAACAGAATGGAAAGGGCTGTCTAATCATAAGAAACTTATTGTTTTTTGAGAATTAGTTTATGGGTCGCTGATTGGACTGTGACACTACACCTAGGTATGCTAATCTCAACATTGGTGGACCTCCGAAAGGCTGCCTAGATTTTCTGTAATAACTTTGATTTGTTTTTGTGTAGTGTGTCTGGAGGCGTCAGTCCGTCAGCTAAGTCACAACGCAGACGCGCGGGGCGTGACGGTGAGGTAGAGGATGCGGCAACGCGTGCGGCGCGACGCGCTGCTTGGCGGGCCGCTAGGCTGCGCTCGCTCGAACAGGTCAGTGATCACCAAAAGAATGGTAAAAATAACGGCATCAGCTGCATCCAGATAAAAGTATAAATGATGTTGAGAACTATAGAATAGACTGTCTAAAATCATAGAAGCAACTATTAAAATTAAACTAAACTACCCACAACTGCCCAAGCGTAGTTTGATGTTTGAATAATAATACGGCTCGAAGGACCATAGAAATATCGTAATAATGACATAAGTTTCAAAATGAATCTAAGATGTCTGTCGTTCTATTTTATGTTATACAAATTAACAATATAGGTTAAACGGGTTTTGATTTATTTAGGAGGCGCTTGAATCACAGAAAGTGATAAAAAGCATGGTGGGACCAGCGAGTGACATTTTAGAAGATCCACCGAGGGAGAACTCCAACGAGGTAATTACTCCAAATTATAGCAGCTCCATATTTTGATGAATCAGTTGAATGTTGTCCAAATTAAAATACTAAAGCAACCAGTCTTGTAAATGGAAAAATGATCATGTTTTTTCCCCAAACCTAATTTTGATTAACTCAATGTAAAATCAAATATCACATCACCTTGTCATCGTCGCTTCTCATTCCAATATCCAACGTCATCTTTTTTCCATTTCAGATTTAGAATGTTATAATCCAATAATATTCCATGTATTAATTGTTTGTAACTGTTAACATTGTGATTAACACTGAAAGCATATTGTCTTTGTCTAGTAAGCAATGATTAAGTCTGTCCTAGTTCTGTCTGTATTCCATTTGAATGTTTGATTTGATACCTTTGATGTCTTGTTGCAAGTACCTGTAACAGTACTTATGATTTAACTTGAACTAACACATTGTGGTTAATATGTCTTATCATGGGTGGGGATCAATGTCGCTTGGCTGGCATATTATTGTACGTTCACATTGGGCTGCGAATGTCAAAATTGGCTTTACAAATTATAGAAATGGCCCCTGCCACGTATCGCGTTACGTACAAAACCGGGCCCTATACTGGCCGTCAAGGAGAAAGAAAAATTGTTAGACGAGCGCATTACTCTTCGGACCGAGGAGTTCGTGTGCCCGGCCACCGGCGAGACTAAAGTGCGAACCGTCGAGTACATTGAGAAAGTCATTGAGAAAGAGGTACGCGTACAACGCCGCGACTTGTACATTGTGCTACGTAAGACGCTGTACACAAGCAATGCCGTATCGTGTGGTTTTTATATCTTTTGTATATCTTTAAAACTACGCTTAGCTTTCAACGTGCAACTGTTGTGACAGACAAAGACCGAACTATAGACTGACTAAACGAAACGAATTTTGTATCAAGACAATGAAATACGAACGACTGACAAAGATCAACTGCGTGTATAAACACTAAAATGTTGACGGGATCTTTTAAGTGCACATAACGAAATACACAATATAGCACAACACAAACTTTAAACACCACAATTTGCAGTAGACATGTTTTAGAAAAAATTACTAATCAGTTATGATATCTATTTGAAGTTATTGCACTAAATTCCACAAAGGCACAAAATGCTTGATTCTGATTTTTTATGCTCTTTTATTACTATTTAGGTGTGGCTAACAAAATATGAAAGTCTGTAAAAGAGGTAAAAGCTTTTGATTAATTCTTGAGTTTAAAGTAATTATATTCTAGTATAAAACTTGATCGCCGATGGTTGTAAGCTTGTGGAATTTAAGAAAATAATGAGGAATATTATTTAATAACTGATTTACAACTTTTCTGTGAAAGTATTGAAATGTAGATAATCACGTAGTACCTAATTACACTCACGTTAGCCTAGAACTAAAATCGACGTGGCAATAACAAGACTTAAGTTATAGAGTATCCACATAATATTATATTGTTATAGATCCCATGTTATATACAATTTATTTGCCCCATTTGACAATATCCCAATTTCCAAGGTATCCCCCTTTTATTTACTTTTAATTCTTCTTATCTATTTAATGTTTTCACGAGTGTTGCATGATATTTTGGCATGGCATGCTAACTTAATTTATTGTGTAATTTGTCAGACGATACCTGGATTCTAGACACGGCAAGCTTCAACGAAAACAATGGTTTGTTGCGTTTATTACTCTACAGAAATATATATACTAAAGCTTTTCATTGCTTTAGCAGCAAAAGCAAAACTAACCCACTAATGCCTGTATATTAGAAGATTAACAATTATATAAGTATTTAGTGCATGTCATTTCCCATAGGTAACCTACATTAAAAATTTACGAAGGGGTGTCCAAAATTGTGACCATTTGTATTAGAGTGCTTATGTGTTCTATGTTTTTTTTTTGTAGTTATGTATATCACAATTTTGAACACATAGTTCAATGTTCAACATTAACTTTGTTATCGAAATATACTTTCATAATTTCCCGTTCTGAAACAAAATACTAAAAGAACATCATTCATTTAAAGAATTTAGATACTTTCTGAAGGTAGTAATTTTATATCATTTCTCAGAAGCATTTCTCATTAATTCTCGAACAGTTATTACAAAAGTCTAGGACTTTGGCTTTAATTGTGTTTATCTATACAGGTGGAAACGACGCAAGAAAAAATTATTTCTTTGGAATTAACAACTAGCCCGAGTAGCGAAACAGCGCCTACCGACCTTGAGGAGGCCGGTATTAGCTTAGGAGAAGGTGAGACCGAGGGCGGCGACTCGCTGCAGCCCGATATCGTGCAGGTGGTGAACCCTCTGCTGGACGGCGGCGCGGGCCGCGTCACCGCCATCCCCGTCGGCCCCGCGCACCGCGTCACCGCGTACACAGAACAACCGCAGTAGACCACACACTTACTCAGATCTCTACCCCCACACGCCTCAATCTCCGCTCCCTTACCTACCTGAACGACCCCATGACAACACATCGGCTATAACCACAGTTGTAATAGATACGACTCGACCGCCGTCGAGAATCGAACTCGATTGTAGATTTCTTCAACGAAACGAACGTTCGTGAAACGAGTTTCCATCTTAATTTTGTATTGTAACTGTGATAATAAATTTAGATTCCACCGACTTGTTATGTTACTTAAAGGCGCTTGAAGAAATCCACTAGCGAGATGCGTTTTGTGGCATTTTGATTTCGATCACAATTTTTATTTTTTAATTTAGTTTTGCGACGGAGATTTTAGAATAATGATAGGTGTTACTATATATTTTTGGAAATATTAATAGTTATTATTCTTTGAATACTTTACGTATTTAATTTTAAATAATTTTCATTCCGTGCAAGTCTTTATTTTGACTGAATGTTGATGCTGTACCTGCTGAGGACTGTGACTGGTTGATGACCAGAATGTGAATGTAAGCCGAGTGTAAGATGATAGAGTTGTACATACCATCAACAACACGCTATGGAATGCGACGCAAGTGTAGGAGAGTGGCATCACATTTGACGATATAACTTAATTATATCTATTTTACGTGCATTATACAATTACATATTTTATTTGCGCATTGTTGTTTCATTCAGTATTTTGTGTTTGATGATGTATTAATATTTTAATTTAATGTAATATTAATTTAATTTTATATGTGGTGCCTTGATTTCTTGAAATCAATTTTATTATTATAATAATATACGATTTTATTATTCAAACTTCATTATATTTTATTTCATTATTCTTGTAATTTTGTTTCGGAAAGTAATTTTACATTAAGTTATAATATAAAGATTGTAATCTTACAAAAGGTGATGAATTACGCATTTGCATCAGTATGACCGTAGTGTTTATTTTTAAGATTGCTGTAAATGTCCAGACGTAACAACAAAGTGTACATTTCCGACTGTATGAAATGTAAGATTTGAGTTTGATAAAATATGTATTACGGTAAATAAATTGAAGTGTTGAATGAGAGAATGTGTGTCCTTTATACCTTTCTAGTGATATGTGCATTGTAAACTATTGAAAACATTGTATGTTTGTCCCAATTAAATGTTTTAATATATATTTTAATAAAATTACTCTGTGGTTTTATTAAAAAAAACTCAAGATTTAGGCTATTACATTTAATCTAGGTATATAATAATAACAATATATCTGAGGAACACAATTTAAACGTCTATGACCTAATAAGAACAACAAAAATATCTTAAAAATAAGTAACGAATAATAATACTCTACTACTTCTTTGGTGCGATAATGCCTTCCAGTTGAGCCTGAAATCAAATAATTGTGATTAGGAAATTGCAGATAGGTGGATACTCAAGTTTTTATAGTGCAATTAATGTAATACTAGCTGCTTCCAGCGGCTTCACCCGGGTGATAGAAATTTATCCCAAGGGAACATACTGCCGGGATAAAAAGTATCATTTGTGGTATTTCACGATATGGTCTACCCATGTACCAAGTTTCATCGAAATCCATTCAGTAGTTTTCGTATGAATGAGTAACAACCATCCATACATTTTGACTGGCCTGTTAGTATAGTGGTTGGTGGCCCTGATTTCTAAGCCGGAGGTCGTGGGTTCGATTCCCACCCAGGACAAATGTATGTGTATTGAGCACGATCATTTTGTTCTATCTGGGTGTAATTTATCTATATAGGTATATGAAGTATGTTTCTCAGTTGTTACTCATAGTACAAGCTCTGCTTAGTTTGAGACTAGATGGCGTTCTATGATTGTTGTGGAATATTATTATTATTATACATACAAATTTTCGGGTTTACAATATGCTATATAGCAAAAACTATCGCTAAAGACGATGCGAAATTCGCAGCCAAGTTGCAAGCTGACAGACCTGTATGTCATTGACTAGCATAAGGTCCAGAAATAAGCTGTTCTCACCTTGAGTTGAGCGTTGGTCTTCTTCAAAGCCAGTAACTCTTCTTGGTGACGCTTCTCTTCAGCGGCTCGTAGTTCAGCCGCACGACGTTCAAGCTGCTCAGTCTTTTGTTTCAATTCCAAACATTGTTTCTCCAGGGAGGAACGTTCAGCTTCCAGCTTTGCTACTTGATCCATTAAGTCTGATTTTCCTTGCTCTGACTAAGAATGATAAGTTACTTTAAAATTTCTTCTTTTGTATCACCTTGTATTCTTCGATGGCATAGGCAATAGATGTAGGTAAAAGTTATAAGTAACTACTAAATTTCATGAAATACTCCTAGTTACCCTATTTTATTGGAATGCTTTTTGTATAGTATATAATTGTGTCACCAGCAGAAAACTAATCCAGACTGCCTAAATTTATATATTTGCCTGTTTTATAATACCTATATATTCCTATTTAACCTTTCAATCGTGGAAATCACAGACACAATAGAAAGACAATAGGTGCGCGAACGCGTTCGCTTGGGGTTTAATGAACTAATGAAAAAAATTCCAATAATGTCTGATCTGCCAATCGATTTAAGGTGCGTTTGGGATCATAGCAAAGAAAAAGAAATAAATAAAATATGAAATTTCGAACCTGTAAAGCTTTCCTCATACCGAAAGCGATGGAACTACAGTAGAGCGTTTGGTAAGCTTCCATTGTGATTTTCGCTTCATCGCGCACCCTCAGTAGTAAAAGACCCCTTTCTCCACAGTTTATGGTTACCTGTCGAAATTATACTATTTCATTATTAATTTTTTTCTAAATTCTTTAATGCTACGTTTATACGTGGGCCCAGCCTCGGCCAACAGCTATTGTATAGTAGCCGTTGTATAACCGGGGAAACCCCGTTAACACAATGGCGATTGGCCGAGGCTGGGCCCACATGTAAACGTAGCATTATGTGTTTAAAATATGCTAACTTTGCATTACTTATACCTGCTGCTTCGAGAAGGACATACAAGAAGCAATAACCTGCTTTTTGTAGTGCCGTTAGCTGGTTTTACCGCAAATAACTTCAGGAAGAATGAAGACGTTGAAATCCTATATGTTTGGGCATAACGACATGGTATTTATGTACCTAGCCCAATTGGGTGCGCTTAATCGAAAGTAATAGGTGCAGCGATGTAAAGTGGGATACCATGCACGCACACACAAAAGAACGCTGAATCATTTTGTTATACCGCAATCGCTCATGTATGTAGTGTAGTATTTTTGGGATCAGTTAAAAAATATGTGAACCTGTCGTATAAGTTCATCGAAGCACTGGGTGTAGAGCTGTCGTCGAACGGGACAAATGCCCGTTTCTCTGGCTTGTCTCTGTTGCAAACGCGTGTCAAGCATCTCTTGTAGATTTATCACATCCAGCCGAGTCGCAGGAGTTGATGAAATCTAAATTAAAAACATCAGATCATTAATGTTCCCAGATAAATGCGGCAAAATGTTGAACCTCTTTTTCAGGTAGATATGGTACTATATCAGATCGTCGCGTGTTAAGGCACAGTTAAAATTCAGGTTACTTAAATGCCTAGTTGTATTTTTTCAACATTATTTTTGATGTCTCTATGGACGGACTAATGATTTGGCGAAAACGGCTGTCTTTATATCACTCATAATTAGGCATCTTAAATCCTGCCAGAGCTAATTGCCAGGCCAATACCTACCTACATTAAATAAAAATTCAAGCTCCTGGGAATCCAAATCATGACTATCTCAAGGACTAGACTACGAAATGGTGTGGAAAAGACACTAGAGCACCTTTTGAGTCCATATTTGGCCATCTTCTTCCCATTCCTTTGGTGGCAAAATGGCATTTAGGATTTCTTCTGTTTCCTTTTTGGCTTCTGTTGGTACGCATGGTTGTATGGACGAACCTGCGAGAATTGGTACCTGCAATAAGAAATAAGAATGCAACGCAAATCTTTTGATTGTATTTGGCAAATCAACCATGAATGTTTGAAACAAGACTAAATAGCTTACGACTTTCTCCGCCCGCTTTGTGACTAGTACGGGATTGTCATAACGAACTAATGTTTCTTCTGAGGACACGGGAGCTCTCTCAGTCATTTCTAAAATTATTTATGTAAATAGATTTATTTAATTTGTACTAGAACTGTCAATGTCGAAGACCGATATCGTGTATTGTACACAAGGTTTCGTCGCCATGGTGACTGCCTGTTGCATAGCGATGTACTTTGGTTGCAATAATCAGGAACTAGCGGCCCCTCCCCGGCTTTGACCGGATACAATATTCGTTGTTAGCGGAAAAACAGACAGACACGTAGGTACTTAAAGCGACTTTGTTTTATATTGTAGGTAGATACTAGCTGCTGCCAGCGGCTTCGCTCGAGTGATAGTAGAAAATTATCCCAATTATTCATACTTCCAGGATAAAAACTAGAAACCTATCCAATTTCTATGCCAGGACAAAGGATAACCGTGTAGGTACCTACCTAGTTTCCTTAATCGAAATCAATTTAATAGTTTTTACGTACAAACATACAAACTTTCGCGTTTATAAGTAGGATAGAAAACTAGTCGTAGTTTATCATCATAATTTTAGCCGAGGGCCGCAAGGCAGAGAAGGAAGATAGGAGTGGGTTTTAGTCAGTAAAACTTTGAAACCTCCGCCCAAGGGCGGGAGAAGTCATTGGATGATTTAACACCTAAAAAAAGTCCAGCTGGTGTTTATCCTTCGAGTTTGGTGGAATCATAAACCTTCAGAAGGCACTTGAGGATCGACTTTCCACTCCTCTTCAGGAGTTCGGCTATATTTCCGTCATTACCCGACGCTAAGCTGATTCTGAGATAATCTATTTTTATCCGGAATGTCTTCGTTATAGTATCGAGTCAAACTCTCTTTCAGAAGCTTTGATATAACGGATATGATATTATCATCGTCGGTCTTCAGCATCACGAGCTGTTTTGGCTTCTGCCCAAAAGAAGATTAAAAAAAAATGCTCTATCTTATCTTTAACCCTTTCGGTTTCTATCTTCTCAGCGGCCAGGAATTACACGCTTCGTCTAAAGACCGCAGAATCATCTTATATCTACTTCTTCTTCATGAACTCAAGAGTAGGATCAGAGAGCCTCTTGTTCTTATGTAATTGATGAGTTTTAAAGAACTCGGACTCGACCATATGGTCTGGTTAGTTTCTATAAACTCAACTCGACGAGGATTATGCATAGCATAGCATAGTCGGTCTTATAACGTTCCTACTGTTGGGACTGAGGCCTCCTCTCTAGGAGAGGGAATAGGCTGTAATCCACCACGCGGGCCCAGTGCGGGTTGGTGGATGTCACATAGGTATCTTCGAATTTTTAGTTCTAGGACATGCTGATTTCCTCACGATGTTTTCCTTCACCATTTTGTGAGCAGTGCTGATGAATTTACACAAAGTAATGCGCCTGGCTGGGTTTGAACCCGTGACTCGTAATTCGGAGCCGTTACCAGTCGCGGGAATGCGATGGATGCGAGACGCACAGGATCGGTCGTTGTGGCGACGCTTGGGGGAGGCCTATGTCAAACAGTGGACGTCTTTCGTCTGAAATGATGATGATGATGAGATCGGAGAAGACAACCCACATTATACCTAACCACTTCCTCCGAGTTTCTTAATTGACTTGGTTCAATATCTAATTGTCTAAAACCAAGGGTCTAAGTATTATTATTATTAGTCATTTACATAGCAGATGGTTGTGTGTACTGCTCATTGTGTGCAGGGATCGGAACTGGGTCGGCTCGTAAAATGTATCGACGATGCATGTAGCTATCTTTTACGAATAACACTGTAAACCCCTCCAAAATACTAAAGTAAAAAGGTTGTCTGTAAGAGATCGCCCTGTGCGATAGGGCCGCCCATAGTACACTTATTTTGAATAATGTTTGTCCTGTATCTTTTTTGTTCATGCGTTGTACAATAAAGAATATAATAAATAAATAAAGTAAAATATTGTGTAAAAAAAAACCTACAAATAAAAACAGTTATTTGAGACAATTAGTTTGAATTCCATTTTAATCAGCAAATTATACTTAAAATAAAAGTTTGTAAATTACATTACAGATACTTAATAACAGTCTTTTGAATCTGATATTGCAGTGTCCAAACAAAACCTTCTTCACAGTACATTCCAGATAGCTGTCTATTCAACACAAACCATCACGAATCATGTTTGATTGTGATTCAAACACATTTTCTTCCTTATTCATTGGGAATCACTACTGGAACTTGAACTCGAGTCGGTGGACATGACTTCTACGTCTTCTTGATTGGGCGCGTCCTTGCCACGGCCGTCGATCGCGACGGAGTTGCCGCCTCCGACTGACATGTGGAGCTCTCCAGATGGATGCCATGTGAACTGGTTTGATGCTGAAGCTGGCACTGTGGGGAAATAAAAACATTGTGCATTATTACAATATACTTTGTATTAGGATTTATTTGAAAATTTCAATGAAAATATGGAGGAAGATTTAGCCCAGCAATGGGACAAATAATATTCCCAAGAATATTAAATTTCATTTTCCATTTTCCTCATGATGAACTATGGTGAATGACATGATGATATCCGTTATATTTAGCACTGACATCGTACATGATCAATTCAAATGTAACCTGCTATAATTTATGACTGCATGAGGAAATGCAATTCACCATACATTAGAGCCATAAAGCTTATTCAAGCATGGAAATACCCATAATTGCTCTGTAGTAACTTTTAATATATATATGAGCTAGAATAAATTTCTTAGGAAAAGTATGAATAATATGACTCACCCCCGCCTGTGGTCATTCTATGCAGTTCGTTTAGTGTAGATGGTGTGTGTCCATTCAGTGGCAGGTCGCAGAGCCGGCCGAGCATTCCTAACCTCATCTCAAGATCTGTGGGGTACGGTCTGCGTGGATCTCCAGGTTGCCACGATAGCGGAGCACTCACTGCATTTGAAGCACTGATTCTGTACATTTAGTGTTTTTGTTACAAAAGGAACTGTGAGTACAAACGTTTTTTATAAAATAAATAAATATTTTTACATAAACAATGACTTGCCTGTGTGCAAACTTGATCAAATCTTCAGATGATACTGGCCGTTTTCTTGACTTGACTATTGAAGCAAGCTTCTGTCTAGCTTGATATAATGATGTTGCAAGGATTTGTTCTGCATCTTTGAGTTGTCTTTGTAAGTGGTAGATGTCTTGATCCTACATAAACAGTAGAAAAATATTAGTGTCTGAACATATTGAACAAAAATGTAGAAGATAAACAATCATTTCTATCTGTAGTTTTACCTTGTTTTCAACTTCAGCCTTCAAGTCATTCATTTTCTGTTGAATTTTGGCTTGTTCATCAGCTAACTCCAAGGTCTTCTTAAATTCTGAATCTTTTGAGAGTAGCAGGTCTGTTAACTGTGCATGGTCTGCCGCAGACAGCTTTTGAGGTTTTGGGGCAATTGATACTTCTATCATTTCTCTGTAAAATTAGATAATTACATCATAATAACAATACTTTCTTTTCTAATATTCATTTAACGAATAAATTCACTTACTTAGAAATTAATTCAATATCGTCAATCAACGCCAGTAGTCGGTCTTTAGTGCTCAAATGGGATGCCATGATACCCCAATAACTATTATAAATAGCTTTGTTCGACGCAGAGATTCTCTAATGCTTCAGTTCATAAAACTTGTATAAAGATGCAATTAACTCGTCAGTTATCAGGGTTCTCAATTCTCAAATATCGTTCATTTTTGACGTGACAACGTCTTAAATTAGGTTGCGGCTGGGAGTCACTTATGAAAAAGTGTAACGCTCGGTAACGTTACGATGAGTCACCGAACGAGAGAGAGGCCCGCCGAATGCCTTGCGTCTCTCTCCCACTCAACTATTTTCATTCAATTCCTTGTTCCTATTGTGCAATTTAATTATATTCATATCAATAAATATTCTACCGAGAAAAAGACGTTGTCACGTAAAATCTTCGCCCGTAAAACCGACTTTACAGGCAACCATTTTTTAATTAAAGACTATGATTTGACATGTGCAAATGTCAATTTCTGAAAATATGTTGCCAGATTTTTAGTAAAAGTGATGTCTCCAAATTCGATTTTTCATACCGGTTTTTTAACATTAGAACCTTTATGGAAAATAGGACTAAGATACTGTATGTGTGTGTTAATATAAAGTCTAATATGAATTGAAAACTAAAATAATCAAAAATTTTTTTAAAAATTACCATATTTTTTAACACTCCGCCTTTTACTTAGGCTAAGAACTCACGAAGCGGTTTTCACTTCTGTAGAATGCTAGAGATATATATGTCTACCAAATTACTTTCAGGAAATACAAAAGCTGATCATAATTAGTTGCATAAAAAACGAAATTATTTTTACGAATTTTTTTCGGTTTTTTGGTTAGTATCGGTTGCGGTACCTCACTATTTATGAAATGGAAAAAACATGCAACATTCGTATTGTCAAATCATAGTCTTTGATTAAAACACGAAGATTAATTACAGTAACAGTATCGAGTTTGACAGCATCAGCAAAGAATGACAGATGGACAGCTTTGACAATTACAAAAAGTTGCCAAGTTATCACAACTTATCCAGCTCGCTTGCGTGTTGAAACGCGCGAACTTCAAAATGTGTGTTGTTGTCTTTTTGACTGCAAGGTGTTATAATTCTTTCATAATTCTCAAAAGTCTTCCCATTTCTTTTTTATTGCAGTCTCGCATCGATCGCTAGTAAAGAAATTATTATTTTTTATTATTTAAGTACCTACCTACATATTTTCTAATTTTATTAAACAAGTCCTAAATAGTTACTTACTTTTTACCTGCTAAAACGAATAAAGAAAGATGAAAGCAACAGCAGCTGGCGTGTTTCAACTGCATTATTGTGAAAAAAGTTGTCGAAAGAAGTTTACACTCAATGTTGTTTGTCTTTAATTACGTGAAAGAATTAGCTAATATAAATTTTAGTTTTGTTTCGTTCTTAGTGTGATATTGAACCATTTCAATTTTTCAATAATTGCTTAAGTTATCAAGCTTACTATCCGAGTCAGATGCAGAGAACTTATTGATTTCATCTCAGAAATATAGTTTCCTAAAGGTAGGTAGGTGTTTTATTTAATAAGTAACTTTATTTTTACCATCTGCTGCCTGTGGATAAAATAATTGCATTCATTGCTTACACAGCGAGTCATTTTCGTGTACGTGCAGTGAACGGAAATATAGATATGTAGGTATAAACGTATATGTACTCGCCTACCTTGGTTATTGTTTTGTACACATAGTAGTCATAATGTTATGCGATTCACACGAACCGGCTTTTGTGCACGCTGTTGCTGCGTGATCAGCTGATGGCGAGGGGAATGTGGGCAGAGGGGAGGCTGGGGTAGTATGAGGGGAGAGAGGGGAACCACGCTGTGAACATGCGCACACCACGTGCTCGTGAGACTTTATTACTGTGCGTCACCTTTAATAAAATTAGATGTACTTTCAATAAGTTTGTGGTTTTTCTTTGAGAGTATTTTGATTTACATTGTACGACATCAGTAGGTACCTACCTAATGATTCAAAGAACACGTTTAATTAGTAACGTAGTAAACATGATCACGACTAGCATTCGTGATGAATAAATAAATTACCTATTTGACAAAAATAAATCGTAAACAAAGTCGTATTTGAAGTACGTACCTAATAACTTATTTAAACTTATTTTATTAACAAAAAAATCAAAAACTGCTAACTAAAAATAAAAAATGTGGTCATACTCCATTTCTACACTAATAAAGGCAGCAATGCCACAGCCTAGCTAAATCAGTTGGTTCAAAAGATATGTTTGATATTATTGTATAGCTTATTGACATTATGTACCTAAATTAAGTCCTCTAACAAGACATCTTAATGGACGTCCCTTCTAAAACGAACTTTCAAACTATTAAATGCAATGAAATTAGTATCAACACCATTGTAAGTTACAAGCAATTCTTTAGGCTGTGGTGGAGGTTTCTTTTCTGACATCACACACCAGGGGAGAGGGGGAGGGGTTGCCTGCCGTTGTTGATTCGATCGGACGCCCGCTGGCTCGCTGCAATAACAGTTCCAGTCTGAGCTTGGCAGTAGAGGTGAAATTGGCTTCTCTGCCAATCTAATGGAAAATCGTTCCTTCGAGAAAGTGTCATCTGCGATCGTGTTAAACAAATCAAACATTCGCCTAAGACGCGACAATTGCCGTAAACAGCAAATCCTGCTGCTACTATTATGTTGTTTAAACGGATCATTGAAGGAAAGTCCATGTTGAATGCGGATGCCAAGAATATTTCGAGGGAGAAATGTTCTAGAAGGAGGTCGGAATGCGATGGATGTAGTGAACATTCCACGTGAGTCTGGATCCTGTACTTCTATCTTGGTTCTAATTACATTGAAACGGGGTCAATAGGAATGCAGGGGTGAATAGAAACAAAACTTTAAAAAAGTACTTAGTTAATTAATGTAATAATTACAAAATATTGATGCTTTTTTACGGTACCAAAATGAAAAAACATAATCCAACTTTTGTTTCTATACACCCCTGTATTCCAATTCACCCCGTTTGTAGGTATTTTATTTTAAGTAGGGTGACTAAACTTCTTGATCTAGGTTTAATGCAACTGTCTAGCTGTCTATTAATAGACGGCGCGTTCACGGTAACCAGCATTTTCAAAGGAACAAAATAACAGACCAAGGCACGAACTCGTTTATGCCGTGGACGGAGGAGTTACCTATGTATTTATTTTTAAACACCAGTTTAAATCAATGCCACCGATGTGCATTCTTGACCGAGTTTAACAAACTAGTACCTAAAGTTAATCGGAGCTGCCGAATATTATCTTAATGTTTATTTACATGTACATTAATAGCGGTCAAAGAGGGTCATTATTGACCATTATGGGTTCAAAAGGGATCATTGATCTTCAGTTATTGACTGTAGGAAAGATACTAATTTACCTGTCAAGACCTACTTAGGTACCTATTTGACATCAGTTAAGGTGTTAACAAGGGATAAATAATAACATAACACACACGGTTTCGTTTGTTGTGGTAGGTAAGTGCTGTTTCATACGCTCTTTGACCGGTTTTGATAATTTTTATGATTGAGAAATATTTAGGTACCTACCTAACCTAACTAGGTAAGTACTTAAAACGCTTGCCTAACCATTATTCAAAATCGAATGCAGTAAAAAAGCACCATAAAAATGTTTTAATTACTGCAGTACATTTTTAATACGATATTTAATTAATTTAGCCTTAGGTAAATATTTTAATGATATCGGAAATAATCATGTCAAATTTAAATAATATATCATACCTACTATTTAAATTTAGTAGATCTAGGTATAGCATTTTTTATGATCGTCGAATCCGGTATTGAACACAATTTAGGTTCTGACTTTTTTTTATGTATCGTAATTTTTAGGTCCCTATATTTTAATTGAAATACCTACATCACCTCAACTATTTTAGGCAAGTTAGATACCTGTCACTGCTCTTAAAAAAAGTAAAAAAGACAAAAACTACCTAAAAACAAAAGGAAAATTATGAAAAAACTAAGCAGGTAAATATATTTTGTAAAAAATCTCTGTTTCGCAACTGATTTGTATATCTATTCTAAATTCAAATTGTCTATTGAAACAATTGTTTTTAGGTACTCAAAACAGGCTCTTATCGCACTACGAATAAGTTCGACATGCCATGTTTATCACTCTCGTGTTTTTTTTTTAATTTATCATAACAAGGGCCTTTTTTCATTCATAATTCGTCACGGTCAAAAGTGATTATTATTTTTTTTAAGCAAAGAGATCGGATATTTTTAAGGTTCTAATATTTAATGAAAATTAAAATTGTGTTTATGAACAGAATATCATGAATAAATAAGATTATTTACATTAATAATTTGTTATATTTGTTTTAGGTTTAATATAAAGACTTTAAAAAAAAATCCAATGATTCAGATTTAATTTTCTTCAAAACCGAGTCAGTATGAAAATTCATTGGGTAATTTTCCCCATTTCTCGTAGTTTAAGATATGGTCATCTACTCCTCTTTGAAAAAAACATTTAATTATATTATCCGGTCTATTATAATCCCATGTACCTATTATTTTCCAAAAGAACCCTATTTAAACTGAATTATTTGTAACATAAAGACACCTCACCAACAGTTCCCGAAGTAGCTACGATCTTATCTGTGTATGAATTAAAGGTAACCAACATGTAACACAACCAATTAATTCTTAGTGATCCTTTTGATCATTGCGATAAAAATCTCTCTAGTTCTTCATATCATTTAGTTCGAACCAATGACCATACAGGTTCGAACAATGTTTTCGATACAACGTCGATCAGATTCAACTTTACAGTAATACCTGTAAAAGGATTTGTGATAAAACAATGCCTTATGAAAGATCTCAATTTTAGTTTTCGTAATAAATTCTTCGTTGCTACACACCTCCCGCAATGCACACTATGAAATCAATGTGAATGATTAAACGCAAAATTTTAACTATGACACGTAAATCTTAAGCCTACTGGGGCCAGGGTTATCCGAAAGGGAAGCTCGGTCCCGGCACGAAAGGCACAAAGGAACGGGAGGGGGGGGGGGGGAATTTAATCTATCTCCTGCTCTGCCTAAGAGCGGGGGTTGTCTAGTGAGCACCATTGGCTCACTTTTGAAAAGACTTCTGCATTTCATTGAAATAAAGGGTTCATCCCTCACAATTTGAAGATTTGTTTTTTGAAAATTTTGATAGCATTCGAAAGGTTAAAGGCCAAAAATTAGCAAACAATTTTATTAATGATAAAATGCGATGCGTACCGGAAGACGTCGCGTTTTAAGGCCTACAAGGTGGACCGGGTTGCGGCAGGACCGTTCATTGTCCAACAGTAGACGTCTTTCGGCTGAAATGATCATGATGATGATAAAAGTCACGACTGATTTGGTGTTAAATGAACTACTAGGTAGCTCATAATATTTGGTTTCTCTAATTACGATGCAATGCATAGCGCAAGACGATATAAGCAAAACCAAGGGAACGAGACGTAGTATATGTTCTGAATAAGAATAAGGACTAAAGAAGACTATCCGGGAGCACGACTTTGATAAATTATCTAAATGAAGGCCTTTAGAGACGTCATCACTTTAAAAACAATAGGTAGTCAAGTGTCATAATATTTTGTTAAAAAGATTTTTAGGTTTGATGTATACCTACCTATTTTCAGATGCTTTCCGTAATTCGGTAATTGTAATGTAACCAATAACAAAACTCTACAGAGTAACTTTTGATTCATTGCCTATCTTTCGAATCTTTCCAGGGTGAAAGTGATACCTAATTATAATTTTACTATAAGTAGTTCAGGTGAAATAATGTCTAAAAAAAGGCACGTAAGTAGTGCCGGATGAAGCCAATGCAGAAACTGGATTTCATATAGTATCAGGCACCCTGACTTCTTATTGTACATCCAAGCATGGCTCCTTTATGCGCAGGGCCTGTAACATTATCTACTCTTGTTATGAGGTTAATCTGACACTGCATATAAGTCCAAATATGCAAATAATAAATATTACAGGTATGTAGCAAACTATAATTTTAACGAACATGCTAAAATGATTACTAGGCTTCAGGTTAATCATTTTTTAAACGTAATGTACTTAAATAAAAAGAAATCAAAAATTCAAAGAGATGTAACATCAAACTCGCACTGGGCCGGCTTGGTGGACTACCTCTCCCAGAGAGCAAGTCTGAGTCCCAGCAGTGGGAACATTAAAAGGCTGAATAAGCATATTATGCTAATAAGTAAAAGAAAATGGAAAAGGTGAAGTAAGTCATTATGACCTACATCGTAACAAAATACATGGGCCGAGTTGACCACTATAAAACTTAAACGATACATAATCATTTGTGAAATTTAAATAAAAGCTTATTTATACAAAACATGTCTACAAGTTGGATAAGGTTAATGTGACTGAAATCTGTTATTAAGGTCCAAGTTCTGCGCAGTATGTTTATGCGTACATAAGAAATAAAAGAAAAACAATATTTAAATTAGTTGAAAATCAATAGTCAAGACCAAACATTGATCCGTCACTTGTTTATGGACTTGTTCATAAACACGGATCCTCTGAAGGCATGCTTGTACTACTAACAATTAATTATAAGTACCTAATTAGTTATTTCATACACGAGTATGAAGTAACAGTTCCGGCTAAAGAATCGTTTATAATTAAATCTATCTTTAGCCAGAACTGTTTACTTTAGGGGGCTTGGCAATTTATCACATGATAACTAAAAAGGGGTATAGCTGTGACGATCGAATCCATAATTGTGTCTGCACTATCAGCAGAGACATTCATAGGTTATCACAGGTCAGGCCGCTCAGTCTTCACAAAACTGTTTACACCACCCATTCCTTCATCAGTTGGACTCCAAACGTCTCGGTTATAAGTACGAAGTATGTTAATAGTTAAAATCTGTCAGCGGTTGGTCCTTTGACATTTAAATATTGTTATTATTCATATGGTGACTCAGTGACTTATTGTTGGATCCTTTGTTGCAGTATATTGGAAGAAATGATGAAGATGGTGTTGCTTGGTGTGGTGCTCTGGGTTGGAGTCGCCTTGGGGAGCCAGGTTGCTCCTTACCCTCTAAATTTAATATTGTCTACGGGTAAGTTCATCCTATAACAAACCTTCAACCAATATTATTGTTAAAAAAGAACTCGGTATTTAATCTTCAATTTTATTTTTGCAGATTTCCGTCATCCACCACCTATGTATGATTTTCCGTTCCCAAGTGCTGAAATGCTGAGGAGGTTACCACCTGTCACTGCATTACATACGAACAGGTCGATAAGGATTAGCAAGTTAGAAGTATCAATGTTGGAAAGATTGGAAATGAACTTGCAGTCTGCTGGGATCTCCCCTAGAACTGGCTCTCCTGCAAAAGGTCTAGCGATTGACGGTTCTGTCTCTGACAACGCTATGCAATATGAGAAGTCTTCGTTAACAATTACGAAGGCGTCTCAGAATCTAGTCTATACGAGATGCCGAAGGTACATGACGTGAATTTACTGTTCTTTTAGGTTTCAGGTTTTAAGTTCAGGTTTAATAGCTGTTTTGTTTGTCCATATTCAGATACGGTCTTCCTAATGACGAGTGCGCGAGTTTCATCAGCACGTTGAACCTGCGTGACAGTGAGTTCGGTGGGGAATGTGCTGCTCTTGAACGTTTCGTGTGCCGTTCAAACAAGGCGTCGTCCAAGTATCGCACTTTTGATGCTTCCTGTAACAACAAAGTGCGTTCTTCCTGGGGGCAGGCACTTACCGGCTACAAACGTCTCCTTCACCCTAGATACGCTGATGGAATCGAAGAGGTTGGTTTTTTTTTCTTGTAGAACGTGTTTCTCGAATATTACTCATCAAGTTTCTTGACTGTTTAATGACCTTTAGGCTTATCTATTAGTAAACAGCTGGACTATTATTACGTTGGTACGATTTTTTTTTATGAGATAACTTATCAATATTTGTAGGTATAGTAACAGTTTGGTTCAGTAAAGAAATTCGGTGTTATATTAGTGGTACTTATAATTTTGTTTCTTTCTTGCAGCCTCGTCGTGCTATAAGCCACAAGGCTCTCCCATCAGCTCGTGCCGTCAGCATAAAACTTACCAACAACTTGGACGTGCCTAACAATGGCAAAACTATGGCTTTAGCTATCTGGAGTCAATTCATCTACCATGATCTGGTTCACACTCCAGTTCGCAAAACAAGTGAGTTTATTAAAATTATAAAAAATAATCTTAGTGCCTAGAATCTTTGAGTCATAACGATGTTGAGTTATAAATCGTAACAATAAGTTACATTTGCAATTATAATTTATACTCCATTTTTTTAGGTACTTAACTAAATATAAACAATCTTGACATGTCTTATATCTAAAATTTGTCTAAAAATAACTAAAAATGTTTACTATTAGTTATTTATCTAAACTGATGTTAGATAATTAACTAAATTTAAATAATCTTTGTAAGTCTTTTATACGATTCTTTTTAAACGAAAAGACGTATAAAGTATCAAGATTGCTTACGTTTAGTTAAGTACCTAAACAAATAGAGTATAGTACACAATCATGTGCTCATAATACCTACAGTCCACGTTTTATATTATCAATTTTGTTTGCAAATGCATTGTCTATATTTAAATATACACGCCTACTCTAGTCCATTGCAGTCAAAGTCATACTTACCATTATATTTCTTTCCCAGTCCACACGAACCAAGCCATCCGGTGCTGTGGAAACGACGGCTTCCCTCTCACTCCGAGGTACATCCACCCAAGTTGCATGCCAATCACCGTGCCCCATGATGACCCCTTCTATAAGGAGAAGTACGTCAGCTGTATGGACTACACCCGGTCCGTCACTACTTACAGAGGAGACTGCACTTTTGGAGCTGCTGAACAGGTAAGGGATTACCTTCTTGCTTTCTTCTTCCTTAGCAGTAGAAATAAAAGCTAGTCTGATCAGTGATTCAGAAATAGACGATATTTAGAAATGACCAGCCATAATTATCTTTTTAGCTTAGGTTCTTTTGGATCTATTTGCAACAGCTTTTCACTAACGACGTTCAAAGTAAGATTGTTTTGTTCTTATTCCAGTGTGGGTAAGAGAGAGAGAGCTATACAGGTTGTCTAGCGTAATGTTACTGTAAACGTCATGATAACCCAACAGCAGATATGCAATTCATTGAATAGATGGTTTCTGACAGACGTGCATTCAGAGCAATGCCTCTTAAATCGTCTAGTGTATTTCCATATTGGAACTCTAGGGATCTTAGTCATGATTGATTTTTTAAGAATTATTTAGTTTTGAGTCAGTTACTATTATTTCATTTTTTAAACCTACATAATTGTTTAAATTTGAATCGCTATTTTTATAACTCTTGTGAGTTGATAACAATACTCGATTTCTTACACGCTCGTAAATCAGTGAGTAACACGTCATTCCAAATCACGAATAGCAAAACAATTTCTGTGATACATACTTATTACGATCATGTTTGAAGACTGTCTGTACCTACTCGTACCTACCTCCAATAACGCGTCCTCGATCATGCATTGAACTCATGTTACTTTGTGTTTACTTACTACAGAGACTGCTTACTTTATTTTGAGTCTTTACACATCACGTCTGCCTATGACTAATTCTCTAAATCGTCAACAGATTTTTTTTATCTGTAAACTCGTTCAAATAACTCGATACCTACTAAGTATCTGTTGTGTCACTGATATAATATATATACAATCATGCATGAAATGCATTTTTGCTCAAATAATTAGACTATAAACGATTTAGTGCAATGCTATTGGCTATTTGGTAAACAATATCGTTTACAAAGCAAAGCAGTAAGAAGAAAACAGAAACAAATAAAAAAATGCTTGCATATACGATTATACTATAAACTTAGTCCAGATATTATTTTGTAGAACCCTTTTGTCTTTTTTGTACAAAAACTGTTTTTTCCAAAAAGTTCAAGATAATTTTTCTAGAAAGTCCTTATAATGTTCTACTTTTCAGATTTTTTTTCATATTTTCTAAACTTATGGTTCAAAAGTTAGAGGGGGACACACACATTGTTTTTTACTTTTGGAGCGATTATTTCCGAAATTATTGTCATTATCAAAAAATGATTTTAGTAAACCCCTATTCATTTTTAAATACCTATTGAACAATATATCACACGTTACGGTTGAAATTAAAAAAAAAAACTTCCCACTTTACAAATAGGGGGGCTACCCTAATAAAACATTTTTTCCAATTTTTATTTTACCACTTTGTCGGCGTGATTGATATACATATTCGTAATAAATTTCAGCTTTCTAGTGCTAACGGTCACAGAGATTAAGCGAAGACGGACAGACAGACGGACAGACAGACATGGCGAAACTATAAGGGTTCCTAGTTGACTACGGAACCCTAAAAACAGCAAATGAAATGCTGCTCTACAATAGACAATGGTCTATGTCTGTTCGAGTTTTGGTTCTTTCTAGCGGACAGACGATTCTCGAAGGCCATTGCTTTAACAACTCTAAATTGACTTGAGAACACTTTTCCATTACAGTTGTGTTACAAAAACACTTCAATAACATTTATTAATTAAAAGGTTGATAGTGCTATGTATGGGTTCAAGAGTCCAAATATGTATTTGCAATGCTAATAGATTCGTCTTATCGATTTGTACTTGCATTGAGTGGGTTCAATTGATAGCAAATGCGGACTAATCAATGAACACGAGCCATAGAGACATATCTATAATAATATAGATGATTCTATTGCGGATGCACTCTTCAAGGAGATAGTAGACTAATTGTGTAACACAGGTCAAGTGAAAGAGTCATGCCAATTTGTTAGTCGTAGTTCGTGTAGTTAATAGTTTGTCTTGATCTCTTTCTATTAATCTTCGAATGGTCATTACAATCTGGAGAAATTAAAAAGAAAATTCTTCATTTATATGGTTAAATGCTCATAAGGAATTGCTCTAAGACCAACAGGTACAAACGTAAGGTCAAAGTAGATGGTTAATAAATAGGTACATTATGTCGATGAGTATAGGGCCCGTTAATATCTTTTGAAAACAGGCTGGATATGAAATTAATCGCCGTATCTAGAATGCCTGGAATGGCGATTGGACTTTATAGATTCTAATGATGGCTAATCTGCTGATCTCCCGGAAGCGTAAATTCATCGCCATATGTAGGTATTACGCCTATCTTACCCACGCTGCTCAGACCTAGTCCAAATTGCAAAATTTTCGCTTTATGGTTTACCAAAGAGCTATGGCAGCGTAGCATTTTGGATATAAAAATAACAGATCGAATATTAACACGCTGTGTTTCGAAACGGGCATAACAGACGTGAGAAAAAAGATTGCGAGACTGAAATGGAATTAGGAAGGTCACGTTCTCTACGCAGTAGGTTCCTGTTAATGAAAAGCACCAGAAAAAGGAAGCGAGATGGATTAGATTCGTGCCTCGAAGATTTGGAGGAGCTTGGGTCTAACCAGGGACCGTTCTGGTTACCCATTAAAGGGGTTTTGATAGGGTTTTTCTAAGCAGTTAATAAAAAACCCTTATCATATAGGTAACCCTTTTAAAGGGTTCAAAGGATCATTTTGGGTTTTTATAGAAAGGGTTTTCGATAGGGTTTTTCTAAGCGGTTAATCTAAAACCCATACGATAAAGGTAACCTTTATTCGATAGGGTTTTTCTAAGCAGTTAATCTAAAACCCATACAATATAGGTAACCTTTATTCGATAGGGTTTTTTCTAAGCAGTTAATCTAAAACCCATACGATAAAGGTAACCTTAATTCAATAGGGTTTTCCTAGACCGGTTAACAAAAACCCATACGATATGGGTTACACTTTTGAACGGCTTAAATTAAGTCGTTCAAAAGGGTTTCTTACACTGAACTCTTTTGAAAACGATAACAACGTAACATTTCAACTTGGAGCAATGTAATTATGATCTGTCGATGGTAGACATACGTTGCAAAATGGCATAGCACACGTTAAACGACAGCGGCGGGGCGGGCGCCTTTGTGGTTACGTATGTACCTACTGAGAACGAGATTTATTATCATTATTGCATGTAATATAGACACATGAGTAAATAAACCTCTGGGGCAAAGCTTCCTAAGAACGTGTAATATTTGTTACCTATATTGGTAGGGCACAATAGGTGAAAACAAATTAAACATTTGTTAAATCGTTTTATTATTCAGAAGGTTCAAAATAGGATAAGTAACTAATAAGATTCCAATAAGAATTAATAAGAAAGTGCGAATTTATTAGTGAATGTAAATTTGTTAGTTAACTATTTTGATAAGACATGGGATTTTATTTAAAAAAGCAGGTCTAAAAGGGAGATGTATGCTTCGTCTACAAGTCTTCAATGTCTAGTGAAACTCGCACCTACTGAGCATAAATTTATTCAATAACCATAATAATACGGTAACCCGATGAAAACCCTTACCTATAAGGGTTATCTCGATAAGGGTAACCCTTTCACTGGGTTTCAAGTATAGAACCCATTCAATGGGTTACCATATTGAATAGGTAACCCTTTTAATGGGTTCGAGCTTAAAACCCATTCACGGGGTTACATCATGATAAAGGTAACCCTTTTAATGGGTTCGAGCATAAAACCCATTCACGGGGTTACATCATGATAAAGGTAACCCTTTTAATGGGTTTGAGCTTAAAACCCATTCACGGGGTTACATCATGATAAAGGTAACCCTTTTAATGGGTTCGAGCTTAAAACCCATTCACGGGGTTACATCATGATAAAGGTAACCTCATAAACGGGTTACCCTTCCAAAGACTTAACTCTTAACCGGGGTTGTACGGTCCCTGGGTCTAACAGTGAGACAGTAATGTTTGAGAACGTAAATAACACAACGATTATAGAATCGAAGTACCAATTGATTCCAGTTGTCGAGTTACGTAATTTCCCATCAATATGGAGTACAAACGTCACTTAAGTCATACATCCTCATTTTAGAGATATCCGGTATTAGTTCACAAACATACTATTGATAAGAACTACTAACGATGCGACCCGGACAAAAACATGTTTTTGTAAGACCTACTAGAGGTACCCTTAAAACAATGGATGGTCGTTATTATGACTGACAAAGATGATTAATTTGTTGCAGTTTGTAGTTCATTCGCCTTGTAATTTAACCCTGATAGAGTAATATATTGCAATTTTCCTGATTGCGTTAAAATTCTTGAAACAGTAAACAGTCTATGCATTTATGATTTACCCACTTATTATGCAGATTCATTGGAATTGTTATTGTAAACATTGCAGAATATCTGCCTTTTTGTTTATACTTTCAAGTTAATTGTTATCGCAATATGCTACGCTTATGCTTAATATGCAGTTGAAAACTGTATTTGTGAATTTTGCGGAATAAACGTTCTAAATAATCAGAAAACTGTTTGCTGTCAATACTATGTATAGAATGTAGATCTAAGTCCCTTATTACAGAACGTCACTCAAAACTCAAGCGTTACTAACTGTCAATACTATGTAGATATAGAATGTAGATCTAAGTCCCTTATTACAGAACGTCATTCAAAACTCAAGCGTTACTAACTGTCAATACTATGTAGATATAGAATGTAGATCTAAGTCCCTTATTACAGAACGTCACTCAAAACTCAAGCGTTACTAAATTAGTTTCAATCAATCAAATCAAATCAAATGGCTTGAATATAGTTCTAAGTAATGCTTGAGTATTGAGCGATGTGCTGTAATACGGACCTAAGTCATATTTAGGTAGGCAGAGACAAAAACTTGGATAGTAGGATGGGTGGTTTCCTTTATAAGCTAGAGCTTCGAGATTGTAAAGGGCAACTGAAGGATCACGGTTGGTGGGTGTTAGGCAGTTAAAGTTTGATATTCTCTCTCACTAAATCTAGGATTTCTTTGATGATTTCGCATCCTAAAAAATGGTTCTTCCTAGTAAATCAGACTTATATTGGTTGCGTGCCTGATCTGCACCCATGAATTTATTTCTTACGCTCATGGTAAATTCCAATTTTGTCATGAACTTATCACTAGTACCGATATGGGACTAAACCGAAGTTATAACATAATACAAAGGTATCTACCTACGTGATGTAATGTCTTGTTATTGAATTTTTATGGAAAAATACGGTATGACAAAGTAGGTATAAACCCATTGTTTTATGAGGAGGTTGTAAATTTTCACATCGTATCGAATTGTAATAATGGTTTTTACGAGCACTTATCTTCATTTTCTGAATGGTTGTTTAATGTTTCCTGTAGTATTTTTATTTATACCTAGGTATTCGTATCGTAGGTACTCGTAGTTACATAATGTGAAGTGAAATAACCATGATTATTTTTAGATTCTGATATAACCTCGACCTTTTCTGGAAAGGTTAATAGGGCAGGCTAGGTAAATTGAGGCACATATGCTACATAACATTTTAGGTGCTTCCATTTTCTAAAATAATTATTAATTCAGATATTATAGCCTCGACCTTTTCTGGGAAGGTTAAATTGAGACACATAGCGCTACATAATTTAAATGCGCAAACATTTTTGGACCTCCTAATTGTTTTTTAATATTTTCTTTTTTTTTATCCATTACTTTAAATTATTCCAAAGGAATAATTATACTCTCGGGGTAAAAATCCTAAGTACTATTCTAGTACATGACCCTATCCATGTGTCAAACATCCAAATCCGTTCAGCCGTTTACTCGTGTATGAGTAATAAACATAAACACATACATACAAACAGATTTCCGCCTTTATAATGTAGTGTGATTAATGGTTTTACTTAGTAAGATAAAATCACTTCTAGTAAACAAATAAGATTACCGATACCACTTAAAATCATTGCAGGTCACTGCTTAGACATACTTACTTCTAAGTACCTATCGAGAAATAGCAAAGCCTCAATAACAACCCATCAAATTAAACCCAATTAAAATAGATTTGCGCTGGAGTTCTTCAATCCAGGGTTACGGGAATGTTCGAAAGCATTACTGAGACCCTGGAATGGACAGGGCGAAGAACAAAGGTGGATACCTACACACTACTTCTTATTGCATCCAGTGCGGGAGAAGATATGTACCACCTCAAAAAAAGTACCTAAAACTAACTGTAAGCTTGTCTTGTCCCCTCAGATGAACCAAGCTACTCATTTCCTTGATGGATCCAACATCTACGGTGCCAACAGTTGGGATGCTGCAGCCTTACGTGAGGGAACTGGAGGTCTTCTGAAGACTTCTACCATTGAGGAAGAGGAACACCTGCCTTTAGCTGCCAACCCTACTGAGAAGTGCCTAGTCGACAGCAGTTCAGCTACTTGCTTTAATGCGGGTTAGTCTCTTTTTAATTTTATCACCACTCTTCACCTTTCAATCGTGGAAATTATAGACACAATAGAAAGACAATAGGTGCGCGAACGCTGGCGTTCGCTTGGGGTTTAATGAATTAAAATGGTGAGGGAAAACATCGTAAGGGAACTGGCTTACCCTAAAGCCGAAAATTCGAAGACGTGTGACTTCCATCAATCCGCACTGGGCACACGTGGCAAATTGCGGCCCTTTCCCTCTTTTAGAGAGAAGGTTTGAAACCCAGCAATGGAAATATTAAAAGGTTGACTAAGCTAAATCTTTTTTATTTAAAACTAGCTTTTGCCCGCAGCTTTGCTCGCGTAGGTACATAAAATTTAGCCTATGTCACTCAGGAATAAAGCAGCTTTCTGTTGGTGAAAAAAATCTTAGCAATCGGACCAGTACTTCCAGAGATTACTTCCTACAAAACAAAAAAAAAAACAAACTTTACCTCTTTATTATATTAGTGTAGATTTGAAGAAGAATGCTGCAAAAGGTTTTATTGGATAAACACTGTTGTGTTTGAAGCTCTACATATGAGGTATGGAGAGTCAATATTGAAGGATAATATTGTGTTTTCCATTTGAGCACTAAGCAAAAACGAATTAAAGATAATAGATATCAAGTTATATATGAAGAAGCCAATCAAAAATAATACCCAGAAAGTGACGAAAGGTAAAATGCGAAAATGATTTCTTGGAAAATACAGACTGATTTATTGATAGGCAACTTTAAACACGTTCATATTCTAGTTGCTAATTGTAACGTCAATATTTTAAAGTTAGTTAAGTTACACGTGCTAATAAGTTAATGCATTTCACACTTGTATATAAAAGTAGAAACTGACTGACTGCACAACGAACAGCCAAAGACTACTGGGACTAAGAGCGTGAATATTTGCACAAGGCTTCCTTTTATGACGTATGCGAGCACTAAAAAAGGGTTTTCCTGAACCTTATAGGGTTAAAAATGGGGGATTTCTTGTATTAAGGCGTATAGTCCCTTGAACCATCTGACCGAAATTATGTGAACGCAACACTCGCACTCGCATCGCGGCAGTACGCAAATCTGTGCATTTATTTGCGGCCAGCAGCGCCCGGAAAGCGCTTTAAATCCATTTTCTCTGCGAGATATTGACTGATTTACATATATGCAATGTTCACTTTGAAGAATATTTAGCCACCAATTTTTATGTGTAAAAATGTTTCTAAAGGTCCAAGCCGTTTCGAAGGAGTAGGGAAAAGTTGCGAAAAGTTGCGAAATTGCTAAATATTTTTTTTTGACAAAAGTATTAATTGCACGAAAAAATCAAATGTTGATATTATTGATAAACATCATCTATAATAAACATATATTTTTTTCAAACCTATTGACTTAGCCGTTACGGAGGAGTAGGCCTCAGAAAATCACTGTTTTATGGCACTTTTCGGGCGCTTGGCCCTTAATATAAAAGAATAAACTTGACATAGCGACCGGCCCACGCTGAAAACCAGCGCTGTGAGCTCAACGCATTATGCGTGAGGCCGCAGCTTTATGCTGAGCGTTCAGCCGTTTTGCGCGGAGGAGACGCATATCTTCCCTATTTTGATGTTATGTTTTGTTACCTACTTTTAATTTTGCGTCTTTAACGCGTAAATAAACTGTTTTTCTTTCTTTCTTTCTTTCTAAACTGACTGACTGATACTTATATCAACGCACAGCCAAAACAACTGCAAAATTTCACAGTCATTAGGAGTGTGAAATTTTGCACAAAGTTTTATGACGTAGGTGAGCACTCAGAGATTTTTCAAAATTCACCCTCTAAAGGGATGAAATGCGGGTCCAAGTTTGTATGGAGAAACCTATATTATCACACGGGTGAAGCTGCTGGCTGAAACTAGTTTGCTATATATATTATGTTGACTGCAAACAATACGACTAAGTTCGCTAGAACTTTAGGTGCAAAACAATATTTACAAACTTTATAAATACCTACCTTCCATGTGGTAATAGGTACGATGTTTCTGATAACGAAGATTAGATAGATATTGAGATTATGTTATTAAATTTTATTATTCCTTTCGTGATTGTGTTATCAGATAAGATAATAATATGTATCCAAATAGTGTGGTTAATTCCATTCAGAAATCTTTAACTGGAAAGTTCTTTTTCTTTAGTTTCAGTCTCTGAAAGAGAGAATTCTCAAAATCCTGATCAAATTCATGTTCATCATCATCATCACAGCTGGATATATACCCCTTAAAAGTATCGCCACAACGAACGGACTTATGATTCTCGCATCCATCGCATTCCCGCGACTCTCATCAAGTCATCGGTCCACCTTGAGAGAGGTCTTCTAAAGCTGCGTCTTCCGGTGCGCGGTCACCACTCCAAAACCTTTCGGTCCCATCTACTATCCGTTCTACGAGCAATGTGCCCTGCCCACTGCCACTTAAGTTTGGCGATCAAATTCATGTTACAATTTACAATTTAAACCCCAAGCGAACACCTACGTTCGCTCTGTCATTGTCTTTCTATTGTGTCTTTAATTACGGTATTCGAAAAGTTAAAACGTAAACATTCCTTTGTAGCCTGGTAAAAAAGAGGATGACATACATACAGTCCATGAAACCAGAGTCGTAGTCAGTCCTTCATATAGTCACATTTATTGTTAATAACATCCAATTATTTTGATGAGGCTCTGACATCATTAATCAAGATTTCAATTGCCTTAATTAATAGGCTCATTAACTTACGCAACTGTTGCGCATAAACAGTAGGTAGGTCTATACATCTAGATAAACAGGAACCTACAATAACCTAGTTTAAGAATCGATTTATCAGTCTATCGTTCAAGGACACTTTGCACAGCATCCGAGATATTACATTGATTTAATGATTTCGGTCGATTGACAGTATAGTAGTATACCTATCTACAGGTACTTTCGTTTTCAGAACCATTGACCTCTCTGCTTAATTAAATAGATTATTAATTCTCTCTCTTTTGTTCGGTAACATTTTTGTCGCACTAATTCATGCGTCATTTGTTACAAAAAAATCAGTTTCAATTTCTGACCAAAACAGCATTTTTTAACCCAGATAAATATGCTTAATCTTCAAATACCTACTCTGATACAAATCCTAAATAAAGCCAATTGAATAGTTGGATAACAATTTATAAAGTTTTTATTATTCAAAAAATACAGATAATTCGCGAAAACTTCAAAGATTTTTATTAAATTGTTTTATTATTAATAACTTTGCTGCCTCAATTTTTCTTTAGCTTACAAAATATTCTAATCAACTTCATAATATCTAATAACAAATCATTTCTTGTTACAGGAGATGCCCGCGCCAACACCCACCCCTGGTTAGCCAGCATGTACTCGATTTGGGTGAGAGAGCACAACCGCATCGCTCGCTCCTTGGCTACCCTCAACCCTAGCTGGAACTCTGACAAACTCTACCATGAGGCAAGGAGAATTGTCATCGCTGAAATT
Source organism: Mythimna albipuncta (assembly GCA_929112965.1). Classification (NCBI taxonomy): domain Eukaryota; kingdom Metazoa; phylum Arthropoda; class Insecta; order Lepidoptera; family Noctuidae; genus Mythimna; species Mythimna albipuncta. The sequence continues at coordinate 11,971,989 of OV815969.1, forward strand.
CAGCATATTACCTACAAGACCTGGCTACCGGCATTGACTGGTAAGGATTTTATATTAAATATAATAAATACTGTTCTCAACTTTGAACGAAAACATCGTGAGTAAACTGGCTTGTCCAAGAAGCTAACAACACTAGGCAAGGGTGGTGGATTACGGCATCCTTCTCATTGGGAGGTCTGGGTTATAATTTTGCATATATGTATATAGATTTTTCCAATCATCGACAAGAACAAAGTCAGTCCGTTAACCTTTTGAATGTCTTATGTTACACAGTTCGACATAAGCAATTGTCTTTCTATTGTGTCTCTAATTATGGCATTCAAAGAGTTAATACATATAGTATTTTGTAGAGAAACAAAAAATTTGATTACGTAACAGCTAGTATCCAACTAACTGCACTCATTGTAAGTTCACAAGTTTTTGTAAGTGCAATAAAAATATGGCTTTGATTGGCAGAGTTTCTAAAGGCACAATAACCCAATACTATAAATATAATTTACAAGTAAAAAACTGTGAAACGAATCCATTCATGAATCGATATTTATCAGTCAGCAACCATGGCTAAATCGTGTTTTTAATTTTCACAGGAAAGGCATTTGAAGAGCTGTATGAGAGTTACGATATTGGTTACAACTCAGATATTGACCCCACCATCACCAATTCCTTCGCCACTGCTGCTTTTCACTTTGTGAATAGCCTCTTGGACCAAGACATTGAGTTGGTCGATGAGAACAACAAAATGATATCTCAACGTCTCATGAATAACTACTTCAAACCAGAACTGGTTTCTCAGAAGGGAGGATTGGAGAAGATCTTGAGAGGAATGATTAGTCAAAAGAGCCAAGGATTGGACTTCAATTACGATGATGATGTAAGTTTCTTTACTATTTCTGTTATTGTTGAGAAATGAAAGGGAAGACTGTTATTAACGAAGTGTTTCAGTAAGAAGTTTTATATGACAATCCAGCGATAATGATATACGAAGCAATCTTAGTTCAAGGTAGTGCTAATGTAGGACTTGATCCAGATAACACGGAAGATGAATGAAAGACGAATTGAGGTAGATAAGAAAAGAAAAATTAACCTTTGAAAGAAAATGTCAACGTAAACATCGTAGGAAATAAGTATATACATATTAATGACGTAAGCAGACAGTAATCGATAGGCCAAAGTGATTATGATTCAGAGTCAATGTCAAATAACATCTGAATGTTCAAAAATGTCAATGTTAAAGGTAATTATTGTATTTACTTGATTGGGATTCCCAGTAATGAGTTGAAAAGGTATATTTAAAAAGGTTACATTGATATATGAAGTACAATTCATGCAAATGTGTTAATAAAATCTGTATCCAATGATCTGACTGATCAAAAATATTTACTTTTCCTAACAAACAAATTCACCTTGAATTCATAACACAGTTTATTGACGTAGAGCTTATAAGTGCCGACGTAAATACATATATGCCCGAGCAAAGACATTGTTTCTGCAGTCAAATGTTGTAAGAAGTAATATACGAGTATTACTCGGATATAAAAACAATAAAAAATCAATTGAGTGTTTGGAAATTCATTTCAAAAGACTTCCTGAGTATGAGTTAAGTGTCACTGAGAATAATAACAAACTGATGAACAGTTGTTATGAATTTTTATCCAGTGTTTGTTCTTGCCTTGAACAATGGTTGAATGTCGCATTGAACGTGTTTGCCTTAAGTAAATTATTTGTGGCACTGCATGAACTTAGATAGATATACGTGTTTAAATAATTTGCGTCATATGACATGGCTATTAGCATACTTATTTAAATAATATTGGTATGATACGGTTAAACAGCGTTATAGGATTTCATCCTGGGATTTTATATATATTTACAATTGAAACTATGTTAACGCTCATTGCCATAAAAATTATGGCTACATATTTAAATTAACCAATCAAGCGTCTGCGATTGGTACAAATTACAAACCATGGCAAGTACCCAACAGCCGCGTAGCAAGAGTATTAAAAGCTACAGGCCCCGCATATTGGAGTGGGCCCCGCTTGGACTAGTTAGAAAAGAAGAAAGAAAGAAAGAAAAAACTTTTATTCGTACCTGACTCATACAGTAGAATTTGATTTATAAAAAAAAGATAACTTTGAAATCTGTGCAAGGCCAAAAAGGCGCCTAACTCAGCATATGCTGCGATATTTAAAAAGATAAATAACGCAGCGTTGATATTCTGTTAAGGTCCGCGGTGATGCCACGGTCACATTAACAAAATAATAAATAAATAAATACGAACATTGATAAAACAAACATTAATAAATAAATATCATTGGTCCGAGTAAATAGCGTGAATTTATGTTAATCCGTGTATTTATAAAAAAAGATGCAATAAATAATGAACCAAAAACAGACGCATGACGCCGGGGCGTTGGGATACCTGTGGCGTATGAATTCTAGCCACTTCTAAATTTTCCATAAAGACAATCGAGGCATCTAAGAGTCATCGCAATCTAACCCCACGGCCTGTTATAAAATTAAGTAAAAGAAATTTTAATTTGTTATCATATAAAAACCATGGCTACACATCAGCTTTTGCAATTGGTACGAACTAAGAGCCATAGCCAGTGCCGGAGCAGCCACGTAGCAAGAGCAAGTTAGTATTTATACCTGTGGTATATATATATATTCTAACCACTTCTACATTTTCCATAAAGACGATCGAAGCAACTGTCGATAAACCCATCTCCTGTGTTATAAAATTAAGTTGAAAGTTTTAATTTGACATAATTTATAAAAATTTAGGGAGCCCTTGGTAGCATTTGCTACAGCTACAGGCCCAACGCTGTCTCAATATAGCACTCACCAAAGCATTCGTTTATGAAGTTGGGCAGGGAGAATTGATTTTTTACTAAATTTTGATTTATAGAATACTTAAATACTCCTGGTTCATTCTAGTTTCTAAGGGTAACAAAGTTTTACTAATGATTTTTAACCGCGACTTAAATTTTCTTTAATTTGTCTTGTGGTTGGTTATTCACTAAGACTAATTGCATATTGTATTAGCTAAATCACTTGGACTTATTAGTAAACCAATTCCTTTGTCTGTATGTTCTGAATGACCTAGCAATACTTTGTAACATTGACAATGACTGCGGGAAATAAATTACACGTTTAGTTGACTACATGAAAACCCGTTTTATTAGTACTTACCTAGACGTCGGTTATGCTATTATTAGCCTTATTATCAATAACGTGACGCTGGTGTTAGTTATCGCGAATGAATTATGTAAACATGCAAAATGAGTCGGTAGAACCATTATCAATTGAACACTGATGCATATTCGTTATAATATCGTCCTCTGTATTTTATTTTATTAAGTAGTTATATAAAGTTCTTAAGACGAAATAGTTAATTATAAATTAATTGTTTGTTTGATAACTTCTAATTTTAATTAGATACGAGTATTATAAATATGTTATTATAAAGCAGATTTTTGTGCATGTGTTGTGAACCAGTAATTAATGGTTGTAATAGAAATGTCTAATAATAAAAAAATGCTAGTTTACCTAAAAATAGAGACAGTTGAATTGAATCTCGTTGAAGACTATGCTAGTCCTAAACTACTAACTTTATCCATCATTTTCCTTTTTAAGTTTTATTTTCCAAGAACTAAAGTGAAATTTTCTTCAACAGCTCCGTCACCAATGGCTGGGCGGTCTGGACGTGTTAGCAGTGGATGTGCAGCGTGGTCGTGACCATGGTCTGCCTGGGTACACCCAGTACCGTACTCTGTGTGGACTGCCTGCTGCTACTAGCTTCCAACAACTCGCTGATGTTATTCCTGAAGAGGTAAGCGATTCTTTAAAATTCTGACTAATTTTCGAAATAATGTATTATAAAAAGATAATGTTATGTCTAAGGAAGTTGACATATTGCTACATAATGATGGTATTCTAGATCGAAGACATCATATACTTTTCAGGAGTAAAACTGCGCAAGAGCACGAAATACTTATCTGTGAAAGTCAAAAGAAAACATAAACTAGGGCTATAAACCACCTTCAGGTTTCAATAAGCTTATTCAATTTCAATAATACTAACTTAAACATTATGACGTCATGGTATGTATTTATAAAAAATTTCTTTGTTAACAGACGGTTGATAAACTATCGAAACTGTATGAGCAGCCTGGTGACATCGACCTGGTAATCGGTTTGATGGCAGAGACACCTGTATCTGGATCACTGGTCGGACCCACAGCCACTTGTCTCATTAGTAAGTATCACCACAAAATTGTTCTAATACATATTATGTAGTAAATATAGTATGTATTTGTGAAACTAGTCTTGTACAAAAAAGCCTGTGAAAGATCTTAAACTAATGTTTTTATCTTTCTACCCACAGAGGAACAACTATGGCGCACAAAAGCAGGCGACAGATACTTCTATAGTCACCAAGACGAATCCGGCAGATTTACCAAGAGACAACTCATTGAAATAAGACGTGCATCCCTCGCAAGATTGCTTTGTGACAACACACCGTTCGATAGAATCCAGAAGGATGTGTTCCAGCCAGCTTCTGAAAGGTAATTTATTATAAATAATATTATAAGTACGAGCTAGTCTTAAAACAAAGCGTCACCGCAAAAGCTTTTGACAGCTTTAAACTCAAACACCGTCTTCTTAAAATCGCAGTGTATCGTCTCAAACAGTGCCATTACGCATTGCAATTAATTCTTAAAAGTAGATAAAAAGGTTTACTCTATCGTTGGAGGGCTTTTTTTCAATATAACCATAAATATGCGAAGGTTACCTCAAGGTCTAATTCTTGGGCTAATATTGCGTCATGCATTTCAGTAAGAGATTGGATATGATGTATAAGGTTAATAAATTGCGAATTAAAATAAGTTTGATCATTGTTTACGGTAGTCAGTGAAGGTTATGTGTTTTTGTGGTGGACAACATCGAAACTTCAGTTTTAATATTGTTCAATTCCTGATGGAAAGTAGGATGCATATTATGGACGAAGGAACATTAAAGTCAATAAAGGCCTTCGTTGTGATGCTTCCTGCTCTAATTGTTTACTTTTATCATCATTGCATTGAAAGGGGTTTTCCTTCTTATGGTGACATTTGCCTTCATTAATAGTTATTTTATTATAATCAAAACTGATTCATTATGTTTATCTTTGCAGCAATCCTATCGTACCATGCGAAGAAATCAAGAAGGTTAACTTAGAAGCGTGGCAGGTTTCAGCAAACCAGCCAGACATTCTGACTCGCACCAACAACTGGCTCAAAAACAAAGTCGGCAGCTCAGGAAACTCCACCAAGTAGATTATCTTCATCTTCCATAGCATTAATATTTTCTGTTAATCTGCAATGCAAGTTAGGCTCATGTAATTAGTTTTTAGTGTTAATCATTACGTAATTTTGGACCATCGAGTACTTAAAATGAAACTTGATGAGCTTAGTTGTAGTTATAATAATATGAAGGTCGAAGTATGAAACTGAACATCTACGTAGTTAAGTTAATAGAGAATGTATTAAGACTGTTCCAGCTTGCATTGTGGACGTTGAATAAATAATTTTAGTCGAGAGTTTCAGTATTTTGTTTGATTGTGACAGTGTGCTTATTTAGTTAGTAGTTAAATCCACGTTCCTCGATGCTTAAACTAACTTTAAGTCTTTAGTGTGTAGACCTTTGGACAGTCTTCTGATATTTTGAGATTTCTATCATTTATTATGAGGACGGGTTTGGTCGTATCTGCCTGTCGTGTGGTTGTACCGTGTCGTACAGTGGCTGTGATATGTGGACGTCAAGTCCACTGCATAGAGAAAACAAATCTCGAGTTCGAGACGTAGTTCAAGATTCTTGAGATCCATATGTTAAAAGATCCAAGAATTGATTCTAGTAACAAAAACAATAAAACAACATTTTAATAACTCAATGTATAATGAGGAATTAGATAATGTTTAACGTACTTAGAGTGCAAAGCCAGGATAATGTCATGTAAAAAAGCAGTTGGTAAAAAATCAGCCTATCCTGGTGAAGGGTTGTTAGTTAGGTTGTGGTTTTATAAAAGCAACACAGCTGTATCTGTAGTTAAATTACAAAAAAAAAACATCTTTTGGAATTTGAAGTTATACTCTTGGAGTGAAACAAGATTTCTTTAACATGAACCACGATGCGATCCAAATAAGGATTTTGGCTTTTGGTGACATAACGAGGCTAACCAGTTTTCACTGTAATATTTATGATGTCTTGAGCAACATGGTCTTTACTTTGATCGTTATCGTGTATAAGTTGTGGTGTATCCAAGTGAAGTTTTTTTATATCTAGAAACTTAAAATTAATGGTTCCACTATTTATGGCATTTCAGAGCTTTCTTTGCCTTGTTTTCCGTTATTATCTCGTTTTGTTTTCGAGTGCCTTCTTTTCTCTAATGAATTACTTATGTTGATAGTTTTAAGTTTACGGGCAATGTATTGTTCTTAATAGGTCGTTTTTTATTTTATTATTGACAACGAAATTTAGAAACCATGGCGAAATTAATGCCAAAGATCGGAATGCAAGTGATAGCGGCTAGCGATTTAAATTTTTTGTTATTTTTTGTTTTATTTAGGACTTTAGGTCGACATTATCTAAATTACTAAATTATATTGGAATTTAGGTTGTAGAAAAGGTGGACTGTGCACAATGTCAATTTTAATTTTAGCGTAATGTATTTGTATTACTGCTGTGTCTTGAGTTCTCGAAAACATTTGTGCCTTTTATATTTATTGAAATGTTGATATTTTTTATAAATTAATTATATTTTCTGAGACAATAATAAAGGTTGAATCTTTTGGGGTTTCAAAATATTTTATGGATTTAATATATTAAACTGATCTAGCACAAAGCATTTTGCTTCTTGTGTTACCTAAAGGTGGATTTAATAAGTTTTTGTCACAAAATATTGCTCATTTATAAAAACTGCCAAAACAAAATCATAGCATGCTTGACCCTATTGTATTTAGTATGATGTTATTATGTTAAATTTTTTATTGTTAATTAGATTATCATCAGCGAACAAAATGAATGCATTGAAATTAATTTAATGTTTTAATCAGAATGATTTCTTATTCTTAAGTTCTTTTTGTACGCCAATAAATATATTTACTATTTATTTGTGACTTTTATTTGATGAATTTATGTGTGATGCATATATATATATATATATGTACAGAGCAGAAGGTTATATTGTAATTAGCGCTGACATAAGATAGGTAACAGATTCCTTTGGGATTTTTATGTATGTGTGTATTTACATAAGTACCTACATAAATATGCCTATACTGTATGTACTTAGTTTACTTTTTATAATATACAATTCACATACAAGGAATAATCTTAACAACAACAAGACTCAATCAAGAGTCATATGACAATAATTAAACACACACACTCCCAGCATACTCGGTATAATAATACCATGCTGCCTTAGAAAACAGTACAACAATCTAAGGTTACATAAAATTACAGTACCTACACTCATAATAAACGAAAAAAAAAACAAAACGACAGCACATAGAAAAGATTAGAAACACTGCAAATGAAATTAAAATATTAAAAATTAGCTTTTGCCCGCGACTTCACGCGCGTACAAAAATATAGCCTAGGCCACTTTCCGAGTGCAAAAGCAGCTTTCTGGTGAAAAAATTTTAGCAATCTGACCTGTACTTTCAGAGATTACCTCCTACAAACTAAAAAACAAACTTTACCTATTTATATCTACACTAATATAGTATTAGTGTTGATGAATGAATTAAATTGCAAATAAATTGAAGTTAAATGAAAACGTTAAAAATAAACTAAATTAAAATAAAATAAGCGAGGTACGTATCCAATTTTACACCCAAAGTGTGTAGTTATTTTGCCTTTATGTGGGACAATTATGTTATTCGATGCGCAGGTTTTTTCTACTCCATTTCTATTTAGGCTTTTAGAGATCTCTCAAACTTGGTTGGGAGAAAATTACATTTGAGTTAAGCTCGCCTTTGTGCTCATATGTTCTATTATCTACCTACCTATATAATAAGTTTTATTCAGAAAAAGCTACAGAATGCAGTTTAATATCCTTTGGGCTTTGGAAAAATACCTACCACTTGCTATACTGCCGTTAACTTAAGGTGTACTGGGTGTAGGTACTCACAAAGTAGTGAAGTTTATCTATCTATTTACTTTAGTAGGTACTTACTGCGCTTTATTCGTTTATTATATTTATCTTTCAAGGTTACTTAGATTTAAGATGTTACTCGTATAAACCAGGAAAATGGTGAAAGACTTTGATAGAGGTATTATAAGAAAAGATACGTTACGCGCTAACATTGCAATCAGAAAACCTGGACTTTATGCACAACTACATGCACGAGTGAAAAGTGTTTTTGTTTTTGTATAATTTGTACAACGCATAAAAGTACACGAAGGCATTTCGATAACCTTTATCCTACTTAAAACATAATAGTAGTTTTTACACCACCTGCTCGATAATGTCGTTTTACACGTCATACAAACCTCGCCTAAAGCAAGTCATTATATGCCTAGGGAGATAATGCAGTATGGCCGATCCCTAGGGAATAATGAGATTTGAATTTGGAGCATCAAGAATCGGCAACATTGTGAATTAAAATGTAGGCGCATCGAACAAGTTGACTCGAAATTCAAACCAAAGAGTATGTAATCACTATGATTCAAACTGGCCACAAACAAAAAAAAGAAAATAGAAAAGGTATAACGTGCGTACTGACGACACGGGAGCATCGAGCATTATAGAAAATTGAAACTATAGAATCTTGGAGTAGTGAATTTTGTTTGTTTGAAGAACTTGTAAATATAATACTTATATTTCTCTAATACATGATTTGGTCGACCAAATTGTCTTTTAATTATCTCACAGATGGTGTAAAAAGTAGAGTATGCAACACGGGGATAAAGCTGTCTTTGTCTTGGGCGGCTTGAATTCCTCACTTCACTCAGGTTTCTTTATTAACTCCCTCGCAATGCTCGGGAGTTAATTTTATAAATCCCTCACTGTCGTTCGGGATTAAAATCAGCAACCTTCGTTTCGTTCGGAATTCAACATGCCGCCCGCGACTTAAAGACACTGCTTTATCCCCTAGTCACATAAACTACTATTATGTGAATAGGGGATAAAGCATGTTGAATTCCGAACGAAGCGATAGTGAGGGATTTAAAAGATTAACACCCGAGCATCACGAGGGAGTTAATAAAGAAACCTGAGTGAAGTGAGAAATTCGAGCCGCCCAAGACAAAGACAGCTTTATTCCCGTGTTGCATACTCTACTTTTTACACCATCTGTGAGATAATTAAAAGACAATTTAGTCGACCAAATCATATAATAGGGAAATCTAAGTATCATATTTACAAGTTCATCAAACAAACAAAATTCACTACTCCAAGATTCTATAGTTTCAATTTTCTATAATGCTCCCGTCAGTTAGCACGTTTTATTCTATTTTCTTTTTTTTGTCAGTCACCAGTTAGAATTTCGAGTCAACTTGTTCGATGCATGTACTTACATTTTAATTCACAATGTTGACGATTTTCTGATGTTCCAAATTCAAATCTCATTATTTCCTAGTGATCGGCCATACTGCATTATCTCCCTAGGGATAGAATGACTTGCTTTAAATGAGGTTTGTAAGACATATAAAACGACATTATCGAGCAGGTGGTGTAAAAAAAAATACATTTTTGGGTAGCACGCCCGTAAATATGACTCGAGAGAAATTAAGCCACGGGAGCTTGATTTCAGCGATCCACGCGCTAAAGGCGAGTCACCTATTTTCCGCTGTTTTAGTTTCATCTAAAGTGAAAAAGGCTGCTTTACAAATCAAGCCTGTTCAAAACTACCATACTCATCTCGGATTTGCACGGTCGACAGGTGTTAGAAATCGTCGCAATTATCGGCTTTTCTTTAGGTAGGTAATACTATAATAATATGCAAGTATAATTACTAAAACTCATCATGAATCGCTGTCTATGTGTGACAATTGCATTAAAATCCGTTTGGTATTTTTTTTAATTTAACTTGATCATAGACAGACGCGGTGGGGGACAATGTTTTGTAATATGTAATAATGACACAATACTTATGAGGTCCCTTCCTGAGTCTTCTATCGTCGATATTTGTTTCCAAAATGTCTAGAGAGATATGTGTAATTACGTCAGAAACACGTAAGAGCGATTGTACGGACCGTATCTCGCGTTGACCGTTCATAAGAACATTAATGACCTTCACGTTGATGCAGAAATAAATTAAATAACAGTAATGTTCACTTTAAACAACAAACCATACTTGGGTTGGACAGGATGTGCTTTGTCAAGATTGTAAGACTCCTATCAAAACTTTACATCTGAGGTGTGGATGTGTAATATAATTTGTCTGTAAACAAGATCTGTCAGCGGTCAGGAAAAGGTTGCCGTTTATTTGGTTAATTGCCAGTACCTACCTGAATTTACGAGATGTTAGGTTGAATTAAGTCTTAAATGTCTCTAAATAAACAAGATAGTCCTCATACTATACTTTTTATAAGGTTATCATCATTATTTCAGCTGAAAACCATCCACTCCTGACCATAAGCCTCCTCCAAGCTTTGCTACTTAAACCGGTTTTGAGTATCTTGCATCTAGTGGACTTTATCAACCAGGTCTCCACAATGTTATCCTAGGCTATCATCGCCAGTCATTTTCCAATTTATGAATTAAATAGTAGGTAAGTACTCAATCATCATCATCATCATCATTTCAGCCGATATACGTCCACTGTTGGACATAGGCCTCCCCCAAGTGTTGCCACAACGAACATTCCTGCGCGTAGTACTCAATAATTAGTGCTAATAGCCAGAACAACAAAATTGATCTTTTTTTTTTTAAACTTGTTCTGAACAGTCTAATGTCCCACAGACGCCTACTACTTTGATAGAAAATAAACACAGATTAAAACTTGCAATATAAAGTCGAGAGGCGTCTGCTAAATGTTTTCGAGATGCTTTAGAGATAGCTTCTTTCTGAAATAGCGGAATGAAGCATAACACTCGCAAGCATAGAACTGAAATATTTTCAGTGGGTATGCAAAAAGTGCCCATTGATGTACCCTAACTGACGTTGTTTGGAGAGGGTTCGGGGTGCTCACCGGAGGTCACGGGAGTTCCATGTGCTAATTATGATCAATTGTGTTTTGATAAGTTAAAAATACTCGTAGTATAATTTCATAAAATGTCTAGATGCTTTTTGAAGGTCCCTCCCTGAAAACTAAAAAAGAGGTTCGCAGTGATTAAGTGTTTATGATTATGTAGATATTTAAAATAGAGTCTGTCTAATAAGTTAAACGACTTGGGTAATTATTAGAATTTAATGAAATCTGATGTAGTCAACACGGGTTCAATAATCAAGGTCGATTAGAGATAGAAATCATTGTTTACTAACAGACGAACCTTATGAAAAGAATCGAATCTAAGTACTTTTAAACGATTACTTATTATTCAAAATTCCCAAGTTGGTTGACTTATTAGACAGACTTTCCACAATCAATTTTAGCAGATTCATATTCCAGGAATATCACTATTTCTCGCGTAATTCCTAATAACTTCTTGCTTTCATTCAATTCCTTAGGCTCAAAGTAATTTTATAACAGTACCTTTTATTTTTTACTTAAAAATTTTTAGTTTAGATTTTGATGTTATTATCGTTGGATCTATTGGAATTGGAGTTTATTTAAGTACCGACACTTTATTAAAGTATTCGGCTGAGTCTAAAAAAAATTAAGATAAAAGAAGTATAGTGAGTGGTGCTGTTTAATCGAAAAACTTGCGTACTTACCTCGAGAAATTGGTTTTTCACTTACTGCCATTATTGTAGACGGTGCTATCGTAAAGACGCAAATCCTGCTTGATGAAATTTCAATGAATTTTTAACTTCGGGGCTTTCTCACGACTAAAAAAGTTACGAAATTAAATATCGCAAATTCGGTACGTTAACCTACGCACTTATAACAATAAATTGACTTACTTACGCAACATAAGTAAGTAAGGTCACTCTCCGGACCAATACACGAGTTATTCAAGGCAAAATTTTATAGCAAGTCGGGGAACGAGGCTAAACAAAAGAATTTATAAGTTTAACAATCACCATAGGCACAGGAGTTATGGTATCTCTAATCTTATGGCATGAATTCCGTTCCTTTACATAGATTGGTGATTGTTCCATTGAACTGATTTAATTGAGGCGTCATGTTTTCTATGGCTAGTAAATTAATCAATCAAGTTCAATTTATTCCAATATTTTGTACATGTTAATGTTTTGGTTGTAGATTTAGTAAGCTACCATTTGCAAAACTTTAATTGATATAGGTTTTTTTTTTCATTCTGACTAATCTCAGAAGTGATGCTGCTAAGACTACATTTGGTATGGAAATCGCTGACAGTAGCTCAACCTTGATAAAAATATGCTCTTTGAGATTTAAGTCTCTAAAAAATAGAGAAAAAAAAGTACCACGAGAACTAATCTGAGACGACGTGTGGGAGAAGATTGTCTAGAAGAACTTGGAGGAAAAGCTTTGCCCAGCATTGGTGGGACAGTAATTAACTAGTAAAAAAATAAAAAAGACAGTGCCAGAGATCACTGCTCCGGTCATGTCTATCGAAAATCATGATTTATCGAATAGTGATTAGTTCGTTTTCTTTCAGATTAGATACCTACTTGATAAGATAGAACAAAAAAATAGATTTTACGTTTTTAAGTTCTATGATGTGTCAATTAAAAAGTTGAAAGGAAATTATTTCTATTATTAGTGTCTTCAAGGCTAGAGTGAATACTCTTAATAAACTAGTGCGCCTCACCATCAAAGATTGCATCGCTACTTACTATCAGGTGGGATCGCAGTCAAGCACTAGTTTATATCAATTAAAAAAACAAAATATCTTGGTATGGTCATGTGAAGAGAAGGGATAAAATGCATGTTACTAAAAGAGTTGTGAGTGTGGGTTTATGTGGGTGAATGGAGAGGAAAAGGGAAACAAAGAAAAGATGGATGAATTGTGTGACTAGAGATATGCAATAAGAGGGATTTAGTACTAGCGAGATAGGACAGAATATGAAGAACAACACGTGTCGTATATTTCATTTGAGAGTGGGATATCATCAAGTAAGTTCTTCTGGGTGCAATGATTGACAGTGTAAGACTGTGTTCCTTTAATTGCTCTGCATTCCAGGGCTTAATTACATTTTATAAATAAACCCGTATCCCATTAGTCCAGTAACAGGGCGTTAAGATCATCAAAACCTTGCATTTTTGTCCTACTGTGCATGCTGTTAGCTGATAATATATCTAAAAAAGTATAATTCGAACGAGTACTTACTGAGATACTAATTGAAGTATTGTAATTTTTTTAATAGGTAAACTTTATTTTCCTTAGGAATTGGCAAGAAGTGGCTTTAAGCCTGGAGCAATGGAAGGAATGGAGGGAGGGCTTTGCCCAGCAGTGGGACAGTATAGGCTAGATATAATATTAATAATAAATAAACTTTTGTGGTGGATTACGGCCCATTCCCTCTCCTAGAGAGGAGGCTTGAGTCCCAACATTGGGAACATTAAAAAGGCTGGTGATGAAACTTTTTTTTTTACAAAACCATTATATTTCATATTTATTAGTACACGTTTTTTTTTATTTCCGATGTTGTTCATTAACAGCTCCTTTCTTTCAGTCCATCCAAAGGTTGTAGGTATGTAAGAAATTGTCCTGTGCAATAAGACCGCCCATTGTACACTTATATTTAATAATGTTTGTCCTGTATTATTTGTTTATGTGGTGTACAAAAAAAGAATATAATCAATAAAATATTATTAGCGAAACATCATATTATTTGCTTTTTGAATTTCATCCAAAATTCAACACATAAAAAACTCAGGAACCCCAGGAACTCAACTACATAACTATGTTGATCTTTTACCTACGTAGAATAACAGACACTGTACCTAACCATGTAGTATTTTCACGGTTCGCTTTCGATTATCCTGTTATTATTTCAAGAAGCTGTACCCACCTATTCAGTTGTTCCTTGCTTTAATATATCAGTGTAATTAAGAATTCTACACGTGACGGGTAAAACGTGCGCAAGACAAATTAACGTCGTAATTAAACTAAACAAACACAGCTGTGATATCTAACGATATCACATCTTGAACAGTGGCGGATTAGCCATGTAGCAAGAGTAGCAAATGCTACAGGCTCCAAGCATTTGGGGACCCCGCGCGTTCACTTTTGAGATCACTCGGTTTTTAAATTTCTCTCACCTTTTTTTTATGTGGTTAAATCATCTAATGACATCTCCTGCTTTTGGGCGGAACGAAAGGGTGTGTCAGACTTTTACTGACTAAAAACCCACTCCTGTTACTTTTTTGCCATTGTTCCAGGGCTTCGGGGATCTCTTTCTCATCACCCGCGGGCCGACACTGCTTTTTTTTTTTTTTTTTTTTTTTCTATTGGAAAAGTCATCTTATGACAACCCCCGCTCTTGGGCGGAGCGGGAGATAGTGTCAGACTCTTACTGACTAAAAAACCCATCCCGTTCCTTCAAGCCTTCATACCGGGGCTCGAGCGCCCTTTCGGATAACCTTGGCCCCAGTAGGCTTCGACCCGGCTGGGCCCCTGCTGTTGCTGACAACTCCTTGAGGCGCGCGGGAACAGCGCGCGCCGTCGACGACTTGGGCTTGGTCCGGACGGTTACCGGACGGCCGGACAGCGAGCTACCCATTGCTCACTGTCCGCAAGCCCGCGCCTACGGTGGCTGGAAATCGGGATCGGAATCCCGGCGGCGGCGGCGAGAGCGCCGTTGCCTGATGCGGTCGGCTTCCTCCTTAGCGAGCATTACTGCTTCGCAGAAGTCGGCGACCGCCTGCCACTCCTCCTCGCTCCGGACCATGGCCTCGACCAAGGCCCGGCGCGAGAGGTCTCCGCCGCCGATCACTCCCACGAGGGCACGGCGATGCTCCGCCCAAGCAGGGCACACCGCGATTGTGTGCTCCACCGTGTCCTCCGGGCGTTCCGCACAGTGGCGGCACCCGGGCGTCATTTCCGCCTTGATTCGGAACAGGAACCTCCCGAACTTGCCATTTCCGGTGAGGACCTGTGTCATGCGGAAGGTAAGGACGCCGTGAGGTCTTTCCAGCCACGCTTCAAAGAGGGGACTTATCGCCATAATTGTGGCGTGCCCAGCACTGGGTTGCGATAGTCGCTGACGCCATTCCACCATGAGATCCCGCCGGAGCTCTGTCCGCCATGCCGCGACCTGTCGTTTCAGAGGACTTTCACCCCGGCGTTGCATCTCCACGCGCATGTCGTGCATGTGTGGGGGCCGACCCTGCTGGCCTTCTGCAATTGCTGACAAATTCTTGAAGCGCGCGTGGAGCACTACGCGCCGTCGTCGATTTGTGCTCGGGCTGGACGGTTACCGGACGGTCGGACGGCGATCTACCCATTGCTGACTGTCCGCAAGTCCGCGCCTATGGTGGCTGGAAATCAGGATCGGAATCCCTGCAGCTGGGGCGCAAGGACCATTGCCTCGCGGGTGCTGCCGCCGCCTTTTCTAGCATTACTACTTCGCAGAAGGTGGTGACAGTCTGCCACTCCTTCTCGCTGCGGACCATAGCCTGTACCAAAGCCTGATATGAGAGATCGTTGCCGCCGAGCGCCCCCACGAGGACACGGCGCTGTTCTACCCAGACGGTGCACACCTCTACTGTATTCTCTTACCTTTAAATCTTTGAATACACAGACTATGCAAAAAACCGTCATCATCTAGGTTTTTCCATAAGTATATTTATCTAATAGTATCTATCGTTTATAGAAATTAATTTTGTGTAAATATTTAACCATTACAGTAAATGACAAAAATAACGTCTTTTTATAAAATATTTTCTTTTATCTATCTTCATAAAAAAACGTCTACACGTGGGCCCCTTGGACGAATTTTTTACAGGCCCCGCGCTGGCTTAGTCCGGCACTGATCTTGAGTAGTCAACAGTTCAGCGGCAGCTAAGTTAAGGTTCAGATAAGAACAAACGCGGTGACATTTAAGATGGTGAACATTAGTTCGTCTACTACATAATATCATGCCTATAGGTACATATTCTTTTCTTTCCTTTTTTTCACTTCCTTCTATGAAATTGTTTTCTTTTTCTTGCCCTGATGCCATTTTACTCGGGGTCTGTAAATATATCTAGTATGGGCTCATTAGATTCATCTTAACCCGTTTTAAAGATTTTTATGATGATGATCAGGACCTGGTGCTAGAACTGGGAGGTGGCAAAAGTAAACACGTCGAGGTTGAGCTTATTAGACTCGTCTTAACCAGTTCCTTGCTTTTTACAGATTTTCTGCGTCGGGTTTTTTTTTAATTTTAAATTTTGCTATTAGATATGAATAAATACCAAAATTATTATTATATGTATTATTATTTTTTCTAGATATCTCAACCAATAACAAATTCAGCTAGGGTATGAAAACCCTGTAAACTAGTGTAATTAGCATTAAACATAGAGTGCTATTTCAATAGCAATTGTAATATTATGAACATTGGTGAAACAGTTTCCTACTACGCAATGCAGCTGAGTTAACCCTGAATTTCTTAGTCACATCATCTTACCGCATTTGGGAATCACAGTGTGTGTGAAAGCAGCAAATGCGTAATATCATCTCTATAAAAAAAAAACCCGTTTCTAGGAATGGAGTAATTGTATCAATGCCTTCACTAGGCATGAAAGTAGACGTTACAGGTCGATTGGAGTTTACGTTACAGGCAAATTGTGGTGCAACACAATTTTTTTTTTGAGGTGTTAATTCAGCAAATAGCTCCTTCCGCTTTAAGATGGCGATAGGATGTGTCAGACTTTTGCTGACTAAAAGTTACCTTCAGTTACTACATCATGGACTCGTCAGTCAGTCAAGGTTCACCGCAAGCAGATGAAGTCAATGTTTAGGGAAGTTCGAAGTAGTGCAATTTAGTTTTTCCTAGCACGTATTCACTAATACATGCACTTATTATAATAATCTTATTGTATATACAGGGTGTCAGTAACAGTTCTCACTCAGTAGACGAAACTGAACAACCGCCGTCTACAAGATTATTTTTCTGAAAACCAAAATGAAAAATTGGCCTCTCCATACAAACTGGCCAATCAAGTTTTTAATTTTGTATGGTGAGGCTGATTTTCTTTTTTTGGTTTTTATAATTTGAAGGATTATTCGCAAAATCTAGTTAGTCGTTGTGACTCATTTCAGCGACAGTGAAAGTCCGGCCGTCCGGTAACTATCACGGACCATGTCCAAGTTGTCGACGGCGCGCACTGTTCCCGCGCGCTCAAGGAGTTGTCAGCAACAGCAAGGGCCCAGCCGGGTCGAAGCCTACTGGGGCCAGGGTTATCCGAAAGGGAACTCGAGCCCCGGTATGAAGGCTTGAAGGAACGGGGTGGGTTTTTTAGTCAGTAAGAGTCTGACACTATCTCCCGCTCTGCCCATGAGCAGGGGTTGTCATTGGATGATTTTCCCCACCGAAAAAAAAAAAGCGACAGTGAAAGTCTGAAGGAAAATTAAGGGCAATTATTATTAATATTGATAGACACAGGAAAATTCGGTACGACATTTGGCGACTTGACCGTCTTTATGTATTCAGTGTCCTTGAAGAATACCTGGATACGAAGATTTGGCCCTGTAGCACGATTTATTTATTTTTCTTCACAAAAAGAGGTCTTCAATTCGTTTGCATGTAAAAAAAAAGTTCTTGTTAAAAAATAAAACCTCACACGACCGTCATTTAAGAACTGATTTGAATTTTTTTTTTAACTGTTATAAACTAGTTCTTGACTGCGATCCCAATTAATAAGGATGCTTTTAGATTAACTTTACTATAATCGAAATCCAGTTCTGATGATCCATCAGAAAATGCTCTCATTTTCTCATCACCTCCTCAAATATTACAAGCACAGCAATTTTGATACATTCATCAATAACTCGAGCATTTGCATTAAAAAAAGTGCCGCATAATGAGATATAATGGATGGAGACGACGAATGCGATCTCGAAGCATATATAACATAGGTTTTGTATATGCAAAACCCGAAATATATGTCTAGTATTTTTATGCAAAGAACATATATTATGTTCCAAAACCTAATTGTATCATGAAAAATCACAAAGTTATAAGCTTGTTATGTTACCTGGTTGTTCGCACAAATACATGGTCACCGGACACTGAGGGGTTGTTTTGCACCAGCAGTGCGCTGGCGCTTCATGCTTCCCATGACCTGCCACGACCTTTTTTTTAAATAGTGTCGGTGGTGTCCAACTTGTGACTTTAAAAAAATATTTTTAGTAAAAAATCTAACTATTGGAATCGATTCAGTTACTAATTCTAAACAAACCGTGTTCAGGTTTTGCAAATAAGTACTATAAATTTAATAATGTTGTATATTATTATCCTCAACTAAACAATACCTGATAAGTTGAGAGTACAGGGACGGTAATAATATCATACAGTATTCCAACTTCATACAAACGAACGAAACGGGAGCCCTCGATCAAGGCATGCATTCGACATGTAGACAGTCGCGACTGTGCCGCAGTGAAGAACGGACAATGTGTTGTTTTTTTAACAGTAATCGCGCTATTATTGTTAAAAAAACAACACACCGAGTTTAAGTACATATTTACATGTTTAATATGACGAGTAGAATATATTGTGTTGTTTTTGGTTGCATGAATTCGTCAATAACGCATCCAGAAACCACTTTTTTCTAGATTACCTGTTAACTCTGAAAGGTAAGACTATAAAATAACTTTTCATTAAAACTCTGAAAGTTGGTCTGAAGTTGCCTGAGGAGCAGGTTGAAAGTAATATTTTTCATCCCTAGGGAGTTTTGTTTTCAACTGACATCTGTCAAACATAAAAAAAAAACTAGTTTTGTCTTCACATTTCTATTGAACCATGTTCCAATATTCCATACAGCCAGTCAATAACAGCGCGATAAAAAATTGAAATAAATTAAAGATAAGTATTAATTAAATAATATTATATTTTTAAGTGACTTATTTATTCAACTATTTCTTTAAAATACTTTATTTTTAAAAGATTACAATTAATTTCTAATTTTTTTTTTATACAGAAAAAAAAACAAAATGGCGGGAAAGTGGCAATCAGTCGTTGGTTTTTTCGAGTTTTGTTTACATTTCCGTACAGCGGAGATTTGTATTAACACGATAAGTTCATCAGATTAAAATAGTGATTTAACGCCCAATTTCATAAGAGAAGAGGCTAAAGCAGTAGTGGAACGAAAGATACCTACATAGAATCATAGGTACGACTCAGGTTATACAAAAAAAAAAATTTTTTTTTTTTACTTTCCTCGTATTCGTAATGAAAAGCACAGTGTTTATCTCGGAGTGAAAGTATCTTATTTAGTCCCTCGAATTATGAATGAGAATTATCTTCTCGGGACGAAATAAGTTACTTTCACCCCTAGACGCCCCTAGTGTAACAATGTACTATTACTTACTAGTAGGTAGGTACATAATGTGTGTTTTTTTAATGGATAAGTATTTCCTTTTATCTGCCGAAAAATGTGTCTGGATTAATATGATGTCTGGATTAATAAATAAAGTGAATAGAGTAACCCCGGCGTGTAATTTTATTATTTTAAAATAGTTGTTTATTGTACTGAGTGTATACTTAAATAATACTAGAATAAAAACATTTTATTAAAATCTACCAATAAAAAAATAACACGCATTTTTATTGAACAATTCCTATTCAATCCACAAAGTATTTTATTTGTTTATATAAAAAGTATATTTACAATCACAAAACTAAATGGAAACAAAAAGTAGGAAAATGTAATTAGAATGCCGGAGGCGGGCAGCCCTTACGCATGTTTACGTACCGCGCTGCTGTAGGCATTTGTTGGAAAGATACGGCCGAGTTACAATACTGAATGATATTATTACCGTAGTATAGGTACACGTTAATAACATTAAGTACCTCCTAGCCTATACTATATGTAAGTATGTTAGTCCGTATAATAATCCGCTCACAAATTGTTCTATGTATCTAGTGCAAACAGTTGGAAATGTAGGAAGATAAATACATAGTTGGCACCAGTACCTACCAGTGTACCTGGGTACAAAGGAATTGACGCGAGCTTGTTTATCATTGTTTGTTACGTTCTAAGTAAAACATGGGGGACTCATTACTCTGGTACAGATATAGCCAAAATGCAACAGTGGCTATTCGAGTTTTTATATCAGAAAATAATTGAGTACCTTAGTTTGTTTGCATATTTTGATTTATTTAGTCGATACAAGTACTCACCAATTTTGAGATTTTCGATAGTAAAACCATAAAATGCATTAAGTACACACTTTTAACGTTGTTGATTTAAATTCTTATATATTCTTATATTCTTTATTGTACATAACTTTACAGATTATACCTATTAAGAAAGCCGATGTACACAGGCGAGCTTAACCCAAAATCATCATCATACATCTGAAGACTTATTATTTTAACAGACTCCAAAAAGGATCGACGAGGCTCTATTTTCAGCTGTTTGTATTTTCCATTTATTTTACGTATATATGTTTACTGATTTCTCAGTCATTTGTTTACTGATTATTTAATTTTTTTGATTGTTAGAATATACTCTGGTTATGATCTAATTACGAACTTGGAGATATATAACGGAACTTCTTACAGGATCAAAGCAGAATGGTTGTAATGAGTAAAATTGCTTAGTTGATACGTGTAATTAACGGCTGACTGAAGAAAAAGAGGGATAGAGGGAGAGTTTCTTAGCTAAATTGTCTAGTGTACTTGTTTAACTAGCAATAATTGAGCTCATCTATTCTGGGATTATAGAACGATGATAAGCTTTGGATCGAAGGCCAAAGAAAAGATGGATGGATTGTGTGAAGAGCGATATGAAAGAGCGTTAAGAAAGAAAAGGAAGTTAGTGATAGCATGACGAGTGACAGGGTAGAATGGAAGAAAAAACGT
Organism: Mythimna albipuncta; assembly: GCA_929112965.1. Classification (NCBI taxonomy): domain Eukaryota; kingdom Metazoa; phylum Arthropoda; class Insecta; order Lepidoptera; family Noctuidae; genus Mythimna; species Mythimna albipuncta. Next base: position 11,993,082 of record OV815969.1, read on the forward strand.
GTTGCGCCGACCCCAAATAAGATGGAACAAGGGCAGGAAGAAGGAGAAGATAAGCTTTGGAACCTCTTAATTAAGCTAGATATTTTTATTGGATTTATGATATAATTTTAACATACTAGGGACCCGCCACAGCTTCGTAAATTTTTGGTTTTGCTCTACTAAGATAGGCATGTATTATATTTACACCTAAACCTTGTTCAAGAATCTCTCCGTCTGTTAGTAAAATTGTATAAAAATTAGTTCAGTAGTTTTTGAGTTTATTGACAGGCAGACACGAATTTTGTTTTATAATATGAATTGGAATCGCCCCTAACGTCTTTTTTTGGAGGGATGCGAGATTGTATGGAATGGACAACTGAAAGAATTTGGGTAGGTTTTAGTCACTAAAAATCTGACAGTCGCTCCACCTATTTCTACTGAAGTAATTTGATGATTCTGAGGTTCTGGAATGGTGACGTTGGAAGGCCTCTTACAAGGACGACCTGGTGAAGATTGCGGGAATCCGATGGATGTGAGACGGACGGGACAGCTCATTGTGGCGACGCTTGGGGGAGGCCTATGTCCAACAGTGGACGTCTTTCGGCTAAAATGATGATGATGAATATGATGATTTTTTACCCTCAAATTGTTGGAATATAACAAAAACAAATCCATCCTGCTTTAACGCTATGGTCTTTCTTTTTCTAAACCATAAATATTGTTTTTTATTGGTCTAAACCCTGGTTGGTAAAAGGATACTAAACAGTTATTATTGAAATCCTTAAAACGAAGTTTCCCTTTGCCCTAACCCCAACACAAATAAGGTCTTTCAATTCAGCTATTATATAACATGGGTAGTTTCAAACGTATCTTTGAAATGGGTAAGCACCGAATCTGGGTTATCACTCTAAAAACAAACAATGTTTACTTATGTTTGTGACCTCAATGACTGTCGTTGGAAATTACTCTAATCAACACGCCAGGTTGATGGGTTGGTGATCACAGTTCATTTATTAAAAGAACATGGGATATATGGGATATAATCACACTGATGACCACAACGGAACTTTAGTCTACCTTATAATTTGATTTTTTTGTTACTTAGAAGTAAAAAGACCTGGTGGGCCTAGAAAACTGCTTATCAACAAGAAATACTAAGGGTGAATTGCCCCATTTAACTATAACGATAACAAAGTCGTTAACAGTTGTCAAATCGTCGAAATGACCAATACGCGGCCGTTTAACGGCTGGTTATGGTTTGGTTATCGTTATAGTAAATGGTGCAACTCCCCCTTAGATTATTAGGTACTTAACCCCCGCCAGAGACGTCCCGGGCCGGGAGTTGGAGTTCTAGGGTGATTCTCAGCCACCGTAGGCGAGGGATTGAGGACGTTGAGTAATGGGTAGCTCGCCGTCCGACAAGAACCAAGCCCCGGTCGACAGCGTGTAGTATTCTAAACGCGCTTCAAAGACTAGAATTTTTTTGCGCCACACTAGAATTATTTATATATCGTGTGTGTGTATTCACAAACAGGTGTGTGTATTCACATCCGGTTGGACGTCTCTGCCGAAACCTCGGCCGCGCCGGTCCGACAGAGCCCTTGCGGTCCGCGGTGGGCGCTTAGACAGATGGACCGGGAGCTCCTCCTGGAAGCCGCGACGGTGCAGGCCTGGGTGCAAGCACCAGACAGGCCTGTCGACATTGACGTCGAGGCGCAGTGGTTCCGGGAGGCTATGTCGCAAATCTGCGACGCGGCAATGCCCCGAGTCCGTCCAGGGCGAGCTAAATGCCAGGTGTGCTGGTGGTCGCCGGAGATCGCTGCACTGCGCAACGCATGCAGTCACGCGCGACGCCGGTACGCTAGACACTGCAGGCGCCGCATCCGCCCGCTGGATGCGGAAGACAGAGAGGCGGAGCTGTACGAGGGATACAGAGCGGCAAAACGCACCCTCCGAGCGGAGATAAAGCGGGCCAAACTGGAGGCCCGCAACGTGTGGCTGGGGTCTCTGAACGCGGACCCGTGGGGGCGCCCGTACAAAACGGTACGGGAAAAGCTCCGGCCCTGGGCCCCCCCGCTGACTCAGAGTCTCCGGCCCCAGATCGTAGAGGGTGCGGTGAAAGCTCTGTTCCCTGCGCGGGGGGAACACTCCCCCCCGCCTATGGCTCCGCCTCCACCGCCAGCGGTGTCTGACGCGGACCGCGACAGCGACGATGATGACGATGCTCCAGAAGTGACCGAAGCCAGGGCGCCCTGCGGTCTCTCCGTCCGCGTACCGGCCCATTGTGCTGCTCGACGAGGTGGGCAAGCTCTTTGAGAGAGTCATTGCAAACCGCCTCGTCGGGCACCTAACACGGGTGGGGCCGGACCTTTCGGACGGACAGTTCGGCTTTCGCAGGATGCGCTCTACGGTGGACGCCATCATGCGCGTGCGAGCCCTCACGACGGGGGATGCGGTGTCACGGGGCAGGTGTGTCGTGGCAGTGTCCTTGGACATTGCCAACGCGTTCAATACCCTGCCCTGGAGTACGATCCGGAGGGCACTCCGGTACCACCGGGTGCCCGAATACCTCTGTCGAGTGGTCGAGGCCTATCTGTCGGAGAGATTTATAGTCTACCCCGGTCACCAGGGAGACTGGAAACGTCGAGAGATGTCGTGCGGTGTTCCGCAGGGGTCGGTACTAGGGCCACCCTTGTGGAACATCGGGTACGACTACGTGCTGCGCGGCGACTTCCCTGACGGGGTCAGCGTGGTTTGCTACGCAGACGACACGCTGGTTCTAGCGCAGGGAGAGTCGTACCAGGCGGCGGTCGCTCTAGCGACACACGGGGTTGCGATGGTCGTTGATAGGATCCAGGAGTTGGGACTTGAGGTGGCGCTTCACAAATCCGAGGCGATGTGTTTTCACGGTCGCCGCCCTCGGAACGCGCCGCCATTAAGTTCCCAACTAACGGTAGGAGGAGTTCACATCGGTGTCGGGTCGACGATGAAGTACCTGGGACTCGTCCTCGACAGCCGGTGGAATTTCGTGGAGCATTTCCGACGTCTGGCTCCCAAACTCAACCGGGCTGGGGCTGCGCTCAAGCGGCTCCTGCCCAACCTTGGGGGTCCAGATGCCTCCTGCCGGAGGCTCTACGCGGGGATCGTTCGGTCCATGGCCCTCTACGGGGCGCCGGTGTGGGCGCCGTCGCTGAAAAAGCAACCGGCGGCCATACTGAACGCCTGCCAGAGGGTCATGGCAATAAGGATGGTGCGGGGATACTGCACGGTCTCCCGCGAAGCGGCGAGCCTTCTGGCTGGCCTACCACCGTGGGATCTGGAGGCAACAGTCCTTGCACACATGCACGATATGCGCGTGGAGATGCAACGCCGGGGTGAAAGTCCGCTGCCGCGACAGGTCGCGGCATGGCGGAAAGAGCTCCGGCGGGATCTCATGGTGAAATGGCGACAACGACTATCGCAACCCAGTGCTGGGCACGCCACAATCATGGCGGTAAGTCCCCTCTTTGAGGCGTGGCTGGAAAGACCTCACGGCGTCCTTACCTTCCGCATGACGCAGGTCCTTACCGGACATGGTTCGTTCGGGAGTTTCCTGCACCGGATTCGTGCGGAAGTGACGCCCGGGTGTCGCCACTGTGCGGAATGCCCGGAGGACACGGTGGAGCACACAGTCGAGGTGTGCCCTGCTTGGGCGGAGCATCGCCGTGCCCTCGTGGGGGTGATCGGCGGCGGAGACCTCTCGCGCCGGGCCTTGGTTGAGGCCATGGTCCGGAGCGAGGAGGAGTGGCAGGCGGTCGCCGTCTTCTGCGAAGCAGTAATGCTCGCAAAGGAGGAGGCCGAACGCATCAGGCAACGGCGTTATCGCCGCCGCCGCCGCCGCCGCGATTCTGATCCCGATTTCCGGCCACCGTAGGCGCGGGCTTGCGGACAGTGAGCAATGGGTAGCTCGCTGTCCGGCCGTCCGGTAACTGTCCGGACCAAGCCCAAGTCGTCGACGGCGCGCACTGTTCCCGCGCGCCTCAAGGAGTTGTCAGCAACAGCAGGGACCCAGCCGGGTCGAAGCCTACTGGGGCCAGGGTTATCCGAAAGGGCGCTCGAGCCCCGGTATGAAGGCTAGAAGGAACGGGGTGGGTCTTTTAGTCAGTAAGAGTCTGACACTATCTCCCGCTCCGCCCAAGGGCGGGGGATGTCAATGCATGATTTTTGCCCACCATAAAAAAAAAAAAAAAAAAAAAGGTGTGTGTATTCACAAACTTACTCATACCATTTTAAACTAAACCAATGTTAGTATAATCTATGTTATGTTAGTTAATCTACAACAAACTTAAAGGTAATACAATACTTAATTAGTTTCGCCATCTTCCGGACACACCTGGCAACAGTAGGTATATATAGTCACATATACACACCTGAAACCGGAAAACATGTCTGTGGTATGGGATTTTTCGCTCTCGAAAAGGGCATTGAAAGACCATTGTGGGTTTTAGTCAGTAAAAGTCTGACATTCTCGTTCTACCTCTCGCAGGTGAAGTTATTTGATGATATCCCACGTAAAAACAAAAGGTTTATTATTAATAGAAAAGCCAAAACAGAAATAAATTACAGGAAGCTCATAAAACAATTCCATTCAGTCTACTAAAGATGGAAATTTTATTTCTTTAGTTAAGACGTAATCTTCTAGAAATGTAGAAACGATAAAAGCCAATTTCCAAATCGGCGCCTAGAAAGTGAATTCCTTCATATTATTGAGGCGTATAGTCCCTTATACATCTGGCCGGAGTTAAATTCATACATACTCGACGCTGACCTTTAAATCCATTGTTTTTGCGAAATATTGATTGATTTACATTTGCTATGTATATTTTGAAGAACACGCCTTGATGAGTCTTCATCGGATTGGTGTTATCTTACTGCGGGTGTGCCTCAGGGTGGCGTTCTCTCTCCTCTCCTCTTTTCTATTTTTATTAACTCTGTCACTAGAGTCATTTCCTCTAACTTCCATCTCTATGCTGACGACCTGCAGCTGTACCATCACTTTCGTGTGGAAGATGCAGAAGCCGCAGTGTCCACCGTTAACAATGACCTGGAGCTGATTGGGGAGTGGTCGCGCTCATTTGGGTTGCAAATTAACCCCAAGAAATCCCAGGCTTTGGTTATCGGTGGCAGGTATATGCGGAACAAGTTGGATCTTGCGTCGCTGTCTCCACTTTGGTTGAGTGGAGTTCAGATTGACTACGTAAAGACGGCTAAAAACCTTGGGGTGACCATGGACTCAAATTTAACGTGGACTGCCCATGTCGCTGAAGTCAGTCGCAAAGTGCACTACACGTTTCACTCGTTGAAATGCCTTCAGACTTTTTTGCCCTTGAAGACCAAAATTTCCCTTGCCCAAACACTTATTCAGCCCATCATAGATTACGCTGATGCCTGTTATTTGGATGCCACCGAGGAGCTTTTAAATAAACTTGAGCGTTTGCAAAATATTTGTATTCGTTTTGTTTTTAACCTTAAAAAGTATGATCATGTCTCTGAATTTCGCAAGGTACTCAAGTGGCTCCCTATTCGACTTCGCAGGAACACTCGAATATTATGTCTGCTATTTAACATCCTTTTCAACCCTAAAACTCCGTCTTACTTGCGGGAACGCTTTTCCTTTTCTCGTCCTTCGGATGCTCCCTGCAGGTCACATCGTAAATATCTCCTTCAATCCCCTCCCCATTCCACCGATTTCTATTCCTACTCCTTCACTTCCCATGCTGTACGTTTGTGGAACTCACTACCGGCTGACATTAGGGGCTGCCAAACTCTTGCGGTTTTCAAAAAAAGGGTGAAAGAACACTATCTTTCTATTTCATCATAGTTGCTTATTAGTATGTATTTATAATTATATAATATATATATGGTTAGTATGTATTTTTTTTTTTGCGATATTTATTCTATTATATGTATGTTTATATTTATGATAGTACATATATATTTATATGGTTGGTTTATTCTTATAATAATTGTTTGTTTCTTTTTCCTTTCACTTTTACACACGGTGTCTACTTCTCTTTTTTTTCCAATTCTCCTGTCGCGGGTATACTGGAAGAGATTTCGTTAGAAATAAGCATTACCTATGTACCTATTTTTTCTGTTTCTGTCTTCTTTTCTTATCTATGTTTAGTGTGTACATGAATTGTTAAATAAATAAATAAATAAATAACACTTAACCAACATTTTTTCTTATTTAAACCATATCGATGGTGTAAACATATTTCTAAAGATCAAAGCCGTTTGAAAGAAAACAAGCGAAAAAATATCATACTAAGTTTTTTTGACAAAAATATTAATCTTATGTAATCGTGTGTTGATATTGATAATATATGAATCTACACTAATATTATAAACAGGTAGTTTGTTTTTATGTTTTTTTATTTGTAAGAGGTGATCTCTGGAAGTACTGGTCCAATTGCTAAAATTTTTTCATCGATAGATAACTGCTTTATTTCTGAGTGGCGTAGGCTATATCTTAAGTATGCGGGTGAAGCCGCGAGTAAAAACTAGTCTATAATAAATATATATTGTTTTCAAACCTATTATTCCAAAGATAACCGTTACCGATTAGTAGGCTTCAGAATTTCACTATTTTATGGCACTACTCGGGAGCTAGGGCCTTAAACGTAAAGTTTGTTACTTTCACGGAATTTGTTTTCCGTTTTGCCCAAGTTTTTTTTTTGCTTACATTTCCTTTGAACTGTCCTGAATGTAACACGTTTCCAAAGTATACATCGAAAAATCTTTATCGTTTAATGTATGCGGTTCAGTGAATCTGTATTAGGATAAGCTTATTGATTGGCGAAGATTTTTACTTATGAATTCCAGTTTTTTTTTTGACATATTGACCGATGTGTCTGTACTGGCTTTCGTATAGATGAATCTGTTTTTTTATTGTAGATGGATTGTTTTTGTTTTTTTGTGTTGAATATTTCAATTTATACAAAGTGGCTTTTAATAAATTGGCAATACATTTTTTTCCAATATAATAACGGATTTAGGAGTTGCTCTGATTCTGCAGTGCATCAGGTATGATCGCAGAGCACACATCGATGGTTTCCACGTCATCATCAGATAGATGCCTCTTTGCTATTTCAACTCCTGTGGAGGTATGATTCTCCTCTGCTAGGTGATCTTGTTTACTGACGTATCGTGAACAACAACCTTGATTTAAAATAGATAAATAGATAGTAGGTTACTAACATAGCATGAGCATAGCATATCATAGCGTAAGCAATCTTTTTATGTTCCCACTGCTGGGATTTAGGCCTCCTCTCTATGAAAGGGAACGGGCCGTAATTCACCATGCCAGCCCAATGGGGGTTGGAAGTTTACTAACGTAAGTTTTTTTTTATTGTTTACTAACTTAAATGAATGTCACTAATGCAAAAAGATTGTTTTATTATATTTTTATTTATTTATGTGGTCAAGTACAGACTCATGAATACGAGTAGTACGAACCATTTTCACTCTCAGACCGTCTCAGAAATATGCTGATACTAGCTTCTACCAGTGGCTACAGCCGGGATAATTTTCTATGGATATGGAAAATCTTGGGATAACTCCCGGGATAGTTATCTTATGCGCTGTTCCAGGACATCAACTCGTGCGGTAGTGACGCCCGGGTGTCACGGAGACACCCGGAGGACAAGGTGAAGCACACGGTAGAGGTGTTCCTGCTTGGGCAGAGCCGTGTTCTCGTGGGAGCGATCGGCGGCAGCGGTCTCTCACGCTTCTTACCATGGCTGTGCTAAGGCTATGGTCCAAAGCGAAGAAGATTGGAAGGCGGTCGCCTTTTTGTGCGAAGCAGTAATGCTAGTAAAGGAGGAGGCCGCATGCGTGAGGGAACAGCACGTCCCAGCCACCACCGGGATACCGATCCCGATTTTCGGCAACCGTAGGCGCGGGCTTGCGGATGGCCAGCAATGGGTAGCTCGCCGTCCGACCGTCCGGTAACCGTTCGGACCGAGCCCTAGACTTCGAAGGCGCATATTGTGCCACGCGTGCCTCTTGAAGTTTTTAGCAAACCGTAGGGGCCCAGCAGGGTCGAAACCTACTGGGGCCAAGAGTCTGCTTCTGAAAGGAAAAGTCAGCCCCAGTACCCAAGGAAACGACAGAACAGGAGTGAGTTTTTAGTCAGTAAAAGTCTGACACTATCACCCGCTCCGCCCTAAGGGCTCAGAGATGCCATTGCTCACCTAAAAAAGAGGACATCGTATACCGAACTTAAGCATCATCTATGTCAAACAACCAAATCGATTTCAGATCAGCCATTTGATTGTGAAGGAGTTACACACATATCAACAAGCAAAACATTTCCATTATAATATTAGTGTGATATAAATATCTGCTGCTCCTTACACAATTTAAAAATAATCTCATAGAAAATAACGTGAAATTTGGTTTAAGAAATAATATCATTTGGCATCCACTATGTTTCACTTAGTGGTACCTACTTTTAGCTCCCCTCTTCGCAGAGCGTTAAAGCAGGTCATATGTTCCATCGTCCTTTCAGATCAGGAAAGTCGTATATCTTCCAAGAGCACCTTCACAGAGGCGTAACATGGACTAATTTAGACGTAGGCGATGGCACATCAGCGAGGCCTTTTTCTTTCATAAATTCGAAAACAAGACAGCAACTGTCGCAATCCAGTGTTACCGCTTACCATCAGGTGACATAGTGGTCAAACGCGAGTCTATCTAGTCTTATTTACACTAGTACAATAAAGAGGTAAAGTTAAGTTTGTTTTTTTGTTTGTGGGAGGTAATTTCTAAGTAGTGGTCTCCTTGCAAAATTTTTTCAGTGATAGAAAGCTGTTCCAAAGTGCCTATGTCTATATTTTATGTACACGGGCGAAGTCGTGGGCAAAACAAAAAAATAAATAATCGAAAACGAGTCAGCGACTGTCGCAATCCAGTGTTCGACCACATCGTCGCTTACCATCTGATGACACAGTGGTCAAACGCGAGCCTATCTATACCATGAATTTTGTTTTTTTTTGTTTGTAGAAGGTAATCTCTGGAAGTACTGGTACGATTGCTAAATTTTTTTCACCGATAGAACGCTGTTTTATTCCTAAGTGACATAGGCTATATTTTATGTCCGCGGGCAAAAGCTAGTCTTTCATAAATTCGAAAACGAGACAGCGACTGTCGCAATCCAGTATTCGACCACATCGTCGCTTACCATCAGGTGACATAGTGGTCTAACGCGAACCTATCAATAATATAAAAAGCCTCGTTCTTAAAGAGTCCTCGCTTGTGTAAGGCCCATTAGATGCTAGGCCGTAGGCACGACTAGTTACGCTACTGCACCTTCGCAACATTTTCTCTCAATTTGTTCTGAAGATAAGTGGTTGATACATTTAACGGATATTCCAGTTTCCTTCCAAACATTACAAGAAACGAATGTCTTCGACCGTACAAAGGTTTCGTAACCAATTTACTTAATGTAACTTGTTTTAGTTTATACTTAGTATCTCTGTTAACAATCTATTGGAACTTTAGGTTTCGGAATGTTTAATGTAAAATTGTAATTTGTTTTGTAGTTTGGATTTGTGGTTATTGAGTTTTACGGACTTAATAAATTCTCACGTTCTGGGTGGACCGAGACTGCGAGAGTGAGTGTCACGTTGAGTAAAACTCACCATTTGTTTGCGCGATTCAGGCGAAAGTTTGCGAACCATTTGGATTTGGCTGTCGCACGGGTGTGGATTTGACGTTTCGTTTGGAAAAGATAAGACTGAACAACTCGTTTAAGCGAAGGATTTTATAGTCCTTGGTTAGTCTACGACACAGCTCTTTTCGAAGCCCAACCACAAAATTTCCCACGAATTCGAATTTTGTTGAAGAGCGTGGCGCGCTAAATTCAGTCATTAAATGCCTTTGAAAAATGCGGTTGTCATCGAAATGTCAGTCCGAAACGATTACGTGGGTAGCTCAGCTCCTTTCACTCGAAATAGCGATTTAAAAGGGTTGTAATCATATTTCCGTAAACAAAGTTCTTATTATACAAGGAATTTATATTTGTGCCCAGTTTATATATAAAAAAAAAACAGCACGTCAAGTAGACGTCTTTCCGTTAAGCTATCTACCTAATTAGAAACAATTGGAAGGTTTCCATTGAAATATTTTTTTAAAATTATTATTGATAGTCTCGCGTTTGACCACTATCTCACCTGATGGTAAGTGGTGTTGTGGCCGACGATGGAGCACGCTTGCCTAGAAGTAACCTATTCACTCTCGAATTTTCATCAAACTAAAAAAATAAACACAACATTAAAATTTTGGTCTAGGAAAATTGTGTAAAAATAATTCCACGCTAGATAATAATTACTGTCGCATAAAACGCACTAGTTACCTACTATAAAAATGCTATTTCCTGTCGTTAGCAACATAGATCTAAATCATTTTCCGACGACGTGTAATGTTCAAAGACAAAATGAGCAAATGCACTTAGGTAATTGCATCCTCTTACTCCAAATACTGAATTCTTTACAGAACTAATAAAAAAATAATGATACTATGTGCCTATAGAATATTTAATGTTGATTAAAGAATTTATTTATTTATTTATTGCCAATTTACACTTACAGTTTAACACCACACATATAAATTATTAATAATAATTCAAAAACATTAACATAATAATCATAAAAGTAATAGTAATAATGAAAACAATGTAAAAATAATAACAATAATGAGAGTAATGTAAAAATAATAAGAATAATAATGAAAACAATGTCATAAAAAATAATAATCAACAATCAGAATGAAGGTGACGCTTCCACACTTTAGATATATTAGCCTTTGCCCGTAGCTTCGCTCGCGTATTTAAAATATTGCGTATGTTACTCAGGAATAAAGCAGTTTTCTAACGGTGAAAAAATTTAGCAATCGGACCAGTAATTTCAGAGATTACGTTCTACAAACAAAAAAAAACTTTACCTCTTTATAATATTAGCGAACCTGTACCTAGATAAAACAAAGTCGTGTTAGTTACACCAAATATAACTCAAGAATGGCTGGATCGGTTTTAATGATCTTTGGTTTATTAGAGTTTGCTTTCGCCCCAAATAGCAGAATAACTATTAAAATGTCGGACAAATTGACGTAGAAAAATATCTTGAAAAATATCCAAATAGGTACATCAATAAAAGATAGCTAGTTAGTTGGATACGGCAATGCAAGATGCATTGCCGTATCCAACGGCCTCGACGGCAAATAACCGAATCTACCCCTGCGTGTATCGTATGAACGCATGTATTGAATGCGCTATACCACTGCACCGGATCTTACATTTTGCAGTACGGCCGGATCGGTTTGTAGTCGCAAAATCGGATGTCAACTTCAGCAAGATTCGGAAGATTCTTTTGCCTTGTTTTGAAACTGAATGCATGTGTGAACTCATTCATTGAAATACTGTTGCCACTAAACCGAAACCTACAAAAACCCAATTCGGTAGAAAAACACTCGACACCGTGTGAACGTACCGTTATATCAGTCGACAGAAAATAATTAATAAGAATAACCGTCGTGAATCGAGAGTTTATACTAAATGTTCTAATTGTACCATTACACGTACCTGCGGCAAACGGTACAGTAAGGCAGGTTTAACCTCGGGAAAGAGGTCGTGAGACGTAAGTAACCCTGGCCATCGGGCAACCGTCCGGACTGATCCCGTTTCGTCGATGGCGCGTGGTGTTGTTTATTCATTTATTTATTAAATCTTTATGCACATAAATCTGTACAAAGGTAAACTTAATGCCTTAGGCATTATCTGCCAGTCGACCTTAGGGTAGTGCAGAAACATAACATGGCAGATGCAACTTAATAAAATAATAGACAAAAAGAAGAGAAAACAAAAACAATAGTAAATACATACTTGAATACATACATATGAATGAGCAATGCTGTAGTGAAAAAACAAATCCAACCAATCAGTGTTGAGATGATTCTACCAACTTCTTGGGAATATGCTCACGTGCCTTCACCTTAAAGGAAAATCGGCTAGTCGCCATCCTGATATTCTGATGAAGCGCATTCCAGAGAGATATCACATGGACGAAAAAGGAAGACTGGATAAGCCCAGAGCGGTGTGAAAGACATAGTAGAAGACGATTATTAGTAGACCCAAGATTTTTATTGTGCCCAGAGCAAAGAAATTGAAGTTCGCGCCTCCAGGAGATGTCAGCAAAATCGTACGGATCCAGCAGGGTTGATGCCTAATAGGGTCATGGGTAGTGCGAAAGAGAACCCAGGGGCCCCGGAATTATTTATTTAATGCTTTAGGCACACAAAAGTACAGAGGCGGACTTAATGCCAACCCGGAATGAAGGCAAAGAAGGAACATAATAGTGGGTTTTAGTCAGTAAAAGTATGACACGCCCTCTCACTCTGCCCAAGAGCGAGAGAAGTCATTGGATGATTTCCCACCTAAAAAAAATCGTAGGTGACGTAATTAGACTTAAAAAGGTTAAATTTAAATGTTTAATATTAAAAACATTAAAAACTTAAACTCTCTCGATACATTTATTTTTCACATACTCCCAAACATTTTGTGTACTCAAGCATTAGATAGTTACGTACCGTATATGAACATATGAATTCATTTTCACATCAAATAGTTCATGTAAGATAAACGTACAGAAACTAATTAATTTCCTTTAGTTGATAGAGTGAGTGGTTTTGTGGTTCAGGATCCAGGGGCTTAGGGCTTCACAAGCATATAATTTCTGTTAATGTTTTCGAAGCTATGGTTAATGTGCTCCACTTCGAAAACATACAGTTGAACAAGTCTACAACAAACAGCAATAAGGCGATTATCCCACTGCCAGGCATCACGCTGCATGGCCACCGTAGGCGCGGGCTTGCGGACAGTGAGCAATGGGTACCTCACTGTCCGGCCGTCTGGTAACTGTCCGGACCAAGCCCAAGTCGTTGATGGCACGCACTGTTCCCGCGCGCCTCAAGGAGTTGTCAGCAACAGCAGGGACCCAGCCGGGTCGAAGCCTACTCGGGCCAGGGTTATCCGAAAGGGCGCTCGAGTCCCGGTATGAAGACTAGAAGGAACGGGGTGGGTCTTTTAGTCAGTAAGAGTCAGACACTATCTCCCGCTCCGCCCAAGAGCGGGGGATGTCAATGCATGATTTTTTCCCACCATAAAAAAAAAACATCACGCTGCATGTTGCGTGACAACACCTACGCGCGTACTCTGCTGGACTACAGATCTGCATCATCGTGCGGGTTTTTACGCACTCACGCGCATAGGTGCGTTTTCTAAATTCAAGCAGGCTCTAACTCATTTCATCACGCACGGCATTATCAGTGTGCCATGCCTTTCGTGTTGCCTCGCACCCACGCACGTGAGTGCATGTTTCTCTGCATGTAGGCGCGTGACCTGCGTGAACGCGCGTGGATGCATTTTCGGCGTGATGGGCTGTGCGTGTTTTCTATATAAATAAAGATACAAGCAAAATTAAAACACGCATTCACGCGCTACGCTGCATAGTGCGTGACTGTGTCATAACCGCCTAAGACTACCTAGCCTCATAAGCGTGAACACGTCAGAAATGAAGACATCTGCAGAAGAACCAAGGTTACAGTCATAGCTTTAATTTCCTTTTATTATTATGAATGTGAGGACTAAGTTGATTACTTTTTTTTTTCTCGTAACCGGGTGTCTGGCAATTTTAGTATTTTCTGCGGCCTACCCAAATGTCCTTTTCTTGGTATTGTTCGTCAAGTCGTTGAGCTCCTTAGTAGTCCTGAGTTGAGCTTTGCGAATACTGACAAATGCTTGCACTGACTGGACGGGTCCACTCAAATCTGTATGGTTTTTCTTCAAAAGACCATCTCAGACTAATTTGCATGGTTCTCATGTGATTTGATCATTACATATTTACTGTATGGACCTTAAAAGAGACTTTGACCCCTGGGTTTGTTTCGGTGTTTCTTCTCAGGGTAGTAAGCCAGGAAACACCGGCCTCATCTAGCTTAAACTGACAAAAAAAAAAAACAATTGACGTGTAAAGGTGTTTTTTAAACCTATTTGCAAAATAAATATAATTTATCATAGCCCAAAGAACCGCCAAATTTAAGAGGCATTGGGCAGGGCTCATTACTCACAGAACAGATGGTTGATGGGGACGAATGGTCCTGGAATGGTGACCACGTACTGGAAGACGTAGCGTTGGAAGCCCTCTCAAAAGGTGGACCGATGACCTGGTGAGGGTTGCGGGAATCCGAGGGATGCGAGACGCACAGAACCGGTCATTTCTGACGACATTTGAGGGAGGCCTATGTCTAACAGTGAAAGTCTTTCGGCTGAAATGATAAACATTAAAGTATGAATATTGGAGTATGCCGCTTAAAGTACATAAACTGCAAATCAATTATGAAATATAACGGCAATATATGGTCCTACATGGTCCTCGCATCAGCAATACGGCTAATGAGGACCATGTCGATTACGTCTCCCTAAAGTATTTTTTTAAGGAAAGAACTAAAAGACAGATTTGAATGGACCAGGGCTCCTACCATGACACCTTAAAATCATCATAAATCCAGTGCGAGAAAGGGCCAGTATTATTCCGTTTGAGTAGCTCCGTCTCTTTCTCATACCGGATTGATTATGAGTTTACCTTGCCATGGTAGGGGGGCTGTACAGTTTGTACAGTACAAGTATAGTATATGTCAGTTACCAGTTAGCTCACTTAAACTACGAAGCAGCTCTACGATTCGAAGAACAATACCAAAGACATTTTCTCGCTACTATACATTACCATAATCCAATTGTAACGTAGAGTGCGGCTTCTCCTCACTTAAACTAATAAAATCATGTCTTCGTACGACGAAATATAAGGTAACTGAACCTTTCGCGAAAAATCCATAAGGTTTTAGTAAGCTCTGGTCCAGTGCGCCTAGTTTCTACCTTTTCGGTATTTTTTTTTTTTTATATGGGAAAAATGATGATAACCCCCGCTCTTGGGCAGAGCGGGAGAAGGTGTCAGACTCTTACTGGCTAAAAAACCCATCCCGTTCCTTCAAGCCTTCATACCGGGGCTCGAGCGCCCTTTCGGATAACCCTGGCCCCAGTAGGCTTCGACCCGGCTGGGCCCCTGCTGGCCGTCTAGCCGATTTCGGCCACAGCAACCGCATTCTTTGGCTTCTCATAGAGGTTGTGAGTTCAGATCTGCTGCTTTTATGCGCCCTCATGCGACTTGCATATCCAACCTTGTCCGAAAAACTCCGAGCACAAAGCGGACATGTCAAGACACCATTAACGACATTTTTTTTATGTTGGGAGAAAATCATCCAATGACAACCCCCGCTCTTGGGCCGAGCGGGAGATAGTGTCAGACTCTTACTGACTAAAAGACCCACCCCGTTCCTTCTAGCCTTCATACCAGGGCTCGAGCGCCCTTTCGGATAACCCTGGCCCCAGTAACCATTAACGACATGATAAATTATAACTGCTGGTGGTCTAGCTTTGAGTTCATCACGCTTCCGGTCCAATTCCAACCTCCGCTTATCCTCAAAGGCTTGCACGTGCTGCTGCATACGACGTCTCCATTCAGGCCGGTTTTGAGCCTGTTTCTCCTAACCTCTCTCACCTTCTCTCTCACCTTTTCGGTAGGTATATATGGAAAAAAAACAAGCGCGTCTTCAAAACAAGCACGTAAAAACACTGTAAATATATTTTAAAAGAACAACCATACAGTTTCACAGAGAGAAAACGAGAGTTAAACCTATTTACGAGAGGAAACATTCCTTTTTACAAGCTTTAATTTAGTTTCACCTGTTCCGATGTTTGTCTGTAATCAAATCTTGCAAATTAAATTTGATTCACTTTCCGGTTACCGATTGAGCTGTAATTTTGCATGCATGTGTAAATCAGATGACAGTGGATGGATGGAAACGGAAGGTGGCTATAGAAACTTCGTAGTTAAACGACACGACCCCATCGAGTTTGGGGTTGTATGATTCGTCTTGACGAGTATTAATTATATAGGTATACCGAGCTATAAAAGCTTGCAATAAAAAAAGGCTTTTCATTTAAAGCTTGTTTTGGATATGGAAACGTAGCCTCACACTAAGAATTACTCCCGTATCGTGGGTGTGTTCACAAGCACATCAACTCACATAAACAAGACACCCAGAAACGGAACACCTATTTGTAGGCCGTACAAAATATCTGTTTCGTGCGGGAATCGAACCCAAGCCACGCAGCGCAGCAGCCAATCGTTCAACCACTGCGCTAACCGAGCAGTCGAAACGAACTTGATAAAGGTGACTAGCTCATTTTTTTAAACCTATAGCTATTATAAATTATCTCAGTGAATGAGCAATATGTTATAAAGATGGATCATCCCTAGAACGATACATGAGTCTAATTTGAAATGATGTGAGCTGATATTATATTTTATTATTCATAGTATATTTTACATTATTCACGGAGACTGCATATTGACAAGAAAATCACCCTAACTTCGCGGACACGTAATTTAATGTTTGTACATAAACATAAAAAAGGGTGAAATAACGTAACACCCTGCTTTCTTTAATGTTTGGTTCTTGTCGTAACTTCTTGCCTTTTTTCATGCTTTATTAGACATTATAGGCTTGCGAGTAGGGCTTTCAAAATTACGGATATGTCAATTACGTAACTAATTACGCCACTTTTTTCTCCAATTCCGTAATTCCGTAATTTTTTAATTTTTTTTTTAATCGACTATGAATTTTTGTAAATATTGTAGATAGAGTATCTACAATTTTTACAATTATATTTAACACCACAAATTCAAGGAATTATCGAAATGAACACAATAGTTAAACAAAAAAATATTTATTCACGAACTTATCATCGTACCTACATCAGTTAAGTCAAACCATGTTTTTCGTCCCGAATATAATCTTTCTTCTTGAAAATGTGATCTCATAAATGACAAGGCATTTGAATTTTTGGTCACCCAGGGAACTTCTTAGTTTATTACAAAAATATCCGGCGGATGAAAAGGCTACCTCGGCTTCAACCCTTGTAGGCGTTATCGAAAGCAAATATTACACGCTGCAGTCAAAAAAACTTCGCAACCGCCGCCAGCGCTGTCGTAAATACATTTCTACCCTAATAATGGAATAGAGATCTGTGTTTAGGTGTTTACTGTTGAAATTGGTTTATTTACAGTCACTTTGATTATTGCTTTGTCTAACTGTTGTGAACAATCGACAATTGAGCAATGAAACTACACTTTCATTTTAGTTAAGAAAATGAAGAGCATAGTAGTTCCCCGTGGTCATAGGAACTTTTTGCCAAGGACTTCCCGGCCCTACCGACTCACCAAGTTGATATATTTGAACTCTATTCTGTACGTCTTAGAACTATTTTTTGCAATATTTAACAAATGATAAAATAAAATAAACTGCGGGGAATCCCCTGTTTGTATAGTTTGGATGTAGTTATATCGTATCCTGCAAGAAGTGGAGAAGAAGGAGATAGACGTTCTAGAGATGAGGTGGTGGAGGAGAATGCTCGGAGTATCATGAACTGAATTCCGTAGGTACTAACGAGTCTATACTCCGAGAACTCGGCATCAAGCAGCGTTTATCATCTTTGGTACAATCTCGTATCCTCACCTGTTTTGGTCACGTAAGCCACCGAAGGGAGGTGGCTATTGAGAGACTTGTGGTCCAGTGAAGGGTTAAGGATACCAGGCCACGAGGAAGATCACCTATAAGGTGGACTGACCAGAAAAAAGCTGTAGTGAATGGGTCATCATCACTACACGAATGCACGAAGAAAGCGGCCATCAGAGAGGAGTGGCGGCGTGTTGTGAAGCTTGCCACCAACACCTGAAGGGTTGACCGCTCTGTCAAGAGTGATACCGACAGCGAAAAAGATATCATATAGTGTTGCTACACTATAACTGGTATGGATAATGCTTTTTTATAGGTTGACTATTTTGATTATTTTCCGATAGCAATAATTACGTAAGTACGGAATTGACATCTTCAGTTACGGAATTGAAAATACTTTAAAATGAGTCCGTAATTACGTAATTGCGTAATTACGTAATGAAAGCCCTACTTGCGAGTGATGGGGATGTTGTGCATCAATGTTTAGTTTAAGGCCCAATCGTCCAAATAGCGCCATAAAAGTGATTTTCTGAAGCCTACTCCTCGGTAACGGCCAAGTTAATTGGTTTGAAAGAAATATATATTATATGTTTATCATAGATTCATGAATAACATTTTCAACTTTTGATTTTTTCGTGTGATAAATATTTTTGTCCAAAAAAACCGACTCTTGGTCGGTTAAAAAACCGACCAAGAGTCGGTTTTTTTGGACGAGTGTTTCGGGTCAAGCTCAGTGTAGGGTTCCATATAGTTTCCCGTTCGTTACAATAAGCGTCCCCGCTTAAGTTACTTAAACACCACCCACCCACCACCACTACCACCACCACCCACTATACCAAATATTCTTATTAATAACAATGAACGACAGACAACGAACAAGAATAAATGCCACCGGTTAAAAAACCGACCAAGAGTCGGTTTTTTTGGACGAGTGTTTCGGGTCAAGCTCAGTGTAGGGTTCCATATAGTTTCCCGTTCGTTACAATAAGCGTCCCCGCTTAAGTTACTTAAACACCACCCACCCACCACCACTACCACCACCACCCACTATACCAAATATTCTTATTAATAACAATGAACGACAGACAACGAACAAGAATAAATGCCACCAATACAGGTCGCGCGATGAATCAAGATCGCTCGGCCAAAGTGGAAGGGGCATGCGCAGTATTCAATTCTATGGTGTATTTGGCGACGTACGGGCGGGTGTGCGCCGTCGGCGACACGTCATTGGTAGATAGAGACGCTCTTCAATTCCCGCGTTGCGTTCTCGCCTCTCATTGGATACTGTTGTTCTTGGGTACTGTTGCGTACAGCTTGTGTTATCGTAATAGTTATACGTAGTCGTAAAAAAAATGGTTAAAAATAAAGTTTTAAAACGGCTAGCCAGAAAAATGGTTTACGACGTGAATTATTACGTTAAAGAAAGAAACTAACGAAATTATTTTTTTAAATTTTATGTTTTATTTTAATAAATTTAATTTTTTGAATTTGACTACTTACAAGATAAATTACAATCAAAAACTAGTGTTATTATAAGTTATGTTACTAAGGATCAAACATACGAAATTAAATATAAAATCGTAACATACTAAGAATTTCTGTGCGCAATTGTACACATGCGCCGATTGCCCCCACTACTTTTACCGAGCGATCTTGATTCACCGCGCGACCTGTACTTACGAGAAACCAACTGAACAATTCGACATTAATATACACCGTTAAATTTTAATCGTTTTAACCCCGTGAAGGGTCAATCCGATACATTAAACACTATCGATTTGTAAAGATAAAATTAAAAAATAAAGTACCATTTTTTCAAAACTCGTATTAATTTACGCATGTACGAAACTAATTTCTTTAAGAAAACGTCAGCTGAGCGAGTTCAATGACCTGTAGTTAATAGTCAGCGTTGCGTATAAACTACCTCGATATATGCGGTATTAACGGCGAGGCGAAATAAAAGAGTAAAATACTTTTAAATATATACACACTCAAACTTTCACCACAATAATATGTACTCGTACTAGTTTGTGTGTCACTGTGGAGTGCCAGCTGGGAACCAGCGGCAGCGCAGGGTGTCTGATGCCCAACAAATGCTGACATCGAAAACCCTTTTGGTTTAGGTTCGCTCAGCACAATTTTATTGTGTCGTTCTGTGCAATTCTACATTTTTATTTTATTGATTTAGCCACTGTGCTGTTTGTGTCTTTGGAGGTATACGGAACAGAGTGTTAAGTCCCGCAAACCTGCGTTGAAAAGCGAGGATCCTCCGACCAGACGGCTGTTTTGTCTGGTGGACAACTGCCCCATAGATTATTTTTGGTCTGTTTTCTATGTTCAAACCGCGCTCAGGATTAGTTCTTATGCGACGCCATAGATGTCGTGACATGTATAAAATATTATATCTATTAGTTGTTGCCAGTGGCTTCGCCCGCGAAAAAGTCAGAAATTGTCCAAAAAGAATATGCTCTCGGGATCAAAAGTATCTGTGCTACTCCAAGATATGGTCTTCTCATGTACTAATCAAGGAATAACAAACACACATACTCACAAACTTTCACCTTTATAATCGAAATATAATGAGTGATAATATGAATGTTATTTTATTCTTGTATGTGTATAGAAATTTTAGGAATTCTTAGCATTTAATAAGTCTAAGTCTAAGAAGTTTAAGTAAAAGTCTAAGTTTGTAGAGGCAACGAACGAAAAAAATGTTTTTATCAGCGTACGCACTGATTAATTTTAAATATTCATTATTAACTAGCTGCACCCGCGCGGCTTCGCTCCCGCTCTTCCCTACTTCAGCCTACTATACCCTACTCTACCCTACTATACCCTACACAACCCTACTCTACCCTACCCTACTCTACTCTACTCTTCCCTACTCTACCCTACTCTAAAAAATTTGCGAAATCGGTCCAGGCGTTGTTGAGTTATGCGCTTACCAACACATTTTGCGATTCATTTTTATATATAAGATTAACAACTAATTTATGTATAATACGATAATAAGGTTGGTAAATTCTTTGCTAATTAAAAATAACTGAAGTATTATTGCAACATGTAATTATAAAATTTTCAGAATATAATGTACTTAATATAGTTAGATCCTTATAACTTATTTCATGAATGTTGTGAATCAAGACCACTTATTGGTCTTAATTCTCAAAATAAGTAAATAGAAAAAAATCTTTTTATTATCTACATGATCTACACTAATATTATAAAGATGTAGAGTTTTTTGTTTGTTTGTATAGGCTGCGTATATTTTATGTACGCAGGCGAAGTTGGGGGTAAATCTAGTTTGACAAAATTTAATACGGCCATGGCTTAATTAATTCTTATATATCATTCATCTTAATTTAAATGTGAACTGTTTTGTTATTTGTGAACTTAATGTGTAGTTAAACTACTAGCAAAACTTATATTTTGTTAGTAGTTTTAGTAATTGTTGTACACAAGCGCAAAAACAAACAAACAAAAATAGCCGCATAGATTTTAATGAATACTAAAGACGACACCAAGTTGTGTAATTATAAAACTTTCTTCGCAAATACAGAGCTGTTTGAACAGTTGTTGGTGAAACTTAGATAATTATTTTCATTTGCATCTGGATTGTTCTATTTATCTGAAAACCACCGAACTCCGTGGAAAAGCTCAAGAAAACATTAAGAGGAACCAAGCATAAGTGGAGCACGAACCGAATTCAAATTCGTGTAGTGTCGCTCGTGCTCGGCTTCTCTAGTGGTCAACACTAGGAGGTATCGAATTGTAATTAAAACCATATAGGTACTTCAATCTGACGTCCCTTGAAGCTGTGAAAAAGTAGTATTCCTCTTTTGGCAACTATTTTTTCGGCAGCAATGGTTTCGGCATCAAAGCTATTCCTCTTTCGGGACCAATATGTTTGCTTGGTGCCGAATGTGGATCTAACATACCTGTTATTGCCGAAAGAGGAATTGCTTTGGTGCCGAAACCATTGGTGCCGAAAGAGGAATATTTCGAAAAAATCGGTGTCGAAAGAGGAATAACTTCGTGTAAAAGTCAAACTTCTACATTACGAAATAAAAAGATACGGACGTTTATGTCGCAGATAACGTATGTTTCGACACTCTCGAGGGAATCAAAATTTATAGAGTACTTCCCGTTGACCTAAAATCCTGAAATTCGGCGTGAAGCAAGGTCACATAGTACAAGAACAGGAATAAATCTGAATACTGGTAGTTACGTCACAAAAAAAAACATATCTCAATTCGGGAATTTAATATTGTTTTTATAGGTAAGTTTGTACGGATCCCTTACTGCGCGAATCCAAGCCGTACTTGCCCGATTTTTTACTTTGATAAAATTTATATGGTAGAATTACGTTCGCCGGGTTTTTTTTTGATGGGGAAAGTCATCCAATGACAACCCCCGCTCTTGGGCGGGAGATAGTGTCAGACTCTTACTGACTAAAAAACCCACCCCGTTCCTTCAAGCCTTCATACCGGGACTCAAGTTCCCTTTCGGATAACCCTGGCCCCAGTAGGCTTCGACCCCCCATTAGGTTTCAATTAGACCTGTGTCGTTCA
This sequence comes from Mythimna albipuncta, assembly GCA_929112965.1. NCBI lineage: Eukaryota > Metazoa > Arthropoda > Insecta > Lepidoptera > Noctuidae > Mythimna > Mythimna albipuncta. The sequence continues at coordinate 12,015,305 of OV815969.1, forward strand.
TGATTGATCGAATCTTTTTGATTCGATTGCCACCTGTACCCGAGTGATAGAATCACGAATCTCAAAAGCACCCGATCTTATTTGACTCGATTATCAGGTAACAAAATAAACTAAATTGGACTTTATTTTCATACTGTTATGATAACTAATTGCGTGCTCGTACAATCGATTGAGTCGTGCATTCACTGACACAACACGACGTAACAAGCAAAATGTCTTCTATTTCTTTCGTTTACATACATGATATTGCACTTTCATTCACCTCACTCTTTCTCCAAAAGAAATCGGGTTGTACAGGATCGCTCGCGACGCTGAGCCGTAAGCTATTGATCGCGTGATTGAATTTTGTTTGAAGAGATCCGATCAGTTGCACTAGTAACTTCTGACCCGCGAGTCGCGACACGAATATGAAAATCGGATCGCAATATTCAGGTGTTGTTTTGTTTTAGCTAGTTTCATTTCAGCATACGTCAGTCGGTTATTTATAAACGAACTGCGACCCGAATGATCGAAATGATCGAATCTTTTTAACCCGATCACCATACGAGTGGGTCATGATCGACCCGGGTTACGACAAGTGATCGATCGACACAGGTCTAGTTTCAACCACGTTCGCTGGGTCAGATATATTATTATTACTATATATATTTATTACTTTATTGTACACCGCAAGATACTTACACTATTGTTTAGTAATTAACTATCTATTGGAGTCTGGTTTTCACATTCGGTCCACGTTGGACCATTGTGTTGACATGGCGGCCATTATTAAAAGGGCGTTTATCTAGTACCTACGTGGAACCTACTTAGGATAAGGAATTAATTAAGAGTGCTTATGTCTGAACTAACTGCTCGCAGCCGTGAATTAAGTTTATTAGAGGCTTATCTCCAAGTTGGAATAACATAAAGAAGCCTTTTATCTTTGCCTTAATCCAGGATAACTCTGTTTTTAGTACCCATCTAGGTTTCGGCATAGAAATACTCGTATACAAAATATAAAATACTAGCTTTTGCCGGCGACTTTGCCCGCGTACATTAAATATAGCCTGTGTCACTAAGGAAGAAAGCAGCTTTCTATTGATGAAAAAAGGTTGGCAATTGGACCAGTACTTTCAGAGATTACCTCCTACAAACAATTAAATATCTAATATCGAGTCTTGACTTGATTGTTTGTATGGACTTTGAGAAGTTTAATCTATTTGAGCAAAGCATCCTTATTGTGAGTATATTTCTGATAAGTAGACACAGAAACCAGACTCTTAATCGTACACCCCACTCCATTGATAAGTGAACCTTTCTTAAAACAATATTGTCGATCTCAAGGGACTTAAACCCATTTGATGATTACACCAATGAAGAGTTTCGAAACATTTAGTTTAAAAATAATTTTAAAGATTGAAAGTGGTCCTCGCACACGGGCCACAGAAAAAGCTAGAAGCGGTCACAAAAAAAGCTGAAGCGCGCGACAGCTTGTGGCCAGAGGCTGCTACATTTTTCAACCCATGCCTACAGTATCATAATGGACTCTGACAAAGACGGTTTAATCGCGCTGCATCTGATAAAAAAACGTCGTCGTAAAAAACGAAATCGTACACGCCCGCGCCGTCACAAAAAGAAGCTAGAAGCGGCTTTTAGTTTTTTTTTGTGGCGGTACCGCCGCAAACGGGCTACAAAAAAAGCCGCCACAAAAAAAAGCTAGAAGCGGCTTTTAGCTTTTTTTTGTGGCGGTACCGCCGCACACGGGCCACAAAAAAGCCGCCACAAAAAAAAGCTAGAAGCGGCTTTTAGCTTTTTTTTTGTGGCGGTACCGCCGCACACGGGCCACAAAAAAAGCCGCCACAAAAAAAGCTAGAAGCGGCTTTTAGCTTTTTTTGTGGCGGTACCGCCGCACGTGGGCCACAAAAAAAGCCGTCACAAAAAAAGCTAGAAGCGGCTTTTTTAGTGGCCTGTGTGCGGGAACACTTGTACTTTGTTAGAGAAACTATTCACGTTAAAATGTCCTAATAAAACATTTACTTATCTCTGTTTATGAGGTGCAATGTGCCTTCAATCTGCATTTATTATACATATGTGATTTTTAGAACCTCAATTAAATTTAAAAGACCCCTAAATTAAATTTAAAAGACCCGTTTTGATATTATTGAGAAATACCCTAGAATGTAACTTGGAACGAAACTGAAATAAATAATAAAATATTCAATTCAATAATTACTATAAAAAAATATTTAAAAATTATAGATTTTTTTGGCGCGCTAAATATTATGATATATTGCGAGCACGGATATCGATTGCGAGTATTCATTTTGACAGATGTCAGAACGGGCCTAGTGATTTTTTGACAACTTTAATAATCAAATAACTTATCCTACTTTGGGTGAAGCGAAAGGAAGTGTGAATGTTTTACTGACTAAAACCCACCCGTGGTTCTTCAATTACCCTTTGTGTTCTAGATTTCCGGTGGCACTTTCAAACAACTCCCTTTTTCTAGAGTGGGAGACATCAAATAATATCTCCCATTCTGAGTGCAGCGACTGGTAGTGTCAAACTTGTACCTACTGAATAAAACCCACACGTGTTTCTTCAGTTGCCTAAGTTGGTGTTTGAACAATTAAAAACGAAACTAAAAACTCTCAACAACTTCTCTTTTTCGAATAATCCTGCAACCCTGGAAGACGTTGGCATTAAAAGGCTCCGTCAATTACGCTGTCAGCACTTTGAGGCGCGCTTGGAACACAACGCGCCATCGACCTTCGAACGCCGAGCTATCCATTACTCACCATCCGCAATCACGCAATAATTTACGTCTTAAAGTATACTTTTTCCGTAACTATGAAGATTTATGAATCAATTTTCCCGTCTCTTCTAAATGCGCTTTGAAGAAAAAGTTTCAATTAAATGTGCAGAAAACTTCTGCATACCGTTTTATTAGATTTTATGGCCAGAAAACTTCGCTAATGATAATGGATATGGAGTAATTTCGCAGAAAACATGATTTAAAGCTTTAAAAATCTCGAGTTTGTGTCTATTTTCGAGTAGTTACCGAAGTAAATAACTTTAACAGCAAACCAAAGTTTGACGTCTGAGGTTGGAAAAGTTCTTTGGGCTTCACTTAATTATTAGGTTGTTCAGTAGTAAGTAACTATGGTTTTTAGCATATATTACAATAGGTATATACTAAACTGACCATTAAGTTTTTAGTTCAAAACGGGACATGGGATTTAATACGCCTATGAGCAGGGTAACAATGAAAATAAACACAATTTTTAAATGTTCGTTATTTAGAAAACAGTGTAAGTTAATACAACAAGTATTCACATTGATTAGGTACTAGCTTCTGCCAGTGGCTTTGCCTGTGTGAACGTGGAAAAGATAGCTTAAATCACTCAGTGATAAATAAGCATTCTAATCGCGAACGAATTTTAATCAGTCTAGTAGTTTTTCAATATTAATTAGGTACACAAGAAATATATAAATACTAACCTTTCCTCTTTAAAATATAAGTACCTATAGCTAATAATTTTTAAATAATTTATATAATTAATGAAAAATAACAATCAATCACCAGCTTTATTATAGCAAGGTTCTTCTGACAGTAATTATCAAATTGTCTCGGATGACCTCCATAATTTTAAATTTTCGCATGGTTTTGGAAAACAGGATTATTTTGCATCATGGAGCTTTGTTTGGGTGTTTGGTTTGTTTATTTGTTACGTGTTTTGTTTATTTATTTCTCTCATCATCATCATTTCAGCCGATAGACGTCCACTGCTGGACATAGGCCTCCCCCAAGTGTCGCCACAATGATCGATCCTGTGCGTCCCGCATCCATCGGATTCCCGTAACCTTTATATACATATATCCCGATACCGGTACGCAGTCGCCACTCCAGAACCTTTTGGCCCCAACGGCCATCTGTTCTGCGAGCAATGTGCCCTACCCATTACCACTTGAGTTTGGCGATTCTTCGTGCTATGTCGGCAACCTTGGTTCTTTTGCATAGCATCATAACTTTTAAAATATTTTTTTGTAATTAAGACGAGGTATGTTAGAAATTAATGAATTTGGATGTGATTTATCGTATACAGAATTATTTTTTCATAATATAACGAGAAATTGAAATGTAATAAAGGTTTATTATAGGTAGTGCATGGAGTGTGCAATTTTCCTGTGACATATAAGTGTATCTAACAGGTCAAATATGTTTTACATCGTCACAAAGACTACCTATTAGGAATTATCCATTTAGTTTGCCAGTAAAATCTAAGTAGTCATAAGTAGCTTGGGGTAATTTAATTATACAAATGACGTACCTATATCAATAAATATTGTCTCCTGCTCATTAAACAATACAATAAAATCCATGTTCAAACATGGAAACTTGGTAATTATGCGAAACTTATGAATACCCAATCATTTAAAAGAATAGGAAATAAATAACACTTTATGTGTCTATATTTTTAGAGTTAGTTTCTGAGATTCTAAATAAAAAAGTAATTTTATGTTAGGCTAAACTGCTAATGCTACATCGATTTGAGATCATCGTGTTTTTATTTTTATGAGATTTATAAGTAGTTTTGTCGACGTTCAATTTTATTCTTAAGACATCAAATATTTACAAGACTAACATAATAGTCCATGCAAAAATTATTAATGCGAAAGTAAATGTTTATCTCTGTCTGTGACTGACGTCATCTCGATATTTACAAAAAATGCTGTCGCGTAAAACTGTAATTTTTAACCAAGTTACAAAACAAACTCTCTTTCAAGATTTCTCTGCTTCTGTAACGACCGTCAAAGATCTACTTGAGATAGTGAGGATCAACAGCTTGAAGTGTGTGATCCATTCATAGATCTAGAAGACGCAGCGTGAAAGGCCTTCCACAAGGTGGATCGATGACCTGGGCCTCAAGTCTGCTATTACAATAGTGTCAGAATGGTTCATCATTGATTTCATAATATTGTTGATTTTGACAAGTTTGGTAATCTACTAATGCGGCGTCTTTATGACTTTCCAATGGTCAACCACTGACACTACATTGGAAGTAGTGGCTTAAAATGGTAATCTCGTACCTACATATTGACAAATTCAATGAAGGTCTTACGTATGCGGTAATTTGCAAAATTTTTAACAGTTCCTTTGATCAGTGATCTAACATTAGAACGTCATGGTGTAGTCATTACTTTTAATAAGCTCGATATTGTCATTCTACCACAACTCTATCACGAGAACATTGAACGATCAGTGGTCGACCATTATGAACACGAACTTTTAGCAAAATGACAATGTGATCGTGTTGGAATGACGAATTTATAAAAATAGCAGACTTGAGCCCCTGGTGAGGGTATTCGATGGATACAAGACGCACAGGAGCGGTCGGTTGTGGTATTTTTATTTTTGATACAACGTTGCCACACTAAGAATAACCCCTGTATCGTGGTTGCTTTCATAAACTTATAGATAAACTTACACTAGATACCTAGACGCGGAACACCTTTCCGTAAGCCAGTACAAATATTTGTTCCGTTCGGTAATTGATACCGCGATCCACAGCGCAGCAGCCGATCGCTCAACCACTGCGCCAACCATGCCGTCACTTAGGTGAGGTCTATGCCCAACAGTGGACGTCTTTCGGCTGCAATCAGATAATCCGCAGAGTGACCTCGTCAAACATTGCTTAACCTTGTTATTTTATCTCCAAACTCCTCATTACTTTTATTACACAATAAAATCTCGGAAAATAATGTTGCTTTGTTTGTATAGTCTCTTTCTCGACGTTACGTTTGTTTGTCATTAAACAAATCCTTGGAAACAACAAGGCTATTAGCCGGGGTATTCCGAATTTCCGATTATTCACAATTTGATGTGCGGATTCTCCAAAACAATTTCTTCCGTAATGAGATGTTAAATATTGATGATTTTCCCGGACGTTTTATCTCTTGTTTGAATTGCTTTTTGGTTGGGAAAGATTTGATTTTTGGTTCAGAAAATATCTCATTATTTTTTACTAATATCGGGCAAAATATTTAACTGTAAACTAACTTCTGCCACCGACTCCACCCGCATGAAAGTAGGATTTTCCATACAAATTTTGAATCTTCGTTTCATCTTCATCTTCTTAGATAGTAGCGTAGCTAGGCGAGGGTAAAGTGGGCTCACGCCCACGGCCTCGCATCCAAAAGGACCTTGTGTGCGAGGGCTTTTTAACGATGAGAACTACGTTTTATTATTTATAGACTCGCGTTTGACCACTATTTCACCTAAGTGACGATGTGGTTTAACACTGGGTTGCAACAGTCGCTCTCTCGTTTTCGAATTTATAAAAGAAAGACGCCTCATTAAAGCACCTTCACCCATGTCTAAATTAGTCCACACCACGCCTCTGCTTTTAGAAGAAAGATAAGAAAGTCGTTGTGAATGTTTTTTGATAAAATTAATAATTTCGATTTCCGAACACATTTTACTCTACGCAAATATTTTTCACGGCAAGGCGCGTCTAGGCACGTTCATGACCGCGGTGCACGCGAGAAAAGGCGAAACTGTTGCGGCTGCTTGGACAATAACTTGCTTTGACTTATTTATCACGTAATTATATGTCACTAAATAAAATATATTTATTTTTAATTACGTATACAATTGCATTTAAAAATAGTCGAAAACAGAAATTTCTTTTTTGAGTGTGTTATTGGCGAAAAGTGCCTCTTATTAACTCTTCTTCTTTTCACAGAATATATGTAATTCAATTACCACTAAACAACAAAACCAAAATAAAAATAATAGGGTTCCAATAGAAGGACCATATTTTGTCGGCATTGTTTTGCTCAATTTTATTATTGTAGAACGGAATCCTTTGATGAATTTGTTAGCAGTACACCACAGACCACCCTCTGTATTATTTTAAGTTCCTATCTATCCTAAGGATATCTGGAAGAGATCGCTCTCAGCGATAAGACCACCATTGTACCCATAAATTTAAGTTTTTGTATAAGCTGTGTTACTTTTTGGTGTACAATAAAGCTATTCTATTCCTTCTGTTCTATTCTATTCTATTTCTTCGTGTTCGACTTACTTTTGGCCAGTTTTTTCAGTAGACTCTTGAAAAACGAGACGTCAAAATAATGTTAAACGATGGTCCCTATATGTAGTAATTTACGGTGCCTTCTTTTATTTATTTATTTATAATAATCTTTATTGTACACCAAATAAACAAAAATACAGGACAAACATTTAAAAGAATAAGTGCACAATGGGCGGTCTTATCGCACAGGTTCTTTTCAATGTTTTTCTTGGAACATCGTTAATCAATATCGCTCCTTTTCGTTGAAAGGCCTCCTACAATGTGGTCCGATGAACTGGTGAAGGTTGCGGGAAACTGATGGATGCGAGATGCACAGGAACGTTCATTGTGGCGACGCTTGGGGGAGGCCTATGTCCAACAGTGAACGTATATCGGTTGAAATGACGATGATGATGATGATGATCGCTTGTTATTGGACTTCTCCCAGAACATTTCTTCCTTTCGGACATATCATAGCAACCGCTTTGCAAAAAAATTACTGACACAGGACATTCAACTACGTTTTTTTTTATTTGTTTTATTATTGATGTTGTCCGGGTAAGATGGCAACATTAACTAATTAAAGCGACTTGTCAAATGAGTTTAAAACGCGTGAAAGTTTCTCACTTCACAAAGTACGTTCGAAAAAAAGAAACAAAACGATGACCACTTAATATGTCAAACTTTCGACATAAATCGTACATGTTTTAATAAAAAAACTTTAGTCATTTAGCTTTCTATTTTTATTTGGAACGTAAAATCTACATATACTTGCTCCTCCAAATGAAACAAACTAAATTAATAATAATAATAAAATTGGCTTCGCGGGTGTGAGGGCTCTTTAACGAGAGTTTTTTTTTTACAATTTATAAGCTCGCGTTTAACCAGTAGGTATTTCACCTGTAAGCAATGATGTGGTCAAACACTGGATTGCGACAGTTGCAGTCTCGTTTTCAAATTATAAAATAAAAAGGCCTCGCTGATGCGCGTTCGCCCGCGTCTAGAATAGTCCACGTTACGCCCCTGTGTATAACCATCTCCCCTGGAACCGCCATAATAAAAAGTCTTATTATAATTATCATCATTAAGAAGTTCTTAAGAACGAAGAAGATTTATGTTTCTGTGATATTGTTACTATTTTGGTGTACAATAAAGTCTATTCTGTTCTATTCTATTCTCTTTGAGAGATTGACTTTATTAGGTGGCCTTTTCATAGGCTCAGCGACAATAAGCTACTTATTCTGAAAATATGTCTTTTTCGACATGAAATGAGTTTTTTGAAGCTGTATTCCAAAGCCAAGTTCTTGAAATTAATTGCTTCTAATTAAAGTACGACAAACCGATAAAAAAAGGATTTTCTTACGCCCATTTATTTGTTACTACTTCAGGTTGGATAGTGGAAATATTTAAGACTTAAGACTCATGACTTATAGTAATTAAAATAAATTTTATAACATCATAATTAACTAGTTCATTTATGAACTGTGGAATCTTTAACACAGGACCTTGGTTTGACTTAAAATAAATAAAATATACTTGACTGTAACCCAAGAGCCGGTTTCAAAACAGTGTTTTTTCTTTTTGGAGTTAAAATTAGTAACCTTTTTTTGCAGCTAAAATTTTACAGATTTTTTTAAGTTAAAGTAAAGTTTGACAATTACCCAACTTCACATATTAATTAAAAAGAAAGCGCTGTAACACAAAATAATAACTTAGACCACGTAGGTATTATGCACTAGTTTTTGTCATTTCATTATTTGAAAGGAAGTTTTGCGTCTTACTTATTTTATATCACCCGTTTCAATCAATAGACGTAAAAGTTGTCGTGTTGGGCCGTGCATAATATAGGTATAAATTGAATTCACTACTGATTAGTAGGTATAACAATACATTTCAATATTCTATTTTATGTAATAGTAATTGTCTTTTGTATGGTTTTTTAAGGTTCCGTACCCAAAGGTTAAAGCGGGACCCTATTGCTGTCCGTCTGTCTGTCTGTATGTCACCAGGCTGTATCTCATGAACCGTGACAGTTAGGGTGAGTTGCACCATTTGACTATAACGATAACAAAGCCGTTAACAGTTGTCAAATCGTCGGATTGACCAATAAGCGGCCGTTTCATGGCTGGTTATGGTTTGGTTATCGTTATAGTTAATGGTGCAACTCATCCTTACACAGTAGTAACAGAAAATGATTTTTTTTTTGTCGCTATAATAATACTAAAAAATAGAATAAAACAAATATTTATTCTTAAAACCCCAAGCGAACGCTCGCTCCATTACAACAAACGTGATTTTTTGCTATTTTTTTGCTACGGACGGTACAGAAACCTTCTTGCGCGGGCCCGACTCGCACTTGGCAGGTTTTTTCTACATTTTAAATTAAACATTACAATTGAATGGAAGAAAAAAACGTGTTGCGGTGACCTCAAATGAAACGGGAGAAGGGCAGAAAAATGGTTATGATTACTAATTTCTATACCTAGGAAATGAATTTAAAATATTGAGATTTGGCTAGTAACAGCTGAAATGCTTTATTGCTTCAAGCTTGTTTATAAAATTATTTATTTATTTATTAGAATTTCATGCAACACAAATGTACAAAGGCGGAATTATTCAGTGTGTAAATAACCTAGTTAATAATTTAGTACTAAATATTGGTATTTGCTTTACAGTTATTTTTAACGTCAACAGTACTAGTAAATTACTTGTGTAGATATAAATAATTGAATTCAGTATCTACTTATTAGTATAACAATACTAACTTTCAATATTCTATTTTATGTAATAGCTAGTTATCTTTCATATGGCTTTTTTTTCTACATTTTCTATTAGACATTACTGAATCCCATTTGTAGGTAATGTATACCTATAAAAAATTAATAATGCTTACCTAAACATTTTTAAATTTTTGTAAAATCAATCAATGAGTAAATGAGTTATTAATTGGTATTAAATTTTGATATTTACAGTTATTTTTAATGTCAAAAGAACTCGTAAATAATTGTTCAAGATTTCAATATACTTTTTAAGTAAGTACCCCCGCTAGTTGGCTGTATATAATTCCTTGTGCGCCCTTCCCACGGTTTAGTTGTCTGAGGTTGGCGCGTGTTGGCAGCACTGTCAACTGCGCAAGCGCACGCGAAAGAGTTTCACGTTCGGAAAGCTGTTACGATTAAATTGTACGCAAGTGTATTGTGGAGTGATTTGGAGTTACGATTTGTGCGAACAGGTGAGTTGTTTAATTGTTTTTTTTTTGGTTATTTAAAGATTTTATCATTAAATAAATAATAATTAAATTGAATTAAAGGGCTAATCCTTTAATTCTATTTAATCATTATGTTTCAATTTTATTATTTTTTGTATCAATTAGAAACAGTATTTGGAGTTCGTCTATCTATCGTCTCAAATCATTAGGACAGCAATATGAAAACAGAGATAATTTTAATTAAATCTCAATTAATCTATTTACCCTAATAATAACTGCGAAATTGTAAGCAATCAGTTACACACAACTATTGCACGCTATAATTAAATCTAACAGTGTTGTTTAAGATATTTATCTGAGTGTGGGAAAACTTAATACTTTACCGATAATGTTGAGATAACAATTATGTCTAACTTTGATTGATAAATTATTTCAGTAAGTGAGAAATAATTACGATCGTATAATTTAATTATTGGGTTGATGCTTTAAGATTATAAAATTAATAAGTAGTTTATTTACCTAAGTATAAAAATTACATAAACTTACATGTTTACCTTTTACATAATTCATTCACTTTCGTTAACGATAATCCGCGCCAATCGGTAAGTAATTGTAACACCATAATTAGCGTATTACGAAACATAATATATAAGAAGGTCGTAAAGTGAAATTGGTTCTGTATGCGCAGGCGCCGTATTGGGTGTTGCGTACGAAACAATAAAAAATTGTATAGCAATCAGATCATGATCTTAATGTGATTATAATAGCACGCAATAATAATAATAATAATAATGATTTATTTTCTCCACAATATTATTCTTAATCGCTAGCCTTATTTCTACGGTAACATAAGAGGGCATTATATTGTGGGAGACTGGTGCCTAAACTAGGCTTGGGGCCTGTATTTCAGGTCACCAGGACTCCTCCATTTAAATTTAACAAATTAATTAAGAATGAACTCGTACAAAAGGTATGCAATTAGAACAAAGTTAACATTTTGAAAAAGCTTATTTTGTTGAGCTGTAATTTTTAGTTACTTATGGTTAGTATCTATATGGTTAGGTTAGTTAGGGTGAGAGTTGAGTTGAGTGTGTAATGAATGAGCGTAGTTAAAAAAGTATGTGCAGTGGTTGTGTATGTGTGTGTGTGTGTGTCTGTGAGGTTATTATAAACACACAATGTTAATATTAATCAATGTAACAATTAAATTGGTTGTATTTTAAACTTATCGCCGGGATTCTGATCCCGATTTCCGACCAACGTAGGCGCGGGCTTGCGGACGGTAAGCAATGGGTAGCTCACTGTCCGGACGTCCGGTAACTGTCCGAACCAAGCCCAAGTCGTCGACGGCGCGCACTGTTCCGGCGCGCCTCAAGGAGTTGTCAGCAACAGCAGGGACCCAGCCGGGTTGAAGCCTACTGGGGCCAGGGTTATCCGAAAGGGCGCTCGAGCCCCGGTATGAAGGCTAGTAGGAACAGGGTGGGTCTTTTAGTCAGTAAGAGCCTGACACTATCTCCCGCTCCGCCCAAGGGCGGCGGATGTCAATGCATGATTTTTCCCACCATAAAAAAAAAAAACTTATGTTGTTTAGAGGCAAAAGGAAATAAAATTAGAATAGAAAAGAATTAACTTTACTGTACATCAAAATAGTATACATATAACTTTTACTTTTCAATTACAAAGATAATCACACTGATATAAAGCTACGGAAAAATGCATCGATCTTGCGAGAGAGGACACGAGAGGAAAGCCGCACGAGAAGCAGTGTGATTTTTAAAGTGCACGAAGTAAATCATTGCACCTAACAATTAAACTGGTAGTTGTAAATACTCTGTTGGTTCACTCCACCGACAAAGACAATGTCATTAAGATACCTCTATTATACGCCGGTTACAATGACTTATTATTTTTCGCTATCGCACGTTTTTCCTCGACTCAGTTATGGTTAACAACCAATTGTTGCGAAAGGTGGTATCTACTTACGATTTTTATGGATTCGATACAGATATTATGTACAAAGTAAAATAGTAAGAATCGATTGATTTAATTGCTTTTCAATCAAATTGTAAATAAGTTACTGGGATGACTTAAAGTTACGTTGATTTATCTAAACAGGCGTAGGTATAATAAAAATGAACTAATCCAAAACATGCATCATTAATTTCCTGAAGAATTTAATTTCGACCTGTATTTGTAAAATCAATTAAAGATGATTTTCATCGATTCGATTTTTCATAATCGATTTAAATATCAAAGTGTATTAATACAAATCGATTAGCTATGTTTCCGTTATCTGAAGATTTTCAATCGAGGTTACGTAAAAAATGTGAAGGTGTAGTTTTTTCGTACTTTTTGTATCATTTTAATTAAATCATGGTTTAATTAACTGAATTTGAGGTGAAGGACTTGATAACGTATTTTTTACAGAAAAAAGGGTGCAAAAAAAAAAATAGCTGAATTTGTAAAATATTAAGTCCACAATGTCCACAAAGTGATTTAGTACAATCCTAATTGGTATCTTAATTGTTTGTTCTCCATGTCCAAAACAAATATTTTCGAAGAACATCTAACAAAGCAAAACAAGGGTACTTACCTAAACCAATTATTTATAGTAGTCGAATTTTTTATACCTCACAGGATTGTATCGTCGTCTTTTGAAGTGATAAAATATCATCAATTAACTTCTCCCGTTCTAGATTGAGTGAGAGGGTCTGTCCCGACTATGAAGAGCAATAGGTAACTCGCCGTACGGGCGGTGCTGTTCTATATGAAAACAGCCTTGAGCTCAGCGCTGGCCGCAGTGACGAGCCGAAATCACAGTAATTCAATATTAACAATCCAATGTACAGAAGCATTGGGTTGTTAATCCAATGCTCTTATTTGGATTTCGTCGGTGCAGCTAGCGCTGTGCTCAAGGCTGTTTTCTTAGAGAATAGTACCCCAGTAACTATCTGGATCGAGCCCAAGTTGTCGACGATGCGTTGTGTTTGACAAAGAAATTTCAGGAATTAAAAATATCAGAAAAGGAAACCCGCGTAGAATTCAAATGGCAACTAAAGGAACATAGGTGTGGTTTAAGTCAGTAATAGTCTGACACGTCCGCTCCACTTTTAGGTTGGAGAAGTTATAGAATGATGGCGATGGAAACATTAAAAGGCCGACTATGGTATACTCCATAGTCGGCCTTTTAATGTTTCCACTGTTGGGACTCAGGCCTCCTCTCTAGGAGAGTTGGTGGGCTCACCACACGGGCCCAGTGCGGGCTCGTAGATAGTGTGATATCTCACCATGATCCAACTAAAACCTACCTGTGTTTTTTAAATAGCACACTACGTTCCACGGTCAAAGTAATTCTTTTGAACATTCCCTTAGACGACAAGAGGCCGGAGTGTGACAAAATGCAAATTATGCTATTTCAAAATAGCATAAATCTAAAACTCGTCAGTATAAAGTAAAATGATTTACATAAAACCAGTAATCAGGAACTACAAATTTATGTATTTCTATTGTTTACTGATTTACATTCAATTCAATAAATCTTCAATAAGTAGGCACTTATTTAAACTTCGTCTTAGGTAATAGATAACTTGTTTTCGTCATAAAAAAAACTACAACCGACTTCTTTAAAAAATGTTAAAAAGAAACAGTCGGAGTTTCTGGTTTTGTTTCACCGTTATTTAACACCGCGTTCCGAAATTAAAGTTGTACTTTGCAGTTTTTTTTGTAAAAAAAAACTTTTGCATGTCAAAAATGCTTTTGAAACACTACAATTATTTCGGTAATAAAAAGAACTACAAAAAATTAAATGCTCTAAACGTATTTATATAAAATATCACCCTGTCTCTATTATTTTCTACACTAATATTGTAAAAAAGTAAAGTTTGTTTTTTGTTTATACATTTTTTTTTGTTAGTAGCAGATAATCTCTGAAAGTACTGGTCCGATTGATAAATTTTTTTGAAGCTGCTTTATTCCTGAAAGACATAGGCTTTATTTTATGTACGCGGGTGAAGCCTCGGTCAAAGTTAGTATTATATAAAAGATAAAGTCCGAAGCCTACTGGTGCCAGGGTTATCCGAAAGGGAACTCGACCCCCGGTATGAAGGCTTGAAGGAACGGGGTGGGTTTTTGAGTCAGTAAGAGTCTGACACTATCTCCCGCTCCGCCCAAGAGCGGGGTTTGTCATAGGATGATTTGCCCCACCAAAAAAAAAAACTCGCACAGGATAAACAACAAAAAGAAGAAGACGAAGCGAAAAGCAGAGTAGAGTTAGTCAAATATTTGTCAGAAATAGAACGACGATTTAAATTAGTTAAGCGCTAAATGCATTTACAGATTTGTGGTGCAAATGGTTCTTAGTTCCCTTCTATTCATGCTAATTTATACGAACGGTGAACAACTAGATTCTTATTAGATTACCTATACTAGCGACCCGTTTCAGCTTCGCACGGATGTTACACCTAAATCTTTGAAATTCTCGACTTTCTGTACCTACTATAATATGCATGTGATATATAATATAGGTTTAAATCTTCATGAATCACTCCGTTTAGCGATTAGTAGTTTTTGAGTTTGGGTGTTTTTAATATCGTGCGGATTTGATCCCGCAAGCGGATTTGCTCCCTATTCAGAAAACTTCATAATGCAAAAGAATGTGTTCCCTGTGCGCATCCACGCATTAAAATAGGTTAGTTGCCGTAAAAAATGTAATTAGTCTGTCTTTTAGATTATTCAAAAATAAGGGACACGTATTTTTTTATTTGTAAATTAAACCAAAAATTACAAAGATATAGCCCATTAAAGTTACGTGTAACACACTGTGCTGCATTTTTTCGTCGTGGGGTGACGTCTCACGTAACTTTAAGGGCCATATTTCACCGGGACACCACTGGTAGCGCAACTGGTTGCGCCACCAGCAAAATGTATAGAGCTCTATAGAGCGTTACTCACCTGGTGTCTGTTCGGTAGCGCAACCAATTTGGTGGCGCAACCAGTGCGGACACCAGTCCGGCCGCCAGTCACGCCCCCCATCAAAGAGTATGTAATAAGATGGAAATCTAACCTTTGAAAACCATAATTAACCAACTGTCAAACGTCAGTGATAGTGAACCAAGAATCTTGTCCAATACAATCTGGATTGATTACGACAACCTCAAAAATGTAATAAAGAAGTACCATACAAGAATCTTTATCCCTTTCTACTAATGTGTAAAGACTTATTCGTACTACGAGACATTCTGTTCTAAAGAAGTTCAAGATGTTAATAATAACGCTAACGCTAACGGACGCTTTGACCGTTTTTAGACAAATATCTCGGTTTTTCGGGTACCATTATAATGCACCAAGAATCATAACTATGAGGATGTCATGGCATCAAATAAAAGACAATATACATATTCATCTCTAGGATGGCATAAAAAAATATTATGGTTTTGTATAAAATTTTTATATAGTTAAATACAATTTTACCAACGCACTAATCAAGAAAATTACAAAACACAAGGGTTTGAGTAGGTCACGTAAGCTAAATCCAGTGCACATTTTTAGCTTAAAAATCATAAATACCACAGCTTCTATAGTTTTCTACACCTATAGCTAATTATTTTGAACTTACATAAATAACTTTATAATGTATGACCAAAATAAAACCTCTCTAAAAAAATCTTCATACATTTTTTATTGAACCCACCACTTCCAAGCTTCAGTCCGCGCTGAACGCGTCCGCGTTCTGAGAAGCACGGGCCGTTTCGCTCGTTTCCCTCTCCTAGAGAGGAGGTTTGAGTTCCAGCAGTGGAAACATTAAAAAGGCTGATTATGTATGTTTGTATATATATAGAATTCGGTGTTATATAACAAAATATACCAGAAACATCGACTTCCGAAATTAAAGTTATTTTGATCGTTTTAGTGTTTTTTTAAGTATTCTTTATTCAAGTCGAGCCGGTTTCGACTATTCTGCCAAGTCCATTGTAAATTGGAAAAACAAGTGTGTTCATAGAAATCTGAGTGAGAATATTAAGCCGTCCAAGACAAAAATAGTAATAGCAAATGTACTGAAACATACTAGGTGAAATACCTATAAGTGTTACTTTATTTAACCTGTTTTTTCTTTATTTTAAGCTTAACAAATTACACCTTATCAGTGTGGAAATAAATAAATAAACTAGTTTTCATCTGTTAACTCAATAAGGTTCAATTGAAAACTAGCATTAGGTAAAAACTATATTTATAATTCACAATAGGATCCCTAAATTGATAAATAGTTTTCACACACTCGCAATATTTTTGAAAGACCTATCTAACGACCTCCCACATTATGGAATAGTCTAAAAAACAAAATAAAAAAGAATTAAAAAAAGGGCGTTCCTGTATCGTTCTCTTCAGTACATTTTTGACGTTTACGTAATCAATCCAGATAGTATAAAAGATTCTTGGGTGTGGCGACTCAAGAACACTCTCTATCTCTTTCTACTAGTGTGTCCATAGATTAGTTCGTACTACGAGCCATTGTGTTTTAAAGAAGTTCAAGATGTTATTAATACATTATATTTTAGACAACTAATCAAAAACTAATATGTATATTAGACAGCTTAGGTAAGACTTTACCACGATTACAAACTACGAGAGCCTAGAAGTTTTCGATAAGAAAATAATTCTTCGAGAATAAGCAAAAAAGAAGTTGATAGGTTATCGGCCTACCAAAAAACCACGCCTCACCGAGCTTAATAAGAAGAGACCAAACAACATCAAAATATGACTGTTTCAGACTGAAGTCGGTTAAAAATAAGACTTTAAATAGTACAGTACATTGTTAATAAACTACTGCTATTATCTGATGAAATAATATAATTTTTCAGACATGTTTCTCCGATGAACCGACGTTTCAGGTTTAGGTTGACAAAAGCTCTTTTGTCCGTTTAAAAAATGCTCCTTTCCGACGACGCTTTGGAGAATAGCTCCATAAAAACTGGTGTTAAGAGAACAGAAGACAGCTAAATTCCCAATTAGTATTATGATGTGGTCTTTAATCTCAAGCAAGGGTCTACATATCGTGAGGGACCGTGAGGCATGACCAGTACAAGCGAGTACTCTAGGACCCTTATTGCTGCCGCATCTCGAAGAATGGTTCCTTATTGACGAAGAGGTTATTTTATGCCCAAATTTTCATTGTGCTATAAAACCAGGGGTGTTACTGCATACTTGGCTAAAAAAACATTAATGTTTTACCCTAGTCAATCAATACACCAGACATGAACGCTATTGAAAACATGTAGGAGCTCACCAAGCAGGAGATCGCTTAGCAAGTGATCACCACCAAACTAGGAAATTATTTATTATTATTGTTATATAAACACTAGCTGATTAAATTGTAGCTCTCAATAACACAAACCTGCAACAGAATGCCAGAATTTGCATAGAGAGCATATCTTGATGAATGGAATCTATCACAAAATTCTGGTAATATTCGTCAAATTGACTACGTTTTTTCAAAAATGTATAAATAATCATTCACATTCACGGTTTTATGGCACTTTTCGGGCGCTTGGGCCTTAAGCGATACGCGCGAGTCCAAGCGAGCTGGCAATTTCCGATTTCACCTACTTTTTCTGTCGTCAACTCGCTCAGACTTGAAAATCTAAAAAAAATTATAACACAGGTACCCACTAAAAATGTATTAGAAATTGTATTCGACTTGACTTTAAAATAAAACACTTATCGTTAATGAGAAAGATATTAATCATCATTACAATAATATAATATTGCATATTTACCTATTAATTACCAACAAATCACAACATTATCAGCAATAAGCAACCAAAGTTGACGTACAAATATTAGAGTACAAATATGAGACTTAGAAATACACGTAAGTGAGTGAATATGCAGTATCGATACGTCATGTATGTGTCAAAAAAGTCAAGAGCGCCCACACGATGAACAAAATCTTTCTTGGATGCGTTCCATTTCACGATTAACCTGTGACCTTCAGTTGCCCTTTGCATTCTAGGACTACGGGTTTCCTTTCCAGAAATTCGCCGGGGTCCTAGTTTGCGGGCATCGGCCCTTCTGGACTCCTACGGTTTGATGTCATCTGTTTGAGGAGCACGTCGATCACTACGCGCTGTTGACGACTGAGCTCGGTTCGGTTAATTACCGGACGGCCGGATAGCGGACTACCCATTGCTCGGCGTCCACAAGCCCGCGTCTAACGTGGTCCGTCGTCGGGGTCGAAATTTCGGCTGCCGATGGTTCTTTGGCCTCCTTCTTCGCTAACATTACTGCTTCGCAGAAAGAGGCGACCGCCTGCCATTCCTCCTCGCTCCGGACCATAGTCTGAACTAGGGCCCTGCGTGAAAGATTGTTGCCAAAAATTGCCTCCACGAGGAAGCAGCGGTGCTCTGCCCGAGCGGGGCACAACTCTACCATATCCTCGGGTACTCCACCGAATTTGAATCCAATGCAGAAACCGACCGAACTTGCCTTGGTGAGGTGAGGACCATGCAGGTGCAGGTAACATGAGAAAATCAAAAGTAACGTAAAATGTTTTTAAAGTAACTTGGGTATCGTGTACCATTGGCCACATCCTACTCGCCTCATTCCTCACCTTTAACTAATATCGAAATCTAAGTACATAACCGGTATAGCCTGCGTGAAAAAATCCGCGGGCAATAGCTAGTTATTTATAGTAATTGTTATTATTTAACTGTATTTTATACGTTTATGCGAGATGACGACAGAAAAAGTAGGTGAAATCGGAAGGTCCCAACTCGCGCGGACTCGCGCAAATTGCTTAAGCGAGTTGACGAACAAGCCATATTAGGTAATCTCTGGAAGTACTGGTCCGATCGCAAAAAGTTTTTCACCGATAGAAAGCTGCTTTATTCCTAAGTGACATAGGCTATATTTTATGTGCGCGGGCGAAGCCGCGAGCAAACGCTAGTATATGATATTTGTCGACCGTGAAGTACCAATACCTCCTAAAAATATTTTTTCAATAAATCATAATTTACCGCTATGGATTTAAAAAGGGTTTTCCGCGATTATCCCACTGCCGCGCATTACACTGCATGTTGCGTGTCAACGCACCAACGCGCGTACTTGCTGAAATGCAAATCTGCATCATCGTGCGGGTTTTTTTACGCACTCACGCGCGTAGGAGCATTTTGTAAATTGACGCAGGCTCTGACTTATTTCATTCAAATCATATGACACTACGAGACTCGGTTTGCCATACCTTGCGTGCCGCCCCGCACCCACGCGCGTGTGTGCATGTTTCTCCTCATGTAGGCGTGTGATCTGCATGACTATC
This sequence comes from Mythimna albipuncta, assembly GCA_929112965.1. Lineage (NCBI taxonomy): Eukaryota > Metazoa > Arthropoda > Insecta > Lepidoptera > Noctuidae > Mythimna > Mythimna albipuncta. The sequence goes on from OV815969.1 coordinate 12,034,878, forward strand.
ACATAATTGAAACCTTTAATAAAGTAAAATCCTGGCTTCACCAACATAACCTTGAAGTAAACAATAATAAAACTAAATTAATTCAATTCAAGCCTTATCAAAAACAAAAAATAAATCTCAAAACCATAACTAATAGTATCAAAATCGAGGAAGTTGAAGAATTTAATCTCTTAGGTATTACCCTAGACAGTCATTTAAATTGGAAAAAGCATATAGATAAAATTAAGCTAAAATTATCATCATTTACATATGGTCTTAGTGTTCTGAAAGTAAACACAAAAACGGAGTGCGCTTTATCTGCATACTACGCATACGCTTATGCATGGCTCCGTTATGGAATCATCATGTGGGGACATAGTACAGACGCTAATGACTTATTTATCGCCCAAAAAAAATGCCTCCGCATTATTTTTAATATAAAACCTAGATGTAGCTGCAGACCTTACTTCATAAGAGAGAAAATGTTAACATTGCCATCAATCTACATATTGGAAACAGCCTCTTTTGTTAGAAAACATATACACATGTTTAACTTTTAAAAGAATGCGCGCCGTAAAGATAAATTAGTCCTCCCGGTGCCCAGACTTGAAATGTATAAAAGAAGTCCAGAATACCGAAGCATTCAAATTTATAATAGGCTACCCTATAGTATAAGGTCTGCAAAAACACTATCTATTTTCAAAATTAGTCTAAAGCGTTTACTTTTAGAAAAATGTTACTATAGTATCAAAGAATTTATGGAGGATAAACTATTAAAATAAATGTACAAATGTATAAGTAAACAATAATAAGAATGAAAATAATTGTAATCAATAATTTAATTTAATGATGTATGGAATAATAATAATATCGAATGACTTAATATAATAATTTAAATAATCTGATGTATCGAATACTCAGTATAATAATTATAAATGTATGAAATTGTAATAATTGTAATGATTGTTATAATAATTAATTAATTTGTATAATGCATGCAGTATACATAATATAAATGTTGCAGTGCCCTTCCGGGGTCCATGTTTGAGACAATATATAAATGTAACAACTATTTACAACATGTGTGCAAATAAATAAATAAATAAATGAACGCGTGTGGATGCATTTTCGGTATATTGGACTATGCTTATTTTCTATACAAATGGAGATATTTACGAGCAATGTTAATAGGTACACGCATTTACGCGCTACGCTGCGTGGAACGTGGCAATGTGATAATCGTCTTAGTAAAATTCGAAGTGATTTTTTTGTTTTCAGGTTTCACAGAAAGTTTGGAGATATTAGTACTTTGCTGTCGATATAAAAAAATACACCATCAATTAATATCACATGCTGCAGTGTCAAAAATAATAACAATTAATTTAGTAAAATCATGGTTACCCTAGTTAAAATGGGGGTAAGAAAGAGACACACTGACCCTTTCTCGTTGTCTTTTTCAGTACATTTTTCCCCGTTTGCTTGTCAATATGACCTTAATGGCAATGAGAATAAAGAGCACTATAGAGTGTGTTTGCTGCGTAGGCAATCTAAATTATCCATAGGATACATAAAATCTTTGCTCTGGTGTCTGTTTGGTGTCTTGTTTGGTGTCTTGCTATATTTCACTAGGACACCATGGTGGCGCAACCAGTGGCGCTACCAGGGTGTCCCGGTGAAATATGGCTCTAAAGGGCTATATCTTTGTTATTTTTTGTTTAATCCAAAAAAAAACGTGTTTAATATTTTTTTATAATCTAAAATATGGACTAAATAAAATGTAGGTAATTATTTTGACCCTGGACACTACCCTACGGTTACGCGTGCGGAGCAAGGCCAGAGGCTCTTAACAAACTAGTGAGCCTCATCATCAACGATTGCATCACTGCTTACCATCAAGTGGGATTGCAGTCAAGAACCAGTTTCGCCACAACCCTGTGCGTCTCGCATCCGTCAGATTCCCCTGACCCTAACCAGGTCATCGATCCGCCTTGTGGGAGGCCTTCCAACGCTGCGTCTTCCGGTACGAGGTCACCACTCCAGAACTTTTCGGCCCCATCGATTAAAACTGTTCTGCGCAAAATGTGCAGGGCGCAACCTAGGCAATATCGGCAACCTAGGTTCTCCTGCGGATCTCTACATTCCTGATGCGTTCACGCAAGGGAACTCCGATCACACCCTTTTTCATTGCCCTTTGGGTGATTTTAAACCTTCTGATGGGAGAGAGGATTGTTTGGTATTTATTATCTTTTAGAATGTACAAACATGCAATTTGGTCATGATTATGTTTGGTAAGTAGGTTTTCATAAGTGGTAGTGATTGTTTTTTGTTACATAAAGTGAAGACGAATAAGTATAGAATTTGATGGTCCAATGTAAGTGGTTTAAGATCAGGAAATGATGGCCATTAAATAACTTAACTGTTATGGTATTACTTAACATTTGTGCAACAAGTGGTGTAAATTGAATAGTTGCGTGGATTTTTTTGATATTGTGTGTGACCTAATAATCGGTGAAGGAAAACATCGTGATAAAACCGGCATGTCCTAGAAATAAAAATTCGAAGACACGTGACATCCACCAAGCCGCACTGGATCCGGGTGCTGAAGTACAATCCATTCTCTCTCCTAGAGAGAAGGCTTGAGTCCCAGCAGTGGGATGATTAAAAGTGAGATTGTGCTTTGACCTAATAATATTTTTAAACTAGCTTCTGCCAGCGGCTTCGTACGGTTGAAAGTATATTATTGTGAACGCGAAGTTCAAGGTGAAGCTAGATAAAAAGTAGCCTATGTCCTTCCTTGGATTCAAGCTTCCTCCTTGCCAAATTACATCAAAATCCGTTCAGTAGTTTATCCGTGAAACCGCAACAGACAGACAGAGTTACTTTCACATTCATAATATTAGTAGATATTATGTATGGACTATACTGTTTTATTATTATTTCCGATAACACTTATATCATTACTATTTATATCAGCATGGGTAGTAAATGCTTAGTCAAATAATTATTTCCTTATTTCTTTGCAAAACGGTACATCGTCTTTTGACATTTAAACACATTACACATTATATTTGACATTTATTCACAATGTAGATAATTCATGTCTCAAGATCCGGATGATGGATCCGTTCAAATTCATAGGAATTCTTTGTGAGTAAGTGACTCTTATCCCGGATAATTTGATTTTGTGGATACCGCGTATAAGTATCAAGTTGAGGGTCAGAGGTCAGGAGCCGCATTAACATAAATATTTCTACTTTGTTGCGGTATTTTGTTGATAAAAATAATTTTAATAATCGCCCTTGTAAGGGTACGTAATTCAAGCCTGGGTGGCTTGAGTCGCAGGGCCATTCTCGGCCATCGTAAGCGTGGGCTCGCGGGCGGCGAGCATTGAGTATCTCACCGTCCGATCATACGGTAAGATTCAAGCCCGAGTGGACCGCTACATGTGTTCCACGTGTGCCTCAAATAGATATCAGCAAAATTGACGGGGCCTAGTAGAACCGATGGCTATTAGGGCTGCGCGATTGTTCGAGTGACTGAACCTCTGGGACATAAACGGTAACTGAAGGATATATGTTTTAGCCAGTAAAACGGTCTTGAAATCGGTCAGCTCTGTAGCTGCAATAGTTTGGGCTCCAGTCCACTCCATTTATTTTAATAATGTTTGTACTTATCAGTGTGGAAATGAATTGTTACTTTACTCTTTTTTAAAGTCAGAAACGCTCCTCGCTCCACCTTAGAGCAGTAATAGCAACCTGGAGCGGGAATTTCCACCACAACAACAAAGTCAACGACAAGGCTCAAAGCCTGACAATGGGATTTTGAAAAATATCTCTGCGCTGAAATTGAATTCAGACCCTTTGTTCCGCAGTAGCTTTTACAACCACTACATAGACGAAAAATTGGTTGATTGATATGAAGTAATGCTGAATAAAGCTAGAACTACACTGCGCACACGTATGACACACGCCAATCTGGGCGCGCATACATTTTATATGGTAACTAGACTTGTAGAGCTTCACTAGATCCACGCCACTTGACGTGGTTCAACGTACAAATCAGGCGTTTTACACGTGTGTGTTGGCCTAATGTAGTTCTAGGTTTAAACATCAAGCAACACGCACGTTATATATTTCCCACGATTTCGCACTCGATCGAGTTGGAGAGTTCATTAATTAATTAAGACAGCCAGGCAGTAAAAGTTCATGCAAATTGTGTGAAAATATGCCAGACGCCTCTTCCCTTACTTTTCTTCATCATGTCGAGTAAGAAATGCGAGGCATGAGACAATTTTGATTGTATCTCTCTGATTCAGGTCTTACTTTTTAAATTGTGTTCATAAAATGGGCTGGATTTCTCCTTTTTACGGCTATAAACCAGTTCTTTGATGACTGTAAGGTACTCAAAGTGCATTGACTTGCTTTGCTAAAGGCCGTCACATACGATGAAGATATTGTTTTATAATTTTAATAGCCTTTGCCCGCGGCTTCGCCCGCACACATAAAATATAACCTGTGTCACTCGGGGATAAAACAGTTTTCAATCGGTAAAAAAATTTTCGCAATCGGGCTAGTACTTTCAGAGATTTCCTCCTACAAACAAAAAAATAGAACATCTTTATTATGTTAGTGTAGAAATATTGGTGTAGATGATTTTATTTTTCAGTGACTTATTTTTAACTTACTTTGCTTTCTTTTTTTTCAAACAATCCCGCGTATAAGATCGTCTTTAACAATTTCGCTAAATACATTTTTTGTGCCTGCTAAAATAGTGAACAAATCAAGATTTATATTAATATTAGTATTTATTTTTTTATTTATTACAGCCTGGAGGACTTACAGCTAAACAAACTAAAAATAGAAATAAATATAAACGCAGAAAGCCAATTACAAGTCCTCACGTATAGTCGTATGTTAATATAGATCCAAGTGCTATATTTGAACCTGTGGAAGTAATGACAAGATTATTATTATTATATCGTATCTTCACCTGTGTGATGGCCTTAACTCAAGTTTTACAAACTAAAGTATGGACAGTGTTGCTGTAAACGGCACCTGTCAACATTAACTTGGTTTATTTTGTATGCTGAACCAAATTAATTTCCGTAATGAAAGTAATTAAATAACCGGTAAGTAACTAAACGTTTAAAAAAAATAAACGAATTCAATCTCTCAGTTCACCGGCTTTCAGATTGATGCACAAATTACGTAGGTATGGAACTAGACACGCGATATGATCAACCCGCGCATAACTCGTCCGGTTTTTTGCGAATAAAAAGGAAACCACCGAATGTATCACCGAGTTTATAGCCTCCGTTTTTGGCACTGATAGGGACGGTTGAACACAAGACCACTTGCTTAAGGATAATTTCACGTTTTTATATCATTTCCTTTGAGAGTTTTGGTATTCCGATATCTTTTTACCTTTTCTGAGAAAGGCAGAAATATAACTTAATGTTTGTCAAGTTACAAAATACTTTCAATATTTTTTTATGATGTTATTTTAAGGAAAAGTAACAAATAAATTATACCGAAAGCTATTAGGTTTTATTCATTTACATTTTTAAGATGTTTGAAATTTGATTTATGTTTATTTTTATTGCGTTATTTTTGTATTCGTTATAAAGCACCGGTATATTGTACAAAGCTACTAGGTTATTTTCACAGTTATTCTGTTGTCATACTCTGTTCCAATTAAAACAACTACCATAGCATAAAAATTCTCAGTTTACCTTTATTCTCGTAATTAATTTATGATTTAAACTTTGGATCGCTACCTTAGTAATTTCTGTTCTAGATAGTTTTAATTACTATAATTTGTATTTGTATCTCTATTAACCTAATACAAAAAATCTAAATATTTTTTTCTAGTTATCACATCTGAATTCTATAAAACTTTAATTCCCACTGCTGGGTAAACTTTTCCTCCGTAGCGACATCCACAATTTCTGGCGTGGCAAAGGTTTATGCTTATTATTATTTTTCATACTGGTCCTTCGAACCGGATTGTTGCATTTCCTTTTTTTTGGCATGTTGCAACTCACAATACAATGTTATTTCGGTATTGCATTATAGGCATTTAATCGTATCCGACGCGTGTCGCCAACAATGTTAGCGTTACGCTCTTTTAGCACATTAGATTCGCTTTAAGCGTTATGCAATAGTCTAGACCTGTGCTAGCGATAATACCTACAGGCCCATTTAAGTTTTACAGTTGAGAAGAGCGTTGAAAATGCAACAATATCATGCGTTTCATCTCGTGTTAGTGGACCGGCAAATAAATCATAGTAGGTCGTCCTGTCTACGTGAATCAAATTGCAGGGACACACCATCTATTGTCACACTAATATTACAAATCCGAAAGTTACTATGTGTATATGTGTTTTGGTTACTCCTTTAAGCTCGAAGGTTGGCTGAATTTTGATAAAATTTAGCACATAAACCTGACCTTACCCTAACCTAACCTAATATTCTGGAAGATCATAAAGTTTACATTTATATAATATTATTATTGGAATTATTATTTCTTGGGTTAGTTTTCTACTTTCTCACGGGCGAAGCCGTAGTCAGAATCTAGTTATTTTTATACCTATATCTTTTTTTTTACTTTTTTTTTATGGTACAATGGTACAACGTTGTCTTTTGGGTAGTTTTTATTATTAATGCTACCGGTAATGATAATATACTTTTATGGCTTAAATATATTGTTGGCAGTTACGCTTATAGTCACATATGATTTATAATAGACATTTACGGGAATCCGTATTGGGGATACTGTAGTAAGAAGTTATAAAAAATAAATACACATTGTTCACTAGATATACTCATCTGCATCCGCACCACTTCACTGGGTATTTGACTCAATTTATTTTATGATCTGTATTTTAATTTTATTTTAATTTATTAATTATTGTATTGTAGCAGTAATAGAAATAGGTACACATTTTGGTGAAAACTTCAACTCTCTACGGTGTACGAGATACAGCTCGCTGACAGACGAACAGACAGCAGAGGTTTAGTAATATAGTAATAGGCTCCTGGCATCCTTTGGGTACGAAACTCTAAAAAGTAACCTAATTCAAAATTGAAAATCAAAAAGATTTTTTCAAATCTATTCTAAAATTAAAAAAAGTTAGAATTCTTTCAAATCTGATGAAAGTGGAAACTGGCAAGTAAGAAAAAAGGATGCACATGCTGACATGTGATGTCAAAGTCATATTATGTTAAGCACGTATAAATGAGATAGTGGAATGTTTGGGCATCACATCCGTATTCTTCCTCATATTAATACTTGAAATGTTACTTCATTTAATGATATACTAGCTGTTGCTAGTGGTTTTGTGTGAACGTAGGAAATTATCCCAAAGGAACATAGTCCTGGGTTAAAAAGTATCCTATGTGCTATTTTAGGACTATAATAAACCACAATAATATATTCCACACCGCTATCTAGTCCTAAAATAAGCAGAACTTTTACTATGACTATAAGAAAACTGATAAACATACATACATATATCAATATTTGTAAATAGATATTATAGATAAATTATACCCAAAAACAGAATTAATGATCGTGCTCATCACACAAATATTTGTCTTGGGTGGCATTCGAACCCACGACCTCCGGCATAGCAGTCACGGTCACTAGCCACTAGACCAACAAGTCAGTCGGAGTCGGACAATGGTCTACCCGTGTGACAAATTTCATTCAAATCCGTTCAGCCGTTGAAGCGTGAAGAAGTAACAAACATTGCCTTTATAATATTAGTCTGATTTTGATGCTGTTTTTTTTTTTAAATAGTTTTGATGTTATTTGTTGACAAACTATTGTTCGAAAATAAACAAAGAGTAAATCTTATCCTATTATAATAACAATATTACCTATAAGTTATTTTAAGAAATATTTTAAAATGTAAGTTATAAGTTGTGAAATAATAATAATAATTTAATTCTGGCCCAATATACCCAAACCCATTTCCATTTTCAGAACTATAAAATATCACTACGCAATTATAGTTATAAAATAAAATGAAACCTAATCAAATACATTAAAATTATTAAGAAAAAGTTAATAAATTAAAATTAAAGACCTTAAATCTCAACCAAATAATTAGAAAACTGATAAAATAAATACCCAATGATTCTATTAATAAAGAAAAGATAAAAAAAAAATAAACACCAAGTCAAATTCGACAATCCATTAACACGTACATATAAAACATTCAATTAATGCGCTAACGACTGACTGAATGCAATAGATAGAGCCATAATCCATCATGCGAGCTGTTTCTATTTGTTTAGTTACACAACCGCTTGAATGGCAATTTAGTTTTGCATGATACTTTTTCTGTTAGACATTATACGAGTAATGTATGAAGATTAATTGAATTAAAGTCGAAGATCAAAGTCACTGAATGCTTTTTGCAGACACGATTAAGTCTAGATGTAAATTGCGTGTCATTTTTGAATTAATAAACATTGGCAGAATAAACAAAAAAATAATTCAATAGTAATGGATAAGCGAGTCTATAAATAAATAAATAATGAGTGATGTGATCTTAGAACATTTGGAACAGTAGTACATAATGAAGTGTTATTCTCAATCGTGATGCGTAATGACGTGCTACGATTGTAATCACTCAATCGACACTAATATTAACCTTTCAATCGTGATAATTACAGACACAATTGAAAGACAATAGGTGCGCGAATAGGGTTTAATGAATTAAATAAAAAAGAGGGAAAATTTGTATTTTTGTGTGTATGTTTGTAATGAAATAAACTCAAAAACCACTGTGCCGATTTCAAAAATTCTTCCACCATTTGAAAGGTACATTCACCCCGAGTAACATGTATTGCCCGTGCTAAACCGGGACGGGTCGCTAGTCATTAATAAAGCATTGGGTAAATTATGACGCATTTTATGTACTTACAGAATTAATTTTATACAGTTCAAGTTTTTGAAATATATTACGAATATTTACAAAAAAAAAAACTGTTCTTAACAGTGTTTTTTACACTTCTATTAGTTCTATTAGAAGTTACCTGAAAATTACTATTGCTAATACAGTCTACTATGCAAAAAAAAAAAGAAAAAAAAACAAAAGAAAAAAAAAGTAAAAAAAAGTCAAAAGCCAGGGTACTCGCTACGTTACTGTCTGTGACTGATTGTGTGATTACACTATCTGTTATATGAATAAATAAAGATGCTGGTATATTATTTCCGCCATCATTCTTTTAATTTCTTCATTATTGTGATTATTAACTTACGTGACTGTGATCGTTATTTTATAAAGCTGTCTTCTTTTAACATGTGTGCTTTGTTTTGTTTGTAGCTGATAGTTATTTCTTTTTTCTTTTCATGTATTCAGGTCCTTTTGTCATATTATTATTTAATTAATGTTTCAAAAACATAGTTTGTACAGCTGATGCTAATTCTTTGCGGAATGTCTTCGAGTGAAGTTTAGTGACTGTTCTAATTAAACACATAATATGATTTAAAAGAGTGTTCATAAGTATCTTGCACATTCTTCTCCATAAAGACCTACGCTTTGGAACGTGCAATTTAGCTTTACTTTTCTTGGACTGACCGACATTTGACTATTCAAAAGTGCCTGCATATGGTCTATTTGAAATAAATGCTTTGACTTTGACTTTTAATTATTCGCAAATTGATTCCTAGTGGATATTGTGATGTAAAATTAGTGTAGTTTTGTACCTCAAGTGTCTGGGACTGGACAATTAAATAGAAATATTGAAACAGGCGCGATTTTAGTAAAATGGAGCTGAGAAATTGTAGTGTTGAGTACCTCAATGAAACTTGCTGTGAAGGTTGATTTGATACATTTGCTGCCAAATACTACAAAAACAATAGAATGTGTACATCCATAAATGATAATATAATTTATACGAAGACATGGCTTAAAGGACTTAGTATCCAAGCCAAAAACATTATTTAAATATTAACGATTTTTGAATATGTAGGTGTGTTGTTTGCCGTCTTATAATAATAAATTGTTCCTATATAGTTTTCAGGCTCTGCTTACCATATTAAACTGTTTATGAACCATAAACCCGTGCGTTATTGTTTTATATCCCTTCAAGCGTTAACTGACCATCAGTTGGTGGTCAATATAATATTAAAGGTCTTTCAGGAAATTTATTATTTGTATTTTATGGTTTGTTGTGAAAATGGAGGAACTTTTTGTAAGACAAACAGTGTAGTTTACGGTAGATAATGTTTTTTTGGGGGTAATAATGTTTATGGGCGTGTAATGTCAAGGTTCACTGAGAGTTCGACTTTACTTCCACTAAATGTGTTCTACGGTGTGTTGGGGTGAAGATTAATTGAAACGACTATTTGCGACTACGGTTTATTCGCGACTAAATTATATTGTCTATGCATCACGGGCGCAGCCGTGCGTCATAATAATATTGCTGAATTAGCATGTACATTGTGTCCCTACAGTTTGTTTTAGTTGCTTGAGGATTTTTTCAATATGTTTTCAGAGAATGACAATGCAGAGCAAGCAATAGTTAATCATGTGTAAAATAAGGCTTCTGCACACACGGCTCCATGTTTAATTCAAAATTACACAGGAAATAAAACAGTTATACATACGAATTCTATTTTCCTCGAGGATCAGATGACAGCATCCTTAGAATAAAACTTAAAATGATAAAAGTGATAGTCGCGGGAATGCAATGGATGCGAAATGCACAGGCCCGCTCGTTGAGGCGACACTTGGGGGAAGCCCACGTCCAAACGCCTACTAGGCGTAAGATAATTACAACGTGATGAGCTTAAAATTCCTGTTTTGATTTTGATATAATTGACCTTAAAAAGCCTACACGGTGAGGTGAAAAAGAGCCTACCGGTGAGGTGGAAAAGAGCCTACACGGTGAGGTGGAAAAGAGCTCGACTTATGAGTAAGACAGAAACACGGAGATATGCATTTAAATTTACCCATATCAACAGTAAATATTTTGAAGACTTTTTGCTAATTTTTCACAAATAGCAATTTTTTAGTAATTTTTGGGTTATTTTTATAGGTACAATATACTTAACAAAGTTTTTAAGATAAATTAAAACTATTTATGAACCGGAATTGATATTTCATTTATTGCCCGACTCACGTGTGATATTATTAATAACAATTAAAATAACTGCGACAGTACATTTTGCAATTCACTTTCAGAAAACAACAATTCTTGGAGCGGGCCAAGGCTTTTGTCGTTGACATGACAAAAAATAATTAGTTTTGTTCCCGGCGGATTGACGAAATCAAAGTCTTGTTATATTAACGGTTCAAAAGATATTTTTCTCATTATTATTTTTAAATTTCGAACAAGAAGACACATTCGTTCAACCAATGAAATTCGAAATGTTGGCGAATTCCAAATTATCGTTCGAAACGTTGGAGACTTCCAGATTATCGTTTGAAACTTTCAAACGTTTTTTTTTTTTAATTTTCATCATTATCATCATCTTCATGTTCAGCCTTTGACCCGTGTTGTTTGGGTTCGGCGCAACACTTTTTTTTTTAAGTTTAATTTGTTTTAAGTAGGTAACGATGTCTTTTCACCGTAGGCATTACTTCTATACTAGACGTTCACAAACATGTAATAAATGCACGAGTACACTCAGATTCGGAACTAATTCTGTTGGCTAAGCAAATAATTGTTCAGTGTACAATTGCCGCCACAGATTTTGAGCGCTGGCTTCAAGTTGCGCAGAAGTCAAATATTCGGTCTCTTTAGTGGTGCGAAGTGAGACGCGGGGGCGGGAAGGAGTGTCAGTGATTGACTCGCCGCGCCATCGCATCATAGACGTCACTCATGATTCGCTCCCTGTGCTGCCGCATATATGTAACAACGACAAAAATTGGCTCGCCAATGTATGGAATGCGCAGAGCGATCCCTACTCTGACGCCGAGCGCTCAAGATCCGTTTTGGCAATTGTATAAACCCATAGATATCCCCGTGTATGAACCGAACTCTATTCGCATCAAGTCGACTGACCGTTGCGCTTGCAGTGTTTATCCGCAATGCGCGGATCTCGCTACCGCTTCATATGGTACAAAATATGTTTGTCGTGGTCAGATCTTAGAATTGACCACTTCAAGATATGGCCAACTTAAACTGGCCAGTTCGTTTAAACATTTGATGATATATCAGTTCTTCTTTGGCCATATCATTGATGTAGGATTTCAATGATATTAGGTCTAAAGAAAGTAGGCCAAACGAAGATTGAAATATCACCAAACTTTAAAGCTTGAGGCGTATAGTCCCGTGAACCATCTGATCGAAATTATGTGAACGCAACTCTCGCACTCGCCTAGGCGGCAGTACGTAGAAAGCGCTTTGAATCTATTTTCTCTGCGAGATATTGATTGATTTACATATACAATGTTCACTTTGAAGAATATTTAACCGCCAATTTTTATGTGTAAAAATGTTTCTAAAGGTCCAAGCCGTTTCGAAGGAGTAGGGAAAAGTTGCGAAAAGTTGTGAAATTGCTAATTTTTTTTTTTTGACAAAAGTATTAATTACACGAAAAAATCAATTGTACATATTATTGTTCATGAATCTATAATAAACATATATTTTTTTCAAACCAATTGACCCGGCCGTTACGGAGGAGTAGGCCTCAGAAAATCACTGTTTTATGGCACTTTTCGGGCGCTTGGCCCTTAAGGTAAGGCTTAATGGCGACGGATGAATTTCCATACAAACGTAATACCACACTCATTTGCAGTTGGAGCATATTTCCAACATATTATGATGATATACGGTTATAGACAATATTTATCTAGGTTCCTACGTCGAGATTATTAGAAATATTGTTATTTTTAATGCAGGAAAAGCCAAATGGCATGTTTTGCCATAAATGGCAAAACAACACACGCACTTTTTTATAGGGTAAACGGTATAAAAAAGTGCGAAATACAATTCGCTTAAATTTCTTTGTTTTTTAAAAAAAGAAAGATCATTTTATGAAGTGATCAATTTCTAAGATCTGGCCACGACCCCATGTAAGATTTCGCATCTGATGTTTTAAATCGCAAACCATTTATTTTCGCAGTGCACGGTTTTTAGTGTATTTCAGCTGATCATAGACTACAATTTTTCGCAACGTTTTTTTATCGTTGTGCGCTCTAGGCCTTAAGTGTAGGTACCTACTAGCAATTTCATTGATCCTATCAAATATAATTTATACAGGTATTTATAAAGTTTTCTAAGTACTGCATTTAATAATTATGTAATAATAATAATTATATTCCACTACTACCATACAACGCCGTCTAGTCCCAAGCTAAGCAGAACTTGTGTTATGGGTACTAGACAACTGATAAACATACTTATATATTTCTTAATACATACATATTATAGATAAATTACACCCAGACACAGAACAAATTATGATCATGTTCATCACATAAACATTTGTCCTGGGTGGGAATCGAACCCACGACCTCCGGCATAGCAGTCAGGGCCACTAACCACTAGACCGACAGGCCAGTCATAATATGACTGGCCTATTGGTTTAGTGGCGTCTAGTACCCATAACACAAGCTCTGCTTAGCTTGGGACTAGACGGCGTTGTGTGGTAGTAGTGGAATATTATTAAATAATAGACACTTAATATTACTGTGGAAATGAAATACGTGACTCTACTAAAATACGTACCTGTGTGTTATATAAAATGTCAAAGTCTCTATTGAGTACTTAGATTGCTTTTTCCAACCTGATACCTATTCAAATTGGTTTTCTTTTAGGTATCGTATATTGCCTGCTTAGATTTGAGGTGCGATATTGTTCTAAAGAGTTGCACGGTACGGTTGGCGCAGTAGTTGAGCGATTAGCTGCTGCGCTGTGGGTCGCAGGTTCAGGGTCATGGATAGGTGTTCCGGGTTTTAGTGTCTTGTGTACAATTACCGGCACGGATCTTGAGCGCTGGCTTCAAGTTGCGCAGTCAAATATTCGGTCTCTTTAGTGGTGCGACCGGGTGCGAGTGCTCTTTAGTAGTGTGATACCTGTAGAATGATACTGTAGGCATGTAGGTCGTCCGGATCCAATTCCTAACCATTGAGTTAAAAATCATGCAATAATAAGCAAACAAGTAAAACCCACAATGAGTTTTAATGTTGATATAACGACGCCATTGAATTCTTTTATTCACTTTTATTACCATCGGAATAGGCTCAGATCTTATGTGAACCTGTTTTGTGCTGAAATGCGGTCAGTTATGCAACGATTCGATTAACTCGAATAAGCGCAACTTAAGGTACTTGTAGACTGCCGTTTCCGTCCCAATGTTAATATCCTGATAGCTGCAACTTAGGGGTCTTTAAGTCAAGAGTGAATAGGTTACTTCTAGGTAAGCGTGCTCCATCGCCTCCATCCCTCTCCTAGAGAGGACGCCTGAATCCCAACAGTGGGAACATTATAAGGCCGACTATGATAAGCTATGCCATGTGCTCCATCGTTGGCTAGGTACATCATCGCTTACCATCAGGTGAGATATTGGTCAAACGAGAGCCTATCAATAATAATACAAAAAAAAAAAAAAACAATAAATTGTGGTAAATTTTTATTTTCAAGTCATATAAGAATCTTAAGAGCCGGTTATAGTCACAGCGTTTTGTAGGCACTGGCTCGGATTTCAAGTCGGCTTCGCGGCATCGTAACAGCGACTTTATTTTTATAAAAGGAAAAACATAGTACTTAATTATTCAAGATTTTTGTTTTTACCAGACCCTTTTAAAAAACAAGCTTTTTTATTTTTTGTAACTTTCAAATATCTCCGTTATGTACCTACGTAATCTCGTATATATACACGTTTGAAATTGTAGGTTAGGGTCAGATTCGTGTTTTTTTTTTTGTAGGACCCAAATAAAAAATATATATTTTATACTATCTGTCCGCCCGCGACTTCGTCCGCGTGTACTTCGGTTATCGCAATCCATACGTATTTTTCCGTAGGAATAAGATGTCTTTCCGGGATAAAAAGTAGCCTATGTTCTTTTCCATGTCAAAGGCTATATGCATGCCAAATTTCATCCAAATCCGTTCAGCAGTTTTTGCGTGATTAAGTAATAAACATCCAAACATCCACACTTTCACATTTAGGATAACAAGTATTAATTTATTTGAAGTAACAAGACTTATTTTAGATACCATTTGCTTCATAAACAAAAGACAAATTCAATTAAATTATACAAAAAATAAATATTTCAATTTAAATTAAATTGCATTCGATTATAATTATAATATTTGTCGGTCAGATTAAAAAGGAATTGTATAAAATTAAAATATAACAAAATTTAATTATAACATTAAACAAATTTCATTGCAATTATTATATATACTTGCGACTATTTTCCCTTGGGGTTAAGCACAAAATACAGTCCGTCACCTGCTAAGATCATTACAGACTCCATTTGCTTCGTTTATGTTCATAAACTTGTTAACCGGGCAGTTTAACGAGTTTGCAGATTAGTTTGTTTTGGGGGCTGAAGCTGTTTTTTCGGGTGTGTAAATAGCTGCTGGCTGTATTAATTATAATAGGTCAGTTAGTATACAGTATAATAATACATAATATTAATAGTCTAATGCCCGAATTGTAGAGTAATATGGCTAGTGCTAGGCTATAATTTTTAATCAGGCAAGTATCCACCCTTACATTATTGAAACTTACGGTTCGGACTAAACGTTGCATACCGCGTATATCGAAGGACTGGGACTATGTGCCTGCTGCGGTCTTCCCGTCCAATTTTAATTTAGGTGTCTTCAAGGATAGAGTGAATAAGCGATTGCATCAATGCTTACCATCAGGTGGGATCGCGATCATTAAAATCGATCATTAAAAAATCCATCAGAAAGTCTTTAAAGGTTTATAGGACTCAATATTTAAAATAAACTTAAAATGTTGAGCACTTCGAATATATGGAACTTGAACAAAAGTTCCACTTTCAATTACTGATATTTGTAAACACGCGTTTTCAACCGTCTTTGTGCCAGTTCAGCTTATATTAAAAAATGTTTCCTTTGTAAAAATGGGCACGGGTGAATTTTTATGAATATAGAAGCGTTTTTTTATGAATATAGTTTTTTTTTTAATTATGAGCTTTGGTTATCTACACACAAGATATTATTCAAGTCAGTTATGATTTTAATTTTTGAAAGGGAAGTAAGTATCTACCTATGTATATATTACTATTACCTATTTATCTAACTGCATTAGATTCATATCTAATAAAATACATAATAATATCGTGAAAAATTTTCAAGTTTTTATCGTTCAATTTATTATTTTAATAATCGAAAGTATAATAAAGATTCTATAATACGTGTAACATGGTAACAAATATCTATAACAATGCGTAACGAATGAATAATTATATAATTATTGTTTCGTGAGCGCTTCCTAATTACCTGTCAAACATTATTAAGTACCAGGTACCAGGATTGCATAAAGCAAAGGCGATTACAAACAGAACTCTGGCTATTGACCTTGTATAGCATAGCATAGTCTGGGCACGCCACAATTATGGCGATAAGTCCCCTCTTTGAGGCGTGGCTGGAAAGACCTCACGGCATCCTTACCTTCCGCATGACACAGGTCCTCACCGGAAATGGCAAGTTCGGGAGGTTCCTGTTCCGAATCAAAGCGGAAGTGACGCCCGGGTGTCGCCACTGTGCGGAACGCCCGGAGGACACGGTGGAGCACACAATCGCGGTGTGCCCTGCTTGGACGGAGCATCGCCGTGCCCTCGTGGGGGTGATCGGCGGCGGAGACCTCTCGCGCCGGACCTTGGTCGAGGCCATGGTCCGGAGCGAGGAGGAGTGGCAGGCGGTCGCCGACTTCTGCGAAGCAGTAATGCTCGCTAAGGAGGAGGCCGACCGCATCAGGCAACGGCGCTCTCGTCGCCGCCGCCGGGATTCCGATCCCGATTTCCAGCCACCGTAGGCGCGGGCTTGCGGACAGTGAGCAATGGGTAGCTCGCTGTCCGGCCGTCCGGTAACCGTTGGGACCAAGCCCAAGTCGTCGACGGCGCGCGCTGTTCCCGCGCGCCTCAAGGAGTTGTCAGCAACAGCAGGGGCCCAGCCGGGTCGAAGCCTACTGGGGCCAGGGTTATCCGAAAGGGCGCTCGAGCCCCGGTATGAAGGCTTGAAGGAACGGGATGGGTTTTTTAGTCAGTAAGAGTCTGACACTATCTCCCGCTCCGCCCAAGAGCGGGGGTTGTCATAAGATGATTTTTCCCATCGAAAAAAAAAAAAAAGCATAGCATAGTCGACCTTATAATGTTCCCACTCTTGGGACTGTGGTCTCCTCTCTAGGAGAGGGAATGGGCCTTAATCCACCACGCGGGCCTAGTGCGGGTTGGTGGAGGTCACATGTCTTCGAATTTTTGGTTCTAGGATCTCCGGTTTCCTCACGATGTTTTCATTCACCGTTTTGAGAGCAGTGGTGATGAAATAAATTACACAAAGTAATTCGCCTGGCTGGGTTTGAACCTGCGACCTACAACTCGTAATTCGGAGTCGTTACCACTCGGCCAACACTGCTCTCTTAACGAATTGACCTTGTACGTTATATAAACTGACCTGAGGCAAGTCTGCAGCCGGTTTGCGAGAGCTCTTAGTCACATGATTAGGTTCCTTTCTTTGACCGCAACTTACCTTGGCACCTCATGCCTAGTCACGTGCATTGCTTTTTAACCATACTCCAAATTATTTGTCCTTGAATGTACCTACTATAATCGATTGGAATGAAGACTAGTTTTAATGGCTATTAATCAAAGAACAAAGATAGTTTGATTTATGACTGGCTGGCAACTATAATAAGTAAAATAAGCATTGAAATTCCTCAGAAACATTTTATGATAATTTTCTTCTTCTGTATAATTATATAAAAGACAAAGTTCTGGCTCATCATCACCCAGCTCAAATCCTTGGACTTCAAAAAAATTATAATTTTTGTTCTTTTAATTCATTAAACCCCAAGCGAACGCCGGCGTTCGCGCACCTATTGTCTTTCTATTGTGTCTGTAATTTCCGTGATTAAAAGGAGAGGGTTAAAAAAAATTTTTGGTAGGAAGTAATTTCAAGGGACCGACCCGTGGGCGGCAGCAACAGTGATCAATTATCATGAATATTATTAACATTATTACTACAATCTTCAATGGCAACTCTTGCTAATACATCTAGGCAATGTACCTATTTGGTAGAATATATATTCGTGTCCTTTTCTGCGTCAATTTTAAGCTCAATCCCAGAGGAATAATTTATCAGTCTGAAGGCCTAAAACGTTATTATTTTATAAGTAAAGTACTTGTAGAAGGCCGCTTGCTTATTAAAATTAATAAAGCTGTTTGGCCTTCGTCTGCCTGCTACATTTAATAAGTGCGTAATGCCCCACAAGTGGGCACAATACCCTCTGCCTTTTCCACATACATCTGTCGTCTATAATTGTGGGACTTTTAGAATAATTCATCCCTTTATCTTGGATTACCACTATGGCATATGCCGTAGGATCTACCAGTCATTATCTTCTTACCTTTGTCCTACTTTATTTGAGGTCGGTTTTTTCTTCTGTTCTGCCCAATCAACTGTAAGGCTATCACTGAGTTCCTTTTCTTTTACATCACTTCACGCACGATTCATTCATCTTTTCTTTCTTTATTTATGAAAACTTCATGCAATACAAAAGTTCAAAGGTGGACTTTAATGCCTTAGGCATTTTCGGTTTACCACGATGGCGCCCGAGTGTTTTTTTAGCTCAAATTTCATACGATTTGTGGCGTAGAATCTATCAGTCACTCTCTTCCTGCCCTTGTTCTTATTTTAATCGAGGTCGGCGCAACACGCTTTTTCTTTCGTTCGGACAGAATGCCATCATGTTATCACTAAATCCCTTTTCTTTTATGTCACTCGTCACACAATCCACCCATCTTTTCTTAGTTCTTACTCTCCCTCTCCATCCATCTGGAAGTATATACATTAAGTACTCTTGTTGTAACAAGCGTTTATTAAATCTCTCTTCTTCATATGATCACACCTTTTTTTGGTGGGTAAAAATCATCATCCAAATGACAACCCCGCCCTTGGGCCGAGCGGGAGATAGTGTCAGACTCTTACTGACTAAAAAACGTACCCCGTTCCTTCTTGCTTTTTGTACCAGGGCCGAGCTTCCCTTTTGGAGCTAACCTTGGCCCCTGTTTCTGTCACTGGGGTCACTTTTAAACTTCATCTAATATACTAATTTCTCTCTTTATACATTCTCAGCACTCTAGACGTAGAAACTGAAGTATATTGGCAAATATGTTTAACTGTTATTTTTGTAATGGTTATAAATACTTAATTTTCAAGCACCCACGCGTCTAGTGCATTTAAGTTGTGCAATCGCTCGTAGAAAGTCGAGTTTTGCAATGTGTGCATACAAATTGTATTACGCACTAGGATATTTTACGATTTCCGTTTATAATCTCTCACTTTGATGTTTCAAGGAAATCGTTTTAAACATCGCTGCGCTCATAAATACTGTGACACGATGTCTTTCTTGCGTCGTCTTACGTAGGCGATGTAACACACCGCTGTATAATTATTTTCAATGGGACCATTTAATGTTATTTCCTCAGGTTAAATGTTTAGAGGTATGCGAATCAGTGTGTCTAATCTCGCAAACCTCCGTTGAAATGGGAAGGGTGTTTTGTCTGTGGATTTCGGGCTGTTGTATATGTTCTAATCGCGCGGAGAATTCAAATATCGCGATCTAGATTTTGGAGTTTAGTTCCTATGTGGATCCATAGATGTCGCTACTAATGCTCTGCAATGCTTTACATTTTTTCGTATTTTAGTCTATAAGAATTTGTTAATCTTAAAGTTCGAATAGAAAGTAAACATACTATTAAAATGTTAGTAAAACCACGTGAATAATTGAAACAGTTATCGTGGGTCTGGAATGCGAGAGGCAAGTAAAGGAACACAGGTGGGTTTTAGTCAGTAAAGGTCTGACAAACCCTCTTGCTGCACCCAGAGCGCGAAAATTCTATTGTCAGTTTTCCAAGGTTTCCGCCTCAAATTAAAAGATAAATGAATGCCTCAACCATCATAAATCATTTACATATCTATGTACCTAAGTATTTAGAAGTTTGTGGTCAAACATATTATGACAGCTAATAATAAATAAAAAGAATGAATCTATCAATATTTTCGAACAAAGCAGGGTTTTTGACGTAAATAAGCAGATACGTGGTTCCTTTAAATGGTTAAGAAACAATCAATCATTATATTTTGACCGAATTAAACGTAGGAAATGACGTTCACCAAAAATGACATCTCATTACTTGTACCATTTTTCAAAGCTGATTCAGCAGCTTATTTTAAACATTGATTTCCCAAAAGGGAGTTATAATTAATGGGACGACTGTGAGTTATGGGGCGGCTCGTTAAATTGACAGTTGATTTAAGGGAAGTTAGAACAAAGTGACTTTTATTCTTTTCGATATCTCATCTAAAAAGTCAAAAGAATTGTTCTTTCTACGACTGTCATACTAGTATCCGTAACTATAGAAATTAAAAAAATATCTTTTAATCACACTTCTCACTTATCATAATTTGCCCTTTAATGTTCCCACTGCTGAGACACAGGCCTCCTCTCTTGGAGAAGTAATGCGCCTGGCTGGGTTTGAACCCGAGACCAACAAGTCGTAAGTCAGGGCCGTTACCACTCGGCCACCACTGCTCCCTTATCTATCACACTAATCAGAAAGGCAAAACTTTGTAAGGAAGGTGAAATTCTGCACATAGCTTCCTTAAATGACGTAGATGAACTCTAATGCCTTGATCACACGTACCGAGTAAAAGAACGAGACAGTAAAATGTTGCTCGGCCGAGACAGTGACGTAAGTGAGTTGTAGAGGTAAGCGGTCAGCCGAGCACTCGGCGCTTTGTTTATATGTACCGAGTATTCGGCCGAGAGCACCGCCTCGCCCGTTTTCTCGGTACGTGTGATCAAGACATAAGAAGAGGTTTTAGAAATTCAATCTTTAGAGGGGTGAGAAGGAGGAATTTCGTTTGTATGCAAAACTGTATTCCTTGGACCCGTTTACTTCAAACTTAGTATAAATTGTAACCCTATTTATTTGGGTTATTTAAAAGCTTCTCATTGTTCGTTTTTTCAAAATTACATCTATAAAACGATTTAAAGGTTATTGAAGGTTGTAAGGCACAATCGTATTCCTTAGGTTAATAAACTTGAACCTTTGCAACGAATACTAATAAAAAAAAAACTGCCGTTAGTTTTTCAAAATTACTCACAAAAGACCGTTTAGAACTCCTGTATTAAAGTTTTTATGAAAAACTTCTGGCGAACGGAGTCGCAGGCAAAGTGCTAGTTATTATATTTGCTGAGCTACCCACCCTGTCTGTAGTATTTGTGCCTTTGACCCAAAATTCGTTTTCACACTACACAAAATTTTATCGAAATCCATTCATCCCTTCCGCACGGATTGAGTTACAAACATACATCAAAACACTATCTTAACCAGACCACTCTTACCAAAGGTCCAAAATATTGAAAGGGTTAAAGTTAGAATTATAATTATTTACGTAGAACGATATCTCGTGGTGTGCATCAAGTGTAGCTCTACAAGTTTAGTTTCCATTTAAAATGTATGCAGACATACACGCCTAGATTAGCGTGTGTAACACACATGTGCGCAGTGTAGTTCAACCTTAATTTGTACGCACAACGACGTCGCGTGGCGTAGATCTAATGTTCTACACGTCAATTTGACATATAAAATGTATGGAGAGTGTGGAGATGGACGCGCCCAGTAGCCCGATTCACGTAATGTAAACCGTAACGATATCGTAGCGATTTAGTCGCTAAGACCATTTCCGTATTCACATGCATCAATTAAGTTTGAACGACACCGATTTTAAAGTCGTTTAGGCGAAGAGTCGATTAAAAAAAAAAACTGTATTACATTATCCTGGTAGAATACTTATTTATGTAACTGCAAATAAGTCGTCGAAACATCGTTTAATTTTGAGCCAGTTCAGTTGTTGTTCTATCCAATCACGATTAAGGAACACGTGAATACCGCTTTTGGATAGGACTTCGATTGAACGACTATAAAACTTCAACGATATTTGGCTTGTTTGATTTTACGTGAATCAGGCTCGCGCAGGAGAACGGCACGTGTGGCACACATGTGAGCAGTGTAGTTCTACATTAAATCAACTGTCTGTATTTATCTATGTATATGTGTGTAATGTAGGTACTTTTGACCACTAGTTTTCTGTCGCAAACCTAGAGATGCCGTTGCTGGCAACATGGGAATTTTGCTGGCAATATTGTCACCAATATTCCCACTTCACGGCAATATTGCCGACAGCGGCACATCACTACGCAAACCCAAGCACGGTTCATACATACCTTGAAAGTAAAGTTTTTAATTAACAGGACCGTCATACCACAAGAAGAGGAGACAAAAATACGGGCTCTTTAATTAGGGAAATCCTGCGTCCTTTTTTTAAATCTCAGTGAAGATTTTTTAGCTTTATTCGTTATAAGAGTAAGCCTTTTTTCTGTAGAGAGAGTTCCGGTATAAATAAGAGTACCATACTTACTATACTTTGTTTCTGTTAAAAAATGTCAAGAAAAATCATGCTTTACAATAAGTTGAAAGTTTTTCTTACAATTAAAAAAAAAACAAAAACGATTGATAGCTATTATCCAATGATGCATTATCAGTATAATATCAGGTGTATAAGCAATCTGGTTTTTTTTTTTTTTATTGATGCGCAAACGTATGCGCTTGACCACTATCTCACCCGATGAAAAGCGACGATGCGGTCGACGATAGAACGCGCTTACCTAAAAGAAGCCCATTCACTCTTGACATAGAGATTCCCGGGTAGTGACTCCGGCAAGGAATTCCACTCCGTAACTGTACGCACAATGAATGTTACAACAGTTACATTGCAAAAAAATAGATAACCTTCCGTTTGTGGTTGGTTAATAAATTAACTGACTCACAAAAGCTTGGAACTACCTGCAACTGAATAAATACAGTATCCCTAGCCAAGTTGCTAATCTGCAATAGTTAACGCTTGTAGAAAGATTCAAATGTACGGGAATGACGTCGTCTCAATGCTCAGTCACGTGGTCAGAACAAAA
Organism: Mythimna albipuncta; assembly: GCA_929112965.1. Taxonomy (NCBI): domain Eukaryota; kingdom Metazoa; phylum Arthropoda; class Insecta; order Lepidoptera; family Noctuidae; genus Mythimna; species Mythimna albipuncta. The sequence continues at coordinate 12,058,047 of OV815969.1, forward strand.
GAATTGGCAGCAAGGTCAACTCGAAACGTTCGGCGCGAGCGAAACGTTTGTAACTTGGCTAGGGGGGCAGGTTACTTTTATCTGCTCTATCCAGAGAGAAAGAATTTATTTGACGATTTTCCACATAAAAAAAAAGATGGGTTGCACTCCGGGAGTGCCGGCAGAAGTGAAAACTTGATTATTAACGTTGAAATATATATATATATATATATAAATAAAATATATATATATATATATGTATAAATAAATATAAATATATATATATATATATATATATACGTATATATATAATATATCTATATATTTGAAACAGTAGGCCCAGGCATACATTTTCGCCGCGCCGTAGAGAGGGGATAGCTGTCTACTCTCCATCCGTCTTACGCTTTTTCGATCAGGTCACGTGTCCTGACGCGAGTTTAAGATTTTATACCCATTACAGAAAGTGCTCAACGCCGCTAAAGAAGTTTTCACTTCAAAAAAAAATATATTTTTGTGAAATAAAATAGACAAAACTAATCTATATTTGAGTTGACGAAGTAAGATGAGTGGCGACGGATTTAATCGAATCATAATTTCAAGTAGAGTTTACTGAACACACATAGTTACAAAGTAAACGGTGGGACACGGGAAGTTCGTCTTTGGGTGCTACGCAAATGTTTGGTATCGATAAGTGCTTGACCCACAGACCGGGTCATTGTCTTGTTGAACGACTACTTGTCAGTGGCGTAGGTACCTAGGTGACGAAAGGGGAGTAGGGTAGGTAGGGGTAGGGGAGTAGGTACCTAGGAGATGTCAGCAAACCGTAGAGGCCCAGCAGGGTCGAAGCCTAGTGGGGCCACGGATAGTGTGAAAATAAAATCCGTAGTCAGTAAAAGTTTGACATACCGTTGCGCTCCGCCCAATAGCGGTAGATGTCACCGGTAGATTTTCCCACCTAAAAAAAAAATTGCCCTGAGGCAAAAAGAGTGGCTCCTTTTTTACGTAGGCAATCATCATACAATTCTCATACTCTGAGTGAAGCGGGAAGGAGGGTCAGACTTATACTGACTTAAATGAGTTACCATAATGTTAAAGTAGTGTTACAACCACTTTTATTTAGATTTTGAAGGTAGGAAAATTGTATTATATTATAAATAGTTCAATAAGAGTTTTGTTAATTCGGTTTTGGCCCCCCGAACTTCGGTGCCCCAGGGCATTGTCCTGCCTAACCTTTTGTAGGTAAGCCAGTACTATTCGTTAAGAAAAACTTCACCATTACGTCTGACAGACATTGAAATAAACATGAAACAAGTTTATTTTTTTGGTATCGAAATAATTATACTCATAGTTTGGCAATATTTGCGTCATAATTATTATTTTCATATCAATTGTGAGCTAATAATGGGTAGCAATTGAGTAAATAAAATAATGTTTTATTGTTATACAATTGAATAAATAGACTGACAGATCTTTGAAAATCATTGTTAAGTTTGTAATACGTCTAGCGAGATTATTAACTGTCGCTATTTTATCAACAAAGCGTTTCAATTTAGCAATAATATTAATAAATCTTTATTTTTATTTATTATAAAGTAAAGTCCCCTACTGCGTTTGTCTGTATGTATGAACTAAAAAACAATTAAACGGATTTTTATACAGTTTTCATGAATAGACAGAATGACTCTTGTAGAAAGTTTAGGTGTTAAAATACATGCATATTATAGAAGTGAAAAGCCAAAATTGTTGTGGGTCGAATATTTTTAAGCTGAAGGGCTTTGTTTGAACGCGCTAATCTCTAGATAAACTGGTTCGAATCGAAAAATTTATTTTCGTGTTGGATAACCTATTTATCGAAGCAGAGTTGGGAATAGGTTATATATACGCTACGACCAACGGGAACTGACCAGCCCCCCTAGCCAAGTTACAACCGTTTCGTTTGGATTCTCTTGCGTCGAACGTCTCGGTTTGGCCACATCTCCAATTCTTTTGTTCTGACGTCATCTTCGGTGTTCAAATGATAAATGATAAATGATCTTTATTTTGCAAGTAGGTTTTATAAAAACACTTTTACACGTCAATTTTTTTCTTTGTCGTCAAATAATGCTAGATGAGGCCGGTGTTTCCTATCTGACTACCCTGAGAAGAAACACCGAAACAAACTCAGGGGTCAAAGTCTCTTTTAAAGTCCATACAGCAAAACATGTAATGGTCAAATCATGTGAGAACCATGCAGATTGAGCCTGAGATGGTCTTTTGAAGAAAGAACCACACAGTTCTAAGTGGACCTGTCCAGTCAGTGCAAGCATTTGTCAATATGCGTGTAGCTCAACTCGGGACTACTAAGGAGCTCAACGACTTGACGAACAATGCCAAAGAAAGGACATTTGGGTAGGCCACATCAAATACTCAAAACTGCCAGACATCATGTGAATATAAAAGAAAAGGAAAGAGTAATCCACATAGTTCTCACATTCACAATAATAAAATTTACAAAAGTGTAAATATTGCAAATTGTAAAAAAAAAGTATAAAAAAAAATCAGTCAAATAGTAATAATAAACATGTCATAATTGTAAAAAAATAATAATAAGATATATATTTATATATAATTATACAATATCATAATTGTAAAACAACAACAATCGTCAATATAAAAAAGGCAGTTAAAACAAAAAAACATTCAAATGATAATAATTATAGTGAGTAGGTACTGGAGCAGGTCAATCCCAAGCCGTTTTATCCTCGAGATACTCTTTTACAGAATAAAAAGCCTTTTGGCAAAGTTTTCGCTTAACAAATATTTTAAATTTATTAATGCTAAGTTCCTGAATAGGATTGGGAAGCCCATTATAAAAATGTATACTTTGGCATCTAAATGAGCGTCCTATTTTTTTGAGCCTGGTGGCAGGAACCACTAACTTGTGTTTGTTCCTAGTATTAACGTTGTCGACGCAAGAGAATCGAAACGAAAAGGTTGTAACTTGGCTAGGCAGTAACCAAAGACGCGGGTGAAACTATGGGCGACCGCTAGTATACATATTTTGTCACTATTCTTACTTAATAACATTTGTACAGTTTATGAAGAAATAAGAATGAAAGAAAACAGGAAGAAACCCTAAATGATGCCGTGCTCTGCATATTGTCGAAAGCCTTGTTTAGAGAATACATAATTTACAGTGGATTACAATCAGTTTAGTCGAAATACAATAAATTTCACCCTTCGATTGTTTAGAATATCCGTGACTTATCGAGAAGGACCAGTTCACGATCTCACGTGATTTATTATAAACTAACTGTTTTTGCAATAAACCAGTGACATAGCCTTGAGCACAGGCGTAGGGTAGCCAGCCTTTCGGTATTTTACAGCATGCATTTTGGAAAGTGTGCGCAGAATTTGGATGTCTTGACTCCGCCATCTTATTTCTACCCTTACATTGTTGAAACCTCTATGGTTCGGACTAAATGTTTCCCCTCGTCATTTATACCACGTACATTGAAGGACTGGAAAAATTTGCCTGCTGCGGTCTTCCCATCCGATTATAATTTAGGTGTCTTCAAGGCTAGAGTGAATAGGCTCTAAACTAGTGTGCCTCACCATCTGCGACTGCATCACTGCATACCATCAGGTGGGATAGCAGTCAAGAAGTGGTTTATAAAAGATAAAAATAAAATAACGTAGATCTATATTAAAAATATGTAGGTAGGACTCATGTTGATAAGTCGTATGAAAAAAATAAATAAATTACTAAATTAAAACCAACAGGCAGGGTGTGATATCAAACAATGTAAGAAAATTTGTTAAATTTTCAATGTTCTAGAAGGCATTCAATTTTAAAAATTGAGAAGAATAGAAATTACCCATAAGGTCTATGTAGGTTATTAAAGAAACTGATTTTTGAGAAATTTAGGTTTTAAATATTGTATGGAGGATTCTTATTTCCTAGGTTAATAGAATTGAAACTTGGCATTCAATCTAATCAAAATTAATAATATAGACTCTCATTATTTTTTTCAAAACTACCTTCAAAATATATTTTATGGGGTGTTAGGCTGTGCGTGTAATGATGACTTTTGTCTCGGCGACAATTTTGTTTTTTGTCACTCTTCATACATTTTTCTGTCACAGTCGCGTCGCCGCGTCGTAACGTGTGCGCACCTACATCCATACATATCCATAGACTTGATAAGAGTCACGAAAAAGTCACCAGTGTAACCCACTTTTAAAATTTTTATGTAAATTATTATGTACTAGCTTTTGCCCGCGACTTCGTTCGCGTGGAATAGTGACTTCCGGAAATTTCAGTACTGAATTGATGCCGACTCTTGACCAATAGATGGCGCTGTATGTCCGGAATAAATTTTATTTTTTTATTTTATTTTTTGCAACAAAAACTATCCTATGTCCTTTCTCAAGTTCCAAACTATGTCTGTACCAAATTTCACACAAATCGGTTCAGTAGTTTAGACGTGAAGCAAAGACAGACAGACAGACAGACAGAGTTACTTTCGCATTTATAATATTAGTTTGGATTACTCGAGAACGGAATCGCTGACAAAGTACTAGTTTATATTTGTAAATAGCTAGCTGCTGACAGCGGCTTTGTCCGTGTGAAAGTAGTTTACTCTATACAAGCTTGGTACTCCCGTTTCTTCCCCTTAGAGGGTGAATTTTGGAAAACCCTCCCTTAGTGCTTGCCTACGTCATAAAAACAAGCCTCGTGTAAAATTTCACGTTCCTAGTCCCAGTATTTTCGGCTGAGCGTTGATATGTCAGTCAGTCAGTTTTTCCTTATTTATACAACGTTATTACAAGCTTTTAATTACTTTCACCTGTCCCGATGTTTGTCTGTCATCAAATCATGAAAAATAAATTTGACCCACTTCCCGGTTACCGATTGAGCTGAAATTTTGTATCCATGTGTAAATCAGATGACAATACAAAATTATTGCGACAAAGAGCTGATCAGATGATGGAACCGGAAGGTGGCTATAGGAACTTTGTATTTATACGACACAACCCCATCGAGTTCGGGCTCGTATGATTCATCTTGACGAGTATTAATTATATAGGTATACCGAGCTATAAAAGCTTGCTATGAAAAAATGATTTTCACTAAAACTTGTCTTTTTATTGAAAAAAAAAAAAAAGTTATTGTACCAGGTTGGTGACATAAATACATGGTCACCGGCCCACCCGGGCGATTGAAAGGTTATTTTCCTTCCGCACCTAACTGTGCTATGGCGTTCAATGCCCGCTATTATCTGCCGGGGCCTGTTTTGTACTTAGTGTCGGTGGTGTCCAACTTGTAATCTTTTTTTTTTTTAATATTTTTGAGAAAAAATATAACATGTTATATTGGAATTGATTCAGTTAGGTACTGATTCAGAACAAACTATATTCAGGTTTCACATATAGTTACTAAATATAAGGCCGTATACAGATTTCTAAGTATCCTTACACATGAATGCCCACAAAAGCCTTCAGTTTATATTTAACTTACACGTGTCCAGCCCACATACATTTCATCGAACGAAGTTATAAATTACACAAAATATTTATGGTCATAATCGTAAAGTAGGTATGTGCGAGCCTGTGGTATCGAAGCACGCGTAATGTTTGTCAATTATGCATTATTAATTACTGTCATATATTTTAACTATCGGTACTACTATCTGTAATATTATTAAGAGGTAAAGTTTGTTTTTTCTTTTCTTTTTTTTTTGTAGGAGGTATATCTCTGAAAGCATTGGTCCGATTGACAAAATTTCACCGATAGAAAGCTGCTTTATTCCTGAGTGACATAAGCTATATTTTATGTACGCAGGTGAAGCCGCGGGCAAAAGCTAGTATTTAATATTTTGTTAAGTATCCAATACGTTAGACTCTTGTGGTTGTAGTTTATTTATTTAGGACCTCTAACAGAGGTTATACTTAAATAATATTTGTATCTTATAATTAGTAGTTTCGGTATCTTATTGGTGTACTCCTTCACTTATAGGAGACCACAATTTGCACAAAAATAATTTAAAGAATTAAGCAAAAAAAAAAATACAAACAAAAGCTGATATAAATTAAAAAAGATTGTTGAATATTTGGTTTAATAGTTGTTTTTTTTTTACATAAAATCGCCATCCCACACTAGGAATAACTCCTCTATAGTGGGTACGTTTATAAATATGTATACAGACTTACAAAAGGTACCCAGACCCGGACCATACGATTATCTGTAAGTCATGCCTACAGATTGTTCCGTGCGGGAATCAAACTCGCGACACGCATTGCAGTCAATCGCTTCACCACCACCACACTGGGGTGTCAGAAATAAGCTTAAGTTTGCACCACACAAAATCTGTGCTATGGTAATAACCAATAAGCTTAAATACGACAAATTAAAAAAAAGTACATCCATAGCTTTGCACGTTTAATCGAATTTTTTTTTCAAAAACTTTAAAGTGTTTTAAAAAAATACGTATTATTTGGAACAAGTTTTTTGAAATATTCGAGTAAATTACGGAATTACCGCATGCAGACCAAGTTTTCAGGCGATATCTTTTTTGCGTTGCGTCTTCATCTAACATCGCGTTATTGCGTTAGGTGAAGCAACAAGGTTTTAAACCATACTCGATGTTGACGATAGGCGAGTGGAAAAGGACCCTTGTAGTTGGGACTCGCGACTATATGTGTAGGTAGCCGTCTATTACCGGGTAAAAGGGGGTGAATAGAGACATAATTTTGGTTTGGTTTTTCACTTTGATATCATAATATCGGCCCTAATAAAGTATCGATTTTTTAGAATAACAATTCATTAATAAATTGATATAGTTAAATGCTGCAAAAAATATTCAAATATCGAGAAAATACCCTTTAAAGTTTTGTATCTATTCACCCCATTTAACGGCACTGAGATACTTTGGAAAGTAACTTTAGATGACATTCTTTTCCTAAAATAGCATTAATCGTTAGAGATGTCTCATTTATGCTAATGGGAGGGACAGAAATAAAAGCTACTTAATCGATTTTGCGTCATCACTTCGCGTATTTCTTCTCCAGACAAAATATTTTAGGAATTATTTAATTAAAGACAAAGTTTTGTTTTAGATACAGAATTGTTCCTGGCGACAAAGAAATAATTTTACCCAGACGTTAAACAAATTAAAACCTGAAACTATAATTAACACACACTTCAAGGCTTCAATGAATTACAAATCTTTGAAGTTTGCAAAAGTTTCTTTGTTTTTTGAACAATAAATTTTAATTTGCGTTATCTAGAGTTTTCTTTTACAAGTCTCATTTTCCTAAAAGTAATTTTATTGTTTATTATAACGTAAAAGTATTTTTATTTTATTTTATGGTTTATCTTTTTTACTCAAAATAAAATACTAAATAAGTACTTGGAGTCTAATTTAAGACCGAAACTAAACAAAATCAACGCTACACTTATTGTTTATTCTATATTATGTTATTAAAGGAAAAAACCTTTATCAAAAATTATGACGCCAAAAAAGGGGTAAATATAAACATATTTCTATTGACCCTTTTTTTTTCTGTGTCATTTTTTTTTTACCTGTATAAATCATCTAATAACTTTTTTCGCTAAAACTCACTCGTGTTCCTTTAGTTGCTCTTTGAGTTCCAGGGCTGCTCAGCCCCGGTATGAAAGGCAAGCAGGAACGGGGTGGGTTTTTTAGTCAATAAGAGTCTGACACTATCGCCCGCTCCGCCCAAGGGAGGGGGATGTCATTTGGATGATTTTTACCCACAAAAAAAAAGTTCCAGGGCAGCAGAGACTCATTCAAACAATCCCTTAAACCTGGCAGGCGTCGGCCCTAGAGGCCCGTATTGATTGTGTTCCTAAATTGCACTTTATCTACAAAGTAAACTGGATGAGTAACAATTTTTACAACAGCATATGACTGAATTAATTTAGACAGATCAATTTTGAGACCGGAGCCGTGACTAGCAAAGAACGTCTTTCTTCTTGTTTTGCTATTATCAGAATCCTTTTGATTGTGTGCCTGTATAAAAAGCGATCACTTATTTATTTACCTACATCTCTAAATTAAGAATGCATCGTGAGGAACCTGACATGTCCTAGAATCAAAAAGTTGAAGACATGTTATATCCAGCAACCCGCAATGGGTCCACGTGGTGGATCTATTAACATTTTAAAGCTGATTTGCTCACATTGCGATGTACGTATTTGTCATTATAACTTTTCTTCTTCTTTGTGTCATCGACGCAATAGTTGGTAATTCAAATAGCCCCAAAATTTTTATGGTAGTAGAGGGGGCACATTGACTGCACTTTTGTACGACTAGTACAATTACGGAAACGGATCTTGAGCGCTCGGTATCAGAGTGGGGATCGCTTTGCGCATTCTATACATTGGCAAGCCAATCGTCTTTGTTGTTAGATACATGCAGCAACGCAGGGAACGAATCAGGAGTGAAGTTTATGACACGATGGCGCGGCGAGCCAATCACTGACACTCCCCGCCCCCACGTCTCACTTTGCACCTCTGCGCAACTTGAAGCCAGCGCTCAAGATCCGAGACGGCAATTGTTGGTATATTGCAGCTATTATTAGGGGGTCATGTTTGGCAATTTAAAGTTATGTATGTGTCATGGGAACCATACAACGTTGATAACCTTTCAATCAATATATTATTAGGTGTCTGCTTACATGCTACTGTCCCACGCTCCGCCTTCCGTTCTTCCATCGAACATTTTATTAACTATAGTTAGAGAACCCTATTAACTATAGTTCCTCGGCTTTCATAGTCTGTTCGTTGTTTATATGGCTTCACTAACTTCCACTAGTGGCTTTGTTTGTGTATTCAATTTCGGAATACAAGTATTCTATAGTATGATTAACCCGTGAGCTGAAAGAGCATGGTCTACCGCTCATAACAACGCGGGCGTTTAGTTCAAACTGGTTGAGATGCCTTCTCTCGCGTGATTCGGTGGGTGGGTCCTCGTTAGTGCGGCCACTTGTTTAATCGAGCTATAAACATCATCATCATCATTTCAGCCCATAGACGCCCATTGGCCTCAAGCAAGTGTCGCCACAATGATCGGTCCTGTACGTCCCGCATCCATCTGATTCCCGCGACCTTCATCGCGTCATCGGTCCACCTTGTAGGAAGCCTTCTTGTGTCTACCGGTACGCAGTCGCCACTCCAGAACCTTTCAGCCTCAACGGTCATCTGTTCTGCAAGCAATGTGCCCTAAACATTGCCACTTATGTTTGGCGATTCTTCGTGCTATGTCGGCAACCTTGGTTCTCCTGCTATCTTCATTTCTGATTTGAGCAAGGAAACTCCGAGCTTAGCCATTTCCATTGTGCTTTGGGTGACTTTGAAAGCCTTCTGATGAGGCCCATTGTCAGCGACTACATTACGGAACCATATGTCATCACTGGTAACACGCTAACGATAAACAAGCTAGGGTGCGCGTGAGTTGCCCGCGCAGGATTCGCGTCGGGCAGCTCACGCCGTTCCCCGCGTCCTTGTACCCTCTATGGACACTCAAATGAGGTTCTTACATTTGGGTCTGCCGCGCTGCGCTTGCCCAGCACTAAATATATTTTCATGCAATTTTCACTAATAGACAGAGCTATTTATGAGGAAGGTTTAAATGTATAAATATATGTAGATATATAATAGCAAAGATTCTAAATTCGTAAAACCTTAGCACAGCTGAGGAGGGTCGCTAGTAGATAAAGTAAGATTTAACTCACCTGACTTCAAGCACGTTTAAGTACTAAACTAGTCCATAAAACAATAGGTAATATATCTCTTGAAACACTACGGGCGAAAACACATACTGTATAGTTCATTAAAACCTAATTTACGATGTAGCTTAATGAAATGAGGTACACGTGATTGGGCTCCTTAAAGCCTGACACACACAATGCTACAAATTGTAGTGATTGAGTCGCGTAAAGATATTTATAGCTGTTCCACTGGCTGTCGCCAAGGACGAGCTAATAGTAACGTCTCTAGTATCGTTCAATGGATTGCGAAGTGCTAATTGTAGCGATTTAATCATGATGAAATAGTAAGAGGTACGAGAATCCGAGAATGAGTTCATTACTTGTGCGTAATTACATTGAGATCTGTATTTCAGTTTTAAGGTGATAAACCGTGTAGACGGGAATAATAAATAAGCCTTTGATGACAACAATTTACGCTAGTGATAGAACGTATCTAATGTAGTCAAACAAGCAGTTATTTGAGGTGGGAATGACTTCTCTCGCTCTAGGGTGGAGAGGGAGGCCGTGTCAGACTTTTACTGACTGAAACCACACCTTTGTTCTTCAGTTGTACTTTGCATTCTAAGAGCATGGATTTCCTTTTTAACCCGCTAGTGGCACAAGGAATTTTCTGTTGGCCCTAGCGGATATCTTTCCCGCTGCGTTGAACACTATATGCCGTCGAAGGCTTCAAGTTCAGCTCGTACGGTTACTGGACAACACTCATAAAATCATCAATCAATATGAACAATTTGACAATCAATCAAAATCAAAATTTAATCTTATAACATGAATGATGCTACATTAAGAATTCAGGTTTGATTTGAAACTTTTTTGTTATACATAACTGAAACTTTGATTTTAGTTATCATAAGATAGCGAACGGTACAGAAGTTCAAAGATATTTGTTTGTTTCAAAATTTTAACCATCTTTGTACTTTACGCGATTTTTTTTTTCGTGGTAGGAAAATCACCTAATCACTTTACGCGATCGAGCGTATCCAATAAATATCATAGTATCGATCTTAATATAAAGTAGCAATCATATCAAGATCCTTATGAAAGCGATATATTTTTTCCACAATTTATTGGATTTATATTGAAGGTCTAATCAAAATGAAATATAATGCAGAAAGAAAAATATAATATTCATCTGCTAAGAAATGTGTGTAATTGCAATGTTGTGTGGAATATTTTTTTCTTGGATTAGAAATGAAATGTGTTGTCAATCACCACTTTTTTATTTTCGTTGTAACTGCTTTGGGTTCGGCGTAATAGTTTTTTATTGTTATCTGTAACCTTCTTGGTGTTACGCTGGCATCAACACTCAACTTTGGGCCATCGAAGCAAAGGCTCAACTGGCTGCAAAAAAGCTGGGAGTTCTCGCAAAGGTCAGACAGTACTTCACGCCGGAACAGCTGCTCAAACATTATCAAGCGCAAGTTCGATCGTGTATTGCTCTCATCTTTGGGACGGATCTGCCCGATACCAGCTTGATGCACTTGAGGCAATTGAGAGGCGAGCCAGAAGGATAATTTGCGATGATACACTCGTCGAGTCGAGGCTTCAAAGTCTTGAGCATCGACGCAAAGTTGCTAGCCTGTCGGTTTTCTACCGGTTGCATTTCGGGGAGTGTGCGTCGGAATTGCATAACCTAATTCCGCCTAGCCCGTTTCATCATCGGACTACCAGACCGACGGCTATGCGCCATCGGTACATGGTGGATATCCCACCTACACGCACAAAACGTTTTGGGAACACATTCATTGTGAGTCTGTGTTTCGTGATAGCTACAACCCAGGAATCATTAAATCGAGAGTAAATAGGTTTCTTTTAGGTAAGCGCGTTCATTCGTCGACCGCATCGTCGCTTTCCATCAGGTGAGATGGAGGTCAAGCGCGAACCTATCAACAAAAAAAAACCACGGTAGACGCCGGCTTGCGGACTTCGAGCAATGGGTAGCTCGTCGTTTGGCAGTCCAGAAATCGATCGGACCGAGCCCCGGTCGTCGACAGCGCGTAGTGATCCACGCGCTCCTCAAAGAGTCGTCAGCAAACTGTACGGGTCCGGCAGCCCCGATGCCCGCTAAGACCCCACCCAATCCTAAAAAGCAAAGGGCATCAGCAGCAGGTGTGGTATTAGTCGGTAAAAGGTCTGACACGCCCTCGCGCTCCCTCAGACCGGGAGAAACCTTTAGATGATTTACCACCTTAAAAAAACCTCTCGTAGTCATATCTTTGTCGTTGTTTTATAAAAGCCTCAAATAAAAGCTTTTCACCACACTATGAATGACTCCTAGATCGTCTCCAAAATGTAAACTCAATACACAAGACACCCAGACCCGAAACAAATAGTTGAAGGCCCTTTGAGAACCCGCGACACAAATCTTTTCTCCCCATCTTTAGTCAACCACATTTTCTTCTCATGATGTACCTCGCAAATGACCTCATTCCTCCGCATGACATGCCTCCATGACAACAAAGAAACGGATCTGAAGATATTTGCACTATTGAACAATTTCAAGAACAATAAAAATAGTGAATTAGTTAGTGCAATCGCTTGGAGATCAGTTTCTAATCACAAACTTATTATTTTTTCTATCTATTGACCATTTTATATCCTAGGGAATAACAGAAAGGTTTGCTTATTTTCGAGATTATTCTCGTTATCTACAGACTACATTATTAAGAACTTATAGATACGTTCTTGGATAAATACTGTCTAGATAAAACGCTCAATATTTTATAATCTATGCGGACGCCGGCGTTCGCTTGGTGTTTAACTAAGATGGCGCCAAAACACGCGAGAACGCTGGCGGTCGCTTGGGGTTTGAACATTTCAACGGGTAAACTATTCTATGAAATAACTACCCTTTCTATATTAGCTATTATTGTGACTATCTCTGACTGAGTTCAAGGTCAAGCGGCCTGACAAATATTTTTGTTAGGAAAATGAAATTGTCAAGGAAAACATACACAAAGCCTTTCTATGAATCAATTTATTGTTAACATTTTTCTATAATACTAATATATTATAGTAGGTAGGTAAACATCAAAAACCATTTTGATTATTTTTTTTTTTAAACATCGATTTTATTATTTTATAAACCCTATATAATTTTGATCGTTTTAATCAACAATTCGACACACACATGAGATTGTCTTCTGTACAGTTGCCATAAAGTATCTTGAGCGGTTACGCAGAAGTCAAAAATTCGGTCTCTTCAGTGGTGCGAAGTGAGACGCGGGGGCGGGGAGTGTCAGTGATTGGCTCGCCGCGCAATCGCGTCATAGACGTCACTCCTCATTCGTTCCCTGTGTTGCGGAATGTATCTAACAACGAAGACGATTGGCTCGCCAATGTATGCGAAAGGCGATCCCCACTCTGACGCCGAGCGCTCAAGATACATCGTGGCAACTGTACCTACCTATGTTTTGACTGCATGCAGGTAGGTACAGTCGCACACAGATAAATAGTTCTTAATAAGACACGTGTTTACTATAAAGGTCACTCCGTGAGTCAAACAAATACAATAAAACGTTCATCGTAGTTGGAAAACAACAAGTGTTCCGGTTCAATCATTTTTAATACGAAACTACTATCTTTTTCATATCAGTAGTAACGTGATAGGTTTAACTGCAGCTGGTAGGAGAAAATAATACAATGAATTCAATATTAGTCTTTCAAAAATAAAATTGAAGTTTGCCTCTAAGGGCGCCTTCTTTGCCTTCAAAGTTCCGCGTGACGCCAGGCGTGACAGAAACGCTTCCGCTGCGCTGCTTTGTTTTTCCATAAAAGAAAAAAACGTACGACTGCTGCGCTACACCCGCGCTGCAGTCGCGCTGCATGCTACTTTATTATTTATGGAATAACAAAGCAGCGTGGCGGCAGCACTGCAGCCGTACTACTGTCGCACGATACTTTTCTATTTTGAAGGCGCCCTAAAATGGTACGATCAATGAATATAACATGCGTAATGAAATTAGTTTACAGTATCGGAATTTAGAAATATATTTAACAGCTTCAACTGTATGTTTGGAGTCAAATGGTACAATTTTAATTAAACTTTCTCTTGGTATATACTCTAGTAAATATTCTGAATCACACAGAATTTGTCTCAAGGTCAAAAAATAGAAACTGTTCATCATCATTATACGCGGTGTTTTGTTAACTTTTCTTTTATTCAATCTATGTGTGGCACTGGGAAAAATGTATCTCAGAAATGTCAAAATTGAGAATCAGCTTAGGCCAGTACAGTAGGCACAAAGGATCTTGAGCGCTCGACGTCAGAGTAGGAATCGCTTTGCGCATTCCATACATTGGCGAGCCAATCGTCTTCGTTGTTAAATACATGCAGTAACGCAGGAAACGAATGAGGAGTGACGTCTATGACCCGTCGGCGCGGCGAGCCAATAACTAAGACTCGCGTCTCACTTCGCACCACTAAAGAGAACGAATATTTGACTTCTGCGCAACCGCTCAAGATCCGTTGTGCCTACTGTACAACGGACGTGTAGCTACATGTCCGTGCGTCTATGAAACTTCATAGACGCGTATTCGTCATGAAGTTAGGTGAGTTCGTATGGTGATCAGCGGCTCGTTTGGCCGCCATGTTTGGTAAAACCATAACGTAAACAATGACATTCAATCGACGAAGCGTCAACGACGACGACAAAGTGGCGACGATGACGATGCCGCTTTGTCGACAGAGTTTCATAATTTTGTATGTAAGCTTCATGCAGTCGTACACCAAGCATATAATGACGAATACGCGTCTATGAAGCTATACGTCCGTGGACAGGAGACCTTTCACCAGTTAGTTTAAATCAATACTAATACGTTACAAGATAAGCCTGTTATCTGTCACACGGCACAGCCATCGATCACTCGATCAAACTTAATGATCATTATTTCTGCTGACAGATAATGGCAGCTATAAAAGAGCTTAAGCTATCTTAATTGTAATTAATAAAAGCCAAATGGTCGATATTAGCATAAAACCGATGTAAATATACTGGACTAATAAGAGCTACATGTGTTTAAATGATTAATGTTTTTTTTTTATTTGGAAGTTATTCTAATCAGTTTTTATTTGTAAGCTAAATCTACACTAATATAATAAATAGGTAAAGTTTGTTTTTTGTAGGAGATAATCTCTGGAAGTACTGGTCCGATTGCTAAGATTTTTTCACCAATAGAAAGCTGCTTTATTCCTGATTGATATAAGCTATATTTTATGTACTTACGCGAGTGAAGCTGCAGCCCAGGCAAAAGCTAGTAGACAATAATAAGGCGCGTAGTGTTCCAATCGAGCCTCAAAGAGATGTCAGTAAACCATAGGGGCCCAGCAGTGTCGAAGCCTACTGGGGTTAAGTGTTTGTTTCTGAAAGGAAAACTTGGCCCTGGTATCAAAGGCAACGAAGGAACAGGAGTGGGTTTTTAGTCATTAAATGTCTCCGCTCAAGAGCAGGTGATGTCATTGGATGATTTTCCCACCTTAAAAAGAAAAATAGCCAATAGTAAATTTTGTAACCTCATCCATGAGAAGTGGGTGCCTTAACCACTAGACCATCACGATATTGATGTTCATTATGGGATTCATGAGAATAATGTGCGATTCTGGAGTGGGCTTGGTGACTGCGCTGTGCTCGCTTGTACCTGGCGGTACGCTCCGCTTCCTAGAACTCTCTCAGACGATTTTCCACACAGAACTAAACTTAGATACTAGATACACCATTTTATCTATAGAAATAAAATGTTTACTTTAAAAACCAAAACAAAGTATATTTGTATCCAGCTATTTGTATCAAGTTATTTGGTTCTTAATAATTAATACAGTAAACTTTTTGATTACGTAAAGAATTAAATTATGAATGACAGCAACTTTCACAGTGAAATGCGTGTCAATGTCGCTTGCAAGTAGGTGCAAGAGTATGCTTAATTAAACCAGATTGCTTGAAGTATTACCAAAATTGTGCCCTTAATTCAGTAAAAAATATCTGCACTTGTTACGGATTATTGGTAAACAAAATAATAACGTTTACTAACAATAAGTTTTCAAAAGACTGTAAGACTTGATCTGCTTCTGTTTAAGTTGAACATGTTTGGATTCATTTTGTATTGTAACAATGTTAAAAACATTCTTTCAACCGTCTTTTTGCAAATATATATTATTATTTTATTATTCCATTTATATATTTCTATTGATGACATACTCTATACATTTATAATTATTTCTTGAATAAATCTTCCAAAAATGGGAACATTTTAAAATATAAAATAAATAGTAGCCAGGGAAAAGGGTCTAACCTATCGGTAGCCTTGTCTACCAGTATATGGTTACCTCAGCGATAAATTTGCTAATAATTCGCGCCATGTCCAGAAGTACTGCTTTCTAGATCAAGCTCTTGATCTCAGTTGGATCAACCCTACGTGAGCATTTTTAGATTTTGGTCGAGACTCTTGGCTATTAAGCATCACGACTATCGGCACAATGAGTACTGTATACATACACTATACACTTCTCACATTATTATTGTTATTAAAGAAACAGTAAAGGTAGTAGAAAGAAAAACTACACTGCTCGTTCGAGAGCCACGTGCGCCGATCTGGGCGAGTCAATCTCCATGCATTCTATATGGAAACTAGATTTGTAGAGCTACATTAGATCCACACCATGCGACATCGTTCTACGCACAAATCAGGCGTGTTACACGTGTGTGTCGGTCTTATGTGTTCTAGCTTAAATGATGTCCCAAGTTTCAGTATCAGAAATAAATCTGGCTGATCTAGCATCAACATATTTTTGTAAATATGATATTCCACTTGGCATTCGCTTAATTAGCCACTTGCATTAAACATGATTTAGTGAAAGTATAGCGGTCTGAACATCTGTTACCTATAAGTAATTAAGAAGTTTTCTGCAGTCTCTACAAGTTTTCAACTTTGCTGCACCTAAAAGTTGGACAACTTTTCAACTAAATTTTAGAACGAATATGGTATTTATATATTTTGGAAAAAAATATGATGCATAGCGTTTTAAAAGTTTTGCATTGTTCAGTCTCTCCGAGTGCCAATGTTAGTGATAAGTTTGAAAATTTTGAAATTTCCTTTTTTAATTCTTCTAGTCTTAAGTCTTCTTTACCCGACTGCGTGAAGCAAATCTGTGGTAATTTGTTTATCAGTCTGTGTGTAAGTTTGTTAGTTTGTGGCTCTCTATAGTCAGAGCGCATTTAAGAGTACTGCGTTGTTCAGAGTCTCGAAGAAGTCTAACCGTTTACCAATGTTGGTGTTAAACTTGAATATCTTACTTAAGTATACCTTCTTTTTCTCATTCTTCTAAAGTCCTTTTTACCCGACTGTGTGACGCAAAGGAGTGGTAATGTGTTTAACAGTCTAAGTGTGTATGCTTGTTCTTTTGTCGCGATCTAGAGAATAAACGCGTGGGCTGATATTTATAATTCTTATGTCAATAGAATTTTATCGTAAAAAAAACATATCAAATAACATTAACCCGTAAAAATTGGGTCATTGAAAAAGATTTAAAACCGCAAAAAAAATACAGCAGTTTTGTTTGTTCTTCTATAGCCCAAGTTATTCTCTTCCAATAAAAGGCCCTTAGGCCCTACCACGAGCTCTTAACGCGATCTATTGTGAACTAAACAGAACTGATGTGTGAAAGGGATGGAACTATATAGCGTACATCGCACGCGCGAGAGAACTGCTCTCACGACCCAGCCGACGAAATCCCGACACCGCTTTCTTGCGGATGGTGAGCAATAGGTACAGTTACCATAACGGATCTTGAGCGGTTGCGCAGAAGTCAAATATTGGTCTCTTTAGTGGTGCGAAGTCATAGACGTTACTTCTCATTCGTTCCCTGCGTTGCTGCATGTATCTAACAACGAAGACGATTGGCTCGTCAATGTATGGAATGCGCAAAGCGATCTGCACTCTGACGCCGAGCGCTCAAGATCCGTTGTGCCTATTGTAGCTCGCCTTCCCGCCGCCGCCGTCCGGTAACCGTCCGAACCGAGCCCGAATCGTCGATGGCGCGTAGTGTTTCACGTGAGACTCAAAATGTCAGCAAAACCGTAGGGGCTCAGCAGGGTCCTACTGAGGCCACAGTTTTGATTCCGAAAGGAAAAGCCGGGGACCAGCAACGCAAAGCAAAGAAGAACCATAGGAGAGAATTTTAGCCGGTAAAAGTCTGACACGGCTCTCGCTCCGCCCAAGAGCGGAAGAAGTCATTGGATGATTTCTCACCTAAAAACAAAAGCTTCATCTCTCTTTCTTACTTGCAAGCCTGACATTTTAACGCGTCATGGTAAGGCCCCTTATCAGGTTTGATACAAAAATATTCCTGGAACATTCCAAAACCCACAATAAAGAATATTAATGAGAAAAGCGTGTTTAGATAAAAAATCACTCTTGAAGCGGAAATCATTTTTGCTTCATAAACTTGCCTTTTCCAAAGACTTCGGCCGTGTGAAAGTAGGAAATTATTCCGCGGGAACTACTAAGAAAAAATATTATATCTAATATATAATTTGTTTCAATATTATTGTCTTTTAATTATTTCACAGAAGGTATAAAAAGTAGAGTATCCAACACGGGCATAAAGCTATCTTTGTCTTAGGAGGCTTGAATTTTTCACATCACTCAGGTTTCTGTGATAATTCCCTCGCAGGGCTCGGGAGTTAATTATATGCCTGTGTTCCAAATTTGTTCAGCTATTAAAGCGTGATTGATAAACAGTCATTCAAAACATACAGACTTTTACATTTATAGTAGTAGAAGGAAGGTCAGAAGATTATTTGTTTTTTTTAATTTCTATGCTTCAAAAATTGCTTTGTTTCCACCGCGGTTCCTGATAACCTTTCCTTTTATTACAATATTTTCATTACGAGTGGCCATGGCTCCTGAAAGCTTCCATTATTTTGGGATTAAAAGATGACCTTAGAGGATCCGCGGAGCTGGAGTTGGTACGTTTTTTTAATCAGTTGATTTTAAATTGTCAATTACATATATGTATGTTGTATTTAGACTTATAGAAATCCTTTTATTTTATACAGCCTCGGTCAAATTTTTGTTAAGTTCTGCTTCTGCAAATTTAATAGGTTTTTGGTATTTGTAGGTTTTTCTAAGTACTTACATGTTTCACTTTTTCGGTTTTTAAGGTTTCCTTGTCTATTGTTTTTGTATAAGTGTTTAGTTTTTATAATGCTTACCCGCACTGGGCCCGCGTGGTGGATTACGGCCTAATCGCTCACATAGAGAGGAGGCCTGAGTCCCAGCAGTGGGAACATTAAAAAGACTGATGATGATGATGATCATGCTTTGGCATATGTTTTCTAAGTAGCAAATAAATGAATAGCCATCTATAAAAAAGTTTTTTTTTTAAAAAGATGTACGTTATCTACCCTAATATTATAAAGAGCTAAAGTTTTGTTTTTAAGCTTTTAGTAGGTAAAATCTGGAAGGACTGGTCCTTTTCCTAAATTTTTTTCACTGATAGAAAGCTGCTTTATTCCTGAGTGACATAGGTTATATTTTATGTACGCGGGCAAAGCCGCGGGCAAAAACTAGTCGTAGATGTTTGCTAAATTCTAAATCCCTGAAGTTTCCAAGCAGATAAACCCGCCTTATCGGATTACCTGTAACAATTTTTGCCTGCTCTGTTTTACCAAACTAGACTTGAATTGAGGTTGGAATCTAGGTCGAACTTATAACGGAGGAAAATATTTTTTCAGGCGGTTCTGAATATCCATACAGTGCAGACTCGATTATTCGAACTTCGGTTAAAATACGTATTCGGGATTATCTGAATTGCCAACAGCAAGCCAATATCTTTTTAGTTTAAAAGATAAACATAATACGCGACTGAAATAGATTATACACCGCTAAATTTTAATCGTTTTAATCCCGTAGAGGGTCGATCCGGTACATGAAACACTATCAATTTGTAAAGATAAAATAAAAAAATAAAGTACCTTTCGAAACTTGTTATATTTACGCACGTACGAAATTAATTTCTTTAAGAAAACGTCAACTGAGCGGGTTCAATGACCTGTAGTTAGTAGTCAGCGTTGCGTAATTTCGTACATGCGTAAATTAAATCGAATTTTGAAAAAGAGGTACTTTATTTTTAATTTTATCTTTACAAATCGATAGTGTTTCATGTACCGGATCGAACATCCACGGGATTAAAACGATTAAAATTTAACGGTGTATTTTTGAAATTATTCTACACTAGTTGTGCTCGCGACTTTGTTCGCGTGGGCGACAGGATTTTAAATTTATTTTTTTTCTAAAATAAAAGTAGCCTATATTACTCCATAGTACATCAGCTACGTGCCAAAAAAGTCCCGTCAAAATCGGTCCAGCCATTTCAGAGATTAGCCCGGACAAACAGACAGACAGATAGACACACAAAATTGGTAAAAAATATATTTTGGTGCATGTACCGTATATATACCTATTACAAAAAAGCAGTTATTTCGATATTGCAAACAGACACTCCAATTTTATTTATATTACTACTTACTTACTTACTTTCCGCTAGTTAAATTGGATGAACTTTTGTTGAAGTAATGTTGAATTCCGAAAGTTTTTCTAAAAAAGAATAAAATACCAATAAAAGACTTCAGCCTACGTAAATATGTTCTCAATTTCGGAATCACTTGATCGTTTGCCAAAACTTTCCGCTAATTACCGTTTATTTAATTTAGGTGCTTACAATTCTCAAGTACCGACCCTCAACCTTATAATTGTACCGTGATATCGCGAATAGACACTAAAATAAATTTGTAAGAAGACTTTAACAACTTTATTAATAGAATTTCCTTAATTATGCCATTCACAGTAATATCCTTATGGCAATGCCTTTGAGTGAATTTTCTATTGAAAAGTTTTCAGTGTTAAAATATCAAAGTATTTTGTTTTTTTTTTTTAAAGAAACAAAACGTTGCTCTTTTTATTTTTGGTAATTTACTACGCCCCAGAAATTGAGTAGAAATTTTGATGATTTCTTCGTCATTGTTTTCCTTCGATTCAGATAATATGGTTGACGGAATGTTATTATGAAGGACGACGTTCGACGTCTTCAGTTTCTGCTTTTGTAAATTATTACCTACCTACGTAGATAGTAATGCAACTATTTTTTTATGCATTTCCAAAAGAGATCAAAATGAACGTTGCACGCTGAAAGAATTTTTACTGTTTGGTCGCATTTTATTGCGTATTATTTTGTATTACAATTCAGTGTGCTCATCGAGTTTTTCGAAATATCAGTAAATAGCTAGTTGACTAGTCATATGATTAGACTAGAGGGTCGGGTTATAATATATAGAACACACACACGCATATTCATACCGGGGCCGAGCCTTCCTTTCAGAAATAGACCCTTGGCCCCAGTAGGCTTCGCCCTTGCTGGACCCCCACAGTTGCTGACAACTCTTTGAGGTTTTGAGTGGGAATAGTGCGCGCCGTCGACGACTTGGGCAGAGCTAAGTACTCGTACTAAGTAATTAGTGAGTCCATCGACTCAAAAACAAGAAGAAGAGGTAATAATAAAATAATAATAGTAATATTCGACAACTATCACATAACGCCGTCTAGTCCCAAGTTAAGCAGAGCTTGTGTTATGGGTACTAGACAACTGATAAACATACTTATATATTTCTAAATACATACATATTATAAATAAATTATACCCAGACACAGAACAAATGATTATGCTCATCACACAAACATTTGTCCTGGGTGGGAATCGAACCCACGACCTCCGGCATAGCAGTCAGAGTCACTAACCAATAGACCAACAGGCCAGTCAAAGGTATATTTTAAATAATTTTCTATTGTACACAACTCCATATTATGTATTTTATTATATTACAATGTACCTATTGGATTCTACAAAACAAAATGGACAACTTTATGGAATACCATGTTTAATTCATATGTGTTCTGAGTTTTGCTAGAAGCAAGAACTTTGTAAGGCTGATTATTTCCACAATTAAATCTATTAGCGGTATCTAATTAAAACAGCGGTCTATACACTTGATTTACGATTTAACTGGATCAATTATCATGCAATAAATATTTACTATGTATCTACCTACACACGAGTATCTATTCGCATTATTTAATGACGTTATCCAATACCGGACGGAAACGCGGTATGAATTATAGTCAGTCAGCGTGGTTCGGAATTTTATTGATTAGATAATTATTTGCTAGATAAACAGTGGGTAAAATCGGAAAAGGAAGTTAGAGAGATCACACGGTGCATTCCCACGTTTATGTGTTACTACTAATTAATAATGTCACAATATTACGACATGCCGCGTTATGTGTTTAGTACTTTCAGCTTTTATTTTTTCTTCCGCATGGCCCATCTGGCGGAAGAAAAAAGTAACATCTAATTAAATATGGCTGCTAGCAAAAAAGAAAGCTGGTCTTTTGAAAAAAGCTGGTCTTTTAATGTGTAATGAAATACTATAGTAAAATATATAAATACATGTTATAGTTGCACTGCCCATGTCAATGCATAGCTGAACGTAGGTCGCGTCCAAAGTACATATACATGAGCCTATATTCGGCAAATTTAACTATAAATCAAACACCGTACATGTTTTAGATTTGATCCCTGGGTTTGACAGTCGTATCATTTACAAGCTGGCAATTTCTCATCGGCAAACTTCCATACCTACATTCTTTCATATCCTATAGGATTCTTTTTTCAAAATGAGTGGAACGTTACAAACTCTTAGTTTCGAATTACCTACGTCAAAAGCGATTATATCGCGAATCCGACCAGATTTAATAGTCACAAAATATTAGAACTATTGAGTACTATTTCTGACGTTGGTCGGATTCGCGATATAATCGCTTTAGACGCAATTCAGAACACGGCGAAATAGGGTTGTAACGGAGGCTTCGGCCTCCGTTAAGCTCCGCATTTGCGGAGTCAGTGTTTCCCCTCCGTATTCGCCTCCGTAACAATCCTAGCTACAAATTCAAAATTAGTTATGATGATTTTAAAATAAAAATAAAA
The DNA here is from genome assembly GCA_929112965.1 of Mythimna albipuncta. NCBI lineage: Eukaryota > Metazoa > Arthropoda > Insecta > Lepidoptera > Noctuidae > Mythimna > Mythimna albipuncta. The sequence goes on from OV815969.1 coordinate 12,080,836, forward strand.
TGTTAAAAGTAGATGCGTTCTCAGTTAAACTGAAATATTTCAGTGGTGTTACAGCAAAATCTGCAGCGTTTGCATAAATCACAGTAGCCAGGCAGTTTCACTAAAGATAGACGTTTCAGGATTCTCTTCACAAGATTTATGTGTTGCTCGTAGCGGTAGTTTTGTTTCGGATAGAATAATTAAATGTCCTTCCTACACTTCAGGAACGTTAAATGGGAAATATGTAAAGGGACACGTTTTACAATAGCTACGCTAGCTTGTTATACAAGCTTATGCCAGCGACTCCACTCGCGTGAAAGTAGAAATTTTAAAAACTCTTGATATTAAAATTAGCTTAAAGCACTGAAGGATAAGGCGGCTACATATATTATTACGTCATATTTTATTTTGATTCTGAAAAATCTCCCGAGACTCCGTTGCAACTATTTGTATAACAACAAATACTGAAAATAGAGTAAGATCCCAGGGTCGCCAGACGTCATGTATTTTCTCACGAACGAAATGTGGACGATTGAGTACTGTTAGTATGTACTAAGAACGCATGCCTATCTTTTTTTTTTTTTTTTTTTTTTTTTTTTTTTTATGGTGGGAAAAAATCATGCATTGACATCCCCGGCTCTTGGGCGGAGCGGGAGATAGTGTCAGACTCTTACTGACTAAAAGACCCACCCCGTTCCTTCTAGCCTTCACACCGGGGCTTGAGCGCCCTTTCGGATAACCCTGGCCCCAGTAGGCTTCGACCCGGCTGGGTCCCTGCTGTTGCTGACAACTCCTAGAGGCGCGCGGGAACAGTGCGCGCCGTCGACGACTTGGGCTTGGTCCGGAAAGTTACCGGAAGGCCGGACAGTGAGCTACCCATTGCTCACTGTCCGCAAGCCCGCGCCTACGGTGGCCGGAAATCGGGATCAGAATCCCGGTTGCGGCGGCGGCGGCGATAACGCCGTTGCCTGATGCGTTCGGCCTCCTCCTTTGCGAGCATTACTGCTTCGCAGAAGTCGGCGACCGCCTGCCACTCCTCCTCGCTCCGGACCATGGCCTCAACCAAGGCCCGGCGCGAGAGGTCTCCGCCGCCGATCGCCCCCACGAGGGCACGGCGATGCTCCGCCCAAGCAGGGCACACCTCGACCGTGTGCTCCACCGTGTCCTCCGGGCGTTCCGCACAGTGGCGACACCCGGGCGTCACTTCCGCATGAATCCGGTGCAGGAAACTCCCGAACGAACCATGTCCGGTGAGGACCTGCGTCATGCGAAAGGTAAGGACGCCGTGAGGTCTTTCCAGCCACGCCTCAAAGAGGGGACTTACCGCCATGATTGTGGCGTGCCCAGCACTGGGTTGCGATAGTCGTTGACGCCATTTCACCATGAGATCCCGCCGGAGCTCTGTCCGCCATGCCGCAACCTGTCGCGGCAGTGGACTTTCACCCCGGCGTTGCATCTCCACGCGCATATCGTGCATGTGTGCAAGGACTGTTGCCTCCAGATCCCACGGTGATAGGCCAGCCAGAAGGCTCGCCGCTTCGCGGGAGACCGTGCAGTATCCCCGCACCATCCTTATTGCCATGACCCTCTGGCAGGCGTTCAGTATGGCCGCCGGTTGCTTTTTCAGCGACGGCGCCCACACCGGCGCCCCGTAGAGGGCCATGGACCGAACGATCCCCGCGTAGAGCCTCCGGCAGGAGGCGTCTGGACCCCCAAGGTTGGGCAGGAGCCGCTTGAGAGCGGCCCCAGTCCGGTTGAGTTTGGGAGCCAGACGTCGGAAATGCTCCACGAAATTCCACCGGCTGTCGAGGACGAGTCCCAGGTACTTCATCGTTGACCCGACACCGATGTGAACTCCTCCTACCGTTAGTTGGGAACTCAATGGCGGCGCGTTCCGAGGGCGGCGACCGTGGAAACACATAGCCTCGGATTTGTGAAGCGCCACCTCGAGTCCCAACTCCTGGATCCTATCAACGACCATCGCAACCCCACGCATGCCTATCTGCTAGCTTGCTTAGACGGCCAATTTTCAGGTATCAGGTACTCAAGGTACATAAAAACAGTACTTAGTACAAAGTTTTTTGATAATGTTATCTTCTTCTATATTGTGTGTACATAAATGATAAAATAAACAATTAAATGAGATTCTTTATAGTTTTACCTTTTTGTGTGCAGCGTTCACATGGCAGTAGATAAACCATTTTCTCTAAAGCGCTTTCATCGCTGCACTTCAATATCCCCTTTTCAATCCTCCCTCTAGTTCATCGCTTTAGTGCACACTCGTTGAAACGGAAATTAAAAGTGTAGTTTCAAATAAATCACGAGAAATATCAATGGTCACGTTTATATTTATTACCTTTTCAATGACTGGTAAAGTCCTTGTGATTGCAATATTTTCCTCTTCTTGTAATTACTGATTTGCGTGTCATTTGGTACCATCAAAGACACTTCCGCCCGACCACTGCTAAGTTCATTTTTGCTTGCACTCGAAACGAAAACTGGCAGAAATAACTGCAATGGTACCTACATACGTGTTTGTGTTGCTCTGTGGCCTGATTCACGTAAAATCAAACAAGCCAAATATCGTTCGAAGTCTTATCCAAAAGCGGTATTCACGATCTATCGACTTATTTCCAGTTACATTAATAAGTATTCTACCAGGATAATGTAATACAGATTTTTTTTTAATCGACGAATTTCAAATGACAAATCGATGTCGTTCAAACTGGATTGATGGATATGAATACGGAAATTGTCTAAATGAATAAATCGCTACGATATCGTTACGGTTTTCATTACGTGAATCCGCCTACAGTATGTTTTAGCTATTGTCTTAACCATTTTGCTGTGTCAAAATAAACATAAAGTTTAAAATTTCCTCTGTGATATTTCTCTATCACTTAGTGGTTTGCTGGGAGAAAACGCAACTATCATTTTTTTTTCTTTTGTTTGCACTAGCACAGTCCTGTATTACAAAAGACACCCAGACTGGAACACCTATGTATCTGTAGATTTTGTTCCGTGTGGATATCAAACTCGCAACCCGCAACACAGCAGCCAAACACTCGATCACTGCGCAAACGAGCATTACATAGCACTCTACTATGTAATACTCGTTTGCGCAGTTATTGCCGGCTCAAGCTCATTAAAAAAAAATCTCAGCGCGTCTGAATATGTCAACTTAAAAATCTACCAAGTCTTTCATACATACGGCAATATAATAAATTTATATTTAGGTTTAGTAGGTGGCATTATATTTAGCTTTTTAAATGAAACTGAGAATTCAGACTAAAAATCAAATAAAACCTGAAACTACAGCCCGCCATCACGTCCTAACGTTTTACTTGGGAAATAGAAGTGGTGTAACAAATTCTCAAGCAACAGTGCTTCATTCCAATATTAAAAATATAATATAATATAATAATATAATATTCCACAACTATCACACAACGCCGTCTAGTCCCAAGCTAAGCAGAGCTTGTGTTATGGGTACTAGACAACTGATAAACATACTTATATATTTCTAAATACATACATATTATAGATAAATTACACCCAGACACAGAACAAATGATCGTGCTCATCACACAAACATTTGTCCTGGGTGGGAATCGAACCCACGACCTCCGGCATAGCAGTCAGGGTCACTAACCACTAGACCAACAGGCCTGTCGAAAAATCTAATTAGGTTCATGGGTAATGTAATATTTAGCAAATTTTCAGTGACGACAATAATATTGCAGGCATTATTGTAAAACAGGTCTTAAAATTAGTCAATACTCAGGTACAGCTACAAGATTTTCGCAATATTAGATAAAATAAGGACCAAAGCTAAAAGTGTTCCAATACTTGAGAAAAAAAAATTTAGTGTAACAAATCAAGCAACGCGCACACTATTACAATTAGATTTTTGACATTTTTTTTTTGCTTATATCAAAAAGTCCCAAAATCGCAAATATAAAGAAATGTTTAAATTCGTTCAATAGTAATTAAGTTAGAAACTTTTAAAATCTGGTGAAAGAGTAACTGTCACATGTCAGTACCAATAAGGATGCTTATACTGAAGTGTGACGTCACCCCCATTAAGTTACGTTTGCTCAATAGAGACAGCGAGATATTGCCACCATGCGCCCACTCTTTCTTAAACCTTGATAATTTTGATGCTGTTGTCAGAAAAATATTTGTTTTTGGTGTTATTTTTTTAGTATAAAATATTGTAATAAACACAGGCAAATACGCCATTAAGCAGTAGCTTCAAAGGTATTTTTAGATAGATCAATAATAAACACTTATGTAATGTTTTCAGTGACGATAAAATTGCAACCACCATTGTAAATCAGGTCTCAAAATTTGTCACCGCTCCGCACAGCTACCAAAATTTCACAACACCAGGTAAAACAAGGAACAAAACTAAAAATACTTGATTATCCATTGAATCTTATTGCCTCACTGTCGACCTCGTATTCTACATAACAATAGCGCAAAAACCCGACGTAATACAGTACATTTCTAACTTGTAACGCCTAGACTAAAAAACTAAGCCGACAAGGTACCCCGCCTTCACAACTGGTCATGTGTGACGGCCTCCTTGATGAGCTGTTTTGTAGTATTTAGTGGTTAATGCAAAAACTAATTGGATATCGATGCTCCAGTGCAGTGATATCATAGAGCACGGTTGCGTCTAGAGAAGGCATATACTAAAATATATTATTAACCCGCGATAGAAGCTATGCAATATAGCTTCTATCGCGGGCCTTGAGCGTGGAGACCGAATCCAGAAATTCCGTAACGAAAATAGCCAAACACGGGGGGTGTTTGTTTTTTGAGCGTGGTGACCGATAAGAAAACAAATGAGTGAACAATCAATCAAAATTCAATTCAATGTGTGAAAGTGTAACTTCAATTAATATCAAAGAAAAAAAACAAAGGAAAAAATACTGCATAAAAATAAAATAAATAAAAATAATTATAATTGCATAAGTTGATAAAAATGCTATGCAATAGCTGTACCGCGGCAGTCCCCGAGTGCCATACGTCTTTTTTATTTATCTGTTAAATTCTTTATTGTAACCTCATAAAAAACAAAGGAAAAAAACTTTATAAAAAGAAGTGTACAATGGGTGGTTTTATCGCACAGGGTAATTTTTTACAGAAAACCTTTAAGTGAACTGAACGAAAGGATTTAGGGCTGTCAACCTACGAAAATCAGAAATAATATTAAACTGTTTCGAGAAAAAAATGTTACGACCGTGCCACTTTTTTGCTTGCCTTGGTAGGGACACTGCCGTGCCCCCTAATAAGACATCTAAATAATACCAAATAACAGTTATAAATATCCAAATAGAATTGAGAAAACAAGAAAAAATAGAGTGAAAGATAATGCTCCTTCAACCTGTATACTCGTTGGTAGCGTTTGAGCACGCTTTATTTCTCTATGTAATGCATTCTACAAACGAGCTGTTTGAATTATGAAAGATTATTTTGTCAAAGAACCATGTGGTATGCATCAAAATCATATCAGCCGAAAGACGTCCACTGTTGGATATAGGCCTCCCCCAAGCGTCGCCACAACGACGCCGTGTGGTATGCATACGAATATTTAATTTTAGATATTCCAATAATCTCAAGGAATGTGTGTCACTGAAAAACTGAAAGCGTTCTTTGAAAACGGTTTTATAGTTCAAAAGAGTTACTGGAACGTAATGGACAACTGAAAAAACACAAGTGGGTTTTAGTCAGTAAAAGGTTGACGCTTTCTTCCACTAGACTCAAAGAAGGGGGAGAAAAAGAAAGTTTCGGCTGTAACAGATCAGACATAATCAAAATTGACACGAACTATTAATTTCGACACTTGCTGATACGCTTGAAAATGTTTTCACAATCTGACGATGGCCCCCCAGGCGTCTCGTATTCTGTGGATGCCACCAAATTATTTGGTTGGTTAAGCTAGTTCAAGCATGATTGCATCTATTAGATAACTTACGATTTTATTCACAAAAATCTATTTTAATTATACAACATTATTTTTAGTTTAAATCAGTGACCCAGAATTGATCCAAGGGGCCTCCCGCAAGTGTCGCCACGATGAACAGTCATGTGCGTCTTACCATGCCATCGGTCCACCTTGTCGGAGGCCTTCCAAAGCGCAAGCTTTGAGTAGTACCAAATCTTTTTTCTTTTTTCGTTTACTTATAAAGCTTGAATTAAAAAAAAAGATCTTGCCTGAATTACAGTGGAAATCCACAGCATCTCAGTGAGATAGAAAACAATTTCAATAAAGAGTTATGTAAGTCGTTTTGCCGTCGTCGCGCGTCGTTTGATGTTTGCTTACACAGAAAGAAGGAATAAGGATTCCGTTATTACTGTTATGAAATAGTTTGGCTAAGGGATGATAACGTTTATGATATCTATACATGCTCTACTCGTTCGTTTTTAGGGTTCCGTGCCTTAAAAGGAAAAAGCGGAACGCTTATTAGCATTATTTTGTTGTTCGTCTGTCTGTCAAGACCCTTTATCTCGGAAACGCGTAGTGCGTAGTGGTATCGTGAAACTATATACTCAAGTGTGCGGTCCCTTGAACTTTTGAGTTAAAGAAAAAAAAATATTCTGCCGATGCTTCTTGTTGACCTTGAATCCTGAAATTTGGCACGAAGAAAGTTCTCATAGCAGAAATATACACCGTTAAATTTTAATCGTTTTAATCCCGTGAAGGGTCGATCCGGAACATGAAACACTATCGATTTGTAAAGATAAAATTAAAAAATAATGTACCTTTTTTTCAAAACTCGTATTAATTTACGCATTTACAAAATTAATTTCTTTAAGAAAACGTCAGCTGAGCGAGTCAATGACTAACTACTAACTACAGGTCATTGAACCCGCTCAGCTGACGTTTTCTTAAAGAAATTAATTTAGTATGTGCGTAAATTAATTCGAGTTTTTTATTTATATACATAGACTAGCTGTATGTGTATATAGTCAAAGGTCAAAAGTGCAGTTGCATTCTACTACTAATGCTCAAGTGTCTAAAACTTTGTAGGAGATGGTCAATGGTTCATGACTGATTTGATTACTTGGAACAGTCCTCTACTTACATAATTATAATGGACATTCAGGGTACTGTTGCGGCTTCCACGTTTTTATAGCGCATCAACAATGTTTGCTGAAGCGCACACAGATGGTTTCGCAGCTATCTAGCGCAAAAAACCCGCATCTTTCACCAGTCGGCTGCGTGGAAGTCACCACAATATTTTGAGTGCCATAGCTAATAGACACAATTGTCCATCTATGTGGAACTTAGTACAGCGGACAAAGTCACTGGTTACTTATTCGTTTTACTTGTTCATAAGAGGGATTTCAGTTGTCTAATTAAATAAATTACTATAAAAGGTGTAAGGGACAACCCTCCACAAACTTTAAGGGCTTGCTCAGTAGACGAAACTGAACCACCTTCCACAAAAAAAATTATCAGGAAACGAAAAAACAATCAGCCTCACCATACAAAATGATAAACTTGATTGAAAAATTTGTATGGCGAGTCTGAATTTTTTTTTCGTTTCCTGAAAAAAATTTTTGTGCAAGGTTGTTCAGTTTCGTCTACTGAGCAAGCCCTTAAAGTTTGTAGGGGGCTGTCCCTTACACCTTATATACTATTATTATAACAAAATGTACATTATTATCCTTAGAAAGATTATTTTCTCACTTAAACACATTTGATCCTAAAGGTGACTGTACTTATACTACCATTAACTATTGTCTATATTCGGAGCCTCGTGTTGTTGATAGGATGTCACACTCCGTCACTCGAGTTCTAAGTTCATTTAAACGTGCTTTCATAATAGATAAAAATGACTCTAAGGAGATGTACCGTTCTCAATCAAAAGACGGAACGTGCCACATAAATATATTTCCAATAAGTATCTTGAAAATCCTTTTAATACTTTTCTGGAAGAAAGTACTAAGACTCTTACATCTTCTTCGTTCAGTATCTCTAATGAAAATGTAAAAAATATCTGCCGTACAACTTGTAATGTTATGGAAAACATAATTATAAACTATCTAAGCATAAATTATTAATATACAAGATTAGTTTCAGTATATGCAAAATTCGAAACATGAGTAGTATTTTTATGTAAAGAATCTATGTACAAAATTTCATAACTGTATCATGAAAAATCACAAAGTTATTAGCTTGATAAGTCAGCAAAAATACGTAGTCACCGGGCCATCCAGACGACTAAAGGATTGTTTTGCACTTACAACCAGTTATTTGCTGGCTCCTAATGCCCACTATGACCTGCCGTGACTTGTGTTGTACTTAGTATCGGTGGTGATCTTTTAAAATATATTTGGGAAAAATATAACATGGTGTAAAAGCTACTGGAATCCATTTAGTTGCTTATTCTGAACAAACTACTCGTATATTAAGGTTTTGCATAAACTAAAAATGATATAATATTGTATCATACACATTCGGGGACACAATGGAGGGATATTGTGTCCGAACACGTAATCCACCTGGGTTAGGTGTACTTACACCTGTATTGTGTCTAGATCTGTACCTAGGTATAACAGGTGATACCTATATCCCTGGATTAAATTCTTGGTCGTCTTGCTTGTCATGTTTCTGTTGCTAGGTAAATCCATCCTCTTCAAATCCATATGACTATTATCTATATAAATGCAAAAGTGACTGTCTGTCTACCTTTTCACCCGTTTTTTTTAGGAATCCTCACCTTAAAACTTAAAAACCGAACCCGTATTGGATCACTTTGTTGTCTGTCTGTCTGTCTGTTTGTCAAGAGCCTTTATCTCAAGAACGAGTGGAGGTATCTAATTGAAATTAAAACCATATACTCGGGTCTGCGGTCCCTTCAAGCTGTTAAAAAATCAAACTTCTAAGTTAACGAATAAAAAAGAAACGGTCGATTATGTCGCAAAAAAACGTTTATTTTGATACTCTCAAAGATCGAAATTCATAAGGTACTTCACGTTGACCCAGAATCCTAAAATTTGGCACAAAGCAAGGTCTTATAGCACAGGTAAAGGAAAATATCTGAAAACAGTAAATTTGTGGTTACCTACGTCACAAAAAAAAAACAATTCGGAAAAATCTCCGAGACTCCAATCGGGAAATGTAGTTTGCAAGGAACCCTTAGTGCGCGAGTCCGACTCGCACTTGCCCAGTTTTTTTAGAGTTCTCTTGCTCTAAGTGGAACGAGAGGGCTTATCAATCTTTTACATACTGACTAAAACCCACTTGTGTCGCAGAATAAGTACCGTGTCCCTTCAGTTGGCTTTAACATTCCAAGGCCACGAGGGTCTTTCCATCGTTTCCGCAATTCAATTTTCAACCCAGAAAGTAAACTGATTTGTTTAAAAACAAGCAATCGGGTCGATCTATATGTATAAGAATATAGAAAAATTTTATCGCCGTAGTATTGTTCTCATGGGAAAATAAAAACTTTTTACTCAGGCGAAACGGCGGGCAGAAGCTATAATATTTTGGCTCAGGATACCGTGACGAGGGTACTTGTGATTACAAATCTGAATCAAGTCACGTAGCATCAGAAATTCAGAATCATTCGCCTGAAAAATATCTACCCTACTTTTTTATTACGATCCTTATGAGAGACAGCGTTACGGACGGGACGTGGAACATTTACCTGAAACTTGGAATCATAAAAAATATGTATCACTGTTACAAATGATATTAGAGGTTTTTCTACGTGTGACCTAGATCTATAAACATTTTAGTGTCTGTTGTTTATTCCTGTAAGTCACAAAAAATAAGATGAACTCGGAGAATTCTGTCTCTGTAGGCAAGGGTATGGGCTTGCGGACGGCGAGTAATGGGTAGCTTGTCATCAGGCCATCTGGTAACCGTTGGGACCAAGCTCAAGTCGTCGACGGCTCGTAGTGCTCCACGCGCGCCTCAAAGAGATGTCAGGAAACCGTAGGGGCCCAGCAGGGTCGAAGCCTTCTGGGGCCATGGGTTGTGCGAAAGAGAACCCCGGGGCCCTGGAACAAAAGCAAAGAAGGAATAGAAGTGGGTTTTAGTTGGTAAATGTCTGACACGCCCTCCCGCACCACCAATGAGTGAGAACAGTCTTTGGATGATGTTCCACTTAAAAAAAAAGTGAATTATGTTTAAGTTTAATAATGTTTTGTTAGAAGGAGATAACGTATTTTGTGATAAATGAACAGGTACTCGTATTTCGTTTCCTGCTTTCAATGAACAATCTAATAGAGATTTTATCGATGCAGCTGCGAATCGGATTGGTATTTTGAAGCATCGATGCTCGCTCCTTGAAAATTCTATTCATCTTTGTGTTCAAGCTGTCGTGAAATTTATGATTCCACCTTCTCAGGAGAATTTCCTTCAAGATTTTCATGAAAAATGTAGACTTATGGCTGATACCAGAAGCATAAAGTTTTGACGTTTGTTTTTTGCCATTGTTTTCAAGCGGATTTATTATCTTTCTGACTAGCTTTTATCGTCAAACAAAGAAAATTGGGAATCCCAGAAGAAATAAAAGCTTTGATCTTTTTTCTTTTGAAATGATGAACTTAAAAACTTATTTGAATATCTTGGCAAGTTTTAAATAAAATGGGAATAGGTATCCTGAAGTCTAGACATTTATACTAAAAACATCTAAAAACAGCACTCTTACTAAATTTATTCATTGGGACTCGTGTTGTCCCATGATCTTTGTACCTATTGAATAAACTAATCTTTTTTTTTTCATTTTCAGGTGACAACGAACATCTGAAAACTGGTAAGTTTGATCGCTGAAATTGAAACGTCTATCTATCTAACGTAAACACCTGTTTCTTACTTCATCTTAAATTATTTAATTGTGAAATATTGCAATTAAAAATAGGACAACATCATCTTAAAAAAGTAAAAAACTTAAGACACAATTTCATAACTTTTTGCTCATTAAAGTACAACAAAATGTTTTCAATAAAACTAATTAAAACAACAACAAAATTGCACAGGTTTTACGAAAGGAGAAAGGAAATGTCCGCGACCGTGATTCTGTCTACGCGCGAGAGAAGTGTAAGGCCGTGACCAGAGTAAAACGTGCGGCGGGTACTAGCGGGAGTAATTAGGTAGCCACATTGTCTCGCAAGTAGGGTTGTCAGCTCCCCTAGCCAAGTTACAACCGTTTTCGCTTGCGCCGAACGCTTAGAGTTGACCTTGCCGCCAATTATTTTGTTCTGACCACGTGACTGAGCGTTAAGACGACGTCATTCCCGTACATTTGAAGCTTTCTACAAGCGTCAACTATTGCAGATTAGCAACTTGGCTAGAGGTACAGGTCTTGAATCGAGCGATACAAGGTATCGCAGAACTCAAACGATAATTCTAAACAAAATGGTCAAATTTAAAAAGCCTAACAAAAGCCATGCGGACCTGATTCCGCCTAATTTGGCCGGACACGCAACTGAGAAGACCTGACCGTGTCCGGCATTGTTTGGACACCTGACAACACTAATCGCAAGTCATTGTAATGGACAGTAGAGACAATGGGCGATAGCATAACTGAGACCGTTCCTGAAGAAGCAAGTTGTAATAAGCAGAGGTTTAGGGAGTTATTCACTGGCTTATGAGTGTCAATACACGAGAACCTGCACTAAGTAGCTGCCTCAGAAATAGTTTCCGTTTGGAGACTAAAATAATAGACGATCGATTGCTAGCTAGACGAATCCTGTAATGCTAGCCATACACGCTAGCGTATACTTGACAGGTTTGCCTGGACAGGAAAACCGGAGCGTGTATGTTGCAGAACTGTGCAGGTTTCCATACAAGCTTACCTGACAGGTATAACTGTGCAGGTAAATTTGTCAGGTATATGGCTAGCATATATGGCTACCTTTTCGTCTCAGTAGGTGTCCACCATAATCTTCAGTATAAACGCAAACGGCGGTTTTTATGTATAATACTTCGCTCCCACTTTATTAATCGCGTAAGCTTTTCACCCTGATCTAGGCTTACGGCAATGAAGGATGAGCGGGATGCAAGTGGTTCAAGGTTCGGAGGGAGGGCGCGGCCTTGACTTGGGCCATTGCTTCCCCCAACAGCTGCGAGGTGCAGATAAAGAGAAAGTAGCTCTACTTTGTAAACGAGCTGTTAACATGTTTGAGTTGCAGGGTTATTTTTATATGGAGCGGTTTAAGTGGAGTATCTTTACGATGTGTTAAGATATGTAGGTAGTTAAAACTTGTGTGTGTGTGTGTGTACCTTGCTGTTTTTATTTATTGTAAGATTTTTATAAGTTGGCTGATTTAATTAGGCAGTAAGTGTTAATAGTGCGTTTCACAACACAATTGTTGTTCATAAAATTATTATTTGATTGATTAATTGACTGACAACGGTAGTAAATTAACTTTAATAAAGGAACAAAGTGAATTAATCAATTTCAACCGTGAAAGTAAATATCTAGTACTAACTTTCAGCAAGGTTATTAAATTAAGGCAAATATGGCAAGGTTGTGATTGTTCATTTACCCTTTCTTGTTTATTATTCATTAGCTTCCTTTATGCACAAATGAATTTAATTGTTTATTTAGTTATTAATAAAAAAAGGTGACTACGAACCGGAATATGCAGCGTTGGAAGGCCTTCCACCGCTGCATGTTCTGGGCCTGGTGAGGGTCGCGGGAACCCGATGGATGCGAGATACACAGGACGCGCCTATCTCAGCATTATGCTGCGATGCGCTGATATTTTGATAGAGCTTGCTGATGCCATGGACACTCTCATGGAACACAGACTAAAGACAGATCTAAATATTGTTCTCCTAAACGGATCAACCTAACTGACTAAACCTAATACTAACCATGGAATTTATTCCATTCACATAAAAATATTCCCTTTTATTTTACTCGTATACAATATTTTCTCTACAGTTTTATATCCACAGGATTTAAGCTATCTCTTAGTGAAAGAATCTTCAAAATCGGATGAGGAACTTTTGAGACAAGAGTTAAGCAAATAAAAAACCCTTTTACTTCTTTATAACATCGTATACAGATTTTACGCATAAACAATTTTATATGCTCGTTTGCGTGCCTACGTTTACATTATTTATAAAGTTTGCCCGAAAGGAAGTTATGTCTAATTTAGGGTTGAATCTGTTTTTAAATAGCTGTTGATATTGTATGGGTGCTCTCAAGTGAATATTACGTTTCAAAGGCAGACGTACAAATCGCGCGGCGTCTTTTGCCCTCCAAAATGGTAATAATGGAATATAATGTAGAAAAACCGGGCAAGTGCGAGTCGAAATCGCGGGTTTATGCAACTACAATTCCCGAATGGAGTCTCAAAGATTTTTCCGAATAGCAAATTTTTTTTTTTTTTGTGACGTAGTAACAACAAATTTACATTTTTCAGATTTACTTTGTGCCAAATTTCACGATTCTAGGTTAACGGGAACTACCCTATGAATTTAAATCTTTGAGAGTATCAAAATATAGTTTTTTGCAACATAAACGGCGTTTCTTTTTATTCGTTAACTTAGAAGTTTCATTGTTTCACAGCTTGAAGGGATCGCAGACCTGAGTATATGGTTCTAATTTTAACTCAATAACTTTACAAGTTCTTGAGATAAAGGTCCTTGACAGATAGACAGATGGACGGATAACAAAGTGATGCTATAAGGATTCCGTTTTTTCGTTTTAAGGTACGGAACCCTAAAAATGGAGAGACGGACACGGAAAAATTGTAGAAAACTGGAAAGATGGAAACGAAAGATTGTTCTCCAAATCGGACATTCTGCAAATCAAACCTTTTGCGAGTTGGGCATTTGGCATCTGACCTTTTCCGGATCGAGCGTTGTACACCGCAGCCGATCATACAAATTTTGTTACCGCCTACGTGATCCCAATACGCCACTCCTTTTACAACGAAGAGAATGTAAAGTTTTTGCCTTTATGGGCAAAGCGTGTGCTTTATTACAACTTTAATTTATAATAATAACTCATTTTAATATAATCACCTATTACAATAACGGAACTCGCCTCATTCCAATGATTACAGTTACGTTGCATAAATTAACTCATTACAGCGTCGATCAGTGCTGATCGTGTTTGCTGTCGTAACTAGAGTCGCGTGCGCCGGCGCAGGTCGGAGTAATGCTAATTTTAAGCGTAACGGTCGCTACGCCTGCAAGGCCATGTTTACTCTTATTGTGACAATAGCAATGCTTTTATTATTATTGTAGTTTCGCGTTTGACCACATCTTATCTGATGGAAAGTGAAAATGTTGTTTGCTAAGAAGTAATCATAAGTTTACATTTATTTGATGATGTCCTACCAAAAAAAGCCGTAACAAAAATGAAGTCGGACCCCGATAACTTAATTAGTTGTGTCTATAAGCCTGCTTGAAAAAAAATCTAAGAGATTGCTGAAAAGGCACTAAGCATTAAAAATGTCAATTATTTCTAGTAAACCAAGTAAAGTTACCTTTGAAATTACGAACGAAGGAATTTCTCATGTCATTAAAATACGAGATTTCACAACTTTTTCCCCAATTACATTGTACCGAATAGTTAAATCTGGATCATTTTTAACAAGCTACCAGATTATCCGCTTAATGAAGGCCTGTTTTGATGACGGCCTTAAAAATTTGGCCCTGGCCTGTTACAGGGGCTAATGGAAAGTAGACTACGTAGTATGGAAAACTTGTCTTGTTAAAGGTGCCCTAGTCGGTCATTCGGTAGTATTCAGTAGTATGGCGACAACTTCATTGTGTGACAATGTAATTTGAACAACAAAAGATATTTATTTATTATATACTTTATTGTACTTACACACAAACATAACAAAGAAAAACTTATATCTAAAACACGTACAATGGGCGGCCTTATCGCAAGATATCGATTTGTTTTGTCATTATCTAGCCCTGTGTGGAACCAAAAGAGTTAAAAAATATATTTCAAAATTTATGTTACTTTTTGAAATAAAAGAAAAAGAACTATTATACATTGATAGTAATTTGCGCATCTTTTTAAGTAAAGATGCATAAATAAATAATGTATAGAGTATGAATACGGCAAAATAGTCTTAGTACAGGGATATACATATGTATAAAAATGGAATTAATTTTATAGAATACATAAAAGTTCACCCAAAGTTTTGTTCAATAACATTTAACGCGTTTTTTTTCTTATCAATTATAGTATAATACCCAAATGTTACGATAGTGTGTATTTGTGTGTGCTCTATCTTTTTATTGCTGATCAAAGCATTTATATGTATCGCACATGATGTTGGATGAAATTGCATGGATTTTAACGTAACCCGAATACATCGGCTCGAATTCGATGATTCGAATTCAAGCCGCCGACTAGTGTAACCTTAAGCAGATTTTGTGTCATTTTCAAAGTGATGATGAAAAATGGAAGTGTTAAAATCCACTTGCTGTTTCTATAGCCACATTCATAATACCACGAAATTACTTACTATCACGTGAAAAATCGCTGGAAAATGTTAAAAAACTAGCTTCAGTTTGTAGCTTCGCCTGCGTGAAAGTAGAAAATTATCGTAAGGGAACATACGTACTTCCGGAATGAAAAGTATCCTATGTCCTATTCTAGGATATGGTCTACCTGTATGCACGAATTTCCTCACAATTCGTTATTGAAACTAAGTACTACATAATTTAGGTGTCAAGGCTAAAGTGAATAGGCTCTTAATAAACTAGTGCGCCTCACCATTAACCTTCCGAATGTCTTAAGTTACACAGTTTGACATAAACAATTGTCTTTCTATTGTGTCTCTAATTACGGTATTCGATGAGTTAATGATTGCATCACTGCTTACCATCAGGTTTGATCGCAGTCAAGCACTAGTTTATCTACAATAACATTACAAAGAGGTTTTGAGCGTGAAGGAGCCAAAAACACACATGCGAATGTTGACCTTTATGATATTAGTGGGATAGTGAGATAACCTCCTCCCAATAGGTAAATTCTGTTATATAACCACGGTTATTAGCACCTCCAGTGACAAATCGCACAATTACCGCTGCGCCGATGCTATTATTATCCAATTTCCGTCAAATGATGACTTGCATTAGATACACCACAAGTACTTAATTTTGCAATTTCTTACATAAACCAAAATTGTTCATGATATAAGCAGGTCTTATTTAATTTACCAATAAAAAACTGGACAAGTAGGAGTCGGTCTCGCGGTCCTCAGGGTTCTGTATAAATGTGTGAATGTCGGAAGACTTCTCCGATTCACACACAACACAGTTTTCAGATTTATTCCTATATTTGTGCTATAGACCTAGTTTTATGCCAAATTCCAGGATTCTGGGTCAAAGGGAAAAACTCTTTTTGATATCCTCGAGAATATTGAAATGTACATTTTTTGCAACATAAACCGAAGTATCTTTTTTCTTTCGTTCAAGTTTTCGTAAAAGTTTGGTTTTTATACAGCTTCAAGAGTCCGCAAATCTATATGGTTTTAATTTTAACTCGATATCTTCAGGTGTTCTTGAGATATTGATAGACAGACAGACGGACGGACGGACAACAATATGATCTTTGTTGGTTGCGCTTTTTCGTTTTGAGGAACGGAATCCTAAACAAATACTGTTTCAGTTCGTAACAATCACGAAAAAAAATTAAAGTAACTAAAAATGTGCCGTGTAATTGGTTCATTCAATAGTTTGGTCAAGTCTTTTTTGAATTGTTGACACAAAAGCCGCGTCGAATTGAACGGCTTCCCGTCTAACCTGAAGGTTGGTGTCAAAACGTACAAAATGTTTAGAAACAATGCCTAAGGATGCGTTTTCACTGAACGGAGCTAGGCGGAGTGAAGCGGTGAGGCTGCCGGTCTACCGGAGCGGAGCGGGGAAACTGAGAAATATTAATCAATAGTATTGCCCAAAATCTCCGCTCCTCTTCAGTGGACAGAGAGTACGAACTAGCTTAAAAAATTCATACAAAATCGAGAAGCGGAACGAGGCAACGAAGAGAAGTGGGGAAGCAGAGAGAGAGAAAGCGGAGAGGAGAAACGAGTGCAGGCGCTATAACGAAACTTATAGCTTAAACAGTCTGCAACTCTGCTTCCCATTACTTTCTCACTCCGCTCCGTAGCCTCGCTCCGTTCTGGTGGACAGACACAGTCAGCAACTCTGCTCCGTATTACTCCTTTGCTCCGCTCCACTGCGTCGCTTCTCTTTGGTGGACATGCAGCCTGACGAGGAGTAAAAGTAGCAAGTGTTTCCATTGAAACGGAGCGAAGCAAAGCGGGATTCAGTTACCCTATGCTTCGTGATTTCCGCTCAGCACTCGACTCAGTTTTGTCCAGCCCGAGGCCGCATGTTCATTATTTGTCCGCTTAGTCCCCTCAGCTCCACTCCGCTCCACTCACACTGTTGCCACTGATACAAAATAGATATTATTATGCTTTTGTACAATATTTATTGGTCTACACTGTCCTCAAATACCTAATAATTAACGGTTTTTTCTCCATAGGAAAATACCAATTGGAATCGTGTACTAACTTCTTACGTTGTATAAGTGCCCATGTAGGCATATGTGAAATAAAAACATTTTTAAGTTTGAATTTTGATTATGATTGGCCAACCCACGATCCGCTCCTTTCTACTCCGCTTCGCCCAGCTACACGTCACGTGTAAACGAACCTTTAGTACTGTTCTGTACTAGGCGTTTTGGTCGGTGATTTATTGGTTTCGCATTGCCTACGCAGTTACCAATGTATGTGACTATTATTTGACAGGATTGTTAGGTCAGATTTAGATTGTTTCGAAAGTTATTTACTTACAAACGAAATGTCTCAGTCACGTATCAGCTCATTGCTATGCGTTCTGAAGATATCAATTTTCATATTTATTTTATAGATAAATTATTATGTTTAATGTAGATAAATTAAATCTACATCAAAGTTTAAAATATATTATATATGTATGTATACAACATTATTATTTTCAGTATATGCAAAATCTAAATATAGTTTGTTCAATATCAATAACTGAATCGATGGCAATACTTTTTACACCATGTTATATTTTTTCCCAAAAATATTTAAAAAGGTCACAAATTGGACACCACTGACACTGCACTGCACTGCAGGTCATGACAGGTCATAGCGGGTATTAGGCGCCAGCAAACAGCTGGATGCAAGTGCAAAACAACCCCCCAGTCGCCGGGATTTCCCGCTGACATAACAAGCTTTGTGATTTTTCATGATACAGTTATGAAATTGAGTACATAGATTCTTTACAAAAAATACTAGCCATGTGTTTCGGGTATTACTTTATATACTAAAGCTAAGACGGATTTTTTTTTGACAGAATGAATTACGATCTTGTTGAAAAAATTCTTTGAACTGCAAAGAAACGCGGTTTTTGTAATATCAAATAATTTACTCTCAGGCCTTTCCATTAATCAACAGGAATCTATTCCAAGCATCCCATTGTTCATTGTTGCTTCTTCCTAAAGAATAAGTACAATAAATAACCCCCACGAAAACTGACTCAAACTTTTTTAGTACATTTCATTTTTCCAAGAAAAAAATATGTCAGATTAATAACCCTTTTGTGTAAAAAATGCTGTTTTTAAAAGTACTCTTTAAATGTTAATTAACCGGTATTTATTCGTTAATTAAAAGTGAGGCAGTTGTTAGGAGTTTTAGGTAGATTATGTCGCCGTCGTAACGAAGTTTGGGTTATGTACGTACTACGTAGATATATATATATACACATATACTTAGGGTTCAGTGAGTAGCGAACTTGTCGTGACAATGGTCCTTTGTTTTTTTTTTTGAGGTATGACGTCATCAAATCACTTGGATTTTACTCAGTAAATGACTAAAATCTACAGTGTTTCTTCAATTGTCCTTGCGTGGGCTACGGTATCTTTTTTGAACAATCCGCCGCCCTGGCGGGTTTCCTACTTAATTTTGAAACTTTATGATTCGATTTTTAGTGTTCTGTCCCAAAGGGTAAAAACGGGACCCTATTACTAAGACTTCGCTGTCTGTTCGTCCATCTGTCTGTCTGTCTGTCACCTAGCTGTAGGTATCTCAAGAACCGCGATAGTTAGACAGTTGAAATTTTCACAAATTATGTATTCCTGTTGCCACTATAACAACAAATACCAAAATTAATATAAAATAAATATTTAAGGGGTCTCTCATACAACAAACGCGATTTTTTTTGTGCCGTATTTTCTACGGACGGCACGAGACCCTGCGTGCGCGAGCCCGACTCAAACTTGGCCAGTTTTTACTATACTTATCAAGCACAGTGTGTCGATAATTCGGTAGTACCTACAATATTTTATTCCATCGATGCTGTATTGGTGCGATGTAATGTTCGTGCGAAAAATCCTGTTGCGAAATACCCTACAGCGATTGCTCATGAGTTCGATAATTTATTAGTTTGATGTTCGATAGTATGTCGGTACAAAACACATACTGTTATGTGTATTTAACCTTGTTTGGTAGTTACTAGCTGATTTAATTTTTTACAAGTATTTTCTTGAAAGCGCTGTGTAAATAATGTAGCAAAGCTCAGCTTACAGTAGGCTTCGTATTGGGATATAAGGAAAACGGGACGGCACACTTCTATATTTTTTTTTGCTCACAATACAACATTTTATTACAAATATCACTTCAATACTGAAAAAAAGAGACATAGGGAAGTCTGTTGCTTTTTGTATTTATTTGTAGAAAGAAAAGTTCTTTCTACAAATTTTGAAACCTATTATAATAATATATAGAGAGTTAAACCAAACAAACAGATACAGGTTCTTATTTGTTCGTTTGGTTGAACATGTTAATCTCAGAAACTACTGTTTCCAATTGAAGTAATCTTTTAGCTTTGAATAGCTCATTTGTCAAGGAAGGCTATAGCACAAAATATATAGGTACAGAAGTCAATCTACATACAAAGCGCGCTCGAGCTACGCACACATAGACACCGCTCACGGACATGATATCTCGGATCAATCGCCCGGTCGTACTTGTACAGTTCGGCGCAACTCGCTGATCCTAGTGCTATCGTCTAGCGTAAGGTATAAAAAGTTAAGTACATACATGAGATTACTATGTACCTATCTATTTTGTGGCTATAGGCTACGACTAATAAAAGCAGAATAATAGGCAACCAGGAGCATCTTTAAATACAATTTAGTTCGGGGTGATTTATTTTAGTAATCAAAACTAAAAACAGCTGTACCCAATTGTAAGTAAAGAAAAGTATTGGAAAAAAACTGCTGAAAATCCAAAAATTTACGAGTCTATAAATAAAAAAAAGTTGTTCACAAAGACACTTACTGTGTTTGTTGCCAAGTTTTCACTTTCAAACTATATAGGTGCTGAATGTTGAAGTTCATAGCTCGCATCTGAGACGCGAGAATTATAAGAAACGTTGAACTCGTGCAAGCTTTTAATATTTACGACTAGCTATTGCCTGCAGCTTCACCCGCGTACATAAAAATAGCCTATGTCACTCAGGAATAAAGCAGTTTTCTATCGGTGAAAAAATATCGCAGTCGGACCAGTACTTACGGAGATTACCTCCTACAAACAAAAAAACATAGAAACAAAAAAGCAAACTTTACCTCTTTATAATATTTGTATAGATTTTACATTGAACGACTGTGTATCTGACTTCCACAACCCAGAATCTGGGTAACATGATATACCTTAGTAAGACTCCACCGCATTAGTCCGTCTGTATGAACGTGATAAACTCAAAAACTATTTTGTGCAGTTTTTACTAGTAGACAGAGTGATTCTTGAAGAAGGTATATATATGTAGGTGTACATCATTATCATCATTTCAGCCGATATACGTCCACTGTTGGACATAGGCCTCCCCCAAGCGTCGCCACAGCGAACATTCCTGTGCGTCTCGCAACTATCGGTTAAAAAAACCGGCACGAAATCGGGTGTATATACGTGTTTAAGAAAATTTCAAAGATTTATAACATCCGTGCGCAACCGCGGGGCGGGTTGCTATAGTCATATGTATAAAAAAAACTGGGCAAGTGCGAGTCGTACTCGCGCACTGAGGGTTCCGTGCAAACTACAATTCCCGAATGGAGTCTTGAAGATTTTTCGAATTGCAATTTTTTTTTTGTGACATAGACCAGGTATAAATTTACTATTTTCAGATTTTTCCCTATACCTGTGACCTTGCTTTGTGTCAAATTTCAGGATTCTGGGTCAACGGGAAGTACCCCATGAATTTCGAAATTTGAGAGTATCAAAATATACGTTTTTTTGCGACATAAACGGCTGTATCTTTTTTATTTGTTAACTTAGAAGTTTGTTTTTTTCACAGCTTGAAGGGACCGCAGACCTGAGTTTATGGTTTTAATTTCAACTCGACACCTCCACGCGTTCTCGAGATAAAGGGTGAGATTGACTGAGACAGACTGACAGACGGACGGACAACAAAGTGATCCTATAAGGGTTCCGTTTTTTCCTTTTTGAGGTACGGAACCCTAAAAATACCTAAATATTTTGTTCAAAATCTTTAGTCTGCATAACTTTTCTATATTATCGTTTGTGAGCACATATTTTTTATATCTTTTCTTTTTCAAAACACATTTATGGCGTTATTGAACTGTCAAGGTGACTAAAATAATGTTTATTTTTTATGGTTATGATATGTTGTGTCAAAGCATTTACCTTGGTTAGTTTTCGTTGAAATGGAGTAGATAAATATCTAATGGGTATGGTAAGTGCTCCTATTATGAGCGAGGGGTTAATTATTATGTAGTTGCATGCAATGATTTATGGCTGTCATTGTCTGTACGTAGCTGACATTTACAAGCACTTTTTTGTTTATGGACTTTTGTAGAGTGATAAGTTTAAACCAATAGGTACGGTTAGGTACCTACAAATACAATAGTCATAAGATGTTGCTGGTGACAGCTGTTGGATTCATACAATGTAGCTACAGTTGCCATCACGGATCTTGAACGCTCGGCGTCAGAGTTGGGATCACTTTGCGCATTCCATACATTGGCGAGCCAATCGCCTTCGTTATTAGATACATGCAGCAACGCAGTGAACGAATGAGGAGTGACGTCAATCAGTGACGCTCTCCGCCCCGCGTCGCACTTCGCACCACTAAAGAGACCGAATATTTGACTTCTGCGCACGTGTTCAATATCCGTGATGGCAACTGTACCCATCCTTTTCTCTCATTTTAAAGCTGCATATTTTCACCTGGCTGTCATCCTATCCATGCTATGTAATAATGATCATTTTCACATAGAAATGTGAAGTTTATGTCACGCAATAATTGCAATTATTGCTTAAGATTGATATAACATTATTTGAAAGTGTCCTTGGAGTTTCTTGCACGTTCTCTATAGAGAAAAAAACCACGTTTCACGTTTCTTGCTCGTTCTTCTCTATAGAGAAGAACGTGCAATTCAGCTTCATTTTTTGGACTGTCTGATATTTTGACATTCAAAAGTGCCTTTATACGAGCCTTATTGACAATAAAGAGTTTACAATTTTACGGGATTATCATAGACTGACACTGTTTACAATCTGGTGACATTTTTTTTTGTTAAATGAACGCGATGAGCACAATCATCTTTATGATGATGAAGATAGGACGTTGTGATGTAGTTGTATAATATATTTATTATTACTATATGCAAATTTTCTCCTTGAACGAAGCCGTCGACAGAAGCTAGCTAGTAAACGATAAAAACATATTAATTTTATACGACAGAGCGGAGAACGTTTTGTTATAAACTATAAAAAGAAAAAAGCCCTCAGCCTAAACCTTCCCCGCCTAAGTGGATTTTTTACACTCTGTGAGGTAGTAAAGAGGAGTGGCTGTAACGGAAGGTAATGCCTCATTGATGTAACATTTCTGTTTAAATCCAACCTCGGAAGGATCTTTTAGACTAGTTGAGTCTTTTACACCTTTTTTATTTCAGACCCTGTTAAAATTCTATGAATCTTGATTATAAAAAAAAAAACTAGTTAGATTGTCGTAGTCACGTTCACTTCTGTGATTGGCTGACGGAAACAACTATTGTAATAAAATGTTTAGGCATGTTTTTGGCAGTGATTCAGCTTATTTAATGTTGTTTGTCACACCATATGATGATTATGCTTATTGCGTTAATTACCGTTGCTGAAATGGGCTGTTAGGAACGACAATTTCTTTCACCGGTAGCAAATCTTACTTTCAATAGTAGATACCTACTCATTCCTATAATTGTACCAACAATAAATTATGTTTTGAGTATCTACTTCAATTATTGGTATAGGTATATCGTAATTCGCATAATTAATTAAGTGGTTTATTCGAGCGCGACAACTTTCGAATTTTGAATAAAAAACC
The DNA here is from genome assembly GCA_929112965.1 of Mythimna albipuncta. Taxonomy (NCBI): domain Eukaryota; kingdom Metazoa; phylum Arthropoda; class Insecta; order Lepidoptera; family Noctuidae; genus Mythimna; species Mythimna albipuncta. The sequence continues at coordinate 12,104,177 of OV815969.1, forward strand.
TCTCAGGTTTTTGATATGACATAATTTTGGTTTTTTTTTTAATGAATTTTGGACCCCAAAAAGTTTGGTTTGATACTTTCTAATTACCTAATTAAATGCAATGGTGTAATGTGTTCCTAATGTAGTGATTGTGTATTTTAATTTAATTATTCTCTTGAGCCAATTAATTAATTCAAATGATAAGAATCAATAGACATGCTGTTTTCAACACTGGCTATTTAACAGTTTGAAAGCTTTTAAAAACTTAGAATTCATTATTATTTGGACTTTCAAACTCGTTAAATAATGACAAGTGAGATATTACTTTATTTGTCACTTTTTTATTCTAATTGTTTTTTTCTTTTTTCTAAATTGTATATTTATTAATGGGTTTATTAATTAGTATTGTATTTATGTGATTAGTTGTATTGTTTCTACCGTTCAGTCCATCCAAAGGTTGTAGTAAGAGACAACCTGTGCTATAAGAGCGCCTATTATACAGTTATTATTATAAAAAATAACTGTGCTAAGGTGTGCAATGAAGTATATATTAAATATCCAACATATTGCACAGAAACCGTTTACATTTATCAGAGACTAGCTTCTGTCAGTGGCTTTATTCGCGTGGAACTGTATATCTTCACATTATAAATTATAATATAAATAATATTCTGATGTATAAGTTATATTACTGTAGAGTTTCATCAAAATCCGTTCGGTAGTTGTTACGTGAAAGAGTTATAAACATCGATACTATCATAATATAATATAATAATATAATATTCCACAACTATCACATAACGCCGTCCAGTCTCAAGCTAAGCAGAGCTTGTGTTATGAGTACTAGACAACTGATAAACATAGGTACTTATATATTTCTAAATACTATACATATTATAGATAAATTACACCCAGACACAGAACAAATGATCGTACTCATCAGACAAACATTTGTCCTGGGTGGGAATCGAACCCACGACCTCTGGCATAGCAGTCAGAGCCACTAACCACTAGACCAACAGGCCAGTCAATATCATCAATCCACGTATCACTCAATACCATCCCATCCTTAGAAACATTCAGATTTATATTATAGGTACTTTAGTAAAATACGAATTCTTTCACCACGAACTTGTGAAATTCTTTCAAAGCTTTTGGTCTTTTTTTCTACATCATAAGTTTGATTTTTACAAAAGTAATTTACGCCAATGTTATCGTACGTCTGTAGACAGATTTCTTAATAAAGAATATTTATTGACTAAAAAATTGTTTGTAGTACGTGTCACATATTGATACATACTACATCATTTGTTCTGTGTCTGGGTGTAATTTGTTTATATATGTATGTATTTAGAAATATATAAGTATGTTTATCAGTTGTCTAGTACTCATTACACAAGCTCTGCTTAGCTTGGGACTAGACGGCGTTGTGTGATAGTTATGGAAAATTATATTATATTATTGTTATTTTGTAGGTGGCTTTTTAGGGTTCCGTAGCCAAATGGCAAAAAACGGAACCCTTATAGATTCGTCATGTCTGTCTGTCTGTCTGTCTGTCTGTCTGTCTGTCCGTCCGTCCGTATGTCACAGCCACTTTTTTCCGAAACTATAAGAGCTATACTGTTGAAACTTTGTAAGTAGATGTATTCTGTGAACCGCATTAAGATTTTCACACAAAAATAGAAAAAAAGCAATAAATTTTGGGGGTCCCCATACATAGAACTGAAACTCAAAATTTTTTTTTTCATCAAACCCATGCGTGTGTGGTATCTATGGATAGGTCTTCAAAAATGATACTGAGGTTTCTAATATCATTTTTTTCTAAACTGAATAGTTTGCGCGAGAGACACTTCCAAAGTGGTAAAATGTGTGTCCCCCCCCCTCTAACTTCCAAGATAAGAGAATGATAAAACTAAAAAAAATATACGATGTACATTACTATAAAAACTACCAACGAAAATTGGTTTGAACGAAATCCAGTGAGTAGTTTTTTTTTAATGCGTCATAAACCGAAAAAAATACACTATTATTAAAACATCGATCAAAGTTACAACACATTACAAGAACTTTTATATTATGTTACTTGCTGCTACGGAACCCTTCATGGGCGAGTCCGACTCGCACTTGGCCGGTTTTTTATTTAGAAGGCAATATAAAGGTAAAACACTTATTAGTTCTTTAATCCCCGGCATGGGAAATCGTAGTGGAAGTCCGTGTGTCCCCTGTGGACTGAATTAAGGAATCGTAGTAGAACGAGTGCTATATAAAAAACCTAAGAAAAACAAAAGTTAATTAAATTGTACAAGTTAATTCGTTATGATGACTAAGTCTGATGCTATTAGATGGTTACACATCATTACACTACATAACGCTATCAATCTATTACAGAACACGCAACTATACATAATTATGCAATATGTGTAATTGCTTTGTGTGCGTGTAGGGTTAGTTACACTGTATTGTACTTAAACAGACCCAGTGAACCACAAGTATGATTATTGTAAAGATCTTGCATAATATTTGAAACAGTCACGAAATACAGGCGGCGAAAAAAGTGATTACCATTTTACGACAAAATAAATTATTGTTGATTGGTTGTTGCTTAATATATAGGTACATTTTTATAAATATAAATGTATACAGTATCAATGATTTAGCAAAACATAGTTGGCCTTATAATGTTTCCACTGTTAGGACTCAGGCCACCTCTCCAGGAGAGAGAATGGGCTTGTAATCCACCACGCGGGCCTAGCGCGGGTATGTAGATGTCACTCGTCTTCGAATTTTTGGTTCTAGGACATGCCGGTTTCCTCATGATGACTCTTTCATCGTTTTGAGAGCTGTGGTGATAAAATAAATTACACAAAGTAATGCGCCTGGCTGGGTTTGAAACCGGGACCTACAACTTGTAAGTTGGGGCCGCTACCACTCGGCCAATACTGCTCTCAGTGATTTCTCCGTTAGAATTTATTAAAAAATATTATTATAACGATCTAATGCATTCAACATCATTTATCAAAGATGTTTATATTATGAATTCAACATTACGAAAAGCTAACATTTAATCAATTAAACAAAAGCGAGAAACTTCCTATTCAGGAGTTAATTTACGACATTTCAAAGCTCACAATAATTAATTTCAGTAATGGTTTAAGATTGTTTTTAGCAAGTAAGACGTTTGATGTTGACTGTACTTTTCTCAGTAGATCAGTTAGAAAGTGAATGTAACTAGTTAAAATTAGCATGCCTATGGTAGCAAGCGACGGTGTAATCAAGCTTGCGATAGAATTTTTTTTATGTTTATTATAGTTATCGGCATGAATATTGAGCGCTGGCTTCAAGTTGCGCAGAAGTCAAAAATTCGGTCTCTTTAGTGGTGCGACATGAGACGCGGGGCGGAAATGTTAGTGATTGGCTCGCTGCGCTATCGTATCATTGACGTCACTCGTGATTCGTTCCCTGCGCTTGCTGCATATATCTAACAACGACGACGATTGGCTGGCCAATGTATGGAATGCGCAAAGCGATCTCCACTTTGACGCCGAGCGCTCAATATTCGTGCCGATAACTATACCTACTTTGTAATAACATACACGGTGCGAATGCTAACAAGATTTTATTTATCTAATTACTTAAACTGTAATCACTCACTAGCCAATGATTAAGGGGCCGGCGACGGATGGATTTCCATACAAACGTAATACCACGCTCATCGATGATATTCGGTTATAGACAATATTTATCTAGGTTCCTACGTCTTTCTTTAAAAAAAAAACAAAAAGAAATTTAAGCGAATTGTATTTCGCACTTTTTACAACGTAAATGGCAAAACATGCTATTTGGCTTTTCCTGTATTAAAAATAACAATTTTTCTAATATTCTCGACGTAGAAACCTGGATAAATATTGTCTGTAACCGAATATCATGATAATATGTTGGAAATATGCTCCAACTGCAAATGAGCGTGGTATTACGTTTGTATGGAAATTCATCCGTCGCCGGCCCCTTAATAGAATGTTACTTTAATTTCACAAGTCCGTTCCATCATCAGGCCTCTAGACGTACGGCGTTGTGCCATCGGTATCTTGTGGCTCCACCCATACGTAGGTACCAAGCGTTTTAGGGACACATTCATTGTGCGAAAAGCTAAGGAGTGGAATTCCCTGCTTGAGTCTGTGTTCCCTAATAGGTATAACATAAGGAACTTTAAGTCCAAAGTGAATAGGTTACTTCAAGGCAAGCGTGCTCCATCGAACGCAACATCATCACTATCAGGTGAGATAGTGGTCAAAAGTGAGCTAATAAATAATAAAAAAAAAACAAAATATTGTTTTAAAGATTACGTCCAACAAAAAAGACACAAAAACATACAAACTTTTCCTTTTTATTACCTACTACCTTTTGCCCGCGGCTTCGCTCGTGTAAAATTCGGGGTAACACGGTTCCCCTTTCTGTGGGGGGTTAGTGAACTCCCCTTAGTGAACTCCACTGCGGGTGACATAACCTACGACAAAGTTATTATTTGCGGTTAGTACAGTAATCGGGTCTAGGGTTCGAACCGCAAAATTAAGTTTGTTTTTTATTGTATATACTTTTCCGGGATAAAAAGTACCCAGTGTGGTGCCCAGGATATTAAAGAATAGTTATTCCAAGTTTCATCGTAATCGAACCGGTAGTTTTTGCGTGATGCCTGAACAAATAGACAGACAGAGAAAATTTTTTAAATCACATTTTTAGGTTCGGTGTCGGTCTAGTACTTAACACCCCCTGTCATTTATTTTTTTGATATTTTAAATGTACAGAATTTTCAGTTCTACAGATTTATTATAAGTATATAGATAATATTACTGAAGTTTATAAATAGCTATGTCGACAAAAATACCGATACACATATGATTTTCATCGGTCACTACAGCGTTAAAAAAAAACTAGAATTCAGTATAAATGACCTGAAATATTTAGCTAGAATGGTAGCAGCTGGAAACTTTAAGATATAGGTACTCAACCCAACTTTCAATTTAGACTAGACTGATTTACCGTCACTATATATTATAGGTGTTCGCTCACATATTTTCAATCAAAACTTCAAGAAGTTATAAGTTAAAAAGCAAAAAGCTCAATAAAAGCGACGCCCTTTATAAAGCTTTTTTGCTTGATACGACAGGATAAATGACGGCAATATTTTCCTCAACATTTACCTTTAATTAAGATGATATCGCAAATCGTTTCTTTTAACTCAAATTATTTCTCGGATGTCAATTTATCACTTGGTTTCTTATTTTTATACAGGTGGTCGAAATAGTGAATGATCAATTAAACTAATTGGTACTTAAACTAGTAAACAATCTCAATGTATTTGTTGTTGGCTGACCAAATAAAATTCATTTTATTCCGGCATAAAAATGAACCCTATTCTGGGACACAATACAAATTTAACCTAAATCCATTCAGCCGTTTAAGTGTGAAGGAGCTACAAACATACACACATACATACATACAAACTTTTGCTTTTATAATATTAGTATGAAATGTGATTACAGAAGTTAGCAAGATCCTATTCTTATATAATATATAACTCTTGGTGCCATATGTCACATGATAAATGGAAGAGGGAATTTAAACTGTCTCCATTTGAATAACTTCACTGAACCTCTAGATTTTTGTGACAGACAATTACAGCGTTTTCTTGAATGTTACATCCAGTTTTTGCCTCTAAAACCTTGTACTTATAAAAATTAAGAAACCTTATTAAGATTTCAGACAATGGAAATGAATTTTTTAGAGCAAGTTTATTGTTTCAATTACCAATGTTAATCTGCCTGAACAATTTGAATAAAAAGCAAATTGAATTCTAAATGTCTAGAACATAAATCATTAATCAATTTCTTGTGCATTTACTATGGTGTCAGATTGGCGATATTAATCAAACTTGTCATCGCTTATTCGAGTATTTGGGGACGGTGTCCACGAGCAACTTTGTAGAGTTGCCCAGCTACTTTTTTGCGTCTATCACTGTATCCTCGATGCGTTCACGACGGCGTGATAGTTGCATTAATCGGCCTGTTGGTGAACTTAGAATGAAATAGATTTTACATGCATTACTTAAGCGGATTTTTTTTTCCACAACGATCACACAACGCCATCTAATCCCAAGCTAAGCAGAGCTTGTGTTATGAGTACTAGACAACTGGTTAACATACCTAAATATATATTTCTAAATACACACATAATATAGATTAATCACACTCAGACGCAGAACAAATGATCATGCTTATCACACAAACATTTGTCCTGAGTGGGAATCGAACCCACGACCTCCGGCATAGCAGTCAGGGTCACTAACCACTAGACCAACCGGCCAGTCATTTATGCAATCCCATAGACTTAATCTGAAAAACAAATTAGTGGCTCGTGTGCGCTATTTCTTAGAAGGCTACTTTTTTTACCATAGATTACCTTTTTAGACAAAAACCATGACAACTGTAAAGCTGTCGAACCTTGATCTCAATAGTATAAATAGTTATTTGTGATTGAAACTATTGTAACGTTACGGCCATCAAATTCATCAACATTAAACTAAACGGTTGTTTTAATTTATATATCGTGTGAATAGTTGGAAATTAAAATTATTAAATTGTATGTGTCTGCAAGGGGTAAAAGCTTGCCAACAAAAATAATAAATAAATTTATTTATAAATAACAATATGTGTGTTACATTATTATTATTATTTTTTTGAACATTACTTAATGGACAAGTGCTCTGAATTTTTAAATAGCTGTAATAAAACTTAATGTTCTAGTGTTTTATCAGCGGCATAGTAAATACATAAGATAGATACAACATAAGGTTACTAAGTCATTTTAGCCTTTTATAAACTGTGGGAAATAGCACGTTGATAATAATATTAACCGTTATATTTGCTTGGAATGCACTAAGACCCTGTTTAACTAGTAGGTAAATGGGTAGTAAAAACTATTTTACCATGACTTAAACAATTAGATCTACACTATAATGAAGTTTGTTTTTTGTGTAGCAGGTAATCTCTGAAAGTACTGGTCCAGTTGCTAAAATTTTTTCACCGATAGAAAGGTGCTATACTCTAGACTCCAGAGTGACATAGGCTATATTTTATGTATGCGGGCGAAACCAAGGGCAAAAGCTAGTATTTTATAAGATTAACGGCTGAAATAATTAGGTAGATATTTATTTAACAATTGATAGCAATTGTAAAATGTAAAGATATCTAATTATAGAATTAGTTATCTTTACATTTAACAAAATAAAGTCCCCCGCGGTTTTGTTCTGTCTGCCTACAATAAACTCAAAAACAATAGATAGAATGATTTATGAGGACGATTTAGATTTACTCGTATAATATATGCATATTAGATACAGTAAAGAAAAGCCGTGAATTTAAAGAGGTTCAACACATTTTTTCTAGTAACACTCGTGCGAAGTTGTTTTTTTTTTACAGGGGAGATCATCAGCCCCCTTACCCAAGTTACAAATGTTTCATTTCGATTCTCTTTCGTCGATTACCTCGAGTCAGTCACGCCTCTGATTCCTTTGTTCTGATGTAATTTCAAAGTTCAGTCACGTGGTTAAAACAAAGAAATCGGAGGCACGACTCGAGGTGATCGACAAAAGAGAATCATAATGAAACAGTCGTAACTTGGCTAGGTCTGCAGATGACTTCTCCCACTTTAGGAGGGTTAGACTTTTAATGACTGAAACCCACAGTGTTCCTTCAGTTGCCTTTTACGAGGGCCATAGTAACTCTTCCAAACAATCCACAGTCGAATACACAAAAATAAACCTTAAGTAATTAAAACTGACTAAAAACAATTTAAAATATAGTAGGTAGGTACTTAAGTTTCGTTAACATTTTGTATAAAATAAAGCTGAATGGGTATTACCTTGCAACGATTCCCAAAAGAAATCAAAAAGCTAAAACGGAGAAGGATTAACAAGCTTTCAGCTCAGATTACCCAAGCTTACTCTCGATGAGTAAACGTACAACAGTATTTTTTTTCATTCAAACAAATGCCTTCGCGCGAATTCTTTTTACGGTAACGCGATCAAATCGTTAACTTCGTTTAGCTCTGTGATTGGTTAAGGCCCGAGCGCCCGAACATTGCCGTAAATCAGTGACTTTTTGAAGGCTACTCCTCGGTAGGTAACCATCAGGTTAATAGGTTCGAAAAAAATATAATATGTTTAATAAGTATTCATAAATAATATTATCAACTATTTTTTTTTCGTGCATTTAATACTTTTGTAAAAAACAAATTTAGTATACTTCACAACTTATCCCTAGTCCTTCAAAACGGCTTGGATCTTTAGAAACATTTTTACACATAATAATTGGTGGTTAAATATTCTTCAAAGTGAACATAGCATAATATTTCGCAAATGGATTTAGCTCTATCAGGGCGCAGCTGGCTGAAATTAAATGCACAGATAATCGTACCGCCTAGGCAGGAACGAGAGTTGTGTCCAGTTAATTCCGGCCCGATGTTTAAGGGACTATTATAAGCACAAAAAAGATAGGTACAAAAGACAATCTCATGTATGTACTTCACTTTTTATACCTACGGTCGGTGGACGCATACTAATGAACGATTGAGCCGGAACTGTTCGACGAGTGGTCCGAGACGCTCTGTGATATCGTATCCGTGAGCGGTGTCTATGTGTGCGTTGCTCGAGCGCGCTTTGTATGTAGATTGATTTCTGTACCAATATATTTTGTGCTATAAGCCTTAATAGCTTAGAGCGGCACTAGGCACTCTGAATGACGGAAGTATTTCTGTTTAGCGTTTGGATACTCAAGCGTTTTGTCACACACTATAGCAGCTGTCTCTCGCGTTTTCACCCCCGTCCTTGGTTACTGCTTCGCTCCTATTAGTTGTAGCGTGATGTTATACCTTCCTCGATAAATGGGCTATCCAACACTAAATAGAAGAAAAAAAAAATATTTCAATTCGAACGGTTCTCTAGTTGTGAGATAAGCATATTCAACCAACCAATAACTCTAGCAAACAAGGGCACAGTTGGCGCAGAGGTTAACCGAAAGATATTTGATTCCCTTACTGAATAAATATTTGTATGGCCTACTAGATAGATGTTCAGAGTCTTCTGTATGTGAGTTTACATGTTTGTACCCACGATACAGGAGTACATACATAGAGACTAGGACCTAGACCATGACGTTTAAAGTAAGATTGTTTTAATCTTGTTTCAGTGTGGGTAAGGGACAGAGCTATACAGGTTGTCTAGCGCCATCTCTTACTCACACTGAAACAAGATTAAAACAATCTTACTTTAAACGTTGTTTCAATGTTGTTTAAAATAAAACCGGGCAAGTGCGAGTCGGACTCGCGTGCTGAGGTTTCCGTACGAACTTACGTATGAAAACAGTTCAATTCCCGAATTGAGTTATGAAGATTTTTCTGAGCCGCAAATTTTTTTTTTCTATTTTAACTACACAGTCACAGTTTTCAGATTTTATTCTTATGCTTGTAGCATAACACCTTGCTTCATGCCAAATTTCAGGATTCTAGGTAAACGGTAACTACCCCATGAATTTTGATTCCCGTAAGTGTCGAAATCAGTGTGGGGATTTTTATTCGATTAAATACTCAAAATGAATAAATACTCAATAAATACTCGTTTTTAATCGAGTATTAATCCAATAAAAACGAGTTTTTATTGAGTATTTATTCATTTTGAGTATTTAATCAGATAAAATTCCAACACTAGTGGAAATACATGTTTTTTGCGACATAAACGGCCGTATCTTTTTTTTTCATTAACGCAGAAGTTTGATTTTTCACAGCTTCAAGGGACCGCAGATTAGAGTATATATGGTTTTAATTTCAACTTAATACCTCCACGCGTTCCCGAGATAAAGGGTCTTGACAGACAGACAGACGGACGGACAACAAAATGATCCTACAAGGGTTCCGTTTTTTTTCTTTTGAGGTACAGAATCCTAAAAAAGAACATCTTCAGTTTTATAATATTCATTACATATTTAGTATAGATAAGGGGCAGCCTTCAGTTCTGATCTTTATTGTTAAGTGACACTATACCTTTAAGTCTAACTAATAGAGGATGCTTACTTACAATATTTGAGCTTAGGTACGGTCGGTCGTCAGCGATTCCCGTTAACTGCTCCTCTTAATATGCTTATATGCTCATAATGATAGAGAACCAATAAGGGCTTAGACTTATAGAGGGTATCGTGGACATATGAGGTGGAGTGCCATTGTAAGGTAGCGTTACGAAATTATTATAAAAAAGTAAGGCCCTCAAAATGTGATGAGCAATTTAATTTGATTAGCTTTTTTCCAAGTATGCCTTTTTTTTAAGGGTGGAGATTATCCAATGACTTCTTCCGCTCTGGATGAGATGAGCAGAGGGAATGTCAAACTTTTTCTTCCAATTGCCTATTGCAGTCTAAGGCCATCGCTGCGGATACAGAGTCGGTACCCATCCTAATAAAAAACCAAAGCCTATTTCAGATGTAGCTGTATGGATACTTGGAAACCTGTAATGGACAAGACCTGTAGTGGAATATTTGTGAAATTGCCTTCCCTTCGTCAACCAGAACTCGATACAGTAGTAAAGATCATGAGACGTGCAACGTTGTCAGCCTTACCATTTACAATCAGTCTATCTTATTGCTATTTAACTGCGAGTCCTTCAAATAAAAGTTATATACTCGAGCATTAAATGTTGAAGCGCTTTTACACGACCTCACGCCGCTTACTTGATCGTATGTCGTTATCTTTCACACTTCCTTATGGTTGTATCTACGTTTTGATACTTTTTTTTTCCTATAGCTTTCTTAGAGTAGTGTTTATGGAGAAAGTTGTATCAATAAACTAGCTGTCACGGCAAATGTTGTTCTGCCATTTGAGTAATCAAAAAAAAAAATTTGGGTAGGGCGTTGAAATAAAGGCCAACGACCTAATTTCAGACCTAGGAAATTTATAAAAAAACATTAAAAACGGTCTAACCATTTCGGAGGAGTTCGATAACAAACAGTGTATCAGAATCTATTGTGTAGGTACTAATCCTACGTCATAAAAGGAAAACTTGTGAAATATTTCACGCTCTTACTCCTAAGACCGACTAAGAGCACAGAAGCTACACTACTAGTTTTGGCTGTGTGTTGATATGTCAGACTGTTATTTTTTTCTTTTATACATATACAGCGTTAAATTTTAATCGTTCCAATCCCGTGGAGGGTCGATACAGTACATGAAACACTATCGATTTTTTTTAAAAATTCGTATTAATTTACGCATATACGAAATTAATTTCTTTAAAAAAACGTCAGCTGAGCGAGTTCAATGACCTGTAGTTAATAGTCGGCGTTGCGTTCAAACTACCCTCCACGGGATTAAAACGATTAAAATCTAACGGTGTATATACATATATATTAATAAAACAATTCATGTTAATTTATGGAATCTTAAAACTTTTTGAGTGTTAACACTTCACTGGAGCCTTAGGTAACATTATTGTAAGTATCTGTAACAGCTCTTTTATTATATTCCTAAATTTATTCACAGCGTGTCCCATTTACAGCTTAATATTTTAAGTTTTGAAAAATGTTATCGGTAAAATGGCTCAGCTATGATAAATGGTTGAGAATTGCAGATTATATCTATTTGAAATACCAAAAGGTCTGGCTAGGTTATCTAGACTTAGATAAGTGGGTCCTATGACTTAGGTGCCTTTGTTTTCAATGACACTTTCACTTAAAGGGTTCGCGATTTCTAGAACATTCATAAAGTTACAACATGGGGGTCTTTAAGTCAAGAGTGACATAGGTTACATCTAGGCAAGCGAGCTGTACTGTCGATCACACTATAGCGTACCAACTAGGTACTCAAGTGAGATATTCAATAATAAAAAGACGTACTACGCGTTCCAAAAGAGAATAGGACCGATTCCTGTTTTGACGTCTTGTCGTACTGTCAAATCGAAGAAATTTTGGCAGAATTGAAGGACTTAGAGATGAGTAAAATTGAAGAACTGGATTCTGATTAAACTTTTTTCGTTCACATTTCATAAATAAATTAAATTTTTCGTTAATTAATTAATGTCTTAAAAATTTTTTCCTCGATTTGACAGTAAATCGTAACGTCACAACATGGTGGGCGATCCTTTGTCATTTGGTACGCATTGTATATTTATCAGTATCTCACATAACTGCGTTGTAATTTATGTTACTGACTTTTCTAATGATTTTGAGTTCCATATCTATAGGAGTTCTATAATTGGCAATTACAGGCCTTCTAAGCCCGTTTGTTAAGAGACGGCAGAGATCTTTGGTATTGTAATATTATACAAATGTGAATACTTATGATTCCGTATAATACCTACCTATGTATAACTATGTTTGATGTATAAAAAAAAGATATATGTCTTCTGATCTTTTTTTTAAACGTTGCTCAATACTAGGAATTACTCCAAAATTGTGGGTACGTTCTTAAACATGTAATCTCACATACACAAGATACCCTCGACTCGAGACTCGGAACAAGTATCTGTAGACTTTCCAGAGGCCAGCAAGCCTAGCCAAGTTACAATCGTTTCGTTTCGAATGTCTTTCTACAGCCAGTAATGCCTCCGATTCCTATGTTCTGACCACGTGACTTAATGTCAAGATGATGTCATTGATTGTAGATTATTTTGGCTAAGCCCTCTGATAAGTATTTTTTCATGTGAGAGCAGTACCACAGAATATATAGGTACAGAAGTCAATCTACATACAAAGCGTGCTCGAGCAACGCACACAAAGACACCGCTCACAGACACGATTTCTCGGTCGCGTCTCGGATCACTCGTCGAACAACTCCGGCTCAATCGCTTATTAGTGTGCGTCCACCGTAGGTAGCGTAGGTATAAAACGTGAATTACATAAATGTGATTGTTTTCTGTACCTATCTATTTTGTGGCAGTCCTGTCATTATTGACGCTACCTGCACTTATGCATATTTATTATCTCATTAGTTACCCACTACAAAACTTTACTTTTCATATGACGACACAGTCCTGTTATAAATCTCATTAAACGCCGCAGTGTTTATTAATTTTATACAAAATTTAATTAGTTTTAGAGTTACATTTAAACTAGTATCTCATCTCATATTAAATTTGCTATCCCACTGACATACTGTTGAGAAAGGGCTGACGATATAGTTAATAATTAATTTGAAGGATTAATATTAATTCATTAAACCCCAAGCGAACGCCGGCGTTCGCGCACCTATTGTCTTTCAATTGTGTCTGTAATTATCACAATTGAAAGGTTAAACAATGGTTTTTGTTGAAATGAAACGATTATTCGATGTCACACATGTTTTGTATATAAATATCTTGTGATACATATTTTGTATATACACTTAGCTTTTTTTTTAAAACGAGCTTTTTACTACTAAAACTATTTCGATAATAAATAGATTAATAAATCTATATAATAAGTCGATTGCGTAAATACCGAATTCAGTCGCTACAATTTCAATTTTAGAAGGAAGCCTATTTCCTTAAATATTATGACTAAATAATAAATCTATATAAATAATTCTTACAAACTATAAAAGTTATTCAATAAAACTTAAATCAATTATGTTTCCAAGAAAGTTTTTTCGGTTTTCAAGATAACATTTACGCCTCCTCTGATTTATGCCACCTTTGTACAAATGTCAGGCAAATCAATAATTTTACAAATTATTTTCGCAAATATTTACTATAATTCAAGATGTTTTAAGGGATAGCTTTTCAGCGGGCTTTACACAGTCACTCTTTCGCGCATGAAACACTATAGCTAGAACTGTATGAGACCGACGCATACATGTAACACGCGGCACGCCTGATTTCTACAGTTGCCATCACGAATTTTCAACGCTCGGCGTCAGAGTGGAGATCGCTTTGCGCATTCCATACATTGGCGAGCCAATTGTCTTCGTTGTTAGATACATGCAGCAACGCAGGAAAATTAGGAGTGATGTCTATGACGCGGTGGCGCGGCGAGCCAATCACTGACACTCCCTGCCCCCGCGTCTCACTTCGCACCACTAAAGAGACCGAATATTTCATTTTTGCGCAACTGCTCAAGATCCGTGATGGCAACTTTTCATTAGACCGACGCACACGTGTACCACGCCTTATTTGTACGTAGAACGACGTCACGTGGCGTGGATCAAGTGTAGCTCTACAAGTCTAGTTTCCATCTAAAATGTATAGAGGCTGACGCGCCCAGATCGGCGTACGTAGCACACATGTGCGCATTGTTGTTCTATCCTATAAGTGCGCAAAAGAGCGCGCTTGTGAAGATGTTGGATGGGAACGTGAAAGATCAAGGGTTCAGTGCTTGTCACTCTCATCAGTCACGCATGAAATCTTCTATGATCTTTAATTCTAATGTTTTTTACTTGGATACTAAGTCTTTTTAGCCTTGTCTTCGTATAAATAGTTCATTAGTTTGCCGTTAGAATATAGGGGTTCACATTCCAATGTTTTTGCATTATTTGACAGCAAATGTATCGAGTCAATCTTCTCGGCAAACTTCGCTGAGGTAGCCAAAAATTCTAAATTCTCAGCTCCATTTTATCCAGCTCGCACCTGTTTCAATGATTCCATATATTTTCCAGTTGTGCAGATACTTTTGAGATACAAAGCTACACCAATTTTATATTACAATATCCACTAGGAATCAATTTGCGAATAATTAAAACTGCCACTGAACTTCATTCGCAAAGATCCCGCCAAAAACCCGGGGTTCACTCTAAGAACGCATGATGGAATTGTTGTATAAGTAAAAAGGTGGCTATATATATAGGGTTATTTGTAAAACACAAACAACCTTGCAGGACTATATTACTAACATCATTAACAACAAATTTTGTTCCCTAATTTTTTACAAAACTTTTAATTATACATACATTTACCAAAAACAAACCTTTAAAATTTCGTTGTTCTATCTAACACATTTCAGCTCTGTATTTTGCTATACCCACCTACGTCTGTATGATGCGACGCAAGCGCATCAAGTACCCCCGCCACTCGATCTCCACTCCCTTCCGCTATTGTATTATCGCTTGCTTCGCATAGACTTCGTAATATTTAGAACTTGTAATTTAAATATTTTTATTTTTGTATGAAAATTGATGAACTAAATTATGATACATTTTTAAAAGTCGTAGAACAAAAGTTGTTATGATGTTAGGACCATAATTCATAATGTTGATATCGCCAGCTTAGGCAAAGTGATTGTTCAGCAAACGTAAAATATTGCACCAATATTATAAATGCATAAAATTCAATTATCTTGTTCATAGAATGCAATCTAGATATGGCATACTTACTAGTATAATAACGTCTGTAATTGTTTGCAATAGTTGCAAGAAAGTAATTAGATTTTATCGCATGCAAAATATCGTGTTAAAATTATTCACTAGATCATATATATGTACCTATATCTAGAGTGGTTTCAGACTACTATACTTACTATTGAGATATTATTTACTGTATGTTTAGCTAATGTTTTTGCGGTATGAAAATTAGTGACGGTTTTTTTTTGTGGATAAAAATCATCCAAATGACATTCCCCGCCCTTAGGTGCAGCGAGAGATAGTGTGAGACTCCTACTGACTAAAAAACCCACCCCGTTCCTTCTTGCCTTTCATACCGGGGCTGAGCTAACTTTCGGAGGTAACCCTGGCCCCAGTAGGCTTCGATCCAGCTGGGCCCCTGCTATTGCTGACAACTCCTTGAGGCGCGCGGGATCAGTACGCGCCGTCAACGACTTGGGCTCGGCGAGCTATGAAAATTTGTGACCTTATATATAACTAAGTGTATTTTCTTTTTTTGAGGGTCCAATCATCACTGGGTGAGGGACTGTTAGACTTT
Organism: Mythimna albipuncta; assembly: GCA_929112965.1. NCBI lineage: Eukaryota > Metazoa > Arthropoda > Insecta > Lepidoptera > Noctuidae > Mythimna > Mythimna albipuncta. The sequence continues at coordinate 12,120,081 of OV815969.1, forward strand.
CATAGACTAAAACCACCCGTATTCCTCCAGTTGCCCTTTATATTCCAGGGCCAGTGACTCTTTTGTACAATCTCTCAACCTGATATGGGTTGCGAGATTGGGCAATGAAAAATTGTTCATTGTTCTCGAGAATTTTTTTAATGTCCAAAGAAGAATATTCACTATTCAGCTTCAGTATAGGTCTATATGTTAGCATGTTTGTTATTCAATCACGCAACGACGAATGATGTTCATTCAAAGGATGATAATTGGCATATGAGTAGACCATGGCATGTCTTCGTAGATCTGACACACGGTTTGCAAGGCATGCCAAGATATATGTTAACGTGCAAAAACCAACAGATGTATTACTTTTCCTTTTTATTAGTGCTTACAATATTTCTTTTATGTTGTTATTTTATTTTTATTCTGTGCGAATGACAAATAAACTATTTTCTTCCTTTCCTTGGGTAAATTTTAGAACGTCGTTAACAAATCATACTTTTACTTAAAATTGACCAATAACATTAACCTACTTAGGTACGTACTTGTACCTACTCATGTTTGACTGTACTCATTGACCAACTACCAAATATGTTCTTACCTGAAATATTGGTCCGTTTTCGCCACTCATTAGCAATATGCGAATTGTCAGCAACGACGCAGTTTCACCGAGATACGAATCAATGACCCAGTTCCCTTTCACAGGGAATTATACGTAAATGAATGCACGTTGATATTGGTGAATCAACGAAAAGGTATTATAACGTCAACGATGCCGAGTTTAAATGTTTTATCGCTTAAAAATGAAACTGTCATTTAAATTACTGGACTGGAAGCTGAATGAATGATTTAAATTCTTTTTATAACATTTATAAAAAGAATGTGATCCCATTCAGCTTTTAGTCCAGTAATTTCATTTTGGTTTGCTTGACATTTGCAAACTATAAGATTTTCCACCTACTGGGAAAATACAACACCATCCTTCTATCACAATCCAGCACGAGTGCCCATTGTTGGTAGTCTTCGAGTCTTCGAATTTTCGTTTTTTTTTTTTTGTTTTGGTTCGAAGGCATGCCAGTTTCCTAATGATATTTTTTATTACCGATTTGAGAGCTGTGTTTGCAGATATGTTAAAAATATTGACACAAAATCAGGGTTTGACTTTATCTAACAAATTACGTTATTATTATAAATAAATCACAATTGTTCACTTTTTTGAGGTTAGTTATCATCAAACAACTTTGTATTCTTAAATTCACTCGTTCAGCTTAATGTGCAGTCATATAATCATTGACAAAAACGAATGTAACGCTTCTGAACACCAGCAAGAACAGTTGGGTGGCCACTACGATTTCGATCAGCCGGTAGAAGGTCAAAGTCACCAGTGCTGGTAGTAGGTACTGCAACGTAGTTACGATGCAAGTTTGAGAGGCCAATGTTTGTTTTATGTTTCTCCAGTAGAATTACCTCATTTTCTTATGGTTACTATTCTTAATTGGAAAACTTCAACTTTTCCTTTTTATACACCGACTAAACTACCTATAAACTACTAACCAATTTCTAACTACCTTCTTGCTGGTAGTAACAGGAATAAGCGTTATCATAAAGCATAGGCTAAATTTTTGAATGACATAAATTACCAAAAAAATCAAACGCTTGAAATTTTATAAAATTGAGCTTTATTATTTTATTAGATTTTTATAAGATGAGCGGTTTTTTAGGATAAGACTATTCTCAGAAAAATCGATTTTTTATCATATAATTTTTTGTCTGTTTTAAACTAGTGCTTGACGGCAATCCCACCTGATGGTAAGCAGTGATGCAATCGTTGATGGTGAGGCGCACTAGTTTATTAACAGCCTATTCACTCTAGCCTTGAAGACACCCAAATTATAATCGGATGGGAAGGCCGCAGCAGGCAAATTGTTCCAGTCCTTCGATTTACGCGGTATAATTTCGTTCTAGGCATAACCAAAGAAACAAACAATGAACATTGATAAAACAGTTTCACTTGATAAGTTTTCTTGCTAAACTTTAAGACTTTATTTATGAAATAATAATAGACTAGCGTTATTTCAGAATTAGGTCAAACAAACTTGGAACTTTTATTACATTTGATGTGAGATGTCTATTTGTGTTTTTGTTTGACACTGCTAAATGGATGGTCGTAAAACAAATTAGAACATGACATGAGCTTAGCTGTGTACTAGAAATACTTTGCTTTTTTATCTGGGTGCTGTAATAGAGGCGTCGAAGATATAACAAAAAACCCAAAAAAAAAAACACACTGAGTTCCTTTTTGTGATACCCATTTAATAAATAGCTTATGGGTCATACTCATAGTTAGAGAGAGAGAGAGACCAAACATTTCTGATATACATCACGTCTAGTTTTCGAAGTACTTGCCGATACTTTTTTCATCTGCCGCAATCTGCCGTCTCTTTATACAAATTTGACGTTAGACGTTATTTTTATTTGTGACGCGGTGTTATTGATTTAGGTATCACAGCGACCTACATCAATATATTAACTTGTCTAGAACGGCAAAGAATCGAGAATTAAGCTTCTATAATTTTAGGAAATCTGTCTAATATACGAGTACTTGAAAAAACCGTTTCCTTAAGTTAATTTATTATTCCGGTACCATAGCAAGCTCATTTAATTTGTAAAAGTTTATTCAGAAGGTGTGGGAATCTTGCAAAACTCTTCGAAAAACCGAGAATAAAAGTTATAAAAAGAAACCTCGAAGCCTCGAATTACTTTTGTATGATACTTGTTGCGAATACTTTTTTAGACGCCGAGTATCGCAATCTCCTTACTTTATTTTTGTAAGAATTCTCTCGGGTAAAAACAATATGTTTGTCTGTATCCAAATCTACGTACAGTGAGTGATAGGCACTATATGGAGCTCTATTATTTACTCCTAGACTATTTATATGAATAGGATTTATCTTACAGCCAAGATGTCGCTTTTCAAAATGACGAAATTATTTTGAATAAAATATTTAAATTTTTCGCTGATTATGCTTTAGAATAAGCACATTTGCCTTTAAAGTTTTTTGTCCACCATATATTATTCAAAGTCATAGCATTTATTTCTTCACTTTTGAATAGTCAAATGTGCAATTTAGCTTCACTTTTCTTGGACTGACCGCCAAGAAAAGTGAAGCTAAATTGCACGTTCCAAAGCGTAGATCTCCATGGAGAAGAACGTGCAAGAAACTTCATGGACACTCTTTTAAATCATATTATGTGTTACATATTATTTGTTGCTTCTATCATGACGTGCGCACAATGTCTTTAATGAAATAAAAATGCAAAAAAACCGGCCAAGAGCGTGTCGGGCCACGCTCAGTGTAGGGTTCCGTAGTTTCCCGTCCGTCAAAATAAGTGTACCCACTAATTAGTTTAAAAAAATGCTTGCATATACGATTAGTCCAGAAATTATTTTGTACAACCTTTTTGTCTTTTTTGTACAAAAACTCTTCTTTTCATCAAGTTCAAAATAATTTTCCTAGAAAGTCCTTATAAAGTTCTACGTTTCAGAATTTTTTCATATTTTCTAAACTTATGGTTCCAAAGTTAGAGGGGGGGGGACACATTGTTTTTTATGATTTTAGTAAACCCCTATTCATTTTTAAATACCTATCCAACGATATATCACACGTTAGGGTTGAAATTAAAAAAAATCACTTCCTACTTTACATATAGGGGGGCTACCCTAATAAAACATTTTTTTACAATTTTTATTTTACCACTTTGTCGGCGTGATTGATATACATATTGGTACCAAATTTCAGCTTTCTAGTGCGTACGATCCCAGAGATTAAGCGAGGACGGACAGACAGACAGACAGACAGACGGACAGACAATCATGACGAAACTATAAGGGTTCCTAGTTGATTAGGGAACCCTAATAATTAAATGATAGAAACTGAATTTACCCATTGGCAGCTAAGAGATGACCAGTCCCATCTGCCGGCACCCGTTCACGAGCATGACGCGTGCATCAGCCCCTCTCAGCTCAACCATTTTGAAGGGAACTGAATGACCCAATAACACGTGCCATCAACAGCGAGACATTTGAGTGAGCATGAAAAACTCTCAACTGCCATGCTCGTAATGTCAAAAAATAAATAAGTTGTAACCTAATAAAATTAAATTCCTATGCTTCCAGTTATACCTACACCTTATTGGTAATACCTCTAACTATATAATTAAAAAAATGTAGATAATTTTATATGTATAATATAGTAAGGCGGTTATCACATTGCCATGCACCACGCAGCGTAGCGCGTGAATGCGTGTCTTAACATTGCTTGTAAGGCCCGTATTAATAAACGATGCTCAACTCCGTCCTCAAGTGTGATATCATTTGATCCCCGATTATACGATGACAGAAGCTCAAGATCTTTGCTAATTAATAAACACATGAGTACAGGATCTCAGTTACCAAGATCAGCTCCTCAATGCGCTGTACTCAAGCTTAGCTTACGTGAACGATTACGTCACATTGGCTGAAGTTTAAAATAAAATGCCTTTTAATGGGAATATAAAATACCGAATCTTGAACAAATCTGATTTTTTTTATTTACTTGGCAATCCAAAATGATTTGAAGCATTTCTTACATCAATTTTTTATAAACGATATCGCAAAGGCCATAAAATAGCATAATAGTACTCTCTATTTCGTCGTAATACCTAATTAATTCGCCTTAAAATATTTACAAACTCCATGTTTCGCGCTACGATAATCACGACCTCAAGTCCCGGTCGGTCTACACTCATGATCTGGCAGCTCAAGTACAGAGATTGTTGTAAACTTAAGTTTCGAGTTTCGTTTATTAATCAGACAACACTCGGCTGATGCCGTAAACCTAAGCTGAGCTTGAGCTCGAACTTGAGCTTGAGCTTAAGCTTGTGAATCTCGTTTATTAATACGATCAAGACCTCAAGCTTGGTATTAAGTACGTGATCTTGGGCTGAGGACCGTTTATTAATACGGGCCTAAGTATCTCCGTTTGTATAGAAAACACGCACAGTAAAACATACCAACTGGCTGGCCTGTTGGTTTAGTGGTTAGTGACCCTGACTGCTATGCCGGAGGTCGTGGGTTCGATTCCCACCCAGGACAAATGTTTATGTGATGAGCATAATCCTTTGTTCTGTGTCTGGGTGTAATTTATCTATAATATGTATGTATTTAGAAATATATAAGTATGTTTATCAGTTGTCTAGTACCCATAACACAAGCTCTGCTTAGCTTGGGTCGGCGTTGTGTGAAAAAAAATGCATCCACGCGCGTTCATTCAGATCACGCGCCTACATGCGGAGAAACATGCACTTACGCGCGTGGGATCGGAGCGACACGCATGGTATGGCACACTGAGTCTCGCAGTGCCCTGTGTGATTTTGTATTAAATGAGTGCGTGTCTGCGTAAATTTGCAAAACGCACCTACGCGCGTGAGTTTGTAATAAACCCGCACGATTATGCAGATCTACACTCCCGCAACTACGCGCGTAGGTGCGTTGATACGCAACATGCAGCGTGATGCGTGGCAGTGTGATAATCGACTAACTCTTTTTTTTTTGTTTTAAAAGATTAAAGTATACTCTTGCTATGGATGGAGCTAGAGTGAAATTTTCAGTGGTTTTCTGAGTAAAACCTATCTGTGTTCCTTCAGGCGCCCTATGTGTGCCAGGGCCGCGGTAATACTGTCCAACATCCCTGCAGCATCAAAGAATAATCTTCTAATCTCGACGGAGATCTGCCCAGTAAGCCGGAGACTTTTTTTTAGCTTTAATTTGATGCTAATAATTATAATTTGTCTCAGTATTGTCTTTTATTTATCTCGTAGAAGGTATAAAAAGTAGAGTACCCAAATAGGGGATAAAGCTGTCTTTGTCTTGGGTAGCTTGAATTACTCACTTCACTCTTGTTTCTGGATTCTCTCGCAGTGCTTGGGAATTAATTATATAAATCCCTCACGGGCGTTCGGGATAAGAACATAGGAATCTTCGTTTCGTTCGAAATTCAATATGCCGTTTGCGACTTTAAGATGTTACTTTATCCCTTATTCACATGAACAACTACTAGTTCACGTTATTTTTGCATAAGGCAAGGCTATCTCACGGTTAGGAAATACAAAGTTCACCCCGACGTTTTACGTGTCCTTAGCTGATTTCAAAATGTCAAAATACCTTATTTGAAAGGTCATTGTCTTACCAAGTGATACTAATACCTCACACTTTGGATATAGATTGTCCAATAACTGCTTTATGAAATAAGGAAATGTAAGGGTATAAACCTTTTGTTTAAGCCAGTTTTTTATTTTATTTCGTACACAAACGTAATTTGCTGTTATACAGTCTTATTCCTTTGTTCTGCAGCTGGACTGCGAAGTTTTTGACCATTGTGCGTGAACTTGCATACCTACGTTAAGCAACAATACGTAGCTACTACAAGCATTGTCTTAATTACATTGCAAACAATTATTTTGTGTGAAAATCGAAGTGTGGATTGCAAAGCTCCGTGGGAAGTTTGAACGCGGTGACAAGTTGAATGGACATAAAGCGATGTTCAGACTGCGGCAAACGTACGTTCCCTACATTATTTAAGATAGATAGGCTCGCGTTTGACCACTATCTCACCTGATGGTAAGCGATGATGTGGCCGACGATGGAACACGCAGGGACTCAAACTGTAAAAGTAATAAAGTGTTTTAACACTGTTTTTTAAAACAGTTTTAACAGAAAAACACTTTTAAATGTAACAGATACAATAATGTTACCGAATGAAACTGTAACCTTTTATATGTCTTATGGAGTGCAATTGTTTTAGTGTAGCTTTGTAAATCGTAACTTTGGCAACGCTGCGTTTACCTGTTACACTTATTAACACTGTTAACACTTTTATATCTGTTACAGATATGTTAGGGTTACACGTTTGTGAGTGTTTTGGGTTAACACATTGAAAATACTACATATTTGATTCTGTTACCAATTCAACATGTAACACTTATAATTCTATAACCTTTATGAAGGTGTTTTTAAGTCCCTGGGAACACGCTTGACTAGAAGCAATCTATTCACTCTTGACATAAACATCCCTAGGTTAAAGCTATCAGGTAACACAGGCTCTGGCAGGGAATTCCACTCCTCTTTCAAAAACTAAGGAGATTATAACAGAGTAATTGTTTTTTAATCGCAAAAGAATCAGTATCAGCGATTGCCGCAACATTGTAATTTTTCGACAGTGCTGCCTCTAAAATTAAAGAACTAACCATCTTGCCAAAAATTCCGCATGCGGATCAATTCCACATGCGTGATAAAACACATACAATATTAAAAACAGCCTAAAACTACATCGCGGACCGTGTATGTTTTTTTTTAATAATCTGTGTTTCTATAATTCAGTCTAAGAGTTATAACTCTTGTTGTTTTTAATATCGTATGGGTTTTATCACGCATGTGGAATTGATCCACAGTGCTGCCTCTAAAATTAAATAACTAACAATCTTGTCAAAAATCCCGCAAGCGGATCAATTCCACATGCGTGATAAAACACATACGATATTAAAAACAGCCTAAAACTACATCGCGGACCGTGTATGTTTTTTTTTTTAATAATCTGTGTTTCTATAATTCAGTCTAAGAGTTATAACTCTTGTTGTTTTAACACGCATGTGGAATTGATCCGCATGCAGAATTGCTGACCGATATCATGCCCGCATCCCGCGTGCGTATTCCACGCATAAATACTTGTATGAAAAGGAAATTCGTGGGGGATAAACACCCTTATTTACAAATTTTTTGGTTAAAGTCTTCGAATTATAAAACTATTTTGTACTTAGCAATCAGTAGTCCTTTTTATAGATAAATACAGATTTTTATGACGTTACGCCATTGATCGCGCGATGACTGTGCGATAGTTTCGCAACTACTGCTGATAGCAATTTTTACGTAATTTGCCCGCAGATTTTTTATAAATCATTGAACTGTCAATTAATGAGAGAAAATCGACTAAGTTTCAGAAAACAAAAAGTAGCCTTGTGTATTTTAAATGATCATTTGCATATTAATAAAAAGATTGTGTAAAAAGTGCACTATTAGTAGCATTGGAATTTGAACTTTGCTATTTATTGTATCGAGTCTGTTATCCCAAAAAACATTTATCTCGAAATAATAAAAATGTATGGTGGTGTGTGTGGTATGTTTAATGCAGGAAATGTTTATTATAAGAAGATCATGATCTTCTTAATTAATAAGTTTCCTGAAACTGGAAGATTTCTATGGATCGGGTAAATGCAGCTGAATTACACGTTCTTCTCTAAAGAGATCTACGCTTTGAAACGTGCCATTTTGTTTCATTTCTTTTTTTGGACTGTCTGTTTTGAATGGTCTATTTGAAATAATGATGCTTTTGATTTTGAATTGATTTGACAATTTGAATGTACTCAAAAAAAAAATTATAAACCTAAAATTATGACCTGCTTGACTGTAATTTGCATTAGATTAACACTATCTCATTATATTCATGATTCATAGTGTAACAACTAGGTGTCATAATGAATGTAACATTACAAATGAAGTTTAATCAATGTATGTAGATTATTGGTAAATTAGTCACATAATATGCTAGGTGTATGCAATCATTAATGCTAAATAGATGAGGTTGATGAACTTCAATCAAGACAGGTTATTATTGAGGTAGGTTCTGCTAAATAACCTTCACAGTTTACAAGGTGTCTAATGATATCTTTCTGTTTAAAGATATCTAAATTTATTCATACTTGTGTGTAAAAACTCAGTCGAAGCTAGGGTTGCCAGGTTTTGAAACCGAAAAGCCGGACAAACTATCCTATTTAGCTGCACATTTGATCAAAAAGGACGACATTTTTTTTAAGTCTAACGTCCGCTAGCGAGACAAGTTACGGCAAAACTTAAATGATGATTCTAAATTAAACAGTTAAATTTAAAATTCTTACCAAAAGCCGGACGGGCCGGACTCCTCATAATTTGGCCGGACACGGAACTAAAAAGCCTGACCGTGTCCGGCGTTACCTGTACGCTTCTCAACGCTAGTCGAAACCAATAAAATGTTCTCTGAACTTGATTTTTATTTGCATTTAAAAAGTTGTTTTGGAGTAAACGGGTAACCTTGTTGCATCATGATAACGGTCACAAAGTCTGACTGGCCTGTTGGTCTAGTGGTTAGTGGCTCTGACTGCTATGCCGGAGGTCGTGGGTTCGATTCCCACCCAGGACAAATGTTTATGTGATGAGCATGATCATTTGTTCTGTGTCTGGGTGTAATTTATCCATAATATGTATTTATTTAGAAATATATAAGTATGTTTATCAGTTGTCTAGTACCCATAACACAAGCTCTGCTTAGCTTGGGACTAGACGGCGTTGTGTGGTAGTTATGGAATATATTATTATTATAAATTATTGGTTACTTACTTCAGTATCGGTTTTCTTTTGCGGAAGTCAACCCATAGCCCCACATTTGTTAGCTCGCCGTCCGACCGTCCTGTAACCGTTCGGACTGAGCCCAAGTTGTCGAAGGCGCGTTGTGTTCCACGCGCGCCTCGAGGGAATGTCAGCAAACCGTAGAGGCCTAGCAGGGTCGAAGTCTACTGGGGCCCTGGGTTATGCGAAAGAGAACCTCGGGACTCTGGAATGGAGGCAAAGAAGGAACAGAAGTAGGTTATATTTGATGAAAGTCTGTCACGCCCTTCCGCCCCGCTCAAAGGCCGGAGATGTCATTTTTTGCCCACCTAAAAAAAAGCCCCACATTGGTTGACTTCCGAAAAAAAATCTCGTAGTCCTGGAAAACAAGGGCAAAGAAGGAATATGGGGGTGGTTTTAATCAGTGAAAATCTGACACGCTCTTCCGCTAGAGCGGGAAAAGTCATTGGATGATTTCCCTCTTTAAAAAAAAAATCTTTTTCTATGTCGATACTGCTGTCGGATCTTCGTACGATCTTACTTCCATTCTGAACAGCGCCGAACTTTGATTTCTTACAAAACAAGCCCCAGATCTTAACGAGGTCATCCAAAACGAATATCGTGGACGGGGAACATTTCTTATATAATATTTAAAAGGAAAACGTCGAAACTTTTCCGGATATCGTACATCTTCATCATCATTTCAGTCGAAAATGGCCACCACTATCTAAGGGCGATCAGTAATTAATACGTGGTACTGTGGCTTGGAATTTTAACGAACACTATTAAAACGTTTGGTAAAAATACCAGAGTAAACAACATATCAAGCTTAGTATACATAGGTAATTACTAACATGCAGTGCCGTAACTATAACCCTTTATAAGCCCAGTGCGAGCTTCTATAGCTACGCCCGTAGCAAAAAGTACAACATAAGGGTTTTTATAATTCAATGCATAAGCAGAGTGGAATTCCCTGCCGGGGTCTGTGTTTCCTGATAGCTACAACCTAGGGGTCTTTAAGTCGAGAGTGAATAGGTTACTTCTAGGCAAGCGTGCTCCATCGTCGGCCACATCATCACTTACCATCAGGTGAGATAGTGGTCAAACGCGAGCCTATCAATAATAATAATAAAAAAAAAGAATGGACTAGATATAAAAAAATTGCGCCCCTCCAGGGACTGCGCACTGTGTCTGGGCACCTCTGGCACCGCCCTAGTTACGACAGTGTTTACATGTAGGTACATTCATACGAAAGATATTGAACTGACAGGGTTGCGGGAATGTTTTGAACGCGAAGGGTAATAGAAGAAACACAGGTGGGTTTTAGTCAGTAAAAGTCTGACACTCCCTCTTGCTCCACTTAGAGCAGGAGTGGTTACTTGATGACTAAAAAAAAGTGAAAGATGTAAAACAGTGATCAGTGTGCTGAGAGAAGATCCCTTGACAGTCCTGTCAGGGATATTGCCTAAAATGCCGTAACTATACTTTTATACACTCAATGCGTGTTTTGTAATTGCACCCCTTGGAAAAACGTTTTTATCTCATCCTTCTTCATCTTTGGCCCTGGTTTGATAATTTCTGCACCCCTCTAGTGTCTGCGCTCTAAGCCTGGGCACCGCTGGCATAGCCCTTTTTACGGCACTGTTTCATAATAGACATTGCACAGAGGGGGTTCTGAGATGGTCTTTTAAGACGCAAGAGTCACAATGTCTCATTCTAGTAATGATGATAACCAGTGTGGTTCAAGCAAAGTATAATCCCATACTCCCTTGTCTTATCCCCTAAAGTCCAGTCCCCTTTTGAAGGTTTCCTCCCTAACATTAAATGTTACGTTACGAGACGGCTTACTTTATTTTACGATGTCAGCACTGCCTGTTCGGAAACAATAATAAGATAGGTCATAAAGTTCACATTTACCAAGTATCAAATGCCCTTTGGATTACCTACTAAGTCATAACTCGAGACTCGAAGTTCAGTTGTTCTTTCTTTCTGTAAGTATAAGTCACTTAGGCAGTTTTTATGATTATTATTAATTGGTTCTCATGTTATCACTATCCCCACCTGACGGTAAGTGATGTTATGGCCAACGTTGGAGCATGCTTGTCTAGAAGTCATCTATTCACTCTTGACTTAAAAATCTCTAGGTTGTGTTTATCAGGAAATAGGGAATTGCACTCCTTTGCTGTACCTACAGTGAATGTGTAACCATAATGGTTTGTGCGTATGAGTGGGATGTCCTCCATCGAATGTCTAATGGTCCGATGTGGCAATGTTGATTAGTGACTGGTTCTTAAGCTAATAATTTTAAGGAAAATCCATAATCAGTTAAAAATTTTAAAACTTCTAATTGCAATACCTATACCAGGTACTTCATACGTTATGCATCTTTACTACGTACAATTTGCACGCTTTAATTTATGGAATACAAGCGGACAAATTATGTAACCGATTAAGCATAAAGTGTCTCAAGGGAAAACTCTACCCTTATCTACAACGTTTGGAGATAAAAAAAAATATCATTGTAAGCCATTCCCATACGAAATAGTTAGAACTAGTATTACCACTCATTTTTATAAAACCAACATTTTCACTTAAATAACAATAGGTCTATATCGAGTAACTTCACATTGACATTCCATCACCAATTCTATGAGCTATTCTGTCACAATGTGGTCACAATAGTGTATTTTATAACAGTATAGCGTACTATATCTGATTGTCTGAGCAGTAATTGTGCTGTGACACAACCTCAAGGCTGTTCCACATAGTTTCATGCCCTAGTGACTCTTGGCGATGCAGAGAAACGTGCCGAACGCGGCGTTTTGAACGTAAGAACAGAAATGTCGTCAAAGAAACATTAATTATAAAAAGAACGTTGTGGTAACACATTCATTGTACGTACAGTTAAGGAATGGAATTCTCTGTTGGAGTCTATCTTTCCTTATAGCTACAACCTGGGGGTCTTTAAATTTAGAGTGAATGTGGTCGACGACGATGGTGATTTGAATTTTATTTTTTCTAAATAAAAGTAGCCTAAGTTACTCCTTTAACATCAGCTACCTGCCAATAAAAGTCCCGTCAAAATCGGTCCAGCCATTTCAGAGATTAGTTGGAACAAACAGACAGACAGACAAAAATTGTAAAAAAATGTTATTTTGGTGTATGGACCGTATATATATTCATATGCATGTAGTAAAAAGCGGTTATTTCAATATTACAAACAGACACTCCAATTTTATTTAAATGTATGTATAGATGTATAGATAATATCCACTCTTTTTTTTTAATATTCAAAGCGTTTTAACAGCACGTCTGTTAAATTTTTCGCGAGGGAATTACACCTCAGTAACTATATCGATGTCGATCTAAAAGTTTGTTCATATCCGTCTTTTAGCAAATTAAGCATGAAGCGGCCTAATGAAACTTTTAGTTTGTGTTTTAGTACCTACATTACCTAGGTAGATATTGAAGACGAAATTTGTAGTCTTATTGAAAACCTTGCCTAACTACTAAGGCCATTTTCAGCTCTAGAGCTTGAACTTGTCTTATGAAAAGCAATGGATACGGTAGAACTCATTCATTGCTTGGCAAAATTTCTATAGAGACACGTCTGAGCCTTGGAGATGCCTATTCACTATTTTTTCAAAGGCTGACAGGTTATACGTGATAGGAAATAGAGACGCTGTCGCTGGCAAAAAAATCCTAATTGTGACTGTGCACATAATAAACATGGAGGAGAAGCGATGAGTACTATTAATTGGGATTTCAACCGTGTTTGGATGGTGGGTACATTGGTGATAGGAGTTGTTTTTTTTAGGTGGGAAATTATCTAATAACATCTGCCGCTCTTTCCATGTCAGACTTTTACTGACTAAAATCCAATCTTGTTACTTCTTTGTCTTCGTTCCCGGGGTAATCTTTCGCATCACCTGACGTGTGAATCCAAAACGCTGTATCTTAGAAATAGCTAGTGATATTAATATAAAACATAGAGAAATATCTTGTGTGAGTTACCAAATGAAAGCCATTTTTACGTTCTATGCAGCCATTACATTTTCTCAGAAATAGCTATTTTACGAAAATGGCATTTAAAAGTTTTTGGTTTTTGGTATTTTTGAGTAATATTACTATAAAACATAGTGCAATATCGTGTTTAAGGTACCAAATGTAAGGGACTTTACGTTCTATGCAGCCATAATTAGAACTAATTAAATTAGCTTTATTTTTTATTTGAGATAAACTAGTACTTGACTGCGATCCCACCTGATGGTAAGTAGCGATGCAATCTTTGATGGTGAGGCGCACTAGTTTATTAAGAGCCTATTCACTCTAGCCTAGTTACTAAAATAGAGTGTTTTATTTGTGCTTTTATCTTTTTCTACGTATCATATAATGAAAAAACAATGATATGGGTATATGTATTTGCTTCTAAATAGTCCAATGAACGCTATTAAAGTGAAACACTGTAACTCGAGTTACAGTGTATTGGATTTGCACGTCAGCATGGCCCCAGTAGGTTTCGATCCTGTTGGGCCCCTATGGTTGCTGATATCTCCTAGATATGTTGGGATATAGTAATTAGCTCACTAATACACGTTCTCTAAGTATTATACCGCCTATTGTACACCTATTATTTTTGTAATTGTTTGTCCTGTAACAAGGTAAGGTATGCAATAAATAAAAATATAAATATAGGTACACAGTTAGCGCCTAGGTGACAGGTCGGAAAAGTAAAAAGGTTCTGGATAGCCTTAAAAGTGAAATGGACACAAAATTACATTGAACTTTACTTGGGTATTTGCCAACAGGTTTGCTATTAAATGCACGTGTATTCGTATCGGTACGTGGAAATACTTCTCAACTGCAAATAACATATTGCTCACATTTGTATGCTTGTCATTAAATAGTGTAATTTCCACGATAAGATCAAACTCCATATTCAATTAATAAACTGAAGGAATGATTTATATTACTTCTTTGTAATTGAAAACTCTAGCTCTAGAGAGAATGAATATCAAGCATCCAATATATTGTGAAAGAAAATAGCTGCATCTATTGATTAATCATACTAATGATGTGGCTGAAATGAGACTGCGTGTGTTTATATGCTTGCTATTTCTTCGCGTTTGACTGGCTGAACAAAATTAAATGAAAGTTAATACACGGGTAAATCATGTTGTCCTGGAATTTTACAAAGGATTTAATAAAATCAAATCAAATATTACACCATACATTTTATCACTTATTCTTTCCGGATCATTTCCTACTATAACGCAGATGAAGCCGCCGGCACCAGTTAGTGTCGAAGTAGTATAAACAGCAGGGGCCCAGCCGGGTCGAAGCCTACTGGGGCCAGGGTTATCCGAAAGGGCGCTGGAGCCCCAGTATGAAGGCTTGAAGGAACGGGATGGGTTTTTTAGTCAGTAAGAGTCTGACACTATCTCCCGCTCTGCCCAAGAGCGGGGGTTGTCATAAGATGATTTTTCCCATCGAAAAAAAAAGTAGTATAAAAGAATTCTTAGTAGTATCTAAAAGTAAAATAAAAGAATTCTTTCGAAGTTGATTGCAAGAACAGAATAATTGATTTAAATATGAGTAGTATTTGTGCAATCTTACGAGTTATATGGTAACAAAGTCGCGGGCAAAAGCTAGTATCAAATAACTGACAACAACGGCGGATGACATTTATGAGCATGTATATTCAAGTCACAATATTGTACGGATATTAAGAAAAATTGTAAGTGATGAGGGTAGTATGTGCATTGAGTAGGCATAATGGTTGGCGTTAACGGAAAGTGACGATAAAAAGGGTGAGCGTGAACAATGAGGCGGTCTAAAAAGAAAAATATTATAGACATGGCCCTTTATGTGCGTGATAACCATTATGATATGGCCGTAACTAATAATAAGTGATTAATGAATCCTGAAAATAATGTAGAAGGTGTTTTTGTTTTTTTTTAGTACTTCCTGTCTTTATTAATTAGCAATTAAGTCACGAAGTAATTTGCTTCAAACCATCGGCTTTAGTATTCTAAACAGTTGAGATAACGCAAATTGTTTGTACCCAAATCAATAAAATCAAATTGCTGCGGTCGCTTTAATAGAATTATAACTGTGACATGACCCGGTTTTGATCAAATGCCTAGATGTGAAAGTTCTTACATATGATGTCTTAAAAGAATGCTAATAAAAATTAAAGAATAAAAATACGGCCCAACTTGAAAAAAAAACTCCTTTTAAAGTTTCGTTGGCAGTTTCAAATTAATAACTTTATGTATACTCATAAAATACTACACGAAAATACCGCTATATGTTGATGATATTCATGCTGTTTCATTTTTTTTATCAAAACTCT
This sequence comes from Mythimna albipuncta, assembly GCA_929112965.1. Classification (NCBI taxonomy): domain Eukaryota; kingdom Metazoa; phylum Arthropoda; class Insecta; order Lepidoptera; family Noctuidae; genus Mythimna; species Mythimna albipuncta. The sequence goes on from OV815969.1 coordinate 12,135,872, forward strand.
TCGGGTTTGATTTTTGGTTTACAAACTAGTATAAGCCTAAAGACCTACTATTATATCAACGTTGTGTAGCACTTGATCCAACTCCTATACTTGGGTGGTCAATGTCGTTTACTTTTTATTTATAACCTATTAGCGGAGTAACCATTCGTCCGTCTTTCTTACATCTATGGGAGTAACCAAAAGAAATTCCTCGCCAGAATGTTTCTCGAATGGAAAATATCGTAGACAAAATGCGTCACAATCAGGTGTACCATGCCCGTAACAATAGCATCGTGAACTTGAACTATAAATGGATTTAAATTACTGACTGCTAGGTTATTTATGGCATTTATGTCTTTGCTGCCGTCAATAGTTTACGTCATAAGACTTACGGGTCTACGATCGATAAAATATGACAGATAAAAATGAAATTAGAATTCAAGGTAATGATATTGTGAAATATCAATAATATAGAAAGACATTGAAGTTTGATAGAAAGCAGATAAACTGGTCTTGTCATTGAAAATTAATGAACAAATGTTTAATAGTTGCTATGGTACTAAAATGGAAAAATAAAACCGAGAGGACGTATTTCTGCCAGGGATGCATATTGGTGGAAAGAGTTTCTGCTGGCCTAGTATGTAAAAGAGAACTTGAAGAACATAGAACATATCGGAGAACATAGCTGAGCGGTAGGATAACTCCTACCAATGTTCTGACGAAGGAAGTATAGCATAGACACCATTCTACAGGATTCTACAGTAGGCTAAGCATCGTCATAAATGGAGGGAGATTTTGCAGAAGTTTGGTCGGGTATATCACGACGCCCAGCAGTGATCAAATCGTAGGAAATGGGAGTAAGTCTTACGCAATAGAATATAGGCAGACAGAGATATCTATGTATAACGTCACGCAGGAACTAACATTCAAAATCGTTATTAAAGTTTTCGGCGCGATTAGTACATACAGAACAGTATTAACAGACATAACATCCGTGTGGTCAGAGGTTTCTCCCTTTTCAACTTTTAGATTTTAGACCCTATTTCGCATATCTCTAAAAATATTCTTTCCCCTGTATTATTTAAGTACTTCTCCATCCTAAGGTTGTCTGAAAAAGATCGTTCTCAGCGATAAGACCGCCATTGTGCTCGTTAATTTAAGTTTTTGTAGAAGCTGAATTACTTTTTGGTGTACAATAAAGTTTATTCTATTCTATCCTAAAGTTCTGAATGGGCAATCAGTTTTAGCAGATACAATTTACCAAATATAGCATCTATAAAGGAACTAAACCAACCCTAAAATGTTAATAAAAATAAAAGAAGATTTGAATACTGTTTTCTATTTGTCGGCCCATTATCCCTTGTCTAAAAGTTTTTAATGCTTTTCAAAGAAGTTGAGGGAATAGTTTTTCTTTTGATGTGATGAGCTCGGTAAAAGTTATTTATGATGAATAAAACTGGTGGAAATGGAGCACTTACATAAAATGCATTATTCATTGTTGATCGGAAATGGAGTTGTGGGATTGTTCGTTCAGCCATTGCGGCCCTGAACTGCAAAGAACAACTGTATGAACACGGGCGGATTCTTTAAAAAGCTGACTAAAATTCGCCCGTGTTCTTTTTGTCGGTAGGAAACTGACTAAAATCCACCCATAAGACACTTCTTCTCGTTCAACCCAGAGTGAGAGAAGTTATTTGATGGTTTCCTAACCACAACAAAACAAGCAAGATTGAAAACTGCGGTTGCTGACACCCAATTTTCTATTGCCTATTGTCAATAGGTTTCATTCTTTAGTCTGTTTTCATTCAAGTTGTTTCTTCAATAAAATCAGTAGCGGTTTTAATAGTTTTTTATTTTGATTTATTCTTGTTATTACATTATAGCTTGCTTCATAAATACCTGTCATGCCTATCATCATGATCTCAATGATGTCTAATATAAACGGAAAAATGGTGCTTGATTGTCTTCTTTTTCCTCTTTTGAATATGGAATAGTGTTTGTTTCATAATGCGCAATTACCTCATAAATATCCGTGGAGGTCGATAGATTTTACTATTCATGGAAGCCTACCTGTATGGGCTTCCATGAATAGTAAAATCTATCGACCCAAATTGGAGGGAATATCGTTATACGGTGTTGATAGGAAAGCACCTTTTTTTATGGTGAGAAAAATCATCGAATGATAACCCCGCTCTTGGGCGGAGCGGGAGATAGTGTCAGACTTTTACTGACTAAACGACCCACCCTGTTTCTTCTAGCCTTCATACCGGGACTCGAGTTCCCTTTCGGATAACCCTGGCCCAAGTAGGCTTCGACCCGGCTGGGTCCCTGCTGTTGCTGACAACTTCTTGAGGCGCGCGAGAACAGTGCGCGCCGTCAACGACTTGGGCTTGGTCCGGACAGTTACCGGACGGCCGGACAGTGAGCTACTCATTGCTTACTGTCCGCAAGCCCGCGCCTACGGTGGCCGGAAATCGGGATCAGTATCCCGGCGCCGGCGGCGGCGGCGATAACGCTGTTGCCTGATGCGTTCGGCCTCCTCCTTTGCGAGCATTTCTGCTTCGCAGACGTCGGCGACCACCTGCCACTCCTCTTCGCTCCGGACCATGGCCTCAACCAAGGCGTGGCGTTGGTCTCCGCAGCCGATTGCCCCCACGAGGGCACGGCGATGCTCCACCCAAGCGGGGCACATCTCGACTGTGTGCTCCACCGTGTCCTCTGGGCATTCTGCACAGTGGCGACACCCGGGCGTCACTTCCGCTTTAATTCGGAACAGGAACCTCCCGAACGAACCATGTCCGGTGAGGACCTGCGTCATGCGGAAGGTAAGGACGCCCTGAGGTCTTTCCAGCCACGCCTCAAAGAGGGGAATTACCGCCATGATTGATAGGAAAACACCTGCCAGGGCAGTGGGGTTGTTCAAAAAAGTCATCAGGAGTGCGAGTGACTTTTAGAAGTTATTCCATTAAAAAAGGGCAATAGAAACAAAAGTTTCATCAGATTTTGGCTTTTGATACCTTATCATCGATCACGCAACACGTGTAACGTTGCTTCTGTTTAGTTTTGGTCTTGAGTTAAACCCCTGTTGTACATAAAAAGTCCGACTTCAAAGTTAAATTGTTGACAATTTAGCACACCTGGCGCCTAGGTTGGTGAAATTTCTTGTTGGCTTCCAGCTATTTTGGTCCGAACTTATTGCGTTACGTTCCCGTACGAACTTAATATTTAACATGGGGACGTAATATATTTCGAAGGACGCCGAAGTAATTTCAATTTTATGGTAGCGCGTCAGAGATCAATAATGTTTGGAAGGAAAATGATTCTGCGACAAAATTGACTAGCTGAAACATGGTTAGGATTGTCAAGATGATAAAGTGAAAAAGATTTCTTTTTGAGAATAATACGTAGTTGACTTAGAGCTAATATTGCTCCCGTTGGTCAATTTTAACACCGCTTTAGAGCCTTACGAAAGATCTGAAAGAATTTACGTATTCTAGATTTTATGTTTACATTGAGATAAGTGTGGCAGTCGTTAAAAATATAGGTTTAGAAGACCTGTACACAATTTTTGGGTCGTCTATAAAACGCACTCTTAATAATAACGACAAAAATGAAGATCGTAAATATAAGTACTACCTACACGAACCTACCAAAAAAAAGTACTTAATTTTACGCACTGCGGTATGAAAAAAAAGTCTAATTGATAGACACATTACGATGTCAAAATTTGCTGTCATTAGTGAACTACTCTGGACCCTAACTTGCTTTCGTATAACTGATGAGCGGAAGCAATGCGGGTTGAAGGAAGAACGATGGAAAGTCAAGCGTCGCTGTCTTATCTGCTGTACGGAAAGTTAAAACGTTCACGATAAAAAACTAGGAATATTCTATCTACAAAGGTATAATCATATAGCCTCACACTGATGTTTTTACTCTCCATATCACAGATATTCGACGTGGCTTTGAAGGCTGGTTAACTAAATTGAGACTGGATTTAATAACTATGTCTACCGCATTCTAATTGAGCAGTGGGCCGTAATACATAAAGTTTGTGCCCTGAAATTGCGAGACGATAACAGTGACCTCGAAGGAGAAGCCGGGTCGACTTAGATGTCTTCCTCAAGAATTGACAAGATGTGACCTAGAATCGGGTACACTGAAAGAAATGAAAGGAGGCCTATACCTGTTAATAAAATAACTTACAATGCTGCTAATTGTTTTCTGTTTGCAGAAATGTTTGGACTTTAGCAATTTGACCCTGTTTTTGCTAATTTAATTTTTCGGTTACGCTTCAATGATTCCGCCAAAGGTAGAACATAAAATTGACTGTTGTAATATAGGAAAAAAACAAGCACAAAAATAAAACGTTGTTATGAAAATCAATGTTCGCGCCAATGAACGACACTGACATGAAGAAAACATTCTTGTAAAAAAAAATATAAATAATCCGAAGAAGCAAGAACATAAAGGTATTTATAGGTACACATTCGGTACATTTTTTCATTGAAGTCTACTTTGTGACTAATGATGTTATAGATTTTTTTTTTGTATTTGTTTTATTGATATCAACTAGTGCTTGACTGCGATGCCACCTGATAGTAAGTAGTGATGCAGTCGTTGATGGTGAAACGCATTAGGTTTTCACTCTAGCCTTGAAGACACTTAATTTATAATCGGACGGAAAAACCGCAGGAGGCAAATTGTTCCAGTCCTTCGATGTGCGCGGTATAAACGATTCGATATGGCAAAACTTAGTCCGGCTTTTAGAGGTGTTAACAATGTAAGGGTTGAACACTCGCCATACGTTGGGTTGTCCGATGGTAGAAAGGCGACGGTGAAACTAAGTCAATCCCACGCACACTGCGAAATAAATTTTATAGAACCAATTGTTTGAAGATGTTTTTTTGGGATTCAGCAACCCAAATTAGTTCATGATGGTTAAATTTTTGGTCTAGCATCTCCTGAAGCTCTCACCTCGACCGGCGTGAAAAACATAAATATTTGACAAGTACGTAACTACCGCTGTGACAAAAACTAGATTTTTTATTTCTAAAGTCGGGTCATGGTCTCTGAGGGTTTCAGACATATAAAAAAATTAACATTAACAAATATGAAAACATCCTAACCTTTTTTTTTTTTTTTTTTTTTATCTGTTATAAACTAGTACTTGACTGCGATCCCGCCTGATGGTAAGCAGTGATGCAATCGTTGATGGTGAGGCGTACTAGTTTATTAAGAGCCTATTCACTCTAGCCTTGAAGACACCCAAATTATAATCAGACGGGAAGACCGCAGCAGGCAAACTGTTCCAGTCCTTTGATGTACGCGGTATAAATGACGAGGCGAAACGCTTAGTCCGGACTGTAGGTGTTTCAACAACGTAAGGGTGGATACCTGCCGTGCGTCGGTTTGTCCGATGGTAGAATTGAGATGGCGGAATGAAGTCATGCAATTCCTGCGCACACTCTCCAAAATGCAATCTGTAAAAAACCGAAAGGCTGGCTACCCTACGCCTGTGCTCAAGGCTTTGAAGATTGGACTTGACTAAATCTGGATCACCAATCAGCCTCTTCGCACGCCTTTCCATCGAGTCCAAAGCTGCCAGGTGGCACTTTGCAGCACCAGCCCATATGTGGCTGCAGTACTCCACACACGATCGGACCTGTGCTTTGTATAACACTAAAAGCTGTCCCGGTGTGAAGTACCGCCGGACTTTTGCAAGAACGCCTAGTTTCCTAGCAGCTACTTTGGCTTTGGACTCAATGAACCGCCCAAAATTGAGGTCGGAGGAAATTTCAATACCCAAGAGTTGAAGGCGGTCGGTACAATCCAATGATACATTCTGAAAAGTAGGAGCCGAGGTGAACGGGCTCCTTTTGGCGGTGAACAGACACGCCTGTGTTTTGGCGGCGTTGAATCCCACCAGATTGGTTTTGCCCCACTTGGAGACTGCCTGAAGTGAGATATTCGTACGCTCTACCATAGCCTCTCGTTCAGACCGGATTTGCTCTTTACTAGCCCGACCACCTGGCAGGTATCTCTCCACAACTGTGCTATCATCTGCATACCCATAGATACCGGGCATCAGCAGATCATTAATATGCAGCAGAAAAAGAGTTGCAGAGAGAACTGACCCCTGAGGAACTCCGGCATTAGTCGTCATGGGCTCTGATGAGCATCCATCGACAACAACTCGAAGAGACCGTTCTCTCAGGAAGTCTTTTACCCAGTTAATCAGACCAGGGGAGATGCCGTATGCTGGAAGCTTACTCAAGAGGCTAGCATGCCATACCCTGTCGAAGGCCTTCGAGACGTCTAAAGAGACAGCAATTGCTTCCCCGTTCTTCTCGAGGGCCTCGCCCCACAAGTGGGTGGCATACACTAGAAGGTCCCCAGTAGATCGATTTCGGCGAAACCCGTACTGTCGGTCACTGAGGAGATCGTTACCTTCTAGGTATGCCATGAGGCGCGAGTTCAATACACGCTCCATAATCTTACAGAGTATGGAGGTTACCGAAATCGGCCGATAGTTGGCAGGATCGGCACGACTGCCCTTTTTGGGCACGGGTTGCACGTTGTCAAGCTTCCAGGACTTGGGCACTATTCCAGTCCTAAACGAGAGGCGATACAAGCGTGTCAATACAGGAGACAACTCGGGCGCACAAGCCTTGAGAACAATCGCTGGTATACCATCGGGTCCACTAGCTTTATTCACGTCTAGACGACACAGTGCTCTCAGAACTTCTTTGTTCTTTATGCGAACCTCGGGCATCGAAGTGTCACAATGAGGTAGAGTCGGTGGAGTAGCACTGCCAGTATCTAGACGAGAATTATGGGCGAAAAGAGATGCAAAGAGACCTGCTTTCTCTCTCGCCGTATGAGCCAGTGTTCCGTCAGGTTTAACCAGCGGAGGCAATGTGGGCCGACAGAAGTTCGCTTCGACCGATTTGGCAAGGGACCAGAATGCTTTGCTACCGGATGGCTGTGCAGAAAGCTTTGTGCCAATATGGGCAATGCGGTCAAAGCGAGCCTTCTTTAGTGCCTTTTTGTAGGACTTGGCAGCACGGTTAAAGGCTCTGAGCTCAATGAAGAGCATTGAGCTCAGATCCGGAGATTTGCGGTCACGAGCGTCAACCCAGGCTAGAAACGCCGAATGCTTACGCCCTTCAGCTTGAACGCAATCAGCGTTGAACCATGGGTGAGCTGAGCTTCCGATGGGTACGTCACTATAAGGAATGAACCTACCTACACCTACCTACCTACAGACTAGGATTATTGTAGGATGCCTAATTGCTGAGTATGATTAATCTAGGCTCATAAGTTGCTAATGAACCTATCTATCCTTGTATTTGTATCCTACAGACCACTTTAGGCTTCAAGGATAACATAAGCGTTAGTAAGTTGGTTTATTATTATTATTATAAGTGCGAATCCCACCCAGCTATACACCTGTGCGGTACTTAGATTATCTATCTCTCTTCACTGTATTTGACAACAAGCACTGTAAATTTATCGAGTATCCCAAATCCGTTGATAACCCAGTTCTCGGTCGTTGAAAACCGTTATATCTACCATATAAGTACTTTCGCCTCTAGTTTTCCGCTTATGGGGGCCTTAAAGCATGTGTTTACATCACGTTTATAGCAAGGCATAAACGGTTTCGGGATCCCCGCACTGTTTACCAGCGTTACTTGAGAAAAGTGGATTAAGTTTGCCGAACATCTGGAAACAAGATTAGTTAAACAAAAACATTCCAGTACGATCATTTTATCTAGACAGATAGATGTTATTGGCTCAATACGTGTTAAATGAACCACGATGACTTAGTTTTAGACGGATCGAGACGATCGGAAAAAAGTTGTCCATAATGGAAGAGACAGTCTTGAAGTTTTCAACTCCAGAATCTCGAAGTTTTCAAAACTATGACAGTTCTTCGCGACTACTTGAGCGTAAATTAAAAAAGTTAAGCCTTTCTAAACTTTTTTATATACAACTAGGTCGTGTGGAGCTCTTTTTTCTGCGTTATGCAAAACATATATTGTGTAAATATCGTCCCATTTACTTTATATTGAGCTGAACCCGACCGTCTTCCGAGCCATTTCTCGGTGTACCAAGCGCGAATCTTCTTTTTCGTTGAAATGTGTTTTGTGAATCCATTATCATTCTTGCTTGTTTTTGTTTCGAAAAGTGTTTTTGAGCTACAGACTGGCTTATTGAGATATTTTTATTTATTCATCTTATGTTGTCCTGACGGTATTGATAGTAAATCTATTGTTTTCAGGTTAGAAACAGCTATAATAATATTTTGTGCAAATAAAGCCAGACTAAAATGAATCCTTTTAGTTGTGAGTTTGTAGAGAATAACCCTTTGTCTCGTTGATAGTAGTGACAGATTTGACAACCTACTTTGGAATAATATATTATTACAGCTGTGTATTATAAACTAAAGAGACCCAGCCACCATTGAACGTGGCAAACATGTCTGGACCGTTTCTTTTTTTTTGTCATCTTGCATGCACGTTTTTGTATTATTCTTGTATGTGTACACATGTCTTAGTTTGTTTTAAATAAATATCTTATCTTATCCAGTCTTGTAATGGCCCAACTGACGAATTGTACATCGTGGGTTCAAATCCAGGCAGGCCAGTTTATGTTACATATTTCATCACCATTGCTCTCAAAATGGTAACTGTAAATATCGAGAGGAAACCGGCATGCCTAAAATTATAATTTCGTAGATATATGACATTCACCAACCTGCAATGGGTCCGGGTGGTGCTTTACTGACCTTTCCTTCTCCTGAAGAAAACATTCTACATAAGTCTAATTACGTAAGGCAAACAATAATAAATTATATACATATGAATATCATATTTTAAAACCAATAGTCAAATCTTTGCACATTATAAACTTACTTCTATAAATCATTTGGTATTTATTTATGCTCAATTACATCTCTAATAAATCGTTATTTGGACAAGTGGGAATGTTTAAACCGGTAGACATTAATTTTGATATGTTAACACGCTCTAAATCAACGCATTTACTAGGTAACCATCAATTATATGCGGCTCAGTCGCTATACATCATTAAGACATTCCTTTACGGTGATAACCTTTTTTCATTTAGATATCTGGCTAGTTTGAAAAAAGAAACAAGCTGGCTGGTTGTGAAATAAAAATGTAAGTAAAAAAAAGTTTGTAGTGTAACACTAATGTTTTTGGCGGGATTTTATCTACTGAACTTTAGTTGTTTTATTTTCGCAAATTGATTCCTATTATTTATAGTAGAAATTATAATGTAAAATTGGTGAAGTTATGTTTTTCAACTGCCTCCACAACTGGATGATGAAAAGGTATTATTGAAACAGGCGTGATCTTGGTAGAACGGAGGTGAGAATTTTATTGTAGAATTCAGAAGGCTGACTAGAGATATTTGCTGCCTAATACTGAAAAAACATTTGATCTTTACTACCAAAGATTTATGGAAAACTAGCTTATGCCCGCGCGGCTTCGCTCCCGCTCTTCCCTACTCCACCCTACTATACCCTACTATACCCTACTTTACACTACCAAACTTCACATAAACCATCTACTAAATAGTCCGAACAAAACCGGCCAAGAGCGTGTCGGGCCACGCTCAGTGTAGGGTTCTGTAGTTTCCCGTCCGTAACAATAAGTGTACCCACTTATGAGTTTAAAAAAATGCTTATAAATAATCGAATATCGATTATACTACAAACTTAGTCCAGAAATTATTTTGTAGAACCCTTTTGTCTTTTTTGTACAAAAACTGTTCTTTCCATCAAGTTCAAAATAATTTTTCTTATAAAGTTCTACTTTTCAGAATTTTTTCATATTTTCTAAACTTATGGTTTAAAAGTTAGAGGTCGGGAGGTCACATTGTTTTTCACTTTTGGAGCGATTATTTCCGAAATTATTGACATTATCAAAAAATGATTTTAGTAAACCCCTATTTATTTTTAAATACCTATCCAACGATATATCACACGTTAGGGTTGAAATTAAAAAAAAAAAATCACTTCTCACTTTACATATAGGGGGGCTACCCTAATAAAACATTTTTTCCCAATTTTTATTTTACCACTTTGCCGGCGTGATATCAAATTTCAGCTTTCTAGTGCTAACGATCACAGAGATTAAGCGAGGACGGACAGACAGACAGACATGGCGAAACTATAAGAGTTCCTAGTTTACTACGGAACCCTAAAAACTAAACATTTGGTTTGGATAGGTGAGCCCGTTCTTGAGTTATAAAATTACAACGAAAAGTGGCATTGATTTTTAAATATATGGATAAGAAGAGTGAATTGTTTATACAAAAATTGAATACTTTCTAAACTCGTTACTGTCTAAATGCAGAGCCCGTAATACGCCAACAAAAAAAAAAAAACGATTTTTCAAATTAGATTTCTAGCGAGAAACTCTTTAGGCTATGGTTTTTTCGAGCGATGCAATTTTGTTTTTGTTGATTTTGCTGTTGCGAATAAAATGGTACAAATGAATAAACAACAATTGTGATCACACAACAACAACAAGTGTGTTTATTCGTTTGTACCATTTTATTTATTATGTAATAAATTGTTATCTCATTCATGTAATAAGGTCAATATTTACAATTTAAAACGTAATTAATTGGATTAACGTTTTGTATAAGGACACAAAAAGCATGAAAATCGTAAGTAATACAATAACTTTACATGATTTTGAATAATTTATTTTCTTACCATAATGTAGGTTTGCCTTCTTTATTTTATTGAGCATTATCAAATCGATGGAAAGTTAAGCCATTATGATATCTAAGATTTTCGTAACATTGCTGTTTTTTTAGGAAGGATATAGAGTTTTAAAATTTCTCTTGCTTCACTTCCTTGATGTCAATCGGCTAAAGGAAATATCTATTTTTTTAATTGGACTTTGACGAACTGTATCCGTTGCCAAAAAAATAGTACTTTAAAAATTCACTACCGCCCGATATTAGGAACTGCTAAATGATTGCAGTTTTTAAAAGACGAGTGAAATAACGTTTTATTTTCATTTCATCATAGTTATGATATCCACATGTACGTATTTAATTTATTGATATAAGTGAACATAATTTTGAATTAAAAGCGGCGGGCATCCGTCGCGCGTCTCGTAGCAAAACGCGTGTGCGCGAGTTTACGCGGACGGTCTCCGTCGCGGATATCGGATTATACACCTGCAGTGTCGCTTGTTTAACTTTAATGGTGTGCATGTAGTGGTGTCGATGGAGAACTTAATATATTATTACGTAGCAAAATGGGCGAGCGGCCCGGGCTCTCCGCAACGGATGCACGCGCGTGTCACCGCAAGGGATCACTTCTGTATGGGACCGCGCGGGTGTCCGCCTAACGCAGTTTCAGCCCTTAGTTGTGTTTATGCTCGCAAAAATCAGCACTAGGTTAATGTGTTCAAATTAAAGTTTTAAATGATTTATAATTGACTTCAATTTCAAATTTTCAAACATCAATCAAGCATTTTGATAAATTTAATCATCGTGTCGGCCATTAACGTTTAACACATAAATAATTATCAGACTGCAAGTAATTATATAGTATCAACAAACTAGTTTATTAGACGAGTAGTATGTACCGTGAAATATATTATTACAAGCGTTGCGTGTTTAGTAGGTACCTACTCAAACGTCACGCTATGCTAACATTAAAAGCCGGGGTAGGCTGGCATATTAGTTGCTAAGGTTTGTAAAGATTTGTTTATTTATTTATTTATTGTTAATTAAAACGGTACACGTCCAAATACATTAAAAAGGTAAACATATACACGACTAATTTTTAATTAATACAAATACTTAAAGGGCTTATTAGAAAAGATCATGTTATTATTTATGTAAAGTCTCAATAAATAATATTCATAAACAGCACCAAAGTTATTAGCATTTGTTTATATCCTTAAATGTCATTCAATATATGGTAATGAAAAATTGTAAAGGTTATTAAAGGATATGAATGAAGAATGACGATCAAAATGGAAAACACTGCGCATAATATTCAATTATGAATTTACCAATTATTGGTCAATTTAGAGTTTTTTTTTTTTTAACTTTTGACTACACATATGACCAGTACGGATAGACCCTGAGAAATTGTATATAAAACAGTTTCCTCCTATAATCATAGTTGTCGCATTGCGTTTGTATCCCACAAATATTATGAAGCGCTGTTAAAAAAAAAAACGTCCTTTAAATAGAGTTTCATGTTGGGCAGTCGTGTCCAACCACCAATTAGTCAAAGGTGAATTACATTGGTACCCACATTCCTATGCAGGTATACTCGTGGTTTATTGCCTCGCGTGTTAAGTGCCAGTCATTTCTTTTGTTCATAATGATCGAGGCTAAATGTAAAAGTCATTAACATTCAGCTAATCTGTATATTGAACCTGCTTTTGAATTTTATAAATGGCAGAAACTTATCAAAGTCAACGGTGACACTTTCATTGGAGGAAATAGAGTGCCTCGTTAGTCTAGTAATTATTTATTAAATAGGTATCCACTTTATGCATACAAAAAGAAGGACTTAAGAAACTGGGGCCGTGAGTTGACTTTCAAAAGGTAAACCATGGTCCTGAAATGCCAAAGGTCACTGAATTAACATAAGTGTGGTTTTAGTCACTAAAAGTCTGATACGCCCTCCCTCTCCGCCTTAGCGCGCGAGAAGTCATTGGATTCTCTCCTATCGTCGCTCACACGCCCTAAGAACGTGCACGCCTAATGTGGAGGACGCCTTAACCATTGATACAATACAATACATTCATCATCCTAGTGTTGATTACGAGTATCTGGTAAAGGATCTTAATTTGGATCCGGGTCGAACAAAAGTGTTATTGGAATTTTCCAAGTAGAATTATTTTAATAGCTACCCGTCTTACTTATTACCCAGGTACAAGAGAAAAAGATAGTAGACAACAGTTACAAAAAAAATAGTATTTTTTTATTCGTGGTCCTACTTCCAAAATACTACTAAATTTTTTTTTATTGCTGGAGGTTGAGACCGCGGTCCCAGTCCAAAGAGCTCCACGACCCAGATAAAAGTCTGACTCTCCCTCACTGCATCAAGAGCGAGAGGACTTATTTGATGATATTTCACCGAAAAAAGGGACTAATCTCGTAATAAATTATTATACAAGTGGCTAAATTTATACCACAGTAACTAAATAAAATATGAATACAGTTCTGTAATAAATCCTCCAAATTACTCATATGTCTCAAATTTCATAGTTATTAATTAGCTGTCTGCGCTGTCTTCATTACATAGTATATTTCCAGAATGAAAAGTAAATTATATCATTATTACGAGTAGGTAATAATATAGAAGCGTCAGAATTTTACTCATAAGTCAATACGTGTCTGTACTTCTCATTTCACTTAAATAACGTTGTCCGAAGATATTATGTACACTGAATTTTAATTTTATTATTAATTAACACTAATTAAACTAATTAAACAATAAAATACTCTTAAATAATTATAAATAATACATACTAAATGTATACACTAAATGCCTAGCTAAATATGACGTCATAAAACTCCTCCGCATCGCTGTCGACTGGAAGTGTGCCCAATAGGCTGGCGGCATTGCCACGTTGTATGGCATGAAATACACAAAACACACATACACATTATTATTTTTAGCTCTTATCCATCCTAAGGTTGTCTGGAAGATATCGCTTTCAGCGATAAGACCGCCATAATTGTACCCACAAACTGAAGTTTTTGTATAAGCTGTATTACTTTTTGGTGTACAATAAAGTCTATTCTATTCTATACACAAAATTCAATCTTTGCAGACCATGATCCACCTTAAACTTTCGTCAAGCACCGCATGCACAGTCGCCTGTATATGTTACGATATAATGGTTGCGTCCTCGAATGCATGTATTCCTTCCCCCAACGATGGCCTGATTCGAGGTCTGTAGGTATCTAACAGAAACCCTGTTGCCCATAGTATGTTGTCGCATAGTTTTAAGTTTTTTGGAAGGCCTAAATTTTGGCTTTAATTTTATTTAGGTCGTCGCAAGAAACTCTGGTTAAGCAGGCAAAAACCTCATAGACAAAAAAAAAAAAAACAAATAAAAAAACGTAGAGAGGGCGCTGTAGAATTGAATTTTGAGTTATATGTGTGCATTGTAAAATTGAGTTGTTTTGAATTTCTATTGACTCAAAAAATTATTTACGAGATGTCTGATCGTAATCATTTGAGAACTCTACACCCTCCACCTAGCTAGTTAGAGTTCATTTGGATAGAGTACACTGGTACTCTAACCAAATGTCAAGCACTGGCTTGATCGCCTGGCGGATACGGTAAAGCAAACGGTAGAAGTCTACTGGTTATGCCAGTAAAAGTATTACACTCCTTCCCACTGAAAAAAAAAATACCAGTGCCTGACAAGCAGAACATGGCAATATGTTTCATTACTGCAAATATCACGACAATTGTACTATGTCATCGGAAAATTGCGAATGCCGTAAGATTGTAAAAATCACGGGAAAGTGTAAAGTATTTTTTCTAAATACGACACGGTTTTGTTAGAAACTAATCTCTGAATGTAACTCGTATACAAAACGACTTCTTCATATTATATTACGGATACATATACAATCTCGGAGTCTGAAATCCGGTGACAGTTGTATATTTTCCATTTGCGATATATTTCAACAACAACAAAACTCAAAAATCTAATTTTAATTAAAACGTAACAGAATAAAATGATTTAGTTTTTTTATGACACAATCGGTCAAGCCACTTTGAAAACAAGTGGGAACATTTGTTTACGTGCACAAATAAAAAACATATCACCCTAAACGGATATACCGTGTTTGTTACGTTGAGGGTAATAAAACAAAGTTATCGTTTACCCACAGATGGGGCTGAGACATCCTCACTGTACTCGTAAGAGAATTGAACACATGGGCCTACAATAATATTTTAAGTTTGTACCCAATTGTCAAATTTACATCCCAGGAACGGCCGATCGTTAGGAAATCTGCATCACGTCCAATCATAATGATCTTTAGGTCCTCAATATTCGCAAGGGTCCTTAGCATCCAAATGCTTCTTTTTGCTCGCCTCATTTAGCCAAATTCGATTTGGTACGCAAATGGACGGATTCAGCGTGAATCTTCAATCTAGAGAAACAAAAAATACAAATGTCTTCCGGAAAAGTTGGAGTTTAGTGTAATAGGTTTGAATGTTAATCGGAATGTTAAGCTTGATAATGATTATTACTTTTATTTGTTCCAATAAAAGCTGACTTTGTTTTTTGACTAAAAGTGGAAACCAGACATTGTTGCTAGGCTTGCGGACGGTGAGGCAGCTTGCCGTCTGGCCGTGCGGTACCCAACCGAACTGAGCCCTTCTCGTCAATGGCTTGTAGCGAACCACGTGCGCTTCAAGAAGATGTCAGCAAAACTGTAGGAGCCCAGCAGAGTTCTGACCCTGCTAATCAAACCAAAAAGTATCCCTTCAGTATTCTTAAGCAGTTCTATTCATTTCCAACCAAGGTTACCGACATAGCCCGAAGAATAGCCAAACTTAAGTGGCTGTGGGCAGGGTACATTGGGGCATAGGAAAAGGTTCTAGAGTGGCGATCACGTACCGGAAGACCGAAGGGCCTCCTACAAGGTAGACCGATGACCTAGTAACGGACGTGTTTCGGTGGACGTCTTTCCTGAAATAGTAATGAATTTTGATGATGAAGTCATTGAGTAATTCATGTAAATGGTACACGCTGATCACAGCCAACTTAATGTATATACAGTTCCGGCACAATAATCACAGCCATGCACAAGGGAGTAATAAAATAGACATACTTACGCAATTCTCTTTCTTTGCAGATACAATGGCCACGGTGACAATATACGTGGCGCTGGCATTGTGTTGTGCCATTGAGGCCATTCACCTCAACTTTCGAACAAACCCGACTCAATTCCTACTGGACCACCCAAGTTTGCACCTCTCAGGACCTGGCGCCGCCTACGCAAGAGTTGCAGCCTTTGGACCACAACCTGCTCGTTTAGCTGTCAATGGATTTGGGTAAAACAACCTTTAAAAAAGTCAACGTTTTCAAAGAGAGTCATCATTTTATAAAAGCTATTGATCTTTTGCAGTTAGCGTAATGTCAATTACATTGTGAAGGTATTAAAGCTCTTTCAAAAATGTAACTAACTTACAAGCACTTGCTGTTTTGCATAAACGATTTGAAGGTTGCTTTTGGAACACAAATTGATGTTGACATGTGTTAAATTATTTTCTTGAATGGTATAATTGAAATTTGCTGCTCTTAACGTCTGCTTGGGAATACGGAGCACGAGTTTATGATTTTCATTTCATAACATGATGCGAGATTCTCGCATAGTTGTTGCAACAGTATGTAATAATCTCTAAGAGATGGAATAATAGAATATGACGTGTACAATTGCGGAACGAAAAGGTTAATCAGTGTTAATGTATTTTTTTCAAGCCACATAATCCCTGTTTGGTACTAGGCATAAACTAGCTTGCCAGTAGCTTTCCCTTCCCGAGGGAACATACTCCCAGGGTAAAAATTACCCTTTATTGTAATTTAGGGTACATTATAATTATTACCTATTCATTAATAAGGACAAAGTTGAAATTAACCTTTACATATTAAAACTATACGCCAGAAAACTGTATAGTCTGCCCGTGTGCTAAGTTACATCGAAATCCCTTCGTCGTTAAGACATGACAACAAACAACGAGACAAAGTTACATACATTAATATGAATTTGTATAGACGAAAACAATTAGTAACTGTTTACACAAAGCTGCTTTACCTTTTCATTTTGCGACTGCACGTTTGTATTTCATAACTCGTATATTCCTAGTGCCCCAGTTTTCGTCTGCTCCGAACTATTTTCACCTTGCTATTACGGACAGGTTCTTATTTGCAAATTGTATAATTATTTGTTTGCACTGTGTTTGCACTGAATGCTAATTCGCCCTTTGTGTTGCATGTACCTGTTGTAAAATGCACTGATTCTGTCTACAGCCCGACGATTGACCCAGCCCACTATGGATCGACAACAAGGTTACTTGCTCTTTATGTGTTTGACTAACACTATTAACTAAATAACGACTAATTAATCTGCAGTTTTATCTGTAGTTAGTTTAACATTTGTTAACTATTAACGACACTAATCAAGTAAGAACACAGAACTAACTTATACCTATCTACGTTTACTGTAATATTGAACTCGATGAAAAAATATTTTTACTTACCTCAGAAAGTGACGACCAGCAATTATATATTGCATTTATGTTAAACAAATACGTTTAACTCGTAATATTCATAAAGTATGATTTACTAAAAACCTAATTTTATGCAAGATTTAAACAGAAATTTATAATAAAATTTAACAATAATACGGTGAAATATTTTACAAGCATTTATCGTCCATTAATTTTATTTCGACACATTTAAACCTAACATAAAATAAATAAGACAGTGATTTACGATTATTGCTAGAGCTAAAAAATCGCGAAAAAAAAATCTTGTACTCATATGACCCTCTTTTAACAGTCGATTTTATCTCTACACTATTTCTGTATCGTAAATATTGAATACTTTCTGATAACATAGGGTGGGAATACATTTTATGTACATGTTAGCCTCAAATAAAGCGTAATAGCACTTTATGTCACGATATTTTACTATGTGTGTGTTATTTAGAATTCGTTCTCGGAAAAATGAAGGAGTTAAGACATTTTTCATTAGTTGAGTCCCTTTATTGAACACATTTATTAGGTACTTCATACGTAGAAATCTAGCTATATTAAAAGCCTATATGATGGAGCTAGGAGTTGGGGTAACAAACCCTGAACGCTTAATGTGGATGCTAAGTGTTGAGTTTGGTACCACAGTTAGATTTGCATCATTAAGTCGCGATTAATTGCGTGATGACATGGTTGGCGCTGTGGTTGACTGGTTGGCTGATGTCTTTCATGTTATGGGTTCGATTCCCACGTGAACAAATATGTGTATGGCCTACAGATAGCTTTTAGCTTTAAGTGACTGGTGTTATGAGCACAAATGTTTATAAAGGCAACTATGGTTCAGAAGTAGGTAATACATAGTGCGGGGCAAAGTTTTTATTCAAGGTGTTACATGTAAACAAGAATTAAAAGAGTAACTGAGAAATAATATAAAAGCAATATACATAAAAAAATAATAAACGGTATCTTTGCGTCCGCAAATATTTACAAATTAGCTACTGAGGAGTTTGACTGGGCCTGCCAGGGCCGATGTCTGCCAAGGTTGCGGAATTTACAAAAAAATACCGACCTTACGACCCGGGCGGATTTTTAGGAATAAAAATCTGACACTCCCTTTTACTCCACATATATTAATCTTCAACAAACATACTTTCGTGTTTGGGACGAAAAAATAGGATGCATATAAGCATGAATTCCTAAACATTGTCATAATTTTGCTTCAATTCTAATTTTATTTTATCGCTCGTACGTATCAATTTAATTTAATATTATTTTAATTTAATAATTATAATATTTTATTTTGGTCTGATAATGTATTTCCAGAGTCTTAACTAATTTATTTCTAATATTAATTCAATTTATAAAAAATAATAATTTATATGTATTGTCAAATTGTATCATAAGGCTGTGGACGCTTTTTACTTGACATAGTTACACAGAATTTAATGTCTATAAAATTACCTACCTGTATAAGATCTTGTTAATATGTCGTCGGTGTTCCTCATAACAATAAATAAATGAATAAACATGAAACCCCACATTACCTACGTACCTAATAGATATTACTCACGCTCTAAATCAATTGATGTTATCAGCACGTGTAGGTACAAACGCGAATAAGATTCTCTAGAAATTTTCTCATGAACGATTTCAGAGTTTAAATGAGCAAACTCGGCTCCGTGTGAACTTTCTTTACCACACCTGCAGGGTACAACTAGAAACAAGTGAAGGTCGTGGTATAAATTCCAGCAAGCGAAGGCTAAAGTAGGAAACGTTTTCTTGAAGTTGAATTGCATGATAAACTTTTCGGTGTTTGCACATGATATTAAATTGTACAAATGGTAGACTGAGGATTTTGTACAAAGTTCTTCTCAACTAAAAGATCAGTGGTACTCTAAATATATCAAAATTGATGGTCCTTCAGCATATAAAATACTCTTGAGAAGCACCAAATGTATTACTGACATCTTTATATTGTGTATAGTTTTTCTACAAGTTCTATCATATATTATATACTTCTTGACTAACAACTATATGCATGCTATCGACTTACTTACCAACGTATTATAGCACCTGCATGTCATTTTTTCAATCATCAAAATTCATTTCTAACATCTTCCTCCTTGGTATAGTTTCAGCAACCCGCCACCTCCATTAGGATCTGGTCAGGACCCGGCAACTCAGACCTGTGGTCTGTCACCTCCATTCTGTGCCAAGTCCCGGTACAGGTCTATTGATGGTTCCTGCAACAACTTTGAGCAGCCATCATTAGGCATGCCTCAGACACCTTATGGACGATTGGCACCCTATAATTATGCTGATGGTGAGTACATTTATTATAATTTAGGTTCTTTTTTTTTTCAATTTATTCAATGTAACCCAATTTATTTATTCTTGTAACTCTGTGTGCAAAGGTAAATTAACTATGAAAGGTTTTGGCACAATAATGGCAATATTGTCACTCATAATGATATTGTCCTCTTTTGTTGTATGTTGATGATTTCTAGAAAACTATTTTTGAACAAAGATACCATTAACGCGGTAGGCGTAGGCGATTCGCTGCGAACTGCAATTGGAACAAAAAAATGATAATCCATTACAGTGGATGTGTTATTTGGTCTGGCATTTCAAGTCGTGTGGTGCTGCTAAAGCGGCATAAATTGATGACTATTTATTACAATAAAAAGTAAAAATTACACATTTTGATCTCCCACATAATAATGTTGTACATTAATTTTAATGATGACATTAGATTAGGCTGTTTATTTAAATCGCTAGACCAAAGACCAAATAAATTTTCTGAGAAGAAAATTAGACTCGCAGCACGAATGTATGTATATTCCACGTCAGCTCAACATAGCAAATGATTTACGAATGCACGAAAACGCGCCAGGTCGGTGCTCGACTTATGCAAATGTCTAAAACACCCACGTTTTAGACATTTGCATGCTATTTCACTCGTCACTGGCAGACCTGCATTATTGATGATTGCTCACTAAATCTACAAATTAAACGCAGGAGTAATTTTAAAGAGAATTGAGTCTCGACCTCTCGAATGATTCGTGATCTTTGAAGACTAGTGGCATCGTTTATTGGATTTCTAAGTGTCCTCCCAAGTTCCATGGCCTTTTTATTGTCTGAATCAATTTAATTGAAAGTATTCTATCAGCATTTGGGACAAATAATCTCTTTTAAATCGTTTTATTGTTTTGTCCCGTCTGTTTAAGCCTCGATTGCTAGCCTCAAGGCTTATAATAAAATATATTAAAAGTACCGTGTAGATAAATAATACCAGCGCTTTTGTTTACATGTAATAAACTAGTTAAAGGTCGCATGGTTTAGTAATGACATAATTTTGCCATTGGTTTACTACACCATATAACCATTTTGAGAGCAAATATTTTGATAATTGCTAAATATGCCGCTGATCATAATTATTTTGTACTTTGTTTATTAAAGAGTCGGCTTAAGCAGTCGGAATTGAGCTAGGTATTTTTTCTGTTGATTGTAACTTTATAAATTAAAGTTTCAGTGATAAATGAGCGCCATAACGTTTACGGGAAAACTTTCAAAGCCAGATCCTCAGAACGAAACTTTTTGATATGTTTCTGACAGTTAATATTAAAATATATATTATACCCATTTGTTATTGCTCATCTCAATCTAATAATTTATTCAAATAAATAATTATAAATTTTTCGTAGTTTGAGTCCTAAGTTTATCTATTAGTTTAAAAAAACAAAGATAAATAAATTGTTAAATATTTTACTGTCCCTTTGGACATTGAAGTAGCTTCGGTTCGACTAGGATTTTTTTTTTAAATTTTAAGGTATGGTAAAAATAAATTAGAGGTTCGTAAGAGGAATATTACAAAACTAGTTATTGATTTATTTCTCTGGGTTTTATTTTTTTCTGTAATATCATGATTTTTTTTTGTATGAACAATTTAAATAATCGTGATATCACTCGTCCTGGCTACGCACGGGTATAATATATATTATAACCGTTCTCGGTTATCGCTCTAAGTAGGATATCTGTCGTGAGATTTAGGAGGAATTAATGGATATATAAAGAAAGACGGACGTGGAAAGCGATTTTGTTTTATTTCAAAATGTAATATTTTTTGTTCATATATAAATTGGGTATAGTATATATTTTATTCAAACCTTTAACCACACAACAGAAAAGATTTTACTGAAATCCATTTAGCGAAAAAGGGTTCACATGTCTTTGCATTTTGTCTTTCATAAAATGCCTTTGTACGGTAACAGATCACGTAAGTCAATATGATAAAAATGTAAGCACCAAAAACTTCACCAAAGGTTTTTGTAGTAAGGATTCGCATTCAAAACTACACGAGCGTAAATAATACGCGCGTAGCAGAGATACTTCGTATTAGGGACGGTTCGTAACCCGCAGCTACGCGTGCTACGCGCGTAGCATGCGTAGTACGACGGGTAGAGTGAGTGCGTAGTAGGTAACGTGGGCTACTACAAATTACGTAAAAAGTGCTTGAGATGGAAACAAAAAACCTGCCAAGTGCGAGTCGGACGCACGAAGAGCTCTTGTGCATTTTGTATAATAATATAATGGTTTTGTACCATGTAAATTAGACACTATATCTACTTACCTATCTACTACCTATTTTAGTCTACCGGTTACTGTTTTTAATATCGAATAAATGACCAAAAACACGTTTATTGTATGAAAGCCTCACTGAAATATTTATTTTATTCTAATTTTGGTATTTATTTTTCAAACGACTACAGAAATATAACTTCTGTGATAATTTCAACTATCTTACTTGATTAACTTGGTGACAGACAGACGAACAGTGGACAGTGGAGTCTTAGTAATAGGGTCCCGTTTTTATAATAATAATAATAATATAATATAATAATATTCCCCAAAGTTTAGTAGTATATTTGTATTGAATATAATATTGCTACGGGCTAGTATAGTAACAGTACTATCCTTAAGCAGGGCAAATGTTTGTTTGTTTCATCCAACAATAATAAACTCTCAAGGAACTGACTGCAGTTCTCACAAAATATTTTATTCCGTATTTATCTCAGTATTGTAAGTCCCTTCCCAACAATCAATCATTTCCACTGGTTCCATTTCCAATAAGATAACTTCCTTGTATTTATTACTTCAGTCGAAGTGTATAGCCGCCATTTTCCTTAGCTGGCGACGTTTTGATGAATGGTTGTGATGCTTAGCAATTAATTTATTGTGCATACATATATGTAAAAGGAGAAATTGACTGACTGACTGATATATTACACACACAGCCAAAACTACCTACTTGGAATAGAACCGTGAAATTTTGTACAAGATTTCCTTTTATAACGTACGCGAGGACTAAGAGAGAATTTTTCAAAATTCACTCCCTAAAGGGATGAAATGGATATCCAAAGTTTACTTACTTTCACACGGGTGAACCTGCTGACAGAAGCTAGTATATATTTATATGTATATATATATATATATATATATATATATGTATATATATATGTATATATATATGTATATATATATATATATATATATATATATATATATATATGAGATATGTTAATTTAGCCCTAATGGAGTAGGATGTGAACAGGGAGAAGGGATATTGAGATTTATGGGGATATATGGAGCGAGATAGATATTGCTTGTACATTGTATATTTGCGAAGCTCTAGCAGAAAAAAATGATAGTTTAAGTTCGTTTTGAGAACTTTATTTTTATTTTGTCAAAATAAGAGAGTACCTAATAATTTCTAAGCAAACAACGTATAAGTTGTTTATTTTAGGCAAATACTTACAGAAAGATGAAAAAAAAATTACAGCACAAACAGAAATATTTCAATGATATTAATTTTACAATTCTACGAGTGTAATAAAATTAGTACTTTAAAAGTTAATTAAACTATTAAAAAAATCGATTTAACGTATGACGGACAACGTTATATCTTTGAAGTTTGGTAGGTACTGGTAAAATTAATTATTGAAAAATAAAATAAAACTTATTGAAATCAGTTACAAATGCCAGATTTGTATTGTTAATGCAGCTAAAAAAACGTATTTGTCAAATCATAGCATTAATTTAAACGTTGACCTCTTTTTTTTCAGGTGTGAGCGCCATGACACTATCGTCCTCCGGCCGTCCACTCCCGAACCCCCGAGAAATTAGTCTCCGGTTGTTCCCTGACCGACAACTGATCGACCCCATTTGGAATCTCAACACACAACAGTGGGGACAAATTATAACCCACGACATGTCACTCACAGCCGGCGTAGTACAGTCCCGTAAGTTGGAGTAATTTCTTACAAGTTGAAGGACGAAAAAGTTTGGTTAGGCTCTGTGTTACCTAATTGTACAAAAGGCAAAAGAGTTTGGTGTGTAGGAAATAAAAGTGAATGCTCTACTCAGTAGTTAATTTTTAGAATGACCAATTAAGCAGGTAGTAGCTAGGAATAAACATGTTTAAAACTAAAAGAATATAACCATATTAGTTTTGAGTGAAATAGCAATTGAACCAAGAAAAGCGGCTATAACAATTTCATATTAACGCCGAAGTGTGACATGTTTGCTGGGAGATGGATAGATGTGTGTCGTGAATATCTAAGGTTTTGTGAGAGAATGGATGAAAAATAAGTAAACTTTGTTTTATTTGTTTTGTGGCATATTTTATTTTAGTGTTAATGTATTTTCTTTTATTTCTTAGTTTCTATTGTACAACACCCTTAGATATAGTCTATCTTCTATAGTATATCTTAATATTATTAATACTCAATCAATTTTCATTGTCACGTATTGCGTAATGCGTAGCAACTAAATGTCATATACTGCGATTAGAATATTTAAACAGAGGAAGGAGGAGTAACGTGTGTTGCATTTTGAGATGAAAGAAAAAAAGAGGCTGTTTTGAATAAAAAAATGGTATAAATTCCTTTATTGGCCACCCACCAAAAGGTCGTTGTACAACAACAGGTACTAACTTAACTATTAAATTGACTGTACGTTAAGGGCGTACAAAATGGGTGTAGGTGTAGATTTACGCTAGGATTATCGGGTTTCGTTCAAACAATGTTTCTCATGTGAACTTTAGTATCATTAGTAAAGTGTTACTTATTTGTAAGTTACTAAGCGTATAATAAACTGTAGGTAATAAATAAAAGAACGTTTACACCTATTTTTTTTTATACTTTTATATCCTACTAATATTATAGACGTAAAAGTTTGTATGTATGGATGTCTGTCACTCTTTCACGCAAAAATTATTGAATGGATTTTGATGAAACTTAGTACAGGGGTAGACCATATCTGGAATAGCACATAAGATACTTTTTATTATCACGCGGGCGAAGCTGCTGGCAGGAGCTAGTTATATTATAATACTTTTCTTGAGAATAAAAACAACGGTTCTTTTAATCTTCATTGTGTGAATTTATTTGATTGAAACATATTGGTTTGGCCTTTCAATATATCTGTACATAATGAGAGTTGACAAAGGTTTATTGGGCGGTGGTTTTAATATTCCAGAACCTAGGGTAAATACTTTAAGCTTAGAGTAATTCTTAATAATTAATTTTAATTATTTTTCTACAGCATTTTCTACTGAAGCTGAGAGTAAGTTAAATGTGTGTGTGTATGTGTTACTAAAAATCATTTTGTGTTTCATTCGTCTGTAACATTTTGTGTCGTGATTTTATACTTAATTTTATGATTTTATAATTGAATGACTTCTAGCACTATCGCATGATTTTTAGAATGTTCATAGCTCATAATCAGCTTATGGAAAAGCATGGGTTAGTAAATACTTTAGATTTGTACGTTCTTAAGTCAAAAAGCATCTTTTGCACTTTTTATAAAACAAAAAAAATACTGTTTGGTTATTTTTCACACGTGAGGAATATACTTGTAAATATTTTACAACAAAATATTTGATTGAACTGAATTTAATAGGAATCTAAGAAAAAGTATTTTTCTAATGTAGTCAAGTCTCAAAAATCGTCCAAACGCAAAGCCATCGCGTGCAAAAGGATCCAATCCAAACGAATCTTATTTTTTATTGTCTTACAAGTTTGTATAGGCAACGAAAAGAAAATTTGGCTCAATAGTATTGGAGATGTAGGGCACTGTTGAAAATTATGTTAAATTACTTTAACCAACTAAAAATTTACATAATACTATAACTTAATTTAAAAATATTAAAAAAATTCTGCCTGCACCTAGAGTCCTATCATTTAAATTAATATGTTTCCCAAAAGGTAACCTTATTAGGAATTTATTTACTTAATTTACGCGTCCTTGTTAGGGTCAAAGAAGTTTATATGACTGTCAATTTTCAACTGAATTAGTCCAGTAGATTCGGAGCTAATTGACTGTGACTGAAAAACAGACACACAACTAATATGGGTTTTGAAATTTCATGCGGGAGTTCAGTACCCTATAAAGTTCAAAAAGTATTCAACATTGAAGAGCAAAGAAATTGCTTCGGAACAGATGTTTCTACTATTGTCACGACTTATCTCGATCATCAAACAAAGTTGTTCGAATATCGATGAAAATATTTGAACATTTCTTCGATTTTAAGAGACAACTTTCTGTCGCAATCAAAACGCGTATTTTTACGACTGACTGCTCAAATGATGCTGACTACGATGGACTCGATTTAATAAAACCTTATCTATTGTACAAAAAATGGTTGATCAGCAATATAAGGAAAGGGAAATGGTTTCACAAAAATATTTCAGACCATTTCCTTGTTCCGCGGCGTAGTTTGTTTGAAAGAATTTATGTTGCCAAAAAATTACGAGGATCCACTTTACGAGTGTTTGTAAAGCTTTTCTTTGTTCTCGAAAATGTGTTTTGTGTACTATGTCTCAATTTTTTTACTTGAAATTATATTAAAACCAAAACATATAAAATGATGTAAGTACAAAAATAATCTAAAGTCTGGCCTCAAAAAATTCCTCCGCAGATTGATGAGATTAATGTTACAAAATCACTAGAGGTTTACTAAATATGTTATGATGACTGGTTTTTTTTTTCGTATGTTTGGCGTGAAGTCTAAGTATTTATTTACATAAAGTAATGTAGTGTTTCTTTGTGTTTAAATTGGTAAAACCACACCTCATTGCTATGTTAAGTGACACCAAACGTGCCTAAAAATGTAGTGTTCGGTAGCAGAAGATTTTGAACATCGTTACGACCGATTCATATTATGGCTGTATTTTTTTATACCAGTTTCTAGCTAGATAAAGTTACAATCTATCAACAAAACTTTATTATTGTTGAAAATCGCTATATAAGGGATTTAGAACATTGGGTGCGGGATTGTTCGAAAGAGTTACTATGGCCCTGGAATGTAATGGGGAACTGTAAGAACACAAGTGGGTTTTAGTAGAAAAAAAATTGATACTCTCTTGCTCCACTCAAAGCTGAAGAAGTTATTTAATTTTATCCCACCCAAATAAATGTATGTTATATATGTTTAATTCCATACTTTTATAGTCCCATTGATGGACCTTTTTAATCACTATGTCCTTAAAGACAACGTAGTGCTCCACGTGCGTCTCAAGGAGTTGTCAACACCCGTAGAGGCCCAGCAGGGCCGAAGCCGACTGGGGCTATGGGTGATGTAAAAAAGATCCCCGCGGCCCTGGAACAATGGCAAAGAAGAAACAGGAGTGGGTTTTTAGTCAGCAAAAGTCTTACAGTATCTCCCGCTCCGCTCAAGGGCGACAGATGTCATTTAGATGATTTTCCTACCTAAAAAAAACTCACATTTTGGTGATAATTCTTATTGAACTGTTTTTAAATGCGATTAAAATCAAAAATATTTTTATAGATATTGTTTCAGACTTGACTTTTAGGACTTACTATATCTAGAGCCTCTAGTATCTTCTACCTCAATGTATAAATCCTTTCTTCCTGCTACAGATAAGGAACTGGTGACTTGCTGCGACGACAATGGTCGACTGACTCCAGATGTCACTTCGAATCCGGTGTGTGCACCTCTGCTGATTCCCCCGAATGACCCCATCCACGGCCCTCTAGGAACCCAGTGCATGAACTTCGTCAGAACTGGTACCACCAGGGATAGGGGATGCACATCTCCATATGAGCCTGCTGAACCGGTAAGGAAATATTAAACATATACAAATTATACATTCTTCGAAAAGTATATAAGGTCTTCTTTATTTGACTGGCCTGTTGGTCTAGTGGTTAGTGACCCTGACTGCTATGCCGGAGGTCGTGGGTTCGATTCCCACCCAGGACCAATGTTTATGTGATGAGCATAATCATTTGTTCTGTGTCTGGGTGTAATTTATCTATAATATGTATGTATTTAGAAATATATAAGTATGTTTATCAGTTGTCTAGTACCCATAACACAAGCTCTGCTTAGCTTGGGACTAGACGGCGTTGTGTGATAGTTGTGGAATATTATTTATTACATCCGTTCTTATTACTTCAGTAATGTTTAAGTCAAAAATCCGGATTGCTACTAAGAAATGTTAAATGATAACACCCAACATCAGATGATTTCCTGTCACAGTAGGTACTTGGTATCGAACTCCTCCGAAATGGCTTCATTGATTTGAAAAATGATTTTTTTTGTGTACATTTCGTAAGTTTGAGAAGTAGACTATTTTTATCCCTCCGATCCCTATTTTTTTGGCGAGTCAATAGTGTAATTACATTAATCAAACATTTAATGTACCTACACATAAATAATAAACAGACCAGAAGAAGAAACCCAGAAAACAGGTACCTACCTCCAAAAATAATTAAGTGTGACTTATTTTTGGATAAAACTCTTTCAGTATCCTGGCAAAAGTACAGTAGAATAAAAGCACATGTAGACACTGTGTGTAAGGGTAATACCATAAACATACATATAATGTGCTTTTAAAGGAAGACCATTTAGGACCAGGTGTATCATTATTATTGTTATGGGTGCGTAAACGTCAAAAATAGCGGTAACAGGTCGTAATGTGAAAAGGAACAGCTCCGTGAATGAATATCTAACCACCGTGAAAAAGGCCAACATGTTGATAATATCGTCAAATGTTTTTGGGTAAAATGGCGGACAGGTCATTGATTAGTTGAGTGCATAATGTGCATATTATACACAAATAATGTCCTCGTTAATTAATCTTTTTATGAATGAAAACTGCATCTAAATCCGTAACGTGGTTTTGATGGTGTTAGCGAATAAACAGATGCATAAAGGAACTATTTTTTATATCATGTAGAGATTTCAATGACTTGTTAGAACTTGCCTTCTGAGCTTAAGAATCTATTTGAAATTGTTTCTTCTCCTTTTTTGTTATATGATTTTGTTGATATATAAAAGTGGCTGTAGCCAGCCTCCAACAAAACCCCCGGGACGAAATGGACTGGCCTTTTTTTAGCTAAGGGTCTGAAGCAAATATTTACTCATTATTATACAGACCAAAAATAAAATAAGTAACTAAGCTTTGTATTTTTGTTCGATAGGGCTTAGAATATATTCTTATCGTGTTCAAAACGTAGTCTTGCTCAGCTAGACTTTTTCTAATTTTACTAGGAATTGCGTTCTAGTTTCACAAATTGCCTGACTTGACTTGGAATAACAATATTTTTAATAAATGTGTCAGAATGCTCACAAAAGTATTCAATTTTCAACGGTTCAGAGCCTTGGTATTAAACTCTTTGAAAATTAAATTTATTTTATTGAAAGTAAATCTAATAACGTCCACGTCGATTTCAACTTTCCATCACGTATTTCACAGACAATTTATTATATTTCGAAAACCCTTTTTACTTTAAATTCAGGCTATTGTTTAAAAGCAAAAAGTTATGTTGTGGAGAGTCTAAAATAAAGTCATAAATGTTTGCCTATTCAGAATTTCGCAGACCACTCATGATATTATTCAAGATAAAAATAAACAGTAGGTTAAAAAATTTATTATACGCAGGCGGCAACACTTTTCGGAAAAAACGCATGGTAAACATTGGGGAAACATGAATGTCATTTTCTGTGCCATTACGTTACAAAAAGGAAATAAACATGAATAATAAAATTCAGTTGCTGTAGCTACTCAGAAAATGCTTAGCCTGATGTTCCGAAACAGGATAGGCCTTAATAAATTTCACGTTTAAATTATATAAGACTTGCAGTCGCCCGAAGCACCACTGGCGTGAAATTATTACTTCCTATCTTTACATATTTTAGCCTTTATAAGTTAATATAGGATATGAACTATCCTGTAATATGAAAATGTACTTTGAAACTACCTATTTCAAACCACTTTTAAGTTACCTAAACAACACAAAATCTAAATCAATCTTAATTCGGACAATGGAAGCAAGTAACACATTTTTTATTAAGAGGTCCCCAGAAGTGCACACCGATTACAGTATAAGGTTTGAATGTAAAGAGACCAAATCGAAAACCTCTGCTCGGTCAATTCCTATTGGTCGGCCACTGTACGCCTGAAAACTTTTGCAAATAAATAAGTTAGGATGAACGTTACTTGACCTGGAAATTGGATTCCGAAGTTTGGAAATATTTGCTACTTAAACGAATTTCATTTCAGTGTTTGAGAATAAATAAACGAATTTGGCTTTAACTTGTACGAGTAATCAAAGTCTAATCTACTTAGCAACAAAACGATGATTAGTTTGTTCAGAGTCCGTAGTGATAGTCTTGAACTTACACCACTCTCAATGTTCAATGTTTGGCATGATACTATAATAACTAGTTCGGTTTCAGACTGTTGTGTATTGTTGTTTAAATTAAGATTGAAGCTTTTGCTGTTAAACACAACAAACTATCTCTAATAATATAATCTAGCCAATATTATTTTCATAAAATAACCCTTTAGATATTTGTCTCGAATTGAATTTTTCATTTATACCGACTATAAAAGAGTTTGAAACTGCACCTAATATGTTGTATGCAACATATAACATAACATCCAGGTGCATTTAAGAGCGACCAACTCGAGGTACATTTTCATATAACCGCTCTTACATGGTTGTACACATATTTCTCTAGATATTTTGTATGTACAAATATTTTGTGGATGTTATCTAGGCTTCTATGGAAATCAAAATATAAATTTGTGTAAAACCAATCCAGTTAAGGCGTCGGAAAATCGGCTATTTAACGTGAACTTTGGCCTTCTATAATGTACCTACTATTGCATTAAAAGTATAAAAAGTACATCCATAGAAGGCTCGAGATTCTAAATGACGACGATTTTTTTCAAAAACTTTTTAAGGTAATAAAAAAACACGTATTTTCTGGGACAAGTTTTGTGAAATATTCGAGTAAATTATAGGATTACCGAATGCTAATAGAGTTTTCAGGCGTTTTTGCGTTGCCTCTTCGTCAAAGACAGCGTTGGATTGCGTTAGATGAAGCAGCAAGCTTTTAAACCATGGTCGATATTGACGATAGGCCAGTGAAAAAAGACCCTCTTAACTAATTATAAAAAGGAGGTAAATTCACATTTTACGAGTAAGCAGCTCTTATAGATAAATTGTTTTAATTTTTTATCAGATCACAACAGTCACAGCCTACATGGATTTGTCGATGGTCTACGGCAGCAGCCTGGGTCAGGCCAACCCCATCCGAGCGTTCCAAGGAGGCCGTCTACTAACCAACGTGAGGGGAGGTCGGGAGTGGCCTCCACAAGACCCCAATGTCACCATCACTTGCGAATCTGCGCAAGCTCCTACTGAACCCTGCTATTTGACTGGTAAGCTATTAGTGGAAATTAATTTTCTTACTAAATCTAACTAAATGCCCATCACAGTTAAGAGGAAAGTGTAAAAAACGGTAATATGACCATTACAAATCATGACAAACGGAGCAGAATCAAGTACTAGACTACGAAAAAGACCCACGGTGTGCCACCGCTACATGATGGACAGGGACACTACACACACAAAACGTTTTGGGAACACATTTATTGTGCGTACAGCTAAGGAGTGGGATTCCTTTTCGGAATATGTGTTTCCTGATGGCTACAACCTGGGAATCTTTAAGTCAAGAGTGAATAGGTTACTTCTAGGTAAGCGCGCTCCGCCGTTGACAGCATCCTCGCTTTCCATCAGGTGAGATAGCGTTCAGGCGCGAACCTACCAGCAATATGTTCAGGCGCGAACCTACCAGAAATATAAGAACAGCAATTCCACACGAGCAAAATTAAAATGCTCAGACAGGCTGGAGGTGGACAACAACGAAACAAATATATCCTCAAAAAAGTCTACCTCTTTGCAGAATAAAGAAGATGAAGATTTTCTATTTTAACACATTCGGGCTAGCGCTGCTGTCGTGAGGTAACATTATGACACAATATTTTCTCATACAAAATGCTGCTCTACAAACAGCTCTAGATATTTGCAAGTGTAGTGGCGAAAAAGTTTCACTAATAAAATTTTGGTACCCACTTTAGACGTAGTGCAAAATAATGACATATTTTTATTGAAATTCTGTTTACAACAAATTGTACAAAATACAACTCATATTATTTTTTCAATTAGTAAAACTAATATTGATAATACAGAAATAATGTTGATAATACAGTTTTAATTTTTTTATACGATCACAACCTACAGTATTTTTTAAATATAATTTACTGTAGGTACAAGTGCTGTACACGCTTGAAGTGACAAATTCACTACAATATTATAGTTACCTCGAATTGGGGTGAAATTTTGCTCATGGGTAAACAAATATGTCTTGAATTTTGATGACGATAGTTGTCGTTTGACGATAGTTTTTTTTATCTTGAAACTGTTGGGAATTATACCGACCCGGCTGTACCTACCCGTTAGCAGAAGTTAGTAAACATACACACGATATGTATATTACTTACTTTACATGTTCCAAGGTTGTTTAATAATTTCCTGAGCTTTGCTAGGTACTTGCTATTGAGTATCCTGTCTTACTTGGTTACCATGATCTAAATTGTTTATAGACAGATAGGATATTACTATATTCTTAATATAGATACTCGTATGGTGTAGATATATGAGTTATAGAAAATACCGCATTACATTAAAGAAACATTACCTAGGGTTACACAACACAATGTGTGGTCTTACTGCTGAAAAGAATTTTCAAGACAGCCCTAGATTACTTATGTATTAGTAATAATATTCCCCTTATTGTACATCTCAAAATATATAAAATTAGTAGTTCACTGGAATCGGGTAGAGGGTCCGAACTACCAAGGGCAAGTACTTCAAAGAGAGTACTAACCCTTCTCACAATACGAGCCAATTTTAGAAGGACATCCAGCTTTTTAAATAAAACCTTTGATCCTGCTAACTAACGGGAGAAATACTATTTCCTTTTTTTATTTATTTGTGCTGTAAAACCTCAAATAAATATAGCTAAATTTAACTTTAAATAGAACTAAATTTATTTTTTGTTGACACAACGAAAACCTAGCCTCGCATTTTCGGGAAGCTAAGTCAATATTAGGCATAAAATATGGCTACCTAAGCTGAAACGGTTCGAAATAATCTACTTATGTATATTGACAGAATTTGTGGCTATACACGATACAGATAATTCTTAGAAATGCTTACATAGCTTAAATGCTTGCGAAAAAGGAAGCCAAAAAGATATTTTTTTTTTTCAAAATCCGGTTTTTTGCGTCGAAATTCACACCTCACACTAAAAGAGGTACTCAAAAGAACCTGCAACTTTATTGCATTGACGTCATAAACAGTTCAGCTGTTTGAGTACTGCGATAATAACGATATTTTATCAACAGCGCTAGCGCCCCGTGTCGTAGACAAAACAGTTTTGTCTAAGACGTGTTAGGTCTGTCTAAGACGTCTTGTCTCAAATGAGCGCAGGCTCTTAGCAGGGTGTCACAAATCTATAGGCTGTTTATTTGTTATGACTTTACATTTAAACCGCAAAACTAAGCTTAATGTGGACATAGTCTAGGACCTGAAAAAGAAATCTAGATGATAATTTTGAATACATCAAGCAAGTGAAACCGCAGGCTGAAGTATTTTTTTAGTATATAGTATTATGTCATAAACGATTTTCATTGAGTTATCGTTTTTTGGCTTCCAAGGGGAGCATAAGCCTTTTGAATACTGATGGGAAGATGTTCATGATATTTGCTTCTAACTCACTTGAGGGCAATTTCAGGGTTGAGTACCACTGTAGAGTTCCTTCAATTAAAGTTGGCTTCACATATATGTTCACAAGAAGTTTGCACACCAGTAGGGAAGTTATCGCGCGTATAAATTACTTTCAGTTCGGTTGGCAATATATTGGTTTGAGAATTGTTTGTGCTGTTTTCAAATTGTTGTTTTTATTGTGGCCATATCTTAAATATTCATATTCATTATATAAATTGGCTTGGTGCTCGAATTTTTTTTTCCAGCATATCTTAGAACTGTAACGAAATACTATCAACACTAATGTTGTACCTATGTGAGCTCATTATGAGCGATGTATCTAATAGGCTAGTTTCCGTAAAAAATGTAGTAGTCAGTCTTTTAGATTATTCAAAAAGAAGAGAAACGTATTTTTTTATTTGTAAATTTAACCAAAAATGACAAAGATATAGCTATAGATATAAGTTACGTGTGACGTCACCCCGTGCGAAAAAATATAGCACGGCGTGACGTTACTCGTAACTTTAATGGGCTATATCGTTGTTATTTTTTGTTTAATCGAAAAAAGAAAAAATACGGCTCCAATATTTTTTTTAAATCTAAAAAACCGACTAAATAAAATGTAATTATTTTGACCCTGGAAACTACCCTATTAAAATAATTGACAAAAAAAAGTTAATGTGTAAACGGGCGCCGTCATTGTAAACTAATCATGTCTTACCTGTAAGTGGCTTATTCTAATTTGTATTATTTAATTATTACTTTTTATGATTCTACATTGTGATCACGTAATACAAGCGACAAGAAATATGTAACCAATATTCATGTATTCTCATATGATTTTTAAAAGTGTCCATGGAGTTTCTTGAAATTTCTTTTCTATGAAGATCTACGCTTAGAAACTTGCAATTCAGCTTAATTTTTTTTTTACTGGTTACATTTTGACATTTCAAAAAGCCTGTAAGTGGCCTATTTAAAATAAACATTTCTGATTGCTAATATGTTAGCTCTTTTTTTTTAAATTGATATAAACTAGTGCTTGACTGCGATCCCATCTGATAGAAAACAATGATGCAATAGTTGATGGTGTGGCGCCCTAGCGCCTATTCACTCTGCCTTGAAGACACCAAAATCAGATACTACAATGGAAGCCACACATACCTAAAATATTTAAAAAAAATCCTCTTTTTCCCAACAGGTGACATCCGTGTAAACCAAAACCCGCAACTGACGGTCCTCCAAGTGATCCTCATGCGTGAACACAACCGTATCGCCGATGGTCTAGCCAAACTCAACCCTCACTGGAACGACGAGACTATCTACCAGGAAGCGAGAAGGATCCACATCGCTGAGATACAACACATCAACTATTATGAATATCTTCCTATTCTTCTAGGTAAGAAACTATCAAAAGTATCAAACATTACACTTTTACATTAGTTTACTAGGTATTTGGTTCGTTTTAATGCTTCATTCAAAATAAAGCAGATTTTTTTTTTAATATAATAATAAAATACCTAAACTAACATACGACTATACTTACTCAAGCATTATAATCTCTTAATCCCGATTCTAGTCGGGTGTTAGTTTAATATTTTAGGCAAATTAAGTGGATTTTAAAGCAATACTTTGGATCGGATAAGATATTGCGTTAATTTTTGTCCCTGAGAAAGGTTTATATCAATCATCAATCAATTTGATATG
The DNA here is from genome assembly GCA_929112965.1 of Mythimna albipuncta. Taxonomy (NCBI): domain Eukaryota; kingdom Metazoa; phylum Arthropoda; class Insecta; order Lepidoptera; family Noctuidae; genus Mythimna; species Mythimna albipuncta. Next base: position 12,170,985 of record OV815969.1, read on the forward strand.
TCATCTTTCTAACAAAAACACAAAGACAAAGCATGTCGTATTGGCAAAATAATTTGCCAATACGCTACTAACTGAACATTATACAAGGCACTTTGATATCATAAAGATAAATAAATATAAGGAAAATCTCCCTCCTAACCTTGGCCGACTTTTTTGTTATAAGTGTGAAGAAGAATTTCCTAAAATTTGTTAACTTTTTTGGCTTCTTACCACTTTGGTAATGTTTTGTTAGATTTTTCCTGTTAGATGCCTGACTTTGGTCGAGCTTAGGTGTTTTCCACATGGTTTGAGAAGTGTAAACGGTGAGCAACGACGCTGTAGACGCTACATCTATGCGAAGTGGGTAGCTAGTATGCGCTGCGTTTACTCAACCCTAAGTTTTATCAACAAAGAGAGAAGAGACGTATTATCTGCGTTACAAAAATATGATTTGTATATTTGTATGGATATTTAAAATTGCTTTCAAAATCTTAATCCACTTCATTTTGGGTAGCATTTTAACTAAAGAAAAATTGTGTTTTTTTCAAATGCAGGCTACGAAAACATGGTGAAGAACAAGCTGATCTACCCGGGGGCTCACGGCTACGTGAACGATTACAATCCCGGCGTGGACCCTTCAGTGCTTGATGAGCATGCCACAGCTGCTTTCAGACATTTCCATACCTTGATCAGGGGTTACTTGAAGTAAGTATTTCAGCCATATTTTTTTTTCTTACGATAAGCACCTACCTACCGTTCACGTTAAGTAAATAGTGACTCATCGTTGTCACTAGGCTTAGCCACGCTCCTTGACCAATTAGATCATATCAAATTAGAAAGCTGTTTTCACATTAACCAGTTGATTTTGATGATTTTTGCCAATTTTAAAAATTAATATCTGTCTTATTCGTAAAAACTAAAAATTCTGACGACTATGATTAATTTTTAAAATAATTACCTAATATTAATATTTGAACATTATTGTGTAATAAAAAGTTTGCTTTAAAATTAATGGTTTAATTTTTACTCAATGTATAAACACACCTTAATTTAGGCATTAATATAAAAGCAATCAACACGCATTTCCGCAAACATCCCTGATACGCTACAGAAGCGAGGCAGCCTCATCAACACCCTGAAAGCACTGTAGGATTTTTGCGTAAAGCATACCAGTTTATATATATATAGTGTGTATATCAGTTTTATAATAATGTTTACATTTAGTTGGCTCTAGTGCAATCACGATATACATAATATATATTGACTATTAATATTAATGAGATAGGAAATTGCAATTCCGGTCACATCTGGATTTATTATGCAAACCGAACTTAACATAATCATTACCAATCTTTTTATAGGTCATGATTTCTGGTTCTAATTACAGTAGAACCTAAGACCATAAAAATCCTCTAAAACGGCTTGACCGATATAAATTGTGAGCTGAGAATAGATCGTAGTCTATTTTTCTCCTCTTACCCTCTACCGCCATTTTTTTTCTTGGTGATTTATACGGCAGAACAATGTTTACCGGTTCTCCTGGAGATGAGCTGGGAGAAAATAAAAAACGGTAGCCGAGTCAGCATATAAAAATTAAAACATTCAAGCCGATTTTTTCGTTTTGATTAGTAGAGATTACAAAGGTGGTGCAAAAAAAAAAATTGCCTATGTGTGTGTATTTAAATTATAAAATAAATAAATGACACTACCAACTTTGGACATAAGACCAGGAGACTAGAATCACATTATAAAAGTATTTTTTGAGAAATGCGCATTATTTAATCGATATCTTTTTGTCAACGAGTTCGCTCGCGTTAAAGTCGATTATAATATTATAATAACACGCTACTTTTAATCATTAACGCATTTTGTCAGATTAGCTTTTGCCCGCAACTTATTTTTTGACTTTGCGGACAAAAAAGTAATAACGACAACGTGGCAATGCCGCCAGCCTTTTGGGCACACTTCAAGTCAATAGCGATGCGGATGAGTTTTATGACGTCACATTTTAGTTAGGAGAATTCTTTAGTGTTGAAGACTACAGCGCCATCTATTATCAGCACACCAACATCGACGTGACAGCGGCGCGATGACATCAGCAGCGAGGGGAGCGGGGACCATCAAGGCGATAAAACCACCGCGCGCGATCCAAAATTTCACTTTTTGATTTTGTGACACGGCAACAAATTATCTCCTTTATTACCTTATTGTAAATTGATTTATTAATTACACGAAGTTTAGAATCAGCCTTGGATCTCATTTCATTACGACGACCTGGTAACAAAAAAAAGCCGTAACATAAATTGGTCCTTCGAGCCGGACGATCATCTGGAGCAGCGCACCTTCTGGAGCAACGGTCAGGTCAATCCATCCAATTTTCCTCCCAAGTCCTGTGTTCAGTTTGTGCTAATATCGTTCTTTTTCGCAAAATTCCAGTTTTTTTCCACGGTGCAAACTTGTGAGTCTACCAGCATCAAACACGAGTACCTATACACCGGCTAACTGTAAGTACTTGACTCTTTTCTCTTGCAAGCCACCACTATGCCTAACAGTAAGAGACATTCAGTAGTAGAGATAGAAAGTTGTGAAGATATTATTCGTGATTTAGTTAAGAAAAGAGGTGTCGTTAAACGAAAATTGACTTTGTTCTCTAAATATGCTCAGTCATTGGATGTTTCGAAAATAACGGACACACAGAAAGCAGAATTAGAGGAGCGTTATCATTCCTTCAAATTATTAATCGATCAATTTTCTAGTGTACAAGATGACATAGACTCTTATGTGTCAGATGGTGACCTGGACGGGGAACTACTAGAGAGAGAAACGTTTCAAAATCAGTTTTATGCTATTGCGGGCAAGGCTAAATGTATTTTAAAAGACAATTCCACTCAAAATTCCGGAGGTCAAAGTCGATCACCAAACTATATGAAATTACCCACCATTTCTTTACCCAAATTCGACGGTTCATATGACCAGTGGCTCGAGTTTCGTGATACGTACTTGTCAATGATACACAATAGTGACAGTCTCGACAATGTTCAGAAGTTCCACTACTTACGTTCGGTTCTTACAGATGATGCATTACAGGTGGTTAAGGCACTGGAGTTCTCTTCCGACAATTATTTAGTTGCTTGGAGTCTCTTAGAGAATAGATATAATAATGAAAATTTGCTAGTTGGTAATCACGTAAAAGCTTTATTCTATGCGGAATCTATGAATAAAGAATCAGCAACTCAAATTCGTAGGTTAATAGACACAGTTTTAAGAAATATTCGAGCTTTAAAAACATTAGGAGAACCTACAGATTCGTGGGATACCTTAATTATCCATATAGTAACGTCTAAATTAGATTCAACGACGGATCGCGAGTGGGAAAGCCACAAAAGTACCCTCCCGAAAGTAGGAAAATTAAAACTGTCTCAATTAATGCAATTTCTCGCGAATCGTGCTGATTTTTTAGAATCAATTCAACCTCAAGGCAAACAACCATCAGACACTCACACAAAGAAACAGTCGGCCACAAAATCACACAGTCATATTATAACACGCAAAGACAACAACCACAAAAAATCATCTAATTCACCCCGTTACAAATGCGCACAGTGCGGTTCCAACCACCCGGTTTATTCGTGTGAAGATTTCTTTAATTTATCTCTTAAGGATAAAATCAAGTTAGTTGAGGAGAAAAAGATATGTCACAATTGTTTACGATCTGATCACGCAGTGAACGAGTGTTGGTATGGGCCGTGCAGGCATTGTAACAGAAAACACAACACATTGATACACATTGATGCTGCTGACACTCGCACATCATCAGCTGTTGCACAAATCACGCAAATAGTGCCACAGTCTGAACCAAGTGATGCGAGTGAGTCACACACACAGATGCCGCTTACCACTTCTTACAAATCTCACACAATTTACGAGGACGATAACAAAACTAATGCGCATTATTTTCTAAATCCAGTATTATTATCGACCGCATTAGTGGAAATAGCGGATAAACAAAATAAATATCACACAGTGCGAGCTCTTCTCGATAACGGGAGCCAACATTGCTTCATATCTGAACCGCTTTGTAAAAAACTAAACCTTTCATTGATACAGTCCACTGTTCAAGTTATAGGAGTAGGTAACACTATTTCTCAATCCACGCAATCATGCCAAATTCACTTGCGATCTAAAACGAACACATATAATACACACGTTAATTGTTTAGTTCTGTCTCGGATAACTGCGCAACTACCCTCACTTGGAAATAATTACAACATACAAATACCAGGGAATGTCCAACTTGCTGACCCTGAATTCTATCTGTCTAACGAAATCCATTTACTGTTAGGTGCAGATAGGTTCTGGCATCTCCTTAGTGATGGTTTGATTCGGTTGCCGAATGGTCCATATCTACAAAATACACAACTTGGCTGGATCATATCGGGAACCGTTCATAAAATGGTCTCACGCGATACCAGAACACATTGTAACTTCACACAAACATTAAATTCAGATCTAAAACGATTTTGGGAACTGGAAGAAATACCGTCCACACAAAACGCCTTCACTAAGGATGAAAGTGCATGTGAAAAATTATTTACGGACACGACCCTACGCGACGATAAGGGCCGTTTTTCTGTGCGCATTCCACTCCGTGAATCAGCTGATACCTTACAAGACACATTTTCTATGGCAAGGAACAGGTTTCTTGCACTCGAACGCAAACTAATTAGGAGCGCGCCTACCTATAGGCAAATGTATAAAAATTTTATGAGTGAGTATTTAGGTCTGGGACACATGAGTCGCATAACTGAATATAATTCCCCGTGTTATTTTCTTCCACACCACGGAGTCTATAGGGAACACAGTGCCACAACAAAACTTAGAGTTGTCTTTGACGCAAGTGCAAAATCTACTTCGGGCAAATCATTAAACGACATCCAACACATCGGGCCTACGTTACAAAATGATTTGTTTTCAATTTTGCTCCGTTTTAGACAATTTAAATATGTTGCGTGCGCAGACGTTGAAAAAATGTATAGACAAATATTAGTTCAACCTGATCAAAGAAATCTGCAACTAATACTTTGGAGGGAAGATCCATCTGAGCCGCTCGGTGTGTTTCAACTTAATACTGTCACTTACGGGACGGCGTCCGCTCCGTACCTCAGTATCAGATGTTTAAAACAACTCGCGTTAGAGTGTAAGGATGACGTAATTGCACAGGTTATTAACGACGACTTCTACGTTGATGATTTGATAACGGGACATCAGGATCAACAAAGACTATTAGAAATATGCAAAGACGTGTCCGCAGTATTAGAATCAGGTTGTTTTTCCCTTAGAAAGTGGGTATTTAACTGGTCATTTCCACAAACAGAATCGCTGTCTACCTCTAAAGAATTCACACTAGGTGAAAACTGTCATACCAAAACACTCGGCATGGGATGGTTTTATTCATCTGATGAATTACATTTTACAACTAAATGCGATCATGACGTCACTCACACTACTAAACGCAGTATTCTTTCAGTTATCGCACAGATTTACGATCCGTTAGGTTTGCTCACACCAACGATTATTATAGCAAAAATCATATTGCAAAGGTTGTGGCTAAGTAAAACAGGGTGGGATGACGCAGTTCCAGAAACATTACTTTTAGATTGGCAAAAATTTATTAGTAAATTAGCCAATTTAGGAAATATACGCATCCCACGTTATGTCATTGGAGAACATACAGAAGTAGTTGAGTTACATATATTTTGTGACGCTTCGCAAGACGCTTACGGCGCCTGCGCATATGTACGTAGCTGTACAGATGCACAACTGACATCGGTCAAATTGTTGTGTGCGAAGAGTAAGGTCGCACCCGTCAAACCCATTAGCGTACCGCGTTTAGAACTATGCGGCGCAGTAATTGCTGCGAAGTTGTTTACAAAAATCACTAACTCATTACGATTAACGTTCAATAGCGTATATTTTTGGTCAGACTCAACAATAGTTTTAGGTTGGCTCAAGATGTCGCCTAACTTATTAAAAACATTTGTGCAAAACCGCGTTGCACAAATTAATGAACTCACGGGTGACATGCCTTGGCTCCACGTACCCGGCAAACAAAATCCAGCCGATTTGTTATCGCGCGGCGTGCATCTTGATTCACTTGAAACTTGTGATTTGTGGTGGCGCGGACCGCCATTTTTATGCGTTCCTAACACACAATGGGAACATGACACTTCTTGTAATGTTAATCACGACGAATTACCGGAATTAAAATCAATTAAAACTTTGTTGCTAGCTCATGTAAATTCAGATTTTATTCTATTCGATAAGTTTTCATGTTTTAGTCGTTTGCGACGCGTAGTGGCGTACATTATGCGTTTTGTAAATAACTGCCGCACTAAATTAAAAACACAACGTCTTACGGGTTGCCTATCGATTGAAGAAATTAACATCTCTGTACGAATTCTAACTCGAATTGCACAACAACAATCCTTCTCAGACGTTTATACTACGTTAAAAGAGAATCGTCAAGTAAAAGGTCCACGTAGTATTTCCAGTTTAAACGTATTCCTCGATGAACACGATTTAATTAGAGTAGGTGGCAGATTATCTTACTCAGATTCGTTCTCTTATGACAAAAAACATCCTTTGTTGTTGTGCGGTAAACACAAGTTAACTCGATTAATATTTGAGCATCAGCACAAAGCATTGTTACACGCAGGGGCTCAGTTATTACTGGCCACAATTAGAGATTCTTGGTGGCCTACTAGAGGGCGCAACTTGGCTAAGCAAGTGGTGCACACTTGTATGAGATGCAAGCGTATGCGAGCGAAACCACTGAACATACAAATGGGTAACCTACCTAGTGAGCGATTGGAGCCAGGGTATCCATTCATACGCAGTGGCGTGGACTATGCTGGGCCATTGTTCATGTTAAACCGCGAAGGCAGGGGGGCCAAATTAACGAAATGTTACATTTGTCTTTTCGTATGCTTCGCTACGCGTGCAATACATTTAGAGTTGGTCACAAGTCTTACTACTAAAGCATATTTGCTGGCTTTGAAGCGTTTCATCTCTCGACGTGGCAAACCAATGCAGATTTATTCCGACAATGGCACGACCTTCGTAGGAGCTTTAAAGGAATTTTCAAAATTTTTAGATACTTCACAATCCGATATAATAGATTTCACAACTGAAAACTCTATAGAATTTAAATTCATCCCGCCGTACTCGCCACATTTTGGTGGTTTGTGGGAGGCGGGGGTTAAGTCCTGCAAGTTTCATTTATGTCGCATCGTAGGCAATGCACACTTTACTTATGAGGAGTTGAGTACGATCTTAGCACAAATTGAAGCCGTCCTCAACTCCCGACCTATGTACCCCATGTCCACAGATCCAAATGACCTGCTTCCTTTATGTCCTGCCCACTTCTTGATTGGCCGACCGCTCACCGCACCAGCAAGTCGGGACGTCACCGCAACTGCTACACAGCGCCTGCCGCGGTACGATCGCGTAGAACAAATGAGGCAAAACTTCTGGCATCGCTGGTCCACCGAGTACATATCGGAACTCCAGAAGAGAACAAAGTGGCAACTCAACCAGGACACTCTGACTCCTGACACCCTTGTCCTAATAAAAGACGACAACTTACCGCCACTTAAGTGGCACCTCGGACGAGTGCTGCAGACAGGCACCGGCAAGGATGGCATCTCACGCGTGGCCACCATCAAAACAGCAACGGGTGTTATTCGGCGAACATACCCGAAAATTTGCCCGCTTCTGCATCCGGGTGATGACCAAACTAGCAGCAGGTCAACTTCATTGGAACCTGATACTTCCAAGGCCGGGAGCATGTTGAAGACTACAGCGCCATCTATTATCAGCACACCAACATCGACGTGACAGCGGCGCGATGACATCAGCAGCGAGGGGAGCGGGGACCATCAAGGCGATAAAACCACCGCGCGCGATCCAAAATTTCACTTTTTGATTTTGTGACACGGCAACAAATTATCTCCTTTATTACCTTATTGTAAATTGATTTATTAATTACACGAAGTTTAGAATCAGCCTTGGATCTCATTTCATTACGACGACCTGGTAACAAAAAAAAGCCGTAACATTAGTGTATATATAGTTTTAATTAGTTAAGTTCCTGTCTATAGATCCAACTGAAAATCTAATATTAAATTAAATTTGAAATACATACTTTAAGATATAATTAAAAATATTCTTTTATGTGTTTTTCTCAGATTAATAGCAGAGAACCGTCGTACAGTCGGCACCGTGCGCATGAGTGACTGGTTCAACCGTCCCTTACTGCTAGAACTTGATAACGCCTTTGATCACTTGGCAAGAGGACTTGCAACCCAAGAACAAGACTTCAGCGACCAGTTCTGGGACTCGGAAATTACCCAATTCCTTTTCAAGTAAGCAATTCCAGTTTGGAAACTAATAAAAACTTTAAGCTTCAAACTAATGCAGCGGGAAACTTCGTCATTCAATATCGAGAGGATATCGACGACATCGGATGCAGTAGAGATAATATTGAAACTTTTACTTATATTCTGAATATTTATTTCTAATATTACCTACCGCAAAAGGAAAAAATGGAACCATTATACGATAACTTTTCTATCTGTCTGTCTGTCTGTTAAGACCTTAATCTTGGGAACGCGTCGAAATATCGAGTTTGACTATCGAGAGAATTAAATCTGTATACATAGGTAAATTTGTGGTCCCTTAAAGCTGTGAAAATAACCAAACTTTTAAATTAACGAAAAAAAAGTTACAGCCGTTTATGTCAGAAAAAAGTATATTTCAACATTCTCACACTTTCCCGTTGACCTAGAATCCTGTGGCATAAAGCAAAGTCTCATAGCACAATTACAGGAAAAAGCCTGAAAACTGTAAAAAAATAATTATGTAAAAAAAAAATCTACGTAACTCAACTTTGGAATTGAACTATATTCATAGGTAAGTTTATACGGAACCCTCAGTGCGCGAGTCCGACTCTCATTTGCCTAGTTTGTTTTATTATGGGTAGGCTCGCCTTTGACAACTATCTCACCCGATGTTAAATGACCATTTGACACTGGAAAATGCTTGCCTAAAAGTAACCTATTCACTCTTTACTTAAAAACCCCTTTGTTGGAGTTATCAGGAAACACAGACTTCGGCAGGGAATTCCACTCCTTAGATAGATAGAAATATTCCTTATTGTACACCAAAAATAAAAATTACATAAGGAACTTAAAATTAATAGGGTGTCAAAATGGGCGGTCTTATAATTTTTACAGACAACCTTTGGATGGATTTGACAGAGGTGGTGTACTATACTCATGATGCTGTACTCATAATAAATGTATTCCTAAATATTCAGAATATAAGCTTCTGTAATCAGAACAGAAGGGTTAACGATGGTCGCAATGCCAATGATTTACGACGAAAACAGTCGCCGGAATCGTGATAAAGTTTTACTGTACGGAAGATACGAGGAAGATTTATTGTCTCATTAATATTAAAACCAATCTGTGCCGATATTACGGCTTCAAATTGATATGTCTATAAACTTGAAATTAGGCGTTTGGCATTACGGATGAACTGTCAAGAGCGTATGCAAATAATGATTACATTATCACAACAATGCTCGGTTTGGCAATCAAGATATTATGACGTCACATCAAAGGGAACTCCTGCATGATTTTCAGTTATCTTCACAAATGATAGGATTATTTGTAAAATGTTTATCTGACTTCAAAGTTCCTATTGTCATATATGTACATATATGCCTTTGATGTCACAGTTGCTAGGAGTAGTCTCGCAGTCGACGTAATTTTATGCTGATATGATTCTGCTGTCATTTCCTATAGAGGGAAGGACATTATTCGAATACTCGTGGGAAATGAGAAAACGCATATGTTTGAAAGTCGAGTTTTGTTGTTATTGTGGTTAGAAAAATGTCTATCACCACTTTGTGGGCTCTTGACAAACTGGGATTTTGTCATTGATAATGTGCGATTTGTCACACTAATATTATAATAAAGACAAAAGTTTGTAAGTATATGTGTCTCTGTATGTTTGATATTACCTTAAGCTCTAACGGTTGAACGGGTTGTATATAATTTGGTAGGTAAGTATACAACTCATTTTTTTTATATCCCGTAACTGTAGGGTATGAATGAGACCATATTAAAGAATCAATTGGCATAAGAAATATTTTTAAACATTTTTTTTTGTTTTCATTTTTCATACATATTAACGATAAATATGTAATGTCATTATTTACGCTGTCATATTTTTTTTAAATAACTTTACTACACATCTGCGAAACTTAGCAAACGTTGCAAAAGTAAAGATTTGTCATACGGGTAAATTAATTATTGATAAGTAAATTGATGATATGTTCGAAACCAAGCATTTTCGGACCACTTATAGACTTAGCATTATTTTTTCTTGTAGAATATAAATCTTGAGTTATGGGATATCAAAAATAGTACGTTATATACGTGGACCATGTCCTGAATAGCACTTAAGATATCATATTTTAATCATGGGAGTGTGTCCCCTTTCCCGCGATATGCGGCGCATATCGCGGGCCATCTCTCAACCACTGCGCCAACTATGGCTGTCAAAACATATCTATTGAAATGCTACAACAAATTTTCGACGCAGTAGGTACAATACATTTCGTTAAAGTTTTAATAATTTAATATGGCGTTTATAAGACGGTTTACCAAAGTATTTATTATTATTTATGTTTCAATTATTTAGCGGGTAATAAAACAAGATGCCTACAGAAACTATGTAAACAAGATCCAAAATCTGAAAAGCCTTGTCAAAATTCGTCGTTAATTTTCTATTATTATTATTATTTTATCTCAAATCTAGTTAGCCTAGTTAATTGTTTGTTCTACAAGTTTAATAACAAAACTAAGATAGCGAACATTTCAAATTATATTATCTACCATTGTTTGACTTAGGATGTACGTACATCGCTTGTGTTGTAAAGGTTGTTTGGGTTATAATTAATTATTATCGACGCTATAATATTATAAAGAGGTAAAGTTGGTTTTATTTTATCTCTGAAATTACTGGTCCGATCGCGAAATTTTTTTCACCAATAGAAAGCTCCTTTATTCCTGAGTGACATAGGTTATATTTTATGTACGTGGGCGAAGCTGCGGGAAAAAGCTGGTCTTCTATATATGATTACTAGCCTTTGTGAGTGGCTTAGTCCGCCTGAAAGTAGAAAATTATCCCAACGGAACATACACTCGAAATAAAAAGGTCCCAATGTGCTATTCTAGAGAGCTTACCACGAGCTCTTAATGTGATTCATTTTTAACCGCCTTCGAAAAGGAGGAGGATCTATGTTCGGCTGAATGTATTTCTTTTTTTTATCACCTATATCTCGGTCAATTGTGGACCGATTTCGAAAATTATTTTTTTGATTGAAAAGTTATGCTTCCAAGTTGGTCCCATTGAAATATTGTTATGGTCTGATCATGAACTTCGAAGATATGGCATAGAACTCCTCATAAGATCACAGCAGAACTGTCGTAACAAGTAAAATGGCTTTGTTTATACGTGTAGTCGATAATTGGCCGAAGGAAAAGGGGGAGGGGATGTATCGGAGTAATCTGATGATGAAGCCAGAAGGTAAATTTTATTAATGTAATCTAACCGTGTTTGTGATTATTAGAATCGTTATGAGATGCTCTCTGGTTATAAGGTATTTAAGTTTGGCTAAGATGTACTTTTTAGTGTTGGTACCATAACCAAAAAGTGTAAAATATTTTTTTTTTTTACTTTTGTATTTTTTTTGTTAAAAGTTTTTTTTACGACCTGCACTGAACTGTTAAAGGGATGGACCTATACAGGGTGTATAGTAAGATTACAAAACATAAAGTTACTTTTTAACTAACCAGTTTATGTAGGCTTACATTTTAATGCTGTGTCGTACGTACCTATTGCAAACACAATATAGGTGCAAGCTTATTAGTTGAGTTTTCACCTAGAAAACCTTTAAGAGCCAACATAAATGACGATGGGGCCAGCTAGTTTTGATACTTGCTAGAGCTGCGGGATTGGTCACTGCCGTCATGAAGAGTCACTGTGATCTTGGTACGCAAAGATCAACTGAAGAAACATGGATGGGACTCAGAAAGAAAGAAAAAGAAAGAAGAAAGATAGAAAATGTGTTTATTCTGCCCGCATAGACAGACAGATAAATTGCAAAAAAAAAACAAAAAATTAGTTTTCCTTTCAGATCATCTGTGGACTTATAACTGACTTGATTTTGTCAATAAAAGTCAGACACCTCTCTCTCGTTACACACAGAGCGTTTATTTGATGATATTTTATATTACGCTGAAGAAAAAAAGGACATTTTTAAACATATACTGCAGTTAGATCACCAAAATTAGGACGTTGATAATGTAAAATTGATCAAGCTTAAGTATCTTCATTCAAATCTTCATTTCTTCAGACGCAACAACACTTTCGGAGGTGACCTGCGAGCAACGGACATCCAAAGAGGTCGTGACCACGGCCTAGGAACCTATGCAGCCACTCGAGCTGCCTGCGGTCTGCCCGAACCCCAGACCTTCGATGATATGTTGGACTTCATCTCCAAAGAGGTATGTTTACATTTACGCTCTGCCCGTAGTCTGTGGGAGGACCTTCCCTCCCTCTCTCTCTCTCTCTCTCTCCTCTCTCTCTCTTGACGTAATGACGTAAGACTTAGGGGACCGCAACGGTCCTCCCACAGACGTACATTTTTTTAAGGAGCCATAGCGGGTCACACCACAAACATGGTCAAGGTATTATAATCATACTCTAAAAAAATCTGGTGCAACGATTTGAATGAAATGGTTTCTGCTAAATCGTTATACAAAGGCAGGCGATAAAGTTGTCTGGAAAAATGTAAGACTTTTACCACACACACACGCATCACACATAGAAAAGAAAAAAATACACACTAGCTTTGGTCTCCGGAATAATGTTACAGAGATAAAAGTGCTATGAATCAGGGATAAAAAATGTGGGATTACTTTTGCTCCTTTCGGACATGACCTAACCCCGTACTAAGGAATCCTAAACTTTAACCTAGGTAATGGCCGTTTCGTGTACTGTAAATCTAAATCCGATAATCCTTTAAGTCGTGAAAACTCAAAAGTACAAAGCTGTAGTAAAGTACAAAGATATTATATTAGATTTAAGTTTGTTTGGGCAGGTATAAGTTGAGTAACTTTTTTAGTGTATATATTTCGGAGGAATAGAACAATACCTGCAGCGGTCTTCCCATCCGATTATACTTTAAGTGTCTTTAAGGCTACAGTAGGCTCTTAATAAGCTAGCTCTTAATTCACCATCAACGATTTCATAACTGCTTACCATCAGGCGACATGCATCGTAGTCAAGCATTAGTTGATATTATTCATTAAGAAATTCCTCGCTTGTGTTAGGTAGTTACCTAATACAAGCGAGCTGAAGCAGCTGGCATCGGATTAGCCTGGTCCATCTAGAAAATGGCGAGTGCTGGAGCGGATATGTCTTTTTGCATGTACCTAGATTAGACAGAAATGTGTTAAAAAAATGTAGATGGAGTGGGGAAGTCTCGTTGGGCTTAATTTTTATAAATATTTAGTTGTCTATATGGATAGCAACAGATGACTTGCGTCTTCCGAATATTTCGGCCGTCCATTCATGTTCCAGGGTTACCCTTGGAAGGGCTCCCAAACAAAGTGAACGTATGACTTGATGAGGGTCGCAGGAATCCGAGGGATATTGTATATTTATGTACTTTTATCTAAAAATTAATAAATAAATATACATAGTATCGCTTATAGCGGACTCCTGTGAATGACAGACACTTTGGGTCTATTGTTGTTTAGAAACTATTTTTGGAAAATATCGTAGGTTATTTTATAATTTTTGTATGCTTGTAACTTAGTACAAGATTTTAATATATAACTGTTTATTTTTCCAAATAAATTAAATAAAATATTATAAATATTACTCTTTAGTCTAGCACAAAGAATTGCCAAACTTAAGTGGCAATGGGCAGGGCACATTGCTCGCAGAACAGATGGCCGTTGGGGCGGAAAGGTTTTGGAGTGGCGCCGCGTACCGGAAGACGCAGTGTTGGAAGGCCTCCTACAAGGTGGACCGATGACCTGGTGAAGGTGGCAGGAAACCGATGGATGCGGGGCGCACGGGAACGTTCGATGTGGTGACACTTGGGGGAGACCTATAAACAAAAGTGTATCGGCTGAAATTATGATAGTCTAACAAGTAGGTAGGTAGGCAATATAATGTAGACAAGTAAAACGTGTGGAACTCGTCTACAATATAATTAATCCAATTTATTACAACCACGAAATTGTTCGCAACGTATGAAATGTGTCACCTACTACGTGATGTCAGGCGGTACGCTAACTTTTATCAAACTGTGTTTTTCATGCCCTGGATTGTATCTAGGCAAAAAGAAGTAAGTAGTACAGTTAATTGGGGTGAATAGAGACAAAACTATTAAGGGTATTTTCTCGATATTTGAATATTTTTTGCAGCATTTAACTATATCAATTTAATAATGAATTGTTATTCTAAAAAATCGATGTTTTGTTAGAGGCCGATATTATGGTATCAAAGTGAAAAATCATACCAAATTTTTGTCTTTATTCACCCCGTTTTACGGTAACAATAAATTCTGTCTCAAAAAGTTGATGACATGTTAGACAACTTGCTGTGTTTCCTCAGATATAATCTCAGGTAACATGTCACATCCAGTCTAAAAACTAGATACGTGCTATCAAAACAGTAATAAAAATAAAACAAGTGGCGAAGGTGCTGCCGAATGAACGATACGGGGCCCATGAGCTACAGAGGCCAGTAGTGAATGAATAATTTCTATTATGATAGATGGTGAGAAAAATCATCCAAAGACAACCCCCGCTCTTGGGCGGAGCAAGAGATAGTGTCAGACTCTTACAGACTAAAAGCCCAACCCGTTCCTTCTAGCCTTCATACCGGGGCTCGAGTTCCCTTTTGGATAACCCTGGCCTCAGTAGGCTTCGACCCGGCTGGCCCTGCTGTTGCTGACAACTCCTTGCATGCCGTAACAGTTTATAGCTCACACCGCAAAACTTAATATAAGTTAAGTTGGTCCAGCATGCCTCAATAAACGAACTCATTATCAATCAAGACTTTCTGTCCCATTTTAGAGTATTTAAATTTTAGAGTTCGGTCTTTCGCGATTGAGCAGTTTTTGAGGAGCAGCGGTGGCCCATTCCATTCCATCCATCCCATTCCATTCCGGTGGCATGTTCCGGACTTATGAGTTTTAGATCGTGAGCTCAAACCCAGTCATATGCATTACTTTGTGTAATTTATTTCATCATCACTGTGAACGAAAACATCATGAGGAAACCGGCATGTCCTAGAACTATAAATTCGAAGACATGTGACTTCCACCAATCCGCACTGGGCCCGTGTCTCAAAGAGGGGGAGTCCCAACAGATCTAATCTTGAACTAAACTTTTTCTAAATTAAACTAAATCTAAACCTACTTTTTCCTTTTTTGCAAGGTCGCATTTTTAAGTCAGTATGCACGTAACCTATCCAGTTAATCTGGCCATCTTCTTTATGGCTTATTTTCAATAAGCCATGAAGAAGATGGCATTGAATTTCATTCAATCACACTATCTCAAAGTACTGGCTCGAAGCTAATTGGGTTTTTAGTGTACAAAGAAAACGCCCTCAAAAATGTTTGATACACACTCAGGGTCTAGTTATGAAAAACAATAAATAAATACGGTTGGCGAAGTAGTCACGGGTTCAACTTTCATACCGAAACAATATTTGTATGTATAGCCTACGGATATTTTTTGTTCCGAAGCTTGGTGTTTATGTATGTGAGTTCAAAACGTTTGTAAACACCCCCATGATACACATGTAATTTTTTGTACACGGAAACGAAAAGAAAAAACAGTTACCTAAGTATATCATCTGTCGTGGGAGAAATAATTGACTAGACAAAACAGTCGAGTTTATTTGTAGTTGATATCTGATTACAAACAAAAGATGACGGATTCTTTCCTTGTGCTATTTCTGCACATTAAGCAGTTCATCTAAAAATAACTTAGAATACTCATATGGATTTACCTGTGTGGTTTTTGTTCGTTTGGGAATAAAGTTAACTTGTAGTAGGTATAGTCTTTCGACACGAGGTTTGCTTTTAAATGACAGTATTTAACTCATAATTCTTTAATCAGTCCAATTATGATTTTTTATGAGTAGCAGACGTTGTAAAGTACTTATTAGTCCACACCCTTTCCTCGTCTTATGTACAATTGCGCTAGCGAGTTTTGTTCCGGGTTTGATTGTTATGGTTCCCTGTCTGGATTTCTTTCTGCATTATAGACCAGCACTAGGTATTGGGTATTCGACGTTTCCTACCTAGCAGTATAAGTATGAGGTCCTTATTTGGCCATCTTTGATGGGGTTAACATCTCAAGACATGGTGGTACCAATGCATTCTGCCCTTTTTGACATTTTCGCCAATTGATGCAATCTCAAAAGACCCCCCTCCCCTTGACATATGTACTTTGCATAGTTAGTCTAGTAAAATTTCTCTTCCCTAACTTACCCACGTAAAATTTATTATGTAGTATAATTCCTTTATTAAATTTTACAATCGTGAACGTAAAAGTCTCGTGAATTCTCGGAAAACAATCTGTGACCCAAAGGCAAACATAGCCCGTTTATTTTTAGAATTTATCTGACCTATATAATAATTTATCTTTCGTTCGCCCAAAGTTGTCAAGAGATTAACGTCGTGATCTTGTCAAGTGTTATCTTCCATTATAAATCCTGTTTACTATGGCTTTGTTAGTAATAATTGAGGTCACAGTTGATGAGTTTACCAGGAGCGTTTAAATTGAAAACGGTTACTAAGGCAATACGGTTTCATTTTCATCAGAATTTTCGTTACAATCTTTAGTGGTTTAACTGTGGGGTAAATTTATTCATAAAAAGTTAATATTTATTAACTTTTATGATCATCAAGCTTTGAGTTTTTGGATTATTATTTTCTTGTTTGATAATAATAATGATAATTTTGTGTATGAAGGTGACGAATAATTTTGTTGTTTCCTGGTAGATGGTTCATGGTGTAGATTCCTATAATTTAAATAGCACTAAATAGATACTGAATCAATAATTAAAGAACTGTGAAGATGTTAACACACTCCTAACTGCATTGCATTTTTTTAAATAAAATAACAAAAAGAATGAATGTAAAAAAAGAATGATAGTATGTGAAACATTAGGGATCTAAGCGAATTTAGAACCATTTGACAAGCTCGCAAGAAATCTACATGCTTTATGAATTAATATTTTATGTATTCGGAGAGCTGATAAAATTATTTATACTATAGTGATACCGATGAACATTATTGTAAAATTTTTAGTAAATTGTAAAAAACGTATTTTTTTAAATTTATATTAATTACATATATATATTATTATATTTATTATTATTTACATATTAATTAGCATAGCATAGCATAGTCGGCCTTAAAGTGTCCCCACTATTGGGACTCAGGCCTCCTCTCTAGGAGAGAGAATGGGCCGTAATCCGCCACGCGGGCCCAGTGCTGTTGGTAGATGTCACATGTCTGCAAATTTTTGGTCCCACAACATATATCAGTTAATTGGTATATATTATTTAGTTGGATAAAAAAAGGTAATATTTACAAAGTTTTTGCAACGATAATAATAAACTAAACAACCAGCTGCAGTCTCACGATAGCCTTTTTGTTTTAATTTCATTTGCATTGCAAAATTATTTTCATTAATTAGCCCACCTTTAAATAGAATGCGGAAGAAAATTTTCTGTAGGGAAAAGTGCTGGAACTATTAAAATATTTCGTTTTGTTAGGTTGGGTTTCTTTCTTAAAACGTAACGTTATAGTTAAAAAAAAAAAAAACATTTTGTAAGAAATATTCAAGATAGTTACCGTGAAAATGACCGTAATACTGGAATCTTCTTTATTTACTAACACATTATTTTTTTAGTTTCTTGAAATAGTTTTAATACATCAAAAAAAAAAAAAAAATCAATTTGGTAAAAAAATCCAAAATTGCTATTAATCAATTCTGAACACTGTTAGAAAAAAATTTTTTTTGGCTCACAATTTGTGCCTGTGTCAAGTTTAGACAGTATTTAATTTTTGAACCGCTTGGCTGTTGTGAAACAGTTACTTTCTTTAATTATAAAACGGATTTAACATATTGTAATATTAAATGTATTTGCAATCGTATTCCTCAATGCTAAGGGTCATGACTTTCCTGTTTCGTCACCTTCACTTCTATGATGTTCTTTCTCCATATGTTTCTGTCTCTGGTGGTGTAAAGGGGACACTGTATACTATAGAGTCAAGAGCAGTGCGAATCTGGTCGGAGCAACTGACGATGGTAACCTCGATATATAGGCTCATCATGACCGATAACATAGACGAGAAAAGGCCCGGAGGCCTAATACGTTTGATCAACCCAGATCCACACCACTCTTGAGTGTACAGTATTTGCAATACATATTTGACATCAAATATATTGAGTTAGTCAGTTATGAGTTTTCTGCTCTATTTTACAAGTAATTATCTCTCTCTATTGTACTAAGATTATTTAAAAAAAATACTGCTATTATTTTATCTATTGGGAATCAATTTGTGAATAATTAAAACAGCCTACGAAAATTTCAAACTTCACTCGAAATTATCCCCACAATTGTTATCTCTGATGGAGTGGTACTTTGCCTATGCCCTCTCAATTACTTCTGAGTATTTTTACAGTCGTTAGTCACGTCAATCTATACACCTTTTTTTTCGGGTTGTAAATTCATCTAATGTTTTATATGCCTTCTAAAATGAACATTTCATTTCGCTCGGACCATGGCTTGAACCAGGAGGACACCACCGCCGATCGACTTCATGAGAACAATGGGTCAGATTTCCACCATGTGTCCATGCATTGTGTCCTTCGGGCGATCCGCACAATGGTAACACCTGAGCGATTTTTTCACCTGAATCCGAAACAGGAGCCTCCAGAACTGGCCATGGAGCTACGTCAGGATGCCGTGGAAACTCTTTAGCCACACCTTAAATAGTGGACTTACCGCCGTGACTGTGGCATGCCCAACACTGGGTTGTGACTGTCGCTTTTGCCATGCCACTATGAGATCCCACTGGTTTTCGACAGAGTTTCACCCTGGCGTGGCGTTGCAACACCATGTGCAAATCGTGCATGGATTGTCGACTAATCTATACACCAACAATCAAAATTCAACGATTTGTTATTATTAACTACGCAAATCAACTTGGAAGCTTACTTGTTAGTAGTAAGAAATGGAGCTTTAAAACAACAGTCCATTTTAATACATTGTGTAGGCGTAGAATCACTTGCAGCTGAAATAACTTAGACGTCGGAAGTTCGTGTTAGGACATAAGTTGTATTATCTTAGTTGTCTATTATAACAACAGAATCTGATGTAATAGGAATGATTAAGTGGCAATGGGCAAAGCACATTGCACGCAGAATAAATGGCCGTTGTGGCGAGGCGTTGTGATGATGATGATGATGAACAAAGGCACCATCAACTCAAAAGTCCTGATAAGGGTTGAGCTAGTTCTGTTCTAGCTGTACTTTTCTATGCTTCCATATTTTTCTGTCGCTTAAAACCACCATGTACTAAAGCGAGAAAAGTGCGGGAGTTTGAGAAAAGTGCGGGAGTGCGATCAATGTGGTGGAATTGTCGAGGTGATCGGCAACACGCTCTCTTTATTTATCTAGCTTTTGCCTGCAGCTTCACCCGCGTACATAAAATATAACCTATGTCACTCAAAAATAAAGTAGCTTTCTCTCAGTGAAAAAAATTTTGCAATTTGACCAGTACTTTCAGAGATTACCTCCTACAAACAAAAAACAAACTTTACCTCTTTATAATATTAGTGTAGATTTCAATGAAATAGTTTACTGGCACTTAGGAATTGTAATCTTTTCGAAAGATAAAACTTGCAGCAAGATAGAAAGAAAACTTTAAAATATGCAGTATTTGCTGCCCATTTTAATATTATTTTTGTTCTTTTGATCTTTGTAGAGTAACCAGATATTCTTGCATGTATTTAAATGTGCATATTTGCTACTACACCAAGTGCATATTATATTCTCATTATATTTTTTTTCGTAAAAAAACTATTTTTTATTTTGAAAATATATTTTGTGTTCTACTCACTGCAATTTATAGTGTTGTACTAAGCTTTGAAGGCCAGTGTAATATTTTTGCTGGAAAGTTTTGAAAAACAAGATAAAATTGTTTATGTAACGAGACGCTATTAACGCTAAAGGTTTTTAGCTAAGAAAATAATGGCGTTGTTTCGCACAAGCAGGAAGATGTTTTAAATATTCAGCAAAATTGACCCCATATTTCAATCGAAAAGAAATATTGCCATAATATTTTATGTCGGTCATTCCAGAATTAATTAGATTAAACAAAGTCTTTAAGTCATTTTGAAACTCTTTGGTTTGGCTGAAACCACGACGCGGCGTATAACTCGTATGTTGGAGCCGTTACCACTAGGTCACTGTTTTTCTACTGGGCTAGCACTGTTTGAAAATTATACTATAGAATAAAATACATATTTATGTAGCTCCTAAAATAATCTTATATAAAGTATAAAAATCTCGTGTCCAGTGTTCGTTATCGAAATCCTCTGAAACGGGTTGACCGATTTTTATGAAATGTTTTTGTTCATGTTTGATAGGTCTGAGAATAGGTTGTAGGGTATATTTACCTTCTAAGGGTGCTTTTAAACTAGCTGCAAAGTGCCGTACGGTGGCCGCGGCTGCAGCGCTGTCACCGCGCTGGTAGCGGTGGCAGCGCGGCGGCAGCGCTGTAGCCGCTGCGGTTTGAACATGATAATGTTGTTCAACTAATGCGCAGCTGCAATAAATATAAGTCACGCTGCACGCTACTTTGCCATTTACATGCGGCAGCGCTGCAGTCATGCTGCCGTCGCGCGGCACTTTGCGGCTAATTTGATGGCAGAATAAGGTTTACCGGGTCAGGTAGTAAACTTATAAAAATGTCATATATTCTAATTATAAAGCACAATATTTTCAGCATCACAGGTTTTCAGAAAAAATATACCTTACAATAATACTAAAACGTGTAACAAAATCGTAGTATTTTTTTTAATCGTTATAATTTTTCCCTAGAATGTGAATGTCCTGAAAAACCTGTACGAGACTCCCCAAGACGTCGAGCTGGTGGTAGCGGGCTCCTTGGAGCGCAACGTGCCGGGGGCGCAGGCTGGACCTACGTACCTGTGCATCTTGACTGAACAGTTCTACAGGACAAGGGTCGGAGACAGATACTTCTATGAAAACGGAGCTGATCCTGATACTGCTTTTACACCTAGTAAGTATTATTTTCGTATGGAAAGATGACCCTTAAGAAAATTCAACGGGAAAAGAATTTTATTTTTTAGAATAGTTAAATGTCTTGTTATTGGCGTCATAGAGCTAGGAGTCAAAGCACTGGCAGCGAATAGGGATGGTAATCGCAAATAGCTTAGCTGTGATGCCCATTGTAAGACTTTTTATTAGGCTTGGCCTATAAGAAAAAGATTCAAAAGGCTTCCCAACTTAAGAGCGTTTACACCTAATAGTAAAATATAGTTTGGAGATAAAGAAACAGTGTGATTTTTTACTTTCTATGGAAAACTTCGAATTACTCTCACTGTCTCTGAACTTTTTTTTCAAAAATGTTCGTAACTAACTTTTGAATTCTAGCCTTACGTATAAGTTTCATTAAAACCAATTTATTAGTTTACTCTTAATTGGGACTGAACCGGAGATGTCTGCCGTATACATAACAAATTGTGGGCCGAAATAGCCCAGAGTTTGAGTCTTTTGATAGAGGTTGTGGCAAACCACAAAGGAGATAGTGAGACAAACTAGATAGAATTCGCCTGACTGGAAGATGAAAGCGCGGGTCAATGCTCTCTGATGAGCTGATGCTGACATAGTCCTGGAGAGGATTTGTAGGTAAGGGGTCATAGAATAAATACTCATATTTGTGTTGACCTTAAAATCTAAGACTTAGACTTCAACTAATATTAGCGACATACCCCAGCTTCGCAAGGGTGTTAAAGATCAGACAAACAGGTTCACAGTCGGGGGGGACTTCGTTTTATAATAATAATTGTGTAAAAAATATCCTAGTAAAGCTTGCAGGATTACTTGTGATTTATCGAATGTATTTATATTTGTCGCCAAAAGGAGTTTGAAATTTATCCCTGAAGTACACCTTCAGCTCTTGGGAGTTGAAATTCCCTCAGACCTTAACTTTGGGACAACTTCTAATGCTATATAAAGCACAGGTCCGTTCGTGTATGGAGTACTTCAGCCACATATGGGCTGGAGCTGCAAAATGCCACCTGGCAGCTTTGGACTCTGTGAAAAGGCGTGTGAACAGACTTATTGGCGATCCAGATCTGGTTGAGTCCAATCTACAAAGTCTTGGGCACAGGCGAAGGGTAGCCAGCCTTTCAGCCTTTCGGTTTTTTACAGGATGCACTTTGGAGAGTGTGCGCAGGAATTACATGACTTGATTCCACCATCCCACTTCTACCAGCGGACAAGCCGACGAACGGCAATTGTCCACCCTTATGTTGTTGAAACCTCTACGGTCCGGAACAACCGTTTCGCCTCGTCGTTTATACCGCATACATCGAGGGACTGGAACAATTTGCCTGCATCGGTCTTCCCGTCTCATTATAATTTAGGTGTCTTTAAGGCAAGAGTGTGCCTCACCATCAACGATTGCACCACTGCTTACTATCAGGAGGGATAGCAGTCAAGCACTAGTTTATATAAATTACAAAAAAAAAACTACTTATAAGTCACCAATCCAATTTGTCTGAAAGAAATGTGAGACGAAATATTTTTTTGGCTCGAAAAGTAACCCAGGATTTATTACCCGTATATTCCCTTGGATGATTAAGATAAAAATCAGCTATCTGCCATTTCATAGAATTGAACAATCTGTCAAGCTGTTGTTTACCTGTATTTTTAACAAACAATCTCATATTTACTTTATTATGAGTACGAATAAAACAAAACCGTAAATAATTGTCCCATCATTTCTCCTAAATAAATCTTTTTTCGCATGAAAATTCATTTATGTAAGTATTTTATTGCGTTACGTGAAAATGTGTGATTGTTAATCATTCTTTCAGCACACAAATTACAATGCGGCAAACCCATGTCCAGCCTTTATTACTTTCATGTCTTTTGCAAATAATGCCATTTCTGTGAATGAAAAACATTCTCCCATCATATTTTACAGCAAAGTACGCAATAAAATGGGGATAAAGCCAATTATTCATCTGATTCAGAGCACGTGGCTCAAGATTCTCTAAATAGTCTTCCTGTGTACATACATGCCCTTATTTTATTATTTTCCTCAACAAATCTTGTTAATCTGTGTGTCTACTGCAACAGGAGACGAATACCACATCACACAAATTAACGTTATCTAAGACAATTAAGGCATTTTGGTTGTTGTGAGAGATGGTAAAGTATAGTTTGTTTTCCTTGACGGATAATCGCTTCTAAAATCATATTTGCTGTATAATGAGAAAACTGATGTTGAGAAATTTCATTCTGGAAACAGTCTTCATTGTAGGTGTTTAGAAAATATAAAAAGCTACAGTTTAGTAAATCGGCTGTTAAACGAAACTCGCGAGATTCATACTTCCTTACGTATTATAGAACAAAATATCCTAACGCCTCTGTCTGTCTGTATGGATGCGACTAATTCAAAACTTTAAAAATGTTAATTTATTGATCTCAAAACGATAAAGGAAAATATAGTAAGGAAACCCGCATATACTTGGAACAAAAATCGAAGTCAAATGACAGCCTCCAGTCAGCATTGGGTATGTGTAATGGATTACGGCCCATTCCCTCACTAGAGAGGAGGCCTGTGTCTCAGCAGTGGAGACATTATAAAGCTGATTATGCACAAGCTTATGCTTCTAATACTTTTGTGAAACTGGGATAGGTCGTAAGTATAATATTGTTTGAATCCAATTAAAAGTACGTATTCAACCCCGCAAGATGGTATATAGATTATATTTTGGCCCAATCCTTTCATAGCCGTAAGCCGCCGCGTATTCAAATCAGTTGTATTATACCTAGTTCCGTAGGAATTGGGATGTGATAGATAGTAAATTTCATAGATATGTAATACTGTACTTTTATAAACAGGTCAGCTTGATACGATACGTAGAGGCTCATCAATGGCTCGTCTACTCTGCGATAACGGCGACAATATTCGAGTCATGCAACCTAGGGCCTTCCAGCAGATATCGCACGGGTAAGTACTGTCATTACTTACAGTTCCGTATTTTACTGCTAATATACTGCGGTGTCGAGATACGGAGTGCGTTCCCGTTGAATTATACAGAGGATGAAGAGTTATTGTGATAATGTATTCAGTGTTCGCTGTTGGAGGTTTTCATGGTATTTTTATGGCACAATTTTCACAATACTTTCGGGGTTTTTTTAGTTACATAAAGTTTAAATATCCCTATGTTCAGTAACAAGTTATTATATACATCTTTTGCCCCTCTTTTCTTACCGATTAAGCAAAGACAATAGAGGTTAATCTAGCAAACATGTATATCTGACTGTTAATTAATTATTTCGTAGTTCTATGCTTAAAATAATTCAATAACTTATCCTTAGTTAAAGTTTCTTGCTTATTTTTGACTCTTTGACATATTTTTGTGTTGGTACTAATTTTATTTATATTTACAGGAACAAGGTAGTCCCCTGCGATCAACTGCCGTTTGTTGATCTGACATTATGGCAGGATGCAAGAGGCCATTTTTAATACATTCTAAGAAATAGTTAACTTAAGTAAATCTATTGACAAATAAAGTGTCACTGTTAACAATCAACGTGTATTGTAAAAAATTTGTACAACGTGGAAAATAAGAATTTTCCGAAAATTAGGAGCATTTCAATTCCCATTACAAAGTAGCATTGCTAGGTGATAATAAATTTACATATTCAGTTTTATGTTTCATAAGTTTTCAATTAACTTGACTGAATCAATTAATAGTTTATCCTTTATTGTGTTTGAAATATTGTCCGTAAATTGTTAGTTTGTAAATTTGTTGTCCAGAGTACCTAGTGCGAGTTTTGTTTTACGTTAATCGATCGTGAAGCGATCGTCACGTTTCTGACGTTCGGTGCTCCGATTGGCCCGCTTCAAGCTATTACCCAATCAGAGAGCTTAACGCAGTAAATGTTTCGATTGCGTCAACGTCAAAATAATTCGCACTCAGCGCGTAGCTCTATCTACAATGTGTAAATTGTGAACAAACATATTTTTTATTTATTTGTACAGATTATGATACTAAGTTGTAAATGTGTGATCAAGGCCATCCTATAAATATTTGTATATATTTAAAATTCTATTTTAGGTTACAAAAGCTGTTAATACTGACTGTATAAATGAACTATTTACATACTTTATATGAAATGAATGATCAGTAAGAAAGTTGTGTGTGTTGTAACTAGACGTAATAATAAAGTATATGTTTATAATTTTTGGTCTTATTTATTTATTCTCCAAGAAAATTAATAAAACTACTGAAGTTATCGCAATTTCACAATTTTTATGGGTTAAACCTTTGAAAGTCTTTGTATCTTTGCTCACTCAGTTTTAATGAGAAAGTAAAGTTCTTAAACCAGAAAGTATAGGAAAACAAATATAAAAAAAACAGAGAATCAAAGAGGCTGAAATATAATAAATACAGATAGACATAAATATCTGGCATCTGCTTATACACCACTAATTTTATATTAGCACAAATACTTAAAGAGCTTATTAGAAAAGCCCCTGTTATTATTTAAGTAAAGTCTCACTATATAATATTCATAAACAGCAAAGGTATTAGCGTTTGTGTTTATCCCAAAATGTCTCTCAATTTATGGAAATATTGTACAGGCTATTGATTATGTATGAATAAATGACGATTAAAATGGAAAAACACTGCCCGCAGTATTTTCTACTAGCAATTGTTATGTATGATTGAATCTATGATGAATTTACCTTTTCGTGGTCAATTTTAGGATTTCGGTTTTTTCTACTTTTAAAACCAAAAATATGATCAGTAACGGGTACAGATACAGCCCCATTTTTTTTGTGTACTAATTAAAAACTAGGGGTATATAAAGCGAATCGTCTGCGTATCTCTTATTTTAAAAAGCGAAATTTAAAATAGGTTGAGATTTTACCTAATGAAGTTCTTATTTTGCCGAAAATTTTTAACAAAAGCACGTATTTCATTACTCCTAAAAATGTCAAGAAAAGTGAAATAGATACTGCAGATGACGCAACTAACCTAAATTTGTATCAAGAATGCCCTTCACCGAGATTTCAGAGCGCCTAGTGGCCCTAAGTGCCTTTTAGATGCAGTTGCTTATAACATTTCAAGTTCGGCTAAGAGCCGTCTGGACTTGGCGCTGACGTGGCAGTTAAGGGCAACAGCAGTCAGCTGCAGGGTGCATGTAACTTTGTGACCACTTCAAACAGTTACGACGTTTGAAGGGCGTACTTAAGTGTTGATGCACATTAGGCTATCTACTGACTTCAGCCTCGCTATACTAATCTAACGCAACTGATTTTGCAGATATGTTCAGTTTAGATGACAATATATGCTTAGCTAAAAAAATTCATTCTAAATTTAATATGGCCAATTTTTGAAGAAGGCTTTTTATGCACCTAATTTCCGATTTATACTACAACGAATGTCGCCGCTTGTCTCCCACCCTTTAACTCCATTACAGGCAATAAACCTGCTAACAGACCACGCACACTAAGAACGCAAATTTGCTATTGGTTGTGTCAATTATGAGCATGATCATATTTTGAGGCACACTTGCCCCGCCCACAAGGCCATTCTAACCTCTCACCATTTCTGTGGGTAGGCCTACCTATCATTATGGATTACAATTTTGAGTGTTTGTTGCGAAGAATACGCAAAAAAAAACTAAATAAATTCGTCACAATAAATTAAAAGTGACGGATAATTTTTTAATAGTTTGTTTATAAAAAAATGCTCATTATTGAAGCATTTTCTGTACATTTGTTTTCAAGTGCTAAATGTGGACACAGCCTCAGCGGTTAACGTAAGTATTCTAGGCCCTTGCCACCTCATTTAAAAATTCACTCTTTATACAGTGTTTGCGATACGCCTATTTTTTGCCGATCTGAGTCTCTCGACAAAGTCATTAGTCATTAGAATGTAAATTTTCAAGAGCCCCTAACGCGTGGCTTGCCTTAGATACTGACCCATGGGCACGCCACAATCATGGCGGTAAGTCCCCTCTTTGAGGCGTGGCTGGAAAGGCCTCACGGCGTCCTTACCTTCCGCATGACGCAGGTCCTCACCGGACATGGTTCGTTCGGGAGTTTCCTACACCGGATTCATGCGGAAGTGACGCCCGGGTGTCGCCACTGTGCGGAACGCCCGGAGGACACGGTGGAGCACACAGTCGAGGTGTGCCCTGCTTGGGCGGAGCATCGCCGTGCCCTCGTGGGGGCGATCGGCGGCGGAGACCTCTCGCGCCGGGCCTTGGTTGAGGCCATGGTCCGGAGCGAGGAGGAGTGGCAGGCGGTCGCCGACTTCTGTGAAGCAGTAATACTTGCAAAGGAGGAGGCCGAACGCATCAGGCAACGGCGTTATCGCCGCCGCCGTCGCCGGGATTCTGATCCCGATTTCCGGCCAACGTAGACGCGGGCTTGCGGACAGTGAGCAATGGGTAGCTCGCTGTCCGGCCGTCCGGTAACTGTCCGGACCAAGCCCATGTCGTCGACGGCGCGCACTGTTCCCGCGCGCCTCAAGGAGTTGTCAGCAACAGCAGGGACCCAGCCGGGTCGAAGCCTACTGGGGCCAGGGTTATCCGAAAGGGCGCTCGAGCCCCGGTATGAAGGCTAGAAGGAACGGGGTGGGTCTTTTAGTCAGTAAGAGTCTGACACTATCTCCCGCTCCGCCCAAGGGCGGGGGATGTCAATGCATGATTTTTCCCACCATAAAAAAAAAAAAAAAAAAAAAAAAAAAAAAGATACTGACCCAAATGCACAGAATTTCTATAAAGAGGACTGTCTGTCGTCCAAAATCAAGATAATTTAAGCACAGGTATGCAAATATTATAAACAAAAAATTTTTGATTTTTTTTCTATCATATAAACTTAATAACTACTGGACAGATTTTAAAATTTATTTTATCATTAGAGTACTTTATCACTGAGTAACATACGCTATATATTTTCAGCTTTCAAGCGGTCGAAGCCACTGCCAGAAGCTAGTTATGTTGTAGATGATGTAACAATAGTTTAATACCACAGTTAACGAAGACATGTCATATCTCAGACACGCCATTAAAATGTCGCCTCGGTGGCTTGTGGCATGTCTAACTAGTTGTGTCGCGTCATGTTTAATGGAATAGTATGAGAGGATAACTTAGTTTGAACATTACTCGATAAGGTAATGATCACACTTATCTAAATGATCCGTGTATTGTAATGACACTGGTGCTGCCTGCCGTTGTCTATTCTTGGCTTGATAGGTACACTTCCTCTTGTCTAGATCCTTACTAATCAACTCATCAGTTCAGCCGATAAATGGCCAATGTTGGACATAGGCCTCCCCCAAGTGTCGCCACAATGAACAATCCTGTGCGTACCGCGTCCATCGGATTCCCGCAACTTTCACCAGGTCATCGGTTCACCTTGTAGGAAGGCTTCCAACGCTGCGCCTTCCGGTACGCGCTCGTTACTCCAAAACCTTTCGGCTTCGGTACAATCAACTAACTTTTTAGATTGGAAGATCATAAAAAATTGTTCAATCATTCAAAACACGGTATTACGAGTCGTGTGTTGTCATTCGTGTCGATATGAGAAATGAAAAAATAGATGAATAAGATTAGTTACCTACGAGAGAATTTTCAGCTGACAAATAATAAGGTATTTAAGAAGACATACTGACTTAAATTATATTTACCACACGCGAAAAAAGAAAGATAACGCCTGCAAAGTATGTTAGAGTTCGGTAATTCCGTGATTTACTTGAATATTTCACAAGAGTTGTTCCTGGAAATAGTTTTATTAACCTGATAACAATGATTTTAAGAAAAACTGTCGTCATTCAGAATCTTGATTAAATGTGCAAGGCTGCATAGATGTAATTTTTTTATATATTTAATACATGAGTACATTATGGAGGGCCAAAGTTCATGAAAAATAGCAAATTTTCAGAGGTTTTACTGGATTAGTTTTACTTAAATGACATGGTCGGATTAGTAGGGAGCTGTGCCCAAACAAAAAATATTCATGTACACAGACAAATGGTACGTCATATTGAAGCTTAAGGGTGCGGCTTTACAGTAGTTTAAGTTTTGTGATCAGAGATAGAGCGAGAGACCCTATAAATAAAATTTAAAAAAACACGCCTAATCATTTTGAATAGCAATGATTGACATCAACACAACAATGATCTACAATAACAGTAAGTTAGTATGAGAACGCCTTTAATTCTATGAAAATGTACGAAACAGTATCAATGATACATATTCGTAGAGGCTAGTGAAGAGTCAAAAATCAAAATACCAAGTAAAAAGTATTTACATTGATGAACATATATTGGTCGTCTAACAGATATTTTTTTGCATATTCAGGCGAATTAGCAAAAAATATACAATTGGATATGCAATAAAACACTAAAAACATAACACTTTAAGTTTTATTTAGTCATATAAATAAGTAAGTACAGACATTTGCTTATATATGTTTATTTCTTAATAGTTTAACACATCATCACTACAATAATTATTCAGACAAGACACATTGAATGTTTTCATCCTCTCTTAAATCTCAAAAAGAAGAACTATATAGCTTCGAAGATACGTTATCAAGGAATGAGGCTGATGCCGTTATATTTGCTTGATTAGCAACTGATAATTTAGGTAATCCAGATTCATTTTCCTGTAGTTCTTCAACCTGTTTATGTATATCAGCCAATTTATTTTGTAGTTATGGTGTTAAAGTTCTTACAATATGCCCTACCCGTTCCTATGTCCTTCTTTTTTTTAAAAAAAAAAAAAACCCGATAAATGAATAGCCTGGGGTCAAGTTTAAATATCCAATATAGTAATAAATAGAAAACAGAGTAAAATGTGGTAGGAACAACACAAGACTGCAAGACAGTTTTGACAGTTTCGTTTAAAGAGCGCAGAAACGTCAAAATAATTTTAGGACGTTTTGGTGGACGCTTTTGAAAATATTTCCGATTCATAATGTGTAATGTGAGTACCATTAAAACGCGCGGCGGCTCGAAAAGTGGTGTCCAGTTAACTTTTTAACTTCTGCAATACAATTGTAGTATTTACAAGTATTTTATATTTTTAGTCTGACCTTCAGGCGTGTTACTACAGATAAGAACATTTTCTGTCATAAGCGTGTACCCAAACGTAAATGCAATTTGTATCGATTTATCCTCATCCTCCATGGTTGCTATGAAACAAAACGACTCAAAAACAATTAAAATACTTATTTTTTTTGGATTTTTTCTCGCCACTCCTAAAGAAATGGATTGTTGCGACTTATTTTTATTTATTTTAGAAGTAATTTTTATATAATAAATAATTAATGGAACGTATAGTTGATTTTTGGGCAGGATCCGGCCATGTCTTTTATATTTTGATCTCTATAGAAGCCTATGTAATATCCACAAGATATCTGTGTATCCAAAATATCTGGAGAAAGATGTATAATAACATCTTAGTCACGAAAGAGCGGTTGTATAAAAATATATCTCGCGTGAGCCGCTCTTAAGTAATTTTCGTTGGTCGTTTGGATGCTACGTAAAATTGTAACAGCAACATGCCTAAAGTAAAAAAAATCGTTATGTAGGTACAAAGTCTGAATACTTGTAAATGCCACTCTTAAAAAAATACTAAGCAATTTATACCAGAATCATCTTCTGTAAGTAATTTCTTCATGTACAAAGCAGATTTTTATAAAGAATAACTTCCAAAAAGTTAAAAAAAGCAAAGGAAGTTTTATCAAAGCATAACAAAATATTCAAGATAAAAGCTAAACAGTATGACACCCTTGGTAACACAGCGGGACTTTGTTTAGTTCGCTCAGTAAATACAGTAAAAGCGCAAAAATAAAGGTTGGAATTTTTGAGCTATTTTGATGAATAAAAATTCCACTGAGTCTTGATGGAATGCTTTGCAAAAACTTTGTTTTATTTTATTAATTTATTTCTGTAATTTTGATTCAGTGGGGCTGTACTAGAATATTTTGTTAGTCAGGGATCATGGCCTTCCCACACAAATGTCCACCAGACTCTGAATGTCAAACGGTACAACGTGCAAATAAATATTTCATGGGTAGCTAAGTTCAACGTAGGAAGGAAGGCATTTTAACAGAAAATTGTACGCAAATGATAATTGTTCCAATTTTGATGTTTAGGTCGGATGACGTATTATGGCGTTACCAGGAGGAAGTTCAAGGAAACAACCGTTTTTTGTGAAATTATGAAATAACTTTTCCCGCTTTTGGTGGAGCGATAGAGTGTTAGACTTAACAGATTAAAGCTCACCCTTTTTAGTCGGAAATCATCAAAACAGTTATATTCTCTCTTGCTTCACCCAGGGCCAGAGGGAGTGTCAAAATTTTACTACCTATGATCCAGGGCCCCAGTAACTAAGTAGTAAGGCCCTCATATATACTACAGGTATGGTTTTATACCCGGTTGATGGTATATTTCCCCACTTTAATAGATAGCCAATGATAAAAGGAAAAAAAAAGATAGAAAAAATATTTATTTGGCGACAGCCATAGGTAGGTACATCTCTGCATATCATTTTGGGAAATAGGCAAGTACTGGCATGATTTTATGTTATTTGTCACGTACGTTTAATAAGCACACCTGCTACACATTTAGTGTCATTAAACGTTACGTTTGACCGCCATCTCACCCGATGGAAAACGACGATGCGGTCGATGATGGAGCGCGCTTACCTAGAACTACCTAACCTTCACACTTATTCACTCTTAATTTAAAGATCCCTAGGTTGTAGCCATCAGGAAACACAGACTCCGGTAGGGAAATCTACTCCTTACCTGTACGCACAATGAATGCGTTCCCAAAACGTTTTCCTTCTATTCTGCAACTCTGTGATTTACTTTTTATTTGGCAGACAAGAGATAAGATAAAATACATTTCTTTGCTCAAAAATATTTATACACATAAGTACAATAATAAAAAAGTGCATGTAAGATAACGTTGCGAAAAGAAATGGTCCGGACCTGTTTGTCACGTACAAATGTTATGCTATGGCGTGCAAATGTTTTGAATACTAGATGAAAAAGCAAAGCAAATTAATATTTTTTATTTAAGCAATGAATATTAATAACTAGCTTTTGCTCGCGGCTTCACGTCCAGACAGGCCCACGTCCATAAAAAATAGCCTATGCCACTCAGGAATAAAATACCTTTCTATTGTTGAAAAAATTTTAGCAATCGGCTCTGTACTTCCAGAGATTATAAAAAAAAAAACATACTTTACCTCGTTTTTACATTAGTGTAGATTTTATACAAAGCGACAGATATGTGACCTCCAAAATCCAATTACTTCGCAATATTGACATTCTGAGGCTAGACTAGCTATTAGAATTTCGAACTTCGACCTGCCTATACCGTCTGTTATTCATATGAAAACTAGGTCTATCCGGGGAATTATGAGACATACTCGTAATTAAAATTAGATATAAATATCTACGAATATTTTCTAAGGAGTAGATTTGTTAGAATTATATTTCCTTTTAAAAAAATCCCCGTGGCTCTAGCGGGCATCGACCCTCTTACTGTAGAGGGCCCCCTACGGTTTTTTTCTGGAACAGGGATCTCCCGAACATAACATGTCTGGTGAGAGCCTGCATCGTGTGAAAGGTTTTTTTTTAGATGGGAAATTATCCAATGACTTCACTCGCTCGAAGACGGAGCGAGAGAGTATGCCAAAATTTTACTGACTAAAACCCACTCCTATGTTCCTTTTTTGCCTCGCGATCCAGGACCATGTGTTTTCTTTTCAGAAGCAAACCCATGACCCTAGTAGATTTCGACCCTGCTGGGCCCCTACCTACGGTTTTGCTGACATAACCTACCTTGAGTCACAATACAAGTTACCATAGCTAACCTGGAAAATTCTAATTAGACTCCGCGGTTGGACGAAGCAAAGAGAAAAACATATAATGGGGGAACCGTCCGGGAAGGTCGGTTTCGATCTTCACTGTTTGTGCGATGCCACAAACAAAATTAAGATTCAACCGACTATGAAATTGTGTTTAATCGTTCGGAAGATCATCATAAAAACTATAATTATTATGAACAGGGATAAGATAACATACTTAGTAACTATTAAGTAATTGTATTTGTAGTCAAATTTAACTTTGTTATAGGTACCTGACAGATCGAAAGTATAACGAACTCTCTACCAATATGTATTGTAAATCAGACAATACAAAATATGTACGATATTATAAAATAATTAAGAGTTTATAAATAAGGGCTATTTGAATTTTAGTACGTTAATATATGTACCTAAGTGGTCTCCTGGGTTTTGAGAAAGTGCATATTAATATGTACCTACATATAATAAATTTATAGAAGTTTTTAGTTGTGCGCCAATCACGAAGAATGTACAATATGTGGGTAATTAAATGCCGATTTATTAACAGAGAACTTTATTTACTACAAACAATAACAAATTAGTGCTTTCAACAATAGTCCGAATCGCAATTAACAATCGCACCGAATCGCAAATAAAATTAATGAAATCACTTCGCACACTTAGGTAGTTCGCTCTTGTTCCCAGTCGAAATCCAAACTAACTCACTTCCAGTCGGGGGCCCGTATTTATATGCGGAACAAAAAAAATTCTAGATACCGACGTCTCAAGATCACTCTCGAACAATAGAGTCACGTTGCGGGGCCATAAATCATTTTTATTGCATGATGTACCAAGAGTCACTTTCATGCGAATTTCGACTCTATTGTTAATGGCGGAGAGTACCATTTCCCTTATCGGTAGATACATAGCTACCTACTATTATTATTTGAATAATAATAGTGGTACGTACTTGTGTAGATGGTTCGAGATTTTTCTAAGCCTGGTTACGTACCACCATTCTAGATCTTTCGAACAGCAATGTGTTTTAATTATTAGGTGCTACTCATTATTTCCTTAAAAATATGGCGTATTCAAGTTTTAAATGCGTAACAATATTATTATTTAGGTTTTGCTTTATCGTAATCGGTTAACTAAATCGAAAGATATAATTATGAATTTAATTTTTTTAAGAAGTAAAATATCGCACCTTGACTGTTAGGCGGTACGAAGTTCGCCGGGTCAGCTAGTTTTAAATAATAACCAGAGATACGTGAAAAACCTTCTAGCGGCAATAAACAAACCACTAGAACGTAGACTTGTGGGAGTGGGGTCGTGAGTTCAAACCGTGTAGTTTGCAGGTTCTAACGTGAACCTACATCACCAGCGTCTGTATTTAGCGCAGATGAAGAAGGATTTAAAATATAACAAATGAACGAATAATATATTATACACCGCTAAATTTTAATCGTTTTAATCCCGTGGAGGGTCAATTTAGTACATGAAACACTAACGATTTGTAAAGATAAAATTAAAAAATAAAGTACCTTTTTCAAAACTCGTATTAATTTACGCATGTACGATATTAATCTCTTGAAGAAAACGTCAGCCGAGCGAGTTTAATGACCCGTAGGTAGTGGTCGGCGTTGCGTACAAACTATTACGTACTTATTTTATTCGTTTGCCATTAATGTGTAAGTACCATTTTTTGCCACATCACATACCTACGATTTGGTAAAAAAGATACATTTCCTCTCGGTCGTGCTATCTGAGTGTTTTGCATGAGCCAGCGTAATGAGAAACCTTACAAAGTCGTTGTCGACGTATTGGATTTTAGGCCGAAGTTCTTTGATGTTGATCATCGAAGATAAAAAAGAAGCACAGCGCTTCTTTGATATCGCTTTCTGGTACAATTCAATTTCTAAAATAACATTACATTCAAAATAATATATTTTATTTTCTCACAACAATATACAGTTATCATCAAACATTTTAATGAGTATACAAAAAAAAAAGTCAGTTAAAACATATTGTAGGAGACTGATGCCTAAGCTAGGCTCTAGGCCTGTGTTTCAATTCATCAAGTTCCCACTCCTTAACTTTTTCATAAATTAGAATATAAATATGCGCTGACAACGCAGTAACAAAACCACTTTATATGAAGACAACAATTTTTTAGGGTTCCGTAGCCATATGGCAAAAAACGGAAACCTTATAGATTCGTTATCGATTCGTCATGTCTGTCTGTCTGTCTGTCTGTCGGTCTGTCTGTCTGTCTGTCTGTCTGTCTGTCTGTCTGTCTGTCTGTCTGTCTGTCTGTCTGTCTGTCTGTCTGTCTGTCTGTCTGTCTGTCTGTCCGTCCGTCCGTATGTCACAGCCACTTTTTTCCGAAACTATAAGAGCTATACTGTTGAAACTTAGTAAGTAGATGTATTCTGTGAACCGCTTTAAGATTTTCACACAAAAATAGAAAAAGAGCAATAAATTTTGGGGGTCCCCATACTTAGAACTGAAACCCAAAAAAATTTTTTTCATCAAACTCATACGTGTGGGGTATCTATGGATAGGTCTTCAAAAATGATATTGAAGTTTCTAGTATCATTTTTTCCTAAGTTGAACAGTTTACGCGAGAGACACTTCCAAAGTGGTAAAATGTGTTTCCCCCCCCCCCCCCTCTAACTTCTAAAATAAGAGAATGATAAAACTAAAAAAAATATATGATGTCTATGTAAACTACCAACGAAAATTGGTTTGAACGAGATCTAGTGAGTAGTTTTTTTTTAATACGTCATAAATCTAAAAAAATATACTATTATTAAAACATCGATCAAAGTTACAACGAACTACAAGAACTTTTATATTATGTTACTTGCTGCTACGGAACCCTCCATGGGCGAGTCCGACTCGCACTTGGCCGGTTTTTTCATTTATATACATTTGACCCCAAAAATAATGCTACACAAATAGACAATTCTTGACACTAAAACAAGTCAAACTAAAATAAACTTTATCATATTCAATGAGACGTAAACATCGCTGTGCACCGAATTGACGCTGAAGTTCTACAAAAGGCAGTCGAATGAATGCAGACTTACAGTCTTCCTTTTGTAGCGTGGAGAATGGACAGAGCTACGCCCTCCCACAACAACATGCACACTGATGAGATAGACAGAGGGACTTTGGGGCAATACTGGTTTTTTTTTTGCTTACATTTTCTATGTCCATGTAACCTCACGTGCTCGAATTCGAATTTTATATAAAAAATACCACAGCAAGTTGTTTTTTGAATTGGGAATTCATCTAATGTTTTTTTCCGCTCTAGAGAAGAACGGGAGGGTGTATCAGACTTTAACTGACTAAACCCACGCCTATGTTTTTTCAGTTGCATTTTACATTCTAAGAGACACATTTCAAACGTTTTCTCAAGACCGTAGCCGGCACCGGGCCCCTATTGTTTGCTTACGTCTCTTTGAGGTGCCCGTGGAACACTACACACCGTCCACGACTCGGGTTCAGTCCTTATAGGACGAGCAGACGATAAGCTACCCAGTGCTTGACGCTTAGTTCAAAGAATAACTTTGCCTGAAAATCTGTCAAAAGAAACGTTTTTAACTAATAATACTCAACTTCATAGTTGAGTAGAGAGCGCTCAGTCTATTCTCTCCTGTCTGCGC
The DNA here is from genome assembly GCA_929112965.1 of Mythimna albipuncta. NCBI lineage: Eukaryota > Metazoa > Arthropoda > Insecta > Lepidoptera > Noctuidae > Mythimna > Mythimna albipuncta. The sequence continues at coordinate 12,207,950 of OV815969.1, forward strand.
TATGCACTAAGTAGTGCAAGAGTGTCGGTCGGGTAAGTATTTCTTGTTGGCAAAGAAGTTTTAAATGGTAATTCTCACTACGTTCTGCGTCAAACAAGAAACTTTATGTAACTTTAGGCAACTCTGTAACTTTGTTGGTCTTAAGTCTCAAAATTGTAGTTTTAAGTAAAATACAACATGAATTTCTGAGACGGGCAGGGATATTTTTAGAGATTGTCTATGAAATAATAGGAATTTAGATCAGCATTTTGAAACAGAGTTCTAGTCTGCAAGAAAATGTACGATTTGCGTGATACTTTTTTAATAAAACTATAGTATTATGTAAAGATCAACTTAGGTTGAGCTCTAGAAAACCCACAAGTCATTGTATTATTTTAGTTAGAGCAAGGGGCCGAAGCTTAGTAGACACTTTTCGTGGAATGTGGTATCTACTAATTAAATCCCTGTACGCGCTGTGCTAGAGCTCCAAAACTATTGTGACATATAAAAAACAAAGCTATAGGACCTATGGTTTTGAGAGGCTTAAGTGGACTGGTTACCCAAATCAAAAGCATTTATTTTAAATAGACCATTTACAGGCACTTTTGAATAGTTAAAAAAAAGTGAAGCTAAGTTGCACGTTCCAAAGCGTAGATCTCTATGGAGAAGAACTAGTAAGAAACTCCATGGACACTCTTTTATATCATATTATGAGTTACATGTAATCTTCAAAGTAAAAGTCAAAAATATTTTATTTCACATAGGCCTACATGGGCACTTATAAAACGTCAGAAGCAAGTGCACGGATCCAAATTGGTCGTTTCCTATGGAGAAGAACCGGCAAGAAACTCCATGGTTACTCATTTTTTTCAAAAGTGGTTGTTATTACAATAGTGATAGATATTTTGTAAGAACAGTGTAGACCAGTCAAATATTGTACACAAAAGCACAATAAAAATTATCATAATAAAAAACAAAGTAAGTCGAAATAGAAGTATTCTAAGAGTTCGTGGAGTATACAGTGTTCTCACATTCACATTATAAAAAGAGGCTATATAAAAAATAATGAAATCAGGAATAATTTCATAATTACATAGTTACACATTTCGTCGTTATCATTTCTTAGTTACATATTTCTTGTTGCTTCTATTCTGTGAGTACTATGTAGTGCAGCGGAGACCTCTCGCGCCGGACCTTGGTCGAGGCCATGGTCCGGAGCGAGGAGGAGTGGCAGGCGGTCGCCGACTTCTGCGAAGCAGTAGGTAATGCTCGCAAAGGAGGAGGCCGAACGCATCAGGCGCAACGGCGCTCTCGCCGCCGCCGCCGGGATTCCGATCCCGATTTCCGGCCAACGTAGACGCGGGCTTGCGGACAGTGAGCAATGGGTAGCTCGCTGTCCGGCCGTCCGGTAACTGTCCGGACCAAGCCCAAGTCGTCGACGGCGCGCACTGTTCCCACGCGCCTCAAAGAGTTGCCAGTAACAGCAGGGACCCAGCCGGGTCGAAGCCTACTGGGGCCAGGGTTATTCGAAAGGGCGCTCGAGCCCCGGCATGAAGGCTAGAAGGAACGGGGTGGGTCTTTTAGTCAGTAAGAGTCTGACACTATCTCCCGCTCCGTCCAAGGGCGGGGGATGTCAATGCATGATTTTTCCCACCATAAAAAAAGTACTATGTAGTACATAAGTAATAAAAAGATAAATTTACTGGCAGCTAAGAGATGACCAGTCTCAATTGACGGCACCCATTCACGAGCATGACGCGTGCATCAGCCCCACCAGCCTAGGTTACCAGGAAATCATTATTATTATATCTTGTTGAAAGCCAACTATTTCACACGTATCTTGTGTAACAGACTTCTATCTCTTGTGTAACAGACTTCGTCTACAAAGTTGAGATATTACCGACAAAAAGATTATCGCTAGAGTAACTCTTAGAAAACCGGCTAATTACTTAATAAGATAGAGCTGGTAATTATCTCTAAGCTTAATGCTAAAAGTTAGAAGATTTTAAAGTTTTGATTTGTAGTTTCGGAATACTTTTCGTCTCATAACTTAAAGAAGTTACTAAAAATAATTAAGATTAATTCGTTAAAATAATATGCCAAATTATATTGTTTAGTAAAACCCCGCAGATGCGATGGGAATATCACGACATAATGTTTTGTCGATATTTGATTCTAGCTTTTGCCAGTGGCATTGCCCACTCGCGCTATGCAAAGGTTTTTCCATACAAACTTTGAATCCTCGTTTCATCCCTCGAGGGGTTGAATTTTGAAAGATCATCTCTTGGTGCTTGCCTACGTCATAAAAGGAAACCTTGTGTAAAATACGGTCCTTGTCGCAGTAGTTTCGACTGTGCGTTGATTATGTCTGACAGTCAGTTTTTCCTTATATACATATATAGACTTTCTTCTACCTCTTTTTAACCCCGTTATGAGATGAATTTCAATAACATACGTAACTCGTCCACCATCGTTTGTGTTAAAGAATGTTCATGCAGAAGTAGATTGGTCCAAGAAATCACGTTATCCCATACAAACTTTGCCCCTCTTTTTCACCCTAATAGGGGAACAATTCCAAAAAATCCTTTCTTATCGGATGCTTACGTCATACAAAGAACATACCCTAAAGTTTCAGATCTTTACGATCAGTGGTTTAGACTGCATTGCTCCATCAGTTAGTAATTCAGGACAAAGTATTTTATAGGTAAAGATTAGTGGTTAATTACTAATACAGACTTTAAGTTAATAAACTTGCGTCAGTAGGTTTTTCATGTATAGTTAAATTTTTAACCCTTCGCGCGGAAGGCTGTTATTATTACGTAATTAGGCGGGAAGTATTTAGTAAAATACAAAAAAAAACTTTTTTAATTATTATTTTTCAAGAAAAACAAAGATTTAGAGTCCAAAATTTTCGGCCGAATATATTTCTTACATTCGTGTGTACAGTACGACAATTAGGCGTTTTTCAAGATCATTCAAGTTGTACAACCGTTATGATCTAAGATACGTAGAAGGAATCTCTTCACTCATCTGTTAATTGATTATGATATATATTATATGCTAGGTAATGCGTTCATTAAGACATTGAGCACAGGTTGCCTAGCTAAATGTGGTGCCAATGATATTAAACAATAAAAAAAAATGTTATATTTTTATATCAATTACCCCTCATTAGTCGAACATCAGCTGAAAGAATGTGCCCCAAGGAACTCAAATACTATAAATTGCCTCCTTATTTTGGTGCAAATAGGAGGGTTGCCTAGCATAAAGAGGTAAATAAATGGCCATAATTTACCTTCATCTAATATTAAATCTCTTTTTTAATATTCATTAGTGATTTTAAGTCTAATAGAAGCTATTAGTAACGATAGAACTAGATTTAGAAGTATTTGTATAAAGTCGAAAATATCAAATGTGACGCTCGCGATCTCAAACAAATTTTATTGTTTGACATTATTGGCACCAGATTTAGCTAAGCTAACTATTCGGAATGTTTTAACAAACGCATTATCTAGCTCATAATATTTCAGGCGCGGACTTGCGGACAGTGAGCAATGGGTAGCTCGCTTTCCTGCCGTCCGGTAACTGACCAGACTAAACCCAAGTCTCGACGGCACGCAATGTTCCCGCGCGCCTCAAGGAGTTGTCAGCAACAGCAGGGACCCAGTCGGGTCGAAGCCTACTGGGGCCAGGATTATCCGAAAGGGAACTCGAGCCCCGGTATGAAGGCTAGAAGGAACTGAGTGGGTCGTTTAGTCAGTAAGAGTCTGACACTATCCCCCGCTCCGCCCAAGAGCGGGGGTTGTCATTGGATGACTTTTTCCATAACCATAAAAAAAAAACAAAAAAAAAAGCTGAAGAAAAACAGATGAGGGAAGAGATTTCTTCTACAGATCTCGTACTATTATGTACAATCGGCGCTTGAGGGGCGAAGGAAATCTTTAGCTATAGCTGTTTTCACGCTTTCACACTTCACTAACAACCGAAACGTAATCGAATTTTCTCTAGCTTGTAATTGAGTTAAAATTTTACACACGTGTAGTTTCGACGACAAAATAATGTTCCTTCGAATGGGAAGGATGCCATCTACCCGTGAAGAAGGAAATAAGCAGAAGAAAAGTAGCATTGTGAAATATGTGATTATTTCCACTAAAGCAGTGCGAAGCTATTAAACAATGCATAGTTTATTTAAGGTCTTTAAATAACTTAATTATTATTCTCCCGTTCTTTTCTTCAACGACTTCAAAAAGGAGTTTCTTTGTTCAGCTGAATGTATTTTTTTTATGTATTTTAACCGATTTCTTCGACAATTGTGCATTTTGAAAATATTTTTTTTCGATTGAAAGGTTTGAAAAAAATTTGGAAGCCTATCAAAATTGGTCCCATGAGAATATTGTTATGATCTGATGATGAACTTCGAAGATATGGAACAGAACTCCTCGTAGGATCATAGCAGAACTGTCGTAACGTCGTTGACTGATAAGACATTCGAAAGGTTAAAAGACGAAGGGGGATATATCGAACTGATCTGATAATGAAGCCGGAAGGTTGGTTTGGGCTTAGCTTATTGGAATTGCTGTGTGATGTTTTAATGATTAAGTTCTATACTTACTATAGAACTTATTTAAATTTGACTAAAGGGTGCTTTTTAGTTCTGGTACCACAAAAAAAAGTGTAAAAAAAGTACCAAAAAGCAATAACTACAAGCGAATTCATTGTAAAAAAAAAACACTAAAAAGTGCAAAATAACTTTTATTTCGGAAGTCGGGGTTAAATAACGAAGAGACAAATCTAACTATTAAAGAAACGCTGGCTTCCGAAATTAATTAAGTTAGTGAAGTTATTTTTCACTTTTTATTGTTCTTTTTTTTTTGATCGGTGGCTCTAATTCTATAAATAGTTTGGACATAACCTTCACTCTTATTTTGACTTGCGTTCCGCGCATTAGTCCTCGCTTACGTCCCTTGCATACATGACTCTGAGTTTTGTACTTTAGAGGTATGCGGATTATGCGGAACGAGTGTAAAGTTCCAAAAACCTTTGAAGGGAACCTCGGTAGAAATATGTATGACTATGATTGTGTCAGTATGTTTACCGATCTACTGACAAGGTATGAACTGCGAGATACTTAACTCATCTCGCTAAATTCAATTACAAATCTACTATGCTCTCTCAATGTTCTCTGTTATCTTCATGTTTTTACCGCACTATCTGCTCCAGGGGAACTCTTGCAAATTTTGGCTTTTGAGATGGCAGTAAACTTTCTTTCTTTCTCTTATGCACTTCGGATTTTCAATCTTTACTTCCTTCACACTACATCTACCTAAACCCTTCCAATAGGTTAAACCCTTTCTACAATCTACGATAAGCCAGGCCAGGGAATGCGTTTACAATAGGACACTAAAGTAATAACTTTAAAACAAATTTAAATATTTCTCTTTTATTTGATCAAATTTTTTATGAATTTGACTTTGGAGATGCAGTGTAAACAAACACTTAACTCTATGCGTTGCATTTTTCCCAAAAAACGATTCATATAACAATTATAATTACCATAAATTCGGCCGAAAAACGTCTACTGTTGGACATAGGCCTCCCCCAAGCGTCGCCACAACGACCGGTCCTGTGCGTCTCGCATGCATTGTATTCCAGCGACTCTGACCAGGTCATCAGTCCACCTTGTAGGGGCCTTCCAACGCTGCGTCTTCCGGTACGCAATCGCCACTCGTGAACCTTTCGGTCCCAACGGCTATCTGTTCTGTGTGCAATATGCCCATTGCTACACTTAAGTTTTGATTTAACAATAAATGAGAACAGGTTATCTAAATAGTGACCAAACTCGATAGTTTGATATTGTAGGATAATAAAATTATAGTGATTAATTTATTTTAAATCAATGCTACAACACAGCCATTAACATTGTTTTTTTTTATTATGTATAGGCTCGCATTTGACCACTATCTCACCTGAATAATTGAGTATCTCTTCTTTGAAAATAAAACTTCTGCTACAAGAATTAAACCTCTTAGCTTGTTATAGAGAAATTTCCATAGATCTAAACCTTATCACGAGTACCTACTTAGATGACACTTAAAACTTACATAACGAAATTTAAAAAATAGAAAGGCTCATTTTATGAGAGTATTTTTTAAAAATAAAAGAATTTCAGTGTTATTCAAAAGTGTAAACGCTTTAAAATTTAAATGGATTCGTGAGAGCACGACTGAAGAGAAATTAAATGATTACAAAGAGATCGAAATGTTAGATATTCATTTGTGGGTTTACAAACCTGCTGGACAAGTCTGAAGGACGATTATATTCGGAATGCCTTTTTTAGAGATAATAAATCATTTAATGAATTTTCTCGCCCCAGAGCGGAGCGAAGAGGTGTGTCAAATTGTTACTGATTAAAACCAAATCTAGGCGCAGGCTTGCTGACGGCAAGCAATGGGTAGCTCGCTGTTTGACCGTCTGGTAACTGTCCGGACCGAGCCGAATTCGTCAACGCGCACTGTTCCCGCGCGCCGTCGACTAGGTCGAAGCCTACTGGGGCCAGTTAGTTTCGAAAGATAGCTCAGCTCCGGTACGAAAAGCAACGAGTCAGTAAAAGTCTGACACTATCTCCCGCTCCGCCCAAGACCGGGGAATGTCATTAGATGATTTTACCACCGGAAAAAACCAAATCTGTGTTCCTTCAGATACTCTTTGCATTCCAGGAGTTTCCCTTTCAGATATCCCTAGTAAACTTCGACCCTGTTGGGCCCCTTCGGTTTTGCTGACATATTTTCGAGGCGTGAAATAATAAGCGCTATCGACGACTTGAGCCCGGTCTGGGCGCTTATCGGACGGCCGGGCGGGAATGTCATGCCGCTTCGATTTGATTGCGAATATGACTTAGTTTTAACCAAATTTCCTGCCATATATGCTAATAAACCATCTAAAGCGACTATGAACTGCCACAGACGAAAATATAAAGGAAGACAAAAAATCTTCCAACAATGAAAGCCACGAAACATAAAATCAATCCTAATGACGCTAGGTTAGCGTGACGGTTGACGGAGGAAAATGGAAGAATGGGACGTGTTGCGTGCACCGACCGTAAATACCTCGACCTCGACACGAGAACAGGAGGATGGTACCTATGAACCTTACGTCTGTCTACCTGTGTTTTTTTTTTAAGATGGTAAATCATCCTATGACGTCTCTTGCACTGGCAGGTGTATAACTTTACTGACTAAAACCACACCTGCTTCTTTAGTTACATTTTGCATTCTAGGACAAAGGGTTTCTTTACACGATTACGAATTAATTTGAATAAAGAAACTAGAATTTAATGAATAGCTTTATTTTTTTTGCATGAAATGAATAAATTACATACTGCATTTAAACATTAGTTTTTTTGTGCGCCAAACTTGCACATGTATGTACACAATAGGGTAGTTTCCAGGGTCAAAATAATTACATATTAATTAGTCCGTATTTTATATTATAAAAAAATATTGGACACGTATTTTTTCTTTTTCCGACGTCACTCCATGCGAAAAAATGCAGCACGGCGCGGCGTGACGTCAAAGATATAGCCCATTAAAGTTACGTAACTTTAATGGGCTATATCTTTGTAATTTTTGGTTTAATTTACAAATAATAAAATACGTGTCCCTTATTTTTGAATAATCTAAAAGACGAACTAATTACATTTTTTATGGCAACTAGCCTAATAAAACTTTCTTACATAATATTACTGACATGTAATCTAGTATTGGTATGATTCAGAAAAAAAACTGTGTTAATTAGTCTGCTATTCACATTTCAAAGTCAAAACGACTAGATAACGTAAATCCTCAAAGTAATTAAAACTTGAAAAGACCTTTGAACTTACGTTTTGTTCCTCTCCCATCGCATTCACAAAAAAAGATGTAATGACAATGTGCGTCCTGATAAGAGGAAGACTGGCCCATGCTATTAATAGAACACAATTTTTATTGAATCGCGGTGGATTGCATCGTCATACTACGTATATAATATTTTAGCTTCTTATGTGTCAAAATGAAATGTAGTAGGAGCCGCCACTCTGAACAATAGCAAGTAACAAGCTAATCGATCGAGCTCGTATCTCGTATTGAAAATAAAATAGACCCTATTGTTATTTGGCTTAAATACTTTATAATTCTTAATAAAATGTTAAAACAAGATAAATATGTAATAATTCTATGGACATTATTTTTTTAGTCAGAAATAAATGTATTTTATTATTTTTAAATAAAAACAATTAAGTAATTAATTAAAATTATACAACTTTATTTTTAGCATATGTGAAACCTGAATACAGTTTATTCAGAATCAGTAAGTAACTGAATCGATTCCAATAATTTTACACCATTTCATTACTTTTTCCATAAAAAATTAAAAAGGTCACAAGTTGGACATAAGCCGTTACCTGCATCCGCAGCCAGAAATGATTCCGAGGCTGGCTGCACAAGCTGCCAGTCGCAGATCTACGATACAAACCAAAATGAACGCTATCGGCTCCGAGTAGCGATTATTTCAGGACTTGTTTAAACAGGCTGGAGTGACGTAACTCGACCTGCGGCTGCAGCACCACTGGTGTGCGATCGGCTGCGGCACGTGCTACCGAGTTTCGGCAGCACTCGCAGCCGAAACTCGGTAGCACGTGCGGCCACTGCCACGTTCGGAATGGTTTTTACAAAAATCCATACGTAGAAAACCAGTCGTTTGCTGCGGCCACCTTCGTCCTGCATCCGCAGCGTGACACCGACTTTCGAATGGCACCTTAAAAGTCAAGAATGAGTGAATTAGTTCACTTCTAGGCAAACGTAGCACCGCCGGGATTCTGATCCCGATTTCCGGCCACCGTAGGCACGGGCTTACGGACAGTGAGCAATGGGTAGCTCGCTGTCCGGCCGTCCGGTAACTGTCCGGACCAAGCCCAAGTCGGCGACGGCGACAACTGTTCCCGCGTGCCTCAAGGAGTTGTCAGCAACAGCAGGGACCCAGCCGAGTCGAAGCCTACTGGGGCTAGGGTTATCCGAAAGGGCGCTCGAGCCCCGGTATGAAGGCTAGAAGGAACGGGGTGGGTCTTTTAGTCAGTAAGAGTCTGACACTATCTCCCGCTCCGCCCAAGAGCAGGGGATGTCATTGGATGATTTTTTCCCACCATAAAAAAAAGGCAAACGTACCACATTGACGCCCACATTCAGTTAAAACAATATCAAGCGCAAATCGGTAATAATAATAAAAAAATATTTTTTTCTCTAAACTTTACGCTAACCACTTTACGTTAAACGGCCGAGGGAGGCAAACTGCTATTTCGCCTCCATTGGCAGCCAGTACAACATTTATAAAACAATTTCTGTATAATTTTATTGCAACAAGAATTGCTTGTGGCAATAAAAACCTTTTCTTTGTTTCAGGTAGGTAAGTATCATTCTGTTAAGGAAAACCCAATAAGAAGATGGCCGCTATTTCACTTAATGTTATTATAAGGATTTCCTCGTAGAAATAGCTAATGTGCAGATTTTGTTACAGATTCGGTACGCATATGAATTGAGATAGAACAAGTGATTTTTTTTCTATCTATATCTACCTTAATAGAACAAAGAGGTAGTTTGTTTTTTTGTTAATTTTTTTTCACCGGTAGAAAGCTGCTTTATTCTTGAGTGACGTAGGCTATATTTTATGTATGCGGGCAAGGTCGCGAACAAAAGCTAGTTAAGTTTAAGCAACGATGCATTTTCTGAAACAATGAATTTCATTTTATTTGCACTCATGCGCACACTGCCTGGCTACAAGTAGGGAATTATTCATACTACCCGGTCCAAGTGATAATTTCAAGCCATCTCAAACATTGACTTATTACATGGACCACGGGCCGTCGGGCTTTATTAATAATGGCCGGTCAAAGTGATAAATTAATCACTTTGCCCATCGCTCTTGGGCATTATTAATAATGGCCGGTCCTTATTAATAATGGCCAGTTAATCACGTTACCCGTAACATATACACGATACATAAATTAGTTTATAAGATATAATTTTATTAAAATTTAACAAACATTAAGTCTTGGAGTTGACTTCAATTTCATACCGCTGTGTAGGTACGTCAAAAAGATCTAGTTGGTAAAATATGTTTATTCTGTACAAAAGTTCTTATTTGTTTGATGTAGGTAGAGGTACACTAGTAGTGCAGTAGTAATTAGTGCACTACTGCACTTCTCCCGCTGTTACGAGAGGGCGTGTCCGACTTTAACTGACTAAAACCAACTTGTGTCCTTCAATGGCCCTAGCGGGCATTGGTCCCACTAAGCTCCTACGGTTTTACTGACGTCTCTTTGAGGCGTGCGTGGAACACTAGGCGTCGTCAACAACTCGGGTTCGTTTCATACCAGACAGCCAGACGGCGAGCTACTCATTGCTTGTCGTCCGCAAGCCCGCGCCGACGGTGGCCGGAAATTTTCCTACAACTCCTGAAGCTGTACAGAAGCCCTATTCAAATAATTGAAGTTAAATAATTATTATTTTATTAAGTAAATTTTCCTCATAAACGCCAATTCAAAGTGACGTTCTCAATCACGTAGAATTTTATGGATGCTCAGTAACGTTGATATCCCAAATTCCTTTCTATTTGACTGGCTATCATTTGTTACAAATTCTCTTTTGGCCTAGTGCGCATGTGAAACGGTTGGAGCTTCTTTGACATTAAAGAGACAGTTGACAATAATGGATCCTGGCTCACACACAAAATATTTGAATATTGTCAAGAGTCGCCAAACTTAAGTGGCAGTGCAATTTAGCTTCACTTTTTTGGATTGACCGACATTTGACTATTCAAAAGTGCCTGCAAATGGTCTATTTGAAATAAATGATTTTGAATTTGAGTGGGGAGGGCACATTGCTCGCAGAACAGATGGTCGATGGGGACGAAAAGTTCAATCTGGAGTGGCGACTACGTGCCGGTAGACGCAGCGTTGGAAGGGCTCCCACTAGGTGGACCGATGACCTGGCAACAGTTGCGGGAATCCAATGGATGCGAGAACCCGGGCACCTGGGGTGTAACCGGGCGTTACGGCGATACTTGGGTGAGCCCTATATCCAACAGTGGAGGTCTTTCGACTGAAATAATGATGATTGTTCACATATAGTAGGTCACATATAGAAAGTTACCAACCGCATTTATCCGCCGGTATGAATGTGATAAACACAAAAACTGCCTAACGGATTATCATGCAGTTTTCAACAGTAGACAGAGTAATTTATGAGGAAGGTTTAGATAATATTTGCATATCATAGTAAAGAAAAGCTGAGCTGAAACTACTGGGACTAGGAACGTGAAATTTTGCACAATGTATGTCGTAGGTGAGTATTAAAATAGGATTTCAAAATATTCACCCCCAAAGGGATGAAACGTGGATCCAAAATTTATACGGAGAAAGCTTTCACGTAGGCAAAGCCGCTGGTAGAAGCTAGTTTCACATATTGGGTTACAAATGTTTCATCATTATTCATTCGACAAGAAAAATAAAGAAGGTGTTGAAAGTCGGACTAGTTCAGTATTCGTTACAAATGGATCGCTAGAGGATTGTCGATAGACGCCATTTATAAAAGACTAGGTTTTGCCCGCGGCTTCGCCCGTGTAAATATAAAATTAAAAAAAAAAATTCTTTATTTCAGACCCAATAGTCCATAAATTGTTAGTGTATTAGTAACAGAAAGTGCTTATATACTATATTAGCATTGTTAGTAACCTATAGCTAATTCCACCCAGTGTCTCTGGATGGGGCAATCCGGCCTATCAGCAATTATTTTCAGGATGCTGTTACGACTGTTGCGCAAACGTTGCAGTAAGGAAAACGCTTTCTTACGCATGATGGCATGAAAGCCATCCGTGTGAGCCGCAGCAAACATTCCCGACGCACTACAACGCCACGGCAACCGCAACAGCATCCTGAAAGCGTTATTATATTGTACGCGCAGGACGTTGTAAGCTCGGTTTGTATAAGACACCCACAGGCCGCTCGAGTAGAAAGACTGACAAAACGCCTTAAATATAATATAGCCTATGTCACTCAAGAATAACGCAGCATTTTAGAGGCGAAAAAATTTTAGCAATCGGACCAGTAGTTCCAGAGATTACGTCCTACAAACAAAAAAACATAAGAACAAAAAAACAAACTTTACCTCTTTATTATATTAGTGTAGATACCACGTTTGTAAGGAAAAATAGACATTTCTTTAGTAAAATTAGTGATCGGCATAAATTCTAATCGACATCGAAAAATGGAGGAGCTTCTCGATTCGGTTGTTTCTTTTTAAGTGTTTTACCATCATAAAAATATATTGTTACAAAAAAATAAAGAGATCCGATGAAAATGATAACATTGAACTGGTCTGGTGATGATGCCGGATGGTAGGCACCGGAATCCTGTAATAAATTAACGTACTCATACCTATCTAAATACAAAATTTTTAATTAAAAACACACGTGTAATTTTATTATACAAGTATTAATCAAACCAAAATTTTTCCGGCCCGTGCATGCATGTATATGCTTAGGATAACGATAAGTAAGTAGCTCGCAGTCCAACTGTCCGGTAACCGTTCGGACCGAGTCGTCGCGGACACTTAGTGTTCCACACGCGCCTCAAAGAGATTTCAGCGAAATCCCAAGGGAGTAAAATCGTAAGAAGCCACCAGGGTTGTATGCTGGTTTAAATGTTCTTATCCCAGCTTAGACGAAAATGCAAAGCTGTAAGGAAAGTATGCAGAAAATATAAGTCTAGATCCAGGTATTGTTGGTTTGCGAATTATGTTAATTGCGCTGTGGTATCAAGGGTTGCAGCTCCAGTCTAATCCGCTTGGGTAAGACTGAAGGTCTAAGCCTCGAAAAATTTCTTAATGAAAATACACAAAGCTTTTTGTAATGTTATTCGAATACAAGTAATTCAATACACAGAGAAATGTAATTTATAGTGTCTCTTTAACCGATGTTTTAATACGCAAACATCTAGTGTCATAGTGTTATCAAACACCTTCAAAGTGGCATGACCGATTCTTGTGATTTTTTTTGTGTACATTTAGCATGTCATGCTATTTTATATTACAGCTGTTAGCTGTTGCGCCCCAATTCCTCATGAAGCAGTATTGGTCATCTCCATCTTCACCTGAGTTTTTCCCAGCGTCGCTTTTTGTTATTCAGTTACTATCCAGATGTTTACTTCGTTAAGCGGTCATTTTTCGGTGTCGTGTGTTCTACCTACCCATTCCAGTTTGGTGACCTGCTTCCCCCACATTGGCACTAGGAGATAGGTAAGCATTTTGTATGTTGCGAATTTCTTTCTATTTGCCTTTTGTACACAGCTCATGTTTCCAATTTTTCATGACAGCAGACAAATTGTTCCAATACATGAAGTTCACGTTTCCAATTTGGTTACAAGGTACACAACGATATTTCATGTGAGTTACTGTCCAATACATAAAATTTTAATTTCAACTAGAATGTAACAACACAAATAGAATAGAATAAACTTTTTTGTACACCAAAAAGTAACAAATTTTATACATAAACTTAAATCTATGGGTATAATGGCAGTTTTATCGCTGACAGAGATATCTACCAGACAACTTCCGGTAATATAATTCAACATTGCTTAATCGGTAAAAAAAAGTAATTCACTAGCAATCAAGCCTGCAGTAGCAATCAAAACGATTGACCTGTTCTAAAAATTGGGTTAATGACCGAGTTAATCAAGAATGAGGTGCCGCGTGTTTTGTTTTTGACGACATTTCTTTTTTTTTTTTCATTTACAAATGTTTTTTCTATCTGCCAAGCTATTTAATGATCACCACGATATTGCAGTATTTTGTCACTCAGTTTGACCCAATTTCAGACATTATTCGTGAGCTAAATGGTGATTTGTCCAGACCGAGCTAGAGTTGTCGAGGGCATGTAGTATTCCATACGCTCGTTAAAGAGATTTCCTCAAACCGTAGGAGCCCAGCAGGACCGAAGCCTGCAAGAGACGCAGGGATATTCTGAAATAGAAACACGTCGTCCTAGAACATAGAGGGTGCCTCAAAGACACAGATGCGGTTTTAGTCAATATAAGACTCCCTTCGGTGGAAGGGCTGCTCCCGTTCTAGAGTGGAGTACTACCCTAGAGCAGGAGAAGTCATTGGATAATTTGCTACCTTAGAGAAAGCTATTATTTAATACTACCGGATAATATTTATTTATCTTCACATGTTGAATAATATGTTGTGAGCAAAGGTAGCCGAGTGGTAATGGCTCCGACTTACCAGCCAGACGCATTACTTTGTGTAATTTATTTCATTACTACTGCTCTCAAAACGGTGAAGGAAAACATCGTGAGGAAACCGGCATGTCCTAGAACCAAAAATTCGAAGACATGTGACATTTACCAACCCGTACAGGGCTTGCGTGGTGGACTACGGCCCACTCCCTCTCCTAGAGAGGAGGCCTGAGTCCCAGCAGTGGGACCGTTAAAAAGGCTGATGATGATGATGATGGCATGTCAAACATCTCATAAGCCTAGATTAGTTCTAGTAATGTGAAATACTGTAGATATGGGAATCAATACCTATTGTCGGTAAGATCCGATTCTATCGAAAGCTGACGTTCGGAGAATCACTTTACACTGTTACTATAAAGATGAAAGTTTACGACAGTCTATGTTAAAGCTAGAACTATATTAAACCGATGCACACGTGTAACATGCCTGATTTGTACGTAGAACGACGTCGCGTGGCGTGGATCTAGTACATTATACAATTTATGGAGAATCGACGTGGGTCACACGTGTGCGCAGTGTAGTTCTATCTTAATGTTTGTTACTTCTTCAGGTAGACTTATGTCCTAGAATAGCTTAAAAGATATTTTTTATTCAGGGAAAATGTTACCTTAGGACAACTTTTCACTTTTACACGGTCGAAGCCCAGTGGCTTATGCCAGCTGGCAGTGCTGCTGCTACCTTTATCTACACTAATTTCATCATCATCATCATCATTTCAGCCGATAGACGTCCATTGTTGGACATAGGTAGGTAGGTAGGTTGGTAGGTTACACTAATTTAAAAAGAAGTAAAGTTACTTTTTTTGTTTGTGATCGATTATTCCCGATGTCCACCACTTGTCTGGCCACCACTGGGGAACAGCGAGACAACTTTAAAACATTATTCTCGTTGTCCACCACTGGGGGACAGCGTCACAACTTTGTAAATTATTTCCATTCGCCACCACTGGTGGACAGCGACACGGATTTTTTAACATTCTCTATGGCCGCCGTTGGGGGACAAAGGCACAATTCTTTTGATCCAATTCCCACTGGCCATCAATTTAAATTATTTTATCTAGAGACCATTTGGTGTTATGCTGAAATTACTTTTATCCAATTCTAATGCTTACGTAATAATAATGACATAATATTTCTATCCTTGTATAATATAGTTAATTCAATTAATTATAGGTAATTCATTAAAATTAAATTTTATTTTCTTGCTAACGCTTATTATTATTATCTATTGATACTATTCACTTCATCAAGATATTTACAAAAAGTATTGCTATGAGGGAAAGTACAGACGCCAGCACATCAAGTTACTACAAACTGTAAAATTTTCTTATTTGATTTTGAACGAGTTACTTTCAACGTTTTAAGGTTTAAAATCATTTGGATAAAGGAAACGGGCGAAACTGGGCTTGAACGTTACACAAATGAATTGTTTATCAATTTTTTTTTTCATTTATTTATTACCAAGCCATTTCAATATGGGATAAATAAAATATTATTTAATCAAAATGATACTGACTTTCGTTACTTTCACTTTTTAACAATGTTGCCAAATGAAATAAGGATCACTAATCGATAATAATCGATTAATCGAATTATTATAAAAATAGAAAACAAAATAATGAAAATGAATCAATCTTTCTTCTATAGGTATGGTATATTAGGTTTCAAAAACTTTTAAAATGAGGACTTAATCATATTATATATCGTCATTTCTAAGAACGTCATAAAACGAATTGATCAAAGAATTGATTTGACAGTTATTATACTTTTTTATTATACAGGCAGCAACGTAAAACTCGTGTCAATGTGACATCAAACGTCAAACAAAAACCATCGCTTCGTTTGGCTTTGAACTTGCGATAGTGGATATTCTATTTGTTTGTTGTTTTCGTGTGCTTTTGTCTACAATAAATAAATAAATATCTAGATATAATAAATTTCTAGATATTGTGATAAATTATTTATTATTGTCTTTTTGTTTAACTACATATGTGATTTTTAAAACTGTTGATTAATTTATAATATTTAATTTTTATTCCTCCGTCGAGGAATAGGATAATAAAACTGTGATTATGATTGTAATGTACTAGTCGATCTTAAAAATTGTAGCCTGTCAACCAGCTGTGGAAATTAAGTCGGTTAATTACCTACTTCAATAAAAAATAAGCAATCAAAGCTATATTATATAATATTAAGTAGTAGGATCAATTTTTAATACTTGAGTGAAACATCTAATAAAAGTTGATTCAAGAATATGACTATTATTTACCTACCATATAATTTATAAATATTTAAATTAGTCTTACCCTTAGCCCTGTTAAAAATCAAATCCGTAAGTATATTTTTTTTTTTTTTTTTTTTTTTTTAAAGCTTTATGCACAAAAACTGTACAAAGGCGGACTTAATGCCTTAGGCATTATCTGCCAGCCGACCTTAGGGTGGTGCAGAAACAAAACATGGCAGGTGCAACTTAATAAATAGACAAAACAGAAGAGAAACAAATATATACAATAGTAAATACATACTTAGATACATACATATATCAAAAACAATGCTGTTGTGAAAAAACAAATCCAACCAATTAGCTCGGTGATGATTCTACCAACATTTTGCGAATATGCTCACATGCCTTCACCTTAAAAGAAAACCGGCTTGTTGCCATCCTGATATTCAGAGGGAGCGCATTCCAAAGATATATCGCCTGGACGAAAAAGGAAGAGTGGATAAGCCCAGAGCGGTGTGAGGGACATCGTAGAAGACGATTATTAGCAGACCGAAGATTTCTATTGTGCCCAGAGCAAAGAAATTGAAGTTCTGAAATCAGATAAGAAGGGGAAGAAGGATTATCCAGAAAAGAGAACAGAGTAGTCAAGGCCCTTAGCGCTCTGCGCTGACGAATGGGTAACCATTTTAAAAGCAAACGATGCTCGGATACATGATCGTACTTGCGGAGGTTGAAGACAAATCGAATGCAGTTATTCAGAAGCCGGTCAAGTTTATTGAGAAGATCTGCATTCAGGTCATAGTAGCACACATCAGCATAGTCGAATATATTAAGCTATCCCTTACCGGTCTCTAGATTAAACAATTGAAATTGATGGCCAGTGGGAATTGGATCAAAAGAGATGTGCCATTGTCCCCCAACGGCGGCCATAGGGAATGTTAAAAAATCCGTGTCGCTGTCCACCAGTGGTGGCGAATGGAAATAATTTACAAAGTTGTGACGCTGTCCCCCAGTGGTGGCCAGAAAAGTGGTGGACATCGGGAATAATCGGTTTGTGATAATCTCTTAAAATACTGGTCCGATTGCTAAAATTTTTTCACCGACAGAAAGCTGCTTTATGCCTGAGTGACATAGGCTATATTTTATGTACGCGGGCGAAGCCGCGGGTAAATGCTAGTTTTGTAATATAGATCCATAATGTTCGTGCCTGGGAAGCCAATTGAATATTTCTCCTCTACAAACGGCACAATATAGATTAGTACAAGAGAATTAAATCATTTTTTTTTGTGGGAAATCATCCAATGACATCTCCCACCCATGGGAGGGGTGGGAGGGCACGTCAGACTTTTAGTAAATAAAATGCAGTCCTAGTTCCTTTATTGCATTTTATTCCAGGGCCGGGGTTTCCATTTAGAAGTGAACTCATGGCCCCAGAAGGCTTCGATCCTGCTGGGTTCCTACAGTTCTCTGTCTTGTCCTTGAGGCGCGCGTGGAACACTACGCCAATCGAATTCTCTGGCTCGGTCAAGACGAAGTAAATTCAATCTGTATTCCAACTTTGTTGTTTTAGCTAGATTCTACTAGCATAGCTTCTTCGAGTTCTTTTGAAATGTTTTGATATTAATATTTCTTTTGCTAAAGACTTTTTTCATATCTCCAAGGAGATTAATTTCGAGTAAAGTAGTGAAACAAATGGGAATGAACTATTCAGTTTCTTGGAAAAACGTTTTGAAATATTTCAGCTGAAGTTTCAGGAATAATATTTTTGAAAGTTTAACTGAAATAGTTTTTACTGAAACATTGGTTTACAAAGAAAATATAATGTTCTTTTCAATTCTGCTAAGTGAAACACCCATTACGCCAGTGTTACTTAAAAATAAAATTTAGGAGAGAGACATTTTTATAAGTGAAAGTAACACTGCTTAAAGTTTCTTAAGCGGTGTTAAGCTAGAACTACATTAGACCAACGCACACGCCAGATTCGTACGTATAATGACGTTGCGTGGCGTGGAATAAGTGTAGCTCTACAAATCTGGTTTCCTTAAAAAGGTATGGAGATCGTCGCGCCCAGATCAGCGTGTGGCACACGTGTGAGCTTTTAGTTCTACCTTTACTCCCTTTATTTCTCCCTTATATATTTTATTTTTAAGTATCACTGGTGTTAAAATCTATACATATAATAAAATCGTAGGAAAGTCAAAACTGTACATTGAATATTTTTTTTAAAGAATACTTGGGGCGTGATCTACAATCGATACCGAAGCCAAAAATATAGTTTTTAGAATTTTTGTCTGTTTGTCTGTATGTATGTCCGGGATAAACTCAAAAAGTACTGCATGGATTTACTTCAAATTTTGCATGAATATTACTAAGAGGTCGGGTCAACATATAGGATACATATTATCACGCTATCACCTACGGGGGAGGAGCTGTGAATCTTTATTTTTCTTACGCATTCTGTGACAGCGTGTAACATAAGGACTAAAATTTAAATGTTGTTTTTGAGTAAGTCATGCTATTATCTAGCTTTATACTATAAAAACTACGCCATTAAAGTAATTTGGGCAGAGAAACATAGTTTAATGAATGTTAGTAGTATAAACACAATTTTTAAACCAGCGCCATCTATGAGATTTCATCAAAATCAAATCAAGTTATATGTTAACAGTTTTTGGAAATTATTCATTTAAATTTGATCATGTTGGCGAGGTTAGTAGTTAGTTATTCTTAAAATTCATAGATGAGGATTCAGAGTGGAGGAAGACAATTTAAAAAAAATGCGGTGTTCGGTATTACATGGTGGCATTTCTCAGACTCTGTGAAGTCGACCAGTTTGCGAAATCCCTTACGTATGACGTGGTGCCATGTTACACGTACAACAAGCAAAGGGGTGTATTCAACCGACATCGACGAGGAGGTGCTGTGAAAGGTTTTCCGGGAATTTTCAAGGACACCGCATTCGGTAGGGTTTATACCGTGCACCCGAATAGTGGCGAATGCTATTTTCTGCGGTTGATACATCACACTGTCCCAGGCCCAACGTCTTTCGCCTTTCTGAGGACATTTTATGGCGTGGAGTATCCCACTTACTGCGCAGCCTTTTGCCTAATTGGGATGACACCCTCGCGGAGGCAAGCGTCAGTGACAGTCCCAGCCACATGCGTCATCTGCTAGCCGTCATCTTGGTGTTTTGTGGAGTCGCGAACCCGGTAGCTTTGTGGGAGAAATATCGCCATCATCTGTCTGAAGATTTTCTACGAACTTTGAGGCGTGCTACTAGAGACGAAGTCGAAGTAACTGTTGAACGCGTGCTGAACACCTGTCTCAGTTCACTTCAAGATGTGGTCATTTCTATCGGCGGCAATCCACTGATCGAATATGGGTTACCAGCTCTCCAATCATCACCACATCAAGACCGTGGAAATCGGGAGTATAACGCTACAAATTACGATCCGGGCGAAATAAAAACCATACAAAACTACCATGTTGCTTTGTTCACTTGAGAGCAAAACCAAATTTATGACGCCGTCCTTGAAAGCGTTGGGCAAAACCAGGGTAAAATGTTTTTCTTGGATGCTCCTGGTGGAACAGGAAAAACATTTGTTACCACTGGCATACTTGCAGAGGTCAGGAGCCAAGGCAAAATTGCTATTGCTGTAGCGTCGTCGGGAATCGCTGCCACACTGGTTCCGGAAGGCAAGATAGCACATGCCATGTTAAAAATTCCCATCGATTTAGTGAGCGACAAAACGCCTGTTTGTGGTGTGTCACGTAACAGCAATTGAGCACGTGTCCCTTACACGTGCTCAAGGATTGCTCTCTGATGATGAGTGTACGATGGCCAATAGGAAGGCAGTTGAGGTCGTGAACAGAACCCTGCAGGACATCTGCAAGAACTAACATTTGATGGATGGTGTCACAGTTCTGTTCAGTGGCGATTTCCGGCAAACACTTCCCGAGGTGACGCGGGGATCGAGGGCTGACGAGGTGTATGCTTCGTCGAAACGATCTTCGTTGTGGTCACGAGTTCGTACACTGCGCTTGACCATTAATATGAGAGCTCGGCTCGGCGGCAATGCACGTGCTCAAGAATTCTCCGATGTCCTTCTAAGTCTTGGCGAAGGCACTCTACCAGAAGAGAGAGGTGGACAGGTGGTGCTTCCAGAGTCTCTCGGTAGAATGGTATCCAGCTTAAAAAAATTCATTCACTGTATGTACGGGGACATCAGTCGTATACCGCACCAGCAGAATTCTTGGGTGTGTGAGCGGGCCATTTTGACGCCCAAAAATGATCAGGCTGCAGCAATTAACGAATGCTTTCTCTCGGAAATTGAGAAGAATGAAGTGTTCTACACCTCGATAAACACTGTTGTCGAGCAAGATGATGCCACACGTTATTCCATGGAATTTCTGAACTCTCTGTCAGCAAGTGGACTTCCGGCGCATACCATCAAGCTGAAGGCCGGTGTCCCGATTATGCTTCGAAGTTGTGACGGGACCCGTCTTAAAGTCATCTCGCTCCACACAGACACACCATTGAGGTGGAAATTCTTACGGGTTGTGGCGTCAGCGAGGCAGTATTTAAACCACGCATTCCCCTCATACCCCATAAATTCCCGTTCCAGTTGAAGCGCGTACAGTTCCCCGTGTGTGTTTGATTCGCGATGACCGTCAATAAGCCGCAGGGGCAGACACTGATGGCAGCGGGTGTCGACCTCAGGACGAGTTGCTTCTCACACGGGCAACTGTACGTCACTTGCTCCCGCGTCACCAGTCCTGACTCTCTTTACATTTTGGCTCCTGGCAGTATAACTACCAACGTAGTTTATAGGGAAGTCTTGTAAGGTATGATACCTTTATACGTATTTTTACTCTTTTGTGTCCTGGAATGTATTCCTGCATTATTTTCTCTATTTCCTTCAGTCACATCTTATGACTGAACTCAGCAGGATTCCCTTAAAACTCTCTTCACTAGCTTCGTTTGCGAAAAAAAACTTATAATGCTATTTTAAAAGTTGTTTATTTATAATGCTATAGCGACACTGGCACCTTAGGTATTTTAAGTGCTGTAGAGGCTTCACGCAGACGACGTCGCGGGCAGCAGCTAGTTAAAAATAAAAACAGGCTAATTGCGAATTTAACTCGCACTTGAAAGATTCCATATGATGTTTATTACTTGTTGATAAAGCGACAATACACCGTTAAATTTTGATCGTTTTAATCCCGTGGAAGTTCGAACCGGTACACTAAACACTATCGATTTGTAAAGATAAAATTAAAAAATAAAGTACCTTTTTTCAAAACTCGTATTAATTTACGCATGTACGAAATTAATTTCTTAAGAAAACGTCAGCTGAGTCCAATGACATGTAGGTAGTTTGTACGCAATGCCGACTACTAACCGGTACTAACCGACCCTCCACGGGATTAAAATGATCTAAATTTAATGGTGTATAAATTCACACTATGAACATTTTAACTATCTACCTTACTAGCTATTACGGTTCATGAAATTCAGTTCGCTAATAGCTGATAGACAGATAAATGGACTGACGAATTGATGGATTGACCGCGATTTAGCAATAGGGTTTCGCAACCGAAGGATTACTATCAGAAACCTACGCCGAATCGTTTAAGTAAGTGAATTACTTACCTTTTCCTTGAGCTTTTTGCTGTGAATATTCCCTACGAATACAACCCACCAGTATTACCTAAAGGTTTTTACTCCATTTCATTAAATGCCTAGGTTTGGATACTATTAAACGATGTTTATCAGGCAATCACGCCTCAAAGGCTGAATTTCGGAACACGAGTAAGTATTATATAATATTCTTGAAGTAAAACTACGATACTTTTAATCCCAATAATACGTACATTACTATTCTATATTTTTCGATTTTTACGAAGGCGAAGCCACTCGTAGCGTTTTATCAATCCACTCAAAAATTATAAAAAGTAGAAATAATGTATAAATTACGAAATACGTAATGCAAAAATTACGAAATTATGTTTGACGGTACGGTTTATGCAGTGTGTGAGCGATTGCCTGGTGTGCTACGTGTTGTAGGCTCGATTCCAGTTTGGTACAAATCGACTGTAGGACAGGTGAAGTCTCAAATCTGAAAAATTTATTTTTTTATTTGTTTCTGTTTTAAGCTTATTAAAAATTAGCTAGCCTAATAAAATACGAGAAAGTTTTTGTCCAATGATTCTTAAACCCAACCTAATATGAAACCAAAATATACAGATATAGTCATTAATGACAAAGTTATCCAAATAATAAACTTCAAATCGCTCTTCTGTAAAGTAAGGAAGTGAAAAACGTCCGTTAGTTTACCTAGGGATAGTCAAAATATTTGTACACCTAGTTTAGTTCTGAGTGTCTTGTATATGTGTTTGTGCACGCATTCACGAACCAACAGAATATGGGGCGACATTTTCTTTTAAAACCAATAAAGATTCATAAAAAAAGCATTAAAAAAAATAGATTATAGGCAATCGGCATAAAGGTACCGCTATTTTCCAAGTTAATCTAATGAAACTGATAATAATGTGACGGTTATTCTTGAACATTAATCGAATTTAAATAATCTATCAAAAAAGTGGCGGGATTGATTAAAAGAAAAACTGTGATCCTAGAACACAAAAGGCAACTGAAAGAACATAGTTGGGGTTTTATTCAGTAAAAGTCTGATAGGTACTCCACTCAGAGCAACATATTATATAGCTCCTATGCTGCCTATTCAATGGTTTGCTACCTCAAAAAAAAAAGATGAACTAATAACTAATTATTACATAGCTCTTTTAAATAACTTATGAGCATAATGAGAATATGGTAGTTTCAAGACGCACAGAACCGGTCGTTATGGCGACAATTGAGCTTCTTTTGTCATCTTTTAACACCTTACGGCTGAAATAATGATTATAATGAGTACAATGAAATGTTGTTGATTAGTAAAAATTAGCAGCAGCAATAGTCCTATAGACAAAACGCGAACTATCGCGAAAGAGTTTCGATATTAATCACCACCCATTGACGAAAACTCAGACCTAGTTCAGTAGAGGTCTACGTTTACCAAATAGCTGACGATTTCAAATAGAAGATATCGTCACAAACAGACATTCACATGTGAAAATATTTCCGCTATCAAGCCTAACCTCATTTACTAAACCCATAAAGCTAGGGGTCCACGAACTTATAGGTATGAAACGACACGATAAGTTCAGCCATAAGGTCAATTGCCCTTGGGGGCAATAGCTGGCTATCATGAGCCGTTATCATAAGAGCAAATTCACAAGAATAGGTAAACTTCCTCAAGTTCGCGACTGAGTTTTGGCTTGACTAAGATTCCTGCTTCCGGGTACATAATAATTGAATTTCTACCGAGATAACAAGTTTTGTTGGGGGATACAGTCCTACTTACTGAATAGTGATTTGCATAATAATTGTTAAATTTTGCAGACTTTTAGCTGTAGTAATTAGACAAAATATCTAAACTTTATTTTTTCTAGCTTGTCATTTTAGTACTTATTTAGATTATCTTGCTATGAAAACAAACGGTTAGGTTTTTTTAATGTTTTAATCATTGCATCCAATGACTTCGCCCACTTTTGGGTAGTCAGACTTTTACCGACTAAAACCCACTCCTGTTCCTTTTTGCCTTTGTTCCAGAGCCCCGGGGTTCACTTTCACTTAACCTATGGCCCCAGTAGGCTTCGACCCTACAGTCAGAAAATATATAGGTACAGAAGTCAATCTACATACAAAGCGCGCTCGAGCAACGCACACAGACTCACGGACACGATATTATAATCTCGGTCGCGTTTCGAATCACTTGTCGAACAATTCCGGCTCAAACGCTCATTAGTATGCGTCAACCGAGCGTAGGTATAAAAATTGAAGTATCAATGTCTTCTAAAAAGTAATTATCTTCTCTAACCATCTATTATGAGCTACTGTGCTTTTACGATATGCTGAAATTTGTTTGAGGCGCGCTCGGAACACTACGCACCATTGACGACTCGGGCTCGGTCGGGTCAGCGAGCTACCCATTGCTCCCTACGTCTATGGTGGCTGGAAATCGAGATCGGAATCCCAGCGGCTGGGCGTGAGGGCCATTCCCCCCACATGCGGCCGTCTCCTGCGCCAGTATTACTGCTTCGCTGAGGAAGACGACGTCATAAGGCACACGGATAAACTATAAAAGTAAAAAAAGTAATTTACATAGTTTAAATTATTTTTGAACAATCCGTTTGTACTTGAGACGGAACTGTTTTGTTTCTCTGAAATCATCTCGAAGGAGTAATAACTTCTCAAACTAACATTTCTTCGAATCACAGCTTCAAAGTTCACAGATTCTGTTACACGTGCTAGCAACAAGAACTTAGTGGTACAAATGTTGACTCTAACAGGAAAGTTATATTGCATAGAAAAGTCTATTGAGTATCGGAACGAGGCTTGATGGCCTCTGCTAGTGGTGGCAAAAACATTCCATATAAATAAACCAATTGTTTGCAAGAAGTTCGAAGTTTTTGTAGATGGGAAGTCCTATAGGACGAACGACTCCAATAGATCATATACCGATCCACAAACATTATCATTATAAAAGGACATTGACCACATTGATATATGGAGTTGGACCAAATCTGCTTAGAATGAGTTAAACAATACCTACTAATTATATAAACTACAGCTCTTCATAATCTATCAGAAGTTTTTAGAAAAAATTCATAATAAGAACAGTTGTTGTGTCAGGTCTTGTTAACACAAGTTGTTTCATATCTTTTAATGGTGTAGTTGCGCCTACATATATAGGGCGAATAATAAATAATTAGTGTACGATACTTAAACACGTGATTGTGCTCATGATAACCAACAACTTTTACTATGGGAACAAACCTGAAATCGCGAAAAAAATCAGCTGTTCAGAACAATCAGTTGTTTGTTATCATGAGCACAATTACGTGTTAAAGTATCGTACACTAATTGCCGGTCACCCTATATCTTAAAGGAATCGGGGATCCGTCACCAGGACTGTCGCTTGTCACACGCTATTAATTACCTTAGAACAGGTTCATTATTTAAAAAATGTAGCATCTAAAAGTAAATCGGGATTCGCATCGGTGTATTGAATGAAAATTGTTCATAAGTATAGTTTTTAAATGTTTACCTTATCTCCTCTCTCCAATGCTATTTGTTAAAATTGGAGCCTGTTACAGTATTGTCAAGATAAGATACCAAATGTAGTGGCAGTTTATTTTCGTGTACAAACGACTGTTATGGTCGGGTAAATTAGTTGCCAGAGGTCCAGCAATGCCTCATTAACTTGATTTACGCGTAACCAACGTGATTAACCAAACATGGAAACAGAAATCTTTCAAAATTAAAAGATTTGTAAAGTTTAGATTCATCTTTTACAGGAAGTAATTTTCTTGAAAATGTGATTCTAAAGCATTCTTAAGAAAATTGACCTAATAACGACTGATGCTTGAATGCGATCATTTAATAACTAATGACGACAAATTTATAGCCAAACTAAACATTTAATTAGAGGTCATTTAAACGTATTCATAATCGTGCAAATAATGTTAAGAGCTGTTTACCTACAACATGGTTTTATATTAATCACGCAGAACGTCAAACTTCACATTAGTATGAAAAAGGAGCAAGTTGGAAAGTATGCATGTACGTTTGTTACTCGTTTGAATATAATGAGACACGAGTTGGTCATAACTAGGATAATTCGCCCATCATACTTTTATTCTGGAAGTAGTTTTCTCGACATAGTTTTCTACTTCACGTGGGCACAGCCCACCGGCACGAGCTAATAAAAAAAGAATATTTTCCTTTTTCGCTCAAACCTGCAGTAAGTGTTGCTAATAATGCCGATCTATAAATACCGTAATAATGCCGCACATATTATGGTTTCGTAAACCATTTGCGAGTATTTCTATATCTGTGCAGCATTTGGTCCAAATCCGATCAATGTCCTTTCAACTATTCACCTAGATAAAATGCCGTGACGTGCCGTCAATGGGACGGCCCTTAAATTGAACAGTGTCTACCTTTCACAGAAACTCATATTACACAGAAAAGCCTTCTGCCAAACCCTTCTGTTGGAGCTTTATTTGTATTTACGCAATATCGGTAGAACATTACGTGACACGGAAATGCTCTTATTTGTATGTCTTTGTCAAAGTAATACAGATTATATGATCGAACTTTGATTTCTCTTCATCCTTAATGTGGTTCCCTTATAAATATAATATATCAGAAATGTAATGAGACATATCACTCATAATAAATAATGTTATCTAATTGACTGATCTTGAGAGTTTAGATTAATCAAATCAAAATGTTTTATTGTACTTAATTCATTAAACTGTATTACATAATTATATTAACCC
Organism: Mythimna albipuncta; assembly: GCA_929112965.1. Classification (NCBI taxonomy): domain Eukaryota; kingdom Metazoa; phylum Arthropoda; class Insecta; order Lepidoptera; family Noctuidae; genus Mythimna; species Mythimna albipuncta. Next base: position 12,234,885 of record OV815969.1, read on the forward strand.
CAGTAAGTTATTGACAGAGCTCGGAATTAGGTAGAGTTATGTATGTACTTGCACTGATTAAATACAGTGAAAGAATAAAGTGGATATGCCTCAAATCCCGAAATTAATTTCAAAGAGCAGAATTTTTTATTACGCAATCAGAAATATAGCAACAAAAATGTCTTCCTGCATTAATGACGAGGAAGAGGAAGAGTATTTTGTTAACCTCTCCTCAGTCAACATTGAGTTTTTTTTTCAATTAAAAATAATAAAATATTGTATGTTAATCATCTTTATTTTATTCGTTTTATGTATCTCCGAGGTTTTTATTATTATTTATTAGTAGTATTTTATATTAGATTTTTCATCAGAAATGCCGGAAAGATCCATATTAATATCAACATTTGGATGCAAATACATGAATAACTACCTAACCTAATTCGGACCTCTGGTTATACAATACACATACGTTGGGGCTATCTCGCTGTTTTCTGTAGTGTCTACTTTTTTTATTGAAACACCTTTTAATTTAGGTAGTAAGATAGAGTAAACGTGAAAATTATTTTAGAAAAACCAAATACAATTTAAACAATTTTGAAAGAATAAACAAAATTGGGTGTGAACGGATATATAGGTAAAGTATACATATAGGTATGTATGATGGTGTGTGCGTGTGAGGAACATGGTACATAATTACGAGTATGTAAGTTAGCCACCCTTATAATCCACCCGGGCGAGTTTTAGTCACGGTGGCCAATTTCAACGTTTGCACAAATATGTGCGCAAACACAGGTGCACTCTCTATTACTTTTATATCATAGTCCGATGGGACGGCAATCCGACAAGACCAGGATTCGTCAAGTGGACCGACAGCTTATCGTGCATTCTGATGCATGGGTATGTACGTCCAATTTCAAAACTCCGGGCTGCTAATAAAAAAATCCTAAAGGTAAGCTCAATACAAAATTTTGTTCGAACTGGTAATCGAAACTTGGGACCCATACCACCCCTGCCGATCTTGTGACTGACTAATGGAGCAGACAGTTACCCTAAGTAACTCTAGAAGGGGGCGTGGTGAAAGGTCACAGGACTCGCAAGTGCTGCCGTGGGCAGTAAATAAGAGGCGCGTCGTCGTATGGTTGCCTAGGTCAGGCGTAGTGATTAAGAGCGCGAGTCTATGGCCCGTATTAATAAACATTCCTCAGCCCAAGATCTCGTACTTATTACCAAGCTTGAGGTCTTGATCGTATTAATAAACGAGATTCACAAGCTTAAGCTCAAGCTCAAGTTCGAGCTCAAACTCAGCTTAGGTTTACGGCATCAGCCGAGTGTTGTCTGATTAATAAACGAAACTCAAAACTTAAGTTTACAACAATCTCTGTACTTGAGCTGCCAGATCATGAGTGTAGACCGACCGGGACTTGAGGTCGTGATTATCGTAGCGCGAAACATGGAGTATGTAAATATTTTGAGTCGAATTAATTAGGTATTACGACTAAATAGAGAGTACTATTATGCTATTTTATGGCCTTTGCGATATCGTTTGTCAAAAATTTATGTAAGAAATGCTACAAATCCTTTTGGATTTGATCAAGATTCGATATTTTATATTCCCATTAAAAGGCATTTTATTTTAAACTTCGGCCATTATGACGTAGGTAATCGTTCACGTAAGCAAAGCTTGAGTACGCATTGAGGAGCTGATCTTGGTAATTGAGATCCTGTACGAGGTACTGACGGAGTTGAGCATCGTTTATTAATACGGGCCTATCAGAATTTTCATAGTCAAGCAGCGCAGCGCCCTCAAGCGAGAACTACACTAGATTGACGTACACGTAGACCACGCTTGACTAGTATGTAGCAGCGTGTTGCGTGGCGTCGCGTGCCGTGGATCTAATATAGCTCTGCAAGTCTAGTTGCCATATAAAATATATGGAGACCAACGAGCTCGATCTGTTTACGTTGCTCACGTGTGCGCCATGTAGTTTTACCTTATTTTTTAGCGTCTTAGCAAGATAGATTCTGCTCCTCAATATCTAGGTAAGCTAAAATTAGGGGTTTTACAGCCAAACGAAGCGAAATATATTTAATGGAGTCTTTCAAATTTGTTAACTTTAACAAAAGGCGCCAAGATATTGTATACGTAAGACGTTGGCCTTTAGAAGCTTAAGGATTTGTTTAAAAGGTTTAATTTTCTGACTGACAATAGACAACTGATTTTGCAAAGGTTTCAGTAAAATAACTGTAGTATTTGAAATACAAAAATGCTGGTAGCACCTCCACATGCAACACGATAGCGTCTTCCTCTCTTTCTCGTTGATATGCTTCGCTATGCTTCGCTATGCTATATATTAAGTAAATGTATTAGCATACTAAAGAATCGTAGAGTTCAATAATTATGTGGTATTTGTGCCTTCTGTTAATTCCTTAATCCAGTAAATTTTCGTTGTTATGCAAACTAAATTGAGATTAATATTTTTAGAGAGACACAATAACATGTTTATAAGGTTTTCTCAATCGTTTCTTTGGCAATTAATGGAACTTTTAATTTTAATGAAAGTTTTTTGCCATCTGTCAGTTCAACTTCTATTAAAGATTTTCTGGTAACAACATTCAGAAGTTTTGGAGTTAGTAAACTTTTTAGTATTCATAATGAAAAATCGCAGATTAAATCATTTGAATCTGTATAGTTTTACTATACTGTATAGTTGTACTATGACGTTCTGCAATGAATATGTCACGTTACTAGCAACCTTATATATATATTCAAGCTCCGAAATATACTTCTTGTTTAGAGGTTAAAGATAAAGTGAAAACATTATTTTACTGTCTTTAAAAAATTTAAAATTGTTTTTTATCGTTACTCTAAATTTATTTTTGAATACGGTAACTATTTAGACCTAAGTACTATTATATTATTAAAATCGGTTCTATAATTTACAGAAATTAAAAGTTTGTATAAAATGAGAAGTAAACACTCTTGACAGTGAACACGTTCTACAAACATTTCACAAATTAAAAGTCTTCTAGCAATCTGTTGGCATTATAGAAAAATTTAATGGTCTAGACAATCAAGATCCGCTGTAATAACATACGGGTATCTCCAGCTCGAGGAACTGAGGGATAATGTAGAGAGTAAAATCTCTGTGGACCCTAAACGGGACACAAGAGAAAAGACAAAAATAATATAGCTTGTTGATTCAACACACTATGTTTATATCCAAGAAACTAATAGTGCCAAGGACGTTTGTAATAATCTAGCTAAAACATGTCCTCCTACTAATTTTGTTGATATACTAATAAAAAATAAAATAAACATGAAATGTTTCTAAGATAACAAAGATCAAGTATGTTCTGAGTGTTGTTCTAATAGAGGTTTATTTTATAAACTTTTTTAACAACCTAAGTCATCTGTGACTTAGGAGTAGGTACTACTTCAGATTGAAAGATAAATTTAATCATTTAATAAAACAGAGACAAATTGCCGTCGTCGTTGGAATTTGGCGAACTGGTTCAAGGTAAAGTACTGTGGCTATAGCTAGGTTTTGGTAATCGCTTTTGGAACCACCAAGAGAGTTATAAACCACTTCTGGACATGCTATTGCATCATGGATAACGTGACTGAGTCAGACGGAGGACTATCTTGCATCATCGCTCGCAGACAGGACCGGCAAACCAAAAGTACTTACTGGTCGATTGAATCTGGATGGAATGGATCTACCCGACATACACTTGACACTTTTACTTTTGATGTAGGTATGTATGTAAATATTTACTCAGAATATTTTATAAAAATTTAACTAGAATAATTGTATCCCCGATAATATTACCAGCTGAAACGCATGTAAAGTTGCAGAAAAGCTGGAGCATCACTTATTATATAGTTATGACCGCCGGTGCAGGTAAGTCCGTACGGTTCGGTACCGATCGTTACAGGTATAAACCTCCCGCGTGTTCTTATGCGCTCATTTATAAAGAAACAGGTTTATACCGAGTCATACGGGCTTAAGCATTGGCCAGTGTAGTGTTTTACACATACAGATTTACCTGTTTCTTTATGTGGCTTTACCGGTACCTATCTGTACCGACCCGTACCGACGTATCAGGACCGAACAACCTGTATCTTTATGTTTGCACCTTAAGGGTGAGTTGCAATATTTAACTATAACGATAACAAAGCCGTTAACATTTGTCAAATCGTCGAATTGACCAATAGGCGGCCGTTTCACGGCTGGTTATGGTTTGGTTATCGTTATAGTTAAATGGTGCAACTCACCCTAAATCACCTCTTACCTAACATAAAACAGACGATCTTAAAATAAAAACAAAACATAATCTATATAAACAATTGCTACGACTAAATTCGCCAATTGCTACCCGTACTGAAAACGTCTAATTTTTCCAATTGCACTCGATTTTCTGTCACGTTTTCCTCTTGTTAAGGTTCGCCTGTAAATTCACGTAGGGTAAATTGTTTTCAATTTCATCCGCATGAGTTCACTGGCTCCTAAAGTGAGAACAATACGTGCGTATAAAAGAAATGAACTGCGTTGACTATAGAGCCTTTACAGTAAATTAATTAGGAAAACTTTTTGCCTACTTGGTTTTAGGTAGATGTCTGCAATCCTGCTATGCGCAAAACATGGACCATATTTGGACCAAGCCATATACAATGTGCTGTTTTTGATATTCTATAACTCAGGTTTTATATTCTATAAGGAAAATTTATACTAAAAGTCATACATAGAACATATTTTATATGGTTTCGAAGATATCATCAATCATTTAATTTAGGTCAAAAATTTACACCCATATGACAAATCTTTACTTTTTTGACGTCGTGTTGCCTATAATTGACGAATTATAAAAGTAGTTTGCAAATAAACAAATGACATCACATATTTACGCTGTCATATTTCACGTAAAGGTGTTTTACATATATAATCGTGAATTTGTCGAATTACTTTGTATGGAAAATGAAGACAAAAAAAAGATAATTGAAAAATAATTCATATGCCAGTTTGATTCTTTGATATATTCTCATCAAGTATCTACCAAAGTTTGTGGCCAACTAGCTTAATTCCTAATTGATTTAACAGCCTATTCAACTAGTCTTCTAATTGATATTCAGTTATTTAATCAAACAGTTAGGTAAGTCACTTGAATCAATAATGTATAACCATTTTACACTAATTTAGGAGATATTGTGGCAAGTCCTATATATTTTGATTTGCGTTCAACTGGCAATGTTGTAATGTTATTAATACTTACGTTTACTTTACTTATCAATAATCACATCTCTTTATAATATTTCTTATATATTTAGTTTGTTTATTTTCATTGATCACTGTCACCTGTCATGTCACTACTATTTTCTTCTATGGTTTTGATTAGGTATCAACAAAGAGTATTTTTATAGTTTTAGGTTTTATTCTTTTACTCATAATATTATTTATTTTGTAAACATATAATTTGCTATCAAATTATATGTTTTCTTATCTGAAATCATTTCTTAAAATTAAATTGTAATTTATATCTTTCTTGTGAAACAGCAATGCTGGCTGAAACCTGTTTTCAAATTTAAATTATGAATTGACAGCCAGCATAGCCGTCAAAATTGATTATAAAAACGCATGTTTGTGAGTTTCTTGGGGAGTTTTCGGTCAGACTCTTGGTGCAGCTACATGTACAGCTCCTGGTGTCAGTTTTTCTACATGTGACAGTTTCTTGGCTCAGCTCCTGATTTTGAGCTCCTTGGACCATGAAGACCTCCTCAGAGAAGGAACTGAGGACCTCCTCTCTGCCTCTGCCGGCCCTCACGGCAGAGGGCTGTTCTACATATGGACCTGGCCTCTGAGGGCCTCCTCTACTGCTGCCGGCCCTTACGCTGGAGGGCTGTGACTACACTATCTGTTGCTGCCTGCGGCTGCGTAGCCTTCGCCGTCCCTCGTACGGCTGAGGGCTACGCCTACTCCTGCTGCTGCACTCCGCCTCTGACGCAGAGCCTGACTGAACTGTTTTTATTTATATCTTTATATGTTTTTATATTTCTATTGTTTTTATATGCCTTTATTTGTAATACAACCTCACAAGGATTCATATCTATATATATTATTTCTCCCTCCATACTTTCCTCCTTCACTCAACCTCTCACTACTCACCACACGTGCCTTGCCAGGGCTACTCCCTGGAGGCACTTACTCACTACACTCCCTCTTGCACTCGCGTAACACTCTTCCTCTCCTCTTACTATACACTTACTCTTCTTACTCTCACTCTTCCTCTACACTCCTCACTCCCATACTCCTCCTTACCCTCATGTAACTGTTACACTCCTTTGTGTACACATTACGTTACATTGGCGCCCACTTTGGAAGATCCTCACCCTCTCCTCTCATGTTCCTCTCATTTTATTTCTCAAAATTCAAAATTACACTTACACAAGTATTATAACTATTTGACTCTCTTTCGGTTATTCTGTTTCCTTGTGAGGTATCTAATAAAACCATAGTCTAATGTATTTATTTATTTCATATTATTACTTAAAACATCGCTTCATTTATACACTCTCCTACACTTTCCCAAGCTTCGACTCTTTAGGCCCCATTTTATGTTCGAAGTTTGTTTGCTAATATTTTTCTCTTTCGGTTTTTAGTTTCTCTTCAGTTCTATCTGAAAAAATAAATTTATTTTATTTAACTTACCCATTATATGGTTTGATACCATTGGGTCTTATCTTTTCCTCCCTTAAGGCTAACCTTGGGATACTAAACCAATGGTTAGGCCTCTCTCTTTCTCTCTCTTAGGTGCGGGTGATGACACCTTTATAAATAAGCCCTTATCATCACTCTTTTCCTCTTAAGACTAACCTTGGGATAATAAACCAATGGTTAGGCCTCTCTTCTCTCTTTCTCTCTCTTAGGTGCGGGTGATGACACCTTTATAAATAAGCCCTTATCATCACTCTTAGCCTCTTTGGGCTAACCTTGGGAACTAAAACCAATGGTTAGGCCTCTCTTCTCTCTTTCTCTTATCAGGTGCGGTTGATGACACCTTGTAAATAAATAAGCCTGAATCACTTCTTCTGAGCATACTAGCTCAAAGCTCTTTTCTAATGGGTCTTATACGTGAGCGGATTTACGTCAACTCCTAAAACAAGCCTAAAGACGTATGCAATTAGTATTGCCTTGGAGTAGTGCGTCATTGAATGTGAACCACTAAAACCCCTAACTAACTCTGTTTGTGTGAAGTATGGCCGAGAGCAAAGACATTAAATACATACTACCAATAGACAGGACATAGCGAACAAATGTCCAAAACCGATACTTGTTACTTGTGGGTAACAAGTCGCTCAGTCTAGTATGTCACCTGTACCTGTCAAGTCGCGTTTGTGTCCGCTGTGTGCACCAAAAGAAAATATTTTTCTGGAGAAATATGCCGAGTTGCGCATTGCGCCACTGTAAATCGCGTTACGGCAAAACGACTGGACCTAATATCAGTTTATTTTCGTAAATATTTTTCGTATTTACTCAGTAATTAATTAGAATTCAATAATTTTCGCAAATAGTTCTAGAAAATTTACAGATTTGGTGATAGCGCCATCTATTACCGAGTAGTTTATACCTTAAACCACGTTTACAAACTGGCCCAGCATCGGCCAGCGTCCTGAAATTTGACATTTACACGCTTGCGGGTGCGTCAAAGCGCGCGTCTACGTTTCAGACAGGCAAGCATGGCAGAAGTAAGTACACTATCCTAGATTGGCAACCAACTTAAAAGTCAGCCATACCAAACACCCCGTTACACTCTTGTCATTTGCTTGTCAAGCATGGACGCTGGTAAAAGACGTGAATGTCCGAATGTTATTTATCGATTTTATTATCGATACAATTTTATGAGTAATAATAAATAATTGTAAATAGTTCTATTATTTCATTTAAATGTCTATAAAGGAAAAAGGTCTATTCATTCAAGTAGTATTCTGCTATTTTGTAGATTTCCGAATACAAATAGCGAAGAACGGGAAAAGTGGATACGGTTTGTCCAGGCAGACCGTAAAGAAAGCTGGCTTCCGTCTGCTTGAATTAGTGATAGCATGGCATGACAGGTCAGAATAAGAAAAAAAAAAACAACGTTTTGCACTGTCCCCAACACGGGACAAGGACAGGAAGAAGATGATGTTGCAACTAAACCTTGCTTGGATCACTAATCATCCTCAACATTTAATGATAATTTTGTATTAAAAAAGTAATTTACACTGAAACTACTCAATTTTATTTGCAATCTAGTTGCTGATAACTTTTACTATCGATACCGTATATCTAATTTGTTGGTAACATCCCTAGCACTGGCCAACTACTGCATGACATTGGCCCAGCGTCGGCCATCATCCAAGCTTGGAAAGCGTGAATGGCTAATTTAAGAACTCAAGTAGCGGTTTACACTCGCGGTTGCGAGACTGCAGCTTCTGTAAAATGCAGACAGACATACATGTAACAAATTAAAGCAAATTGCACAATGCGTTTTACGCCCGCAATGTGCTCAGTTGTTTGCGGCTCTCCGCAACCTCAGCGGGTTGCGCCCGCACGTAACGCAGTTGGTTGGCGCCTGTAGTGGCTGGCAGGGGGTATAGAAATCCGACGTAAAATGCGAATGTAAATGGATGTACAACTTCCACTTACATTCTAGTCTTCCTTTTTTAATTCCCTACCTATAACGCAACAGCTTGTTTCTGGTGTGTGTCTATGGCGATCAAACGATAATTAACCGCTCGTCTTGGGATTATCACCCGCCAAGTTTACGAGCGAATCGCAACCGCGATGGCTAGGTAACGGCACTAAACTCCGGTCTCGAGTTTAGACATAAAACTTCCGTACATTTCCTACACCGCATCGGGCGCGGGTGAAAAACGTAACTTAAATGTAAAAAAAAAACAAGAAGTGCTAAATAACTTTAATTTACCTATAAAATATGCAGTTTTTTTGTCTTTTCGAAATTTGAGTTATTTTAAAATTGAAGTTATTTACTTTTGCCATGCTTGCCTGTCCGAAACACACTGACGTACTCGCATGCGTGCAAATGTCAACCGAGCGTTTGTGGTCGATCAAAACTTTGGACGCTGGACCACGCTGGACCTGCGTGGAAACGCAACCTAAAGACATTATAAATGACAAATTTAATTCGCATGTTCACTACTCAAAACTAGATGGCGTCACTGAGAGATAGGATGACAGTTTTTCTAAGAAATTTCTTCTGATGGCCGCTCTATTGTATCTCTTTAAATCTCTTTGGCCGAGAGGTATGGCAGGGATTTATGTTTGGGAGGTAATTACTAAAAAACCTCAAATTTTTTTTGTAACAGCCAAAAAATTTTTTCTGGGGAAGGGGGATAATGTAATGTTATTAATACTTACGTTTACTTTACTTATCAATAATCACATCTCTTTATAATATTTCTTATATATTTAGTTTGTTTATTTTCATTGATCACTGTCACCTGTCATGTCACTACTATTTTCTTCTATGGTTTTGATTAGGTATCAACAAAGAGTATTTTTATAGTTTTAGGTTTTATTCTTTTACTCATAATATTATTTATTTTGTAAACATATAATTTGCTATCAAATTATATGTTTTCTTATCTGAAATCATTTCTTAAAATTAAATTGTAATTTATATCTTTCTTGTGAAACAGCAATGCTGGCTGAAACCTGTTTTCAAATTTAAATTATGAATTGACAGCCAGCATAGCCGTCAAAATTGATTATAAAAACGCATGTTTGTGAGTTTCTTGGGGAGTTTTCGGTCAGACTCTTGGTGCAGCTACATGTACAGCTCCTGGTGTCAGTTTTTCTACATGTGACAGTTTCTTGGCTCAGCTCCTGATTTTGAGCTCCTTGGACCATGAAGACCTCCTCAGAGAAGGAACTGAGGACCTCCTCTCTGCCTCTGCCGGCCCTCACGGCAGAGGGCTGTTCTACATATGGACCTGGCCTCTGAGGGCCTCCTCTACTGCTGCCGGCCCTTACGCTGGAGGGCTGTGACTACACTATCTGTTGCTGCCTGCGGCTGCGTAGCCTTCGCCGTCCCTCGTACGGCTGAGGGCTACGCCTACTCCTGCTGCTGCACTCCGCCTCTGACGCAGAGCCTGACTGAACTGTTTTTATTTATATCTTTATATGTTTTTATATTTCTATTGTTTTTATATGCCTTTATTTGTAATACAACCTCACAAGGATTCATATCTATATATATTATTTCTCCCTCCATACTTTCCTCCTTCACTCAACCTCTCACTACTCACCACACGTGCCTTGCCAGGGCTACTCCCTGGAGGCACTTACTCACTACACTCCCTCTTGCACTCGCGTAACACTCTTCCTCTCCTCTTACTATACACTTACTCTTCTTACTCTCACTCTTCCTCTACACTCCTCACTCCCATACTCCTCCTTACCCTCATGTAACTGTTACACTCCTTTGTGTACACATTACGTTACAATGTGCTGACAACGGTCGTAAGTAAAATAAGCCATCGGGGATTCTATCGGCTTATTTTAATTACGATCGCGCTGTGAGGCTCTTGTTTCTGTCTGATGAGTTCAAGGAAGGTAACCAGTGGGTTTCGTAAGAATGGTTTATAGATTAACCAGCTTTTTCTTTAGGTGGTAAATAATTTAATCATTACTCATCGAAACAGCGTAGTGTTCCATGCGCTCCTCAAAGAAATGCCAGTAAGCCGAAGTGGCCTAGCTAGGATGATGCCCGCACCCTAGCGGGTCGAGCCGGCGGCGGCGGCGCTGAAAATGAAACCCGCAGTCCTAGAACGCAAGGGGCAATTGAAGGACACAGGTATGATTTTAGTTAGCAAAAGTTTGACACGTCCTCCCGTTCCATCCTAGAGCGATAGCAGTTGGGATGATATGCCACCTTAAAAAAAAGGTAAACTGTATAAAAATGACCAGTCCAACAGCTTATTCCAGGCGACACTTAAGGGAATTAAGCTTCACTGATATGATATACGCAATCAACGCCCAAATTATCTTTTTTGTGAGTTCAACCAGCCCCTGGAGTATTTCACCCACATTTTCATTCGCACTTATAACGTTATTTTATATGGACTCATTTACATACACGGAGGTGAAATAATTTTCAGGGTACCTCGTTCCCAGTTTTTGGGATTTGTCACAATGTTTATTAAGGTACTTTACGGAGTTTTACGTCTCTACCTTCGACGGAAATACGGGACACGATTAGATATTTAAACATTTATTCACTTGCAGAGTATATTATTTGCTTCAATCTCTCATTTGATGCTATTAAAGATGAAATGAAAGAATCAAATGTAAACAAATTAATTTGTTTACATAATCATCAATTATTCATCAATCACAAATTCTAATAATGTTGTAAATGTAAATTTCTCCTTTCATTGGAAATTGCTTCAAAGGGCATTGACTGTAAAAAATATGGAAAGTCATTTACCAAGCCAAATCAGTTTTATATTTCATTGAATAATCGATTGAATCAGAACATCATAACAACAATGTTTAAAAACAGACTATACTATATTAAAATTTACGTGAATTACTAACTGAGAAAAAAATTACAAAACGTATTGTGCAGTAATCGAAATAAATTGTGCAGTCTATCAAAGGTTTTTATGTGTGTTTCTTAGGCTGTAGCGTCGATTTATGTAAGTTTTGCATAGGTACTGGTAGAATAAGCATGGTTTTTACAGATTTATCATCGAGTAGTGTATCCATTTGCAAAGTTACTTACGTATTAAGTACTTTATCTCTGTGGCCTTAGTGAAAAAGGATCTAAGTCCAAAAATGCAACTCTACAGGAGACGTTAAAAATACTCTACGAGCTTCAAATTCGTGTTTGACCTTGCGTGTCACTCAAACCGCTACCAAATGAAATACATATGATTTTTTTTATAGGTAAACAATTTATGCTCTTTACTATTATTGGGTTATTTTTTATGTTAAGTTAATAGTTTTTATGATAGTGACTTATACCAATCACAAAATGAATTCCATAAGGGTATAAAATAAGTTAGACCCCTTCTCCCATAAGTTAAGTGTTAATTCATGCACGTAAAAAGGGATACGCATTTGAAATTATTTTTAATAACTAATTATCTAATGCAAAGAAATATAATATATTTTCTCTTTATTTCGGTGAAAACGGATATAAGTCTAAAAATATCATTTCTAACTTTTTATAGACTAAGTGTTGTTGTATCGATAAACACCAACCAAATTGAAATGTGGTTGATTTATGTTAATTTAGATTAAAAAACACAAAAAAAAAAATCTGTATAAAACAATATAAATGGATTTGAAACCAACTTTTGTATTTTTTTTGGTGTCAGTGGAATCCTTTTGCACAAAGTAACTTCCTTATTTTTAGGGTTAACTTAGATCTGTTTTCACCAAACGATAGAGCATTTTTTTCTGATAATTCGGTATACTTAACTCATTTTCGACAAAATCGGACTTATACCCCTTTTCACTAGGGCCACAGATCTAAAGATTGGCGACTTTGAAGGTTTCACTTGCGTACGTAGATATTTTTTTTCATCGTGTGCACCAATACGCTTTTAGTTCTCAAGCAAAAGGGATACCTAATGTGACTTAAATTAAATAAAGGATCTTCAGTACTCGGACAGACATCTTTGATATGGTGGCTGACTTTAAAAGCCTGATTTATCCTGTGTCGAGTTTCAATTTATTTATTTACAGATGTCGGGAACAAAGATGTGTTTCTTTACTTTGTTGAGGCTTCAGAAATTCAATATTTACAGTATTATTTACAATGGACATGGACAAGTATTTCAACATCGAATCAAATAATTTAAATCTAGGAATCACAGCAGCAGCAGAAAATACTTAGTCCAACTAAAATTATTACACCATTTGTCAAATAGCGCATAAAGCATTCGGAATAAATAATTCAGTCGATAATAAACACGTTGAAAATCTAAATAACGAGCCAGCATTTCCCAGCGATAACATCAAAATGATTATCATAAATTTTGTGAGTGTATTACACTAAAATTTATTCTCACAGACCCACGGAGTCGTTTCCACCTTATTGAACAATTTATGTTGTGTACTAAACGTTTATAGCACCAATCAGGACGTGTTATAGAGCTGTTTTTGTGATAAACAACAACACACATGTCTAAAGGTTTAAACAAACTTTAACGGCGTTACGTACAAAGAATATCTGTTTTGTACAAAACTATAAAGTAGGAAATTATTATTCGAATACCAATTATTAAACATAACATAGCATTATACGAATAATTTCGGTAAATATACAAACAGGAAGAAATATTATCAATAAGAGCAGACTGCCAGTCGCCAGCTGCGACAACTGGACAACTCGTGACGCTTTGAACGGCCATTTTGAAACTTTCAAGCGATACTGATCTTTAATTGATGTAGTTAAAGTTTAAAATTATTTCACTATAAAAATGCTCGCCGCTTCGCTGCTGGCAGCAGCCATTACAGTATGAATCGGCCATAATATATGTAAGTATTTAAATTCCAATTTATTAATTAGCATTTAAACACCTATTGTAAGCGGGCGATAGTGTAGGTAACCTTTTTACCTCTCCGATGTTTTTGAAATAAAAATGTTTTTTTTTTTATAGTATTTATATATTTAATTACGAGTAAAAGTTTTCGATTTAAGTACACATAATTTTATAAAGATGTTTTTTTTTGTAATTTGGATATATTATGTAGCTAAAACAAGCATAATACTGTAAATTACAAACAGTTTATTTCACACAATTTTTTGTTTAGATTTGTCTGTAGAACCATTAACTACAAGGAATCTTCTTTGTATCGGTATAAAATTAACTCTGTTCTCGTTAAATGTCTTTTTAGCAATATTTTCGAATGGCTTACTACTATTGTTAATTTCGTTTTTTTGTAATTCAATATGATCAAGTGTGGAATTTTTTTGAAAAATTGTAGTATTGTTATTAACATAATGTATATCATCTATAACTTCGTGTGTTGGTTTCAAGTCTTCGTCGGTTAAAATATCACCACTTTCGACGCCATTTCCATTTAGGAATTCTTCATTGAGTTTTTCTAAAGAGTCATGGTCGAGATCTAATTTAGGTACTTTAGGTATATATTTTACGGGTCCGTTTTCTTTGTTAACATCATTACCTAAATTGCTCAATAGTTCATCCTCCGGATGATAAGGGTTACTGAGGGTACGTTTCTGTGAACTTTTTTGAGCTAGTTCACTTGCAATCTTTTTTAACACTTCTGAAAACATTACGCCTTCAAATAAGTTCACCAAGTCTTGTGAATCTATTTGTATTTTAATTTTCTTACTGTGTGTCACTAAGAAAGCTAACGAGCCCACTGAAAATGAAAAATTGAAAATTTTATTATATTAACAAAAAAAATGTAAATCTGACAAGTATATCGATAGTACATTTTTATTTTTGTATTGCATACTCACAAATAAAACATAAAAGTAGTTTCATTTTGAAGTAATCTGAAAATAACACAAGAAACACATTACCATGATACTACAGGTACACTATTGGCTGTAAAATATAAATGTGTCGTAAAATGAATACTATAAAATTCGCAAATTATATGACCATCTTAACTATACGTTTATCGTTAAATATTTTAATTACCTTATGAACACTTAGTACCATAAAACAGTATAAATTTATAGCGAGCTGAAATGGGATATTTGTTATTACTCTGATCAAAGGTGTTGCCTGCTAGGGCTGCGGAATTGTTTGAAAGAGTCATCGCGGCCCTATAACGCAAAAAGTATATGGAAGGATTTTTAGTCAGCGAAAGTCTAACACTGATTTAGAAGATTTTCAACCAAAAAAAAAAGTATGATGAAGCCAGGAAGCCATTCGAAGTATTAATTAAAATAGCCTTTAACTATTTACCCTAAAATTTTTAAGGAAAAATATGTAAAACAAAACTATAGCCGCCGCAAGAGGTCGCTGCTGATAGGTGAATTCCACGCCTAGATTTTTGTATCAAGAAATAACTGATAACATATCTCCATTTATATTATTATAACTAGTATAAGTTGGTTTCGTGTTTCTTCTCAGGGTACCCAGCTAAGAAACATCAGCCTCATCTAATCATCAATGTTATTTATTACTATTTCTTTATACCATCTAATAGTCAACTAATGATAGAATGATTAACTAAACGATGGAATTATTGAGATGAGTGTCTTTGACAGTTACTATCATTTTACAATGCATTTGAATATTTCTACTCGAGGTGAAGAGGAATCCAAAGATCATTAAAATCGAGCCTTTCTTGAGTTATAAATGGTGTAACTAACACAACTTTGTTTTATGCGGATAGACTTGCAAAAACAAAACAAAAGTATTTTTATATAACTATCTATAAAGCCACCGAAATCATTTCTCTTTTGTTTGCTATAATTTTATCTCAAAGCCCTCGCAAAATCATCAAATATTTTATTTGTATTCTTCACGGATTCGCGGTTCGAGGGATCTAGAGTATCAACATAGCGGGATTCAAGCTTCAATGATAGCTATAAAGCGAGTGATATTCGTAGATAGCTTCCCTAGACTTCCATGATACAGTATACTGCTGACACGAATGTCGTAACTCATTCGTCAATTGACGTTTACGGCACATTTACGGAATACCCAGAAACTTCATGCGTTATTGGGTTGGCAAACATCCAATTGGAACAAAAAAGATTTCGTGTTCAAAGACTTGTTGCAGAAGTTTTTCATGTTTTGGGAAATAATGTGACTTTGTTTTTCTTCTAAAAGGTCAATTCTGAGACATTATCTGTCATGTAAGTGCCTTTACACCTTATGGAATTTCTTTTTGAGCGCCGATGGAACATACATCTGTACAACTTCAGTGACCTTGAAAAACGGCTCATTGTCGTTGTGTATACACGAATGTATGAAATTTATTAGGGCGGAAATTTTGGTCACTATATATATATATCTTCGTCTTTTCAGGTCACGGCAGGTCATAGTGGGCATTAGGTACTACCAAACAACTGCCCAATGACTATGTATTTTGCAGCCATAACAAAATTAAAATTGTGATTTTTACAAGCTTTTATTATTATTATTATTTAGTTTCACCTGTCCCGATGTTTGTCTGTCGTCAAATCTTGCAAATTAAATTTGACCCACTTAACGGTTACCGATTGGGCTGAAATTTTGCATGCATGTGTAAATCAGATGACAATGTAAAATCATTGACGTAGAGCTGATATGATGATGCAACTGGAAGGTGGCTATAAGAACTTAGTAGTACGACACAACCCCATCGAGTTTGGGCTCGTATGATTCGTCTTGATGAGCATTAATTATATGGGTATACCGAGATATAAAAGCTTTCTATAAAAAAATGTTTTTCTTTAGAATCTTGTTCAGATACAGTTATGATATTTAGTAGATAGATTATTTACATAAAAATACAAGACACTAATGTTGTATTCCTCATATCAAAACAAGACAAAGATTTGTAAAAACAAACATACAATAGTTGGTCGTTTTGCACAGGGAATCTCTTACAGGCAGCTTTTGGATGAACGAAAGGATTTAGGGCTGTCTGTGTTCAAAAACATGAATAAGATGATGTTGATGTTTCTGTACAAACTGTGTTACTGAAAAGTATTATAAGTTGATGACCGCCTGCCACTCCTCCTCGCTCCATGACCATGGCCTCAACCAAGGCCCGGCGCGAGAGGTCACCAACTTCTGCGAAGCAGTAATGCTCGCTAAGGAGGAGGCCGACCGCATCAGGCAACGGCGCTCTCGCCCTCGCGACTGTGTGCTCCACCGTGTCGTCCGGGCGTTCCGCACAGTGGCGACAACCGGGCGTCACTTCCGCTTTAATCCGGAACAAGAACCTCCCGAACTTGCCATTTCCGGTGAGGACCTGTGTCATGCGGAAGGTCAGCACGCCGTGAGGTCTTTCCGCGACGGGGTAATTCCAGTGGCTGATGTGCATACGAATTAGGACGCGGCAAAGCGTGCCGTTAATAAGATGAGCCTACCTCCCTTGGCGTTATAAAACAATAATCTTTTAACCTTTCAATCGTGGGAATTACAGACACAATAGAAAGACAATAGGTGCGCGAACGCCGGCATTCGCTTGGGGTTAATGAATTAAAGCATTCCTTCAACGTCTCTCAGGAGAGAGACGAAAAGAGAAGAGCTAATCTGAGCCATTAAAAAAAAAACTTGTCGTTTTACCTTATCTCTAACTTAAAGAGCTATGATGATAGTTTAATGAGCATACTTGTGTATAACATACACGTCGTTACCGCAAATACCTCATTTTTGTTATCATATTATACGATACTGAACTACAAATTGCAAAAATCTTTCAAAAAAAAGCTGATGTTATATACTAGAACTGAGTATTTTCATAAAAACTTGAAACAGGTTTTTCATATTTATTTTGCTTAGATTATGACAAATAAGGATCCTCCATACGATTTTTTTAAATTGATATACACTTGTGCTTGACTGCAATCCCACTTGATGGTAAGTAGTGATGCAATGACTGATGTTGAGGCGCACTGGTTTATTAAAAGCCTATTCACTCTAGCCTTGAATATACAAGATTATAATCGGACGGGAAGACCGCAGCAGTCAAATTGTTCCAGTCCCTCGAAGTACGCAAAATAGGTAAAAGACGCGAGACGCTTAGTCCGGACCGTAGAAGTTTGAACAACGTAAGGGTAAATACTTGCCATACGTTGCGCTGTCCGACGGTAGAAATGAGATGGAGGATGATGGCGGCGAAGTCATGCAAACCCGCGCACACTCTCCAAAATGTATCTTGTAAAATAATAATAATATTCCATATTCCATAATAATATTCCAAAACTATCCCACAACGTTGTCTAGTCTCAAGCTAAGCAGAGCTTGTATATATTTCTATATACATACATATTATAGATAAATTACACCCAGACACAGAACAAATGACACATCACACAAACATTTGTCCTGGGTGGGAATCGAACCCACGACCTTCGGCATAGCAGTCAGGGACACTAGCTACTAGACCAACAGGCCAGTCAATATCAAAAGGTTGGTTAGGTTATCTTAGGCCTATGCTCAAGGCTATAAAGATTGGAATAATCCAAATCTGGATCACTAATTAGCCTCTACGCACGCCTTTCCATCTGGTTCAAAGCTGTAAGGCATTTTGCAGCACACACGATCGGATCTCTATAACATTAGAAGCTGTCCATGTGTGAAATACTGCCGGATTTTTGCAAGAACGATTTCCGATTTCCTAGCAGTTTCTTTGGCTTTGGACTCAATGATCCGCCCAAAGTAAGATCTGAAGTAATTTCTACCCCCAAAAACCGTGTCCCACGCTTGTTTTGGCGGCGTCAAATCTCACCAGTTGGCTTCACCCCACTTGAAGACTGCCTGAAGTGAGACATTCTACCATAGCCTCTCTTTCGGACTGGATTAGCTCCATACTAGCCCGATAATTTTTAAAGCCCTCTAAATTATTATATTAGAGATAGTTCGCTTTGAAAAACAAGTAATGTCATGCTTTACTATTTACTTAGGATACTTGTGTTAACATTCAAGTACCTATATTGACACACTGAATAAAATTTTGCGTACAAACCAAATTAACCGGTTTTACCCCTTATAGGCTTTTCAAAAACCCCTTCATAAAATGCTTGCCTTCGTCATAAAAAGGGAGCTTTGTGCAAAATGTTACGGTCTTGGACAATAGTAGGCATATAGTAGTTTTGGATGTACGTTTATATGTCAGTTAAGCAGTTTCTCTTTTTATATGTTTGTATAAGTATAGAAGATTATGAGCCCATTTTACCTACACATCACTGAAAGAAAACAGATATAAACGTAGTAATACTTCCGTAAGTATTCCAGAATGGTTTATTGCCATTCATAGAGTTCCAACATTTGCTTTGGGGGTCGTGACTATAATAAAACAGTAATAAAGTGGAGTTTCATATCAGTAGAAAGGTCAATTTTGGCGTTCACTTATAAAAACAACCGCATAAATTTTCCATCATTATTCAGAATAGAAACTGACTGCAATGTGTAAGTTGCCAAAAATACTTCTACAACAATGTATTACAGGGTACGTGACGTTTAGCTTAAATTACACATATACTTTTTAGGAAAGTATATTATCTATATTTATAAAAGGAGAAACTGACTGTATCAATGCCCAGCAGAAAGTTCTGGGAATTTTGTTCAATGTTTCAAGTTATAACTTAGATTAACATTAGAAAGGGATTTTAAGAATTTCTGCCTTTAACTAGTTGAAAAGGGGGAATTTCGTTTGTACCATTATAAAATCTCATTCCGTGTGCCAATTTACAAGAAAGTTGTTGAAAAGAAACCTAAGTAAATAATAGAAGTTCTCATTATTTGTTTTCAGAACCACCCCCTATGGAGCAATTTAGTTTTAAACATTGTGTGGAAATAGGATTCTTATTTCTTGGGTTAATAAACTTGAAACTTGGCACAAATTCTAATCAAAATGAATTATAAAGAGTGTCATTATACATTTTTCTAAACTACCCCTAAAATATGGTTTAAAGTTGATGTTTTTATAGAACATTCTCGCGAACGAAGTTGGTAGCAAAGTGATAGTTTTTTATTTAATCTGCTACGTTTTTCCCAGAAATGGCCGACCACTATTTGAATTTGAGTGAACAATGGTGCCTTTCAAGCTTCAACGAAACTCAATTTATCATAAAATACGTTTGGCACAGCCTAGCGTAGGTACTCAGCTCACTATCCAATTTGAGGATCAACCTTTGTTATGTGTTATCTCGAGAAGATGATTATTGAGATACCGACATATTTAATAGAGCTGTATGAATGAATAGAATGGCAATAGAAAGGGCTATGTTCGGAGTTTCCTTACGTGATCGCGTCAGAAATGCTGAATGAAGATATCCGCAGGAGAACCAAGATTACCGACATAGTCCTAATAATCACCCAACTTAAGTGGCAGTGGGCAGGGCATCTTACCCGTAGAACAGACGGTCGACGGGGCAGCAAGGTTTTGAAGTGGCGACCACGTACCGGAAGATGTTCTGGTGAGGGTCGCGAGAATCTGATGGATATGCGACGAGAGTGTCGTAGGTTATTTTACTCTCTCACCCCGATTACCCATTTTTTCTCTGATATAATTTATATGGCAAAACAACATTTGCCGGTTATAAGCAACAAGTTTGTTCTACGACTTTTAAAAATTTATCATAATTATTTTAGTTCATCAGATTTTCTAAATACTAGAACTCTAAATATTACGAAGTCTATGCGAAACAAGCGATAGTACAATAGCGGAAGGGAGCGGGGGGGGGGCGGGTTCTTGATGCTCTAGCGTTGCATCCTTCAAACGTAGGTAGGTATAGCAAAATACAGAGTTGAAATACATTAGATAAAACAAATTAAAAATAACCATTTTGTGCCATAGTGAAATCTCCATTCCATGTCGTGGTCGGGTCAGGAATCACAGCACATATTCCATAGCCGTAGGTATTTCCTGCCACACCGTTAGAATGAGAATCTTAATATTCCCGAAATAGTTTCACCAACAGAACAAATATTATAACGTTCTCCCTCTCGTGATAATTGCCCACTAAGTAATGTACAACATTTCCGTTATTATTTCGTCGACGTACACACAATAGGGTTTTCAGTTACGCATTGTAGTGTTGGTAGTTGTTAGGTACTTGATTATGATATTATATGTCTGTATCTAGTATATTTGTATTAAATTTCCGACGTACTCATTTTGAGGGTTGGTAACTTGGCGGGTTAGCAACCGTAGTAAGGTATATGCATAGAAAACGCTTGTTTAAGTAGGAAATAATTGAAAACCCTACTTGGGGTGGGGTGAGAGAGAGTGTCAGATTTTTACTGACTAAAACCAACCCTGTTCCTTCACTTGCTTTTGCGTTCCAGGGCAACAGTAACTATAGGCGATTGCTTAGTTTTTTTTTAGTTTTAAACCCAGCTAAGCGCATTATACTATTTTTCATCACTACTGGTGAGGACCTTCCTAGAGAAGAGGTCTGAGTCCCAGCAGTGGGAACATGAAAAGGCTAATTATGCTTGTGCTGTTTCGACATAATGAAAAAGACATTTGATACAGTTATATTGTTTTTTTCGGTGTGGATTTGACAGCGAGCTACCCATTGCTCGCCGTCCGCAAACCCGCGCCTACGGTGGCCGGAAATCGGGATCGGAATCCCGGCGCACACTGGGAGCCGTCCATACAACGTCATGCTCAAAACTCGATTTTCAAAATGAGGTTATTTAAAAAAATAAACTATGTAAGGGGGGACTTAAGAATGTGTTACATCATTTCTACAAATACTAAATCAGTAACTGCTATCTGCTGTCCAGTGCATTAGCTCCAAGTTTACTGAGGTTTTTAAGTTATTTTTTTTTTAATTTTCTCATTTTGAAAATCGAGGCTGTACCAAGGCCCGGATATTGTACACTGCTCAATCTTTTCGGTCGTTCAGTGTTCATACCTTTCTAAATTCAAAATCAGGTCACGTTCTCACCGTTCAACCTTGTCATAAACCTGAGCTCGGAGGTAATATTAATATCATAAAATTAGTTTATTTCAGTTATTTTGTCATATTTGGTTTTATTTACAGTCGTCTGTGGAGTTGTAGCTACTGTGTACAAAAACATGGTATTATTTAGAAGCCGAATTGTTTTATTTTACCTAGAATACGGCGTTTGTTGTTTCGTGTTTTCATAGTTTGTAGATTGTTTACGATATTTATAGATAAACGATGTTTGAAAGGCAAAAATTACTATCTAAGCAACACTGAGCAAACTTTACAAAATGCTCTTTGTAAAGTCTACTGAATGTCTCTTAGTATTTTTTGCCTTTCAAGCGTCGAAATGTATAGCTGTGATTAATATTGAAATTATTTTCTTAGTAAATACTCCAATTAAATTAATATTGGTATTGATGTTCCAAGTAATAATGATACGTCAATTATAGTAGTTTGGAGGCATGCGGAACAGAGAGTAAAGTCCCACATACCTCCGTAGAAAAGGGAGGATCCTCCGACCAGACAGTTGTTATGGCCTGGTGGGCGACTGCCCGATAGATAATTTCGGGCTGTCGTATATATTCAATGCGCGCGGAGAACTTTGATTGCGCACTGCAGGATTTCGTATTTTCTTCGTACTTCTTATGTGGTGCCATAGATGTCACTACAGTAGTTTTGTAACGCGCAGTAAAGTAGTTAGTACAAAACTGCTAAGTTTTAGATTTAATTACTTCAAAAACTAATTTCAACTAAACGATGGTTAATATCAGTCTTATAATTACCTAACGGATATTTAACAACTCTAGTCACTATGTATGAAATATCAAAGTCATATAGTCATTATGACTTTAACACACAATCTCATGCCATATAAACTTCTATATTACTTTCCTGAAATTCAGTTTTTCCTCAACGAGTATCACGCAAATAAGTCACATAAACACGAAAGTTGCCATTGATTCCAGAAACATGTCTATCGTAAAAGTGAGTCTCTAAAATTACTGACATGTCGGAATGTAGGATCAAGGAATTCCGGGAACGATGTAATGGAACTCCATTACATCACTACCTACGTACAGTCACGTTCAAATAGATGTACACATTTGGGGTGACATTAACATCTATTTGAGTAAATGTTACATCTATGTCTTAATAGATATTGCGTTTGTGTAGAGACTTCGTTATCCACGTTTTGACTTCAATTCGGTAAACTCTTCGAACATCTGCAAATATTGCATTATCAATTGCATGAAAACGTTAATTAAAATAATTTCAAAGGCACAGCTGAATGACATGCTGTCAATGTCAAATGACAAAAAATACAAATTAAACAGGTATTTTTGTAGACAGAAAACCGTTTTTCATAATATGGGAATTTGCGCTTAAGAGGCTGCTTTTCCACTCGCCTATCGTAAACATCGAGCATGGTTTAAAAGCTCGTTGCTTTACCTAACGCAATTAAACATGATGTTTGACGAAAAGGCAACGTGAAAAAAGAGTGATAATACCTGAATACTCTGTTGGCATTCAGTAATTCCGTGACTTACTCGAAAATTTTACGTGGATTTTTTAAACCCTTAAAAAATTTTGAAAAACACTGTCATTATTTAGAATCTTGATAAAATTTGCTAGGCTTGTATGTTGTACTTTTTGACTTTTTTCATTTGTGAGTAAATTATGAAGTGTCAAAGTTCATGCAAAACCGCAGATTTTCAAAAGTCTTAACTGGATTAGTTTTACACAATTTTTTAAATTAATTTCCATGGAAGCCTAGATAATATCCACAAGATACTGTGTTTCCAAAATATCTAATGAAAAATATGTAATGACGTCATAATCGCGTAAGAGCGGTTGTATAAAAAACAGTGAAAATGAATGTCGAGATGCATCCCCTTAAGTGTCTCCAAATACATGAATCAATCTATGAAACAAGAAAGTCATTCCGAAATTAAGTGTGTATTTATTTTTGCCTGTGACTGTACAGGTAAGTTGTGATGTCGTGTCGAGGACATGATATCTTGGGATTTTCGCCTTGTCACCTATATTGAGTGAACTCTAGAATGAACGAAGAAGTTTCAAAGACATTGACGTATTTTTAGTACACAGCTAGAAATTAAAGTCGTTGTAGTATACAACTTACTTGAAATCGGTTTTAAAAAATCTTAAATCAAAATCATTTTGTTTTTGCAGATAAGAAAGCGATATTGAACAATTCTGCAGTCACAAAATTATATTATTAGACTGTAATCGTATCACTATCTTTATTCTAAATTTAATTTTAATAATTTATAATTTTGTATATTTGGGATTAAATGATTTATATATTCGTATCGTATCACTGCTATCGCAGGTAGACTTAATATCTTTATTTTTTAATTACAGGAGATATAATTTTCTAGACTAGAAGAAAAATATTAGCACAGATTTCAATGATGTAGATTTAGTTTCCTTTTCAGGATCAATAGGATAACATAATCAAGTCACATGATATTTAAGTAGTAACGGCTACTTACTAGTTAATTTCTTAAAGAATTTTGAAAACTATCTTCAAAACTTAATTAAAGTTTTGTGAAGGTCTAAATGCTATAAATTATACAAAAACTTTAATATTTTGATACTGTTATTAATTACTAACACAATCATATAAACTCCACTCAATAAGACGTCTAGACACTTTAGAAAATTACTTAATCTTTTTTATGTTTGTTAATAAATATTAGAATATTAGTTAAATATTCAAAGTTTCATGTACGACTTTTAAAGTTTAGGTAAGTTCGTTGAACAGTTTTGGTGGATTTGTGTCTTGTTTCTAATATTATATACGAGTAAATATTTTATTACAATAATATAATTTATTCTTACTGCATTCTTCTGTCTGACTGAAATATAATAAAATTTACTATAATTTTATGCAATTCCTGACTGACTTACCTGCTAATATTATAATTTATAGCAATTTTATTTATTTATTTCGATTTTGTATACAATTCGATGTAATTTCTTTGTGATATACCTGTGTACCTAAAATATAAAAGTTAAAATAAATGAATTATAAAGTATCATTATTAAATAAAAGTTAATTCGTTCTTTGACCTTCTTTGTAACTTTCCTTTAAGACTCTGTAGGTAAGGAAGTACCTATCAATAAGTACTTTCGAACAAATTCTCAAAGACTTCCCGTGATCCCTCTGAGCCTTATTATAAAATACAGGCTCAGTTTCTCTGATTTAAACACGCCTGATTTATGTTTCAGGAATATTTCGGAATTCTAACAATGTTTGCAAGTTCCGGTCTTGGGGCTCAACTTCCTAATTTTGTTACATTAACTTTACTCTGTGAAGATCAACAGAGACACCTAGTAATAAGCACAGCAACTAGCACGCAAAGGAGAATGGCGTGTAGATTCCATAAGCGTCTAATTATGTTTTTTTTTTTTATGTTGGGAAAAAATCATCCAATGACATCCCCCGCTCTTAGACGGAGCGGGAGATTGTGTCAGACTCTTACTGTCTAAAAGACCCACCACGTTCCTTCAAGCCTTCATACCGAGGCTCGAGCGCCCTTTCGGATAACCCTGGCCCCAGTAGGCTTCGACCCGGCTGGGTCCCTGCTGTTACTGACAACTCCGACGACTTGGGCTTAGTCCGGACAGTTACCGGACGGCCGGACAGGCTACCCAAGCAAGCTACCCATTGCTCACTGTCCGCAAGCCCGCGCCTATGGTGGCCGGAAATCAGTATCAGCGGCGGCGGTGGTGAGGACGCTGTTGCCTGATGCGTTCGGCCTCCTCCTTTGCGAGCATAACTGCTTCGCAAAAGTCGGCGACCGCCTGTCACTCCTCCTCGCTCCGGAGCATGGCCTTAACCAAGGCCCGGAGCGAGAGATCTCCGCCGCCGATTGCCCCAACGAGGGTACGGCGATGCTCCGCCCAAGCGGGGCACACCTCAACTGTGTGCTCCACAGTGTCCTCCGGGCATTCCGCACAGTGGCTAATTATGTCATCATTATAGACATGTTATGATTACTTTGTTATTTATTTGAGACATAATGACGATAATTTAATTAAGAAAATTTTAAACGTCGTTTAGAATGTTTAATTTTGTATCGAGTAAAAAAGTAAGCCATTAAAATGTACTTTTATTTATTTTACCAGAAACAAAATTGTCAAATGCAAGATACACAAAGAACGTCGGTGAATAAAATAAACATCAATTTAAAGTTTGTTATAAGGGTTAATTATACCTAAGTCACTTTTAATTATGAGCACAACAAAATACGCTTATGGAGAAAACTTAGTTAAATAATTATTAATGTGTTTTACATAAAGTCGTAGAATACAAGGGTTAAAAACCGCGTCGATAAATAAATCATTTATCATTATAAAGCATGTTAAAGTTATGTCACGAAAGAATACCCTTATGGAGAAAAGTTACAGTAGCTAACATTTTAAATAATAATAACTTTATTTCGAACCAATTAATCCATATAGTGTTAGTAACCTTAAAATTGATCATAATCAAATGTTAGTATTTATTACTCTCTGCACAAACTTCTTTAAAATCTATCTTTTTTTTTTTTAAAGAATTTTTCAATTCGGAAAAATCTTCAAAACTCCATTCGGGATATAGTTTGCACGGAACCCTCAGTGCGCGAGTCCGACTCGCACTTGCCCACTTTTTTTTAACTATAAACATCAAATCTTCAAAAGGAATAGATTCAAAAACATAGTACATAAATGGTTTATTTGAAATAAATACTTAGAGTATTGCTGGTAAAGAACCTTTAAAACTAACTTTACCTTTTATAATAAGTATAGATAGTGTAGATGTAGATTATCTAATTGAATCCATGCTTTCGAAAGCGAATTGTGTTCCATGTATTCATGTAGTAATGTCCTCTACACGCGGACATTAGAAGCCGGTGTATTATTTGCATTACACTTACAATACAAGGTACTTACGCTTGGAACTCAAACGGCTGTTGTTGTATTGTCCCTTCCCTTAAAACGAGTCTTTTGTCCGTTTCAATTATATTCATCATTATGAGATAAAAGGAAAACTTGTTGACTTTCACATTATCCACCACAAAACACCCCTGTTGGGTGGTCTCAGAACAATGTGAAAGTCAGCAGCCTATTGTAGACGAGAAGAGTCCAAAACAGTGTTTAATTAAGTTACCTTTATCATTCAGTCACCTTCATACCTCCTACAGGTCATCTTTTTCTTCCAAAAGATTACCATCAAAAAGAAAAAAGCTACCCTACACACGACGGCGTTGGCGTTTCATTCATCAGAAATATACTCACAATTCCTTTCAAATGTCATAAAATCACAACCTTACTCAGAGGGTTCTTGTATGAGAATAAAACAAAGGAAACCTACTCTATGAACAATGGCCATCCACTCTGAACTGAAACCAAATATTATGTAGAAACGTAAAACCTCTATAGAGAAAATTGTAAGAGAGTCTCGCGTAATTGAAACTTTAACATGAAAGATACTGATAGGTTGTCTTAGACAAGACAGTCTATGCACAACCAAAAATTAAGTAGCATAAAGATAGTCCTGTAGACGTAGGACCATTTTTTTTGTATAATGTAGCTACATTATCGCGTGAATAACCGTGTCACGTTGTCGCGATAAAACATCATGAAATCGCATAATGTCGTTTTTTTTTCATAAGTAGCGCGTCAATCCCCTTTTTATTTATTTTTTTGTAAGTATATTGAAAAACGTCGTTTGATACACATGTCTTAAAAAATTGACACTACAGCAGGTTTGTCACAAAAACCTCGCCAGCAGCACGGCTACAACCCGGGAATCTTTAAGTCGAGAGTGAATAGGTTTCTTCTAGGCAAGCGCGTTCCATCGTCGACCGCATCGTTGCTCTCCATCAGGTAAGATAGCGGTCAAACGCGAATCTAAATACATTAAAAAAAAACATCTCGGTCATAATGACAATCTTTCCACATTTGTATTAAAATGTACTATTTCTTTATTACATTTAAATCAATATTAGGGTTAACTGTCACAGTAACTTTTGACAGAACGACGCCTGTAAGGTCAGCTAATTATAAATATAAAATCGCGATATCTCTTTTTCTACTACTGTTACTTTTCCAACAAGAGTAACGCACAACCGCTACATTCTCCCAGAAAAGGTCAGTTTCAGACGAATAAATTTAGACGTAAAGAAAAAATTGTACCGAAATTCTAAATTATTGTGGCAGACTGTTGTTTAGTACAGCCCTTCGTAAGTTGTGGTCACTTAAGCAACAACAACATAACCAGTTTCAAAACAAAAGATCATTTGTCGCAGTTGTGCGTCCTCCCCTACATTTTTTATTTAATTCCAGCCCTTATTTCAAGTAGCATAAGGTCTCTTATTTAAAGATTTCTAACGCAAAGGTTGGCTTCCAACATAAATATGCAAGGTTTAAAAAAGAGTAAATTTTAACTTTGTTAAGGACATGGGCACTGCCAAACATGAGGCTTATATAAATTCTAATTTGCATTTTAAAGAGAACTTTATACGTAGTAATGTTTCTCTATAATCATTTCAGTAGAAAAAGGAATTAAATAAGGAACATAGAAAAAATCAGATTTAACTAATCAAAACATTAAAAATATAAAAAATGTAAGCTCCTATAATGTATAGAACAAACAACTAGTTGGACAAGTAGTCGAAAAATATTAATCATGCTCCTTTAGCAACCAAATACTATTGAATGCATTATAGAAGTATATAGGTACTCATACAAATAAATAAGTAACTTATGAACGACGAAAGTACTAATAATAAACACTGTTTGTGCCGTGTTTCTCAAGCAAGTGACTGTAGTCTTTTATGAGAATAAATTTCTGTACACACGAGTCAGAACTTTTAGAAACACATACTTTCAGAAGGTACCTTTTAGAGGTAGGAAATCATCAAGTAACTTTTCGACTGTGAGTGAAGCTGCTAAAACCCACCATTACAAGGCTCTCTCGCGCCGGGCCCTGGTCGAGGCCATGGTCCGGAGCGAGGAAGACTGGCAGGCGGTCGCCGACTTCTGCGAAGCAGTAATGCTCGCTAAGGAGGAAGCCGACCGCATCAGACAACGGCGCTCTCGCCGCCGCCGCCGGGATTCCGATCCCGATTTCCAGCCACCGTAGGCGCGGGCTTGCGGACAGTGAGCAATGGGTAGCTCACTGTCCGGGCGTCCGGTAACCGTCCGGACCAAGCCCAAGTCGTCGACGGCGCGCGCTGTTCCCGCGCGCCTCAAGGAGTTGTCAGCAACAGCAGGGGCCCAGCCGGGTCGAAGCCTACTGGGGCCAGGGTTATCCGAAAGGGCGCTCGAGCCCCGGTACGAAGGCTAGAAGGAACGGGATGGGTTTTTTAGTCAGTAAGAGTCTGACACTATCTCCCGCTCCGCCCAAGGGCGGGGGATGTCAATGCATGATTTTTCCCATCGAAAAAAAAAAAAAAAAAAAAAAAAAAAAAAACCATTACAAGGCTACAGTAATTGTAACAGTAACCGCCTGCAGTATCTATAGCTTTTTTTCTAGTTTTTCAGGGTTCCGTAGCCAAATGGCAAAAAACGGAACCCTTATAGATTCGTCATGTCTGTCTGTCTGTCTGTCCATCCGTATATCACAGCCACTTTTTTCCGAAACTATAAGAGCTATACTGTTGAAACTTAGTAAGTAGATGTATTCTGTCAACCGCTTTAAGATTTTCACACAAAAATAGAAAAAAAGCAATAAATTTTGGGGGTCCCCATACTTAGAACTGAAATCCAAATTTTTTTTTTTCATCAAACCCATACGTGTGTGGGTATTTATGGATAGGTCTTTAAAAATGATATAGAGGTTTCTAATATCATTTTTTTCTCAATTGAAAAGTTTGCGCGGGAGACACTTCCAAAGTGGTAAAATGTGTGTCGTCCCCCTCTAACTTCTAAAATAAGAGAATGATAAAACTAAAAAAAAATTATGACGTACATTATCATGCAAACCACCAACAAAAATTGGTTTGAACGAAATCTAGTCTCTAGTTTTTTTTTTTTTTTTTAATATGTCATAAATCTAAAAAAATACACTATTATTAAAACATCGATCAAAGTTACAACGATCTACAAGAACTTTTATATTATGTTACTTGCTGCTACGGAACCCTTCATGGGCGAGTCCGACTCGCACTTGGCCGGTTTTTTTTTTTTTAACAAGGTCCATGTTTCCCATAATTATAATTGTCATACAAATAATCCTTAAACTTGTTAAAAAATCAAAGGCCCGTTCGGACATTTGAGAAAGACCATAGCATGTTACTGAAAGAAACAATAAAATAATAATAAATTGCATAAAGTGCACACGTACATTTTTACATACATTTTTTGGGGCGCTAACCTCTAGAGCCAATAATATGATGGAATATAATTGCGACTATTTTTCTTGCGTATATTAAGTATTCAAGTTTTGACAAATGTGAAAACGACACTTTTTTTTTTGACCACTTAGTCTTTACTTAATATACTACTGTTTTAAGTGACATACTTTCATCTAGTCTTCCTTCATTCTGATATGGCACGTGTAACCCAAAAAACTTCGGATTTCATCTACCGAGATCAAAATACAAACTCATCAAGCAGCTTGATGACAGTATATCGTGTGGAATATGAGCTTTTCCTCTGTTTATTCTGATATTTTCTACAGTCCATTTATTTTCTGTCTTTTCGTGTACATTTGTATTTCATTAAAAGGAAATTAAACTGTCACCGCAATGGTGATTGTTGTTTGTTAAGAACGATTTTATTGACAATAATTACGTTGTCAGTCGAAGTTGTTAACTCAAATATTTTTCTTTCTTAATCAGAGTTAACATAGTACCTATCTAAATATATAAAAAAAAAGAAAACTAACTGATTAACATATAAACGTACAGGCGAATCTACTGGGATTAGGATTGTGAAATTTCGCACAAGATTTTCTTGTAAGACGGAGGCGAAGATTATAAATGGTATTTATTTAGCAAATAGGTTTTAAAACAACACGTTTGCACATCAATTTTTTCAGTCGGTTAAACTAGATGAGGCCTTTGTTTTCTAACAGACTACAGTGACTACCCTGAAAAGAAACACCGAAACAAACTCATTAAGCTACGATTTTCTAAAATTCACCCACTAAGTGCATGACTCGGGGGTCTAAAGTAAAGAGCAACCTACTCTCACTCTATTAATATTTTGAACAGTGTCAAAAGAATAAAAAAGGATTGAATTTTGTTCCTTTTCACAAAATCTAACGTCGTCACAATTTTTTTTTGAAAGGAGAAATAAAGAATAATAGCCAAAACTAAATAATAAAAACTATTTACTGTAAATATTTATAAAACACAGAGTGTCAGAAAGGCAAAATGAGCTTGTAAGGCATTCTGTAAATATACAGTATAGCCACAATACTGATTTGAGCGCGCCTCTTGTTTCATTACTGACTTACATGACAAAGTTAGCGTTTATTTGGCTACGTTTTAGTGGGAATTATTTTATGAAAATTCGCTACGATACAGAACAACATAAAAGTTAAGCACATAAAAAAAAAAAATATCTGCGTAGACAACTTCAACGTCAATGAGCCAAACAACAAATAAATAAACTTCGAGATGTAAAGTTACTATCGGGTCTTCATCTGAAGAAATATTACCCACATGAGACTTTATTCAGCTTCCCCGGAGAACGGTAAATATTAGAGAACTGACGGTGACCTCGGCGACGTATATAATAGGTAAAAGATACATCTGAACAGCCATTTGGAGAAGGGTCTTTTACAACCCTACATCGTTTTTCAGTACATTAGCTTTGTGACATTCGATAGTTTTTTAAAAGCTTCCCTTACTGAATCTATTTTAGTCTCTTGAAGAATATGGGTAAGAATATTTCTACCTAAGGATTCCTATATTACTTAAGGATGCCACGAAGCGGTTAAGTTTCTGCATTGCTAAGAATCTTTGTTATACCTCATTTAAACTTTGTGAAGCACAAAGGTTTGTCCTCGGTCTGCTTCCTTTTGCTAATAACACCAGAAAAGTTGTTGAACTGAAAATTTTTACACAGCCTTAAAATTGTGAAAAAGATTTTATGTTTTTAATATAGCAGGTTTTTTATTATACATGAAAAATCGCTTTTTAGCGTTCAACAAAAACTGCTAACAAAGAAAATAAAGTGCGAGAAAATAACAAAAGCAACTACTAAAATCTGAAATCTAATACAAAAGCTTAACTGTTTCATACAAAGTACTTTGAAATTGATAGGGAAAGAAATTGCGGTATTCAGTTGATCAGTTCTGTACACTACGTTCCTTTAGATGCTTACGAATGTAATCGATTTCATAAACCCACAAGGAAACACATTTTTAGATTTGAAAGACACAAGTACCTATTGATAAATTGAGACAACTGATGGATTACCTACTTTTATTCACGAATTCCTTGCTTGTAAATGTTTCTATTATTGTTAAACCCATTTATCATTGTAGAACTTCTTATAGGTTGGGCAGAAACGGGTGAGAATAAAGTTGATTCAAGGTACCACCGATGGTTTGACAATGACTAGTAAGATTTTATTAAAGAAAACAGACGCCGAAGTTAACCCATGAAGCAATTTACTTTTATTAAAAAGCAATGGGCTATCACGGACCTTAATATCAATTAGCTCCAATGAAGTTGTTTTTGAAAACTGGATTGTAAATAAGTTCCGAAGTCCTTTCTTCCAGCATTTTCTGAGAAATCGAGTTGAGTCAACAAGATTAAGCCGAAAATTTAGACGATATCTGGAAAATATTCATCAAATGTTTAGTTAATATTTAACATTTTACGTTTGCTTCCCTATTTTTCGCTTTTATTCTTTTTCTTTGATGTGGTTTCCTTTTTCATTCTTTTTTTAAAAGAATGTTTGAAGTATCTCATCGCGACTTAAAAGTTGGTTATGAAATATTCATTTTATTGTCAGTAGTATCTTTCCTGATATTTTGTTTTGTTGGCCAAGAATAAATTAGGGGTAAAATATACTCAATATTTCTTACCAGGTTTATTTGTATTTTTTAATCATTGGGCTTAAAGTATTTCTTAATCATCTTTAAAAACTAATTTAGTAGATTACGTCTCTTTGAATCATCATCATCAGCCTTTTTAATGTTCCCACTGCTGGGACTCAGGCCTTCTCTCTAGGAGAGGGAATGGGCCGTTATCCACCATGCAGGTCCAGTGCGGGTTGGTGTCTCTTTGAAAAAATCAAACTTATTACTTTTTATGACAGACTTAATTATTTCTTTTTTTAAAAGGGTCTTTAATATTGTTGCTACCAACGTCATTGAACCGTATCTTTTAATGACCGGAGTAGAGTATTTAGGGTTGCACAGATTTAATTAGTGAAAGGGCATCTTTAGCCCTGTTTTTGCTCATTATACTACAGTAAAATATATTTGAAGTTTAAGGTCTTATTATGTACCATTTAGTGTCAAATATTTTCTGATTTAGAATCTACAATCGACTCGAGATTCTAAAATCGAGATTAAAAACGATAAATAAATTAATATTTATAATAAATGAAATTTAGATGCCAAACGAAAGTGTGTTGTCATAATTATTTATTTAGAAACTCGTGAAGTATACATATAATACTTAACTAACTTCTCCGCCAAGATAAAAAGGTTCATGACAACTACACTAATATTATAAAGAGATAAAGTTTGTTTACTAAGGTTGCCGACATAGCACAAAGAATTGCCAAACTTAAGTGGCAATGGGCAGGGCACATTGCTCGCAGAACAGATGGCCGTTGGGGCCGAAAGGTTTTGGAGTGGCGACGCGTACCGGTAGACGCAGTGTTGGAAGGCCTCCTACAAGGGGGACCGATGACCTGGTGAAAGTAGCAGGAAACTGATGGATGCGGGACGCACAGGAACGTTCGATGTGGCGACGCTTGGGGGAGGCCTATGTCCAACAGTAGACGTGTATCGGCTGAAATGACGATGATGATGATGAAAGTTTGTTTGTAGGAGGTAATCTCTGAAAGTACTGGTCCGAATGCTAAATTTTTTTCACCGATAGAAAGCTGCTTTATTCCTAAGTAACATCAGGCTATACTTTTATGTACGCGGGCGAAGCCGTGGGCAAAAGCTAGTTTTTAGTAGTAATATAATTGAGCGTGACGGTGTAATAATCATAGAACTATATGTTATACGGTATATGTGTTATAAAAACTTTATTAGTGCGATTGTATTCCTCGATGGCGCGTACTATTCTACGCACGCCTCAAAGAGATGCCAGCAAACCGTAGGGGCCCAGCAGGGTTACTGGGCTAAGCCTACTGGGGCCAGGGGTCTGCTTCTGAAAGGAAGACTCGACACTGGTAAGAAATGCAACGAAAGGAACTGGAGTGGGTTGTTAGTAAAAGTTTGACACACCCTCTCGCTCTGCCCAAGAGCGAAAGATGTCATTGGATGACCCACCTACAAAAAAAAATGAATCATCATCATCACAATAATATTTACAAATACCAAATTTATCATAGAGAAAGGAAAATAAATATTACAGTAAAATATAAGGCTCCTAATATTTTTTTTTCAATTGGTAGATTTGAGGCTACCTGCAAACATGTTGAAAGCTTAATTTGAATATGAAATGTCTTGGAAGTTAATTACAACCCTTAAGCACCAAATAGTTCGTTAAACATTTAAATATTTTACTACTAAATTATAACTACAAGTAGGAGGGGTGTTTTCACAAATGAAAGCATCTTAATTACATATTCATTATGTTTTATATTTATTAATCACCTTTTGCACGATAAATATAACACATAATACTTTAAAATAAAATTAATTTCAGTTCAATTTACATTTTAAACTATTTTTGGCTATTTTTTATTTATTTTTTACTTTTATTGTAGTGTTACTTTTTTATTGTAAATAGATTCGCGCTTGACCGCTATCTTACCTGATGGAAAGTGACAATGCGGTCGACGATAGAACGCGTTTACCTAGAAGAAATATATTCACTTAAAGATTCCTGGTTACTGTTCTATTTAATTTTTACTTTTGTCGTTTATTTGGCTAAAAAAAAATGTCTCTTACAAATTCGAGAAGTGTCTTTAATATTTGTAGAAGATGTTCTGTTAGAAGCCTTCCTGAGATTTTCGAATTAGGCGTGACCCTACGAAAATATTGGAGGGCATTAAGGATCTAGAAGTCTAAAAAGCTTTGTAGAAACGTGTCGAAAATAACAATTATAGCACTAGCTTTTTTCAAAGACTTAATTAGCCTTTTTTGCTTACTAATGAACTCTTTTCGTATCTGGGTGGCATATTAAGTAGATATTTAATAAAATAACGTCAAAAAATTAACATTATATTTTGATTTATTAAAAAAGGTGCATATAGGTAAATAATAAAACTACAATTCCGATAGTTTTATTATTAGTATACATGGTAAAAAAGCCTCTTGCAAAATTGCAGCTAGCTTTGCAGTTCTAGATCCAAGAATTTGGGCTGGGCATTGATGAATCAGTGAGTTAGTCAGGGCTATGCCTTTATATATACAGATGACAAGACAGGAAGTTTGTAGCAGGTGACGTAGAATTTCGTGCTACTGCTTACAAAGAAGCTTGGCACAACAAAAAAAATAAATAATTTAAAAGCTATCTTTATAGAAAATAACTGTGGAAACTAGATATAATCTGCTAAAAGTGGATAACTCATTCCAACGCTTTAAACACAGGCAACATTTTTGTGGTTTCCAAGTTCAAAATCAAATGGTACGCAACAGCTGTCGGGTTACGGTAACCGGGAAACAGGAAGCACAAGTTTTAATGGCCACGAGGCTTGGCTACTAGGAACTATTTTAATAACCGCAATACTCGAAGGGTCCAAGCGACCCTCATTGTCCAACTTCTAAAATTGATATAGTAACAACTTTATTAACTGCCAATGCTGCACGAGAGATCTGGGTCCGGATTCTAAATTGAGTAAATCAAGGTAAAGTTTAAGCTGGAGTAGCGAAAGTAGCCGAATGTGCCTGTAGGTTTAAAGGGCGTTGGTGATTAGTTTTACTATCAAGCCGTCACTTTATGGCACAATTATTATAAATTTTTATCTAAATGCAAGTAGTAGTCTAATACCTACTTGTAAATAATAGAATAGAATTTATCAGACGCAGGCAATATATTATAACTAGGCAACAATACAAAGTAATAAAAAAGAGTACAGTCGGCCACGCCTCCAATACCTTTGTCCTGACGTCATTTCAATACTCAGCCATGTGGTTAGAACAAAGGAATCAGAGGCATAGCCGACTTGAGGCGATCGACGAAAGAGAATCGACACGAAAAGGTCGTAACTTGGCTAGGCAGGCAGAAATACTATATAAAGATAAATGACTACAATTTCGTTGCGGAAAAAAAAATATTTAAGGCATCACAATTTCAAATATATAGTCCCGTACGCACCATCCATCCTGACGTACGTCCTGCCAAGGTTATACACGATGCACGATGCAAAACTCCCGTGCGTAGGTTTGACGTAGGTACGTCAATTATCATTATTAAATTCCTTGCTGGGGTGCTATTCTCTAAGAAAGTGCAGCGCTGGCACAGCGACGAGTCGTGAGCGTAATGCATTGAATTAACAATTCAATGTAAAGGGGCATTAGGTTGTTAATTCAATGTACTGCGCTGACGACTCGTCGCTGTGCCAGCGCTGCGCTTTCTTAGAGAATAGCACCCCTGGACGTGCACGATGACTTTTCGCATCCAGCAACCTCCCCCTGCACTTTGGACGTTATCTATGGTTGTGCAGATTGAGTGTGCTGGATCGTGCATAGGCTTGCTGTACAGCAGATCAGAACCAGGTGCCAAAAAGGTGTGAACATACGACAATACAATTTAAAAAAAAAAATATTCCAAAGAAATTTTGAGATGAAAACATCGTACAACGAAAAAGTACAAAGTTTTGAAAATTCGTTTAATTTAAACACGTTCTCTCAGAATTATGGTTCGATTAAATCTTTTTATAATCTGTTACATCCAGCATGCAGGATGCGTGCACGATGGTGCGTAAGCTTCGTCCAGCAACGGACATCCAGCACAGACGTACGTTTTTTTTTTTTTTTTATGGTGGGAAAAATCATGCATTGACATCCCCCGCCCTTGGGCGGAGCGGGAGATAGTGTCAGACTCTTACTGACTAAAAGGCCCACCCCGTTCCTTCTAGCCTTCATACCGGGGCTCGAGCGCCCTTTCGAATAACCCTGGCCCCAGTAGGCTTCGACCAGTGGCGTGCCTAGGGTTTCAAAATAAGGCAAGCCCAATAAAATTTTAACCAATTTCAAAAAAAGAAAAAATATGCAGCACCAGCAATATAACTTATTAGTGTGCGAACAGCCAACAATCCAACTAGTTTTATACACTGATCTATTAAATTTTCGTTTATGCGATTTACTAGTCTGAGAAATACACAGATTAGGCGTCGGTTTTGAAGAAATTAACTGTTTTTTCTGAGCAAAGTTTAAAGATTATACCTTATCTTCGCCAATCAAAACTAAAACGCATTTTAAGTCCTCACAAGGTACAATTGCCTCCATTGTTGTAGGTAAGTCACCAAAACAATTGTATCACTGAGAAAATCTAAGAAAACACAAAAACAACAAAAAACAAAAAATGTTTTCCACTCAAGTAAATGAAACTGAAGTGAGTTGCAAACAGAGTTCCAGTGTTGTCATTTAGTCAATATAAAGTCTCCAGTTATATGAAAAATCTAGCTAAATGTCGCAAATTTTTAATTTTTAATATATTGCTTGAATATTTAATTTCGTTGTTTTAAAAAGTCGCTAGTTTTTATTGTTGCTAAATCTTAAAAAAAGTTTCCAAACACGTTAAAAATCTCCAAGATCTCACAACGTCGCTAAAACGGCAACACTGCGGAGTTGGCAAGGTGACAAGGTCACGCATACGCGAGCAACTTCATACGAATGCCCGGCTTAAATCTTCCATACTGATCGATCTGTAGACGCAAAAGGTCCTAACTCGTTATACGGCACGTCGCCATAGGTGCGAAAGAGACAGAGATAGTATTTGAAAGCCCGGTAAAAGCCGGCGTGTGTAAGCGAGATAGCTATATGTAAATGCTACAAATGCGAAACTCTGCGCGCGAACAATCGCGATGTGTAGTGAGTGTTGCATACTTTGTGTTATTTTGATAAGAATTAAGCGCGCGAACTTTTAAATAGTTCGGGTTTGATATTGATTCTCTATCGAGCATTTTAGTAAGGCATGCCGGGCTTCTCGGCTTCTATGAAGGTACCGCCACTGGCTTCGACCCAGCTGGGTCCCTACTGTTGCTGACAACTCCTTGAGGCGCGCGGGAACAGTGCGCGCCGTCGACGACTTGGGCTTGGTCCGGACAGTTACCGGACGGCCGGACAGCAAGCTACCCATTGCTCACTGTCCGCAAGCCCGCGCCTACGGTGGCCGGAAATCGGGATCAGAATCCCGGCGGCGGCGGCGGCGGCGATAACGCCGTTGCCTGATGCGTTCGGCCTCCTCCTTTGCGGGCATTACTGCTTCGCAAAAGACGGCGACCGCCTGCCACTCCTCCTCGCTCCGGACCATGGCCTCAACCAAGGCCCGGTGCGAGAGGTCTCCGCCGCCGATCGCCCCCACGAGGGCACGGCGATGCTCCGCCCAAGCAGGGCACACATCGACTGAGTGCTCCACCGTGTCCTCCGGGCATTCCGCACAGTGGCGACACCCGGGCGTCACTTCCGCACGAATCCGGTGCAGGAAACTCCCGAACGAACCATGTCCGGTAAGGACCTGCGTCATGCGGAAGGTAAGGACGCCGTGAGGCCTTTCCAGCCACGCCTCAAAGAGGGGACTTACCGCCATGATTGTGGCGTGCCCAAGCACAGACGTACGCCAAGATGGATGGTGCGTACGGGGCTTAAGAAAATATCAGCTCACTTTGAAATTTGTACAGTACAAGTGCCCACCATCTATTGGTTGCCTCTGACTATCAATTTAATTGTTCACTGAGTTTCTGAAAGGTTAGTGAGCGAAATAATTCATTTGACTAAACAGATTAACTAAATGTCTTTACCACGAATCCTAGTAATCCTAGCATTCCTAGGATTCCTAGCATTTAGGACGTTTAATGGAATTTATGGTAATAAATTACATTTATTTTAGAGAGATAAACTGTTTAAAAACTAAATGTAACAAAATAAATGTATCGTTTTTATCTACTTCAAAGAGACTCAGAACCAGTGGTGAGTTTAAATGAATACCTATTTCTGATAAGCCGTTCATTGACATTAATTAAGCCATATTAAAGTTCCAACAAAAAACATTCCTAAATAGGTTTACTTTGTTATATATCCATAGAAAGTATCTGTCAAAGGATAATAACTGTTGATAACGACAAAAAACTACTTATATTCCAAAACATACTCCAGATTAAAAATAAACCCTTAAGAAGTTTAGAATAATGGTCATTATATTTAAGCAATGCTACATATTCGTATTTATTAATATACTTATAAAATACCGAGCACTGGTGGCAGAGTTGTAACGGCTCCGACTTACTCGTATGAGGGTTTGATTGAAGCCACGCAGACTCATTACTTTGTGTTATTTTCATCACCGCTGCTCTCAAAACGGTGAAAGAAAACATCACGATGACTAACACGACCCGAAAAATCATCCAATGACATCCCCCGCTCTTGGGCGGATTGGCAGATAGTGTCAGACTTTTGCTGACTATGCTACTCCTGTACCACTAGCTAAGTTGTTAATCTGCACTAGTTAACGCTAGTAGAAAGCTTCAAATGTACGGGACGTCATCTCAACGCTTAGTCGCGTGGTCGGAACAAAAATTTCGGCGATGCGGCCAACCCGATGCGTTCGACGCTAGCGAAACGGTTGTAACTTGGCTAGGGGAACAGTTCCTTTTTTACCATTGTTCGAAAGCCCCTGGAATCTCTTTCGCATCACCCATGACCCCATTAGGCTTCGATCCTCTACGGTTGCTGAAAACTCCTTAAGGCGCGCGTGAAACACTACGCGTCTACGACTTGGTTGGGTTCGGTCCGGAAGGTTATCGGACGATTGGGAACGGCGAGCTACCCGTGACTTGTACCAAGGCCCGGTTCTTGATTTTACGTCAAATTACGTCTCAGATAGTTTATAATACATTTTCTTTTAATAGACAAAAGTTATTAAGTTTAACGCTCCAATAGCACCTGCTATAGTTGTTGTTGTCATATAGCTTGCTAGCAGCGCCGCTCTCGCAAGCTGCCCCTCTGGGTCAGATCTACCCTGCAATAAGGGTTAATATGCTAAAAACCTTTCTGTTATTAAAAACGATACAATGGCATTCCGAGGCGTTCACACACACCGAAGGATATCCGGACGAAGAAACGAAAAAGGGACCATCCCATTCAAAATGGGACGGATGGTAACGTTAACGGTTCAAAATTACTGAATACTTCTTAACGGTTCGTTATCTTTATGATACTGATATATTATTAGATTACAAGTTTTTATGATTTTCTTTTTCGTTTCTTTTAAATTGTATCTGGATCATACTTACTTATGTCCGATTTAAAATGACGATTTTATTAATGATCTAACATGAGCCTATCTTCACTTTAACCCGTAACCACCAAAGTTGAGCATAAGCCTCCTGTATAGTGGGTGCGTTCAGAAACATGTAAACTTATGTAGGGACTCAC
Organism: Mythimna albipuncta; assembly: GCA_929112965.1. Lineage (NCBI taxonomy): Eukaryota > Metazoa > Arthropoda > Insecta > Lepidoptera > Noctuidae > Mythimna > Mythimna albipuncta. The sequence continues at coordinate 12,275,224 of OV815969.1, forward strand.
GCCAAACATGCTTACGCGACAAAATGTTTAGTCGCCAAGCGGGACCGCGGTGTGTTCGAGCGCCAGTGGTGGTGCAAACATGTCTACAAATTAGGACATACGGTAAATCGCGTACGTACCATGTGAAAACAATAGTTGTGAACCGAACCAATACATATTCATGTAACTTTCTGCAGTGACTTTTAATCATACTCTCTACATTAGACTACATCGTACCAGGATACACATATACCACCACAAAGGACTTAATACTTACATACACGATACATGATACACTCAGACCTCAGACCTTTTCAAAAGTTACATAATAAGACCCGTTCCTGGCACTTTGTGCAGACAAGGATTACCTATAAATATACTTATAGATTTAAAAACTACAGCAAGTACTGCTGCTTGCTGTAGTGCCTAAAATAGGTATTACAAATCTTACGTAGACCATACATTACACCCTACTCTAGAGAAAACAACTTCAACAGAAAGCTGACTACGCCTATTTATTGTGGTCTGGTTACCGCACCTTAGTCCTTGGTAGACCATTGTCGTGAGTCATGGTAGCCTTCACTGCACCAACCATTGGACCTCACTCCAGAAGTAGATGTGTCTTTTCAGTCTGCTCAGGCGCCTATGATGGAATTCGGTACTCCCAATGTTCGTGTTCTTATTTTGCTAACGCTGCACTCGAGAAGCATGTACAGGTCGCGCGGTGAATCAAGATCGCTCGGTGAAAATAGTGAGGGCAATCGGCGCATGTGTACAATTGCGCACAGATATTCTTCGTATGTTAGGATTTTCTTTTTAATTTCGTATGTTTGAACCTTAGTAACATAACTTATAATAACACTACTTTTGGCTTGTAATTTATCTTGTAAGTAGATAAATTCAGAAAAAAATAAATTTTTAAAATTAAAATAAAACAATAATAATTTCGTTATTTTCTTTCTTAACGTAACAATTCACGTCGTAAACCATTTTTCTGAATGGTTTGCCGTTATAAAACTTTATTTTTAAGCATTTTTTTTTTCGACTTCGTATTACTAATACTATAACACAAGCTGTACCCAACAGTACCCAAGTACATCAGTATCCAATGAGACGCGAGAACGCAACGCGGGATTGAAGAGCAACTCTATCTACCAATGACGTGTCGCCAACGACGCACACCCGCCCGCACGTCGCCAAATAGACCTTAGAATTGAATACTGCGCATGCCCCTTCCACTTTTGCCGAGCGATCTTGATTCACCGCGCGACCTGTACGCGACAGCTTCCTCAGACTCCATGCATCTTCTGCACTGAGGACTATCCGTAATTGTGAAGAAGTGTTTTTTCAGTGAGCAGTGTACGGTGATGGTCCCCGTCACCGGACGCAGGTTAACTTTATTCAAACGCACAAGGTTGTATGGTTAGGGTTTTATTTATGTAAGGCCGACAATTCATTCTAATGAATATTTGAGTACTATGTTTGTAGGATTATCACAACGTAAACAAGTACTTACTAGTGATGTCCTAGGTCAGGTCTAACACCCACCTAGATGATGTATATACTACGCTTGAGATAAAGTAGCAGTGACTACGTGACTGTACTTTCAATTGCATACTAAAATAGATACTTAGTGGCAAAACAAACTCTGTAGAGTTTTGCCCAGCTTTAGGACAACAAAGGTTTGATAAATTATACAAAATGGGTAAGTATAGAAAGCTATTTATTGTAAACTTTGGTGTTTATGTCATAATAACAAAGGACTCAAATTTACTATAAACAAATATCTTATCGCACGGGATAATCGTATCTACCTATGTATGTAATAATCTATATAATATTTTGGAGATTAAAAAATTGGGATACTATTTTTGAAAGTACCACAAGTCGCAAAATATTTTGAAGTAACTCTAGGTTAATAACACAAAGGTTCAAAACACGTTTTTATTTATGTCCAAAATCTGATAAGTTTATGGGTAGCGTTAATAATAATAAGAGATATCTATTGAAATGTCCATTGTTGGTCCTACCGCTATCAATTCAATCTATCCAATTTTCCTCTGGGTGTCCTTAGTAACGCCTGAAATTATTATCTCTGGGATAGCAACAGCATCCGTCACGGTCAAAATACGTAATCATTCTTGGGAAAAGATTTGTATCACAAAATATTTTGTCCTGGTAATTAAAACCAATTAATAAGGTAAGTAGTAACAGGCACGGAGCAAATACAAAGGTAAGAAAATAAATTAAGGGTAAAGTTATAAAAAAAAAACATCCTTTTTGTTGATTAAAGCTTAGGCTGGTGCTTTAATCAACAAATCATGTTTAAAAACACACATCCATTTCATTTTTTTTTTAATTTTCACCTCAAATCGAATCATTTTTTTTTTCAATATATCAGTTGTAGGTATTATAAGTATTATAATTATTCGGGTATAGGTACAATTTATTCACTTTTTACCAATAAGCATACAAATAATAATAAAAACTACAATTTGTAATTGTAGGTCATAAAATTATAACAACAAAAACTAAACAAACATAAAATAAAATATGAAAACTAAACAAAAATAGACAACAAATTAAGCGTACACAATAATATAAATATAAAATAAAATAAAAAATAAAATAGACAGCAAAAATTCAAACAATCAAAATAGATAGACAAATAAATTGATAGATAGATGTATATCTATGTATCATTCTATTTTAAAATTAATCTTTTCTAAAGGGCATTCTTTATTGTACACCATAAATAAAATTACAGTAGGAGATTAAAATTAATAGGGTGTACAAAGGGCGGTCTTAATAATAATAGCTTTCCAGTTAGTTTCTTAATTTGGTCAATTAGATATGTCTGCTTGACCAAAGACCTTAAGACCTTATCTCATTTATAGAGATACCTACTATACGTTTAATACTAAAGCCAAATAACATCGCCTTTCAGCGAGGTCAGAGGGTGAACGAACTTTTATACAATTTGTCAAAAAAAAGGGACAGCCCTCTTGATCTTACTATTCAGTGAACAGCAACAACAATGGTGGGAATAATAAAGATAAAAAAAATTAATCCTCCCTAAACCGGGTCAAAGAAGAAAGAAGGCCTGTCATAAATCCACAAAAACGTCATTGGCTTGAACAAGATCAGATAATACTTTTATTGAGTTTGGTCCTCAATTTTATAGCATCGGTTTATTAGCATAAAATATATTTTAGAAAAGCGCCACGATTTTGTAATGAACTCTGCAGTGGTTAAAATTGTAAAGATTTCGGTAATCATTCCTTTAGGTACGCTTGTAAAGTTAATGTACGCCATTAAAGCTTCATACTTATGATTTCAGTGTTAAGATTCCTGTGTTCTGAATCTAACTCATCAGAAGTTCTTTGTATTGCAGCGTGAACGTGATTGACTGAAAATGCTTAACGTAAAAGCGTTGAAAAACTGTAACCCTTTTCAATGCTTCATCGCGATGGCACTCAAGCCAAAGTACACACGTAGTTTACAACCATTAGTCACACCTAGATCAATAAATTTTAAAATTAATTATTTGTCGTGCATAAAAATTGATATATCAAGGACAGATTAATAATACTGCACGCCAATTTTTTGGCTGGTATTTCCTAGCTGACTACCCTGAAAAGAAACACCGAAATAAACTCAGGTGTCAAAGTCTCTTTTATTTAAAGTCTATATAGCAAATATGTAATGGTCAAATCATATAATATGAGAACCATGCAGATTAGGGTAAAAAGTGGTCTTTTGAGGAAAGAAACGCACAGATTTGACTGGACCTGTCCAGTCGGTGCAGGCATTTGTCAGTAAGTATTTGTATAGCTCAACTTAGAACTATTATGGAGCTTATCACAAGATTTCTAGTTGTTTCTGGTTGCAACAAAATTGTTGCACTCATAGTATGAATAAAAATTAAGTGGGAAGTCAACCACTTCAGTAAGAGATTCTATTATTATTTTGTTCGTCGTTAAATCCTAACTAATATTATAAATATGAAAGTGTGGATTTTTGGATGTTTGTTACTTAATTATCCCGGAAAAACATCTTATTCCTACGGGAAAACACGTTTAGAGTGCGATAACCAAAGTACACGCAGACGAAGTCGCGGGCGGACAGCTAGTATCCTATAAAGTTGTGTGACCAGCAGCACCTCAATTCAATACAGAATAATTTCTTATCTAAAACCAGCACATTTTTAAGGGTCATTTTTCTATTTCACAATCTGGTGGTTGTAAATAATTGTCACTGTCTCGAACAGAATCTGATGAGGTGAATGGAAAATCAATATACAAAAAAAAGCGCTCAAAGCGCTTTTCTCTCAAAATGGTTCAACGGAGAGCGGCGCCATCAATTGAGACTATTCATGTCCCTTTCAGATACCGTCAATTTGAGACACATTAGTAAGACAATAGATGCACGAATGCCTGGCGTTCGCTTGGATTTTAATTAATAAAATACCAGTGGGTTATTTTATTTAAATTTGTTTAATGACTTTTTTTATTTATATATTTTTACAATGTTCTCATATAATAGAAGAGACAAGAAATATGTACCAAGATTTTTGTAAATCGTAACATGATTTAAGAGTGTCCATTGAGTCTCTTGCACATTTTTCTGCATAGAGAATTACGCTTTGGAATGTGCAATTTAGCTTCAATGTTTTGAGTGACTTAAGTTTTGACAATCCAAAAGTGCTTGTGAATATATTTTTTGAAATAAACCTTTTTGATGTGAGAGCTAGTCTCAGGAGTATTGAGTTCTAACATGAGACTGAACATAAAGCTGCATGAGTTTGTGAACATTCTACTAGTACATACTACAAGTTGTGTAGTTATAGGACATAGTTCCAAGCTTCACAGTTTCTCAGTTCAGCTCACTTACACTAGTACGTCAAGATAACTTCTACGACAGCGGGCAGCTGAAGTCCGAGTTCTATGTGTTCAGTGTGTGACATAAAGACACAATCTATAGGATAGTCGACCAATTCAAAACGGGCACTTCCTTCGCTCACCTTAATACTTAACAGATGGAGGTGGCTGTTTATCAAGACTGGTCGCGAGTGGTTGTCGCCACCAATGGCCTAAATGTGGACACGGTGCTCCGACTCACATCCAGGCAATTCGCACGCAAAATAAGTCGAGTCTTTCTTCCCGCCGAAACCAAACCAAGAACTTCCTGAAACTTCCATGTCTGGTAAAAACTTGCATCGAGCTGAAAGTAAGGACGCCATCGGGCGCTTCTCTCAGCACTCTTCATAGCGCGAACCTATCGTCAAAAGATCAAAAGACTATCTCAGGAACTAATCTAGATGGGGCTCACGTTTGCTAAATGGACTTGATAAAAAAATCCCTTAGAACTTAAACTAGATGAGACGAAATATGCAACACAAAATATTTTGTCTCATCTAGTTTAAATTGACGAAAAAATTGTAAATAGTTTTTAAGACATATTTTTGTAAAATAAATATGTACCATTTATCGCCGCGATTTTGGAGTACCCAAAAACGAAGTCAATTGATGTTAGACTAGTTTTATTGCTCGTGCTTACATATTATACTTGCTTTAGCTCTTGTATCACTTTAATCGAATTCGATTCGAAAGCGCAAGTTAGATGTTATTTTAATATCCTTAACAAGATTAAATATTTAAATACCGAAAAAAAATGTGTAGCTATCAAACAATAAACATTACGGAAGCAGAGAAAATGGAGAAAAAAATTAAGTGGAGGAAAACCATTTAGCGTGTCAAGTGTCTGAAGCGTAATTAGGAATGAAATAAGACGAGTACCGCCCACCACAAATAAGACAACAGCGGCTAGATTACAAGGAGGAAAATACGAAAACGTAATCCGTGGTTTTGTAAATCAAAGTAGGTAATACTCAGAATAATTATTATCTGTGAATTAAATAACAACAGCCTTTATATAACCTTATTAGATTACGTAATTCAAATTATTTATATATCTGTTTAGGAAATTATGTTGATCAACTGGGTATGAAAATTAAACATAATTATAATAATTTCATTGAAAGAAAGTATAAAGAAAGTCATAGCTATACGATATTTGATTTGTTTGTTGTTTGCGCGGTTCAAGTGAAAGATTGCATATTAGTTGAAATTTGGCTGTTGCAGTGTGGGATTGGCCAGTCGTGGGAAAAAGGTCAAAACGACTCGTCATCCAAAAGAAAAGTTTGCACAATAATCATAAGTATGTGATAACGCACGACGATGGCACGATGTTATAGTTTTTCGAGACACAAACGTCAACAGACTATTTCGAATTTATGAAGCGGACGTGCGAGTCTCGAATAGTTTAGTCATACTGTCTCTAATGAATTGGTGGGGTGTCATTCCAAACGTCATCCGTTTGAAAGTTTTTGCGGACACGATAAGCGGTACTCAGGTAGATCAGTCTGGCTTGCTCACACAAGTGCAGGAAAGAGATGGGTTTAGGTTTGCAACGGCCATTTGAAAAACAAATCTATCACGATAGAATTAGCATGAGCGTAGCGCCTTTTTTTGTTTTTGTCAGGGAAAAGACATCTTCTAATTCTATGCTCGCTCTTTTAAAATTGTGAGTTTTTAAATCTTAGGCTTCGATAGTTTTCGATTGGCTGCAATAGTGGTTGGATAGTACAGAAAAAAAATCGTGTGAAGCGAGAAATGACGCCATCTAGCGTAAAATCAGATTGAAATGTTGTTATTGACAACATTAATTATACTGCTACTAGGTGGCGTTGCTGTGCTTCAAATGCTTATGCTAATGCTTTTTTTTGTAGCTTCTTTTGTTTCTATAAACATTGAAATAATTTATATATTTTTTTATCAAGTGTTGAAAATATTAAAATTTAATAATTATCAATTTATAAATATCTGATTGTCTATGTGTCAGTTTCAAAACTTGAGACGGTAGGTTGAATATGGATTTATAAATAATAATTAGTAGGTAGTATAAATAATACTTAGACCAAAGACTTGTGACTAAGCTTTAATTGATTGTTCGCAAGTTCATTTCGATTACCTCGTTCGAGCTCCTTTCGTTTAATTTTTTTTTTAATCCGGTCAATTTATGACAATGAGTATGAATTGTAACATAGATGTAGTGACAAGAGCTCAAATAATTGCTTTGCATAGTCAAGGTAAAAATTTGTCAGAAATAGCCAGAGAGATCGGTGTAAACGTAAGTAATCTTATTTTACACTTTTTTATATAACAAAACACTCCTCTTTATAATAATCATTATTAGGTATTATATATTTTTGTTTTATTGTTGCAGAGAAAAACAGTTGTTCTATGGGTACGACGATTTGAAGAAGATGGTTCTTTGAAACACCGTCAAAGAACTGGTAGACCAAAACTGATAAACATGTTGCAGCGTCAAACCATGGTAAGGGAATACGAGGAAAATGGATTTTTGCCGACGAACCATTATGCTGGTTTATTTGACACAAGCGTCGACACTGTCCGTCGTGCTCTTCATAGTGAAGGGCTGCATTATCGGAGGCATGCTGTGAAACCTTTGCTTACGGAAACCCATAAAAGAGCAAGATTGCAATTTGCTATGGATCACATAGACTTTGATTGGAGTAATGTCATCTTTACTGATGAAAAAAACTTTTAAGTCCAGTGAACACCGTCGATTATGTCTGTGGCGTCGAGATAATACGCGATACACAAGTGGTCACGTAGTGCCCAATAGGCAATCTGGCCATATAACGGTGAACATGTGGGGATGGATGAGTGCAGCCGATCCTGGGGAACTAGTGAGAATACCAAGCCGAGCAAATAGTGCAAATTATATAGAAGTGCTGGAGGAGACAATGTTGCCCACAGTTCGAACGGTGTATCCAAGCGAAGAATTGCCACAGATAACATTTGTGCAGGATAATTGTCCAATACACCGTTCGCACAGTGTGCAGGCTTGGTTTCGTCAGCATAATGACATTTGCGCTATTCCTTGGCCTGCTAGATCACCGGATTTAAATCCAATTGAAAATTTATGGGGTGTTATTGTTCAACGGTGGAATAATCAAAACGAGCGTACTCCAGATGCGTTAGAGGCTCATTGTTTACAAATATGGGAGAGTATTCGTGGTTCAGATCTGTGTAAAAATTTGATTAATTCAATGCGTTCCCGAATGCAAGCTGTTATTGACCAAAATGGTGGTTACACGAGATATTGATAAATATCTATACATATAATAAAATCGTAGGAAAGTCAAAACTGTACATTGAATATTTTTTTAAAAGAATACTTGGGGCGTGATCTACAATCGATACCGAAGCCAAAAATATAGTTTTTAGAATTTTTGTCTGTTTGTCTGTTTGTCTGTTTGTCTGTTTGTCTGTATGTATGTCCGGGATAAACTCAAAAAGTACTGCATGGATTTATTTCAAATTTTGCATGAATATTACTAAGAGGTCGGGTCAACACATAGGCTACATATTATCACGCTATCACCTACAGGGGAGGAGCTGTGAATCTTTATTTTTCTTACGCATTCTGTGACAGCGTGGAATCTAACGACGCACATATAAATGTTGTTTTTGAGTAAGTCATGCTATTATCTAGCTTTACACTATAAAAACTACGCCATTAAAGTAACTTGGGCAGAGAAACATAGTTTAATGAATGTTAGTAGTATAGACACAATTTTAAAGCAGCGCCATCTATGAGATTTCATCAAAATCAAATCAAGTTTATGTTAACAGTTTATGGAAATTAATCATTTAAATTTGATCATGTTGGCGAGGTTAGTAGTTAGTTATTCTTAAAATTCATAGATGGTAATGTGCATTTTCTTCATATTATAGTTCGTTTTGACAAATTCAAGTTCCAACAAAACCCTAAAAATCTTAAGCAGAGTTGAGGAAGACAATTTAAAAAAAATGCGGTGTTAGGTATTACATGGTGGCATTTCTCAGACTCTGTGAAGTCGACCAGTTTGCGAAATCCCTTACGTATGACGAGGTGCCTTCATATTACACGTACGACAAGCAAAGGGGTGTATTCAACCGACATCGACGAGGAGGTGCTGTGGAAGGTTTTCCGGGAATTTTCAAGGACACCGCATTGGGTAGGGTTTATACCGTGCACCCGAATAGTGGCGAATGCTATTTTCTGCGGTTGTTACATCACACTGTCCCAGGCTCAACGTTTTTCGCTTTTCTGAGGACATTTGATGGCGTGGAGTATCCCACTTACCGCGCAGCCTTTTGCCTAATGGGGATGACACCCTCGTGGAGGCAAGCGTCAGTGACAGTCCCAGCCACATGCGTCATCTAATTTTTCGTCATCTTTGTGTTTTGTGGAGTCGCGAACCCGGTAGCTTTGTGAGAGAAGTAACGCCATCTTCTGTCTGAAGATTTTCTACGAGCTTTGAGGCGTGCTACTAGAGACGAAGTCGAAGTAACTGATGAACGCATGCTGAACACCTGTCTCAGTTCACTGATCGAATATGGGTTACCAGCTCTCCAATCATCACCACATCAAGACCGTGGAAATCGGGAGTATAACGCTGAGACAAATTTTGATCCGGGCGAAATAACCACCACACGAAATTACCATGTCGCTTTGTTCTCTTGAGAGCAAAAACAAATTTATGACACCGTCCTTGAAAGCGTTGGGCAAAACCAGGGTAAAATGTTTTTCTTGGATGCTCCTGGTGGAACAGGAAAAACATTTGTTACCACTGGCATACTTGCAGAGCTCAGGAGCCAAGGTAAAATTGCTATTGCTGTAGCGTCGTCAGGAATCGCTGCCACACTGCTTCCGGAAGGCAAGACAGCACATGCCATGTTAAAAATTGCCGTCGATTTAGAGAACGCCGAAACGCCTGTTTGTGGTGTGTCACGTAACAGCGATAAGGTACACGTACTCAAGGATTGCTCTCTGATGATGAGTGTACGATGGCCAATAGGAAGGCAATTGAGGTCGTGGACAGAACCCTGCAGGACATCCGCAGGAAGTAACAATTGATGGATGGTGTCACAGTTCTGTTCAGTGGCGATTTCCGGCAAACACTTCTCGAGGTGACGCGGGGATCGAGGGCTGACGAGGTGAATGCTTCGTCGAAACGATCTTCGTTGTGGTCACGAGTTCGTACACTGCGCTTGACCATTAATATGAGAGCTCGGCTCGGCGGCAATGCACGTGCTCAAGAATTCTCCGGTGTCCTTAAGTACGTACAAGTACTAAGTCTTGGCGAAGGCACTCTACCAGAAGAGAGAGGTGGACAGGTGGTGCTTCCAGAGTCTCTCGGCAGAGTGGTATCCAGCTTAGAAAAACTCATTCACTGTGTGTACGGGGACATCAGTCGTATACCAAACCAGCAGAATTCTTAGGTGTGTGAGCGGGCCATTTTGACGCCCAAAAATTATCGACTGCAGCAATTAACGAATGCATTCCCTCGGAAATTGAGAAGAATGAAGTGGTCTACACCTCGATAAACACTGTTGTCGAGCGAGATGATGCCACACGTTATTCCGTGGAATTTCTGAACTCCCTGTCAGCAAGTGGACTTCCGGCGCATACCATCAAGCTGAAGGTCGGTGCTCGATTATGCTTCGAAGTTGTGATGGGACCCGCCTTAAAGTCATCTCGCTCCACACAGACACACCATTGAGGCGGAAATTCTTACGGGTTGTGGCGTCAGCGAGGCAGTATTTATACCACGCATTCCCCTCATTCCCCATAACTTCCTGTTCCAGTTCAAGCGCGTACAGTTCCCCGTGTGTGTTTGCTTCGCGATGACCATCAATAAGTCGCAGGGGCAGACACTGAGGGCAGCGGGTGTCGACCTCAGGACGAGTTGCTTCTCACACGGGCAACTGTACGTCGCTTGCGCCACCAGTCCTGACTCTCTTTACATTTTGGCTCCTGGCAGCATAACTACCAACGTAGTTTATAGGGAAGTCTTGTAAGGTATGATACCTTTATACGTATTTTTACTCTTTTGTGTCCTGGAATGTATTCCTGCATTATTTTCTCTATTTCCTTCAGTCACATCTTATGACTGAACTCAGCAGGATTCCCATATAACTCTATTCACTAGCTTCGTTTGCGAAAAAACTTATTTTATAATGCTATTTAAAAGTTGTTTATTTATAATGCTATAGCGACACTGGCACCTTAGGTATTTTTAGTGCTGTAGAGGCTTCACGCAGACGACGTCGCGGGCAGCAGCTAGTATTTAATTAATATTACATATTTACTCAGTACGTACTGGAGACCTCGTTACGTGTGTTTTACTTAATACCTGTATTTGAAATAATTTTAAAAAAAAGTTATGAACACTTAAAGTTATAACACAACATAATTTTGTTTTTTTTTTTTTATGTTACCTACTAAACATTTGATATGTTGTTGTGCAATTTTGTAGTTTTTTTTTAATATCTTGCCTCTTGTTTGTTTTTGTTAAGGTTACATAAGCTTCAATCCTCTTTCCAATTTGGGAAACGAATATTTAAGCTATGGCCTCAATAAAAAATTACAAGTAATATTATAATCTTATTCGATGATTAATAATCTGACTGTTGAATAGTAAACTGTAAGAAATAAATATCTATATTATTTTATTATTGCCTTTTTGTTTGATGAGCCTGTTTACCTGCTTTTTTTTCCTTTTGCTGCGTAACTACCGATTTGAATATTAATAATGATATTACACAACGCCGTCTAGTCCCTAGCTAAGCAAAGCTTGTGTTACGAGTCCTAGACAATTGATAAACATACTTATATATTTCTAAATACATACATGTTATAGATAAATTACACCCAGATTCAGCAAATGATCGTGCCCAACACAAGAACATTTGTTCTGGGTGGGAATCGAACCCACGACCCGGACATTGCAGTCAGGAGCACTAACCACTAGACCAACAGGCCAGTCATAATGTTATATTACAATTAAATACTTCCACTTTGTTAGTTTCGATATAAATCCTACCGATTTCTTTTATTAATTGTTATTCATAACTTCAAAAAGTACAGAGGAACCAGAAATCTGACCCACCTGGCAGTAGAAGGTAGATAACATAAGACATCCTAAAAGTTAGACGAATTTGAACCTTCTGCAATAAGCAGAAGTTAAGTGGTATTCAATTCGGAGCTAATCTAAATGAGTAAAACGAGGTAGGTAAGTGGTCAAATATTATAGAATACTGATATGACAATTTGATTTAAGACGTAACGTTAACTTGTGAATACGGACCGTATGCCACGTAATGCACTTGTTAATTTCAACATTATTCCATAAGTCAACATAGTCTAATGGTAGTAACTGTAGACTTATATTGACGTGGTTGCCGGTACTAAGTTCAAATCAGTCACGCTACTTTTAGTAGGTTTGTGTTTAGAATACTGAATTGTTTTTTTTTTAAATCAAATTAAAATTTATAAGTCTTAAATTAAATTAATTATTTAAATCAAAACTTTAATGAAAAACAACTAAATATTACTTATACAAATACTTTACTTTACAAAGAAATTTAAGTATTCGTCTGATAGATTTAATTTAAATAACTATGTATAAAGGTAAAACACATAAAAGAAGTGAAGATATTAAATTGCTTATGACAGAATAGAATTATTTGAAATACAATTTTGAACATGACAAAAACAGTTTATTTATTTCAATAGTGCCAGTGGCGGATTAACCACGTAGCAAAATTAGCAAATGCTACGGGCTAAAAATTGTTTACACGACGTCACTGCAATTAGTGTCGACTGGTTTTAGTGTTATTAGAACGGTTCATTTTTATTTCTCTACCCTAAACTAAGTAAACTAAGTAACATTTGAATACCAGTTTTATGATGAATATGCCTAATGGTCGTGACTACCCACATATTACAAGTCAAGCGAAATTATTCCAAATATGTTTGAAGAATGTTCAATTTGGGGTTTTAAATCGAAAGCAAAAAAATACACAAGATTTGCGATTTAGCCTCGTGCCTTACTGCGTAAAAGTCTTTACATAAACCACTAAGCTAACTATGATATTAAAAAATGTATTTTAATTTTAGACTATGACCATTTACTTAATTTATCTATCTTAAGTAAATACATTATTATTATATATTAAAATAATAAACATTTTATTTACTTGCAATACTTTCTTTCATTTCTATACAAACTGTCCATTTAAAAAGACATTTCCTGACTTACGTTATTAAAGAAAAGTAAAAAAAATGCCAACTAAAACACAAAAGCTGGAAAACAAAAAGTAAAAATCTTAACTTGAGATTTGAACCAGAAACATGTGCATCACAAGCCGCTGTTGGTACCATTGGACCAAGTGGACTCTTGTGGACACATTTGAAATTTAACGTTACTTGTAATGCTAGACGCAATATTCGTGCCCGCTTACAAACAGTTGATAAGAATCACGAAATTAGTTAAGCTTGTGTCTCATATTTTTTTATCAATCTACCCTCACACTCAGTTGTTGACGATAACGATGACGCATGTATCTATTTTCTGTCAAACTAAAAGTCAAGTTTATGGTTTGTGAGATTGCCTTGGTCGCCATTTAGCTGGGAAGCAACCAACGCCATCTAGTTACATTTTCGAAAACTTGAATTTTAACGTGCAAGGGAAATTAGACACTAGGGTACCCAGGCAATTTCACAGCTGTCTGTACCTCTTTATTTTGCTGACTCCTTATCGACATCACGTCACAACTTTATCTCAGTGGCAACACCGACTCATTGAGTCGACGTTAAAAAAACGCACATACGTAAGTCATGAGTAAGATGACTCTTCAGTCAACGCGAGTTGATGAGTAATTTCTGGGATATCGCTGTTTTAGTGAACGCGGCAAAATCGCGCGATTTCGGTCGCGCGCACCGCCGTTACGTCAGTGAGTAATTGCGCAAAAAGACACTACCCGGGAGGGGCTGGGTGTATATCTACAAGACTAAATTAAGATGAAGTTTGGATCTTATCAAGTTATAAATGAGTTTCTAAAAGAATTAAAAGCCCTATCCTAACCGACACTTTTAGAGTAAAATGTTCATATTTTTTTTTTTTTTGCAAGAGAAATCATCAAATGCTCTGGCTGGTGCGAGAGTGTCAAATATTTTCTAACTAAAACCTACAGTGTTCCTTCAATTGTCCTTTGTGAGAGCCATGTTAACTCTCTCGTATAATCCACTGCCTAAGTAGGCATCAGCCCTAGCTGTCTACATCAATCTTGCTGACATTTCTCTCATTCACACAAATACATTTAATTTTACTTACATTAATTTTTTTTTTATAGTTGAGTAATTAAGTAATGATAATGTTGGTTATTATATATCTGGAGCAATGTACTTCCTTACCTGGAGACGGGCGTTGATAACCGCGACACAGTTTTTTACTACTGCGGTTATCATCGTTTCAATTTGATTATATTCTATACGTGTTTCTTGTTTCAAATAAAAAAAAAATATTATTATTTCATTTATTTAACATTTACAAGTACATATTATTTTATATTTTTAAATATTCCTTAAAAAAAATTATTAAATTATTTCCTTTATTCATTTCTTTACACGTTACAATATATTTTTAAATATTTCTTAAAAATAATAAAAAAAAACATTTGTAAATATAAAAAACAGTATTCCACCGGTATCGGGAACAGGGTCCAAGCTACCGGTGGTCAGGGCTCCAGAGAAAGGAACCTCCTAACTATATGAGCCGTGTCCAGGAGTACCGCTTTCTGAATCAAGCCCTTGATCCAGCCGCTTAACGAGGGCCTCCTATGGTGTTGGTCGAGGCTCTTGGCTATTAAACCATTGGCTGACACGATTATCGGTACAATCTGTTTGAGGCAAACGCCAAAAGACAAAAGGACCAAGCCCGGGTCAACGATGCGGTCGTCATTGACCCGGGCTTGGTCCTTACCGGACGGCGATCTACCCATTGCTCACCGTCGTCCGCAAGCCTACGTCTGCGATGGTCTGGAATCACCCTGCGACTCCCGATACCCGGGGCGTCTTCGTCCATCTAACAGATAACTATTATTAGTTAATATTGATTTTAATTTCTGAAATCCGCCGTAGGCCAATAATAAATTATTATTAACTACAAGATCAAAAGCTCTGCAACTTGGTATTCTGCTGCCAATTTATTTATTTACGAATAAATAATTAAAAAGCAATATAATTAAAGTAAATTGAATGATTCCAAAGTAATTAAAACGGTTTCAGATGTCTATAGACTTCACAAGGGTCAATGACATGAAAGCTTAAATAAGCTTTGGTAGCAAGAATGTATTTAATCAAGTACAATTATCAAGAATTAGATATAAATCGTACAGCATAAATAAAAAAGTTACTTCGTTACTAGTCAAACATTAAAAGATAAGTTAATGCACCTAGATATCACACTAATTCATTCACTTAGGCACTAATTTATGACCTCCATTAGTGACATAAATCATAATGCTTGAAAAAAATGTTGCAGCATCTATGTAGTTTACCAAAGGACAATTTCAAAAGAGATAACGTTCCGACAAGTAAACTAAATCCATCTTGTTTCTAACATTAAGACTATTACAATGGAAATGGATGTTATGAGCGTCATTTGAAGAAAAAAAAAGACAGTAATAGAATAAGTTTAAAAGTTACCGAGGTACTTTTAAAGCTGAACATACAATTTCTTAAAATAAAATAAAAAATTGGTCGGTGGGCGAAACCGTTTAGATGGCATCAACGTCATGAAAGTTCTGGTTCATAAATAATATTTCACTGCTTGAACAATTTTCAAGTAATTGTAAGACATATGGTAGACTACGGTCCATTTTCTCTCCTAAAGAGAATATTTGAGTCCCAGAAGTGACAGCGTTATGATGCTGATAAAACATAAACCTATTAGCATTAACGTAACTAATTGGAAAAATCAATACATTTCTTTTAATTATTTACTTGTTTTGAGCAGTTTGATTCTTGAGAATTTTGATGGAATTTCTAGACGTATTTTCGATGTCTGGCTTCTAGACTGGAGTAGGCCGAGGCTGCCCTCAAACATAAGGGTCCAGACGCCTCCTGCAGGAGGCTCTACTACGCTGTGGAATAATGGCTTGTGAAAAATTACCTCATCAAATCTTTTTGGCTTTGTTGTTTTCACTCATTACGCCTGTACTTAATGCTTGAACTTTAGTTCAAGGCTAATAAATTATTTCAAGCAACAGGTGAGTAGCGTGAAAATGAAAAGTCTGAATTTATATTGTTGAAAATTTTACTTGTAAATTAATATCATCTGGGGTTGCGTTATACTGCGAGTAAGAAAATAAGACAGTAAAAACGTTAAAAATATTGTGAGGCTTAGTTATTTATGGAAATTGTTATCATCTAAAGGCATTACATTTCTGATACATTGATACAAAATTTTACAGTTAATTAATTTTTAAATATCGCAAATCAAGGATGAAAGTAAAATTAATTTTACTGTATAAAATGGAGTCAAAAAGCTTTTTCTGTTTTTTGAAAATTTTGAATTTTTTTGATGTTTTCTCAACAAAGTTATTCGCGCTCACACTCTAACAATGTCACGAATCAGTCCCACCGTTTGCGTGTGCATTTACAGACAAACTGAAGCCCTTATAGCACGAGCTCTTAACGAGATCTATTTGACGATCAATACTGACTGTTCCGTTTAGGTTGTCAAACAGATCTTCAGTTCCATCTATAGTCCATCTCTCTTTCTCGCTCGGACGCCTAACATTTTTACACGACATGGTAAGACCTCAGTTCAGCAATTGTTTAATTTTTTTTTGTTACGTTACATCTGGATGAATCGGTTGATCTACGTATATTCATGTTGTAAAAGAAATTCTGGTTAAATAAGGGAATTTTTCAAACATCACTGTCTAAATAAAATACTAAAGAAACTTGCAGAGTCACGATGTACTGAAGCGATTTAAACTAAATTGACTTAATACAGTCCGTAGGTAGACCTAAATCTCGAGTTATTAAAAATACGAAAAAATGCGTCTTGTTTTTATTTTTAACACATCATTATTTTTAACTGAACTTAAAAAGCGTGAATAAGCACAAAGCCGAATTTGAGAATCGATTTATTATTCTGTGTAACGATTTTTCAATGTTCACTAGATTGAGTACCCAAAAAAAAAAAAAAAAAAAGTACCCACCCAAACTATAAAACACTGATAACTAAAACGTCAGTTTCATAAAAAAAGCTAATGGGAAAAATTAAGTAGATATTTTGAAAATAGCCGATAATGTAATATTCAAGTGGTGTAAAATATTTAGAACTAGGATTCATATATTTTTTTTAGATTTTTATGCGACTTCAAAAAAGGAAGGTGATGTTTGAAATTGTTGCTAAAATTCCCTAATTAAAAATAAAAATGTTCTTGGTCCTTCGAGCCGGATTTTTAAGCCACGATTCGATCGAGATAGTTTCAAAAATTGATAGTTTATCCTTTTTGACAAAAAATCTTATAATTTTAATCGGTACAAACTTAAACGTTATAACTTTATATAGAATAAACTATAAATACTGCCTCGTGCCATACTGTCAGGACTTTAACCCATTAATCATTTCTACCATTTTCTAAACCATTAATTACAAATTCGAAGAACGTTTTTCTGTTGGGTTCGGCACGTATCTATACATTATAGTTTAATTCCGATATATCGTGTGTGCCACATGTTATATTTATGTACCTAGACATGGCAAATATAGGGTACAAGTTATGTAATATACTACCTACAACTTTACTTGTTCGCAAGTAATAATGGGTTTATAGTTGTAACCTACAATTGAAAAAACTTTAATAATCACGGCAAACCATTTTCGTTATTATTTATACATTGGATTGTTTTGTTTTTAATTTCTATTTTTTCATGTTATACTAGATTTTGCCATGACTTTATTTCCATGGTTTTATTCACAGGATTTGTGATTTTGCCAGAAGTAAAATTGGCATATGACACTTACCTGCTACCAACTAATTATTATATCTTTCTATCAATTAGGTATTTTTATTTTTCATCTAGCTTATACTTTTTTAATTTATTTCATATCGAGGGTTTACAATCATAATTGTGTCTGAACCGAGATATATTGGCAAACCATTAAATTCGGTGATGATGAATTATTAGAAATATATTTACATTCAAGCAACTGTAGATCGTTATATATTAGCGTACCTACTTATTAAATATTTCATTTCGAAGTAGGTCATGATAGGCAATGTATATTACCTGACATATTTATTATACTGGAGACTGTTGTATTCGCAAATATGGGCGTTATTATAATTGGAATTCCTATTGGAAAATCATACACCGAGTTTGACTTGAAGTTTGGAAACAAGCCAGAACTGCCAGATATAAGAGGCTAGTCCCTTTGTTTGGGCTATTTTTCATGCACGGGTCATGGAGGTGTGACGCTGCCCATTAAATATTATGCTTTTGTTTTGTTTGTACTTGGGAAGCCAAACAAAAATGGCACTACTTTGATGGTTGACACAGTAACTAACGGCTACAGCTACTATTTTTGTTTTTCTGTAATTATGGCCAACTGTTTTATTTTGCCGAAAATAAAGCTTTTTGTTTTGTTTTTTACTAGTTTTTCACGGTATCGTTGTGCTATACTTATCTCGAATCGATAAGTTTTTCTGCCTACGGAAATCAGTAATTAAACAAACTTTCTTTTTTAAAATCAGATAAGTATTTTTTTTAATTATCTCTTACGACAAATAAACAAGTTTAATTTGTAGAGGTATGCTGTACCTAAAGTCACGCAAACTTCTACTGAAAACCAAACGTGTGTGGTGTCTGGTTTAGGCATTTACTCGATACTTAAATTGTTTTTCAGACTGTTGTATATTATATGATATTAAAACATGGAAAATTCTGATACCGCTTTGTAGAATTTTGTCTTTTATTTATTTACTAGCTTTTGCCAGTGGCGTCTACTGCGTGAACCGGGGTACAAAAGTTTGGACCCCGTTTCATCCCTAGGGGCAAATTTTAGAAAATGTTCTCTTAGTGCTCGCCCATGTCATAAAAGGAAACCTTGTGCATTATTTCACACTACTAGAGGCAGTAGTTTTGACTGTGCGTTGATATATCGTTGGTTGTTCGTTTGTCGCTGTCTTTTATATATATAGATAAATAAACCACCGTCGTCTTTGTCGTCCTATGCCATTACTATTTCAATCTAATTAGTTTAGATATATACTTTTAGTGTTGAGGTGATACCCTGCCTTATCAAACATCGGCCTTACTGGGGCACTTCAGTTTTACTGATATTTATTTGAAACGCTCGTAGAACACTACGCGTCGCTCGTTGACTTGAGTGCGGTCGTTTTCGGACAGCCGGACGGTGAGTTAGGTATTGCTCGTCGACCGCAAGCCCGTTAAATAGCTGCAAGTGAATAATACCCGTGCACGGAGTTCTACGTATTTTTTAATGATAGAAACTAGTCATGGTTGATGGTGAAGCGAACTAGTTTATTAAGAGCTTATTCACTCTAGGTTGAAGACACGACTGGAAGAACGCAGCAGGCAAATTGTTCCAGGCCTTCGATGTACTGTTATTACTTATGTGAAGGTACCAACTGTCATTATTGCAAGTTTATACAAGCAATAATTTACTACATTCTTTAGAACTCTTTTAGTTAATCTATCTCCTTCTAAATCATTCACCAATAAACGCGTAGCAGATGAAAAAGATCACAGTTTAACTTAACTGCCTTAGGGTGAGTTGCACCATTTAACTATAACGATAACAAAACCATAACCAGCCGTGAAACGGCCGCCTATTGGTCAATTCAACGATTTGACAACTGTTAACGGCTTTGTTATCGTTATAGTTAAATGGTGAAACTCACCCTTAGTTTGTGACAAAACCGCAACCCTTTCAATGTAACATTTTCTTAGCTGAAGTTTTATTAAAAATAAACTTTTTGTGATCTTATCTGGGTCTTCAAAGATATCTTTTTTATACTCGTAGTAACAAAGAAAGAACTGTTCTTTTATTTAATCACGATCACGTCACAAAAAGAAATGGCTCAGAAAGTTTTATCTGCCGTCATTTCTAATCAATCAAGAGTTTGCTCAGTTTTTTGACCGAATCTCATCGGTATTTCGCCTTTCCATGTCAAAAACACCTGCCTTATTCGATAACTAGTTTATGTAAGCAGCTTTGCCCGCGCGAAATTAGATAGCGATCCAGCGCGAAACCATCTACAACAAAAAAAAAAATTGGAACTCGGTTTCATCCTCAAATAAGTTGAATTTCCAAAAACCCTTTTCAGTGTTTTTTTTTTATGGTTGGATAATCATCGAATGACAACCCCCGCTCTTGGGTGGAGCGGGAGATAGTGTCAGACTCTTACTGACTAAAAACCCACCCCGTTCCTTCGAGCCTTTATAGCGGGGCTGAGCTCCTCTTTCGAAACTAACCCTGGCCCCTGTATACTTCGACCCAGCTGGGCCAAACTTCTTGAAGCGCACGGGAACAGTGCCCGCCATGGACGACTTGGGTTTGGTCCGGACAGTTACCGGACGGTCGGACAGCGAGCTACTTACTGCTCGCCGTCCGCAAACTCGCGCCTACGGTGGCCGGAAATCAGGATCGGAATCCCGGCGGCGGCGAGAGCGCCGTTGCTTGATGAGATCGGCCTCCTCCTTTGCTAGCATTACTGCTTCGCAGAAGGAGGTGACCGCCTGCCACTCCTCCCCCTTTCCAGTGCTTACCTACGTTATAAAATGAAACTTTGAGCAAAATTTCATGTTTCTAGTCCCAGTAGTTTCAGCTGTTTATTTACTTAATTAAACAGAACGGCCGAGACCAATTATACCATTTAAACCTACCTAACTGAACTACAAAAAGACAAAATGATAAAATATAAAAGAAGTAATTAATATCAAAAACAGCTGTGCTTTGATATGTCAGTCAGTTAGTTTCTATTTTTATATACATATATAGACTACAAAACCTATATTTTTTGTTAATTTTCTATTCCTCTTTGAAGATCAGTAGCCTGATTCACGTAATGATAACCGTAACGATATCGTAGCGATTTAGTCGTTTAGACCATTTCCGTATTCACATCCATCAATCGAGTTTGAACGACATCGATTTTAAAAACGTTTGAAATTCGTAGATTAAAAAAAAAACTGTATTACATTATCCTGGTAGAATACTTATTAATGTAACTGGAAATAAGTCGATAGATCGTGAATACCGCTTTAGGATAGAACTTCGATCGAACGACTATAAAACTTCAACGATATTTGGCTTGTTTGATTTCACGTGAATCAGGCTACTGATTCTTGTAGGCGTTTCTGAAACTTTTCTTATCGACCTCTTTAAAATGCCTCCCTAGTGAATAATTTCTGTGACAGAATACTTTAATAAGTCTAAAACGTTTTAAGAGTTTATAATAGGCCTTCTGGGAAATTATAGGTCGATATTTCATTTTTATAACCATGTTTCACCGGGCGCTATTTTTTAATAGCGTCTTGTGAAATTTATATTTATAAAAAAAGAAACTGGCATATTAACGTACAGGCGAAGCTACTGGGACTGAGATTGGGAATTTTTAGGGTTCCGTACCTCAAAAGGAAAAAACGGAACCCTTATCACTTGGTTGTCCGTCCGTTCGCCTGTCTGTCTGTCTGTCTATCTGTCTGTCAAGACCCTTTACCTCGAGAACGCGTCGAGGTATCAAGTTGAAATTAAAACCATATGCTCAGGTCTACGGCCCCTTTAAGCTGTGAAAAAATCAAACTTCCAAGTTAACGAATAAAAAAGATACGGCCATTTATGTCGCAAAAAAAAACGTATATTTTGATACTCTCAAAGATCGAAATTCATAGGGTACTTCCCGATAACACAGAATCCTGAAATTTGGCACAAAGCAAGGTCTTACAGCACAAGTGTAGGGAAAAATTTGAAAACAGTAAATTTGTTGTAACCTAAGACACAAAAAAAAATGCTATTCGGAAAAATCTTCTCGACTCTCTTAAGACTTAACTCTTAATACCGCCTCTACGGTAATCACTAACGTTACACACCTATATCATAATGTACTATTATTAATATACACTGCTAAATTTTGATCGTTTTAATCCCGTGGAGACTGGAGGGTCGATCCGGTACATGAAACATTATCGATTTGCAAAGATAAAATTAAAAAATAAAGTACCTATTTTTAAAAAACTCGTATTAATTTACGCATGTACAAAATTAATTTCTTTAAGAAAACGTCAGCTGAGCGAGTCTAATAACATACTAGGTAGTAGTCGGCGTTGCGTACAAACTATCAGCAAATATTTATTAACATTTTAAGTTAAATAAAAGCTTGCAATAACTAGACAAATAGTCAAATCAGTACTAAGTTTAACAAAAGTGCGTTATTCTTATTTGAGCGCGAAATAATATTTACCATTTACGAAAATATAAATCCATAATGTCAGAACCCATATTCAGTGTAATTTTAGCTAGATATATGTATGTATGCAATAATAATCAGCATATCTCTAACATCTAGAAATCCTTTAGTGAATAGTGGAACAGCTTTGGGAATTGGTAAATAGTTTAAGAGATCTGGCTCTATTCCAATGGAAACAAGATCCTACATACAATAAATGGGTTAGAAATTGTTTGACATACTCAAGTATAAAACATATTTTTGTTGTTTACCTACTCCCAATAAAGGTTTGTTTGTCGGCGCCTCATAGAAATTCGGTTAGGGATAAAGATATTTACGTAGTTTGGAATTAATCTGACAGATGTCAACTTGACGCAACACCAAGGACTGAGGTTTCCATCAGCAAGCAATCTAGGTATTTTATCTTATTTTTTATTACGCAACTATTCTAATTTTATAAAAAAGCGGCCAAGAGTGTGTCGAGCCACGCTCAGTGTAGGGTTCCGTAGTTTCCCGTTCGTCACAATAAGTGTACCCTCTTTAAAAAAATGCTTACATATACGATTAAACTACAAACTTAGTCCAGAAATTATTTTGTACAACCTTGTCTTTTTTGTACAAAAATTTTTCTTTCCATCAAGTTCAAAATAATTTTCCTAGAAAGTCCTTATAAAGTTCTACTTTTCAGATTTTTTTCATATTTTCTAAACTTACGGTTCAAAAGTTAGAGGGGAGGACACAATGTTTTTTACTTTTGGAGCGATTATTTCCGAAATTATTGACATTATCAATAAATGATTTTTGTAAACCCCTATTCATTTTTAAATACCTATCCAACAATATATCACACGTTAGGGTTGAAATTAAAAAAAAAATCACTTCCCACTTTACATATAGGGGGGCTACCCTAATAAAACATTTTTTTCCAATTTTTATTTTACCACTTTGTCGGCGTGATTGATATACATATTGGTACCAAATTTAAGCTTTCTAGTGCTAACGGTCACAGAGATTAAGCGAGGACGGACAGACAGACGGACAGACAGACATGGCGAAACTATAAGGGTTCCTAGTTGACTACGGAACCCTAAAAAGAAGGATGATTTTGTTTATTTTTGTTTGTTAAACTCAAAAACTACTAGAACGAACTAAAATTAAATACATTTTGATACAAGTAGTAAAAGTTTGTCTCTGGAAGGTACTGAGGCTATAAGGACCTATCCCTATAGCCTCAGTCGCAGTGACAAATTTTCATTATTTGTCCTAATATAGGGATAGGAGCAGGTTTTTGAGTAGATACCTAAATAAATTGTCAAAATTCTTAGCTTGTAGAATGCTACTATATCATTAACGAAATTGACGGGCGAAACCACTAGTAGAATCTTCTTAGCATAACATTGATTTTAGTAATGGTGAAGAAACTGAAATGGTCAATACAGTGAGAGCTAGTGGATTGCACTGCTTATCAATTTAAAGTAAAATGGCTGACAAGAAGTAAATTTAATCCAAGCAAGGATTTTACACATTAAATTCGTGGTATCCACTTCATGGAAGAGCTTGTCCCCACTTGTCAGGTGTCGGATTTATACATTAATTAGATGTCGCCTTTGTTCACACTAGTCCTATGCTAGACCCAATAGAAACTGAAGCAAATTTTCGAAACTACACAAGACTGCACAAGACGGATATAAACAAAGTTCTTGTTATAGATAATTCCTTTTTAGAACAAAATGAATAAACACAAAGGAAGGAAAATATTGAGTGAACATGTAAATTATAATCAGATGGGAAGACCGCAGCAGGCAATTTTTTTCTGGTCTTTCGATGTACGCTTTATAAATGATAAGTCAAAACTCTCAGTATGGACCGTAGAGGTGTTAACAATATAATTTGACATTTGCCGTACGTTGGGTGGTCTGACGTTAGAAAGGTGATGGCAGAGCTAGCGCAAGACAAGTTGGCGTGGCCAAAATTGGAAACTAATCGTTTGACGTTTATGTCATGTGTCAGGAGTATGTGTTGTATTTTGTGTTTTTTATCGTTTCTAAAGTAAATAGTCGTCATTATTATACAAAAAGTGATTAAAAGTGCTAGCAGGGATATTATCTTGAAAGTCAAACGTTTTTGTAAAGAGAAATGAGAAAATATTGGACCTACGGTATCATTTTCCAAAATTAGACCCATTTGTCAAATATTTTTTCGGGTGACCATCATAATAAAATTTCCCTAAATATGCATTCCCGAGCGGTACCTAGCGAGTCAACAAAGTTTGTTGAAAATGGACTATTATGTGCTTAAATTTTTATCAAGTGACTATCATGATGATATGAATTCTGCAAACATTCATGAAAAAATAAATATCCATTAAATGATTTAGAAAGTTTTCAAGACTTTTTTAAAATTAAATTACTTATGTAAATGAAAATAACCTATAGTCAATTTGTTTTGGGTTTAGGTACTAGCTGAAAATCTTGACATGTTTCAGTATCTAAAAATGCTTTTTTCTTAAGTAAATTACAAAAAATAATGATAGCTACATTATTTACCAGTCTATATTTTTAGAAAACCTGAATGTATTATAATATGTTATGAAACATATTTCCCATTTAAAAAACATATTTCTTTTACAAGACATATTAAAATTGTTTACTTTCATTTTAATAGATACTAATGTATAGTACCTATTAAAAAGAAAGTAAACAATTAGTACCTATAGCTAATAAATTCTTTAAATTACATTGTGTTATAAAATAACGTTTTTAAACAAATTAATGCAACATTAAGCACGCCCCCGGCTACGCGCCAAGTTATCTTGCTCGCACTCTATCTATTAATTTCCCATTAACATTATTTTGCTGTTATTTTGATGCCAACCAGTGTTGTACATATTCCACGTACTCAGTGACTCGAATTTTTTTTTCGATTAGTCGACTTATGAGCATTCATCTCATCGCCCACCAAACCCTACGTAATATGGCCTTTTCTGACAAAGGTACTGTGATGCCTTTAGGCTTGAAAGCTATGAAACATCATATTGTTATTCTGAGACGGTTTGTTCAATACTTTGTTCGCTGTACTCGTTACCTTTTGTTTTTCGATTGCCTTTTACTTTTTCATCAAAATCAAGAGTAGTGTTGAACAAAAGAGCATTACTTCAAATTGTATTTCATTTTATTATTTAATACAAGGTGCATTTTTTTATTTTTTTGACCACTATCTCACCTGATGGAAAGCGATGGTGTGGCCGACAATGGAGCACGCTTGCCTAGAAGCAACCTATTGACTCTTGACTTAAAGATATAAAAAGGTTATAGCTATCAAGAAACACAGACTCCGACAGGAAATACCAATCCTTAGCTGTAAGCTTAATGAATGTATTCCCAAAACACTTTATACGTATGGGTGAGAAGTCCACCATGTACCGGTGGCACAACGCCGTAAATGTAAACGATATAAAACTGACAGGCTAGCAACTCGGCGACGATTCTCAAGACTTTGGAGTTTTGATTTGATAAGTACATCATTTTCATTTCTCAATTGACTCTAGAGCAACAAAGTGGTATTCGGCAGACCTATCCCAAAGATGAGAGCAGTTCTCCATACACAATCGAACTTGCGCTTGGTAGAGATTGAGCAGCTGTTCCGACGTGAAATACCGTCTCACCTTTGCTTAGGCCCTCCATTTTTTGGCAGCCGGTTGAGTTTTTTCCTGCCGATGTAAGAGCAACATTGAAGGTAGATGGCAGCTTTACCCAAAGAAGATCAAGGTAGTCGGCTATCAGCACGGGCACACCCCGGAAAAATGGAGCCGGGTAGAATTGGCTCTGTTTAGCGAAAAAAAAGACGACTGCTGCTTATATACAAATTGTACTTGAAATGGAAAAAAACATTTTTGCATAGGATTTTCACATATTATTTCTTAACTCCCATATATTATTTCTTAGCTCCCATATATTATTTCTTAGCTCCCATATATTATTTCTTAGCTCCCATATATTATTTCTTAGCTCCCGTGTTATATTTAACAAGACATGATTAAAGCCTATGTTCGTACAGCACTACGAGGGCGGGCACAAGAGTAATGCAACACCACCAGTTCAAATCTGACAAAGAATTTAACTGCTTGGAAAAAACTATGGTTGCTCAACTATTATTTCGTTGCAGAACTTCTCACCAGATATATATATGTCACCGTAAAATTGCAAAAGCCCCGCCGTAAAATATTAAGATATTCGAAGAAATTGTTTTTTTTTTTTTTTCTAAATAAGATAGGGCACGAAAGATGGAAGGAGTGGAGGGAGGCCTTTGCCTAGGAGTGGGACAGAACAGGTTAACAAAAAAAAAAGGTAGGCTTTACCTAAGTAGAAAATTAATGGATTTCGATACGATTTATTGTACACAAAACTATTTTAATAATATATCGATAAATTATAATCTAATAAAGATTTACTGCAATCTTATGGAGCCTGTAATTTTCCGGTGACATATACATACAGACTGCTAAACTTATAACTCCCCATAACCATAACAGAGGGCCTAGTGCGAATTCATTTTACGTTTACGCGATCGACTCGTTTATAAAATTCGGCGCTCTGATTGGCCCGCTCCAAGCGCTTAACAAATCAGAAAGCCAAATGCGGTAAACGCTTCGATGCATTACCGTAAAAACAAGTTGCATCCATGGATCAAGGTACAATGGTACATTGTTCACAAAGTGTACTTAAATTCAGTAAAAGTAGACCTACAGTTGATGTAATTAATTAACAACTGAGAAATGCTCCGGATTACATCCAAACACCAAATTGATTTAACCTTGTTGGCCTAGTAAGAAATTAATCCCAGACTTCTGGCTTGATCAAGAAGGTATGTACTGTGGCTTTAATGTGGTTTACGGTGGTCACAAATGGTCCCCTGTAATTGCTTCAAACGGGGCTCTAACGAAAACAGGAAAATTCCTTCTGTCCTTGACTTTGTCCGACTTAATTTTCCTACATTTCTTTATTGTGTAAGCACTTATCGTTTTCGTGCGTTTGTAGGCCATTGTTTCTGCCATACTTAATTAAGTTTTTTTTATGTACAAATGTATTAAAGTGTAAAAGTTTTTTATGTATATATTTTGTTATGTTATTACAAATAAATTCATTTATTCGTTAGAAAAAAAAAGATTTATCAATAGTCATTTTTCTATGATATTCAATTATTTATTTACTAACAAGTACTAGTACAACATTACGGTTGAAATCCAAGACAATGTACATTGCCTAGGATTTCTAAACTTATAACCTTAAAAAATACATTTAATAAAAGAATAATAACATACCTACGTAAACAAATAAAAAATATACGTATATATTTACACTGAAATAATAGCACAAAACAAAGGCTTATGTTTAACTTACCACCAGATATAGTAACATATAAAAGACAAAAATAGTAAATGATCACCAAAATTAAACCTACATTTAAATGTAAAATTATAACCAGTTTGAACATCTCGCTATCCTATTTAAGCAAAATGAATCCAAATAAAGCATCGGCAGAACCCCATGGTTACGGAGATATCAGTAGTTAAAATTTTGAGGTTAGGTTAACTACCTGCCAAGACAGCTCGACGGACCTACTTCTGGGTGGTTTAAAAAAAATAACCTCGAAGAAGGTGACGGGGTCTGTGTTCGCTCGCTTCGCTCGCTCACTACGACCCCACCGCCTTCTTCTAACCTAAATCTATCCGACCCGGGGTGCCCTAATATTCCACTAAGATAGATTGTTGATTAGACAAAGTATCATCCTGCTCTACGGGGCTAAAAAGAGCGCATTAATTTGCTCGCTAAGATTTGGTTATCATTTACTACATTTGGTGTTCGAATACTATTTAAAGTACAGTCGTAACTAAAATACTATTGTAACTTTAGGATTTTATTTTTTTGGTGTCAAGTAATATATTTTTGACAAAATAACTAAGGGTACCAAAGCGTTTTATGGTGGTCATTATATTTAATCCCCAAAACAAATAAAACAATGTTTTACTAATTTAAATTACTGCAAATGGTAAGCAGTGATGCAATCGTACAGAATCGAGATAATACAAAGGTACTATACAGGGTGTAATGGACTAGGGTGATCATATTTTCCAGGACATGGGCCTCTCCAAAGTGATGATTTTTGGATGATTTTTCCCACCATAAAAAGTGATGCCTTAACGATCAATCCTGTACGTCTTGTATCTATCGGATTCCCGCGACCCTCACCTGGTTATCGGTCCACCTTGATCCAGTTTCCATTATGTCATGTACCTATCGACTCCCAGTCAAGCCGGATGCAGCTGAATGTAGCTTAGCGTGCTTACCAAGGCACAGAGGCTTTTCGGTATATTATTATGGTCACCCATCCATAGACTGACGTCGGCAAGCGTTGCTTAACCTTGAAGATCGATTTTTAATAACTGCAGGTTTTTTCTCAAAGGCTTTGTACTCACCTTTTCTTGGTCGTGTAATTTATTGGGAAAAGATTAACTCCTACAAATAATAATATTTCTGTTCATTATTTGAAATAAAGAAATTACAAATGTTTTTATTTTTTGTCCAATGTTTTTCTTTAGATATCAAATTAATCCTCCCTACCGAACTTCAAACATGGTGAACAATTTTAACAGAGATTAGCCTTGGCTGTGTAATATATATTATATGTATGTGTGTAATAGATATTATAGTACACAAGCTTGTACGTAATCACAGGTGCACTCGACTATACGTCATTTCCGAGGCACAGAGGTCACTACCATTTATTAAAACTCCGGGCTGCTATACATACAAAGTTCAAAGCAATGTTAACCCGATTCAGGAATCGAGACCAATGATATATTTTAATATACATTCACTGTTTGTGTACCTTTTTTTTTAAAAAAAAAAAACGTTTCCCGTAGAAATTACAAGGAAAAAAAATACTTCTGTATTGTGGGTGCGTTAACAAACTTATAAACTTGCATACGCAATACTTCCACACTCGGAACAAATATCTGTAGCCCATACAAATATTATGTATTTACTCCGTGCGAGAATCGAATAAGTGACATGAAGCGCAGCAGCCGTGAGAGTCAAAATGACGGGTGTACCACAGCGAATTAAATTATAGTAATTACCGATAAAATGTACCTAAAATGTACGATTCATTACCTGGCTCTAAAATATCTGTACGGCTTTCAGAATGAAATTATTTCAAAATTAACCTACACCCGCCAAATTGACTCTCACCAACTGCCGGGTGTACCTACATGGCATTTATTTTCCAGATTAGAAATCCACTGAATCACGAACATGATAGAAATCGCACTAATAGTTTCACTGATTTGAATTTTAGATTCGAAACAGCTCAATATTTAAAAAAAAAATACCTGTGAAAGTTAATGGGCTTTGAAAAATAAAAGCAACATTGTAAACAACAACAATTTAATTGAAAAAAGAAATGAAGGTTCTTATTAATATAGTATTAATTATATTTATAGTTAAAAATTCAATGAACAACAAACTTTTTGAGATAGATTAACAAAAATATTTTGCAGTATTGTCTTTAATTTATGAATATGGATATGAAAATATAATATCTATGGTATGTGTACATATTATGACTGAGGTGACGCTGACAGTACCATCAACATATATCCTACATTCTAATGTTCTATTAATAGTTAATGGTCATTGACTATCGCAATCAATGAATCAGACTGCCATAGTGTGTTCCATAGTACGCCCGGAGGACACGGTCTACCGTGCTCCAATATACGGTAGACCCAGCAGAGTCGAAGCCTACGGGGGCATTGGTTCGCTTCTGAAAGGAAAACCCGGCCCTGGAATGAAAAGCAATAAAGGAACTAGGAGTGGGTTTTAGTTAGTAAAAGTCTGCCCCACCCAAGGCAGGTGTCGTTGGATGATTTCCCACCTTAAAAAAAGAATATTCCGTAGTATGTTCCATAGTGTGTTCCATTGTGTGTTGTATAGTTTATCTACAGAACTAACAAAACTAACTTAGGTTTTAGTCAAAGTGACATTGCAAAGGATTGTCAAGTTATTCGTCTTTGGTTCAACTTCAAACCTATGCGCCTTGATGCTTTCCCTTGTGCAATTTATATCATCACCCCTAAACCCAAAATAGTGCCCGTAAGACTACACCGATAAATTTTGATCGTTTTAATCCCGTGGAGGGTCAAATTAAAAAATAAAGTACCTTTTTTAAACTCGTATTAATTTACGTAGGTATCTATGAAATTTTTTTTTAATCTTTAGCTGAGCGAGTCCATGACCTGTAGTGGTCGGCGTTGTGTACTAACTACCTACAGGTCATTAGATTCGATCAGCTGACGTTTTCTTAAAGAAATTAATTTCCTATATGCGTAAATTAATACGAGTTATTAAAAAGTTACTTTTTTTTAAACTTTATCTTTACAAATCGATAGTGTTTTATGTACCGGATCGACCCTCCACGGGATTAAAACGATCAAAATTTAGTCGTGTATAACCAAACTTTGAATACATGTGACATCCACCAACACGCACCGGGCCCGCGTGGTGAATTGTAGTCCATTTTTTCTTTAAAAAGGTGGCCCGAGTCCCGTTAATGGGAACATTATAAGGCTGCTAATATGTAAAAATGTAAGCGATTGTCAAACAGTTTTGGGATTTACACTATTAGAAAAAAAACTCTTGAAATCTTCTTGTATAGGTACTGCTGTTGTGGTAGCGTCACCTGATATAATTCTTGTTATATATGTTATATAAACTTACTTTAGCATTGATAACGGTTTTTTAGCAAAACTCTAGGTATCATAAATATTATATTCTATCAAATAGTGTACTTTAAAGTTATTCTACTAACAAATGACATTATTAGGAATGAGGTTTTATGAATGACCCTGACTGTTTGAAACCTTATTAAAAGATAAAAATCTCTTGCATTAGGTAATATAAATAAATAATAGCAAAATTATGCTAATGAAATTTATTAGTCCAAGTTAAAAAAAAACACCTCGCCAGTTTATTGCTATTAAAGCTATAATAATTATTATCTAACAGGAAGAGAAAAACGTTAATTTAACAATATACAGATCAGTAATTAAGATTAGTAGAAAATAAAACTCGTAAGCAAAAAAAATACCATTATTAAAACAGTCAAGCTGGTAAGTAATTTTCAAAATGTTTTCAACATTTTTAATTATCTACAAACAAAAATAAACAAGCTAACAATGGATCCTTTTCTTGTAAAGGCACCCAAATGAGTTGCCAGAAAACATGATCTTAATTTCGATGTATCAATTACAGAGCTAATTAGGTAGAAGATTCAACATCGTATTAAAAATGGTAAAACGTTATGATCGTATCCATAAAAGTTTATTACAAAATCTAGCGTCTTAGATCATTATATTACAATAATTTATATTAAATTGAGTTTTTGATTTATTTCATTTTTTAATACCAAAATGTATACCACTGGTATTTGTTTGCACTCCTATTTAAAAATTTTGATTAGGTTCGAATGAGCTGACTGCACCAAATTCAAATTGGTATTCGTTCTGAATGGAAAAGAAATATGATTTCAAAAGAATACAAGTGGTACTTATTCGTTTTTGGTATTAGAATAGAAAAAAAATAGTTTTTGTAGAAAACTAGACTATAATTTACACTTATTATACATATTTTATAACTTGTCATCGCACATATGAAAGTGTCTGTCATCGGGTTCACCTCTCGGATTCATTCGCACTGCGTTGCCGTTCGTTATCAGTTCTGTAGCATTTGAGTGATCTGTCAACAGAAAGAAAATCGATTACCATCGTCATTTTTTACACTAAGGGTGAGTTGCACCATTTAACTATAACGATAACAAAGCTGTTAATAGTTGTCAAATCGTCGAATTGACCAATAGGCGGCCGTTCCACGGCTGGTTAAGATTTGGCTATCGTTATAGTTACATAAATGGTGCTACTCACCCTAAAGCTTAAACTACAATAGACCGACGCATACGTGTAATACGTCTGATTTGTACGTAGAACGACGTCACGTGGCGACGCGAGGCGTGGCTCAAGTATAGCTTTACAAGTCTAGTTTCCATATAAAATGTATAGAAACCGATGCGCCCAGATCGGCGTGTGTGCCACACGTGTGCGCAGTGTAGTTCTAGCTTTAATCTTTCAAAAACCTTAAATAAATCTGTTTATAGCCGACGAATTCGTGAACAATTCTTATCGTACCCATTCACAAACCGTTTAATTGGAAATTTAATAGCGTGGGATGTTAGATCCATCGTTGCTATGTCATCATGTCTTGATGTACTCCATCAATTCCGCTTCACAAGCTCCGAATTAAAATTTGAAAGGGAATACTTTCAACTGTATTTCTCAAAATACTAATTGGATAAATGTTTCAGTAAAAGCTTATAAGGCTTTCAAGACAGAGCTCCGGCGGGATCTCATGATAAAATGGCTTCAGCGACTATTGCAACCCAGTGTTGGGCACGCCACAAATATGGCGGTAAGTCCCCTATGAGGTGTGGCTGGAAAGACCTCACGGCGTCCTTACCTTCCGTATGACGCAGGTCCTCACCGGACATGGTTCGTTCGAGAGGTTCCTGCACTGGATTCGTGTGGAAGTGACCCCCGGGTGTCGCCACTGTGCAAAATGCCCGGAGGACACGGTGGAGCACACAGTCGAGGTGTGCCCTGCTTGGGCGGAGCATCGCCATGCCCTCGTGGGGGCGATCGGTGGCGGAGACCTCTCGCGCCGGGCCTTGGTTGAGGCCATGGTCCATAGCGAGGAGGAGTGGCAGGCGGTTGCCGACTTCTGCGAAGCAGTAACGCTCGCAAAGGAGGAGGCAGAACGCATCAGGCAACGGCGTTTTCGCCGCCGCCACCGGGATTCCGATCCTGATTTCCGGCCACCGTAGGCGCGGGCTTGCGGACAGTGAGCAATGGGTAGCTCGCTGTCCAGCTGTCCGGTATCTGTCCGGACCAAGCCCAAGTTTTCGACAGCGCGCACTGATCTCGCGCGCCTCAAGGAGTTGTCAGCAACAGCAGGGACCCCAGTCAGGTCGAAGCCTACTGGGGCCAGGGTTATCCGAAAAGGAACTCGAGCCCCAGTATGAAGGCTAGAAGAAACGGGGTAAGCTTTTAGTTAATAAGTCTGACACTATCTCCCGCTCCGCCTAAGAGCGAGGGTTGTCATTGGATGATTTTACTCACTATAAAAAAGGACTTTTCCTTTATGTTGTTATAAAACAAATTAATTTAAATCTACTTCTACTGTGAAATATATACGATATCATTGATATTCATTATATTTCAAGCGAAGACTTCTTTGAAATTCTGAAATGAAAACTAAAATTCATGAACTCCTGAGCAGTGGAAGATAAAAAATAACATCTGTCTGTTTGTTTTAATTTCGCAAAAGCAGTTAACCTCAGTTCAATGAGATAAAGCTTCAGTTTGTTTAGATAGGTACTATCTTTGAGACTGAGTAGCTGAGCAAGAAAAATACTCCCTTATCTGAACTCTTTTATGTTATTAAAATTAATTTAATAAAGAACTTGACCCTCACAACTTAAGAAGAACAAATAAAAAAATATCACACTAGTATTATAAAGGCGAAAGTTTGTTAGGGTGAGTTGCACAATTTAACTATAACGATAACCAAACCATAACCAGCCGTGAAACGGCCGCCTATTGGTCGATTCGACGATTTGACAACTGTTAACGGCTTTGTTATCGTTATAGTTAAATGGTGGAACTCACCCTAAGTGTATGTGTATAAAGCAAGAACGACACTAGACCGACGCACGCTAATTAGTACGTAGCTGCGCATTGCGTGGCGTTGCGTCAGCGTGGCGTGGATCCAATGTAGATCTGCAAGTTTAGTTGCCTTATAAATATTTGCAGACCTTCCCACGCTTGCCCACGTGAGAGCAATGTAGTTCTACCTTAATTGAATGGTGGTTAATTTACGCTGAAAATTTGTTTTTTTTTTTAATTTGGATTTGAACCTGCGATCTACAACTTGTAAGTCGCGTTCATTACCACCCACCACCACCACTGCTGTCTCACCTTTTCATAGGTAATATTACAGATACTCAATTAAATTTCATTAGCATAGAAATCCAATACATTTTGATGCTCGTCAATCATTTTAATGAAAACCGATTCAACAATTGAAATTTACCGACATCAAAATGATTGAACTATGATCAAATTACGAAAATCGAGAACAGTTATTATGATATAAACAAAAACATGGATTTAAATAATAGACAATTACTCGATGAAAATGAATGAGTAGAATTCACGGAATATTCTTGAAACTGTTACTTACTTGATATAAATACCGTGAACTTTGTGTAAAGGTCATTCTGCCCGAGTCCTAACAGCAATAACGTAATATACCATAACCAATAGGCAACCATAAGATAGATTCTTTCAAAGCAATCTTTTTTTTTCACAACTTTTCTGGATTATTGATACTTGAGGAGTTACAGAGCAAAAAAGATTACGATTCTTTTTAATTAATTCTAAACAGACCAGTTTTTTTTTAAATGCATGTTACTTCAAAAGTTTTTTTAAGTTTTCATTTGTGTATATTTTATATCGGTTAGGTGTCAATATCCTTAACTACAGGTCTCTAAAATAGAAGAACTATTTTACACATAATATGATTTAAAAGAGTGTCCATGGAGTTTCTTGCACGTTCTTCTCCATAGAGACCTACTCTTTGGAACGTGCAAATTAGCTTCACTTTTCTTGGACTGACAGACATTTGATTATTAAAAAGTGCCTGCAAATGATCTATTTAAAATAAATGATTTTGATTTTGAATTTTATAGTTATTTAATTTCAAAAACACTAACTATTGGCACGAATCGAGTAAACTTGTAAACAATACATCCTAACTTTGGTGTCCAATCATTTACTTATGTAAATTATGAACTCTAAATGGATTTAGAGTTGACAAAAGTGTAAACAGAAGCAAAAATTGTTTTTGAAAATCTCTTCCAATTATTTTATTTATTGTCTCATGACAATATCCTTTTTTTTCACCTAGTTAGGCGTAGATAAATTCATAACTTCAGTTTGAAAAATTGTTAACAATCCTCTTTTATTAATTCCGAAAATACTACATATTATCTTCATCACCCATTCTCTTTTATTCAAAAACTTATACTCGGTCGATAAGTCGGTTTGAAGCACCTCAAAAAAACCCTAAACCTAAATAACTTCTAACTGTAAATTTGATGATGCAAAGTGGAGTAGAGTAGGATGGGTATGTCTTGGAGTATGGCCTAAAGTACAATAATTTTACGCAACAAGTAAAACCTACGTAGATACCTAGAGCTCACATATAACAATTCTAGATAAGCATCACTCGGGGCTGGTTAGGTACCAAGTTGACTTGCAAATTAGGTTTACCAAATATACACACATACAAGGTTAAGTATCTACACCAGCTTTTAACGCAAATGGCTTTTGTTAGGCCTCTAAAACACGTCAAACAAATTGAAAAACACTTAAAAAACATGTTTCAGGTGCTTTGTAGGAATTTTATTCTTTTAATATTCAAATTCCGAAATTGCTAAACCAAAAAAAAAACTGGATTTGTAACCTGAAATCGCAAAAAAAATTCAGCTGTTCAGTACATTTATGTTTGCCTAATGTACTGAACAGCTGATATTTTTTTTGCGATTTCGGCTTTGCTACCATATTAAAAATTGTTTGTCATCATGAGCACTATTACGTGTTTAAGTATCGTACACTAATTGCTAGTCACCCTATAAAAGGTGCAAGGGAAAGCCCTCCACAAACTTTAAGGGCTTGCTCAGTAGACGAAACTGAACAAAATTCCATAAATTTCTTTCTCAGAAAACGAAAAAAAAATCGGCCTCGCCATACAAATTGTCCAATCAAGTTTATCAATTTGTATGGCGAAGCCGATTTTATTTTTTCGTTTCCTGAAAAAAAATTTTTAGCTAGCTTTTGCCCGCGTGGTTTCGCTCCCGCTCTTTCCTACTCCACCCTACTATACCCTACTCTACCTTACTCTACCCTACTCTACCCTACTGTACCCTACTCTATCCTACCCTACTCTACACTACTTTACCCTACTATACCCTACTCTGCCCTATTAGGGTAGAGTAGGCTACCCTAGGCTAGGCTACCCTACTCTACCCTACTGTACCCTACTCTATCCTACCCTACTCTACCCTACTCCATTCTACCCTATTCTACCCTATTTCATTGGTTACAAAAAATGTGATAAATGAAGAACCGCTCGACCGATTTTGTGCAACCTTCACATAAACCATCGACTAAATAGTCCGAATGAAGCCTAAACATTTGGTTTGGATAGCCGCCCGTTCTTGAGTTATAAAGTTACAACGAAACGTGGCATTGACTTTTATGTATACATATATTAAACAAAGAAATACAATATTATCCTGTCTGTACGAAATGGCAACACCGCTATGACGTTCCACTAAAAAGGCCCTTAATTGTGACCACAAACAAACTGTTGCTTCAGTATTTACGCCGATAGTAGCCGCTTTGAAAATATTTCAGTAGGACAATAAAATAAGTGAAATATATTGAGTTTCCATCACCAATAACCACAGTAAACATTAGCGTTTAAAATGGACCAATATTTTGTTTGTATGACGTGTTCATTATGAATTATGTATCACCAGTCACCAGAGGTCAGAATTAGGAAGAGTTATTCATGTATTTGCATCGAAATGTCCATATTAATATGAATCTTCTCTGGATTTCTAATGAAAATCCTATATGGCCAACAATAATACAAATAAATAATAATAATAACTTCAGAGATAAATGAGACAAATAAAACAAAGATAATTGTGTGATAGTTGTGGAATATTATGTTATATATTATTATATTAATTAACAAACAGTTTTCAGCATTTTTCTTTGAAAAAGATCTCTCTACGTCAATTAACTTTATACACTTCCTCCTCCTTGCAACCTCTTCGTCATTAATGGAGGAAGTTTTTTCTCCTATGTTTCTGATAGTGTCATGTAAACCACTATTGCTTTTTAAAATATTAATCTCGGGATTGGAGGCATCTCCACTTTATTCTTTCGCTGATGTACTTATACTGATTATTTGATGTACTTAGACAAAAGTATAAATAACTCTACCTTTTTCCGACCTCTGATCATTACTTATCAGTGGCTGGATTCAAAACAAACCCTACAATTTATTTTAAAATTCACGGATGAACTATTTAAATTGTTGTTCATGCTGTAATAATGGGTTTCAGGTGGATGGATTTCAACAGTTTCTAACAAGTTATTCATTGGCTTGCTCAAAACTATAAAAGGATTTCAGCTCGATTAAGTCTATTGTACCTACTGGTCGTCATTTTGTTTTGGTTGGGATATTAATTAATCAAGCTTACTCTTCCAACATCATTTTGATTAAAAGTCCAAAGCTTTGTCTTTGAGTGAGCCTCAGGGATCTAATTACCAATTCAATCCTGCGTATTTTGTCAGTCATTATTTCTACAAATAAACTGTTCATATTTCATTGTTGAGATGATTTTCCACCACCAATTAGTTTACCAGTACCACATTTTTAGGGTTCCGTAGCCAAATGGCAAAAAACGGAACCCTTATAGATTCGTCATGTCTGTCTGTCTGTCTGTCTGTCCGTCCGTATGTCACAGCCACTTTTTTCCGAAACTATAAGAGCTATACTGTTTAACTTTGTAAGTAGATGTATTCTGTGAACCGCATTAAGATTTTCACACAAAAGTAGAAAAAAAGCAATAAATTTTGGGGGTCCCCATACTTAGTACTGAAACTCAAAATTTTTTTTTTCATCAAACCCTTGCGGGTGGGGTATCTAATTATCTATGGATATGTCTTCAATTTCCAAACTGAATAGTTTGCGCGAGAGACACTTCCAAAGTGGTAAAATGTGTGTCCCCCCCTCTAACTTCTAAAATAAGAGAATGATAAAACTAAAAAAAAATATATGATGTACATTACTATAAAAACTACAAACGAAAATTGGTTTGAACGAAATCTAGTAAGTAGTTTTTTTTAAATGCGTCATAAATCGAAAAAAATACACTATTATTAAAACATCGATCAAAATTCAACACATTACAAGAACTTTTATATTTTGTTACTTGCTGCTACGGAACCCTTCATGGGCGAATCCGACTCGCACTTGGTTGGTTTTTTTTAAATCATCTTCACCCATTCTAAGATGGAGTGCAAGGGCGTGTCAGACTTCGCGGGCTTGCGGACAGTAAGCAATGGGTAGCTCACTTTCCGGCCGTCCGGTAACTGTCCGGACCAAGCCCAAGTCGTCGACAGCGCGCACTGTTCCCGCGCGCTTCAAGGAGTTGTCAGCATCAGCAGGGACCCAGCCGGGTCGAAGCCTACTGGGGCCAGGGTTATCCGAAAGGGAGCTCGAGCTCCGGTATGAAGGCTAGAAGGAACGGGGTGGGTCTTTTAGTCAGTAAGAGTCTGACACTATCTCCCGCTCCGCCCAGGAGCGGGGGTTGTCATTGGATGATTTTTTCCCACCATAAAAAAGGGCGTGTCAGACTTTTAATGACTAAAGCCTAGCTGTGCCTTTTAGTTTTGAGTGCCATGATGACGGTATTTCTTTAAAAAATCCCGTGGCTCTAGCGGGCAACAGTCCTACTAAGCCCGGACGCGTACCTCAAAGAAATGTCAGCAAAACCGTAATATTACTGACATTTCTTTGAAGTGTGCGTGGAACTCTACGCGCTACCTATCGCTTATAGTCCGTAAATCCGCATCTAAGGTGGCCATGAATCGCTTTGCGTCTCCTGAACACTGGACGTCTCCTATATCTGCGGCTGGGGTTCAGCTGTTCCGGTCATCTCCTTCGCACGCATTACGGCTTCACAGAAGGCGGTGGTGGTTGTAGTGAGGACAACGTGACGCTTCTCCAGCCACCCCTCAAAGAGGAGACTTGCCACCGCGATTGTGGCGTGCCCAATCGTGCAGGTTTTAAAACCTTTTCGCTCAAATAGCTGAACATGCGGTCGAAGCCACTGGCAGAAGGTAGTGCCACTATTAGTTCCTAGGCTCAAGACAAATAATGCCTTCAGTTTTAGTATCAACTGACCTGCTATTTACATATAACTTGGTAAATATATTTAGGGTCGCCGCACACGGGCCATCGGCCACAACAAAAAACGCATGTAACATATTCATTTTATGGATTTGCCGCACACGATTGACGCCAGTGGCCACCACATGCTAAAAATTGCCGCTGAAACGCCATTACATGCCACTTGTGCATTTAAGCCATCTTTGTCAGAGTCCATTATGTTAAAAAAAGCAGCAGCTACAAGCCACAAGTGGCTGTCGCGTGCTTCAGCAGACTTTATGCCTGCTTCTAGCTTCTTGTAGCGATGTTTGTGAAAGTAGCATAATGCCCGTGTGCGGTTACCCTTAGTTTCATTAATGAAACACTGCACTAAACTTAAGGCATACGTTAACGTAATCCAGCTTTTAGGCGTCAGCAATTTATGCCCATTATTTCCTTACTTCATACTTTGACGAACTACCGGCACTTTCACAAGAACCTTTAATGGAAGGTACACATTCTCTAGAGATTGACTTACCTACTACAGACGGACAAATGAAGGGTTCGGAGACGGTACGTAGCGTTAAGTCAGGGTGAAATATACCTAACTATTATGTCGCCCTAATAATACTAAAAAAATCCTACATTGTAAAGAGACTACTAAACTACTACTAAAACACACACTTTTAAAATTGCCTTCTTGAGCCCTTTATTTTAGTACCCTGCAATCCTGCATGACTATTTCACAAAAAACATAAAAATAATCTGGTGCCTAAAATCGACCGTTTTATTTTTTTATACATAATTCTGATGTAAATAGTGTTACTCTCACAACTAAAACAAAATCTTTCAAGTTGAATGCAACAAGCCGTGCATACATAAACTCCAAAAATATAACCTTGTTTCTGGCTCATTTGAGCGCGCAAAAACTATAAGACCTGAAAATTACACTAAAATTAAATTCAGATTATACATAGAACAAAGAAAATAAAATAAAGAAGAAATCAGTAAAGACATTTGACACTTTTACATTTCTTATAGGCGCTTGT
The DNA here is from genome assembly GCA_929112965.1 of Mythimna albipuncta. Lineage (NCBI taxonomy): Eukaryota > Metazoa > Arthropoda > Insecta > Lepidoptera > Noctuidae > Mythimna > Mythimna albipuncta. The sequence goes on from OV815969.1 coordinate 12,315,775, forward strand.
TTAAGTCGAGAGACCTAAACAAGCGCCTCTTAAAAACCGATCTTGGCAACTTGCCAAGGAAGTGAAGACATTTCGAGTAATTTATTTTCTCAACTTAAAAATACTTGGAAAACTACTTCTAGGTTATTAGTAACGTAAGGACTTTTTTACACCTGCTCGATAATGTCGTTTTATACGTCATCCAAACCTCACTTAAAGCAAGTCATTGTATCCCTAGGGAGATAATGCAGTATGTCTGATCCCTAGGGAATAATGAGATTTGAATTTGGAACATCAAAAATTGTCAACATTGTGTAAACAAACTAGCTAACTAGGTACAAAACCCTCAATTAGAAAAAGTTGTTTATTTTCATGGATACTGATATCATACCACTAAAAGTTGAAAATCAATATGTAGTTCAATCAAATCAAAAGATGATATTCTCACAAAAATACAATAAGACACTACTCTAGAAATATCTACTTTACAGCGATCTAATCATCGCAAAGAAACCTGAACTTAATGGCCAGAAATCACTATAGGCGCTGATCAATACTCGTGTCTTTTGTATTTGAGACGTAATTAAAACTGAGTTACGTATTTGCCCTGCGGTAGGACAAAGGTATCTTACCTCGCTACAGACAAGGAGAAATATTGAAGTTGATAGGCAAATTTAATAATGCCTAAGAACAGCTGACAACTTCTGACGAAGAGTTCTTCAGACATCTAATGGTATAACCAGATCGTGTGACCTTATTATCCATAGGAACAGAGAAAGATGTATGTCGTGTAACATATCACTTATTTTATTTATTATAGATATACATACAGCTAACATTACAGAAACCCTATGCGATAATATATATATATTTTTTTATTATAATAAATAATTAGAGAGCATTAGTGGGCGAATGGTAATAGCCCTGACTTACGAGTTGTCGGTCGCGGGTTCGCACCCAGCCAGGCGCATAACTTTGTGTAATTTATTTCATCACCACGAGTTTAATGACCCGGAAAATTGCCGTGTTTACGTAAATCACCAATAAAATAAATAAAATATTTTTTTGGTTTTTTCTAAGAAAAACAAATAATATAATAAATATGGAATAATATAATATAGAAATTAAAATTTTCGGCCAAATAAGTTTCGTACAGACGTGTGTACAAAATGAAAATTAAGCGTTTTTCAAGGTCTTCAAGTTGTACAGACGTATGTACAATCGGCGCTCGAGGGGTTATACTATTTTTATGAATCGAAACACACTACATAAGTCTGCCTTTTTTTTTTTTTTTTTTTTTTATGGTGGGAAAAATCATGCATTGACATCCCCCGCCCTTGGGCGGAGCGGGAGATAGTGTCAGACTCTTACTGACTAAAAGACCCACCCCGTTCCTTCTAGCCTTCATACCGGGGCTCGAGCGCCCTTTCGGATAACCCTGGCCCCAGTAGGCTTCGACCCGGCTGGGTCCCTGCTGTTGCTGACAACTCCTTGAGGCGCGCGGGAACAGTGCGCGCCGTCGACGACTTGGGCTTGGTCCGGACAGTTACCGGACGGCCGGACAGCGAGCTACCCATTGCTCACTGTCCGCAAGCCCGCGTCTACGTTGGCCGGAAATCGGGATCAGAATCCCGGCGACGGCGGCGGCGATAACGCCGTTGCCTGATGCGTTCGGCCTCCTCCTTTGCGAGCATTACTGCTTCGCAGAAGTCGGCGACCGCCTGCCACTCCTCCTCGCTCCGGACCATGGCCTCAACCAAGGCCCGGCGCGAGAGGTCTCCGCCGCCGATCGCCCCCACGAGGGCACGGCGATGCTCCGCCCAAGCAGGGCACACCTCGACTGTGTGCTCCACCGTGTCCTCCGGGCGTTCCGCACAGTGGCGACACCCGGGCGTCACTTCCGCATGAATCCGGTGCAGGAAACTCCCGAACGAACCATGTCCGGTGAGGACCTGCGTCATGCGGAAGGTAAGGACGCCGTGAGGCCTTTCCAGCCACGCCTCAAAGAGGGGACTTACCGCCATGATTACATAAGTCTGCCTCGTTTTACTCAAACGTGATCACAAGTGCATCGAAATTACGACTGGGAAAACATAAAAGATTAGGTATTATTCGTCTTTGACAAAACTTATTTCCTCCACGTAACATCTTTCCACAACAAATCGCTCCAAGCTGTCGTTCCGGAAAACTATTTATTATAAATAAAACCGAAACGATCGCTCGTCTGTTCACCTTATTGGTTCGTGTGACAACTGCCAATCTGTTTGGCAAAGTGGTCATTAAGATAATAATGCAATGAACGAGGTTAATTAGCGGACCCACGATAACACTGTTCTCCTATTCGTTTAATAAATATAACATTCATCGACTTATATTCTAGTGAGAGACAAGCCTTTGCATGGAAACTACTTGTCAAAATACTGAAAAACGAAAGTTCGTTACAGCGCTACATTGGATTATGTCTTCTAACAGAACTATTAAAACATACAGCGCTAAGATAGCTTTTAGAGGACACATTTTCGCGATCAAAATGTCTTACGGGCCATGAATTTCGTGGCGCTTACACTTTTCGCTCAACATAGTGTAATTTTCAAGGTGTACGGACTACATTACACATGAGTCGATTGAAGTGAGTATTCGGCACGCGTAATCTATTGCGTAGTACATATTTATATGTCCATAATAACATTCATTTAGATAGTTTCAGCTTCTGTTAACGTCGAACGAACAGAATTTTTATTGCTCTTAGTGGAGACAGAATAAAATGTGGTGAAAATTACTTTCGCGGTGCTAAACTTGCTTGCTTGACCTGCTGATTGATCAATCAGGGTCCCCATAGGCCTTCGGATGGAACTAGGGAGCCCCACAGGAAATAAAAGATTGCAACCCTGTTCCAACAGCATATTTCGCAGAAAGAGACATTTCACAAGTACATTGGGGCTACGGCGCGCGCTGTTCCCGCGCGCCTCAAGGAGTTGTCAGCAACAGCAGGGGCCCAGCCGGGTTGAAGCCTACTAGGGCCAGGGTCATCCGAAAGGGCGCTCGAGCCCCGGTATGAAGGCTTGAAGGAACGGGATGGGTTGAGCTATCTTTCGAAACTAACCCTAGCCCCAGTAGGCTTCGACCCAGCTGGGCCCCTGCTGGTGCTGACAACTCCTTCAACAGCGCGCGGGAACAATGCGCGCCGTCGACGACTTGGACTTGATCCGGACAGTTACCGGACGGTCGGAAAGCGAGCTACCCATTGTTCTCCGTCCGCAAGCCCGCTCACTCGCAAACCTGATATTTTAAGACGTTATGGTAACTCAAGAGCAATCTTTGAATTTTTGAAATTTGGCGACACACCGCGCTGATAGATTCATAGAAATAAATTGTAAGATATTTACAAGTAATCAATCGATTTTTAATTAAAAGTCTTGTACTCATTGACGAGTATGAAAAGGTGCCTGTTACCGTAAGCTTAAATACATAATAGTCCAGGAAAGTAGGAAATTTCACCTCAAAATTCGAGTAAATAAGCTACATTTTCGCATGGATCTTTGTTTTAATCTTATAAAATTGGTCTCGCAAATATATTATATCGAGCCTTCTATAATCTTGAGATATTGAAGATCGTTCATAAATATCGTTTTTTTTTGCTAAAATCTCGTCTGCTTTGCACTTTAGGTTACTTTTAGCTTTTATCATAAAATAATCTAGATTTTTTTTTCAAAGCAATTTTAAATAACATGCGCAGTGTTTGGGACTCTATCCCAAAAACTGTGCATTGCACGCATCGCACTGCGCGTGAAGAGAGAGAAGTCCTCCGAGGGAGTCCCTACCGCGAGCTCTTAACGCAATCCATTTGACGACCTAAACTGAACTGTTAAAGGGCTCCATTTTTTTTTCTCGTTCACACTTGACATTTTTAAACGTCATGGTAAGGCCCATCATGGACAGTGGAATATCGAATGATATAATATTAGCTTTTTTAAGATGCGTCTTAAAAGGTCAAAATAAAGGTCTTATTTTTATTTTATTGTTGATGGGTTTGCGCTTGACCGCTAAAAAAGTTCCATATAAAAATCTCGCTTATTTACTCGAATTTTGAGATTGACCCTTATTTTCGCCTTATATGCCTAGACTATAAAAGGTGGAAGGAACAGCCGTCCACAAACTAAGTTCTTTCGTTTCCTGAAAAATTTTTGTGGAAGGTTGTTCAGTTTCGTCTACTGAGCAAGCCCTTAAAGTTTGTGGAGGGCTGTCCATACACCTTGTATAGGTATTATTAATTTATATTTTTAACTAACGGATACCCCCTTATTTTACCACTAATATTATAAAGGTGAATATAATAATGTTTGTTATTTCTTCACGCTCAGACGGCCAAATGGATTTGGATTTAATTTGGCACACATAAAGACCACAATTCGGATTAAAATATAGTTTAAAATTAAAAGTTTAATAAAAAAAGGTGACTGGTAAATACTATCTACTACAGTGCATAAAATGTAAATAAATAATATTGAGAGTAAAATTCCCTTCGGATAATTTTCTACTTTCACGTGGACAAAACCGCTGGCAGAAGTGGATAGAAAAACAAAAAATTCGAGACGCAACCTCTAAAATAACGTCAAAACTTTTCTAAATGGAGATATGCTTTTTGGCAGACTGAAGCTAAAATAAAAATGTGCACGCTATTAAAAATACTTGGGTTGCCCCTCTAAACATACTTACGGTAAGTATATTATCTTTTCTTTATATTTTGCTAGTATTTGAGTATCTGTTTTTTTTTTTGAGAAGGCGCGCAAAAAGTAATGTATGATTTGGTATCGTGTGAGTGTCTTACCATGCTGCGGCGTCGAGCGCGAAGTGTTGCTCCGTCTCATTGAATGTCATGCTCTGCTAAAAGACGATATGTCTCGATAATTTCTCTGGCTTACTGCAACAAAAATAACATTTTGAATATTAAACTTCAGATACATAAAAACATGTGGGTACCTTTTGAACAGTAGGTACAAGTAATTAAGAAATGTACAAATCGTACCCTTCTTCCAAAAACCAACTATTTCCAATGTTTTACCCAAATTAAGTTAAATATAGGTATCGTTTCATCTCATCAAGACGAATGGTATCGATTCATCTCATCAAGACGAATGTACAGGTAAATCCAGTTATTAGCTACGACACTTATTTACAAATATAGCTTCATAACATACCTACAGATTTGATCGAATATAACAATAATATAAAAATGTTGGAGCATTTAGTTGGTTTTTGAATTAGAGTACAAAATTGAAGTAATCTCTAAACTCTTTAATTAAGGCAAATTAAAACCTGCCAATTATTTATCCACACTATGAATTCCGCGCTCATGTATCGTATAAATTAACTTACAAAAACCACACGGTTCTGTCCCTCACAAAAACAACTATTTGTATGGCCTAAAATTAGTTGATCCGAGTTTGGGCTGAAACATCACTAACTGTAGCGCATACAAATACTTGTTCCATCCAGGTATTGAACCTGCAACACAAAGCAGCAGCCAAGCGCCAATGGCTTTCCCTTAGCTGCTCACGTAATTATTTTGAAAAATATTTTAGAACAGGCTCATAAAAAAAAACATGACGAAGGCCATCGAGTTAACATAAATCACTCCATTGTGGCTTTAATAAAAGGTGACATGAGGACAGACAGCCGTGTTCATCAATAACATATAGTTACACCCCGATTACAACTCAATAAGCATTTGAGGGGCAGACGCTTCTGACATTCTGATGAGTCTATTGTCTCAAGGACATTTTAAAGCCTGTTAGTTTCGTTAGCTAATGTTATAATATTATAATAAATTTTCCATATTACTGTAAGGTTATTACATTTTCCAACAAGGTTAACAAAGCGTATCGTATTATTTAGTAACTTATTCTTGTAGAAAATCATCAAACTCTGAGATGCAGCGAGAGAGGGTGCCAGACTTCAAATATTCAAAGTATTTTTTTATTTCAATTAATGGCACTTTTGAAATGTCTAGAAGTCAGTCAGTCAGAAAAATTATGAAAAAAATGATCTCTATAGAGAAGAATGTGCAAGTAACTCCATGAACACCCTTTTTAATCATGACATCGATGAAATAATGTTGTATGTAACACATAACATTGTTATGTGTATGTAACACATGACATTGTTATCCTAACTAATATTATAAATGTGGAAGTGAATGGGTTTGGATGTTCGTTACTTAATCACGCAAAAACGGCTGAACGGATTTGAAAGAAAGAAAAAAAGAAAGAAAAACAGTTTATTTACGCGTTAAAGACGCAATTTTAAAAGTAGGTAACAGAACATACCATCAATTGATAGCGTAGCGGCTGAACGCTCACCTCACGCATAATGCGTTAAGCTCACAGCGCTGGTTTTCAGCAATTTGGATGAAATTTGGCATGCATTATAGCCTTTGACATGGAAAAGAACATAGGCTACCTTTTATCCCGATTCCTTAAGTACCTAATGCCACGCGGGCGAAGCCTCGGGCAAAAGCTATTGTGTTACATATAACATTATTTTTAGTTTATGCGAAACTTGATTATAGTTTGTTCAGAAATATTTAAAAAGGTTAAAAGTTCGGCACCATCGGCACTAAGTACAACACAGGTCACGGCAGGTCATAACGGGCATTAGAAGCCCGCAAAGAGCTGGGTACGAGTGCAAAACCACCCCGCAGCCGCCTGGGTCGCTCGGTGTCTATGTATTTTTGCTGACATAACAAGCTTATAACTCTGTGATTTTCCATGGCACAGATACAATACTGACACGTGTTTCGGCTTTCGTATAATATACTAAAATTAATGTTGTATTTTTCTGTTACATGTTCCTTGTCGCTACTATTATGTGAGAACATTGTAAATAAAGTATAATAAAAACGAAATATAGATATTAAACTAGTCACTGGCTGCTAAGATATGACCAGTCTCAACTGACAGCACCCGTTCACGGACACTTTTGTAAGACCCATTTGTGTTGCTTCCGTGGACCTTCGCATTCCAGAGCTTTTATATTTTTATATTTTCCACAATTATCACACAACGCCGTCTAGTCTCAAGCTAAGCAGAGCTTGTGTTATGAGTGCTAGACAACTGATAAATATGCTTATATATTTCTAAATCATACATATTATAGATAAATTACACCCAGTCACAGAACAAATGATTATGCTCATCACACAAACATTTGTCCTGGTTGGGAATCGAATCGGATGGAAAATGTGGCGGAGCCGGCTCCATCTTAACTGTTGATAGTCAACTAATTGAAAGTGACTGGAAGGCTGAGCAGTTGAGGACTTAATCATTCCCAAGAAAGAATTATAAAGACATGTGTTCACTGAGCCTGGTCATATGGCTTTAAACCCAAAGGGCAATGGCTATGTGTGATGGCTATTCTCGAAGTACGAACTTGAAAATTGGCGAGATAATGATACTTTTTTCAGATTTATGCTTGCTTTATATAGTGTTAATAGATGTTCGTAAATTGATAGGAAGAAAAGAGGATTGTTTTAGAATTTCCCTAAATAGTCTGTCTAATAAGTCAACCGACTTGGGAATTTTGTATAATATTTAATCATTTAAAAAATACTAATATTCGATACTTTTCATACGGTTTTCCTGTTAGTAAAAAATTATCTCTATCTCTTAATCAACCTTGATTATTGAACCCGTGTTAACTACATCAGATTTCATTAAATCCTAATAATTACACAAATCGTTTAACTTATTAGACAGACTCTATTAACTATTATCGTTGTTTTAGAATGTCAAAGAATTCGGGATGGCTCTCAAACCTTTAGGTGGACGTCATGCTGTGTAAAATATATTATAAAGGGCTTTTAATAAGATAAATGAATAATCTAGAGCACAAGAAGCCCTTCACTACGTTTCCACTGGCACACTACGGCTTATTCAAACGTAAATCATTTGATAACATTTGCCATTTTAATAGCAGCCAATGAATACCAAGCTTAACGTTCGTAACACATGTTTTGAGTCAAAATGATTAATGTTTTGTTTCCATCGTTTCAATCCGAGTTTAGCTATGAAACAATTTTAATCACAAGGAAGATATTAAGCGTGTTCGAAACTCCTAACTTTAGTATAAGAAGACGTTTAATAATGAGAACATACATTACATTACATTATGTGAAATAATTGAATGGGAGATGGAAACAAAATATGAGTTTCGAATGCTTTATGTAAATATAATTTAAGATGTTATTCAAGAAAGATTGATGATGGAATATTTCTTATTTAAGAGCGGCCAACTCTAAGTACATTTCCATACAACCACTGTTACGTGATTATCATGTTGTTACATTATCTTTCTCTAGATGTTATTTTGGATACGCAGCTATCTTGTGAATATTGTCTAGGCTTTTATTGAAATCAAAACATAAATTTGTGTAAAATTAATCTTGTAAAGATTTCTGAAAATCTGCTATTTTACATAAACTTTGGCCCTCCATAATGTAGGTACTCATGCATTAACAGGCCTGTTGCTCTAGTGGTTAGTGACCCAAACTGCTATACCAGAGGTCGTGGGTTCGATACCCACCCAGGACAAATGTTTTTGTGATGAACATGATCATTTAGTTTGTCTGAGTGTAATTTATCTATAATATGTATGTAGGTATTTATAAATATATAAGTATGTTTATCACTTGTCTAGTACTCGTAACACAAGCTCTGCTTAGCTTGACGACGTTGTGTAATAGTTGCGGAATATTATTATTATTAAAAATACAAAAAAGTACATACATAGAAGCCTTGCACATTTAATCTAGATTCTGATTGGCGACCATTTTTCTGAAAAACTTTTAAGGGTTAAAAAACGTGTATCTCCTGTAACAAGTTTTGTGAAATATTCGAGTAAATTACTGGATTACCAAATGAGACCAACAGAGTTTCAGGCGTTATCTCTCTTTTGTCACATTGCCTGTTTATCAAACATTGCGTTGGATAGCGTTATATGAAGTAACAAGCTTTTAATCCATGCTCGACGTTTGCTTCGACGAAGCGGAAAAGGGCCCTCTTAAGCGATATCATTATTTTCAAAAGATATTGTGGCTTTATTGATGCCTTTAGCAAAATTTTACTGTTTCAGGAACAAAATTCTCCTTTCTTTTAGTACATCCAAGGGTTGTCTGAAAGAAATTGCCCTGTGCGATAAGACCGCCAATGTACACTCATTTTTAATAATTTTTGTCCTGTATTTTTGTTTATGTGGTGTACAATAGAGAATATAATAAATTATTATGATTTGCCTTTTTGATTAAATTACTGTGACAAAATAAGGTCTGATAATAGAGTAGTAAAAGCTATTTTACTTCAGTCCTGGCAAAAATGTTTGCTCTTGTTTTATTTGTATTTTAAATAGTTATTTACAATTAAAGAGGTAAATGGTAAATGGCATAATTTATCCCAGAATTTGGTCTAACGGAATAAAACAACAATTTTACCCACCAGTTTCACAAAACCTAATTAAACTTCAGCGTTTTAGATTATTATACCTACGAAACGTTACCAAAAGGATAAACACGATACATTCATTATATGGGCCCCGCATGTGTAGTTTATTTACTTCAAAACCCCAGTCTGTGCCTAAGCTTATGCCTTATTAGTCAGACTTAAAACAGATCCCGTATAATAACTTTGTTGTTTTACGAAGAAAAGCGAAAAATAAATAGCGAAGCAGTAAAAACAGTGTTAAAGTCATAGGACAACCAAATATTCTTGGATATATACATAAAAAAAACCATTGAAAACAATTAAGCAGTTTGTAAACAAAATAATTATCTCAAATCGAAAGTATCAAGTTATATTTTGGTTACGTAAACTGAAGCTTACGTTTAATCTCTTTTCATTAATGTGATTCATATTTATTTACTTATTTGATAATAGTTCATTTCATTAGATATGTTATTTGTTTGTGAGAGATGTTTGTCATTGTGATACTACTTGTTTTTTAATTTAATGATTTTCATTAAATTTCCCTTTCTGTTTCTTGAGTTTTAAACTTTATCTGACTAAAACCCACTTATATTCCTTCAATGGCCTGCGATCTAAGGCCACGGGACACGGGACTCTTTTGAACAATCCCGCAGACCACATTATCCCATCCCAATTGAGTATTCCAAAATACTAGAAATGAATCTTATTTAACTTAACCATTAACATTACAGGTGAACGTTACAATAGAACAAACAAAATTATTTTTACAAAATATCATCAATCGCTGTAATAAAATTAATAAGGTAGCTATAGAACATAAATAAATCGAATCCTTTCGAAAGCTTTTAACGTCGGTATTGACTTTTAATCGATGAGACTCATGGGAATTAGTAATCCCCGAAGTGCGAAAATCGCCGAAGCTCGCAATTTATCGGATATTGGGATTTCAGTGATCGTATCAAAAAATACGTTGTAATCGTTCAATTTGTTTAATAAATGTAATGCCCACCATACACGCTAGGGTATGACTGACAAGTTTGCCTGTACAGGTGAGTTGTACAGGTAAACTTGAGCGTGCATGTTGTATAACTGTGCAGGTTTCCATACAAGCCTGCCTGACAGGTATAACTGTGCAGGTAAACTTGTCAGGTATACCCTAGCGTGTATAAGCTACCTTTAGTTTATATTCTGAAGTAACACTAGTGTAACAAACAATATTTGGCACAGATACTGCTAAGTTATCGGTTGTGGTGCTCAGAAACTTTGTGTTTATTTTTTTAATGCATAAAAGAAAAATGTGTTTCATTGAAAATTAAGTATTATTGTTCTCATTTTCTAGGAACACTATTCATGTTCATTCCTAATCAGAATTCCAATACACACAAGGATTCTTCAACATTATGTTTTCAGATATATTCACAGGAAAGCAATCAGTCCTTTGTGAGTAGGTGGAATATTTAATTCAGTCCAAACCGCTGTCATTTGCAGTACGATAGAATAAACAAAGCGCTGGTCGAGTACAAATAGTAGTATAAAGAAAAGGACATTTTAAGAAAAAATAATTATTCTAGTCTCTGATTGTCTTCCACGCGATGTTTTCACGGAAATGGTTGAATGGTTTTAATTACAGTCTTACTTAGGTACTTACCAGAAAAAGATTTGTTCATTTCTAACTTCTTCATATCTGTTGATGTTGCTGCTTTTGATGTCCAACACCAGCATAACACCATTCTGAAGTAGATTCGAAATCTGTAGACAAAGAAGAAAACAAATGTTTATTTTGGACTTAAAACTAATAATACCTATGAAAGTATGAAATTTCTGTTGTTTTTTTCAGATTAATCGAAGTATGGTAACTTTGGCTTGCCTTGTAAATTAAAAAAAATATATAAATTTCTATATAAATTCATTTTTCTTTCTTCCTCCTTCAAGATCAGGTTATTAATTGGTTTCTTTTGCTTTTAGTTTAAAAATATTGATTCAGAGGGCGGTACTTCTGGACGCGGCTCGTATTGTTAGGAGGTTCCTTTCTCTGGAGCCCTGACCGCCGGTAGCTTGGACCCTGTTCTCGATACCAGTGGGCAACTATTTTTTTTTTAATTTTGACATGTTTTATTTTATATTGAAATATTTAAAAATGTAATTTATATGTATTATCTGTGAATAAACGAAATAATAATATTAACGTTTGTTTAAAAATTCTAACATGGAAACAATGTTTGTGCTTTCTTGTACTACATAAACAAACTACCCGAACGTGTTATCATACGTATAACGTAGGTATATAACTTGTCACTATTTCCTACTATAAAAACAGCACACACCATGTTTAAGATTCCTATCGATTTAGAGAGTTATAAAACGCTTGTGAATGAGCCTGGGGTGTCACGCAACAATGATAAGGGCCATGCTCGGGTCTTTTTGATCGCATGAGATGAATACACTATGGCAAATAGAAAGGCAGTAGATAAAGAGAGTCCTGCTGGATATCTATGGGGACTTTGATATGATGGTAAAGTCCAAGTTTTGTATGGCCGAATAATTTCCGATAAATTCTACCCATAATAACGTGAGAATCGCGAATTTATAGTTTGCACTGGATCGTATGCGACGATTAGTTGAACGGAAATACGCGTGCTTAAAAATTCGTCGAAGTTCTTTTAAAAGTCAGTGTACTGATTAATCTTTTCGCCGTCATAGTTATGTTAAATCTCCACAACCACAGATTCCATTTCTAACTAGTGCCGTTTCCTGTGAGTTTATGCTTTGCAAAAATCATGAATAAATTGCAGTGGTAGACACTGAAGGCTGCGGGTAATGACCTCTGGATCAACTACTGTATGCCAATTGCTCCAGCGTCACACACACAGTCTTGACTTTCAGTACTTTTTGGCTGCTGAAAACAAGACTATAAACGTAGCGTACGGAAAAGTTTTATAAAAATGTAATGTTATTACTTTATCCACTTTTGGTACGATCCTTATACATTTAAGTACTACTTCTGCTTAGAAGACGTTCATACATTTTGCGATAATAGCCATATTCATAATACATATTTTATTTACCGAATGTAAGTAATTATCCTTTAGCCGTTTTAAGTGATAGTAAAATACCTAAATTAAAAAGAACTTTTCTTAATGAATCGCAAGCACAAAAAGAATGGAGAGGTCAAAAATGGGCTCTTATTCCCAAGCAATTTGGACACTAATGAGTTTATTAGAAAGCTTTTTTTATTACGCTACTTGATCATGATTAAATATGAATTTTTCAGTCCTCCGTTTTTGTAAAATTATTTAAAATGTAGCTAAAATTGCCGCATCTATTAAAAACCTTAAGCTTTTATTGTTATTTTAACTGCCGTTGTATGAAATAAAGTAAAAACATAAGTATTATTATGATAATGTAATATCAAAACGTGTCGAAAGAAGATCAAATCCGTAAATGTCAGATTGACAATTTGTCAACTTGACGTTTGACGTTGAATTAAATACATATAATTATACTATACGTCATTGAGATACACACACACTGATACAAAGTTATACTGTCACGTCAATTAACACTGAGTTGCTAACCCTATAAGTAATATGATTTATTGTGATACAAGTTTATATCTATTATATTGAACTAAAAAAAAAATTGGACTGAAAAATGTAATTTAAAGCTTAAAATCAGATTGCTGTTCAATTTTTTAATTATTTTTAGCCTAAGCTCCGTACATGTTTTTGAACGTCTCCTTTATACAGTTTTAAGTGGACGAGGTCTCGGGCAAATGCTCGATATAAATTCGTAGAGACAAATAGATTAAACCAAACTAAAAATACAATGCAACAAGATAAATAGTTTTATTTAGAAAAACTTTCTAAATTTAGAAAAAAAAGTAATAAATGGCTCTTAGTAATCAAAGTGTAGATAAAAGCTCTATAACGAAGACTTTAAAACTTATAAACCCCAACGCATATTCACTAAATAAAATAAAGTTGATTAGAATCTTATTTATCTTTTAAAGTATTTTCACGTCTGCTAGATCATTCAACTTTCAAATCTACGAGAACATTTTTTAAATTTTCTTTTATGGATCTAAAACTAAATGATAATGAATTTTTCTTTCTCTTATCTTTTCTGTATCTGACTGGTACCTTTTTCGGCTTTATCTTTTTTAACAAATTTTTACTCTCCGAAGTCCTTTTTTTGTCTATCTTCAAATTGCCACATAACGATAACAAGCCACGTCAAATTATGAATTTAAATGTTTAAGTCTCGGACTACTTTGGAACCTGTTGCTAGCTTGTCAAGGTCATTGTTAGTTTTAATTTATTTCCAAGTCCATATAATAATGCGTAAAGAGCAGTGTTTATTAAATACAGTTAGGTAATAAACACTGCTTTAATTTCTTAAGCCCCTGAGGTAGACCTTTAGAAGGCGTACGAGGGGCCAAAGTCAACTTTCAGAGGCTCATCAGACACAACCCTTTACGCGCTACGCAACTGCATTCAAGGATTGCCCCCGGTTGGCGATAAACTATCGATTTTTAAAGGTTAACTAGACATAGCATAGTATAATCAGCCGCTTTTAATGTTCCCGCTGCTGGGACCCAGGCCTCCTCTCTAAGAGAGGGGATGTGCCGTAATCCACCACGCGGGCCCAGTGCGGGTTGGTGGATGTCACATGTCTTTGGTTATAGGCCATGTATATTTATGTTAGGCAAGCAGTTGACTGTTTTCCGCACTAGTGCAGAAACGTGCTAATGCTCACCCCGCTACAATTTTATTACATTTATCATATCAGGCTAGGTGCGTGTCGACCGACACAAGGCACGCGTCAACTCCCACGGGTCGTTAGTGTATTGAAAAAGGTCGTTTGGTACATGTGCTTTGTCATTGCAGCCCTCGGCTCCATAAAACTCTCGCCTACGGCTCGTGTGAATTCCGCTACGGTCGCAATAATAAAATTTCTACACTTGTATCAAAATATACTATTTCTGCACATACTTGTGCAAACCTACAACTTTATTCTAAATAAAAAAGTTTGTCAAGTTGTTTACGCCCAGGAATGAACTACGGCCCACAGATAGTTAATATATTGATTCAAAATACAGCGTGAGTAAAACCAAAGTCAAGAGCTTACTTCTAATAAATCATACCAATATTGTACTTTCGAAGATGAGAACAGTTGGAAACATTCCAACAGAATGTTTACCAAAATGCTGCAAAATTTCAAGATTTTAATGCTTTTAACACATTTCACGCAATGAAGCTGCAAGTATTATAACAAGCATTACAAGAAGTGGTCATGGTGTTAGTGATTCAGGAGCTTGACACGGTTATGTAAATATCACTGCAGTTCACATGTCTCCGTGTTCTCCAAACTTGATCTGCGACATGATCTGTCATCAGGACACAGTCGCCACGCAACCAACGATTTGATACTTTACTGGAGTTTCAATCAGCATCAGTGTCATCCTTGTCTTATCATTCTGTTCTATCTATCCTTAAGTATGTGTGGTGTGATTGTGAACTGATTCATGAAGAAGATTTAAGTTTATAATCATAGGTATAATCAGCCTTTTAATGAAGTAGGGACTCGGGCCTCTTGTGTAGGAGAGAAAATGGTCTGTAATCCACTACGCGGGCCTAGTGAGGATTAATGGGTGTCACATGTCTTCGAATTATAGGTTCTAGGACATGCCACTTTCCGCTCGATGTTTTCCTTCACCGTTCTAAGACCAGTAATGTTGAAATCATAATCATCATCATTTCAGCTGACAGACGTCTCCTGGACATAGGCCACAACGAGCGGTTATGTGCGTCGCGTATCCTCCTCGGTCGATCTTCCTTGTGGCCTTCCAACGCTGCGTCTTCCAGTGCGCGTTCGCCACTCCTGAACCTTTCGGCCCCATCGACCATCCGTTCTAAGAGCAACGTAGCGTTCCCACTGCCACTTAAGTTTACCATTTCTTAGGGTTATGTCGGAGATCTTGGCTCTCCTACGATCTTCATTTCTGATACGATCACGTAAGGAAACTTCGAGCATTGCCCTTTCTATTGCCTTTTGGGTGACTTTATTGCCTTCTAATGAAGACCATTGTAAGCAACCACGTTTCAGTGCCTTACATAAACAATCACTGGTCTTTGACTTTCATCTTGAGACACTGGTATGCTGGACGAGTAAAAGGCCGCGCAGTTTTCTGAACGCTGCCCAGCCGAGTCGGATTCGACGATTGACCTCTTTCTCGTAATGATGAAATGAATTACACAAATAATGCACCTGAATGGGAACCCACGACCTACAATTCGTAAGTCGGGGCCGTTATGACAGGGCTATAACTACTCTAAGTTTATAATACATGCATATTTTAGAGGAGATGTAGAGAAAAGCTGAGAATAACAAAGATTTATATCACCTATATGAAGCTAGGGCGGGTCGCTAGTATATCCGTATAACAAAGATAGACCGCGCCACTTCGTTCTAAATTCATTGGGTAAGGTGAACAAAAGGCAGCCGTAAGGGTAAGTTAATCTATTCGACTGTTAAGTGTTGGCGTCTAGTTTTACTTCTCTCAAGGGTGCACTTAACTACGCATCCGATACAACTTCTTGCCTCTTACTTAGAGTTTGCTTACTTTTGTGGCTTTGTTACTTACTTTCCTAACGTTTCATCATGATAATATAAAAACTTGGTTGGTTAACCAATAACAACCGCATGGGGTTGTGTGAAAAAGAACCTCGGGGCCCTGGAACAAAGACAAAGAAGGAACAGGAGTGAGTTTTAGTCAGTATAAGTCTGATTACACCAGCTCCGCGCAAGCAGAAGTCATTGGATGATTTCTCACCAAAAATTATTGGTGAGGAATTGGCTCACTGAGATGATGATGAGTCTTTAGATGACATTTTGAACCTGTTGACATTTCTTTGAACCTCAGAAATCATTTGATGCCGTTGATTCTACCTGACCTAATCATCAGCCTATAATGGTCCTGTAGCCACATCTATGGCGCCACTTATGTGGCGTACTTTCTTCGTGGTTCTTATGAACCACGAAGAAAGTACGAAATCCTGCATCGCGCAATCAAAGTTCTCCGCACGATTTGAACATAAACGACAGCCCGAAATCATCTATTGGGCAGTAGCCCACCAGACTATAACACCTGTCTGGTCGGAGGATCCTCTCTTTTTAACGAAGGCATGCGGGACTTTACTCTCTGTTCCGCAAACCTCCAAAGTCCCACTTTTGGGACTCAGGCTTCTTCTCTAGGAGAGGGAATGGGCCGTAATATACCAGTGCGACTTGGTGGATGTCACACACACACATATATATATATATATTATGTTTTAAGAGCAGTGGTCATAAAATAAATTACCTACACAAAGTAATGTACCTGGCTGGGTTTGAACTCGCGACATTCAACTTTGACGACTTTGTTGGTGGGTACGTGACCGCAAGAGCCAAGAGAGCTCTTGCGGTCACGACTGTAATTTCAAGATCTTCGACAGCCGTTACAATAAATCAGATAGGTACCAATCTGACACTGGTCTTGCTAATTGAAATCGTGTTACCCAATTATTGGGTTACGGAGATTAAGTTGGTAGTTGCTCCGTATAAATTACTCATATTTTAGTTACATCAGATTTGACTGGAAAAAGCACCCTTAGGCTCGGTCTAAGGGTTCTTTTCTATCAGAGGTTTACTGTGCTACGTCGTTATAGATGCGTTTGATATCCACCAATTATATTCATTGCACATAGTTTGACACTGGTTGAAACGGATTAAACTAAGATATGTTTTTTTTTTTTATATGGAAAGATGAGTTGGCACGCATCATACCGCTATGGATGCGTGCTATAGATGTGTGCTATGGATGCCTGCTATGGATGCCTGCTATGGATGCGTTCTATAGATCTATACTATCAATACATCGCATAGCTCGAGCTGCGCATCTTCCTCGCAACTACTTTGCGGCGGCGGCGCATCTTCATTGCACATCTTATTCACACCGCTACATAGCTTAGTACCAGTGGTAACGGTCACATAGTTTCACAGCTTAGCTATTACATACTGCTTAGTACATCCTCTAGTGGAATAGCAGCCTTACACATTTGGGTAAAGGTCGGGTAGATTAATTGCTTTTGTGTCATCAATTTAGTGGTACTAGTTGAATTTGACCGGCCTTTTTGCGTTATTTTTTACATGACAATCAGCGGATGAAGCCTACAAAAAATACCTAAATACGAGGAGCATGACGAATTGCATATCACTAGCGGATACACCTAAATAAAATACCTAAATAAAGGTATCCAATTAATATTGTCGGTGTTGGTAACGAATACATTCAATTCAAAATATCGAGTTCCGAAAAATATTGAATAGAATTCGTTAATTTACAGTATCACAAAAAAGGTATAGTGAGTACCAATCTAAGCAGAACAAAGCTTCGTTTCACGGAGAGGGTTTTTGTCCGTAGATACTAAGACTATTATTCAGTACTATAAAAGAGATTTTGCTATGTCTTATTTAAATAGAGTGGTTTATTGCCATTGCCAAAAACAGTTTTGACATATGTCTACCCATTTCCGTTATACTCAGTATAGAGGTACCTAAACATGTTTGTTGGTTTTACTTATGTTTGTATGGGGATTTTGCTGAAGTCTTTATCTGATACAGAAATTCTATCACGGATATTAAGCCATAAGTACTATAGCTGAGAGATAAAAGTTCTTGCGGATAATGCGCTGTCCTGGTTGGTTAGACCACGAAACAGAACGCCGAAAAAATCTATCAGATCTGTCCAGGGGATCTTCAAATTTTCAGAAATCAGATGTGAGAAAGAGATAGTGATGTACGGCCGTTATAGTTTCATCTCTTTTTCACACACCGCAATTATGACGACTTTAAGACGGGTTGGTCAGACCCTGGGCGAGCGAAATGCGCTTCCCAGTGATACGCGTCAAGTAGACTCTTACTGAATAAAAATCCCACCCCGTTCCTTCCTGCCTTTAATACCGGGGTGAGCTTCAAAAGGAGCTAACCCAGGCCCCAGTAGACTTTGACTCAGCTGGGTCTCTGCTGTTGCTGAGGCGCGCGGGAACAGTACGCGCTGTCGACGACTTGGGCTCGGCCCGGACAGTCACCAGACGGTCGGACAGCGAGCTACCCATTGCCCCTACTGGCGCCAGGGTTATCCGAAAGGGAACTCGAGCCCCGGTATGACAGACAAGAAGGAACGGGGTGAGTTTTTTAGTCATTAAGAGTCTGACACTATATCCCGCTCCGCCCAAGAGCGGGGGTTGTCATTGGATGATCTTCCCAACCGAAAAAAAAAGCAGTTGCTTGATGTGGTCGGCCTCCACCTTTGCTAGCATTACTGCTTCGCAGAAGAAGGCGACCGCCTGCTACTCCTCCTCGCTTCGGACCATGGCCTGTACCAAGGCCCGGCGTGAAAGATCGCCGTCACCGATGCCTGGTGGCCGTCATAGGCCTCCCCTAAGTGTTGCCATAATGACCGGTCCTGAGCGTCTCGCATCACCGGATTCCCACAACTCTCTCCAGGTCATCGGTCCACCGTGCGTCTTCCAGTACACGTGGTCGCCACTCCATAACCTTTCGTCCCTATTGATCATCTGTTCTGTAGTTACGTACAAGTATTACTTAGTGAAACATTTTACTAAATGACTGTCTAGTCTAGACCAGCCCAAATAACATGAATTAATTTAAGGACCTACCTATAAATGTGTAGACACGGATCAAGTTCGGAACTGGTTTGTAGAATTTCTCTCCTAACTTTCATAAGTTCGCAAAACTTACGTGTTCTGAACTTATGACAAATAAATCTTAGAATTCTGCTTAATTTATTACTGACGAAAATTCTAGACCGACAAACATTTGGACAATGTTTGCGAAAGTACCTTTAGTCCTTAAAGTTATATAACCAAAACAGGCTTCATTGAATTAATTAGTAACTTTATTTTCACTTTACATTGACATATTGCCACAAATAATGTCAATGATTAAACGCACAAAATAACAGAATGTAGGTATAAATTAATAATAAAGTCATGAAACATATCTAACTTTTAAGATTAAGTTTTTTCCAAAACAAGCTTCATTGAATTAATTAATAACTTTAATTTCACTTTACATTGACATATTGCCAAGTTAAGTTAAGATTAAGTTTTTTTTTTAATTATTATTGAAGATAGGTTTGCGCTTGACTGCTATCTCACCTTTTTTATGGTGGGAAAATCATCCAATGACATCCCCCGCTCTTGGGCGGACCTGGAGATAGTGTAAGACTCTTACTGACTAAAAACCCACCCCGTTCCTTCTAGCCTTCATACCGGCCCCAGTAGGCTTCGACCCGGCTGGGCCCCTGCTGTTGCTGACAACTCCTTGAGGCGCGCGGGTATAGTGCGCGCCGTCGACGATCTGGACTTGGTCCGGACAGTTACCGGACGGCCGGACAGCGAGCTATCCATTGCTCACTGTCCGCAAGCCCGCGCCTACGGTGACCGGAAATCGGGATCGGAACCCCGGTGGCGGCGGCGAGAGCGCCGTTGCCTGATGCGGTCGGCCTTCTCCTTTGCGAGCATTACTGCTCTGCAGAAGTCGGCGACCGCCTAACTGCTATCTCACCTGATGGAAAGCGATGATGCGGTTGACGATGGAGGGCGCTTACCTAGAAGTAACCTGTATGTATGTATGTAATATTTTTTTTAGACTAAAGTATTAATCGCACAAAAAATCAAATGTTGATAAAGTTGTTCATGAAACTATAATAATTTTTTTTTTCAAACCTTTTAACCTGACCGTTACCAGAAAGTCACTGTTTTAAGGCACTTTTGGGGCGCTTGGGCCTTAAGGCACGGGCGAATCGGACTCGATAAGAACGGTTACCAGACGACCGAATGGAGACCTGCAAGCTCGCGCCTAAAGTGGCTGGGGATCGTCCAGCGAGGCCCGGCGCCTGGAGCGTCTAATGTTGCGGTGGCTTGGACGTGAGGATCTCCGTTCCCTCTCGCGTGCGGCCGTCCTACTACCTACCTACCTGCTTATGGTATTTTCAAGTAGGTATAACAAACGATTAATTATTATTTAATTCTTGAAGTACAGCCAAGGAGTGGAATTCCCTGCCGGAGTCTATGTTTCTTGATAGCTACAACTTAGGGGTCTTTAAGTCAACAGTAAATAGGTTACTTCTAGGCAAGCGTGCTCCATCGTCGACCACATCATCGCTTACCATCAGGTGATATGGAGGTCAAACGCAAGCCTATCAATAATAAAAAAAAAGTAGGAAATCTTAAAATATACTTTTCCTGCTTTAAGCGGAGCGAGATATGAAAATGTTAAGGTTTACATTTTTTGACGATTCTAATCTTTAGACAACCTAAATGAAAATAAACAATTTTATAAATGCTAAACACCATTCATAGATTGACGTTACTAATACTACTCACTCGAAAACTTGACGTGTTAATGTGTAAACAGAACAAACATATAATATTGACGTATTTGCTCTTGAATAATATCGGTTAGCTCTAAATGTGATTCTAACTACGCAAATAGTTTATTTTCCGGAATGTAAAGCAACACTGGGCATGGCACATCTTTATTTATTTATTTACAAGCACTTGTATAATATTACAGACTATATATAAGACGTATGCAGATTATATTTTATGCATGACATTCTAATTTAGTCGGCTTGTATTTTATGTGTCACCTTAAAGAATCATCAACACCAACTTTAACTTCAAATATTGTAACTACTGTTACTGAAATAATTCACCCATATCCCATATATTCTAACTAGTAAATTAAGTTACAATCTAAATTCAAGCACTGAAATTTGTTATTCTAATTGAAGGCAAATAATATGGGAATCTAAATATTGGAGCAGTGGTCGCTGAGTGGTAACGGCCCCGAATTACAAGTTGTAAGGGCTAATTATTTTGTGTAATTTATTTCATCACCACTGCTCTCAAAGCGGTGAAGGAAAACATCGTGAGGAAACCGGCATGTCCTAGAACCAAACATTCGAAGACATGTGACATCCGCCAATCCGCAATGGCCGCGCGTGGTGGATTACGGCTCATTCCTTCTCCTAAAGAGGAGGTCTGAATTCCATCAGTGGGAACATTATAAGGCCGATGATGATGATGACGAATATGGGAATCGACGCACTATCAATTCATACATACATACATACAGTATACATAGCATATTAAAAAAGGTAGTTTTTGATCCTATAATAAATTTTGATTTTTTTGGATAAAATGGTATATTTATTTTTAAAATAGCTAAAATCGATTCAGTATCTTATTCTGAACATACTTTCAGGATGTGTTTTTAATTATATGACGTTTTGTATATTTACGATCTTTTTTCATCATCATTAAATAGTTAGGGCGTCCTTTTCAGCAATTACTTCAAAACTGGACTTATTAACGAAGGAAAGATATGAGAACTTCACAGTCCTTTCTTTGTCACACATACTAATGTAGAAAAACCGACCCAAAATATTTTACGATGAGAAAAGACGTCACTCACCCTTTATAAACGATTGTCATATTATAACGCTCTCTAATCTGACAGTCATAAAAACACACGCCCTTGCTGTTTTTTTTTATTGTTATTGCGGTCCACACTATAAACTCAGAGATATGAAAAAAGGAGCCACAGATTTTCAGGTATTATCACTGAATTAAATTGTAATAAAACCCAAAAAAACATTTGCGATTGTATCTCTACGCCCTCGCTCGGTTTCCGTAAAACAATAAAAGAAATAGTAGCCACAAATATTGAATATTCGACCGTTTCCCTAACGCTAAATTTAAGTGAGTAAATATTGACGTAATTTATCATGTATTCACAACGTCTGTTTGATTTAATGACTAGAATAATTGGACAGCGTTATGTAAGAACAGATTAAGCGACACTATAGAGAATTTGACAAAATGAGGTGCAAAGATTTTAAAGTTAAAATTGTCGCTGTGAGCTCATTATTTATGTTACGTGTATGTTTTTTTTTACTGTAAATTATGATGTGTATAAAGTTTAGATTAATTTAGAATAAATTAGAGTGCAGAATATTCTTTAAAAGATATAGCCATTTTTCCTCTTAATTCGTTAATGTATTATAGCTATATTCAGATTAATTAAATTTGTCAATAACGTACTATGACATTATTGTCCTTTGATTCTTTAATACGATTTATTTTGGGTGAAATAAAGTGTAATGTAAGATTAAATTCAAATATTTCAATGCAAATTTCTCAAATTAAACAAAAATTATACCATTTCTCTATTGAATGCAATGACTGATTACATAAAACACATAATGAATATTTTTTTATAGTCAAATACCTCAAAATAACAACGAATTAGCTGCCATTTTAGGCGGTTAGTTCGATATTGCGATTTTAATAAATAAATTGAAACGGATTATCTACAACTTTTGTGGATATAATTCGTTTATGCATTTTAAAATCCTGTTTTTGTATTCTGTAACAGTAACCTAGGCGCATAATTCTTTATTACGTAACTAATGTGTGCAAAATTTCTAACAAATTTTGTCATGTCGCTTAGTTCACCCCTTATTATAAGGCACCAGGGTTGACTTTTAAACACAAAATTAGCTGAATACATAGTTAATAATGCCTGGAATTGATCTGCATTAAAAACTCATTTTTCAATTTTGTCGCTTAATTCGTTCTTCCATAACGCAGTCCAATTATGCTTAAGGTAAATAGACATAAGTTTTTACATAATGATAGGTATTTATCAGAATACCTGCCTTAAAATGGCGTACTTACCTCACTGAAGCCCGCTTTATACCCAATAAATTCAACCTTGGTATCGTTTGCTGAGACACTAACCAAAAAGACGACTTTATTAAAATTCTTACACCCAGATTGCTTCGGAGGCGCCATTTCAAGCCACCTTATGCATAGAAAACGAACTAGCGTGTGTACCGAGCCATTTCAAAACACATTTTGCCCGCATACTAAGTGCAGAAGCTAATACGATGGGCACGTAAATTGCACACTTTAAGAATGAATTTTTCATTAAAATAGTTTCTTTTTCTTAATAATTGTCTTTGTTTTTAGTGAAAGACTAGAAGATGAAAAGTATAAAATAGCGAATGTCGTGTACTGGGCTACGTAACTACAGACATTCTTTGAAAAATCCAAAATGTAATCAATTGATACCAGTAGGTGCTAGCGTGGTCAATCCTATACATTTTGCAGTTTTGCTAAAAGAACGTCATGAAATGTATCTAAGGGGTGATTTTTCAATAGCATGATTGCTTCTAACCAAGAAACTGTACAATAAATACAGCCGTTTGACATTTTCCTATTACAAAACTGTCAAACTGCCATTTTTATTCCTCAGATAAAAGCTATCTTACAATTGAAAAATTAGACCTACACCACAATTGCTATAGAATGGTGCGGGTGACAGCTGTCGGATTCATACGATGTTACCTACCTAGCTGCTAGCTACCTATCCTTTTCTCACATTTTAAAGATGCATATTTCTGTCCTACTCTCATCCTACGCATGCTATGTAAAAAAGACTTTAAGTGTAACTTCACTTTTTTTTTCAAAGCAGGTATGCTATTAGAAATGATTCAAAAAGGCACGAAAAATAAAACACTTAAAACACAAAATTTATTACTATGATAGATAAAGTAAAAATAATTAAAATAAATACATGTACTTTTAAATTGAAATAAACATAAAATAGCATCATTGATTGAACTTTTGATAATCTGTAACCTGAAAAAAATCTAACATAGCTTTCCCAAACAAAAAAAATAGGTATGGTTTTATATGAAACTATAGTTTTAGCATATCGTTATGTAAAAAAATAAGATGCCATAATTAACACTCACTCGAAGCACCCGTCTTTTGTTTGTTGAAGATCATTATTAAGTTTAGTTTAATACACGAACAGCTTTGAGGTCACACGGGTCATTTTAGCTTTATATACATTAAAGCCAATGACGCACTAAAGTGAGTAATCGGTGCGTCATTAATTTGAGAGAAAGGATAAGTACGGTTAATTGTATGAGGCAGAAATGAGTTTCTGACAGTTCGCAGTCTAAATAAAACTTTCCTATTTTATCCTAGTTGAAAGTTTATTTTGGTCTTGATACGGATTTTGGTTTCAGCTCTTGGTCTTGCTCGTTAGCAGCAAAGATATGTCAGGTCCGGTAAAATGTAAAATATCCAGCAAGATGAAACTAACTCGTTAAAATCTTTTACGATGTAAAAAGAATTTACATACGTTTTAGTGTAGGTGCACTTGGCAAACAGTTTGTGGAACGCTCTTTTCAAAATATTGAGCGCTAATTGGATAAATATTCGGCTTCATAAAGTTGAGCAAATAAATTGGATAAAATATAACGTAAAATACCAAATAATTTCGTTTCCAACCTCACGCCTGAATTTCCCGATGGACCGTCGCCAAATGTTACACGAGAGAATTCTGTACTTGTGGTTTGCCGATGGCGGTATCAAATTCCATGGAAAGGCAAAGCTTACCTACGTTATTTATTGGCAAAAATTCCAAATCCAAGGCTTCGATGCTGTGGAAATTCTTTAACCAAAGAATCCAATAAACGTTTTTCCTTATGCGAAACGGTCACACTTGACACCTATAGACAAACGATAAGAAAAAACTAAAACTGAAAAAACTTGCTCACTGTCTCGTAGATCTAGTAGTCACTACGCTAATGCTGAGCTTATCGGTTCGAGTCTCATGTTGGGAAAACTGTTTATTAATTTATTATATAGGTACTTTATTGTAATGTTGAGTTTGTTTTTGTCTTGTGCTGTTATTTCTGTCAAAGATTTCTCTGTAGTAACTTCTGCTCTGTTTTTAGTGAGAAAGACTGTCAGACTTTTACTAACTAAACCCATCCATGGTTTTCCTATTACCCTTTCTGGAGATCCGTACACAGATAACACTCAGGTGTATCATTTTGTCGAATCCGAAACAGGAACCTCAAGAAACAACCGTGTCTAATTAACGGTGTCAACCGTGCCGTCACTGTGGCGTCTCTGTAACCACTCCTCAAG
The DNA here is from genome assembly GCA_929112965.1 of Mythimna albipuncta. NCBI lineage: Eukaryota > Metazoa > Arthropoda > Insecta > Lepidoptera > Noctuidae > Mythimna > Mythimna albipuncta. Next base: position 12,341,309 of record OV815969.1, read on the forward strand.
GAGGATTCTCTGTAGTAGATTGGACACAGAATTTGTGCCTCATCTTTTGCATGGCAATATGGGGGTGCACAACTTAATCTCATCTTACAGGGAAAACAGGCATAATATATTAAAAAGGTTTAAATAAAACTTATACTTACTTATTGCTCATCCAGTAATATATTAAGGGGTTGAACATGGAATTAGCCATGGCCAACCAATAGAAGAACAGGTATATGTGCTGAGCGAAGGGCGCGGAAGCCAGGGACTGGTAGTGGTACGTCAGCACGAAGTACGCGTGGTAGGGTAGCCAGCAGAGGGCGAATACCATCACCACCAGGACGAACATCTTCACCACCTGTTCACAAAATTTCATTCAATTCAATTCATCATCATCATTTCACAAATATTTTTATTTCTCATAAGCCTACATGGGCAGGAACATAGAAAACGTCAAAAGCTATCCACACGGTTCTAAATTGGATCTTTCCTATGAAGAAGAACCAGCCAGAAACTGTTGCCTGTTGACCTGTTTTAAAATAGTCTGGTTTTATACATAAATATTAATTATAAAAGTATCAAAAGCATAGTGTCTTCATTGCTGGAACTCGGGCCTCCTCTCTAGGAGAGGGAATATACTGTAATCTACCTCGGAGGGCCAGTGCAGATTGTTTGGATGTCACATAATATATTTTAAAATTCTTAGTTCTGGGACATGCCACTTTCGATTTTTTCCTCCACCATCTTGAGAGCAACAGTGATGAAATAGATTACAAAAAGTGCGTAAATGCGCCTGGCTGTTTGGACAAGCGACCGACTTATAAGTCTGGGCCGTTACAACTGGGTCAACTTTTCTCTCACTGAAAAATGACTAAAAAACGGAGTAAAATTACTCGTCAATATGTTCCTATTTTATGGGATCAACTCTAAAATATGGATGAAAAATCAGCTATTTATGTTTTCATAACCCAAAAAAAATCTTGCTATGCATTATTATATAGTCATCGAGGGAATAGGTCTGTATGATCGGCCTTGCTATTACGATTACTTTAGCAACTTTCCACAAATCGTACTTACATAATTAAATCTTAGTGCTGCATTTATAATTGTTATGAAATATTCTTCCTGTTAATTCTTTCATTTTTTATATTTAAAAAAGAATGTTCCACTCTAGGCATTTCTCCCACATCATGGGTGCGTGCACAAACATGTAAACTCATGTTGTTAAGCAGAAGTAGTGCTGCAATTATTGGAACTAAAACTTTAAAAGCGACTTATCGACGATGTGCCCCTTTGTATGTGAACTTCTCGTTTCTAAGCCACCTTGACGAACGTAAAGTGCGTTCTGCAGGACATAGACCTCTTCGACCGTATATTATTAATCTCGATTCTTGGCAGTTCTCATTCAACTGCCATAAAAAGGCCTTGTATGAAATATGGATATTCAAATGCAGTTACTTAGAGCCGATAAAAACCAGACAGAAGAAAAGCGTAAACAGACGAATGATAAATCAAGCGAAGCAAAGATTACGTGCAAGCTCACTGGCTTCTATTAAGGTATTCTACATCTACTCCCGTGAGATTGCTGGTATAGCAAGACTACAGGATCAATATCACATTATGGACTGAGATCGGACTAATTTACAGTGGGTTGGTTTCAATAAAAACTTTATAGACTTGCGTTATCTAGGGAATTGATTCAATAACAATGTGTATCATGTTTCAATTCAAATAAATTCTATACGTCGATTCAATTTGCCGCTATCAGTCCGAATCTCGTCCAATGTGTGGATAATGAGCAGTAAACGAACTATTCAAGACCACGGATTTCTTTTTTTGAAGGCTTTAGGTATTCAATCTACAACAAGTCATTTATTTATTTATTTTACAATGTATGTACGATTGGCTGCAATAGTGGTTGGATAGTACAGAAAAAAATCGTGTGAAGCGAGAAATGACGCCATCTAGCGTAAAATCAGATTGAAATGTTGTTATTGACAACATTAATTATACTGCTACTAGGTGGCGTTGCTGTGCTTCAAATGCTTATGCTAATGCTTTTTTTGTAGCTTCTTTTGTTTCTATAAACATTGAAATAATTTATATATTTTTTTATCAAGTGTTGAAAATATTAAAATTTAATAATTATCAATTTATAAATATCTGATTGTCTATGTGTCAGTTTCAAAACTTGAGACGGTAGGTTGAATATGGATTTATAAATAATAATTAGTAGGTAGTATAAATAATACTTAGACCAAAGACTTGTGACTAAGCTTTAATTGATTGTTCGCAAGTTCATTTCGATTACCTCGTTCGAGCTCCTTTCGTTTAATTTTTTTTTTAATCCGGTCAATTTATGACAATGAGTATGAATTGTAACATAGATGTAGTGACAAGAGCTCAAATAATTGCTTTGCATAGTCAAGGTAAAAATTTGTCAGAAATAGCCAGAGAGATCGGTGTAAACGTAAGTAATCTTATTTTACACTTTTTTATATAACAAAACACTCCTCTTTATAATAATCATTATTAGGTATTATATATTTTTGTTTTATTGTTGCAGAGAAAAACAGTTGTTCTATGGGTACGACGATTTGAAGAAGATGGTTCTTTGAAACACCGTCAAAGAACTGGTAGACCAAAACTGATAAACATGTTGCAGCGTCAAACCATGGTAAGGGAATACGAGGAAAATGGATTTTTGCCGACGAACCATTATGCTGGTTTATTTGACACAAGCGTCGACACTGTCCGTCGTGCTCTTCATAGTGAAGGGCTGCATTATCGGAGGCATGCTGTGAAACCTTTGCTTACGGAAACCCATAAAAGAGCAAGATTGCAATTTGCTATGGATCACATAGACTTTGATTGGAGTAATGTCATCTTTACTGATGAAAAAACTTTTAAGTCCAGTGAACACGGTCGATTACGTCTGTGGCGTCGAGATAATACGCGATACACAAGTGGTCACGTAGTGCCCAATAGGCAATCTGGCCATATAACGGTGAACATGTGGGGATGGATGAGTGCAGCCGATCCTGGGGAACTAGTGAGAATACCAAGCCGAGCAAATAGTGCAAATTATATAGAAGTGCTGGAGGAGACAATGTTGCCCACAGTTCGAACGGTGTATCCAAGCGAAGAATTGCCACAGATAACATTTGTGCAGGATAATTGTCCAATACACCGTTCGCACAGTGTGCAGGCTTGGTTTCGTCAGCATAATGACATTTGCGCTATTCCTTGGCCTGCTAGATCACCGGATTTAAATCCAATTGAAAATTTATGGGGTGTTATTGTTCAACGGTGGAATAATCAAAACGAGCGTACTCCAGATGCGTTAGAGGCTCATTGTTTACAAATATGGGAGAGTATTCGTGGTTCAGATCTGTGTAAAAATTTGATTAATTCAATGCGTTCCCGAATGCAAGCTGTTATTGACCAAAATGGTGGTTACACGAGATATTGATAAATATATTTAATTAATATTACATATTTACTCAGTACGTACTGGAGACCTCGTTACGTGTGTTTTACTTAATACCTGTATTTGAAATAATTTAAAAAAAAGTTATGAACACTTAAAGTTATAACACAACATAATTTTGTTTTTTTTTTATGTTACCTACTAAACATTTGATATGTTGTTGTGCAATTTTGTAGTTTTTTTTTAATATCTTGCCTCTTGTTTGTTTTTGTTAAGGTTACATAAGCTTCAATCCTCTTTCCAATTTGGGAAACGAATATTTAAGCTATGGCCTCAATAAAAAATTACAAGTAATATTATAATCTTATTCGATGATTAATTCATTAAACCCCAAGCGAACGCCGGCGTTCGCGCACCTATTGTCTTTTAATTGTGTCTGTCATTATCACGATTGAAAGGTAATCTGACTGTTGAATAGTAAACTGTAAGAAATAAATATCTATATTATTTTATTATTGCCTTTTTGTTTGATGAGCCTGTTTACCTGCTTTTTTTTCCTTTTGCTGCGTAACTACCGATTTGAATATTAATAATGATATTACACAACGCCGTCTAGTCCCTAGCTAAGCAAAGCTTGTGTTACGAGTCCTAGACAATTGATAAACATACTTATATATTTCTAAATACATACATGTTATAGATAAATTACACCCAGATTCAGCAAATGATCGTGCCCAACACACGAACATTTGTTCTGGGTGGGAATCGAACCCACGACCCGGACATTGCAGTCAGGAGCACTAACCACTAGACCAACAGGCCAGTCATAATGTTATATTACAATTAAATACTTCCACTTTGTTAGTTTCGATATAAATCCTACCGATTTCTTTTATTAATTGTTATTCATAACTTCAAAAAGTACAGAGGAACCAGAAATCTGACCCACCTGGCAGTAGAAGGTAGATAACATAAGACATCCTAAAAGTTAGACGAATTTGAACCTTCTGCAATAAGCAGAAGTTAAGTGGTATTCAATTCGGAGCTAATCTAAATGAGTAAAACGAGGTAGGTAAGTGGTCAAATATTATAGAATACTGATATGACAATTTGATTTAAGACGTAACGTTAACTTGTGAATACGGACCGTATGCCACGTAATGCACTTGTTAATTTCAACATTATTCCATAAGTCAACATAGTCTAATGGTAGTAACTGTAGACTTATATTGACGTGGTTGCCGGTACTAAGTTCAAATCAGTCACGCTACTTTTAGTAGGTTTGTGTTTAGAATACTGAATTGTTTTTTTTTTTAAATCAAATTAAAATTTATAAGTCTTAAATTAAATTAATTATTTAAATCAAAACTTTAATGAAAAACAACTAAATATTACTTATACAAATACTTTACTTTACAAAGAAATTTAAGTATTCGTCTGATAGATTTAATTTAAATAACTATGTATAAAGGTAAAACACATAAAAGAAGTGAAGATATTAAATTGCTTATGACAGAATAGAATTATTTGAAATACAATTTTGAACATGACAAAAACAGTTTATTTATTTCAATAGTGCCAGTGGCGGATTAACCACGTAGCAAAATTAGCAAATGCTACGGGCTAAAAATTGTTTACACGACGTCACTGCAATTAGTGTCGACTGGTTTTAGTGTTATTAGAACGGTTCATTTTTATTTCTCTACCCTAAACTAAGTAAACTAAGTAACATTTGAATACCAGTTTTATGATGAATATGCCTAATGGTCGTGACTACCCACATATTACAAGTCAAGCGAAATTATTCCAAATATGTTTGAAGAATGTTCAATTTGGGGTTTTAAATCGAAAGCAAAAAAATACACAAGATTTGCGATTTAGCCTCGTGCCTTACTGCGTCAAAGTCTTTACATAAACCACTAAGCTAACTATGATATTAAAAAATGTATTTTAATTTTAGACTATGACCATTTACTTAATTTATCTTCTTAAGTAAATACATTATTATTATATATTAAAATAATAAACATTTTATTTACTTGCAATACTTTCTTTCATTTCTATACAAACTGTCCATTTAAAAAGACATTTCCTGACTTACGTTATTAAAGAAAAGTAAAAAAAATGCCAACTAAAACACAAAAGCTGGAAAACAAAAAGTAAAAATCTTAACTTTAGATTTGAACCAGAAACATGTGCATCACAAGCCGCTGTTGGCACCATTGGACCAAGTGGACTCTTGTGGACACATTTGAAATTTAACGTTACTTGTAATGCTAGACGCAATATTCGTGCCCGTTTACAAACAGTTGATAAGAATCACGAAATTAGTTAAGCTTGTGTCTCATATTTTTTTATCAATCTACCCTCACACTCAGTTGTTGACGATAACGATGACGCATGTATCTATTTTCTGTCAAACTAAAAGTCAAGTTTATGGTTTGTGAGATTGCCTTGGTCGCCATTTAGCTGGGAAGCAACCAACGCCATCTAGTTACATTTTCGAAAACTTGAATTTTAACGTGCAAGGGAAATTAGACACTAGTGTACCCAGGCAATTTCACAGCTGTCTGTACACACAAATATACTGAGGAGGATAACATTATTAGGAAACTTTGTACAAAGGTACTGCTTATTTCAAATAGAAATTTCTTCCAGCAGACCTGCGAAAGGAGAAATTACAAGAGATGTAGACAGTAGTGTGCAGAAATGAGAAAGAAGATTATGTGAAATCTTAAATTAAACCAATAAATACTTATATAACTATATATAACTTATACTAAAAATAAATAGATAATATTTATATATAGTTTTAAAGAGTGAGATCGTTTTCAAATCACGAATGCCAGGCGGAAGTGAGTTCCACAACCTTACAACTTAGTCATGTGATAGATTCCAGGTTAGTATTTCCCACGTGGCTACCGACAGTGAAAAGGGGACCGCATTTGTGCGGTTGCAACTTTTATCTGTTCGGCTCGCGCAAAATCAGCCCCAACTCTGTCAAGCAGTGTGTACGTCACACAACACATCATATTCAAACTGATTTCTGTGCTATTGACATAATCGACACAAGCTTCGTTCGGTACTTTACTATTGACTTCGCCGACATATATTTTATTTGGGTGGCTTACCGGTAACAATACAAAATATAGAGGTTCAAGCCAAATTTAATTTTATTTATGCATCTGCAGCAAAAAAGTTATGTCATCTTTTATAACAACACCTTATCATTTATTTTAATTTTATTTTAGTTAGTTGTAATTAGTGTATTATTGTATTTTAGTGTAATTATAGTTAGTCAAGTAGTTTGACAGTTAAATGAATAGATTTAATCGACTTCTCTATCAACAGTTTTTCTTTTTTTTTTTGAAGTGGTTTTCCTTAAAACAACTTCTCTCACTCATTTTAAACTCATTTGTGTTCCTTCAGGAATACACAGGGCTTCGGTAACTCTTTCGAACAATCTCGCAGCCCTAACAGGCATCAGTTTTGATGACATTTCTAATTTTACTTACATCTTTACCAATACTTCCTACAAATCCTACAGATACCTAATAAGAAAAAACTTACGATGATTACAATAGTATTATTAGAAACGAAACTTGGTGTTCCGTGCCTTTTTGTAAGTTTCAGAAAGTTCTAAGTTATGGCAAAAACCTTTGCCCTCATAACTAATTTGAACTTGGAAAATTCAGCTGGAGAAAATGAACTTCTACGCTAAAGTTGCTAAGGTGACATTTAAAACGATAAAATCAAATGGTTTGTAAGAAGCAGGGAAACTTGAAACTATGAAAATATTTTTCCTGAGGTTTTCCCCGAAAAATTCAACTTTTTTCTTTTTTTGTTGATTAATGTAGACAGTATACAGTCTTGTTAACCAATCTTGCAAACAATGTTTTATCTAAATATAATTTTGTTGACATTGTATTTAACAAGGATAATAAATGTAGAGTTAAGGTAAAAGAGGATTCAGATTATTTCTTCGATTCATTGTTAGTATTATTAAAATGTAAATGTATTCATAACAAATTTATTCAAACTTATTGTTACGAATGGAATGAAATTACAAAATGCCATTCCAATTGTTAGAAGTAATAACTTTCAATAAAGTTTCTGCAGATCTGTTGTTGTTTTTAGTTGTAGAGAAGAACTGAGAGGTCGAAAACTTTGAATGTCATACAAATGTATTTTTAATTTTACACTGGTACATGTACACCAGTGGGTTAAAAGAGACAACACTGTGTTAAGTGTGTAATAATGTATACATATGTATATAAAAAGTTTTTTAAGTTTTACTAACACTTATATAGGGAAATTATGTTCATAACATTTAATATGACATGTTTATTTTTATTTATTTTTGTTAATATTCCATGACAGCTATTTTTTTTTGTTTCTATACTATTTTATTTATTTTTATAAACAATTGACAATTTATTTAGTGACCTTTTTTTTACTATGTGTCATTTGAGTTAGTGACCATTATAATTTGAAATTTTATTCCAAATAGAGATTGTAGATTTATTTCTGTGTACCTGGGTCAATCAGACGACAAAGGGGTTGTTTAATTTCAATTTTACAGCTACTAACATAGTTTTAAGTAAAAATTGTTACTAATCTTTCTATGAGTGCAAACTTGAAATAAATGATATAATTATTATATATTACAAATAGAATAAAGTATCATTAAATGAAGTGGCTTATAATTGTAAATAAAATACAATTATATATGATAAAGGTAGACCGACGACCTGGTGAGAGCCGCGGGAATGCGGTGGATGCGTCGCACAGATTGGTCATTGTGGCGACACTTGGAGGAGGCCTATGTCCGGCAGTGGACGTCTTTTGGATGAAATGATGATTATGATGATATTATAAAATTATTAACTAATTAATACTATGATAAACATAAAATCAGTACTGAGAACTTAAAATATAACAATTACGACGAAGACCAAACGAAGATTGAGAGGACTTCAAGTAGTAGTTCCGAATTTTACGCTTAAAGGAAAATTCACCTTGACCTTTTGGACACAGTTCGTCAATAAATCGAACTACGTGCACCTTCAAACGTACAGTCACCACCAAAGCGCGGTGCATTGTCTTTAATTACCGAACCGAATACAAGCCAGCCCACGATCTTAGCAAGTAAACTACCAATATCAATACAAATGTATTCAATTACTTGCTAAAACCATTTGATTAATTGAATACTATCGAAACCAATGCAAAAAGAAGACCTCTATTAAACTATATTATTTCAAATGTAATATGTAGTAATTAATATTAGTCATAGTCGTCAAAGTCTTTCAGTTTCTCTGAATTAGTCGCCATTTAATGCCTAAATCACGGTTTAAATATAAAAATGGTTTTAAAACTTTTTATTTTAGTTACCAAATTTTATACACTACAGTAGGTAAACCTTAAACTCACAATGTGATGTACAACACAGTCATCATCATCATCATTTCAGCCGACAGACGTCCACGGTTGAACATAGGCATCCCCCAAGTGTCGCCACAATGATCGATTTGCCACAATGACCGATAATAACTAAATAATAAAAACTAAATACAGGAGCCATTCCTAGTGTTTTTTTTGGGGGTAAAATCACCCAATGACATTTCCAGCTCTTGGGTGAAGCGAAAGACGAAAAAAGTTATACTTTTACTGACTAAACTACTTCTGTTTCTTTTTTGTCTTTCATACCAGGGCCGGGTTTTCCTTTCAGAAGCGAACCCATGACCCCAGTAGGCTTTGATTCTGCTGGGCCCCTACGGCTTGCTGACATCTCCTTAAGGCGCGCATGGAATAATATGCACTGTCGACGACTTGGACTCGGTCTGGACGGTAACCGGTCAGACGGCGAGCTGCCCATTGTTCACCGTCCGCAAGCCCGGGCCTACAGTGGCCGGTAATCTGGATCGGGATCCGGGCGGTTGGAGCGTGAGGACCAATCCCTCGTGCGTGCACGTGTGGCCCCCTCTTTTGCTAGCGTTACTGCTTCGCAGAAGAAGATGACCGCCTGCCACTCCTCCTACCTTCGGACCATGGCCTTTACCAAGGCCCAGCGAGAGAGATCGTTGCCACCGATCGCCCCCACGAGAACACGGCGGTGCTCTGCCCAAGCGGGGAAGATATAAAATTTGACGTAAATGAAACATTTTGCCAAAACCATATACACGGTGACTCTTCAATCATTGGCAGACTATCAAACGGTGAGTGGGATATGAGTTCCCGTAGCCCTGGAATGCAAAGAGTCACTGAAGGAATACAGATGGGTTTTGGTCCGTAAGTGTCTGACAAGCCCACTTGTTTCCACGCTCCTAGATCAAGAAAAGATATTTGATATTTTTCCACTTCCAAAAAGTTGGTAAATGCGAAAAGATCAATTAAAAAAAAAACTTTTTACAAAAAAACAATGTTAAAAAACACTGAAAAGTATAAAATAACTTTAATTTCGGAAGTCGGTGTTTCTATAATAGTTTTGTCTCTTCGTTATTTAACAACGACTTCCGAAATTAAAGTTATTTTATACTTTTCAGTGTTTTTTAACATTGAAGTCGGTTATATTTTTTTTTTGGAAAATGTTTTTTATTTTACACTTTTTAGTTATGGTACCACTACAAACATATATACTATAATAGATACACAGATATATACATATGTTGTATAATAGATACATAAATACATACATAATTATTGAAAAATTATAGACGGAAATATAATATATACTTATGTACATAAATGACGAATATCGATATTCAAATTTAGATAGATTATACTAGCTTTTGCCCGTGCTTTCACCCGCGTACCTTAAATATAGCCTATGTCACTCAGGAATAAAGCAGCTTCTATCGGTGAAAAAATTTTAGCAAGAAACCAGTATTCACTTTCAGAGATTACTTCCCACAAATAAAAAAACAAACTTTACCTCTTTATAATAATAGTGGATTGCGTTACAAAAGTTAGGTGGATACTGACTAAAAGGATGGTGACGTTACTCATCTATAAGTGTCGGATATTGAGGGCTGTTCATTTCGATCCGTTAAGGAAATTAGAGAATATTCTCAAACGTTATTCAAAAGGTCAAATCTTTGTAAAATAAATAATAGGTGTTTTCCCACTGTGTCTCAAGTTAATTAATACTGTATAAACAATAACTGTACGTTATTTAATTAAAGTCGAGAATTTTCGAATGTCGTTGATATGAATGGACGTTAATTGAATATTTCTCCGGCGGATATTGTGTTGTGTTGGACATTGGTTGAATTTGAGGAGGTATTAATTGATTTCGGTTTATTTATACCTATATTATCGAAACAAAGGTTGATTTCACGGGTTGTTCGCAGAGGTCCATGCTGTTATTCATAAAGTTCACATTTGATTTTAAGGCGTAGGTATTGGAAAAACATTTACAGTAGGTAGATATTATAAATATTAACTTCTTTTTGGAATAAAACCAACATTTTAGCTGTATAAAAACATGTTGTGAATAAGTGTGTGGTCTTTTCTAGTTACATTTACTTCTAGGTACATTTTAACCGTAATTACTATAGTTTATTTCGCTGAGGTACACCCGCCTTTCTGACTCTCGCGCCCGAGTAGTGTGCCAGCCACACAAGAAAGGCTACCCCGCCATTTGTCGAAAAATCCTGGAAAGCATCATCGTGCTGTTTAGCGACCAGATAAGAGGTCCCGATGGATATTCCCGGGGGCTCGGGCGTCTCCGCAGTCTCCAGATTAGTACCTTAATGATATCGTCCTTTCAGTGCGAGCCTGAAGGTTAGCAGCGTGGAATGTGTTTTAATTTTCTTCTCCTCTTCTCACTTTAAAAAATGAAAAGGAATGTAAATAGTAAGGTAAACAGCGGCTGCACTCCCTCTCTCACAAAGTGCACCTCAATAACACATTATGTCTGCACTTTAATCTCGTTGCAGTCCACCATTACCTGGAGACTGAAAAACTAGCTCTCCTATTCTTTTCGGAGACGCAGATCAGAGGTCCGTCCAACGTGTCGTATCTTTAATACCCAGGGTTTACCTTGGAGCAACAACTTCCAACCACACGCGAGTGTATTTACGCGCAGGATGACATCTGTTATCGGCGTCTTACAACCTTGAAGACTCTAGGTTCTCCACGCATTGAGCTTTGGTCGACACAGGTCTAGATAAAAAAATCTACGCTTATACCGCTCGCACAGCGGACACGAAATCGCATGAAAAAAGCAAGTAATACACTAGAGTCCGTCTAATGAAAGCGTGACCTGAGAAAAGGAGGTCACAACCAAAAATTTTGAATGTGGTATTATTGAAATAGTAGGAGAAAAAAGTTTTGATACTAGAGTATTTTTTGTATTTATGACAATTTTAGAATAGTTGTACAAGAACTTAAATCCTAGTCAAAAACATGTGTGTAGGCTTAAATATTTGGTGGGTGTATGGTAAATGTCAATAACACACATAATGTTAGATAGTATTCCAAATTATTTTATTTTATCTGATCTCTTAAATATCGCTATATTATATTTAAATAATATTCTTTATTTTCCATTTGGTGTTCTGGAAAAAATACCAAGTGCATAACACCATGATAGTCAAATAAAATAGTTAACATGATTTCAACTTCATCACGTCTCGCTAACACTATTAATGTGTTTCAAGATTGTTAGGTTGGAATCGATTCGTTTTAGCATATAGAAAATTCAGATCTATTGGGATTAGTCAAACGGGAACATGTTTTATACTCCAGTGATTGTTTCAAATGATACGGATCGGCTCGTGAGATACAAAAAGTTCAGCAGCTGCTGCAGCAGCATCTCTCTCAAACTTGAACTAGGATTTTCGCGATTTTAACTTCAGTTGCAGACTTTCATGCACTACCAGACAGAGTGAGGCAAATCTTTCATTACGTCTCAACTGCTTTTGAACGCATTCTACCACTCACTAGCATGTGTTTTTTGATTAAGTCGATTCACCAAAAGCCTTTTTTGTTCGATGTTTTTGTCCATTAAGAAATTCGCAATATGTCAGATGAGAGAGATTATCTAAAAATATAAGAAAAAAAAATATCATTATTTATCCTTAATATAACTATGTAATATTATTAGTCGACAAGGATCAAGATTATAACGTCATACTAACTTAAAAATTAGAAATCGTATGTAAACTATGTTGGTTTTCATTGAAAACACCTTCTTTCTCTTCTTGTTTTTGTTTGAACTTATTAAACATAGTGTGTAGCAGTTTTGGCACGTTACTGTTTATTGTTTTTCCCAGAATTAAGCAATTAATCTTGAAAAATAAATATCAGTTTCCAAAAACTGACAATTGCAACCATAGACTTTGACGTGATTTTTTTCGGCAAAACAATGTTGCCAATTTAATAAAAAAAACTCCAGGTTACGCTTTCAGTAGACGCACTCTAGTATTTACTTTTGAACGCTATGACCATGTAATATTTTTTTGTATTATAACTCTTTTCGAGAACAAAGAGGTTTAACAAAAAGGTTTTAACTACATTATTGCATCAGTGCTTAATGGTAATCAAAGTCACAATTTGGTTACAAGCGCCATTATATACCTAAGTGCTGTGCAATTATAGTCACTTTCTAAGCAAGTGTGTTATAATAAAAAGAACTTCTTAAAATGTCATGTTAATATTTCGTTTGTGCTGAAACTCAATGAGAATGCGTAATAATAAACTTTCCGAGGATCAATTAGCGCGAAATAGCATGTTCTCTATTCATGCTTCCCTATTAATTTTCTTTTTAATAGAAAATTCATTTTGTTAAAGAACAATCGCTAAGTAATTGGATTGTAGTCAACATAAAAATACGTTATTTTTTTTTGTTTTGGCTTCGCATTTTGTGCATTTAGTCAGTACCTACGTACTGAAAGTAAGTTTATAAAATATTTTATTTTTGACACGGAATAAAGTTAGTTTGTTTTCCATAGGAATGCGAATGTAACACACTCTCATGTTTTTACAATATTTGGCAGCAATGTATCGTCAGCCCCTAAGTCAGCCTTTACGCAAGATTCACTGAGGTAGTCAGTACAGCAATAATATTCCGTAATTTATCTATAATATGTATGTATTTAGAAATATATAAGTATGTTTATCAGTTGTCTAGCACTCATAACACAAGCTTTGCTTGCAAGCTTGAGACTAGACGGTGATTCAACAACCTTTGATTCTTTCTGAATTCAATATGCTGCCCCGCGACTTTAAAACATTATCTAATTTAATTTAAAAAATACTCAATTTTTAGTTACAGTCTTTTGCTTATACTGTTTTATGTTTTCGCACTACGCAGTAAACTATTATACACTTATACACATTTAACTTTAATGTAGAGGCTTTATTTAACTCTAGAAATTCTGTACTAAAGTGACCCTTTTCACGGCCTTCGTTAGTAGGTTTCAAACATCACATATTATGCACACAGATAAAACTAACATTTTGCCATCATTTTACTGCTTAAAAGGATCGAGTGTGGTTGCTCTACTAAGGGTTTTCCTGTCCTACTTTAATTAACAGCTGAATATTTATAAGAAATAAGGTATAAAACATGTTCCATTAGTTTTGGGTTGAAAATTTAATACCAAAATGCGGAAACCCCAATTAGACAAATTAACTAAAGTCTCTGTTTTCAGGATCTGGCTTGCCCCTTTATTTTCAGGCTGGCTGGGAAATCATTTCTCAAATGTAAAATAATATTTATTTACGGTTTCTGGAAGGCAAATGGGTGAATTACATACCTAAATAAGTACTGAAAAGTAGTTTCCCTGCTGCCCATATAATGCTAACAAAATTATATTCACTGCTATACCTCTTTTCGCTCCTACACGTTACAACTACTTTAACGAGTAGGTTGTAGGTTGCTAAAATAAGTCGCACTATAAATAAAATCCACAGAAAATGATTTCATGAAAATATTTCGCTCATAAAACTCGACATTTAGAGTTCTCCGAATATTTTCGCACGGTTATAAATTGAACGAAAGAGTACTGCAAAATTCTCGTAAATATAGGTTCTGAAATTCAGGTAATAGTAGTAGGTAGTATACATGCGTAGGTACGAAAAAGTAGTAACAAAGAATTTATCGAAAAAGGTAGCCTAGGATCAAATTTAACGACTTTTGGGCTGCGATCACTACTCGTGTAACCATCCCACGTGCGTGAGAAGAATAAAGGACGTAAAATGCGAATAAAGTTAAATCGATTTCAAGAGTAAGAGTAACGAGAAAAGCTCAAGAATTCAGCATTAAGCTAGAACTACAATAGGCCGATACACACGTGTATGTAAAACACAACGGCCTTAAGTCTGCTATTACAATAGTGTCAGAATGGTCTATCATTGATGTCATAATTGTCGATTTTGACAAGTTTGGTAATCTACTAATATAATGGCGTCATTATTACTTTCCAATGGTCAACCATTGACACTCCATTGAAAGAAGTGGCATAGAATAGTAATCTCGTACCTACATATTGACAAATGAATATTTGACGTATGCGGTAATCTGCTAAAACTTTGACAGTTTATTTGATTAGTGTTCTACCATTAGAACGTTATTGTGCAGTTATTGGTTTTAATATGCTCCATATCATCATTCTACCACAATTCTATTACGGTACCACTGACCGATCAATGATCGATCATTATGAATTAGCAGATTACGAACTTTTAGCAAAATGACAATGTGATCGTGTTGAAATGACGAATTTATAAAAATAGCAGACTTGAGCCCCTGATTTGTACGTAGAACGATGTCGCGGGGCAAGTCTAGTTTCCATATAAAATATATTTTTTATTTTATTTTATTTTCCAAATTTCTTATTTTTCATTGTAGATTTTTTTTGCCATAGAGCGAAAACCTCAGGGTTTATCTGTGTAATGGTGAGCCGCTCATTTAATATAAAACAGTGATGTTATAAATGTAACTGTTTTACCTAATTATACATTAAAGTTTTGTGTAAAGAAACGTTTTGATTTGTACTTATAACTTTTCGAACTCGTTCTATATAGTGTTTGTAAATCTTCTGGAAGTCTATGAAGAAAATAAGGCACTAAATATTTTGCTACCCTCATTCCGTACACATTGTTGGCTTTTGGTAGAATGTATTTATTTTTGGGTGTAATAGATCTCAAAAAGACCGGTCTTGTGTTTTCAATTAGAAATTCAGGAGACCGACGCGCCCAGATCGGCTTGTGTGGCACATATGTGAGCAGTGTAGTGTACCTTTATGATTGTTCCCACACGCTCACACACGCAATTTGACAAACTATTTTTAAGTATGTCTTTGTATGCAAAATAATTTCCTGTTCCCGGTAGAAAGGAAATCTAAGAACTTATTGGAAGGTTTTGGTTCTGTCAGTTTACTATGTCTATACAAAGATTCCTACAGATAATTGAGTTTATTTGTCATAACTCTATGTCACGAAGGTGGTTTTGTTTTGAATGTGTGTATAGATTCAAGTAGGAATGTGCCTACACTTTGTTTCTGTGCTGTGAAATAGCTTATTTACTATTTTCTATGACATCGATCGCTCTAAGATTACACATATAGAAAAAAAAGTGTATGTGTGCATATAAATCTAAAACCAATCCGCTTTGGTGAGTCAGAATTACTAAAGGTACCTAGGTGATGTTTTTGTAACGATCTAACGAAAGAAGCGTTAAATTACAAACAGTGAAGGAAAACATCAAAAAGAATCCGCAATAGGTATATTTTAGAAAAATTGAGTTCATAATTCAAATTGTCAAGGAAAATTCCTATCTTTTTTAAAAAAGATTTCGTAAATCTGACGAAAAAAATTGAGAACATCACTTGAAAAAATAATAATTATTGATCTTCTTAATACTATAGAGACGGCGTAAATCTTTTCATAGAAACTTATAAGTTATCTAAATTTAAAGAAAAATGATTACCGTTCGTAATAAAATAAATACTTGTTAAAATATTTGAGGAATTATATATTTTTGTCCTTTGGTAATAAAAATCGATCGATGGTAATAAAATCCATCGTAAGCTAGATCGAGACTGCAGAACCTGGATCCAGCCTATTTTGTAGATTATGGTCTTCTACCCTTCACACAAAAGAGCTATATTTGAGACTCAATGATAGGTTAACATAACTAATTAACAGATACCTGTAGCACGTAGTAACATGTCATACAAAAGCTTAGATACTACATAAAAATAGTTTACTATACTAAAAAATCGATAATACACACTTTACTCACCTTTCTTTTAGCCCTGACGACCTGCATCTGATGATGAGTGCACTCCCCAATGGCGCGGCCTCTGAGAGCCGCACTCATTCGCGCGTACGCCCACACCATGACCGACATGGGCACCACGTAAGTTACGGCCAGGAACACCAAGTTGTAGCTGCGAGAAATAGAATGTTACAATACACGAAATAGTTTTTTTGTTATTATTTAGGTAAATCCTCGTTTGACCACTATCTCACCTGATGGTAAGTGATGATGTGGTCGACACTCTTGACTTGAATACCCGGTTTGTATTTAAGGCGAGGTGAGGTTGCTCTGAATGGAGCAGGAAGGCGTGTCAGACTTTTATTGACTAAAACCACGGGATTCCTTTTCAGAAAATCTATCGGGTATCGGTTCCAGGGCTCCTAAGGTTTGCTGACATCTCTTTGAGGACCGCGTAGGACACTACACGCAGTCGACGACTTGAGCTTGGTTCGACCGATTACCGGTCGGCCGGGCGGTAAGACGACTAAGACTAGGTTGTAAGGATTGACTTGATCGGTTCCACAATGTGACGTAGTCAATCCTATACCAACATTATAAACTTCAAAATAACCGATATTGTTGGTAAAATGTTACTTTGCTTAGAGATCAACACTACCATCTGTCTAACCTTCTTCAAACTATGTCGCGGTCAGCAAACCATCTAAATGGATATAGCGATAAAACAATAGCCGTCAAGAACTCCACAGGACACAAAAACATATTGTGAAATTAAATTAAATATAACTTCTTGAACGGTCGGGTCTGCTTCGGGCAGATTATATTATGAAGCTGAGAAATATTTAGTAAATATGTGGTACTCCTAAGCGTATTAACAAAACTTATATTAAAAAAAAATAGTTTCTCAAATCGTATAACAAACTTCACTTAAAAAAATAGTTTCAAGATTTTCTGACACCTTTAAAATGAAAACGATCTAACTCAAAAATTGCAATTTATGAAAAATACTAACATGTAAGTAACAAAGAAGAGAAGATATGAAATTTAAATTTATATTTAAAAGTGTCTCTCCCGGGTTTCTTTTTTACTTATAATTCATGTTCTTTTTCATCGCATAGTTGTAGAGTGTACTTTCTTAGGTCAGTTTACAGCAAAATCAGAATTCGTAAGAATTTTGAGTTTGGTCTCCTTCATTTATAGGTATGTTCAGTGTTTTTCTAATTGATGTGTTACATTAAGATTATTTTAGTATTAATTAACCTTGATGTTATTAAAATAAAGACAAGACTAAAACGGGAATAACCGAGAATCTATTTTTAATCGAAGCTATAACTGGGTTATACAAAATCAATTAAAACTTTAAGGGAACTTTATTGTTTCGCTCGGGTAGATACTAGCCTTGTTTATCAATATCCTGAGAACCATAGCGGAGAGCTATAGCTCTCCGATTGTAAAATTTCTTGTTGAAAGGGTAATGGGTACTAACACTAGATAAAAAGTTATTTATTAAGTTACTAACACTATATGGATCTGATTGTGTCCGAAATAAAATAAATTCATTCATTCATTGATATTATATTTTTAACGCAAAATTTTGTTTTATTAATTTGCTATCAGAACACCAGACGACATCCGACGGTTGTCTGGTAGGTATCACTGTCAGCAATAAGACCGCCAATATACCAACAGATTTAAGTTTGTGTAAACTTTTTATTACTGCTTTGGTGTACCTACAATAGGTATACTTTATTTTCTTAGACTACTCTATTAAACTTAAAATAGTTTCTTTGTATTCAATTTTGAATTTAATTGAAAGTTGTTATTTTTTTCAAATGTAATAATAAATATATGTGTACTTTTTTTTTTGCTGTTTTGTGTGTTTCAGGGCACCAACTTTGTGCTACTTTGGCCCACAGTTTGTCGGGCATGCGGCAAACATGTCCTGCCCAGTCCCATTTCAGTTTGGCAGCCATTTGAGCCACATCAACTTTTTTAGTTTTGGAGCGCAGTATACTGTTTCGATCCAAATCCGTTAATTTAACACCTAATAGACTACGCTCGATTGCTCGTTGGCAAACCTTTGGGCTTCTGGATGTTAGTCAAAGACCAAGTCTGTGCGCCATAGTTTAAAAGACGGCGAGAAAACACATGTCCATGATTTTTTGTTATGTGTACATATGTAAATGGCTTTAATGTTAATTAACTTTAGACAAAAGCCGACCTCTGAATACTCTCAGTTGATGAGAAATATCTTTGAACAAAATAATGACGTCCGTGACCCCATGACCTAAGCCCTTCGGCTCCGAACGGCCAAAACTTTAATTACCGATAAGGTGCTGATTGAGGGTTTCACCTATAGTATTAATATCCTTTAAAGAATTTAATTCTTAATGATGATTCGTAAAGAATTACTTTTAATTTAAATCCCCGATAAATGTTTTTTTTTTTTGCTTTACCCGAGAAACTTAACTTTAAAACTCAACTTTGAGTTAAGCTCGCCTATGTACATGAACTTTATTATCCACTTATTTTGTGTTGTTATAGTGTACAATAAAGAATTAAAGAAACAATTAAAGAAACTTTTTTAGGTACACGATGTCTCACAAATACAGGATGGTCAAAACAATAGAAGTTCAATATAAATTCTTTGTGTAAATAAAACATGTTTTCGTAGAGAAGTTAAGAATTCCAGCAATATATTAGAATGTATTGGTGCCACGGCAGCTAGGCACGATTTTTAATTCAGTGAATATTTTTCTTACGTGCCTTTCCCAGCTCTGGGTTTAAAAAGGTCCATTTATTTGCGACACAAAGATTCAATGTACCCGAGTAGCTACATTTTCTATTCTAAGAAGATTTTGTTACAGCTAACCCTAATAAGATGTATTTATTGTTAGGGCAAAGCTCAAATCTACCCGACCTAACCTTTATGAAACCTTCATGAGGTCAACAGAAAATTTTTGTCAAGTTTATTCATGACCCAATGAATATTAGGAAATATAATTTCTTTTTAGGATACATTTTGACGTTTTTCGATACCTTGCAATGCATGAAAACTGACAAGCAAATTGCAAGGTTATTGATGTTTATTTTGATTTTTGACATATTACCACGCATCATAGTCTGTCACAAAGTTATTACTAGCACAAAGTTGCGTCGCTCACTCAAACTTCTAAAATTTTTTTATTTATTTTTTTATTTAGAAAACTCAACAGTTTATTTTTAAGTTACATGAGTTAAGAAGACCCACCCCACCATCAATGAGTATCGTGAAAGTTACTAGCATGTAAAAGTGAGGTCTACACAGGCTGCACAGTGATAGCGAAAGGATGAAAATTATCACTCAAACCAATTAGTGTTCCAAGGCATTTATAAAACTAGGTTAACTAGAGAGAGATGTAAGGTACAAACGTAAAAATACACCAATACTATTACAATTCAATTAGGGAAAGTGAAAACAAAATATCAAATCGCGAATGCGCTTAACTATTGACAAACTTATACCGTCTAAATGTATAAAAATTAAAAAAAAAAAATTAAATGAGTTACGGTACAATATTTCTACTAAACACATAATTGTTTGGATAAATGAACTAAATCAACATTTTTAAAATACTCAGAGTATATACCTACGTGGCAGTCTGGTCATAACAGCGTTTCTCCCATATTTTTTGCGACAAACAGGCATACTGAATAATTTTGTATGTCTGGTACGCGTTTTAGGGGTAGGTACAGAAAATACATGATAGTAGATCACTGCTGTCCAAGTGACCTCGCACGACATCAAAAAGAAAAAGCAAGTCTAACATTTTACGCCTATCCACAAGGGGAAGTATATCATAGTGTATGCAGTCTAGAGCGTATGAATTATGACGTCTACGGGATTTGAAATTTAATAACTTTACAAACTTTTTATGTAGATTTTCTATTCTGTTAATATAAATCTCGTATTGGGGTGACCATATTAGTACATACTACAGTACTCCATCCATCTTTAGAGTATGGAAATTACCAAATGGCTTACTAGTAAGCAAAACTAGAGTGAGTAGGTGAGTAGTGAGGCTCTTTATAAAACAGCGCGCTTTATCATCAACGATTGCATCGCTTACCATCAGTGATATTGAAGTCAAGCACTAATTTATATCATTAAAACAAATGTAAACCGACCAGATTATTTCAGCTGTATAGTTTGTTAGAAGAGTCTGAAGCAAATCTGACGTTTGTAATACTCACACATAATCAGTTCTTGATGATGGATAACTACCGTCAGGCCATTTAATGAAACATATTTTTCTGTCACCGTTGACGTATCTGAAACAAACAAAAAGAAATATAAGTTTTTAAACATTTTAGTCAGTTGCACAGGACCGGTCGTTGTGGCGACGCTCGGGGGAGGTCTAAGTCCAACAGTGAACGTCTTTCGGCTAAAATGATGATGATGAAATATTTTAAGGATACGACAAGTATAAAGAAAAAACACAGCTTATTGATAAATTAGGGCACGGTCATTTTTTTTAATAAGTAGCGCCTACGGTAGCTCCAACTGCATCCCTGTCACTTAGTGGTACAGTAGCATTCTATTGATGTATTTTTTTTTTAAATCGGTCTAGTACTTTTTTAGTTTATTTTATTACAAACAAAAAATCAAACGTACAAAAATATAAATTTTTCTTCTTTATCATATTAGTGTATAATAAAGCCTCTGACGATCAATCTAACGATTCGATTATGGTGGCATAGCTAAATAGGTACGTAGTAATACAACTAGCGTTTGCGCCCAAACACATGCGCATTTTTGTATTCCTTTTCACATATTTTTCGACGGGACAGCAATCTGATTGGATTGGAGAAAAATCAGGTGCAGAAACAACAGCTTCATATGTTTGCCGAAGCACGCAGTTGTTACACCACCAGCCTTTTCACTCCAGGCTTTTACAGGTCAAATTATAATTAAACAAAAACCAATAGCACTTTTTATCCGATCTGGGAATCACCCACAAGACTTCGTCTTCGACTCAACAGTCGCAGTAAAAAACAAAGAGTAGAATAAACATTCCTTCAAAAAGCCTAATAAAAACCACTAAATTTAAACTCAATCTCAAAGTCTGTGGACAGCACATCAAACATCCTTCAGTTGCCTACTAAACCGTAATACCTTCTAATGTAATAAAACGTTAAATGTCACGACTAGTACCTACTAACTTTTAGAGCCGAGCTTTGTTTAAATCCAAAACTTTTAAAGCATCGCATTTATACGTGTAGTGACACCTAAAATGTGTTGTTTAACTATGTTTAATGAGTCAACTTTAACTATTTGTGCGTCATTTAATGTCCTGTATGGACTGTTATTAAACTATAGAGAAAATCGTGAGTGCATTTAAACTAGCCTCGACGATACTTAAATGTTCATTATTGTGTAAGTTTATAGCACACCCTGTATCTACAATCTACCTTACCATACCACCCTTCTCGCTGGACAGTATAATATATCCTACGGCTTATGGCCTTAAAACCAAGATTTGTGACATTCACCAATGCATAAGCCACCGTGGTTATTACAACTCATTCTTTCCCACAGAAAAGAAGTTTCTTTTGTGCCCAAGAATTAAAAGCATTTTATGTGTCCAACTTGCAGGCATATTTTTAATTTGCTGAATTACTTTAATCTTTATTAACTTTAGTAAATAAATTTAGAAGAATTTTTAAAATATTTTCACCAACAATCAAGTTATAGAACTTCAAAGCTGCTAATTAGGCACAGAAGTCTGAAATGAATTTTGACGACTACGCTTATACCGCTTTAGAAAAAGACGTCACCACGAGAGAGATACCTACACTTAATATAATAAAGAGGTAAAGTTTGTTTTTTTTGTTTGTAGGAGGTAATCAATGGAAGTATTGGTCCGATTACCAATTTAAAACCGATAGAAAGTTGCTTTATTCCTGAGTGACATAGTCTATAATTTATGTACGCCGGCGAAGCTGCGGGCAAAAGCTAGTTTGTTATAAATTGTTATATATCTTGTTTTCTTGTCTACCAATTTTGGTATGTTTTACAGTTACAGAGAGACCTGTAGGTAGTTTGTACGAAACGCCGACTATTAACTACATCATTAAACTCGCTCAGCTGAAGTTTTCTTAAAGAAACTAATTCCGTACATGCGTAAATTAATACGAATTTTGAAAAAAAGGTGCTTTATTTTTTAATTTTATCTCTACAAATCGATAGTGTTTCATGTACCGGATCGACCCTCCACGGGATTAAAACGATTAAAATTTAGCGGTGTATAGGTATAAAGTATATACCGCGCTACAAAAGCTTGCTATAAAAAATGATTTTCTTCGAAAACTTGTTCTTTCTTTCTATTTCATGAACAATCCCTATTGTGCTAAAATCTTCTTAACTCATGCTGATGCAAATGGAAACGATAGTTTTGTTCTCTTTAGTGATATTATCCGTGTTCCTTTTCCGATTAGTGTACCTAACTTAAACTTTTGGTAGTTTACGATGCTATAAAATGACTATAATAAAACTAAAATGTTTTGCAACTACAACGTAAAATAAATTGAAAGTTAACGGCGGCAGGCGTTGCGATAGTTTTACTCTTCGAATAACGAGTTTGGTGATAAAGAGAATAGGGACACAGTGTTATTAAGTTTTCACTGAAATTTTTTCGTTTTCAGGTAAAATATTTTTGGAATAAGAGTTCATCAAATCAGAGTAGATACAGTTGCCATAACGGATCTGAAGCGGTTGCGCAGAAGTCAAATATTCGGTCTCTTTAGTGGTGCAAAGTGAGACGCGGGGGTGGGGAATGTCTGTGATTGACTCGCCACGCCATCGCGTCATAGACGTCACTCGTTCCCTGCGTTGCTGCATGTATCTAACAACGAAGACGATTAGCTCACCAATGTATGGAATGTGCAAAGCGATCCTCACTCTGAAGCCGAGCGCCCAAGATCCGTTGTGCCTACTATACCTAGAGTTCGTTTTGAATCGAATTTATAAAAATACCTTAAACTTGACCAAATCTGTCACTCCGTTCATTGATATTTATTTTATAAATTGTTACATATTTAGAGGTGTATAAAAAATATTGAAATACTAGCTTCTGCCAGCGGCTTCGCCCGCGTGAATTTAAAAGTTATTGCAGACGCGAAGTCGCAGTCGAAGATAGATAAAAAGTAGCCTATGTCCATCCTTGGAGTTCAAGTTTCCTTCGTAGCAAATTTCAAATCATATCAAAACAGAAAGCCAGAGTTACTTTCACGTTTATAATATTAAAAATAAAAATTATAAAATTAATATTAGTACGTATGGATATTCGTCCAATGTTTGTAATGAACCACAATTAAAACTTTTAACAACTTCTATGAACATACAACAACACGTAAACTCCAATATTTTACAACTTCACAAGTTCATACAACGGAAAGGGTTTAGAACTTTGCTTTGTATACTTTCCTTAGAAGCAATTACATGATTTTGTTGTTACGACGTTACCCACCCTAGGAACGAAACCTTCATTGTGGGTGCGTTCACAAACATGAAAAATCATATAAACAAAATACCCAGTCCCAGTACATCCGGACACACACGGATTGTGTACGAATACATTGATTAGATTACACTTTTACCTTCATTTCTTTTTTATATTATAGATTAGATTTTGTGTTGTACATCACAATTGTGAACGGGTTATATTAATTGTCATAGATGTACTGCAGTGTAGAAAACTTGGTAACTAAAATAAAAAAAATTAAAAGCCTTTCAATATTTAAACCATGATTTAGGCATTAAATGGCCACTTATTCAGAGAAACTGAAAGACTTCGACGCCTATGAACTATAAATAACATAATTTATATTAAAATAGTTCAATAGAGGCCTCACTTTTTGCAATTGTCACTAATCTTCTTAAGTAAATCACCGAAACATGTTTTTCTTAAAATACTTCTTATTGATTGAACTACGGAAATGAAATATACGAGTAATATATATAATAATAAACAAATATTTTTAATATCTTTCGTACCTAAATTACTTTTACATTAACATATACATAGGTGACAGCGGAACATTTAAAATTCGACCAAATGTATTTTCTATTCAGATACCGAGTTCCATTTGCAAGGAACTTAGTTATGAACATGTTAGCAATTTGAAACTTTTCCTGAATGTGACTTTGCCCGCTTTTACAATTTCATCAAACATTTGAAATGAAAGTACCTATAATAACAATTTTTATAGGCGGCTTTTATTCGTATTTTTGTTGAATACCAATTTTTTGAGAAGAAACTTCAAAAATATGAATTTGATTTGGTTACTTTTCAAACTCCAAACAAACTTAGTTGCAAAGTTGGTGACATTTTATATACTTTTACCCATAATTATTTGACTTTTTATATCAATGACACCATCTTTATTATTACTTTTCCACTCCTGGGTTTTTTTTAGGTGGAAAATCATCCAGTGACATCTCCCACCTTTGTGCGGAGCGAAAGATCTTGTCAGACTTTTACTGACTAAATTCCACTCGTTTGTTCCATAATGTGATGAATTAAGTTTTAAATAAATATTAGGTTAAGATATGTTTGTTTTATTATTTTGCATGCTCCATGATGGAGCCACCATCGTCGGTCACACATCGCTTACCATCAGGTGAGATAGTGGTCAAACGCGAGCCTACCAATAATAGTAATTTAAAAAAATGCGTAATGTTTTAGTAATTTCTAAAATAATCAGGAGACAATTAAAAAGTAATAATTAATTTTATTCTTATTATTCTTCTTATTAATCGCAACTGGTGAATCTTTTTTTGAAAAGGTTTAATAACAGAGTTATTCTGAAAACCACGCAAAACGAAAAAAAATTAAAAAAAATAACGCGTATTATTGATAATTATAAGCGTTGGAAGGCCTAAGGTGGACCGATGACCTAGTGAGGGTCGCGAGAATCCGATAGATGTGAGACGCACGGGACCGGCCATTATGGTGAGATTTTGGGAACGCCTATGTCCAACAGTGAAATGATGATGATAATAATGGATAATGATGACCAGGTATCGTATTTTTACAAAAATATTTACAGGTTTTATAACAACCTGAAATTTTGTGCAGATTATAAAATGCACCTTGTTTATACACAGCTAACCTTTATCTGCTTTTTCAGACCTCTGTTGCTCTGTTCTTCAGTGAATAAAAGACTTATAGTCTTAAACTCGCATAATCAACGCTGCAGTCACTATTGTCAACTCAACAAACACTATAATTACTTCTTTAGGTGAATGGTCGATCATAACACTATTCATCGGCATTTTCCACTCAACTTGCACGAACTCAACGTGGTGAAATGCAATTAGTAGACCGTACCGGCTTTAAGAGCAACCACAGAATAGATGATGCCACAATTTTGTACCACAGAGTACAAAACGGCACCGTGTTGGCGTCAAACAGCTTTTATTTAACCCCAATAATTTTATTTTATTTTATTTGGATGGCTTACAGCTGACAATACAAGATAAACGGTAAAATAGATCATGTTGAGCCATTTACAAGCCTCCACATATAGTATGGAAGTATTGTGGAAAGTTACAGTTAGGAAGTAATTGAGATATACACAGTTTGGTAGCAAGATAATATAGAAGACAATAATGTAATGCAATTACAAAACATTGCTTTTGGACATAACAATACTTATGGATGCTAAAATGTTTGTAAAGAGATCAAGGTGTGTTCTTTGACTAAATTGTTATAATAATATACATAATATACACTAATAATATTATAAAGAGGGAAAAATTGTATTTTTGTGTATATGTTTGTAATGAATAAACTCAAAAACTACTGTAACGATTTCAAAAATTCTTTCACCATTATAAAGCTGAGTAACATAAGCAATATATTTGTTGCCCGTGCGAAGCCAGGACGGGCCGCTAGTGACTTATATTTTTCTAGCAGTGCACGATTATATGCTGTCAGAGATATAAAATTTTCAAGAAATGTCCGTTTACAACTCACTAGACAGTGAGTGGGTATTTGGGCTTAAAAGTGTGACATTACTTCTAGGCAAGCGTGCTCATCATTGCGTACCATCAGGTGAGATAGTGGTCAAACGCGAGCCTATCAATAATAATAATGTATTAAAGATTCTATCAATATAGGGATTGATATTATAGGATTGTGTATCGGCATCGATGCCACTACATAGAAACTAAGAGGCAAAATACTTCATCGCGGTAAGAGAATTCTCCACACGATTAGAATACAATACTCAACTCATCTATCTAAGTAAAAAAAACATTATCTTTCACTATTTCCATATACACACACAGACAGTGACAGACACACACACACAGACACACAGGACAGCGTAAATTGTCCACAGATGTAGTGTGAAATTTTTGATTTCGTATATACTCGTATATCTATTAATGAACGATGTTAGCTTAGTAAAAGTTATAGGCGTGTTTTAAAATTTTTTTTTGGGAATGGGAAACAACTTCGGACAAACTGTTCTACAGTTTGGTAGAATTTAATCTAGAAGTGGCAATATATTTTGAATAAAGCAAATTTAAGAAAAAGGAAAATACACCAATCCCAAAACAACTATTGGGTAGTTGCCCGTACCAGGTAAAATGCATACCTGGTAAGAAGATCCTAACTTTTCAATGATAATGTGTTTGTTGTGGGACTTTACACATTGTTCTGCATACGTATATAATTCGATCATGCATTATTCTATTTGCTAATCCATTTTTAGCAGCGTCAGGTGAGGAATCTTCCAAACTCTGTAGTTAATAGCACTATGATGTAACTTTAACCATACCGTAACACTATTCCAATAATTTTAAGATTGGTGTTCAACCGCTTTGAAGATTTAATTGTAAAGGTTTGCATGTTCATTAGCTTCATTTGATGTTTTTAATGATAATAATATTTTAGGTTTCAATTCATTTGAATAATTATGTCTTCGCAAAGCAGTGAAGTTATTTAATTAAAGTAAATCCACTTAGAGCTTATTTATATTTATTATATCGAGTTGCCTTTTAAAGAAATGTCTAAACTAATAAATCTATTAAAACAGATACAATATCATACTTTTGTAAATTTTACATCAAAAACAAGTTTATTTTAACAAATAAACTTGTACCTCTTAACTCTTTGTATGCCCTAATTAGAGACACAATAGAAAGACAATTGCTTATGTCGAACTGTGTAACATAAGACATTCAAAAGGTTAAGGACAAAAGTCGATGCATAAGTAATTTCATCGGTATAGAATCTAGCTAAATTACTAGCAGTAGCTAAAGGCACACAGAATGAATGACACACTAATATGAAAAAAGTTCCATAAATAAAAAAAAACCTAAAAAGACGAATTTCTTAATGAAAACTTGTGTAACATTCTTTTTCTTAGCGTGGTGACAAGACCAACAATCACTCTGTCAAAAATGCACGACTAAGAGTGGGCATTACTCTTGAACACTTTATTACGACAGAATTATGAAAATTAGCTACCATAAAATTTCTTTAGATCATACAAGTATTAAATTAGTTGATGATTCACCTCAACAATAAAATGAAATAAAAACATGACTAATGTAAAACCTACATCTAAAAATACAACAGAAGTCCATTAGGGTCCAATTTTAATACTTAATGTGTTAGTACCTACCTACATTAAGGAAGTTCACACACATGCTAACTACGTACATTATATGAAACACACTTTAAAGCTTCGCGTTCACTAAGGGAACCTTAACTTGACATATAAGTGGCAGTTACCTGACCCTCGAGACTACCCGTCAACCGGCGGATAAAATTATATTTAAGTTTCCTAGACTACATACAGGTTTTACAGGCCAGCAGATACTAAAATATTCACTAAACTCTGTATAATATAAGGTGTAGCCGTAAAGACAGAATTTTGTCTAATACAATTAACTGTGTACCTACTAAATCTCAAAAGGATAAACGTTTACGAGAACTATAAGTCTAGATATTCCAGCTCTGCATTTGATTGATGACTACTTAGACTGTACTACAGTAAATTGGGCGCAGTTATTCAACCAGTCCCTAATTCAAATTACACGATAACTCATTTTACGGTCTCATTAGGTTTAGAGTCGTATCTATTCATTCAATCCGATTCGTCGAATCAGGGGACAGATTCAGTTGAGTTAGCTTACTACGACACCCAAAAGGGTAGTAGATGTTTCGGGACATTTTATCATCCCACGGAGTTACGAGCGTGTTGCCGAGTCGAAAGAGATTTAATAGGGATATTGCATTTCGACCGCGATCTTTGCTTTAAATAGCCAAGTAAACCGTTTCACTCAAAGAAACTGTAAGGCTTCGATAACTTTGACTTATTGATTAGTGGAAAAATAATTCTAATTTAAACTTTACTTTTTTTGCCTTATTGTCTCATCAATAAAATTTCACAATGCAAAAAAATGCGTGTTCAACGCATTGCAATAAGAACTTGATGAAATGGACATTTGCGGGGGTTACGCATGCGGAACACTATATTAAAAAAATCCTTAGTAACCAAACCAAGAAAAGTAACTTCCTATTCAGCTTAATTGTTTTTGAAACCGCAGTCAATGTAACAAAATCTGTTCTTCGCATTTTAAATGAACAATAGACCTGACCTATCACACCAAAAGGGTGATTAAGACAAAAGCTAGTCCAAGGTTGACGAAGTCGAGGGAATTTTGTAATTAAATAATTAAGGAAGTTAAAGTTAGGGTGCGAGTACTATGTCACACTATGAAAGTTTAGTCCCTAAAGTAATTAATTGTATATTATATTTGCAAAACTTTTCTAAAACGTAAACGTAACGTTTTTAGACACAAATTCTGTTTACAAGTGATAGTATATTCAAAAATGTTAGTCAAGAGGTTAAAGAAAGAATTATTGTGTGAAGAGCTTCTGCACCGGATTCGTGTGAAAGTGACGCCCGGGTGTCGCCACTGTGTGGAACGCCCGGAGGACACATTGGAGCACACAGTTGAGGTGTGCCCTGCTTGGGCGGAGCATCGCCGTGCCCTCGTGAAGGCGATCGGCAGCGGTGATCTCTCGCGCCGGGCCTAGGTACAGGCCATGTTCCGGAGTGGTAGGCGGTCGCCGACTTCTGCCAAGCAGTAGGTAATGCTAGCGAAGGAGGAGGCCGACCGCATCAGGCAACGGCGGCGCTCACAGCGCCCCAGCCGCCGCGGGATTCCGATCCCGATTTCCGGCCACCGTAGGCACGGGCTTGCGGACGGCGAGTAATAGGTAGCTCGCCTTCCCACCGCCCGGTAACTGTCCAGACCGAGCCCAGGTCAGCAATGGCGTGCACTGTTCCCGTGCGCATCAAGTAGCTGTCAGCAATAGCAGGGGCCCAGCTGGGTCGAAGCCTACAGGGGCCAGGGTTAATTGGAAAGATCTCAAGCCCCAGTACGAAGGCAACGAAGGAACAGGAGTGAGTTTTTAGTCAGTGAAAGTCTGACACTATCTCTCGCTCCGCCCAAAAACGGGGGATGTAATTAGATGATTTTCCCACCATAAAAAAAAAACCTGACTAAGGCAGGAAGATGATGATTTATTTATTTATAGTTAATTAAAACGCATTTACATTAATGAACATATAACTCTATTACTCTATTAAGAAACTCTTGGACATGTGTATCCTCCCTATCCTCACCTACGGAGCGCAAACGTGGTCATTAACGAAACGTCAAAAGTCCGCACTCGGGGTCTGCCAGCGAGCAATGGAACGAAGTATTCTCGGGTTCAAAAGAACAGATCGCATAAGGAACAGTATACTTCGTTCTAAAACACATATCGCAGACGTAGGAGATTCAGCCGCCAAATTAAAATGTAACTACCGCATGCCGCAACAAAATTGGGTGAAAGTAACTACTGACTGGACTCCGAACAGCAGGAGCCGGCGACGCGGTAGGCCCAGAAGGAGATGGCGTGACGATTTAGACTCCTACCTTAAGGATTGGCCAGAAGTGGCTAAAGACAGAAAGGAGTGGAATAACGGAAGGGAGGCCTTTGCCCTGCAGTGGGACACAACGGTCTCATAAAAAAAAACATATAATAAATTGTAAAAAAAAGCAATTATACATAATGTTGGCAATTTGTATGGTATTTCAGATTTGATTATTATGATGATGCTCGTATTCAAAAATTAATTACTCTGGTGTTGTTCAGTATTATTTGAGTAATTTATTTTCTCTGTAATTTTCAATTACTGGAATAAACCATAAGAAAACAAATTTTGTCTGGTATCAAAATAACACTCTTTAACTAAAATAGAGACAGCCTGAATTATTTATATATTTTCAAAGGTCGTCTATTGGTATACCTAAGCTTTGGCCTTTTAGTTATTTTTTTAGTAATTTAGCAGGTGTGTGGAACAGAGAATATTCTCAGCGCTTCGAGAATAGGTTTATTGATTAAATTCAAACTCAAAGCGATTATTCAGAAAAAGTTTTACAGGCTCTTTCGAAGTTGGTCAGTCAGAAAGATTCGAGCTAATTGCTCATTCCAAAAAAGCTCCATTGAAATTTTCATCTCAATGGAGAAGAACATTTAAGAAACTCCATGGTCTTGTCTCTAGTCTCAAATGGCGGTGCCAATTTAGTACCTACTATTATTCAGTTTCTTTGAAAGCTACGAACTATTTTGAAAGAAACTCCACCATCAGCGAGACAATATTTTTACATTATACAATACTATCTATGCGTTACAAAAATTATTCCTATTTATACATAAATTATGCATGCCCTAAGTTTTGTCTTATTTCACCAAGGCTAAAATTAAAAATACTCTTATAATCTAATGGGTTCTATTAAATTTAATAATGAAATAGCTCTTTACATTAAATGAAATAAGACAATGTTTACGCCATGCATAAAATGCGTTTTATGAAATCAAATACATCTAAACAACTATTAAAATAAAGCTTGCCACTTATCTTGGTAAATCTTAATAATTTAGGTACACATATCAACACGGAAAAGGATCATTACCTCCTCAACACGAGTGGGTCATGTTTTTAGTTTATAATTCCCTACAGTAACCCACATGAATCAACGGCATCGCCTCGCCTCGCCTCGGAAATAGTAATCGACTTACGTTCCCCAGGCTTACAGCTAGGTGACGCAGCATTGCCTAACTCTAGCCAAGCTGATGTTCCGGAGGTAGTGATCCATTCTGGTGACGTGCTTTCCGTCCTTTGATAGCGAGGTATTTCCAATTTGATAAGGGTAAGTATCTATCGAAAATCGTTTCGGTACACTACCTACACACATTGTAGATGCTTGAATTTCACACCTGTGGAGCTTTGCATAAACTGATGTCAAAGACCAAAAAACTTCGATCTCTTGTGACTAACAATTTGACTATAACAAATATTTGGCTTACTTGTATTAAAGCGAAGCAAAGGTATAAACATATATTATGTTAACATCATATAAAACACCTGTGCTTAATCTGTTGGGGAGTCTATCATCATCATCATCATCATCATTTCAGCCGATACACGTCCACTGTTGGACATAGGCCTCCCGCAAGTGTCGCCACATCGAAAGTTCCTGTGCGTCCCGCATCCATTGGTTTCCTGCCACCTCCACCAGGTCATCGGTCCACCTTGTAGGAGGCCTTCCAACACTGCGAGTCAACACGGGGAGTCTATACTTATCTATAAGTAATCGTAGAGTAATGTAATTGTATGGTTTATCTGTGTAGATTAGAGTTGTATATCTGTACTTACTGTTTCTTATAAGTGTCAGAGTAGAGTAGAATGGGCAATGCGAGCAATGCGCTTGCACACCACACGGTGAAAAGCGCTGCGCGTGCCACACGTCGACTCAGCCTATGTTGTAGAGGCTTCACTATCGCCACGTATCTGCACAAACGCAAAAAATAATCAGGTTTAATAAAGTATAAGTAGGTAGGTATATAAACAGAATCAATCACTATATCATTCAGTTTTAAAATTAACGTTTTCGTTTTTTGTGCATTTAGCTAGGAAGTTTTATTCCCTACCGAAATCAGTTTTCATTTATGTGAAAAACCTGAGGGTCTTTTAATCAAAAGTGTAAAGGTTAGCGACAGACAAACGTGATCAAAGGCCGTCTATGTCATAGCTTACTACCAAACTCGAGATTACCTATTAATTTAAAAATAAAAACCTAAAATAATAGTAGCATTTTCAAGACACCTGCTATGTTTTATGTAACAATGTCTTAGAAAATAAAGAATCGATGTCCTGCTAAGTTCAGATAAAACTTGAATAAATAAAAACATTATTTATTTCATAAGTACTTAAGCCCTGAAAGAGGGCAGACGTCACGAATTATTCTGTGCCGAGTGGAATAATCTTCTTGTTTTCTCCTCCGCGAACTCAAGAAACAGAACGTTTCTAACATTTCTGAACCATATTCTTGTTTTTAATATACTATATTAAGTACAAAAAGTTTTTTAGGTCGTCGAAGTTGGCTTAGTTCCAAAAAACTTCACGTACAAATGACTCACACTTAGCAGTATTGGGGTCATAGAGTTTTATCTTTAACTTGTTGACTTGACTACAAACTGTCCGCACAATATATTTATAATCTTAATGGATTAATGCTTATTTTGTGTAGCGTGCAACTCAGCAACATCTATGCGTCACTCGTTTCCCACCCTAGGTCGTAAATAGACTAACGCATTACTTTGAGAATGGTATGATAACAAATGCAATAACGCTAAGCGTGGTGATTATGACACTCCTAGATATCTCTCTTACCCAGTATAGTAATCGTGACCTCAGTAAATTAGTCTATAACGTTTACAATGCCCAAACTTTTTCTATTATGTAAGAATAAGGGCATCATCGTCATCATTTCGGCTGAACGAAGTCCATTGCTGGAAATACTCTTCCCCCAAGGGTTACCACGACGATCAATCTCTCGCATCCCACGGCTTTTCGAGACTTTCACCAGGTCATTTTCACCAAAGTATTTACTGTTGTTGTGTAGCTCATGTCAACATATTTTTATTTTTTTATTAAAGGGATTTGTCGCTTAGTGACCACTTCGCCCATGTCAAGATTAGTACAAACAGTTATTTATTACCAATATTACAAAAAAAAGGTTAAAATCATGATGTAATATGAATTGTACATAAATACAATTCTATCTGTTTCACGGAGGGTCACTTGAGCAACCTAATGAACTGTCATCTTTCATCTGGTGTAAATTACAAGGATAAAAGCTAAAGTAATTATGTCAAAGAGCATTGACATCGATTATATCGGGAACTCTTCTGATAGATGGATATTTCGTTAGAACCAATGACATTTATATAAATAAAACGAACATAACAAAAATAAAAATAAGGAGATGTTACGTCAATGTGATTGACGTTATTCTTTTGAAATAAAAGCCTGCTAGATAGCTGATTACCTAGGGGAATTAAAGAAATCCTCTATCTACCTATGTAGGTCGTCTGATAAGTTTATGAAGGTTTTACGTAATCAGTATTGTGCAATGAATAATAAAATTATGTTTAACATTGATTTTAGTTTAATTTGGATTTGATTTTGATTTAATATAGACTTGATTTGTTGTCCAATTTTACATATTCGCACATCTTGAATTTTAATTTTACATACTCATATAGATATATTATGTGGAAAATACTGTTGGTTGTGAATTTATCTCAGTTACTGAAATGAATAATTTACTGTAAAATTGCGTTTGTTTTCTCAAATAAAATAAAAATATGGAAGTGAATTCTACAAGAATATTTTAAAGACATGTTTTTGTAAGAAAACTTTTCCGCACACTATTGACTTACTCCTCTATCTTGGGTAGGTTATCATGTAAACTGTGTATGTTACACAAAACACAGTGTGCTCGCTATCGCATATTTTGTAGGTGTGAGAGCTCATTTGATAAATAACTAGATATTATGTAGTCATTTCGATGTCTAAAGTATATTTGGTGCCGATGAAATTACATTCGCTTGTGAGAAACCCTTTGGTTTTGCAGACGGCCATTAGGGCGGCGTGAAAATGTTTGGAATCAATGAGCGATCACTACCACAATATCTGTTTACCAATCTTTTATGCGAGAGCTTTTTTTTCAGATAATCTTTCAAAGCTGTACACATGAACATGTTTTTTTTTGTTTCAATGTAGGTTTAAAGAAACTTTATTCTCAATAAAAAAACATTACATGTCGCTTAATTGAGAACTATAAACATAAATTAAATACTAAGTAAGGTTCGACAACATCCGTCATAAAACAATTAAAACCACCCGAAAACTTGACCCACCCAACGCAATTAATTTTTCAAGTAATGTCCGATTGGCGATTAAATAATGACTCAGCTGGGTTTTGAAAGTGTTGAATGAGAGGTTTCTTATGCGCGAGTGTATTTTTTTGTACAGCTGTACTCCTTCAAATGTAAGCATTTTTTTTGCCATAGTTGGTCCTGGTTTTTGGTAGAACTAATAAACTTGCTCGACGTGTGCTTCGTTGACTAACTTGTTTATGTATAACAATGTTTTGTTACAATTGGTAAGTATATTTGGTATTTTAGTTTAATTTACACTTTTTATTATGGAGTGAAATTCCTTGCCGGAATCTGTGTTTCCTGATGACTACAAACCGACAATCATGATATGCCATTAACTCTGCTTTTGTACAGATTCGCCGAATTCGCCTGGAAGCACTGATTGCACTAGTCACGAAATTCGCTTTTGTTGTTAGCTTGTTTAATTAACAATTTTACTGTTCTTTCAACAAAATAGTTTTGTTGAAATTCAAGTAGGTATAGCTCGAATAAAGTCGGTTTTATTTTAGAAATGTTTAACTTGTAATCTCCTCAAAGTGTTACATAGTGTAGTTAAAATGACCAAAAACTAATTACTTGTAAAGGTATCCGACAAAAACCTACGTGTTTAGGTTTTTGTCGGATACCTTTACAAGTAGTAAGATAATACAAGCTAGCAAAAAAAGAAATGGTGTTAAAAGTTCAGTAGCCCGATTCACGTAATGAAAACCATAACGATATCGTAGCGATTTAGTCGTTTAGACCACTTCCGTATTCACATCCATCAATCGAGTTTGAACGACACCGCTTTTAAAGTTGTTTGAAATTCGTTGATTAAAAAAAAAAACTGTACTACATTATCCTGGTAGAATACTTTTTAATGTAACTGGAAATAAGTCGATAGATTGTGAATACCGCTTTTGGATAGGACTGCGATCGAACGACTATAAATCTTCAACGATATTTGGCTTGTTTCATTTTACGTGAATCAGGCTACTGATCGTTGGAGATAAACTAACCACCTATATTCTAGACATTCACAATATTATGTTTCTGACATAGATTCGCCTTCAAGTTCCAAGGAGACCGATTATTATGTCATTCACAGGGGCAAACGGATGCGCATCGATGATTAATCGTTACCGAATAACCCGGTGTTCCGTACTTCTTATGCTTGCCGGAAATTTAAAAATTAAGGTAAACCCATTAGTCGCTAGGAATTATTCCTGTACCGAAGACGCATTTACAAACATATAAACTAACATACAAAAGACACTGGAACCAGTATCTGCAGCCATCACAAATATTTTTTCCGTGCTGAAATTTAACTCGCGACACGCAGCGTAGTAGCCAAACCTTCAACTAATGCGCTAACCGTGCCGTCACATTAAAATAATCAATTTACTGTTAGTACCTAACACAATTGTAACCCTTCGTCCGAATATAATTAAGGTGTATTCAAGGCTATAATGGCTATTTTAGCTTATAATAAACTATTGCACTTCACCATCAACGATTGCTTACCGTCAGGGGATCACAGACAAGTACTAGTTTATATAATTAAAAATAAAAATACTATAATAAATCTGTTTCAGCACCCCTCTAGTGCCACCACTACTAAGTGGTGGCTCACTTGTAACAACCCCGTTTTACTTCATGAATTTATTTCATCACCATTGCTTGCAAAACGGTGAAGCAAAATATAGTAAGGAAACCGGCATGTCCTTAAACCAATATTTCAAAGACATTTTGGCATCCACCTTCCCGCACAGTACTCATGACATCATGGAAAGTGGGTATTGTTTTTTTGTCCATTACACAATCATCAGTTACCTCTAGGCTCATGGAGAAAAGTATGATAATGACCGTAATCCTAGAACGCGAAGGGCAACCGTTGGTGCATAGGTGTGGTTTTAGTCAGTAAAAGTCTGACACTCCCTCACGCTTTGTCCAAGGGCAGGAGAATTCATTAGGTGATTATACCCTAAAAAATCCCACGGCGTAATTGACTATGTAGATGTGGACAAAGTAACTAATTAAGTAAATTGCCTTTTTATTGTAGGCAAGAGTCTATAGGGCCCTAAGTACAATCAATAATACAAAAAAATGGGTAATTAAAACAGTTGACTACTCATTTAGCTCAAGGCCGTCAGTATTATGAATATAACATTAATTAATAAATAGATCATTTGCTTGACGTATTCATATGATTGCGTAAAACGGGAAGGAAACATTTCAGTAAGAGCTCTAATGAAATTCTTCTGCATATTCAGCCCTTTAATTAAAACGGTTCATATATTAAAAATTAAAATGCTGTCTCTGACTACACACGATGTGTTCGCAATGACATTGTCTTTAGATTTTGATAATGACGTTTTTCTGTCTCATCTTTCTTGAAATTATTTGGTGTTGCTGCAAGAAATCTTTCTCGTTATTTCAATCACGTGTCTTTCACAAAACCAATCCATTTCTTTGCTCTTCCCCTACGTAAAACTGTTAATTTTCAAATATTGAAAACTGTTTTTCTTGTGATATTTTCCTCATTCTTCCAAACCATGACAACCAATTTCCACACAAATGTTTTGTTTATCTACATAAATATTTGTTTTTTATAACACAACAAACACTAGATGGATGGAAAGGGAGTTGAAGGCCAAAGAGAAAATGTATAGATTGTGGGAGGATTGATATGAAAGAAAAGAGAATCAGTTTTATTGTGATGGGCGGTGGACAGAACAGAATGGAAGAAAAAAATCTGTTGCCCGACCACAAATAACACAGAACTAGGATAATAATGAACTCAAGACACACTAATCCGATTAACGTTGCCTGAAAGAAATGCTGGCAGGTTGCTTCGAAGAAAACGGTAATGCGATAGGGCCGCCACTTGTATATTTTACAAGCTTTTATTTAGTTTCACCTGTCCCGATGTTTGTCGGTCATCAAATTTTATAAATTAAATTTGACCCACTTCCCGGTTACCGATTGAGCTAAAATTTTGTATGCGTGTGTAAATCAGATGACAATGCAAAATTATTGTGACAAGGAGCTGATCTGATGATGGAACTGGAAGGTGACTATGGGAACTTGGTAGTTAAAAGACACAACCCCATCGAGTTTGGGCTCGTATGATTCGTCTTGACGAGTATTAATTATACAGGTAGGTATACCGAGTTATAAAAGCTGGCTATGAGAAAAATGATTTTCATTAAAAC
This sequence comes from Mythimna albipuncta, assembly GCA_929112965.1. Classification (NCBI taxonomy): domain Eukaryota; kingdom Metazoa; phylum Arthropoda; class Insecta; order Lepidoptera; family Noctuidae; genus Mythimna; species Mythimna albipuncta. Next base: position 12,379,478 of record OV815969.1, read on the forward strand.
CTTGTTTAGTGTAAGGATTCCAATTACAAACTATTGTCTTACAAAAAGTATATATAAATATGATTATAGTTCTTATATGATTTGGCCATTAAGTACATGTTGCAAAATAAACTTTGACCTCTATATTTATTTCGGTGATTCAGCCAAAAAACACAGACCTCATCTATTTAAACTGACCTGTAATTGTCTTTTAAAAACCTATTTGCAAATTAAATATTTTTGAAGTGAAAACTTCTTTAGCGGCGTTGAGCACTTTTTCTGTAATGGGTATAAAATCTTAAACTCGCGTCAGGACACGTGACCTGATCGAAAAAGCGTAAGACGGATGGAGAGTAGACAGCTATCCCCTCTCTACGGCGCGGCGAAAATGTATGCCTGGGCCTACAGTTTCAAATATATATATATATATATATATAATATATCTATATACGTATATATATTTATATATATATATATATATATATTTATATATCCCGGAGTGCAACCCGTCTTTTTTTTTCATTTATTAAGTAACGCGACATTTTTTTTTTTCAACTCAGAGATATACTTTAAAATTTTATACTTCACACTAGCTTTCACGCAGATTAATTTTAAAAGCTATTAAAATAATGGAAATATGTATTAATCATTTTTAGTGGAATATCCAGTCTCAAAGTATTTTTCATATTTATCATTCATTGTCAGCAGGGCGTTGTGTGCAGGGCCAACGCAGGAAGAAATCAATCAAGCCTATCATAAGGCCGAGGTCAATACAGTTCATCATTTGCTTTAGGTTCAACATGAATAGCTCAGTGTAGTTCACGACCTAACAATCCTGTCGTTAGTCTACTATTTACTAATAGAAAAATAAGAAATGATTTCAACTTAAGTAAATAATTTAATGTAAGGTTTAGTTAGGTTAAGTTTTTTATTCTATTTTGTTCTATTTCATATTTTTTTGGATTAAACAGAAAGTGTATTTAAACTACGCCAGATGCATTATTGATACCTAGCTCAACAGTCCTAAAGAATCAACCTCGTAGAACAGTACTTGGCACAAGTTCTGTCTTCCCACGGCTTTGTAAACTGTTAAACAGCTGCAGCAATCTTGTTGAAGTGCATTTTGATTCATTTGGCAAGTTCCATAGAATTATTAGCAGTAATTTGTATACATGTTAATAATTTATTTTGACCCATTTTAATTTCTCTTTAATTAATTTACATTGCGTTTTTATAATGTTTTGCTCTTGTTTATTTTTATTAATGTTATATTATGTAGATACTCGTAGCATGTAGTTTTTACTTTTATGGAGCATGCAGTGCTAACCTATAAGAAATCGTAACACTAATCTAGATTGTAAATATTTTATTTTTTGTTTACGTTCCAGTGTATACGATTGTTGGCTGGCCAATAAAAAAAATCAAGGACATTGCTTACTTATAACCAGAATGGCATATAAACTGTTTTCAGTTTTAGTTTTCTTATTTTTGAACTACTTATTTTTTGGTTGGAAGTATTTTCTTATATTGTGCACTTCGCAAGCATAAGAAATCGAACATATTGCTTTACTTTATCGCTCATTCTGGCTACTCGTGAAAGGCATTTCGACCGAGAACTTTCCTTTTAAGCTGAATAAATAAATGAACTGTCTAGATACCCGGAACATATTCGAAAGAAACCAAAAAGAAAATGTCAATAACGTCCAATGCATTATTGTCCATTGCGCGTTGAATCTCTCTGTTTTGGTTCAAACGTTTTCATATGAAAAAATCTTTCAATTCATAGAAACTTCAACCTAGATATAATTTTAACAAAGGCAAATATTTAATATATTATGCGAATAAAATACACCACAAAGTAAAATGTAATTACTACTACCTACTTCTAAAAACATATCACATTGAAAATTATTTAAGATCGAAATGTTTTATTTAAGTTATTCGCCTTGAACTTCAATACAATTTGCACTAATACAAATTTCATAGAAAAATATATATTCGTAACAAACATTTTTAGTGCGTTTTCGTGGAATATTAAATATATTCACTTTGGTGCCGTTGCGTGCCCAATGGCACCCAAGTGAAAATATTTATAAACAGATCATCGACCTGCAATAAATTGACTAATAGAATGTCTTAAATTGAATAATAAAAGAGAGCAATAAACTTGACAGTTCACGATGATAGCTCTTAAACAGTAATTGTATCAAGTCTAGATTTTGAGATATATTCATCGCTATTTGTTTTATTTAACGCAGCCTGAGTCGAACTTGAACGACACTATTGAAAAAAGTACTTTACAATAATCCTTTTTCCTCTTCAAAAATATCCATAAATCCTGCATCAATGATTGATTGCTCTGTCAAGTTATTATTCACGACATTATCATGCCTCATTTTAAATCGTATCAATCATTCCATAAAACCTCCTTTTATACCATAAGCCCACAACCAGAAACTATTCAATATGAAACAGCTCACTTTGTAAAGCTACACCCATCGCAACATATGGACTTCGAAATGCGGAGAGATAAAATTTAAATCGGTTTTCGAATCCCTCTTTTACACGATCTTTATATGACTCGAATTTACAATTCAATTGTATTGCCATCGGACGTTTCTGTAAGCTTTTAAGTCCACATTGCTTTTGACGCACAAATCTTTGGAATGAGCCTCTCAATTCTAATGCCTCACGATTTATGACTTACAATTTATTCTTAGTGGGCACTATAGCGACTTGATTTGCTGATTTGTGAGACCAAAGGTCGTTGATAACGGTTTGCACTAAAATAAATAATGCTATAAAGTGAAAAACTAAGGTAAGCAATATTTATGAGAACTCTAAAATCGTATTTATTGGCTTTAAAAAGATAAGTTTTAGTAAAAAGATAACTGTGCCCGTTTTTCATCGATAAGACGCAACTCTCATGAACGAATTTCTCGCAGCGAGATAATTGCCCTTTTTTTAAGGTGGGAAATCATCAAATATAACTTCTATAGAAAGAGTGTCAGATTTTTACTGACTAAAACACGTGTGTGTTCCTTCAGTTACCATTCAGTTCCAGGGCCACGGTAACTCTTTCGAAAAATTCCGCAGCAATACGTATACTTCAATCATCCTGCTAATTTTTTTAAATAGTGTCCCGCACTAGGATTAGGATTGCATCGTGTTTGTTTCTTTTTGTGCTGGGAAAACTAAAAACATAATGAAGAGAACTCATTTAAATCCACTACGACCTTTACCCTTCATAAACATAACATTTTACATTCTATATGCACAATGTTATGAACTATAAAAAACAATATCATATAGCAATTTAATATAATAATATTTCAAACAAATTACCTTTTCTCATATATATGCAGTTTCATAACGTACACTTTATTTTTAGGAGTGGCATACAAGTGTACGAAGCAATAGATATTAATATGGGTTTTTATTGTTCTTGCTCTAGAAATTTATTTAGTTATTTAGGTCGTAAAGTGGTACACATAGTGCTTAGGTAGTGGTTTTTTGGCTGAATGACGATTCGAATACAATATTTTCGGACACAGTTTCCGAATTGGCACATTTAAATAATTTTTTGCCTAACTATACTAAATAATCTCAATAAAGATGGTGTCTGAATCGTCAGCAACTTGGTATTTTTGTTTCACGCGGTTTGTAATAAGATTTTTTTTTATTTACTTGATGAAGCACGCTTGCCTAGAAGTAATTTATTCTCTTATGACTTAAAGACCCCTAAATTGTAGCTAATAGGAAACACAGACTCCGGTAGGAAATTCCATTCCGTAGCTGTACGCTGTATATCTCAGGACTTGGAAGTATGGAAGGCATACGAGGCAGCAGTGGTCGAAACAAGTCGCAGAGACCCCTTAGAAACTTTTCATGAGGCGTGGTACCAAGCAGCGACTATCGCTTTATCTGCTATGGAACCTCATCCAAGGATAACCTTCGATAGGTGGAAAACTTTTGTGATATATGGTAATCAAAGGCTATGATTTTAGGTGGCTTAAGTAGATTAGTTACCAAGAACTATGTAAAGACCCCTGCTTGAATAACGTTATTAATTAAATATATTTTCTTGTTACGGACTGAATAATTTACGACTGTTTTTTTTTTCTATTATAATGGATAAAACTCACAGTAAAATAGAATTATTAGAAGCGAGTTCAATGACCTGTAGATAGTTTTTCAGCTGACGTTTTCTTAAAGAAATTAATTTTTTATATGCGTAAATGAATACGAGTTTTGAAAAAAGGTAGGTACTTTATTTTTAATTTTTATCTTTACAAATCGATAGTGTTTCAAGTACCGGATCGACCCTCCATGGGATTAAAAAGTTTAAAATTTAACGGTGTTTAAGTAAGTTTATCAGCTGTCTAGTACTCATAACACAAGCTCTGCTTAGCTTGGGACTAGACGGCGTTGTGTGATAGCTGTCGAATATTATTATTATTAATTTTCAAAGAATAATGAGCTAACGACAGCGCGAGAAATTACATTATGTTTACCCACACGTGTTAATATTAAAACTACTTTGTCGTCTGCGAAAACCTGTTTCTAAACTACAGTGAATTTCAAACAAAGTATCCTGTGAGACTTGGATGAATTCCTTCTTTTTGATGGTAACAATAAATGTCAACACAATCGACACAACTTAATGAACAATGGTTGATAACATAATAAGAACCCAAAGAAAATCAAAGTAACCGATATTACGTACAATCTATAATCACCTCACACTTATGTAAATATCACAATAATATTAATAACGGCGATAGATTACAAGTAGGGATGTGCATGTGTGTATGTTTGTAACTTCTTCACCCTCAAATTGCTGAACGGATCTGGATGATTAGCACACAGTTCGACTATATCCTGGAATATGTTTTATCCCAAGAGGATATCATTTGGGATAGGTAATTATCGACTATCAAGCGGGCGAAGATGCTGGTACCAGCATCTTCGCCCGCGAATAAAAAATAATTTGAATCGCATAAAAAATTAAAATTTTCCTACGTCTATCACCGTAATCAACCAAATCTTAAAGCCTATTCAACAGTCTGTTATCAATTTTAATTAGTCGCAAGTCTTCTTCACTTAATTGGCTTTTGCTGATTCGGCAAATTAATCACAACAGCAAGCAAGACATTTGACTACATAATTAGGCTTTCATCAGAATCGGGTTTCAATTATTTATTCCAGCAATGATAATATTTAACTGGCCATAATTATTAGTAGTAGAGTAAATAATAATAATTTGTTAAGTACCAATATAGCTTTACAACCTAATTGCGAAAACAAAATAGACTATAATTAAATCAATGTAAACATTTGTGGCAAAACTAGGTAAAAAACCTGAAATCTGTATACTATGCTTTTATTTTCTATCCTCTCGGTTTCAGAGGTAAAAAAAATATCACAATAGGAATTAAAATCAACAAAATACAACCATTAACTTGCTTTTAACTAACCATGAAATAAATATGACAAAAATCAGGATTGCTAATAGTTAAAAATTACTACTAATGTGAGTGCAGAAAAAGGAAGGCACTTGATTAATTTTAATGACCAGGGGGCCTAGACAAGAGGCATTCGCTCCGTGTCGAAGTCGCTTCGAAGTTCGATTTCGCCTTAGCGATGTCGACTAAAAAATGGTAGACAACGTCACATCGACCAACATATCGCTAAGTCGAAGTCGGAACGAAGTGTTGATTCGAAAAAACACAACGTGACCATGAACTTGAAACAATTCATATCACTTGAATATGCTCAATGTAAACAATGACGTGATCCTTGCGTCTAGCGGACCTCAAGAGCGATTGAAATTTGAGTGTCCTGCGTCAGTAGTGTGAGTTGGTAACAATATTAAACTGGATTGGTTAATAAAACGCCATAAAAATAGAAAAGGTAGCAATTAAACAGCCATGCATGTTAATCATTATTATTCCTTAACTTTCCGACTACTGCTTAATTTTCAAAATTTCCATTTTTAATAGGTAACATCAAATCGATTGTACTTTGAAAACTTTTGTTGTATGTTCTGTTGAAGTTTGATCACGCAAATCGTTACAAGGCTGCCGGAAAAGACTCTTGTTCAATCGAAAATTCTCCATGAATAATAAATAACTCTGCCATGTTTTCCACTCTTTCCATTTTTTGCCGGTAATTGTATCTTTTCTGATGCCTCAACTACAACACTTTTATTATGTGCCGCCACGCTAACAAAAGACAAGAAACAAGCACACTTGATACAAATAACACCACCAGCTGACTAAAAGCAGCCATGTTGATTTGCTTTTCTACAGGGTCCAAGAGTTCGCTTAGCTGTCGAAAGAGAATTTCGAAATCTCAGCGAATTTGAATGTCGAAAGTGCCACTTGTCTAAGCATTTGTATGAGAATATCGTTTATGTTGATCGAAGTTCGCTGTCGTTTCGTAACACAGTGTGACGTTGTCTAGCAATTAGCGAACGATCACGTGACACTTCGAAAGCTTATGTCAGTTCCATACATTTCGGAGATATCGAATTTCGTTATCGTTGATGTAAATGTAACGTTGTCTAGGCCCCCCTCAGAAACGATTAAAAGCTTCTCCTTTACATCGTTATCATCGTTACTTACATGTAAGTTCCATAAGTGAGTTCATGTTAATTTTATTATTCCTATGGGTCAAAAAATATAAAATTCTTCAAATTAAATATTGGTTAGAGTGGTTTATTTTTCATTACAAGTACAAACAACTGCTTCTTTCATGTTTTTGATTAGGGTTAATATTTAAAACCTTTTTGTTTGTTCAGGATAATAGTAAGTAAAAGAGCTGACGAACAGTCAGTTCTTCACAATAACGATATAACAAACTATGTAGTCGCAAATAACCAAGGCCTAAAAGTTCAAGTCTTTAAAATAGCAAATTGCGCATTATTAATAGATTTGCTAACAGTTGTAGGAGGAAAGGGGTTGAGTAGGGTCCTCAGCAGGGTAATTTGTAATGTTTTATTAAAATAGACTGACACAAGGTGACAACAAAGTTTCTACAACCTGTCTCAGCTTTCTAAATATATAAATGAGCTTTCTGAGCCGACCATTAATTTTTCTTATTTGTTTTCTTAATCTGAGATTACAGTCCATAATTATATCTAAATACTTAATGGTGCTAACGCGTTTTATTGACTTGAGATCACAGTTTATATCTAGAGAACACTGATGTGGCACTCATGCTTTAGTTGCTGCTTACTTAAATGGTTGACTCATACTGTGAGTCAGGTATTTTTTTTTATCAGTGTTTGGAGTCAATATGTGACGACATAACCAATTGTTGACAAAGATACATTTTGTGTGCGCGGCAATACATGCCTCATCCCTTGTATCGGCGAAAAAAAGGAGAGCTGTGTCGTCAGCATTCGATGTTATATCGCCTTTAAGGCGAGGTCATTAATGTAAATGGGAAAAAGGGTTGGACACGAAGCACTGCCCTGGGGATGCCTAAAAAAATCGTAAGGTCAGGTCTGACTTAAACACATTCGATCACACTGAATCCGCTCCGTGAGATAACTCTCAATAAGTCGCGTGTTTCTCTGATGCCAAACTTTTAAGTTTAGAAATTAAGAAGGGCATAGAAATAGTATCCAATGCTTTTTAAGTTCCAGGTAAATAAACAAACCTTTACGTACATTGTCCAAAGTAGAAATTATAAGATTGGATAAAGTAAAACTGCTTTGTCTGTAGATTTGGCAACTCTGAAATTTTATTTCAGAGTCGATAAACGCAGCGTAGCGCAGCGTAGACTGATTTAGTTACTACCTACGGCATTATCACTTCAATCTATTTAGGTACCAAAAAAGATTACAACATTACAACAGTACATACTATCTTTACTATTATTTCAATCGGAAAGTATTCGTTATTGTACTTAAATAAGTTTTTTTTTGTTTTTTTTTTTTTATTGTACAATCACACTCATCAATTATACTTGCACATCATATTCATTGATTATTATTTATCAATAAACAATAAAATTTAATTATTACCTTCTTAGCTATTATTGTATAGTCTAATAATTTGTACTTATAATATTGGTATAATATTGCCCGTTCCAAGTGTTAAATCGACCTAACCCAAAGGATAATTGTGAAGTCTCGAACAAAATTTTGCTGGCATATTTTTTTAGCGTAGTATACTGAATAAATTTATAAACAATTTCGTCTTAGACATTACTATTAATAGAATTCGTATATTAAGATATCCCAGTTTAAAGTTGGTGAGATTACGTATATTATGTCAATAATACCCACGTACCTCCTTATGAATAAAAAAAAAAAACATTTTCGAACGAACGACAAGATGTCATGTCAAATGTTATGTTTTCTTTTTCTCTATGTCATTAGGCTGGATGGCTGTTGAAATGTGTTATGCCATGCTTTTTCTGGTGATGTGATTCTCGATATGGTATTTATTGTTGTGACAACATCATATTCTAAGCACAAACACACAACAGTTATTTTTACTTTTCTGTTTACTATCTAATGCGGAAATGTAAATCCTAAGTATTTATTATCAATACATAAAGCTACCAATATTATGTTACTTGATCAAGATTTAGATTAGTGGCAACATTAAGAGTTTTAGTTTATCCAAAAATCCATGGAGCCAAGAAAGCAAAAAATAAAAAGTCATGATTATTTACTATCGTAAAAAATCTAGTCAATTCAGTTTCCAATTATGACGATATTTTTGCAATCCATATAAACTGGCCATAATCTTGATTAAATATAACGAAGTCAATTATTTCGTTAGTATATATCATGGTAACTTTTAAAAGAAAGTACCTAGATAAGCTGACACTTAATAATTTGATCAACAAATTCCTCGCCGATGTTCTTTAGGAGATTGTAAATCATTGTAATTGTATCAGCAACATAAGTGCACTGTCATAATTAACACCAACTATCGCAGTAAAGGCTGCATATCTAAGACGCTCTCAGTACTTCTCTCCAAAACACAAATTGCCTACGTCACGTACAAAGCGACCAAGATTAAGTGAATCTGGGCTGGACACGGACATGTTTGCCGCTTGTCTATTGCAGACTCGCAGATATACCACAAACGTTCCCGGAAAACGTACTTTGGTACCGCGCAAAATCTAGGTGAAAATAACTGAAATATGACAACAAATTAAACATAAACAAGATATATTATAATTAAATGCAGTGTCTAAAAAACAATCGGTTTCCATATCACTACAAAAATTCGGTCTCCGTGTTGAAGTTTGGTGATTTTTTCATTTGTACAACATAACTAAACCTAAATGCTGTACAAGTTCTACATTTTAAACACAGAAATCCATTTTCCATTTTAACCAGAGTGCACATTACGACAATATTCTAATAAATCCAAACACGACTAAAATACATTTATATTTTATAATTATGTTGGATGCATGAGTATATTCTACATAAACACCAGCCCCCCCTAGCCAAGTTACAACCAGTTTGTGTCGAATTCCGTTCTCCAATGAGCCATATTTCACCGGGACACCCTGGTAGCGCCACTGGTTGCGCCACCATGGTGTCCTAGTGAAATATAGCAAGACACCAAACAAGACACCAAACAGACACCAGAGCAAAGATTTTATGTATCCTATGGATAATCTAGATTGTCTACGCAGCAAACACACTCTATAGTGTGCTTTATTCTCATTGCCATTACGTTCATATTGACAAGCAAACTGGGAAAAATGTACTGAAAAAGACAACGAGTAAGGGTCGTTGTGTCCCTTTCTTACCCCCATTTTAACTAGGGTAACCATGATTTTACTAAATTAATTGTTATTATTTTTGGCACTGCAGCATGTGATATTAATTGATGGTGTATTTTTTATATCGACAGCAAAGTACCAATATCTCCAAACTGTCTGTGAAACCTGAAAACAAAAAAATCACTTTGAATTTTACTAAGGCGATTATCACATTGCCACGTTCCACGCAGCGCAGCGCGTAAATGCGTGTACCTAATAGGTACATTCCTTGTAAGTATATCTATTTGTATAAAAAATAAGCACAGTCCTACATACCGAAAATGCATCCACGCGCGTTCATGCAGATCACACGCCTACATGAGGAGAAACATGCACACACGTGGGTGCGGGGCGGCACGCAAGGTATGACACACTGAGTCTCGTAGTGTCATATGATTTGAATGAAATAAGTCAGAGCCTGCGTCAATTTACAAAATGCTCCTACGCGCGTGAGAACGTAAAAAAACCCGCACGATGATGGAGATCTGCATTTCCACAAGTACACGCGTTGGTGCGTTGACACGCACCATGCAGCGTAATGCGCGGCAGTGAGATAATCGCCTGAAACAGGCGGAAAACCCTTTTTAAATTCATAGCGGTAAATTATGATTTTTGGTACTTCACGGTCGACAAATATAATATACTAGCATTTGCTCGCGGATTCGCCCGCGCACATAAAATATAGCCTATGTCACTTAGGAATAAAGCAGCTTTCTATCGGTGAAAAACTTTTTGCGATCGGACCAGTACTTCCAGAGATTACCTAATATGGCTTGTTCGTCAACTCGCTTAAGCAATTCGCGCGAGTCCGCGCGAGTTGGGACCTTCCGATTTCACCTACTTTTTCTGTCGTCATCTCGCATAAACGTATAAAATACAGTCAAATAATAACAATTACTATAAATAACTAGCTATTGCCCGCGGATTTTTTCACGCAGGCTATACCGGTTATCTACTAAGATTTCGGGATATTATGTTAAAGGTGAGGAATGAGGCGAGTAGGATGTGGCCAATGGTACACGATAGTCACGATACCCAAGTTACTTTAAAAACATTTTACGTTAGGTTGTGGTAGAGTTGTGCCCCGCTCGGGCAGAGCACCGCTGTTTCCTCGTGGAGGCAATTGTTGGCAACAACCTTTCACGCAGGGCCCTAGTTCAGACTATGGTCCGGAGCGAGGAGGAATGGCAGGCGGTCGCTTCTTTCTGCGATGCAGTAATGTTACCGAAGAAAGAGGCTAAAGGAACATCGGCCGCCGAAATTCCGACCCCGACGACGGACCACGGTAGACGCGGGCTTGCGGACGCCGAGCAATGGGTAGTCCGCTATCCGGCCGTCCGGTAAGTAACCGAACCGACCTCAGTCGTCAACAGCGCGTAGTGATCGTCGTGCTCCTCCTAAACCGTAGGAGTCCAGAAGGGCCGATGCCCGCAAGCTAGGACCCCGGCGAATTCCTGAAAAGGAAACCCGTAGTCCTAGAATGCAAAGGGCAACTGAAGGTCACAGGTTAATCGTGAAATGGAACGCATCCAAGAAAGATTTTGTTCATCGTGTGGGCGCTCTTGACTTTTTTGACACAAACATGACGTATCGATACTGCATATTCACTCACTTACGTGTATTTCTAAGTCTTATTAACTAATATTTGTACGTCAACTTTGGTTGCTTATTGTTGATAATGTTGTGATTTGTTGGTAATTAATATTATATATTATTGTAATGTTGATTAATATCTTTCTCATTAACGATAAGTGTTTTGTTTTAAAGTCAAGTCGAATACAATTTCTAATACATTTTTAGTGGGTAGGCACCTATGTTATAAATTTTTTTTTTAGTTAATAATAATAATAATATTTATTCAGAGTTAAAGTTTGGTAAAATAGTAACATAAAATCTTAGGAATAATTTATAAAGGTATGACTATGTTATATGCCTAGTTGACTGTACATAAATACGTCAGATTTTCAAGTCTGAGCAAGTTGACGACAGAAAAAGTAGGTGAAATCGGAAGTTGCCAGCTCGCTTGGACTCGCGCGTATCGCTTAAGGCCCAAGCGCCCGAAAAGTGCCATAAAACAGTGATTTTCTGAAGCCGACTCCTCGCTTACGGCGTTTGAAAAAAGGTTGCTTGTAGGTCCGGCTGGTATTTTTTATTTACAGTTTTTTTTTTATTGAGATAATAAAAACAACGAAAGTTAAATGCAAAATTATTTATACATTTTTGAAAAATAAATATTTTTTTTTTTTTCAATTTGACGTACCTAGTCAATTTGACGAATATTACCAGAATTTTGTGATAGATTCCATTCATCATGATTTGCTCTCTATGCAAATTCTGGCATCCTGTTGCAGGTTTGTGTTGTTGAGAGGTGCAATTTAATCAGCTAGTGTTTATATAACAATAATAATAAATAATTTATTAGTTTGGTGGTGATCACTTGCTAAGCGATCTCCTGCTTGGTGAGCTTCTACATGTTTTCAATAGCGTTCATGTCTGGTGTATTGATTGACTAGGGTAAAACATTAATGTTTTTTAGCCAAGTATGCAGTAACACCCCTGGTTTTGTAGCACAATGCAGATTCGGGCATAAAAATGGACTCTTCGTCAATAAGGAACCATTCTTCGAGATGCGGCAGCAGTCCAGTTTCTAGTACTTGCTTGTACTGGTCATGCCTCATGGTCCCTTTCACGATATGTAGACCCTTGCTTGAGATTAAAGACCACATTTTTTATGGAGACTTAACACCAGTTTTTATGGAGCTATTCGCCAGAGCGTCGTCGAAAAGGAGCATTTTTTGAACGGACAAAAGAGCTTTTGTCAACCAAAACCTGAAACGTCAATTCATCGGAGAAACATGTCCGAAAAATTATATTATTTCATCAGATAATGATCATCAGGTAGTTTACAATGTACTGGACTATTTAAAGTCTTATTTTTAACCGACTTCAGTCTGAAACAGTCATATTTTGATGTTGTTTGACCCTGTGCAATAGTCTCTTCTTATTCACCTCGGTGAGGCGTGGTTTTTTGGTAGGCTGATGACCTATCAACTTTTCTTTTGCTTACTCTCGAAGAATAGTCTTATCGAAAACTTCTAGGTTCTCGTAGTTTGTAATCGTGGCAAGGTCTTACCTGTCAATATACATATTAGTTTTTGATTAGTTGTCTCAAATATAATGTATTAGTAACATCTTGAACTTCTTTAGAACACAATGGCTTGTAGTACGAACTAATCTATGGACACACTAGTAGAAAGGGATAGAGAGTGTTCTTGAGTCGCCAAGCCCAAGAATCTTTTATACTATCTGGATTGATTACGTCAACCTCAAAAATGTACTGAAGAGTACGATACAAGAACGCCCTTTTTTAAATTCTTTTTTATTTTGTTTTTTAGACTATTCCATAATGTGGGATGTCGTTAGATAGGTCTTTCAAAAATATTGCGAGTGTGTGAAAACTATTTATCAATTTAGGGATCCTATTGTGAATTATAAATATAGTTTTTACCTAATGCTAGTTTTCAATTGAACCTTATTGAGTTAACAGATGAAAACTAGTTTATTTATTTATTTCCACACTGATAAAGTTGGGCTGACAGTCTTGTACCAACTTTATGGTTATATATTTTGTATATTTAATTGGCTATTATTGGTCTTATGAACTGATGAGTTCAACTTCGTCAAATTATACTTTTTGACTGTAGTAGAATGTAGATGAGTATATAAGACTATGAATATGAATACAGAGACTTCTTGATAAAAACACTAAAATCCCTATAGATATACGCACATACATAATCAGCCTTTTTAATGTTCCCACTGCTGGAACTCAGGCCTCCTCTCTAGGAGAGGGAAACGAGCGAAACGGCCCGTGCTTCTCAGAACGCGGACGCGTTCAGCGCGGACTGAGGCTTGGAAGTGGTGGGTTCAATGAAAAATGTATGAAGATTTTTTTAGAGTGGTTTTATTTTGGTCATAAATCATAAAGTTATTTATGTAAGTTCAAAATAATTAGCTATAGGTGTAGAAGACTATATAAGCTGTGGTATTTTATGATTTTTAAGCTAAAAATGTGCACACAAGGGTTTGAATAGGTCGCGTAAGCTAAATCCAGCTTACGCGACCCACTCAAACACTTGTGTTTTGTAATTTTCTTGTTTAGTGCGTTGGTAAAGTTGTATTTAACTATATAAAAATTTTATACAAAACCATAATATTTTTTTATGCCATCCTAGAGATGAATATGTATATTGTCTTTTATTTGATGCCGTGACATTCTCATAGTTATGATTCTTGGTGCATTATAATGGTACCCGAAAAACCGAGATATTTGTCTAAAACGGTCAAAGCGTCCTTAATAACATCTTGAACTTCTTTAGAACAGAATGTCTCGTAGTACGAACTAGTCTATACACGCTAGTAGAAAGGGATAAAGATTCATGTATGGTACTTCTTTATTACATCTTTGAGGTTGTCGTAATCAATCCAGATTGTATTGTACAAGATTCTTGGTTCACTGTGACTGACGTTTGACAGTTGGTTAATTATGGTTCTCAAAGGTTAGATTTCCATCATAATACATACTCTTTGGTGGGGGGCGTGACTGGCGGCCGGACTGGTGTCCGCACTGGTTGCGCCACCAAATTGGTTGCGCTACCGAACAGACACCAGGTGAGTAACGCTCTATAGAGCTCTATACATTTTACTGGTGGCGCAACCAGTTGCGCTACCAGTGGTGTCCCGGTGAAATATGGCCCAATCGGTAACGCCTCGGTGACAGCAATTGTAGAAAACAATAAGTTGGTAGCCATGTTGACGCGCCTTAGTTGGCCGCTCGTTCTACAATGTAGCGTTTGTATAACAAAGGATGTAGCGTTAAACATTGTAGACACGATTTTGAACGATCGATGTGAACTTGGCTACGAATTGTCTATTTGTTAGTTATGACCACGCGACTTTGCGTTGAGACGACGTCATTCCCATGCGTTTCATCACTTTTCGACAGCGTTAACGATTGCAAAATAACAACTTGGCTAAGCGTGCTGTCCTAATCTAGAAATAAAAAAATAAAACTAACGACGCGACAGTTTCAACTAACAACAATAAATCTAAAAAGATTAACCACGTACATATCTACCTAAGTACGTATTAAACAAATATCATTAGCTAAGAAAAACAAAAATTGGACTGCACGTCATGCACACCTGTCGAGCTGTCAGTATAGACATTGGCATGAACGTACGAGCCTTTGCTGCCAGCATATGCATGTTATTAATCTGCACGTGCAAATGACAAACACGCACCCCTATTTTGTTGGTATAACCTCAAGTAAATTAGGGGATGTAATGTCCTACAACGTGACGGCTTTATTGTGGGCAGGCATAAATGTCTAAAGTGTAGGTATCCCAAAATGCAGTTTTCAAATCTGTCATTCTCTCTAACTACTGCAATTGTAAACACGAAATTTTGTTGTTCAAATTCACACACCTTTTTCTTTGAAAGTTAGAAACAATGTTTCCAATGTGACCTTGATTCATTGTGTAAGATATTTTTTCTCTTGACTTTGAATGCATCCAAATCACATAGATGTTTAATTGCTCATTTTGTTGTTAAATGTCTCAGACATTGGGTCCTGCAGCGCTAAACACCGAAAAGATCATTATCTTAGTGGTAAAATAGTACTGTCAAATAATGTAAAATGAAAAGAAAAAAATTCTACTTCTTCAGATTTTCACACAGAGACAGTGTCCTAAAATTGAATTACTTTCTTAAAAAAAGAAAGTTCGCATTCAAATACTTTTCAAGAGCTGCCAATCTTGTGTGTATAGGATTTTTGAACAGCTATCTATTCGAGCCTTATTGCTCAAACATTTGGACATATTTTCACCGAACTTGGGATATGTCAATATGTATTTCACAGGCTTACTGATGCACTAAAAAGGGACAAAGAAAAAAGTTGAAATCACTAGACCATTTTTAGACACACGTGTAGGTATGTGAAATTCCTCTTCAAATATTCATCGTCCTCAATCAAATGAAGCCTTGTATTAAGACTTCGAAATTGTGTTAAATCGAAGTTCCGTAACCTGATGATTAGAAATAAAATTATTCAAAATAACTTAAATCCATTGCCTCAAACTATATTATGTATCTATCGGTTTAATAGTTTTATACTTTGTCATGTATATATACTCTACTATATACTCGTATGTTCTTCTTATATTATATATTCTTTATTGTACATAAATTTAAACATTTTATTCATGGTAAGAAAGCCGATGTACACAGGTGTACAGGTTCTTTGTTGCAAAATTTGAATATTATCTCAAATTTTGTATTTGAACATGGAAATGCTATGTAAATATTAGATATATTATTGTTACAGTTTATGAAAAACTACTTAACTATATCTTACAGAAACTGTGTGCCAACTTGGCAGATGAAGTCTATTAAATACTTCATTCCGTAGCTCAAAAAAATATTTATTTTGAAAGAAAACATAGCAAGAAACTCTTTTATATTATAAAAAACTGGGCAAGTGCGAGTCGGACTCCCGCACTGAGGGTTTCGTATGTTCCGTATACCTATGCAAATAGTTCAATTCCCGAATGTAGTCACGGAAGATTTTTTAGAATCGCATATGTCGTAACAACACTGTTTTCAGATTTATTCGTATATCTGTGCTTGCATTGTATATTTATGCTAGATTGCATGACTCTGGGTCCATGGGAAGTACCTTATGCATTTTGATTCCCTCAAGTGTCGAAATGTATGTTTTTTGCGACATAAACGGCCATATCTTTTTATCCAAAAAAAGCGTGAAGGTTGCTGGAATTCGATGTATATGAGACGCACAGGATCGTTCATTGTCACACATGGGTGACGCCTATGTCCAAAAGTGGACGTTTATCGGCTGAAATGATGATGATGGTGATGATGACCTCCACGCGTTACCGAGATAAAGAGTCTTGTCAGACAGACAAACAGATGGACAACAAAGTGTGTTCGTTTTTTCCTTTTGAGGTACATAACCCTAAAAATATCTACCACAATCAATCAATCCACATAACCTTTTTTCAACTATGCTCCCAGTCTAACTAGATGTATTTTACAAGGAGTACCTTTACCACAAGGAGTACCTTACCATTACTGGTCCATGTGATATGTTAAGACTGTAGCAGTACGAGAGTGTAAAGTTTCTCACTACCCATAACGAATAAAACTGATCTACCTAGCTTTTCCCATTTTTATTGGAGTTGGCTCTAATTTTACCGCACTACTACCGGAAACTATTTTACTATTATAGGCCTGAGGTTCCAGCAGTGGGAACATTTAAAAGGTTGATTGTGCTATGCCATGTAATTATATTATTATTTTCACATTGATCAACTGCCTACCTGACCTCCACAACCCACTGTTGTTTGAATTCTCAACTTCTGACTAATCGTAACGACTGACAAATGTCTACAGATGACAGCCAGAACCAATGGCTTAACGTGCTTTCTGAAACACAAAGCAATCTCAAAACGCTGAGCGATTACCCTATCTCCTGACTGACTTCAGCAAATGTTGCTTGACTTTGTAGATGAACCCATGCGACTGTCATAATTTTAACTAAAAATCCATCATCACCATCATCATTTGAGCCAAAAGATGTCCACAGTTGGACTTAGGCCTCCACCAAGTGTAGCCATAATCACCGTTCCTGTGCGTCTCGCATCCATCGGATTCCCGCGATCCTTACCAGATCATCGAACTCCTCCTTAAATGCGTAAATATACCTACTTAATTACAGGGAAATGTTCCTACTTAAACACTTCATTATCTGCAAAGATTCACACAATGAGTCCTCTGGTTTTGACATGTAATTATAATTAAAATAATGATATTTTGTTTGCTGAAACGAGCGTGTAAAGTAATTCACAACCCACGTTACGGTTTTCAATGATCCTGAAATGGAGTAACGTAAACAAACTTTTATATAACTTCTATTCATAAGCTTTCGCGTAGGATGTGAGTACAAACAATATATTTCAGTCGCATGGAATTAAATAGCTTTGTAAACTTGAAGATTAGTAGGCAAGTGCCTACTGATGAGCTTAATCTTCAAGTTTTTATGTTTACTTTTACTGATATTTTCACAAACCTTATGATAAAGAGCTATTTAATTTTACTTAATTGGTCTGATTTTTTGGGTTTGATTAAGAGTTGGAAGCGTTTGATGATTTACTAAATAATAAAAGATGCTTGTATAATCGGAAACCGAATGTTGAGTAATCTTACTGCAATGTTTCTAGTAATGTTGGGTTGTAAAAATTTTCACCAAAATCTCTAAGGTAACTCTTAGGTACAGTTCTACTGAAAACACTTTTAATTCTGGAGGCTATGATGGCTTACTCGAGATAATTTTGTTATAATTTTAAACGGATACAAATAAAATGAAACGTTAATTAACTACATTCTAAATAGCTAAATAATTTATGACTAAAGCGTCTAAATGTTTACCTTGAGATTGAAATACAACGTGACACTAATGTTTTGCCTCTATAAATTATTAAGTACTTACTTTGCCTCCTCAGCAATTGCCTTATTACCACCGCATTTGCCTCCGCAATGAAGTCGAATAGAAGCTCAACTAAAGGGAACCGGTTCAATTGAACAAATACTCTATAGTTAGGTATGTGGATACCGGTTCCTAATAAATAGTTTTCATCTTATTGCCGATGTAGCACCACCAGCACACAAATGTGAGAAACTCATACATAAATAGAAATAAGAACTATTTTGACATGGTAAATCATCAAATCACTTCCCTTTGAGTGGAGCGAAAGGGAGTAGCAGACTTTTACTGACTAAACCCTGTGTTTCTTCAGTTCCTCTTTGCGTTCCAGGGCCATTGACTCTCTCGTCCAGTCCTGCAGCGCTAGCAGGCACCTTGCCTAGCAGGCTCTGGATCTGATCCTCATCGGATAATGAGCTTACCTATTGGTCATCGTCCTATGACCCAATCGCCCTATGACCCAATCGCCCTATGACCCAATCGCCCTATGACCCAAGGCGCCTATTGCAGCGGCTGAAGCTTCGGGATTGCCTCTCCCATTGGCGGTTTGGGTAAGGCCTGTACTAGGACTGAACTCAAGAGCTTGTCGCTGCAGGTTTCCTGGAAGAAATCGCCTAGTGCGATAAGGCCGCCAATTGTGTTTTTTTTATTATATGGTTTCAGTTTTCTTAATTTATAATCGTGATGAGCAATCAAGAATAAATAAATAAAAAAATTATCAAACAAATTATGAAAAAAATGCTATATTTCCTTAAAGTTAAGATGAGAGGTTAAGAGAAAAAAATAATGCTGTAATTACAGGTATAATTTTACAAAATTGACAATGGTCAAACTTTGGTTATTTTTATTGGCAGTCAGATCATAATTTTTTGGCGCATTACAAGCTCACATGTTTATTAATCGATGTACATCGGTAATTACATTTGTGATTTGACTTAAGAGAACAACTAGCACAAGATTTCCGTGTTTTTTGGCTCCCGATGAATCTGAATCTTTATGTGCCAGATTTTTTTCAATTTGAAAATTTTCAAGACGTTTACTAGTGTTTGAAATCCCAACTTCCGACTCCCTACGCTTCCCTTTTGGGGGTAAATAATTATTTATTGCAAGTAATAACTGTAAAAATACGAAAAACGATGCGGAGCAATATTTAAAAATAACTGGTGACATAAGGTCTGGGAGACCGGTGCTGAACTTTAAATCGATGTAATTTACCGATTTGGGACTATACAAAGCAACTAGCTTTCTCTACGGCGTGGACGCAACTTAAATCGAAGCTACTCAGGCGTTGACACTAAACGCGGGGAAAGGGGTGAAATGATGATTCACTGACGTCGCTGGGCCTGTGAGACCGCATGTCACCAGTTAAAGGTTAAAAATAATGCCATATATTCCACCTAACCCAAATAATCGAAAGTGCACTCAGAAAAGCTTAAAATCAAAAAACGTTGGTAGTATATGTAAGACTATATTTTTCAGTAGAGTCGTATCTAGTAGAAGATTCTGAGTAGCGGCCTTAGTGTCTACGAGTAGGATTGTTCCCGGTAAACAATACTCACACACACATTAATGCTAAATTCCAAACGGAGCTTTCAGAGTTAGAGTTCCTATTTCAGACCGAATGACGTCTAAGTTCATAGTCGTTTCGCAATATGTAGTTTACTGGTTTTGCCTACGTTCTCCACTCGTATGTTATTAGAAACTAGTTTATTATCTTTTGTGATTCTACATCAGGCTGTACGATAGAACTTTGATATAGAACACCTACACTATACCTGTAGGTATCTGTATGTAACCTTTCTGGGTAGCTCTAAAGGTTATCCGTCTTATTACAATGACTATCTGCAAATGGGTTTACGTTCATCCGATAACATGATTCTATATTTGAATACCTATAAATGATTACCAAAAACAATAAATGTGAATATGGAAACCAAATCCAATAATTCATACGGTATGGTTTGTTGACTTCGTCAACAAAATAATTGAGATCTTGCCAAGTTTGTAGACAGTTTTGTTTGTTTACAGGAACATATAACATTGTGATTTTGAAAGTTTTACATATTATTTTAGTTTTGATTTTCTTTTTGATATTATTTTTAATCTTTATTTTGAAACATTTTATTTATTTGACACATATTAATATAATAATGAAATACTGTACTACGTTCCATGAAAAGTGTCTATATTGCCTCTGCGAGTTGTCTTCGGCGCCTCGTACGTATTTCAAAGGTCCAGGAGCTCAGAGTCCTGAGATAAATATGACTTGAAATATGACCATATTTCAAGTTACAGAACTGAACTTAAATGGATACCTATACGCCAGAGAAGAAGTTTGCGCGCATTGACTAAACTTTTCTCTCTGCTGAATTCTCCCACCCCTCCTTCTTATCTTATATCAAACTTTGAATTTCTATGTTCTTCCCATGCCAAGAATCTGCGTTCTTCCAACAACCTTCTTCTGCTTTGTCCTTCTCATTCTTCTGATTTTGTCCATTCTTCCTTTCATATATAGTCCATTCTTCTGTGGAATGCGCTTCCTCTTGACATCAGGACGGCCACCAGTCGGTATGCATTTAAGCGGAAGTTGCGGCTTCATTTTCAACACAAATAGCGGAGTAGTCTCAAAAATCCTTTCGTTACCTTATATAAATTATATATATTTGTATATATGTAGGTTTATATTATATTGAATATTTAAGTATGTTTATTATATAAATATTTGTACACTTGTTTTCTTATCAAACTATTCTTTTTTTTTTATATGCACCTGCCATGTTTTCTCTTCACCACCCTAGGTTGACTGGTAGAGAATGCCTAAGGCATTAAGTCCGCCTTTGTACCTTTGTGTTGCATGAAGTTTTTTTAAATAAATAAATAAACGCATGAAAATAATAATAATCTTTAATAAAAACTGTTTCTTGTTTTTTTTTCTGCTATGGCAAGGTTTTTATTATCTATATGACTTTTTAACTCCAAATTATTTAACCAAAGCTAATAAATTATGTTCCGTTGATCATCAACGTTTTTAAACCGATCTAGACAAAAATTGCTTTTCATGTCTGCCTTGCTCCTTTATTGGGCAACAGATTTTGATGCGCTTTTCACATAATTAAGAGAATTTCACCCAAACGTTTGCATGCAGAGAATAACTTGTGGAGTTAAACCCACCTATGTGACTTATGTTCACAATGCTTTAAAAATATATATTTCGGCAATTTTACGCTTTTAATACATTAAATGTAAAACATATACATTTAAATTTTGTGTAATACACATTATAAATAAACAAATCTGTAATTTGTCAAGTTGTATAAATCATACGAAGCAGAGGCGAGTTACTAGTTTATAATAATTATATTTTTAATGTATCATTAACTAAAATAAAACAAGTACCTAACCAAATATTTTATTAAAGATGAGAAATAATTTCGGCAAAAAAATATATTATATTAAGTACGATTTTACAAAGAAATACCTTCGTAAAAACTATAGTCTGATTTTAATGCATTCAAAAATCAGTTAACTCAATATGTCTATTAATTAAAAAAAACTTAATTGAATGAGTAAACATTGTCCATTTCTAAACGTAATTTTTATTATTGTACGTATGTACCGAAAACTCGATAATTACGTAATGATAATTTTTTATAGCGTAATCTAAACATTATGGCAGGACAGGTACGGTTTCACAGGTCACATCAATGGGCTCCAATTATTAAGTTTGAAATGTAATTTGTATATCAGAACATATATAGTTAGTCTTAATGGGAAAAGTTGGCAAACTGGCTTACGGCAAATATGGCAAGTGTAGGCAAATATGGCAAGTGTAGGCAAATATGGCAATATATGATCTGGGTATATAAGTGGCGTTAATACGCTACTTATATATCCAGACCCTATATTATCATCCGCAGGGGTCAAATTGAGCTCCTTCATGTAATGAAAGTCCATTTTCATGATTGACTCACTTTATATGTTGATTCAGGTCAGGCATTCACCTCCATCAGATTATTCCGCATTCAGTATGCAGGATACACCCTGTATTTTGTTTATTACGTATTTATACGAGTACAAAGTTTCTTACAAGGGACAGACGCGCGGACGTGATGACTTGATTGATGAAATTCGCACTGAAATGTAACTTTCGGACTGTTAACCTAACTAAACTTTTCTCTGTCGTAAGCAAAAACAGGATAAAAGTAAGTTATTAGAACGTAAAACGTGAAGGAAGTATCTTGTTGGCGGAATTGGTCTCCGGCTGTTTTAGAAGGGATAGTGAGCCCGAGTTTACGACAGTGAAGGTGCCGCCTTTAAGGAAGACATCACAGAAACTGGGCGTCTATCCCTAATAAAACAATACGACTCTCTTAATATAAATTTAGACGCCATTACATTGGGCCCAGCGTTATTTTTCACTTATAAAAAAAGTGTTTGAGCCCAGTTTTGTCTAAACAACTGTTCAATAAGCTTTTAACAGAGCGTACATATATCAAACAAACAAAAATGAGAAAAAATAACAAAAGCGACTGAAACTTTTTTATTATTTAAAGGTTGTGAGGCGAAACACGTCAGATCAAAACGTTTTCAGAAACCACTCGTTTTAATTTTACTGGTAGTAATGTTAATCGAGTCGGGATACAAAATTGAAATACGTATCTTCAAAATTATTCAGACGCAAAAAAATTAAAATAAAGAATAAAGCATTAATCTAATTCGTTTTCTCATTTAAACTTTCATGAGATAATAAAACAAACTCGATTTATTGTTTTATAATTTATTATACGAGAACAATCTTACTACGCTTGTATAATTTATGAGAAAATTTAATCTACGAAAAAGTGGGTGTGAATTCCTCATTCTTTTTATGTCAATACTTCTTGTTATTGAACAAGCTAGCCGCAATGCTGTATACACACATATACCACATACCAAAGGTAATTTCAATTTAGCTATTAATCGTCACGAACGAATTCCGATCATGGTGACCAGATTAACTTGATACACAATTACAAAAACGATATTATAGTGCACAAGCATGCGCGCAAACATAATTCCATGTTTCTTTACTCTCCTAATCTAGTGACACGACAATCCGACATGACCGAGCAAAAGTTAGGAGTAATATTTTCAGTAGGCACACTACCATTTCCCAAAATGTGACTAGACCACCGAAGCAGTAAAACTCAGTTATTACAAATGCGCGAGGCAGTTTCAATTAAGTTAATAAGGCTTCAACATCGATTATAGTTTCTGCGGTTCAACTTATCTGAAAGCTAACCTGGGGTTAGAACTAAACCTCAACTTAAACTAAGCTCCTTCAAATTAGTCAAGTCTCTTATTGGTCAAGCTTGTTTGGTGTTTACCAAGAGTTCTCGTACATAAATCGCCACTTTCGGTTCGTGAGACAGTACCAAATTCTGTCTTGTATACAGGAGAACTGAGGTGCCTCGTACACCCGATTTCACATTTTATAATTTGATGTTTTGAACTCGCCAGATTCTACTCAATAGATAAATTCTAAAGTTCCAAAAACCCAGTAGCACGCCAAAAGAGCAAAACTAAATTAATCCTTCGGAAAATTTTATGAAAATACATTTCATCGAAAATAATATTAAAACACTATTCAGACAAAAACGAAATATTCTTCGAAACCATCGAAGCTTTTTAATTTGTTTCAATACACTGGCTCGAAAACTGGCTCTTATCGCACTACGAATTGGTTCAACATGACATGTTTATCACCCTCGTGTTATTTTTAATTTATCATAACAAGGGCTTTTTTCATTCCCATTTCGTCACGGTCAACCGTGATTATTATTTTAAGCTATTGCATAGCTTCTATCGCGGGCCTTGAACGTGGAGACCGAACCCGCAAGTTCCGTAACGAAAATAAGCTAAAACCCCCTCATTTGTTCTTTGAGCGTGGTGACCGATAAGAAAACAAATGAGTGAACAATCAAAATTCAATTCAATGTGTGAAAGTGTAACTTCTATTAACTCTTTGAATGTCGTAATTAGAAACACAATAGAAAGACAATTACCTTATGTCGGACAGTGTAACTTAAGACATTCGAAAGGTCAAAGAAAAAATAAACAAAGGAAAAATTACTGCATAAATAAAATAATTATAATTGCATAAGTTGATAAAAATGCTATGCAATAGCTTTACCGCGGCAGTCCCCGAGTGCCACACGTCTTTTTTTTTAAAGCATAGAGGTGGATTATTTTAAGGTTTTATTATTTAATGAATATTAAAATTGTGTTTATGAACACAAAATCATGAATAAATAAGTATATTTACACAATAATTTGATAATATCAACAAATTATCTGTGTTCCAAATACAAAAATATTTGAATTTTAAGGATGATAAAGATGAAGGATGCATAAATTCAATCTGCAAACGTAAGGCGTGGGAAAAATGTGTATTAAATTTTATTTTGTATTTGTGTTATATTTTGTAAAATAAAATGTTGTATTTAAGATTTGAAGCGAATTCTTTAGATGGTACCGCCACCGCTAGATATTGTAATTAAGTTAATAAGTACTTGCGATAGCTTGCTGCCATCTAAATCAAAACTAAAATGTATGGCAACTTTGGAACATTTTCTTCAGTACAAAATGAATAAAAATGCGTCGTATTTTTCAGAGAATGTAAGTATTCCTTTGTAAGTGTATTGAAAAATGTCATTTGATACACGTGGAGAGTTGTCACTGCAGCACTCGGCTCTATAACACCCTCGCCTGTATGGCTCGGGAGAATTTCGCCTCGGTTGCAATGACAAACTTACCTCACTTGTATCAAAATGTACTATTCCTTAATCTTTTCACGAAAATATTGCGCGGAAAATATGCTTTTTATTAATGCATCGATATTGGCTATGAGTCTAGTTCCAAAACGTGCCGTTGACAATCGATTAACTTCGTAACATTCAATATCGTGTTAGTAGTTGACAGTGCCGTAACTAACTAACTGAGGTTAAAGTTTCGAGATTAAAGGTTTAAAATAGTATATTGTTACACTAGGGGTGAAAGTAACTCATTTCGTCCCGAGAAGAAGTGGGCGGCCGAGCGCAGCGAGGTCGCTAATTCGAGGGGTTAAACGGGTTACTTTCACCCCGACGTAAACACTGTGCTTGATTGTGCGTGATTTTAAATAGGTATCTTTCTTCTGATTTAGGCGGTAAAAGGTATTCCACTACTGCTTTAGACTCTTCTCTTATTAAATTAGACGTTAAATCACTATTTTAATCTGATAAACATTACGTGTTAAAACAAATCTCTGTTGTACGGAAATGTAAACAAAAGTCGAAAAAAACCAACGACGACTGATTGCCACTTTCCCGCTATTTTGTTTTTTTTTTTTCTGTGGCCGGCCTGCTTTTCAGCCTCATTATTGAAAAATTTGAATCTTTTAATAATAAAGTATTTTAAAGAAATAGTTGAACAAATAAATCACTTAAAATATAATATTATTTATTTAATACAATTTTATATCGCGCTGTGATTGACTGGCTGTATGAAAACGTAAAGATAGAACTAGTTTTTTTTTTAACAATTTGAGAGCTGTCAGTTGTAAAGTAAAACTCCCTAGGGATGAAAAGTATCACTTTCAGCCCGCTCCTCAGGCAACTTCAGACCTACTACTTTCAGAGTATGAGTAATGAAAAAGTAATAAAAAAAATTGTATAGGCCCGGTACCAGTTTTTGAAACTGCGCCCCTAAATAAAGTCTGAACTGGGTAAGTTTAATCAAATAAATGACCACAGATGACCAACAGAACCCAAGGATATCTCGATTAATATATATGGTCAAGGAAGTATGTCAAAACGAATTCGGCTGATGAAAACGGTACCATAGAACCTATTTGATAACGGAGCTAGAAAAGAACCCGTGCCTTGATATTAAATTACCTGTTGTTATCAGCGAACAAGCAAGTTCATATTCTCAACTTACTCAACTTTGCTGCCGAGAACGAACTGAATCCAATTTAAAACATAACCAATCTTAAAAACTCCTGTCTCTGTTTACCTACTCCTTTTTGATAATATGTTAGACGTTATGCTTAGGAACAACAATGTATCTTTCCTTTATTAAAACAGTAGAAGGATCCGTATCATATTGCACACACTCCATTATTTTCTTGTCGTTCGACGTGATCGTATTATCTGAGACATGGTGAACATCTAATATAATAAATAAAGTAGATATCCAACGATGACCGTTGTTTATTTTTAGAGACGATTGTGAGTGCATTGTTACAAACAAGCATGAGAGTAGGTAGCTCATGAATGAGAGTAGGGGTGTTCTGATAGCCATGCTGCATGGGTTTTTTTTTCCTTTGAGGTGGCAAATCATCTAATAACATCTCCCGCCCTATTCGTGTTAGACTTTTACTGAATAAACCACGCTCTTGTTCCTTCTTTGCCTTTATTCTAAAGCCCTGGGGTTCTCTTTCACATCATCTACGGCACCAGTAGGCTTCGACCCTGCTGGGCCACTACAGTTGCTCACATCTCCATGAGGCGCGCGTGGAACACTACGCGCCGTCGACGATTTGGGCTCGGTCCAGGCGGTTACAGAACGGTCGGATGGCGAACTACGCATTGCTCACCGGTGCAGGAATCTCCCGAACTGACCATGTCCGGTAAGGACCTGGGTCATGCGGAAAATAAGGAGGCACGGGTTGTGGTTTGTAAGGATATTAAAGTGTATCTATCCTACTAGCATTGAGCATGATATAATCCTTATACCCGCGTCGCGCTACAATAGGACTCACGACGTCATTAGCACTATCTGTATATAGATATAGGACCATTTATCTATACTTGTCACAAATGTTTACATTACAAAATATACGCACTGTGCCATGCATAGAATCATTGTAGAGGTATTACAGTATTGTGATACCTAACTGGGGATCTCAATTTGCCCAAAATTGAATGGTCGGGCAGTGGTAGTCGTGTTTCTACTCAGCTCCAAAGTAGTGCGGATTGATTTTTATTTGATTGGAAGGCTATTATGAATGTTTTTCAATACCACACAATTGAAAACAATTTAGGTCAAATTTTAGTCTTGTATATTATCAATACTATTCCGACTTTTCTCTATATATATTATTTTGTCATGACGTCAATAAACTTTCTCGTATTCGTATTCTCTTCCTACGCAATGTCCTGCCCATTCTTAGTTGAAATGCTCTGTTTGGTGCCTTTTTTACGAAAAATATTAAAATGTTAAAGAAATGGCACAGAAAAAGTTTCTTTGTGCCACCTACATACGTTTATTGGGGGGTAACTGTATAGAATCGTTCTTCCATACGAATTTTTCCTTTACAGATTAGACCTACTTGTAGAAACATTCCAAAGTATTGAGCTTGACTTTCAAACGTTCATTGACCATGGTTATGATGTACGATATATGCACCAACAAGTTCAATCGTACTGAACTATCTAGTGAGCTATATGACGCGTGCGTTATATAAAAAAGGCTTTTTTATATTCTTACAATGATGTGGGTTATACTTTTTTTTTACAAATTGTCATTAGTTTTTACAAATCTACACTTTAGAATATTATAAACAGGTAAAGTTTTTTTTTGGTTTTTAGGATGTAATCTCTGGAAGAACTGGTCCAATTGCTGATGCTGCGAAGTAGTGTGAAAAGCCACTGTGTAATATAATAACTGTTTATCAATTCTGTTATATTTAATAATTTTTTTCGAATAAAAGTTTAAAATCTAATAACTCTCCTTTTGGCTTCGCCGGAGTCGGGTACTTACCTATCAACGGTGATAGCAACCAATGTGAACACTCCAGCAGACACAGTGAGGTTAGCGGTGAAGTTGCTGGCAGTACAAGTCACCGCTCCGAATGGCCAGTCAGCAGTGACCAGGAATATGAAGTTCGGAGCACCGTTCAAGGTCGCCATCAGCAGGTCTGCGACGGCAAGGTTCACGAGGAAGCAGTTTGTCACTGTCCTCATGCGACGGTGAGCTGTAGACAAGAAACAAAATATTTTTGAAACTTGTATTAAAACAATAAATGTACGTTCACTTTCAGGCAGATTAAATTTCAAATTAATTAGTAACATTTTCGTTGATAATGGATACCTGATTTCCGAACGGAAGTGGAGTGTCAGGACAATATTGTTATGAAAATCAAATTCAACTTTAATAAGTACCTACCTCTAAAACCGATTGACAGATACTAATTGGTATACTAGAGCATATAGCGCAAATTTCTTCGTAGCCCTGAAGTCAGGGTCCCATTTTGTTTGTATAAATTTCTCGTGCGTAAGAAAAGTTATGTGACTAGCTACTACTTATGGTTAGTAATCAAAACTACATTAATTAGTTACTCAAACCGATTAGTGGCCTCTCATTATATTCGCACGAAACAAATTAAAGTTAGTTCCGATGTGAAACTAAATTTTCCCAATGCTACCTATTTAATATGAGGTACGCATCATCTAAAAGGTCAGTGAATACGGAAACTTCGGTTCAATAAATAAATTAGACTAATGAGAACCTTCATTTCCAGCCATCAACGTTTAATGCTAACATGACCCTATTCTTTTACCAACACTTTGAATTTGCAAATAAATTTATTTGCAAATAAGGCTGTGGCCTAACCGACCTAGATGTACATTATAAACAACGACCTCATGGCACCACTTTGACGTATCAATAGGTCAGTTTAGACCAATGGACGAAAAATGACGAGCATACCGATCCCAAACAGTGAATAAAAGTTAGAACAAGAAAATAGTACACGGTTCATCATCTTCATCATCATTTCCGCCGAAAGACGTCCACTGTTGGACATAGGCCACCCCCGAGCATCGCCATAACGACCGGTCATGTACATCTCGCGTCCATCAAACCCTACTAGGTCATCGGTCTACCTTCTGGAAGGCCTTCCAACGCTTCCGGTACGTGGTCGCCACTCTTGAACCCTTCATCCCCATCGATCATCTGTTCTGCGAGCAATGTGCCTGCCCACTGCCACTTAAATTTTGTGATTTTTCATTCTTCTTTGTACACAGTTATTCTCATGGTAAGTAACCATCTTTATCAATAGATTCAACAAACTTTTGAAATTATCTGATTGTGAGTCTTTTCTGTTTTTATTATTTCTTACTGTGAACACTAACTGAGTTCGAAAATAAAAGTTTTCTATCACATTTAAATTTTCAGCTAAGACGCTAGGAAAAATAATGTTTGCTCTACAAATTAGTAATTTTACATCATGATAGGGTATTTTTTGTTTTGGTCTGACTTGCTCTTCATTTGTACTATGACTTGGGAGGTATAAAAGAAGATTAACGAAAACTAGTCTTGAAGTTTCTTGCTTTAAAAATTGCAATCTTAGTGAAAAATGACTTTTTCTTCAGTCTATATGAATAAAGATCAATTTACATATGTATGACGGAGTATCACATGAT
Organism: Mythimna albipuncta; assembly: GCA_929112965.1. Lineage (NCBI taxonomy): Eukaryota > Metazoa > Arthropoda > Insecta > Lepidoptera > Noctuidae > Mythimna > Mythimna albipuncta. Next base: position 12,409,262 of record OV815969.1, read on the forward strand.
AACGGATCGACCGATTTAGCTGTATTTTTGTATTTGTAATTGTTGTGATAAAGTTTTAACAAGAGATTTGTTTTGGAAACATCAAAAATTGCACCCGTGTGAAGCCGGAGTTTTAACTACAATTCTCTATAATTTTAATAAAATAATTTGTGATCGTTCTACATGCAATTTGGTTGATAAGCAAAATTTTTTTGTTGTTAAGCAACTGATGATGATTGATGGTTTTTTGTTTCCAGTGGTAAAATCATCTAATGACATCCCCCGCTCTTAGGCGGAGCGGAATATAGTGTCAGACTTTTACTGACGCAAGCCCGCGTCTACGGAGGCCGGAAATCGGGATCGGAATCCCGGCGGCGGCTGAGGCGCTGTGAGTACCGCCGTTGCCTGATGCGGTCGGCCTTCTCCTTTGCTAGCATTACTGCTTCGCAGAAGGAGGCGACCGCCACTCCACCTCGCTCCGTACCATGGCCTGTGTACCAAAGCCTGGAGCGAAAGATCGTCGCCGCCGATCGCCTTCACGAGGGCACGGCGATGCTCTGCCCAAGCGAGGCACAACTCTACTGTGTGCTCCACCGTGTCTTCCGGGCGTTCCACACAATGGCGACACCCGAACGTCACTTCCGCACGAATCCGATGCAAGAACCTCCCGAACTTGCCATGTCCGGTGAGAACCTGCGTTATGCAGAAGATGAGGACGCCGTGAGGTCTTTCCAGCCACGCCTTAAACAGGGGACTTACGGGTGTGCCCAGCACTGGGTTGCGATAGTCGCTAACGCCATTTCACCATGAGATCCCACTGGAGCTCTGTCCACCATGCATAATTGATTGTTGATGATTGATGTGTCAACAGAATGTATTTTCACCATTTAGCGGTTTTATTTTCAATCTGTACACTTAAATATTGACCAGAAGTTTAACCAAAACAAATATCTTCAGTTTTTAATGTGATATCAAATTAAAATATTTGCCGTTATTTTTCACTACTCATTCTGATTACGAAATAATACAAATCACACCAAATGATATTTAATAAACCAGAAACATTTGCTAGTTTTGTAGTCACTCCAGATACAAAGCTGAACGTAATGGTGGTACTTTCTCGACATTTTCCTCAATTAGTAGATCTGTGTACATTGAAATAGATGGATGCTGTATTTTCCATGCAAGATATTCTCCTGCCTAATGTTAACTAAGTAAAGATAAGGTTGCCAGGGCTGTGATTGTAGGATGTGAACCGAATGTGAATGTGTCAATAAGAGTGTAATTCGACAATGAAGGGTCTAGTGGTATGCGGGTGTAATTGTAATCAGGTCGAGTATTGTATTTTCTTGTATTCTTCACGGAAAATTTCTTAGCTGAAGATATATAAAATGTGGTATAGGTTGAGGAAAATTATTGTACAGAGAGAAAAAATAAAATAAGAAAGGATAATAAAAAAAAATAGGCTTCATATCCAATTTTTGCCAGAATACCTAGAAATTGCTCCTTATATCATTGAAGCTCTAGACAAAGATTTGTAATAGATAGACTCGTGCTTGTTTACTATCTCACTTTATAGTACCTAAGTGACTATTAACTTAAAGACTCCAGGTTGCTTAAAACTTGCAGATACGCACGTGTAACGCGTGAAGATGAAACGCCAGAGTAAAACTTCGCTGTTCTGACAAATTGAGACACTGTGCAGAACTCCGACCGGCTTGTTTTGGCTGGTAATCACAGGACAACTCCCAAACACCGTAAACATGGACTTGCAGACGTCAAGCAATGGATAGCACAGCATCCGCTGATTCACGCGCGACTCAAAGAGATATCAGTAAGATTAACAGGGCCCACCAGGACCGATACCTGCTAGGATTGTGGGTTTGTTCGAAAAGGTTACCATAACTCCGAACTGCAAAAGGTAACTGTAAGAACACAGGTGGGTTTTATTCAGAAAAACGGTCCACCGAGACCGCATCATTTGATAATTTTTCACGGAAAAAAAAGGATGAATAAGCAGTTTTGTGAAAGCATATTCGCTTTATCTTTAGCGAGTTAAGGGTCATCAAAAACATAACTAGTTAAAAAAACCAAGGCTTGGAACTCATTTTTCAACTGTAAAAAGTTGTGAGATCCATGTCACGCCAAGCTGGTTAATTTATTCAATCCGTACTTAAGGGACCTTGATGACCTTTATTGACTTGACAATCGGACAAAACAATCTAATTTAATATAATACTTAATACCTACTTGTGATATAAATGCAAAATATTTTAGCTTCTCATTCATTTCTACTAAACAAGCTTTTATATCTAAAATCCTAAGACACTTGGATTTTGATGATCGGACAGTGGAGACGACACAGGGAGTGACAAAATTAAGAAACTTTGACCAGTTATAATTCTTAAACGACTGGTTCAAATTAAATGTATTTTTAAATATACCGCGTTTATACAATGGGTGCTTGATTACTGAAAATTCAGGTTTACACAACGAAGTAATAGGGGACCGAAAATGGCCTGAAGTGTTTCGAGAAAAGAATGTCACGGCCGTGCCATTTTTTTGATTGCCTTGGTGGGTGCACTACCGTGCCCCCTAATAGTATTTAGCCATTCCACAACATATTGTGCTCCACTTTGTGATGACGATCTTACTCTAGTTCAAGTTTCATGAAAGATTAAAACTATCTAGTTTGATAACATTAAGATAGTTTTTTCATGACATTTACTTTTTTGAATTTAATTCATTCATAAATTCAATCCTTGCTCATGGTTTTATGGGAAACACATGTGAAACACGTATGACCACGAAATGCTCAAAGGGTCACCTTGATAGCTTTATGATGTTCAGGGTGAAACAAAACCTGCGTAGTGGAGGAAGTCACGTAACATAAACGAGCTTGCCCTGCATTTTATGTGGTACACGTTCCAGTTGTTTTGCCCGAAATCAGGATTTTCGGGATGAACTTTAAAAATTGCAGTTTGCTGTGATAGCGAAGTATTGAAAATTTACATTTTTATGCTGACCCATGAAGTCGAAGAATAATTTGGATATAGAAATGAAGGAGAAAACAATGTGGCTTGAAATAAGTAAGCACATAGATTTTTACTTAGAATAAAACCATACCGTACCATAATATGCATACCTACTTGTTGTTTTTGTACATACAGAAAGACAATGATTATTACAATAATGAATATGTTATTTATTAAAGTGAAAGCAATTTTAAAGACCACCTAAATGAAAGCAATGATGGATTTCATTCTTGTGTTCTTGTGTGAAGAAAAATGAAATCAAGAAGACAATAACTAGGTACTGACGCAATCACGCAATAAAATGAAAACGATAAGATCTCTGAAATGCTTATGTTTTTCTCAAAAAGATAAAAATATTGGTTGGATTGGATGGAAATTCCTGGAAATAACATTTCTACCATAAAATGGATAAATTTCTCTTACATAAACAACGATACATTTTCAATAAATCCAGATTGATTCGAAACGAACGTTTACAATCAAGATCACTTAGAATCTTCATTTGGAAAAAAAACTCCTAAAAATAACCGCCTCTCGTTCACAAATTGGATTTTCATTCTGACGACTGGGAAGTAACGTAGATTCCTTAATGTATTCTTAACGATATGCATTATGTAAAAGTTGAAAGTTTGCAGGTTTGTTGCAGTAACAATCGACGGTGGAGCCATAGCATTAAGAAAGCTCGTTAAGAGCGTCGTTTTCAAGGTACATTTTCATACAACTGCTCTATTCACGTAAGTAATTATGATGTCATTAGATATCTTTCACTAGATGTTCTGGATACACAGCTATCTTGTGGATATTACCTAGGGTCGGAATCAGAAATCGTAGGTAGAAATCAAAATATAAATTTGTGTAAAACTAATCTTGTAAAGACCTCTGGAAATCTGCTATTTTACACGAACTTCGGCCCTTCTTAATGTACATTTAATCGAAATTCTGAGTGACGACAACTCCTATGAAAACTATTGAGGTTTTAAAAAACCGCGTATTTCCTGGAACAAGTTTTGTGAAATATTCGATAAAATCACGGAATTACCGAATGCCTACAGTTTTCAGGCATTATCTCTCTTTTTTTGCATTGCCTCTTCATTGATGAATCTAATCTAACGAATCTAACGCAATCCAACGCGATGTTTGAACATCGCGTTGGATTGCGTTAGATGAAGCAACAAGCTTTTAAAGCAAGCTTGTTGTTGACGATAGGCGAGTGGAAAAAGACCCTCTTAAATGTTAGCACCTGGATGCTAGAAGTTTTATGTACCTACACGGGTGGTCTGAAAAGTTTTCGACCTCAACGTGAAGATAGCAACACATGTCAGTAATAGCTAGTGAATATAGTTGTGCATCTATAAACAAGTTATTTTAATTGTAAGTTGACGTGAGCGTTTCGTAACAAAGTGCCAACGCTCCGTCTCACACCTCAGCGGCGGTGATCTCTCGTGCTGGACCTTGGTACAAGCCATGGTTCGGTTATCGTATTTTTATATTCGTTATCCCGATTTCCGGCTACCGTAGCGCTTGCGGACGGCGAGCCATGAGTAGCTCGCTGTCCAACCGTCCGGCGTCCGGCAACTGTCCGGACCGAGCCCAAGTCGTCGTCGTCGCGTCCCGCGCGCCTCAAGGAGCAGCAACCGCAGGGCCCAACTAGCTCGAAGCCTACTGGGGCCAGGGTTAGTAGTAGTAGTTAGTAGAAATTACGCCCACAGCACAGAGATATTCATCGAATCAGGAGGCAATCATCTTCGTGAACAAATATTTTGCACAGAAAAATGCCGAGTATCATTTGGACGGGTTGGAGAGATGGAAGCATCACTGCAAGAAGTTTATAAATTTAGAAGAAAACTAAGTAGAAAAATCTAAATAAATAAGAAAAACATGTCTTGTTTCTTAGTTAGGTCGAAATCTTTTTAGACTTCCTATGTAGATATGTATTTGTTTGTAGAGGTATAAAAGTAACCTTACTGCACTTTCTATTCACACTTATCTACCTACTAATAACTCGATGCGTGACGCGGCGACGGAGACAACTCTCCTGTCACAATTCGAAGCCGATTTTAACTAAATTCGTGCGACACAGGCGCTTACAAACTAAAGCTGGAAGTCGCTTCTGTGTAAGTAATATTTCCAACAAACCACCTTTGTCAGACAAGTCAGTGCGAATAAGTAAAAATATTTTTTACAAAACACAAGCGTTTGCCCGCGGGTTTACCCGCGTCCATATTAGCCTATGTCACTCATAAATAAACCAGCTTTCTATCGGTGAAAAAATTTTAGCATTCGGACCAGTACCTACATACAGAGATTACGTCCTACAAACAAAAAAACACAAAAACGTAAAAACCAACTCTTTATAACATTAATGTAGCTTATTTGCTGTCCAGTTTTGTTACTTTCGTTTAGTTTATTTAAAGGTGCTCCCTTGCTTCAGACTTTCGCGAAATTATAATACAAAATATTAGTAATGACGATATGCCTTTAACTTCACAGTCTTCTCTTTATGAATCAGTATGGTCAAGATTATTAAATATTACAAAGTTGCGTCGAGATCTTTTGAGGTCTCTGCATCGCTTCGCTGTAGCGTCAGCTGTAATTAATGCTACGCTTCCACTTTTAATAAATCAAGTACATGGTACTGAGGTTCATTAAAGCAATTCATACTAAGGCTACGTATACACACAAGTTTGATGACATTGTTGTTAGAGATATTTTCTACTTAAGAGCGTCCTTTTCGAGGTACATTTTCATTCAACGCTCTTACGTGATTATGACGTTATTACACGTTTCTCTCTAAATATTTTGGATTCACAGCTATCTTGTAGATATTATCTAGGCTTCTGTATAAATCAAAACATAAAATGTAAAACTAATCTAGTAAAGATCTTTGAAAATCTGCTATTTTACGTGAAGTTTGGCCTTCCATAATGTACTCGTATATTAAAAATGTTCAAAAGTACATCAATAGATGCCTTGCACATATAATCAAGATTCTGAATGACGACATTTTTTTTTTGAAAAACTTTTGAAAGTTTTGTGAATATAGAACAAATCGCGGAATTACCGAATGTCAACAAAGTTTTCAGGCATCATCTCTGCGGGCTTGCGGACAGTAAGCAATGGGTAGCTCGCTGTCCGGCCGTCCGGTAACTGTCCGGACCAAGCCCAAGTCGTCGACGGCGCGCGCTGTTCGCGCCTCAAGGAGTTGTCAGCAACAGCAGGGGCCCAGCCGGGTCGAAGCCTACTGGGGCCAGGGTTATCCGAAAGGGCGCTCGAGCCCCGGTATGAAGGCTTGAAGGAACGGGATGTTTTTTTTAGTCAGTAAGAGTCTGACACTATCTCCCGCTCCGCCCAAGAGCGGGGGTTGTCATAGGATGATTTTTGCCATCGGAAAAAAAAGGCATCATCTCTTTTTTTTTAATTGCCTCTTCATGCAACAAGCTTTTGAACCATGCTCGATGTTGACAATAGGCAAGTGGAAATGGACCCTTTTAATATTCTTTTAATAAAAAAATTAAAAGAGATAAAATAAACTTACTTTAAGAATAGAATAGACGCAATTAGTAATCAATGGAGATTGTGCTTTAAATGCTCTTTCTGTCTACCTATGCAGATTTTCTGCGAGCTATTTGTCCTGTTCATTCGTCTAGAAGGTCGATGGTGCAGAAAGGTTTTGGAGTGGCCACTGCGTACTGAAAGATACAGCGTTGAAAGGCCTCCCACAGGGTGGACCGATAACCTGGTGAGGGTTGCAGGAATCCATGTATGTGAGACACACAGGACTGGTCGTTCTGGGACACTTGAAGAGGCCTATGTCTTCTGTATGTATGTATGTGATTTTGATTTCCGTACTTAGTTTATGGCGTACCATAGTACGTGGGTCGTTACAGCCTTCATTCCGATTAGCCAAACTCTCTCCAGAAGCAGATTAGGCGTACTGATTTATACAGGGGGTTTATGAGAGAGTTTGGTGATGCTAAAGTTCGTATGCATATATTAGTGACGCCCGCGCACTTATGGAGTACGTACATGACCGTTTCCTCCGTCTCCATGGCATGTTCTGCATAAGGAACTATCCATTTATCATCATCATCATATCAACCGAAAGACATCCACTGTTGGACATAGGCCTCCCCCAAGCGTCGCCACAACGACCGGTCCTGGAACGAACTATCCGTTACGCCTACTTTATGGAAGTGTTTATGTAGAGACCAATAATCGGTGATGGTGTCCAACTGTTTCCTAAGCACTATTCTGACTGAACTTCTATTGCTGAGCAAAAGCTTCCCTTTTCTTTTTCTAGCGCAGACAGGGTATGAAGGTTCTTAACAAAACAAAATAATGGGACTTACCCAGAACTATCCATATGACCAGGGTATTTCCTATGACAGCAAGTAACAGCATGACCGCGAAGACCATGAACCAGGCAAGTTGACCCCACCATGGTGGACTGAATGGCCTCTCGCCAAGACCCATGCAGTTGCCAAGAGTAATTCTGGAAATAATTATCGCATTTTAGAACCAATAGAAAATGTAGGTATTAAATACACAGGTGTTTTTCACTTGTGGGGTTGAACCTTCAAAAGGCTCTCAGACTTAGGGGATAAAATTGGGGGCTGTGGGATTTTCACTATACTACCGCGAAAATCTGTCAGTGCAACGCTTGTACAAGGTAGTAACAATCACTCTTTACCTTTCTCCTCAGATGTATCCTGGATAGACCAATAAAGGGTGACCCCTGCTACATTGTACATTTTTTTTTCTATTTCGCGGTCAACCATCATGACTTCTCCCGCTCTAAGGTGGCACAAGGCGTGTCCCGTTATGATCCAGGGCAACGGTATCTCTTTCAAAATATCCCGTGGCTCTAACGGGTTCCGCCCTGCTGGGCCCTTCCGGTTTTGCTAATATCTCTTTGAGGCGCCATCAACGACTCAGACTCGGTCCTTACCAATTCATTTCAATTCAGGAGCAGTTCAGTTTTGTTCACCCGCCTCGATGAAACAATAATCAAAATATTTACTCAGTAAAGTTCAGTTGAGCTTCGAATCGTAATAATTCGAGAAATAATTAATCTACAAAAACCTGAAAACCTGAAAGTATTGTGTAACCACATAAAGCTTTAGTGTTAAAATATTTTTTTTATGTAAATGAAACTTCATGGGTGTGGATTAATTTAAATAAGAATGTATTTGCTTTTTATATTATTAATACCAACTGAAACAACAATTTTAAATCAGTTTAATTTGATGACTTCAGTAGCGAGGTTGGTATAATAAATGCAGTTTTTCGGTGAACTCTTTTCCGATTACTACTTAAGGAATACTGAAAGTTTATGGATTATTTTTTGTTACACAAGAGTGGGAAGTTGTTTTTCGAAGGATTCTAAAATTATATCACCAGCGCAGCGAGTGATTTTAAAATTAGAATCCTGAGCGTTAGCGAGAGAATCAAAAGAGCACGAGGTGAAAACATTTTTTTTGCACTCGAGTGCATTGACTAAATGCAATAATAAAAAAAAAAACAAAATGTACACCAAGGAGGTTACCAGTCTGAGTTTTTCACAAATTAAAAAAGTTTTATGATAAATTTAGCACCGTGGAGGTAGAAGTAAATAGGTTTGATGATGTTTTAGATTCACAAACTTGTGCACACGATATTCTAAATTCAATTTACTTTATCATTTAGTTGATAAAACGGCTTTTGCACTAAGATACCGAAGAGCAAAAATACTCTTCCCGAAATGGGTGGATGAAAATAAGATTTGTAAAATCATTTCAAAGTATATTCCATAACAATTAATGCAATTTGCATTCGCTGAAACCACTGTGCAAAGCAGTTGGAACAGTTTTTTTTTTTTCTTCAATAGCTTTAATTTTTTTTTGAAAATTGCTTAGCCATAACCGCCGATTCAGGGCTCGTAAAACATACCTATGCCTCTAAGTTTGTCTTTCTTTTTTAATTTTTGGAAACGAATAAAAGTCGTACAGTTCAAGGTCCGGGCTGAAAGACGAATGAACTCCAGTTCTACATCTGAAGCCTTCAAATAAGCTTCTGATACTTTAGCTAAATGTGAGGATATCGTTATCGTGGTGGAGGACTACAAGGAAATTTTTTTGCAAACTTTTTCCAAGATTCTGGCTAAGCAAGTGTTGATGTAACAATCTGTAGTCACTGTCCTTTGATCTTCAAGCGATACTGTAGTGTGTATTCCCTATATGTCCTGATTTGCTGAAAAAAGAAGCAAACATTTTTTACCAACACTTCGAGTTTCCATCGTCGGAAAGTCTTCAAAAGGAAAGACCCACTCTGCCAACTGGCTTTTTCTTTCGGGTTCAAAGCAGTACACCCAAGTTTGGTCACCTGTCACGATATTATAGACAGCCAAAGACTGTCCTCCAATTAGCTTTTTTATCATTTTAAGGCACCACTAGACACGCAGTCGTTTCTGGTCCTCCGTTAAGTCACGTGGTCAATCAAGGGCAAAGCTTCCGAACCTTCGGATGCACATGTAAAATGTTTTGCACTTGGCTTATTCCAATGCATTTGTTTGGCATTAGAATAAGCCAAGTGCTTGCACGAATTTGCTGGTACCTACCTAAGTAAATTTTTTGTCAGTTTCAATAAGTGGTCGTACGGGTTCAATTTTCGAGTCTGTAACCGCAGATACCGGCCGACCATCACGTACCTCGTCATAGAGATGACCACGTTTACGTCTAAATTCTCCAAATCACGAATACACAGAGCTGCGACTTTGCGCTTTATTACCAAATGCCAATTGACAATTGTCTCTACGCAATTTAGCTTCACTTTTCTTGGACTGACCGACATTTGACTATTCAAAAGTGCCTGCAATGGTCTATATGAATTTTTTTTTTTTTTTTTATTTTTACTTTGACTCTCGAAACTCTCTTGTTGACTTAAGCCACATCGAAAATCTTAAAAAAAATCATTGAACGAAAATGTTCTCAGTTAAATTAATTTTAATAGCGATATACAATTTTAGAAAGGACGTCATAATGAAAAAACAAATGATAGTTTTGCAAATTAAAAAGTAACATGTTCGCAAAGAGTTCCATTTTCGAATTCTATAATTGTTTTTTTCATTATTTTATTGTAAGTGGCCAGATCCAGAAACTTTCAGTATGCCCCAGGTACTAATTACAAAAACTCTGGATTAAATTCAGATATAACAAAACAAACAAAAACTAGTAGGTACTGTGACGTAATAATCCTTCTATACCATAATATCGTATGACCTCCATTGTCTACACCGACTTTACTAGACTGTCTAGGTATACCTGCGTTCATTGATCGTCATACCATCAAGGCTAGGCTCTACCTGCCATCACCCCATACAGCCTGTTATTTATTTTGCACGCCACATTAGTCAAAAGTAGTTAAAAAGCCATCAAACTGATATACACTCGTCATTTGGGTATGTTATTTTCTAGAACAAGTACTCATTATAATAATAAATTACTCATTCGACACAGTAGGTATGCCTCAGTAGGTATATAATCATAATAAAATTATCAAAAACAATATCACACATTTCATAAGCAGTAGTCTCAGGGACGTCTTGTCATTGCTTTCTGAGAGGGTGTGTTTTGTAGGGACGTATAATGTGTTAGCCGAAGAGGTGCTCACAACCATAAAAAGAAATCTTTTGTGGGAAAAATAAACTAGACTTTTATATCTTCAACCTAGTCCATAGAGTGCCAAGTGACCCATTTGGTGGTCATGGTTAAGCCAGAGTAAACGAAAGATAATGTAAGGCCTGCAAAAAATAGCCCTTAAAAAATTGTGATGTGATTTTTTCGCGAAACGAGAGATATTATGGTAGAGGAAATTGTATTTGGTTTTATACAGGCTGATCACTTAAATGTATAGAACTTTAAATTAAAAAAACTTTAGAACTAAAACAGTGAGATATTTTTTTTCGTAATAATATTATTCAAACTTGGCATCATTATAGATATCAACAAATAACTTTTGCCCATTTACTGCCTTAAAATACACTATATTTTTATCCGACTTCAAAAAAGGAGAAGCTTCTACGTGCGGCTGAATGTATGATATTTTTTTTTTGTTATTTTTTTTATGTATGTTCAACGATATCGATTTTGATTGAAAACTTATGCTTCCAAGTTGGTCCCATATAAATATTGTTATGATTTGATTATGAACTTCAAAGATATGGAACAGAACTCCTCATAGGATCACAGCAGAATTGTCGTAACAAGTAAAATTGCTGTGTTTATACGTATAGTCAATATCTGACTGAAAGAAAAGGGGGGAAGAGGATGTATCAAACTGATCTGGTGATAAAGCCGGAAGGTAAATTAATGTAATCTAACGGAGTTTGAGATTACTTATTAGAATCGTTATGAGATGCACTCTGGCTATAAGGTATTTAAGTTTGGCTAAGGGGTACTTTTTAGTAGTGGTACCTTAACTAAAAAGGGAAAAAAAAAAAATTTCACAAAAAAATAAATAAACTGACGAACAAAGGGACAAAACTATTTATTATAGATACACCGACTTCCGAAATTAAAGTTAATTTGTACTTTTCAGTGTTTTTAACATTGAAGTCGGTTTCATGTTTTTTTATTTTGTAAAAAGTTTTTTTTTACTTTATTAGTAGACACTATCAAAATAACAAATTGCTGCTTTTAGTGTTCTACATTGACGCAGAATCACCTAAAAATTCAGAACTTTGGGATTAAATCATTTGTTTGGCATTGTAATAACTGTGATGCCGCTGTTCCAATTCTCGTTTACACTTTAGAGTAAAATTATTAAAATGAACATAGTAGTTATGATAGATCTTAAAAACTATCCAACACAACAACTCATAAACTAATAAACAGATATGAAATGGCCTCTAATCTAAATAATAATAATGAAATGTTTAATTCGGACAACAAAGGAACCTAATGGTGAAATGGTGGCACGAAAAAGTTTTATATATCGTGTTTGGCCACCCTATGTTAAGGCCACAGTAGTTCTGCAACTATTTTTAATCTATTACATACATATGTGAACAACAGACATGTACAAATGTGATATATTAAAATGCCTTCGCGTTTTTGGAGCACCGACACATGATATTAAAAATACGTCTTTGAGACTTCATACTTATTGGGCACGCCACATTTATGGTGGTAAGTCCCCTCTTTGAGGCGTGACTGGAAAGACCTTACGGCGCCCTTACCTACCGCATGACGCAGATCCTCACCAGACATGGTAAGTTCGGGAGGTTCCTGTACCGGATTCGTGCGGAAGTGACGCCCGGGTGTCGACATTGTGTAGAACTTCTGGAGCACACAGTCGAGGTGTTCCGTGCTTGGGCGGACCATCGCCGTGCACTCATGGGGGCGATCGGTGGTGGAGACCGCTTGCGGCGGGCCTTGGTTCACGCCATGGTCCGGAGCGAGGAGGAGTGGTAGGCGGTCGCCACTTTCTGCGAAGCAGCAAAGGAGCTAACAAAGGAGGAGGCCGACCGCATCAAGCAAAGGCGGAGCTCACAGCGCCGCAGCCGCCGCCGGGATTCCGATCCCGATTTCTGGCCATCGTAGGCGCGGGCTTGCGGACGGCGAGCAATGGGTAGCTCGCTGTCCAACCGTTCGGTAACTGTCCGGACCAATCCCAAGGCGTCGACGTCGCGCACTGTTCCAGCGCGCCTCAAGGAGTTGCAACAGAAGGGGCCCAGCTGGGTCGAAGCCTACTGGGATCAGGGTTAGTTTCGAAAGAGTAGCTCGAGCCCCGGTATAGGGGCACGAAGGAACGGTGAGGGTTTTTAGTCAGTAAGAGTCTGACACTATCTCCCGCTCCGCCTAAGAGCGGGGGTTGTTATAAGATGATTTTCCCATCAATTTGTTGACTAGAAAAACTATTAAAAAACGTTAAATATTGTGCTGAGACAGAACAATACGAACAGGTAGTGGTCAAAAATAACTTGCATTAATTTTTTAACTTGGAATACTTCAGGCTTAAGGGAGAGACTACAAGAGGCGAGTGTCGAAGAATAATGGCCGCCTCTTATCGACTGAAACTCGAAGACATTCCTGAAATCGAAAACGATAGCTCATGATCCGCAGTAACTTGGACATTTCCGTGTAGGATCTACGTCAGCAGCCCCTTATCGTCGATTAATCATTGTATTAAACAATGTGGCTTTCCGTATCTGTCTGTCTATCCAGTGTCCGTCCGCTAATTGATTTTTATGTAGTTTTATCAAATAGTTAGATATTTTTTCACTAAAAATTCATTTATGTAATATACTAACTTTTGCCCACAGCTTCGCTGTTATACATAAAATATAGTCTATGTAACTCAGGAATAAAGCAGCTTTTTTTTTAAACACAAATAAACTCGAAAATGATTTACGCAATCTTGACTTTAACCCAGTTTACAATACTGCTGACGCTAATTTTGCTTTATCGTACTTAATAAATCATGTTCAATTTGCAATATTACGTAACACGACTATTTCTTCCGTAAACAAGAAACTGTATAACATTAAACCTTGGGTTACTCCGGGCTTGATTCGATGTATCAGACAGAGGGATAAACTTCATCAGAGAGCTAAGAAATACCCTGACAATCCAATCATACAAACTACCTATAAAAGATACAGGATTTTTTGCAATAACCTCCTGAAGAACTTGAAAAATAACTACGATAAAAATGAATTAGCTAAAGCAGGAAACAACAGTAAGCAGCTTTGGAAACACATTAAAAATGTCACTTATATGGCAAAAAAACGTGAATCTAATTCGAGTTTCCTGCTTATTAATCCCTCACCTCATTCATCAGCTAACCACGTTAACAACTTTTTTATAAATGTTGGGAAAACTCTTGCCGAACAGATTCCAACACAAGACTGTGTCCAAAGACCTTCGCTTGATTTAAGAAACAGGTATACCCTAAATTCTTTTGGCTTACTGGATACTGACGAAGACGAAGTTACTCGAATCATTTGTGGACTAAAAGATGATTCTGCAGTAGGTTGGGATAATATTAGTAATAAGATCCTAAAACTTTGTAAGCATATCCTTGTTCCGCCTTTGACGCATATACTTCGTATCTGTTTTTCTGAGGGAGTTTTCCCTAGATTTATGAAAAAAGCACTTGTAATCCCTGTTTTTAAATCCGGAAACAAAGATTTAGTAAATAACTATAGGCCAATATCGATACTTTCCTCAATTTCAAAAATACTAGAAAAAAAATTAAACAATAGACTAATTAACTATTTAGAAAAAAATAAGCTCTTATCCTCTGCGCAATTTGGTTTTAGAGCCAAATTATCTACAGCTGATGCAGTACACAGCCTGACAGATTACGTCTCTGAAGAACTCGGTAAAGGACAACAGACCCTGGGGGTATTTCTTGATCTAGCGAAGGCCTTTGACACGGTATCGGTTCCTTTATTATTAAACAAACTAGAAGCTATAGGAATAAGAGGCACACCGCTAAAACTTTTTGCTGACTACTTAGATGATCGATATCAATGTGTCAAAATAGACAATATTACGAGTGATGAGCAAATAAGCTCTGGATATGGTGTTCCCCAAGGAAGTATCCTGGCCCCTACCCTAATTCTGATCTATATCAACGATTTATGTAACCTAAATATTAAACATGGCAAAATTGTTTCATATGCCGACGACACGGCCTTAATATTTACCGCAAAAACTAGCAGCGAATTATACGAATACGCTCAATTGGGTTTCAACACTGTGACTAATTGGCTTCAAAACAATTTATTAACATTGAACGCTGACAAGACAAAATATATTCACTTTTGCATGCGTAGTCCTCAATTTAACACTGATAACTCTCATCTGTATGCCCATAAATGTGGATTCCGATCATCCAGCATGTGTGAGTGTCCCTGTATCTTAAAAACACACGACATCAAATATCTCGGGGTCATAATAGATGAAACGCTCTCATTCAGACCACACATTGAAAGTCTAGTTAAAAGAGTGCGCAAATTAATCTATGTCTTTAAAAAATTGCGAGCGATCGCAGATCCAAAATTGGTGACACAAATTTATTTAGCCCTAGGACAATCTGTAATCCAATACTGTATCATTTCCTGGGGTGGAGCACTTAAAACTCATCTACTGCCTCTTGAAAGAGCCCAGAGAGCAATTTTAAAAGTAGCCAATTTCCTTCCCTTTCTCTATCCTACAGATCAGCTATACAAATCCTGTAACGTGCTTTCTGTTCGCCAGCTTTTCATAATGCACTTAGTACTAAAACAGCACACCATGCTTTCCTACAACGCTGAAATCACTAATAAGAGACGGAATGATATTGTTTGCCATTCTAATGCATCCTCAAAATATGTATTTGTAAAAAGACTTTTTTCTTTTTTAGGCCCATTTCTGTACAATAAATTAAATAGGAAATTAAGTATCTACCAATTAAATAAGTATAAATGTAAAAAAATTATTCTCCAATATTTCCTAAGCTTGTCTTATATAGAGACAGAAGACCTACTTACTGTTTGTAAATAAAACACGCTGTATCTCTAAATTTCGTTAAGTTATTAAAATAGTTATATTTAGTGTTAATTTATTTTTTTGTATCTGCTTAGCACTCTCTAGCCTGAAACACAGGTTCATCCTAGTTCAGGCAAATTAGCAACTGTGTTCTTTTTAATATTTAAAATACTTTATTGTAAATGTGCCCTATGTTATAAATAAACGATTTTATTATTATTATTATTCCATTTATTTATTATTATTTACATAATTTTTAAATTTTTAAATATTTCTTAAAAAATAACATTAAAAAAAACATTTAAAAATATAAAAAATAGTAGCCCACCGGCATCGGGAACAGGGTCCAAGCTACCGGCGGTCAGGGCTCCTGAGAGAGGAACCTCCGGACAATACGCGCCGTGTCTAGGAGTACTGCCTTCTGGATCAAGCCCTTGATCCAACTGCCTAACGAGAGCCTCCGCAGATGTTGGTCGAGGCTCTTGGCTATTAAGCCATTGGCCGTCACGACTATCGGCACAATGATTGCTCTATCCACTTCCCACATGTCGACAACCTCGCGAGCCAAGTCAAGATATTTAGTTTGTTTATCCTTCTCAGCTTTCACGAGGTTCTCGTCATGAGGGACCGCTATATCAACAATCATTGTGCGACGCTCCAGTCGATCTATCACCACTATGTCAGGCTTATTGGCAACAGTAGTCCTGTCAGTGATGATAGATCGGTCCCAATACAATGTGACGCTGCCATTCTCGAGAACTGGGTCGGGCACATACCTATAGTACGGTACTTCTGATTCAACAAGATTGTATTTAAGAGCAAGTTGCTGATGGATAATCCTGGCTACAAGGTTGTGTCTGTGCAAATAGTCTCCGTTAGCTAAATGAGAACACCCAGAAATAATGTGTCGGATTGATTCTCCGGGCCGGTGGCATGCCCGACAGATGTCAACCGTACCGTCCTTCACAATATATTTCCGGTAGTTGTTCGTCATCATAACTTCGTCCATAATTGCAAAGACAAAACCTTCGGTTTCTCCAAAGAGATTACCAAAGCGTAGCCAGGATACGGACGCTAAAAGATCTACATCGGGCCCATGTAAGGCCCGGTAAAAGCGCCCGTGAAGCTCCTTGCCCTTCCATACTTCCTTGCGTTCATTAGTATCCATTACAATAGGTTTGCGCCAGTTCTCGTTGGCCAAGGAGAGCGGGGTGAGGCCTTTGTCCACCGCCACTACATCTCGGTGCATCCCCACGTCGGTTTCCAGGAAGTATTCCCTGAGACTGCATACCTCACGGTTGTGCAGGGTCTTGGCATTTAAGAAGCCACGACCCCCACACTTCCGTGGGATATACAGTCTCATCACCGATGATCGTGGGTGATGCATCCGATTTGCGGTAAGCAGAGTGCGGACCCTCCTATCCAGGGCGTCGAGTTCCGTCTGAGTCCATTTGAGTATGCCGAAAGAGTACATCAAAACCGGCATGACCCAACCGTTGAAGGCGCGCACCTTGTTCCCGCCTGATAAAAGACTTTTCAGTACTTTATTCAGGCGGCCAAAGAAGCGCTCCCTCAACGATTGTTTCACTTCAGCAGCATTGATGCCCAACGCTTCCGACATACCCAAATACTTGTAAGTTTCGGTTGAGCAGAGGGATCTAAGGTGTATAGAATCCGAGAGTTGGGTTCCCACGGATTCCATAATCTCCCCTCGCTTTACATGCATGACTGCACATTTGTCCAAACCAAATTCCATCCTGATGGCACTACTGAAGGTTTCAGTTACCTTCAGTAGCTCCATCAGTTGCAAGTTGTTGGAAGCAAAAAGTTTCAGATCATCCATGTAAAGAAGGTGAGATATGACCTGACCCTCTCTTCTCAACCGGTAGCCTATACCCGAACCCTCCAGCAGTGTGCTGAGAGGGTTCAAGGCTAGGCAAAACCACAGTGGACTCAAACTGTCACCCTGGAATATGCCACGCTCGATCCTTAACGGTTCGCTGTTCTCCGAAACCCGTCGACACCCTGGATAGTGAAGGACCGTCCTCCACTGCCCCATACATGACATCAGAAAGGTGCGCAGAGTTACATCAATTTTATATAGCTCTAGCACCCTCATGAGCCATGTATGTGGCACTGAATCATAGGCCTTCTTATAATCTATCCAGCATGTCGACAGATCTCTTCGAGAACGATGAACCTGTTGGCTAATGGCAACATCAATGAGGAGCAGCTCCTTAGTACCACGGGACCCGTTCCTACATCCATTCTGAGAAGCAGACATGATGGAATTTGTCTCAATATGATTATTAATTTTAGCTCTCAGGATGGATGTAAGAACTTTATAGACCGTCGGTAAACACGTAATCGGTCTATAATTTTTGGGTTCCGTAGTACTACCCGATTTATGGAGCAGGTGGGTTATTCCTGTCGTCAGGAACTGGGGCAGTGACCCTGACTCTAAGGTAGATTGGAATTGGGACGCCAAGCGAGCGTGCGAACTTTTAAACCATTTAAGCTAAAAGTTGTGCAGCCCGTCCGGTCCTGGAGATTTCCAGTTTGGTAACGGACGGACTGCACGAGCTACATCTTGGGGGCTGATGGTAACTGCCCCCATTTCTGGTATAAGTTCGCACTCTCGCTCGACCTCCCGAGTCCAATCACCCTCAGTGTGATTGACAGGCACCGACCAAATGCTGCGCCAAAATGAATACATGGCATCATCATCCGGTAGGCGCGTATCAATCACACTTTGGTCCGGTCGCTCCCAAGCCCTGTAAACCCACCTTTCGTTGCTTTGGAACGCGCGATTCTGGGTGTACCGCTCCACTCGCCGCTTGTACCGTCGTATACGGTTTGCCCATGCATAGACTTTCTGCCTCAGGAAGTCGATACGCTCTGTGATACGGGGTAGATAATCTCGTGGACTAATATCTGTCCCCGAGAACGCCCGCCTCACAAAGCGCATCACTCTAGGGCGAGTGTTGCCCTCCCTGAAGCAGATAAGTTTGCCGATGAGTGCTCTAGCCTCACCGATACGACGCTCGATCCTGCACTGCCAAGCTGGTTTAGCTGGTCGTGTAGCTCTGTCACTATTTGGAATTTTGACGTGAGCTACACGACACGCCGCTGCAGCCGCACAATACAAGATCGAGTGGGTATCGGTAAGGTCTTCGCTGCTATCAAAACAATTTGATAGCTGCGAATCTAGAGCACACACCAACGCCCTATTTTTTTATTATTATTATTATAGCTTTCTATCGGTGAAATAACTTTAGCAATAGAATCAGTACTTTCAGAGATTACCTTCTACGAACAAAAAAAAACAAACTTTACCTCTTTATAATATTAGTATAGATTATAATCATCGTAATAAAACTTTTGATAAAGTAAAGAAAATTTGTGTGTCGTGTGTACTTTGTAAACAAGTCAGCAAAAAAATAATTTGTTCGTAGCTTACGCAGACTTCATTATAAGAGATAGGCACATCAAAGTAATTAACTAGAAATATTATTGTAGTCTATGACATAATCCCGCATATATTACACACGTATCACATATCTCTTACAGCTGTCTTCCAGTAAAGAAAAAAAAACTTTTATTGGTATAAACGACCTCTGTATTTTTGAAAGTGTTTTTTCACTGATAAAGTGTGAAAACTTATTTAAACAAATAGTGCAGCCAACTAGATAATTTAATTAGTGTTAACCATCTGTCCGAAGCTGGGGCGGATTGCTAGTACTTTCAATAAAAAAGCACCAGGAAAATTCGTTTCCAAACAAAACAAATTAAACTTCTAAAAAATACGCGCTTAATAAAGACAATCTTCAAGTTCAAAACATCATCATAAACAATCACAAAGTTTCGGGATTGCGTTAGAATTAATTAAACAAAAGTTATACAAAAATACGTTGTCAATTTATAATTGTATTAAAATTTTACAGGTGAAGGTTGGATGAAGTTTGATATCAGCGAAGTTAGAATAAACAGATTATACTGGATAACAATCTACTTAAATGTTAAGCTAATGGATACTCTGGAGATTTCGACGAATTAGAGAGAAAGTAAATTAGTGAGAGCAGTAAAGAGGCTGGTAAACAAAACGTTGTTGTCAAGCAAGATAAGATTTGATTAGACTAATGATTTTGTCAATCATTTGTATCCAGAAAATCTTATTATGATTTAACAAACTTCTAAATTTGTCTTTTCAACAACTCAACTTTTCTTAGGAATCTGTACCTAAAGGAATTTACGGACATAAAGTAAAGAATGAAGGACTAACGCGTAGATAATCCAGCCTTATTACGCTCTAAATCTTTAATTTTTTCTGCGGACGTGCGGGGATAAAATCCAGCTTAGATCTAGTATTCCTGACCTTTACTACAAAACTACTTCTTTTATTTTACAGAAAGGTTTAATAGTAAATTGAGTCTAATAAATCTTCGTTAGCATAGGTTTCCCGTTGAAAAGGGAAAATCATAGGTCAGCCTTCATTACTTACAGCCGAAAGGGTCGGAACTGTTTTAGGTAATTTTCTTTTATTTTACGAATTGTTTTTTATTACCTTATTAGTTTAGTGGATTTGATCTTGGGTTCTTTATAAAGTTTGCTAAGATATTCTAAGGTATAGGTCGCATAAAAGGTTCTGTGATCCAAATTACAAATGAAAGCTTCTCACTCTAGAACGGTTCTCAATCAATAGATCTCTCAATCAATATCACAGACGTACTGACTAGAGCGCGAGCAAGATAACTTGGCGCGAGCTGGGGGCGTGCTTGATGTTGCCAGCCAAACAAATCTATTTTCCTTAATTTGATTAAAAACGCTTATTCATAACAGTGTAATTTAAAAAAACATATTAGCTATACTACATTAAGCGCAGGCCACACGCCGGTGTCTACTCGAAACGGGGAGGACAGGCGAACGAACCGGGCGGGCGGGCTAGGCGGGCGAACATCGTTTCACCTCTTTACATACTTCGGTTCACACCGCGAGCTACCGACGAACCTAACGAGCTAAGCTAACGAAATATCCGACGATTCCAGCGAAGCTACTCGTTCACCTCGTTGGCGCGCCCGCGCTTCGCTAGCTTAGCTCGCCCGCCAGCCCGCTCGCCCGGTTCGTTCGCCTGTCCTCCCCGTTTCGAGTAGACTAGTCGACGCTCGTCTTTCGAATAGCAGTGTAGTGTTTAGTTTGGGAACGATGAATATGTCATATATCGACGAAAGTTCTGTTGATGACTTAACTACTAATACTACCCCCGCTTCGCCCGCTTAGCCCGCTCCGCTCGTCGCTCGTCTTTCCGTAGTTTTCGGTGTGAACCCCATAGTTTAGTTCGCCAATATTTCGCGTAGTTTGTATAGTTTCCTTCGTTCGCTTCGCCCACCCGCCTAGCCCGCCCGCCCGCTAGCTGGCGGTGGCCTGCGCTTCATAGTGCCTATTGTTATTATTGTTCCTATTTTGGTGTACAATAAAGTTTATTCTATTCTATTCTATTAAAAAGAAAGTAAACAATTTTGATATGTCTTGTAAAAGAAATATTTTTTTAAATGGGAAATTTGTTACAATATCATATATTATAATACATTCAGGTTTTCTAAAAATATAGATTATTTAACAATGTAGCCATCATTATTTTTTGTAAATTATCTAAAAAAAAAGCAATTTTAGGTACAGAAACGTCAAGATTTTCAGCTAGTACCTAAACCCTAAATAAATTGACTATAGGTTATTTTCATTTGCACAAGTAATTTAATTTTAATAAAAGTCTTGAAAACTTTGTAAATCATTTAATGAATATTTATTCTGTCATGGATGAAGTTTGCAGAATTCATATCGTCATGATAATCAATTGATTAAGATTTAAGCACATAGTAGCAGTCCAATTTCAACAAACTTTGTTGACTTACTAGGTCCCACTCGGGTACGCATATTTAGGGAAATTATATTGTGATGGTCACCCGAAAAATTATTTGACAAATGGGCCCTAATTTTGGAAAATGGTACCGTAGGCCCAATATTTTCTCATTTCTCTTCACAAACACGTTTGACTTTCAAGATAATATCCCTGCTAGCAATTTTAATCACTTTTGGTATAATAATGACGACTATTTACTTTAGAAACGATAAAAAACACAGAACACAACACATTCTCCTGACACATGACTTAAACGTCAAACGATTAGTTTCCAATTCCTGCCACGCGCCAACTTATCTTGCGCTAGCTCTATCTACTAATTTATGCTCTAAAGAGATTACGAGACTAAGGAGATTTGATATCGGTATCCTATATCGAGATTTATGTTGGAGTATGAGCAACGTCTAGAAATAAGTATTTTTTGTATGTAACTGATTATCGAAAATGTGTGTATCATCAGTAATGATGAGAACTACTTCTTGTAAACGGTTGCTTCTATATTTTTTAGGATCGAATGAAGTTTACACAAAACTGTCTGAATTACAGAAAATATTTTTTTTTTTTTTTGAGGTGGGAAATCACCAAATGGATGCTTCCACTCTAGGTGAAGAGACAGGGAGTGTCAGACTTTTACTGATTTTTGTGTTCCTTCAGTTACTTTTTAAGTTCCAGGGCCATATCGACTTATTTAAGCTTTATGTTTAATATACCTAAGTACATATATATTACGACTCTATTTTGTGGGTAACGAACAATAAACCAACTAGTTCTGATCACGCAACTGATTTATTATGATTATGACATAGCTATTAGATATTCAATTCACAACGAGCCGATAGACAGTTCCTAGATAATGTTGTTCATTACCTAGGCACACCTATACTTAGCTCAATCTATACACTTCTTTTATGGCTGGACTCACTACAAACCTCATTGCAGAATCTATCATAGAGTGTATACATCACATGGCGCTTTGTATCGTCGGCGTCGTCAAAATGGCTTCCGTACTAATATTAACTTTTACTGGCACATAATAATATATTTTAAATAAATCCCATAAATGAATATGATAAATAACTGTTTCAACAATTCCGCAAAGAGCGGTTCTTTTGTCTCGAAGATTAATCCGACATATTAAATTAGAAATCTTATTGTTGAGTGTTTAGGGAAAGCCACATTCTCATCCTGTTTGTACGGGTGCATGCCAGCGACCTCACCAAGAAAAGCCATTTCAAAAAGCAGTGTTTCATATTTTGTTTCATAACTTTTGACAATGTTTTCCTGGAAGGTCATATATACATATTCACGGTCGTTTTACAATTTAATTTTACACCACACCACAAAACAATCCAACCTTTCTTGTACTTCCATTCAAATAAGGTTCATTTTGGAAAAACATTTAAGAGATTTAACTTTGTTTAGGTCCCCCGTCTTGTATAATTAAACCAATGTTGTATATGTAATAGGAGCAGTTTGTAAGCAAAATACGAGTATTCTACGTTCTTTCGAAAAAAAAACAAGTTTTCTCAAAGAGAATGTTTTTTTAATGGCCAATTAAAGATAAAAAATTATTTTATTAGCTCAGGTTATTATAGTGAGTATCATTTTTAGGGTACCGTAGCCAAATGGCAAAAAATGGAAACCTTATAGATTCGTCATGTCTGCCTGTCTGTCTGTCCGTCCGTATGTCACTGCCACTTTTTTCCAAAACTATAAAAGTTATACTGTTGAAACTTAGTAAGTAGATGTATTCTGTGACCCGCTTTAAGATTTTTACACAAAAATAGAATAAAAGCAATAAATTTTGGGGGTCCCCATACTTAGAACTGAAAAAAATTTTTTTTTCATCAAACTCATACGTGTGGGGTATTTATGGATAGGTCTTTAAAAATGATATTGAGGTTTCTAATATCATTTTTTACTAAATTAAATAGTTTACGCGAGAGACAATTCCAAAGTAGTAAAATGTGTGTCCCTGTAACTTCTAAAATAGGAGAATGATAAAACTAAAAAAATATACGATGTACATTACCATGTAAACTACCAACGAAAATTGTTTTGAACGAGATCTAGTAAGCAGTTTTTTTTTTTTAATACGTCACAAATCTAAAAAAATACACTATTATTAAAACATCGATCAAAGTTACAACGAACTACAAGAACTTTTATATTATGTCACTTGCTGCTACGGAACCCTCCATGGGCGAGTCCGACTTGGTTTTTATTTGCTTGTACCTATAAAAATAAGAAGTTTTAACATCTTGCAAATTATTCCTATATTTCCAACTATTTTCCTTACTTGTACTATATACGCAAAGAAAAGAGCAGCTTTACTTTGCGAAAATAAACTAAGTAGTACATCAAATAGGAGGCTTCTTACATAATCAGGCATCTGCTCCCGGACATGTGTTTGATCAAGTTAAAAGCTTGTTAAAGGTCAATTCGTTTGTTACAAGTTAACATTGATGTTCATGCTTCATTAACTTAACTGATTGGAAACGTGGTTTGCATGTGTACTTGGCCACCCACAATAGCATCATATACAGGTGTATTTTCTAACTCCATTCTCCATTTGAGTTGTATTCTCTAATAAAGTAGGTACCATTTACTTCAGTCGACTGAACAATTTTCGCTCCATATTCGAACTTCTGTGCTTCTGATTTTCGAATGTTTCTAAAGCAAAGCTTTCCAAAGTAACGATAAATACTTTTTTTTGTTGACTATGCCCATGTCCATCCTTTTTCTGGACATACCTATAGAGCTGAAGGACTGAGCTATAGTCTTTTTAATAAGCCAACAGACTTGGTAATTTCGTTCATTATATATTCATTTAAAAAAATTATATATTCGGTACTTTTTATAAGGTTCTTCTGTTAGTAAACAATGATCTCTATCTCTTAATCAACCTTGATTATTGAATCCGTGTTGACTACATCAGATTTAATTAAATCCTAACCCTGTGCACCCGGCTGTATAAATATTTGTTCCGTGTGGGATGTAAACCCGCGACATGTACAATTGTACATTACCATATATTTGGTGCAATGGTTAGCCATTGCATTATATGTTCCGTACCTTTAGGAAAACGGCAAAATAATATTTGTGTTTAAGGGAAAATTGTGTGTAAGGGAAATGAGTATAATAATATTACATTATTACCCAGAGCTCCTGCTTTGCAATTTATGTAAGATACAGCAAGTGGTATTTGCTAAAGTATACCACCTAAGTCAATCCCGGAGCACGATCCTTACTCTTCCATAAACAAACGGTCTACCCCTAATAAAATTGGACAAAACATCTTCAGAAGGTTTCCCATAGCGAATACATCGTCGAGTCGCAATGGGACTGTAAAACACCAGCAGGGATGGTAGTCCAGATGTATTTGACTGATATATTTTATTCCGTATTGGCTGAAGACAAATGACAATCCCGAGGGAACTACCTACGATAAATGTCCGACATTGTTGAATGTTCCATTGAGATTGAGAAGGGTTCGCGTCTTCTTCATTGTTTAAATAAAACTTGTTTGAACCGCAGCCTTTTAAATTACTGTTTCATTTTGTGAAACGACTATTGGAAACCGTAATAGTTTTGTTCAATTGTTTTTTTTTTTTTGTTACTGTAATTTTTTTTCACCTTTTATTCCTAGCTTCGTCAACGTTATAAATGTTATCATTGATCTTGAATGAAAAATGATATTTTACACTGTTTAGTTATGGTATCACCACTAAAAAGTACCCCTCAGACAAACTTATATACCTTATAGCCAGGGTGCATCTTATAACGATTCTAATAATCCCAAACACGGTTAAGTTACATCAATTTAAATTCCGGCTTCATCATCAGATCAATTTGAAAATCCCCTCCTCTTTTTCTTTCAGTCAGTCATCGACTACACGTTTTATACGTGTTTGAAGCAATTTTACTTATAACGACAGTTCTGACGTGACCCTATTAAGAGTTCTGTTCCATATCTTCGAAGTTCATGATCAAACCACAATAATATTTCTATGGCATCAACTTGAAGCATAACCTTTCAATAAAAAAAAACAATTTTCAAAATCGGTCCACAATCGACCGAAATATCGGTGAACAAACACAAAAAAAAAACATGTCAGCCTAACATAGAACCTTCCCCTCTTCTTTTCAAACGAATTATTTTAAAACGACTTCGAAAGTCGTTTTGAAAGAATTCAATAATTATTAGTGATTGCTTTTTTCTATACGATTTATGTTCGATTGTTCTATGTGGAATTTTTTAATGACTTTTTTAAGATTTCATATACGTAATCATAAAAAAAAAATTACAAGTATAGTAAATAATTAAAAAACAAAAATAATAAAATTGTTCGTTGAAAATTCATAATTGCATCGTTTATGAATATTACTACAATCATCAAATAAAACACATAGCATGAAATATAAAATAATAATATATGTTATTCGAAATCTGAAAATCAGTGGTAAAGAATATTACATATGTAATAATTTAAATTTGACATATTTATGTTATAATTTAACTTATTCTTTTTAGGGAAATATTTCATTAGAAATAATTGTTTGATAAAATATATATTTAAAATATAAAATAAAAAACATATAATTCTAATTATAAATGAATATACATATAAAAATATAAAAAAATCATAAAGTTTGCCTAATAGCTATGTAATACTCTACTTGAAATGATTAAACCCTTAAGCAATGTTTGTGAAATCTTTATCACATACATTAACTCTAGTTACTTAGGAATCACGCGTTTAAAATCAACAGAACCAAAATTGATCGCCCGTTATCATGTAATCGAGGCTCACATCCGTGCCATGATTGTTTTCGCAAATTAATCAAATGGAAACTCCATCAAATTGTGTTTGGACCATTGCTTATATATCTATTAATTTAATGTAAACTGTGAGGCTGCACTAACGAGTTAATAATGATCCCGTTACCTAAAGTGCGGTCAAGTTGTACTATATGGAACATAGACTACAACCGCATCAGGCACTGGCGGCGTCGGCGGTGGGATTTAGTCAAATTAAAGCAACCTCAAGTCAAAATTACAAGTAAGCCTGAGAGTGTTCAGAACTTTATTTTTGAACTAAGAACTTAAACTAAAAAAAGAAAAACCTTTTAATAATAATTATAATAATAACCTTATTATAAAAAAATAAAAACCTTATTGCAAAAACATTCTTTTTAGGAAATAATGTAGATATCAAATCAAAAACACTAAAATAATTAAACCTTTGATAATAATTCCTATGTAATATTGTTTTTATAAAAGTGCTTCCAAAATAATCGAGATATATTTTACCGAAAACTTGGAATGCGGTCTAAAAATCAAGACAGCCCGAAATAACCACAGAATCAAACCGAACGCTGAAGGAAATAAAATAATTATTTCCGAAACGAAACCAACAAAGAGGCATCTACCAATTTTATTGAACATTCAGGAGATAGATGGTGTTTTTATTCATCGTAGTATATTGTTACATCGGCCATCGAGAAAAAAGTCTTTGACCTGCGTTGACCCCTCTCCATTTCCCTTTCAAAGACAGACGAGCGACGCCCCAATTAAAGTCAAAGGAAACGGAAAGGTCCCTGTAGGACACAAAGCTGCTAAAAAGAATTCCTAAGTAAATATCAAGTAGTGTATGTGCGAAAAAATAAATTTTCTGTTTACCAAATACATCGCCCATTTTCCGCACTTTATACATAGTTATTTTTTATCTTGGATACAACTATGACTATAGGGTTTATTTGCAACCTAAAATCATGTGACGATGTACCGATCTGGATACTTATCTAAAATTAATAAAAAAAATACAATTCTTGAAGATTAAATAAATTTGTGTTTAAAAACCACAAATTTATTTAATCCACAAGTTCATTTTAATTACTTAAATGTTTTTAGGTGATATAATATATTGATAAGGAGTAAGCTGGAATTTCAAAGAAGTATATAGGCTACTTTTAATTGAAATCAACTTCGACTTCACATCCGCACTAATCGATATTAACGCAAATGAAGTTGCTGGTAAAATCTAATATTTTATAAGTATGTAAATAGTAGTAAATGTTGACAATTTAAGTAGACAGTAAAATTACTAACTAAGTAAATTTTCTCACTTTAATCAAACCACGCAAGTAGAGCTTAGAAGTTCTGTACAAGCCTATTAGGTAATCTATTATGAGACCTAGAAACACCACTAAACCTCGTTAAGTTGTTAAACAATTAAACTAACACAAGAACATACTCATAATAGGGCTAGAACGAGCCTCCAGGATATAACTAACACACAGTAAATACCCTACGTGGGCTAGTCAGGAGAGACCTAGAATTGTGTTATCTAAGATAACATTCCTTTGAAGGATCTTATCGCAGGAAAAATGTCACTGGGTGAAATAATACAGAATAGCTTTATTATATCAATAGATATTTTAATCGTTAGTCAGAATTGACTGAGCCATTTACTTTACCAAAAAAAAAACTGAGGATCAAGCTTTGCTCTTATTATTTTTTCAAAATCGAGACTTCCTCTAATATTTTATGGATTCATATCTATATCCAATTTCCGTATCTTCTCAAAAACTTAACCTGTTTGCTGATTATAGAATGCAATATGATTTCAACCCAAAACCAAAATTGTTTCGGGTGAGAGCAGGTATCTTTAAATTCAAAATAATAAATAAGTCCCTTTTTAATGAAGCTCTTTAATCAACGTTGACATTTATTTATCTCTGTTTTGTGGGGAACAAGGGTTCAACCGGCAGGTGAAACTGAAGGACAAAAGTTTTAGGAGTTCGTAAACAACTCTTCAGTTACCACTGAATATTGCTTTTCATAAAGCAAATTATAGTAATTGTTTTGAGTGGTAGCGTCTTAAATAAAAGCACATGATATCGTTATATTTCTTTGATTTATGATTGAAAATTGTGTTTAAATTTATAAATTTATAATATATCCATCCACCAACCCACACTGGGTCCGCATGCTAGATTACGGCCCATTTCCTCTCCTAGAGAGGAGACCGGAGTCCCAAGTGAGAACATTATAGGTAAAGCTACTTTTTCTTTTGCGATGCTAAATAAGTTTAGTTTAGTTTAGTTTTGATGTTCGAATGTAATGTTGCATCCTATATGATGTCAGATGTCCGAAATGAACATATACCAAAGCATAATCAGCGATTCAAATAAATAATAATAGATGAGTAAACCGATACGATGATTATTTCAGGGAACAAGTATAAAAAAACACACAAAAATTTAAGCAAATTATTTTAATTATTATCTCCCACCTACCTACCTCCTTGGGATTGCGTAGATATAGAAATTTTCCAAGTAAAAGTACGTACATATAAGACTGGTCCAGTAAGACTTCCTTCCAATTGAATTATGTAACGAAATATATTTATAATAATTATTTAGGTCAGGAATTTGGTTCAAAAGTGAACGTCAAGACCCAAAGCAGACAAGGAAAAAAATCTTGAAAAGCTTTTAAAATGGAACAACAAAATTTCACATTTATAAGGTCAAATCGGTGTATAATTCTGACATGTTTTTAGTTAAACTTAGTAACAACTTGCTAACTTACAGCTCCAAAGAGATGTGATATATCAATGGAAATCTGATCTATTATATATATATCATCATTTTCGCTTGTTCCTTATCGATCCCCAGAAATACAAAGCGAAGGTTAACCGCGTAAATTGGAGCAAACGGATTTTGTTGCCGCGAAATTATTTCGGAGTTTGGCGTTAAAGTTTTACAACACGGTAACAGAAGTAAATACAAGTCAGGAATTTCTTGTTTCAAATAAATATTTAGCAGTTTCTTTGTTTATTATCCAGAAGTGTATAACTTCCAAGCAAATGCTATTAGATGAACACTCCTCTTAATATTATTATCAAACTATTTTATTACTTGTAAAATTACATTAGTTACAGAAAGTCCGAATAATCCAAAAGTTATACGTCTTAATTATCTAGTATACAACCTCATGAAACATAAAGGACCACTACACGATGCCATGTTGTCAGGGAAAAACGTTTCAACAAAACGTAGAAGATTATGCCCACTATACTGTCCCGGTTCTGTCACCGACCACCACAGCAGCCAGTAGTCTATGTTGACGGTATCTATACGCTCCATGCATGGCACACGACGTTGATAAAATAGTGATTACCTTCTTTGATAGGATATATTTTTTTAAGAATACACGGGTATGATACGGGCATGATACGGCGATGATACTGTGGTGATATGGCAATGATACGGAGACGATACGTGGATGGTACGGGGATGGCATTAATTCCGCCTTTGTACTTTTATGATGCATGAAGTTTTAATAAATAATAAATTATTCAGGGATGATGATGATACGGTGATGATACGGCGATGATACGGTGATGGTACTGTGATGATATGGGAATGGTACGAGGATGATATGGGGATGGTACGGTGATGATATGGGGATGGTACGGTGATGACACGTGGATGCTACGTACAGTATTAATACACAGGTGATAAAC
Organism: Mythimna albipuncta; assembly: GCA_929112965.1. NCBI lineage: Eukaryota > Metazoa > Arthropoda > Insecta > Lepidoptera > Noctuidae > Mythimna > Mythimna albipuncta. The sequence continues at coordinate 12,439,236 of OV815969.1, forward strand.
GTTCTATAGGTCATAGTAGTTCATGTGATGTTTCTGTCCGTTCTTTTTATGTTCCTACCTTGGTTGTTGCAGTTTCAAGGATATAATGAACAGAATCTTGCAATCTTTCAAACGTGAAAAAATATAAGCCAGTCCACATAAATAGCACTAAAGGGCTGTGACAGATCAAAAAAATTATGGAAAAATCTATAGAAAAATACAAAAGTAAAGTTTCATACGCAAGCTTTCTACATGAACGAGCGATGAGAAGGAAGCAAGAAGACGTAAATTATCAGAAGTCACTGAATCGAACAAAATAGTATCAGATATTAATCGTGTTTCTCGATACAATAACCTGGATGGCCAGTAAATTCTGCGAACAGCTAATACCTAGATAACGCGTTTACATTATGTTTTGGGACGATAAAGTACAATCTGTACGGATATTAGGCACCCGATTAGGTATGAGCATAACATAATGGTTATCATGCCCGTATGAAGACCTATGTGTTTGGTATACAGTACGTTTTGTAAGTTATGTATGACATAATATTATGTACCTAAGAAGAGTCGAATAAGGCAATACTCAAAACTCTGAGCTACTACTGGGAATTTTGCAGTGGCAAAAGAAAGAAAAATGCATATCTTTTGTGACAATTTAAAACATTCTAAAATGAAAGCTAGATGCAGATGCACTGTATGATTTATTAAAATAAAAAAGAGAGAGGCATTATTTATGCACTACAAGACTCTCTCACATCGATATATTTACGTTACCGCTATTACAGATACTTGGCATACCTCCAGGGAAATAGATTTCAGATAATTATATTAATAAAAAGTATAAGATATCTGTATGAATCTAGATTAATATTGTAGTAGTTGGATATACGAGTATGTTGGTATTCATATTGTTCAGCTTTGAGCAGCTATCATGATAATCATACTAATATTATAAAGGGGCAAGAGTGATTTTAATGTATGTCTTATTCTTAAACGTTTAAATTTTCATATAATTAGGCACATGATCGGTCTTGTTCGATATAGAACATTGAATACTTTTTATCCCCCGAACATATTATTCCGTTCGGATATTTTTTTTTACTTTGACGTGTTTGAAGTTGCTGGTAGAGACTAGTATGCATTTATTTAAACATAATTATAGTATTGTAGTACTTACATTATGAATATATGGCGTATGTTTCTGTAATTATTTTAAACTAGCTTCTGCCAGCGGTTTTGTCCATGCGAATGTCGGGTGCGAACTCGAAGTTTACTTCATACCAAATTTCATTAAAATCCGTTTAGCAGTTTATGCGTGAAAGCGTAACAGACAGACAGACTTACTTTCACATTTATAATATTAGCATGGATGCAACATTCTGAAATGCTTTTTCGACTCTCAGTGAAAAACCGAGGAACTAGATAGCTCAATACCAGAGATAAAGTTGGACAGGAAGCTCCTACAAATTCAATAAAATTCATGACTGCAAATTGCAATCGATGCAAGCGTATTTCAGCTCAGTTCATTTCGCCTGGACAGTGCTATAAAACTTTATGAGCTCGTGGTTCTTGAAAGACATAGTTACTAGTACCACCACTTGTTGAATTTCTTAAGGGAATTAGAACTTGTTGAACAATCTCAGAATTTAATATCAGTCTAACATCTACCACAAGCCGTGTAAAAATTATCATAAGAAAATATACCCAAAATAAAAACCCTATGTTCTATTCTAGGACATTATTATAATTTTTAATGGTTTTATTTAACTTGACTTGTTTTTAATCTATGATATTAATGTTTATACCCCATGGGGAATGTAATTTTATTTATTTTTTTGGCAACATACTACATCAGCATGTCTATAGATAAATATGAGCTGATAAAGTTTTTAGTATTTGTTGTTAAAGTGTTCGACACAAATATGTTGATTAAATGAATAAATACATGGTCTACCTGTGTACAAAATTTCATTTAAACCAGTTCAAACGTCTGAGCATGAAGAAGTTACAAATATTACTTTCATATACATATATATGTTTTTGCCTTTATTAATAATAATAGTTTGATTGCAAACCATTTACACAAAAGACCAAAAAGGGTCGAGTTTAAGAAATATTCGAGAATTTCCGGATCCGGTGCTCCTGTTTAAATATAACTGAAACAACGAATATTATTCAAAAACAAGAGGGCGGTTGTTCAAGTATTTTCCTCTGTAGGGACTAAAGATTTGTTGAGGGTTGTTCATGCATTTTTTCGAGTATGCTTGTGGATTAATAAAGTATTACTACCGCAGTCTCGGAGAGAAGTGGTGAAACGAATGTTATTTAAAGAGTTATGTTACGTAAAAAGTTAACATATAGATGGATGGAGACAGAGAGGGAGGTCGAAAAAAATTGGTTAGATTGTGTGAGGAGTGCTAAGAAAGGAAAGAATGTTAGGGACAACGTGATTGGGGATTGGACAGAATGGAAGTAAATCTCACGGCAGGTTGACAAGGGCAAGAAGATGACCCAAACTCAGCCGGGCTGGGGCTGCGCTCAAGCGGCTCCTGCCCAACCTTGGGGGTCCAGACGCCTCCTGCCGGAGGCTCTACGCGGGGATCGTTCGGTCCATGGCCCTCTACGGGGCGCCGGTGTGGGCGCCGTCGCTGAAAAAGCAACCGGCGGCCATACTGAACGCCTGCCAGAGGGTCATGGCGATAAGGATGGTGCGGGGATACTGCACGGTCTCCCGCGAAGCGGCGAGCCTTCTGGCTGGCCTACCACCGTGGGATCTGGAGGCAACAGTCCTTGCACACATGCACGATATGCGCGTGGAGATGCAACGCCGGGGTGAAAGTCCGCTGCCGCGACAGGTCACGGCATGGCGGACAGAGCTCCGGCGGGATCTCATGGTGAAATGGCGTCAACGACTATCGCAACCCAGTGCTGGGCACGCCACAATCATGGCGGTAAGTCCCCTCTTTGAGGCGTGGCTGGAAAGGCCTCACGGCGTCCTTACCTTCCGCATGACGCAGGTCCTCACCGGACATGGTTCGTTCGGGAGTTTCCTACACCGGATTCATGCGGAAGTGACGCCCGGGTGTCGCCACTGTGCGGAACGCCCGGAGGACACGGTGGAGCACACAGTCGAGGTGTGCCCTGCTTGGGCGGAGCATCGCCGTGCCCTCGTGGGGGCGATCGGCGGCGGAGACCTCTCGCGCCGGGCCTTGGTTGAGGCCATGGTCCGGAGCGAGGAGGAGTGGCAGGCGGTCGCCGACTTCTGCGAAGCAGTAATGCTTGCAAAGGAGGAGGCCGAACGCATCAGGCAACGGCGTTATCGCCGCCGCCGTCGCCGGGATTCTGATCCCGATTTCCGGCCAACGTAGACGCGGGCTTGCGGACAGTGAGCAATGGGTAGCTCGCTGTCCGGCCGTCCGGTAACCGTCCGGACCAAGCCCAAGTCGTCGACGGCGCGCACTGTTCCCGCGCGCCTCAAGGAGTTGTCAGCAACAGCAGGGACCCAGCCGGGTCGAAGCCTACTGGGGCCAGGGTTATCCGAAAGGGCGCTCGAGCCCCGGTATGAAGGCTAGAAGGAAAGGGGTGGGTCTTTTAGTCAGTAAGAGTCTGACACTATCTCCCGCTCCGCCCAAGGGCGGGGGATGTCAATGCATGATTTTTCCCACCATAAAAAAAAAAAAAAAAAAAAAAGGGCAAGAAGATGACACCGTATTATTGGATTGAAATACGATTTCAAAATCAAGTAAACAGTAAGTGGTCGGTAGATTTTTGGTTAGATACCTTTTGCCAATAGAACATCCTACAGTTTTAAATACCCAAACATTGTAAACCCTTAAAACAAAATCCAGGACTTTACGCTTTGCGGGAGATGGTTTGAAAAAACCACCGCGTAGTTGCAATGTAAAGCGTAACTAAAGGAACATATAGACTCCCTCCCGCCCCACCTACAACAGGAAAATGCATTTATTGATCCCCATCCTAAAAAAAAACAACTTATAGGTACTAAGTAAAACAAGCGATTAATTTGCACCCGGGTAGCAGTTGGTGAATAGAAAACGCAATTTAAACAAATGTTAACAATTCGAGTTCGAAGAATACATTACTTTCCATTGCAACCACAATATCTATGCATACAAAATGAGATATATGTATTTATTATTCAAAACATTAGGTACCAGGTAAGATAAGGATAAGCATCATTTTTTCATGTAATACTCACTTAAGATTGATGTCCTCAAGGATCCTTGTCGGGAGCAAGTCCAGGATCTGGGTGACATTCAGGTGATCCCACGACTGTTGCCGACCCAGTATCTGCTGGGTGCAGTTTATGAACAACAGAATATCTATTTCGGAGTCCATTGCGACATAATTCACTTACACTGAGAATCATACATCACGGCGAACAAACAACACTGTTAATCAGTTTAAATTGAATGTCACTTAAATTATACTCCACTTGAATGTCCTTGTCTTTTACACAGAGTTTCCCCTTCACAAGTTCAATTATCTGTATACACGTAATGGTTATATCACAACATATTTAAGGTTTATCGATTTTAATGGGTCAAGGAAAAAACCTTCCCCTGTACATACATAAATCACAAACAATTAGGCATGTTCAAGTATTTATAACTCGACACCAGGCATTAATATCAATTATCCTAAAGAACTTTTCCAACACTTAATAAAGTACTTATAGCGTAATTAAGATCTCTTTGTTATTCCCAAATTTTATGGCACGGTCAACAATGAAACCGGTAATTTAGAAAGCCATTATAATAGAGAACTTGATTGACCACTTCATTTTGAATACGCAATGAATTTTCTTATAAATGGACCCCCTTTATTTAATGTGCCGGAAAACTTTCAAAAATTAAGGGTGGAAAAGAAAAAAAATACCGTATTTCACGGGATCACTTTTTATCACAAAGGCGCCATTTAAATTGCGAAAAGAAAAGGTATTATTGCCAAATTTCCGCCAAGTTTCTGTTCAAGCGTCAGAAATCCTCTGAGACAAAAATGTAATACAAACCGGCATTTTTGAGCAGGTAGGTCTTTACCAATTGGTCGTGTTATAATGTAATTTCAAATATTTGAATTAAAATTTGAAATATCTAACTATAGGACCAGAATCGTGTATAGCCTACGTAGAAACGGTACGAGCAATATCATAGAAAATACACAACATCAAAATATTATTCATAGTGAAATAAAGTCTAGAGCAAGTAAAATGGATCCCTATAAAAGCCAGTCCCAAAACCTTTTACAATGTACCAACGTTTCATTTAGCTGAAACTAAACCAGCGAACGTCGTAAAACATGGATTATAATAATATTAAATTGTCATGCAAACATGGCTTCGCATCCAATTGCTTTTATTGAATTGAAAATAAAAGAAAACTCAAAAGCCAAAACTATGATGTCACATGAAAATAATATTGGATAAAATAGCGTAGCGATATTTTCTATTTGGAAATATTATGATGTTGATTTGTCTGCAAACACTCGACCGACTGAGCGTCCCCGGTATTTTACCTTGCTCAAAATTGACAATATGAGTTTTATGCAAATACTTGTCTTTGGACATATTATTTTATCCATTAACCTTCATATCGATTGTAATCGTTTCGTTTTGTTTTGTTTTCGTTTTATTATATTGAGTTTTCATCTAGGTGACCTACCAAGAACCTTCTGCAATATCATTGACTTAACATGATGATCCGAAAGGGCGCTCGAGCCCCGGTATGAAGGCTTGAAGGAACGGGATGGGTTTTTTAGTCAGTAAGAGTCTGACACTATCTCCCGCTCCGCCCAAGAGCGGGGGTTGTCATAAGATGATTTTTAAATAAACTTCAAACTATAGAGTAAGTTGTACGAGTATATAGCAGGTATAGGTTACACAGACAAGCTTTTGAATAATGAGATTTGTATACTAAGGCTAGCAACAATACCTTTAAGCTCTTTTTTTTTTCAAATAAAGATAACAGGAACACCTTACAACTGTAGTGTTGCCGCACATAGACCACAAGCCACAGCCACAAATTTTAATCAAATGAATAGCAAATGTTATGTACGCCGTTATTGTTACACACATCAGACCACCGGGGGAACTGATTGAAGGAACGGGATGGGTTTTTTAGTCAGTAAGAGTCTGACACTATCTCCCGCTCCGCCCAAGAGCGGGGGTTGTCATAAGATGATTTTTAAATAAACTTCAAACTATAGAGTAAGTTGTACGAGTATATAGCAGGTATAGGTTACATAGACAAGCTTTTGAATAATGAGATTTGTATACTAAGGCTAGCAACAATACCTTTAAGCTCTTTTTTTTTTCAAATAAAGATAACAGGAACACCTTACAACTGTAGTGTCGCCGCACATAGACCACAAGCCACAGCCACAAATTTTAATCAAATGAATAGCAAATGTTATGTACGCCGTTATTGTTACACACATCAGACCACCGTGATGAAATTGATTATTTTTAATGTTAAATGTTCATTAAGGTGTCGGTACTCGAAAAATAAATGAATACAGCCACGAGAAGCTAGAAACGGCCACAAAGGAAGCTGAAGCGTGCGACAGCCACTTGTGGCTGCTGGCTGCTACGTTTTTTAACCCATATGAGATACGCGCAGTATCATAATGGAGTCTGAGGAAGAAGATTATTTAAATGTACGAGTGACTTGTGACGGCGGCGTCTAGTGGTAAAATGTATGAAAGCTACAGGAAATATGCAGGCGGCGACGTTTTGTGGTTGTGACCAGTGGCTCGTCTGCAGCGACCCTTACTACGAGCCACTATCTTTTATACCAATAAATTTAAAGTGGTAATTATCTTATTTTTAAGGAATGTTCACATTCACATCACAGTCGCAATCCATCAAAAACGCGTCCAATTTCCCTACATTTTAATAAATTTTGACATTGATGGAGACAGATGAAATTGCGACTTGAATTTAAACTTTTTTTTTAGTACGAGAATTGACCTTCTTGTCTGTCATAATCAACACATCATTGAACGGAGATGGGTAATACTGAATAACACTGAATAAAGGGCTCAAGGAAAGTCGCACTTGTTAAAGAGACGTTTGTAGAATTCGAAAACACTCTAATGATACACGTGACTGTCATTGAAGTGAACAAAAAGAACAGCCGTAATATAGTTACCCGACATTTACGTGAACCATTAATTTCAATTAGCGAAATTGCTGAAACATTAACAGAGGAATAAGACGATCACTCTGTATCGTTACATTTAACTAGGACCTGTAACTGGGTACTTGCAAACACTCCTAATATGAGTTTTTACGACAGCAAAATGAACTGTATCAATATATTGATACAAATGGATGGAGATTGTTTCATTAACCAAGACAGGATTTTTTGGAGCAACGAGAGTGCATTGATAAATGCATAATCAAACGATGATTTTCAACAAGTTTTTTTATTATTATTATTGTGTTCGAACGAACAAGTAAATTATTAAAAAAATATAATTCACAGAAAATTAAAAGTAAAATAGACAAGTACGCTACATTAAGAAGACTCGGAAAGTAGAGCAATAAATGCTAGTTTTTGAGTAAGTGCGTAGAAAAAAGAAACAAAGAGCTATAAAGTAACCGTGCGGAAAATAGGTTAGAGCACAAAAAGTAAGAATTGAAGTTGTTCGGAACCTAAATTGGACAGCAAGAGGCGTTGTGAATTGGTGATAAAGCGTTATATGAACTGGAAAACCTAATGGAATAAATTAATTTTCTTGAGTTAAATTCATTAGGGATTGGATAAAATTATTTCCCGTGATATTTCAACGTTACTAAATTAGAATAAACCCTCTTTCATTTGCCACGATAATTGATTCCCGATCTTCAACCCTAATTTATTTAGAGTCGCCTTATCATATATTTTTTGAGATGAAAAGTCATCAAAGACTTCTGCTACTGTTGCAGGAAGTTTCAGATTTGTACTGACTAAAACCTACTCGATGAGGCCCATTGACCTCATGGGACTTTACAGTCACCCAAAGGGCAACAGCAGGGCTATGCTCTGAGTTTCCAGGAGAATCAAGTTGCCGACAGGGCCCGAAGAATCGTCAAACTAAAGTGGCAGTGGACAGGGCACATTGCTCATAGAACGGATAGCCGATGGGGCCGAAAGGTTCTAGAGTGGAAAACACAACTTGAAATTTTTCACAGAAGGTGGACCGATGACCTGGTGAGTGTCAATGGATGCGAGACACACAGAACCGTTTATTGTGGCGATATTTGGGGGAGGCCTATGTCCAACAGTGGACGCCCTTCGACTGATGATGATGAAAACCTACGTTCAAGGGTCGCGGTAAATCTTTTGAACAAAACCGCACCTCTGCGTCACCTTATCATGTCTACGTATTCTATGCATCGCCATCTTGGTGCTCATCGTTCTATACTACCCGTAATATATCAACCCTTCACACAATTCGTCCATGGTATTGTTACCTTTCTCTACTCTATAGCATTCATACTCAAAACGTATAGTGACGACGTTTTCCTCAATCTTCCGCACCATGCGTCCAAATTGCCAATACAATGCCTATACAATTTATTTCCAATTTCTAACCCAATTTATTTTCGTAAATAGCTCAAAACAAAACAAATGTAACGCAATCACGCTAAGACAAATGCTACGGAATTAGATACTGCAAATTTTCTGGAAAAAAAAACCCGCGATCTTAGAACGAAAAGGGCAACTGAAAGGCACAGGAGTGGTTTTAGTTAGTAACAACTTAGGGATCGTTAAGTCAAAAGCGATTATGTTACTTCTAATAAGCGGGCTCCATCGTCGACGACATCATCGCTTACCATCAGGTGAGATGGTGGTCAAAGGCGTGCCTATCAATAACAAAGAAAAGTAACCAATGGTATGCCCTCTCGTTTCACCCAGAGCGGGAGGAATCATTGGATGATTTACAACCCTAAAAAATTCGGATTCCGAAGGTCTAAGTTGTACAAATACAACAATAGAGCTAAGAAAGTTACATTGACAGCAACTAGAGACGCCTAATAGGATATTTGGACACGCAATTGCATTAAGCATAGTTTAAGCATGATTCGGCTATCATAACCAAGAATTATTCACGGGCCATTATTTTTGGCGATACTCATGGGTTCAATGGTTGCCGAAGTCAGTTAATGGATGAATGACCATTTTAAAATACTGAGATTTTTCCGTATGTTAGAAAGCAGGTTAAGCACTTGGTCTCAGTTGTCATTTATAGATGTTTGACTATCGATACATATGGTCAGAGGCCAGAAAATCTGATATCAGTCTTGCAAGGCAGTTACTGGGTTATGGAGATCGAATAGAAAATTGCTCATTGTAAAGTACTGCCCCCTAGCCAAGTTACACAGTTTCGTTTGCGTCGAACGCTTCGAGTTGACCTTGCCGCCAATTCTTTTTTTCTGACCACTTGACTAAGCTTTGAGACGCCATCATTCCCGTACATTTGAAGCTTTCTACAAGTGTTAACTATTAAAGATCAGCAACTTGGCTAGGGGTACTGGTATCCAACAGCATATGGTTTAATTACTAGCCGACCCCAATGTAGTTGACAATCAGATTGACATGGTGACACTCATAATTTGTTTGTGTCTTCATCTTTTCTATTAATTTCGTTATTGGTTAACTCTTTAAATATTTTCAACTTAGCAGGTGACAACGTCATTCATCATTATCTCTCGCCTTTCATCTGTCATCTTTCAAAATGGTGAAAATATCGTGGCGAAAATAAATACCGGCCATGTATAAAAACTAAAAAATCGAAGACATGTGACATCCTTTGACTCGCACTGGGCCTGCGTGGTGAATTAGGTACTGCCCGTTCCCTCTCCAAGTAAGAAGGCATGAATCGCAGCTGTGAGAACATAAAAAAACTGATTATGCCATTATGTTTATGGTAGGTGATAACGCTAATTGCAACGTATTAAAATAAAAGAAACGTGTCGGCACTTAGAATACTGCAGAATTTGCTTAACAAGGCTACGGAATTGTTCGAAATTGTTACCGTGGCCACGGAACGCAAAAAGCAACTGAAGAAGAACAGGTTTCGAGAGCGAATAGGTTTCTTCTAGGCAAGCGTGCTTCATCGTCGCCCACATCATCGCTTACCATCAGGTGAGATAGTGGTCAAACGCAAGCCTATCATTAATAAAAAAAAAGGTTCATTTTATTCAGTATTTAATGATTTCCCTGTTCGAAAAAAAAAAACGACAAATATTTGCAAAAACAAGGGTAACATGGACAATTTAGATAGATTCAACAGAAGAGTTTTGGGTACAAGGGCATTTCAGCAAGTAAATATTCTAATTTCGTTTGTATTAAAAAAAAATAATACAATAACATTTCTAGCAATGGCCGCCGCACGAACTCACTGCTCCGAGTCAACTACTACATACATTGTATATGAACACAGTATAGTATGTATATTGTGAGAACATCCGGGATGCGAATGGAATTGCCTAATTCAAATTTAATCTCCGCAAAACGTATTCGATAACAGAAATAACGGAAATATTAGTAGGCAAGGGTTTTCATTCCGTGAGAGCTTTTCACTTAACTAGGGATCCGGTAAAAAGGGTTTTATTTGCTACTAAACAGTTTTGCCTGTGCAATGCGGACTTAAAAAGGATTAATACTATTTTTATGATAAATTAATTTATAAAGATATGTAACTGCTATTGTCTCTAAAGTAGATTTTTTTTGTGAAATAAAAAAAATGGAAATGTATAAATCTAACACTACACTTCAAATACTCAAATCTGAGTACTTGAGCATTCGCATAAAATATATGAAAAATTCATATCATATCTGAGATTCTGTTATTTTTTTTTTATTACTGGTTAAATTTATTTTAAACTAGCTTTTTGCCACAGCTTCGCCCGCGTACATAAAATATAGATTAAATTACTCAAGAATAAAGCAGATTACTACTGGTGAAAAAATTTAGCAATTGGACCAGAACTTCCAGAGATTACTATCTATAAACAAAAAACAAACCTAACTATAATATTTACTATAATTTATTTTATAATATTAGTATATATATAGAGTTTAATATTTTAAGTAAAGCTTGAATTATTATTATTCAAATGCACCAACGTCTTCACGTAAATTCATATTAATTGAGCTACAATCTGCGCTTCCTCTGAATACAGGATCAAAAAAAAAAAACAAAAATCTTAAGTATATAACGGTTCACTAGTGTAAAAAAATCTGTTTGTATTTGTTTAGGTTCTAGAAATAAACACCTCTGGTACTACGCGAAGAAAGTTGGACACAATTTCTAGTGTCTTCATTTCCCCAGTTTCTTGTACAAAAATATCAAAACCACACAAAAATTGTTGGGTGTTCATATTTCTAGGTAATACATATATAAATGAAATATAATAATTATTATTTACCTAAGTGATTTTTATGTACCCATAAATAATCAGGCCAAAGTCATTATTCGATTGAATTCCTTTAAAAACCGCCAAATATTTTTATTTAAATCACGTAATAGGAAAATACAACTTGCTAAACCCTGATTACTTCGCTTGATTGCCAAAAGCCTCTAACGAACCTACCCTTGCATGCCATTCAAAGCCAGAAAATAAAAACTTTTCCTTTTCCGCCTTTTCCTTATATTGATATTGCCTTACCGTTGTTGATTAGAAATGTGCACAATAGAGAATAAAAGACTGAGTTTAACTCATCGTCACAAATGTGATAAAGTATTAACAAAAAAAAAAAATTGTCTAAAACTATTTTTTGAGATCGCAAAAACTTTAGTTAAACTTTCTTGAACAACTCTTTTAAAACACTAATCATCGAAAATAAAATTTAATTTACATAATTATTCGAATAACTGTTAATACCTATCCTAAAAGAATGTTTTTAGTTGTTTAGTTTTTCACAATAATGATGGTTAGTTTGGCCGCATGATTCTTCACTCGCGTCACAGTGCGCGTGCAAACGGATCCGCGGTCGGGACTCGACTGAACTCAACCACCCTTACAAGTTAAAGCGTGTTTTCCACAAAATATTTAGTAAACTGCATCAGACAGGTGTTAAGATACGTTGACTGTATAATGCTGCGGAGGTCACGTACTAACTAGCGACAGAAATCTTTCACGGTATCACGATCGCGTTTTTAATTTACGATAGCGCGATAAAGGACGATAACTTTTTTCAAAGCCGAGAAAAACGATACTTTTTATCTTTTCTCGAAGAAAAGAATACCTATTTGTAAGGATATAAATCTGTTACTTGCCATGTCGCTGATAATATTTACGGTTGAATAATTTCATCGTTGGTACCGTCGGGTGTAGCTCAAAATGTGTATCAAATACATTTTATTAATTCTTTGTACTTTATGTTCCATAGCACACAAATTTCAATATTAATTAGCTTTTTAGTATACATTTTTAACACGCAATGTCCTTTACGTTAAAAATATGTTTATTGAACCTACTATACAAATTTTAAGGACCAATTACTTACAACCCTATGTCGGTTAATGACGTGAAGAAAATTTATCATGAGAACTGTGAATTAATTATTATTGATTTCATTTATTTTATTTTGAAGTCACCGTTGCGACTATAATAACATCCGCACGAGTCGATCTTCGCGATTATGTAACACAGGTATTTTTTTTTCTTTTTAACACTCTATTTATTTGTTAGTTAATTATAGATAGACTGGGGATAACCATAGATTAGTTACTTTTTAACCGACTTCGAAAAGGAGGAGGTTCTAAGTTCGGCTGAATGTATGTTTTTTTTAATGTGTTCACCGATATCTCGGTCAATTGTGGACCGATTTTGAAAATTCTTTTTTTGATTGAAAAGTTATGCTTCCAAGTTGGACCCATTGAAATATTGTTATGATCTGATTATGAACTTCGAAGATATGGCACAGAACTCCTCATAAGATCACAGCAGAACTTTCGTAATAAGTAAAATTGCTTTGTTTATACATTTAGTCGATGACTGGCTGAAAAAAAAGGGGGAGGTGATGTATCGGACTGATCTGATGACGAAGCCAGAAGGTAAATTAATGTAATCTAACCGTATCTCTAGCTATAACGTATTTAAGTTTGGCTGAGAGGTACTTTTGTGGTGGTAGGTACCATAACTAAAAAGTGTAAAATAAAAAACCGGCCAAGTGCGAGTCGGACTCGCCCATGAAGGGTTCCGTAGCAGCAAGTAACATAATATAAAAGCTCTTGTAATGTGTTGTGACTTTGATCGATGTTTTAATAATAGTGTATTTTTTTCGATTTATGACGCATTAAAAAAAAAAACTTACTAGATTTCGTTCAAACCAATTTTCGTTGGTAGTTTTTATAGTAATGTACATCATATATTTTTTTTAGATTTATCATTCTCTTATCTTAGAAGTTAGAGGGGGGGGGACACACATTTTACCACTTTGGAAGTGTCTCTCGCGCAAACTGTTCAGTTTAGAAAAAAATGATATCAGAAACCTCAGTATCATTTTTGAAGACCTATCCATAGATACCCAACACGCATGGGTTAGATGGAAAAAAAATTTTTGAGTTTCATTTCTATGTATGGGGACCCCCAAAATTGATTGCTTTTTTTCTATTTTTGTGTGAAAATCTTAATGCGGTTCACAGAATACATCTACTTACAAAGTTTCAAGAGTATAGCTCTTATAGTTTCGGAAAAAAGTGGCTGTGACATACGGACGGACAGACAGACAGACAGACAGACAGACAGACAGACAGACAGACAGACAGACAGACAGACATGACGAATCTATAAGGGTTCCGTTTTTTGCCATTTGGCTACGGAACCCTAAAAAGACGTGTAGTACTCAGGGACTGCTGCGGTAAAGCTATTGCATAGCATTTTTTATCAACTTATGCAATTATAATTATTTATTTTTTTATTTATGCAGTATTTTTTTCCTTTGTTTTTTTTTCTTTGATATTAATTGAAGTTACACTTTTTGAGCGTGGTGACCGATAAGAAAACAAATGAGTATCTAACCTAACACCCCCCGTGTTAGGTTATTTTCGTTACGGAATTTCTGGATTCGGTCTCCACGCTTTTTTTTTTCGATGGGAAAAATCATCTTATGACAACCCCCGCTCTTGGGCGGAGCGGGAGATAGTGTCAGACTCTTACTGACTAAAAAACCCATCCCGTTCCTTCAAGCCTTCATACCGGGGCTCGTGCGCCCTTTCGGATAACCCTGGCCCCAGTAGGCTTCGACCCAGCTGGGCTCCTGCTGTTGCTGTCAACTCCTTGAGGCGCGCGGGAACAGTGCGCGCCGTCGACGACTTGGGCTTGGTCCAGACAGTTACTAGACGGCCGGACAGTGCGGTGGCCGGAAATCGGGAACAGAATCCCGGCGGCGGCGGCGGCGGCGATAACGCCGTTGCCTGATGCGTTCGGCCTCCTTTGCGAGTATTACTGCTTCGCAGAAGTCGGCGACCGCCTGCAGCATCGTACCTTGCTCTCTATCACTTAAGCTTGGCAATTCTGGTTTTGAAGCTATAATATCAGAAGAGTTCACACAATGTGTACCGATGGCTTTGTGAGAGCCGGGAGAATTTTTTGGTGGCGAAATCATCGCCTAGACCTGTGGGGCGATGTGACGCTTAGGTGTGGCTTATATCCCAGTACTAAACGTGTTTCAGCTGGAAGGATGAATGCCAAAATTTACCGAATAATTTTGGGTAACTATGACATTCAATGCATTCATAACATAAAACACGCAGATATATCAATGGCCTATTATACTATCTACGAAGGTATACGTTTGTGATCTTCTCCAATTTCTATAAATAAAACACTTACGTAACAATCTTGACTGAATGACAAGTGAACACAACACACACAGCCAGAAAGTTGACTCTTGAATAATAGATGTCACTTATGTTTCCTTAACCAATTCCAAGGTTCGCTAAAAAAAGATTTGTCAAGGCAACTTCGGCGCGGACAAATGGGGTTTGAAGTGAGTACATAGTAGTTCGGGATAATTATTTACACACAATCACATCACACCTGATGAGCAGTAGTGACCCGATTGACGAGTTGTAAGTCGCGAGTTCAAACCCAGCCAAGTGCATCACTTTGTATAATTTATTTCATCACCAGTGCTCTTAAAACGGTGAAAGAAAACATCGCGAGATAACTGGCATGTCCAAGAACCAAACATTCAAAGACATGTGTCATTCACCAAACCACATTGGGCCCGCGTGGTGGATTACGGCCATTCCTTCTCTTATAGAGCAGGCCTGAGTCCCAACAACTTCAAAAGGCTGATTGTGCTATTACGTGGTTATATCTACATTGTAGAAAACGACGAAGAACGATGATGCTGAAGAAGACGAAAAACAAAAGACGACAACGACGAAAATGACGACAAAAAACAAAGACAAAATAACGAAAAAGAACGACGAAGACGATGTGGCTTTCTGTCTCTGACTCGATCTACTAACTCGGAATAAAACACGCAACTGATTTTAAAGCGGTTTTAAATAATAGAAGGAATAATAAACGAGCAACCTAAACGTACAGCGAGTGCAACCTTACTTTGTTGATACCTGCACGGTCCGGACGAAGGGTTTCGCCCATCATTTAGACCGCGTACACCGAAGGACTAGAACAATTTGCCTGCTGTGGTCTTTCCGTCCTATTATAATTTAGATATTTAGGTGTTTTCAAGGCTAGAACGAATGGGCTCCTTATAAACTAGTGTGTTTCACCATCAATGTTTGTATCATAGGCAAACACTACTTTAAAAAAAATAGTCCCCGTATATTTTGCACCAGTGTAAAACCGGGACTAATGGTGTCTATAAAAACTTTTGTACCTAATTGTATTTTGAACGGAAAATTTTGTCAACACAATTTATATCAATGCCAAGTGTCCAAATAGCGGATGTTTCAAATATAAGATCAGTTTCTCTAATTGAACCAAATAAGGGTCCCATTTTGCTGACTTGTCTCTGTATTATATTCTCCTATATTGTTACGATATATCATTATTTTGTTACATAATGAAGGTACGAGACGCAGCGTTGCGTCTCGTAACTCAATTAATGTCTATCAGATTCTTCTGTGGATCTTAAAATAATTAAGTATGTAGAAATTGAGATAAAAATCATTTACAAAAAGTTTGAATGTTTTAAATAAATTGAAAAAACATTTTGATGAAGAGAAAATTATGAAAAACTTATCATGTATGTTTTCTAAGTATATTGACCACTCAAATGCATTCCAAAAACACAGTCTAATATTCTTCGTTCTACTTTTACACATTCGAAAATTTTCATAATATATGTATAAATAATGTTATGGCTGGTTATTACCAAAGTTCTGATCCTCAAAGCTTTCCAAAATTCTTCATGAACAAAGAATATTATCCTATATGCTAATGGAGTTTTATGTCATAAAAGAGTGCTATTTAGGATTATTGCCACCCCAAATTTTATACGCATTATACAGCCTTTATATTGTAAGCTGATTTCTACATTAATTTCTTAAAGCAAAATAATTTGTGGCTTTAATTCAACCGTTAATTATTTCCATGAATTTCTTATGACTATTACTTCTTATTGATTATATCTGGGTAATTTTGTCAATCGAATTCGGAGACATATGACATTCACTAAACCGCACTGGGCCCGCGTGGTGAATTACAGCCCAGTCTCTCTCCTAGAGAGGAGGGCTGAGGCCTGAAGAGAGAAGAATGGAGGCTTTTTAATGTTCCCACTGCTGGGAGCAATGGGAACATTAAAGGGCTGATTATGCTATGCTTATTATGCTATATTTTCTCAAACTATCTATGAAAGAAGAAAGAAGAAAAAAGCACGAAGAAAGAAGAAAGACGAAAGAAGAAGAAAGAAGAAAAAAGAAGAAAAAAGAAAGAAAACATGTTTATTCTGCCCGAATAGGTATGCTATTGATTTCTGCGGTTCATTAATTTAATAGCTTTTGCTCGCAGCTCCACCCGCGTACATAAAATGTGATCTGTGACTCAGGAATAAAGCAGCTTTCTATCAGAGAAAAACGATGTAGATGTAGATAAAATTCTTATTCAAAATTTACCATTGATAAAGCATTATGATCTATAGATTACGATAAAATATAATTGCCTATCATCATAATCTACAAACAAATTTTCTTTTGTCAAATATCTGGTATTATATTGCTACATTATTATAACTAAATAGCCCATCTGCAGCATTAAGAGAGTTATAAATTATGGCGATCCCAAACAGAGAATTGAAAGATAATCTCATCGTTAAACCAATGAAATAATGGAGCCATATACATCGAGATTAATGTTCGCAGTTCGCTACGATTTGAACAATTATAATTATGGATTGTTTTGGTCGAAAGCCACATCAAATTTGATACCACATTGAATTTGTATTAAAGCAATTGGAGTTAGGCAACAATAAAACTGTAACTAATTTAGGATCATAGTTAATTTCAAATTAGAGACTACGCAATTCAGCAATGCTTTAATATATAGATTATAATACTTATAAATAATCCTGTTTCCCTGCTGTTTCATAATATTATCTGCAACATTTTATTTGCTTCTATTAGAAGAATAAAACTCCCAATTCGTAATCAGCACGACGGGATCCTTTTTTTGTTCGAGCTTATATTGGCATGAAAGCCCATTATTCAATAGAACTTTTAGCCTAACTGATGAAATTGTCAAAGCTTTGATTGTTTGATTAGGTAGATATAAGATTTATGTGAACCCTGCATTACACATTATTTACACACTGTCTAACAAACTCGCCGCAATATGCCCCGCGTATGTGGGGGCACGCCTCACCCGGCTTTGTATAAAAAGACAAATATTTATTCAGAATGTAAGTGTGCAATTTCCCGCAAAAGGGCCACGTCCTCGGGTGTGAGTATAAAATCTAAATTAGGACTATTCAGGCGTCGAGAAGCGAGTTATTTGGAAAGTTTAGAATTAATAGGACTTGCTCAGTGGTCTTGCGGTAATGTTTTATGTGCAGCCAAACGCTCGACTTTACAAATGGAAAATATCTTGGCACGCCTTAGCGCTACAAATTACTGTTATCCCCACATTTCGGTTTCCGCTCCGTAGCCTTACAATGGGAGCTATATTTCAATGCCTTACTTAAATCGAAACAAGGAAAATCTCAGCCCGTTAGGTTTTTCAATATGAAAGGCTACGGACTAATTACGTTATAATACGTATATTATATATTTAAACATTATAATTATATTCATACATATTATATTATAATATTAGTGAGTCTTGCAATATGCTTTCTTCAGCTGGTTGGGAATAAATGACACTTCTGTAATTTGTTTCAGCTTCCGTGTCCCAACACAAAGGGGGAGAGCCTTATAATAAGTTAGATGACTTTTGTTTGTTGTGCACTTGTTTTTAGGTGCTTTTAGATAATATGATTATTTTGATGGAGATAAATAAAAACCAGCGGTGGGATTAACAAAAATGACAGACTTTTATACTTGTACAATATAAATTTTCTTTAATTTCCAATTTATCGCCTCAGTGGAAACGATTTTTCATCATTCTTCCTTATTGTTCACCTTTATTTTTAATGAACACTTCAGTAAAAGGAGATTCTCCACAGACGGACCCACTCTGTGGCACTTCGTTTTTTTTAAGGCGGTTTCCCTTTTCAGAAATTCCCTGCACTATGTTTTAAAAATAAATGTCATAAATCATTTATTCCTTTGCAAATACGGGCAAATGGTACATATGTAGGTAATATTCCACATATATAATATTCCACAACTATCACACAACGCCATCTAGTCTCAAGCTAAGCAGAGCTTGTATCATGAGTACTAGACAACTGATAAACGTACTTATATATTTCTAAATACATACATACTATAGATAAATCATACCCAGACACAGAACAAGTGATCATGCTCATCACACAAAGATTTGTCTTGGGTGGGAATCGAACCCACAACCTCTGGCACAGCAGTCAGGGTCGCTAACCACTACACCAACAGGCCTGTCTAGTAGTAGTAGTTGCTGCCTTATATGTCATATTGCATTGATTTATGTTTTTTTTATATATTTTTTATTAACTATATTAGATCAAATACCTACATCCTTCAAAGAAAAGTTTTTAACAATATTTCAACTTATTTATTAGAATCGATGAATTGGTTTCGATATTTAGTCCAGTATCGTTTCATTATTTCTAGAACCACTTACTATTCCATTCTTACCAAACGAGTGTTCGAAAGGCGTGATCTAGTGCGAAGGACATATATATCGATGAGAGAGTATATCACGATGAATGGAAACTATTACAAAATTTTGGAAATAATAGTCCAACTTACTACTTGTCTTTTTTTCAAAAATATATAAATTATTTTACTTAAATTTTGTATTTTTTATCATCTCAATTAATAAAGTACGAGCCGGACCTACAACCAACCATTTGCCTGCAAAATTCAATTAAAGTAAATGATATAAAAATTTTGGTGCTATCCCTACTAATATGGCCACCTACTGTATACGACTGCTATTTTTCAAAACTTTGAAGTCACCTAAAAATTGGTCATTATTAAACAAGATTATTTGTCAAACACTGGCAACCTCTGAGGACTACGTTAGTAACATCATAAACAACTACTTTTGTTATATGACTTTAAAAAATTATCATACCAGTACACCAGATTTTCATACAACAATAAAAATATTTAAATTGAACGTTCTAAATATTACGAAATCTATGCGAAGCTACCGATATTAGTACAATAGCGGGAAGGGAGTGGGGATTGGGTGACAGGGGTTTCTTGATGCGCTTACGTCACATCATGGGTAGGTAAAGCAAAATACAAAATTGAAATGTGTTAGATAGAACAAGGAATTCTTGAAGGTTTGTTTTTGGTAAACGTATTATTTTTTTTAAATAGTCATAGAACAAAAGTTGTTCTTTATGCAATTAGTAATACAGTCCTGTAAGGCTCTCGGATTACATAGATACACAGGTAATTATTAAAGCAGAAAAATTCAATCGTTTTTGACTACCGTACAAAGCTGGGGTAATTTGCCAGTAAATAATATACCCGGAAAGTTTTTAACTTTATATGAAGTAATACGCGTTATGCGTATTACTTCTTCTATCGATATTAAAAATCAACTAACAAATTATACCTGACAAGTAACATCATACGTGGTGTAAGACAGATATCTACATAATTTGTCCAATCAATGGCACTTACTCGTACCATTTCATGTAATCGTATCGTGCTGTTTGTTTTGCGTCGAGTTGAATCCTATTCCTCCATATTTACTAATGTTTCCTAACAATTTGATAAATTACTTTCCTCAAGTGGTTTTGTTGTGAGATATCGTACTCACGTTTTATTGTTTAGTGAGCGATTTACTCATGAAACACTTGTAGTCGATATCGGCCAAACCAGTGTATAAATTGTTTTATTTGTTTCGCGCCTAATGTTCTGTAGGGTAAATGTCAACCCTTACGTTGTTAACACCTCTTCGGTCCGGACTAAGCATTTCATCTCGTCGTTTATATTCCGTACATCGAAGGATTGGAGCAATTTGTTTGCAGCGGTCTTCCCGTCCATTATTTATAATTTAGGTGTCTTCAAGGCCTTTAATAAACTAGTGCGATTCACCATCAACGACTGCGTCACTGTTTACCATCAGGTGGGATCACAATTAAGCACTAGTTTATACTCTTATCATATAATTACAGCAACCTAAAATATGATACATATTTGTCTTCAACCATGGTGAATTGCTTGCACAACATAACATTTTTATTTTTATTTATAAATAAAATTAAAACCACTGTTGGTCTTTTTGAGGGTCTAAAGGCCCTAATAAAATGAGTCATGTCCTGTTTTTCTTCTAGACCGAACAGTTTAGGTAGTCTGTCAGCGATTTTCAATTTCTGTTAAAAAAGATTAACCTTTCCTTTAAATTTTATCCCACTAAAACATACCTGTTAAAAAGGCGGCCAAGTTCCTATCGGCTAATTGTTCGCCTAAAAAAGGGTTGAAAACCAATCCAATAAAATCGATCATAATCATCTTCATCAACAGCCTGATCATCGTTGAATTTGAACTTGGCAGGTTTTCATGCTACACGTAACACTTGATTAATTTTATTGTATAATTAAATTTATTATTCATATTATTAAATTAACCTGCCAAGTTCAAATTTAACGATGATAAGGCTGTTGATGAAGATGATTATGATTGATTTTTAAATGCATCTAAACTTGGCATTGGATTGGATTTCAACCATTTTTTAGGCGAACAATAAGCCGATAGGAACTTGGCCCCCTTTTTAACAGGTATGTTTTTAGTGGGATTTCAATACTTTTTTCAAGAAATCGTACCTATTTTTTTCTTTTTGTACTACGCCCGCGTCCATTGTTAACCTTAGATCGTATTCTCATTGTATAAATGGTTCATAAATATTTTATAAAAAATTTGATATTCGATTAAGCCAACTCACGCTTGACTGATTTCTTAAATTTCTTATGACATATTTTACTCTCTCCTTCCTCCCCTCTTCCCCTTCGTATTCTCATATCACTGGTTCATAAATATTAGATTGAACCAACTCACGCTTGACCGATTTCTTAAATTTCTTAATTTTTTGTTAATCTACATATAACACACGACCTGTGTGCCAAATTTCATAACGCTAGGATAATTGGAAGTGGCCTAGAGGTTTTGATTACCGGTCAGTGAGTCAGTGCTAAAATTAGCTATATTCACAGGGTCATATTTCAGGATCTACTGACGCTATATTTATGAAATTTAGCACACTGCTTTAGTACTAGTATATGATAACGTAGGTAATTTTATTTCTGTACTTTCAAAAGGCACTGAGCTACAGTGGGGTCAAAAGTGGGTCGAAACGGTTCGTGTAAATAGTACACGGCATGCGCGCAGCCTGTTGCTGGAACTTGGCCTACGCACGGCCGTGCGTAAGGCCAAGTTCCAGCAACAGGCAAAATCTAAGATTTTAAAGTGACCTTCAGGTGTTACAAACATTTAAATTAAAGTTTTAACATTTTACCAAAACTCTTTCTTGATCTTGTTTTGACAGTGTTGACGTGCTCTCATCTTTATCTGACACTAACCTTAATTAAGTTTGTATGATGGAAATACTTTAAATCTTTATGATAAGTACAAGCTCTGGCACGTGTAACTCAACAGGTAACCTTCAATTTGTAACCTTTTCTTTTGTTCTTTTATATAGTTTAGTAACGCATGCGTGCAAGACTACCCTCTACTTGGCTGACGACGATCTAAAGAGACCTTGGAGACGCACAGGACCGGTCAGTATGGTGACAGCCTTCACCATAATTCCGGTTCCTTCCGGTTGGGGGAAGTTTATGCCTACCTAAAAGTGGATATCTTTCGACTGAAATGATGATGATGATGATGATTAAAACATGTAGATACAAACAAGCAGTAATACTAATCGCATCTATAGTCTTACTATTGTGTGATGTGTCTCAAATTAACGGTATCTGAAAGGTTAATATTAAATTGACAGCTGAATGCTTCGCCGAAAATGCGAAGGCGTTACGGAAATCTGTCGACTGTAATTTGTCCAATATCAATGTTAAACAGAATATTTTGTTGGGAAATTCTGTCGGAATTAGGCTAATATTAATTTTATTCACAAAATTGGCTGGTTTTGAAATTGTTCAACCAGTTACGGACTGAAACAGCTGGGAACAAGATAGATAACCCTTCTGTTTTTTGGTATAGAAATCATCAAATCTCGCACATTAAATGTTTAAGATCCCTGCCACAGCCAACAAACGAGCTGCTGACCTTGAACACCTGAACAGATCTTCTTAAATTGTATCTAAGAACAATCTCGATAACTTTAACTTTTAAATTTAAAAAAAACGCATCAAAATCGGTCCATTGCCTGAGGAGCTACGATGCCACAGACAGACACACAAACACACAGACACACAGATACCTCAAACTTATAACACTCCGTTTTTTCGTCGAGGGATAAAAACGCTAAGCCACCAATAAATACTTAATTTCGAAAAGAGAATAACGTAAGTAAGTACCTTTAAGAGGCTGCTTTTCCACTCGCCTATAGCTATCGTCAACACCGAGCATGGTTTAAAAACTTGTTACTTCGTCTAACACAATCCAACGCGATGTTCGATGAAAAGGCAACGTAAAAAAAGAGGCGAGTTTTCAGGCGTTATCTACGCCTGAAAACTCTGTTAGCATTAATTATTAAAAAAAAATATTCGAGTAATTCCGTGATTTACTCGACTATTTTACAAAACTGGTTCACCCACAACATTTTTTGAAAAAAATTGTCCTCATTTAAAATCTTTACAAAATTTGTAAGGCATAGTTATACTTTTTTAATTTTTGAGTAAATTATTCAATGTCAAAGTTCATGCAAAAAAAGCAAATTTTCAGAGATCTTTACTGGATTAGTTTTACACTTTATAAATTGATTCCAGTAGAAGCCTAGATAATATCCCCAAGATAAAGTGTTTTCAAAATATCTGAAAAAAAATGTACATACGAGAAATCCTATACCCTTGTGATAGAAAAAGTTCAAAAGAAGCATTTTTAAGGTATTTCTACAAACGTAGGTTTGTTACTATTAATATCTGCATCCAACCAAGTTTCTGTTAGATTGTTTGGGTTTTACTTCGCTCCAGGGCCTCAAGTCTACTATTACAATACTGTCAGAATGTGAATGTCATATCTAATTGTCGATTTTGACAAGTTTGGTAATATCTACTAATATAATGGCGTCATTATGACTTTCCAATGGTCAACCACTGACACTCCATTGAAAGAAGTGGCATAGAATAGTAATCTCGTACATATTGACAAAATTATTATTTGACGTATGGGATATAAATGATATTCCGGACTTGATTTAGGTATCGAACTATTTACAAAACTCACCTAAATCATGGTATCGAACTATTTACATGAGTTTTGTACGGAACTAAACAGTTTTTTTTTTTTATAGATAGAATTTAAAAAATAATTCATCAAAATACATAACTATGTAAAGAAACTATACACAAATCAAATTGGTTTAAGCATCTCCTGTCAACTTAGCAAAAGGGCAGAATATGTATTACGCAGTTTATAAAGAACGTAACACAATAGAATTAGATTTCTGTGTCGTATCCAATTTTGTTCGATAAGACTCCCTTTGTTGCGACGCTGAGACTGATGGTGGATTCTTATTTTCGTTCTGTGATTACTGAAGAAACTAGGATTTTTGAATTTAAAAGTTTTTTTATAAAACGTCGTTATTCCCAGCTGTGCGGTAAGTCCCCTCTTCAGCGTCCGCATGACATAAGTCCCCCACTGGACGTGGTAAGTTCAGGAGGTTTCTGCTACACAGCAATTACAGGTTATGGTTCAGAGCAAAACAATGGGCGGCGGTCTCCTTTTTGTGCGAAGCAGGAAAACTAGCGAGAAGGAGGCAACCATGGCATCAGGGAACGGACGGCCTCACGCCCCAACCGGACTTCGACCCCGAATTCTCGCCATCGTTGGTGTGGGCTTGCGGATGTCGAGCAATGGGTAGCTCGCCGTTCGGCCGTCTGGTAACCGACCACACCGAACTCGATCCGTCGACGGCGCGTAGCGTTGCATGTACGATTCAAAAAGATGCCAGCAAAACCGTAAAGGCCCATCAAGGCTGAAGCCTACTGGAACCATGGGTTGACTTCCGAAAGGGAAACCTGTGTTCCTGCAACGCGCTCAGCGTTGAAAATAAGAAACATATGTATGGTTTTAATTCAGATTTCAGAACAGGAGAAGTTATTAGATGCTAAATCTTCCAAAACGACAAAAAGGATTTAGATGTGGTTTTTGCTAAAAAGCAATAAACATAATTAAGAACGAACATCCTCCTAACATATGTAGCATGCACCTGTGTAAAGCCAGAGTGGGTCACCATTATTACGTAATATGTGTGTCTATACTATGGGTACACCGATATACCTCTGTCTTACCTTTTGGAGAATGTTGAAATGATGTTTTATGTATGAGCGGCTCTCAGATACTTGATATCATGGAAAAGCCAATAATGACCAGTTTCAGGAAGATTGATAGTTTTATGGCTTGTCCTTTTGTTACCCAGGAGTAATAATTTTACGATAAATTGTTTTAATGGAAGTGGGTTACTAGGATTGCATATCAAAATCTGCTTAATTCGTGTCAATGGAAGAGTATCTACTATAGATACTACCACCAAAACCTTTCCTTATCAATCACTCCTCAGCGGCTGCATATTACAAGGGTGTTAGTGATTACCGTTGAGGCGGTATTTAGATCTGAGCCTAAAGAGAGGATCTTATGAGAGCCGAGGACGGTGATCACCAATATTCACGAGTATTATACGACGTTTTTCGATACACCTCGAATTGCTGACTCCGTCTTGGGACGAAATAAGTTACTTTTACTACGAGGTAAATACTGTGTACTGTGTTTTCATTACGAATACAAGGAAAGTAAAAATTAAATTAAAAAGTTTGTACAACCTAAGTCGTACCTATGATTTTAGCTTTTTTAATATTAATTTTATCTTTACAAATCGATAATGTTTCATGAACCGGATCTACCCTCCACGGGATTAAAATGATCAAAATTTAAAGGTGTAGGTATATAATTATATACTTTTAATATCGTATCAGAGAAAGAACAACTGAGATTTTTAGAAACCTTGGGTAAAGCACTTGAAAAAAAACCATGCACAAACATGTCTATTCAATGTTTATATGACTACATAGAATCAAGTATAATAGAGAGTCTGAAACAAGCAAGAAGTAATCAGAGATTAAAAAAGTTCTTTAAATTATCAAATGAAACCAGAGAATTAATTAAGAAAAGGCATACATTACAACTAAAAAGTAGTAGAAGCAAGGAAGAAAAAATAGAGTTAAAAAGTTTATACAAAACCATCAACAAAAATATACATAAGGAATACGAAAACTACAAACTAGATATCTATGAAAGTTGGTTACAGAAAACAGGTAGCGTAAAGTCGGCGAATAAGTCTCTACTTCAATATAAAATGTGGATACCAAAAATTAACACCTCGGAAGGTAGTTCAGAGAACAGAAAAGATTTAGTATTGTTGGCTACGAGTTTTTATAGAAAATTATATAAAAAGAGACCCATTGAAGAAGTATCAATAGATAGAGTTTCACAGGTGCTAAAAGATGAAACCGAAATAAAAGACTTCTCCCTGATGGAAATTATATTGGGTATCAGACACCTAAACAATCGAAAAAGCCCAGGGCCCGACTCTATTATTAATGAAGCACTGAAAATAGGCGAAAAAATTGTTTCAGGTTTTATTACCATGCTTTTCAACAAGATCCTGAAAGAGCGGAAAGTGCCAGAACAATGGACTGTATCTGAAATCGTTCTTATTTATAAGAAAGGAGATCCATCAGACGTCTCAAATTACAGACCGATTAGTCTCATGGCGAGTCTATACAAATTGTTCTCCCAGTGTCTGCTGAAAAGAATCGGTCCAAAGATTGATGCCAAACAACCTATAGAACAGGCTCGGGTTAGGTCCAAATACTCCACTGTAGACCACATTCACGTTCTCAGTCAAGTGATCGAGAAATACAAAGAGTTTAATTCCCCACTCTACATAGCCTTCGTGGACTACCGGAAAGCTTTTGACTCTATTTCACACGCGTCAATCAAAGAGGCTCTACAATACCACGAAATAGAGTCAACGTACATAGATATCATTAGCAACATATACGAAAACTGTAAGAGTAAGATCAGACTGGAGAGAACTGGACCGACTTTCAAAATAGAGCGCGGCGTCCGCCAGGGGGATCCGCTGTCACCGAAAATTTTCATAGCCGTTCTGGAACTCATTCTTAAAGATACAGGCTGGGAAAATAAAGGCATAAAAATAGACGGCAAGTACCTGAGCCATCTGCGATTTGCGGACGATATTGCACTACTAGCCAGCACTGCTGAAGAACTCAATGACATGCTAACTACTCTACATTTGCGAAGCATTAAAGTCGGACTGGAAATAAATTTTGACAAAACAAAAATAATGACCAACAGTATCTTAACACCGATTCAAATAAATGAGGATAATGTAGAGTATGTCAATGACTATATATACCTGGGTAAGCAGCTATCCTTTAGAGAGATAGACAAGGAAGAAGTGGAGAGAAGGATCGCCTCAGCATGGAAACGATATTGGTCAATAAAACACATAATGAAATCTAAATTGCCCACCAAACTAAAAAAGAAAGTACTGGATTCTTGTGTATTGCCCTGCCTCACATATGGCTGTCAAACATGGTGCTTAACACAGAAAACGGCTAGCAAAATCTCAATCTGTCAAAGAGCAATGGAAAGAAGTATTCTGAACCTTAAACTTTCGGATAAAGTAAAAAACACTGAAATCCGCAAACGAACACAGGTCACTGACGCAATAAACCATGTAAGAAAATTGAAATGGAAATGGGCAGGTCACCTGTCTCGTTGTGAGGATGGAAGATGGACAAAGAGAGTAACAAAGTGGAGAGGGCCCAGCTCTGGCAAGCGACGTGTGGGCCGCCCGCTCAAGCGATGGGCAGATGACAGATCCGAGCTATCGCTGGCGCAAGCTGGATGAGGGAAGCTCAAGATAGAGAGAAATGGTCTAGTCTGGAGGAGGCCTTTACCCACACAGGGGTTCCCTTTAATTGAACAAGCTGGATTACGGGAAATATTTTTTATTTAATTAATTTGACATAGGGATAATCAATTATAATTATAATGTATTAATCAATTATAATCAATTTTAATGTATTAATTTTCAACTAATCTATTGTTAATTCAAATGTATTGTAATTTAAGGGAATGAAATAAAAGGCTTATTATTATTATTATTAATATCGTATCAGGCGCACTAGTCGCTGGCCAACCCCCGTTTATTAATTTTTTCTTATGTCTATTGAAAAAAGTAGTTTGATACACGTTCGTTACTGCTATTTGAATTCTGACTCAGTCGCAAAAACGTGGGTGACGCTGCTGGCAAAATTATTCTTTATTCTTTAATTTAATTTAAGAATAATCGTATGATTTGAATGCCCGAAGGTGAAAGGGTGAAACGAGCCACATAACCCTAAAAAGTGAGTGGGTTGCCTTAATTGAAATAGATCGCATAAATCAAAAACATGTCTGGTATAAAAGCTAAGCCTTTGCGTCACAGACATCATAATGTTAGCCAAGCCTGCGTGTCTAATTGGTAAAATGACCAGCGACATATAACACTCAGTCGTAAATCAGGCTAAGTTAGGTCATCATAATTCACTTACCAATAAATATAACTCATAAAATATTATCTTTTTTGGATCGAGTTTGATGGTCTTTTTTTTTGAGCGCGAAATAATCAAATAACTTCTCTGGGTGGTGGAGTGGCAGGCAGTCGCCTACTCTGCAAAACAGTAATGCTAGCAAAGGAGGCGGCCGCACGCGCGAGGTAACGATCCTCACACCCCAGGCGCCAGATTCCCGATCCTGATTTTCAGACACCGTAGGTGCGGACTTGAGGACGGCAAAAAAAAAAGCTTGCCCACCTCGTCGAGCAATACGATGGGCTGGTAATATAAGCGGACAGATAATACCCCAGTTTCCATAAAATTAATAAATCAGAAACCGGTATTACAATAACTAAGGGTCCTATTATGTATAAGTACAAGCCTTATCTGCGACATCGCTACCGTGACTCATCTAACCAGAATCGTGCTTATTTTGGGGCAAATGGTAGCATAATACTTACCAATACTGTAACTTTAAAATCAAAATCAGTTATTATAAAGTAACTTCAATGTAAACTTCTATAAACAAAAACAATTTTACCTGTTAAAATATTGTTTTAGATAAGCACAGTCTGGAATTGAAGTCTTTACAATCGCAAACTGAATGAACATGTTTAACACACTTTTCAAAATAACGAACACTTTTCAACGAACTTGTAATATCTAATATGTTATTACAAGTTAGTTGAAAAGTCGATTACAAAACACTGACAAATGTAATCACATTTGTGAACAAACTTTCTGAGAAAGACACATATCAAAATAGATACTTTAAATACTTGTGAGTAAATACCACGAAAACGTCGTTGTATGCCATATTATTACTTATTCAACCCGTCAATCTTCGTAACGTACGACAGTTTCTTTAATATCGCCGCCTTAAAGTGAAATGTTCGGGAATGTAATTTTGGTAATTTTTATTTTATTACATTTTTACCAGGAGACGTATCTACTAATTTCACAATCACATATAAAAAGCTGTATCCGTATAGTATCTGCCGCATGCCGTTCGAGTGGTGATCCCATAAAACACAAAATTGGTAAACTGAAATCGCACGAAAAAATAGCGCCCGACCACAAAGGATATAGCGGAACAACTTAAATGTCTTGCTTAAGAATTGGCATGAAGTCCCACAGAGCCGGAAACAACGGAAAGAATGGAGGAAGGCCTCTGTCCAGCTGTGGAACTGTATAGGCTAATATAATGCTTGTTGTACCATCAATGACTATTCATGAGAATCTCGTAAACACTGGTATATGTCTTTATGAAATACATTGAGGTAGCTCGTAGCTATACTATATAGGTATAACTTTTTTTTAGTTTATAAATCTATCAAATAGTTTCTTTCACTCAAGATAAAAATGATAATAGTAGGAATTTGAAAATTGCAGATTTTTACTAACTCTAACCTACCCTGCCAGTGTGTCGGTACCTTGGTTGTCCTGCGTATACCTTCGTTTTTGATGCGATCATGTAAGGAAACTCCAAGCACAGCCTATTCCATTGCCCTTTTGGTGGCTTTAAGCCCTCTGATGAGGTCCAAAATACACACACAAATAAATAACGACAAACGACGAGTGGGTCTGAAATAGACACACTTATATAAATATGACTAATACCTATTTTCTTTTTGCTCTGTAAAATTACTACTTTGGCATTACAAGATTTTTATTCTGTGGCGGACGATATTAACTCTGTTATCGTTATTATTGGTCGAAAATGAATTATTATCTTTTCAGATACCGTCAATTTGAGACATAATAGTAAGACAATAGATGCGCGAACCCTGTTCGCTTAGAGTTCAAGGAATATAGTTACCGGCACGAATATTGAGCGCCAGCTTCAAGTTGCGCAGAAGTCAAGTATTCGGTCTCTTTAGTGGTGCGACGTGGGACGCGGGGGTGGGGAATGTAAGTGATTGGCTCGCCGCGCCATCTTGTCATAGATGTCACTCGTGATTCGTTCCCTGCGCTTGCTGCATGTATCTAACAACGACGATGATTTGCTCGCCAATGTATGAAATGCGCAAAGCGATCCCCACTCTGACGCAGAGCGCTCAATATCATTACGACATTGAGTAGTTTGACCTTTAGCTGTCGGGGGAACCAACAAATCCTATAACTTTATAGAATATTAACTACTGGAAACTATGAAAACAAACAGTGTTTTCATATGTACCCAAACCGGTCCCAGTTCCTGTAACCACGATTATCATAGAATTAATGTACTTAACATAAACAAATTCTATCTTCACTTCTTCCTTCTCTGGGTGGAGCGAGAGCGAAGTGCCAGATTTTTATTAACTACCTAACATACCTTTTTTTAGGTGGGAAATCATCCAATGACTTCTCCAGCTCTAGGGAGGCAGTCAACGGGGTTTCAGACTTTTACTGACTAAGACCCACTACTGTTCCTTCTTTGCCTTCCTTTCAAGGCGCCGAAGTTCGCTTTCGCACAACCCGTGGCCCCAGCAGGCTTCGACCCTGCTGAGCCCCTGCTGACATCTCCTTAAGAGACGCGTAGAACACTACGCACCCTCAACAACTCAAGCTTGGT
The DNA here is from genome assembly GCA_929112965.1 of Mythimna albipuncta. Classification (NCBI taxonomy): domain Eukaryota; kingdom Metazoa; phylum Arthropoda; class Insecta; order Lepidoptera; family Noctuidae; genus Mythimna; species Mythimna albipuncta. The sequence continues at coordinate 12,470,157 of OV815969.1, forward strand.
TCTTATAGAACGAGCAAACGGCGAGCTACCCTTTGCTCGTCGTCCGCAAGCAACATTCATTAAACCCCAAGCGAACGCCGGCGTTCGCGCACCTATTGTCTTTCAATTGTGTCTGTGATTTCCACGATTGAAAGGTTAAAATTGATGGTATGTTACCTAATTCCACAAAAAAAGTAGGTAAATACACTATACCTGTTCCGTCCTCTTGTTATATAACATTGCTTTTTAGTACATAATATATCGATGCTTTTTATCAAAATGATTCCAGTCAGTCAGTCAATGGGAAGTAATGGTTCTAATGTTCTTACCAGTTAAAATATGTAGCATAAACGGCTATGTCGCTTTAAAATCTACAAGTTCTTGACACATTTTTCATGAAGTTTTCCAGTTTTTAATTCCATTTTCCTGCAACGACGAAAAGTGACGTGTCTTCTTTATGCTAGTTATGCGTGGCCGCATAAGCAGACTTTTAAAGTGGCTCAGCATGAGCTCAACTTGTTTACCCAATAAACTGAAACTTAGGTATCTGTTAAATCAAAAAAATATTCAAGTATTATATAATGAACTAAAGCATTGTAAAAAGCTGACTAAATATTTTTTTTGTGGGAGTACTAATAGACAAGAAACATAATTAAAAAAAATTAAGAACTACCTACTTACAGTTTTGAAGTCTAAAAATAAAATTATGTGTGAAACCCTACTTTTTGTGCAAATCTGACAAAATAATATTTTTTTTAAGTAAGATTGATACACGCCTACAGCCTTCCTACAACTTTTATAAAATAACCAATGTATCTCGTTTATTTCCGTACCACAGCTCATTTTTTTTTTTGCTGTGTAAAAATTTTCGATAAGATTAATTAAAAAATATTTAATTCCTGGTACAGAATAGGTACTTGTTTCTCATCATAATGCGGATGTAAGATACTCTAATTTTTTTGCAGTAAATACTGCGATTCTATCAGTTTTCTCGACAAACTTCGCTGAGATCAATATTGCTATAAAATTATGAGCTCCATTTTACCGAGATCGCGTCTATTCTCTTGTACTACCACATATTGGTCCTGTTCTGTGTTTACACAACATTATGTGGTATTGTACAAATTACACCAATTTCAGACCACAATATTCACTAGAATAGAAATCAATTAGCAAATAATTTATAATTAAAACAACCACTCAAAGTAAACAAATAAAAAAAAATCGCCAAAGATTTCTATCTGTTTGTCACTTACAATCAATAAGTCTTCAACTCTGACTTTTGTATTCTATCAGATCAGGGATAAGGGAAACTTATAACGAGTTATTTCCGGTGTATAAAATTTTTGTGTATTATCTACTTCGGAGCAAAGTTTCCTCAATATCTTTTGATGCTCTTGGATGGCTCTTTCTTTAACTGTTTAAACCAATATATTTTATTAATTTATAGATTCTTAGATTGTGTCATTTTCCGAAAACAATTTTTTTTGCTTTCTTTGTTCTTATTTTCGTTCTTATCCACATGGCACTCGACGTACAAAGTAAAATGTGGATGAACCACCTAAATACTCTGCCTAAACCTGCGCGATTGTTCGAAAGATTTACCGCGTACCTGGAACACTCTGGTTCGAAATATTTCGCTTTGGGCATACATTTTTTCAGCACCAATGGTTCCGGCATCAAAGAAAAAATAAATTACGGCAATCTGTTGGGCCATGTGTGAACCGGGCATAATTGTGCTGCCGAGATTGCCCAGTGCAACAAACACAGGCGGGTATAAGTCAGTTAAATTCTAACACTTCTCACTTCAACCAAAGTGGAAGAAGTTATTTAATGATTCGTAACCAAATACCAAAAATTACTTTGGGAAACACTGTTTGCTGAATGATTTTATCATTAGGTTTTTTTTTTATCCTCTCATCCTAGATATAAAAGAGTCTACAGCATGTTTATGTAATACTTACTTATTAATCATGAATAGAATAATAATACAGTAGGTAATTTTGACTGGTAGCAACACTGCTACTAATGAGTTACCATGCCTATTGTTGTTTGTGTATCTAGTAATAGATAATGGTTACCTTGTAAGCCTATCCTCGTAAGGAGTGCCTAATAACACGAGACGGAATAATTCACAGCTATTTACGTTCACACAGATATAACATAGCTGTCTATGTTAACAACTAAAGGCAAGATTAAAGAAATCGTCGTAATTTACTACACGATTATTTTCTACGTGTTAGTTTATTATCTGTAATTCTTTGCAAACTTTTTTGATGTTGGTTATATTTGTGTGGATTCCTATATTAACCACGGCCTCATAACTTATTTTGCTTATATATTATAACAGTAAATCACAATAATATTAAAATGGCGAAAGTTTGTGTCTATTTGTGCGTTGTAATGTTTTTTACGCTTTCACGCTGAAATGACAGTACTTTGGCACCAGGGTGGTTTTATATCCTTTTCGTTTTACGTGGAAAATTATCAAATGACTTCTCCCGCTCTGGGTAGAGCGAGAGGGAGTATTAGACTTTTGCTAATTAAAACACGATAGCTACAACTCTTTTAAAACCTCAAAAACCCCAAGTAAACGCCGTGATTTCGCGCCATTTGGTTGAACACTAAGATTATTAAAAGTCCGCGTAGATTATTAAAATTTTGAGCGTTTTATTTATTGGTTATGTATCTAAGAATGTAAAGAAGAAATTATTCATAAAGTAGTCTATAAATTTCGATAATAAGCAACCTTTCCATTTTTTGTGTATTTATACCTATTTAAATGCTTGGGGTAGGAGCTTATTTGCTGGATAGACATAAGTAGGGTAGTATAATTCATAATGGTGGAAGTTGCTGAAGATACCTAAGTCGCTACCAGTAGCTAGTTTCTACACATAACTTTCGTCAGAATCAGAAACGTTTATTTTAAATAAACCCATTTAAAGGCACTTTTGAATTTCAAAATGTCGATCAGTCTAAAAAAAGTGAAGCTAAATTGCACGTTCCAAAGCGTAGAATTCTATGGAGAAGAACGAGCAAGAATCTCCATGGACACTCTTTTAAATCATATTATCTCAAAAAACAAGAATGCAAAAAGAAGCTAACTGAATCGTTATTAAAACTAAACTATGACGATACCGAACATATGCTGGTTTAGTCTAATCATATATAAGTAACTAAAAATATAACCACACACACACACACACACATACACTTACACTACACAACGCATATTCTGTACTAACACTACCTTTTTACTAAAAATAAAACTAATTATTGTCTTCATATACAGTTGTCGAGTATCTTACTACTACGTTGTCAGCGCGTTTAGTACAAAATCTAAGTCTTGTAAAAGTAAAGGGGTGGGAACCTGGTGTCCTGAAACACAGGCCTAGAGCCTAGCTTAGGCACCAGTCTCCTACAATATATATGTATAATTGAATGATTAATTAATTGTAGATGATTTATCTGTCTTGTTTTTTTTTTTGTATAATCATTAAAATGTTTGATAATTACTGTGTATTGTAGTGTGAAAAATAAAGCATATATTATTATTATTCTCTTTATTCATTTTTTTTACATATAAAATTACATTTTTAAATATTTTTTAACGAAATTATACAAAAAAAAAAAACATTTAAAAATATAAAAATATAGTTATCCACCGGTGTCGGGAGCAGGGTCCAAGCTACCGGTGGTTAGGGCTGCAGAGACAGGAACCTCCTCACAATGCGAGCCGTATCGAGGAGTACTGCCTTCTGTATCAGGCCCTTGATTATTACTATTATTATTATATTATGAGTTATATAAATCTTGGTTATTTCTTGTAGCTTCTATTATGTAAGCACAATGTAGATAAGATCGTTATCAATACTTGTATTTTGTAAAATCATCAGGACCTCTTCAGATAGAGTTATGTTGTGTGTTGAGATTGTCAGAAACAATTAGGATGGCGATTAGGCCAAAAGGCATGAGTGTTTTTTTTTTTATAATAATTAAAAAAACAAAAGAGTAATTTCATAAAAATAAATCCTACATCTATGTGAATGAATGCGTATAAGTCTTTTAACCGTCCCCACACTATCTTCCAATTTTCATCAGATTACCAATTAAAGCAAATTATGAGCTACCAATGAAAGGGAGGAAACTTTTTCACGAAATAAATCCACTTAATTAGGACAAGTCAAGACAAAATCTAAAAAATAGCTGAACATAAAAACAGTAAATGGTGTCAATTTATCTCATGGTTTTCTGCTTCATTTTCCGCTCTTACGCTATCAACGCTTGAAACCGATCCGGAGATTGGAAGGAAAGTATCTACGTAGTAAATTTTATTATAGGCTCATACATCTTATGACTGCGTTGATAAAATACTTACTTTATATCCAACAATATTTAGGAGTGCAAAATAAGAATTTCAAGGAAAACGAGTCCTAGAGACGTTTATAAGCCATAAATCTAACGTTGTATACTTGGGCATACTAAATTATTTGGACATAAAATAGGTTCGGAAATTGATTAAGACATGCTAAGGCTGTAAAAGAATTCGGGCGTAAAATTATTCCTGGGTTTTGATGGCATAAAAACATTTTCTTTTGAAAAAGTTATAGATATGTAACTTCTGCTTCTTCTTCTTCTTCCTGCCCTTATCCCATATTACTTGGGGTCGGCGCAACACGTTTTCTTCTTCCATTCTGTCCTACTACCACTCGTCAAACTATCACTAACTCCCTTTTCTTTCATATCACTTCTCACAAAATCCATCCATCTTTTTTTTCGGCCTTCCTCTCCCTCTCCATATAGATATGTAACATGTAACTGAAATATTTAATTTATGTAGTATTGTGTGAACTCAAAACAGGCTAATAGTATTGACGCATTGATAGATATTGCATTAGAGTCACAGACAAACATGTAGGTAACGCAATCAAGACTTATGAAGAATTTTACCTCAAAATAACTCTTGATTGCTTTAAGAATAGCTGAAACCCGTTCTATACCAGATTGAAAGACATCCTGAAGGTGTTACGTTTAGAGAACGTACCTTGTGTTTATATGTTACATATTATAGTAGATATTATTTTACACAAAGGCCAGCTCTGATCTTTGTTGTGATAGTAGATTCACGCGCACATTATTTCTGAGTGCGTAACCTATTTTTTGTGACACCTAATGGGGCGACCAGCCTCCCTAGCCAAGTTGCAACCGTTTCTTTTCGATTCTCCTGCGTCGAAAGCCTCGATTTGGCCACGACCCGATCCTTTTGTTCTGACCACACTAAGCGTTGAGATGACGTCATTCCCGTACATTTGAAGTTATCTTCTAGCGTTAACGTTTACAGATAATCAACTTGGCTAGAAGTACTGATGGTTGCAAACCAACGTCCCAACCAAGATGACTTTGCTAGTTTCAATCCGTGTAGACAGTAGTTGTAAACCATGATCTACAACGCCCTTGGTTGGGAAGCGTGTTTTCCCAACCACCGGACGTGTTGGCGCGTGGTTTACATCCATGTAGCTGCAACACAAACCAAACACATAAACCAAGGTCACCTTGGTTAGAACAAACGCTAGTTTGCAACTGTCTGGTCACCCCTTTAGTCCAAACGCTTGGGAGTTTTACGAAAAAAAGTTTATTTGATTCTACACACACATCCACAATCTTCCCTCCTTCGGTATTTTTGTTTACTTTTCTTAAGTCAATGTCACACACCGTTTCACACCAACCAACATTCATATTCATGAACGATTACTTCAGTCAATTTCAAGGCTCATTATTGAGTAAGTGATCCGTTAAAATGGACATTCTTCACGTAAAAAATGAGAACAAAACAAAACAGAATAAGGGGAAATTGGGAGCCAAGTCGAGGAAAGTCATCCCGTGATTAACAATTCTAAAAATAGCAAGCGCAAGAAAACAAACATGTTTTCGCAATAGCGTAGGTAACTAAGGAAACTTGTGGACAACTGAAGGAATATGGATGAGGTTTAATCAGTGAAAGTTTGACCCTGATCTCGTACAATTTCATGATGACACTCAAAAAAAAAAGATACAAGCGCCACGTCTAGATTGTGGCAGATCGAGAAAAAGCTAAAATAATTTCAATATAATAATCATAAAAAGTGGAGTGGAGGGAGGCCTTTGCCCAGCAGTGGGACAGTGTGGTCTATATAAAAAAAAAATCATAAAAACTTCCAAGTAAAAATATTTTACCAAACAAAAACTCCTTTTTCTAGATACTCATTCTAGACACCAAAGCCATCCAAATGATGTTATAAATACGAAAATCAGGATGAATGTTGGTTACTCAATCACGAGAAAAAATCTTAAGGGATTTGGAAAAAAATAGAGCTGGGATATACTTAGGTACACTAGATCAGATGAGCTATGTCCCAAGAGAATGAAGTAGTAAGTCATGTAGACAAGAGGACTCAGTGCTCCGAGAAAAACTAGTTTTCTGTATTTATTCATGTGAGAAATAGGTTGATTTTTTGTGGAGGCAGGCCAAAATAAAATAGGTAATTCCTAAGTAGTTTTAATTCATAGGGTTCTATCTTAATAATATTTTTTTAACAGTAGTACATGGATGACTGGGATCTAAATCACAGGTAAGTAAAGAAAAAATATATTCTTAGATCCTATTAATTTAATATCGCAAAGAAGCTTTTCATGTACAAATTCCCAAATAGTCCTGAAATGATATTAACTTCATTCTCAAATACTCTACAAAAAAAGTTTTAATTATTCACAGTAATAGAGGTATTTTTCACTGGTATGAGCCGTCACGCATATTTATGCAAAATAAGTATAAATGTAAGCTTAGGCATGTGCCAAATGACATGATCTATGCACATTCTTCAAGGTGTGAAATTCCTAAAATATAATATTTATCACCTTTCTCAAACTCGTTATCCACAAATGGTTGTTGGAACAGCCCCTACATACCACATGGAAGTCATTAAAGTTTATAAATCTAGTTATAATCCGGGTCAATGGTAATGGCCTTCCACCCTCTAGCCACAATCACCGACCCGGGACGGTTCAATGATAGAAATTGATAGCAATTTGCCGAAAGTGGATTGTGAGAACAAAATATTTCATTTAAGTTTATATCTTGGTACCCGGAAAGTAATTACTTGAACTTGACACCTAACTCTTAAGAGAGAAACTTCTGCAGAGAGTCCTAATGTTAAACTTACTAACCAATGTTTTACTAGTTAATTAAATTCTATCTAAACACATTTTGAATGCACTTCACTATAATTATATACCTACACACAAAAATAAAGTAATAAAACCCCTTACCTAACTATGGATATGAGCATATAAAATTAAGTTTTGTCAAAAAAAAAAATCAAGGTATCGCAAACAGGTTTTATTCAAAAATAAAAAAAGCCGGCCAAGTGCGAGTCGGACTCGCCCATGAAGGGTTCCGTAGCAGCAAGTAACATAATATTAAAGTTTTTGTAATGTGTTGTAACTTTGATCGATGTTTTAATAATAGTGTATTTTTTTCGATTTATGACGCATTAAAAAAAAACTACTTACTAGATTTCGTTCAACCAATTTTCATTGGTAGTTTTTATAGTAATGTACGTCATATATTTTTTTTAGTTTTATCATTCTCATATTTTAGAAGTTAGAGGGGGGACACACACATTTTACCACTTTGGAAGTGTCTCTCGCGCAAACTATTCAGTTTAGAAAAAAATGATATTAGAAACCTCAGTATCATTTTTAAAGACCTATCCATAGATACCCCACACATAAGGGTTTGATGAAAAAAATTTTTTCGAATTTCAGTTTTAAGTATGGGGACCCCCAAAATTTATTACTTTTTTTCTATTTTTATGTGATAATCTTAATGCGGTTTACAGAATACATCTACTTACAAAGTTTCAACAGTATAGCTCTTATAGTTTCGGAAAAAAGTGGCTGTGACATACGGACGGACAGACAGACAGACAGACAGACAGACAGACAGACAGACAGACATGACGAATCTATAAGGGTTCCTTTTTTTGCCATTTGGCTACGGAACCCTAAAAAATGCGCAATCGAAACTGAAAAGTAAACACTCTGAAACACGTAATAAAAAGAGAGCTAAATTGCTTAGTATTATTCTAGACTAGATTAGGTATAATCAATTATTAAAAAACCGGCAAGTGCGAGTCGGACTCGCCCATGAAGGGTTCCGTAGCAGCAAGTAACGTAATATAAAAATTCTTGTAGTTCGTTGTAACTTGAATCGATGTTTTAATAATATTATATTTTTAGTGTGTGTGTGTGTGTGTTTCTTTTTTAGTTTATTTTTTTTTTGTTATTTTTTAAGATTTATGACGTATTAAAAAAAACTACTTACTAGATCTCGTTCAAACCAATTTTCGTTGGTGTTTTGCATAGTAATGTACATCATATTTTTTTTTTAGGTTTATCATTCTCTTATTTTAGAACTTAGAGGGGGGGACAAACTCATTTTACCACTTTGGAAGTGTCTCGCGCGCAAACTATACAATTTAGAAAAAATATTATAGTTTCGGAAAAAAGTGGCTGTGACATAAAGACGGACAGACAGACAGACAGACAGACTTGACGAATCTATAAGGGTTCCGTTTTTTGCCATTTGGCTACGGAACCCTAAAAAACAATGAAACCTAGTGAATGAAGTTTATACCTATTTTTGAAATTCAGTTTAGAGATAATTAGAAAAGTTAATTAGCTATAACTAACATCTGTTTTCAGTGATACAACGGTACACACAATATTTTCATTAACTCTTCAAATTGAATCACTAACTTACTCGAATAAAGTTTACTCAATTTTCTCCCACAAAATGGAATCAAATTAGGACTCTCTGCAGAAGTTTTCGTTACTTGTGAATTGTAATGCTACATATTTACAAACCCTTTACTCGGAAATAGATTCTTATGAGTATTTGAACAACAGAAAGGGGTCATGAACTTGTGACATGATTTATGTCCTGTATGGCACGGGTTCCGTCTATGTTTTCCGGAAAACAGCATGTTTCTGACGGATACAGTTCTAAATGTGTCCGCTTGAATACCAGTACCTACCTATATTTCAGAAAGGAATTCAAAAGTCACATACATTTTCGGTTTTTTGAAGTGAAAACGAACTTCAAAACCTAAATGATCCTTAACTCTTATCCTTAACAAAAATCATCGCTCAAAAGAGTATCTATTTTATACTACCTATTATTTACCTACCATTGTATCTATGTATGTATAAATCAGTAGATATTATTACAGTGTAAAGGAAATCAACAAAAACAATCACCACAATCTCCTGATAGCGCCTGATAAGGCTTTGCAGTAACAGCAGCCCTTTTGTGGGGCCTGATATTATTGTACATAAAGATTACATATCAAAACATAACTTTTACGTTCAGCCATAATATAAACGGAACACTAAAATAGAAATCGTACCAAGTAACGAAGGAAGTATCGCAATATTATATTTTCCACAAGAACGTTCGTTGTGGCGACGCTTGGGGGAGGCCTATGTCCAACAGCGAATGTGTATCGGCTGAAATTATATTTTCCAAACTTGTAGACATGGCGACCGCTTCGTGCGTGAAAGTATTTCAGGACATCTTAAGTATACAAACTATCTTGATACTGTTTGTTAATCTAGGAGTGATTGGTTACCCAACAGGTCAAGTTTACCTGAGTTACTTATATCATCAAAACGCAAGAGTAATTTCTCGACCTACCTCTTAAAGAAATTTCGTATGATATTACGTAACACACGACTAAACTCATTCCAACAAAATCCAAGTAGGCAGTAACCCGGCAGCCAATCCATCATTTATAAACCAAAGTCACCATGGGAGGACAGCGTGTAATGAAGGTGACCCTACTCTAAAGTTTGCTCATCATTGGTTGTGTTATTAGTAGGCAAGTGCGTCCAATGAGGACATCCCTAGGGTCACCAATGAGGGGTCACCAAAAAGGTCAAGGACAGTAATATTCTGCATCTGTGGAGTGTGTTTGTATCTTAATAATTTTTTGTGCATTTGTGGTCGGACTCATTTTATTTTAGATGAAAATGCTTGTGATTTACAAATATGGTTGTTAGTGAGGTAAAGTTAGAATCTAAAACTTAGAAGGTTAGAGTAATGAACACGAATTGTTGCCTTTACTTAAGATAAGTAGGGCTTTTAAGAAAATAAAGATAAACTCGGATCCGGCCAACAGTTCAATTTCAATCAAAACGTATGTAGGTACTTATTGAACAAAAGATGTTTTGCTATATACGTCTGTGGGAGCCTAGAAATTAGTTATTTTTATTTCGTTTGTATCCCAGAAAGATAACCTACACCCACTCCATCACCCAATTCCAAATAAAAAAACTGTAATAATTGTAGGATTATCCCAGTTTATGAGCGACTGTTACGAGCAACACGATAACCGCCTTTTAGGCCGCTATATGAAGGGATATAAATTTCCGCAAACTCACGGATCTGCGTCACTAAGTGGGATGTGTATGTCGCCTCCTCGGCTTTGTTTACAATCAATTAACTAAAACAGTCTCGTCATTCATTCACAACGTTCCCTGTGTAAATAATAAAGATCGTTACAGTCAAACGGTTGCGAGAAGATAGATATTTAGGTACAGATACCGGCACGGATCTTGAGCGCTGGCTTCAAGTTGAGCAGAAGTCAAATATCGGGTCCCTTTAGGGGTATGACGTGATTCGTGGGGGCAGGGAGTGTCAGTGATTGGATCGCCGCGCCATCGTGTCATAGACGTCACTCGTGATTCGTTCCCTGCACTTGCTGCATGTATCTAACAACGACGACGATTGGCTCGCCAATGTATAGAATGCGCAAAGCGATCTCCACTCTGACGCCGGGCGCTCAAGATTCGTGCCGGTACCTACACTGTAAAGGCTGCCTAATGAAGGAAAACTCTGGCTGAATTTCAACATTCATTTGAATTTAGAATCGGTTTGAGAATCGTTGAATGTGTTTACAATGCTAATATAAACTTTTATACGAAACTAGCTTTTACCCGCGGCTTCGCTCCCGCTATACCCTACTGTACCCTACTCTACCCTACTTTAGTCTTCTCTACCCTACTCTACCCTAATTTTCATTTTTTTTTTCCATAAGAACCTTTCCCTCACATTAACAAACACAAAAAAAAAAGAATTAGGAAATCGGTTCAGCTGTTCTCGAGATTTGCGCTTAGCAACACATTTAGCAATTCATTTTTATACATATTAAAGACGATAACTAATATTAATACGTCAGCTGCATCTTTAGACCTCTAGATATACCCAAAGACTCTCTCCTGGGAGTGTCTGAGATACTTCCTGCAGTACTTACCTTGTATATAGTCTTCCTGCAGTACTTCCTATAGTTTCGGGTTAGTGTTATTGGTGTTTTCATTACTCCACATCTGTGCACAAAAGACACTTATAGGTATTGTAGCGGCTCATATGCTTATGTCAATTAACAAAATGTTTAAAGTTCCTATAAATAACACGGAATTTATCATCATTTATACATTCACGATTAGTTAGTACCTAGTAGTAGAGGAAAATCCTAATTTCAGCATTAAATGCATGACTAAGTATTTTTTGGCACATAAATAAATAGAAACGTAAATTCGTTTTACTGAAAATAATTACTTCTGACAAAAGTCCACTTAATTATGTTTTAACTATCTGCCTGTCTTTGCATTAGCAAACAATTAATTCATAAACAAACATTTAATAAACATTCGTTATGTTAAATACAATAATTATGGTCCTAAGGTCGACTGGCAGATAATGCCTAAGGCATTAAGTCCGCCTTTGTACAGTTTTTTGTGCATAAAGCTTTAAATAAATAAATAAATAAATTATGACGAAAGTAATGTACCATAATTCTTCGTTATTTAGATTTAGAGGAAAAATTAATGAGCATGAAATAAGGAAGTAAATTTCAAAGTAGACCCTAAAAAAACACTAGTTTTTCGGGTGAAATTAGAAAATTATCCCAAGGGAATACACTTCCAGGATAAAAGTATCCCATGTCCCTATGCCAGTAGCTGATTCACTTAAAATTAAACAAGCCAAATATCGTTGAAGATTTATAGTCGTTCGATCGAAGTCCTATCCAAAAGCGGTATTCACGATCTATCGACTTATTTCCAGTTACATTAATAAGTATTTAACCAGGATAATGTAAAATCGGTGTCGTTCAAATTCGATTGATGGATGTGAATACGGAAATGGTCTAAACGACTAAATCGCTACGATATCGTTACGGTTTTCATTACGTGAATCGGGCTACTGGTCATGGCTAAAAAGAAATAGTGACTTCCAGCAATGAATATAGACGTACTTCCTCTCATTTCAGGATACGTAAAGAAACTTATACTACTAAAGTTGTCAAAAAATAAAAGGCCCATTTTAATATTTGAGAAAAACCTTAGAATGTAACTTAGAACGATACTGAAAGAAACAATAAAATAATAAATTAGGTATCCGGTGTTGTGGTAGCTTACACTAAGCTGAACAATCCGCTAGGTAGTCCAAATACAAATAAAAAACCTTTTACCTTTAGACAACTTTGAACATGTCGTTTCCACTTTTCCAGGTTTCCTTGCAATCCTTGCGGATACGTACGGAGCGAAGGCCAGTCTGCGGGACGGTGCACCCTGGGAGGCGGCCAGTGACCCCCTTGGGTATTGCTGCCTAAGGGGCCTCGATGGTCGTCTGCGAATGTTCTGTCTGTCGGAACGCTTCAACGCGTGTCCCTCTGCTATAGCAGAGGGCACAGTGGCGAAGTAAGAGCGGGCTCGGTGTGCACTCACACTGCCGCCGGGCAGGCAGGAGGAAGGCTTGCTCCTCCTTCTGCTACCGTTAGTCTCGTAGCCCCAGAGATTGTCCAAGGTCATGTTTCTGACTTTTGATGGGGGACGAGGGTCTTGGCTTAACCGCCCGGGCCGCGAGGAAGACAACCTCTATAAAAAATTACCCCAAACCTCCAAGTGGCGGCGCACCGTGAGGGAGGTTGTTAGCTTGACTAATGGGTAGCTAAATTAGTCTCTAGTGTCGTAGTCACGTGTTTTGAGCAAGTACCCGAAGTATTGTAAAGTACTCGTGGGAACAAAATGGAAAAAGTGAAATCTAAATATTTAAAAAAACCGGAGAGTGATGCGCGGTCGGAGTCCGACGCGGCAACCAGAGGGGGCTCGGAGGGCTCGGAGGTGGAAGAGATGGCGGTTGATTCTGGGAGAAACGCAAGTTCCTCCCAGAAACGCTCCGAGTTCGTCAGGAGGGAAGAAGGGCGCTCGGAGGCGAAGGAAGTAGTGGTCGATCCCGGGAGGAACTCAAGTGTCCCCCTGAAACGCCCTGCGTCTGCCAGGAGGGAGGACGGGTTGTCCTCTGAGGAGTCCTCTCCTCAAAGCAAAATCCCCACCAGCAGCCGTGGCGCGGGCCGGTCCCGCGGAAGGGGGAGGGGTCTAACGGCCCAGGACTCCGCTCAGCGAGCCGCCAGGCTTGCCGCGGAGGGGCGTCACCCCGGGGCGGCCAGCTCGGGAAGGGACCTCTCGGAGCCATCTGGCAGCGAGAGGCGTGCTGAGGCGGACTCCGACATGGAGTCCCTCCAGAGGCTGGCAGTCACCTTGTTGCGGGATATGAGCCGCAAAAGAGAGAGGACGTCAAAGGAGAGGACGGCCCAACGTCACGCGGCGTCACTCCGGGAGGCTTTTGACGCCTCTCTCGAGAAGAGGGTGGCCAGAATCCGGAGCGAGCTCCAGGCTGAGCTTCGGGCCGAGCTCCGGGCTGAAGTCCGGGCTGAGCTCGGAAGGGTGCCAAATGGCGATGGCTGTCAGGAGCCGTCGGAGGGGGCGCGCAAGCAAGGGCAGGGGCAAAGCCGGCCCCAGGCCCAGTCCGAGCCGGAGAATCAGTTGCTGACGCTGGTGCGGCAGGAACTGGCTGCTTTCCAGCAGCAGCTGCAGCAGCAGCAACAGCAGTTCCAGCTGCGCATTCAGCAGCAGCTGTCCCTGCTGGAGGGCATCGTGCTGCGCCCTCCGCTAGCGGCCTCTGGCCAGCAGCGAGGGGCGGAGTCTTACGCTGCCGCCGCGGCTGCGGCTTCTGTGCCCAAGGCGGGTCAATTGGGGCAAGCAGGGCGCGGGGCCGTGGCATCGGAGCCCGCGAGACCACCCCCGACGGCCAAGCAGCAACGGCGGCAAAAGGGTGTGGCGGTGCCTGCCGCTAAACCGGCGGGACCTCCTGCCGCGGCGGCAACTAGGCCCCGCCCACCGCCTCCTCCACCTGAGGAACCCGGCGGCGCGTGGACGGTTGTTGGCGCCGCGAAGAAGGCGGGCAAGGCGGCCGGAGCGGCCAAAAAGCGCGCAAGGCGGAAGGAAAGGAGGAAGCGAGCCATGGCGGCGAGACTTCGCGCCCCGAATTCCGAGGCTGTAGTAATTACGCTGCAGCCTGAGGCGGAAAAGAAGGGCGTGACGTACGACGACGTCATGGCGAAAGCGAAGCAGGCGGTGTTGCCCCACCTTGGCGAGCTCGGAGCTGCTGGGGGCTTCCGCATGAGGCGCACGGTCACGGGGGCCCGAATCCTTGAGGTCCCCGGTGCGGCCAGCGGCCCTGCAGCGGATGCCCTAGCCGCAAGAATTAGAGCGTCCCTCAATGCGGAGGAGGCCCGAGTGTCCAGGCCCACCAAGTGCATAGATATGCGCATTATGGGCCTGGACGACTCCGTCAAGGTGGACGAGGTGGTGGCCGCCATTGTCAGGGCGGGCGGGTGCACGACCGAACAGGTCCGGGCAGGCGCCATCCGCGCTGGCAGCACGGGCATGCGAGCCGTTACGGTTAGCTGTCCCGTGTCGGCGGCCAAGACCATCACAGGGGAGGGCCGACGGCTCCTGGTGGGCTGGGTCTCCGCGCAGGTTAAACTGCTGGAGCCCAGACCTCTGCGGTGCTTCCGGTGCCAAGTGGGGCACCACGTTGGCGCCCACTGCGCCGCAGAGGAGGACCGCAGCGACCGCTGCCACCAGTGTGGCCAGCCCGGTCACAAGGCCGCAGAATGCCATGCTCCGCCGCACTGCTACGCATGTGCGGCGGCAGGCAAGCCGGCCAATCACCGGGCTGGGGGCAGGTCCTGCGACCCCCCCGCCAAGGCCAAGGGCAAAGCCCGTAGGCCCATCCCCGCCGCCGCACCCGCCGCTCTCACCGCCGCACCCGCCGCAGTCGCCGCCGCACCCGCCGTGGCAGTGCCCCCTAGAAGGGCTCGGGAGGAGACGATGGACTGCCAATAACGGCCCCATTCCGTCTCCTCCAGGCGAATATTAACCACTGCGCCCCCGCTCAGGATCTGTTGCTCCAGAGCATGGCGCAGTGGTCGATAAATGTCGCCGTTGTCTCCGAGCCGTACTACGTCCATCCCCGTGGAGACTGGGTTCAGGACCTAGACGGCTCGGTGACGTTAATCTCGTCGGCCGCCGCTGGTACCCCGCCCCTCGAGGCTGTTGCGAGGGGACGGGGCTGCGTGGCAGCACGGTTCGGGGACATTGCAGTGGTAGGCGTCTACCTGTCCCCGAACAGATCTCTCGACGAACTCCAAGTCTCCCTTATGGAGCTAAATGTCGTCGTCGCTGGGTTTGGTACCCTCCCCGTGGTCGTTTGCGGGGACTTCAACGCCTGGAACACGGCTTGGGGTTCCCGGTATACGAATCCACGGGGTCAGATGGTGGAGGACTGGGCTTTGGAGCTAGGCCTGGTTGTCCTGAACCGGGGTTCTGTCCCCACGTTGGTGCGGATGCGGGGTGAATCAGTGGTGGACATCTCGTTCGCCAGCCCTGCTCTGTCGCCGCGTGTCGTCGACTGGCGCGTTATGGAGGAGGTGGAGACGTACTCCGATCACCGGTACATCCGGTTTGACGTCTCCGCCGAAACCTCGGCCGCACCGGTCCGACAGAGCCCTTGCGGTCCGCGGTGGGCGCTTAAGCAGATGGACCGGGAGCTCCTCCTGGAAGCCGCGACGGTACAGGCCTGGGTGCAAGCACCGGGCAGGCCTGTCGACATCGACGTCGAGGCGGAGTGGTTCCGGGAGGCCATGTCGCAAATCTGCGATGCGGCAATGCCCCGAGTCCGTCCAGGGCGAGCTAAGCGCCAGGTGTGCTGGTGGTCGCCGGAGATCGCTGCACTGCGCAACGCATGCAGTCACGCGCGACGCCGGTACGCTAGACACTGCAGGCGCCGCATCCGCCCGGCGGATGCGGAGGCCAGAGAGGCGGAGCTGTATGAGGGATACAGAGCGGCAAAACGCACCCTCCGAGCGGAGATCAAGCGGGCCAAACTGGAGGCCCGCAACGTGTGGCTGGGGTCTCTGAACGCGGACCCGTGGGGGCGCCCGTACAAAACAGTACGGGAAAAGCTCCGCCCCTGGGCTCCCCCGCTGACTCAGAGTCTCCGGCCCCAGATCGTAGAGGGTGCGGTGAACGCTTTGTTCCCTGCGCGGGGGCAACACTCCCCCCCGCCCATGGCTCCGCCCTCACCAGTGGTGTCTGACGCGGACCGTAATAGCGACGACGACGACGATGCTCCAGAGGTGACCGAGGTAGAGATGAGAGTGGCGGTGCGAAGGCTGAGTGCCAAGAACACCGCCCCAGGACCCGACGGCTTGCCTGGGAAGGCCTGGGTCCTGGCCATGGAGGCTCTCGGGCCTCGACTGAGAGGGCTCTTCAGCGCATGCATGGAGAGGGGCCAGTTCCCACTTTGCTGGAAGACGGGGAAACTGGTCCTCATAGCGAAGCCAGGGCGCCCTGCGGACTCTCCGTCCGCGTACCGGCCCATTGTGCTGCTCGACGAGGTGGGCAAGCTCTTTGAGAGAGTCATTGCAAACCGCCTCGTCGGGCGCCTAACACGGGCGGGGTCGGACCTTTCGGACGGACAGTTCGGCTTTCGCAGGATGCGCTCTACGGTGGACGCCATCATGCGCGTGCGAGCCCTCACGACGGGGGCTGCGGTGTCCCGGGGCAGGTGTGTCGTGGCAGTGTCCTTGGACATTGCCAACGCCTTCAACTCCCTGCCCTGGAGTACGATCCGGAGGGCACTCCGGTACCACCGGGTGCCCGAGTACCTCTGTCGAGTGGTCGAGGCCTATCTGTCGGATAGATTTATAGTCTACCCCGGTCACCAGGGAGACTGGAAACGTCGAGAGATGTCGTGCGGTGTTCCGCAGGGGTCGGTACTAGGGCCACCCTTGTGGAACATCGGGTACGACTAAGTGCTGCGCGGCGACTTCCCTGACGGGGTCAGCGTGGTTTGCTACGCAGACGACACGCTGGTTCTAGCGCAGGGAGAGTCGTACCAGGCGGCGGTCGCTCTAGCGACACGCGGGGTTGCGATGGTCGTTGATAGGATCCAGGAGTTGGGACTCGAGGTGGCGCTTCACAAATCCGAGGCTATGTGTTTCCACGGTCGCCGCCCTCGGAACGCGCCGCCATTGGGTTCCCAACTAACGGTAGGAGGAGTTCACATCGGTGTCGGGTCAACGATGAAGTACCTGGGACTCGTCCTCGACAGCCGGTGGAATTTCGTGGAGCATTTCCGACGTCTGGCTCCCAAATTCAACCGGGCTGGGGCTGCACTCAAGCGGCTCCTGCCCAACCTTGGGGGTCCAGATGCCTCCTGCCGGAGGCTCTACGCGGGGATCGTTCGGTCCATGGCCCTCTATGGGGCGCCGGTGTGGGCGCCGTCGCTGAAAAAGCAACCGGCGGCCATACTGAACGCCTGCCAGAGGGTCATGGCAATAAGGATGGTGCGGGGATACTGCACGGTCTCCCGCGAAGCGGCGAGCCTTCTGGCTGGCCTACCACCGTGGGATCTGGAGGCAACAGTCCTTGCACACATGCACGATATGCGCGTGGAGATGCAACGCCGGGGTGAAAGTCCACACACCACCACGCCGCGACAGGTTGCGGCATGGCGGACAGAGCTCCGGCGGGATCTCATGGTGAAATGGCGTCAACGACTATCGCAACCCAGTGCTGGACACGCCACAATCATGGCGGTAAGTCCCCTCTTTGAGGCGTGGCTGGAAAGGCCTCACGGCGTACTTACCTTCCGCATGACGCAGGTCCTCACCGGACATGGTTCGTTCGGGAGTTTCCTGCACCGGATTCATGCGGAAGTGACGCCCGGGTGTCGCCACTGTGCGGAACGCCCGGAGGACACGGTGGAGCACACAGTCGAGGTGTGCCCTGCTTGGGCGGAGCATCGCCGTGCCCTCGTGGGGGCGATCGGCGGCGGAGACCTCTCGCGCCGGGCCTTGGTTGAGGCCATGGTCCGGAGCGAGGAGGAGTGGCAGGCGGTCGCCGACTTCTGCGAAGCAGTAATGCTTGCAAAGGAGGAGGCCGAACGCATCAGGCAACGGCGTTATCGCCGCCGCCGTCGCCGGGATTCTGATCCCGATTTCCGGCCAACGTAGACGCGGGCTTGCGGACAGTGAGCAATGGGTAGCTCGCTGTCCGGCCGTCCGGTAACTGTCCGGACCAAGCCCAAGTCGTCGACGGCGCGCACTGTTCCCGCGCGCCTCAAGGAGTTGTCTGCAACAGCAGGGACCCCAGCCGGGTCGAAGCCTACTGGGGCCAGGGTTATCCGAAAGGGCGCTCGAGCCCCGGTATGAAGGCTAGAAGGAACGGGGTGGGTCTTTTAGTCAGTAAGAGTCTGACACTATCTTCCGCTCCGCCCAAGGGCGGGGGATGTCAGTGCATGATTTTTCCCACCATAAAAAAAAAAATAAAAAAAAAAGGTTTCCTTGCAATTATATAGAATGCGTTAGACCATGTTCTGAAATAGCATATAGAATAGTTTTTATCCTGGAAGTAGCTCTCTTTTTTTAGGTATGAAATCATCCAATGACTTCTCCCGCGGGTAAGAGCATTATATTGCCATTATATATTTGACAAATCTCGGGACCAGGGACTCCGGAACTCAGGACAGGGGCCTTACACCTTTTTTTGGTGGGTAATATCATCCAAATGACATCCCCCGCCCTTGGGCGAAGCGGGAGATAGGGTCAGACTTTTACTGACAAAAAACCCACCCCGTTCCTTCTTGCCTTTCATACCGGGGCTGAGCTACCTTTCGGAGCTAACCCTGGCCCCAGTAAGCTTTGACCCAGCTGGGCCCCTGCTATTGCTGACAATTCCTTGAGGCGCTCGGCGCGCTGTCCATGACTTGGGCTCGGTCGGAACAGTTACCGGACGGTCGGACAACGAGCTACCCATACCCCTTTGGTAGGCGTATTTTTATTTAGGCGGGAAATCATCCAATGACTTCTCACACTCTAGGGCGAAGCTCAAGGGCGTTTCAGACTTTACTGTCTAAAACGCATTCCTATGTTACTGTTTTGCCTTACTTTCCAGGACCCCGGGTTTTCCTCTGAGAAGCGAACCAATAGGCTTTGGAAGGCGTAATCGAGATAGATGGCGAAAATCGAGTACCAAAGCACCCGTTAGACATTTCAGCATGGAAGAAGGCACCAACCGACAACTACACAGGACAAAGGACAATATAGCGCAAAATAAAGCGTTACTAACATAGTTTTGTTATATTACAAACAACATTATTTTGTTTGTTACAAACATTATTTTGTTTGTTACAAACAAAATAATGTAATATAATAATGTATGGTAGTCTGTTAGATACTTGATATATGGATATAATTACCTGAAATAAAGTGATTTACTCGTATTATTATTATATCTGTACGTCACTGCATACGCAATACATATTAGATTTAGAGATACGGTGTTTAAAGCTGGTTTAATCATTAGTGTAGAAATTTATCACAAGATTATAGATTCAATAGCAATGCTAGAGATAGAAGCCACAAAGATCAAACTACCAAGAGAAGAAGCGACAAAAAATCTTAAAAAATAAATCTGAAATCACGAAACCTTTTCTTGTAATATAAAACGTAAAGTAAGCAAGACAAATGTGCCACTTTTTGTTTCATTAGAATCTGCGGGGGCGAGCTTTGATGCTGAGTAATCTTGTTAAGCCGGTACAATTATCTACATGCCAGTTAACGTAACTTAATAAAGATTTAAGAACTCGACTAATTCTGTTTATTTAGGGTTAAGTATTCACGTTATGTTACCTCACGAAACCTTAATCTCACATTTAAAATCCTCATGAGTATATATATTTGTGATGCATGGGAATTTATTAAAACCGGCCAAATGCGAGTCGCACTCACGTACGTAGGGTTCCGTACCGTCTGTAGCAAAAAAACGGCAAAAAAAATCACGTTTATTGTATCGGACAGACAGCCGAGGCTTAGAACCAACCTAATAGGGTCCCATTTTACCCTTTGGATACGGAACTCTAAAAACGAATATGAGTTAAAAAGAATTGTAATGAATACAGAAGTCAAGAACGCCTAGGGTCACAAATGTTTGGCAACGCTTTATATAGCTTGTACTCACCGACAAGTATTTCCTTTGGTAATGTCGAATCTCAGTAGTAAGTTAAATTACTTTTTGTATACCAACTTGACCAACTTTCGTAAATATTTAAAGTGTCTAAATTAATTGCGTTCATACAAACAAAGTTAAAATAATTATTAAGTATTTTCCACCTACAGTGCGCGTATTGAATTATGGTGAGCACTAACTTCGTCGTAAAATTCACTGACAGCTACATTTTTCTTAACCGGACTTTTATTTTTTATTGCTTTATCGACACAAAATAATTGTTAACCCGCTTATATTAGCTTCACCTGTATGTTTGTAACCAACGCCTTTGAGCTCGATTTTGACCAACTTTGGGCGATCAGATTTTCTTCAAACTTTGCACACCCATCAAAGACTGATGACAATACAATAATCCGTTTTTTTTTTAGTGAAAATAATAATAATGAACGGAAAATTCTTATATCATTGTAAAATAAGCGTGGGGTGCTCGATTTACGAAAAATATGGCACAAAGCGCCCCACGCTTTTTTCACAATGATATTAATATTTTTCGTTCATTATTATTATTTTCTACCTATATTGAAAATTATTTTACACTTTTTAGTTTGATATGCTATGAAAGCGTGTTTTTTAGTTTTTTTAAACTATTTTTTTTTTATTATGGATAGGCTCGCATTTGACCACCATATCACCTGATGGTAAGCAATAATGTAGCCTACGATGGAGCACGCTTGCTTAGTAGTACTCACTCTTATGATTTCAGCAAAGACCCCCAGGTCGTGCGAGTAGCTATTAGGAAACGTTGACTCCGGCAGCGAATTCCACTCCATATCTGCACGCATAATGAATTCACTTCCATTCACTTTGTACGCACGCTTTAACTCTTTTTGACTCTATAGTATACTTCAAAAACATTAAAATGGAAACAAAGTGACTAAACACCGTGTCAAAAGAGAAATAGTTTCTATACTTGATACTGGGTAAATGCAAAATGATAAATGATCAAAAAAAAAAACACTTACACGTCAATTTTGTTTTCTGACAGTTTTTATAAACTAGATGAGGCCGGTGTTTCCTACCTGACACCCTGACAAGAAAAATCTAGAAAAAACAGTGCTATTTAAAAAAAAAATTACTGGATTTGAATAAAAATGAATACACGGGATAACCATGTCCCGTCCAGAGAGAACATAAGATAAAGTTCCCTTGGGATAACTTTCTACTTACATGCGGGCAAAGCCTCCGTCAGAAATTAGTAAGGACTTAAACAAAGTAGATAAGAGCTTTTTTATCCGGCACACTACTAATTAAACCAGTGGTACTTACTTTCAGGACAACTAATTAATTTAAAGTATATAAAGTACATAGCCCGCATACTAATCTTCTCAACATATTGTACATAATTTTGTGGATAGCAATTCCGAGCATCTGATGTATCTTTTGAATGAAATGAAATAATTAGTTGCTAAGAGTAATTAGCTTTATTTCATAATATTTTATATAATTTTAGAAATGAACGGTCGCGTCTGACAACGTAGGTAATTAAAATTTACATCCGCTGATCAATTTTTTTATTAATTAAATCATAACATTTACCTTTACAAAATTAGAAATACGGAAGCGATTAATTTTCTAATAAGAAGATTTTTTTTTCTATACACACGTGTATAGCCTATATGTTGATACAACAAAAATACTACGTAATAAATGTGGCGTGGCTAGACGAACATCACATTTTCTGTACTATAGAATTTGTAGAAATAAGAAATAATAGGTTTTTAGGAAACATTCGATGAAATACCTTTTTATACTTAATACAATTTTGATTTTGAAGAAAGTCTGTTTGTATTAAACGATACTAAGGGTGAAATTGAGTTACAATAATATGTATGCTTATATAGAATCAGCGATTTTTTTTGCGTCGATTTAACTGAGTTTTATTTAAATGCTAGCAGTCTTTTGGTGATTGATACAACAGAAAGAGCATGGGCGGGGAAATTGTTGATAAAATTATTAATCGTCTACGTATTATGTCACCATAATGTATAACAGCAAAATAATTTAATAAGTTTCATCAATCTAATGGCCAAAGTTTCGCAAAAAAAATCGCCATAATTGGAAAATGAATGGACTAAATATAATCACGGCTTTATGCTTTTGGTAACCCTAGGTACGGCAAGTATCCAACCATACATTGTTGAAACTTATACGGTCTGGACTAATTTCGACTCGTCGTTCATACCGCGTACTTTGAAAGACCGGACCTGATATACCATGATACAGCTTACCGCTTCATATTTTACCACTCAAAGGGGCTGCGGGTAAAAACAACAAAAATCTGAATAAAATTTTTTCGGACTACCCTTGTGATAGTCCGACTAGTCCGATAATTTATTAACTCGTTCTTCGGTTAACACCGTCCTATGCGGCCCCTTTTTAAACGTTATTGGCCGTTAAAGCATTAACTTAATTATTATGATCTTGGTAATAAACATAAAGAAAGCTCTTTTCTGAGTTCGCTTGTCGTAACGGGCCACTACGGAACTCTACATTGCGCGTGGGCCGACGCACATGGGCGGTTTGATATATAAGTATTAATACTAAGTTCCGCTAACCCTTTTCCCACCATGTACTCAGCAAGGCTCGGGAAATGAAGTGATCCCATTGGTCGATATTTTTCTCGCACACTGCCTAGCTACAGTAGCTACTTCGTACATTAGGTACTCATGGAAATCCCCCCTGACCCCACAGATTAACAGTCCGCCTGCAGTTTCTGGTCCTATTGGGCGACCTGCCGTCCTAGGCTAATAACGTCTACACACTAAAGCGATTATTGCCAGCCGGCAACGGCCTGGTACAACATCTACGACTACACACTAGCAGTTGCGAGTCCGCAGTTTCCCATCGTAGCATCGCGCGTCGGCAACAGTCTGACAACGATGTGAGCGTCCACACACAAGCGGTAGTCATTCACAACGCAGCAGCACTGTAGGGTGTAGTTGTCAGTTTTTAGCGTCATCATTATGTTGCGAAAAAAACGATTTGCTCTTATACAACTTCTTCTTCTTTCTTCATCAGAAAGGAGATATTGGATGAAAAAGTGGATGGTGGTAGACACAAATTGAGGTTTATTGTCCATTTTGTCGAAAAAAAATTAAACAAGTCGAAAATTATAAAACTGAAGGTGCTCGACTGACACGAGATGCCGGTCGACAGGCCGACGCCGACCACCTGCTAATGTGTGTTTATTTGGCCTTAAGGCGTTGGACTGTCCGGCCAACATCTAACGACGCTGACTGGAATCGTCAAGCGGTCACACACTGTCTGTTCGCATGAGTCGACAGTCCAAAATCTTAAATGGAACTGTTAGTGTGTGACCTATTGCGATTAACTGACAGACTGATATCGTCCGGCGAACTGTTAATCTGTGGGGCCCTTTAGGGAAAGCCTGCGGCATTGTTCGAAAGGGTCAGTACGGCCATGGAAGGCAAAGGGAAACTGAAAGAACACGAATGGGTTTTAGTCAGTAAATGTCTAACACAGGGAGTTATATTGTTGTTGTTAGACTCGCACCATCCAGAGCGGGAGGAGTTATTTGATCATTCTCAATTTCTTAATGCATTGTTTTAATGGTCCAAAAACCATATTCGCATTATTGCCTTTTGAAAGAATATGGGCACAACAATTGGATGGTTTCATCAACACTAATTGTTTTTTTATTTTTTTGTTTGCAGGAGGTAATCTCTGGAAGTACTGGTCCAATTACTAAAATTTTTTAATCGATAGAAAGCTACTTTATTCCTGAGTGACATAGGCTATATTTTATGTACTCAGGCGAAGCTGCGGGCAAAAGCTAGTAATCTATAACTCCTATTTGCACCAAAAAAAAGGAGGCAACCTATGGTTTTTCAGTTCCTTGGGGCACATTCTTTCATCTGATGCTCGACTTTCCTAAATAACAAATGAGGGGTATTTGATATCAAAAATGTAACAACAAATTTTCTTGTTGGCACCAGATTTAGCTAGGCAACCTATTCGCAATGTCTTAATGAACGCATTATCTAGCATATAAATTAATCATGATCAATTAACAAATGAAGAGATTTCTTCGATCGAATCTCAAATTATATAGGCTGTAGCGTACTTGCTTAACCACCATTTTGGTGGAAATAAGTTAAAAAAGCGGGCGATTTAGAACTGGGGATAAGTACGGACTAAGCCTGATGTTGTAAAACCTACAGCCTTGCTCGATAAATGGGCTATTCAACATTAAAATATCTTTTCAAATTTAATCAGTTATTTCTAAGATTGGCGCGTTCAACCAAATAAACTCTTCAGCTTTATAATATTCCTATATCGTAAAGCTGAAGAGTAATTATCCTACGGCCTATTAAGCTATGCACGAGTGTTACAAATTTTGGAAATTCTCTACTATAATATGCACGTATTAACTATACACCTAAATCTTTCTCACGAATCACTCCGTCTATTGGTGGAAATCACATGAAAATTTGGTCAGTAGTGTTTGAGACAGACACGGTGACAACTATACCTACTTACATAATGAAGTACCTACTTATGTACCTATACATAGTTAAGTACTTAATTTCATTCATTGATACAAGTAGGTGCTTTTTTGGTATGTAATCATCAAATTGGTGCGAGGAAGTGTGCAAGACTTTTACTGAATAAAACCCACCTGTGTTCCTTCAATTTCCCTTTGCGTACAAGTACCGAGGTATCTCTTTTGAACAATCCCGCAGCCCAAGCAGGTGTAAACTTAAAACTAGGATTGGTCAACAACATGGTATACCAATACCCGAAGAGTAAACAGATTTATTTGGTAAAGGTACACTACATTCGCAAACGTGGCGCTTTCCTCTATTTACCTACAACCGTTTGTTACTATGTTTGCGTCTGTCTCTCCTCTACACGTGTATCAGTTGGTACCAGTGATGTTATGACGCTCCGTAACTGTAACCGACACTATCGGATATCTAATATAAAATTTATCCGTAACCGTGACCAAATCGACTGTAATAGTTTCGAATCATTTCGGATAAGGGGCGGAGTTTAAATTAATAAATTATTTATATAACTAATTGCAATTAGGTACTACAATGTAATAAGTTACAAAATTAAACTAATTAGAAATAAATTTACTTATTTATAAAAATAAACTAACTAAATAATCCACTAAACTAACTGAAATAAAACTAAATAACCAACAAGAAATAAAGTTAATTATAAATAATTAACTAGAAATTGAGTTAATTATAATGTTAAAAATAATGCTAATTATAAATTGTTAACCAGAAATAAAGTTAATCATAAATCATTAATTACGAATAAAGTTAAATAGATAAAAAAGGTTATTTAGTTATAACCTACAGATACCTCGTTGTTATGGTTCTAGGCGTCTTGTGTATGTGAGTTTACATATTTGTGACCGCACTCACGAGACAGAAGTAATTGTCTTTTTTTATTAGTAATTAAAGTGTGTGGCATGCGTTATATTTACTTTTACAATTCTTTGAAAAAGCAATAAAAATACCTATCCTAAAATAATGAATAATCCGATGTCTACAATGAAATCATTCCTATATCCGAATCTAGGTCTGCATATATTTTCCCTTGGCTAGTAGCGTACCTATCTTCTCGATTGTTTACTACAGTTTCTATTGTCGCCACTTCTAGGTACTGAACTCCAACTTTTACACAGTAAAATACATTTATAACTGTTAGTTTCTCAACTTTCAGGTATATAAATACTGTCCCAGAATTTATTGAATGTCAATATCAATTTTAGAATGAATAAACTGCTATAACAGAGCGAGGAAACTTCAGAGGATGGCATTCGTTGAACTTTATTGAATGGATGATTCTATGAATAGGTCACATTTACAACAAACAACAACAAGTGAAAGGCACAATTTTAATACTAGGAATAGGAACAAATTAGATTAACCTCGATTCAGATTGGTTAAAGTACATCGCTCTTTTATGGGGACCTACTGTGTAAAATTTTATTATAAAATAGCAATTAAAATTCTACAACTAAATGAGTCCAAATTTAAAACATGCATTAAACGCACACTATGTGAACGAGCATATTACTTATAAACTGGAAGATGATCTCCTTGATAAAAATGCTTGGCTACAAACAAGTCCTGCTCTACAAATAAAGCAACTTTTACCTTCAAATTAGTTTATATATATATATATGTATATGTAAACGATCAAAGTTACAACACATTATGTTACTAGCTGCTACGGAACCCTTCATGGGCGAGTCCGACTCGCACTTGGCCGGTTTTTTTATTATTGATAGGCTCGCGCTTGACCACTATCTGCTCTAAAGGTGAGTAATGATGTCGATATAAAGGCTAGAAAAGCAAAATGTTATTAGGAATATTAAAAAATAGATTTTGTTTTGAAAAACCGATTAAAAATTAAACACACATGTTGATATTGACGATTACCGATCGATACCGATAAAAATCTCACCCTGGTCGCCGGTAATGCTAAAGCTAGAACTACATTACACCGACGCACACGTGTAAGACGCCTGATTTGTACGTAGAACGACGTCGCGTGGCGTGGATCTAGTGTAGCTCTAACAGTCTATTTTCCATATAAAATGTATGGAGACCGACGCTCCCAGATCGGCGTGTGTAGCCCACGTGTGCGCAGTGTAGTTCTACCTTTAAAATGACACCTATTGTAAATTAAGGGATATTACCTATTGTATCACAACCCTTATTATTATGCTTCGTCAAGCAAGCTGCTGAACAAGTGAACAATTTCTGCAATTTCGTATGTATTTAAGTGC
This sequence comes from Mythimna albipuncta, assembly GCA_929112965.1. Lineage (NCBI taxonomy): Eukaryota > Metazoa > Arthropoda > Insecta > Lepidoptera > Noctuidae > Mythimna > Mythimna albipuncta. The sequence continues at coordinate 12,497,422 of OV815969.1, forward strand.
TTACGAACCCACAAAACACAGCCAGGCAGAATCATTGCTGCTATGGTACCCGTAAATCTTGACGCGTGCGGTCGTTTGTAATGGCCGTAGTAAGGCCAATCAAATTACAGAAGCAGTCAGAGGCTTAAGGTTAAATTCAAACAGTTATAAAATTTAACACATTTTCTTCCCTTCAGTAGGCTGAATGTAACACAGGCTGGGAAAAGTATGATCCAACCCATATGCACTAAATAAAATGTGGACACCTGTCGCCAATGTGGACATTGTCACATGGGTTCATTTTCGAGGCTTATGCACTTTTTAAGTTTTTCTTAGACTTTTACGGCTTTCATGAAAAATCCGAGATATCATAAGAGATATCATCATATATATCATGAGATAATCCGTAAGTACTTAAAGTCTGAAATAGCCATCTCGCTTTGGGAAACTCTCGAAACTACTTTAAAATGAGGAGAATCAGAGGCGTAGCGTAGACTTATTTAGATGTGGGCGAAGGCCCAGGAAGACCGGTCGTTGTGGCGACGCTTGGGGGAGGCCTATGTCCAACAGTGGACGTCTTTCGGCAGATATGATGATGATATGATGGGCGAAGGCACACCAGCGAGGCCTTTTTCTTTCATATATTCGAAAAAGAGACAGCGAATTTCGCAACCCAGTGATCGACCATATTGTCGCTTACTTTCAGGTAAAATAGTGGTTGCGAGGCTGTGGACGAGGGCCCGTTTCGCCCACGTTATTTAGCTATGATGCCTGTCAAGGTCGGAAACGTCAATGTAAATTGGAGAATTTATCTTTATCAGTTTATTTTTCTTTTTCAACCTGATTAAGTTTAATCGATATTAGTCTTTTACAGGCAGCTATTTTGTGTACCGATAAGTAGCAGACGTACCTACCACAACGAATCGCCAAACTTAATTGGCAATGAGTAGGTCACATAGAACAGATGGTCGATGGGCTGGAAGGTTCTGGAGTGGCGACCACGCGCTGGAAAATGTATCGTGGAAAGCTTTCAACAAGGTGGAACGATAAACTGGTGAGATGCGAGACACACAAGACAGGATCGCCGTTCATTGTGGCGACTGACATTTGGTCGAGGCTTATAAAGGAGGCGGTAGTTGAATAAATGCGTTGTATCATAATGAAAAACGCATTTAGGTACTACGTACGCTATGTAGGTACAATAATTTAAGTACCTACTAAAATCCTAACAATATAGATAAGTACACCAACTTTTGTGGTTCGAAGTGAAATGTTTCAGCGTTCAACTGTAACTTTATACGATTTTAATTGTCATTCTAGCCAAACAGAACTTTACATGAAAAGGATCCAATAGCCAAAAATGTTTTAACCTGATATCAGTACTTTTATTTCCACATTTGTGCCTCGTTGGTTTAGTGGTTGCAAGTACCACTGATGAACATGAGATCCTGAGATTCGGAGTCCGTGTAGGGCCAAGTGTCATCGGAATTTATTAGTAATATTTTGAATTCTGGAAGTACCGTGCTGATAAGTAAAGCTACTTTTGGAAAGCTACTTTTATAAAATAAAATAAAGGTACGATTGTTTGACTTATTCCAATCCATAAGTTTCTTTTTGAACCCCTTTTTTTGAGGTGGAAAATCATCAATTAACTTATTCCGCTTTGGGAGGAGCGACAAGAAGTGGCAGACTTTTACTGACTAAAATCTTCCTATGTTCTTCCATTTGCCTTTTTCGTTATGAGGCTCCGTTGACACAAAAAGGTGCTAGCCAAACACTTCAGGTAGGTCACCACTACCTCAAACCTCACAAAAATATTCTTAGGAAGTAGGGTAGGCACATTAATAAATTCTGCTACAATAGCGGAAAACTCTATCAATAATTGACGTCGGTGGCGGTGGCTCGTCAACATTTGCCACATAAATAACTACACAAATAGGTTATAGCCAAACACTTCATAACAATCATGGTGATAAATGGATTCGGTGACCCAATTTTGTCCGGATATGAAAATACCCATCTACAAACCAACCTACTAAAACGGACCCAAATTGATTTCATCACAGTCCCCTTATAATAAATTATAATAACAGAATCAGTCACCTTAAGTGCAATCTATTGTAAATGTATGTTTCCTTGAACCTAAATGATTTGTAAACAACATGTAGGTACAACGTTTGAGAATTCAAGAATTGTGCGGGTTGAATAACCTCCTTATTTATGTCCCTTTGACAAATAAGAATAGAATTATTTCGAATAAACTCTCGACTCTTCTGTTACTTTCAGAACCTACCTACCTTTGCTTCCCCGAACTGAACTGGGATTTTTCCTTTGTCATGTGGCTAAAGATATTTTATTGAACCAAATAAGGATTATACAAAACAATATTTTCTCTAGGAATATATACGTATACATTAAGAAACAATGTGCGCATCTGGTTATAACAAACTTTTCAGTAGATCGGTAGGATTTTTATATCTTGAAAGGCTTAGCGTCTGAGCGATCGCCCCATTAGGGTTGCTCTTCTTCATGGCGGGTCTAGAATATTTAGGGCCTTTTTAATCTCTACCACCGTATTTTTTTTTTATGTGGGGAAAATCATGCATTGACATCCCCCGCCCTTGGGCGAAGCGGGAGATAGTGTCAGACTCTTACTGACTAAAAGACCCACCCCGTTCCTTCTAGCCTTCATACCGGGGCTCGAGCGCCCTTTCGGATAACCCAATCGTATGAAACTGAGACTTTCTACTTAACGGTAATCTATGATAGGTACCTACCTTAAAAAATCTTCTGTCATATTTATTTCACTTTGTCCGGTCAGGTTACACCGCCAGCCCATCTGAGGATCTTAGGATTTAGCAGTCCTGCTTGGGCAGAGCATCGCCGTGTCCTTGTGAGAGTGATCGAATCTTGTTACAGGCCACGGTCCGGAGCAAGGAGTGGCAGGCAGTCATCTCCTTCTGCGAAACAATAATGCTAGTAAAGGAGGAGACCGACCGCATGAGGCATCTCACGCCTCAGCCGGCGAGGAATGGGTAGCCTGCTGTCCGACCGTGCGATAACTGAAAACCGAGCCCAAGGCATCGGCGGCGCGTAATGTCCCCGCGCGCCTCAAATAATTGGCCCAGTAGGGTCGAAGCTTACTGAGGCCAAGGGTCGTGCTGAAGGGCAGGCTCAGCCCCGGTATAAAAGACAACAAAGGAACGGGGTGGGTTTATGTCAGTAAAAGTCTGACATTATCTCCCGCTCCGCCCAAAGGAGTTCGCATGACTTCTTCGCAGGTGGTGTTTTTTTTTTTTTTTACATCTATGTCGATTGTTACTTATTTAGACCCGAGAAGGAGTTTAGCGTCCGAGTGAGCGAGGTCGCCAATAGTTCGAGGGTATAAAGTCTTTAACAAGAGGTAAACACTGGTTTTCATTACGAATCTACGGAAAGTAAAAATAAAAACCTGTGTCGTCGTATGAGTTTAAGTATCTTCTTCTGATTTAGGCGATAAAAGGTTTTCCACTACTGCTTTAACCTCTTCTCATAAAAAAAAAAATGGTTGCCTGTAAAGTCGGTTTTACGGGCGAAGATTTTACGTGACAACGTCTTTTTTTTTCCAACGCCAAGAACGTTCGAGAAAGACAAAGACAGAGACACAAGCATGCGCCGATTCAATGCGCCTAATTCTCTAGTGCTGCGCGCGCGGCAGACCGATCATAGTTGAGTGGGAGAGAGACGCAAGGCATTCGGCGGGCCTCTCTCTCGTTCGGTGACTCATCGTAACGTTACCGAGCGTTACACTTTTTCATAAGTGACTCCCAGCCGCAACCTAATTTAAGACGTTGTCACGTCAAAAATGTGTATTAATAGGCATTAAATCCGTAATCTGATGAACTTATCGTGATAATAATAAAAATCTCTGTTGTACGGAAACAAATAGAATTAAATACGGAAATTTAAACTAAACTCTACAACTGGAAAAAACAAATGAAGATCGGATTGACAGTTTGCCATTGCCACTTTCCCGCCTACTTTGTTTTTTTTTTCTATGGCCGGCCAGTTATTTTTCATTATTAAAAAAAATAGTAAACTTTTTCCAAAATATTTTTTTAAAATAAATTAGGAACTTTTAAAAAAAAAATATTGGATAAAATAAGTCGTATAAAAAATATATTCTTTTCTTAATACTTATCTAGACATAACAGAGGTCAGTGGATATGGAAAATGTAATAGAAATGTAAAGACAAAACTAGTTTTTTTTTATAAATATAATTTGACAGCTATCAGTTGAAAGCGATTCAGAGATAGGCCACTTCAAACCTACTTTCAGTAGAGGTCACTGTACTTTCAGAGTATGAGTAATAAAAAATCATTTATCTAACCCAAGATCTAAGTAAAGCCCTTGTTATGTGAAGACAACGAATGTTTTACACCTTTAGCGCCATCTAGGTTGAATGGATTTTTATAACTTCAAGTTCAACGGGATCAACTTAAAGGAAAGAGGAACATTGCGTTCTTACAAACTACTCAGCGTGTAGGATAGGGGGCGTTAAACTACGTCGTAAGTAGGTACAGCTATCTATCTAGAATACAAAGATACAAAATCTAAAACAATTGCGATTTTCTTTTCAAATGGTATAAACAAGTGCTTTACTGCGATCCCATCACATTAGCGATGGCATAACTGCCTAAAATCAAGGCATTGATGCAATCATTTCGTTAATGTTCTAATGTTGTCTGGTGAGTAGAATATAAGTGGATAAAGTATCGAAATTTTAATTAGAAAATGATTGAAGATTCCCCCTGATTGGTTTCAATCATTTAAAAAAATGGAGTTCAGCAATAATCCCTCCCAAAAGGTGGACCAAACCGAAGAATGCGACATACACAGGACCGGTCGTTATGGTGACCTACCTATGTCCAACAGTGGACGTCTATCAACTAAAATAATTAATGATGATGACGATGAAATATTCAGTGAAACTGCAAACCAACTTTACAAAAAATCGTTCAATAGACAACGGATTCCGAGGTATCATCAGCACCTTCAAAATTCCATGGTTGCACAGTTTCACGTTTGATATTTGGCACTCGCCGTCGCCTAACAACGCTAGTTCTGTCAAATAACTTTCTTTTCAATACACTTGCTCCTAAAGTGACTCTTATTGCACTGCATTTAGGTACATAATGGCCCTTGTTAGAAAACTGTGACATTTTGATTACCATTACGCACTAGTGCCATAATGGTTAAAACTTTATTGTTCAACCTCTCCCCCGCCATAATTATATACATGCATCGTATCAGGCTGGGCGCGGGTCGCCCCCATGAGTCGCCTGTCAACCCTCGTTTATCCATATGAGTAGGTATATAGAAAAAAAATATGGGCGCGCATATGAAAACAGATTTTTACCGCCACAAAAGTTTACTTATGAATCTTACGACAACCCCCGCTCTTGGGCGGAGCGGGAGATAGTGTCAGACTCTATGTCGTATGATACACGTGAGTAATTAATGATTACCTCTCTTAAAACCCTCGCCACGGCTCAGGTCTAAATACCGCCTCGTCAGTAATCACTAACATTATATCATAATGTACTATTATCGTATCAGAATGGGCGCGCGCCGCCCCCCACGAGGTAAAGAAAAAAAAATGGGTGCGCATATGAAAACAGAGATTTTTACCGCCACAAAAGATTACTAGTTTTACAGTTATTTTATTCATAAGTGTATTGAAAAACGTAGTATGAAAATCGTGAGTAAAATAATGATTACCGTTCTCGACACTCTTAAGACCCTTGCCATGGCTCGGACATCTCCCGCCCTTTTGCGGAGCGGGAGATAGTGTCAGACTTTTACCGACTAAAAAATCCACCGCGTTCCTTCTGAAGAGCTATTTCATACCGGGCGGGGTCGGACCTTCCTTTCAGAAACCAATCCAAGGGCCCTGTAGGCTTCGGCCCTGTTTGCCCCCTACAGTTTGCAGACAACTCCTTGAGGCGCGCGGAACAGTACGCGCCGTCGACGACTTGGGCTCGATCCGGACGGTCAGACAGCGAGCTACCTATTGCTCGCTCGCGCCTACGGTGGTCGGAAATCGGTATCGGAATCCCGGCGGCAGCTGGAGCGTGAAGGCCGCGCGCGACCTCCTTTGCTAGCATTTCTGCTTCGCAGGAGGCGACCGCCTGCCACATCTCTTCGCTCCGGACAATCATGGCCTCTACCAAGGCCCGGCGCAACTGTCAAATACCTTACGATTGAATAAAATAATGAATCGAGTTTTTAGAACTTTATTATAAATACAAAGTGAAATAAATTAGTCTAATCTTAAACTAGTCCTTAGAGGACACGATTTACAAGAAAATTAATTAATTACATAAATTAAAATGATATCGCGTTGCTTTAAAACACGTAACAGAACAAATCAAAGTTCAAACTGTTTTAATACTCATTAAATATATTAATAGATAATACTTAACTTCTATATTGCTACTATTCACAACCGGAACGAAAACAGAAATCGAAATGTAATTGAGAATTCTACGCTATCACGAACTATAACGTGATTATAAAGCCCCTTCAAGGTAAACAAAAGTTGCGCAACAATGTTACAGCAACGTGGTAGTGTTGCGGGAAACGTACTTCACACACAGCGTTGCCAAATAATACCGCAAGAAAGTTATGCACTTAGTCATCGAAGGGCCAGGCCACACGTTGTGGTGCGGCTCCGGCGCGGCGCCTGATTGACGAATCAGCGGGCACACGAGTGACGCCACCCCGCTCGTACCGCCCGCCGATTCGTCGCTCAGGCGCCGCGCCGGAGCCGCACCGCACCGTGTGGCCTGGCCCTTCGATGACTATCGAAGTGCATAACTTAGGTCCCTCGCCCACGGCGACTTTTTGCAGCGATGCTGTAGCGCGTTCGCATCGATACAGTCGCGATGCTGTAGCGCGTTGGCATCTTTTCTATATCGCTTGCAAATGCGACTAACGCGCGTTAGTAGCGATGCTGTCGCATACTTACGAAACGCGTGAGCGTATTGCTACCAAAAGTCGCCAAGGACGAGGGGCTTTAGGAACATCCTCTGAGATACATTTAACGCGCGTTGATGAGATTAGCTATGAAAGTACACACTTGCTTATTAGTTAATGTCTTCTTTAATCTTAGAGTCACATCCATGATTCCAAAATTATAGAATAAGCTTCAGAACAAAAAGAAAAAACAAGTAATAAAACGTTAATTTCTACAAAGTGCGATGGTGTTAAGTGAAACGTTATTCCAATATAAAGCGATCGTCGCGTTCGTTTGTTTAGTGAACCCAATCCCGTTAGAGCGAAGATGGCGTATCCGCACAATAATCGCGTAGTCGCACAATGATCGCGTAGAGTCTGTCTAATAAGTTAAACGACTTGGGTATTTGGATTTAATTAAACTGATGTAGTCAACACGGGTTCAATAATCAAGGTTGATTAACTCATCGAATGCCGTAATTAGAGACACAATAGAAAGACAATTGCTTATGTCGAACTGTGTAACTTAAGACATTCAAAAGGTTAAGAGATAGAGATCATTGTTTACTAACAGAAGAACTTTCTAAAAAGTACCGAATATAAGTATTTTTTAAATGATTAAATATTATACAAAATTCCCAAGTCGGTTGACTTATTAGACAGACTATATTCGCGTAATATTCTTACGCCTTAGTCTGTGGTGGTACTCTATGGCGCGACCTTCGCACCGAAACGTATAACTTGTCTGGTCTAGCTACACCAAGCAACACAGAAAAGTTGCGTCAACAGTATTGAGCCATTTTTGTTTACCATGAAAACATAGACTGGCATGCGACATTTATTTACACAATTACCACAAGTATTATTGTTTTCGAACATCGAGTGCATAAGTAGCATTACACCTATTTGCACGGAGTGTATTATATTGCCATAATTATTGGGTTCGTAACATTAATTTGTTGTAATTATAATTAAAACTACAAACTATGTCCGCTAATAAAGAGTAAAATGCCAGAAATACGATAAATACAGAAATGTGTTTATATTACCTGTGGAAAACTTTCCTTACTAACAAAAATACCTTGATAAGTTTGAAAACGATATAAAATCTACAATAGATTTTATTACTATGATAGTAATAAAATCCTACTTTGAATGTTAGCGAAAGTGTAGCAGTTTAAAAATGATATCAGGATCAATTACAATGAACCCCATACATTGCATGGTATTGGATGTAATCTGCGCATATTCAGAATATACGTGGGAGTAACAATAATAACGCCAAGGTACATGTCGTGCAGACGGTCATAGATCTCTGCTTTAGTGTTCGCATAGTGCCTCAAAACATGTTCATGTTGTTTCGGTTCTGAATGCGCAGAATACATATCAAAGCCCGCAGCCTCAATATTAATAAGATATTATTAAACATATTGAGATCTAATACCAACAATTTAACATTTATGCTAAGCAACGTTTGAATTGATGACCATTATCTAAATATTAGGAACTAACTAAAAATTAAGTAAAAAAAAAAGGAAAATAATTTCATTTTTAACGTTCATACTTCCGGAATAGTAATTAACAATTAAATAGTTCTTAATCACAGTCTACATAAAATCATAATTATAATGGTTACAAGATTTCGTTAGTATTTGTATGTTTATTTTTCTTCTATTAGGTACTCTATCCTAGTGTTGTACTTGTCACCTTTATCGAAGCTGCTTAGAAGATATAATAATGCCTTTATATAAGACAGGCACTTGGTGCACATTTTTTTAGCATTGGTACTTATGTTTGCGGTACAAAGGGCAATGGCCTCGTTGCGTCCCCGTCACGACATTTGAAACCAATTTAACCACTTTCATCGCAATAACCACGAACTCACCACCGCGGTTTTGTGATCAATCGTAAAGTGGTACCAAAGACGAATACAGCTACAAGGATCTTTGACATTTGTGAAATTATCTGTGGAAAAAAAACAAGATGTCGGCATTAGTACCAAATTTAGCTACGCGCCAAAAGCTCTAGGGCTATTTACCATTTTGAATCAAGCTATACTTTGTAGTCGGCTCGTGGTTATGGCAACGCAGCCTTATTTATCAATTAATAGTTGTTTCAAATAAAAAAAAAAGTGTGACTGCGGCGAAATATTCCAGAGTAACAAAACTCTGTCTAAACAAACAATGATGTTAAAATGGGAATGTCAGTGGTGTAGTCACTTCGTGAATGTAATAAAGAGGTATTTTTACAGAAAAATTAAAACCAGACGAGCAACTATACAGCCTTATTTGATTTATGGGAACATAAATAAAAAAGGCGAAATTGTTTTTTTTATAACTAAAAGACTTACTCACCCGTGTCAAACTTCCTAATTGATTGATTACTCATTATTATTATTATTTGCTACTTAAACGAACAAAAATGAATGCATGGCTTCTAAATAACTAAATATTAAATCTTTCTTTTGTCATCAATCTGTCAAATATATTAAAATAAAACTATGGCGGCTGTGAAATGGCTACATTTCGTTCTCATTTTTTTTGACACTGGCGCAATTATTTGACCTAACATTGCACTTTCTTCTTACTCCTTAACTTTTGGAGATGAATAGTATAGTACTGGCCATTTCTCTATATAAAATAAAGCAGGAAAACCAAAGAAATAAAAAAGGAATAAAACTCTGGATATAAAGGCACCCATTTTTCATCGCAAAGGCAACAAAAAGACTAGATAAAATTAATTGAAGACTATGAAATAAATTAAGTGACTCATGAAAATGGGGAACTACACCACCATGAACGAAGAACCTGTAATCGCATCTAAACGTACATGTATTTCTAAAGTTAAAAAAAAAGATGCATAAACCACTGAATATAGCGATACCTTGTAAAAAAAAAAAGAACTCTTTGCCTATATTCACTAGGTCGTCGCGCGATTCATATAGAACGTAAGTTCAGTGCCTATCACCACCTCTTTTCTACGTACATGCTGAGCAAGCGAACTGCGTCACGCGCTATAAGACCAATATACAACAAACCCTATTGTTATCGAAATAAAGTTAATTTTATATTAGCTAAAAATCGCGATTTTTTATACAAATACGTCAATATTTGCCAGCAAACATAATATGAAACGCATATAGCGCCACCAACATCGATCATAAGCATTACGTCATGGCGGCTTACGTAAATTCAACAGTTTTCCGTCCAACATCAAGCATAAACTGCAGTTCGCTTGATCGCAGTCAGGGTATTACCACACCAATCGATCGACTATCAATCGATGTCATAGACCTATAGTAGAATGGATCAGTCAGCATCGATTGAAAGTTTGTCTTACACCTAATCAAAGCTAAAGCTACCACACTAATCGACCAACATCGATCGACGTTGGATTAATTGGTGTGGCAACACCCTCCCACTTTTTCCTAAGCAAATGATTATTTTACTTAAATATAAAGCAGCGTTTTAGTAAATTATCTTGCTGGGAGGCGCAGCCGTGTTGGCGCTCATGGCTTGTTCTAACGTGTCCAGGCGACGGTAGGCGTGACCGCGGCTATTACGACGCCGACCGCTTTGACGACCTTCTAGTATTAAGCCAAAGAACTGGAAAAAAAGGAATTTATTATTATTATTATTTTCTGCTCGATAATGTCCTTTTATTTATCATACAACCGTCACCTAAAGCAAGTCATTCTATCCGTATGAGTCTAACGTAGTATGGACGTTCCCTATGGAATAAAGTACGTGATTTGAATTTGGAACATCAAAAACAAAATTAAATATTAATTTAGTTAACATTAACTTGTAAATAACACTTTTAGTTCTCCAACATAAATTATTGTAATTTGTTTCAAAATATGATCTTTTAAACATCTCACAAAAGGTGTAAAAAGTAGAGTATCCAACACGGGCATAATACAGTAATACTCAATGCTGTCTGTGTGTTTGTCTTGAATGGCTTTCTAAATAGTTTTTTATTTTTTAATAATATTTAAAAAAATACATAAATCCCTCACTACGCTCGGAATTAAAACTAAGCAGCCTTCGTTTCATTCGAAGTTAACATACTGCCCGCGCACCTTAAGACACTGCTTATCCGTTACATAATCTTCTATTAAGACGCTCTTAATCTGATTAGATTAAGACGGTAATTAGTTTTCTGACGTTTTATACCATGTAAATCTATGCGAAATAAGATACCTTAAATTTGGTTTGTATCTTTAGGAGATACAGGATTTGCTCACAAACAAATTAACTTATTAGGTATAATGTTTTTTTTTTAATCTTGTAGGAAATACTTTTTTTTTTTTTTTCGATGGGAAATATCATGCATTGACATCCCCCGCCCTTGGGCGGAGCGGGAGATAGTGTCAGACTCTTACTGACTAAAAAACCCATCCCGTTCCTTCTAGCCTTCGTACCGGGGCTCGAGCGCCCTTTCTAAGTAGAGAGTGAAGTACTCAGTAAACATACAAACTTTCGCCTTTCTAATATTGTAGTGATTCAATTAGCAGTGACTATTTATAGACTAAGTGAAATCTCGACCGACGATCTCAGTTCAAAGGCGTAACTAAAGTATGGCAAAATGAGCAGAGTACCAAAGGCCTCCAATGTATTAATTACCGTAAATAAATGAGGTGACCGTCTATTTTCTTTACCTACGTTCGATATTGTAATAGATAATTCCTACTCACCACTTTGCTAACTTTGCTCTTGTTATGGTAGAGGACGTACAGCAACACCATCAGTATCACCGAAGTCATGAAGAACGGGAAGAAGTGGTCGTTGTCTTCATCTGAGAAATCATCTGGCATCGAGTTGGGGAAGAATTCTGAAAATATTATTAACAATTTTTATGTTAGAAAGCTTACAATTGGATTTGTTCGTAATAAAAAAATGCAAATAAACAGGTCTTAAATATCATATATCATTTTATTACTGATTTTTATGAGCCATTATCCTACATTTTAATTTGTTTGTCAAGAACCAGTGGCTCTAACATGAGGTTAAAGCAATAGTATTTGTCGATATTCGATACCGACTACGTAAATATTTTGTATGGCAAATTTTACAACGCCTCTAGCGGTCACTTACGGAACCAAAATTTACCATACAAAATATTTACGTAGTCGGTATCGAGAATCGACAAATACTATTTTTTGCCCGTTCGTTGGAAAAAATATCAAATGAGTCCTCCCTGACTAAAACCCATATGTATTCTTTCAGTTGCCTTTTACGATCCAGGGCCGCACTACTGGGGCCATGGGTTGTATTTCGAAAGGGAAACCCAAGGTCCTCGAACACAAGGCAAAGGAGTTTTCAGTCAATAAGTCTGACAGACCCGCACCGCCCTAGAGCGGAAGTATTCACTAGATTATTTCCCATCCAATAAGAAGCCGCGGTAACTCTTTCAAACAATTCCGCGATATACTAAAGAGCTAGTATAATAAAAACTAACATCAAATGGAAATATACCAGTTGAAGATGAAATTTAAAACTCAATAAAATTTTACAATTTAAATAATTTAATTTTAAAGTTCCTTCTCAGTCCGTTACTCGTGAAAGTAATATTATGTCACAAATAATACGATGCAATTCTATTATAATATTTTTACCATTATTTCATATTCATGAACATAAAATATTCAAACCTACTGTGCAAGAACTCAGTGAGACTAGGTTAGAACTGACGCAAAACAAATCTATTTGAGTATGTTGTTCACACCTGAATAAACAGCCACGAGTCTTTTTTAGTGAGCATAACCGAGTGAAAAAATAAACTAAACGAGGTAATTAGTTCATCAGAATAATATTGATAGAATTCGTTCGACTTTTGTTTAAGAAATCTTAGGAAAACATTAGAAAGTTCTTCGTAGTTTTATCAAAAATCAATCTGAATCGACTTTCTTTCAAGAATACAAATTGGCCAATAAAGCGCTTTCTTCCAACAATACAAATTGACCAAACAATACAAATAAAACCGCCATTGTACACATAGATTTATGCATAACTTGTGTTACTTTTTTGGTATACAATAGAGTTTATTCTATTCTAATTGGAATCGACTTTTAGTTAAATCGGGTGCAGCTGAATACCAGAATTTAACATTGAGCAACTGTATATCTGACCTCCACAGCCCAGTAACTGGGTAACTAGCACTATGCCGAAAGACATGTAAGACATGCTGAAAGACTGTATCTGATTCTCTGAATTCTGACTTCTTCCTCTTTATCTGTCCACGAAACGATCTCGGCAACCACTGTTTAAGATGTATGCTCCAAGACAGCTCCCAAAATTGCAAAGTGCAATTTGCAGAAAAAAAAAGATAAAATGTGCCATTTTAGTAAAACTTGAGGTTTAAGTTCTTCTCTAATTCAGAGAGTTATGTTGACGGTTGGTTTTAATAAGTATAATTGTGTAAACACATACATGTCATAACCACCAGAAACATTTTTTTACCAACATACTATCTCATACTGAGCCCACGAACTTAGACTTGCAAAAAAATTTAATTTTTGTAGGCTACCTGGAACATTCACATTAACATTGAAGATCTATCAAAGCAGGTATCTATATTTTATTCTTTCTGTAGCACCACCCTCATTCAGCTTATAGTTAGGTGGTTAAGTGTTGTTGTATTTAATGAATATATAAAATTATAATTTAGGTGTCTTCAAGGCAAGAGTGTACCATCAACGATTGCACCACTGCTTACCATCAGGTGTGATCGCAGTCAAGCACTAGATTATATAAATAAATAAAAATTAAAAAATAATAAATAAAAATATTTTGTTGTTTTTATTACTTGTTTTAGCTGTAAGTCCTCCATATCATTTAAATAAATAAATAAAAAGTTACGACTACACGTTTTTCTTTCTCTCTCAAGGTGGTTTTTAGAAAGAAATTTTCTGAAAACCACCTTGAGAAATTGTTTTAAGTACGAATGTATCATATGAGACAAGTAGAGCACCGCTATTCTTTTGTAATTATAGTAAAAAACACACATCATAAGACAGGTCACATTTGTACAATTGGTGTTTGTTTAAATTACCTACACAATACAAAAGAAAAGTCATTTGTGTAAGGGCACAGACCAACTTACGCCTTTTTTATATAACATGTTTAGGATGACAGCAGGACAGAAAAAAAAAAGGACGAAAATATTTATTTAAGAAAAGGATAGGTACCATCCTATCGCAATAATTGTAATATAAATGATCAAAAAATATTTCTAATTATCAATATTATCAGGTTTCCGTTTTGACAAAAATATTTTTAGTACCATATATGCGAAACTTAAATAAGTATAGTGTTACGCCACTAAACATGAACACGCCATCTATCCGAGAAAATAACGAGTGGCACATAATAATTAAAACGCATTGCTGTTCGAAAGGTCTAGAATGGTTGGACGAAGCTAGACTTAGAAAAATCTCGAAACATCCACAAGGTACCTACCTACCAAGGTACATGTAGTAATAGATATCATCTAACCGATAAGGGAAATTGTACTCTCCGATGTTAACAATAGAGTCGAAATTCGCATGAACGTGACTCTTATTATTACGAGAAATAAAAATGATTTATGACTTCGAGAAGCGATTCAATTGTTCTGGAATTCTGGATAGATCCGGGGACGTCGGTATCTAGAATTTTCTTGGCTCCGCATATAAATACGGGCCCCCGGCCGGAAGCGAGTCAGTTGTGATTTCGACTGCGATCAAGAGCGAACTACCCTAGTACTCGAAGTGATTTTTATCAACGACTAAAGCGATAGTGTAACGGTACTCTAGTGTTAATTGCGATTCGGATTATTGTTGACTGGACTAATTGTTATTGTTTGTGGTAAATAAAGTTCTCTCGTCAGTAAATCGGCATTTGATTACCCACGTACGTAACAACTGGTGTCAGAAGTGAAATGCCATTAACACCGAGGGACGACGAACAGCGACCACGAACAAGGAGGCAAATGGAGATGGATGCTGCGCGTCATCGTATGGAGGAGGAAGATCAGGCTGGCATGGGAGCAACGGCAGCTGCTGAGGTGCCAACAGGACCATCCTCGGAATTGAACCTCGCTGCGGTGTTGGCCGCTATGCAAGCTAGTATGGAAGCCGCTCGCCGCGACCAGGAAGCCGCTCGCCGTGAACAAGAGGCCAACCAGCGTAAGCTTCAGGACCTAATCGCAGCGAACCAGGAAGAAGTTCGCCGCGAACAGGAGGCCAACCAGCGTAAGCTTCAGGACCTAATCGCAGCGAACCAGGAAGAAGCTCGCCGCGAACAGGAAGCCGCTCGCCGCGAACAGGAAGCCGCTCGCCGCGATCAGGAGGCTAAGCAGAACCTGATCCTCGATAAAATCGACCACAGCCTCGTCACGTTGGGTGAGAAGGTAAAGAATCTCACCTTGGAGGTCAAAAAGGTTTCCGCCCGTGCTGATAGCCTCGAAACAAGAATTGATGGCCACGAAGATCGCCTGCTGGACATCAACAAAAAAATCGTCAAGCTCGAAGCACGCGAACCCGTTGTTGTCGGCTCACCATCGCACACTCCCTGTGCATCCGCGGCAAAATTTGATGTGCCGCGTTTTGATGGCACGTCTTCCTGGACGGCATTTAAATACCAATTTGAGACATTGGTCGAAACGAACCGCTGGGATGATAAGCAGTCTTTTGCGGCATTAACTTTGGCTCTACGAGGGGACGCCCTGCTGGTCCTAGAGAACCTCCCTGCGGACGGCAGGACATTGGAGCGTCTCATGGAGGGACTGGACACTCGTTATGGAGACAAGCACCTCGAGCACGTTTTCCGCGCGCAGTTACGCGAGAGAACGCAGAGGCCGAACGAGAGCCTCCAGCAATGGGGAGTCGAGGTTGAACGGCTAGTCCGGCGTGCGTACATGTCAATGACACCAGAGACGGTGGAAGTAAATCTGGTGCAAGCATTCATCGACGGCCTACGGGATACTGAAGTCAGAGCTACGGTGCGACTCGGACACCACCAAACTCTGAAGAGTGCGATGGCTCACGCTCTGGAAGTAGAAGCCGTACGACAAGACTCACGTACGCATAGAGTTAGGGAAGTGGTGGTCTCGCCATCAGCGCAACCACGTCACCGAGAAGTGGTGGCTTCTTCTTCGGCAAAGTCCCGCTTTATTCCGACGTGTTACGGTTGCGGAGAAAAAGGGCACATTCGTACCGATTGCCCCAAGAGGAAGAGGGGAAGTGTGGACTCCGGAACTCAAGTTAACGAGGAGTCGTTAAACTAAATGTCGCCAGGGCCGCGGGGCGGGTGCTGGCTGGTCAACTGAAGGCCCCAACCATCACCATCAATCAAGTTCAGAATGGAAATAGTTTGATCATCGAAGGGACGCTGAATAATCGTGCTTGCAATTTCACCGTTGACACGGGGGCGTCACGGACTGTTATAAGACCTGAGTTGCTGAAACGCACCATCTTGTGGCAAAAAGAGTCTCCATCCTGCCGACTTCAGACAGCAACCGGCCAGCCAGTCTCCGTCCTCGGTGATACAGAAATTGAGTTCAAAATCGGTGATCAAGTGTATATCCATCCTGCGTTAATTGCGAATATTACCGACGATTGCATACTGGGTCTCGACTTCTTGCGGAATAACCGATGTATTTTAGATATCGACAGGGGAGTATTGAAATTCCCAGATCAAGAAGTCTTCCTGCGAGGAATTAAGTCATGCAACCTCTATTGTTTAAAGAATACCACACTGGCTCCGAGAACAGAAACCTTAGTTGAAGTAAAATTCCCCAAGAAAATCGGGCAACGAAGATGTGTAATGGTTGAAGATATTGGCCGGCACCCGGAGCTCATCACTGCCAGAACATTAGTTATGACGACAGGGAAATCCAAGGTCAGGATTGTGAACCTTGGAAAAGAAGAGGTCCAACTGAAGAAAAACAGTGTTGTTGGGAGATGTGAAGAAGTTCAGTTTCTCCGTCAAATCAATAAATCTCCAGCAAAGCAAGACACGACAAAAGTTGAAACTGATCACATCCAGCAACTTCTGGAAAATTCTAAGAGCAATTTATCGACTTCGGAACTACAGCAAGCAAGGGAATTTCTGCTACGGTTTCGAGATATCTTTGCAACGGGAAAAGACTGCGGGAGAACAGGTCTCGTCAAGCATGAGATAGATACAGGTGATGCGAGACCAATTAAACAGAGACCGCGCCGCATACCCTGGGCTAAGGAATCTGAGGTAGCAGAAATGGTAAAGGACATGGCTGATAACGGAATAATTGAGCCTTCTACGAGTCCATGGTCTTCTCCAGTCGTTCTGGTGAAGAAGAAGGACGGCAGCACCAGATTCTGTGTGGACTACAGAATGCTGAATAATGTGACGAAGAAAGACAGTTATCCCTTACCAAGGATAGACGATACGCTGGATATGCTCAGTGGCATGAAGTGGTTCTCGACCATTGATTTGAAAAGTGGCTACTGGCAAGTAGAAATCAGCGAGAAAGATAAAGAAAAGACAGCGTTCAGTACGGGTATTGGCAGCGGCCTGTGGCAATTTAACGTCATGCCTTTTGGGTTATGCAACGCTCCAGCGACGTTTGAACGCCTTATGGAGAGAGTCATGGTGGGCCTTCTTGGTGACGTCTGTCTGGTATATTTGGATGATGTCATTATAATGGGTCGCACATTTAAGGAAAACCTGAGGAATATGGAGAAAGTGTTCACCAGGATACGAGGGGCTAACCTAAAACTAAGCCCAAAGAAGTGTGCCCTATTCAAGAAGGAGGTCAGCTACCTAGGACATGTTATTTCCGCCGACGGGGTGAGAACCGACCCTGAGAAGATAAAGGCAGTCCAACAGTGGCCACTGTTGGAACCGGCCGGTTCCAAAGAACAAAACGGAAGTACGTGCATTTCTAGGGTTATGCACATACTACAGGCGGTTTGTCAAGAATTTTTCAGACATTGCAAAACCTTTACATCAGCTGACTGAGGATAAACGAGATTTTATCTGGGACGAGGACTGTGAGTCAGCATTCGACGCGCTACAGCAACGGCTATGTGAAGCGCCTATACTGGGGTATCCGAGCAGAGACGGAAGATTTGTCGTTGATACCGATGCCAGCAACACGGGAATTGGTGGAGTGTTGTCACAAGTGCAGGGCGACAGACAGGTCGTAATCGCTTACTTCAGTAAGGCACTTTCAAAGCCAGAAAGGAACTACTGCGTGACTCGACGAGAACTGCTGGCTGTGGTAAAAACCTTGCAGCATTTCCACAAGTACCTCATAGGAAGACAATTTACTTTGAGGACGGATCACGCTGCATTGAAATGGCTTCTACAATTTAAAAACCCTGAGGGCCAAGTTGCAAGATGGCTCGAGCAGCTGCAGGAGTTTAACTTTGTGACGGAACATCGTAGTGGAAAAGGGCATAACAATGCTGACGCCCTGTCGCGACGTCCATGTAATGATGACTGCAGACACTGCCAGCAGAATGAAGCCCGAGAACGCGTTAATTTAATTAGGGCTGAAGGCAACTTCAAGAAGTCCCAGGAAGAAGATGACGATATTCGACCTATACTGGATTGGAAGCGCAGCGGAACTAGGCCCCAGTGGAGTGAAGTATCGTCACACAGTCCCGTAACTAAGAGCTACTGGGCACAGTGGGACAGTTTAGTCCTAGAAGATGATGTGCTTTGTAGGAAATGGGAATCGAACGATGGCAAGGAGGTGACCACACAAGTGATAGTACCACGATGTGAAGTAGCCCCCCTGCTACAGGAAATACACGATGGTGCTTCTGGAGGACACCTGGGAATCAAGAAAACTCTACTGAAAGTGAGACAGCGGTATTACTCGCTCAATTGTAGAGATGACATAGAGCAATGGTGTCGGAAATGTACAGCGTGCGCATCTGTGAAAGGACCACAGACTAGGAGCAGGGGCAGGCTTCAGCTGTACAATGTGGGAGCCCCATGGGAACGCATCGCCATCGACGTCGCTGGACCTTTTCCAGTTACAAATGACGGAAACAAGTACATAGTGGTGATCCAGGATTATTTCACAAAGTGGCCCGAAGTCTTCGCCATACCCAATCAGGAAGCGGCGACAGTGGCGAAGAAGGTGGTCGAAGAAGTAGTGTGTCGGTATGGCGCACCTTTGGAAATCCATTCCGATCAAGGCCGTAACTTCGAATCTGCGCTGTTCCAGGAAATGTGTACTCTTCTGGGAATTTATAAGACACGCACAACACCTGCGCATCCTCAGTCGGACGGAATGGTGGAAAGGTTTAACCAAACCCTGGAGAATCACCTGGCTAAGGTTGTCGACGACCATCAGAAGGACTGGGACCGGTATATTCCACTATTTCTGATGTCTTACCGATCGGCAGTGCATGATAGCACGGGACATACCCCAGCAAGAGTGAATTTCGGCAGAGAGATGAGACTCCCGGTCGATGCCATAACTGGCGTGCCACCTGACAAGACTAAGCCAGTAACAGATTACGTAAGTGACCTTCAAGATCAATTGGACGAAGTGCATAAACGAGTTCGTGAGAATAGCATGAACACCAGTGTAAAAATGAAAACTAGATACGACCGTAATGCCAATGCCAAGGGATTTGAGGAAGGTACACTGGTCTGGCTCCACAACCCGCTTCGACGGAAAGGGAAGTCGCCGAAACTCCAAGCTCGATGGGAGGGACCTTACACCGTGTTAAAAAGGATTAATGACGTGACCTACCGCATCAAGAAAGGGCTAAGAGGGAAACCCAAGGTTGTCCATGTGGATAGATTGGCGCCGTATCACGGATCTAATAATGCTCGGGACGAGCATGACTAAGAGGGGGGCACTGTTACGCCACTAAACATGAACACGCCATATATCCGAGAAAATAACGAGTGGCACATAATAATTAAAACGCATTGCTGTTCGAAAGGTCTAGAATGGTTGGACGAAGCTAGACTTAGAAAAATCTCGAAACATCCACAAGGTACCTACCTACCAAGTAGTGTTGCCAGGTCTGTTTGGATAAAAATCGGGACAGATGGTAAAACAAATCGGGATTTAGGGTTTTAGATCGGGACAATTTTTTATTAAGTTTTTTTTTAGATGGGAAATTGTCCAATGACTTCTTTCCCTCTGGGGTAGAACGAGAGGGCGTGTGATTTTTACTGAGTAAAACCCAGACTTCTTCAGTCTCTCTTTGACTTGCAGGCTTTTTGATTTATCGGGACATTTAGCGTCCCGATCATGTGCAAATCGGGACGCGTCAACAGACCCCTAAAAATCGGGACATCCCGCGCAAATCGGGACGCCTGGCAACACTACTACCAAGGTACATGTAGTAATAGATATCATCTAACCGATAAGGGAAATTGTACTCTCCGATGTTAACAATAGAGTCGAAATTCGCATGAACGTGACTCTTATTATTACGAGAAATAAAAATGATTTATGACTTCGAGAAGCGATTCAATTGTTCTGGAATTCTGGATAGATCCGGGGACGTCGGTATCTAGAATTTTCTTGGCTCCGCATATAAATACGGGCCCCCGGCCGGAAGCGAGTCAGTTGTGATTTCGACTGCGATCAAGAGCGAACTACCCTAGTACTCGAAGTGATTTTTATCAACGACTAAAGCGATAGTGTAACGGTACTCTAGTGTTAATTGCGATTCGGATTATTGTTGACTGGACTAATTGTTATTGTTTGTGGTAAATAAAGTTCTCTCGTCAGTAAATCGGCATTTGATTACCCACGTACGTAACAATAGTTTACTCAGAATCAGTAATGGAATTATTAGGCGCCAGCGCACAGCGGGGTCCAGGGGCAAAACAACTCCTCAGTCGCCCGGATAGCCTGGTGACTAGGGAATCCAATCCCGCAAACGCGGGATCCCGTACCTTTTCTGCGGGATCGGGAATGCGGGATTACTCATGCGGGATGCCGCATGGAGGATTGGAGTTTTTTAAAAGATAATTGGATTCCGACGACCTGCTGCCGTTTAGATTATTTATTAGACCCAACTCGTCCTCATCAATAAGTGATGAAACAACTTTTCATGGAACTCGATTTTTTATAGTATTTGCTGGAAATAAATTATTTTTCGATTTCACCTTGAAGTAAAAAAATAATAATTTCTATTTTGTGTTGTGTGACTGAGTCCAGGAGTATCGCAACTGAAACGGAACGTAATCAATGTCAGATTAGGTACTCTGTGACCGGGGATTCCACACAGGCCAGGATTTTAATTTTCTTAAAGATGAAAATCCCTTATATATTTTATTGTTCCATAGAAGCAGGTGATTTTCTATGAGAACATTTTTATTTGCGATTTGGAAATTCATAGAATTTCGATTCGGGAATCGAACTATTTACAAAGGTAGATTTTATAAGAAATCTTCGATGTGCAAGTCCGTCTCGCACTTGGCCGTTTTTTGTGTTTATTACCTACTACTTAAAACAAAAAAGAAATTAAAAGTCCCTATCCCGCAAATCCTGCGGAATCCGCGGGATTGCTGACATCAATCCCGCAGGCGTGCGGGATTGAAGGTGAACCATAGGTATTTACAGCCATCTAGGTAACGTAACCAGCTTATAACTTTGTGATTTTTCATGATACAGTTATGAAATTTTGTACATAGATTCTTTACATAAAAATATTAGACACATATTTCAGGTTTTGCAAATACTAAAACTAATGCTGTATATATTTATATAGGTTTCGGCTGAAGTTTGTAAGCTCTTCATATAATAGATACCTCAGTAACCCGTCTACCAAAGCTTTTCTAGAATTAAAATCTACTACACCAATAGGTAGCAGGCAAGAGGATCTCATCAGTCTAAGTTGATTAAATGATTACCAATTTGAAGCATGGAGTTCTACTGGTGTTGCATAATAAGTACCCATCCCATTACTTATTGGAAGTCTTAAATGTGCACTACCAAAATAAAAGTATCAGATATGCGTTACGTATGACATGCAAATACATTGCTTTAAATACAGTTGCCTTGAACTCGAGGACAATCAAGCAAGACCGAGAGATTAATTCAGATAACATTTGAATTAAACTTTCTGGTTAAGTGGGACCTGGATAATATGTGAGATGTTACTACGATGCTGTGCTACTAATAATTACAACGAGTTTCTGATAATTTTGCATTTAAATAAGTACGTCTGTTACTGAGAACAATAAAGAGCGTTTATTAGTAAAAGCCACACATTTCTTATTTGGCCACTTGATCAAACTTCTCATTTTATAACTAAGCAACGGGAAAATGAGATAGCCTCTAATAAACTTATTCGTTATTTTTACAACGCCAACTAAATATCTTTAGTCGAACAGCGAGCGTAGTAAACTTGGAATTGTAGTGCACTACGACACGGACAGGTTAGGCTAGAAGGCCTTAGCTCAGCTTCGTGGTTATTTTTTTTTATAAGCACCCAAAAGTGGCTTACATGGAAGATTAAGCCATCGCCATTTGCCACTATTTTTTATAGGAAATTGGCTAAGATAGTATCATTCAGACGTTGTTTATTGTGGCTGACATAATAATTTACAAAGCAATGCAAGTAGATAATGAAAAATATCGAAAACAGATTTATAATCAATGTTAATTATAATAATTAATAATAAATTAAATTAATAAGTTTAATTTTACTTTAATTATTTTCACGAATATGACGAAAATATGAACTGAATTCGATACAAAAAAAAAATAGGCAGGTCAAGGTATTAGAACAGTACCCAGTTACATAACCTTAGATATGAAGTAAAAAAATAAATAAAACCAACATAGTGAGTTTAACATAGCGATAACATCCAGATAAAGTAACGTGAATAATTGCCACTTCCTTCATGTGCCAAATAGCTTTTTCCTGCAGTTAGCATTTAGACTCTTGTTGAGATGTTTGCTTTATTTATGCCATGGGCTGCCATAATCTATCCCTCAGGAACCAAGTAATTTTTATTGGGATAAAAAGTAACTTCTGCTGGGACTCAATGATAATACAAAGTGACATATACGCACTAGCGAAAAACTCTTTAAATAAAGATAAAAAAAAACCGGCCAAGTGCGAGTCGGACTCGCCCATGAAAGGTTCCGTAGCAGCTAGTAACATAATATAAAAGTTCTTGTAATGTGTTGTAACTTTGATCGATGTTTTAATAATAGTGTATTTTTTTCAATTTATGACGCATTAAAAAAAAAACTACTTACTAGATTTCGTTCAAACCAATTTTCGTTGGCAGTTTTTATAGTAATGTACATCATATATTTTTTTTAGTTTTATCATTCTCTTATTTTAGAAGTTAGAGGGGGGGGGATACACATTTCACCACTTTGGAAGTGTCTCTCGTGCAAACTATTCAGTTTAGAAAAAAATGATATTAGAAACCTCAGTATCATTTTTGAATACCTTATCCATAGATACCCCACACATATGGGTTTAATGAAAAAAAAAAAATTGAGTTTCAGTTCTAAGTATACCCCCAAAATTTATTGCTTTTTTTCTATTTTTGTTTGAAAATCTTAATGCGGTTCACAGAATACATCTACTTACAAAGTTTCAACAGTATAGCTCTTATAGTTTCAGAAAAAAGTGGCTGTGACATACGGACGGACAGACAGACAGACAGACAGACAGACATGACGAATTTATAAGGGTTCCGTTTTTTGCCATTTGGCTATGGAACCCTAAAAAAGATTAAACTGTTTTCGTGATCAGATAATTATAGATCAGGCAGATTAAGCTGCGGTTTAGAAGACTTTTCAGAACCCCATAACCCATCAGAACATCTCCCCCTGGACGCGAACTGCAGTGGTTAATCTGGAAATCTCTTAAAAGACTGTCTCAGTCTGGCTGGCCGCTACATAAACAATCTGATCAAATTTATACGAGGCCAATAATAGAGCTAGTTGTATAAGTTGCGAAAAACTGGGCACAAAAATATTGAGTCCATCGACAAGAAAAGAAGAAGTTGCCCTTTGCGTTCTACGGCTGCGACAACTCTTTTTAATCCCTCAGTCCGTGTCCGGGCTATAGGATCCCAAGTTTGCCGCGCATCAGCAGCATTCTGATTCATTCTTAGGCAAGACTTTATATTAAAACCTGTTCTTACAAATACATTTAACCTCGCCAATTAGCTAATCAAGAAGAGCCTTGTAAGGTTGCACGTTTTTGTTGAATCTATGGATACTATTTAGTTTTGATTAACAAGTACCCACAAATCAATACATAAAGGTGAAGGACCTTTGCCACATCAAAATTGTTAATATTATGTACTTCTAACTAATCCATTGGTTAAATTTTGAGGCCTTGCTCTTGACTTGAGGTCATAGTAGTAATATTGTTGTAGATATTGCAATTTGCACTTAAAAATCTAAAACATAAGGTACCTACTTAAATATTTAGATGGTAGAATTAACTGCATATCTAGAATTCCCAACACCTTTTGTTCGTTTAGACAATGGTATTTTTTTTGTGTGATATTACCTTTTTTTACTGCGACGGGGTCGCGACCGACCACGAATGAGATGGCGCGACGAACTAGACAGAACGCTAGAATAGGCAAGAGGAAGCCCGTGCCCGCGAAAGATGGATGGAGTGGAGGGAGGCCTTTACCTAGGAGAGACTTCTGTCTCTCCTAGGTAAAGGCCAAAAAATTTAGGGTAGGCAGGGTAACAAAAAATTTAAAATACCTTTTTGTGAAACCTCAGCTTCGTGAGCAGCTGGCACAACCAATTTATTCCTATTGAAAGTCTGCTGGTTTATGGGTTCCTGTTCTGGTTTGACCTCCAATGCAGGGTCTTCATTTTCATCATCGCCATCACCATCTGAGTCTGTAATAATAAATAAAAATGCTGTGAACGGCAATAAGAGCTACTAAATGTGACGAAACATGGGAGTTCCATTACATGGCGTACAACACGACATCGTGGCTGACCAAGGCGAAGAACGCGCGATGACCGCAAATACAGAATTGTGTAGAAAAGGGGGATTTCTACCGGTGAGCAAAGGGTGTGAGACCTCCCTATGCTCACAAATAGGAGACACTAGATAAATATATTTATTTATTTATTTATTTATTTATTTATTTAGTCTTTATGCAACAAAAAGTACATAGGCGGACTTAATGCCTTAGGCATTCTCAACCAGTCAACCTAGAACAAAAAAAAAAAAAAAAAAAATAGATGAACCGATTAAAATGACTACATCAATAAATTACCAAAAAATATGATAAACATCCAAAACCTTTTAGATCCTCTTTTATTAAAATAATCTGCTAAAATATTCTGGTAAAACTAAAAATTACTATTAGCAATACTCATCAACTTGATAAAAACTAAGTTGTAATGATAAATTAATAAATAGGTTCAGGTAAATCTATTTTATTGTTATCTAATCTTTATGAGTACTTAATTATGGAATTGATGACTAATCAAAGATAAAAAAATAATGTTATGTAATTAGTACCAAAAGTAGCTTTAATAATAATTTTAGTGTCATGGAACCAAAATTATGGATCATAGATCTGATTATCATTAAGCCTTTTTCCCAACTAGCTTTAAATCGATCTCCAGAAACCAGATGCGGCTGAATATGTTATATAGTATCGGACCGGACCAGACCTCTACAGCCCAGTTACTGGACAACTCAACACTTCGGAGACTGATGGTAAGAATTTCTGATGAGATATCAGAAATTCTTACCATCAGTCTCCCGTCATCATTTCCCGTAAAAACCCTCGAGACCTACAAGTGACAACCGGGACCAAAGTACTTACGTGCTTACACCAAGCACAGGATGACAGTACACATTTATTAAAAAAAAACACACATCGGCAGCTTGTTTTCGAATCCACAACCTTATGGTCCAGGATCCAAGGTCCATTTTTTTTTTATGGTGGGTAAAATAAAAATGACAACCCCCGCTCCCCCCAGCTCTTGGGCAGAGCGTGAGATAGTGTCAGACTCTTACTGACTTAAAATCCACCCCCGTTCCTTGAAGCCCTCATACCAGGGCTCAAGCTATTTTTCGAAACTAACCCTGGCCCCAGTAGGCTTCGACCCAGCTAGGCCCCATGCTGTTGCTGACAACACCTTGAGGCGCGCAGGAACAATGCGCGCCGTCGACGACTTGGGCTCGATCCGGACAGTTATCGGACGGTCGGACAGCAGGCTCAGCGAGCGAGCATTGCTCGCCATCCGCAAGCCCACGTCAACGGTGGCCGGAAATCGGGATCGGTATTCCGGCGGCGGCGAGAGCGCCGTTGCCTGATGCGGTCGGCCACCTCCTTTGCTAGCATTACTTTTGTTTCGCAGAAGGAGGCGATCGCCTGCGACTCCTCCTCGCTCCGGACCATGGCCTGAACTAAGGCCCAGCGCGAGAGAATTCCGCCGCCAATTGACCCCACGAGGGCACGGCGATTAACAGTCCTACAAATTGCGTGGTACATTATTGCGGTCTTCCAATTGAATTACATTTGAAATTCATGAGATTAAAAATTTATTTATTATTTTGCTACTACAACTAAGTCACACTGGAGATATGTTGTTGAGCAATTTGACAGTTACATTAGGGGACAATTGAAAGGGAAGTCAGATTATAATGCTAGAAATACACTGCGCACACGTGTGCCACACACGCCGATCTGGTCGCGTCGGTCTCCATACATTTTATATGGAAACTAAACTTGTAGAGCTACACTAGATCCACGCCACACGACGTCGTTCTCCGTACAAATCAGGCGTGTTACACGTGTGCGTTGGTCTAATTTAGTTCTAGCTTAATGGTAAATTGTAATAAACCCAGCATTATGTAATTAAAAAGTTTCAGTGCAAAAGATCCAGTATATGAGTTGTACCATTATTGGAAAATGTAATTAAGCTAAGCACATATAAGAGTTGGACTCACATGAACACAGGTCAATAGACCCATATATCAACTCGGGAGGTGAGTTGAGGGTACACAAACAAATACCTTTGGTACATTTTTAGCCCCAAAAGTGTTAAACCAGAAGAATTTCAAACAGTTGCTTTGAGTTTAAGTTATTGAGCTTGAAATACAAATAATGAGCACAAAACAGAAGACAATCTCATGTATGTACTTCACTTTTTATTCCTACACTTGGTGGACGCACACTAATAAGTGTTTGAGCTGGAACTGTTTGACTAGCGGGCCGAGACGCTCCGAGATATTGAGTCCATGAGTGGTATCTGTGTGTGTTGCTTGAGTGCACTTTGTATGTAGATTGACTTCTATACCTATATATATTTTGAATAATGAGTCAATAAAAGAGTTGTGCAAGATTTGGTAATGTTCAAAACAGACTACTATTAATAAAACATATTTTCCTCAATATGAACATGAATTATTTAAACCCCAAGTGGATACCGGGATTTGCTCTCTCGTTGTCTTTCTATTGTGTCCCTAATTACAATATTTGAAAGGTTAATGTTTAATTAATTTAACCCCAGCGAACACCGCCATTCGCACTTCTGTTGTCTATTATATATATATTGACTATTGTGTCTCAAAATGACTGTATCTGAAAGGTTAAAAACAAGTAAAAGCAATAGTATCTACCTCCATAATCTTCAGCATCATTACTTTGTTTTGGTTTAGGATTTTCTAGCACAGCATGCGGTTTTTGTGCAACATCAGCTTGTACTGACAAGTCAGGGACTACTGCCTCATTTGCACCTGCTGGTTTCTCAGCCTGGACCACGCTTGTCTTGTTCTGAGGAACCTCCGGGGCAGGCACTACAGGATCCTCGACTCTGACATTGACATCTGTGTCATCGGCATTATCTGGATTGTCAGCCTCATCTACGCTCGGAGTTTGTTTAGATGTTGCCTGCGCTGCTATCTCAGACTTTGCCACTGCATCATCAACAGCATCACCAACCTTTGGAGGAGTTGTTTTAGCTACAGCCGGTTCTGTTTGCTTGATTTGACCATTACTTGTTTTTGTATCTTCAGGTTTAACTGGGTTGCTGTTGGCAGATACAGGGATATCTGCCTTAGCACTGAAGTCAGGTTCTGGTACCACCTGTGCAGCAGCTACATTGTTATTACCATTATTTGCTGTTGTGGATGCCAGTTGACTCTTCAATATTTCTAAGCCCGCCTTGTAGTATTTGCAATAGTAATTAACTTCAGTCATAGTGTCTTCGACACCACATACTTCGCCGCAAGTGGCTTGCATTGTGAATAACCTTTCAGCAGACTCTTTGTATTTTGCAAAAAAGGAAATATTGGTGAAAACCCAGTCCTTAGCCTGTGTGCAAACAGCGTTGACATCCTGTTTCTCTTCTACGCTTGCGAACAAATCTTCGCTTACTGTTAATTTTGACACAGCCACAGCTGAGCACAACTGCAGATTTATGTCATAGAATATCAAACACTGAAACTGCTTTTTACCATAAGGCGGTGCAAATACAGCACAATCTTTTGCTTGCTTTAAAATACGACTGGACAAAACACTACTATTTTTGCATTGATCTGCTAGAGCCATGAGTGATTTTGACAGTAATTGATTTGGAGCACTTGGTTGGATAGGATTCCCCAAGCTTTGATAACACGTATTTATCAACATAAATGCAAGTAAATAGCGAAACATTTTGAAATGGGATTAATGCGACCTCCCACAAATTATTAGAAATTATCACACAACACGCTGTCGTTCGAATAGAATAGAACAATCAACAATGTCAACGTCAACATCACGTCAAGTTAACAACCACCCTTAGTTCCGAATTACGTCTTAACGATTATTTGGCAAATCCAACAAAATTTAATAGTCACAAAATATGAAGATTATTGAGTACCATTTGTGACGTTCCGCGTTGGTCGGATTCACGTTGATTTTGACGCAGTTCGGAACGCGAGGCCAGTAATGTGAAACTGTTATAAAATATCGATAAGATTAAGCGAGATATTGGAGGTTTGAAAAAAATAATTGTATAAAAAATTATGACTTAACAAGTCAAAAATACAAAACTTCATCATTAATTTTATTTTGTAATTAATAATAACTACTAATGTTACTGGCTATTCCATTATCAATTCCTGATGAAGTCATGGCTAGGCGTGTGTAATTTTATTCTTTACTGAACAGACTCACTGTGCTGAAAGTTTGGAACATCAGTAATGTTTTAAATTTGGAACAATTGGAACACTGAAACACTCTTCACTTTATGTGACTAGCAGTCTTTATAAAATTAAATAAATACGTAAATAGTGTAATAAAGATTAACGTCCTTAGCTAAAAACATTATGCTTTAAATTATTTTCAAATCAAAATTAAATGAAATAGAACTCATAGTATGATGCAACATAACAGATCGCGATTCATATCATTTGTATTTTGAAAGTCGATGTATCAAAATGTTTCATTTGTATCTTTTGAGCCGATGTTCGAAATGTTCCGATGTTCTAAATGTTCCGTTTGTATCATAAGAGTCGATTTTTATGTTCCGTTTGTATGTTTTGAGCTGACATTCCAAATGTTCCAAATGATATATCACTGTTTCGGAACATTTCAGTGATTCAGATGCAAAAGTTCTAATGGCGAAGACACTTTTCAATCAAGAAAACACTAAAAAAAAAAAATTAATCCTTTGAAAAATCATAATGAGTAAGAAGTACAATTTTACTTCAAAGAGGTAAGGTAGGTATTATTTTATTATAATTATATAATAGAGGACTTAATGTTCCCACTACATTAGGAGACTGATTATTGTTTTTTTTATGGATTTTATAATCAACCTAAATGATTATCACAGTTTGACTAGTGGGACCTAGGTTTTTTATTAACCAGAAGTCTGAAAGTTGGTTTGAAATCGAAAAGCGTAACAGTCTGTGATAAACTGCTTAGACTTGCCCGTAGTGATCTTAATAAAAATTAAAGCCTCCATTTAGGGTTTACGTGGGACCCGGTCTGAAAAGTTTCTGACCTGAATATGAAGATAGCAGAGCATCAAAGTTCCAGTCAATTGGGACGCGCAATTGTTTTTTGACAGTCATTTGAGTGAGTCAATGTGAGATGCAGAAAAAGAAAATCCTTTATACCAAAACAACGCGCCCTTTCACACCTCAGCGATTGACACAGTGAAAATCAACGAATTAAAAATTGAACTGCTTGATTATGCGCCTTACTCACCAGATCTAGCACCAAGCTACTGCGTTTTTGTCCCCCATGTAACAATATTATGCTCGAAGGATAGAGATTTCCGTCAAATGCGGAGGAAAACGATAATATTTGACGGAGTTAGAGAGATTGGGGCATCGCTGGGAGAAGTGTGTACAGTTATATGGAGTCAGTGTAAGAAAAGAAAAATAAAATTATTTCTTGTATCTTTGATATCTGTAACTCCAATATGTATGTCGATTCAACTTTGCATACTAATACTACTTTTTGCTAAAAAATAGCACTTTAATTCGATATCGATATTTTGAATTTGCATTATGGATGATACAACACTATGGAGTTGTCTATGGTCACGTTGCGTCATAAATGGCAACGTTTTATTATTTATTTAAAAACTGAACAGGAGGGTTTCTAGCCTGTCAAATAGGTATATATAAAATCTTTAGGTATAAAAAAATTGGTTGCCTGTAAAGTCGGTATACGGGCGAAAGTTTTACGTGACAACGACTTTGAGTGGTAAAATAATTTTAATGTGAATATTCATTCGTATAGTAGGAAGAAGGATGAAATAATAGTAACAATTTAAAACATTTATTTATACAAAGAATTATTTCACTTTTTATGTCTGTCTCTCTCGCTCTTAGGCGGGCTAACCATGCCCGAGTGGAAGGGACGCGTGCCTCTCACTCGCTCTCATTGTGAGCGCATAACGTGAGCGGAGCGTAACGCAGTTTCTTGAAGTGTCACCCGGCAAACCAATTTATAAGACGTTGTCACGTCAAAATTTAATCTTATTAGACTAACTGACTGACATATCAACGTACAGCCGAAACTACTGGGACTAGGAGCGTAAAATTTTGCACAAGGTTTTCTTTTATGACGTAGCAAGCACTAAGACAGGATATTAAAAAATCAGCCTCTAAAAGTATAGAACTGGGATTTAAAGTTTGTATGGAGAAAATTACCCTTAAGCTCGCAAGCCCGCTGGCAGAAGCTAGACCAATCAATTGGGCCACTTCCCTGCGATCGTTAGTGTCAAGCACTATATTATAATTATTATTATTTTTACCATGGTTTTTAAGCCCGTTACTGGTGGAAATTGTCATAATAGTTAGAGAGTTACACATAACATTACAATAGGTTCTTTACTACTTCGAATTTTGTTATGGAAGAAGGCGTAAGTATCTAGGTACCTAATATTAGGAACTAAATTGATAGATGATGCATTGAAATATTGAACACAAGAATAACCATTTCGATGTTACTGGTTCTTCTCTCTTTGATACGGCCAATTAAAACCGTGCGTAGGTTTTAGCTTAGTTTTATGGGTAGGCTTATATGAAAAATCGTTTTAACTTGTACTGAAATGTTCATAGATAATTCATTAATTCATTTGTTTTCTCTCAAAATATTGCAACCTTATTTTAAAACTAGCAGTCTAGATAGTCAATGGGTGCCGTTTTAAATGCGCGCGCTACAAAACATTTAAATTTTTCCCGCCATGTCACAAAAAAAAATACAACTACTAGTTTTACTCATTTACTGTTTAGTGTTTTAATAAAAGTTAAATAATGAAATTGTTTTTCTTTACAAGTGTACTGCAAAAACTTCTTAAGTTACACGTGAGTATTGGTGATAGCACACTTTCAACATAACATAATTTAATAGTGGATTGCTGATCCTGAAATTTGGCTTCTTCGCATTCAATTACTGTTCTTTAAAAATGCATAAAACGTGTAGGAACTCCGCACAACCTGGAAACCATAATGAACTACTGTTAGTTATTTAGATGAGCAGATTTTTTTTTGCATTTTACTAATGTGTAGCCTATACATGAAAATGCGAAATTACCGAGACAAAAGTACTGTTCGAAATTGGGATCAGATTTCCTGCTACAAGATCGATGTTGCGTTTAATTCTTTCCATGAATATTATAAGAGCACGTCTATGTTTTATTGGTATTGCCAGCCAATCCAATGCGTATGCGGACTCCATTAACTTTTCACTCTGAAATCAAATTCAGTCCGCTGTATTATTAAGAGTAAGAATAAGAATAGTACTATTATTCTTTAAACAGGTCTACACAGGGGCCTCCTAGTCGAATTTGCTATAGGCCCTGCGCTGGTTTAATCCGCCACTGACTAATTACATATTATAAAACTGAAGAATTTATTTGTTTGTTTGTGCTAATCTCAGGATCTCGGTACTGGTTCGAATGAAAACATTATTATATTTTAGAGTCGGATAGCCCATTTGTCGAGGAAGGCTATATATAACATCAGGCTAAGTATGGCTAACAAGAGTGTATTAAAAACGCGGATATAACCGCGATTAACAGATAGTTGCATAATAAATTGAAAACAGTCTAATAGTCTCTACAATGGAAACTGGAAAGTGATCCTAACTGCAATTACGTAAAACCTACGTACTACTGATGACATACGATCGAACTTGGTACGACGGATTCGGTACTTACCTGCGAAGTTTGGTTTGTTCGTATCTAGTTTAAAAGGTGGCCAGGTCACCCCAGTTGGTAAGCTGGTTTGTAACCGTCTGGTGCATGCTTTAGCGTGTAGATATTAATAATAATTACAAATTAAATTATAATCGGGACTCACCCCGCTCGACCTTGGTAACCAAATTCGTCGTACCTACCAAGTAAGAGCGTGTGTTAAAACACTATACCTACATAACCAGGCAACCTGGAATACCTTACGGTGTCCACCATGTTAGTGAGTATCTTTTACGCACCCGACCATTTTCCATTGAGATTAGCTGCCGGATTCGGTCGGAATCGAAATAATATTATTAAAAAAGATCCATGGAGATCCATGGATATGAGTACAGGTATATTTACAGTAATATGTAATGATTTTGGTACCTCATATGTAACCTCGTTGCCATAGTAACAGTACATGAACACCTCAACGAGAATACAAAACATGTACATCACCATTGACGCGAATTCCACTGACATTGGTTTCATCTGCAATAAAAAACATGACAATTTTAAAATAGCTAACTCGTTAGAAATAGCGTGGGTGCATAAAAGCCGCCCACGGCGACCCTGTTCGCATCGATATAACAGTCGCGATGCTGTAACGCGTTAGTAGCGCGTTAGTATTTTTTCTATAGCGCTTGCAAATGCGACAAACGCGCGTTAGTAGTGGTGCTGTCGCGCACAAAAAGTCGTCGTGTGTATCCGAAAGGGCGCTCGAGCCCCGGTATGAAGGCTAGAAGGAACGGGGTGGGTCTTTTAGTCAGTAAGAGTCTGACACTATCTCCCGCTCAAATATCTTATTAATTTGATTTATGTGTAAAAAAAAAAATGTTAAATTTTAGATATTTATATATTTTAGATTGCTTCTAGGCAAGCGTGCTGCATCGTCGGCCACATCATCGCTTACCATCAGGTGAGATTGTGGTCAAACGCGAGCCTATCCATTATAAAAAAAAAAAAAAAACGTTAGACGCTTTGCCACCAGCTGTGATAGAGGCAGAAAATGCGACATTAAATAATCAAAGGAAAATGCTTGCGATAGCCTGTTGCCATCTAAATCAAAATTGAAATGTATGGCCACTTTAGAAAATTTTCTCCAGTGGGAAATGAACAGAAATGAGTCGTAATTTTCAGAGAAAATATTTCTTCATAAGTGTATTGAAAAACGTCGTTTGAAACAAGTGGTTTGTCACTGCAGCACACGGCTCCATAAGTGTCCATATTTGGCAGCAAAATTTATGTCAGCCATCTCGGCAAGCTTCACTAAGCAAATAATACTACAATAAAAATGATCAGCTCTATTTTACCGAAATCGTGCCTATTGAGATACAAAACTGCACAAATTTTACTTAACAATATCCACTTGGAATCAATCTGCGAATAATTAAAACAACCACTGAACTTTACTTGCAAAAATCCCTCCAAAAAACCTCAAGGTAGGTTATTACCTAATAGTTCAAGTTATTTTTTTATGACATCGAGCGTTCCTAGCTAAGCCAGGAGCTCTTCACGTGCACACCAGGAATGTGCGTGTGAATCAGCACATCCATGACTTTTTAACCGACTTCAAAAAGGAGGAGGTTCTATGTTCGGCTGAATGTATGTTTTTTTATGTATGATCACCGATATCTCGGTCATTAGTGGACCGCTTTTGAAAATTCACTTTTTGATTTAAAGGTTGTGCTTCCAAGTTGGTCCCATTGAAATATTGTTATGATCTGATTATGAACTTCGAAGATATGGCACAGAATTCCTTATAGGATCACAGCAGAACTGTCGTAACAAGTAAAACTACTTTGTTTATACGTGTGGTCGATGACTGGCTGAAGGAAAAGGGGGAGGGGATGTATCGGACTAATCTGATGAAAGAAAGATAGAAAACATGTTTATTCTGCCCGTATAGACACACAAATAATTTAAAAAAAAAATAACGAAGAGTAAATAAGGAAGAGAAAAAACTATTATAGAAATAACGACTTTCGAAATTAAAGTTATTTTGTACTTTTCAGTATTTATTTAATATAATAAAAATAAAAAATACAACCGACTTCAATAGTCGGTTGTATTTTTTATTTTTTGTAAAAAGTGTTTTATTATATTTTTATGTCCAAGACCAACCCGCCTTGGC
The DNA here is from genome assembly GCA_929112965.1 of Mythimna albipuncta. NCBI lineage: Eukaryota > Metazoa > Arthropoda > Insecta > Lepidoptera > Noctuidae > Mythimna > Mythimna albipuncta. The sequence goes on from OV815969.1 coordinate 12,532,176, forward strand.
GAGATAGAACAGATACGTACAGTACCAACCTATCACCCTAGCAGTAAACAGTTACTGCTATATTTTTTGCCCTGGTCCCTCTGCTGGGTAAGAGCGTCCTCCATGTCTTTCAGAGATTCTTTTTCTAACGCCGTGCGCCGTCTCAATTCAGTCCTCATGGTATGCATCTAGATCATCTCACCACGCCTGTCTAGGCCAGCCTCGATGACCATTATATTTTTTTTTGTCTTTTTTAAGGTCACCGTGTCATATTCTTTCCCCCTTTTTTATTATTGTTTTGTGTGTGCATAAGATAATTTATATGTTTTGTATTACTCCCACGTGTTTGTGAAAAGAAAAAGATAAGGTAGGTAGGTATTTTTTCCTTAGCGCATTTGTGTTGTTATGTCGACTCATTTAAACAAAAGTATGGTTTTTTAGACTTTCTATAGAGGTACAGTGACTGAAACAATATTTGAATACGTAGATAATAAACTTACGCTAACTAATCTGTAAGCGCTTGTGCACATTATCCAACCGCTGATTGTAAATAGGTACATGACAGCTCCACCAAAAATGTTCTGAGTAAGATTTGTAAATCTGAAACGTATAATTTTTTGAAAGCTTTCTAATATGGCTTCAATATTCATAAATTTAGCGTATTAGATGAAGGACTCACTTGATAATCTCGTTATAATGCATTAAGATGATTTTTAATCGTCGTTCCAAGATATTTTTGAAATCCCCCGATGTCTCTACCGCTTCCTCCTTGCTCTTTTCAACAACATGTTCTAAATCCAACCTGAAAAGTGTAAACATTCGTTCTTAGCATTTACCTATTTGCTGCTATTGCCATTAAATTATATTTGCTACATTAAACCATGGCTTGGAAAATCGTTCACCTGAGGATAGAGAGCTGTGCTTTGGATTGTACGAGAAAAGATGTTGCAAAAGCGTCCATTGAAGTGTTACTGAAGGCAAGCCACGAAGTTTGTACCCACACGTAAAAAATTGCGAAGTAAAATCTGTGAAAAAACGATATTAGAACTGGTACTGACATTGTTAAAGTTAAAATAGCGGATGAAGGTGGCATAGGAACGTGCGGTTTGGCACAAGAAAAGGAATACAAGAAGTGGGAAATCGTCAATGACTTCTCCCGGTCTAGATGAAGCGCGAGGGAATGTCAGACTTTTCCTGATTAAAACCCAGTGTTCCTTCAGTCGACTCTAATCGGCCACGAAAATAATTGCGTAATTTTTTTACGCGTGGTACGCAATGCGCCGTCGAACCAGGCTATAACTTTGTCGTCCTTACCGGACATCCAGACGGCGAGTTATACATTGTTCGCCGCCCGCAAGTCCACGCCTACGGTGGCAATGCTCGAATCCCGACGCCCTGGATGTCTCTGGCGGGGTTCGAGACGTGAGGCTTGTCTCCAAGTCACGGTTTCGGCAGACTCCAAAAAAAACAGGCCTATATCCAGCAATGGGTGAAGCCAGGCTATCGATGATGATGAAGAATTACCGATAAGTTAGTACAGGGTTAAGTGAGTAAGAAACTGCCCTTACAGCCTTATTAGCGTCGGATGTTTCAAACAGGACATTACACTATGTAGACCGCATCAATGAACGGACATAATGTTGTAGATACCGCCACTGAAGAGCACTTTGTTGATCGCATTAGGACGATAAGGCCGAATACTGCACCTTGCTAAAATCATTATTGCATCATATTCGAGCATAATAATGAGTAACATGGCTAGTAGGTACATATGCCAGACACGTATTTTCCGACTGGAATACCTAGGTATCTACCTACTGCCATGATAATTGAAAAAACGATACCTATAAAAAAAACTTTTTTTGCGATTCCGTAAAATTTTCGTGAATCAATTCGGAAATTGAATTGTTTTTATATCTAAGTTAGTACGGAACCTTCAGTGTGCGAGTCCGACTGGCAGTTGCCCGATTTTTTTAAAGTGATATTACATCGTTATACATCACTGATGTCTACTTTTTTTTACAATCTGTAAGTAAAGGAAATAACTATACCTGCTATTTACTCAAAACCATCTTTTCTGGCTTAGGTACAACTCGACACGGCAGCCTAGGTGTGTTCCTACTGCGTATAATTAAGTTTCATTGAAACGGCAGTCTCTTGTTATAGTTTCAAATAAGTTATGTAAAATACTAGTCTACGATATTAGGTATGCCAGTAGACAAAATTATGATAATCTTAATCTGCTGTGCCACGTTTCGGTCGGTATTACGTAATGACTACCTCTATAGGTATAAAATGTACGTTTTACGTGCAAATTTGAACTCACTGCGGACTTAGGTTGGCGTCAAAGGGTAGCCATATTGCAAATTCGACGGGTTTTCTCTGCACGTATAGGATGACCGGGTACAGAACCCACAGCAAGCAGGTGAACACTGCCGCGATATTGAATCCACGTAGTAGTAATCTTGCTTGTCTGATCGCTTCTCTCAGAAATTCTTTATGCTCTGGTTTTTTCTGATCAAATAGTGGACCTGGAAAGAATATTTTATGAGTATATTACCCATATTATCAGTAGTATTATTTTCAAACTGTACATAGGTACATAATATTAGGTATGGCTAATTTATCTGTATGTTACTAAGCGGGCTAAAGACAAATTTGCCGGTGTTTCAAAAGTACAGTAGTCTCTAAATAGGTATACTGTTAGTTATTAGCTATGCCCATCTGAAAATAAAAAATATATAGCTTTTTCATTAAATGTTTTTTTTTTTTTTTAGTTGGGAGATCATCCAATGACTTGCCCCGGTCTGGGTGGAGCGAAAAGGCTGGTCAGACTTTTATTGACTAAAACTATACATGTTTCCTTTAGTTGCCCTTTGCGTTCTAGGACTAAGAGTTTCATTTTCAGAAAATCCCTGCGGTACTAAGGTTTGCTGACATTTCTTTGAGGAGCGCGTGTACTACTAGGGCTCGGTCCGGTCGATTACCGGACTGCTGGACAGCGAGCAACCAATAGGTTGCTCGAGCAATAGCTCGACATCCGCAAGCCCGCGGCTATCGTGGCTGGTAGTCGGGATCGGGGTCTCGGCAGCGGGAGCGTAAGGATGTTTGATCACCCAGGCGTGCGACCGTTCTTCGCTAGCATTACTGCTTCGCAGAAGGAGGCGGCCGCCTCATTCCCCCTCGCTCAGTGTCATAGTCTGAACCAAGGCCCAGTGCGAGACGACGCTACCAACGATTGCCTCCACGAGGACATGGCGGTGCTCCGCCCAAGCGGGGCACACCTCCACCGTGTCTTTCGAGCGGTTCACACAATGGTGACACCCGAGGTCATTCAGTGTTATAGCAGACTTCTACTGGTAAAACAATTTTAAAATCAGTAATTAGTAGTTTTTGAGTTTATTCTACACAAACAAAACTCTTTGTAATATTATTATAGATATTATAGTATAAGTACTAAGTAGTATAGATATATTAAAAATACAGCATACAGAAGACCATCCAATTATAAGAGTAATCGACCAACAATCAGTTTGGTTGGTTTTCTGTAGCTTTCATAAAAATATAAAAGTTTTCCGTAATGTCGGTTATTATGAAAAACATTAATAAAAACGTTACCTGTCAGTATATTTAGAAGCGCTTCGATTTGGTCAGCATATTTCCAAAAAACAATTGCTTTGTAGATACAATCAGAATTAGTGAGCATCAAAAACATCGTGTCTATTACTTTATTTAGATCATCTTTATCCTGAAAGAGTATATTCTCAGCTTTCAAAAGTTTTCACGAATGTTGGGCTTAAGACTCGAAAAGAAGATTGGAAAGAAAAACGTTGGTAAATAGTCGGGATAAGGTTGTTAGCGCCAATCTTTCTCTTTCTTAATCTTTTTTTGTGAAAGGAAAAACGGTATGCACGTCAGTATTTCTAAAAAAAAACAATCTTTACGTAGACACTGTTGTTGGTAGATACAAGACAGGTTCCCTTCTCACCCCATGTATTACCATGGGGTAACATGAATTTACTTGGGGTAAGATGAGAACTTAATATTATATTTTCTATCCAAAACCTATCCATGTTATAGTATATCAACTGCAGAGAAACATGGTATACACGCCATAATATTTATTTCATTTTCCCATTCCGAAATTCAAACTTTTCGAGGAAGTCTCCAAGACTCCCATGAAAAGTGACACTAAATAAAACTCGTAAGGAAATATTTCAATCGGTAGGTACTCACTTTGTAAACTTTCATCATTTGCTGGAAAGTATACAGCAAAACAAAGAAAAAAATTAATCGCATGTAGGCGGAGTGTAGGATTCGTTTCATCTTCGAAGAATCGGAGCCTAATTGGTAGAAGCCACAGCAACGTAAACTCTTTAGATGTGGTGCTATACTCAAATACGGTAAATTATCTGCCATATTAAAAATATATTAAGAAAACGTTCAACGTTGACTGAATTTCCTGGGAGACTTCTTTGTGGTCAGCTTAAGTCCTCCTTTATAACAGGTATCGAAGCCGCCATTGCTACGAAATATTTAATTGGTTTTCAATTGCAACCTATACTTATGTAAACAGCTAATAGCCAGGTATTTGAAACATAGTACGCCATATTATTAATTTTAAACAATAGGTTAAGTCTCCTAGTGTTAAGTATAAACCTACAATACCTACTAGTAGACAACAAATTGATTCGTTTCATAATTTTGGAGTTCGTCTCCATCCATCAAGCCAGTTTTAAAATATATGCCGAATTTTACTAAGATAGAGAAAAATAAGCCTAAACGGTAAAAAAATAAATTCAATCGTGAACTTTTTAATATAATTAGACATAAATTTTTAATTTTACTTTTCCCGGATAGCCATGGATTTACATTATGCAAAAATCTTTCATAAATACTCAGATAAAATCAACCACAGTATATTAACTACTAGGATGAGATTCATCATCGTCTTCCTGACCTTGTTCCATGTAACGGGGTTTTTTCTACTATTCTATCTGGTTGACCGTCACGCTATCACTGACTCCTTTTTTTCTACGCTCCTCACACGAAGCCAAAGATGAGATGAAAAGATTTATCTCATCTTTGGCTTCCCTCTGCTTTTCTATGTGAAATCATGAAAATACAAATTGAAATAGAGAGACTTTATGGCAATGAAAATTAAAAATGTCTATATTTCTGAACGGAACTGAACGGAACTCTTAGGGCTCTATCTCACCGAGACACCATGGCGGCATGACCAGTCCCCGCTAACAACAAAATATATACAGCTCTTTAGAGAGTTACTCACCTGGTGTCCTTTTGGTCGTGCAACCAATTAGGTGGCGCGACCAGCTCGGACGTGTGGCGACTCCTGTGTCTGTGTGGTGCCTAGTTTGGTTACTTAGGGCTATATTTCACCGGGACACCATGAGGTCGCCTCGCCATGATGTCCCGGAGAAATATAGCCCTTATGGTTAGGTTTAAGGGTAGGTATTCCGTTCAGATATTTGCCGAAGTAAAAGCCCCAACAGACAGTTGCTACGTAACTGGACAATGCAACAATGACGCGACGACGCGTTATCATAAAAATTGTACCATCTGTAGAGCCGTTTTAGAACCATTTCTATAAAACGTGGTATCGCATCGTTGATGCATTCTTGTCGCACCTGTCTGGAAAACTATTTACAGTTACAGCCAATAAAAATCTGCTTGGAACTAAAGGTCTTTTACGAATTTCAACCAACCTACACTAAATTTTACCTCTGATAAAATATTTTCTTAGTATTACATGTCCAGCATTGTTTAATCCTAAAGTTTGAATCCGTAAATTATAATTACAAGTAAACAATCCGCCCGTAACTGGATAGTATATTATGGGTTAATTTTTAATTAGGGAATATTGTGTTTGGTTTCTGTGTGATTATAACGGTATGACACGTTTTAATATCATTGAACAGCGCGAGTAGGTATCGGTAGTACTTACCTACTAGATATAATAACATCTACTGAGTTTGTCCTAAAAAGGTGGGAGTATCTAAAAGGTATCTACAAAAAATAATACGATGAGAAGAAAATAGGATGGCATGATTTCAAGCTGTTTCTGAACAGAGTTAACTCAGTGATGCCGAAACTTTTTCAATTGTTTATTTCGTGACGAGCTTCTGACCTTGATCGTGCCGGGTGGTAAGCGATCTATGAGGTCTACGTTGGAACAATTTAGCACAGAACATACCTGTTCAGTTTTGATTCGAAAGCAAAGGGTTATATAACAAGTGCGAGTTGGGTTCGCGCACGAATAGTTCTGTACCTTCCGTAGCAAAAAACGGCAAAAAATTACATTTGTTGGATGAGAGCCCAACTTAATATTGTTTCTAATCTATTTTTAGTGTTTGCTGTTATAGCGGCAACAGAAATACATCATCGGATTCTGTCAAAATTTCAACTGTCTACCTATCATGGTTCATGAGATACAGCCTGGTGACAGATGGACAGACAGATAGACGGAAGGACAGCGCGGTCTTAGTAATAGGGTCCTGTTTTACCCTTTGGGTATGAAACCCTAAAAATGTGGTAGGACACAGGCGCTGTCAGAGAATTAAGAATATTTTGACAGCGCTTATCGTTAATGGAACGGAGAAGCGCTAAGTACTGACGACTGGTTATGATATCATCAGATTGGCTGCGGGAACCATTGAAAAAATTATCGTATCCCTGGAACTCCGAAAGCAAATGAAGAAAAAAAAACCTGCAGTATGTAATCCCAGTAAACTATACACATCACGTTCATTTTTTAGTTCGAATTACTGGAACAACCAAAATAATGGTACCGTCTAAATTGAACCAGTTATTTAGACCAGCTAAATGGTACATTGTTGATAAAACAGTTCTCAGCAACAATACATGGAACAACTATTAATTTGTGTCCCGAGCCCGCGCGGTTGTTCCAAACTTCGAGTTTAAGAACTTGAAAGTCCTAAGACTGCCTCAAGCTGCGTTTATAAATAAATATTAGGTAGGTACTGTAAAAGTTTTAAATGCTTAATGCTATGTAAGTAATTTAATACTCGTGGTTATTTAAGTGATTTCTAAAACAATTTGGTTTAAAAAAATGTTATGAAAAAGTGAACAAGCTTACATATTAAACTCGTTAAAAAATGGCTCGTTTTCACATTTGAGAAAGACCGAATGTAACTTGGACTGAAACTGAAAGAAACAATTAAATAATAATTAATTACATAAAGTGTTTTAAAAAAACATACATTTTTATAGCGCGTCAAATAATATGATGGAATATATTGCGAGTATTCTTTTTGCGTATTTAAGGGTACTTCATGTGATTTTTTTTCTTGTATCAGGACAAGACACACAAGAAAATCGTAGTTTTTTTTTATTATTGAAAGGTCACGTCTCACCTGATGGTAAGCGATGATGTGGCCGACGATGGAGCACGCTTGCCTAGAACTAGGCTGTAGCTATCAGGAAACACAGACTCCAGCAAGGAATTCCACTCCTTAGCTGTAAATATTACGAAGAAAAACCCGGTTGTCAAAATTGTGTGGACCACCCGTAGGACCCAGTGGAGCATACGGTGGAGGAGTGCCCTGCTAGGGCGGATCACCACCGTGTCCTCGTAGAGATTTTAGAATTGAATATTTTGAATCTCTACTTTTATTTTTACGAATAAACTGGGTGACGTTTCCATTTTTAAAGTTGACCAAACGACGCGTCCGTAATTTCTAAAGACTTCAACTAGATATGCTTTTATAATTTACCTACTATAATCTTATTTCTTTAAACGGTCAAGGAGCATGACTAAGCTGATTGACAACGATGAGCCACAATTTTCTTACGAATATTTAGCGCGTTTTGTGTCAGAAAATTTACGATGTAATGCCGCAAAGCAGTTGGCTAAAACATCTTTAAACTCCTTACGTAGCATTGCTATGTTTTCCAAGTGATTTTGGGAACTTACTCACGTAGTCGCGTAGATCCATAAACAAAACTAGAACTAAGCTAAGCCAGTAGTAAAGCTGAGGACTAATTTGAGTGTGTACTCTTTAAAATTGTGTGTCCCTTTTACAGATTTTGCGCAGCTGGCCCGAAAAAAAGAACGAAAAAAAAAGAACAGCTTGTTTAAAAAAACTAGAATAAATTGATAACTTCAGGAATCCAGGGAACACTGAATGTCTACGAAATATGAAAGTGTTGCATAGGTAGGTGACGTAATTACTAGGATTGCGAGATTATTTGAGAGATATGGTGGCCCTAGAACACAAAGGGAAAATAAAAAAAAAATCATGCATATTTAATCCATGATATTGTAATACAATTATAACAACTATGTTATATACAGGGTTATTAGTAAAACACTGGCAACCTTTCAGGACTATGTTAAGAACATCATAACCGACAACTTTTGTTCTATGACTTTTAAAAATTTATCATACATTGGTTCATCAGATTTGTATACAAAAATAAAAATCTTTAAATTGAATGTTCTAAATGTTACGAAGTCTATGCGAAGCAAGCGATAGTACGATAGCGGAGGGCAGCGGAGATCGTCCGACGTATCGACCGTAGGTGTGTACAGCAAAATACAGAGTTGAAATGTGTAAGATATAACAATGTGAAGATTTGTGTTGGTAAATATATTATATTTTGTGAAAAGTCATAGAACAAAAGTTACCTACTGTTTATGATGTTAGTAATACAGTCCTGCAAGGTTGTTAGTGTTTTACAAATACCCTGTTTAAAAATTAATTAATTATTTGCCGCTCTCTGGGGCTCCGGATACGTGAGCTTGGACCCAGTGCTCCAGGAGGGGGCTGTCACGGAACATCAGCGAAGCGATGCGAGACTGCTTTCACACTGTGCAACATCTTAGACGCACTACAATAGGCTGAGAGCCCACTAGTACCTAAACGCATTATTATATTATATTCGGAGAACGGTGATGGTGATAGGCGTTAATGATGAAACGGAGTGATCTTTACCTAAACTACATCTCGCAAATCTGCGTGACTACATGTTGCAGCGGACCGCCATCGTCCTCCCCTCCCTTTCTGTGTCCCTATCATCTTTTAAACTAAAGAAATATATGTGGGATTTAGTCAGTTAAAATCTGATAGTCCCTCCCTCTCGCTCTACTCAGAGAGAAGGCTGGAAAAGCAACAATAAGCCGAACATTATAACTTAAACAATTTTAGAACATAAAATTAGTTAAACAATTCTTATCAAGCAACTGTGATAGGGGGAATAACAAGTGCTCATAAGCGCTCACAGTTTAAGAAGCAGGCAAGCCCTTTGTCACGTCTAGCTCTTACAGTACCGAGCATCGTTAGCAATGTGTTATTGCTCACTTAATTCTTACAGTACTCGTTAGTAGGTACTGTAATTTGCGACGGGTATTACGTATAAACACGCCTCCCAACATGTGTTCTTTAGATGTGAAAAAACAAAGTACTTAAGAAAGTACAAGTGGCTTTGTGCTTTTTGTTCTGCCTATTAAGTTGGAGATGTTGGATGTGTTAATTGCGAAGTAACTTTTTTTTAATTTAATAAAGAATTGCCTGTATTTTTAGGTTCAATTTGACTGCTGTAGAAGGCGAGTTTTTTCGGTATGCAGCGAGAGAGACCATAAAGAAAAAGGAAGGTAAGTAGCTTTACTTTATAGGTATAATACATAAATGTAATTTTTTTTAATTATCCTGAAAAACCACCAGTTGAATTTCTCGTGTGTTAACAAATTCGTCATTACATTAATCATACATATTTCAATATCCTACATAAAACCATACATGATACATATGGTAAAGGCTAACAATAAAAATATCAACTAAGAGCAAAGACAAGTTCTCAAACAGCTAAATTATGTTTCAAGTTTGCCCCACTTATGCCATTTTATGGAGACCCGTGTCTCCGTCAGCCGTATTTTTTCCATATTATTGCTCCCGACTTTCAGATTAGCATAAATAAGCGAAAATATAAAAAGCTTTTAAAGAAACATTAAGACGTAAATGCGATAATCGTTATTCGCGTTTTTTTTCCTGCTATTTATGTAAAGCAATCTTATTTTTGGAAATATAATTTAATCAGTTTTTTTTTTTCGAAAAAGTAATCGGCTTTTAACGCCGAATTACTTCTTTTGTTCCGCTCATTGTCATTCATTACTTGTTTGATAACTTTGTCGGGGTATAAATAAATATAAACGATTTTCCGGCCTCGATTTTATGGCAAATGGATTGAAAATATTTGAATAGCCCCTTTTAGTATTCATAACTATGCTAGTTTATATACACATAAAGCTCATGGACCCCTTCATATTTCGCTAAACAAGGGTTTAATATACATAAGGAAAAATGGACCATTAGCACACATCTGTGAACACCCTAGAATTTTCTCAATTACTGTAAGAAGCCAATTTGTAAAGTGGTATTTAGTTTTTATTACATTCACTGGCATCTTGAAAACTTTGCATCAAGGTTTCCAACGAAACTACTTACACTACTGTTACAAGACGTATTGTTTCTTTTAATTCAATAGGCAGAGATACATTTTAAACAGATGCCTCATTTAATTTGAATAGAAGTTATTTTCGAAAAAATACGGAAGTGCTTTCATTGTCGTGACGTCTCCGTGTCGCGTCGGTGTCGTCTCGGAGGCGCCTCAAGACCCGTCTTTGTTATCATTGCGTGAATTACGCAGGTAATGGGCCGCATTTACAGCGTACGTGCCTCGACATTCATTAAAACGGCTAATTAAACCAGCCGTCGAGATTCCAACGACGAATTCGCCTTTTGAGACGACAGAACTCTACATATTTCTTTGGGGAAAATTTTAAGTGGAGCTCCCAGCATTCATTGTTTCCCCGGGCGAAGTTTTAAAAAGTCTTTTGAAGTTATTAGGAGTGTAAATGATTTCAGAGCAGATATTTAACCGCGTATTTATATGGTTTATGTAGTAGGAAATTCAGGTTTTGCGGATGTTGTGTCCAAATTTATTAGCTATTATGCAAAGTTTAGTGGCGTAATTACTGGGGGAGTGTTGATTAGTTTTGCGTGCTGTTTATCGTATAATTGGGGAGTTAGGCGCGTTTACTGACGCAGGATTGAATATTTTACTTAGATTTAGCCAGATTTGAACACGGTCTATTAGATTCTACATAATTCAACACTTTTACTACAAATTTTTCTGAGTCTCCTAAAAAAACAAAATATTATAAATATAAAAAGAGAAACTGACTGATTGACATATCAACGCACGGCCGAAACTGTCTACTGGGTCTAGGCATCGTGACATTTTGCACAAGGTTTCCTTTTATGACGTAAGCAAGTACTGTGGGAGGTTTTCTTACAATTCACCCCCCCCCTCCCCCCGATGGGATGAAACGCCACCGTTTTGTTCAAAGATACGGTTAAAGATATTAATTTTCTAAAAAGAATTATACATTCACTTATAGAGATAAACAAAAGTTAGTATGGAGAAATTTATCTACTTTTACGCGAGCAAAGTCGCTGACAAAGCTAGAATAATAATAATTTATTGACACATCCGCACAAGTTTATTAGAAAAATAAAGAAATAAACAATTAAGAAGAAGACAAATAGAGAATACTAATTAGAAGTAGTCATGGGCCCCAAACTAAGCACAGCCTGTATCTTGGTGTGTATTGCTTAGCTGCTACTATTTCAAATATAAGTAGGCACTTACAAATAAAATAACGTGAGCTTTACAAAATTTTATAAAGACTCGCACGTAATTCAAAAAGAAAAATAACACAATCATATTTTTTCATTCAGCAAACAAGACTAGTTCTAATTCTATTCAAATTCCGTGCACAGATCTTCTAAAGACGCTTCAAGTAACGTGTCCCGTACGTAATACCGAAGCATCGTCGGTTTTATCCAAGCTCGGCCGTATGGTGCCTAGTAATTAACAGAACTGGCAACTCCCAAAGGGATCGGATGTACCTACATCGAAAACCAAACCATTGCCTTTCATTTGGGTTCCAAATTAACACTAGTTGGAATCAGAATTGCGTACCAACGTGTGTTCGGTTACATCACTAGAGCTATTTTGTTAAAACTGAACACGAAATAGAGAATAATACTTTTTAGACAACATAACATCCTGCTTTTATTTTACGAAGGGTAGGCAGAGGTATATTATAGTAAACTGTCGTCATATTCCATGGAATAGGAGACAATCATGCCTACGATCTCCAACAAGACAACGCTACCGTAAAACTAGGTAAAATACAGTAATTCCTCCCTCACCTCACGTTAAAGACCTAGGTTTATATATTGACAATAGGTTAAGCTGGAATAAACAGATTGCTCAGGTTAGCCAGAGAGTCACCTTCACGCTGCGGTCTCTCTATAGATTCAAAAATTTCCTACCGCCAAGCACTAAAACTACTTTGGTCCAGTCGCTTGTGTTGCCTATAATTGACTATGCTGATGTTTGTTACTCTGATCTTTCCCAAGAACTTCTGAACTTCTAAACAAATTGGATCGACTTGTCAATAACTGCATTCGTTTCATATTTGGCCTTCGTAAATATGATCACATTTCTTCCTTCCGTTCTCAGCTTAAATGGCTTCAGAGGAGATTCCTCAGATCCCTCTGCACGCTCTTCACCATAGTGAACGATCCTTGTGCTCCTGATTATTTAAAACAATATTTTCAAGTGTTGGGCAGTTCTCATTTTTTTTTTTTTTTTTTTTTTTTTTTTTTTTTTTTTTTTCGATGGGAAAAATCATCTTATGACAACCCCCGCTCTTGGGCGGAGCGGGAGATAGTGTCAGACTCTTACTGACTAAAAAACCCATCCCGTTCCTTCAAGCCTTCATACCGGGGCTCGAGCGCCCTTTCGGATAACCCTGGCCCCAGTAGGCTTCGACCCGGCTGGGTCCCTGCTGTTGCTGACAACTCCTTGAGGCGCGCGGGAACAGCGCGCGCCGTCGACGACTTGGGCTTGGTCCGGACAGTTACCGGACGGCCGGACAGCGAGCTACCCATTGCTCACTGTCCGCAAGCCCGCGCCTACGGTGGCTGGAAATCGGGATCGGAATCCCGGCGGCGGCGAGAGCGCCGTTGCCTGATGCGGTCGGCCTCCTCCTTAGCGAGCATTACTGCTTCGCAGAAGTCGGCGACCGCCTGCCACTCCTCCTCGCTCCGGACCATAGCCTCGACCAAGGCCCGGTTCTCATTATCTTAACCTTCGTGCATCCAAAAATATGCTTCTTTCTTCATATTGTTTCTCACCGTACTGGCTTTATGTCCAATTCTTACGCTGTTTCCACCATGAAACTCTGGAATGTGTTTCCCGTTGACATCAAAAAAGCTGAAAGTAAATTTTCCTTCAAACGTAAAATTCGGAACTACTACTTGAAATCCTCTCAACCTTAGTTCGGTCTTCGTTCAGAATTGTTATTAAGTTATCATAGTGATTTGATAATTTTCATAGTATTTATTTATTGTGTTATAATCATAATAATAAAGATACAATACGTCAAAAACCATAAATACAAAAGAAATAACGTTATAAAATCAAACGAAATGTCAAACGTCTGTAAATAACCCGCCCCTGATCGTTCCCGGTGCAAAAGTACCCATGACACATGATAGTATTTATTAGTTTATTATATTAGTATATATATATATGTATTTTATTATTATAAATAACTTATTTTATATTTTTCCATTGGAACTATTTGTTATGTATTTCTTTATTGTGCAAACCTACCATAGTGTTGTCTTTTTTAACCCAAAGGTTGACTGGTAAGAAAGCCTTGTGGCATTAAGTCCGCCTATGTACCACTATACACATGAACATGAAGTTTAAATAAATAAATAAAATTAATTTAAATCGAAACGAATCTTTAAAATAGATTTTTGCGTCATTTAATAACAGTTACCTAAAGGACTCCGTTTTTTTAAATATATAATTATTCCAGCGTATGTAACAACATATGTACTTCCTAGAAAAAAAGTATCGTTTGTGCTCCGTGTGCTAAAGTTTTCCAGCGGTTTGGGCATGAAGGAGTAAGAAATGTAGACACACAATTTCACCTTTATAACATTGTTTTTTTAAACGCGCGTTGTTGCGCGTTTTAGAAACGTGCGTCGACGGCCCGCTTTTATCCTATTAAAGGTCTACAGGCTGCGTCTGACTCACGTGCGTATCGCGTCTGTATCGCTACAAACGTGCGTCAACAGCGCGTTTAAGAAACGTGGTGTGCACAGGCCCTAAAATGTAAAACACAATCCAAGTTTCATATCAATTCAACCCTGAGTTTCTATTTACCTGGTTTTACACGGTGTCTACCTCATATATTAAGATGAGGGTTACGTTACAAGTAATACCTAATTTCGTTCGTATATGTAAAACAAAACTACGGTAAGTATATGAAAAATAATGCTTTCAGGTAAATTTTTTAAAATAGATTGACATTATAATCTGCGTAGTTGGCGACGGCGTTGGTGGATCTTTTACAACTTTACTTTTAAAAAATTAGATCTTATTTTCGTCCTGATTTTATTCGGCACCAGAACAAGATTTCATAACTTTATCTTTATTTTTAAATCTTTAGGTCAGCATTATGATAACTTACTTCTTGAAAACATTATCAAAGGGCGATGCCCTTCTAAGATGGACGCTTTTATAATTCTAGGGTCATTGTGTGTAAGATGTTGTAGTGTGTTCAAGCGGAGACGCAAATATGCATTATATCTTAGTGGTAAATCATGAAATGAGGAGTCATTTGAAGATTTTCCCCCTCTAAGAGGAGAGAGAGAAAGTGTTATTTCAACATTCAATAAACCACTACTGACTAAAACCTACCTGTGTTTCTTCAGGTGCTTTTTACAGTCCAGAGCCTTGGTCACCCTAAAGTTTCCGCAGATGCAGTGACGCTTGACTGCAATATCAAAACGTATTTGTGTGTAGGTAGGTAGACGTCAAATAAATAAAATGGTCATCGGTATGGAACGAGGTGTGTTAAGGGGCTTTTGGGCTCTAGACAAAGTGACATTGTATCGGTGTTATAGATTATCGAAATGCCGTTGGATTTGAAAATAACTATATGACATTTCCATCCCAGAGCAATTTCGGCGCGACTTTTTTTAGTATTGTCGATTTCATAAGAATATTACGATTTAAAATTGGTGTAGTTTTGTAACTCAAGTATGTATTGGTGTAGTGTTTATTACACATATTATCTTGTTCAATGTGATAATTGAAACGGGTGCGATCTCGGCAAAATGGAGCTGATAATTTTATTAAAAAATTGGAGAATTTGAATAATATTTTACAGAAGAGAGCTGACTCGAGATATTTACTGTCAAATAGGTAGGTGCCTCATCATCATCATTATTTGACATAGGCCTCCCCCAACAACGAACGATCCTGTGCGTCCCGCATCCGTCGGATTCCTGCGACCCTCACCAGGTCTGTCTACCTTGTGAGAGGTCTCCCAACGTTGCGTTTTTCAGCACGCAGACACCACTCTAGATTCTTTTACCCCCATCAACTATCTTTTCTGTAAACAATGTGCCACTTAAGTTTGACAATTCTTTCCATAAATTATTTACGAAAAAGATCTAATAAAATCATTCTAAAATAACAATTCTGGTATGGCCACCGTTTAGGTGTAGCAGGATTTATTATATGCAACGTTTGTGGAATATATTCGTGTCAGTGACGCTTTTATCAGCATAGGATAAGCCTAGCTGCAAGCCATATCGATATATCTCTTGAATGGCAAACAGGTAGCTACTACGTTATGCATAGTTGGTGATGCGGGCAGCTCGGGTGCTCAAGTCGAGTTTGAATAGATTTAATACAGAAATTAATTTAGAATAAGTTTAAACTTACCGTCATTTATCATTTTCAAAACGGAGTTAACTATTGTCGGTAGCTTACCGTTAATTATTTTTGAACATCGATTGTTTTCGGGATATCTACACAATACACTAAGATTAAAGTGATGAAGCAGGGAGGTCACGACTAGTGTTGCCAGGTTCGATTGGATAAAAATCGGGACAGTTGGTATAACAAATCGGGACATTTTTTAAATAAAGTTTTTTATTTAGTTGGGAAATCATCCAATGACTTCTCTCGCACTGTATCAGACTTTTACTAACTAAAACCCAGGCTTCTTCTGTCCCACTGTGCGTTTCAGGGCCACGGTCACTATTTCAAACGTCCTCGCAGCCCTAGCAGGCATCGGCCCTACTAGGCCCCTTCAGTGAAGCGCCGTGTGTCATTTTGAACGCACTGACATAGTGACGCAAAAGCGATACAGGTTAATTTATTGCAATAATGATGGCTTTAATATATATTGATTTATCGGGACATTTAGCGTCCCGATCAGGTTCAAATCGTGACGCGACCTCAGACCCCTAAAAATCGGGATGTCCCGCGCAAATCGGGACGCCTGGCAATACTAGTCACGACCCTCAGCTTTGAGGAATAGGACGCAAGGAGGGGGGAGGGGGGACATAATACACAGAGTTATTTATAAAACACTGCTTACCTCTCAGAACTATGTTATTAACATAATAAACCAACAACTTTTGTTCTATGCCTTTAAAAAATTTATCATGTATGAACTATCATCAGATTGTCTTTCAAAAATTAAAATATTTTTCAATATACTTGCTCAGAAAGTGACTCTTATTACTCTGTACTTAGGTTTATAAGGGCACTTGTTACCAAACTGTGATTTTTTTATTACCATTACGCACTCGTGATATAATGTAGTTAAAACCTTTTTGTTTAACCTCTTTGTTCACAAAACAAATTTTGAGTACGAAAAAATTTCACATAAGTAATCTATATGTATTGCGTTGAATGGTATAAATAAAATAGTGTCTTACTTATTTATTTCATGCAGTTTTGATAATTTTAACTTGTAGAAAAGATTTATTTAATAAAAAAAAAGACGTATGGCACTCGGGGACTGCCGCGGTAAAGCTGTTGCATAGCATTTTTATCAACTTATGCAAATAAAATTATTTATTTATTTTATTTATGCAGTATTTTTTTCCCTTTGTTTTTTTCTTTGATATTAATTGAAGTTACACTTTTACACATTGAATTGAATTTTGATTGATTGTTCACTCATTTGTTTTCTTATCGGTCACCACGCTCAAAACAAAAATGAGTGGGGGGTGTTAGGTTATTTTCGTTACGGAATTTCAGGATTCGGTCTCCACGCTCGAGGCCCGCGATAGAAGCTATCCAATAGCTTAAAAAAAACATGTAGTAAATAAACGTACATTTAAATAAAAATGTTTTTTTTTTGCAGTCTATGGCCGCCATTTTAAGATGCGCGCGGTTTTTGGCTTGGTTTATTCGAGTGTAATTCAGTGGCTGTATTAATAAAATAAAATTAAAATTAATAATTAAATTAATTGCGTATTCCATTGTCACTACAAAAGATATTATAGTAAAAACTTTTCACACAAATAACATAAACGTAAGACAGTATAATCAGAATACCTTAGCCTTCCTCTAGGGGTAAATAAAAAAATTATGCGCACTCATATGAAAACAGATTTTCACCACCATGTCACAAAAAAAGTTACTTAGTTGTAGTTTTACTGTTATTTTCTTCACAAGTGTATTGAAAAACGTCGTATGATACACGTAAGTACCTAATTAATTATTACCGTTCTTGGCTCTCTTATGACCCTCGCCACGGCTCGGGTCTAAATACCGCCTCGACTGTAATTACACACATCATAATGTACTCTAAATTGAACGTTCTAAATATTAAGAAGTCTATGCAAAGCAAGTGATAGTACAATAGCGGAAAGGAGTGGGTATCGGGTGCTTGACGTGCATATACAGACGTAGGTAGTTGTAGCAAAATACAGAGTTGAAATGTGTTACATAGTACAACGAAATCTTGAAGATTTGTTTGGTATATGTATTATGATTTTGTAAAAAGTCATAGAACAAAAGTTATTGTTTATGATATTAGTAATACAGTCCTGCAAGGTTGTTAGTGTTTTACAAACGTTATTGTTATTTGACTATTGTGTAACCCGCAGGACCTTCCTTCTTTCCTTCAACTTTTCTCTGTCCTCAGTTTCATCATCAGGCCAAGCCTTTAGGTAGGAGTCAATCTTCTCACATCATCTTTTCACCGCCATCGCGTCACCGATTCTTGCTGTACGGAATCCAGTGGATGCTGCCTACACCCAATTCTGTTGCTTCTTCCAAAGGATATGTCTACCTAGTTTAATCTTAGTTTGGGAGCTGTGTTACCTCTATCTGTGATTTGTGTTTTTGGAACGAAGTATAATACTATTTTAAAAGCAAAGTACTATACAAATAAATAGATATATTTTGTAACGTTTGACTGTGGTGCCAATGGTCCAAAACTAAAACAAACTAAAGCTGTGCACAGACTCATGACACTTGATTCCGTTTATTTTCAAAGCTGTTAAAAAAAAAAGCATTTCACGCAAAGCAAATGAACGCAAGCCGAGATAAAACATTCGAGTTCGTGGCTCGTGGCAAGCCTGTTTGCAACTTTAGTAAGTTCGTTATTTTATTGTTGAGTTTATATAGCTTCTGAGTTCAGACTCAGGCCTAAACGTTGTCACGAGCATTTAAAATAACTAGTCTTTGAAATGACTAGGTAAATGGCATTTTTTAATATTTTTTTTATAAGTTAAAAAATTACCTAATGTCAGACTAAAACCACACTTATATCCTTCAGTGGCGCTTTGCGACCGAGGTCCACGTGTAACGTTTTCTTTTTTGCATGGAGATGCAAAAGCGCAAGTCGTACACGCGTGCAAAGATTGTTGTCTCCGAGAGGTATATGGCATGATTTACAGTGGGCACAACGGATCTTGAGCGCTCGGCGTCAGAGTGGGGATCGCTTTCCGCATTCCATACATTGGCGAGCCAATCGTCTTCGTTGTTAGATACATGCAGCAACGCAGGGAACGAATGAGGAGTGACGTCTATGACGCGATGGCCGGCGAGCCAATCACTGACACTTCCCGCCCCTGCGTCTCATTTCGCACCACTAAAGAGACCGAATATTTGACTTCTGCGTAACCGCTCAAGATCCGTTATGGCAACTGTAGTAATAAGCGAAATATGACATTGAAGCCAGGGTTTATTTTTATCATAATTATTAACAATTCCGTCGGTCACTTGATTTGAGTTACCGTTGCCTTGGAATCCTAAGCTAATTGAAGGAACACAGGTGGATCAGTCAGCAAAAGTCTGACTTTCCCTCCACCCAGAGTGGGAGGAATTGTTTGGTAATTTCCCTAAAAATAATAGTGATTTAGGTTTGTGGGTTAGGTTGTTCCCACGAACTATTGAGAGATTTTAATATTTATTGACACTCGAATTGAAAATCATGTACGTAAAAGACCTGATAAAAGATAGATAAGACAGCTACAGCAGGTATTGGATCAAAGCTATCAGTTTTCCCACGTTTTCCTTAAATTACTAGGCTTTTAGTTAAAACACTACTTAACTAGGCGCTTGTAACATATGCAGCAGTTATACAGCTGATGTTTAATACAGTTCACTAAAACGTAAGTTGTGTAGTTGCTCATTTTTGTTTCAAACACTCTGTGCTGTTTTCATAATTTTTTGTAAACTTTTTAAATCCTCCGGATGAAAAGTTAGACGAGTGGCATGGCCCTGAGTTTTTCAGGCTGAAATTTATTGTACTCCTGTACTCGTATTTTTTTAAACAGTTACTTGTATTTAATCGATAAATCACTACAAATGAGAACATTATTATTGGACAGAGCATTTTAAGAAAATAATACACAGTATGTACAGATTTTTATTAAAACTTAAAAATGACATATCTTTATACATACATATAATTCTTCTGTACGTGTGTTTATCACCTATCTCCTCTTAAACTTTTGTGTGTGTATTTGTGGGACACCTGGATGGTGTGAAAATACAGTTGAACCGGTAATGGTTCTGCAATTGGGTTCTCCATTTTTTTTTGTCTCCAAAGCCAGCACAACATTTGTCGGGACCGTTAGTTTGTTATGAAATTGATAAAACTCATCAAAAATTGTGCGAGAATTATGGGTATTCTGATGAAAATCAATGACTGGATGCTCAATGCAAATTAGTTTTTAATAATTTTCGGTGTGAACAATATATTTTACAGAAAACAAGTGAAGACAAGTGACAAATAGAAGTGTCCTATTTTTTCATATAATTTAGGAAGCTTGCAAGAAGGTTTTATCTCCAACATTTCCCCGGGCGTTGAAACCAATGGTTTCAACCAGATTCTGAAGACACAGGCAAAGGGCAGATTCGGTTGAATGCCCGTCGAACGACTCCAGTAGACGTCCGAATGTCAGCTACACGGGCGATACCATCCGTTCCTGGATGAACAGCCACGATCCGTCCAAGTCTCCACTTCAACGGAGGAAGATCGTCTTCCTTGATCACCACCAAGGAGTTCAGCATCAAGCCATCCTTGCAGGAACGCCATTTGGAGCGTTGTTGCAATTCTGCAACATACTCCTTGCTCCATCTGCTCCAGAAATGCTGGCGAAGCTGCTCGATCCTCTGGTAACGAGACAGATAATTGGCAGAGCTATCCTGGTAATCAGGTTGCGGCAAAGAAGTAAGTGGCCGTCCCACAAGAAAATGTCCTGGCGTGAGCGGAGTATAATCTGCAGGATCTGAAGACAACGGCGTCAATGGACGAGAGTTCAAGATGGCTTCAAATCTTGGTTAGTGTGGTGTACAGCTCCTCAAAAGTCAAGTTACAATTTCCCAACACTCTCTGAAGGTGATACTTTGCTGACTTGACACCCGCCTCCCAGAGTCCACCGAAATGTGGGGTGTAGGCGGGAATAAAATGGAACCTTATTTCCGTCGTTTGCTGCACTTTCACCCAAGGACAAACTATTTAATTTTAAAAATTTGGAAAGGTCGTTGTATGCACCGACAAATGAGGTACCGTTATCGGAAAAAATATCAGCAGGTTTACCTCTCCGAGAAATAAACCGATACAAAGCCAGTAAATAACTATTGCTAGTTAAATCACCAACGAGCTCCAAATGAATGGCCTTGGTTGTGAAACAAATAAAAATAGCGACATACACCTTTACTAACCTACATCCACGGCCCTGGCGACTAGCACACATAATAGGGCCAGCGTAATCAACGCCTGTGCTTTCAAAGGGATAACCTGGACGAAGGCGTTCTGGTGGTAAGTTACCCATTAAAGGAGCTACAACCTTACCCTTCATACGGTGACACAAAACACACTTATGATAACAGGCTTTCGCCAACTTGCGACCTCCTATTGGCCAATAAGTTTCCCTAATGGAAGCTAATAATAATTGTGGGCCAGCATGCATCAGCCTTTTATGCTCAAAATTAAATAATAGTTTAGTGAAATCATGAGTGGACTGTAATAAAATAGGGTGTTTCTTACTATAAGCAAAATTAGAGTTATCGAGACGTCCTCCTACTCGCATTACATTATTATCGTCTAAATAAACATTAAACTTTAGAAGGGCGCTCTTTTTAGGTAAACTCTTTTTGTTCAAAAATAATTGGTATTCAGAAAATGACTGAATCTGACTCTTAATAATGACAAGAGTTAGTGCATCTTGTACCTCATCATGTGACAAGTATTTGGTTTTAGGGTAATGCTTTCTACATGACTTAATAAATCGTAATACGTAGGCAACAGATCGTACGAGCCGTGTGTAATTGGAATAACGCCTAAAATCAATTAAAACTTCAGGTTTCGAATCGTTTACAACATGTAATATGATTTTAGGTCGAGTCTCCGGTAACGATTGTAGTCCTGGGCTCGTAATTTGAGAAGGCCATTCAGACGAATCTAGTTTTAAAAAATCTGGTCCTTTCCACCACAGATCTGACTCCTGCAGATCACTAATATCCATGCCACGAGATATTAGGTCTGCTGGATTTTGATCTGTTGGGACGTGCCTCCAAGTACAGTTACCCGACTTATCCAAAACCTCAGCAACGCGGTTGCGCACAAAGGGCTGAAGTCTGGTAGGCATCATCTGTAACCATCCCAAGACAATGGTTGAATCAGTCCAACAATAAACCCGACTGATCTTCACTCGAAGTGAGCTCATCACCTTCTCGTGAAGACGAGAACCGACTACCGCACCACATAACTCCAGTCGCGGAATTGTCGTAGGCTTGATGGGAGCAACTCGACTCTTTGCCATTAACAAGCGAGCCATGTACTCACCCTTAGCATTAACACTGCGAATGTAGACGCAAGCACCGTACGCGGACTCAGACGCGTCTGTGAAAATATGGAGTTCTAACTCCGTAAATGAATTGCAGACTACAAGTCGCGGAATGCGAACATGATTTAAAAGAGGTAAAGATTTAATAATAATCTCCCATTGTTTACAAATCTCATTAGGTAATGGTTGATCCCATGATAATTTATCTAACCACATTTTCTGTAGCAAGATCTTCATAGTAATAACAATAGGACCTAACAGACCTAAGGGATCAAAGATTCGCGCAATAACGGATAACAAGTCACGCTTTGTGTACCTAGTCGAAGATTTAGTCAGACCTATAGGAAACCCTATCTCATCAGTGCCGATATGCCAACAGAGACCAAGCAACTTTTCTGGCTCATTTTGTCCAATGTTCAAATCGTATGACGCAGGGACAGCATTCGACAATAATTGAGAATCATTTGACTTCCACTTTCTCAATGGCATACATGCCGACGCAAGCGCTTTGGTGACTTCAGTGCGAATGAACTTTACTTCATCTAAGTCATCCCCTCCGGTCAGCAAGTCGTCGACATAGAAGTCATGTTGGATGATTTCCGATATCTTAGGGTTCCTACAGTCGAGTCCTACTTGTTTAAGGCATCGTGTCGCAAGGAATGGCGCACTGGCCGTACCGTACGTGACGGTGTTTAATTGATAAACATTAATAGGATCACTAACATTATCACGCCAAACAATCTGTTGTAAATATCTGTCCGACGGGTGGACGACTATTTGTCTATACATCTTCTCCACATCCGCAGATAAAACATACTTGTGGACTCTAAAGCGAAGAAGTATAGACAATAGACCGTCCTGTACGGTTGGCCCAACCATCTGTAGGTCATTAGAGGACACTCCCGTCGAAGTAGAAGCACTAGCGTTGAAAACAACACGAAGTTTGGTCGTGGTACTCGACTCGCGTAAAACTCCCATATGTGGAATAAAATAACCCAAACATAAATTAGGTTTATTAATTTTTGTCATATGACCAAGTAACTCGTATTCTGACAAAAAGTCATGATACATTCTACTAAAGTTCGTCTTAACCTTTAATTTACGCTCTAAAGAATGTAAACAATGTGTGGCTTTATTAAAAGAATTTCCTAAAATTGAAGGATCTTTCTTAAGGGGGATGCGAACACAAAAACGACCATCAGACAATCGTGTCGTATTTGTAATGAAATTGTCTTCACACAATTTCTCTTCAGGCATATAAGAATTGGAAGACTTCGCATTCACCTCCTCTAATTGCCAAAACTTTGTCAATTCTGACTTGAGGTTTTCCCAGTCACCATCGCTGTCGGCAACCATTTTAGACATATTGCACTTTACGTCATTCGTCAGCAGTGAGATAGTATTCTGAGTAATTGGACCGGAAACTATCCATCCTAGACGGGTTTCACATAATATTGGTTTCCCGGTACCTAACTTTAGTCTTTGAGATCCTAACAAATCCCAAAAAAGATCAGCGCCGATTAAAATATCAACATCGGCAGGGTTATAAAAAGTAGGATCAGCTAAAGTAATATTCGAGGGTAAGTCGAAATCAGAAATATTTATCTGACGACACGGAACACTACTCGTAATGAACGGAAGAACAAAACAATTTAGTTCGAATACAAAGCTATCATCTAATGGCGTACCCTTAACCCGACATATTTTACCTACGTGCGAAGTGACGTTATTGATTCCAAGGATTGATCTATCTACCTGGCTAGTTTTTAAGTTAAGTTTATTGCACAACCTATCTGTTATGAGTGAAGACGTGCTACCACTATCGAGCACCGCGCGAGCGAGATGCACACACCCATTGTGGTCTCTTAATTTGATCAAAGCGGTTGATAACAACACATCTCGTTGCGTATGACCACACGGAGATGCAATGTTTGCGGATAAAGCTACGTTATTCGTTTCAGTCGTAGCAGACAAGTTATTCATCGAATTACCACTAGGTGTATTCGATACAGTGCCATTAGAATGTACGTGAACTAATGTGTTGTGCCTACGTTTGCATAGTTTGCAGCCTGGTTTTTTACATTTGTTAGCATAGTGTCCGGAACGAAAACAGTTAAAACATACCTTATAACTAGGTAATGATTTGAGACGGTCATCGTTACTCAATGCGAGAAACTGTGGACAATTATTTAATGTGTGATCGTTGTTATTACATTTAGGACAAGGTTTAGAAGCTGAGTCAGTGCTAGAATTGATAGGAGATTGTGCTACCATTGACTTGATCTTAGGACCTGATTTACCTGGTGATTGCGAATAATGATTGCGGGGGAGTTCCAGGGTCTCGATGAGGTCGGCTCGATTGCGTAAGAATTGCATAAATGCGTTAAACGTGATTAAGCCATCCTTGTCTATCCTACCTTTGCACTCCTCCCACTCACGATAGGTTTTTTGATCAAGTTTTCGTGTGACAATGTAGATTAAAAGTGTATCCCAGTGTTTCACAGGCTCCCCTAATGACTCTAAAGCTCGCAAGTCTTTATTTAACTGATCGATCAAATTCTTAATGGCAACAGAAGATTCTTTTGTAATTGATTCAATAGTAAATAATGAACTTATATGATTCTGAACCAGTAATCTTTTGTTGTCAAACCGATCACATAACAATGACCATGCCACAGAGTAATTACTTGAAGAAAACTCAATGGATTTGATAACTATAGCAGCTGTTCCCTCAAGTGATGCTCGCAAGTAGTGAAACTTATTGATTGCGTCTATGTCATCATTACAATGAATTAGGCTAGTAAAGGTGTCGCGGAATTCAAGCCAATTACAATATAATCCGCTAAACTTTGGTAACTGAATCGTTGGCAATTTAACCGGCTGCTTTATGCTAACACGAGTACTTTTACAACTTTCCATCGATTTATTATCTTTATTGTAGTCAGTCAGAATATTCTGGGCTCTAGATAAGGTTTTATAATAAATAGACTCAAACTCGGAACGCTGAGAATATTGTAAGTTGATGTCGTCAACAATGCATTCTAGACGTAACTGTACCTCATCATACTGCTCATACAACGCCTCTATCTTGCCCATGCGCAACTGCAACTCGGACACATCACAGCTAGATAGCTCCTTGTCCTTGAATGAGTCCAGAAAATTGAGGAAACTAGTCAAGCGACCTTTGAAGCTGCCTCGCTTCTTAATTAAATCCTTTTCCTCAGACATTCTGGGAGACGAGTGTTGTCAACCTGGCATTGATACAGGAATATAAAAATTAAAACCAACAATATAATTTCAATAATTATACGCCTAGCTGTAGTCTATGCCCTTTCTGACTGCTAACTATAATTTATAACAATGACTTGTACTAATATCTAACACTCAAATATTTTTATTATGTCAAGATACTTGTTAAAAATTAATACCACTGTTAAGTAGTTATGTAATTAGTTACAGCTTAATATAATGTAAGTTTAATAATGTAGCAAAATAGCTAACTATACTGTTAAAAGTATGAGTTTAAACTTAACATTGCTGTTGAATAAAATACTAATCACAATGCAACAAAGTACCTAATGATTTTACTCAAACACAATATAATTGGTAATTTAATAAAATAGTACTGACCTTAGTATGACTACTTATATATACTACCTGAGTGTTGGGTGACGATATTAGCGTAATTATAACTGTACACCACTAACTAACTTGCTTGAAATCAATCCAGTTCTCCAGCAGTGAACTCATGAACCTCCATTCAGCGTGGAAGTCAGTCTCTATTCTTTTTCTTGAAAATAATCGCTGATCTTCTTAATTATATTTCATCCGGCTCGTTATGGACCATGTGCGAGAATTATGGGTATTCTGATGAAAATCAATGACTGGATGCTCAATGCAAATTAGTTTTTAATAATTTTCGGTGTGAACAATATATTTTACAGAAAACAAGTGAAGACAAGTGACAAATAGAAGTGTCCTATTTTTTCATATAATTTAGGAAGCTTGCAAGAAGGTTTTATCTCCAACAAAAATATAAAATGGCATACTAGTAAATGTTTACAACCATACCGATCGACTATTCCTAGTAATAAACCTTTCAAACCAGAACAAAGTCTTACAATTTTCTTAGGAATACTATTCCTGCAAACATTTCTCGTGTGCCGGTAACAATGACTATTGTGGTTGCCTTCCTAGTTAGAAATCTCCATATCTTCTAAGAGCAGTAGGATTTCTTAGCGAAGATTTGTTACAGTTCATCTGGGGAACATAAGTGCTTCCCAAGATGCACATTCAGTTTCTACATCGGTGGGTCGCATTCACACAAGATATGCAGGTTTCTGCTTCTCTCATGTGTACTTACACTCAAATATATGAAAATCTTATAAATATAAGAGAGTAATGGGGGATTGGTGACCTTTATTTCTTCATGAAAAGAAGTTTTAGTTTACGAAACGAAAACTGTAACTTACATGAGCAAAATATAACATGTCTTGGATATAATAATAATAATAATATTTTTTTTATTAGCCCAAAATAACAATTTTGACACAAAAGTTAGGTAATTAAAAATAAAGAAAAAACTGTACTACACTGGTCAAAATAAACATTTGAACCCTGCCTCCTAAACTAGGAAGATCGAATATTTATGTAGGCATACTAAAATAAAGGAGGCCTTACTCACTGACACATTAACGTCCAGCCTAAACCGTTGGACCTTATGTTTTTTTATGGTAGGAAAAATCATCCAATGACATTCCCCGCTCTTGGGCGGAGCGGGAGATAGTATCAGACTCTTACTGACTAAAAGATCCACCCCGTTCCTTCTAGCCTTCATACCGGAGATCGAGCGCCCTTTCGGATAACCCTGGCCCCAGTAGGCTTCGGCTGGGTCCCTCCTGTTGCTGACAACATCTTGAGGTGCGCGCCGTCTACGACTTGGTCCGGACAGTTACCGGACGGCCGGACAGTGAGCTACCTATTGCTCACTGTCCGCAAGCCCTGTGGTGGTGTGGTGTCCTGCGGTGACCGGAAATCGGGATCAGAATCCCGGCGGCGGCGGCGGCGGCGGCGGCGGCGGCGAAAACTCCGTTGCCTGATGCGTTCGGCCTCCTCCTTTGCAAGCATTACTGCTTCGCAGAAGTCGGCGACCGCCTGTCACTCCTCCTCGCTCAGGAGCATGGCCTCAACCAAGGCCCGGAGCGAGAGGTGTCCGTCGCCGATCGTCCCCACGAGGGCACTGCGATGCTCCGCCCAAGCAGTAAAAGTTTGTATGGAAACCGTAATTTTTAAAGCTGCATAACCGTATTTTTTTAAGCATATACCTTTGTGTTGACTCTCACAATAAACGATGAAGAAACACTTATTTTAACGTTCACTGAATTTCTTCCCCTAAAAGTATATAGTGGTTCCCAGTTCAGTTTGCATCACTGATAAAATACAAAAAAATATCATAAGACGTTAATCTATATTATTCCAAATTTAACACAAACGAAGCAGCCAGTGAAAGCTAGTGTCATATTAAATTACAGTTAATAACCATCCTTACGACATAAACTGAACAGGTATATAAAGGGGGAATTAGTATTGGCCTCTGCAGACATGTCGAGACGTTGACTAATACTGTTATTGCGGTAACCTAAGCTAAAGCGTTATGCATTTACTGAACTGAAACGTCAACCGCATGCTAGAGATGCTCAACGTTGACAGCCAAAGGACGATTCAAACTCTAATAGTTGGACTCTACAATCAAGAATATGCTGAACAATAAAACTTAGACTAGAATAATATTATTTGCTCACAGTTTTCAGTCAGTGGATAGCTGTATAAAATTAAAATTTTCGACATCAAAGAAATAAGTTCGAGTTCATGCATCGTTAATGAAAATGAAGCTCAAATAAATTGGCTGGTGTAAAATTAACTCCGACCAGTGAAACGTGTTATTCAGTGTGGTGACATCAGTGCGCACTCAGTTAGATCGTCCATATGTAAACCTCTCTTTATTTATGTAGGCTTGTTGAACAAGCTGCGGTTTGAGTGGGGAATAATACCTAATTAAATGCAATTTTGTGTGGTTGACAGAAATCGTATGTGATTAATTTATTTGAAGGTATTAATTTTGTTTTAAATGTCCAGCTAAGCGGAACACCGACTTAAATTAAATTCTGAATTAATTAAGATACGTCTTGCGACGAAAGTAAATATCAGTTAATTTACTATCAGCTTTTAAGTTTCGCCTTAAGTTTTTAAAGATAAGCGGTGACGTTATTGAAAAAACGTTGGGTGTGAGGATTTAACGGAAAGATTAAAGTGTGACATTCATTAGCAGCAATCAGTCAAGCGAACTAAGCAGGGCAGCCTTCCGACAGCTGACTGCTACTTATCTAAATAAGATCGGCGTCGTGCGTGATGGATTTTAAGACCCTCGTCCCACTTGCCTGCCACCGCTCAGTAATTTAAAATCAGCTTTCGCTTTCAGATTGTTCACAGGGCTTAAAACATTTTAACGTGATTTAAATACAGATACGCTTCACGCTTGCAACGTTCGACGTTTAAAACAATGAACAGTACTAGCTGGTTGTCTGGCTGTAACCGTCATATTTTACATATCAACGTCGTATATTATATATAATATATATAAAGCAGACGACCGAAACAGGTATGACGGTTAGAGGAGTTTATACATATTTACGTTACTCCACTCTAGGAATTACTCAAGTATCATGAGTACAAACCTGTAAACTCAAAAACAAGACACCCAGACCCGGCGTAGCGACAGCTAAGTCGTCACAAAGGAACTAAAAATTAGAACATACCTACAACGATTAAAACTTACAACTGTCCGAAATCAACTAGCGGGCGGTTGCCCGGACCAGATACAACACCTGTCTGGTCGGAGGATCCACCGTAGAACAATCTAAAGACTACACCAATAATTACA
Source organism: Mythimna albipuncta (assembly GCA_929112965.1). NCBI lineage: Eukaryota > Metazoa > Arthropoda > Insecta > Lepidoptera > Noctuidae > Mythimna > Mythimna albipuncta. The sequence continues at coordinate 12,561,330 of OV815969.1, forward strand.
GTGTGGGAATCAAGCGCAACAGCCAATCGTTCAATAATTGTGCCTTCAATGCTGCTAACTGTTGTAATATGATGACAAATGCAATTGATATGATAAAAGACGTGCGTTTATACGTTGTAACCGAATCTTATATGTACGTTAGTCGTAGAAGCAAAGCTTGTACATTCGACTATTGCCCGAAACGTTTTGAATTTATTAGAGTAATTTAATTCTGCATATGTAAGCCGCTTTAGAGCATTCCGTGAAATCTCGCATGTACAGCACAAAGTAGCTATACTATGAGGAAAATTCAGATTAAACGTGACTGCCAGAGTCCCGGGCGCCGAGTCTTAGGGGTAATTCGCAATAACATAGCGCTAATGACCCAGCATTCACAAGGGAGAATTCTCAGCTAACTGCGACATTAAGACCTTCTTATTTGGCTATTTCACTTCGTTATGGGGCCTTTGTGGGGGCTTGTGGAAAAATATAAAATTTACAGTACTGAAATGATTATAGATATGGCCAGCACGTTCGAGTATTTCAAAAGAAAATCAATGTTTTATTATCTTCGTGCAGCTTCGAATGTCTGACGTGCTTAAATTGCGAACTCATGTGTTGATTTGTGTTAATAAAATGGAAAGTGCCACCTCATTTTCTTCCAGGCAAAATGCGATAAAGCCACTAATTGCATTTTTTTTATTTTAAACTTCCAATTGTATTATTGGTTAACTTAGCTTACTTTTTATACTTATTATTACATAGTTTTTATTTTTATACATACCTATATATAATATTTAAAAATCTCGTGTCACAATGTTTGCTATCGAACTCCTTCGAAACAGCTCGACCGATTTTTATATATAATACTTTTGGTGTATATTTGGAAGGACTGAGAATAGGTAGTTCCTCCTTCCTAACCCTACCCCCATTTTTTTTTTGTCACATTATATGACCTTTGCCAAATTAACTAGTATATACTGTATATAGGTAAATAAATTGAGACTTTATGGGAATAAATATAACAGAATTATTATTTACCGATGAAGTTTTGCAAGCTTTAATACGTTGAAACCTTCTCCTTTTCCTATTTCCCAGATACGATTACAACGATATTTCTGCCAGTTGTAATTCTATCACTTCATCCAACTACTCTTTTCTAGCTTTAAGTTATACGATTCCCCTGGAAACATAGCAGTTTTTATCAAAGTGCATTTACAGCATTGAAAAGTTTTATTTACAGTAACGCGGTACAATACTGCTTAATTAATCGTCGCTCTTGAGAAATAGTGGTTAAATACAGTGAAGTATTTAGACGAATGATAAATACTGAAGCTTAGGTTACTTTGAACGTGAGTAATGATGTTGATACTGTGGATTAGATGGATTAATCAATATCGATAATGTATTCATCGGCTGTTTCAATGCTCACCTTCGGGAACCTTCTCATTGCTGCTTGGTATGGAATAAAAGCCACCCATTACGAGATGAACGGAAAATTCAATTCGGTGAATGTGGCTGAGAACATTTTGATTATATAGCGACTCGCAAGTACTATCTGTTTTTGTACAGGTTAATAATTTGATACACATATATCCGTCATCTCATTTCGCGCCAATTTTTCCGGTATAGCCCTCTGAAATATGATTATAGGTAGGTAGTTTTTTTTAATTAGTTGCTTGACAATCGATGATGGTGATTCACACTAGTTTGGGTATTTAGAGCCTATTCACTGTAACCTTGAAGACACCTAAATAATGATCAAACGGGAAGACCGCCGAGGTACTTATATTATATCGAAACTCTGTACTTTTGTCATTTTATACTTCTTTCTAGCAGTCATTCCCTTCTTTCTTTCGTCTTATTATTCTTTTTACTTGAAAACCATACTTGGGTTTGTCTGAAATATAGAATCTACAATTACTGGGGCGCTTAATTGTTCAGAGTGAGTTTATGACACCCTAGTCTTTACTTATTTCCAGTGAAAGAAATATACAAATATGACTCGATAAAAACCAATATTGGTATACAATATTCGTTTCCAGCTTCAGTTTTTAGAAATTCTCAGTGCTATAGAATACTTATAAACTTTGAACAGCAACTAATACTGTTATTTTTTTTCTATGCTCATACATTTTGTCTATGTTCTCGTACAGGTAAATAATTGGATATACAGAGATCCGATTGCGTCATCTCGGTTCACGCGGATTTTCTCCGGAATGGGACTCTGAAATATTATGATACATCTACATACCTACCTAATTTTCTTTAGATTCTCGACTGTAAGACGTTTTTCTCATTCCCACATTTAATTTTAAATGTCAATTGATACCGCTGTTATTTTTTTGAAAATCTATTCCACAATATTTATTGATATACCTACCTGAAATAAAGCAGCTTACTTAATTTTTGTTTCAGTTCTATAGTATGTGTGGTTGATTTTAACAAACGTCATTACAGAACGCAACGCATTTTTTACTGTATAGGGCTCAATTCACACCGAGATGACAGCGAAGCGCTACTATGCGATACTATGTAAGTATTATAGTATGATTATAGTAATGAAGATAAAGTTTAAAATTCTTGACACTCAAACTACTTGCCGCTTCGCTGCCATCTCAGTGTGAATTAAACCTTAGCGAGGGGTCAGGCTACCTAGCCCACACAAAAGATTACGATTAGGTGAAGATTGTAGGATAATACACAATTGTGTAACCGAAATCCTTAGAAGGCCGTCGAAAAGGATTTCTAAAAGTCTTTTCTGTGCGGATTATAGGGTGACAACTATACTTCTAATACTTCTTAAAAACGTACCGTATTTTGGTTTTTTTTTTTCTAGCGAACACAAAAGATAGTAATACCACAATAAGTAGAACGTTGTATTATTTTTTATTGTTGTTAAAAGAAGGTCAGTCGAAACAAAAGTACAGATTAATATATAATAATAATATTCCACAACTATCACACAACGTTGTCTAGCTAAGCAGAGCTTATGTCATGGGTACTAGACAACTGATAAACATACTTATATATTTCTAAATACATACATATTATAGATAAATTACATCCAGACACAGAACAAATGATCGTGCTCATCACACAAACATTTCATCACATATACCTACATATGTATGTGTGTGTATGTGTATGTGTGTGTGTGTGTTTGTGTGTTTGAGTGTGAATGGATGTAATGGTGTGTGTGGGTGTGTGTATGTGTGTATATGTTACGAGTAAGTAATTTGTTAGATATATCTGAACTAAAACTACACTGCCAATTACTAAAATAACACTATGACAGAAAACTGTGATCATTTCACTGTTGCAGTTGTCAGACTACCGCAAGGGCCACAGGATTTTTAAAAGAGTTACCGAGGCCCCCAAATGACATCGCCGTGCCCCCGTGGGGGTGAAAAAAAAAGGCCCCCAAATGCAAAAAGCAATTGAAGGACACAGGTGGATTTTAGTTAGTAAATCTCTCTGGCACGCCTTCTCGCTGCACCATAGAGCGAGAGAAGTTCGGCGTGGTTTTAGTCAGTAGGAGTCTAACCGACCCTCCGCTTGCCCCGAGACGAAAGATATCGAGCAAGATACACCCGTTTAAAAAAATAGCCTAAGATTCAACCCCAGACCACACAAGATATAGCGAGTGGGTGAAGGTTGCACGGCACAGCGCAGTAGACATGGATTCAATTACCGAGGAGGTGTGCGCAGCATGTAACACGCTAGTACATGATGTCGTGCCGAAGCGCCTGCGGCTTCCTGCACCCACAGCACTTAGGGCACGTCGACTTAAGGAATGAGCTGAAGCGGTTTAGCCAGCTTCGGAATAGAAGGTACTTGTTAGTCTAGATTTCCTACGATGTAGAAGTGAAGAGATATTTTGAAATTGTCTATTTTCGGTTCGATAATATAGTATACATGGTACTAAATCTGGTAAACATTAAAAAGTTATATTAGGTACCCATTATAATATTACTTAATCATATTCACCCGAAAAGTTAAGCTTATGTTTATAAGCCGTAATATCCCACTAGGTGAAATCCTTCAATCCTTCCACCAACCACGTTTTTGCTTCGTCTTTTCTATTCCTAAGGAAGACATTTAGGTGGTCTTGCTATCTTCCTAGTTTGCTCCGGCCCGTGTCGCTATTTCAGGGCACCAATCCTTTGTTTTACGGACTTATGGTTTGTTAGGCACATGTCTATAAACATTGAATAAAAAAGTATTCACATACCAATAATACTGTTATTTATAAGTAACATAAAGACATTCTTAGAAACATTGCAAACAGGCACTTACAAAATAACAATATTCCAATTCTGGCGTTCTCCGTTTCATCTAGAATTAGATCTACATGTATATGTATTTATCCCATTGATCTTGAAACTAGTCCAATAATTTATTTGGTATAAATATATACTTCGTCAAATACCTTCCGAAATCCTATTAATTCGTATTCCTAAGAATTCAGTAGAGCGGAAAAATGTGATATTCATCTACCTATGTGGCATTTATTATGTGGACTTTTTGTTGTATCAACATACAGTAAGCATGTACCTACACATTTCTATGAAATACATATCTGAAAATAGAAACAACCTCGTTGGTGAAAAATAAATAACGCATTTCTAATTCCGTAGTGTTGAACATAATTAAAACATGTTTAATTAATGAAAGACTAAGTTCACCGGATGTAAACTTTATTCAGGTAAGTTGTCAGAAACGGGCGTTCATTCCTGAAATAATTATATTATTATGAAATAAAATTAATAAGCTTTTTCGAAACGGTTAGAATATGTGTGTGGAGATCTGTATGCGGGTTGTTAACTTTATCTACTTTAAATTAATTGGTTGTCCGTAAAAATAAACATTCCACTGGTATATATATATATTTTTTTACGTTTAGCGGTGTGCAAGAATAAAAAGTACAGCTCGCAAATTAATTTTCAAGCTTTGGAAAATAGTAACGTAGTATTTTTTTTTTGTTTGTGTGTTTCTATTGTGTCTAGGTAGCTAAACAATACATGTGAAGTAATTGAAACAAGCGTAACCTTCGATTTAATTGCTGCAAAATATTGCACAAACAATAGTGTTACAATACCATTAAAATGGAAAACAAAACAGAGTACAGAATATTATAGTATACTGTATTAAAAACTAAATGTCTTATATAATTTAGGTGGGAAATCATCTAATGACATCTCCCGCCCTTGGGCAGAGTGGCCGGGAGTGTCAGACTTACTAAAACTCACTCTGGTTCCATCTTTGCCTTCGTTCCAGGGCCCTGGGTTTTACTTTCGCACAATCCATGGCCCCAATAGGCTTCGACCCTGCAGGGCCCTTACGGTTTGCTGACATCTCCTTGAAGCGCACGTGGAACACTACGCGTCGTCAACGAAATGGGCTCCGTCCGGACGGTTTCCGGACGGTCAGCTAAATTCTGTCTGTACATACTGCAAGCGAGGACGTCTTTCAACAGCTATCCACTCATCACTTGCACCACAATCGGAACCGCCTCCAAATTACCTGACTGACGTTCCTCTACTTCCATTCTAATACTAGTTAGTGTACTTTGCCACCAGCATTAGTATCACGTTTTATATCACTTAACTCGTAATCTTATTAATTTACTACAGTTCACTAATGTTCCTCCTTTCAAGACGTTAATGGGGACGCTTACTTAAATTACGCTGTGGTAGCTGTTTCAAGGGTCAAACTTTGGTAGTTAAGCTATTTTTGGTTTGGCCTTCAATTAGTAAGGTGATTTTAAAGTAGTGGTTTGATCTCTTGATCTCACTTATAACATTTACTTTCAAATTTATTATAACATAAGGAAAAATTTTTAAGTCAAGAGTGAATCTAGGTAAGCGCTCTCCATCGTCGACCGCATGATCGTTTTCCATCAGGTGAGATAGCGGTCAAGCGCAAACCTATCAACAATAAAAAAAAACCTACCTTAGGATCAATACAACTATTCTCTTGATTAAAGTAAGGTGGTCGATAATGCCAGTGGATTGTTCTCGACAGCCAAATAATTAATAACAAAAATCCCACTTTTTTTAGTACAGTCATTTTACTCTATATGATCTAAGAGGTGACCCTCTTAGATCATATAGAGTAAAATTAACTGTTTAATCAACTTAATAATTCAATTACAATAAAAACCATTTCGTTGAAAATATAAAAACCATTTCGTTGAAAATACACCAAATATTTTTTCTTAGTTCATGGTAAAGTTTGTTCAAGTGTTTTAAAGACTTCACTGCGGTGTATAGCCAAGATCTTAAATTCTCTTTTATTGCAAAGTAGACTGAAGTTCGTTTCGTAATAAGCTTCAAATGAAATCAAATTACATTACGTAAAATTAATTTTCCATAGCTTCTTTCTAACAGGACGTAATTCACCAATTTCTGGTAGCTAGCAATTTAAATCGTATTGCAGTGTAGCGACAAATATTAACGGCCCGGGCCCATTGCTCACGAAGTAGATACTAAAATATGTATTTCCAATTCGCTGTGGAACTGTAATATCTATTCCACAGTTCATTATTGCTTTCAATTATTATGGTCACACTAATATTATGAAGGCGAATGTTTGTTTATATATTATTTATAAATTCTTTATTAATTGTGTATTTGATTATATGTTTGTTACTCCTTCACGCTCAAACGGCTGTACAGATTTAGATGAAATTTGGCACACGGGTAGACTATGACCTCCGAATAGAACATGGGATACTGTTTATCTTAGGAGTGGGTTCTCTTGGGATAATTTTCTATTTTAGTTAAAGCTAGTGTAGAATTATCGTTTCGTATTTTATTTTTTGATACTGAGCTTTATAGTAAAATAAAGTCAGAAAGGTAACTTTTATCAGCAATTGGAATAAAGGGGTCAATAGTTTCAGCGATTGGTGCTAAGTAACCAGTTTTGTTTTATGACAATAAATAATTAATGCTCGTTTCTTCACTTTTTCAAATAAAAGGCCTTTACTTTCCTTCGCTCAGCAATTTAAAAGTAAGTCTGGTATTAGCTTTTAATGGTTAAAATTTATTGATACAGAGAATTATCATCATTCAAAGGACCAAAATTCCTCGAAAAAGGTTTACAACTTTTCCTGGGACTTTTGGTCCCTTGGTGAAAGAATTATGCAAAATGCCGAAATATTATTAGGTCAATGCCTAGTAATTTCACGTCCTGAATTTTCGGAACCTCACACGACGTCCTAATTTGATTTTGACGTCAACTTTGATTTGATATTAAGAGAATGTTTCAAACATTCTTTGAATTACTTTTACGGGTTTCATAACATTCTAAATCCCTGAAAAGTTTGTACTTAGCTGACCGATATTCATTCGCTAGCAGTCTTTCGCGGTTTCATTCACATCATTAATTACTGCTCCGCTCCTATAAGTTGTACCGTGATGCAACGTAGATATAGTTTTTCTCGCTAAATTGGCTATGTAACACTAAAAGAATTTTTCAATTCGATTCCAAAACAAACTCTTCCGTATAACGCTGAGTTATTATAGATAGTCATTTTTTTTATATAGCCTCTTTTTACAATGTAAATGGAAGAACACTGTAGACTCCACGAATTCTTAGATTACTTCATATTTTGACTCACTTTTTTTTAAATGATTATTTTGATGATTTTATTGTTCTTTTGAGTACACTATAGACCGGTTTACACTGTTCTTAAATAATACATATTAATACTGTAATATGGAAATATTGTAACTACAACCACTTTTTTAAAAGAGTAACCATGGAGTTTCTTGCCGGTTCTTCTCCATAGGAAACGACCAATTTCGAACCGTGCACTAGCTTCTGACGTTTTATAAGTGCCCATGTAGGCCTATGTGAAATAAAAAACTTTTGACTTTGACTTTGACTTTGACATATTAAAATTTAATCTCTTTATTGTTCAAACTTTTAGGCTGTTGAAATTTTAGAGGTCTTTTTTTTTTTTTTTTTTTTTTTTATGGTGGGCAAAAATCATGCATTGACATCCCCCGCCCTTGGGCGGAGCGGGAGATAGTGTCAGACTCTTACTGACTAAAAGACCCACCCCGTTCCTTCTAGCCTTCATACCGGGGCTGGAGCGCCCTTTCGGATAACCCTGGCCCCAGTAGGCTTCGACCCGGCTGGGTCCCTGCTGTTGCTGACAACTCCTTGAGGCGCGCGGGAACAGTGCGCGCCGTCGACGACTTGGGCTTGGTCCGGACAGTTACCGGACGGCCGGACAGCGAGCTACCCATTGCTCACTGTCCGCAAGCCCGCGCCTACGGTGGCCGGAAATCGGGATCAGAATCGCGGCGGCGGCGGCGGCGGCGATAACGCCGTTGCCTGATGCGTTCGGCCTCCTCCTTTGCGAGCATTACTGCTTCGCAGAAGACGGCGACCGCCTGCCACTCCTCCTCGCTCCGGACCATGGCCTCAACCAAGGCCCGGCGCGAGAGGTCTCCGCCGCCGATCACCCCCACGAGGGCACGGCGATGCTCCGCCCAAGCAGGGCACACCTCGACTGTGTGCTCCACCGTGTCCTCCGGGCATTCCGCACAGTGGCGACACCCGGGCGTCACTTCCGCACGAATCCGGTGCAGGAAACTCCCGAACGAACCATGTCCGGTAAGGACCTGCGTCATGCGGAAGGTAAGGACGCCGTGAGGTCTTTCCAGCCACGCCTCAAAGAGGGGACTTACCGCCATGATTGTGGCGTGCCCAGCACTGGGTTGCGATAGTCGTTGTCGCCATTTCACCATGAGATCCCGCCGGAGCTCTTTCCGCCATGCCGCGACCTGTCGCGGCAGCGGACTTTCACCCCGGCGTTGCATCTCCACGCGCATATCGTGCATGTGTGCAAGGACTGTTGCCTCCAGATCCCACGGTGGTAGGCCAGCCAGAAGGCTCGCCGCTTCGCGGGAGACCGTGCAGTATCCCCGCACCATCCTTATTGCCATGACCCTCTGGCAGGCGTTCAGTATGGCCGCCGGTTGCTTTTTCAGCGACGGCGCCCACACCGGCGCCCCGTAGAGGGCCATGGACCGAACGATCCCCGCGTAGAGCCTCCAGCAGGAGGCATCTGGACCCCCAAGGTTGGGCAGGAGCCGCTTGAGCGCAGCCCCAGCCCAGTTGAGTTTTGGAGCCAGACGTCGGAAATGCTCCACGAAATTCCACCGGCTGTCGAGGACGAGTCCCAGGTACTTCATCGTCGACCCGACACCGATGTGAACTCCTCCTACCGTTAGTTGGGAACTTAATGGCGGCGCGTTCCGAGGGCGGCGACCGTGAAAACACATCGCCTCGGATTTGTGAAGCGCCACCTCAAGTCCCAACTCCTGGATCCTATCAACGACCATCGCAACCCCGTGTGTCGCTAGAGCGACCGCCGCCTGGTACGACTCTCCCTGCGCTAGAACCAGCGTGTCGTCTGCGTAGCAAACCACGCTGACCCCGTCAGGGAAGTCGCCGCGCAGCACGTAGTCGTACCCGATGTTCCACAAGGGTGGCCCTAGTACCGACCCCTGCGGAACACCGCACGACATCTCTCGACGTTTCCAGTCTCCCTGGTGACCGGGGTAGACTATAAATCTCTCCGACAGATAGGCCTCGACCACTCGACAGAGGTATTCGGGCACCCGGTGGTACCGGAGTGCCCTCCGGATCGTACTCCAGGGCAGGGAATTGAACGCGTTGGCAATGTCCAAGGACACTGCCACGACACACCTGCCCCGTGACACCGCATCCCCCGTCGTGAGGGCTCGCACGCGCATGATGGCGTCCACCGTAGAGCGCATCCTGCGAAAGCCGAACTGTCCGTCCGAAAGGTCCGGCCCCACCCGTGTTAGGTGCCCGACGAGGCGGTTTGCAATGACTCTCTCAAAGAGCTTGCCCACCTCGTCGAGCAGCACAATGGGCCGGTACGCGGACGGAGAGTCCGCAGGGCGCCCTGGCTTCGCTATGAGGACCAGTTTCCCCGTCTTCCAGCAAAGTGGGAACTGGCCCCTCTCTAGGCATGCGCTGAAGAGCCCTCTCAGTCGAGGCCCGAGAGCCTCCATGGCCAGGACCCAGGCCTTCCCAGGCAAGCCGTCGGGTCCTGGGGCGGTGTTTTTGGCACTCAGCCTTCGCACCGCCACTCTCATCTCTACCTCGGTCACTTCTGGAGCATCGTCATCATCGTCGCTGTCGCGGTCCGCGTCAGACACCGCTGGCGGTGGAGGCGGAGCCATGGGCGGGGGGGAGTGTTCCCCCCGCGCAGGGAACAGAGCGTTCACCGCACCCTCTACGATCTGGGGCCGGAGACTCTGAGTCAGCGGGGGGGCCCAGGGCCGGAGCTTTTCCCGTACCGTTTTGTACGGGCGCCCCCACGGGTCCGCGTTCAGAGACCCCAGCCACACGTTGCGGGCCTCCAGTTTGGCCCGCTTTATCTCCGCTCGGAGGGTGCGTTTTGCCGCTCTGTATCCCTCGTACAGCTCCGCCTCTCTGTCCTCCGCATCCGGCGGGCGGATGCGGCGCCTGCAGTGTCTAGCGTACCGGCGTCGCGCGTGACTGCATGCGTTGCGCAGTGCAGCGATCTCCGGCGACCACCAGCACACCTGGCGTTTAGCTCGCCCTGGACGGACTCGGGGCATTGCCGCGTCGCAGATTTGCGACATAGCCTCCCGGAACCACTGCGCCTCGACGTCAATGTCGACAGGCCTGTCTGGTGCTTGCACCCAGGCCTGCACCGTCGCGGCTTCCAGGAGGAGCTCCCGGTCCATCTGTCTAAGCGCCCACCGCGGACCGCAAGGGCTCTGTCGGACCGGCGTGGCCGAGGTTTCGGCAGAGACGTCCAACCGGATGTACCGGTGGTCGGAGTACGTCTCCACCTCCTCCATAACGCGCCAGTCGACGACACGCGGCGACAGAGCGGGGCTGGCGAACGAGATGTCCACCACTGATTCACCCCGCATCCGCACCAACGTGGGGACAGAACCCCGGTTCAGGACGACCAGGCCCAGCTCCAAAGCCCAGTCCTCCACCATCTGACCCCGTGGGTTCGTGTACCGGGAACCCCAGGCCGTATTCCAGGCGTTGAAGTCCCCACAAACGACCACGGGAAGGGTACCAAACCTAGCGACGACGACATTTAGCTCCATAAGGGAGACTTGGAGTTCGTCGAGAGATCTGTTCGGGGACAGGTAGACGCCTACCACTGCAATGTCCCCGAACCGTGCTGCCACGCAGCCCCGTCCCCTCGCAACAGCCTCGAGGGGCGGGGTACCGGCGGCGGCCGACGAGATTAACGTCACCGAGCCGTCTAGGTCCTGAACCCAGTCTCCACGAGGATGGACGTAGTACGGCTCGGAAACGACGGCGACATTTATCGACCACTGCGCCATGCTCTGGAGCAACAGATCCTGAGCGGTGGCGCAGTGGTTGATATTCGCCTGGAGGAGACGGAATGGGGCCGTTATTGGCAGTCCATTGTCTCCTCCCGAGCCCTTCTAGGGGGCACTGCCGCGGCGGGTGCGGCGGCGATTGCGGAGGTGGCCAAAGTGGCTGCTGCGGCAGTGAGTACATTGGCGGGGACGGGTCTACGGGCCTTGCCCTTGGCCTTGGCGGGGGGGTTGCAGGACCTGCCCCCAGCCCGGTGGTCGGCCGGCTTGCCTGCCGCCGCACATGCGTAGCAGTGCGGCGTAGCACAACATTCGACGGCCTTGTGACCGGGCTGGCCACACTGATGGCAGCGGTCGCTGCGGTCCTCCTCCGCGGCGCAGCGGGCGCCAACGTGGTGCCCCACTTGGCATCGGTAGCACCGTAGAGGTCTGGGCTCCAGCAGTTTTACTCGCGCGGAGACCCAGCCCACCAAAAGCCGTCGACCCTCCCCAGTGATGCTCTTGGCCGCTGACACGGGGCAGCTCACCGTTACTGCTCCCATGCCCGTGCTGTCAGCACGGATGGCGCCTGCTCGGACCTGGTCGGTAAGGCAACCACCCGTCCTGACGACGGCGGCCACGACCTCGTCCACCGTCACTGATTCGTCCAGGCCCATAATGCGCATGTCAACGCATTTTGTGGGCCTGGACACTCGCGCCTCCTCCGCGTCCAAGGACGTCCGCAGTTTCTCGGCCAAAGCGTCTGCGGTGGTGCCGCTGTTCGCTCCGGGGACCTCCAGCATAAGGGCACCTGTCGCGGTGTGCCGCATCCGGAAACCCCCGGTGATTCCGAGTTCGGAGAGGTTCACCTTCCGTCTCGCCTTCCGGATGACCTCTCCGTAGGTCGCGCCCTTTTTCTCCGCCGCCGGCTGCAGCGTGATCACTACAGCCGAAGAATCCGGGGAGCGAAGCCTAGCCTCGATGGCCCTCTTTTTGCGCTGCCGCCGCCGCTCGCGTTTTTTGGCGGCCCGTGCCGCCTTGCCCGCCCGTTTCTTGTCTCCGGCCACTTGCCATTCGGCTTTGGCCGGAGATTCCGTAGGCAGGGGAGCCGGCGTAGGCCGCCTGCTTGACGCCACGGAGGGGGCTCCCGCCGCTTTGGTGACCGGCGCCGCTTTGCCCTTCTTGGGAGGGGTGGCAGCAAGAGCTGGCTTCCCCTGCTGCTGTTTTCTGGCCAGTGGGGCTGACCCCACCGACCCCGGCACCACAGCCCCGCGTCTGGCCTGCCCCGACGGGCCTGACCTGGGCGCAACTGCCGTGGCTGTTGCAGCGGCGGCGGCATAAGACGCCGTGGTTCGCTGACCTGAGGCCGCCAGCGGAGGGCGCAGCACTATGCCCTCCAGCAGGGACAGCTGCTGCTGCATGCGCATCTGGAACTGCTGCTGCTGCTGTTGCAGCTGCTGCTGGAAAACAGCTAGTTCCTGCCGCACTAGCGTCAGCAGCTGGCTCTCCGGCTCGGGATGGGCCTGGGGCCGGCTTTGCCCGTGCCCCTGCCTGTGCCCCTCATCTGTCGGCGCCTGTTGGCCTGCTCTCACGAGCTCCGCCTGGATCTCAGCCCGGAGCTCGGCCTGGAGCTCACTCCGGAGCCTCGCCACCCTCTTTTTGAGGGATGCGTCAAATGCCTCCTTTAGGGACGCGGCATGACGCTGCACCGTCCTCTCCTTCGAGGTCTTTTCCCTTTTGCGGCAAACATCCCGCAGAAGGGTGACGGCCAGCCCTTGGAAGGACCTGCCCGACTCCCCGTCCGAATCCGCCTCGGCACGCCTCTCGCTGCCAGACGGCTCCGAGAGGTCCCTCCCAAGGCCGGCCGCTCCGGGGTGATGCCCCTCCGCGGCAAGCCTGACGGCTCGCTGAGCGGAGTCTTTGGTCAAACCTCTCCCCTGCCCGCGGGCTCGGCCCACGCCGCGGCTGCTCGTAGGGATCTTCGGCGCCGGACGGCTCTCTCCCTCTGTGTCGGAGGACAGTCTGTCCCTCGGCATAGAGCGCCGTTTCCGGGAGAGACGAGAGACTCTACCGGGGTCTCCACCGGGGTCTCCACCTGGTTCTCCGCCGGGGTCTCCCCCAGCCTCCTCGCCTCTACCGGGGTCTCCCCCAGCCTCCTCTGCCTCCAAGCCCTCCAGGCTCCCTCTGGATGCCGCGTCGGACTCCGACCGCGCATCGCTCTCTATGGGTTTTTTAAAAAATTTCGAATTCATTTTTGTTCCCACGAGTAAAAACTTTGGGTACTTGCTCAAGACACGTGGTTCGCACTAGAGACTAATTTAGCTACCCATTAGTCAAGCTAACAACCTCCCTCACGGTGCGCCGCCGCTTGGAGGTTTGGGGTAATTTTTTATAGAGGTTCTCTTCCTCGCGGCCCGGGCGGTTAAGCCAAGACCCTCGTTCCCATCAAAAGTCAGAAACATGACCTTGGACAATCTCTGGGGCTACGAGACTAACGGTGGCAGAAGGAGGAGCAAGCCTTCCTCCTGCCTGCCCGGCGGCAGTGTGAGTGCACGCCGAGCCCGCTCTTACTTCGCCACTGTGCCCTCTGCTATAGCAGAGGGACACGCGTTGAAGTGTTCCGACAGACAGAACATTCGCAGACGGCCATCGAGGCCCCTTAGGCAGCAATACCCAAGAGGGTCATTGGCCGCCTCCCAGGGTGCACCGTCCCGCAGGCTGGCCTTCGCTCCGGACGTATCCGCAAGGGAACTACAGCCTGCGGGCACTCGTGGAGGTTTTCTGTCGTGGCACCCCAAATTTTAGAGGTCTGGAAAAAACACGAACAGATAATTTAAAGCCCAATATTACTAAATAACATCTGTGAAAAATAATGCATATAGCAGATTCATCAGCATTTAAAAACAGATTGATTTTAAATGTATCAGTACTTGAACAACAGTCAACATACATACCCACCCGGGTGGTTCCGATAACCCAACATTCATAAAACATCAAAGCCTTTAAAAAATATTTATACGACTTTGCTCCCAGCACATAAATATTTATTCACTTTTAGCATGACAATATTTGTCTACAGTTAGGTACGAATATAACTGAAATAGACTTTAAAAAAAAACATACCCATTTAGATAAAGGCATTTGTAATAAAGTTTATTCTTAGTTCAAAATAATGTACTCATTGACCTTATACTTAGTATCGTCGTTAGGATCATCTAACAATGTTCCAAGATAGGAAGATACTAGATAGGGTGATAGGTTAGCGGTACGCTGCTACGCTGCCCGCTACGGATTGCTACGGTCGTAGACCCAACTTACATCAGCTAAAATCAAACACATACTTCCAACCGTAGATGCATGTTTAAATGTAAAATGCAATACAAACCGTGCACGATACCATAAAATTCCTTCGATCACAATAGTTTTGAAACTAAAAGCTGTACTCATTATTTATGTGAGAACCAACGCCACCGGCGTCACCCATATGATTTATTTAGATCAAAAATATTCAAATCAATTCAATCTTATATATTCAAAATATTCAAAACTTTCGAATTTTTATTTCTACTCTATGAATATGTTTTTTCTTTTACACAAAATTTTTCCTTGAAGGGGAGAAAAATTCAAAGCACCGCGTCACGTGTGTCAGTGAGTGCTAAGTTAAAGTTCCCGTTAAAAAGAAAAGTAGCGACTAATGGATTACATGAAGTACACTGTATGGTACTCGTAGTGTAACGTCACTCAGTCAGGAAAACAAAGGATAAAGGAGATTGTGTGGGTTTTAATCACCGGTTACTTAGCTGCGAAAAGAGATGTGATTATGTAGCTTTAGGTTTCAGTGACAAAGGGTAATTTTCTTTATAAGTTCAATTTGCCTAGACTTTTCTTTTTTCAGGGTTCCGTAGTCAACTAGGAACCGTTAGAGTCCCCGCACACGGGCCTCAAATAAAACGCAGCCACAAAAAAACGCTAGAAGCGGCCGCAAAAACCGCTGATGCGCGCGACACCTTGTGTGTGGAGAAGCTTAAAGCCGCTTCAAGCGTTTTTTTGTGGTGGCACCGCCGCACACGAGCCACAAAAAAAGTCCGCCTCAATAATAATCTTGAAGCAGCGTTTTTTTGTGGTTTGTGTGCGGGGGACAGTTATAGTTTCGCCAAGTCATTCTGTCTGTCCGTCCATCCGCGGATAATCTCAGTGACCGTTGGCACTAGAAAGTGAAATTTGGTACCAATATGTATATCAATCACGCCAACATAGTGGTAAAATAAAAAGTGGAAAAAATGTTTTGCAGTTGCTCCATGATTTTGATCGAATAAAATGTGCCTGGTAACTAGATTTCCTTCCATTTTGCTTACTAGAACATCAAGTTAGCAACAACCAATTAAAGATATAGCGCGAAGTAATTCCATTAACACATCATTCCTCGCCTGTATTCTTAAAACAAGTAAGCATTCCTGAGAATGTTTACTACATACATTAGAACCTCGAATCGAATTTTCTGGCTCCTCAGCCGTGTGGCAGACGTATTCAATTAACTGGAAGTGGGAGAGAGTCTCAGAGAGTAACAGGATTACATGACGCCTCGGCTCCTACCGTCGGCTTCAATACACAGCTTGAGACTGACGGATGACTCCAACAATTTCTCCTGCCTCATAGATTAATTACTTCAAACTAAACTTGGGTTGCACTTGATTCCAAAGTTTAGCTCCGAAGCAATTACTCTATTCTGTTCAGAAGTTGCAAGGTATGAATTCGGGGCTGAAATACCTACGTTTGAGTTGCCAACTAAATCTTAAGCGATGTTTACTGCACTGGAAGTTCGTTGCATTTTAGGAATCTAACTTTGTAAGTTCAATATCAATGTGAAATGTTCCAATAAGTTCCGTATTTTCTTGAGTTTTATCTTTCGTATGTGAGTCTTTGACATGACCACATATTACTTGAATAATACCAAACAAAACTTGAACTAACCAAGTGAATTTTGATTCCAATTGGTTTTTTCAATAGAAAAAACGATAACAGTGTTTTATATACCTATTTTGTATCATAACAAGAAAAAGTGAGTAACTAATTTGCATTGGTATGAAAGTTAAATGTAGTACTATAAATTATAATCCACTCCAAAAGCTGGAATAGTTCCCCGAGGACTAGCTCCTGCATGATACTACAGGTTAAAGCTTGATTTTCATAAATAAAAACCTATTTCACTTCAAAAGCAAATTAATAATTGAACTTGTTTACTCAAAAAGATTGGAATTGGTATGCCTAATACACTTAAACTTTGACAACTTTTATATTAAAGTAAATAACAGCTGTACTGTTTTCATAAACATTATTTGAATACAATTACGTATGAGTTTAATGTTTTCTTTTTTTTTAAACATAAACATTCTTGTTTATATTGGAGTTACAAAGTACACGAATCACTTTCTCAAAAAAGTTACACACACGTAAAGTTGAAGGTCATTATTAAGATCTGTTTGTACCTAGTGGTTGAGGAGAAAGAGCTCTTGACTGAGTTATAACAGCCACAAGGGTAAATCCCAAGGTGTCGAGAATCGCAGGTAGATGGCTTGTGGACGACGAGCAATATCGGTAACTCGCCGTCCGGCCGTGCGGTAAGGATCGAGCACGAATCGTCGACGCGTGGCGTAAGTAAGTACCTAGAGCCGACGCTTACCACCAGAATTTTTGATAGAGATACCGTGGTCCTGGAAAGCAATGACAACTGAAAGACTGGGGTGGGTTTTAGTCAGTAAAATTCTGACACGCCACATCGCTCCACCTTAAACAGGGTGAAGCTATGTAATGATTTTCCAAACAAAAAAAAACGGAACTATACCAAAGGTTAAGCAATCGCTTACCGTGGTCGGTTTATGGATGGGTTATCTCATCATATGATACCAAAATTTCTCTGTACTCCGGGCCAATTGCTTAATATTTGTATCATTTATTTATAATTCATTTAACTATTTATGGTACACACATGAAAATAAAAGAAAAGGAGAAAGAAACATAAAAATAGTACAAAGGTGATGCTTGTATTTGTAAATCTTTGACAGTTGTTAGAAGGCGGATAATATAGAAGCACAAATAAATACCAGTCTTCAGAACGCCAGTCTTGTATTGTGTTACCCAGTAACTGAGGCTTAGAGGTCTGATAGGCAGTCGCTTCATATAAAATGCTGATATCCAGTTGCCTCCGGTTTCATTGGAAACCGACTCCCAACATAGCAAGGTATATAGCTTACCTACTCCCAGATTGAGGCAGATTAATTGATAGGCACCTCGGGCTAAAGGTGCCCTGACGTCGAAAAAATTTGTAACAAGCTATCCACAATACAACTTTAAGTTGTTTTATTGATAAGGAGCCAGTTGTGAATAAATAATGACTATATGATTGAATGTTTCAATTTGATAGCTTACATCTTTGTACCGTGTATGTTATGCCAATCAGACCTGTTTATTAATGTTCCATAGTCAAAAAACTACAAAATATAAACTGTTCTATAAACTGTTTCTAAAATCCAATCATTCCGAAGCAAAACTAGGCTCAAAGCAAATCCACTCGACTCTCACAACGCACACATATTTCAGTGCGAATTACAAGTACGAGTATCATTGCAGGCATCGACATCGTTACGTCGTAAGCTGTGTAGGCGCGGCCAAACCACGGCCGTGTTAACGCCCAAAGCTTTCAACTAGTTAAGCGCTTTGTGTTTTATAACAATTGCCAAGATAAAGGCGGATCTAGTTTTAGTTCTCGTCTATTGTTCACTAATGCAACGTCAAAACACACCACCTTCCACAAAGGTCATTAAACGTTCTAAAGTCAACGGCGCCCTTCTCATTTCGTTTGTACGCGTGATATCCATTTGTTTAGCTTTTCCCTGTTGATATAAATTGATGTGCCAGTTTTCTTTTGTTTTACAAAGTATTGTTACCACAACAATTGGCGTTATAAGTACAAAAGCATGTTATGTGTCGTTGTGTAATAACAAAGTTGAAAGTCATCTTTTTCTTGAGAAACAAAAGGCGGAAGCTTCGCTTTGTTTTTATTCGCCGTTCTACAATTGGATACCTAGATTAGATTCTTACGTTTTTTGAGATGAATTTGGCTCAGCAAGCAGACACACCAATGCAAAGTTTTGTGAGCAAACAACAAGTCCTAACAGAATAATCTCCCTGTTTGAGTTACATCTAATTGAACATGTTACGTAAGTAGGTCCGTGATTTTATCTGAGTAATGAATGAAATATTCCGAGGCGGTGTGGCTCACGAGTGCTGCTAATTGTTTTCTGTGTTGGCCTACAATTAACAAGGGCCTATTCTAGTGGGCGGTGCGGTCGGAGCGGGCCCAGTCTCCCCCGGCCAGTCGACGAGACCGACCGACGGCAATTTCCGTTGCAACGCCGCCTGTTAACGCCACCTGGTGCCTACTTAAAATAACGAACAAAGTTACATACAAAAAAGAAATACTCTTACATAAAATTATTACATAAACGACGTATTTCGAGTCCGCAGCGGCAGGTGTAACTGGGACGCGGCAGAACGCTAGCTTTAAAGGAATTACGCTGAGCCGACTGCGGTACAGCAGTACAGCTGCTTCAGTCAAGTCTGGATTATCAACAAAAAACTAGTTTATTGAAGATTACCTTCGTATTATTCTTTTTTCACGGAGAAATCACAGTGGTTTCTATCTGAGTCAACTTATCTTTTAACAGATTATCAGAGAAAGCGTATAAATCACTGGAGGACGATGTATATTCTGTGGTACGTTACATAAACAGAGCGTGCTCGTTGGCATCGTGTTAACATTCACACCGAGACAAATCTGTGCAACAGCTGGTGTGTATTAACTAGAAAACAGTAACTCTAGCCAACCACCCTGCGCCCGCTTGACTATAAGTCAAAACAAACATAAATACCATCTTACTAAGCCTGCCTTATTAAACTAACTACTAAGATCTTTCTTAAGGCTTCGAGATTATAAATTCTAGTACAGTAATAACGGGTAATTACCATCAAATCGTGCACGGTAGTATTTCAGCTAATAGAATTACTTGGCGCCAGAAACGTGATCGTATCACAGCACAATATCGTTGTATATTTCTATGAAATCCGGTACAACAGGAATCACAATAAAACCTAACAACTAAAAATAAAGGAAAAGGCTATATTACTTGGAAAGTAAAACAGTGGTTGTTTTCAAGAATCAGATTCTTGGTACGAAATACTTGGGTACTTGGTACATGTTAGCGATTTATTATTTATGTTCAGTGCCTTACACAACATTATTGAGACTTTCTGGTAGAACGAAGACACGTATCTCAGTCAGTTATAAATCATGTAGCCGTGACACGAAAAAGCCTAAGAATGAGGTAGAAAGAGGCTATTGAACGTGGCCACAAGCGAAATGTAAACAACGGAAACAAAATTATACCAAAGTCTTGCAGGCAATGTTTGGACGTGAAATATTGTGACGTCATATTTTCCGAAATTTTGAATAAGCTGTAGGTAACCTACTTAAAATTGCTACTAACAATACATTCCTAGCTATTTTTGGTCAATCAACAAACTTTCAACTTGTGAAAATAATAAACACTAACTTCTGCCGACGGCTTGACACGCGTAATAGTAGACAATATTATAACCTATGTCACTCCGTAATAGTATACAACTGATGAAAGATTTTTTTAAATCGATCTATTTATTTTTAAGTTTATTCATTACAAACAATACAAAAAATACAGATCTTTCTTCTTTATAATATTAGTATGGATATAGATTAGAAAACTACAAACCCGTAAATGTAGATAGAATTATATATAAAAAAAAATCTTTTTTTCATAATTAAGTATAAGTAATGGCTTCCAGTCTAACTAGATGTATAAAAAGCTAATTGCCTTTCTGATGGGTATATTTTTATTGTAGTTTACAACATAACGATACAGTTCATGACCAACCAACAATTCATGAAAAAAAACACTCCATATACACCTTTTCCCATCAATCTAGGTGGTTTAGTGTGACCCCTGTAACCCTCAAGCAAGCCAGGCTTTCACGGAGCGATGTTATCAGTGTACCTACAGGTGGAAGCTTCCCATTCACTTGCCTAATCCCTTAATCGCCAGCTACGACACTCAAGGGAAGATGTTAGATGGCATATTCTAAGCGGGCCCACACCGCATGACATGGCACTTTAATTTCCACGTATAAGACAACATAGTTACAGTATATTAACTCAAGTCTTTGTTCAAGAAAAAAAGGTGTACTTAACAAAAAACAAAATAAACACAAAAATTCAAAAGTAACGATAGTGTCTGAAAATAAGACGCTATTTCCGAGTACGAACTTAAAATTCAGTTTACTTGAGTAAAAGCTTCTAAGTTGCGCATCAGCAAACCATGAAACATTACATTGTATGGTGTGCAGATACATCCGTGTCTTGAGTCGTCGTAGTGTCGACAGTTTCCACTACACTGCCGGTAGTTAGCGCCACCTGCGTTCTACGAGATACATGGCTCGCTTTATGCCGTCATAACAATAACATCGCACCGCTTTCCCGCCGCCGCCCCTAACACAGCGTGCAGCCCACGTCTAATAGGATTACCTAATATGAACACCTCATCATTCTTTAAAACGTTCTAATTAAAACTTTAACTTACGTCCTTCTTACTGAAACATTGTTACGATTCAGATATAGCAATGGCCTGATTTTTTCCAATACATTAAACCGATATAAAACGGCAAAAGTACGTCAGGAGGGAAAATTTATTCAATAATACAGAAGACAGGATTAACTGGGCTTGATAACGCTTCGCTTGAGCCGAACTCATCTGCGGCGCTATAGCATTTTTTGAGCCTCTGAATCTCATATACACACAGACTTACCACGTGGATTGGCTTCTAAATTTATTTTACATAAAATTTTGTGTTTATTTTGTAGATGAGGATATTAATTTTGACCTTGAAGTAAGTAAAGTTTAAACAGAGCCACGAATGTAAGTCTTGTTATATACGTATAAGAGTGATAGTAAGCTACAAATGAGTAAGTTAAAGCGACGACGCAGAGTTTGTTGCAGTCGAGGTAAACCCAGTTGCGAGGTTTGTTTGTTCTTTAAATTACGTAGGGCTCTACGGCGGCAGACCGCTGTATGTACTGTTGTTCCCGTTAGATTGCTTCCCGTCCAAGTTTCAATCCTGTTTAGGATTCGACGTTGCGGACGGCATACGATTTGTTTTGACGTTGACGTTTCCGGATGTTCTACCGAGTACGACATTTAGCTAGAGCACCTACTCATATCGAAATCTGTTTAAAGTGCTTCATTACCGTACAGATTCACGTACATTACATGCTTAACAACCTTTGTGAAATTAAAACACTGTGAGCACGTTTCGGCGTACATGTACATTCAATTGAATAGAACCGTTCATCGGGCACGATCCGTTAAATAAACAACGAGCAAGCACAGTACATACATACACGTATACCTCATAGCTGGCTGTGTATGTACAAAGTAAAGAAATAAAGTGCCCCAGTGATGGCGTCGAAAGTATAAAATGCAGATAGTCGCTCCGCTGAACGATAGCTGTTGCAGTGAACAGAATTATATTGGCCTCTTTATTTTGTGAACAGAAACGAAACGTCCCGCGGTCCTTTGCTCACTTTGTTTACTCACTTCTCTTTATAATGATAGCGGTTAGAAAAATATTTTTATTCTAGAACCTTTCTATAAACTTAGTGGATACTGAGAAATTCATTTTTTTGCCCTGGAGCAAGCAAATGAGAGACACAGATAATATAAACGGGACTGTTAGGTAAAATAATAATGAGTCGACGCCGACGATACAAATTATACTTACACAAACAAAAGCGATAAAACTAAACATAGTTTCGAAAGCAGATTTGTTTCATAAAACAGCCACTTTAGTGACCAATTGAACGGTACTTGCAACGAAACAAAGAACACTGACCCGTTCAAGTTTGAAAACTATTACCATAATAACACGTTGCCGGCACCGCCGCCTAGCCTGGGGTTAGCTGCATGCAATTATATTTCAATATTAATTCACCCTCGCAATATTTACAAGAAAGCAGGCAATTAGGAAAAATAAAAAAGTACTGTGAAGCTTATTTTGCAGTAATATTTTAACTACCTATCTTCCCTGAAGGAGTAGCTAACATTTACATAAAATGATAGTAAAAGAATGCATATTGCCAGTGACTATAAATAACAGGTGCGGACAGGATACGGTGTAGTTACCTTTTCTCACGTTCCCACAATATTCTGTAGGTTTTATTTTTACATACCTACTCCCACGTTTCTCACTTACTTACACGCGTGCGTGTTTGCTGCCTTATTGTTTCAATTTTGAATTTTGTTTTAATCAATTACGAAATGATTGCAGGGTTTTTGTTTATGTTTACTTTCTATTTTCAGTATGAATTGCCGAACTATAGTTGAAATTGACACTTTACTTGGTAAAAATTATTATCTTTGCTTTATATAAATACCTACAGCTGTGTAACGTACAACCTAATTTCGTTTATTTTGAACTAGTTTTTGCTAGCGGCTTTACTCACGTCTCACATATTTAAAAAAATTCTCATTGAACGTTGTTTTGAGTTGGGAAAACATTGAGGGATCGTTTTGTACAACTTTTATAAAAAACGTGTGTGTCTTAATTCAGGATACCGGCCTATCACTCCACCCAGTTGCCATACATCCAGCGGTTGACGTGTGATTGAACAAGACACATGAAAACATACAGTCTATCAAATTCACAATATTACCTAGTGGGAAGTAAAACACTCGCATTTCTTGTATGATTATTATCCCTTTTATCATATTGTATTTATAGCCCGTCCATGGGTTACGTACCACAGAAATGAAAGGAAAATAATGTTTGTTTCTTTGTACCACGAATACTTAACCGCAGATGTTTTGTTAAGGGCGGCGTGCGGGCCTCGGTTCTCTATTTGGCTAATGGATATATCAACGAGATTGGTTTCTAACACAAACGAACCGGTCGGCTAGTTAAAAATACCGTGTGTAATTCCACGGTCGCTAAATTCAAAGCGGTATCCGAAGTTAAATATTTGTAGGTGCCGTGTTTGGAAACAAGATAGGCATACCTGCTGTGAAGGTACCTGAAACTAAATGGAGACTTTCATGCAGGCTCGACCTCCGGTGAATTAAAATGTTAAATAAAATCTGTATATCAGGTTTTGTACGATTAATCGTCATATTTATATTTTAGTATTATGACATTAATGTACGTAACTAATCCATCGCAAAGTTGTTTTAAAGAATCACCATGGCCGTGGAACGCAAAGGGTAATTGAAAGAACATAGGTGGGTATAAGTCAGTAAAAGTTTGCCACTCTCTCTCTTGATGAGAAGTTATTTGATGATTTCCCTCCAAAAAATAATGTTTTACTCATTAACCAAAAAACTTCTTTCCCTCTATACAGTTTAAAGTTAGTCATAAACTTATGTCATTTGCAAAAACCTTGACATAAATGTCAAAATAGCAATTCTACGAAGGGAAACTTGTACAATAGAGTTCTGCTGCACAAACTAATTAATGTCACAGAGCAAATAAAGAGTTTAATATCCGCACAAACGAGTCGCGACAAACATACTACAATAACATTTGTCACTTATTACTCGAGTAAATAATGTACCTAGTCGCTACGAGGAATTCCTGCATAAACATATCAAATACTAACTCTACTTCCAATTATACTCATGGCTAAATGATACCTGCCGCACTGGTCGATCGCAAATTTAGGCAAAAAACTCTCCAAGTCGGGCTGACCCGGCTCATCGAGAGGCACGCAGAAGTCGTGCATAATCGGTACACCAGGCGTACGGTTATACGCCACCGGTACATATTGAACATCCCACACATTCGCATAAAACGTTTTGGGAGCGCGTACAGCTATGAAGGGAAATTCCCTGCCAGAGTTTGTGTTTCCTGATAGCTAAAACCTGGGGATCTTTAAGTTAAGAGTGAGTAGGTTACCTCTACGAACAATAAAAAAAAAAAAAATCCGCTTTATTGAACTTCCCAAATTATTGCCCTTAAATCCACCTATTACCATAACAATGCTTAAGCAGATAAAGCAATAATTAATAATAATTATTATTATTGGTAATTTAAGCACTATAGCTATTTTATATGAACAGTCAGAATCAGGTGGATACTCCATACACTTAAAACAAAATAAACTAAAAAAAAATAGTTCTGAGTTATCTAGCGAGAGTATGTATATCGTTTTCACCATAAGTATGTATATTACACTAGATGGGCGACCATCCATTACATGATTAGGAGTCAGAAACCCGAAAGTAGGACTACCAGTCTGGCCAAGGGCTTCGTGTTACCTGATCAAGTTATAGAATTCAGATAGGTAGTCACTACAAATAAAATATCTACTGGTATTAAGCTGAGATAGAGGAAAATCCTACCACAACGTTGATGGGAAAAGGCAAGGCTAATGTCGTCCAATAATTAATTCTTCAATTCGATTTAATTGACATAAACGCCATGCTGTGTATACATAGGAGTGGACTAGCGGCCCAGTGTGTAAACTTGCCAGTAACCTTTGACGGGATTTCTACAAACCGGATTAAGGCAAGCCTGTGCAATTCACGTCTAAATATTTTGTAGTTCACTCACCAACTCGCTCACTTTCTTTACGAAAACTACATTTCCATGGCGATTTTTTCTTGCTTCGTCATCAAACACCCTTTATAAAAGTTCTGATTACTTTATAGACTACTCTGAAGTCGATTCGCGATTCTATCCGTAACACTTTTTAGACTGTTATTACCATAGATAATAACACCTATTACCAAATCCAGTAGACACAAAAGTATATCTCAAAACAATATTACCGATAATTCATGACTTTTTCTTTAAACAATTTTTCTTCACTAACGTTCATAAACTAAATGTTTAAATAATTGGCTTAGGAAGACATTTTGATTTTTGGCACATGTTGTAATAACATAAACGGAATAAAATAAACTGTTCGCCTGTTCGGTTTACGTTTTATTCCAGTTACTAAAGCCATTTCAGAGTAAATCCGTAATATAAATATACTGGGCCGCAAAAATAACGGGTCACATAGATAAACTGCGATGTCTCCCAAAGTTATGTAGATAGATAACTGGTATAAATAATATGCTATAAGCGGATTTGTAGTGTTTAATATAGATCTCAAAATAGATTTCATTTGTACAAGTTACAGCTTAAAATAAATATTTTATCAATTTTGAAAAATAACATAATTCAAAATAAGTTTTTTTTGAGACGTAAATCATTCAGTTGCCTTTTTCTTTCTAAGATTACGGATTTCCTTTCTTTCCTAACGGGTAATTATCGGCCCTTCTGGGACCATACGGTTTGCTGATATCTCTTTGAACATGGGGAACACATGCGCTGACGACAACTTGGGCTCGGTCCAGGCAATTATGACGGCAAGCCCGTGCATAGGTACGGGCTTGACGTCTGGGTCGCGGTGGCTGAGAATCGAGTTGGTGAGAAGAAAAGAGTTGGTGATACCAGCATGGAGTGGCTAGCTCACAGCCTAGATTTAAATCATATAAAACATTTGTTATCATAAGTTAGAAGTATTTTATTTAGTATTTAATAAAAATTATATAGTGTCTAAAAAATATCATAATAATTGTCATCGTCAATATACTATAAGTTTCACGAATTCATCTAAAATTTTGCAGCCCGGTGTAAATAAACACTTCAGACTCACAGCGCCTTTAAAGTCTTAAGATGTTAGCTTTATGATGTTGCCAGTTAGTCGCAACCACGCTAAAATTACACAAAAAGTAACATGGAGCAAATTTCGCAATATCCCAAAATCAGAAGTTAACCTGAGATATTTCAGCAATAAAATATCGCATGAATCTAGATTCCTAAATCATTCTCATATGAGTAATACGAAACAAAGAGAGAAAGATAAATATTAACACAGAGTATTCGTAGATGTAACATCGGGCGCTCGATTTAGAAAACGTTTATTAGTACGAGGCTAAACTGCGATAGGGATGTGAACGGGTGAACGTGACGAATTCAGCTGAAAACGCACGTAGACAATTAACCCAGGGCTGACGTCTGCAGTGATACATGAAGCGAGCCCCCAAAGGACGATGGAAATAAAGCGGACCCGAATAAACACGGAGTTCATACATTTTCTTACCTTTTTCCCCTCGCTTAACGAAATTGGACGGAGATAATGTTCGTATTTGTATCAGAAGTTATCTTAAGTAAGTTGCCATTGATCTAAAAGCTTAAGCACCCGGTTTAAACACAAATGTTTAGGAACTAAGCCTTAGATATGCGGGTTTCATTACACGAGTTTACATAAAACTCGCAACCATTAACTTGTTTTTTTTTTTTTTTTTTTTTTTTTTATTGTTGATAGGTTCGCACTTGACCGCTATCTCACCTGATGGAAAGCGACGATGCGGTCGACGATGGAACGCGCTTACCTAAAAGAAACCTATTCACTCTCGACTTAAAGATTCCCGGGTTGTAGCTATCAGGAAACACAGACTCCGGCAAGGAATTCCACTCCCTAGCCGCACGCACAATGAATGTGTTCCCAAAACGTTTTGTGCGTGTTGGTGGGATATCCACCATATACCGGTGGCGCATAGCCGTACGTCTGGTAGTCCGATGATGAAACGGGCTAGGCGGAATTAGGTTATGCAATTCCGACGCACACTCCCCGAAATGCAACCGGTAGAAAACCGACAGGCTAGCAACTCTGCGTCTATGCTCAAGACTTTGAAGCCTCGACTCGACGAGTGTATCATCGCCAATTATCCTTCTGGCTCGCCTCTCAATTGCCTCAAGTGCATCAAGCTGGTATCGGGCAGATCCGTCCCAAAGATGAGAGCAATACTCCATACACGATCGAACTTGCGCTTGATAAAGTTTGAGCAGCTGTTCCGGCGTGAAGTACTGTCTGACCTTTGCGAGAACTCCCAGCTTTTTTGCAGCCAGTTGAGCCTTTGCTTCGATGTATGGCCCAAAGTTGAGTGTTGATGTCAGCGTAACACCAAGAAGGTCAAGATGGTCGGTTATCGGCACGGTTACACCCCGGAAAGTTGGAGCAGGACTGAATTGGCTCCTTTTAGCGGAAAATAGACACGCCTGGGTTTTTGCAGCGTTGAACCTGACCAAATTGGCATCGCCCCATTCGGAGACTGCCTCCAAGGACAAGTTCAAGCGCTCAACCATAGCCTCTCGAAGAGACTGGATCTGTGACCCACTAGCTCGCGCGCTGGATATGTAACTCTCAGCAACAGTGCTGTCGTCTGCATACCCAAAGGTACCGGGCTTAAGCAGATCGTTTATGTGCAGCAAGAATAATGTTGCCGAGAGTACTGACCCCTGAGGGACCCCGGCATTAATAGCCATTTGATCAGACGAGCAGCCATCGATAACCACTCGGATGGACCGGTTATTCAGGAAGTCTGCGATCCAAGCACACAATCCAGCGGGTAAACCGAAAGAAGGAAGCTTACTAATAAGGCCTTCGTGCCAAACCCTATCGAAAGCCTTCGAAATATCGAGGGAAACGGCAAGCGCTTCCCCGTGCTTCTCGATGGCCTCACTCCAGATGTGGATGGCATACGCTAGAAGATCTCCAGTTGACCGATTTCGGCGAAAGCCATATTGACGGTCACTGAGAATATCATTAGCTTCTAGGTATGCCAGGAGCTTAGTGTTGAGTACACGTTCCATAGTCTTACAGAGAATGGACGTTACTGAGATTGGTCGGTAGTTAGCTGGGTCAGCACGACTCCCTTTCTTGGGCACGGGCTGGACATTAGCTTGCTTCCATGCCATCGGCACTTTTCCAGCCTCAAATGAAAGCCTAAATAGGCGTGTCAGAATCGGAGACAGTTCAGGCGCACACGTTCTCAGAACAATTGCTGGTATCCCGTCCGGACCGCTAGCCTTGTTCACGTCAAGGTTACGCAGCACCCTACGGACGTCCTTCTGATGGATGCGGATATCTGACATACTCGCATCGCAACCATCAGGATGAGCTGGGGGCCGCGCGTTTCCTGGGTCTAGACGCGAAGATTCCGCAAAGAGTGAAGCAAACAAATTTGCCTTCTCCTCAGCGGTATGTGCCAGCGACCCGTCGGGTTTCAGCAGTGGCGGTAGTGAGGGGCGGCAGAAGTTCGATTCAACCGACTTAGCCAGGGACCAAAACGCTTTACTACCCGCAGGGTATGAAGCTAGTTTGTTCCCGATGCGGCTAATGTGGTCGAACCGAGACCTCCGCATCACCTTCTTGCAAGACTTGGCAGCTCTGTTGAAGGCTCTCTTCTTCTGGCTTACGTCATTCGTCTTGCGCATACGAGCGTCGGCCCATGCCTGATATGCTGCGTGCTTGAGCGCGTTAGCGCGGCCACACTCCGCACCAAACCAAGGGTGAGCCCGGCCAGACATGGTTACGTCGGAGAATGGAATATAGTACTCCATCCCCCGCCGCAAAACATCCGTCACAGCATCTGCGCACGACGATGGATCTCCCGAAGAAAAGCAAGTAGGCTGCCAAGGATAACATGCGAAGAAAGATCGCATGCCATCCCAATCTGCTGACCTGTATCGCCAAACCCGCCTGGTGCCTCTAGGGCTGGGATCGGGCGGAGAGTAGATTGATACAGATTTCACCAGACAGTGGTCGGAACTACCTAACGGTGATGATATTGCCACTGAATAGCGGTCTGGATCTGTTGTCAGCAGAAGGTCTAAGCAATTGGCCGTGTGCGAATCAACGTCCGGCACCCTTGTTGCTCCCTGGACCAGCTGGGTGAGATTTAACGCTAGCGCAAGCTTTCGCGTCTCTCGACCAGCATGGTCTGTGCACTGGTATGGGAAGAGCCACTCCTGATGGTGTGCATTAAAAACCCCCAGTAACACCAATTGTGCAGAAGGGTACCTCTGCTGAGCCGCATCCGCCGCCTCACTAAGGTACTGTATGAGCCCGGTCGTCTCCTGATCGCCACTGTGCGAACGGTAGACACAAGCATAGATAATTTTATCCATGCCTGTGTCCACCAGAGCCCAAAGCGTTGAGAACCTGGAATCTTCAAGGTTGCGGAGACGCCGATAGCAGATGTCGTCCCGGGCGTACAAACACACTCCAGCGTGCGGTTTAAAATTGTGCTCCAGGGTAAACCCTGGGTAAGACAGGTACGACACATCTGATGGTTTTCGTATCTGCGTCTCCGAAAGAAAAAAGAGAGATGGTTTTTCAGTCTCCAGGTGATGATGGACTGATGCGAGATTGGAGTGCAGCCCTCTAATATTGCAGAGGTGCACTTTAAGTGAGAGGGAGTGCAGCCGCTGTTTGACATATCTCTTATTATTATTATTCCTTGTCATATTGAGAGTGAGGTAGGAGAAGAGAAGGAAGTAAAATGGAGTCCCATGCAGCTAACCTGTTTTATAAAACATCATTTCCCTATATAAAAAAGACCTAATTTATAATTCTACTTAATTGAAACACTCAACAACATGTAAAAGACATTTAACTGTAAAATATCTGCCACTTAAACTTATTAAAGCAATAAGTTTTTTCCGAGGAAAAGTGTTTTAAGAAGAAGCACGTGTCGCAGCCAAAATTTTAAAAGAATTTGGGAATTTCCGTAACATAAATCTTCGTAGCGTCTAATTACATGGATCCAGCTCTCTCCGCTCTTTTCTGGGCAAACTTATGGCGGCCATGCGTCATGACGTTTTTATGAAAAAATAGCGGACCATCCCTTAAAGCCTCTATTAGAATTATGAAATAGGTTACTCCAAAATCTTGTTGGTATTAGATTAATTTTCTATGAGTCGTGAGCGTATAAGAGGGTAGCGTTGAAGTGAAGAGATATTGGTTCAATTTAATGTTTTATCCAGCCTAAAGCCTTTTTAAAGCTGTGCAGTTATTGCTAGCGTTATGGTTGAAAGAATACAGTCCGTCACATACAGTCTATATTAGCTTTGGTGCGCGGGGCTGGGGCGCCCAGTAGTGCGCAGCGAAGCGGCTCACTTGAACACAGACTGTGTGTTCAACTCTAGGGCTCTCATACTCCGAGAAAAATAAACTGGGCAAATAATAGCCGCCAACTTCAACGTAGAAAAATTATTTCGAGTGCAAAGTTGCGAATAGAATTTCAGTTAACAAAAATTAATAGATGCAGCTCTCTATAGGGTAAACTTTGCTCTTTGCACGGCTGAAACAAAGCTTTTCAGTCAGTTTTATAATTCAGTTAACTGCAATATTTCAATTTTAGAGGGTTACGGTAGCCTCTGAAAGTTTACTGTTAATTCGAGTTTAGAGTGTTGGTAAAAACAAATGAAGATTGAGTTAAGTAAAATCTTTTTTTTTAATATTTTGTTATTATACAAAATATACTTAATTCAATTATAATGCACAAAGTGTTAGTAGCACGCCAGTAGTTAAGTCAACACAAATGCCTAGAATCAAATCAAATACTGCATAGTATTACAGATTACGAATATAACCTAGCATTAAGCTCTTCATAATTAATTAATAAAAAAAATATTCCTCCTTTAGCATTTGTGGTATCTGTGGTCGTTTGTAACCGCAGTCGATATTGAAACTGAAACTTTAATGCGGGATCCTGCTTTACTTCAAAATACTCGAAATTAATTCAAACACAGGCGGTACAGTCAACAACACAAGTGCTTTTAGTTTTTCGCAATTTTGTATTTTTAATTCATTCATCGCGTTCTGAGTACTTAAGCTCACTGATTTAATTTTCATGAATACTTGTGTCTGGGTTGCTGGTAACTAGAAAGTTATTATAATTGCTTGCTCTTTTGAGTTCATTTAATATCAGTGACAGAAGCATTTTAACTGCACACCACTGGCTTGATTGGCTTGCAATTGCTCGAAAAATATACGAGCTTTTTGTATTCAAATTTAGTAGACATTTCTGGAGTCTACCCATTTTTTATCACATTGTAAGTTTCATTTTAGAAACCAACATTTATGTTTTGACATTACACATTACAAGCGACACACGTCTTCACAAATGTAGCCTTTTGGCTCGCGTGTGAGAAAACACGAACACATTCATTCACTTACAAAAGCAGATTCAGAAATAGAAACAAAAGTTTTAAAACACTAGCGTCTGGTAGACATTTTTGACAAAGTTTTGAGCGCGAGTGCGGATAGTGTTCGAGCGCCGCCGCCACGCCACGCGGTCTGAAGTCACACGAGGCGCAAAATGGCCCACGTCTTTGACAGTGCTCCCTTTTGTCACGTTACGGTATGAAGAATTCTGCAGTTTTCAATTTGAATGCAAAAATATGAACGGAAAGGGAACAAATAGAATCAAAAAATCAAACGAGTGTTATATTTTGTAAACAGAAATGTGAGCAATCCTGCACAATTCCAATAACATCGCCAACGTGAAAGTTTACTTTTGTTCAATTCTCTTTGAGTTATGTGAAGTCAGGAACTGCTTTGTAGGGTTTCATACCTCAACAGGAAAAAAGGATCCTTATAGGTGATCACTTCGTTGTCCGTTTGTCTACTAAGACTCTTTTTCTTAGGAATGCGTAGGACTCTAAAAATCAAGCTACTAACGTCACCACAATAAACAAAAATATCCCATGATGCCACATATTAAAACCAGTGGGGCACTTTCCGTTAACCTGGAATCATAAAAATTGGCAAAGATTTTAAATCACAGGTAACGGAGATAGCCTGAAAATGTATACTTGTAGTTTTAGTCCTTGCATTTACAAACTTACATTTGTAGTTGGAGAAATGAGCATGGTGTACAACGATGTACGGGAAGAAGTTTTTTGAAATAAAACGTTTAGTTTGTCTTTGTTTATCTTTTCCCCAGTGTGATATTTAACACTTTCATGATTTTGACTACGGATTCTTCTGCACGCAACTAGACACGGAGTTGGCTGGTTTTTTAGTTTAGGATCAATATATGGCGTAATCGTCATGGTATTGTGTCCGTGATTTTAAAATAGTAAATAAAAGCCTTCATTAACTCAATCAAAACATGCGACAATTTTTACTACACTATAGTAGACAATTTTTACTACACTATAGTAGTTTATGTGACTAGGGGATAAAGCAGTGCTTTTAAGTCGCGGGCGGCATGTTGAATTCCGAACGAAACGAAGGTTGCTGATTTTAATCCCGAACGATAGTGAGGAATTTATAAAATTATTTCCCGAGCATTGCGAGGGAGTTAAGGAAGAAACCTGAGTGAAGTGAGGAATTTAAGCTGCCCAAGACAAAGACAGGTTTATCCCCGTGTTGCATACTCTACTTTTTACACCATCTGTGAGATAATTAAAAGACAATTTGGCCGACTAAATCATATATTAGAGAAAAATAAGTATTATATTTACAAGTTCATCAAACAAACAAAATTCACTACTCCAAGATTCTATAGTTTCAATTTTCTATAATGCTCCCGTGTCGTCAGTACGCACGTTTTATTCTATTTTCTTTTTTTTTGTTAGTGGCCAGTTTGAATCATAGTGATTACATACTCTTTGGTTTGAATTTCGAGTCAACTTGTTCGATGCGCCTACATTTTAATTCACAATGTTGACGATTCTTGATGCTCCAAATTCAAATCTCATTATTTCCTAGTGATCGGCTATACTGCATTATCTCCCTAGGCATATGTGAAATGAAAAATGAAAATGACTTGCTTTAAGTGAGGTTTGTATGACGCGTGACGTGTAAAACGACATTATCGAGCAGGTGGTGTAAAAAGTTCATTTCATATTCCACTTGATGAGTAGTGAATTATGAATTTGTGACTTATAAATTATAAAAGTGAAAAATGAAACATCACAAGATAATTTAAATCATTTAGCAAGACAAGTAATAAAAATATCGTTAATAAAATGTTCATTCATACGAAGCGCCCTATTAATTCTTTAGTGAATAGAATTCGTTAGGAACGAATGCAAGGTAACATTGCGATTGGCCTATGCAAGTGCGCGGCCCACTTGACCTCCCACAACTGGCACTACTTGCACTACCGTACATGATTGGCTCTGTTAGCAGTATAAGTTCACGGGAGCTTTAGAGCACACGCTCTTTTGTCACCAGAATGTATAAATATTTTTCGTAAACTTTGGGAATGGAAAAGCGGTTTTCAAGTTCCCTTTACTGCCAGTATAAGAATTCAGCTTTTGCGGTTCGAAGCAAAACAAATGTTCAGAACACATTTTTCTTAGTTGTATTGTGGTGTTTCTGTATTGTAGGAAATATTGACAGTGGACTTAAAGGATTTTTAGAGGTTTGGTAGTTTACTTAATAGATATTGGAACTTAATACAAATACCTACGATATCTTATCTTAATATATCGATTATATTTATTAAGGTAGGTAGATACGTCTATTGTAATAAATCTACAGAGCTTGATACAATATTTCTTAACATTATCCGCGATTCAATATAAAAATTCTCTCTCCCTCCAATCTTTAACTACAAAGCCCAAAAAGCGGTCAAACATCCAATATGAAGGGAATAAATTTATCTCCTGAGACGGTTGAATAAGAAACCCGAAAGTAGTCGAAGCGTCAGTTACAATAACTATTGTCACATTCAATCAAATCATTCAAACAATGTGTGCCCTCGACAAAATAAAATGCGGGGAAGTTGGTACGTAACAATTCCCGGGATCCATACAGTAAAAACAGTGGGATCTCATCCAATTTTGCATTCAATCTACGACCACGAGAATTGCTTCCTCCGAGATGACCCGCCACTTCCACTCGCCGTAAAGCGATGACCTAATCCGGTTTATTTGATTTGGGTTCCTGACTTCAGCCTTCTTTACCAATTTGTAAGAATAATGTCAGATATGGGGACTCACAGCTACTCTATATTAATTCAGCCGATTAAGTTAAGCACGCTTCAAGTACCCTACTACCCGCAGGCACGCTATTCTGCACTCGCGTTCCCATTGACTACCTAACTCTAAAGAGACTTGCAAACAATTAAACTTTTCAACAGCGTCTTTCGTCTATTTGCCGTAGTTCCACTCTCGCCTTACTTTTTTTTTATTTTCAATTGTGATCAATTCCACTGATTTTGCATCCAACGACAAAGTTGAATTAAATACGTGACTTAAGAAGCGCTGACAAAATATCAAAATGAAGTTTCGAAATTCAGTGTTTAAAGTCTGAATTGTATCCATGATACTTTACTCAGATGTTGTGTGCCTGACACAAGATGCTTTGATTCGACAAATTTTACGTTTCACTGAATTAACTGTGACATTCAGCTACAAAGAACAATGAAAACTTAAATTTGAGAATCTTAATTAGTACGTTTAAAATGCCTGGAGCGAAGCGACGCAAACTTCAAAACTACATAGACATGTTTAAGGATTGTAGTTTTAAAACGGCTAGCGCCAACGACAGCCATTAATTCACAAGTGAAATAAAGAAGTTATCAAGAGTCGCGGGGGTAGGAGTAAACAAGGCCTGTTGTGGGTCATGTGATTAATTTCAGCGAACACTTTCCGGCCACAAATGGCTTGTCAGAAAGTTTATTGCAGTAAAAAGCTTGATTTTGTACGCGGAGAATGACGCGAGACTTTACACTAATGGCCCTTGAAGTTTCACCCATTAAAACCGAGTTTTTTAACAGAACATTTGGGTATCTATGAAATTTGATATTATACCGCAGATGACATAAATTTTACTCATAAAGTTCTTACATTATGTTTTTAACTGGAGGTCGCAAGATATCTTGTGTTAGGTTATGAGCAGAGCATTCATCTGAATCCAAAATGTAGTTAATGAGGAAGCGTTTTCAGGTCATTTTATAGAGGGGACTAATTTGCATATTATCGGGGTGTGGACAGAAGGTCGCGTGACAGTGAGGTCGAATTACCATAAGAATGGGCCAACGAGGTGAACGTTTTGTTAAGGCTCCAACCAATGTCCCATTGTAACACAAGTTTTCTTAACAATTACGCGAAGAAAAAGTCCGCGTCTAATTGGGACGATTCTCTTAACACGGAATTGGAGCAAACCTTTAGAGGCTACTACTGTTTACAAAGTATATAGAATTACTTTACCCTGGTTTAAATGTACTGGGCTATAAAATATAAATTTCGCGTAAATACTTACAGTTATGTTGTTTTGTCTTTTCATTTGTGTTTGTGACGTTCTTACAGAATATAATAAAGTGAATATGTGCGTTAAACTTGAGCTTGTCACATGATTTTTTAATTAAATAGAAGGAACTAATGATCAAATATATAATAACCATTGAATCAAATAGGGTTTATACTAAAACTTGTTTACTTACCTTGACAGTGACTTCTCAAAACATATTATAAATAATACGATAATAATTTTGATTTATGTCTAGCTTTTTAATCAGAACCGTAAATAAACAAAAGAAAAACAAATGAATAGTCGTTTCCCTCGTATTTTGTTCATTTATTTCTATTAGGTGTGTAGCTATCAGTATTGTCCTTCATTGTCGCGGTGTCACAGACAGCCAGGTTTATTGTCGCATGCCTCGAGGCAGTTTCCTACCACCAGAAATTTAGGGTCCATAAAATTGATGAACAGTTTCTTAATAGCGTCGACTGACTTCTTACGATTTTTAATTCCCGATTTCTTATAAGAATACACAAACAGCGAATGAGGTCACACTGGCGTTATTTGGTTTCAGAAAATCAATTTAGTCAAAAACCATTTTTGCTTGGGTCGTCTAAGTGTGGTACGAACAATATTTGCAGCCGAGACGCTATATTCGGAGCTACGAGTGGTGCTGTCGGCATTATTGGAATTTGCGGGACCAGCTAAAGGCGGAAGAAACGAATAGATAGCTACGTCGACACTAAAATAATAATACCGTTTGAGAGTCCGATGTTTCGTTGAGTATCGACACAAACTTAATTAAAATTAAGCTGATTTTAATGAAATTAAGTCTATAAGCCCCCTTACGTCCTTATATTAAAGGCTTAAGGTATAATGTTATAACAAATTATAGAGCGTAAGCTTATCGATACTTATTGTCCTAATTTAGGATTTAATATTTTGACAAAATCAATCCATTTTACAATCCAAACTATCGTCTCAATTGATGAAATATTATCTGAATTAATACTCCATTCAGCCATTTTCTGATTTCACATCGTTTTTATTTGTACTTAAGTCCCACTTCAAAAGCTTACCGTATATTTTATCAACAGTTTACGACTACCTATCAATGACTTATGAATACTGATAATTCGCGTCCTTGTCTTCGCGTGACGGTTTCGCGTCGCGTTATCATCGCTCTTAGATCGCTCAACGGGTAAATTTACTGGAGTTGACTTGGTAACGGAGGTGTTTTATCATCGTAGTACTTGAATATGCAAGCAGGGAAGTAATATAGTACGCTAATAGCATTAATTTTAGCCGATATGGGGAGTTCTTGTCTGAAGCGACGGCTGAGGAGACCTTTGGGAGGCGGTAGGGGGATACTTACTTCATGCTTTTATTTGGTGGGCTCTGGATAAATGTAGACAAAAACAATCCAATTAAAAGCATGGATTTAAAAAAATCACAGCACACATTTAATTTAATTTTATATTATTACTAGCAGTTCCAACAGACGATGCCCTGCCCGAAAGGTGACTTTTCGTCAGAAATAAGAATCCGATTGTAGTGGGTTCAATTCACACGTTATTTCATTGGAATCGGTCAAGCCATTTTGCAGGAGTTAGGTGACAAACACACGTACAGAAGAATTATTGTATTTATTTATAACGATTAAACTTTTCTTTGAGCTTCAATTTGGAAATCGGCTTTGCTGAGCCGGATATTGTTCTCAAGTACCTAATCATTGCTTTAAGCACACTCTTGATCTACACTTTGTACTCCAGAATAATACGAAACTATTTCTGAGTAGTAGATCCAGATTGCTTGTAGCTATTTATAATATTAAAAGCTGTAGTATTCGCAGAACTTTTGTTTGAAATCCCTTTCATTATGATTCCAGAAATTTCATAATTTGTTTATACGAATATAAATGGATATTTTTCGTATATAAATAGGTAAATTTCTGATTAAAATTTATAATGAAACCAACAAAATCGACATTCCACGTGAAACTATGCCATGGCAATTAAGTACTTACTTAATTGCCATGGCAATGGCAATTACAGCAATCAGTGTTTTAGCCATTACACCACAAAAGGGTACATATTAAAAGTGTTATATTTATTGTTTTGTCTAATGGAGGTGAAACTTAATCGTAAATCTACTGAACTATAGGTTTATACTCCTTTGGAAGCTAAAAAGTGGTACAACTTAGCCGAAAAGAGTTTTGAGGAAAAGAGATATTGTTAAGCACAATTTCACGTCACCTTATTGACAGAATAATTAATTAGGTACTAAAAACTAGGTCTCTCTGTGCCTATAGTGTCGCTTGCGTGTAATTTGGTCAGGACCTAAGGAATATCTATAGCATGTGTATCTAGCATTTGTGTATATTATATTTCTCAAATCGATGTATGTTACGAAAATTTTCAGGGGTAAAATTAAGGAACGTTTCCTGTTTATTGATCTGTAAATATGTATGTTTCTAAGTATTTATTTATTGTATATATTATGTTTATTGTAGTATTTTAAATACATATCTGTTTAGTATGTTTAAGTTGGATTGAATTTATGTGTTTAATTTATTGTTGTACATTTTTTTAGGTTTAAAAAGTTGCCAAATTTTATTTTAATTTACACGTTTTGATATAAGAAAACTCAGTTGTGGGTTAAGCTCGCCTATGTACATCAACTGTCCTATTTTTATTGCATACTAGTTTTTGCCCGCGGCTTCGCCTGCGTACATAAAATATAGCCTATGTCACTCAGGAGTAAAGCAGCTTTCTGACGGTGAAAAAATGTAAGCAATCGGACCAGTACTTTCAGAGATTATCTCCTACAAACAAAAAAACAAACTACACCTCTTTATTATATTAGTGTGGATTAACCTTTCAATCGTGGAAATTACAGAAATAATAGAAAGACAATAGGTGCGCGAATGCCGGCGTTAGCTTGGGGTTTAATGAATTAAAATTGTGTGTACAATAAAACATAAAGGAATAAGAATCAACTACGTGTTGATTTAGCATCATAAGTAGGTAAGTGTAGATATATGGTTACTGAAACGCCAATTTTATTTATATCTAATATAAGTTTATTCGAATTGTAAGTGACAGTGCTGTTGGTGTGCTTATTATAAATAAATAGATAAATATAATTTTTTTCAAAGTTCATATTAGTTAGCACTCTTATAAATACTAACCCATCTAAAGCGTGAATGTCATAACCTCTAATTACCTACGAAACAAGAAGAAAAAATTATTTGAAATTTTTGAGATACCGCTTTTTGACTTCAGAGGGCATTATAGTAGGTACTAAGTGAGTCACGCGATATCTTTAGATAGCTATATTATGAAGGTAGGCACGTCATTGTCTCCTATCTAGGGTTCGTTGGTATTTCGTTCAATTTTCATGATATCAACCCTGAAAGGTCCACTGCTTATATGACCTAGGCTTTCAGTAATCAGTACCTAGAGGATTTTTTTATTATCACCACGTTCCTACAGTTTTCCTTTGTGAGAGTAATGTAATGTTTAGTAGACCGAGCAATATTGGTGACTATCCTCTTGACTTTATTTCAGGTTCGTATCCCGGTGTAAATTATTGACGTGCAAAATATGTCAATCTACATAACAATTACTTATCTAAACTGATATTACAAAGAAGTAACATTTACGATGTGAATCAATTTTTAAAATTGGTTGAAGGAAAATCAACAAAACCAATAATAAAATAGCAAAATTAAAAAAAAAAACCGACACCTAATTTATATATATAAAGCAAAAGAACTGGTTAAGACGAGCCTATGAGCCCAAACTCGACGTATTTACTAGTAGGCATTCCAGGGTCCCATTAGCTACCTCCCAGTTCTAGCATCAGGTCCTCGTCATCATGAAAAATATTTAGAACTGGTTAAGACGAATTTAATAAGCCCAAACTCGACGTGTTTACTAGAAAGCATTCCAGAGTTCAATCAGCCAGTTCTAACATCAGGTCTTCGTCATTAGATTCTCGTCATCCTGAGAAACGAACAGAACTATTTTTGGGTTTATTAATAGGCATTTCAAGGTTACCTCCGACCTCCGTCGTCAAACCAGCTTGATAGCGTCGGCATGAAGGTACATGAGTATTTCAAACATTAAGTCACATATATGTGTTTATTAGTAAAGTATAAAACCATTAAGTGTTTTAAGATCCCTGCCACAGCCAACGAACGAGCTGATGACCTTAAATACCTGAACAGATCTTCATAAATTGTATCTAAGAACCATCTCGATAAAGACAGCTTTAAAATAAAAAAAACCGTATCAAAATCGGTCCATGCGCTGAGAAGATACGATGCCTCGGACAGACACACACAGACATCTCAAACTTATATCACCCCTTTCCAGTCGGGGGTTAAAAATCGGTGGATACAGTTTAGTGTTTCAGTTTCATATCTACCATCTCATCTCAATCCAAAATTTAATTACACCTCTTGATAGCTAAAAAATCAAAGGCTTTTTGGTACGCCAATAAAGACTGACATATCGCCCGCAGTAGAGGACGAAGCGCTGCCTTTTTTTACACTCGCTTGTCAGACTTACTTGTTTTGGTCCCAAAATAATAAAGTTACTGTGTAAACCGAACACGGCATGATTACTGTGACTTATTTTGAGCGCTGCAAATCTTACATCAGATCAAATACCTAAGCTGCATCACACACACTACATCAGGTGTTCCCTAAGCCATCTCTCATAACTCTGAAAAACCAAATTCAACTTTATCAAGAGCACCATCTTCTTCTTCAGTAAACTCATGGTACTTCACAAACATGGTACGTTAAATATTAGCTTTCAAACATAGACGCGGAGCCAGTGTAAAATCAAAGACGCGCAGTGTGAACAAGGAAAACATTTTACTCGCATAGTGCCGTTGTCTCGAACAAACTTGCCGAACGAGGATATCTGTGTACAAAAATTATGCAATACAAATCTGAAGCGTTTCTTTACAGACTCTGTTTATATTTGAACCTGCCTATAGTGATCTAAATGATTTGGCACACCAGATGATTGATTCTTTACGTGATCATAGGGCTGTTGTTTTTTTTTCGGTATTGTCATTCAACGTGGGAATTTTTGTCAGCCTTTTAGGCATTTTTCCCATTAATGGCGACCTAAAAATTCTTTTGGTACTCTACGACCAGGAAATACTCCTTTTTCTTTTTTTTTTGCTTGAACTCTAAACGAGTACAAGCAGATACAGAATTCATCACTATTACTCATTTCTAAATAATACTTAAAAACATTTAATAAACATAGTAGCCTATCGGAATCGGGAATGGGATCGAAGCTGATGCGTGGTGGTTAAGTGGAACTCTTAAGCGAGGAATCTTTATCAATGTGCGCGTTTTTGAGATCCACATCTGGCCCATGTAACACCCAGGTAAAGCGCTCGTGAAGCTCCTTGCTCTACCACACTTCCTTGCCGAGATTACAATCTAGTATTACAATTTTGCGCCAGTTCTTGTTACCAAAGAGAGCGGGGTGAATTTGTTGTCTGCTGCCACTATGTCTTGATGACTCTTGATGCGTATTCCCGTTGTCAGCTAGGAAATATTCCCTGTGATTTAATACTGTGGTTGAGTATGGTCTTAGCATTTAAGAAAGCCACAACCTCGCACTTTCGCAAGATTTACAGTGTCGGTGCGGACCCTCCTATCTAAAGCGCCAATGTCCGTCTAATTCCATTTGAGTATGCCGAAAGACCTCACACCTCATTCCCGCTTGATAAAAGACTATTTAGAATTTAATCCGCATGGACTGTTATAAGGCTCTTTCAACGATTATTTCACGCCAGCAGCATTGATGCCCAACGCTTCAGACATACCCAAATCCTTGTATAATTCGATTGAACAGAGGGATCTAAGGTGTATGAAATCCGAGAATTGGGTTCACACGAATTCCAGTCATGCATAAAATATATTTAAATATTTTAAGCATGACTGCATATTTGTCCACATCATCTATATGGCTCTACTGAATGAACCATTGGGCAAATAATTTCAGGTTATAGCGACATCTATGGCGCCACATAATAACCTAAAACTACTAAATCCTGCACATCCTGCATCTCGCAATTAGAGTTCTTCATGCGATTTTTACAACAGCTTGAAATTATATATCGAGCAGTTGAACGGATCAGGCATAACACCCGTCTGGTCGGTGGATCCTCCCTTTTTAACGGAGGTCCAAATGCCTCGGAATTAGGGTATAAAATCCCAAGATTTTACACCTTGTTCCGAGGTGAGACTGAGATATGATCTGACTTACCTAGAGCAGTGTGCTGAGAGGATTTGAGGCTAAGCAAAACAATAATGGTCTCCGATTGACCCCCTGGAATATACCAAGTTGGATCCTTATTGTTTCATTGTACTCCTGGATCTGAAGGACCTTTCTCCATTATCCATTTTAACTCATTACCTACTAAAAATATGTTTTACAAAACAAAATTGACGGAACAAACATTCCGTTTTTTTTTTTTCAAAACTTCAGATTCAGATTGAAAGAAAATAATCACCTTGAAAGGGTCGAAAAGGGACGAAATCATTAACCACACGAACAAAGTCGCAAGTTCACGCTAGTACCGCATATTTGAAATGAAAATGTTCCAAATCCTAAAATACAATTTGTCTAAGCGATGGTACGGTTGAGTGAAATTCTCATTTATTTTTCTATTTTATGAAAATAGTTCAATCATAGCGAAGTTTCAGAAATGTATGAAGGGAGATAGAGAGAAATACCTTTAGAACTTTAATCAAGATAATATTCAAGCATTTAAAGAGAAATTGAAGATCAGATTTGTCAGTAAATTATGTAGGTGTAGCTGTAGATACTTGGGTGTAGGCGACCAATTCAAATAAATAGATATACATAATATATATATACCTATAGTTTAAAATCTGACTTAAAAACACAACACCGCCAACGAATCCAAGCATTTAGCTAAGACTCATTTGACTTAGGCTTTTGTTTAAAATATAAACATTTATTTCCCAGAATCCTCAATCTAAAGCAAAGTAAATATTATTATTAAGTCATTATTATCTAGCCTACGCAACAACAAGGAACAGCATTATTATCATGTCGGAAAAACAAACCAAAAACACAAGAGGCTTATATAAATACAATCATAATAATAGTACCTAATTATATTCAAAGGAAAATCGCACCAAAACACATAGACCCACTCACTTCTATCGGGGGTAAAAAGTGCTCAAGGATTCAATGGTGCGAAATAGCGAGCGGCGCGGTTGGCGCAGTAAGCGTTATTAAAATTTGCCTACAGTAGCACAACGACTGCCAACCGACGAATGAGAAAGAAAGACGAAATTAGCCAATTTTATGAGGTTGCAGACTCGTCAACTTGTGCCTTTGAACATTTTCAAACTTAATTTTTGTTTAAGCTGAACGATTTACCCGATCCGAATCCCATGTTCTGTACGTGTACATGACTGTAATATTAATTAAAACGCGGTGTGTATTAAGCTTCACTCTTTAATGAGAAGCTTAATGTTCAATTAGTATGCATATTTTCGCGGGTACATGGTAGCCTAAGCGAAAATATCAGAATATTATTGTGTATCCAGTCTATTCCGTAGTGTACGTTGGCTTGCCGTATCCTCGTGGGGCAAAGAAAGGGTTAATGCGTTCTGGTGGACCGCGTTGTTAACCCGTATGACCGCCATTCCGCCCAAGGCTGCGTCCGAAGGAAAATAAAAAGGTTATCGAAATAATTTTTGATGTCCGCCAATTGTCATTTACTACTGCGGGGCTACACTGAAAATGATAGGGTGGCGCAGAACACTCACTAAGCGGCCAATTTCAATTATATTTCGTTTAGAGTTTGTGTAATAAAGCCAACCAACTGTTTTTACGACCTTAAACAATATTATAATAGTCTTATCTTTCCAACTAGGTACGTCAAACCCAAATTGTTCTTTATTTGCTAAACTAATGTTGGAAATATTTCTTTCCGACTCAAAAATTCAATAAATTCGATTAGATAGAATAAAAGAATGCCTGTGCTCCGTATATTTAATTAAGAAGCTCGACAGAAAACGTTTTATGTTTTATTTTTCTAGTTACCTGAAAGCATAATTTAATTTTTCCATTACCGCTGTCATCTTAATTGCCGTTATTAAAAGATATTGAGTCAAAAAAAATATTAAAGCTTTATTTAAAGCATGAATGTCACTAATGGATCACTAATTACGGATGCTAGTAGGTAAGTAAGTACTTACCCTAGTGGTTTAAATATACTTTTTAGGGTTCCGTACCTGAAGAGTGCCGATGTCGGTTGGTCCGTCTGTTTGTTGGATGTGTATCTCATAAACCGTCAGGTTTTGGTTTAAAATATCTATGATACACCATTTAGAGGTGTAAAATCCGAAATTTTCGGGCACCACTCAGCATAGGTCTTTCAAATCTGCGGACGTTTACAAACATATCTAAAAATGTAGCGAAGTGCAATTTTTTCGACTTAAATATTTTAAATGACTTCCTTATATAAATTTAAAACTGAAATGATAGATGGAAAAAGTTTAAAAAAAGAATAAATTATTTAAATTCTAAAGTTCTTCCGTA
Source organism: Mythimna albipuncta (assembly GCA_929112965.1). Classification (NCBI taxonomy): domain Eukaryota; kingdom Metazoa; phylum Arthropoda; class Insecta; order Lepidoptera; family Noctuidae; genus Mythimna; species Mythimna albipuncta. The sequence continues at coordinate 12,605,450 of OV815969.1, forward strand.
TTTTAGAAAATGTTAACCCTTACAATGACGCAGCTTTCGGGCTACAGAATATCTTTTTAAAATTTAACGTCCACAGTTGGGACTTCTATTTCCTAAATTAGCATAAGAAAAATTAAATTTAGAAATGACGGTACTAAGTTGAAAATGTGACTTTATCTTCTTCTTATATAAAACGTAGGTACTTGTACTTAAGTAATCCATGCTTGTTGAACAGATAGAAAATTTCCAGAAATAACGGCTGAGTTTTCCTAAAATCCATTTCCATAACAGACGTATAATGAGCAAAATAACAAATCTTGTTTCAACTGTTCACAAAGTAGAGCATAAACTCCTTATATGAGCTCAAGTCGAGACAGGCAGTGTTGTAGTAATGGACGCAATATGAGAGACGAGTGTAGTACGTGTTTCGGTAAATAGGTGAAGGCGTACAATCGGTAGCGAGTTAGCAACCCCCGCGGAACAATCTCGACGTGTACGACTATATCGCGGTGTGGCCGTCCCAGTGATTTGTACACGACTTCCTATTTATTCATGCAGTTTCTAGAGACGATTACCTACTCCCGCGGCTCATGAATAAATTTGAATAATTTCCCGCTGAGGTGTAAATGATGCAAGTTTTTGCATTTAAAACTGTTATTAATCACTTTACTTTTTCTGTTGACAAATTGCGGAGTCGTGGTGTTCGTAGTTCTAATATTAACATTTTTAAATTTCTTAAGAAATGCTGTTTTGTAACAAATGATTGTGGCTGCGCGGTTGATAAATGTGCTACCACGATCGCCATATTAAAACGTCACAATACAATGCATAACTTACTTGTAGTGTTACGACACGCCATTCGTAAAATGCAAATGTGAAACTGCATACAAAAAGCAACTATTCGAAATGCTCTAATAAAATTATGAACGATTGGCTAGCCTTGTAAAATATAAATGCTAGATGTTTTTTTGTGGATATGGATATAACTGCATTTTACATTTTTCAGTTAGTCAACTTTAACTCGTATTGAATATTTATAACATAATAATTCATTTCTTAACCAATTAGTTTTGTGGTTGTTTTCCTTTACATATTTGAGATAGAGACAAAAACGATATTTATTCATTAGTATTTTTGTACTCAATAACTAAATCTTATTGTTTTTTTCTTTCACATATATTTTCAGATATAACGTGAGACAAAAAATTCAGTTTATTAAAACGAGCCATAGTCTCTGAACCAAACAGACGAAATGATAGCCCAACTTTGCAGTTTAGCGTTAGTTCAGCTACATTCCAACCGAACAATGGATGACGAATTGTCGACAAACCTTGAACAAAAACCTTGCGTCACCAAATAAGACGCAGCTCAATTCTGATCCAAACTAGATAAGTAGGTACTTCCCTAGAGACACAAACATTTTATTTTCTCCTTGCCAATCACATATCAGCAGTATCGAAATACGTGAAATCTATGCGAATGAAGCAACCAATAAAATACTGTTAATTACCTTTTTTAAAAGCTTGGGTAAAAATGGATTGCTGTGTTTCGGATTTCATTTAAAAGTCGGGTGAAATTGGAAGGACAGGATCTCGGATTATAGTTCTAAATTGGAATTGGACCCGATACATGGATAGGTTCGGGCCTTATCACGTTGGACTTACTGTCGTCATGGGTGTTATTTGCGTTTACCCTACACCTCTGCGTATCTTCTTTTATCTTAGTAGAATCAATTTGGGGATTAAAAGTTTGTCTTACAGATCAGGAAGGTTTTGTCGCCAGTTTTATGTTTAAAAAATAATTAAAACATATTCTGTCAGTAGTTTTCTCCACCTCGAAATAGAAAATTATCTAAATGGAATGTTCCTTTTCGTACTATCAGGATAAAAATCCTATCCTATTTAAGAAAATAGTCTATCTTTGTGCCATATTTCACCCAAATCTGTTCAGTCGTTTAAACGTGAAAAAGTAACAAACACACACACATACAAATTTTTGCCTTTATTATTTTAGTCGATTGTATCAGCCAGTCTTTTCTCAACTTCTACTTATTTTCTTATTTACTTGTTATTTAGTAGAAAAACAATTATCATTTCAGTGCAGCGTACAGCAGTCGACTGGTAAGCGTGTTGCAAGATTGATTGCTGCCCTGTGACGTCACTACGACTACACCCATGCTAATCACCGGAACGTCCACATAAAGTAATTATTACCAGATATTATTATTGGTAATTATAAATTATTGCTTCAATTTTGATAATTTATGTTACAGATCCATTATCGTGGTATTTTGAAACGTGGTTTGAAATGTCACTTTGTTAGTAATTTTCAAGCTATTTGGAAAGAAGTTACCCTAACCGATTGAGCTGAAATTGTGTATAGGTACCTATGTAATTTGAATGACAATTAATACGATAGGTACCATGGAACTGGTCTGTTTCTAGAATTGGATAGTGGCCATAGAAACTACTGTGCGCAACGACATGACTCCATCGTGTTTGAACTTTTTGGAAGGTTCTTGATAAGTGCTTCATAAGTGCGATGATAGTTTTTTTTTTTTGTTTTTTATTGATATCTAATTAAACTTCATAATTTATACAACTTTGCAGTGCGATAGCCCTGTTAATGACCACAAATGGTCAGCCAAAGATTGATGGTCGCAGCTTGAAAGAAATATCTCTTCTCTATAGCCCCCAAGAGAGCAACAGAAACATAGTTTATTGGAACAGCACGCAGCTTTTATCAAGCAAGTTAAATTAAAGCACATTAGCACGCTAAAGGAATTGCCGCCGGTTTAGTTCTAATTACAATCTCTGCCTACTCGCTAGACAACCTCACTTTGGTTCACTATAATACCAATCTATGTAGATTGCAAATCAATAATTTATACACAATCGCTTCGCTGTTGTAGTTAAAAGCAGTCATAATACGATTTAAACGTGTTTTCGTATGCGTGAAGCGTACAGTGATGTGGATATTCGATATTTCGCTGATAGCGGCGGTTGACAATGAGAGATGAATTTATAGTGGCAGGTAATGCTTGTTCAACATCATCCTTTCACGAGCCAGATTCTGTTGGTGAATTTCGTTGATTGTCCCATTTAATCGCACTGATATAGTTAGCTTTTGTCCACCAAACTAAATCTTAGTACGTTTTAGTTTTAAGTAAACAAAGGTGACTTTGGCGTACCCTTTTTACTAACTTTTGACTTATAGGTTTAAACCATTAATTTCTGATGGCATCTTGATCATTTATTTGGTCATGCGACCACAATTACACGTAAAACTTTTCATTAAATATTATTTTAACTGAAAATTGTTCAATTGAATGTCATTGAACCTACCACATTAAATATAAATGGTCAGGTTTCAGTCATAAAGAATACAGTAATTTTCAGCCACCTCATTAATAATAAATTAAACATATAACAGGAGTTCATTGGTGCGTAAAGCAGCAACATGCATACAATGAATGGACACGCGACACTCTACCGGACAGCACATGTCACGACTGGATTTATCGACACCACTTAGTTGCACGTCATATGTACTGCACCACTATCGAAAAAGTGATTTCAAACGTTCAACGGCAATTATTACCCTCGTGGCTGTTACAGCGACCGACACGCACGTACGACAAACGCTCCTTGTCTTTTTAATGAAAGTTCAGTCGCTAGCGTCCCACAGGATTAGTTCATTTGGACATGGAGTAAATTTACTCAGGCCAATCTAATATGGGTACACGCACGAGATAGCTGCGATCTTATTTAATCTATGGCTTTAATTTCGACCTGGGACCTACGATAATATCTGATAGTACAAGAAAAATATCTAATAAAAAGCTCGTAACTGTTCCACTGTTTTTCTTTTGCGAATTAATTTGGCGATGTTGAGTTTTCGACCCTTATCAGCAGTGGATATTATAAACAATTGCTCCGGAACGTTTATGGGCTTTTAGTATTGGTTAATGTCGGTAGTATATCTATGTGTGTTGTTAGGAACATCTGCTACTGAACTCCCCAATAAGGATGAATTTATTGAATAGGACGACATTTAGTTAGTTTCTGATCTTGACATCTGACTGAAACAGTATCTTTAAAGTTATCTATATTTTTAACCTTTGCATCAAACAGATGAGACAAAAGCAAATATATTCTTAAAGTGATTCTAAGAATGTATCTATATAGTTCGGTTGTTTAGTTTAATCACATGAATATTTTCTAAGAATAACTGTTTGATAAAATAAAAAACATTTACCTTGGTTTCGTTTAATCTACATTTCTATTGAGCTGTCCATTAGAACAATTGAAACAAGAGACGACTTTCAACGAGAAAATTATAAAACTTTCAGAACAAAATATTTGGGTAAACCTTTTTCTGAAACGATGTAAAAACGTGATAACGTTTTTCTCAGAGTAATATTTTGTCAAAATGAAGTTAACATAAAACTCTGTACCTACTTAAAAAAATAGGTTTAAGTATCAATAACAAGTTTTTGCATCAAAAAGCAAGACCAAATATCAGGATAAAGCCGTAACATTTGTGCTATCGTGGCACAGGATCACAAAGCAAGTAATTTTTGACAGAGTATGAACAAAATGGGATATCGTGTGCCCCAGAGGCCGGCTGAGCGGAGATATTGAACTGGTCAGGCAAAACGAATAGGTTCGGGAGCGGACCAAGTACCGCTATCGACTAAATCCACCTTCCGCTGAATTGAACCTTTCAAGTGTTTAATACATCAACGGTTATTGAGTTACGCTCGTATATCGCTAAGTAAATCGTGTATTATGATATTGAATTGCTGAAAATGATTCGGAAATGGGGTAGAATGTAATGATAACGAAACGATTCAGTGGTTGGTCATTGCAATAATTTTTTTGTGGTTTCAAGCGTTTCTGATATTTGATTTGGGGAGGATGAGCAACTAAATTAAAGTTGACGCGTTCAAAATGAAAATAAAAGTTAATAGGCTAGTTGCCGTAAAAAATTTAATAATTCCGTCTTTTAGATTATTTAAAAATAAAGGACACGTATTTTTTTATTTGTAAATTGAACCAAAAAATGACAAAGATTTAGCCCATTAAAGTTACGTGTAACGTGTCACGCCGCGGCGCCGTGCTACATTTTTTCGCACGAGGTGATGTGACACGTAACTTTATTAAGCTATATCTTTGTTATTTTTTGTTTAATTGAAAAAAGAAAAAATACGTGTCTAATATTTTTTTATAATCTAAAATACGGACTAAAAAAATAATAATTTTGACCCTGGAAACTACACTATTCAGTACAAGATTTCGAAATATTATAAAATTTCAAATATAGATCTCAGAAATTCAAAAAGACACAACAAATTCGTTAAAAAATATCTACATATACATCGTGAGAGAGATGTTTAAGTACTATGTAAAACATTTTTTTTTACAATTAAGTATTGACTTAATCTTAATCTTTTTATTACCACCATAAACTATGACCATTATTAAATTCCTTTTATTTCATTTTGTTAGTAATCTACACTATTATAAAGAAGTGAAGTAATTTTTTTTTGTTTGTCTCTGTAAATACTGGTCCGATTGCGAACATTTTGCCACCGATAAAAATATGCTTTTCTTTACTTTACAATTATTTTACTTTCACAAATAAAATCGCTATCGCAAGAAATCGATCTTAAGGTAGTACATATTATAAGGTTTTTCAATAAGCTATTCGAAGCTACATGGCCTATGGATAATCACATCTAATCAACTCCTGCCCGTCCACTGAATAAAGACGTGACGTATGACGCTTCTACCTCTTTGAATGCCGTAATTAGAGACACAATAGAAAGACAATTGCTTATGTCGAACTGTGTAACATAAGACATTCAAAAGGTATATAATTATCATTGATAATTTTGACCAAGACCAAACCTTTAAAAACACTTGTTTTTTTAAATACACACACATACCTATATACAATCTAATTTTACTTGTTACACCAGTTCTACTGTGATCCCATGAAGAGTTCCGTTCCGTAGCCTCGAAGTTCATCAACAAATCATAACAATATTTCTATGGAACCAACTTAGAAGCATAGCATAAAATAAATAATTTTCAAAATTGGACCACAATAATTGACCGAGAAATCGGTGAACCTACATTTAAAAAAATCATTCAGTCGAACCTCTTTCTTTTTGAAGTCGGTTAAAAAGTGCGGCTGTTTCATGAAGTCCCAAGATATTTTACTTTAAATGTTAAGGATACGACTCATCAAAATTGTTCGTTCTTAGTAGTAAGCTGATTATTGCTGATATCTTCTACATTGTGTGAATAGGTCAAGTCCCAAAACGAATTATTCGATTCAATTTTCTTTACAGAGATAAAAATAATTACTTCGAATAAGGTCTTAGGGAACAGTGAGATACTGAAAGCAACCATTAAAGCTACTTACGAGGTTATCGTCAGAAGTATTAGACACTTGGTAATTTCACTGGGGGCGGATAGAGCATGTTAAAGACTTGGCTCGGTCAGTGATCATTGTGACAAAATTCAAACGATGAAAGTTTGAAAATAGTGTTGGAAATTTTTCATGAAATTAAGACAATCAAATTAGGTAGCACCTATAAGATATTAACAACTCCTTATGTGCTTTATTCTACAAATAACTATTAAAAACGATAAAAATACGACAGCTAACGTACACAGGTGAGCTTAACCCACAACTAGATTTTGTTACAACTTTATGAAAACGACAGAAAAATGTTGCATTTTTTTGCGGTAGGAAGTCATCTTATGACTTCTCAAGCTCTAGGGTGGAGCGACCGGAGGGCGTGAGTGACTTTTACTGAAAAAAACACCTATGTGCTTCAGTTGCCTTTTTCGTTCCAGTAGGGCTTTCTTTTAAAAAAACCAGGTGCCCCTTGCGGGCATAGGCCATGCCCGGATTTGCTGACATCTCTGTGAAAAACACGTGGAAAACTATGCACTGTCAACAATTTGGACTGGGACCGGTGGAACCAATAAAATAAATTACATATGAGGATAATTATTATTTACAACAAAATTACTAATTATTTCACACTTAAAAGTAAAAATAAACTAATTAAATATGTGTACAGCACACACTTCATAAACATACTATTTACTTTTTTTTTCTAGCCTTTGCTGTCCCACTGCTGGGCAAAGGGGAGGCCCAAGTCCTTCCAAACTTTCTTCTCCTGCACCGTCTCAAACCTGCCCGTCCTAACCTACGGTGCTCAGACCTGGTCTCTCACCGAACTACAAAAGTTTCGCCTTGGGGTTTGCCAGAGAGTTATGGAGCCCAGCAATCTGGGCGAAAAGAACAGACCGAATACGGAACGACACGTTGCGTTCCATAACGGGTATCATATACGTGGGCAAAAAGGTTGCCAGGCTCAAATGAGACTAGGCGAGTCATGTCAGCCGCATGCATAGGGACCGCTGGGTGAGCGTCGCCACACAGTGGGTCCCTACTGAAGGAAAGCGCCGTCGAGATTGGCCTAGAAAGAGGTGGCGGGATGATCTGGACGCGTACCGCGAGGACTATATACAAATAAAAAAAAACTATATACATATAAATAAGATCTATACATACATAATATTTTTAAGTCATGTTGACAGGAAATGTTCCCTTGTGCTTCCCCTGAAAATCTCCCATGAAATGCCCTCTTAATCTGGGTGGAAGAGATTTCCAGAACGAAAAGTAAAAAATCTACTGTAACAACTTCAGGAGTGGTTGAGTAAAACAAAGAAGAGAGGAAAACTTCATTACTCTTCTCATCGAGAATCTTTTATGCCAAAAAACAAGAAATAATTATTTGCTCTCGATTCTTTATTCATCGATGTGTCACGTCATTTTCATAAAAGATAATTGAAATGCCAGGTGTGATTGTGACAACATCATTCCTTGTACATTGTACACTTATGGTCAGTGTAAATATAATTATGCAACTCAATCCTGGACAGCGGGAATATGTATAGGTATGGAGTTGGGATCGACCGGAGTTCCCATCACGTAGAATAATTAAACGCAAACAAACTGCCGTGTCCACCGGCGATCCAGATAGTTAAGTTTATTTTCGATATCTGCTGTGACCCGAAATCGATTTCATTTATTAGATTTTTATAAACGAACATTCGATATGTTGGGAATTATTGTTTTATGATTGTATGACGATTTAGTGACGGATTACGTCGAATAAATATGATGTTTTTTGAGGTTTTAGTCGGAACAATACGATTGTGGAAAGCCTTTCATTCGAGAAATGTGTTTATCCATTTGACCGCTTTATTTAATTAATTAAAACTAGTTTTAATTTTTAAATAAATCGCTTCTACTAAACCTCGTATTAAGTACGTTTGTTTTATGCATTGAATAAAAATACGAAATGTTTTATTATCTTTAAAATGACCTTCTAATTTTTGCATACGAATTAACAGTTTTCTCTCTGACATAAACACAACTAACCATAGAAAATAACCAATTAAAAAAATGCACAAAAGAACTGCATATTTCTAAAAGAAATTTCTGTCAGCAGAACTGGAGTAACTGGATAGGTTATATGGTCATCGTCAAATCTAATTCATCCTTGTATTCATTCTTCACAAACTCTGATAGCTGCGTATAGACCAATGAATAAACGAACTTGATATCCTAATGGGTAGTTAGCCATAAATGACCCAGTCTAAAGTGCATCTCCCTTGGCAGCATGTCACTTAATTAAATGAGCATTTGGCACTCAAGCTGCAATAGACGCGTTACCGTTATGGTCTACAGCACATTGTCACCACTTGCTGCCGACCTCACACTTATTGGATTTCATACTGGAGGTGACATTAACTCCATATGAGCTTGAGTGTACCAGTCTATGTATAAACTATTAGGGGGGAGCTGGAACTTAAGAATGTGAACTTTTGTATTAACATTTATCAAAGTTTCCATTTACTTTAAATTTCGTTAAAAGATTTTAAATATTACATCACGACTGTTCTCCCCAAAGGCAGACGTGTATATTGAATAAGTAAAATGATCGTTATTGTTCTTATCATAAACTAGCTTCTTCCAGCTGCTTCGCCCGCGCTGGAGTAGAGAATATATACCTGTCACTTAGTGATAAAATACCATTCTATTAATGAAAGATTTTTTTAAATCGGTATAGTTGTTTGTGAGTTTATTTTTTTATAAACAAATATTAAAAAATCAAAAGCGCTCATCTTTCCTGTTTATAGTAATAAGTACAGACTAGCTTCTCCAATCAGTTTAGCCCCATAAAAATAACTTTACTCCCATTATAAATTATGGATGGAAGATAAAATGTAAGATACCTTACTGACATATAAGCTACTAGTTTTTGCCCGTAGTTTTGCCTGCGTATATAAAATATAACCTATGTCACTCAGGAATAAAGCAGCTTACCATCGGTGAAAAAAATTTAGCGATAGGTCCAGGACTTTCAGAGATTACCTCATACAAACAAAAAAAAAATCAAACTACCTCTTTATGAGTATAGATGTTATTGTAAAATTTCAACCGTGAAACCGTAACAAACATACGGTCTCAGACAATATTTACAAATTTTCGCCTTTATAACATTAGTGTGATATTAATATTTTTAAAGATAATTTTCAGACACAAAAAGAACCATTAATCATATTTTTGTGTAGCATCAATACACCTAAAATATCACACAAAAACGAAATAAAAAAACAATGTTCAGTAAGTACTTTGTTGGTATGCTTTAAAAAGATATTTTCAATATCAAAGCTTTGTTATGAAACTCACGTTGTTCAGATTAGAGATTTTTATATATCTTTTATGTAACCTCACACCTATTATGTATGTGAGTATCAGAGAAGATATTTTTAACATCGCATTTTACTAGCTTCTGTTAGCGACTTTGTCCGCGTAAAAATAAAAAAATATTTTTTTTATATATATGGATAAATGTATCCTGTATGATATTCCAGGTCATCGTCGTAATAATAACAGTCCATGAGAATATATTTATAACTAATTTGCCACCGTTATCTACTTTGCCTGGATTACGGTATATTTTCAAGTCAAGATTGTAACATACTAGAATAATTGATATTTTTGTTTCAGTTACCAATGCATTATTTTGAGATCAATATTTCTCAACTTGTATATTGAGTACCTAATATTTCAGTTACAAACTAGCTATATCACAGTTTACTATTGAACCAAACAAACATTTGTACACCGTTACAAACTTATATTAGGTAGAAGTTATGAAAACTACTCACAATATTGCAAACAAGCTCGTAATATTGAGCGGTAAATATTTAGGCTCAATCTGCTAGCACACTCGAATGAAAATCTAGCAAAAACTAGAGCTTAAATAAAAATAAAATATAAGTACCTACCTAGGTACAAAAACAGGTCCTTACGTTCAATTGCAGGTACTTCATAATGTTACAATCTTAGTGTTGGAATGTTTTTCCGCTTCTCAATTATTTATGTGTACGCAGTTATTACGACGTAAAAAGCACCAACCTTCCCCAGATCATTAGGAGCAAGGAAAAACAGAAAATGAGAGAAACCTTTTGGGTGTTATGTTACCGCATACAACACTTAATTTGTGATTGAGGTACAGCTTTCTATGGCCCTTTCTGACTTTTGTAAAAACTTTACCTGCAATCATTGTAGATAAGAACCTTTTTTTAACAAAAATACCTTCCTGTCCCACATCTCAAGTTCAAACAACGCACCGCGATATTAAAATGGCTAAACGCTCATTTAGAAACAGGTTCACCACGAGAATATTCAGAATCTAACCGAGTTTAAAAGCTACGCTATGAATTTTAAACTGAAAACTACATTGGATATGAGCAGAAAGGCGAGCGCTATGTAAACAGTACGCTGTTTCCGCGAGTAATATTTGAAAAAAGTGCCTCTGAAAGGATGCTGCACCGACAGTGGAAATAAAATATTCGTATACAAGAACTCGGCGTGGAAAGTTTTTCATAAGGAATTTAGAATTCGAACTCACCTAATCATTGCGATGAGTGGAGTTGAGCAGCGACTATACTTCATACGCATGTGTAGCTCTAGGGACACGCCACTGATAAGAAAACCGCCGTAGGCCTGGAGACCTCTCAGACAAAGGACTTAGTTTGTTTTCGACAAAACACAAAAGAGAACCCTAAGTAAGCACAAACAACATGTAACGTTACAAATTACGTGGAGCAATTCCAATTTATCTTTGCAACTGAATCCATTACCTTAATTTCTCTTACATTGATACAATAAAAATAACAGAGATTTTCTTACAAATAAAAAATGGCGGTTCTAATGCTGAGTAATAATGTAAAGAAAATGTTGAGATAGGTTTGCAATTGTAGAGAGAAACAGTAGTAGTAGGTTCATGCATAAATGTATTGAAACTGATGTAATATTTTGCGGTGGAAATTTGTAAATACGGTAAAATATTCGCTGCGATAATCATAACAATGGTCAGTCGAAGTTTAAAATATCGACCATTTGTCGGTGAAGTGGGGGGACCGCTGGCCGCCGCATCCTGAAACTGTAACTCGAAACAAGCCAGCTGACGTTGTGTCTTTGCTAACAAACAATCGGTACTTACTGCAACTGAAGTACTGAACTAAAACAAAGCGGACTGCTCTAAATGTCTGTTGACAATTATACCGCTACTCGGGAATGAGAATTCTGCATAACCCATTAATAACTATCGATCAGTTCTGTAATTATTCCTGTAGCTTGTCGCCGAATGAGTACGAAACGGTGCCGACATAAGCAGTCTCCGGAATTCGATAAAGCACTAAGCTATAATTTGTAACAGAAATCCTTAGAACAAGGTGTATATGGAGCTGCAGGGTTTAACAGCTGAACAATTTGGTGGAGATTATGACTGTTTGAGGATAATACAGAAAACACCGGCCATCGGGTAACTCAGTAACAATGTTGCCCTCGCAGATTAATCAGATGCGGTGGTTAGACTAGTTAAGTTCCACGCGGTTTTCTCGGAATTCCTGGCATCTAGACAATGTTACGAATGCGAAGCCGGTACATCAACAAAACGTTTTTTATCAGCTTTTTATTACTTCATCATCGCGTAAAAGGTTTCGGATAAAATAATGCTATTTTGATACCAATATTTTCAGAATTCGTTTTTCACAAGATTGGCTTTGTAACGTTATTGTCGGCATAAAAATAATTTAATCAACTGGCCACTGTAAAGAATAATAAATAACGTTAAATAAATAGTTTGAAAAAGTATTTTGTATGAAGTCCATGGTTTTTAAATAACAGTTTCGTATTTTATGAGGATTTGTACAGTTGGCAGTTTACCATAAAAATTACAGGCCGTTGAATTCATTCACATATGAATTACGGTTAAATAAGTTCTCCTAGTAATTACGGGGCCGAGGTCTTTTACCCCATTGCATAGCAAAATCCGGTTGCATGAAGCAAAGTGTTACGTAATAAATATCACCTAATCACAGCTTTCTGTTCTTTTTAAAACGTCCCTCAGTAGCTATATCATTGTTTATACAGCCAGTCTTTGAATTTCCGGTAAGTACGTAATGTAATAATAGAGAGAAAGCGTACGAAACACAATTACGACAAAATAAAAGTGACGTTTTACGCAGCCTTGTTTGAAAGAAATGCTGTGTTTTTTGCAAAGTAAATAATACGTTTGCTTGATATTTATTTTGAGAAGCTTATTATTAGATAGAATTCAAAGCCCACTGGCGTTTAACTTGTCATTTTTTGATTAGTTATTAATGACTGCCTCATCAGACTCGAGGTCGTAAGCGACTGCCGAGCGCGGGGTCCTGGGTACTATTTTCGGGTCGAATAAAGAGGAAGTTGGTGGTGTGAGACCCCTGTGAAAAAAATTGTGTCCCATCGAACTATTAAGGTAAAGGAATAAAGATTGAACCTGTGTTTACGCATACATTTGAACACCATAATAACTCCTGTGTACTTACTACTAATCTCCATTGAGATCACCATTGAGTATTATTAATTTATTAGTGACTAAATTTTAGTAGCTTACATTAAGCATACATTTTTAGGGTTCCGTAGCCAAATGGCAAAAAACGGAACCCTTATAGATTCGTCATGTCTGTCTGTCTGTCTGTCTGTCTGTCTGTCTGTCTGTCTGTCCGTCCGTATGTCACAGCCACTTTTTTCCGAAACTATAAGAGCTATACTGTTGAAACTTTGTAAGTAGATGTATTCTGTGAACCGCATTAAGATTTTCACACAAAAATAGAAAAAAAGCAATAAATTTTAGAGATATACATAGAACTGAAACTCAAATTTTTTTTTTTCATCAGACCCATGCGTGTGGGGTATCTATGGATAGGTCTTCAAAAATGATACTGAGGTTTCCAATTTCATTTTTTTCTAAACTGAATAGTTTGCGCGAGAGACACTTCCGAAGTGGTAAAATGTGTGTCCCCCCCCCTCTAACTTCCAAGATAAGAGAATGATAAAACTAAAAAAAATATATGATGTACATTACTATAAAAACTACCAACGAAAATTGGTTTGAACGAAATCCAGTAAGTAGTTTTTTTTTAATGCGTCATAAACCGAAAAAAATACACTATTATTAAAACATCGATCAAAGTTACAACACATTACAAGAACTTTTATATTATGTTACTTGCTGCTACGGAACCCTTCATGGGCGAGTCCGACTCGCACTTGGCCGGTTTTTATATAACAAAAAAATACGTGAATTTACAAAAAGAAATATCATACAAAGAAAATCAAATCCAAGTCTTTCCCAGCCGATTGGTAAGTGAAGTGGAAACGACGGAATTATTATTAAGTTTGATTCAGCTCGTGTGGAATGCGTTCGGTAGCGCATGTGCACCGAAGCTCAAAGCAATGAACTTAGCGAGCGAAGCCGCGCCACGCCGCGTAGCAAGCCTACAGTCGCGCCTCGACTCGCTACGCGGACGCACGTAGCACGCCTACGCCGCTACGGGCTACGAACTTCTACACTCGTCGATCTCGCGTAGCGCGATGCCGCGCGAACAGTGAAGTTTTTTTCGCTAATCTATGATGTGTTTTGAATGATGTTGTTGGGAAAACTCTTGTTCTATATACACTTCGGACTTGTCTTCCATGTTGTGATTTGTTTTAAGGATTCCGTCGGTAAGTTACAACAAAAACAATAATAATAAATGAAGGATAAAGTGGAATGATAAATAAAATGGCCGATGCTACTTTAATTCTATTTGGGTCTAAAACAGAATATTAAAACAAATGGATAGTAATAAACAAAACACTAAAACCTACTTCAGTATGAATAAAATAAAATTACATCCACAGAATGTGGGCTTCATTACGGCTGAAAAGGTCTGGTTATATGAAAAACATTTAGTACCGTTATTAAAAGTTCTTTGACATCAAAAAACAAACAATACAAGTACATTAAGGCAGTTATAGGTTAGTGTCAATAAAATGGCTCGCGACAAAGTGATCTTTACTTGTCGTGACTACCAGATATAAAAATAGTTTTTTTTTTAATATTCAAACCTTGTACCGAAAATAAATCTATAACGGGATATATTCAAATTGTCGTGGTTAAGCGACGTAGAGACTTATTAATAATTTAAATAAAAAAGTAATAAAGATAGGAAGTGTTTGAAAATATTGTGGTTAAGTAAATAATACATTGATGTGTTGTTGAGTGCTGACTCGTGTAAAATGTTATGTTGCCTAAATTATTCAGACCAAATATTTGAATCGTTCAGCCAACTAAAATGACGGAAAGCATTAATTAACAAATTATTTACACCACCAATTATGGTTTCCCACTCACTGAGGCGAGCTTTAATAATAATTGTTCTTTAAACTAGTAATTAATTAACATATACTTTAAAACGAATTTCTGTTTTTCAATTATTGGAGCAAAGTTATAATCGTTGCTTTCTAGTAGTCAAAAAAAAAGTAAATTCATGTATATATCTGTAACTTGTTAGATTGGGTCATAGATAATTCAGTAAGCATGCCAATAACTTAGAGAGTGATGCAGGCGTCCATTTCTATGATAACAAACTTCGGTCGCCATTCTTCCTGCCTCACTTGGTGCACCACACTCTATGACCGTTTCTTTGAAGCGAACTAGCGGTCCCGAATCACAGTGAACGTTTGCGGTCTAGTATCTATGATTTTTTAGCATTTTTATACCAATCAAGCCTTTTAATATCTGTTGCTCGTCATACTATCTCTCTTCGCATATGTCACGAGTCTCGGTACCTACCTTTATTCTAAGTTTTTTATTTATAAAAGGACTGACTGGTATGTCAACTCACAGCCAAAATTACTGGGACTAGGAACATGAAATGTTAGACAAAGCTTCCTTTTATGAGGTAGGCGAGTAGGTACTAGGAAGAGGTTTTGGCAAAGTCAAACTTTAAAAAGCTGACCAAATAGAATATCGGAGAGGGAGAGTGAGGCCAAAAAAGATGAATAGATTGTGTGAGGAGTGATATGAAAAAAAAGGGAGTTAATGCTAGTGTGACGGGTGACAGGGCAGAATAGAAGAAAAAGACGTGTTGCGCCGACCTCAAGTAATATGGGACAAGTGCAGAAAGATGACGATAATGGTTTTATGATTCTAAAACTTTATATAAAGCTTAGTATCTACAGAACGTAACTGCGACAAATCTATGTAATATTCTAGGAAAACCAGAGGTATTCCTTTGTGACTCGTGGAATTGGGTCCATTGAAAGTGCAGTCTCTAACAAACTGCGGTCACCAATCCCAATGCCACCCGAGGTGATTATGACCATCCCCTTTGACCGTTTCTTTGTAGCGTACTGGTCCAATGTTCAAGTGAACGTTTGCGGTTTAGTATACCTAGATGAATGCCTGTATCCCAGCCACCTTTAGAATAGCCAATTAACGTAATTTTATCTTATGTTTTATTTTCTAGTCTTCTCTCAAGTAGAATATACCAAGTTATTTGTAAAACTCTCAACAACCTGTCAGGACTATATATCTAAAAAAAACATACATTTAGCCGAACATAGAACCTCCTTATTTTCGAAGTCGGTTAATCATAAACAATTACGTTTGTTCTATGACTTTTTACAAAACATAAATTATTTATCTAAAACAAACCTTCAAAATTTCGTTGTTCTATCTAACACGTTTCAACTCTGTATGTTGCTAAACCTACCTACGTCTGTATGACGCAACGCAAGCACATCAAACACCCCCGCTGTTAGATCCCCGATTCACTCCGCTATTGTACTATCGCTTGTTTCGCATAGACTTCATAATATTATCAACGTTCAATTTAAATATTTTTATTTTTGCATGAAAATCTGATGAACTAAAATATAATATATTTTTAAAAGTCATAGAACTAAGTTGTTGTTTATTACGTTAGTAACATAGTCCTAAGAGGTTGCCAGTGTTTTACAAATAACCCCGTATAGTATAATATACAAAGAGATATCTGAAGGAAAATATCTAATTGAAAGTAATCAAAACAAAATCAGTTCAGTGGTTAATGAGGACTAAGCCCACATAAAGATAGATAAAAATATTGCGTTCAATAATGAAACACATTAGTACATTTTAAGGGTCCGTACCTCAAAAGGAAAAAACGGAATCCTTATAGCATCACTTTGTTGTCCGTCCGTTTGTCTGTCTGTCTGTCTGTCTGTCTGTTTGTCAAGACCCTTTATCTCGAAAACGCGTAGAGGTATCGAGTTGAAATTAAAAGTATATACTCAGGTCTACAGTCCTTTTAAGCTGTGAAAAAATCAAACTTCTAAGTTAACGAATTAAACAGATACGGCCGTTTATGTCGCAAAAAAAGCGTATGTTTTGGTACTCTCAAAGATCGAAATTCATAGGGTACTTCCCGTTGATCCAGAATCCTGAAATTTGGCACAAACCAAGGTCTTATAGCACGCGTATAGGAAAAAATCAGAATACAGTAAATATGTTATTACCTAACACTTGGGAATTGTAGTTAGCACGGAACCCTCAGTGCGCGAGTTCGACTCGCACTTGCCCAGTTTTTTATTTATAAATATGTTTTCTTAACATGAATAAATTCATCCTTTTTGCAGTGTCAACATTAATATCATTTGGTTTGTAAATAGAAACGGTTTTTAAATTTAATATAACTATGCTTTGTAGTCAAGCTTTATAACGAATACATATTTATTTATGAATCAGTGTCAATAATGTAAATAACAATAGTATTAAGACAGCGTTTTGATTGGGAGGTCGCCCTTCATTAAGTCCTTCGTGGAATAATAGATTTTCTATTTCAAGGCTTTGTTGGACCTTTCTCGGTCATTCCTGTGATCAAACCCAAAGGCCTGTCGAGATTATTAATTAAAAAATAAAAACGTTTTATCGTTACTTTAATACCAGTGCTAGTATGTTAAATCATAGACATGTTCTATGGACACCTCAGCAAAACATTTTTTAGACATGTTCTGTCTTGGACACCCCAGCAAAACATTTTTTTTAGGTTGGTGATCATCTAATGATATCTCCCGCTCTTGGGCGGAGCGAGAAGGCGTGTCAGACTTTTATTGACTACAACCCACTCCTGTTCCTTCTTTGCCTTCGATTTTGAGGAAATGGGAAATCTAATAAAAGTAGTGGGTATAAAACAAAGTCGCTTTCCACGTCAGTCAGTTTGTTCGAAACTTCTCCTAAACCAAACAGTGGATTTTGATGTGGTTTTTACTAATAGAAAGATCCGGTTACGAGGAAAATTTTTATGTACATACGTTCAAAATTGTGGCAGATTATTATTAAAATATTAAATGGCAATTGTTTATTTATTTTTTTGATGATTTTCCTATTTACTTATTTATTGTTTATTTGAGGCATTACCCATAGAAATATTATTAAATTAAATTGATACAGCATAATATATAGTAAAATAAATTAGATAAGAGAAAATAATTGAATAACATCATTAAAATAATTAAATTCTAAGTCTAAGGTACACACAGTGAAATACTACATACACTATCTGATTGTTACACACACATTATATGTAATTATTACGTACTAGCTATTCTGGCAAACGTACTTTTGCCGTATAAATTATCAAAGAAATATCGCGATTTGAAAATGGAGAATAGGAGGGTGAAAAATACTTTACACCATAAATATACACAAAAATTAGTCAAGTCGCTTCGGAGAAGTTCGAAAACAAACACTGTGAAACGCAATTTTGGGAGCGCATTTTTACGGGTTCTAAAGCCATAAGTTCAAAAACATAACTTATTCTGTTAGTTTTCAACACTCTTTTAAAAACACCTGATATTTTATTATAATTTAAATGTAAAAGTCGTCAAATAAATAAATAAAATACAGTTTAAATTCTTGCTTTATTACTAGGATCGACCTAGTAATAGAGATCGGTGACTTGGTCTTTGACGTCCAAACTCCAAGTCTAAACTGGAGGTTGGCCACTGACCCATTAAGAGCAGTACGCTAGATTTGAAACTAACTAATAGGGTTAGCAACTCTACACTGCGCTCCAAAACGCAATTTACCGATGTAGCTCGACCAAATTTAAATGAAAGAGGGATTTTGTCTGCCGCATGCCGACGACGCATTACGGTGATATGGCCCTTAAAACAATCATAGCATAGTCGGCCTTATAATGATCCCACTTTTGGGACTCAGACGTCCTCTCTGGGAGAGGAAATGGGCCGTAATCCACCACGCGATCCCAGTGCGGGTTGGTAGATGTCACATGTCTTCGTTTTTTTGGTTCTAGGACATGCTAGTTTCCGCACGATGTTTTCCTTTAGCGTTGAAACAATCAGACTATAATATTATTAAAAAAGAAGTTTGTTCGTATCAGTATGTGTTTGTTACTCCTTCACGCTCAAACGGCTAAGCGGATTTAGTTAAAGCTACATTAGTACATCATATCCTGGAATGCTGGGGCCATGGGTCGACTTTTTCGTGGAACTTATCCGTAGTTCAAGAACGCAAAGGGTAACTGAACGAACATTGGTGTGTTTTCGTCAGTAAAAGTCTCTCTCCATCCTAGAGCGGGAGAAGTCATTAGATGATTTACCACCTAAAATAATGCCTTCATAACCTTTATTTAAGAAGTCACGTTGAGGACAATTATCATCCACCTGTCCATATGGAATATATGAAAGTATAAGAAAGGATTTACAAACTTCACCCCTAAGGAGTTAAAACGGGGATCAGACTTTGTATAGAGAAATCTACCTCCATTCGGGCGGGCGAAGCCGCTGACAGAAGCTAGTTCAAATATATTATTTTAGTGTAATTCATCACATAATCCCTCCCGCTCTGAGCAGAGCTAGTGTCAGACTTTTACTAACTGAAACCCAATCTTTTTTTAAGTTGTCACATCGTCTAATGACTTCTCGCACCTTCGGACAGAGCATGCTATATTCCTCCAGTTGCCCTTGTGTTCCAGGACCATGGATTTCCTTTTCGGAAGGCAACTTATGACTCCAGTAGGCTTCGGCCTCACTGGTCCTCTACGGTTCAGCTGATATCTTTTTGAGACACGAGTGGAGCACTAAGCACCGTTGATGTCGGACTCGGTCCGGACGGTTACCGGTTGGATACCGGACGGCTAGAAGGGGGGGTAGCTCCCGTCCATTGCTCGTCAACCCCGAGTTACTCCGGCTCGACAAGCAGCCACCATTGCTTGTCAACCGCGAGTTACCACGGCTCGATAAGCAGCTATCGTAGGAGTTAGCGTACGGTACCTGGAAATCGGCTGAAAGGCAGGGTCGCAGAAAGAGTCGACCGCTGCCCATTACCCCTCAATGCGGACTATACCTGTTGACACCGCCGCCTATCGCCTCCATGAGTACACAGCGCGCGGCGACGGTGAGCCCAAGCGGGACACTGTACGTTTCTCTAAGGGTCTACATAGTGGTGAAACTAAAGTCCATCTGTTTTCATTCAGTTCCCGATTACAGTCTTGGACCACACGGTAACTCTTTTGAACCATCTCGTGGACCTCGGCCCTACAGTAGGTCCATTCGTTCAGTCATTCTATGAGCTTCATCTCATTGAGATGCGCATAGAATACGACGCACGGCAGACCGAAGGCTGGCCCTTTAGAGACAGCTAGCTACCAATTGCTCGCCGTCTGCGAGCCCGCGCAATTCGCCTCTAATTAGAAATTGTATGTACCTATGATGTTCCTTTTCTCTTAATGCTACGAGTAATTAACTAACGAAAAATAACCTAACCTTGTCAATATTTATAAAATCGCAGAATTTTATGAAGTAAAATATACTCGTAATAACTGCCCATTGGATAATTTAATTATTTATATGATTACTTTATATTAACAGACTCATTTTATTGGATAAAATATTTATTTTTAATTTATGAAATTGTAAAATTATTTAATAACTTATAATGAGAAATTCGCTTATATTTCTCTGCCAAACGGAAAATTTGCGTGTTTTACGTAGGTAAGTTTTGATTAAGGTAAAATATAATATTATAGGCATAACAAATTGGGCGAACCGAGTTCACAAATAATATGTAAGCTGTCCTTCGCCTACAATATTATTAGGTTGGTTTCCCTTAGTGGAAACTTGCGCAAAACGACAAGCAGATGTTGCAGGCGCTTTTTTAAATTTAATCAAATCTTTGTATGATAAAAAAGGACTACCTACAGCGTGAAATCTTTGCGTTTATTTCTTTTTTCTGATGTAAGAGAGCAGTGGGTGTTTATAATGGTTTGCGATGTAATTCTAAGTGTACAAGCATCCTTATTATTTATTCAAATGTCATCAATCATTAGAGCAAGATTTTTTAGTCATTAAAAAAATTACACTTTCTCTCGCTCCACCCAGAGCGGCCGAAGGTAGTTGAAGATTTCCTATCTCAAAAATTTTAACAGCTTTAAATCAAGAGAGAAAATTCCTCCGCATTGCCGTCGACTGGAATTATGCCCAAAAGGCTGGCGGTATTGCTATTGGTCAGAGATTAAAAATTGCCATACAACGTGGCACACTACCAGTCGACAGCGATGCGGAGGATTTTTCTCAGTCTTGACTAAAGTTGTACTATCTAAACATTATTCTCATTTTCTTAAAGTCCGAATGTTAATTTTTGCCAGTTTATATGTGAATGTGAATATTGTTAAATATTATATTTTAACGTATCATTGTTAGTTATAACAGCCACAGAGCTTGTTGCTACCTCAAATGAGGTCCAATTCACTAAAAGCCGAAACTTAGCCATCGTCTATTTAGTAGGAAAATAAAAAATGAAAGTTTGCCATGATGTGGGAGAGTCCAAAAGATCCTATTTGATTTTTCAAATATGATTTAGGTACATATAAAGCTCAGGCTAGGTAGGCCGACGTTAGATATACATACTAACAAATTCCCTTACATTTTATTAATTAGAAAATGAGCCAATTTATACTAGCCTTTAAAATCTCACTTATATCTACAGACATTTTCTCTTTCCGACTGAAAATATTAAGTTAGATTATTTACCAAAGTTTATAAATATCTTAAATAGGTACAGTAACCATCAGTGAGGTAATTGGTAAACCACGATTTAATTAATAAACTTGATTGGATCTAATTACTCACACAATACCAATTACATGAAGACCCCCGGTTGATTAGTTATTACTTTCATATGCAAAAAGGAAATATAAATAAACCATCTTCGAGTAATCATGTAGACATCATTTTCAGAGAGGGAAAATATTTTATTTTGACTAATATTATTACGAAGAAGTTTTTTCCTTGTTTGAGTAAAACCATATAAACGTTTGTGGTACTATAATTTTTTTCTGGAAGAGGGTTTCTGATTCACCATCATCATTTCAGTCCGCTGCTGGATATAGGCATCCTCCAAATGTCGCCACAGCGAGTGGTCATGTGTGTCTTGCATAGACAGACTGCCGGGCGCTTTTGTTGTGCTAATCATATGAAAGGTTTGCAATAATCTCCAAGCTTGGCAGGTGGGTTAGCAATCGTATTGTGAACTTAACAACATATAGAAAATGTTGCTGCCCATTCTCTGGCGAGACCCTCAGTCGCAGTCGCCACTTACGACATCCACAACACGTGATAGCATGGTGTTATTCTTTATATTAAGACATCGTGCGATACCAAAATGATTATAGTAAAGGTCACTATAGCAGAGTGGCCAAGATCATCGTAAAAACTACACTGTTACTGCAGGATATTTTTAACCTACTTCAAAAAAAGGAGGAGGTTTTGGTTCCAGGTGTTTTTAAGCCCCAGAATAATAACTAACTAAACATCGTGCATAAATATCTAGCTTTTTCTGTTGAATAACAATGTTATATTATATTAGCTAGAGGAACAGTCCACTGAGATGTTGCAACAGCAAGGCTCGGGATGAAAGCCGGCTTAGTGGCATGAAGCGCCGCACAACAACCCTTGGCGTGTACGGTGTACCGGCCTCGGGATAAAGGTTAAATGCCCCCGGGGCACACCGACTGTCGTGTGAACATAATCATGGGTCCGCACACATTTATTATTCAGTTAATTTTCCTAGTTTCTACCTTTTTATCATAAACCCACGATATGGTTGAATTTACGCCTAAATTTTCCTCCAGGGATAATTGATAGACATGTGTTCGTGAATTATTAAAAATGACGATTAAACGGTAGAATTCCCTGAGCGGTAACAAGGTTTTGTTCAAGCTTGAAAAAATGTATTTTTTATTAAAATGTGATCAGGGGCTGGCTAATGATTGCGACCTTCAAATAATTTTTCCATCACCGCTACTTTTCCAGAGGGACCGGCGGGGTTGTGATATTATAAATCTACCTTCTGTAAAGACACAATTTATTTCAGATTCGGTATCGAAATCCAACACCGCATACATTCGTACACTCACCAAATACTCTCCTAGGCCAAATCTCCTGCCCTGCTCGTTGTGTACCGGCTCCGTGAGCGTGCTGGGAATAGATCCCAGAGACTACACGCAACCCTTAAGTGAATGCCTGCCCATGGCTTAATACGCCCACGGAAATCCGAGGCGGCCATTACCCAGAATGCGAAGGGCAGACCGAGTTCTACTCGGTGAAGAATTCTCCCACTGTGTCCCGGGTAGTGTAATATTACTCGTTGATGCGCACTCATGTTTAACTTTGCCTCAGTAGAAATAAATTGGGCTTATCGTCAATAATCAGGTGTTAAAAGATTTTTTGTGTGTCTAGTAGCAGCAAAACTATCTTTTCTGTAACTAGAGAAAGCCAAGTATTATCACATTTGTTCCTTTGAATTTCTCTCTAGATATCCAAAGCGTCCCGATATTCCGTCTTAACTTTTAAAATAACAATCTCAACAATAATTGGGAGCTACACAATAGGATTCTCAGGTTTCATCAATCTGTCTTACGTTCCAGACAATGCATGCAATTTAATACTGCAAACTGAAACTCTGAAACTTCATCTTAGAGACAAAGTTGTAGCAATATTCAACAACACAAATATAATGTATCGATTACCCGGAAAGTGGAAAACGTTTACTATTATTTTGTATTTTCTTCAAAATTGGCTACCTACATATTTTAGTACAAAACAGTAAAAAAATATATCTTTCAAACAACCCCGCAGTCTGAACAGGCAACGGCCCTAGCGGACATCATCAATTTTGCTGACAGCTCTTTGAGGCACGCGGAGAACGCAACATGCCGTCGACCGGGGTTCACTCTTTATTTGACGACGAGACATCCCTTGCTCGCCGCACGCCCGCCTCGGCGTGAGCAGGGAATCGCCCTACGACTTCCGACACCCAACGCCCAGGGCATCTACTACAGTGGCTGAATGTTAGGATATCCTCTCTCTCATGTTTTCCATCACCTTTTTTCCCGAATTACTATTTCGATGAAGGCAGTGTCCGCGACCTTGAAATACAAAACGCAACTGAAGAAACACGGGTGGGTTTTAGTCGTAAAAGTCTGGCACTCCGTCTCGCTCTACCCAAAGTGGGAGAAGTCATTCGATCATTTTTTTTCCTACCAAAAAAAGTGGTGTTATTGGAGACTTTCTTACGCTATTATTAGAATTTTTTTTCCATCAGCTTTAGTTAGAGGCTGATTTAAACTAATCCTATGTTGTAATCTAGACCATGATTTACCCATATTTATAAATTCATTTAGCTGCCGAGGCGTGATTGATTTCCATACATTTAGATTTATAATATTAGTAGGATTGTTAGCTCTGATAAACACAAACTGAATAGTCACGTTGATTTCGTATTGGTATTCACGTCAGGATCGACATCAATGTTAAATTCGTGTTCGCATTATCGGTCAATTTTGATTTGGAAATCAACGTAAATTATACTAAATTCCACATTAGCTTATGCAGATTTTAACGTGATAAATAAATCACAATATCAACAACAATTTGTCAACTAGTCAAAAGGCTGACAGAGATTGTCAAAACGCATTATGCAGTTAATAAATACTAATCTATCTTTCCTATTTAGTCCGAAAACGTAGACTTTCGTCAGAAACGAAACAACGAACGCTGCTAAAAACATATTCCACATAATAATATTTTATATCTTAAATGAGCCCAAGTCTCGAGCATTGGTAGAAATGATTGCTGACAGAACCAATCAGATTCGGTGGCTAGACATTTCAATACGAAAGCGTTTGTCCCAATGGTACTTAGATCCACGTTCTAATTTAGTATAACCTCAATTCAGGCATCTTTAGACAAACAAACCGCTAAGTTTCCCAAATCATTTCCTCGTAAAAAAGCAATAATGTTTAATTTATAACTGATAAACTAATTAGGGGTTTAACTGTAGCAGTGATTCTGTTACAATTCGTCCCTCAATAAATCTTGATTCCCGCTTTAGCCCGTCGTACCCCGGTAGGACTTTGCTTCCCCCGACTCCTTCGCTCCTCTTGTTCTTGTGTCATCTCCGATAAATCCTTTAAGAAAGCGTTTAAATCGTTCGCCATTTGCTCAGTTGCGGTGTTCGGGAGACTTGAAAGACATTTACCGTAGTTACTTCGACCCGCAACTTGTTCGGCACACTTTAATTGTGAGCAACTTCTTATTTTTCTCCAGTAAATAATGACGTTGTTTGTTTTGCGACTGTTTTGATGCGATAAGTCACTCCTAGTTTGTTTCTAATTATTGTAGCGAATTCGGTAAATCAAGTTTCCGAGTGTTATGAAGGGTGCTAACAATCCTATCAATACAATGTCTTATTAATTAGTGAATAATTGTTAGAAAAGAGGCTTCCCTTCCATCCGGTCACGTCGTCCGAACTTCCGGCGGGCCATTAAATTAAGAGCAACTAAACTTCATTTATCTCGGCTTGTTACTTCCACGGACGATAAGGTTCAGAAACACGGCTGCAAACTTCCAAACTTACAGCTAACTTCGGCGAAAGTTATCGAATCACGCCGATCGTTCGAAAATTTGTTACTTACTCAATATTTTAAATAATCTTCTTTGCAACACTTCTTATCTCCAAAGTTTTCACTCCCTTTAACTCGATTTGATTATGTAGTGATAATAACTTACCTGCGTAGACTAAGTTGCTTAATTTTGTTAATTAATTCTTGTAAGTACATTTATTACGTTCGTAATTTTCTTACGAATGCTACTAATGAACTACGGTAGTACTAAAGCCGTTTGTTTCTGAAAACAACCGCTATATCAACAGTAATAAACAGTTTATTTTGACATTAAAAATAACGTTGAAGTAACATATCTTAATTTGAAAATCTCACACGTACGTTTCTAGAATTCCACGACAATGATAATTCATGGAAACTCGTCCCTTGGGTCGGACGGATAAGTTTTTACATTTTCTTTTAGCACGAGTGCCAGACAGAACAGTAGTATGGCGTAATAACCGACCTTAATTTGTAGAACATATCGATTCACATAGGATATTTAAAGTGGAATAAACTTCTTACATTGAGGCAGTGGTGGTCGCGTGACGAGCCACGTTAGGAGCGCCCGGGCAGGCAGGCGCGGGCGGCCTGCCCGCACGGCAGCCCGCCAGCCGCCAGGCGCGATGCGATACGCAAATATTTATATCGCCCCCCACGGCACAAGTCATTGCCTGAAAGCGTTGTCTTGTACCAACCTCGTTGTAAAGAGAAAATATTGCCTGTCGATGCTATTCACAACTAAGTCACGGCACAAATAAGTCGCGTTGCATAACGCCCATTCAAAGGCATCGCCCCAAATTAAGATTAAGTGAGGTTTTACACAATATTGTGATTTATTGGAAATTTCTTTTTATGTTCGCACTTTTAAAGGTCCCGTTTTCGTTTATTATTCAGGATCTGTAACATGAAACACGACAAATATTGACGTGAAATTTGTAAGTTTGAACATTCTCTTTAGATAAAATGCGACGATGGTATATTGCGGCTAGACGGTTTATTGTTTGCATTCATGTCGACGCTTAATGAGGCCTTGCTAATAAAACTTATTTTCTTACTATATACTTATTATACGATATACTTATTTTCTTTTGCACAAATGGAAAAGTCTTGTTAAACGATCGTGGTTTACTAGCGGATGATATTGTTTTTATTAGTTTGTTGGTTTTAAAAAGCAGTGACTGGATTAGAATATTTTTTACTGTTTTTGCGCAAAACATAAGGTGATTGTAAAAAAAAAAAAAAACAAAAAATACTATTTTCGTAATGTCGGTTATACTATAATGGCGTTCTAGAATATCATATTTTAGACGATATCAAATGGCTTCGTAGAATTTAAATTTCTAATGAATAAATTCCTGTTTTGTCTCTATATCAAAGACATCTGCATAATAGGATTTCCTAGTAAGCACTATCAGCAAGTTTTACCTACATATAGACGGAACGAAGTTTAAATAAATAAAATAAGCCGTTAGTTCTTGACTACCTATATAATGGGTGGCGAACCTTTATTGAAAAACGTGGTACTTAATATAAAATGAAAAATATTTTTTTAATGAAAATGGTTTTTTGCAACATCATTTTATCGTGCGGTGTACTACTAATCAGGATCATTACAAAGAGCTGAAACAGTAGTTTCTATGGCCAACATCCGACTCCATTATCAGACCAGCTTCATGATACCGTAATAATGCATTTTCATTCATATTACATAGGTGGGTATATCCAGCTGAATCGGTTAGCGGTAAGTGTTTTAAAATCTATTTGCAAGATTAGCCCTTAACATTGCAAATCAAATAAAAGCTTATAAGAGATATGTTATTAAAAAATTAGCTGATTATATTAACTCTTAATTTACAGTTTTGATACATAAGCGGGCTTAACGAAGCATTCGCTACCAGTCATACTTTAGATTACTTAATTTGCAACGCCGAATTCGTATATCATAATGTTCCCAGTTATTTGTTTATTGAATCATATCAAAGAGAAAGTTTGCTGTAATTACAGCTATTTCGAATTTCCTTATCGGTAAACATCTCACACTGGTGTGGTTGAATTATTTTGCCGCGTGCCACTACTGCCACAAATGCCACCATCATTATCATCATCATCATTGTCATACAGATGCATATCTATGGGGTACTGACGTACAATTAGCAGCTGCAAAATACAACTCATGTCTTTTTAGGGTTCCGTAGCCAAATTGCAAAAAACGGAACCCTTATAGATTCGTCATGTCTGTCTGTCTGTCTGTCCGTCCGTCCGTATGTCACAGCCACTTTTTTCCGAAACTATGAGAGCTATACTGTTGGAACTTTGTAAGTAGATGTATTCTGTGAACCGCATTAAGATTTTCACACAAAAATAGAAAAAAAGGAATAAATTTTGGGGGTCCCCATACTTAAAACTGAAACTAAAATTTTTTTTTTTCATCAAACCTATGCTTGTGGGCTATCTATGGATAGGTCTATAAAAATGATACTGAGGTTTCTAATATCATTTTTTTCTAAACTGAATAGTTTGCGCGAGAGACACTTCCAAAGTGGTAAAATGTGTGTCCCCTCTAACTTCTTAAATAAGATAATGATAAAACTAAAAAAAATATATGATGTACATTACTGTAAAAACTACCAACGAAAATTGGTTTGAACGAAATCTAGTAAGTAGTTTTTTTTAAATGCGTCATAAATCGAAAAAAATACACTATTATTAAAACATCGATCAAAGTTACAACACATTACAAGAACTTTTATATTATGTTACTTGCTGCTACGGAACCCTTCATGCGCGAGTCCGACTCGCACTTGGCTGGTTTTTATAATTAGATGACCCAGATAGTACAGCTATGATAAATATCTTTAATATTATGTTATAAAGTAACGGTAAGGAGTGCAGACCTGTCTTTAAAGGCAATTTTGATGCGTTTTTTAGTCATTTCAACGTTGTAAAACTTATTACTAGTTTATACTATAAAAGAGTTTTTAATTGTTTTTTTTTTTGGCGTTTGATCACTATCTAACCTGGTAATCGATGATTTGGTCGATTATGGAGGACACTTGCTTAGAAGTAACCTATTCACTCTTAACGATCTAGAAGGCGGTAGAGGAAACACAGACTTCGGCAAGAAATTCCACTCCTTAGCTGTCATCATCATCGTCATCTCAGCCAATAGACGTCTACTGCTGTAATTCTAGCCTAATGACCGGTCCTACCCGAATCGCATCCATCAGTTTTCCGCGATTTTTACCAGGTCGTCAATCCACCTTGTGGGAGGCCTTCAAACACCACTTATTCTGGTATATCCGTCTCCCTAGCTGTACACATAATAAATATGTTCCCAATTTTTAGAATTTCCACCATGTATGGATGGCGTACCGTGTACGTTTATTGGTCCGATGATGGAGCGGGCTTGACGGAATTAAACTATGCAATTCCGATGTCTTCCTCTTTGCATCGTATTTTTCAATGCTGAAGGTCGTGACCTTTTTACTTTATCACTTTTATGTTCCTCCATCTGTTCTTGTCTCTGGTGTGAAGGGCCTTGTATACCGTGGAGTCAAGAGCGGTGTGGATCTGGTCGGACTAACATACTGGGCCGCGCCTGCGGCTCTTCGAAATGTAAATGATAGAAAATCGCCAGGCTAGCAAATCTATGTCGATGCTCAATGTTAGTGATATCTTAGTATTCATTACAGCATTCAACTGATTGAGAGATACCGAGCAATCCAAGATCATGGTCACTGAAACTTTGTTATACAAGTGCAAAATAATGCAAATTAATAAATAAACTTAATTTATACAAATTAATTATTTTGACATAACCTACTTTACACGTGCGGTATTCAAAACAATTTAAATTATAATAATAGAAAATTAATTTGAAGCTAAGCTAAACATAATTAACGTTATCAATATACTGAACTATTCAGTCATAGCGGCATAATATCCAATTTACATAATTTAACATAATTATTATTTTTTCTTTGGACTTTAGAGGACAAAAGAAAACAGGTGGTTAGGCACTGAACATAATTAAAAGACAAAAAAATGATGTCTAATTACTAAATTACAAGCAGGTATTGTTTTCACAACAGCTATTTTTCGTAGACTTTACGTACCTATTATTAAGTAAAACTGATTCAAAGTTATGCATAATTAATGCAAACCGAGCGAAACGGTGAGCGAATGAAAACTATTTTTGAAAATCTAATGATTTCATGATAAGTTTCATAACTTTTAAATGAAATTCAGTATTCTGATTGTAAATTGAATATTCTATTAACACTTTGGATTTTTCCGTTGAAATTTTATTACGATGATACACGCTACTGTTAGCTTCGGCAGCGGCGTTTTGTGAGCGTTCCCTGAGCGTGTGCGCTGCGGTTTGTAGGTGACGGGTTTATTACGTCACTGGCTTCTTTATACTATATAATAATATAGTATAAATATAATAAAAGACTAATTCATAGATTGTTTGTTAGACAATTGGAACCTCGACGACAGAACAAAGGTAAATATTTTGCAAATAAAACAAAAGAAGTCTAGAATAAAGATGAGCAATGAATAACTAATCACACTAATATTACATAGGCAAAAGTTTGTATGTGTTTTTTACTCCTTCACGCTGAACGGATTTGGATGAAATTTGGATCACGCGTTGACATGCCTAGGAACTTAGTAAAAAATTATCAGAATTGAGTCTTCTCCCAGGATAAAATCGAGATTCAATCGGGCAAATCAGCTGGCAGATGTTAGTTAGGTAATATAATTATTGGAACCGCCCTGACAATGTTAATTTCATTGTGCGATGAATGTAATTAAATATTAGCAAAGCTACGTGTTTGGAATAATATTTGACCAAGCATAGCTTTAACATGACTGGCCTGTTGGTCTAGTGGTTAATGGCCCTGAATGCTGTGCCAGAGGTCACGGGTAGTGTTGCCAGGCGTCCCGATTTGCGCGGGACATACCGATTTTTAGGGGTTTTGGGACACGTCCCGATTTGCACCTGATCGGGACGCTAAGTGTCCCGATAAATCAAAATATATATCAAACCAATCATTATTACAATAAATTAACCTGTATCTCATTCGCATCACTGTGTCAAGTGCGTTCAAAATGACACACGGCGCTTCACTGAAGGGGCCTAGTAGGGCCGACGCCTGCTAGGGCTGCGGGAACGTTTGAAATAGTGACCGTGGCCCTGGAACGCACAGTGGGACAGAAGAAGCCTGGGTTTTAGTTAGTAAAAGTCTGATACAGTGCGAGAGAAGTCATTGAAAGATTAACCACCAGCAAAAAACTTAATTAAAAAAAATGTCCCGATCTAAAATCCTAAATCCCGATTTGTTCTACCAACTGTCCCGATTTTTATCCAATCGGACCTGGCAACACTAGTCACGGGTGTGATTTCCACCCACAATCGTCATGTTGTTAATAAATGATAACGATCATTCATTCGTTGTCTAGGTGTAATTTTTATAATATTTATGTATCTATAAATATATAAGTTAGTTTATCAGTTATATTCATAGCATAAGCTCTGCTTAGTTTAGGGCTAGATGACTTTGTATAAATGTTGTGGAAAAAAAAATACTTGAAAACAAATATTTGCCATATGGCATGCCTTTGAGATCGTTTGCTTTAAGGAGCGAAAGAATGAGGAAAATGTCGTTAGACAAGTTCTCAGTCAGAATGTTACAAGGCTACAAAGGACCCTACCCTACCCTGTAGAGGAAGACCAGGAAAATATGAATAGATTCTTCTTCTTTGCGCTCGCCCGTTTCCGTTGCGCAGGGTCGGCTTTCTTAATCTTTCAGCGCCATTCACTTCGCTGGGTCTTTGCTATTTAATATCACCGTGTACTAACATAAACGCAATGGATGCATTGTATAAAAAACTGGTCAAGTGCGAGTCGTACTTGCGCACCGGGTTTCTGTACAACCATTGCTTATACTCGCAAATTAAAAATTAACAGTCAGATGCGGTTGGTGGATTCTAATTTGATTAATCATAGATTTGATACCAACAACTGCATCAAACTACTTAGAATGACTAACTTTGGACTTTTTAGTCGTTTTTTGTGTTTGGGTTTTTTGATACATTATTTTCGTGAAGAATACTAATTTTTAAACGAAGTCCTCTTAAGAAGCCAGATTTTGGTTCCGTTTGGTCATCAAAATATGTGTTATAAATGAAGAATGTCCTATTCTCTAAATCGCTTTGACTTAAAAGTTAGATTATTTCACTGCTCCCAATGGTAGCTGACTATCTATACTAATATTATGAAGAGATAAAGTTTGTCTTTTTTGTTTTTTTGTTTTTAGGAGGTAATCTCTGGAAGTACTAGTCCGATTGGTAAAACTTTTTTCACCAATATACCAATTTACCAAAGCTGCTTTATTTCTGAGTGACATTTTATGTACGCTAGCGACGCCATTGGCAAAAGTTTACCTACGTTTTCTGAGAAAAAGGCTCTTGACAGAAGGTCACTCTGTCAACAAATTTATTCTTTAAGAGCTCTGTTTTTGACGACTGAAGTTCGGAACTCTAAAAAATATAACTAAAAAAGAAGTGGTAATAGATGAGGACAAATAGAGATCTGTGGGATAAGAAGATATACGGCGCCGACTCAAATGAAAATGGCGGCACGGTTGGCGCAGTGGTTGACTCATTCGCTGATATGATACGTGTTGCGGGTGAAATTCCCGAAAAAAAAAAATGTAAATATTTATCTACACTGCACAAAAGTAAAGTTTGTTTTTATGTTTTTCTTTGGTTTATAGAAGGTCATCTCTGAAAGTACTGGTCCGATCGTTAAAATTTTTTCAACGATAGAAAACTGCTTTATTCCTGAGTGACATAGGCTATATTTTATGTACGCGGGTGAAGCCGCGGGTTAAAGCCGATATGATGTTCTTAAGTATCTTGTATATATGTGAGTTTACATATTTGCGTTTTCAATGCTGTGGAGTTGGGCAGAGTACAGAGGAGCGGACCGTGAATTGGCCAATCACAGTACTCGAAATCTCTCCTCCACATCAGTGGAAACAGTCAAATATTATATCTTTAAACAACATTAAAATATATAAAGAGCCGACAGAATGAGGAACACCACACTACGTCAAAAGACGGGTATTATAGATGTAGGAAAAAAGGCTGCCAGGCTAAAATGGGATTGGGCGGGTCACATCAGTCGCATGCACTCTGACTGTTGGGCAAGAGTTTCCATTTCCGTAGACCGTTGGGCAAGTGGGTACCTGAAGATGGACGACGCCACCGAGGTCGACCTAGGAAGAGGTGGCGAGACGACCTGGATGCCTACCGCGGAGACTGGTTCGAGGTAGCTCAAGAAAAGGATACCTGAAAGAAGTTGGGGGAGGCCTTTGCCCAGCAGTGGGACAGTATTTTTCTCTATACAGTATAGTTATTAGTTTTAGTATATACGAAACCCGAAACACGTGTCTAGTATTATGTACAAAATTTCATAACTGTATCATGAAAAATCACAAAGTTATAAGCTTGTTATGTTACCTAGGTATCCGCACAAATACATAGTCAACGGGCCATCCGTGTGAAAAATGGTTTTCCCCCCGGACCCAGCTGTGCGCTGTCACCTAATGCCCGCTATGACCTACCGTGACCTGTGTTGTACTTAGTGTCAGTGATGTTCAATTTCTGACCTTTTATATAAATATTTTTGAGAAAATTTAACATGGTGTAAAAATTATTGGATACGGGTCAGTTACTGATACTGAACAAACTATGTTCAGGTTTCACATTTAGGTACTAAAAATAATGTTGCATATAAACAAACCTACATGAATATAATACATATTTCAGTAGGTTTATATTGTACACTGGATCTTACCCTCGAATGTGATCTCTCTCTGTCACTCAAAAGTTTGCTTAAGAAAACTCATCGTTGAGTGAAGCTCGTCTACTTACAAGAATTGTACAATCACTATGTTTTAGGTAATAAGTAGGTATCCGAAAGGGCGCTCGAGCCCCGGTTTAAAGGCTAGAAGGAACGGGATGGGTTTTTTAGTCAGTAAGAGTCTGACACTATCTCCCGCTCCGCCCAAGGGCGGGGGATGTCAATGCATGATTTTTCCCACCATAAAAAAAAAAAATTAAAAAAAAAGTAATAAGTAAGTTAGTTATGGGCACAATAAAAAATTAAGGGTCTTGCACACTCAACATACTCGTTTTCACGCATCATATATTTAGATGTACGAGAAAGTGTCTGATATTGGAAAAACCTCAACCGAAAAATATCTAGGTACTTGATGTCTACCCACACATTTCTAAAAATAAAGAAAAAAGCTTTGTGCAATGAAATACAATATACCAATGCTTACTTTTCGCGTTTTTACTATTTTCTGCGTACAACAAACCACCTATAAATAGATATCATGAAAAGGTCCCATTACGCATGCTCTATCGTCATTACTCATTACTTTAAGATTTACGAAATTTTTGTATACGTAATAGCCTTTACACGTTTCTAAAAAAGCAAAAATCACATTGGCATAAAAATATCGGTCACGTAACACTATTTCATGATTCATATCTTCGGATGTTTGATCCACTTAAAATTTTTCACATCTTGAGCATAGAATTTGAAAAATATAAACTGGTACGTGATGCCCTCTTGCTTCTAATCCGCAGTGTCCGTAAAACATGTTCACACGTTTGATGTCTCAAAAGCTTCGTGCTATAAAGATCCTACTTTACTACAACAGTCCGTTGTATAATATAAACTGTAAAGGTTTAAGAAATACACCTACACTACCTGATCTACGTATCTCTAGTATCCACCTGGCTTTGGATCTCCTCAGAGAGACGAACGTGCTGATATGAATGCATGGATTGAAGTTTTAAAAAGTAAAAAGCGGGCAGACGTGATAAAATATTATTTCCTTTGTACGTTGCTACAATGGATTTTATGCATGGTTGTTCGTGACATTTTGCTTTATAAAGCAACACCAAGGCAAAAAGTGGGTTGAGAAGAAGAGAATTACAACAATATATTTATTTGGTTGATGTAAAATCAATCTTATCTAACATTACATCGACCGACGTTCTGATTGTAATGTAGGTTTACATTTTGAATTAATTTTAACCAATCGGTGGTCGTTTTTCTGTACACAAATGTATCTCTTGATGATTATTTTTCCCGGTCGTTCTGGCCATTGGCCGTTGCGTCACGGACTCTAATTTCGAATTCCGTGTAGGTCGTAGATATTTTCTGTGCGTGCTCTCGTACTGTACCGGTTACATTAATTTGTGCTGAATAAATGTGGCCAACATCCTAGAAAAATATTCCATTAAAAAACATGTGGTTCCGCTGTCTAATGTTACCATTTATACAACTTGGTATGTCCGATTATCCAATGCGACTAGCTCTGGAATTGACTAAATAGAACGACAGAAGCTGTGAAGTCCACAATGAGTATTTGCTCAGTGTGCTATCAGTATTAATTTAACAACGGGGCAAGTGAATTCCAACTATAGCACTGAGAAACTAAATTAATCGAACGCGCTTATAATATTATACACTGTTGTTCTATCTTCGAGAGCCACATTGCAACAAGACCCACAGCTGAAACCAATTCTACATTTATGTTTCTTTACCAAATCTACATTTATGTGGAGAAAATTATATAAAGCTACAAATACGAACCTTTTTCACAGTTAACTTAAATCGAAAGTATATTTAAAAGTGACAATCGTCATGTATAAACACAATCTCTAACAAGGCTCGACAAATTGTGTACAGACTACGGGCGAATAGAGCCAATTGCCGTCCGATAAAAAAACAATAGCGAGAGCTTGCCTTTCTGTCATGCGGAACACAATGGTATTCTTCCTGAGCGATAAAACAGTCGCCCGCAGACATCGGCAAACGTGAATGACAGTTTACGATGTAAAAATACATACTACATTACAAAATTTAACGTCCGCAACATCGTATGTGCAAGTACCGACATAAAGCATTTAAAACTTTCTTTTAGAGTCTCTAAGGAGGGGTAATATTCTGACATAAATTCTCCCCGGGGGTTCACCCCACTCCTTGAACCCATAAAACGATAAAGATCATCTTTTGTAGCTTCTGAAGAGAACGGTTACGTACCTTCTTGTGTCTTAACAATTCGTTCATTTCGAAGAAATACATCGAGACAAATCCGGTCATTAATATGCGGAGTTTAAACTTTGTTTCGAGTTTGTTATCTGGGAATTGTCTAAAATGTACAGAGGTATTTGAAAAGACTCCGTCTCTCAAGTAAGATACCTTTTCTGATAGCAGGTGGCTGGAATTTTATAAAATATCTACGAAAGGAATAGGACAATAATTAGAATTCTTCGATGAATTTGTCAATCTGAAATATTTAAATGAGATATTATTTTCGCGTCAACCATAAAATGAATAAGGAAAATATTGGTGATGTCTCTTTGATTTATTTCCATTAGCATCACACAAATGTACCTACTTCCATGGAAACGTTCCATTATTCCGGTTTGCGTGGAGTTGGTAGAGTCTACTTTATATTCTGTAGGCCGGCTGGCTGTTGGGGCAAGTTTCAGGTTTTTCACGGAGCATGCCGCCTAATAAGGCTCAATTGGGTTAATCATGATGTTATCAGCGTATAGTGCTGCTAATTCGGTTCCAAATCTTCTCACAGGGCTACAAAAAACTGCCGTTGTGATTCTCATATTAGTTGCTATTGTTCTACACAACAAAGATTTTGAACTAGGATAAGACACTGGCCACAAAATGGAAAAGCTATAAAACTTGCCCATTTTATTACCGATCAAATATATCTATTGTTTTTATTTGCCTAATCTTTTACAAACCAAATATATTGTGAACCTTAAGTTTATTGTGTTAAAGTATATTTTAAACATCTTTCACTGTTCCTAATATATACAATTTGATTATATTATACGACAATAAAATTTCAGTGGCAAGAGAAAGGGGAGGACTACTAATATGTTACCCTTTATTACACCTTTAGTATATTGAATGCTCAGAATAGATACGGAGAAAAAACGTTCATTATCGGCTCTGGCGCGCAAATAAAACAAGATAGCACCCCAGGGCCCGCTCACTTGGATATTGCGACCCGCAAGCAAATTTGCTCTAGGCACAATAAATGCTTAGGACTGTACGTGCGAGAACACACTGCCGGCAACAATAACATTTATATATACATACTGATACATTAGTGCGGAGATAAAGCTCAGTGATATATGGACGACTATAAACATGTCGCCTTCATACCAACGACTACTTTGTTCAAATTGATCACTTTATCTGTCGGAGATATAACGGCTCAAAGCATAAGACCGGGGATTCAACGCTTCTCAATATCTAACTTAAATATAAAGCAAATATCTGATTGATCGTTATTTCAATCTAATAATATAAATTAAGTTTAATTAAATGCTCTGTAAACAGATAATATAAGATTTTGACGAAATCATTACGATAACTTTGAGAGTAGATACATCAATAGAAATTATAATAAACTTGAGAATCTTGCGTTTGAAATTGGAATTTTAACAATATTACAGTCGTCGAAGAATACCTACATTTTAAACATGCGATAGAATTTCAAAGTAGAATTTTGTAAACAATGTTGGTATGTATTTACTAATCTTGTTTTATTAAAATCTGTAAATACTGAATGACAAACCAAGATTTTCTTAGTGTCGCTACTGGATTAATGTAGCCGAGAACCCAGAAAAGTGATTGGTAGAAGAGGCTTATGCCCATTAGTCTGGATATCAGCCATGGCTATTAGCTGATAACGATGAAAATAATAAGCCAAAAATTAAAAGCCGAGATTATTAAAAATTCGAGCAAAATTCTCAATTTGCCTCCCACATTTAAACCGAGCAGAGTCGTGATAGCAGATTTTTTTACAAGTAACCTACATTAAGTACAGCCAACATTTCAGTAGGTTGTATGTAAAAAAAGGTCGGTTCATTAAAAATAAGTGGGCGAAGTCAGGTCAGACATCGATACTGGCTGAAAATAAATCTATTGTAAATATTTCTAGTAATTAGTACTAGCTACTACTAGCGGCTGTTACTGTTTATAATATTATGCTTGCTTAACTATAGTATACTGTTTATTTTATTTAGGCTTTACAGTTTTGCGAAACATTATTAAGCTTTTTTATAACAGTAAATCTTTCTGATGAATCGTTTCTATATATTCAGCTGACACATAATCAAATTTTTTCATGACCCATGATTTATCAATATTCATATTATGAAGCAGATTTTGATTGTTTTAACCTTTCAATCGTGTAAATTACAGACACAATAGAAAGACAATAGGTGCGCGAACGCCGGCGTTCGCTTGGGGTTTAATGAAATGCAAATTTTAGGAATTTTCACGTTTAAAATATATTTTAGTGTTGGACAGCCTATTTATCGATGAAGGCTATGGTTATTAAACATCTAACTACGATCCACGAGAGCGAAGCTGTAACCATACACGCTGGTAAAACCGTGGATGACAGCTAGTTGTAAATATGTTCATCGAAAATGATGATCTGACTGATTAACTTTTAACAGAATTTATAGCATGGAAGATGTAGATTAAGTTTATTTTAATCAACCAAGAAATTTTCAGCACTATTTCACAATTATCAAGATCCATAAAGCACAATCTATACACATAAAACAAAGTCGCCGCTAGTTACACAAGAACGATTGGACCGACTTTAATGATCTTTGCTTTATTAGATTCGTCTTTGGCCCGAATACCAGAATAATTATTAAAATATCGAAAAATTTACCTACATAAAAAGAAATTGAAAAATGTTCAATAAGTACATCGAGAAATGAAAGCCATGGTCAAATACATTGACCTCAATCATTCAATCATTCGGTCAATAATTTTAGCTAAAAGGTAATCACTACATTCATTGATTGTTGCGGTAAAAGTTCGCCGGGTCAACAAGTACATACATAAATGTAATAATAACAAATGAAAGTTCTAATTTTAAAACAAATTATTTTCAACCAGTTCAAATGTGTCCTGGGTCACGTATTACACCCAACAATTAAACATTTCATCCCGTTACTATTATACCTACTCGTATAATTTGTCGAAAACAAAAGCCAACAGTTTATATAATCAATTGAAACCGATACATACAGTTAATTAGCAGAACAATTAGATGCTCTACTGATAACGAACCGCTCAACTAACCATCAGTTCAAGCTCTCAATTTGCTATTCATGTCCTATTATATCACACTATCACAGTTGCCCTTAGACAGTATAGGTACCTACAGTCCAAGTATTCTTGGGGAGAGCCCATCTTGTAAGGCCTTAGACAAGGGAAAATGAATATGCTTACGCGTTAGATAGTTTCAACGTACCCAACATTAATTATATCTACGGGTATTGGTGAAACAGGAATTTAAAACAGAGTCCACCAAACTTTCTTACATTTATAGACAGCCTCTATATAATTAATTACTAAACCTTTTAAAGGTAGGTATACGCACATCGGAAACGTCGCATTCACGTCATCGTCACGACGCCGAATAGTCTCTGATTGTAGGTGATTTACTGAGACATGTAAGTTGTGATGTGACTGACGTGTGTGACCATTACATGCGATATTACTTATATCTTAGGAAGTCTGCTAGGCAATATAATTATCGTGACTGACTGGAGACGCGATTTGGGACTACTGTGCGTGTACTTATCAATTATCAGGATGATTTTTGAATAAACTCGTTTGATGCACGTACAAGTACATTTCAATTCACTTAATAAGTTTTTTTTTTTCAAATCGTTTTTATCTTCCAAATTGAAATCACATTATTTGCTAGAGAACGCCTGTATTACATTAGATCCCCAGGGAAAGAATAATTGCTTTAATTAAAAAAAATATGACAAATATAAAGGGCGCCGAATCATCGAGCAGGTTGTATAAAAATTGTCTATAACCGAATATCATCATAATATGTTGGAAATATGCTCCAACTGCAAATGACCGTGGTATTACGTTTGTATGGAAATTCATCCGTCGCCGGGCCCTTAATCTCCTTTTGGTTCTCAATATACTCTACTAATGTATAAAAAACCTGGCCCTGGTCTGCAAAACAAAATGGTCTGGATATCAGTTTCATTTCCCCACAGCAGAATACCGTACGACACGACATTTTGAAAATAGCTAAAATAAAAGAAAAGAAAGAAAGAAAAGTGTTTATTTAAGGCAAACAGGGCGCATAGCTTAAAATATAAACCCGTCAAAATTAGAATTAGTGTAACATCGTTTACTGAAGATGAAATGTAAGCACTTAACTCACTAAATTTCTACTTTGATTCTTGGAAGAAAGTAGATCGAATTATAAACCCACGTAGACTCAGGTAGAGGCATAATAAATTATAATTTATACAACATAATAATTGCCTTCCGAAAATTAAACACAAAACTGCCTTCTACAATTACCGCTGAATTAGTTAGTTTACAAAATGAATTATGTGAATTGATAACGGTAAAACAATAACAGAGTAATAATAATTTTGTTGTTCCAGAAGTTCCACGTTTTGAAGATAGCTTAAACAACTTGACGGTGTCTTTGGGAAGAGAAGCTGTCTTCACTTGTGTTGTCAATGACCTCGGCTCATACAGGGTGAGTCAAAGATATAATATTCTTTTCAATATACTTGCTCAGAAAGTGACTCTTATTGCACTACAGTTAGGTATATAAAGTCACTTATTACCAAACTGTGACATTTGAATTACCATTACGCACTAGTGCTATAATGTAGTTAAAACCTTTTTGTTCAACCTCTTTGTTCGCAAAACCAATTTTAGGCGCGGGCTTGCGGACAGTGAGCAATGGGTAACTCGCTGCCCGGCCGTCCGGTAACAGTCCGGACCAAGCCCAAGTCGTCGACGGCGCGCGCTGTTTCCGCGCGCCTCAAGTTGTCAGCAACAGCAGGGGCCCAGCCGGGTCGAAGCCTACTGGGGCCAGGGTTATCCGAAAGGGCGCTCGAGCCCCGGTATGAAGGCTTGAAGGAACGGGATGGGTTTTTTAGTCAGTAAGAGTCTGACACTATCTCCCGCTCCGCCCAAGAGCGGGAGTTGTCATAAGATGATTTTTCCAATCGAAAAAAAAAAGTACGAAAAAATTTCACATAAGTTGTTGCGTTCAATGGTATGCATTAGTGTCTTACTTATTTCATGCAATTTAGACCATTTTAACTTGTACAAACGATTGATTTAATAGAAAAAAAAAACATCATTAAATAAATCGTACCTTCAAATAAAAATGTATTTTGTTGTGGTCTATGGCCGCCATTTTAAGATGCGCGCGGTTTTTGGCTTGATTTATTCAAAATCAAAATCAAAATCATATTCGAGAGAAATTCAGTGGCTGTATTAATTAAATAAAATTAAATACTACAAATTCATTAGAAAATGTTACTTGCGTATTCCGTTGTCACAAAGAAAGACATTTTAGTAAAAAAAATTCACGCAAAAAACATTAACGTAAGACTAGGTAGTATGATCAAAATACCTTAGCCTACCCTTAGGGATAAAAAAAAAATCTAGGCGCGCGCATATAAAAACAGATTTTTACCGCCATGTCACAAAAAAAAATTACTAGTTTTACTGTTATTTTCTTCACAAGAGAATTGAAAAATGTCGTATGATACATGTGAGTAATTAATGATTACCGTTCTCGGCTCTCTTAAGACCCTCGCCACGGCTCGGGTAATCACTAACATTACACACTTACATCATAATGTACTATTATTACACATATGTACAGACACAAGTACTCAGACATCCATCACGGCTGCCAATCTCAAAGGAGATTAGCCAAGTACGCAGGGGATCGGTGTCGGGTCGACGATGAAGTACCTGGGACTCGTTCTCGACAGCCGGTGGAATTTCGCGGAGCACTTCCGACGTCTGGCTCCCAAACTGAACTGGACTGGGGCTTTACGGGGCGCGGGTGTGCCGTCTTTGCAAAAGCGACCGGCGGCCATACTGAATGCATGCCAAAGGATCATGGCAATACGGATGGTGCAGAGATAACGCAAGACTTTCCGCGAAGCGGCGAGCCTTCTTACTGGCCTACCACCGTGGGATCTGGGGAAACAGTCCTTGCACACAGAAAGAAAAGAAAAAGTGTTTATTAGCGGCAAACATGCACACATGCACTATTTGCGCGTGGAGAATGCAACGCCGGGGCGAAAGTCCGCTGCAGCAAACGGTCGCGACATGGCAGACAAAGCTCCGGCGAGATATCATGATGAAATGGCGTCAGCGAATATCGCAACACAGTGCTGGACATGCCACAATTATGGCAGTGAGTGCCCTCTTTGAGACGTGGCTAGAAAGACCTCACGGCGTCCTCATCTTACGCATGACGCAGGTTCTTACCGGACATGGCAAGTTCGGGAGATTCCTGCACCGGATCCGTGCGGAAGTGACGCCCGGCTGTCGCCACTGTGCGGAACGCCCGGAGGACAGGGTGGAGCACACAGTAGAGGTGTCCCCTGCTTGGGCGATATCTCGCGCCAGGCCTTAGTACAGGCCATGGTCCGGAGCGAGGAGGAGTGGCAGGCGGTCGCCACCTTCTGCGAAGCAGTAATGCTAGCAAAGGAGGAGGCTGACCGCATCAGGCAACGGCGGTGCTCATAGCGCTCCAGCCACCGCCGGGATTCCGATCCCGATTTCCGGCCAACGTAGGCGCGGGCTTGCGGACGGCGAGCAATGGGTTACTTGCTGTCTGACCGTTCGGTAAGTGTCCGGACCGAGCCCAAGTCGTCGACAGTGCGCACTATTCCCGCGCGCTTCAAGGAGCGGTCAGCAACAGCAGGGGCCCAGCTGGGTCGAAGCCCTGCGGGCCAGGGTTATCCGAAAGGGAAACTCGGCCCCGGTACGAAAAGCACGAAGGAACAGGGTGGGCTTTTAGTCAGTAAGAGTCTGACACTATCTCCCGCTCCGCCCAAGATTGTCATTGGACGATTTTTCCCTGCCATAAAAAAAGCCCCAGCGTGCTGCTAAAGAAATTCTTAATAGAAAAGCTTAATAATACTTTTTTCTGGCCTGAAACGACCACGCGAGCAACGAGGTAGTTACCACCACCATTCACGTCATCACAACATCACCATACCATCACATCAGTAACTCATAAACATCTTTCTGCTCTCGTTCGATGTTAGTTGGGTTGCCGCTCCACGTTTTTTCTTCCGTCCTTCTCTACCTCCTTTTACTTTTAAGTTACCTACATTATCTGTCCTTTTTAG
The DNA here is from genome assembly GCA_929112965.1 of Mythimna albipuncta. NCBI lineage: Eukaryota > Metazoa > Arthropoda > Insecta > Lepidoptera > Noctuidae > Mythimna > Mythimna albipuncta. Next base: position 12,648,145 of record OV815969.1, read on the forward strand.
GGAAAAAACGGAACCCTTATAAGATCACTTTGTAGTCCGTCAGTCAGTCTGTCAAGACCCTTTATCTCGATAACGCGTGGAGGTGTCGAGTTAAAATTAAAACCATATTCTCAGATCTGCGGTCCCTTCAAGCTGTGAAAAAATCAAACTTCTAAGTTAACGAATAAAAAAGATGCCGTTTATGTCGCAAAAAAACGTATATTTTAAAACTCTCAAAGAACGAAATTCATAGGGTAATTCCCGTTAACCCAGAATCTTATAATTTGGCTCACAGCAAGGCTAATAGCACAGGTATATATTATGAATAAATCAGAAAACAGTAAATTTGTTGCCCAGTTTTTTGTTTTAGTATTCCTTTCTTCTTTATCAGGAACGAAAACCAACAGAGTCAACATCTTTCTACCCTTGTCCAGTATTATCAAACCCCAAATATTTCGTCTTCCATTAAGTTCTATCTCCCGTCACACCAGAAAAAGAAAAGCGAGTTGGTTATAGAACTAACTCCCTTTTCTTTCATTTCAAGTTCTTCTAGTCCTCACAAAAACCATTCGTAATTCCCAAAATGGTTATACATACCACATGGTCCTTCTATTCTAGCTTGAACATACAAAAAGATACAACAAGTAAAACTGTTGGCACACTTTATTATTTAGTAAAATTAAAACAAAACAAAAGTAAAACCGACAAAGCCATTCTGATAAATCAATCGTACTCCTGCGCTGTCACGCACTGTTGCTTAAAAAACTTCCTTTTGATTAAAAAGATCTAAAGCAATGCAAAAGACATTCAAATAATATTTAAAATTTTGATAAAAAAGGAAGTCCGCTTTTAAGATTTTTTCAAAGGAAACCCAATCCAACAGAACTTGACTGTTGTTAGACGGCTGTAAATTTAATAAAGTTCCTAAAAAATAAATAGTCCATGTGAAAATTTTAGACTGTAAAAGGTTAGTGAAAATAATATTTAAAAAATGTAATTTTATAGCAAATCGGAAAACTTTTCTGCTATTACAAAAATTAGTATTACGTGACCCATAATTAATAAGTTTTCAGTAAAGTCAGAAATATATAAATTATATTAATTCAAACAGGATCTTTCAAAGTATCATATTTATAATTTACATAAAGCCTTATTATATTACCTTTACTTCCAAAATGATTAATATAATTTTCATTTTCGAGACGTGTGACATATTTTAATGTGAGCGAATATTGCCGCCACGTACTAAAATTATGACAATATTTAAAAAATAATTTACATTGTGCAAATTAATATTTGTTTCCGCTTGAATCAACGAGTACCTACACATGTCCATCACACACTTAAACGACACACAGATCATCACAAACGCGAAAGTTTGTGAGTGTGTGTGTCTGTTTGTTATGCCAGGCCATACACGGTCAAACCTGTCGTCCAATCGGTATGACGCTACATATTTAATCAAACCGATTTGACCGTGTGTGGAAGTGGATCGGTATGACAACATGTTGGTCATACCGATCCACAACCACATACATTCAAATCTGTTTGATCCAATCGGTAGCGTCATACCGATTGGACGAGAGGTTTGACCATGTATGACCGGGATTACTTCTTCACGCTCAAACAGCTTTCGACTTGATACACGGGTAGACCATGTATTAGAATAGCACTTTTTATCCTGGTAGTATGTTATATAACATATGAGAGTTTTATCTAAAATTAACTAACTGAAGGTGTTTCTTAGAATCAAAAATGCACGCCCAAACATTTGGCGACCATTACATTATCAATTTGCAAAGCGTTATGAAAATTCGCGTGCTTTTGTGAAGTGCTCTAATATAGTGCAAATGTATGTGATTCAAATCTCTGTGGTTCTTTTCAATAAAAACCGTCTCAGACACTAATCTGCATGGTTCTCTTTTGTTTTGACTATTATATGTGTGTTAAATAAGTATATGTACTTTAAAAGAGATTTTGACCTTTAAGTTTTTTCCGATGTTTCTTCTCAGGTTAGTCAGCTAGGAGATACCGGCCTCTTTCATAATTAATTACAAAAATAAATATCATTTATCATATAAGAGCTTTGCTACGCTTGCTCATCTCGTACACTATATTGCTCTGATTTTGAACCGACTTCTAAAAGGAAGAGGTTCTATTTTCGGCTGTGTATATTTTTTTTTATGTATGTTCACCGATATCTCAGTCAATTGTGGACCGATTTTGAAAATTATTTTTTTGGTTGAAAGGTTATGCTTACAAATTGGTTCCATAGAAATATTGTTATGATCTGATCATGAACTTCTTCGAAGATATGGAACAGAACTCCTCATAGGATAACAGCAGAATTCTCGTTACAAGTATAATTGCTTTGTTTATATGTGTAGGCGATGACTGACTGAAAGAAAAGAGGGGGATGTATCGAACTGATCTCGTGATGAAGCTGGAAGGTAAATTAATGTAATCTAACCGTGTTTAGGATTATTAGAATCGTTATGAAATGCACTTTGGCTATAAGGTATTTAAGTTTGGCTGAGGGGTACTTTTTAGTGGTGGTACTATAACTAAAAAGTGAAAAATAAAAAACTTTTTACAAAAAAAAAATTAAACTGACTTGACGACGACGGAAATCGGTGTTAAATAACGAAGAGACAAAACTATGTATTATAGAAACACCGACTTCCGAAATTAAAGTTATTTTACTTTTCAGTGTTTTTGACATTGAAGTCGATTTATTATTTTTTTTGTAAAAAGGTTTTTTTTTTATATTGTAATGGTCGCCTGAGATACAGCTAAATATACTCGTATTTTACACATAGTGACTATCTCTATAATCTATCTGAATTCCGAGATCCAGTTAGGTTAGACTTCGGGATTCTGAGTATCCGTTAATAAAACTCGACTTTGTGTTTCAGTATGTATTACAAAACAAAAACTTATGATTAAAAATTCCGTTCATTAACAGGTGGCGTGGCTACGCGTGGACACGCAGACGATCCTGACGATAGCCACACACGTGATCACCAAGAACCACCGCATCGCCGTGAATCACAGCGACCGGCGGGTGTGGTTCCTCCACATACACGACGTCAGGCAGTCGGACCGCGGCTGGTACATGTGCCAGCTCAACACTGACCCTATGAAGAGCCAAACGGCCTATTTAGATGTAGTAGGTAAGTCGATTTTTATAGTAGTAGTTGCTCATTGTCATAGCAAATAATATCACTAAGCTAATGTACAGTCAGATCAAGTCATAATTGCAAGACGTAATGACGCATTACTAAATTAACTAAAACTTAAACTTTCAACAAAGTTTAGAATCTTTTTTTTTAAATCTATGTTTAATTCTATACTACACAATAAATATTTGGTGGATCTTAATTTTACACTCAATAATAATAATATTTGTTAAACTAAACACTGTGTAGGTACCTATCTACTTACTACAGATAAAGAATAAATAACAATTGTTTATTTATAAAACTTGTTACAAAGTAGAGCACATTTACAATAAAGTAATTTAAATATCAAAAAGAAAACAATTCTCTCTATTTGCCTGAACGAAGAGTTTAGAAACAAAATAATAAACAACCATTCATCGTGACTATATTAATAACTTAAACTAAATGAAAAAATGTTTTATGCATGTTTTATTTACTTACAACAAATAAATCTTCTATATCTCCATAAGATTTCTTATTTGGAAAATGTTTTAAAATAATCCTTTCACAGCCATAATAATTTAATTTATATTTGTTTATTTATTTAATCTTAGGATAATCAAATGTTATAACAATATTATATGAGCCATTTATTTAACCAATTATAGATTCTCACGGGTAGAAACGAAAGAAAGTATCAGGAAACCTAGGATCACTAAGAAGCACGATAAAAACTTAGTTTTCAATATACCTAATCTATTTTAGCAAAATGGACCTGAAAATATTTAAAAGTCTTATAAAGGGACATAATAATATAAAGAATAAATGAGAGCTGTGATTTGACTTCAAATGCAATATATATATATTCAAATCCCGAGAAAACCTCTATCAATTCGTCTTCCTGATTGTAATTACAAAAATTGTAGAGGGTAACTATAAATAAATATTAAAGTTCATGGCGGGATGTTTTCAAGTGAGGTTGAGTTGCGGTTTTAATTATTGATTTCTAAGTTGTTAGTTTGGTATGTTGTGTCTATAAAACTGGACAATTCGCGGAATCGTTGAAACGGGTACGACGTTAGTAAAATGGAGCTGAGAATATTGTCGTAATAATGACTAACTCATCAAAGCTTGCCGTAAAGCCAGACTTGATAATTATATGTGCTGCCAAATGCTGCAAAAACATAATAATATGTGACACCCAATTCTCACTCCAATTCCAATAGAAAACTAAGGAACTGTATATCATATTAAAAGCTTCATAATACTTTATAAACTTGACATACTGGCTAAATGCAAAAACCGTATGAAGAAAAAAAGAAAAAAAAAAATCGCCTAAGTTTGTTTCGATTTTGTGTGTGTAACTAGAGCTAAATAGAGCAACGACGAAGGTAATTTTATTTGATGTTAATTTGTTAGTTTACATAGCCAGGCAAGCGTGTAGTATAACCAATTTGTGTACCAAGTCGTACGGCTGCTTGTAATGTTCATAATTAATTCATATCGGTTAAGGTTAATATTAAATAAAGTTTACACAACGTCTGCTTCCCAATTCAAATGTTTCTTAACTTGTGTGTTTTTTAACATTTTCCTTGTAAACTACTTACTTCTTTTTTTATTATGGATAGACTCGCATTTGACTATTATCTCACCTGATGGTCGACGATGGAGCACGCTTCCCTAGAAGCAACCTATTCACTCTTGACTTAAAGATATTTCAGTGCAAAAAAACCTTCTTGTATGATGTGTATTTCATACGAATCTAGTCTTTCGAATCCTCTTTAAAAATTCGAAGATTCAAGACAGAGAACTAACACAAAGTTTTACTAAAGTTTCCAAAGCGTTCGTAATACTAGATTCTATTTGATAAAATATTCACGTAGATATGAAAAACTGCTACGGATTTGCGCAGTTCCACCGGACATTCTGGACTACCCGACGAGTTCGGACCAGGTGGCCAGAGAGGGAGCCAACGTGACGCTGCGGTGTGCTGCTCACGGAGTGCCCACGCCCACGGTCGTGTGGAGGAAGGAGGCTGGAGACTTGTTGCCCACCACCAACTTCAGTGATACACATAGTAAGATGTTTTAATTGCTTTCACTTATTTTCTAAGCTAGGTTACTCGGTATTACTTGCCGCCGTGTAACAAGGAAATAAATCGCCAAGAGAATTGGTTGGGTTTAACCAATTTTTAATCGACTATGACTGCTATTTTTCTTTCTGTAGTTCTACTGTATTTTTTCTTCGTAATCAGAGGAGCAATTCCTATATTTTATTCCTTAAAATATTATCATTCGCATTTCCGTCAAAAAAATCTCAACTTCAACTTTTCATTATTAAGTAATGGACGAGACACCACAACTTATTAGTTAATAGTAGAAAATCTTCGCAGACGCAGACTACCACTACACGATAGAAACTCGCATAGATACCGGCACAAATCTTGAGCGCTCGGTGTCAGAGCGCTTTGCGCGTTGCATGCATTGGCGAGCCAATCGTCGTCGTTGCAAGCACAGAGCGTCGATACATGCAGCAAGCGCAGAGAACGAATCACGAGTGACGTCTATGACGCGACGGCGCAACGAGTCACTGATACTTCCCGCCCCCGCGTCTCACTTCGTACCACTAAAGAGACCGAATATTTGACTTTTGCGCAACTTGAAGCCAGCGCTTAAGATACGTGCCGGTATCTATAAGAATGAAACAGAAAGAAAAAAACATCAATTCAAACCACTGAATGTTATTATTTCAATGAATTTACATAGTATCTAGTCATATAAAACGAGTAGGTAAATAAAATCAAGAACGCACTGACAGAAGTTGGATCCCTACCTTAAATAAATTTTGACAAGGTCTTAATATACCTAGTACATTAATTGTCGACGAGATAAGATTGCGAATAGCATTGAACATTTTATAAGTACGAGAATTGACCTTCTGATTGCCAAAAAGCATCGATTTTAAGTAGATAATTTACTCGTATTTTAGAACCAGACGAACAAAAGTTTACTCGAACTAAAAAGTGAAATCTCACTATGAGTTGTGCGCTTAACGGTAAAGTTTACAGCAAATAAAGACTTCCAAATCAGATTCTTGTGAAATAAGATCATTTACTAGTTTCTTACTAACTAACTAACCTAGAAAGTATATTGTGCTCTGAATAATTGTTGTAATAGTTGTCATATGAATAAATAGCTTTTGCCCTCGGCTTAGCTCGCAATAACAGCCCTTTTCACCCCCTTAGGCATTGAATTTTAAAATATGGTTTATTATTCCTTGTATTCATCATTAAAGGAACTTCTGTTCAAAATTTCAGCATGCTAGTTCTAAAGGTTTAGCCTAGGCGTTAATATGTCAGTCAGGACTTTTGTTTTTATTAGTAAAGATTTTAATTCTAGATTTTACAGCAAAAATTGACAAGAAAATTATCAACCAAAATGTAAACAACACTAGTGCAATACATTTTGTCAGCAAAATTAAAAGAGATTTAACTCAGCCGCGAAAAACAAAAAAGTTGATCATGATGGCCGAATGAACAATATGATGAAATAATCACTAAATATTCACATACGCAACGAAAAACGTTTGAAAAACTTTTTACTTTTTTTGTAGTCGCATAAAATCACTTTTGGATTGGCTGAAAAATAAATATTTCGTACAAGCATCGCAGTTACTTTATTGACATTTCTTTGTTTATATAAATAATCTGATAGTCCAAGCAAATAATGGTTATTTATCTAAGTGTACATAATGTAAATAAAGGCCAGTCGTCCCGCGCCTCTTACGGGCTTTGAAATTTTCCGCCAGAAATGTTGCTGATCAGTAGGTACTCACCTCCCTGGGGTTAGACTTTTTCCCAGTAAACACTTTGAGTTGCAACCTCGCAAACTATAGATAAATAATGGTTGCTTGGAAAAACTTTTACATAGCTTATATGTAAGAACAAACTGTGAGGGACGGTGTCGATATCGATAAATTCGATTCTATTATTTTTGGGTGTAGATTGTAGTTCTTAAAACGTGTTTAGTATTAAAAAACTTTTTACCTAAATGTATAAACAGTACAATCAAATAAACCTACAAAAACAAATGACTTCACTCCGTTCCTTTAACTTAGTAATTTTCTACATAATCCAAACCATTATTTATCTCCTTTGTTTTGTTTGAATTAATTGTTCTTTCTAGTTGATTAATCTTTCTAATTTATTTAGATTCGTCAGTGAATGGCGCAGTGCTACAGCTGGCCAAAGTGTCAAGATTACACATGGGTGCATACTTGTGTATAGCCAGTAACGGAGTGCCACCTTCAGTCAGTAAACGGGTCATGCTCGTCGTGCATTGTAAGTTCTTCTTATTCTTGTCTTAAGTTAATACCTAAGAATTATAACGGTTTACCTGGTTATGACAATATTAAAGCGCTCGTATCAGCTCTATAAGGTCTTAAAAGTTAGGCCTCAAGTTTCAACTTCGAAAATTTTGTAAACACTTACCTAACGCTATTAATTACGCTCTTTATGAGCTTTTTGTCATTTTCTTTATAGATTTATCATTTTCATTCATTTAATCATTAAAAGATTAACTTATGTATAACACAGCATATTTATTAAATGTCCAAATTAGGTTCAGTTGCAACTTAAAAAAATCTCCTGTTAATAGAAAATTCGTTGCCATAAATAATTGATAAGTTGAGGCCGCTGCTGGTCCATATCGCCAACGGGCAGCTTTTGTCTACCGCACTTTAAGCTAACTTCAATCGCTTTATAAAATGCCTTTGAGATTGGAAAACTTGATATTACGACCGTAACCAAAATCTACATCATTTTACAGAGTACATCCGACTTTAAAGGGATTCAATGCTAAATGTAGATAAATCTTTAAGCTATATACACACTTGCGGTTGTCTCGCAAAGAGCGGAAACGTGTGTCGCCAGCATTAGAGCTGAATCCTTAACCGCGACTAAGCTAATTTGAACTAAATTACGTCAACCGACTTACGCGAGCCCCTTACATTAACTAACTCGTTCTGCTCGGATGCGGCAAGACTCAAGAGTCTCCATTTGATGAGTTTAAGAAATTATACCTTTTGTGTTACAGTTCCGCCGATAATGACTATACAAAACCAATTAGTGGGAGCAAAAGAAGGCGATACTGTACATTTGGACTGCCATTCAGAAGCTTTTCCTAGATCTATTAATTATTGGACGATAAATGATCAAATCATATCACAGTGTGAGTATCGTACATAATCCGAGCTCGGCGCGAAGCTATTAATAACGATTATTAAACTATCCTAAACTATCCTCATTTGCACTTTGTAGCGGACAAGAGGTTCGAGATCAACGCCATTGAGAGAGGCTACGAAGTGGATATGAGGCTGAAGATTAAGAAAGTTGGTAGAAACACTTTTGGCACATACAGTTGCATATCAAAGAATTCCCTCGGAGACACGGACGGGACAATAAAATTGTATTGTAAGTACCAAAGTACAAAGTTCTGTTTTTGTTGTTACGATGAGAAATACTTAGAAAAGCGTTTAGAGGCGAAAGTTAATGGTCATGTCGAGTAACTTGATATTTTAGAAAATGAGATTTAGCCTCGGGGGATTTCGGGAGTGTTTCTAAGCGAGTGTTCTGTTTCAGCGTTGTCCGGCAAGTTCGAGGAGATGCAGTACAACGAGGTGAGCGACTCGGACGAGAGCCCCGACGTCAGCGAGCTGGAGGCGCTCAAGCGCAGCGCCGGTCTCTGCTCGCGCCCCGCGACGCTCTCGACGACATTCTTCGTAGTTATTTACGTTGTATTATAAAGCTACTTTGTATATAAAATATATTGTTACAATAATATTTTATTCGTCGTTTCATTTCCCGTGCACTGAAACAATAATCGATTTCTCATTTAGTTAATCAAATAATTGGTTTCAAATTGTTTGCCAAACTATTTAAACATGCATTCATCAAGCAGAGTATTTATTTATATAAGCATATTATAATAAAATCTGATAAAATTAAAGCATGAAAGAAATATGAAATGTTAAAGAATAGTAAAGCATGTTTAGGAATTGTTTGAGCGTAGCCGTCACTAGCGTCATATATCATGCACGAGGTGTCCTGGAAGTTCTATATTTCATGTTTGTCGTCGGTCCGTGCCCGGGGAGGGCCGCGACACCTGCGCTCCGGGGCGCCGCCGCGCCGGCCGGGCGTCGAGGCGGCGTCGGCCCCTCTCTACGAGCGTCGACATCTCACTACTACAACACTTTCGGGACACTTCGCGACAAGAATGTAAATTTGTCACCCGAGACGTCCAAAGGTGTCACGCCACGACTGTTATCTGACGAACGAACAATTTTCTCGAGCTCGAAATTGTACCTTTACAACGCCACAAATAGGTATCATTAGAATTCATTTCGCATACACGATACTTATCGCTGTTGTGTGTGGTGTACCATTTTGTTTATGTAACTACGTGGATTCATGTACCGCGGTTGCGTTATGATCAATATCGTGGATATTAAAGCGTTATTTATTAAACTACCAGTTCTTTTAGTCTCAAAATTATGTTGGTTTAAGAACTGGGAAGCTTTGGGTGTTTCAAGTCGAACATAAAATAAGTAGCTACTAAAATATTCCGAAGTTAGCGAATTCCTGGGTAAGGGATTTTAATGATAGCTCTCGTAACCGTAATTTTTTATTTCATCTTCCCTTTTCGGATGGTCATTAACCTTATAAGGGTCGTTCTGGTGAAGTGCTGTACAACCAATATGAATTGTTAACGACTGAAAGAGGTCTACGTGCCTACTGCCTATTACCAGTTCCGGATCAGCCAAGCTTAGCAGGAGTAAAAAAGTTATGGGCCCCGCGCATTAGAGTGGGGCCCTTGAACATACAAAAATAAGTAACAGAAAGAAAGAAAAATAATTGGTTTGGCGACATTTACCAAGATCACACAACATAAATTGAATAAAAGGTAGCAACCAATAAAAAAAAGACATTTTTTTTCGGCTGCTTCAAACAAGATAATCTGAAATTATAGTAATTCTGGATTTTCGATAAAATCAATAACGGCAACCTGAAAAATAAGTTAGGGAATCTTAATTCCTTATTCTTTATTAGGGGGCCACTTGGCAGAATTTGTTACAGGGGCCTGTAGCAGGCCTAATACGGCACTGTCTCCGTTCATATATATCTTACAAGGAACTAAATTTACGTCACCTAATGGACCAATTCAAATTAAACAGTCATTTTGTTATTATGATTCGTTCAGTTGTGACATAACATAAGTTTATTTCGTTCAAAGTTCAAAGAGGTGTTTTGTAAAAAATTTTTTTTTTTTGTGACTGTTAATAAATGATAAGTTTATTAAACCATTATTACAAAAGTTGCCTCAAATAAAATAGTTTTTTACCACTAAAGTTCATGAAACAAAAGGTAAACTATAAATAATTATAAAAATAAAACCTAAAATTAATCTAAATTAAATCTAAAATTCATTACTTACCAAAACTTTGTAAAATATAAAATAGGCAGTTTATTTTATCACAAAGAATAACTGAATGTTATATTTAATAGAAAGTGCCTTCAAAAATGTTCAGCACATACTTAATAGGTTTCAATAATTTTTATGTCACCTTCGCTATTTCTTGTGGAGCTCATTAAAACGATACATGCACGCGATCTGCTACATTTTAAAAACATTTTGGCTGGAATTCTATTACTGGTTACAAGTAATTTTGTTGGCAGTGTTTAATGAGCTAACGAGTGTAAAGTTTTTTTGTGTCTTTGAAATCGTCAAAAGTTTATTTCCACTCAGAAAAAGTGAGTCGGGTGATGATATCCCAGTGAGTCGAGATAATACCCCAGTGAGTCGGGGTCATGATGTCCCAGTGAGTCGGAATGATGCTGCTGGCTCCAGTATGTAGGAGTAGTGCTGCTGGCTCCAGTGCGTTGGAGCGGTGCTGCACGATGTAGTGGTTTGACTGCTGCTGACGTCAACCTGGCGAGGTTCTTCGTGGCTCTTCATTTGAATGGCCGAAAGTGCGATGTGCTTAGCCAAGGTCACTGATGTGGCTGAGGGTGATGACCAGGTATGTTTGCTGGTGGTCAGGATACTCTTTAAAGCCTTGGCTGTATGGCTCACTGTTTGAAATTTTGAGAAAGTAATACACGGTTTTAGTTCAGCAAGATAGTTCGCGGCCCTGGACTGCTAAGGGCAACTGAAAGAGCACAGGTGGCTTTCAGTCAGTAACTCTCTGTCGTGTGTGACTCTCTGTCACTCTAGAGCGGGAGGAGATATTTAATATTATCCAAACTTTTTTTTTATTAATAGTGTTTATTGAGCTGATGAGTGTAAAATCTTCTTTAGTGTTTGAAATCGTCAAAACCTTTTCTTCACTCAGAAACAGCATTTAGCCTTGAATAATATTACTTCAGTATTCCATAAGAAACAGTAGTCCATAAAAGACACTCCTATCTTCAAATATACTTTGGAGTACAAAATACAAAACTACATGTACTGCCTATCCCTAACAAAAGTTTTAGATTGCTATTACTTAAAAACACATTAGGAAGCAGCGTCAAATATTGATTAAATAAAAACATCTGTTATATTTCAACCTGCAACATAAAAATATCAAAGTAATATACGAAATGCTTGCACGACAAACTTGATTTATACAAACCAATATAGCATATCGAGTTCTAACATCTGGAATAAATATTTGTCGGTACATTACGTAATTTGGAATAGATTGAGATTACTTTCTAACTTCACTCTTTTTGGCTTCCTAGATTAAGGAAAATTATTTATGTATTGCACAGTTCATTTAATCGACTAGCTTTTTCTTGTCAGAACGTCAGTCAGTCAGAAAAGTGACGTTAATTACATATTCCAACGCTTAGCATCTGTATGTAGAAGAACGTGCAAAAAACTCCACTCACCTCTTTTAAATCATGTTATGAGTTAAAATAATCCTGGTTACATATTTCTTGTCGCTCCTGTTGTTAGCACAATGTATAAAAAAGTAATTCAAAAATAGAAATTGAAATATCGGTCTTAACTGACGGCGCCCGTTTATGAGCATAGAACCCAATAGAACCTCATAGATCACTCCATATTTTTTTTAATTCTATATTCATTTTGTGTAAATTTAAAAATATTTTAAAACAAATTGAAAGGTGGAAGTAGTTGCTTTCATTACCACGATTTTTCAAGTCTATTTTACAATTATCAATCTATTAGGTGTATTTATCTACGTATATTTATATATATGTAAACGGAGAAACTGACTCACTGACACATGAACGCACAGCCGACTCTACTAGGACTACGAGTGTGAAATTTTACACGAGGCTTTTCTATGCCATAGGCGAGCACTAAGAAAGAATTCTCCAAAATTCAGCTCCTAAGGGGATGAAATATCAAGAAACCTACTTTCACGCAGGTAAAGCCGCCGGCAGAAAGAAGCTATTCCAATTATATTCATCAAAAATCTCTACCCGGCTGTTAGGATAAAAAATAAACGATAATGCCTTTTTGCTCACCTTCCCCTTCTGGCAGTTTCCATTACTACTAAATCAACTGCGAGCAATTCCGAGAATTAATTAGCGCTCACATTATACAGCAATAACATTGCGCTCAAAGATTAGTCGCTAAGCTTCGTTCTGTTACAGTCTATCCGCTGAAATAGTGGCGCGCTTTCAAAACCACCCGAGATAGAGTCACCCGTGCACGTCCGTGCGTGTACCGAGGAACACATAGCTATAAACATATCTACGAACGGATATCTACCTATCTACAACCGCAAGAAATATTGCATCCCATTTCCATACGACTCGTTTTGTAGGCTTCTGTCCTGTAGGTAATTTTAAATGGTTCCACGGCACGGTTAGCGCAGTGGTTTAGCAATTGGCTGCTAAGCTGCTTGTCGCGAGTTCGATTCTTGCATGGAACACATGTTAGTATAGCCTACAGTATTTTGTCTGGATCTGAGTATCTTTAGTTTAAGTATTGTTAACGCATCCACGATACAGGAGTAATTCTAAAGGCAACCTAACTGTTTTTTTTTTCTTTTGTCAAATCGATACTGTAATATTTGATTAATCTACAATATGATAAATTAACCAGTTGTTTTGCAACTCGACAAAATAAAAATAATTACTTTTTACTATATCACTGTTAGTCTCAAAGTGAAAACAAGTTGATCATATCCAGAAACCTCCTAAAAGATTTCCAAATTACTAAAAGCCACCGTGTATTTTTTCAAAGAGAAAATAATGAATTGAATATTTATATTATTTTAAATTCCTGTATGTCGTTTGAACGCGCCGTCAGTATTTTATCAAATAGACTTTACACCGGAGCCGGAGGAGCGTGGCCACCCTACTCACAAAGACTAGTCGCACATAAAGAAAACCTTTATTTGAATTCGTTTAAGGTTTTCCATCACGTCGTCACCAGTTTCAAATTGGAGCTCAGGTAACACAACTCCGATGGCGATTGTCACGGCTCCGAAGGGTCCGGATGCATTCAGGAGGGCACAAATGGAGCTATTCACTTTGAATCAGATACAGGATTACGCCGTTCGTGATCTGAAACCTTCACTAGACACCACTATTAAATAGAGCAATAAAAGTTTAATATACCTTTGATTAGGACTACGTATGCGTTGACCATTCAAAATGGGATACGCGATCCGATTATTCTGTAGTAACTGCTGCCAGCGGTTGAACCCATGTGATAGTAGAAAATTATTCCAGGGTACATACTCCCGGGATAAAAGTATCTAACAAACATCCATACATACACACTTTCTTTTTTATATTTAATATTAGTAGGATGTAAGTTGAAGCTGGCGCAGTCGAAGCGTCGCTTATTAATAATAGCAGCAGCATGAGTTGATCTTCAAGAATAAGCAACGCCAGCCGAGGTTCATGCATCAGATGTCCATACTTCAGAAAGCACGTTAATCTTGACTGTCATTTATGTATAAATCATTGACCGTCGTAACAGCAATAAGGAGTCCATGTCTTACAATCAGTATAATAAAGGGTTTTTTTTTTGAGGTCATCAAATGACTTCTCTCAGTCAAAGGTGGAGCGAGGAGGCGTGTAAGACTTTTACTAACTAAAATCCACCTGTGTTCTTCAGTTGCCTTTTATATTCTCTCCATCCAAACAACGGCCTCACTTGGCCCCTACGGTTTTGCTGCTATTTCTTTGAGTCGTTCGTGAAATATTACGCGCCGTCGACAAGTCAAGGTCAAGTAGATGACGAGCTACCCATTGCTCGACGTCCACAAGCCTGCACCTGACCGAACAGGTAGCTGCTTCACGTTAAATATTGATATTCATCCATGTTTTAAATACTGATTAAATTTTATATTTGCATCTGTTCGAATGAGGCTAGGCAGTTGATGAGCGGTACATCAACTGCCTAGCCTTATTGTAATTTAAACAGATTATAAACATCAAAATTACTTACCTCCAACAGATTTTAGTCGAACTAAGTTAAAAGTTGAGTGCTCCAACGAACTAAGTTGTTTAACCTACGAACTTTTAGCGTCCCTGAACTACTGCCTAATAACTTTAAGAAACTTACCCAGTAAGATATTTTATACTAAGTCCAATAAGGGTTGAGAGCGTGTTGCCGACCGCTTCGTCGATTCTACCGCGTGCAATTGCAATCTCGCTCGTCAGAAAAGAATAGAACCATAAGAAAGACGATTTGGCCCGGAGTTCACCATCAGCACAGGAAAGGTAAACATATCAAAAAGGTCTTCTTAAGGGGAATCTTCTTTCAGTGCAACGCCTATTAGGACTTATCTTTGGGAATCCATAAGGCAGCTACAGTGACAGTAGTCAAGCCAGTACGACCACTGTGCTATCGGCTTTTTTGACATTATCTGGAGGGCCAACAACAGTGGTCAGTAGTTTTTGCCGCGTATGAACCAGCCGACAGGCCAACCTTTCAAACATAACTCTAGTTAACAATCTCATGTAACCCAGTGTTGACACGACAAAAGAAGAAGTTTAACAACGTTTCAATTACTATAATCACTACAAAACCCCTTCTAACATCAATGTGGATTAAATGAGATTACCAAATCAACCGTAGAGAAATAATAAAACCTCTACTCGCTGTTAAGATTACATCACACGCCGACACGATATTTTTGTAACTCGTTAACAACACGATTTCAATTTCATACAACCACAAGCAGTGTGAAAATGAAGGCAACACGTCGGTAAATTTCACTAAATCGTTACAATTTGTGGGCGAAATGAACTCCTGAACACTTTACGGAATTATATTGGACACGCACTCGCGACGCGACGGAACGCTTGAAAAATGAAAATGTTTATAGTTTTCTTTTTTTAGTTATGAGGAAATTAAAATTTGAGTATCAATTAGTACGTAAGTCCATCAAGCTATTATTAGGTTAAGGGATTTGTTTTTAAACTATTGCCAGTCATGGCCAGTGGTCAAGAAATAGTACTGCCGTGATAAAAAATCATGATCAAGGTCATGCATGGTGCCTATGTGTAATATGTCTTACAAATTGGTTCAGACGGTTAGGCGTGAATGGTAAACAAATATAAAAACTTTCAAGTACATAATAAACGTAAGTAAGATAAAATTGAGCTGGTCACTAACTGGACACTAGACAAGATGCTATTTAGCTGTCAAGTGCAATTAATCTTTCAGCCTTTTCCTTAATTATGTTGGAACTGGCTTCCAGTTTAACTGGATGCAGCTGAATATCAGGATTTTTATGGTCTCACACAAACACAAAATTGAGCGGACTAGTCCAGTCAATGCAAGCATTTGTCAGTGCTAGTGTAACTCAACTCAAGACCACAAAGGAGCTCAGCGAATTGAGGAATAATACAAAAGATCTTTTATACTTATCACTATCAAAATATCCTGACAAATCCAGAACATGTATATCAGAAACCGGCAAAATACTCAAACCAAGCCTGGTGATGAATACCATTCCTTCACTTCGAGCAGAGGCCTTTCTTTAATTCTTTTTCCACGGAATGAAGTAAACAATGCAACTGGTCTAACAATGTTGAGGCAATTAGCTTAGAGCTACACGCTTTTCCACTCTCACTTCATTTAGTGATCTGTAAAACCAGTTAACTGTGTCAAATTTGTGTGTGATGGTGTGTGTGTGTACTGAATTGTCGGCATGCAACGAACACTCGCGAAACCGATAGTTCCGTCTGATCCGCCACACTCACCACTACTGTGTATGCACGCGATACTATCTTTCGTTCATATATTGAAGACTTAACTGTTAAGTACCGATATTATTCGTATTCAAAAAAGCAATAAGCACTGATAATTATCGCTTTTTAGGGTTCCGTAGTCAACTAGGAACCCTTATAGTTTCGCCATGTCTGTCTGTCCGCCTGTCTGTTTGTCCGTCCTCGCTTAATCTCTGTGACCGTTAGCACTAGAAAGCTGAAATTTGGTACCAATATGTATATCAATCACGCCGACAAAGCAGTAAAATAAAAATTGGAAAAAAATGTTTTATTAGGGTAGCCCCCCTATATGTAAAGTGGGAAGTGATTTTTGACGTGACAACGTCTTAAATTAGGTTGCGGCTGGGAGTCACTTATGAAAAAGTGTAACGCTCGGTAACGTTACGATGAGTCACCGAACGAGAGAGAGGCCCGCCGAATGCCTTGCGTCTCTCTCCCACTCAACTATGATCGGTCTGCCGCGCGCGCAGCACTAGAGAATTAGGCGCATTGAATCGGCGCATGGACGTTGTCACGTAAAATCTTCGCCCGTAAAACCGACTTTACAGGCAACCATTTTTTTTTTTTTATTTCAACCCTAACGTGTGATATATTGTTGGATAGGTATTTAAAAATGAATAGGGGTTTACTAAAATCATTTTTTGATAATGTCAATAATTTCGGAAATAATCGCTCCAAAAGTAAAAAAACAACGTGTGTCCCCCCTCTAACTTTTGAATCATAAGTTTAGAAAATATGAAAAAAATCTGAAAAGTAGAACTTTATAAGGACTTTCTAGGAAAATTATTTTGAACTTGATGGAAAGAACAGTTTTTGAACAAAAAAGACAAAAGGGTTCTACAAAATAATTTCTGGACTAAGTTTGTAGTATAATCGTATATGCAAGCATTTTTTTAAACTCATAAGGGGTACACTTATTGTGACGGACGGGAAACTACGGAATCCTACACTGAGCGTGGCCCGACACGCTCTTGGCCGGTTTTTAGTACTCACAATAAAAAACACCTGTAATATGCTAAGTTTAAAATAGAAATAAAATAAAACACATTTTTAGATTCGAGAATTTACCTAGGGACAGTCGAAACACCGTGAAATTAATTAACAGTAACTGTTCCTAGTTAATATGATGTGAAACTTAGATTAGCAACAAAATAGCACACTGACTTCAATCGAAACTGAAAACTGTATTTGGTCTAGATGAGGAGATATTCTTGTGATTGCATTGCATTTGATTGGCAATCCCTTTTCCAACTGCAACGACAAATCCATGTGCCGAACGAAATATTATCCCTACAATCATTCGTTGAACTTTGGAAAACCTGTGGGTATTTCCAGAAATTCAAACTACGTAATAAATATGACTGCGTATTAATACATCGCTTTATTTTTTCATAGAATATGCACTTTTAGTTTTTCATTTTAACTGGTATGTAAAATAGTTATGGAGCATTTTCAAGGTTTCAAAAAGCATTTGAATGAAACTTGAAACTTCAAAAAACAACATGGAATATAGCCAGGCCTGATGGTGTAGTGGTTAGTGACCCTGACTGCTAGGTCGTGGGTTCGATTCCCACGCAAGACAAATGTTTGTGTGATGAGCACGATCACTTGTTCTGTGTCTGGGTGTAATTTATCTATAATATGTATGTATTTAGAAATATATAGGTATGTTTATCAGTTGTCTAGTACCCATAACACAAGCTCTGTTTAGCTTGAGATTAGGTGGCGCTGTGTGATAGTTGATGGAATACTATATTACCTTACCTCATATGTTTGTTAATTCTTGGAAAATCTTTTTAGTTAATCTCTGAAATTATTTTATTTTCGGCGTTCCGTACCACAGCCGACAAAAACGGAAACCTTTAATCACTTTGTTGTCCATCTGTCCGTCTGTCAAGACCCTTTTTCTCAAGAATGCCTGGAGTTATTAAACCTAAATTATTATAAGGTCAGGTAATTTAGGTCGGCTACCCTTTTAGAGCAGTGAAAATAAACTTTTAAGCCATAACAAAGATAAAGAAAGAAGAAGATAATTCAAAGATAAAGCCGTTTCAAAATCTAATGGGGTCTTCTGGTTGACCGAGAATTATATTAGCACGATGCAATGCCACGATAAAAAAAAAAGTAAAGTAGCTTAACTTCATAAAATAATTACTTTTCTACAATCCCAAATTGAGTTTGGACGGAAACCTTTTTTAATAAATAATTAAGTTTCTCATTTTATATTGATTGTCGACATATATTAAACTTTTCCTAGTATATGCTCGTTTTAAAATAACACAAACGAGGGTTTTAAACCTATTCTTTGTATCAAACATGTAGAACCGTGCGTTTATCTTCATCAGCACCACATCCCAGGAATCTACATCGCTAGACCAAAGTGAGCTGAAGGCCGAGCAATGGGTAGCTCGCTGTCCGACCGTCCGGTAACCGTCCGGACCGTGCCCAAGTCATCAGCGCCTGAAGCAGATGTCTGCAAAACCGTAGGGGCCCAGCAGGGTCGAAGCTTACTGGGGCCCACAAACGAAGACAAAGAAGAAACAGGAGTGGGTTTTAGTCAGTAAAAGTCTGACACGCCCTCTCACTCCTCCCAGGAGCGGGTGAATTCATTGAATGATTTTCCACCTTAAAAAAAAACTAAAGTGAGCTCACTCATCAACGCTCTCATGTTTACGCCCCACAGCGGCAAAACTTCCACAAAAGCCACATTACACCGCCTTTATTCTAATCTAAGATGTCATAATTAACATCTTCCCGGAAGGAGTTTAACAAACTAAATTCGATACCTTTATGAGTTTAATTCCTTTAGACGCTTATCGGGGCTGATAACAAAGAGCCATAATGAATTACCTATAGCTTATTTCTGAACATACTCTAGAGACTAATAAACAACATAAAACTGTCCGAGTGCGAGTTGGAATCGCGCACGCAGGGTTCCGTACCGTCCTTAGGAAAATTCGGCAAAAAAAAACTCGTTTGTTGTAAGTTGCCGCCTATTTTGTTTTTAGTATTTTTTGTTACAGCGGCCATCGAAATACATAGGTAATTTGTGAAAAGGAGATAGATACGCTTTCATACAATCTTAGGCTTAGGTAGTAAAGAAAACAAAGTGATGTCAGTTAATAGCTTGTGTGTTTTCAACCATTTAGGGAATATTCTCCGGATTTTATAAATCAGAGAGAAGACTTATAAGAGATAACTAAAAGTGAGGTTATGCAGGATATTACGTTTTAATTTGGCAGTATTTATTTATTATAGAGAGTATTGTAGAGTGGAAAAATAAGCTTAAACTTAACATAAACCAGATATCTAAAAACGGAAAATCTATTTTGAAGTCTGATATTGATTTATCCGTTTGTACTCAAAGCCAAAAATGCCCATGCTTACAAATGATCATAGAGTAGAAAGAATTAATATATTATGTCAATATCACAACAAATTAAAAAAAAATACGTTAGAATAAACCAGGTATACAAGTTCCTTGACTTAAATTGTTGGGGCAGGGCGTAAACATGGACACTTTTGCGTCAAATACCGGTGAATATTTGATTTCTATAGAACCAATATGAAATTATTACTTCTTGCGCATACGTAAACCTTTTTTGTGTCGAGATGCTTCCTTAACACATACTCATGACATCAAAAGTTCGGTGTCGGTAACTGGAACAAAAAGACCGTTTACACAGAGCCTTATTGATTGCAGTAACCTAAGTAGTTGCGATAGATAACCTAAAATAGGTTACTCATTACTAAAACTTATTTTTTAAGATATCTCGTTTGTTCTGGATAAACAAGGGCTAGTTTCTTTGTAGTTTGAAGTAAAGAAATATCTATATAATTTTTTTAAGCCATATCTCAACTTATTACAAGTTTTGGCCCAGAATTCCCCGTCCCCTTTCAACTGTCTAGGTATCCTTGTTCTTGAGATACAGTCTGGAGGTGACAGAAGACTTAATACGAGTAATAGGGTCCCGTTTTTATGCTTTGGGTACAGAACCCTAAAAATGATAAGGGCTAACCTAAAATATAACCATCAGTGGTTTTGTATGAACAGTATGCCTTTAAACATGACGACGGGCAATCGAGCCCGAGTCGTCGACGGCGCGTAGTGTTCCAAGCGCGTCTCAAAGAGATGTCAGTAAAACTATAGGGGCCCAACAGGGCCGAAGCCTACTGAGGCTATGGGTAGACCGAAACGGACCCCGGAATGTTGCAACGCAAGGCAAAGAAAGAATATAGGCATAATTTTGGTCAGTAAAATCTGATACGCCCTCCCACACGGAAGAAGTCAATGAATGATTTAACTGCCTCAAAAAAAAGGCCTTACAACATCAGTTTAGCCACCAGAGTCGTCAAATGTACGAGTATTTCCGAAGGTAATGTCCCGTTAGCAAAGATGGTACTAGCTTCGATCAAGCACCGTCATTCACCTCCCTATTTTGTAGTGGAATGTTATGATATAACCCATCCCGCTCTGGACAGTGAGGGGTAGTTGTAGACTTTTATTGACAATTGCCTGTATATTTTGATGCAGGCCGTTAGGCACACAGCTATATTTTTTGCTTCTTTTTATTTTCGATTCCTGTAACCTAAATATTGTGTTTGTGTCTTGTACTGTACCAAATAAATTCTTTTGTTTTCTTTCTTCAGTTGTCCATAGCGTTTTAGGGTCGAGGTGGCTCTTTCAAACTCTTTCGATGTCATCAACCTAACCTAACATTATCATTGTAATTTTTGAACTTATCATTAACTCATAGCATAAGCATAGCATGATCAGCCTTTTAATGTTCCCACTGCTGGGACTCAGACCTCCTCTCTAGGAGAGGGAATGGGCTGCAATCAGTGTGGGTTGGTAAATGTTACATGTCTTCGAATTTTTGGTTCTAAGAAATGGTGGTTACCTGATACCTCAAGATATTGTTTTCTTTTACTGTTTTGAGTGCAGTGGTGATGAACCTGGCTAGGTTTGAACCAGGCGCAAATCGTTAGGTCATTTACTCGTAGTGTGTATTTTATTATATTGTCAAAAATCAATAAAATGAAGACTGTTTTTAGTCTTATCATAATTGGTTAAGAATTAAAGTAAACAGCGTTAAGCGCTATAAGTAGCGGCAACTTTCTGTTTACTTTCAAATTGTTAAGGCTCTGTTAATCCTTTTACATTTTTGGTACAACACAACACAATATTGGCTTAGGTTATTGGTTGTTTACAGCCAATACAATCAAATCGTGATGGTAAGTAGGTAAGAATTTGTTATACCTATAAATATAGGTATAAGAAATTCTTTTGGTACGACGTCACGGACGCGAAGTCAGCGGGCGCCTGGGCTCTAAGGTCTCACGTCTGCGATGACTTTTTGTAGCAATACTGTCGCGCATTTTGTAAGCGCGTGACAGCATCGCTATTAACGCGCGTTAATCGCATTAGCAAGCGCTATAGAAAAGATGCCAACATGCTACAACATCGCAACTGTTTCGATACGAACGCGCTACAGCATGGCTAACATTTTAACCATTGGACATATTGAGATTTGGACATTTTGCCCCTGAACGTACAAAGAGTCATCGCAGACGTGTGACCTTAGAGCCCAGCGCCCGCTGACTTCACGTCGCGGCCTTACACCCGTAACACATGTTTACTTTTAGCTTGGGTACCAGAGGTCGATTGTGTTATGTATAAGTAATGCAATTTAAAAAAAGAAACGATGTTAATGAACGACGCATTATTTTAAGTCTAATATATGTAATAATTGTGGAAATAAATGAATTATTCTTTATTTATTACGTGGAACTGGCCTTGAATGCACACTAGTCAAGTAGTGCCCGTGCGTCTGCATAAGTGTAGTATTATATGTATTATGTGATTGTTACAAAATAAATTAATTATTTTATATTAAAATGTATTAGTTGCCGCTGTTCAGGCGTTTGTTCGCGAACAAAGACATAAATGTCTCATACATATATACAATACTACACAGCTGTACCACCGCCCGATGTGGCCGCTAGCTTCGGACCGGCGCCGGTGACCTCGTCGCCACCGCCGCCGCACCGCAGCCGGTGACTTTGTCTCTGTGGCCTGACACTTTCAGAAAAACAGAGAGTCCAGCACTAACGGCCCTGACTTTTGAACTATACGTCATTGTTTCGTCACAAAACGATGAAGGAAAACTTTGTGAACAAACCGGTATTCCTGGAACCAAAATTTGAAGAGATGTGACATCCAGTAAGCCGTAAAAGATGTGGTGCAGATGCGGCCCATTTCTTCTTCTAAGTAGACGGCCAATTTCCAGCTCCCTACAGAAACTGGCTTTTTTTCCAAGAAATTTTACAAAACTTCTTGCATAAATAGGCATTCTGAAATATCCAGTAGGGTAGTCATGAATACCTTTTTTTCTGACATACTGTTTTCTACCACCAACTTGTTTCTAAGGTTTTATAGGTGATGTTAAAACTTTACACCTAAGAATTTTTTTAGCTTTGGTGATGTTATAGTGGGCTAAGTGTTATTAGTTTCTTTCATCTGTATCTTACTGGCTGTCCAAACTCTGAATTCGTGAACGATTGATGACAATAACTAGCGAAATGTGGATGAAGTATCTGCTAGGTACACTATACGAGATGTTATTGTTATGTTAAAAAATATGAACATAGGTAACTCTGAAAACCACAACGCCATAAACTATGAGTCATTTCCACGATGACACCTAGAACAAGCACCACTAAGCTACTATCATGATTGAAACCTGTTCTAACAGCGCTGCTCACCGCCTAACGTAAAGCAGGCGTGAAGATTCTTACATTTTGCATAAGTGCCAGTTTGCATAAGTAGCCACCCTCCCGGAGCGGGATTATAATCGCATGCGACGCTCTAATTTATAGCCACTAAAAACTTTCTAGATTAAACTGGAATTACTAATTTGAATGTACAAAGAAATGTCCAAAAATATACAAATTGTAGGTTCGGTAGTCTGAAATATTTATAAATTTAAAGATACCTTTTAACCGTCTCCTTATTATTATAAACCTTTCAATTAGTATAATAGGTCAAAACTTAGCTGCCGGCTTGAAAAGTCTTAGGGCGGACTACATTGCCCAAGTGGAATCTATTTTCATATTATTTTATACAGGCTGACTTTTAATTTGTTTCAGTTTTCATTGTAATAGGTCCGGTCCGTTGTCCGGACTATTTACTAATAGTAATGTTATACAACATACCGGACACTCTCTTCTTGAACTGTAATGCATCATTTAGGTACCTAACTCAAAATAAAAAAAACCGAACACTACAAAAGACACGAAAAATACAAGTTTTAATAAACTATACGTCGTCTGCTTCATAACACGGCTCCGAGTGTAATGAGATAAACGTTTTATTGCTCCTCACACCAGATACTGTGAAGAGTCAGCGTATAAGTCGTTAGTACGTATTTAGTTAATAAACTCAATTTCCAATTAAATGAAATCGCTTTTTCACGACTTTTTCACTGATCAGTCTTTATGAAGGCTCCGTATAAAACGATCGCAGAAATGTCCGACTTCACCTCACTAAGTACCCGCGCAATCTTTATTGGAAATAAATTAAAGCCAGCGGAAAAGAATCCAGACCCTTTGTTTGTTTGTATGAGGGACTAGATATTAAAAAATGTAAAGCTGCGAATCTCCATAGCATTCCTCATGACAACAGGGCGGCACTGCGAGTAGAAAACACATACGTTTTATTAGATTATATTTGAGACAATGCCCTTTTTATTCACCTTATATTGTTGTGTTTTCACGTAGAAAAAGTTTTGCCATTCCGCCTCTATTTTTGCTTTTTAGTCGCTGAGCAACCGGCGCCGTTTACATACAAAGGCTGTGCTTTTATTTTTGGAGGATGTGCGATATGGAACCAGATGGAACTGATTCGGGTGAGATATTAGATGTAAAATTAAACGTGATGACTTGGACAAATCATGCTAACTTCCTCTAAGAGAAAATGAAGAACAGATGTCTTCTTGAGTATTTGAAGTGACGATTTTAGAATCAGATAACATAAAATATTATTTTACGTGGCAAAATCATCAAATAACTTCTTCTGCTTTGGGAGCAGCAATAGGGAGTGTCTTGACTAAAACCCACAGTGTTCTTTAAGTTGCTTTTTGCGAGGATAACTCTTTGTTCTGGCAAACCATAAAACGTCCTGCGAGTCCTAACTGTATTGCCAATATTATGTAATAAGACTTTCTTCATGACCTTTCTACATTCTTTTTATTTATGATCACGCTTGACCACAATCTCAGCTGATAGAAAGCGACGAAGTGGTAAACGAGAAGATAGTGACTCATCTACTGTAGTTGAAAAAGTATGAACTAAGAAGATGAACAAAATAACAACTGCAACAAAGTTCTATCTCATCGTCGATGAAAACCACTCCACATGTTACACGAAGAAGCAGTAATTAACAACGCTATAGGAAACGAAACTTTCTTATACAGCCATAGAAATACTGACGAAGAAACAACAATAAACAAGTAATTAAAACTTATTTACCTATATGGCTAGTTCGCGTGCAGTACAAACTAAATGAGGCTCCGCGTTTAGCAAACATAAATATGTGCTCCTATCTAGCGGGAACATAGGCGCCTTAAGGCTTAATCTTTATGAATACTATTCTAGCATTCCGTTTTAATAGTCGCCTGTTAAGCTACGAACTAACTTCTTTATTTAATTGTGCATTTGAGAACTAGCATAAACAATTTTATATCATTTTCCGAAGTTTCGACTCGATTGTCCCATAAAGTTGAAGTAAATTAAATATCTTAAAACTCGGATAATACAGACCTGTTTAAAGAAAATCTGTTACATCTTGACAAGATGATAAAATCGCTTAATGATGAAAGTTTGAAAGTAGGTCTAACCATGACGAGCAAAGATAAAATTGCTTATTGCCTCCAAATCAATAATTATGAAGATTGAACACCGATCACTCAAATGTGTGCAAAAATAAACCTACTTAGAACATATTATTTCACAAAGATCAAAGCACTAAAGAAATAAACAGAAGAACAGGAAACGGATTGAAAAAGTACTGATCACTGAAGAAGTCTTACAATCTAACCAACCTGTACACACAGGTACTGCTAGCATAATCTATGGTCACTCACGAGATTGACCAACTTTCGTGTCTGAGGTTCTAGTCAAATGGGATGGACCATCGACTAATCAGTCATCTGTATAACCACTATATCCGGCTTATTGGCGACAATAGTTCTGACAATGATGATATACCGATGCCAGTATAACGCGACATGCTGATTTTCGAGAACAGGGTTTATCACATACTTCCAATACCGTACCTCAGAATTCACACAAGTTGATAATAATTCAAACTGTCTATTAAAAAGCAATTAAGAATTTTCAAACTTTATAGGTTGTTTTATTTTTTACTAGTTTCTGCCAATGGTTTCGGCCGCTGTTAAGAAGTAGAAAATTTATAGCCTAATTATGAAACTCATTGATAATAGTACATTACGATATAGGTGTGTAATGTTAGTGATTACCGACGAGGCGGTATTTAGACCCGACCCGTGGTGAGGGTCTTAAGAGAGCCGAGAACGGTAATCATTAATTACTCACGTGTATTATACGACGTTTTTCAATACACTTGTAAAGAAAATAACTGTAAAACTAGTAAACTTTTGTGGCGGTAAAAATCTGTTTTCATATGCGCGCCCATATTTTTAAGTCAGTTTGACTTTTGAACAGTTTAATAGTTTTTGAGTTTATTCATTATTATCAAAAATGCAAATCTTCTTTATTATATTAGGAAACATTAGTAATGATTCTATCAATTTATAGATAAACATCTTACAATATTGCCAGAATAAAAGCGAATTTTAAACCATCACTAGAAGTGACATGTCTTCGATTTTTTGTTCTTAGACAAGCCAGTATCTCCTGCCCCGGCTTCCCATGCCTGTGGCTAACGACAAACCATTGCCCAGTGTAATAATAACAAGCGACTGCTATAACCATTCCGTTTTCTATTTAAGCGTGGATTATGGCAATTTCCCCTTTGACCGTCCATTGGATGGGTTTGTATAGCATTGGACGTTACGACCTGGTATTATCATTAATAATAAGCAATGATCATAATACTTATCAGCTCGTATAAGTCTGAAAAACTAATTGTTTATTACCGGATAAACGTCACTTGCGTGTTCAAAAATTAGGTGATATGGACAGGGACCCAGCTGGGTCGAAGCCTACTGGGGCCAGGGTTAGTTTCGAAAAACAGCTCGAGCCCCGGTATGAAGGCTAGAAGGAACGGGGTAGGTCTTTTAGTCAGTAAGAGTCTGACACTATCTCTCGCTCCGCCCAAGAGCGGGGGTTATCATTGGATGATATTTTCCGACCATAAAAAAGGTGACATGGACAGTTAGATTCAAGGTATGAAGTCATACATAGCTTGCTATCCGATAAGAACTAGCCCGTCGAAGGTATGTCATGTTTCACAGATGTCAACAAAACCGTAGGAGCCTGCCAAGGCTGCAGGATTGCTTGAAAGAGTTACCGGAGCCCTGAAACGCAAAGGATAACTATAGTAACTCAAGTAGATGTTAGTTAGTAAAAGAACAATAAGTACGACTGCTTAATAATAACACATTAGAGCAAGTAACATTTAATTTGCGCACATGAGTCTCGAACGACTAATACAACTGCCAAAAAAACTTGAAGATAAAGTTATTTATAAACAAACGAGGACATTTTTACGTGACTGCCTTTTCCTAATTGTTATCATGTCATTATGACAGTTAAATATTCAGTTCAGAGAGCTTGTACACGCAAATTGACTCGAGCACAATGTGTGTAGAACATAATTTGCCTACTCGCACATTTGTGTTTACATTCTGCAGACTAATTCACCTGCTTTAAGACTGATTAATGATTGTGTTGAAAACAACCACTCTGATGTTAGATTGCTCATGATGTTTTGTAACGTTGTTTTCATTATATTCTGCATCAATTTTATTATACTTATACTAATACAAAAAATTAAATAAATACCCATAACTAACTCGTTGGAAGACATATAAAAAAAATCGTTATCGACTGGTAATGAAGCCAAAAATCTAGCAGTATTGCCACTCTGTAAGGCAATGCTTATCCTTTGTCCTGGGTAAAAGCCAGCACTTGGGTCACGTGAAGTGTCAAAAAATTATCAATGTAATCAAATGTAATGTACCAATCAATTGCGTCAACACAATTTATTTACTCTTCTCTTCTTTGCTTCGTTCTTTATGTATTATAATTATAAATGTGGTAATGATGGATTGTACCCAGAAGCTGATGTTGTCATTGATAATACGAAGCTATATCAAAAATCAACGTCAGCATTAAGTTATGAGGATGAACTCTTCTCTTCAGTAATTCAGTTCATGATAAAGCATGACTTGACGCGGCGCGTCGTCGCTGCTAACAACCTATGAAAGATTAAATCCTTACGTTGACTCAACTCAACACGATCTGCCTCGCCCGTTGGAGTTGGTATCAAGTCCAAAACGGATGCAGCTGAATCAGTATTTTACACAGAGCTACTATACTACCTACCTGACTTCCGCAACTCAGCAATTAGGAAACACGAGACTTGGTAAGCTGGTATCAAACTTCCTGAGTATTCATAACTGCTGCCACAGTTCTACAAATGATAGCTGAGACCAACGGCCGAGGCACAGAGGATTTTCTGTATATTAAGGGCCAAGCGCCCGAAAAGTGCCATAAAACAGTGATTTTTCTGAGGCCTACTCGCGTAACGGCTAGGTCAATTGGTTTGAAAAAAATATATGTTTATTATAGATTCATGAACAATAATATCAACGTTCGATTTTTTCGTGCAATTAATACTTCTGTCAAGAAAAAATATTTAGCAATTTCGCAACTTTTCGCAACTTTTCCCTACTCCTTCGAAACGGCTTGGACCTTTAGAAACATTTTTACACATAAAAATTGGTGGTTAAATATCCTTCAAAGTGAACATTGCATATGTAAATCAATCAATATCTCGCAGAGAAAATGGATTTAAAGCGCTTTCCGGGCGCTGCATGCCGCAAATAAATGCACAGATTTGCGTACTGCTGCCTAGGCGAGTGCGAGAGTTGCGTTCACATAATTTCGGTCAGATGGTTCAAGGGACTATACGTCTTAAGATGGTATCCCATTCACAGACTGACCCCGGCATGCGTTGCTTAGGCTTGAAGATGGTGCGGCTGATATTATTGTAGTCTCAAGATTGAACTTGGTATATAGTCTTGTTATTGTCATTCGTAGTTAGACGATTTGTCCCATACCTATCTATTAAAAAGGAACATTTACGAAAACATTTAAGCACTAACAATTTAGTGTTCATTATTCTCATGTGAGTGAATAAATTTATTCTTGTGAGAAATAACCACGAAGGAGATGAAGCGACGAACTAGACAGATTTCACCGGAACTGGAACGAGGAAACGCAGGCCCGCAAAAGATGCAAAGAATGGCTGGAGGTCTCTCCTGGGAGTGGAGCAAAACTGGCTAGCAAAAACGAAAACACTAGGATACACAGACACTTTTGAATTTTAAAGGCCAGTTAGAAAAGAAAAATACGATGTAAAAATTAAAAAAAAAAAAACAATTTAGTTTATTTCACATAGGCCTAGGTCCTAGGTCCTACATGGCCACTTTTAAAACGTCAGAAGCTAGTGCACCTAGTTACAAAAGTATAGCTACGGGGCTAGGCTTACGGACGATGAGTAATGGGAACTGGAATACGTGGAGTATGGCACGTGGTGTATTGTATTAGCAAATAACAATATCGAAGCCTACTAGGGCCATGGATCGACTTCTGAAAGGGTTACCGTGGAGGTTGAAAAGGGAAACTGAAGGGACATAGGTGTAGTTTTAGTCAGTAAAAGTCTGACACGCCCTCTTGAGAACAAAAGGACATGTCATGACTTTTACCCCTAAAGGGGAAGAAGTCGTTAGCTGATGTCCCAGCTTAAAAAAATGACTGAGTGTGAAAACGATTTAATGTTTACTATCATCATCATTATCATTTCAGCCGATACACGTCTACTGTTGGCCATAGGCCTCCCCCAAGCGCCGCCACATCGAACGTTCCTGTGCGTCCCGCATCCATCGGTTTCCCGCTACTTTCACCAGGTCATCGGTCCACCTTGTAGGAAGCCTTTCAACGCTGCGTCTTCCGGTACGCGGTCGCCACTCCAGAACCTTTCGGCCCCAACGACCATCTACTCTGCGAGCAATGTGCCCTGCCCATTGCCACTTAAGTTTGGCAATTCTTCCTGCTATGTCGGCAACCTTAGACTGTTTACTATATTCTATTCTAAACACATGAAAGTTAAAAACATCTAGATTATCTGATCTACTTACCAAAACAAGCACCAAAACATTATGTAAAGTTCACAAACATGCCGTTACTAACTCATCGACGCCAGTAAAACCCAGTCTAGCTTCTCTTTGCGAACATGAAACATTTTCAAATATTATGCACCCGTCTGATTTATAGGAGACAGCAGGCTAATCTTGCCACGCTATCGCAACCACAGCTGTACAAAAAACAAATTCCGAACGGCGACTTTTATGGTAGACCCTTTATACAGTCTAGCCAAAAGTGAAACCTTATCTGGTAGACTATAAATAAATAAAACTTGACGTTCAACCTAAGTGTGATAGCATCACACTTTGTTCTTTTATTAACTGAATATACCTACGTAAGCTTCGTGTAGTGTTGGTATAATCTTGAGTCGCTATATATGCTCGTTTTTAGGGTTCCGTAGTCAACTAGGAACCCTTATAGTTTCGCCATGTCTGTCTGTCCGTCCTCGCTTAATCTCTGTGACCGTTAGCACTAGATAACTGAAATTTGGTACCAATATGTATATTAATCACGCCGACAAAGTGCTATAATAAAAATTGGAAAATAATGTTTTATTAGGGTAGCCCCCCTATATGTAAAGTGGGAAGTGTTTTTTTTTTTAATTTCAACCCTGACGTGTGATATATCGTTGGATAGGTATTTAAAAATGAATAGGGGTTTACTAAAAATCATTTTTTGATTTGGTCAATAATTTCGGAAATAATCGCTCCAATAGTAAAAAACAATGCCCCCCCCCCCCTCTAACTTTTGAACATAAGTTTAGACAATATGAAAAAAATCTGAAAAGTAGAACTTTATAAGGACTTTCTAGGAAAATCATTTTGAACTTGATGGAAAGAACAGTTTTTGTGCAAAAAGAAAAAAAGGTTCTACAAAATAATTTCTGGACTAAGTTTGTAGTATAATCGTATATGCAAGCATTTTTTTAAACTCAAAAGTGGGTACACTTATTGTGACGGACGGGAAGCTACGAAACCCTACACTGAGCGTGGCCCGACACGCTCTTGGCCGGTTTTTTCATATTGATGACTCATATTTTGTGCGCTGTTCGTAACGACTTTTTTTAACATTTAAAGTCTTCTCTCGGTCTGGGTAGAACGAGACGTGTCAGACTTTTACTGATAACAACTATACCTGTGTCCTTCAGTTGCCTTTTTCGTTCTAGGACTGTGGGTTTCCTTTTCAGAAAATTTCCACGAATAGCAGGTATCGGACCTGCTGGCCCCCCCTACAGTTTGCTGACATTTCTTTGAGGAGCACATGGATCTCTGACCAACTCTGTAAATGACTCGGACTGCCGGACGGAAGCTACCCATTGCTCGTAATCGTCAAACAGGCGTCCACCATGGCTGGTAGTCTGGGTCGGGGACAAGGCGGCTGGGGCGTAAGGATATTTGTTCCCTCGCGGTTGCGGCCGCCTTCTTCGCCAGCAGTAATGCTTCGCAGACGGAGTCCACTGCCTACCATACCTCCTCGCTCCAGACCATAGCCTGAACCAGGGCCCGGCGCTAGAGGTCACTGCAACCGATTCCCTCCATAAGGACACGGTGGTGCTCCGCCCAAGCGGGGCTCTTGACGCGCACTCCGCTTGCTCCGAAGAGAGAGAGTAGTCATTGGATGATTTCCCACCTAAAAATAGAAAACCTCTTCCTTGTTCTCCGGGCGGTTAATACAATAGTGACACCTGGGCGTTTTTTCCCACTGAATCCGATGCAGGCATAGATTTTCATAATGTCATAGTTGATATAACTAATGATAACGCGTATTATGTTAATAATGAGGAGTATGTCTTGTGCACAGTAGAAGCAACCTTGTTTGACATATAATGTAGGTAGTTGAACCCAATAGGTAATCTCGCCTCAGGTTTACAACATTCATGATAACTTATCCAAAGAGAAATCTGTGGGAAACCACTACAAGCCTAGTGATAACACGGAATGAATAATTCTAGTAACACTAACTATAGTCGCCATTTCATTCAGAGAGTGTTAATTGTAGCGAAATACAGAGAATACTGTACAAAGTAATAACAGGGTCCAAATCATTTGTATAAAGGTAAGCGAAAATCACAAATTACCAGGTATCGAAGTAATAAGTACACCACAAAACGTTACAGAACTACGCGACACCACATAACATCATTCCGACAAATTCTCTAAAATAAAAACGCAATCACAGATAGGTAAGCTGATTTCAGAATCTTTAATTACATCATCTCAGTATCGTTACTAAATATAAAAAAAAGATTTTATCGAAAGCGATCCCCCTAAAGAGGATTTACGCAATTAAAACGAACAAGGAAGTCTGATAAAGGAAAAATATTTGTACTTGCCTTTTGAGTAAACTTTCAGGAATAATATCTCCTTTATTATGCGGTAATGTAAATATTATGAATTCAGCGGAATAAACTTTTCATGTAACTTCTTTTTAGTCTACATGGCTACTGATTTGCCGAAGGTTTCATTCGATACTTCTTTCGATCTTAATGATAGACGAAAGATGAAAAGGTTAATTCACATTTGTCCGGTGTCGGTACTAGAACCAATTACAGAGTCACAGTTTTCGCTCACTATATACAGCCGTTATGAATAAAAAAGCAACACTTTAGCGAGCAGTAGCGAGCCTAACTATAAAATCACTTTTTCTTTATTTTAGACAAGAAACCTTCAAATTAAAAAAGCAACACTGCAGTGAGTTGAACGAAGGAACAAGAGTAAGTTTTTAGTCAGTAAAAGTCTGACACTATTTCCTGCTCCGCCCAAGATTTGGATAATTTTCCCATCAAGAAAAACTCTACTGTGAGTCAGAACATCAAAACTCTTTTTGTTTTTGGAAGGAAACCTTCAAAGGCGCCTGTATTTTTTGAGCGTGGGATTCTTTATTCACCAAAACCACCACAGTGATCACCATCAGCACATGGAACCTATTAAAAATACCTGTTAGCCATTAAGCGACCTCTCCCCAGCTCCGGAACCCCCTCTATTCAACGCTTATTCGGGCATTTTGATCCTACGACAAGTTGACGAATAAAGTGTTGGAACAGCTAAATTGTTTGATGGAGAAACTGTACCAAAGTAAATACCGTACGATTGGAGAAGTAGACTGCAAGTTGCTGATGATGACGATGGCGAATAAAGTGTTAGAACAGCTAAATTATTTGATGGAGAAACTTGTACCAACGTAAATACCGTACGATTGGAGAAGTTGACTGCCAGTTGCTGATGATGACGATGGCGAATAAAGTGTTAGAACAGCTAAATTGTTTGATGGAGAAACTTGTACCAACGTAAATACCGTACGATTGGAGAAGTTGACTGCCAGTTGCTGATGATGACGATGGCGAATAAAGTGTTAGAACAGCTAAATTGTTTGATGGAGAAACTTGTACCAACGTAAATACCGTACGATTGGAGAAGTAGACTGCAAGTTGCTGATGATGACGATGGCGAATAAAGTGTTAGAACAGCTAAATTGTTTGATGGAGAAACTTGTACCTACGTTAATACCGTACGATTGGAGAAGTAGACTGCAAGTTGCTGATGATGACGATGGCGAATAAAGTGTTAGAACAGCTAAATTGTTTGATGGAGAAACTTGTACCTACGTTAATACCGTACGATTGGAGAAGTAGACTGCAAGTTGCTGATGATGACGAAGGCGAATAAAGTGTTAGAACAGCTAAATTGTTTGATGGAGAAACTTGTACCAAAGTAAATACCGTACGATTGGAGAAGCAGCCTGCCAGTTGCTGATGATGACGATGATGATGCTGATTACAATATAAGGTAAAATTAAAGCTTTTCTGATTAAAGCTATGAAGGTAGGTAACCTAAAGATAACTTTTCCAGTCACCTCCCCTTCACTTTTTCTTAACCAAGAGCGGATTGTGAGTATGTAAGGCCCTGAGCTAAAATTTCTTAGGGGGTAATGGAAGGATAAGCCAGAAAATTATATTATTAAAGCTAATCGACTTGCTTTTATTTACTTGTCTATTGCCAAGTTACCTCACCAAGTCACCCAAAGAGTAATGGAGAGGGCTTTGATTGCTCGGAGTGTATAATGGACGAAGACATGCGGAGGCCCCGCACGGAACTGCTGTCCGGGATCACGTCCCGCATCCCGCATGCGTATTCCACGCATTACATTGTTTTTTTTTTATGAAAAGGACATTTGCGGGGGTAACATGTATGCGGCAATCCCGGATTTGTGATCAAAACCGCACAATATTAAAAATAACCTTATTACTGAGTGCGATAGGCATATATTTTATATCACACAAGCGAAATCGCCAGCTTGTAGGTCAATAATAAAAAAAAACAATATCCAAGAAAATTGCTTATGATTGCCAAGGCCTTTCAATAGCACACGGAACTAATTAGGATCAAAAGAACTAACTCATAGCGTAGGTATGTCTATTTTGTCCATTCCCAAACCCCTGGGCAAGAATCGACTCCTCATATTTCAATGGGCCGATACCCCTTTGTATCTGAATGCGTATCACGTTCCCGAGTCGCACAGTTTACCCCTACAGGCGGCTGATTGAAGATGAAGAAAGTGGCTTATTATTCACTCCAAGAGAGAGATCCTTTCGTTTTTCGGTTAGTTTAATAGAAAAATATTTCGTACAAAGCATCCTCATCAGTACAACCAGTCCACTGGTGAAACCACAGCACTTTAACCGAACATTATTCAACTTTGAAAGCAAACCCGGGGTAAGAGTGGGTTTTCGAGTAAGTTCGCTTATAAGTACGCAATAGACTGTTTTCGGCACAAGTACAGAAAAGTGCGCGTACTCTCCTACATCACAAAATTATTACATTTACCTATCGTATCAGGCTGGGCACGCGTCGACCACCACGAGTCGTCGGACAGTCCCCATTTATTAATTCATTCGTAAGGCTATTGAAAAAAGTCGTTTGATACACGTGCAAATTTGTCACAACAGACCTCAGCTCCATAACAAACTCGCCTACTGCTCGTGCGAATTCCTTCTCGGTCGCAATGACAATTTTTCTACACTTGTATCAAAATGTTGTATACTTAGCCTTTTATTGGGCAGACTCCCTCATTCTTCCAGCTCTCTTTATCACTAGCCTTGTCCGGATAATCTGTCAGGATCGAATCCAAACAGTCACGCCAGGTTTTTAAGTTTGATGACGACTGGTAGAAAATGTTTTACTAAATACTACTTACTGGTTATTTAAATACTTACATACAATCACATTTTTTGGCATCTTGTGTCCCGCAATTGTGCAACTCCTACTTACAATTAACGTGCTATTTCGCTGTTACTCCTCATAATTTTAAAAGTATAAGGTACACTGCTCAGACGTGCCACACACACCGATCTGGGCGCGTCAGTCTCCATAGATTTTATAGGGAAACTAGACTTTTAGAGCTGCACTTGATACACGCGACGCGACGTTGTTCTGCGTACAAATAAGGCGTGTTACATACGAGCGTCGGTCTAATATAGTTTTAGCTTTATTTATTTTTTTAAACGTTACCCCAATTCAGGAATTACTTCTGTATCATGAGTGAGTTCACAAAGATGTTAACTCGCATGCACAAGACACCCAGACTCAGATCAACTATTTGTAGGCTATACAAATGTTAGTTCTATGCCGAAATTGAACAACCAATCGCTCAACCGCGACGCCAACCGTGTCATCTTCAAACGAGTTGTCCACAGCTGGACACAGGCCTTCCCCAATTGTCGCTGTTATTACTGCGTTTCTTGCATCGGCGTAATCTGCCTATTTCGTAATTTTACACAAAATCTGACAGTTACAATATAAAAGAGATTGATAGATAACAAAACCAGTTTCATCATATCTATTTCAATCAAAAGATGCCGACAGCAGGAAATAAGCCCAAGTGTCACCACAAAGAAAGGTCTTATGCGTCTCGCATCCATTCAGATTCCCTTCACCAAGTCATTAATCCTTCCTTCGGGAGGTCTTCCGACGCTGCGTCATCCGGTACGCGGTCGCCACACCTTTTATTAGCTCATTTGTTCTGCGAGCAATGTGACTGTCCTGTGACAATTTTTGGGTTTCTGTACCACAAAAGAAAAATACGGAACCCTTATAGGATCACTTTGTTGTCCGTCTGTCTGTCTAGGTATCGAGTTCAGGCCTACGGTTCCTTGAAGCTGTGACAAAATCAAGCTTTGAGTTAACGAAAACAAGGATATGGCCATTTATGTCGCAACTCTAAAGAAAATCAAAATTCAATGGATACTTCAATACCTAGAATTCTGGGCATGAAGCAAGATCTCATAGCACAAGTATAGGATAAAATCTGAAAACTATTAGTTATATCACAAAAATAAAACTGTTTTTTTGCGATTCGGTAAAATCTTCGTAACTAAATTGGGGGATCGAACTATTTTCATAGGTAAGTTTGTATGGGAACCTCAGTTCGCGAGTTCGATTCGCACTTGTTCGAAGTTAGTTTAATTTTATTCTTTCAACAATCCTGACTCTGAAATTATTCACCTAATTAGCTTTTTAGCTTTTATAATAGAACTATCATGTAATGTATCTTGTATAAGTCGCAGGTTTTTCATAAAATTTGGTTTTTGATGAAAAACCGGAAGTAGACACATTTTAAACTCAATTTCATCATGAACCTGTAACAATCCAGATTTTTTATCAAAAACCCGAACTAGTTTAGGTTTATGATAAAGTTCTTGTCAAAATCACGGGTTTGCTTTGTTTTATGACAAATAAAGCAATTTAAATGAAACATTTCATCAATTTATTTTTGGAACTATATCGTTGTTTCCGGAGTAATGAGAATGTCCCGGAAAGTTAACAACAATGCATTGTGAATATATTTCCTTGATGGTACATTGACTACATACATGATGTGACTTTATACTTAAACATCATAAAATAACAACAAGCTCAACAACAACAAGCTTATCTTTTAAGGTTAAAAACATAACCTAAATGGCCTAAATGGGTTGCTCAAGAACCCGTGGATTTATAGAGCCCCCATCTACCATGAAAGTAATGGACTTTATGACTTTGTTGATTCTGCAAAACTTTTTAGATACTCATGAAGACAGCACTCTGTTTTCTATTTACGCGCAAATAAGATGTACATTTCATCATCATTTCAGCCGATAGACGTCCATCATCATCATAATCATCATTTCAGTCGAAAGACGTCCACAGTTAGACAGAGGCCTCCCTCAATAATCCCCACACTGACCGTGCGTGTCGCAACCGTCGGATACCCGCCACCCTTAGCAGGTCATCGGTCCAGTTTGTGGGAGGCCTTCTAATACTGCATCTTCCGGTACGCGTTGTCGCCACTCCAGACGCTTTCGGCCCCATCGATTATCTGTTCTGGGAGCAAGTACAGTCTACTACCATTTAAGTTAATCTTTGGCTATTTTGGTGACTTGGGTTCTCCTGCGGAGCCCTTCATTTCGCACACCGTGCAAACCCTTTGGGTGACATAGTGAGATAACTTGGCAATAGAGAACTAATTAAGTACAGGCTGTTTAGCTTTAAAAATATATTTCCTGACTTATCCAACCACTAGAAGTTTTAGCTCAGGGCCTCACATATTCACGGTCCGCTTTAGTGGCAGCGTCGCCTTGCACTTCATAGGAGGGGCAAGCCTGGCTACCGCTGCTGCTGCTTGGCTGCCGGGACCGGCCTCGCAGACTCCGACGTAACGGCCTTGCCGGCTTGCCCCGATGGACCTGCCTTAGGCGCAGCCGTCGTGGCAGCGGCGGCATCTGCATATGACGCCGGTTTTCGTTGGCCAAAGGCCGCGAGCGAAGGGCGCATCACGATGCCTCCCAGCACGGACAGCTGCTACTGCGTCTGCTGCTGCATTTGCTGCCGAAAAGCAGCCAGTTCCTCCTGCACTAGCGTCGGCAGCTGGCTTTCCGGCTAGCTCTCCGAGCAGCCTGCTTGTCTCTTCGGCAGAGTCTTCCCTGGCGTCTGGCTCACTACCAGCAATCCCGAGAGGTCAGCCTCAGCGCTGGTCGCTACAGGATAACTAATGGGGTGAAAATCCAAAAATGCAAAGTTTCCTCTTTATAATTTTGGTTTAGTGTACAGATAAGCTCGCATTTAACCACGTTTCTCTTTCCATTGTTTTACGTTAGGGATTGTTTGATTGATTTTGATCACAATTATTTAACGTAAGAGTACCTAATTAATTTACACATTATTTTGTTTGGTAACATATTTGCCACTTTATGCTAGCTGCAGTAATAAAATTAATAAATAAAATATGCTGAAAGATTTGATAATGAATAAAAGAAAAAAAAGTTTATTGACATAAAGGTTTGAATAAGTATAGCCACAGATTACTGAATAGTTACTACGTAAGTATAGCTGCAGTAATTGTTTGTTTAAAGATTGAGTAATTTAAAAATAAAGGATAGGATTATTAAGGCCTGGTTAGGATAATAATTAACCACGATACAGGCTATTATTTTACGTAATGAACAATCATTCGCCGCAGGGTAAAAGAAATGTTGTTTTTTTTTTATAATTATTTTACACGACAAGAAACTCATTCAAAGTCGGTACCTACTTACATTTGTATCTAAAGTTAATTAACATTATCTCACAACAACAATTAAGTGTATTTTATTGTTTAATTTGTTTAATTAGTATTAAATACATTATCTCTAATTATTTAATACGTATAGCCTTGTATACTTTTTTTGAGGTGGGGAATCACCAAATAACTTCTTCCTCACCAAATACACCTCGGGCAATTAATTGTTTTCTACTAAAAAGTGTAACGTAACGTAAAACAAGTAGAAATTAAAGTGTTCTCTTTGATTTCAAAAGGTAACTGCTACGAACTGATAAACTTCGTCATTAAAACATTTTGTTCGTAAATTGAAAATATACTTTTAAGAACGGAATGAAAATATAAATTTATGTTTGTTTATCAAAGTTGAATCACCTTCGTGTAAATTACGGAGCTCGATCAACTTTGATCAGCGTCCAAATTTAATTTGTTAGGTCAGATACTAGATAGGCAATCATAATATACAAATACCTGCAAACATT
Organism: Mythimna albipuncta; assembly: GCA_929112965.1. Lineage (NCBI taxonomy): Eukaryota > Metazoa > Arthropoda > Insecta > Lepidoptera > Noctuidae > Mythimna > Mythimna albipuncta. The sequence continues at coordinate 12,687,012 of OV815969.1, forward strand.
ACCAACTACATGTAGATAAAGCATAATAATAGCATACATATCTGTGCGAGTTGAGCGCCTCCGGATGTACATTTTATTTCATTCACATGGAGAAAAAATCGTTCACACGTTTTCATTGGTATCTCCCAATTAAAAAAAGAATGTGGAGTGCATCGGTGTGATGCAGCGGCATTCACAAGGACCCTAGCCGGCAATAAAGTAGGCATCAAGCGAGCTACGTGCCTTACGATAAGACGAGTGTACGTGCTAACTCCTTATTTGTGCATGAAGCTCAGCCACCAAGCAAACTGGAACGTTAAAAAACGGAAAGAAAATTTACATTATCACATTCCTCCGGAGGGTTATTTTACTGTTCTCAGAGCTTAAATATTTCATTGTACAAAATGAACTTCGTGGAAAATGAACATCTTGGAAGTTTATCTGAAAAAACGTTTTGCAATATAATCACGAGGACTGCAGTAGACTCAAGTCTAACGCCCTTGGTAATTTCTTGGAAACAATTTTTTAAAGGACTCGTAATTTTAATTGCAGTTAAGCCTAGCTTCACTATTAGTGATAAAAAAAAAGCCTAACTCACATTAAAATGACTAACATCATCGACTAGTCAAAAGACGTCCACTGGAGGACGTCCATAATGTCGCCACAATGACCTGAACGATCGGTCCTGAGCGTCTTGCATTCATCGAAACCCCGCAACCTTCACAGGTCATTGGTGTGACTAAAAAAAAAACGTCCTATTTATATTTTAATCTATCCATAGAACCCCATTATTTCGCCCATTTCAAAATAAAATACAAAGAAAATAAATAAAAATCGAATAATGTCCTGCGGCATTAAATAATGTTTCTCGCGTTGTATATCCTAGCCCAGTCGTGCGTTACGTGGGGAGCTACCACGGGTGACAAACGCACCCCGGGTTCGCCCACACGTAGGTTGTAAAAACGAGGGGAGATCTTTAAAGTGAAAAGTAAAGCGAGTTTGGCTTTTATGGTAGTTACCCTGAGTTATCCAATCAGTCGGTGCCGGGGAAGCAATAAACTGGGCATCACGTCCGAGCGTGTCCTCCCAGTGACAAACTACTAGCGCCGCGCGCCAACTAGCGCACTGAACGCTTGCCTGCACTCACTGATGGACGAATTTAGATTTATTACTCACCCCTCGTGTTTACTTTTCCTCACATGTTGAGAGCGACGAGATTCATTAGTTAGGGGTTAGTCGCCGATGTAGCTGTGTTTGGACACGGCAAGGGACACTCGTATATGAGACGAGCACGCCGAGACTAGAACAACAGTTGGACAGGGCAGGGAAAGGTTATACGATTGATTTTCCTCTATTTATCAAATGGGAAAAGGGAACCAAGATTTATTTTTATTAAATATTTAATTTGCCACTTGCCGTTTTTCTTACGTGTGAAATTTCTAATGTTCTATCAGTTGCCCTTTGTAAGGGCCACAGGTCTTCGAAATAATCCCGCAGCCTTAGGCAGTGACCCGTCAAACTTGCGCCTTCTCTTCAAGGCGCGCATGGAACACAGCGCACCGTCAAGCGCACGAGCTGCTAGTCACTTGTTTTTGGATTTTGGTCGACAAAACCTTCTTGTTTAAAGTAGTTATTAACATACCTATTTGCGGAAGGAATAGTAATATATTCATGAAGAAGGGAGATCTAAGGACGATAACAGTTTAATTCAAATGAAGCGAACGCTTCATAAAGCCCTTACACTTCGAAACATATTTCTATTAAAATCAAACAATTTATTCACAGAAATGACACTAAAAATTTTCTTTCCGGTCATCACCTTTTCTTAGAAAAGAGTACAATTAATAACATTTACTTTTCCATTATGGCACTCATACGATGTTCACAATACATTTGCCTGTACACATAAATACGTCTGGTATTATTAAGATACACAAAGAGCAAACGTTTCTCTGTCAACTGTTCTACATTTGATATGGCAAGATATTACTGGAGCGTCAACACTCTGAATAGGCGTGTATTTGACAATATGGCGACGTACTTCTATGGGAGAAAGGACCCATTGAAGACAGGCTGGTTCGCCACAGCTAATTGCAGATTATCCGTCATATTTATTGATATAATCAATCACGATTCAATCACATTTAGGAGATAATCACCCGTATTATCAGACGAGCTGTTAATCCCCGAAAGTAGATACCTAGACAATAGACAATAACAAGATAGCTAATGTCCAAGTAAATTGTTTAATAGTAATTATCATATAAGAATGTATTCACTAAATAAGTAACACTTTCTAAACTGCCATTTAGAATATTTACATCTTAGATACTCCATTACAATAAACAAATGATAATCAAATAGACTAATAAAACAGCTATCTTTTTCTCATAAATATGATAAGCCAAAGATAAATGGAAATTAAAACTGTCACAAGTCTGAACTAAAACCTGCAGAAATAGTTTTAAACGACTCTTTAAGAAGATTAGCCTCTTAAAATTCGCTGTGGTTTGACATTTCAGCTAAGTTAGCCCGAAACTTAGATCTTTACAAAACCTTTCAGACGATTTATATATGTATTAGAATAATAGTTTTAGCTTTAACATCAGACACTGAGTCACCAAAACAAACAAATGACAACAATTTAAATGTACCAGCACAAAATGTTGCAGTTAATACCATGTTTCCATTAATCCCCGATGTTTAAATGAACAAATAGGTAATTTGAACATTAAAATGTACTGTTCGTACACTTGTTCGTAATTACAGTGGATAAATAATTATGATACGAATCGCATATTATTTGGAATTATTACTGTCGTACTGTCCTTTGACGTGGCTCCCACTAATTATAGATATTTGTTTCTTTAATCAATTCAAGGCTATTTTTAAAGCCAAGAATAAAATTCTGTTATAGCCGACTCAATAGGACGATATAAAATAGTTTCCAGGTAGCACAAAGTGTAAATTGAATAGCTTTGTGAAGACCTTCTCAGTTACAGTCCGAGGATAGGAATTATGACTGGTAGAAGGCGATAAGTAGACTTTTTTCCGTCAATGCGAACTATCCTTTCCATTTTATAATATCTATGCAAAGAGAAGACATAGCCCGGAGGATTGTAAAACTTAAGTGGCAGTGGGCAAAGTTTATTGCTCGCAAAACAGATGGTCGATAGGGTCGAAAGGTTCTGGAGTGGCAACTGCGTACCGGAAGACGCAGCGTTGGAAAGGCCCACATAATAGACCGATGACTTGGTGGGGGTCACGGGAAACCGAAGGATGCGAGACGCATAAGACTAATCGTTGTGGCAACACTTGAAGGAAACCTAAATCCAACAGTATAAATCTAAAATAAATAAATATAATAATTAAAACTATAAATCTTTTGGCGGAAATAATAATATAGAGATAAATGATGATGATGTTAGTGTCATATTTTGTCATTGCTTGTTTATGTCCAGCCATTTTTTTTGTCATTATTGTTAAATTTTTGCTTGACCATTAATTAGCTCACCTGTTGGTAAGCTATAATATGGGCGACGCCGGAGTACGCTTGCAAATTTATTCTTATTTACTCTTTATTTATTTCAGTTTTCAGGAAACACAGTCTCCAGAAGAGAATTACACTCCTTAGCTATGAGCACAATGTTTGTGTTCCCAAAACGTTTTTTTGCGTATGAGTGGGATGTCCATCATGTACTGGATGCGCATCGCCGTACGTCTGGAAGTCCGATGATGGGACAGGCTTGACGGAATTAAGCTATGTGATTCCGATGCGCACTCATCGACACTCTGTCGGTAGAAAACCTATAGGCTACCATTTTAACCTGAAATACAGGTCCCATCGATTCAAGCAAAAATGCACATGTGTGAGTTATAATTGTTTTTATGTATTTAACTTAATTCATTAAACCCCAAGCGAACGCCGGCGTTCGCGCACCTATTGTCTTTCAATTGTGTCTGTCATTATCACGATTGAAAGGTTAAAAAATAAATAAATGATATTCCATTCTATAATATTCCGTTCTGTTCCATTCCATTCAATTCTATTCTATTTTTTTTTTTAGCATCCATGGTCAAAAGTTTGAAGCTTCGATTCAACGAATGCATCATTAACAATGATCCTCTTGGTTCTCTTTCTCAACGCTGCTGACAGCTGGGCCATCTCTTTATTTCTACCTACTTCTAATTGTTTCTCAAATAACGTGACGTCACGCCATTGTTCATCATCATAATTTCAGCCGATAGTCGTCCACATGTGGTCCACATCCAGCTGTGAACAACTATCGGCTCTATCGGACATGGCATCTACCCCAATCGTCACTACAATAACCAATCCCGTTTTTCGCATCTCAATGAATCTACTACTACTACTAGCCTACTGGGGCCATGGGGTTGTGCGAAACTGAAAAGAACCTGAACCCCGAGGCCTTGAAACGAAGGCAAAAACGGAATAGGTGTGGGGTTTAAGTCAGTAAAAGTTTGACACGCCCTCCCGCACTACCCAAGGGCGGAAGATGACATCCCACCTAAAAAAAATTACATAGCATAGTCGGCCTTAAAATGTTTCCACTGTTAGGACTCAGGCCTACTCTCTAGGAGAGGGAATGAGCCGTAATCCACCACGCGGGCCCAGTGCGGGTAGGTGGATGTCACATGTCTTCGAATGTTTAGTTCTAGGATATGCTGGTTTCCCCACGATGTTTTCCTTCACCGTTTTGAGAGCAGTGGTGATAAATTAAATTACACAAAGAATGCGCCTGGCTGGGTTTTAACCTGCGACCTACAACTCGTAAGTAGGGGCCGTTACCACCCAAACGTTAAAAAAAATGTTACTATTCATATCGCAAAAAAAAATCCAAATCCAAATTACAATATAAAAGAGATTGAAAGATAACAAAGTCAGTTTAAATAACGCGGTAAATTGCAAGACCTTTTCCTTAAACTAGTGGGTAAAGGATTTTATTCCTTGACTAATATAAAAATATATTGAAGACAGCCGAAGCGTTTATTGGGGATACGGAACCCTTTCGAGGCCGTTTCTTAAAGCGGATGTAAAACGCTGATTCAAAATATAATAGGTATATACTTTAAGGGTGAGTTGCACCATTTAACTATAACGATAATAAAGCCGTTAACAGTTGTGAAATCGTCGAATTGACCAATAGGCGGCCGTTTCACGGCTGATTATGGTTTGGTTATCGTAATTGTGCAACTCACCCTTAAAGTATTTTAGATAAATTCAGGAAAAATTCTGACATGTTTTTCTCATAAGTACCTACTTTGTGACTAGGAAAAAAGATTTTGTAATATTAATTTTCTAACACTAGTGACTTTGGACATTCTATTGCAAATAGGTACGCCATGCCCCACCCCCATTTTTTTGGTTACAATTTAAATTGCGACTAAAGCTAGAACTACATTAGACCGACGCACATGTGTAACACGCCTGATTTGAACGTAGAACGACGTCGCGTGGCGTGGATCAGGTGCAGCTCTACAAGTCTAATTTCCATATAAAATGTATGGAGAACGACGTGCCCAGATCTGCGTGTGAGTCTTGTGCGCAGTGTAGTTCTTTATGCTTATGTTTGATATAACATGGAGATTTTTTTATCAAAATCGGTTTCACAGTTCATCAGCGAAAGAGTTGCAATCAGACACATGCCTATACTTTTTTATTTAAAATAATCTTGGAGGGATATAACATTTTGGGACGAAAGAAGCATGTAGTTTGGGACAAACCAGGAATTTTTTTATGTGGGACAAAACTCAGTGGGCCGAACGAAGAACAAATCAAATATTCTCTCTCACACACACACATTATTTTACGCAGAGAAGTTTCTTTGATAATGTTTTGATTAATTACATACCTAATATAATATCATGTCGTAAACCCTTTACATGATACCAAGAAATCCTTTCTCTCGATAATATTCTTTGTACAGCATGTTTTAGTTAGTCTATAATATTGTATATTCTAAGTACAAAATAATTGGTAAACTAATTACTTTTTTTCTTATTGTAATAAAATCCAACTCATACTTATGTCAAGAAAATCCTCTTAACATAATCCAACCAGAGAACATGGACATCTAATTAAATAGACTTAGTGAATCGCTCCCTAAGTACCAAACTAATTTCCAGAAGTAGGCAATATAATTCTCTGTTCTGAGTGTAACTGGCAGTTAATAATCGACATTAGTGAAGTGGCTCGGTAAGGGGAGCCTCCCCCAAGGTATCAGTACTCAGTAGCCGGTTAGAACGGCACAAACCGTACCACGATACCATCTCACTACCACTTCTACTGAAATTGTAGCAAGGAGGTAATTCCTCAATTTACCGCAGTCTGCTTTTAGAGAATCGAAATATCAAAGTACCGCTATCGATACGTTTACAAACAGAACGTTTTAACTGAACTCGACCGTGCACTACGAGCATTCCATTTATGAAATTGGAAAAAAACATGGCCATTTATAATAAATTCAAAAAAAGGTTAAATTTTTTTGGACTATGGTTCGTTAATGACTACGTTAAACCGTCAGAAAGTAAACACCTGTACAAATATCTGCAAGCCAATTCGTTTTTATAGCCGAAAAACCATATTGTTTAAAGTATAAATAACCTCATAAACGTCATGTAAAAATTAAGCTCTCTAAAAAATACACAAGAAGTTACACCCCAGGCGGTCGTATTTCATATTGATAAGACGATAAGCTAACAACATGCAGGCCTTTTTATAGTCAATAAATAAGGGTTTAAACATATACGCATAACTCTAAATTAAGCGAATATACCTATAGGTTAAATAAGACATGTAACGTTGAAGTAATGGCAACACTAGCCCGGAAGCGGAAAAACGAAACGGACTAGTATTTACGAGCAGTACATCCGCCCAGTGGGCTTCATTAGCACACGAGCTGGACAAAAAATATATTGTTTTACATGCATTCAATGAACTTTAGTACTTTGTTACTACATTCTGAATAAATTATTCGGAATTGCAAACAGTTTTATTTAAATAAGAACATTCTTTAATTAAAATGTCATTGTATTTTGGAATGTATTTGGTTTCATTTATCAATAGATCATATGGTTAAAAGCACAATTGGTTAAATAAATTGATCTTTTTCGGAGCATTTAAATATTGCATATTTTACTATATTGAGTAAAATATGCGTGGAGTGTGCTTATCAGTAGAGTGAAGTAGCCCATTGTGGTTAGAGTCAGTTCAGTGGCGCACGCTGCTAATTAGCCAGCCACAAGATAAATGTCAGCAATCACGAACCCCCGCGAGGCCTCGCGCCACACGCTACCCGCCGCCGCCCGCGATCAACAGATTACTTACAAACTAGGCATCTCGCCTTACACACCACCAAACCTCCGTTTTTGTACACAATTGCCCAGCGGAACCCTTGCTACTGATTTATATTAATAGATCACAATCAATCATCCACTATCTTGACATCCAAGCTGATGGCTCAATAATAAGCTTGAATTGCCCCCATAATAGTGTCTTCGTCGCAAATGTCAATTGTTGAACTTTTAAAGGGCTGTTGGTAATAATAGGGGTGGTCTTGTTGAACCATGTCGTTGTAAATCAGCGGTTCACTTTATACTGAAGGTAAATCACTTTGTTGAAAGTTCAGGCGGCTATGTTCAGCGTGGCGTAGTTACGCGTGCCATTCAGTATGTGCCATCTTTGTTCCTAATTCGTTTGTCAACAAACTTGTTGAAAATTTCCTAACTATTCAGTACAAAGTTTTAGCTTTAAATCGTACCTGTAATTGTCAACAGTTTTCCAACTGAGAGCTTCTGTAATTTTAATGGGTCTGGGATTTTTGGCTAAGTATTTAATATTCATAAAGAAGTTCTGAATACGGAGCATGTGCAAGTTCTAAATATCTTAATTACCTGGTAGCGCGAGTTCGCCGCGGAAACTTTCCGCGTTATACTCGTGCCGTTTTGAATATAGTTCCCTTACATGACGTCACGCCTCACAACATTGTACTTACAGGATTACTCCAGGAAAGCCTTTGATACCTCAATAGTGAAGTGTGTTTGAATGTAGGCAAATGTTGGAATTCGGGCTTAGTGGGTACTATTGAAGGGCCCCGATAATGTTCGAGTGGAAAACTAGATCTTTACACGCACATAGAAGATACTTCTAACTTCTTTTTGTGTTTAGAACCTTAAACTTTAGCTGTCAACAACAACAGTAGGTTAAAAATGCAATGGCTGCCGTACCGACTAAGTAGTCGGTAGAGCCCGTGGTTATTTCTAAGTAGACATAACTACGGGCTCTAAATCGATACTCTATTCAACTATATTTCTCAATAGAGATAGTGTAGTTATTAATAGAAATAGTTAGATCGATTGCCAGATAAAACGTAGGATCCAATTACATTAGGTACAGACAAAACAAAACTAATTGATAGTAAACATTGATAGCGAAAACCTAAAGGTTTTCATATTCAGTTAAGCTTAAACTTAGTCGAACAAGTAAGATCTTGCCCACTACGGTTTTACACTATAATTACTTGAGCGACTAACTGATTTAGTCTTTATGTAAAACGTAACATAAGTATAATCAACCTTATAATGTACTACTGCTGAGACTCCGGGTTTCTCTTTAGGTGAGGGAATGGGCTGTAATCCACGTCCCGAGTTCATTCAGGTTGGTAAATATCACATAGGTATCTTCTAATCTGTAGTTATAAAATATGCCGGTTTCCTCACGACGTTTTCCTTCACTATATTGGGAGCAACGGTGGTAAAGTAATTTATACAAAGCAAAGTGCTTGGTTTTGATACACAATATACGAGTACCTAGATCTCGTCTCATCTACAGCAAGAAATAGCCATAAAAAAAAAATATTTTTGTTTATGCCCAAAAGCCTTCGTGCCATTAACCAGCCCGATAAATCTAAAAGAAAAAACAAATAATCTTATTTATTTTTCTGTAAGATGTAGTTAATTTCTTTCTGTCTGGTACACATCGATGTTATTTATATACAATTTGTTACTCGTAATATTTTTGGGTTTGCTTACTCAACAAATCGCTGAACAAAGTGCCTTACCGCTAAATAATCATAACATCGTTTCATCTCTGGCAGTTCCAAATAAAAAAGAGTAAAGGACAAATAAAAAGTAAATGTGAGTTTTTAAGTGGATATGCGATGAAAATGTGTTTAACGTAAAATTTAGTGTAACAAACGCATTGATGGAAGTTATTTACAAATTTAAAAATACTAGGTACAGTAGGTACGCTAGAATTAGAACGGTCAAACACTATAAAGTACAGTGTCCACATTATAGTACCACAATGAAAACTTTGTATCCCAAAGGGTTACATGGGACCGCAGTCACTTCACTTAAAACTAGTCGTACTTTAGATAATCGTACATTTTCACAGCTTGTACATTTTCACATTTCGTACATTTTCACAGTTCGTACATTTTCTTTGTGGAACCGACTGTCACATCTGTAGAGCAGTGTAGTTAGCTCCATTTTATTTACCAATGGTATTGATAGTTCAGGTAATAATACTACTCGTGTCTGTGAAATATTGTCTCAGTCATACATTTTTGGGCAACACATGACTAAGAGCAACTAAATATATCTGTTTACATGTCAATTTTATCACTTAGATCAGTTTGAAGAGACTTATAAAAATCTTAAATATTTATTTCATTCTATAGTATAGAATTAACTATTGGGAATGTTGTAGATAACTCAAGAGGGAAATATTTAACAATAGTTTATTTATGGTAATTAGGAAAATTACCCTCAATAAGAAACCCTTTCACCGACATTCTTCAATAATAAACCAGTTTTGTATCAAAATTGAAGCGAGCACTCTATTTGAACAGCTGACGCTCATTGTTAGCCGAACATAATACAGAAAACATCGATTAAACCACCCCAAAGGCCACACGACAGTTTTGTCAGCGCTAAGTAACTAACAAGTGCTCATTTAGTTACCAGAATTATGCAAAATCGAATGTAAATCGGGAAAATAAATGAGACGATTTGATATTTTTAAATGGGTCAGCTCGGTAGGTGAGGATAGGTTTGTTCACCACGTCGAGTCCGTCGAACTCCGTGCTAATTATATCTAAACAATGTGCCGATTACGCAGTAGTTCGCAACTTTGCTTTTAGGCACAACCGAGTGGAACCTTGTTCATATAAAACAATCAACTTTTACACATAAGGACCATCCGAGTACTTTTTACTAAAAAGGTTTAAAGTTTTTGTACACTCTCATTTTGTTGGAATAAACATTTTTTGCCAAATAAGAGTTAGAAAGTTTTGAAGGTTATTTATAACGAAAAAATATTTTACTTTGTCATTGTGTTCGTCTATTTTTCATTTAAATTGCTTTTGAAATAAGTAACCCAAGTTAAGTGCCTTTTATAAAATGTTTGACAGTTTATGTACTTACGAATCGTCTATAGGTAGGACGGTCGCCTTAAGCTAGCGATTTTTCTATTTCTAAAAAGAAAATTTACTCTAAAAAATGCTTCCACTTACAATTCTGTTTTAGCAAGAAAAAGCTTCTTAAAACTAGTAAATTAACTGGACGGAGACTTAATACTTAAAAGAAATCAGATTCATAATTTATGCATTTAAAAGTTGAGGAGTTTTCATAGCTGGGGGATATAATATCGCTCTGCATATTAGTGCAATAGTACCGTGCAAACTTGGAGGGCGGATATGTACCGAGTTGTGCAACAATTTCTCCTGGCTGGCTTGAAAACTTTCTAGCTTCATTAATACTACACTCTTACCACTGTGCATTTTAGTTCTTTTTTCAAAATTACTGTTTCAAGTTTTCTTTTTGAATATTCTTTATGGGAGGCGAATGAAACTGGTTGATATGTCTTCAGAACGCAATGGAATTAGATTGGAACAACGTATTGATTAGGTCAGAGCCGGATTCGTCTGCGGTTGAGTTTAATAATAGGTACTTTTCCTCTATACCTACCTACGTTATAGTTCTATGATTATAAGACAATACTTCTGAATAGAAGTGTTCCAATTCACTGAATAGAAATGTTTTATTTATATAATCTGTTCCATAGAAGACATAAATGATATAAAGAACATACTTCTTCTTCTTTGCGTATCTGTGGCAAAACTACACTTCTGGACACATCTATTGACCCACCGAAATATGATTGCTAGATTGAACAAAAACTGTTGATGCAGTTTTAAACCTACCACTTGGTTTTATTTTACCATCTTTTTCGATCGTACTGTTTCAAATTTGAATTCAGAATACCATACGACATGGAGCTACGCCTAACAAGTCGGATATGTGCCTTGTTAAAGGCAATTGATTTTTGAATAAAAAACATGTTTTACCAAATAAAGGTCTAATTTAATAACGCGTGTTGCCTCCATGGGCATCTACCACAGCTCTCATACGATTAGGCATAGAGTTTATCAACCGCTCTATGAAATTTTGAGGGATCATCTCCCATTCCTCTTCTATGGCAGTTTTCAACTCCTGCATCGTCTGGGCAACTGGATGACGAGCCCTAACACGTCTTTTTAGCTCGTCCCACATGTGCTCAATGGGGTTCATGTCTAGGCTTCTGGCTGGCCAGTCCATAACTGTGATGTTCACATCCCGAAGATATTCCCTGACGATGCCGGCCGAATGGGCTGTTGCATTATCATGCATAAAAAGGAAATTTGAGCCCACATAGTCCGCGTATGGTATCACGTGAAGTTCTAAGCACTCACGAATGTACCTTTCAGCATTTAATGTTGGCAGCCGTGGTCCTGTAACAACCTCAAGTTGAGTTTTGCCGCTCGCGGATATACCGCCCCAGACAGTCCATGAGCCACCGCCATAAGCAACCCTCTCTTCAAAGCAGCATTGTGCGAAACGCTCTCCCTTACGTCGGTAGACCTTCTTCCTTCATTGCCATGTAACACAATTTTAGACTCATCAGAAAAGAGTACACGGCTCCAATCTTGCTGTGTCCATTTTAAATGACTGCGTGCGAAATGAAGGCGCGCTGTTCGGTGGGCTCGCGTTAGTTTGGCCCCATTAGCTGGCTTGTGTGGTACCATATCGCGTTCTTTTAACCTTCTCTGAACAGTTCGAGCGCTCACAGATACTCCGTGGAAGTCGCGAAGTTGGTTTTGTATTTCAATGGAGGTAAGGTGACGATTTCTCAAGCTGGTCGTCACGATGAATCGATCCTGCCTTTCAGTTGTGACCCGAAATCGTGGCCTTCCTTGGCGACGAACAAAGCTGCCAGTCTCTAGGTACCTCCGATAAACATTTCAGACCGCAGATCGACTTAAATTAAGTTGAGCACTCACGTTTCTTTGGCTGTGTCCAGCCTGAATAAGTGCCACAACTTGGGCGGCGACTTCAGGTGAAGTATCCATAGATTATTCATAGAACCTCACCTTAATGTTAAGAATAAGTAATGTTTGTTGCAAAATCAAAGATATCAATCACTTTTTAAAGAATTAAATCCAAGTAAACCAATAAAACCAAGTTTTCTTAGCATTCGATTGTTTGATATCAACAAACAGGATCCAAATTGTCTTTTGTTTTTATAAATTCTGTGTTCGAAATTCAAAAAAAGACTATTGAATGAAATTGTGAATGTGCCAGGTTCAAAACTGCATAAAAACTTTTTGCTCGACCTAGTATAAAATTTTATCTAGGACCAAACGAAACTGAAAATACAAGGTGAGCCAATAGATGGGTCCAGAAGTGTAGTTAAATTCCTTGCCTGGTCAAGAATTCGGCCACGGAAATGTCGTCCGCTGACGCTGTCATTAGGTCCCTACGTGAGCAGGTAATAGGGCACGTGATGCAGGACGGAAGGTGGGACATGGTCTGCGAAGAGACGGCGCACAGACACTGAAGATCGGGAACGATCCGAGAACCCCCACCTGTAGAGATTGAAGGACATACTAACTATACGGATAAAAACCAGGTATGAATGGGTGCGAAATAAGAGACAACAGTTGCATGTCTGTTATTCTTTCTTATTTTTTCAGGCAAAGATTACGAGGCGGGTAATGATGAAACTTGACAGTTATTTATTTATTATGGTAAAAATAAATGTATAAAAGGCTTGCTATGTTTATAGTTTGTACCAAAACGTACAGCAAGCAAGGTCACCGACATAGCCCGAAAAATCGCCCAATTTAAGTGGCAGTGTGTAGGGCACATTGTTCGCAGAACCGATGTTCGATGAGGCCGAGAGGTTCTGGAGTAGCGATCGCGTACTTAGAGATGCAACGTTGGAAGGCCTTCCATAAGATAGACCGATGATCCGATGAGGGTCGAGAGAATCTGATGGATGCGAGAGGGACAGGATTCGGATGTCTCGCGGAGCTCGCCACTCCCAAATACTTGGGAGAGGCGAGGTCCAATAGTGGACGTCTTTGGTATGAAAAGATAGTGATATATAGCGAGCCACCTACGTATATACTAAAAAAAAACAACAAACATTGAACGTAGTTTTATTATTAATCGTAGTTTAAATAAATATGGACTTCCTTGAGAAATCAGGATGTTCGACAGATTTAACATCTGAGCTGGGCCCACGAGGCCACGAACAGGCACCGTGAGGCTCTGGCGCGTGATACCCACAGTCAGTCTGTATATCTGTGGTCAAAAGCAAACAGTGACCTAACGTAGTATGGTCACGTCACGAATAAAATAATCATGTCACCTTCATCTTGACTTTGTACATACAACATACATTGTAACGGGTCATCAAACAGTCGATAAATGCATATGAACAACAACATTGGTCTCTCGGTTCAAAAGTTATCAAAGAAGAACAAGTTATTTATTAATTGATTTATGTTTTATCTCGCAGAGCATTCTTCATCGTATTTATAATCGTACTCGTATGTACAATATTATTATTTATGTAAGTTTCGTCAGATAATGACACCAAAACTAAAATATCTAACATAATTTACCAATCTGATACACAGACATAGTAATACCATATATATACATGATTAATTTAAATAAATGATGATAAAAATAAATAATAACACCTGACACAAATTAGTTAAATTTAGACATTATAATAATATACATACATACATTAATTACAACAATATCAAAATTTAATAATAATGACGACAATAAATAAATAAATCAACTATACCAATAATTAGACATAACAATAAAAATAAGTGAAATATCTTTATTTAATTAGCCTTCATCCTCTCTCCTAGATTTGCTGTGCCCGACAGGGCCCATATTGATCTTGACTATATTTTTATACCATCTAAACATGTACATATGGAATGCAATAAAATATTGAGTATTGAGTATTGAGTATTGAGTAAACTACTTTTGCTTTAATCAATAAATTTCTAGGATGACTGCGGTCAGAGATTTCAAATATTAACATGATTTATCACTAGTTTTTGCAAGGTTCTAGTTTTTTATGTTAGCAATATCAATTTCGTCAAAGAATCCAAATTTTATGCTGATTTATCTACGCGAGAGCAATGCTCTTTGTTCCGAGTAACATCGATAACACGCGTCGCCTACTCCTGATATTTATTACCGCTTTGCATCGCACCAATTCCACCCAACAACAGATACAGCACACTTTACGATCGGCAGCAAACAGATGCACAATTTTTATCTCAAGCTACCCTCATTTTTATCGTTAAAATCTCAAGCCACTCGTCTGCTCGGTATCTGACATTAACTTCTTCAAATGACAAAAGCTCTTCGCTCTCACAATGCCTTTATTAATCTAACAGTGCTTGAACAAATCACGCGAGCGCTAGAAATAATAACGCTCCATACGAGAATGAAAGCAACTGCACAAACGGTCTCGAGCTATCTCGTCTCAAGTCTATAGAACAGAGTCTATAGACTTGTATCTGAGACCGTATCTGTTACTATGCTACACGTACCCATAATAATACATGTGCGTACGCCTTCTGCTTTCTTACGAGATATCCGCCTATGATATGAAAACCCCTATCAATATCTATCTTTATTTTGTATTGTTGGGAATAAGAGGAAAATCTCTCTTCAAACGATTTCATTCAATTTTCTAATGTTATACAGGCGCTGAATAAAAAATCGAACGTTCGGTGATTAATCAGTGGTTTTGTGATAAATCGACGCGTCAGAAAAGCTTTTACTTACAGTTCCCAATGTGGATATTGTAATAGTCGATGAAGGTAGAAACGTTTTAGTCATAAATAATCATGAATCGTATTTAAATTAAGTATTAGGAATTATGTTCATTGTCAAAAAAGATCGATTTGATAAACATTTTCCTTGTTTATTGTCATTTTACTTACTTCAAAGTTGTGCGTAGGTTGATGCTTATCGACAAATAGAATTCTAGAAATAGCGATGCAACGTCACTAAAGCTTATCGAACTCAATGCAAGTGTCCGTATCATTTCTTTCTGACTTCATAATAAACAAGTCAACACACAAGACATATGAACACCTCATCAAGGTGGGGTTATATATAACGAATCATAAACGTTCGACTCGGGCCGACTTTAATCGAACGAACGTTACGAAGCCGATCGTAACGGTTCAGTCTCATTCAAACCCACATTATAGTGCTCAGCTTACCTAAAGAAGTTTTCACTTTAGTAAAAAAACTTTTTACAAAAAAAAAGACGTGTGGCACTCGGGGACTGCCGCGGTAAAGCTATTGCATAGCATTTTTATCAACTTATGCAATTATAATTTTTTTTTTTTTATGCAGTATTTTTTTCCTTTGTTTTTTTTTCTTTGAAATTAATTGAAGTTACACTTTCACACATTGAATTGAATTTTGATTGATTTTTCACTCATTTGTTTTCTTATCGGTCACCACGCTAAAAAAAGAAATGAGTTTATTTGATTTTTAATGAGGTTATTTTCGTTACGGAATTTCTGGATTCGGTCTCCACGCTCAAGGGTCGCGATAGAAGCTATGCAATAGCTTAAAAATATATAACCGACTTCAATGTTAAAAAACACTGAAAAGTATAAAATAACTTTAATTTCGGAAGTCTCCTCCTTTTTGAAGTCAGTTAAAAATACCTATACGTGGAAACTCAAACTGAAAACCGCATGAAACATCGTAATCATACATAAACTGAATTGACCCGAACATTAGCGCCAGAAGGAGCAAGATTAAATTTTAAGTACAATAATAAATTTATGGAAGGTTTGTGGAACGTCGCCGTCGCAGCTTAGCTCGGTGCATAATGGCAAAGATAATGATGTCAAGAGGCGGAAGAAGCAATTACGACCTCGAGCCGTTTGCAATCACGTCGAGATATTTCTGAGAAAACAACACTGCCTCCAGACAATTCCGAGATTATATTTCTTCTGAATATTATTGCGGTAAGTATCTCCCGTCTCCAAGAAAGAAAATCTGTTATCTTATACTGTTTTGTGAACAGGCGATAAAATGTCCGGGCAAAGTAAGATAGACACAATACAGGGCTATTATTAGCTGTACAATAGTTGTCTGTAGGCAATCCAAGGCTTCAATCATGTTGGTATCATAGGGTTTCTGTTATGTCTCCCAATGATCGCTTTAATATTGGGCTTAGAAGAAATATTCCGCAAATTTTGCGTATGTTCGGCGACTAGTTTTACTCATTCCCAAAAGAGAGGGACTCAATCCCGTTTGATAACAAATAAAGGAATAGTAGCGGTCTGCCGGTAGCTTTGCACATACAGAATTATTATGCCCGAACTCTTCGAATGGTTGTAAGTGTTGGTGAAATGGTATCCAGTATTTTTGAAAATTGCTCGCTTTTTAACCGACTTCGAAAAGGGGGTTCTATGTGCATATGCTATGTAGTAGCTATTATTTTTTACGAGCTTTTAGTTTCGCCTGTCCCAATGTTTGTCTGTCATCAAATCTTGTAAATTAAATTTGATCCACTTCCCGGTTAGCGATTGAGCTGAAATTTTCCATGCAGGTCTAAATCAGATGTCAATGCAAAATTATTGTCACAAGGAGCTGATCTGATGATGGAAAAAGAAGGTGGCTATAGGAACTTTGTAGTTAGATGACACAACCCCATCGAGTTTGAGCTCGTATGATTCGTCTTGACAAGTGTTAATTATATAGCAAGCTATAAAAGCTTGCTATGAAAAATAGATTTTCAATAAAAGCTTGATTTTTTGATTGAATGGTTATGCTTTCAAGTTGGTCCCATAGAAATATAGTTATGATCTGATCATGAACTTTAAAGATATGGAACAGAAATCCTCACAGGATGATAGCAGAACTGTCGAAACAAGTAAAATTGCTTTGTTTATACGTGTGACCGACTGAAATAAAAAACACTTTGGGAGGGGATGCATCGTACTAATCTGATGATTAAGCCGGAAGGTGAATTAATATAATATAACCGTGTTTGGGATTATTAGAATTGTTATGAGATGCTCTCTGGCTATAACGTATTTTAATTTGGCTCAGGGGTACTTTTTAGCAGTGGTACCATAACTAAAAAGTGAAAAATAAAAAACTAAAAAAAAGTTACTTCGACCTCAATGTAAAAAAAAGCACTGAAAAGTAGGCACAAAATAACTTTAATTTCGGAAGTCGGTGTTAAGTAACGAAGAAGCAAAACTATCTATTATAGAAACAACGATTTCCGAAGTTAAAGTTATTTGGTACTTTTCAGTGTTTTTTTACATTGACTTCAATGTTTGGCTTAATTATTTTTTTTGTCAAAAGTTATTTAGTTTTGTATATTTTTGAGCTACTTCTGTTATTACCATTTAAGAAACTTATCTATAACGGCAGCACGATAAAATTAATATTCCAAATGATATACAAATATACTGAAGCTAAAGAAATGTACTAAATAAGTAAAATACTATCATTTACGAGACATAATTTTGTGGGTAAATGGTGCGGTCTACATTTAAGCGTAGGTATGCTCTTTAAGCGCTGGAAAAAGTGCTTTAGAAGGCACTTTCATACAAGTTTAACCTACATTATGTTACGTTATGCGCTCTCGCTAGTGCTACACGATAGCCAAATGTTGCAAGCACTTGACCCATCCTCTAACTACGCGACGGCACACGCTACGCTTCTACCAACTTAGGAGATTTACACCCTGCTGCTTGCTTTCTTACATAACAGAAACTTTAATACTAAATCTTAAAAAACTTAAAAAAAACTCCTATAACAAAATAAAATATAATTATAACAGTCTCTGTCCCATTGTCAGAGGCAAGTAAAACTAGGTACAAAAAAGGAAACCAAAATGAAAATTTCTTACTATTTTTTTTAGGAATTTCCAGATGTTTTTACAAAAAAACATATTTTTTTTTTCGATTTTATACCACATACATACCTGTTCTTACTACATAGCTTTACTGTGCACATCAAAGCCACAAAAAGGATTTCATGCTAACCCACATTTCATTCCTATCACTACGCATGCATTCGTTCCCAAACAGAGCAGTCAATTTTCCCAGAAACTCCGTGATCATAGCTGCAAAATTTCACACACGCACAACAAACAACAAAACAGAACCCAAGTATTAATTTACGCCTGAATAATAGTATGTCAACATTGTCAAGTAATCCGCTTAGAGTAGATAATGTATTCTCGTAAAATAAAGTCGAGTTAAGTCTCAAAGTAATTTGTATTATTTCGCTTCATGTTTTGCTTAATTATTCGCTACATCTAGACGGGCAGGTGCGACGAATCTGTATTTATTTGCATTAAAAATAAATTTGCCGAGCGACTTGCGTAATTCAGGATTATCATCCGACAGCTGTGTCAGACAAATTCGAATTTGCGGATTAAGTCTTAATTTTGCTATCAACATGATTAATAGCTTTAAGCGGTGGCATGTGTGGCGATGAAAAATCCTGAAGGAGGTAGAAACGTGTTCATATTCAGTGTGTGAAAGCCCTTTATATATTCTACGTTGTAATTAAGAATAGACCCATGTCTTCCTGTGTGAGTAGTAGGTAAGGGTAGGTAACTAATGAGTTATTTCACGTAGTTGAGCAACATGCAATTTGTATGTTTGCACTTATTAGGTATTCTGTAGCGGTTCCATTAGTAGTGAGTTTGTATATTTTGGTACTTCAACGGTTATTTTCTCCAGCCACGATTGACAACAAAAAGAATAAGTGTATAAAAGTACCTAGTTATATCTTATTTTCCGCTCGTATAAATTTCATTCACTTAAATGGTTTATAACACATATTTCCATGGTTGTTTGTAGGCAAAGTCAGTATCAGACTCAATAATTTTCATGATAAATGAAGTGGCTACCTACAAAAAAAAACTAACCCATAAAAAGTTATGGTGGCAAAACAAACAGTAAATTTTTGTAGACTATTGATATTTGTTAAAGATAATATTTAAAAAAAAAAGAGATACCTACACGTAAGTTAGCTTATAAAACGTACAAAGCCTGAAGGTAAGTCGGTCGTCTTTTAACTGCTTGGCACTACGTATCGCAGTTTTCAGAGCATTAGCGACACACGGCCGGAGTTCATTATAAAGGTGTAGGTACGTGGTATAAAAGCAAAACACCCATTTTTTCTTTGCCATTTATTTTTGTGAAAATTGTGGGTACTTTGTTATTTTAGTTTTAAGGCTCAGCTTTTGCTTATGTAAAGGCCAATGCTTTTGCTTATGTAATTTTAGCAGAATTTCGGATGTGACTCTATGGTGGTAGCCTATACGAAATTAAACCTTGGGCCCTAGAACGAAGGCAACGAAGGAACAAGAGTGAGTATCCACCAAAAAAAAATTGCTTTAGCTGTTATCATTCTTAATTATTATATTATTATTATACTTATCCCATACTACTCCATTCCTTCCAATGTTCCAGGTTTTCATAATTATAAAAAAACAAAAATAAAGACAAAATTGACTTGCATCGACATCTATTATGATCTTATACATTTTCGTTTATTGTTTATTTTTCGAGCACCTACGCAGATATATTAGGAAAAGATCATTGTACTTTACTGCATATTTATCTAGCGCCTACCATACTCATATGTGAGAAGTTTATCTAAATAATAACAGCCAGTGGCTCTGTGGACGTGACTGCCGAAATAAGGAGCTCCCCATAGACCACTCTAACAAACAGCCTTGAGGGGAGCGCTTCTCATGCCATACAATAAACAATACAAATAAATGTAATCGCCAAATGCCGCAAAACACATTCTACAAAGTAAAATGTATCATGAACACTGACACAATTTCGGCTTTTCCGTCGTCGTTTTAAAGTAAACTACCATCTAATTTCCCACAGAAAATGGAACAATGCCCGTAACATTACATTCTTCATATTTACATTACGTGGATTGTGTAATCATATCAACATGGCCATAGAACATTCTTTACAACAGACATTGATACCAGCAATGTCATTAACCAGCGATGTTATGTTATACGTTCTACCTTACCATTTAATTGAAGCTCACACAAACGTATGTGTATGTGAAATAATAGACAAATATCTACATACGTAGACACTGCTCCGGCTATTCCTCGTCCTAAACAAAGGACTGCCACCGACAAACAAAAACGTGATTTACGGGAGTGTGAAATGACGGTACCCTTACGAACCTCAAAATTATTATGATAGGGCGATAATAAAATACTATTTTTGGCTTTGAGAACAAACAACTCAATAATAAATTCAGTCAGTCTCTCATTCTATATTAACTTAAGTAATTTACCCTACTTTGTGTTGTTTCAGTTTGTTCAAGTAAATGGGATTATCAGATCGAAACGTCTTTAAAACTGAGCAGGAAAAGTAATCAATACGCTGAAAGTATTTGAAGATAAACCTTAGCAGGCTGTTCACGTTCGTTCCACCTTCCACATCATTTACCTGCGAGCCCACACCTGCTGACAGATAAACAAACGATTCGATAACTGATTTTATTTTGTTTGAGAAAATATTGCGAGTTATGTGCCAATAAAATACATTCGGCGTCGCATATTGTTAGTTGTATAGCTTTTTCATTAGAGGACATTAATCAAGTTGACAATGGGGAAATGTTGTTTAGTTTCAGTAGCTTAGTTTTAGTATTTACAGCACCCAGCTGGAAGGAATAAAAGCTTGCGTCACAATTACTTATAATGCCATTTCCTGTTTCTAAGGATATCTCGTTACATTTTCTCACTAATTGTCTTAAAAGGGTTCTGAAAGTAATGTTGTGCTCGAAATACGTTCGGTCAGGGAGCATCGGCGCGTGTCCGTGAGAACGAACCAAGGTGCACACGACGACGCTCGCCGTGCCACACGTAATGACCCATTACCTTTTACTTATATTTCTTTATTATACCGATTTAACTGCTGTTATCAACATTTATGTCACCAGCAGGCGTCCAAAACAGTAAATACTTTCACATCGCTCACCAGTTTAACGTGTCAGTCAAAAGACAATATCTATAATATTTTTACTCTCCATATATTAAGCTGCGCACGTTATTGATGTACCTGCGATAAAACTTTATGGGTGGACTAAGTTGCCGTTTTTTAAACAGAATAAAATATTTGGCCAGCATCTGCAAAGCTCAGCGATTCATTGCCGACTGTTCTACTTTCTAAATGAAACAAATTGAATATATAATTGATATAAAACGAGTCGCCCTCCTAACCTAAGAGTTCATCGCTTGATCCTTTCCTGGAGGGTGTATTACTTTCGTGAAGTGGACGCCGAACAGTTTGGCGACAACAATTGCGGTCTTCACTCAGATAAAGGCCACAATGACTGCTAAAGAAGACCTTGGAAATTGGTTCGGCTCTTTCGCTTTTATTTTTCGCTTACCTTTGTATACAATTTCGTCGACCCATCGCTTTGAATTAATTTCACGCCAGGGCGGTCGTTTGTATTTCTTTTGTTTCCAAGGTGGGGACGCTTTTGGTCCCAGTTAAAGATATATTTGGCCCGTTAGCACATTGCGACAACTTTGAAGCCCGCTATTTATTTACTTGTCTCAATAGATGCCGCCGCGGCTCGTATTTCAGATTTAATCAAGTCTGACAGCATGATTAACGTCACCTTCCCATTCGTTGAGCTATCAATGAAAATGCCGAGGCCCCGATTTCTGTTTTTTACTTAGTTAAGTAACTGTTTTTAACGAAAGCTTATTTTGTTGGTTTTATTCCGTTCCAAAAGACTAACACGTTGATTAATGTATGAAATTGGAATAGTTAGTTTACAAACTATGCTTAAACACAGTAATAATAAGAAGCATCTGGTTTAATTGCGCACTTGTGTGAATAATTACGTGGTTCGTTCATCTCGATCGCGGCTGACTTATGGGGTAAAGTTGTTCAGGCATTGCGGCTTGCCTCTGACACCTGGCAGTAATTAGGTTCAAATTTATTGCTTTTCCTTGCACCTTCCGTCGTCACACAATATAAATCATTTTCGTTAGTTCTCTGACAGTAGAATGGCAACATGTATTTTATGAAAATTTAATTTCGCTCGGGTTGAAATTTACCTTTTCAAACTGATAACACTTTGTCGGTTTCACGGATACCGTACTGTAAATTATTTTAGAATAAACTATGGCTGTCCAAATTCCATTCATTGAATATCGTTTACTAAAAAGCCGCACGCCGGGCATCTAAAATTTTGTGACTAAAATGTAACAGAAAACTAACTCCATTACGGTAATGGAAAACAGTGGGCTCTCACGTTGCTAGATTTTTTTGCTTTAGACCGATGCCGCAGTGCAGTTACAGGAATACATGTATCAAAGCTCTCTTTCATTTGGATACGCGCTGCTCCCAGCTGCTGCATCCCAGGAAATATCGGCTTTTATTAACATTACACCGTACCACAAATTATGAATTGAAACCGACTGCTCGCTAGCTTTTACACTAATCAAACTTAAAATAATATTTATGAGATGGCTACTCTAATACTGGCTCTGCGATTGCTAAGAAATTAATATTCATTTTTTAAACTTAATAACCTTTAATATAACCTTGTAGAGGTAGAAAGCGTGAAAGAGCACTAAAGCAGTTTATTTTAGATAGAACGGCCAACTAATGCACTTTTCCGTGTTTCCCGCGCAATAAAAACCTTTGTTTTATTACATGTTTACAAACATATGCAGTGTTCCAGTACGACCGCGTCAAAATTAAGTTTCACCGTGGAATCGAGCCGGGGCGTTTTACGTATATGGGAACATAAACTACGCGTGTGTTTCACTTTACAGTTTAATATGAAAATATTAAGAGAAAAATTTAATTTACAACCAGTTTTGTAGGGAGCTTTTCATTTTTACCGAGAGTACTTTTTTCTGTTCTAATTAAAATTGATACCACGGACAACGTTATCATCAAAGTAGCTATTGTTTTAATCGAATATAATTATATGAAAGGACATTTCAGATTAGGTTGATATTAATGTTATTACGTATTACAAAGGCACAACAATAATCCCCGTCCTCGTAATTTGATTTGTGTATAATCAATAAGTGATTCATAGGATTAGGTAAGACTTGTCCTTCCATACTTAATTAATAATAACGCCATTTTCCTTGTACCCAATCAATGAAATATTGTGCGCAGGTAGAAGATTCGAATGAGATTAATTGTTTGTTATCCCTACATAGAATCTATTAATTAAAATCGTTTGGGATATCTTCAAAAGAGGGAGAGAATCATTCCACGCAGATAGTGTGATTGGCAACGCTTCGGACGAGACCGCACTTATGGCTTCGTCTCTGTGACTGTCCGAATATCCGGGTGAACACTTTTGCGGTCCTTTTTGCAATGAACCTTTGTACTGTCAATAGTCACACATACCAGTTTACAAGTATTGCATTGAACGTAGTATCTATTTAACAAAAAGTTCAAAAGGGGCGATACTTCTCGTGTTCTTGATTTAATTTCATCTCCCAAAAACTACAGTGACCCTTCGGTCATTTAGTTTGACTAATATGATAGTGATGTAACAAAAAGCCTCGAGCAGAACTCTCGGTGACACTAGCGAACCAAAGCGGTTGTCACCGAGATTGGATGTTGTTGACATGCATAAGTAAACGCCCACTCTAGAGCCTACAGTAACAACAAAAGGCCAAACTGTAAAGCTTTAAGCTAAAAATAATCCTTCGAGATGTTTTCTGGATTTCTTTGAAAAACGACACCTACAAGAAGTGTGGGAGGTCCGTTTTTTCCCTCCAGGCGCGGTCATTGAAATCAAATATGACTTATTGTTAGAGAGAATTCAAACATGATTTACAATATGATTTGCTTTTTTCTCTCCAGTTTCACTCACTCAACATCATAAAAAGTTTACAACATCTTGGATGACTTAAAATATTTTACAGCTTTGTTAAAAAGCTTTTTCTGTACAGAAAATTTTGTATATTTGAGCTGAATTATTAGTTTTTTAAACAAATTGAAGTCTAAGAATTCTGTAAATCAATGATCTAGGGAAGACAATGGTATGAAAAATAATTGATTGAAGTCGGTTATTATTATTTTTTTGTAAAAAGTTTTTTATTTCACACTTTTTATTTATGGTACCACCACTAAAAAGTACCTCTCAGCCAAACTTAAATACCTTATAGCCAGAGAGCATCTCATAACGATTCTAATAATCCCAAACACGGTTAGATTACATTAATTTACCTTCTGGCTTCATCATCAGATCAATTCAATACATTCCCTCCCCCTTTTCCTTGAGCCACTAATCGACTACACGTATAAACAAAGCAATTTTACTTGTTACGACAGTTCTGCTGTGATACTATGAGGAGTTCTGTGCCATTTCCTCGAAGTTCATCATCAGAACTTGGAAGCATAACCTTTCAATCAAAAAAAGAATTCAGCCGAACGCAGAACCTCCTCCTTTTCGAAGTCGGTTAAAAACAAGAACCACGTTTCAGTGACGTACACCTGCACCGATTGAATGTTGCCAGCCAAAAGCACTAAAAAAATTTTATATGCAACAACAAGATTTTTTTTTAATTCTTGTTGAATACCTATATTTTAAACAAAAAAATAATAGCTTATAAATAAAAAGTAAAAATTGCTATAAAAAAATAATCTCAGTTTTCCAAGTGAACAAAAACTTTTTTTGATATAAGTAGTACTTATATATGTTGAGATCGGCTTATAAAAAGAGGTGTTTCAATAACCAAACATAAGTCTCGTTTTAATTATTGAATTTCAACAACACGCCAAAAAAACTTTTCGTTGAAAAATAAAATTACCACATATAGAGGGGCGGCTGATAAGTTCGCGGCCTATATTTTTTATTTTTCAATCCCCTTCAAGTGAATAACCCCTCAATACACTTGCTTTTATACTACTGAAAAAATATTCTCTACATTAGTCTTCAAAATGGCTGTCAACAACCGCAATCATTTCATTCGTCAAGTCATTCAATCGACCAAGCCCAAGACGTCGATGGCGCTTACTGTTCCACACGTGCTTCCTACTGATACCAAGGATCTGTTTCTGAAAGGAAGATTCGGCCCCGGTACGAAAGGCACTGAAGGAACAGGAGTGGTTTTTTAGTCAGTAAAAGTCTGCCACTATCTCTCGCTCCGCCCAAGAACGGGAGATGTCATTGGATAATTTGCCCAACTAAAAAAACAGAACATGCTGATTTCACGATGTTTTCCTTCACCGTTTTGAGAGCAGTGGTGATGAAATAAATTACACAAAGTAATGCAGATACCTCAGATGTAGCTCGTAAGTCGGGGCCGTTACCACTCAGCCACCACTGCTCTCATCATCATAATTTAATGACTTTAACGTATTTTTTATAATTTAAACTACTTTATTTAACGTTATTGATATTATGAATCCTAACTAATATTATAAATGTGGAAGTGTGTATGTTTGGATGTTTGTTACTTAATTACGCAAAAACGGCTGAACGGATTTGGATGAAATTTGGCATGCATATAGCCTTTGACATGGAAAAGAATATAGACTACCTTTTATCCCGATTCCTTAAGTACCTAATGCCACGCGGGCGAAGCCGCGGGCAAAAGCTAGTACAAAATAAAATATTATCAAAGATATTAATGCAAGATTTTGTAAAATGAATCTTGATTTTACTTAGCTTTTTCATGAAACGAAACGCAGTGACAAAGTGTTGCCACACAGGAACACCCACCTGGCGTCGAGTGTTACTTGACCATTTTGCTCAAGTAAGTAACGTGTGTTGCTCCACAATAGTATCCCTTTCCGTTATTAAAAATTGTAACCTTAAGTAATGACTTATTAAGAAATTACTTAGCAACAAGGAATTACTTCTAACTTAAACCTTAATAAGCAAAAATAAGGTTTAAGTAAGCTGGCACCGAGATGTACCGAATTCGATACACTTGTGCTCAGGCACAAGTGTATCGAATTCGGTACATCTCATCGGTACATTCATCAAGAGATTAACTACAGATTTACTTTGAAAATATTTATAAAGTTATTTATAATTATTTTGAAATTATTCAAATAGTTCACACACACAATAACACATGGAATCAAAACAATAACATCGTAACCAACAAACAACCACCTACACTTAGATAACAATAATTTTGATTGCTAATGAACCAGTTCTCTTACTACCTTAACTAAGATCAAATATTCAATAGATTAATGTTACGAGCCTAGACTTTCTAAAGCAACAGTATTATTCATCCAAAGTGGATAAGCTTTTCATTGGAGCTTTTTAAGTTAATAAATATGCTACCTAGGAACTGAGAATATCTTATCGTCGGCGTGTCTAGAATATTCGGCATCTGTTTCAACCACAGAGTAGCGAGTCTTACAGGCTGTCACTACTAGAGCTGCGGTGTTGTTGGAAAGAGTTACTGTAGACAAGGGTCGATAATTTTTAAAACCAAAAAATAATAATAGTAGGATGAAACCCATTAGAAAAGGAGGAGAATATTACAAAAATGAAAGGAAAAAAGGGGTGAGTTTTTTTCCCATGAAAAAAAAAAGTATTTCTAAATATGTACATAAAAATATATTAAAAATCTATTAAAAACTCACCCCCATTTTTTTTTTATGGTGGGGAAAATGTGGAGCGGTAGATAGTGTCAGACTCTTACTGACTTAAAGACCCACCCCGTTCCTTCTAGCCTTCATACCGGGGCTCGAGCGCCCTTTCGGATAACCCTGGCCCCAGAAGGCTTCAACTCACCCCCATCCCCTTCCCGACTTCAGATCGCCCGTAAATTATTTTTCCTTTAATTTTTATAATATTCTCCTCCTTTTCTAATGGGTTTCATCCTAATATTATTTTTTTTCACTTTTTATTATTTTTAAAGGCTTCTACCCTCCTTGTGCTTGGCTTGTCCTGTGGCTACAAAAGACAACAGAAGGAATATAGGTAGGATTTAGTTGGTGAAAGTCTGACACTACACCCTCTCACTCCACCTAAAGAAGGAGGACTTATTTGATAATTACCCAACTCAAAAAAAAAAACCGGGCAAATGAGAGTCGGATTCGTGCAATGAGGGTTCTGTACAAACTTACCGATGTAAATAATTCAATTCCCGAATAAAGTCGCGAAGATTTTTTCGAATCGCAAGAAAAGTTTCTTTTGTGACGTAACAACAAATATATACTGTTTTCAAATTTATTGCTAGGTCTGTGCTATAGGACCTTGCTTTAAACAGATAGATGGACAACAAAGTAATCCTATAAGGGATCCGTTTTTCCTCTTGAGTTATGGAAACCTAAAAAGGGAATCGGCCGGTGAGCAATGGGTAACTCACCGTCCCACCTTCCGGTAACCGTCTAGACCAAACCCAACCGAATTGGAGTGTATGGTGGCATGTGCATTGACATGTAACAGGAAAGTTACATAATTATGGTATAATATCCACACCTTTGCATTTATAAAACTGGTATGACGGTGTCTCTAGGCGCAACCAGTGCGGCGATTCTCTGGTCTGTGGGTCCAGCTTTTAATCCGACTACAGAGTGAGATGTTCATAGATATTAATCAAAGCTCTCGCTATTAAGCCGTTTTCCGACACGGCTATCAATACAATGACTGGTGGAACCGCGTTCTTTGAGGAAAATCTGTGTTCGGTAAACAATAGAGATTATTATAGTACATTTTATGCTTTTCTTTTGGTGTGCAAACTTTTTTCTTAGCGAACAGTCTCCTGGACTTTTGTACACCATGAGT
This sequence comes from Mythimna albipuncta, assembly GCA_929112965.1. Classification (NCBI taxonomy): domain Eukaryota; kingdom Metazoa; phylum Arthropoda; class Insecta; order Lepidoptera; family Noctuidae; genus Mythimna; species Mythimna albipuncta. Next base: position 12,715,146 of record OV815969.1, read on the forward strand.
GAATCTGTATCTATAGAATCGGCCCAAAATATGAAATGTGAATCTCATATTTTACTTCACATTATTAACTAAACTGCTTGTCACTTTTCAGCCATACAAAAAAGAGATTGATCATTTATTTACAAATCTATACATATAATAAAATCGTAGGAAAGTCAAAACTGTACATTGAATATTTTTTTAAAAGAATACTTGGGGCGTGATCTACAATCGATACCGAAGCCAAAAATATAGTTTTTAGAATTTTTGTCTGTTTGTCTGTTTGTCTGTTTGTCTGTTTGTCTGTATGTATGTCCGGGATAAACTCAAAAAGTACTGCATGGATTTACTTCAAATTTTGCATGAATATTACTGAGAGGTCGGGTCAACATATAGGCTACATATTATCACGCTATCACCTACGGGGGAGGAGCTGTGAATCTTTATTTTTCTTACGCATTCTGTGACAGCGTGTAATATAAGGACGCATATTTAAATGTTGTTTTTGAGTAAGTCATGCTATTATCTAGCTTTACACTATAAAAACTACGCCATTAAAGTAACTTGGGCAGAGAAACATAATTTAATGAATGTTAGTAGTATAAACACAATATTTTAAAGCAGCGCCATCTATGAGATTTAATAAAAATCAAATCAAGTTATATGTTAACAGTTTTTGGAAATTATTCATTTAAATTTGATCATGTTGGCGAGGTTAGTAGTTAGTTATTCTTAAAATTCATAGATGGTAATGTGCGTTTGCTTCATATTATAGTTCGTTTTAACAAATTCAAGTTCCAAAAAAACCCTAAAAATCTTGAGCAGAGTTTAGGAAGACAATTAAAAAAAAAAAATGCGGTGTTAGGTATTACATGGTGGCATTTCTCAGACTCTGTGAAGTCGACCAGTTTGCGAAATCTCTTACGTATGACGAGGTGCCTTCATATTACACGTACAACAAGCAAAGGGGTGTATTCAACCGACATCGACGAGGAGGTGCTGTGAAAGGTCGGTAAGTCCCCTCTTTGAGGCGTGGCTGGAAAGACCTCACGGCGTCCTTACCTTCCGCATGACGCAGGTACTCACCGGACATGGTTCGTTCGGGAGATTCCTGCACTCGATTCATGCGGAAGTGACGCCCGGGTGTCGCCACTGTGCGGAACGCCCAGAGGACACGGTGGAGCACACAGTCGAGGTGTGCCCTGCTTGGGCAGAGCATCGCCGTGCCCTCGTGGGGGCGATCGGCGGCGGAGACCTCTCGCGCCGGGCCTTAGTTGAGGCCATGGTCCGGAGCGAGGAGGAGTGGCAGGCGGTCGCCGACTTTTGCGAAGCAGTAATGCTCGCAAAGGAGGAGGCCGAACGCATCAGGGAACGGCGTTATCGCCGCCGCCGTCGCCGGGATTCTGATCCCGATTTCCGGCCAACGTAGACGCAGGCTTGCGGACAGTGAGCAATGGGTAGCTCGCTGTACGGCCGTCCGGTAACTGTCCGGACCAAGCCCAAGTCGTCGACTGTTCCCGCGCGCCTCAAGGAGTTGTCAGCAACAGCAGGGACCCAGCCGGGTCGAAGCCTACTGGGGCCAGGGTTATCCGAAAGGGCACTCGAGCCCCGGTATGAAGGCTAGAAGGAACGGGGTGGGTCTTTTAGTCAGTAAGAGTCTGACACTATCTCCCGCTCCACCCAAGGGCGGGGGATGTCAATGCTTGATTTTTCCCACCATAAAAAAAAGGTGCTGTGAAAGGTTTCCGGGAATTTTCAAGGACACCGCCACTATTCGGGTGCACGGTATAAACCCTACCCGGTTTATACCGTGCACCCGAATAGTGGCGAATGCTATTTTCTGCGGTTGTTACATCACACTGTCTCAGGCCCAACGTCTTTCGCCTTTCTGAGGACATTTGATGGCGTGGAGTATCCCACTTACCGCGCAGCCTTTTGCCTAATTGGGATGACACCCTCGCGGAGGCAAGCGTCAGTGACAGTCCCAGTCACATGCGTCATCTGCTTGCCGTCATCTTGGTGTTTTGTGGAGTCGTGAACCCGGTAGCTTTGTGGGAGAAGTATCGCCATCATCTGTCTGAAGATTTTCTACGAGCTATGAGGCGTGCTACTAGAGACGAAGTCGAAGTAACTGATGAACGCGTGCTGAACACCTGTCTCAGTTCACTTCAAGATGTGGTAATTTATATCGGCGGCAATCCTCTGATCGAATATGGGTTACCAGCTCTCCAATCATCACCACATCAAGACCGTGGAAATCGGGAGTATAACGCTGAAACAAATTACGATCCGGGCGAAATAACCACCATACGAAATTACCATGTCGCTTTGTTCTCTTGAGAGCAAAAACAAATTTATGACACCATCCTTGAAAGGGTTGGGCAAATCCAGGGTAAAATGTTTTTCTTGGATGCTCCTGGTGGAACAGGAAAAACATTTGTTACCACTGGCAGACTTGCAGAGGTCAGGAGCCAAGGCAAAATTGCTATTGCTGTAGCGTCGTCGGGAATCGCTGCCACAATGCTTCCGCTCTGCTTCCATCGATTTAGAGAGCGCCAAAACGCCTGTTTGTGGTGTGTCACGTAACAGCGATAAGGGACACGTGCTCAAGGATTGCTCTCTGATGATGAGTGTACGGTGGCCAATAGGAAGGCAGTTGAGGTCGTGGACAGAACCCTGCAGGATATCCGCAGAAACTAACATTTGATGGATGGTGTCACAGTTCTATTCAGAGGCGATTTCCGGCAAACACTTCCCGAGGTGACGCGGGGATCGAGGGCTGACGAGGTGAGTGCTTCGTCGAAACGATCTTCGTTGTGGTCACGAGTTCGTACACTGCGCTTGACCATTAATATGAGAGCTCGGTTCGGCGGCAATGCACGTGCTCAAGAATTCTCCGATGTCCTTCTAAGTCTTGGCGAAGGCACTTTACCAGAAGAGAGAGGTGGACAGGTGGTGCTTCCAGAGTCTCTCGGTAGAGTGGTATCCAGCTTAGAAAAAGTCATTCACTGTGTGTACGGGGACATCAGTCGTATACCGCACCAGCAGAATTCTTGGGTGTGTGAGCGGGCCATTTTGACGCCTAAAAATGATCAGGCTGCAGCAGTTAACGAATGTATTCTCTCGGAAATTGAGAAGAATGAAGTGGTCTACACCTCGATAAACACTGTTGTTGAGCAAGATGATGCCACACGTTATTCCGTGGAATTTCTGATTTCCCTGTCAGCAAGTGGACTTCCGGCGCATACCATCAAGCTGAAGGTCGGTGTCCCGATTATGCTTCGAAGTTGTGACGGGACCCGCCTTAAAGTCATCTCGCTTCACACAGACACACCATTGAGGCGGAAATTCTTACGGGTTGTGGCGTCAGCGAGGCAGTATTTATACCACGCTTTCCCCTCATTCCCCATAACTTCCCGTTCCAGTTCAAGCGCGTGTGTGTTTGCTTCGCGATGACCATTAATAAGTCGCAGGCGCAGACACTTAGGGTAGCGGGTGTCGGCCTCAGGACAAGTTGTTTTTCACACGGGCAACTGTACGACGCTTGCTCCCGCGCCACCAGTCCTGACTGTCTTTACATTTTGGCTCCTGGCAGTATAACTACCAAAATAGTTTATAGAGAAAGTCTTGTAAGGTATGATACCTTTATATGTATTCCTGTCCTGGAATGTATTCCTGGATTATTTTCTCTATTTCCTTCAGTCACATCTTATGACTGAACTCAGCAGGATTCCCATATAACTCTCTTCACTAGCTTCGTTTGCGAAAAAAACGAATAATGCCATTTTAAAAGTTATTTATTTATAATGCTATAGCGACACTGGCACCTTAGGTATTTTTAGTGCTGTAGAGGCTTCACGCAGACGACGTCGCGGGCAGCAGCTAGTAAATAACTATATCTAATTGAAAAATAAAATCCTACGTTAATTACAACTAACTAAAATCAAACTATAATATGGCGTCCAAAAACTCTTCCACATCGCTGTCGACTGGTAATATGCCCAAAAGGCTGGCGGCATTGCCACGCTGTATGGCAACGCTTATCCTCTGTCCGAGATAAAAAGCCAGCCCTTGGGTCACACGAAGTGTCAACTAGACGTTTCGACAGATCTTTAAACAACTTGTGAGCTTAGATTGATTAGGATCTTATCTTTTTGTCTATGTAGAAGCTCTAGTTGATTTTTTAAAATCCCTAATTACATATGTCTCAGTTCAGTAGGTATGTAATTAGTGCTCAAGTGGACATAAACACGAGAGCCGTCAGTCAGTTTCAAAGTCATTACCCTCTTTTACATTACAGTTACAAAAAGACACTACTGAAACGTTTATTTACCGTTTAAAAATATAATTCAGCACCGAGATTTTAAGGAGTTCACACTTTACACTGTTATAAAGGTGACAGTTTGCGACTATGTGTGTCTGTCTGTTTGTTATAGTCTGTATAAAAAGTCAAACGACTTGGATAAATATTAAGATAAAATAAAATCTGATGTAGTCAACCTGGTTTCCACTAGAAATTCTCCAATTGAACGAGTCAAAATTCAAAACATGCATTAAACGCACGCTATGTAAACAAGCATATTATAAATAGGAAGATTATCTCCTTCATAAAAATGCTTGGGTAAATGCCGGTCCTGCTCCACAGCGACGGTCATTAGTCATAACTACTAATTACTCGTATGTTTTTTCTTTAATTATTAATATTATTATTTATATTGGAAGAGTGCTGCTGCCCTTTTTGTATTGTTGTTTTAGGGACGTTTTTTTTTTTTATTTTATTTATTTATTTCAATAGGGCTTAGGATCTATTACCTGTTATATTTGGAAATAATTACATTATATAATGTTGTGAATGTGAAGTACCAAGGAGCATTTTATATTAGGTTACAACTTGTTTGACATTACGAGCATGGCAGTTGAGAGTTTGTCATGCTCACTGAAATGTCTCGCTGATGGTGGCACATGTTAATAGTTCATTCGGTTCCCTTCAAAATGGTTGAGCTGAGTGGGGCTGATGCACGTGTCATGCCCGTGAACGGGTGCCATCGGTTGAGACTGGTCATCCCTTAGCTGCCAGTGGCTTAATAAACTAGTGCGCTTCACCATCAACGATTAAATCACTGCTTACCATCAGATGGGATCGCAGTCAGATACTGGTATAGTATCAAAAAAATAGTGATAAGTAAATATTTTATAGAAGAATCAAAATATTTTACAATATTTTTAAGTATTGAGTACTAATGAACAAGAGAAAAACGTAAGTTTTTTATTTAAGAAATCTGAAATACTCTTAGTTTAGTTGATTTTATATCTTTCAAAAAATTTAACATAAAGTAAATGCTACCTCTTGCTTTAATCTTCCAGTTACAAGCAGATTTCTGAGAAAATCTTATTAGTTATTAATCAGAGGCTATTGTAAAGATATTAGCGAAGGTAGGGAACAAGAAACAAGTCTTTCATTTTATCAAATGACTTGAGGGAATCTTTTCAACAATTTCCAGTTTTAATCCTCATTTTATTTTGCAATTGCTCTGATTGTTTATAATACTGTTGAGTGAACTTTAGCTCTTTGTACTTTATCGGTTTATGATAAAGATCTTTGAAGTAAATCAGTATGATTTGGAAGTTCTGTTTACTTTATAATTATTTGAATGTTTAGTTATTAAAGTTATAGATAGTGAAGACCCTGGATCCATTCCTGTTGGTTAGAACATAATAATGCTTTTTTTTTAACCTCGTCTTGGAGCCGGTTATCCGAAAGGGAAACTCGGTCCCGGTACGAAAGGCACGAAGGAACGGGGTGGGCTTTTAGTCAGTTACACAAGAGTCTGACATTATTACTATTATTATGTATCTATATTACTTATATATTACTACTATATATATTACTATTATTATTATTATGTATCTACCAACATTGTGCTCACATATTAGAAGCGACAAGAAATATGTAACCAAGATTTATGTAACTCAATATATTTTAAAAAGAGTGTCCATGGAGTTTCTTGCACGTTCTTCTCCATAGAGACCTACGTTTTGGAACGTGCAATTTAGCTTCACTTTTCTTGGACTGACCGACATTTGACTATTCAAAAGTGCCTGCAAATGGTCTATTTGAAATAAATGATTTTGAATTTTGAATTTTTTTTTTTGAATTTTATCTCCCGCTCCGCCCAAGAGCGGGGGTTGTCATTAGATGATTATCCCACCATAAAAAAAAAATCTTCTTGATACTTTTTAATTTGGTCTACAGAACTTCCAATGTTAGAAAACTGATTAAGGAGAAAATTCTATTCACGATTACTTAATATTTTTTTAATAGAATTCAGTCTTACAAACCAAAATTATACTGTGGATACGTTACCTACGCCACAGGCTATTCTCTCTCAGCATCTCCAAACGATAATACGAGAAATCGATTGGAAACCCATACCGGAATATTCCATTACCTTCAGCAGGCAACAACGGTCCTTTTACATTTCCAATCAGTGCTCGTGTGTGTGTACATGAAATCGGGTGCTAATAGGTCGGTTGTCTCGGTACCACGGTTCGCCGGAGATTTACTGGTGAATTTTACGCGGCCATTTGCATAGTTGTAAATAACGTAGTGTCGGCCCTCGCCGCTTATTTAGACGTTATAAACTGATTATTCACTCGATAACGCTACGCCACATGGAAATGTATGACTGTAACGTCTATAACTCTGATGTAAATGGCCAATAATTTATTATTTAGACGTTTATTTGGAATATGCTTTAATTATATGGTTGAAGCTTTTTTTATATTTTTTAGTTAAATACCATGAGTGTTCCGTTTCCTGCATTTTTATTGCTTTTGTTATCACACTAATATTGTAAAGGTGATAGTTTGTATCTATGTGTGTGTGTTTGTTACTCTTTCACGCTCAAACGGCAGAACGGATTTGGATATTATTTATCACATGGGTAAGCTATGTCACAGAATAGCACATAAGTAGGTCTTTATTCCAGTAGTATGTTCCGTCGGGATAATGTCCTTTCATTCATTTGACATTCACGCAGTAGTCTTAAAAAGTTTAATAAGTGGCTACGCTTTTATTTATTAAAACACTTTAATCATACGCATTTTTTCCATAAAACTTCCGGTTCCATTTTGTTAACATGGCAACAAATATAACCCCGGCGCACTTTCAAATATTTCATATTGTAGCAAACATACTATGTTTACTGAAATATAAAACACATATTTCAATACGTTCACCTGGAAATATTCGAATACCTATGTGTATTCCAGGTACGGGTATGTTTTAAACAAAAATGTAGTTGCTTTATGCTATGCTTTGCTATATAAAATGCATTATTGTGGATCCATATTGTAGTATTCCATAAAATACCAGTATATTTGTAAAATGATTACGTTGTGTTTTCATTAACGGGAGAATTTTTATATTTTTTATTTGTGCTCCCGGCAGCAGTTGTTTACTCAGCCTCTCGACCTATAAAGTGGAGAGAATCGAGTGAATGTGCAATTTTCCATGATTGAGAATTTAAATTTGTTATGGCATGCTGATGAATTGGTTTCACAGTGATTGTGTGCAGACCGGTCACCGCTTTGTTTTGTGGTTCAGTCAGATGATGAGCTGATGATTTTATGCCGTTTAGCAAAGTTCATGGTGTGTGTGGTTTGTGAGTAAATTATCAAAGAAGATTGGCTGCAGTATTTAATATTACTTTCTGCTCAGGATTCTGGAACGAAACTTAGGTAGATATCGTAAAATTAACCTTTTGAATGTCTTATGTTACACAGTTCGACATAAGCAATTGTCTTTCTATTGTGTCTCTAATTACGGCATTCAAAGAGTTAATTTACTTAATTGTCACGTATTAAGGTAGCTAGATAAACATGGAATAACGGTCATTGACCCTCCTTTTGTTGACAATCTTAACTTCAAAAACGGAAATAAAAACATAAAGCTGCAGTATTGAATCGACTTGTATCATGATTCTTTACATGAACTAGTAATGAAAAGAAAATCATTGTTTGTTTTTTGGATACCTACGCAGAGATATTAGGAAAAGGTCAATGTACTATAATCCACGGTTATGTGGCGCTACAGCTGCTGTTACTGTTTAAATGAATCTCTAACAACCAATCGCATCACTCATTAGCTTCTAAAAGCGAGAGGTAAGCTCTACGAGCAAATTAACGAAAAATATTTAGCCATTTTGGGGCAATAAATATCAATGGGATGGCAATCTAGTCGGTTGGTTCTGTTCACATGGAACTGCCACACATTTGGCAATTGTCAGTTAATTAATAGTATCGATGGGCAGAACTGGGGCCTTACCATGACGTGGTAAAATTTCAGGCTTGCGAGCGAGAAAGAGGGATAGAACTATACACCCTATATAGTTCCTTTAACGGTTTAGTTTAGGATGAATTGATCTTGCTAAGAGCTAGTGGTAGGATTTTTGATACATTACTACAAAATTATGATACGATAAAATATCCCAATAGTCCAATTCACTTTGTAACCAAAAACAAAACATTGCTGACGAAACGGTTACATTGAGTACCCAATAAAATCACTAATATTGTTCTAAATCAAATCAGTGTCACTGTCATTTGAAAATAAATTGTTAGTCTTGTGAAGTGTACAGTAAAGAATATAATAAATCACCATCGAGGCCTATGTTCAACAGTTAACGTCTTTCGGCTGAAATGCTGATGGTTTTTTTTTATGATTTTTCCCACCAAAAAAAAAAAAACCATCAGCATTTCAGCCGAAAGACGTTATCTGTTGAACATAGGCCTCCGCCGAGTTCCACAACTGTGCGTCTCGCATACATCGCATTGCCAAAACATCGGTCCACGTTACGGGAGGATTTCCGAAGCTGCGACTTCCAGGCGCGGTCGCTACACCAGAACCTTTCGTCCCCATCGACCAGTAGCCTAATTCACGTAATCAAAACCGTAACGATATCGTAGCGATTTAGTCGTTTAGACCATTTCCGTATTCACATCCATCAATGGAGTTTGCACGACATCAATTTTAAAGTAGTTTGAAATTCGTCGATTAAAAAAAAATCGCTATTACATTATCCTGGTAGAATACTTATTAATGTTACTGGAAATAAGTCAATAGATAGTGAATACCGTTTTCGGATAGGACTTCGATCGAACGACTATAAAACTTCAACGATATTTGGCTTGTTTGATTTTACGTGAATCAGGCTACAGGTGGTGGGCAGGACAAATTGTTCGTAGAATAGATATTGCTCACTGCCACTTAAATTTGTCGATTCTTCGAGCTATGTCGATGACCTTGGATCTCCTACGGATATCTTCATTCATGATTCGGACACGCAACGAAGAAACTCCGAGCATAGAGCCCTTTCCAGCACCTTTAGGTTGACTTTAAGCCTGCTGATGAGGCCAATTTTGAACGCAGCGATAAGCATTGTAAGTGATATAACAAAAATCAAACCAAAAAAAATACTGCCAAACAAGTAATAACAGTAAGTACCATATAAAATTGCTAATGTAATTCTGAAAGCGAGTGACATTCGGAAAGTGATCGATTTTAGGAACTACGAGTGTCTAGGTAAGCCTGTGTTAGTACGCCTTCAGTCTGTCAAGCCAGCAGGCGGGGGTCGCGGTGTCGGAGAGACCTCATCAATAAATCACAGGACTCCTTAAACTTGGAGACTGACTGCATTTTATCCGTCACTTGTCACAGGCGAGTACCTCGACAAATTGATGGTAACGGATTCGCTGGCGCATCGTTAGCGAGTCGAAAATGTTTGGATTGCTATGTACATTTTGTAATGGTAGTTGAAACATCGAATGAGCATATTTTTTGTCTTCCTTTTTTTTAGAATATAAAATCTGCATGATCAATAGGCATAGTCTTCAGTTATATAATGACTATTCATAAGTAACCTTACAGCTGAAAAACACTCTCTTCAGATACAAGTTATCTTAGTTTAAAAGTATTTTTGTTAACAAATGTATACTAATGTAAGTTTCTTTATGATAATAATTATTATTATTATATTACTATTATTATTATATTAAATTCACCTGTAAATATACTAAATATACATTCCTATATAATTATGTAGGTCTTTAAAATTGTGCCCTAGTGCTCGTTTTTTAGTATTTTTTTTTCTTGACTTGGAAAATCATCTAATGACATCTCCCGCTCACTCGGCGTGTGAGACAGTGTATCACATGTATTCTTTCAGTTGCCCTTTGCATTCTAGGGCTACCAATTACTCTTTCGAACGTTCCACAGTCTGCTTCTTTATGCAGTGATTTACATTTATGCAGTGATTATCTAAGAAAGTTATAGATAGGGTAACGCTAGGATTTAGCAACGTAAAGAAAAACATTTTTCTATTTATTTATAGAGATCCTACGAAATCAACCCTTTTCATCTGCAAAGCTCTGCCACAAAAATCACAAAAGTTGAACGAAAAAGTTATAATGAAATCCTCAGCAAACAATGAACGATATAATGAGTAAGAATCCCTGTAACAATCCGCAAATATCCACAAAAATTTGTTACAAAAATGTTCCAGTGTTGAACAGAGTGTGAAAGGAAACTTGAGTAGCAACGAGTGTCTTCCGCTGTGTTATGTAGTGTTTATGTCACTTCCTGCATCTATCCCGACTCTAGTTTACTGCTAGATACGAGTATATTTAAAGTTGGTGGGGTAATCTTATCTTACGAGTACTTGCAAGAATGTGTATTCTAATAAATATGGATTTCATTTTTGTTGAGGTAGGCATAGACGCACAGGATCGTTCATTGAGGCAACACTTGGGGAGGCCTATGTCTAACCGTGGACGTCTATCGGCTGAAAAGATGATGATGATGTGGCATATCATTCCTTCTCCTAGAGAGGAGGCCTGAGTCCCAACAATGGGAACATTATAAGGCCGACTATGCTATGCTATGTTAGGAAAACAAGCTAGAATCGCTGCGGCATTGCACCTGCATCTCCTAGCGTGAGTCTGCGTGCCGCTCCGCCAAACACTCCAGTATACATCTCCCGCCTACATCACACCACAAGGGTGGAAGACATCGTGGAGTACGTATGTACGTGAGTTTGCACTGAGGGTACAATTGCTGGAGTGGTCTCATCTCATCATCTCTTTGCATCTCCCGACACCCTCGGCGTTTTCTGAAGCGGCAGCTGCGCTGGGCAAGTCACATTTATGGCGGTAAGTCCCCTCTTTGAGGCGTGGCTGGAGAGATCTCACAGTGTCCTCACCTTCCGCATGACGCAGGTTCTCACCGGACATGGTAAGTTCGGGAGGTTCGTACGGAAGTGACGACTGGGTGTCGCAACTGTGCGGAAGGCCCGGAGGACACCGTGGAGCACACAGTCGAGATGCACACACACACACACAGGCGCCCTGCTTGGGCGGAGCATCGCCGTGCCCTCGTGGGGACGATCGGCGGCGGAGACCTCTCGCGCCAGGCTTTGGTTCAGGCCATGGTCCGGAGCGAGAAGAAGTGGCAGGCGGTCGCCTAATTCTGCGAAGCAGTAATGCTAGCAAAGAAGGTAGCCGACCGCATCAGGCAACGGCACTCTTGCTGCCGCCGGGATTCCGATCCCGATTTCCGGCCATCGTAGGCGCGGGCTTGCGGACGGCGAGCAATGGGTACCTCGCTGTCCGACCATCCGGTAAATGTCCGGACCGAGCCCAAGTCGTCGACGTCAAGGAGCTCAGCTGGGTCGAAGCCTACTGGGCCAGGGTTAGTTTCGAAAGAGTAGCCGAGCCCCGGTATGAAGGCACGAAGGAACGCGGTGGGTTTTTAGTCAGTAAGAGTCTGACACTATCTCCCGCTCCGCCAAGAGCGGGGGTTGTCATTAGATGATTTTCCCACCATAAAAAAAGCGGCAGCTGCGGTGTCCTCTCCCTCATGGTTTCCACCACCTCCATCGATCGTATTTCTGTTTAGGAGGTTACTGCTTCCCAGTTCCTCTCAATTTCCCCTTTGAGCCATGTCCCTAAGGAGGGACGGACGCGAGAGGTTGCCCCCGCCGATTGCTTCTACGAAGACACGATGGTGCTCCGTCCAAGCAGAGCAGACTTTCATCATATGCTCCACCCTGTCCTCCGACATCCCTCGCTCTTGGGCGGAGCGAGAGATAGTGTCAGAATCTTACTGACTAAAAGACCCACCCCGTTCCTTCTAGCCTTCATACCGGGGCTCGAGCGCCCCAGTAAGCTTCGACCCGGCTGGGTCCCTGCTGTTGCTGACAACTCCTTGAGGCGCGCGGGAACAGTGCCCGCCGTCGACGACTTGGGTTTGGTCCGGACAGTTACCGGAGAGTGGTGATACCCGTGAAATTCAGATTAATTAATCAATTGCTTGATGTTAACATTGTGTCTATCCATTTATATTTTACTCACCCACATCCATATTACATTCTAGGTTTACATTAGCATCATCCACTTCTCTCTCTTCTTGGTCTCTCTGTCTTCTAGCACAATCTTTTTCTCATTTATTAATGTCAAGTCCTACAGATGTGCCGTCCAGCAGGTCTTTGATCGTATTTTTTTTTTTATTGATATAAAGCAGTGCTTGACTGCGACCCCACCTGATGGTAAGCAGTGATGCAATCGTGAGTGTGTATTGTATGTACATAGCTCATCATAATTTAACAGTGTCTCTGTTCCGTCACACTAGGTATCTGAGTACAGTTGTACTTATACCTTATCTGGGTGCGCAACCAATTTATTTAATCTATTTATGCGTACAAAAGTACAGAGGTGGACTTAATGCCTCGGGCGTTGTCTACCACCTTTGGACGATGCAGAGACAAATTGTGATAGGTAAAATATTGAATAGTAAACTGTTTATTTAAATACAATCATTACATCTTTATATAAAAAACCAGCCAAGTGCGAGTCGGACTCGCCCATGAAGGGTTCCGTAGCAGTAAGTAACATAATATAAATTATTAATTCTTGTAGTTCGTTGTAACCTTGATCGAAGTTTTAATAATAGTGTATTTTTTTAGATTTAGACGTATTAAAAGAAAACTACTTACTAGATCTAGTTCAAACCAATTTTCGTTAGCGGTATGCATAATAATATATCATATTTTTTTTTTTTTTTTTTGTCATTCTCTTATCTTAGAAGTAGTTACAGGGGAGGACATACATTTTACCACTTTGGAAGTGTCTCTCGCGCAAACTATTCAGTTTAGAAAAAAATGATTTAAGAACCCTCAATATCATTTTTTGAAGACCTATCCATAGATAGTCACATGTATGGGTTTAATAGAAAAAAAAAAAATTGAGTTTCAGTTCTATGTATGGGGACCCAAAATGTATTGCTTTTTTTTTCTATTTTTGTATGAAAATCTTAATGCGGTTTACAGAATACATCTACTCACTAAGTTTCATCAGTACCTATAGCTCTTATAGTTTTGGAAAAAAGTGGCTGTGACATACGGACAGACAGAGAGACAGACATGACGAATCTACAAGGGTTCCGTTTTTTGCCATTTGGCTACGGAACCCTTAAAAGAGACATGACTCACTCACTGACTCATCAACGCCCAGCCTAAACTGTTGTACCATCGAAGACGCTTCCGCCTGACCACTGCTAAGTTCATTTTTGCTTGCACTCAAAACGAAAACTTTAAAGGGTTTGGTTTGGCGTTGCGCCACAAGTTCCAAGCGACTTTTTTTTAATGATCAGGAAAAAATGACTGCAATGGTACCTAAAACTCTGAATTTTCCACAAAAGTTTTTTTTATGATGTTTATAAAGAATAAGAAAGGACTTTTTCAAAAATCACCACTTATCGGGTTGAAACGGGTATATAAAGTTTTTATGGAGAAATTTACTTTGACGGGGGTGAAGCCGCTGGCATAAGCTATTTTAATAAAAATAAAAGAGCATAAAATAATGTTAATACATTATTTTTACTCTCTCAGAGATAATCATTATCACACAGTTCGTTATTGTTTACAACAAGAAACTTCTTTTCTTGACATACTTTCGAAACGCTAATAAAAAATCTTTGAAATGTTTGGTTTTCATAACACCCAAGGCTGCCACAGATATTTCAGTTTGATAAATATTAGCTCAGTCACTCAGATAAACGGAAGTTTTAAGATTAATCACGTCGCTTCTATCAATATTTTAATAGCCATCTATCAACACTTTTGAAACAAGATCTGATTTAAACGGTTCATCCCAAATTATCGTTTCCTTGCGGAACATTAAAAAATATTGAATAAATTATTAAAAATGAATTTCTTTTAGGTATAATCTTCTCAAGAACATCACAGAGGACACGATGGAGCATACGGTAAAGGTATGCCCCTGCTTGAGCCGAGCACCGCCGTGTTCTCGTGAGGACGATCGCCGCGCAAACGTCTCGCGCTCGCATTGGTACAGGCCATGGTCAGGAGCGAGGAGGAATGGATAGGCGGACGCCTCCTTCTGCGAAGAAGTAGTGCTAGCTAGCGAAGGGTGAGGCCACACGTGTAAGGGAAAGAGCCTAACGGCCCAGCCGCCGGGATTCCGTCCCCGATTTCCAGCCATTGTAGGCGCGGGCTTGCGGACGGTGAGCAATGGGTAACTCACCTACCAGCCGTCTGGTAACCATCCGGACCGAGTCTAAGTCGTCGACGACGCGTAGAGTTCCACGCGCGCTTTTGAAGATGTCAGCAAAACTATAGGGGCTCAGCATCAGCAGGGTCGAAGCCTACTGAGGCCATAAGTTCGCTTCTGAAAGGAAAACCCGGGGCCCTGGAACCAAAGCAAATAAGGAACGTAGGAGTAGGTTCTAGTCAATCTGACAAGCCTTCTCGCTCAGCTCAAGAGCAGGAGAAGTCATTAGATAATTTCCCACTTAAAAAAAAACACTAGAAAACATGATTAAGAAACCGATGATGGTAAAATAGTTCTTTACAAGCACGCCAACTCGAACAGCGGATTTGTGCTGTGAAATAAAATACAGGAAAACGATAAAGTGACGTCACGACAGCACAAGGAGAGGCTTGTAACGCTTTCGCAATATTGTTTCCTCCGACACTCCTTAACTGACATCTGTATGAACTTTCTTTGCTTTGAACACATATTCGCCGATATTCCCTTTGTGAACTCATAAGATTTACGAGTTCATTCTCAGTTTCTTTTGTGGAATTCTTTCAAGCAGTAATGCGACGCACTCATCGAAAGAATCAGAATGTCATGCCGAAGCCAACCACAAAAGTGGCTGGGCCAAACAAACGCGATAACACTTTTATGTTCTTTCCATGTAAGGTGCCTGTAACTATCCATACTTCCCGAAGAAAATGGTGTACTCGATAGCCTGAGACACTCCTCGATACTGCGCTGAAAAGTACTCGGTAACGATAATGACCGGGGTAATTGCGCTAGCTAGGAACATGCCCCGCATTATTTAGCTTAATAACAACATAATTGTATTACTAGTGCTATAGGAAAACAGTATGAGGCCGGCTTTAAAGTGCATACGATTAAAAACGATATTTTTCCTCCACAAGCCGAGAAACTACTTCTTTAATGAGAACTTCGGGTAACGCGGTAACCGCGCACGGAAGCTGAGAAGGAAATAACTTTATTTCAGTGCCATTTTGCTTTTTATTAACTTCTGCATTCGTGTACCACAAAAACCAACTTAAGTCCTTACCAACGAATGTACTGAATGAATCGTGGCGATTATTTTGCCTAATTGTATTTGCCACTTTGATTCTCTCCAAGAAGCAAAGTGGCAGTATTACTGGAACCAGCGGCTGTTCTAATTCACCCCATTTTGTTATACGGTTATGGTCTTTACTTACGAAAAGTAAATAACAATATGTATGCATAAGAAACTTAAAGATTAACTAACCATTTATTCTAAACCGAACTACGGACATAATACAAAAACACTGAAGTGTCGTAGTACATTTCCACATCGCTACCATTGTCATCCGGAAAGTTACCCAAAAGACTAGCAGCATTCCCACGCTGCGCTGGGCTGCAGGATTATTCGATATCTGGGAGGATTTAGTGAGTAAAAGCCTCACGTTCCCTCTTACTCCACCTAGAGCAGAAAATCACAAACGTTTATTTTAAATATACCTACCAATTACAGGCGCTTTTGAATTGTCACAATATCGATATCGATCAAAAAAAGTAAAGCCAAATTGCACACACTGGATAAGTCATTCAATGATTTTCCTCGTAGAAAATGCATTACCACGTTAAATAGAATATTGTTATTCGGCTACAAATACTAGAATAGCAGATAGTAAACCATCAACCAACCTTTAAATATGAAGTTTTAATTTTAATATCTACGAGTAAATAATAAACGATGGAATATAGATGATGGAATCAATGCACGGCGTCTTTAGAATTTAGAAAGCTCCTATTATAGCTCCATGTTCTTGAAAATAGCAATGGGTGATAGAAGGCCTACAATACAGTAACTATACCCCAAAATAGCATAACAAGCTTCCATACCTCGCTGAGGTCAACCGTAGCATTTGCCCCTCCTAATTTGCGGAATGAACACTGTAGGCACACCGAAACACAGTCTAAGCACGAAATATATTGAGCAGACGCCACAGCACAAATAGCTGCAACGCTAACATAAATAGAACTATAATTAAGACATTGTATGTGGTTTGCGGAAGGAATACAGCCGTCAAATTAAGTAACCAACACAAAAGATATTTTTAACCACAAAGCCAATTTCCAGCAGACCACTCAACCATTATTTTCATCTGAGGTTTCTAATATCTAAATAAGAAAAGCTATTTACTTGTCAGTAAAAAAGGATTTTTGATCCAATTATTGTTAATTGGCGTAATATCTACATTAGGGAAGCCTTCAGTTAAAATGTCTTGCTCTAACCAAAATCAGAGATAAAATATTTCTCGTCGTACTTCGCCCGTTGGCCTGGCAACGCTTTTATGAACTAACAATATGACGAAGTACCAAATAAGGTGTATTTTTCTAACAACTATATAGGTACATTAGTAAATGTCAGAACTTTGAATTGATTATAACAATCTGGTATGATATTAATTACTAATAATATACGATGTATCACTTCCCAACTCACCTTAGGCGCTTTTTGTTAAAGGTCATCTTGAAAATGGTTACGAGAGAATTCGAGTACCTTCGTAATATTATACGCATGAACGGTTAGTTACCTGGGCGTAAGGCGTAGTTGCTGGCTGAAGCTAGTCAAAAATGTTTATCTTAATTACATAAACATTTTTGACTAGCTTTAGCCAGCAACTACGCCCGCGTGAAAGTCGAAAATTATCTCAAGGGAACATACTCCTTGGTTGAAAAAATATATCCTTTTTGCTTCCAGGACACGTTCTAACCATGTATCTCCAAATCCAGTCAGCCGTTTGAGCGTGAAAGAGCAACAAACAGATATATAAATACAAAATTTCGCGTCTTTTAAATTACTAGCTGTTTTCAGCTTCAGCAGCTTTGATCGTGTGAAAATCGAAAATTATCCTCTCGGTATAAAATAGAATCTTATGTACTATCGACATGGTCTACCCGTGTACCAAGTTTTATTGAAAACCTTAAGTCACTTCCGCTATCGATGGCATCAAAGTCAAAGTCAAAGCATTTGTTTCAATTAGACCATTTGCAGGCACTTTTAAATAGTCAATTGTCATCAATAATGATCTTAAAAATATTTGTCAATAGGCTCAAAGTTTCGGACTTAATAAATCAAATTGGATTTTTGTTTTTGTATACATAATCACCAGCTCTTATTATTGGTGGCAGATATTTCGTAAACTTGTTGAATAACCAGTATTTAACCTGTTTTGTACAATAAAATCGCTATAGCCTATTAAAAAAACAGTTGAAACTTAGGTTAGGACTATAACCTGTCTTGGAAGGCCCACATTGCAGAAGTAAGCAGAAGGCACTGGTGTTTTGCTCGTTTCAGAAATTTCTCAACTAAACATACACATTCTTAGTCTATTTTTCTACCTCTTCTAAACTACGCTGATGTATGTTTTCTTGATGTGACTGAGAAACTTCTTGACAAGCTAGAGCGTCTGCAGAATTTGTTTATACTCTTCATTTTTGGCCTTCGAATCTATGAGCATGTGTCGGAATTTCGAAGGCAATTGAAGTGGCTGCCTAATCGGCAACGTCTGGATTGCCATACTCTTTCTTTTCTATTCCCTGTTCTATATAATCTCAACTCCCCCTTGTATCTTCGGGAACGCTTCGAGTATCTTGTTCTGAGAGGAAAACCTTGTTGCTCATCATCCTCTCTTCTCCTTCGTTTTCCTGTCCACATTTCAAGTCGCTACAGTGGATATTTTATCGTTCGTGCTGTGCGCCTCTGGAATTCTCTTTCAAACACATTGATGACTAGCCCTTCGTCATTGTTGTATATATTATGTTTATGTAGTGGGCTGTACACATATCTGTTTGGTATATTATTTTTAGTTATAAGTTAGATTTTATTTATGTGTTTAAGTTTAGTGGTGCATTTAAAATTATCGTCAAGTTTATCCATTTCTCTTTTATATGGTTTGCTGTAAGAAAACTCAGTTGTGGGTTCAGCTCGCCTATGTGCATCAACTGTTCTATATTATTGTTTGTTAAAATTGTGTATACAATAAAGAATAAGAATCTTTTCAATCGTTTGAGCGTGAAGAAGTAACAAATATACACACTCTCTTTTCTTTTTACTTTCACCTTTATGTGTATATGTTTTTTTAATCATATAAACCTTTTGTTTGAGTTTGATTGCGATCCCACGTAATGGTAAGCATGTCACAGTCAAAACTGTGTGATAATTGTGATAATTCTCTTAAATAAGTATAAGTAAATACACCCCTACTTTTTAATTAGTACACAAAAAAGGGGGCTATCTGTACCCGTTACTGATCATATTTTTGTAGTCAAAAGCAGAAAAAACCGAAATCCTAAAATTGAACATGACAAGGTAAATTCATCATAGAATCAATCGTACATAACAATTGCTAGTAGAAAATACTGCGGGCTGTGTTTTTCCTTAATAATTGTCACTTATTCATTCATTAGTCAATATAAATTGAGTGACATTTTGGAACATAAACCCACGTAATAACTTTGCTGTTTATGAATATTATTTATTAAGATTTTACTTATAAAATAATAAGGGCTTTTCTAATGAGCCCTTTAAGTATTTGTACTAATTAAAAAATTGTGGTGTATAAGTAGAAACTCAAAAAAATAATTAATTCTTTGTACACCGATGTTCGTGTTATCGACTTTACCTTCGTTACAAAATATGCTCATGTTATTATTAAACCCAGTGCTGCTCTGTTACCGCAGACCGCGGCGCATCGTGGCGGTGTGTGACAGGATCACTGATACAACGGATATTTTGCATTACGAGATAAGCTACAAATGCGGAGAATAATGTACCTACTAAAGATGTTGAAAGAAAACCTCGGGGCCCTGAAACGAAGGCTATATTTGATCATTTTCCTACCTAAAATAAATTATTGTATCCGAAATAATCGGATATCCGAAAAGAAATAAAAACCGAATAAAAAGTTTCACATAAAGGCAATCTAAATGACAGCTTGCGATGGATTTTGTTTGTTTTTCGGTTTAACAAAATATAGTCTAGATTAGAATTATAATAGCAAAATTTAGTTTTTTTTTAAAGCTCCCCACGCATAAAATATATAGAAAGTAAAAGAACTGGTTAAGACGAATCTATTGAACCTAAACTCAACGGGTTTTCTAGTAGGCATTCCAAGGTTCCATCAGCCACTTCCCAGTTCTAGCATCAGGTCCTCTTTGTTATGAGAAACGAACCGAACTCTTTTTAACAAAAGCCTAAATGAGTCGAAACTGGATGGGATTATTAATAGGCATTCAAAGGTTAAGTCACTTACCTCCGACATCCATCATCAGACCAGCTTGATAGCGCCGGCATGTAGGTACATGAGTGTTTCAAACATTAGGTCACATAATTTTATGTGTTTATTAGTAAAGTATATATCCATTAAGTGGTTAAGATCCCTGCTACAGCCAACAAACGAGCTGATGACCTTTAACACTTGAACAGATCTTCATAAATTGAATCCAAGAACCATCTCGATAACATCATCTTTTAAATAAAACAAACCGCATCAAAATCGGTCCATTCGCTTAGGCGCTACGATGCCACAGACAGACATACAGATACACAGACACCTCAAACTTATAACAACTTAACTTATGTCCCTACGGAAAAGAGGGGTCTTTTCCGTAGGGACATAAAAAATAAAATTTTGCTATTTGTATTTAACTTATAATTTTAAAATTCTAACATCTGTAACAGAAACTATTCGAAACTAGCTGAAAGTAGGAAACAATTTCATATCCGTAACATCTCTGTTACCTAATTTAAATATCCCGTAATTTTTTTCAAAATCTTTCAAGGATGGTTTGTAAATAAAGTGATTATTCACTTTACTTATTAACACTAGGTACTTTATTGACGTTGGCAGACGAATTCCGTGTGAAGGCAGCTCGAATAAAGCGTTACTTATACAGTGGCGATTGTTTGGTCCAATGTAGCACTCGAAAAATTTGCGTGCGTTCATGTGCATTAAATCATATGTTTTGACTCTCTTTTCTTTGATATCACTCCTCACATGATCCATTCATGTTTTCTTTGACGTCCCTCTCTTTCTTTATTCGTCCTCATCTATATTCCTAAAACTCTTTTATTAACATGCGTTTCTTGGTTTTGGTGGACTACCGAGCGAGTATTAGACTTTTACCTGTGTGCTTTCAGATGCCTTTTGCGCTCCAGGGTACGGTGACCCTTTCGAATTATCCTACAGCCCCAGCGGGCATCGGGCCTACTAAAAAAAAGAAAGAAAGAAAAACGTTTATTCATGTCTTACACAATCGCTTAAATGAAAAAAAAAGTTATACCTAAGTGCGAGGCCAAAAAGACGCCTAACTCAGCTTGCTCATGCTCTACTTGACGCTGTCCATTTGATATCTCTATGACTCACGTGGAACCGACCGCACTGTCTCCGTCATCGTCGCCACCATCTGTCGACTACAGCTGTAATTTATGTCAAGATGTACAGTTACCGGAACGGATCTTGAGCACTGGCTTCAAGTTGCACAGAAGTCAAATATTCGGTCTCTTTAGCGGTGCGAAGTAAGACGCGGGGGCGGGGAGGGTCAGTGATTGGCTCACCGCGCCATCGTGTCACTCGTGATTCGTTTCCTGCGTATGCTGCATGTAGCTAACAACGACGACGATTGGCTCGCCAATTTATGGAATGCGCAAAGCGATCCCCACTCTGACGTTAGTTGTAGGCTTACATTAGTTCAGTGGATTATTTCGTCTGCACGCCAAAGTCAACCTAATGAAAGTGAGTTTTAATGAATGAATAGTTTCATATGAGCGTTTAAAAGTTTGCATAAAGTAGCAATTCGAAACCTGTCTCATTAGGAGCATTCACGAAGATTCATTGTTCCATTCGTCAGCTTCATCAACGTTTACTGCATTACACTCATACGTATCCATAGTTCACATACTTTAACATCACAATAGATTCACTTAGTTACAATGTACTTATATCGACTTATATAGTAGCTCAATTAGCTCACATCATTAGCCAGTGTTATCGACCTAGGATACGAGTCATGGAGATAAGTCCTCCCTCTATAGAGTGGTTAGAGAGACGCCACGTCATCTTCACCTTCGTCCCGAGGGAAGTCTTCATCGGATCAGTGCACCTAGCCAAGTTGATAATCTGCAATCGTTAACGCTAATAGAAAACTTCAAATGTACGGGAATGACGTCATCTCAACGTTCAGTCACGTAGTCAGAACAAAAAAATCGTGCGCGTGGCCAACTCGAGGCGTTCAACGCAAGCGAAACGGTTGTAACTTGGCCAGGGGGGCAGGTTGTTTAGGTAAATTACTGTTTAAAATTAGGTGGGAAAATTTGCCCATCTAACACCAATATGTGGAACGCCCAGGGGACACGTCGGAGCATGAGGTTGACGGCTGCCCCACTTGGGCGAAATCAGCGGCGATAACCTCTCTTGTCCGGCCTTGGTTCAGGCCATGATAAGGAGCGAGAGGGCATAGGACGCAGTGGCTGCTTCCCATACCTTCTCGCACCGCATCCTTCTGCAAAGCAGTAGTGCATGTAAAGAAGGCAGTAAAAAGCTTCAGGAGGAGAACATCCTTACTTCTCAACCGCCGCAGAAGTCGCTCTGGGCGTCGTGAGTCTCAGTGTGAATCCCGAAGATCATGCATACGTTGGCATTTACGATCTTACGCACGCCGAGCACAGCGTAGCTCACGGTCCAATAAGAACTAGTGCGAGTCAACGGCGTGTGGTGTTACATGCACGCCTCAAAGAGATGTCAGCATAATCGACAGGGCCTGCTAAGACCGATGCCTGCTAGTGCTGCAGGATATTTTGAAAGAGTCACCGTCACTATGGAACGTAAAAAGCCACTGAAAGGACATGCGTGAGGTTTTAGACAGTGAAAGTCTGGAGTGGCAGAATTTTAGACTTTTTTCTCTCGCATACCTCGGGGTACGAGATACAAGTCAAAGAGAAGAAGTAAGTACGAGTCCTGAAATCAATTTATTCTTAACTGTCTTAATTTCATAGGTCGGTATTCAGACGCCAGAAATAAGCACCTTACAATATCTGTTGTATAAATCATAACAGAACTATAAATCACTAAATTCTAAACATTTATAGTTCATTAAGGTTCATAGTAGTCAGCGGAAATTTTCGTTTACCAGACAAACTCCATTTTATATTTTACAATGATTGATCACCGAGTAGTAAAAATAACTTAAACCTTTCAGAGCATTAGAGCATTACAACTTAAGTTAAAAAACCAGCCAAGTGCGAGTCAGACTCGGTTCCGTAGAAGCAAGTAACATAATATAAAAGTTCTTGTAGTTCGTTGTAACTTTGATCGATGTTTTATTACTAGTGTATTATTTAGATTTATGACGTATTAAAAAAAAACTACTTACTAGATCTCGTTCAAACCAATTTTTGTTGGCAGTTTGAATGGTAATGTACATTATAATATATTTTTTTTAGTTTTTGAGTTCTCTTATTTTAGAAGTTAGAGGAGGGACACACATTTTACGACTTTGAAAGTGTCTCTCGCACAAACTTTTCAGTCTAGAAAAAAATTATATTAGAAATCTCAATATCATTTTTGAAGACCTATCCATAAATACCCCACAGGTATGGGATGATGAAAAAAAAAATTGAGTTTCAGTTCTAAGTATTGGGACCCCCAAAATTTATTGCTTTTTTTTCTATTTTTGTGTGAAATCACAGAACACAACTTCTCACAAAGTTTCAACAGTATAGCTCTTATAGTTTCGGAAAAAAGTGGCTGTGACATACGGACGGACAGACAGACAGACATGACGAATCTATAAGGGTTCCGTTTTTTGCCATTTGGCTACGGAACCCTAAAATACTATTAAAGTAAGACGAAACCACAAATAAAAATGACCTTTATTATAAAAATAATTTTAGGGTTCCGTAGCAACTGGCTGGAATCACCAAATGCCCAACAGCAGCAATTGCTGAGTTGGTGACCCCTTCGGTTCAGGCATAGTCACTGCAACTGTATTGTATGTCTGTACTCTTTTTTTTATTATTTTTTATGTTGTTGTATATTGTGTTGCTTGCACCGAATAAATGCTATTCTATTCTATTCTGTTCTAAAAATAAATTTATCGACTATGATCGGAAAGTAAACTTATGTAAACCTTATGGCATACCTGTGTAGGTAAGCATTTTTAACACATGTGTATGCATTTATTTAGATCAATAATGTATTATCAATAACAGCTAACAACCGTTTGAAGTGGTTAACCGCATATCATATATTAATGTACAAACACAGCTAAGATAACTTACAATTGCCAAAACGGATCTTGAGCGCTCGGCGTCAGAGTGGGGATCGCTTTGCGCATTCCAAACATTGGCTAGCCAATCGTCGTCGTTATTACATACATGCCGCAGCGCAGGGAGCGAATCATGAGTGACGTCTATGACGCGATGGCGCGGCGAGCCAATCACTGACACTCCCCGCCCCCGCGTCTTACTTCGCAACATTAAAGAGACCGAATATTTGACTTCTGCGCAACTTGAAGCCAGCGCTCAAGATGTGGTGGCAATTGTATTCTATAGAAGATCACTTATCTGATATTTACTGACTGAAGCCACACCTGTGTCCTTCCGTTACGCTTTTTTACCTCGTTTTCCCTTTCACAAACTACCCGCAGCCCTAACGAACAGTGATGAAGTGTCTTCTACTCTTCTACACTATTGATGTAAAATAGTCTATTTTCACACATGTTTTCTGCATTAAATTGTTGTGATAGTTTTATTTTGCAAATAGCCTCGCTGGACTAGCTGATATTGTATGGATGAAAAAACAATAACAAATACCAAGCCATTTGTATAAACAAACAAACACTTGAATAATAGCATTTTGATACAAGTGGGGAAAGTTTGTCATTGCAACCGAGGCGAAATTCAGTCGAGCCGTATAGGCGAGGGTGTTATGGTGCCGAGTGCTGCAGTGACAAATCTCTACGTGTATCAAACGACATTTTTCAATATACTTACGAAGAAATATTTACTTTCTATTACGACGCATTTTTGTTCATTTTGTACTGAAGAAAATTTTCCAAAGTTGCCATACATTTTAGTTTTGATTTAGATGGCAGCAAGCTATTAGGAGTATTTTTTAACTTAATCACAATATCTGACGGCGCCGGCACCATCTAAAGAATTCTCTTCAAATCTTAAATTCAACATTTTTTTCACAAAATATAACACAAATAAAATAGTACATTGTTACACTCAAAATTCAAAAAATTCAAAATTCAAAGCATTTATTTCAAATAGACCATTTACAGGCACTTTTGAATAGTCAAATGTCGGTCAGTCCAAGAAAAGTGAAGCTAAATTGCACGTTCCAAAGAGTAGGTCTCTATGGAGAAGATCGTGCAAGAAACTCCATGGACACTCTTTTAAATCATATATGTGTTACATATAATGCTTGGTTACATATTACTTGTTGCTTCTATCATGTGAGCACAATGTCGATAGTGAAATAAAAATGTAAAATAATTAAAAGATAGAAACTGAATTAAGCCACTGGCAGCTAAGAGATGACCAGTCCCATCTGACGGCACCCGTTCACGAGCATGACGCGTGCATCAGCCCCACTCAGCTCAACCATTTTGAAGGGAACTGAACGACCCAATAACACGTGCCACCAACAGCGAGACATTTGAGTGAGCATGACAAACTCTCAACTGCCATGCTCGTAATGTCAAAAAAAAAAAGTTGTAACCTAATAAAAATGCTCCATGGTGCTTCACATTCACAAACTTGGAAAAAGTGCTTCTACATTATACAATGCAATTGTGTCTTTCAAATTAAAAAATAATAATATTAGTTTCCAACTAATCAACTAATTAGTACGCCCTAGTGGTAGTGGAGCTGGACCAGCATTGAGCCAAGCATTTTTATCTTGAATATAATCCTCCAACTTATAATATGCTTGTCTGCATAGTGTGCGTTTAATACAAGATTTAAATTTCGTTTCATTGAGTTCTATGTGGGGAGGTATTTTATTATAACATTTCAAACAGTACCCCATGAAAGAAGAGGCCACTTTAGCCAGTCTGAAACCTGGTTGAACTAATTGATCCCTATTTCTTGTAACATAATTATGTCTATCGCCTCTTTTGCTAAAAAGATGAAGATTTTTTCTAACATACATTATGTTTTCATAGATATATTGACAAGGTACTGTCATTATGTTAATATCTTTAAACAGTTCCCTTAAAGAATCGCACCGGCGGAGATTGTAAATCGCTCTGATGGCTCTTTTCTGTAATATAAAGATTGACTCGATGTCAGCAGCCCGTCCCCATAGTAAGATACCGTACGACATGACACTATGAAAATAACTAAAATAGACTAGTCTAGCGGTATCAACATCCGTAAATTGGCGGATTTTTCTAACAGCATATGCAGCTGAGCTAAGCCGACCTGCAAGAGAAGTTAAGTGAGGACCCCATTGTAGCCTTGAATCAAGCGTAATCCCCAGGAAAATCGTTTTATCAACAAATTCTAGTTTTTCATTATTCAATACAATGTCACAATCACTACTTTTGACATTCGGTAAGGAAAATCTTATGCATTTAGTTTTTTTCCCATTTAGAACCAGATTATTAGCAGTGAACCAGTTTTGAACCTGCAATAGGGCGCTATTTTCGTTGTCAAGATTGTTAGTTTTTCTATTTATCTTAAAAATCAAAGAAGTGTCGTCAGCAAACAACACCATATTAAGTTTATTTTGCAACAAATTGGGTAAATCATTAATATAAACTAAAAAATACACTAGAACAACAACCAGGCGTTTCTTCTCCCTGAATCAGGTACTGAAACATTGCGAACTTACCATTCGAGGGCATGGTAAGTCTGACCGGTTAGTAGTAAGAATACACTGAACCATTAATTCAAAATACTTTTTCATTACTCATACTCTGAAAGTAGGTCTGAAGTTGCCTGAGGAGCGGGCTGAAAGTGATACTTTTCATCCCTAGGGAGTTTTACTTTACAACTGACAGCTGTCAAATTATAAAAAAAAAAACTAGTTCTATCTTCACATTTCTATTGAACCAGGTTCCAATTTTCCATACAGCCAGTCAATCACAGCACGATATAAAATTGAAATAACTTAAAGACAAGTAAGTATTAATTAAATAATGTTATTGATTTATTTGTTCAACTATTTCTTTAAAATACTTTATTTTTAAAAGATTACAATTAATTTCAAATTTTTCATTAAATGAGGCTGAATAGCTGCATGGCCGCCCGCAGAAAAAAAAAACAAAATGGCGGGAAAGTGGCAATCAGTCGTTGGTTTTTTCGAGTTTTGTTTACATTTCCGTACAACAGAGATTTGTATTAACACGTTATGTTTATCAGATTAAAATAGTGATTTAACGCCTAATTTCATAAGAGAAGAGGCTAAAGCAGTAATGGAATACCTTTTACCGCCTAAATCAGAAGAAAGATACCTACTTAAAATCATAGGTACGATGACTCAGGTTTTACAATTTTTTTCTTTATTTTTAGTTTCCTCGTATTCGTAATGAAAAGCACAGTGTTTACCTCGGGGTGAAAGTAACCCATTTAACCCCTCGAATTAGCGACCTCGCTTCGCTCGCCCGCCAACTCCTTCTCGGGACGAAATGAGTTACTTTCACCCCTAGAGTAACAATGTACTATTTCACTACTCATACTCTGAAAGTAGGTCTGAACTTGCCTGAGGAGCGGGCTGAAAGTGATACTTTTCATCCCTAGGGAGTTTTACTTTACAACTGACAGCTGTCAAATTATTAAAAAAAAACTAATTCTATCTTCACATTTCTATTGAACCATGTTCCAATTTTCCATACAGCCAGTCAATCACAGCGCGATATATATAAAATTGAAATAACTTAAAATAAAGTATTAATTAAATAATGTTATATTTTTTCGTTAATGAGGCTGAATAGCTGGCCGGCCGCAGAAAAAAAAAACAAAAAAGAGTTTTATTTACATTTCCGTACAACAGAGATTTGTATTAACACGTTATGTTTATCAGATTAAAATAGTGATTTAACGCCTAATTTCATAAGAGAAGAGGCTAAAACAGTAGTGGAATACCTTTTACCGCCTAAATCAGAAGACAGATACCTACTTAAATCATAGGTACGACGACTCAGGTTTTACAAACTTTTTATTTTATTTTTAGTTTCCTCGTATTCGTAATGAAAAGCACAGTGTAACCCATTTAACCCCTCGAATTAGCGACCTCGCTCGGCCGCCAACTCCTTCTCGGGACGAAATGAGTTACTTTCACCCCTTGTGTAACAATGTACTATTTAATAAGGTTATACTTTCCTAGTAAGCAAAATACTACCGACATACAAACACCACCACGACATACAGCTACTTACCAAAAATTATACACATCTAGGTGTTATAATAAAATCAGTCCCACCCACAAATACGCGAAGTATTTCTTTAAATCTGCTGATTTCGTCTTTTACGTAAATTAAAGTCGGCGCGCCGATTGAATGAGATAAGAAAGTTTTGTGACTGAAAGTGAAGATAATCATTCCAGATTAGCAATGGAGCTGAAATGTGGCGGGAAAGAAGTCGTCCTATCTACTTGAACTGTGGAACTATTATGTTGATAATACTTACTCATACCTTTTACATGACTATCACGACGACTGTCTAGACATACAATTTACGATCACGATTGCTATAAATCATTACATAGCGTAAGTAAAGTATGTAAAAATTGTAATTTTTTTTATTATCGTAGCTGATAGACATATATATATATATAGATAACTTTGGCAAAACCTGAACTTTTTGCCAGCGGCGTTGCTGACGTAGAAGTTGAAAACTATGCTTAAAGAGCATAACTCCCGGGATTAAAAGTATGTCCTACTCCAGGACATAGTCTATACCCCTATGCTAAAAGGTAACACAAAGACACAGACAAATAGATAGAATTACTTTACAGAACTTTACTTTAGAGTGAATAAGTTATTTCTAGTCAAGCGTGGAAGTCTTACGCCGACCACATCATCGCTTACCATCAGGTGAGATAGTGGTCAAACAGGAGCCTATCTATAATAGAAAAAAATCTTTCGGCATTATAAAAATCCGTAGGAAAACTTGCGTTTCTATTTAAATACTGTTACATAGATTTATACTCTTCAGAAAGCATATTCGTCATTTGGTTCTTTTAAAAAATGTTAGTTAATATCGAATTTATACTTTTGAAAAAACAGTTGAAATTAATTTAATTATACACCGTTGTACGGAATCGTTTCAGATTAAAATACTGATACGATTACACGCTACGTGCAATTTTGATAACAAAGTCACGCCAATTTGTGACTAACATACAATTCTGTACTATTAATTCTCATTACATTTCACCGTTGTTGTCGCAAGAACCTTTCTGAAGGACCTGGGACTCCTTTAGGGGAAATACCAAACTATGTATTTACTTCTACTTCTTTAGGTACCTTTTTGGTGGTAAATCATCAAAGGACCTCTAGGATGAGGCGAGAGGGCGTGTACGACATTTATAGACGAAAACCCACCTGTATCCTTTAGTAGCCTTTTGGGTCACTCTTCCAAGCGTTCCCATAACCAATGCCTACGGTGACCGGGAATAGCCGAGGACCTTTCCTGTGGCAGTAGCTGGGGCGCCCATCTTCTTTACTTGCATTACTGTTTCGCAGAAAAGATGTCGAAGAGATTACCGCTTTTCAGTCCCTCTCACTCCAGACCATGTCCCTTAACCAGGGTCGAAAAGTCATCGGCGTCGATCGCCTTCACGATGATACGGCAGTGCTCCACCTAAGTGGAGTAGACATTCACCTTATGCTCCGCCATGTCATCCGGGCGATCCGATCAAAAGTGACACCCGGGCGTTTCTTTCGCCTGAATCCGAAACAGGAACCTTCCGAACTGCCTATGTCTTATGAGAACTTGCATCAGGCGAAAAGTGAGAGCATCTCTAGCCTTTACATATTATAGACACTTATCGCCGCGAAGCTTTAGATTACTGTTTAAGTTTTACGTTAAAAAACGTTTGGTTGTAAACCAATTCTCAAATTAATCTGGAAAGTGGCTTTGAAATGTAGAGTCAAAAATGTTTCATATAGAAAGTCGCAATAGTTCCAGCGGAGCTCACGTTAAAACAAATTTCGTTTTGTCTCTGCTTGTACCTATCTATCTTCTGCAAACTTTTCCACCAGACATCTACTGGTCTCGCCGCAGATGTGCGAATAAAATACAAACAACATTCCCGAGCAGAGTCAACTGCATCGTCGATACACTTGCCAACTGGCACTTACTATTTGTGCACCGTCGCCATTTTGTATCATACGCTCTTACTTACTTATTGAGACGTATTGATGCACTTCCTCAATTCTCTGCGGTACTACATAAACTGCTTAGCATTCTTGTACGCGAAACGATATGGTTGAAGTGAGAGACGTTTAAATACTTTATTGTTTGTTTTGCTCAAAGGTGAACAACAAAAACGACCAAATAAATTGTACAGGTAAAAATGCAATTGATTATTCAACATCATATGTCAAATGTTTGCCATTTTGAGATACGCCAAAAGCGCCATAAGGTACTTAATTGTGACTTTGGTGGATCAGTTATCTTCAGTGTACCTACTGCAACTTAAAACTCTGGCTCAGTCCCAGCTTGACCTATTTACGAGTAAGTCAAGAGACAAAACTTTACGAGAGTTTGTTGAACAACACTAAGTTGTGAAAACAGTCGTAATATTGTGCTTTAAACAATAACACTAGGAAAAAAAGTTAACTAAAATTTGTATATCATCTAGCTGGAAAAATATAACCAAAATAAATGAAAATAATATGGAAAATGAACTATTTTTCAAATTAACTTAAAGCAAATAAAAGTATGTTTAGATAAACAAAATAAATCCATACTTAGGAAATAATCAAACAAGGAAACATTGTAAAAAAACTTTAATGATACTTAAATTACGTTATTATCATTATTATTTACACAGTAAATGCCATTAAATATAATTACAAAAACATAAAAATCTTTTAACATTTCTGAGTGTCATAATTATCCGGTTTCTCATTAATAAACGCTTTAGCGGCATCCTCTTCCATTTCGTGCGACTCTTTGAAATAATTCTCTATTTCTTGCAGAGTTTTGTCTTTAGTTTCAGGTAAATATTTGTACAAAATAAATGCAAAAATTGAAGATGATATACCGTAAAACAAGAAAGCGCCTGGCAATGTGAATGTTGCAGATATAAGCGGAGACAATTTCAGTACAGTGGCCATCAACATTTCAGAAAACAATGTAAGAATGAGCAACGAGGAACTTTTGTACCTTAAAAATATTAATTCACCGAAAATAGTCGACGGCATTATCATTGGACCACATGTGATGGCAACTGAAAACGATGTCAGCAAGACAATAGAAATAATATTATTTTCAGTTATGACCTTTAAATTAATTAGATACAGGTACAATGATATTGTAAACAAAAACATAATTCCAAGCGCTGACGATGACAGCAACAAAGTTCTTCTATTTATTAATTTTGACAAAACACAACCGACCTGCATACCGAGTATAGTAACAGCATCTAAGATGAGCATACCAGTATATGCAGCAGACTCATTAGCAGTTATTTGGGTGATCAAAACTACAGCATACATAGAACACACTAATTTCCCTGAAAAATGGTATAATGCCATAACAGCCATGGAGAGCAACAGGGGTTGATGGAAACCCTTAGCATTAACAGTTTCTTTGATGAGTCGAAGTTTATACCATGATGTGGATTTCGCTCGTGAAGCACACTTTTTAAGATATTCTTTTTGAGACTTTATTAGACTCTCAAGTTCCTCTTCAGAGTCTTTATCGTATCCTTTCAACCAGTGATGTGCTTTTGCACACTCCTCGAATCTTCCGTTCATTGCTAACCATGACGGTGACTCGGGCATGATAATTGCCGTCAAGGAATACAAGCAGCACACGAAGGCTATGATAGCAATATTCCTCCAGTGACTAAAGGTTCCCGTCAGATTCGCGATCCACACGCCCCAGAAGAATATTGACGATTCGATCATCATGAACACACCTCGATATCGAGGCGATGAGTATTCCACGATGATGACAATAAGAACTGTCATATTACTGGCAAGAGTCACGCCCTGCAGTAATTGACTGATAAGTAAATGCAGTGCACTGGTACTGCAGTAGAAGACGATGAAGCTTACTATCGTCAATACAGTTACGATTAAGAATGGAATTTTCCTTCCAATATACTGTGTGAGTATTGGTAGAATGATCACCCACGGCATGGAGCTGTAGCCGAGAACGGATGCTGAAAAGAAAACAAAGTTTACGTTAGATAACTGTGATTGTGAACCAAACTGTCAACTAAGCAGAATTTCGTCATGAAGTAACCAGTGATTGAACTAAATGTTTTGAATTCAAATAGTCAATATCTTGTTTAGGCTTTCCTAAAATAATGATTATTGTGTTTATCAACAGACAATGGGCAATGTGTTTGGATTCGAAAATTTAGTGAATATAAACATGAATATTATTACACAACCAAGATGCCATGTCGTCAGTCAGTGTCACATTTCCTGTTAAATTGGCTTCTTTCTTCAGCTGCGGTATTAGGACTGTAGGAGCTCCGAAACATAGTCCAAGCACGAAATATATCGACGTGCATACTGTGCATACGTATAGCTGGAAAACAAACAGTTTTTGATTATAATCAAAAAAATATAAATATGTATTCTTTTGAGTACTGGAACAGAATTTTATTTAAATAGATTACTGCGTAATGCTGAGTAATTTCCTCATTAAATTAAGCATTGTGTGTAACTGTGTATAAATTGCGTATTGCCGTATTTTCTTGTATTGAAAATAAAATAATTTAGGCATGTCAATCACAGCAAATAGGTACATTTAGATATTTTGTAAAAATTACTAATACAAATTGAGTAATATTTCAGTAAACGTATAATTTAATATATTTAAACGAATGGAATTTTGAGAAAAATATAGGTAAATAGTACATCAATGCAATTTATTCAATTCGTTCATATCAGCATATTTCTTCGCTATAGTACCTATAGCGGTAGTCAAGCAAATTTATTACGCGAAGCTAGGTACAAAGTTGCTCCGACTAAGCAGTATACTAGATTACCTAATCAATCACAACTACTACTACTCTTGTTACAGTGTCAGAAATTCTAACTACAAAACATATTTATACGAGTATGTGAGGTATAATTTGTTTTACCAACCTGTCTCAAGAACGGTTGCCATAAGAACTTCGCATGTTTCGGACATTCTTCAGTGTCGTCACTTTCGTCACCCTCTCGGCTTTCCTTTACCATTTTTGCAATAAAAATGCGCAATTTTTATATCGTGAAACTACTCCTCAGCGGTCGCGAAGAGACTTCTGAAACCGAATATAAAGTTACATGTAATTTACATTTTTTAAATAAAAGTTTAAAACATGTAAATGTTTGCTATTAGGCATTACAATATTTATAAAAATTCAAAATCTGTTGTTTTTCACACATTATTGTTTTTATCAGGATACATAAACGAATTTGTTACACGTCAAGTCTTGCATATATGTATACTTTATGAAGGTTGGTGTTAAACATTGTACACGTTACGGTAAATTATATATGTGATTCTATGAATATCACAATATTTTATATTTTGAGCAAAGTAAATAATTAATTTGTAATATCCACTGAATATCAAACTACACAATCTTGCACTCGGTAGGCATAACCTGCCATTTTTTTAAACACGAATAAGACCTCACCATATTTGATTACTTCAAGACCAAAATCTCTTAACTATTTGGCTAGAAACCGCATTTTAAAAGTCATGTTTGTAAAATTAGTGTATATTTCTGATCACAGGTCTCACTCGGTAACAATCGGTGTCTGTATTGCACTCACACTGAATCGGATGACTTCACTTATAGGGCTCAGACACATTGGAGTGACGGCCGCGATGTATGATTGAGTCCACGCGTGGCGCGTCGCCATACTGCAAGTGCATCGTACCACAAATAAATAGCTTTATCAGCATTTTACTTACGCCTATTTATGTACACAGTATAACATTTACTACTGTAACATCGATTTGATTCGCAAACGTAGTTTATAAATTATTTATATTTACGTATTTACATGAGTATCAAAAGTACGATTCGGTGTAATACGAGTTGGCCCATTGATAAATGCGTAGCAAATCTACATACTACTAATATTATAAATAGGTAAAGTTTGTTTCGTACATATTATCTAGATTTTCAATAATTACGCTAGCTGTAATACAATTTTGTAACATTTAATCACAAAAGTTATTAAAATATGTAGATAAGTAATTTTGTTTTATACAAGATAGAGTTATCCTAAACAAAATGAAGATGAATGAAACTAAACAGTAGATATGTCGCAGGTTTTTTTTAAATTAAGTTTTTGATGAAAAACCGGAAGAGACACATTTTAAACACAATTTCATCATAAACCTGTGAAAAAAACAGATTTTTTATCTGCGACAGATAGACCTTACTAGCTAGGAGACGTTGCAATATCATGTCAATGAATATACCTACACGTACGTATAAATACACCTTTATACGCAAGCGCATTTGAGTCGGGCACGTCAAGCAATTGTTATGGAAAAATTTGTCTGATCGTTTCACACAATAACACGAAAGTAAGTACGACCACGACACCACACTGGATATACTTTAGTACTGCTCTTAATTAGGCCGAAAAAAAAATCCAAAAACATTGTTCCAGCGATACTAATCCATGTACCTACCCGCATTAAGTAATGATCGCCATTTTATTAGGGTTCTGTACCTCAAAAGGAAAAAACAGAACCCTGTCTGTCTATCCGTCTGTCTGTCTGTCAAGACCCTTTACCTCAAGAACGCGTGAAAGTATGGAGTTGAAATTAAAACCATATACTCTGGGCCTCAAGTCTGCTGATCGATCATTATGAATTAGCAGATTACAAATTTTTAGCAAAATGACAATGGGATCGTGTTGGAATGACGAATTTATAAAAATAGCAGACTTGGGACCCAGGTCTGCGGTCGCTTTAAGCTGTGAAAATATAAAACTTCTAAGTTAACGAATAAAAAAGATAAAGCCGTTTATGTCACAAAAAAAGTATATTTTGATACTCCCAAAGATCAAAATTCATAGGGTACTTCCTGAAATTTATCACAAAGCAAGGTCTTATATATAGCACAGGAAAATAAATGCGTATATTACTTAATAATAGAGTAACATTCTACTGGTAAAATATTTTTTTAGATCTTTCCTGTAGTTTTAAGTTTATTTCACTTCGTTGGTTGCTTTTTCTTTTCTATTCAGTAATTTTAACGTGTCTGGCCATTTGAGTGTTTTCTGCGGCCTACCCAAATGTCCTTTCTTTGGTATTGTTCGTCAAGTCGTAGAGCTCCTTAGTAGTCCTAAGTTGAGCTTTTCGAATACTGACAAAAGCTTACACTGATTGGACAGGTCCACTCAAATCTGTATGGTTCTTTCTTCAAAAGACCATCTCAGACAAATCTGCATGGTTCTCATGTGATTTGACCATTACATATTTACTGTATGGACTTTAAAAGAGACTTTGACCCCTGAGTTTGTTTCGGTGTTTCTTCTCAGGGTAGTCAGATAGGAAACACCGGCCTTACCTAGCATAAACTGATGAAAAAAAACTGACATGTAGAAGTGTTTTTTAAACCTATTTACAAAATAAATATCATTTATCATTCATCACAAACAAAAATACAAGCATTTAAAAACCCACATCTTTCCTCTAGCATGTGAGAACAAAGATATAGATTATAGATTATTGTATAATAATATAGTAAACACAACTCTTACCTGTTCCACCACTATGTCCTTCAAATATTTCCACCAACAAACTGTAAACACACATTTGCTTTTTCCCCGAAAATCATAAGCGGAGAGTTTCAAACTGACGGTAAAGCAAAATAAAGCAAAATATTGAAGTTATCGAACACACGGTTGACTGTAGCACTGGCTTCCGCGGTTGTGGCAAAAAACTATGTTTTTATATTAGCAGGTCAGGGAGTTATAAGTAAACACGAGATAAGACGATAAGATACAAAGAATTTCGTTAGTTAATCTATCAATGGGGTTTATTTCATTCAATCGCGGCTAATTCTCTCCATTTCAGATTTTCCAGAGTCGTTAATTAAAGACGATAAAATGTCAAAGGTTATTTATACAGTGGACTTCGTCTCGTGAATGTCAAAGATATTCAAAACGACGAGTATGGGTTTGTTCGCATAACAGTCTATATTTAGTAGTAACAGGAAGATTGGAATAGACGTTAACGACTGCCCGTAGAGATAACAACTGACAGTGTCTCGATTCACTCCAGTTTTTGAGTTGAAAATAACTAGCGGTGCTAACCGTGCGTATGTGCGTGTTCGGAGGAGTTGGTGCGTATTTTTAATACGTCTACATTCCATGGTAGCTGCGAGTATGTTTTTATCTATCCATGTAATCGAAGTAAATTTAAGCGCCTCCTGCCACGCCTTACAGAAAATGCTTAAATAATTAGTTCTGTCTTTGTATTGTATCCTTCCTAATGCATAGTTTTAATCAAATATTTTTTTTATAAATATTATACTTATACATATTTTTAAAACGAAATCCCCTATCGCATCTATCTATTTGTGTGTTCGCGATAAAGGCAAATACTACTGAATGGGTTTTCATGCGGTTATCACGAATAGACAGATATTTATGAGGAAGGATTAGGTGTTAATATGTATAGTTTATACGTAATAGACCATTTCAAAGATTTGCAACACCAGTGCGAATCTAGTTTTCGGGTCACTTGTAAATAAATGTATATATATTTTTTTTTTAATAATATTCCACAACTATCACACAACGTCGTCTAGTCCTAAGCTAAGCAGAGCTTGTGTTATGGGTACTAGACAACTGATAAACATACTTTTATATTTCTAAATATATACATATTATAGATAAATTACACCCAGACACAGAACAAATGATTATGCTCATCACACAAACATTTGTCCTGAGTGGGAATCGAACCCACGACCTCCGGCATAGCATTCAGGGTCACTAACCACGAGACCAACAGGCCAGTCAAATAAAAAATAAATATAATTCTAATTCAATAGAATTAAGCTAATTAACTATCTCATTTCAAGTTTCTTTCCTTCTAGAATTTAAAGAAATATAAACAAATTTCCGTTAAAATCTATGTACTTTAGAAGGTATCCACTTATGTAAATGAAAAATTAGTTTGGCGACTCGTACATTTAAAGTTCCGTATGTGAGCACCCTCACATTTTTCTCTCCGTCAAAGAGCGACGGTTTCAAATTTATATGCAACCCTCTTAATGCAGCCCTTTTTAACATATCATTGGAAATCATAATTTCATTTCGCGTAACATGAATGTTTACTTTGGTTTATGTTTTGGTAATGAACAATAAAATTATGCCATCAATAAAATGATTTTGTAAAAAAAAAAAAAACAAGGCGTACAAGTTGTGAGATCCATTTAGATGGATTGGCCGACTTGGTATTATACCAAGTCGATTAATTTCGCTAGAGCCTAAAGCATGATTTTGTCCCACCATAAAAAAAGTCGATTAATTTATTCAGGGACCTTAAAGACCTAGATTGACTTTTCTAGGTCATCAAGGTCCCTTAAATATGGACTGAATAAATTAAACGACTTGGTATTAGATGGATCTCACAACATTTTACTGTAGACCTGTGTTGCAAGTCTTGGTTTTTTTTACAAAATTATGTCTTTGGTGGCGTCTCATTTC
This sequence comes from Mythimna albipuncta, assembly GCA_929112965.1. Classification (NCBI taxonomy): domain Eukaryota; kingdom Metazoa; phylum Arthropoda; class Insecta; order Lepidoptera; family Noctuidae; genus Mythimna; species Mythimna albipuncta. The sequence goes on from OV815969.1 coordinate 12,752,637, forward strand.
TTTTTGTAGATTCTTTAAAATTATAAATATGCAGGTACACTGATTCATTCACTGCAAATGTAACTTTGTAATCGTTTATGGGATTACAAAGTTATTTATACAGTCGGTGTATCTAGAAAACTGCACAGAAATTGCAAAATGTTTTAGATTTTCATTGATTTGATGATTTGATGAATATAAATTCAGTCAGAATTTAGAAAACAATAGTGTTTAGTGTATAACTAAACACTAATTGTATTCTAGTGGCTGGAAATCGGGATCGGAGTCCCGGCGGCGGCGAGAGCTCCGTTGCCTGATGCGGTCGGCCTCTTCCTTAGTGAGCATTAAGTACTGCTTTGAAGAAGTCGGCGACCGCCTGCCACTCCTCAACCAAACATTCACATCAGCCTTTATAAGGCTGATGATGATGGTATTGTTTTTCTGGTTACCAGCGTTCTTATTATCTAAATCACTACTTCTGCCAGCGGCTTCGCCCGCGTGTTAGTTAGAAAGTTTTCCCAAGGAAACACTCCCGGGATAAGAAGTGGATATTTCTATGTGCTATTCCAAGACATGGTCTACCCATGTGCCAAGTGTTATCCAAATTCATTCAGAATTGAAAGAAAAGCAGTTACAAATATTCACACAGACAATTCAATCTTGCGTACTTTTATTATTAGTGAATTTTATAAGTGCGAAAGTTTGTATTTGTAATATTAGTGTGATTATAATCTAACTACTTCAGATAGTGCCCGTAATGTACTCCGGATTAACGCCGTTATCCAAAGTAGTTAATCCTATGGCCTTGACTACAAAATCGATATTCAGAACAAAATTTTTGTGCTACACATGGAATCCATCAGAGGAAAAACAACATTAAAAAATAAAAATTACAACACCTTTAAAAGAAATTCACGCTAACTTTTAAAAAACTTTTCTGCAATAAAAGAATAGCCCACCGCCGCGTACGGAGAGGCTACGCACGTCTGTTAAGATTCGCTTTGTATGAAAAGGTATACGGTTGTATCGACTACAACCCACGGAGAGGCTACGCACGGATTGATGTCATTGATACATGCGTAGCTTGCTCGAATAGGCTGTTACATAGCTCAACGCTGTCGACGTGGGTCTACGTTTCCACTGGGGTACACAGATATGACCCACCACGACTATGTAGTTTTCAGTCATACACCTCCCGCAGTGAAGCCCGTGACCGTGGATTGCAGTGGCACGTGCGTTGCCTCTCCGTGCGCCTTGCCTCACTATACATAGTCGTGGGTCTTCGTGTACCTACTCCAGTGGAAACGTAGACCCACGTTGTCAAACAAATTAATACAGCTAAAATGCGCTGCGTGCCCATGCCTTTACTCTGATAAAGTCTTTACGTATAGTGACAAACGAGTTTCCTAAAATAAAGGTGAAGTACGACCGTCGAACAAGTCCATTAACATTATACTTATCTCCTTCCAACTATATTACACGCCATGTAGGTACACATTTATTTGTAAAGTTCCGCTTCAATTACTCTTGAGCCTGTGGTATTTTCGAGTTTCATTTCAAATCTGTGTCGAATCTTTTCAGCCAACAGCATGACGCTGCACATTTTTCAAAATGTCCAGTCATTGCCAACAGGAAGGCAACTCGCGCCAAACAAAATGTTCTCAACATTAATAATAATACCGAAGTTCGTCGAATGGAAAAACGCTTCCGTCACATTTTCTATCCACTTGAACAAAATAAAAATATCTTTAATAATAAACAGCTCTCGTTGAGACGAATATTTAGTAGACTTGCTTTTGGCAGCGGTTTCGCTCGGGTGAAAGTAGGTTTCTCAATATAAAATTTGGACCCTCATTACATCCCCTTAGAGGGTGAACTTAGGAAAATCCTTTCTTAGTGCTCTCACCTACGATACAGAAGGAAACTTTGGGCAAAATTTCACGCTTCCAGTCCCAGTAATTTCGGCTGTGCATTGATATGTCAGTTAGTTTCTCCTTTTACATATATAGATAACTAGTATTAGATATTACTAAGTATTATATCTACAGTTTGCACGCAGCATTCCTAACATTATTTCCCTAATTAATAGTTGGATTGCGTTAACGCTGCAATAGAAAACAGTAAACCCGACCAATGTATTTATGCAAATGATTATGTAGGGTACTTTTCGTCCATAAAAACTTGTTACCATGGGTATTGCGAATAGCCGCTGTTATGCGCTGTATCCGTGTACTGGAAAGTTAAAAGTCTTAACTGTTTTTAAAGCTAATAATTGTGTATTTACGGCAACATAGTTTTTTTTTTACTTTATTTTGATAAGCTGGTGTTTGGACACTTTGTCAACAGAGGGTTTTTTTTTAAATGCTGATTATTCTAGGAATTGTAGGTGAACACACCTACGATACGATATAGATAATTATACTCGCATACACAAGAACTCATTCCTGGAACAGTTATCAGCAGGCCTAGCCAAGTTACGACCGTTTCGTTTCGATTCTCTTACGTCGAACGGCTCGGCTTGGCTAGGAGGGCTGCAGGCTATACAAATATCCGTTCCCTGCGGCAATCAACCCCGTAACACGTAGCGCAGCAGTGAATCGCTCAACCATACCGTCAGCGTCAGGTCAACGATGATGTGTTCAACGACGAAGCACACTTGCCTAGAACCTATTCACTCTTTCATAAAATGAGTGAGAAGACTTGTGATCTTTTGTTTTCGTATATTAGGGGTTAATGTCAAGAGTTCATGATGCTCGGCCTCGGCACGCACCGCACGGGCTAATCCTGACCCAAACAGGAAGTTAACGATGACAAGCACTCGGGCCACTTCCGTGTCCTTCCATGAATGCGTAATTATGAATGGCATGGTGTTTCCTAGAACCAGATAGATACATGACACCATACTTATAGCCATTTTATAGAATTTAGATAGATACTACATCAAGACGGCCACGATGATTGTAAAATAGTCCGAAATGTATGATTCTTAATTTTTGAACTATCAATTAACTTCTCCCGCTCTGAGGGGAGCGAAAAATTTACAAACTGTTACTAAATAAAAGCCACCAGTGTACCTTTAGTTTCCGTTTGATTGCCAAGTCCGACTCTTACGAACCACCCCGCAGCCCTGGCAAAAAAATATGAGACTGACACAAGACTTCTAGTGCTGAATATAGGTATCCCCCGTACGTCGCTACATCGACCAATCCTGTGCGTCTCACATCCAGCATCTTCAACGAGCATATTGAATGTAGACGGTATGGTAGGCAGCCGACAAGTCCACAAATACGCCCGTCACTTTCTTGGTTTCGAACCCAGCCTCAATGTGTTGCGTTAGGTTAAGGACTTGGCCGCAGCAAGATTTTCCAGCTCGAAATCTTGCTTGCTCTAGTATGAGAATTGTATTGCCGTGAATCCGGCCTCAGTGCTACCGTGGCCGAATTCTGGGCCAGGCAAGGAATTCAAATTAGTCATAGTCACAGCCATAGTAGTCTATTGGTAAGGGATAATTACAAGTCATACATTTCAATTACATAATAGTTAACAAATTATACAAATAATTACATTACAATGTCAAATAATATAAAATGACAAACAAATAAAATAAAATACAAGAAAACAAGTCAAATCACAGATTAAAATAAATCATAAAATTAAAAGTCACAACAATTTTCGGTCCAAATTAATATTTACGTCAAAATTAAATTACAATACTAGTAAATCATAAATTCGTCAAAAGAATAAAAAGCTTGCTCTATAAGCCATTTCTTTAAACGAACTTTGAAGCTACCTATAGTCGGGGCTCCAGAATTAGCTACTTAGTTTTGCCATTGACACGCTAAGAAGAAGAAGAACAAGTCACGGTGGCCACTTTGAGTTTGCTTTACGTTAACGTGATCGACTTTAATTATGACGTAAAACAACTCGCGCTTAGTGCACAGAGCCTTTCGGCTTTATCAACCGTCTGGTCTGCGAGCATTACGTCAATACTCAATACTTTATTACGTTCCATAATATTACATGGCCCCGCGCGCTGCGGGGCATATGATATGATAGTATTGATGATGATGTATTTTGATTGAGTATTGATGATCACCACTGACATGTCATGTGGTCAAACATTTTGGCCTATCGACAATCATTGTCAATTCAACAAAGACAATCAATATTTTTTGAAAAATGAACATTAGGAATCATTGAAACGCTTCCAACTCACAAACCAGATGACTATCAATAAAATACCTTCCTAAAATAAATATGCACATCTGTATGTAGGTTTATGATCCAGAATAGTATCTTTAACAGTATTAAAATTGAGAGGTTCGTTTGGATACTCCAAAAAAAAAAATGGATTTCTGGGAATATCAAAGCGAACTTTAAACCTAATCAAACTCCAGGATAACTTTAACTTTACCAGAAAGGCCTGCGACCAAAAATTTGATCACTGTCCAGATATTCGTGGGACATCGTTTTCTTCTGATTTTGAATTGAACCCTGATAGCTTTAAACCTAGCTTTAAATATATTATACTGATCAGAGAAACAGCTACAAGCTCCCAGGTAGCAGGGGTGAGACTGAACGGATTTGGCGTCCTGAAGTAGGTCAAACAATACTTTTTTTTTAAGATTCTTTGTGGTTATTTCTGACTTTCACATGGGTGAGCTGCTGACAGAAACTAGTTTCCCATAAAATTGTATTAAAATAGATTTTTTTTTTGCGTTTGGCATATTGACTCTCGTTCTACGAGAGCCTTTAAGAAAATGGCAGACTAAGTTGCTGCCACCGGCTTCGCCCGCGTGACAGTAGAAAGCTGTCCCGAGGGAACTAGCTTCTCGTGTGTCATGTCAATCAAAGCCGCCGGGCTCATTCGTTCGAGCGTAAACAGTTTCAAACACACTCACTCACAAACTTTTGCCTTTATCATATTGGTGTAATAAAATATAAGAACCAACTATGTTGACAGACGGTTCTACTCAATTCCTGACTAGTTGTGTTGTTCATTGTTGCTTTTAGTTGTTTAGTGGACGCGCTATAATCGAAGCAGTAAGTCACCTCTTTGAAGAGTCGCTAGAGAGGCGCCTCAGTGTCATCTTCTTTTGCCTGACGCAGGAGACATTCCGGGCCTCGACATTCGCACGCAGGCCGTTTCCCGGCAACTATGGGTGCAGGCCTGCAGACTACAAGTAATCGCTAGCTCGTTGTCCAGCTGTCCGATAAAGACCAAGTTCGAGTTGTCGTCGGCGTGTAGTGTTCCATGCGCGCCTCAAAGAGATGACAACGAAACTGTAGAGGCCCAGAACTACTAATACCCACTAGGGCCGATAGAGATTTGAAAAAGTTACCGTAGTTCTGGTACAAAAAGTGCAATTGCAGGACACAGGTGAGTTTTATTCAGTAAAAGTCTGACACGCCCTGTTGCTCCATCACAGAGCAGGAGAAGTCATTTGATATACTTCTCACCCCAAAAAAAAGTTTATTCTAGTAGATGTATGTAACATAATAATAATAATATTCCACAACTATCACACAACGCCGTCTAGTCCCAAGCTAAGCAGAGCTTGTGTTATGGGTACTAGACAACTGATAAACATACTTATATATATTTCTAAATACATACATATATAGATAAATTTCACACAAACATTTGTTTTGGGTGGGATTCGAACCCACGACCTCCGGCATAGCAGTCAGGGTCACTAACCACACCAACAGATGTACCTATGTTGTTTTTATACTTATTACGTAAGATATTTTGAAGAAGCTAGGCTCTTATGTCATATTTTGTTAAACATTGTACGACGTACGTAATATATAGTCTATAACTTGTCTATTATATTTATATCTGAACATTAAAGAGTTTAATAAGTAAAAATATTGAAAATAACTATTATCTGTTAAATGTGCACTTATTTATGTTGTATTTAGTTCCTAAGTTTAATTTCGTTTTATTGTTGAAAGTAACGGATTAAACGAACATAAAACCAATTAATTCTTATTGTTCGATAACACATTGATAAACATGTTATGAGCAAATACCTACAAGTATTTAGATATGAACATAGGATGATATGAGCATTAGATAATTTGACAATTAACTCAACGTATATATACACACTATGAGTATATAACTGTGTATGTATACGTTGATAATAAAGTGTTTAAACAAGGTGCCCAAGATAACAACTTTAGCCTTGGTTGTGGAAGGGTTCAAGCGTTAGACAGAAATAAAACAAACGCAACACACAGTGAATTAATACTAATTAATTTGAATAACATTATTCACATAAATATACTTTGATCACTATTTACCATCTAAGTATATCTAAACCTTCTTTATCTAAGGTTTCTCTTCTGAAACTAAACTATCTTTTATCTTTGGCTTTCATAAAATCTTTTGAAACCTTATCAACCACCTCTTCAGACTTCGGAGAATCTAGAAAATAGTTCTCTATTTCTTGTAAAGTTTTGTCTTTGCTCTCTGGTAAATATTTATACAATAAAAATGCAAAAACCGACGCTGAAAGCCCATAAAAAAGGAAAGCACCATGCAAATTAAACATTTTAAAAATATACGGCGATACTTTTAAAACAGACGCCATCAATATTTCCGAAAATATTGCAAGCGTTGGTAAGGACGAACTTCGATACCTTAGAGGCGTTAATTCTCCATACACAGAGCAAGCCAATATCATTGGGCCACAACTTATAGTCATCGAAAACAAAGTCAACAACAGTAACGAAACTATCTTATTCTCTGTTATCACAGATAACCTTATCAGATACAAGTAAAGTGAGATTAAAAATAGAAAAATGATACCAATTGATGAAGATGAAAGTAACAATGTTCTTCTCTTAAGATATTTCGATAGAACACACCCAATCTGCATGCTGAATATAGTCACAGCTTCTAAAATAAGCATGCCGGTGTATGCCGTGGACTCACTGTTTGTTATATTCTTAATTAACTCAATGGAATACATAGTACAAACAAACTTGCCTGAAAAATTATAAAGCGACATGACTGTCATCGACAACAAAAGAGGCTTGTAGAACGCCTTTGTTGTAATCGTTTCCAGGATGTGTTTGAGTCGACTCCACGAAGCTTCTTTCCGTTTACAACGTGACAGATATTCCTTTTGTGACTGTATTAAACTTTCTAGCTCGTTTTCAGCGTCCTTGTCGTATCCTTTCAGCCAGCGGTGGGATGTCGCACATTCCTTGAAACGTCCATTCATTGCTAACCAAGACGGAGACTCGGGCCATAGAAAAGCAGTCAGAAATAATATAGAACATACAAAAGCTATAAGAGCAATATTCTTCCAGTGGCTGAAAGTTCCAGTTGCATTAGCGATCCATACTCCCCAAAAAAATATAGTTGATTTCACTGTCATGAATATTCCTCGGTAGCGCGGCGAAGTGTATTCGGTGACGATAACAATCAAGAGTGTCATGTTGCTGCCGACAAGCATGCCTTGCATTATTTCACTAATTAGAAGAACTGTGGTTGAAGTACTGCAATAAAATACGATGTATCCAATTAGTGTGTTGACACACAATATAACGAACGGCACTTTTCTTCCGAACCGCCGCGTGAGTATAGGTAGTATTAGTATCCATGGCAACGCGCCGTACCCGTGGATGGAGGCTGAAATGGAAGTTATTATTAGTTTCATGTTAATATTTAAAAAAATCCTACTGAACAAAATAATCTTAAAAAAAACGGTTTTATTTTGGCATTTCAACAATGTTTGGTACTTCAACTAGGATTAACATAAAATATCGTTAAGTCTTAACAAAAAGCTGGATTTTAGTAAAACTGTCCGAATGAATGACAAGGCCGGATAAAATCCAGACGGGAGACAAAAAGTCGGACATATTCAGACGAATACGGACGGATGGTAGCCCTAGCCTCAACCTATATTACAAGGTCGTATCAGTAGTGCAATGGTTTTCATTTACATACACAGCCACGATGCCATATCTTCGCTGACCGCTTCCGTTGAGTTAGCATCCCTCCTTATTTGCGGTATGAACACGTTGGGAGCTCCGTAACATAACCCCAGCACGAAGTATATCGTCCATACTCCTCCCACCACGAATAACTGAAAGAGACCAAATATCGCGGTTGTATACCTAGAAGGTATTCTACATCCTCAGCTCGCCAATATTAGTTTTAAATAATAGGCCTGGTGGGGATATATTACCATTACTACAAGAATGAGCTAGCTTCAATTCCAGACTCTTGGCTATTTCTGGGAAATCGTAATGGTTGAAAGGAACACGTGAGCCTACGCTCAGGTTTTGACTAACTGAGGATCAAACTATCGAGGCAGCCTGACATCTCTCATTCCTATCAGACTAATAATGAAACTATCTGATGACGTGACGAAAAATTATACAAAATAACTTACAAACACAGGGTATAAAGTCCCACAAACCTCCGTTGAAAAAGGAGGATCCTCCAACCAGACAGGCGTTGTGTCTGGTCCGAGCAACTGCCTAATAGTTGATTTCGGACTTATTGTATATGATCTATTTGCTCGGAGAACTCTAATACCACGACGCACGATTTTGAATTTTAGTTATGTGGCGTCATAGATGTCGCTACAAATCTATACGTATACACATGTCCAACGAGCCTTCTTGAAATAATATTACCTAAACATATTACACACCATACGTTTTGTTTTGACGAGTTCCTGACATTTGAGGAACGTACACACCCGCATGTTACCACTGTGATAGGGGCCTTAATACAACAAACAATTAAATCTCCAGTTCTGATAATGAAACACCAAATTATAATGTTATTAAAGGCTAATGTTCAACAGTGGACGAATGTAACACCCTCGACAAACAATCCTACAGATAAATTAACTAATTATGAACGAAAGTAACGTTTGTAATTAGTTTTAAAAGTAGGCAAAATTCAGGAGTTATTTTAATTAGGAACGTTTAAAAATATAAGTAAAATTGAACTTTCTCGTTGGTCAAATAATTGTAGGCGGTCCCGCTGACCATGAAGTCCTAAGTTTGCGGTGGAGCTGACATGCTTTAAAAAATAAAAATCGCTGAAAAATAATAACAAATATTAATAAAAAAACAACACTTACGAGGCTCTCGTTAAGCGACTGAATCATGAACTTGATTCAGAAATCGGTACTTTTTATAGGATGTTGAGGTACGGTTTATAGGAGGTTCATATTCCTGGAGCCCTGACACTCGCTAACTAACCTATCCCCCCACCCCTCCCCCTATTTTCAAAACCGTTTTTTTTTTTAAATTAAAATATTTAAAATTATCAATAAAAATGACCATCCACCAACACCATTGTACACCATTCCATAGACCACACACCACAACCCCATGGACTAATCATAGACATCGAATAATCTTACAAAAAAAACGAATATGACAAGATACAACCTGTACTCTCTTTGATACAACTAATCTACGATGGTTCGGCGATGTATTGAGCTGAGTCGTGGTGTCATGTAGTTTTCTGAGAAAGTGCCGACACACGACACCCGTCGGCTAAAATTCATCCTTCATTAAAGTCTAATGTACCTGAAAACTTAGCTAATCATATCTACCCGTCCATTCATCACTTTCTAGGTCGACCTAACCACTCTTACGGGACAAATAGTTAGGGAGAGAAGAGATAGGTTTATTGGTGATATAGTCTGTTTAAAAAGTCTAACAACTTGGGATCTTTTGAATATTCATCATTTCATTAAAAAAATACTTATATCCGATACTTTTTATTAAGTTCTTCTATCAGTAAACAATGATGCAGATGTCTAAATCAACCTTGATTATTGAACCAGTGTTGACTACATCAGGTTTCATTTTACTCTAATAAATATCCAAGTGAGAGCAGTGGTGGCCGAGTGGTAACGGCCCCGACTTACGAGTTGTAGGTCGCGGGTTCCCAGCCAGGTCTTTACTTTGTGTAATTTATTTCATCACCACTGCTCTCAAAACGGTGAAAGAAAACATCGTGAGAAAACCGGCATGTCCTAGAACCAAAAATTCGAAGACATGTGACATTCACCAACACATTCCCTCTCCTAGAATGGAGGCTTGAGTCCCAAAAGTGGGAACATTAAAAAAAAAGGCTGGTGATGATGAAATATCCAAGTCGTTTGACTTTTTAGACAGACTCTATAAGTAAATAGGTTTTGTTTTGTTTTTTGAACATACCTCATAGTTCCAACCAAGGACATTCATGAGATCACACTAGCGAGTTGTTACGAGGAGGATGAATATCCTCATCCTCATGCTAACCACGCATCATGCATAGGAACATGAATAGGTATTGTCTTAAAAAGTATCACCATATGTGTAATAACACATATCACAGATATATCTCTCTTTACCATACGCAATTAAGTCGCAACAGTTTGAAGGTAACCTTTAAAACACTGAATAAAAGTTAAATTACTACTACGATTCAATAAACTCTAACTAACTATTCATTTATTATCTAATATTGGAACAAGTGCCTTCAATTGAGTCAGACTAGGTCATCTTTTAACAGCTGTTTAGAGAGGTTTTGTGAACAATTTCTTTAACAATGTACAAACATTAATAACTTCGCCCATGAAAAAAATGTTTATGAACCGACTGGATACAATATGCCTTCATTAATTTATTTTTTTCATAAACTAACTACATAATTCTGAAACAAGATCCGAGAACCCCCAGAAATTATTTATTTTGTAACTGACCAAATGTGTGGGATTGAGTACTTAATGTTAGCATGTACTTTGAACATACGCATACCTACTAGCTTGGTCTGTTGGAATAGACATTATTTTCTCAGAATATTGTTAAATACAATTTGTTCATCGTCCTACCTAGTCTTTTCTCAACTATTTTGAGGTCGGCTTCCAGTCTAATCGATTGCAGTTGGAGACCAACACTCCAAATAATGGAGCGACTGCCTGTTTGACGTCTGCAACCCAGTAAATAGCTACCCAGTAGGGCACAATAACCCGTAATGACTGTCAAAGGTCCTCAAACGACATCCGGGACCAACATGTGATACAGAGAAGTCTCATTAAACGTTCCAAGTTCGACCTGTTTGGATAAGTATCCCTTTGAAGAGTGGTTAGAGTAGCACCACGGTGTCCTCACCTTCCGTCTGACTCAGGTCCACACGGGTCATGGCCAATTCACCTTCTTACTCCACTCTAGAGCGGGAAATGTCATTTACTGAGTACTTAGATAAAACTAAAGCTCGAATCCGACGTCGACTGCTACTTTTTAGCCTTGACCTGTCATTAAAACATCTATACTAAACACTTGAGAACTAAGTAAAATAAAAAAGTGTAAATTCTTTAAAAGAACTATACGCCTTCACGAAATCGAATATCTATAATTATTTGGTCATCAGAGGAACAATACATACAGCGTTATTATTTACGAGTAGATATACATTGAATTTGAACTACTCCACCTTTATATTGATTTTCAGTTAGGACCTAAAATTAATTTAAAATATCCCTTAATCGGATTAAGCAAATTCAATCAAAAGATTAGTCTATCACTCAATTGGACTGGCCAAAAAATATTAAAAGAGTTACTTACCTGTCGTAAGAACGGTCCCCGCGCTATTTTCATACCGTTAGAGGTATCTTCAATGTCTTCTGTTTTAATACTGCTATAGTTACTTGCAGCCATCGTATTTATTTCACTTTAGATTAGCATACATAAACAATTACCTAAAATGTTAGAAGTGAAACACCTAAAAATAATTGATACGTTTATTTAAAACTATTACACATTTGTTCCACTTATACTTTTACACACGTAACAATTTGCCCAAAGTATTAAAAATGAAAAATGAACGTTTAAAAATAACTGATATTTGTTTAATACAAAACTCGTTTTAAACAAAAATCTGTTATTTTTAAACGTTATATTTTTAATATTTTATTAGATTAAAGTTTACTTATTATAAACAAACCTTTCGCATTTATTGTTCTTGCTATAACTGAAAACTGCATCAAAATCCAATGTTTGGTTTAGAAGGAATGCAAGCGATTTAGTTTTATACTGTGTAAAGATATCTACTGCATGCCTTTTATTTCATTGGCTATCTTTTAATATTCCACTGTCGATGAATAAATAGTTAATGAATTAAAAATCAGTCCTTAGATGACAACAAGTGATTTACTAAAAACATAATTATGCCATTGCTAAGAACTTACGTCTGGACTTGATCACAACTATGTAACAAATAAAAACTTCACTCTTTATTATTATTATAACAACAATATCTTTCTGATATTTTCTTAACTTTGCCCTTTGTCATCGTGCCACATTTATAGCTGATAATAATTAATATAATAAAACAGGTAAACATGGGGACAAATAACTTACCTATGCAAACAAGAATAGTTTACCTACTATTAGAAGAACAGTGTAATAGTGTGCGTAAGTAAGTAAGCTATTTGCATCAGCACTGATAGTTGCGATCGACATGAAGTAATAACTAAATAGATAGATACCTATTTCGCCTAAATTACGCAATTGATGTACGTACAAAGTAATTCTTGCCTTCAGCCAACGGTTCACTCTCTTGCAAGTAGGTTTCTCCATACGAACTTTGGAACTTCGGTTCATTATCCAAAATCCTTTCTTAGTGTTCGCGTACGTCATAATACAAACGTTATGCAAAATTCACATTCCCAGACCCAGTAGTTTTGTCTGTAGGTTGATATGTCTGTGAATCAGCACATTCTCCTTTTATATATACCCCTTTAAATTTTGAGTCAGCTGAGCGACTTCAATGACCTACAGGTAGCAGCCAGCGTTGCGTACTAATTACCTACAGATCATTGAACTCGCTCAGCTGACGTTTTCTTAAAGAAATTAATTTCGTACATGCGTAAATTAATACGAGTTTTAAAAAAAAGTACTTTATTTTTTAATTTTATCTTTACAAATCGATAGTGTTTCATGTACCGGATCGACCCTCTACGAGATCAAAGCGACCAAAATTTAACGGTGTATTATTATAGATAGATACTCGTACCTACTATAGATAATAATATTTAAATACAACTATGGACTGGTGCTGCAAAATGCTGCCTGGCAGCTTTGAAGCGAAGAGTGTGCGACGAAGAGACTAATGGTGATCCAGATTTGGTAAAGTCCAATCTTCAAAGCCTTGAGCAGGTGTAGGGTACCTCTAAGGTCCGGACTAAGCTTTTCACATCGTCGTTTATACCGCGTACATCGAAGGACTGGAATAATTTGCCTGCTGCGGTTTACACTTCCGATTATAAATTAGGTGTCTTCAAGGCTAGAGTGAGTAGACACTTAATAAAATAGTGCGCCTTTTTTTTTCGCCTCACCATCGTTTATTACATCACTGCTTACTATTAGGTGGGATCGCAGTCAAGCACTAGTTTATACCAATTTAAAAAAAAAAACACAACTACGAACAGCTCTATGGAACAAATACGACTGCACATATTTTCTTCAAAGCAATAGCGTGACTAACACTAAAACAACATTTATTCATAATATGTTTTATTGAATTCATTAACTTTACTTTCATATTGATATTATAGGGAGAATTAAAATGCATGTAGACATCATAATAAGGCAGAAAAATATCTACTTTCTATTTTTCACTGAAATTTATCGTAGTAATCAAACTAAGGCCACAAAAGTTGACATAGTAGTGGCTTAAGAAGCGCCACGGCGTCCTCACCTTCCACCTGATGTAGGTCCTCATCGAACATGGCCACTTTAAGGTTACTGTTACAGATTCAGGTAGAAGAAATACCTAGGTGTCACCATTGTGCAGACCGCCCGGAGGACACGGCGGAGAAAACGGTGGAGGTGTATCCCGCTTGGGTGGAGAATCGGCGTATTGACGTGGAGGCGATCGACCGCGGCGTCTCTCGCTCCCAGGCCGGAATGAGAAGCAGCCACCGTCTTCTTCGAAGCAGTAATACTAACGAAGTAGATCCCCCCGGCGTCGGAAGTTGCAGGGCGATCGCTCTTCGCCACGGTAAGCGTGGACTTGCGGATGACGAGCAATTTGTAGCTCGTCTTCCGGTCATCCGGTTAGGACTAAACTCGAGTCGTCGTCAGCGCGTAATATTCCATGCACGACCCTTGAACATCTGGCCAAAATTAAATGGACACAACACTCGTACCCGCCTAGGCGGCAGTAAGAATATCTGTGCCCCGCTGACCTTTATATCCATTTTCTTTGCAAGATATTGATTGATTTACATATTATGCTATGTTCACTTTGAAGAATATTTAACCACCAATTTTTATGTGTAAAAATGTTTATAAAGATCCAAGCTAAATTGCTAATTTTTTTTTTTTATTTTTAGGTTAGTTGTGTCAGTTTTTCATTCAAATCTGTTTCTAATTCCGAGTATGTACTTACAGTTTTTCAGACATCATGTATTTTATGATAAAAGTAAGTTATTATTATTCACATCTTCACTTCGAAACCTTTCTCGGTGAGAAATCATCAAACAACTCCTACCGCTCCGGGTTGAGCGAAAGGGAGTATCAGACTTTTGCTGGCTAAAACCCACCTGTGTTCCTTCAGCTGCCCTTTGCGTTCCAGTGCCACAAAACTCTTCTGCACATTTCCGTAACCCTCACTTTAAAACCCGGGTATTTAATAATAGAATGTCGACCTAAAAACCAAGTGTATTTAAATAATTTTACTGTTTACTACTTACCACACAAGTGCTGAAATAACTATCAGGTTATTGACCCACTTTATTAGACATTAACGTTAGACATGAATATATTCGTCCATATACCTACACAGTCAACCACATAATGATTTCTTGTTTACGGAAACGATCGTTTTAGAACGAAAATGAAATAACCAGTTTTCAACACACACTTGAGTTATTGGGAATTTGCCAATTCACTCGGTTCAGACGTCGTCTATGGCTTTTATCATTTCTATATTTACTATTTAGTACTAAGTTAAAAGGTAAAGTTGAAGGGTAAAATCTAAAAGCCCATGACAAGACCTGTCACACTGTATGGATCAGAATGTTGGGCTGTGAAAAAGACGGATAAAAAAAGATTGCATGTAGCGGAGATGAGAATGTTGAGAAGGATGTATGGTGTGACGAGAAAAAATACAGTGAGAAATAAGTTTATTAGAGAAAGTTTGAAAGTGGCGCCAGTGACTGAAAAGTTGAAAGGGAATCATATGTCTTGGTAAGGTCATGTGAAGCTGACGGATGAAACGCATGTTACTAAAAGAATTATGAGTATGCATGTGGATGGATGGACAGGGACGGCAAAGAAAAGATGAATGGATTGTGTGAAGAGAGTGGTATGAAAGAAAAGAGAGTTAGTGTTAGAATGACGGATGACAGGACAGAATGGAAGACAAAAAAGTGTTGCGCCGACCCCAAGTAACACGGGACAAGGGCAGGAAGATTATGATGACTATTTATTAATTATTTTGGTTTTTATATTAATCTTACTGAATAAGTAAGTACCTATTATACGCACTATTCTAAGTAACTTATTATAATAAGTACTTAATTATAATATTGCGTCAGTGGCCAAGTACCTGACCAGACTAAATATCAGCTAGAATTATAAATAATGCTTGTCAAGAACTTTATAAATATAAATAGTTATCACAGTAAAAACCAGATGGTAACCCAAGGATTATCTAGCCCTATTTTCCAAATACATTCGCGGATATGAGATAAACATAACCCGATTCCATGATGGCGAATCTGTTATAACAGAGATGTTTATAATCTCTTGCCAAAAAATAACTATATGGGGTACCGACAATGTCGGATTAAAGATTCTACGTAAAATATTTTTTGATAGAAAAAAAATATTCGCCATCATTTTTGGTTTTTTGTCGCTAGAAACTACGAAACTTGTCGAGGTTTTTATCAATACACGTTATGGTTTGTAGTCATATTTACATACGTTTGCCTAAACCTAAAAACGTGCAGTGTTTTCTGCAACGTAATAGATTTTGACTCTGTTCGACAAAACCGTGCAAACGATGTGTTTCCGGGAAAATCTTTTTGAGATTTATTCAGTTTTTATTTTTATACTCACAGTTGAGTATTATCTACTGTGAGCCCAACGTATAGATTTATGCGGACCACAGAGAATCCCAAATGCATGTTTGGTTTGTCAAAATGGAAATATACTCACGACACGGTGCTATTGGCGTTGGCTGCTGCGCTGCGTGCCGCGGGTTGGATTCCCGCACGGAATAGTAGGTACATTGTAACATAGAGGGCAACTGACTTTGGAGAAACACGGGTGGGCGGCGATTGGCGTCAGCGACTTTTCGCATCCAACTCTGGTTCAGGCCATAGTCCGAAGCGAAAGAATGGTAAGCGATCGCCTCCTTCTGCAAAGAAGTAATACGAGCAAAGGAAGTGACCGGAATTCTAAAGGAGAGGACATCCTCACGTCCAGCGTCGTTGTCGAGTTGGGGAGTCGCAAGGCAATTCCCAGCCACTGAAGGCCTGATGGAGAGCAATAGGTAAGTAGGTCGCTTTTCGGCCGTCCAATAAGTACCAAGCTCAGCAGCACGTTGTGTTCCATGTGTGCCTCAAAGATGGCTCAGCAAAAATGGACGGCGCCCAGTAAAGGCGATGCCTATTTTTATGGTGGGAAAAAATCATGCATTGACATCCCCCGCTCTTGGGCGGAGCGGGAGACAGTGTCAAATTCTTACTGACTAAAGACCCACCCCGTTCCTTGTAGCCTTAACCCTGGCCCCAGTAGGCTTCGACCCGGCTGGGTCCCTGCTGTTGCTGACTACTCCTTGAGGCGCGCGGGAACAGTGCGCGCCGTCGACGACTTGGGCTTGGTCCAGGCAGTTACCGGACGGCCGGACAGCGAGCTACCCATTGCTCACTGTCCGCAAGCCCGCGCCTACGGTGGCCGGAAATCGGGATCAGAACGAACCATGTCCGGTGAGGACCTGCGTCATGCGGAAGGTAAGGACGCCGTGAGGTCTTTCCAGCCACGCCTCAAAGAGGGGACTTACCGAAAGGCGATGCCTGCTAGGGCTGCGAGAATGTTCAAATGAGTTACCGTAGCCCTGGAACGCAAACGACAACTGAAGGACAACAGGTGAGTTTCAGAGAAGTCTAAGTTTGACACGCCCTCAGAAAAGGAGAAATTATTTAATTAGATATATTACACCTTAAAAACAACAAAAAAGGCTATCAAAGAAAAACAATCCAAACATTAATCACTTGATGTTCATCAATTTTATACAATATCCTGTTGAATTTAAAACCAATTAATAACCGCTCAAATGTATCACAACTTATGACCACGTATTAATAAACAGTTCGCATTTTACTCTCACATTATCGAGAATATCACAATGACATTTAATGAAGCTACACTATTTGTTTCTGCCACATTCAATATTAGAGATAGGCTTACAATGGAGCCTAGTTCGAGCTGATAGTGTTTGTTTTCATTTAGTACCTAAACATTATTGCCCTTTTGCTGTGCGGTTCCTGGTCACGTATAAATGCACCATAGAGAACTATGGATGTGTATAGGGTTGCCAGGTCTTGAAACCGAAAAGCCAAACAGATCAGACAGTTTACCCGGACATTTGGGTAAAAGGCCGACTTTGGTTTTTAAATTCTAATGAAGTTACAATAAAATTAACTTAAGTGCAAATCTAATGCTAGTGATACAGGCAGAACAACTCCGAACTTTGACCCCTGAGTTTTTTTCGGTGTTTCTTCTCAGGGTAGTCAGCTAGGAAACACCGGCCTTACCTAGCATTAATTGACGAAAAATAAAAAATTGACGTTTAAAAGTGTTTTTATAAAACCTACTTGCAAAATAAAGATCATTTAACCTAACATTTTTTTTTTAATAATAATAATTTATTCTGTAATAATAACATAAGCCGGACTCCGCCTAATTTGGCCGGACATGCAACCAAAAAGCCTGTCAGTGTCCGGCTTTATCCGGACGCCTGGCAACGCTAGATTATATAAAATGATGACTAGGAGATGATACGGCACAAGAAACACTAGATCAACTTAGTTACATTGACACTATGTTCCGATAACGGCCACTAAGACTGATAAAACTTGACCCTATAGCCAATGATTGGCGCATTGGCTATAGCAAACAATAGTATAAATTCATTTTATTTTGTGATGTCTCTTGTGATCTTGTCTAGTTAACTTACAAACGTGTTGAGTAATTTTAGTTATTACAAAGAGCTCCATGATAACGATTAGCATAACATAATCAGCCTTATAATATTCCCACTGCTGGGACTCCTGTCTAGGGGATGTAATGGGCCGTAATCCACCACGCGGACCTAGTGCGGGTTGGTCCAGTTGGATTGAAACATGCCAGATTCCTCACGATGGTTTTCTTCACCGTTTTGAGAGCAGTGATGACGGAGTAAATTACACAAAGTAATACGATTCGCTAGGTTCGAACCCACGACCGTAAGTCAGGGCACTTATATATATATATTGTTCACTTATATCGATTACTAACTTGACCGCAGCGTCACCCGCATACATAAAATATTAACATTTTTATAATATTACTGTAGATGTCACTCAGGAATAAAGCAGCTTTCTATCGGTAAAAAAAAATAATACCAATCGGACCAGTACTTCCAGAGATTGCCTCCTACAAACAAATAAACATAAAATCAAAAAACTAACTACCTCTTTATAGTAGAGGACCAAAACCATATTTTATTTGCTTAACACACATTGTGTTTTATTGTAAGCAGCTTATTATCTTGATAATCCTACAAAAGAGAAACCTTTTCTCGTTGAATCTGGTATTGAGACCAAAGGTACCGCGAACACAGTTTACCGCGAATTTGTACGTATAAAACTGACTACGAAATTCAGGGAAATGATTTTTAGTTGAAAATTCGGTATTGGAAATGT
The DNA here is from genome assembly GCA_929112965.1 of Mythimna albipuncta. Taxonomy (NCBI): domain Eukaryota; kingdom Metazoa; phylum Arthropoda; class Insecta; order Lepidoptera; family Noctuidae; genus Mythimna; species Mythimna albipuncta. The sequence goes on from OV815969.1 coordinate 12,771,557, forward strand.
TTTGAATTTGGCCCAGTCAGATTGAATAGCTTTTATACCTACACTAACTGGTGCTCCGATTTCGTCCACGTCAGACGCATAAAACAGCCCAATGCCTGCTAGTTACAACTTCAAGCAGTTTGCGACATATACAGCGGGACAACTGACCTATAGTTGTATCGGGCAGTTCCCCGGCCCAGACGTAACATACCCCTGGTCAGAAGATCCTCTTCAACTTTCTTCAACTTTTCATCTTGTTACGCATACCTTCAAATTACTGACCTTCGACTATGAATGTCAGCGCAGCCTTCGTACAGCTAGCACGAAGCAGCATATCATGACGACGTCATCAATTCCTCAAGCTTACAAGCAGCCAGCACCCACGACTTTTAAGGGTATCCTGACCACCATCATGCCTACCCGGTCATCACCGTCAACCTCATCAAACCTTTGGTAAACACACTGCACCTTCGGTCAGTTACATGAAGAGCCATGAAGAACCTCTCCTGGTCGACACCAGTAGCCAAGCACAGCACCGCTCCAACCCACTGGGTCCTGACTCACTGGGACGGCACCAACCTAACTTACTGTAGCATCATCCTGGCTCACTGGAACAGCATCACATCAACTCACTGGGGCATCACCACAGAAGTTCCGACTCACCGAGAACTATGCGTCTTCCAGGGTAATACCCCTGTTACCAAAAAATTTTAAGGCATAACATAGTTTGGCATAATAACACTGGCAAAATGCAAAAGTTAGCATAACTATCATTTAGTCTAACATGTTTTGGCTTGATTTGGAGTTTTGTTAAATTTTAAAGGCATAATATTTATTCGTCAAATAATCATGAACCATAAATATAAAAAGTCATAATTGGTAGCCAATAATTTTAAATTGATCTTTAGGCGATGTTTCTGTGGCGACGTATTATCTATTTATCGGCTACTGGGTTAGGTTAGGTTTTTTTTTTGTAGCAGGAGTGGGAAATTATCATAGACGCGGACGCCCAATAATAATATAATCAATAAGGTGACATAGTGTCTACAACTTACCGTTTGGAGTTATTTATTAGGGTTTATTAGTTTTATTCCAAAGAACATTATGTGTTTATATCATTATGCTTTGTAAAATTATGCTTTATTATAATTATACTAGCAGTATTTATGGCAAAACATATGTCCCTAATAATATTATTAGACACATATGTTTTTCCATAAATACGAAATGATCATTATGCTGAATTTCGTTATGCCAATGTAAATTATGACAATATATTTTATGCTTATCATTAGTAAACCGTCTTCCAGTTTCGACGCACTGGAATCAACCTTCCACTGGCCTCGCACGCGTCACTACGCATAGCAAAAACTATCGATCTCCGATCTCTGAAGAGCGGGTGATGTAGCGATATCTATGACGCCCCATAGGAACTAAAATTCGTAATAATACATCGCTGTTATGAGTTCTCTGCGCGATTAAAATTACAACAGCCTGAATTCAACTATCTAGTAGTCTCCCGAACCAGAAATATCACCAGTCTGCTCAGAGGATCCATCCATCCTTTTTAACGGAGGTTGGCGGGACTTTACACCGTATTCCGCATATCACCAACAGTGTCTACTACCATAATATGTGATGAATTAAAAAAAAAATATTGTGTTGCTTAGTAAGTACTGTACGAGCCACATCCTCAATCGATTATCCTTTAACTTTGTCCTTCCTTCATTGAGTGTCTTTGACTCTAAGAAGATAGTTTCAGCCAGACACAACACTGCCAGACATTTTTCAAAGCTTGGTCTGAAGCATATTATGAATAAAACATAAGTAGGTAGAATAAAACAGGCAGTGTTAATAAAACAATTTGTTATAACACAAGTTAAACCTACATGTCTACTCAATTATTCAAATTACTTCATTCATAAAATTAAATAGCTAAAATAAATAACCGGTCTTTCTTGACTTTGTTAACTGAGTAGGAGTTATGAACACGGAAATCACTTATGGGCTTAAAATCTGGAGAGCTCAGACTACAATCAAAGAATTATTAAGTAACAAACTCTGTCTGCAAAAACATGTTTCACTCGCGTGCCTCAAGATAAAGTTTCTGAATTAATTTGCCAAATAACGTCGAAACACGAGATTTAAACTTACCATCCAACTTTGCTTGTTAAATGTTAATTGTTATCAAACGGAATACCTTATTAGACGTTCTTATGAGATGAAAATATTGATTACTCGCGATCTATATTTATGATTCCGTTCAGCCAATCATTACCATTTCTTTGTCCAAGTTGCCACCTTTAGTCCGAAGTATTAACAATGCCCCCTCAGCTAAGACATTGATAAACTTGATAACGTAGAATTCAATTTTTAAAACGGAATCATGAGGTCGCGTTACTTACTGCAGGAAATGGAATGTCGCCGCTTTATTTTAACCACCTCGACTTGTTCCAAACCATTAGCTTTTTCAATCCAAAGATGAGTGTAAAGTGGTAATGATAACGTGAGAATTATTTGCTAGATATTGTTCGACCCTTATACATTATTCAATTATAATTGATAACACATTTTAATAGGTAGCTCGTGTAGGTACCAGCTTTAATTTATTTGAATGGATTAGAGGTAATGGTGCTTTGTTCAGTTACATTGGACCTTAAAAATTGCTTTATTTATTTACATTGCATTTTGTAATTTCTAAACACAAATAATAATACCATTCCCAAATACAAATGGACGATCATTTAACAAATGTCTATGTCCATAATTTAAATCATTAAAACAATTATTCTGTTCAAAGACGATACAAAAGAAACCTTCTTTCGATTGATGTGTTTTATTGTCAACAGATACAAAAGAGTGCTCAAGAAAAAGAAAATAAATAAAAAGGATAAAATTGACCTGCATAAATAACATAAAACATATAGGTCTCATACCCAATAAACATACCTGCCAATACATTCAAAAGGGCAAGACTCAGACGAATAGTTTCAGCGTATTGAGAAGGGATGTGAAAACAGTTTAAGTAAAAAGGATAAGTGTGTTTTCGTAGCATGTGTAGAGAAATTCGACACCCACTCGGCTATTTACGGGCGATGGTGCGATAAGCATTTTCTCTTTCAATACCATCAAAGAGACTGGCCGCCTATTCAGGGCTTCACTCGACAGAATGTAACACATAAAGGGTATACGAAGATTGCAACGCTGTTTCTGACTCGCCTCGCTAAAAACACTGTTAAAATCCATTTCTATCGTACATCATCGGACGAGCAGTTTGTTTCGAGGAACTTTTTCATTTTTATACCGCGGACGAAACATTATCCGAGCGTTGTCGAGTACTGATGAAGCCCATCAAATCATTTGTCGGCATAGCGACGCCAAACTTCAGCTATTATTCCGGTCGGTTTACTAAAACAAAAGTGCTCTTAATTCTTGATCTGGGATTTCATGTGATCATTACTTTCCTCGGTTCGTTTGGCTGGTCTCGCAGCTCGATGGAGGACTCATTCCTTGTGACAAATTAAATTTTATCAAGCTACAACAATGGTCCTTGGGCATTATGAAGCGTAATCCCTTAAGCGGGGAGACGTCTAAATATCTGAAAAGCAAATTAGGCGATCGCGCTTTCGAGGGCTATTTATAAATTATACTCGGCGAAATTTTGTGCTCCGGTTGTTAAATAACTTGTACTAGATAAATGTCTGGAATGGAAGTCAGCCGTCTGGTAAACAATAAAAATGTTTTGTAAAATGTAAGGAGCTTTTCAGTTTCGCTGACTGTTGTGTGAACGTCTGCGTCGCCGTCCTCAGTCGACGTGTGCATTTCAACTTGACCGTTTTCACCTTTTCTGTGTGGAGAACGTTTACCATTTTCACTGCATTCACATTGTATATCCATCCTTACATGTTTGGGTTCACTTTATCTATAAAACAACTTTTTTTAATTTAAAACAAATATCTTTGGCAGTCTGTTTTAATTCTACATGCACTTTATTGATTAAATCCATAAATAAATAAATACAAATGCTCTAACAATAAAAAAAAAATAAGATAAAGTTACAACCAGAAAATTTTTAACTGATAAAATGACTTACTTACCTAACATCACCAATTCCACTTACCATTCATTACCATAATCAACTTACCATTACCACAAATTAATACAGACTAGTTCTGGGTTAAACCATGGAAGCCAAGTTCTCATCAAGTTGTTCAGAATGTCAGCAAACAATTTCATTTTGCGCCTAAACCGACGCTTCATATGACCCTGGGCTTTTCTTTAGCAAAAAACAGCTTGGCAATGTCGCCAGTGTTCTTGGCACTTTTCCCGCTGACAACTATGTGAATGATTTTTTATGTCCAATAAATTAAGTATATTTTTATGCGATAGCACATAACATTATTTTTAGTTTGTATTACTTTTTTTTTTATTGTTGATAGGCTCTCACTTGACCACTATCTCACCTGATTGAAAGTGACGACGTGGTCTACGATGGAGCGCGCTTGCCTAGAAGTTACCTATTCACTCTTGACTTAAAGATATATACAAGTGTTTATCAAGTTATTTATTAGTTTAGTTTTACATAATAGACTCTCAATAAACTATTGCATCACTACTTACCATCAGGTAGGATCGCAGTCAAGCACTAGTTTATGTACATCAAAAAAAAAAAAGGAACAGAATATAATAAACTTTATTGTACACCAAAAAGGTAAAACAACTTATCTATGTGTCAATGGCGGCGGTCTCATTGCTAACAGCAATATCTATCGCTATCGAAAGGACTAAAATAACACAGGAACAATTTAATCTGACAAATGAAACAAACACTGTAGATAAGCATATTTTATTTTAATAAATACAGTGACAGACTACAGACTAAGACAATCAATATACATAAAATAATTACACACCTATATAATACACATATCTTTGAAATAATTTTAATAATTTTTATTTATACACTTGCATATAAATTTTTAAGAGAAATTAAATTTAAAAATATAAAGCTAGGTACTTTTTTTAAATTATTATGTACAAAAATGGTTGTAGTCTGTAGTTCCGTGAACGTCGAAAGCGGCGGAAGCTTTTTCGCTCGTAAATCCGACGAACGAAGCTCTTCCGTACCACGCCCGCTCCCCGATTTAATTCTCCAACATTAGCGCATTCACGGCAACAGATAATATATTCAATCGCCTCGGCTGGATCTCTATTCAATTCATTGATTTATTCGTTTGACAATTTATTTAGTTGGATTATTAAATTTTGTGTTTTTATACCATTACGCTGTGTTTACCAACCCGCACTGGACCCGCGTAGTGGATTATGGCCCATTCCTTTTAGGGAGAAGGCCTGAGACCGAAATGGCAATTCAAAAGTGCCTGTAAATTTCACTCAGTAACTAATTAATACATAAAACTTACATCTACACTTCAAACATTCTTGGTTGGTAATAAAATGTTTCTTAGCCCTCGCACCACTCACAGTGAAAGAAGATACCTATGTGGTGTTTTCACTCCACCGTCATTAAAAAAAGAACTTTGACCATTGTTTTTTGTTAAGTTATAACGAATTAATTAAAAAAAAATTTTTTTTCTTTCTACAGCATATTTTTTTTTTTAATTAGACAAAAAAAAACATACGTAAGAAGAACTAAATTGTCAATTAATTAAGTCAGTGTTTTTGTATCGTGTATAGTGTATTACTATCATCATAAACAGCAACTTTTGGTCTATGACTTTTTACAAAAACAAAATTAATTAACCAATAACGAACCTTCAAGATATCGTTTGTTCTAACACATTTCAACTCTGTATTATGCTATACCTACCTACGTCTGTATGACGCGCCGCAAGCGTATCAAGCACCCCCGCCGCCCGATCCACGCTCCCCTCCGCTATTATATTATCACTTGCTTCGCATACACTTCATAACATTTAAAACATTCTATTTAAATATTTTTATTTTTGTATGAAAATCTGATGAACTAAAATACTTAAGATACATTTTTAAAAGTCATAGAACGAAAGTTGTTGTTTATGATTTTAGTAACATAGTCCCAAGAAGCTGCCAGTGTTTTAAAAAACCCTGTACATGTATTTTTAACTAGAGTTCAGTGTCCCTAGATCAGAAAGTATTGAGTATCCTTAGGAATTTTCTCAGACGTTTGGTTTATGGAAACAATCCTTAATTTTTTTTAAGACACTACGTAGCAGAACCCAACTCTACAATCATCATGGATTACAAAATACTCTTTCATTGACCAACGCTCAAAATTAGAACAATAAATCTATAGACGCGCTATGATGTATTTCATACATGAGAATGGATATTATTAGGATGTTACTCTTTCACTGCTGATTGTATTTTGATGAAACGTAGGTAATAAAAATTTATATTTTATATCAAAATGACACAAAAACTACAATTTACATAGAGGAGAAGTACTTACTAATTCCACATATTATAGGAACAGACTAATCCTATCACATTTACCTTGACTTTATACACACAAAGCACATTGTAAAGAGTCTTCGATAAATGCATATCAATAAAAACATTGGTCTACATTCGGTTCAAAAGTTATCAGACATGTCATAACTCATTCATTGATTTATTTTTTATCTCGTGAAGCATTCACCACCATGTTTATTAATATTGTGTACAATATCTCTGTCTGCGTTGTCTGTCTGCCCTGCCTTGATTTGGCTATCATCTATAATGTTTTACCTACTTGTGTTAAATCAGCAAAAAAAAGTAGTTAGTTCTAGTTTCTAACTACACGTAACGACTGTCAAAGAAATATAAATTACAGCCGGGGTCTTTCCTAAGCACAGAGGAATCTTCGTAGGAGAAGATGGACACCCATCCAAAGACCGACTTAGGCAAGCATTGCTTAACCTAGGAGGTCGACCCATGCGTGAGTCGACCCTACTGGGCCCCTACTGTTTACTGACATCTTTTTGAAGTGCACGTGGAACACTAAGCGCCATCGACAACTGAAGCTCGATCGGTAAGGTCACCGGACAAGCGGACGGTGAGCTACACATTGCTCGTCGTCTGCAAGCCCGCGCTTACGGTGGCTGTGTCCGGACCATGGCCTGAACAAGGGCCCGGCGCTAAAACTCACCACCGCATAATATTACGGTGCGGCGTCTTAAACGTACCTCGCCACCGCATCGTTGTTCTGCGTTACCTTGTCGTGCACGACACCGACACCGCGCCGTGCATCAGCTTAAGACAGCTCGAATCGACACCGCATATCTGCACGACGCGACGCAGCACTGTCCCGCAACCAATGTGGCCGAGCCTTTACTCAGCGTTGAGTCGACAATCATCAGCAGAACATCAATCTAAGTTAACTGCCCGATGAAATCTTAAAAAAGTCACAGATAACATGTATATTTAACATTTAAATCGAAATGGCTTAATCTCTTATCAATTAATTGATTTGTTCGTTTGACGCTTTGTTTAATTTCGTTTGATTTTAATCAATTTCGTCTGAGAGCAAAGATCCCAATATTTGCCCAAGTAGACCTGCCTCAAGAATCTATTGATATTCTACAGATGTACCCATCTTTACATTTCCCTATTAGTCTTTAAAAAACGATTCTTGTTGTCTCCAAATAATGATATTGTAAGGTAAACACAATAGTGGCGTAAGGTAGGTAATACAACGCGGATGTTTGCGCGCGAGCTGCAAGCCGCCGCAAATCATGGGTAAATCAGATTCGACGGCCATTACCAATACATTTGTGATAGCAATCAAAATGCTGGACGTGACCCTATATGGCCTTTAAACTCTTTACCTATAGGGATAACAACGATCGAATGTTATACCGTTTTTTATGAGGAAACGTAAAAATATTTTGATAGGTACCTATGTATAAAAATGATTGTTTTAATAAACGAAACATAACGGAATTAAAATAAATGTTTGAAACTTGGATCCTATCCAAAAAGCGTTCAAACAAAAAGCTACTATAAACATGCGGTTTACGCTGCAGGCTCCAAACGATCTAGGTACACGTAAAATTAATTCAATGAGAACAAATTATTATTTGAAATAGCATTAGCAATAATTCGCAGACGTGTTGGGTTGTTCCTTCCCCATACCTCGACATTTCTGAACAAGTTTTCGATTCCTAAACTTAGAAAATAAGATTGGGCTCCGCGTCTACTGGTAATGGCTTTGTTGTGTACCGGCTCCAGTTTGACGGGGAACTCGAATCCTCCGCTACGATATTCCCGTGGTACTTGCCAAAGCACTACACGTGTCCTACTTCTAAGAGTTTAAAACAATTTCTTTCCCAATAGAAAAGAACATCTGTAACGAATACTCATTCATCGATCGAAGTACAATAAAAGTCTGTTCATAATAATTCCTTCGAATATTATCATGACTCGAACAAAGAAAGTTTTGCGCAATATCCAATAATCGTTCCTTAATATCTTTCGCGTAAATGTTTTCCAAGTTCGATCATTATTTTCACCTCAGTTCACCGTTGGACAAAGATTCCTCTACAATTTATTGTCAAAGTGATTTTTTCGTTTTACAAAATGTGACTTTATTATTCATCACAGTTTGAGAACATTTAAGTACGCATGTTAAAGTAACATTTAGGTAAAGTTCCACAATACAAAGTACCCTATGATTTACGAGTGAAGTTGTTCGATGTGACTGAAAAGTCCTTAAAAGTCCGTAATATGTATTGCACCGGTATCTGTCTCCCCCGTCGGCAAATTTAGACATAAATAAGTAGGTGGTTGTCGAGAATGAAGCAGGTTTGACAGTTTGCCGAGATTCTTCCCAACTTCGACGTTCTTCTGTCTATAACACTATCCGGTGTAGTGCAAGTAACTGTATTCGAGTTGGCAACTACTAACTTACCTCTTTTTTTTCAATTTCAAGCAATTTATAGACGATTTAGTTTTTACTCCTCGACGCAAAATGAAGAATGTTACAAGTCTCGAGACTTGTCCGTCTCTTCCTGGCTTCTTATCGTATCTCTTTAAAATTGAATTTAACATTTCTGTCAGCCTTTTCAGAATAATTGGCTTAAGGCGTTTTTCTTCGTCTGTGAGGAAGCCTGTGGCTTCGTTAGTCCAAAATAAAAGAACCGACTATATACGACTTGCTGATTTAAAAAACTAAGTAAAACTGACAAATTCAAAGTAAACTTTTATATAGTTGAAATTAATCTACGTTGAAATTAATTTACGTTAATCTACGTTGGCTCTACAAACAAAGGTCTAAAAAAGGTGAAAATTCTTTGATTTTGTGTTTTTTTTTATTTCAACAAATTTCCAAACATAATTATTATGATATAACATTTTTAACCCGGTCATCGATTGAACTGATAACATTTTATTTAGGTACTAACAAGCACGCGTAATATGAACGTTGCGAAAAACTGTGAAATAAATAAAATCCAACACCTATACGTGGCTTTGAAACCAAATATTCTCGAGCCTGTTATTTTTATCATCGAAATTCTAACAGAGAATGTGAAAGTCGTTAAACGAAGCCTGACAATTTTCAGGGTTTTAAGGGACAAACTTTGTAATGTATTCAACAATAAAGGATACACCATCGAAAGTGATAAAATCGTTCCGCGACGATATTTCAGGCAGAATGACAGGTGATATGAGTTATATTTGGGACATAACTTGGTTTGTGAAGTGTAGGCACCTACTACGTGAGGTTACATAGGTGTGGGTAGACAGTGCGCTCGGTAGGTACGTGAACGCGGCCGCACCTGACCACAAATCAGCGGTAAATCAGATTTCGAACGTCCACGTCCGTGATTGCAGAAACGAATTTGTGTTGTGTTGTGTTATGCCGACAACCACTAACAATGTAACCGTTTACGTCATTCCGACTGCACGGTTTAAATGCTTGCTAACTGATAGTTACTAAACCTGGCTGTGAGCGAATTTTCTACCTGAATATCTATTTATATATAAAAGGAGAAAATGATTGACTAACTTAAAAATGCACAGCCGACACTATTGGGAGAGAAGCATGACATCTTGCACAAGACTACTATTTGTGATGTGGACCAGCACTAAAAAGAGGTTTTTCAAAATTCATCCCCTAAGTCTAGTCTACCCTAGTCTTAAGTTTGTTTGGAGAAACTTATAAGCGGGTACTGCCGCTGGCAGAAACTAGTTAGTTTATAAAGATGATACGACCGAACAAAATCATTTGGATAAAAACTTAACAATCTATCTATGGTTTATATTAGAAATCGGCATCAATGGAAAAAAGTAAACACGCCACATCTGCAAAATGCAGAGCTAAGTAATTAATTCATTCACTTCTAATTCCGCATTGAAACTGTACAAAAGAAGCACATCAAAGAGTGGTGTGTTCAGTACACGAATACAACAACTTGTAGCGGGTTTGCATCGCAGAATTTACTCAGGGATTGTTTGCGTTTCATTAACGCCGGTCAACAAGAGACCTTATTTATCTGCTTGTACTTTTAAGACTTTTGTATTAAACTAAATCTTCCTACGTTTAATACCTACATTAAGGATTCCCAATGTAATGAGAATCTTTGTAGAGTTTGCAAACTTTCAGCTCTTACTAACCCAAATAAATATGTAGGTCACTTGTTTGCACTGAACTTTATGTAAGTACGGAGACATTTAATTAAATATTATTATCGTAGAAATGAATTCTCGAACCGCTTGGTCAACATTGTGTGTTATTTATAATTTAATAATGTCCCTACCTACTTTAAGGAAAGTTATACAATACAATTGTACATAAATCCTTATTACTAAGAGATAAACTAACTAGAGCTAGCTAATTGCTAGTTACGTAAGATAATTCGTGGAAAGTTAGCCAATTAAGGGGGAGCTAATATTTTGTAAATGAGCAACGATCTGTCTCTCAAGTGCCGTTAACGTCACGCCGACACTTGCATACGTCGGGAGTAGTGGGGAGACAGATGGGTCGAGGTAGTGGCGGGCTCGACTGAGCGAATCTGTTCACGGTAATATTTCAAAGCCTAGTTAGTGCCTGTATCTATACGAGAAATTCAAAGACAAAGGTACCTTGTTACACGTAGATCCGTTATTTGTTCACGCTGCTATCGGGAGTTGTTATACGACGGATCGTGCCTTTAACGAACTACTACAGTGTAGATATATGATTGCATCTACTCTAAAACAAATAAAATAAATTTACCGGTTGTAATATAACCATATATCCCAACAATTAGATACATTGAAAATATGTTTTCAGAACAAGTATAGCTAAACTACCTTTTTGCTGTCCATCAAATCAACATTTTATGCATAACATCATTTTAAAAACGCATCTGTCAGATATTTGACTCTCATTACACATAATTTCAAAGCATGAATGTTGCACGTATGTAGTGCACGCAAGCACCTAATGCCTAGTCAGTATAGTCAGATTTCGTTGCGACAAAACTCCTCTCACATGCATACATCTGCAGTATTTGCGGGAACCATGTTCGTGAATGGAATACAAAAAGGCATAGATTGTACATACAGTTGCAATTTCTTCCCGACGCTGTTTCCCCCAAGAGATAGCCATTCAAATTGTCGACGAACGCCGCGAATAAATTGTAAACCAATTATGTATGAAGCTGGTTAATGTACATCCCTAAACGGGACCTTTGAGTGGCAATGTAAGCGAGAAAATGTCACCAATTAACGTTATAAATAACCGCTAAACTAATGCAGTTTGTGGTGTACAGTATGATATCCCACGGGAACATTTATTTTGTAGTAACCTAGTAGGATAATAATTAGTAATTAATCGCAAAACAGAACTCAGAACAATGAATGTACCTAATAGTAGACCACTAAATGAAATGGTAATAATACACACATGGACTCCCTTAACATAAAATAAGAACAAAGGCCACATAGTAACAGTATAAACGACAGTAACTGCTATATAAATAGAGTGAATCATTGTGATATACTTCATTTAAAAGCGCGATATTAAGACTTCCGTACAATGAATGCAATAAGCAAGAAATCTCGACAAAATGATGATTGAAAATGAAAGCAAGGGCGAGTCTTTGTGCCGTCGGGGCGAGACTACCGGAGAGGACTAACGTAATTGCACCGCTTCACTCCGTTCAATAGAAGTGTACTTACCAGCTTAAGTTTTTGCCCCCAGTTTTTAGTCGGTCTCCAGCTTAGCACCCAAGCAAGGCAATAAGTCTATTCAAAAGCCCTATTTAAAGTTTACTCACGACTAATTGTCTCACACAAATGCTAATCTCGAAAATTAACTGCACTTATGCTGGGGTAACTAGGTTAGCTCGGTGCTTCACTAAATTAAACCGACTTTGTATACAATCAACCTGAATGTAGGGCGCCACAGGTTTGTCTGGATCCCGTTTTATTGCAAATGATATGGGTGATATGCCTGACGATCATTAAGAATCTAGGTATTACTTCGGACACAATCGAATATGAATATGAATAGAGTAAACTTTATTGCACACCAAAATAGTAATAATTTCATAGAAACTTAAATCTATGGGTACAATGTCAGTCTTATCGCTGACAACGATATCTAACAGACAACCTTAGAATACACTATAAAAACTTAAAGAAGCAGGTAGTCTGCACAGTGCACTGGTAGCAAATATAAGTCAACATAATTTAAAAAAAAAATAGATACATACTTAGATAAAAATAAACCTAGGTATACAAAAGAGAGAGCTTAAACATACGAGTATATATTTATCGGTACTTACATATAAGGAAGTATGAGTATTAATTGATAAGCTATAAGAAAATTCCTGGAATGGAACAATACTTGCCGGTATGTGGCTTTTTTGTCTCTTACGGCATACTAGGGATAGGAAAACTACTCAGCGCCTTCCATGTGCGGTACGTGACCGAATATGGTCGACCAGGATTGACTACGGTTTGTTGGAATATATTTTTATCCGCAATTGTAGCTTTTCTAAAATTAGACACGCCTCCCGAAACCTTGAAAAAAAAGCTAAAAAAATTTAATCCGCCAATGTCTGTTGAGCAGATTAAATAATATTTTCATATTTATGAAATAAATCTATTTCATCGACTCGTGATTTTAGAATTTTAGATGAAAAACACTTACCATGAAGTAAATGTTTTTCATGTAAAATTCGTCAATTAAATTGCAAGCTTCGTTTATATTCCAATTCAACTACATTATTTGGTGAACATGAAATCCTAAAAACGAACCCAGCCAATGATCCATTTTGAACAAATCCAAAAAAAACATGGATGAAGTAAACATGACATACAATAAAAGTTTAAAAATTGTCGCAACATTTCAATTTTTTTCAATGTCGCATTCGCAATTCATATTTTTTTCAATCCTCGAACATTACCAGGAATCGTTAAATCATCATCAGCAGCCTTTTTAATGTTCCCACTGCTGGGACTCAAGCCTCCCCTCAAGAAGAGGGAATGGGCCTTAATCCACCACGCTGGCCCAGTACGGGTTGGTGAATGTCACATGTCTTCGAATTTTTGTTTCTAGGACATGCCGGTTTCCTCACGAAGATTTTTCTTCACCGGTTTGAGAGCAGTGGTAATAAAATAAATTACACAAAGTAAGATTTGAACCCGCGACCTATTTACAACTGCATCACTGCTCAAAGATAAATAGATACTCGGAAACAGATTTTCCTTTATCAGTTCAGGATTACAACTACATCAGCCGATTTTTGAGGATTACGTGTTCTAAAACTGTTTTTTATTGACGGTTTTATTCTACACCGTCGTCAATCATTCTAACAATATGTAGCAATAGGTAGTTAAATTGTTGAACACTTGTGGCTGACAGTTGTTTACGGTAAAATTAGAGGCAAAGTGCCTATCAATGAGTTTGAAGAGTTAAGCACGAAGTTTTGACCGTCGGGAGTACCCTTGGAATAATGTCCTGGCATATTCTCATGAGTAACACATCCAATAAAGTTTATTACGTAGTCTCTTAATACTTTATATTTTCATATAAAGAAAGGATAAAGAGCCCAACGTAACTTATGAAATACTCCAGGGTAAAGTCATTTGAGATGAGAAATAAAAATAAATGATTACTGCGTACACCAATTTAAATATGCATGTATTGACGAATGGTACGCTGTTCATAAATAAATAGCGTCCCTAGGTATCATATTTGGGCACAAAAAACTAAATGTAGATAGGCTTCTGCCAGGGTTGCAAAATTGTTCGAGAGAATAAGGGCCTTATCATATGAGTGCGCAACGAATACAGTACGGGCGCGCAACGAACACGCCGCGCATGTGCAGCGAATTTGTTGTGAACGCGTAACGAGATCCGGGAAAAGGGTGCTGGTCTCTAGTGTCTTCAAAGTAACAAAGCCAACAGCAATGTCTCCTCGTCGGAATCTATTTTGTTACTGAGTGTGTCGTACGTCGTTAACTTGCTATTGGAAACATTGTGAATTAGCCACGCGTCCGCAACGTCTTCGCTGTATAGCCGCGGCGAGTTCAAGACGCGTCCGCTGCGCGCCCGCCCCGCCCTGCAGCCGCTCACAAACCGCTAGCAACCGCGGCACATAAAGCCCTTACCACGGCCCAGAAAAGGACAACTGTAGAAACACATATCTCTATATGTGTTCCTACAGTTTTAGTCTATAAAAGTCTGAAACACCTCGTCGCTCCACCCCGGACGGTAGAAGTCATTTAAAAAGCCGCCAGAAAAAAAGATTCACTTCATTCATATCTATTCACTCACGTCTGGGTAAACACTGTTTACATTCATGAACTGAAAGCGTACTTCTTTCGACTTTACATGTTTACACGACACTCGTTAGCTAATACAAATTAACATGAGCAACTTTAATAATTGCTGCGCGCATTATAAGGGTTATCTTAGGGCTGTCCCAAACAGGCCGCCCGCCGCTTTCTTACCTGATTACCGTAGCCTCGCCTCCAACGGGCAATTTAACGTCATAATACCTTAAATAATTCAATTGTATGCACCCTGCTGGGTACGAAAGCCGACGGATTTTACTCACAGTATAATATAATTTTCTCGTATGAAACTTCACACAAACTGGCGTTGATTTCATGGCTTCTAATTAAACTACAGTACCTACAAGGAATTGTAAACATGTAGTGTTAATATTAAAGACCTAAAAGGATTTTTGGCGGGATTTCGTCACGTATAGTTTAGTTTTAATTATTTGCAAATTGATTCATAATGGATATTGTGATATAATACTGGTGTTTTGTATCATCACAAAGGCACGGCGGCGGTGTCCCTCCCAAACGGATCGCACCTCCGCCATATGCTCTACCGTATCCACACAACGGTGGCACCCAGGCGTTTTTTCCTCCTAAATCAGGAACTTACCTTACCTAATTAGTGCAGGAACTTACCTTACCTAATTAGTGCAGGACCTTACCTTACCTAATTAATGCAGGAACTTACCTTACCTACTTAGTGCAGGAACTTACCTTACCTAATTAGTGCAGGAACTTACCTTACCTAATTAGTGCAGGAACTTACCTTACCTACTTAGTGCAGGAACTTACCGAGCTTACCATGTCCGGTGATGTTCTGCGTCATGCGGAAAGTGAGAACGCCGTGACGTAACTCCAGTCACTCCTCAAAGAGGGGACTTACCGCACTGGAATGTGTTGCATGTTTGTTGTTGTTGTGTAGTAAACAAAGAATTGTTATATAAAAGTACTTCATAAACTGACACTGACTGACTATATGCATAAATCATGCGTAGCATAAGTAAAAATGAAAGACCCGGAATCACAAAAATGTTCAACCGATTATATTGCTCGCCTGTATACATCAACTGTGCTGATTGACATGGTTTTTTTTTAAGTTTTGTGTACAATAAAGAATTTACTCTCAATTTTCGGCCATTCGGTGTATAACCTAAAATTGAAAGTGAATTATTTGTGTATGTAAAGTGAGCAAAGGCTCAGTTAGTTGCCAAAAAGTTGGTAATCCTTGCCTGGGTGAGACGATACTTCACGCTGGAAAAGCTGCTCAAACTTTATGAAGCGCAGATACGATCGTGTGTGGAGTACTGCTCTCATCTTTGTGATGGATCTGACCTGCCGAGTTGCTAGCATGATGGTTTTGTATCGGATACATTCTGGAGAGTATATATGCGTTAGAAGTGCACTGTTCCATCTTCGAACCAAGACGTATGACGAGGAGATACTAGTATATTGGTGGCCATTTCACTTCACCTATATGACGCACAAAACGTTCGTTCGTTTTGAGAACACATTCATTGTGCGTACAGCTAAGGAGTGGATGTCCCCACTGGAGTCTGTGTTTCCTGATGGCTACAACCCGGGAGTCTTAAGTCAAGAGTGAATACGTTACTTGTAGGTAAGTGCGCTCCACCGCATCGTCGCTTTCCACCAGATGAGTAGCGGTCAAGCGCTAACCTATCTCCAGTAATATTTTAAAGCGGCGACTTGTTGGGGTCGCTTAGCGCCCAGTCTAAAACGATGAATACAATAAATTGTGGTGGGGTGAGCTAGCGCACTTTTCCGCACTAGTGCGGAAAACAGTATTGCTTGCTTAGGTAGGAACAAGAGCGGGTTTTCGAGTATGTGCATTGAAAAATAATTTACTTATTCGATACCTATTTATTCGAACAAAAGGTAGAGCCAAACAACCCCTGGAAAGTACAAAGTAACTACCTCTAAAACAATTTCCCTTGACACTTATCATTATCATCATAATGACAATTACTTTTATCAAAAGATTGACAAAACAAACTCGAGACTCGTTGAAATCTGAACTTTAAATTAATAAATATAGGCGCATTGTAGACAATGGAGACAGCTGTTGTCATTGTCACAAAAGTATTTGCTTTTGTTCCTAAGGTGACTATTCAAGCAGGGAAAGATAAAAATTACGAACTCCGAGGTGCTTCGAGGCGTTTTTATCAAAGAAGAAAACAAAGGGTTGTTTAATGACGGTATTAGTGGAAAGTTCACGATAAATTCGGGGTCGTTAGGGGTTCTTTGTCACTGTTGTATTGTGTCGTGAGTCAAGTACTCGCGAACGTTTCATTGGAAAACCTAATTCAATGAGAATTTTAAAATTTAGTTCACCCCAGTTATCTAGATCTTAATGTATTTTAAGATATTTTTTTGTTTGACTTTTCGGGCGGTATCCAATTAATTATTCACTTGTCTTTTTAAATTAATGTGCCTAATGAAAATTTGTGGAAAAGGTAGGTCGTTATTTCGATAAATTAGGCTATAAATTTAGTTAATATTTTATATATTCAGTGTTTAAACCATATAGAAGTCTTTAAGCTTTGTTGTCTAAAAGGTCTCCAAAACTCGTCAAAGTAGCCAAAATGCATTAATGTAAAAAAGAAGTAGGTCATTG
The DNA here is from genome assembly GCA_929112965.1 of Mythimna albipuncta. Classification (NCBI taxonomy): domain Eukaryota; kingdom Metazoa; phylum Arthropoda; class Insecta; order Lepidoptera; family Noctuidae; genus Mythimna; species Mythimna albipuncta. Next base: position 12,788,927 of record OV815969.1, read on the forward strand.
AAATAAATTCTCCTTAGAATATATGCCAAATAAACGAGGAAACTGAAATAGCTACTCAATTTCACGTTTATATGTAATATTAGTGTGTATAAACACCCACACAAGTCATTAAAAGCACATTGACACAAGCTAGGACGCTTTTAAGTCGTATCTATAACGCCGAATATTATATTTACAGAATTCTATTTACAGACACGATTTCAAAAGTTACTCTCATCAAAGAGCAGAAATTCGTTAAACGAAATAAAACTCAGTAAATAGGTAAATGTTTTTAAAAACAGCTAATAGGAAGCGCTCAAATTCAGTACAGATATATTTTATATTGAACATGTATTTACGTAATATAGAGCTATTTAAACACCACAGTCGATTTAACAAGAGTCCTGAAAATGGGTCACAGATCTTTAAAAGAAAATTTCCAAATACCAGTACAACAGTACCAGGAGCGCAAACTGTGTAAGAGGTGCACGAAGTCATAGATAAAATAAGGCTAATGCCTAAACATGTACGAAGGCAGCTACCTAAATACCACAATCCATTAGCAGAGACTGTTATTACTTTGCGGCGAGCCGTCCGACAAGACTGACGTTTGCACCGCCATCCTGCTAAAGGCATCCTCCTAAATGTAGTTCATACAGCTGGCCTTTTTTGTGCTTCGTAAATGGAATTAAACTCGAAAATGGACGTGATTATATTTGATTTCCTATTAGCGAGAGTCTTTTAGAAAGGTTTCTTTTTTATATAATTCCGGTACCTGGGAAAAATCGTCACAGATCGGTACCTAAATGTGTTTGATACTTTTAAACTTTGCTAGTTGCTAAGGATACGCCGTATTGAAAATAATTATGTAGTCTCAGTGTATGTAAATAAGGAGATATGTTTAACATTTTAGCTTTACATAACCACAGTGAAATTCAAAACGTAAATAGTAGCGAAGTAACAATTAGGGGGAATTGGCCCATTTTGGGTTAGAGCAAAGAGTTCAAAATACTTATTAAGGTTGTTGTAAGTAGCGATTACGGTGCCCGGTGAACATCCCGAGTGTATTAAGTACAAAAGCAAATAGGTACCTTTGTTGTTTCACTTAATTCGAGCTTACTATGTTGAACGGGTGGTGCCGAAGTTAATATACTAATATAAAGCCTGGAACTAAATTGCGAACTTTTTACGGTATTTCTCAGAAATTTTCTATTTTGACTGTTTTACGGAATTAATATTGACGAGAGAAAACACGGAACACAACAGCGTGGGAGGAAAAAAAAATATCTCAGGTTCACTGAACTTAAACTTACATATGTTTTAATTGACCTCGATCACGTGACCTATCACACAGAAACCTATAGTCTAGTGGTCAGTGGCCCTTATTGCTATGCTGGAGGTCGTGGGCGCGATTCCCACTTAGAACAAATGTTTCTGTGATGAACATGATCATTTTGTATATGTCTGGGTGTAACTTATCAATAATATGTATTTCTTTAGTAATATATAAATGTTTATCAGTGGTCTAGTACTAATACCCCAAGCTCTACTTGTGCTATTGCTATATATACATATTATTTACATTTATTTTTATTTAAAATGTAAATATTATATTATATACAGCAATAGATTCCCTCAGCTGTAGCGTTAATTCAGCGATAGCCTTCTCTCAGGTTTTTCTAGATATCTCCTAAAAATAAATAATTTTACCTCTTTATAATATTCATTGAGTTTGTATCAAATAAACACAGCTGGCAGTAGAAAATATGGCAAGCAAAGTGGTCCCACATTTCTCAATGAATCTCAGAATGAAACGAGGCTCTTGTTTTTCTAGGACCTGGAAAATTGTTAGGACTCAAATCTCTCGTAAATTTAATTAACTAGGTCCTTCGTAAGTGGAAACGCCGCGCCGGTCCAGATATTCTATTTAAAATGTTTTTGCTTTTTTTTTAAGGAATCTCAATTAAGTGAAAAAACAAATTCGGTGGTAACGCGATAAAGTCAGATCTGTGTGGTACTCGATTAGTTATCTTTTCCCTAGTTCTGAGAAAACCCAGCCCCCTTTTCTGAACAATAAACTCAGAAACCAGGTAATAATAATGAAAGGTTAGTGAAACAACTTGTACCTATGTATAGGTATATAGGAAACCTTAGTAAGTAAACATCAATAAACTGATGAAGGTCACGCCGGGTCAAATGCTGAAAACTGGCACGATATGCAAATGACTTCTGAATTATATGAAATAACCTATTTCGTTTCTATCTACGAAATCCCATCTAAATTTTCTATTTTAAAATGTTTGATTAAAGCATCGAAGCACTACAAAAACTCTGCGTATCTACCAACATAATTTAGATATAGCATAATCAGCTTAAAGTAAATCAAAACAGCGGAAAATAGGTAACTCGCCTCTAGCGCCTGGACCGCTGAAATCTGGCCCCCGTGGCTTAATTTCATTCAGACACATAAACGGGCGTGTTACACACAAAAATATTTTTTTTTTTGTTTTAAGCGGTAGTGGTTGGTGGAATGTAATTGTGCATAGAATCCAGGTTTTCTGATTGCAATGTTAGCGCGTAACGTATCTTTTCTTTTAATATATCAATGAATATCAGTGTAACATATTCCCACTGATGGAACACAGGCCTCTTCACCAATGTTGGACCATCCACTATGCAAAGCCAAAGTAAATACGGAGCTATCCATTTCCTCAAAGATGTTTTCCTTCACCGTTTCGAGGAATGGTACTGAAATAAATGGCTCATGCAGGCTTCGGCTCTGCTGGGCTCCCTACGGTTTTGTTGACATGTTTTTGAGGTGCGCTTGTGGCTGGAATTCGGGGTCAGGGTCCCAGTTGCTGGGGCGTGAGGACGTCCGTTCCACCACGCGTGCGGTCGCCTCCTACCTAGCATTACTGCTTGACAGAAGAAGGCGCCCGCCACCTATTTATCCCGAATGTATTATTCCTTTTTGATCATTTTCACGCAGGCGAAACCGCTTGTAGAAGCCAGTTTTAAGATATTATTGATCTTGTCGATCATGAAATAGCGACTGATTAAAGCTCAGAAACATATACACAGACAAATGTTGACTATATTGTACCTAAACTCGATTTAAGCAAACAATCGTGTTATCCAATTAACTATGCAACCACATTGCTCGAGATTGTCACACCTTGTAGTATTAACTGGGGGTTGCTATATAAATAACTAGCTTTTGCTCGCGGGTTCGCCTGCGTACATAAAATATAGCCTAGGTCACTCAGGAACAAAGCAGCTTTCTACCGGTGATAATTTTTTTGAAATCGAAGCAGTACTTTCAGAGTTTACAACCTACAAAAAAAAAACAATTTTACCTCTTTATACTTAACATTAGTGTAGATTACAATGTTACGTTAAAATTGTTAATAATAATTGTACACGATGTTGTTGGAAAAATTAAACTTTCAAAACCAAATAATTATATATTGAGATAGGAAATTTCTCAGAACTGGGAACATAAACATATGCGCGTTATACAAAATTAATTAATTGATAGCGACTCGCCCTGGCTTCCCACTATCGAGTGCAATATATTATAAATATATTATAATTTCCCACTGATCAATATGATTTATATGTAGGTATTTATGTTATGTGTATCGATTTTAACTATAATATTTACGTTCAACATGATGTATTACAAGCTGGCGCGCTGGACTGAAAAACGTCGCTGTAATATATTGCGGCTACCCCACGTTCACGAGGTATTAAATTTATATTAAGATAAAGGTGATTCAATTGACGTTTAAGTAAGATATGAAGGTAGTATGTGTATATTATATTACTGCCAATAAGGTAAGATAGGTTCTCGTCAAAGGAATATTAATTTTATAAACCAAATAAAAATAACAATAAAGCTCACAGCTCACGACTCCAACAGGAATTTTATTTCGTACGAATAAAACACGTAAATTGGAATAGTCTAACAAAAAAAAATATAGGACACATTGAGATGACATGTCGCCGCAGTTTATGACAATGAAAGCCGACGAGCCACTTCGGCTGAATTTAATCCGCAGCGGTTAAAGTTCCCTTCAGAAACAATAACAATTCGTTCAACGATATAATGTGACCGCACAGTTTTCCCCGGAGGAAGTTTTAAGTGCAAAAGGCCTCACAAGTTTATGTGTTGAATGAATCTAGGAACCAGCCGTAATGTAAAAGTTGTAATTTGATTTGCAACCGTAACCACTAGCTCCCATTGTTTTCATTTACCCACAAAACGGCTTTTTGTTCCTCGTTTAAACAAGTTACGACTTTGAGAGTTATGAATAAATGAATAGCTTTTCATTATACCCGCCTCTATCTACTTAAGGTGCCTGCAAAGGTTTTTACTGTCGTTAGGAAATTCGAAGAAGATGAACTTACGCCCGCATATATTAATTTTTGATCTCATTTCCTTATTACTCGTTTACGTTTTGATTACCTACTCCTGGTCGCCAACGCTCAATCATTTTATAAAAAAACTTAGTTCTAACTTAAGGCGAGGCTGCACTTATTTTAATTTTTTTTGAACCTCTGGAAATTCACAAATATGAAAAAGAACACCATGAAAAAATATTTTAAATTGACCATAATGACCAACCGTAAAAATATTTTATACCACCAATATATAAATGATATAAGTTGTCCCGATAAAAAAAATCACGCATTGAACCCAACTTACGATTTTAAACGTGTATATCTCGTGATTAGGTCACAGGAATATATGAAAGGTAAATAAAATAAAAAAGCTTGTTTTTTAAAAGGGTATTATTAGTTTTTTTAGTATTATAAACAAAAAACTTGAATAGATACTATGCATTTTTTTTTTATTAAAATAAAATCGTTGTTACGGGGCCGCGAAGTCGACATAGACCCGGGCTAGTACCTATAAAATACTCTGTGACGGCAACCGGCTCTTAAATGAACAGAATACTTCTAAATGACGCGTAGGTGTTTTCCTCTTAGAATCCCACATTTATTACAAAAATTGTATTTACCTATTGCTACATACTATTATACAGGTATTAAAAAGGTGTGACTGGTAATTAGTGTACGATACTCAAACACGTGATTGTGCTCATGATAACCAACAACAATTTTTATTATGGGAGCAAAGCCAAAATCGCGAAAAAAATATCAGCTGTTTAGTACATTAGGCAAACATAAATGTACTGAACAGCTGATTTTTTTTCGCGATTTCAGGTTTGTTTTCATAGTAAAAGTTGTTGGTTATCATGAGCACAATCACGTGTTTAACTATCGTACACTAATTACCAGTCACCCTATATTACTAGCAGGCCCTGTATACGTTGTTCTGCAGAGGCGTAGCATAGATTAATTTAGACGTGGGCGAAGAAGCATCAGCGAGGTCATTTTCTTACATAAATTCGATAACGAGACAGTGACTGTTGCAACCCATTGTTCGATTACATGGCGTCGTCGCTTACCATCAGGTGAAATAGTAATCAATCGCTAGCCTATCAAATAGTGGAGAGCCGTAAGGCGTCAAATTAGTAAAACCTCAGAATCCGGGGCCAGTCAATGAATCTTAATACAAACTATTGGACTGGATTGTTTAAAGCTCAACTAAAAAAGTAAAAAAAATTGTGCGCTCTTGTTTTTTTTTTACCTGATATAAACTAGTGCTTGACTGCGATCCCAACAATTGATAACAACAATTTACTGAAATATAAGATGGATAAGAGAAAAAAAAAGGTTTAACACCCAAGTTTGCAACCTTGAACATCCTTGAAAAAACTGCGAAATTTTGGAACTTTTTTTAGATTTTTCGAAAAACTACCCAAAGAAAGCATTTTTAAGTATAGTTGCTTATAATATAATAAAGCTAACTAAATATACTATAATTTGAGCTTAACCACATTATTCTAGGTTTATTAGTTGCAGAGATACAGTTTGTCAAAGTAAGCATTTTTTTTTTATGAAAAGAAATATATTTGTGTTTGCGTCATATTCAAAGACACGTACTGGCTAAACTAATAGTCCTAGAGAAAATTATGAGGCAAAAATTTGTATCAAATTTAATTAGCTTAAATTTTATACCAAAATAATGCGTCTAGGCTTCATAATTTTCTCAAAAAATTACAAAAATTTCGAGTTCGTCTATACATATAATAAATCTGTGGAAATTTTTTGTTGTGCGCGCATCACGTAAAATGTACCAAATCAATGTTGACAACTTTTATACATTAAAATTGTGTGTAACTTGATATGTTAATTAGGCTTTGTTTCATCGCAATCGGTTGACTATATCGAAAGATATACTACATTTATTGCCTGTTATGCGTTACGAAGTCCACAGAATCCAGTCTCGATCAGTGAGGCGAGTGGAGAAGGATGAATAATGTTTTCTGGAGGTGGAGACGGGTGGTGGTGTTCCACATTCTCGTCCTCTTCATCCAGGACGACAGGGTTGGCATTGTTGCAATTTCGACCTTGGCAATAGAAACATAGGATAGAGCACTTGAGCCTGGTCTTTCTGCAAGTGCACGACCATAATCCAAGCAATAAAAAAAAGAAACTGAAACAAGTGACAGAATTTTGCAGTTTTCCGAGCACTGCAGTAGAATTGCTCATCTTTGACTTGCTGTATCTTCGTAACCAATGGTCAAATGCTCAAGTTTCGCTCAAATTATAGTAAATTTATCTAGCTATCTTTACAGCTATTTATATTGCGCTACGATTCGAATAATAATAATAAAAATATCGATACGAATCGTAGTGCAATAAGAGTCAGTTTTCGAGTAAAAAAAATAATTAAAAAATGAAGTTCGCATTTTTTTTAAATTTTTCCATATATTGTTAAAAACACATTTCAAAAGTTTATTTAAAGATTCATTAGCTGGCCCTGGATTCCGAGGTATAAATCTTACGGCACTCCACTAAAATATAAAAAAAACCTCGTTCTTATAGAGCCTTCGCCTGCGCGAAGCCCCTTTGGGTGCGAGGCCGTGGGCAAGGGCCTATGCTTCACCCACGTTAACGACCTTACAACCACTAGACGTCTGATAACAGGCGACGCATGTCTGTCAACACATATGATTTATAGATCTAATATCTCGACCAATCAGAACGCAGTACCCCGCTCCCAAGTGCCAATCAGTATGTAGTACCTATCCCGCTCCCCGTACCTCAACTAGTTACTAGTTACTAGAAACAATTCTGTAATTGTTTTGGTGCGCTAGTTCAACCATGAGGCGTTTAGTGGCTGTGAGGTCGTTGACCCACACCTAGCTACGCTGCTGTTGTTCTGCCATACAAATTATCTAAAAATTTCATCCGCATCACTGTCTACTGGTAATGTGCCCAAATACTGGCGATTAGATAATTTTGTATTTATGTCAATCAATAAATGGTTTGCTATTGATTCAAAACGTCCAGATTACAATGAAAGCTTGGACAAAGTGCCTTTCAACTGGGCATACAATTATTCGCATTGCAATTTGTATTTAAGAGTTTTAAAATTTCATTCATCAATTTCAATTAAAGTGAAGTGACATCAATACTGACCAGATTATTGAATTTTATACATGTACAAAATACATATATTTATGATTACGACGAGGTGGAAATATTATTATTATTGTTTGTTAAAGGTAAACTTTGAAAGCTTTACCGGATGCCACCATTTTGTGAACCTCCTGGAGGACACGGTGTGCCCCGTTTATCTGAGCACCTTCGCCGTATCCTCGTGGGGGCTATCGATGGCAAGAATCCCTCACGCCAGGCTTTGGTACAGGCCATGGTCCGGAGCGAGGAGAAATGGCAGACGGTCGCCTCTTTCTGCAAAGCAGTAAAGTAGGTAGCCGAACGCTCGAGGGAACGGCCCTCACACCTCAGTCGCCGTTCCCGACCCTGATTTCAAGCCACCGTAGGCGTGGGCTTGCGAAATTCGCCGTCTAATTGTCTGGTAACCGTCCGGACTGAGCCCAAGTCGTTAACAGCGCGTAGTGTTCCACGTGTCGTCGCCTCTGGGAGATGACATGTCAAAACCGTAGGGTAGAAGCCAACTGAGGCCATGAATACGCTTCTGAAAGGAAAACCTGAGATCCTGGAATACAAGGCAACAAAGGAACATAGGAGAAGGTTTTAGTCAGTAAAAGTCTGACACACCCTCTCGCTCCGCCCAAAGGCAGGAGATGTCATTAGGTGATTTCACACCTAAAAAAAAACTTTGAAAGCTTTAGCTTTAGCTTTTTTTTTTAATTTTTCTCTCGTAAAAATTGAGTGTATCAGACATAATTTTAGATAATAAGGATACAGGGCTACTTCTCAGAACAATGTTCGATAGAAGATCCAAGGGACGGGCCCTTACTGTCCTCCCCAAGTGACGACAACTGAAACCGAAATACATACGCCCCCAGTAGCTTCGACCCGGCTGGGCCCCTGCTGTTGCTGACCACTCCTTGAGGCGCGTGAGAATAGTGCGCGTCATCGACGACTTGGGCTCGGTCCGGACAGTTACCGGACGGTCGGACAGCAAGCTACCCATTGCTCGCCACCCGCAAGCCCGTGCCTACGGTGGTCGGAAATCGGGATTGGAATCCCGGCGGCAGCGGCTGGGGCGCTGTGATCGGCGTTGCCTGATACGGTCGGCCTTCTTCTTTGCTAGCATTACTGCTTCGCAGAAGGAGACGACCGCCTGCCACTCCTCCTCGCATGTACTAAGACCCGGCGTAAGAGATCGCCGCCGCCGATCACCCCCACGAGGGCACCGCGATGCTCCGCCCAAGCTGCGCACACCTCCACTGTGTGCTCCACCGTGTCATCCGGGCGTTCCACACAGTGGCAACACCCGGGCGTTACTTCCGCACGAATCCGGTGCAGGAACCTCCCGAACTTACCGTGTCCGGTGAGAACCTGCGTCATGCGGAAGGTGAGGACACCGTGAGGTCTTTCCAGCCACGCCTCAAAGACTTTCGAGAACATACCGCCATAATGGTGGCGTGCCCATGGCTGAAGGCTTTAATTTTATTAAGACCCCTACCGGCAAGTGCAGTTAAGCAGACGACCACCTCATCGGTTGACCTGCGACGAACCAACCCAAAAAAATACTTCTTATAACTACGAGTTTGCGTTGCGTCGTTGCCCATGTAAGACTATGATAAATAAAATCATTTTTATGATAATTGAAAATTCGCAATATAGAACATAAGTTATCCACATCACAAGAACAACGAACAGTTTGTACGAGTACGTAAAATCAATTCTAAAGCGTGCACCTTATTGCCCTAATCTATTTTAATTGTAGCTTAAGAACCCCTTTGATTACGTTCATTATCAAGCTACTAGGTTTTGTCAGTAGCTTCACCCGTGTGATGGTTGGAAATTATGTCATAACAACGTGTTACAAGAAATAATTTAAGTATTGTCGTTTTTTTTTTTGATGTTTGGTAATAATGAAAAAGCAATCATTATTTTATTGACATAGAATTTGTAGAGTACGTATATGTATTACTTATATATATTTTACTGCGAATATTTTAGCACACATCTAATCTATTTATAAAATTATATTTTACTTGAAAACTATCACTTGGGATATTTTTTAAATCGAGGCATAATTCAACGAAATATTAAGATATTCACATGCCAAATTTTGCTAAGTGTAGATATTCAAAATAACTTTCATAAATATGTAAAACTCGTCAAAAATGTCATATAGGAGAATTTAAATGTTCAACCACACGGCGCTATGTCCAGTCAATGCTATGGTCAACCCACGATACAATGAAGCAATCTGCGCAGTCTTTTCAAAACTGTTGTAATACGTCTCCAGTCTAACCGGATGCAGCTGGATACCAGTATTTTACATGGATCAACTGCTCATTTGACCTACCACAACCCAGCAATTGTAAACACGAAACCCCTTGGTAAGACTGGTGTCAGATAGCCCTAGCGTAACAGCTATTAAAGATCTACAAGTTACAGCCAAAAAGAATGATTTTAACGTGCTTTCTTAATGTTAAGATGATCACCCATCCACAGAGCGACCTCAGCAAGCGTATCTTAAACTTGGTGATCTAAGCTGTTATTACTTACATATCATTTCATGTATCAAATCTTGTAAAAGACCGGCCAGCCCTAATTCGTTGTTCAAACATACATTACAATATTAGTAGGGTAAGCACCTAAATATAATTACTTCGAAACTAGTTGATCCTGATCTTTGAGTCAAGAGTGAATAGCTTACTTCTAGACAAGCATGCACCACTGTCGTAAAAATCATCACTTACCATCAGTTAAGAGAGGCAGAGCAAGCCTAAGAATAAAAAAAAGCTTAGGTATCCCAAGTGAACAAACTCTCGGGATAAAAAGTATCCTATGTGCTATTTCAGGACTTCGCTCGCATGACAGTAAAAATAATATAATTTTTTTATTCAGTTATATAGAAGAAGGCTTACAGACTAACAAAACAATTGATATAAAAAGTGTGATATTTTCAAATCTCTGATTACAAGCCTCCACACGTAGACAATATATATATTTATATATGATATAATATAGCGAGACGAAAAATACATATCACAATTAATTTATTTATTTTTTTTATTGCTTCTAATAGCAACGAAAGAGAGAAGCTAGTTAATTATCAAAAAAATCCCGATATAACCCTATGTGCTATTCCAGGACGTAGTCATAGCCACATTGCATCCAAGTCCATTTCGCAGTTCGATCGTGAAGAAGTAACAAACATACAGACACATACCCACAAACTTTCGCCTATAACATTACTCTAATATATAGTTTGATTCAGCCTGAATCAACTTTTATTAATATTTATATTAAAAACTGTACATTATTATTATTATTATTTAGCGAAGCAATGTAGGTCAAAAGCGGCGACGGTTCGCCAGCAGCAAGCCGGCGTAGCTTCGGAAATATCGGTTACACATTGCATGCCAGCCCTATTATGCGCAGTACCGAGGTTGCTAATGAAGAGCATATTAGAAAAAACTGTGACAAAGCAGCATTAATGAAACTGCTCGTTAAGAAAACTTGAACGCTGAAAAGACATATTTTCCTGTGAAAGAGAAGTTGTTAATGCAGTTCCTAATAAGAGAATTTGTTTTGTATGTATTTTTAGGTGGGTACTTGTTTTGTACGTATTTTTTTTAAGTGGGTACTTGTTTTGTACGTATTTTTTTTAAGTGGGTACTTGTTTTGTACGTATTTTTTTTAAGTGGGTACTTGTTTTGTACGTATTTTTTTAAGTGGGTACTTGTTTTGTATGTATTTTTTTAGGTGGCTACTTGTTTGCTTTTTTTAGGTCGGTAAGCATCTAATGACTTCTCCCGCTGAAGGGTGGAGCGGAAAGGCGTGTCAGACTTTCACTGACTTAAACCGACTCCTATGTTCCATCTTTGACTAGCGTTCCAAAACCCGGGTTTCCGTTTTGGAAGCCAACCTATGGTCCTAGTAGGCTTGGACCTTGCCAGGCCCTACGGTTTTGCTGACATATCTTTGAGGCGCGTTCGGTACGAACGGCAAGGGAAAATACATCTGAAATAAAAGTATTCTACACGCTATTCTAGGATATGATCTAAACCGTGCGGCAAATTTTGTCCAAATCCATTCAGGCATTAGAGCATAAAACTTTAAAAAACGTGCCTACTCACACATACACATACAAATACATACAAAATTTCACCTGTATAATATTAGTGTGGTGCACGAAATAAATGGCTTAAATGTATCTTCTTCTGAGTAAATATTAAAATTCAATAACTCTGATTTATTTATCTGTGTGCCAAGAGTCGGGTAGTTGCCAACAAAAGTTCTTTGTCTCACGGAAATCCATTTTCCTTCAGTTTCCGCACCCTCCCTTAATGTTTATATTACCCGTACATTTACAAAAATACCAGTAACATTCCTACGTCTTGCATTTTGTTCATATATTTAGTTTTTCATTAAAATCCTATTTAATTTCCAGAGGCATCACGAAATAAATTATTCATCACATCTTTATGAAATGCAAATTTTTAGGCAATGCTCGAAGCCAATTTTGAAGATAAACTCGTGGAAAACATATCCCACGTTACTATATTTCTTTTCACATGAGGGAATTCAAAACAACCATTAATGTTACTCAGGGTAATCATGAATATTCCATTGAAACCCTTTTACGAGATAGCCTTACACGAACCGCTTTTAAAAATAATTCTAAATAATTAATGCTTCAGAGGAATTTTATAATGGGTAGTTTACGATCACACGGTCGTGTTAAAAGTTACGAAAAGGTCGCTTACTTTATAATTTGTTTGATAATCAAGATGGCACAGTGAAATATCCCGCTGTGATATCGCCTTACAAAACAAAAAGAAAGTCAAAAGTGGAAAATAAAACGTGAGCCTTTATAGAAGTTGTGGAAACGGAAAGTTTTCCAATTGATAATAATTTCCATTGTGATGCAACACAAAGGGGAACAGGAAAGTATGAAGTTCTGAAATAAATTCTTAATTTAAGAGCTGACTGAACGCTATCTGAAAGGAAAGTCGGGATTAGAAGAACAAAGACTACGGCTCAGCTCACTGTGGAGCTTAATTTTTTGTTGACTTCTGTTTCGCTCTTTGCCGTTTGCATAAATTGGACTCGCCAACTTCGTTAAAGAACTTAGACCGATGGGAACTCACTACAACAGTGAAAAAAAACTTCCCCTTCACACAAATAAGTTATTACCAGTGCGAGTTCGTGTCAATATCAATCCAAATAACCCGGAAACGCGTCGCAAATATGCAGTAAACGACCAAATGTTCGCATCAAATAAATCGTAAATCCTTAACAGTCCATTCATAAATCACAACGAAACGCTTCGACTTTAATTGGACATGAATAAATCAAGAAACACTTAATTACGTTCACGAACTTAACTGTAGAAGGAATAATTTCCAAATGGCATGAAACAGGTAAATCACGGGTCCGTCGAGTACTTAGCATACAAGACGCGCAGTCCGACGATACATATGCGAGTAGCGAGCGACGAAGAAAAACCAACAGGACTGGACAAATTGGTTGGAGGTCCGCAATTTATTCCACTTATCATAAAAAATCCTATTCACAGTACAAAAAGGTGAGGGTTGTAGTTTTTGAGTGTTTGGGGTGCATGGTGCGGAAGCGGCGGAGCTCGTAAATCCTTGTTGTTCCGTTCTACCGCGCCGTACCCGATTACATTCTAATTCCGCCGTACAACTACTTGCAGATCGCGGCTCGCCTATAAATACGGCCAATTAATACTCGTAATGACGTCATGTGTAGAGGATTACTATTTGAAGCTAGTTTGAAGTGAGAATTTCTGTATGTAAAGATTTTCTTTTACCTGGTATACAATCATTACGTTTTACTCTTACTCAATGGAAGTATTTTCTTACTTCAAGTAACTTATTTTTTTAAATCTATTCACATGATTTGAGGAACTCAATATTCATATAATTTCATAAGTTTATTATGCTTCTGTATATGACACAATTATTTAAAAAAAAAATCTCTATTCACCGTAAGAAGACCGAAGATGACCTAAATTTTTCCATGGATTATGAATGCTATGATAAAATGTACTACAATTTAAAAAAGATAAATGTGTTGCTGACTGTTTAAATAAAAAGAACTAAATTATTACGTGGATTATATGAATACTATGATAAAATGAACTACACTACAACTTTCAAAAAGTAAATGCATTCGTAATGGTAGTAAAATAATGAAATTAAATCCTTCCAAAAGTGCCACCGGTTATAGTAGAATATAATGGTGGACACATATTTATCCAATAATATTTTCAGCTGCCTGAATGAACATGTTAACTGGATTACAATTTAAATAGTCCTCATTATATTTTTAATGATCATCAAGATTTAAATGTAAATGGGGATCATATTTAACGCAATCATCATTATCATCATCAAACAAGTAGCCTACCCGCTATGATTATAATGACGACTACGTATATACCTACTGTGATATCAAAGGAGATCACATAAAAAACATACCCTGTGTGCATGCTGGCAGGTGGACACATACCTACACTTTTAAAACAGTTTTACTACCTATGTGTGTTCAAATAATTATAATCGTATATCTTTTTTTGCATGTTATATTATTTCATTGTTAAGTATGTATTTTGTGCATACAAATTTTCCTTTTACTCCAACTTATGCTGGGAGAGATTTCTTCTGGTGTAAGCTTCCTCTTTGTACTATTTTTCTGTTTTCTTCTTATTTTGTTTTATTATTTATGTGTGTGCATAAATAGTTAAATAAAAATAATTAATTAATTGAATTTGAATTAATTAAATTAGACCACGTTACTGGAGTGCAGAAAATATAAAATAAGTATTGAAATATTGTGACCGAGTTTATCTTCATACATAGCAAATCCCAGGAGCCTACACCTCGAGCTTGAGTTCCCATCGCTACAGTACCTATACGGCGGCGGGATCAGTGTCTGTTGCAAATGTGGAACTTTTATTTTGAAGCTTTCGGCTATTGCACAATCAACTCTATGTCATCACGAATATTAGGTTAAACAGTGACGGCTAGAATCAGTTTACCTAAACCTAATTAATAATAAGGATGATTTCTAGGTACTCAGAACACATATATTATGTATTGTGTCACTTGCTTGCTGACGCAGTTGATTAGGTATAAAACATTTTGTGATAAAACGTAGGCTTCAATAGATTCTAATACACAAAATAAAAGAAAAGAATATTACAGACTGATACAGCAAAATTACGCCGAGCGCGCGCGTACTGAAAAGGTTATCATTTCAGCATTTGCTAGGTGTCAGACTCCTAGTACTCGTGCCCTCGTGGGGGTGATCGGCGGCGGAGACCTCTCGCGCCGGGCCTTGGTCGAGGCTATGGTCCGGAGCGAGGAGGAGTGGCAGGCGGTCGCCGACTTCTGCGAAGCAGTAATGCTCGCTAAGGAGGCGGCCGACCGCATCAGGCAACGGCGCTCTCGCCGCCGCCAGGATTCCGATCCCGATTTCCAGCCACCGTAGGCGCGGGCTTGCGGACAGTGAGCAATGGGTAGCTCGCTGTCCGGCCGTCCGGTAACTGTCCGGACCAAGCCCAAGTCGTCGACGGCGCGCGCTGTTCCCGCGCGCCTTAAGGAGTTGTCAGCAACAGCAGGGACCCAGCCGGGTCGAAGCCTACTGGGGCCAGGGTTATCCGAAAGGGCGCTCGAGCCCCGGTATGAAGGCTTGAAGGAACGGGATGGGTTTTTTAGTCAGTAAGAGTCTGACACTATCTCCCGCTCCGCCCAAGAGCGGGGGTTGTCATAAGATGATTTTTCCCATCGAAAAAAAAAAAAAAAAAAAAAAAGACTCCTAGTACTGATTTTCAGCTGGCACCCCGCTGTGACCCAAAGACGAGGGTTTGGATTCGTTTGATTGGTGTATCCCACAATTGATAAACTTAAAATTAGAATCACAGTATTGTAAATCTAATTTAAGTTTATCAACTGTCTGTTTAGCAACATTCTGTAGTCGAGGTGTCGATAGCGAACACTAAATAATAGTTGGAAGAAAGAAAAATACCATCAAGCATACAGATTGATGACAATCTTGAAATGGTGACCGAGTGACATTGTGCTGTCATTCGGTCAAACCGTCAGTTTTATGAATAAAATGACTAATGACTTTGATTTCTGTGTGATAAGTTAGTGCAGGTATCTTGTTGATTCAGAACAACTAAATGACACCTCCAGCTTCTCAAATTAGATAGACTGTCTGAAAGTCTTCTAAACTTCTGAACTTGACTTAGCTGAACTTTATGGCTGAACGATGGCCACCATAATACAGGCTCTCGGCCTAGTTTGGTGGTTATCATCAGATGTACTGTAAAACATTGTACTTGTTAAATGTGACTCTTTAACCACAATATGTTAATTGTGTCAAGTACCTAAACGTTTTTTTTTTTATTATTATTTTACTTAAAGTCTACCTTACCAGTTTTCTGAGTTTGTGATTAACTACCTGTTGTACGTATTACCAAGAAGTAACTTTACTACTTTACGGCCTTTATTAGAAAAAAAAACTTAGTTCACTATTACTATCCTAGTTTCTGCCATTGTTTGTCTGCTCTTATCCGGTAACATTTTCATTTGCTTATTGCTCCAGTTAATGTCTGCAGTGGCCTTTGCACGTGAATAGTAGCATCCTTTCAGCCGAAAGACGTCCATTGATAAAAAAGGCCACCTCTCAGTGTCGCCACCACATCTGCACGCTTGGCCAAGTGGTTATTCTGCAATCGTTAACGCTGTCGAAAAGTGATGATATGTATGGGAATGACGTCATCTCAACGTAAAGTCGCGTGGTCAGAACAAACGAATAGACAATTCGTAGTCAAGTTCACATCGTTCAAAATCGTTTCTACAATATTTAACGCTACATCCTTTGTTATACAAACGCTACATTGTAGAACGAGCGGCCGACTCAGGCGCGTCAACATGGCTACCAACTTATCGTTTTCTACAATTGCTGTCACTGAGGCGTTACCGATTAGAGAACGGCATTCGATTGTGACTTGGCTAGGGGGGCTGGTCCAGAGCTGCCCTTGACTCTCACCGGGTCAATGGTCTACTTTGTGAGAGCTATTCAAATAGTGCACGTGGTGCACTTTTGGTACGCGGTCACCACCGCAGAACTTTTTGGCACCGTCAACCATCGGTACCCTACTCACTGCCTATAATACTTCGGTTCCTACTGATGTCATAATCATATCAGCCGAAACACGTCCACTATTGGACATAGGCCTCCCCCAAGCGTCGCCACAACGACCGGTCCTGTGCATCACGCATCCATCGGATTCCCGCGACCCTGACCAGGTCATCGGTCCACCTTGTTGGAGGCCGTCCAACGCTGGGTCTGCCGGTACGTGGTCGCCACTCCAGAACCTTTCGTCCCCACCGACCATCTGTTTTGCGTGCAATGTGCTGATGTATTTGTTCCTAATTCGAATAGTGACATATGTACATCAAAATATTTATAAATATACATAACATACATTTCACACACTGATCCTGTAACTGCAAAAGCGAACTTCACTCAAAAGCAAACCTTTGTTTGAGCGATAGAGAAAGCATTTATTTGACTATTTAAAAGTGCCTGCAAATGGTCTATTTGAAATAAATGATTTAGATTTTGATTGATTTTTACAACATTTTATAACTGAAGAGAAGTTCATTATACAATTAATGAAAATAAAATTAGAATTAGTATGTACGTACGTATATGTTTTCTAAATAACCCAGAAAATATTACAAAAAACCGTATTGTAGTTAAAAAGAACAAGCTTACAACTTACGATGAAGAGCTTGCCCTTAATTCATTAATTCACAAATAACTAGACAGGTTTAACATTTATTTAACCTTAGCACTTTAGTAAATGAAAGTCAAAGAGTTTGTACATAATATAAATTTTATTAAACGTGTTAACATATTATTCTATTAAATTTCAAAATGGATAATTCAATTTTCATTGTCTGTACAATTTAATTTTTAAACAATTATGCTCTATTATATCATATATCACTGTAGTGAAAAACTCTAGTGTTATTTTTTTTATTATTGATTCTCTTTTGTTTGAATTGGCATTAAATTGAATAAAAAAAACTGTTGCATAACGTTTGTTTTCACAAAAATAAAATTGTTATGTAATCTATACATAGGTATAATAAAATCGTAGAAAAGTCAAAACTGTACATTGAATATTTTTTAAAAGTATACTTGGGGCGTGATCTACAATCGATACCGAAGCCAAAAATATAGTTTTTAGAATTTTTGTCTGTTTGTCTGTATGTATGTCCGGGATAAACTCAAAAAGTACTGCATGGATTTACTTCAAATTTTGCATGAATATTACTAAGAGGTCGGGTCAACATATAGGCTACATATTATCACGCTATCACCTACGGGGGAGGAGCTGTGAATCTTTATTTTTCTTACGCATTCTGTGACAGCGTGTAATATAAGGACGCATATTTAAATATTGTTTTTGAGTAAGTCATGCTATTATCTAGCTTTACACTATAAAAACTACGCCATTAAAGTAACTTGGGCAGAGAAACACAGTTTAATGAATGTTAGTAGTATAAATACAAATTTAAAGCAGCACTATCTATGAGATTTCATCAAAATCAAATCAAGTTATATGTTAACAGTTTTTGGAAATTAATCATTTAAATTTGATCATGTTGGCGAGGTTAGTAGTTAGTTATTCTTAAAATTCATAGATGGTAATGTGCATTTTCTTCATATTATAGTTCGTTTTGAAAAATTCAAGTTCCAACAAAACCCCCAAAATCTTGAGCAGAGTTGAGAACGACAATTTAAAAAAAATGAGGTGTTAGGTATTACATGGTGGCATTTCTCAGACTCTGTGAAGTCGATCAGTTTGCGAAATCCCTTACGTGTGACGAGGTGCCTTCATATTACACGTACGACAAGCAAAGGGGTGTATTCAACCGACATCGACGAGGAGGTGCTGTGAAAGGTTTTCCGGGAATTTTCAGTGACACCGCATTGGGTAGGGTTTATACTGTGCACCCGAATAGTGGCGAATGCTATTTTCTGCGGTTGTTACATCACACTGTCCCAGGCCCAACGTCTTTCGCCTTTCTGAGGACATTTGATGGCGTGGAGTATCCCAACTACCGCGCAGCCTTTTGCCTAATTGGGATGACACCCTCGCGGAGGCAAGCGTCAGTGACAGTCCCAGCCACATGCGTCATCTGCTTGCCGTCATCTTGGTGTTTTGTGGAGTCGTGAACCCGGTAGCTTTGTGGGAGAAGTATCGCCATCATCTTTCTGAAAATTTTCTACGAGCTTTGAGGCGTGCTACTAGAGACGAAGTCGAAGTAACTGATGAACGCGTGCTGAACACCTGTCTCAGTTCACTTCAAGATGTGGTCATTTCGATCGGCGGCAATCCACTGATCGAATATCGGTTACCAGCTCTCCAATCATCACCACATCAAGACCGTGGAAATCGGGAGTATAACGCTAAGACAAATTACGATCCGGGCGAAATAACCACCATACGAAATTACCATGTCGCTTTGTTCTCTTGAGAGCAAAAACAAATTTATGACACCGTCCTTGAAAGCGTTGGGCAAAACCAGGGTAAAATGTTTTTCTTGGATGCTCCTGGTGGAACAGGAAAAACATTTGTTACCACTGGCATACTTGCAGAGGTCAGGAGCCAAGGCAAAACTGCTATTGCTGTAGCATCGTCGGGAATCGCTGCCACACTGCTTCCGGAAGGCAAGATAGCACATGCCATGTTAAAAATTCCCATCGATTTAGAGAGCGCCAAAACGCCTGTTTGTGGTGTGTCACGTAACAGCGATAAGCAACACGTACTCAAGGATTGCTCTCTGATGATGAGTGTACGATGGCCAATAGGAAGGCAGTTGAGGTCGTGGACAGAACCCTGCAGGACATCCGCAGAAACTAACATTTGATGGATGGTGTCACAGTTCTGTTCAGTGGCGATTTCCGGCAAACACTTCCCGAGGTGACGCGGGGATCGAGGGCTGACGAGATGAATGCTTCGTGGATACGATCTTCTTTGTAGTCACGAGTTCGTACACTGCGCTTGACCATTAATATGAGAGCTCGGCTAGGCGGCAATGCACGGGCTAAAGAATTCTCCGATGTCCTTCTAATTCTTGGCGAAGGCACTCTACCAGAAGAGAGAGGTGGACAGGTGGTGCTTCCAGAGTCTCTCGGTAGAGTGGTATCCAGCTTAGAAAAACTCATTAACTGTGTGTACGGGGACATCAGTCGTATACTGCACCAGCAGAATTCTTGGGTGTGTGAGCGGGCCATTTTGACGCCCAAAAATGATCAGGCTGCAGCAGTTAACGAATGCATTCTCTCGGAAATTGAGAAGAATGAAGTGTGGTCTACACCTCGATAAACACTGTTGTCGAGATAGATGATGCCACACGTTATTCCGTGGAATTTCTGATTTCCCTGTCAGCAAGTGGACTTCCGGCGCATACCATCAAGCTGAAGGTCGGTGTCCCGATTATGCTTCGAAGTTGTGACGGGACCCGCCTTAAAGTCAACTCGCTCCACCCAGACACACCATTGAGGCGGAAATTCTTACGAGTTGTGGCGTCAGCGAGGCAGTATTTATACCACGCATTCCCCTCATACCCCATAACTCTCTGTTCCAGTTCAAGCGCGTACAGTTCCCTGTGTGTGTTTGCTTCGCAGGGGCAGCGGGTGTCGACCTCAGGACGAGTTGCTTCTCACACGGGCAACTGTACATCGCTTGCTCCCGCGCCACCAGTCCTGACTCTCTTTACATTTTGGCTCCTGGCAGTATAACTACCAACGTAGTTTATAGTGAAGTCTTGTAAGGTATGATACCTTTATACGTATTTTTACTCTTTTATGTCCTGGAATATATTCCTGCATTATTTGCGCTATTTCCTTCAGTCACATCTTATGACTGAACTCAGCAGGATTCTCATATAACACTCTTCACTAGCTTCGGGGGTTTCGTTTGCGAAAAAAACTTATATTATAATGCTATTTTAAAAGTTGTTTATTTATAATGCTATAGCGACACTGGCACCTTAGGTATTTTTAGTGCTGTAGAGGCTTCACGCAGACGACGTCGCGGGCAGCAGCTAGTGTTAAATATAGGTCAATACAACGCAATATTTTATAACAATATAATATTTGTGTTTACACCCAAGTAAATCAAACTGTTATTTTGGTTAAGTCAGTATGTTTTCAAAGTAGAATCAATAAAAGTACTTCATCAAATCAACCTAACGCATTGAATTATTTATCATACATTTTAAATGAATGTGTACTAAAAAAATAAGCAAACTTTATGTGGCGAATCAACATAGCATCTATGTAATTTACTTTTATTAAAAGTAAATATAGCATTTTTAAATGTGTTTTTACTAAACTCAGCTTCCTTAAGTATAACAATTTCGATTTTATTGATTCAACAAATCATGTCATAAAACTCATATTAACGATTAAAGTTTTTAACGGCTATAAAGTCAAACTGGCAACCTTACTAGAGTCATTAACATTACAACATTGAGGCAGTCAGATTTGCACCTAATTTGTAAACAGGGGAAAGGTCAGCGGACCGTTTGGTCATCTTAATAATTTATAGGCATGCAAATTACACATCCGGCCTGTAGACGGCCATACAAACGTGTACATCCCTATAGTTGAGTACTTACCGTGCTATATACCCGGCGCGTAGGAAGATTTTGGCTACGACGCCAACGCAACGAAGTTTGCTACGTCGCTCGTAGCTTACACGTAGCTGCTACGCTGACCTGTGCTACGAAACTGTAGCAAAGGTTTTCGCTTGCTTTAATGCCTTTAATAAAGGCGTTCAATGTGGCCTTAGATTGAATAACAATTTCTGAACGTGATATCATGGTTTTAGTATACGAGTATGTTCCTGGATGTTTCGTTAGGTATTGAAGCATAACAAAATAATACCTAATCATATATGCTGTCGGGCTAAGGGTTTATTTAGAAGAGTTACAGTGAGCCTGGAATGCAAAGGACATCTGAAGGAGCATTGGTGGGTTTTAATCAGTAAAAGTCTGACACTTCCTCTAGTTCCGCTCATAGTGGAAGAAGTTATTTGATAATTTCCCAATCCAAAAACAAAATTCTATGTAGATTTTTTTTACTTATATAGTACAAAGCTAAAAAAACTAAAAAAAATCGATTTGTATAGGTAAAGGTACTCCAATTAAAGAACAAAGCACCAGTATTTAATCATTTAAAGAGTTGTAAAGCTAATTGAACACCCCAATCCTGTTTTATTATTTACACAATTCCTCGCAGACCCAATGACGGCACCGCTTCCCTCACCCTACATGTTACAATGTCACCACTAAAATAAAAACTTTGCTCAAGTCAGACTCAACCGTGGAGAGACTATAAAGGAACGCGAATGATACACGTACATACACAAGTAGCACTTATTACTGGAGTTAAGTACACCGGTACCAAAAAGCCTCGTTTACACGAATTAAAATAATCCTCTCGACAAATCACGAACACATTCAGAAACGTACAGAAATGGGCGGCCGTTAAAAGGGTATATTCTGGTCTCTGTAATTAACATACCGCTGACGAAAACCCTTTTCTTTTCGATTGACGAAATGGGTAGATTAATTCAAAAAACGTTTTTAATGAAGATTTTCAAAGGCCCTGTTTAGATTTAGAACAATTCGATAGGTTCTCTCTTAATTGTCTTTCACGGATATTTTAGCAATTAAGTTAATGAAAAAGTTTGATTCATTTCTGTACCTAGAATTTAGGAAGTACTTTTTTTTTAAATAAAAATCACAGAACTACGTTTTACTTTTGTTTTTATTAGCTTTTATCCGCGACTCCGTTCGCATAACCGTTGCTCGTCTACAAACCCGCGGGTTTATGTATCGTGGCTTTTTTCTTAGGTAGGAAATCAAGTAACGACATCTCCCGCTCTTGAGCGGAGCGCGAGGACTTGTCAGACTTTCACTCCTATTCACCGTGATGTCGAAACGTATATTCGAATTTAAAAACCTATGAAACCATAAAATATGGCTTTCCTTTATTGTGACCTCACTTATACGTAGAACTGACTGCATCGAAATGACGTGCTCGAGAAATTATGACTGCTTAGTTTTATTCATCACCATTAATGTGACCCAAATATTTACCAAATATATTTGGGTCACATTAACATTATTTTGCTCTTATTTTGATGCCGACCAGTGTTATTTTAAGGAAATTTTTTTACACGTTGAGTGCGATGCCAGCGATACCAGGTTTAAACATCTTGTATACGTCTCGCTTACTGTGCGACTAAGAAAAGTATAAACTTCCTTATCGTGCGGAAGGCATAACTTTAATTTGGTTCGGTGTAGGAAAGAGATACATTTTTACATGAAGCCTAAAATAGATCGGACGGTTTCTTAAAAGTTACAGTGTCTATAAGCCTTGTGCCACTACAATAAAAGTTTTATTACCAGGTGTATAGACCTTGTACCGTAGGTATGGAAAGTATAGAAAAATCACTGCCGCAGCGAACGTGGCATTATTTTGAATCGGTCGGTTCAGTAAGCAACAGCTAAGAAGTGTAATTGCTAGCCGAAGTCTGTATTTCCTGATAACTACAACCTGGGGACCTTTAAGTCAAGAGTGAATAGAATAATTTTATTCTAGGCAAGTGTGCTCTATCGTCGACTACATCATCGCTTACCACGTGATGAAATAGTAGTAAAAACATGTGTAGCCTACACATGATAAAAAAGTCATTTTTGCCGCAGTTGAAAATATCACTCCACATTCTTCTATTTTATTATGTTTAGAAGACAAAAAAGCAATATATAACAGTTAAGTACACATCAATGTTAGGTACCTAACACTTGGGCTGCAGAAATGTTCGAAAAAGTTACCGTGACCCTGGAACGCAAGGGGAAACTAAAGGAACACAGGTGGGTTTTGGTCAGAGACAGAGCAGGAGTTGTTTGGTGATATCCCACTTAAAAGAAAGTATGAACACACACTTGTACCTACTAATTATCCTTACTGCCTGGTCACGACTTCGGTCTCAGCGGTGAGCGGCGCGGCGAGCGGTGCGGCATCGGTAAGCGGGCGCGGGACACTATGAACATACATACAAACATTTTCATTTACCGCTCGCCGCGCCGCGCTTAGCTTCCGCTCACAGCGGCAAGGTCATGAACGCGGCGGCGATTAGAGAAGTCAAAGAAGCATTAGGTATATAATTTATTTATTGCGGTTGAATATACTAATCCAATCGAAGGGTCCCAAAAACAAAAACATAATACGAAAAATTATCTATTTACGGTACGAGGTTTTGAAGTTCTGTGTAAATAATAAGATAGTGTTCGATTGGTTATTTCAATAAGTAAAAGGATATTAAACTAAAAAACATAGTGCAGTATAATTTTCAGTACCTACCTATGTAGGTACAATACATCTTATTTTTCCATAAGATTTTGTTCTTGGAAACCGTCGCAATACAATAGTAAAAAACCTTACCATGCCCTTAAAAAAGTTTTTATTGTCAACACAAATAACATCGTTTGCGTTATAAGAACAGAGTACCTTTCACACTCGTATGGCTGCACAAAGTTACCTCGCCAATGGTTCAGTAAAAAGCGACAAGTGTGAAATCGCCTTTCAAGCATGATCGCATTTCCATATAATCACTATTGGACTATCACAACCCTCGATTCTACCAGCCAGCTGTTACATTTTCTCATTTCCTACTATCCACATAGAGTAGATTAGCTGGGTAACGGCACTAACTACCTATTCGAGTACCTACTATGCTGCATTTACTGAGGCATGACTCGAAATGTAAATAAAACTCTTTCTTCATTTGTTTTTGCCTTTGTATCTCGAGTAATTGTAGATATACAGCGTAGTCCAAACGTTCAGCTTGCTATCTAACGCGCAAGAGGTTAGGGGTTAATTTTTATTTGATTTATTTATTTCAACATATGTATATTATCTAATAAGGCCAAAAGCCAATTACATTAGTTAAAGACATGTGTTTGTTATAAAATATGAACAAAATTATAATGAGACATGTATATACGTAACTAGACGGCAGTCGTACACTCATCTCACAAAACTCCAAACAGACAAACAAGATGTTCTCATTAAAATTCATCCACAATCACGTCACAATCAGGTTTAGCATATAAGAAAGCGTTGAGGATATAGAGGATAGGAGACTGGGCTCCGATTACGGCTATATTTGATCGGAGCAAACAGTTGACCAAGCTCATCGTGCAGTTCAGGAGCATCTATTATCCTATGAAATTTTTTACATGAAATATATCCTATCATCAGTCTCATCATCAGTGTGAGAAATAAAGCAGCTTTCTATCGGTGAAAAAATTTTAGCAATTGGACCAGTACTTTCAGAGATTACCTCTTACAAACAAAACAACAAACTTTACCTCTTTTTTATATTAGTGTAGATTGGATGAAAGGATGCAAATGTTGAAATTATAGACTAAAGATAAAATAAACTTCTGCTCATTTTATATTCAGCTTACTTGTTCTTCTTCTCAGTAGTACACTCCTGGCCGAGTGGTCGTGGTCAAGGATCGTCTGGTAGGTTTGCGGCTTTTCCGAGACTCCTCCATCTCTCTCTATACGTGGCACTACGTGTCTTCCAAGTGTTCCCTCATTTAAGGAGGGAACACCTCGAAGATAATTTAAGGCGTATTATCGCTTGAATATCTGGGCAGAGTTAAATACACACATGAGTATGTGTGTATTTAACTCTGCCTTCTATTTCTGCACGAATATAGGTACTGCCGCCTACGCCCGCATAAAATCCCGTTGACCTTTAAAACCATTTTCTTTGCAAAATTTTGATTGATTTACTTGCTTTGTACATTTTGAAGAACATTTTACCTCCAATTTTTTATATAATTATATTTATAAATTACAAAGCCGTTTGAAAGATGTGTGTGTGTGTGTGTAGGGAAAACAAGCCAAAAAAGAATTTCAGGAATTCCGTCGATTTCTCCAGGATTCCATCATCAGATCCTGACTTTTTGACCATTCGACTACCTGGAAAATATACCATTACAAACAAAAATAGTACATTTTGATAAAAGTGCAGAAAGTATTATTGTAAACGATGCGGAATTATTGAGTGTGTTATGAAAATTAGGACGCATTTTTGTTAATTTTGCACTAAAGAAAATTTTCCAAAGTTGCTACACATTTTAGTTTTAATTTAGACGGCAGCAGGCTATCGCAAGTATTTTTTACCCTAATCAAAATATTGGCGGTAGCGGCGTACCATCTAAAGAA
This sequence comes from Mythimna albipuncta, assembly GCA_929112965.1. Taxonomy (NCBI): domain Eukaryota; kingdom Metazoa; phylum Arthropoda; class Insecta; order Lepidoptera; family Noctuidae; genus Mythimna; species Mythimna albipuncta. Next base: position 12,814,796 of record OV815969.1, read on the forward strand.
TTCTCTTCAAATCTTTAATTCAATTTTTTTTTTCACAAATAACACAATTATAAAATAATATTTAATAGACCTTTTTCCCGCGTTTTACCTTTGCAGATTGAAGGAGAAGCAAAGGTATTAAACCGTTATAGGTATATCCTACATAGTATTAAAACAAAATTTAGAATTTTTTTATTTTGTTGATCTAACGAATTATTGTGTATCTAAATAATGTTTTTTATTTATAAAATTCTGTTCATAAGCACAATTTAATTTTTCATTAAGTGCATATTTAATGAAAATTTGTCTCAATGCTTTAAAAAAAAAAATCGTTGACCGCGATGAAATAGGAATAAAAAACCGGCCAAGAGCGTGTCGGGCCACGCTCAGTGTAGGGTTCCGTAGTTTCCCGTCCGTCACAATAAGTGTACCCTCTCATGAGTTTAATAAATGCTTGCATATACGATTATATATCATTTTTTCTAAACTTATGTTTCAAAAGTTAGAGGGACACACATTGTTTTTTACTTTTGGAGCGATTATTTCCGAAATTATTGACATTATAAAAAAATTATTTGAGTAAACCCCTATTCATTTTTAAATGCCTATCCAACAATATATCACTCGTTAAGGTTGAAATAAAAAAAAAATCACTTCCCACTTTACATAGGGGGCAACCCTAGTAAAACATTTTTTTCTAATTTTTATTTTACCACTTTGTCGGCGTGATTGATATGCATATTGGTACCAAATTTCAGCTTTCTAGTGCTAACGGTCACAGAGATTAAGCGAGGACGGACAGACAGACGGACAAACAGACAGACAGACATGGCAAAACTATAAGGGTTCCTAGTTGACTACGGAACCCTAAAAAAGGCCTTGATGAGATAAATCAAAAAAAAAAAACGAGGGTGATCAACATAGCATGTTGAACCTAATCATAGTGCGATAAAAGCCAGTTTTCGAGTACCTAAGTGTATTAAAAAAGAATTTTCTAAATCGATTTAGACGTCGGGAAACATTATGTAAAACAGATTCCAGTGAATTGAGAACTTCCAACTTTTTTGAAGTCGGTTAAACAATTAGGTAAGGATCAAGGAACATCAAATAAGTTAATTTGATCCATCTGCTTATTAAATCATCTGTAAGCATGTACCTCCGTAATAGGCATTGTTACACAATAGTAAATGTATTAAGCGTCAATTACATGAACCCATATACTGATTAATTACTGTCCGGTGTATAATGTGCCTACATGTATCCCGTGATACGGTAATTTAACCCATTGTGTGGTCAGCAACGAACATTGATACATCGAATGTTATGGAGTCGTTAATAATTAGGTCTCAGATTCACTACGAATCTGCCCATAGTTTATAATATAGGTACCGTAGGGCCGCGCTCCTGTTCAGAAGATGACACACTTGCTGGAGTGCCCCAAAAGCCCATAAAGCCTGCACTTTCAAGGACCTGAACACTTTTTTACATAGGAAATCATCCCCATAGGAATCTAATAAGTGTCAGAGAGAGTGTCAGACTTGGACTGATTAAAACCCACCCGTGTCCCTTCAGTTGTCCAGGGCATGGTAAGTCCCCTCTTTGAGGCGTGGCTGGAAAGACCTCACGGCGTCCTTACCTTCCGCATGACGCAGGTACTCACCGGACATGGTTCGTCCGGGAGGTTACTGCACGGGATTCATGCGGAGGTGACGCCCGGGTGTCGCCACTGTGTGGAACGCCCGGAGGACACGGTGGAGCACACAGTCGAGGTGTGCCCTGCTTTGGCGGAGCATCGCCGTGTCCTCGTGGGGGCGATTAGCGGCGTGGCCGTGGTCCGGAGCGAGGAGGAGTGGCAGGCGGTCGCCGACTTCTGCGAAGCAGTAATGCTCGCAAAGGAGGAGGCCGAACGCATCAGGCAACGGCGTTATCGCCGCCGCCGCCGCCGCCGCCGCCGGGATTCTGATCCCGATTTCCGGCAAACGTAGGCGCGGGCTTGCGGACGGTGAGCAATGGGTAGCTTATTGTCCGTCCGTCCGGTAACTGTCCGGACCAAGCCCAAGTCGGCGACGGCGCGCACTGTTCCCGCGCGCCTCAAGGAATTGTCAGCAACAGCAGGGATCCAGCCGGGTCGAAGCCTACTGGGGCCAGGGTTATCCGAAAGGGCGCTCGAGCCCCGGTATGAAGGCTAGAAGGAACGGGTTGGGTCTTTTAGTCAGTAAGAGTCTGACACTATCTCCCGCTCCGCCCAAGGGCGGGGGATGTCAATGCATGATTTTTCCCACCATAAAAAAAAAAGTTGTCCAGGGCTTCGGTAACTCATTCGAACTATCCCGTAGCCCTGGTAGGCCCTATCGGATCCCGCCAACCATGCTGGCATCTTTTTAAGGCGCTCGTAGACAGACGCGCGGTTTACCTGGGGTGAGTCACAAGCTGGAGTGCCCTAACCAGCAAACCTGTAGTTTAGAGAACTTGACCTCATCATCACCATTTCAGCCGATAGACGTCCACTGTTGGACATAGGCCAAGTGTCGCCATAACAACCAGTCCTGTGCGTCATGCATCCATCGGATTCCCGCAATCCTCACCAGATCATCGGTCCACTTTGTAGAAGGCCTTCCAGCGCTGTGTCTTCCGGTACATGGTCGAAATTGACCTACTAGACCCAAACTATGAAAAAGTTAACATTCGCCTCGAAACAAAAAGACTCGCTACTGAGCTTTAAAAACTTTTTAAAGCACACTTCTATTCGGAATCATTGTTGAAAGTACTTCGCTATCTGTTAGGTAGGTACCATTTTGTGATGGCAAAAGTGAAAATTGCATTTTCGCTAGCGCAAATCCGTCAATCCTTCCGATTCGCTTAACTAACCACGACTGACTGCGCACAGAAGTTTCCTTTCTGATTGCATTATTAAGTACTTATGGCAATGTACGTAAACGTAAGTGAATAATCTCTTTACACTTAGATAGTAGGTTTGGAAGAGGATAGAGAAGGTATTTTTTTAACAGTGAGACATATTATCGTATAAGCGTATAAAATATCTCACTTGTGAGTAAATGTTTTTTCTATCTAGCTATTTAGCCGCTACGGTCAAAGATAATTTTCGCCGCCCTTTACATACACAAAACCATACAAGTCATGAGTCTTAAGTCTTAAATATTTCCACCATCTAACCTGAAGAAGGCTCGAGAAGGTGGCACATAGAATTTTCAACCTATCAACTTGGGTATGGATGGCTAACGGCTAGGTTAGAAACTTCGAAGATAGGAATGAGTCAATTTTGCCGCCTCTCATTTTTTGTCGTCCGGCAAATGTCAGACTGGCCCTCCTTGATCGGGCCCTATTGTTAAGCTAGTGCTTGACTGTCTTGACTATATCACCTGATGGTAAACAATGTAGTGGTAGGTGATAGAACAGGCTTCCCTAGAAGTAAATTATTCACTTTTGACTTAATTTCTAGATTTTTTCGGTAATTAGAAAAACAATTAAGCAGTTATGTCTCGCGTGGATCTGCGTTCCTGTTTCCACCGATTTACAATCCCCCAGGTTGTAACTAACTCCACTCCTTTGCTGTAGGAACGTACAATGAATATATTCAAAAACCGGTTTTGAGCGTATGAGTGGGCTGCACAATAAACCGGTGAAGTACATACCCGTACGTCTATTGAACCGATGATAGAACGGGCTTGGAGGAATAAAACTATGTAGGTAAATCTGAAGCACACTCCGCGAAATGCCACCGGTTCAAATACCACATGCAAGAAAGGTCAGCTTAGAAACCAGCCTAAAATGACTTTACGCAAGTTGTAGATACAATGTACGTTATTTATTTGTAAGTTTACTTTTTTTTATGAAAGCGAACCTGTGGAGGTTCGCTTTCATCACATCCCACAGGAACGAGTCAATCGTGGAAATTACAGACACAATAGAAAGACAATAGGTGCGCGAACGCCGGCGTTCGCTTGGGGTTTAAAGCAGTCTGTAGCTTTATGTCGATTAAAATATCTAAGTATCATAATTTTCGTAATCGGATCATTTTCCCTTCTACAAACTTAACAACAAACAATTTTTCCTCATTATAATATTCATTTAATTTACCTTTACCTAGAATTGTATTTTCGTCCTCCTACAGACAACCTTAGTTACACTCACGTGCCTCCGACGTTAGATATACCTACCTACGTAAGGCACTTCAATTGCCTATGCGATTCAATCGTTTGTGCAAGTCAACTAATTCAGAACTTAATTAAACTCGTGTAGACTATTATTAAATAGACCGCGTTAAACAAGCTTTTCGCTTAAAATAATAAGTACGATTACAACATCATTTGAAAAGCTAATCTGAAGCGAAAATTGGATTCTTATTAAACGTACTTAAGACCTAAAAAAACAAGACTGAGAGAAATATAAACATATGCAAAGAAACTCAAGTAGCGCTAGTAAACGCTACAAATAAACCTACTTATATAGGTAGATGATAAGAATAAAAGCAAAGATCCATCTAAATGGAGCCACACGAACAAATACCTATCCATCGAACAGACACAAACATCCCATGACTAAGCGTAACCGTGATAATGGAGCGAAACCAAAAAGAATCCAGAACATAATATTTGCATTAGCACTTATTCAAAGTCGTTCGCCGCTCAACCCTGTTACCCGCACAACGGCACAATAAAAGTTACGAGTACCCGCGCCCGTACGATATCTCGTAGGCAGTTCAGAAAACGGATATCGGAGTGGTAGGTACACCATGGACAAAGTAAACTCTCCCCACTCTGTTTGCTTTTAATTAACCAATAGTCAACAAACGGGTTTGCCCCATACACTTTTCATGAAACAATTTTGCTGCACTTTATAACGGCTGTTTGCTTAATGTAACACTCGTAATTTAGTAACGGTACTTTTCAAGCTGAAAGTATCGATTTAAATTCTCATTTAAGCGCTATCGATGATACAGCAAAGGGCGTTTGACGGACATTAATAATTGCGTCTTCAATCAATTCGATTCAAAGCGAATGATGAATCGTTGTTATTATTACTGATAGGTACCTACATTGCGAAAAGGCCTATTAGAAGCGCTTTAATGTAATTACGCGAAACAGGTAAGTGAGAAGCAACATGCTCTTGAACTCATTAAGCTTAATAAGATTGCTTCGTTTAATGAATGCGTAGGTAAGCATCTCTATACAATGTTTGCACAAGTCCTTCAGCGAACTCGGGGAGACTGAATGTTTATTTTTTTAAATAGGCCTGTAAGGGTCTGTTTTCCTTGTGTCTTTTTGAACCTTCATAATAAATACATTTCCTACGACATGTTTTATCTTTTTTGCTGTCTACCTAAGCGTATTATGAGCTTGTGGTTCAGACATCTAAATGTATCTATCCCAGGTAAATAAAGTGCTGGGTGTAAAAAGTGCGTGCGTAATAATAGTTCCTAGCCCATCACGCGAACCGTTCAAAGTTTTACGACTTGCGCAGGTTTTTCTTTCACTTCCTCGTACATACTTTATGACTTTCCTTTCATTTCCAAAATTATTAACATGGAAGTTTATGAATATATCCACCGTTGAAGGTCAGTCCCGAAGAAATATTAGACAGAGGAAGAAAGATCGTTCGCCGATGTCGGTAAATAACAATAGCGACATGTATCTGAAGTTGGTACCACCAACAGGCTGCATAAATCTGAATGTCGTCGACTTTTCCATGTGCATGCTTGGGGTTTATCAAAAAAGGGACACAAAGCGCCAAAGTAGATGTTAAGTATTTGCAGAACAAGTCAGAGTCAAGTTGTATTATGTATGATGACTTTTTCATTGACGATCACGATAGACAAAGAGATAAAAAAAAAGTGGATGAATTGTGTGAGGATTGTTATGAAAGAAAAGGTCAATGATAAAGTGACTGCGGACAGGACAGATTGGAAGAAAAACACGTGTTGCGCCGACCCCTAATAATATGGAACAAAAAGAAGATGAAGGGCAGAAAGATGATGATATGATGATCCATTCAATAGAGTAAGACGAACTGAGAGAGTTGCATTCATGATTTTAATGATAAAAATTCTGTAAAAAAAATACGTATTACGCTCGCGAATCATATTTTAATCAACATACAACTTGAATCGCGGATGGCTTTTGAGCATTTGCCTTAAACATTCCTTGGAAATTAATAATAATTATACCTAAAATATTCCATAACTATCACACAACGCGGTCTAGTCCCAAGCTAAGCAAAGCTTGTGTTATGAGTAGGTAGTAGACAACTGATAAACATATTTATATACAGTGAAACCTGGTTAAGTGAGACATCAAGGGACCTGCAATGTCGTTTCACTTATAGAGGTATTCCACTTACCCAATGTCTCAGATATACAGCTATAGATAAATATCTGTCTCATTTACAGAGGGTTCCGTACTTGGAATTACGTGTGGAATTTGTGGGTAGAATAAGAATGAGTAAACAAACAATGTTATCTCAGTTACAGAGGTTTATGCATATAAAATTTACTCGCTGTCTCAGTTATAGAGGTAACTATGATGATAAATCGAAAGAACAAATCCCAGATAAAGAGGCTTACCTCGTCCCACTAACAGAGGTAATTCAGTGCCAAAGTGTTGGGACCTCAGCATGAGTTCCAGTTATGGAGGTTCCTCACTTATCCAGGTCCCACTTAACCAAGTTTCACTGTATTTCGAAATACATACATCATCCTCATAATCATTTCATCTGAAGGGCGTCCACTGTTGGACATAGTCCTCCCCCAAGTGTCGCCACAATGAACGTTCCTGAGCGTCTCGCATCCTTCGGATTCCCGCAATCCTTACCAGGTCATCGGTCCACCACCAAATACACACATAGAGGGTAAATTTTTAATTTTGTGTGTATTTGTAATGAATAAACTCAAAAACTCCTGTGACGATTTCAAAAATTCTTTCACCATTGGAAAGCTACATTCACCCTGAGTAACATATATTTATTGCCCGTGCGAAGCCGGGACGGGTCGCTATTTATAGATAAATTACACCCAGGCGCAGAACAAGTGATTGTGCTCATCACACAAACATTTGCCCTGAGTGGGAATCTAACCCACGAAATATTCTCGCTAGTTAATAAGCTCACATGAGAAATACGGAACTAAAAAAGTGATAGGCAGCTCATGACTACAAGATCTACTTAGGTACGTAGCAAAATTTATCTGAAAACGAAGCCAGCAGAATTTAATCAAAGAACTGCAAAAAACACACTCTGCCTTTTCAGACTGAAACTTTCAATAAAAAGAACCGATTCAAATGTGTTTTATAATCTGCATCAATAGTTAATTTACTAGATATTGAGTTTAATACCCAGTGGACGCTGACAAGAGGCCGCGGCGAGTGGCGCTCCGCCCACCGCCGCCGTCGCCGCATTATGAAGATTCAACTTTCAACTGAAAAAGTTAAATGGCGCGGAATAAAGCATCGGTAATAGAAAATGGACGACAATCCTCATTTCCTTGTTCTATATTCTGATTAAAGAACTTTGATAAAGTTTTTAAGAATTATGTGTCTGGTGCTCGTGTCGACCAAAGTAAGTGTTTTATACTAGCGTCTGCCAGCGGATTCACCTGCGTCCTAGTCGGAAATACTTTTAAGGGAACCAAATATTGTATAGTCTACTCTTGAAGACGTGAAGAGGTAATATACAAACAGATAGAGTTACTTTCGCATGTATAATACTTAATATTAGTTTTTGCTAGCGACTTCGTCCTCGTGAAAGTAGAAAATTATCCCAAGGGAACACACCCCCGCGATAAAAAGCATCTTATGTGCTATTACAGGACGTGGACAATTCTTTTCTTAATTGCATCCAAATCGATTCAGACGTTTGAGCATAATATCTACCAAATAAACAATTATATACGTAAGTATATGTCGCACGGAAATGAGGATATCAGGGATTTCAATGTGTGGCACTGAATCTGTGAATGTTGCATCTGCTTTTAGATTGAGTTTCGGGGCAACCAATCCTTTAATATAGGTACCGTACCAGCTGATGACCCAACTTTTTAAAGACTATCTTTTATCTCCAATACCATACCGGCCCGCTGCTCGTGTGAAATGCATGGCTCGATTTTTATTGCGCCGTATCCCCTTTTCTGACATTTTGCTAGATTTAGTTTGGTAAAACGACATATCACTGACGATAAATTGGTGTTTTCTCATATTACGATACTTTTAGTAAGAAGACGTAATAAACAAGAATATGCGACATCTACCGGGATTTCATGATATCTTTCGGGATTCCGTGAAATCCCTGATATCCTTATTTCCCTGCGACATATACACCGTTAAATTTTGATCGTTTTAATCTCGTGGAGGGTCGATCCGGTACATGAAACACTATCGATATGTAAAGATAAAATTAAAAAAGTACCTTTTTTTTAAACTAGTATTAATTTACGCATGTACGAAATTAATTTCTTTAAGAAAACGTCAGCTGAGCGAGTTCAATGACCTATAGGTGATAGTCGGTGTTGTGTACTAACTACCTTCAGGTCATTGGACTCGCTCAGCTTAATTAAAAAAAAAGGTACTTTTTTTAATTTTATCTTTACATATCGATAGTGTTTCATGTACCGGATCGACCCTCCACGGGATTAAAACGATCAAAATTTAGTGGTGTATACACACAGCCATACAACTTTATCATTTATAATATTAGTGTGGTATATTAATATGGATGTAGAGCCAGGTACCTAGGTCTGAAAAAACATAGCATATTTTTTCATGAAATGGAGTAGGTAGCCCTTAAATGGCCTTTAGGCTAAACCGTCACATCACAAATTTCACATCCCAGTTTGCACGCCAGCGAGCCGTAGGGTCCGAATTTGTTCATTTAATTTCACTATGAAATTTAATTACTAGGCAATTAGGCACCCGATGCGAATTTTTGCTAAAAAAATATTGTAGCAGATAGGTACCTACCTACTTTCACATCTGGCGATGATATGACTGCACTAAATACTCATAAAGTATGGGTGCGCACTTCTGGAGCTTCAGCATCATACTTTCCTATAGGTAAGTTTCAATTTTCCGATTTCTAATTTAAGCATTTGAAATTACGTATTTCTCAAACTCTAAGGCTTCTTGCCCACGACTTTTTTGCACTTTGGCTTACGAAACGCGCGACAGTATCGCTACTAACGCGCGTTAAACGGTTTTGCAAGTGCTATAGAAAAAATGCCAACGCGCTACTAACGCACTACAGGATCGCTACAAAATTTCGCCGTAGGCGAGGGACCTATTTCACCCTGAAAACCTGACAAAATTAGGCTGTTAACAAGGATTTGAGAAGTTCTTAACTCAAAATACTCGGATCAGAAACCCGCCCAATATCTAGATAAGCAGAACTCTATGCACATGCAGTAACTAAGAAAACGGCTTAAAACGTATTGGGTTAGTGGGTCGCTCATGCATAATAGTGAATGCAGGTGACGAAACGATATGTTGCTTTAATACAGGCTGCGAACCCATTCCCCCAATACATATATCCATAGTTACAAACCTTTAGATTTTCTTTTATACCGTCAACAAACAATCTCGATGTCCTATGTAGAGATGTAACGGAAGTGGTTATATATTTATAACGGAACCGAATACGGAATTGGAGTTTATAATTTGAAAGAAGACGAGACAGAAGCGACAAATGAAACAATACTAAAAAAATCAAAGTCCATGTAAATGGAATTTGGACACCCAATATTCAAAATAAAAAACAAAACAAGTGAAAGAGTAGGTAATCGACAGACGGCACGGGGAAGGAGGTTCCCCGCACGACAAATTCAAACTTGTTTGCACCTCCGACATAAGTTCCGGTTATCGAAATTGGAATTGAAAGTGCAAAATCAATCGTAAGTCGTTTGGGAATCGGGATCGGACTTCCGTAACATCTCTATTCCTAAATATACCTAAAGGGTATTAAATCTAATGAGGAATGCGTGCTCGGATATCTTTGTAATTAATTACAAGAAGCACAATTCTCAAACGGAAATATACACGTATTTCCATAATAATTGTGCCCATGGCTTGTTCGAAACCGTACATTTATAACACATGTACAGAATCTACGCGCTCCGAACGCCCTCCGGAAATTAACATTTTCTAAAGCGCTTGCAAATGAAGGCGCATACACATCGAAATGACTTTCCAAAGCCTTTGTTACATCTACACATTCCTCATGAATTCAGCTTCGACGTGAAAGTAGACGAAAAAATAAATTAAACACATTAATGAAACGTTCGCGCTATTTGCTTTTAACACTCGATCCGTCTCAATAAAGGAATCGCTAAGATGCGAAGGAATTTGATAGATATTCATAATGCAAAGGAAAGGAAGCACAATCAGATTTTCATTGGAGATTCCCGGCAGCGGTCGTGGGCCGCGGAGGGAGGCGGAGAAATGAATACTTATTGCGAAAATGAAGCGGCCATTAATGAACGCCGGCTCCGGTGAACCGATCGGCCGCGATTTAATTCCCTTCGAAAAATATTCAATAAACGCCGCAAAGACCCTCGCGCGGGATCATCCGCAAACAGGCGGAATCCAATGGAGTAGAAAAATTGCATAGACAGGGGAAAATTCATATTTTATCAAAAGAGAATAATCCTCATAAATCTTTCGTTGCTATTGAACGGCTGTTGCTTAGAACAGCTTTAAATTACTGACTGGAGTGGGTATTAGTTACGTATTACGTGAGCACTTCTATTTATATTTAGGTAAAAATATTTTGTCAGGAGTTTTTATGTAACATCTCTAAAAGGTTATATTTTATAAGAGGCTCTAACACAGCAACAAGATTATTCGCATCGACTTTTATAAAAACCCACTTTTTCAATGTTCACAATAAGAAAGAATCATCTATTACGTTCCATTGTTGGGCGTACTCCCGCACTATACGTTTCGGTTTTTCTCTTTGTATGGACGAACAGCTTCAGTTTGAGATATTTTTTTCATCTTTTTTTACATTTTAGGTTTACCTATCTCCATATTTCATGCCGCTGCAGTGCGTATGTGTTAATGAATTGAATATTTTACAATAGAATTATTATTTTAAACCACTTCGAATTATTAAAACACGAAAAAAATTTGCTTAAAATATTTATTACTTACATATCTTTCAACGCTTTGACAACACAGATATTATACAACAACTCACTTTGTAACTTGGACCACGCTTTCGTCGCAGTCTCCTCGACCGACGCCAAAACATCTCGAAGACTTTCAGTTTGCGATATGACTTTAGTATGCATTTTAAGGAATAGACTCATGTATGACTGGGCTAGTTCGAAGTCTCTGTTACTCTTTAACATGACGTCTAACATTTTTAAGAATTGTTTCATGACGTCGGTATTCCCGCCCGCATCGGGCGCCATACTTGTGACCTCAGCTTCGATGGCTGCCGGAGACAATGTCTTCAATTTCTCGATACATTTCTCATAATTCTCTTCCGTCTTGCAAACAACCAATTTCTTTGCAAATCCTGTTAGTGTTGATAAAGAATCGGGAATCAACAACTTCGTGTCTCCATCGCCGTCTTTGTCTTTCTCTAAGTCAAATTCTAGTTCGAGACTCGGTATGGTCGGTAGGAAGAATGGTGCTGACTTTGGCACTGTCAGTGGCGTCTTAGGTTTGTTCCTCTTCTTTACTATGTCTAGATGTAACAAATTTAGCCATCTTGAAGTGGGCTGATCTGATAAGGTTATGAGTTCTTCACTAATTTGTATTGGGGATCTATATTCAGGTTCTTCTCCTAAGTCAATCGTTCCTATGTCATCTATTTCAGGCTTCTCAGGTGCTGTACTTGGTAACTCTGGGGAAACGATTCGTAATAATAATAAATCAATAAAAGATAATATTTCCTAAGAAAAGGACTTCATAATACAAAAGGTCAAGGGATACTTACTCAGTCTAGGTATATTAACTTCTTTCTTATCTATCGGCTTCAGAAATATTCGCTCGTAGAGCAATCTGTTCGCCCAAAGGAACACGCCTACTTCTCCTACATGCGTTGTTGCTAGGAAGTCACCGGTTGGGGACATGCTGAGAGAGGTGCATGGCTGTTCAACCTTAAAACAAAAGAAAATATTAAAAAATACTGGAAAAAAACACCAAGTACCTACTTTGTAATTTATTTGCCAAAAATAGTTAAGTTGGCATCGCGTAGGTATCAGTTTCATTTAAAGCGATAGACAAAAAAGATTTTTCTGTGGCAATCGTGTTAGGAATATGTAAATGGAAACTTACCGAAAAAATATCTACTAGTTTGGCACTTGGTATATTCCACGTACAAATAGTACAGTCCATAGACGAGCTTATCAACCATCTAAAACAAAACATCATTATTCTCAAAAACATTCTATAAACTGTAATATGAGAGCTCGAAAACACAAAAGAAAGTTGGAAACAAGAGAAATCCAAGTAGCCAAGTAAATAAATATATTATCTCACCGGCTCTGAGTATCGAATTCAATATCGGTTATCCTGCCATCGTGGCCGTTGAACTTCCTTACAATATTCATGGTGTCAATGTCTATTAGTGTTATAGAAAAGTCTTCGTTGGCGAGAGCTAATAGCCCGCTGTCTCGATGGCATTTTGTACTGGATACCGATTCTTCTAATCTTATTACGTGGTAAGGGGTTGTTGCTGGAAGAATATTTTAATGTTTAGTCGCTTTTGTTGGAGATGATGAATGTAAGTATATGGAACGATTACTGAATAGATTTACCTATATTGCGGAAATACGGAGGTAAACTACTAGGATAGAGGAAATGCTTAATTTTAATGTAGGAACTTCTCGTGCATATTCTATCACAACATTAGCAGTTCTAAATTGTCGATGTCTATATTTGAATCTTCATTTAAAAAATCCTATATTTTTATCTACTTCTTTACAATTCTATTACAGAGAAACATGAATGACTTGGATTGCAAGGGACCTAAGGTTTTTTTGTCACTATTTATCGGGTTTTCCAAATAACCAATTGCAAAGCGACAGTCTCATTTACAGAGGCCCCCGCAAAAAAAAAAAGAATTGCAACTTCCCGGGACCTTATTAAAAATGATTTTTTACACCGCTGCTCGATAATGTCGTTTTACGTCATACAAACCTCACTTAAAGCAAGATAATCTATCCCTAGGGTAATAATGCAGTATGGCCGATCCCTAGGGAATAATGACATTTGAATTTGGAACATCAAAAATCGTAAACATTGTGAATTAAAATGTACGTACATACATCGAACTTCGCGAGATGAATTTCGAGTCAACTTGACTCGAAATTCATACTGGCCACTAACAAAAGAAAAGAAAATAGAATGAAACGTGCTTACTGACGGGACGTTATAGAAAATTGAAACTATAGAATCTTGGAGTAGTGAATTTTGTTGAACTTGTAAATATATATAATACTTATAATTATTTCTCTGATATATGATTTGGTCGACCAAATTGTCTTTTAATTATCTCACAGATGGTGTAAAAAGTAGAGTATGCACCACGGGAATAAAGCTGTCTTTGTCTTGGGCGGCTTGAATTCCTCACTTCACTCAGGTTTCTTTATTAACTCCCTCGCTATGTTCGGGAGTTAATTATATAGATCCCTCACTGGCGTTGGGGATTAAAATCAGCAACCCTTGTTTCGTTCGGAATTCAGCATGCCGCCCGCGACTTAAAGACACTGCTTTGTCCCCTAGTTACATAATCTACTATTATTTTATTAATTATTTTATTCTATTCTAATTAATTAGCACCCTCTATTGAAAAATTTAAAATAAATTGATTTTTTTGATTAATTGGCACAGGTTATTGAAATAAAACGTCTCAAACATAAAAAAGACTGGAAAAAGTTATGAAGGTTTATATAATTCTCACAAAAGTAAGTAAGTAATAGAAGTTTTTCAAATAACTGAGGCCCACCAAACCAGTTTTCACTGTATTTCAAAAAACGTTGGAGCATACTAGGTATGCCGTTTTTACATTTATTTAGTTTAAAACTCCAATTAATCGCGTGCAGGTGAATTCACAAAAACAACTTAAATGAAACCAGATTAGAAACCACAAACTACTGTTATTTCCGAGTTACGAGTACCTACATAGAATACAGAAATACTCGATCCGGTTCTACTAAAATAAACTAATAAAACAAAAATAGATTTAGCCAAATTGAATAAGTAAAATCGTTTTTCAAATGGTTACAATTACTAACTTATTGACCAGCTTGCCGATATTTGTTTTTTGAAGGTTATCTATTATTTTGTATGTTCCAAATAAAACATCAACGCAAAAAAAAAACACTGCTTGTCAGAGATGTCACAGCAACTCGTTAAATGCATATTGTCAAACAAATTCCCAGTAAGATCGTATTTTGTCAAGGAATTAATCGATTTATTTACTTTATTAAGAGGGCCCTTCGGGAAGGATAGATGGGCCGAGGCCCGTCTATCGACAACTAAACCTAAGTGTGGTTTAAAAGTTTGTTGTATCAACCTTGGCGCTCGGTTGCTATTCGGTAACTTCCGTCACTTGATGAAATACGCGTTTTTTTTTTAACTTAAGATTTTGGGTAAAAACTTCTCAATTAAATGTGCAAGGTTTTCATAAATATATTTTCGTTATTAATTTACGAATACATTATGTAGGGCCGTTCACGCAAAATAGCAGACTTTCAGAGGTCTATCCCGAATTAGTTTTACACAAAATCCAAGATTATATTCCCGAAATATCTATGTTTCCAAAACATTTATAGAACGATATTTATAACGACATCATAATCAACATACGGAATAGTATCACGGGTTGGGCCCTTTTAAGGGTCGATTAACGTGTATTACTGCTGGTTGAAACATACATGAATATTGGTGACTTATTATCTTTAGGAAAGCTATATTATGTCAATTGAAATTTTATACATTCTTATACGCCGCTGATGAATAATCACAATTTAATTATGATAAATTTTAGGAGGAATTCCAAGTCACAAACATGTAAACTCACATCACACAGACTCTAAAACTGTAGGCCATACAAAAATTTGTTCCGTGCGGGAATCGAACCCACAATACCACTGGAACGTGTCAACAATTAGGTCATATAAACGACGAAAAAGATTTTACATAGCAAATTATTAGTAAAATGGTTCCACTTGGTTTTAGGAAAAAAAAAACTGCTTTGATTTTGCACCGCCGCCGCCGTCATTAATAAATACACCACATAATACTAACCAGCTTTAAAATGCCACATCTTCAGCAGGTCATCAGCTCCAACTGAGATTACCCTCTGGTTGCAGAGGTCTGTCTCGACCCCTCTGACTGCACCCTTATGAGCTAGTCTATTTTCTTTGCCATAGTACCCGCGATGTATACCAGATTGCATGTTGTATTTGTGTATTTGGCCATTGGAGTAACCTGTGTAGAGAATAGAGAGAAAAAACATTAAATTTTTATTCTGTGCATTACCGCTACGAAGGTGGATAGCCGATCTAACAACTAGACCAGCACGCCCAGCCAAGTTACGACCATCTCGTTTCGATTCTTTTTCGTCGATCGCCTCGATTCGGCAACGCCTCCGAATTCTTTGTACAGAACAAACCACGAACCACGTGACTGAGCGTTTAGATGACGTCATCCCCATACATTTGAAGTTTTCTACATGCGTTAACGATTATAGATTACTAGCTTTTGCCCGCGACTTCGTTCGCGTGGAATAGTGACTTCCGGCAGCGGTGGCGAATTGATGCAGACTCTTGACCAATAGATGGCGCTGTATGTCCGGAATAAATTTTATTTTTTATTTTATTTTTTGTAATAAAAACTATCCTATGTCCTTTCTCAAGTTCCAAACTATGTCTGTACCAAATTTCACACAAATCGGTTCAGTAGTTTAGGCGTGAAGCAAAGACAGACAGACAGAGTTACTTTCGCATTTATAATATTAGTTTGGATCACCTTGGCTAAGCCCTCAGGAATCGCGCAATAGGTACTAAGGCGGTTATCACACTGCCACGCACCACGCAGCGTAGCGCGTGAAAACGCTCCGTCGCACGTACTTGCGGGAGTGCAGATCTGCATCATCGTGCGGGTTTTTTACGCACTCACGCGCGTAGTTGCGTCTTGTAAATTCACGCAGTCACGCACTCATTTCATACAAAATCACGCACGGTACTACGAGACTCAGTGTGGCATACCATGCGTGTCGCCCCGCATTCACGCACGTGAGTGCCTGTTTCTCCGCATGTAAGTGCGTGATCTGCATTAACGTGCGTGGATGCAGTTTCAGTAAGTGTAATGTGCGTGTTTTCTATACAAACGGAGATACTTACAAGCAACGTTAAGACACGCATTCACGCGCTACGCTGCGGGGTGCGTGGCAGTTTGATAACCGCCTAAGAGATTTATAAGGGAATGGGGAATGGAAAAACCTTTATTCAGCACAGAATCAAAAATAAATCTATTTAAAGTGTAGTATAGAAATAGATCAAAACGTGTAAAAAATATTTGATTTTAATATAAATTAATAATAATATCCTAAAATAAACATTGGAGTACACCAAGGAAAATTGTTAGGTCCACAGTTTATTTTTATCATAATTAAAAAAAACAAGGCGATTTTTATATAGAACTTACCAATAACGACAAAGTTTCCACAGTGAGTCACAGTCAGACATGTAGCCACAACTCCTTTATCTGTTTCCGGAGGTTTCAACTTATGGTCTCCCATCCGCATTTTATTGTAAGACCATGTCGTGGCCATGAAGAAACCTTCATGCAGTGACGCAATGCTGTCCCATTGCTTGTCGCGTTGCATGCACGAACTTATCTTCGTGATAGGTGGTAGGATGAGGTGGTCGATTTGTGTTCGCTCTGAAAAGGAAAGTAATGGTAAAATTGTCGCAGCATACTAACTATTTAAACTGTGAACTGTACATGTGTGTTTATGTAGAAACACCTGAAATTACGTCGCCGAAGCACAGACTTTAAAGGTAGAAATATGCGCTGGGCTATACCTGACAAGTTTGCCAGTACAGTTGAGTTTTACAGGTAAACTGGAGCATTATGTTGCAAAACTGTGCAGGTTTCCAGACAAACTTACCTGACAGGTACAACTGTACATGAAAACCTGTCAGGTATTCCCTAGCGTGTATGGCTACCTTAAGGATAGTAACTACGTAAACACACATCAGTAATGGCCACGTCGTCGCGCCTAACGACAAAAAAATATGGTTTAGTTGAATTCGTAACACACCGTAGTCACATCATAATCGGTGCTTTTCAATCAAACAGTGAGTGATCAGCGACGTAACTGTGTCGTGAGTGTAACGTGACTGTGACGTGGCTATGACGTGCTGTGACGTGGCTATTACGTGACTGTGACGTGGCTATCACGTGACTGTAATGTAGCTGTGACTGTAATGTGACTATGACGTGACCGATATCTGTACTTTTATACGCTTCGCCAAGTTTGTATGCCATGTCGTAAGTTATATTAAAAATGAAAAATGTGATTATGCCGAATTTCTGTCATAATACAACAACAGTCACGTGATAGCCACGTCACAGTCACGTATACAGTGAAATTGGCATAATATTATTTATTGGTAGAGGTCAGTCACTCACATATGAAATAAATTAAGACAAAAATCAAAATCACAATTCATGACTTTGCTATCTTCTATACTCCATTTAAATCAAACCAATAAAATAAATTCCTATTGTTAGAGAATTATATTTGTTAATTTTTTTTAAATATCTATGTAATTTTGATTAGGTACCTGTACGGTTATTAATTAATTCATTAAACCCCAAGCGAACGCCGGCGTTCGCGCACCTATTGTCTTTCAATTGTGTCTGTAATTATCACAATTGAAAGGTTAATATATATTTTTCTATGATTTATTATTACTATTTTTTTTTTTTTTAATATTTCTGTTTCAATTGAATCTATCTATATAAATAAATGGCACTAATCATCATGTTACACTTCATTGATGCACCAGAAGGTCCTCAAAGTAATGTATGTACTATACATATGTCAGTGGTACTGCAACAAAATGATATGTCACTGGTTAAGGGTTAAGTAAAACATGTTTTGAAATTAGAATTGTCGTTTGTCCTGTAGAGCTCTCGGAATTTTCTTGTTTTGGTTGGAACCTGCCATACAAGGATCAAATAATACACTTGTCCTACACATAATTATGCGTATGCACTTCGGATGTGGAGTTGCATACATACCCTAACTCTTTGATTCTTTTTTTTTATATTTTGCTTGTTTTTTTATTTATTAATGTAATACACATCAATGTAGTGAATTATTTATTGATTCAATAAAAATGATGTAAGTACTTACTTTTCTTCTTTGAAGCTTTTCTGTTATGTGAAGCCTTCCCAAGGCTTTTGTTGAAGGTTTCTGACACAGTGTTCATGATATGCAGGCTACTATCACTGCCAGCTGCTAGGATATTATTACCACTTGGCTCACAGTGGCAAACCATTGTGGGAGGCTGGGAATGTCCTTCCCTAAAAAAAAACAATGAATGTAACTGTTCACACAACTTACATACTGTGTAAATCACATAGTGTGAAGGTTCTATCTACATGGCTCAAACAAGAGTTGGAAGAAATTGTGAATGAACTATGTCGTGTCATCATCTTCCTGCCCTAGTCCCGTTTTATTTGGGGTCGGCGCAACAAGTTTTTTTCTTCCATTCTGTCCTGTCACTCGCCATGCTATCGCTAACTCCCTTTTCTTTCATATCGCTTCTCACACAATCCATCCATCTTTTCTTTGGCCTCCCTCTTCCCCTCCATCCACATGTAAACTCGTAACGTTTTTAGCAACATGCATTTCATCCCTCTATGAACTATGTCCAGTACTGGATTTAAAAAAATGTTCATCAAAATACTGCAGAATAGTATATAAGGAAACATACAGTATGGAAAGGTATTAAAAAAAGCAAATATTATTATTGAAAATCCTAATCAATAAGCATTTAGCACTTCTCACCTTTTCCTCAAAAGCCTTGCTCCACCATCAGGCATATCAAATATCCATAGCTTCAATGAATTATCTTCAGAGTTTGTGACCATCAATGGCTCAGACATCAAACATTTCAGCCCAGATATCTTTGAGTAATGGGCAGATTGTACTTGAGACAACACCCTCTTCTCTTCCAGGTCCCACATGACTATATGTCCTTCTGAGCTGCCTGTCACCATGACTGGGGCTCCGTCTAGCCTGAATGATAATGCACTGACCATTCCCCAGTCATGAACAAATTCCATTACAGACTGGTCGAATTTTAAATTGTGTAGCACTATTTTTCCATTAGCCAAGCCCACTGCTACCACATCTATGGCTGGTGCAGGCTCCGTGACAGTTATTGCTGACTCCCATCCTTGAAATGTAAACACCAACTTGGAAGTTCTGATATTCCATAGCTGCAACTGACCTTGCTGACTTCCAAGCAGTACCTTATTCAAGTAAGTGGGCGGATGACATAGAGTGGTAATTTTAAAATTGTCCTCATCAAAACCAAGTTCAAGAAACTCAGATTCGTCCTTTATATCAAATATTTTGAGAACATTGTCTTCATCTACAGATATGAGATGAATTCCAAAAGGAAACATCAAGTGTACCGGGGCGTTATGGCCTTTGTAAACATGCTTCAGCTCACAACCTCGTCTCCACGCGTAGATGTTATTTTCACTGGCGGTATAGACGTGGTAGCTGTCCCCAGTCATATAAGTGATAGGGCCGGGATGCTCACCGCTGACGCTTAACAAACGGAATTTATCACATCCATAGGTATGAAACCATTTACCTACACTCGTACATAGCAGCGTTTCGCCTCGTCTCTTGATAAATCTAGCAACAAATGGCACATGTGTACTGACATAACCTAAAACTCTAGAGCCGGTATAAATCCGACTGCTTGAACCGTTCGGCATTATTGGACACAATCCTAAGGACTTGCCTTTATTATTATGATAGTCCACAAAGGAAAAATAACATTCCTTACTAAAATATTTTTTTTTTTTTTTTTTTTTTTATGGCAATTGAGTCGACTGCGACTATTCTGCCAGTGTCACGTTGAGACGGCTCATTGGGGGTAACCGTCGAACTGTACTTCGTCTTACTAAAATAATCTACAGAACAACACGCGTGCGTTTGTTATTGACGAAACGTCAACGTGACAACTGACAAGACAACATCACGAGTTTGACATCTGTTAAAATAAAAGCCACCACAGATAAGAAAAGCGTTGCATTTTACACATCCCTACAGATGATTTATAGATTATAAATTTTTAACCGACTTCGAAAAGGAAGAAGGTTCTATGTTCGGCTGATTTTTTTGACGTGACAACGTCTTAAATTAGGTTGCGGCTGGGAGTCACTTATGAAAAAGTGTAACGCTCGGTAACGTTACGATGAGTCACCGAACGAGAGAGAGGCCCGCCGAATGCCTTGCGTCTCTCTCCCACTCAACTATGATCGGTCTGCCGCGCGCGCAGCACTAGAGAATTAGGCGCATTGAATCGGCGCATGGACGTTGTCACGTAAAATCTTCGCCCGTAAAACCGACTTTACAGGCAACCATTTTTTTTTTATATCCGTTATCTCGGTCAATTGTGGACCAATTTTGTTTTATATTATTTTAAAGATTATTGTTTATGTATTTATTGATCCTACTATTCTATTTTATTTCTACACACTGCCCATGTTTCTTTTGTCTAACTTCTCTTTGTACATGACATCACAGATCTTGAACGCTCGGCGTCAGAGTGGGGATCGCTTTGTGCATTCCATACATTGGCGAGCCAATCGTCTTCGTTGTTAGATACATGCAGCAACGCAGTGAACGATTGAGGAATGACGTCTATGACGCGATGGCGCGGCCAGCCAATCACTGACACTCCCCGCCCCCGCGTCGCACTTCGCACCACAAAGAGATCGAATATTTGACTTCTGCGCAAGTGTTCAAGATCCGTGATGGCAACTGTATGCTGGAAGACATTTCTTTGTAATAAAATAAGCATTACATATTTTTCAGTTTCCTTCTGTGGATTTAATTAAATAATTGTGTATAGATTAATTGTAAAATAAATACATCGACAACCCGCAGCCACTTTCAAATCGCTGGTGTGATAAGCTTGATAAAGCCCTTAGGGATCCCGATGAATTCAATGCATACAGGATAATCTCAACAAATCTTCTAGTAATTCTATATTTCTGTAATAAAACTCAATCGCATATCTATTAATTTTATTTTATTATTTTTATAAAATACAAGTGTAATATTTATAGAAGACCTTGTCGCTTCAAATCTTCGTACGTTTTCCGATTTACGACGTTTCCTTGGGAATCTTCAAACTCCTCGTCATTTTCAGCTACGAACCTCTCGTTCTCCTTCTGATGTTTGATTTTTTCCCACACTAGAGGAAAAATGCTAATGATTACTAGCCCTAATTTATAGTATTAAAAAATATAAAAATTTTCTGCAGTTGACCATTGAACAGTATGGTCCTTTTGTTGGTTCTTTAAGAACAACAAGTTCTTACTACAAAACGGGAAAGTCCATTGAAAATTAGCTACTTTATAACTTTAATCCAATGAAATACTTACATGCAAGTGCATCTTCAATCTGCGTGACATTAGCAAAATGGGCGGTGTTCGGTATACCGAGACACCGCATACCGTGAGCGTGTCTCCATTCAGCAAAGTGTCGCTGGAACGCTTTTGGACCTTTGTAGGTATAGTTGCCGCAAATTTCGCACGTGTAACTGATGTTCAGACCGTGCAGCTTGTAGAGCCAATACGGGATTGGCTGTAAAAATAAAAATAATTATTAAATAAGAATTTACGATTAGATTTCAGGAAGATTATAAAAAGAAACTGTCAGTCAGAAAGAAACTGACGAAATATTCGTCATGGTATATTATTTACTCAATTTTTTATGATCTACATCGGGTTGGTGATTAGGCCCAACGCTACGTTAAGCGGGAGCACACACGGGCGGCCGCTTAACGCAACGTCGGCCCTTAGCCTCTCAAAATTCTTTATGCAGTCCTAAACCAAATTTAATGACGAACCTTTCCATCCCAGCCAAGAGGCAAGTTCTTAGGATTATAGGGCACTTCATCGTCATCAGAGTCCACATCAGGTGCTGCAGAGGCATCGCTCTCATCACCGCTGTCATCACGGCGCTCACCGGCAGCACGGGCCGCACGACGGGTGACATTCTCGATAGTCGCGGAACGCGTGGCGCTTACTATGTTGGCAAACCTATAAACAAATACATTTCAAGTATTTAATTTCCTGCCAGGAATGGGTCAGACCAAAAAATACCTGTGAAGTGCAAGTTTGACTCACATTGTATAAATAGGCACAAAGAGTCGTTCACAACTTGGTGTAAGCCCGGTTGCCATGCACCATGGATCAAAAACTAACACAAATATTCATGGATTCTTAATTGTGAACTTATGTTAGATACTCTGTTATTATTGGAATTTAAGATTCCAATAATAACAGATATATATTATCAGATAAAAACAGTAATCTAAGAATAAGTTGGTTGTCCACTGATTTTTGATTTGCCTAAGGAACCTTAAAAACGGTTTGGGTGTAGAAGTCAAAATCGCAAAACGTCAAAGGAGCGAAATATTTATAAGCATAAAATAGTTCAGAAATGTGAAAATGAAATAAAGAATTTACAGGTTTCTGGGAATTGTTTATTATTATGAAATAATATCATAAACATAGCAATATTATTTCTTAAGACCATTATCAAAAAACATACAAACTTAAACTCCTCTATATGGTAGAATTGCAGTTTTATGTTTTTGCACAATGATTTTGTTCCTTTGACATAGTGGTCTTAGTCATTATGCACTTTAGACACTTTGTGACTGACATTTTAGGCTTTTATATCTCAAATTATTTAGCCAACAACACAAGTTATTTACCTGTAAATTTGAGCTTCAATAGCAGCAATATCTTTGTGCCTTTGCTGGGTTGATGCCTTTGCTTTGTTGCCACCCTTCTTTGCAACTAGAGACTTGTCTAGGGATGTTTGGCCTTTAGTACTGAACAATCTGAAAATAAAATACAGTTTTAGGAATAATATAAAAATAAAAAACTACAGTGCCTGTGGTACATTGCTTATCATAAAATTCACATACCTCTGTGCCCTCTCTTCCAAAGTGCCACCACATTTCAACCCAAGAGCCATTAAGGCAGATTTCAGTCTGTCCAATCCAAGGGAAGCAAGTTCCTCCCATGAGGAGAAAGCTGATAAGTCCAAATGAGCTCCCACATTTGTTAGGGCACCACCAGTTTCTTTCTGCAAGGAAGAAACACCTATTTAGTACAGGCAGGAACAACAAAAAAAAAAAACAACAAAACGACTTTGATAATAATTAAAAAGAATAAGCGATATCTTGTTCTTTTTTCATAATATCTTACAGGCCATCCAGGAAAGTTTCCAGATTCCCATTGCCTGACGAACTCCTGATGAGCAATAGCCAACTCAAGCGCTTGATCCTGCAGAGGTTTTACTCTATTGACAAAGTCTTTCAAGTAAGTTAGTAGAATTCTGATATAGTTTCTGTATTCACAGTTCTTACGCTCACGAGGAATGTCAAAGAGGTGGTCAAAGATGCTCAAATACGTGATGTAGTCCACTTTCTGTAGAGAACAAAAAAGGGTTAATAAACAAGAAATCATGAAATAAGAATGAACTGGCAGTCCATATAGCTCATAATCTTTAGCTTACCTCAATGCCCTTTAAATTTATGTACTTTTCATAGCACTCGTGCAGATCTAAATATTTGCCATAACCTTCTTCATCGGTAAACTCAACAGGAGCTGAAATTAAAACATATTATAGTACACATATAGCTTATGTTATAGTTATGTTTAGATTCCATAGAATAGGGAGAGCTATTAACATCAATTAGAACCAAAAAAAGAAGTGAAAAGTCTACACACACTTGCTATGTGCATAACAAGAATGTGTGAGAAGTTCAGATGAAAAAAACAATAACACCCTCAACACCACACCTCAACCCAAAAATCAAACTAATATTTTAAATGCATTCTAGCCAGGCAATGAAACACATACCTAACTGCATCTAGCACAAAAGTATGGAAGTAGCTTGCATGCCAAATACCCACCAGTCAGAACCTGTTCTGGTACAAAGGCATGCTTTATTTCTAGAAAAACTATAAACTTACTTGTAAAATCTTCTGCTGGGTTTTCTCTTAGTTTTGCCAACTCCTCAAATTCCACAGACATTGGCACACAAATCTGCAACATTTTGAAATATTAGCAAAAATTTTGCTTAATCAATTTAAGCAGACTATAAATTCATTAAATGATACGAAAATAAATAAATAAACTAAAACTCACCTCATTAGGATGTTTTCTGTGGAACTCTTTGATTTGCTTGAGCCTAGCATAGAACTCGTTGAACTCACTTGGGCCTGACAATGCTGCAATTTCTTCTTTACGTAAGCCATCCTTGTCTTCATATAGCTCCTTCAACCTTATGGTTGACTCAACATATCTCTGGAAGAAGAGATTAGTCAGTAGGAGAATAAAAAATAAAACTAAGAAAAATTAAGAGCATTTACATACACAATTAAAATGAAACAAACATTGTACATAAGAGAAAATGAACAAATTACTATTAAAGAAATTTTAATAACCTGAATATGCTAAAGATATAGATATAGAAATATTCTACTACTCACATCATGCAGATTCTTTAAACGGTGATCAGCATTTATTGTTTCCCGATGCTGAAAATATAAATTGTACTTAGGTTAGTATTTCAGATATAAGCAGAAGTGCTTTGGATCTGTACAATGCAGGAGATGACTAGTGACACATGAAACACAAACACATGGCATAGTAAACTGCCATATTATCATGTTACAAGCACTAATGATCTACTAGGAAACTAGTAACCCTACTTAGTTTTACTATAACATCCACTCTCCATTTTTGGTCCATACATCAAAGCAAAGACTACACTAATAAGCTAGCTGTCAAAAATTGAGATTCCTTGCAAAGGCAGGACAGTACTTCAAACTGGAAAGCTGCTCTAACATTATCAAGAGCAAGTTCGTTTGTGTGTGAAGTACTGATCATATGTCTGGGATAGATCTGCCAGATACCAGCTTGATGTGCTTGAGGCAATGGAAAAATTATCCAAAAAGATTATGGGAGAGATTGTAAGTTATGTATGGTTTGTATTTTGGTGGAGTGTACATCAGAATTGCATAGCTTAATTTCACCGAGCCCATTTGAGCATGACAGATCACTAGTTGTATGATGATATTATGCTACCAACACATGGCGGACATCCCACCCAAACATTGGCATGCACCACTCACATCTATGACATCAACCTGATCAATAGCAGGTCTCCTGGGTGGGATGTATATTATGGGAGACATATTATGTCTCCAGTAGTATATAGTGGGATGTAGGTATATTATGGAGACATATTATGTCTCCAGTAGTATATCCAAATCATGCTGTACTCTGTACACCTTATGGTTGAGCAGTATTTGTGTTTTAAGAAGCCTCAACCTTGTTTCCGGTCGATAGGAGGTCACTGTATTTGTAATATTGAAAGGAATTACCTTTTTTATTTATGGTTTCCTTTTGCCATTAGCTCTGGTCGCCACGTCTTTGACATGATTTTCTAAACGTCTTCTATAAAGTAGTTCTAAAAATTGTAGGTACAATACAAATGCTCACCCCAGTCTTTTTGTGAAGAATTTCTTTGACCATAGCATCCATGGTTCTCTCCCTCTCTTCATGATAGCTTCTTTGCTGTTCTAATATCGTTTCCATGCTGATACTCTTCTTTAACCTGGACCAAACCAAGAATTCTTCGAACACACATACAACGCACAGTCAGAATAATAGAACAATTAGATTAAGTCAATCACACTGAAAAATACACAATATAACCACACAAACATGAAACAAGTGCGTTTGACGCAAGTTTGACGTTAAAATTAGGGATGTTTAAAAAATATCGATTAAAAAACCTTATTTTAACCATTCGATCGTGATAATTACAGACACAATTGAAAGACAATAGGTGCGCGAACGTCGGCGTTCGCTTGGGGTTTAATGAATTAACAATAAAAATCGATTATAATAAGTGATTTTATAATTACAAATATCTATTAATTATCAATTTCTTTCATAAACACTAATCAATAAAAAACGATTTTTCATCTGCTACCCGATATTAAGTCTGGACTTCTAATCTAGAAGCCTGAGCGCGTCGTGCGAATTACACTATTAGGTCGTCCAGAATTTTTTTATCTGTAAAGGACCTATTACATTACGCGTTATTCAGGCTCGTTTTGTTCATGTTTCGACGTATCTAGTCTATGGTTCGACGTATTGCGCAGTGTAATAAGGGTTAGACCATCTCTCTATGAATGAAAAATAGTACGAGTTGGAATATCGCACGCGATATTCAGCGCAGTGTAATAGATCCTATATAAACTATTGCTTGTTTGCGATTCCACTATTTCTTTCATTTACTTAATCAAACATTCACTAGACGGCGCTTGTCTACAAACTAATGCCTGCAATACACGTTGGTCGAGGTTAGACTAATGCGAGCGCAGGCAAATTGACACAAGGCAAGCGCTACAGTGTCTAGACGTTCGGCAACTTTGAAGGAAACCACTGCAAATGGCCAACATAGCCGAGTTATGAGAAGACGCCCACATGAAGGGCGAGCGTGCGCGAGCGCCTATGATTTGTACAGAAAAACTGCTACCACGCGACACCGCTCCGAAGTGAGGCAACTGAGGCAAGGGATCGCGAGCGGCTACGAGTCGTGACAATCTACGCCAAATAAGATCTATACACGTTGGCACTTGTCTTTACTCAACCAACTAGGTGAGCGACACCGAGCAATAGCAAGACAAGGCAAATATACTGTCTAGATGTTGGTATTGGTCTTCACTCGCAAACGCTCGGCCAACATGTATTGCAGGCTTTACATTCGGCTATTATGTCATTCTTTATTCATTGATGGAACTTCATTTTTCAAACGACAATTTTAAAACTTTGAAAGTTTTCCGATTTTTTCAACTTGTACATAGCTGCGCTTCTAATAAAATTAGAAGAAGACGCTTTAGAGTCCTGAAGATGCTACGAGGGAGCCTATCCCAAACTGACTCATTGGGCGTGTAAGCAACGTTTTGTTCTCAAAAGCTGACGTCATATTGACTAAGACCAGGAGCTGAATATAATAATTAATCGATTTTTTACGCTATAATAACAATTAATTAATTAATAATCGATTGTTTGGGTATAAGTCACATCCCTAGTTTATATTGTTTTTTTTTTTTAATATACCCCTTAGTGTTAGTGTTAGGCTTTAATCTTGTAACCAAATTGCCTGGTCTTACGTCCGTGTTTTCTTGCATGTTATATGTGTTTATCCATAAACAAATCAATTTGACGTAAGCTACTGAACTTCAATCGGAAAAATGAAAAATCCCACATAAAAACTCTCGTTTTGACGAACGACGACGTCGACAAGGTCCGAGGAGGCCACCCGAGGCGATTAACGAGCACGAATGTGTAAGCATGTGTCAAACGTACCTAGTTGTTGTTGATTAAATTTACTTTTCATGGTATGATGTTATGTATGTTTATGATGATAAAAAGTCTTCATTTTTACAAATAAATTAGGGCATCATCCAGAATGTATGAAAAGCAATAAGCAAAGGCATCCAATTAGCAGCAAATGCGCGGCGCTCACTGTTCGCCTCACGCACCTTATATTCAAATGTTTTGTCGAACGACGAGGCGAATACCGAGGCGAATGGCCAGCCCGAATGTGTTAACGCGGTGATTGACTTTTTGAAAAACTTTTTTAAAAGAGATATTTCAACGAACTTCGAGCGTTTACCTCAAAGATTACCAATTACATACAATTAAATTGGCTTCAGACGCCAATGTAATTGGTAATTGTGCGATTTCATTATTTTTAGTTTTGTGAACTTTTGTGAGAGTTTAATTATTGATAATCTGTAGTAAAAGTAAACTATGTTTTGTTTGTGGCGGGTTTTGGTTGGGTAACGTCAGCGCTGTCATTTCTGCTACACGTTCTCTATTTATCTATTACAATTTTGCGAGTGACCGGTGTTTAGCAATAAAGGTGTAATTTTAAATTAATCATGATCTATTCTACATGGATCAATCAGTTTCACTCAGTATTTTTAATTGTTTGTTCTTTATTCACATACGTTCAGTCTGATGTGCCGAGACCCCGCGGTGTCTCTTTATCTAAAGCACCGCTATATTCACCAACAAAAGATTTCACCTGTTTCGATGGAACGATTACGATACCGTTTAGCTATGTAAACGACGATTACTGCGATTGCTTCGACGGCAGTGACGAGCCTGGCACATCAGCTTGTCTGAATGGCTTTTTCCATTGTACAAATGCTGGTCATCGACCGCTAAACATACCCAGTTCGAGAGTGAATGATGGTGTTTGCGATTGTTGTGACGGTACCGACGAGTACGCCGCAGGTGAAACGTGTACCAACACCTGTGAAGAACTAGGCCGAGAGGCGAGGGCTGAAGCTCAACGTGTGGCTGAGCTGTACAAAGCAGGTAGCCACCTGAGATTAGAACTGATAGAGAAAGGAAATACGAAACGAAATGAGATGGCTGAACAACTCCAACAGTTAGAAAAAGATAAATCTGAAGCTCTTCAGATTAAGGATGAGAAAGAGAGCCTCAAAAATGAGTTGGAAGCTAAAGAAAATGAGGCCCTGAAGGTATACAGAGAAGCTGAAGAACAGGAAAGACAAAAGAAAGCTGAAGAAGAGAAACAGAACTCAATTAGAGAATCATTGGAACACTTCAACAAGTATGATATTAACCACGATGATGTGCTGACAATGGATGAAGTAATAATTGCTCGAGTATTTGATAAGGACCAAGATGGAAATGTTGATGCAGAAGAAACTAAATATTTCTTTGGTGATAGTGATAGTGTAGATAAGGACACTTTCATTACAACTACTTGGCCATTATTGAAACCACTTCTGATGGTCAAGGATGGATTGTTCAAGCCCGAAGAACAAGAAGAAATTGAACAAGAGCAGGAAGGTGATGCTGATGAGGCTGGTGACCTTGACAATGATTATGCTGGACATGATGATGAGGCCAGTGACATAGATCTACCTCAAGATGAACATGAAGAGCAGGAACAGGAAGCAGAAGCTGATCAAACTAATGTTTATGATGAAGAAACACAAAAGCTAGTTAATGAGGCTACCGAGGCTCGAAGACTTCACTCTGATGCTGAACGCACTGTTAGGGAAATAGAAGCTAACATTAGGAAAATCCAACAAAGTCTTGAGAAAGATTATGGCTTGCAACAAGAGTATGCTACGTTGGATGGTGAATGTTGGGAATATGAAGACAAAGAGTATGTGTACAAACTATGTGTTTTCCAGAAAGTAACACAAAAATCAAAGAATGGTGGTGCAGAAGTTGGCCTTGGAAACTGGGGAGAATGGGCAGGTCCAGATCACAACAAATATTCAATCATGAAGTACACAAATGGCATAGCTTGCTGGAACGGGCCTAGCAGGATGACAACAGTACATATCAGTTGTGGTTTGGAGAGTAAACTCTTATCTGTCACAGAACCTTTCCGCTGTGAATATAAGATGGAGTTCAGCACACCTGCAGCCTGTGATGAATCCCATCCAACTGCACAGCACTCATCGCACGATGAACTTTAATAATTCCAGTGTTGAAATTTTCACACCCGTATGTGATGTGTTAACACATAAGTTACAAATGTAAATCAGTCATCATCCATTATCATGTTTCTCTAAGAACAAGTCTCAAATCACACTCAGAATATACAAGAATTTCATTTGTATACTACAAATCTATTTGAATTTAATGTAGCATGACTTAGAAATATCAAGTAGTAAAATTATTTTTTTGTTTAAGTGGAAGTGTTAATTATTTCGAAGATTTTTTGGTATTTTCAAGGATTATTCATCAGTGTTTTGATGTAAAGACTGAAATATTCAACATCATACATTACGTTTTCTCTCACATTCCTCAAATGCAAGGCTGTTTTAGTTCAAGTAGAATAAAATTTTAATGAAGTGAACAAAACATTGTGAGTGATCAATAAAATTATTGTTTTAATATTACCCTCTTGTTTAATTTTATCGGATTCAGTTTTTATGTTCATGTTTTTTTCCTTAAAAATTCCTTATCATTATAGAGTAACGTCACAAAATAGACAGGTACAGAAGTCAATCTACATACAAAGCGCGCTCGAGTAAAGCACAGTAGACAACGCTCACGGACACGATATCTCGGAGCGCCTCGGCCAGCTCGTAGAACAGTTCCGGCCTTTCGGCACAAAAGCTCATTAGTGTACGTCCACCGAGCGTAGGTATAAAAAGTGAAGTACCTACCTACACACTTACATGAGATTGTCTTCTGTATCTATTTTGTGGTAGCGTAGATTACGTACGGAACATACCTACTTAGTTGAGGCGAATGGGACTACGGAACAAAAACAAAAAACTGAACAATTGTGAGTCGGACTCTCGGTTCTGTACAAAATTACCTATTTAAATAGGTACCTACCTAGTTCAATTCCAAAATGGAGTCTCGGAAGATTTTTTCGAATGGTAAAAAAAAAAATTATGTTGTTTGCTTTGTGCCAATTTCTGGATTCTGGATCAACGGAAAATAGCCTATTAAATTTGATTTCTTCGAGAGTGTCGAAATGTGCGTTTTTTGCATGGTTTTTGCTACATAAACCGTAGTAGGTAGGTACTTATCTGTTTTTCTCTCTATAACTTACAAGTTTGATTTTTTACAGCTTCATTTCAACTCGATACCTCCACGCGTTCCAGAGATAAAAGGTCTTAACAGATAGACAGACAGACTGATGGGTAGACAACAAAGTCCAATATGGGTTCCGTTTTTTTCCATTTGAGGTACAGAACCTTAAAAATCAACAATTAAATACCTAAATACGAGTCTGTTAATAGTGCAAGTCAGCTACGAAAGGTACTTTGCCAAACTAAGTAGAATTCTGCCTGGATGCATATCTTATGTATCATATATATGATACATACATACCTACCACCTACTGGTAGGTACCGATGCAAGTTTCTAACGTATAAAACGTTATGTACCTAGGTACCTACTTGCATCGTTATTATGTTATTGTTAATTCACCTAGTTTCGCGCACAGTTTCGCGTGTAGCGGAATCTGCTTACTCCCCATTAGTCCCCATGCACTATAATACCTAAGTCGTTTTTTCGTTAAAAAAACTAGGTACATACCTACAAGGTTTTTTTTTTGTTATGAATAAATAGATTATTCGTATAAAAAAAACCTTGTACCTAGTTTTTGATTTGAGGAGAAAACTACTTAGTGCATGGGGAGTAAGATGAATAATTTGAGAGATCTCGATATACTTACTTATTGTACCTAACAATTATGATTCGTTGTTCGTTACTGCTATTTCATAACATTTATCGCTATATTACTAGTCTTTGACGTAATGCGAGAAGAAAATGGATTTCCCATTGGTCAAACAAAAATGAGTAAGTACACAGAACATTCAAAGAATTGTGAAACTGCGACGATTGTAAACGATAAAAACGATTCGAGCAAAATAATAATAAAACAGCGGGCGAAATCGATTATTCGCTTACTGTCAGAAATGTGTCATTCTGTTTCTGTCAAAAGTGTCTAAAACGTAAACAAAGGCACATGTTTGCTAAATTATTTTATAACTTGTAAATGAAACCTGTGCAAGTGTTGCTTTCAATTGAGATTCCAAGCAAAATTATTGTATTGACGAGTTCCTGCATTGTTCAGTTTGAGATAAACGGAATTTGACGGAATAAGACATGGAAGTAGACCAAATAGTTTTGCGGTCTTCTTTTTCGATGTTAGAAGGAAAAGTTGACGATAGAATTTTGAAGGCATTGAATGTGATGGGTCTTGAGAAGCCTACACGTATACAAGCTGAAGTTTTACCACATTTGCTCCAAGGGAAGGACTTGATCGGTGCGGCGAAGACGGGCAGTGGAAAGACGTTAGCGTTCCTCATACCTGTTGTTGATAACTTAATCAAGTTAGGATGGTCTTTAAAAACAGGTAAGTTATTCTTTAGTATTAAGTTTAGCTAACTATTTCATACCAACAAACAGTTACAATACAAATAAGTATGTATGTACAGTTCTTCATATTTGAGTTCAGTTCATTTGAGCTGAGTACCTAGACTATTTAGTCAGTGTCTTGTCTATGTGGTGGCCAGATCTTAGAATTGACCACTTCATGGTATAGTCAACTAAAACTGGCCACAACATTTATAAAAATCACAACTCAATAAAATTACCCAGACTTTAAACCCATTTTTTAAATGAAGTTTTGTATTGAAATTGTTTTAAAAAGCCAAGACACTGTGTGGAGGATTTAATCTCAATAAAACCTTGTGATGTACTCTTTTCAACTCTCAGTTTGTGATCAGGTACTGGATGTATAATATTGTCACCTACCAGAGAGCTGGCACTACAAACTTCAGATGTGTTAAAGAAACTACTGCTTCACATCAATTTATCTCATTGTCTTATTGTGGGAGGTGAGAAGAAGGCTAAAGATGTACTAAAATTGAAGAAAGGTAAGTAGTTAGTAGTTGTTTTTTTTTTTAAATTCAGATAATAAAACTGTTTTATTCTTGTGTAAGTTTTTTGAACAGTTTCATAAAAGCGTTTCATTTAGTTATGATGTGGGCATGCTAGACACATTTAGTTGTCATGTATGCATGACTGTGGCGGGCAAAAGATTAATATTGTTTGCTAATTGCTAATGGTAGGATTTAGAGTTCTCTGTATACGTCATTCAATTACCTTAAGGATAATTAGAAAGCTCAAAGTATTTAATCAAAACTAAAATTTCCTCATCCGTCCAAACAATATTACAGGCGCAAATATCATAGTGAGTACCCCAGGCCGGCTATTGGATCACCTGCAAAACACTGAAAAGTTTAACTGTGACAAACTTAAGTGTTTAGTACTAGATGAGGCAGATAAGCTTCTGGAAGCAGGCTTTCAGAAACACATTACTGGCATCATCAATTTATTGCCAGGTAAGTTTTGCATTCCAATATTACTACTGTGCTTAAAATTTGCCAATCAACCAAAGTCGATTGCCCAGGGTGCACCAGATGTAACAGACGTTTGGATAAATACGGCGCTCGAGGAGGCTCGAGTCACTATCCTGGACATGAGTTGCCATGACAAACCTGGAAAACTCTAAACAGACTGTGCATCCAGGTATAGACTCTGCACCTGGGTGCAGAGTCCATTTAGAATTTTCCATTTGGTTGGGCTTAAAAACAATCTCCACAGATCGAGGTTCTCAGATAGTTCCAATCCTGTTTTAGTGCAGTGTGTCTCTGCAGACCATGTCCCACCTTCTATCCTGCACCACATGCTTTGTTACCTGTTCACATGAATGATAGTGTTACACCACTTCATTCTGACATATGCACTCGGAGCTATTTTTATTGATTTGACATTTTTTATTGAGAGCTGTTGAAAATATCACGAAACCATGAATTTTAAAACTAATTGCATATGCATGTATAATTTTAAAGTTTAATCAGCTTTTTATTCTCAAAACACCTAGTTGTTGTTGTTTAAATAAAAGATAAGTTGAACAACTGTTCAAATGAAGGTGTCTTTAACATCAATTTTTGCAAAGTAATCTTCGTAAGTCTTTGTAAGTATTATAATGAGGTGTAAATATTTTTCTAGCAAAAAGGCAAACTGTGTTGTTCAGTGCTACTATGGGCGCAAATGTCAAGAATCTAGCTAAATTGGCATTGAGAACTGATCCAGTTTTAATATCTGTAACTGATAACAAAATGTCTACAGTCTCAGGACTCCAACAAGGGTAAATTTAAACATTTTCTAAATAAATAAAGAAGGTTGTTTCTCTACCACCCTAGGTTTGACTGGTAGAGGCATTAAGTTGACCTTTGTAATGCATGACGATTAAATAATAAATAAATAAATTATGCTTTAGCAGCTTGACCTTTTTGGTTGGAACAAATATTTGTTAGGCCTAACAGTAGGCGCAGTGGTTGTGCGATTGGCTACTACGCTGGATGTTGCAGGTTCGATTCCCGCACGGAACAAATATGTGTTAGCCTAACAGCAGGCGCAGTGGTTGTGCGATTGGCTACTAAGCTGGGTGTCGTGGGATCGATTCTTGCATAGAACAAATCAGTATACAGGCAATTATAAGTCACTTTTTTACCATATTCTTGATGTTTATAAATTCAAAATTTTGGCAGGTATTACATCTGTCCAGTAGAGAAAAGGATATCATGGTTATACAAAATGCTGAAGAAAAGTAAGAAACTAAAAGTGATGGTATTCTTCTCATCGTGCAGATCCGTAGATTTTCATCATGAGTTTTTCGGGGTGCATTGTAAAGCTACTGTTTTGAGCATACATGTGAGTATGAAGTCGCACTGTGCCATTTGCTTCGCACTAAGGATCGTGCTTAACCAAGACCCCATGGCGGCGAAGTCAGGATATGACGTCAAAAAAAAGTATTCAAAAATTCAAATTCAAAAGATTTTTATTTCACATAGGTCTACATGGGCACTTACGAAACGTCAGTAGCTAGTACACTATACTATTGTTGGCTACATTATTAGGTATTATTATTATATATTCTTTATTGTACACAGCTTGAACAAAAAAGATACAGGACAAACATTATTCAAAATATGCGTACAATGGGCGGCCTTATCGCACAGGGCGATCTCTTACAGACAACCTTTGGATGGACTGAAAGAGAGGAGAAAGATATAGGGCTGTCAGTGTACATCAGAATAATACAAATATGAAATAACAACACAAATACATATATACACATGACAGGCTACATGACAGTGGCTAGCTGATGTTCCTACACATAATAAAACTGCACGCACTTTCTTGGCAGCACAAACTGGCAATAATGCTATGGCGTCCAGTGAGGCACAGGCCTTACTATCAGCCTAGAGTAGTCCACTGCTCCAGACCAAATCTGATCAATATCGCGCCAAATAATTTGTCGTCGAATTCTGACTTACAGAAATCGACGACAAATTATTTGCATACAAACTACTAAGTTAGCAACAGGTGTCTCGTTGCTAGTGCATACTCCACAAAGAACTAGTGTTCCTTATGGTTCCTTGTGTACAATGATGGCGTACAATTGTACATATGAATAAATTGCCGTAGCCTTGGAACAGAAATGACTACCGAAGGAATACAAGTGGGGTTTAGTTAGTAAAAGTCTAACACGCTCTCTCTCTTTCCATTACAAGCGGGAGATGTTATTAAAAAACATACCATACAAAAAAAAAAAATAGTGAATAAGAAATCACGACGTGCTCTGTGCTAACTATGCAAACAGCGATCCCAATCTTGTACAACGACCTATGTCACAAATATACGGCTTTACGATAAATTATATGATCGGAACGGGAAACTTATCATCATTCAATTGATATCTCGTTGTAACTAAGTAACACATTCTAATGATAATGTCTTGGAACACATTACCTCCAATGTTTACTTTCGTTGATTATGCTGATATTAGAAACTGCTCTACATCAATAAATAACTCATTAACTGATTAGTCAAGGTTTATAACCTTCAATGCGTCAACAAATTAACTATGTACCTACGTATAGGTAGGTCCTACTTTATATATTTTTTTAAGGTGAGAATTAATCAAATAACTTCTCCCGCTCTGGGTAGAGCTAGTGGCCGTATCAGACTTTTACTGACTAAAACCCATATGTGTTCCTTCAGTAGATGTTTGCGTTTCAGGGCTACGTTAACCCTTTCGAACATTACCGCAGCCATATCAGGCATCGGCCCTACTGGGCCCCTTCAGTTTTGTTGACATCTCTTTGAAGCCATACTTTATATCTCCTGTCAACAATCGCCTAGCCGTTTCCTAACACTTGTTGAGGTCGTCTTCTAATACTTATAACTGAATGTAGCTAAACACCAGTATTTTATATGGAACGACTACCTACAATAATATTGATGAAATACCGTAAGATTTATTGTCAGACTTTCGGGTTTCTGACTAACCGTAACGACTATAAATAAGAAAGACAGACAGACAGCCGAGACCTTGATATTAATCGTTATAATTTAACCACGGGCCCCTCCTATAACTATGTGTTTTATTTATAATTAGCTGTACCTACCTGCTCCAGCTTCTCAGTAAAGTTTATTTTATTTGTTTTACACAAACCTTGTCCTGACAATAACGAACACAAAACAAAAGATTTCCAATTTGGTGCAGTAGTTCGGAAGTTATGCGCGCATATACATTTCAGCTATTTATTTTTATTTACATAATACTACGGTCCCTTTGAGGGACTGGCCCGCAATGGCCGAAGACAGATGTGTGTGGAAAAGGGAGAGGGAGGCCTTCGCCCAGCAGTGGGACATAAATGGGCTAACTAACTAACTACGGTTCCTTTGTACACATATTTTTATACGTATATATTTTAAAATATAAAAAATAGTAGCCCTCCGGCACCGGCAAAAGGTTCCAACCTATCGGTTGTCAGGGCTCCTGAGAGGAATCTCTTAACAATACGCTCAGGAGTATCTACTTACTGCTTTCTGGATGAAGCCCTTCGCCCTTCGATCCACCTCCCACAAGTTATAATCTCGTGAGCTAAGTCTCGTTACTTAGTTTGTCTCTATCTCAGCTTTAATGCGATTCTCATCATGAGGGGAGTCCCTATGATTTATTATTATTATTAATTCCCGTTATCTAATTTTTATGTGATTTGTAGGGTCAGCAAAGTCAAGCTAGGAGGAAAGAAGCATATCATAGTTTTATTGAGGCGCAAAACGGGGCATTATTTTGCACTGACGTCGCAGCTCGGGGTTTGGATATTCCCAGTGTTGATTGGATCGTACAGTATGATCCGCCATCTGACCCAAAGGTTTGTTTATTTGTTTATCCTCGCATCGGAACGCCTTACAGCAATTATACCAATGTATGTCTATATGTATGTACCTATGTACTCGTATGCATAAAAAGATAATTCAATTCACGATCGCACGATTCCTAAAATATTATTGTTATCTCAACTTTAAAATTAACAACATGCCTCTGTTATCCGCGCCTACGCCGCGCTTCGTGCTCCACCATCGTGTACCTAAAATTTCGAAAAGCAAGACTAAACATTTTTTTTTAATAGATACTTCCCGCCAAAATCGGGACGCGTTGCAAGTGACGCTGGTCTGTGAAAAAAATAACGAATCTTGCAGGAGAACTATATTTTTTCCGTTACAGTAGTAGTTCCGTTACTTATCAGAACGTGAAAACATTTTATTGAAATTGTATAACTATATCATAAAAGTGCAACTGATAATGTGCAAACTTGAAAAAAACAATGTGGGTCGCTGCAAAAAGATTGACAACTACACATTTATTTATCTTACTTATAAATTCCGACTGAACATGTTTACTATTTCATCACTATCTTATCTTCTAGGAATACATTCATCGAGTTGGTCGCACAGCCAGAGGTCTGAATAATAAAGGGAATGCCGTCATATTATTAAGGCCTGAAGAAGAGAATTTTATCAAGTTTCTAGAAAAAGAAAAGGTGTTTTTAGATAAATACACTTTTGGTGATCCTCCTAATGAAGTCCAAGAAATGGTAAGCAACAATGAATTTAGGTAGACATTTTTGTTGCATAGATAAATAGTCTGCTAGAACTTAAATCGTCACTACCGTCGTAAATGCTTATTCAGACGCTGATATCTTATAATTTTTTATCATGAGTCATCTACAATAGTACTTATCTATTCTGTGATAATGTCTAGCACTACAAATAGTAGAGCAAGTTACGCAAGTTTTGGGATACTTTTTATTTATTTTTTAATTTGGTAACATCGTGATTCAAGAACTGGCAAAAACAAAATGCGTCGTTCTTTTTTTATTTAATTTCATATTCGGACTTTTTTTCTTTTTAGCTAGGAGACCTCATATCAAATAATGGCGTTATGAAGACACTAGCAAGAAAGGCATATTTATCATTCCTCAGATGCTACAAAACACATCCACTCAAAAAGATTTTTGATATCAATTCGTTGGATTTGAAACTAGCAGCGAAAGCTTTTGGGTTTCTAGAGCAGCCTCACGTCGATTTTCGTATCCTTTTTAATATTTTGAAAACAGTAAAAGTCTCGGACTTATCCATCGAGAATAGTGTTACAGGATTTTTCCTTTAAGAATTTCTCAGTTTTATTCAAAGTTAATACGTACTGCGGAAAGCACGTTAACCAGTTGGTCCGAATTGCCTTTTCATTGGACTATGGACGAGGGAAGGGAGAGAGCATCTGTGCTTGTTTACGCACACACTTAGTCTCCGTTGGGATTTGCCGCCGTGACTGAACTCCTGAAGTCTCGGGATCTCGCTATAGGCTCGTATTAGGCTTATGTAACTATGTCCAGCAGTAGACGTCTTTGGCTTATATGACGATTATGGAGTGAGGTTTATAAAACCGTCTTACTAAAATGCTCTATTCGACTCTGTATCCTAGCTGAATTCAGGTGCCCTTGGTTTCCTATCGAGATGGAAGAATGTGTACTATTTTAGCATGCACATAGCGTGATTACCCAATGGCAAATGCGAATTTTGCGCAACATTTACATGCCTTGTGTGAAAAACATTGCATGTAAAAGCTAATCTCTATGCCGGGCACATGTTTAGTTCAGATAAGCTTGCACCCAAATATAACTGAGAGATAAGGACACACAAATACATCAATATTTTCTTAACCAACATTTCAGTTCCGAATAAAAAATGACAATGAAAGTTCTTGACAAACGGAGAGAAGAAATAAGAGTATACCTATTGTATTGTTTATTAATAATATAATATAATCTGACTAGAGGTTTTATTCATAATCAAGAAGATTTAACGAGTCATGTTAATGAAAATAAAGCATTAAAGTATGATAAGTAGAGACTGATATTTGAATATAACAAAATAAAACTACTGTTAAAAATAAACGTGATTTATTTTATTCTAGCTCACACTTTTCCTGTTGTTGCCCTTCTGCCTGTAGATTTTAGTTTTCTCAGCTTTCTGCTTGAAGTTTGTCGGCGCGTTCAAAGACTTGAAGTATCCATAGCCACCGCCTCCTTTTCTCTTCTGAGGAGGTCCTTTGCTGGCAACTTTTAGTTCTACGGCAGGTGGAACCGTAAAACCGAAGGATTTGGAGACCTTGGCCATATCAATGGTGTCGATATCGAATATAGTCTTGAGGTGATGAGAGTCGTAAGCTCTCAAGTAACTCTTGAATGCTTCCTTAGCTGATTGGTTCAGGAAGTAGTTTCTTGATATTATTTTTTCCAGCTGCAAGAATAATATGAATGTACATTTACAAGCTGATAAAATGCCATTTCGACACCTACGCCAAAAAAAAACCAGCGTAGCTAAGATAAACAAGTACATATTTCGTCGATGTGCAAATTCCGCTTGAATACATAAAACTATCGGGACTTGACCTGCATTTAGGTCACGAGTAATGATTGTAAATATATTTACGAACCTGCAGTTGAATATCAGCAATTTTATTCCAAGAGAATTCAAACTCGTTGAGTGCGACTCTGGACTGTTTCAAGAATCTGAGGAAGCCTAGTTCTTCAGGGCGAAGGAACAGCAGCGCATGGCCGCTTGTTCCGAGGCCTCGGGCAGTTCTGCCAACACGATGGATGTATTCCTATGACAAAAGAACATTGGTACTTAGTATTATAGGAACACATCATAACGTTTAGGGACGAAACTGCGTAAAGCGCGCGCGACGTCCCCCCTTATGTAGCTGCCAGAGTGCTATAGTGAGATTTAAATTTAGGAGGGGAAGTATTAATGCCACCAGAGCTAAGCAGCAGAAGCTAGTTGGTTACAAATATGATGTACTAGCTGTCCGCCCGGGATTTCGCGTGTACTTCGGTTATCGTTCCTGTAGGAATAAAATGTTTTTCCGGGATAAAAAGCCTATGTTCTTTTCCATGTCAAAGGCTATATGCATGCCAAATTTCATCCAAATCCGTTCAGCTGTTTTTGCGTGATTAAGTAATAATTGTTTTTTTTATTGAGTGCCAAATAAACATGTTTTCTTTCTTTTCTTTCAAACATCCACACTTTCATATTTATAATATTAGTTTGGATTAGCTGCTGCCAGCGGCTTTGCCGCGTGATAGTAGAAAATTATCTCAAAGAAACATACACCCGGAATAAAAAGTATCCTATGAGCTATTCCAGAACATGGTCTATCCATGCACCAAAATTCATCGAAACCCATTAGTTTTTTGCGTGAAAGAGTAACAAACATTCATAC
This sequence comes from Mythimna albipuncta, assembly GCA_929112965.1. Lineage (NCBI taxonomy): Eukaryota > Metazoa > Arthropoda > Insecta > Lepidoptera > Noctuidae > Mythimna > Mythimna albipuncta. Next base: position 12,855,312 of record OV815969.1, read on the forward strand.
ATACAAACTTTCACGTTTACAATATTAGTAGGATTTTTTACCTTAGGATCATCTGGCGGGTCATATTGCACGATCCAGTCAACGGCGGGTATGTCGAGACCTCTAGCCGCTACATCTGTGCACAAGAGAATTCCGGACTCGGCGTTGCAGAATTGGAAGAAGGTTGTCGTACGTTTTGTTTGTTGTTGTTTTCCCTGATAAATAAGTAATTAAGTTATTTATAACAAGACAACTGAAAAAATCCCATATTTTTTACAATAACGAAAATGTCTAGCATGAATTATAATATTTAGAAGATAGTTTTAATTTGCTAGACCCAAAATATTTTCGATACTGGCATAGGGATTCATATGTCCAGAAATAGGCTTATTGACTGATGGGTGCCATTGGAACTGTTTTTTAGATGGGTACCTCTTCTACGTCCGCGAAGAGGATAGTTAAGGCTCGTTTACGACCTTAACATTATGAGCGGTAGCTAAGCGCGAGGCCGATGCCGCCCCGCACCCCGCTAAGATAGAAGTCGTAATCAGTAGCCTAATTCACGTAAAATCAAACAAGCCAAATATCGTTGAAGTTTTATAGTCCTTCAATCGCCAGTTCTATCCAAAAGCGATAATCACGTGTTCCTTAATCGGGATTGTATAGAACGACAACTCAACAGGCTCGAAACTACACGATCTATCGTCGAATTATTTCCAGTTATATTAATACGTATTCTACTAGGATAATGAAATACATATATTTTTTTTATAAATCGACTCTTCGTCCAAACGACTTTAAAATTGGTGTCGTTCAAACTCGATTGATGGATGTGAATTACGAAAATGGTCTAAACGACTAAATCGCTACGATATCGTTACGGTTTTCATTACGTGAATCGGACTACTGGCTTTTGCACATTCATACAGAAATTGGGTACTTTCTAAAGAAACGACAAAAAAGCGTTCCCACTTCCATCACCCTACTGGCTATTGTTTCCCTGAAAATACATATTAAAACCAATTGTGTAAATACTTACGTGTATAGACATGACAGGCAGATCGATATAGTTGAAGAGCTCATGGTGGTACTTCACAGACATGCAGGTAGAGAAGAACACCATCACCTTTTTCTTTCTGTTTTTCTTGAGGAATGTGAATAGGACCATCATACGCTTCTCTGATGGGCATACAATGTATCTGAAAATAAAGGGTAGGTACCTAGTGAAATTTTTGACGTGACAACGTCTTAAATTAGGTTGCGGCTGGGAGTCACTTATGAAAAAGTGTAACGCTCGGTAACGTTACGATGAGTCACCGAACGAGAGAGAGGCCCGCCGAATGCCTTGCGTCTCTCTCCCACTCAACTATGATCGGTCTGCCGCGCGCGCAGCACTAGAGAATTAGGCGCATTGAATCGGCGCATGCTTGTGTCTCTGTCTTTGTCTTTCTCGAACGTTCTTGGCGTTGGAAAAACAAGAAAGCGTCATAATACAAGTTCACACGTGTGGTTAAAGTATCGTCAGCTGTGTCTGTGGTGAAAATGTGGAGTGCTTAGATTCGTCATTTACAACAACTACAACAATAAAGGTAAATAATTGTACACTGATATTTCATTATCGTAAACTATGATTGATTGATTAATTGTTAGATTGACACAAAAGTTGAGAAACTGAGTTTATAGGTTATGTCATACTATTGATAAATGTTGATAGTGTTAAGTAAATTATTAGTTTAAAATTAATTAATTAATTAATATTCTACCGAGAAAAAGACGTTGTCACGTAAAATCTTCGCCCGTAAAACCGACTTTACAGGCAACCATTTTTTTTTTAAAAGGGAATAACTTAAGCGTCTGTCTCCTACGCTTTCATATACATATAAACTACTGAACCGATTTTGATAGAATTAAGTAGTAAGTTCTTGAACTTCAAGGATGAATGTAGGCTACTTTTATCCGCCTTCGATTTCGCGTCCGCTATTGCTGATGTTACAAAATAATATTTATTAATTTTTATTTATATATATGTGCAAAATATTATATATATTTTGCACACGGACGAAGCCGCGGGCAAAAGATAATATTTCATAAATAAAAAATGAAATATTTAAGGATCTGTTGTTGTTGTATAAGCATCTAAGCGATGCTGAGCCATCAGGTGAGATGGTGGTCAAACGCAAGCCTATCAATAATAATAATAAAAAAACTAAGCGCAACAATCCTGACATAATTAGAAGCTAATTACATCCTTAGGTACCATCGCGGTCCTTTGTGCTTAATCACTTAAATTTTTTTTTGCTAGAATACCGCGACGCGGCGCGGCGCCAAACCCTTTGAGATTTTCGTTTCGAATACAAGTAAAAATGAACTTTGCGAAGGGCAGGCGGAAGTGTCTTTGATAGTCAGTCAATACAGCTTTCATCGGAATCGGTGAACTGGGGATCTTCTAGCGCAATGAAATGTAACCTACACTGATATAATAAAGAGGTAAAGTTTGTTTTTTGTTTGTAGGAGGTAATCTCTGAAAGTACTGGTCCAATTGCTAACATTTTTTCACCGATAGAAAGCTGCTTTTTTCCTGAGTGACATAGGCTATATTTTTATGTACGTGGTTGAGGCCGCGGTCAAATGCAAGTTAATAAAAAGGTATTTTTTAATTTAACTGTATTAACAATATCATCAATTATCATGTTTCCCTCCTTGAGGCGGGCTATTGCTATGCTGTGTGTAGCGCTACGCCTGGGCGTCGCACGCTAGGCGTGTTCGACGCTTGATATGTCATCTCAAAGATTATTTACTGCAGCGCTTTTCTTAAATATTCGGAGTTCCGTAGGTAATATAATAATATAATATTCCACAACTATCATACAGCGCCGTCTAGTCCCAAGCTAAGCAGTGCTTTTGTTATGGGTACTAGACAACTGATAAACATACTTATATATTTCTAAATACATACATATTATATAAATTACACCCAGACAGAACAAATGATTGTGCTCATCACACAAACATTTGTCCTGGGTGGGAATCGAACCCACGACCTCCGGCATAGCAGTTAGGGTCACTAACCACTAGACCAACAGGCCTGTCAACAATAAATAAAATAAACAAACATAAATACCTAAGGATATTATTGGTTTTTCTACTTTGCAAATAGAAAGCCCAATAATATTCTACTAGTGACCCTTTATGTTCCCGGATCGAAATCGAAATCAACACATACCCTTGTTCTAAAGAGTCAACGGTGGCTTGTTCTCTATGGTCATCCACTCCTACATACACAGGTTCGTGTTTTACAGCGAGGGCCGTTAAAGACTCCGTCTTCTTAGTTTGTGTGGCGCTGAACAACATTGTTTGACGACGTTCTGAAAGAAAGATGCATATTTTTATTTGACTGCGAAAGACGCAAGTGTAGTAAGACCCTAAAATGAGAGCCAGAAGTATTCACTTAATAACACACATGCATGAATATTTGCAATAATGAGATAGCTCCACGAACCCTGTGGTGTCTCAGAAATCAGGGCTTATAGCTAACCTAATAAGGTTAGCTAGGATTGCAATACATAATAGACTAAATTGGAGTCATCATCTCAGCCGACAGAAGTCCACTGTTGGACATAGACCTCCCCCAAGCGTCGCCACAATGCACGATCCATCCATCGGATTCCCGCAACCTTTACCAGGTCATCGGACCACTTTGTAGGAGGCCTTCTAACGCTGCGTTTTCCGGTGAGCGGTCGCCACTCCAAATTGGAGTATTAAATAAGAAAGGTAACTGCCTTGATCTGTGAGTTAGGTTGGGGATTCAACCTCCGGCAGGTGCATTATTTTGGTCAATGTTCAGCTGACGCTTTTTCCTATCATGATCTAATTTTCGTTTCCTATAAAATCCGACCACCCAAGCATAAGTCCAAAACTCTTATGCTTCGCAATTTTGATGGGATGAACATTGATCGTCTTCGGGAGGATGCTAGCAGCATTGACTGGACGCCTTTGTTTTCATCCTCGTCAGTTGACGAGCAAGTTGAAATCTTAACTTCTACCCTGATTCAGTTATATGACACGCATGCACCTATTCGGGCTGTGAGAGTCAAGCATGTTCCAGCGCCGTGGCTGACTAATGAAATTAAACTTCTACTTCATAAAAAAGCAGCTGCAAAATTTAAGTTTAAAATTCGGCCTAACGACGTCAACAGGGATAAATATGTCTCGATTAGAAACCACTGCAACAAGGTGTGTAGAAATGCAAAACGCCAACACATTCATACTTCAGTTCAGAATGGTGATCCAGCTAAGGTCTGGAATTTTCTTAAATCATTAGGTATCGGAAAAAAGTCTCATGACTCAATTCCTAAAGACTTAGACTTCAACTTACTCAATAGTCATTTCTCTACTTCGCCCATATTAGATAGGGCCACCAAAGCAACTACACTAAGTCATCTTTCGAACCTTCCGTTACCTGATTATTCCCCTTTTGTCGTAAGTCAATTCACCGCTTGTGATGTTAAAAGGACTATTTTATCGATTACATCTAACGCTGTTGGTAGTGACTGTGTCAGTAGGAAGATGATCATCCCCATCCTTGATAACATTCTTCCTGTCATCCTTTACATCCTGAACTTCTCTATTTCCAGTAGTGTCTTTCCACAAGCTTGGAAGGATGCTCAACTTATTCCTTTGCCTAAAAAATCTCATCCGGCTTCCTTTTCCGACTATCGTCCTATTTCTATTCTTCCATTCCTATCCAAAGTCCTTGAAAAGCTTGTCCACCAACAACTTAGCACGTTCCTTTCCAGGCACAATCTATTAAATCCTTTTCAATCTGGTTTTCGACCTGGACACAGCACTACCTCAGCACTCGTGCATATCACGGATGATATCAGGTCAGGCATGGAGATGGGGAAGTTAACAGTACTTGCTCTGCTTGACTTTAGCAATGCTTTTAATACTGTTGACTTCGACATTTTGCTTGGCATCCTTTGCTCTTTTAACATATCTCCTTCGGTAATAGACTGGTTTAAGAGTTACCTGTTTGGTCGCCGGCAGCGTGTTTGCATTGAAGAAACTTTTTCTTCTTGGTGTAACACATCTGCCGGTGTGCCGCAGGGTGGCGTTTTATCTCCTCTACTTTTCGCACTTTTTATTAATGCTATCACTCAACGACTTTCTTCTTTCTACCACCTGTATGCGGATGATCTTCAAATATACACACAATCTCCTCTCGATAAGCTGTGTGATGCCATTGAGACTATTAATACAGATCTGAATCGTATAGGTGACTGGAGCACTGAGTTTGGGCTGAGGATCAATCCAACCAAGACGCAGGTGATTGTTGTTGGTAGTTCTCGAACTGTATGTAAGGTAGATTGGTCGACACTTCCCCAGGTTTATTTCAACAACACCATAATTCCTCTAACTCACATGGTGAAGAACTTGGGGATTTATATCGACAGCACTCTTTCCTGGACTAAGCAACTGCAGGAAGTTAGTCGTAAACTGTTTGCTTCGGCGGGCTCCTTGAGGCGCCTTCGCAATTTTCTTCCCATCACTACTAAAATTGCGATAGCACAATCTCTTCTTCTCCCAATCTTGGACTATGCTGATGCCAGCTATCTTGATCTCAACCAAGACCAATTGGATAAGCTTGAGCGACTTCAAAATCTCTGTATCAGGTTTATATTTGGCTTGCGCAAGTATGACCATGTTTCTGAATACCGTACTCAGCTCAAATGGCTTCCTATTCGCCTTCGCCGGAATGCTCACATACTTTCTTTGCTTTACAATGTACTCTTTAATCCTTCTACTCCTTTTTATCTTAAAGAACGCTTTCAGTTTCTCTGTGACACACATTCTAGGTCCTTGAGGTCATCGGAAAGTCTAAAACTTAGTATTCATATGCATTCCACTTCGTTCTTTGATAAATCCTTCACGATACAAGCAGCTCGTTTGTGGAATGCATTACCCATAGAAGTGAGGCGAGCCCAAACGCTACCAACGTTCAAAAAAATGGTGAAGGAGCATTATCTATCACTTTAGTTCTTCTTCTCCTTTCTAATTCTTAGTATATTTTATATTTATTAGTTTATTATTTGGCTTCTTATTTATGTATTATATTTTATTTATTTATTTATTTTCACATTGTTTCTATAAGTTGTTGTACACTTTCAACCCGAAATCTTGTTCCTTCCATTTCTGTCCATCCAAAGGTTGTCTGGTAGAAATTGCCCTGTGCAATAAGACCGCCTATTGTACACTTATTTTTGTTAATTATTATTCTTTAATAAGTTAAGGTGTGCAATAAAGATATATAATAATAATAATAATAATAATAATATTTTATCACCACTGCTCTAAAAGCCATCCTCCTGCTCCTCAAAATCAGGTGGCAAAGGTATATAGGTGAGATATAATGTACACAATCGATGCTTGGACAAATGCGGAAAATAGATTCCCTTATCTGTCAGTCTAACCATGCTGATTATTCTATGATACCAAAAATATAATATTTGATATAAACTGGAGAAGTCTTTTAACTGCAAAATTAATGTACAAAAAGTGCAAAATTATTAACTATATATTAACTAAGTAATAACTTATTTACTTACTAGGCAGTAATTTGATGATCTGTTTGACTTCCTCTTCAAAACCTATCTCCAGTATTCGGTCAGCCTCATCAATGATAAGACATTGCAAGTTTTTGTATAAAAAGTCTGGTGTGTTCTGCAAATGATCCAGTAGACGGCCCGGTGTTGCTACCAGAATATTAATACCTGTCAAAGATAAATAATAATGTGAAGAAAAGAAAATTAAGTAGCTAGAAATGAATACTTGTTTATAATTATTTTTATTTTATTTCTTCATGGGACAATAAACAGAATAAACAAAAAAAAGTACAAATGAATGTTTACAATTTTTTGCTACTTTCTTATATAACAAAGTCTATTCTACTATATTGTACTTATTTACACTAATATTATAAAGAGAGAAATTTCTATTTTTGAGTTTATGTTTGTGAATGAATAAACTCAACCGCCAACAACTGCGCCGATTTCAAAAATTCTTGGTGATCTTGGAAAGCTACATTCATCCTGAGTAACATAGGCTATATTTATTGCCCTTGCGAAGCCAGGATGGGACGCTAGTGTACTATAAACAAGCAAACATTTACCTTTAGACAGCTTTTGAGCTTCAGTACTTCTGTTAGCTCCTCCCATAACCAAACCATAAGTATGGTGATGATACTTCATCAGTTCCATTAGCACACCAAATGTTTGCATAGCCAATTCTCTTGTTGGGGACAGAATTATAACACCAGTACCTAAAAACACGAAAACTTATGTAAAATAAAGAGTAGGCAGTAATGAAAAAGTTTGTATGGTTATAAAAGTTCAGATATCCATTCTGTGTTCATAAAACGACTGTTCTCAAACTCTACAGTAAATGATGGACTTCAGCACAAAATGTGCCTCAACAGTTTTCACCGGAAACTCAATTTTATGCTGATGTTTACATAAACTGCTTATGGAGCTGGCAATCAAGTCTTCACATTCGCCTTTTTTGTCATCATTACAATAAAGCATGCTTTTTATATAAGATTTCTTTTTAGCATTTACTTGGTTGCTACGTAAAACCTTTTTGTTTTAGCAGTATGATTTTTGATAAACTCACCATTCCTAGGCTTGAATTTCAATTTATAAATAAGGTCAATAGCCGGTATGAGGAAGGCTAGAGTCTTTCCAGATCCTGTCCTAGCCGCGCCAACCAGATCCCTCCCTTCAAGGAGTGGGGGAATAGCTTTAGACTGAATTTCTGTCATGGTAGTAAAGCCCATGTCTTTGATTCCCATCAGTGTTGATTCACAGACTTTGCCTTCTAGTGCTGTGAACTTTTGATCTGATAGTATTCCAAGGCATAAGCTGGAACCTGGCACTGAAAAAAGGATGCATTTAATAATAAATATTTTTGAAATTGGTACAAATAAAAAATCAGTAGTTTAGCTATGGATTTTCGAGTTTAATGTGGTTGTAGCTTAATATATGTCTGTAAGTGCATATTATTTGTAACACTGGAGTCATAGTAAAGCTGAGTATTTGGTCTGAAGTTATGAAAGCTATTTCAAAAATGTTTTTTTTTTTTTGTGTTGACCTATGAAAAAGGTAATTTTTAATGATCAATACTAATTACTAATTATAATCACATAAACACACACTCTCTGTTACACTTTCATGGTAAAAGTACAGAACCAATTCTGATGCAATGTCATATAGGGTATATATACTCCAAGAGAAGAAATAGACTGCTTGTAGCTGGCTTCGACTGTGATTTTGCATCTACTATTAATTCATTAAACCCCAAGCTAACCCCGGCGTTTGCGCACCCATTGTCTTTCTATTTTGTTTGTAAGGCCGCGTTTCCACTTGCAAGCAAATTGCATGCAAGTTGAATCACATTGCGAGTTACAAAGGACCGCTTGATTACATCATACCTCGCTAATCCGCAATGTATTTTAACTTGCATGCAATTTACTGATGAGTGGAAACGCGGCCTTATTCTCATGATTGATAGGTTAAAGGCATTTATGTCAATGAAATTGTGGGTAACCACTGGTTAATTAGGAAAAGTAGGCTATGTTATGCCTCATATTATAATATTAAAACTTTGCCTACCTTGAAGATTGTAAACATTGGTTAGCAACATAAATTGAATATAATCTAAATGTAATCATGAATGCTGCAGTACTAAGATAATTTTTAAGACCCATGTTACTAACATTATATGGACGTTATTTTAGGCTGAATTTTTTTTTTTGTAGATATTATCACTTACATTCACTTTCCGTGTTAGTATTAGCGTTATCTTCAGCATCATTCTCTGAGTCACTGCCCTCATCAGTTTCAGATCCAGCATCTTCTGAATCACTTTCCTCTTTCACAGGTACTGGCTCCGGTTTCACTTCTGGCTTTATTTTCTTTTTCTTCTCTGAAAATGGTTTTTATTTTCTTTAAAATAAACTCTAGTACAAAACTATAACATTTGGTAGATTGCTGATTTACTATGTGATTTTGGTTCTATGTCAAAATTCAGTTGAATTATTGATTTTATAAATAGATTGAAAATGTGAATGAGTCTTAAGTATATCTGTAGGTACAACATGAAATTTTTATTGTGTTAATATTAAATGGGAATTGTAGAGCAGTTGATTTTTTAAAAACATGTTGCCTTCTCTTACAGGCATGAATTAAAAACAATTTAGTATTTAGTCTTAGCTTATAGTAATTGCATACATACTACATAAATTACTTACTTTTAGGCACTGCCTTTTCGTTATCCTCACGTGGTCGTTTCTTTGTTTCTGACGCTGTGCTGGCTTCAGCTTCTGTGATAGTGAAACATATTTACAGCAAAGAAAAACGCTTTCTTTAATTTTATTTTGGATAACAATGCATACAACTTTAATCACTATGCAGAAAGCAAATGCATCGTTTCGAAAATGACTGCTGAATTCAGGAAAATAAATGGCTCATGAGGTTATGTTACCTGCATTGTCGTTAGCGACTCCGTTACTCTTCTGGTTGACAAGCTTTAGCTTCTTCTTCTCTCGCTTCTTTATTTTTCTCATAAGGATTTTGTCTGGAGTAGGCATTTTGCACTTAAAATTATTATTTATTACACACGAAAACACACATGTTCCAACTTCCCAAAATGTGTAATCCACAGATTAGATCTTAAATGACAGATGTCATTGTTATTTACAGGTAATAAAATTAAATCATAGACAAGTGTTTTCAGTGTTTCTAGATAACCCAATATATTTTTATCGCATTCTATTCCAAATATATAATTATCACCATCTGTATTATGTAAAATTACCTATGATCTATAATATAAAAATGAATCGCAAAATGTGTTGGTAAGCGCATAACTCAACAACGCCTGGACCGATTTCGCTAATTTTTTTTTTGTTGTGTTCGTTATTATGAGGAGAAGGTTCTTATGGAAAAAAAATGAAAATTAGAGTAGGGTAGTGTAGGGTAGAGTAAGGTAGAGGAGGGTAGAGTAGGGTAGAGTAGAGTAGGGTAGGGTAGAGTAGGGTAGAGTAGAGTAGGGTAGGGTAGAGTAGGGTAGAGTAGAGTAGAGTAGAGTAGGGTATAGTAGGGTAGAGTAGGGTATATTAGGCTGAAGTAGGGAAGAGCGGGAGCGAAGCCGCGCGGGCAAAAGCTAGTCCACAATAAAGATAATTTAATTTGAAAAAAAAAAAAATTGACAATATCGACTAAATTCAAGCGATGTTATGCGGTATCGATTAATTTAAAAGCTAACCTGACCATAATATTTCGCATAATTGTTTTCCGGATCGAGGTCAGGCACTAATTTATATCATTTAAAAAAAGTTATAATGACGTTAACGTTGTTTTTTGTCACTTTATTATGCTAAGTTTTTGGGGTTATGTTGATGTTGACAAAAACGTAATTTTTAAGGTCAGCACATTGCCAAGCCAATCTGAGTTTTGTATGTGAACAGCATTTTTAGAAAACAATATCTAGAAAACAACAATGGAAGAAGAAAGGGTACATCTGAGAAAGAAATTTAAATTTTTAAAAGATCAAGTTTCTGCTTTTACTTTGAAGGCTGTGAAGGGAATGGGATTTAAAATTATGACTGATATCCAGGCTGAGGTATTGCCAGCAGCCCTAGATGGATTAGATATAGTTGCAACTGCTAAGACAGGTTCTGGTAAAACATTGGCTTTTCTGATTCCAGCAGTGGAAACTGTTATCAAGTGTTTGGACAAACAGATTCAAGGTAATAGAATAAACTTTAAAATGCTAATAAAAAAAAATGAACCGAATAACCTCAATACTTTGTGGTCTTACCTACAAAATAAAATGAAGTGTACAGTTTGGAAACTCCAGCTTACATTTCACAGATCTTCACTAGATAATTAGATCTAATTTAACTTCTTAAAAACAGAACAGAGCTGTGATTTAGGAAAGGATCACAAGAAGTAAAATTTCAATGTAATACTAGTACTAACAAAACAATTGCTTTAAATTCCCAGGTACATTATGTATAATCATATCACCAACCAGAGAGCTAGCAATACAGACATACAGTGTGCTGCAAGAACTTGTAGCACATCATGGTAACATTACTTCAGCTCTGGTCATCGGTGGAGAGAGTAGGAAGAAACAGAGTGCAGAGCTTTCCACAGGTCAGTAGTCAGGAAGAGAGAACATTTACCTCTACCAAGTCAAATTCAAATTGTTTTTATTTCACATACGCTTACATAGAATGTCAGAAGCTACTGCATCAGTCGTTTTCTATCTAAGAAAAAGTGCCTGCTTTAGTTAGCTATAGAATTAATTCATTAAACCAGTGAAAGTACCCATTGTGTTTCTGTTGACAGGCCTGTTGGTCTAGTGGTTAGTGACCCTGACTGCTATGCCGGAGGTCGTGGGTTCGATTCCCACCCAGGACAAATGTTTATGTGATGAGCATGATCATTTGTTCTGTGTCTGGGTGTAATTTATCTATAATATGTATGTATTTAGAAATATGTAAGTATGTTTATCAGTTGTCTAGTACCCATAACACAAGCTATGCTTAGCTTGGGACTAGACGGCATTGTGTGATAGTTATGTAATATTATTATTATATTATTGTAGCTCTAATTATGGTATTCGAAAGATTAAAGACATTTGAATTACTCCATTCTGGACACCAAAGGTAAACAGGATGAAAATATGAAAATTAATATGAGATCTTTTTATAAAAGAATCAGAAGAAGAAATATAGGTGGCAGTAACTCTAAATTTGATCCATGTAAATAACACCTATTCTTATCAATTTCAGGAGTCCACATAGTAGTGTCAACACCTGGCCGTTTATTTGATCACATGAGAACAAAAGAATTTGATTACAGAAATGTATGTTGTTTAGTATTAGATGAAGCTGATAAAATTTTTCAATATGGATTTGAAGAAGACTTGAAACAAATTATAAACCGCTTGCCAAGTAAGACATTATTCTTTCTTTTGTTTTCTTGAAACATGTATATAAATGTACATGGTTGACGGAAAGCCATGCATGGATGTTGGCATGTTTAGCGCAGTGAAAAAACGAGTTGAGTAATTAGCAGAGCAGCCAGTTGCTAGCAAATTATTAGCCCTAGCAAATCCCACCAAAAATTCCCTTCTATAATACTACATTTCAATAAATTGGATCATATTTATAATCTATAAATAAAAGCTTATAGATGAACCTTAACAAAATTAAAATATTGTTTACAGAGCACAGACAAACCATGCTATTTAGTGCTACACAATCTGAGAGAACTGATGCATTGGTAAAATCAGCAATGAAGGGAAAGGTCCACAACATAAACACTGATGAAGATAATCTCATGGCCACTGTTGAAGGTCTCAAACAAGGGTAAGTTTTGATGTCAACAGTACCTAAGAATGAAGAGTTTATGATGGGGGGATAAATGAGCATGGGACAGTAAAATAAGTTACATTTTTATACCAATAATACATATAGTTTGCTTGGATAGTTTCCCTAATGAGCGAATCGTCGCAAGTTGACGTTTTCTCAAGTTTCTATTGAGGGTGGGCCAAGTGGGCTGTGCACACGCCAGATTGTTGGGCTACCGATTCGAAACTCTATGATGGACACCAAAATAATGATAAATTCACAAAGATGACATATCAGGGACCAGGCCCCCTCCGAAAAATAACTCTAGATACGCAATGTTTCTAACGTTCACGACGTATGAACGTTGTAATCGCCGCGCCGCGTGGAAATACGTTCTATATTTATTATTGAAGTGGCAGGACGATAATACGCCACGCTACTTGGTTTTCGCTGGATAGGCGTGGGCTTGCGGACGGCGACTACTAGGTAGCTCGCCTTCCCATAAGAACCAAATTTAGCTCGACTTTAGAGATTTATAATAGATGAGGCTGCTTAGGGCCGATGCCTGTTAGTGACAGGGCTTGCAGATTGTTCTGAAGAGCTACCGTGGCCATGCAAAGTGCAACAGAAAGAACACAGGATTTTAGTCAGTAAAAGTCTGACAGTCTCCTTCGGTCCACCCAGAAGGAAAAAAGTCATTTTTAGGGTTCCGTAGCCAAATGGCAAAAAACGGAACCCTTATAGATTCGTCATGTCTGTCTGTCTGTCTGTCCGTCCGTATGTCACAGCCAACTTTTTCCGAAACTATAAGAGCTATACTGTTGAAACTTTGTAAGTAGATGTATTCTGTGAACCGCATTAAGATTTTCACACAAAAATAGAAAAAAAGCAATAAATTTTGGGGGTCCCCATACATAGAACTGAAACTCAAAATTTTTTTTTTCATCTAACCGTTGCGTGTGGGGTATCTATGGATAGGTCTTCAAAAATGATACTGAGGTTTCTAATACCATTTTTTTCTAAACTTAATAGTTTGCGCGAGAGACACTTCCAAAGTGGTAAAATGTGTGTCCCCCCCCCTCTAACTTCTAAGATAAGAGAATGATAAAACTAAAAAAAATATATGATATACATTACTATAAAAACTACCAACGAAAATTGGTTTGAACGAAATCCAGTAAGTAGTTTTTTTTTAATGCGTCATAAACCGAAAAAAATACACTATTATTAAAACATCGATCAAAGTTACAACACATAACAAGAACTTTTATATTATGTTACTTGCTGCTACGGAACCCTTCATGGGCGAGTCCGACTCGCACTTGGCCGGTTTTTTTTATAATTCTGCGCAGCGGAATTGTCCGAAAGATTTATCGCGGCCCTGGAACGCAACGGGCAACTGAAGGATCTCAGATGAGTTTTAGTCAGGAAAAATCTGACACTCTTCTAGGTGCACCCTGAAGGAATTATTTGATGGTTTTCTTCCAAAAAAAGACGATAATACCGGTGCGAGACATTCGCTCGTAGAATAGTTAAATTCTCATTTAAACTATTTTGTTTAGGTATGCAGTATGTGAAACAGAATACAGATTATGGTGGCTGCACAAGTTATTAAAGAAAACTCAAAAGCTTAAAACAATGGTGTTCTTCTCAAGTTGTAAGTCAGTAGAATTCCACCATGAATTCTTCAGCAAGTACTGTCAGGCGTCAGTGTTATGTATTCATGTAAGTATATAAGTTGGTATTGATCAGGTACATATCGTCGTAGACATCAACTAAGATCCGAGAAGAGGTTTTTCAATCTGAAAGAGAACACAACCTATGTGCTTTGGGTTATGTGGCTACTTTGATTTGAGAACTTAATAAATGGCTTGAAAATTATAATAAAGCTCTGGCTGAGGATTGGACTGCGGCATCGTTTGTTATAAAGAAGTATCGCGATTTTCGGGCCAGTTTGTACCACTATATAACTTACTTCGAACAATCGCGGGATTTACTTGAGTTTGGCCAGAGAGTAAAACTTATTCCATAGAGATACAAACAGGAAAATACCTAATTGTTTTTATTTTAACTCCTAATGTTTTTACAGGGTAAAATGAGCCAAGCAGACAGAACTGATGTAATAACAAACTTTTATAATGCTGAAAAAGTAGCATTATTTTGTACAGACCTAGCAGCTAGAGGGTTAGATATACCAGCTGTTGATTGGATAGTGCAATTTGACCCACCATCTGATGCTAATGTAAGTTCGAATGGACCATCTATACATATAGATAAAATTGAAGTCTACTGTTTGTAAAATTAAAATATTTTTTTTTTTTGGAAATCATCCAATGACTTTTCCCGCTTTAGGGAGGAACGTGAGGGCGTATCAGATATAACAAAACATATTAAATACCAATAACGAAACTGCAATTAAATAAAATTTTCTGTCTGTTTGCTCCGGCTAATCTCTGAACGGCTGCACTGATTTTGACGGGATTTGCACTGGTAGATAGCTGATGTTATATGAAGAAACATAGGCTTTATTTTAGAAAAAGAATTAATCAACAACGCAAAAAAAAATAACTTTAAGTTGTGACTAAATGGCACTGTGCAGTTTTAAGAGTCTGATGCGGACGAAGTCGCGGGCTTAAGCTAGTCTTCATAATGTGTTACTTGTACGTAAACATATTCAACCTGAAGAAATATTCTGCTCAATTGGCCCAGAGAACGGCCATCGCGTTTTAGGTTGAAAGTTCTTAATACAAAGGTGTGTTTTGAGACTTTTCTTAATATTATTTCAGGAATATATTCATAGGGTAGGCAGAACTGCAAGAGGCATGGGCGCTCAAGGAAACGCTGTGATATTATTGCGACCAGATGAAGTAGAATTCGTGTCATATTTAAAAGAATCCAAAATATATTTAGACAAATATGAATCTTGGGACAAATTCTCGAATTTACAACCTAAGGTAAGAGATTCCCTGTAAACAAAAATTTGTTGTTAAGTATTTTCTTGATGAATGACGCTATATTAGCAAAGATTTAAATACTGTGGATTTTATTTAGTAACAAGTTAGTATAAAATAATATAAAATTTTCAGCTAGATGAAGCTATGTCACATCCTGAATTTCATGAGTTAGCAGTTGAAGCTTTTCAAGGGTACATGAGAGCATTTGAAGTGAAGAAATTGAAGCATATTTTCAATTTGATAACAATGGACGTTGATGCCGTAGCAAGATCGTTTGGTCTCAAAGAGAGGCCCGACGTTGATGTTCGTAAGTAAATTAATTTATGAATATGTCACTACTTACCTGCCAGGTCCCAGGTCTAATCCAGTTCTGCTCATCGCGTGTATCCATACAGACGTTGCCCGTCACGGAAACCGGATTATTACCTACGCAGTCTCATAGTAGTCGTGTCGATGAAGAACTTAAAACCCAGAGACGGATGCCCGCGCGGCTCACCGCGACGGAGCACTTTTGTATGGGAACGCGCGGGCGTCCGCTTTACGCAGTTTCAGTCATAAGGCTCCGCCCACGGCGACTTTTTGTAGCGATGCTGTAGCGCGTTCTCAACGATACAGTCGCGATGCTGTAGCGCGTTAGCTTTGATACAGTCGTCATAGAAATATAAAACGCGATGCTGTAGCGCGTTGGCATCTTTTCTATAACGTTTGCAAATACGACTGCTTTAGTAGCGATGCTGCCGTGTGCTTACGAAACGCGCGACATTATCGCTACAAAAAGTCGCCGTGGGCGAGGGGCGTAAGTCATTCAACGCGTAATCAATAAATGTGGGTGTCGCACATGATGTGATTTAAGTAACCAAAAATTATTATTATATACGTTTCAGGCATAGGATTCAGTAAAAAACACAGACCAAGAAAAAGAATTGCGGCTATGCTTGCAGAACAATCTACTGGAAATATGAAACGAGTTAAATCATAAGTTTACTTTCAATCTGAAAGTAAACGTTTTCCAAAGTACAACAGTACCCAGCACTTTTCTAAAATACAAAAATATTATTTTATAAATGTTGAATAAAACTAATAGAAAGTAAATAAACATTTTTATATTAATTATTCCTTTTAAGGACAGAAATGTGTTTTTACAAGATGAAAATAATCTATCTTCTGACTAGACGAGTCTAAAGGTATATTTATGTATAAAAAAACATTCTGAAATTTATACATACAGAAATCATGAGTTACAGATCAAGTTATCGTTATTTTGAACATAGGAACTTTTTAGACCTCAAAATTGAGGTTTATTCATTTTGAAGATCATTCCTAGCTTAGCTAAAATCTCAATAAACAGTTTTCTTTAGTCAAGAGCCATGAATCTATCAGGCATTGTAATTAATTAACGACTCAGTTAAGCTAGAAAGGCTTCATTAAACTTACGTTTGAGGTTCACTTATAATAATAATACTATATACATGAAACTTAGTTTCTATTTTGGTGAAACACTCATTTCGTAGATATTGTTTCTAGATAATTTCTCGTAACAATCTTCATGGTTGTGTTGGTGATTGATGGCGTAAATCATGGAGTCTATAGTTTCAACTGTGGCTGGACATCGGTTTAACGAGAAATACTGTACACACCGCCACGACGTCTTCCCATGGGTTGTTGAATGTTTGGTGTAAACAAAGTTCATATGCACTAATTGTTTGTGGCCCTTCCTACTATAAATATACTTGTAGCGAACTGGAAGCTGCTGGTTTTCATTTGATCCATTCACCACAAGTGATAGAGCACCTGCAAGTAGAGAAAATAGTTAAGTGCTAGTTAGTTGGTTTGTTATTGATTGATATCAAATTCATGAGTCTTTAAATTATAATATACCACAGAATAAAATAAAGTGTTTTGTTCTGTTTATATATCATTTAATCAAATATATGGATATAAAAATACATTCGCTTATAATTATTCTCATTCAAAACACATTGTTAAGTAACATCACACATTAAAAATAGCACTTGTTCTTCTGTTTCTTTAAAAAATTAAGTCATTGTTCCTTACAGAGGCCTTAAGTTTAATAAAAATTACAAATGTAAAATAATCAGGAATGTAAATCTCAATTTGGTACTTATAAAAAAAAAAAAGTGTAAAACTGATGTAAAATACGTGTGTAATAGAGATCATTTTGATATCAAAATTGTTCCATGTCAAAATACTAGTCCAAAAACTATTCTAATTAATAAAAAAGTAGTATCAGAAATTATTGTTGGATACCTTAAATTAGTATAATAAATAGACTAGAATATGAGCAATAAAGTCTTTATAAAATTTTATGGCGAAACTCAATGGCACTAATGGAGAGTGTGAAATGTTTATTCTCTAATTGAAAGTAATTTTATAAAAATAGTTTTCATTTTTATTTAATAATTAATTGGCACTTGAGAGCATAGTCCCACTATCACAGTTTATTATTTTAATTATTGTGCTTTATGATCTTTATTACTCCAAAATTTAACTGGTACCTACTTATTAAAAATAACCTATGCTACACTATTTATGTAACTTTCAAGGTGTTTTTGTCACAATCAAGTTTATAGATTTGGTCCCAAATCTTATTCGAATCTATGATTCAGCTTTTTATAATAGAAAATATAAATAGGAGGCCGCATTTACAAGCCTTACAGTAGATCTCTTTTCTACTAATATGTATTTTATTTCACTTAAAAATAGTTGAATATTGCCTCTATAGAGGGGTGAAGCATACTATGTATAAATAAACTATTAATTTGCATAATAGTCTCCTTGCAATTGAGATACTTTGAGTATATCATTAAAATGGATTCCAAAGCAAGGTGTTTTGCAGAAAGGCAGTTCACATGCACTGCACATGAACCTAGTGTCTCGTCTCCTTCCTATTTTCCAACAGAGGCGGCATGAACGCTGTGGATATTTCTTCTTTCCATCTTCTTTCTGAGGAATTGTAACAAGCCGGTGCTCCACTGTCGGTCTAGGATACTCTTCACTTGTGTTAGTTCTCAGTGCATTGTTAGTCACCTTACCATTCACTAAGTTTTTAAGGTCGATGAATAACGAACTCAAGCTGGTATCTGAAATCACGATGGGCATTTTCATTGCACTGTTTTGCAGTATAAAAGGTACAAGAGTTATAATAAGATTGTAAATTGTTGAAAATGCCATCGTGTTTTCATAAAAATAAGCTTTATGCAAAAGAAAACAGAAAAATTACTGAGTGAAAAATAATAAAATGATTGCATTTTCAACACAATCTCTAATCTTATTGATCTGGATGATTCTATGAGGAGGAAGCATTAGTAAGCAAAGAAAATGGTTCTAAAGATTTGAACTAATTTAATCATGGAGGTAGAGATTATGTCACAGTGCTGGATTTTAGAGATTGTTATAAGATTTTTCATCAACAAAATATACTTACTGTCTTGTGGTGATGGATAATCCATTGGTATGGACAGATCTTTTTTCCCTTCTCTTGAAGATTCATAATTTTTAGGATTGGAACATACTGCTGGGTCTGTTACTATGATATCACTATCATCACATTCTGTCTTCAAATCCAATCCATTATCAGACAGAGATTGATCCTTATTTTTCTCAATAAAATCTTGAGTGTTTGTTTTCTGTAAATGTAGATTGTACGTAGAAGAAATATCTACAGGGTTGTCATCATATAAATTCTTTATGTTCTCATAATTGTTTGTTTGATATATTTGATTATTCTGTGTATAAATAGGTTTCTCTTTTGTTTTTGGTCTCTTTTCTGGGTTTAGTATGTCTGAGAAGTAGTTTTTTTGAAGGAATTCAGTGGATTTCCTTTTAAGATTGCTGATTCTATGAAGTTTTTCTATTAGTTGCCTTTGTTTTAGCAGCTCTAGATCATTGTTTTGTGTTGTGTCATCGTTCATGCCAGTGTCGTAGTTGTCTGACTGACAAGACTCTGCATCAGGAGTGTTGTTCTGAGTTTCTGTCCTTTGTTTAGGTAAATCTTGTTCTCTTTCACTGTCTTCATCTTCTTCAGTCTGAAAATAGTGTTTGATAAGTTTAGGACTTTGGGTACTTATTATGCTTAAATTTAGGTTGGATCACCTTTGTCAGATTTCACTTTAGGATTGAGAAAATAGAAAGTTCTGATTTCTGATCTGTTATTTAACTAAGTAGGTATGAGCTCATTTCAAGGCAGTAAGAAATATAGTACAAACTTTACCTCTTTGTTTGTCAATCCCTTTATTTGCAATACTTCTGCTGTTCCTATAAAACTAGTGAGATCTTCACGTTTCACACTAACTTCTCCATGGTACATAAACTGTAGCAAGTCTTTCATTGCTTTGTGACTCACATCCCTTAGCACAACTGGAAAGTAAATGACTCAAGTTTAAACATCATAAAGGAACAACTATATAAACACAATAGAAACAATGGTTGTATGAATAACAAGATTCCAATAAAACAGTTGTTAGTTACCAATTGGATGTTGACATGGATTCATTTGAAACATTTTCTTGAAATAGGGTGAACATATTGATAGTATCACTTTGTGTGCTTGCAACAAATGGCCTTCGACGGCTATAGTAACATCGACAAATTCGCCATTTCCTAATAAACCGGCGAATCCTTTCGTCAGGTTCCCGTGAAAATTATTCCAGGACAATGAGAATTGTTGGTCCATTTCTAACCACTGTTAAGTTGCATCTAGAAAGGAAAAAACGGTCGATTACTTCATTAAACACTTGCTACGACGCCTAATTAAAGTTATACTAACAATTTACAGCTGTATTTAGGGAAATAAATTGATAAATATTTTGTGTGAACAACGTGACAGATATGAACGGCGCGTCGCGTATGCGTAGTGTTGGGATTTTGATTGATTAGGGTTGCGACTTCAAGTTTAAAGGAAACAGTAATCGACTAAAAATGATTTCGCTGTTCTTTAATAAAATTAAAAAAAGACTTATGTTTTACTTTTAGAAAATGCATGAAAATAAAGTAATCTGAATTTATTTAAGGAATTCTCAAAATTTTATTGTCCTAAATTTTAAACCTAAATTACAGGTTGCCCAGTATATCCTAGCAGATTGGCGGGATAAAATTAAAAATAAAATGTTTTTGGCAAATATGGCGGTGGGTTTGAAAAGTTTTTGGCGGGATTTTTTCTTGTGAATTATAGTGGATGTTTGTTCTAGTAAATAATGTAAAATTGATGCAGTTTTCTACCTTAAATATTTGCACTACTGGACAATAATTAATTATGGCATCACGGCATTGCGATCTCGGGAAAATTTCGCTGAAAATTTTGAGAATGTTGTTTATTGTGGTTTATCTCAGCGAAGTTACTCAAGAAGGCCGACTCGATATATTTACTGCCAAATAATATAAAAACATTAGAAACTGTTACATCTGTATTTAAAGGTCATGAAAGACATTAGGTTTCGTTAAATTTTTAAAAACTTAACATGCATGAAAACAAGGACGTAAGACTTCCCTTACGGGTAACAGAAACAAAAAGCGGTGGATTTAATTCAAGCTTGACTGGTTTGGAGCAGTATAAACAAAAAAAAAATCTTTTTTTTTAACCCGACTACAACGAAGAAAGTTTGGTAGGTAGGTATTCGTACAGAAGACGTAAGTATGTTTATTCTGTTAGTTTCTAAACCTTTTTGGTTCCGTTGGTACTAGGTCTAACTCACTTACTACCTTTATTAAACGTGCAATGTACATACCTGCTGTCATTAGGTACCTACTATGCATTAAGTAATTTGCATCCTAATGAAGCACGTACCTGTTATACGAGTTTTGCTAAATTCTAACGATCAACAAAGTTGGAAGTTTGTTCACGTTGCCCAAGAGAAGGACGCAAGTAAAAAGACAAGAATGTGAGTAGGTTGTGAAGGTATCTAGCTAATAGATGGATACCGTTCTAGATTTAGATCTAAAACCAAGTATTTTGTACCTACCCTTAAAATTGGTACTTACCTACTAGTCGTTTTTTAGTCCTACTACCAAAAAACTATATAACTACCGTTAAAATTATAACTTTTCAAATATGAAAAGGCTATCTACTTATTGACCTCTCCAGGGTAGCCCACTAAATTCATAGGTATAGATAGATATATTTTTTATTGTGTGTTTTTTTTTCTTTGTTGTTTATTTTGAAAGAAAACTGAATGTTTGAGGTAAGGTTGGAGGTCTATTTTTAAGTGCTGTAACCTACCTACCTACATAAAATCATACCTACGATCAAAGATCGGATTACCTGTACTCATTGCTATACTTACGTACTTATCTCCTTAGATAATACGTATACCTACCTATACCACATTTCACTCAGTTGGTAGATGGCTTCCAGTTATTTAGTTCGCCTTCCATTAGTACAGAGCTTTGCTAAAACTTTCCATCAGCGGTCGAGGACTAGTCCAGCTAAATTAAGTTTCAACCAAACTTTTAGGAGTTTGTCGACGCAGTGGAATCCCAACGAAGATGTTAGTTACCCTGACCAAGTTTTGTTTGTTTTCTATCTACGTGCGACTTTCTATAATTTGGTGAAATACTTTCGTTCTTGCATGCTTGCGGCTTTGCTCTAAAGAAAATATAATTTAAAAGTAAGTAGGTAATTATTTTATTATTGTATAAGCAGTTCCTTAACCGTTCAATCGTGGAAATCACAGACACAATAGAAAGACAATAGGTGCGCGAACGCTGGCGTTTGCTTGGGGTTTAATGAATTAATTCAAGTTACGAGTCAGGGTGGTTTTTTTTTGTAAGTGGGAAAATCATCTAATGACATCCCCCGCTCTTGAGCGGAGCGGGAGATAGTGTCAGACTTTTATTGAATAAAAACCTACTCCTGTTCCTTCTTTGCCATTGTTCCAGGGCCCTGGGGATCTCTTTCGAATCACCCATGGCCTCAGTAGGCTTTGACCCTGCTGGGCCCCTACGGTTGCTGACTCAAGAAGGGTTATGATTTCGACTTATTCGGTATCAAAAGAATTTAAAACGCTGATCTGTTAATAAATTACATTGATTCATTAAGTCATAAAACCCCAAGCGAACGCGTTCGCGCACCTATTGTCTTTCTATTGTGTCTGTAATTTCCACGATTGAAAGGTTAATAAACAACAATAATAGTTAAAATATTTATATAAAATAATAAAAAATACTTCAAACACACAATAATGCAGTTGATGAGCTATGAGGGAAGCAACATGTGTAGAAGTACCTAGTCATTTTCAAGTAAACTAGGCCTATCTTCAACGTAGACTTAATCATGTAAACACGCTATTTTGTTATGGATAAGTTTGATGTGGAGATACGTAATAATTTAATAGGTATAGTATATATTGCGGCTATTTATTTCCTGTACTTTATTCACAGAAGCTATTTATTCGACTTATATAAAAACCGTATTATGAAGGATAGGACCGGAGCGAGCTAGGAAATAAGCGCCATAGGCGGTACGCTAGAAGTGCGTAGTTGTGCTTGTTTCGGTATATTATCAAAGATTGGTTGGTCTATACCCAGGCCAGAAGGAGTCATGAGACCAATGACGTCCTCCCTGGATGCATTCTTGGTTCCAATGACAGATTTTTAAATAATATATCAAAAATTGAGTTCAAAGCTCTTCAAAAGAAAAAAAAATAATGTTATATAGGCAATTAGGTAAGTAATAAAACTTTATTGGAAGAAGAAAGTACCTATGGAAAAAAAAAATCCCATTAATTTTCAAAATTATAAAGAGACTTCGTTTCGACTGTTCTAGTCGAAGCCGATCCTAATCAATGCTTTAACATTTTCTTTCTCAGCCTTCAAATAGTCTTCTCACGTTTTACGCTAAAGCAGTTGTGCAAATGAAGTTGTCTGTGAGGATGAAAGTTCTAGGAAGTATAGGTACTGAGGAGCAGATAAGGTGAACCTAGTTTCAAGATATTCGTATTGCTACCTGTGTTTCTACTAGATAATATTAACCCGGCGTCATGGGGGTTGGGTCTGTGAGACCCGTTTTATAACGCTTCTACTTCGGTTAATATGCATGCGACGTTGCTCTTCTTCTCAATAGCTGGAGCTGTTGAGTTGTTCTATGCATCGCAATCAACACTTTTAATGTGCAACAGCTGCAGTGGGTGTTACACGATCTCAAAATTGAATAAGGTCTGTGAGACCCAACCCCGCAGTTCGTGTAACAATTTCGCGCCAATTCGTATAGATGTTATTTTATTTAATATCCGTGTATTTATCCTTTTATATTAGTTTTTTTGTTGTTGTTTACAATTAAAATTTGTGTATTTTGTAGGTTCTTAGTAAAAATTGGATCGAGAAGACACGAACGGCAGCGTATTCTTTAGAATTTACAAGTCAAACTCTGATTCTAGTTTGTTTGACCAGGAGAGGTCTGATGACGAAGATCGCTTGAATGAGCGTTGTAATCTTAGTGACATAAAGCAAGATATCTTAAAGTCTGAGTTTGATGATGACATTCCTCTGTCTACGCTATCGGATAGAAATCGTTCGCTGGTAGGGTATTGGATATCTGGACCGGCTAGTTTTTCAAACGCAAACCGTGAATTGCTGCGGGTTTTTATCGTGGCAAAGACGGTACAATGTGATATTAGACCCCTTTTCGACAAAATGTCAGGACCAGAGCTGTAAACATAATCCATCAATTCCCGGGTGTAGTACCAGTCGTTATTTTTAAAAGGTCTAATAAATATGATCAAAACATATTACACGATATTTCTGTGTAATTTATTTATATTAATACCTCAAAAATTAAACACAAATAAAATATTAACTTTATTATTTATAATATATTGGATAATTTGTAATCTAATGAACGGGTCTGTGAGACCCACCCCAACGTCCGTGTAACACTTTTGCACCCCCATCACCCCGGGTTAAAATCGAAAAAATTTTTTCAAAAATTTTTCAGAAATTTTTTCAAAAATATTTGAAAAATTAATAATGAATCGCATGTGTAAATTCTTAGAAAAATACAATATACTCGACGATAACCAATTCGGCTTCCGGAAAAACCGATCGACGACCCTAGCAGTGTACAAATACACACAAGAAATCCTTACCTATATCAAAGACAAAAACTATGCCATAGGCCTTCTGCTCGATATGACAAAAGCATATGATAAGGTTCTACACTCTATCCTGATTACAAAATTAAGTGGAGTTGGCATCAGGGGAGACGTGCTCGACTGGCTCAAGTCGTATCTCACTGACAGGAAGCAATGTGTACAAATTGAATACCTGGACAGTGACACACATGAGTTACTAAATGTGCGCTCAGACACACTAACCATAAATTGGTCTATTCCTCAAGGGAGCGTGATAGGATGTATACTCTTCCTTATCTATATCAATGACTTGCCGAAGATTTGTGACAATCTATGTATATTATTTGCTGACGACATCTCCATACTCTTTAAAAGCCCCACTAATAACCCAGTAAATAACTATCACATAATTGAAACCTTTAATAAAGTAAAATCCTGGCTTCACCAACATAACCTTGAAGTAAACAATAATAAAACTAAATTAATTCAATTCAAGCCTTATCAAAAACAAAAAATAAATCTCAAAACCATAACTAATAGTATCAAAATCGAGGAAGTTGAAGAATTTAATCTCTTAGGTATTACCCTAGACAGTCATTTAAACTGGAAAAAGCATATAGATAAAATTAAGCTAAAATTATCATCATTTACATATGGTCTTAGTGTTCTGAAAGTAAACACAAAAACGGAGTGCGCTTTATCTGCATACTACGCATACGCTTATGCATGGCTCCGTTATGGAATCATCATGTGGGGACATAGTACAGACGCTAATGACTTATTTATCGCCCAAAAAAAATGCCTCCGCATTATTTTTAATATAAAACCTAGATGTAGCTGCAGACCTTACTTCATAAGAGAGAAAATGTTAACATTGCCATCAATCTACATATTGGAAACAGCCTCTTTTGTTAGAAAACATATACACATGTTTAACTTTGAAAAGAATGCGCGCCGTAAAGATAAATTAGTCCTCCCGGTGCCCAGACTTGAAATGTATAAAAAAAGTCCAGAATACCGAAGCATTCAAATTTATAATAGGCTACCCTATAGTATAAGGTCTGCAAAAACACTAGCTGTTTTCAAAATTAGTCTAAAGCGTTTACTTTTAGAAAAATGTTACTATAGTATCAAAGAATTTATGGAGGATAAACTATTAAAATAAATGTACATAAGTAAACAATAATAAGAATGAAAATAATTGTAATCAATAATTTAATTTAATAATGTATGGAATAATAATAATAATAATATCGAATGACTTAATATAATAATTTAAATAATCTGATGTATCGAATACTCAATATAATAATTATAAATGTATGAAATTGTAATAATTGTAATGTTTGTTATAATAATTAATTAATTTGTATAATGCATGCAGTATACATAATATAAATGTTGCAGTGCCCTTCCGGGGTCCATGTTTGAGACAATATATAAATGGAACAACTATTTACAACATGTGTGCAAATAAATAAATAAATAAATAAATAAATAAAAAATTGTGGACGTAACACCTTAATTAGTTCGATCATGTATTATGTAGAAAAACGATTTGCAGATTGGATGCTTAATGGAACGTGTACGTCTAGAATTTGGGGCAATCGCCACACGTCATCATCATCATCATTTCAGCCGATACACGTCCACTGTTGGACATAGGCCTCCCCCAAGCGTCGCCACATCGAACGTTGCTGTGCGTCCCGCATCCATCGGTTTCCCGCTACCTTCACCAGGTCGTCGGTCCACCTTGTAGGAGGCCTTCCAACACTGCGTGTTCCGGTACGCGGTCGCCACTCCAAACCTTTCGGCCCCAACGGCCATCTGTTCTGCGACCAATTTTTTATTCGCATTATTTTACATTACACGTACCTACCTATATAGATAAAAAAAAGTTTATGTTAGTAATCACACCCTGAGACCACTTAAAAATTATGCTAGTGAAAGGTAGAATAGGAGAGAGATCTATATTTAAATACTAACTAAATCTCCAACGACCCTCGGAATGCTGTTGACGCTACGCACTCTGCACATCATAGATTTCTTATGATGGCTTTAAAACCATTAGGTAAATATGTCAGCAAACATTCCAGATTCACTGCAGTGACGTGGAGCCCTAAACACATCCTGAAGGCGTTGTTATACTGCACTTTGAGGGCGTTGTATGCTCGTTGTATAATCCACAGGGTGCACAGTACAAAGCTTGGCAAAATGCCTTAAAAAGCGTAATTAATAATGAGAGGCTCGCGGTCTATTTATCTAGCTCACTTTGCTCATTCGTATATTTTCTTTATTAAATCTCTTTGTAAACTTAATTTATTCTGGTCTAGAAAGCTCAAGTAAACGGGCTCGTTTTCAACGAAAGCTTTATAAATCCTAGTCAGGACACTACGGTTATTGAGTTTGCTCTTTTATGATGACTTAACCTATCCGCACCAGTTTGCTGCAGAGAGTTCCATATTTTAACAACGCGCGCTTTTTCTTGCTAGTGTGGATGGATCTGAGCAGTGTCCGCGCGGAAATCTTCATCTTGAGCAATTTCAAGAGATCATCCGTACCTCAGTCTGCGAAAACGGGACCGTAAGGCACTTGATACTATAAAGGTTATGTAGGACTACAAAGTTGTTGTCCATCTGTCAACACCCTTTCTTTAAGAACGGTGTATTAAGCTGAAATTAGATAATAACAAATATTTAGGTCTGCTATCCTTTAGAGCAGTGAAAAAAATTAGTTTCTATGTCTACGCAATCTAATGATAAGGCGGTTTGACTTTCATTTATGGCATTTTGACACTCGCAATATTTAAAAGGTAGGTACTTTGCAAGTGGCAAGGTTTCATAACATAAGTGAAGCACAAATAAAAAAGTCTGAAAACTATTTTATAGTTAGGTACCTACTTCATAAAATAATTACTTTTGTTATAGGTAACAAAAAAATCTAGTTCGGAAATCGAAGTTTGTGTGTTTTGCCTGAACCCGACTCGCACTTGACCGGTTTTTTATGTATGAACATGCCCTTTTCTGTGAGTACCCTTGACAACGCGAAAAATAGATGAATCGGCATAATTATGTAGATATATAAAAATCATACTTATATAATTACAGTCAAAAATATTAAAGTTAAGTTTGACGTAAGGACCTAGAAGTTATTGTATGTACTTAATGCTCTACTATAACTACTACACACCAGACTAGAAGAAACAGCTTTGGAAGCGTATTTATAGCTCCAATTAATCAATCAAGTAAACGGCTAGACATCGGTTTGTACCTAAATAAGCCAATCGAAGTTTCTCCATTGCAGTCATATCTAAAGCTAAAGGGGTTGCCAGGCGTTCCCTTCCAAAATGTATAGTTTCAAAGCTACAAATTTTTTTTTCGGTGTGTGAATATCATCCAGATGACATCCCCCGCCCTTGGGCGGAGCGGGAGTAGTGTCAGACTCTTACCGAATAAAAATACCTACACCGTTCCTTCTTGCCTTTCACACCGGGGCCGAGCCTCCCTTTCGGAACCTTGGGCCCAGTAGGCTTCGACTCAGCTGGTCCCCTACGAAAGCTATTTATTTGGAAATTTGTAATTCTAATTTTATTTAATAATCACCTAAAAAGCTAAAAAGCAACTGGACATCCTGGCCAAGCCTCCCCTGAACTTCATCACATCCCATCGAAGAGTCGTGTGTTTCATTCACATTGGTGGCATGAGTTTCTACAAGATGTGGATTCCTTGAAGTCTTCGGCAGGTAGGTAACATTTTTTAAGCACGTAGCTACTAACCTTTTTTAAATTATTTATTTATTTAAAATTTCCGTATTTTCCTTATAAATTAATAAGAATTTACACAAATAAAAAAATTACAATAATACAAAAAAATGAAGTGGGATCATCAAATCACTTCATCCGCATTGGGTGGAGTGAGAGGGCGTGTGGGATATTTATAAACCAAAACCCACGTGTGTTCCTTCAGTTGTCTAAAGCGTTCCAGGGCCACGGTAAAGCCCTTTCGTACTATTCAGCAGCCCTGGACCAATCCCGCAACCGAAGTAACTACGCCCCATAAGTTTTAAAGAACATAAAATAGAAAAACCTCTTCTGTATTTGACATTACATTAGTCTGTTGTGTATTGATTCTTATCAATGCCATTAAACCAGTGCTAAAGCCACACGTCTCGTGCACTATCGATTATGTGTCAGAAACAGTCGTGAGAGGGCGCTCCACCAATACTTGAACATCTAAAGAGCCCTGTCTACAGCGCAAGCGAGCCACGCACTACAATCGTAGTTTTGGAGTTTTTCGGTCAACAAATTTTATGTTTTATAAGTATCTACATATTTCAGAGCCTTGTCACATTAAGGAAAGTGATACTGAAACACAAAATATTTATTTATTGATTTCTGATATACCTATATAGTCCTATTATATAACACAACCTTACATATTATAAAACATAGTCTCCTGCCGTGTCTGTGTGTCTGTTTGCGATAAACTTAAACATTACTGAATGGATTTTCATGCGGTTTTCACCAACAGACATTTATGAGGAAGAATTAGGTGTAAAACACGTGTATATTGTATTAGAGATAAGCTGAGAACTTTAAAGAAATCTAACTCAGGAACAAAGCTGGGGCCGGTCGCTAGTCTGAATTTGGTATATCTGATTATCCATCCAGTCACCGAGCCTACTTCGTTCTTTCGATCAGTTCGGAGGTTGTACCTATTTATTTATTTTCTGAAGTAAACGAAGCCTGTGTCTCTCTCAATATCGATTGTAGGACATGTCCACCGAGCGGCTTAAGCGTCGATTAATTAAGTTCTGTAAGAGCAGAGTCACCCTATTTTCTAAGATAGCCCAACCATGACTTCGCACTTTTAATTTTCTGGTGTCACGAGTTACTGCGATAAAGCCATCCCCCTTCTTCACCAGTTCCCCACTAATGAAAAGTATGCGATGAATGGGCTTCTTATTAAAAGTATAGAAAAGTTTCGTCAAGACAAAGTTCTTTCTATTGTGTTGTTAACACCATATAATAATGAAATTGCTGTGCAGATTCTTCTGTATTTTTTATAGGTTGTATACATTTTTACATTTATAGTGGCGAAGAATATTGATAGACTATGCTAGGTGCTTTTATTCCAGAGCC
This sequence comes from Mythimna albipuncta, assembly GCA_929112965.1. NCBI lineage: Eukaryota > Metazoa > Arthropoda > Insecta > Lepidoptera > Noctuidae > Mythimna > Mythimna albipuncta. Next base: position 12,884,883 of record OV815969.1, read on the forward strand.
AATCACAGTACAGTCAAAATTTACTAAGTACTTGGCACAGTATTCAGTAGTAAGTATGACGCAATTAAAGCGTTGGTCGTACCTCTATAATCAGGACGGTCTCGCTTTGGTCCGACGACGCGGTCACTCCACTGGAGGCTGCCATTGACAGGTAATCGATGCGGTTTGCTAGTTTATTTGGCTATCGGTTCCGCTCTCAGCATGTGTATCTACTCGATATAATCGATACAGACCCCCGGCTTAATACGATTATGAATCGGAGCGTATTCGATTATAGCGATTCCGATATGACTGCGCGTTTAATAACGTGCGGGAAACTTGGATACTTACCTGTTTATGTTTTAGGGATCTAGTTGTTGTAGGTATTAGGTATGGGGACCCTTGGGAATACTTAATCCGTTTCAAGGGATGACAATTTAATATTTCGATTAGTAAATGGACGCTTCACTGTCTTCTGACGCCTCATTAACTCTTTCTCATCATCATGTTATATCATCCCTTATTTATCTTGTCTCTCTTTGAATATAAAAAAAAGAGACCGCTCTGCGCTTGAGAAGACCAATTTGCTATTAAAATACGGGTAGTATTTAAACGAGTGACTGTAAATTAAAATTTTAAATGACAAAAATAATTATATTGGATTATAGAAATAATAAATGAGCGACTGACTGCGAGTGACGAGAAATCAACAGAACAGCGACTTACAAACTTTAATTTGAGTTACTTAATTCGACATTGTGCTCACATGATAGAAGCAACAAGTAATATGTAACCAAGCATTATATGTAACACATATATGATTTAAAAGAGTGTCCATGGAGTTTCTTGCACGTTCTTCTCCATAGAGACCTACTCTTTGGAACGTGCAATTTAGCTTCACTTTTCTTGGACTGACCGACATTTGACTATTCAAAAGTGCCTGTAAATGGTCTATTTGAAATAAATGCTTTGAATTTGAATTTGAATTTGAATTTAAAATACAAAATGAGAAGCTTCATAATATTTGAGCGACGCTGCATTTTTTTTTTTTAATTTTTGGCAAATGATTTATTTATACTGAGCGGCATTTTATGAAATTAAATGAAGTGAATTTGCTTAAATGAAGTGTTCCGAATGTCCTAAATATCGATATTTATGTATTAAGTATGTCACAATGTACTTTTATAATTCGGATATTGCGAATACCCGGATAATTAGAAAATGGTAAAATAAAATCTGCGAGAAACTTGGTCGTAGCGTTCGCCGGTCGCTGCCGGTCACAGTTCTAACCTAACCTAACCTATTTCACCCAGTTCAAAATGATGAATCTACCCGCGACTAGATAATTAGACAATGGTAAAAACATTTGTTAAAGTTAACTTTTTAGCAGTTCGTTATGTTAAACCTCAATTTTATTTCTAGTCGCTCACTTACTTATTTAGTCGCTCACATACTAATTTACTCGTTTAATTAGGATTTCAATAATCTACTTTTTGTTAGCTCGTTCTGGATTTTATTGTTAATCAATATTTGTCGTTAGTTTAGTTAATGTGTCGATTACTCAAATTCATACCGCTCAAGTTATTAAAAATGTATCTCATCGTCAGTCGCTAAGTTTTTTTTAGTCACTCGTTTTATAATTCCTCTTAAAATACATGTAATGTATTTAAAGGGAATTCTTCAGGAGAACACTTCTATACCTCATCGTAAATCTCATATGACTCAAAATTAATACCTACTTGAAAATTGTTACCTTGCTCCGTTTTCACCTCATTAAAATCAAAACCGTTAAATCCACAAACTATGATCGTAATGCGTAACCTACTAAAGTTTATACTCAGCGAGGCTTATTATCTCCTTTAGTTTGTGGTATGTACGAGTTTGCACTAAAACCGATGCTCCTACATCATAATTGCAACGATGTCATAACTTTACCGTAGAGTGGAGGCCGTATTATGAAGTTTTGAAACATTTACGCAGATTTCTTTGTCCAGGAGTGATAAAAACGGTTGGTAGGAATGGTAGAAGCTAGACTAGTTTCTTGTGTCATAGATATCTAGGAGCATCGAGCTGGCAGCTGCGTCGGACGTCTGAAGTTCGGTTCGGCTTCGGCACGCGCGCGAGATGGAACAACTTTTAGCCGACCTATTTACTGCACAACACCGGATTGGACTCGTGCCGCGGTACCTGTAACTTTGAGTGTCGTATCTGATGGATTCAGCTGATGTAGGTTGACAATCTTGCGTGTGTGACGTAAAGTTTTGCAGGTTTGCATCGCTGCGAACATTGTAGCAACGATTCTGTTCTGTATGTCTGGTATAGTTTCCTCTTGTGCATAGTTTTCTTTCTGTGTATGAAATATAGAATTGTTGTACATATTCAAGAGTTTATATATATGTTTGTTTATAGTTTAATTCAATACCTTAAGAATACTGCGTATTAAATTAGTGAGTGAAAATCAAATCAGCACGAACACGCTTCGAATAAATTGATGTCAGAGACGATATCATTAACTTTATCATGATTCTTCAATTGATTGGGGATTTTTCGTCCGTGGCTGAGTTAGTTCGCAAGTATCCGCAAGTCGGAAGTGTGAAGACGTGCTCACCAGAGGGCTTGGAAGTTGGCGCGTGATTGGCCCCATTGTTAAACCTCAATAGTCCGTCTTGAGACCGCTAACTGAACCGTTTCATGCTTCATCCGTTGTAATAATTCTGACTTATTTGTTTGATTTTTGTAGGTTGGTATGGTATGTGATTGGGAGTACTTCCAAGATTAGACATGAGGTGTTTGACTAAACTGTTAATAATACTGTTTTGCTTTTTCCTCTCTTCAAATGTACTTAAACAATACTTTTTTAACTAGTTCGGTAGTACTTTAACGCAAACTTCATGAAACTCACTTTCACAACCCAGTTAAGATGCAACGACACTTTTTTAATTGAATGTCAAAGCAGGCAGTGGACTTATTTTAATTAAAAAAAAATATAACAGTACAAAAAAGGTAATTGAATCCGTCAATACCCGTGATTACTCCCACAATAACACAAGAAAGAGAGTTCAATCAGGCAGCCGCACCCGCCGCCGTCGGCTGACCGTTTACCAATATCTCAGCTGAATGGACCTCAATTAAGCCACACAGACTAAACTAGAATAAATCTCTCGCCCTTAAAATCCAATCCCTTAGAATAACGCAGATGACAATCGAAATGTAGATTACATCCTATCACGAGATGAATTTTTATGAATTATAATTTTGCAATCGACTCGCACTTTCGAGTCACGTTTGGGAGTTTGAATTGCTCCTCTACGTGATGCTGCCTCAATCATTACTCCGGCTACTTATCGAGAGTACTGCACTTGCATGGTTAAGAATCTTTTGTTCAAAGATATTTTTGCCTACGATTTCTATTTGTACTCCGAAGTATAAAAGACTTGAATAGGTACATTTATTTTCAATATGCATCAGTGTGTAGTGGCTTTTTGTCTTCGTATCGGGCCGTCCGCGCGGTATTTGGGAAATATCCACAGAGACAATGGCTGGCTTTTACTAAAATGACTGAGTGTCAGTGGCCACTGGACAGCGTATATGCTGATCAACCAGTACGGGTCTACCATCTTACTGTTACAAGTATATGATAACTTAAGAAGTAACCAACAATACTTATTTGTTTTCCAGTCTCCGTATTTTTTACCAGTGTTTGGTTCTGTGTTTAAAACTTTTGGAACATAAGACGTATCTACATGTTATAAACTTGGGTATCTACCTACACAACTTCGTAATTTTCCCAGTGTAAACTGCTTTGTGATCTGACCGGATTCTTAAATAACGCGTCTGTGTTGGACATTTCTAAAGAGGTTTAGGCAAAAGGCTCTTGGAGGAAAATCTTTTACTAAAAGTTACAGGGAGCAATGACCGGAAAACAGATGTCACAACAACACGCTATTAAATAAGCTTTTGTTAATGTTTTATGAAATGTGTGAATTGTGTCATTTGTTCCATTTGTACCATTAAAGAAATAGTATTATTTTTATCTACTGGTGGAGGTTGTACAAATAGGTTCCGTTTATGTTTAAACTTAGAACCTGTAAGCTATGATCAAGGCACTGTCTTGCCTCCTTAAAGTTTGGTAGTTTACATCGTCTGTTCCACAGTTTTAAAAGTCGCAATAGGTTAAGATCTGTAAGGATAGCTGTAAAAAAGATAAATAAAAAAGTAAAATGTTAAAAGATTGATTCGGAATACTATCAATAACGAATAATAGCCAACAGGTGCACGTGGAATCACGACCGCATACATCATAAAGCACGTCACACGCTCTCCTTCGGCTAAGTCTTTGGCACAAGAAGGCGCACGTCAAAACGCCAACACTTACAACACAATGCAGTGCTTATCCCTAGTCAGGCGGAGTCCACAGTACGATAATACTCCTTCAGTGAGAGGATTATGCCGTGAAACGATTCTACTTATCGTCGCCTACCGTCTCCGTAGCTGCACTGCCAAGTAAACAGCGACCAGATAGTTTGTAGCCGGCTTATGCTGAAATGCTAAATTGTTTAAAATTTTATTATTCAGGTTTTCTGTCTTTTTGACACAACTAAATTAATTACGAGACAATTCAATAGGTTTAATTGTGCAATAAAAATTGATACCTAGCTAATAAATATTTAAGTGTGTTCTCACTAAAGCTTAGAGAGAGCCACAATAAAAGTATGAAAATGCAGCTTCAGGGTGTAGTAGGAGGAAGCCGGGCGGGGGAGCCGCTAATGCCTCTCGGAGTGCGGATTACTTCATGAAATGGTCGCGCTTAGCGCCACTCCAGCGTGAAAGCTGGCTGGCGATCTGTTTGCGCCGCCCACTTCACAATACAACCAAGTGTCAGTCAAAAGATACCGCACCACGAATTATACTGTCCTACTATCAAATAACAGAATGGATGTAAAATTCGGAATTAACTTTTTCATAAAACAATGTGCAGGCATAGGTACAAGGAGGGTTGATTTTTACGGGAGAGTTACTTTTATTGTCGTCAACGGATATCTACAAACTGGGGCAAATCCAGAGGTCTCCAGGGACCAGCAACCTTTTATGCAAATTGTAGTGGCTTTCCTAAAAGACCTTGTGTTTATTATATCTTGTTTGAAACAAAAAAAGCATAGGTATGTAGACGATGTTCCAAGAAACATTTCCTTACTCTCTCGCACGTCGATTGTTGAACTTCAGTTGACACTTCGAGCGAAGTTGGAAAGGAACTTTTTATTTTCCTTTCCTCTATTGGCTTCCTTCAGTGAAACTTTGTCTAGTGGCAATGGAAACCAACATTGATTTAAAACAGATGAAACTTGTCAGCGAGTTACTGTAACTTTACGAGTTTTATTGACAAGTTGAAAAACGAAAAAAAATATACGACTTATGTAGGAGTCTTCTACTTTTGTCTTACTGTAGACCCTGACTATTAAAACAGAATCGAGTGAAAATTTATTTATTTGGTTAATCTAATCCTCACCGCAATAGTAATGTTATTATGTGTTTCTTAAATGAGGATTATAAATATGCTGTTTGTGTGTTTAGGTACTTATTCCTAGGAATATTTCGTTTACTTCAAATGTTCAGTGAGGATACGATTAAGAGTATCTAATGAAAGTTCTCATTTCTACGTCAATTGCAGACTAGATTTAACCAAGTTCCAACACTTCGAACCAAACACAAAACGTAGTGTTTTTCCGCCTTTCCCCGAAAAGTTTAAGCATATTATTATCATTTTCACCATAAATTCTCCGCTGTTTAGAAATATTCTCCCAAGTTCTCGTTCCAATGCACGGTTAGACACACCCAAGCCGTCTTTACTGCAATAAAGGATCAATAAATCCAAAACAAACCCCGATACGTAAGGCTCAACAGGAAATGTCCCTGTACCTATATTTCACGCGGGTTTTTGTTTATTTTTTCTTTATTGCGTAAAAAAACGAATCGCCATTTCCATTGACTTCACCCAGATAAAGTTGTTTGCTTTCGTTTATATATAAAATGTAGTTTTGCTTATGGAAAGCTTATTTCTTCATCTAGTCGTTAGATACAGGCGGGGTGACTGCGAAGCCTGGATTTGTTTTGCTCTGCTGCAATTACCTTTTGTTTCTGTTGGATTTTCTCAATAGTTCCTGAAATAGGAAATGTTAAAATCATTATTTCATGTTTCCTTCGAAGTTAAGCTTTTAGTATAAGAAAGTTCGATGAAGAAACTAATACATTGTTGGCAGAGTACGTAGTATTGTAAGCGTAATCTGCAGCTTAGAGAAAGTTCGTTTTTGCATTAGGTCTTTTTGCTTGACTCGTTTGCATTTTAGTAGTAAATTGATGATAAAATATAATCACATGATTAGACGTTTGTGCTTGTTTGTGGCTGAAACAAGTAAACGATTTTATGCCGAAATGATTTAACATTTTGACGATACAAAACCTAACTCTTTAAATATAAAAATTCCTGGCATACAAACACAAAAATGAGAGAATAATTAAAAAATATACTATTTATTACAAAAGTAAGATTGTTACGGATAGTAAACATTAAACTATGTTTATTATTCATAAAACTCGCGAAGCATCTCGCTCGGAGCTATCGAGTAGAAAAGTTGCTTCCGTTTAGTTTGTTCTCAGCGCCGACCGAATGGAAAATTGCATTGTTTATATAAAGGTTAGTATAAAATAGGTAAGTCCTTTCTATTTGTATTTGGACTTTCTAGCTAATAAGAAATTGTATTTTATTTACTTTACTGAGTCATTTTTCGTAGCAGCTTCGTTTTGGCAAGATTGTGTGTAGAATGGACGAGAAAACACCTTTCTCTTTAAATGTACAAGTGTTATTTTACGGTTATTAAAAAGTTTGATAGGTGTGATATTGACATGACTTACCGAAATGTAAGGTGAAGCTTTCTGCTCCTCTGTATTTTTTTTTTTGCTTTTTAAAATGATATACTCGTACCTAAGTATTTTTTGTTTCTATAATAGTTTTGTCCCTTCGTTATTTAACACCGACTTCCGAAAATACAGTTATTTTGTACTTTTCAGTGAACTTTGAAGTCGATTATATTTTTTTTGTAAAAAGTTTTTTATTTTACACTTTTTGATTATGGTACCACCACTAAAAAGTACCCCCCAGCGAAACTTCTCTCATTCATCTCATAACGATTCTAATAATTTCAAACACGGTTAGATTACATTAATTTACCTTCTGGCTTCATCATCAGGTCAGTTCGATACATCCCTTCCCCTTTTTCTTTCAGTCAGTCATCGACTACACGTATAAACAAAGTAATTTTTCTTGTTATGACAGTTCTGCTGTGATACTATGAGGAGTTCTGTTCCATATCTTAGAAGTTCATGATCAGATCCTAACAATATTTATATGGGACCAACTTGGAAGCATAACCTTTCAATCAAAAAAATAATTTTCAAAATCGGTTCACAATTGACCGAGATATCGGAGAACATACATAAAAAAAAAGAATACATTCAGCCGAACATAGAACCTACTTCTTTTTGAAGTCGGTTAAAAACAAGAGGTACAGGTAGAGACAGGGAGAGGTAGAGGTAGAGGTAGAGGTAGGTATCTAGTAGACTAATTAGTTTGCAGATCTCGTGCTCAGTGCTCATGCATGTTAAAGCGATATATTCTGACACCGTCATTGTCGCAGTTATAGAGTTGTAAGTCGACCTAAATTATAAGCACATATTCCATCTCTTTCCTATTTCATGTTCAAGTAAAAGATAGCTTATATTCTTTTACCACTAGAAAATCGGTACCAATATGTCTCTCTCTACGTCTCCGTTTTCAAACTTTAAACTGACTGGTCGCATCGACCATAACCAAAGCTTTAAGACTGTCACATACGACGCAGATTATATAATCAAATGAAAAACTAGCTGTTACCCGTGACTTCGTCTGCGTCAAAGTCATAAAACTGCACAAATGTAGGTAACTAATAGTTGAATTTTACGAAGTTGTATTTTACTTTCACATAAAACGGCTAAATTCTCGATTATGGAGATACCTCGGGAAATAAGTCCCGTTCCCGCGGGAATATAAAAAATCGCTAAGTTACTCTTTCTAGCATATTAGCTCTATCCCACTGAAAATCTAATCAAAATCGGTCTAGCACTTTCCGAGAACCCTTTCCTCCACAATTATATTTTTATTTATATATTTTTTTTACAACAGGGACCACCTCGTTTATCCTTTGAACACCCAACCAAAGTTTCATCATAATCTGATCAATGGTTTCGCACGCATGGAGTACAAATATTAGTTTTTAACCAACTTCAAAGATGAGGAGGTTATAATGTTCGGCTGTATGTATTTTTTTGTGAATGTTCATCGATTTCTCTGTCAATTACGGATAGATATCGATATATTTTTTTTAATTGATAGATTACACTCCTCTATTGGTTCCATAGAAATATTGATTAATAAGCATTGTGATATGACGACAAATTTCGAAGAAATGGAATGGAACTTCTCATAGGATCATAGCAGAATTGTCATAACAAGTAAAATTATTTTGTTTATTCGTTTAGTCGATGACAGACTGAAGGAAAAGAGGTATGGGCTATATCGAACTCATCTGATAGGAGGTAGGCTCCGAAACTCTGTAATAAATCAATGTATCCTAGCTGTGTTTGGGATTATTACAATTTTCATGAGATGCACTCGGGCTATGAGGTACCTTCGAACCGATCTGATGATGCAGCCGAAAGGTGGAAAAAGCTAAAAAGTAAAAAATAAAAAACTTTTCGAAGTGGCGGGTAAAAGTTAGTATAAACTATTATATTACGAGTTTCTTTACCGTGTGTAATGTGTGATAAGGTATGATCAATCTTATAACCTGGGAATGCAAAAAGACTATGACGGACAACGCTGACTTTACCGAAACTAGTAATGTTACGGAGTTTAAGGCAGGTGATGATGACATTATGTTGTGAACTGGAGACCTTGTTAAACTCTGTAAATAATTTAGCAACTAAGGACTAAGAACCACCTTAGATTTAAACCTAGTCATTGTCTACGTTTTAGTTTTAATGACTAAGGTACGTTTAAAATACGAATGCCTCTCAAAACCAAAAAAGCTTTCCGGACATTTTAAATACAAACACATAAAATTTTCGAATTGTAGCAAATGGAAAACGTTATCACGGCGACGGTAACGTTTCTTGTGATCTCCTGTAAGCCGAGATTAGGTCGGATTGAGTCGAACCGTGCCACCGAACCCGTTATATTGAAGACGTATGTAGGAAGTCTGAACACACCCTTAATACCTATTAACTTGTCAAGTTAATTAATGGGAATATTCTTTTGATTTTTCATTGTTCTACAAGCGGAAGTGACTCATTTTAATCCGAGTGATCTTTCGTGTAGAAAATTCTATGAAATATTTTGTGTTTTCAGAAACCAACCTCCATTTTGCACATTTAATTAGTCTCATTTATATCATCAATAGTATTCAAATCTTCTATTACTTGTGCAAACAAATATGTAGCCATGTGTATTATTATGAGTAAAGTTCAACATGAATAATGCTCGCGAGTGGGAAAATTAGTAGGTAAGGCACACTAAAATATTCCTGCACCAAAATACTGAGTGGCGTGCAATTTGAACGGAATAATCTCCACATTTAGAATTAGAGGTTCGCTTTAAGTCGTCGTAAATATAGCGCAACATAGTTATTTTGAAAAGGCTTGCACGCCCTGCCCGCGGCGGTTCGCTTGGCGGAATATAATAATAGTCGTCGGGCCACCGCGGAATATCATCTCGGTACATTGTGAGAGGCAGGATGCTCATTAGATGAACGCCCCGGGCCGCCGCGCGCGCCCCGCGCCCTGCCTACCTTCAGACACACTGCCTGCATGCGCACGCTGTACTTTGCATTCTAATTAGTGTTACTTTTTACTCTCTAACATTAACTGCTTGCCAAAAGCTACAAATTGGTGTCTCCGTGCCCTACTTTTTCCGTCCACTGCACCAATAATATAAATTTCAGGATCCTTCCCAACGACGTTCTGATAAGACCGAAACGAGCAACTGAAACGGAAAGTGTTCATTCTGAAGTTATATCTTACGATAAAGTTTTAGTTAGAACCTATTATAGGATATACGGCTCACGGATCTAATAGGCTTTAACCTCTTTATGTTATCGCCTAAGTTGAGTGCGGTGTTAACATTATAATTATAACGACTACTGTAACTCACGACTGGAATAATGTCTGAGTGAGTTTGCGAAGCCGATGTAATATTTTAATCTTATCATTCGAGTCAAGTTTCATGTCTCGCGAGGAAAGTTTGATCCGCGGTTCAAGTTTCGAGACGAACGACGAGCTTACAACTGTGACTGTGAGGCTCTCAGATCTCTGTACTTTAATGGGGCCGACACCATTATGGATGTATCTAACTGTTCCCATACGTCATCGAATAGCTTTTGAGTTTCCTACCGTTGCTTAGGGCAATAACAATACAGTAACAAAGTGATGAAATTGTTTCAGTTGACAATTACTAAGTAAATACAAAAGGACGGAGTAAAGTACTTATTTTCATGTTTTGTATGTTCAGCAAAATTGTTTATCTACTCTGTCGAGTGGCGTTGTTTTCTGAAACAATCTCTTTCGCCCAAGCTCGGCGGTGACTAAGCATTTTCAAAGTTAAGAAGCCTTGTTTGGCCGCTTCCGATATTTGTTAAGCCCGTGTCGGTTTTACAAGATGCCAGCTCGAGATAATTAATGTGTAGCCTCGTAAAACCCTTCTTAGTAATTTAACAACTTCTAATTGAATAAAACTTAACAACCTTTGTCCTGTTACATAATAATTTAATTATATACAGCGAACTAAACAGCTGGCACCCTTAGATTGTAAACTTGAAATTGCCATAATGCTGGCTAGGTAAACGGATTGGCTATTGCTGTACATTGTTATTAGCTCAAAGGTCGGTTTATCTGAGCATCATCGTTTAAAATTACTGTCGTTTCAGTTTAGTGATAGATAGTAAAAACTCGTCTATTTGGTTTAATTAAAACTATCCCTACAAAGAAATTTACGATATGATTGGCGCCATGGTTGAGCGATTGATTGCTTGAATGTGATTTAGGGGTACGACTCCCTTGATATAGTATTCCGATAGTTGTCTGGATCTGGCTGTATTGTTTAGGTGAGTAGGTAAACTCACATATAGAATACGTCCAGATCCTGTTTGTGAACGCATCCACGATACAGGAGTTAATCCGAGTGTAGTTTTTTTTTTAAATAAACGCTAAATGAAATACTTTAAACCAGTAGTTTAAAATTGTGGGCTGAAACAGTGCTGAAGTAAATAACACAACACGGTATTGTGGACCACGGCCGCGCAACGTTAGTCACCGATTTTCATTTCAAATTAGTTTAAAACAACTTGTTCGAACCGGCTTCAAAATATATCGGCATTTAGAATCTATGCTGCATTTCAGCCGTATCGAATGCAAGAAAATAAATTCTTGCTGCAAAAAATAGTAGCCAAAACGATTTCGCCTTTTTCCTTAATTTGCTTTCGCATAAGACTTAGTCAATGTAACTTGTGATTTGTCGTCTCCTTTTCTTTCTTTCTAAAGTTCTTTTATTTAGTAATTGCAACAAAGGGTTTAAAAACCATATATCTTAATTACTGTGTATGTATCTTGTTGACGTACTCCATAACTTTAGTACAGAAGACCACAACACGTACGTATTTAAAACAAATTCAAAAATACATATAAATTGTTAACACAACAATTGTTTGAAATACAAGTAATTGAAAACTAATAAGGATTATAAAATTGAAATTTGAAAATTGATTACAGAATAATAATACAATGAATATTCCAAAAGTTAAAACTTTAAATTAATTCTAGACTGCCCAAGAGTTTCAACCCCAAACGGCTCAAAAATATAACTGTCGACAAGGTTGTTATATTTCCGCCGCTTGAGGTTCTCCGCAGCCGCAGCGGCAGCACCAGCACAGCACGATGAACTAGGAAGATGGGATGGCGCAAGAGTGTCGACACAGGTAGCGTCCCACACTAAAGGTCTACCCAACTTCCATGGAAATAAAGACATACCGTCCGGTCTCTTACCATCGTCGCGTGCCAGGCCATGAGGTTCCAAAACAGCCGGAACGCCGACGGTGACAAGGGCTCGTCGGATAATGTCGTTAATATTCGCGTGCCGCGCTATGCGTCCCGCACTTCGACTGCATGACAGGCCGTGGTGGCCGAGGCTGTTGACAGCTTCGCCACAGTGACAGCGATGAGGAGAACAACAAGGAGCGCTAAGGCGTAGGGCAACAGCTAGGCGGAAAGTAGTATCGTCGAACAAGGTGCCAATATTCGACGACGGCAGTGCGTGAAGCCAAAGACCTGACTCCCAATTTCCCACAGCCAGCAGGCGCGCCCGCTCCGCAGTCGTAGCAGATGTTAGAATTAGGTTTTCCTGAACTACTCTGCAGAGCGGCTCATCCCACCGTCTCTGGGAAGCCGGGTTGTCCTTTTCTTGGGCCGTGGGGTCCGAGTGCTCATATACTGTTTAAAGAGCTGTCAAAACGTTTAGTTGACACTTCGCGTGACCCAAGGGCTGGTTTTTATCTCGGTCAGAGATTAAGCATTGCCATTCAACGTGGCAATGCCGCCAGCCTCTTGGGCACACTTCCAGTCGACAGCGATGCGGAGGAGTTTTATGACGCCATATTTTAGTAGGAAGTAGCCCTTAGTGTGTATAGTTAGGTTAAGCATACTTAAATATTTTAATTTTAGTTTATTATGTATATATTTTGTTGCTATAAGTTGTAAATAAATATTTAAATTTGAGTGTTAGATAAATTTCCAATAAGGAAAAAAAATAGGGATTCTAGACTTTAAAAACATTTTTATACTTTGACAGATACTCGCAGATGTCTAAGCTGGTAGTTTTAGCCACTGTGTTATATTGCCTACAAAGACTTGGCACAGTTGAGTAAAGACCGAGGTTAGTTTATTACATGTCTTCTTCTTTAATTTTCCCTTCATAGTGCTATAACTCTGTTGTTAGATACTTTTTATGGCATTGCCAATAAGACTGCCTGCGTTGCCTTTTAAATATAAGCCAATCCTAACTAATATTATAAATGTGAAAGTGTGGATGTTTGAAAGAACAGAAAGAAAGAAAGAAAACATGTTTATTTGGCACACTATGAACAAAACAAGTATGAGTATGAGTATGTTTGGATGTTTGTTACTTAATGACGCAAAAACGGCTAAACGGATTTGAATGAAATTTAGCCTTTGACATGGAAAATAACATAGGCTACTTCCTTAAGTACCTAATGCCACGCGGGCGAAGCCGCGGGCAAAAGCTTGTATAAAATAATGGTTACAATCCGATTACCTACTACTCGTCGTTTCGAGGAAATGTGTGATAATATATACAAACAAACACCTTTAAGTTGTTGAATTTTTGTTTGGTAGTCTATTGGGCTTACAGACTATCATATATTGCAGTTCCAATATTATACCATTTATGTAGGAGTTGAATTGAAAATACCTTTTTAGGAGTTAGTTAAAAATAGACATAAATCTAAATTCTCTCACGTATGTTACTAAAGTACAGTCTGCACAGGGAAGAGATTGACATTGTTAAGAGGTTTAGTAACGGATGCGCTTGCTCGCTTACGCCATCAAGATGACATAATAAATGGAGGAGGGCGGCACAATTAATTGCTTCTAAGGAATGCGCCCAGCTGCAGCAGTGATAACATACATATAAGATGAATAGCTTAAACCCAATTCGTTGACGATTATAATATAAAGTACTTTGCTACGTTTCAGTTTTTTTTTGGCTTCTGAGCATTGTCTTCAACCCAAGGTCAAAACGTCTCTTGCTAAGCCCGCCTTTCATCAAAATTGGAAATTTCCAAAACGTCATTGTTTAACCTAAATGGATATTACAGACGCCCTTCACCATTATCAGAACATTGTAATGAGCGTTCAATATTGCTCCGTCGCACTACTACAGGCTCCGTAATCTTAAAACGCCACTTTACTTAGAGTCATTCGAGGTAACGAGACCATAACTCCGTCTTGCTGGATACGGACTAATCCGACGCTCACGAAACTCCGCAGATCCAGATAGAGAATAGAAATACGATTAGTGAGGTTTGTTTAGTTTGATTGGCGCCGCCTAAGCCTGCATTACTTGGAGATAGCACGATTTCTTCGCGTCCGTGGTTGATAACTCCAATTCAGTGTAACAGCGGGATCAGTGACAGTTAATCTGTAAGCCGAGGTTCACACGATACACATCTAAGTCAGATGTTGTCTATCTAGCTTAGGACGGGTGGGAGTGGGTTAATGACTCGGAAATCATTCGGGTTAAGTTCCTACGGGTACGGATTGGAAGATAAGGGACCAAAAGATTTGTTGGTTGCGTGTCTCCATCAGGATTCACTGAAAGATTTAAGGATATTCACTTTCACTTTGACAACCATTTCTTTTGTTTTAATTGAACTAAATTAATTTAACTTGTTCCCGAATAATGCAATCAATAAAGCAGAAGAGAAACGTGGTTATCGGGTTTAGATATTCATTGTTTGATTAACAACATTGTGGTCACAACAAATAGGTTTTGGTGTGAAACCGATATTATGGTGGGAGTAGTTTACAATTCGTTTGATTTTGTGGTATTAGTTTTGTCAATAACAGAGCTAAGCTTTGAAAGTGACGATAATTGATAACAACGAACAAAGGTCCTTTAATTTTAACTGGGTAGATTTGGTAACAGAATCGCAATGCGAAAACAATGAGCGTAAAATTATAAATATTGATTTATATTAGGTATATTTTCTTATGTACTATAAAACCTACTAGACGCATAGTAGGTGTCGTAGTTGTAGATACGTTTTCATACAAAATTATAATATTATACTTATTAAATAATCTGCAGTAACATTACATTTTGTTATCAATTTAGTATTGTTGCTACTTTATTGTTTACGTTTTCGAAAGATCAGATAAAGTTTTACTTGATCTCAGAGAACCCTTTATCAGGGTTCTCTGAGATCGAGATCAGTATTTTGATGGCAATAAGATATTAGGTACTCTATCTTTTACACTTTTCTCTTGCCCTTTTTACATTAGTCCATATATATATTTTTATTCCCAAGGATGACTTAATAAACATAATAATATTTTTCTGTTTATTCTTAACTGAAGTAAACCACATCCACTAAGTACCCAGTACTCTGTAACGCTATCTTAACCCGCCAGTGCACACACCGATCGCTGTGTAACTGAGGCCAGATTTTCTAGGTGGGAGTCCGTAATCTGTAACTTACTAAGAAACTAAATTCGCCATTCGCATAATTAATAACTTACTTTGTTAAAGTAAAAATTACTTGTCCGAGCATGGGCACGTCCCCACTAGAAGGCGCCGCGCTGTATTCATTTTTAAGGTTCCGTACCTTAAAAGGATAAAACGGAACCCTTATAGGATCACTTGGTTGTCTGTCTCTCTGAACGTCTGTCAAGACGATCAGACCGACAGATCTCGATAACGCGTGGAGGTATCGAGTTCAAATTAAAACCATATACTCAAATCTGCGGTCTCTAGAAGCTGTGAAATAAAAAAATTCTAAGTTAACGAAAAAAAAGATATGGCCGTTTATGTCGCAAAAAACGTATATTTTGACTTTGGCATCAAGTAAGGTCACAAGTATAGGAATAAATTTGTAATTACATCAAAAAAAATCTTCGAGACTCGATTTAGGAATTGAACTATTTAAATGAGTAAGTTTGTAAGGAACAGGGGGCGAGCCCGATTCGCACTTGCCCTGTTTTTTTTTAGCTGATTTTGCTTGTAGTGAACAGGAGCATAATTAAGTTAAGAAAATGGTATTTGCTAAAAAAAATAGGCCATTCCTCTTTTTTGAACTTACTTTTCTCTAGACTATCGAACTCACGACACGCAGCGCGGCTGCCAATCGCTCAGCCACTACACCAATCAAATAAAAATATAAAATAAAAAACGAGACATGGACAGCATAATTAACAACATAATTATAAATGAATTCCTTATTAATAAAACTGACCGCATCCAGACTATACTCAGTGCTCCCAACTCTATCTTCCCTCTAGTGCACACACAAACCGCTGTGTGTAACTAAGTGAGGCCAGATTTCCGGTTCATTTATCTGGTGTCTCATCATAGTTCCGTTGCAGCCGGATGCAGGCGGTCAACGGTTAATTGATTACCCGGTAGTTAACCGGGTAAAGGGCCGCCTTTTACACATCAAATACGGTTATGTTTGTAAAGCTCAATGCAAATTATTTAAACTAGCTATGAGCCAGTAAATTGGATCGATCGAATGGCAATTAGTAAGAGGGTGTAGGAGGTTTAAGGTTGTTTTTCTTTGTGTATGTCACCGGGAAATTGCAAATGCCGTAAGATTGTAAAATATCGCGAGAAATTGTGTTTTTTTTTTCTAAATATGAAATGGCTATCTTGGAATTGATTTAACGTATACAAGACGATTTTCCATTATTTATTGGGAAATTATATTTTAATAAAGATTTATTACAATAACACAAAGTCTGCAATTTTAATTTTTAAAAAAAGAGGATACATAACCAGGATCGTCAGATATATGTAGTTGAAGTTTCATAGAAACTGAGGGATGGGTATGGATAAATGATTATAATCTTATTAATGAGTTGTTTGTTTAATATGAATTTAATTATGTTTAATTCATATACATCCATCGGTTTTTAAATCGCTCCTTTTGTATCGATGGACTCAAATTATTTTTTTAGATCAATATTTAACCACCTCTACGGCTCTGTTATTGGCCTCGTATAAATCCTGAAAAGTACAGGTTACTTACCTTCTTTGTTGATTGTACCTACCTATTCCACGCGAGGATTGCTTTTTTTCTGTATTGTACTCATATTTTTTTTATATCTGTGTTTTGTACGCATTTAAGAGTGAGTTAAAAGCAGCTACACAAAAAAAGGATCTGCATTTGTCAGCCAATATTTAAGTGAATATTTGCACTAACACAGCTATTTTATGCACAATTGTTAAGCTTTTGCAATTTATAACAGACTTTACACATTAAAAAGAAATAGTCGCAGCAAAAGTCAAGTCGAACAGCAACTGGATACATTCAGACTAAATAAACTAAAACATACGACACACGACTTTGACTGATGTTGTAGTTTACTTACACAAGCGTTTGCTTAACTAAGTCAATCCCACTTAATAAGGCGGGAATGCTCGTCCAAATAGAAATAGAATAGCTACAATGAAACCATTTCGTTTGATTTTGTAGTATTAGTGGCATAATTTGTAATACAACGAAGTATCGTATAAATTACGAGCGATTAGGGAAATAAGCGTGAAGTGATTTAGTCGTAATAGGTCGTATTAAGGACCGGCTTAGTGTATTTTAAGTGTTTTGTTGTTCGAGTCTTTTAGGCAATTACAGTTGTGATTTTATTAAAATTTATTTATTACCTTTGAAAAATACTATGGCCGATTTAACAGTTTTTATGTTTAATATTTATTTAAGAGCAGAACATTGCGTTCTATACTACACATACTGCTACGGAGGACATTGCTACATAACCGTGTAGCAATTGAATGTCTACCAACTACTGCTACGACATTGCTACGCAGACTGCTACGTTAACTGCAGCGTAGCAGTCCGCGAGTCTGCTGTTTGTTTTGTAGACCGACTCTGCTACGTAAACTGTATGGATCAGAGAAAATGCATCACTATTGGCAGCAGACATACAATACAGAATTGCACTTAATATTTCGACGCCTATCACAAATCAAAAACAATAATTTAATCAAAATTCAATCAATTAATTTGCAAATTTCAAAAACGTCAACAACTGCGTTATTACGTAGCGAACCTTATAATAAGGTGTTATCAAATGTCTTGACAGAAGCCCTCGACCGAGTCGCGTCTCTGATAATTGACGCCCGGGAAATTACATGTCGGGCCGCAGACAGTTGTTGATGACGTCACAGCACTTGATTATAAACGATTTATTTCATAAATGACGCCGCGATACTGTCGCGAGTGCGCGTTATGTGGTTAGTTAATAAAAGTTGTATGCGTGCGGCCTTATGTTGTACTTACTTAATTAATATTTGGACATAAAAGTTGTTTCATTTTAAATCATACTTGTAAAATTTAAATTCATGTTTGCCGTTTTAATTTGTAAAGTCGAAGTTTCCTTTTGCTGAAAACGCTTTTAAAATTATTGAATTGCAAACGTAGTCCTTTCATATGCTTTCTAATTTTACGTTGGGCGGCTTTTTACACATAACTTTACGCCAATGAAGTTCCAAAAAACCTTTTGGTAGCAACATAGGTACGTCCTTTAAAGAGCAAACGAACTAACTAGCGATTTCATCACCTACATGTATTTTGATTTTAATTTTATATTGCATCAAAACACGTTTAGTGCTTATGTTTGGAACATGAATATTCTACCTTTATGCATAAAAGGTTTTGGGACTACTTTCATTGATCTCAAACTTAAACAGTGGAATTCTCTGTCAGAGTCGCTACAGTCTGGGCGGTCTCTAAGCTAAAAGTGTATGGTCTCTGTTCCTTTGCTTTCCATTTGGTCTGAGAGGTCAAACGTTCTCATTTCGAACATAGTGGTCAAACGTTTTACATTATTGATGAAAAAGTTACAAAACGACGCTAATATTTCCCAATTATTACATACCATCTCTGGCCAAATTCATCCTGGCACTATTCACGACCACACTATTCCCTCACCAACGCACTTTAACTTAATGCCTTATTATATAAAAACGATAAAAACAAACGACAACTATCGGTGCCTGTTATACCTACTTATCATAAAACAGTGATGCCGCATGGTGTACCCGGTTAAGTGGCCGGGTAATTAATGTCCCGCCAAACGACTGCCCCGGAATATCCGGATGCACCCGGCCCGGGTATGGTAAAATTCCCACTATCATGCTAGTGCAATAACACTGAATGTTCGCATCGGTGCCATGTTTTGAACACAATTGTATCAAGAATAACCTTTGTTCTACATAATATTTAGCGTGTTTAAATGTAGGTTGGTTTAATTATTTATATTTACAGTTCACACTATTAATATTATACATTTTAAGGAGATCTGTCCGTCTGTAACGGTTTCACGGTTGAACTAATTAACCGATTTTGATGAACGGTACAAAGTAGGTAAGCTTGAACTCAAAGGAAAGACTCGGGTTTTTTTATGCCTTCGACTCCGCGAATACAATCACCGATATTCACAAGGTCAACCATGAAGTTGCCAGCAAAAGCTAGTTAGGAATATTATTAATTTCGAAATATAATTAGAAAAGAAGAGTTTTTCGCGTCTAATTGAATTGTTCGCTTTTCTTGAAGATATTCAATGTATATTTAAACTGAAGTATGGTATACCATTTATATTTATTTGCAGTACTGAAACCTTTAGATAGT
This sequence comes from Mythimna albipuncta, assembly GCA_929112965.1. Classification (NCBI taxonomy): domain Eukaryota; kingdom Metazoa; phylum Arthropoda; class Insecta; order Lepidoptera; family Noctuidae; genus Mythimna; species Mythimna albipuncta. The sequence continues at coordinate 12,904,379 of OV815969.1, forward strand.
TTTCATTTCCTTTCGTTTGTGAAAATATATATTTTTTAAAACCATGTGTCTCCATGATGATATTCACACATATATATCTAAACACCAGGTATATATACATTAGGCAATAATAAGACGAACCGATTCAATTTTCAATTAGAGGTTATATGGAAAAAACTCCTGATTTGATAACACTGATCCACAAGGTTTTTCCCACCAAGATTTTGTATATTTATTTTTACTAAGCTATATACCTTCATCGCAAAACACTACTATACTGTTTGGTGTGACAGCCACTTAAAATTTTCCGGAACTTTCCACTACGTTCGCACTAATTGCAATTTTTTTATTTTTAGATAGTGTTCAATTGTGAGTTTTTCATATATTTTATATTTTTATTCACAGAAATACATATTTAGCACAATAAATATTACCTCTGCCAAACTGTAAAGCAGTTTGTTGACAGATGTAATGTAAAAAAAAAATATGATTCACCCTAACAGTTTCTGCTATGTAAGTGGTGAACCAATTCTAAAAATCAATTAAGAAATTTTGCTGACCTGGTAAATGGTGCTATCGTGATAGTTTTAGTTTTTTCGTGGCTTTTCAAAGTAAGGCGAGTGCTTCAGATAAGTTCTATGACAGGAGTAAGTTATTTTACAGCTTTGACAAAAACAGCGCGCTTAATGGCTTCGGAAACCGTATGTTTTAAACAGGATCCTAAAGACTTATATAGGCAAAAGTGATAAATATGACGTAAACACACACTGTGAAATGTAGAAATGTACGTTCTGCAATACGAACACTTTCTCATAGTATTGATGTGCCAATATCTGCAGTGCCAAACAAAACAAATGCGCAGAAACTGATACCATCAACTTACCTTCGTGTATTGTAATTGCAGATAATATTCATGATCTAGCCTTTGTACCTAATACCTAATAACATGAGAGGAATACCTAATAACTGACTCAAGCTGATCTAGATAATCTTTTTGGTGATTTAAAACGTTAGTCGTTTGTTAACAGAACATCTTATTTTTTAATATTACAAAACAAATTACTACAAAAATCTCTTATGAAACTAATTAAAATGTATTAAGCTTTGAGTTATAATTTTCCACCCGAAATACACTTTCTTCAATCACATTTCTACTTCTGTACCAAATTCTGGGATCCACTGCGGAACGCACAGGAGAAAGGTTCCGGCAGGTCATTTTCAGCATGAAAAACCCGTACCAGCGCAAATGAAGTTTTTGAATTTTAGCACTTGTGGTAGACCAACCTCAAGTAAAATATTCCAGAAAATCAAAACATATGGTTTAAAAAACCGTATTTTTTAATTTAATTATATGAAATATTAAATAAAATAGCTAATTTTTTCTACATCCATATTTGGTTTTGGTTTTATTTCGACTCCCGGAGTCAGGGATAAAACTATAAATGGCAAAAAAGTTCTGGTAATAAAAAAAAGTTAATTTTTGCTGCACAGTGTAATCAAACACTGTACTGTGAAATATGAACCCATGCAACTCACATAACCAAACCATGAAAACAAAGTTTCAGTGCGCTCAATATAATAACGCTATGTAAGTAGTTATAGTAACATACCAACTACAAACGCTGCATGTACCGAGTGCAGTGTCGGACACGGAAACGGAACAGCGAAATTCAATAGCGCGCGTGAGTAATAAAACGTGGCCTGTTGACAACGGTCCGTTGCACCATAGTTGAGACTTCATTTCAGTTGGTAAATTTGTCGAGCGTCCGTCCGAAATTGCGAGCTTATTGCGTCCACGGCTTGTTTGTTTCGACGGTCAAAGCTTTGTAAGCTACAAGGTGCGCCCACAATCAAATAAATGTCACAAAATAATGACGTTTCACTGCCGCTCTGTAACCCACAGTTGTTGGTGCAACAGATGCAATTACGCTGTCGACTAATGACGTATGTAATCCGTACTTTGTAGCCGTTTTAAGGTTCGTTCGGCCATCACGGGACGAATATGAAATTCATAGAGTAGGCAACGAGATAAACAGAAAGTATGAGTAGCTTTAATACGGTATATTTTAGCTTTTTATAGTCCGTCTACCCATAATACAAGTCTACCTTTTTTGAGGTGGGAAATCATCCAAATCCTCCTTCTCTGGGTGAAATGAGTGGAAATGTCAGACTTTTACTGACTAGAACCTGCTTAAACCGTATGATTCTATTACTTTTTGCATTCAGTACCACGGTACCCCTTACAGTTTCCTGTGGCCCTTACGGTCATCGGCCCTACTGAACCCCTAGGGTTTCCTGATATCTCTTTTATTCTCCTAGGGTTTTTTTTTTGTTTTAAGCTATTAATTATTTTTTCAATACTAGTTTTATTCATTGTGTGCCAAATAAACATGTTTTTTTTCTTATTTGAGGCGCGCGTGGAATAATACACACCGTTTGCTCGTCGTCTGCAAGCCCGCGCCTACGGTGGCCAAGGATGGTCCTGTCGCGGCGGTGGGGGCGTGAGGATGTCCCGTCCCTTACGGTTTTCAGCCATCTTCTTCGCTAGCATTACTGCTTCGCAGGAGGCGACCCGTTTCTCCTCGACCCGGATCGTGACCTGAACCTGGGCCCAGCGCGAGAGGTCGCCGTCAAAATGATTTTTATTTATTTTAACATTGAAATTGTATTGGTTGAATAAATAAAACCTATTATTATTAAATAGCTATTACATATTTATTGGCTAACAAGTAACTTTGTAGTTAATTACAGATTTTAACAAAATTCTAACGATAATAGATTGTTACTTACATGTTTTTAAGAAGAGTTAATAATTGATAATGTTTGTTGTATGTTTTCTTTTAATAAAGAATTCTTTGGGCCTGGCTTACCAGTTCCTAATAATACGTTAAGCACAGACATATGGTATAATTTATTTTCTTTATAGTCGCCTTGGGCTGCGAGATGGTTCGAAAAAGTTACCGCGGCCCTGGAACGTAAAGGACAACTGAAGGAACACATGTGGTAAAAGTTTCAGTCAGTAGATAAGTCTGATATTCTCACGCTGTCCACCCAAAGAATACATAAATTTGATGATTTTAAAACTAAAACTCTAAAAAAAATACTCGGTTCAATGGATATTTTGCTACAAACGATTCATTAAGCATTTTACTCAGAAAAAATAATAATATACATAGTTTAACTATCGGGAAAACGATACAGTATTTAATTAAAATTCGGAAAAACACACCAATATGTTAAATCTTTATGACATACTTTTTTTATATTAAATACCTACTGTCGTAGTTTTTAAATCAATCCGGGTAATTTTAAATCCTGTGTACAGTTCAGAGTTACAGAGATTCTCATATTTCTAAAAAATAAAAGCGGTATCGTTTCGGACGTAACATCATGCTACTACCGTTAAGTTGTTATTTATAGTTTGCAGCAAAATCATTACCTTCACGATACACAACAACTTTTCCTCAAAACTGTCATTACACCCACCATAACTAATATTTATCCACATTACCGACCGATCGGCTCTAGTCCGCAGTCGCGGCACTTGGCGCAAGTTAAATGTAGTGTAAACAGAGGTAGTTATCGCTGCCGCGCGCCACTAAATCTTGCACTACCGCCGGTTGGCCCGCGCCCGTTTGTTATGTCACCTACCGTCGCTCATGCTGTACTGGTACATTGTGCGTGATTATGATAAGCATTTATCAATTATGTGCATGGGATTTATGTTTTTAAGAGAGATTAAAAACGACGGAATCTTTCAATGGTTTGGGAGCGAGAGGTCGTTTCAAAATTTTATTGAGTATAACATAGGAGTGGTTCCTATGTTCCTTCTTTGCTTTGCCTTGTAGGGCCCAGGGTTTATCTTTTATAAGCGAACCCAAGACCCCTATTTTGATCTAAAAGTGTGTTGTCAAGAGTCTAAATCTGCGTACAGAGATAGCGAGGCGTGCGCCGCAAATGTGTAAGACTCAGAAGGGAAAAGGGCAAAAATCAAACATGGAATAGATTCTAATCAGTATATTTACAAAATATATCAGAAACATTACTTACACTATTGCACGTTCGGCGATCGTCAACCAACTGAACACCTTGACACTTGTCACGTTGACATTCGGAACGAATGTATGAGTGTTGGGATCGATTTGCTAATCGATACCAACTTGTTAGTCGATTAATGTGATTTAGATTAATAAAATTATATCACAAAGTATACTACGTGTTACAGTCGGCCATCCTTCGCATAACGTGTCCTCACGTTAAATTGACATAATATATATTATACTTAAAGAGAAAAGAAAAAAAATAGAATACATAAACTCTGTAACTAAAACTTAAGGTCTAGTTATTCACTTAACCGCTATTGTGCTATGCAACAACTCCTGGGCGGCACGATGTTTGCCTCTCATGCCCGCTACATAACACACTCTAATACTACTATAGTGGTGCGGAGTGAGAGCTACTTCCTTCACTGTCAACCCGCTGCCACTGCGATGCCACGCAACAACTCCTGGGCGGCAAGTTCATATGCCTCTCATGCCCGCTACGTAACATCCGAGGTACTTATCTATAGTGACGCGGAGCGAGGGCTACTTCCTTCACCTTCACCACACAACCACTGCGATGCCACGCAACAACTCCTGGGCGGCAAGTTCATATGCCTCTCATGCCCGCTACGTGACATCCAAGGTACTTATCTATAGTGGTGCGGGGTGAGAGCTACTTCTTTCACCTTCACCACGCAACCACTGCGATGCCACGCAACAACTCCTGGGCGGCAAGTTCATATGCCTCTCATGCCCGCTACGTGATATCCTCACTTGTTACTTGGTAAGTTCACTTAATGTATTTCTCTATTGTATAATTCGCTATTTAATAACATAAATACTCATAGTTACTACATGTCATGTTTTCACTGCTATAATGTTTGATTAAATGATTACACTACTAATCACATACATAATTTATATTACCTCTCCTTATTATTTTAATAATAATTTATTAATTCAATCAATTTCACTATCGCTACAATCGCTACTTTCGTGTGAATGACAAGCGGTTTCACCAAAACTCAACCATGGAAATATTTTGTCAACCGACATGACACTTTCATAACGTTGACCCTTTCTGGTCAACGGGGTATCCTCTACTAAATAGCGATCGTTTGGTAAAACCCTTTTAATCCTATAAGGCCCTTGGCATTTTGCCTCTAGCTTTTTGGACTGACCGGGGCCAGTCACAACTGCTCTTACTATACGCACTAGATCGCCTTCCTTATATTTCCTACTATCCTTCCTACGTTTATCAAATCTACGCTTATTGATTTGTTGATTCTTCCTTATACGTTCACCTGCCTCAGAACGAATATCATCTAATGTCTCGCTACTCGTACCTTCACCTATATCGTCGACTATATCATTAAGCAAACCTTGTGCTGGGTTACTGACTTTCCTACCTAAAAGTAGCTCGGTCGGAGTTTTCTTAGTGACCTCGTGTATAGTGGTATTGATACCAAGTTGTACATCGGGTAACAGTTCGTCCCAAGTATTATTGCCTTTTCCATGAGCCATAGATCCTAAGGAGGCCAAAATCGTGCGGTTGTACCGCTCGACTTGGCCATTTGCCCGGGGAGTAGCCACAGAGTTCAGAATATGCTTAGTTCCGATTGAATTAACAAATGACTTGAACTTTTTGCTTGTAAAGCTAGTTCCTCTATCCGTAATAATGCGTGTGGGACTACCAAAGTAACTAAAGAGATTTTTAAACGCTTTAATAGTCTCTTTACTTTTTGTGCTCTTGACGGGTGTCAAGCTCACGTACTTGGTATATGCATCAACGATGACTAATATATAAACATTACGTCGTTTGCTTCGTGGGAAGGGACCAAGATGATCCGCGTGTAGTGTGTGAAATGGGATCTCGATTTTGGGTATTGGGTGAAGAAACCCTTCTTTCGCTCCTGAGGGGAGTTTGTGATGGGCACACTCAAGACACGCGCTGACATATTTTTTTATGAATTTACGCATTTTGGGGAACCAAAAGAGCGATCTCACTCTTTGCAAGGTTTTATCAAATCCAAAATGTCCAATGTCGTCATGATTTGTCTTGAGCACTTGCCATCTAACTCCTCGAGGTACCAACCATCTTAATGTTCCATCACTGAGGATACGGAATACCCGACCATTTTTGATCTTGTATTCCTTGTGAACACCCGCAATCTTCGGGGTTTCAGGATCCTCTAGGATATCCTTAATTCGTCTTACTTCCTCATCAGATGACTGTACTGTAGCGATCCAATCTTCGGATCCCACCGACAGAATGTCAAGTGTATGTACGGCTTCAGCACTTTCACCTTCTATAGGACCCCTGCTGAGAGCGTCTACATGGGACATTCTTTCTCCTGGTCGATATTCGATACTACAGTCAAACTCCAAGAATTGAATCCACCACCTAGATATCCGAGGAACTAAGTCTCTCTTTGTGAATGTAGAACGCAGAGCGTTGCAGTCCGTGACAATGGTAAACTTAATTCCGATGAGATAAATACGGAACTTATTAAGTGTACTAACGACAGCCAACGTCTCCAGTTCGAACGAATGGAGTTTCATTTCGTCTATGGTGGTCTGCCGACTGAAGTACGCTATTGGGCGCCAAGGGTCATCTCCAGTTCTTTGGAGTAATATCCCAGCTACGCCAAATTTGCTAGCGTCAGTGTGTACCTGCGTTTGTGCGCTATGGTTATAAAGAGCTAGTACTGGTCTATTGATTAAACATCTCTTAAGGGTTTCAAAGGCATCAGACTCCGCCTTCTCCCATTTCCACTGTACATCCTTCCTCAAGAGATTTGTCAAAGGTCTCGCTATCATCGCAAACCCCTTGACAAACCTCCTAAAGAAACTGGCTAGTCCAATAAACCGCCTAACTTCGTGCTGATTACGCGGTTCAGGAAATTTGGCAACAGCCTCAACCTTTTGAATCCCTGGCCTAACACCGTTTCTATCTATTTGAAAGCCAAGGAACTCTATCTGTTCTTGGAAAAAACTACACTTTTCTATTTTTAGAGTAAGTCCGGCTTGTTTCAGGAGATCTAAAACTTCTTCAAGTCGTAATAAACCCTCTTCAAAGTTTTTGGAAGGGATTAGGATGTCATCCATATATATAATGACGTAACTAATCTTAGATTGACTTAAGATTTTGTGAATGGTGCGTTGAAAAACTGCAGGGGCATTCGCCAACCCAAAAGGCATACGAGTGTATTCGTACTGCCCATCAGGTGTAACGAATGCCGTTTTCTCACGAGACTGTTCTGCTATAGGTATTTGATGATATCCTGAAGCCAAATCTAAAGACGTGAACAATGATTGTCCTGATAATTGGTCTAGTAAGTCCTCTATCCGAGGTAGCGGATAGTGGTCTCGTTTGGTGCGACTATTTAGGGCCCTATAGTCGACACAAAGACGTTTTTCACCAGACTTCTTCTGTACCAGTACAATTGGGCTGGCATAAGGAGAGCTCGATTCGCGAATGATGCCATGAGCCATCATTTCACTCACCATATCTCGAACTAATTTTCGCTCAGAGTATGGTAAGCGATAGGGTCTATACACAACAGGGGTCATATCTTTAAGACATATTTCCATCTCTGTGACCGTTGTAAATCCCAAATCGTGCATACCATTGGAAAAGCAAGCCTTGTACTTAGTTAATAAATCGGTACATTGTTTTATTTGTATGTCAGTCAATTGCTGGCCATGTTTAATGGTCACGTCTTCAAGAGAACTACTTTCATCCTTGGAAACTCTATGAATAGACATATCAGATCCAAGATAGCGTGCTCTAGTGATGAGTGTGTCTTTTGTGATCACTACAGGCTTACCACCTACATTCTGTAACAGCAATGAGCAAGTGCCGTTAACTATTTGGTACTCCCCTGGCAAAAGATAATATTCGTTGCCAATACTGCCCCTAACTGTACCATTTACGTAAATGTTACCGCTCAAATTATTAAGAGATTTAACCGGGATACACTTCATTTGGCCAATATCTATTTCTGTTTCTTCTTTTGATAAAAGAAATAGTTTAATTGGTGTCACTGTTATACGTTCGAATTTTAGATCTGTATTTGTCTTAACGATTTGTAAATTTGGCCGTTCAGTGAAACTATGTCCGAGTAGAATGCTATAGCTAATCAATGTGTCATCTACTATAAATACCTCAATATCCTTTTCTATAATACCTTGAACTTCAATGTCTACTTTAGTGCGGCCCCTGGGTAAATATGGGATATTTCCTAGTCCCCTTAAGAATGGACCGTCAACATATTCCCATTGCAAACCTATTTTATTAGCATCACTCTCACGCATAACTGTCGCTTCGCTACCTAAATCTACCAAGCAATCTATAGGATTCCCGTTGACCTTTATGATTAATTTATACTTGTTACTAGAATCGTTTTGAAGTGAAACCTTAAGGACACTTTTATCTTTCTCACTTAACTGCTGTTCCTTAGTTTTATTTGTACAATTAGAAGACGTGTGGCCCATAAGGTTGCACTTAGTACACTTTATAATTGGTTTAGGGCACTTAAAACTCGGGTGTCCTACCTCCCGACAGTTAAAACAGGTCATAGTCTTTGCCTTATGATTGTTTCTGTTCGCCGCACTTTCACTAGAGGAATTGTTGGTATTACTCGATAAGCGAGTGTCACGACTATTGCGTACTTTTGAATCAGACTGTTCCCGAGAGAAGGACTTAATGGTTTTGAAAAATTGATGTATTTCTTCAGGTTTTTCAAATTTAGCCGCTTGGGCCCCTACTCGAACACCCCTATCTTCGATCCCATGAACCAAACAGTCCACTGCTTGTTTATCGAAAATCTTACAACGGTTGAGAAGGTTTATTTTCGCAAAATAATAAATTTCTAAGGACTCTCCGGGTCGTGTTCTTCTATTAAGCATTTCCGTGAGTAAGTCAGCGTAATTCTCGGTTGCTGGGAAGGATTCTTTGAGCATGACTCTCCATTCGCTCCACGTATGCTTAATAGAAGGCAATCCCTGATACCATGTACGAGCATGACCAGTGAGTTTAGGCAGGGCATAGTGAATTGTCTGTTTTTCATTCCAGCCATAGATTTCGGCACATTCCTCAATCTTGTCGAGCCATGCGTTAATGGTTTGTTCCTTGGATAGTGGATCATATTCTGGCACGACATTATTGAGGCTGGAAAGGAACTCACGATCCCCTGACCTACCCTTCAAAACATTTAGGAATTCTTCAAAGAATTCTGAAGGTTCTAATCGAGGTTTCTTAGAGCTAGGTTCTTCGTCCATATTTGGATGAGAGGAATCCAAACGAGCATGCAATTCTGACGTACCTCGCTTGCCCGTTGAAGGACTCCGACGTAAATCACCCGGCGCTTGTCGGCGGTGAACCTGGTCTTCTAATAACCTCAGCCGCTTCCTGGTTTCCGACAGTTCTCGTTCCGAGTCCCGCAATCTGCGATCTGGCGTGCGATGACCTCCACGGTGAGGCCTATCACGACGGGAATTGCGACTACGACTGCGCGTCTCTCGAATTCGAGAATGACGGTGGGTATTTCGACTGCAACAACGGCTGCGGCTGCGGCTACGCCTGCTACCATGCCTGGTACGGCTGCGCGATACTCGACTACTTCGCATCTCGTGGTCCGAGTGAGGGCACGGTGTAGTCAGCCTCTTTGGTTTATTAATATTCGCTCCACACTTGTCGCTCATTGTCTGAAACTTACAGGTTTTGATTTTAGGTTTTGATCGATGAATAACTAAATTTACCCAAATTGCTAAAATTTCAATTGGGTAGGTAAACGGGTAATTCATACAACAAGTAAAGGTACCCAAATAAACATGGAGGCAAGGTCTTATTATAATCTATTCAATTAATTTCACTATTTTGATAAATCCGTTTTCATCCACAAAATCCATAGCTATAATTCTAAATTTGCGGTTTTAGGGTATTCAGGGTCATGTGCTTAGTTAAATTAAGTTCATATTTTGAGAAAAAAATAAACTAATACCTGTATATTATTTTCAAAATGGCAGATTTCTAGGCTTTTTAACTAAAATTAAATCCAATTACATCCAAAAAATCCTTTGTTACAATTTCAAAATTAACGGTTTTCGAGGACCATGGTCCAGTATTTTGTTGTTTTGAGTTCATATTTTGACAAAATAATAGGCTGGCAACCCGTTTTTGTAGTGACGGTCTTTTCAAACAATTAAAATTAGATTAAATCTATTCGCATCCATTTGATCCCTACTCGAAAGTTAATAATCTACATTCAATTAGAGATATTGTTTAGTGTTACACTATATTTTAGCAATATTTTACAACCAGTTATGATCAAAATGGCCGCGCCGTTATGTTCTCACTATTATGGCGCGTAGGTTATTTATGCAAAAACTATTCGTTTTCACACCAATCCCACTTCTGAGATGTAAGACTCAGAAGGGAAAAGGGCAAAAATCAAACATGGAATAGATTCTAATCAGTATATTTACAAAATATATCAGAAACATTACTTACACTATTGCACGTTCGGCGATCGTCAACCAACTGAACACCTTGACACTTGTCACGTTGACATTCGGAACGAATGTATGAGTGTTGGGATCGATTTGCTAATCGATACCAACTTGTTAGTCGATTAATGTGATTTAGATTAATAAAATTATATCACAAAGTATACTACGTGTTACAAATGGTTCGTCAGGCTTTCTTCAACCTGAGGCAAATTTATGCGTGCGTACCGAACGACACATGCTCAAGCTAGCACAAGCACGCAAACCACCATGCACAGTGTTCATCAGTAGAAAACGCAAACCACACCTGTCCATCTACACAGAGAGCACGGCACGTACTGAGGCGGCGTTCGCAACGATCGTACGACGCGAATTCTCACTGTGAGCACACTCGTCCACACAGCTTGAGGCATGCGAGACGAACCATTCGCGCACGCCTCGCGATGTCTGTACGCGGCTTTAGATTTTATATTTACGAGAAATGGAACCGACTATTGAGACAGTAACCAGCAGAAATGTGTCAAAGATGATACCAATCATATTGAAGCCAAATAAATTAGGTTAAATACATAAAAAATATAAATGACCTGGCATCGTGTCCAGTAGGTACATCAACACTTCCATAACCTTCAAAATAAGCGCTCTAAGACCACAAAGTCAATGATATCTTTGCACCTTTGGCGAGAATAGAGATATAATTGTGAAACATCAAAAAAGTAGTTTCATTCATAAAGTGCGGTGTCTAAAACAAAAGGATGAAAATAATAAACATACAGATATTTGTCCCAGTGTTTTGCTCATAGGAACATTTACATACCAATTTTCTTTCCAAAATCAATTCCGATTCGATTGGAAAACGCATATCTATCCATAGTCGTCGAGCTGTTGCAACCGCGTTATGTTTCGTATAAAGGTTTGCTCTGCACAAAGGAAAGCTGATCTAAAAACAAATATTGCCGCGATATTGCGTCGCTTTCAAAAATTGAATTGTTACAAATGTAACAAACGATGCTGCGTACGACAATTAAAAAAATTGGCGTCAAACATGTTAGTGATCGTCATCATTGCGATGAATGATTTTAGTTACGTCTTTGTGCATCTATATGTATAGCTTCTACAGCTTTATAGCAGTTTTAAATATCGCAGCATACTTCAGTTAGGCGCCTTTTTGGCTTCGTACAGATTATTATTTTATTTTAAATATATTTTTAATTATATTCAGCTCTTATATTAGAAATAAAATATACACTTTTTCTTTCTTTCTTACTGTAAAACACAAAATAATTATCGTTTCATTTTTCGCATTGTTGAGTCGAACTCTCCATCTAATTGCGTGATCAGGTCATGTAAAAGGGCCTGTGATCCAGTTTGAAACTTTTAGGGTTCTCCTGAAACATCTAACGTAAAACAGTAAACAACAACAAACGCCATTAATGGGTATTATTTCCGAAAATAGGATCTGCAAGCAGGAAATGTTTATTGTGTATGTGCTTAGAGCGAATGATTTCATTGTAATCATTCAATTTTTGCAAGCAATCAAGCAATTTGTTTTTTTTTTCCGTTCGAGCTTGACCACTAAGTTAGTGGTCAAGCTTGATAGATGCGGTCGACGATGGAGCGCGCTTATCTAGAAGTAACTTATTCACTCTTAAAGATTCCCGAGTTGCATGTCATTAATAATTCCAATTAGCCTAAAAGCTGCTGCAGAGATTACCTCCTACAAACAAAAAAACATAAAAACAAAAAAACAAACATTACCTTTTTATTATATTAGTGTAGATGTCAGCTGACGCTTTAACGGGCATAATTTTACAAACATTTTCATGTAGAATCTGATCTTCGGGATGGATCGATTGACGACCTTCTAATGATTCAACTGTCAGTTATTGCGGAATAAAATATTGTTACGATTCCCTAACTAAATGTTGTTTCGAAGACCTTCAGAAATCTTCTTAGGAATTTCTTGGAAAAAGCCTGAGGCATCCGAAAAATGTTATAAACCGCGTTAAAAGCTGTCTGGAGACCTTTTATATTACTATAATGTTAAGACCCTTCATTGAACCTTTTTCTAGATTTTTACTCCTACATAGCTCAGGAGCTATGTAGGAATAACTATGAAAGTTCAGTACCTACTAAACAGCCATTATACGTCCTACGTAACTACGCGATGCTATCAAAACGATACGCTATAAAATTAGGTACGTTCGATATTATCTGATGATTTTGACGGGATCTTTAACCCAGAATTGACCAGTTGACTTTATTGTATTTGTTATTTTTATCAAACAGAAAAATACATCAAGTCCGTTTAATATTAGGTAAGTTTCAAACCTGATGAAAGGGAAAACTGTGAAGTAACAGAATAAGGATGCATATACTGAAATGTGACATCATCGCCAGGAGGTTACGTATGTACAAAAGCGATAGTGTAATATTGCAACCACAATCCCACTCTTCCTCAAATCAATATTTGAAATGCCAATTGCTGCTTCATTTGTTGACTGTTTTCAGAAATAGATTAAGTGTACAAAAATAAATACATTAAAGTACACAAATATTGTTTGATAAATTCTAGATACCTGGCCAGTTAACACATAAGATCAATTGGCGAATTTACTTATTTTAATTTAATAACTTTCCCTGCCATTGTTTGAAGAGGGTCAATGATAAGATACATTTTGACTATTGAAACTATAATAATAATAATAATAATGTAGATCTTTTAGCGTCCGTATCCTGGCTACGCTTTGGTGATCTCTTTGGAGAAACCGAAGGTTTTGTCTTTGCAATTATGGACGAAGTTATGATGATGAACAACTACCGCAAATATATTGTGAAGGACGGTACGTTTGACATCTGTCGGGCATGCCACCGGCCCGGAGAATCAATCCGACACATTATTTCTGGGTGTTCTCATTTAGCTAACGGAGACTATTTGCACAGACACAACCTTGTAGCCAGGATTATCCATTAGCAACTTGCTCTTAAATACAATCTTGTTGAATCAGAAGTACCGTACTATAGGTATGTGCCCGACCCAGTTCTCGAGAATGGCAACGCCACATTGTATTGGGACCGATCTATCATCACTGACAGGACTATTGTTGCCAATAAGCCTGACATAGTGGTGATAGATCGACTGGAGCGTCGCACAATGATTGTTGATATAGCGGTCCCTCATGACGAGAACCTCGTGAAAGCTGAGAAAGATAAACAAACTAAATACCTTGACTTGGCTCGCGAGGTTGTCGACATGTGGGAAGTGGATAGAGCAATCATTGTGCCGATAGTCGTGACGGCCAATGGCTTAATAGCCAAGAGCCTCGACCAACATCTGCGGAGGCTCTCGTTAGGCAGTTGGATCAAGGGCTTGATCCAGAAGGCAGTACTCCTAGACACGGCGCGTATTGTCCGGAGGTTCCTCTCTCAGGAGCCCTGACCGCCGGCAGCTTGGACCCTGTTCTCGATGCCGGTGGGCTACTATTTTTTATATTTTTAAATGTTTTTTTTAATGTTATTTTTTTAAGAAATATTTAAAAATATGATAAATATGTATGTAATAATAAATAAATGGAATAATAATAATAATAATATTCCACAACTATCACACAACACCGTCTAGTCCCAAGCTAAGCAGAGCTTGTGATATGGGTACTAGACAACTGATAAACATACTTATATATTTCTAAATACATACATAACGCAGGATGGATGAAATGGCGACAGGTCACGGGAACAACTTGTGACCCACGGATGCCCCTCAAGTTGAAGGGTAAAATCTACAAGTCCGTGATAAGGCCTGTCATACTGTATGGATCAGAATGTTGGGCTGTGAAAAAGACGGATGAAAAAAGATTGCATGTAGCGGAGATGAGAATGTTAAGACGGATGTGTGGTGTGACGAGAAAGGATAAAGTGAGAAATGAGTATATTAGGGGAAGTTTGAAAGTGGCGCCAGTGACTGAAAGGTTGAAAGGAAATCGTTTGTCTTGGTATGGTCATGTAAAGAGGAGAGATGAAAAGCATGTTGCTAAAAGAGTTATGAATTTACATGTGGATGGATGGAGAGGGAGAGGGAGGCCAAAGAAAAGATGGATGGATTGTGTGAGAAGTGATATGAAAGAAAAGGGAGTTAGTGATAGCGTGACGAGTGACAGGACAGAATGGAAGAAAAAAACGTGTTGCGCCGACCCCAAATAAAATGGGACAAGGGCAGGAAGAAGAAGAAGAAGAAGAAGAAGATACATATTATGAATAAATTACACCCAGACACAGAACAAATGATCATGCTCATCACACAAACATTTGTCCTGGGTGGGAATCGAACCCACGACCTCCGGCATAGCAGTCAGGGTCACTAACCACTAGACCAACAGGCCTGTCGCTTAAATTGCTTTTTTACACCTTTGAGCTTATAGTATTATATAGAATGAGAGATACTCGCAACAGCATTCTGAGACCTGTAGTGGAGAGTTGTAACTCTCCGACTGTAAAATTTTCTGTGCAGAGGGTAATTGGTACTAGATAACAAGTTATAAATAGGTTATAGGGATTAACAGTGGTCACAACCACCGGAAAAGTGATGAAGTAATGAAGCTCGACAAGTCTCGGAGGAATGAATTAATTTTATTTGCAGAAAAATAAGAGCAGGGAAATACATTAGTTTTGCTTCCCATCACATCAGGGCTCCATATAACCTCAATAGGTGGAAAGGCATACTGCCGTAATACTTCTTTTTTTAATTATTTATTATTGGCTGCTGCCAGCGGTTTCGCCTGCATGTTATTGGACAATTATTCCATGAGAAAATACCCTCGAGACAAAAAAGTCCTTTGTGCTATTCCAGGACATGTTGAACCCGTGTATTAAGGTTTTTTTAATTGATATATACTAGTGCTTGACTGCAATTCCACCAGATGGTAGGTATTGATGCAATCGTTCAAAGAAAGGTTCATCGAAATCCGTTTAGCGATTCGAGCGTGAAGAAGTATAAACCTATACACACACTTTCACAAACTTTTGCTTTTATAATTAGTGTGATTCCGTTTACGTATTCATTTACAGTTAAAATTACATATTAAAAAAAAAAACAGTGTCCCAGCTGTATCGGGAATGGGGTCCATCCAAGCTACCAGTGTTCAGGGCTCCAGAGAAAGGAATTTCCTAAATATACGAGCCGTGTCCAAGAGTACCACTTTCTGAATTAACCCTAACGCGAGCCTCCTAAGGTATGGGTCGAGGCTCCTAACTATTAAGCTATTGGCTGACACGACTATCGGTACTATGAAAAGACATATAAAAATCCTTCATAGCTAAAACCCACATCGTTAAAAACCTATCCTATCCCATTTTTCCAAACCCATATTTACGACAAAATATTTGCCTCAAACTCACCTTGCGCAAACATTTTCGCCTCACCATAGACGTTAAGACCTCAATAGGGTAATATTTCCAATGCTAAGAAGTGCAGTGAGCGGTGTGCGCCTCGGAAAAGGCAAGAGATTGGTACATAATATTGCAATCTCCGACGGCAAACACTTGCTATATGCGTTAGGAAGCAATACTTATTCGCGTCGAGCGCCGTGGTTAAATTTCCCGACGTACAGCGATTCGCTCTTTCGTATTTAACCACTGGCGGTTACATTGTCTTGTGTTGTATGTGTGTACATACACATTGCCACGTTATAGCACTTGATTTCTGTTCTGTTTATAAGGCTTTGTGATATTCTATTGTGATTAATGGTTGAGACAGTAAATTCCTATAATTTTCAATCAATTAAGCTAAGGATCGTACTTATGTATCTTCCAAAAGTTCTTGAAAGCTATCCATAGTTAGTTGTTCCTACTCAAATACCATTATTAACTTGAAACTCATTAAGTTAATAAAGATAAGGAATAAATAAGAACATTCCCTAAATAGCTTCGCATAAATCTTTTTACTCTTTAAATTAATTTACATACAACATTATTTTGAAAGTACGCTTAAATTCCTTCATCCAGTTAAGATTCATTCCAGTCTATTTTGAAAGACAAAATTTTAATATCCCAATTCATAGTTAAAACTGAGGGCCCCGATTCACGCGAGCTAACATCCTAGGATATTGTGGGGCTTAGTACAGTTAATTTCTGGATTATATATATTTTATCTTAACCATATTCTGTTTAAAACGTCTCTTAGTGATTACGAAATGGAAAATACAGAAATTAAGGCAAAGTTTCGGCGGGTGCCTCTTTTATGACGTGTTCTTATCTCCCGGGAACGGCGCGTGTGGCGCGAGTGTGGAGTTACAACATTAAGTTTACCGCTTTAAACTTTCGTTCTCTGTTTCCTTGCCCAGTATTACCGCTGCATAAGGAATAAAATGCTTTATTTTCATTTTCCCAGTTGCATTGTTAACATGGCTGTTGTTGTACAAGTGGTACCTATTGTGGCAGTGCCGCTTTGTTTGCGAGTGTCGCCGATATATCTCGAAAGTTTTGCGGTGCAGCAACGCATCACCACAAGCCCAGAGTTTATATAAACTCATATCACAAACAATTAAAATATTTTAAGTAGGAACATACAATACAAAAACTTATTTACAAAAAAATACAACCGACTTCAATATCAAATTAAAAATGCAAAATAACTGATACTAATTTCGGAAGTCGTTTCTGATTTTGATTCTTAATTTTTTGACACCGATTTTTGAAATTACAGTTATTTTGCAATTTTTAATTTGTTTTTAAGTCGGTAATATTAAAAAAAAATGTTTTTATTCATCACTTTTGGCTGTGGTATTCCACATTCAAACTAAATAGCGAAGTAATAATAGTAGGGTAAGGTACCTTTTTAAGGTGGGAAATCGTCAATTGACTTCTCGCGCACTAGGGTGCAGCAAGCATATCAGACTTAAAACCTAAAACTCACCGATATTCCCTCATAATGCCCGTTTGCGTTCTAAGGTCAAGGTAACCCGTTCAAACGTTCCCGAAGCCCTAGCAGGCATCGACCCTATTAGACCCTTTCAGTTTTGCTGACAATTTTGTGAGGCGTGCGTGAAGTACGCGCCGTGGCTTGGTCTTTATCAGATGACTGAATTGAAAGCTACGCATTGCTCGTCGTCCACAAGTCTGCGCCTACAGCGGCATGGAATAGTCTTGTGACTCCTGCTTTGGTTATGAACTGGTGTTAGCAGTAATAAGACAAGCAATAGCAGCAATCCTAGGAGATTTGCTATCGTTTACTCTAGTGTTCATAATCTATTTCCGAAGTTCTTCATTAGGTCTTCACCAAAATTTGGAAAAAATTTTTTAAAAAATTTCATGAAGAACTGCTTACAAACACAAAAAGTTACGCGTGAATTGATAATCCCAATATCATAGAATTTGAACATTGTTTGTGAAATGAGAATATACCGATGGGTCGAGTCAGACCGTCGCGTCGTGGTATATGATGTTATGAAATGGTAAAAAATAAATAGATATATATGCGATTAAAAGGATTTGTTATCATTTATTGCATGGTGTATTTATAAAATTCTTTATCAGATTTTCGCCAGGCAGACAAACTTTTTGAAACAAAAAAAGAATCGCCAAAGTCTGTTCCTATTTGGCAAAGATAATAAAAATACTCCTCTTTTGGAAGTCGGTTAAAAAAAAAACTAAGGCATTAAAAAGTCCAATTTAAATAATAAGCACTCGCAATAAAAGATTCTATTAAAAGTCAATTTGTATTCTGTAAAATATTCAATCGATTTGAGTGTAATCGAATTCGAATGGAATTGCCGACGAATGATTTAAAAAATATCGCGATTCGTATCTGGAAAATACCGCACAGCTTTTAATGTGTACGTATGGAGTGTTCGATAGAAGGGATTGCAATGTTTGTTTCAATTTCCTGAGGTGTGAGAGCAGCCGCGCCTCGCGATCATGGATCCTCCATGTTTTAGAGAGAAGTATTCGTTTATCAATGTATACCTACTCAAAACTGTAAGGCGAACTGTAATCAGAATCGAAAAATAATAATTGAATCTGGATGTTTTTATTTACAATTTTTCATATAAGCTTGTTGTCTGTCTCCAAAATGTGAACATAAAAGGGTTAAAAAGTGATGGTAAACTTTTTGGCAGACGAGATCGCAACATGTCGTTGTCATTACTTGCACAAAGATGGATTAATATATTCTGTATAATTCTGATTTTATTAGGAAAAAAAACCCCTGTCTGTATAAAAATATATATAAAATATTACGGCTTAAGATAGGTGTGAACATAAATTTAAGATTAGCCGGCTAAAGAGAGAGAGTAGTCGCAGGCCTTTGGCTAAAAATGTAGAAGCAAATAAAAAAAGAAATAATAATTATGTATTTTAATTAGCTTACATTAATTATGTTATAATTACATAATAATAACATATTAAATACTGTTTACTATTTCAAAAACTTTTATTAAAAAAATAATTACTCTCATTACAGATACTGGTATTCGAAATTGCAAAATAAAACTTCTGCGGTGTTAATTACTTAAAATTACAATTATAACAATATTTACTTTTTCGTTTCGGCTAATGTGCTCATTAGCCGGCTAAAGATGAAAAGTCACGAAACAAATTAACATGATATCGAACATTAGCAGGTCCTCGAAGATAAACCTAAGTTTAGCCGGCTAATCTTAAGTTTATGTTCACACCTATCTTTAGTCTTATCATATATATGTTACTGTAAAAGCTCGAACTACGGTAAATCTAAAAAAGTTCCAGTACCTAAAACCTAAGATTTACCAATTATTAATGGTAAATGTCCATAAAAGTTTGCGATTCAAACTTTTACCACCATTTACTTGGTAAATCTTAGGATTGACACTAAAGGCACGGTAAATGTAGAAAAAAATCATGTTATAACATGTAAAGCGCATCAACTCGTACTCGTGGGCCGTCAGCCGCCCCCGCTACCTGCGCACCATCTCTTTCGTTTATTAAAAACTAAATAATAAGAAGAATAATGATTTAATTAGCTAAATAAGCGTTAAGTTTGTATCTGTTTCTTAAATACCAAATAATAAGAAAAATACAGATTTAGTTAGATTAGTCAATGTAAGTTTACGTTATGTTTGTGAGAAGATAATTTTACTTGTGTTATTTTTTACTGCTAATTTTATACAACTCCGTAATGAAAATAATTTAAATAGGTTAGGATTATACCTAAGTTTTTAACTAATAGTTACTTGAAATAAATGACGAAGAATTAAGTAACCATTGTATTATTCCTAAAACCAACATTTACCAGTCCACATTGGTAAAACCTTGCATGTACTGAATTGGAATGGCAAATGCCCGAAAAAATCGTCTCATTATAATAAATACCTATATTTACCAACTCATGTCGGTAAATCTTAGGGTTTACTGGAAAATCTTAAGATTTACCGTAGTTTGAGCTTTTACAATAATATATTACGTAATAAGTAATAATTTATAAAGGCAATTTTGTTTTTTTTTTTGTTCTGGCTATTTTGGATAGTTATCTGTTTCTGTTGGATTAAGATTCCTGCGCGGCCGGTACATATGGAAAAATAAGGAAAAACTACCTACATATATGATTTCGATGAGTAATTGGATCGGTAGCAGAAGTAATGTAGTTCATGTTACATTTTTTATTGAGGATCCGGATTAAGCGATGTGTTCTATTTATTTATCGGAATTGGTTTCCCCTATTTCCTTTTTTTCGTTTATTTATTTATTTTCAATATACACTATATACACTCATGCACATATCTAGAGGAAAGATTTTTTCGGCTATGAGGTAATGCGTATTGTAAGAAAGTTTGTTGATATTTTTTAAATTCAATATTTTATCTTAGTTTTTCGTCTTTTTTTTTTGTTGTGAACATTATTAGTTAAATTGAAGCAATAATGCCGGATCTCAGCGTAGCTCAAGTGACTAGAACTGTAACTTTAATTGCAAATTAGTTTCACTTATAATTAAGTGGCTCAAACATTGAGAGTTTCAAGTCTAAAATTTTCCACAATGTTGAACAATATCGGTAGACTAGACTACATAGAATCAACGCAAGGTCGCAAAACAACCCACAATTCGTCAAATGACAGCACCGGAACCATAAGAAGAAGACTTATTATGGCTGGAATAGAGGTATATTTGCCAGGGCTTCTTTACTAGGATATCAAGTAGTATGGTCCAATTTTGCTCACTCACATCGAAAAGTTCTGTTTTCCGACGGTCTCGGTTTTGTCTTAAATGATGGAAAGTCAAAGTGTGGAGATGACCCGGTGAAAGGTACGCCCAATGTTACAACAATGTTGGAAGAGACTCGAGTCTGTAATGGTGTAGGGAGGGATTTGTATAGGAGCACGTATGGAACTACACATCTTAGATAAAACGATTTATTACAAAAAAAAAAAATAACCGACATCGCTACTTTTTTGTAAAAAGTTTTTTATTTCACACTTTTTAGTTGCAATACACTTACAGCCAGAGTACCTTTTTCTCATGACAATTCCAATTAATTTAATACCAAAGTGCCTCTCATGACAATTCTAATAGGCCCAAACACGGCTAGGATACATTGATTAATTACGGAGTTCCGGTGCCTATCTTCCGGCTCCATCATCATCATCAGATCACATTGATGATACCATTTTCAACATACCTATTCAGAACTATTCATTTATTTGTATTATCGTAGTCGCATAACTATGTTCTTTGTGAGATCTGTGTGATTATGAACTTCCGTTGGCCACTTCTGGTCTTCTTCACCAGTTCCACTTCATCAAATGTCATGTTTTGACTATAAATGCTTAAGTCTTTGATGAAAATACCAAAAGAACTATATAGTCGTCTATAATATTTGAGGAGTTCCCTCGATTTAGTCAAGATTCCATCATCAGATCCCGACTTGGTGACTATGGAACCATTTGGGAAGTAAACCCTTACAAACAAAAAAAAAAAAATCAAATCGGTTGGTAAGTGACGAAGTTATGCGCGAACATACATAAAAAAACAAACACCCGAATTGAGAACCTTCTTCTTTTTTTAGAAGTCGGTTAAAAATGGGTCCCTGCTTCATCGACAACTGAAGCAAGAAAATCAAGCTAAATCAAAATAACATAAGGGACCTCAAAAGTAAATTGATAGTAGAATGAACTCTAATACCATAAAGTTTTATTGATGATTTAAAATAAAGAGTACATCCAAGCAGATGTAGACAAATATTAGAGGAAAAAATCAAAACTGAACAGTATTCAATTTCCTCTACAAAAGGACAAAAGTAATAATTTTTCGTGCAATAAGTTTAAGTTTATTATAAATGAATAATACAAATCAATTAAAATCGTGATAATTGTATGAACGAGAAATAATATTTCTCATACCCATACTCTTATATTTATTGGCATGTATTATATTTTATATTATAATATTTTATATATATTATTGGCCGGCAATAGGCTATTTTAGAGTAAAAATCTCTATTGCAAAACTAGTAGTGCACTACACATTTTTGCAAACGAGCGAAAAGGTTGTGTTTTATTAAACGTGTGTTGACAAGTGCTGCAGGGCATTTAGTTATTGGTACAGCTAGTTCGTGTGTTAGGAGCAGTGCGCAGACACTCCATGGCACAGCTATTTCCATCAGGCTTTGTGTCCAATTGTTTTGAATTCTGAATAATGCATGGATATGTTAACTTTACAAAAAGGAAACTACATTTTGAAAGTTGCTGCTGGACAAAAATTAAACCCACTGCTTATAAACCAAACTAATAGGAATTGCATCAAAATTCTAAAATGAAAAATTCATCAAAACAAACGAAAACAGCTCTTCAAGCACCTCATAAAGTTTTAACTCAAAATGAACTCTGAATTAATCAAAACATTCTCATCTACGAATTCCTAATAAACGGTTTAACAGTGAATTTCGCAGACAATCAGGCGTTAACGGGGTGTTCATCGGGTGACAATGAAAGTGTTTCATTGAGCTGTCCATTTGCGAGGGGTGGTGACTGGTGACTGGTGTGGTAGGCACGTCGCAACGGGTAACGCAGTGACGCTGGCGATGCGGAAGGCGCGTTAATGGGTCCTTCGCCCGCAGCTGTCAGATGACTGTCGGCCTGCGCTTGCTTCGGATCGGGCGGGCGCGGACACCACCGAGCAAAGTTTCGCTCTTTACACTTAGATGTTTGAACGGCAAAGGGGCATTTTGCGAAGTGTGACGCGGGATGCTACGACGACGGAAAAGGGTTAGTAAATATGAATATATATTTTGAAGTTTGACATAAAACATGAATAATTTAAAAGAGAGACGGATTTTGCTCAATTACCCATTGAGCAAAATCCGTTTAGGAAGCCAAAAAGATTACACGTGACATTTTTCTTATTTTGCGAAAGTATAACCTCAGGTGTTTATCTCAATCAATTTGATAGATAGTGTGTCCTTTATCGGACAAAATGTCGAACTTTACTTATTTTTCTCTTCATTATACTTCATTATTGTTCTTCACAGAACTAGGCAAACACAATGAAGTTATTCAGGCCAATTCATTTGTGGGCAAAGGAACACAGAAAATCAAGTGTCACTCACAATGGCGCCTGTTCGATGTATTCAAGTCATGTTTGTTGATCATAAAGTGCGAGTGCTATCGAGGTCAGGTCATGTTATTTTGTTCAGAATAATGCGTATTTTAGGTATGAAACTGCTGGTCTTGTTTGTAGTTTGGTTTGACACGAAGTCTTCGTTTTGTGGAACGCTAACTAATTTAAACTATTCAAATAGTTACACACGCTCGTTGCATATCTGAATAAAAAACATTTTAAACTTTGAAACAAATCAGAAAACCTGCGTTGCGCGAAGCAACTCTGGTCTAACAAGCAAAAAAAACCATTTCCATCCAACTTTTCAGCTAGATTTACAACGAGCTCGCTCGTCCACAGTTCAATGGAATTCAGAATTCTATTCCGATGCAGTGTTAATGAATTCGCATACTGAAAACTGTACGTAACTAGTTTGATTTGTTCGAAATTAAATGTCACTATAACGCTGATGGGTCGGGTGTTTGGGTAACAAAACGGATGCTTATTTCACAAAACTTCGCTAAACTGTCCCGTCCACGAGTCGTGTAGCAAGTTTTCGACATGTTACTGAGATCGCATTTCGTATTCATCAAACATCCATTCTAGTCTCAATATACGTGCCGAAACTTGGTATCGCCCTGGGGTTCATCTTAGTTCCCGCAATGGGTACAACTTGTGAACTCGCGCCGCCGAACTTGCAGACCGCGTGTTTACAGCGCAGAGCAAGGTCAACTTAAATGTTATACAAGAATTACATTTTCCAATGATATTTGTTTCTTGCTGTTACCTAATCTATACATATGTTATTTCTAATGTTAATAATAACTTTTTTTCCCTCTGAAGATAAATCGACACCGTCCAATCATAAACATACCTTTAAGAATGTTATTGCGAAACACACAAGATAACCTTGTTTAATTAATTAAACCCCAAGCGAACGCCGGTGTTCGCGCTGTTGTCTTTCTATTGTGTCTCTAATTGACACGAATGAAAGGTTGAAGGACAGAGTTTAATTAATTGTGTACAGATTTCTACAGCACCTAAATTTTTTAGTACCTGCCACCTAAATGTTTCCGCTAAAATATAATCATCTGTAAGTTTTGGGAAGTAAAAATATATATATGATTACTATTACATAACATTATTTGAAAAGAGTGACGATAAAAAGTTAAAAATACTTACAACCAGAACTATTTCAAAGAGGTTTTTTTTTTGGACAATGTAAACGTGATACAAATAATAAAAAGCCCATAAATACCTAACAGACCTACTCGATATTATATAACGAACCAAGTCCGTGAATATCATAAGAGTATAAACACAGATTCGCGGTCGGTCGTTCTGGTGAGAAGGGTATGAAAGGAAACACGGCATTACAAATATAATCGAATAATTCTATATCAAGAACACTCAGCTTTTGTCTGTAAAAATATGAAACAACCAATGAAGTGTGAAGCTTTCGCCGCAATATCCGAGTTTTTTATGAGACCGCAGGTGTACTTTATTGAACACTTTTGTTCTTTTAATGCTTACACCTTGCATTCTTCGTGTCTAGGTGGGCACTTCGTACTTCAAAAAGATGTTGACATAGTCCAGTTCTTAAATACTTCGACGTATTCTAATATTGCTTATTAAGTCGAACTAATTTCATACCAAGTTACACAGTTATGTCTAAAACAATTGTGTTTTATTCCCATTCAAAAATAAAGTTTTTTAAAAATAATATATGGTTAATTCAGTCAAATCCGATAATAATTGTGACTTTTAGAGTTCGCACAAAATCGTACGAAACTTAAATCATTTGCAATATTCGAATAAAGTTTCGAACAATCGACGATTAATTCAATTAGAATAAGCTTTAGAGAATTGTAAATTATTTAAAGTGAAGTGTGTTAATTGAAAAGTCTATGATTAAAAGCTGTAAATATTATGTTGGCATTTTATTATTAAAAGTTTATTACATATTATATAACTTGCACATTATACTTTATATGTTTGGAGTGTTTCTGATGATCCTTGGAGTCAGCCTAAAATTTTCGCGAACAAGTAATTCGGCCCCGAGCCATTCCTGGCATTTTCGCTGGCTGGAATAAAACATTTCGATTTCGATTTAAAGTGAGTGGAAGGAACTGTAAAAGCTCGTAACTTTGAATTTCTATAAGGCGATTGTTATGATATTATTACAGTTAACGTGTGGTTTATACTACTTTAAACATGATAATATTTTGTGTAGATCTATTTGAGTTACTTTCACTCTATAGTATTGTACAGTAAACGGCAAACCAATGTTTAAAACGATCGACAGAATTGTAGAAGTTCGTCATTTAACGTTAATACTACTATTTGTGTATATGTAATACGTCATTACATCTCTACAATATTTGTAAATTGCAATAGGTACCTAGGGAAATTTTACAACCAAGTTAGAAGACTAGAACTGTCAAATAAAATAATACCTAAATGTCAGCTGATTCACTTTCTTTGCCTCATAGTGGTAAGTCTTAAAAATAGTATACTTGACCTATTTATTACTTGGACTGATATTCTGCAATAAAAAAGAATGTCACATCCAGCAGGAGTCCCAGTGCCAGGTCAATGTGATTCCGGGCAGCGTCGCTCGGTCACGTCCCAGAGTGCGGACCGATGTACCGCGAACCACCACTCCACAGTAAAAAGACCCGCGCCATTCTCCATTTAAATAATATATAGCAACTCTTTGATTCGACGCTCCGTAGTGTCTGAAAGTAACCACGATATATGGAACGAAGCCTTTAATAGCTTTATACATTTCAATTGTTACTATAAAAAGATTTGCCTCAATTTTGAAATTTGATTATTCCATGTATATTTGGTAACTTAATAATACTTCATAATATTATCATCATTTTTAATGTTCCCACTGTTGGGATTCAAGCCTTCTCTCTAGGAGAGGGAATGGACCGTAATCTACCACGCGGGCCCAGTGCGTGTTGGTGAATGTCACATGTCTACGAATTTTTGGTTCTAACAACAGGACATGCCGGTTTTCTCACGATGTTTTCCTTCACCGTTTTGAGAGCAGTCGTGGTGGAATAAATTACACAAAGTAATGCGCCTGGCTGGGTTCAAACCCGCGACCTACAACTCGTAAGTCGGGGCCGTTACCACTCGGCCACCACTGCCCTCCATAATACTCGTGTCATAGTCCAGTCAAATTAGACCAAATAATAGGAGTTAGGTTACAATAATTCGCACCTATCTGAAAATTGGTACGATTGTTCAAAACACCATCTGACACCTGGGAAAAAAAATATCCGGGTCAAAGACCACAAAAACGAGTTTTTCGTGATTTCGCAAGTTGTTGGTGTTTTGAAAAATCTTACCATTTTTCAGCTGGGTGCGAATTAGTGTAACCGGACTATCATATCTCATTTATTTATTTAGGATCCACATTACCAATATTATATAATAGGTACATTGTGTATAAACGAGTAGATACAACAAATAAATACCAATAAAAAATAAATTATTTGTATTCATAACATTGTGACTGAAAATACAATCGAATGATTAAATTGGAAATTCAATAATACGTCTACTATATCAGACAATAAAACGAAGCCAAAGATGTGAAAGGGCATCATAAATAAAAGGCTTGAGTATAAAAGTATTCTTTATGAAGTGTCGCCGCAGTGGAGTGGAGGCCACACGCCGCCGCCGCGCCACCCGGCCGGCTGTCGTTGATACCTATTTGAAAGTCCTGTAATATTAACTGGGCCGCTCCTTACTACATCACCATTATCGATAGTTTCAAGAAAAACGTAAAGTACCACCTTCTACTTACAGACGAAAAATAAAAGCTTATTGTTTTTCTTACAAATATTTCAAACGTTGTAACTTTTATTCTTTCTTCGAATGTTCCCGGAAAACAAGTGACATATAACAAAATGTAATGTTACCATTCTTCAGCTAGGAAACACAATAAAGATTGTTGGATATAAATATTTTATTGGATAACCCCGCTTAGTATAAATACAAAGCGTGTTCGTCGTAAACATTTTCTGTAAACATACTACATCTTAATCCCACAAAAGGACTAATATAAAAATAGTAGTTTTTGATATTGTTATATAACAAAGTTTATTAAAATAATATATGTGTGAGTTTATAAACTGTGCTGCAGGCGAAAGTTATGATATTTTCACATGTACCAACGCGGTCATTTCTGCCTGATCACTTAAAATAATTTTCGCTTAAATCCTGCGGCGCGGCCCCATACCAAACCCTTTGAAGTTTTCATTTCGAGTGCTAGCAAAAATAAACTTAGCGGTGGTCAGGCGGAAGTGTCTTTGATGGTAAATATGTTTTAATATCTTCTTCTATGAAGTTTCATACACTAGATTTTTTATCAATTTCAAACTAAGACAATTAAATATTGTCAATGTGATGGCAAATTGTCATTCTTCCACGATGTTACATACATACAGGTGTACTGAGCGCGTTCAAGACAACATAACACGTAGAAAAGAAGATTATTGTAATTGTTATTACCTATTTTTCAATTCAAATAACTTCATTAAGTTTTGCAATTTAATTATCTTTTTTGAAAATGTTTAATTAAACAGATGAAAACTATGATCGAGTTGTAGAAAAAAAAGGCTTTTTACGGCATTTTTTAGGGTTCCGTAGCCAAATGGCAAAAAACGGAACCCTTATAGATTCGTCATGTCTGTCTGTCTGTCTGTCTGTCTGTCTGTCTGTCCGTCCGTATGTCACAGCCACTTTTTTCCGAAACTATAAGAACTATACTGTTGAAACTTTGTAAGTAGATATATTCTGTGAACCGCATTAAGATTTTCATATAAAAATAGAAAACAAGCAATAAATTTTGGGGGTCCCCATACATAGAACTGAAACTCAAAAAAAATTTTTTCACCAAACCCATGCGTGTGGGATATCTATAGATAGGTCTTCAAAAATGATACTGAGGTTTCTAATATCATTTTTTTCTAAACTGAATAGTTGGCGCGAGAGACACTTCCAAAGTGGTAAAATGTGTGTCCCCCCCCCTCTAACTTCTAAAATAAGAGAATGATAAAACTAAAAAAAATATATGATGTACATTACTATAAAAACTACCAACGAAAATTGGTTTGAACGAAATCGAGTAAGTAGTTTTTTTTTAATGCGTCATAAATCGAAAAAAATACACTATTATTAAAACATCGATCAAAGTTACAACACATTACAAGAACTTTTATATTATGTTACTTGCTGCTACGGAACCCTTCATGGGCGAGTCCGACTCGCACTTGGCCGGTTTTTTCATTTTTACATTGAGTGCAAAGCTTCCGAACCTTCAGATGCACATGTATAATGTTTTACACTTGGCTCAATCCAATGCCTAATAAAGCACAAATTTTCTGGCAATTAATGTTTTTGTCACTTTCAATAAGTTGTTGTACGGTGTCAATATTCGAGTCTGTAACCGCAGTTTCTGGCCGGCTTTTGCGTAACTCGTCCTATGATCACGTTCAAGTTTGAATTCTCCAAACCATGAATCCACAAGGTTGCGAAATGGTGCTTCATCACCAAATGCCAATTGAAATTTTTAGAGTAAATAAAAAAGAAAAATAAAATACTGGAAACTGCAAAATAACTTTAATTTGGGAAGTCGATGTTAGATAACGAGGAGAAAAAATATTATAGAATCACCGACTTCCGAAATTAAAGTTATTTTGTACTTTTAAGTATTTTTTTTTTCATACTTTGAAGTCGGTTATATTTTTTTTGCAAACAGTTTTTTTTGATAGCGAAGCGATACACAATTTTCGAAAGGACGCCACAGTGACAACACAAATGACAGTCTTAAAAATGAAGAGTTCTATTTTCTAATTCTATATTTTTTTAAATTCTTTTGTTGTAAGTGGCTAGATCCAGACTTTCAGTATGCCCCATGTATTGTTATAAATATTTATTTTTTACTAGCTTTTGCCCGCACGGCTTCGCTCCGCTTTCCCTGCTCCACCCTACTAAACCCTACTAAACCCTACTTTACCCTTCTCTACCCTACTCTACCCTACTCTACCCTACTCTACCCTACTCTACACTACTCTACCCTACTCTGCCCTACTCTACCTTACTCTACCCTACACTCCCCTAATTTTCATTTTTTTTTTACCGTAACAACCTTTTCCTCAATAACGAATACAACAAAAAAAGAATTAGCGAAAGTTATGGCGTGACCAAGGGAAATAGTGATTCATTTTTAAACCTATATATAGATTATGATAATATGTAAAGTAAATAATTTATATGGTTATGATTTGCTTTGAAACATTAAAAACAAACCAACCAATAAAAAATAAAAATTAAACCAGATATTCATTTTATTTTATCAACGCATAGGCACCGAGCAGTTTGTGGTACTAGTTTTTGCGACTGAGAGTAACGACAGCATATATTCCTAAATCGATGAAATCGTTTAGACCGCTGTAGTTTTTTTTTTATCCATCAGTTTCAATGATTTTATGGTACCTAAACCTCTTTTAAGTTAACACAGAAATATAAAACATTTGGTTGCGACTTTCTCTTGTTATGAAAATTGTTAGTAAATATTTATCAACAAAGGGTTTTTCTTCGACAGACAGATGTAATCTAAACATCGATACGTCTTCCACGACACGCAAGTGCATCACTAGAGAGAACGGTCCCGACCGACAGAGGGTCGCAGTCGGCGAGGGAGACTCTAATAAAATATGTAGATTTGATGACTTGTCACATTTTTTTGTTACAAATCTGAGATTCAAAGTTTTTTAGTCACTTTACCAGACCCTTCGGTTCTTTTCATTAGGACTTTATTAATGTGGAATTGGGTACTTAATCTTTCTCATCGAGGATGTGACGTTGAACTCGATTCTTCAGCTTTTAATTAACTTACAAGCATTTCTAATATTCGTTGGTATAAAGTATTAGGGGCTTGATGAGATTTGATACTTGCAGTTTAAAGGCATCGTTTTTTGCTCAGTTTTATGTTTTAGACTTTTAGTGTTGGAACTTTTTGTGTTTTGTACAAGTAGCATAGATCATATTATTTGTTATCTACTTTAGTACCTACCTAGATTTCTGTAAAAATGTAATAGTAGGTTTTAGACTTTTACAATTTAAAATCTATTTATATTATAGACTAACAATGAGCAATTAGTGTACAATTTAAAAAAATACCTTGGACAAAATATCTGAGACTTTGATAAGTGCAGTAAACGACTGTACCTACTATGGTTTTAGATCTTATATCTACATGCAAAGTACAAGTTGAACATCAGTATCTTAATAGGAGCCGCAAGAACACGACTAGGGTTAAAATGACTAAGCCTGTGATTAGTTGCTGGCGTAGCGTGGCTACGGCCTACGCTATCTTGACCTACGAGGGTACCAGATTTTGGAGCTAATACTACGCCTACTCGGCTAAGCGGCTACTACGTGCTACGTCTGGTTATTTGCTCGCATTTAATGTGTTGTTTTTGGTATTTTATTTGACTTTGGTAGCCATTAAAATAATAATGTGGGTTAAGTAGTTACGAAGCGATACGTTTATATTTGAAAAAATGCTGTGTATTTTATTAGGTTTGTAAAATGATAAACCTTAATACGCAATTGTGTATAAAACCATAGTGAAAGTTTGACTTATGAACGACAAATATCTACCAGTGTCCAGTGTCCTTGCACAAATACACAATTTGCGGTGGAATGGTGACAGGAACTGTCGCAACCCATTGCTGGGCACGTCATATTTATGGCGGCAAGTTCCCTATGGGGAGGGAGTGGCTGGAAAGACACCACGGCGCGGCGACCTCACCTTCTACGTGACGCCGATTCTCGACGGACATGGTAAGTTCGGGAGGTTCCTGCACCGGATTTTTGCAGAAGAAGGTAGAGGTGTGCCCCGCTTGGGCAGAGCACCGGCATGTCCTCGTGGGGGTGATTGACGGCAACGATCTCCGTCGGGCCCTCCCCGCTCCGGACCATGTCTGCCTGTAACAATTACAGGCAGACATGGTCCGGAGCGGGGAGGAATGGCAGACAGTTGTCTCCGTAATCTTCCGAACCAAGCCTAAGTCGTCGCCGGCGCGTAGTGTTCCACACGCGCCTTAAGGAGATGTTAGCAAAACCGTTGAGGCCTAGCGGGTCGAAACCTACTGGGGCAATGGGTTCGTTTCTGAAAGAAAAACCCGGCCCTGGAAAGCAACGATCCTTCGTTGCCTTGCATACGTTCCTACATAGGAGTGAGTTTTAGTCAGTAAAAGCCTGAGACGCCCT
Organism: Mythimna albipuncta; assembly: GCA_929112965.1. Classification (NCBI taxonomy): domain Eukaryota; kingdom Metazoa; phylum Arthropoda; class Insecta; order Lepidoptera; family Noctuidae; genus Mythimna; species Mythimna albipuncta. Next base: position 12,935,768 of record OV815969.1, read on the forward strand.
CCTGCACCGCCTAATGGCGAGGGAAGACATTGGATGATTTCCCACCTAAAACACAATCTACCAATTTGCATCGCCCGCGTAAAAGTGGAAAATATGAACTCAGTGAAAAAAGTAGCATTCCACTGATAGAAGAATTTTTTAAATCGATCCAGTAGTTTTTGAGAATTTTATTACAAACAAAAATACAATAACAACAGTACAACCTTTTCTTTTTATAATATTAGTATAGATATTACTCTCTGCACCAACAATTGAATTATTCTGAGATAGGTAAATGTTTGATATAACAAATACTAATTAGCGTAAACTCACAAGTGTTTGTGCGTTAGCAAATCTTCAATTAAAATTAAACACGTGGCGACATGTTAACAAAGGCAGATAATGGAATGGTTTTTCAGACTGCTGAAAAAAGGGCCACTTGTTTGTTGAGTAGGCGTAGAGGGCTCACAATCACTTGAAGTAAAACATTGAAACGCCAAGGAAATGGTTACTATACGCCTACTTGCTTTGTGTGATGTGTGATGTTTTCTTAGAAAATCACAACACATGTTTTCATGTGATAGCAGTTTGAGGAAACCATTCCTAGCAAAACGGTTGCCTCTAATTGACGCTTTGTTAGTTGAAACTGATCAAAGGGAGGCTTTGAATGTAAATATATGTTTTTGATGATTGCAGTACCTACGTGACATTTTGTCGTATTGTAAGCGTACGAAGACGTATATCGTTTTGATATATAATATAAGCATAATCAGCCTCAGAATATAATGTTTCCACTGCTAAGGACTCGGGCTTTCTCTCTGCACTAGCGGTTGGGAGTGTCAAGCTTACTCAAATGTGCTGGAGTCATGTTCGTGAACGTATACCATCAGTTGGGATAAGTCATCTCTCAGCTGAATTGGTTTATTTTATTATTTGTTCTTTGAATTGGTTTTTGTTTTAGTTTCGATGATTTTAACGTGTACGTTTTGTTACAACAATAAATACATAGTTAAATTATGGTTGCATCCATAATTTTTTAAATATTTATTTAAAAGAGTGTCCCCAAGGACACTCTTTTAAATACTCGTTGAAAGTCCAAACTTTCAACGTCTTTTTGTATTATCAACTGACCGATTTTGACAATATAACAGTGAGAGGGAATGGGCCATAATTCACCATAATCCCAGCGAAGTTTGGTGGGTTGACATAGCTTTGAATATTTACTAAAGTCACAGAAGTATGTAAAAAAAACGTTACCATATAAAATCTTCCAAGGAAACGCATTCACAATGAACACCGTCTCAAGCGAACGAAGCTAAAAATATTGTAAAGGTGGGTATTTTCCTGTTTGCGAACCACATGTGGCCGGGTGGAGTCGTTTAACAATCTCGAATATAGAGTATATTCGAGATTCATTGTAAACCATTTGTCAGACTGATGGATCGGTCAATTTACCAATCAGTGAGTGTTAAAATACGTACATTGTTAGACAGTTTGTACTATAAATTGCCTAACAAAACGGATTTGCCGAGATTTATAACATTTGAACTTCGGATCTTGAACTAAGTTCTCTATTGTTATTTGTGACTTCAAGTTGTACGGCTGTGAGTCCTATAAGCTGGGTATGACTTTAAAGTAGGTACCTACGTGTCTTATCGGCATTTGATTGCAAGGAATGCTTCTGAGATAGGAGGATGCCGATTAAACTTGATTGGTCGTCCAACGAGTGAAGGAACGCGTGCGATTGCAAGTTATGGTTAATTAGTTATGCTCTGAAGTATTTATTTGTAAACCTACTTGGCTTTAAAATTGCGACTAAAAAAACCGGTCAAGTGCGAGTAAGAATTGTACACCGAATAAAGTTACCTATGTAAATAGTTCGATTCCAGAATTGGGTTTCGAAGATTTTTCAGAGTCGAAAAAAGGTATTATTTTGTGATACAACTACAAAACGGTTTCTTCCTTTACTTGTGCCATGAAATCTTGCTTTTTACCGAATTGCTGGATCCAAGGCTATTGGAAGTACCCCTTTACCCCTATATGTCTTAATTTCCATGCGAGTGGTAAAATATGCGCCATAAAAGAAGCATACATATGCATATTTTTAAATTACGTTGACTTAGAAATTTATTTTTGTTTTCCAAGAAATAACAAATCTGAGTATTTACATTAATTTCAGCTTAATACCTCTACGGGCTTCTGTTAAAAACGCATAAATTTGCCAGATGGACAACAAAGTGATCTTACGTAGGTTCCGTTTTGCCGACTGAGGCACGGAACCCAAAAAATATCTGTTGAATTTTGGTACCTGAAATATTGTACAGCCCGAAATGTATAATATTCGAAGTTTATTTCGTAGTGATATCTCATAATGAAGAATACAATAACCCCTTAAGACGTTTTTACTGTTTCAATTACACGTTACCTATAGAATTCAACACCATGTTATAAAAGAAACCTAAACTCCAACAATGGCCTTTTTCATATACCTACGAGTACCCACGAGTGCTTATGTAGCTTCGGCATCAATAGTGGAAGGCACGTGCAACGCATTGTTACTGGATTGAACCACACTAAAAGCTGTAATTTTTCACGGCAGCCAAAAGAATACTAAAGCTGCATCTAAATTGTGGTCTATCGATGATATCGACCGAGGTGAGGAGAGCCTCAGAGACAGCGATTGTCAAAAAGTTAAAAATTCGACATCCACTACCTACAGCTAATAGAATAACACTTTTTCCAGAGCCTGTGGTCGATTCATAGTGTGGCGTGGATGTTGCGTTCATCAATCTGTGTACGCCTTTGGCGCTCCTAATCCGAAGCCGGACACTTTGAATTGGTCACTTTGGATTAGGGTGGTTTTGTTACGGTACATAGAACGCAAACCAACAGGAATCGCTGCGGTATCGCTTCTAAAGTTTCTAGCGTGAAATCTCCGCTCAGCCGAATACTCCAGTGTACGTCTTCCGCCTGCATCACACCACAAGAGTGGCGCTAAAAGACGAAGTATGCACTGAGAGTAACGTTATTTCAAGGCATTCGTGGTGTTAGTACCGTTTTTTTTGCTGCCCTTCATTTTAAAATATGACGCAGTGCGTGGTGTTCTATCGCTTCCGCGGACAGGTGCCACAGAACAGCTTTGTTTTTTTTGGTCAATGTTTGTCCTGTAATAAGCTAAGGTGTGCAGAAAAATAATAAATAAATAAACAGCACAAAGTCAATATGGTGCCGTGTGAAGTCTAACGTAGTCCTAGTACCGTAGTCATTATTATTTTATTTATCAATCGACCTTTGATTGGATTTGAGGTGATCAAAGTCGATGTTGATCGAACACAACCTAGTTGCACCAAAAACCGAGTTTACGAAACCTTCAATAAACTCACGCTAAGAACTAATGCAAGCACAACATCGAACGTAAAATTACAAGGGAGATGTGTGTACTGTGTACACAGGGGTTTAGCTACGCGAAGGGTGTCCACAGACGTCATAAATCGCTGCGTGCCGTGCCGTTGCACGAGTCATCGACGATTAGTTTGACCTCCGACTAGCCCTTCCAATATCACGGACCTTGAGAGAGGGAACTTATGATATGAAATATTGGCTGAGGGAGTTTAGCGTTGCATTGTGTTTTGACATGAATTTGGGGAGTGAAAGTTTTAGAAGATGTGAAAAATAGAGTACCTACCTAAGGTATCTTAGAGTTATATGTATGGATCTGTGTGAAATTGAAAAGTCTACAAAGACTAGTGTAATTAATATAGTGTGGTACTGTCGGTTGAAAATCATGACAATAGGAGAGAAAAATGAAGTATGAAAACTTTCTAATCTATATTAAACTGTTTTCCTCATTATCAATGCAATAGTCCAGCTGAGCGAAAAATGTTTCACCAGCATGAACTATTTTCACATAGGCTGACAAGCTCGCGCTGACAAAATATTTCATTATATTCAGGGTTATTGAAACAAAACATACGAGGAATACAATATTCGTATAACCGTGCTCCATACAGCCAAGCATACAAATTAAGCCATCAATTTATGGCGTACTGCCATACACTACCTACATATTTACGTCGGATCGGCCTGTAGATGGTAGCGAATCAATAGTCCAATCGCTGGCAAGCGCGTACTCTATCAGCGATTAGTGTTGGTCTAGTGGACACTCGGCTGTTCCTTGCCGTTCCGTTGGAACAGGGAAAGCTCCCCGTTCCAATGGTCATGGGTAAATTACTACTTACGTCGGCAAGCTTTTGCCGTGAAACATGTTCATGTGAGAACTTCTTTGACGATGTCCGATTTATTATTTATATGGAGTTGAATTGATTTCCCATTGAAGTAGTAATGAGAATTCTCTTTGGGGTGCATGCGGGTTTCTATTATACTGCTCCGCAAGGGCCATTTCGGCTGTTGGTAGAAGAGAGGCAGAAGATAGAATACCTTTCGTTTAGTGTTTGAAATATCTATGGGAATTTAGCTAATTCCAATGACTAATTTGCAAATCAGTTATAATTGGAAACCATGTTTGAAAATAGCAACAACTGCTTGGACAAATTATACTGAACTACGTCAAATCGAATCAATTTATTTTTAACATTACCTCTGAAAAATGATACTTCGTGTTCTAAATTAGGTAATAAAGAATGTTCAAAAAGAAATAAACAAAAGCCAGGTATAAAAGATAAAAGAACGTCTCGTAAAACGTCAACTAGAATCCATCCTCGGCTCACCAACAAAGAATCGGCCGAGGTCCATTATGATAATGAAAGTGACTCCCGTTTGTCTTAAAGTCGTAGCTCAATTTGCAAGGCGAGAGATAAACGCTGTTAAACTGTCGAAGTTCGTGACAAAGCCTGAATAATGCAGATTACACTGAGAAAAATACGGCCGCAGTCAAATCTGCATATTTTATTGGTCCCTTTTCGATGTCCGCTCTCGCATTCCAGTAAAAAATTATATCTAAACGTAAGTCTGCTATCGCGTTCAAACGACTTTCTACATGTTGAGCGTTTCTTAATCGCTTTAGTTTGTACTCACAAACCGGCGCCTTTGTAAAGTCAAAGTCGTTCAACGAAACCTCATCGAACTGTTTCTCGTACAATCAGGATGAGGTGAATTAATTTCTCGACAGGTTAAGTGTTTAACTATTTGCAGAGATTCAATTTCTGAAGTCAGAGTACAAATTACCGCAAGTACAGGTAGAGTGGTTCAATGGAACTCTCCGTGGCTTTGTGTGTAGGAGTTGCTGAAGCTGTGCTCTAAATATTTGACGGCCTACGTTTAAAGCATTCGCCGGCTTACGAACGAATTTACGTTTATGAGTTTCAGCCTCGTATTTCCAAAATACACAGAGATTTCGAAGAATATCTTTGTTATAGAAAAGCCTGAACGAACTCTGCAGAATTTGGAAATTCCACATTATCTCTGAGATTATAAGATTAATTTAATTACCAAAATATATCTACAAGCGGGTTGACTATAGTTCATCCATTATAGAGGATTAAGCAAATGTGTTTCGGCTCAATAGTTATTTAGACGTCTACATTTGATTTTACACACCTGTGCCTACGACCAACCCTTTTAATGCCTTTAGTTCGGTTCATTCACTGTAAGAGTGAAAGTCGTAAACAGATATTTATGTAAGTAAACAATTCTGTGCCAATTAGGTAGAAACAGGATTTATTTGTTTTTGCATACACGTGTGGGCTTACAAGTTGCGTAGCTATCGCAAACTAAATGTAACGTTTGCATGCAGTTACGTGATTTCATTTCGCATAGTATAGGAGGAACCACATAGGTATCTTATTGATATAATGTTTGGCAAATACTATACAGAATACGAGAATTGCTTTTCAAGAAAATCGATACGATACGGATGTGTGAACGTTACATATTGGAAATGATGGGCATGCAATATATACAAACCTTTTAGTTCGGAGACGGAAATAATTGACTGTTTGCGATTGTGTTTTGGAATAACTTCTGTTTATTTGGGAATAAAACATTTAAACATTTAGTTGTTAATTAATTATTTTTTATTCTACAGCTAATTGCTTTTCCTGCAGTTCGCAATACAAGAGCACAATCTCTACAAATCTAACATTAATATTTTTTTGTCAAAATATATGATGAAATCATGGACAGTAATCGGTAGTGTGCGGAATAATGATTAATTAATCAATTTTGAAAACACTGGAAATAATTTACTAAAGGTAATGGTTTCCAATTTGTAAAGTTTTGACAAAGATTAATGACGAAGCGAAGGAGTACATGCTACACCTAATAAGGCTTTGATAGGTACACAAAAGTTAAGAAAGGATTTCTTTCCATTTAGTTATTGTCTATTCTAAGCTACGTACAATTCCCGTTAGTGAACATAAGGTAAATTGTATTTTTTTTATAAAGTTGAGAAATGAGCTGAGGCGTACATTCGTTTAAAAGCAAAGTGTGAGGTTACAGCAGGTACATTTCTGCCACTCTTGCAGAATGTAACACCGTGAAATTATTTATTATTAACTTAGTGACACATCAAATGTGCTGCAGGAACGTTCGAAAGAGATACCGTGGCCCTGGAACGTAAAAAGCAACTGTATGACCACAGGTCGCTTTTAGTCAGTAAAATTTTGTCTTCTCTGGCTCTGTCTAGAGTGGGAGGAGTTAAGTGGTGATTGTTCATCTCAAAAAAACTGGTGTCAGATCAAATGATTATTACCGACACCCGGTTTCATGGGCTAGTAGACCTGTATTCTTTACTTTCTGATACCCATTACAAAAGGCTTGCGGACGACGAGCTATGGGTAGCTCGCTGTCCAACCTTCCGGTAACCATCCGGACACGGAGCGCACTGTTCCCGCGCGTCTCAGCGGGGGCCAAGCTGGGTCGAAGCCTACCGGGGCCAGGGTTATTTTCGAAATATAGCTCGAGCCCCGGTATGAAGGCTTGAAGGAACGGGGTGGGTTTTTAGTCAGTAAGAGTCTGACACTATCTCCCGCTCCGCCCAAGAGCGGGGGTTGCCATTGATGATTTTCCCACTATAAAAAACCCATTTACAAAAATGTAATATGGGTTCATATATTTTGATCAAATTAAACATACATCACATTATCTGGCACATTTACGAAAGCTATACTCAAATAACAGATGTCTAAAAGGGAAAGTTAAATTGAATTCACAGTAAACCGTAGGTAACTATACCTATTAAAATGTAACCTGTGTTGGTAGGAATATACCATGGTTGTTATTATTTTCAAAAGTAAAGGATCATGGCAAAATTTTGCTGGCATATTTTTTTAGCGCCTTGTGATGAAAAATATACAAAAGTATACAAAATAAATGTTTAAACAATTTGTCTTAGACATTACTATTAATAGATTCCTAGTAATAAAGATATTCCAGTTTAAAGTTGGTGAGATTACGTATATTATGTTAATAATACCTACGTACCTTCTTATTAATTTCAAAAACGCATTTTTGATCGAAAGACATTGCCATGTCAAATGTTATGTTTTCTTTTTCTCTATGTCTTTACGGAAGGCTGTTGAAATTTCAAATTTTTATTGAAATGTCTCATGCCACGCTTTTTTTGGTGATGTGATTCTTGATATTGTATTTATTGTTGTAACAAAATCATATATTGTGTCATTTTGGCCACTATATTCTAAGCACAAACAGTTATTTTTATTTTTATGTTTATTATTTAATTGGAAAATGTATTTCCGAAGTATTTATTATCATTACATAAAGCATGGCAAATTATGTCACTTGACAAAGATTTATATTAGTAGCAACATTAAACGTTCAATTTATCCAAAAGCCATAAAAGTCATGAGCAAAAAAAAAAACTAAGCAGGATTATATATTTTCGTAAAAAATCTAGTAAATTTAGTTTCCAATTATGACGAGTTTTTTTGCAAGAAAGAAAGAAAGAAAAACAGTTTATTTACGCGTTAAAGACGCAATCTTAAAAGTAGGTAACAGAACATAATATCAAAATAGGGAAGATATGCGTCTCCTCCGCGCAGTTAGCCATAATCTTGATTAGTTAAAACAAAGTCAATTATTTCGTTGGTATATATCATGGTAACTTATAAAAGGAAGTACTTATATAAGCAGACACTTAATAATTTCATCAACAATTTCCTCGACGTTATTCTTTAATCGTACTATGGATGATGAAAGTGAATTGATTTCGCCCTGGGCATAGAGGCCTATTCTTTTTTGTGATGCACCACGTAGATTATAACTGCTAGGGTTCGTAGGTATATTGATTGTTAATTTAATGCTGTTCAAAAAAAATTTTGTATACCAATACTCCATTCGCATCTGTATTAGGAATTCATAGAAGTAGCTCGACTTTTATTTTTGGAGATAATGGTTTCCATATAAAATTTTAACATTACCTACTTAAATAGGTATTTTTAAAATAAACAGTTTTATTTCAAATAATCTTACGGTTTTTTTTAAATGGCGTATCAACAAACCTCCTTACAAAACAAATGAATTGTTCACATTATTATGAAACAAGATAATTATATTTAACATTCATGCAATAGAAATAACTAATATTATATAGTATAATGAAAAACGTTCCAGGTTCCCCTGTTTCTTTTAGGTTTTTAACATGTACTCTAGTAGAATAAGTAAGAGCTAAATAATTTATTTAATTAATTCATTAAACCCCAAGCGAACGCCGGCGTTCGCGTTTTGTCTTTCAATTGTGTCTGTAATTATCACAATTGAAAGGTTAAAAGCCAAATAAATTCAGAAGATGTAAATAAGTTGATTATAAAAATTCAGCGTCAATACATGAATATTATTATTATTACAAAATATACCCTGAAACAACGTTTTTTAACTTCGGTCTAATGCTATTGTGAATAGAATATAAAGGAATACTATGAGGTACACCAAATTTTGTATTAGCTAGTTCGGTTGATGTAGTTACAAATAGTTATTACAAATAACTAAAAAATATGTAATTAGCAATTATTTCTATGCATCTATATAATGACTTATTTATTTCACGTTATGACTATAATAACAAAAGAAGTCTTATTATAATATAGGTACATACAGACATCATAATAGATAAAAAATAAAATATTTTTTAAATTATTTGCCTCGAAATATTTGCCGTCAAGATTTTCCCTGAATTATTTGTACCTATTACTATTTTATTTACCGTTTTTTTGAGTTGAGAAATCATCTAATGACTGCTCCCACTCTAAGGCGGAGGGGGAGGGCGTGTCAGACTTTTAATGAGAAAAACAACACACATATGTTTCTTCAGTTGTCACGAGTATCCCTTTCAGAAATCGACCCTGGTCCCAGTTGTCATGTCGTTTTCCATTGTTGTAAAAAAGACTCATGTGTCACTCTGTATTGTACGGTCTCTTGTGTGTGCCCTTATTCTAATTATAAAGAAGAACATTTTATTTCGTCCTTCAGTTTTATGTAACCTTGTTTGTTATCAATGCAAGTTTGTCAAATACTTCTTTTATCAGTTGTTCAATTTTGTTGTTATCACGGATGCTCGAATTAAACTTGTACAAGCATGATATTACTGTTTAAAATTAACTGACCTGACAGACATTGTCCTGTCTTAGCTATGACTATTCTGTCAAATGCGCGAATTGTCAAACGCGCCAAGGTTAAATATTCGTTAAGTTATCTGAAATGTTATTTTCAACACGATTTTCTTATTTTCTTTTTCGTAAGAACCTTCTGCAAAGTATTAGAAAAATCAAAAAGAGATATCACTGATAACACGGAAACGTTACAAATTATAATATTATCACACATTTATCCTGTTACAGATCCTTATTTTATTTATCTTGCTTTATATTATAAGTGATATTTAAAAAATTCTTTTGAATCGTTTTATTCGGCGTCATACTTTTGCGAAGGTACACATTTCTCTTTATCTAAGAAATCTTTTCTCAAAGGACGAGTCTGGAATGCTCGAGGGTATTCATTCATCTGATTATTTTTCTTAAAGAAAAGACAGCGGAGCTTATAATTAAGGCGAACTAAGAAAATGATCAAAAAATATTCAGCTAATACACCATTCACATTTAAATTAATTTTTGTAAAACCAGATTTTTAAAATAAAACTTTGTAGGCTTGAAAATCTGTCGTTTCATTTGTCAATTTGTTTTAATTATGCAGGATTAGGTACTTTTGAAGAAACAGAGCCGTTTTGCATTTATCTTCAAAAATATCGTTGGTACGCCTGGTCTTCGGCTTAACTGGCGCTATTAGCCCTGCCATAAATATCTGGGTAGCGTATTTAAGGGATTTAGATTTAGCTTGTACGGCCCTGATGGAGGTTCAGCGGGTTACAGTTAGCCAACGAGCGGGTTTTATGTTTTTTAACTAGCCTAAGATTAGATTCACTGCCAGATTTAATGTGACTCCGTTACGGCTGTTAGAACTTACACTTGCATGAACATTGAGTAAAATACAAATATTTTTTTCTAAAAGTATGAACATTGCTTAAAATAAAAATAAATAGTTTGGTATTTACAAAATATTTACCATATTATACAAGTACCTATACCATAGTAAACAAAAAAAAAAAAAAATGTGAAATTCAATAAGCCAATGATCAAATGTTTTTTTGGCCTATTAAATTGCGAGGAATCATTTTATAATCTCAATTGCGCGCCAAACGTCTTGGCCAGTCGAGCGGAGTAGCGTCTCGCGAGCACAATGCATCTGTCGCTTCCCGCAAAAGTTGTCCTAATCTAAACGTAGATCATCGCGATTGTCGGAAGATTCAGCGGCGATTAAACGTATTCATAGCGTTTACGTTTTGACGTTGTGCGGCCGTCAGAAGCAACAGGGCCGCGATTGGAGGGCGGCGGGACGCCTGCGCGCTGGGGCCGAGTGAAGGCGCGGGGGGAGGTCGCCCATCGCAGCCTCCACGCTCGCTCTTAATGAATCGCCGGTACCCGCGGCTCGCGCTGCGCTCGCTCCATCCGAGTGCTCCCTTTAAAAAGTTGTTAAGGAGCTTTTCTCGCCGTCTCCCTCGCGCCCTCTCGTGTTGCAACAAAATAATATCCGCGGGTGGTGGCTTCCGACGCTGCAACCATCACGAGGTAATGCATGCAATCGTGTTTAAATACACTTTTGTTTTATAATAACTTTTTATTAGTTTAAGCGAATCAAAGGATACCGCGCAACTTTATATTTTTGCTTTGCAAGTTTGGTGTTTTTATTTTAGTTCTTTTCTTTTTGGTGCACTTTTTTATAAAAGTTTACAACAATGTCACTGATTGAATGAAAGTTTTAGATAGCTATTTATTTCGAATAATATTTATAGACTAACTTTGATATAAGTATGTTTTAGAAGTGAACCATGTTATGGAAGAACATTTACTTCGATTATAATTAGGGATGTAAATAACGAAAGGGTCGAAAGAGGTCGGTCTCGTGACGATATTAAACCGCGTTGTTGATTATTTCGTTTCCATATCGGTGACACTGTTTAAACAATATTTTGTGTACAAATCGTTAATACCTACTCTTATATTTAAGCCGAACACATGCTCGTTATTTATAACAATGAAATGGAAGATTAATTAAAAGCGTTATAATTTAAGGGCGGGAATGATAAATAGCTACAGTTAAATCACGCGGCGTTTATTAACATTTTCTGCGTCAAAGTAAATGCTATCAAAGATTGAATACAATTCGGTAACAACAAAACGCTGTATTATCGCAGCTATTCGACGCTTTAGCGTCGTATTATGAAAAACGGTCCTTACAAATTTGTATGGTGCCGCTACCATTGTTCGTAGTTATAATGGATCTGTCAATGTTTCACTGGAGATGAATGAACTGTCGATGAATAACAAAAATGACGCTTCGCCATTTTCTCTGACATTTTACATCTAAAAAGTTTTAAACGCCTAGGCTTATTTGCCACTTCTTGATTTTTTAGGCTATGAGAAAAATGATATCATTGAATTCTTTGTTACTTATATATTTGGTAGGCCGAGAGCCCTTATATCCTTTTTGTTCATGCTGTACAATGGTACAAATTATATTCTCAAAGGTATTTAACTGAATGCTTCAAATAAAGCTTAAGCTCAACGGCTTTACATTGACTTGGCACGTGCCTGGAAGGCCTGATAGGTCTATTTAATGACTTCCCCATACGGAAATACTTACTCCTAAGGAAAATACACAAGTAAAACGTCAAAAACAAAGTAGGAACTTATAGAATACTAGCTTTTGAAGCGCCTGCACTCGCGAGATAACAAAAATATCCTATGAGAAAGTACTGTTGAGATAAAATATATTCTATATACTAAATCAGGTCATGGTGTATCAACCCAACCGGTTCTAAGGTTCACTAAAACCCGTTAAGTCGTTGATTTGTAATTGTTTTTACAAGTATCCAAACGTGCCTACACATTTTCACATCTGCACTTTGTATGTATACTAGTCTATACTAATGTTATAAGGAGGAAAGGTTTGTATTTTGGTTTGTAATTAATAGACTCGAAAACTACCGAACCGATTTAAAAAATTCTTTCACCAGTATAATGTTTTCTCTATCAATGAGTGACATAGACTATATATTTCCTACTTTCACACAAGTGAAGCTGCTGTTAGAAGCTAGTTAATAATATTGGTAGGACAGGATATTTTACATTCAAGAGTAGACCAACCCTAGGTGAACACCTCATTAATTCGCCAACGTGTTGGCAAGGTATAATAAGCTCCTAGGTCAGCTTAATATGTCCTAAGCTCCCTTTATTTGGCGAGATAATGAATGCTATCGAATTCTCTATACTCGTGCTACATCGTCCTCCAAATTCCAATTCCTCATTCTACGTTCTCTCGGAATATTTAAATACAGAAACATTCCTCTCTATAGGAATCCATGAATCTTTTAAGGCAGCACGCCCCATCCAATAAGGGTTCCCTCGAGCATGTGGTACCCATATGTAACGCTTTCCCTATATTTTCCTTATCAATTCCTCTCGGCAGTTATGGTGAGTTCGTTATTGCGGTATCATTACGATTTTTATTGCGATTCCTCTCCCTTACTTACAATATGTGTGGAAGTAATGAAGGAGTGTGTAAGAAAAACAGTATATTATCTAGTACGTTATTTTGTCAATGATTTTGTACTTTGTAAATCACTATTTGTTTAGAAGAGTATGATTGATTCTAGGCACTGACATGGATCGCGTTCGAGTGCTGTAGTCTACATAAAATACTATTACAAATCTTTGATGTCTTATTATATTGTTAGGTTGTGGATTCGAACCCGATACAGTATATACATGACATTTTTTTCTATTCACATATGTATTTTCCAAGTTTATTTTAGACATAACTGACTGACTGATTTGTTGGTGAAAACATCGAGACGAAACTACAATCACCAACCAAGCGTCATTATAAATCAGGCATTTATCGTGACGCTTAGGTCGATTGTGTTACTTTGTATGAAAAGAGTAAAGATCATGGTCGACCACATCATCGCTTAATAACAGGTGAAGTAGTGGTTTAACGCGAGCCTATCTATACTAATACAATAAAGCTGAAGAGCTTGTTTGTTTGTTCGCGCTGATCAATAACAAAAAAGAGGCCTTTACAGTGGGGAAGTAATAGACCGGTATTATAACACCACTAGCAGTCCCCCACGGTTTCATCCGCGTCTTTTGATACTGATCCGCTCTTTTTGATTGTAATATAATGTTTAATTTTTTTTTTTTCGATTATCTATCTATCTAGCTAGCTATCCAACGATAAAACAGTTCTTTTCAAACCAAACTCAACGTACTCTTGAGCTTTACAATTTTAGTATATATAAATATATAATCTTTTATTATTATTCTTACTAATCTTTTACCTAGCCCTTAATCTTGGAACTTTAAGCCTTCTGTAACGCAAATATGTCGGTAACATTAAAGAAAATCATCGCAAACAGAATCCATTACAAAACCATCCACATTATCCATCTAGAATCAATCTGCTATCAACACGGCGGTATCAAACGCAATCTAATGTAACCGACGATGCTGGCATGATCCATGCAATACCGGCCCTGCATGACGGCAATCGATCATAGCTTAGCTAGCGTGGCTACAATATTTTCATTATACTTCCTATAACGTCGAGTTTCAAAGTGACTCCTTTACATCGCTACTCTCTTTTCTTCGAAACATTTTTAATAAAATAGTTTGCACTATCTTAAAGTGAACTGCGACGTAGCGCGAGCGATAGATTATTTCGGTGCTTTAGTAAACTGCTCATCATTTTTCGAGATGTTTTTATGCACTCAACGAAATTAGCAACATATTTAAGCAAAAGCATCACCAACTTTCGAAAGTTTTACGAAATGTTCCATCAAAACAACATCAGTATATCCGGGCCGACATGTTTGTGACCCCTGAAATATGAGGCAGAAGCGGGCTGCGGTACACCCCTAGTTCACCGATGACGTTATTAGGTGCCATGTAATAGGCGGCGAACTTATCGCCATTTATCGGGCACAGTTCCAATCCCGGTATAACTGGGCATCTTTCTAACGGGAAAATTCAATTACATTTTTTGTTCGACCTGCGAATCAAGTAAGAGACTTTAAGGTGCAGTGTTCTAATAAACTGAAACTTAGTTGAATAACGAATAACTATTCGACGACGACGACTTAGTTGAATAACGAATAACTATTTCAACTTTTTCACTTAACTTTTATTTTATTCAACGAAAATTGTTCGGTGAATACCTTCATGAACAGATATTAGTAATATGCATCAGGAAAATACAGAATTAGGGAGTTTAGGTACTCGTACCTATTAGCATGACCATGTTCATCAGTTCAATTCAAATCATAGATTTTTGATTTTTTTAAATATAATTATGCCATGTCCTTCTTTAAGGATCAATTTATTTCTGTACCAAAAAACATTAAAGTGAATTCAGTGGTTTCGCCCTGAAAATGTCAAAACAAACAAACAGAGTTACTTTTTTCAATTATAATATTAGTAGATATGGATTTTAAACAGGAATCTACCTTCCCGCGGCTACAGTTACTTATGACGGACTATTAATTGTAAATCTTCTCAACTAAGTGAAGATTAAGGATACACCTGAAGATAATTGATTATTATGTAGTATTAAGTACCAGATGGGGCAACTTATTGAGTTACTACTAACTAGTAATCCATTTGACAGTTTTCAGTTGTTCTAGAAGCATCTGCTCATAAATTATTTATTTAATTGTTATGCCGAAGGCCTTTTAATACCATACGGCAAAACTATAACATTACACAAGCAAATAGATTTTCTAAGCGAAGTATAGAAGAATAGGTCAACCCACTAGTATATAAAAATAAGACATTATATCAGATAGAGGGCAGCACGCGCGCCTTCGCAGATAACATCATATTGGGTTTCCAAAGGTTGTGGAGGTCAGTCGGCAGTCACTTCACGTAACACTAAAAAATAGATACAGATAGATATTATATCCTCGGAAGTGTGGGACAGTATTTCCTTATAACTCTGAGTTTTTGATAGTAGGGACTTTTGGTTTTATTAAGGAAACATAAAAAAATATCTAACAGAATACAAATAGAATATTATTATATCCTCGATATTAACAATCATCATCTTAGAGCTTTGGGTCAAAATAATATGTCTTTCTTTCCTACAATTCATCGAAAGTGTAGAGAAATTGCTTGTTACTGCTCTGATAATAGCATTTCAGTTGCTGGCAATAAACTAACAATGATCTGTCTTAACAATACAAGTATTTACATAATCGATGAGAATATAACATATGTTATGTTTTAATAAGAAGTCATTCGCAAGAAAACTGTATTCCTGATCTCCAGAATACGTGGTTGCCACAACTGAATTTTGAAGACTGGCTTACAGGATTTATTCGCCAATATTTAGAGCCTTTATTAGGCATGTAATTTGATGTATTTTAATTTAATTCTAGTTTGATTTTTCTATTTAATTCTAATTTTCATTTTAATTTTGATTCTAATTTTAATTGTTTCGAATTTTATTTTAATTGTATTAACATTGAATTGATTTGACATTTTTACCTGTAATTATTTTTGAAAGTTGTCTAAAATAAAAGAAATTTTATTTACCAAAAAAAAACAAACATAATGTAGGTATACATGATTTGTAAGAATCTCTTACCAATAAAATACTGTATTGCTGTACATCGGTTGCGGTTAGGACATATTTCTCTAAACAATTTAGCTTGTCTCATGCAAAAATTAGTGTCCCTTTAACCACGGTTAAGGGAGCCTAATTTACTATTTAGTCTACCCAAGGTGTGTAGGAAATACAAGATCAAAAGAAACATTTTTTTAAAGTCTTTGAAGTCAACCGCAATGGATGTAGGAGTTTTCATTGGCATATTAGCCAAACCTAATTCATACATTTTTTTTGGGGGGGTAAAAATCATTCAATTGGTATCCCCCGCCGTTGGGCAGAGCGGGAGATAGTGTCAGACTCTTACTGATGTAGGAGTTAAACGGCATATTATTGCATTATTGTCAATAGCATATTAGCCAAAACTAATTCATTACTTATAATACATTTTTTTTTGGTGGGTAAATATGAAATGACCGGTTTTTTTCGGCCTTGGGCAGAGCGGGAGATAGTGTCAGACACTCTCTTACTGACTAAAATATAAAACCCACCCCGTTCTTTCTTGCCTTTTGTACCGGGGCCGAGCTTCCCTTTCGGAGCTAACCCTGACCCTAATAGGCTTCGACCCGGCTGGGCCCCTGCTGTTGCTGACAACTCCTTGAGGCGCGCGGGAACAGTGCGCGCCGTCGATGACTTGGGCTCGGTCCGGACAGTTACTGGACGGTCGGACAGCGAGCTACCCATTGCTCGCCGTCCACCTACGGTGGCCGAAAATTGGGATCGGAATCCCGGCGGCGGCTCAGGCATGAACGCCGTTGCCTGATGGGGTCAGCCTCCTCCTTTGCTAGCATTACTGCTTCGCAGTAGGAGGTCCTCCTCTCCAGTCTCAGTCTCCTGTACCAAGGCCCGGCTCGAGAGATCGTCGTCGGTACCTCCCGAACTTACCATGTCCGGTGAGGACCTGCGTCATGCGGAAGGTGAGAAAGCCGTGAGGTCTTTCCAGCCACGCCTCAAATAAATAATTAATACATTTATATAAACAGAAGAAAGTAGGTTAGGTGTTTTTTTAATAAAATAGTAATCTCACCGTACGATCCCATGATCGATATTGTCGCATCAGTGTACGAAAATCCCTTAAATAAATAAATAAACAAAACTGTTACATATAGAGATATGCAGGAAAGCTCGTTTTAATTATTTCCCGAACATCGAACGAAGTTACAATCCCATTATAGACGGATAACTACGCGATAGGTTGTTGCCACGATACAAATAAAATTTATGCTTTTGCAGTAATTGAAATTGCACCACAGAAATAACTTCGGACCGCTTCGCCTGCGATACGGTCAGCGATGGTTTAACGCACAGATAACTTTTAATGCCACAAAAATGAATTGGAACTGTAATAATGATTAATATCGGCATCGCTTTAAATGATTAAAACCTTTAGCGGCATTGTGAAATATATCAAGCTCTTTAAGTACAATATTGCGTATTATTTATCTACTTGAATTTACCAGCTGTGTCCATGTAAACGCGCCCGTGAATTATTTGTAATCTTCCCGAGGAAAAAAATATTTACCGTACTTATTTCATTATTTGAACTGATTGTCGATCTGTATGTGGATTTTGGTTATTTCTGTAAAACTATGTATAAGCTCTGGCACCGCTCGGGTTTTATGTCAAATT
This sequence comes from Mythimna albipuncta, assembly GCA_929112965.1. Classification (NCBI taxonomy): domain Eukaryota; kingdom Metazoa; phylum Arthropoda; class Insecta; order Lepidoptera; family Noctuidae; genus Mythimna; species Mythimna albipuncta. Next base: position 12,953,564 of record OV815969.1, read on the forward strand.
ATCTTTACGCAATTTAGAATTAGAATTTTTTTTTGGCACGATGTCATCAAACAACTCTTTTTGCTTAGTATGGAGCGAGAGGGAGAATCATAATTTTACTGACTAAAATTCACCTGTCTTCCTTTAGTTGCCCTTTGTGTTCCACGGCCGCAGTGACTCTTGAACTATCCCGCACCCCCTACATAAAGATAATTTGACATAAAACCCGAGCGGTGTGAGGGCTTATAGGTAGTTTTACAAAAATAACCAAAAGCAACATCCCTAGCACAGTGCGTTGCCATAGGAACAACTAATCATCGTCGTTTACGAACTCTGCACACCCCATTAGCTTCCTTTTTCGTATCCTACCTCCATTCGTAGCCATAGCTATGCTGTTAAATATATTTATCTTCCCTACAACCATAGGCGGTGGTATTCACCCGTTACTGGTTGCGGGAAAAACATGAGTGCACAGCATGCGAAACGTTCAGCAAATTGTAAAAAAAGATAAATAAACCACTACACAATCAGTAAAATTGGTTTCGTTTTAGCGAATGAACTTCGAGCAAATATTAGAAATAAATATGGCGTCGCTTAGCTTAGTATAATTGGCGATTACTGGAACTGTTATAAAAGCTATTATTTAATGAAAACGACTTTGTGAAATCGATATGCTTATTTAAGATTTTGGTTTCTTAGACATTTGATATTCAAATTTTGACATACCACATACCACTACATAGTACTTGATTTATTTAAGTAAACAGTACGTAAAAGCAGTCTGTCAAGTACATAATAATTCCTTTTTACACTTCTGCAATTCACAAAAAGTACAATTCCCGCGTCTTGCTACACTACGAGCTACGAGCTACGGCGTAGCACTGACTGCTACGACCGTGTAGTCTGCGACTTTGAACCGTTTACAGACTCTTTCTTTATTTAGTCAATTTAAACCCAGCAATTGATTTTCAGTAAATTTAGTTACGCTTACGGATTTTAAGTACAGCGTATAGTGCAAAAACATGCGCTTATAGAAACGGTCTTTTAAATCAGGAAATGATTGCCCGACAATGTATGATTACCCCAAATAAATCTTCATTAAAACCATTTGGCCACCAGTCTTGACTTTGACAAAAGAGGCATTTTTTACGTAGCCAATAAAATATTTTATATGGACCGCAGGCATTTATAAACGGCTTTCATGAAATAATTTTAGAAATCCAATAATTGGCCCGACGAGCTTTTGATTTGCGACCAGAGGGGAGTTGTTCAATTTTAGGTGCCCACAGTCTGTTTCCAATATAATTCATAAAAGTAGGACCTTTAATATTGCAATGTTCAATTATCAAAAACTTGATCGACAGACTAGAAGATGAACTAAAACTTAGAACTAGTTTCAATAGCTGAAGTCTAAAATTAATAAGAAACTCTATAAAAGCTTTCAAATTGGACCTTTTTATGCGTAGTAAAATAGAGCAAAGAGTACCGTCTTGTCAGACATGTAATATAGTGAGGCCGTCGATAACTGAGCCAATAAAATCTTTGCTGACTCCTGACAATGTGGCACTTTTTCCGAACGAGCCAAGCCTAGGGTTGTAGAATGTGCCGTACCCTTTCGGTTCGTGTAGCCAGGTCAGAGTTAGCGGGGCATAGCTATAATAGCAAGCGGTTGCGGCAAAGCGCACAGATGCAAACATTGGTATCGCCGAGCGCGGTCGGGCGTCGGAAGCATTTTGATAAAACGTTGCACAATATCCGTCTGCTGCGGTATCGCCCCACGATCCTTGATTACAAAATAGGCTTTAATAAACTAGGCTTTTACTATGTTAGCAATTCATTTACTTATCAAAATAAAGAGAAAATTCCTATCCTGGGATTAGACGACAATCGTTGAAAGGTCAACACGTTCTTAAAGTTTGGGTATCGCTGGAATTATGTGGAATTCAAAACCGGCAGAATTCTAGGATTAATGGATAAATATTTGAACGGATCAATTTGAATATATTAAATTCTACTGAAACATGATATTTTAATGAGTTTGCCTACTCGTTTACGGGAAACAAGACTACCTAGGAAGAATAAGTCGAATTCCTTTGCGAACAACACTAAGTATGAATGGTATTTTCTAATAAAAACTTCAATAAAATGTACAAAACGACGGGTATTAGCGCCGCGAAATTCCGCGCCGCGTAAATAATAACATAAAGATTTTCCAATACATGTCCCAATAAGAGGCCTCCGCCGCCGCCGCCGTCACCCTCCGCGCATTAGCTAACTGTCGCTGATACACCCGTGTCTCCTCGGGAACTTGCCTGTAAAGATAATCATAATTTACAAAAGTTTTATTCTTTATCTTTGTTCTCCCTTGATTCTCAACTTATGGGTTTAAACTCCAGCCTAAATATTTTAAACATTGTTAACATTTTTCGCTTTAGAAAGAAATAAAGGAATGTTGAACTTTCATAATAATATCAAACTCCTATTTACTTTTTTATATTAGCGATAATAAATACAAAGAATTCTTTATACAAAGGAAGAAGTAACAACAAGTAGAAGATATAAAATATTATTAGTAGCACGAGAAGTTGTTTTAAAATAAGCTCGGTTTTGTAGACGATATGAAAGGATGGAAATAATAAAATAAGGTCTCGACAAACGAGAGAACAATAATTTAGTCGGTCGTGTCGGAGAACAAATACAGTGTCAACAGATAATAACGGCAGCGCTGGCCGGCACCGCGCGAACCCAATATCATAGAGCCGCCGAACGTATAACAACCTATATACTGCGGACCTGTATAAGGAAAGGATGTCGCCGCCGTACTTATTGCTCCAAACTTGGGACCGACCAGATTTGAGCCGAATGCGCTCATATGAAATATCGAAAAGCCAAAATATGGGTAAACAAGCTCGTTTATTGAAAATAATATTGAGATATTTTATCGAGACCGCTACAAAAACTAAATAAAACCGGGATGGTAGACCGTAATGTTTAATCAACCGTGAAAATCGGCACTCTTAACAGCTGTATTCAAGGACTCAGGAATTTGTCTTAGTTGCCGACTAGCTAACGGTCCGGTACATACTTGGATCCCTTTCCGAGATTCTCAGAATTCCACGGTAACCTCACTCAAATTAACTCATTATTTCCTAAAATAGTTTTGGTAATAGAAATACCTACCTATATATTCTTCGTATAATTATTCTGTAATTGTTTCTGATAAAGATTAATTCGGGGAAGATACAATCGTACACGTGTCTACTTTCAAATAAGGAATAATGGATGAAGTACATAGATCCGTTTATAAAATGTTCTCCCAAATCGTTTGTTCACACGCACAAACATTATTGACTTCGCATTTACCGAATAACCATATTTGAATGTGAAATAACGTCGATCCCACACAGAGAATAAAAATAACTTGAGAGGAAAATTTGGTAAATCTCATTGACGCTGTCTCCGAGGAAATCACTAGAAGTCGTCGTGACGTCGTGCCGTCGAGCACAAACAAATAATATAGTGGAATTCTTAAAACATTTTGTGAACTTGCACGAAAAACAAAAGATTTAATGAAAATACTGACAGCCTCTATATAAGTAATATTCTTTGCTATTTTCGGAGATTACACTCATTATTTTTATTACGTACATTACGTTTATCTGACAATGAATAAGATGTTAAATTAAGACGATTCAGTTGATTTTAAATGTAATTACTAAGGACACATCCACAAAGCTTATCTTTTTCAAGCACAGGAAGGAATTAAGATAATTTGATATAGATAGAGATTATTCCTGTTTCCGTGAAAGTCCTCTTTTCCTTAGTGAGGGGTTTGTATTCGTGACATTCACTGAGCTGCAAAAAGAACGGGTCACATAGAATAAACACATAGATCGTTCCTATAAACAATATGTTATATGGAGATTATTTGTACTTATTATAAATCTCAGAAGTGGTATTATTTGTACAAGTTACAGCTATAAGAATAGATAAAATTAGGAAAAGAATATTTATTTTCGCTTTTGTTTTAAACCTAGCTGCCATTACAAACTTCGTGTCGCTAACATCTGAAGAATGTACAGGAATTATTACCGTGGTACAGGAAGAAGATCAGCCTTTGTACCTTTGTGTTGCATGAAGTTTTAATAAATAAATAAATACTAGAACAGTACTCCTACAGTTCTAGTAGTACAAGGTTGACTTCTTTACTCTCTCTAGCAAATTCAAAGGCAGTAGCGACAAGAGAGTGCACAGGAGATTAGGAAAGAACAGACGTTTGAAAGAGTGACCATAAACCCTAGAACGTAAGTAGAGCAATTTAAATCGGTGAGCACTATGTATACTAAAAAATTAATCGACCTCTCAGAATTGTTCAGGTCCGAAACAGATTTCAAGAAATTCACCACTACTATGTGAGCTCTGATATGATCCTGAAAAAACTGATATAAAGCCTTATAGGCCAGCAAATTACCCCAAACAGCTCACCGGACATCGAGTTGCCAGGTTACGGTTTGCTCACGAACACGTCCGATGGATAGATTAAACTTGATCCAAGGTTATGTTTTCTGATAAGTTAAAATTTTGTTTATTTATGTAATAAAACGGAAGACGACGAGTAATATTTAAATTACCAGGCGAATGCTCAAATTACTCTTGATCATAATATTATCATCAAGTGTGTTATGATGAAATTAATCTATTCGGTGGAGGATCAACAATGGTATGGGCTAAGATATCTAAAGAGTATTATACAGCGTGAGATATGAAATTGTTCTTAGATACATCGAGAGGATTTTAAAATTAACTACAGTGAATATGTAAGCAAATTCCATTTTTATGGATGACATTGACAATTGTGCTCATTCGGACAATGCAAATACCTATTGAAGATATCAGTATTACCTGCTTGGACTGGCCAGCTTGTAGTTCGGACCCCATAGAACATTATATGGGATGAGTTCGGGAGACAACGCTGTTCAGCTAGCAGCTTTCACGAGTTAAGGCCCTAGCTTCCAAACAGTGCCAAAAATAGTGACTTTCTATAAAGGCTAGGCCAATATAATTGAAAAAAAAAAAATGTTTATTATAAATAACGACATGATATTTTTTCGCTTGTTTTCCCTACTCCTTTCAAACGGATTTGATCTTTAGAAATATATTTCCACAAAAACGTAGCTGGTTAAATGTTCATCAGAATGTACAAATCAATCAATATTTCGCAAAGAAAATGGTTAAAGATCAGCAAGGCTCTATGCGGGAGCAGGCGGCAGTACGAGAAGGTATGTATGCATTTAAATCAAGCCAGATGTTCAAGGGACTAAACGCCTTAAAGATTATGGTAAAGATAGAACTGTCAAACATAGACTAATATATTTTACAGTATACCGAATATAAAAAGGTTTATAGCACCTCACATTGACTTAATGAAGTGATAAGCTCGAGGTGGAAATTAAAGCAATAAGAAAGTTTTTTTTTTAAGATAACTTTTTTTATATATAAATTTAAAATATGTAAAAAAACTCATCTACGATACATGTATACTACAGTATAACGAAAACATTTTAAGTATTTAAGAAATCATCACGCATTTTATTAGCGATCCGGGATTTTTGCAGCCCAGAGTATTTCCAACCAATTATTCTTTTTCTTTCCAGAAAATAATTCTTGTTTGTAAATAACTTTAGCATGATCTAGCGACCCGCGCCGGATTTGCACGGGAAGCACTAATTAATTATATCCTGATGACTTCTATTGGGTGGATTGGATGAGGACGCTATGACCTCTGAATAGACGAAATTGTAGAAGATAGGTACTTATTATGGGTAGCTTTTGTGAGAAAGTAGTAGTTACTAAGCATGCGGTACGGCTGGTTACAAACACGTTAGAACATGGTTTCTATTTTGCTAGTCGCCCGACGCCTCGCTTGGCTAAGCAAGCAACCCGCCAGTGATCTTTCGGGTCCAAAAGCCTCAAAGTCGGTCAAAACTTAGATAAGTACTTTAAATTTATCAACAACCCACAACTACCCTGTTCTAAGACCAAAACTAAGAAAACAAACTCCTGAAATCAGCTCGAACAACACTATAATAGCAATTTAAAGTCAGACTCCCACACCAAAGGTTCAGTATCATATGGTAATTTCTGTACCATATGGGTCATTTATTTAGTTAGTTGGACATTTCATTTGTTGCGAAAGTAAAACAATATCAGAGCAATTATAAAATCGGTCATCTGCAAGTCAGACTCCCATACGAAGGGTTCCGTATCCTTGTGAGACCGTGTTTCTTACGTTTCAAAATTCTAAAAAATTCAAGTACCCAATACATTTTGCAATTGCGAACCTTTTGTCTACAAATCCAAATCGCTTTTGATCAGTTCCTTATTATTTATTTTTATATTTCAATAATATACAGTACTAATACTAGCGTACTCTAGCAACCCGCTAGCTTCGCACGGGTGTTAGACATCTTTGAATTTCTCGGTTTTTCTCTACTACAAAAATCTGTATTATAAACACTTAAACCATTCTCATAAATCATTTTGTTTATTCATCAAAAACACACGAAAATCCGTTTTTGAGTTTATTGCAAACAGACAGGCGCAGTAGGGGACTTTGTTTAAGGATATAAAACTTGATGCTTTAATGTATTTCCGTTTGTACGATAAAGTAAAAACGAAAATTACGCTGACAAAAGCACATTTCCTCGGTGGGGATCCATTTTAATTTTGAATTTTATCTTATTTTTAGTAGACACACAAACGGAAAATGGAAGCGTAGTGAAAGATTCCGGTAGCTTCTTTTTGGGTGTAGAACTTTAAAAATAGTCTGAACTAAATAAAAACAAACGAACACCAATAAAGCAGGCTTTTAGATGAAACTAGCGTTAACCCAGTTGCTCTATTATCATCATTTTAGCCGAGAGGCGTCTATTCTTGGACATAGACCTCTCCCAAGTGTCACCACAAAGACCGGCCTTGTGCGTCTCATATTCATAGAAATTCCCGCAACACGCACCTGGTCATCGGTCCACCTTGTGGACTTCTTAGGGTAACTCACCCTAAGAAGCACCGTAATAGTTAAATGGTACAACTCACCCTTAGAATTCTTAGAATGCTGCGTCTTCCGTTAATAGTAACCTTAAATATAGACATAGTACACAATGTATATACTATGTTTCTTCTAAAAATATTTGAACCTGTCTACCGTATGTGTATTATTTTATTGTGACTATTTACGCAGCACACTCCGTAAAAGCTCTCAATACGCGCGATTATTTTTGACCTAGTCGATAAATAAATCTCATTATAGCTTATTATGAACGTATTTACATTTAACTTATGTCCATTTGGAACGATGCAACTTTCAAATGGTGAAAAAATTTTTCAAATAGATTCAGTGGTTCATAATTTTGGAACGAACTCACAAAATTTAGACTCTCTATTTACAATAAGACGATGTTATCATTTCAAAGGTATATTGGTAGAGAAATACTTGTTGGATTAAGTCCACTTATATTCCACCAATGTACATATAGTTTAAAAAATACATAAAATTAACATTGCTCTAATAACGTAAAGCTCTGTAATCAATTGTTCTTATATGACTTCTTTGGAAGGAAAATAATTATGACTAAATATATTTCATCAAATATGCCAAGATTGGTCGGGTGGCATGTTTAAATATTCAAGGATTCCTTAATCAAGTTTAACCGAAATATTGAACTGACAGATAAATGAAACGAGGGTTCTCTTAAAGACAACGGGTTCGATCTGTAATCGATACTGGGCACGAATACTCAACCCTTTAGCCCAATAAGACCCTGACTTTGGAGTAAGCTATTAACGATATTATCGGTACAATAATCATTTCCCCAGTATTTATTTAGATAATCCCATGCTTCCCAAAATTCAAATTTAAAACGTCAAAAAATTTAGTTTTAGGTATTTCAGAAGAAACAGTCTAGACGAAGCCTTAAATATGCTTGCTACTTTTATAGATATTGAATAATCCAGCAAAAATAGATAATAACCAGAGGTAATATCAATATATCTCTATTGATTGATACCAGAAAAATTGTGTAGATGAATGGTCTACAATTATTGTTAGATCTTATTCAGTAAAAGTACTTATAATTTACTAGAATAAATGAAAAAAGAATTATATAACTTTAACCTTGAATTTTTTATTGACTTTGTTATACTTTTGTCATTTTATTTATACATCTTTTAAAAATTTTCAGCTCTAAGCGTAATTCGAAAAGTCTATTTTGACCGGACTGTGAAGGTCACGTTATTGGTTCTACGAACAAAAACAAATGACTCAACATTTTTCTAACAATTAAACAAGAGTTAACATACTTTGGACACTGAAAGTTGTTTTAATTTACTTGAAATATTGTTCTTTAAAAAGCAGTGAAGTAGATTCCACTCTTTTCGAATCATTGATTTTATGATTCATTGGTTTTATGAATTGAATGCACACTGTAATCGAATTTGATTTTGCTATTCGGAATCAAAACGTGGTAGTCATGGCGTATTACTTTTTAACAATCGGTAGCCAAATCTTTATGGTTGACTGTTCAGCAGTTAGTAACAATTTTACCTCGAATTCAGATCACATGGCCCAGTTCAAGTGATGCTCCAATATTTGGGATGCACTTGGTCCACTGACAGGCCAAACATTTCGATAAATGGAATTCGGTAATACCTTAACCGGTTCCGAGTTGTACCGTAAATAACAGTCGCTAATTGCGTTTTGATTATGGGAATATATAAGTCTGCATCATTTTATACTAGCTACTTAAATCTACCTTCCTTTTTCATGTAGATCCCTTATCATAAAAGTCTTTTTGTAAGCTAATGATAGGTAACTGTAACTGTGCATTCATATTAATGATTTAATTTGATTTAATTTAAAAGATAAGCAGAAAGCGTGAATAACGGGAAAACCTTAATATACTGATTCATTGTCACCGTTCCCTATTTTGTATGAAAGTAGAGATAATGAAAATCAGCTTATGAATCTTAATTTATGATAAGACTTTGTGAAAAACCATCCTTTCATCCAAAAGATGAGCCTTATAAATAAGAAGTATTTAGAATTATGTAAATATCCGTAAGTTACAAAATTACCGCACTGTGCAAAACTTATGTTCTTATCAATAAATTATTATGTTTGAAATAATATAACCATTTATGAAATAAACGAATCAAAATGTGTCTGTATTTTGAAAGGGATTAGTCGAAAGTTTTTGTAGCAACTAGAATATTGTAAACTTATTCAAAAAGTTTGTGGTATATCTGAAATACTTTTGAATATATCTAACTTAATACTGCTTTGTTATGAAGCTGCTTAAATATTCTTCTTATTTAGTTAGTTGGATCTAATTTCAGTTGCAATCCACTTATTTGAAAGTCAATGATAAAAAGTTTCAATTGACTCGAAGGTAGCTAAAGGGTCCGTCTCTCTGGCGTGCCAGAGACAGATCAATACTTCTTTTGAAAACTTCCAAAAGGGATTTAGTACTAAGTTAAACCTGAATTTAAGAGAGTCGCCGGTAACGAGCGAAGTTTTTGGCCACAATGAATGTAATTAATCGAAAATTTAATTTTTAACTTTTCTTCTTTCGTGATAGTGCTTGTCTTGGGTCGCACGTTTTCACGGAATTTGTATTTAAAAAAGTTTTTAAACGCTTCAAGTAGTGATTAAGTTTTGTTGATGAATAGGTTTTAATTTAATTTTAGCAGCAGATCTTGAGGTGGAGCATAAAATAAGAAGGTAGAACCGCTTTGTCAGATTAATCTCATCAGCATATTTTATTAATTTTGTAAAAAAACCCTTCTCGAATAATATTTAATGGAACAGAATCTTTTTTATAAAAAAAAGCTGCAGTATTAGGTTCATAGTTGTCCCTAATATAAATCGACGTCATTTTGAGTCATATATTTCCCAGTTTCCAGAGGCTTTTGCAAATCCCTAATTAGTAATTCCACTTCAATAGCTATCCTTCTGTTAGCTAGCTTAATTGCTTGTTAGTATTCTGAACAACCAATTACCACAACTACATAATACGAGATTTAGCCAGAACAGCTTTAGACATGAGCTTGATTATCTACGTTTCCGAAAACCAGTCCTCATTATATTTTGCGTAAATATACTGGTTGGAATTGAAACAACGCAATTTTTGTTTTTGTAATGGAGTCATTGTACTCTGTAAAGTTACAGAACAAATTGTTTATGACGATGAAACCCCCGGATAGCTCCGAAATTGTGAAATAAAACATAAACTACATTTTTTTTAGGTGGGATATCATCAAATGATTTCTTATGCATTAGGGTGGAGCAAGAGGGCTCAATCCAGACCATGGCCTAAACCAAAGCTGAGAGATTACCGGCACCGATCGCCTCCCCGAGGACACAGCTTTGCTCCACCCAAGCGGTGTAGACTACCACAGTATGCGCCACTGGACAGTCCGCCTAATGGTGAGACCCAGTTGTTCCTGCCACCTGTATTGAAACAGGAATCTCTAGAACTGGCTTTGTGCGGTGAAGCCTTAATTAAAAAAAAAAACTCACATAAAAACTTATTTACTAACTAACACATAAAGCAACTAGCTTAAAAGTTTTAAATGTTAAAGTTTTAGATTCAACTTATTCAGCCATAACAGGTCGGACGAAATAAGACAGGCAATTTAGGACGAGATTAACAAGATCTGTATTGATAACGAAAGCTAATCCAGGCTTTAATAACGTTCATTGTTTTGTAGAGTTTATTACTAAATTATTTAGATATAAATACGTTGGTGAATATTAAAATAATGCGTAGGTATTGAGAGGGTATTTTAAAGATTTTGATCTGTAGTGATTTTTTGTGAGTATATACTGATAACTGACTGAATTAGATACTGAAGATTTTTAAGGCCTCTGCACACCACGTTTTATAAACGCGTCGTTGACGAGCGTTTTAGAAACGTGCACTGACGGCGCGCTTTTATCCTATTTAAGGGCCAGTGCAAATCATGTTTATTTTTAAACTCATCGTTGACGCGCGTTTTTATGTATAGATATAATCATCGACAAAATTTAACTTGTACTAAAATCAAATTTTGTTGTAATTAAACTTGTTGTGTTAATTTGTATTTTATACTTAACTAAGTAAACCTGTGAAAAATTCCTCCGCATCTTTGTCAACTGGAAGTGTACCCAAAAGACAGACTGCATTGCTAAGTTGGCGCAACAAAGTCATGCGAAGCGTGAACCTTTGGATAGATCCTTAAATAGTATCTCATGTACTCGAACCCTACGGTCTAAGTTTTTTAATCACATTGTATAGCTCAAAAATTTAAAAAACCAATGAGTTTATTATACTTTCACCGCTTGAAGTGTTATAAATAATAATGTAGGATATTGGAATAAGTACAACATCAAATCAAATACTAAACTAAACTATAATAACAATAGCAAATCATAACACTCGATTCAGTTTGAGTTTTGGCAAGAGACTAAATTGAACAGGGTTTAAATTCCGGAGGTTACCGCTTACACAAACATGCAAAACATTAATTACTCAACGGCCAGACGGCGGGTTTGAACACAGATGCAATTCAAGCAAATACCTTGAATGTTGATCGCTTAGCCACTCTTCACTGATACAATGTAGGAGCCATTGCACAACAATTATAGGTATTAATTTTGATTTTAAAGTAATTTGTACATCTACCACAGTGTAGGTCAAAGGTAGTAGAGAAAGCCGCCTAAATACCTGTGAAAAGTAAATGTTGCATGACATTATAATAAGCATAAGCATAAAACAAAAAAGAAGAGACCCTACACTAAAATTTACTGTTGTATTGTGAAGGCGTTCACAAATATATAAACGCACATACACAACCATAACCGGAACAACTATCTGTAAGCCATACAAATATTTGTACTGTGAGGGAATTGCAGCAGCAGCCAATTGCTGATCGTACTGCGAACCGTGCCGTAAACGATTCACCAATTTACACAAAGGGTTCTTACTTGATGTGCTCAGAATAAGATCCTTTAAATATGCACAGAAAAACACAAATATCTAAAAATAGGCCCATGTTAGAGGAGCCGAGCATGAGCCGAGTTCAAAATCGTATAGTATGGACTGACTTATAGTCCAAGATCCCAAAGCTGTCTGACGTCGCCGCCGTCTGACGACAGCTCTAAGAACTTGGTATATTATTGTGATTATTAAAAATCTAAAACAACCAAGTTTTGTATTAAGATTTAAGTGCTTTAATTATCTTTGTGGGTAACATATATTTTATACGCATTCTTAAACTAAATATGTAGACTAGAATTTTTTAGGGTTCCGTACTTCAGAAAGAAAAATCGGAACCCTTATTGGATCACGTTATTGTCCGTCGGCCAGTCTGTTTGTTTGTCAAGACCCTTTATGTCGGAAACGCGTGGAAGTATCGAGTTGAAATTAAAACCATCTACTCAGGTCTACGGTCCCTTGAAAAAAAAAGTTACGCCCGTCTAATATGTCGTAAAAAAGTATATTTTGACACTCTCAAGGGAATCAAAATTCATTAGGTACTTCCCGTTGACCTAGAGTCCTGAAATTTGGTATGTAGCATGGTCTCATAGCACAAGTATAGGAAACAATCTGAAAAATGTAAATATGTAATAAAGTCTATTCTATTCTATTCGACTCTGTGTAGTTACGAGGATATTTTTTTTAATTTGGAAAAATCTTGGTAACTCAATTCGGGAATTAAACTGTTTTCGTAGGTAAGTTATTTACGGAACCCCCAGTGCACGAATCCAACTCACCCTGGCCCAGTTTTTTTTATAACTGTTATGGTGATGTTTCGTCATTTACCTTTTTGAATTTTGATAATGTCCAGGCGAGTCTTTGGCACGAAGGTTTATATTGGGACAGGATTTGTAATTTTTCTTCAAAAACAGCACCACACTAGTATCGACCAGTTAGACTACTAGGTTTGCTGCAATATAATACACTTTTCATACACTTACTTCAGATCATGAGAAATTTAAAAGAAATCTAAATCACAGTTTGTGATTTTTTTTCAGAATAAAATCATTTTATTAAAAATCTACTACATAGTTCATCTGGCGAGACAAATCGCCGCAAGGCGGACGGTGTTCCGGAGGGATCTCATGGCAGCGCTGAGCACGCTACAATTGCGATTATAAGGCTCCTCGTTGAAGAGTGGCTGGAGAGTTGCCATGGTGTCTTCCGCATGTCACAGGTCGTCACCGAACATGGTATGTTCCGGAGGTCACTGTTTCGGACCTCCCAAAGGACACGAAGGAGCATTTTAATCAGTAAAAGTTTATCACGCTCTGTCGCTCCAATCTAGAACGGGAGAATTAGGATGATTTTCCACCTCATTAACAATATTTATTTTAATCGAACAGACTTTTGATGCGGTATCCATAAACTCTACCTCTATGTGTAACTATATTACCATTTTTTTGCGAGGTATGCTTGGGCGGAGCATCGCCGTGCCCTCGTAGGGGCGATCGGCGTCGGATACCTCTCGCACCAGCTTTGGTTGAGGCCATGGTCCGGAGCGAGGAGGAGTGGCAGGCGGCCGCCGACTTCTGCGAAGCAGTAATGCTCGCTAAGGAGGAGGCCGACCGCATGAGGCAACGACGCTCTCGCCGCCGCCGCGATTCCGATCCCGATTTCCAGCCACCGTAGGCGCGAGCGTTCGGACAGTAAGCCAATGGGTAGCTCGCTATCCGGCTGTCCGGTAACTGTCCGGGCCAAGCCCAAGTTGTCGACAGCGCGCACTGTTCCCGCGCGCCTCTAGGAGTTGTCAGTAACAGCAGGGGCCCAGCCGGGTCGAAGCCTACTGGGGCCAGAGTTAACTGAAAGGGAACTCGAGCCCCGGTATGAAGGCTTGAAGGAACGGGGTGGGTTTTTTAGTCAGTAAGAGTCTGACACTATCTCCCGCTCCGCCCAAGAGCTGGGGTTGTTATTGGATGATTTTCCCCACCAAAAACAAAAGACCCGACTACGGCAAGCCAAAGAAGTGTTACGATTTTGACAGGCTATGTATGTGTGTATTATGCGAGTATATTCATCTGTTCCCTCATAGCTCCTAATCTACTAATTGGAACTCGTCATAATTATGAGGTATCGTTAGAACCGTCATAATTGTCCACTGAACATATGCCACGTGACGTGTCACAATACGCGATATGGCGCCCTTTAGCGGACAAAAAGTAATGTATTAAAAATAAAAATGGAGATAATACGTCGTGTTTGGTATCATTTGAAAGGGCTTCACGGAAATAGTATAGAAACACTGTAATTTCGCACCAAAATTGTTTAAATAAAAATAAAGTAAAATAACTAAAACTCGACTACGACAAAAAAAAATCGCTGAAAAAGAATGAAACAAGATTTTCAGCATGGTGAAAAACAACAACAGAACAAAAAGAAAAGCCGTAGTCACACGTTATTAAAGTGTTTCGGTTGGTACCTATAACGTGTGACTACGGCTTTTCTTTTTGTTCTGTTCTTGTTTTTCACCATGCTGAAAATCTTGTTTCATTCTTTTTCAGCGACTTTTTTTTGTCGTAGTCGGGTTTTAGTTTTTAACTTTATTTTTTTATTGTTGATAGGTTCGCGCTTGATCGCTATGTCGTCTGATGGAAAGCGACGATTCGGTCGACGATGGAACGCGCTTACCTAGAAGAAACCTATTCACTTTTGACTTCTCTTCTCTTACTTATTTATTTTTATTATTATTTAGACAATTACAAACTACTTATTTATCTGAAATTGTCAATATTCAATTTTGTTGACAGTAAAGGTACATACCATTACTGTTTATAAAGTTAAAAATAATACACAAAAACAGGCAATATAATTTACTAATCCATTAGTCGATGATCTGATGAGTGTTGGGAATACGATGGATGTGAGACGCACAGGATTGGTTGTTGCGGTGACACTTGAGGGAGGCCTATGTCTAACAGTAGACCTTCTTCGGCTGAAATGATGATGCGTTTGTTATACGTATTATATTGTCAGTTTTTGTTTCAGTACCTATTAATTATAAAGCATTCCATTAAAACAATTCTAACAAAATAAATATTAGTGACTTGTCGATCTGCAGCTATCTAATAATCTTGTCTAATGGGTATTCTAAGCTATTTAATTAAATATTTATATGCAGACTGAAAACGCCATCCGATGTAGGTACAGGTTCTTACAAAGTTTAAATTACTGTCGTATCCTCACATATATATACTACACAACAAAGAAAACATGTTATGTGCGCAAAGTGTCGTAACAGGTTGGTAACTTTAGAATTATCAGATCTCGCACAAAGGTATTTTGGGCAAGGCATGAGGATGACTATCACATTATTTTTAGATTACAGAACAGGTAGTGGTTTTTGGTGGGAGTGACAGCTTTTTACCCGACTGCAAGAAGGGTTCTTTTATAAAAGGAGGTCACGGTATCAGAAAAACGATGAAGCCAAATTAATGAAGATATTAATAAATCACTTAGGTTCTTTTATCATGTCTCCAGCGAAATACGATAAATTTATTTGCGACAAAATATTACAATGAATTGATTTAACGAATTGGCGACAAAAATTGTACCGACACGCTTGTGTACACGTAGTACAAAACAAAAGGTAAATGCGCACGTCAACTCGAGCATGCCAACTCAAACATCGGTTACAAAGTCAACCAAGAATTCGGATACTGTGATTTATTTAATCCAAGTTATTCACTTCGTTTATTAAGCAGAGTCGAGATTAATACTGAGAGCTTAACGTAAGACGTGAACTCGGCACCCCGCACCCCGCCACCCCTCCTCCCCCCCCGCCGTGGCCCGCGGGACCCGGCACCCCGCGTGACGCCGACAGATAAGCTAATTACTTATTGTGATTTAGCAACCGGTTCTCGGCAAATTTTTCATCAAATTTTCACAGAGCAATTCTGAATAATAAGTAGACGTCGTCCACCACAATGGCAGCAATTAACCGGACAATTTAACTTTTTAATTGCGAATTAAGAAACTGGGGAGTGCAAAGGTTGAACACGGCCCGTAAAATTAATTGTCAAGAAAGGTTTTACTGTCCGCCGGACCATTTTACATAGTATGTTCACACATAGCACTGCGGCTCCAATCTGGAAGAGAAAATCATAAAATTCGTTCACTCCCATTAATCTACGTGAAGTTATTAACCAGACAAAGTACAAGAAATTTATTTAATATATATTTCCAAGGTTGGTTAACACCGCAGTTTTAAAACTTTTACCGAGTAGTTTTTTATCGGGTTCTTTGTTTTCACCCATAATCCTAGTTTTTCTTAGTGTCCGTACCAAGCAGAGGGAAACTTTCCAAAACTTGAATTCATAAAGAAAGTTTAAAGTTTGAACAAAGTTAAATAAAAACAGAAAAGCTTCATTGTGTAGTCAAAGCGCAGGCGGCATTACCTAATTGTGTTTGTTATCTACGTAACTTGTGTCTGCCCGAGAAACAGTGTATTAATATGAAAGCGATTTTAGCTTTGCGTTAATCGGAATTCGGGAATGAGCATAGACAATGTAAACATGACAATAGGAGCAAGAGTAAGGGGCTGGTTGGCACTCGTATCGGTGGCGTGCCACTCGTGAGATAACACAACGCGGCGTCTTTGTGGACGGATGTAAAATTATTAAGCAACGGAATGCCGTAAATGGGATTTGCCTCTGTAATACCAAGGGTAAGAGGCGACTCGCTCCTAACATGGGGTTTCATACGATTAAGTTTATCGAATTCCGGGCGTAGTACCTAATTATGTTTCATGATATCGCTGGGCAGCTACATTGTCTGGCCTCGACGTTGTGATTTTTTCCTTATCCACCAAAAATTATAATGTATTTTAACGGCGTTGTGAGATGGTTTCCCCTCGCTCACTTTTAGCTCAGACAAATTTTTTCGTGCATATTTCAAGCGGGATTAAATTGTTTCAAACTTTGTCGGACAGTCTGTCGAATGCGAGAAGGCTCGAATCGATTGACAGTCGGATGATTCTGTCGTTATAAAACCCCACAGATATTGAAAGTCGATCTATGTAAAAATGGTGTCCGTGTCAAATTGGCAACGAGAATAAAGCAGCCACAAAGTAAACACCATTCAATTTTATTACTGAGAACAGTCTCCTTTGAAAATCCCTCGGTAGCAATCCCGTAAATCTCTATTTGTCGCAACTAAAACAGGTCACGGCGGAAGGCTATTACGTTCCCTAAATGCTGCCGAACTCCCTGTAGAGCGCTCTAATCCACTACGAACGGGCTGGTGTCAAACGCAGCCCAGGGTTGTTTGTATTGTTTATTGTCGCGACGCTCGTTCGTACGGCAAAGACGCCGCCGCCGTCGCCGGCACGGGAGAGCATGTTTCAATTGATGGAGCCGAACAGTCCCCGGAGTGAACTATTATATTCCTGCCCACGAACGATACTTATCCTCACTTAATGTCTCCTTTACCTTACTTTGAAATGTCGGAGAGCTTTACAGTAAGTATTTCGAATGTGGAACAAAAGCTCAAGTATTTACTTACTTACTAAAGAAATAGCTTTTCTATCGGGATGTCTGTTTTAAATGTTTAACTCAATGATTACAGCCAATTAAAAAACAAATTGCCTTGTATGAAATCATATGAATCTCTCTTACAAAGATAAAAGTTTTATCAATCGGGAGTTATTAGACGAGTGCGTATTCACATCTTCGTCTGTACGAGCCGCGTCGTCGTCAGTCGGCCGGTTTTTATGCGACAGTTCGGCGTTCGGGTGTGGATGAATAAAAAGCACTGAAGAGCCAGCAGAATGGAACAAAACACTTGAAACAATATCGCGACAGAGCGGCAATCATTCCTGTTTTATCTCAGTTTGTGCACGCTGCGCCGCGGAAACTGCTCTAATAAAAAACTACCATGTGTTTCTACGTACCTATACTGTGCACGGTACACATATATAGGTAACTGCAGTGCTGCACCTGCGTTGTTCCTTGCAGATATGAAGTAAAAAATATTACGCTTTCGTTTTTGTCCGGGCTTTTGAAATACCTATTCTATTTTAACATACCGATGTATGGCCGATTCTGGGTTTTACAAACGCGCTACCAGATAAAATATGTTTTAATACTGAAGTTCGAAACATTTCTATATTTCACGATAGTGTATCGACTTTATTTATTTTTATATCCTTCAATGTGTTTATTTTCGAAAGGCAATTGAATAGAAACTGAAAAATATCGAACATTCTGTATTTTATTTTCAGCATCCGTCACAGGAATAGGTAAATATTTGTGCGCTTATTTAGATTTATTCAGGTAGTTAGTTTGTTTTGGCGCCATAGTTTTAAACTACCTACAGTTTTAGAGTAATTTTTGGTGCACGCTACTATTTATCTTATTCACACAATGATTTCAAATGGCAACATAAAGGTATTTTAAATGGATGGACAAGTTTTTTTACGAATGTAACACAACTATGAATTAGGTTAGGAGTGCACTATTTGTACCAGTTACAGTCCATGCAATCTTCCGCCGGCAGCACGATAAACTTTTTGCTCCAGTTAAAAACTTGAACCAGGTCATTAGATACCACACAATCGACGATTATAACAATTGTCACCCACAGTGGAAATGATATTAAAAAACCAAGACATATGAGCGTATGAAAAAATAAATCAGGCTTTATTTAATGCCATTATTTTTACAGTAAAGTCGTGGTCCGACTGCGAGCGGGAACGGGTTACGGTAACCAGGTAACCCGAGATTACCTTTGGGACGCGGGTTCAACTTAGTTTACTTACGAACTTTTTCACGGTCAAATGTGTTGTGTAAGTTGTGTTTATAACTTCACTAAGTAGAGACCCAAGTCGTGCGTGGTAGCCCCAACCTACTTAAAGTGTTAGCAAGAAATTGGCAAGGTGGCTCTTAATGTACCCAACTATATTTACACTATAATGTACCGAACTATTTCATAAGATGGATGGGAATATGGGAATTTATTATTATATTTTTCAGTAAGCCAAAAAAAAATATTATAAGATGCTTATGTACTGAATTTCCACTGGTCGATACCTATTATACGAAGTCGGTAATGAATAAAAGACGTGAAGTGACGTTACCCGCTGCTTAAATCTAAAAGATCCGTTCTCATTGTAACACACTTCGCATTCACAAGGCTTTGAATCCTGTTCTCTCGAAAAGGAAAAATAAATATTCTTTATACTCATTTGATTTCTCTTTTTTGTTCCAGATTTACCGAGCGTGGCTGAAATGAAACCATAATAACATTGTAATTTTACGAGACAATAAATAACTGTTTTAAATATACTCTACGTAGGATAAATGATGGTCTTAATATATGTATTCTATTTGAAATTTTGAGACAATATACCTCAGAACGAGGGTTGTTATGATAATAACGCGATGTGAAGCAGGACCAAAGAGTTTACTGATGCCAAATGTCTTTTGACGCCATGACGTCGGAATCATCGCGGCGCTCAAGATCCGTTTCCATGGAAACCGGCGGCCTACCACTGGTTTCGACGTTTGCGCTTCTCACTATAGTCGCAGGTAAGATAGTGAACACCTACCCTATATAATCATTCTCACAATCTCGAATCGTCAAGAGTGACATTATTGGTTATTTACGTTAAAGATCACACATCATCAAGTACCTATTTGCAGATATAATTTTTTGTTTCACGGTAACGGACACGGTTAGCACAAAGGTTGAACAATTGGCCTCTGTGATGCTTATCGTGAATTCGATTCCCGTATGGGAAAAATATTTTGCGTAGCCTACATAATAGATGTTCCGGGTGTGGGTGTCTTGTATATGTGAGTTAACGAACGCAAAGACGATACTAGATAATCCTTAGTGTGGGGCTACGTTTCTTTTAAAAGAAAAAAAAGTCAGTATTTTAATATGTGTTTGCTTGGTTGATGGGAGACTGATTTTCTCCAACGGGCTTTTTGTTGTTTTTTTTTTTTACAAAATAAACCTTTAAAAGATATTAAATTCCAGCTTGAAATATCAAACTTTAGATAGACTACCTCCAAGCCGAAGACACAAGGAGTCAGAGCGAGAGGACCTCTCATTTGACGATTCACAAAGCCATTCCCTTTATGTTCGCCTCTGACTTTAATTAGTTATAAACATTGTTAAACTTCAAGGCGGAGAGTTAACGCCCATTTTGAATAAAATTACCTCAATGTGCCTAACGAACCTTGTTCCAATGTGGAATATTATGCCTATTATCTTGTAGGACCGAATAACATTACTTGTACTGTAGGACCGTTAATATTGTGAATGTACTATTTTGTAGTAAAATAGTAAAACCATTATGGAGGAAGTTTTTAGAAAATTATCATTAATTTGTATGTGGTTTATAACAGCAAGGAATATTTCATCCTTTTTTTTGGGGTGGTAAAATCATCAAATATAAGGAACTTCTCCCGCTCTGGGTGAAGCGAGAGATAGTGCCAGACTTTAGCTGACTATAACCCATTAGTGTTGCTTCAGTTGGCTTTTATATCGCCAATAATCTCGCAGCTACCGTATGCGTGGGTTTGCGGACGATGAGTAATGCTCAGCCCGGGCCGACTCCGAGTCGTCGATGACATGTGGTGTTCCACGGGCGCCTCTAAGAGATGTCAGCATAATCATAGGGGTCCAGCTACGTCGAAGCATACTGGAGCCATTGGTTGACTTCTGCAAGTTACACGTGGTCGTGGGACGCAAAGGACATTTTTGGTATGGGAGTTGGGGCAAGTGTTACCCAGAATGCACATATAGTGTATTTTGTTCCTCAGGCCAACACCAATTAGTAAACTGAAGCGCTCTAAAATCTGTCCCAGGAGACAAGAGAAAAAAATATTTTTGGTGAATTATTTATTTTTGAAAAGCTCAGTTATTGTTTTTGGCATAATTGATTACTAATTATAATATGTACACAGAAGTTATTATTATTAATTTATTTTCAAGTAACAGAGACTCATTATAATTAAAAATAATTAACATACAGACAATACAAACCATAAATTACATAAAATTAAACAATAATAACGGCAACTGAACGAACACAAGGTTGGTTTTATTAAGTAAGAGTCTAACACGCCCTCCCGCTCCGTCCTAGAGAGAGAAAAGTCATTAGATGATTTTCCACTATAGAGATATACAATATATCTTTTTTTATTTAATGACACATAAGTTTATGATAAGGAAAATAGATAAATTTATAAATAAGAATACATTAGAAGTGGCCGTGGGCCCCGAACTAGGACCAGCCTGTATATTGGACCCTGCTTTCCATTTTAACTTTTATGAAATACAAGCGCTATTACAGAAAAGCGTTGTAATTTACAAGCGAAGTTAACTACCACATAGTTGAGAGTAATACATCTCGCAGTAACAATAATGACAAGTTCGGCCAAAGTTTTTTGCATACATTTCGTAAATTGGTGGAGGTGAGTTTCCAACTATTGGACAGGCGAGTAACTGAACACACTAATGGAAAACCTGATGAAAAGCTTAACATCCTTTCGACCGTCTCTTGCCGCTTTGAAAACGTTAATTTTCTCTACCTATTACAGTTATATTAAAACTGGTGCCCCAAAGTCGCACCACTCCAAATATTTGACGAATATTCTGCAAAATATATTCGTAATGATTTTCTAGAAAATGTTGGTCAAAATTCTGTGTAGAAGATTTAAAGCTTTTAACATTTTTACTGACATTAACGACACACGTTTATTTTACTTTAAAGGACCGTTGTTTTGGAGTAAATTGATACTTCATTAAAACATGTCAACATAATGAATATGCGAGAGCGCCTTTGAGTTTACACAGCCGTGATACATCATTTTTTTCCGAGAATCACTAATTTGGCAAAAGGTCAAAACTGTTACGCGCATGTAATACAGAAAAGTACATTATAATATGAAAGTTAAATTAAACGAACATCACCAAAAACAGCACTTAAAAAGTAGAAAGTTTAGCTGGGACGCGTGCAGCAAATGTTTGAATTCTGCAAGCTCTAGGAATTATGTATTGTATTGATTTTGTACAAGAATGCAAATGTTCGGTTACAAAATTTAAATAAGCGTTTTATGTAGTTGGGAATTATACAAGCAAAGCCGCGTCACGTAAAATTATGTCGGCATGAGGGAACAACATGTCAAGTCACAATTCCATGCACGTTTAGCTTTGTTTCTTTCTGTACGTGTTTGTTCGGAACGTGAGTTAAAACTAGACCGCACTTCACGTGATGTAGCAAATTGTTGCACTTTAACGACTGTCTACAGTGGCGACTGCAGTTTAGAAGTAATACCACCCCAGATTCCCTCACGTACCGCGACGCGCCTCCGCCGCGCGTCAGACGTAAGGAACCCGCACTCAACGCTGCCCTACCGGATTCCAAGTTTAATTGAAAACGCTTTATATAACCTTTTCTTTTAATTGTTTAAGGCTTTCACTTCATCCCTGCCCCGTGCTCTGTGAAATGTTTAATTATAGTTCCTAATGAAAACTCCACAATTTAAATAAACACGTACAAAATAAATAATGATGTTTGTGTGCAATGCGAACGATATGCGTTAAACCCACAGCGGATTACAGCTAATCATTGGATTAATTGTATGGAAATTAGTGATCGTACGCGCGGTGAATTTAACGCAATTCTATCAGAATGTAATTATAGACGCCGATGAGCGTGAAATAGTGAATAATTGGAACACGTAATCGAATATGGAGGGCTCGACCGTTGAAGTTCGCAGTAATTATGAAATTTATTCATATTGGCTGATTTTGGATTGCATACAATATATGTGAACATTTAAAAAAAATCTTGAATGTTGTTAATGATATTTTTATGTGGTAAAACGCGTAGGTGATTTATGACTGTAGATATAATTTTATCCATCGCTCGGGTGGTGAATATCAAGATAAAGGGGTCGTCGGTCGACAAAGTTCGCCGCGTAGCTGGCGGCTACTGGCCCCGAGTTATTAATTTTCATTTGACTCGGATAAAAGCCTTACTTATTGCTATTAAACGTCTTTGAGTAATTTGTTTTGTGACATCTTTGCGTTATAATCCTTATGTGGACATTTTGAAGTTAAAATACAATTCATTTTCATCATATTTAAGCTTTTAAAGCTTTATGCACATTGTTAATTGACGTAATCATGAGTGTCATTTCACTCAACAAAGTATTTAATTAAAAATGAAATGTATTTTTCGGCTCTGTGTGTTCAATTTTGACTTAAATTTTAAGCTTTAAAAATATTTACTTTCGCTTCAACTTGATAACGGGATGATGTGTGACCGGAGACGAGTGACGAATGTTCCATATCGGGGTGTTATTAATTTTCATTTGACAGCTACGCTGCTTCACTCGGCGAGACCGCCGCGCGATGCGGCGTGACAAAGGCCTCGCCTCTAGTGAAAACACTGCCTCGTTTTGTTCCATTATCGGTTCACTGTGGACTGTGATTCGGAGAATAGTGTAGCATTTGTAAATCTGTGGGAAACAGAGAATTGTATATCTACTTTTTGTTGAATAGATTTGGGATAGTGCGATGAAAATCGGTCACTCACATGCGTTGTTTCATTCGGAAAAGAGAATGAAAATAGAATTTGTTAAAAATGAAAGTATATTTTTGAATTACGCGTATTACATTTCTTACTAAGCTTATTAACCTCGAAACGGCCTAAGTACACCGTTTCGAGGTCGCTGCTTTTGAAAAAGCAATAAATAGGAACTCATGCTCAACCTTATTTTTAGGGTTCCGTTCCTCAAAAGGAAAAAATGGAACCCTTAGAGTTCACTTTGTTGTCCGTCCATCTGTCTGTCTATCAATACCCTTTATCTCGAGTACGCGTGGAGGTATCGAGTTGAAATTAAAAATAAAATACTCAGGCTTGCGGTCCCTTTAAGCTGTGAAAAAATCAAACTTCTAAGTTAACGAATCTGTTAATCAACAAGTAGATATAGCTGCGGATGTTATATTTCAATTGCCATTACTTACATAACCTAAAGATAGGATGCCGCAAAAAATAATTTTTTCAAACATTTTTTACAAGCCATTACTGTCCCATAGCTGGAAAAAGGCCCCCTCCAAGTCCTACCAGATATTCTTCTCCGACACCGTCTTGAACCAGTCCCCGCGGTACGCATCTAAATCGTCTCACCACCCATTTCTGGGCCTCGTATTATCATTATAATTTAAATATTTATGTAGAAAATATAGCAGTCAATAATTTATCTACATATATTATATACTTGTACTCAACTTCTTAGCATAGATAAAGTTTTACACTAAAATTCACAACGAGCAAGTTGTGAAAGCGGCGAGGTAGAAAATCTTAAGTATTGAGCGAGTGAACACGTAAACAGCTAAGTTAGGAGCGTATTATTGAAGCCGGGTGAATCAGATCCATCCCCGTTTAATTTACAGGGGTCATATTACCAGCATTGATCCGGAAATCCATTACCCGACCGACCGATGAAAATAACAATTTTAATTTTCTCTACGTCTTATCTTTTCGATACACTGCACTTTGCGTTGAATGTTTTGTTCTAAATAACATTGAGATGAACAATAAATTGTTTAGTGCCATTTATGGCTGTGACTATGTATACTTTGCGTTTGCCCGCCAATAAGTTCCTTAATTTTTTTCAAATGTTAATTGCTTTTTTTTATTGGCTTGCGCTTGACCATCTCACCTGATAGTAAGTTATGATGTGACCGATGATAGAGCACACTTGCTTAGAAGTAACCTATTCATTCTTGACTTAAAGACCTAGGGATCTACAACCTAGAAGTTTTGTAGTTATCAGGAAACAGACTCCGGCAGCAAATTCCACTTCTTTGCTGTATGTACAATGAATGTGTTCCCAAAACGTTTTGTGCGGGTGGGTAGGATGTCCACCGTGTACCGGTGGTACAAACTAATTTGACTTGGCAATAACCCGGAAAAGAAGTTACAGATTATTTCTTACCTCATTCAATATTGTAGTCCACAACTAGAAAAAGTCGTATTCCTATTAGGTTTGTTCAAAACTTCACCCAATGTGGGTTCCATTTCGTTCCGATCTGAAATTGGCGAAACGACTAATGCGAAAGTGGGTTGTAGCGATAACTCGAACAATTGGTGACAAGTAAACGCTTCGCAGTGAATATATTAAGGGGTCAGTAACGGTCAGTATAAGCTCTGTGAATTCTGGAACTGTGAACGTACTGATAAATTTCAGCCACGGGACAGTCTACTTCCACACATTTCTGTCGTAAAGATGTAAAGTCGGAATATGAGTTATGAAACATCTAAAGCAAAAATTCGGGATTTTAACAAGCGTTTTGAACTGAAAAGAAAACTTTTTTTATAATGTGCAGACTGTTTATGTTTAATTCTTTGAGCTTAAGCTTTGAACTGCTAACCTTACTTTGCAGTTTATAAAGCTGAGGTATTTTTCGACCGCAGTGTTTGCTGGGGACGCTAATATACTGGTACTATTTATGTATAAGCTCTAATATATGACACTACGTATTAGTGACTTCAATAACTTTTATTACTACCTTTATAAAGTTGAACACGAAAATAATTGTAAATGCGGCAAATGTAAACGATTATTAAATGCAAACTACAATGTTCATTTACGTACATATAATTATGGCGATACTATAATACCATCATTAGTAGCTGTACATCTAACTACAGTATCAAAATTCGTGCTCTCGATCAAAATGTTTGTTGAATAGAATTTTCGTGTTTGGCAAGTCAATGATTACGGCCTACATTTCAAAACACATTTCAGCATTCTATCTTTCAAATTGGGACTAGCGCGCAAACATACTTTTGTTATAATTAATTAATGTATAAATCGCTATTTTTATTAGTATAATTTCGTTTGCTTTGACTTATTAGTGGACATCTTAGTGATATTCCTTTTCTGCTTATAATTTTAATTATATCAGGGTGGTACAGGGCAGGGGGTAGTTAATGACAGTAACGTACGGATAGTAAATCATCAAATACCTTCTCTCGCTCTGGGTGGAGCGATAGGGAGTGTTAGACTTTAAGTGAGTAAACCCCAACCGTGTTTCTTCAGTTGTCAATAAAACAGTAACACACAATAACGAATGTTATGACATCAGTAGATAATGTACAATAACTATAAAAATGAAATAGATTTACTTTGCATGGCAATATTAATTGAAATTGCTATTCGTATTATAAATTAAATCATTCCACTAATATGAGCAATTCAGAATTAATCAAATTCGATGGAATGTTATCCTCACCAAATTAAACAAATCCGTCCAACTATACAAAACTTGTTTATTAATAAATTACATTTTCAGTTTTCAATTAATTTTACTTATAAATAAAATATTTGTGTATTTACTCGCTTAGAACAAATTATAGTTTTTTGTGTAATTTCTAGGAATATTTGAAAAGCCACATAATGTGACTAATTATGTGAAAATATTCGAAGAATTATTATACTTAAATGGTCACGTTAATCAAGTGCAAACATTTCACTAATTATTATATTTAAACGGTTACGTAAATCAAGTATAAATTCGAAGAATTATGTTAATAATAGTTACGTTATTTAACATTAAATCATTTGGGAGATTTGGTAAAATTTATCATTTTAACATAACAGGTTATATTTCATACCAACATCCTACTAATATTATAATCGTGAAAGTTTGGTAGTATGAATGTTTGTTACTCTTTCACCCAAGACCTACGAAAATCAAGGATGAACTTAGTACCTAGGTAGGCCATGACCTAGAATAGCACATAGGTTACTTTTGTCCCGGGTGTATGTTCCCTTAGGATAATTTTTTACTATAACACGGGCGAAGCCGCGGACACCAACTAGTATTTTTATAAAGCGAAACGATGGTTCTCCAAGCTTCGTTTCCATAAGATTCCTAACAAGGGTCTTGATGACCATTATTCCAGTTAACCCTTCCAACAAACCTGAATAATTATACTTGTTATGGGTAGTTAAGTATGCGGGATAGTTTGAAAGCGTTTCCATCGCCCTGGAACGCAAAGGGCAACTGGAGGAACACAGGTGGTTTTTATTCAGTAAAAGTCTGACACTCCCTTTTGCTCCACTCAGAGCGGGAAAAGTATTTGGTGATTTTCTATCTAAAAGAAAATTGGTATTTCAAAAGAACAAAGATTGCGAATTAATGAACCTAACTCAAGAGGCGGTCATGTAAAAGTTTTTTTTGGATTGGCTAGGAAATGTAAATTAAAACTAAATCAAGTTGATTATTGTGTAACCGACTCTAAACAAACACTTACTCGCAGGAAATGGATATAGGAAAGTAAGTTGAAGTGGAAAGTAGACAGAACCATTTTATTGCGGCAAATCGACGAATACAGAGAACGCTGTGTAGGCAAGGAAAATGCCGAACGGGTGGGCATTACTTTTCGTCTACATGAATGCGAGCGAAGTCACGGGCTTTATAAATTCTACTGCATAAAACCGTTTGATTTGACTTTTCACGGATATCTCTGTCATTACAAATGAATGGGAAAAAATAATGGAGGCGCCTCCATTTTTTTAATTGAATCGTTCTGTGGTTCGAGCTAAAAAGTAAAAAATTTATTTAATCTCAGCCCGCATTAGCCGAATTGAACGAAAATATTCGGCGTTCCGAAATCCCGCACGAAGCCATTAATCGTTTTGATGTCACAGTATGGGACATTTAGTGTGACCCTTTTTATGCGCCAACCTTTCTCGATTTACGTCCCTAATCGCCGAATACCGAACGCCGAAAACTGAAATTCAGGCGTTCATATGCTGGTCGCGTTAAAACGCCGGCGCCGGTTCATTGTGAAGGATTATACAAATGATGTTCTGGAACATGAGCTTCTGTATTTGTTTCGCAAATCGGCATTTTGCCGCTTCCATACTCCGACTGGTTCTCCCAGACTTAGAATCGCTCACACTATGCATATCTTTTGTTCGCTATACGTACGAATGCTATTTACTTGAATGTAAAAACGTATTCACAGGAATTCATTTATTCTCAGCTTTTCAGAGTGAGCGTTGCCAATATCGGAAAAATGCTGATATTATTCGATACGTACTCTTGTTCAGTGTATGATTCGAATTAAATGGCTGGTATTACTTACCGGTAAACAAAGTAGTCTGCTGCGATTTTTGGTTACGGATGCAGAGATTTATTTAATGAAAGAAGATCAATTGCTATAGAATTCAGTAGCATCAGCAATTTCCCCACTTTTGTTTGTGCAAGCCTGACCCAATTTAAATCAATTTGAAAGGCCAATTCGACCTGTATTTCTTCTGATTGTATTTGGCTATCGTTGAATATAAAGCTGATCCGACTGTTCGCTGTATTGTGTATCAAGAGTGTTCGAGACCGACCACTTACTAAGCGTTTTTGTTATATTTTTTATACATTTCGATCTAGGCATATAAGTTTCGATTATGTCAGGGCGATAATTAAAATTTAGATAGTAGGTACATAATGACAGGTGAATAGGCGACATAATCTAACATATTATTATACTTGACTAATTTATAATGTGCGTTCCATTGTAAATTATTCAAGTATGATATACGGCCCAAATGTTATGGAAATAAATATAATGTATATCATTATATGGTTAAGGAGCGTGTATTGAACTCGTGCCTCATGGCATACCTCGAAGGAAACATGCCCTTTTTATTTTTATTTTTTTTCGATGGGAAAAATCATCTTATGACAACCCCCGCTCTTGGGCGGAGCGGGAGATAGTGTCAGACTCTTACTGACTAAAAAACCCATCCCGTTCCTTCAAGCCTTCATACCGGGGCTCGAGCGCCCTTTCGGATAACCCTGGCCCCAGTAAGCTTCGACCCGGCTGGGCCCCTGCTGTTGCTGACAACTCCTTGAGGCGCCGTGGACGACTTGGGCTTGGTCCGGACGGTTACCGGACGGCCGGACAGCGAGCTACCCATTGCTCACTGTCCGCAAGCCCGCGCCTACGGTGGCTGGAAATCGGGATCGGAGTCCCGGCGGCGGCGGCGAGAGCGCCGTTGCCTGATGCGGTCCGCTTCCTCCTTAGCGAGCATTACTGCTTCGCAGAAGTCGGTGACTGCCTGCCACTCCTCCTCGCTCCGGACCATGGCCTCGACCAAGGCCCGGCGCGAGAGGTCTCCGCCGCCGATTACCCCCACGAGGGCACGGCGATGCTCCGCCCAAGCAGGGCACACCGCGATTGTGTGCTCCACCGTGTCCTCCGGGCGTTCCGCACAGTGGCGGCACCCGGGCGTCACTTCCGCCTTGATTCGGAACAGGAACCTCCCGAACTTGCCATTTCCGGTGAGGACCTGTGTCATGCGAAAGGTAAGGACGCCGTGAGGTCTTTCCAGCCACGCCTCAAAGAGGGGACTTATCGCCATAATTGTGGCGTGCCCAGCACTGGGTTGCGATAGTCGCTGACGCCATTCCACCATGAGATCCCGCCGGAGCTCTGTCCGTCATGCCGCGACCTGTCGCGGCAGAGGACTTTCACCCCGGCGTTGCATCTCCACGCGCATGTCGTGCATGTGTGCAAGGACTGTTGCCTCCAGATCCCACGGCGGTAGGCCAGCCAGAAGGCTCGCCGCTTCGCGGGAAATCGTGCGGTATCCCCGCACCATCCGAATTGCCATGACCCTCTGGCAGGCGTTCAGGATGGCCGCCGGTCGCTTTTGCAGCGACGGCGCCCACACCGGCGCCCCGTAGAGAGCCATGGACCGAACGATCCCCGCGTAGAGCCTCCGGCAGGAGGCATATGGACCCCAAGGTTGGGCAGGAGCCGCTTGAGAGCGGCCCCTGTCCGGTTGAGTTTGGGAGCCAGACGTCGGAAATGCTCCACGAAATTCCACCGGCTGTCGAGGACGAGTCCCAGGTACTTCATCGTCGACCCGACACCGATGTGAACTCCTCCTACCGTTAAGGAAACATCTCCTCAGTGACCAGTACAGGCTCCGCCGCAATCGCTGTATGCCACTCATGCTCACTCTCTGAGTTGTTGCTGGTAGAAAAGCGTGCGAAGAGGCTAATTGTTGATCCAGATTTGATTAAATTACAAAGACATGGAGCACATGCCCAAGCAATTTTTGTTGTCATTATCGGTAAGTAGTCCAGAATGACGCTAAGTCTGAACCTGTCAATTTAGGAAAACAGCGACCCCGTGCATGGCAGGGTGGTTGGATCCCCGTCGTTGCATATATTTCCGGGAAGACCTACCCCACCCAGCCATTGTTCTAGATGACAATTTCCCTGCCAGAGCTGGGTGGTGTAACTTTTGTTTGAGAACTAAATGGTTTAATTTAGGGTCGCCGCACACTGGCCACCGGCATCAACCACAAAACGCCCCCATCGGAATATTTCCTGTAGGTTTCATTCATTTTATATGGACTCACTGCACACAGTTGACGCCGGTGACCGCCACACGTTACAAATCACCGCTGCTCGCGTCTTGTGGCCCAAACTAGCGCCTAAGCGCCGATACAAAACGCCATTACATGCCACTCGCGCATTTAATCCTTCTTCGTCAGAGTCCATTATGATACTTCGCATATGGGTTAAAAAAGTAGCCACAAGTGGCTATGACTCCTGGCGGCGTTTGTGGCTGTGGCCTATGTGCGGCGACATTTAGATGTTATTACCTAAACTTTTTCTTAAAATAAAAGAGCACAATATAGGTATGTATATACAAAAGTATACACAGTACTCTTTTGTCTTAAGATCTTCTTTTACCGGTATGAATGCAGTTTAATTTTGACTTTAGTGCTGATTTCAGAGATTTGAAGTTGAATGTTGTTTGCAGGTCAGCTGCAAGGGTCGGGCTACAGTGAGCAGGAGCCTGAGTTCCTATCGCCGCTGGAGAACCTCACTGTTGCGCAGGGCAGGGATGTGCATTTCACATGCACTGTTAATCATCTTGGCACGTATAAGGTAAGATATTTTAGTACAGATAGACTTAAATAATAATAATATTTTTAATCATCAAAAACATTGTAGTACATGATGACAATTTATACGATCGTTTTCAGTGTATAAAGACTACAGCGAATGGGTGGGTGAGCTAGCTAGGTTAATATATAACCTGTGTTAAGGAGTATAAGGAGTACAGTACCAGCTCCCAAGGAAAGAAACAATAAAATCTAGGAATTGCATGTCATTAAATAAAGGAAAAACATGTGACCCAATAGTCTTATCGCAAACTGGGATTTCTGTCATACTAGCTAATAGGTATTTAGGTAGATTACGAAATATTGAACAGCTAGAGGCATTTGAAATACAACAACCAACGAACATGGCTATAAACTGATTTCAGAACAATTCTAGAGAACATTATAACGTTTCTGTGTTCAACTACTATTTCCAACTCTGAAGAAAGTTATTCCCTTTCTGAACTAGTAATATACGGCCACACATACATTATACTATCGTGTTAATGTGAATTGTCATTGCTGTTTATCAGACCACGAAGTTTAATAACCCAAGCGGTAAACTGAAAACTAAATACATATTTACTAACTTGTAGTTTAAAGTAGTTTGCTCCATTTCATATCAACTTCAGTCAATATTTCATGGTGGTAATAAGCTTTAACTTTAGTTAGTGAGATTATAAGCCAATGAGAAGAAAGTCTATTGCTTTCTTTTATTTTAATTCGGTAAAACTCATAAACACAGGACCTCTGTGGCAAACAGACAAACGGCGTACCCTAAAAAACATCAAATTGTAAATTACAGATATGATATGATACAGAACATGAGACATGAATTGATGATTTCAATGCATACAGCAATTAAAAACTTCTTCTTCTTCTTCTTCTTGCCCTTGTCCCCATTTTATTTGGGGTCGGCGCAACACGTTTTTTTCTTCCATTCTGTCCTGTTACTCGTCACGCTATCACTAACTCCCTTTTCTTTTATATCACTTTCCACACAATCCATCCATCTTTTCTTTGGCCTCCCTATCCATCCCTCCACATGTAAATTCATAACTCTTTTTGCATTTTCATCTCTCCTCTTGTACAGCATATAAAAACTCCATCTGATTTTAGGAAACACTTAAATATTATTGTAATTTTGATAGATAGATAGTTAAACATTTATTTGTTGCTACACAAAACATACACCAAAGCCCGCCACAATTAAATATTTAAACGCTTACTCGAAAAAAACAATAAAAAATAGGTAAAATAATGAAAACGATCTTATAATGCTATCTTTCTAAAACGAAAATACAGAAAACCATTAAAATGAAAAGTGGCACATGTAGAGTGAGTAATTAGCAAGAAAGAAATAATAATAAATAGTTAAAAGTCATAGTGCGGTGTACGTCCTAATGTTGTACCAAATGAGAGTTCAGTATCTCTACCATGAGTTTAAAGCAATAGTATTTGTCGAAACTTGATATCGACTACGTAGATATTTTGTATGGCAAATTTTGGTTTCGTAAGTGACCGCTAGAGGCGCTGTAAAATTTGCCATACAAAATATTTACGTAGTCGGTATCGAGTATCGACAAATACTATTGCTTTAAACTCATGGTAGAAGTACTGGAGCCTACCATGACGTGTTAAAATATCAAGCGTGCGAGTAAGAAAGAGGGATGGAGCTATACACCTTATATAGTCCATCCACACTTCAGTTCAGGTTGTAAAATGGATCGTGTTAAGAGCATGTGGGAGAGCCTCTGCTCTGTATGTGTCAGGTAAATATACCTGAAGCTGATATTCTGTTGAATCCCTGCGATGACATACGGATGTTCCGTTGGTTGAGGGACGTTCAACGCTCGGCGCGAGTTATACTACCAGATATCATCGACAGTTTGTTAATAGGCAAAAAAAAATAGAGATATGGGTTTTTGAATTGAGTATTTTTAGTTAAGAACACCTCATACCTTACTTAAACGCCAAATTTCAGGCTAGAGAGTTTGAAAAATACTCAACTTCAAATGCTTAAATCAGATATCCGAGGTTAGAATAGTAATTTCCATATACTTCCGTTTCCCAGGTGGCCTGGATAAAATCAGACACGAAGACGATCCTCGCGATCCACACACACATGGTGACGCTGAACCCTCGACTCTCCGTGACCCACAACGGGCACAACACCTGGAAGCTGTACATCAGCAATGTGGAGCCCAAAGATTCAGGCACTTATATGTGCCAAATCAATACCGACCCGATGATGAGTCAGGTTAGTGACATCGCTCGTAAATTTAGTAGCAGGAGAAATTTTGTTTATCTACGTAATAAAATCTTAATGCTACGTAAAAATATTATGATGTTGTACTTAGACCCCTACTTCAAACTAATCTTTTACATTAATGGAGAAGTCTGGATCCTCATAATGTTAAAAAAGTTTGAAAATAAATTTGATGTTATTGCAGTTTTAATCCTTACATCTTAAATACACGTTGGTAATTTGACATTTAAAAACCGGCCAAGTGCGAGAGAGACTCGCATACGAAGGTTTCCGTATCATCCGTTGCAAAAAACGAGTAAAAAATTCTTAGTAATAGGGTCTCGTTTCGCGGTAGTGAAACCTTAAAAAGGAAATGTTTTATTTTTATTCAATTTGATCTTTTAAGGGACTATGCCATACCACGGGAGAGGCTTTTCAAAATAATACCTTAACCAGATATCCAATTGCTAATATTGTATGTATTCCTGGAACCAACTAGACTAAACAAACCATTTATCGTAGAGCAAACGCGAGCCATTGAAATTAATAATATTATATAATATTAGACCTTTACTGTGATACCGTGCGTAAAATAATTGGAGTAATGAGCCTTTGGCACATAGCAGTAAATCATTTACATTAACACAGTTTAATTAGAATAGTATTGCTTATCAATAATGGGCAGTAATTGCAGTTGGTTTCCGTCTGAGCTGTCTCAGCAGCTGCTGATATTAAAATGTATGCAATCGATACGGATCGTCAGCTTGCATCGGCCCCGGGACTAAGTCACGTGCCGACCGTTTCATCTGATAAATTAAATCCGTATTCTTTGTATTTCACTTCTACATTTTACACATATTCTGTAGCAGCGCGAAACGCGTTTCGTTCTGTTGCATGTCATACTGTTAAACTCGCTGACTTTTTAGTGATATGGCAAACGGCGAGCTTGCTTTTGTATGAATATTTTTCGCTTGCCCTGTATTTACTGTGAGATAGAGTAACACATATTTCTAGGATTCTATTCTCTATCCTATTAGGTTTCACTAATTTGTGCCGATTGAATCCTGTAAATGCAGCTATAGAGTACTTATTTAAGTATACTGACACTTTTAAATTATTTCAAATGAATCATAGAGCAAATAATAATTATTTGCTGTATGATTCATTTGAAATCAACTCAATAGATTGGTGAATTATTCGACAATCTATTGAGTACTAAGCTATTAACGTGTCATAGCGTATGAAATAGCATTTTCAATAAAGTGGCGTTCGGTCCGATGTATCGGAAATATTGACTAAATGGACAGATTAATGATCTATCAATTCTAAGATAAGAATCTCGGACGTTTCTGCTTGGCTAGTCACCCCGATATACGAGTATCTAGATGAGACATCGATGCGTGGTTCCGTTCTACATGTTGGTTAGTTCAGTGGAGGAAATTCATATTGAGAACTGAATTTATTGTAAAGATAATATAAACTTGTCAAGATACAATTATTTTGTTTATAATAAAAATTTTGTTAAGTTAAAATTATGTTCTTATTGGTTATTTAACAGAAAATTCTTACAATTATGTTGTTTCATGCTAAACTTTTGAGATTATTCATGGTTATTTATAACCGGCAATTTCGCCTCCGAACCCAATCCTGAGCAAACAGAACATTTCTCTGGGATAAAAGGTAGCCAATGACACTCAATAAAAGAATTTTCATGGTTGGCACAGTACTTCCAGAGATTACAAACATGCGGGATTGCCCAAAAGAGTTTCCGCACCCTTGAAACGTATAGTACAACTGAAGGTATATCTACAGGTGGGTTTAGTCAATAAAAGTCTGACACTCCCTCTTGCTCTACCCAGAGCGAGACAGTTATCTGATGATTTTCCAGTTAAAAAGAAAAGAATTACGGAGGTGGCTTGAGTCCTCCTTTCTTATTGTAGACCTTACAAATATTTTTATCGCACGAGAATCAATTTCACCCATAGTCCATAAATCATGCAGAAATCGATCACTCAATATGTCAACTGAGCCAATCAACATCCCTCTTGTTCTCAATAACTCTTCTACGTTAGAAATATTTTTAATCACCACCAACTCAACATTAAATAAACCACCATAAAACGGGTCTTTTGGTATATTCCTGAACACGTCATGTCAAAGTGTAGACAAAATTGTTACAGCGGCGCCGCGCCGTGCCTCGCATGCCTCGTACCTGTGACGGAGTAACTTTGATACAATATTATTATAACCGGAGGACGCGGCTTACCTGAGCCGGCGATATGCTGCGATATTTTACTGCTAAGGGCTGTATTGGCTGATGTATTTTTAAGTCTTGATTTTTTGTGGATAGGCCTGGTTTTGTTGTGTGACACTTTGCATAGATTGTGGTTTACTTCCATCATCTTTTTCTGCTTTGATTCTGTTTTATTTGGAGTCCATAATTTTAGTCTGTTATCCTTCTCAGTCAATTGGCATAGCCTTTTCATTTATAAAATAATCCCCTCACTCAATGCATTGATTGTTTTGGCTTTCTCTATATCTTTGGTTATCCTTCAACACTTATATTGGTCTCATGTGTTTTAAATCTCCTCATGACATGATCATACCAAAACGAATGAATTCCTGTCAAAAGGAGATGGATGGACGCTTTCATACAATCTTGGGCCTTATGGTACAAATTTGAAAGAGATTTCGGTTAATAAGTTATATTTTTTTAGCATTTACTGTTGCGAACTTTGTTAGTCTAAGAAGAGATTTAGTAAAAGTGAGGTTATGCAAGAAGTGAACAGCCGATTATTTATTTCGGTTTATTTTTTGGCTTATTTTTTTGTTTCCGAAATATTTATAATCGATTTTTTAGTCATTTAGTTTTTCCTTATAGTATTTTCTACACTAATATTATAAAGAGGGAAAATTTGTATATTTGTGTGTATGTTCAAGTACTGTGCCGATTTCAAAAATTCTTTCACTATTGCAAAGCTACATTCACCTTGAGTAACATAGACTATATTTATTGCCCGTGCGAAGCTGGGACGGGCCGCTAGTATTATTTATAATGCGTAGAGTGAGACAATATTAGGCAATATTAGGAAAAGATAATAATATATAAAAAAATAAATAAAATAAATAATATATTAAAAAAATATATATCAACTTAAATACACTTAGTTTCAGAATCTCCGTTTTTTTGTCTACTGGTGCCACTTCCACTGCTTACAAAGAAAAGATTCTGTGATTAAAAACTGGTACGATTTCGTATATTTAAATGTTACGATAACCTGCATTTTACAAAGTTTTTCCTAAGCGGAAATATAATAATAGAGACAGTTGTGTCAGGACATTTTATTTTTATGTTTGTGAAAATTCTTTCCTATCATCATTAAAATAAGGTATAAAGTTTCTTGATGTAGTATTATTAAAAACTGAAGATGTAGTTTACATACCTGCCACTGAAGCCAATCGTACAATTGTAAGAACAATGGTGTTATTTACTGCGAAAGATTCTACCTCGTTTTGTTTTAAAATGTTTATTTTATTTTCTGGAAGTATGTTATTATTACGTCAACGTACGTATAGACGATGTAACTTTGATACAATATTATGATAACGGGACGGTTTTGCCGCACGTAAGAACGCTTTATGTAACCTTATTTACAGCACAGCGTTTATTAAACTGGCATTATCGTAGTATTTTCAATTTTTCTAGCAGGTATTAAGTGAACTTTAACCTTTTGAAGATTTGTTCCTATGACCAAATGTGGGCTAGTGTTGCTTTAAGATAGAATCTCTGTTCCTTAGCAGATATTCTGCTAAGAAGCAGAGATTCTATGATAAAGCAAATAGTAAAATTATATTAAACAACCGCATATTATATTGACTGCAAAATCAACATTATTGGCAGCATTATTATCGTCAATGACAGTTCTGTTCAACCCTTCTGAGTATAGGCTTCCTTTCCTTTGTTCCATATTCATTACAATACCATACAGTTATTGGCAGAATAACGTACCAATCTCTCAATCGGACAGGGGTTCTCAAATACCGAGGTTTCTTAGAACCCTCACAATAGGTGCCATGGAGTACTGTTCTCTGCATTAAGTACTTGACCCAATCACTTAACGAGAGACTCTCAAGGCGTTTATCGACCCTCGTCGCTAATAGGATATCACACCATATAAGATTGTATTATGCACAATGATTGTAATAGGTATTTGTCTCGAAGCGAGATAGCTTCATTCCTCTTTGGATTTACTTTATCTAAACTATTTAAGCCTCAAAGTTGTACGAATGAAAATTACTTCGTTATTTGACACAGTTCGAGGACAATATAAACGAAAATCGAGCATAAATCTTGTTTAAAAAAGAACAATTTTCATAGGAATTTGTACTCAAATTTCGTTTAAAGTTAAACACGATCATGATGATGATATCTAATGATTTAAGAACAAAAGTTTAAATTTAGTTTAAAAGCAAACCCAATAAATCATTCTTGGATTCAAGGTTCAGCAAAGCAGGTTAAATTTTCCACAAAATCGAACGAAACCCCTGAACGTAAAACAGTATATCAGTATTGTTTCGTTTCTTAAGTAATTAGCTTCCTAAAACAGTAGAATTGTTCAAGATCAAACCATTGGAACGGCGTTCCTTGACCGAATTTTCCTAAGACCTTCACCCGTTATCACCGCGCCATTTTCCCTAACCTTCCGAGAATCCGCGCCTGGTTATGTAAATGACAAAACATTTTACGCGACTGAAAGCTCTGTATGTTATTTTGGCTGGAACAGAGTGTCTTTCATAGTCATGCGGGCATTAAACGTAAACATTTTGCTTGGCCGCGGTGTAAGTATATACATCCAATTTATTTACACTTATAAGTTGTAGCGGAAAACTTTTGTTGTACGAGGTAACCCTTAGCGTAGTTTAGTTTTGTTTGCTCTCGTTATCTTCGCTATGGGATAAACAAGTACATATAGTAGGGTTGTACAAAACTGTTGTGTAGTTACAGCTTGGGTGGTGGAAAAGTTGAACGCATAGTCGGAAATATTGAAGAATGTTAGATGTTTTTGCTGATGTTGTAAATTGTTTATTGATTTCTGTCGGTTTTTATTGCTTAATAGAAATATTGCTCTCTAATTAGTGATTATATATTTTGTTCTTTTTTCTATTTTTATATCTTTGTTTTATACGCTAGTATAAGAGAGATGTTAAAATCTGTACCTTACTAAAAAATATTTGGACCAGCAGTTTGCGGGTGTTTTTCAAGACATTTTTAGTTTTAATTAACAACAATACAATTCTTACATATCACGTTATACTAGTACTCTATTTCACCACATGCAGTAAAACGTGTCGATCTATAAACTCAGGCCATACCACAGCTTAGAAATATAGCTAAGAGCACTAGCCTTTATCCATTAGTGGTTCGATTTATAGGCGTCATCTTTGGCGCTCTAATTGAGTTTAGTTTCATTCCCCTTTGTCACGATCTCGAGTTCT
Source organism: Mythimna albipuncta (assembly GCA_929112965.1). NCBI lineage: Eukaryota > Metazoa > Arthropoda > Insecta > Lepidoptera > Noctuidae > Mythimna > Mythimna albipuncta. The sequence continues at coordinate 12,992,287 of OV815969.1, forward strand.
GTTGCTGGCTAGGAATAGGTCAGGAATACAGTATTATTAAGTAAAACCATAACTAGGCACTTTTTTTATTTATTTATAAATTATTTCATTATGGATAGGTTCGCGTTTGACCACAATCTTCACTAGATGGTAAGCGATGGTGTAGCAGACAATAACGCATACTTGCATAGAAGCAAGCTATTTACTCTTGACTTAGAGACCCCTAGGTTGTAGCTATCAGGAAACACAGACTCCGACAGGGATTTCCATTCCTTAGCTGCGGTCTTCCCGCCCGATTATAATTTGGTTGTCTTCAAGGCTAGAGTGAATAGGCTTCTCATGAACTAGTGCGCTTCACCATCAACGATTGCATTACTGCTTACCATCAGGAAGGATCACAGTCTAGCATTAGTATTCCTATAAAATTTTTATATAGGTAGTAAGAGCTTGGTAAGTTTTTATGGTAGAATTTTATAGATAATGAACTCATTTGAGTACTTAAAAACAAGCTGCTTGCACCATTATCCACCTGCACACGAACAGACACTTATTAAGTTATTTACCTTTTGTGGGTAGTAGTGGCACCACCGCGCACGGTACCTACCCTCGGAATTTTGTTAAGTCGTGCGCGGAATGCACGCGCTTGCCAAAGGGAGGCGCGGAATGTCACCACGACATCTTCATGAAGAGACAACTTTCAAACGTTCCTCGTTGCTGTTTATGTTGGTGCAAAGCGTTTTACAACTACATAGTTGCGTTGCAGAATTTTGAACGCGTTAGTTGCTTTGAATATGCTTTGGCCTGAAATTCCGTGTTTTGGTGTGTTTGGTTTAATGGTTGTGACAACTGCTTAGTTGAAAATAGTTCACATAGGTAGGTGATCGACGTACACGCACGACGTACATAAACTGCTGTTTTATTTATTTATTTATAGAGGCACGCGAACGCCAACCAATTTTCAAATCAATGACTCTTTGAATGCCGTAATTAGAGACACAACAGAAAGACAATTGCTTATGTCGAACTGTGTAACATAAGACATTCAAAAGGTTAAGAATATGTAATAGTAACAAGATTTTAATGATAATCACTTTTTCATAGCAAGCTTTATACATACGAGCCCAAACTCGATGGGGTTGTGTCGTTTAACTACAAAATTCCTATAGCCACCTTCCAGTTTCATCATTAGATCACTTCCACTTCATAACGATTTTGCATTAAAAACTAAATAAAAGCTTTTAAAAAAGTTTCGGTCTGTTGACTATTTTTTTGTACCATGTGGTAATAATTTCTGTACATCCTTCAGGTGTTAGCGACGTGATGTTGCACTGATTACTGTGACCTCCCAGAAATTGTTTGATAATGACAAATTTGTTAGAAACAAAAGCCGTTTTTTCTTCTTATAATTTTAAAAGTCAGTTTTGTTTAACCTGAAAAATAAAATAAATGAAACCTCTTCTGAGATTTACAATAATAGATAAACATAATTTGTCTGTGCGATAAAAGAACCGTCGTGGCGTAAAGTGAAAACAACATTAAAGATTTTAAGTAGCAACCCAACCCAGCCATCCGTCAAATGCAAAACGTCATAAAATGTTGACACTGGTTTGTTGATTATGTTATTTTGTTATAATTTTCAATTGAAATCTTCAGAAATGTGATAAAAAATTTCACCGAGCTGCAAGGAAAATAATATTTAATATATTACAGTTTTGCCAAAGATAACAAATGGCAAATCACACCATAATTGATCAAAACAAAGTCACGAACTTGGGAAACATTGGTATGCTGTTTTTTTGGTACGTAACACTTTTATTTTAATCTTTTTAGACTTCCTGGGTGAACTCCTGTCCCAGTTATCTCCAAATATATATAAATTAAACGGGAATTCATTTAAACATGACGATATTTCTTTATTTTGTTTTGGTCAATATTTTCGATGGCTAGTATAAAGAGTATTGATACTTTTAATTTATAATGCGTTTCGACTAACTAAGAATATTTCTTTTCAGGCTTGAGTAAGGAAGGAAGTAACTAAAATAAAAAGGGCAAGTGCGAGTCGGACTCGCACACTGAGGATTCTGTACAAATTTACCTATGAAATCAATTCCCGAATTGTGTTACGAAGATTTTTCCGAATTGCAAATTAAATTTTTAAGATTTTTCCCTGTACTTGTTCCATGAGACCTTGATTTATGCCTTTCAGGATTCTAAGTCAACGGGATTCGGGGTTCTTTGATTCTCTTGAGTATCGAAATATACGTATTTTTTCCGACATAAACGGCCGTATTTTTTTCGTTAACTCAGAAGTCTGATTTTTTCACAACTTCAAAAGACCGCAGACTTGAGTGAATGGTTTTAATTTTAACTCGATACCTACAAGCGTTCTCGAGTTAAAGGGTTAACAAATAAACAGACGGACAACCAAGTGATCCCAAGGATCTTATATACGAGATGATCCCTTATAGGCTAAATAGATTTTTTACGAAGCAACATTACTTTCATAGTCATTAAGTTCATATTTTTAATTGATTAGCAAAAGGGAAAAATGTACTGAGGAAGACAACGAGAAAGTGGTAGTGTGTCCCGTTTTTACCTTAATATTTAACTAGGGAGTACATAAACTTGCTGTTAGCTACAATATTCTAGTAAGTGATAATAGACCGATCCCAGTCAAAGTGATAGAACCATTTTCGTTGGAACTGGGTAAGTGGTCGTTGGTGGAACCTACCTAGATAGGCAGTACAGCAGTTTCTTCACGCTATTTTCCGATTCCTGTTTGCATTTAAATGTCCATCATCATTACAATCGAAAGACGTCCACTGTTCTACATAGTCCTCCCCCAGGTGTCGCTACAATTAACGGTTTGTTACTCATAACGCAAAAACTTATAAACGGATGAGTTTAATGATAAACGTTGCAATAATATAGCTTATAACCTATTTTTTTTATAAGTTTCATCGCGTGAGCAAGTTTAATAAATAGGCTACTAATATTATAAATGTGAAAGTTTGTGAAGATGGATGAAGGTACTCGTATATATGGATGTGTCGTGCAAAAACTACTAGACAGATGAACTTAATCATAAACATTGTTATAATATAGCACATAAGCAATAACTTTGCAGTTTGGTTAGGTTAGCAAACTCAGCCAATAGGATAATTTTTATTATAGGGTGAAGCCGCTGGAAGAAGCTAGTCTGAGTTTCAAAATATCAAGAATTAACAGTCGCACTATAATGACGTCACAATGTTGCTTACACAACAAAAACGATATTTAACTACAGCAGCGCCCTCAAATCCCACGATGGTTTACTTTCCGCACAGACTCTAACAATGACTTTATACAAGCGATCTAAATTCATTTCTTTTTCTAGAAGACTATTAATAGTATTCTTATAGCCTAGTGTTTTTACAAAATAAATACTCCTAATTTTATTTCATTCTATAGCAGCTAAGGTTTATATATACATTTTACGAGCATTTTTTATTTATTTAATCAATTTAACTTATTACATACACAACTAAAAACTGTTATTACAGTCAATTTCAAAAAAATATAATAATAAAACCCTACGCTAATTGCAGCTAAATAAAATCAAACTAAAATATGGCGTCAAAAAACTCATGTTTATTACAATAAACATTTTGAAAGTTAAACACACGTGCCGGTGAATAAACTACAGGTGTAGAATTCATTTGAAACGTTGCGTTAACTTGTTACAATTCTAGCAATAGCTATGCGGAAACGGCTATTCACAAATGTCTGCCCATTTAAACTAAATTAATTTCATAGCTTTGAATAAATAACACGTTTAGTTACTGGAAATATAGCGTAATTTTCAGGAAAAGTAACAGTTTTTATCTTGACTCTTGACTCCGTCTGTTTTGTTCGTTACATTCATTACTTTAAATTGCAATTCCTTGCCCAACATGTATTCTAGTTTTTGTTTTCATGTTTAATAGGTTCTTAGTTAAATTAATGGTTAGTTTCGTGCATAATGAGGATGGTCATTTGAGGCTCCTCAAGAAATCTTTTGCCCGTTTTGAGTCTACATCTTACACACACATACGCGATACCTATACCTTAATAAAAAGGGCGCTGTTTGAATAACAATGCTAGTCGTAGGGCCGAAAGTTCAAAATCCAACAGTAGAATATTGTTATTCAGACATTGATTTGAATGTCGCTTAGTGCTAGTGATAACGGGCATCAGCTTGTCAAGGCGAGACGCAATCCGAAACCTAAGCAATTAACTATGTAGATAGCATAAGTAGAGCAAACTCCACAACTATTTTTCTGTTCAAATTCTCATTATTTACGCCCAGAACAACAGCAGAACATTTCAAAAATTCTTTTCACATTTATTCCACGTTGATATCTCTGTACAAAAGAGACTGCTCACTTTACGTCTCTTCGTATTTGCTTAGGGCCGCTATTACTCCGGCGCAAGCGAAAAGGCTTCTTATTTACACAAACTGCTACTAACACCTTCTAAGAGTTTAAGTAAAGAATCAAGTTACAAGCGCATCTTAACGCTGAAAAGTTGACATAGTTGACACTATTAGCGCTCAATGCTTAAACAAACTGCTCAAGTTGACTTTCAATTAGTGAGACAATGTATTTCGAACTGTGAGACATAAATACAAAAGTATATTTATTTTCATATCTTATAAACCAGCGCATATTAAGTATCTCGTTTATTACAGTCATAAATATTTTATTAGCTCTTCTCTACACTGAAGTCACATTAGTAGTCCACAGTTCCTCATATCATTACAATATAACAGCCTTTGACTCCTACAGTACTTACATTATTCGTGTGGCCTTTACGTTTAATTTATCGGGTAATTATAATATTTCCATCAACACAACAAATACACACAACGGCTTTACTGGTCATCATTCACGGCCGGTCGGTTTCAGGCAATTAAATAAATATTGACCTACTAATTGTTTTTGCGGCATTGATGGGAAGCTGTGTTGACAGAGGTTGTGATGGACGACCGTGTTTTTTGTAATCCTACCCCTTTTCACGCCTCTCACAAAGATCACATTTCAATACACTCAAGTGGCCACTATACAAAAAATAAAGCGTTTTTCTATCAATCAAACAAATTACAAACTTCCAAACTTTGCCGTTCAAATAAAATTCAGTCGCAATTTAAATCCGTTTTAATAGCAAATACTTTGCATAACTTAAACAGAAGCAATTTCGTAATTACAAATCAATACGCAGCAGTTCATAAGTCCGCCGATTGTATTAAATTGTGAGTATTTAACGATTCAGAGTGGCTCTAAATTTAATGTGGGTACCTAGGCAGTAGGCTGTTACGTACCCACTCCGAGGGGAAGTCTATACACGAGCGTATAAATAAGCCTTCAGCCGGCTGTTAGCGACGAAGGGTATTTTCAATATGGGTAATTTCGCCTGGAACACAAATACTTTAGCAGCTTTATTGCATACTCGAGGATTAACTCGGTATATGAGCGTTGAAAAACGAGAGCTTCTGGCTTCCAGTTACATACAAAAACTCCTGGTATTTTATCTTAATTACTTAGAAATCTTTGTGAGAGAAAATCCCTACCCTTATGTTGTCCATCGTCGCGTAACTTTATGAGCGGATTACTTTTATGACCGGGATTAAAGTCCCGTTTGCGAAATGTTTACAGCGCTGAACTCGGCGTCCAGTCGGACGATAGATGCTCTCTTACTATGACCACGATTTTAAAACGACCGGTATACTCGTAAAATATCAAGAAATCCTTTGAGGTTTTGCAAAAGGGCAAAGAGTTTCGAGCGATGCAAAATAATAATGAAATTCGTGAAGTGGAAGAATCTTCACAATTATAAAGTTTATAATAAATCGTTCCTCCACCTCATAGGATAATATTTAAGGAATTTTCATAACGAAAGCTTTGCAATTTAACAGGTAGGCAAAGGGCTTTTTGGTATTTGTAAAGGTCAGCGGTGGAATTACGATGGATTTGTAAAGTAAATCAGGAAAAAAGGTTTGATACCGCAAGAGGAATAAAAATGGCCCGAGTGTTGTTTGTTGTTCATTTAGGTCCTTTTATTTGCGTAACGTTTATGTATTGTATAGCCACAACATTTTATCATTATCGTTTTTCTTGCAGATGTGACACGGATGTGGGGATTCCGTATTTTTATTAGAGTTCCGTAAAAAAGTGTTCACAGAATATAAAGTCATAAAATACTATGTACTCTAGTGGGTAAAGGAAAAGGTCGGCAACACAAATGAAGCCGTTACCTCGGTAGGTACCTACCCCGGCGACAACATAGAATCCCGCCGCTGCTAAGGAGCTTCATTCTTGGCACCATAAACACATTCTTCGACACATAGTTGCCTCGTGATGTCGCAACTAAGGCCCGCCGTAACAAACACTTAGTAATACGCCGACGGAGGAATTTGAGACGCTCCGAGGAATCCTTCCTTGTAAAATGTGAACCTATTGTGCATGTTATACAATTATTTCACCTTCAATATAAAGCCGAGGCTTTGAAGCGACCGCCTAAAATTCAAGTGCTTCTAAATATTGTGGCAAAGCTTAGCTTCCTATGCGGGATTTACGATGCTTACAGGATTATACGTAAGCTCGTTGAAATATTATCTCGAGCAATGTTTACTAGAAATAGGCATAGTTGTTCTAGTTTGTGAGATCCCAGTACGTACAGATATTGTTGTTGCTTGTATTATGGAATCTGGCGTCGGCTCTGTATGTACTCTCGCTAACCGGATAACGTGCCAAAGCTCGTTGGAAGTAAAATAAATAATACATAAAAAGAAAGTAAGTAGAAAGCTAGAGAGAAGAATCAACAAGTGAATTATTTCTTAGCCGAAAAATCGGCAGGCGTTACTCAGCATTCTTTTGTTGTGCCGGGCTACAGGTGCGAGCTCAACCAAAGTATTTGCTTTTTCATAAGGGTTTGCCACTCCACAACTGAATATGGTGAAAGCCGTCTCGAGAATACATCAATATTTATAGAGTCTAAAGAGATTTTTCTCTTATTATACAAAGTTTTCCCTTTCACGTTTATTCTAACGTTGCGGATTTGGTAACACAATACGTGAAAAGTTGTTTTATTTCGAGAAGAGATTTATATTTGTGGAAGCTATTTACGCATTGAGTCGTAAATGCAGAGGTATAAAAGTCAAGCAGGAGTTCGGGTCAAGAGGGGGTAAAAAATAGGCGATAAAGTGACGGCTGTCGTCCATCATGGCGAGTGTCAGGCGAGCGGCTTTGGCTTCAAATAATTGGTAGGACGCATCGAGTTTCCGCGAGCTAATCGTCGCTGGCCGGAAAAACGGGCTCCGTCCGGCGCGGCGCAAGGCTTCACGTGCAAATGTTTGCACAGCCAATCTCGTGTAGCCTTTAATCCGGCACAACTATAAAGATCGTGTGTTCGCCAGACGTTTATGAACTTAGCACTTTATGATGTTATTCGTTCAAGTCGGTTTATGGCATCGTAAATAAAATATCACAAAATTGTAAATCCGCTTTTAACCCAATTACTTGGAGCCAAGAACTAATTTCCAGTGTACAGTAACAAGATCAGTAAATAGGTCAGTAGTTTCGATTGCTGTCAAACCTGCATACCAATTAAGCTTCAATTAACAAACCGAATTATAATGATAATCAATCAGGTGAATTCACGTAACTGCATGATACAATCAGTGTCTCTGTGTCCACAATGCGTAGGATAAAACACTATACAAGTTACTTAAGCAAAGCATAAACATCACGAATTTGAATGGCCATTTATAAAAAAGAAAATAGTCAGGTAAATAAATACACAAGGGAAATAATGAGTAACCCCGTCAACATTGACCCAGAGTGACGTGTAAAAATGGGCAACAGTTTGAACACGTGCTAGTTGCTTGTCCGTCTTCCTGATCGCTCCCGAGGCACACGTCAGGACCTCACTCAGCTGAGATGTTTCACTGGGAAAACAAATGACTCACTTACCTGTTGATGCCCAACCTACGGAGTGGAACGAGCCTTTGAATCTATAACTTGGAACGATACTACGTGACTTGCGTAATACCCCCAGTGACAATGTATTTTTATAGATAAGAATAGAATGGAAACGCTTTTAGATAACATTTAGTATGGCATTTGCATATTCTAGTTAATCTGCCAATAAATACTGCTGGCAGATACGATAACAATTGAATACGCATGCTGCGTTCAAATCTACGTTATTAGGATTTATGCAAGTGGATAGTAGCCAGAATAACTGTTCCTAAAATCAATCCACATAACGGATTGATTTTTGAAACTGTGAATATAGATTTGTTAATTAAAAATGTTTGTTTTTGACAATTCATAGGACTTGAAATTCAGACAAGGACGTTTCAACTCATAAGTCGGGGCCGTATAAAAACATAAATTAGGTACGCTTCTGCATAGTTGAGACTGACGGCCGTGGCCCGCAGCTATTCATTACACAAAGCACATTGTATATTCAGCGACAATAGTATTACATACACTTATATTATTTATAATGTGAGGTCGCGCGCTTTCATGATGTAAATCTCGGAGCCACTCGGTTCGCGGCTGCACCACGAATTTACATAATTCATGTGACACAAAACTGTCTCCAAGAATTTACACTGCAGAGAAAAGAGATAGCAAATGTACATAACATACCTACATACCTTCTTTGAAAGCCGGACATTAGATGTGTTGAGAATATCAGCAAAAATGTAACGTGCACTTTATCTATTCACATATAGTTTAAAATGGCAGGAAGTTGAAATTATATCTGTGAATATTCGCTAGAGGAATGCGTCTCATTCAGTTTCGCTCAGTCATGCAGTCGCGAGGAATTCTGTCAAAGCTGGTTTCCTGAAGGAGTCAGTCTCGGGCAATAGGTAGTGGTGGTTGGTATTTTCCTACAAATTTTATTGCTACATAAACTTTATAATTGTCAGTAAAAATAAAAGTTATTGTTTGTCATAAAACATACAGATTATATTGATTAATAAAATTATTTATAATTTACCTTTTGTAATAAATTTTGTCCTTCTACTGCTCTACTTTCGGCTACTAACTTCGATTAAATTTTGAACTCCAAAACATTTTTTTTTCACAACAAAACTCACATCAGCGTAAAAGTCCAGCGCCGCGTAAAAAAATAACAAAAAATATATAAAAAAGTGAAATTGCTCTTTGTCTTTTACCATCAAAGGGGTGTTGTTTAAGGTACAAAAATATCCAAGTGGCGATTTTCGGCGTCTACCTGGCCCTCAAATACCGAGGTCGGGGTAACGCGGGGAATTTTGTCAAAGTCACTCCGCCGGGCTCAGGAATGGGGACAATACGTCTTCATGCAACATTCACGGACCCCTGACCTTACATTATTAGAATCGGGATGGAACTATAGGAATACAAACTATGGGATTCCTATCCTACATTCCAAAAGATCTGATCGTTCCTTACTTTCCGTCCAGTTGTAAATTATAGTCAGTTAAGTTGTTAGACAAAGGACTTGTGTAAATGGTATCTTAGTGCTATTGTGCTTAGTGCTCGAGATAAACGATGCAATATGATATTACACTGCAGCGGTGTTCTCTATTAACTAATGTGCAGAGGTTTAGCTAGTTAAATAGTTAGCGTCTGTTTTGCTTTTTACGAAGAACAAAATTCAATTTAACGTAAACAAAAATTGCACTAAGAAATTACGTAACTGAAGACAAGAATTTAAATTGATTCAAATGTGTACCATTCCCTTAATTTTTACAGCAGCATAGCAATTAAACAAAACCAATTCGTGTATGAAACTAATATAATAGTCGATTTTCCTCCAGCAGCGACGTTAAGTTAGTTGTTTTCTCGTGGGAGCGCGCGCCATAATGACTGTGTTTTCCTTTGTCTGCAGCGCGGACCAACTACGAGTATGTCAGTAATGTCCGCGATTAATATCTGTGTGTGTTGCGTGAGACTCGAATACGTTCAAGTTTTTACAGCCCAGTAGCCGGCTTAATTGACTTCAACAAATGGGTAGCATGTACCAATTTGTAACTTGTAGCAGTGCTACGTGTTCGTAGCGTCGTAGCCCTGTTCGTAGCGCGGCCGCTACGCTTCCATCGTTTAGCCGTCTTGCTACGAACGCCCGACGGCTACGGTGCATTTAATTCAGTTTAACGAGTTTCACTTCATCTCATTCCATTAACAACACATTTTATTCATACGGGTTGAAATGTTATGGGAGTTTGTTAGTTTTAATGGGCTGTGCCATTGAGTTAAATGGGTGATTCCATAATTCAGAATTTTACTGAAAGGTGGATCTATTTTGTGGGGAAACATTTAACTTGATTCAGGATAGCAAATCACGTGTAGTTTTCGATAAAAGGAAACTATGACATTTTTAATTTTTCCTTGCGAAAGTTTTAAATATACTGAATAATTATAAAAATAATATCCCTCTAATGGCATCATAAAAGCCAAGTGTGCTTTATTATGGCAATGAATTGTTATTCTCACAGCAAAATGAACGAGTATATTTTGCGTCGTTAATTTGTATTTTAATGAACTTAAAACATAAAGTGACAGGTTGTTAATATTCTCTGAAGTGGGTGTCATTATATTATAATAAAATAATGACTTACGAATCAGGGTTCAAGGAGAAGGTTTAAGTATACTTAAGTGTGGAAAACTATAATAAGATTAGAGGAGGAAGACTGGAGCTGCGTTGAATGGAGTATTTAAGGATGAACGAAGAAAGGACGGCATGGTCGGCACAGGTTGCAGCAGAACAAACATTTCTATGCCCTACAGATACTTGTTCCGGGTCTGGGTGTATTAATTATGCATGTGAGTTTAAATGTTTGTAAATGCAGTCGGGATACAAAAGTAACTTTTGGTGTGAGATAGTTTTATATATTTTTATTTAGTTTTATAGTTTTATGTGTTGTTGCATGCTGACAATTTTATTTTGTGACGTATGTACTGTACTCATGTTTGAGCAAATAAATGATAATCTTATTTTATCTTTTATAATATATAAAAACATAACGGAAAAAAAAACCATATCACAATTATGTTATGACATCTTTTTTTCCAATGCGGACAGCATTTTAATTGTTTAGCACGATCTTTATTAAACCATTTAACTATCATCAAAAATTCATACAGTGTTAAGAATTTGACAGATACTTCAAAATAACACTTAAAGCAGTGGTAATGACCCCGAATTACGAGTAGTATGCCGTGGGTTCAAACCCAATCAGGTGCAGTACTTTGTGAAATTCATTTCACCACTGCTCTCAAATTGGTGAAGGAAAACATCGTGAGGAACCCGGCAAATCCTAGAACCAAAAAATTGGAAGACGTGTAACATCAACCAAATCACATTAGGCCCGCGTGGTAGATTACGGCCCATTCTCTCTTCTAGAGAAGAGGCCTGTGTCCCAGCAGTGTGAAAATTATAAGGTTAATATACTATACTATTTACAATTGGACAGATATTTGATGATATATTTTTAACCGAATTGGTGAGAGCTATTTTTACTGAACTTATGACTAGCGCACCGCCTCATCCTCGCACTGGTTATAGAAATCTTTACAATTCTCGGCTTTTCTCTATTACAATATGCATATATTACACACTTAGACCTTTCTTCCAGATCACTCTGTCAATTGGTATAAAACGTAGAAAAATGTGTTCAGTCGTTTTTGAGTTTCCCTCGACCAGTAGCCTGATTCACGTAAAATCAAACAAGCCAAACATCGTTGAAGTTTTATAGTCGTTCGATCGAAGTCCTATCCAAAAACGGTATTTACGATCTATCTACTTATTTCCAGTTACATTAATAAGTATTCTACCGCGGGATAATGTTATACAGATGTTTTTTTTTTTAAATCGACGAATTTCAAACGACTATAAAATCGGTGTCGTTCAAACTCGATTGATGGATGTGAATACGGAAATGGTCTAAACGACTAAATCGCTACGATATCGTTACAGTTTTCATTACGGGAATCTGGCTACTGATAGGCAGACAGACGAGGTTAGGGGACTTTTTTTGTAATATGTATGTAAGGAAGTCTAAACTTTTATCAAGTTACCATAACCGTTAATAAAAAAATTAAAGTTAAAGACTTTAATTTCATCATCCATAATTATTATTATAATTATGCGAATTTTAGAGCTTAAATAAAAACCGTTGGGCTGCAGGATTTTTTAAAACATCCAGACTTTTTTAATTTTTTTGCTGTTGTTTTTGACTTCTTCCCCTCTTAATAGAGCGGGAGGGAGTGTCAGACTTTTACTTATTAAACTAGTGTTCCTTCAAGCATGCTTTTTGTGTACAACATTACTTATTTTTCCGGTGTCAATGAGCGTATCTTCTTGCATGGTATGCGATGTCTATTGAGTGTAGTCACACACCTTTCAATATATGTTTATGTCTGCCATGTTCTTAGGATGATTATGGTATGGTACGGACCTACCGTACCATACCATAATCTTTATAAAGGTTATGGTTTTTTTTTATAACTATCACATAACGCCATCTAGTCCAAAACTAAGCAGATCTCGTACTATAATTAAAAAAAGACGTGTAGCACTCGGGGACTGCCGCGGTAAAGCTATTGCATATCATTTTTATCAACTTATACAATTATAATTATTTATTTATTTTATTTATGCAGTATTTTTTTTCCTTTGTTTTTTTTTTCTTTGATATTAATTGAAGTTACACTTTCACACATTGAATTGAATTTTGATTGATTGTTCACTCATTTGTTTTCTTATCGGTCACACACGCTCAAAAAACAAATGAATGGGGGGGTGTTAGGTTATTTTCGTTACGGAATTTCTGGATTCGGTCTCCACGCTCAAGGCCCGCGATAGAAGCTATGCAATAGCTTAAAAAAAAATCTGATAAACATACTTATATTTTTCTAAATACATGCATAATATAGATAAATTACACCAAGACACAAAACATCGATCGTGCTCATCATACAAATATTTTTCCTGGGTGTTATCAAATCCACTACCTCCGGCATAGCAGTCAGTGCCATTCTATTAGACCAACAGGCCAGTCAAAATTTGTTGTTTCATGCACGTGTTGATTGTGATGCTGTACCGCAGCACAACACTGATTTTCAATGGTCGCATGAAATAAGAAATAGGTACTGACAGCGTCATCAACTGGTTACTCTCTTTTCTAAAGTTTTTTAATGTAAGAGTAGAACCCAATTAGTACTATACCTATAGATACTAAAATTAACAAAAGCTAAAATAAATTTCTATTATACTGTACTCTTTTATTAATATTGGAAAACAAATTAAAGTAAAACTCTATTTAGCCATTTGTGGTGAAGTTAGTGGGTTTGCGTATTTATTGAGGCAACGGAGGTATATTTGCTTGGGGATTATTTGTTTATGTATCTACCTAATAGGGTAAACCGTACCAAGGGATAATAAAACAATGTATTGGTAGATAGAATGTAATAACACCAACATAATTGGCGACTTGTTAATTTATTTATTTTAGAATTTATTAGCTCGCCTGTGTACATCATGTACAACCATTGTCAATCAGGAATTAAGCAGGTTTCTACCGATGACAGAATGTTCGCATTCTGACCAGTACTTTCAGAGATCTTACAAACATAAAACAAGATTTACCTCTTTATAATATTAGTGTAGATGTACACACATATACACAGAAAAGATACATCATTATATAAAAAAAATCTACAAAGGCTTATAATTTTTTTTTTTTTAATAGCCATTACTGTCCCACTTCTGGGCAAAGGCCTCCCCCGAGTCCTTCCAGACATTCTTCTCTTGCGCCGTTTCTAACCAGTTCTCGTGATACGCGTCTAGATCATCTCGCCACCTCTTTCTAGGACGACCTCGATGGCGCTTACCGTTTGCAGGAATCCACCGGGTGGCGATACTTGCTCAGCGGTCACTGCTCATGCGGCTGACGTGACCCGCCCAATCCCATTTAAGCCTGGCAGCCTTTTTGCCCACGTCAATTACGCCCGTTTTGGAGCGTAGCGTGTTATTGCGAACTCGGTCTGCTCTTTTTACACCCAGAATGCTGCGCTCCATAGCTCTTTGGCAAACCCCAAGGCGAAACTTTTGCAATTCGGTGAGTGACCAGGTCTGAGCACCGTAGGTTAGGATCGGCAGGATACACATGTCGATGAGTTTACGCTTCAGGGAGATCGGCAGATCACCCTTCATTAGCGTCTTCATGGACCAGTAGCTTTTCCAGGCGTTCTGAATACGTCGATCGATCTCCTTTTCCTGCCTGTTTTCGAAAGACACTAACTGGCCCAAGTAAATATACTCATCGATATAATGTATTTCCTGCGCATATACCTCGACCCATATAATTAAAAAAAAAAATCTAGCAGACCTGAGAAAGAAGATATTAGAAGAAATGTAATAATGTTTGTATTTTATTAAGAGATATGCACAAGTAAACACAAATTAGATCTATATTCATTATTATGCAGAAAAAACGCACGTAAACCCTTATTTGTACACAATTAGAAACATACATAGCAACACGATTATTAGCTGACAGATTACAACAATACTAAGATCTTACTCACTAACCATACTTGATAAATGTTAGATCAATATGCTGCCACAAGTATCTGAACGTTATTAAATGAGCATACTTATAAGCAGATTGCCATTATTAAATTAACTAGCGACAGGAGTAAGTTCCATTTCATGGCATTTGCCACGTGTTCTGTAATTAAATTAATGTTCTAGAACATCTAGCTCATTGCTATTCCCTGCTTAGGGTTAGAGTAATGTAATAAATGGAATAAACTATTTTGCGTATAAAAATACTTACGGATACTTAACATATTATTTAAGATCTGTTGATTACTTTACAGCTTAGCTGTCAGTGGCTCCATTGACGTGAAAGTGTGAACATACTCACGGGTTAAAAGTATCCTGTGTATGTTAAAAAATGTTCTATATGCTATTCCAGGACATAGTCTACCCGTTTCAAATTTTATCCAAAACGTTTCAGCCGTTCGAGCGTGAAGAAGTAATAAAATGCACTTTCGCCTTTATAATATTAATTGTTAATAGTGAGATTAGTGTGGTAATCACAACGCCTTTTCGCGTGACAATCTTCATGAAAATTAAGTTTGGGATTCTTATCAGAAAAAATCTATAAAAAAATTCGCTGGAAGGACCAGCGAAATATTGGCGTAGCATTCAATCAATGGTCTTTTGACAATTAAAGAACATTCATTGTATTATTTACGTCATCAAGCAAACCAATTTCAATGCTGACAATATAATAAAATTGTTTCCTTTTTTATAATAATTAAAATTACTCAAAAACTATTGCATGTTACGGTAATTTACACCCTTATAATGAAACAGCCTCATTGGTGCTCAATGTGCTCCAACCCAACCAATAACCCTTGGATCTTAATTACAAACAGTGACAGTTATTAAATAGAACTTGTAGTGTCGCTCACCCCATAATTAATAACGGTTACAAGTTACACATACCTACATCAGCCCGGTAACTTTGAATGCTAACGTAGGCCTCCACTATAGAACGCTACGTACCTATAACTAAGTATTTTGTATGGATAATAAAGACAAAAGTGCTGTGAACACGGATCAGTTTTATTTTTCGAGTTTATTAATCACCATTTCAGCCAATAGACGTCTATTGCTGTACATAGGTCCAGATGATGATGATGATGGACGCGAGACACACAGAGATAGGTATTTCTGCGACCCTCACCAAGTTATCGGTTTATCTAGTAGAAGGCTTTCCAACGCTGTGTCTTCTGGTACGCGGTCGCCACATCAGAACCGATGTGCCCTGCCCACTTTCACTTAAGTATGGGTATTCTTTAATAGGTTATGCTGGTAACTTTAGTTCTCCTGTGGATGTTTTCGTTGCTGATTCGTGGATGTTTTGGTTCTGTTTTAATTTCGCGTGTTTTTGGTTCATGCGAGGGAGGGCGGAGCGTGCGGGCGGGGTGGGTATGGTGCAGTTCGGATGCAGTTCACACGACTGCAATCGGACTGTACGTTTGGTTTGCAGTTCTATTGCAGTCGTGTTTGCAGTTCTATTGCAGTCGTGTCAACTGCATGCAAACTGCAATTTGCGGGTGGATTGCAGTTGAAATGCGGTTCGTCTGTTTAGACCCTAATAGTAAGATTGTAGTTGCTAGGTTATTTTTTTAAATGGTCTGCCCATTTAAAAAAAGAAGCTTTCAGCCGCACGTTAGGATTTGGAACTACGGCTATAAATAACTGTAGTAGTAAATAAAGACAGAGTAGGACACAGGCCTCTAAAATAACTTTTTTTATCTTTTTGTAACTGTAAATAAATGTTTGAGGCCAAGCAAGTCACACGGGTCGATAATAGTCATAGTATTTTATTGTTAAAGGGTTCTTCCAAAAAAAAAAACAATAAAAAATATTGTTCATAATAATTATAAAAAAATATAATTGATGTTATTTTTTAATTCATCTCTTTTTTCATAAATATATTATAAAGAAGAATTTATCAATGAAAAAAGAAAAGAATTCCAAATCAATATAATAAGAAAAAGTGCTCTTTAAATCTTTTCCGGAATCATAAATTATGACGATTAAGGCGTATAGTCCCGTGAACCATCTGACCGAAATTATGTGAACGCAACTCTCGCACTCGCCTAGGCGGCAGTACGCAAATCTGTGCATTTATTTGCGGCCAGCAGCGCCCGAAAATTGCTTTAAGTCCATTTTCTCTGCGAGATATTGATTGATTTACATATGCAATGTTCACTTTGAAGAATATTTAACCACCAATTTTTATGTGTAAAAATGTTTCTAAAGGTCCAAGCCGTTTCGAAGGAGTAGGGAAAAGTTGCGAAAAGTTGCTAAATTGCTAAATAATTTTTTTTGACAAAAGTATTAATTGCACGAAAAAATCAAATGTTGATATTATTGTTCATGAATCTATAATAAACATGTATTTTTTTCAAACCAATTGACTTAGCCGTAACGGAGGAGTAGGCCTCAGAAAATCACTGTTTTATGGCACTTTTCGGGCGCTTGGCCCTTAAGTCATATTTATGATTCTGGGATTTTAGTGGAGGTATTATCAACTCTATTTTACTTACTTTCACGAACTTTAGGTAAATAAACTCATACTATTCCGACCTATCCTGATAACTGTGGATATAACAGGATAATAATATTTGCTTCTCCATTAACAACTGATAATTACCTACCTAATAAAGCTACTAACTCAACCTCCTCTACAGATGGGTCATCTATCAGTGGTAATACCACCAGACATTGCTGATGAAGACGGATCCGAAGCCAGCGCTCCTGAAGGAGGTGCTGTGGAACTGCGCTGCACGGCCACGGGAGTACCAGCACCTATTATATCCTGGAAGAGGACTGGGGGACGGAACATTGTGTTCCGAGATGAAAATGGAAAAGAAGTTAAAGGTAAGGAGTTAATTTGCTGTAAATACATTATTTGAATGTCTTGGATGTTGGAGGATTTGGCATATCTGTAGATGAAGCAGACTGATTCTTAGTAACCAGTAACCCTGAGTCTATAAAGTAATGGCGGCCAAGTAGTAACGGCCCCGACCTACGAGTTGTAAGTCGCGGGTTCAAACCCAGCCTGCATTACTTTTTCTAATTTATTTCATCACCAACTCCTCTTTAAAACGGTGACGGAAAACATCGTGATGCATGGCCTAAAACTAAAAATTCGAAGACATGTGGCACGCATGGTAGCCCATTCCCTCTTGGAGAGGGAAGTCCCAGCACTGGGAACATTATAAGGCTGATTATGGCTTATGGATGAGTCTAAAAGCTCTTATAACGGTTCGTGGATGTTAATTGTAAACATAAAAAAAAGAGTCACCGTGGCCCTGAACCGCAAAGATCAACTTCAGGAACATGGTTGTGCTTGTAGTCAGTAAAAGTCTGTAATATGATTCATCATGTTACAGAATTTATTGACTTTTTTTTTACTTGGCTAATCAGATGCCATACCAAAAATAAAGCAATAGAAATGCTTTTTAAGTATATATTCTTTTTGTACGTATGTATTTGGGATGTTATTTAGCTCTGTAACTGAAACTAATCGTAATCGAAACTGATATAAAATTTCAGATAAGGGCGGAGTCTAAATGACAGATTACGACAGATTTTTAATTGTATTGCCCTGTTAAACAAAGTATAATCTAGACTAGAAATAAAATCAAATTTTGCTATTTGTATTTGACTTTAATAGTTTTAAAATTCTTATTAAATATCCGTAAATCGGCAATGATGCACTTGTCAAGTTAAAACTCCAAAGTCTTGAGCATCGACACCGAGTTGCTAGCCTGTCTGTTTTCTATCGTTTACATTTCGGCGAGTGTGCATCGGAATTGCACAATTTAATTCCGGTAAGTCCGTTCCATCATCGGACCACAAGACGTATGGTGTTGCGCCACCGGTACATGGTGGACATCCCACCCAAACTAACAGAGCGTTTTGGGAACACATTCATTATGCGCACAGTTTTAAAGTGTGGAATTTCCTGCCGGAGTCTGTATTTTCTGATAGCTATAACCTAGGGGTCTTTAAATCAATAGTGAATAGGTTGCTTCTAGGCAAACCTGGTTAAATTGGTGGTTCCATCTTTGGACACATTATCACTTTCCATCAGGTAACATAGCGGTCAAACGCAAGCCTATCTTAAACAAAAAAAAAAACCGAAACTATCACATCAGAAATCAGAAACGTTTATTTCAAATAGACCAATTACAGGTACTTTTGAATTGCCAGAACTTCGGATAATCAAAAAAAAAGTGAAGCTAATTTGCTCGTTCGCAGCACAGATCTCTATGGAGAAGAAAGTGCAAGAAAGATCATGGACGCTCTTTTTAAATCATATTATGAGTAACATAAATCTCTCCATATCCATATCCAAATCCGAAATGTCATATAACATCACTATAGTGATCATCACAACAATTACCTAAACAAAAATGAAAAGCACTTAGACGTCGAAGTACTTATCTTCTTCTGTTTCAAGACTAAAGTTCCTAATAATAAAAATTGAATCATTAAAAAACATTTTATTTAAATAAACCCATATTTTCATGCTTTTCGAATACCTGAATGATTACAAAAGCGCTTAAAAAGCTTTTACCTTTTCTTAACATGCAAACTGTAAAAGATAAATGTTGTCCTATTGACTTGGGCTGAAGAATTTAGATATATGATCTAAATCCTTCCAATTGAGAGAGTTTTAATTTCTTGATAGGCTTACTTGCGACAGTGATTGATTGAGGGGAATCCTTATTTTTTGACTGGAAATAAAACGAGAAAAGAACACCCTTGCATTTTCATCGTTTAGATAAGCGAATATAGGCTGCGGGAATGTTTGAAAGAGTTACCGTGGCACTGGAACGCACAGGGCAACTGAAGGAACACAGGTGGGTTCTAGTCAGTAATATCGATACAACTTCTCGCTCCACTCAGGGCGGAAAAAGACATTTTATGACTTTCCACCTTTTTTTTATAGTGGGATAAAAACATCCAATGACAACCCCCGCTCTTGGGCGCAGACTCTTACTGTCTAAAAGACCCATCCCGTTCCTTCTAGCCTTCATACCGGGGCTCGAGCTCCTTTTCGGATAACCGTGGCCCCAGTAGGCTTCGACCCGGCTTTTTTTTTTTTTTTTTTTTGCGATGGGAAAAATCATCTTATGACAACCCCCGCTCTTGGGCGGAGCGGGAGATTGTGTCAGACTCTTACTGACTAAAAAACCCATCCCGTTCTTTCAAGCCTTCATACCGGGGCTCGAGCGCCCTTTCGGATAACCCTGGCCCCAGTAGGCTTCGACCCGGCTGGGCCCCTGCTGTTGCTGACAACTCCTTGAGGCGCGCGGGAACAGCGCGCGCCGTCGACAACTTGGGCTTGGTCCGGACTGTTACCGGACGGCCGGACAGCGAGCTAAGCTTCGACCCGGCTGGGTCCCTGCTGTTGCTGACAACTACTTGAGGCGCGCGGGACCAGTGCGCACCGTCGACGACTTGGGCTTGGTCCGGACAGTTACCGGAGGGCCGGACAGCGAGCTACCCATTGCTCACTGTCCGCAAGCCCGCGCCTACGGTGGCCGGAAATCGGGATCAGAATCCCAGTGGCGGCAGAGGCGGCGAGAACGCCGTTGCCTGATGCGTTCGGCCTCCTCCTTTGCGAGCATTACTGCTTCGCAGAAGTCGGCGAATGCCTGCCACTCCTCCTCGCTCCGGACCATGGCCTCAACCAAGGCCCGGCGCGAGAGGTCTCCGCCGCCGATCGCCCCCACGAGGGCACGGCGATGCTCCACCCAAGCAGGGCACACCTTGACTATGAGCTCCACCGTGTTGTCTTTCCACCTCAAAAAAGGCAAATGAATTAACGATAATAATATCAACTATTTCAGCTTTAAATATTTTGTGACAGTTAACATTCCATTTATTTAAAATGTTATCATAAAATAAACCGGCTTTTGACAAACAAGCGAACTTCCAATACAAAATAAGAAATCGTTTGTCTTTCAAGACGAAATAATTTCAAATAAAAGATAATAATCAACGTACCTTTTAAAGGCAAAAAATAAACCGTCAATTTTCCGTTGAATTTTATTCGCATCAGTGAGATCCGGCTAAGTGGTAAAAAAGAAACAAGACTAATTTTGCATTCAAAGCCCGCCCAGAGCGGGCGCAGGTGCTAGAGCGGTTAAAACATTGGAGTTTTATGGGATTTATTAAGATATTGCCCTAAAGATATTGGAAAGAAAATTTCAATCCAATATTAATGTACAACGTGCTCACAGAATGACATCTAAATAATGATGGAACGACACGATAGCGTACACATAATCATGCAATATTTATTTATCGTCTCTTACGGGTAGATAAACAAATTATTCACATCGACAGGCCCGATGAGGCGAGGCAATGTTAAATAAGAAACGCCCACCGAAATTGCCTGTAAAACTGATTTATTTTATAACATCAATAAATATTTTTTGTTCAAAAGCTTTAATTAAAACCTATGATAATTCTATATAATAAATCATTCTATAAAACGTTCACGTAATTTTTAAATTCAATGAGAGCGTTTTTTGTTCGATAAAAAAACACAGGGCTGTCAACATTAAACAAAAGAAAGCGACGTCTGATGCTCACGGCCGGAATTCATTTCCGCGGAAAAAACGTGTTCAAAGAACTCAATTACTACTTAAACGAAATATTGTAGCTATCCGGGTTTCGGTCAGGAAATTAAACGAACGGCTTAGTGACCGGCCTGACAAAAGGTTGTTATCTCTTATAGTTATAATGACGTACCCTTTACAACGTAACGCAACACTAGGTGAAAAGACAGAAGTTAAAGTAATTATAGGACTAGTCATTTTAACACATACGCACACTGTTGTATTTCTAATGGTGACTAATCCCATGTTCTAATTTATACCTTAATATAAATGTATTAGGCCCAAAATTGCCAGTCCCTGTTGTGCTATTTAAAACCTTTTCGGTGCGGTGTTTTACGAATTTGACCCGTTTTATTTAAGCCATTAAGCGTAAACAAAAGACTGGCGTCCCTCTGTAAACGGAGGGTGGTTGTAATAGTTAACAGAGTGGTGGAACCGGCTCTGCCTTTGTATTAATTGGACATGTTAAACACGCTTCACTAAATATGTAAGAATTGCCTTCGCTGTAGCTATCCACGTTTTCCTTTTTCTACTTTTCTCGTTTTCCTCTTTTGCGGCGAACGCGAGTCGAAATGGAATTATTGAGAATTTGTTTCTGAGCGCATTAGTAACTGTAAATCATTGATTCTGTCGTGATAGCAGCGCCGTTAATTAACAATTTGTAAACTTTTTCTGTATTTGCAAAATGTAAACAAGAAGGGGAATAATTTGAAGGTTTTAGGGGAAAAAAGTAATACTTAATGAAATGGCATCATTACGCTGGGGAGGGAAATTGGTGATCAACATTAGTTGTAATTAAGAGACGTAAGGAAGCTACTACTGCTAATGTAATCTTATCACCGTCTTTTGTGAATCAGGGAAGGAGAAAAGAACTATTGCTAAACAGAACTCAAGCCCAAGTCGAGACCTATCACGTAGTCACTAAAATTAGTAACGCAACGGGGAAGCAATAGCTTAGATACAACAAGAAAATGAACACAATATTTTCCCAACATATGGCCCTGAGACAATAATAGGTAGTTATGAAATGAAGTGAACCTTATCGGTAGATATTATCGCTTATATCTTGAAAGCAGACTTAATTAACTTTGTAATAATAAAACAGCGTAAATGTATCGTTAAATTAGATTAACGGAGTATTCAAACCGAATTAGATTGTCTTTGAGATTATTTTATTGAAGACATCGAGAGGTGATGTAAAGGGAGAGTGGAGTGGAGTTTGAGTGTTTCAGGATAATTGTGAATAAGATCAAAGTGGAATTATGAAACTAGGTATGATTATAAGAGCAATAAATAAGCAGATGCTTATACCAGACTTATCCCAGGACTTGCGGGATGTTCGAAAGTGTTACCGTGGCTCTGAAGGAGCACAGGTGGGTTTTTGTCCGTAAAAGTGTGACTCTCCCTTCCTATCCACGTTGAGCACACTTCAAACAAAAAGGTTTAACTCAGAATATTTGAAACAAACATGTAAAAAGTTGTATTTCAATTAATAACTCTAAATATCGCAGCAAATGAAAAACAATTTCCAGATATACAAAACCATAATTGAATGCCATCTACTAGATATCTTTTCACATGATTACAGGCTAATTACACTGTAATTAACGTCTCTCAACAATGGCGCAATATCATCATTTAAAATACGTTCAGTGGCAGAAAATATTTCAGCCAGAATGAAATCGGAAAACAATTAGTCTCGGCGCAATAATAACGGGGAATTGCTGAATCAGAGCCGACGTCTAGAGTAACAAGTTAGCTACGACATGTCGCAACCCAAGTTTATATCCCTTTAATAAAACACAATTCCATACAATTCCCGCTTCTGATATTGTATACGTTACGTAGTTACAGTATTTTATGTGCCCCTAGTATAGCGGGGGCTTATGCTATAACAAAGCGATAAATTATTTCCATTTAAATTTAATTTGACAGCCATCGTGAAACGAATAGCTTTCGCAAGTTATGTTTTGATTAAAGTGTGAGGATGTGATTTGAGATTTGGATAAAATTATCGAGACCTTATTACATGTGTTTATGTGAAATACTGCGTAACTAAACATTACAATTAAGTACTTTAGATTCTTACAGGAGGTGACATGTTATATAACGTAGTTCTAAGCAGTGGTAATCAGAGAGGCAGTCGCTCTATATACATTTTTGGTATTAGGTAGTGGCATCCACATAGATAGTTACTTGTCCCCTACATAATTGACATCAGTTTTTACGTTTATTTTTAAAATCACTATTATTGCCGACTATGTTCTTCAAGATCAGCTTCTTCGATTTTTCCATTCCCTGTTTTCTTTTTTACATCAATTTTACGTCAAAGTTAGGTCCGTAAAATTCTTTTCAATTACGGAATTTCAATCGGAACTAATGAAAACAGAACTTGATACGGCGTAGTAAAATACAAGCAATAAAAATCGCACTAGAGCTCAAGTTATCATACCTTCCTAGTTCATTCTCTAGAAGCTCGTTTGCAATTCTTATTACGTCATCGACACTTGAGACCCTGCCAAAGAATTCTAATAGCATTATTCATTTGTTCTCTAGCGGACCCCGTAACGTGTCTAGTAAATTAAAAAGGAACTTAGGTTTCATTGTTCATCTCCATATTGCTTTCATTCTGATAGCGTGGTATTTGTATTATGAGCTTACAAAATAATACACAAATAAAAATAGTGGAAGCATTAGGGCATGATAGATTAGTTTTCAATTACGATTTATACAGATGAAATGTCAGTACTTAAAGTTATCTATACAAAGAAGCTTTTACTTTAAATTAACATTTTTCTCAAGATTAACGCTGGCAGCACCGATTGTGTAAGTACATCTCACTGTAAGAGTAAGGCATAATTTTTCAGACCGAAATGTATCTCCTGGGCGTTGCGCACTCAGTTACGAAATTGTTGTAATAAATATGGACCAAGATTTTGCCGCTTTAGTAAATTTATTCATGTAAGACGCGTTTCGCTTTATTCATAAGTTGTGAAGTGCTAGTTTGTTTGATGTGCCGTATTATGAACGTGTTGAAGTCACGTATTTTGTGGTATGTTATATCAAAATAATATATAGACGTCAATGCCCTTGCCTTGTATGTGACAGCTGCTTCTTTTGGAACCACATAGTTTATTTCTGAATGCATCCTAACTTTATTTCATGCGTCTTAGTTAGCTTTTGAAGCTTGCACAAGCTATGAATGTAATACCTACAATTAACAATATTTCATAATAAATAGCAAGGATATTTAGTACGTTTTTATCAAATATAAATTAAAAACTTATCGCCTTTTAGCTGACAATTTTTGGCACAAAATATTTTATCTTGACTTATGCCTGGCACATTACAAATTTTATGACTATGAAGTTTTTTTAAACGGTGGCCGTTCAATGCGCTTGTTAAACTGATTTATGTTCAGCAATAAAGAGACCGTCTTTCATTGATATCAGGCCTAGATCATAACTGTTGACGGTATTTACTGATACAAGCTTCAAGTAAAGGTAATAAACACTCCTTCGGGTCGTTCTCACTTAGGCCATGTGACCTCAAAGTTTGCCTAAAATAGTTCAGTGTTGTGTAACTATGCTCGTTGAATTTAACGCCTTGTCAGTTTTGAGGACATCAATTTGGTGTTAATATATTTTATAAGTCACTTACATGTAAGAAATGGAATATTAAATATTGTAGTATTGCTGAATATTGTTATTTATTCGAATTGGCTGGTTTTGCGGTTACAAACCGCCGCCACAAAATCCGCCGTTGAATTAGTTAGCTGTTTTAATAAATTAAGTAATTCACAGGAAATTCTTTTCAAGTGATTGGCTACTAGCTGTGACGCGAGCTCGATGACAGCACGGAACCAATATATGTATGGTCTTTAAATAGTTTTTCTGGTTATATGTGAGTTTACATGTTTGTGAGCGCACCCACGATACAGGAATCACTCCTAGGATGGAGCACTGTTTTAGAAGTAAAAATCATAATTAAATATTTTTGTTTAACAGTGGTAGAGAGCTACGTTGGTTCCACCTTGGCACTGAAGGGGCTTCAACGTTCTGACATGGGGACATACTTGTGCATCGCAGCGAACGGCATCCCACCGACAAAGAGTCGTCGGTACGAAGTCTCTGTGCTATGTAAGTATACAATGCTTTATATAACAAACCCTTTTTCCTTTACTTAAGACGTCGACAGTGAAGAAAACGTATTTGCATTTTTTGTGAAGTTGCAGCAAGGGTCCGGACTTCTCTCCGTAGTCATTAGAACTAAATTTAAAAGCCATTGGAGAACCCCGCTGCCTACCCTTTGAATAAAACAAGCGTGGTGTGACTTGCAAAGAAGTTTTTGCATTATTGTATGAACAAAAAGTACGTAAACTTATGAGAAAATATAGAGATTCAAGAATATAAAGTGTGTAACTTATCTCTTTAACAAAACTGGCTGAATTTAAAGGCTTGCGTAAACCTAATTGAGTGGACTTAATTTCGTCTTAGTTAAACTTTGTTGATCATTTCTTTTGTATGGGAAATTAGGTTTATTTACTGTATATTCAGTTGCGAGGTAATGCTGAATTGTATGTTTAATGTGTTTTAAAGGGCCGGGAGTTAAAAGCATTTTCTTTTACGGGGCAATAGATTTCCGTAGAATAGGTTTCCTTGAGTTTCGTCGACTTAAATGGTATTTCTTTCGTCTAGTGTTAGTGAAGTTAACTAAAAGGTTTTAGGTTTTACCTAGGGTATATGAAACAAAGTACCCAATGTTTTGTACAAATAAAAATCTATTTTGAGTAAGTCTGCAAGTTCCATGGTATAAAACATTTTAAGCTTTAAGCACCACTAATAATTTACTAAACCGTACTGATGTGACTCGAGGGGTGACAAAATAACAAATGTACTACTCAGAATTTATTTTATCACTTAAGGAAAACGTCCATTATTCCGCCACTCCGTTCGTTCATTCAATCTAACCCCGTCTATTATTTGTGTCCAGTCGAGCCGATCGTGCGAGTGGGGAGTCCAGTGGTTCTCCGTGCGGCAGACATGCAAGTCACCCTCCAGTGCTACGTTGAAGCCTCGCCTAAATCACTCAATACCTGGCAGCGAGGAAAATCGCAAGCTGGTAAGTAATAATTTGGGAAAACTCAGCTTATTTCTTTTTCTTAAATCAAAGTTCCATGTTCCGCGCCAATATAATTTTCTTGATTATTTCATAAAGTTAGAGCGGGAAGTATAATATTTTTATTGATTTTGGTGTAAATAACTTATTTAAATACAGTTAACATTAAGATACCAAAATTGTTAGTTATAACTGGCCCATGTTGGGCGCCAATTTTTTTTTTGGTGACGTGTGTAACATTTAATATATTTGTAATAAACAAATTTCTTTAAAGTTTGGTTCTAAAACTATTACTAGTACATGTCTATCTCTTTTTTGCCAAAGATTAACAAATTGCTTATTTATATCCTAGGTGGAAAGCTGCTCAACAGTTCAAAGTACGTGATATCGGAAGAGATATTGAACGAGTATGCACTACGAATGAACCTCACAATAAATCGACTGAAGAAGAACGATTTCGGTGAATACTCATGCTCTGCGGCTAACGGTTACGGCAAAGCCGAGGGCATCATCACTTTGAAAGGTAAATTCATTTTCCACTACGGTCATATTTAAGTCATGAATAGTTAATATCTGTAATAGGTTTTGCAGGTCAGAGTTTTGCTTTTGCATTGAAGGGGTCAGGGAGAAACACAGTTTATAAAGAAAATTTGATATTACATGGTGGTTTAAGTGATTTTAATAATAAAGTTTAGTTTTAACATAAACAACCCTTGAGATTTTCTTGGTAATGACTACTAGTCATCATACATGCATACGATATTAATATTTAATTTAAAATACCTGATCTAATCAAACTCTTCTGTTCCTCAACAGAGACGCCACAACGGACCACAACCACAACAACAACCACGACAACAACAACAACAACAACGCCGCGTCCGACAACAACAACCAGTACAACAACGCGGCCTCCGAAGCGTCACCTCAAGAAACAGCACGACCGCGGCAACCAGAACGCACTCGACGCTGACATGCGACAAGCAGAACTCAACAACGCTTTCAACTTCTACAACACAGCCTTCACACCACCCAACAACTCTATCAACGAATACGCCCAAAGAACCGAACGGCAGAAACTACGGCCCACTGGCTCACCAAGACAATACATCGTATACAATAACGCCTACAGAACTCCATCTACATTTTTTTCCATGTTCACATTGCTACTAAAATTTGTTATATAGAAAGAAATTAGATTTCTGAATTATTTAAAAGAGATAGCATTAACATGTAGTGATAAAAACATGGCTGTTGAATTTTATATGTGTAAGTACGTATTTTGAGGTTGTTGTAAACGTTTTAGTGGATCTCGATGTTAATATTGTTATGTAAAAACATTATCGGCAGTTAATAAATAAAAGTAAAGAGTTTCAGCCTTAATATGTAAATTGAGACAATAAATACGAACTTCTTAAGAGTAAGGTTCCACTGTCTTTAAGACCTGTTTAGGTAGACCTTGGTTTATGTGAGTGATTAAATTGAAAGTAATTGAATTGTGCGCGCTGACGAAGCAAAATTAATACTTACGAGTTTCATAATAAGCAACTCACTTTTAATAATCACTCACACTAATCAACACACGACGGGTATTTTTCTGGAATTGCTGTTGATAATAAAAATTACGTAATGTCAACTAATGTTTTTGAAAATATCATTATTGTCATATCAAACGGCTATTTATTAAAAATGGAAGAAGAATTTGATAGACTTGAAGAGGATCGAACGTGTCGTATAAGAGGTTTTAGAAACTCCGTTTAGCTAACATTTTTATTATTCTCGTATTTTTATTCTATACAATTCTTAATATACAATAATTATTGGCATGATAAAATAGCATAGTAACTTGTATTTATAAAAGGAAATATGATAATAATAGCTATATGGTATATGATAAAAGCTAGTGCGTTTAATAATAATTTGTATAATGACAATACGATTGTAAAGACAATAGACAGTAGAATTAAGATAAAATTAGAGACCAGTGTTATAAACTTGTTACGAGTAGTTGATTCATTTAATTTGCATTTTGTAGTCACATGTTATTTTCTGTTGAAGTTTGTTCGTATACTAAAAAGGGTTTTCTGTAGTGATACAGGTACCCAAAACAACGAAATAAATGACCAAAATTTTAATAATTTTAAAATAACAATCTTTTTTTCGCAATAATTCTGTGATGTATAATTTGAATTCAGATTGTTTCCAAAATATTTTTGTCAAATATGTAAGCTAGTAAAATAAGACGCTTTATACTTGTTAAGAATGTTTATGTTCATGTATATTTTAAAATGTATATGTTGAAAAAGAAAACACTATATTGATTTGTAGCAAACATAAAATTTAGTTCTAAATAACGGTCTAAGAATAAATTAGTTATTTTGTAAACAAAAAGTGTTAGGCGATAAAATTGGATATGATAATAATAAATTTATGTCTTCCGGATAGTATATTAATGTAATGTATTCGGCTCATTCGTGTTTATGAGTTTAATAAAAAAATAGAAGAAGTTCCTTTTGGACTTCAGAATAACGTAGTCTTATGTAAGTGACGAGAAAGAATTTATTGTAGGAATAGTGTTACGATGAATATAAAAATACATGAATTTTGATAAGAATCGATTCTACTGTAAAAATGAATGAACGTGTATTTAGTAATAATTATAGAATTGAATATTTAAAGTTGTAACTTTATTCAGTTCGATTGAATACCATAATTGTAACATAACCACTTTTTTAGTTTTACTTATTTTTAATTCTAAATCTGAAAATGTTTACAAAGTAATATATTTATAATTTCATACAACGTAATTAGGTACCATTTTTGTACAATGTATGTACTAAAGTTTATTTTAAAGGTATGCAGATAAAAAAATTGCTACATAATTTTAATAATTTCACTCGAAAGTAAAATATTAATAACATAATAAACCAATCTGGAATGGAATAACTGATGAATTTCAGTTTTTCCAGGGATATAATTTTATTTTTTATAATTTTATTTAATTTTTCTGTATTTGTATTTTAAACTAAAAAGTCGACTAATTGAAACTTGTATTTCAAATGTAATGACAATAAATACGACAATCATTGTAAATAATTGAATTCATGTTAAACCAATTTATTAGTACGAAATGCGACTATTTATCAATGTTAACTTTAAGATGTTGATATCATTTTATGACATTTTAAAATAAAAAATATAATCAAAGTAATCATATTGGCTAATGTTACTTATTTTTACCTTTGCTTGTCTTTTATAGGTTTGTGGAAATATAAGCTTGTATTATAAGTAGAAGTAAGTGGACATGGTAATTCCGGAAGGTTCCTGCACCGGATTCGTGCGGAAATGACGCCCGGAGGTTACAGTAGAGCACACAGTGGAGGTGTGTTCCGCTTGAGTAGAGCATCGCTGTGCCCTCGTGGGGGCGATCGGCGGCGGCCATCTCTCGCGCCGGGCCGCGCGTACAGGCCATGGTCTGGAGCGAGGAGGAGTGGCAGGCGCGAGCCTCCACGTGCGAAGCAGTAATAGCTAGCAAAGGAGGAGGCCGACAGCCTAAGGCAACGGCGCTTATAGCGCCCCAGCCGCCGCCGGGATTCTGATTCCGTTTTTTGGCCACCGTAGGCGCGGGCTTGCGGACCGCGAGCAATGGGTGGCTCGCTGTTTGACCGTCCAGTAAAATCCGGACTGAGTCCAAGTCGTCGACGGCGCGCACTGTTCCTGCGCCCCTCAAAGAGTTGTCAGCAATAGCAGGGGTTCAGCGGGGTCGAAGCCTACTGAGGCCAGGGTTAGCTCCTAAAGGTAGCTCAGCCCCGGTATAAAAGGCACGAAGGAACGGAGTTGGTTTTTTAGTCAATAAGAGTCTGACACTATCTCCCGCTCCGCCCAAGGGCGGGGGATGTCATTTGGATAATTTTTACCCACCAAAAAAATCACACAATAAAAGCTAGTAAAACGAGATGTCATTTCATCTTTTCGCTTTGAGTGGAGCGTGAGAGTGACTAAAACCTACCTGTGTTCTTTAAGTTACCTTTTGCTTTCCAAGGCTGCGGTAACTCTTTCAAACATTCCAGCAGCCACCAGCAGCCTTTATGTCATTCCATTCACACTAAGGTTTGACAATTCACGAAAGTGTCACGGTGAGCTTGTAACAGTACTCTGTTACATCTGTAGTGCTACTGCACTACGGATGCATTCCTGGAGTTTTGGGCCGCTTGAATGTAGGACGAACGACGGCGATTCAGAATTCAGTGATATCAAATACGACTGCATTTTGAATTCAGTGATATAAAATTAAATCAAATAGTCCAAATAATTTGTCACTAGTATTGACGGTCCTTGTTGGCGCCACTATCGCCAATGTTTTAGGTAACTATGTTCCTGACTGGATTCCAACAATCGTAACTATCTTTTTGTAATTAAATCCTTTTGCAAAAGATAAACTAAATATTATCACAATAATAATATTATTATAGGGGTTCTTTTCTATTATGGCGCACGTTTGACCACTATCTGATTTGATGGAAGGTGATGATGTGGCCGACGATGGAGCACAGTTGCCTAGAAGCAACCTATTCACTACGCATGATGAATGTGTTCCCAAAACGCTTCGTAAGTATGAGTGGGGTGTCCACCATGTAGATACGTACGGATGGGATGTATGCATGTGTGTAGGTATATGTTTGTTACTCCTTAATATTTAGCTGAACAGACTTGAATGGGTACACGACTAAGCCATGTCCTAGAATAGTTTTTTTTTTATCTTTGGAGTATGTTCCCTTGGGATAATTTTCTACATTTGGGCAAAGATGCTGCATGCTGGCACAAGCTAGTTGGTTAATCTATACTAATATAATAAAGAGATAAACTTGTTTTTTTGTTTGTTTGTAGGAGGTAATCTCTGAAAGCACTGGTCCGATTGCTAAAATATTTTCACGAACCAGATTGCTGCTCCACTTACCGGGTTCAATTGTTTATTCAAACCATACAGAGATCCACTTACCTACATATACACAAAAAGTTTCATAAAATTCGGCTAAGACGTTTAAGAGGAGTTAGGTGACAAACACACGTATAAAAGAATTATATGTAAAGATAGGTAAGAGTTCGTCGTGGACGTGGTTACGACGGCAACGCTACGGACTTAATATGTAAGTATATAACATCAGAAGACAAGCATTCATCGAGCGCTCGAGTTAAAGTGTCAATCAATAGCCAGTTGCAAAAGAATGCTACTGGCGTCTGATTTTCACTTGAGATTTCAGTAACTTCGTAACAATCATGAGTGTGGTGCCACATGCTACGATGGATATCAATGCAAAAGTAACTCTGTCTTCTTCACGTCTTAATGTTTTCACGGATTTGAACGTATGCTGGCTCACAGATGGACCATGTTTTGGAAGAGCCGATCGATTTGTTATTTCTAAAGTTTGTTTCCTTCATAACTTTCTAATAATGATGTTGCTAAAGTTTACTATTTACAATGAGAAAGTTCATGATAAAATAGTTGGAATCCTGAATCATTTCCAAAAATAGGAGTGAGGAGACAAGAAATGTGATTTATCCTTATCCTTGTGCCTATATGTCCCGATATTACAAAACAACAGGAACGAGTGCACATCTCTCGTGGGACATAATTTACCATGTGGTACATTATTTATCACTTGGAACATTACTTATGTCAATCCATCACTGTGTGACAGAAGTAACAACTGATAAAGAACATGAGTTTACTTTTCCGAATCTTTTTACGACAATATACTTTCTATTCCTATTTATTTAATATAGTATGTTGGTAGGTATTGACAACTGTAGCCCAGACTTGAGCTCCTGCTTTTTTAGTTGGGAAGTCATTAAATATCTCAATATTCGTTTTAAAAGAGCCTATTCACTTTAGCTTTGAAGATCTAAATTATAATTAATCAAACGAAAAAACTGCAGTAGGTAAATGGTTCCAGTCCTTCAATGGACATGGAATAAACGCCGAAGCGAAACGCTTAGTCCGAAGCGTAGAGGTGTTAAGAATGTTTGGTGGACAGTCGCCGTACGTCAGGTTGTCCAATGGTAAAAGTGATAGCAGAATCAAGTCATGTACGAGTAACTCCCGCGCACACTCTCCAAAATGCGTCCTGTAAAACATTTGTTGTCTATGGCTTTGTAGAGTACTCCCAGCTTTTTTGCATTTTCCCGTCACGAAAAAGAAGAGGTTGGTTAGCGGCACGGTTACACCCCGGAAAGTTGGAGCTGGGCTGAATTGCTCCTTTTAGCGGAAAATACACAAGCCTCGCCCCATTCGGAGACTGAGTCCAAGGACAAGTTTAAGCGCTCAACCTATCTCGCTTTACTTAATGAACCATCAAAGTTAAATTTTGAGAAAATTTTAACTCCTACGAGCACTTGCACTTGTAGAATACATTCTGAATATTAATATTACATTGATTACCTTTAAATATTTTAGTTTTAAAATTTGATTATAGAATAATTTGATTTTATTTGGAGCCAATGTGAACGGTCTCCGTATGGCGGTGAACAGACACGCTTGTATTTTGGCAGCATTGAATTCCACCAGATTGACTTTGCTTTATGGATACTGCCTGAAGTGAGACATTCATGTGCCTATAGCTTCTCATTAGGACTGGATAGCTCCTTACTAGTCCGAGCACTCGGCAGGTATCTTCTTTATCTCTTTGTATCTCTTTACAACTAGGCTGTCATCTGTACACCCATAGATACCAAGTATAATCAGATCGTGGTTATGCAGCAGGAAGAGAGTTGCAGAGAGAACAGGGGGCTTGTTCTGTATTAGAATTCCATTATTAATAATTGGCTCCGCTGAGCAACCGCTAACCACTACTTGAAGAAACCTTGCTCAGGAAATCTTTTTCCCAGCTAGTCAGACCAGGTGAAATACCGTATGCTAGAAGTTTACCCATAAGGCTTGAGTGTCATACCCTGTCGAAGACCTTTGAGATGTCTAAAGACCTGTGATCTTTCGGAAGCTTATTTAATTCTAGGGCTGTTTTAGCTTTTTCGATCAATCTCACTACCCTCGCAGACATCGATCCTATCGGGGGCTGTCACTTGTATAACTATATCGTCTATATATTCAAACATTATGTATTCTCTAAATAAAAAAATCTCCGTTCAAATACTTAAAAACAACTAGGGATTTCTTGTATAAAACATAAAGACATTTCTACAATACTATAGAATGTAAAGTAGATCATTGTTAAAGAATACAATAGTACTTCTAATAAAAAAATAAAACTGTGGTTTCTACTCATTTTCTCTCTACATTTATACCACAAAACATTATAGTGTCACTGTTAGATGGAAAGACAACAATAGTACCTTATTAGTACTTTAAATAAAGTAAAGCATACATTGTAAAAGAAAATGAAAATGTTTATGATGTAATTTTATTTCAATGAGAACATTTTGGTTACGGTAGATAGGTCATCTCTTACAAAAACTATTAGGTGTATTCCGAAGGGTTACTTAGTGACTTACTGTGTTATTAGTTTACTATTGGCATCTGTGTGAAATAAAAAAAATCTTGTATTATTATTATTTTAACAAAAGTACTGTTGTGTTGACTGTACGTCTATCAGTAGACCTGACTGTCTACTGATAGAGTACGTCTATCAGTCAGCACAGCAGTAATTTTGTTGTCTTGGTACATGTGTATTATTATTATTTTAACAAAAGTACTGCCGTGTTGACTGTACGTCTATCAGTAGACCTGGCTGTCTACTGATAAACGTACAGTCAGCACAGCAGTACTTTTGTTGTCTTTGTACATGTGGGTTGACGTAACTTATTATTCAGATGCGATATGGGTAGGCATTCATCAAGCTGATGGACAGTGGACACGCCATTAAATATGCATTGCATAGCCTACAAGACTCAATACAGGTACCAGATATTTTACTTTTATTTTGAATATGGGAATATTTTTTTACGTTGTTTAAAGATTTAGAATTTTTTTCACCGTACATTTTTTTTTCAGACAGTAGAAATAAATCAGCTGTTCAATACTTTTTTGCTCGCGTAACTCAAGAAAATGTAGATTTTCTTAAGAGTAAATTTTTGCTAATTTTCTTAAGAGTAAATTTTTAGTGGTGAAATAAACAATCTTCAAAATACATGCTTTCAAGAAAATAATACAAATATTTATTTAATCTTCATGCAACAAAAGATACAAGGGCGGATTTAATGCCTTGGCATTCTCTTCCAGTCAACCTAGGGTAGTGCAAAATTTCACCTGCTGTGCATAAAAAAAAAGAAAATATTATTTAAAACAAATATGTATTACTAACGTATTAATTTAACCGAAGCATGACGATTACCTAGGTTACTTTATTATAATATACCGTGTATTGAGTAAATACAGGGATAATTCTCTCTAAAAACGAAATAGAATCAAGATAATATAATTATCACGTAATTAATTTTTAATTAATTTTTTTTAATACAAAATTAATTAATAGGTAGTCTAGAACCAACATTATTCTATTTTGTTTCTAATTTTAGTAAAATCGTAGAAATCTTTTATTGGGTACCTACAAACATCTATAAGATTCTTTTGAATTCTGTTAACTAACAAAATTCAAAAGAATCTTAGATGTCCAGAAGAAAACCAAGTAAAAATAACTAGCCCGCTAGGAGCCGTGTGACAAGAATTGGCCTTTTTCTTAGAATTGAACTTATTCAAAAAGTACTGAATACGTTTCTTTAATATTTATAGCTTTAATTTAACTTGGTTGTTTTATTAGAAACTTCCTTCGATCTTTTTAAACGGAAAACTTAGGGAATCATTGAATAGTTCTTTAATCATATAGAAAAGTTTTTCCTATAACAGGCTTAAATCACTGATAACATAATAATACCCGTTCGAAAACAACCCATCTACACACCGCATTTCCTCTCCGCAACTAAATCGATACACTTAATCATTTTAACGCCGCACGCAATCGGGCCGCTACATTATAATACGCCGGCGTTATCACAATAAACAAGGACTAGAGACGTCTCAACTTATAACTCAATTATAATTTCCATTGTGATTCAACACGTTATCGCGGAAGACTTTGTAGGTATACCTATCAACGAGGTACCGTGCTGCCTCACGGTACATCGACCACGTCACGTCTGTAACAAGTTCACCAGATTTATTTGAAAGTAATTTTCAGTGAGCATCTGGCAGCAGGCTATGAGAGATTCAGCTGATCAATATTCTGGAAGTCGCTTCGAAGAACTGAGAAATATGTCAGTCTCTCAATCCGAATGCAAGTTATTTGTAAGCGGACTGTATTACGGAACGTACGGACGGATGATAAATTTGAAATCGATGCGTACGAAATCTGAAGCGGTACGGGTTAAAATGAATTGGGAATTAGATTGGAGATTTTTATTGCTCGTTTTGTTAGACTTTGAGAAATATTAACTTAAAGTCTGGGATGTCTGTTTACTTAAACATGAATATTTTCTGAGACACATGTGTAGATATGTCATTTCTTTTGAAATGAGATGGCTGTCTGAAATAATAAATTAAGTTATATTTCAGCCAGTTAAAATAGGCAAAGAAAGATGCAAAATACTTACAACAAATAAGCTTGTTATATAATAACTAACAAAATTCAAACTGGTAATTTATCGAAACCGAGACCCATAGCGTCAAACCTTCCTAACTACATTAGAACGTTGTTATAACTGCCCAGACCTCTTACACTTAGCACGACAGCCTGCAACGATTTAATACAGTTAGTCGGACTAAGATTACGTGCAAGGCTCTTATCAAATTATTCCCCCGTCTTCCGCCCTTGGCCCTGGAATATACAACCTAAAGTTGAGCGTACACTTGTTGTGCGAGAATTATGGGTATTCTGATGAAAATGAATGACTGGATGCTCAATGCAAATTAGTTTTTTAATAATTTTCGGTGTGAACAATATATTTTACAAGAAACAAGTGAAGACAAGTGACAAATAGAAGTGTCATATTTTTTCATATAATTTAGGAAGCTTGCAAGAAGGTTTTATCTCCAACATTTCCCCGGGCGTTGAAACCAATGGTTTCAACCAGATTCTGAAGACACAGGCAAAGGGCAGATTCGGTTGAATGCCCGTCGAACGACTCCAGTAGACGTCCGAATGTCAGCTACACGGGCGATACCATCCGTTCCTGGATGAACAGCCACGATCCGTCCAAGTCTCCACTTCAACGGAGGAAGATCGTCTTCCTTGATCACCACCAAGGAGTTCAGCATCAAGCCATCCTTGCAGGAACGCCATTTGGAGCGTTGTTGCAATTCTGCAACATACTCCTTGCTCCATCTGCTCCAGAAATGCTGGCGAAGCTGCTCGATCCTCTGGTAACGAGACAGATAATTGGCAGAGCTATCCTGGTAATCAGGTTGCGGCAAAGAAGTAAGTGGCCGTCCCACAAGAAAATGTCCTGGCGTGAGCGGAGTATAATCTGCAGGATCTGAAGACAACGGCGTCAATGGACGAGAGTTCAAGATGGCTTCAATCTTGGTTAGTGTGGTGTACAGCTCCTCAAAAGTCAAGTTACAATTTCCCAACACTCTCTGAAGGTGATACTTTGCTGACTTGACACCCGCCTCCCAGAGTCCACCGAAATGTGGGGTGTAGGCGGGAATAAAATGGAACCTTATTCCGTCGTTTGCTGCACTTTCACCCAAGGACAAACTATTTAATTTTAAAAATTTGGAAAGGTCGTTGTATGCACCGACAAATGAGGTACCGTTATCGGAAAAAATATCAGCAGGTTTACCTCTCCGAGAAATAAACCGATACAAAGCCAGTAAATAACTATTGCTAGTTAAATCACCAACGAGCTCCAAATGAATGGCCTTGGTTGTGAAACAAATAAAAATAGCGACATACACCTTTACTAACCTACATCCACGGCCCTGGCGACTAGCACACATAATAGGGCCAGCGTAATCAACGCCTGTGCTTTCAAAGGGATAACCTGGACGAAGGCGTTCTCGTGGTAAGTTACCCATTAAGGGAGCTACAACCTTACCCTTCATACGGTGACACAAAACACACTTATGATAACAGGCTTTCGCCAACTTGCGACCTCCTATTGGCCAATAAGTTTCCCTAATGGAAGCTAATAATAATTGTGGGCCAGCATGCATCAGCCTTTTATGCTCAAAATTAAATAATAGTTTAGTGAAATCATGAGTGGACTGTAATAAAATAGGGTGTTTCTTACTATAAGCAAAATTAGAGTTATCGAGACGTCCTCCTACTCGCATTACATTATTATCGTCTAAATAAACATTAAACTTTAGAAGGGCGCTCTTTTTAGGTAAACTCTTTTTGTTCAAAAATAATTGGTATTCAGAAAATGACTGAATCTGACTCTTAATAATGACAAGAGTTAGTGCATCTTGTACCTCATCATGTGACAAGTATTTGGTTTTAGGGTAATGCTTTCTACATGACTTAATAAATCGTAATACGTAGGCAACAGATCGTACGAGCCGTGTGTAATTGGAATAACGCCTAAAATCAATTAAAACTTCAGGTTTCGAATCGTTTACAACATGTAATATGATTTTAGGTCGAGTCTCCGGTAACGATTGTAGTCCTGGGCTCGTAATTTGAGAAGGCCATTGAGACGAATCTAGTTTTAAAAAATCTGGTCCTTTCCACCACAGATCTGACTCCTGCAGATCACTAATATCCATGCCACGAGATATTAGGTCTGCTGGATTTTGATCTGTTGGGACGTGCCTCCAAGTACAGTTACCCGACTTATCCAAAACCTCAGCAACGCGGTTGCGCACAAAGGGCTGAAGTCTGGTAGGCATCATCTGTAACCATCCCAAAACAATGGTTGAATCAGTCCAACAATAAACCCGACTGATCTTCACTCGAAGTGAGCTCATCACCTTCTCGTGAAGACGAGAACCGACTACCGCACCACATAACTCCAGTCGCGGAATTGTCGTAGGCTTGATGGGAGCAACTCGACTCTTTGCCATTAACAAGCGAGCCATGTACTCACCCTTAGCATTAACACTGCGAATGTAGACGCAAGCACCGTACGCGGACTCAGACGCGTCTGTGAAAATATGGAGTTCTAACTCCGTAAATGAATTGCAGACTACAAGTCGCGGAATGCGAACATGATTTAAAAGAGGTAAAGATTTAATAATAATCTCCCATTGTTTACAAATCTCATTAGGTAATGGTTGATCCCATGATAATTTATCTAACCACATTTTCTGTAGCAAGATCTTCATAGTAATAACAATAGGACCTAACAGACCTAAGGGATCAAAGATTCGCGCAATAACGGATAACAAGTCACGCTTTGTGTACCTAGTCGAAGATTTAGTCAGACCTATAGGAAACCCTATCTCATCAGTGCCGATATGCCAACAGAGACCAAGCAACTTTTCTGGCTCATTTTGTCCAATGTTCAAATCGTATGACGCAGGGACAGCATTCGACAATAATTGAGAATCATTTGACTTCCACTTTCTCAATGGCATACATGCCGACGCAAGCGCTTTGGTGACTTCAGTGCGAATGAACTTTACTTCATCTAAGTCATCCCCTCCGGTCAGCAAGTCGTCGACATAGAAGTCATGTTGGATGATTTCCGATATCTTAGGGTTCCTACAGTCGAGTCCTACTTGTTTAAGGCATCGTGTCGCAAGGAATGGCGCACTGGCCGTACCGTACGTGACGGTGTTTAATTGATAAACATTAATAGGATCACTAACATTATCACGCCAAACAATCTGTTGTAAATATCTGTCCGACGGGTGGACGACTATTTGTCTATACATCTTCTCCACATCCGCAGATAAAACATACTTGTGGACTCTAAAGCGAAGAAGTATAGACAATAGACCGTCCTGTACGGTTGGCCCAACCATCTGTAGGTCATTAGAGGACACTCCCGTCGAAGTAGAAGCACTAGCGTTGAAAACAACACGAAGTTTG
Source organism: Mythimna albipuncta (assembly GCA_929112965.1). NCBI lineage: Eukaryota > Metazoa > Arthropoda > Insecta > Lepidoptera > Noctuidae > Mythimna > Mythimna albipuncta. The sequence goes on from OV815969.1 coordinate 13,031,606, forward strand.
GTCGTGGTACTCGACTCGCGTAAAACTCCCATATGTGGAATAAAATAACCCAAACATAAATTAGGTTTATTAATTTTTGTCATATGACCAAGTAACTCGTATTCTGACAAAAAGTCATGATACATTCTACTAAAGTTCGTCTTAACCTTTAATTTACGCTCTAAAGAATGTAAACAATGTGTGGCTTTATTAAAAGAATTTCCTAAAATTGAAGGATCTTTCTTAAGGGGGATGCGAACACAAAAACGACCATCAGACAATCGTGTCGTATTTGTAACGAAATTGTCTTCACACAATTTCTCTTCAGGCATATAAGAATTGGAAGACTTCGCATTCACCTCCTCTAATTGCCAAAACTTTGTCAATTCTGACTTGAGGTTTTCCCAGTCACCATCGCTGTCGGCAACCATTTTAGACATATTGCACTTTACGTCATTCGTCAGCAGTGAGATAGTATTCTGAGTAATTGGACCGGAAACTATCCATCCTAGACGGGTTTCACATAATATTGGTTTCCCGGTACCTAACTTTAGTCTTTGAGATCCTAACAAATCCCAAAAAAGATCAGCGCCGATTAAAATATCAACATCGGCAGGGTTATAAAAAGTAGGATCAGCTAAAGTAATATTCGAGGGTAAGTCGAAATCAGAAATATTTATCTGACGACACGGAACACTACTCGTAATGAACGGAAGAACAAAACAATTTAGTTCGAATACAAAGCTATCATCTAATGGCGTACCCTTAACCCGACATATTTTACCTACGTGCGAAGTGACGTTATTGATTCCAAGGATTGATCTATCTACCTGGCTAGTTTTTAAGTTAAGTTTATTGCACAACCTATCTGTTATGAGTGAAGACGTGCTACCACTATCGAGCACCGCGCGAGCGAGATGCACACACCCATTGTGGTCTCTTAATTTGATCAAAGCGGTTGATAACAACACATCTCGTTGCGTATGACCACACGGAGATGCAATGTTTGCGGATAAAGCTACGTTATTCGTTTCAGTCGTAGCAGACAAGTTATTCATCGAATTACCACTAGGTGTATTCGATACAGTGCCATTAGAATGTACGTGAACTAATGTGTTGTGCCTACGTTTGCATAGTTTGCAGCCTGGTTTTTTACATTTGTTAGCATAGTGTCCGGAACGAAAACAGTTAAAACATACCTTATAACTAGGTAATGATTTGAGACGGTCATCGTTACTCAATGCGAGAAACTGTGGACAATTATTTAATGTGTGATCGTTGTTATTACATTTAGGACAAGGTTTAGAAGCTGAGTCAGTGCTAGAATTGATAGGAGATTGTGCTACCATTGACTTGATCTTAGGACCTGATTTACCTGGTGATTGCGAATAATGATTGCGGGGGAGTTCCAGGGTCTCGATGAGGTCGGCTCGATTGCGTAAGAATTGCATAAATGCGTTAAACGTGATTAAGCCATCCTTGTCTATCCTACCTTTGCACTCCTCCCACTCACGATAGGTTTTTTGATCAAGTTTTCGTGTGACAATGTAGATTAAAAGTGTATCCCAGTGTTTCACAGGCTCCCCTAATGACTCTAAAGCTCGCAAGTCTTTATTTAACTGATCGATCAAATTCTTAATGGCAACAGAAGATTCTTTTGTAATTGATTCAATAGTAAATAATGAACTTATATGATTCTGAACCAGTAATCTTTTGTTGTCAAACCGATCACATAACAATGACCATGCCACAGAGTAATTACTTGAAGAAAACTCAATGGATTTGATAACTATAGCAGCTGTTCCCTCAAGTGATGCTCGCAAGTAGTGAAACTTATTGATTGCGTCTATGTCATCATTACAATGAATTAGGCTAGTAAAGGTGTCGCGGAATTCAAGCCAATTACAATATAATCCGCTAAACTTTGGTAACTGAATCGTTGGCAATTTAACCGGCTGCTTTATGCTAACACGAGTACTTTTACAACTTTCCATCGATTTATTATCTTTATTGTAGTCAGTCAGAATATTCTGGGCTCTAGATAAGGTTTTATAATAAATAGACTCAAACTCGGAACGCTGAGAATATTGTAAGTTGATGTCGTCAACAATGCATTCTAGACGTAACTGTACCTCATCATACTGCTCATACAACGCCTCTATCTTGCCCATGCGCAACTGCAACTCGGACACATCACAGCTAGATAGCTCCTTGTCCTTGAATGAGTCCAGAAAATTGAGGAAACTAGTCAAGCGACCTTTGAAGCTGCCTCGCTTCTTAATTAAATCCTTTTCCTCAGACATTCTGGGAGACGAGTGTTGTCAACCTGGCATTGATACAGGAATATAAAAATTAAAACAACAATATAATTTCAATAATTATACGCCTAGCTGTAGTCTATGCCCTTTCTGACTGCTAACTATAATTTATAACAATGACTTGTACTAATATCTAACACTCAAATATTTTTATTATGTCAAGATACTTGTTAAAAATTAATACCACTGTTAAGTAGTTATGTAATTAGTTACAGCTTAATATAATGTAAGTTTAATAATGTAGCAAAATAGCTAACTATACTGTTAAAAGTATGAGTTTAAACTTAACATTGCTGTTGAATAAAATACTAATCACAATGCAACAAAGTACCTAATGATTTTACTCAAACACAATATAATTGGTAATTTAATAAAATAGTACTGACCTTAGTATGACTACTTATATATACTACCTGAGTGTTGGGTGACGATATTAGCGTAATTATAACTGTACACCACTAACAAACTTGCTTGAAATCAATCCAGTTCTCCAGCAGTGAACTCATGAACCTCCATTCAGCGTGGAAGTCAGTCTCTATTCTTTTTCTTGAAAATAATCGCTGATCTTCTTAATTATATTTCATCCGGCTCGTTATGGACCATGTGCGAGAATTATGGGTATTCTGATGAAAATGAATGACTGGATGCTCAATGCAAATTAGTTTTTTAATAATTTTCGGTGTGAACAATATACTTGTAGTGAGTTATTGTATGCTAACTTTTGAAGGTTACTAAAGTAATCGCATTAAAAAACAAATTTGAACATGATATCTTACCAGTTTGAAATTTGAAGTTGTTAATTTTCTGTAAAACTAATCTGGTTAGCACCTCTGAAAATCTGCTATTTTGCATTAAATAAAGCAAAAAGCTTTTAAACCATGCTCGATGTTGACGATAGGCGATTGGAAAGGGACCCGGTTCTTAAGTTTACGTTTTATTGGGGAAAATAGAAACTGCATTTTTTTAAGGTGGAAAATCAGCCAATGGCTTCTCTTGCTCTAAGGCAGAGTAGTTGCGCCAATATCAGTTTATAATTGCCGCGTAAATTAGTTCCGACTTTATCCACATGTAAAGAAATAGTTCTGCGTTTTGTCAAAATGACACCTCACAACCTTTCTATCTTCTGTCCTTTTTTTCTGTACTACCTAAAGAGAGACGGAAGCAAGAAGAGTCGGTTGAAATCTCTCGCTACGAAAAGACGTTGCGCCGCGCAGTTTTTACTAGAAAAATTGAATATTGTTGTACTCTAGCCGTTTTTACCTGGACCGCTACCGCATTGTGCTTGTGAACCGTGCAGTGTTATTTCTATCAATTCTACTCGACGCTGAACTCAGGAGTTACGGAAGACCCAGAATCGCCGGCTGAACCACGTGGAAGTCTCAAAGTTCGAAAGGTCAGTGCATTCCTTTTTTGAGCTGTTTCTTCTGTTCTTTCCCTAATCCTGAAACGACTCCATCTGTACCCCTCATGAATTGCAAGGTGTCAAGTACATAAAAGATTTAGTTTAGACCGCAAAATTATAGTCCATTAAAAATCTTACGCACTTGGTGACAAATTGGCGTCACCACAGAGTGAGAGGGTATGTCAAATTTTTACTGACTAAAACCGCACCTATTTTCCTTACTTACCCTTGTGTTCCACGGGTTTCCCTTTCGGAAGTCAACCAAAGGTCCCAGTAAGCTTTGGCCCTGTTTGACCCCTACCGGTTTTGCTGACATTCCTTTAAGGCGCGCGTGAAACACTAATTGCTTGTCGTCTGCAAGTCCACGCTTGTAATAGCTGGAAATCAGGGCCGGGGTCCCGGCGCTGGGGTGTGATGATGTCCGTTCCTTGTCGCGTAAATGACGTGAATATTTAACATACAGTATCATAATCATATATCAGTAAAACAAAAAATAAAAACTCTAATAAAACCTTTCATTGTGTATCTTTTAGTTTTCTTTTTAACCGACTTCTAAAAAAGGAGGAGGTTCTCAATTCGGATGTTTGTATTTTTTTTTTATGTATGTTCGCTCATAACTTCGTCACTTGCCAACCGATTTGAAAAATTCTTCTTTTGATGGAAACGGTTTCCCAAGTAGTCCCATAGTCACCAAGTTGGGATCTGATGATGGAATCCAATGGATGGATCTCCCAATGAACATAGTTACAAATAAATGAATAGTTTTGAATAGGTATGTTGAAAATGGTATCATCGATGTGACCTGATGATGATGATGGAGCTAGAAGATAGGCACCGGAACTCCGTAATTAATCAATGTATCCTAGCCGTGTTTGGGCTTATTAGAATTGTCATGAGATGCACTTTGGCTATAAGGTACTATCGAATTGATCTGAAGATGATGGAGGAGCCGGAAGGTAGACACGGGAACTTGGCAGGGTTTGAGTTAAAAATTGCTTATTACAGTACACAATCCTATGCTGCTGTGCAGACACTGTAGACAATTAAAAAGGACATGAAAGCTATGGAGACTCGCACTTTTTGCCGTTGTGGAGCCCCACCGGACCCTCAGTATATCTTTACAACGAAGTAAAAGTTTTATGTCCAGTTTGCGCACTAACTATATAGTGCTTGTCAATATGCACGCCACTATTACTCACATTTGAAAATTTATAGCTGTCTCTATTAATTAAAGGTCGTGCCTAGAAGCCGAAGTTTCTTAAACAATTAAGTGTCCCTTTACAAATATCGTGTGTTAGTTCTGGTTCCTAACCCAAGTTGTTCACTTGCGGTTTGTTTTATTAACATTGCACGTAAATAGGACAGAATAATAAATAGCTCCTCAATATATTGAACTTATCATTTACGGTCTAATTCACTTTGGGTTTGTTGAATGTTGGCCTATTATGTTGTTATATCAATATTGTTTTGTATACAGAGGTTTGAAATGGTTTCTGAATAATTGCTGAAATTATAATCAGAGCCAGATAGGAATATGGACAATAGTTAATTTTGGTAAACGTATTCAAATGTTTTGGAATGGAAGATTGATATTGTGCTGAAACAGTAACATCATTTTCCACCTATTTGTCTGAAAGGTTTATGTAAAGGATTATTTGCCCCAACTTGTTATTATAATACTCAAAATGAAACAAACACTGAGTTCCTTACCTATATTAAAACAACTAACCATTAAAATTTAACATCATGTTCTAACTTAATTTACCCCACGTGCATATTCTGACGATAAATAATACGTGGCGATCAGAATCAGGAAGTGAAACACAACAGAGCAGCTCGGCAGTTTATCTCTCCATACTAATCGTACCTCAAGTCGGGGACACACAAGTCACTCTCCCGTTTATAAGGGATGGCCTAATCCGCGTGTCACCTTAAATTAAATCTGATGCTACATTTTCGAAGCTTTAAGCTGCCTGTATACCTACCGATCTGTGGATAAGGTTTGGGATTTATTTAAATACAAAATAAAGTTGTGTGTTGGTTTTTGATTATTGCATAAAAGTTAACGTAAAAACTAACAAAAATAGGTAATGGATGAAAATTAGCGAATTACACTGGTCGGCATCAAAATAAGAACAAATCTATACTCGTACGTAGATTTAACCTTTTGAATACCGTCAATTAGAGACACAATAGAAAGACAATGATAGCGAAAACAATAAATAATATAATAAGTAATATATTTAAACATGGGGAATACAACTACTGTTTCTTAAATTTAAGATCTGGATACCTAGATTAGTTTTGTTTAAAATAATAATTTCTTCATCACTAAAACAGGGCAGATACGGACAAAGATGGCAGGCAGATCTGGAATCCAGATACACTAAAGTAAAATAATGATGAGGTAGGTTTTAAAGTGTAGGTTCTGTTTCCACAACACAAAAGTATCTTTTCGCGCACAAACGATCGATTTCAAATAAATTTACTTGAAACTGTTTATTGCACACTAGCTGCTCAACCAAATCTTCTATCAGATAGATATATCCACTTAAAGAATGATCAAGTTTCCATACAAAGACAATATCTCAATAGGTACGCGGAATAACTGTATTATCAAGTAGGCACAGAGCCCCGCCGCGGACATGAAATATAACGCACTTACCGTACCTCGTAATATTGCGTTCTCTTGCAATATGAAAATTTATTGCAACGTATGTGTGAGTATAGAAATAGACGGCTAACTAAGAAAAATGTGTAGCGCTCTAATAACTCATGTACTTATGCTGCCCCATTTTCGATTTTCTGTACGCGTTTCGAATATCAAAGTTGGCGTAAAAGCCTAGATACTTGTGATTTAACATTTTTGTGGCACTGAAAGCGGTACTTGCTTTTCAAAGTGTAATATTATACTAGACATTTGATACTAATTTATTGAGGCCATAAACGTACAGTTTTTTTTAAGTTTTGACTTGCTGAAAGAACTCTCTACAAGATACGAGATCATTTATTTATATACACATAAATGTAAGATATTATATAAAATTCAGTTGTGACACAACTGAATTTGTCATGTTTTGAAATAATGTCATAAAATACAAAAAAAATAATTATCTGCAAAGTTCTGAACTATTTAATGTAAAAAAATATTTTTTCCGTACATCCTAATCATAGTCAATAATTCAACATACATACAAGTAAACCTTGACTTACATAAGTAAGCTACATGATTAATTCTTAGTTATATTCAATCTGTTTTGTATCCTAAAATACTAGCTTTTGCCCGTGCGGCTTCGCTCCCGCTCTTCCCTACTCCAGCCTACTATACCCTACTCTGCCCTACTCAACCCTACTCTACCCTACTCTACTTTACTCTACTTTACTCTACTCTACTCTACTCTACTCTACTCTACTCTACTCTATCCTACTCTACCCTGCTCTACCTTACTCTACCCTACACTACTCTACTCTACCCTACACTACGCTAATTTTTATTTTCCATAAGAACCTTCTCCTCTCAATAACGAACATAACAAAAAAAGAATTGGCGAAATCGGTCCAGCCGTTCACGCGTGATGGCGTGACCAAGGAAATAGGGATTCATTTTTATATATACCTATAGACTAGCTTTTGCCTGCGTAAATTTCGATTCTTCCATACAAAATTCCAACCCCTGTATTAGCCCCTTAAGGGTAAAGGTTCGTAAAATCCGTTCTTAGCGGATGTCTAAACTCTTTAAGGAACCTATCTGCCTAATTTTAAGTTTGTAGCTGTTATAATTTCTCAGATTTCGTGATTATTCAGTGAGCTGTATTTCGCTTTTATATATATAGATTTTTACGCATCTAATATAGTGAAGTCTTTTTTATTAACTCAAAGGTTGACTGGTAGAAAAATGCTTTGCTGCATTTAGTCCGCCAAAGCACTACTACAGTACATTCAATTTTATTAAATTAATCAAATAGCTTAGCTTGAATTTGGCAAAACAAATTAAAAGTTCTAATTGCAGGTATAAATAAAAATTCCTCCTCGCAGTCAAAGACAAGCGTATGCACTCAAGGCGTGCGGTGACATGCGCGTCTAAAGTCACACACAACCACACTGAAAACAACCCGTCTTCAAAGTTTCCTTTCAAAGTAATTCGCTTCGGCTCTCGAGAGCAAAAGTCCCGCTTTATGAACCTAATTAAGTGTCGCATAATAAGCTTCAATTAGTGCGATGCTTATTTTATGACTTATCCCGATCCTTTGTTTACGTTGCGTCTACAGGGTTGCTTGGGTAAATGTGGGCTGTGGATTTATATCTTTGTGATTTTTTGTACAATGTATAATGAAAATAGCTGTAGGTATAGCTTGATGTGTGCTGTCTACAAGCTTTACTGCTTCGGTTTAAGATTCCATTTTAAGAAACTTTGGTCTGTTTGATACAATATTAGTTTTAGCATATACGAAACCCGAAATACGCATGTACGTATCTAGTACTTTTATGTAAAGAATTCATGTACAAAAGTTCATAAATGTACGATGAAAAATTACGAAGTTATTATAAGCTTTTTATGTTACCTGGTTGTCACCGGGCCTCCCGGAAGACTGAGCAGTTGTCTGAATCTCGCATCCATCTGTGCGCATATGTCTAATGCCCGCTGTGATCTCTGTTGTACTTAGTATTGGTGATGTCCAACTTGCGACCTTTTTTAACTATTTTTTTAAATCGATTCAGTTGCTGATTCTGAACAAATTAAGTTCAGGTTTCGCATTTACTAAAAATAATGTTGTATATTTATTTATAAAAATATCGTGCAATGGAAAGGTGCAAAGACGGACTTAATGCTTTAGTTATTTTTCATTTACAAAAGGCGACAGGAGGTACAGGTAAATTAGGTTAGGTTAGGTTTTTTTTTTTTAGGTTAGTGCACGAACAAATGTGCAATTTTTACGCTGGGCTCCGCGCAAACATAAATCTGTAATCCATAGCGGAGTTATTGTTTCAATTATTGAAGGGAAAATTTCTTTAGGCATGCTAAACTTTATGTTGTGGCTATTGAATAAAGTAATAAGATGTCACACTCGATTATGTAACGCTCGTTCAGAAGAGATCGGCTCAAGTTGGTCGACCTTACCCGAACAATTACGATTTCATATATTTACCTCAAGTTAGTAAAAATTTTAACTTTTTTCGTGTTTTGGGCTTTTTTTTTCGATTGAAAAAATCATCTTATGACAACCCCCGCTCTTGGGCGGAGCGGGAGATAGTGTCAGACTCTTACTGACTAAAAAACCCATCCCGTTCCTTCCACACCGTTTTTGCCCTCATAAAGTGAAAACTCTGAACTGACTGCCGACGACGACCTCTGCATTATAATAGTGCATTATGATGTAAGTGTGTAATGTTAGTGATTATAGTCGAGGCGGTATTTAGACCCGAGGCGGTATTTGGACCCGAGCCGTGGCGAGGGTCTTAAGAGAGCCGAGAACGGTAATCATTAACTACTCACGTGTATCATACGACGTTTTTCAATACACTCGTGAAGAAAATAACAGTAAAATTAGTAACTTTTTTGTGACATGGCGGTAAACATCTGTTTTCATACACGCGCGCATAATTTTTTTATTTACTTTTTTTATCATACTGCCTAGTCTTACGTTTATGTTTTTTGCGTGAAAAGTTTTACTAATGTCTTTCGTAGTAACGATGGAATACGCATGTAACATTTTCTAATGATTTTGTAGTATTTAATTTTAATTAATTTAATATTTTATTTAATAAATTAACAGCCACTGAATTACACTCGAATAAATCAAGTCAAAAACCGCGCACATCTTAAAATTAAAATATAGAACGACATAGACCATAAAAAAAAAACAATTTTTATTTGAATGTACGATTTATTTACTAAATCTTTTTTTTTAATTAAATAAATCGTTCGTACAAGTTAAAATGGTCAAAATTGCATGAAATAAGTATGACAATAATTTATACCATTAAACGCAATAACTTATGTGAAATTTTTTCGTACTCAAAATTTGTTTTGGGAACAAAGAGGTTGAACAAAAAGATTTTAACTACATTTCACTATAGCACGAGTGCGTAATGGTAATCAATATGTCACAGTTTGATAACACGTGCCTTTATATACCTAAGTGCAATGCAAAGTCACAAGTCACTTTCTGAGCAAGTGTATTGAAAATATCTATAATATTACCATTTACCACTGAAAAACGTGTTTTATGTTATACTTAATTTTAATTAAAAGCTGCTTTGCCGACACCAGTGTACTTGCAGATGTAAAAACATTACGTTTTAGTAAGAAATAATTAATAGGACTCTTACGTACTGACATTGATCGATAATGTCAGGCGGCTGACTATAATGTGGTGATCAATTTTGATAAACTTGATGTTTATTTTTATTTTTGAATTATTTAATAAGACCGAATGATCAAATTTTTATTACAATTTATACTAGAATTTGGAGTAGCTACGTGTTCTTGAGTATAGACTGCGGATCTGCCATCGTGTGGTAGAAACATTCATTCATTGCTGGAGCGACGATCTTCGACCTATGACCTTCGCAGCTGATTAGAAACGTCTATGTCCTGTAGGCTGAGGGCTGTTGAAAGGAATGTAAATGAAATTCTTTGGTTAATCATTTTGATTTAAATCGAAGATATTTTTTTTTAACATCTCTTTCACTACGATAATTTGTGGAGGGTTTTTGAAAGTTATTCACCAACTTTCAAAAGCCCTCCATGGGAAATGCGTGAAAAGAATTTATATTTGATTGAATTTGAAAATTTGTTTGTGTTTAATTTTGATTATTTTAAGAATATTTTCTAAACATATTTCAGAGAGATGAAGTTACTAAAGGCGTTTTTCAGAAGTTACGCCAACGATCATACACAGCAGGTATTTCAGCACTCTAGAATTTCTTAATAACAGCTTATTTAGTTACAGTTTCTTGGCGTTGCAACGAGTAACAGTGTGTTAATTTTATGAGCGTTCGTGTAGTCAGAATATATTTTCCGGAAAATGTGAGATAAGTTTTGAACAGTTTATTACTCCGTGTTTTACACAATTGAAATAATTTGAAAAGATAAAGAGTTTTCTCGTAAGTTGTTATTCCAAAAAACGTCTGAATATTTAGGGTTCAACCCTAAACTAACCCGAACAATACAAGCGTCGAAATGAAACTAAAATGTTATTGTGTTACAAATACAGTCGTCGTAGTGCGTTAGAGAAGATCAGATCGGGTGGTAGTAATACAGGGCGTTAGATAATGTTTCCTCCCGGGAGGAATCCTCCGGTCACAGATAACAGTGGCCGCGATGCCGCCGACCTCGGATTTGTCTCTCGTTGTTACGCTCCGTAATAATATTACGAGCGGTTATTTAGACCTTTGTCTACCGTTTGTGATGTCACTACTATGATGTTTACACATCGAGATTGCAGTTTATGTTACCCTGGTAGCCTGATTTATGGCGCGGTCGAATTTAGTGCGGATTAGTAGGAGTTGGAGTGAGGTCTTTATTTTGTGGTTAAGGGTAAAGTCAGGATTGTTTTTGTTGTATAAATAAATAAGAAAAACCGTTTCGGTTTCTATGTTCTACATTTTTTTGTCGTTTTACGCACATTCTCTAACCATGCGCTCGTAACAGTACTTCTTCATTAATTTTTTTAAGTTATCAAGTTTCCAAGATTGCGCTTCACAAAAACTCTTCCTATATGTTTGAATTTGCCTACAAAGCATATTGCGATGCTCGTAACATATAAAATAAGGATCCTCTTGAATCGTGGCAGCGAGGCTCCATTCAAGGTTCGTATTTTTGTGTTAAGTGCTTATGCGGAATCCTTCTTTTTTCCATAAGAACAACTCATAAACTCAAGAGTATCCATGTCGTATTTCCTCAATATAGTATTATGGTATGATAATACAGCGAGTCGGTCACATGAATCACAGGGCTCTTCCCAGGCGAGTCTTTGTATTCAGTTTGGCGGATGACGATAACCTTAATGTAAGCGCCGTCACGGCTGGTGGTCCGAAGAAGGATCGCTTTTGTCGTGGTCCCTTCCGCGCGCCCCATTCTTTTCTCTTTATACCGTTTCTCACTTGAGTAATTCGAGGACAATAAACATTTATTGTGCTCGTTTATTTGACAGACGATGAAGAAATATCGAATGAGTGAGTTTGTTATATTTGGCCGGCGGGTATCCTCCAAGTTGTTTAACGACCGCCGTAATACAAAGAGCGTTGGCGTTTTTGTGCGAGTTTTCCCTAAAAGTAAAGGATAAGAAAATTATCCGGTCACTTTAAAGGCCGAACGTGAATTTGCGAAATGTGCGCGGAACCCGACCGCTCTCGCGCTCTCGGGGGAACGCTCTCGACGACAGACATCCGCATTCGTTTTTGTGCGTTTCATTTTCTTGCGAAGAATGGATTTTACGACTTCCTCTTTTAATAATTAACTGTTAGCTTGGTTTATTTAAATACGAAAATCTCGAGCGACGTTTCAAATTATGTTGCTACTTATTCCTCAGATTTATAAACACTTAAAAGTGACAAAAGAATATTCTACTAGTAAAAAAAAATAATAGTAAAATCAAAAATCAATCACTTCAACACAAAGCCCAGTAAAAGCCGTGGCCATAAAATCGGTCCTCGGCGTTCCATTCTTAACAGCAGCTAATCATCTTAACAAGGCACATAAGAGCCAACAACACGGGCCCAAAGCCCGGCGCCCCTGCATTTGTATTCAGTTTGGCAGACTACGATAACTTTAATCCGGGTAAAGTGTCACCTTGAGTGGCTTACACAGAAAGAACCTTTGTCTGCGAGTAGGGTACTCTGACCTTCTTATTTTTTCCGTCAGGTTTTCCTCCATTGTCACGGGGTAATGTAAAATCTAGCCACTTAAAAGGCGAGCTTTTCGTCGGATTGCCGGGACCAAGACTATTGCGGGGCTCCGTACGGCGACTCAACTTGATGGATTGTGATCGAGAGCCTCGTTGATCATATTACATGTACTTGGTCATTTAACGTTGCGATATATCGGCCTGGTCAGGAGATTGAAAAAGACTATTTATTTTCTTATTTGCACTGCGAATTTGGACGTGACTCAGCGGAAAAATATGGATGGGACCTCTTAAAATTGAATTCCGTAGGAAGTTTTTGTGGGCTGTTCATAGGAGTTTAATTTAGAGGCGTACACATGAAGTATTGAAACATTACTGCACTAAGATTAGACGATAGTTGTTTTGGATGCAATTTATTCACAGCTGATTAAGTCGTAATTGCGGAGACAAAGTTCCGACAAAAGGTGAGGAAATGACACGGTTCCTTTGTAAAAGTTGCAATGTACGTGACAAATCTTCTAGTTTCGACTTCGGATTGAAAACTGCGATAGAGTCGGCCCCGACGTGCCTCGAATCTGCTATTAGCCCTCCATTTAGAAATAGGTGCACAGACTTTATAGGTATTATATTAGAAATGTTAGACTTGGTGAAGTAATGTAACTTTGTTACATTGTAGTCACGTTTCATGCTCTTCATCTTGCGTAGTCCCGTTACAATGCAATTACACTGCAAAGTTCTTATCTGTATTAACGCAATTAGATTAACCAGTGAGACGAGAACTAACTGAAGTGAAAGCTAGTGAAATGAACACAATCGCAATCAGAATGGTTCTAGAATGTTTACGGCGGTACAATCTCTCACAAAGTTATAAACACGCGACGATTGTTATAGCCGAAGGTATCCGCTCCATCAACTCTATTTTATAGGGGTCCACTGCATTGACAGGGCTTAATTGTTCCTCGTAGGATGTCGTAAGTGAGGTAATAGAAGATTAAGGTACGACAGTATTTGACGTGAAGCTATCCGAAATTCACGATCTCAATTTGTTTTATACCTACTATATTGTAATCCTGATTCCATTGTATTGATTGTACAGTAACGTTAATGTTGGGAAAACAAAATAAACGTAGGTATATATAAAATAGAAACATTGGCTTGTCCTATGGCTAAGGAATTAACATTGCCATTCAATGTGGTAGGTAATGCTGCCAGTTTTCTGTGCAAACTGGCTCCAGATGGCAGCGATGGGGAGGAGTAGGCAATTAGATAACTAAGTGTACATATTTGATTTTATTTATAGACCTGTACGTAGTTAGGCGTGTTTTTAAATTAATATTTAATTTAGTCATTAATGTATTTAAATTATTATTGTGTATAATTTCAATTTATTGAAACTAAATTCGACGATTGTTTACGTTGACTTAAATAAGTGTAAAGCGGTGTAAAGTTTTTTCGAATCGTTTATATACTTATATGGAATTAGCGAATATGTTAGAGTACAAATGAAAAGGTTTTTACGCCAGTGATGCGAGGACCGCCAAACACAGAAAACCTTTGAAAAAATGTAAGCTGATTTACCGTGGCTGGCCAGGGGCTCTTGTGCCCGCTCGACCGGCAAATAAAGGCGACCAGACAAATGCTCGCAAATTGACTCGACGTTTTTCACTGTATTCCATATTTTTTACGCAAGGAGAGCATCTACGTAGCTGCTGAAACGTCAAAATGAAGGGCCTCGAGATAATTAAAAAACATTCGATGTTTACCAACGTTAATTAAATTTTATTATTAAAAAATGCCTGTTTGTAAAACTGTCTTCTTGCTCGCCCTTTTGTTGTAATCTAAAAATGATCCGTTCTTAATTTTTTTCCATTTTAGCGTAACCTTCTACACGTACAAAGGGACCAATATTACATTGGAATCTGTGACTAGGCTGAACCGTAAACAATTGAAATAAAGGAGTAATAAAGCGACCATTGAGCGAGCATTGTGATGAAAATCAAATAAGGAAAGGGTCTTCATAAAAACCGCTTCATTACCGAACTTGAAGGTATTAAGTCGCTACAACGACCAAATAAAGCTAAGATTACAAGTTAACCTCATGTTAGTCGGAAACCCCAATGATAAAGCATCTCAGGAAAATCGAGCCCGAGGAGGGTACACTAATCCCTCTTTAGCAAAAACGCTTCGTTCCAAAAAGTGATGGGCGGCTCACAAGGGATGGATCTTCATTACCCAACCGTGTTGTCAGTTAAGCCAAAGGGTCTCAGGATTACATACTACTTAATAAAACTTAAAAAAATGAGGACGTAATGGCTAACGAGCGACTCCGGGCTTTTAGTGACCATTTTTCACATATTTGTTCAAACAAATTCGTTAACTAAAGAAAATGTTATTAAATACACGCATGTTGTGTACTGGCTGGAGAGAATATTCTTAAATCAAAGGCATTTGGGGATAAAACGTTGGGTTATTTTGTTATTACGTTATTCGGCTTGGGCCAATCGTAGCGTTAGAATCAAGGGCCACGTCACTACTGAGCTCAGTGCGGCGGAAGAATCCCAGCTCTCGATAAAGTCACCATGACTAGCCGTGCCTTGTGGTAACTAGCGCACTTTGGATGAGATTTTTTTGTGCCGGAGAAAATAAATCTATTTTTAGTTTAGGTGGGAAATCATTTAATGATGAATAACTCTTTTGAGACAGGTGGCCTACGGTCAGACTTTTATTAACTAAATGATAATAATAATTCTTTATTATCAGTCAACAAAGGCCCATAGGCAAAGTACACAATTAATAATTTTACAAAATAATATACTAATAGATACATATTAAAAAAAACATAGCTAATCTATACACTATTCTCCTATTCTCTAGGTACTATTGCACACGAAGTGACGGCGTTGTGTTCCGCTGCGAAACTCACTTATGTTCTTCAGTTGCCGTTTACGTTCCAGGACCACGGGAGCTCTTTCGAAAATTAGCCTCAACTAGCAAACGTTGGGTTACATTTTTGTATCGTTGGAAATGATGCTGATCTTATTTTAGGTGGGTTTTCAAATAACTTCTTCCATGCTGGATGGAGCAAGAGAGAGTGCCAGACTTTTGCTGATTGAAACCCAATCGTGTTCCTTCAGTTTTCCTTTGCATTTCAGGGTCACGGTAACTTTGATGAGCAACTCTGCAACTCTATCAGGGTAAAAATTATGCTGGTGGTAGTAATTACCATTATCTTCTTTACTCAGTATTTTTTTTCTAAATATCAACTTATAAAGTTTTGTTTCCTATCAACGTTTTATAAATCAAGCGAATATTACCATCACTGTTCTTTGTAACGCTACTAAACTATCTTTCTACAAATTTTTGACTTCACACATTTCTTCAGTTGTCAATTACGTATGTTCGCTTATTTTGATTACTTATTCAAAAACGAACGAAGAAAGTCGTAAGTAATTTGCAGTAGTTTTTATGACTATAAACTCGTTTAGCAAGTTAAAAATAAAAGCAAACTAAGATTAAGTACACATGACGCGCCACATGAACTAGTGAAGCTTAGATTAACTGGGATTTAGGACCTAAACGGTGAAAACGACGAGGTAGTTTACTAGTCACTCTCTGCAAAAAGAATAACAAACCATCTGGCTGTATAAAAACAACAATTTCCTAAAATAAGTAATGACGATATTAATGTCGCAAGCTTCCTCTCCTTTGTATCTAAAAACAGAACATCAAAGTTTTTATGAGATTAACAAGGGCCCCCAACAATTTACCTACATCTTAGTTTTATATTTAGGTACACATTGAAAACACTTCACAATACCGCCCACTCCAAATCTCGGTACTGGAAATAAACATTATTAGGTCGTCACGGCAAGTACCTCGTGTGTAGCAAATTACTAAAGTTTTCACTGATGTACAGACCTGACCCACTTAGTGCGTTCCATCACAATGGAACCCTTTGTTTCAAATTAAGTGCACATAACCAGATTTTACGGCAGAATCGAAACCATAATGGCTTCGAGAATATATTACGAGTACAACCAGTACAGGTGAGAATTTACGCTTACGATTCTCTTCAATAACGAGAGCATATCATTTTTCCATACAATAGCGCCATAAAAAGATTCACGGCAGTGCCTTTTTCGTATTTACCTTTGAAAATTTATATTCCCATTGGGTTCAAGACCGCGGCCGACCGCAATAATACACAATGGGCAATCGAATTATCATATCATTACAGCCAAGAGGAAAATCCTCAAAACTTGCTATTTTCACGTCACCTATGCTATGGTGTACTTTTGTTGAAATGGGAACCGATAGTTTTCGTTATTGTTGCTACGAATACTTTTGTAGTTTGGTGCGATACGATTTTTTGGGTTACGGTTCTGAATTGCTTGTACGTGTGACTCTTTCTACTTCCACCTACCGTGCTAAACGTTTACTTGAATTGGAAATGTAACACTCAAGAGCAGCCTACATAACATGTCAGCTGTTCGAAGGTATTCTATTTTTGATTTTAAAATTGCTTGGTTTAGTACTTGAAAACACTAGCTTCTCGCACCTTTAAAACAAAAGTGGTACTGATTGAACGTGTGTTTTTAATTGCTATTTTTTGGTAAACCTTTTACTTTTCAGTCTAATTATCACAACCTATTTCTCTGATTGTCAAAGTCTTTGTTCCAATTGTTGATGTTCCTCGGTAATTGACTCGAAACTTCTTATCAAGTAAATAAGTAGGTACACTGAAAACATCATGACTGCTGAAAAATCACCTTTTTTGTATAGTTCCCACTTTTATTTTAAAAGGGTGCGTTCTGTTTAGTTGCATGACTGATATTCCAATGTAGCTAGACTCTTGCTGTAGCTCTTTCATGGTACCATTACTTAATGGTTAAAAACTGTATGACTTTATACTTATGTAGATACTATTACATATATAGTATGTAATTAAATACTGCTGCATTTTTCTTGTGCACAAGGGAATTTAACTTGGATATAAAGCAAAATTCCCTTTCATTCGGGTAGAGCCTTTTTCCTCCAAGCTGCTATCATACCGCTATTGCTTGACATATTTCTCATACTACAGCCTAAGCTTCAACGACCATGGAGGTGTTTTAACAATAGGTACTGATTATATGCGATCATTGTCCATAGTTGGGAAGATATAGATCCTCTTTTATCGTTACGTCTTTAGAGGGCTTCGAACCAATAGTAAATCAGTACTTTTATACTAACACACAAATCTTCTTCTTTATTTAAAAGGAGAAACTTACTGCTGACATCTCAGCGCACAATCGAAACTACTGGGATTAGGAATGTGAAATTTTGCCCAAGATTTTCCTTTATGACGTAACGAGCACTAAGAGAGGATTTTCTAAAATTCATCTCCTAAGGGGTAGAAACGGTGTTACAAAATTTGATGGAGAAACTGACTTTTACGGTGAAAAGGCGAAGCCGCTGGCGAAAGCTAGTACACTAAGCTGAATAATATTATAAAGAGGAAAGCTGTGTATTTTTAACCGACTTCAAAAAGGAGGAGGTTCTATGTTAGGCTGAATGTATGTTTTTTTTAAAGTATGTTCACCGATATCTCGGTCAACTGTGGACCGATTTTGAAAAAAAATTTTTTTGATTTAAAGGTTATGCTTCCAAGTTGGTTCCATTGAAATATTGTTATGATCTGATCATGAACTTCAAAGATATGGCACATAACTCATCATAGAATCACAGCAGAACTGTCGTAATAAGTAAAATTACTTTGTTTATACGTGTAGTCGATGACTGGCTGAAGAAAATGGGGGAGGGGATGTATCGGACTGATCTGATGATATGTAATCTAACCGTGTTTAGGATTATTAGAATCGTTATGAGATGCTCTCTGGCTACAAGGTGTTTAAGTTTGGCTAAGAGGTACTTTTTAGTGGTGGTACTTTAACTAAAAAGTGTAAAATCATTTTTTTTTTACAAAAAAAATATAACCGACTTCAATGTTATAAAAACTCTAAAAAGTACAAAATAACTTTAATTTCGGAAGTTGGTGTTAAATAACGAAGATACAAAAATATTATAGAAACACAGACTTCCGAAATTAAAGTTATTTTGTACTTTTCAGTGTTTTTTTAACATTGAAGTCGGTTATATTTTTTTTTGTAAAAAGTTTTTAGTTTTCATGGGTAAACTCAAAAACTACTGGACCGGTTTCAAGAATTTCTCTCCGATCCTCACTGTATATATCTACATTAATCTATTCCAGCACCTACATAAACCGCACATGATCAATTTACATTCTGGAATACACTCAAAGCGAGTGACGCGGACGACGTGACGTAGCGCTGGAAAGCCTCTCCCAAGGAGTGCCAAAGATCTGGTGCTGATCACTGAAAGCGAGAAGCCTAAGATCGGTCGTTGTGGTGGCAATTAGGGGAGGCCTGTGTCCAGCAGTGGAGGTAGTATGGAACAAGGCGTCAATTTTAAACTCATTGTAGAGGTGATTCATCATCATCATCATTTCAGCCGATAGACGTCCACTGTTGGACATAGGCCTCCCCCAAGTGTCGTCACAATGCACGATGGTGTGTGCGTGTGTGCGTGAGATAGCCGTTGGGGCCGAAAGCTTTTGGAGTGGCGACTACGAATCAGAAAACGCAGCGTTGGAAGGCCTCCTATAAGGAAGACCGATGACCTGGTGAAGGTTGCAGGAATCCAATAGATGTGACTGTATAGGACTAAATAAATCATTGAACTTTTAAAACCTTCATAGTCATATGCAATACGGTAATAAATCTAATGTAATTACAGTATGTTATGATAATTTATGCAGTAAGTTTGCTGAGAGCACATTAATATTTTTACAGCGGGTAAAATTAATATTAGTAATGGATTGAAATAGATAACAAGTTTTATATTAAATATGAAATACGTTTGTTTTAGAGTGCTTGGTATATTTTTTAAACCAGGCTTTCAGGATTTTTCGAAACAGTTGAACCGGCCCTCGAATACAAAGAGCAACTGAAGGTAAAAAGAGAGAGTGGGAGAACTGCCTAAAGCAGTTCATTTGATTTTCTTACTGACAAAAGAAATTACAAATATGTAGCTATTTGTGGAATTAAATACACACATACTGCCTGCGCCCGCATAGAGTCTGTTGATCATTTTCTTTGCCAAACATTGATTTATTTACGTATGCTATGTACAATCTGAAGAACAGCATTTTTTTTGTGTTTATGTATATTTCTAAAGATTTTCGAAAAGCCTAAAATATAGAATTTTGTTTGAAGTCTATTGATTTCGTATAAAAGGTATCGCATATTTTATAGAATATTTAATTAACTATCATGATTTCTTATGTTACATCATCAATATTAATTAGGAAGAATTTATTATAGAAATTAGCTTTTTTGAAAGAGGTATGGTTTTTTAATTCTACGTAGGCCATATTAAACACACAGTCGATGAACCAATCAGTCAGAGCAAAGTCAACAGTACATCCGCCTGTCACTCCTCCTCGTTTCGGACTGGCCTGTACCAAAGCCTGGCGCGAGAGATGGTTGTCGCCGATCGCCCCCACAAGCACACGGCGGTGCTCTGCCCAAGCGGGCACACCTCTACCTTGTGCTCCATTGCGTCCTCCGGGCGGTCCACACAGTGCTGACATCCGGGCGTCACTTCCACACGAATCCGGTTCAGGAACCTCCCGAACTTACCATGTCTGGTGAGGACCTGCGTCATGCGGAAGGCGAGGACGCCGTGAGGTCTTTCCAGCCACGCTACAAAGAGGGGATTTACCGCCATAATTATGGCGTGCCCAGCACTGCAGCGGATTTTTGCCCCGGCGTTGCGTCTCCACACGCAAATCATGTATGCGTACGAGGACTGTTGCTTTCAGATCCCATGGTGGCAGGCAAGCAAGGAGGCTCGCTGCTACGCGAGAAGCCGTGCGGAATCACTGCACCATCCGTATGGCCATGACCCTCTGTCATGCCATCAGCTGGGCTGACGGTTGCCTTCGCAGCGACCGCACCCACACCGGCGCTACAACGGCTAACTGAAGTAAGTTTTTGTAACTACTAGTGCCACCTATCGCTTATAAATAGAAGTCGAGCGATTTATGAATATTTTCTTTAAAAAATCATAACAGTGTTGAGTGTGCAAGCTCAGTAAGCTCGTAGCGTATGTCTCACTTACATGCCGCTTGAGACACAATCAGTACAATCTTGCAGTTGTGTAAAACGGTTTAAAGTGTTTTCCGAGTCACCGAAAACTCGACAAGCCCTGCTTAATCCTGGCATAGCATAATCAGCCTTTTAATGTTCCCACTGCTGGGACTCTGGCCTCTTTTCTAGGAGAGGGAATGGGGAGTATTAAAACCTAGTGTGGGTTGGTGAATGTAACATGTCTTCGCATTTTTAGTTCTAGGACATGCCAGTTTCCTCACGATGTTTTCCTTCACCGTTTTGAGAGCAATGGTGATGAAATAAATTACATAAAGTAATGCGCCTGGCTGGGTTTGAACCCACGAGCTACAACTCGGTAAGTCGGGGCCGTTGCCACTCGGCCAGGATTTCTTACTCTCAACCCTAAGGATCTGATATATAATTTTAATTGTTTTAAAGCTGTTGATTTTGTGCATGTCAGCATATTATTATCTTATAACGTGATAATGATCCGTCCACAACATAATCCAGCGACTGAATAACGTCATGCTCCTGACAATGAGTAATGAAGATTTCATTTATTACAGCCATTTAATTTAGACGATTCAATTTATCTTCATCTCGAACAAATAAATCATAAGATGACTTTTATAACTAATACTTCAGAAAGTCTTTACACGGATTTATTACGGATTTATTTCAATTGGTGGTCTGGCAGAAGGATATCCTGGCAGTGAAGTCGGTTAAACAAGTCGGTTATTCAAGAGAGTTTATCTGGAAGTTTAGTTCCGATTTCAAAAATAGGGAATAAGTACAGTTAGCTTTTGCCCGCGGCTGCGGACCAGTACTTTCAGAGATTACCTCCTACAAACAAAAAAAAACAAGCATTATATCTTTATAATATTATAGCGTAGATGCAGATTATTTATTATTCATTTATTTAATTAAGACATAGCCCACATATTACATACAAAATTATAATAAATAAAACATTAAAATAATTAACATACAAAATGTCTTAAAATACAAATAAAATAACACATAGTAAAATCAGGTCATAAAATTAGACATACACAATAAATAAAATTATCTTCACACATGCAATGTCAAATTATACGAAGGGAGCCGCTAAGTGTCGCCGCACACAGGTCACCGGCCACAACCACAAAACGCCGCCACTGGCATATTTCCTGGGGTGCTATTCTCTAAGAAAACAGCCTTGAGCTCAGCGCTGGCACAGCGACGAGTCGTGAGCGCAGTACATTGAATTAACAATCCAATGTAAAGGGGCATTGGGTTGTTAATTCAATGTACTGCGCTCACGACTCGTCGCTGTTCCAGCGCTGAGCTCAAAGCTGTTTTCTTAGAGAATAGCACCCCTGTAGTTTTCACACATTTTATATGGATTCGCCGCACACGGTTGTCGCCCGCTGTTGCTCGCTTGCCTGCACTGGCCACTAAACGCCGATACAAAACGCGCGCCACTCGCGCATTCAAACCATCTTCGTCAGTGTCCACTATGATAATGCGCGTATGGGTTAAAAAAAATAGCAGCCGGCCACAAGTGGCTGTGGCGCGGCTTCATCTTCCATTGTACAATTACTGGAATGGATCCTGAGCGCTGGCTTCAAGTTTTTTTTTTTTATAATGGATAGGCTCGCCTTTGACCACAATCTCACCTGATGGTAAGCGATGATGTGGCCGACGATGGAGCACGCTTGCCTAGAAGCAATCTATTCACTCTTGATTTAAAGACCCCTAGGTTATAGCTATCAGGAAACACAGACTCTGGCAGGGAATTCCATTCCAAGTTACGCACAAGTCAAATATTCGGTCTCTTTAGTGGTGCGAAGTAAGACGCGGGGGCGGGGAATGTCAGTGATTTGCTCGCCATGCCATCGTGTCATAGAAGTCACTCGTGATTCGATCCCTATCTTGCTGCATGTATCTAACAACGACGACGATTGGCTCGCCAATGTATGGAATTCGCAAAGTGATCCCACTCCGACGCTAAGCGCTCTATATTTGTGAGGGTAGTTGTAATAGCTTCTAGCTTTGCGTGGCAGCGATTATAGCTGTGGTGTGTGGTCCGCATGCGGCGACCCTTACCTACATGAATCAACATCCACTCTTTCTATAAGGGAAAGGTACCGCTCGAATAATACCCCCAGGAGACTGTTCAAGCTTCTTCGTAACATATGCATTTTTTTATTTGCTAAATTAAATCATTTTAAGTTCTAGTAAATAAATTTATATGAAAGATTATTATTTTTAATATCTTCTTTCACAACGAAGTTATAAAGCTTCGCTGTTGCTGCGTCTTTCGTTGATATCTATGTTTAATTAAAAAATACTGTACTGTACTAACATTCTAGAAAGGAATATTTTTGTTTATAATGACTTAAATAAAAAAATACTGGATATCGCTAAAAAGTTGCCCCACATTAGGAATAACTTCTGGATCTGTATTGTGGGTGTATTCACCAAAATGTATATAAACTAATATTCACAAGACATACCCAAATTACGTAGACTGCAGGCAGAGGCTCGAAAAAAACTAAAGTACCTACTTTAAACTAATTTATTTTAAATAAAGAAATTACAATTAATTTTAAACTAATTTATTTTAAATAAAGAAATTACAATTAATTTTAAACTAATTTATTTTAAATAAAAAAATTACAATTAATTTTAGTGAAACCTAGTCGATGCTAGGGAATGACCAAAAACTTATTAAAAATAACTTATTGCTAATATGCAGTTTTGCTGCGTCGGCGGTTCGTGGCTGGCCCAGATGGCGACGATACAGTTTTCATGTGTCCGACGTCAATCGAATGAATTGCTGGGTCGACAATATCCATTGGGGATCCGTATGTAATACCCGGAAAAACCATCTTTAGGCCATACAAATATTGTTTTCGAGCGGGAATCGAAAACGCAACACGTAGCACCACAGCCAATCGCTCAACCACTACGCCGACCGTATCGTGCGTGACAGATGTTGATATGTACATAATTGTCGGTAGTTTAAAACTATTGTATTTTGGAGTGCGGATAAAAAATGTATCGTGACTGAAACTATAAACTCTCGCATAACGTCAACGTAAAACTATTTCAACTACTAGTTCGCAAAAACCCCAATTTTCACAGAGGCCCTCAACATTTTATTATGAACGTACATCAAATGGTTCGCTTCAAATGATGTAGTTAACACTGATGTGGGGAGCATATAAATAAAGAAGGCTTATAAAAACCTAAATAAATAGCCACCGCTGTGACTGACGATATTATAAATTTGTTCAGATAACATTGGGGGTGACATTAAAAGCACCCCTGTTCACCCCCAGGCGGATTTTGTGTCCCTAGTGCGAAAATAACGTATGGTTACCATTCCTGGCTTTTATCTCAGGTAAACCAACTAACAGATTACTTTTAGTTGATAATTTGTTGGTGGACATGTACCGTAATATATAATTTTAATCATTTATTAAAAAAATATATACTTAGAGTATTATGCTTAAGTGGATTTAATGCAATAAAGCATCCTCTACCAGTTAACCTTTGAATTAAAAAAACTACATAACACACTACACTTTGGCATAATAAAGATGTTTTTTTTTTAACTACCTTATAAAACATTTGAAAATATAAAAGTAGTCCATCGGTCGGTCGAGAGCAGTGATAGCCGATTGGTAATGGCACCGAAATACGAGTTGTAGGTCGCGGGTTCAAACCCTGCCAAACGCATTACTTTGTGTAATTTATTTCATCACCATTGCTCAAAACGGTGAAGGAAAACATCGTGAGAAAACGGGCATGTGCCTACAACCACAAATTCAAAGTCTTGTAACATTCACTAACCCGCACTGGGCCCGCGTGGTAGTTTACGGCTGATTTCCTCTTCTAGAGAGGAGGCCTGACTGAGTCCCAGAAGTGGGAACATTAAAAGGCTGATTATGCTGTAAGCTATGCTAGTCTATCGATATTGGGAACCTGCCTCCCTAGCCAAGTTACAACGGCTTTGTGTCCAATTCGGTTCTATAATCGGTAACGCCTCGATGTCAGCAATTGTAGAAAACGATAATTTGGTAGCCATGTTGACGCGCCTGAGTTGGCCGCTCGTTCTACAATGTAGCGTTTTTATGACAAAAGATGTAGCGTTAAACATTGTAGAAACGATTACAATTCGTTTTATCATTCTGAACGATGTGAACTTGGCTACAAATTATTATTCGTTTGTTCTGACCACGTGACTTAACGTTGAGATGATGTCATTTGATTTGTTTTCGACAAGTGTTAACGATTGCAGATTATCGACTTGGCTAGGGGTGCTGGTCGGTATAGTCAGGCTTCTTGGGAGAGACAACTCCAAACAATACATTAGTACTGCTTTCTTGAACAAGCCCTTGATATAAGATCTTCCTTGTTGGTCGAGGCTCCTGGCTATTGAGCCATTGGGCGTCATGACTATAGGCACAACGACTTTTGTAATCAACTCCCACATGTAGATAACCTCGCGGGTCAAGTCAAGATATTTAGCTTATTTATCTTTTTCAGCTTTTAGAAGATTGTCATCATGAGGGACCATATCAACAACCATTGTGCGATGCTCTATTCGATCTATCGCCATTAGATCAGGCTTATCGGCAAAAATAGTCCTAGTAGGTGGTGATAAACCGATCTCAGTACGCCTTATTATTATGAAAACCTAACATTGAATCGCTTACCTAAAAAGGAGCAGGCTTCCTCTCTACGAGAGGGATTCACTTTTCTGTCCCAGCTGTGGGATTGTAAAAAGGTAGACCATGCATATACTTACGGTAAGAGAGATCTACTACTCATATTTCAAAGGTTGCTGAAATCCATCATAGCTTAAAGTTTGAAATTTTATTTGTGCAAATACCGGCGAAATTCCATATGCTCTTTCCCGAAAATCCACGCATGAGTACTTTATACCATTTATTTGTTAAAGGTTGAGTGTAGTTATGTAAAGAAAATATAAATAAAACGGAGCAGTGGTTTCTGAAAGGCTAGGGTATAGGTTCGCTCGAGTGATCAAAACTGTGAGATCTGTCAAACACAGATTGCTTCGGAAAGGAGTTGGACAGGCGAGCAATATCCGTTTCCGACCGCGAAATACGATCATAATACGTGAACAAGCCAGTGCTTGTACAGAATCGGACTAATGTGAAACTTTATCATGTATTAGCTGTTACTCGCGACTTAGTCCGTGTTAAGTTCGTGAAACTGCTTAAATTGAATATTATACTTAATTATCTCGTGTGGGTGTTTATAGTCGCACAGGCACTTCTCCCAAACGGTAAGACCGATTTTAATGTTTTTTTTTTTGGTTAATTAAAGGTCGTAAATTATTTTTCCCCTCCTACCCCATTCTTACATATTTAGTATAAATTTCTTTGATAATTTGTATGGTAGAACGTTTTGCGGGTCAACTATAATAAATGACCTTATTCATTTATTTTAGTTTCACATACAATGGCTTTTTTTAGGTGGGATATCTTCTAATGATTTCTCTCACTCTAGGACGGAGCGGGAGATGTCAGACTTTTACTGACTAAGAAACCACTCCTGTTCCTTTGTCGCCTTTCGTACAGGGGCCGAATCTTTCTTTCAGAAGCAGATTCTTGGCCCCAGTAGGGTTCCACCTTCCTGGGTCCCTACGGTTTGCTGACAACTCCTTGAGGTGCGAATCAATACGTGCCGTTACCGGACGGTCGGACGGCAAGCCCACACCAACGGTGGCCGGAAATCGGACTTGGAATCCCGGCGGCAGCTGGAGCGTGAAAGTCGTTCCCTTACTCGTGCGCCCTGCTTAAGCGGGGCATACCTCTCCACCATGTCGTAACTTATGTGGCTACAGAGGAGTTTACCTGGTCAGTAATAATAATTAACAAGGTGTATATCTTTCAATAAAACAAAATCAGTAAGTCATCAAATGGCTCTGAGTACAGTAAGTGAGAGTGGCAGACTTTTACAGACTAAACCCCACCTGTGTTCCTTCAATGGCACTGTCCGGTCCGAACCCACTGTAACTCTTTCGAATAACCCAGCAGCCCTGAATGAATGAATGAACCAATACAACCGTTTGTAAATTGTTCCAGCCCATCCAATTGCAACACTATATTAAGATAAAGCTACACAAATAAGTTATAGGACCATATCAGTCTGGACGCGCACGCGCTGTCATACGGACGCGTGAGACCAGCCATGGCCTCTAAGTTGTTAAAATGTTCGAGTTGCAATATAGTTATCAACGAGGTTCTAGCTTTTGTATATAATAAAATCGATGTAATGAACGAGGAGAGTATTAGTCATATTTGTGTGAGTGCATTTTCTGATGAGGACATTCACAGTGCTAAAAATCTTCTTTGCGAATCGTTACCGACGGAGAAGCGCAAAAAAATGAGAAAAAGAGATGGAAAGAAGCTCCGAGAAATAGATGATATCATCTGCATGCTGAAGGAATCCGATCCTGAGGTTTTACCGGTTTTTGTGGCCCGTGACCTACAGAAGCTGCCGCCGGTACTTTTTGATCACGTCGACGTCACTCGGATTTTAAAAGATTTGATGCTTATGCAGCAGGAGTTAAAACAGATCAAAGAACTGTATGTCACTAAGGAAAACCTAGATACTGTGAAGTCTGATCTTGAAAACCTAAAAAAAGCATCCATAGTGAATGATTTTAGAAGTACCGCCAGTAAGGTCAACATCAAGAGAGGTGGTTTTTTATTGGATAGTCACGATGACTACTGCAGCGGCCCAAGGGGACTTGAATACATGGACATACAACATGTCACACCATGCAAAAATACTAGCGACGTTAGCGTAGATATGAGCTATCGGGAGATGGTTCAACCATGTTCCAAAAATGAGGGTACTCTACAAAATAGTGGTCGCGCTAATGATAACTGTATTCCTCCTACGGTGGCCGGTGACGAGCCCGAGCCGATGACTCACCCGCAATCAGCTGCGATCGACGTATCTAACGAGTCGGGACACACGGCCTCTCCGAACATAGTCTGTGACGTACTCGGTGACAGGAAATCTTTAGCTGAGATTGTACGAAATGGTGACTGGAAAATACCAAAGGAAGACAGAGAATGGACCCTAGTACAGAGGAGACGTCTAAGGAATCGCTTTATTGCTAGTAGGGGAAAGGCAGTTTCAAGCGTAAATTCTAATTTCAAAGCTGCTGACATAAAAATTCCTATCTATATTTACAATGTTGCGAAGGACGTGCCCGTGTGTGACATACTGAGTTACATTGCGAGTAAAACTGATGTTAGTGTACACTTGGAAAAAATGAATATGAAGGTACCTAAATCATATGATGCCTACAAAGTACTGGTACCAAAACATAAATTGGAAACTTTCCTGAATGATGATTTCTGGCCAGAAGGCGTCGCATATCGTCGCTTTGTTAACTTCAGGACAAAAAGTAATTTTGGTATTAGGAGTGCGGAATAATTGATCAGTGTGTAGTCTAACTAGCCGTATGAATAATCACGCTAAATTTGTGACATTTAACTGCAAAAATATTATAAGATCTGCTGAATGTGTAAGGAAAATATGTGAAACAGCCGACATTGTAGCACTTCAGGAGACGTGGCTGTTACCACACGATATTCCATTCCTGGACACCATAAGTGACAAGTTTGCGTACACTGGCAAGTCCGCCGTGGACACTTCGGCCGGTGTGCTCCGTGGCCGCCCTCATGGAGGTGTGGCAGTGCTGTGGAGGAAGTCGGCGTTTCCCTCAGTGTCAGTGTTAAAGTGTAACAGTGATCGTATAGCAGCTATTAGGGTTGAGATACATGAGCGTTCCATGTTAATCATATCTGTGTATATGCCTACGGATTCAAAAGACAATTTGATCGAGTTTACGGAGTGTTTAGGCGAAATAAACTCTATAATTGAAATTAGTGATGTTGAATCTGTGTATGTGTTGGGAGATTTCAACGCGCACCCGGGTGAGTCATTTGCAATGCAACTCCTAGACTTTTGCGCGGAACAATCATGGACATGTGTTGATCTTGATCTGTTACCTAACGATTCACACACTTTTGTTAGCGAGGCACACGGATGCCGACGGTGGCTCGATCACTGTGTGGTCACTAGCGCTGCGCGCTCAACCATCGATTATGTGACTATATTATATGATACCTATTGGTCTGACCACTATCCAATGCAATTGACATGTAATTTGAATTTAATAAAACCTAAAATTGTGACATCTAATGAATTTAAAAATAATGTAATATGGGGTGAAAGGCAGGCTAGTCAAATTGAAGCATATCATAATTATTGTCATGCAAATTTGCGGCTGATTGATTTTCCACCGGAATTTGCTACTTGTGCTGATAAAAGATGTAACTGTGATACGCATAAATCTATAATTAATGAAATGTACAGGAATATAGTACGTATACTGGCAGAAGGCGCGGAATCTTCTTGTAGTGCGGCTTCAAATCCCGGTAGGGGCAAGCACATTATAGGCTGGAATAAACATGTGAGGGAGGCTCACGGTAAGGCTCGGCAATGTTACCAGAACTGGCTGTTTTATGGGAAACCTAACTCTGGCCAGATATACAATGAAATGACTGAGTCTAGACGTTTATTTAAGGTGAAATTGAAATGGTGTCAAAATAACCAACAACAAATTAAAATGGATATAATTGCACGACACCATTCCAATAACAACTTCTCAAAATTTTGGAAATCAACAAACAAGTTGAATCTAAAGCCTAGCCGTCCCGTGAGCGTCGAGGGCGAACACAAGCCAGATGACATCGCAAGATTGTTTCGGCAGCATTTCAGGGTTGAGCCGTTTGTAATTCCTGTACAGTCTGAAGCGATGTCGGTGTCTGATGCTGGGGCTATACCTGGAGATATCAATGTAAGGTTCACTGCAAAGGATGTTGATGTAGTTATCAAATCTATGAAGAGAGGAAAGTCTCCAGGTCATGATGGCCTCAGCATTGAGCACCTGCGGTTTGCTGGGGTACACTTGCCTAGAGTTCTGGCTTTATTATTTAATCTGTGTATTAACCACTCTTGCCTGCCTGACGATCTCATGTATACCATTGTTGTCCCTATTGTAAAAAACAAAACCGGAAATGTCTCGGACAGGTCTAACTACAGGCCTATTTCCTTAGCCACGGTTATAGCGAAGGTAATGGACAGTTTGCTTGACGGCCAACAAAACATATTAAACTGCACGATGGTCAGTTCGGCTTTCGAACTGGTCTATCCACTGAAAGTGCGATTTTGTGCCTCAAGCAGACTGTGCAATACTACACCGCGCGTAAAACACCAGTATACGCGTGTTTCCTGGACCTGTCCAGGGCGTTCGACTTAGTTTCGTACGACCTGCTATGGACAAAAATGTGTCAAGACACTAGTCTACCCCCCGAAATCGTATCTATATTTAAGTACTGGTACAGAAATCAGAAAAATACTGTTAGATGGGCGGCTAGTAGGTCGGATGAATATAGGTTGGAGTGTGGGGTGAGGCAGGGGGGGTTGACCTCACCAAAGTTATTTAATTTATATATGGACCGCCTGATTGGAGAGCTGAGCAGCACTGGCATCGGGTGTCACATAGACGGAATTTGCGTAAATAACATCAGTTATGCGGATGACATGGTGCTGCTCAGCCCCTCAATCGGTGCGTTGCGCAAGTTACTCCGTATGTGTGAAGAGTACGCGGAGGCTCATGGGCTCAGATACAATGTAAAAAAGAGTGAGATTATGGTTTTTAAAGCACCTAGAAAAGAGGTCACGGTGTTACCTCCCGTCACACTCTATGGTACACCATTAAACCAAGTCAGTCACTTCAAGTATCTGGGCCACTGGGTCACAGAGGACCTTAAAGATGATATGGATGTGGAGAGGGAACGCAGGGCGTTGTCTGTTCGCTGTAATATGTTGGCTCGCAGATTTGCACGGTGTACTGAACAAGTGAAGGTCACATTATTTAGAGCTTTCTGCCAGACCTTTTACACGTGCAGTTTGTGGGCCAAATACACGCGGAGGACATACGACGCCCTGCGCGTGCAATATAATAACGCGTTCAGGGTGCTGATGGGGCTGCCGCGGTACTGTAGCGCGAGTGGCATGTTCGCGGAGGCGCGCGTGGACGGCTTTCACGCTGTCATTCGAAAGCGAAGTGCGTCTTTACTGGCGCGGGTGCGCGGCGGCCCCAGCGTCATCCTGACTGCGTGCGCAGCCAGATGGGACTCTGTACTGATGGCGCACTTGATAGGCCTACACGCGAGAGCAAGCGCCTAATATATTTTCATTATTATTATTATTATTTAATTAATGCTTTTCTAACACTAGGCTAAGACATTGTTACTAACAATCTATGGAATGAATTCTGAAATAAATTTTATTATTATTATTATTCCATTCATTTATTATTTATACATATTTAACATATTTTTAAATATTTCTTCAAAAAATTAAAAAGAAAAAAAAAACATTTAAAAATATAAAAAATAGTAGCCCACCGGCATCGGGAACAGGGTCCAAGCTGCCGGCGGTCAGGGCTCCTGAGAGAGGAACCTCCGGACAATACGCGCCGTGTCTAGGAGTACTGCCTTCTGGATCAAGCCCTTGATCCAACTGCCTAACGAGAGCCTCCGCAGATGTTGGTCGAGGCTCTTGGCAATTAAGCCATTGGCCGTCACGACTATCGGCACAATGATTGCTCTATCCACTTCCCACATGTCGACAACCTCGCGAGCTAAGTCAAGATATTTAGTTTGTTTATCTTTCTCAGCTTTCACGAGGTTCTCGTCATGAGGGACCGCTATATCAACAATCATTGTGCGACGCTCTAGTCGATCTATCACCACTATGTCAGGCTTATTGGCAACAATAGTCCTGTCAGTGATGATAGATCGGTCCCAATACAATGTGACGCTGCCATTCTCGAGAACTGGGTCGGGCACATACCTATAGTACGGTACTTCTGATTCAACAAGATTGTATTTAAGAGCAAGTTGCTGATGGATTATCCTGGCTACAAGGTTATGTCTGTGCAAATAGTCTCCGTTAGCTAAATGAGAACACCCAGAAATAATGTGTCGGATTGATTCCCCAGGCCGGTGGCATGCCCGACAGATGTCAACCGTACCGTCCTTCACAATATATTTCCGGTAGTTGTTCGTCATCATAACTTCGTCCATAATTGCAAAGACAAAACCTTCGGTTTCTCCAAAGAGATCACCAAAGCGTAGCCAGGAGACGGACGCTAAAAGATCTACATCGGGCCCATGTAAGGCCCGGTAAAAGCGCCCGTGAAGCTCCTTGCCCTTCCATACTTCCTTGCGTTCATTAGTATCCATTACTATAGGTTTGCGCCAGTTCTCGTTGGCCAAGGAGAGCGGGGTGAGGCCTTTGTCCACCGCCACTACATCTCGGTGCATCCCCACGTCGGTTTCCAGGAAGTATTCCCTGAGACTGCATACCTCACGGTTGTGCAGGATCTTGGCATTTAAAAAGCCACGACCCCCACACTTCCGCGGGATATACAGCCTCATCACCGATGATCGTGGGTGATGCATCCGATTTGTGGTAAGCAGAGTGCGGACTCTCCTATCCAGGGCGTCGAGTTCCGTCTGAGTCCATTTGAGTATACCGAAAGAGTACATCAAAACCGGCATGACCCAACCGTTGAAGGCGCGCACCTTGTTCCCGCCCGATAAAAGACTTTTCAGTACTTTATTCAGGCGGCCAAAGAAGCGCTCCTTCAACGATTGTTTCACGTCAGCAGCATTGATGCCCAACGCTTCCGACATACCCAAATACTTGTAAGTTTCGGTTGAGGTGAGAGATCTGAGGTGTATGGAACCTGAGAGTTGGGTTCCCACAGATTCCATAATCTCTCCTCGCTTTACATGCATGACTGCACATTTGTCCAAACCAAATTCCATTCTGATGGCACTACTGAAGGTTTCAGTTACCTTCAGTAGCTCCATCAGTTGCAAGTTGTTGGAAGCAAAAAGTTTCAGATCATCCATATAAAGAAGGTGCGATATGACCTGACCCTCTCTTCTCAACCGGTAGCCTAAACCCGAACCCTCCAGCAGTGTGCTGAGAGGGTTCAAAGCTAGGCAAAACCACAGTGGACTCAGACTGTCCCCCTGGAATATGCCACGCTCGATCCTTAACGGTTCGCTGTTCTCCGAAACCCGTCGACATCCTGGATAGTGAAGGACCGTCCTCCACTGCCCCATACATGACATCAGAAAGGTGCGCAGAGTTACATCAATTTTATATAGCTCCAGCACCCTCATGAGCCATGTATGCGGCACTGAATCATAGGCCTTCTTGTAATCTATCCAACATGTCGACAGATCTCTTCGAGAACGACGAACCTGTTGGCTAATGGCAACATCAATGAGGAGCAGCTCCTTAGTACCACGGGACCCGTTCCTACATCCATTCTGAGAAGCAGACATGATGGAATTTGTCTCAATATGACTATTAATTTTAGCTCTCAGGATGGATGTAAGAACTTTATAGACCGTTGGCAAACACGTAATCGGTCTATAATTTTTGGGTTCCGCAGTACTACCCGATTTATGGAGCAGGTGGGTTATTCCTGTCGTCAGGAACTGGGGTAGCGACCCTGACTCTAAGGCAGATTGGAATTGGGACGCCAAGCGAGCGTGCGAACTTTTAAACCATTTAAGCCAAAAGTTGTGCAGCCCGTCCGGCCCTGGAGATTTCCAATTTGGTAACGGACGGACTGCCCGAGCTACATCTTGGGGGCTGATGGTAATTGCCCCCATTTCTGGTATAAGTTCGCACTCTCGCTCGACCTCCCGAGTCCAATCACCCTCAGTGTGACTGACAGGCACCGACCAAATGCTGCGCCAAAATGAATACATGGCATCATCATCCGGTAGGTGCGTATCAATCACACTTTGGTCCGGTCGCTCCCAAGCCCTGTAAACCCACCTTTCGTTGCTTTGGAACGCGCGATTCTGGGTGTACCGCTCCACTCGCCGCTTGTACCGTCGTATACGGTTTGCCCATGCATAGACTTTCTGCCTCAGGAAGTCGATACGCTCTGTGATACGGGGTAGATAATCTCGAGGACTAACATCTGTCCCCGAGAACGCCCGCTTCACAAAGCGCATCACTCTAGGGCGAGTGTTGCCCTCCCTGAAGCAGATAAGTTTGCCGATGAGCGCTCTAGCCTCACCGATACGACGCTCGATTCTGCACTGCCAGGCTGGTTTAGCTGGTCGTGTAGCTCTGTCACTATTTGGAATTTTGACGTGAGCTACACGACACGCCGCTGCAGCCGCACAGTACAAGATCGAGTGGGTATCGGTAAGGTCTTCGCTGCTATCAAAACAATTTGATAGCTGCGAATCTAGAGCACACACCAACGCCCTATTTCTTCTATGCATAGGCAAACGAGGTAGACGAGGTCTAAGCTCTGGTGGTATAGAACGATACTCCCGGAATGCATCCTCCAAAGCGCTCCTCAAACGTGCATTGCACTGGGTACTCACGGATATAGCCCCGTCATCATCATCCTCACCAACGTGGTCGGGTCGCGGTGAAACACTGGGTTGCAGTTGCACCGCGGCCGGTGGTGGAACAGGTGAGACACGGCCATTCCGTGATTCTAGGCGCAGTCTATCAAGTACGGCGTCATCCAACATACGGTTACGCTGGATGACCCGCACCTGATCCGATAATCTTTGAGCCGAAACGTTGACAGCTGGTTCAAGCACCTGAAACAGAGAGAGCATCCGACCACGGTACGCAGTCAGGTTAGTTCCCCCCTCTGTAGCCCCAAAGTATGAGCGCATGACATTTTCATTAATGGATTGTGTCCATCGCATGCGCTGCACACTTCCGCCGGCAGCGGGGACCCCGCCAGAGGCCGGAGGGCCTCGAGGTCCCAAGCAGGCCGGAGGTCGGCCTCTTCCCCGCCGACGCGTAGGTGCTGGTGTCGTCGGCGGCGAGAAGTATTCGTCGCTCGAGCTCGACGCAACTGCAGCTACCGGAATCACTGGACTCACGGCTGGCGCTGGTCCCGGCGGCTGCGAGGCGGAGCTGAACGACGAATCCGAAGATGTTGGGTGTGTTTGTAGTTGTCGTGCCCGGCTTCTCGTCAACATTTCATTATAATTTCATCGCCACGTCGTCTTGTATGAAACTTTGTTCGATGGTATATTTACTTTTGTTGGTATACGGTGATGTGTTGTGGTTTTTTATTTTTTTTCGGACTGTTTTTCGGTGGTTTGGCATTTTATTTGTTATATTATTGAATTAAATTATTGGAAAAATTTCGGCGAGAAAAATTTTTCTGTCATTCACTTTGACAGCCGGGCCACAGATTATTATTATTATTATTATTACAATGCGCTGAATATCGCGTGTGATCGTACTATTTTTCATTCATAGAAAAACAGTCTAGTCTAGTAGTAGTAGTAGTAGTAGTCTAGTAGTAGTAGGTTCGACGTATCGCGTAGTGTAATAAGGGTTAGACTGTCTTTAAAAATAGAACGAGTCGGAATATCGCATGCGATATTCAGTGCAGTGTAATAGGTCCTTTAGAACTAAACACAGAACTACGCAGCAGTGGGTAACTTGCCGTTCGGTAACCGTCCAGACCGTGCCGGAGTCGTCGACGGCGCGTAGTGTTCTTCAAAATCGTAGGGGTTTATTTTTATTTACTCAGTAAAAGTCTGACCTGAAAGAAAGAAAGAAAGAAAAACATTTTATTTGCCTGACCTACCTTTCCGCTCTACTTAATTTCCAACCTTAAAAAAAATCCCTCTGATAGCATATTATACATATACATAGATGGATACCTATATCTGTATAAGCTGACAATGCGAAGATGATAGTGAAATTACAGCTGTCCATAGACACAAAACTCTGGGGCTGAGAAAAAGCAGAAAGTTTTTTAA
This sequence comes from Mythimna albipuncta, assembly GCA_929112965.1. Taxonomy (NCBI): domain Eukaryota; kingdom Metazoa; phylum Arthropoda; class Insecta; order Lepidoptera; family Noctuidae; genus Mythimna; species Mythimna albipuncta. Next base: position 13,067,267 of record OV815969.1, read on the forward strand.
TAAAAGTTCGTTGAAGAAATGCCTACGAAATATCCAAGATTCTTGTGCTGATTGTTTTATAGTTATGGCCCGTAAGGACGAGATATGCCTCTCATAAAATACACTTTAGAATATTTTAACGCGTCCCTACAGAATAGAGGACATTTTATGACTCTTTAATTTGACAGTTTAACCCTAAAGTAACGCATAATCTGTACTCAAAATAAACACGCTCAAAGTTAAATGTAAGCTTTACTGTTTTAGAATCATTAAGTTCTTTTGCTCCATAATCTCTCGGATTATTGCGGCTTACATTAAAGTTTTAGTCGCGCGCCATTTAATATTGAAACAATAAAATTCATTTCATTTTATAACTTGAAAGGAACGTTTTTGACGATCCTTTATTATAAAAACACTCGAAGTCGCTTGTCAGGCTTGTCACATCACAACAGAATTAAATGAAATAAGCTCCGGATTTTCAATAGCGGCATTTTTTCCGTGAAGTCATTGTCAGCTATTCTCATGCCTTGTTTGGCGTGTAATTGAATAAGACGATTGCCATCACCAGTCGCGAGGAAAAGAATTTAATAACATGCGATATAAACGTGCCCTCGAATACATCGCACTCTGCCATTTAAGCGACACTTCTCCGCGACGGGGACTCGCTTGCCGAACGCGGTATTTCTCGAGCTATTCAATAGTTTTTTATTTAAATAAAATTCCAATAATTTGAACGCTTACTGTTCAGTGCGTCGACACAGGGAGAATTCATTGTGTGGATCCCGAGTACGGCAGATATGCATGACCAACAGTGAACAATTCTAATAAAAATAAAGGCCTTCATTCGGCCGAATTATTTATAAAGCTGATAAAGGAAATCTGCAATCACAACGAATAATTGGAATTTTCATCATAACATGCATATTTCAGTTAACTGTATTGAATTGGGTTTTTATTTGTGAGCGCCTTTATGCGTGGGCAATTGGTATCAACGCCTTTAAATGCGCCATAAATCGTCTAATATTACACTTTTACTGTCACATCTTCAGATGTGCTCGTTTCCATTTCAGCAGATATTGTTTGTACTTATCGATATGCGCAATGAACGCTTTCCTATATCATTGTTCTTTCGAGAGAAAATAATAAACGGTAACCGGACAACACAATGCAATGAAAAGGGTAAATAAACAATGAGAAAAAACCCATTGCGGAATAATTTGTAAAGATAATAAAAAATCTCTATAGACTTTTACGAGCAACGAGGTGGACGTAATTTGTTTTACGGAGCAATTAAATGTGTATCCTGAGTACCTACTCGAGATTGAGTATTTTTAGGTTTCCACATCAATTGACTGTGATAGAGAGTTATTTACAGCCAGATGGTCGGATAGCTTAAAGTAGACAGCTGAGATACTTAAACATGATGACGAAAACAGAGGATCTATGCTAGTGCCGTAAACAAAGCGTGGAAATGGTTACCAACAGAGGAAATAGAGTCCACCTGTAACTTCACTTTGGTTTTTAAATAAACTGATTGAATTCAATTCAGAAGGGCTTATTTTCGAAGTATCGAAGTACTATGGGACGAAAAATATGAAGAATCAAATTCATTACCAATTCTGGAGACGCGTTTCAATTCAATGAAATACGTCATCATAAGTCTTTCGATATTCGTGGAGTATGGAATAGCACATTTTCTGTAAACGGTTTTATATAGAACAGGAGTGCGTTGGGTCAAATGGAACGGCCAATAAATCTGTTAAAGTGACAGTGCGGGCGATAACACGCGATCGTTGGTGTGTGTATTTGATAATGGCCGCCCGACACCTGCCGTTGAAACCGCAAAAATGTATCTAGCGATACCGCTTCAATCGTTTCGAATATTTAGTTATGATTCAGTTAGTTCGATATTCCGTTATAGATTTTTATAAATAGGAAAAGTACCGGTATATGTTTAACTTTAAATTAATTTTTAATAAAAAAATAAAAATGTTTGCCTCTGTGGTAAAAACTGTTTCGCTACAATATAATCGTATTGTATTTTTCAATATTTCGAAGCTTTTCGATATTCTTTGAATCGTAACATAATGAACGAAGCTGGCAAATGTATGTAAAGCTCAGAACCGACTAACATATTATTCATTAAAGTATTTTTTACTTTATGGTTCCAGTGCGCTCTATTGTGTAGTTCTTACTTTTCAATTATCTTGCAGTTGTACTGTACGGACTTATTGTAAAGTTTCTGTGTTATCATTTGTTTTTGGGTTTGATTTCATGAATGTAGTTTTTTTTTTAGTATTGACAGGCTTCATCCAATGACAACCCCCGCTCTTGGGCGGAGCGGGAGATAGTGTCAGACTCTTACTGACTAAAAAACCCAGCCCGTTCCTTCTGGCCTTCATACCAGGGCTTGACTTCCCTTTCGGATAACCCTGGCCCCTGTAGGCTTCGACCCGCCTGGGCCCCTGCTGTACCTATTATTGACAGGCTTGCGTTAGACATGATCATCTGATGGTAAGCGATGATGTAGATGACGTTGGAGTAGTAAAGTAGTTGCCTAGTAGTGTGGTATTAACTCTTTATTTAAATACACTAGGTTGTAGCTATCAGGAAATAAAGTATACAATTATATATTTTCTCTTTTGTCAGTGTTAGGTGGAAAAATCACTTCCACGTGATTACAAATACAGGCATTTCAAAGGTTACTTCAGTCTCTGCTTTCTTACCTATCGCTTAAAAGCTTTTCACTATAAGGTCCATTCTTGAATGCTAGCTCCGAGCTAGCAGTCGAATCAACTAATCCGAATGCGGAACGCTCACGACCATTCACATTTAAAAGCACCCGTGTCTACGTTCACATCTACGAGCAATACCACCTAATCCAGTTTACTTTTCAGCTTTCAGATCGTTCCTATAAAACCGTAAAAAATACAAAACGCCTACATTTCCTACGATCGAAGCTAGATTTGCTACAATCGGGTCTCTTGTTCCTTAGATTCATTCAGGCCAGGATGAATGAAAGTATAGCACTGATTGAGCGACATAGACAAAAGACTTGCATTATCCAGTAAGTGGCGTGATCCGGCGAACGCCTATTCGGATCTCTTTATATCGGGAGACTATCCAAGTACGGCGATTTTTCACGAACGTGGGATAGGATTGTATAAAACCGTCACGTATTTTTTAGTGTCAGTGGCTTCGCTAGGACGCGGTCCTTAACAATATCATAACCAGGGTAAGGAGCATCGTGAGAGCCCCGTACACCGGCTTATTGAATTTCTCAGTGAAAAGGGTTCAGTGACTGTAAATTCTTAGTTTCATTGCGACTTTCCTTGTAATCGACTTTTTATTATCTCTTGAAAGAGAAATTTACATGTGAATTGCTTTGTTGCCTTTTGGGTCCCTATATGATATGCAGTTAAGAAACTTGCTTATCGCACTGATATTATAAAGGCGAAACTTTGTGTTTGTGAGTTTGTTACTTCTTCACGCTCGAACGGCTGAACAGATTTGGACGAAATATGACGCACGGGAAGATTATGCCCTGGAAAAGCACATAGGATATTTTTATCTTAGGAGTATGTTCCCTTGGGACATTTTTATATTTTACCTGGGTTTAACCGCTGGCAGCAGCTAGTATTATAATTAATAGAATAATGGTATATTTTCTTCCTGTTTTAGGGTTCCGTACCGCAAAAGGAAAAAACGGGACCCTTATAGGATCACTTTTTTGTCCGTGCGTCTGTCTGTCTGTCTGTCTTTCAAGACCCTTTATAGAACACGTAGAGGTATCGAGTTGAAATTAAAAACATATACTCAGGTCTGCGGTCCCTCTAAGCTGAGAAAAATCAAACGTCTAAATTAATGAATAATATTTATGTCGCAAAAAAACGTAAGTATATTTTGATAATCACAAAGATCGAAGAAATTCATAGGGTACATCCCGTTGACCCAAAATCCTGAAATTTGGCACAAAGCAAGGTCTTATAGCACAGATAGAGGAAAAATCTGAAAAAAGTAAATTTGTTGTTACCTACGTCATAAAAAAAAAATTGCAATTCGGAAAAAGACTCCATTCGGGAATTGTAGTTTGTACGGAACCCTCAGTGCGCGAGTCCGGCTCGCACTTGCCCAGTTTTTTAGTAAGGTACTTAAACGTTTTCTTAATATGTCTAACTTCACCCAATGTACCTACATCTACATAGATACGAGCAGCAAGTTAAACTAGATTTCGAGCTTAAAAATAAACTAAAAACTCGGTTTTAGCTCTGAAAAATTTATTTCGAATATGGAACAAAATGCGTTATTCGCTTTGCGAATCGAATGAATTTGGACTGAACAGTTAAACCATAGGAGTCGTTAAACGAATTTCGTGGAAATCGCTACAAACTGGAGCGAGGCGACGGGAGAATTTTCTAGAACTTTGTTTTGTTCTAACGGAAGTAAGTAATTGATTTTAATTCCACTGGCAGGACGCAGAAACGCAACCGAGCGTTAATGAAAAATAATTTTCTCATCTGAAGTTGCAAGTTAAAGAGTAAAGCGAACTTCGCAGACCGGGCGCACTAGCTTACAGAAATATTGTCCATTAAAAATTCTCCTTTGCTAAAGGAATATAATAGACTTGTAAATGAGTATTTTCTTAGTAATTTGTCACTTTTAAAACTAGAAAGCAAGCCCCTGCACTTTGGTAGTTCGTGCTCGTTTTGATGAGACGTGAATCTTAGGGTTTTCTGATGCTTTATTACGTTTAAATTTCCATACTAATGACGGAATGGAGGAGAATCTTAGAGGCTATCGGCTGCTTGTCAGTCGATGCAAATAGCTGGTCCCACGGGTGTAGTAAATGGCGAGTAGGCTTATGCAGAGCGGATGGACAGCAATTCTGCAGCGCACTAGGTAATATAGCGCTATGTAATCAAAATCTGTTTGACAAGAGTGCTTTTGGCAATTCCGCTGTTCACAGAAAAATGGAACGCGGAAACCAAGGTACAATCCTTGTAACAACTGATTTTCTGAATGGATTCGTTACATAGGTAGGTACAGTTCAATAAATAGGTTCTATAAATATCGTTCTGTATGTAGTCATGGGATCAATCAGTCAAGGATTCGATCAGTAGTCAAGATTCAGTCAGTCAAGGAGTCAAATAGGAGTCAGGACTCAGTCAGTCAGTTAGCGGTGGAAATCATGGAATTCTACAAAGTGAAAATTATACTCCTAGCCCTCCTGGCTCTTGAGGGCTGAGGGGAGGGCCTGTCTGCTGATCTATGGTCTTTGCAGGCCGCTATCAGTCATGCAAGCCCTCTCTGCATTGCTTTGAGGTTTCAGCAGGCCGCTGTCGGCCGTGCAAGACCATCCTCAACTATTCTGCAGTCTCCGCAGGCGGCTACTGGCCGTGCTGAACCCTCTCAGCTGCTCGGTCCCTGCGCGCCTCTGAAGACCGCGGGGAACCTCTCCTACTGCTCTTCAGGCCTGTTCCGACCTTGAATCTCCTAGCCTTCAGACCTCTGAGTCTCCTCATGCCGACTGATTTTTTTATAATTATATTAATTAAATATTTATCTTTGTAATACCTCACAAGGCACATTTTGTATATTATTTACCTCTTCTTCTCACTCTTCCAAACACTTATAACTTATATAATATAATAATAAGAAATAGGTAACTATTTCTCCTTCCTTATTTTAACATTACACTATTTCCTAGTTTTCCTCATCATCATCATCATCATCTTTAACTCTCATAAGTTTACTTCTTCCTACCTCACATAACGTAACTACACCTCTAAATGTTACAGTACCTACTTAGCCAGAATTTCATGACAGATAACAATTGAATAGTATAGTTAGTTAATATTCACAAACTATGTGAATTAATTATAATTACAGTGTAAATTGGTGTATCTAATGCGCTTATTGAATTATAATTTGCGAGTAATTACTAAAGTGATTACTAAAATTTATTGCATGCAGCGGCATCGTTATATAATATTTTAATCAAGTAAAATGCTAATCCGTAATTTATCTGATTAGGATACATTTGTTGTGAACGATTGTTGCATTTTTATAATTATAATTACTTGTGGTTTAACGGATATTTACTAAAGACTGGCCGAAGGTCCGGTTTCGGCTTCGGCCAAAAAACTGGTCTCTTCTAAAAAGGGGCCGAATATTTAGCTTGGTCAAAACTAGCATTTTTGAGCTGGTGATTGTGAAAGCTCATCGAGGGCGCGCGCTGTTCCCACGCGCATCAAGGAGTTGTCAGCAACAGCAGGGGCCCAGCCGGGTCGAAGCCTACTGGGGCCAGGGTTATCCGTAAGGGCGCTCGAGTCCCGGTATGAAGGCTTGAAGGAACGGGATGGGTTTTTTAGTCAGTAAGAGTCTGACACTATCTCCCGCTTCGCCCAAGAGCGGGGGTTGTCATAGGATGATTTTCCCCATCGAATAAAAAAGCTGGCGATTGTGATACCTCCCTAAAGACCTGACTGACTAACTTGTCTATGAATGTCAATTATAACTCTCATGTAATCGTCGATTTATTCGATTATTTACTATTTTATGTAAGTTATGACCACATAATTAGTAGGCAAGTAAATAATCATTTATTGCGCAAAAAATATAAGCCTAGAAGTAACATCAGTAATGACACGCCAAAATGAGTGTGGTTATCTACACTAATATAATAAAGAGGTAAAGTTTGTTATAGCACACTGTCCGGCTGTCCGGTAACTGTCCGGACCAAACCCAAGTCGTCGACGGCGCGCACTGTTCCCGCGCGCCTCTAGGAGTTGTCAGCAACAGCAGGGACCCAGCCGGGTCGAAGCCTACTGGGGCCAGGGTTATCCGAAAGGGCGCTCCAGCCCTGGTATAAAAGCTAGAAGGAACGGGGTGGGTCTTTTAGTCAGTAAGTGTCTGACACTATGTCCCGCTCCGCACAAGGGCGGGGGATGTCAATGCGTGATTTTTTCCCACCATAAAAAAAGGTAAAGTTTGTTTTTTAGTTTGTAGAAGGAAATCGCTGGAAGTACCGATCCGATTCTTTCACCAATAGAAAACTGCTTTATTCCTGAGTGACATGGGCTATATTTGTACCTATGCGGTCAAAGCTGCGGGCAAAAGCTAGTTTCACATAAATATGATCACTGATCATATTTATAACCAAGAAACAATCCTGATATGTATGTTGATATGTATCCTGATAATCCTGATCCACTTTTAGTGCATTGATACAGTTTTATAGATTACAAGTGATCTTAGACAAGTAATAAAATACCATCATATACAGCTGCGGTTTGGAGAAAAACGCGTTTCAGATTTTTGAATTCCAAGGTTTATAGAATATTGACACGGCAAAAGAAAAAGAAGCTCGGGTGGGTTGACAGGTTACCCATCGATCAACGTAGCAAAAAAAAATTAAGCGTAACTACATTGAACAGTGTCTACATCTCTTTTTTTCCAATTTTCCTTTCACAGGTATGCTGGAAGAGATTTCTTTAGAAATAAGCATCACTTTTGTACTATTCTTCTGTTTCCTTCTTCTGTTCTTTTATTATTGTGTGGACATTGTTAAATAAATGAAATTTAGTGGGGAGTAACTGTATCGGAATATTATTTTTAATTATTGACAGTTTATCTGTTACCAAATCAGTTTCAATTTTAATTACGGCCGAAACTGGAAGAGGAGCCGAACATTCGGTCATAGTCTCGGCTATAAGTCTTGTCTCGTTCAGTCACAGTTTTTACAGATTTGTAAATGACAACGCCTTATAGTTTTAATATGATATTTTTTATTATTCTTGGAAACCATCTGTGTATATAAAGTATAATATAGGGTAGGATTATGGAGTTATATGGAAGAAACCACAGGAGCCGTGGCAAAAAACTCAATTTTCTTTACAATTTTAAATTGTTGTAGATCAAATCCAATTACAGAAGAACACAAAATTACAGATACCAATTTCTCGATAAACCACAAAAATTGTTAAGTATCTAATACTTTCTGATTTATACATAAACATGTCTTTCATTGTTCCAGCTTTCTATATTTTGTTCTAAGGCAACCTAAAAAGTAAATACTAAACGATCCCATTAGATTAGTTCTCGAAATAAATTGATGTATGTACTCGTATATATGTAAACGTATTCTCTCGTATATATACCGTTTGAAATCCTCATAAACTTACGACACGTCTTTGGTTTTGTCTTTCGAGGTAGGCTGAATAAACCACAAATATTAAACACTATAGGATTACTCATTCCAAACAGTAGGTTATGGCCAAGACCATGAGAAAGGCTGTTTAAAATCCTGGTAGCCCAAAAAATCTATTTTTCTTCTTTTCGTGTCGATGCTCTCAAACTATACTTCTTTTGACCAATATTTGGCAACCTGTACAGCTATATTGTTGGCGTCGTATAGATCCTGAAAACGCAGGATGGGCAGTATTGCAGGTGGCGCTTGTCTTCTGGGGAGGCTCCACATTGGCACTGTGTTAGTAATGGGTCGAAGAAACCGCATTTGGCCAGATTAATTATTGTTTTGTTTTTAATCTCTAAATCGACTGCGAACCCAGGTTGGCCGCTGTAGAAACAATCTGGTCAAATGGGGTTTCCTTGACCCATCACTACCAAATCTATTTAATTTACACTCGTGAGTCGGGTTGTGAATGCTTTTAATAGTGTCTTTCTTTTCTTTCTCATTGGTAGAATTCTAAAGGGTGACACTAAGTGTGTTACTGTGTTGTTTTCTATGCAATTTGTTCTGGTTTTCCAAAGTATTACTTGATCGACCTTTGCATTAATATGTAGTCAAGGGTCAAAAATGCAGTTGCGCTCTACCTATGGTAAGGAGCTTAAAATTTCTATGCAGCAGAAGTTCAAAGGTCCACAAATAGTTTATTCTATACTTTAGGTTCTATGCAATAAATCAAATCATGAATCACTGACACTCAGATACAATTTTTTTTTTATCTTTTATAAACTAGTATTTGACTGCGATCCCACCTGATGGTAAGCAGTAATGCAAATTTAGGCAGTTTGGCATTGGTAGAGTTAGACTGCAACTGCACTTATTGTCTCTGTCTGTATGTGATTGGTTTGTGAGTGGCATCTCTGAGTACGGCCAATGTGTGACTATTTTTATTAACTTGGGTTTATACCCGTAAAAACTGAATAAAATAAATAAATGACTATAATTGTGGACATTGATTTCTCAATCCCTGAAGTATAATGTAGTTCGAAATTAGTATGGTATATTTTAACAAGTCCTACTTCGTCATTCATTTACAAAGTTTTGTCTATTCTATTCTAAGACTAATAAAGTAAACACTAAAAGTTCCCATTAGGTCTTCAGGTCTCCGAAATAGATTGATGAGTCCGTTTGACGTCGTCATTAGGTCTCGGTCTGACCCGGGCGTTTTTCGTGCCGACCGCTCGGCCCGGATAATTGGACCGAATGTTTTCGTTCGCTCAGTCTAATGACTGGCAGTTTTGTTTACCAACGGGACACGCTGGCTTTTATTGAGCCGTTTGCGTTTAGCCCCCGAACAATTGGTGACTGGTTTTATACTTTTTAAACTTTTGCCTCTGGAAAATGTTTCGTCTATTTTTTTGATGTTGGCTGGGCTTATTGAATTGAAGTTGCGAGTTTCTGGCGTTTTTTGCACAGAGGTTTTTTAATTAAATATATCTGGTGCTAATTATCGAAAAATTGGTATACGTAAATATTGCATTTATTAAGATAAGATAAAACTTCATCAAATTATTTTTTCATTTCATCTTAAATAAGATAAAACTTACACACATTCACATGTGTATGTAAGTCTTATCTTATTTGGTTTTCCTTACCACCGTTAAATTAATTCAAATGAAAAAAAAAATCTGGGCTAAAATGGCAATCAAAAAAACCGAACCATCGTACTTATATATATGTATGTCCAACTTTATCGACGAACATTATCTTTCGTTGACAAAGCCAAAACCTAAAACCCAGCGCCACTTTTCTTCCCTAAATCAGATTACAAAACACCGCTTTCCACTATGTGTGAACCATACCAATCTCAAAGCCTAAAACTACCCTGCGAAGAAACTCCCAATATCGCTGATAGACACTCAGAGCGAATCGAAAATTCGTACAATATGTACTACCGAAGAGTATGTAAAAAGGATCTCTACTCGACTGTACCAATCTAAGTAATTGAGCGATACTAAAATATGTACGCGTCTATACTTACGTGTTTTTGCGTAGGGTCGCGCGGGTCTCGGTATCGATATATTTCGCTGTCCATCGATGCGTCACTTCGGCGAGACCGATAGATTGATCACCGCACTGAATGACGTCCTCATTCCGGCCCACTGTGCCCAGGGTTCGGCCGCCATTTTCTATATATATTTTATACAAATGTGAATATTTTAGGCCTTATCATCTTATATATTCTAATTTATACGTAAACTTACTAAAACTTTGTTTACGAAAATTAGATACCTATCTCAACAAACAAAGAACGTTTGTAAGATTGAAAACATTATTTTTTATGTAAAGCTAAGTAGGTACTACGTATTCCAATAAAAGGGGTTTTCGAGCGATTACTGTCGCGTTAGTGAATTAGCTTTCTTTGTGCCACATGAATACAGAACAGTTTTTCTCCCTTGAAACATAAATGTAAAAGAAGTAAGTAGCTTAGTAACTTATTTACTTCCTGTTCCTAGAAGAGCTTTTTAATCTAATAACCTGGTTGCAACTACGAACTTGCTCTATTTTTTAGCTCCGTGATACTTACAAAGCAATATCTGATAATTTACTTATCGACTAGACCTGGTTTGACTCAGACTACACTTTTTTGATACTTATCAAGTTTAACTTTTTGTTGTTTGACTTGTGCAATTATCCTAATGAATCCGATGCGATAAGGTTTTTTCCAAACAGACTTTTGGCAGAGAAATCGGGTTTTATTTAAGATCAAGATAACGCGACGACTTACCTTCAGTTTGTTTTTGTTTTTATTCCGTCGTGACGCCCGCCTTCGCTATTCATCTGGATTTTAAGATTATTTTTGATGTTTATTGTTTGGTTTGTAAATTGCGAGTGACAAAAAGCCTCGATCTCATTTTGCCTACAAACAAGGGAGACAAGCCGGTGTACAACATTGAGCTATAAATGTCTGTTTAGGTAGCTAACATCGGGTCTGTATGAATAGCTTTTGTGAAAAATTTCTAGTCGACCGCTAACGTTTCGTATGACATAGTAAATCCCATTCCAGTGCAGAGGCGTCGCTTGCGGCAAAACTGTCAGGAGCGTTTTCAAAGAATTATTGTCGCATGACAGCATTGGGCGCGCGGACGAATGTAACAAAATGCCGCAAATCACAATGGCCGCGTTTGTTTATCAGCGCTGTATGCGATTTATTGGTAACAGTGACAACGATCGTGATAACGTGCAGTTTTGCGAATATTTATCGATTCCTTGCTAAAGTGTTATGAGGAATGCAGGAGGTAAGCTAGGGTGACGTTTTCAGGAATCACTAGATATTGTGAAAAACTAGATTCATGTCATAATATTAATAATATTAGAATTCTATGACCGATGCCAAATTTTTCCCTGTTAAAACCGACACCTAGTCTAAAAGCGCTGTATATGAAGTCACGTTGTTGGTAGCTATCAGCACAGGCCGCAGCACATAAGCACGCCGGGGGCTGCCTATGACATTATTAAACTCAGGCGCATGTCTGCTCGAGTGACGCTAAAAAACTACGTGACCGCGTTGCACAATTGAAGTTCCCTCTGAAAAATCGTCTGCCCAAAATTCAGAGCGTATCCTGAACGAATAAAGAAAAAAATAGCGCCGGCCGCATAGGCCACTCGGCCGAGTGGCCCGAATAAATTATGTTGATAAAACTTTTAGTTTGAGTGTTATACCGAGGTCCACCATTGCTTTTAATAACCATTAGATATGAATCCTGAACTTTCGTGGATAGGTGACACGTTAACTGGCGCTAATAAGTCTTATGGCTGTTGCTTTTCATACGTATAATTTTGTAATATTTTATCCGCAGTTTGTGTTAGTGTTTATAGTTTGAGGTGATTTTTCATAGGAATAGTTTCAGAATTTCTGGTAGGTAGATATTTTCCATTTAAATACTGCAAAATCATTTCCACCTTACAAATTTAAAACTACACTAAAAGGTTTTCTAAGAAAGCGGGAGGCGAAGGATACTGAAAGAATTTTAATAAGTTTCCAACTTGTACAATCGGGAACAGGGATTCAGGGTCTATTAGACATTTAAAAGGAACTGAACAATATTTTCACGTAATTTCGAGGCCATTTCAAAACGAATTTTCGGGTCAGAGCTTGTCATTTGTGATTGTGCGGTCTGACAATTATTAAGTAGATTTGAAGAAATTTTACTTTGTGGAATATTTATTTGAAATAATCACTAGAGGTACGAAATATTTATTTATATCATATTTACTAAATAAGTCTTTCGCTGTACATCAAATCATCAATTCTATAGAAACGTCCACGAAAAGAACTAAAGTTTTATCGAAGAGCCAACAAAATAAATTTAAAGACAGACTATACCGCACATCATATCGTATCTTAAAGTTCACATAATATACGAGTACAGTGACGTTATCGTAAAGCGAAGTATTCCAGTGGCAGGTTGAATCAACGTATCGGGACGAGATAACTGAACGGCCAGTAAACTTCACGTCGAATAAAATGATTAACTTTATACGACCTTTTCACGGTTATTAAACCCGCCCATTGCCGGCACTCCCCATGAAATGAAACTGGAGACACATTAATTCAAGTGCAACACGAAAAATGCATTAGCGGGGCGGTTCGACCATTCGTCATTGTCCTGCAATACCTATCTAGTTCGGGATCGGTCACTGGAATCTCTGGATATTGAATTAGCTTTAAAGTAAAGTCGATCACGTTTTGAATGTGGATTGATTCTTTTAGAGCGGTCATATAAACTTTTTTTCTTACTTTTATAAGTTTTTAGCTTTTAGCTCTGATGTAATGGAGTGGATAGAGTTTAAACTTTTGTTCAAGTGAAGGGATAACTAAATACGTTGAGTTATACGCCAATTTAAATACAATATTTAGGTCGTTAGCATACTGCAGGGGCTCATAAATGTTTTTAGCATAAATCTTTAGTAATTTACGAAGCTCATTTTATTCAGCGCAGCCTTTTGAAGTCGGTGTTTGCATACAAAAAGTTTCAGTTTAAAATCAACACATTCAAGTAGGGTTTCATAAGGACATTTATTTCAATATCATATTTCATAAATTACACATTTATTGTCAAAGTCAACGTAACATTAGCACAAGATTTCGAGAAAGGTTTAAAAACAATACGAATATTGATCGATTTGAAATGTTCCTAACGATATATAACTAGTTGCTTACATTGTAACTTACGCTAATCAGTTAAATATTTTAATCGATTATTACATATTATCATTAGATTTTACATAGAATCCGGCTATTACAATTGATATTTTAATATTAGTTCCTATGGAATTTCTTATACGTTCTTAATTAGTATAGGTTGTAAGTTTATCTGACTGGTTCTGGTAGAATACAATACTGTTCTGTTATTGACGTTACTGGATCATAACAAACAGAAAAAAACACAGATAATAAATGAATATTGTTAGCAATTTCTGGTTTTACAAACCGTGAATTCCATTTAATTCCATGTAGGCAATAATAAATCACAAAGTAAGCATTTTAAAGGAATTTTAATAATAAATATTAAATGCAAGTTTAATTTCTAGTTTTCAGTTGCTCTTTAGCTTAATTAAATAGACGTTCCAGAAATTTAACTCTGTAAAATTTTGATATTTAGTGGAATTCGAAATACATTGAGAGCCAGTCAACGAAATTGGGTAAACAGGGCAAATAAAAATTAATTGAATATACACCGTTAAATTTTAATCGTTTTAATCCCGTGAAGGGTCGATCCGGTACATGAAACACTATCGATTTGTAAAGATAAAATTAAAAAATAAAGTACTTTTTTTTTTCAAAACTCGTATTGATATACGCATGTACGAAATTAATTTCTTTAAGAAAACGTCAGCTGAGTGAGTTCAATGACCTGTAGTTAATAGTCGGCTCTGCGTACAAACTACCTACAAATCGATAGTGTTTCATGTACCGGATCGACCCTCCACGGGATTAAAACAATTAAAATTTAGCGGTGATCCCTACTCATATTAGCTCACATTAAAGTATTTTCAGTAAAAGGGGTTTTCTATGTATATTGTTTCTCTGAAAGATGTTAGGATAATATTTTTAACATTTCATTTACATATCTTTGAATATCTGTACAATACATATGGCACATACCGCTCAACTTTGGGCGCAATTCGTATAGAATAGACGTAGGTGAATATATTACTAAGGTGACATTTAATTCATAAGTGATATTATTTCAGTGGGTATTATTAGGTTTACTTCAAGTATGAACAACATGCATTATTTGATCAACCCAGACATCATCGCTATTATTTAAGCTGAAATACTTTCACAGCTTGTTATAGGCTATGTCCGCATTAGTATTTTGGCCGAGAGGAAAGCTTTGTTACTCATCACCCTTTCATCTCCTTAATTTTCCTCCCCATACTTTTAGTGTTTGAGCTGTGCGCCTGTGAAATTCTTTTCTACACACATTAAGGGCTAGCCCCTCGTTGGAAATTTTCAGGGAAAGAATTAGGGAACATTTCCTGTGTACATGACCCATAAATATGTGTGTACAGGTTTTATTTTTTGTATATAGTATGTTTATGTATTGTGTGCTGTACATATATTTGTATGAATGAAAACAGAGAATCTGTTGTCCATTACTGACATTTTGTCGAGTTATCCGAATAGAAGAGTAGTTAATAGCAGTTTTTAAATCCGTCAGGTTTTTCATCCATCCGAAAGATTGCAAACGAATCAAAAGTCTCCTTGTTCATTATATTTTCTTTAGAGGATCTGGTTTTGATCATTTTGAGCCCAGAGACGTTAAACAAAGTGAGTTTTTATAAGCAATCATGACTCAAGAAGCTGAAAATGCTCATACATTTTGTGCTTTTTGACAGTCGTGATCGCTTTCTCTCCTGTCGTTGTCTTTCCACGTCTATTCTATACAAAATAACCGACTTAAAAAGTATGTATATATCGCAGCACAGTCAGCAGTAGAGCGTACAGCTGCGGCGGCAGATGCTGCGCGAGGAAGTACTGGTGAGCGTGCGAGGCGGCCGGACGCGCGCGGTGCGAGGGCGAGTTGCGCGCGCGCTGCCACGCCGCACCCGACACCATCGGCTCTTCGGCTCCGAAGCCGTTCATGCTTAGTTCTAGTCCTGTGGATATAATAACTATCTTTAGTCAAGGAGAAAATTTTGGTGGGAACTTCTGTCTTTCATATAGATGCATCCAAAGGTTATCTTTAAAATATCTCTTATTATACGAATATAGTTTTTTTTCCTTTCCTCAAAATAAGCGACAGGGATGCCGCACACCCCTGTACGATACAGGGGTGTGCGACATCCCTGTTTCGTGATTGTGAGTGCATTTACAAACAATTAAACTCTGAAAACTGATACTCGGACCCGGTACAACTATCTGTTGGACATACACATATTAGTCCCGTACACGAATCGAACAGTTCATCTGTCTTTTCAAGTACCTACCTATTTATGTTGTGTATGTAATAATGAGGGGATTTATACTCATAATCTGTCGAAGATTCAAGAAGAATTATATAAAGTAGCATTAGCGGTAACGATTGTTAAAAGTTCAAAATATTTGAGAATGATACTAGAACATTTAGACGTGTTTTATTTATCCTCCTCCCCAAATAATATTATATCAGGACTTTGATTAAATCCCGAGTACCAAGTTTAGTCTATTGAATGTTCTAGCAACATTACCGGACTAACACTACGTGTATGTGTTACTCTGCGGGAGGTACATCGACTAAGACGTATAATGAAATTGGCCACTTACTATGCAAACTGACTTGGCTCTCCATCTTTCCGAGCGCATTGACAGAAGCGCACACATAAGTTCCGTAGTCCCCTGGAGCCAGAGATTTTATCGTCAAGTTTATCCAGAGCGAGTACTCGTTTAGTATCGTTTCTGATACACGGAGCTTCGGGTTCTCGGTCAATTTGTCGCTTAATAGCGCTGTGGAACGAAAGATTGGTTAGTGAGTGAACTTACACGTACTTTACTGACACCAAAAAGTGGGTATACTATGTCCTAATTGACAGGGACTTAAAAACACCTTCATAAAAGTTACAGAATTATAAGTGTTACATGTTGAATGTGCCAAAACACTTAAAAAAGTGTAACCGTAACATATCTGTAACAGATATAAAAGTGTTAACAGAGTTAATAAGTGTAACAGGTAAACGCAGCGTTGACAAAGTTACAATTTACTTATTTATAGTACTGTGCAATTATTTCAGTTACATATATAACAGGTTACAGTTTGATTCGGTAGCACTTCATAAAAGGTTACAGTTTCATTCGGTAACATTATTGTATCTGTTACATTTAAAAGTGTTTTTCTGTTTTAAAAAACAGTGTTAAAACACATTATTACGGTTACAGTTTGAGTCCCTGCTAATTGAAGTCATGTCCTGCCTGTAATCCGATTCGTTTAAGTATCCTGTCCGTTAAGTTTCCGATTCACTCAGGTACTTACTTTTTACAATTTCGTGTTGTTTGCGTGATAGCTGAAGCGAGAAAAATAGTTACGTGCGCTCTTCAAAGCTAAGCCAGGAAAACATTTTTGAGCGTGTTCCCTTAATTTTTCAGGTATATGTATAAAGTTACCGTGATGCTTCTCAAGTATTTCGTTTCGTAAAGCGGAAACCGTCTTCATTTTGACTTAAAAAAAGACGAGATAATACCTTGTTCCCTGTAAACACAGATGGAGGCGGCACTTTCAACGGATTATTATTTACTTAGCGATATTCTTGTAAAAGCAACGCCTAAGTAAATTCAAGCAAGTCTTTCAGGATTAAAATCTCGAAGTGTCAGTAAAATATAACAGACAAAAAGCATTTTTATTTATTGTCTATTTAAAATTAAGCACATACATTTTTCGAAAAGGCAACCAAAGGTACCACGCAAAATTATTCTCATGTCGGAAATAGGGGTGAGTTAAATGCTATTAAATTGGTATAGGCCTTGAAACACTTTGGAGTTGCGTTATTTTTTTAAATATTGCAGCATGTGCTTTAAATAGAAGCTTTTTTGACCTTGCTCAGATTTTTTTACATGATCACATATCATTTTTATTTTATTATTTATTTATTTAAAAAAACAAAGGTTTTGTTTATGTTTTAAAAAAGGCACACAATTAAAAAAAGAGCCCTGGGGTCTGTCTCAATGTGCCACAGCCTGACAATTGGTCAACGCGCTATAAACTGTCAAGGTCCAATTCCGGATCTGGTATTCGAAGCAAAGGCCCTACGTTCAGCAGTCACATTTGTGATTTCTAGACTAGTAATGATATCGCAAGCGAATCTTGATCACGGCGGCCAGTCTCAACAGTGTTTAACCAAGTACGCTGGAGATATAGTGCACAAGCCTGTGCGCAAACACAGGTGCAGTTTCTGGTCCTTTACTCTCATAGTCCGATGAGACGGCAACCCGTCACGACCGGACAAAGATCAGGGGCAAGACAGACGGCTTTATGTGCTTTCTAACAGAGTCTTGCCTGACTTGGGAGCCGAACATAGCCTATCAGTCGTGCTTTTTTATTTTTAATAGGTTCGTGTTTTACAATCTCACCTGATGTAAGCGATGAATCGAAATATGTCATTTTTGGTTTTTTCGCAGTTAGTAGTTGTTTATCAGGAAACAGATTCCGGCAGCGAATTCCATTCCTTCAATAAATGTGTTCTGAAAAAGCTTTTGTGACCGGGATAACCATCATGTACCGGTGGCGCGATGGAGTGGGCTTGGTGTATGAAATTGTGCTACTCACACTCCCCAAAATAAACAATAGAAAACCGACAGCTCTTCTCAACCAACCGTGAGACCAAAAAAGAGACCTATTGAGGTATTAACCTATTGTTTAATTGTTTTTTATTAGATAAAAGAAACCTTGGAATAATTACAGTTACCATCTTCCCGGTACCAAGAGTTCATAGCCTTGGGAGAGGCTTCGATGAAGCACTGCAGTTCCACGTCGCTGCCGAGGGGAGCTCCTACTAGTTGATTGGTCACCTTCACTTGTGGTATGACTATTGAACAGATAAAAATACATTAAATCAATGTTCACACACACACACAAAATGAATACATAGGTAGACATTTAGTTAAATTATTAAAGGCATATTTGGTGAGTACTCCTATGTTCCATAAAACATAATAAAAGATTTCGTTACAGTTTTGAAAATAACGAATAAAAAATAGTAGTAATAATAATTTTCCCGGCCTTTCAAGCATATAAAGGTAGTGGAGATTAGCCAGTTATGAAGGAGATATAATAGTGTTTATGAGTGCGTGCGTGAGGTATACTCTCTATCCCTTTATTCTTATAGACCAGTGGGACAGCAGTTCGATACGACTAGGAAGAGATCAGGTGCAGGAACAACAATTTTTCGTACTTTCCCAGATATGACACCACTAAGTTTCTTTCTTTAGCTCCTACTGGAAGCTTTAATTCCTACTGGAAAAACACAATATCATATTTTGACGGACCTGGGCATCGAACTCAATACGTCGTGTTCGTCCGTCGCGCTTGCAAATGTAGGACCAACAAGTCAGTTAAGCTTACATTAATGTGTTATACAAACACATACACTAATCTCTCCCTATCTAATCTGGCTTATTGAATAATTTATCATGAAAGCTATTACTATTCAAATTCTAATGTGCTAATTTACCCAGTTTTTGTTCGTACTCATTACAATTTACGAAGTACAAAACGACCGTAGAATCAACTTTACTGAAAGCGATTAAGTTTTTATTAGGTACGTTACCATTGAAAATTGGATTTTCGAATACTTTTGTTTTAAAACTCACATACTTTGTCGTCAATTGAAAAAAAGAAATTTCACGTTTAACGTGTGTGCCCGACCAACAAGCTTTTAGTTCAATTTAACAGACTCGTGAATATAGACTTAAAGAAACGTTGAAAAGGGTGAACAGTCAATTCCATTAAATGTATTCTTTTAACGAAATGCGAGATAAAAAGGAATGTATCCTTCACTTTTAAACGTAAATGAGACATACTAAGGCACTTAATTTATTTTCAGTTAAGATAACTTTCATGAATATATATCATATGTCGAAACACTTACGAATATATCTTTCAATGAAAGATATATTCGTAAGTGTTTCTGCCAGCAATCAATATCAATATGCATGGAATATTGATTTAAATCTTAAATGCTTTAGCACCAACTTAAGTTCAGTAGCCTCTCTAGAATTTTCATAAAGTCCTGCGTATTTAAAAGCAAATGAAACTAGACAGACAAGATAAACAAAACTGCAACTCTTACCATTTGCCGTCCCTCATTCATAGCCGGTGTTTTTTGGGGTGGAAAATCATTAAATATCACCTCGTATTCTGGGTGGAGCTTTTCTAAGTTTATCTAGGATATTACTGACACCCCGTGCCTCGGAAAGCACTTAAAGTCGCTGGTAAAAAAGTTACCAGTTCTTTATAGCTAGTTATACGCCAGATAGTTTGGTCATCAGTACGTCCGTGGAGTATCACGTTGCCTGGTAACTGGGTTGTGGAGAATTAATAGACAATCGCTCCATGTGAAACAAGGGTATTCAACCCAATCCGGCTTTACTGGAAGCCGGCCCTAAACTAGTTGGGAGAAGGCTAGGAAGGTGATGCTCTAGGTTGAGTGAGAGGAAGTACCAGCCTTTTACTGAGTATACCCAACCCGCTTGTATTCCTTCAGTAAGTTTTTGCGTTCCAGGGCCGCGGTAACTCATTTGAAAGATCGCACAACCCAAACTACCAGTAATGTCTTAATGGTGTTTCTCCCTTTCTCAATGATCATTCTTCTTCCTGCCCTTATCCCATATTACTTGGGGTCGGCTCAACACGTTTTCTTCTTCCATTCTGTCCTGTCACCCGTCAAACTATCACTAACTCCCTTTTCTTTCATATCACTCCTCACACAATCCATCCATCTTTTCTTCGGCCTGCCTCTCCCTCTCCATCCATCTACAAGTATACTCAGAACTCTTTTAGTAATATGCGCATCTTTCTCAATGATTATTGACTCTAATAAAAAAATATTTTGGAGGAAGTTTATTATTCTTTTAATCAGTGTCTGAGAGACAGGAGAGTATATTTTCATCTGTCTATTTTGTGAAATTCAAACTGCGGTAAATAAAGACCCTTAAGTCCAAAGTAAAACATTTAAACGGAATAATAACTTGGGTGAAACTTGGGCGGCAGAGTTCTTTGCCCTCCTCCTCAACGCGAAGTAATCGAACGGGCGGATCTTTTGACATTCATAAAGTGTACTTCATGTACCCATTGTGGAAAAAAGAAATAAGTTTTTCTTACAATACAATATCTCCTTTAAATTCTTGGCTGTTGTTGGGCAGTTTACGAATTTGGAGTGAAAACAGGGGCAAATTGGATATTATCGACAGACGATCGAGAAATCGTGACGCTCTCAAAAGTGCTTTCGTAAGAACACAATTGTCTGTTCTTTTGTACACAATTCAATGCTCGCTTATATTTACTTTTTTGATTTCGGTCGTTACAAATAAGATTTGGTTTAGCACTTTTCATTCGTTAAGTTTATTGGGTTAAACATTTTCGTGACTTACAGTGTACTTCGACATGGTACCGCCGGCTGACAGTAGGCGGGATGCCGTTGCTGGCAATACAGTAGTAGGCCCCCATGTCTGTCCGCTGAACATGCGCCAGCTCCAATGTCTCGCCCTTGTGGCTGTCCACCACTGGAACAAAATATTTCATTAGCACTTCTCAACTGTACAAGTATAGACGATAACGGGGCAATCTGTGTCTAAAAGTAATCTGTGTCTCATTTATTTCCATGTAAATAAAAGAAACATAAACACTGTCATAGAACCTTTTAGTTAGATTATATCTTTTAGTACATTTATGTGTAAAGGGGTTATAATGTATATGGGTTAGCTCATCGCTTAAAACGTTTTCGCGCCAAAGCGAGCCAGAAAAATAACCGGCTAATGCACTTTATACATTTATCTAATTTCCACGTAAAAACGAGTAAAACGAAGCTAAGTAGGACGCTTTAAAAACTATTTTATTTCAGTTTCAGTAAGCAAATTCACGAGAATTCACTAAGAGTGAATTATAAAATACGTAATCAATGCAGAAAGTTGAAACAACAACAAAAATAAACCACATAGGGGAATATTTTATGCGCTAAAAGGCTTTTAGGATTGTGATAGGGATCTACAGAGGAATTCACTCACACGGATTTATTTTAAGCAGTAGAAGAGCGCCAATTCGTGTATTTGCAAAAAGTAATACATTGTTCGAAGAAAACTATTGCTTTAAACGATGTTCTCGTTTTTTCCCCTCCACTGAGTTTTAATCAGATTGATTATTTCCTTATATTCTTCATTTTCTACGATCTCGATATATACCTATCGGTGTTCATTGGATTAGATTTTTCACCCAATGACATATCCAGCTCTTGGGCGGAGTGTGTCAGACTTACTGACTAAAAATCAGGGCTGAGTTTTTCTTTCAGAAACAAACCCTTGGCCCCAGTAGCCTTCGACCCTGCTGGGCCCCTACGGTTTGCTGACCTCTCTTTGAGGCGCGCGTGAAACACTACGCGCCGTCGACGTCTTGGGATCAGTCCGGGCGATTACTGGACGGTCGGATGGCGAGCTACCCATTGCTCGCCATCCGCAAGTCCGCGCCTAATATAGCCGGAAATCGGGATCGGGATCCCTGCGGCTGGGGCGTGAGGGCCGCTCCCTCTCGCGTGCACGTGCGACCACCTTCTTTGCTAGCATTACTGCTTCGCAGAAGGAGGTGACCGTCCGCCACTCCTCCTCGCTTTGGACCATGGCCTGTACCAAGGCCTAGCGCGAGAGATCGTTGCCATCAACCGCCCCCATGAGGACACGGCGGTGCTCTGCCCAAGCGAAGCATGCCTCTACCGTATCCACCGTGTCCTCTGGTCGGTCCAAAGTCTGTTGGTAGAATTTGAGGTGGAGTCTCAGTGAGTTCCTTTTTGTTTTGCTCGAGTTTTTTTTTTTCCAAAAAATCGTACTATGACGTTTCTACAACTTCTGTAATGTAGAAGGCTTGTCGTTACTCATGTATTTCTATGTGAAACAATGAGCGCTGTTCAAGATTTTTAGTGCTTATTTTGGAAGCACTGTAGTACGCATAATATTTTTGAATGGTTTACGAATCCTGAGAGTTAAAAAATGTTGAATCACAAATAAATTCTGAAAAACATCAAGCTTTAATAAAATTTTATTTTGGACAGGACTGCTATTTGTTTAGTAAATCCGAAAGTGCACGGTCAGTAAAAGGTTTTTTTTTTATGAAAACAGAATTCTCTTTAACTAACGAAACCGTGATGAAAGCCAGACTATACGAACCTTTGATGATGAGTCTGGCATGACATGCTATAAAAAATGAAGCAGACTTTTTTCGCTTCGTTTTTGGGCAGTAATTACCCACTTTCAGCTAACCTGGCGTATCTAGAAAGAGGAATGCTTATTTTGTGTTTTTTACATTAACATTGGATGAGAATCATGGATTATGAAATGTCCTGCATAGACTTAGGTCAACTTAATAATAATAATAATAAGTGTCAGCCAATGGCTTAATAGCCAAGAGCCTCGACCAACACTTTAGGAGGCTCTCGTTAGGCAACTGGATCAAGGGCTTGATTCAGAAAGCAGTTCTTCTGGACACGGCTCGTATTGTTAGGAGGTTCCTTTCTTTGGAGCCCTAACCACCGGTAGCTTGGACCCTGTTCCTGATACCGATAAGCTACTATTTTTTTATATTTTTAAATGTTTTATTTATTTTATATTGAAATATTTAAAAATATAATTTATAATATGCAATATTAATGAATAAAGGAAATAATAATAATAATCAATTTGTTTCAGGCAACATATACCCATATCATAAATACCTTATAGACTAACATACATAATTATATTAAATCATTTTGTTAGTAAACATGATTTAAAACTATGTTAGTAACACTTCACTTAGCACTATTTAGTCTTTGTGCTGTGACAACAGAAGTAAGTTTCCACGGCACTTTTTAATAAACGAATAAATTATCCGGAAAAAGCCCAGAGCTCACTTTACCAGAGTATTTAAAGTAATTTGAGTGTTATTTGTATGTGGTGTTTTCTTAACATTATTTCCTCGGAATTCGGAATCGTTCGAGCGCGAAAAAAATATTCCAGCGTTACTAGAGATGAGATGAAGCGTCGACGTGGAGTGCGGCATTTTCTCGTTTCACGGAAATATCGTCCATTCTGAAATCGCTTTTGAGTATAAAATCTTTTATTATGCGAACACGGTTCATTTAACGCGGCATTAAGTGAATTTGTCGAACATCGTATTTTAAAAATGAACGGGTAAAAGAGCTGTAAAATATGGACGTAGCGGGGGGAGGGGGAATTACGAGTCCGTGCCGAGGTATTGTGCTTAAGTTCCTTTTAGCGCAGTTTACCGATGATTTATTAAGCCTCCGTTGATTGTGGGAACTACAATGTGCAAGCCTACTACTACAGGTAGGCTAGCTAGGTACACCTAGCAGTCAGCAAACGTTTTGTGAACTATTTATATTGAGGATAGGTTTTTTTAGCAAAGTAATATATTAATAATAATATTCAACAACTATAACACAATGCCGTTGAGTCTTAAGATAAGCAGAGCTTGAGTTATGACAACTGATATGACAAACTTATATATTTCTAAATACATATTATAGCTATATTACACCCAGACGTAGAACAATTGATCTTGCTCATCACACAAACATTTGTCCTGGGTGGCTATCAAACCCACGACCTTCGGCAAGGCAATCAGGGCCGCTAACAACTAGACCAACAGGCCAAGTATAATGGTATTTTTTTTTAATTAATGCATAATTACATGCATATTCACAAAAAAATCACGTATTTATTCATAATTTTCCGAAGCAAACGAGTTTCGATACGATTAAACAAAGTAAATATTTAAACGATATTTGTTGATTGAAGACTATTTCAGAGAAATGGTTTTTCATGTAAAGTTCCATTGAAACGAATAATAAAATAAACATTGCACTTTTAATGAATTACCAAGCCGATTTACTTCAAATAGCTGAAAATAATAGTAGTTACACATGCACCAGTTAAAATTTAACTGTACAACATTCTGTTTTCATTGAGAATGTTAGCTAAACGAGTTTTTAAACTATTTCGCTAATTCGCGGTGAACCGACAAGTCAGAGTAATAGAGAGATTGTACAGAAAAGTGGACAGTAACAAACTGTGCGTTATTCCGGACGTGACGTATAGGGGGAAAGGGCGGGGGTGGCGTGAATTAGTCGCAGTCGATGCGTGAAACCGTACATTAGCGTTCACCGCTGTATTAATGTCGACCAGTCATTCACTAGGCACACATCACCATTAGCAGCTTGAAAAATATGTACCGACATTATATTAGCTAGTACCTATAGTAAACAACAAACGTCTATTATATGACACTTTTACAAAATTATTCAAAAACAAAACGTCTGTAGGTACTTGTATATAATAAATGAGCATTCATATCCGTTATAACCTTTCATTCTGATGTTAAAAAAATATATTTAGAATAGAATGAATTTTGTTGTACACCAGAACAGTAAAATAATTTTAATTTAAGTTTAATTAACTCAATATCAACATTCAAAAATAACTAAAGAAATCAGAAACGTTTATTTGAAATACACTAATTACAGGCACTTTAACACAAAAAATGTTGGTAATAAATAAATAGTTTTATCTAATTGTGGGTATTGTTTATCAAGTGATATAGACAGAAAAAAGTAAAAAACCGGCCAAGTGCGAGTCGGACTCGCCCATGGAGGGTTCCGTAGCAGCAAGTAACATAATATAGAAGTTCTTGTAGTTCGTTGTAACTTTGATCGATGTTTTTATAATAGTGTATTTTTTTAGATTTAGGACGTATTAAAAAAGACTACTTATTAGATCTCGTGCAAACCAATTTTCGTTGGTAGTTTACATGGTAATGTTCATCATATATTTTTTTTAGTTTTATCATTCTCTTATTTTAGAAGTTACAGGGCACACATTTTACGACTTTGAAGTGTCTCTCGCGCAAACTATTCAATTTAGAAAAAAATGATATTAGAAACCTCAATATCATTTTCTAAGACCTATCTATAGATACCCCACACGTATAGGTTTAATGAAAAAAAATTTTGAGTTTCAGTTCTCAGTATGGGGACTCCCAAAATTTATTGCTTTTTTTCTATTTTTGTGTGAAAATCTTAAAGCGGTTCACAGAATACATCTACGTAATAAGTTTCAACAGTATAGCTCTTATAGTTTCTGAAAAAAGAGGCTGTGACATACGGACGGACAGACAGACAGACAGACAGACAGACAGACAGACAGACAGACTGACAGACAGACAGACAGACAGACAGACAGACAGACCGACAGACAGACAGACATGACGAATCTATAAGGGTTCCGTTTTTTGCCATTTGGCTACGGAACCCTAAAATACCTATATTTTGTGCTTACTTATAATAACTTAAAATACATCATAGTATGTGTGTATTTATGTATGTAGGTATACTCATTTTTGTATTATTATTTTATTCAAAATATTTCTAATTTTAAAATTGTACACTAGACCCTACCCTCTACTATCATCTCTCTTTATTGCTCAATGGTTTGCTGGATGAAAACTCAACTTTGAGTAAAGCTCGCCTATGTACATGAACTTTGTTATCCACTTATTTTGTCTTGTTATAGTGTACAATAAAGAATTAAAGAAAAAACCGGCTAAGTGTGAGTTGGACTCGCTCACGAAAGCCTCCGTCCGTACCGTCTGTAGCAAAAAAATGGTAAATAACCCGTAAACATTTATTTAATTTTGTATTTAGTATTTGTTTTAAAGCGGCAAAAGAAATACATCATCTGTTAAAATTGCAATTGTCTATCACGGTTCATGACACACACGTGGCATGATAACAGACAGACAGAAAGATAGACGGATGGACGGACAGCTTAGTAATAGGGTCTCGTTTTACCCTTTGGGTACACAACTCTAAAAAGAAATCCGTGAGGCGAAAAGGCGCCTAACTAAGCAATTGTTGGGATATTTAAAAAGAATAATAAATAAAGTAATGAGTGATGAATTCTCGAGCAAAGATCCTATCGGTATTCTTGCTCTATTTTATACCGCCACGGATGTCATCTTAAATTTTGCTATGTAGATTTTTTTATTATTGTTGATAGATTCGCGCTTGACCGCCATCTCACCTGATGGAAAGTGACGATGCGATCGACTATGGAACGCGCTTACCTTTCTAGGTAAGCGCGTTCCATAGTCGCTGAGGTTTCTTCTGAAACCAACAACCCGGGAATCTTTAAGTCGAGAGTGTATTCACTCTCGACTTAAAGATTCCCGGGTTGTAGTTACCAGGAAACAGACTCCGGTAAGGAATTCCACTCCTTAGCTGCACGCACAATGAATGTGTTCCCAAAACGTTTCACACTAATATTAGTATAACTCTGTCTTTTGCAATTGCATGCTCGAAAAAGGCGGGGTTTCTTATTTTTTGGTGTTTTTTTGCAGATCACAATTAAATAAACTAACCCGCAACGTTCCTAGTACTAGGAAACTAGCCTTCTTCACGAGGAAGGCAGTAGGCCATAATTCTCTTAATGTTATGTACATATTTTTGAAATGTTTTCGTTATAAGGACATGCAACTATCATGTCCTTATAATGAAAACGTTTTAGTCTTTGCGTTAAAAAAAAAGGTTGCATTAAGAATTACTCCTATATCGTGGGTGCGTTGACCAAATGTAAAATCACTTGTATAGGAGGCTAACTCCCAAAGCATTGTTTAGTCAGAACCTGCCTCATTGCATTTCTATTGACAGACCCTACGATTGTGTAGGTATTATTTTCAAAAAAAAATTTGGATTTCTCTAATCATAGCTAATAATGAAAACTTGATATCTGCAGTGCATTTCTGTACAACAGTAGGTATTGTCATCATCATATCAGCCGAAAGGCATCCATAGTTAGACATAGGTCTCCTCCAAGCGTCGCCACAACGACCTGCCTTGTGCGTCACGCAGCCACCGGATTCCCGCGACCCTGGCCAGGTCATTGGTCCACCTTGTTGGAGGCCTTCCAACGCTGCGTCTTCCGGTACGTGTTCGCTACTCCAGAACCTTTCGTCCGCATCGACCATCTGTTCTGCGTGCATTGTGTTTTTTCGTTTGTTTTCGATTCTTCGAGCTGTGTCGGTAACCTGGTTTCTACTGCGCATATCTTCATTTCCGATGTGGTTACGCAAGGAAACTCAGAGCATAGCCCTTTCCATCATCCTTTAGGTGACTTTGAGTCTTCTTATGGAGCCCATTGTAAGCGACCACGTTTCGGAGCCATAAGTTATCACTGGCAATACGCACTGGTGGACTTTCGTTTTGAGACACTGTGGTATGGTGGTGGGCGAGAAGCCACCGCGCAGCTTCCCGAACGCTGCCCAGGAGTCGGATTCGATTGACCTCTTTCTCGAAGTTACACCTACCCAACTGGTCCGGTGCTATACGTAAGTTAAATCTTAGACCCCTCGCCCATGACGACTTTTTGACTAACGCGCGTTAGTCGCATTTGTAAGCGCTATAGAAAAATGCCAACGCGCTACAGCATCGTGACTGTATCGATGCGTCCACGCCTTAAATTAAGCTTTTACTTTACCACTGTGAATTTGGAGCCTGGAGTTAGGAAGTCGGTGTGGGAAAGCACGTTAAGCTTTTGTTCCCACGCTTGATCTCTCCCTGGTTGTGTCGGACTAAGACAGTAAAGCAATGGCGAATGCAACTGTTCTTGCGCTCACCTTGTGCACTATAATATCTCCCGTGGTGTAACGTGGCTAATTGTCTTTGTTAAGGTTGGCTTCCGGATCCAAAATTCAGTTGAGGATTATTCACATAGCATTCAGGTTTAATCCATTTGCTATTTTTTATAAAGCTACGATTCAACAGGTCTGAATTATTGATATTTACTAATAAAAAAAATCCAACAAAAGCAGCGGGCTTTAAACAAAGTTACTGTACCTTGGAATGCAAGAGGCAACTGAAGCAATACAGGTGAGTTTTAGTCAGTAAAATTCTAACATTCACACCCGTTTCACTTGGAGCTGGAGAAGTTATATATGGACTTTTCAGGTCAAAAGAAAAGTGACTAGTAAAATAATAGCAAGAAATGGTTCTATAATTCTATACTTTTATATACATGAACACCCTAAATCTATCTCCTCTCTTTCAATCCATCCAAAAGTTGTTTGTAAGAAATTGCCTTGTGCGATAAGACCGCTCATTGTATACTTAATTTTAATAATGTTTGTCCTGTATTTTATTTATGTAGTGTACAATAAAATTTATAATAAAATAATTTGGTTTGCACTTAAAATATCAAAGTAGTAAAGTTACAATGTAGAACCAATTTATATTTCATATTAAAGATAAACTAACTTCTGCCAGTTATGGATGAACTGCATGAAAGTACAAAACCAAATTATCCCAAGGATGCAAGCTTGCCACTCCCAAGATAAAATTATCGCAAGGATGTAACTTTACTACTCTTAAGACAAAAAGAATACCTACCTATATGCTATTCCAGAAGACCTAACACAAGCTCCTGACGTGATCTATTTCACTGTTAAAGAGATGGAGCTATATAGGATGTCTAGGTCCATCTCTCTTTCTCACTCGCACGTCAGACATTTTAAGGCTAATCAAATAGAAGATGATTGACGCATCACAAATACTGAGGTCCATCTAGCAAGTGCAAGAACCGTGAAATTTCACTCTACTGCCAAATGTCTATTGAATAAAATGGAATTGCAACAGGACGCAGTTATATTCAAAGGGAACTAGACGAAATAACTACAAATGGTACCTTTCTATTCGCGTAATGACGTGCAGTTTAAACAAGTTTTGTCACAAAAGGATGATATTGACCAAGTTCCACATTATCTCCCTAGCATCGCATAGCATAGTCGGCCTTATAATGTTCTCACTGTTTAATAATATTCCACAACTGTCACACAACGCCATGTAGTCTCAAGTTAAGCAGACCTTGTGTTTTGAGTACTAGACAACTGATAAACACACTTGTATATTTCTAAATACACACATATTATAGATAAATTACACCTAGACACAGAACAAATGATCATGCTCATCACACAAACATTTGTCCTGGGTGGGAATCCAACCCACGACCTCCGGCTTAGCAGTCAGGGCTACTAATCACTAGACCAACAGGCCAGTCAAATTGTTTGGACTCAGGCCCCCTCTCTAGGAGAGGGAATGGGTCTTAATCCACCACGTGGTGTTGGTGAATATAACATGTCTTCGAATTTTTGTTTCTAGGACATGCCGGTTTCCTCACGATGTTTTACTTCACTGTTTTGAGAGTAGTGGTAATGAAATAAATTACACAAAGTAATGCGCCGGGCTGGGTTTGAGCCCGCGACCTACAACTTGTAAGTTGGGGTCGTTACCACTCGGCCACGACTGCTCTCAAACCCCCTGATTATCTCCCTAACCTTTTTCCAACTGGGGGTAGGCTTCTAGTCTAACCGGACGCGGCTGATTGCCTGTGTTTTACATGTAGCAACTGCCTATTAGACCTCCACAAGACAGTTACTGGGCACGATACTCTTTGGATAGACTGATAGTCAGATTTTTAGGCGTCTTACTTTACCGTACTTGCTCGGCATGGTCTACACGTGTAGCGAATAATGTATATTACTCGTACTTATTCAAAACCGTTCAGGCATTTGACCGTAAAAAAGGAACAAAGTCGCATAAATACAAACTTTCCCCTTTATTGTTGTGATATGAAATTTTCAGATTGAAACCCTAAACTAAAAAGTTTTATACTATTATTTAGTTTCACTTGTTCTAGTCTAGTTAAATTAAATTAAGAGTTCTAAACAGATACGAGTAAAATAATGTTCATATAAAGTGTTAAATATTGTTATTCAATTGTTATCAAAAGTGAGAGTGCGTTTCCAGTGACACGGAGCTAAGCGGAATGGAGATGAGCGGATTGTGAATCGGCCAATCACAGTGCTCAAAATCTTCACTTCACATTAGTGGAATAAATGAATGTCAAAAAAATAAATGTCAGTGGAGCAGAGTGGAGCTGAGCGGACTTTCTAATAAAAGCTAAGCGTCTAGTGTGTTGGGACCGGAGCGTTTCGCTTTCGGTTATTGCTGACACAAAATCCGAATGTACACTATCGGCATTTTGTAAATACCGACGGCTCGTACATGACGTACGCTTCGATTCCAACGCGGTGAACGCGGTGCTAAAATAAATGATCAAGCTACCCAGAGTCAGATAGAACAGAGTCGAACGGAAAGCACGGAGCGGAGTGTAGCTCAACTTTACTCCACCTTGCTACGCATCAATGAAAACACTTGTCTCTTTTCACTGATTTTCTCTCCTTGAGTGGAGTAGCTCGCTCCGCTTAGCTCTGCTTTAGCAGAAACGTACCGTTATGAAAGATGTTTGTGATAAAATAATTGTTAAACAATAAATTAAATACATTACTCTAATAACAGGTTAGCCTACGTTTTTCAAAACTATCAATCACTTATATAGTTGAAATTCTAATTTTATTTTATTAGTTTTCTATTATCTAAGTTTATGAACCAGCCTTTATTTTAACAAGTAAGTAATTCATTTAAAAAAAGTATTTTCCAAAAAATTAAAAATTTTGACATTACGAGCATGGCAGTTGAGAGTTTGTCATGCTCACTCAAATGTCTCGCTGTTGGTGACACGTGTTATTGGGTCGTTCAGTTCCCTTCAAAATGGTTGAGCTGAGTGGGGCTGATGCACGCGTCATGCTCGTGAACGGGTGCCGTCAGATGGGACTGGTCATCTCTTAGCTGCCAGTAGCTTAATTCAGTTTCTATTTTTTAAATTATTTTACATTTTTATTTCATTATCGACATTGTGCTCACATGATAGAAGCAACAAGTAATTATGTAACCAAGCATTATATGTAACACATAATATGATTTAAAAGAGTGTCCATGGAGTTTCTTGCACGTTCTTCTCCATAGAGACCTACTCTTTGGAAGGTGCAATTTAGCTTCACCTTTCTTGGACTGACCGACATTTGACTATTCAAAAGTGCCTGTAAATGGTCTATTTGAAATAAATGCTTTGATTTGATTTGAATGTTTTTTTTTTTTTAAATAGTTACACTGTACCTTGGTGCAGTTTCTTTGAATATCTATGTAAAACAATTCACTTATTTTTAGACGATCAAAACATAGTTTGGTCGTCTAAAAATAAGTGAATAACTTTCTCTTTAATAAGTGTTACGGCGTAGGTGCGTAGGCGACGCGATGACGTCACTGCTACGCAAGCTATCCCGTAGCAACTTGTTAGTTGCGTAGTCACGTAATAACTGTCGGAATTTTACTTATAGAACTTGTCACCAATATTTGAACAATAAGGCGTTTATTATATAATGCCACGAGTATGTTTAATTTTGAGACTATTAACAGACTTTTAGTCACGCAGATTCCATGAAATTCTGTCTCAACAAAATAGTGATGATGCAAGGAATCCGTTCAGCAATTGTAGAGTGTGATCAGTATTTCATGCGCAAAAAAAATCATTATAAATTTTTTGCCAATATTACAAATAATAAAGCTGAAAAGTTTGTGTCTTCGTTTAAATATGCTAATCTCAAGAACTACTGGTTCGAATTGAAAAACTATTTTAGTGTTAGTTAGTTTATTTATCGAGGAAGGTTTACCGGCTAAATAATATCAATAGAAGCTATAACCAAAGAGGTGGTAGACATCGTGGAGGACAACTAGTACTAGCAACCTAATAAAATAAAGAAAAAAAATTCAAAAAGAGGAATTTATTTTACGATACACCAGAACGAATCTGTGTTAGAGTCTGTCTAATAAGTCAACTGACTTGGGAATTATGTATAATATTTGATCATTTAAAAAATACTTATCAATAGTTTTTATAAGGTTCTTCTGTTGGTAAATAATGATCTCTATCTCTTAATCAATCTTGATTATTGAACCCGTGTTGACTACAACAGATACCAATAAATCATAATAATCACCCATGTTGTTTAACTTATTAGACAGACTCTAGTTACGTTAGCTTAAATCTATTTTTTCCCAACTTTGTTACATTTTGTCAGTCTCGTTGAAATTCATCTGTAAGTGACGTTTTAATCCGAAAAAGGAGGCTGCCTCAGTCGACTATAAAATGCTGAACGTGACCAAAATAAAAATGCTATATTAAGTCAATCCTGTGATTTTCATAAAAAAATGAGACAGCGAGAACGCGCTGGGCTATTTTTTGAACATTCTATTCTGGGTGTAGTTGAAAGTCCTTTCCGGCCTACACAGGTATTATAAAGCGCTTCATTATTTTACTGCCATTAGCCTACCTATAGAAAACCGATATTTTAAATCAGAATAATTTTATTGGTAGTGTTGCTACCTATAACTATGTTTCCAAACGTAGATTAACATTATTATTATTATTTATTAAAATCTTTATTGTAAACCACATACCTTAACAAAAATACACTAATAGACAAACATTTAAAAGAATAAGTTAAAACGTCTAAATTATGTATATCATAATTTGATTATGGTGTCGCGGAAGATAAGCAATGGGTAGCTCAGCTTCGACGTCTCGGGCTCGTACGTCCGGTAACCGTCCAGACCGAGCCCGAGACGTCGAATAAAAACCGTAGAGGTCCAGCAGGGCCGAAGCCTACTGGGACCATATATAGTCTGACAAGGACCCCCGGGGTCCTAGAACACAAGGCAAAAAAGGGACATGAGACCACTCCACTCCACTCCATGGGACTTACTGACTAACTACGGGACTAATTATGGGACTTACTGAACTACGTTTTAGTCAGTAAAAGTCTGACACACCTTGCCGCTCCTCCCTAGAGTGGGAAAAGCCAATGAATGATTTTCCATCTAAAATAAAACATTTTACAAATTAAAACTATTCTTCGCAATAATAATTATAATAATACTTAGTTTTAATTTTAACTGCTCTTATTTCATCAAATTGAAGTAATTAAAACAGTTTTGTTGGACAACAAACAAATCGCTATGACGTCACAGTGTAAATGATTTGGTATTTAATATTCATTAACTCCAGTGTCTGTTTACTAACGTCACTTATTACGAATTCATTGTTTGCATAAGATACACAATGTCCCCAAATGGTATTACAATTAAATTGTGTTTGAGTGAACACAGACTTACTATTTACGATTGGCAATTTGATTTTTGTCCGTCAATCATCAATTAAGATCGTCATTATAGTCAGTGTGCTAATGACTTTCAGTACTATTTTCAGTCTCAAAAAATATTTAAAAAAAAACTGGGCAAGTGCGAATCGGACTCGCGCACTGAGGGTTCCGTGCAAACTACAAGTCCCGAATGGATTGAAGTCTCGTAGATTTTTCCGAATTCCTTTTTTTTGTGACCTGACATTCCTGTACCTGTGCTATAAGACCTTGCTTTGTGCCAAGTTTCAGGATTCTGGGTCAACGGAAAGTATCTTATGAATTTCAATCTTTGAGAGTATCAAATGATACGTTTTTTGCGACATAAACGGCCGTATCTTTTTTATTTGTTAACTTAGAAATTTGATTTTTTTTACACAGCTTGAAGGGATCGCAGACTTTAGTATAATATAGTTTTAATTTTACCTTAACGAGTTTTTGAGATAAAGGGTCTTGACAGACAGACGGACGGACGGTCAACAAAGTGAAAGTAAGGTTTCCGTTTTTTCCTTTTGAGGTACGGAACCCTAAAAACATCCTTTAAAACCTCAATGAATAAATAAAGACGCAGGTCTTCAACACCATAAGCACAATAACTCAATCAACCTATAATATTCCCACTACTGGGACACATACCTCCTCTCTCTGAAGGGATAATCCACCACGCAGACCCAACACCATGCTGATACTGCTGATAGATAATCTACGTTGTGGGTTATAATAACCTAGCAAGTGGGTGATTTATGGGCGTATCTTGACATAACTCGTGTTGTTCGGATGTTTTTAGTATCCCCATAATAATTGGAACGTGTTATGTGATAATCAAATAGTAATAAAAGTACGGGTGTTTTAGATGGACGAGTAGCGTTTTTAATATTTTTATATTTATGAGAAGATATTGATGTGAGTATTGCGAGTGTGTGTTTGTTTTAATGCACTTTTGGACAACATATAGTTTCAAGTATTTTTAAATGTAATATGTGTTTCATTTCATAAAATAGGCATTTAATGCACTTTTTTCTCGTTAATTTGATTTACATAAAGGTTTAGAATTTGTTTCTCATATTTTTTTTATTAGTTGTTCTCATATTTTTAACATCGAACAATATCTCAATAGATACACTATTTCAATACTCGTATATTCAATACAGTAGCAGCCTTTAATTAAGGCTACGCAATAAAAAGTAAGAATAAAGAATCTTTGACATGTACTATGGTAATAGGGCAATTACTAAAGCATACGCTTTAGTAGTTGCCCTTAAATAAACAAAGCGCCAATTCGTTTCATATGTGACGTCAAAGATGTAAAAAGCCGTATCAAAAAGATTGGACTAAAACAAAAATACTTTTCAATCACCAACCAAAATGAAAAAAACAAAGAACAAAACATAAAATGTGATCTTTTTATTCGTGTCCCGTTTTATTGTTAATTTTTATTTTCATCCCCCCGTATCAAATATCGTCAGGTTTCATAAAAGCACTTAAGTATTATGACCGTAGATATCGGATCACTTTTACCCTCGTATGATAATATTAGCATGAAATGTCTATGAACATTTACCCTTGACCAGAAATGAAAATTGAATGGTGGGCACTTATCTTGTATGAGATCGTATGTATGGAGATTTTGGATACATAAATTCTTTAATTTGATTATATATTAATGCATTGTTATACTAGTTCTGTCTCATCAGGGCGGGTTGGTCTGGGATGTGTGTGTAGGTTCACGTACACTTTGTTATCTGTGTGTGTAAGCTTGGACCGCTCGGTGTCGTAGAAAATAGATGACACATACAGAAACAATGTGCATGTATTTATACTCTGTTTTCGTGAAATAGAATATCTATATATCATACTAGCGACCCGTCTCGACTTCGCAAGGGCAATAAATATAGCCTATGTTACTCAGGGTGAATGTAGCTTTCCAATGGTAAAAGAATTTTTGAAATCGGCACAGTAGTTTTGAATTTATTCCTTACAAATATACACACACAAAAATACCAATTTTCCCTCTTTATAATATTAGTGTAGATTTTCGTCGTCTATCATTACAGACAAATACGACCACTTTTGGACATGGCCTCTTCCAACTGTCGGAACTACGGCCGGTCTTGTGCTACTCGCAACCTTCAGATCCCCATGAGCTTCATCAGTTCACCTTACGGGAGGCCTCGATCAATAACCTGTTCTGTGATCAATGTGCCCTGCTTACTGCCACTTAATTTTGGCGGTTTTTCGGGTTATAAAGCACTGTGATTATATTTTATTTACGTTACATGTTTTTATTCGTTCATGAAAACATGTATCCACTGAAATCACCAAATCTAATTACAAACTTTGTGAAAACTATAAATCTATATGTTTAATATTCATATTGTCATCAAAGTTACAGATAATTATTAGATCCAAAAGTTTACATTCTCGTTTAGTCATTAGATAATACCTAACTCTGATAAACTTCACGTATTTCCTAACACGCAAAACTTCAGAACGTATCATAATTAGTTTGGGGATCTTGTAGCAAGATTTCAACACAACTAAATAACTTCAATTCAATACACAAATTAACATAGCTCGACTAGACAAGATCCTAATATTATTTTTAATCTTTTGACGTGAGGTTTAACGAAGGTTTTTTGTCTGAAATATGGCGACGTTTCACTAATAAGCAGCAAGTAAACGGCAGGCAGCACGCGCGATAATCTGGACCGGTTCGTAGAACGAGGGACCAAGAAAACCCTTTGACACAAAGGCAGATAAATTCTTGTCACATTGTTCGACTCATTATGGAAAACTACATAGTTTGTTGCACGAATATTTGAGGTATTAAGGTATAATACCCGGTTTTCTTGAAATATGTGATAAAGTTTAGAAGTCTTATTTATTGAGTGGTGCCCGTTTTAGACCAAACTTTTTTTTTGTTAAAAAGTAGGAACTCATCATCATTTTCTGACCCCCCTTTAACCCACCCGTGTTCCTTCAGTTACCATACTACGGTAACCTTTTCGAACAACCCCGTAATCCTCAATAACCTACGCTAAAAAAACAAACTTTACCTCTTTATTATATTAGTGAAGATTGTCATGAACTATAAAATTTTAAAATATTTATACATGTGGCTTTCATGACAGCCTGTAGACTAAAATATATCTAATTGTAGTCCATTTTCAAAGAAAATTTAAGGTTGGCGTATTAAACTAATAAGTAACAAAAACTATACGACAACATAACAAAACATTGTACTAATATCCAAAAAATAATTACCCTTAAAAACAACTACAAATATATATATATTTTTTTAACTTTAATATATTTTTTTTGATTTGATTTGATTTTTATTGTAATATTTTTTAATATTTATTCTTAGAACTAATATTAACAGTAATCAGATGTGAAATATAATACCTATATTTTTATAGAAGTGATTCGTTTCACAAGCGTATTTCAGTAACTCAAAAATAACGAGAAATTACAAGCAACACTGGCCGCATTTGCATGCTTCCATAGGCCACTGAATTGGCTAAATAGCACGCGGCGATATGATTTTAAACATATAGAGATTTTTACTATTTAATGTACGCCTTGCAGGCGTAGATACAGCTTTTAGGATCAATATTTTTCTTTGTTTTATTTTTGAAGCCACATGTGAAAAACATTTTTTTTGTAATTACGTTAAACTGAATACAGATATGTCTGTTTAAAGACACACAGATACCAGCCATTAAAATATTACCCTGCTTTATTGGCTAACTGTAATGGTAACAATGCGCTTGGTGATGGGTGAAATAGACTAGGTTAATGGTCATGGGACAAGGGCAGGAAAAAGAAGAAGAAGAAGAAGAATGGTCATATTATATGGAAGTATAATATTACATTAATAATCCAGACATGTCCACCGATTGACAATTAATTACTTGCAGGATTTCAGACTATTTTAATTTCCTTTACTACTTACTTTATTTTGATACTTAGCCAGGTCTCCTGACTAATATTCCGTTTGGTCGTATACTATTAATATAAATTTCACTAGGAAGGATTAAACCAGGAAAATTTATAATATCGCTTAATTCAAGTGGCAATACGCCATTTTCGAGATTGTTTGTTTTGGCAGGCACCAGATCAATTAATTAAAATATTTCCGTAAACTGGAAATATCCGCAAATAAGCTTAAGAGGTACGAATTTTCTTTGGCAGCACTTGTCGTGCGATCAGACGAGACGTACTAAGCTAAAGGTTCCTTGAGACAGGCACGACGCCACAACAACGCGTGTTATATATTTTGAGAATAATCAAGGACTACGTAGATTAAACCTCATTCTCCATTTTTTCATCGTCATTATCATTCATTATCATTTCAGCCAAGAAACGTCTTTTAGCTGAATTGATACATAGTTAGACATAGAGCACGATCCTGTGCGTCTCGCATCCATCGAATTCCCGTGACCCTATCACCTATGACCATATATATATGTGGGAGGTCTTCCAACGCTGCATCTTCCGAAATCGCCACACTAGAACCTTTCGGCCCCGATGATCAAGTTATTATTGGTACAGGGCAGATTGCCATACATTCCACTTAAGTTTGATGATTATTCGGGCTATGTCAGTAACCTTGGTTCTCTCCTGCGCATATCCTTTGCTTCCTTATCTTCATCAGGAATAAATACTAAACCTTTTTTATGTTTAATTTTATTAATTATGTAAAGTATATGCAGGTATAAATGTTGAAAATAAAATTTGTTATAAAAAGCACAAAAAAAGCGATCTTTCCGCCAAATGCAACAGTACATGGTGCTCGAAGCCAAAAGAGATTATAGTGACAAGTTAAAGCGGTTACCCGATAGCCGTTCGGCTGAACTAGGGACAGGCTATTAATACTTAAGAATCTGGTAATCCCTTGAATTATTACATTAGTCTCGACGGAGGACTTTGTACTCCAACCATATTTAAAAGCGGTTCTTTGATATAGTAAACAAAAAAAAGTTTAAAATAAATGTATTTAAGTATTTGGTATTCATTCGACGTTTGTGCATAAACCATCCATCCCGGTAACCGAGACCTTACGCATAAAATAAATTATTGTGGGAAATCCGAGCGCCGCGATGTATCTTCGATGTTATCGCGCTCTCACTCGGCCCTGGTTATGACATTATTAAACTACACCGTACGGATCCTCTGACGCTAAAAAATACGTGACCGCTTTACACAATTTTTCCACGTTGAAAAATAACCTTCCACAAATTTAAGACCGGCACTGACAGGCGCGAATAAATTATGTTAATGAACACTTTGGAAGCGCATTCGTTGATTCGGCCGATTGGGCAGGGGTTTTTTTTTAAATTTACATAATAACCGGGCGAAGGCATGGCGCTATGGCCGCGTGCAACCGCAACCGACACTTACCAGCATTACACAGCAACTTCCTCGAAACTAAAACTAAAAACTGTCTTGTAATGGGGTTAATGTCTGTTTTCATATAAAACAGAAAGGAAACGACTGTGTTTAGGTACACAACTTCGTTACTGAACACGAACATTGAAACTTTTGCTCATGATCATCATGAATGGAATCATTAACAGTGCGGGGACGTTGATCCAGCACCGCGTAATCAAATTAATTTAGTTAGTTATACCACTGCTACTTGT
The DNA here is from genome assembly GCA_929112965.1 of Mythimna albipuncta. NCBI lineage: Eukaryota > Metazoa > Arthropoda > Insecta > Lepidoptera > Noctuidae > Mythimna > Mythimna albipuncta. The sequence continues at coordinate 13,106,464 of OV815969.1, forward strand.
TGAATCAAGTTAAGGCGAGTTTCGTGTATACTATCTACCGAGTTAATTAAGACATCCAACAGTTCATTTGCTTTCATAAAGGAAGTAAAATGAAGAAAAAAAGGAGTTTATTTAAGCCAGTTGCACGATAACGTGTTTGCGGGGAGCTAGTGCGATTATTCTGTATGAACTAAGTCCTCTAAATGCAACTTACACGCTAAATCCATTAGGCTTATGTTCGCATTGTACTCGGAATGTGTAGCTGGGAAAAATACCAGTTTATTTACTGAGCGAACTCTTTCTAGGAAATTAAACTGTGCAAGGAACCCCATAACCGATTTATAAGCGTTTTCATAACGCTGGCAACGCATCCTATTACGTTATATGTGCCTCATAAATTGAAGTACGGCTATGAGCTCGTTTATGTTATATAAAGTGAATACTTTTCCCTTAATCTTTTGAAGTTTTAGCAAGTTATATAGACATAATTATTGTGCAGAAAACTTTTCAGCATAATCACGTAACGGTGGTTTGTTTATTAGAATGGCTTATTTTGTTTTTGACTTTTATGTTCATCCTTGCCTAGGGTATCTTGTTAATTAGGGAAGTGAGGTAAACATGGGAAGCAGGTAATTAGGAACAGTAAGGGTTTAGGGTTTATATCACCAAATTATTTAAAAAGTCGGTCAACTGTAATTAGTTTAATGTATTGTATGATTTTGAGCGCGATTATGAGAAAGAGAAATTTTAACAAATTTTAATTAGTACAAATACTTAAAGTACTTATTAGAAAAGGTCTGGTTATTATTTAAGTAAAGTCGTAATAAATAATATTCCTAAACAACAAAGTTTGTTTTGATCACAAAATTTGACTCTATTTATGGAAATATTGTACAGGCTAATAATATCAATAGCTATATAAAAATAGAAAAATACTGCACGTGGGATTGTCTAGTAGCAATTGTTATAAATGATTGATTAAATTATGAATTTACCAATTGTGACAAATCGTGGGCAATTTTGAGATTACTTTTTTTTCCTTTTGACTACACTAATATATATTTAGTAACGAGGAATTACAATAATCTTTTTTTATTATTTTAATGAATAACATTGAGTCTCTACTGAACTTAACAGTATTTCACTCCACAAGGTGAGCCATATAGTTTGGTATCTAAAGTTGTATTAAATGATTTAAAAAAAAATGAGATTAATGTATAAAACCTTATGAAGAAATTGACGTGGCGTGCGGTGCTCGCGCTTCTCCTCAAAAGATCCTGAAGATGTTTTGAGTCCGATGGGACTATACCCTTTTACAAAAGTGTATACAAAAGTATATATCCAAATAAATTAGTTGTTTATAATTATAACTTATTTAATTCTAACATTAGGCTAACCTATACTACTGCTAACATTATGTGGATGTTTATCTGAAATAAAATATTTTAATTTTAATTACTATAACACGTAATTGATTGATATGGGTAATTATTATTGTGACACCCTTTTTTTATGGTGCTTTTGGGCGGGGTAGGAGATAGTGTCAGACTCTTACAGACTAAAAGACCCACCCCGTTCCTTTTACCCTTCATACCGGGGCTCGAGCGCCCTTTCGGATAACCCTGGCCCCAGTAGACTTCGACCCGGCTGGGTCCCTGCTGTTGCTGACAACTCCTTGAGGCACGCGGGAACAGTGCGCGCCGTCGACGACTTGGATTATTCTGACACCCTGATAATTTTAAGTTCTTGATGTCATTTTAATTTTTGGTTTACATTATAGAATATATCTATCTATCTATTTCTCTATTATATTATCAATTACAGTTTGATTTTTCCAATGGTATGAACATGATTTAAAACGTTCCTTAAGTAGATTTTCACAACTATCCCATTCTTCTCTACTATTTTGAAACTCTGAGATTTCTCTATACCATGAATATATTTCTGTAGTTACAATCATCACAAATGCCACTATGAATCACCTTTTATTACGGTATATATTAACGAAACACCATAAATTCCAGGTACATTCTCATGGGAAAAGGTGCAGCTGATGTGTTTTTCTTTCATTAACAGATCTGTGGTCAAACTGAATGATAGTTTAATAGAGATAAAACTAACTTTAATTTCCCTAACCCTTGTCCGAAACTATGGAAATTTTAAAGGGTCGAAATCGGAAAATAATATGTTATGCGATGATTATGTTTCCACAGTGGTTACATGTATATTGCACTGTTCCAATAATAAGGCGATTTTTATGTCTGGATACGACAGTTTTGTCTATAGGTATAACGTGGCCAGATTTTAGAATCGACCACTTCGTGATATGGCCGACTAAACCTGGCCAGAATGTTTAAACGATAACGTTTGATTATATGTCAATCCTCGTTTGGCCATTTCATTGATGTAGAATTTCGATGATAATAAAATGTCTAAAGAAAGTAGGGCAAGCAAAGATACACATATCGTCAAATAACATTTAAAACGATCTGGCCAGTTTTACTTGGCCATGTCATAAAGTGATCAATTTCTAAGCTCTGGCCACGACATTTACATCTACACTAATATAATAAAGAGGTAAAGTTTGTTTTTTTTTTGTAGGAGGTAATCTCTGGAAGTACTGGTCCGATCGCTAAAATATTTTCACCGATAGAAAGCTTTATTCCTGAATGACATAAGCTATATTATATGTACGCTGGCGAAGCCGCGGGAAAAAGCTAGTATTACATAGAAAAGGAAAAAGTAAGTGTCATATCAACGCACAGTCGAAAGTTGTGGGACTAGAAACCGAAATGCTCAAGGCTTTCTTTTATGACGAAGACGAGCACTAAGAAGGGGTTTTTGAAAATTCATCCTTTAAGGCGGTGAAAAGGGAAAATTTTGTTTGTAAGCAAAATCTCATTCCATGTGCCAATCTACTTGAAAGTTAGCACAAATAGTAACGTAAATTATTTTTTATTTATTTTGGAACTACCACCAATTAACTATTTAAGGACTTTAAAGTTTGAATGGAGGATTCTCATACCTAGGGTGAATAATTAAAAATTTGGCATGAATTAAAAAAAAAAAAATATTAGGTACTAACATTATTAGTTTTTCAAAACTACCCTCTAAATGCGGCTTAAAGAGTGTTAAAGTTTTTATGAAAACTCTCTCGAGAACGAAATTGCTGGCACAGTGCTAGATAGGTATGAGTAGTGGTGCTCGATGGAGGAAAATCATTTATTTTTTCCCGATATTTACTTCTAGAACGTTGTCTATCAAAGAATTAATTGTAAGAAAGAAAGAAAGAAAGAAAGAAAGAAAAATATTTTATTTGGCATACACACTCGTATTACACACAATGTAGTAACAACATGTAAACACTAATAAATTATTATATATTAAAAAAAAGAGACAACTAACAATGTGTGTCTCAGGGCGGCGCCAAATAGGTCCAGTTCAGCAATAATGTCAGACAACTACATGGTAGTTGCCAGACGCTGGTTTTCAACTGAACCTTATTTCGAGTGTACGGTTGAAAATTGGTTTATTTTTAGTACTAAGTTATTAGTGAATAGGTGTACGGTAAATAAATTACATATTATAAGTATATGTTTATGTACGGTAAATAATAAATAAATAGGTGTTCAGCATACAAAATATATCAAATAAAAAAAAAGAGAAAATAAATCAAAATCAAAAAAATTGTAATAGGTCTCTAATCGTGCATGCGCAAACAAAAAACCGGCTTTGAAGCGACTCAATCTCAAAACAAAACCACGCACGTCAGCTTGCGCAGTGCAACGGGACGCCAATTCATTATGCCTAGGGCAGCTAGGCGCAATGGACGAATTGACAACAGCGCAAAATTTAAAAACAAAAATATAAAAAAAAAACTTGTTATAACTTCGGGTACTTTGAAAATAAAAAAAGAAATATCGCAATGAAATAAAGCGTAAGTTTCTTAATGCTTAATATCTATCAGTTAAGTGAATTTTAGTGTTATACTCGTAGAAGAAGGAAGTGAGAAAAAAGATTCGTATATAGTCAAAAAGGTGAGTATCGTTTGTTTATCGTTCGTTTTTTTTTTTTTTTATAGTGATAGCTATTTGAATAAATCAAAGTGTAAAATGTAAAAGTATGAATTTAACAATTTCTTTTTAGTTGCGACTCACAATGACTGCCGTGTCCCCAGAGTGGCGACGGCGACACAGAATGCAAGTACTGGATGCAAGCAGGCCAGACACATAGGGTAAGTCAACATGAAGAAAAAAAAGGAAATATAGCCAAATAATTATTTTTAAAACTATAAAATTAACGTGTCCTTCGTTTCTCACAGGTCTCCCAAGCACGCGGGAACAGAGACCAGGTGTCGTGAATGATGCGCAGATAGAACGAGACGAGCAGACAGCGGTGCCCAAGGAACTTTCATCACCCACAAGCCGTAGATATACATACATACATAAACTATTTTTATATCATACATAAACTATATAATTGTAGTGTTTATACCTCAAGACTTTTAAATTACTTCTTCTTGTTACAATTTACTCTGACGTTACTGTTCTTGTGAACTGTAAATTCATCATGAAATATATGTTCATTTATCCAATTCATAGACTTCGGTTATAATCGACAACTTGGTATGGTGATGAACCATACCAAGTTTCAGATAACTAATATCCCACCACAAGCAAGACGAACACAAATCCATAACAGAACAATATACGATACACTTACTCGAAGGAATTCGCTCAATTTAGCGATTCACAAACGCGAACGCCAAAGTTCTGAGATTACATTCAGTAAACCTCATTTCAAATCAGATGTACCTACTCGTACGTAGAATAAGGAACTAATTTAGGAAGTCCTAAGCCGACGTGATCAAACGTTGACAACGTTCACTAGTGGCAGATACTCGTGTGCCGTATTAAACGTATGGCAATGATTGGCGGTGCTATTATACAGACATTATTACATTCCCGACACGTTTTGCGCACGCTTTTATCAAATAAATGTTCACGATACATTCGTAATGTCTCGTGATTCATCCAATTTGGGCTTGACAAGGCTTTGGTTTGACTCAGCTATTTTAGTCGCAAATTCAGCGTGAATCTTTCAACCCTTCCGACCTTTATGTCGGGAGGAATTCGATGGGATTTGTGAAAATATGTTTTGATATAAGTTTGTTACAGAATGATAATGTTGCTGTTTGTATTGTTTACGTTGATTGGTGGTTTGGACATTTGAGTAGGGTTGTCACTTGATTTTTTTTTTGATAAAAATTATAGACTGTTTACAGTTTATCCACACTGTACTACTACTGTTAATGGACAAGCACCTTCAGTGACAACTTATTGTCATTACTGCTCGACAAAGGTGGTGATTCGATGATAGAACTCCTCTGTGTCACGCTAATATAAAAAAGGCGAAAGTTTGTTTAAATATCTTTGTGTGTAGGTTTGTTACTTCTTTACTCTCAAACGCCTGAACACACTAAGGCTAAGTCGCGCTAAAAAACAAACACTTCTCACACACTTCTGGCACTTATCCTCACACACACACACACACACACACACACACACACACACACACACACACACACACATACACACACACACACACACACACACACACACACACACACACACACACACACACACACACACACACACACACACACACACACTTATCTTATGGCTTTTGATCCTAGGAGTATAGTCCCTCGGAATAATAACTAATTTCACGTGGGCAATACCGCTGGCTGAAGCTAGTATAGGTATTATTCATTGTTTCAGCTTCATCCCATTTTTTATATCCAATAATTTCTAGCTGCACGCGTGAGGAACGGACAGCCCCAGCTGCCGGGATTCCGACCCCGATTCCCAGTCACCATAGATGTGGACTTGCAGCCGACAAGCAATCGGTAGCTCGCCGTCGAGCCGTCCGGTAGGCATCCAGACCGACCCTGAGTTGTGACGGCGTGTAGTGTTCTACGCGCGTCTCAAGGTGATGTCAGCAAAATCTAGCCCCGTAGCCTACGGGGGTCATGGGTTGACTTCCGAAAGGAAAACCCAGTGTCGTGGAACGTAAGCCAAAGAAGGAACATTGGTGTGATTTTAGTCAGTAAAAATCTGACAGGCCCTTACACTTCGCTTTAGGGCGGTCGAAGTCATTGGATGATACCTACCTTATTCCCAGGTAAAAAAAATCAATGATTTAAAAAAAATATCTTGAAACAACCCGGTAGAGGTATTTGAAAATCAATAAGTATTTTTGACCTTTCCGTAGGTACACTTTTGTATTAAATGGGCCACAATTACATACGTAACAGTTGTGATACATATCATATATTATTACGAGGATTAAATAATATTCGTCAATCAATTTCGGCAGTCTAATAATGTATTCTTATTAATAATTCAATCATAATGAGCTATTACAGCCACGAGGTCGATTGAAGCTAATCCTAAGCATAGTTAAGAGCCGTGGGTAGGCTTGTCGGATTAACTAATAACAGGCTGGCTGCGGTCACGTTGGCAAACGCAGCTGTAGCCGTTCTATTTAATTGCACTGTGATATTTGTTTAAATGAGAAGGTATTCGATTCGATACATAAGGCATTAGTATATATTACTAATTTATGTGTCTTCTGTGTTCTAACTTTAGTAGCAGTGGACAGGGCACAATGCTCGCAAAACAGATAGTCGATGGGGACGAAATGTTCTGGAATGGCGACCATGTACCGGAAGATGCAACGTTGGAAGGTCTCCCACAAGGTGGACCGATGACTTGGTGAGGGTCTCGGGAATCTGATGGATGCTAGACGCACAGGACCGATCATTATGGCGACACTTGGGTGAGGCCTACGTTTAACAGTGGACGTCTTTCGGTTGAAATGATGACGATGACTAACTTCTGTTAACAGATTCACCCGCGTGAAAATATTTACAAACTTTGAACCCCGTTTCATAACCTCAGAAGGTGAATTTTGAAAAATTCTTCCTTAATATCTGTATATATCTTAAAAGGCACTTCTGTGCAAATTTAGGTTCAAGAGGTTGGGCTAGGCATTGATAAGTCAGGGAGTGAACCAGGACTTTGTGTTTAGGCATTATTTCCAGGATTTTAAAAAGGGAGCATTTAATTCCGCCAAGTCCGTTCCATCATCGGACCACTAGACTAACGACGTTGCACCACCGGTATATGGTGAACATATCTCACCCAAACGATCAAAGCGTTTTAAGAGTAGTCGAATGATTCCTATGTTTGTTATATTTCTGTGTACAATAAAGAATTAAACATTAAGATTCCGGTGAGATAGTGGCGAAATGCGAACCTGTGCATAATAAAAAAAAATCTTCAGCACCTCTTCTCGAATATGATAAGTTAACTTTATCAAGTTAAACTAAAGAACAAAAGAAAAACGCAAAAGTGAGCGAAGCATACTCGAATTATTTTGCACCTTTCCTCTGAAATATGTACTAGATTGTCTGGCGCAGTGGTTGAGCAATTGGCTTTTTATTGCACTCTCGACCTCCTCCCTGCACTCATAAACAAGTAAAATAATCAAATAAATGTAAAAATCACAATAATACAAAACGCCCCCAAGTCTACCAAGAGACCACTTAGTTAATAGTTACAAACTTTGGCTTCAAATTAGTATGCATAATTAAAAAGCGTGTAAAATATTTTAAAAGTCAACTGTGTAGGGTCTGAAGCGGATATTTCAGTTAATTCGTAAACTTCATACTACTTTGCTCGCTGGCACCGAGTTAAGACGATAATTAAAACACTTGGCTCAACTTTTAGTACTGAATTTCTAAAGTACAGCAATCAAGTTAATGGTTCAATCAAAGATCAAAACAACCCTATCACAATAAATATATAATTCCGTCCGTTTGTTGAAGCCAGATGCTGTGAATTGCTTCGATATTGTTTTAAATATTTTTGCTTAGTTGATTGAAATTGTATTGGGGTTTCGATTATTGTTAGTATTTCTGAGCTAAAATACTTTATAATAAACTTTGATCAAGTAAACAGACACGTCTTTACTTTATCGGAGTTTATTATAAAACATTGTAAAAGACTAAGTGTATTTTTGCCATTTAGTTTTTTTATTTTATGTAATCTTTTCTTTTTGTGTTCAATTATCCATGACTTATGTCTTCTTTTCACGGATTTAGTTTCTGGAGACTTATAGATTATGTCAGATCAACGGCTAATAAGAGCACCCATCCGATCCGTTCCATAATGAGTGTAACTTACTCTCTTTCATAGCAACTAAGAAAACGTGAGATAAAAATACACGAAATAATGCCTACTTTATTTACTTATTCTTCGTGTGTTTATTTGTTCAAAGAATAAAAGATATATTCGGTCAATGGCAGTTGATTTGGGGGCACGAACAATTTACTCGAATTTTGCTCCGGCCCGAGTTATGGCTGCGAATACCTACAGGGTGAAACAGTAGCGCCTAATTAATACAATTAATCTTGTTTTTCTTCTGTACTGGCTTATATCTTTAGGCATATACAAAGATTAGGTCGTTTACATACCAATAGTTCATAAAATCATGTTGATTTAGAAATCTTTTTTTGTCACATTTCAACAAAAGCTTTTTGAGGTAGAGTTTTTTGTTAAAATAAAATAAGCCTGTAAATCGAGCTAGCTCAGAGTTTCAAATTTCACGGCCTGTCGGCAACAATTATTTGCTCGACCGAAACAACAACGAAAAAAAAACGCGAACCCAACACCTATAATTTTAGTCTAACAGTTACTAGTGTATGGAACTGGAAACTATTAGTTTGCGCCCTTTGTAATCAATTTGTCGCACACACGGATAGTGGACACATAAACGAGGTTATGTGTGAGTAAATAATAAAGCATTGACAACAAAGCACATGTGTTGTGCAACACTGCGTCAGGACGTTTTTAATATAAATTTAACGCTCTGGCAGCGGTAGTTATACGCTACGCCATTATTACTGCAACCACTATTCTCTATTTGTACTTGGTGAAGCTTACAGCGCCGGTCAAACCGAGGGATGTGACATCTTGACGTTGTATCGATATTTAAAATTGAAATTAAAATTAAACGTTGCGGTTTTCTGTTGGAAATTTCTCCATTATGGCTCGGGATTGGAACCGTGCCCGGTAAATGGCGATAAGCTCACCCGATATCAGATTGGGACTGACCTAATACTGTATTGGCACACAGAGTATGTACGTTTCTGTCTGCCCTTTGGGAATTACGTACTAAACTGGAGTTGACATAATTCATTCTGATTATAGCAATGTTGTTGTAGAAAATTAAACACACTTTGACAAACACAAAACTTAAACTTCGATTACAAAGGAATGACACTCTAAACAAAGAGGAGGCACATAATTTAATATTAATTACTACTATCAGTATAATATTAACGAAATCTACTTACAGTAACGCTTCATTTAGCAAAATTAATTAATTAATGGCACCAAGTATTACGATGAATCTTCTAAAACCTAATTAACTGGAAAGGTCATCTGTCTGGAAAAAGTGTGTCTATACTCTATAGCTTGTCGAGGCCTAAACGATGATAGTGAACTTAATTATAGTCATATTGTATAGAAAATCAATGGTCGTATTAATTTGAATACAATTAAACGCTTTATTGCGTATTTACTGGCTATAAGGATCTGGTTATTTTTTTTTTTACTTTGATCAGTTTACTTTAGCGCTTTAAAAAAAAGCAAAACTATTTCAATATAACGTATGTTTAATAAAAAAGAGACCTAGCTCAAAAAACAATGTATTTAAACAATGGAACCTTATTATTGAAACATATTTTTAAGATTAGAAAACCTTCTTTATTGAGGTAGATCTTATTATTAAGATTAAGCATGCGAATTATCCGAGTTCTCTGCAAGTACATAAGTGAAAAAAAAAAGATTGAGTTGAATCAATATATTACCTGGCTAATTTTCAGGACTGGATTCTTACCTTTATCTGATACGATGAATAGAAACCACTCAAAGTCATAGATAGGTAGATACTCTTGATACATTCGAATGTCTACAAGAAAATGTAAAGGTCTAGGTCACTCGCGGTCAAAAGATCTATAATTCTATAGCCTTTCTCTGAAGCATGCAGCATTACTTAGTGCTTACAAGGGTTTAATCCGTAAGTGGCCTAAGTGAGGCTAATCCGTTGCCTTTGGTTTCGAATGACCCGATCAGCGGTTTTTAAATGAAGCAGCAAATTAGATAGAGGTCGGTTAGAAAGAGGTTGCGATTTCGATTAAATATTCGAAATAGGGTATGTAAAAGCAAGAGTTACTTAAGAGTACTTATTTCTCACAGATATTTTTAAGAGGAGGCGTAATATCAAGTTTATTAACTAAAAAGTGTAAACTAAACTAATTGCATTCTTAAAGATTTCAAATACTTAATCGAATCAACTTATTTGAAATAATTGAATCTCAAGTCTCGACATCACTTCAAGTTGAAATCTGATTGTATTATGTATTAACTTATTTATTAAATATCTACAATTCTACACTAATATAATAATAAAGAGGTAATTTGTTTTTTTTTTTTTGTTTTTGTTTTATGAGGTAATCTTTTCTTTGGTCTGACTGCAATTTTTTTTTCACCGATAGAAAGCTGCTTTATTCCTGAGTGACATAGGCTAAATATTTTATTTATGTACGCGGGCGAAGGTGCGGGCAAATAGTATTACAATATAAAAATAAACTTTTTTCAACCCGTGCTTGACTGCGATCCTAGCTGAGGGTAAGCTCCTAACTTTTTAGTAACTTATTAATTTATTGTTAGTTTTTATACCTCTCGAATTATTTCGATCTTATTTCTTTCAAATATCAAGATTTTATCGATAAAAATAAAAATGAAACATCGACATCTAATTGTCCAGCAACATCTAAACGGTTCAGCTGTCTTTAATAAATAGCGATATTTTTCCGTTAGTTGTAATAGAAGGCTGTCAGCAATCTTCCACATTATTCTCGCAATTATTGCTATGACTTTGTCTACCCTTTTTATTATTTGCTTTGAAGACAAACAAGTGGTTCTTCTAACGTTTACAAGTACCTATTATGGAAGGCGTTATTAGTTTCTTTATATTATTGCGTATCAATATTGTTTCAGGGGGAGACGGTGTTTTTATTTATGTCTCAGTGACTTTTTTAGTTGGGTAATATAATATAATATTCTACAACTATCACACAACGCCGTCTAGTCTCAAGCTTAGCAGAATTTGTGTTATGAATACTAGACAACTTATAAACATAGATACTTATATAATTCTAAATACATAAATACTATAGATAAATTACACCCAGACACAGAACAAATGATTATGCTCATCACTCAAACATTTGTCCTGTGTGGGAATCGAACCCTCGACCTCCGGCATAGCAGTCAGGGCCACTAACCACTAGACCACCTAACATCAAAATCATCTAACAACTTCTGCCGCTCTAGGGTGGGAGGGTGTGTCAGACTTTTACAGACTATAATCCAGACCTGTGTTCCTTCGTTCCAGGACCCCGTGGTTCTTTCTAGGACACCGGGGTTTTACGTGTCAGTGACTTGTACAATAGTTTTTGTTTGTTCAAGCGTGATACTGACGTCATAAAGTTAATCGTCACGCTTATTGTCTTGAGGGGTAAGTGTAAGTGGCGGAAAACTGTTCCTTCATTAGAAGCGGTCATTGCGATTAATGTTTGGATCTGTTAGTTCTGGTCTTCTCATGACATGCTAGATAGAGCTGGGTAGATTTGTGTAACTAATAATAGTTATTATGTATATTTTTATAAAATTTTGCAAATTAATATGAACCAAAAAAAATATTTAAAAGTCGATATACTTATGTAAGAAAAAACTAAATGCACTAGGCTGAGCCTGTATTTCAGAAAATAATAATATAATCAATTTCGACATCGTTTACATTATTATTTAACAATGTAGACTTTCTGCGGCTAAAATTATTACAAGTGAAGATACTTACGGGATAAAGGATAAAAAGACGAATTTTTCTGTTCTTTTCTAGGAAAAAGAAATTTCATTTTTTTTTGGAGCCAAATTTCACCAAAATTCGTTCGGCCGTTCAAGTGCAAAGAAGTAACAAACACACACACAAACTTTCGCCTTTACAAGAGTGATTAATTCATTAAACCCCAAGCGAACGCCGACCTTTGCTCTCTCGTTATCTTTCTATTAAGTCTCTTATTACGGCATTCGAAAGTTTAATAATAAAGTATTATTTTTTAATGCAGACTTGCCTAGTTGCGTGAAATTGGGGAAAAAGTGACAGAAAATATTAAATAACAGGTAAATTATAAACTATTTCCATTTATTACTTCTTTTGATTAGGAATTAAACTAGTGTCTACATTTACAAAATACTCTACGGGTTACAATAAAGCTTAACTGTATTCAGCATTGAGAGAGTAAATAACTATGCCAGACGAGATTATGTACGAAAGTAATAAACATTCTGGCGTTTTAAGACGCAACATTCACTTAACAGACGGATCGTAATAATCTTAACTGAACTGAACACTGGGAGGAGCAAACGTTAAACACTGAACAATTATCAAGTCGCTTAAGGTAATGTTTCTCGTCGCGCCTTTGTGTAAAATGATTAACTACTGTGGCAAAATTGAAAAAAAAAACATTTTCTGTGAGTAGGTATTTTGTTCTTTTTAGGGTTTCGTTGCTCAAAAGGAAAAAAAAACGAAACCCTAATAGGATCACTTTGTCCTGCCGTCTGTCTGTCTGTCTGGACCCCTAATCTCGAGAACGCGCGGAGATATCAAGTCGGAATTGAAATCTTATACTTAAGTCTATGGTACTTTGGAGCTGTGAAAAAATCAAACTTCTGAGTAAACGAGAAAAAAAGATACGGCCGCTTACGTCGCAAAAAACGTATATTTCGACACTCTCAAGAAAATCAAAATTTATAGGGTACTTCCCGTTGACCTAGAATCCTGAAAGGCATGAAGCAAGGTCTCATAGCACAAGTATAGGAAAAAATCTGTAACTGTATATTTGTACTAACGTCCCAAAAAAAAAAATTATTTTGCGATTCACAAAAATCTTCGTAATTCGTAAGTTTTTAATTTATTGAGTATGTTTTCAATAATATGGATGTAGATTTAGAAATATATAAGTATGTTTATCAGTTGTCTAATACTCATAACACAAGCTCTGCCTAGCTTGAACGGAGCTTTTGTTTTTAATGAAACTTGGTACACAGGAAGACCGTTCCTGGAATAGTACAAATACAATACTTTTTATTCTGGAATCATGTTCTCTTGGGATAAGTTTTCACTGTCACGTGGGCAAAGTCATTGGCAGCAGCTGGTATAATCTACACTAATATTATAAAGAGATACAGTTTTTTTTTGTTTTGTTGTTTGTCTCTTATAATCTCTGACAGTACTGTACCCCTAGCCAAGTTGCTAATCTGCAATCGTTAACGCTAGTAAAAAGCTTCAAATATACGGTAATGATGTGTGCTCAACGCTCAGTCACGTGATCAGAACAAAAGAATTGGAGGCGTGGCCAACTCGAAGCGTTCGACGCAAGCGAAACGGTTATAACTTAGCTAGGGGGGCTGGTCTGACTGCGAAATTTTTTTCACCTATAGAAAGGTGCTTTATTTCTGAATGGCACAGACTATATTTTATGGACGCGGGTGCAGCCGCAGGCAAAAGCTAGTATATCTATAAATTTGGTACGGCTTGTCAGTACAAGCTATGGAAGTTATCCAGAGCTTTACGCTGAGCGAACAACGAGATGAACAGTGACTGCTCGAGCTGAGGATACAGTTGCGGCTTGACTTTTGCTCTATTATACACCCGGTGGCATGCGTGCGGACTGGGCCCGCGTGGTGAATTACGGCCCATTCCCTCTTCTAGAGAGGAGGCTGAGTCCCAGCAGTGGGAACATTAAAAAGGCTGATGATGATGTTGATGTCTGATTGATTAAGTTAAAGTTATTTATACTTTAACTTAACTGATTGATTAAGTTATAGATTTAAAGTTATTTATACTTATAAAATGTGCTACTCCAAGAAATGGTCCAGTTAAAGAATAAAATTTAGCATGAAGAAGTAACAAGCGTACATGTATACGTGTATAAACTTTTGCCTTTATAATATTAGTGTCATTAAACACGTTTTCACCTGCTGAAAAGTGTGGAAAATTATTTGTGTAGAGAATACGAACAAACTTCATCCTCTGGATGTCGTTAAACACATTGTACCATCCTACCCAATGTTAACCACGCTATAACCTTCAAACCTCATATTGCTTCTCACGAAAATGAGGTACCTCCAGAAACTTCAAATGTGATGCTTCCAGCATACAAATTAATTTAAAAGAACAGCTCTATTTGAGGAAATCACCTTTCATCACATTTCACATTATCGTTACGAAATTATGAACACGAAGCAATTAATTTTGTAAAGTCATAATAATATCAAGGTACCACGGATGTTCCACGTTCAAGACAGGGAAAGAATCTCGCCCATTGAGAGGTGAGAATGGAAATGCAAGTCTCATGAAAGGAAAGCCATATCTATGATTATTATGAGCTGTGGCTTTAGGCTGTCGTTCGAACTATAATTTGGAAACCCCGTTTATTGTATAGTTGTTTTTAGAAGTCTCGTTTATAAAGGGCCTAGAAAATAATCATTGTAGTTATTTACAATAGTGGCAGCAATTGTTAGGCAAAAATGACGTGCGCTATCTCCTTGTAATGTTCTACGAAGCCATTTTCATACATTGTGGAATTTTGGAAAACGTTTTTTATCTACACTAATTATATCACATTATAATATAATAAAGAGGTAAAGTTTGTTTTTTTCGTTTTTTTGTTTGTAGGAGGTAATCTCTGGAAGCACTGGTCCGATTGCTAAAATTTTTTCACCAATAGAAAGCTGCTTAGTTCCTGAGTGACATAAGCTATATTTTATGCATGCGGGCGAAGCCGCGGGCAAAAGCTAGTCACTAATAAAATTACACTTTGTCTAGCCCCTTTTTTGGGTGAGAATTCATCAAATTACTTCTGCGTCTCTGGGTGGGGCGAGAGAGAGTGACAAACTTTTATTCACTATACCCTCCCAAGTTTTTCAGTTGCACTTTGCGTTCGGACTGCGGTAACTCTTTCAAATCCACAATTTCACAAATCCCGGCCATGATAGGCCCGTCAATTTGTTTAGTGTCTAAAACTTTATGTCCTATCGATAATACAGGTCGAGTAACTGTCCTCTTGTAAACAATCTTTTATTCGAACTCGAAAGGAACACATGAAAAATAGTGGTGTTGCTGACTCTTACAGGAACAAAGTGCGGGGCCTGACAAATGTGGCACTACTTTAGTAATAATAGCTGGCTAACCGTCGCCCACGGCCACTGTAAGCGACTTGTATTCGCTTCCATTAAGTCTTATGGCTCTAGTTCGTTGGACCACACTGCAAGTTTTGCTGTGAATTAAAAATATAAGTTTAAGTTTGTAAGGGTGAATTTTTGTTTATAATTTTAGTCGGTAACTATATTTGGAAGTCGTTATATCAAAGTAATGAGAGAAGAAAATATCATCATCATCTTCCTGCCTTTGTTCCATGTTATTTGGAGCCGTCGCAGCATGTTCTATCATTCTGTCCTGTCACCCGTCATGCTGTCTATCATTCTTTTTTCATTCATATCACTCCTCATACAATCCATCCATTTTTTCTTTGGCCCCACTTTCCCTCTTCATCCTTCCATGTGAATGGATATTCACATGGAAGGATGAAGAGGAAAGAAAGTTTTGGATTTAAAAAGAAGAAGAAAAAAAATAAAAACTAGGGTAGTGTAGGGTAGAGTAGCGTAGAGTAGGGTAAAGTAGGGTATAGTAGGGTAGAGCAATGAAGAGCGGCAGCGAAGCCGCGCGGGAAAAAACTAGTATTTTTATAAAAATATCTGACGATACATTATCCTTGGTAACAACAAATAAATGGAAGCCTGATTCAATATAACAAAAGAACTAGTAGTTACTACCTCCTGTTACTTGTTTGGAATAATAAACAGACAATAGATATAACATATTTTTATGCCCAATCAGCGAGAAAACAAAGTATCCGTGCTACATAGGCGTCGGTAACGATGTGATCTTAACTATCTAGTTATTCTTTTTAGGTACTTGCCTAAAAAGAATACGTATAAACGTATGGAACGGTGGAGTAGGACCATGTAGGAAAGGTATGTACCTTTAATATAAGTGCTATAAATTTATTACTTAAAGTAAATATTCGTTTTTTTTTTAAGTTAGTAAATTGCATCCAAGCAATTTTGAAAGATTGCTTGCATGATTCTTTAATTTATACAGTTATAATGCGAAAAAAATACGTAAGCTAATAAACCCAAAAGTATTATCAGAATTATTGTATTATTACAGGAGCGTTCGTTGTGGCGACACATGGGGGGAAACTATGTCCTACAGTGGACGTTCCTTTTCTGAAATGATGACTTATGACGTACACCTATGGTTTGATCAAGTAGATACTTGATCAAAAAGGTCACGATTTTTCATCAAAGCTACAGAAAAAGTGTATTCTCATTTTTGCATATAACAGTATCTTGGAAACATAATGCTTTAACATCGATAAGCAACTCCAAGAAAGTCTTGGAGCTTGTTATCTCCACGACAGACATTTTACTTCACAAACTCTAACTTTTTATCTTCAATTTGAATTTGATATAAAAATTTACTTCTATTTTCTTTGGCGTATCTATTTTACTCGAAAATCCGTTCTTGAATGCACTCAGACGATTTACGGAGTTCACATCAGGCGTAATTTATTTCAAATGATTGTTTAACAAGCGTAGACAAGACATACTTTGAATGTAGTTTCCTTGCAAGGAACCACTCAAGAATAAATGTAGCGATGCTCTCTGAAGTGCTTACATTACCTCATAAGCGTGTAAGAAGATTTATCTTTGCTTTTATGGTAACGTTAGTTTACTAACATACTACAACATCAAGTAATACCGTTGGCTAGCTGGAAGAAAAGCAAGGCATTGTTTTATATTTTGATGAAAACGCCAATTTTTTCGAAAATTATTAATTCCGGCACTTTTATCTACAATGGATCTTCTTTGTGTACCGTTAAATTGAGAGCATAAAACAGAATCATCCCTTAGATTTACCCTCTGATTTTTCACCAAGTCAGAATTACACTGTGTTTATTCATCAACAGTTCTTTTTCAGTAGACCCTAGCGATTCCGAAATTGTGTTTCCAAATACGGATAGCTGTTAATAATAACAGTATAATAGCTAGGCGTGGGCGATGCGTTCAAAGGGACATGACACCAGCGAGGGCTCTTTAAGAATTCACTATTTCACCTGATGGTAAGCGACAGTGTGATCGAACACTGGGTTGCAACAGTCGCTGTCTCATTTTCGAATTTATAAAAGAAAATGGCCTCGCTGATGTTCATTTGCCCACGTTTCAAATAGTCCACGCTACGCCTCTGATAACACAGAAGAATGCATCTAGTAATAAGAAGAGTACAAAATATTTCAACACCTCTAAAGTTAAGCAGTCCGGGTGATACAACTGCACACTTTAGCTCACACTCGCAGTTCGTGTACAAAGCAATGCTATTATATCAACATTAGAACGGAAGAGAATGAAGACAGTGGGTAGTTTCAGCAGCAAATTGCAATTACCGTTATTGCGGTAATTTGGAGGCCCCGGCCGGGCCGGGCAGCGGCGCGGCGCAAAACTACTAACATCTTGGAACGGTTACCGCTCACAATTTATAATAGAACATTACTGTTCACTTTAGTACAGCATCTATAATATATATCGTAAAGTAAAATTTTTGAGAGATGTGTTTAGTTTTGTTCTTGATTTAGAGTTTTGAATAATTTATCAAGAACTGAATACTAACTAGATAAACATTGGACTATAAGATATATTGTGATTTTGACATCCAATGATTTCTCCCGATCTTGGGTGGAGCGGGAGTGCGTGTCCGAGTTTTACTGACTAAAACCAACTCCTATTCTTTCTTTTATTTTGTCCGGACGACCGGACAGCGTACTAGGTACTCATTGTTCGCCAGCCACAAGCATCCGTCTTCGTGGCTGGAAATCGGGGTCGGAATTTAGGCGGCTAGGCCGTGACGGCCTCCGTCTCCTCAAGCGTGCGGCCTCCTCCTTCGCTAGCATTACTGCTTCGCAGAAGGAGGCGACCGCCTGCCGTTCGATCTCGATCTAGACCAAAGCCTGAACCAGGGCTTGGCGCGAAAGGTCGTTGCCGCCGATCGTCCCCACGAGGACACGGCGGTGCTTTGTCCAAGCGGGGCACACCTCCACCATATGCTCCAACGTTGTGTGTGTGTTGTCATTAAATCGATTTGCTTTTGATAAAAAATAGTAGGTTGCACTTAGTCGGCTGGATCAAGGGCTTGATTCAGAATTTTTTTCTCTCTTTGAAACCCTGGCCACCACTTATAGCTCGGACCCTGTTCCAGATACTCATGGGGAATTATTTTTTTAAGAAGAAAAAAATAAACTTGGGTTAACGGACATATGTATTTCAGTTAAATTGGAACCAATCAGTCACATTGCAATTATATTGGTGGCGCCAACGTCAATTTCACATTTTAATAGCACTTTAATTAACGTGTCTGCATGATAATGATTGCACGTAATAAATCATGTATGAAAATAATTAAAATTAATTCTAACTTCACGCGTCAACTAACATAGGAACATTGATAAAACAAAATTTCTAAGACAAGAAAATTACATGTTAACTTTCTTACTTAATTTGTATACCAAAAGGTTTTATATTACACGTTTTCAGGGAAGTATTTTGTAATAATTAAATCTTACAAACCCATGAAACTGTGTTTTACGTGAGTCGAGTAATGGGTAAAGTTTCATTGCGAGCTTTTATCTAATTTATTTTTATTGTTATATGAGCCAGTTTATGCCCCATTTTATATCCTTTGCAGTAGTTACAATCAAGAGTACTGAGCGTGATATGTTTTGTTAAAACGACCCTTTACTTAGGTTTATCTGTCCGTATGTCTTTCTTTTTTTTTAATGCTTTATTCACTTTTGTATGAGACTAAATTGACCACACAAATATTTTCTTTTGTGTTTGGTGTGGAATTATATAACGCCTCTTTCTCCGGGTGGAACAAGAGGAAATGTCAGACTTACACTGATTAATACTCTCTCGTATTGCTCGTCAATTTTGCTGACAGTTCTTTGAGGCACACATGGTATCCAGCGCACCGTTGTGCCAAGTCTGGTCCGTGTCGGACGGTGAGCTACGTATTACTCGCCGTCTACAAGCCTACGCCTACAATAGCCGGGAATCGCATTATGATTCCAATGCCTTGACTTGCAAATGCTGGCGTGTGACAATTGCCATTCGCAGAGGCTTTCCACAATCTCATTTTCTCTCTCATCTTACAGTTTGGCAGAAGTGACTGTTTTCTGGTAAATGATTTTAGCCGAGTTTTCCGGTCGGTCGGTATCCCGAAAGAAGTCTGATCCTGTTTTAAGTCTTGGCATGGAGGCCCGGAGCAAGAGATGCCCTCTTGATCCGTGCCTTGTACCGGAAAACTCGGCTAAAGAAAAACTAGCAAGTAAAATGAAAGTTTAAATCATTTACCCAAATTACCTTTACACGGTATAAAAAAAAACAATGAACTCCCGTATATAAGCCAAAAGAGACACCATTCAATTAGGGTAAGCTACAAAATCGAACATTGATCCAACACGACTGATTTACGAAGACACATACATGTATGTATAAGTTTTAGGTAACACTATGTGCGTAGTTTGAACAAAGGTGGATAAAACTAAAGTGAAACTCGAACAGCTGAATCGCAAGTGACAATAAAACAAGGTGGTTGAGTCTGATGCTATTGGATTTTATCGGCGAGTGTACCCAAGCCCCGTCACAACTATGCTGGATAAGTGCAACTGTGCCCTATAATATATGTGACACTCACAGATTTATACTGGCTTTTGTCGGAAGCTATTTATTACGACCCCCTTTGGATACTGTGTTATGATGTATGGTGTTTTCTGTAAATGAAAATTGAAAACTTGAAGACATTATTATTTTGTAGTCTCTGATGTTTTGAAGAATAATTTGATACTGGTTAATAAGTGACTTGATTAATATTGACGATATGCCATTGCATTTAATGTATTTTATTTTTTATTCATTCATTCATTCATTTCTGTTTGCTATCGGAATTCTCTGAAACAGATTGTCCAATATTCGAAACCTTTTGTGTTTATTTAGACAATAGGTCGTAGGCTTATTTTATCCTCCTACTCTCTCCGAGATAGGACGCGGCATGGCGGACAGAGCTCCGGCGGAATCTCATGGTGCAACGGCGTCAGCGACTATTGCAACCCAGTGCTGGGCACGCCACAATTGTGGCGGTAAGTCCCCTCTTTAAGGCGTAAAGACCTCACAGGGCGTCCTCACCTTCCGCATGACACAAGTTCTTACTGGACATGGTAAGTTCGGGAGGTTCCTGCACCGGATTCGTGCAGAAGTGACGTCCGGGTGTCGCCACTGTGCGGAACGCCCGGAGGACACGGTGGAGCTCACAGTGGAGGTGTGCCCCGCTTGGGCAGAGCATCACCATGTCCTTGTGGGGGCGATCGGCGGCGGCGATCTCTCGCGCCGGGCCTTGGTCCGGAGCGAGGAGGAGTGACGGGTCCTTCTGCGAAGCAGTAATTCTAGCAAAGGAGGAGGCCGACCGCATCAGGCAAAGGCGCTCAAAGCGCCCCAGCAGCTGCCGAGATTCTGATCCCGATTTCCGGTCAAAATATTTGCAGCCGGCGAGCAATGGGTAGTTCGCTGCCCGAACGTCCGGTAACTGTCCGGACCGAGCCCAAGTCGTCGACGGCGCGCCTCCAGGAGCTGTCTGCAACAGCAGGAACCCAGCTGGGTCGAAGTCTTCTGGGGCCAGGGTTATCCGAAAGGGAAGCTGGGCCTTGGCACGAAACGCAAGAAGTTTGGAAAATTAGTTTTGTAGTCAGTAAGAGTTTGACACTATCTCCTGCTCGGGGATGTTATTTTTACCCATAACAAAAACCACCCTACTCCCTTCCCCTTTTTAATTTGATAATTAATATGGCAGAACAACGCTTGCCAAATGCTTTAATATTTTAGGTATAAGATTCACTCAAATAAATATTTTCCCGTTCACCCAAATTAAAACAAAAAGTACACTTCTGTTAATGGTAACTTGTTCAACAATTTCCTTGCATTGTTTTCATAAATATGAGACAAACAACAAAATATTTTATTTCATTGTGATTCCCTCGCACTGGGATTGTGTTACAGTGTCGAGGGAATTGGAGAATTAACGATGCTCTCAGTAGCGATCCGTCACTATTGGCGCATTTTTCAGACTTTCAATCCAATGTTTTATCACTCCGATACAATTTATATTCGTACGTATTCAAGTTCATACAATCATTTCCGATATCTCTGTGTTCCGCGTCAATGCACCTCGTATATTATTCTGAACTTTTCAAAGAAAATGTCTTATGTTGGGAACATCCTTCATAGTGATTAGTGCAACATCTAAGTGCTTGTTACACGATACAACAACGCAATAACTTAGAACCATCAACACAACAATTGTTTAAAGCAGTTTAATTTTTAAAATTGAAAATTCCAAGCCTTCCCGTTCTCCTAGCTCTTGGCTGTGAAAAACTATATTGCTTTTTTTTATTAAAAATACGAAGTGTTCCAACGAGGGGCAAACTGCCACTAAAACGTTATGGTTACTGCGGTGACATTCGCACGAATACCTAACTTATAAAATTGGTAATCCCCTACGCAATAGCCACCCTTCTTGGGTACCCGATAAAGTATTACCTACGATGTATTAAGGATTATTTCGGTTCTGCTCCGATATTGTTTAACGTTATTCCGACTCGTTTTTTGCTTTGTATTCCTTTTATTTCTCCCTGTTTTGGGTGTTTGTACGTGGAGTTTTATTGTTGTCTAGTAATAGTAGAGACTGACCGAAACTGATGAAACACGCGTACATATAGAGCTACTTGGCGCAAAGCGAAAAAAAACTTGATAATAAAGTTTTCTCGTTATCTCGTGAAGTACAATGCGTAAGTACTTAGAAGATATATTGATATTACGTTCCTAAGTACCAATTGTAGGGAAATGGAGTTGGAAGAGACTGGCCAAACTGCGATATCATTACGTTAAACAATAATGTTATATGATTTACGAGTGATTTCTCGAGTGTAACTTATGAAATACTCTTCAATAATATTTCTGATGTGGAGTAGTTTTACGTATCTACTTATAATGTAGGTTATTGTTGATCGTAATAACATAAATAATGGTAGCGATTCGCGCACTGGCGTCGATCGTGGAACAACACATTTACATTAAGAGAGCCAATAGCTGCAGCGAACGTTACGCGAAATTTCCATTTGGTATGTAGCAGTTTGCTGGCGGAATTATTAGTCAATTGTTTGGATGCCACGCTATTGTTACAGCATAAACGTAATGATTGTGTTCATTGTCTGTAACCGACTTTTGTGTGGCCTAAGTTTAGGGTAGAGGTACTTATACCCTGAAGTATGAATGTATGTCTAAACTAATCGTGTTCAGTTGCCTCAAAGTTAACGACTTAGAAGATGATACTGTATCTGTCTACGTTTAGGCAACTGAGTGTATTAATCAATAACTAACCCAGCTTACTGGTGCCTTTTTACAGAATAGATACGCTAGGCTATCCTCTAATTTATTTTTTGCCTAGACACCCGCAAACAAAAAATAGTCCCTTTCTATGTAACACATTATAAAAATGTAAAATACGTGACGTAGGTACAGACACGTCCTAAGACAACAACTTAGAAAAACAAGGCTACAAAGTGTCTTCAGTTAGTATGTGTAGCTGCAAAAATATCATCTTAATATGAATCATAACGCAAACGTAACAGAAAAAGCGAAGATTCAAAAAGAAACTTAATTTACAGTTTCCTTTAAGATGCAGTGCCCTTTCAGAAACCGGCCCGCGGTGATGTTACTTAACATTTCGTCTTAAAAAGGCAAACAAAAAGTTCATAAAAATTCAGTCGAGAGGCGGTTGTCCTTTTTTGGTCGCCGCTCCGCCAACGGGACGATGTAAAAGAGTCCGACAGAAACTTGTTTGAAGAAGTCGATTTAAGTTACGAAAAGAGAGTACCTAAATTACATTTTTTAGCACAAATTTTCTTTAAACAATAAGAGTATGGTGCGGTAAATAATTCAAGAAATTTTTTGATGGAATAACTTGTAGGTAACTACATTAAATAAATTACAGATATCAATAATGCAACTAGCTTTCAGGAGCATGAAAGATAAATAAGGTCTGTTATTTGGTCAGGTAAGGAACTACAAAATACCTTCGGCAAAGTTCGGCCTCGGGTTCCGAGCGAACACAAACAAAACTTCAGACGCCTTATCAACTTTCGCTTCAGTGATTAGTAAATAAGAGAAGCTGGATACATGCGTAGGAGGGGATGGATATCAAATTATATCCATCCCATTGAAATTTGAGACCCTATTATTGTCATAACAACGATCCCAGTCCGTAAGCGACAATCATTATTTTCACACTTAACAAAGTACTCCTCACATAAAAAAGCGTCCATAAGCATAAACTCCGCGAATTATTCGATTCATTTCAAAGGAATCCTACTAAAAGGAACGCGAGACTAACTCAAAGCTTTTATATCTCGTTTGGAGGCGCCTTATTGTCTTCAGCGGTATATGTATTAAAGCTTGCTTTCTCTTGCGTAAATAAAATCCATTGGAAAGAGAAGTGCTTGGGAGCAAGTGCAAGGGTAGGGGGCGCCAAGGTGTAATGCCTCATGCGAGTGTCGGGGACAATGCAAAGTAGATTGAATTGGAAAAAAGACTTGAACAGAATGGCGGCTTTCGGCACCCCGGGGAAAAGGAAAACTCGCTCTGAAGGGTTAACAATGAGAGCGGTGTCCATAGATGTTGCCGCTTTGCAGTGTTGTGAAGTACAGCTTTTGGATTCATTTTCCTATTACGGGTGAGAGTATTGAGGAAAAATTTGCTTAAAATTTTGGTCGAAAGTAAAAAGTTTTGTAAACACCTCTACGAGAATTATTGCCTACTTTACAAAAGGAAGTAAACGAACTACATAAGTATTGTATATCCTTGAATTTTCTTTTTAAAACTGAATAATTTACGTGGACGCAGCTTTCATATTCATATTGGCATCCAGTCGTTAATCGGACAACAGCCATTTTGCATTGTATTACCATAATTTAATTTAACTAATCAATTTAAGCTGCGTATGCAGTATTGGCGTAAAATTATTGGGTAAAATGAAAAAGTAAGAAGCTTTTTATTCGTGAAAAATTTTTGTTATAAGAGCTTATAGAGTTAAAATAGATTTAATAGAGATGCGTAATAAATAGTAGAGGTCAGTGATAGAGATTCTTACAATGAATTTTGGCCAGTGAGTCTTGCTACCACAGATGTACTTATATAAAAAGTTTTGTTTCAGATGTATGAGAAAAAGTCCTATATAAACGGTGAGATATGCATGCAGTAAATTAGAAGCAGTGTATTAATGCACTCTCCCAATAAACAACTAAAACTGAATAAATTCCATAGAACTTTTCTATCACAGCTATTCTTTGCTCTCATTACATTCACGTTATAAACTGGGAGACTGCTCATCTACACTTTAACTATTTAAAAAAAAAATGAGAACGGAAGGGAACGAAATGAGAAATTCTTTCGTATAAATAACTAGTGATACAGAGCAACCCATGAGAGGCACTTCTAGTATTTAGTTTTTATAGTCGCGGGTTTTTGCTTTGCCTGAGTTCTATTTGGCATACCAATAAATGTTTCGCAATTTTATTTTTCTAATAATTCTTTATTTAATTAATGGCAAAACATTGTAGTTGGTTCTTTAGAATATAGTCGTTTTTTTTTTTACTTACAGTTCTTGCGAATCAATATAACCAACATGTAAACATAAAAGTAACAAAGAAAATTGCGTTTATTGGCATAATAAAAAGTATAATTAAATAAAAGTACATCACTGCTTACCACCAGGTGGGATCGCAGTCAAGCAGCAGTTTATACAATTAAAAAAAATGGGGTAAAATAACCTCAGCCCATCATAACACTAGATAGATAGAGACGCTGCAATTCAGCTACTGCCCACGAGTGCCATAAATTCTAAAACATAAACAAATACAAATAAAAGTCTAAAATATCCAGTGTAGAAATGAAATATAATAAATAAAATGAAATAATAAAATGAACTAAGAGTAGGTTTTTAGTCAATTGAATGCAGCTTAGTACCATTAACTAGGTAACGGCGATACCTCTAGATAAAATTAGTGTCAGATTCCCTGACTTCTGATTATCCGTAATGACTGGCAAAGATCTTGATGTGAAATAAAAATATTTTTGACTTTGACTTTTGACTTTGACTTTGACTTGATCATTAAATAACAGTCTGGACCAATGGGTAAGCATACTTTTCAAGACAGGAATTTCAATATGGTAAAATGATGGTCACTGCGACCATCATCTTAACATACCAAAATGCCTTCGGTGAATGTCTACCCGCCTACGAACAGACCTTTTTTTTATGGTGGGAAAAAATCATGCATTGACATCCCCCGCCCTTGGGCGGAGTGGGAGATAGTGTCAGACTCTTACTGACTAAAAGACCCACCCCGTTCCTTCCAGCCTTCATACCGGGGCTCGAGCGCCCTTTCGGATAACCCTGGCCCCAGTAGGCTTCGACCCGGCTGGGTCTCTGCTGTTGCTGAAAATTTAGCATCAGCAAGCGTTATAAAGATCTATCAAAGCAACTGAAAGAAAATAAACGAAAATAATTCTCTCTTCATTTTCATTCAAATAAATGCTACATAAGACCTGCCTACGTCTTTGAATCAACACAAGATTCTGAAAGAGCGGATTATAAAAGTCTTCAGGATTATGTCACTGTGTTTAAAATTTTCCTCATCAGTTTTAGAGAAAGCTAAACAAAAGCTTTATAAATAAGCTGCTTAACATCTCACAAAGTAGTGCTTGACGAAATGTTTTATACACTAAACCTCTAGTTTCATACTTGACACGAAACGAAACGCTAGTGTTGTGCAGGGAGTCACAAAGTATGAGTACCGTTAGGCTGGATTTAAAAAAATATTCCTGTAACTTTTTATTCTACAATCATTTTGATTTTAAATTATTTAAAAAAAATACCCTTTTTAACAAATTCTCCATACATTTTGGTTACGTCAAATGCATGTTTTTGTGTGCGTGTGTACCGATACCAATGGCTTACCCACTTGTATGTTGTGGGTCGATGCTCTTATGCTTATAATTTTAGGCCAGTTAAAATCGACATCAAACGTTTTTTCGAAAAAACTACCCTAAGAAAGCGTTTTCCAAGTATCTTAATTCATTAAACCCCAAGCAAACGCCGGCGTTCGCGCCTATTGTCTTTCTATTGTGTCAGTAATTTACACGATTGAAAGGTTAAAGGGCGCTCGAGCCCCGGTATGAAGGCTTGAAGGAACGGGATGGGTTTTTTAGTCAGTAAGAGTCTGACACTATCTCCCGCTCCGCCCGAGGGAGCAACCCTGTCATAAGATGATTTTTCCCATCGAAAAAAAAAGTATCTTTGTCCAGAACTTTAATAAAAATAACTAAATTTGCTACAATTTGGGTGAAACCTGAGCATAATATGTTCATTGGTTGCGAATATACAGCAAGTCAAAGATGAGCAGGGCACGCCATAACGAGATTACGTCACGGAAATATTTGAAATTTATATAAAACATTAAAGCATGTTTTTTAAAAGGGTCTGCCAAAAACAAAAGTCTTGAATACATGTTTTTTTTATAAAAATAAAAATGCTGTTATGGGGCCGCAAAATCTACTTAGACCCGGGCAAAACCCCTACAAAATACTCTGTGACTACAACCGGCTCTTAATTGTTATAATAGTTTTAAGTTTAACCTATTTACATATTATGTGTACACATTGTATTTACAGCTCTCACACAACTCTTCTGTCGCAGGTCTGCTGGAAGAAATTTCTTTTGAAACGAACAGTTCCCGAACAGAACCCTTTGTTCTCTTCTGTCTGTATTATTTTATTCTTTTTTTTTATTTCATACGTTTGTGTGTATTTACATAAATAGAGCGAGGCTTGTGTACTAGAGTTAGCTATTCGTAACTCCGTAAGTCAATTTATTAATTAATTAAAACTTCATGCTGTATAAAGGTACAAAGGCGGACTTGACTCAGGCATTCTCAACCAGTCAACAAAGAGTGGTGAAGAAAAAATAAAATAGCCAGTACATAAAAAAAAATAAAAGATTATTAAGAAAACTAGGTATACCTACATAATTATTATATCTATACTAATATTATAAAGAAGAAAGATTTGTATTTTTGTATGTAGGTAACGAATAAACTCAAAAACTAAAGGAACGATTTCAAAAATTCGTTCACTATTGGAAAGCTACATTCACCCTGAGTAACATAGGCTATATTTATTACCCGTGCAAAGCCGGGACGGGCCGTTAGTATTTAAATAAAGTGAAAAAGGGGTTTTTAAATGTCTCCACTATTTGTGTAGAAAATAATTCCACAATTACCGCTTTAATGAATACTTACTGGTGGCCGTCCTGATGTCGAGGGGAAGCGCATACCACAGAAAAGTCAGTATAATAGTCAATATAATCCTTATATATTTTAGTAAACAATGTTTTGCCACTCTTGTAAAATTTGATTTTAAAGAGTTACACATAACTATAAAGTCGGCCACATCATCGCTTACCATCAGATGAGATAAAGGTCAAACGCCTATCAATAATAATAAAAAAATAAATAAAAAACGTTACAAATTATAATAATGAAATCGAAATTATGTATATTGCATACCCATCATATAGTGGAGTTACTTAATTCATAAAATATTTAAGCGCACTTTGAATACTTCCCAAGTATTTCCAAACAAACAAAAACTTTTATGTTACAGTGGCAGAATGTGTGTTCAGTCAAAATTAGGCACACATACAAATAAATCATAGGCGCTATGGCCATAATTAATGTAGTAGGGGAAATGATTAATTTACCGACCCTTTTGCTCGTCCTTATAAAATAATAATAATAATTAATTAACTAGCTCAACCTATTTGCAAGTGTCAGTTTAATGTCAAAGGATGTTAGGTCTTCAGTAATACAAGGGAGCAAAGTCTGTGACAATTGATTTGACACGTAAAAGCTAGAGCGGGCGAGGATTCGGGTCAAGTAGAAACAGCTTTAGCCTAGATTCTTGAACGTCTTGACAATTGGCATTGAAATAACTTTGACCAAAGAGTATTGTTTCTGTAGCAATCACAGACGAAGACGACTCCATTGTTTTCAATCCCTTTCTGACTTAAATCAGATTTGTAATTACCAATATTGAATAAGGAAATACGAAGCGTACAAATCAAGATATTTTCCAAGCTATTACAGACGTTGGGTGCATTAGTCTGCAGTTCTCGTCTCACCGGCACTCTGCACAATGAAGCTAATAGTTAACGATTCTCTCTTTACCTTCAATTTTATTGGATACTTTCAACAACTAGTTGTTTTGCTTGTGAACCTAACTTTATTGCTTCAGTAACATTGCAGCCGTCAGATGGATTTGATGCTAGAGCAACAAAAATTTGTCACAGCTCAAAGTACGAGCTACGTAAAAATTCTACTAGTTGGTACATTCAAACGGAACTTTTCCATGATAAATGGATAAAAAAGCAGCTTGAAAATTCAAAGCTCTGAAAATTATAAATGTAAGTAACTAACAGAGCTTAATGAACGACAGCTACAAACTTTGGAGTGGCATATTTTTATTAAAAACTGTTTTCAGCGTCATTATTTAATTTACAAATTGAAACCGTGGATACTATTATGAATATTAAGCTAAGAACTGGGGAATATTTTCGTGACGTTTTCACAACAAATTCCAGACAAAGCTTTTAACTGTTTTAGTCGACCTGGTAATTTAATCTTACATTAAAAAGTGTGTATTTGCCTTTAGACCAAAAGGCAAACAAACTTAGACGTAATTTTCATTCTCCTCTTCGTTTACTTAATACAGTTGATTATATTAGAAGTGCCTTAATGTTTTACATTATTATCTAACCTTTCGGTCCTATTGTCTGTCTGTTCGCGTAACAAAGAGTAAAAGGTAACGTCTTGACTCACACCTTAAGTTTGAAGCAGTTACAAGAAAGTTTATGAGTTCATAAAACGACAAAATGTAGTTACCTCCGTAGAAAAACCACTGCAAAAAAAATGGAATTCAATTAATTTTTTTAACTTTGTAGAGACAGAAACATTTATTGGCAACATTGTACAATAAGCTGATCAACAACAAAACCAAGACACCGTACAATATATCTTCAGATAGATTTCAGTGAAGCAAAAGGAGAGGACTCAGTAAATATTGAGCAGAGTGCATGTACATAGGCTCTCTCTACCCTTCGTCCATAACAATTCAAATATAATCCATTGTCTTTTTCGACTGATGTCACAGCATTTGATACACTGTTTAACAATTTAATGTTCGTACGTGTTATAATGATCGCTTCATTATTTCCATAGAATGAAAAGTTAAATGAGTGAACTGCGGTCATTTTCTTCTTAATGTATCATCTAGGAATTCAAACAATAACAGAGTATCGTTTTTCCTTAATAAAAAAATCAATTCAAAATGGTTTTGTCTATAAATCCGTTTTTATGTTAGAACTAGGTGACCTGACAGAAGTTGTTCTGTCAAATGGAAGGATAGAGAGTAGGCTAAACCTAAAAAAAACAATGATTTTTTAATGGTTTTCTAAGCAATTCATAAGAACCTTCCTGAGACTGTAAGAAATAAAATGCTATAAAAAAAAACCTCCAAATTCGTCTGATCATTGTCGGATTTTGCGTATAGCAACACAATTAGCTATTCATTTTATTTATACAGCTGTCAAGTACTGTAGGTAGGAGCAAAAATTTACCTACACGTGTATCATGTGCCGTATTAACTTATTCCAAGAAGTAATTAGCCCAAATACATGTAGATGTGATATTGAAGTAGCGAGATGAGTCATGAAGCGGTACAGTTCATTATGCACCACAATACCGACTGTTGATTACTTCCGACTAGACATGGCGTCTGCACTGTCTTTAATAACACCAAACTATGCTCAGTTTGATTGAATGTGTTTTACAGTTAAGAGCGCCCAATCCGAGATACTTTTCCATGCAATCGCTCTTATGTGATTATGACGTTATTACAAATCTTTCTCTGGATATTTTAAAAATACAGATATATAAATTGTGAATATTATCTAGGTTTCTTTTAAATAGAAAACTTTTATGTAAAACTAGTCCAGTAGAATGATCTGAAAATCGTGCGTGAACTTTATAATTAACCTACTTGAAAATATATCTAAAGAAACCTTGCTTAGTGGAATTCAGAAAGATGAATTTTCCAAAACTTATAAAGTTATACGTATTTCCTGGAACATGTTTTGTGAAATATTGAGGTTAGTGACAGAAATACTGAACCAAAATAGTGTTCTGGCTTTATAGATCTCTCTTTTTCAAGTTGCTTGTATCTTTATCAAACACTGCAATTTACTGTGTAGGATGAAACAATAAACTTGTATCTAAACCACGATCTCGTTGAAAATAGAGGGATTGGGAAGGGCCCTCTTAAAGAAGTAAGGTATTATTTTTATAATGTTTGAATACTTGAATACTTGATTATATAGTTTTCACTTTACTTGGGTAGCCTATGACTCAACTACAAAGGCCTACAATACTCTGTGGGTCTAGTATAACAATGAATTCAGAGCGCTGTTGCGTCTGCCTTGGTTCTGTAGCGCGTCGACAACGTTTGTTGACGCCTACTGACAGTTTTAACACAGTTTTGAAAGAAACCAATCTCACTGGTAAAAAGACTCCGTGGCAGCAGCATTCTACGTGTTGTGGCTGAAAGGTAAGATAGCCCGTCCGTAAATTGTCATTGCTTGTATTATAGCACTAATATAGCATAACGGTACAAACTCATTTTTTCTAAACTCAAAAAGGTACCAGTTTAGGAAAATATGAAGTTAACATTTAATAAATTTTGGAACAACTCAAAATATGCATACAAACAAAACAAATTATTTCAAATCTGTTTCAATTATATATTTTTCTAATTGAAATAACCAAAAAATCATAAGCAATGTTAGTGATAATGCTGAAGTTAGTCCAACACAAAAATTTAAATCTTTAACCCATCGTAGACATAATATTTTGCACTATCACTGGTGAGCCCCCGTATAACATAACATCACAGTGACAGGCTGATATAATACCTACATGAACGAGAAACTGACTGACATATCAATACACAACCGAAACTACTGAGGACCGTGAAATGTTGCACAAGGCTTCCTTTTATAAGTAGATGAGCATTAAGGAGTTTTAAAACATTCAACGTTTAAGGGGGTGAAATGAGGCAAATTCGTTTGAACGAATATTCGTTCGGCCCTTGCTTAAAACTTTCATAAATAATAATCCAAGTAATTTTTTTTTTCAAAAGTTTACCTTTAAAATAATTTCGGGGCTGTTAAAAGTTTTATGGGAGAATCTTCTTTCTTAGGTCAACACACTTGATACTTGGCATACATTCTAATGAAAAGCCTGTCAATTTTTTTCAACACTATCCTCAAAATGCGACTTAAAGCTTCTTAAAGTTTTTATAGAAATATTTACGGAAACGAAGTCACTGGCAGTGTTAGTATACTAATAATATATAACAAATAATTACAGTTCCGGAATTAAAGCGCCATATATTATGTCTGCTGTCCCATGATACATTGTACTCGTATCTGAATAGTAATTTTTATTACGATATGAACAGAATGTATCAGCACGGCTTATCATTTGATTTCAGTATAGTTATTCCACGAAATCAATGTGTAATTATTTGGATGATAC
The DNA here is from genome assembly GCA_929112965.1 of Mythimna albipuncta. Lineage (NCBI taxonomy): Eukaryota > Metazoa > Arthropoda > Insecta > Lepidoptera > Noctuidae > Mythimna > Mythimna albipuncta. Next base: position 13,138,511 of record OV815969.1, read on the forward strand.
TTTTTTACTTTGTTGATTAATATTTGCCGTTCCGGCAAATTAGAGCATAGTCTATATCGTCAACTTGTTACATATCTATTTTAAGATATAAATTACTATTGACTTATGACCTTATTTTGTGGTTAAAAGAGTTTTATGTTTAACTCTTTGAATGTCGTAATTAGAGACACAATAGAAAGACAATTACCTTATGTCGGACAGTGTAACTTAAGACATTCGAAAGGTTAAAGTTACTAACAGTAGGTATTGAAGCACCAGCTTTGAAAATCTTTGTCATTATGCAGGTGAAAGATTGTAATAGCAATTTAGCTATTTACTTTTGTCATTACGTTGCTATTAGTCTGTAAGCTTTCCTAAAATGTGAAAAATAAAATAACAAATAATTAAGAGTATGAATCACACGGGTCAATCTTCAAAGCATCAAACATGAAAGGAACGCTGGACCAAGTCGGTCTATAGACAGGTGACTGCCTTAACAAATCGATATTCATCCGTGCCTCAAAAAGCTTACTAAGCCATGCCTTCAAACGTTAAAAGCGGAATTCATTGATCCCAGCAGTCATTTGTACATCTTTGACATTCGTTTCGGATAGTTAGAAGCCTAGAAATCCAACACCAGCCTTGCCAAGTGGTAGTGGTACCTACTCAATCACTAGTCAATGCAGGTCAGATAATCGTTTCAAGTAAAATGCTGGTATTCAGCTGCAACCAGGAGACTGGAAGCCGACCCCATATAGTTGGGAAAAAGCTAGGCAGATATTATCCATAGAAAAAGTACTTATTGGGTAATTCATTGAAACAGAGAGATTGTCTCATTCGTCTGTCCTAGTTTTTGTACCTATGTATTTTTTGCTGTTACCCACTGGGTGCAAATTAGACCCTTTGATACATTTAGTGATTGAAGAAAACTGATATGGAAAAAAAATTACAAATTATAAAGAAAATACTAGGTCAGATGATTGAGACATTCTCTCGGTTTCAAAGAATCACCCAATTCATATTCCTACAACAAAACTAATCGTTTTGTTCCTAGCCAACTTCAATCAAGTGTCGTGATGCAGTCCCAACATACCTATAGAGTCTAGTATCCGTTCGTATTTCCAGTGTCTTAGTGGCTTTACGTTAACCAATTTCAACCACAACAGTAGTCCAATCAAACTCCAACACAAATATAACTCTCTGTCGCCGCCACTTCTAAATAAGATCAGTATTAAGGCTGACACTACTGCACTGCAAAGTGAAACCTAAATATCTACACTAATATTATATAAAAGGGAAAGATATGTATTTTGTTTGTAATGAGATCAAAAATTGCTGAGCAGATTTTAAAATTCCTTTCACTATTAATGATATTTTGCTTGCTTGCCATGCTGAAATCACACGAAGGGGTTGCGGTAGACCAAGGAGATGGTTTAGGTATCTTCCTTAGGATTGACAAGAAGTGGCTCAGAGTAGGGAACAATGGAAGGAATGGAGGGAGGCTTTGGCATGTTCACTGATGCGCGTATGCGCGTGTCTGCGGTAGTAGCAACAGCATTCTTAGCTTTGTGGCTGCTTGAGCAGACTGGCCAGTATTGTGGGATTGTATACAAATGCATATCGAGAAACATTACTTTTCGACATGCATCTGTATTTAATTTTAGGTTACCCAACATGGTGTAACATAATTTTTAAGTGTATATTAACAGAAATATATATCTGCTGTACCTAAGACAAATAAATTATTGTTATTCACTTATAAAGTCTAGGTGGAGCAAAAGAGATTATCAGACTTTTGACATTTGCGCTCGAGGGACTTTTATCTACCTATCTTTGTAACTGTTTAGTCGTTCAAAAATACTACTAAAAACTAAACGTTTTAAGTGGCACTCTGTAAGCGAACCTAAACGCCAAAAACTAATACTTTAGTTTCAAACACACGAGCCGCGTTAACTTGAAGTTGAAACTTACCAACTTTGAAAATTTAGTACAAATAAATGGCGATATTCTGAATACATGCGTTTCTAACCATGGTGGCTTTCCATTATTTTACACAAAATAGTCTACTGACTCAAATATCCGCAAGACATCAACATAGCTAAGTCATACTGTTGTGATTTGTGTGATTAATGTAACACCATTTTCTGAAGAGGCTATTATGGTAACATTTTTATACATGACTAGCAGCCCGTCCCGGCTTTGCACGAGTAATAAATGTAGCCTATTTACTTTGAGTAAATGCAGCTTTCGAATGGTGAAAATTTTTGAAATCGACACAATAGTTTTTGAGTTTATTCATCACAAACATACACACAAAAATACTTTTCTCTCTTTATAATATTAGTGTTAGACATGAACTAACCTGATAATACTAGGCATGCCTTTTAAGTTCTGTCGTTTAAATATTTCCCATTAATTATCAATTTAGAATTGCTCAATTTTCAAATTTGCTTGAATTTAGAATGGTAAAACAATTGAAATGATTAGGATTGATGCAACTATTTAGTCACAGCGTTGTTTTGAATCTATCAAATCGCGCACAAAAATGAATCTCTCTATGGAAGACGTTCGTGCTATAACTTTTGAAGAGGTCTAACTCGGATTCAATGTTTCGAGGAGTTAGGATCTGTATTTTATGATCAAGCTTCTTGTCTACGGACTGTCGAACGCTGGTATTTAGAATTCCAGCGTGGAAATACTAGTCTTAGTGACAAATCTCGTGAAGGACGTCCAAAACCCGCCTTTACTGAAGAAAACATCGTTGCTGTGAGACAACTGATACTCGAAAATCGCCATGAGACATATCGGGAGATAGAGGCGTTAATATGCATCTCAGGGATAACCATACAAAATATCTTGAAAGAAAAGAAAGAAAACACGTTTACTAGGCACATCAGTACACACAATGAAATAACAATAAAACTAGCTAGCTTGGTGTGAGAAAGCTAGTTGGCCGATGAATTCCGCATTTGCTTTCCGATGATCATAAGGCGGCCCGAGTCAGATTGTGTAAGAACACTTTCCAAAGGTTCAAGTGAGAAGAGTCAATACACATCTACGACATTATCAGCGGTGACGATTCTTGGATTTATGCCTACGACCCTGATTCCAAAGCGCAATCCACAACCTGGGTCTTCCGAGATGAGCCAAAGCCGAATAAAGTTGTTCGCTCTCTAAGCACTTCAAAGAAGATGGTGGCTACGTTCGTGGCGAAAACCGGTCACGTTGCAACAATTGCACTTGATGATCGTATAACAATTAATGCAGAGTAGTATACCACAATTTGTTAGCCACAAGTTATCGCCGAAGTTCAGAAATCTAATCCAAAGCGACGCATCAACCTACACCATGACAACGCAAGCTCACATACCGCTGGTAAAACAATTGATTATTTGAGGCAGGAAAACATAGACATTCTTAACCATCCACATACAGTCCTGACCTAAGCCCTAACGATTTCTTTACATTTCCTAAAATTAAGTAAACTCTTCATGGGCGAAGGTTCCAGTCCGGCGAAGAAGCACCCAGTCGACGCTTTCAAGTCGGCAATTTTGGACATAGCGACTTTGGAGTGGAATAAGTTTTTAATAACTGGTTCGAGTGAAAGGAAAAAATGTATAAAACTACGAGGTGAATACTTTGTAAAACAAAAAATAATACTTTAAGGTTCTAGTTTTGTTTTTGTCTCTAAACGACAAAATTAAAAAAAAGCATCCCTCGTATTAGTACCTATAGACAACCTGCCCCAGCCTCGAGGGCTGTTACAAATCTTAGATTATGTAAAGTCTTATAATGTTCCCACTGCTGGGATGTAGGTCTTCTCTCCAGGAAAGGGAATGTACCGTAATTGATTCTAGGATATATGCCGGTTTCAGTCCGAGGTTTTCCTTCACCGTTTCGAGAGTTGTGGTGATGATGTAAATATGTAAATAACAAAAAGGCATTGGGCCATCACTTCTCGTTTCTCTACTGTAATCATCATCATCATCAGCCTTTTTAATGTTCTCACTGCTGGGACTCAGGCCTCCTCTCTAAGAGGGGAGGGGAGAGGGAACGGGCCGTAATCCACCACGCGGGCCCAGTGCGAGTTGGTAAATGTCACATGTCTTCGAATTTTCGGTTCTAAGACATGCCGGTTTCCTCACGATGTTTTCCTTCACCGCTTTGATATAATATTATATTACCTATTAACTACTATAACTATTAAACACTCACACTTTCCTCATGACCTATTCTGTTTGTATAAATAAATTATGTAAAAAACTATAGGTTATTTTTGAGTTAATTGCAAACAGACACAATAGAAATTTATTTTAAAAAAAGACCTTTTTAACTTATTTTCTGCTTTGACGAAAAAGAATAGTCTAAAAACTAAAAATAAACTAACCTTTTCTCTCCCTGCCACCGTCGTGTCTAAACACTATAGGTCGGTTGTGTTCCCGCCGCCACAACACGGTGGGCGGCGGCACCCCGGTTGCGGTGCACGTCAATCTTATGCTGCCGCCCTCTTGCGCCGAGCTGCCCTCCGTCACGCTGTCCACTATGTCCGGAGGGATCACCACGGATAAATGACCCATCTAGCAAAAATAATTGTGCTTGTTAGGCTTTATTAGTGACGTCTTTTGTTTCGGCTGTGGAGGGAGTGTCGTGATGTTTGCTGAATAGTTGATTAGGGTTGGCGCACTGAGAACTGCATAGTTTTCCCAAGTTTTTTTTTTGGGTGGATGACTTTCTAAGTGCGCTGGACGGTTTTTTGGGTATTAAATGAGACTGAATCGTTACTCTCGGCCATGTTACGCTCATTCGGGTAAGATCGGCTCGAGCCTGCCGCCCTTGCCCAGATGATTACATTTTTTTATTTTTTACCTCGTCTTAATGAAGTGTTCACTTCTATCGTGTAGACTCACAATTTTTTCTATAATATAGCAGCAATATGCTTTTGCATATTCCTATTAAACTCTTAGAAATTATGGTTGTTTTAACATATAGAAGGATCGAACTACCAATATTCCTTGAGCACAATAATCGATGCCTCCGATCAATGTCACGAATCGATGTAAAGAATCAGACAGTTCCCACTACAGCAAATCAAAACTATACTGACGAAACCAAAACAATTGAAAAAATCATCAATTTCGTCGATCGCCGGTAGATCGACAAATATGTATGACTCCCGTTTTAATAAATCCTAAAAATTTATCACAACGTATATAGGTATACCATTTCGAAACAATGATGACAAATTACATAAATCTGATTGATATCGTGTTTGTGGTGAAAACTAATTACACCCTAATTTGATAATCACCTAATATCATCACCTACATTTTGAAGTAATTACCTGCTTAAATATTTAGATAGGATTACATCGAGGTTTTAATGTTAAATGTTTGGAACACGTCCGTGAGTTAGAAAAGTAAATAAAGCGTTTTATAATCCTTGACGCCGCAACCGTAGTTTACTTAAAAAGGAACTTAGTGTTTATATTTTCAGTAAATTTAAAGTACTTAATAAAGTCAGAAAAAAATTCCCGCTATCTAACATATTTTCTATTGGCTGAATACGCTTCGAGATAAAATTCTTGAATGAACAGTGACATAACATACATTCCTCTCGAGGAATGTAAGTCTAATAAACTATCGAACTTTATGCTATATTGTAACTCACTATTATTGATTTTTGCACTGCACTTAATCAGACGTTCACTCACCCGTGCAGTCTGTTCCATTATAATTTATTGGGAAATGGAATAAGTGCTTGTAGCACTCGCTGCTTGATTGAACACTTCTAGTTGTTTCACAACTGCACAAGTATTGCTGTGTTCACAAGTCCTCTTCAAAAAGGAAACGAATACTATCTTGTTTACAAATGTAAAATTTAAAGTTTTAGAGCGTTCTCTGCGAAATAACTTGATACTTTGTAAACTTAAGTACGTAAGCGTAGTAGGTGACAAAGTGTAGCTTACCTGACTCTTCATAGGGTCTGTGTTGACTTGGCACATGTACGTGCCCGAGTCGTTGGCTTGCACGTTGCTGACGTGCAACTTCCACGTGTTGTGGTTATTGTAGGTGACACCCAGCCGCGGGTTCAGTGCCACCATGTTTGTGTGTATCGCCAGAATCGCCTTCGAGTCTGACTTAATCCACGCCACCTAAAAATAATATTGGCATTATTTCTCAGTTCGACCAAAGCCTTATTGGATTCCTTATAATCTGTTGCGACAATATAAATATTGACTACGAGACAATACAGACAGAATTGGCTTCATATTGACACAAACAGTACACATTTATAAAACAGACGCGCCATATGAAGTTTAATCAAAGCCAAGAATATCTGGAACAGCCGGAAGCTAAATTTAACAATGTAATTAGAGCGGGTGTCTACGAAACAAAACGGTTCTGTAGCGTTGCATACGAGCGTGAAATTTCATTTTATATCTAGGATTAATGTCATAAATCGCTCGCATTTCCCGGGAGCTCTCGCGAGTTTTAAATCGTTTGTATTGTTCACAGTGAAGACGAAACTTAATGTGACTTAAACGCTATAGCAAATGTAAAACTGAGGGTGCGACACGTGAAATTGTGGAGAGTTCCGCGGGAGGAATGCACGGTGTCTCATCCGCGCCGCTCCCGAGCATTTTTCATGTGACATCTCGCTTTGTTGCGGTTGGAAAATAAATTAGTAACAATTTCATTGTTTGTGAGAATTATTTCCGCGGAGTTTCAGCGTAAGCGCTAGTGCTGCCGGCTGAATGCGAGCACTTGTCGCAACTACCACTTTTTGTTACCGTGCAAGCTTTCATAGTTAGATGTTTACATACTGTTTCATTTGAGTTATAGACGCGATTTATGCTTTGCAGTTCTTGTGTTTAAGTTAAGAGTAGTTCGTTAATTAGCTTTAGTATTAAAGTTAATTTATTCTTCCGCGTAAATTAATGCTATTAGCTCACATGGTTAATTTTTACTTTTAATTGCAAACATAAAGAGCAGTAATGTTGCGACAAGTATTTGAAGAGATTAAGTAGATAGATGATCCAGAAAATAAGGATAGTACAGAAAATATAATGAGATTGTTTTGTAGAAAGTCAAATACAAATATTTAATGGGTTATGTATTAATTATATCTAATAATTAAGATTTGTCATGGGTGTAAGCTGTAAGTTGTTCAAATTAAATACGACGCGAATACACAAGTAGGTTAAACCACATTATTTTTAGTATATGCGAAACCTGAATATAGTTTGTTCAGAATCAGTAACAGAATCGAACCCAACATTTTTTTTTTTGTCACTTTAGATTTCTTACCAATTTAAAAAAAAAAAAAACGTACTTTGGACACCACCGAAACTAGGTAGGTACAAGACAGGTTATGGCCGTTCTAATCAGCGTACAGCTGGGTGCGGGAGCAAAACAATCCCTGAGTCACCTGAATGGCCCGGTGACTATGTATTTGTGCGGACAACTAGGTAACAAAACAAGCTTATAACTTTGTGATTTTTTATGATACAGTTATGAGATTTTGTACATAGATTCTTTATATAAAAATACTAGATAAGTATTTCGGGTTTCGCATATACTAAAAATAATGTTGTAAGAACATTATTACGGAAATGGACAGAATTTATGTTATCATCATCATCATCATCAGCCTTTTTAATTCCCACTGCTGGAACTCAGGCCTCCTCTCTAGGACAGGGAATGGGCCGTAGTCCACCAGGCGGCCCCAGTGCGGGTTGATGAATGTCACATGTCTTCGAATTTTTGGTTCTAGGAAATGCCGGTTTCCTCACGATGTTTTCCTTCACCGTTTTGAGACCAGTGGTGATGAAATAAATTACACAAAGTAATGCTAAAGTAAGTAGTGGCTGGGTTCGAACCCGGGACCTACAACTCGTAAGTCGGGGCCATTACTAATCGGCCACCACTGCTCGAATTTGTATTGTATAATATTATTATAACACTGAAAAGTTGGTTTATTTGGTTGAACGTGCTAAACTCAGGAACTACTGGAATGAACTGAAAAAATCATCTAGTGTTGGATAGTCTATTCATCAATAAAGGCTATATTGTTATTTAGCCTGTAGCCACACTATACACGATAAATAGGATAGCAGTAACCAAAAACACGGGTGAATCTGCGCGGGAACGTTAGTTGTACAATTAATAGACAGTACATAGATAACTTTGGAACTTATTAGGTATTTAATTTAATTCTCATAAATTTATTTGAACAGAAAAATGTGTTAATGTAAAAAAATAATATGTATACGTTATCTATCAAAAGTGTATGTTGCAATATTATCCCTTATTTTAAATTTATTTAAAAACAGCGAAAAGCGCTTCAAGCGATTTAGAAAGCATATTTTATGAGAGAAACACTGAAAATAGTGAGGCTAAATCCGATTGCTTTATATTCTTCACATTATTTTGATTCACACGTTTCAAATTCAATAAAATGGTGTTATTCCAGAAGTGCCTTCACGATTTTATTTCGTTTTACGGAAACGAAAGTATCTGGCTTTTCAGTCTATACTCGAATATTGTAAGGTAAAATAATGTTTTTGTGTATTAAAGGAAAACAGAAAATATTATTATATTTGCTAAAAGTAAGGAAATGTCATGGTTTAGAAGAATTGAATTTTGAGACAGCAAAATTTTGAGTTTTTAGGACTTCGTTGTTCGTCATTTATAAAAGTAAGGGAAACAAACCATTCAAGAAAAAATTAAATTTTAACCAGGAGAATACTTCCGTCTCAAATAAAATGTTTTTAATTTCTGCTTACTTGGCAGAAATTTACAATACATTTTTTTTGTGGTAGGCAATGAGTAATCGTTAATAGGCTTCTGCTCTAGGGTGGAATGAAAGGGTTTTTCATACTTTTGTAGACTAAAACGAATTTGTGTCCTTCAGTTGTGTTTTGGGTTCTAGGACCTCGGGAACTCTTCCAATAATTCCCGCAGTCCTAGCAGCAATCGGCTCTACTGGGCCTCTATAGTTTTAGTTATGAGTAAATCTCTATTATGCGCGCCTGGCACACTACGCACCTTTTACCCTGTCTTTATCATTACCGGACGTTTGGAAGCAAGCAACCCATTGCTCGTATTCGTTATCATACAAAGTCACCATATCTACCTATCTAAATCGTAAAAAAATCTTCATACCAATAAAATATGCAACACAGTAACCGTTAATCAGTTTCATACCTAACTATCTACGTTACACTGATACTACATCTGATTTGCATTGTTGTTTAACTAAAGTATGCATTATTTACGACTGTTGGTGCTATACACTGACTTGCAATTGTAAAATGTAAGTTTATTTTTGTTTTTGTTTGACTGTAAAAGAAATTGAATTTTAGTTACAACTGAATAAAACAAAATTATCGAGGTGTAAAAAAATAATATTGGTTACTTTGGAGAATAAAAGTTTTTTCCACCTGGAATTTAGTGAACCTTATGATGGAGTTAAATCTCAAATAGTAAGTTATTTTTACAACAGGTTAGTTTTATTTGAAGTTGTTACATATTTGTTTTATTTATTCAATTTTAGTTGCTAGATAGACTTTTGTTCTATTTAACGTATCGATGGCAATTTAAATAGAATTGAAATAATTTGGAAATTTCTGGCTTGTTCGTTAGCGTCTATTAGTTTCTAAATAACTTGCTGGTATAACTAACACACAACACGATATATCGCACTCCAGGGCAGAGTCATTAATGAATTTCCACCTGAACAGGTTGTCCTTAATTTTAAAACAATTCTTGTAAATAGTTAGGAATGGATGGACTATATTTTTAATATGTCTAGAAAAACGGTGACTACTTTTTCTTCTTTTTTTAGGTGAGACGTCTCATTGACCTTGTTTAAATCATGGATGGTACAGGTGGTTGTACATGCTGAGCAAGAAAGGTGGTGACACATATCTTATGACGGGGCTCCACACTTATACTGTGTTGTGTCAGGTCAAAGATACCCCATCTGACCGAATTGTTTCTGCTGCGATTATTTAATTAGTAACTACTGAGATTACGACTAAGAAAGGTGTCAGGAGTTGCAGGGAAATTCCCAACCAATATAGGCGCGAGCTTAAGAACGACGAGGAATGAACCGCCCGGGGCTGTGGATGGCCGTCCGCCAAGGGCCAGGCTAGTTCTAGTCTGGCCTGGTCAAACCGTCTGGCCGGCACGACGGCCGATCAGGGCCTCAAGTCTGCTATTGCAATAGTGTCAGAATGGTCTATCATTGATGTCATAGTTGTCGATTTTGACAAGTTTAGTAATCGACTAATATAATGGCGTCATTATGACTTTCCAATGGTCAACCACTGACACTCCACTGAAAGAAGTGGAGAATACATTTTGACGAATGAATATTTGACGTATGCGGTAATCTGCTAAAACTTTGACAGTTTATTTGATCAAGGATCTACCATTAGAACGTTATTGTGCAGTTATTGGTTTTAATATGCTCGATATTATCATTCTTGCACAATTCTATTACGATACCATTGACTGATCAATGATCAATCATTATGAATTAGCAGATTACGAACTTTTAGCGAAATGACAATGTGATCGTGTTGGAATGAAGAATTTATATAAATAGCAGACTTGGGCCCCTGGTTGACAAAGACAAGAGCGTTGTGTTTCAAGCGCGTAGTAACAAGAGGGTAACATATCCTTAGATACTAGTAGAGTGGAGAGGTATACCACGGTTATCTACGACAATCTCAGAAGTACGGTCAAGATCCATACCCGCATTTTACTGGTTATTATTATTATTCGCCCTTCTCCCGAGCTCATTTGCTCTTGCAAATCTCCACTAGCCAAAGGTAAAAGAGAGGTGGGAGCTCTATTCCTCGTCAGAGTTTATTACGGCCCTCCAATTACGGCAATATTATTATTATTATTTCAAAGTAAACCAAAGCAAACAGTTACAATAGTGTATCAATCTAAAGAGTACCCATTCATAATATTAATGTAACCAATTTTACAGGTAACTAAACGCCTGCAGCAGTTAACTGAGGCACTTAATCATTCGTCTATTAAGATGAATGTTGGCATTCGCTGTGGTAACTTGCGTCTATAGTTTATGTTATGACAGATAACGTTATATGACACTGTATTACCATTATGGTTTAAGTGGAAGATATTGTGGTCAGGAGATTGCCAGTGTCGGACTATGATCGGCCTAAAATGTTAAGAACGTTGTTTCTTTTAGAGTTCCGTAGTACAAAAGGAAAAAAACGGAACCCTTATAGGATCACTTTGTTATCTGTCCGTCCGTCCGTCTGTCTGTCCAGACCATTTGTCTCAGGAACAGGTAGATGTAGCAAGTTGAAATTAAAACTATATACTCAAGTCGGCGGTCCGGAAAAAAAGATATGGCCATTTATATCGCAAAAAAAGTTTATTTCGACACTCAAAGGAATCAAAATTCATAGAGTACTTCCTGTTGACATATAATCCTTAAATTTGGCATGAAGTAAGGTCTTATAGCACATATATAGGAAAAAATCTGAAAACTGTAAATTAGTGGTCACGCCACAAAAAAAAAATTGTGATCCGGAAAAATCTTCGTAACTCAATTCGGAAATTGAACTGTTTTCATATGTAAGCGGAACCCTCAGTGTGCGAGACCTACTCGCACTTGCCTAGTTTTTTTTTTTATAATTTTGTTTGCAAGACTTGTCAAAGGGCAATGGAGCGCAGCATAATAGATATTAAGCGAATAGATCGTGTAAGAATCACCACGCTGCGCTCTATAACTCATGTAACAAATGCCGAGTAAAAACAGCCGCGTTAAAGTGGTGAAAAGTAGTGATAGGCTGGCCAAGTTGTACGAAAGCACCCGGATAGATGGGCGAGGAATGTCACTCACTCGATACTGGGAAGCGGCGGCGAAGGCGGTGTAAAGTTCTGATCATGTTCGCGGGGCAAATTTGGTCAGAGATCACCCTAGATGTTTGGAAGGAGAAAGGTAAGGTCTTTTGCCCAGCAGTGGGACACTTAATAGGCAATTAAAAATATTATTTACACACTTGAAATCCCCATTGATAAGGCAGTGGTGTAAAATATACTCGGATATAGTTAAAACATAACTTGCAAAATAAGAATGTCTCATTTTGCAAGTTATGTTTACTCTCATGTATCTAATAGATTGCGTGCTTATTGCTATCAACCGGGTATGTATAGAGATTCCGAGTTGACTTGATATAAATTTACAAAAAAAAACATATTTTTAGTTCTTAAGGTTTTTTTTATTTAGTTTAGAATTCAGTGCAAGTATATGTATACATAATGATAATTAGTTAAGTATTTTTTAATATGTAAATAGTATCCTAATAGTATTTACATAAAAATTGTATGAGCTAATATAAAAATATCTAAAAGAATATTCATAACTTGAGAAATACTAATAATAATATCATTAGTATTTCTCAAGTAAAACTTTTGTTCTGGGTCTCCCTAGTTTAGACTACAGCAGCAGAAATATGTTTCAAACTGCACAACTCCCTCTTTAATGACATGTCTTGAGAAACTAAAGATTGTGAGCTGTTTGGTAAAAAATATATACGCATATATTGAAAAGATATGCATGTTTTCCACTGTTAAAATATTTTATAATCATAAAGACGTCATCAATTTCATCAATTTCTTGAAGTGGTTTGTTTTGAACTTTTTAGTTCGGTCAGATTTTTGATGCTGTCAACATTATATTTTTTTAATATGTCTATTGTATTACATTTAATTTTTTTTTTTTATACGAGTATATATACCTACTTTTGGAATTGTTTGCCCTTTATTTTCACACCTTGAGATTGTAACAAAAAAATGTTTTTTGGAAACATAATTTGGCACTATTTTTGTAATTTTGATGTGCCCAGTATTACTCTCGAAAAACATAATGCTCTTTCTGGCGGTCGGGTAAAAAAAAACGCATCTGACACTTTTTAAAGTGTTATTGTAAAACCTTGTTTTTTACGTGTAAATAAACTCTTTAACCCTAAAGAAGAAAGAAATAATACATTATTACCCTAGTTTGACGTCCGAGCGTAGGGAAGTCACTAACAGTGCGGGGGGACTAAATAAGTCTTTAGCATGAGGTAAATATCAACCCACTCTTCAGGCAACTTCACGCTTATTTTCCGAGTATGACTAGTGGAAAAACTTATTACTAATGTTATCTCTTCGATCCGGGAATCGAAATAAGAGGAAGTAAGTAAAGATATAACATAAAATTAAGTATAAGAAACTCCTCAGATAAGGGGGAAATATAACTTAATAGTTATTTTAATTTAAATTGTATTGTTTTGACCTCCACTTGCGGTAAGGCAAAGCCGCGAGCCGCAACAGTAATGTCGAGGAAACAAATGAACACGATTACTTCTTGTTCTTAAAAAAAACTAAGTTTTTCATATCAGCCAGTATAATCATTTGGATTTGGCATTGAGGGTGTTTTTTATCAGCGTGCGGATTTCATCGCGCAAGAGGGTTTGCCCGCTTGCAGAAAATATTAAAATGCAAAAAAAAAAATGTAGGTGTGTATCTTACATATTACACGCATTATAATAAATACTTGTATGAAATGGACATTTGCGGGAGTTACACGTGCGGGGCAATGCCACAGTCATGCGTCATCAAAACCCCACGATATTAAAAACACCTAGTTCTTTATTTACTTTGAAAACACATCTGTCAAAATTGCTGTGTCACTTAAAGTGACAGCTTTCTATATTCTTGGTATAATAATATGAACAAACTTATAAGATATGACAGGTTTATTTAAAACGTAATCAATTTATCTTTTCTCTTGTCAAAAAATGTGTTATTTTAGTCACTTTTTTTGCTTTTCCAAGAACATTATTTCTCTGAGTGTAAAGAGCGAAATGCTTCATAGATTACAAACTTTATGATGGATGAAGTGTTCGTTTCACTTGGGTGCAGCGGACTGTGGATCACTTATTTTATGCTTGGCTTGTCATCTGGTGCACGTGGGGTTTTGCTTGAAATAAGCCTCATAGGAGCAGGAGCCTATTATCCGCCTTCACTCTTCTAAGGTAGTTTAAATGTACTATGGATGAAGCAGTTTGTTTCTTACTTTATTATTTTATTTTTAATGTTATAATTAGCATTGTACCCAGCATGTCAACAAATTGTAATATGTAATTAGTAAGGAAACTGTCTCTTGAGATACAGGTTAATTACCTAGTTCAGGAGGAGTTGTTGAAAATTCGGACACAATATGTTCGGAAACAGTATCGGAATAGATACATTTAATTTTTTTTGTTTGACTGTACTGAACAGCTTCTTTTTGGTGGTGGAGGAATGAAATCAGGAGGCAGAGCTTTAATGTAACAGTGAATAAATTATTATTATTATCATTACTTCTAAAATACTTGCAACTATCCACGCAACTAGCTTCGCCTGCGCACTGTGTAACACTAATGCCTATTTTATAAGTTATGTGTGTCTTGGACTATGTTAAATATAGCACACAGTGTAGTGATTTAGTCGTGAGCGTGTTACAAACCAACAGATAGACCGTTTATTACTACAGTCTCATCAAATCTGGCACCTAACCTTGAAAGGTTGTCTGTTTTGGCTCTTAAAGTTTTAATATAGCTTTTACAGAGCAAGACATCTGTGACGGATAACTAGACAAAAGTTCTGCGATGCGATTTTTGATATCGACGATAAAAATCCCTAAGAGTAGATATTACTTTTGAAATATTAATTACTATTACTCTTATTTATTTGATATTCTAGTTCAATTTCAAGATAATAATATTATATTTCAGTATGTACTCAGTAGCTATCGTGTCTGTTATTAATTAAATGAAGTATTTAATAAATATCAAGAATAAAATAATGAAGATTATTTGAAAGTTTTTTCTGAAATGTTAGCCGAAAAAACAGCTTTACGAGGCAGCATTCTAATGAATTTTGACTCGTATTTTTTTCTATTCTGTTGTAGTTATTTTTATCCTATAAAATTGATTTATTACGTAGGTATGTTTTTTTTATCTGATATAAACTAGTGCTTGAGTGCGATCCCACCTGATTGTAAGCAGTGACGCAATTATTGCTGGCGAGGCGCACTAGTTTATTTAGAGCTAAGTTTTTTTTGTATTATGTTCATGTATTATTTTATTTGTAATGTTAAAATTGTGCACTGAATCCTACCCTCTAGTTTGATCTCTCTCTATCACTCATTGGTTTGCTTTAAGAAAACTCAACTTTGAGTTAAGCTCGCTAATTCATGAACTCTGTTAGCCAAAGTTACAATATATGTAATATTTTGTTTCAATAAAGAATTTAGCAAAATTGTAAAAATATCGAAATCGTACTGAAACTTCGGAAACAATTCCACCAAACAATCGTCTTATACTCCGCTTTCCTTTCAAGATAATCCTTCAGATGTTTTATAAGATATTCGAGTTCCACCGATATGCCACAATGCACTCGTGGAAATGTCCTTTTGTAGCCAACAACTAAGGAGATTCGAGGCATATCCGCTCCGTTATAGTGTAAATGGAACCAATACATAGGCAAAAGAACCGATATATTTACCTCGGAAAATATTTTATACATTTGTTTGTGGTGTTCCGTACCTCAAAAGGAAAAATACGGTACTTTTATGATCAGTTTGTTGTTCGTCTGTCTGTCAAGAGCCTGTATCTCGGGAACGCGTGGAGGTATCGAGTTGAAATTAAAACCATATACTCAGGTCTCCAGTCCCTTGAAGGTGTAAAAAAATAAAATCCATAGAATCAAAATTCATAGAACTTTTCACGTTAACCTAGAATCACACCACCCGCCCGTACGCTCCGCCCTCCCGCGTATGGTGCAGTTCGGATGTAATCGGTGTGCAGTTCACACGACTGCAATCAGACCGCACGTTTGGTTTGCAGTTCAATTGCAGTCGTGTTTGCAGTTCTATTGCAGTCGTGTCAACTGCATTCAAACTGCACTTATACTGCAATTTGCTGTTGGATTGCAGTTGAAATGCGGTCCGTCTGTTTAGACCTGAAGCTGTCCAGTAATCGCTGGATAATGGTCAGTAACACCAAGGCGCTACTGGTCTTACTTGAGGAGCTAGGGTGAATCGAATGACACATTAGTCTCACCTGTATGCAGAA
Source organism: Mythimna albipuncta (assembly GCA_929112965.1). Taxonomy (NCBI): domain Eukaryota; kingdom Metazoa; phylum Arthropoda; class Insecta; order Lepidoptera; family Noctuidae; genus Mythimna; species Mythimna albipuncta. The sequence goes on from OV815969.1 coordinate 13,154,637, forward strand.
TACTCGTTTTAGACGTGGAGTTACGGACACCAGCCCCACATACAATCTGCACTAATATTATAAAGAATCAGTAATCAGCGCTAATATTATAAAGCGGTAAAGTTTGTTTTTTTTTAGGAAGAAATCTCTTTAAGTTCTGGTCCGACTGCTAAAAATTTATTCCTGATTGACATGGGCCGTATTTTATGTACGCGGGTGACGCCGCGGGTAAAAGCTAGTACAATATATCTACTTATTACATGTTATTTGTTTATTTTACATGGTAAGTCTGCACCGCAAATTACTTGATGTTAATATTGCACGTTTATTTGTGTTTGACTTGAAGCACTAAGATTGATTAAACTTGTTCGAAGTATTGCTGCTATTGCAAATGATGTAACTCGTTCTGGAATAACTTTCATCGAACTCAAGATCTGAACTTGTTGACGTAAAGCTTCTCATTATAAATACTTAGACCCCTCGCTCACGACGACTTTTGTAGCGATGCTTTCGCGCGCGACAGTATCGTTACTAACGTGCGTTAGTCGCATTTGCAAGCGCTATAGAAAAGATGCCAACGCGCTAAAGCATCCCCTCGACCAAGATCTTCTCCCCCTCAGCCTTAGCTATGCACATACGCGATGATTGGTAAAGTGTAGTTAGCGGTTTTTAGACCCCCCAACCCAGGATACACCACCGTAAAACCGGTCTTTTGCTATGTGATTATGTGTGTAATAAACACATCTTACACTGGACATTTCGTGTGGATATTGTCTAGGTTTCTATTGAATTCAAAACTTGCTTACCATCAAGAGAGATCTCAGTCAAACACAAGTTTATATCATGGACGGCATGTCGTTATTCCCTTGGAAGATGGGAAGGCCTTTAGTATGGGACGCTACTTGACGCTCTTGCGCCTTCACATCTTCCTAGCTCGTCGTGTCGTGCTGGTGCTGCCGCTGCGGCTGCGGAGAACCTCAAGCGGCGGAAATTTTGTTGGACAACTTTGTTGGAAGTTATATTTTCGAACCGTTTGGGGTTGAAACTCTTGGATCGTGGGGTCCGAGTGCTCACAAGTTGTTTAAAGATCTATCGAAACGTCTAGTAGAAGGGCTGGCTTTTACCTCGGACAGAGGATGAGCATTGCCATACAGCGTGGCAATGCCGCCAGCCTTTTGGCCACATTACCAGTCGACAGCGATGTTGAAGAGTTTTTGACGCCATATTTTAGTTTTTAGTTAGTTGTAATTAGCGTAGGGTTTTATTATTATTATTATTTTCATTTACTGTAATTATAGTTTTTAGTTGTGTATGTAATAAGTTAAATTGATTTAAATAAAATGTTGACGCTAAAAAAAAAGTTTATATCATTAAAAAAACTTAAAGTGCCTATAAAATTAATCCTGTGGTCTGTGTGGAAGTTAAACCTTTGAAAATCAGCAATTTTGCGTGATCTTTGGTACTTATTATGAAATACTCTAAAAACTAAAGAATTTTCTGTAAACCTTGCACATTTACGTATAATTTTGATTCAGAAAAATTAAAGATTTTTCCAAAAAAACCCTTAATTTTTTTTAAATATCCCTATTTCAGGAATACGAGTAAGTTTTGTGAAATGTTCGAGTTACTGATGAAATTATTAATTGCCAAGAGCTTTCAGGTGTTATCTCTTTGCAATGCATTACGTTGGATAAAATAACAAGCTTTTGAAGAATATTTTATTAGTAAAAACATATATAGGTTTAGGGTGGTTATTGATTGATACTTTTTATCAATCAATCAATCAATGATCCCATTATCTTAAGCTTTTAGTGACATTATAATTTATTAACCACTGAAAATTGTTACTTAGGTACCTGAATTGATCATTTTATGATTCTATGACAATTTAATTTTATTGTACGAACACCAAAATTATAATATTGTATTTTTACCTGCTTCAGAAGTAACATATAAAAAATATAAGTGCTTCTATCAAATATTATGGACCAAACGTCTTTTATTTTTATTTAGTCTTCTTAAATTGTTGTCTACATTTTTTTTAAACGTCTCCCCACACTCGCAGTTATTGGTGGGTACGTCCACAAACTTGTAAACTCACATATATAAAACACGATGATCCAGAAAATTATCTGTAGGCAATACTGTTGTGTGCGGGAATCCAACGCACGATATGCTGAGCAGTCTGCAGCCAATCGCTATCATCACTGTGTTCGTAAGTTTAAAAGTGAAAATACTTATTTAATTACGTCATACTCTAACGGTTGAAAGAATAAAGATGAGAAGCCTCATGGGTAGACCATGTCTTGGAATAGAACATAAGATATTTTTTCCCCTGGGATAAATAAATTATCCCGTAATAACCTACTATCACGCGGGCGAAGCCGATGGCGGAAGCTAGTTAATAATAAATATTCGCATTTGTAAATGAAGAAAATATAGAAGACGGGTCTTTTTACTGTTTCCACATTTACAGTACCTAACTGGCCTGTTGGTCTAGTGGTTAGTGGTTCTGACTGCTATGCCGGAGGTCGTGGGTCCGATTCCCACCCAGGATAAATGCTTGTGTAATGAGCATGATCATTAGTTCTGTGTCTGGGTGTAGTTTATCTATGATGTGTATGTATTTAGAAATAAAATAAATTTAAGTATGTTTATCAGTTCTCTAGTACTCATAATACAAGCTCTGCTTAGCTTAGGACTAGACGGTGTTATGTGATAGTTGTGGAATATAATTAGTATTATTATATTATTTATCTAAGAAAACGTATAGAAACAGTAGATGCTATTACTCACCCTATAGTTGGACAGGTGGTTAACGACACACGTAAAGTGCACGTCGCGTCCTTGTGTCACTGTGTGGTTCTCCAGAGCCTGCAGAAACTCAGGTTCCAGTTCCGCCTGGATCGGCATCTCACCTGCAAGTATACGAATTTCAGATGTTTAGGCTACCTGCATAAAGTACTGAGCTCCTAGCTTCCAGAAGGTAAATAAGATGACATATAACCAACAAAAGTTACATAACTTTTAAACGAACTTAAATCGGAAAGATACAGGCAAGATCGTCACCAAAATAGAACGACTACGAATTCGAAAATTCTACGAAAATTCGAAAAAATTTTTTGCAAACAAAAAAGGAAACATAATATCAATAGACCATTTAATTATTTTTTGAACAACGTACAAAAAAACGATTCAGTCAAATTGAGGACTCCGTCCTTTTTGAAATCTGTTCAAAAATACATATAGACCTATAATAACGTTACCATACAACTATAGGTATTGTTGTGTAGGTTCAATCAACAGTAAATAATTAATGATTTACAGAGTGTTAGTTCTATAAATTCGATGTAATAATATTCTAAACCATTTCTGAACGGTCATCAATGTATATACGACTTGTTTCTGTCAGCGGCTTCGCCCGCGTGAAAGTAGATTTTTCTATACGAACTTGTAACCCCGTTTCAAGCCTTCCCAAAAATCCCTTCTCAGTCCACCATTTAGTTCTACCTACGTCATAAAAGGAAACCTTTTGCAAAATTTAACGCTTCTAAGCCTTGTAGTTTCGGCCTTGCGCTGATAATATGTCAGCCAGTCAGTTTCTCCTTTTATATACAGAATTAATTAATTGAAATCCTCACCTATAAATAAAGTTCTTTCAACATCAACCGTTCAGGGAGGTATGTAGCATGGTTAACCTCATAGAAACTATTTCAATTGCAATACTTTGAGTATGTGCAAATTGTTCTCAAATTCTCGATAGATATTAGCAACAATAACAAAACAATGTACACATTGAAACTAAAACAATGTAATTACACAGGGTTTTGAGTTATAATTAATTATGCAATAACAAAACTCTAATTAACCGTAGATGAAGTTTCAAACTCCGCGATATCATTTTATTATAATATAAATTAATTTGATTTTGATAATGTCAAGGGGTCTTATAAGAACTATTTAATCCTCCTCAAACAGTTTTCTAATAAATTACTATTAAATTATTTACTAAGGCACGAGTAGGTAGGTATTATACTGTCGAAACGTTACTTGTTCGAGCGCCTTCTGCTTACCTAATTTTAGTTATAATACTTTGGAATTGGGATTAGTAGGTAGCTATTTATTTGTGATATTAAGTTTATTTGACAACTTTAAAGACAATTAGATATCTTCAAGGGGTAAGTAGGTATTAAGTATTTAACTAATGATTTTGTTTTTATTTAATTTATGTAAGTATTAACGTTATATAGATAATATATTGTAGATAATCAAATAGTTCTGATGCCTTTTCGATGTTTTAATATAATGTACAAATACCGGCACGGATCTTGAGCGCTGACTTGAACTTGAAATCGCGCAGACTTGAATGAGAAGTGAAGTATTGGGTCTCTTTAGTGGTATGAAGTGAGACGCGGGAGCTGGGAGTACATCTTTGTTGTTACAGTGATTGGCTCGATGATGTGTACGATGCGCAAATTGAGCCTGACTCTTTCAACGAGCGCTCAAGATTCGTGCCGGTATTTGTTCCCACAAATAAGTAAAATTAAGTTTAGTGTGTTTAAGTTAAGTGTTGTCTGTAGAATTGGTATTTTTCTTAGGTGGGAAACTATGATCATCTATTGAAATCTCCCGCCCCTGGGCGGCCCGGGCATGTCAGACTTTTGCTGACCAAACCCATTTCTAGTTCGTCATTCCAAGACCAGGTTTTCCTTTCAGAAACGAACCCATGGGCCCAGTAAGCTTCGACCGTGCTAAGCCCCTACGTATTCTATTATATTCTATAAATATTATGGTTTCCTATAATCTCGTTTAACCAAGGATTATCTGGAAGACAGTGTTAAGCTATCGTGCCGTTAAGTTTTACGGCTAAGTGTGGACAACTTTTTAAGTATCTTGTATACTCCTAGTTTAATTAGCAACTCGTTAACAAATCTTTTACTATCTTCCTCTTCCTTAAAATAAACTCCGTGCAACTTCGTGTCTCAGGTTTTTACTTACCCGTCAGGGCTTTCATCATATTTTCTTTTAATAATATAAACTATTACTTGGCTGCGATCCTACATGATGGTAAGCTAAGTTTTTTAAAAGTCTATTTAGGTACTCTTAATCTTGAAGACACCCAAATTATAAGAGGACGAGAAAATCACTGTAGGCAAATTGTTCTAGTCCTTTGATGTACGCGGTATAAATGACGAGGCATAACGCTTAGTCCGTACCGTATAAGGGTGACCACTCGCTGCATGTTGGTAAATCTGCCGGTTTTTTGCCAACAAGGGTTATGTTTTCGCACATATCTTGTATGTAATATTCCAAACAAAAAAGGGTTACCTACATAAAATATTAGCTTAGATTTAACAGACTTTAAACAATCGTCAATTGAAGAAAAGAAAGGAAGAGGACCCATCTCACTTAAAAATAACATGTTAATTTAATAAAACCACACACCAACAAAATTCAAATAAAATCCATTACCGCGGTCATATCTAAGCGCCCAGTTATTTAGAGTACAGTCGCCGAGTATTAGCCGCGCACTCTAAATAAGGGTAGGCTTTACCCGAACAGTGGAGCAGTGTGGATAAAATGTAACGCAGCACCGTTCGGATTTAGGCGAACAAGTAAACTCTACTAATAGGGGTTAATACCTAAGTGTTGTGCGAAACAGGTGCGGGTCGGAGAGGTTTCTTACGAAAACATTAGCATATTCCGTGATTTCACAAAGGACACGTGACTTTTGGTCAGGAAGTGAACCCGTAAAGTTTCGGTTTTATTTTGAAGGAAACAGGAAACAGGATAGCGAAAATGAACTGTGATAGTAGGCAAGGTTATTTTGAAGCTGAGGGATTCAAAACCCGGAATGAGTCTTAAGGAGATGTTTTTTTCTGGTAGCGCACATTTCACAGTCATTGAAAGGTCGATAATTTGATGTGAGTCGTTTTCACCAATAACACATGAAGAGTAATTTGTTGAATAATATTATTGTAAACAAATTCTAAAATCAATTAAAAAAATATGTAACATTAACACAACGGACAAAAAGAAAAACATAAGTACATGATAATAAATATATCACAAAAAAAAAATTAGATTTAATTAGTTCCAATCAGCCGCTTAAACATGTCAGGCATTTTGTTAAATACAAACGCATACTGGAGTCCACATACGGACACAGAGCCAGGCAGTCAGTTACAAATGTCGTGTCTAAGTTAACATTGAATCTCGCTATATTACATCTACATTTTTTTTTTTCAACTCGGGCTAAATCTCACTAAACCCTACATCTAAGACCTTTTTTCATTCAATCCTAAAGAGAGAAGAAAGTTTAAAACTTTGTATGGAAGTCCGTAATTTTTTAATAAAAGTAGATTTATGTCACCACAAATGTAACGCGAGTGAAGTCACGGGCAAAATTTAGTCTTTCATTAATCTACTTGTACATTTATTGAATATTAAGTAGGTAAAATCTGTTCATATTAATACCGAGGGTTTATAGTCTCAAAAGATAACAAATTCGGTAACATAAATATTACGTTAAGGGATTCTTTGAATATTCGTTGCTACAGTTTTCTCATGTGATTCTTTTGGATTAATCCGATTAGTTTCGAACTCTATTCTGAGGTCATATAATAATGTTAAACATTGTCAAAGCACATGAGCAGTTATTGGGGCTTATACAATAAAATCAACAGACAATCCGACAATTTTTAAGTTTCTTTCGTACGTTTTTAAACGACACGGATAGCGTAATGGTTGTTATGCGGCGTGTCATGGTTTCGATTCCCGTACGAAACAAATACTCGTATTTGTATGGCCTACAAATACTTGTTCTGAGTAGTTCTTTTGGGTGTATCGTGTATACTCGTTAACATGTTAGTGAACGCCCCTAAGATACAGAAGTGATTCCTAGTGTAGAGCATACACAAAATTCTTGAAACAAATATTATGACTACTTTTGAAGAACCCGTCTTAAGCTAGAACTACATTAGACCGACGCACATGCGTAACACACCTCATTTGTACGTAGCACGAAATCGCGTGGCGTCGCGTGGCGTGGATCTAGTGTAGCTCTTCAAGTCTAGTTTCCATATAAAATGTATGGAGACCGAAACCCCCAGACGATGCATGTGGCTCGCGTTCGAGCCGTGTAGTTCTAGCTTTATTGTCATATTAAAGAGGGCCCTGAAAACACCAAGATCATTGCAACTTATTCACTTTTAAAATGTATGGAGACCGACGGCCCCAGCCCGGCGCGTATGTAGCACACGTGTGAGCCGTGTAGTTCTAGCTTTAATATCATATTAAACAGGGCCCTAAAAACACCAAGATCATTGCAACTTTTTCACTATTTGCTAAAAGAAAAACAGTGTGACCAAGCTTAGGTCCCAGGCACGTAATAAAGGTCACTCGAGTGGAATTTATTTGTATAGTACACTCGGGCAATGGGGTAGTTGCACGAGTTACCGTCCGATGCCGCTTAGAGCCGCCTATACCGGTGAGTTACATAAACAGTGCTAACACCTCGTGGTTTAGTTCAAATATTTATTTTACGAATGGGACGATTTAATTTACGAGATCTTTAGTTGCTCTTTTATCGTGTCGTTACATTAAGTTTTATGGGAAAATCGAGTGGCGTGTTAAATGGATTATCAATTATTTAAGTGGTAAAAGTTTGTTAAAGGGACTTTTTATGAGGTTTTAAATCATCCATTGACTTCTCCTGCTCTAGGGTGTAGCGGGAGGGCGTGTCAAACTTTTACTGTCTCACTACTCTACTGTTTCCCTTTCAGAAATTCACCATGACCCTAGCGGCCATCAGGACCGCTGGGTATGATGACATCTCTTTGAGGCGCACGTAGAAGATTACGCACCGTTGACGAGTCTGCCTTAGTTGTTACCGGACGGCTGGACGATAAGTTACTGATTTAAGGGTAACTCACCGTCCGTGGGCGAGGGCCCACGGTGGTTGGTGATAACATACGGTAGAGGTGTGCCCCGCTTGAGCAAAGCACCGCCGTGTCGGGGGAGATCTCTCATACGGGGTCTTGACAGTCGCCTCCTTTTGCGAAGCTCTAATGCTAGCAAAGGAGGAGGCCAGGCGTGCTCGCGCGTGGGAACTGCTCTCATGCCCCAGCCGCCGGGATCCCGATCTCGATCCCGATTTCCGGCCACCGTAGACGCGGGCTTGCGCACCGTCCGTTAACCGTCCGGACTGAGCCCATGTCGTCGACGGTGCGTATTGTTCCACGCGCGCCCCGAGGAGATGTCAGCAAATCGTAGGGGCCCAGCTGGGTCGAAGCCTACTGGGCCCGAGGGTTTGTTTCTGAAAGGAAAACTTGGTCCAGTATGAAAGGCAACGAAGGAACGGGAGTGGGTTTTTAGTCAGTAAAAGTCTGACACACCTTCGCGATCCGCCTAAGAGCGAAAGGGTGTGAAAAAAATAAAAACGTGTTCTGTGCCTCAAAATAATATACAAGGGACACATATATGGTTGCGAAAACATAACATTACGTGGATTTAGTGGCAAAGGTACAAAAATATCTTTAACTTCAGCCAATCGGTTTCTTAGTATTGAGTAAAATTTTAGTAAATAGAATTATTTTTCGATTTAAGGCGCTATAAATAACGTTACGTTTATTTATAGTTTCACAGAAACTAGAATACAAATATTTTTATGCGTATTGTATTTATCCTTAACCAAATATTTATAAGAGTAACATACGCTTACCTGTTACAAATACACTAAAAAACGTGGCCAGCCACCAGGCCGCTTTCGTTGATGACGGCGAAAACATGTGTCCGTCGATGATAAGTCTGAAGCAAAGAAAAACTAACATTAATTGTGAAGGAATTATATATATAAATATACAATATATAGGGTGACTAGTAATTAGTGTACAATATTTAAACACGTGATTGTGCTCATGATAACCAACAACTTTTACTATGGGAACAAACCTGAAATCGCGAATAAAAATCAGCTGTTATGTTTGTTGATATTTATGTTTTCCTAATGTACTGAACAGCCGACATTGTTTTCGCTATTTCGGCTTTGCTCCCATGGTAAAAAAAAATTGTTATTATGAGCACAATCACGTGTTTAAGTATCGTACACTAATTGCCAGTCACCCTATATATATCTAGACTAGCTTCTACCAGCGTACATACTCCTGGGATAAAAAGTATTTTATGTACTAGTACTAAATTTAACTGCGTGTTTTTTTTTTGGGTGTTAAAAATTATCTAAATTCATTTAACCTTTTGAGCGTAAAGGAATAACATACAAACAATCACACACATAAAAATGTTCGTCTTTATAGTATAAACAGTGACAATTTCTTAGATTTGTTTCGCGACTACAACTTCTATGACATTCAAGTATATGTGCGTACAGCATAATTGGCCTCGACACCCTAAGGAGTTCTCAGCAACCGTAGGGGCCCAGCAGGGTTGAAGCCTACTGGGGCCAAGGGTTTGCTTCTGAAAGGAAAGCTTGACCCCGGTATGAAAGGCAACGAAGGAACGGGGTGGGTTTTTAAGTCACTGAAAGTCTGACACTATCTCCCTTTCTGCCTAAGGGTGTCATCTGGGTGATTTTTACCCATCGAAAAAGAAAAACCCAGCACAGTTTACCCAGCAGCCTACTCATTTACGTACAGAAAATTAGTTCACAATAGCATGCTCTGCATGGCTCTAAAAATATATAATAAAATACTAAATAATCTCAAAGTCAAAATGATTTAAACTGACAATTATATATTTATTGACTAATTAATTATAAAATTTGACTGTATGGATTGTAAATTGAAAACTTAACTAATTGATTGTATTTTTAATGTTTGTAATAATTATTAATTGTATTCTTATTTGTACATATTGTAACTTAAATCTTGACATTTGTTTTGAATGATAAATCAATTAAAATTTTTCATATTCTTAAATAGTGTATGCCCAATGGGTTGCTTCTTGAGTTACCATAAATTAACTGTAAGACCTGCTGTATCACCAAAAAGTACACTAATAAATACTTTGACTTTGACTATTTGACATAGCGAACTAACAGCTGCTATCGGCTTCGCCCGTGTGAAAGTAGCAAAATTATCTCAAAGGAACATACTCCAGGGATAAAAGTATCTTAAGAGCTATTTCAGGATGGTTTACTCGTGCACCTAAATCCATTTAGCCGTTCAAACGTGAACAAGTGACAAACTACAATCATCATAGTTTGAAGTGTGATATGATGCCTATGTACAAAGGCCTTAAGAGGTGGGCCGTGACTCACCACGCAGTTTACTAGAAGCTATGCAGTACAACATATTTATTCAAACGCATAACAAGGTTGATGATTTATTACATAAATAATATAATAAAGGAAGCTATAAAAAGTTATAAATTAAAGCTTCTAAGCAAACATAACGTGATGTACGTGTATTTTCTATGAAAGCGGAGATACAAAGAGTATTCCAGCCACCTGCCTATTTACCTAACTCTTTACATACGGATGTTGATTTATTTCTGTATCCCTGTTTACTTATATTTCCATGTTGATCTCGAATGGAATGAAAACAAAGTTTACGACTTTGTCATTTCAACGTGTAAGTCGATTGAGGAAAGGTGTTCGACTTTGTTTGTTTGTGCTACAAAGAAGTATGGGTGTTGGGTAAAAATCCCGACCGTAAATGCGGTATATTGAGTTATAGATGAGTAAGTAAATTGTCTTAGTGACTGTTCTCTCTCTCTCTCTCTCTCTCTCTCTCTAATAGATAGGTTCAGATAGTTGTATCAATAAGGTACCACTGTCACATTAAAATTCGTCAAAAGAAGGGTAACCATTTAATAACGCTGTCCAATAAACCCAGTATTGAGTGTTCACAACGTAAACTTAACATTTACCTATGAAATATTTAAAAAGAAACAGCATAAAACATTTTCTGTGGTAAAAATATCGATTATTTTGCCTATGTATTTAAAAGAAAGAACAGAAAGAAAGAAGAATAATTTATTTGGTACCTACAGCACAAGGCATACAACAACACGTTTCAAAAATAAAGGAGGCAAAAAATTTAATAAAAAATAATATAAATACAGTGGTTGTGTGTGTGAGCGTGTTGGTGTGTATTTGATCCGTTTACACTATAACGGAGTCTATACGCCTCGAATCTCCTTAGTTGTTGGCTATAAAAAGACATTTCGTCGAGTGCATTGTGGCATATCGGTGGAACTTGAATATCTTATAAAATCTCAGAAGGATTATCTTGAAAGGAAAGCGGAGTACAAGACAACTCTTAGGTGAAATTGTATCCAAAGTTTCAGGACCAGTACATTGTATTTACATGTGTGGCATTGTGGATAACTTTATAAGGAAAACGACATGTCTAAAATTGGATTGAAATATTTAAGGTACCTATATGACATCACGAAATGGGCCACGTGGTGAAAGATATCCCGTTCATTCTATCAGAGAATATTCTTGTGATCTCGGCAGTGGGAACTTTAATTTCGCAATACATCTTTGAGTAAAACGAATATCATCATAATCATCATTTCAGCTAAGGGATGTCCATTGCGGTACACAGGCTTCCTCAAGTTTGGCTTCAGCGACTGGTCCTGTGCGTCATGCATCCGTCGGATTCCCGCGAGCCACACTAGATCGGTCCACAGTACGGGGGCCAACGCCGCGTCTTAAATATCTGCTGCGGATACGTCCACGTCAGACTCGATCAGGCTAGAAAGCTCCGAGTGTAGCCCTCTCCATTGTTCTTTGGGTGACTTTAAGCCTTCTGACAAGGTGCATTATCAGCGAAACGAAACGAGCGTCAATTGCTAAAAATTAATGCCTGAAGAGACCTGACTAGAGATATCAGTTACGAACATCTAAACCTCTGTTCACTTACATAAGTCAAGTGCTCCAGCAAGCACTTTCAACAAGGTACGATTTTACCTCAAGATCTCTCGATCCAAGTCAGGGAGTCTTAGGAGTTGGACGAGGCTTGTTTAAAATTATAGGTGCAAGAGCAGCGGTCTGGCAAAGTTATGGCTGCACGTGACTTTATGCGGTTGCGTTGAATTTTGTGCTCTATCCTAGGATATCCTCCCTTGAAGACGAGTTAAGTCAGTAAGTGGGGCTATACTGCGTTTACAACAGAGTTGAGGTTTTTGGTGTAAAAATTGGTTTTATAAAAATTAATTTCTTTGATTTTCCCGTCAATGCGATTTCTTTTTAAACTAGAATATAATGAATTTCCAAATTGTTAATATCTTTGATTTTTTAAATTTATATTTAGGTACAGTTGCATGCATCGATGTGACAATTTTCCACGCCAAACAGAAATGATAATTTAATAGCAAATGTTTTTGTGAAAAAATAAAAGCATGATTTCTGTCACTGACTCAGTCAGTTGTCTTTTACACATTGTAATCGACAGAAATACGTTAGGTATGAACGCGGCCTTAAAATTAGGGTAAAATAAATATGTAACGGGTAATTTACTTACGTTTTATGTGGGTATTTGGTTGTATTTTGATTATGTGTCGCAACATATTCAAACTAGCCAACTAGTAACTATTTAATAAAAGCGTCGTGTTTAACTATAATTTTGTTTTCCGGCCGCAAACTACTAAATAGGGCTTTGTTATTTATTGGTTTTGTTTGTATACACTAATAAATGTAATGTAATACTGTTGTTTGTTTTAATTTGCGTAATATCATTTTGTTAGTAGCGATTATTAAACAGGTTTAATAAATGCCCAACAGAACATTACAAATTACGATGATATTGCTTCCAATTTTCCTCGCTACAAGATCCGAAGATATTACAATATTCCTGCAATCACTCAGAATGTTACGCGAAATAATAGGAAACGGCTCAACAACTCTCAAAGGGAATGAGTTGATCCCGGCGTTGATAATTTGAGTTTTATTGAAACAGATGTCTTGAAAAATTGTACTTTCAATGAAAATAATACATTGTAACCAGGTACTTCTTAGAGGAGGAGTCTCCAACTTTTAATGTACTTGGCTGATATATTTTCTTTAATTCTCTGTTCCCTGCCAATCTTGAATGGTGTCGTTACTGCCGGTATTAAACAGATACAAAGTTTTTAAACATCCAGTTCTGGCTTTTAAATCAGTCAGTCCTAGACTAATGGAATTAAAAACTTTTAAAAGTTGGACGCTTTCCTTTATTGTTTAAAACAGTAGTTAAATTTAATAGTTGTACGTTTTGTGGAAAAAAGTCTACGTGGGTAAACAATTTGGTACTGAAATTGAATTCTTGTCTGAAAATGTCCCGACACAAGAATTCAGTTTCAGTTTTAATTAACGAATTAAACACTTTTTATTAGGTAGAAACTTAGGTGGCAGTGAAATTGTCTCATTTAAAACACCCGCTGACAGTGACGCGACGGTTCGATAATGACGACGATTTTTCATAGAAATTGTTGAAATTCGGAAAAAAGAACGGTTTTTAACACACTAAGGGTGAGTTGCACCATTTAACTATAACGATAACAAAGCCGTTAACAGCTGTCAAATCGTCGAATTGACTAATAAGCGGCCGTTTCACGGCTGGTTATGGTTTGGTTATCGTTATAGTTAAATGGTGCAACTCACCCTAAGGGTCACCACACATGAGCCACTCGCGCATTTAAACCTTCTTTGACAGAGTCTATTAAATTACTGCGCGCATGGGTTAAAAAAAGTAGCAGGCACTGACCACAAGTGGCTTGTGGCCGTTCTAGCTTCTCGTGGCGGTGTTTGTGACTGTGGCATGTGGCTTATGGGCAATCATACTTACTTGAAAACCCACTCAGTCTTTATCCATACCGCCCAGGCCCAGGCTTCGACCCTAAGCCTACTGGGACCAAGGGTCTACTTTCGAAAGGGAGGCTCGGCCCCCTTTGTAAGATATGTTCCTGTTCTTTTTACTGTCATTAAAACAGAACATTTGGTACTTTTGGTTCGCTTAGGGGAGGCCTATGTCCAATAGTGGAAATCTTTCTACTAAAATGATGATGACAATGATGATGAAAATCTTGTTAATTGTTTTGTGAATGTATTATTGAATTATTTTTTTTCAAGTATTTTTGTTGAAAATTATCATTTAATACATGTAAATGCAGTTATTCGGCTGTATAATCGCCTTGCTTTGGACTCAGATGTCTGAAATATCAAAATAGCTTTTTCCTCGCTTTTTTTGACACATTGATAACATTAAAATAGAATTTCTTAGTACACATTATGTGCCGGCAAAGTGTCGAATTCTGCAGGTCTCGACGTTAAAGGTCATTGGAGAAACATCAGAACTAAGTTTCCAAAATAAACCCTCGTCACAAGAAGATTATGTCACGAAAAAACAAGGAAGTTCTTACCTATTTATCCGGTTACGTTTTATACTTTCACAAAAGCATTTTTCTTATACCTTTAGAAATACGTAGGAAGTAGAAGCAGGTGGGTTGACTATCCAAATCCGTCGCCACAAAGCCTATAATCATGTGTATAAATATTTAAAGGTGAATTTCTTGTATAGGACGTTGTTTTTACGTACATAAGTGTACATCACACTCTTTCTTTACATAGTGAATAGACACCACCCACGAATGCTGAGGTAATCCATTCACTTTCCCGACGGTTCCAACTGACTAGAGATAAGCAACTTGTGTGTATAAAATATGCTGTATTCCTTTAACGTGTGAACCTAACCTGCACTTTGTGAGATTTTCTTTTGTATAAGTATGTTATCTAGGTGTTTTCGTAAAAGTGGTGATCTTTGAGAGCTATTTTCCTCGGGAAGGATGCATGTTTTATGTAAAATATTCAAGAAAGTTTTAAACAAAAATGGAAAGGTGACTATTTTCTTAATATTCGTATGAAAAAGACGATATTGTAATAATTTTGAACCCTTGTTTTTTCGTAATAATCTTTTATTTGTTCTTTATTTCTTTTTTGCACCTGCCATGTTTTCTCTTCACAACCTTAGGTAGACTGGTAGAGAATGCCTAAGGTATTAGGTCCACCTATGTACTTTTTATGTTGCATGAAGTTTTAATAAATAAATAAATATTGTGATTTTTTATTTGTTAGGAAATTTTCAAATAACTTTTCCCAGTATGCGCGGAGCAAAAGGGACTGTCAGATTTAAAGGTTCTAGTGTAGGATTTAAAGGTTCTAAGGACGCAGCTTTGGGAAGCCTCTTAAAGGTAGACTGACGACTTGGTGAGGGTCGTTTGACTTTGGATGTGAGACGCACAGGTCCGTTCGTAGTGGTGACATTTAGTGGCAGCCCATGTCCAGCAGTAGACGTCTTTCGACTGAAATTATGGCTATTGTTATGATGCTCAACACATACAGATTTTACAGGATACATTTTGGAGAGTATGCGCGGAAAATCCTCCTCCTCCTCCTCCTCTAGTCGTATTCCTCATTACTGAGGGTCGTGAAGTTCCCGCTGGATTAGCTTCTTATTGATGGAATCTTGCCATCTGTGACGGTTCTTAGCGTCATGAAGTGCGACGTACAATTGGGTGTCCAGTGTGGAGCGGACCTAATCTGCTCATATTATTGGGCTTCGGCCTCTTGGTTGTTTGCCGTTTGCGCGGAATATAGAATAGAATAGAATAGAATAGAAAAACTTTTATTCGGTACAGACACAGCACAACGGTTACATTTATACACAAACTAAATAAAAGTACAAAGCACGCCGAGCGTGCCCGCACCGAAAGGGTGACCACCTCAGCATTTGCTGGACGTAAGACACCCAGCGCTGGTTTTCAGTTGGCAGCATGACTTGATTCCGCCATCACCTTTCTGCCATCTGACAACCCGATGTACGGCAAGTATCCTCATTATACTGTTGACAGCTAAGCGTTTCGCATTGTCGTTTATACCGCGTACATTGAACACGCGCACGCGCGCGCGTTTTGATTTTTGGTGTACAATAAAGTTTATTCTATTCTATTGAAGGACTGCAACAAATTGCCTGATTATTTTTAGTTTTGGGTGTCTTCAAGGCTAGATGGAATAGACTCCTAATAAACTAGTGCACGTCACCATCGAATAATGAAATGAAGATATTTAAAGGAGAACTAAGGTTGCCGACATAGCATAAAGAATCGTTAACTTAAGTGGCAATGGGCAGGTCACATTGCTCGCAGAACAGATGACCATTGGGGCCGAAAGGTTCTGGAGTGACGACCGCGTGCTGGAAGATGCAGCGTTGGAAGGCCTCCTACAAGGTCGAACGATGACCTGGTAAAGGTTGCGAGAATCCTATGGATGCGAGACGCACATGATCGTTCATTGTGGCAACACTTGAGGGAGGCCTATGTCCAACAGTGGACCTCTATCGGCTGAAACGATGATGATGATGACCTCACCATCAGCGTTTCACTGCTTACCAGCAGGTGAGATTGCAGTCAAATACTAGTTAATACCTAATAAATAAAAGAAATTCTGTGTCCAAAACCATTTGATGTGCAAATACTTGTGTATTAATTAGAAGTTACGTTCCGAAGTGGAGTGGTATCATAACGTCGGACACTGATTGGCAGAATGTTAGTTAGTTATGAGTTAGTAGCCGACCGCTAATACTACACAGATAGTAAAACGGTTAATTATCGGAACTTTAATTGAAAAGAGGAGTTAAGGTATCTTAACCCTTAAACCAGTGATATATCACTGTTTTGCACGGTATTTACCACTTACATAAAAAAAGCAACGCGTTACACGGTAAATATATTTTTATATCTATTTATAAAAAAAGAAACTGACTGACTGACTGACATGGCCCAGCTGAAACTAGTAGAAGATATAAGGAGCGTGAAATTTTGCACAAAAGTTCCTTTTATGACGTACGCGAGCAATAAGAGGTATTTCCAAAATTCAACCACTAAAGGTCCAAAAAAAGGTAAACGAGGGTCCAAATTTTTTATGGACCGTCCTACTTTCATGCGGGCGAAGCCGTTGGCAGTAGCTAATTTATTTATAAAGCTTCTAAGGTAAATTTTCTAAATGACGTAGAAAATCGCAATAAAATACATTGCAAAGTACCTACGGTAGAATAAGGCGTGGCTACAGTCAGATAGAAAAAGTGACTTTATTTTATAACATGGTTTAGATTTGGATACAGAATTTAAGAACAATTAAATATTATTTTGAAATATTAACATTGAAGAATCTCTTTGAAATAAAACAGAACTACAGTCCAAAATGGAACTGGATGTTTAAAAGTGCTACGATTTTGCTACGACGTAGCGTCTGCTTTTGCTATGTCGTAGCAAAAGCAGAGTATTTCGTAGTAGGCCATAGATGGCATTGCTACGACAGTTACAAAGTCCTAGTAGTTTTTCGATAAATATATCGCCATCGCATTGTTGCATTTCAGTAAATCAAATTTTTAATTTTAAAGTGCAATATAAAGTTGTTGCCCTATAGCCTGGATCCTCTTATTAAAAAAAATCTTTAAAAAAATCAATTGTTACTCAAAATCTAAATAAATCATCTGCTGCATGTCGCCACAAAATTGGGCGAAAGCAACTACTGACTGGATTGCGAACAGCAGGAGTCGGCGACGCGGTAGGCCCAGAAGGAGATGGCGCGATGATTTGGACTCCTACCTTAAGTATTGGCCAGATGTGGCTCAAGACAGAAAAGAGTGGAATAACGGAAGGGAGGCCTTTGCCCTGCAGTGGGACACAACGGGCTCATAATAACAATAATAAATAAGTAAAAATAAAAATCCACTTCCAGTCACCGCAAATGTTGATTACTTGATTCAACCATCTATCGTGATGCTTAACATTTTAGCTTATGAAAACGAAACAGTGTATTGTTTCGTGTAAGATATTTGGGAAAGGACAATGACCATCTGTAGATAGATTTTTTTTTGCCATAATAGATATTCCTTATGAAAATCGCGAAAACTGTGACCGCACCTTTAATCACACAATAGCAATAGACGGAATCAAAAGAAATACCGCTGCATTTTCAGAGCGGCCATAGCTCCAAGTTGAAATGCGTTTGTTTGCGTCTTGTAGTCACAATGCAGCATTGCTGCAGTTGAAATTGCAGTTATATCAAATGTCGTATCTCGCTATTAAGTCGTTGTGGACACGTTAATGGTCTGTACGACGAAGAATTCTTAGGTTTAATGACTACCGTATCTTTTCAATCTGTGAGGTTAAGCTGTCATTTATGTGTGGGATGGGTGACCGTCCTTTGTTAAGCGTTTTCTATACGACTTACTGGCTTCTGACATTCCTCTTTATATTTAAAGTATAGCCCATATTATTCTTGTTTTCGTAATATAAAGTAACAATAAAAACTTTATTAGGTTTATTTTCACAAGTACAATAAATAGACAGTAATGTGTTCACACTTGGATTACTTGGGTTGTGTCAAAAGCTTACATTTACTGGTAGAATAAAAAAAAAAAACTAAAATATATCATTGAAAACATACCTACGTACGTACAATATACGTACTTTCACCTTTTTATAATATTAGTGAGTGGTTCCAATTTTTGACAGTTTTTAGTTTAACAGTAATTCTTGGCAAATAGTACCGTGTAGGTACCCACTCACTGACTACGTTCTGATAGTTAAAACAGCCACTCCGAAGACTAACATGTCTCGTCATATCATGTCATTCACCAACCCGCACTGGGCCCACGTGGTGGATTACGACCCATTCCCTCTCCTAGACAGAAGGCTTTAGTTCCAGCAGTGGGAACATTAAAAAAGGCTGATGATGATGATGATGGTACCTGGTTGGTGACATAAATACATTTTCACCGGGCCACCCGGGCGGCTGAGGGGTTGTTTTGCTTTCGCACCCGACAAAGTGCTGGCGCCTGATACCCGCTATGATCTACCGTGACCTGTTTTTTATTGTCGATTGTGCCCAACTTATAGTCTTTTTAAAATATTTTTGGGGAAAAATCTAGCATGGTGTTAAAATTATTAAAATCGATTCAGTTACTTATTTTAAACAAGTTATATTCAGGTTTTGGATATACTAAAAATAATGTTATCTGCAATAACAAAAACAAGAGCTTTCAAAGTTATTAATATTGCTAACCAAACACGCCATGTTTGTGCTCGTCTAGATAACGTTGCAGACGAAGCTAGCTTATATTTCAAACATGTTATAGGTGAATATTAAAGCCTGAAGGCATTGATACACAGTATGTCATCTTATGTAAGTAATTAAGTAAATCTATGCAAATATTCAAAGTCCTATCAGTCTTGCCAAGAGGTGTCGTGTTACTCAGTTACTGGGTTACGTAAATCAGAAAGCCAGTGGTCAGATTCTGGTTCAGGAAGATGATGATGATTAATTATCTTCCTGCCCTTGTCCCATGTTACTTTGAGTCGGAGCAACATGATCATTTTCTCCAGTCTATCCTGTTGACCGTTACGCTACCTCTAACTCCTTTTTCTTAAATATTACTCCTCACACCATACATGCATCTTTTCTTTAGTCTCCCTCTTTCTTTTAATTTATTCATCCAGCCTTAGCAACATGTTTGGAAGCTGTCCCTAATATAGGTATGTACATAGTTGAGTACATTGATGGAATGTAAATATTGAAAACTCTGTGTATTTTGTGATCCAGCTGCATATGTCATTTGACGAGTGAGCTGAAGATAAAAGCAAACGTTTTTTATTTTTCGTCAGAAATAAACATGGATGACGCATTAGAGTTCCCCGTAAATATAGACTAGTATCGACGTGATAGTATCAATTCAACATGCCAGTTAAGACTATTGATCTTCTGCTTTTCCCGGAATAATAGTAATCAATGACTATGGACGGGTTTTTGATCTGAATATTTCGAGTTAATGACGTGTTAAACCCTACTTAAATGCCTAATTTTGGCAGGTGTTTAGGCTTGAGAAGATTCTAAGTAATACTCCAATGTTTAAATCAAAAATTTGGGTAAAAAAGCTACTTCAAACAATAATACTCATTGAAGTATAATGAATATTTGAAACTGTAATTATTTGTTATTATAGCTCAAGTCTTCAAAAATAACTAGTTCCTAAAATAATTACACATAATAATGATTGTCTGATAGTAGGGAATGCAAAAACCGCCAAAATTACAAACCGGTTTTTTTTTCGGGTTTTCTAAAAAAGAAACCGGTTAACCGGGTAACCGGTTTTAAAATTAATTAATTTTGAAATTTATTTTTAAGTGAAGAATTTAACTTTTTTTGCTTGTGAAATTCTAAATAATTATTTTGAAACTTATCTATTGAAAAAATATACTGTATACTTAATATGGCCATGAATTCTGTCAAAGATAAAAAAAAAAATAACTTCATAAAAACGAATGTCTCAGAATGATGTTATATATAGAGAATCTAAGCCAGAAGTTAATTTAACTTCTACTCAAAATATCCACCGTTACCCTTAACACAAGTTTTTAGGCGTTCAGGCCACGCGTCATCGGTTTACGCACGGTGATCATTGGAAAGTTGTCCACCGTTGATTGTAAAGAATTTTTAATTATTGTTAGGTGAAGGCCATGCCCTCTAATAAATAGTAGATCTCAATTTGTAGTTCAGGGGTTGAGGTCTGGGCTAGTCAAAGGTCAATCATCAGCCTTAATGAAGTCCGAAACACTCGTTGTAAGCATCCTGAAAAAAACTAGTATGTAGTTATTTAGCTGAAGTTAGAGTAGCCCATTTTCACGAAAATGAACCATTACTGATGCCGCATGATGATCATTCAGGACTCTGATAACTGTTGAGAGTGTTCTTTGGAGTTACAAGCTTACACCCAATTGTTTTGCTTGTTGTAATTTTCCTTGATTGTGATAATTTTCTCATCGGTACCAAGAATATCCTTTTTATGGTGGGAAAAATCATCCAATGGCAACCCCCGCTCTTGGGCGGAGCAGGAGACGGTGTCAGACTCTTACTGACTAAAAGCCCACCCTGTTCCTTCTAGCCTTCATTCCGGGGCTCGAGTTCCTTTTAGGATAACCCTGGCCCCAGTAGGCTTCGACCCGGCAGGGCCCCTGCTTTTACTGACAACTCCTTGAGGCGCGCGGGAACAGTGAGCGCCGTTGATGACTTGGGCTCGGTCCGGACAGTTACCGGATGGCCGGACAGCGAACTACACATTGCTCACTGGCCGCAAGCCCGCACCTACGGTGGCCGGAAATCGGGATTGGAATCCAGGCGGCGGCTGCGAGAGCGCCGTTGCTTGATGCGGTCAGCCTCCTCTTTTGCGAGCATTACTGCTTCGTAGAAGTCGGCGAACGCCTGCCACTCATCCTCGCTCCGGATCATGTTCTGAACCAAGGCCCGGCGCGAGAGGTCTCCGCCGCCGATTGCGCCCACGAGAGCACGGCGATGCTCCGCCTTTGGGCGGCAAGAATATCACTGAGTTTTTCATCAGTGTAACGAACAAACAAAGATTTTAATCTTTTCACTGTCTTCTTTAAATGCGACTTGTTTAAGGAGATGATATTATGATGAGTAACAACGGTGGGTATTCCATCTGTGCATAAGAATTTCTGTGTCCTTACGAGATTTTAGTTCTGGCCCTTCATTGCCTGTTCTCACAACACGTGGCCGGCCTGAATTTTTAATGATCGTAAACAGAAAAACTATACAGTTGGTTTCGCTATCACTATGGCACGTATATATAAACAAACCTACGATTGATATCAAGCCTTAACAGAGTTTTAAAACAATATTTAATAAAAAAATAGTGTCATTTGGAAGTAATAAAAAAAACCGAAAAACCGGTTACTTGAAAAAATAAACCGGTTTTTTTAATCATTAAAAATATGCCGAAAAACCAGTTTTTCGGTTTTCGAGTTAACCGGTTTACATTCCCTAAAGATTTTAAATTACACAGTCATTATTATGTAAAACCTTTTTATTAAAACTTAACGACATTTAATGTAACAATAAACAAATAAACGTTGTTCTTAATTATTTATCAATGGAAATATACTCGAAAAAAGTTAGAGAGAGACATTCCTAGTATTTCAAACTCCACTCAATTCAAAAATCAATCCGTGAACACATATAAACTTTAATCTCACTGTTTCAATATTGTACGTACAGATGAAAGGGAATATAGATTTACAGCAGGTGCATACGCTGCGAGTGACGGTGTGAGGCGCACGACACATGTGGGTTACTATGATGTTCTTTGTGCAGGCTTTATTTCTATCGGATAAAGGACCTCATTTTTCACAATTGTTTTAAATGTTTATTCACTGTTTGTGTTTGCTGTAATGCCTTTGTCTACGGGGAAAATATGGTATTAATCAATATCTTTAGATAGAATCTAGTCTCTTTTTGTTTATTTTTTATTGATAAGCTCTCAATTGACCAATATCACGCCTGAAGTAAGCGGTGGGACGGCGGGGTTGTTCGAAAGAGTTACCGTGGCCCTGGAAAGCAAAGGGCAACTGAAAAAACACAGTTGGGTTTCAGTCAATAAAAGTCTAATGGCGGCTGCACACTCTCGCCCGAGTGCACTCGGACGAAAGTGTAGATGATAGCGCTCGCCTCGCCTCGTGATGTCTCGGGGTGTCTCGTCTGCTCTCGCTCGCGACTAAACAGACGAGAGTTTACACGGTCACTCACAACGCACACGTCTCGACCGAGGCGCCTCGGGCGAGACATAGCGAGTGCACTCGGACGAGAGTGTACAGTCCCTTTCGCTACAAGAATGAGAAGTTATTTGACGATTTATAACTTTAATAAACAAATGGTAAGCAGTGATGTGGTTGCGGAAAGAGCATGCTCCCCTACAAGTAACTTACTGATTCTTATCTTCGTACTCGTAATTCCTTGCGTAGATTTGGAGTCCGTGTCCAAATATCCACACTTATAAAGGTAATTAGATTTATATTGCCCTATTAAGTTAGTGCGCGCGTGTCTATGCTTGTTACTTCTTCACACTCGAACGGCAGAACGGATTAAGATAAAATTTTGCCCACGGTTAGACGATATCCTGGATATACATAGGAATTTTCATCCCAGGAATATGTTTCCTTGGGAAAATTTTGTACTTACATGCGGGCGAAGTCGCGGTAGCGGCTATTTGAACAATAAAGAGGAAACATTGAGTTACATTTCTTCAGCATTAAAAGGTCTTCGTTTATTTGGGGACGACTTCCTTTATAAGAAATCCGTCCCAACTCCAAAAAACTTGTGGTGGCAAATGGAAATACGGAAGCACGATTTTTTGCGGAAATTTCTCATTTACGTAAAGTGAAGGCAAACTTACGTTACAACCCAAGTGATATATTATTAGCGAAGAAAGCGGTAGCTACCGGGACCCCGACCCCGACTACCAGCTTCTTTATACGTGGGGTTGCAGACGACAAGTAATGTGTAGCTCGCCGTCTGGCCGTCAGGTAACCATCCAGACAGGACCAGAGTCGAGAGCACGTAGTGTTCAACGCACGCCTCAAAGAGATATCAGCGCAGCCGGGGCCACTGGGGCCATGGTGGACTTCTGAAAGCGAAACCCGTGGTTCTGGAATGCAAAGAGCGACTAAAGGTGCAGGTGGGGAGTCAAAAAATCTGAAAACTTTGGTTCTGCCTTAGTTCGGGAAAAGTCATAGAATGAATACCCACCATAAGAAAAAATATTGTACTATTACCCCCGCTCTTGGGTGGAGCGGGAGATACTTATATATAGCAAGCTACCCATAGCTCGCCGTCCGCAAGCCCGCGTCTACGGTGGCCGGAAATTGGGATCGGAATCCCGGCGGCGGCGAGAGTACCCTTGCCTAATGCGGTCGGCCTCCTCCTTTGCTAGCATTACTGCTTCGCAGAAGTCGGCGACCGCCTGCTACTCCTCCTTGCTCCGGACCATGGAGTGACGTACCATGGTTGACTACATCGTAATTACACATTTGATGAATTTAGAGGGTACTGCGGGTCCCGTGTCCAGCGCTAGATGTTTAGCCATTAAAGTAATAGTTTTTGCGGTGTTATTTTTCGGGATTTCATTTTTGGGAGAGAGGGACTCTCATTTTTTTTACACCGTTGCCCAAGAAAAATAGAATAATGTGCTTAAACACAACGCGAACAAAGACGAAGGTAACAGCTAGGTAACTAATAAAACCTATATCTCTTACACCCCTCCTTACTATGCACTATGGTTACCAGTACTGTATCTTCAAAGTAAACTCCAAAGCGCATTCCAGGCCAAGTAATCATTCTTCCAGACTTGTGGTTTACTGCTCACTTTAAACCCACTAACGTTCGTGGTCTACGTGACTACAGGCTTCTAAACACGGGTTTTCCTGAACTTTTACTTGTAAGTCTATTCTTTAGATACCTAGTGATAGTTTTTACCTTTTGCTGGTGAGTTTCCAATCATTTTCTGAACTATAGTGTGTATTTAGAGAATAGAAAGTCTAACAAGATTTATTGATGGTGATTTTAAGGTATTTTAGGTAATCAAGTATCGTGTGTACAAAGTAACTAAGTGAGGTTTGTGTGAATCAATACTCATAATATCTTGATACTTATTTTTATTTTTTTAATGATACTGAATTGGATTTTCATTGAACTGTAAGTTTTATACGTAGAAGTTCCCGATTTTGAATAGGTTTTATCTGTCTAAGTAGGTACCAACCTTTTTTGGCAGTACACAATCAAATGGCTTCTACCACTCTTAGTGGAGCGAGAGCGAGTGTCAGGCTTTTACTGACATAAATCTACAAATATTCCCAGTTGCCTTTTGCATTCCAGGGCCACGGTGATTCTTTCGACTAAGTACTGTCTAGTTTTTTTTTACGTGAATAATCGTCAGATGACTTTTTCCGCATTGAGTGGAGTGAGAGAGAGTGTCAGACTCTTACTGACTAAAAACCCACCCCGTTCCTTCAAGCCTTCATACCGGGGCTCGAGCTACTATTTCCAAACTAACCCCCGGGCCCCGGTAGGCTTCGACCCAGCTGGGCCCCTTCTGTACTGTTCTGTACTGAGGTGCGCGGGAACAGAGCGCGACGTCGCCGACTTGGGCTCGGTCCGGACAGTTACCGGACGGTCAGACAGCGAGCTACCCAATGCTCGCCGTCCGCAAGCCCGCGCCTCCGGTGGCCGGAAATCGGCATCGGAATCCCAGCGGCGGCAAGAGCGCAGTTGCCTGATGCGGTCGGCCTCCTCCTTTGTAAGCATGATTTTTACTGATCAAAACCTACCATGTTCTTCCAGTTGACTTTATGTTCTAGGGCCGCGGTGACTCTGTCGTTCAACTACCTAACACAGAAACTTTAAATAGGTACCTATATAATTGACGCAAAAAACTGTCTAATCAATCAACTTTATCATCCACCTTATTTCAGCCACATGCCGCAACAGACACAAAACTGTCACATGAAAATCGGTCCTCAGTCACCAAAAACACGCACCGACCAATAATCCTATTCATTCTCACGATAAAGTCGGAGCGAGCAGTTTTCATAAGCAATCGTCGCGTTGGGCCGTTCGCGCCGGACCCACAAGATTCAATTACTTGGGCGCTGACGTGGCAAGAGTAGTGTCAGAAGTTTAACCAGCGCCCGGCCGCGTCTGCAATCGAATGGAAATACGACCGGGGACCTCCAGAATAAGGACGGGAACTCTTTGAATTATTGTAATATGGACCAGGTGGGATACAGACAGGTTATACGATTTTTTTTTTATTAAGTTGATATTCGGGACAATAAAGTGGTTTTTGTTTGTTAACTTTTTTGGTCAATAAGTTTTGGAAGTTTAAGGTCAGAAGTTTTAAAAGTCAGCCGTATCGTTTTTGAGCGCAATAGTGCTACACTGTTTCATTTATGTATTAATTATTATTAAAGAAATAGAAACAAAATGTCACTATTTCTAAGAGATACACTCCAATGTTTGTTTATTTATATTGACATCTACACTATTATCGTTTTTATGTTTTTTGTTTGTAGGAGGTAATCTCTGAAAGTACTGGTTCAATTGCGTTTTTTTTTCCGCGGACTCGAGCGAAGCTGCGAGCAAAACCTAGTTGATTATATTAGTATTATTTCTTTTGTTAAAGATAGAATTGCTTGAAAGTCCTGTTTTTTTTTGACGTAAGTAAAATACACATAAGTAAAACAGTAACTAGGTACACATTCAGCATTTATATAAAACACCAAGATAAGTCGCAACTAACAACGCTAATATGTTCTCCTATTAAATATAGACTACCTATATTTATGTGACGCTGAAAGTTTTGCAATTACTGTCTACATGCAACTTGAAGCCATTTCAGGACTACCGCATCTCGTATTGCTCGCTTCGAGTTCCTTTCCACTTACCTATACGTGCATAAGTTTTGTTGGTGCTTAATATTATGTAGATAGTGAAAAGTACTACGTTTTAGATGTGTATAGTCCATCAAATCTATATTTAAAGTAACTAAATGATAAATGATATTTATTTTGTAAATAGGTTTAAAAAAAAAACAGAAAATTATGCTAGATGAGGTCGGTGTTTCCTATCTGACTACCCTGAGAAGAAACACCGAAACAAACTCAGGGGTCAAAGTCTCTTTTAAAGTCCATACAGTAAATATGTAATGGTAAAATCACATGAGAACCATGCAGATTTGTCTGAGATGGTCTTTTGAAGAAAGAACTATACAGATTTGAGTAGACTTGTCCAATCAGTGTAAGCATTTGTCAGTATTCGAAAAGCTCAACTTAGGACTACTAAGGAGCTCCACGACTTGACGAACAATACCAAAGAAAGGACATTTGGGTAGGCCGCAGAAAAGCCGTGGGCAAAAGCTATAGTCTATATAAAGAACATACACACACTTCTACCACAGTGTTGTCTTTTTAACCCAAAGGTTGACTGGTAGAGAACGCCTTGTTGCATTAAGTCCGCCTATGTACTACAACTGTACATGAAGTTTAAATAAATAAATAAACAAGTTGGAAGTTGAAATAATTAAATTGGAAAATAATTTCTATAAAATAAAACACGAAGAGAATAATTTATGCACTGTTCCGAACAGCGAAACACAATTTCCTTGCGGAATCTCACGCTTCAAAAATACTTCAACTCAATTAATTCTTTAACCGTAAATCGATGCAGGAATGTAGTTTTATTTGATCTGAATGGCAATTAAACATGGGCCAAGAAATAAATATCCCGTGTGGGAGAATCCCGGGGGAACTAATTGCAGCCCTAGCTGTATTGATGGCACACTACCTACACCCCGGGATCAATGTAAATTATCTATCCCGGATCCACAAAATACGATTATCGTTCATCATTCCTGTTTTATTTCGATATATTTTTATGTTACAGCCTAATCAATATGGAAAGAGATTACACATTTCATCAGTAATTAGACATAACAATTGAAGATCGTAACATCACTTTTATCATTAAGAATAAAGTTTCAAGCACGTAAGCCAGCGGTACATTGAAATAACCCTGAACCAATTAGGAACAATAACCAGCAACAAATAGCAATAAATATTCCTACAAGGAAAAACCATTCGTGTCTAACAGAGGAACAAAAAATAAATGCCCTTTTTAATAATAACTAAATTGTTTCTGACGAAAACCTTACAAAGGATTATAAAACAGAATACGAAAAGGATCTTACAATAATTGTAAAGAAAAAAACTGAGGAGAATTATTACAGCTAACGAAGGTCTCCAATTAAAGGATTTAAACCTTGGAAGCGATCGCCACGCGGGTACAGAAGTGTAATTAAAACTTTGTTCCATAAACTATGATTAAAAACTTCAAGGGTTCGCATCGTACCATTTTTTTTTTTTGAGCAAAACTTATGACTTCCAACTTCATAGTTTTATATTGTTGGAGTGTAATGTATTATTAACGGCGAAGAGGTGACGATAAGTTATCTATTCTCTGTAATAATTATTATCTCCGGTTCTTTTCTTTGATTTCTGCTTTAAGTGGTGATAAAAGCTGCTGGTGACATTTATTATGTACCTATATGCTTTTCTCGTGAAGTAATTATTGAGGTCAAAAAAAGGATGAATTATTTTGATGATTATGAAGAACAAATTCTATTTCTAAGGTCACGAAACCATGCTACTTCATCAAGTAACATGTTCTTAATAAACTTTACGAAGTGCTAATTAAGTGTGCAAAATAAATCTAATGACGATGTCAAAAAGCTCTCAATCACAAGCGTCTCATAATTGCCTTTCCACGAGAAAATTCACAAAGTTCCGATGTAAGATTTATATACTTATTATAAAACAGTTTGTTGGAAGCAACGAGCCGTTTTAACGAGTCTATTAAATTTGTTGTTCAAACACGGTTTCTTTCATTCGATGTTTAAGAGCATAACGGCGTAATAAATTCTTGCGAAGCTTACCTTAATAAATCCGGTTCGACTCAGATTCTCTAGCCGCCATAAATTGTTAAATAAATCGTTCGAACAACACGGAACGGTTCGCCTGTGGACGATATCAAGTTGTAATTTGGGGACCAATTTTAACGTCCGAGTATTTTTAAATGAGGTTTAATGAGGCTTGAATGAAAATCCCGGCAAAATACGAACGATGCTAAAGAAAAAATGTAGCCAGCGATGTTCCAATGCAATTTTATCTACCTGAATGGGTTTATCCGTAATCTTTTTATGATTACTTCTATACCTGAGTTCACTAACACTTTTAAGTTTTCCGGCAAGCTATTCATTTTGTTCTCGTTCTTTCTCCGGGTTTCCTGGCTTGGTCCTGTAGCGTAGATTGAAAGAATTAATAATAACAACGCATGAATGCTATATGTCCTCTGGGGTTTTCGTTCTGAAGTAGGTTATCGTTTTCGGGCTCGTCATTGACTCAAAGACATACGATGTTAAATCTTCTAAAATATTATGCTTTGACACACGTTTTGAACAACGCTTTTCTGAATTTTTGTTACATGATTCTGGTTGTACTTGTTTTTTAATGTCACTTTGTTTTTGAAATTACACATTTTGATAGCAACTAGTCCATTCCGGTCTATTGGAGGAGAACAGTGCTGGTCCAGTGACAATGGCTCTGACTTACGAAGTTGTAGGTTGTGGGTTTAAACCCAGCCAGGCGCACTACTTTATGTAGTTTATTTCATGCCACTGTTCTGAAAATGGTGAAAGATAATATCGTGAGAAAACCAAAAAGTCGAAGACATGTGACATTTACCTATGCGCAATGGGCTCGTGTCCATTTTCTAGAGAGGAAGCGTTAGTCCCAGCAGTAGTAATATTATAAGACTGATACAAGTCTATTCGCTGTTTTCTTCGAATTGTTTTTATTGGTTATAAAGTGAAATGGCCTGTTAAGTAGAATTTTCCAACTTACTTTTTTGTGCAAAACGAGAATTCTTGTTATTTCCCTTATTTAATTAAATCAAAAGCCTACAACAAATACAACATGAGAGTACCTATTTAATTTTTCGTCACTTTTTTATTTTGCACCAAGTGCAACTACATTTTGTGTCCAGGCATCTCTATCCTTGCCAGGTTGCCAGGATGAAATCGCCAAGTGCGATGAGGCCGCCAATTGTATGTTTTTTTTTTATTATAACGTTTCTTTCATAAAATATTGTAATATTGGTGTACAATAAAATGTATATAAATAAATAAATAAACAAGAATGAAACAACAGAAACAAAGCTAGA
Organism: Mythimna albipuncta; assembly: GCA_929112965.1. Taxonomy (NCBI): domain Eukaryota; kingdom Metazoa; phylum Arthropoda; class Insecta; order Lepidoptera; family Noctuidae; genus Mythimna; species Mythimna albipuncta. The sequence goes on from OV815969.1 coordinate 13,184,242, forward strand.
AACACAAACAAACTCGCATTAAATCAAGCATCACCCGCGACCGCGCCCGTAACTCGCGTCCAGTTGCACTGTATATATGGCACATAACGGACTATACACACATTAAGAGACAGCGCACATATTTAAACGTAGTGTCGGCCACTGAAGCTTAGCCCGACAGTCCGCTGACAACTTGTCGGCTAACCATTATTCATGACGACAATTTTCCCACGTGTCACCAACAGCCTACTATAAATGATAAATACTTTTTTGTTTTAGCACACCATGCCGTACACACAGTCGCTTCTATTAATGGTGTAGTACCTTTTTACAAAAATACATTGTAGTTAAAAATGTATGTGGATTCCGCGTTTGTTGAAAAAGGTAATGCGCTGTTTTAGATGTCTAGCTCTGGGTTATTTTTGTCTTTCAATAATAGGGCTACAATGTCTTTTGTACTATCGAAGTTCGTTCTATATATCTAAAAAAACTAAAACCTGGCTACGACAAAAAAAAAACGGGAATCGTTAGATCAAGATTTTTAGGATGCATAAATAAACTAGCTTACTGTAGAAAGAAGAACAGAACAAAAAGAAAAGCCGTAGTCACACATTATTAAAGTGTTACGGTTGGTACCTATAGTAAATATTGCTAATGTTCAGTAGATAATTAAGCCGTTTCCAATAATACCTTATTTGTCCAGTTCTGATAAGTAGTTTAGGAGCTATGAAGGAACAGATGAACATACACACATATATAGCATGTTAAAATCATAACGCTCCGTCCTCCATAGTCGGGCAAAAAGACTTGGCCGTCTGGCACTTTTACGAAAAACAAACTTAATCTATAATATCAAAAGGAATTCAGAAACAAGTTTTCGTCTAAATAACATGTGTACGAACAAGTTGAATTCATCAACTCTTAGTTAAAGTTCCAAACTGTAATTTAACCGAGACAGTTATACAGGAAGAGCTTTGATCAACTAAGTAGTGACGTGTTATTCAAGTTCGTTTGGTGACAAAGCACTTAAGATTTGTTCACTAAGAAACTGTACCTCTCACTAACAACAACTCCTCTCTGATAATGAACAAGGTAATTTTTAGGTCGTTCCAGAATACAATGCGCCACTCTTTAATATCATTAATTTATTTTATCAAAAGAAAAACTCAATGGAAATGAAAATTAAATTTTGGTGCTTAGCACTGCCATAGTAGACCCCCGTCTGTTCTCGTCGAGTTATCAGTATAAATGGCAGCTATAATATCATTATTACTCGCTCACCGTCATCTTATTTGCAATATCCGACCTGAGGTAGGATTCAGGATATTCAAGCATAATATTTTCTCAGCACGAATGACCTATAAAATCGAAAGCGAGAACAGATAATAGCAAGTTGGTCTGAAGACTAAAGGCGACAAGAACAGTGGTTACTTAAACTCTTTGTCTTCCACATTGAGCATTTTGTCTTAAAACAAAACATGACTGTGTAAGCCCTAGATGCGGAGCTTATCCGACAAGTCTATATGGCAATAGATGAAAAACAAACAGTAGCTGAAGCTAAATTGGAAATTGCTCCTAAAATACACATCGTCTTACCTAGATACATGAAGAGCTCACATGCGGCGTAGAGGTAATGATCTTAACTTATTCTTTTTTCGTTAAAAAAATATATACTGAGTGAAGCTAAATAAAACCGTTTAAGAACCCACCTGTACCTTCAAAGGTCTTGGGAAAATGAGTATTCAGGAAATTTTTGTCAGGATTAGTTAGTAAATTTCAGTGTCTGTTTTAATGAAAATTGATTCCTAGTGGGTATTGTGATTTAATATTGATGTAGTTTTGTATGTTAAGTTGTCTGGGCAACTGGAAAATATGTAGTCATTGAAACTAGCGCGTTATCGGTAAAATAGAGCTGAGAATTTTATTGTAGTGTTCACTACCTCAGCAAAGTTTGGCGAGAAGGATGACTTGATATATTTACTGCCAAATACAAAAGAATTAGAATGAGTAATATTAATGGCAAACAAATTAACTATTCATACAAGACACAGTTTAAAGGACTTGTGGGTAGGAGTATCTAAGCCAAAAATATTAGCAAAAAAAAAAGAATATTCAGGTTTCCCTCAAACATAGGTATAGACAAACGAATAAAGTGCGTGCATTACAACTACAACGTAAGCCGAAATGGAACATAAATCCGATCGGCCGTCTATTGAATAAGCCACAATTCTGCATGGACACTCCCCATTATTACACACCGCGTCGTTCGGCTTCGTCTATTGTGTCAGTCAGAAAATCCATACTGAATCAATGCCACAGAAATGTAGGTTTTATTGGTATTTTTGTATGGCTACTATTCTGCAGATACTCTATTAATATCTCTATGATATTCTAGTTTAGTTCGAGGCTATGATATGCTTGTCTGGGATCTGTAAACATTTTATTAAATTAACCGGGGCCTGTTTCATTATCGGAACCCCAGACGTACGGCGGCAATGCGCTACCGATACATGGTTGACATCCTACCGATACGCACAAAACGCTTTGGGAAAAAATAATTGTGCGTACAGCTAAGGAGTGGAATTCCTTGCCAGAGTCTGTGTTGCCTGGCTCCAACTACGTCTCGTGGTCTTTAAGTTAAGACTTAAAGAAGCCTACTCCTCGGTAACGGCCAGGTTAATAGGTTTGAAAAAAATAAATGTTTATTATAGATTCATGAACAATATTATCAACATTTGATTTTTACGTGATATTAATAATTTTGTCTAAAAAAAAAATAGGCAATTTCGCAACTCTTCGCAACTTTTTCCTACTCTTTCGAAACGGCTTGGATCTTTAGAAATATTTTTTTTACTTAAAAATTGGTGGTTAAATATTCTTCAAAGTGAACATTGCATATGTAAATCAATCAATATTTCGCAAAGAAAATGGATTTAAAGGTCAGCCACGCGCTTTCCGACCGCTGTTGGCCGCAAATAAATGCACAGATTTGCGTACTGCCGCCTAGGCAGGTGCGAGAGGCGCGTCCACATAATTTTGGCCAGATGGTTCAAGGAACTATAAGCCTTAAGAGTGAATAGGTAACTTTTAGTCAAGCGTGCTCTATTATCAACCACACCAGGTGAGATAGTGGTCCTCGCGCCTGACCATCAATAATAAAAAAAAAATTAAATACTGATAACGAATTACGTTTTTAATTCTTCGGATTAAACATATAAAAATACTTAAATGATTGTTATTTTAACTACAAAATCCATTATATTTCGGCAACAAAAATAGTCTAGATAGATCATCATTCTAAAATCTAACTGACATCGGTTAGCGCAACATAATAAATAACGGAACCCTAAAAACCGGTCAAGTGCGAGTCGGACTTCAGGTTCCGTACCATCTAAACAACATTGAAACTATTTAAAGGCGGCAAAAAATACGTTTCTTGTATGCCTCCATATGTTTATTATTTATTTTAATTATTTATTTTTAAAATGAATATACAACTAAATTTGTCGTGAATGTTTCAAGCGTCTACCGGTTGTCGTTATTTTATCAAGCAAAAAACAGCAAAAAAATCACGTTGGTTATATAGGAGCTCCATTTAAATATTTATTTTATTCTGTTTTTAGTATTTGTTGTTACAGCGATAACGGAAATACATCATCTGCGATTCAGACTGTCTAGCTATAAGGGTTCCTGAGATATAGCCTGGTGACAGAAAGACAGACAGTAGATTCTTAGCAATAGGGTTCCGTTTTCATCCATTGTATACTTGGGCACGCCACAGTCAGTCCCCTCTTTGAGGCGTGGCTGGAAAAACCTCATGGCGTCCTCACCTTCCGCATGACGCAGGTCCTCACCGGACTTGGTAAGTTCGGGAGGTTCTAAAGAAGCCTTCTGAGGCCAGGGTTAGTTTCGAAAGGTAGTTCAGCCCCGGTATGAAGGCACAAAGAAACAGGGTGGTTTTAGTCAGTAAGACTCTGACACTATCTCCCGCTCCGCCCAAGAGCAGGGGATGTCATGAGATGATATTCTCACCGAAAAAAAAAAAACTCTTTGAATACGGGACCCTAAAAATGTATCGTTTTATAAACGTAAGATTACTTCCCCCTAAGCGCTGTTACTTTATTACCAAGTTTCGACATGGATCGAGATTACTTAGGAACTTTTGATACTTTCCAAAGACTTGAAATGAATTTAAAAGTTCATTCTTTATGCTCAATTATTCTTCGGTTTTATGTCATGCCTATTAATAGTAACTTTAATTGTGATCATTACCATTTATTTTCTATATGTGTTTGGACATATAATTATTTATTTATTTACACTTATGTCTTTTTTTTGAAGCGTAAAAATCATCTAAATGACATCTCCAGCCCTTGGGCTTATTTAAATTATGTATTTAAAAAAAAAGGCATATCCTGAGATAAGCTCAACTTGATTATTCTTGAGCTTGTCCTTTACATTATCGCGTATTTTTTTGACCCATGACTGAATACGGGTAATATTGTATCATATAAAAAATATAATAAAATCACAAAAAAAAATGTCAGCGTTTCATAATCATAATAACAGCAAAAAAAACTATAGTATAGTATTTGAAAAGATAACATTGAAAATGAATCAAAAGATGTAATATGAAAAGAATTAGGACAAGCTAGTGAAAAGGCTATAAATAACTTTCAAAGGAAAAATAATAACAACTATGAATATTACCAAGTAGCTACTTTTAAGGGTACCAATTTTTTCTCTCGGCTGTGACTCAAACCTTTGCTTTATTTGATTTAAGTTACAAACTAATTTAAAAAATTATATATTAAATAAGTAGGCACGGACGCTAAAAGGTTTACATCGGACCCATGTAAGACCCGGTAAAAGTGTCTGTGAAACTCCTTGCCTTTCCCTACCTTACTTTCCTGCGTTCATTAGTATCCATTACTGTAAGTTTGCGCCAATTCTCGTTAGCCAAGGAAAGCGGAGTGAGGCCCTTGTCCACCGCGACCACATCTCGGTGCATCCCCTCATCAGTTTTCAGGAAGTATTCTCTGAGACTGCATATCTCACGGTAGTACTGGGTCTTAGCAACAAGGTCGCAGGTTCAAACCCAAATAGCCGCATTACATTGTATAATTAATTTCATCACCACTGCTCTCAAAACGATGAAGGAAAACAGCATGTCCTCGAATCAGATTTGTTACTTCCATCAATTCGCACTGGGCCCGCGTGGCGGTTTACGGCTCATACCCTCTCCTAAAGATGAGGCCCCAGTCCCAGCAGTGGGAATATTATAAAGCTGATGATATTACTATGCTATATAAAAGTGTATTAGTATTTGCGAAATCCGAAACAGGTGTCTAGTATTTTTATGTAAAGAATCTATGTACAAAATTTCATCATATCATCATCAATAATGGCCGTTGGGGCCGAAAGGTTTTGGAGTGGCCTCCTTCAAGGTGGACCGATGACCTGGTGAAGGTAGCAGGAAACCGATAGATGCGGGACGCACAGGAACGTTCGATGTGGCGACGCTTGGGGGAGGCCTATGTCCAACAGTGGACGTGTATCGGCTGAAATGATGATGATGATGATGATGACCATCAATCATCATCGGCCATTCATTTTTCTTAAGCTATCAAATACCAATGTAATTACTGAAACTAATTAGTACCTATAATTAATACGTATTTAATTTGAGGTTTCTATTGTGGTCGGCAAACAATCAACCAGACTAACATTCAATACATGCCTACGCACTCATTTATGTACTCTGAATCAGAATTATTCTTTTAGAAACGGAAACCAGAATAAAATCTAACAATACTAGCTCATAGCTGCCTTGGTAAACGTTGTTTTCCATAGTGAATAACACAGATAAAAAGGGGAGCTGGGGATAATAACCTACTCGAACCAATACGGACAAAAATTCAATAAAATAATGGTTAACCTTTTCAGAGAAATCTGATAACAAATGCTGTGACATTTTTTTTTTATAAATTAGATTTTATAAAAGTAAATTTAGTCACACCAATGAGAGCCCCATTTCTTGTCCAGGCAATTTCTGTCCATTCCAGGTTGCCTATTATAAAGCCGCCCATTGTTTTAGTTTCCTTTTTGTATGTATGTGATGTTATATAATAAATTACATAGAAAATTAAATAAATTATTTAATTTTCTATGTAATCTTCTTACCCTTGTCTCGTTTTATTTGGGGTCGGCATAACACGTTTTTTTCTTCCATTCTGTCCTATCACCCATCGCATCATTACTAACTCTCTTTTTTTTCACATCCCTTGTCGCACAATCCATCAATCATTTCTTTGGCCTCCCTCTCCATCCTTCACATTTATATTAATCAGTTTTTTATTAACATGCATTTCATCCCTCTTCTTCACATGGCCATACACTGGTTACTTTCAAACTTCCTCTTATGTACTCATTTTTCTTTTCATCCATTCTACACTTCCATTTTAACATTGCAATCTTTTTCATAAATAATTTAATTACTAAATCGTAATCCTCTAAAAAACATCGGCGAGAAAATTGTTGATGAAATTATTAAGTGTCTCCATATGAAATAATTTACTAAGGTTTATCAAATCAAGCTAATGACCAGTCTGGGTATCGCAAAAAATCTGATTTTGTGAATTTATTCATTTTAATATTCACAAAAGAGAATGTTTACGCACAATGCGTAATTGGTAAAATACATAGTGCAAATAAAAACTAACAAAAACGTGCTTAACCCTCTAATTCTCCAAACATCCATGAATGAATGAATATTATAATGATAAATAAAACAGATTATGGTTCCCTGACGCATTTCTCCGATACCGCTAAGGCTAAGAGTATTCTTATGTGAAGACCCTACTGTGGGAGGGTTATGACGAAAATTTCTTTGTGTCTGTATCCTTGTGATCTTATTTTGTATTTTTTTTTCGTGACTACATTTTCTTTATACGTTTTGTTTTGTTTCATAAAAGTTGCGTTGTTAAGAACAACCGATGGAAAATTTTACCGAGTGCGGTCCTACACCGTATATTTTAGTCAAACATACTTGTGTACTGAATCGATTTAAGCTATTATAAGTAATTTTTTGAGCATTTTATGAGCAGCGGTGGCCGAGTGGTAACGGCCAAACCCTGCCTGCGCATTACTTTGTGTAATTTATTTCACAACTACTGCTCTCAAAACTGTAAAGGAAAACATCGTGAGGAAACCGGGATGTTCTAGAACCAAAAATTCGAAGACTATCTCCAACCAGCACTGGGCCTGCGTGGTGGATTACGGCCCATTTCCTCTCCTAGAGGGGAGGCCTGAGTCCTAGCATTAAGGACATTAAAAAGCTGATTATGCTAAATTATTGTAATAATTATACCTATGCTACATTTCTATCGGCATGGAAATGCTGATCGCTAAGTACTTGATTAAATTATATATAGAGAATGAAATCACTTGGTTTAAAGGCACTGTTTACAAACAATCAAATATACCATTTGGATTATCTAATATCGAACTATTTTAATATTAAATTGACTAAGCTTTTGGGCTAATGTGGTTGCCTGGATAGTAAATTGTGATATGTTTTGTAAATGCCGTGGCATTTTGTACTCTCGGATTCGTTTCTACTGTTTTAAATTTGATCAAGAACACAACAAAAAAAAAGCCAATCTATGTACTTAAATGTAAGGGATTATGACTATTTAGTGATAATAAGATACTCAATTGATTCAGTATTACCGGAGTGGGGTTAAATGGTGTGCCGTTGTTGACGTCACGTGAGCATTACGCTCACATGACGTTTGGAGGGGAGACATTGCAAAAGAGTCTAGAGTAATCCGCCGAGCAGTACGGTCGTTTCTAAGTTTAGCGCGTGCACTTCACTTTGCCCACACTAAATTCTCATAAAATTAAAAACCTTACTGATGACGGCTGCGCCGCTAATCTAGTGTGTCACCGTTACATATATAAAAGCGAAATACCACTCACTGATTAATCACAAAATCTCAGAAACTAACAAACTGGCAAGTAAATTCCATATAGGCCCAAACACACATAGAACGGATTTTTCGAAATTCAACCCTAAGGGGATGTGGGTCCAAAGTTTATATGGGGAAACCGACTTTCACGTGGGCAAAGTCGCTGGCAGAAGATAGTATGATATAAGATTCACTACGAAATGCCATGTTATCTTTAATGATCTCAACATCAACATTGCAACACATAATTTTGTAGTTTTTCAGCTAAATATGTTTTTATATTGTGGATAGGTTCGCGCTTGACCGTTATCTCACCTGGTGGAAATGTTTTTGCTCAAACTGTGAAATAGACTAAAAAAACTTAATAAACCTTAAAACAACTCGATACAAAATTAATGACGTAAAAATACAAACGTAAAATTATCCTCACACAACGTCGTCTGCACACAAAAATACTTTATGAATCTTTGTTGGGCATTGTATGAAAGAACTACCGTGCCTCTGTAACGTAAAGAAAAGAACACAGTTGGGTTTTATTTAGTCTGACGCTCCCTTTAGCCAGTCAGTGGGAGAAATTATTCGACGAAATCCCACATGAAAAAAAAACACGGTCGGAAAATTGTATATATCCACATTTCATATTTATTTAATAAAAATATCTGGAACGAAATCATAAAAAAAAATCTACGACGACTCTCTACAGCAAACTAATAAAATAGTAAAAACTTTTTCTGGTTTTAAAATAGGTATTTTTTTCTTCGAAAAGTTAAACGAGTTTTTTTTTTTTTAGTTTAATATTATAAGAGCAGTAAAACTTATAGAGGTCACGTACTTTGTCCTTTCTATGTGATGACCATCAGGTCGTTATAAGAATCCCATTTTAGCCGAGTTTAATCTCTAAACTTCATTATTATTTTGTAGTTAGAACCTTCTTTGTCAAAATACCAAATATGTTTTTAACTTGTAAGTAAAAGTCTTAGTCTTGTCTTGGGCTGCGTGATTTTAAGAAAAAATCACCGTGTCCCTTGAATACAATTGGTAACTGATGGAATACGCATAAGTTTTAGTCAGTAAAGTACGACCTTCCCACCCACTCCATACAGAGCGGGACAAGTTATTTGATAGATTTCCTACTAAAAAAAGTGGCCTAAAATTAGATTTCAGACAACACACATTTTTACTCACTTTTAATCCAGACCGGGTAAAAAAGGTAAGTAAAAATGTGTGTCAAAAAGAGAACCACCCACGTTACCGAACCCAAAATCAGATGTGTTATTCTTGACATATTTTAGAAAATTAACAAATCAGCAACGAAATTACGACACCTCTGTGGGGAGGACTTAATTAACCGAGCTGCAAATAAGATAAATGAACTGTCAGAGTCGCTAATGCGCCCACTGATGGCGGACACACGGTCACGCCGCCTGGCACACGTATCATGTTTAGGGAGGTACGAGTAATTAATTAATTTTGAGCAACATAACAATAATTTCACTTTTCGTGAAAATCAGACAGATGAAACAGGCTAGGATAAACTACATATTTGCAAATGTGTTGGAGGACACACTATATTTTTTCGGTTGAATTCAAAATGGTTTGGATATAATTCTAGGACTTTTAATATGTGTACTTTATATATTGCAACTTGTTAGTTAATATATTTGTGTAAGTCATTAGTGACAAATTTAAATCATAAAATGTCCCTATCTAACAACTACTTCAATGCCTGTTTTTTGTTTGTTTATTTTTGCCCAAAATATTAATTACATTGAAGACATAATATATTAATAGTAAGTAACACAAAATTGTTTGCTGTGTTTACAGCAAACAATTTTGTGTTACTATTAATTTACGTACAAAACTTATTGTTGTAACATCTATACTTAAAATATTTTAAGCAAGATAAAATATAAATAACCTACCTACATAATCATAAGTTTTGGGTTGAAATAAATTATGCACTTTTATAAAAAATCCTCAGCTTCTGAAAGCTTCACAGAACAATTCCAAAATCGGAACAACGAAAGAATATACATATTTCTGATGGATAGCGATCCGAAATACGAATTCTATTTTGTCCAGTAGATACCTGTCGATTGCAAAGTGCAAACGGATCAAATTCGCAGCATAGCTCATAGCTTGCAATAAAAGTGTCGAAAAAAAGGTCTATGTCACGGAAGTTTTTGATTTGCGATTTAAAAGACGTGCTCAGGCTTTTTCCATTCAATAATGGACATGTGAAACACGTTTGGTATTTAATTTCAATTAATTCCACCTTTGACGCATTCCTGCCATACGAACTGATGACTATGAAAGACTTCCGTCATGGGCCTGGGTAGGCCCAGAGGAGGCAATCAACTAGCCCATCTTGTCCACCAAGCCCCACACACCTGAATTTGATGAGCAGCTCGGCTATATTTTCCGACAAGCTAGCACATTCCGGTTACTAAGATCAATTACACAACGCAAAGCTTCAAGAGTTCAAGCAGTCTTCATATATCAGCTCCAAGTGATGGTGAACAGTTTTGTGAAGTATTGTCAAGGTTTTTAGGAAATTGCAACCATCTTGTTCTATGTATGTAAATGAAATCATTACCAAATCTTAAGTCCTTTAATTCCCAAAACTAGAGAATATTGGAAGAACTGATAGTCCGTGACGAGAACTCTGATGGACATGCTTGACAAAATTATAGGTGCCTATTGAACTATGAAACTGATAAGATAATTTTGTCCGATATGGAGTTTAAAGATCCCATTGAAGGCGAACGGAAAGGCCGGCTTAGTGGTATCGACTGCCTTTTCAGGCCGTTATCACTTTTGAGGTTTCCCCGAATTGAAAATTATATTGAAAGCTTCCACGTGGAAAATATTTTGTCATGATCATAAGCATAGACATAATCAGCTTTATAATATTGTACAACTGGAACTAAGGGTTCCTTTCAAGAAGAGGGTTTGAAGGTATGCGGAAGAGGGTGTAAAGTCCCGCAAACCTCCGTTAAAGAGGGAATCCTCCAACCAGACGAATGTTTTGTGTAATCTAGGCAACAGCCCGATAGATGATTTTAGACTTTGGTATATGTTCAAATCGAGCGCAGAACACTAATTGTGCGACGCATGATTTTGTAGTTTAGCTTGTGACGCCATAGAAAGCACTACAAGGTTGAGGCTCGTAATTCATCACACGGGTCTAGTGCAGGTTGGTGAATGTCACCATGTTTATGTTCAAAACGGCGAAGGAAAACATCGACAGATGATCCGTTAGAAAAAAATCGAATACAGATTAAACAGAACACTGTTACTGCAGAACAAATTCATCGTATTTTTGTGTCCGGATTTAACTATAAGAAATGATAGCATCACCTGGTATTCAGCTGCTACCGATAGACTGGAAGCCGTACCAATCATAAATTAGCAAAGGCTCTGATTGGTTGATTGAATCATAAGCAACGCGTACTCACATTCCTATATTTAATGTCTCAGTCATAAAGTTCTCTGTTTAACGAGTACGTGTGTAACTCGTGTGTGGGTCACGTCATGTGATGATGACGAATGCTAAGCTATCTCATTGGTCAGAAACGTTATTGCAGCGTATTTCACTCTGAGTTAACATCATCCATTTTTCACACCGAAGGCATGTGTCGATGGAAACGTTCGGAACACGCCGCAAAATATTTCGTGAAAAGATTTATTATTCCATTAATTGCAGTAAAAGCTGTAATTGTTCTGGTTTCCGGACTTAAAAGGGTTTTTAGAGAACTTAATAGATTTAAAAAGTATCGTTCTAATAAAGTGATGTGACGTGATAAATTGAGCGTCCAGATACTTGATTAAGTATCGCAGTATCCCTGCTTCGTCCGGAGGAACGGTTATTAAACGTGGCTCGATACATTTTCATATTTATTTTGAAGTAGCTAGCTAGCGGCTTCACCCGTGTTAAATTAGAAAATTATCCCAAGGGATATTCTTAGAAAAAAAAGTTATTTTATGTGCTATTCCTGGACATGATCTACCTACTTATGAGTCTAATTTTATTCAATTCCGATCAACCGAGTAAGAAATATACACACACATGTACATACCAACGTCTATTTACAAACAAATGAAAGTATTGCAAAATAAGTTCTAAATTATTTCAACAATATGACTTTACAACAGGTATTTTTGAAAATATTCTTCTCGATAATGTAAGCAACTATGTAAATAATATATGAGAAATATTGTGGAACGATTTTGATCAAAAATTAACGAAAGTAATAATGATTATTTGTGTTATTCACCACTTATTTATACAGTAAAAACAAAATAAAAAAATTTGTAAGGCTAAAAAGACGCGTAACTCAGTACCTGCTGCAATATTAAAAAATAATAAATAAGCCAGTTCTGGTGTTTTTTACGACCCACGAAAAGAAACTAAAATCCAAAAATACAAATTGAATAAAACATCGTAAGAAGTAGTGTTAATTTATAATATGCTATGGACTATATATTTTATCTATCTCACAAATAAACAACAAACTCTAATTTAGAAGAAACTATTTTAAAAACTCTTTCAATATAAATACGAAGACCCAGCGAAGCAGATATTATCACCAACGGTCCCCTTTTCTCCCACGTGGAGATGAAATTATTCAAACATTTTCTTCATTAATTACGTCATATGGTGAGGGACGTTTTAATGAGCCTCTTGTCTATGTTATTAATGTTGTTGCTAAGTAGAAATGCCAAGCGGAACTTGTACTACGTTTAGATTTATTTAATTCGCCCTGGACAACATTACTTTTAGTATATGATCCGAAACTTGAATGTAGTTTGTACAGAATCAGTAATTGTATGGATTCCAATATTTTTTACACCATATCATATTTTTTCCAAAAATATTTTAAAAACGTCATAAGTTGGACACCGCCGACATTAAGTACCACACAGGTCGCGGCCCGGCAGATCATAGGTATTAGGAGCCAGAAAACAGCTGGGTGCAAGTGCGAAACAACCTCTCAGTCACCTGGATGGTCCAGTGACTATGTATTTTTGCTGACATTACAAGCTTATAACTTTGTAATTTATCATAATATAGTTTTGAAACTTTTTACATAGATTCTTTACATAAAAATACTTGCCACTTGTTTCAGGTTTCGTATGTACTAAAACAGGTTATATAAGATTTGAGTCTTGATATATCGGGCCGAAAATCAAGTAAAATTCTAATAATAAGTACATTTTACTTTGTTAGAAACAATTCTACATTAATGAGGGTTTGGACAATTAAGAGCAAAACCTGGTTTTCCCTGGATCCTTTTCTCGTAGGTACCTATTCATGTAGATAATTTATCTACCAATACGATTATATTCTCTATTCTAAGCACTGGGTAAAGTAAACCTCAAAGAGGACTATTTCTGTACATTGAATTGAATGTTCTACCTTTAGTAAATAAGCAATTAGTTTGCAGTCAATTGATGAGTTCAACTCTTCAGATCAACGAAGTGCATGTGAGTCGATCATCGATTTGATCGACTGTCGAATATTTATTTAAACTTTATAAATACAGTAGTGGTAGGTACATAGGCGGACTTAAGAGTCGGTTGAAGTCACTAAGTATTTTGCATGAATCTCACCCGGGTCTATGTTGATTTCGCGGTCCCGAAACCGTTTTTTTATTTTTATATATAAAAAAAAAAACAATAGCTTTACAAGTTGAAATCGTAATTTAGTGGCAGATACGCGATTTTTTTAATCGAGCCAACTAATTTATATCATTTTTTTTATACTTTTGCTAGCGGTTGGTCATATAGTCAATTTTAATAAAATATTTTTTCATGATGTTCTCTTTTATATTTGTGGATTTCCAGAGGTTTAAAAAGGTCCAAAATGAGTAGAACCTGGCCTTAATGCAACAAGGCATTCAGCCTTAAACCACCAGTGAACCTTTGAATATAGTATTGTAACTTTACAACTTAAATTCTGATGTTTACGTAAATATAATGGCAGGAATAACTAGTTTTTATTATGAATTATTAAAACTGTTAATAGGATTTAACCATTTACGGTTATAACGCTTATTTGAGCAGAGAACCACGATGTGGTCTGAGTGAATTGTGGCCACGTCGGTGTACGTATAGGGATTATTGTCCGTCATGCTAGTGGACGATTTTGGTGAATACATTTAACACTGTAAATTAAAAATAAAGTGTAAAAAAACTGGTTGTAAAGTGTAAAATAATATCCTAATTAATATTATAAATTTTAATGTGAAAGTGTGGATGTTTGTTACTTAATCACGTAAAAACGGCTGAACGGATTTGGATGAAATTTGGCATGCATATAGCATTTGACATGGAAGAGAACATAGACTACTTATTCCTACGGGAAAACACGTTTAGAGTGCGGTAACCGAAATACACGCGGACGAAGTTGCGGGCGGACAGCTAGTTAAAAATAAAGTATAAAAAAACGTTTTAATAGGTACCCACTTATTAAAAATGTTAGAGGAAACTGTCTCTTACACAGTAAAAGAAAAAAGGATGAACCGACTGTCACCGCCATTAGGTTATGTACGTCCAAAAGAAATGGCGAGATATTCCTATCACACTAGGAGCGTCTCTTTCTCACACCAATATTTAAAATAGTAATCGGTAGTTCACCTAATTATCAATTTTGAAGTTGATATCACGAAGAGATTTCTTTTTTTCAGCTATTAGTTGTATTCTGTACAATATACATACATAGGAGTATACTCAATTTTGATACAAAACAGAACATTTTAAACAACTATTACATTCAAACCTTTTAGTTTAAATAAAACTACAAACATCAAGAAAGAGCAACATTAAACAAATGCGTAGGTATACGTCACACCATTTCCAACAGATCATTTGTATTCGTTAATAGAACGGTCTACTAGGAACGTTGGACGTTTCCCGCGACGCGACGCAGCTACGCAGGATTGTTTGCGTGCAAAACTTCGTGGACGTTGCAATTCAGCGCGCGACAGGTGACGAGAATGGGTGTCGTTCCCCTACTGCCCACTGACACATTCACAAGTCCTTTTTGTTCGGTTTTCCCCGCAAACTGCCAATTCCTTGGGTTCTATGGCTGTTTCATTGGGTCGTGCGTCGGATAATATTGTTGTAGAAGGTTTAAAAGATAGTGTTGGTGTTTTTTATTTGTTGTCTTTCATTCTTTTAACACTGGGTTTCTACGGACTCCATTCCGTATTATTCTGTTTTATTGAGGTGTTTTTTAATGCTTCTCCTACTAGTGGAATATTACTTAGTAATGAAAATGTTCTACGTGAGTCATGACTTCATGAGTGTAAAAAAAACATATTTTCCATCATATGGGTTAGACAAGTTAGACAGCGTTCCAGAAAACTTGCAAAGTCAAAGTTTCATCCTTGCTAGAGCTTAGTAAATTAAGCGTTGATTGATATGAGCTTTAGCTCAGAAATATACGTCCGGAAAGCCTGACATAATATTAACAAACAGAAACTTTAAACTAAATCTTTTAACCTCTTATGCAAGCCAATTTTTTTTTTCTGTTGATGTATTTGTATTTCTGCATAAATAATTGAATCGAAACATGTATCAACTAAAATCATACATTAATATTGTGTGACCGTGTCCAGATCTAGCGAATGCGCTGCGCTGCTCGCGAGCCGCTTGCGAACAACGTGCATGCGGCGCATTCGCCAGATCTGCCCCCCTAGCCAAGTTACAACCATTTCGCTTGCGCCGAACGCTTCGAGCTTACCTTGCCGCCAATTCTTTTGTTCTGACCACGTGACTGAGCGTTAAGACGACGTCATTCCCATACATTTGAAGCTTTCTACAAGCGATAACTTTTGCAGATTAGCAACTTGGCTAGGGGTACTGGACGTACCTTTAGGTTTTCAAGAAAGACGTACAAATAAAATAAAAAGTGTTTCTCATGAAATCCAAGTCTGATAAACTAATAATTTGGGTAGTTAAACTTCTAACGCCGACTTGACGTAAACAAAACACGCCAGTACCTACACATATGTGTTTCCAGAAGCACACACTAATGAAATAATTAGAAAAGTTTTGGTCCCGAAACATTAACGAGGATTGAAAACGTACAGGTGTCTTCATTACAGAATTAATTAACCTACCCACTCGCAACCTTGAAAAACTAACAATTGTACGAAATTATTCATTACAAAAATACGCAATCACTTATTTTTGAATCATAATTAATTTTACGTTTAGGTACACTGCGGGCATATAGAATAGGATCAAAAGCTGTTACAGTGAGCAAACATTTACCTCTTTGCTTCTATGTAGCTACCATCAAACGCAAATCGGCTTTTTGGGCACGGTACTTAGAGATGCCGGTTGAATTATATTATTATAACATTTACTTATTATATTATAACAACAATATTTTTCAGTTGCTCGTATTTTGGCATTGGAATTTTTTTGTGAAATATTTTATCAGGCTTATATTTTTTTTTGTGTCTATTAAATTCCCACTAATATCAAAAATGTGAAAGTGTGTATATTTGTTATCAGTCTCGACTAAACGGTTGATCGGATTTGGTACACCGATAAACCTTAACTTGGATGGTTTTAGGACATAGGATATTTTTATCTTGGTTTTGGGTTTTCCTGGGATAATTTCCGGCCTGCATGCTGATATCACACACGATACTGGCAAAAACTAGAGCAAAATTTAACCAGATTTTTTAATATTGTATCCGTACAAAATAAATAAATGACGAAAGGTTCTGAAGTGGCGACCACGTACCGGAAGACGCAGCGTTGGACGGCCTCCTACAAGGTGGACCGATGACCTGGTCAGGGTCGCGGGAACCCGATGGTTGCGTGACGCACAGGACCGGTCGTTGTGGCGACGCTTGGGGGAGGCCTTTGTCCAACAGTGGACGTCTTTCGGCTGATATGATGATGATGATGATGATGACAAAATAAATATGTGAGTACCTACCTAACTAAAGGTTGAATAAGTTACTTCTAGGAAAGCGTGCTTCATCGTCGACCACATCATCGCTTACCATCATGTAAGATAATGGCCAAACGTGAGCCTAATAAAAAAACCAACAGATTTTCAACTACAATGGTAAACAAACGAATAAGACAGCAACGAGAAACCAAATCAAATTACATTACGATTTCATAAAACCAGTCGAGCACCTCGTTGTTTTCATATTAAATCGAATTCAATAACATTAACATACCTTTTACAAGAAACCCGTCTCAAGTGGTAACAAAATACGAAAGCTGCTAAAGTTCTGAGTTCGATCCCTCATTCGGACAAAGTGATAATGTGATTTTCCTGTTGGAAAATTCTCAATTGACCTGGGCCAGGACCGGTGTCCGATAAATGGCGATAGGCTCACCCTTTATCACGTTGGACATTAATACTGTCATTGGTGAACCCTACCCTTTTGCCGGCTGGAGATGCGACACTGTGTATTTTAAAAAGTTGTGGGAAATCTGGTCCGTGTCACCGATTGCTATTTTAGAAATGTGGTTGATTTTAATTTGAGAGTATCGTGTTTAAAGATCAGATGATTAATTTTGGCTGTTATCAGTAAATAACATATCCCATCATCAACATAATTCCAGTCGAAAGACGTTCACTGTTGGACATAGGCCTCCCCCAAGTCATACAGTCATTGCTTTAATGTCATAAAAAATATTTGAAAATACGTAGTTTCATTATACAATGTCAAATCAATAAAAATAAAAGATGTTAAACTAATACAAGTAAATTAAAAATAAATAAAATTCAAACCAACATATGTAATTAGAAAAATATTTAACTAAATAAAAAAACAATGTCTTAATAAATTATAGTCCAATTAGCTTTCCAAAATTATCATAAATTTATTATTTAGTTCAAGCTTCATTGTTATTGTAGAATACATTCCAGTCACCTGTCCTTTATTAAAACAGAGGGCAAATTTTGTTTTAACCTATTATTTATTTGATTTTAGATTGAAATCAGACAAGTGTAATATAAATGTCAAGTAGATAAATAGTACCTACTTATAAAATGAAAAAACCATTTCAAATAAACAATGTAGATATTAAATAACGACGTCATTTCATATCTTTGAGCAGATGATTTGATTGGGTTGGTTATACCCGAGGTTTCGCTTATAAGACCTGTTTTATGCATGCATTTCTCCTAAACAAAACGTAACGTACTGATGACGACCAGTGACGCTGGTACTCTCTATCAGTGAAGTCATTTTCGCATTGGATCAGTTCTATCAGAGATTTACCATGTAGCATTAAGCCGTACATTGTTCCTAGTGTTGGACGTCTTTTTTGGTAGGTAATTGAATAATGAATACCTTGAAGAAAGGTATTTATTTCCTTGGGTAAAAGTAATGTTTGGTATATAATATACAACATGTAAGTAGAATAATGCATATCCTTATAGAACCCAGTTAGAAAATAAAGTCACGATCATCGACAATATAAGCACTGAAATTTTACTTATATGCACTTAGGTAATAGCAGTGTAGTAGTAGGACATCGGTCTTGGTATATTAAGTGGGTGCATAGCTATAGCTACGCACACACACGCTAATGCACACATACACAAACATTCTAGTGACGCAATCAAGATTTATCAAGAATCTATCAAAAAAGATAGGTATTTTTTCATCCTGAAATAAACTTTGTTTAGAAAAAATGATAATAAAATGACCTGGCATAAGCATAATCAGCCTTTTAATGTTCCCACTACTTTGACTCAGGCCTCCTCTATCTCTAGGAGAGCGAAAGGGCCCTAATCCACTAAGTGAGCCCAGTGCGAAGAGGTGAATGTCACATATCTTCGAATTTTTGATTCTAGGACATGCTGGTTTCCTCACGATGTTTTCCTTCACCGTTTTGAGAGCAGTCGTGATGAAATAAATTATAAAAAGTAATGCGCCTGGCTGGGTTTAAATCTGCAACCTCAACTCGTAAGTCGGGGCCGTTACCACTCGGCAACCACGGCTCACAAAATGCTCAAAAAATGAACTAAAATAGAAATCGATTCAGTAACAGATCCTAAATATACTTCTTTCAGAATCTGCGTTCATGTTACATGATGTATATTTAATAAAAACAAAGCAGTATTTATATAACATATTATACATCACATTAAAACAAATCTAAAATGAAGCCACGACACGTCACTCAGTCCCATCACAAGCTTCAAGCCAAGAATTAATAATTCTGATACTCAATTATATCCCTCCGTACTCTCTGTATGAAAACTTCTGTGTACCCTCGTTAAACACATCCGAATACGTTTTCTCGCGTACCGTTTATTTGAATTTTCCTTTGAAATTTACTTTCTGAGGTATCAGCGCTCGCAGCTTCACCTCAGGCTTATCATTTTACGCAAAGCAACCATACCTAGCCTCGGTAATGGCATTATAGTTTACATAATCGTCTTACAGCACCATAGTGGTGATATCCAAACCGAATCTTCAACATTTTGAGCTCTTAATGA
Source organism: Mythimna albipuncta (assembly GCA_929112965.1). Classification (NCBI taxonomy): domain Eukaryota; kingdom Metazoa; phylum Arthropoda; class Insecta; order Lepidoptera; family Noctuidae; genus Mythimna; species Mythimna albipuncta. The sequence goes on from OV815969.1 coordinate 13,203,679, forward strand.
AAATGAAGATTCGTAATTGCAGTCTCTGAGAGCGGTTAGATAGAATTAACTGAAATGCGGAAACTTAAATGTTAGGCAGGTTAGTTGGAATTAGAATTAACAAACTATTAGGAATTTCAGTAACTACTTACATAAATATTTGGATGGCAAATAAAGGCAAATAATTTATTTACAAACATGGGTACATATGTAAGTGTTATAAGTATTATTTACTAAGGTATATAATTTATTATAGTGTCGTCTTTAACCAGTAGGTTTTTTTTTTGAGAAGTGATAGGATATGTCAGATTTGTATTGACTAAGACCCATCTATGTCCTTTAGTGTTACCCTTTGCGTTCCAGGGCAACGGTAACCTTTTTAAATGTTTCAATTGACCTAGCGGGTTGGTTCCGGCCCTACTAGGCCTAGTGCACCGATGACTCCTCGGGGTTTGTCCTTACCGGACGGTCGGACAGCAAGTTCTTTCTCCGCATCCGCAAACCCCCATATGTGGTTGCAAAATTCGCCCTATGAACCCTGTCACCTGGAGTATCTCCTTTGATGGCGGTTGGGGCATAAGGATCTTTTCTCCCTCATACTTACAACCATCTTCTTCGATCACGTTACTGCTTTGCAGAGAGTGAAAAGTCGGCTGTTTATGGCCGTAATAGTGGATGTCTTTAAGGTTTTGGACTGGAGAAGTCTAGGCAGTATGTTAATAGTGAATCCATGAGTCGATTTAGTAGTCGTGGCTGAGACTACTGGAGGATCACTAGAGACACGGAACCATAGTTCGATTCAGAGCCCGACGCAAGCGATTGTCGCCTCCCCTCGCCTCCACGAGGACACAGAGGTGTTTTGTCAATGTAAGGCAGAGTTCCAGTGCATAACCGGGTGAAACTACATAGAATCTTAAAACTTAGCAAAAATTGTAGTCATAGTCATAGTAGTCATAGTAGTTTATTGGTAAGGGATTCTTACAGGTCACACAATTGGCATAGCCTGTCATATGCTGTCTTATGTCATCTATTACTTAGAAATCTCGATTTGTTAAAATTGCACAATTTTAGGGAAATAATCGAATTTTAAATAGGCGGAGAGTAGTGGTGGCTGTTGAAAACCAGCATGTCCTAGAACCAAAAATCCACCAACCTGCACTGGACACCCGTTCCCTCTACTAGAGAGGAGGCCTGAGACCCAACCGTGGGAACATTATAAGGCCGACTATACTATGCTAGTCGAATTTTATACTAAATTTGATACGGCATTATAAACTAAATACATTGAAACTTACAGTTATTTAAAGCTTAGTCATTACTGCACCACAATGCAGGCATTAGACTAATCACGTATTTGATATGTAGGCACATAATTTATTGTAATCCTGTAATCGCCAATCAATTTTGGATTGTGTATAAATTACCGTGCGAAACTGGAACTGTTTAGAAATCTGACCACAAACAAATGCATGGAATGTATGTTTGAGTTGAAGCCTGTAGATAACACTGACTACCCTATAATTTACTCTAAATTTTATAAAAAGTCAATGCTTATAAAATCGTAATCTGTCGAATTATAAATAGTTGATTGTAAACTGACAATACTTTCTGGACAGTTTACAATCTTGCGAAATGTTTTATAAACGTCTTTGATTAACCCAGGATATTGAAAAAACTCCGTTCTAATTTAATGTCTATATCTAAGGTGCCTATATATTTTTGGCTACTTCTCTTATTCTACATAACTGTGTGTACCGTTTCCAGTAATCGAACATACCAAAATTTTAACTTATGTACACAAGTTCTAGGATATCGTTCTGCGTTCCGTGTGTTGATTGGTTCGCAACGTTGCCCAAGTCAATCCAAACACAGAACGCTTGACCGACGTTTATATGCACACTGCAAAATACTCCTATCTGCTATACCTAGTCTAGTATCTACTAGGTAGAATGTAATGGACGCCATTTTTGTGGAGACGGATTCAAGGGAGACAAACTACGGTGACTTTCACTGTGATGGAGCCTACTGGGGCCAGGGTTATCCAAAAGGGCGCTCGAGCCCCGGTATGAAGGCTTGAAGGAACGGGATGGGTTTTTTAGTCAGTAAGAGTCTGACACTATCTCCCGCTCCGCCCAAGAGCAGGGGTTGTCATAAGATGATTTTTCCCATCGAAAAAAAAAAAACAAAGTCTACACAGGCAAAGTTGGAATGAAAGAATTCATGGATATGGCAAACAAATCAAAGAGCACAGATAACCAAGCAACGACGATGATAAGGAAGCAAAAAACATTAATCCGTGTATTACATCTTGGCCACATTAAAAAGTCTTCGCTTATTTGACGATTCTTTTATTAGACCTCCACCAAAAATAAAGAATATGAAATACGTATATTATATTAGGTAATATACATTTTATTAAATACATTTAATAAATATAATAGTGAACAAATGTAAGCACAAACACAGGTGCACGCTTTATGTGAAGTGCAAAGTCCAGGCTGCTAATAAAAAATGCCAAATCAAAAAATCTAATAATATAAATTAGAACGCGCACAGAGGGTTCTCCTAAAGGTTGATTGGCGGCTACCCTACCGCTTTCCTACTACAGACCTCTATGAGAAGTGTTGAGTTCTTTCTGTGCGCAAATTATTCATCCTTAACCTTTTATTAGTTAAACACGCACAAACTCCCTACGAACCATCCAAATTTAGCTCCCTACGACGAAAACACACTGTCTGTCCCTACTTCCGTACACAATGTCGCTCTTCGCAGCGAAGTTTTCTTTTCCTTGGCAGTCATGTCTATAACCAAGTCAACAAAATATTATGTATTTATCATATGCGCAAATCAAACTGTAAAAAAGCAATTATTAACTGGCTCTCTCAGTTAGATTATGCTGAGACAGAAAAAATTGTAACTATTACAAATTAGTAAATATTCCAAATTTCTTACCCATAGATAGCGTCTCCCTTTAATTCATATATTATTTTACACACATACACATACAGACTCACACACAGACAAACACACCATCACACCTATACACACACGTACACACGTACAGTACACTCTCGAATAAACTAGTAGATTTTTAGCTTCGGCTGTTTTCGGATGTTGGTAGTCGAGTACTTATATTGCACTGGGGACACAACGCCCTGTTTTTTTTTTTAATTTATTTATTTTTGTTTTCGAACTTTTTTATTTGTATTCATTACTTCTCCTCTCAACACATAAACTCCATAATTTGTCAATAGTCTGTTATGTGCAATTAGAATTTGTAATTTTAAAGATGTGAGCCTGGAGTTCTGTCACACAGGTCTTGTACCCAGTATAGACTCCAGCTCTCACAAAGGATAAACTGTTAAAAATATTTTGATTTATTGTCAACATTTGTACCTTTATGAGAGAAACAATAAATATTATTATTATTATTAATCTGTGAACGGAAACCATTACTCCATGCTCAGTAGTTGCAACTTTGAAACAAGGTAGTTAATACATACGATGTAGGGCAATATAAAACCAGCAACATTTTTAAAAGCTCTGGTATTGTTAGAAAGAGTCACCACAACCCTGGAACGCCATCTGAATGGGGCACAGGTGAATTTTAGTCACTAAAAGTCTGAGACTCTCTCTCGTTCAATCCAGAGCAGAAGACATTATTTTATGACTTCTTTCCTCACCAAAGGTGACGCATTCAAGAGCATTATACTTCAAAGATGCTGCAATATAGTCAGCGTCTCCGTTTCTTTGCCGTAATAAAACTTAAACAACTCAATGGAGCGACAGGCCTAAATGTAAGTGAGTAGAAGTCTAACACTAACTTATGCTTAGTTTCTGACTTTAAGTCTAAATGAGACTTCCAATGTTGTTTGTCTGCTGCCTAATACGAGAATGTCCTTTGACTATTTATAAAGTTTTGGAAATTGCCTAAACCCGATCCCCGTGGGAGAACCTTAAGTAATTATTTAGATGTTAGAGTGCTGACAGGATCGAATCAAATGTCTGGCTTATATTTTGACTTCGCACTTACAATCGTAGGCCACCTTTTTTAGGGTTCTATACCTCAAAAGGAAAAAACGGAACCTTTATAGGATCACTTTGTTGTCCGTCCGTCTGTCTGTCTGTCTATCAAGACCCTTTATCTCCAGAACGGGTGGGGGTATCGAGTTGAAATTAAAACCAAATACTCAGGACTGCGGTCCCTTCAAGTTGTTCTAAACTTTTATGTTAACGAATAAAAAATATAAGGCTATTTATGTAGCAAAAAAACGTATATTTTGATACTCTCAAAGATCGAAATTCACAGGGTACTTCTCGTTGACCCAGAATCCTGAAATTTGGCACAAAGCTAGGTCTTATAGAACAGCTATGGGAATAAATCTGAACACAGTACATTTATTGTTACGTGCGTCAAAAAAAAAAAAAACATTTGCAATTCGGAAAAATCTCCGACACTCGATTGGGAAATTGTAGTTTGCACGGAACCCTCAGTGCGCGAGTTCGACTCGCACTTGCCCATTCTTTTTTTAATTTAAGTTAGGAAAACATTTTGAAATTATGCAGAGCAGAAAATAAAGTCCCACATACCTCAGTTGAAAAGGGAGGATACTCCGACAAGACGAGTGTTATGTCTGGTGGACAACTGGCCGGAAGATGCTTTCGGGCTGTTCCATATGTTCTTTCTAATCGCACAGAGAACTTTAATTCCGCGATACAGGATTAGTTGTTATGTGACGCCATAGATGTCGCTAGTTCTTTACTCGCTCTAATGGGGCGAGAGAGATTGTCAGACTTTTAATGATTAAAACACACCCATGTTCTTTCTAATGCCTAGTGTGTTGAAGGGCCTCGGTAACTTTTTTGAAGCCCATCGGCCCAGGCAATTATTTTGACAGCTCTCACTCTCAGGTACGTACCGTCAATACGGACCTGATCCTTATCCGACGGTGACCAAACATTAGCCATATAGATTATAGTATTTTATTTTTCGTCTTCTCTTTACGAAAGAAAATGCTCAACCCAGCAAAATGATAACAATATAATTTTGCTAAATTATATTGTTATCATTTTGCTGGGTTAGACGTTTTTAAACTTTCTGACTTTGCTTGTTTATACGGATAAACATAATATAACGATTTTTTCTTCAGAACCGAAATGTATAATCGTCTAGTACAAACTATTCTACTTCTGTATTTGTGTTGTTCATGTGGCAGTTTCAACTGTCAACATTCCACCTCAGTAGTGCCCTTACTGAGCAGAGTTCACGAAACAGTTTTCTCATCCTTGACTGGCACCTACTAGTCAAATGAAACCGCTGAGTGGTAAACTCCATAGGTGTTTACCAATAAAAAACAAACAAAAAAAAATAACCTAAATAAAATATAAATCAAGGAAGACTATGAAAGTCTATCAGCAAATATTATACTAAAAGTTCTATAATATGTAGTCCAAAAACGTATGGTTTCAAAGAAATTATCAATTACAATTTATTTAGAACAAAGTTGTCACCCCTAAGACAAATCTTTACTTTTGCGACGGTGTCAAATTAAAAAAAAAATATGATAGCGTAAATAATTACATCATATAATTTACGCTGTCATATTTCATGTAAGTGTTTTACATTGATAATCATGAACTTTTCGAATTATTATGTATAGAAAATGAAAACAAAAAAAAAATAGATAGTTGAAAAATAATTCAAATGTCACTTAATTCTTTTATTGTGGTCTTATTCCTACTCTTGAGTTATGCGATATCAAAAAAAAAAAAATACGATGTATTTAAATATAAAAAATTCGTACTGTAACATCAATAAAACTTTCGGTGTATGTCGAGACCAAATATACCAATTAGTGTACATTACCTACAGAACGTATCCCGCATGAAATCTCTCATTCTGATAAATCGTTCAATATTACGTTTGACAGGACTAATTATACAAACTCAAAAAACTTTTAATTTCCCCTATTAACAGTAATTGGTGATACACCATGATAACGAGAAGTTTAAATTAGGGATGACACATCTGTGGAGAAGTTGACCGCAGAAAGTTTATAGTCATAAAATAGAAAGACATGTAGAACGACACATTTTATATTTCGCTCTGTCGTTTAATGTTTACTAAAGTAATATTTAAGGGGGAAACAATGTCACTTACATTATCTTTTTTATGCTGAAAGGTATGCAGTCATACCTTTCACATATGCATAAAAAGTGTGTACTGAATAAAAAAACAAAAGTGAGTACTGAAAAAAATACTAAAATTCTTTTGCTTTTAGTAAGTCTCACAACTGCAATACTTTTTTTCCTAAAATGCATGGGGTATAGGTATAGGATAGACTAGGTCCATGAGCGAGCCATAGGAAAAAGTCAAAGCATAGGACAGATGACGTACACGAGAGCAAAACCATGGGAAAACTAATTCGTGCAAAATAACTTTAATTTCGGATATCAGTGTTTCAATAACGGTTTTTGTCGTTCTGCTTTAAGGAGTTACGTTCCTTAATTAATTATAACAATATTTCTATGAGGCTAATTCGGGAGTATGATCTTTAAAAAACAAATCGAAATCGGTCCTCAATTTACCGAGCATTTGATAAATATGTATTGGGTTAAAAAGTCACTATTATTATAAACACGTTCATGATAACTCTTATCACCAGGCATACGGAATTTTGCGATAACAACATCCAAAAGCTTCCTCCGTCACCATAGGTAAAGAAAAAATTAAAGAATATCATCATGAGTGTTGTCTATATTATGTATTATCTTTAGAAAAAAGATTGACTAAGAAAGTTATTTAGTGTACCTACGGGGTTTGTTATCAGGTTATTTAAATAAAACGACCAAAACGGGAACCACACCCTTTGTACTTTTGCCTTGACAGCATACACATAATACAAGTATACAATAACAATAACAGTAGGAATAAATAAATTATATACTAGCACTTACAGAGATGTTGCTTGCTCCGAAAACTAAAACGTAAAGAAAAACATGACAGTGCGGCGTGGCCTTTTATAATCTCTCGTAACTGTCAAAAATGCCGCACTGTCAAGTCGCAGTCCGTTCCAGTTGTCAGTGCAAAAAAATACATTTTAATGTTACCAATACAGAAAATAATAACAGTGTATGAAACATTATCATAGGAATCGCTAACATGAGGAAGCCGGCTTCGTACATCGACATATATCTATTAAAAAAAACCTCTTTATTATATTATTAATTTTATATTTGTATTTCTTGTACACCTATAGGTTTTTAAACCTTTATTCAAAAATAATAGAAAGTTTCAGGGAGCATGGATTAAATCGTCCATTTTATTTGCACGAGGATAAACTTTGTCATTGCAATGGAGTTGGAATACACGCCCGAGCTGAAAACGAGGTTGTTTTGAAACCAAAGAACTTTATCAAACGACATTTAACACACTTTCTCCAAAATAGTACATAGGTAATTTATTTTCAAATGCTTTGGTAGGTGCTCTCCAGCGATCGGCTGGGTACAATAATTATAATTAATTGTGGCAGTGCTTAGTCACCACACTTTTCCACATTTGTACAAAATACACTACATTATGAGTCTAATAGCGGTAGGGATAAAATCTGTTTTTTTTTTTTGTAAATGTTTTGATTACGTTGTGTCTGATAAGTAGGTACAAGAGGATTAGAATGTTTAAGGTTATTGACGTGTCTGATTAATTAAAAATTCAAAAAAAAATGAATAGGTTACTTCTAGGCAAGCGTTGTCTATCGTCAATCACATTATTGCCTAACATCAGGTCCACGAGCCTATGTTTCACATATGAAAAAAAACATCAACAAAAGTACCGTCTTACCTAAGTAGCCGACTATCTTCTTAAAATTTTGTTTACCTCAGTTGTACTACCCACGTTTTAATATCTTTAGATAAAGCTCTATTTTCTGTGTTCAAACCACAATAGAAATGGCGACAAGTGTGCAGCACTTATGTCGCAATGTGTTTCGCTTTGCTCGAACAGCAAGAGAAGTAAGATCGAAGACACTGCAAATAAAATGTGAGTTTCTTCCTCTCAGCACACATGCAGGTGTTCACGAATGTGAACAATTGCATGGCTTGTGTTAAAACAAATAAATATAATCTAGTTAATTTTAATGTATTTGAAACAATGTTAGAGTATATTATAGTTTTATGTATTTTTAACTTTTACATTTATTTGAAAAAAAAAGACTAATTCATAATAAGTCGATCCTCCTCCTCCTTGCGTCGTATTCCTCAATGCTGAGGGTCGTGACCTTCCTTTTTCATCACTTTACAAGGCCCTTCACACCGCCAGAGACAGGAATAAATGGAAAAATATCATAAAAAGTAATATTAATTGATACAGTAATGCAATATAGTTTGATTTCGAGCTGTAGATATATTATGTTTGTGTATGTAAGTTTACCTGTACCTGTATCATGGCTACAGGAGGTATTTTTAATGGGACTAAGCGGGGTTCTTCGAATATCTAGTGGATTATACTTGAAACGGTGTTCGTTTATGGGTTTTAACCAGAGATCTAACACTTGATTTATTTTTAATTTACTGCACTAATACATTTTTAATTTAAGTTTTATATAAATAAGCTAATCTAATATAACTAATTATATAATAGGGTAATATAAAAAGGGGGAAGTAAAAACTCATTTTACGCCAAAAAAGTCTTCCGCTTCGCTGTTAATGTTTGCACTGTTAGGAGAATTTCACCGTAAAATGTTTAAGAGCGTGCTCCCTTTTTCACTTAGGAAAATACAAGAAACTGTCATAACTTAAATGTCGACACTCTGAGATTAGTCAGGATGAACAGGGAAATAAAAAATATAATAAAACACCAGAATTACGTACCCAATTTTCTTCAGCCGAGTCACTTCTTATAACAATGAAGAACAACAACAAACAAGAACTTTAACAATGGCAAAATATACTAATACCGAAGCAACCGAACCGAAGCAAATTGCTTCGGCCCGTACTCCTTCTAAAAGTCCAGGACCCTATGGCCATCAAATATAAAAAGTAAGTGAAGTGGACGAGGCACATTGCTCGAAGAACAGATTGTCAACGATGCCGAAAGGTTTCGGAGTGGCAACCACCTACCGGAAGACGCAGCGTTAGAAGGCCTGCCACAAGGAGGATCGATGACCTGGTGAGGGTCACAGGAATGCGATGGATGCGAGATGCACAAGACAAATGGTAATTGTAGCGACATTTGAAGAACGCTACGTCAAACAGTGCACGTTTTTCGACTGAAATGATAATATTAGTGAAAAGTTAAATAACGTGAGCATAAAAGCAACTCAAGCTATCGTTATTAGATACTAAAACTCTACGTTTTCCGTTTGCTTTAGCAGGAAAGGTAAAAATATAAGGAGCCATTTTATAAAAGCGTAAAATGCTTGAATGTACTTTAAGAATACCTACTTAATTTTATTTCGAATATAACATGTTATAAGGAATTTTATGAAAGCCACCAGAAGACAATGGAATATAAAACAAAGCTTGAACTTTTATGTTCTCATGACACTTTCCGAGGTATTAGAACTTTCTATTCTTCAGAGCAGTTTAAGATAAGATGGTAGCTTGGACACCGGTTAAACTAAAATATTATCATTTGCCGTTAACAGGTAAAAGTTAAGCAGATATGACAGACATTAAGAGGTCTACAACTATTATTATTATCTCGTTTATTGATTATTCTAAATTATTGTGCTTATACATTTTTAAATATTTTCTGATGGATAATTTTTTACCATAAAAAAATTCTTTAAATTTTTACTTTACGTGCTTTTTTTTAAGATGAGAAACCATCAAATGGGGAAACATTAATTTTAAATTAACTTTACACAGTCTTCTTAAGTCATCCATTTTTATATCATGAGTATTTCCAAGTACGCTCAATTACTACAATCTTGATAAATGCCCCACATATGGCATTGCGAAACTATTTGGACTTGATTTTAGCCCCACTAGTATTCTAGTCTTATGAAAAAGAATTTTACTTATTCTAAATACCATACAAGGTTAGCTATTTTTATCCAGACTTGTTTGATAGAATACTTTATATAAATCTACATTTCTTCGGGTCATATTTTTCGATATATTTGGCAAAGGAAATTTATCATCTTGTATTTGGTTATATTTTCTCTTCTAATTTTCTGTAACTTGGCAATCTGTGTAAAACACAATGAGCCATTCGTTTGTCTTGTCATTAGCTTAATAACAGGCATCTCCAAAGGAAGCTTCATCAAGTTTGCATTGGTGGCGGAGTCTTCAAAGCGGACTACCAGGACAGAAACGCTATGCCTTTTTAGACGAAAATATTGAGCGCTTCCCGTGTCTTGATTTATGTAGGTTTACAAATCTTGACAGTCTAATCTGATAGTTTTTGCTGAAGTTGACAATTTTGCTGAACTGTTTTCAGATTTAGGTCCGTGTGATTATATGTTGCTGAGGTATTACGGAATATTGAGAGTTTAATTTGCGTTAGTCAATAATGACATGCCGTCTTTCAGCTCAGCATCTTTTTGTTCTATGTAAAATATTCAGCTCCATCCGGTTAAACTGAAAGTTAATCCTAATATAGTTGGGATAAGGTTTTATAGCATTTTAAACAACAGAGTCTACTGAAGTACAGCTATAATTTCAGTTATCTGTATTTCGGGTATATTGTTCCAAGTTCTTCCTCTGAAATACAGCTGTAATTTTAGTTGAATTCCGTTGCCACCTCGGAGTACTGTGACCAATGTATACAGTTGTTAACAAAAGTGTAAGGAGGCAAAGTTTTCCACGAATCTATTTGAATTCCACTAGCCCGGTGTCAAGTGCGCTCACCCACAATTTTGCCTGACGAGAAGCAAATATTGACCCTCGCTGTTCACTTCCAACCTTTCTGTTGCCTTTATTTGAACTTTGTATAAATAAAATTGACCATTTTCCCTGCGTTACACAGATTTTGCGATAAACTGTTGTTTAGTTGAATACGTGGAATATGTTCGAGCTAAACGCTTTTATATTTTTCCCGTTACACGCTTTTCGTTTAGCGTTCAGGAAAATATAAACTATACGAATTGCTTATCTACCCACTTAGGTTTAAAAGCCCGTTGAGGAAGCGTTTCGTGTAATGTATTGTTAGTATCATTAGGACCTGTTCAAATATGCGACGTTTCTAAGTAGACTTTGGAAAGACGGGAAAATCGTGACACTATAAATATTAAACTAAACATTTAAGCTGAAGAGTTAGTACTTTCTATTTATAGGTACAGTAGGAACTTTTCAGTTTACTTTAGTTTGGATTATAACTTGTCAGAAGATAATCCCTGGAAATAAGTAGAGTTTACCTCATAAACTTATCATGATTCCATTGTTAGAAAGGAATTGGGTATTTTGTCCTATAAAGCTCTATCTATCTCTCACACTGAATAACGGTGATTTTTAGACGTCTTGTTAGGGCTCCTGATAAGATTACAAAAATTAGTTCACTATTAGAATGCTTAGTGCTTTAAACTACTTTTTATTACGACAAAATGAAGATGTCTGTATACTAGATCACACAGGCTTAGGCAGTGGAGGCCCAGTGGCAACGGTCCCGACTTATAAGTTGTAGGTCGTGGGTTCGAACCCAGTCTGGCGATTTATTTTGTGTAGGTAATTTATTCATCATAATTGCTCTCATTACGGTAAAGGAAAACCTCGTAAAGAAACTAGCGTGACCTTGATAAACATTTGAAGATATATTGTATCCACCAAACCGCACTGGACTCGCGTCGTAGATTACGACCCATTCCTTCTCCTAAAGAAAAGGTTTGAAACCCAGCAGTGGAAACGTCTTAAGGTTGATGTTTCTATTTATCAGGTCACGCGATAGAAGCCGAGGCAAAAAAGCATATACAACATTATTTTTAGTACATAGTGCGAAAACTGAATATATTTGTTCAGAATCAATATTTGAATGGATTCCAATAGGTTTTACAACATGTTATATTGTTTCCCAAAAATATTTAAAAAGGTCACAAGTTATACACCACCGACACTAAGCACAACACAGGTCATGACAGGTCATAGCGAATGTTAGGCGCTATCAAACAGCTGGGTGGAAGTGCGACTCCACAGTCACCTGGATGGGCCGGTGACCTTGTATTTTTGCTGACATAACAAGCTTATAATTTTGTGATTTTTCATATAACAGATTTGAATTTTTGTAGTGTTTCAGGTATCGCATTATACACCACAATTTTTTAATTAGCACACATACTTAAAGGGCTTATTAGAAAAGCCCTTGTTATTTTATAAGTTAAATCTCAATAAATAATATTCATAAACAGCAAAGTTATTAGCGTTGGTTTATGTCCCAAAATGTCACTCAATTTATGGAAATATTGTGCAGGCTATTGATTAATGAATGAATTAGTGACAATTATTAAGGAAAAACACTGCCCGCAGTATTTCCTACTAGCAATTGTTATGTATGATTGAATCTATGATGAATTTACCTTTTCTTGGTCAATTTTAGGATTTTGATTTTTTCACTTTTGACTACAAAAATATGATTAGTGACGGGTACAGATAGAGCCCCATTTTTTTGTGTACTAATTAAAAAATAGGGGTGTATGTATAGCTACTAGAAATAAGGTTATATATTTCGACCACACATTTTTACTGGAAGCGGTAACAAGCAATACCATTCAGTTATTTCTTCTGCATTCACTATGGAGGCACTTGGAGAAGCGAGTATTAATGGACTTCTGGATGTATCAATATTAATATTAAGGCTGGCGTAGCGAGTAATTCAATCAAGATGAACAAATAGATCCGGGACTAAGTGATTTGTTACGTAAAACGTCTTTCTTTTCAGGTAGAGTAATAAAGTAATAACGGTATTTCATAAACCTGTTTCAGACTTCTAAAATAGAATCAGTCGAATATGATTTGATGTAGCGGGATTGTACAGTTGAGTTATTGTGTACATCGTAAGTAAATAACTACTATTGTCACTTTTTACGTCTGTGGTCTACGGTTTACTGTTCAATTTCTAAGGGACAAACAACCTGGAACAGATCGAAAATTGAAAAAAAATCTGTGTACATTTGTACAAAAAAAAAAATATACTAGAGCGTCGATGAACACTTACCTACATATCGCTGTCATCCGAAAATGTGCCCAAACCCTAGTAGCATTGCCACGTTGAATGAATATGCTAATTCTTTGGGCAAAAAAAGAGCTAGCCCTCTGGTCATGCAGCGTCGAGCAGTCAGCGACAAATATCTTTGAAAAGGAAATGCGCACTTGGATGCCAAGAGTCAAGCCTAGTCTTAATATATAATATCCAGCCACAAGACGTCCGCGGTTGCGCCACCGGAACATATTAGACATTCCACTCATACGCGCAAAGCGTTTGCGAGAACACATTTATTGTGCGTACAGCCAAGGAGTGGAATTCCTTGCCGGAGTCTGTGTTTCCTGATAGCTACAACTTAGGGGTCTTTAAGTCAAAAGTGAATAGGTTATTTCTAGGCGTGTTCCATCGTCGACCACATCATCGCTTACAATCAAGTGATATGGTAGTTTTTTTTTTTTTTTTTTTTTTCGATGGGAAAAATCATCTTATGACAACCCCCGCTCTTGGGCGAAGCGGGAGATAGTGTCAGACTCTTACTGACTAAAAAACCCATCCCGTTCCTTCAAGCCTTCATACCGGGGCTCGAGCGCCCTTTCGGATAACCCTGGCCCCAGTAGGCTTCGACCCGGCTGGGTCCCTGCTGTTGCTGACAACTCCTTGAGGCGCGCGGGAACAGCGCGCGCCGTCGACGACTTGGGCTTGGTCCGGACAGTTACCGGACGGCCGGACAGCGAGCTACCCATTGCTCACTGTCCGCAAGCCCGCGCCTACGGTGGCTGGAAATCGGGATCGGAATCCCGGCGGCGGCGGCGAGAGCGTCGTTGCCTGATGCGGTCGGCCTCCTCCTTAGCGAGCATTACTGCTTCGCAGAAGTCGGCGACCGCCTGCCACTCCTCCTCGCTCCGGACCATGGCCTCGACCAAGGCCCGGCGCGAGAGGTCTCCGCCGCCGATCACCCCCACGAGGGCACGGCGATGCTCCACCCAAGCAGGGCACACCGCGATTGTGTGCTCCACCGTGTCCTCCGGGCGTTCCGCACAGTGGCGACACCCGGGCGTCACTTCCGCTTTAATTCGGAACAGGAACCTCCCGAACTTGCCATTTCCGGTGAGGACCTGTGTCATGCGGAAGGTAAGGACGCCGTGAGGTCTTTCCAGCCACGCCTCAAAGAGGGGACTTATCGCCAAAATTGTGGCGTGCCCAGCACTGGGTTGCGATAGTCTTTGAAAGTGATATGGTAGTCAAACACGAGCCTATCAATAATAAAAAAAGCAGTTTAATTGACAAGTCACTGAATCTCTGATTTCTTCATCTCTCGTTTTCTTCCCTATTACTACTGGAAAATCAAACGACGTACCTGTATCCACCGCTTCCTTCCATACCTGTGTGCTTCTTTACATGGAGCAACTACCTAACTATATGTAGATCTCTGGTAGTGTAGGACTCCAGTAGCTCGATTCACGTAATGAAAACCGTAACGATATCGTAGCGATTTAATCGTTTAGACCATTTCCGTATTCACATCCATCAATCGAGTTTGAACGACACCGATTTTAAAGTAGTTTGAAATTCGTCGATTTAAAAAAAAAACTGTATTACATTATCCTGGTAGAATACTTAATAATATAACTGGAAATATGTCGATAGATCGTGAATACCGCTTTTGGATAGGACTTCGATCGAACGACTCAAAACGCCAAAATCCTTTGATCTGTGAATGTGGGAGTTAGATCAGTGAGTGACCGAAGGATAATGTCGAGTGTGGGTGGCCACTGACTACCACAAAGACTGACATTTAATTGAGTTATTATTATCTGCCCACTCCCAAAACCTAAGTTAGTCAAAATCTATTATTAATTCGTTTTCTATAGGTCACTTGTTTTCTACTCAGCATTTGTATCCAAGGAGGTTATAGAAGTTTACAAAGGGTTTATTCGGCAGATTTTCAGTCGTGGATAGTCTAAGATCTTTTTTTTTAGGTAGGGAATCATTCAATGATATCTCTCTCCCTTCGTGTCAGACTTTCACTGACTAAAACACACCTCCTTCATTGCCATTCATAGCAATAACGGGTTTTCCTATCAGAAGCAAATCTATGGCTCCATTAACCTTGCTGGGCCCCTACAGTTTGCTGACATCTCCAAAAAGCGCGCGTGGAACAATACGCGCCGTTGGTGGTCCAAGATCTTAAGATCCTAAGTGCAATGAATCAGAAGCATAACGTTCCACCATTATTTCTTGAAGGGTTAGTCAGAAGTGTACCTGTAATATTCATATACTCCCGCATTTCATGAGATATGTGCAAAGCCCATGTAAACAGGACATCACCCGGGCTGCTGATTTGGGAAATACTGGGAAAAGGTAAGCGTGACCGCATGGTAAAGGTATCCGTTCCATAATCATTTTAATTTTGGCTTCCTATGTTTTGTGTACCTATTTAGCCAAAATGAAATTCATAAAATAAGTATTTAGCTTGAGATGCATAATATAGTCACTTTGTTTTCCATAACATTATTCTAATATTTTTCATAGGACCCTCAAACGGCGCAAATACCGTAACCTAATTTGTATTTACAGTTTTGAGCTATTTGGGGTCGAAATGTTTGGGTCATAGGGTCCGGGTAATCGTCCCTTTTTAGGGTTCCGTAGCCAAATGGCAAAAAACGGAACCCTTATAGATTCGTCATGTCTGTCTGTCTGTCTGTCTGTCTGTCTGTCCGTCCGTCCGTATGTCACAGCCACTTTTTTCCGAAACTATAAGAGCTATACTGTTGAAACTTTATAAGTAGATGTATTCTGTGAACCGCATTAAGATTTTTACACAAAAATAGAAAAAAAGCCCCCATAAAGGGGTCCCCATACATAGAACTGAAACTCAAAAATTTTTTTTTCATCAAACCCATTCGTGTGGGGTATCTATGGATAGGTCTTCAAAAATGATACAGAGGTTTCTAATATCATTTTTTTCTAAACTGAATAGTTTGCGCGAGAGACACTTCCAAAGTGGTAAAATGTGTGTCCCCCCCCCTCTAACTTCTAAGATAAGAGAATGATAAAACTAAAAAAAATATATGATGTACATTACTATAAAAACTACCAACGAAAATTGGTTTGAACGAAATCCAGTTAGTAGTTTTTTTTTAATGCGTCATAAACCGAAAAAAATACACTATTATTAAAACATCGATCAAAGTTACAATACATTACAAGAACTTTTATATTATGTTACTCGCTGCTACGGAACCCTTCATGGGCGAGTCCGACTCGCACTTGGCCGGTTTTTTTTTATAAAAAATCACTATACTTTGCGTGATCAGAGGGCTGGCTCGTTCTTCGCCCATTGCCATTCAACGTGGCGATGCTGTCAGCCGTCTGGGCGCATTTCCGAAACACAAAATACACTTAGACGCCTCAGTGTATTTTCTGTTTTTGCATTATATGTATAGTTATGTTTAACCAATAATAAAAAATAGTAATTTACCAAACCAATAAAATAAAAACTATTACAGGAAATGTATTAATATACCTATTATATAATCAGTCTTCTCGGTAGGGTTCGGTTTAATGCTCAATTGTACAGACACTTGAAATACAGTATGCCAATTTCAAGACAGAATATCCACAAGGAATAAATTTATATTTTTTTTTTTTAAAAAAAAACGAGAAAACATCCGCGAAAAAAATATACCAAGTTTAAATATCGCCCGTTCATTTCTGGAATGCAATTCAAGTTTCAAATGCAGAACGTATTCGGGACTCGTGTGCTGTCGACCAGTACTCGGATCGTGCAAATATTTATTAGATATTTGCGACTCGATACAAGCTTTGCAAGCTGATACATGAAATGCGAATTTGTGTTTACATTTCTTTTACTGACTTAATAATAATAATAATAATAATAATCTTTATTCATATATAAAACAGATTGCAGATCATTTTACATTTTTCACAAAGTGGGTAGTTTTACATTTCTGACAATCAAGTGGGTGACGTTCTGTTCTCCTTGCTAGGCTATGAAATAGCCTGTATTAAGAAGTAACAGTGCCGATCCCCTCGAGTTGTATTACTACAATTTTTTATTTTAACAACATAAATAAATTCAAGCAAAATGTTTAACAGATATTAGTGTGCAATTGTATGTGTATATATGTGTGATGGTGCGTGTGTTGGGTTGTGTTGTGTCGTGTATGGGTCTGTGAGTGTGTGTGAGTGTGTGGATGAATGTATGTGCGTAGGCAAGCAATTGTGAAAGCGTGCGTGGCTGTGTAAACGTGTGTGAGTCAGTGGGTGTGGTACAAGTTACAAACTTGTCATACCTTAGTTAAATTAAATATTTTTCTGTTTCGTCATAGGTTTTATTTTGGAGGAATGCGCGGAGCGTCTTTTTACAATTATGATAGGACAGTCTATAAATTGGACATTTATTGTTTATTACATTGTAAAGGGACGGACCTAAATAATAAAAGAATCTTTTAGTAAACGTTAAGCGAGTTTTTGGCGTAGTGCATATCATGTCTTTTCGGCGTTTGGTAATTTCAATATAGGGGGTCATGCAGTGTTGCAATAAAATTGTTTGTAAAATAAAGTGTTGCCGCACGTTGAGGACATTGCAATTTGTGTATAATTGATTAGTTGGATAAATTAGTGGACGGAAGGTAGCCACTTTCAGTATGGCCCGGTGCGCTACTTCAAGTGGTTTGAGGATAGTTTTTGCAGCACCACCCCAACAGGGAATACAATAAGTAATAATTGATAGGCATAAGGTAAAATAGACATTACGTATAATAGTAGGGTTAGCAATGCTTCTAAGGGTTTTAAAAATATATATAAGTTTACGAACTCTGCCAGTAAGGACATTAATATGGGATTTAAATTTAAGATTCTTATCTATGATTATACCTAGGTATTTTATTTCGTCCGTAGAAGTTATGGGTGTACATTGGCATGACATTTGAGTTTGCAAATTACAGGTGTGAGCTTTTAATAATATTCTTTGGTTTGGTTGAGAAGCAGAACTGACCGAATAGGTAATAAACTTTGTTTTGGAGGTGTTTAGTGTAAGTTTGTGGAGATTAAGCCATGTCAGTGCTACATTAAAGCCATTTTGTGCCTTGTTCTCGAGTTCAGACCATGTATTAGCGACGAAAGTTATAGCTGTGTCATCCGCATATGATGTCATCTTAGCATTTGGGATGTCTAAATTACATAAGTCATTTATAAATATTAGAAATAAGGTGGGACCCAATATGCTTCCTTGCGGAACGCCACAGTAGATGGGGAGTTCATTGCTGCTATGCTGATGAATTCTGACTATCTGTGAGCGATTTGTGAGGTAGCTTTGAAAGAGATCAAGTTGCAATCCCCTGACACCCATCTTTTCAAGTTTGAGTAAGAGAGAACGAACGGGGACGGTGTCGAACGCCTTTGCAAGGTCTAGGAATATTGTTAGGACTTTTTTATTACTATTTAGGTTTTTTACAACATTGTTAGTTAATTCCTGAACTGCGTCATAGGTTGACTTGTTTTTACGAAATCCAAATTGTTGTGGTGATATTAGTTTGTGATGTTCTAGGTAGTTTACAAGTCTTTTATTAATAAGACGTTCTAGTACCTTGGATAAGGCAGTTAGAACTGCTATAGGTCGGTAATTATTCGGCAAGCTCCCGTCGCCTCCCTTGAAGACTGGATGAATGATTGCCTTTTTAAAAGAAGAGGGAAAGACTGCAGTCTCAAAACAGATATTAAAAATATGGCATAGTATGGGTGCCAGGAGGGTTGAGTATCTCTTTAGGATGTAGGGTGATATGCCATCCCAGCCAGTAGCAGCATCAGAGCGCAATGAGTGTATAACTGTTGTAATTTCGTCAAGATCAATAGGTTCAAGGACGAATGATGAAGTTAACGAGAAGTTAAAAGTGGGTTGAGTAACTGTCAAAGGCTGCGTAGTACTAGAGTGGATATTATTTGCAAGCTTCTCGCCAATGTTAACAAAGAATGAGTTTACAGAGTTACAAGATTCAATAGGTGAGGATGACAAGGTAAGTAATTGTTCAGATGTATTTTTAGTTTTAGTAGTGTTAGTAACTCGTTTAATAGTGTCCCATAGTAATTTGGGGTTTGTACTAACTTTTTCTAGTTCTTCTTTATCGTAAATTCTTTTAGCCTTCTTTAAAATACGAATACAGTAGTTTCTGTATCGAAGGTAAGTAATTTTTATAACTTCATTTCCTGGGAATTTTTTAACTTTCTTATGTAGCGCGTCCCTGTTTCTAATGCACCGTAATAGACCAGATGTGATCCATGGTTTTAGGATTCTTTTATTTGATGAAACTTTTTTAACTATAGTATTTTCAGATATGGATAACTTTACTAAATTCAATAATTTATCGGTAGCCATATTTGGGTCTTTTGTGTTCAAAATAGGGGAGAAATCCAGTTGTGACATTGATTTGTCAAGCCCATCATAGTCAATTTTTGTTATAAAGTGGTTTGCGACCGTTCGTATAGATTTATTATAGATGCAAAGTAAGGAAGAGGAGTGATCAGTTATTGTAGAACTTAAAACAAAGGTATGGGTGGGGGCAGTTGATTTGAGAAACAAATGATCCAAACAATTCCCATCCCTGGTCGGCAGGGTGTGAGCAGGGAGATAACCGTGAAAAGCGAGGCAATTTAAGTATTCATGGGAGCGCATGTCAGAAGTTGTAGGTTTGATATCCACGTTAAAATCGCCTGTTAGAACTACCGATTTAAATCTATGCAGCGACACAAGTATGCTGTTAAGAGCTGTAAGAAAGCTGTTTATGTTGTCTATGGATGGTGATCGATAAATACAGATTATCGCCAAGTCTGAGTTAATTTTTATAACAAGACCAGACGCGGATTGGTGAAAATCTGGTTCTTCACATGTAACAGATAGGTTCGATTTCGAATACACTACTACACCATCACTCTGATTGAGATGTTTGGTGGTCATAAATGACGAGTAATTATTAAGAATCGGGATAACGATATTGCTAGAGCATGGTAACCAACATTCAGTTAAAACAATCAGATCGCAATCAAAAGAAATTCGGTGCAGAAGCGTTTGCAAGTTTAAAAAATTACGGTTTATAGAACGAATGTTTTGTGATAGGATTTTAATGAAGTTATTAGGGCACTTCACAATGGAGAGTGTTTCCTCAGGTGTGCATGTATAGGTAGTTGATACAGACAATTCGTCGATACATTTAATTAGATTGTTTATGTTAGTAGTCATTTTACTGGCAAGGTAAAAATATTTTGTGGGTTACGAGTAAACAGGATGGTATATATTTTAAGATCGTATGGAAGGCTTATGTTCGGGGGCATTAGGTTTAAAAACATATATTTTATGATATTTAAGTAGGTATTTAAAGAATGATGGGTATTAACGCATGCAGATGTAAGGAGTATCTGTGGTGATATGGTGTTGTTATATGTAGGTGTTAATGTTGAGTGAGTCATGTATGTTGAGAGTATGTGGTGTGGATGAAAAAAGTTATATGTGTGAGTATTGTTAGTGTCTGTATTTAGTGTTTTAATATAGCAATTTGATGAAATCGTAAAAGTAATCAAATGATACATACAAAATAGCAGGGTATACTTAAATGTAAATAGTCATGCTTTAATTATTGCCGCTAGCTGCTTCAGTTGTTCTTCGCTTCTCACCACGATAGCCTGGCTATCAGGATTCTTTTTAAGCATAACTTTTCCGTTCGACGTCCAACAATAATTATACTGGTGTGTCTTAGCGTGGTTTCGAGTAAGGTAAAATAACCTTTTAGTATTGGCTGTTAAAAGCTCTGTAATGTAGATAGGTGTTTCCGGTACAGATTTTAAATTTAAGTGGGTTGATTTTATCTTGTCGGTGGGATTAAGTTTATTGTAGTCTTTAACAGCAGCAAGAAACCTCGTTTTCACCATGGTATTACAGAACTCAACTGATAAACTTGATGTTACGTTTTCCTTTTTTGAAGGTAGTCTTGCAATATCACGGATACTAGAGGATTCCATATCAATTCCTAGATGTTTTGAGAGGTGCGATATAGTATCATACAGCATTGTCTTGGTCTCACTCTGCCTTTTGGGTACATTACGTAATTCTATAGATGTTTTGATGAGATTGTGGTCGAGAACTTCCAACTTGTTTTCTAACTTAGCTAACTGGATTGCCATGGAGCCACGTTGATTTTCTAGTCCCGTAATTTTATTTTCAAGGGACTGTAATTGATCGGAGACCACTGTCATTGCCTTTTCGAGATCAGTATTTGTGACCTTAATTTCCGTGTAGTGATTTTTTATTTCCTTAATATGACCTTCTAATTTGTCCAAACGGATGCTTTGGGTACAAATCATTTCATTGATCATCTTTTTGATGTCGTTTTTAAACATATCCAGGTCACCACTGCCGAGTGAAATGCATCTGCGTTTGGCTTGCTGGGTGATGTTTTCCTCTGGGTCTTGGCTTGCTTGCAGCTTTCGGATATCAGACTCCGAACGCGATGAAAATTGATTTGGAGGCGTTTTGGATTGATTTGAAGGCATTTTGGATTGATTTGGTGGTGTTTTATACATGTTACCTTAGCTTGTTAGTTTGTCTAATCCGACTAAAAATCAAGACAGAGCCAAGTAAACATAAATATATTACTCGCTAATCGCTATCGCTCATAAGTTGGGCAGCCGACAAAGATGACACACGCACAGCGTAAGCGCAGCGGGGCTCCGCGTGCTATCTCAGTTTTTACTGTTGCCGGCCCACTTCATCCAGTACTCTGCTGGTGTTTCGCGTTCTCTTCAAAATTTATGCGCTCTTAGTACTTTTGCAAATTTTATTCATCACTTTATTTCGAAATAACTATTAATTTTTAATAAAAATTGAAAAAACTTTTACGGATTGCACGTCTAAACGCTTTCGCGGTCCGAAGGGAAGGGGACTTACTTGTAAACGTTGTGCAATGTGCATAGGCTGCAAAAGTCGAATACTTGAATTTGAAATGCTCGTTTCTATCGTCATTGATTTCAAATGAAGAATTCTCGCCAAGTTACTTGCGAACTCAGCGTTTTTATACTAGTGCTAGACTACGAGCCCACCTGATGGTAAGCAGTGAGGCAATCGTCGATGGTAAAGCGCACTACTTCAAGAACTTATTCACTCTAGTCTTGAAGACATTTAAATAATAATCGAACGGGAAGACGCCGCAGTCAATTATTTCCCAGCGTTTACAAGTCTTGCTCCTAAATGGACTTGTTGGTGACATTTTTGCTAATCATTCTTGTGACTAAAAAGCAGCTCATTAGCTCCACTATAACAAAACGGCCTTTAATCCCGATAAACATGTGAAGAGAAATGTCACCAGTCTGTCCGTCCGTCCGTCCGTTTCGCAAGTTGATGCGTCACGCAATATCAAAATGATTGATGACAGCCATACCCAAGTCCCGGATGACCGCAGCTTTGTGACCGTATCATACAGTCTGTTTACGCCCTGAATTAGTTTGTGAGTAACCAGTCGCCTGGAAAAAATGGACGCTAAATATCACGCTGATACATCGTGACCATATTTCATTTTATTTAGTTGAACTAAAAAGCAATTTATAAAATATAATAGTACTAGCTGACAGGCGTTGTCCTGTCCGAAAGCGGGTTTTTTGTCAAAAAAGTGAAAACGGGATTGCAGCGCCACCTATTGGGTTGAATTGTATTTTCAAACAACCACGGACCTCAAATATAAATGACATACAAAGTTTTATACAAATTGGTTAAATCATTTCAGAGGAGTTAAGTGACAAACACTTGTACCTACAAAAAATATATATATAATATACATATATATAAAGATTTTTACAATACATGATAATTATTATGATGTACATTTACTATATTAAGTTTTTAGTTTTTGTATTAAGTTTTTGAATCTAGATAAAAAAATATTGATATTTTGGCTGAACATAATTAGTAGTAGGGAAGTATGTATCGTTACGAAACTGACTTTAGTTAAAGAAAAATCTGCGCAGACTTACGCCAATGAGCTGTCTAGCTTTATGAAAGCTTAATAAAGAAATCATGTTTCCAAAAAATGCATAAACGTAATCAGCTTTATATTGTTCCCACTGCTCGAACTCAGGCCTCCTTTCTAGGAGAGAGAATTTGCCGTTATCCACCACGAGGGCCCAATGTGGGTTGATGAAACTCGCACGTCTTTAGATTTTTATTTCTAGGACATGGCCGGTTTTCTTACGATTCCAGTTTTTCACCGATTTGAGGGCAGTAGTCATGTAATAAATTACACAAAGTAATACGCCTGACTGGGTTCAAAAACCCGTAGTCTTTCAGTCTATTTATAAGTTTATTATTATAGGTAGGTAAAACAATCCATATTCTAAGAATTTTTATTGCAGCAGAAAATTCATTGAACTCTGCATGTAATACGAGTACGATGTTCCGAAATCCATGACGTTGATTAGAACAAAAAGATATTGGATCGTTCCCCTACAAATGAACGTGTATTTTCAATATCAGCTTTGTGAAATCCTATATCTACACACTGGGGAACGTTTACATCTCTGTATGTATATTTCTCTCTTTGTATACCAATAAATGTCCTGAACAATAAGTAAATGTGAGTACTTAGGTAATTACGCAGTATAAGAAAAAAATCTAATTTACAGCAAAAAAATTCAGCAGTGAATTGTAGATTTCTTGACTTGGATTGGTTGATTCGTTAGAAATGAGCTTGACAAATACCGGAGGGCCTGGCCTGGAATGGCTGAGGATATATATGTGTGTGTGGAAAAAGGAGAAGGGGCCTTTGCCTGGATTTAATAGACTAACTACTATTAATATTGACACGAATGTCGAAAAAGAAACCCGAATTGAGAATTTGCCTATGTTTATTTTTGTAATCATATTTTGTTATAAACTGAAGCAGGTATTTAACATCATCATCTTCCTGCCCTTGTAACATCTTGTTTGGGATCGGCGCAACACGTTTTTTCTCCCATTCTGCCCTGTCACTCGTCATGCAAACAACAAACTTCCTTTTCTTTTATATCACTCTTCACACAATCCATCCATCTTGTCTTTGGCCTCCCTCTCCCTCTCCACCCATTCTGATCTATGTATACTCATAGCTCTAAACTGAAGCAGCAATTAACACATTCAAATATTTTATGAAGAAGAGTGTGCGTGGTGGGAATATCTTGCATCTCTTTTCGAAGCGCGTAACCTTAACTACGGTTAACCCTAGAGTGGGCGCGCTATGAGCATTTTGCCGCCCGCGCGAAAAAAAAGTTAATAATTCCCAAAACAACTGTCCGTTAGGCTTGCGCTTTTTAGTAGCTGACCCTACTCTCGTTAGCAACGCGCGCCGAAAAGCTGGACGCCGTCAGTGCGCTGGGGACTGCTTGAGGAGAAGGTTGTTACCACCCGGTGTTGCCGAGCGGCAAATTGCTCACCGCGCGCCCACTCACGTAAGTAATATAGTGTAATGTATTTTTTACAAACTTGAAATGTAGACTATATTTTATGGTGCATTTATACTTAAAACTAAAAAAAAACATGTTTGTTTTAGGATTTAAAATATTAGTTGATAATAATAAATAAGAATGGACAAAATGGAAGCTCAAATTGTGTCTTGGCTAGAGGAAACATCTGATTTTGAAGATGCCAGTACACGGATTGTTGATGAAAATGTGTCAGACAGTGATCGATCTAGTTATCATAGTGAGCACAATACGGAAACAGAACCATCAGCAGACAGCGACGCTTCTAACAAGAATGAACCAACTTCTAACATGAAATTATAACATTTTATAATAGTACTAAAGGCGGCGTTGACGTCGTCGACTAAATGAAGGAAGAATATTCTGTTGGGAGAATGACTCGCAGATGGCCAATGAGGTTGTTTTTTTCAATGATGAATATTGCCGGTATATACAGACAAATTATATACAAAGCCAATACTGAATGTTTGATGCTACGCCGAGAGTGTTTGAAATTGCCATGGTACTTGTCAAGCAATATATAGCCATAAGGTCTCCTCTAGAAAATTTAAATATTCCTTTGAAGAACCAAATTGCTCGCTTTGTACCAGCAGAAAAAGCATCTTCTTCAAAAAAGGAGGACAAATGCAGTATATGTCCCTCAAAGAAAAACAGGCGCACGAAAAAAGGGTGTTCCAGATGCCCAAAGTTACTGTGCAACGAACATTGCACATACCTTTGTGAAGACTGTTTTAATAAAACATATCCTGTAGATATAGAAAATATATAATTTTGTTATTTTTTTCCATTTTTGAAAGTTTTATAGAGTATTATGTAAGATAAGGGAAAACAATTCAATTAAAATATTAAGTTTCCTAAAGTCTTTTGTACACCAAAGTTTTTAAAACTTAGTTTAATAAATATGTTGATTTATTATTACTTATTAGTGTATTATTTAAATCCTGAGAAAAAATATTGATTAAATTGCTGTATTACTAGTTAAAATGGTCAAAGAAACGGGGCGGCAAAATGCTCCCCACGCGCCCACTAACGTTTCGCAAAAAGACGCGCCCATTCTAGGGTTAATAAACATTCGAATTTTTTAAATACTATATATATATATATATATTTAGAGAGCTTTAAAGGGAGATCTCCCATCCATCCGTATGGTATACAAGTTCATATAGTAGTCATAATCTATCAAAACACCATAACTTTCTGGCAATTATTCGACGTGAATTGCTGAGATATAATTAAGATTGAAATTCAAACGTTTTAAGTACAAAAAATATGGCATTCGGTTAAAATTCCACGTTTTCCAGCAAAACTTATAAAGATAAAGCTAGATAAAAGGGAGCTTCGTTAACAGGATTTTCTGACGGAATCCTAAAAACCAAAACGGCACGTCAGATATGTCAGGCATACGGTATATGTGAGTGATAGATGGGCAGATGCCCCAGCCACACATCCGTTATAGAACACTTGCATTTACACACATCTGACGTTTTACGGACACAAAAAAATGGGTTAGGAAACTGGGACTGTAGTTTGTGGTTTGTTGAATGCTTGTATTATTAATAAAGTATAAGCATAAACAGCCTTATAATATTCCCACTACAGGAACTCAGGTCTCTACTATAGAAATAATCCCAAATAACCAACACAGCCAGATATATTGCTTTGTGTAATTTATTTTATCACCACTGCTCTCAAAACGGTGAAGGAAATCATCGTGAGGAAACCGGCATGTCCAAGAACCAATTCGAAGACATGTGACATTCACCAACCCGCACTGAGCCCGCGTTATGAATCATGGCCCGCTCGCTTTCCTAAAGAGGAGGCCTAAGTTCCAGCAGTGGGAACATTGTAAGGCTGATTATGCTATTCCTAAACAACATAATATGAGTTCAAGAAGTTTAACTCAAATTATGTAAATAATTCAGTGTGACGTCAGGACGCAATTCGATATGATTCGAAGGCAAAAGTTCCTTATTCTAAATATCAAAATTCTATTAATGCAAGATGTACCATCAACGACACTTTCGCCTGACCACCGCTAAGTTCATTTTTGTTTGCACTCGAAACGAAAACTTTAAAGGGTTTGGTTTGGCGCCGCACCGCAGGATTTAAGTGACTTTTTTTTTAAGTTATCAGGCAGAAATGACCGCGTTGGTACATCTTTGTCTAAGTACCGTCTTGTTAAGATTTAGACAGAAGAGGTAGCTCGTGGGTGTCTATTTTGAATTGAAAACAATGTTTCTACCTAATTAAGTCCATGTACGAATAAGCTCTTACCAATTATTTCCAAATATAGGATTATACTGTAACTGTTTTTTTACTTTTTTTTTTTGTTTCTTGGAGATAGTCTCTGAACGTACTGGTCCGATTGCAAAAATTTTTCATCGATTGAAAGCTGCTTTATTTTTGAGTGATATACCTAGGCTATATTTTATGTGCGTGGGTGAAGCCGCAAGCAAAAACTAGTAGAATAATATATAGGAGAAATTTTTATCCTGGGAGAATGTTCTCTTGAGAAAATTTAGTTATTTCATACGGCGAAACCGTTCTGGAACAAGCTGGTATTACATAGTATATCAGACTGTGTTGTTAAACTTAATTGAGGAGAACGGCTTATTTCCGCGCTAACAGTTCACATGACTTCAATCTCTATGCTTTGAAACTGAAAATTACTTCTAAGAACCTCGTAGAGTTACAATTACTTAACAAGAATAGTGTTTCTAAGTCAGTGTGTCGTGGAAATCCCCTTAAAAGATTTACTATTGTTTTGAAATAAATTAAAGATGGCTGATTTCTGCAGAATGTATTAGGAAACGCTGCCGTGACTGTTCGTACTAACTCATCTTACCTGATCTATTGGCCGGAATAAAACAAAATACAAAAAACGTTGGAAAAACATTGAGGAGATACCCATTTAAATCTATTTTTTTTAAATATTGATAGACAGTAATAACGATGTGGTCAACGATGGAGTACGATTGCCTAGAAGTAACCTATTCAATCCTACCTAAAGATCCCCAGGTGGTAGCTATCAGAAAACAGACTCCGGCAAGAAATTTCATTTATTTGCTGAAAGCACAATTAACGTGCTCCCAAACCTTTTTGTGCGTATACCATATACCGGTGGTGCACCAATAATAATAATAATCTTTATTTGCGAGTAATAATGAGACTCATTTAGTGTTAGTAATAATAAAACAACCTTACAACTATGTTAGTGACACAAATACATTTACAAATTATAATACCACACACAATGAATCATTGCTTCATCATCCCAGCTGAGATACTAGAGCAATGATTCACTATGCAGCAGTCCAGCCTGTCCGAAATCATGCCCAGGATGCCACTGGGACTGGCTTGCACCCTACGCATCAGAAATGCATATCTTTTACGCATGGACGTCTAGTGGTCCGATGAAGAAACGGTTTCGGTGAAATGCAATTATGCATTTCCGACGCATATTCTCAGAAATACAACCAGTAGAAAACCGACAGGCTAGCGGCTCGGCGTCGATGCTCAAGGTTTTAAACCTTGAATTAAAACTTAACAATTATACACTTAGGGTGAGTTGCACCATTTAACTATAACGATAACCAAACCATAACCAGCCGTGAAACGGCCGCATAATGGTCAATTCGATGATTTGACAACTGTTAACGGCTTTGTTATCGTTATAGTTAAATGGTGAACTCAGCCTTAAAGGAAAATCACTAAGAGTTAATAAACCCAATAGAAACGAAACTACTGTTTTAAATTTCAAACACCTTGTCACAATGACCTTTATAAAATTAATGTTTAATAAAATACTCTTCGTGTTAACAAATTGTAGACGTTGAAATAAATACTTAATAGTAGACACATCGTTACCAAAGCTTTCACTTAAGGTTGGTAAAGGTTCTTCATGAAAGTTACCAAGTTTCATAAACAATTCATGGCTTTTGAAAGCGTGGGTTTCTCGAATGGTCAAGAGCGTTAGGACGACAAGTCTGGGTTTGTGTCATTGTAACTAATTAATAATTACATGGAACCTGCGCATAATTGAAAAATGTGGGTGTGCTGAACGATATTCTTTATCTATTCATTAGTCACAAGTTTATTTGACACAATTATGAAATGTAATAAAACAGACATTTTGAAAGTACTAACTAGGCTTTTGTTTTCAGTGGAAAATCATCAAATGACTACGGTCACTCTGGGTGAAGCGAGCACGCGTGTAAGACTTTTCAAGAGGAAAGGTAAGGTGGGTGTTTTTCTAATAAAACCTTACTTTGTTCGTTCAGATGCCCTTCACATTTCAGGGCCGCAGTAACTCTTTCGAACAATTCCGCAGTTCTAGCAGGCATCAGCCCTTAGCCCAGTCATATCACCGACATATAATTGACATGCGCGTGAAACACTACGCGCCATCATCGACTCGACCTTTATTGGGCAGCTAAAGGGCGAGCTGCCTATTGCCTGCCGTCCACAAACCCGCGCCTGCGATGCTTAGAATCCACCCTGTGACTACTGATGCCCGAAGCAGATACCGGGATCTGTATTTTGAAGGTTAGTGATTCAGCTGCTATGATTTTTATGGTATATACGTTGCTACGCACGTGTGCGTGGCTACATTCACAAACATTTAACACTCACACAGACAAGACACCAACTTATAAATAAAAATGATTGATTTGAACCAGTTTTAGTAAAATTTATTTGATTTGTTATTATGGAAAATGAAACCAGTAAGGTGAATAAACGGTTGGGTAAACAATGAAATCGATTCGAATTACCTATTGAGATAAGTGGACCAATTTTGTGTTTCCCCAATTATTTTTAATAGTTATTGAGTTTAGGATTGTTCAATACATAACTACCTAGGTAGTACCTACGTATATCTTAATGATGACAATTATTTTTTATTATTTTTTTAGTAAAACGTTCTCGCTTTAATTTTCATGATAATTGCTTTTATATGTATTGTAATTTAACTCTTAAAGGATAAGTACATGTACCTACAACAATAGAAGAATACTTCTTTATAAAATCAACGAAACATAAAACCAGAAAACACTCGCTTGCGTATGAAAATCCTCAACACAACACATATTCGGCTGTAATCTAGAAAGCGAAAGCTGTCCTCGGTGAATAGCTGTGAATAAATGAAACGGGACAATGGCACGTAATACAATTGCAGTGAAAAGACGCTCGCACTGTGTGCTCTAGTTCCAAACAAGAGGGACGGTGGCTCAGGTGCAACATCGCACAATGAGCACTGCACGGAGCGGCAACAATGCGCGCGGTGATTGCAACATGCGCGCGATTGCACAGCACCCGCCATGCCACTTGACTGACAGTTGTTTGGGCGGGAATGCAGTATTGTAGATCTGTTTTAATTGGGCTGCGGTACTAAAAATCCCATTGTAATAAAATATTAGCCATGAAAAAAAGGAAATTACAAGAAGCGACTTCGTATTTCTGTACGAACACAGTGTATTTTCAAAGCCACCCTTAAGGCTTAAAGTCCCTTGAACCAACTGGCCGAAATTAAATAGACACAACTCTCGTTCCCACATATGCGGCAGTTCGTATATCTGTGTATTTAATTGCGGCTAGCTGCGCCCGGATAGTGCGCGGCTGACCTTTAAAACCATTTTCTTTGCGAAATATTTATTGATTTACTATGCTATGTTCACTTTGAAGATCATTAACCACCAATTTTTGTGTGTAAAAATGTTTCTAAAGATCCAAGTCGTTTAGTAGGGAAAAGTTGCGAAATTCCAAATATTTTTTTCAGAAAAAAGTTTATATCGCACAAAAAAAAATCAAACGTTGATAATCTTGTTCATGAATCTATAATAAAACATATATTTTTTTCAAACCTATTTACCTAGCCGTTAGCGAGGAGTAGGCTTCAGAAAGTCTCTGTTTCATGGCACTTTTAGGGCGCTTGGGCCTTAAGTTATTGAAACCTCTATGGTCTGGACCAAGTGTTTTGCCTCGTCTTTTAAACCGCGTTTATCGAGGGAATGGGACAATTTGTCTGCTGCGGTCTTCCCGTCTGATTATAATTTAGGTGTCTTCAAGGTTCTTAAATGAACTAGTGCGCATCACCATCAAATATTGCATCACTACTTACCATCAGGTGGGATCGCAGTCAAGCACTAGTTTAGGTATATCAATTAAAAAAAAACTCGTTTTGAACACATTTTTGGAGATAGGTACTACGGCAGATAATTGAAATGTTATGCTTGAGTTACGAAATGATGCGATTACGAATCATTGATTTTTATGTAACTTTAAATAGGTACAGTAACAACAATTACAAAACCGATAGATCGTTTTTGGCATAGAAAACGTTTCTCGTGCCTTCCCTGGCAAAGAGCGCAGCAAGCCAAAAGTTGTTAATTAAACCAGAAAACAGAAAAAATCGAGACAGTTACGGTCTAATGAAGACTGAATGTCTACAACAAAACATTTCATCGATTGGCAGCCCCAGGCTTGGAGTTTTAGAGTCAATTAGGAATGGCAATGACTTTTTAGGATAACAGAATGCTTAGAGGAAGGTTTCGTCGTGGTAATATTAAAGGCCTTTTTAGGTAAGTAATCCTCTTAAAGATAACTTTTTTTAAAAGAAATAATTTTGAAAAAAATTAGTAAACTTATCAAAAATTGGTGTCTTCAAGGTTTTTTTTTTTATTATTATTATTGATAGGCTCGCGTTTGACCACTAGGTTAGAGTGAAAAGGCTCTTAATAAACTAATGCACCTCACCATCAACGATTGCATCACTGCTTACTATCAGGTGGGATCGTAGTCAACCACTAGTTTATACCAGATAAAAAAAAAAGAATCATAAATTTTATTATAGGTAAATATACCCAGCAAATAAATAAGTTATGGAAGTTTAAAGTTTTAAGAGAGAATAATTTTGTAATAGGTAAAATGACGACACTCTCCAGTGAGAGACCGCGATCGTTGTGCATAAACTTAAACAAATTATGTCTCAGTTTTTGCTTATGCATATGTATATTATGAAAGTTATTAATTAGAAAAGAAAGAAAACAACATTTTTAGATATCTATGAATTTTAAAAGACTAAAAATTCACGAACTCACAAATTATTAGATAGATAGATATATTTTTTAAATTTGTTTTGGTGGTAAAATGCATATTTATTATCACTACATTTTGTTACAAACAATGTATGTTATATTGTATTAAAATTTTGATGTTTTATGTTAACATTCCAAATATTTGTTAGGCCTGTATGCAAATATTTGAGTGGCATGTGTACCAGTATATAAAATACGTTAAAACGATAGTGCACTTTTTGTTACGAGTCAAAAGCTCAATTTTTTTTTCCACGATTCTTCAATATACCTCTACTAGAACAAACCGAGGAAGTTTGTAAAACTGACCACAACAATATTGAATTGTTGAATTGAACACTTGGGTAATTCAGTCACCTTTTTTATATTCTTTTTTTGTCATTGACAAACATGTCACATAATATTAACGTCATCTGACAGGTGGAAATTCTTTAATTTTTATAATCTTAGCTCAGTATACCGCTTTCGCAATACATTGACTTGAACAACAAACAATCAATAGCATCTGCACTACACCCCAATCTCCGGTCAAAGCCAAGGTGTTGCATAAATAGGACTAAATTGGAAACCCCAAAATTCAGCCACATATTAGCTGGACGTATCCTCAGGGCATAAGGGGGCGAATGGGACGAGCGGGCAAAGTTACAAACTTCAGAGTAAGCAATGTCGGTCTCGACCGCTGTGACTCGTGCCGAATTCACATCGGGATTAAATCGGACACTACGTCCGCTACATGTGAATTAAATTTTGCCTTCTATTACGTATGCATAATTTAGAAGCATTTGCCGATATTGATTAATTAGTCAATGTGCATGTTTAGGTAAATTCCAGTTTAACTAAAATCTATTTAATATTGATACAAGCTCTTCTAACTGTGCTAGATGTATTTGATTTATTTCATCCACGGGATCATTAATAAATATTGCTGGATATAAAAGTTGTAAAATATGCAACTAAACTTTAGAAAAAAGATATGCAAAGAACACAATACGCATCTCATGTTTTCTTTTGAAAAAAGTTGTATGTATGCGAAAATAACTGGACCACGGAGTTCCTTTAGGAAAATTTTCGCATCCAAATAGAATAACAAGTTTAAGAACTTCGTGAGACCGAGACTTAAATCTCCAAGTTTATAATACTTATTTGCTTAATACATACCTACTTGAATATTTTAAAAAAGTTCTACCTTTCGAAGTAAAACACGTGGGTACAGTTTTAAAACTGTTCGCCAATTCTAGATTGCGCGCTCCGGCAACTCGAACTTTATCTAACAGCTGATTGCGACTCTTTTCTTTAGAAAAGTATCGTTAGAATGTTTCTTTTACTTTTCCTCTATTTTTATTGTGACTGCAGCCAACTAACTCTATGTTATACATAACTGATCAAGTTTGTCTTTCACGCTTAGCGCCGTATAAACGAAGTACGATGCACTTTGATTCTGCGTCGACGAGTATTTTCTTGGAATTTCTACACTTTAATCAACTTTTTATTTCATTCCTATCAATACAATTAAAGATTTTCCTAAAACAGAAATAACAATAAGTGTCTTATTGTAACATTTACTAAAATTGTTTGCACATACTTACATTTTTTTTATTCATTAAGGATTGATTATGAAAACTAATAAATTTTAATACAAACAAAAAAAAAACAAACAACACAAATACACACGAAAACAAAATCACAAACACAAAACAACACACAAACACTAACAAATAAAAAACAACAAACACTTTACTACAAATATACTCACATACACTCACTCACTCACTGTTTGTTTCACTTTTACATACAAATTAAAAATAATAATATTTACAAACGGATAGAAAAATAAATTATTTGTCATCAAAAAATTCATTCACATCGATATCAATGGGAAAAGTGCCCAGAACGCCGACAGCATTGCCACGTTGGATAGCAATGTTGATAGTATTGATAGGTTCGCTTTTAACCACCATCTCACCTAATGATAAGCGATGATGTGACCGACGAACATTCGTACCTTTAAACATGAATAAAGGCTTCATTGAACGTTACCCGTACTTCAGTCGCTGAAGCCGTGTGTAATTCTTTGTTCCCCATTCCGGTTCACGGACAAAGGCATTCGTGTTCAAATGCAGCTCAAAATTTTAAATACACGAAACGAGTGGTGAGGTGACGTCCTATTTACAAAGACAACGGGTTCCGTAATAATTGTAAGACCGTTTAACTTAACTCCCTCGTATTATACTTCGTGTTTATTCTGTTTGAGTTCAAGTACTTGATGTGATTTGCATAGATAGCCCGTGAACAGTTCCTTGAAAGCCGCTTATATTTAGTACTGGACAAACAAAGGAAGCTAGAGGAGGTGACGAAGTTACTGGCAGGGGCTTAACATTTATAGCGTGGAACACTTCATAATTAACAATCATTAAGTATTTTAATGGAAAAGTAAGGCGTTCTAGGAGGTCCCTTTGGTGTTCTAGGCTCGTAAAAATAAACATCTGGCATTCAATGATAAGAGATTTTTATATATTGATAGTAACGAAATCGTAGTAATGATTCTAATACAGTACTAATTAACGATATAATAACATCTAAATATAGTTCATAGAAATTAAGCTTTTTAGAGCAATTTTCCTTTATGTTATTTTAAGATAAGAAAAATCTCGTTAGCGTAGGTTTTATTCAACGTGAAATTTAGGGTTTTATTCTTTCATTAACATATTCAACGACTATTCAAAAATGAACAGAAATAGTTTTTATTTTGTGCCAGTAAATGCTTTTTTTTTCATACGCCATAATTTTGCTACTATCTTTGAGTGTTATTTTCTCCGGCTAATTGCCCAGATCGTCACACTAGCAATTTTTAGACCAGCTTCGATCATGACACCTGTGTTTATCTGTTTTTATGCATCCTCTAGGTGTTTTCCGTCCAGTCGCAGATTTGTCATCAACATTGTTGATACAACTTGGAGTCTATAAATGTGTAAATTACATAACTAAATTATTTAGAGGCTTTGAAATCTCTATCTCAGATAATTCAAATATCGTGAAATATGGACCTTGCTACCTAAATATTTAGATACAATCTATTAGGTATTCATCTAAACTAATAATATAAAGTAGGTACTTAAACCCAAGTTTCCTTAGGTTCTATATTATTTCGTTTTCAAACATATGTGCCTACATAGTGGGCTTTATACAAATAATTAGTTAGAGTTAGTAATGACAAAACACCCTATTTTAGAGAACTAAAATATTAGATTGTATTTAGTGTGTGCGTGGCAAAAGGTCTCTTAATGAATTACCACCCCAGAAGTAATTTCTGGGGTGTTTTTAATATCGTGCGGTTTTTGTCACGCATGCGGGATTGCCCCGCACGCTTAACCCCCGCAAATGTTCATTTCATACAAATATTTATTGTAATACGTGGCAAACGCTCCCGAGACGCGTTTTGAAATTTTCTGCATGCGTGATAAAATCCGCACGATATTTAAAACACCCTTACTGATGAAAAACTACACTACCGCAGAATGTAAAGCAATACCACAATTGAATAGACAAACAAGATTTTAATGAAAATTATTTTTTCATAGCAAGCTTTTATAACTCGATATAGCTATATAATTAACGCTCGTCAAGACAAATCATACGAGCCCAAACTCGATGGGGTTGTGTCGTTTAACTACCAAGTCCCTATAGCCACCGGGACTGTTACATCATCAGATCAGCCCTATGTCATAATGATTTTGCATTGTCATCAAAATTTCAGCTCAATCGGTAACCAGGAAGTGGGTCTTTACTTTGCAAGATTTGATGACAGACAAACATCGGGACAGGTGAAACTAAATAAAAGCTTGTAATTTATCTTTTTTTTTTGAAGTCCGTTAAAAAAAAAATACGAGGATCACAAAAAAGGATTGCATCAAAATTATTGTTAGTACTCAAACGGTACGAGGCTGGTTTGTCATTAGCTACGAAAGCTAGCTATTACTAAATAAGCCCGAGGCGAGGAATTAATTGCTACCTGCATGATGCAGTTCAAACACAGAGTTAACCAGTTATCATTTTAACTCACGTCTAGCGTTGCCCACTACTTGTTATACACCTCTTTGAAGTTACATTCAATCTGAGTTACCTTTTCCCATATGAATACCAGTCTTTTACATGGGACAACTACCTATTTGATTCCATAATCCAGTACCTCTAAAAATTAATCCATTTTGAAGGATAAACTCTGTTTTGGGAAACCTTTTTAGGATTCCGTAGTCAACTAGGAACCCTTATAGTTTCGCCAAGTCTGTCTGTCCCTCTGTCCGTCCTCGCTTAATTTCTGTGACCGTTAGCACTAGAAAGCTGAAATTTGGTAACACTATGTATATCAATCACACCGACAAAGTGGTAAAATAAAAATTGGAAAAAGTGTTTTACTAAGGTAGCCCCCCTATATGTAAAGAGGGAAGTGATTTTTTTTTTAATTTCAACCCTTTCGTGTGATATATCGTTGGATAGGTATTTAAAAATGAATAGGGGTTTACTGAAATCATTTTTTGATAATGTCAATTATTTCGGAAATAATCGCTCCAAAAGTAAAAAATAATGTGTGTGTCCCCTCTAACTTTTGAACCATAAGTTTAGAAAATCTGAAAAAAAACTGAAAAGTAGAACTTTATAAGGACTTTCTAGGAAAATCATTTTGAACTTGATAGAAAGAACAGTTTTTGTACAAAAAGACAAAAAGGTTCTACAAAATAATTTCTGGACTAAGTTTGTAGTATAATCGTATATGCAAGCATTTTTTTAAACTCATAAGTGGGTACACTTATTGTGACGGACGAGAAACTACGGAACCCTACACTGAGCGTGGCCCGACACGCTCTTGGCCGGTTTTTTTTTGTTTTTGCGTTTGACTATTACCATCTGAAATGCGAAAGAAACGCCTGGTTATCACCATTGTGTGGACCGCTCGATATTGCATAATTATGTTGGTGTGG
Source organism: Mythimna albipuncta (assembly GCA_929112965.1). NCBI lineage: Eukaryota > Metazoa > Arthropoda > Insecta > Lepidoptera > Noctuidae > Mythimna > Mythimna albipuncta. Next base: position 13,240,380 of record OV815969.1, read on the forward strand.
TTCGCTTGAGCGGAGCACTGCCGTGTCTTCGTAGAAGCGATCGGTGGCGACGACACCTCTTGCGGGGCCTTATTTCAAGCCATGGTCCGGAGTGAGGAGGTATAGGTGGCAGTCGCCTTTTTTCTGCGAAGCAGTAGGTATTGCTAGCAAAAGAGACGACCGCATGCGTGAGGGAACGGACAGCCTCATGCTCCACCCGCCGAGACATGAGCCTGGCTACCAGCCACTGTAGGCATGGGCTTGTGGACGGCGAGCAATGAGCCACCGTCCAGCCGTCCGCTAACCGTTCGGACCCTTTTTAGTCAGTAAAAATCCGACACTCCCACTCCCTCCAGTCGAAACGGAAGGAGTCATTTCAATCTGGCCATAATATCGAAAGAACTAAAGCTGTAATGTCACCGCACGCCAAGGGCCGATGCCCGTAAGGCCCGCAGGGATTTTATGATAAATGATATTTATTTTGTAAATAGGTTTAAAAAACACTATGAATAGGAAACCCGTGGTCCTAGAACGTTAAGAGCACAGATGTGGTTTCAGTTAGTAAAAGTCTGATACACCCTCTCGCTCCACCTTAGAGCGATAAGGTGATAAAGAGTCGTCCAGTGACATACTGGACGACTCCCCACCTTAAAAAAATGCATAAGTAAACCCAAAAAAGCAATTTAAAGAATTTGAACTCCAAAAAGCCACTTGAACGAAAATAAACCGGAAAATATAATACTATAATATATCTAACGATTACACGTTTATGAGAGAGCAGTACCAAGATTTTACAATATTTATTTGACATTTGGCCCAGCATGTGGTGTCGGCGTTGACTGCGAAATATGAGATTCTGCGGTGTATATTATTACCTGAAATGTGTGGAATGACATTATTGCTGGTGTATATATGTATATTCTGTACTGTATAGTCGTAAAGATATGTCACAGTCAAAATATTGCTACCGGGACATGTCATGTTTGAATTTCGGGCCACTACACCTGGGTAAAGTGTTGTATATGTATATATGTATAGAGATGTACATAATATACATTATGCATAACAGTTTCCTCTGTTATACCATCTGTGTTTTATTGCTGTTAACTTGTGAGTTGTTTTACTAAGTTCCTGTAATAATATAAGCTTCTGTATCAGAAATGGAGACTGTAGCGGTAAGTTTCAGTTCGCTGTTCGGTTAACTGATAGTTCAGACTAACTTTTCTCAAATAATTCCTTTCACAATCATATTTTGTATTCAGGGTATTGTTCAATGGAGTGGTAACTCGACCCTGGAACGCATAGAACAGCAGACTGAAAGAACCCGTGTGGGTTAGTCTGTAAAAATCGGACACTTCTTAAGCTACCCAGAAGAGGAACGATTAATTGGTGATTTTTCATCTCATTAAGACCTCCCTTTTTTTAGGTGGGGAAATCATCAAATGACATATCCCGCCCTTGAGCAGAGCGGGTGGGTATGTCAGACTTTTACTGACTAAAAACCCACTCCTGTTCCTTCTTTGCTTTCGTTCCAGGGCCTCGGTGTTCTCTTTCGCATCACCTATGGCTCCAGTAGGCTGCCAGCCCCTACGGTTGCTGATATCTCTTTAAGGCGCGTGGATCACTACGCACCGTCGACGACTTGGGGTCGGTCCGGTAGAGCTACCTATTGCTCTCCTTCCGCAAGACCCCACGATGACGCAGTCATCACCAGATTAGAAAATAGGTACCAAATTATTTTGTTTCTTAAAACTGATCAAAAGAATATTTTAATTGTGGCAACGGTATGTTACGCTTGTTTGTTTAGGTTTGGTAACGACTAATATCTACTAGTAGCTGCATTGAGCAACGAAAAATGTCAAAACGAAACGAAAATACGTCTTCGGGGGCTCCTGACAAGTTTACATGAATGGGATTGACAAGTGCTACGGAAATGTCTCCCTCAATCCCTTACATTTAGACTTTCCATAAAGGAAAAAAAAAACGATTTTCCGTTATTGGCGATTTATAGTAAAGAATATTATTTAATGCGATAATGTCAATGAATGATTTTCCCACCAAAAAAAAAAAAATCAATCCTATTTGTTTTTTCTACTAATTTTGTTTTTGCTTGCTTTTTGAATTAGTATTCTATTTCTCAAATAATAAATGTTATAACTTAAAAGGTATATATACAAACTAAAAATAATAACTTTTACAAATAGGTAAAAATGAACACATTAGGCATCAAACAAATAAATTGTTTCAAAGTCGATATCAATGGGAAAAGTGCCCAGAGCGCTGGCAGCATTGCCACGTTGGACAGATTGCTATCCAACGTGGCAATGCTGCCAGCTGATTCGTTGACCGAAGAAAAGCCCAGCCCTCTGGTCGTGCAAAGAGTCTATCAGCTGTTTTCTGAGTCATAAAATTTTATAAGTAGTTACATTATTATGATTTCTGATTGAATAAATTGGTAGTCTATTTTTGTACCTATATTTTTTAGTAAACTATTTAGATAATAAATATCTTTTCATGATTATTACTTGTTAGCTAGTATTTTACCGCAATGTGTTCCATTAAAACAAATGAATAACAATTATTGCGAAGCATTCAGCGTTGGATTTCAATTCATTAACATATTTTCCAGTCATGATGTCTGTCAGTACCTTTACACTAGGTACTGTAGTAATGAGCAACTAATTTGTTTGCGATCTATACCGTTACTATTGCGTTAACACGTAATCTGGTCGGTGTAAACAGTCCCACCGACATTATCCGGGCCATTGACCGCTGCGGTGAAACAATTGAATGTAGGAATGTGAGAGCAATGCAATCTTATCTATGTAAGCTTCAGGTTTCTAATGAAAAAGTTAGTTATTTCATACAAAGATGTCAGGCGAGGTAACATACATAGATACTAATTTATTACAACTTCTGCTATTTACAGCGCAAAATAAAATGAAAACTCCCGCAAACCTCGGCTGAAAAGGGAGGTTCCTCCGACCGTTGTTATGTCTGTTTCAGGCAATTGCGCAAAAGTCGATTTCGGGCCGTTGTACAGTTGCCATCACGGATCTTGAACACTTGCACAGAAGTCAAATATTCGGTCTCTTTAGTGGGACGAAGAGGCCGCGCCATCGCGTCATAGACGTCACTCGTCATTCGTTCACTGCGTTGCTGCATGTATCTAACAACGAAGACGATTGGCCCGCCAATGTATGAAATGCGCAAAGCTATCCCCACTCTGACGCCGAGCGTTCAAGATCTGTGATGGCAATTGTACATGTTCTAATCGCGCGGACAACTTTTAAATCGCCATGCAAGATTTTAAATTTTAGTTCCTATGTGGTGTCATAGATGGCGCTAAATCAGCAATAAAGATTTTGTGATGGATTCAGTTGTAGTTGTTCTCGACTGTGAAGGTTGTGTTATGGAGTCACGGTAAATGTCCTTTAATTTAATCACGTGGATACACGCAGCTATGAATGCTTCACTTCCCCCTTTTAACTATTTGGAACACAGCTTTGGAAGTCACCGAACCTCTCCCTCCCTCGGTACTCCCCACCCTGTCAAACATATTGACAAGTCTTTGAGGTACGCGTCGTCCACACGGGCCTCGTCCTCATCGGACGGCGAGCAATGTATAACTTAACGTAAGCACGCGCCTTTGTTAACAGAAGGTTGTATGACATTTTATTTTTCTCTATGAAGCTTTTGTTAACCAGTGTTTTTCCTAAATGACTTGTGGTCTGTTTCGATTGCAGATAAAGTTTCGTATAAGTACAACACTGCAAACGTGTAATGTCTTTGAAAACTCTGCTAGTCTTCTAAACTACTCAGAGTAGTATATTCATGGAATACATTGCTACAAGATTGAATTTCATGGTATTCAAAATCTATGCAATATTGTTGAAATAGCTGTCCTTTGACGACTATTTAAAGTACGCGTGACTTAAGCGAACCGGTTTGCGACGCCTCTGGGGCAACACTACGACACTCTAGGCAGCCATACTCAAAGTGTGCTCCGCGGAACCCTAGGGCTCCGCAAAGCCTCTTTCAGGGCTCCGTGTACAAATTATAATGTGAAAAAGTCATCTTGCCATGACGTGTTAAAATGACAAGTGTGCGAGCGAGAAAGAGGGATGGAGCTATACACCCTATACATCCATCTCTTAGTTTAGGTTATCAAATGGAACACCTCATGAGGTCATGGTAGTCTCAGTATTAAAATTTTTGTTTAATTGTAAAAAAAATAAAAAGCAGTGTCATACCTTGCATTAGATTTTAAGGGCTCCGTCAAATATTTTGCCTTCCTTAAGGGTTCCGTTCGAAAAACAGTTTGGGAACCGCTGCTATAGGGTATCACGACTTTCAGGTTAGGAACACTTATGTGAGCTGATCAATAAGACAGTCACGACGTTATGTCATACTAAGTCATAAAAGAAAACCTTGTGTTAAATTTCACGGTCCTAGTCCCAGTAGCTTTGGCCGTGCGTTGATATGTCTTTTGGTCAGTTTCTCCTTTTGTAGATTTTGATTTCATTAAAACTTAAAAGAAAATAGTTACTGATCAAATTTTATATCCCACAAGCAGTACTGTTATTCCGTACTCGCCTAATAAATCCTTTAATTTTACACCTGACATGAACTGAAGTTACTGCCATGTAAACTAAAAATATGTTCACGTTGAACCATACTGCGCTGCAAAGCGTCATATTTTCATCAGCGAATGAAAAGCGACTGCAATGTAATAACAGCCACAAAGGAAAAGCCAATGTTTTTTTGGGCGTCCGTAAAGCCAATTTAAATATGTACGAATGTATGTGTTTGATATCGCGGTACAATCTTTTCGATAAGTTTTTGACCTATGAAAGTATGTAGGTTCAATCATTTAGGTATGTAAGTAACGATCTTTATTGATAGAGGTAATTGCGTCGACTTACGAGTTTGTAGGTCGTGGGTTCACCTAGAAAATTATTTATTTCAACAGGACTCTTCTCAAAACGGTGGAGAAACGCAACGTGAGGGAACCGGCATATCCCAGGATTTAAAAAATTCGAAGACATGTGACAATTACTAACCCTCACCGGGCCCGCATGGTGGATTACGGCCATTTCATCTTCTAGATAGGAAGCCAAAGTACCAGCAGTGAAGACATTTAAAGGTGGATAATGCTTATTATATGCTACTAGCTTTTGCCCGCAGGTTCGGCTCCGTACATGAAATATAGCCTATATCACTCAGAAATAAAGCAGCTTTTTAACGGTGAAAAAAAATTAGCAGTCGAACCAAAAAACAAACTTCAGCTCTTTAATGTATAAGTGTAGATGATCCTTATTGGTCGTAATTTTTGACCAATGTAAATGTCAAAAGAAATAGCAACAACTGGATTAACAGCTAATTGAGTAGTAGCTTAATTGAAACATACAGCTTTTTCCGCTGTAAGTTAGAAGTTTAAAACCGCTCAATACTGCGACGCGTAAGGGAGTATCCAAAAGTATCTGCACATATTTTAACTAAAATTATGATGAAATTTTGACGAACACATTTATTTATTTATTATAGATTGATACACCAATATGTTTATATAAACTACTTAAAATATCGCATATATCACTCAGCAATAAAGTTTTATAATTTTAGATTTCTATCTGTGAAAAAGTTTTGTAATCGAACCAGTACTTGTTGTACGAAATTAGTATTTCTAAGAAAACGTCAGCTGAGCGAGTTCAATGACCAGCACGCTTAGCCAAGTTGTTATTCTGCAATCGTTAACGCTGTCGAAAAGTGATAAAACGTATGGGAATGACGTTATCTCAACGTAAAGTCGCGTGGTCGGAACAAACGAATAGACAATTCATAGCCAAGTTCACATCGTTTAAAATCGTTTCTACAATATTTAACGCTACAGCCTTTGTTATACAAACGCTACATTGTAGAACGAGTGGCCGACTCAGGCGCGCCAACATGGCTACCAACTTATCGTTTTCTACAATTGCAGACGCCGAGGCGTTACCGATTAGAGAACGGATTTCGATTGTAACATGGCTAGGGGGGCTGTAGTTAATAGTCGGCGTTGCGTACAGAGTACCTACGGGTCATTGAACTCGCTTAACTGACTTTTTCTTAAAGAAATTAATTTCGTATAAGCGTAAATTAATACGAGTTTTGAAAAACAGGTACTTTATTTTTTAATTTTATCTTTACAAATCGATAGTGTTTCATGTACCGGATCGATCCTTCACGGGATTAAAACTATTAAAATTTAACGGTGTATAATAATATATAACGTATGGAAACATGAAACTGTGGTTCTATCTTAAAATAACTATAAACATTCAGGAATTACAAACACTAAACATCCCATATCAGATTTCCACATATCTTCTGCTAAAACAAAGAATCCGAATATTTGTATTCAGCGCAACATTTCCAGTAGTTTTAATGTAAAAGCAAAACGAAATAAGTGGCCACTTGTCTCCGCGAAACAAATGACTGTTTCCTAGAAGTTGTAGAAGTAGAAGCATTTACGATAGGAAGATAAAAACTGCGCTGTGACTAACGAAATATACCCACTATCAATCGTGAACTTATCTAATGTTACTCATTAGAGGCTTCCGATGGGCTATGGACAGCATTGTGTGGTCCCTGTCTTTCAAAGATTTTGTACAAAGTGTCGAAGGTTTTGCTTTTGTACAACAAAGTAAAGGCATATTCTTTCACAGTTTATTTTAGCAGATATCGAGGAAAACTTAAGACCGTTTGTGTATCAATATTGCACTTAAAGTTTAAATAAATAAAAAAGCAAAAAAAAATCACATTTGTTTGTACAAAAATCATTTGAAAATGATCACTCTAATATTTTTTTCTACAGAAAGGTAACATTTTAGTAACGTATAATGAACTTAGGGAGTATCATACCAAATCCTTATTTGTACTGCGGGTGCAATCATACCTATACACAGACGTACACGTGCTACGACGCCGCGTCGTAGCGGTCGCTACGTGACGCGCTACGGATGTCGTAGCTTTTTATTTCAATTACTGTGTAACTGTGGATTGCTGTTTTTAATACGAGTATAATAACTATGTAGGTAATTTTAACCGTATTATAAATATTTACATATAACACTGGGATTGTTTATAAGACTCACCGCGGTCATGGAACGCAAAGGAAAAGTTATTTGATGATTTCCTCATATTTAATACTTTTAACCTCAATAAAAAAAAAAACTGTGTGCTATATTAGGAGGAGTTACTAGCATAGTACATAATTAGCCAGTAAATCCTCCTAACCGTTGGTTGAAACTCTCGGATCGTGGGGTCCAAGTGCTCACAAGTTGTTTAAAGATCTATCGAAACGTCTAGTTGACACTTCGCGTGACCCAAGGGCTGGCTTTTACCTCGGACAGAGGATAAGCATTGCCATACAGCGTGGCAATGCAGCCAGCCTTTTGGGCACGTTACCAGTCGACAGCGATGTGGAAGAGTTTTTTGACGCCATATTTTAGTTTGATTTTAGTTAGTTGTAATTAGCGTAGGGTTTTAATAAATTTTTTTTTAATTTACTGTAATTATCATTTTTAGTTGTGTATGTAAATTGATTTAAAATAATAATTAAAATAAAATTAAAATTAGCTAGTTATTATTTATTTTCACATTCATGTTAACAGATAGCGGAACTATTTTATTTAACGGCGGTGCGGCGGCTGTGGTCTTCTCATCCAATTACAATCAGGTGTTCAAGGCTAGAGTAAATAGGCTCTTAAAAGACTAATATGCCTCACCGTGAACGATTGCATCACAGCTTACCATCAGGTGGAATCACAGTCAAACCCTAGTTTATAACAATAATCTACACTAATAATATAAAAAGGTAAAGTTGTTGTTGTTTTTTTTTGTTTGTAGGAGGTTATCTCTGAAAGTATTAGACCGATTGCTAAAATTTTTTCATCGATAGGAAGCTAGTTTATTCCTTAAGACATTCCGTAATTTCTAATGGCTGCGTAATGCCTAGTCTCATTAAGTTCGCCTATGTACCACTACTGTACATGAAGTTTAAATAAACAATAAATAAAAAATAACACTTTTTGACTTGCGAATTGATCTTTATTAGGAACTATTCCCAGGTATGGCACTACTGCTTTTTTTATTTATTTTTTATGGTGGGAAAAATCATCCAATGACAACCTCCGCTCTTGGGTGGAGCGGGAGATAGTGTCAGACTCTTACTGACTAAAAGCCCACCCCGTTCCTTCTAGCCATCATAGCGGGGCTCGAGTTCCCTTTCGGATAACCCTGGCCCCAGTAGTGCGGTGGCCGGAAATCGGGATAGGAATCCCGGCGGCGGTGGCGAGAACGCCGTTGCCTGATGCGGTTGGCCTCCTCCTTTCCGAGCATTACTGCTTCGCAGAATTCGGTGACCGCCTGCCACTACTCCTCGCACCGGACCATGGCCTCAACCAAGGCCCGGCGCGAGAGGTCTCCGCCGATAGCACTACTGCTGGATATCATATTAATACCCAAGAGTTGTGCTTACAAAAGCAGTGGTAGTCAAGTGGTAATGGCCTCGACTCGCGAGTTCAAACCCAGCCAGACGCATTACTTTATGTATTTTATTTCATCATCATTTCTCTCAAAACGGTGAAGGAAAACATCGTGAGGAAACCGGCATATTCTAGAACCAAAAACTCGAAGACATGTGACATCCACCAATCCGCACTGGACCCACGTTGTGGAATGCGACCCCTTTTCTCCCCTACGGAGAAGGCCTTAGTCCCAACAGTGGGAACATTATAATGCCGACTATGATAGTAGTGCTTACGAGTTAACGACTACAATTCTAGACGAATATTTACTCTAAACATATACAAGCAATTGAATATATAAGTAATGAATAATATAATAAACTTAATTAATTGAATGTATTAATAATGTATGCAAATCTAACAGTATGGTGCCAAGCTTATGTCACCCCATCTCTTACAGCGTGATGTATGGAATTTAATCAGTGGATGTGTCGGTTTCTCCCTCTAGGTGTTATGATCTTACTGAGCAACATTTAGCAACTCAACTTTACACGTTTGTAGAAACTGAGTCACGCTACATTACATACAGAGTTTCGCCTATAAAATATTAGTGTGTAAATTATAAGGGATTGCATGTGATGGTATGTTGTAGTGTGTGTAGGTGTACGTTTGTTAAGAGCCAGTTGTAGTCACTGAGTATTTTCGCGGCTCTGTAACAGCGGTTTTATTTGCATATAGAAATAAACAATAACTATTCGAAATTTTTGTTTAAACGAGGCTCTTTTAAAAAAAAAATAAGCTTTATTATTTTTTGTAACTTTCAAATATTTCCGTGCCGTAATCTAGTACACGTTTGAAATTGTAAGTTAGGGCCAAATTTGCGATCTTTTTTTATCAAGCCAAACTAGTTTATGTCTTTTTTATTTTTGTTTCTACCTAGCGGCAGGTCATATAGCTAATTTTAATGAAATAATTATTCATGGTGTTACCTTTAATATTTGTAGAGTTCCAGAGGTTGAAAAAAGTTAAAAATGAGTAGAACCTGGCCTTAAGGTGTAAGGCGCACACGTGGGCTACATACGCCGATCCCCGGGGTCTCTACGGGCGCGTCGTTCTTCATACATTTTATGTGGCAAAAGACTTGAAGAGCTACATTAGATCCACGCCACGCGACGGAACGTAACAAGACTCTACGTAAAAATATCCCGCTATATTCTTTCACAAACCAACTCTCACTCACTCGCTCACACACCACACTCACTGACTCTTCTCTTTCACTTGAACAAAGTATGAAAGGTACAAGAACAGCTGCACCCCGGAACTCTGGTACGAAGGCAAAGTAAAAGACAGACACGCCCTCTCGCTCCGCCCAAGGGCGAGAGAAGTCATTGGATGATTAAAAAGTACAATAAAAATAGCTCTCTAGTAATTTAGGTCTCTCTCAATAGTTTTGGTGCTTGACGTATCAATAAGGCTTTATTTCACCAAATAATTATATACTGTTAAATTTTAATCGTTTTAATCCCGTGGAGGGTCGATCCGGTACATGAAACACTATCGATTTGTAAAGATAAAATTAAAAAATAAAGTACATTTTTTTCAAAACTCGTATTAATTTACGAAATACGAAAAGTACGATGTAAGAAATTAATTTCTTTAAAAATACATCACCTGAGCGAGTCCAATGACTTGTAGGTTTATGTTGCTGTTTATGATGTTAGTTATACAGTTCTGCGAGGTTGTTAGGGTTTTACAAATAACCCTATATATTATGGCAACTTACACAAGGAAGTACATAAGCAGACACTTAATAATTTCATCAACAATTTCCTCGCCGTTGTTCTTTGTGTAAACTAATCTAGTAAAGACCTCTAAAAATCGGCTTTCGTTAACTTTGGCCTTCCATAATGTACTTATAATATAAAAAAGACGTGTGGCACTCGGGGACTGCCGCGGTAAAGCTATTTCATAGCATTTTTATCAACATATGCAATTATAATTATTTATTTATTTTATTTATGCAGTATTTTTTTCCTTTGTTTTTTTTTTCTTTGATATTATTTGAAGTTACACTTTCACACATTAAATTGAATTTTGATTGATTGTTCACTCATTTGTTTTTTTTATCGGTCACCACGCTCAAAAAACCAATGAGTGGGGGGTGTTAGGTTATTTTCGTTACGGAATTTCTGGATTCGGTCTCCACGCTCAAGGCCCGCGATAGAAGCTATGCAATAGCTTAAAAATATAAAAAGTACATCAATCGATAAAATGTGCAAGAAGCCTTGCACATTTTATCGAGATTTTGAATGACGACAATTTTTGGAACAAGTTTTGTGAAATATTCGAGGAAATCACAAAATTACCGAATTTCAACAGAGGTTTCAGGCGTTATCTCTCTTTTTTTGCATTGTCTATTCATCAAACATCGCATTGGGTTGCGTTAGATGAAACAACAAGCGCTAAACCATACTCAATGTTGACGAAAGGCGAGTATATAAGGACCCTCTCAAAGCAATTTTTTACGCGAAATTGCATGTGAGACCTTGGAAGAGCTGGGTAAAACAAATGAGCGCGCTGGACAAAATTATGACCGGCTTCGTAGTATAGCTACCGCTGTGACAGAGGTCATACCCATGGCGAGTAAATATTTGTTATTGTTGTGCCCTTGTCATACTGAAAACTAGAGAAATACGGCTATATACGGATATATGTATGGAACATAAAGGAAACAAGGTTTACATATCGGTCTGATGTCCGCTACATAAAATTATTTAACACCATCCAAAGTTTTTAGACAATAAAAGTAGTTTAAGTAGTGTTTCTTATTTTTTTGAAGTGGGAAATCATCCAATGAATTCTCTCGTTCAAGAGTGGAGCAAGAGAACGAGTCAGACTTTTACTGACAGAAATTTACCCTCTCGTCATTCGCAAGCCCGCATCTATGGCGGCCGGTGATCACCCTGCAACTCCCAATGCCCGGGCGTCTCCTGTCACAGTGGCTGTAGCGTGAGGTGGTCCATCACTTCACGGTTGCGGTCATGTCCTTCGGTAGTATTACTGCTTCGCAGAAGGAAGTGCATCTCATTCCCTCTCGCCCTGGATCATGGCTTGATCCAGGGCCCAGTGCTAGAGGTCAATACTGCCAATTGCCTCAGCAAAAACACAATGGTGCTCAACCAAAGAGCTCACCGTATGCTCTACCGTAGATGGTGATAAAAAATAGTCCTTACGTAAAATGCGCTCTTGGGTGGGGAGTGGTCTGAAATCCGCTGGGTGTCTAACGTCCAGTAAATGCTGAGGTGGTCACCCTTTCGGTGCGGGCACGCTCGGCGTAGTTTGTACTTTTATTCTTATTTACTTTGTGTATATAACCGTTGTGCTGTGTCTGTACCGTATAAAAGTATTTCTATTCTATTCTTCTATTCTACTCTATTCTATTCTAAGTGTGTGGTTGTATGCATCTGGCACATAAAATACTTTTCTGTCAAAGTAACCTGCTACATTACCATCTTTTGTTAATGATAATAATAAAACACATCCATTTACATTCATAAGGGAAAGCCAGATGTTAGATACAGTCGCAGAGATTATCATTAATTACCTCGAAATTAGTTACAAAACTATGTCATATACTAAAACTATGTCATATTAATAACTCCTTACGACAGTAAACTTTGAGCATTTCCGTCTGTAGGTACGGGTGGGTGAGGTTGTCTAAATCCCCTAATGATATTATTAAAGGCGCTGCGCAAATGGGGACACTTTTTGATCGTCATGAGTATGTGTTAAGTGGAAGCAACTGGACACAAAGAAATATTACGTATGTGCAATGAGTGAATGAATTCATACTGGTTCTATAGAAAACAAATATTCATAGGTAACTTGTATCTATATACCACAAATTTTTAATTTGTACAAATACTGAAAGGGTTTATTAGAAAAGCCCTTGTTATTTTACAAGTAAAATCTCAATAAATAATATTTATAAACAGCTATTAGCGTTGGTTTATGTCCCAAAATGTCACTCAATTTATGGAAATATTGTGCAGATATTGATTAATAAATGAATAAGTGACAATTATTAAGGAAAAACACTGCCCGCAGTATTTTTGTCTACTAGCAATTGTTATGTATGATTGATTCTATGATGAATAAATTTACCTTGTCATGGTCAATTTTAGGATTTCGGTTTTTTCTACTTTTGACTACAAAAATATAACGGGTAACGGTTTAATATAATATAAATATAATATAAAATATATATAGTAACGGGTACAGATAGACCCCCATTTTTTGGGTATTAATTAAAAAGTAGGGGTGTATATACTTGTACTTGTATCATGGGCAGCGTTCGAGAAGCTACGAGGTATCTTCTCGTCCAACATACCACACAGCGTCTCAAGACGAAAGTCTATGACCAGTGCGTATTGCCAGTGATGACATATGGCTCCGAAACGTGGTCGCTCACTATGGGCCTCATCAGAAAGCTTAAAGTTACCTAAAGGGCAATGGAAAGGGCCCATGTTCGGGGTTTCCCGTGTTCGAATCAAAATGAAGACATTCGCAGAAGAACTTAGGTTGCCGACATAGCACGAAGAATTGACAAACTTAAGTGACAGGGCACATTGCTCGCAGAACAGATGGCCATTGGGGCCGAAAGCTTCTGGAGTGGCGACCTCGTATTGAAAGACGCAGTGTTGGAAGGCCTCCTACAAGGTCAACCGATGACCTGGTGACGGTTGCGGGAGGCTGATGGATGCGAGGCGCACAGGATCGTTCATTGTGGCAGCACTTAGGGGAGGCCTATGTCCAACAGTGGACGTATATCGGCTGAAATGTTGATGATGAACTAGTATCTGACACAAGAAACACCTTTGCGCCCTGCCTAACACCTCGCCTGTCCATGTTGTATGTTTGTGTAATTTATATTTGGACAGATTATTATTTACCTGCAGTGTTAATGTCAAGCGGAAAATTAACCTTCTAAGTGTTATGTTATTCCAAAAATAGATTGTGTGGGATCTTCGGACGTAAGGCGAAAGATGGATATGCTCTTTGGTAATAAGCCTCAATAGTATCGTATGCCATTTTGTTTATCTATCGTAATACTTTTTACCACTGAGGTGACCGTGTTACACATTTATGTGAACGGGAAGGTTACCAACTTCAAAAAGGATGAGGTTCTGTGTCCAGCTCAATGTATATTTTTTAGAGATAATCGATATCGGTAGTTCATTATATTAAAAGTAATTTATATGGATTTGGCAACTATCCTGTATAATTTACCCTGTTGGTTTAAAAAAAAAAAAGGTATACGCACTATCCTCTATACGGAATAAATGCACTAACATTTGAAGGTCCGTAATTAGTCATTGATTCTCCGGAAATACTAAAATATTTATTATTTTTTTGTTCATTTATTTTGTTTTCATAAAAACCAAAGGGCTTATTTAAGATAGGAAATCATTTAATGACTTCTCCCGCTTCGGAGTAGAGCGTATGTAAGACTTTTTTCTGACTAAAACCATATCTAAGTTTATTCAGTTTCCTTTTGCATCCCAAAACTATGAGTAACCCTTTCAAAAGTCAACCCCAGACCATACTCTGATGGAGCATATTTCTGGATTTGAGGACATATCCTGAAATAGGACATAGGAATTATCCTGCAGGCGAACATATTGGCAGAAGTGAATAAACGACATTTTTTATCGATATGGAAATGATTTAATAGTCCAGTGTTTCTGCGAAGCAGTAATGCCCCATAGATAAAGCCCCAGCCGCCGCCGGAATTCCGATCCCGATTTCCATCCATCAGGTGAGATAGTTGTCAAACGCTAGCCTAACAATAATGAAAAAGAAAACCATAGGCGCGGGTTTGCAGAAGGCGAGCAATGGGTAGCTCGCTGTCCATCCGTACGGTAACCGTCCGGACCGAGCCCAAGTCGTCGATGGCGCACGGGGTGGGTTTTTAGTACGTAAAAGTCTGACACTATCTCCCGGTCTGCCAAAGGGCGGCGGAACTCATTAAATGATTTTTGCCCACCAAAAAAAAAAAATATATATTGTATGTTCCCACGGGATAATTTTCTACTTTTACCCAGACGAAGCCGCTGGCAGCAGCTAGTTGATTATAAATTTTCCATTAAATTTTACCTCGCAATTGAATTCCCGTGCATTGGTTTTAACAAATAATAAATAAAATATGTATGAATATGTATAACAAATATTCGAGCAACTTTTTAAATCAAATATAAGTATTCCAGTAGGTATATTTTTTATTTATTTAGTTGTACAAACAATATCGATTACGCAATGGTTTGTACTGACTGTAGCTATTTGAATATTGACTTACGTATGGAAATATGAACTAAATTCTTAGATAAAAATAACATGAAGTAAAAAAAAATATCAAAAATAAAAGTCACATTACAAAGACGTTAAAATTCTGACACGTTAAATGCATCGCGTGGCTTCCGAGAGTTAAGTTGGGCTCATTTTGCGAGACCGTGAATAAATGGCTGCATAACCAACCAAGTTAATCAGCCAATGAATACCGTGCCGCAGTTCAGATTATCATGATTTTAAATTGAAATTAAACTTTAACGAAGTTTAAAGAAGTTCGCGACTGCCGTAGAGCGAGCTATCAAACAAATTATCCCATTTTAAATTGTTTTTTTGTGAGGATTGATTCATATAAGTACCTACTGTGTCACTGTGACAGTAAAGTACCTTATATTGATTTAATCTACATTAATAATGTTATAAAGAATTAAAGATTATTTGTTTGTAGGAGGTAATCTCGGAAAGTACTAGTCCGATTCCTAAAATTTTTTCACTAATAGAAAACTGTTTTATTTCTGATTCTAATTGACATAAGTAGGCAAATAAAGGAACACAAGTTAGTTTAAGTCAGTAAAAGTTTAGTGTTATTATACTTAGAAACCTACGTATTAAGTAGGTACTCATTTAGATCTTGTCTTACACATTTTAATTACAATTAATAATATCGATTAAGTAACAGTACAGCAAACACAACAAAGCAGAACTAATTTCGCAGCAAACATTCAAAATGTACGATTCGCCGCGGCACTAATGTTTCAAGCTTCATCTACCGCTCGAAGTAGATACTCGTATGTAAATCCTCATATCTATTGACGTGTAGCCCCCCGAGCCAGTCCCGGCTCATTTGACTTCTCTATGGAAGTTGGTAGTGCTGCCAATCGGTTACTGCGATCAGGGAAATCACGTTCTCATTTCCGTGGTTAGGTATATCTCGAAAAGGAATGTGGTCAATATTTGTGGGGAATTTTTATGGCCACTTGAATTAGAATGGGATAAACTTTATTGTACACCAAAATAGTAACATAATTTTAGATAAATATGGGTACAATGATACAAACTGACTGGCCTGTTGGTCTAGTGGTTAGTGAACCTGACTGCTATGCCGGAGGTCGTGGTTTCGATTCCCACCCAGGACAAATGTTTGTATGATGAGCATAATCATTTGTTCTGTCTGGGTGTAATTTATCTATCTATATAAGTATGTTTATCAGTTATCTAGTACCCATAACACAAGCTGCTTAACTTGGGACTAGACAGCGTTGTCAGATAGTTGTGGAATATTATTATATAAAAGATGTTTTGTATGTTTGTATACGAGTTATCGTACAATTAGTATGATAGTTCAAGCTTTTATTTGGTTACAGAATTTTATCACCATCATAAGAATAAATTTACCTAAATTATAAATATATTTTGTGATAAATAAATAATTGTAACGACGATGATAAAATAAATTAATAAAGGTAACATTTGTTAAATCGTGCTATATAGCTTAAAATTTTTACTGTTATGAAAACTGTCAGTAAACCAGTTAATAAAATAGTGATTGCCGAAGTACTCTTCACAAAAATCTTAGTCCGACTCTGAAACTCTATGTACTTGTAAAGCTGAGTACTAAAATAAAAATAACCCTCTGTTTTTTGTTGCAAATTAAAAATATCTACACTGTCAACGAACAAAGCTGGTGCAACAATCTAATCATTTCTGACACATAAACATTTAAAATTAATGTGTACGTGGGTCTAAAGTTCGGGTCTTCATCTGGCATACAATGTGGATGTTTAAATCCTAACATGTCCTGTGTCGCGGTCCCGAGGGTGAAGTCTGGCTCATTTAGCTAGATCACAGATAATAATTAATGTATGTACATCAACTCACTACGGTGCAACGGTCTAACTTGTTTATGCCCAGTTTCTTTTTTTTATTCATTGGCTTTGTCACTAGCTTTTTAATTTTGATTTTGGAACAACGTAATTTTTAAAATAATTTGTTATTTTCTTAAGCTTTTTTTTTATTAATTCATCAAAAAAACTTACCTTACCTTTAACTTTTTTTTCATTTGGTACAAAAGAGAAAAATTGCCCGCTTATTTTTAATTCCAATTGCTATTTCTCATATTTAATATATCTTATTTTTTACAATTTGTAAACGTAGCTACTAACTGGGCTCAAACTGTTTAACGAATATACCATCATACCATCATTCCGAAAAAAAATAAGAAGAATTTGTTAATAAACTTAATATAATTAAGTGTAAAGTATGCGTGATTAGTGTCTAATGGCTTCGACCCCTGAGGTGTATAAAGATATAAAAATATACCTTATTTTCAATAAATTTTATACTTTTAAAACATAATGTAAAAATTCAAAAAAATAAAAAAAATAAGTATAAGTATTATATTAACAATATTTCATGGTAGCGTTGAAAGTAAATGAAGCAGGAAAACATGACACGAAACTTTTCTACTGCGGAATTATGAATGAAGAACAATAAGATATAATTTGATAATAGCTGTCCCAAAGGGTGTTGTGCGTGACGCTTTCAGCTCATACTAAAAGTTAAGTTAATTATGTTTATTGGCAAAGTTGAGCGGAAGCCGTAAAACAAATTACGCCATTTTGTTAAAAACAAAATTCGTGAAACTCTTTTCTTGACGAGAACATTTTAAAAGTTTACAAAGTAGCAATGTTAATCTAAAATATTACTCAAAACTTCCCTAAAGTGTATTTGTTTTGATTTCGTTATAACTAAAAGATTTATATTTTAATAAGATTGTATTTAAAATATGAATAAGTGCGTCAACGTGAAATAGAATAGAATATCGTTTACATAATAAAAGTGGCACATATAAATTAAAATCCAAAAAACAATTATAACTCATATATTGCATTTTTGCCTGAACTAGGTTGGACTTGTATATCAGGCTAAAAAGTACTGAGAACATTTAATAATAAATTAACAATAATTAAATTCACTATAGTAAATAACCTATTAAATCAACTAAGAGCAAAACATGTTTTAAATACAAACTATAAGGAGATCTTATGTCTTTCCGTGAGAGATACTGAGTAAATATTGCACAATAATCTTTTTACAGCTATAATAATTAATTCATACAAACTTGAATAAAATAAAAGGATTGTGGTTTTAATTAGGTATAAGGGATATATTCTAGAAACAACAATTAAAATTATTGCAACCACATCAAACGAACTGTTGTTATAATTCGTTCCGGTCCATTGAGCCCTAAAATTAATTCCCACAGTCATTCATATTTCAATTTTAAAATATTTACCATTCAAAATATCGACTAAACTTTTTAAATAGTTAACATAAAGCGATGTTTTTTATTTCTATATAAAATGATTATTTATATAGATTTACATGTTATCCTAAAGTTGAACTAAACTACAACAATTTTTATGCAAAAAAAAAAACAACATACTTACATTCTCATACGATCGAAGATAATTACCAATATGGCACGACACAATCATGAGTTCAAAGTTATTTTTTTGATAAAACTACACGAGTTCATTTCAACGGCACAATATTCCGAAAAGTTATCAAAGTGTTCTATGACAGCGTGTCATTATAAAGTTAATTAATAGTACAGTCCACGTGGGCGATAAAGCGCGGGAAATCGAAGTGTTTAGCGCCAAAACCGACCTCCCCCGAGACCACCATCCCTTACCGTGCTCCACTACATACTGACAACTGTCGCCGGCCACCCGGCCGCCGCCGTTTTGCTCGCTTTTACTACGGGCGCTTTTCCTCTTTTGCCCTATCTTGCTTTAACGAAAATGTATATACACACAGAAATGTACGTACACACATGGACAACAACTTAGTCCGAGTCGTCGAGATTCTCTATAATGTACGGCTGTGTGCACTATAGAACATGTGAGTGTAGCCCGCTCAAGACGCATCTTTATGGTAACGTGCCAATGCGTTGGTGCACACAATAATAGTTTAACTGAAGGAATATGTAACATAATCGAATGGTGTAAGGTCGTGTTTTGTACGTTTTAAAGAACTACTGTTCATTCAAAGACAGAGCTAAAGCAGAATTGCGCATGTCCGTTATCAATCTCATGATCGTGAAACTACGCAAACTATTGCTATCCTTATTTTTCTTAAAGTTTCATTTTGAATATCTTAGGATACTGTTCGGAGCCGCGCATATCTTGGTGGCTTTTTATAATTAATCAAATTGTTTGGTAACTAAGTTATATTTCAACTTGGTAGTAGCATTTCTTTGTTTATTTTTTCTTTTGGCGCTTTGATATTTTACGAGCAATAAAGTCGGGCGCTTTAATAAGAGCTGAGCAACTTATAAATAAAGAATGAATTAAATTCTAAGATCAGGTGTTTTTATTTCATAACATTTTGCACTGCATTATATTAGAGTACGAGTTTTATAGCTACTTGAGCAATGAATACTTGAGTATGATAACGTCGATAATATTGATAGGATGTGGAAAATAAATAAATTATTAAAAACAAAAATGTAAATATGTAATAAAATGGTTCATCTTGTTATCTTTACAGAAACATACTTTGGTGACAAAATCAGAATCAAAGCGAAACGTCCCAACTTGCAATCTCCAACTAGTTACAAAGGAAACAAAGGACTAGGGAAAAATAATTTCCTTACAACTGGGGATGATATTAACTGGGAGATAAGAGCATGAGAGTATGAGTGAAGTACTCTTTGAGAGGGCGGCGTTTATACAAAGCTATGAATAACAATTTACTAAAGAGCCAGGAACGCAAACACTTGAGCGTAGAAGTTTGTTTCGAAGTGCCCAAACTCACGAACAATACCGACACGACGAGCTACGAATGATGAATTAAACCGAATGTAATGAAACGGTGCCACTTCGGGGGTAGCCGTGGGTTTTTTATGTTTTTCTCTTTGTTTTAGAGTGGTTACCTTTTTGGGGCGAGTAAACATGTTGATTATAGTCTCTTTCTGTAGTATAACCCACGGTTCTTCATCATCATCATCTATCCTTATTTTTATTTATTTGTGGCCTGTGCAGCATGTATTGTTCTGCCATACATCTTTATTTATAATCACATGAATTCTAACCATATTCAAAACGGACTTCTTCAAGCATCCTATCACTCGTACTTAGTTAATGTCAATTTAAACTCTGCCATTATAACAGGTTAGAAAAGTTTTTTATAGGTTTTTTTTTAACAAGGGAAATCAACCAATAACTTCTCTCCTGCTTGCTCGGTAGAGTGGGAGGGCGTGTCAGACTTTTACTGACTTACACTCACTTCTATGTTGGATCTATGCCTTGCGATCCAAGACACCGGGTTTTCCTTTAAGGAGCGAATTGATGGTCCCAGTAGGGTACGGTTTTGCTGACATATCGTCTTGTTTTAAGATGGAACGCATAGTCATTCCATATGTCACTGTTTTGGAGATGAATGAAAATACCTCTTTGATAGATTTTAGGCGTATATAATTAAAAATTTTGGTTTTACAAATTTGATGCGTGTAATTTGTCGATCGATATAATAAAAAGTGCCACAGTGGCGCGCGCGCGTGAGAAATTGAAACTACACCCCGCACTCCTCCTCTCGACCGTCTAATCGTTGGGGCCCACTGGGATGACGATGCGTAGATATGCCCCCCGCCTTGGAGCAACAGCCTCCAACGAAGAAGAAGCAGGAACTTGAAGAATGTTGATGTAGAAAAAGGTTCATGTTGAAGAAAGTTAGGTTTCTTCCTCCTTTAGTAGCGGACACAATCTAGGGTATGATCTTCTTATTACTCCGTTAGCTGTTTTGATGTCAGCTACACGTGCTAGTCCATCTTTTCCAGGTGAAATATACGATGATATTGTTTACCGACAATATCACCGTATATTTCAAAGGTTCCACCACGAAGCTTAAATTTTATCCATTCAATTCAACCAATGCAAATACAAGCTCCTGTGCACCTATCGTATGACATCGCCGGCGGCGGGCGTTCCTCAATTCCTTTGTTCAGACGAGTGCAACTTTACAGACTGATATGCCCAACTGAGTCCTAAGATTTTAATCTCGAATACTACATCGATTTATTTGATTTGGTTTAGATTCTAAAATAATGGACAGCTATTTAAAAGTTAAGAAAAGGATAAAAAAAATATATAGTAAAAACATTCGTACTAAAATTTTACATTAACATTTGATTTACTGGGATTGCAAAGGACTACCTAGAAAAAACAATTTTTATCTTCAGATATTTGTATCTTTACAACAATGAGTCTATAAAGTTTAAAATAACCCTATGTAATATTGATTTCACACTAGTTACATAATTCTAAATCAACTGGACCGCATAATTAGATAAGTACATAGAAAACGATAACGATTTCGTTGCAAAATTTCCTTTTAATTTCAAAGTAAAGCAACAAATGTCTTGTGTTTATTATTTTAATCATTATTCAGATATATTTAGAAAGTATTTCTTTCTAGATATATCTGAATATAATTAACAAAGAAATTTTATTAGTATTTTTCATTAATATACGTTTCTATTGTGTAAAAAATTTTGATTAACTTCTGATAATATCCATGTTTCTTAAAAAAAATATCTCCTGTAAAATTTGCTCAGTGGTCGATTGGCCACACAAGCATTGGGCGGCGACTTATCTTCCGATGTTTTAATTTTTCGAGTTAAAACTTTATAATATTTTACAAATTGGAGTTAAAAAGAACCCTTTGTAACATTGCCTTCAACCCACAAATTATATCAGTTCTAAATCAACATCTTAACCCCACAATACCGCATCTTCTGATTCAATTTACGTGTTTCGTGGCTCTCTGAGGTCGACATTCAAGTGTTTTGCCGCTTCAACCGCCTTTATAGATGTCACTTTGTCACACTCGCGAGTTCAACCCCAGATAACGACTTCATATCTAAATATTATTTTGTTTACTGACTGTCGCCAGTCGCCACGAAACACTCCCAATATGTTAGAAGGTTAAAATACGAAGGAAGGTGGAAAATTTTGGTGAAGAAAACTGTATGATAATTTTCATGAAGCGTATGCACAGTTTTTTTTTTTAATTTGATATACTTAAGAAAATTTAAAACGATTGATGACGTAATTAGCATAAACGAAAACCAATTTTAATGGCCGAATAGTAATTAATTATTCCCTGTCTGGGTATCTGGTGTATGTAAGTTGACATGTTTGTGAACGCACCCACGATACAGAGGTCATTTCTAAGGTTAGGTACTATCTTGTTAAAAAAAGAAGCACATATCTATTTCGAAGTTTTTGTATTCATGAAAATTTTAATATACACACAACTTTTTTGTAAAAAAAATAATTCTGCTACATATTACGTTCTCACTTTTTAAAAGCAAACAGTCCAGCGAAATTAACTTTGAATGTCTACGAGTCCATTCGTATAAAAAGTTTGAAAGTTCTTTTTTTATTTCAACGAATGAATGTAATATATCAAGTCATAGTATTATCAAGTCTGGCAAGCACTAAAATAAATTCAATGTTGAACTAGAAGACACTAACGTCAGTGCAGACAATAATAAAAATGTAGCAACTTTATTCTCGGCCATTACACTTTTTTTTTACACTCAGCAAAGCTCGTAAATCAAAGCATACTTGGTAAGCTAGATAATCTTAAATCTCTTTATTGCGAACATATTTCTCAGATAGAAGGTTTGCTAAACCGTTTACATTCTATTTATCTTCCCCCAAAAACGACTAGAGGGGATGTTGTGTCAGCGGAAAACTTGTTAAAGTCCTCCCACCAAAGAAAGAGTTATGAAAACGCCAACTTTGGGGTCCTCACAAAAAAGTGAAGACAGTTTGCACAACTCCGGTCCTCAACGGGATTTTATAAATATTAAAATCTAAGGGACTCACTTTGAAAGCGGAAACTAATTTTTTTCTTTCTTCACGAGGTATTCATTGCGTTCGTGAAAGAAGACTTCCCTATCTTTTGTAATGTTTTATAGAAATATCCTCATAATAAATAACTTTGTTGCTTTTACGTATTATTTGATGTCCGGTGTCTTTGATAACATTTTATACTTATGGAAATTTAATTAAGATGGGAGGAGGTCAAACATGAATGATTTTTTAAATCCAATATTTTTCGTAGCTTTAATTACTTTTTCTCATTGAATATTATGAGAGCTGTTTTACATAAATATGATTGTTGGAAGATGTGAAAATTAACAATTATAATATGCATTGGAAAATCAATTCTTGTCAATTAATAGAACCTCTATTAAGTCGAGAGAGACGATGGCTCTTGTAAAGTTATGCATAATAATTGCTTGCTCTTCAGTTCCAATTAAAGGCACTTCAGTAATGACGACCTCCTTGCGGTTAGCCTTGGCCTGTGCGACTGTTTCTGAACCAAGTACAGTCTACTGAACTATGGAGCTCAATACAATTTGCTCAGTAGGTAAATGTTTTAGTTTATGTAGATGTTCGCCCGTTTCTCCAGTTTATGAGATAGTTCAGTATATTTAAACGGAACAACTCTAAATAATAATTTCTCGATTGAGTTTGTTACGTAGTCTAGTAATTGAATTTGGCTTAGCATAGCAGATTCAATATAGAGCTTAACAAATTTCTAATCTGAGAATAGAAAGTTTCTGCTTCGCTTTGCGAAATTTCTAAATAGAACTAAATTATCTGGTTCTGATAACATTAAAATACAAAACTTATAAAACCTAATTTATCATTTATGTAGGTAATTTGCGATATAAGTTTAATAACCCCATTGGCTTAAATTGTGAATTTCTAGCTGGAACATCTTATAATTCGACCATTTAAAATTTTCTGTAATTACATTTTTGTACAAAAACATCTCAACAATATGTCGACTATCTATCCAGAGTTTTTCGAGAGTTTTGAAAAAACATTTATTATCTTAACTTAAATTACTGGCTAAAGAACAGCATGAATTCAAATTTAGGTCTGCAACAATGTCAACATTTAAGTTAGTACAACCAGTATTTAGTGAGGTGTATATAAAATATCCTCAATCGCTCTCTTTTTAGACTTTAATAAAAGAAGAACGGTTTTAAAATGATTTCAATTATATTTTAAGAAACAGAACAATAATAACAGAAATTAATAAATATAACCATCATACTTTTTTTTTATCTTATGAATTTAGGGACTTTTGGTCACAGTACGACGATGCCAGCCCCATCGTAACCTAATACAAGTCAAGCTTTAACCATAATACATACTTGTATTTATAAACGAGCGTAGCGCGCTCCATGAACTCTGGGTTTGCACTGGTCCAGTTTTTTTTTGCTGCGACATGCCTTGGTTCACACTAGGCACAAATAAATTTATAATAATATTTCACAACTATCACACAACGCCGTCTAGTCCCAAGCTAAGCAGAACTTGTGTTATGAGTACTAGACAACTGATAAGCATACTTATATATTTCTAAATACATACATGTTATAGATAAATTACACCCAGATACAAAACAAATGATCGTGCTCATCACACAAAAATTTGTCCTGGTGGGAACCGAACCTACGACCTTTGACATAGCAGTCAGGACCACTACCTACTAGACCAACAGGCCAGTGAAAAATGGTTTTAATGGTCAGCGGAGCTCTATGCGGGCGCTGGCGATTGTACGAGTATGTGTGCATTTAACTCTGGCGAGATGTTTTAGAGACTATACGCTTTAACAAAAACACTTATTAAATGCACTCAAGTATTTCAGTTCTTACATAAAGATTGTTTAAATTTTTTAATTGGGGTGTAGAAGGGTGTGCATCCTTATTAGTTAATTTTTATATAATATAATAATAATCACATCTACATCACACATCATCACCACATCTACATCATCTTTATACATTTTTTTGCAAAAAAAATAATATTTATTTCTATAAACATGAAAACAGAAACCTTTTTAATAACACAGAAGAAGCGTTAAATGACACAAAGGATAAACGTCGGAGCAATTCAAAAAAGAAAAATAACTAATAAAGTATATTCGACCCACGACACACGACTTGATAGATTATACACATATCCAAATATAAACCTACTAAACCCAATATAAAACTACCCACACATTATTTTCGGGGAAATTTTAATAAAAAGTGTTATTGCGACCTCGTATTACCTAGTGACAGGTGAGTCTTAGGGCCAGCACAGACCCAGACGTGACGCAACACAACGATACATGAACTGCCCCCCTAGCCAAGTTACAACCATTTCGCTTGCGTCGAACGCTTCGAGTTGACCTTGCCGACAATTCTTTTGTTATGACCACGTGACTGAGCGTTAAGACGACGTCATTCCCGTACATTTGAACCTTTCTACAAGCGTTAACTATAGCAGATTAGCAACTTGGCTAGGGGTACAGGTCACTGCAAAGCGTGGTATCGTAAAACGTTTCGAAGTATCGCGGGTGCCGCAGCATGGGCCTATGCTCTCATCTGGGCTACGCTGCCAGGCTTTATCGAATTTTCTTACTTAAATTCATTGATGTATTATAAGGAACGTATCTTACGTTACGCGCTAACATCACAATCAGAAAGCTAGGACTCTGTGCTCGACTACATGCACCAAAACTTACACATCTATGGTCAAGTGTCATCACAGTCGCAAACCTACAGTCACTGATAGACAAGGACAGAAATAAAAGCCGGAGCTGGCATGCGAGCGAAATCGCGTAAGCCGCCGAATGATTACGAAAAACAGCTCTATCTATCTCGCTTCGCATAATGGCACTTACCGGTTGCGACTGAGTGAAATTAAGCCACGGGGGCGTGATTTCAGCGGTCCATGCGCTAGAGGCGAGTTGCCTATCTTCCGCTGTTTTGATATAACCCGTTGTGTGTCCGGTGGATCCACGGATCCACGCGAGACACAATAACTTTTTTTCTGAGCTTAAATGTGCATCTAAAAATAATTATTTACTTATTTCATTTTATTAAATTTACGATACACAAAACGTTTTGGGAAGATATTTATTGTGCACATAGCTAAGATGTGGAATTCCCAGTCAGAGTCTGTTTTTCCTGGTTAGGTACCAGGAAAAACAGACTCTGACCGGGAAATAACCAAGAGGTATTGAAGGCGAAAGCCAATAGGTTAGTTTAAGGTAGATGTGCTTCATTGTTTCCCTTATCTTCACTTACCATCGGGTGAGATAGTGATCAATCGCGTGTCTATCCATGCTAATAAAATACTATTTAAAAAACCGGCCAAGTGCGAGTCGGACTCGCCCATGAAGGGTTCCGTAGCAGCAAATAACTTAATATAAAAGTTCTTGTAATGTGTTGTAACTTTGATCGATGTTTTAATAATATTGTATTTTTTTCGATTTATGACGCATTAAAAAAAAAAACTACTAACTAGATTTCGTTCAAACCAATTTTCGTTGGTAGTTTTTATAGTAATGTATATCATATATTTTTTTTAGTTTTATCATTCTCTTATTTTAGAAGTTAGAGGGGGGGGGGGACACACATTTTACCACTTTGGAAGTGTCTCTCGCGCAAACTATTCAGTTTAGAAAAAAATGATATTAGAAACCTGAGTATCATTTTTGAAGACCTATTCATAGATACCCCACACGCATGGGTATGATGAAAAAAAAATTTTTGAGTTTCAGTTCTAACTATGGGGACCCCCAAAATTTATTGCTTTTTTTCTATTTTTGTGTGAAAATCTTAATGCGGTTCACAGAATACATCTACTTACAAAGTTTCAACTGTATAGCTCTTATAGTTTCTGAAAAAAGTGGCTGTGACATACGGACGGACAGACAGACAGACAGACAGACAGACAGACAGACAGACATGACGAATCTATAAGGGTTCCGTTTTTTGCCATTTGGCTACGGAACCCTAAAAAGACGTGTGGCACTCGGGTACTGCCGCGGTAAATCTATTGCATAGCATTTTTTATCAACTTATGCAATAGACCTCGCCAACAGCTGCTTAACCCCACCCATCCAAAACCAGACCTCATCAACAGCTGCTTAACCCCATCCATCTAAAACCAGACCTCGCTAACGGTTGCTTAACCCCACCCATCCAAAACCAGACCTCACCAACAGCTGCTCAACCCCATCCACCTAAAACCAGACCTCGCCAACAGCTGCTTAACCCCATTCATCCAAAACGCCGACAGCTGCTTTCACTCATTTGTTTTCATATCGGTCACCACGCTCAAAAAACAAATGAGTGGGGGGTGTTAGGTTATTTCCATTACGGAATTTCTGGATTCGGTCTCCACGCTCAAGGCCCGCGATAGAAGCTATGCAATAGCTTAAAAAAAATAACAGACTTCACTGAAAAAAACACTAAAACTATCAAAATAATTTTACAGAATACTTTTTTCTCATGACAATTCCAATTAACTCAAACCGTGCTAGGATACATTGTTTTATTATGAAGTTCCCGTGTCTACATTTCGGCTCCATGATCATCACACGGGTAGGATAGATTGATTAGTTACGGAGTTCCGGTGCCTATCTTCTAGCTTCATCATCATCAGATCAGTTCGATAGTACCTTAGAGCTAAAGTGAAGCTCATGAAAATTCTAATAATCCCAAACACGGCTAGGATACATTGATTATTTACGGAGTTCCAGTGCTTATCCTCCGGCTCCATCATCATCATCAGATCACTTCGATGATACCATTTTCAACATACCTATTCAGAACCATTCATTTATTTGTATAATCGTAGTCGCATATTATGTTCATTGTGATATCTGTGTGAGTATGAAGTTACGTTGGCCATTTCTGGTCTTGTTTACCAGTTCCACTTCATCAAATGTAATTTTTTGACTATAAATGTGTGCCATTGATGAAAATACCAAAAGAACTATATGGTTGCCTATAATATTTGAGGAGTTCCCTCGATTTTGCCAAGATTCCATCATCAGATCCTTGACTTGAAGACTATTTGGAAAGTATACTCTTTCCAACAAAAAAAGAATTTTTCAAATCGGTTGGCAAGCGACAAAGTTATGCCCGAACATACAAAAATACAAACATCCGAATTTTTAGAAGTCGGTTAAAAAAACATACATTCAGCCTAACATAGAACCTCCTCCATTTTGAAGTCGGTTAATAAGATCGAAATGAAAAATTTATTTAAATTACAAATTAAGCCTGGGCGGAGAATCGCCGTGCCAGGCCTCTTGGTGGAGGCCATGGTCCGGAGCGAGGAGGAGTGGCAGGCGGTCGCCGACTTCTGCGAAGCTGTAATGCTCGCAAAGGAGGAGGCCGACCGCATCAGGCAACTTCGTTCTGATCCTGATCTCGATTTCCGGCCACCGCAGGCGCGGGCTTGCGGACAGTGAGCAATGGGTAGCTCGCTGTCCGACCGTCCAGTAACTGTCCAGACCAAGCCCAAGTCGTCGACGGCGCGCACTGTTCCCGCGCGCCTTAAGAAGTTCTCAGCAACAGCAGGGACCCAGCTGGGTCGAAGCCTACTGGGGCCAGGGTTAGTTTCGAAAGATAGCTCGAGCCCCGGTATGAAAGCTTGAAGGAACGGGGTGGGTCTTTTAGTCAGTAAGAATCTGACACTATCTCCCGCTCTGCCCAAGAGTGGGGGTTGTCATTGGATGATTTTTTCCAACCATAAAAAAAAATTACAAATATTTCTTATCGTAGTGAGTAAAGTCAGGTCAAAGCAAAGTCGCTCCGTCTCATCTCGTATTAGTGTGAGTTGGCCCTAAAAGTAATACATGAGATGTTTGTGATTTTGACTATAATGCGTATTTATTTTTAAGATTTGCTATTATTTTCCAAGAGGCCTAAGCTTTTATTTTTTGTAGTAAGCGTAACTTTCATATAAAACTATAGAGTTCTTGAGAGAGATAAGATCGTTCTGCTAAGTTCAATAAAATTTATTGGTCTGTGTTTTTTTGCTGTGGTTTTGTTTTTTTTTTTACTCGTACCTACTTGAATTTTTCTTTAAGACATTTTCTGCCGAGAATATGATTTGATTTGATTTTTTTTTTGGTGCTTATTACTTTTGAATAATATTATTTATTGCATGGCACTGTAAATGTTTTTTATTATTCTTATATTGATTTTTAGGGTTCCGTAGCCAAATGGCAAAAAAGGAACCCTTATAGATTCGTCATGTCTGTCTGTCTGTCTGTCCGTCCGTCCGTATGTCACAGCCACTTTTTTCCGAAACTATAAGAGCTATGCTGTTGAAACTTAGTAAGTAGATGTATTCTGTGAACCGCATTAAGACTTTCACACAAAAATAGGAAAAACGCAATAAATTTTGGGGGTCCAAATACTTAGAATTGAAACACAAAAAAATTTTTTTCATCGAACCCATACTTGTGGGGTATCTATGGATAGGTCTTCAAAAATGATATTGAGGTTTCTAATATATTTTTTTTCTAAACTGAATAGTTTGCGCGAGAGACACTTCCAAAATGGTAAAATGTGTGTCCCCCCCCCCCCCCTCTAACTTCTAAAATAAGAGAATGATAAAGCTAAAAAAAATATATGATGTACATTACTATAAAAACTGCCAACGAAAATTAGTTTGAACGAAATCTAGGAAGTAGTTTTTTTTTAATGCGTCATAAATCGAAAAAAATACAGTATTATTAAAACATCGATCAAAGTTACAACACATTACAAGAACTTTTATATTATGTTACTTACTGCTACGGAACCCTTCATGGGCGAGTCCGATTCGCACTTGGCCAGTTTTTTTTATTTATATTTAATATACTAAATTAAATATAAATAAAAAAAACTGGCCATCATCTATCTAATGTGCGTTTTTAATTCAATCGTAAAAAAAGGCTACTAGATAAAGACCGACCACGTTGATTCTTGACGACCATAATATAAATATTTTTAGGTTTTATAAAGTTTTTCTGAACGGTGATGAGAAAAAAAATAAAGAGAAGAAAATACCAATGAATGACTTATTTTCACTGTTTGAGCTCTTTTAGTTTCATATTAAATTCTAATAAAATAACGTAATTACCTACTAACAATAAGTTAAATGCTGGTCTAGTCGTTAATAACTTTGTCTAGACAATTGATTGTATCTCAGTATCTTTATTTTTATTGCAAGTTGTTATTATTTACTCTCATATTTATTACAATAAATTCTTTTTCTTAATGAATCGATGGTTTTTTCTTCTCTCAAAGTTTTAAGTCCATTGGGTTGCCATGTTTATAACGGCTTTAATGGCGTTTTCTTATCCTCCAAAGTGTATATGTAGAGACACTTTGGGCACTCTAATAAGTGCGCGATCGTCTGGTCATGAGCACCGCACTCGCACTGAGAGAGATCTGTAATCCCCCATTTTGCAAGGTTACAATTACCTCCATTGACCACAATTAAAAAATTAGGACACTAACTACTACTATTTCTTACACTACTACCACTTCTTTACTTCTTTAAAATGGAATAAATAAATAAATAAACAGTTTAAAGATGTGGTTGTTGTAACGGTTGAGAGATTAGCTATTGCGTTGCATGTCGTGGGTACAATTCCTGCACGAAACAAATATTTGTTTGGCATACCTATATTTATATAGTTGCTTCGGATACAAGTGTCATATGTAAATGAGATTACAGATTTGTGAACACACCTACAATTAAGGCCTCATCTAGTTTAAACTGACGAAAAAAATTAAGTGTAAAAGTGTTTTTAAAAAACCTATTAGCAAATAAATATTATTTACCATTTATGGTACAGGTTGTGCAAGGGGCAAGACGCACCAAGTGGCGGCCGAACTAGCGGGGATATAAGAGTCGTGGAGAGGATCTGGCAGTTGGGACTCGAGGTGGCATTGTACAAGTCCGATGCCATGTGTTTTAACGACTGTCGGAACGCCACCATTGGGTTCCCAAATAATGGTAGGAGCGGTTAACATAGGAGTCGGGTTGACAATAATCTAGACCGCATCCTCGACAGGTGGTGGAATTTCGAGGACCACTTCCAATGTCCGCCTCTAAAACTATAATGGACTGGGGCTCCTGTATACAGGTACACAGTTATTATTAATTGTGTTATTGTGTACCGACTTCGAAAAGGAGTAGTTTCTATGTTCGGCTGAATGTATGCTTTTATATGTATGTTCACCGATATCTCGGTCAATTGTGGACCGATTTTAAAAATTATATTTTTTTTTGAAAGCTTATGCTTCCAAGTTGGTCCCATAGAAATATTGTTATGATCTGATCATGAATTGCGAAGATATGGAACAGAACTCCACAAATAATCACAGCAGAACTGTGGTTACAAATAAAGTTGCTTTTTTATACGTGTAGTCGATGACTGACTGTCAGAAAAGGGGGGGGGGATGTATTCAACTGATCTGATGATGAAGCCAGAAGGAAAAAAAATAAATGAATGTAATCTAACCGTGTTTGGGATTATTAGAATCGTTATGACATGCACGGTGGCTATAAGTTATTTAAGTTTGTCTGAGGTATACTTTTTAATGGTGGTACCATAACTATACTTTTCAGTGTTATTTAACATTGAAGTCGGTTATATATTTTTTTTTTTAAGTTTTTTTCCGTTTAGAACTCTAAATATAATTATTTATTTACTTAATCCGACATGACTTTCAAAGGCCGTTTTAATTAATATTTTCATTCATATTTCTTCCGCTATCGTTGAATATAAAAACTATGATATTAAAACGATATTTACAGGCACAGCTAATCTAAAACATTTTCAATACAAAAATTTTATTGAATATGTAAGATTGAGGCAAGACTAGTAAACTTATTTACTCCTAGTCTTCACTAGACTAGCTCTCAATGAAAACAATGACAAAAGTAAGGAAACATTGCCCTCACAGAAGATCAGTTTATTTACAAAGGAAATAATAATGTAGCCAGGGAACTAAAACAGAATCTTGAATGTGATAGCTATTAAAATCTTGTAAGTTAATTTGTTACGCTAGTTTTAATCTAAGTAGGTTTATTAATAAGAGCGAGCGTGTCGTCAGTGCATGCGGCCGCACTTCGTGACGGTCTGGGACCGTTTAGACGTGCTAGTGGAAAATAAACTTTGTCTTAATTACTTGTCTTATTCATATTCAGTATTAACATATTTACTTTAGATAGTCACATAAATACAATACAATGTTCCAGAACTATTACAGTCTCAAGCTAAGCAGAGCTTGTATTATTAGACAACTAATAAACATACTTATATATTTCTAAAAACTTAGGTACATACTCGTAAATACATAGATAAATTACATTCAGACACAGAACAAATTGTCGAACCCACGACCTCCGGCATAGCAATTAGGGCCACTAACCACTAGACCAACAGGCCAGTGAAAATAAATAAATAATACATATATATTTTAAGTGGAAAATCTACTGCTGCCTAAGAATATATTCAATTTCAAAAGTAAGTACCACCGGTGTGTTATCAGTAATTCCATAATTGTCATTTATTTTCTATTTATAATTGAAGAATTTTTTTTTTATATGTTCACGCTTGACCGCTATCTCACCTGATGAACAGCGACGATGCGGTCGACTATGGAACGCGCTTACCTAGAAAAATACTTATTGACTTTAATTAATATAATTATATTTTTAAATGTTTCTTAAAAACAAAGCATATTAAAATAAGGAAACATTTAAAAATACAAATATTGGTCAGGTTACTTTTAGGCAAGCGTACTTCATTGTCGACCACATCATCGCTAAACATAAGCACCCCTAGCCAAGTTGTTAATCTGCAATAGTTAACGCTTGTAGAAAGTTTCAAACGTACGGGAATGACGTCGCCTCAACGCTCAGTCACGTGGTCAGAACAAAAGAATAGGCGGCAAGGTCAACTCGAAACGTTCGACGCAAGCGAAACGTTTGTGACTTGGCTAGAAGGGCAGGTGAGATAGTGGTCAAACGCGAGACTATACGTAAAAAAAATATTTGGCCACAAATTGTTAAGTTGTGAGTCATATCAAACGATAATGTTTTTTTCTAGACTACTCTTTTCATACGGATATGGCAATTTGTCCAGTAGTGCAAATGGCCTTTTTACATCGAACAAGGATGTACCAATAACAGTGAATTGCACCTAAATTAAAATTATGTACTGGTATGTGGGTAACATACCTACCTATGTTTTGTTATTTGAATATCTAATCGTACAATAATCGCATCAATGTTAATAGCAAAAAAAAAACATTACAATAATAAAAAAAAACCATTGTTTTCACTCGATAACTTTTTCCATCAAAACAGTTTTGTCTACGTTTATTACCACCTAAGAGACGTATCAGTACAGATCATCAATATGATCAACTAATCATATCCACACCATTCACACTGGGTGTTGGATGAATCGATAATTCCCCATTTCGCCAAGTTCTGTATGCAGCGGACTACTAAGGAACACAGTTGATTAAGGTCTTTCCACATAATGTATCTTAAATTAATTATAAAATTCCTAAGTCCAAGCGACTTATGGCAGATAATAAACATGTATTGTTAAATTTTGAAGAACTTGCAACATTCGATTAAACCATCATCATCGTCATTTCAGCCAATAGACGTCCACTGTGGACATAGGGGTGTTGGATTAAGTGTTATTCTTAATTTATTAAGTTTAAAAAATAAACGTTTCGCACGAGCTTTTAATTTCAACCAAAATTTTTTTTTGCCAACTTGCATGCATCAGGATTGCTTTCAGCAACCTTTAAAATACTACCTAACACGCCTTCCAATTATTCTCAACCAAGAAAACCAAAACGTTTTCCCCTCAAGAAACAACGTTAACAAACACTTCTACGACAATACCTAACTCGCTCGAGTAGCATAATATTTCCAACGATCCTTTTGATGGTATACCTCCTCTCGCTTGTATTATGAGGAGTTATTTGCTCACTGCTCGTTAGCATGACGACATCCTGCATGTAATGACAAGCGGGTTACTCATGATACTGGTGAGATTATTACGTCAAAATTCTGCCAGCATTTTATAAGCAACTCGAAGAAATCTCACGGAGGGAGGACGAAGTTTATGCAATATTTATCTTCTTGGAAAATTTTCGAGTTTATGCTTCGTTCTGGTGAACGTTTTCTTCGGACTAATTTCACCACAACTGGAAGGACGAAGTGCAGGCTTGCAAAAGATGAAAGAAGTAGGTAAGGTCATTTTTCCCAGGAATGAAACAGAAGAAGGAAACAAAAATAATTTTGCGTTTGGTATATTTTAACTTTTAAATAGTAGAAAGTTAGAAAAAAAAATCTACTGTATATTATATAGAAGATTTAGAAAAATCCCCACTCAAAATATAACGGTAATACCTATAGCTCATTTTACAAAAGGTCTTGTAAAATTACAATAAGTAACATCAATAAAAACAAAAAATGAGAAATGAGTACATTAGAGGAAGTTTGAAAGTGGTATTAGTGACTGGAAAGTTGAACTGACTGTTGAAGGGAATTTTTATCATGATC
The DNA here is from genome assembly GCA_929112965.1 of Mythimna albipuncta. Lineage (NCBI taxonomy): Eukaryota > Metazoa > Arthropoda > Insecta > Lepidoptera > Noctuidae > Mythimna > Mythimna albipuncta. The sequence goes on from OV815969.1 coordinate 13,274,677, forward strand.
ATGTGAAGAGGACAGTTGAAACGCATGTTATGTAATGCATGTTAGAGTTCACCCTTTGAGATCACTCTTTCCATTTATCCACATATGTGAATAGATAGAAAAGAAGGTTTCCTCAAAAGATGGATGGATATGAAAGAAAAGAGAGTCAGTGATAGCATGATCGTTGGCAGAAAAAAAAAATAAAAAAAAAAGACGTGTGGCACTCGGGGACTGCCGCGGTAAAGCTATTGCATAGCATTTTTATCAACTTATGCAATTATAATAATTATTTATTTATTTTATTTTAGCAGTATTTTTTTTCCTTTGTTTTTTTTTTCTTTGATTATAATTGAAGTTACACTTTCACACATTGAATTGAATTTTGATTGATTGTTCACTCATTTGTTTTCTTATCGGTCACCACGCTCAAAAAACAAATGAGTGGGGGGTGTTAGGTTATTTTCGTTACGGAATTTCTTTTTCGGTCTCCACGTTCAAGGTCCGCGATAGAAGCTATGCAATAGCTTAAAAACATGTTATGCCAACGCCATGTAACGTGAGACAAGGGCAGAAAGATGATGTTGATATTAGCGGTATAAAACTGATTACAAAACTAATTCACAGAAAAACAATATTGCTTATTATTTTTAAAGTCACACACTTGACACTAAAACTCGAAAACTGAGTTGGAAGCGAATTACAATGTTTGGAAATATTTCAAATGAAATCAAAACAAACTTTCGTTAACTGTAAATAATTAACAAAGCCAAGCGAAACGTGGAGCAGCATAAACATTCGACTTTAAAGTCACATACAAACGCAGATGACAATAAGTCTGTTAAAATATACGATTAAATAAGACTCGACACTTTTGTTACTGAGACAAAAGTTGAGCATTCATCTTTATTAATTACCATTTATGTGTTGCCATTATATTTCTACTCTTTGTTTCACTATTCAAGCTCTAGATACTTCATATTTACTGTGGAGTGGTGGTAGTATAAATAAATTAACTTTAATTAACATAAAATTTAACTATGGTTAAGCTAGTGCAATTAATTTTATTTACATTTCAATGCAGATATAAATAGCCGTTTTTACTGAAAACTTTATGATAGATCATGGTTTAATCGCACTGTTATAACATTGATAGTACAGTAAAATAACAATTATTATTGAAACTGACTTTTAAAATTTAAATAAACGTCAAATATGAAATTTAATTTTAAAGATGAACATTGAAATCGTTCATTCGAACTGTGCGCGGTAATAATCCGTTTTTGTTTGCATTTCTACGTATTCCAAAATTCAATTTAAATATGATGGCACGGAACACAAACATGAGATCGGCAGAATTAAATGACGTGGGCCATTTGTCGGGGATCCCCACGCGCTGCCGCGTACCGCAGGCGTTGACCCGATCCCCTACTATGACTTGCCATCATAATTTCATTGTCATAAAGTCACACACATTCAAGCACATATGTTAACTTTATAAATGTATACAAAAATATTCTATCATATTTATATAAAACTTGTGGCTCAAAAGGCTGCCCAACTTAAATGGGACTGGGCAGGACATGTCTGTCGCATGTCTAACGAACTGTGGGCGCGTAAAACGCTGGATTGGTGCCCGGACACAGCAATGCGGGGCCGAGGCAGACCACGAAGGAGATGGCGGGATGACCTGGATGGCTTCCTTAAGAACTGGAATGAGAAAGCGAGGAACCGTGATCGTTGGAAGGAGTGGAGGGAGGCCTTTGCCCAGCAGTGGGATAGTGTGGGCTAAGTAATAATAATAATAATAATTTATATAAAAATATATGTATAAGTATATTATATCTATCTACACACCTCCACTTACTTAGACACACATCCATATGCTCTAATGCACAAAGCATGGACAAATAGTTTTTATTACATTTTTGATAATGGGAGGGCCTGGAGTTCTAAGATACAGGCTTAGGCCTAGTTTTGACTCCAGATCTCCCACAAATTGCAATTTCATCTGTTAACAGTGCTTATGTTTTTTCTGCCAAAAAACATATTGATGTTAAAGTGTAACTTGTCGAGATAAATAAACTTTTTTTATTTAATTTTTTTTAATCGTAAAAACAGGTTAGTGCTTCGCGTCTTATATAACTCCATCTCTCTCTCATACTCGAAACATGATGGTTTTAAGACGTCATGGTAGGGCTCGCGGCCAATTCCCAAAATAATTGCTTTCCAATAGAATTTTGTACACAGAATTTTCTCTAAAGAGTGCTGTCGGGTAGCCCGGTGTGAGCTTTGATTAATAGACGTTGATAACCTTCAGGGTTGGAGAGCTCTAATTGTCTTTACGAACGTGCACATAGAACAGGGTAATGCAACCAAATTGACTCATTCATCGCTGATTGGCTCTTGATTGGGATTATTCTGTTTTGTCTTTGAATCAGTACCATGTGCGACACTGTTATGTCCGTAGCAAAGTCATCTTTACAATATTTTTTTTTATTAGAAATGAATCTTTAAAATTCTTTAAAATTTTCTACCATTGTTTGTACTTCTATAAACGCATAGGTTTTATAAAAAAAAAAGACACTGAGAAAACATTTTCAAGTACCCATATTTCTAGTAGAATTTCTAAATCTGATGGTTTCAGCGTTACTGGCACGAACACGATAAATATTTATTCTCTGGCAGGCAATATACATTATTCACTTTTACAACATAGACATAAGGTAGTGTTGCCATAAAGCTGACAAGTTTGACAGTGTATCCTAGTGCTGTCATCGAAAATTGAAATGTAAATATTTGTCTTTTATCGGTTTGAAAACTGATCCAATTAGCTTAGTTTTACAATGCTGAGTTTAATTTTAAATAATAAATATTAACTCTATTTTCTTTCAATAGCGTTTACATAACCAAAATAATCAAGTAAAAAGTTTAGTAGAAAAAAAAAGATGCTTACCTATATATTTTTTTACATATCAGTTAAGTTTGAAACATTTCGTTACCATCACGTTTGGACATCGTGTTATCAGGTTGGTACAAAACACGTATCTACTTTTTTTATTATTACATCTCCAATTTCCAGTCTGATTTTATTTCTGTATTTAAATACAAAGTTCAATTAATGACAATTTCAGGTTCCTAATTATTTTCGAACTCTACTAAATACTTAGCCCCCGGCAAGACAAGTCCTGGTTATGATAGAATAGTTCCTTCTTACCTTTGACAATAAATAGGTACCAGTTGGCCCCTATTTATTTCCAACTGGGCTATTTTAGTACCCAGCTAATATATACACATATTATTATCGAGCTACGAGTATAACTACAATCTGTTGGATTGAGAACGTTTCACCGTGTATATTGAATTCTTTTGTTTAAATGATATTTTCCTTTATAAATTAGAAGTTCAATGTCCGTGTTCAATTTTCAGACTGATTTTTGAAACAAAAAAACTTTTACAAACCTTTTTCTAAAACAAAAATTATAATGGAAGTGATGTCAAACGCTGAGAATTTTTGAATACATTATAAAAATTAATTGACCAGCTGAATAAATTATAAAATTTATTTAACCAAACGATTACCTACATTACATAATTAACCTTTTGAATGTCGTATGTTACATAGTTCGACATAAGCAATTGTCTTTCTATTGTGTCTCTAATTACGGCATTCAAAGAGTTAATTCGGCCAGTTGTATGAATCATAAAATTTATTCCACCAGTTAAATCCATCACAATTCGATGACAATTATGGCAGTTTCAACAAATTCTGGCCGAAAAGTTAGTGAAAGATACTTACATAATCTAGGCAATAAGAGACAATTACTTCGTAACTCGCTTTACGGGACACGTCCACAATAGGCGAGTGGGTAGTGGGTACAATTCCTATCCGAGCGATTAATATGTCGCGACGTGAGCACCGCTCTATTAGGCGAACTGTTGGGGTGCCAATGAAAACTTACTTCAACGACGTAACTCATTAGAATAACGATCGAAGTACAATTGCCGATAGTTTTGGAGGTAAGTATTGCATCTGTCGTAAACGATTTGAATTACGAGTATGTTGATAGGTTTTATAGTTGAGCGTAACAAAATAATATAGTTAGTAAGTAGTTAAACCTCGATACATACCGTGAGGGTTCTGTAGGCGCCCAGCAGGGTCAAAACCTACTACGGCCATGAGTGATACAAAAGATAAGAGGCCCTGGAACGAAGGCAAGAAAGGAACAGGAGTAAGTTTTAGTCAGTAAAAGTCTGACAGGAAAAGGCTGGACATGCCATTAGATGATTTACCACCTAAATAAAGAAAATATACCGTGAGGGTTGGTTTGAAGTACTTAGTACAAAAGAAGAGTTTCAGAAAGGACTTCAGGAAGGTCTTTGCCAACCCTCGGGACAATAACGGCTAGAAAAAGAAAAAGAAATAGAAGAACTTATAAAAAATAATATAACTAAATCAGTTCTAGCTGTGTCTATGATAATGCAAAATGCAGACAAAAGAAGCTAGTAGACTCCGAAAACAATATGTATCTTAATTATAGATATAACTAAGTTACAAATCTGTACGTCCTGCGAAGTTACAGATAAAATGCAAAATCCCAGAATTAGGTAGCGAGTGTATGAAAGACAAATCCAATCTAAGTAAACCGAGGCGGAGAAGCGGGAGGGGCGCAGTGCAGCGAAACTGAAACAATGAATAAAGTTTGAAAGGATCCAGTTGCGATGGGGCACGGATTAATGGCGCCGACTCAGGTGCCGCTAGGTGGTGCTCGGTACGGCACGACAATTGTTTTCTTGTGTCCATTGTTGTACGAGAAATTTGTGTATAGCAAGTAAATGCAATATCCTATACTCATTTTATAAAGATGCCAGCGTTTCTCCCGTTTTCAAGAGAACATGTTCCCGGGATAAAAAATTCCATCAGAATCCCTTCAACCGTTTGAGCGTGAAGAAGTAACAAACATACTCACAGATGCACACAGAAACTTTCGCCTTTATAACATTAGTGTTGATAAATGTATTGCAAATAGTGGAGAAGATAATGTTGAGATGGATGTGTAGTGTGACGAGATTAGATAAACTGAGAAATTAGTATATTAGAGAAAGTTTGAAAGTGGCGCCAGTGACTGACAAGCTGAAGGGGAATCGTTTGTCTTGGTATGGTCAATGGTTATGTAAAGAAGAGGGATGAAATGCATGCTACTAAAAGAGTTATGAGTATACATGTGGGTGGGTGGAGAGGGAGAGGGAGGCCAAAGAAAAGATGGATCGATTGTGTGAAGAGGGATATAAAAGAAAAGGAAGTTAGTGATACGAGTAGCATGACGAGTCACAGGGTAGAATGTAAGAAAAAATCGTGTTGAGCCGACCCCAAATAAGATAGGACAAGGGCAGGAAGAAGAAGAAGAAATGTATTGTTCTTCTACAATTTGCACTGCATAAATAATTAAAAAAGAGATTTTCTAAAAGAGTTATGAGTAGGATGAATGCAAAGAAAGATAGAGGTCTAGGAAAAGACCGATAGATTATGTGAGTAGTGATAAAATAAAAGGAAGTTAGTGACAGTATAGCGGTTGACAGAACAGAATGACAGAAAAATCATATTGCGCCGACCCCAGGTAACATGAGATTAGCTTTATCTTCAATTATGATTGAAGGATAAAGCTAACTTTTTTCTCACATGGATATAATTTATTTTGTGCAATTTTTATGATCATTGACAGGTAGGTTTAACGCCTAGAACGTATGCTCTTATCGCTAGTATATACATATACAGTAGAGTACCTACCATAAAACTACTCTATCTCATAAAAAAACATTTTACAAAAAAAAAAAAATAACCGACCTCAATGTTAAAAAACACTGAAAAGTATAAATAACTTTAATTTTGGAAGACGGTGTTTCTATAAGTTTTGTCTCTTCGTTAATTAACACCGACTTCCGAAATTAAAGTTATGTTTTTTACCATTGAAAAGCATAACCTTTCAATCAAAAAAATAATTTTCAAAATCGGTCCAAAATTGACCGAGATATCGGTGAACATACATAAAAAAAAACATACATTCAGACGAACATAGAACCTCCTCCTTGTCGAAGTCGGTTAATAATAGTTTATCCTTGTAAGGATACAATACAGGTAACAACAATAATGACCCTAATAATTAAAGTCACAAATTGTGGTCAAATTAGTTGTAATTAGTGTGGGGTTGTATTTTTATTTTACTGTTGTTATTAAGTATTTTAGTAGTTAAGTATTTTTTAAATGTTAATTATTCGTGTAAACAAACCGACATCAAACACTGAAAAACGTCACAATTAGTTTACATAGTCCCTTTCTCTCGTAGTCCTCAATTTAACCTCCAACGTAAAACTCTACATCAGATTGGTTCATTGAATACAGTTTTAATCAAAACATTGATTTCAATATTCAATTATACTTCTGTTTACAAGGTCATACATTTCCAAATCAATGTCTTACTAATTATGCATTAGTAACGCACTGTGAACTGTTCCACCTGCCGCTCTACACCGCGAAGGTGGCACTACGTACTACTTGCACCTAGCTACAAGTAGGTACTTAATATAGGTAGGTGACGTCTGATGTCCGCTGACCGACAAGTTGTCCGCATTGCAACAGGACAATGTTGCTGTGCGGTATTCCCTTGATAGGTAATAGATTTTGGAGGCTTATTGATTATATGGTATGCGTATGTGTAGAGATATGGTAATAGTTGCCTAGAGCGCAGTGCAGGAATACGTTGATGTGTTGAGGAGAGATTCCTGTATTTTCCGTTCGCACTGTAATTTTAGTCGCTATAAGTTAGGAAACAACAATATTTAAAAGTAAAGCTGTACATTTTAATAAACAGCAAAATACTGGAAAAATTCCGTTTATTTCGTTCGTATTGTAATTTAAGTCGTTATCTAACAATACGAATACTTTGAAATTTTTGTATACTTTGCCATTGATGGTTTCCAAAGTGAGGTTACAACTTGAATTTGAAATTTCGGATAAGAAGTTCCAAACATTGAAAAAAAAGGAATATGAAGAAGCTTAAACTAGAATTTAACGGTGTACCTTAACTTATTGCATAAGACGAATCTGTAATTTTTTTGGTCCCACTGTTAATAAATGATTTCCTGTTAAAACAAAACACAAGGGATCTAGAGACATTGTTTAATGGAAACAAATAATAAATATAAACGGTTTGCGTTTGAGAAGATACTCGCACAGTGAAGGATAAAAGTTGAATGAAAGCAAAAAACTTTTTTACTCTACTATAGTAAAAATCTAAAGAGAGTAATGTTTTTCTGATGCACATCCTTATTTTTCCTGACTGTCTTTTTACTTTGGAAGCGGAATAAAAACTGTTCCTGTTAGCTATGACTACGCTTTGCTGAAGTGGTTCGTTTAATTAATTAATTGTTAAGTGCTGTATTTTCTATTTATAATTCTTTTACTAGTCGTTTCAATATTGTCACTTAGTTCCTTCTCTTTGTCGTGGAGTTTCTTGCACGTTCTTCTCCATAGAAATCTATGCTTTGGAACGTGCAATGTATCTTCGCTTTTTTGACTGACCGACATTTTGAAAACTGGCTTCTGCCAGCGGCTTCACCCACGTGAAAGTTTGTAGGTACTTTGAACCATGTTTCATACCCTTAGGGGGTGAACATTGGATAATCATATCTTATTTCTCGCCAGTGCCATAAAAAGAAGCGTTGTAGTTCTAGTTTGAAATGTCAGTCAGTCAGTTTATCGTTTTACTATAATATAGATAAACTTTTCCAATTTTTGAAAAAAAAAGTTTCAAAAATTAAAATTTGTATTTTGTTGTGAAGAGAAATACGCGCGAGGCGTATGTCGTGGTTTCGTATGAAAAGCCGCATAAGTATGTCTTGTATGGAGATTAAGTGTGATAGTCCTTCAAGAGACACGTTTCCACCACACGCAAATGTCTGCTTGGGACACATTTAATTAATTTTAAGGCGCTAGCTACACACAACGTTTGTGTAAACAGTATATATATATATGGTTATAAATTTAAAATGGATTTTTGCTTTTATGTGTGTTTTCAGTAGAATAACTCGGTTGCTATCGCTATACACCGCTAAATTTTAATCGTTTTAATCCCGTAGAGGATCGGTCCGGTACATGAAACAATATCAATTTGTAAAGATAAAATTAAAAAATAAATCACCTCATTTTCAAAACTCGTATTAATTCACGCATGTACGAAATTAGTATCAATGACCTGTAGGTACTTTGTACGCAACGCCGACTATTAACTACAGCTCATTGAATTCGCTCAGCTGATGTTTTCTTAAAGAAATTAATTTCGTACATGCGTAAATTAATAGGAGTTTTGAAAAAGAGGTACTTTATTTTTTAATTTTATCTTTACAAATCGATAGTGTTTCATGTACCGGATCGACCCTCCACGGGATTAAAACGATTAAAATTTAACGATGTATATTTGTTTGTCTCAGTTGAAGCCGGCGTCAAAATGCCACAGATAACCTTGACAACTCCGTTATCAATGGTTACAAGGTGCAATATAGTTATGCCCGATACATACATGGTCTGACAGGGAAATGCTGGGTCCCTGCTGTTGCTGACAACTCCTTGAGGCGCGCGGGAACAGTGCGCGCCGTCGACGACTTGGGCTTGGTCCGGACAGTTACCGGACGGCCGGACAGCGAGCTGAGTTTGTTTACCCCTGAGTTTGTTTCGGTGTTTCTTCTCAGGATAGTCAGCTAGGATTTTTTTTTACGTCATTTAAACTAGATGACTATATTAAACTGTCGTAAAAAAAAATTTGACGTGTAGAAGTTTTTAAAAACCTATTTACAAAATAAATATCATTTATCATTTACACTAATAAACCATGCCATACAATATCTCTGGAATGTTTTCCCTTGATATAATTTCCTACTTTCATACAAAGAATGTTAAATTATTTAAAAAAATACACATGTAACGTTTTTAACGATAGTCTGGTAACTAGTGCATGAAAAGGGGCGTGCTTTGAAATATCGTATCTATAACTGCAGTGACCTACTTTTAGACACTAACTTAGAATCAGTGTCCGGTAATTGGGCCTGCAGGCTACAATAAATTTATGTACCTAATGCATACATACAAGCGTTGTTACGCAGGAAAATAATGTAAAAAATCGATCGAATAGAAACAAAAAAAAGGATATAGTGTAATAAGTATACAACTGTGTAATGAAATGTTATTTTCGTTTACGTAGATAGTACTTACTTATTTTCAACACAGCTGAAATTAAGATTAAACTTCTTTTAAAATACAACAAGAGCCTAAGCCTACTGGGGCCATGGGTTGACTTGCAAAAGTGAAACTCGGTATCCTGGAACGCAAGCAAATAAGGAACATAGGTGTGGTTACCGGAAGTTAGCAGATCATATTTTCATTTGATATTTTTTCCAGGAAAAGTCGCTAGAATTTTTCCTGAAAAGTATCAGGAACTCCAGAACTATGCTGTAACTAGAACTAGAACTCGACATTAAAAATCAAGTTATAATATATGCCTTACTTAAGGTACTTTTCCATTTACAAAAACATATTGTCCTCAAAAAACTTTGATTATTAAGAGTCTTATTCTTACTTATTTTATTTATTACCAGACGATACAAAGATTTATGATCCCTATCAGACCCACGGTTTTGCGTGACTGAAACAGTTATAAATAACATCCTTCAGAAATTGGATGAAAATGTTGCAAAAATGCGAAGATAAAATAATATTTTTGCGAGTATATTGCAATAACAACTTCTTTGGTGTACTTGTAAGAAAGTTGTGAGAATAAGAATATTTTTATTTGTATAAAATCGCTGTGTCTACATTCATCGTAGAATTATTATGATCTTGCTTGATTCACCGTACAAATAATAAGATATAACATAAATATTTGTGTCAGAGGCGTAGCCTGGACTAATTTAGACGTGTATAAAGGCACATTAGCGATGCCTTTCCTTTCATAAATTCGAAAACGAGACAGCGACTGTCGCAACCCAGTGTTCAACCAACATTGTCGCTTACCATCAGGTGAAATAATGATCAAACGCGAACCTTTTAATTATAAAAAACCTTGTTTTTAAAGAGCTCGCTCGTGCAAGGCCCCTTTGGGTGCGACGCTGTGGGCGAGGGCCCACTTCGTCCACGCCTAACTACTCTTCTGTAACTCTGTAACTACTCTATGTAATCATTTTAGAATAGCGTTTATAGCTTTTACTACAATTCAAAAGAACCGATATACAAATAGAAAGGTAATGCAAACCAGTGTTCAACCATATCGTCGCTTACCATTAGGTGTGATAGTAGTCAAACGCGAGCCTATCAATAATAAAAAACCCTTCGCCAAAGCTTAGCTACGAGTACGCTATTGATTTGTATGGTATTTTCTAACAAGTACGAGTAATACCGAAGTAATTCTTTGTGATATTCCAAATTTTTGATGCACAGCAATACAGATGAAATAGGTTGCATTTTTTTTCTTTGTTAATGGCCAATCCTAAGATAAGACTTTATTAACTGTTTATCGAGTTTACAATTTTAAGCTTAAATTGTAAATATTGTTGTTTCTTAACTTATAAATGGTAAAAAAGGTATTTCTTCCCAAACGGTTATTGTGCTTAATTGTTGCATTTTTTATGTTCCAGTTTTAAATTGGTAATGTTTTATTATTTCGCTTTGTAACTATTAAGTAAATTGAATGTTTGTTATAATATGATAATTGTTCTATCTATCATATCAATAAATCAATTTTCTTGGTGTTTTCATCGGTCATTGCTCTTACCTCTTACTTGTTCATTATCATCGGTCTTTTCCCAATCAGTTGTCTAGTACCCATAACACAAGCTTTGCTTAGCTTGGGACTAGACGGCCTTTTGTGATTGTTGTGGAATATTAACTATGTTAGGGTTGGCTACCAGTCAAACCGGACGCTGCTGGAGAGCACAAGCCTTTCCATCGCCTTTTGAGTGACCACGTTTCGGAGCCATATATCATCACTGGCAACGCACACTGGTCATAGACTTTCATCTTGAGACACTGTATATTGGAAATGAAGATATCCGCTGGAGAGTTACAGATATATTCCATCGCCAAATTTAAGTTTCATAACATCGACAAGCAGTTAGTCTACTTTTTACGTAACCAGTCGGCTAGCCTTTTTCAAGCCATTCAACGTTGTAATGCTACTACGTTGTTGGGAACTTTTCCTATTGACACCGATGCGGACGAGTAATGACGCCTAATTTTCCGTCTACGGTTTTTATATCCACTTGTACAAATTTATTATGATTCACTTGTGTATTCTGTTAGCTTCTGCTAGTGGCTTCGCTAGTGTGAATGTAGTTAGTTTCCTCCATGGAAACTTTGGACCATCGTTTCAACCCCTTGAAGGGGAAATTTTGCAAAAATCTTTTTTTATTTTATACATAAATCATAAAAAAATATCTCTGTGCAAAATTCCAGCATTATAAATCTAAGGTTTTTGATCTGGGCATTGATGAGTCCAAAAATTCGAAGACATGTGACATTCACCAACTCGCACTGGGCCTGCGTGGTGGATTACGGCCCATTCCCTCTCCTAGAGAGGAAGCCTGAGTATCAGTAATGGGAACATTAAAAACATACATTCAGCCGAATATAGAACCTCCTCCTTTTCGAAGTCGGTTAAAAAAGCTGATGATGATTATGATTGATGAGTTAGTGAGTAATGTAGGTGTAAGACTTTGCCTTTTCTATATACAGAAGAAATAATGTATTAATCCTAGTATATATTAAAAAAAAATGATTATGGCCCTTTAGCAAAAAAGTTACCTTACTATTTTATTTTTTGATATCAATAAAGCATCGATCGTCAACAGTCTTCCATTGCAAGATGTAATAGTTACGATCACTTCAATGCAATCAAAATAAAAAGTGTTACAGAACATATTCCGCTAACAAGAAAATCAGCTTTTCTCCAAAACTCTCCACACACATGTAAATTCCTCGTTCAACTTAAAGGGTATGTTTTACTAGATTCGATAAGGTTTCGACCAAGTTCACATGCTAAGAACTTGGAATTTGCGAGGCTAGTCGTAGGTCGCTCGGGAAGACGTGACCAGTCCCTTAGGACTTCTGGTTAAACTTTACTAGATTACTAACTACTGTCTGAATTTAGATTTGAGGTTTTGGAAGTTTTGAATTTGTGTTTCACGATTGAGGACAAGCGCTTTGCTAATGCAAATTGCATATCATTAGAATTATAGTACCAAATTTGAGAAAGAATACCTTCCTACTCTCCTCTATATTGAGTAATCTTTTTTTATATATGTAATCAGGGAAATAATTTGAAAACAGCTGGATGGATTTTATTTTAAATCCCCTCAATGTCTCTTTGTAATAGTTACGTTTAATAGTTACTCTACTATAGAACTTGCACACTACTTAGCTATACCTATAAAGGATGCAAGCTCTACCATAACATAAAAGAATAAAATAATATAATGTTTTTATGTACATGTTTTTAATGTAGATAATAAATTGGTCTTAGCTGCGTTTAGAATTCTGAAACTAAAATTGAAATTAAAATAAATACACAAATGCTCACGCTCTTAGTTGAATACTTAACTTAGAATTAAGTTAATCTCAAGTAAACGACGTATAACTTGCAAGACAAAACCAAAATTCGCATTAGAAACGTGACATCCAAATGAGCCCCAATCGTAATAATGTGGCTCGTTAATTATAATTTCACAGAGTTTAATTAAAATATTGCTCCCTACGAAGATTCTTTGTTTCGAACGCTGAGAAGACAATACAATGTTGCTCAAAAACATGTGAAAATTTGAATAAATCATAGCGGTATAAATGCATTAATGAGACAGTTATTGTCAGTATAAATATGAACCGCGAAGAGCGAGCGTTGCACTCCATATGCCGCCGCTTCTCTGGCCCGACACGTACCGCCGATTTAACGTCCATAAATAATGAATCACTTCGTTTTTTACGACAGCATTGATTTATTTTTGGGGTAATTGGTTAACAGTTTTCATAGAAGGGAAAATAAATTATATGGAATTTCTCACATGTAACATTAAAATCTAAAAATATGACTCAGTATTACTGGTAATGTTCTTCCTCATTTGAGAACATCAAACAAATTTCTCGGAACCGTTTTCAATCATACCTGAGAATCTAGTTCCAAGGTTTAATAAGTTATTAATACCCGTGTTACTGAAACATTAATTCCAAGAACCAGTTGATGTTATCAAAGTCGTCAGTTTCTTGTATAATATTCTTGATTATTGAACAAGAAACTGACTCAAGCTCAAAATTATTTATTTCGCATAGGCCTACATGGGCACTTCTTCTTCTTAGCGTATCGATGGAAAAACTAGTTAAATTCCTTGCCTGGCCTAGAATTTGGTCAAGGCAATGCCGTCCGCTGACATTAGGTCCCTACGTGAGTAGGTAACAGGGCACGTGATGCAGGACGGAAGGTAAGACATGGTCTTATATAACGTCGAAGCTAGCGCATGGTTCCAATTGGTCGTTTCCTATGGAGAAGAACCGGCAAGATACTCCACGGTTACACACAACGAATGAGGAATCACAAGCGGAAGAAATATCAGAAAATTTCGATATTCACATTGACCCCGTCGATGGACATCATTTCATTAAAATGACCATACCAACAAATACGAAATGACGGTACCGTCGGACATTCCATATTTATTTTCCACTGAAGCGTTGTAACCATAATTCATGCAGTCTGTTTCGTTGCATTTTTGATGACGCCGTATTTTACATTACTGACAGTGGTGACTGCGCCCGCGGCTCTGCGACAGATAACAGATTGTGGGTTTACACACTTGCATATGGAAATACATTTGGGTATGTTATTTATACTAAATTAATATGTTCATTGTTACTTTATAATGCTCTTTTTTATAATTGAATTGGATTGTGGAGGTCAGACAGCCAGTCGTTCCATGCATGTAAAATATGGTTAACACAGACAGGGTAAGGAAAAGGTTAGACTAATATTGCCCTGTTAAAATTCTTTAATTATTATTTTTTAAACATGTGTAGGTAAGTTAATAAAACAGCCGTATCAGTCTGTTGGTAAGAGATGATGGGTTGAAAATGACAGCGGGCCTCAACTGGAGGAGAGTGGATCGTGATGGAGTATAGTGGAAACCACTGGAGGAGGCGTTTGTAAGGAGGCATTCGCTCGCTCGGAGGCGAACGCTGGCGTTCGCTCCCTCATTGTCTTTCTGCTGTCTCCAATTACGCTATTCGAAAGGTTAAGAAACGCTATATAAAAAAAAAAAACTAGTCAAGTGCGAGTCGGACTCGCGCACTGAGGGTTCCATGCAAGCTAAAATTCCCGAATGGAGTCTCGAAGATTTTACCGAATTGCTAAAAGTTTTTTTGTGACGTAGGTAACAAAATATTTACCTAGTGTTTTCAATTTTTTTTCTATACCTGTGCTATAAGACCTTGCTTTGTGCCAAATTTCAGGATTTTGAGTCTAAGGGAATGAATGAATTTCGCTCTTTGAGAGTATCAAAATATACGAATACAAAGAAGAATACAAAGTGGGAAGACTTAGGCACTTACGTTTTCACACGTTAAAAAAAGAGTTTAGTTACTTTTACAAACGTTTTTAAAGGAACCACTGTTCCTTTTCTTTTTCTCATGCAACTTCAATGTAAATTCGAACGGTGTTAGTCTGTACATAGCCTTTTGTAATAGAAAAAGAAAAAAGTAGAATGCGTTTCCAGTAGCGGGCCTAATCCCGTTCTGCAATCCGGTTTTTAGGCCTGAACGAAGCTCAGTTGTATTTCAAGGATTGACTTAAACTATTGTTAGTTTTCACAAAATCCCCGTGAGTTACACGCATTGGTTTGATTGAAGAAATAAATAGGCGTAGTAGGCACTATTGTTGTTCACCAAACTGACAAGCAGTGAATTATGGAGAGCTAGATTCTGTCAGCGGCTTCAATCAGGTGAAAGTAGAAAATTATACCAAGAGAACATACTCCCGAGATAAATAGAAAACTTTTTACAAAAATAAAATATAACCGACTATGAAAAAAAAGCGCTACAAATGCAAAATAATTTTAATTTCGGAAGTGGGTGTTTCTATAATAGTTTTGGTCTCTTCGTTAATTAACACCGACTTCCGAAATTAAAATTATTTTGCACACTTTTTTTTTACATTGTTGTCGGTTGTATTTTTTACCACTAAAAATACTCCTCAGCCAAACTTAAATACCTAATGGCCAGAGTGAATCTCAAAACAATTCCAATTATCACAAACCTGTACCCCTAGCCAAGTTGATTATCTGTAATCGTTAACGCTAGTCGAAAACTAATCAAAGGTATAGGAATGACATCATCTCAACGTTAAATCACGTGATCAGAACAAACGAATAGAAAATTCGTAGCGTTCTAAGTTCACATCGTTCAAAATGATAGAATGAAATGTTATCGTTTCTACAATGTTCAACGCTGCGTCCTTTGTCATAAAAACACTACATTGTAGAACGAGCGGCCAACTCAGGCGCGTCAACATGGCTACCAACTTATCGTTTTCTACAGTTGCTGACACCGAGGCGTTAGCGATTGGAGAACGGAATTCGACACGAATCGGTTGTAACTTGGCTAGGGGGGCTGGTTAGGTTCCATTAATTTATTACATAGTTCCGATATCTACCTTCCTTATCTAGCTTCATCATCAGATCAGTTCGATATATCCCCTACGCCTTTCCTTTCAGTCAGTCATCGATACCGAGATTTGTACTCGAATTTCATACTTACAATAGTATCATTATAATTTTGGCTATCAGCGAACCATGTTAGGTCATACAGCTTCACCTTCTTTGATTTACTAGAACATCGATCTTTCACCAGTTTATTTACTTTTATAAACATCAAGTAAGCATTTCGTTTACAAAAATTTCAATTTCACGAAATAATAAAAGACAGATTCACTCTTTGTTGTTTTTTCATTCCCAGAACGCTTTGAAAAATGTATTTTTAATAATATCAACATAATGTGTAGAAAACTATTTTCATTTTATAAAGAGGTTACATTTTGGACCCTGATTTAAGAAACCCTAGTCATCGTTCAGAAATTCTGAAAAGATGCGAATAGAATTCCTTGTACACGGACATTCCGGGAGCCATGAAATGTTGCATTCAATTTGAAAATTTCTTAACAGCTATATTTTTAGTGCTCGTATATGACGTCTTCTGCGAATATAACTGCCAGCAATCAGGTAGCGTACGATGTAATATCGTTGTAGTGCTTCTACGAGTATTAGCTATCAGAAAAAGCTTCAGTCGTACTTATTTGGTTTCTTCTAGTTCTTAATTTCTACACTGCAAAGATTTCTTGTATATCTGAAAGGCGTCCACTGTTGGATATAGGCTTCCCACAAGCGTCACCCGCAGCCCTCACCAGGTCATTGTATCCACCTCATAGATGGCCTTTAAAAAGCTGAGTCTTCCAGTACACGATCGCCACTCCAGAACTCGGAGTTGGTTGCACAGGTATATTTCAGCTCTCCCCCATTTTGCGAACGGGAGGGTTTCAGATTTTTAGTCACTAACTTACTATCCACCTGTGTTCCTTAAGTTTTGCCAGAAAGTCTTTTTTGTAACGCCTTTACATACATAACGGAGGGAAAAAAATGTATCAGATTTGGCACATTAGAAGACCATATCGTGGAATAAAACGTAGGAGAGAATAAACTAGCTTTTATCCCGGGAGTTTGTTCCCAGGGACAATATTCTATTCTCACGTGGAAGTAGCCACCGATAGAAACTAGTATACGACAAAAATGCTGGAAAAAAAAAACTAGTCCACTTCAAGAACCTTCACATAATCTTCCGGACTCTCAAATCATAAGGTGATAAACTCACTGGCTCCCTAAAAAATTACGCACCCATGAGTCACCCGTTCTTCACGGGTAATTTCCACAGACCATTGAACCTTCTGCCTCAATTTCTTTTGTGAATAAATTGGCATTCAACATCAGTAACAACTTGAGCCACGACAACAACTCTCGAAGACATATGGAAGAAAACGTGTTGTGTTTACAAATCCCAAAAAGGACAACTGGTGACAGATTGTTAGCCAGTTCAACCTTGTCTACAAGCAAAACAAATTCAGAACCTAAAATGTCCCAAGTCTCGAATTACTAATTCTTAGCGTATCTAATTTCTTGACAGTGCCAGACGCTGTGTTAAGCAAACTATTCCGAATCAAACATTTATTTAATCAAATGAACATAACTGGCTACGTGTTTCGCGTGCCGGTCTAATCAAATCTGGAGACTTCGACAGTGCGTTTCTCGGTTTCATTAAGCCTTGGCAAATTTACTGGGGCGCCGAACATTTTGTATGCCACGCGTGTGCCGTTCAAAGATATCATTAGTAGACTAAGGACAACATTATGAGGTTCACGGCATTATGGTTCATATTGTTTTGTTACGCACATAATTGAAATTAAAGGAAAGGAAACTCTTTTAGGTTTGGTTAATTTTAGAGATGCAAAGGATTGGTTCGTTTGATGTGTGTTTTGTGTTTTGAATATTGTTTGTTATGGTAATTAGACAGCTAGACATGTTTTGACGTAGACTTTTTGATAGAAAATTTTAATGTGGAACAATGATTTGAAATGTGCCGCTATGATAAATTGCTTTCAATCTGCTGAAGTAATTTTCACAGTAAATCTTTTCTGAGTTCGGCAAATAAACTTATGGTTAATTTGCCTTCTTATAATTTTTCGCAAGCCTCTTGGTTAAGTTTTATTATTAAATCATGTTGTGATAATTAGAATATTCATGCGCACTTAATATCGACGGCACTTTGAAGAGACCCTTTAATAATTAATTCAAAAGAAAATGCAAATGTTCAGCCCACACTTCAAATATGCGAGGGTGTGCATTTGAAGATAAACATAGTATTTATGAATTAAAAACTGTTTGTATAGGTCCAATTATATTTAATCATATAGAGGGGTCCTTGCTAAAATATTCATGTCACGAAATGCCTATTGAAGCTTAGACTTAATAAAAATAAATAATAACCAAATCTTTTTCAATGGGATCCTATTAGAACATTCAAATAGCGGTAAAACCGATATCTTTGATGTGACTTATAAGAAATTAAAGGTCTTTTTCTTTTGATACGCGTGACAAATGACACTGGTGAACAAAACAAAATACGAAAATTTATTTAATTTCTCCTTACGAAAGATACGTTTTCAAAGAAACGCTTCAAACGTATGAAAAATTTTCGCCTATTATTATTCAAAGTTCAAAAGACGTATTTACAGACACGTCACAGTCGACAAACATGGAGAAACAAACTTTTGCCTCAGATTAATAAGATGTATATTGGCCTGGCAGAAAATTTTGTTTATATTTTATCTTATTTTTATCTACGCAGAAAAGACAGGCGACTTTTTAAACGACTTAATGGCGTTTGTGTTTGGCTTGGTGAATATTCATATGTGTATGCTAATAGACTTTTCACGGTTCTTTACACAAGAACAGAAATGTAGCGAACCAAAACTGTTTTAGACGCATGAAAAATATGCATGTTAACATATAACTCGTTTTAGTTTTATCTTCATGGCTTAGACATATTGTATGGGAACATATTATTATGATAATATTTTTATTTTTACTTTTGTGAAAAACCTAAAAAGAAGATATTTTGCACTGCAAATATAAATAGTAGGTACGAGATCCGGCTGCAGAATTAGTGCGCTGATCGAGTATTTGATAAAAACCAAATTTTTTCTCATATTATTTTATGATTAGGAAAATATATATCTACCAGGTTACCTATTAAAAATGTGGACGCTAGTATTTTTAATTAAATTATGGTGAATTGGTTTTTGGTAAAAAAATCGATCACTTGTTTCTTAAATAAAATATCGTTCACTTCACGGCAATATATATAAAAACAATTATAACGCCTTATCATTGTGTATTTTAAGTGTTATATATAAAAAAAAAAATATTATCTATTTAACAACTTTCCAAAAATCACGTTCAAGAAAACCCAATAGACCAATCAATTATACAGGAATTAAAGGAACCGCAATTTACTATAATATAACGATACTTCTTAATACAACGCTAAACCCTAATTAGACCCGAAACCCGAAATTATATGCATTCTAGATTACGCAAACAAACGTTTATAGTAGGACCACTTGGGCTCAATACGCTAATCCAATTAGGGGAAAATTCATTATCTAACATCGGGACGTGTTTCTCCGGCAATAGTGATCCTTCGAAAGAACACTTGGAATCTTCTAAAGAGGCACTTGTCGGCGATTAGTGCTGGTAGTACACTTAACCCCCTCCTGCGGGCTATGTCGGGTTAGTCGGCTCTTTGTTCGTGCGTACCCTTCATTCCCAGTGTATTATTGGCTGGTAACAGCGAGTTATTACATTTGCTTTTAGATCGCGATTATGAATAAAAGAAGCGAAAGAGGTCACATTTCTTTTGTGTGGTAGGATGGATTTAGTTCGTGTTTTTTTGATTATTGGTTATGCTTTTTAATGATAGTATGTTTTTATTTTGGTTTTGCTGCTAACATCTCATTGTTAAGGTAGTTTTTTCAACCATTAGTACTCGCTTGGAAGTAGTAAGTCTATTCAATTTTAATTAAAAATATTGACCCTTTTTTGTAACTAGCTTTTGGCAACATAAAATATAGCCTATGTCACTCAGGAATAAAGCAGCAATATAAAGCTGCTTTATTCCTGAGGAATGGTGAAAAAATCTTAGCTATCGGACTAGTACTTTTAGAGATTACCACTTACAAACAAAAAAAAAATTACCTATTTATTAAATTAGTGTAGATTTATTTTAATTTACAAAAAGCTTAAAGTCTAATACATCAATGATATAATGAGTAAAATATTACTAAATCGCTAATTACAAGCTTCCAAACGTAGATAAAAAAAATTGATAAAAATAAATAACTTACAAGTTAATTAATTAGTAACGAAAAAATTTGTCTATTATTAAAAAAGTCTGTGCTATTCGCCGTCGAGAGATCGCCACTTTAGTGCAGAACAAGTCTATTACGACCCCTAGGAAGTCTATTAACCTCTCGTGTGCCGTAATTACAGACACAATTAAAAAACCATTGTGTCTCGCGTGGATCCACGTTAAGACACACAACGGGTTAAAATACAGTCAATCGTTTTGCTTAAATACCATTTACAAAAAGGAAGCTCTCTAATCCAACCAAAAATTAATGTTAATTGATAATAAATGTAAGTACTACGTAATTTCTGCTTCATTAGTTTCGCCAACAAAACCCATTTACTTTATGAACGTTTGAATTTCTCAAGTATGACGGAAATGCTATACATATTTAAGTCGAGGCGACTGTTCAACAGACTATTAATAGGAACTCCTGTCTCAATTAATACTCTATTTATAGAATGTATTTTGAATTAATAATCAAAATGACGTTCATTAAATCTTTAGTTTATAGTTCAAAGCTAGGAAATGTTCAGTAATAAGTAGACTTCTGTAATGGTACCTACTTCAACGTGTTTACGTTGATACTATTTATTTATTTATCTAAAGAGTTTAGAGTGAATAGGCTCTTAATAAACTAGTGCGCCTCACCATCAACGATTGCATCATTGCTTACCATCAGGCAGGATCGCAGTCAAGTACTAGCTTATAATAGATAAAAAAAAAACATTAATAAAAATCAATTTCATATATAACTGAATAAAAATAATAAAATATATGAGATTTAAACCAAAAGATGAAATATGAGCATATATTTCTGAATAGAAAATATACATGGTCCCCAAAAAGCATGATACTGTTAAACAAGTAAGTATATAGGCTCGTTAACGCCATTCACATCGCCTTTGAACGCAAATTATATT
Organism: Mythimna albipuncta; assembly: GCA_929112965.1. Lineage (NCBI taxonomy): Eukaryota > Metazoa > Arthropoda > Insecta > Lepidoptera > Noctuidae > Mythimna > Mythimna albipuncta. The sequence continues at coordinate 13,295,614 of OV815969.1, forward strand.
ATTTTAAAATTAGTGTGGAATTTTTGAGACGCATAAACCGCTACAATAGCTAACCGTTTGCATAGACCGCTACGACGGTTACCGTTATACATAAAACGCAACGACAGCTACCGTTACGCATAGACCACTACGACGCGATGCTACGGACTGTAGCATGTGTAGCATGCTACGCGTAGACCGCTACGGTGGCGCGATGCTACGGGATGTAGCATATGCAGCATGCTACACATAGACCGCTACAGCGCGATGCTACGAGATGTTTGTAGCACGTGCAGCATGCTACGCATAGACCGCTACGGCGGCGCGATGCTACGGTAGCATGTGTAGCAATACTGTGGTATGAAGGAACTCCAACGCATCGTCGCGCCAACAGTAATCGGTGATATAATTTGTATTAAAACTATGCCTGCAGGTCAAGGCATGCTTGTTCGTCTTCATTTATGAAAATTCGGCCAAATCTCGGTTCTGCGTCAATATGCCGTGATCCTAAACCTTGCCTTGCATTCTGCCAGTAACATTAGACCGTGATCTTCTATAAAATATATTGGTTCAAACATTGTCATGCAGGGCATAATCTATGAAAAGGTCATTACAATGAAAAATAATTTGGCTATTGATAAAACATCAGTAAGCTTGTAGTCAGATGTATGTCTCATTAAATGACGTAATTTGTTACACGGTAGGCACGGATGCGGGAGCCGAATGAACCGACACGATTTTATGCGTGGCATTTATAGGGTTATCGAACACCTACCAACCAATAATAAAGACTGCTGCATAACCTTCTGAGAGGTTTTATCTAAATACTGGTTTTTTCCGCCCCTTCGTTCCCGCAGCGCCCAATTGTAACTTTTTCACATTACACAACTAAAATTCATGAGTTTATAAACTATACAAAATTTCGACCACGTCATCAAATACCATCGTGAAATTGAGATTGGCCTGTTGGTCTAGTGGTTAGTGACCCTGACTGCTATGCCGGAGGTCGTCGGTTCGATTCCCACCCAGGACAAAATGTTTGTGTGATGAGATCATTTGTTCTGTGTCTGGGTGTAATTTATCTATAATATGCATGTATTTAGAAATATATCAGTATATTCATCAGTTGTCTAGTACTCATAACACAAGCTCTGCTTAGCTTGGGACTAGACGGCATTGTGTGATAGTTGTAGAATATAAATAGTCGTAAAATGTTAACCTATAAAAAAAACTTGTAACTGTTGTTGTAGCCAACCCTGTATGCAGATAATGCAAAATTTAAAGTCCACGGCATCAGTGGCGATACGTCCACTGTACAGTCGATACATTTGCATGGTGTTTTAATTAAAAATCAATGAGTAATAATATCACCGTATTATTGTTCGATAAAGTTTTATTTGGCTTGAAAATGCTATTGAAAGCAAACCGGAATAATAACACTCATGAATGTGCATTGTGTGAGCAAATTATAATTTGGTTAGTATACACTTCATGGTCTGTAAGTACGTTTTAGTATCTACAGGCCTTGGTAGGGAAGTGAGGTTGATAAATTCATTAAGTAAATACACTATGTAAATAGCAAAGTTATATTATCATGGCAATTTTTATTAAATTGAAGCTACATTTTATTTTACAGTCTCAAATCTTAAGTTGTAAATAAAAGAAAAAAACCGAATTTACAAAAACATTTAATAATTTTGTCACGTTCGCATATCATCATACAAATATCAACATAAAATCGTCCTTCCATATCTACAAACTAAAATATGGCGACCATAATCCGGAATTGCACGCCATTATGTCTCCCGAGACTCCCCATCGTGCGTAGATGCTTTTAAGCGCAATCGTCGCTCATACTATGCAAAATTACCAGCAAAGAAGTAATTCGAATGCAGCTCACGACTTGCAAGCATAATGGAGCAATTTCCTAGTCATTTCCTAGTGGCTGCAAGCAATCCGCCGTCTTGTGGTGGTGCCCGGGTTTTTGATGGTTGAACACGATATTTCGTCAATGTCCATTGTCTTGGTGAAACAGAATGTAGCTATTTGTCATTAGGACGTTGTTCCGGAGCGTTGAGTAGATCTTACGGGTAGTTGTTTGTTCTCATTTGAGTTATTATCTCATAACCGGTCATCGATCGGTAAACGTTTGTATGTATGTATGAATGTGTATGTTATGTGTGTATGTAGTTAACACTATTATTATAATGGTGAAAGTTTGAATGTATTTTAGTATATGTGTGAGCGTATGTTTGTTACTCTTTCACGCTCAGATGGCTTAACGAATTTTTATGATACCTATTTGGCACATGGTAGAACATATCCTAGAATAGGATATGTTAGGTTATTATGGCAATAATTCTCTTTGGATAATTTTCTGCTTTCACCCAAGCTAAGCCGCTGATAGAAAAATTATCAAGGATTGGTTTACCTTTTGGGAATCGTTGGTAAAGGGTCGTTCACACCAGTGTTCTTATGATTAAGATCGGTACCATGAAAATGCGATCTCTAAAGAGCGAATTTACTGGCATATAATTAACATTAATATGCCAATAAATTGGGTCACACATACCTACACCATATTACATTCAGCGCTTAAGTTTATTTTTTTTTAGCCAAATTAATTTAAATTAATGAAATTAAGTTTTCATAGGGTCACATTTATTGCCGGTAAGTGTAATATGATATAGGTAACTAGACTGAAGATAGTTAAACCTACGACTCCTGGCCGGTGAGTTTTTTTTATCCAAAGATAAAGTAAGTTAAATAGTTAAGTTCTTTTTTACCCGCTACCTGCTAGAAAACATTAGTTTTCAATTTATTCGTCATATTTGTAGATAAATTGTATTTAGGCAATTATACCTTTTATCAAAAGGAAAATCATCAAAAAACCTTCCGCGCTCAGGATTGAGTGAGAGAAAGTGTCAAACTCATCCTGACTAAAACCCACCCGTGTTCTTTCAGTCACCCTTTCCCAGCCCAACCTATCTATGACAATAGTCAGTAATTTAGGCAGAAGTATTTATTAATGAAGTAACCATTATTCTTTTTGCTAAGATACAATTTGCTGAAAAACTCACAAGAATGTTCCTACATCTCAACCTACCTTACATTCTCTAAAGTTATAATTGCTGTACTTTCCAAATGCATTTAGTTGTACCACTATCAAAACACACCTAAGTGTACCTATATCATTCTGCACCGCAGAACAACTTTGCAATTTACCTACATTCGGAAATTCTCAGTAAAACAAGGCAAACGATATAAACAAAGGAAGTCTAAACTAAGTTATATTGACCAACTTTGCACCTTACGACGTTCCGCACTGGTGGTTGCAATGAATTTTGAATATCTAATTGTGTACAATTTTAGGTCACGTATAGTTGAAGCTACTTGGAAAGCTTTGTTATTGTTACATTTAGTTTGCATGTACAGTTGCCATCACGGATCTTGAACACTTGCGCAGAAGTCAAATATTCGGTATCTTTAGTGGTGCGAAGTGCAACGCGGGGGCGGGGAGTGTCTGTGATTGGCTGGCGGCGCCATCGCGTCATAGACGTCACTCCTCATTCGTTCACTGCGTTGCTGCAGGTATCTTACAACGAAGACGATTGGCTCGCCAATGTATGGAATGTGCAAAGCGATCCCCACTCTGACGGCGAGCATTCTAGATCCGTGATGGCAACTGTACCTAGGCCAGCAGTCTTTATATTGATAGCGACGCTGGCATTCTTCTTCTTAGCGTGTCGATGGCAAAACTTGTTCAATTCCATGCCTGGCTCAGTAATCGGCCACGGCAATGCCGTCCACTGATGCTGTCATTAGGGCCTTACGTGAACATGGGAAACTTAAACTGACATTAGCTATCAATCGTGTCAATAAAGTCTGTATGGTTCTTTCTTCAAAATATCATCTTTCGACACTAATCTGCATGGTTCTCATGTGTTGTTGTATCATTATGTAATGGTGAAATGAGTCTTTAAAAGAAACTAAACCCCTGATTTTAATTCGGTGTTTCTTCTCCGAGTAGTCAGCTAGGAAACACCGGCCTCATCTCATTTAAATTGACAAAAAAATTGACGTGTAAAGTATTTTACAAAATCTATTTGCAAAATAAATATCATCTAACATTATCGCTAAGTTATCTACCAACCGATAGAAATACCACAAAATAGATACCTATACAGAAGTCAATCTACATACAAAGTGCGCTCGAGCAACGCACACATGAACACCGCTCACGGACACGATATCTCGGTCGCGTCTCATACCACTCGTCGAACAGTTCCGGCTCAAACGTTCATTAGTGTGTGTCCCCCGAGCATAGGTATAATAAGTGAAGTACATACATGAGATATTCTTCTGTACCTATCTATTTTGTAATACTTAGTGTATTTGAGAAAAATCAATCCAACAGCTCAGTCAGTTGGTCACGAATAAACAACTAGTTGACTCTTCACATGACCGGATTACTGGGCTTTTTTGCCAACGTATCAGCATTGCCATTCTACGTGGCAATGTTGCCAGCGTTCTGGGCACTGTTCCCGTTGACAGTGACGTAGATGATGCCCGGTGAATTCTTTTTGTATGCGTCTGCACATACTATTTTTTTCAGTTTGTATATATCTTAATTAAGTTATATATTACTTTGATTGTTTGTAAGTATTATAATTAGTTAGGTATGTGATTAGTAAGTAAAAATAAAAAAGAAGAAATCTTATCTTGAAGAGGAAGCTTATTTACATTGAAAATAATAATTTTACCTTTTATAAGAATTAAATTGACTTGTCAAAATATTGCTTCTTTGCATGATCGTTAATTACGTCAAGACTGCCAACCCTGATCAGGCGGGACATAGGCTAAACTGTATAAATACAAAAATAAGAAAGATTTAAAAATTAAACATACAATTTAAAAATTAAATTAAATTTTCACTATGATTGTGTCTGGTATAAAATAACAAAAGGAGAAAATTCTTAGTTAAACTTTTAGATTAGTAGAATAAAAGATGTACATTTCAAAGTACACCAAACCATTTTACTTTATTATTTTTTTTCAGCGTTCATGTTTACTAGCGCTATTAATCCGTATTTTTGAATATCACTCGACGCTGTCGGTTTTGTCTTATTTGTAGAGACTGCTAACCTTGGGCCCGGAACAAAGCGTTATTGTAAAGTCGTTGTACCACGAGATATTTCAGTAACAACGACAATCGCATATATTTCAAATTTTTTGCCAATCATTATCCATATCAGAATGTGTATTTATCTACCTTCTACTACCTACAACAAAAATCAAGATGAAACAATCATGCTATGTAAACTTTTTAAAGTAAAAAGTGTGTATTTACTTATGTTTCAGTTCAAATACTAAACAGGTACAATTTACATTTCCATTCGAAAGTTACGAAGAACAAAATTAAATAAGGTAACAGGTAAACGTACCTATTTAAGCGGTGTCCCCTGATCGATTTAATAGAGTGATCAAAATTTATTCTCTGGTACCGACAATAACTTCCCTCGAACATTGTTGCCGAAGAACATTGAAAAGTTTTCTTGTTAAAAGTTCTCTATTGCGGAATGAGAATAATAATTCTGGAAATCACTTCCTTATTTAAGAGAATATTACTATTTTATCTATTAAATGAGGTCGGTTACGTATAAGAACGTTTTGAACAACAGCGTTCGTTGTTTAAAAATTGTGTCGTTTGTTTTCTTTCTTTACTTTTTAATATGTATTGTTTATTTTGTAGTGCTTATAAGAAAATGCTTCGTGCGTTGTGTCTGGAGATTGTAATAGTTCCAGTTGGCTCTTACAACTTGCTCGGGGCGAAGCAACTTTTCTTAGTTTTATTTTCATTTTTAAACTTGTTACGCTTCGTAACATAAGCAGTTGTATGAGCATTGTTGCGTATGCATCGTATATATTGATCGGGCACTACAATGCGGAGATATGAATGTTGAACGCTGAACGATTTACTACACATAACTTTGATCCGATCATACATTTTTTCCAGAGGAACTTCATTTTATTTTCATACGATGGACACAGACACTGAAAAATAAAATAAAATAAATTGGCAGTTTGATTGCTAAAAAAAAAATAAGTGCAAATAGGTCGCCTGTGAATTTTGAAATTATCGCATGACAAGGTTGTATTTACCTTGCAATATTTTTATCCATTTGTACATTATATATGTAGGCATGTCCGTTTTAAAAGCAAATATTTTTTTGTAAAACTTTTTTAGTAGGACATCCAATAAATATAAAATAATTTAGCTGAAAGTCGTCAAATTATTTCTAAGGCCTAATATTTCGAATTCATGAAAAGTACTCTAATTATTACGATTCAAACAGTTTTATACTCAATGAACACAGTATTGAGTGTAAGAGAATAAAAAGATAATAAATTCAAGAAATTAGGCAAACTTTTAGAACTTAATCATCGTTTCGCGCTAACCGAGCTTTTTGAAAGACATCTAAAATTGGCGAGTAATCCTTTTCTTTGCCGTAATTTATTTCCGAATGGACCCGTTCAAGTTTTTTTTTTAATCCACCACTCTTGATTTTAATTGAAGATCAGTTTGTTGAGGAGTTCGCTGTGACGATAAATTAGCCGCGTTTTTCTATTTTTATCCTTTTTACAGACGATTTTCATAAACCAGTGGAAATGAACACGTTTAAGAACTTTTAATGCTTACAAAGTTATCGTCTACAAAGGTTTAGGATACTTTAATTTATAGGCCCAAAATAACAAATCTATGGAGCGTAATATCAAGTGTTATTCCACCATTAAGTAGAGGATTTCGTATCTCCTCTTAATGACCACTCGTACCGATAATAAGCAATTTATATAACCCATTATAGGATCAGCCAGTCGTTAAGATAAACTTAAGGAAATTCTCTCACTAATTTAAGTACTTGCTAGCATAATAGGAACACGGCATAAAACAAAAGGTATCGTAATCTACATTGAGCTTTCTTCTTTATACAAATACCATCTATCAGCAGGGCTTTGTAATACTCCTGTCACATATAACATGCCAGGCTTCGCCCCGTCTGCCTTCAGACCTCGCGAAGACAACCGGAAAATTAGAAAGTAAACACTGACTTCCTACACAGTGATTTTACAGCAAAGCTTTATAGGAAAAATAAAAACAAAGTCGACGTCGCGCGGAAATACGGATACAGTGTATGTAGATAATTACACAATAAGGAACGAATAAGGAGGTCTTTATTCAATTAAAAGAGACGAAGTACTGCCTGCCGTTCTCTGGCTATACTCCCGGGGCTTAGGAGACAAATTTCCCGGGAAACAAATGCGATTCAAATTCAGACAAATAGTCCCGGCGCGGAAGAAGCCGTTTACCAGAAAATTTGTCCATCACTCTCGGGCCAAGCAAATTTTGTTTTTCCTTTCCCCCGCTAGCCTCTATTACTGGATATCGTGTACACAACAATATCAAATTATGCGATTTATTAAGAACATCTGGTTATTTATGCGGAGTTATACGAGGAGATTTATTGCTCGTGTTCAGTACAGCGTATCTCTAACTTATTATCTGTATTTGGGGAGACTGAGATTGACTTGTCTCATATAAAGTTTATCTTTTGTCACTCAATCCTTGTCTAGCGACGTGTGATACGCTTTGTGCTCTCAATCGCGTTTTGCTGTTTTGTTTTTCCGAGTATCGTGTTCGGAAAACGTATTCAGTCTTGTGCAGTATGTACTCGTAACTTTGTGTCGTATTGTATTAAACATTCTTGTCTGGGGAGGTACTCGTACATATGTGTTGAACACTTGAATAATGTACGTTAGCTGATTGACACCAAACAAAATCTAAAATTGACTGTCCATTTCAAATTGTAAGAACCTTTCGTTTATTGTATCTTCTTAATGAAAAAAATATTTATTAAAATATACCCAGTAATAGGGGAAAGGAGGGCAAGGGAAGCCTTAACTTTATGATGTAATGAAAAATAAAAGAACATTATATAAATCGTAATATACGAGTAAGTATATAAATATAAAACGTAATATATAATATTTCTTTTATTTTAATCATCCTTGAAAGAGATGTTATATAGTCACTAAAATTACACAGACAATTAAACCATTAAAAATTATTAAAAATATTTAGATTTTTTATAAAGAGTACTTAAAAAATAATGTCAAAAATTCCATACCCTGCCCTTACCCTGAGGGCAGAATGGAAAGGTTGTTCGGGCAAGTTAAAATTTATAAGAAATCATTGCATTTTACAGTTTACATACTACACTACACTACCGCCACTGCTGAAACCCGACGGGTCGCTGGCACATACCGCTGAGTAGAAAGCAAATTTGTTTGCCTCACTCTTCGCGGAATCTTCGCGTCTAGATCCAGGTGACGCACGGCACCCTGCTCATCCTGATGGATGCGATTCGAGTATGTCAAATATTCGCATCCATCAGAAGGACGTCCGTAGGGTGCTGCGTAACCTTGACGTGAACAAGGCTAGCGGTCCAGACGGGATACCAGCAATTGTTCTGAGAACGTGAGCGCCTGAACTGTCTCCGATCCTGACACGCCTATTTAGGCTTTCATTTGAGACTGGGAAAGTGCCAATTGCATGGAAGCAAGCTAATGTCCAGCCCGTGCCCAACAAGGGGAGTCGGGCTGACCCAGCTAACTACCGACCAATCTCAGTAACGTCCATTCTCTGTAAGACTTGGAACGTGTACTCAACACTAAGCTCCTGGCATACCTAGAAGCTAATGATATCTTAAGTGACCTTCAATATGGCTTTGGCGGACTGGAGATCGGCGATCTGGCGATCCGAATTGAGCTGTTGTTAGTAAATGCTAGATGGTCACCTGCCTCTGTGTCCATGGTGTCCACATGCACACAGAGGCAGGTGACCATCTAGCATGGGTGCTTCAATGCTCGGTTCCGGATTATTTGATAGTTTCCATCTTGCCCACTCCTTCCATCTTACCCTTCCTTCCCCTACTAGTCTATTTTTGGAGTGTTCATCAAAATGAAAGTTCACCTAGTCGTCAAATCGTTGAAAATATTATCTATATTCAAACTTTTTTTGCGCCTAAGTAGGCACTTATGATCTCGGCGAGCTAAATTTGAGAGCCTTTGATGCTCCAGAATGATGAAGCAGAAAATGATCCGCTTGTTGAAACGTCTAATCTTTATGACGTTGAATTGGTTTTAACCTGTTGAGGGTTCTGTTCAATTTTTAAAAGGTTTTCTTCAGTTCCGTTTAATTTTGCGCTTTTGCTTGTGATTTACACGTTGCCGTTTTTTTTTTATTTGGCGTTGTTTTAGTTCCATTTATAAAGTCATAAAAATAACTTTCAACGTTATAGCATATATCGCACTAGGTGAATGTGATGGTCAATATATCCAGTAACATTGACTTTTCAATACAAACAATGTGGGCTGAATACATACGTATGCAAAAGATTGCCTTAAATTGGTGAAAATTCATTTATTTACACATCAAAAATTATTACACATTTTGTATTTTCCTTTACAAATAAAATAGCGTTCACACAAGTGCTCTTCACGCATCACCGGCTGCAATATCTCTGCAAAGCTATTCTGATTTTAGTAACGGTGGTCCTCCAAAAAGGGAAAACCGCAAACTCATACAAATATCATGCAACCGTGCTCAAACCGCATTCAATCAATTTCAATCAACTTGTGTCAATACAAATTATGGATGGATGAATTTTCACGTGGTCGCATTTACGGTGGTAGATTAAAATTACATTATTAGTAGGGTCCCGTCACATTTCCTCGTTATTCTGCAAATGGAAATTAATAATTTAATAGTAAAATTAATTTGCAGCTTTGATTTGGGATAGCGAGCTCAACTGATTGCTTTTTCATGGTTAAGAAAAGCGTTCGGGAAGCTGCGCAGTATTATTTTTTTCTTCTCGCATACATTAGCGTTAGAAGAAAAAAGTCTAAAACCGGGTTTACATTATTGTGTAGTGTCTTGTCCTGGCGCCTTTTAATTGACTACAAAACTCATTATGATATGACGTAATCTTAAGTCGTTTCATTGGTGCATCCCGCGCTATGACACGACACAACACAATAATGTAAACCCGGCTTAAGACTAGTGCGTGATGTTAATAATGACTAAAACGTAGTCGCTTAGAATACGTCCGATTGGCCAGTAGCACGTGGTCACTCACAATATCTAACAACAGTGCTTAGCAATACCTTGGAGTCCTCCTGTAGTTTGTGGGGCAAAGTTTGGGGGAGGGCCATGATGTCCAGCAGTGGCTGTCTTTCAGCCTAAAATTATCGTCAAAAAGTTAAAAATTAACAAATTTGTATTTAAATAATTATTTGAATTTTCATAATAAATAAAATAAATTAAAAAAAAAAGACGTGTGGCACTCGGGGACTGCCGTGGTAAAGCTATTGCATAGCAATTTTATCAACTTACGCAATAATGATTATTTATTTATTTTATCTAAGCAGTATTTTTTTCCTTTGTTTTTTTTTTCTTTGATATTAATTGAAGTTACAGTTTCACACATTGAATTGAATTTTGATTGATTGTTCACTCATTTGTTTTTTTATCGGTCACCAAGCTCAAAAAACAAATGAGTGGGGGGTGTTAGGTTATTTTCGTTACGGAATTTCTGGATTCGGTCTCCACGCTCAAGGCCCGCGATAGAAGCTATGCAATAGCTTAAAAAGAAGCGAACCACTTTTTAACTGGTTAAAATGACATATTTTTCAATTATGATTAATAATAATTAAGATCATAATATTACAAAAATTTCGATTAATAACGATTAAATACCTAATCATAAACGTCAACTTTGCGACTAGTCGGACCTGTAAGATAATAAGGCAAGATGAGCGGTAAAATACAACTACTATGAAAATGATCTACGACTCCTAGCAAAAATGTTAAACAGCGCTTAGGAAATAAGATGCCGTAACTAAGCAATAAATTGTCGATTCGAAACCACTTATCCATTATTGCGATCTAACGCGTAATTTCTGTATATGGTAAAGCGGTATCCAATAATATTCGATTCAAATCTATCACGTAGCGAGACGCTTGAAACTCTGGGAATTCCCTAATGAAATACATGTGAGTATATTGCATTATGCTGTTGAGAATGAGAATAATATTTATTATTTATGCTAGTATAGTATTATTAATTTTAGTCTCAATGTGTATTCTAAATATTTCTTAGGACCCGCTCCAACTCCGCACTACAAGTGTTCAGTTTTTTATTTGTTATAATATTATTAATTCGTTTGAATCAGACAAGACATAACATACCCCGTAGGTACCTACACTGTTGGGGTTAGTGGTGAAAATAAGTAGCCTGTAACTTTATAAGTACTTGTATATTGCCGTTAGACCAATATTCCAAAAATACAACTGTCCACGGACACCGCCGCGACGGACGACACCTCTCGAATCTTTGCCCTCGTAAGGGCGATCTGCGGCGGCAATCTCTGGCACCGGGCCTTGGTTCAGGCCACGGTCCGGAGCGAGAAGTGGCAAGCCGTCTCCTTCTGCGAAGCAGTAATGCTAGCAAAGGAGGAGGCCAACCGCATCAGGCAACGGTGGCGTTCACAGCGACCCAGCCGCCGCCAGGATTCCGACCCCGATTTCCGCCCACTGTAGGCGCGGGCTTGCGGACTGACCAGGCCGAGTGCAAGTCGTCGACGGTGCGCACTGTTCCCGCGCGCCTCAAGGAGCTGTCAGCAACAGCACCCCCAGCCGGGTCGAAGCCTACTGGGGCCAGGCTTATCCGAAAGGGAAGCCCGGTCCCGGTACGAAAGGCACGAAGAACCGGGTGGGCTTTTAGTCAGTAAGAGTCTGACACTATCTCCCGCTCCGCCCAAGAGCGGGGGTTGTCATTGGATAATTTTTTCCACCATAAAAAAAACCTCTCGAATCTTTTAATGTATTTTTTCTAGTTTATTTTTGACTGTGTAATGTGTAGTCTGTATCCAACCCAAGGGTTCTACTACTAACCTAAACGTAGCCATTTACGTGGCTAATGGGCCGATACCATATAAGGGTTAACCGTTGATTTGGAAATAAAAAGAACCAATCTATGAACAAAAACTACCCCATGAAATAGCATTAGATTCAGCCCTAGTACTTATAGAGCGCTGGTGGCACTGTGGTAACGGTCTTGAACTCTTGAGATACGAGTTATAGGGCGAGGGTTTAAACCCAGCCGTCGCTTTACTTTGTGTAGTTCATCCGGCTAGATTGGAGCCGACTACAACATAACTCAAAAAAACCTACTTAGATGATGATGATAAAGAATCGAGAAGTCACCCTTATCACGGAACAGGATTAAACTGAGATAACTAACCCAAACAGGCATATTGCTTTGTGTAATTTATTATCATCACCACTGCTCTCAAAATGGTGAAGGAAAATATCGTAAGGAAACCGGTATGTCCTAAAACCAAAAATTCGAAGACCGTTACATCCACCAACACTCATTGGGCATGGTAGATAATGGTCCATTCCCTCTTGGAGACGAGGCCTGAGATCCAGCAGTGGGAGCTGATTATACTTATATACGCTGAGAAAAAGCCTTTTTGTAGTGACATGGGTCCTTTTGTTTTTTTTTTTTATTTATTAATATTTATTTTTAATTATTTTAACTTATTTATAGATTTGTTGACATTTTTTTTTGGTGTTTGGCCTGTACGACTCTCAAATTAAGTTTATCTTTCTTTCTTATTATAAGCCGGTCATCAAAACTAATTCATAAATCTTAGCCTTGAAAGAAAAACTATTAATCACGGTTGAGCAATCCCGTTCGCAGTTTCGCACAAATCTGGCAAATACATTCGCACAACATATTTCATAACTAAAATTCTTTCTTTTCCAACCAGATGAGGCGGACGTCGATTCCCGCAAATAATTTCCCGGGCCTGTAATAAATAGCTACGATTGTATACGAGTTTCGCTACAATCCACGCGTGAAAGGAGCCGACGCGAGTCACCATCAGTCAAACGTCAAGATGTGTCGTGACTACATACCATTTTCCAAGTGCCTGGGTTTCGGGCCCAACAAATAGATCACGGTACCGATACTCGTGCGGGATGAAAGAGCGATCGTTTTTCTATGTGACTACAAAATATTGAAGGACAAGCAAATGACTGCACGGTACGGGAATAAATGTTGTTGGGTACAGAGCTCTTTGGTTTATTTCTTTGTTTGGAAAGTTTCAATGTGACTAATAGGCACCATGGTCTTTTTTTATGGTGGGTAAAATCGTCCAATGACACCCCTCTCTTGGGCGGAGCGGGAGATAGTGTCAAACTCTTACTGACTAAAAGCTCACCCCGTTCCTTCTAGCCTTCATAACGGGGCTCGAGTTCCCTTTCGAATAACCCTGGCCCCAGTAGGCTTCGACCCCGCAGGGTACCTACTGTCGCTGACAACTCCTTGAGGGGCGCGGGACCATGGTCTGACACAGAGTAGTTATTATTATTTACTTTTTTAACCCTCTCCTAGATAGGAGGCCTTAGTCCCAACAGTGGGAACATTATAAGGCCGACTATACTATGCTATGCTATACTTTATTAACATACTTTTTAAATAATTAAATATATCTTAAAAAAATAAAAACACAGTTTCTGCACACAGCATCACCTTTCTACTATTCTTCTGTTTCCTTCTTCTGTTTTTTATTATTGTATGTATATGTATAAATTGTTTAACAAAATAAATAATAAAAAACACATTTAATAAAAATATAAAAAATAGAACTCCATCAGTGTCGGGAGTAGGGTCCAAGCTACCGGTGGTTAATCACTGATGTAAAATAATAAATAATTATTATTAATGATAGTGGTTGTGTTCATAAAAGGTGTTCACAGTCAAATTCCAAGGTCGGATTCGGTTTCGGCGGCGGAGACCTCTCGCGCCGGGCCTTGGTCGAGGCTATGGTCCGGAGCGAGGAGGAGTGGCAGGCGGTCGCCGACTTCTGCGAAGCAGTAATGCTCGCTAAGGAGGAGGCCGACCGCATCAGGCAACGGCGCTCTCGCCGCCGCCGGGATTCCGATCCCGATTTCCAGCCACCGCAGGCGCGGGCTTGCGGACAGTGAGCAATGGGTAGCTCGCTGTCCGGCCGTCCGGTAACTGTCCGGACCAAGCCCAAGTCGTCGACGGCGCGCGCTGTTCCCGCGCGCCTCAAGGAGTTGTCAGCAACAGCAGGGACCCAGCCGGGTCGAAGCCTACTAGGGCCAGGGTTATCCGAAAGGGCGCTCGAGCCCCGGTATGAAGGCTTGAAGGAACGGGATGGGTTTTTTAGTCAGTAAGAGTCTGACACTATATCCCGCTCCGCCCAAGAGCGGGGGTTGTCATAAGATGATTTTTCCCATCGAAAAAAAAAAAAGGTCGGATTCGGTTATAGAAGTCTCGGATACAATTTGACCAATCTACCAACTAGGGGAAGGTTTGAGTCATTCCAAATTTAAGCACTTACACAAAAGCTTACGTTGAACTGTTATTTTTGGGGTTCCGCACCTCAGTCTACAAATCGAAATGCTCCGATTGAATGGAGCATTGTTGTTCGTCAGTCCTTCTCTTAAGATCATTTTTCTTAGGAACACGTTGAGGTATTATTTATTAAATATTCAGGTCTGCCACCTTTAGGAGTAGTGTAAAAATCTAAAGACAAAGTTGTTTAGGCTCCTTTTATGGTTTTGACACTTGCAAGGAAATACCTGAAGAGACCAAAAAGGCTTGCCGTACTCTAGAATCCTAGGCTGAAAATAAAATCTCATAGCAGAATTGACAAAAGAAAAAGTCTGAAAATTGTAAATTATTATTTTGTTATGTAACTACAAACATCATAAAATAATACTTTTTAGCAAATCAGAAAAAAAATCGTTACTCGATTTGATAATCAAACGATTTACATAGGTTACTTGTAAGGAATCCTCGGCGCGCGAGTTCGACCCGCACTTGACCAGTTTTTCTTTTATTGGCTTTGGCCTTTCAAGATAGACTTGAGAGGCTTTCTTGACATCAACATTTTTCTGCGATAAGAGGGTAAGCACCTCAGGCAATTTTGTAGCTCTAAGAACTACGCTTTGATAAAAACCAAATGTCTTATACTGAAAGACTTATGACTTAAAATGGTAAAAAGCTTGACCTCAAATGGTTTTAATTGTTTGACAATTTACACGTAAAACTTTTTAAAAAATCTTTAAGAGAAAAGTTGAAAAATCAGCGTTAGGTAGTCAGAAATTAATTCTCATTACTGGTACCACCTGGACTTAATTTTTTTTTTATTGATAAATACTAGTGCTTGACTGCGATCCCACCTGATAGTAAGCAGTAATGCAGTTATTAATGGTGAGCACTAGTTTATTAAAGATCCTATTGTTCACTCTAGCCTTGAAGACACCTAAATTATAATTATGTCCATTACTACCATGTACAAATTTATTCTTGCTCTTTTTATGTGTAATTGATTCATTTATAATACGAACCAGTAATGCTCTTTGTTTCCTCTCCCTAACAATATCATCTTTTAGATCATAGGTAACCAAATATGCAAGATCTGAGTATGTTGGACACAAGACTTTATTGAGATCAGAGACTTATTTTTCGGTGTGGAAATCCTCATAAATGGACTCAGCCCTGGGGTGAGTGGTCTAAAGTTCGGATTAAGGCACCTAGGAGCTTCACCTAACCGCTGAGAACCCTCCGAACTTCGTCTGCCCTAACCCTTATTGATTAAAACTAACCCGGTATTCTCTAGTGCATTGGGTCGAGAGCTGCAGATGCAGTTTGACTTCTGCTGCCCGGGACTAGTGTTGATCGATTCCCGTGAGTCTCGTCCCGTATTGAAGAGTCTCTCCTATACGTCTAAGAGAGGTGCGCACGGAACACTACGCGCCTCTATCTCGGATACAGATTGATGGGCGGATGGGTGTCCCCTAATCCACCGACCTTTTTAAGGGGGTCGAAAGATGTTGTGTGCTCTTAGGGTGCAAATATAAAGAAACAGGCTAACGGTACAGGCAAGCCTGTACGGGTCGGTACCGACTCATTTATAAAGAAACAGGTTCATAATTGTCGGTACCGACTGCCTGGACTGAGTCATACGGGTTTAAGCATTGGCCATGTTTTACTCATACAGATTTACCTGTTTCTTTATGTGATTTTACCGGTACCTATCTGTCCCGACCCGTACTGACTTATCGGGACGGAAAAACCTGTATCTTTATGTAAGCAAGCATTATATGTAACACATAACATGATTTAAAAGAGTGACCATGGAGTTTCTTGCACGTTCTTCTCCATAGAGATCTACGCTTTGGAACGTGCAATTTAGCTTCACTTTTCTTGGACTGACCGACATTTGATTATTTAAAAGTGCCTGCAAATCGTCTATTTGAAATAAATGAATTTAAATTTGAATTTGCACCCTTACTTGACACCCGGTACGCCTGGTACGGGGTAGGAGAGAACTTTTCCCCATTATCCTTTCTGCAGCCTCTTTCTGCGAGATGACATTATCGCAGAAGGAGATTACTGCGTCCCAGACCATGGACCGAACCACAGCTGACAGTGAAAGGTCGTTATTCACATCAGAAACAAAATCAAGGTACGGCTCCTCCCATGCGATACACAAGGCCAGCGTATGACACGCCGTATTCTTCGTGAAGATCAGAAAGTTGACACAACATACATAACTGTTGAATGAAATCATCGATGTCACCAAAAGTCTCTTGTTAACGTATAGAAGTGAAATTGATTAACTCATTTCATTTATAAAATTCTGATATTCTCCAGTATATTTTTGAACTTAATTTTGTTTATTTTATTTACCAAAGTTACCATGATTGACCTAAAAAGAATGACCTTAAAATTTTAGTCTAATGTAACAACCCCGGTTACCAAATCTAGATTTTGCCGATTTGATTAGGAACTACCCTATTACGCTGAAAAATTATCTCTTAAATCTCTTAAACTTCCGAGCTTCATTATTGTAACCGTAGAATACTCAATCTTCAAATTTAGAACATTAATTCACTTTGAGCATTGACCTTTGCTCTTGTGGTTCGCTGCAAAAATGAATATCGGTCTAGATAGATCTGATGTCGAGAATTTACGTAATAAAGAAATACTATAATTAAGTTTTCAAGTCAGTACCAAAGTTCCAAAGAAGTGCTAATATAATAAAAGTGGACAAGAATAAGTTGTAAGTGAATCACAATGGGATGAACTAACTTACAAGAGCCATGACTTCAACTTATTTGTATCAAATAAACTCTATGCTCGACTATAGATTTAATTTTATTAAGTACCTACCTAAGTTTTATATTAAGTTTTATTAGATTAAACTGAAAATAAACGTTTAGAAAAAAACTTTAAAAAAATTTTTTTTAATCAGTAAGCTCGTTGTTTTATCGGCCAAATATCTCACCTGATCTGTGTTCAAAGTAACTAAATCTGCTGTTGACTACTAAATTTCGCATTGAGATTGTAAAGTTGCTGGTTTCCTCCACTCCACCTTCTTCAATGCAATGAAAGAAAGTTATTTATACTCCTATAGGTTGCTGCTTAAGACATTACTGCGGCTGAGTCGAGTGCAATGATGGCAGTTCTATTCAAAGAGACTTGAAATGAGAGTGTAAACTTTCACTATAAACAAAAAAAGCACAAGCTTAATATGAAATAAGCAAAAAATAATAATTATGAACTCTCGCGTTGCTAAGCCAGCGTGTGATGAGCTTTTTGCGCATGGTGACGCGAATTAATTGTTTTACATAAAGCAACCGGGCCGCGTATCCCGCATGGCTGCATGTTATTATGCACTATAGCCGACTGAATATTGTTATGCCACCACTTAGTTATTTTTAATGACAAATTAAAATTTTACACATCGGTTATAAATATCTTTTACACGTCATTTCAACCTTTCGAATACCGTAATTAGAGATACGATAGAAAGACATTGACAGAGCGAGCGTTCGCTTTTTGTTAAACTAGATGACTTGGAATTGCATGTCTTGATTCCACCATCTCATTTATCTATCATCGGACATCCCGACGTACGGCAAGTATCCACCCTTACGTTGTTGAAACTACTACGGTCCAGACTAAGCGTTTCGCCTCGTCGTTTATACCGCGTACATCGAAGGACTGGGACAATTTGCTTGCTGCAGGCTTCCTATTGTCTATATACAGACATCTGCAGCATCTATTAATATAAAACACTTCAAAGATAAAAATAATAACAATGAATTTGCTTAAATAGTAGTTTATGGTTACTCAAGTTGAAAATAGAGGTAAAAATTTAGGTGTCTTCAAGGCTAGAGTGCTCTTAATAAAATAGTGTGCCTCACCTCAACGATTGCTTCACTGCCTTCAGGTGGGATCGCAGTCAAGCACTAGTTGACATCATTTTAAAAAAAAAGATGATGAGGCCAGTGTTTTTTAACTGATCTTGGGATAAAAAACCGAAACCAACTCAAAATTAAAAGTCTCTTTTAAAGTACTACAGTAATGGTCCAATCATATTATGCGAAGAACCGTACTGATTCGAGTGGACCGATGCAGTCAGTGCAAGCATTTATCCGGCATTTGTGTTCAGGCAGCTCAGGACTAGTAAGGCACTCATTGAAATACTAAAGACAGGTCAGTCAGGAGAATGCTCCAGGAAATTAAAATGTTTAATTTTTTTCTTTTTTGACCTGAAATATCAGTGTCAGTTTCCATGTTTAATGAAATTGTTTGACCTAGAATCGCGATTACGAATTGATTACAAAGATCGATTCGTAATCGCGATTCTTTGCTGCTTTTCTGGTGACTATTGATTTTCACTTTCAAGAGTTGCAATGGCTAAGAATGTTGTCTTCATTTTACCCTAGCCTTTACTGTCAGGTAAATTAAAAGGCTAAGAAGCCAAAAAGAAGAAGAAGAAGTAGAAGTGAAGGAGCGGGATTTAAGGCTTCTGGGTAAATTAAAATTTAGTTTAACTTAGAAATTAGACAAGCTTCATTAACAGAATCCAAGTCAATACCAACAAATACTCATTACGTATAATCACGAAACTGTCAAATCTCGATCAGAATCACGATGTAGTCTCGGCGGTACGCGACATCGGATAGCCCAGCCGGATTATCCCGAGCAATATGCCATCGTTCGGACACGGTATCGGTATCGCCCGCGCCCGTGTATTTACACAACCCGATTATTATTTGAAGCAGAGAGGGTGGTTGCTGGTTATTATTTTTGGTGTTTGTTTTGATGTGAATGAATGATTAGTGGGTGGGTATCATGGGGTGTTCTTTTTTGGGGAAATTGGTTGGTTATGTTAAGAATATTTTTTTCTTTTAAGCTGTTCTGCTTTTAAGCTTCTATCGCGGGCCTTGAGCGTGGAGACCGAATCCAGAAATTCCGTAACGAAAATAACCTAACACCCCCCACTCATTTGTTTTCTTATCGGTTACCACGCTCAAAAAGTGTAACTTCAATTAATATCAAAGAAAAAAAAAACAAAGGAAAAAAAAATACTGCATAAATAAAATAAATAAATAATAATTTGATAAAAATGCTATGCAATAGCTTTACCGCGGCAGTCCCCGAGTGCCACACGTCTTTTTTTTATTCACTTACCATTAATTTGTCTCTTCACCACACCATGTTGACTGGCATTCAAGTATTCTCGACTTAAGGCATTAAGTCCACTTTTGTACCTTTATGTTGCATGAAGATAATCATCATCATCATCATTTCAGCCGATACACGTCCACTGTTGGACATAAGCCTCCCCCAAGCGTCGCCACAACGAACGTTCCTGTGTTCGCGTCTCGCATCCATCGGTTTCCCGCAACCTTCACCAGGTCATCGGTCCATCTTGTAGGAGGCCTTCCAACGCTGCGTCTTCCGGTACGTGGTCGCCACTCCAGAACCTTTCGGCCCCAAAGGCCAACAGTTCTGCGAGCAATATGCTTTGCCCATTGCCACTTAAGTTTGGCAATTCTTCGTGCTATGTCGGCAACCTTAGTTCTCCTGTGGATATCTTCATATTTTATTCGATGACGAAAGGAAACCCCGAGCATAAGCCCTTTCCATTGCTCTTTGGGTGACTTTAAGTAGTCTTTTAGTTAGTCTTCTGATGAGGCCCATTGTGAGCGACTACGTTTCGGAGCCATATGTCATCACTGGCAACACGCATTGGTCATAGACTTTTGTCTTGAGACACTGGTATGTTGGACGAGAAGATACCGCATAGCTTCCCGAACGCTGCCCAGCCGAGTTGGATTCGACGGTTGACCTCTTTCTCGAAGTTAGACCTACCCAACTGGACTGATGTCCGAGGTAGACGTAATTGTCAACAACTTCGAGTGTTAATAAATATTATTTAAAGTGTTGTGTCTTTCAGTTGCCCTTTGCGTTCCATGGCCACAGTAATAGTCTAAGATCCCAGAGCCACCAGATGTCACGTTTTTTTTGACGATGAAAATGTAGACGATTGAGTACTGTTAGTACGTACTAAGAACGCATACCTACCTGATAGCTTACTTAGACGGCCAATTCAGGTATATTTTTTTATTTATATACCTATTATATGCTTTAAAAATACACCGAATCACTTATAAAATCGTCAAAGTTGCCACTAAATGATATATTTAGGTATAAATATTATAATATATTCATCACTTACTGATATCATTCAAACTTGCCCCATAAAAGAAAATGGCGGTAATTGTAGTTCTCCAACAATTTTATTTGAAAAACTTTTTTGATGTTCGAAGTAATTTTTTAAAATTACCGTATCATTTATCTAATTGTACGGTACGGAGGATTGTTTCTGTATCACATAGATTAGATACTAATTTCTGTCTGTAAATATAATTTTAGATTTTAATATAATTTTAGATTTTTACGCGGGCAAACCGTGTAAAAATCTAAAATTATCTTAAGGAGACATAGTGCCGAGATATAAAGAATTCTCTGTGCTATTACAGGACATAGTTTACCTGTATGTAAATTTTTATTAAAATACAACGAGCCGTCTGAGCGTAACAGATATAAACACATATACATTAAATCTTTCGCCGCTATAATTTTAGCTGCTGCTTTGCCCGCATGATAGTTGAAAGTTATCCCAAGGCAACATATCCCCGAGTAAAAAAATATCGTACGCTATTTCAGAACATGGTTTAGCCGTATACTTACCAAGTTTCATCGAAATCTGTTCAGCCATTTGAACATGAATATGTAACAAACATACAAACACACATTCACAAACTTTCACCTTTACAATATTAGTCTTATGATATAACACAAGTAGATAAGTATCTAATAAGTTTATTACATTACCTTTTATTCTCATGTAAGTGGCTCTTTTGTCTTTAAGGGAATAAATTATTATTTAAAGTATTATCAGTGTAATTTCCGTAACAATATGTGCGCCCTTAATTTATTTAACAAATAATAATGTCCATATTATATTTACCTTCCACAAATAACAATGAAATATCGATGTAATTCATATATTTTAATTTATGGGAGACGGGTGCCTAAACTAAGCCGTGGCATGATTTAAGGACATCAGAGATTCCTCTCTACAGGGTAAGCAGCAATCAAAACTATTCCATCATCTTTATAGATGGTGAAAACCTAAAGAAAACTAACGATTTTTAAGTTTCTATAATTTAATACATTAAATGGTACTTTTAACTGACAAAATGTTATTAGATAGATACTTATCTGCTATTTTTTGGCGGTGTTATTAATAGCTTTAATATCACCACCTGCTCTGGATTCAGCAAAAAAATTATATCAGAGTTTTACTGACTAAAACCTACCTGTGTTCTTTCAGTCGCTCTTTTCGTTTCAAGGTAGCTATTTTGAATAATCATGCAGCCCAGGGACCTTACCATGACATACTAAAATGTCAAGCCTGCGAGCGAGAAAGAGAGATGGAGCTACACACCCTATATAGCTCCATCCCTTTACAGTTCAGTTTAGGTCGTCAAATGGATCGCGTTAAGAGCTTGTGGTGGGACCTGACCTTAGAACACTTTGTTGTCTAATGTTATAGAACATCGTCATCATTTCAGCCGAAAGACGTCCACTGTTGGACATAGTGTCGCCACAATGAACGGTCCTGTGCGTCTTGCATCCATCGGATTCCCGCAACCCTTACCAGGTCATCGTTTTACCTTCAAGCATTAAATTATGAAAAGACAGATGATCTTCTACTGGGTAGACAAGGTATCGATGCACTTATTTGTATTTATCATAGACTGGTATGCTTCAGCTCTAACTACATTTACTCACTACAAACTCACACTTACTCACACTCTACACTCACACTCTACACTCACACTCCACACTCACACTCTACACTCACACTCTACACTCACACTCTACACTCACACTCACCATATAGTTTAGTTATTTTTTATTGTTTGTGTTTCGTAAATTAGTTTCGGTTTTTCTCTTCTTTTTCGTTTTTTTTTCTTTTATCCACCTTTTATATCTGCTTAATGTTGAATCGTCTTCTTTTTAATATAATTATGGCTTTTTGTACTGTACGGAGAATCACTGACTCCTAAGTTACAGGCCTACACCTAGTTTAGGAGTCAGAGTAACTGCCTACATATTTGTGACCTTTATAATAAGCCAATACGTACATAGTCTTAAGATGTAATTGCTGTATTTTTTTAGTATGAAATAAATTATTATTATTATTTATTACCTTGTAGGAGGCCTTTTAACACTGCGGCTTCCGAAACGCCGTCATCACGTTTGAATATTTCGGCCCCAACGGCAATCTGTTCTGCGAGCAATGTGCCTTGCCTATTGCCACTTCATTTTGGCGATTCTTCGTGCTATGTCGGCATCCTTGGTTCTCTTGTAGATATTTTCACTCCTGATTCGATCACGCAAGCATAGTCCTTTCCCCCTTTGGGCCTTTGTTATAGAACAATCGTGTCTAATTAGAAATGGAAGACGCAATCGATTTTACTTGATAATGGTCACATGGTCCAATATAACGTGTCCGCCATGTCATTGCAAATTACAATGTCTCTGTAAAGGTGAGCTCACACTTATCCGAGCCGAACGCGACGAACGAATCGAAAAAAATGAATTTTAAAATTATATTTAAGAAATTCTATGAAACCTCGCACACCTAACTGCGTCGAATCGTCCGAATCTGGAAGGACTCTAGTATATAAAGAATTTTTACAGTACATTTTGATACAAGTGCAGAAAATGTGTCATTGTGACCAAAGTTCACACGAGGCGTAGGTGAGTGTGTTAAGGAGCCGAGGGCTGCAGCAAAAAATTTACATGTGTCTCAAACTACTTTTTCATTAAACTTACAAAGAAATGAATAAACAAGGTTAATTTTGATATACCTAAGTGAGGAAAGTTTGTCATTGCAACCGAGGCGAAATTCTCTCGAGCCGTATAGGCGAGGGTGTTATGAAGCCGAATGCTGCAGTAACCAATCTCCACGTGTATCAAACAACGTTTTTCAATACACTTACGAAGTAATACTTATTTACTCTGACGACAAAAAAAAAAAAATTACGACGCATTTTTGTTCATTTTGTACTGAAGAAAAGGTTTCAAAGTTGCCATACATTTTAGTTTTGATTTAGATGGCAGCAGGCTCTCGCAAGTACTTATTAACTTAATCACAATATCTGACGGCGGCGGTACCACCTAAAAAATTCTCTTCAAATCTTAAATTCGACATTTTTTTTTTTACAAAATATTAACATAAATAAAATGCAATATTTAATAGACTTTGTTCCCGTGCTTTACCTTTGCAGATTAAAGAAGAAGCAAAGATATCAAACCTTACACGTCCTACTTAATATTAAAAATAGAAATTCAAATATTTTTAACATTTAGAACACAGATTGTTAATTTGTTGATAATACCAAATTATTGTGTAAATAATCTTATTTATTCATGATATTCTTTTCATAAACACAATTTTAATTTTCATTAAATACTAAAACCTTAAAAATATCCATTTCTTTTGCTTTAAAAAAATATTATATTACGGTTGACCGTGACGAAATAGGAATGAAAAAAGCCCTTGTTATGATAATTTAAAAAAAAAAAAACCCGAGTGTGATAAACATGTCATGTTGAACCTATTCGTAGTGCGAAAAGAGCCAGTTTTCGAGTAAGCGTATTGAAAAATTATTTTCTTTCGATTCGTTTGACATGTTCGGCTCGGTAAGTGTGCATTCACCTTTGCAGTGCTGTACCATTACTTATGTCGTAATCAGAGCAACTGTTAGTTCTAATTAGTTGGATTAGCTATCTGTTAAACTGATAGTAGAGAGAGTAACAACTGTTTTGTTGAATAAAGTTTTCGTTCGTTTCTCTTATGTTTGGAATCTGTTGTTGTGGAAAGTTTTTGGCGGTTTTCAGTAAGTTTTTGAGTATCATCTCACATGTTTGGTTTCGAAGATATATATTTTTTATTATTAGATAATATATTTTATTTAGATTTTAGGTTTTTTTGAACAATGTTAGACTTAAATCAGTCTAACACCATACTAGACTTTAATAATATATCTTTTATCGCCTTAAAATGTTGGAAGGTTGGAAGAATCCGATGGATGTGAGATGCACAGGACCGTTCATTGTGGGGACACTTGGGGGAGGCCTATGTTCAACAGAGGACGTCTATCGGCTGAAATGATGACCTAAATAAATGTCTTAAATCCCCAACACGTGTAATGACCAGGTGTAGTGAATCCAGTTATAAAAATCCTTGGCCCTGTAATGGGACAATAACAGCTTGATATAATAAGCAGTTTACGTAACTATTATTGTGACCATAATAACGCTTGATTCAATAGTAATTCTTTTCGTCACATTGTATTCAGTCTCTTTTGTCGTTTATTCGACGGAAAATCACCATTGACAAAAGATAAGTATCACTGATATTATTGTGTGTCGAGCTGGTGAGCGAAATTAGTTGTAATACTTTTGTTATAAAGAAGATACATGGTCAGTATTGTGTGATAATGTATTTAATATTATCATGCTTTTTATGAAGCCTTGAGGGATTTGTTTTAAGGTGGGAAATTATTAAATGACTTTGACTTAATGAAGCGCGAGGACGTATCAGACTCATAATAATTAAAACCATACGGAAGTGTGTTTCCTACAGCATGCAGCTGCCTCCTTCGCCAGCATTACTACTTCCTAGAAGGAGCCGACCGTATACCATTCCTGTTCGCTCCAAAACATAGTCTGAACCACGGCCCGGTTCTAGAGGTCGCCGCTGCTAATTGCCTCCACAAGGACACGGCGATGCATTGCCCAAGCGAGGCATACCTTCACCGTGTCCACCGGGCTCCCGCTATAGATGGGACTGTCAGAATTTGGCTGACTAAAATTCTGGCAGTCCCATCCATAACGACCATAACATACCCGTATTCCTTCAGTTGCCCCGTGGTTACTGTTTCAAAAAATCCCTCAGCTCTGGCTGGCGTCACCCTAACGGACTACACCATTAGGGTCTTAATAGCTCATTAGAGCCACCCGGCACCCACCCCGCCCCGCCTCGTCGCACGGCGTCTACTCGTTGTCGACAGGTGGTCCACGGGTGGACGCCGCGTTATCACCAATAAACGTCGCTCGGTCAACCAGTGAACCCCGTGCGGTCTACGAGTGAACGCCGAATGGTCAACGAGTACAGGTCGCTTTCGCTATCGTCCTTGCGTGAATCACTTGGGGGCAGCGCGCGGTCCACTCGGGACCCGCACGCTGGCAACGCGCGGTTAACGCAACGCAAGCATGCGAGCAGCGAGTTGTCACCGAGTGGTCCACCCACCGTCCGCGCGTGGAGGGCTTACGACTGAGGCGATCCGGTGACGCTACGGAGTTGATATAGTGAGCGCATACCCATACAAGTTCATATAAAGAATACTAACCGCAGAAGGCGAGTCCGTGAGGAGTGGGTGCCGAGTGGCTCTAATGAGCTGTGACCCATATGCTGTTTTGTCACTTCATGCCCATAGTTATTTTCCCCGAAAAGGTGGACAAATATTTCTTCAAACTATTGCTTGGAGAGAATTTTACAGAGCAGTCTTGTCCTTATCACATCCAGTGAACTCTACCCACCCTCATCACGCCATTGGTCTATCGTTTGGGGCAGGCTTTCCTAAGCAGTGTCTTCGTGATCGCCACTTCTTCAGCTATCGACCGTTCTGTCCGCAATTACTTCTCCCACCAAAAACTAAGTGGGAAGGTAGTGGGTACACTTAAGGTTAGCGATTTTACTGGCTACGTCGGTGACCATATTCTTCAGCGGATCCGTTCATTTCTGTAACAGAGTTTGCATAATATGAAGAAAGGAAATAGAAGGAAGTAAGTAGCTATTTTATCGCTTTGAAATGTGCGACTGTACTTGGGTATAGATTGTAAATAGCTAACTACTGAACAGGGGTTCTTGGCCATAGATTGTGAACTGCTGCCCTGACATCGTTATATAATTAATTTAGGTTATCTCTGAAGTACCTTTCACCTCTGCAGTCAGTTTTGGCATCACTTGTATTATTATACTGCCATGGCTGACGGATTGTTTGGAACTACATTAGACCGACATGTACGTGTAACACGCCTGATTTGTACGTAGAACGACGTCACATGGCGTGGATCAAGTATAGCTTTACAAGTCTAGTTTCTATTATGAAATGCGTGGTTACCAACGCGCCCGAATTCTACCTTTATTGTGGCTCTAGAGCACAAAGGACAACTGAAAAAACACAGGCGGGTTTTAGTCAATAAAAGTTTATCAATCGCTCTCGCTTCACTCACAGCGGGAGGAATTATTTTATGATTTCCCACACTATACCTACCTTATACATTTGAACAAGATGACATACAACTATTAACAGATGTTCAAAGAGCAGAACAATTGTTAATTTGGGCTACAATACAATTTTAGTACTGTCCAATACCGCTAGTCAAATGTGTGCGCTTACATAACATTAGAGACTAATCATTTGAAATGATACCAATATAATGTTTGCTGTGCGTACCAGACTACCAGTGTTATTCCTATTGCCCCCAGAATGGACAATAACATGATGCATTTTCGTGTGCCAAAATGTGTGAACATTCCTAATACAATAATGTACAGTTGTCATAAAAGTCGCAGATCTGACCATTTAATTTTGACAACTACTGACAAGCTTTAGAGAATGAGCTGAGAATACAACGATACAAGTTTGAAAAATAAATCTAAAGTACTTACTAACATTCACGTTTTTTAATTTAGAAATTGCCCCCTTCAGGGAATGGATTTTCAGTAATCAGAGGCAGCCCTTGTTACACGCTTTTACTCTGCATGGTGATTGAATTTGAGAATCACATTAAGTTGATTTCCTTTTCTCTCTTAACTGCATAACATCACACATCATCACATCTGTTAGCTTCGAATGTGAAAGCAAATGTGTTAAGTGTGTTGATAAATATAGAGTACGGACGTGCTATTTTTTTTTTTTTTTGATAATTTCATTCCTAAGCAGGTCTATTGAATCTTACACACTATTAACCTACTTTCGATGTTGACTGTACCTACATAAAAACAAACAATAGCGTTGCCATTTCAATGAAATATTGGTTCATGATAACTATTAGCTTGTTCTGCGAAACCATTACTACTTGTAATATGAAACTAACTGTCTAGGATTCATACGACATATCAAACAAACTTATATGGAAATGGTAATTCCTGGAAGAGAGAAAAAAAATTATGTTTGTACAAATGTCGTGGCTAAATCTTAGAAATTGATCGCTTCATGAAATGACCTCCTCCTCCTTAGTCGTTCACTCTTGACAGAGTGGTCGTGGTTGATAATGTTGCATTTTCATTTGGCGAGTGAGGCCCTCGCGATGCGTCTCCATTTGTCCCGGTTTACGGCGTCTCGAGAACTCTGAACTAAGGAGGTTTGTGTTGCAGCTTTGATGAGGTCTGTCCAACGCGTAGGTGAGCGCCCCCGTGACCGCTTCCCCTCCACTTGTCCCTGGACAACGAGTCGCTCAATGGAGGAAATGACCTACTAAAATTTATTAGCCAGATCGTTAAAACGTTAACTTTTGATGATAATGAAATCTTCGTTTGGTCATATCATTGATGTCAGATTTTTAAGATAATCAAAGGTCTGAATAAACTATGACACGCGAGCATTGGAATATCATCAAACTTTAACTTTACCATTATTATACGAAGCAAAATAGAAACATAGTTTTTAACACAATTGATGATTGAATTCCAATGAACTGGTCTGATGATGATGATGGCACTAGAACTCCGTAATAAAACAATGTGTCCTAGCCATTTTTAAGCTTACTGCAATTGTCATAAGATGCACTCTGGCTGTAAATAATTTAAATGAGCATCAAGAAAACTATAGATTTTATTTTACACTGATATCTAAATTGATTTACTAAACAGAAACTGATACTTAATCATGCTTTCGGCAAATGCACGGCAAGAAGATTTATTTGTAAAAATATTGTACCATGTTTGTACAGAACAAATTCAACAAAAGACGACTTAAAACAGATCCTACACAGAACTTCAGCCAACCTTATAAAAGGATATAAACGCGTAGGACCGTTGAGTTCACATCACGCCTTCATTTTCACGAATCCCTTGATTCTCACCAATGTGTACAAAAGCTGTGGGCAGCCCCAGTTTATTCTATAAGAGCAATCGTACTGTCACATCGAAAGCACTTTGAAGACAAGGCTACCCCGGACATTTTGATAACCACAAATACGTGTTTCGCGTTAGAAGGGTATGGCCCAAAGACCGCAAAACAATGATAGCAATATACCAAGTTTGAATACTTAGTCTGTTTGTACCTTCGTCATGAGGTTTTAAAGTGTGCGGTGGAGATATCGGCATTCTTAGGTGGTTTTATCAACCCGATCTGTTGGTTAGTGGAAATAATTTATTTTAATGTAGAAAGTTTTAGATAAAAGGTACGTACTGTGTATTCATGCTAAAAAAACAGAAGCCTTTTTTGTAAAACTTATTTGTATAATTTGCTTGATGTGGTCTAGCTATCCAATTATAATTCAGGCATCAGCAATATTAATACTTTCATCAAAAACCATCTATGGCCATAGAGGTCCTAGGAAATGTATCTCGATATACGAAAATATTTTTCGTAAATGCGAAACCAGAGTAGTTTGTTCAGAATCATTTAATCGATTTCAAATTTTACCATGTTATACTTTTTTCCAAAAATTTTTAAATAAGGTCAAACGTTGGACACACCGTCATTTAGTATAACACAGGTCACGGCAGATCACAGCGGGCATTAGGTGCCAGCGCACAGCTGGGTGCAGAAGCAAAACCACCTCAGCCGCCCCAATGGCCCGGTGACCATATATTTGTGCAGACAACCAGGTAGCGTAACAAGCTTATAACTTAGTGATTTTTCATGATAGGTATAGTTATGAAATATACATAGATTCTTTACTTAAAAAAACCAGAAACGTGTTTCGGAATTCGCATATACTGAACCTATAACTGATAAATAATCATCTACGAGATATCTCGTAATTGAAATTCAATGTGCAAAATTTCCAACCCAATACACTGATTACTTGAAATCATTCTTCCTAACAATTAAACATTCAATTGTCATTCAATTAAGTAAAATTAAACGCGTGATCCGCGTACGCCGGCTCCTGATACCAATAATTTTCCGTCCACCATTGAACGTTCCGTAATTAGGTTATATATTGTGTGTGAGGAAATTATAAATTTGCACAAGCTGTGCCATGAAAATCATTATTGAGCAATTTGTCGCACTCGCCTATAAATGCACCGGTTGATTAATTTATTAAAGGGACCACAGTTTTACATAAATGATGGCTGTGACACAACCATTGCACACCTCCGGTGAAACTGGAATGAAGCTGTGGTAATCGCATTGTTTATTTATGTAGGTCTTTAATATGAATAAATACTGGTATACGGTGTTTACTGGAAAATATACCAACCTACAAAGGCTCTTTTGTCATTTTGATACCTACGTGACGTGCTCGGTTTGCACCCACCACAGGACGGAAGAATGTAGTAATCCTTTGTTATGTGGTTTGCACTTACCCCCTGGTGTATTCTTCTCGCTTCTTTAATAGGTACCACATTCATGTGATACTCTCTAATAAGAAGTTTTGCATTTTTTGTTTGTAGTAATTTTTATTCCTAAATTAATGTTTTTATAATGGAATTTATTAGTCAATAAAAACCATAAAGTAATTATTATACAAATAACTACTTATGAACATTTTTTTTTACATTTATAATTTTGTTTCCAGAAATTCTGTTTATGAAGTGTTTGTCTTGATATCTCCTGTACTATTTAATTTGTATGTGAACGAGTTACTGGAGGAGCTGAGCAGCACCAGAGTCGGATGCCACGTAGGAGGCGCATGCCTTAATAACCTTAGCTACGCTGACGACATGGTGTTGCTCAGTCCCTCTGCTGGCGGACTGAGGAAGCTTATCGCGATTTGCGAGCAATATGCAGTTGCGCACTGTCTGACATATAATGTTAAAAAATCGGAAGTCATGATTTTTAAATACTGCAAAGGACCAGATCACATACTACCCATCAATTTATGTGGATCTCCCTTGAAAATTGTAAACTCTTTTAGGTATCTTGGGCATATTATTAGCGATGACCTAAGCGATCATCTCGACCTTGAGAGGCAAAGACGAAGCATTGCCTGTAAAAGTAACATGCTAGCAAGGCGTTTTGCGTACTGTTCAAAACAGGCAAAAGTTACTCTGTTTAAAGCATATTGTCAGGCGTTCTACACTGGCCAACTGTGGTATAGGTACACGAAGAGTACGTACAATACTCTTCGTGTACAATACAATAATGCTTTCCGGGCCATGCTCAACCTGCCTTGGCGGTGTAGCGCGTCTGGCATGTTTGCCGAGAACAGAGTTGACGACTTCTATGCTGTAGTGAGAAGGCTGAGAGCATCGTTTCATTCAAGACTAATGAGCTGCAAAAACATAATTGTAACCACGATTTTCAAAACACTCTATATGACTTCTAGACATTTTATTATTGTGAATTGAAATCTCTCATTGATTTATTTGACATTTTTATTAATAAACCGAGTCTGACATTTTATTATGTATTGAACTGAATTTGACTTTGTATTAATTATAAAATTGAATCTGACATTTTATTATTAATCTAAACCTGACATTGTATTAATTTAATTTTTGACATTTTATAAGTTAACAAATTGAATCTGACATTGTTATTATTGATCTGACATTGTATTAATTACTGAAACTGAATCTGAATGTATAATATTAATATCTTTAATTTTTAATTTTAATTTTAACATTAACTTTATTCAATATATAAACTGTCTTTTTACTATGGGTTTTCTTAGCCTGAAATAAATGAATTTATTATTATTATTATTTATTATATATCAAGCGTGCTCCATCGTCGGCCTCATCATCGCTTACCATCAGGTGAGATAGTTGTCAGATGCAAGCCTATCAACAATAAAAAAGAAATATATAGGCTAACTAGTAATTAGTGTACGATACTTAAACACGTGATTGTGCTCATTATAACAAACAACTTTTACTATAGGAACAAACCTGACGTCGCGAAAAAAATCAGCTGTTCAGTACATTTATGTTTGCCTGATGTACTGAACAGCTGATATTTTTTTTGCGATTTTGACTTGGCTCCCATAATAAAAATTGTTTGTTATCATGAGCATAATCACGTGTTTAAGTATCGTACACTAATTGCCAGTCACCCTATACAGTATATCCACTTTTGTACAAAAGGCCGGCTCAAGAAAAAATAACCAGACCTTTTTTTGTCTGGCTCCTTGAATACTCAGACACGTCAATCTTTATATATATAATCGTATTGGGAGAATTTCGTATATTTAATAGGAAACTGTACCGAGTTCATTAACAAAATCAACTGAATAACTGCACCTATTTCCATGACATTAGCATTCGTCCTATTAAGAGTCCGGTACAAAATGGAGCTGGAAATGGGAAGGGTCCTGGTTTAAATTTTCACACCGTAATTGGAAAAAATGTTTAGCTACACAACGCCTAAACGACTATGACACAAGCCCCATAGAGGTTGGGCAAACTGAATCAATTTGCGAGCTCCGCCTACACCCTTTGCACTAATTGATTTACTTTGCAACGAGATACTGGCTTCAATTAAAAACCGTAACCTTTAATTGACAATAACCGGAGCCAATAAAGTTAGTGAGGTAGTAACTAAACGATCCACCTGATTGGTTTAGGTTTCAGTAACAAACCGCGGTTTTGAATCTGTTTAGAGATAATTAATGTAATGTTACGCTATGTAGCTGTTATGGAGATGTATTTATTTTATCACCCCTATTTTGAAAGCAGTGAAGGTAATATTGGTAGGTGAAATTGTGACATCATGGGAAAACCGGCGTATCTTAGAACCAATATTTTTAAGATATGTGACATTTACCAAACCGAACTGGACGCGCAGTTCATTTACTCTCTTAAAGAGGCAACTTGATTGCTAGCAGTGGAAACACCATAAAGGCTTTTTTTTAACGAGTTAGACTACAATAACTCAGTGACGTTATTTTTTAATGCCTACTATTAAACTAAACGACCCTTGTGTGACCCCTGTTGTGTGTTGTTAACGATCCTTGTGCTCCTGATTATTTAAAACAATATTTTAAAGTGTTGGGCAGTTCTCATCATCTTAACCTTCGTGCATCCAAAAACATGCTTCTTCATATTCCTTCTCACCGTACTGGCTTTATGTCCAATTCTTACGCTGTTTCCGCCATAAAACTCTGGAATGTGCTTCCCCTTGACATCAAAAAAGCTGAAAGTAAATTATCCTTTAAACGTAAAATTCGGAACTACTACTTGAAGTCCTCTCAACTCTAGTTCGGTCTTCGTTCAGTATTGTTATTAAGTTCTCATAGTGATTTCATATTTTTCATAGTATTTATTAGTTTATTATTTTAGCATATGTATGTATTTTATTATTATAAATAACTTATTTTACATTTTTCCATTTGAACTATTTGTTATTATGTATTTGTTTATTGTGCAAACCTACCACAGTGTTGTCTTTTTTAACCCAAAGGTTGACTGGTAGAGAATGCCTTGTGGCATTAAGTCCGCCTATGTACCACTATTGTACATGAAGTTTAAATAAATAAATATAATTATTTTTAGTTATGAATGAAATAGCTTCTTTCTGCTAGTGACATTGCCCGGGCGAAAGTAGAAAATTATCTCAAGTATTTTTATAATATTTCCAGTATAAAAAATAGTTCATGTGCTCATTCAGGACATGGTCTACCCGACCATGTCCTGAACTAGCACATGAATTGAACTTGCCAAATTTCATGAAAATTATTTCTATCGTTTGAGTGTGAAGAGTCCGTCTGCTTCTGTGGTGAGTGTATGTTTACACTCACCACAGAAGCAGACGGTTGCATTCTTTTACGAAACAGTAACGCTAGCGACACCGACACCGACACCGACTACCAACCATAGCAGGCGCGGGCTTGCGGACGACGAGCAATGGGTAATTCACCGTCCGGCTGTCCGGCATTCGTGGACCGGTATTCTACGCACTCGCAAAAGGAAACCCACGGTCGTAGAATGCAGTGGACAACTGATAGACATAGGCGTGGTTTTAGTCAACAAAAGTCTGACACACCCTCACGCTCAACCCTAGAACAGGTAAGTGATTAGATGATATTCTGCGTTAAAAAAAACACATAGTTCGACACGTTCCCCTTTATTATATAATGAGTCTGATAATGTAAAAATGTCAAACATATAATATCGCAAAATCATTAAAACAACTTTGTAAAATGATCCCATTGTGAACGTGTTCAGTAATACCAGTGTGAACCCATTTGATATTTTATGTAGTTGATGAAGTTCATTAAAGTATGGATAAAATAAAAGTAAGAGATTAAAACAAAATATTTTCAGCCATTACAAAAAACAGGGCTGTTCTCTCGCAAAGCTAAACATACACAAACCTGGCTACTATTTACATGTTGCCGACTTATCAAATTGAAAAAGTATATTTTTTGTACGAACCGAGTGCCATATTTCATGCCAACTGAAATAGCGCTCAACTACCGACCAAAAATATAGACCAGAGCTATATATTTTACGAGTAAACTGAGCTTTGATTTTCGCTAGCTCTCTTTCAAAGTCACCGTGAAATTAGTCTCGCCACATTCGCTCCAAATCCGTACAAAATAAACTTTGCTAAAACGAAAACTTGCTCCGGAAACGCGGAACTGCAAGAAAACTAAATTGACGAATTAGCCGATTACTTTGAAAAGGCTAAGTTTAGATATAGCAACTCTTTTTTTATCTATGTTACGTTCGTAGGAGGTAAGTAATCTCTGGAAGTACTACCGGTCCAATTGACGATTAACTTTTTTCACCGATAGAAAGCTGCTTTATTCCTGAGTGACATAGGCTACATTTTATGAAAGCGGACGAACTCGCGGGCAAAAGCTAGTCTGATATAATCTAGTGCTCAAGCACTAGATTATATTAGACTACCAACTACGATCGCGCCTAATGGTGATGCAATTGTTGATGGTGAGGCGCACTATTAAAATATTAAGATTGATAATAAAAAGAATCTCTGGGAAAGTCAAAACTCAGTTCCAATTAATGACAGGTACTGGTATTCTCTTGGCGATAAACCTCGCTTGAACCGTATCTGGTCAGCATTAAAACAATCTCTCGCTTCTCTACTCACGAAATCGAGCAGATAAGATAGCAAAAGAGAAGATATGTGATCGGAAACCTGCTCACCAGATACGGTGGTAATGAAAATTTACCTGAAACCGATAAAGCCATTTAGAAAACTGAAAAGCTTAGCTTCATAAGATCTAAGTAGGGTCAATGTTCAATAGATTCCATCCAGCCGGGGGTAACCAGTTTAACAAAGATTTATAAACTAAATAAAAGTAATTCTGCAAATAGTCACATAAATTTATATCAGTATTTTTATTTCATAAACACAAATGGAACGCAGACATTGTTAGAAAAATGTAATAGAATAGCACGTATGATGTGTTGTT
Source organism: Mythimna albipuncta (assembly GCA_929112965.1). NCBI lineage: Eukaryota > Metazoa > Arthropoda > Insecta > Lepidoptera > Noctuidae > Mythimna > Mythimna albipuncta. Next base: position 13,330,752 of record OV815969.1, read on the forward strand.
TGGAATTAAAAATACTTTTCAGTTTTAATTGCCAGGGCAAGCTTGTATGCAATGTAACAGTAGCTTTGAAAACATCAATTTAAATTACTGCTGACAACTGTCACATTGCATTTTTATGTTGTTTGTTAATTTTAGAGTGATATAATTAGAATAAAAATAGTGTGTTATAGTCTATCTAAAAAGTCAAATGACTTGGGATTTTTTTATATAATTTTAATCATTTAAAAAATACATATATTCAATACTTTTTATAAGGTTCTTCTATTAGTAAACTACGATCAAGATGAATAATCAAGATTGTTCATCTTGATCATAGCAATTTAGCTTCACTTTTCTTGGACTGACCGACATTTGACTATTCAAAAGTGCCTGTAAATGGTCTATTTGAAATAAATGCTTTGATTTGATTTGATTTGATAGTTTACTATGATTAAGAAATCAACCTTGATTATTGAACTTGTTTTGACTACATCAGATTTAATTTTGCCCTAATAATTAATTATGAGTATATTACGGGAAGTTTGAAAGTGGCGCCAGTGACTGAAAAGTTGAAAGGGAATCGTTTGTCTTGATATGGTCATGTGAAAAGGAGGGAATAAATGCAAAAGGGAGTTAGTGATAGAGTGACGAGTGACAGGACAGAATGGAAGAAAAAAACGTGTTGCGCCGACCCCAAATAAAACGGGACTAGGGCAGGAAGATGATGAATTACCCAAGTCGTTTCACTTTTTAGACAGACTCTATGTTGTTATACATCCTAATTTTATAAATGTGAAAGTAACTCTGTCAGTTTGTTCGCTTTCATGATTAAATATTGAACCGATTTTGATGAAAGTTGCAGAGAAAACTTGAACTCGAAGGATGGACATAGGCTACTTTTATCAGTCTTCAAATTGGACATCGCATCTGCAATAACCAACATTCACGTAGACGAAGTCCTGGCAGATACTTTATAACAATAAACAAAGTCCGGAACTCAAATACTGCATCTAAAACGTAAAAGAAACACCATGAAAATAAAAAACCCTGTGCATGGGTTCAATCGTCAAAGTGAACAACACTCAAGTGCGAATCGATAGCTCAGGGAGTCGATTCATACGGCTTATCCATTCACAGCTTAGCTTTCGAGCGATTCATAAAGCAAAGAGTTTTATTTGCTGTTTCAAACCATAAGCAACACAGAACAATGAAAAACAAATCCGAAGGAATTAAGTACAACCTGTCTCGCTTGGAAAATCACGGACTTAGAAACCGTGCACGCGAAAAGTCTAATCGAGTAATATTTTACAGAACCTTAGTTAAAAGTGCAACTATCCAGCTCATTCCATTCTCCAAACCGTTATTTGTTGGAATGGAAGGCGTTTTAAGTAAAATAAATTACCTGTTACAAGATGAGAGTTTGTGACCGAGCGGGGATCAGCGCGGGCGAACGTTACGGAAATGAGAAATGAATTGTGGGGAGATCGGGCCGTGTGTTCCTCGCCTTAGGTAACCGGCGCTCCCCGGTAAAACTATCGTGTTTTTGAAAGTATGAACATTATCTGGGATGGTGGGAATATTTTTAATAGCGCCGCAATATCTTTTAAATCGTTCATTACCGTTCACTCGGTGGCGGTAATGACGGGAAACGTTCTGCGGTGGCCGCGCTGAAGGTATAATGTTTGTTTTATTACTTTAAATGTTGTTTAACTTACATGAGTTTCGATTACATTTATGTGGCGTTGAATTTGGGCTCTTTGTTTGCTTTCATCTGGACGTTTTTAATGGGCACGTCTTTTGATATGGTTCTCATAGATATTGTGTTTAGATACATATAATTTGAAAATTAACGATATAAACATTATTTTGTAACTATTTATTAGACTGCCCGTGGTGTTTCTTGCTCGATCCTCTTCATGGAGAGCTTCTCTTTGGAACGTGTCTTGCGAACCTTAATTTTTATTTTTATTTTCTGTCACTGACCGATCTTGACAATTCAGATATGCCTGTATATGGCTAGAAATCGTGAATATTATTATAAATGTGAAAGTGTGGAAGTGTGGAAGTGTGGATGTTTGGATGTTTGGATGTTAGTTACTTAATCACGCAAAAACGGCTGAACAGATTTGGATGAAATTTGGCATGCATATAGCCTTTGACATGAAAATGAACATAGGCTACCTTTTATCCCGTTCTAACCTAACGCCACGCGGGTGAAGCCGCGAGCAAAAGCTAGTTATGCAATAAGTGGCAGTACAGTTAATTACTCCTTTCAATTAATCAATTTTCCTTTCATTTAATTTAAGCCAAACTTTTTACCAATCGACTTCAAAAAAAAAGAAGGAGTTTCTCAATTTGGCTGTATTTTTTTTGTAGGTACTAGTCGGTTATCAACAGGCAATAAGAATGTACCAATTATGTTTTATTTAACCTTTCGTATGCCGTAATTAGAGGCACAATTAAAAAGATATTGTGTCACGCGTGGATCCACGTTCCGGACACAAAACGGGTTAATCAAAATAAATCACCAACGCATCAAGCACGTTAACAACATTCGTATTTAATACTTCACCAGTTCAGCGTCTTCAGATTCACTTTGAATAAATGTCAATGTTAACTTCAAGATACTCCAAAAGTCAGAAGAGTTGTGTTAAAAACTTAACAAACTTGGTCGTGTTTGATGTGGGAACGACGTAAAAGTTTCACTGAAAGTGGGGACTAACTTCTCTACGAAAATAAAGGTTACATTTTCTTATACACAAAACAAACAATGTTTCGCTTTATTTGCTGCCAATGCTTTAGTGGGTTGACATTTGTGACTTTTGATAGTTACAAGAGTTAGGTACGGACGAAATACTTCAGTTTATGTAGAAGGCTGACCAAAGTATCCAAAGTTTTCTAATAAGGTAGAATGCGAACTGTTGTGGATTTTTTAGGCTTGAATTAAAAATCTCTAATCCTAAATAGGATTGTTATTGAGCCTTTAAAAATTTCGAAATTCAATACTGTCATACAGATTCCCATACTTTTTGTTACCACAGAGGGGTGTTGGCACAGTATATTCGAGGTGTTGATCAGTTACACTTCTAGTATGGATGCAGGACTACCCGATAACTAAGATTTTGAGTACGCAGTTCTAAATACATAAGTATCTCACTAAAAATATATATTGTGGTCCGAAATATACATTTATTTTAGACCTCAATAAATCCAGAAAATAGTGTTAGTAAAAACTCAAAGCAAAGCAAGTCAAAGCCTGATATTTTTTTGGTTTTCTCTAGCCATTACTGTCCAAGCTAGACTTATCATACCTACAGCACTACAGTGCATTGTAATTGTGTTAGGGAATCTAATGATTTGTGTAAATAACATTTGTTATAATTGGTAAAAAAATAAATTATATTTGTATTATGGTTAATTTAGAATGAAAATATGTAGTAAGTAATAGCATCGCGTTGGTGTATTATAGATGTCATTGTCATGTCTTCAAAAATATATGCTAATATATTTTATGTATTAATTTATACATTTGTGTATAATTATTTGATTTATTATGTACGATTGCGTTAAGTTGTGACATTCTATTTTGGTTGTACTAATCTATTTATACACATAGTGTCAACATCTCTCACCCAACATTCCTGTCGTATGTCAATTGGAATTCTTTTGTAACAAGCAGCACTTTTGTGATCGTCTATTTGTATTTGTTCCATTTTATTATAAGTATTTCTGTGTATCATCATCATCACCAGCCTTTTGTTTTTAATGTTCCTACTGCTGGGACTCAAGCCACCTCTCTAGGAGAGTGAATGAGCCGTAATCCACCACGCGGGTGCAGTGCAGTGCGTGTTGGTGAATGTCACATGTCTACGTATTTATGGTTCTAGGACATACCGGTTTCCTCACGATGTTTTCCTTCACCGTTCTGAGAGCAGTGTCAGCATCATCATTTAATTCATAGCACTCCCCAAGTGTCGCCACAGTGAACGGTCCTGTGCGTCTCGCATCCATCGGATTCCCGCTGCCCACACCAGGCAATTGGTCCACCTTGCGGGAGGCCTTCCAACGCTGCGTCTTCAGGTGCACGATCGCCACTCTGGAACTTTTCAGCCCCATCGACCATCTGTTCTGCGAGCATTGTGCCCTGCCTATTGCCAAGCTATTCTTTGAGCAATGTTCCACCTGGGAACATATGTTCACCTTGTTGTGAGATGATGTTGAACCTTGGTTCTCCTGCGAATTGTGTGTATATTAATTAAGAAAAAAAAGACGCGTGGCACTCGGGGGCTGCCGCGGTAAAGCTATTGCATAGCATTTTTTATCAACTTATGCAATTATAATTATTTATTTATTATATTCATGCAGTATTTTTTTTTCCTTTGTTTTTTTTTTCTTTGATATTCATTGAAGTTACACTTTTTGAGCGTGGTGACCGATAAAAAAACAAATTAGTGCCCCACTAATTTGTTTTTTTTTTATCGGTCACCACGCTATCGGTCAAATTCCGTAACGAAAATAACCTAACACCACCGTGTTAGGTTATTTTCGTTACGGAATTTCTGGATTCGGTCTCCGCGCTCAAGGCCCGCGATAAAAGCTATGCAATAGCTTAAAAATAAAACAAACTATGTTTTTTTCACACTTGAACTTTTAAGTGCAAATATCAGTAGACGAAGATATTATTTCACATTTTGCTACGTTGTTTGCCATAAAATGAAAGTATTTTTCAGATACATATTATTTTATAAGCGTCGTAAAATATAGACGTGTTTTCAATTGAACGGCTTTGTTTGCAAATAGTCTGACTTAAGTTCCTGTGTCCCCTAGATGGGCAGTGCGCCGCCATCCCGTTCGGTCTTGAGTTTCGCGTTTCATTTCGCTCCAGGTCTTCCCAATGTTCTTCGCTTCTGCAATGATCATTCGTCACCAGGTTTGCTTAGGGCAACCACGTTTACGCTTTCCTTGAGGGTTCCAATCTAAGGCTTGCTTCGCCTTGGCTTATACCAAGGCCGCGAATAGTGCTCGGCGATATATAATAAGATAATGTTTATAACCATTATCCCATTCCTACTGTAGTAAAATTTTTATTTTAACAATTAACATATTTTAATCAATAGCTCAGGTATGGGTATGTCTGTCAATATTATGTAAACACGACATCGCCGTCTGACTTTCTGTTGTAACCCCGGAGTTTGTGGTCCAACTTTTTAATGATATGCATACTTCATTCTCGCCTTATGAATTCTTGTTCCCGAATAATTAAATATGTGTTCCTGAAAACCGGAGTTAGTAGAACGTAATAACGAGGAAAGCGGTTTGCTCACTAAAATTGTCTCGTTGGATTAAATATTTTAATAAATTTAGTAAAGAATATTTTTTGTACCCTACTTCTTTGTTTGCGGGCCAGCTCATATTTGATTAAATGATTACATACTTGAAACTTCGTAAGTGAATTCTTTTTAGCGAATCTACCACACTTTGTTTTTTCAGAAATTTAAGAAACTAAATAAAATATCCTGTCGGTGGGGAGTTTTGGAATAATAAATGTAAGAATCCTCACCAGATATATGATAACGTAGGAACAATTTTATCTCTGTACTTGCAATAGGCACTGAGCTACAAGGGGGTCAAAAGTGGGTCGAAACGGTTCGTGTAAATAGTGCACGCCATGCGCGCGGCCTGTTGTTGGAACTTGGCCTGCGCACGGCCGTGCGCTTAGATACAAAAAAACCGGCCAAGAGCGTGTCGGGCCACGCTCAGTGTAGGGTTCCGTAGTTTTCCATCCGTCAAAATAAGTGTACCCACTTATGAGTTTAAAAAAATGCTTGCCTATACGACTATACAACAAACTTAGTCCAGAAATTATTTTGTAGAACCTTTCTGTCTTTTTGTACAAAAACTGTTCTTTCCATCAAGTTCAAAATAATTTTCCTAGAAAGTCCTTATAAAGTTCTACTTTTCAGATTTTTTTCATATTTTCTAAACTTATGATTCAAAAGTTAGAGGGGGGGGGGGACGCATTGTTTTTTACTTTTGGAGCGATTATTTCCGAAATTATTGACATTATCAAAAAATGATTTTAGTAAACCCCTATTCATTTTTAAATACCTATCCAACGATATATCACACGTTAGGGTTGAAATTAAAAAAAAAAATCACTTCCTACTTTACATATAGGGCGCCTACCCTAATAAAACATTTTTTTCCACTTTTTATTTTTCTACTTTGTCGGCGTGATTGATATACATATTGGTACCAAATTTCAGCTTTCTAGTGCTAACAGTCACAGAGATTAAGCGAGGACGGACAGACAGACAGACATGGCGAAACTATAAGGGTTCCTAGTTGACCCTAAAAAAGAGGAACCCTAAAAAAAACTAAAACTGTCAACATCCTGTATTTAGAAACGACTAAAACAAAAAACAAACTCTTGCAGTTTTCAAAAAAGGGGTGAAAGAACACTTTCTATTTCGTCATAGTTGCTTATTAGTATGTATTTATAATTATTAGACAGTATGTATTGTTTGCGATATGTATTCTACTTTATGTATGTTTTATTTATGATAGTATATATATATATTGTAGGTATAGTCTTATAATAATCGCTTTGTTTGTTTCTTTTTCCTTTTATTTACACACTAGACACTGTGTGAAATGTCTCTTTTTCCAATTCTCCTTTCGCGAGTATGCTGGAAGAGATTTCTTTAGAAATAAGCATCACCTATGTACCTATTTTTCTGTTTCTGTCTTCTTTTCTTTTATAAGTTAAGTGTGTACAGTTACCATCACGGATCTTGAGCGCTCGGCGTCAGAGTGGGGATCGCTTTGTGCATATCATACATTGGCGATCGTTTTCGTTGTTAGATACATGCAGCAACGCAGGGAACGAATTATGAGTGACGTATATGATGCGATGGCGCGGCGAGCCAATCACTAACACTCCTCGCCCCCGCGTCTCACTTCGCACCGACCGAAAAAAAAAGAAAGGTTGAGAACCGGTTAAAGGGACCGAATATTTGACTTCTACGCAACTGCTCAAGATCCGTGATGGTAATTGTACATGAACTGTTAAATAAATAAATAAAATATATAAAAAAATAACTATTTACTAGAGAGACCGATAAGAAATTAATGAACCATACGAACTTCAAGGAAAACTTATTTATACTATTTATGAGATAAGTAACAGTCTAAACACTTACTCTTACACTTACTTACGCTGGTACCTTTTACTAGCTAAGTAACATTCAGTTTCCTGCAAAAGATACTCTCAATAACTTCATGATTGTGTACCAGATATCGATGGGAACGAGCACATCGAAGCAAAATTGATGGCCCATGATTCGGGCGGGAGCTGGCTTGAATTTTTATTGAATTTGAGCTTGCTGGCATCAGCTCAAACACTACGTTAGCAGAATTAAATTATGGTAGCGCCAATTACAGCCGTTTTTGAACCGCACGATGGCTGATCGCCAATTTATGCGCTTATAAAGCCCGTTTCAGTTATAACATGATTTCGGTGCCCTGTTGTCGGGAATGTGAGAATGCAGCGTATTAGATTCTCTAACAGTACCAACAGTAGAGAATGTTACTATCGAATTATCGATAAAAATAAACGCACCCTGTTTATGTTTAAACCATTATGTCGTTTATTAGCTCCTGTGGTTTTTTATAAGTATAATGGATAGGCTCGCGTTTGACCACAATCTCACCTGCCATGCAGCAGATTTGCCTGCGTGAAAGTTAAAAATTGTCTCAAGAGATTATTTTCCGGGAATAAAAAGTACCCAAGTACCCTATGTGCTATTCCAGGACACGGGTGTACCAAGTTTCAACTAAATTCGTTCAGCCGTTCGAGTATTAAGAAGTTATAAATATACATACCTACAAACAAACTCACAAACTTTCCATTTTAAAATATCAGTGTGATGTAATGTATTTTGCTAGCCATGTGAGATGAGATAGGTGGATATTTAGTCTATTACTGGACTGCCATAATAAAATCTACATTTGTCTTTGTTGGTTGTAAATTAAATACGTTAAAAGTAGTACTTACCTAAAAAACATAGATCAAAGCTTTCGTGTTTAGAACAAAGGGAAAAATGTTCTCTCATTTTCATGAACAAAAATGATAGTATCGTTACTTATGATATTGCTGTGCTTCAAATTGATTAAAAATTATTCAATGCAGGAGCTTTTGCTTGTTTAGTAGAATTCAGTACAAAAAATACCTCTGTAAATGCAGCACTGCTTTCTAAGTTTTTGTCAAGCTTGGTAATCTTATTCACTTTGCTATTATGCAGCTAGATATCAGTATCTAATTGGGTTTTCTTTAGGTCTCTCTGGAGTCTGGAAATCAGTTTCGGGTCCTGGTAGATCGGCTGGGGCGTGAGGATGTCTGTTCCCTTATGCTTGCGACCATCTCCTTCGCTAGCATTACTGCTTTGCAGAAGAAGACAATCGTCGCCCACTCCCCCTCACTCCGGACTATTGCCCAAACCATGAACCCAGCGCAAGAGGTAGCCGCTGACCCCTTCCCAAGATTAGTGTCATATTTTCCAGCTTCTGACTGCAATCCTATCAACCAATTGGCATTCCTCGGGCTACGTAGGTAACCTTGGTTTTCTTGCAGATATCTTCACTCCTGATTCGATTACGCAAGGAAACTTTGATCGTAGCTCTTTGGATGACTAATTATTCTGATAAGTCCTGTTGCAAGTGACAGCGTTTTAAAGCTATATGACATCGGAATAAGACATAATAGACAAGGCTCGGTCTTACCGGATAGCTGGACGGTGAGCTACCCATTGCTTGTCATCTGCAAACCCGCGCCTGTGGCGGCCGGAGATCGCTCGGCAACTCTGGAGAGCCATGGCGTTTCCTGTCGCGGTGGCTGGGGCGTGTGCATGTACCTACATTCCCTCACGCGTGCAGCCGCCTCCTTTACTGGTATCTGCTTTGCAGAAGGAGGCGACTGCATCCAATTCCTCTCGCTCAGGACCATGGCCTGAGACAGAGCCCGACGCGAGGGGTCGCCACGCCGCGCTCTCAGCAGCGTGTAGCGTCTTGAAAAAATGCATTAGTGGTTATAGGTAATGGCTATCCTGTGGTTATGAGCTAAATAGAAACACACACAATACTCCTTCATAACCATCGATATGCTATCAATAAGAAAATGCAAAACAGTTAAGCTTTCAAGTTTTTAGGTCACCAAGATCTTTGATGTGGTAAAGTCTTCGAGGCACCGAAACTTTTTCTAGGCGATCCGTTTAGCAAAGTTTGTTTTATAGATAAGACGGGCTTCCGCACTGTCATGAATAGCTCGTTTGCTTGATATAAAAACTTGTAAAAATAAATTGTTCTTGAAACAACGGGACACAAGACTTAAGTAGTTTGCTGTTGAACTTACGAACAAGGTTTTTTGTGGTGGTTGGTTGATCTTATTATAACGCTTGCTTTTCAGAAGGTATTCGGCAGAAGTAGGTCTAAGTACAGTGGGAAACTTCTGCAAACTTAGCGGTTGACCATTCCACAACTCAAGTCTTGCTTGAATTGTTAATATCCGGCATTTAAACTAAAGATATTGAGCTGTTCTTTCCTTAAAAACGAAAGAAGGTTTACAGACTAATAAACCAATGATATAAAGAGTGAACTGCTAATTACAGGCCTCCACACATAGATAAAAAAATTAGCACAAGCTACATATTAAGTACTAGTCAACTTTCTGGCATAATTTCCACCATACATAAATTATATTTACCTACTAATAGGTAGAATTGATTAACTATTACATTACTCAATTTTTTTACTATTAATAATGCGCACAGCATAGTAAAACTTCAAAGTAAATATTAATTAAGGTGTATAGTCCCTTGAACCATCTGGCCGAAATTATGTGAACGCAACTCTCGCACTCGCTACGCAAATCTGTGCAATTATTTGCGGCCAGCAGCGCCCGGAAAGCGCTTTAAATCAATTTTCTCTGTGAGATATTGATTGATTTACATACGCAATGTTCACTTTGAAGAATATTTAACCACCAATTTTTATGTGTAAAAATGTTCCTAAAGGTCCAAGACGTTTCGAAGGAGTAGGGAAAAGTTGCGAAAAGTTGGGAAATTGCTAAATATTTTTTTTTACAAAAGTATTAATTGCACGAAAAAATCAAATGTTGATATCAATAATATTCATGAATCTATAATAAACATATATTTTTTTCAAACCACTAGCCGTTACGGAGGAGTAGGCCTCAGAAAATCACTGTTTTATGGAACTTTTCGGGCGCTTGGCCCTTAAGAGAAAGATAGCAACGTAACCCTGTATTATAGACTGTATACCTACGCGTCCAAAGCATTAGTTGGTTAGTGGATAAGTTTTACTGCAAACTAATCTTTTATCAATGATTGTACCTATTCATTCTAGAAACGATTTCGACTTATTACGTTGACCAGGAATATTCTAAAACTTTAAACTGCTTTCCAGAACTTGCTAAACGAAAATCCGTAGCTTCCACCGGTTTGGATCATACGACCTCAAACCCTGAATGTGTGCTTACGATGAGAAGTGAGCAAAGCTCTAAAGAATAGCGGTGGGCGTTTCAACAATTAACAGTTTTTTGTTCTGCAACGAAACAACCGTTTTCCATTCTGCGATCAAATAGTCTTCGATGCACAAATCAGTCTTCAAATTACTGTATGCTAATGCTAATATTGTTATCTTCGAGATTCAACTATCACATTCGTATCGTCGTCGTTTCAAAACTAGTTATTGCAATGAAAAATGAACCTTCTTTTCATAGCTATAAAATTAATTTTTCATTGCAATAACTGGTTTTGAAAGGACGACGCGACGAGTACAGATTTTGCGACAACGAAGGTTTTTTACAACTTCTTCACTCAACGAGTTTCGTCGCGACGAGGACTATTTTTAACAACTGTTTCATCGTCGCAAGTTGCGTTTGGTTGGTTGCGTTTCGTCGTTTAAAAATTCTACAACGCCACACCACTAGCAAAGAAAAGCTGGATTTAAATTAGTATGCTGTTACAGCGAATGCTTTTCGTGGAATTTGCATTCCTTAGTGCAAGACAAGGAAATTATGACAAAGGTGGAGGTGTAGATGGCCTTCTATTGTGTTGAAAGCAACGATGTTGCAGAGTACCCACTCAGGATGACAAAACTGAAAGAATGTACATTTTACTCTTGTTGTGCTTTAAATATTTAAAAACCGGCAAACGCGAGTCGGTCTCGTATACCATGGCTTCCGTATCGTCCGTAGCAAAAAAACGGCAATAAAATCACTTTTTTTTTTGTAGATAGGTTCGCGCTTGACCGCTATCTCACCTGATGGAAAGCGACGATGCGGTCAACGATGGAACGCGCTTACCTAGAAGAAACCTATTCACTCTCGACTTAAAGATTCCCGGGTTGTAGCTATCGGGAAGCACAGACTCCGGCAAGGAATTAAACTCCCTAGCTGTACGCACAATGAATGTGTTCCCAAACGTTTTGTGCGTGTAGGTGGGATATATACACTTTTGTTGTATGGGCTCCATCTCTCGGTCTACCTAGAGCGAGAGAAGTTATGTGATAATTTGCCACCCCAAAAATTCTTTATTCTTATACAATATATAAAAAACTGGCCAAGTGCGAGTCGGACTCGCGGACGAAGGATTATGTGCGGTCCATAGCAAAAAATGGCAAAAAAAAATGTCGATTGTTGTATGGGAGCCCCCTTAAATATTTATTTTTTTCTCTTTTTTAGTATTTGTTCATTATATCGGCAACATAAATATTTTATCTGTAAAAATTTCAACTGTATCACAGTCCATGAGATACAGCCTGGTGACAGATGGACAGACAGACAGACAGACGGACGGACAGTGGAGTCTTAGTAATAGGGCCCCGTTTTATCCTTTGGGTACGTAACCCTAAAATCTTGCATACATACCTACCAGTGGTTTTAACTTTCATGAATGTTGGCAGTTCGCAACTCAAGTAAAGTTTCAGAATAGTAGCCCGGACCGGTTCATTAATACATTTATCTTAATAGAACGCCATTATTTAGTCCCCTCATTTGTTTATTTTGATAGATGACTGAAATTAATGAGAAAATAACACAAAAGCGACAGCAACTTTATCAGCATGCATCTTGCTCCGAGCATTTATATCGTTAATCAAATCAAGTGTTAAATGATCCGTCGAAAGGGAAGGCCCACAAGTACTGGAGCCAAGATATTTCCTGCTTCAACTTCCTGATGATTTTCCTGAGCAATATTTTTTCTTTAAGAACCAATGGAGTCGCTAACACGAGCAATTTGTCAGAAGTCTGCTTTTGTCTGTTCAGATTCGGGTTGTTTATCTTTCACTTTGAATTGGCTCCGAACTTGTCACTTATCATTTGCGAGTTCGTATGTTACGCGTGCTTTGTTCGTAACCCTTATTTTGTAAACTTGTCTGAATATTTTTCGGAATACATCGCTTAAATTAATAATGGCAACTAACTGAACACAGATTTTTTTGTAAAGGGGGATGTGAAAAGAAAAAAAAAAACGTTCGAATTTCGATATTTTTGTTTACAAATTGTAACTTGTTACAATACACGCACCATGTTTGTATTGTATTTTCAACCACATATTATTTTACTTTTAGTATTTAACCATTTTATTACATTTGTTTAATTATTTAAATGTTTATTTATTTATGTGTGTACAGACACAAATGAAAAGAACAAATAAAAATAGAAGAGCAATGATGTTTATTGAAACCTCAAGTGCTTTACAAGTTCCTTCCAACTATGTTTCCTATTTTTTTTTAAACGCGTTTACGTAAACGGACAATCTGTTTACGTGAGTCTGTGTAACAAAAACATTAGTTAATGTCAATGGTATTTATTTGCTTTACAGTTATACTGTTATGGTGCAGACAGCTGTAACAATTGGGTACCTCTCTAACATTAAAATACTTTAGGAAAGGTACGTTGTCTGTAAAAAGTAGGTGAGTACCAATTAATTATAAAATATATTTTCACTAATTACTACCTTGCTGAGCACACAATTGTTTACCAAGTGGTTTTAGACTAAGTAAGTACAGGTAAAAGGCTATGCTTGCGTAGCCAAAAAACTGGAAGGAAGTTGCCTCATTCTGTGAGACCGTCCAATGGTCCAGAAGGAAACGGCAAAGCAGGACCGTTAAAGAGCTGATCCCACTCCGAATCTTAATTTAAAGAGGTAACGGCACCCCTTCTTATGCTGATGGTGATCACCCGGTGGTTTAAGAGAGTTAAAAATCCCACACTTCTACCCAAAGTGCTTTTTGAAGGTTGCCCCTCAAAAAAAAAAAAAAACAAAAATAAATTTAGACGTATCTTACTAATTAAATCTTTACTTATAAAAACAACGCATATCAAAATAAAATAACAATGCTTAACTATTAACAACCTTAGTAACAATATTCACAATGCCTAAGTAAGTACATGATACACCGTCCAACTCAAACGCTCACAGAAAGGTAGTGGTAAATGCCAAGTTCCAGGAACGCAGGCTTGAATACTTGCATAACCCGTATAGCCTATATACGTCGACACCGTAACCGCAACCTTCTCGTTGACAATGTTAGTCTTGAGCAGACATTCAGACTATGTGAGTTATCCTTTAACCGCGACTATGGGGGATGAATTTATTGACACCGCTTGTATGAGAGGAATTCGATGGAACGTGTCGTTCGTAACGGAACTATTTGACGTATTTATAGTGGAGACCACTATTTTATTTTGCGTGAAAAATGCTTCTGGTCGATTTCTGTTTTAAACGTTTATTTTGGTCGTGTTTACTCGTCCGAAACGAATATTGGATTACAAACCGAATTTTGTATTTCCTCACGGAAACAGTTCAAGTGAAATCACCCATCAAGAATGGAACAAAACAAATTCCAACTGAATCAAGCTTAAGACTTAAAGGCTTTTCAAAAAAGGGTTGACCAACTTAAACGCAATTAAACGTCAAAAAATTTCACCGAAAAATCCCTAACCACTTAGTAGGAAAGCCGCAGTTCACGTTTAATGCACTGTACAAGGTACATTAGTATTCTATTGTCTTCCTTTTTTCGAATGGACAGATGCTGTTGGCCTCTTCCGGCCTTTATGGCATCACTGGGCTTAAGCAGGCAAGCACTTAAGGCGCTCAGCCTGTAAAAAGCAAGGGGGGGTTACAAGATGTCTAATGGTGCCTTAGGGAGGGAAGAGAGCTCTGCTCTGCGGTAAAAGAAGTGTGAGCTGTCTTTTTTTATTGTTTTTTGACATGAATGGTTTTTGTTGGTGATAAAAATATTAGTTTTATTTATTTCTGTCATTTGAAGCTGAAGAAAAATGTTACCGAGATTTGTTAAGCGTTCCTTACTGGAATCTTTATTTATTTCACTCCTAATTTAGGACTCGTAGTTCAGTTTTGTGACGTCACAGGTAACAGTATTGATGTTTCAATGGTCGCATGAGAAACGACCCTTATTAACATTCGGGCTGATAAGACAAACATACTTTTGAAGGGTAATCCGATGGATGCGAGACGCACAGGACCGTTCATTGTGGCGACACTTGGAGGAGGCCTATGTCCAACAGTGGATATATTTTGGCTATTATGATGGTAATAACTTTTTAAGAATTGTACCAATTAAGAATAGAATTTGAACTAGATAGGAAAAGCTTGGGATTGTTTTTTAATTCAGTTGTGAATAAATCATTTAGTAGAAGTGCCAAAAATACAAAAAAAAAAAAAAAAATGTGCTCCGTGTTTATCTTTATCAGCACCAGATGCTATAAATTTAAGCTTGAATACTCATCAAGGACGTTACAGCGTAGGCATTGTGACAACTCTAGCTTTTTTATTGTTATTGTTTGACCACTATCTCACCCAATGATAAGCAATGATGTGGCCAACGATGAAGCACGCTTGCCTAGAAGTAACCTATTCACTTTAACTTAAGTTTACTAACCAACCATTGGTTGTTGCCTTGCTGGTAAATTACCGTCACACCACTTTTAAAACACATTAAGATGTTGCTGATAGTTTCAAAATTTAATTTAATAAGTGACTACTTAATGGACTAATGGCTCATACATTACAAAGAGAAATTTGATTTTAATAAAATTTCACAGTATCAACGTCGGCATCGTGCATTTATGCAGTATCATAAATATCGTTGCGAACAGTGGCTTTTAATAGCACGTTTACAAACTTTTATTGAATTCGCTCAATATATTTTGGCATTGGCGCAAATACGATGGTTGTTGAATTAAATAATGAAAAGGCAGTTTCCCACAGGTTTTAAACGGCTGAATGGCAAAGAGCCAACGTTTGTGTTCTACGTATCTACACATTACATCCGATAGACATATCTTTAGCCAGAACCAGATATGTGATTCTAAGTTCAGGCAGTGCTGTTACATTTATTTGCAATAGATTTCCAATAAGACGAGGTGCAGACGACAGTTACACTCATATTATTTTACCGCGCTTTTATTTGAAGAAAATCAAAAAAAAATATTGCCTAGAATAAGGAATAAAAGGTAAATACAGATGTTTGGTCACAGGATATTGAGAAATGGTAGATTGAGTTCGTTGAAAGAATGCAATCATATGGATGGGATGACACCAATTTCTGAATTAAGAATTTGAAGTTGAGTATATTTCAAACTTTACTTAAGCCTGAAAACCTGTCAAAATTCGGTATTAAAATAAAGTGTGAGAAGTTCACATAATACTCAATATAGATATGTACTCTTATCTTCCTAGTTTCCTACATATTATAAAACGAGGTCCCCCACTAGGTCTGATTAAACGAATTTTTAACACAATATGTAGAAATAAAAAACGAGAATATCGCGAAGCTATGCGGCCTGTAAATGAAATACATGCCTGAAACAAACTTAATTTTATAAGTCCTATACTAATAAACATTCACGCCAAGCGAATTCTTAACCAGCCACAACAAACAGTATGTTAATCACGTCAATCCCCAAAAAATCCACATACATTTTTCACGTCCAATGTTTTGACGGAGCGGCCACATTCTAATAATCCATTACAACTAAACACACAGCTTGGCAAACTGTACACAACACACTACATTGTGCCATTTATTAGCCGTCATAAATTGCTTCTGTGGGTTTGCTCAGTTTCAATTAGCGTAACAGACTATTGGGGTTGCGCTCGCATTAGCTTTGGTACTCGATTACTGTTGTCAAACGTAATATCAACGAGTTTATTAGGTTCTCAAAAGTTATGATAGATTTTGATAGAGCTTCCAACAGATTTGTCAAGATTTAAGCTTAAAAAAAAAACAGATTCAAAACTTAAGGCCAATCCAGCAAACGGTATGCTACTTACTGGATTGTTAAGAAGAGTAGCCGCAGAGCGCGTAGCCCCCGCCGTATCAATGATACGGGGCCCCTGAGCTACAGGGGCCCGACATGTACCAAATTCGTAATATGTATTTATCTACTAATATCCACAACCTAAAATTCTCTTATTTATAAAAGGCCAGTAGTTAATGAATAATGGCTAAATAGTAGGCTGTTCTAATAGTTTTTAGCTCACTTAGTTCGTTCTAGCGTTTTCTAAATAAGAAAACAAAAACTCAACCAATACAAGTACCTTCAGTTTGATAAAATAAATGGGCCCCATATCAAAAATATTTGCTATATTTTCATTAGGAATAGCTACGCCACTAAGTTACCGAAACCCTGGAACGCAAAGAAAAACTGAAGGAACACAGCTGGTTTTAGTAAGAAAAAGTGTGATATTCCCTCTCGCTCCACCCAGAGCGAAAGGAGTTTTTTTTATGATATCAAGGGTCACTAGCATAATAAACCTGATGAACCTATCATGGTTTTTATAAGAAAATGATACGGGACGATATCACAATAGTTCATTGTTATCCTAGGGGTGAGAGTAACCTATTTCGTCCCGAGAAGTTGGCGGCCGTCGCTAATTTGAGGGATTAAATAAGTTACTTTCACCCCGTGGTAAACACTGTGCTCTTCATTATTAATACAAGGAAAGTAAAAATAAAATAAAAAGTTTGTAAAACCTGAGTCGTCGTATGATTCTATGTAGGTATCTTTCTTCTGATTTGGCAGTAAAAGGTTCCACTACTGCTTTAGCCTCTTCTCTTATGAAATTAGGCGTTAAATCACTATTTTAAACTGATAAACATAACGTGTTAATAAAAATCTTTGTTGTACGGAAATGTAAACAAAACTCGAAAAAACCAACGACTGATTGCCACTTTCCTCCCGCCATTTTGTTTTTATTTTCTGTGGCTGGCCAGCTATTCAGCCTCATTAATGAAAACTAATTGTAACCTTTTTAAAATAAAGTATTTTAAAGAAATAGTTGAACAAATGAATCACTTAAAATATAATATTATTTAATTAATACATATATTTAAATTATTTTAATTTTATATCGCTCTGTGATTGACTGGCTCTATGGAAAATTGGAACATGGTTCAATAGAAATGTGAAGATAGAACTAGTTTTTTTTTTAAGTAATAATTTGACAGCGGTCAGTTGTAAAGTAAAACTCCCTAGGGATGAAAAGTATCACATTCAGCCCGCTCCTCATGTAACTTCAGACCTACTTTCAGAGTATGAGTAATGAAAACTCTTTTTAAGAACGCTCTCAGTGATGTGACACAAATTTATAAATTCCATATAAAAAGAAATAATAATAAAAATCACACTGTGACGAGTTTACAATAACTCGGCCTCGCGATAGACGCTAAACTTTAGTTAGAAGGTTCATAATATATCAAATTATCATAGATATATATATATTAAAATAGCAATCTAGACCCCATGACACAAGTGTTAACCCAACTCATCTTTTTAAAGATATTTCTCGAAGAATGATCGACACTTTGCGTACCTAATTAGCATATAGTAATGTGAAGGAATACTTCGACGCCTAAGTGTAATATTTCTGTTCGAAGTTACCTATTGTGACTGATCCAATAAGACCCTAGGCTGATAAAATTTTCATTTTTCCTAAATTTCCCTACATGAAAGGTATGAAGGTCGGCTTCCCCCTTAGGGGAAGAGGGCGAGCGCCACCATTCGCCCGCCCTTGTAGCTTTCAACCAGCGACTTGGACAAGCTCCCACCGACAGTAATGGATTTCCAAGGAATATGTCACCTTCTC
Source organism: Mythimna albipuncta (assembly GCA_929112965.1). Taxonomy (NCBI): domain Eukaryota; kingdom Metazoa; phylum Arthropoda; class Insecta; order Lepidoptera; family Noctuidae; genus Mythimna; species Mythimna albipuncta. Next base: position 13,348,925 of record OV815969.1, read on the forward strand.
CCGACTTAGAAAGCTAGGGGATTAGGTGGGGAATTGAGAAAAACAAGGTTAAAATCAAATAGGGTTGGAAATCCAAGGGATAAGGAAGGATAATCTACTTTTCTTTTGAGTTATGAATATTATGAGACTGAGAGGGCTGCAAAAGGGTAAATGACACGTGACGCTTGTATTTGCAAGTTAAATTATTTTAGAAACTACTTCAATCCGTTTCGCTCGTGCGTGTCCTGACCAATCCTACGGCAAAGGGTTGTGAGGCCTCTGCTATTGGATAAGACACACTTCTTCTACAATTGACTCCTTATAACGGCCTACTCACTCTTCACTAAGACAATACAAAACTTAAACAAGCGTGACGTATCGTCAGTCGGTCGCAGAACCATTTACAGTTGCCTTACTAGACGCCGAAGTGGTTTATCGACACTTCTCACTTCCTTACTCTACCCAAAGGTGAGGACATCATAACCTACGTGTCTCCGAGCTACGTCTAGCTTGCGGAGTTTCCAGAGATGAGTCCAAATTACGTGTCTCGCTAAATATTATTTTTTTGTATCAGTAAGAGGCCCGAAGACCGGTGTGTTGTTTTAACGAGATACGTTCCCTAGCGTTCCATAGAACGACTATCAATGCAGTTTGGGGTACTTGGTGAAGCCTACCCCCGCTCCCTGGAAGTGTGCGTATAACAAGAGCAATGTAAATCACTCTACTGTCAGTCAGTTCTTAGGGGGAGGCAGCCATCGCTAGCGTTTGGTGGTTTGTGATCTGTGTGAGTACTCTTAAACTGGCCTCAGCATGTAACGAATATATTCGGTTCAACCTTCAATTGGCAGCGTTTAAGTCATGATTGCGCCAGTATGGCGGGAAGTGTCAAGTCCACTCGATGGAAAGTCAATGTCAACTCACTCCAAAGGAAGGCCTTCTCCGAGTCCCTAACACCAACCGCAACCTCAGGTTACCTTGTCATAGGATGGAATAAGGATGGATAAAACATACAACACTCACCCATTCGGTCTTCAACACAGCCGCTGAGATTCACTCGCGTACTTACACACTACTCACTAGATCACAATCAACGCCCATCCATTCGTACTCTGACTCACATACATAGATCTGTACTATAAATAATAGACAAGCCTAAACTAGACTCGGTTCATCTGTATCTAATACTGTATCACAATACTGGCACTTCTAAGAATTACAACGAGACCTAGCTCTACGATATACCAAGTCAGATGGCTTATTTGGACGTGCGTCCTCTCTCGGGCCCTGAAGCCAAGTGTCCCTAGACGTGTGTTCCCTACTCAGCCCTGACGCTAAGTCTCTAGCCATGTGTCCCCTACCAGCGTCTGACGCGAAGTGTCTTCCTGCCGATCTAACCCCGTGCCTCCTTTCGCCTTAAGGCTCAGTATCGCTTGTCCATTACTTATTAGCATTGTTTTTGTATAGTTTCTAAAAAGGTTTGGGTCGCTTCGTTCTCACGACTTACTCGCACTTGTTGGGTTTTTTTGGTCATTTCTTAACAATTGTGCTAAAGTATTTCCCTTTTTTGTAAATTGTTCCTTTCACATTAAAAGGACAATTTATGAGGGTCTAAGTGGCTCATGTTGCCAGACGTGGTATTCAAAGACAAATATAATATTTTGTTATTAATTTGGAATTAGTGACAGACAGTCACATTCCCCCCTCTGAAAATCAGACGCGTGACGTAGTTCAGCGGATGAGTTTTCACATTAGGATAAACTCGGTATTCTTGTTTAAATTAAAATAGAGTCCTCTTCCCAATTGGCGGGTTAAAATATCAAATAATCTAGTTGGACTGGTTACTTAGTCCAATAAGACAAAATCCTATTGCATTCCTAGTTGGTGTGTTAAAATAATCTAATCTGATTCCAATAAGAGAAAACGCCAAACGTACTAAACGTCAATATGGAAGCATCCTCTGGTGAATACATTCACTCAGCCTTATATCATTTATAATCCCTTAAAATTGGCACATTATAAAATCAAATTAAAAGACAAGTATGTTTATAGTCTTGTTTTACATACGAGTCATTTTGAAATAAGATTTATGTAATAAAACATAATTATATAGAATCCTAAAGAGTTGTGGCTTCCGGTATGTTAAAATAATCTAATCATTATAATTATTGCAGCAAGCACATTAATCTATTAAGTCTGGATACTGGTTATCATTCAGTAATGTATTGCGGAAACATCCCTAGGCTGTACAGAACCGTTAAAATTATTTCCACTTATAAGTCCATCAATATTATTAAGCTCTAACTTTTTATCCTAGTTCAGTGTGACGACTGTTTGCTATTGTAGTTTATCACCAAGACTTTTTCTCAGTCACTTAAAACCGTCAACACGTGCTCGGGCTCAATTGCTTTATTGGCCTCTTGAATTTTAGAAATCTTTAAAAGACCCCTTTTTTTGTTTAATATTGTAAGGGTCGGCCACATTTCGATAACTGGATTTTTTTGTCTCCTGCCATATTGTACGTCAGGTCATTTCGACATAGATTTTTAGAATTTATGGAGAGTTTGGCATCTCAATTGACAAAAATTATTGCTTTCGGCAGATGACGAACATATGTCTGTTTCGTAAAAACACAGGCCAAGTGATTTTTCAAGAGGCCTATTATTGTGTTAAGCTGTTCCAAAACGGATAGCATTTTTTTGTTTTTCTTAAAACGAAGTGACAGGCTGTCAAGTCGTAAAATACACATTTAAGGTACAAGTACTTTGAAGTGGCTCGATATGTGGTAAATATAATTGGTCGTCATGAGTAAATTATATATCGATAAAACCTAGTCAGCGCTAGAATTTCTATATAAGTGTTACAAGAAATGAAAACCTATAAATATTATCTGGTAGGTATGACAAAAGAAGCTAATCATAATCGTCCGATTTTGGCCATGAATCAATTAAGATACGTATATTATAATTTCAACTATCGCATGATGTATAATAGAATCATCATCACCCACCTAGCGTTCATTTGATATCTAGCTGGTAGTTTTGAACCTATTTCTTGTCATTTTTTAAACAACTGCATTTCAGCAGACCTGAGCATGCTTATAGTTTGATTTTACATACCAAGGTCTCCTCTAAGGTTATTCGTGCGGTACCTACAGCGCTCGCTCGCCCTACACTCAGCCTGTCGCAGTTGTTGCAGGACAAAGGCCATTTCCTTACACACCTCCACGCTGTGTCAGCTGCCGAGGTCAATTTCAGGAGCAGCTGAAATAGTTCGCACATAGGAATATTAGATTACATTTCAAAGATGCAATGACCCCCCTCTGATTCTAAGAGGTTATAATAGTTCTGAAATGCAACAAGTGTCAGAAAATTATTAATACTAATTCTACTAGTACTAGTAGTTTTGGATATCCTAGAAGAGTTGAGACCAATATCTTTTTATTAGAGATTGTCCATTTCCTATACACGTGGACACTTTGAGAAATCTGATAATGACTCCTTGCTCTTAATAGTATTAACGTAATTAATCGCTGGTATAAACTTTGAAGCGATTTATTTCTGTAACCCTAATCAATAATATTTAATGTCATAACAAAGATCATACGCGGAATACCTAACGACAAAAGTCAAATAAAAGTAAAACTTAGCTTAGCAAAATAGACCGCGCTACAGCAATCACTGGAATCAGGTGGTGTCAGCCATCAGATGAACCACCGGCCAAGTTCAATGCAGAAACCGTAAGTTTAGATACAGCGTAGGCGCAACGATGAGTAGATTAAATATCCTGGAATTTATAATAAGGCCACACAAGTATCTGCTCAAATAACATAACATACGTTGCCAAGTTTGCAATAACTCAATATTCTACGATTATAATCACTGATACATATACTAGTATGTAGTATAATATATATAATCTACACGCTTATTAGACCTAGGTACTATATATTTCATGTTCATTCCTCTCACTTAACACATACAAATCTCAACCTCAAAACCACACTTCATTTTCACAAACATTTATCTAGATTTAAAACTTATCAATAATTGCAGGGAGTCGGACCCATTCTGACATTAGCTCAGGGCTCTATTATTTGAACTATTACGAGTAATATAAACTAGGTACATAATATTACCTTCTTATATTAAATAAGCATGGGGATCGAACCCATTAGTAGTAGCTTATTAACACACACAGTCATACATGTTGTAATCAACTTATGAATATTTCCGTGTTCATGGGAATCGAACCCTGATAACCAAAGAAATTAAATTCTAATAACTCCTTATAAGTCAAGCGGGAATTGAACCCACAGTTCTGACACAAGATCTCCAGGATTTATCAACCAACGACTCAATCGGGAATCGAACCCAAAACTCATGTCAAATAAAATATAGAATTATACGCTTAAAATAAACAAATCATGCAGGAGTCGAACCTGCTAAATATACTTTTGTAATTATGTATTTGGTTTAAGAATTCAACTTCATGCTAAACACAAATCATTACCTAACCGTTATAATTCTTCCTACATCTAAATAGTCCTAACAGTTTATATCTCTAGAAATTACGTTGTGTTTGTTATTTTAGTAGTAACCCATAAATATCGTTTCTCGTTGCACTGAAGTGAATCAGTACATTTAATGACGAGAATCCTGGTCACGGCACCACATGTGACTGATCCAATAAGACCCTAGGCTGATAAAATTTTCATTTTTCCTAAATTTCCCTACATGAAAGGTATGAAGGTCGGCTTCCCCCTTAGGGGAAGAGGGCGAGCGCCACCATTCGCCCGCCCTTGTAGCTTTCAACCAGCGACTTGGACAAGCTCCCACCGACAGTAATGGATTTCCAAGGAATATGTCACCTTCTCCCGACTTAGAAAGCTAGGGGATTAGGTGGGGAATTGAGAAAAACAAGGTTAAAATCAAATAGGGTTGGAAATCCAAGGGATAAGGAAGGATAATCTACTTTTCTTTTGAGTTATGAATATTATGAGACTGAGAGGGCTGCAAAAGGGTAAATGACACGTGACGCTTGTATTTGCAAGTTAAATTATTTTAGAAACTACTTCAATCCGTTTCGCTCGTGCGTGTCCTGACCAATCCTACGGCAAAGGGTTGTGAGGCCTCTGCTATTGGATAAGACACACTTCTTCTACAATTGACTCCTTATAACGGCCTACTCACTCTTCACTAAGACAATACAAAACTTAAACAAGCGTGACGTATCGTCAGTCGGTCGCAGAACCATTTACAGTTGCCTTACTAGACGCCGAAGTGGTTTATCGACACTTCTCACTTCCTTACTCTACCCAAAGGTGAGGACATCATAACCTACGTGTCTCCGAGCTACGTCTAGCTTGCGGAGTTTCCAGAGATGAGTCCAAATTACGTGTCTCGCTAAATATTATTTTTTTGTATCAGTAAGAGGCCCGAAGACCGGTGTGTTGTTTTAACGAGATACGTTCCCTAGCGTTCCATAGAACGACTATCAATGCAGTTTGGGGTACTTGGTGAAGCCTACCCCCGCTCCCTGGAAGTGTGCGTATAACAAGAGCAATGTAAATCACTCTACTGTCAGTCAGTTCTTAGGGGGAGGCAGCCATCGCTAGCGTTTGGTGGTTTGTGATCTGTGTGAGTACTCTTAAACTGGCCTCAGCATGTAACGAATATATTCGGTTCAACCTTCAATTGGCAGCGTTTAAGTCATGATTGCGCCAGTATGGCGGGAAGTGTCAAGTCCACTCGATGGAAAGTCAATGTCAACTCACTCCAAAGGAAGGCCTTCTCCGAGTCCCTAACACCAACCGCAACCTCAGGTTACCTTGTCATAGGATGGAATAAGGATGGATAAAACATACAACACTCACCCATTCGGTCTTCAACACAGCCGCTGAGATTCACTCGCGTACTTACACACTACTCACTAGATCACAATCAACGCCCATCCATTCGTACTCTGACTCACATACATAGATCTGTACTATAAATAATAGACAAGCCTAAACTAGACTCGGTTCATCTGTATCTAATACTGTATCACAATACTGGCACTTCTAAGAATTACAACGAGACCTAGCTCTACGATATACCAAGTCAGATGGCTTATTTGGACGTGCGTCCTCTCTCGGGCCCTGAAGCCAAGTGTCCCTAGACGTGTGTTCCCTACTCAGCCCTGACGCTAAGTCTCTAGCCATGTGTCCCCTACCAGCGTCTGACGCGAAGTGTCTTCCTGCCGATCTAACCCCGTGCCTCCTTTCGCCTTAAGGCTCAGTATCGCTTGTCCATTACTTATTAGCATTGTTTTTGTATAGTTTCTAAAAAGGTTTGGGTCGCTTCGTTCTCACGACTTACTCGCACTTGTTGGGTTTTTTTGGTCATTTCTTAACAATTGTGCTAAAGTATTTCCCTTTTTTGTAAATTGTTCCTTTCACATTAAAAGGACAATTTATGAGGGTCTAAGTGGCTCATGTTGCCAGACGTGGTATTCAAAGACAAATATAATATTTTGTTATTAATTTGGAATTAGTGACAGACAGTCACACTATATATATATAATAATTAAGGACATACCTTTATTTAGTCATTTCCTAACGAAAAAAGTAATTTTCAGCATCAATCTTAATAAAACCAGTTTTAAAATCATTATAGTCTAGGCTGCAAGTATTCAGAAACACTGTAACATACATTAGCCAAAGAAAAAAATAGTTTTTTTTCGTAATATATTGATTAAGAAACTTTATTCACTCAACATGTTCACTTCTATGAGGAAAAAATAAATAAATGAAGGGTTAAGTTAATAAAAGCGACGGTATCGAAGAAAGAAAGAGAAAAGAAACAAAAGTAAAATTACTGTAAACTTAACACTTAGTAACATTTAAAATATGGTGTTTTAATAGCCTTTTAAAAGTGGTAAGAGATTTCCATGGTAATATTAAGTATGCGTTAACAACAAAACTATAAATATGGTTCACAGTAGAATACACAATACTTAGTTCTGACGATAACAAATAGGTAAATAAGTACTAGCTTAAAAACGACCCTAGTGCAAGCACACACCGTCGTACTTCACCGTCAGTTGACAAATTGCGCCGGGTGGAAACAGCTGATACCACTGTTTTTGCATCACTCCCTGACTAGGAATGGTAATGATATTGAATACAAAGGTCTTACTTGCCTAGAAGAGGGGAAAACCTACATAACGAGGAACACTAAAAACCCTATTGATTATTAGATTACCTTTTGTAACCAAAAAAAAATCTATAATATTATTCTTTTTAAACTTAATCTACACTGTTACGTCTACACTACTATACTAAAGAGGTAAAGTTTGTTTTTTTGTTTGAAGGAGGTAAATTTCGACTGGCCTGTTGGTCTAGTGGTTAGTGACCCTGACTGCTATGCCGGAGGTCGTGGGTTCGAGTCCCACCAGGGCAAATGTTTGTGTGATGAGCATAATCATTTGTTCTGTGTCTGGGTATAATTTGTCTATATATTATAGATAAATTACACCTTTACAGTATGTATTTAGAAATATATAAGTTTTTTTTTACCTATTATTTTGACATTACGAATAGACAATTAAATTTTATTTGTAAATACCTATGTATGTAATACCTGCCATACACGCTAGGGTAGGTATACCTGACAGTTCTTAACGAAAAAGCTATGACGGCTATTTCCATACTAAAACGAAACAACAGTAGTTAGTAACTATTCATATAAGTTTCTATACGAAGTCTACTTCCTATTGTACGTATCTACAAAGTCCGTAACATATTGGTGCTCACGCCCCGAGAGTTCATGACAGCAGCTGTCAAGACGCTACTGACGCGCGTGATTGACGAATGGCCTTGTGTAGATATCGCCTTAAATTACCACACAAATAACTTCGGGACATAGCCTAGCAAGAGGCCATGATAATGGATAAAGTGGAGCTCGATTTTGGATCGCATTTTAAATTTAGATATATTAGATTGATGATGCATTTATTCAGTGAAAATGTGAGCTAAGCCACTTAATCAAAAAGCATTCTACTAGTGAAAGAATTTTAAAAATCGGTCCACTATTTTTGAGTCATTACAAAAAAAAAAACTAATCTTTTTTCTATACCACTTTTTTACAACTTACTGTTTTCTGAACTAGAGTGTAAAAGTAAAAGTAAAGTATTTATCGTATAAAGCTGTGCGCTAAGCGCCCCTGCAAGTCGCCTGGTAACCCACGTCTATTTATTTCTTCATATGTGTATTGAAAAACGTCGTTTCATACGCGTGGAAATTATTAGTTCTTATCAGTCTTATCACAATTCTACTTCAGTCGCTATGACAAACTTTTTCCAATAATGTGTGTAACACTAGTGTAGATAAATGTACCTACTTCTAATTTTATTTTATAGTATTTATTTATATCTACATATAAAGCTATAAATGGATTTTTATATCCATTGCGACTTCACACTCCTCATGAAGTCGTAAAAATAGCAATTCCGATTGTATTTATTTCTACTAAGTTGTTAAATGCGAGTCTGACTTTGAAGAGTAACATTGTCAGCCAGGTCAAAGTTATAATTAAATGAAACGATACAATTTAAGACACATCATTTCTGAACTTTTAAATGGAAAGCAATAAAAAATAAAATGGATAGCATTAATTGGAAAACTAAAGACTGAGTCTACGTACTAGAGACATACAAGTAGATTTTGTTTGTGCCCATATCATTTTCATAATGTAGATAACATTATAAAATTGGAATGAATACATTGGTAATAATGCACTTCTATAACACTGTAATTTTATAATATTTTGATTTAATTTAATATTATAATTTTAAATTTTATATAATCTGATTTTAATTTATTTTAAACTAGCTGCTGCCCGCGACGTCGTCTGCGTGAAGGCTCTACAGCACCAAAAATACCTAAGATGCCAGTGCCGCTATAGCATTATAAGTAAACAACTTTTAAAATAGCATTAAAATAGAAGTTTTTTTTTGCAAGCGAAGCAAGTTAAAAGAATTATATGGTAATCCTGCTGAGTTCAGTCATAAGATGTGACTGAAGGAAGTAGAGAAAATAAAGCAGGAATACATTCCAGGACACAAAAGAGTAAAAATATGTACAAAGGTATCATACCTTACAACACTTCCCTTCCGTTGGTAGTTATTAAATACTGCCAGAAGCCAAAATGTAAAGAGAATCAGGACTGGTGACGCGAGAGCAAGCAACGTACAGTTGCCCGTGTGAGAAGCAACTCGTCCTGAGGTCGACACCCGCTGCCCTCAGTGTCTGCTCTTGCGACTTATTGATGGTCATCGCGAAGCAAACACTCACGGAAAACTGTACGCGCTTGAACTGGAACGGGAAGCTATGAGGTATGAGGGGAATGAGTGGTATTAATACTGCTTCGCCGACGCCACAACCCGTAAGAATTTCCGCCTCAATGGTGTATCTGTGGAGCAAGATGACTTAAGGCGGGTCCCGTTACACAACTTCGGAGGAGACAGGTTCTGAAGAAGCATAATCGGGACACCAACCTTCAGCTTGATGGTATGCGCCAGAAGTACACTCGCTGACAGGGAGTTCAGAAATTCCACGGGATAATATGTGGCGTCATCTTGCTCGAAAACAGTGTTTATCTTCTTCTGTTTATATTCACTTCATTTTATTTATTTATTTATTTATTTATTTATTTATGTATCCTTTATTGTACACCAAAATAATAAATTACACATTTGAGCCTTATATTTAGAACATACAATTGGCGGCCTTATCGCATTCCGCGATCTCTTCCAGGCAACCTTCATTCCTCTCAATTGCTGCATCCTGATCATTTTTGGACGTCAAAATGGCCCGCTCACACACCCAATAGTTCTGCTGGTGCAGTATACGACTGATGTCCCCGTACACACAGCGAATGAGTTCTTCTAAGCTGAAACCACTCTACCGAGAGACTCTGGAAGCACCACCTGTCCACCTCTCTCTTCTCGTAGAGTGCCTTCGCCAAAACTAAGAAGGACATCGGAGAATTCTTGAGCACGTGCATTGCCGCCGAGTCGAGCTCTCATATTAATGGTCAGCGTACGAACTCGTGACCACAACGAAGATCGTTTCAACGAAGCATTCACCTCGTCAGCCCTCGATCCCGGCGTCACTACAGAAAGTGTTTGCCGGAAATCGCCACTAAACAGAACTGTGACACCACCCATCAAATGTTCGTTCCTGCGAATGTCCTGGAGGTTTCTATCAACGACCTCATCTGCCTTCCTATTGGCCATCGTACACTCATCATCAGAGAGCAATCCTTGAGCACGTGTCCCTTATCGCTGTTACGTGACACACCACAAACAGGCGTTTCGGCGCTCTCTAAATCGATGGGAATTTTAAACATGGCATATGCTGTCTTGCCACCCGGAAGCAGTGTGGCAGCGATTCCCAACGACGCTACAGCAATAGCAATTTTGCCTTGCCTCCTGTTTTCTGCAAGTGGTAACAAATGTTTTTCCTGTTCCACCAGGAGCATCCAAGAAAAAAAGTTTAACCTGGTTTTGCCCAACGCTTTCAAATACGGTGTCATAAATTTGTTTTTGCTCTTAAGAGAACAAAGCGACATGGTCATTTCGTATGGTGGTCATTTCGCCCGGATCGTAATTTGTCTCAGCGTTATACTCCCGATTTCCACGGTCTTGATGCGGTTATGATTGGGAAGCTGGTAACCCATATTCGATCAGTGGATTGCCGCCGATAGAAATGACCACATCTTGAAGTGAACTGAAACAGGTGTTCAGCACGCATTTATCAGTTACTTTGACTTTGTCTCCAATAGCGCACCTCAAAGTTCTTAGAAAATCTTCAGACAGATGATGGCGATACTTCATCCACAAAGCTACTGGGTTCGCGACTCCACAAAACACCAAGATGACGGCAAATAGATGACGCATGCGGCTGGGACTGTCACTGACGCTCGCCTCCGCGAGGGTGTCATCCCAATTAGGCAAAAGGCTGCGCGGTAAGTGTGATACTCCACGCCATCAAATGTCCTCAAAAAGGCGAAAGACGTTGGCCCTCGGACAGTATGAAGTAACAACCGTAGAAAATAGCATTCGCCATTATTGGAATGCACGGTATAAACACCCTACCCAATGCAGTGTTTGAAAATTCCAGGAAAACCTTCCACAGCACCTCCTCGTCGACGTAGGTTAAATACACGTCGGTTGAAGGCACCTCGTCTTACGTAAGGGATCTCGCAAACTGGTCGACTTCACAGAGCCTGAAAAATGCCACCATGTAATACTTAACACCGCATTTTTTTTATTGTCTTCCTCAACTCTGCTCAAGATTTTGAGGGTTTTGTTGGAACATGAATTTGTCAAAACGAACTATAATACGAAGAATTTGCACATTACCATCTATGAATTTTAAGAATAACTAACTACTAACCTTGTCAACATAATCAAATTTAATTTTTTTATTTTATAAAAACTGTTAACATGTAACTTGATTTGATTTTTAAGAAATCTCATAGATGGCGCTGCTTCAAAATTGTTTTATACTACTAACATTCATTAAACTATGTTTCTCTGCCCAAGTTATTTAAATGGCGTAGTTTTTATAGTGTAAAGCTAGATAATAGTATGGCTTACTCAAAACCAACATTTAAATATGCGTCGTTAGATTACACGCTGTCACAGAATACGTAAGAAAAATAAAGATTCACAGCTCCTCCCCCGTAGGTGATAGCGCAATAATATGTAGCCTATATGTTGTCCCGAACTCTTAGTAATATTCATGCAAAATTTGAAGTAAATCCGTGCAGTACTACGGAAGTGTACACAGTACAGTACACTTTGAAGAAATGCCTAACGATTAAACACGTTATTGTGGCTAATTTATAAAAGATAGATATATACTATTGAAGACTTTTTTGTAGATCTATTAGAGACCATCATCTTTGTAATACATACTTTTGGTGTATGATCAACGTATGTGAGGATAAGAGCTCGAACGCGCATTTTCATCCGACTTGCTTCAAATTTATCGTCCCTTCTCAGCTCCGTTATGTTATATAGCCTATAACCTGCCCAGAAGTATGGACCATAATCGTACCAAGTTTGGTTAAAATCTCTTCAGTAGTTTTTGACCCCTGCGTGCACATACAGACAGACAGACAGACAGACAAAAAATTTACTGATTGCATTTTTGGCATCAGTATCGATCACCAGTCATCCTCTACTATTAATTTTAAATATATATTCAATGTACAGAATTGACCTCTCTACAGTTTTATTATAAGTATAGATTAGTAGATACTGATGTCCTAACTTCAAACAAATTTAAATCGCATAAATTAAAACTAACGTTTTAAATTGGTTCTCGTATTTTAATGTTGATTATTTATTGGTTTTTAATCTATCTCACTAATTAGACCTACTATGAATATTATGCATATTATAAGTACTTACCTGTGACTTGGGCACGCCACAGTTATGGCGGTAAGCCCCTCTTTGAGGCGTGGTTGGAAAGACCTCACGGCTGCCTCACCTTCCACATGACGCAGGTTCTCACCGGATATGGTAAGTTCGGAAGGTTCCTGCATCGGATTCGTTACTGTGCGTGGGCGGAGCATCGCCATGTCCTTGTGGGGACGATCGGTGGCGACAATTTTTCAAGCCGGGTCTTGTCACAGGCCATGGTCCGAAGCGAAGAGGAAGGGCAGGCGGTCGCCTCCTTCTGCGAAGCAGTAATGCTAGCAAAGGAGGAGGCCGACCGCATTAGGAAACGGCGTTCACGCCCGGCTGCCACCGGGATTCCAGTCCTGATTTTCGACCACCGTAGACACGGGCTTGCAATGTTCCCACGCAGGAGTTGTCAGCAACAGTAGGGGCCCAGCTGGGTCGAACCCTTCTGGGGCTAGGGTCTTTTTCCGAAAGAGAGGCTCGGCTCTGGTATAAAAGGCAAAAAGGAACGGGTGGGTTTTTAGTCAGTAAGAATCTGACACTATCCCCCGCCCTTGGGCAGACCAAGGGCGGGGGATGTGATTTGGATGATTTTTAACCACCGAAAAAAGAAAACCTGTAAGTGACTTTTTTATACTTTGGATCACCTCGTAAATGTTGTTAATTACATTGTTGAAATTATTTGTCAATAAGTCGTTGGTGTGTCTTAGACACAAATAAATAAATAGAAGTACTACGCGTTCCAAATGAGAATAGGACCGATTCCTATGTTTTGACGTCTCGTCGTACTGTCAAATCGAAGAAATTTTGGCAAAATTGAAGAACTTAGAGATGAGTAAAATTTAAGATTTTTTCTGATTAAACTTTTTTCGTTCACAGTTCATAAATAAATTATTTTTTTCGTGATTTAATTAATGTTTAAAAATTCTTTCCTCGATTTGACAGTAAATCGTGACGTCACAACATGGCGGGCGATCCTATTCTCCTTTGGAACGCATTGTACTTAGTATTAATTCAGCTACCACATCAACATAAATTAATCAGTCTGTCTTGATAATAAAACAACCTAACGTACATCAATGAAAACCAGTAGGTAAGCATCCTCAGCAAACGGATTGAATCTCTTACAAATAAAATTAAACTGTTTTTATTTCCGGAAGCACCAAATTAAAAGATCCGTTTAATTAAATTCAAAAGCTTCCTTAACGTTAGCTAAAGATAAAACAGTTAAGACCTACATGAAACGTTTCCTTTGTGCAAATAAAACAAAAGGTATGGCGAAACCACTAAACAGAGCGGGCATGAGAACACAAACAAAATTAAAGAAAAACTGAACAACAAGTAAACATCGACGAAGCATGTCCGGTTCGGGAAGCTAAGCTAATACTTGCTGGGAGAAGTTGAAAGCCTTAGTGGAGCCTTTTCTATCTAATCGAATAATCGAAGAAGAATGAATAAAAAAATAACAAAATTGCAAATAATATGTAATATTCCACAACTATCACACACCGCCGTCTAGTCCCAAGCTATGCAGAGCTTGTTTTATGAGTACTAGACAACTAATAAACATATTTAAATATTTCTAAATGCTATATAATAAATAAATATATCTAATATTATGGATAAATTACACCCAGACACAGAATAAATGATCATGCTCATCACACAAAATGTTTTCTTGGGTGGGAATCGAACCATCTCCAGCATAGCAGTCAGGGCCATTAACTTCTAGACCAACAGGCCAGTCAGATAAGTAACCGAGTACATACCTAAAGCTTGCTGTACTTGTGATTGTCTCAAAGCCAACCAACAAAATACCTAATTTACAAACCATAATACCCAATGGAGTCAAGAGTCAATACTATGCAATCCGAAATCTTTGATATCCAACGCCCAAACAAACCGAACATCAGATTTGGGCCAAAGTTAATATAAACACGCGAAAAACTAGATCGGGCCACAGGGCGTCACATCCGACCAAAAGTACGAGAAAAACGGGTAAACCCGACGTAACGAGTAACCGATAGCAAAAGCAAAAACCCTGCATCGAGCCTGAAAGAAACTAACTGCGAATTAATAGAGCAGTTAGGAGCCGCTCAAAACTACCCGCCAATGTTCAGCCGATTTAAATTCATTCTGTATTGTATAGTGCAGTGAAAATTTACCTTTTTAGGGTTGCCTTTTGACACATTTGCAAATGGGAGGGTTTAATAAAAGGGGCAATTCTTTGAAACCGAAAGAATGTCTCATTAATCTGGCTTAGTTTTTTCTTAACAATTTGCTATTTTTATTTACATCTGCTTTACCTGTATTAGTAGTCCTCGATCACTAAATGTATCATAGGCACTCATTTGCGCCCATTGGCTTACGACACAAAATAGATAGGTGTGAAAACTAGGCCAGATTAATGACACATTCTCTTGGTTACAAAAAATCATCCAAAACTGCTTTTTTTATAGATAAAAAACAGAAGTTTGAAAAATATGGGTCGCAACAGTGGCACCTAAGTTTGATGCCAGTTGGAAAAGTTTGTCATTGCAGTCGAGTCGAAAATTGTGCAAGACAAGTGTATCAAACAACGTTATTCAACACACTTACAAAAAAAAGAACTTGAAAAACATAGTATTTAGCAACAAATTATTGTGAGAAATAGTTTCTACTTTTATTTCAATACGACATAAACTGATATAATTAAAATAATAAATTGTAGGGTCTTGCCGCCACACTTTTCTACACTAGTACCTATGAAATGCATTGTGAGCCTAGATGCAATGGGGCTAACTCAAAACTTGTTGCAAAGAGGTTTTCCTTCGTAACAAAAGGGTTATCCGAAAGGGCGCTCGAGCCCTGGTATGAAGTCTAGAAGGAACGGGGTAGGTGTTTTAGTCAGTAAGAGTCTGGCGTTATCTCCCGCTCCGCCCCAGAGCGGGGGATGTCATTGGATGATTTTTCCCCACCATAAAAAAAGGTACTAACCACATACCTACCTAAGTAAATATCTGTGTACATTAACAACTAGATAACACCTGAAATCTTTATTCATGAACTGATAAGGTTACATAACAATCACGTGATGCAAATTAATTAAGATAATTATTATCTAAGCGACAAATGTTCAGATTATACTTTCCCATAAAAAAAGACTTTTACTATGGAAGTAATTAATTTGAAAGAATGCTAATTTTTCTTTTAATCGCTTCTTTAGCGCCGCCAACTTTTATCTACTTTGTTTGAATTACTTTCGGTCGAGCAGTTCGCGGCAAGTTTCCAAACATTTTTATACTAAGTTATAACACTTTTATTATAATACAAAGCCTTTGTTCCAAAATAAATTTATAAATTAAGTTAAAGTAGGTAAACGTAAATATTCCGTTTTAGGAGAGACAAAACAAAAGTTAGTGACAAAGTTTAGGTACTTAAGTAGATAATGATCAAAACAAAGTCATGAAAATCCTTTCAAAACATGCTATACTCTTATTGCAACACTACATGAGTAGATAACACTGTTCGTCTGTTTAAAGCTATTCATAAAGCAAAATTCACAATAAGAAACAAAAAAAACTATCCATAACGATTCCCATTTAGTGCCCAGCCATGTTTATTGTTGACATTCCCAAAAATAAACACTAGTAGATTTCCACTTTAAAACACTGCTGCGTATCCATTTTGAAACAGAATCTGTAATGTATTCGATCGGCGAATTCGTGACTACTCAATGCAGATCAAATATGAGCCAAATTGGATCCGTACACACGCCGGACCCCTGAAAAAAAGGTTTGCAGCACCGTAAAGGCATTTCATTCGATAGACTTGGAAAAAGAACGAGGCGATCGAGACAAACCGTTTCTGTTCGGAACCATGAAATTACCAAATCGTTTGTACACCTACTTTGACTTGTAGGTAAATAAAGAAACCACTTCGGACTGAATTGATTTGATTTTAGATTGCTATTAATTCAAGAGCCTTGTGTAAATGTGTATAGCTAGAACTACATCAGACGTACACGTGTAACATGCCTGATTTGTACGTAGAACGACGTCACGTGACGTGTGTCAAGTGTAACTCTGCAAGCCTATTATAGTTTCCATAAAAAATGTATGGAGGCTGACACGCCCAGATCGGCGTACGTGGTACACGAGTGAGCGAGCAGTGTAGTTCTATCTTAAAGCTGGATCCACATTAGACATATGCACACGTGTAACACGCCTTTTTTTTTTTTTTTTTTATTGTTGGAAAAATCATGCATTGACATCCCCCGCCCTTGGGCGGAGCGGGAGATAGTGTCAGACTCTTACTGACTAAAAGACCCACCCCGTTCCTTCTAGCCTTCATACCGGGGCTCGAGCGCCCTTTCGGATAACCCTGGCCCCAGTAGGCTTCGACCCGGCTGGGTCCCTGCTGTTGCTGACAACTCCTTGAGGCGCGCGGGAACAGTGCGCGCCGTCGACGACTTGGGCTTGGTCCGGACGGTTACCGGACGGCCGGACAGCGAGCTACCCATTGCTCACTGTCCGCAAGCCCGCGTCTACGTTGGCCGGAAATCGGGATCAGAATCCCGGCGACGGCGGCGGCGATAACGCCGTTGCCTGATGCGTTCGGCCTCCTCCTTTGCAAGCATTACTGCTTCGCAGAAGTCGGCGACCGCCTGCCACTCCTCCTCGCTCCGGACCATGGCCTCAACCAAGGCCCGGCGCGAGAGGTCTCCGCCGCCGATCGCCCCCACGAGGGCACGGCGATGCTCCGCCCAAGCAGGGCACACCTCGACTGTGTGCTCCACCGTGTCCTCCGGGCGTTCCGCACAGTGGCGACACCCGGGCGTCACTTCCGCATGAATCCGGTGCAGGAAACTCCCGAACGAACCATGTCCGGTGAGGACCTGCGTCATGCGGAAGGTAAGGACGCCGTGAGGCCTTTCCAGCCACGCCTCAAAGAGGGGACTTACCGCCATGATTGTGGCGTGCCCAGCACTGGGTTGCGATAGTCGTTGACGCCATTTCACCATGAGATCCCGCCGGAGCTCTGTCCGCCATGCCGTGACCTGTCGCGGCAGCGGACTTTCACCCCGGCGTTGCATCTCCACGCGCATATCGTGCATGTGTGCAAGGACTGTTGCCTGATCCCACGGTGGTAGGCCAGCCAGAAGGCTCGCCGCTTCGCGGGAGACCGTGCAGTATCCCCGCACCATCCTTATCGCCATGACCCTCTGGCAGGCGTTCAGTATGGCCGCCGGTTGCTTTTTCAGCGACGGCGCCCACACCGGCATCCCGTAGAGGGCCATGGACCGAACGATCCCCGCGTAGAGCCTCCGGCAGGAGGCGTCTGGACCCCCAAGGTTGGGCAGGAGCCGCTTGAGCGCAGCCCCAGCCCGGCTGAGTTTGGGAGCCAGACGTCGGAAATGCTCCACGAAATTCCACCGGCTGTCGAGGACGAGTCCCAGGTACTTCATCGTCGACCCGACACCGATGTGAACTCCTCCTACCGCTAGTTGGGAACTCAATGGCGGCGCGTTCCGAGACCGGCGACCGTGAAAACACATCGCCTCGGATTTGTGAAGCGCCACCTTGAGTCCCAACTCCTGGATCCGATCAACGACCATCGCAACCCCGCGTGTCGCTAGAGCGACCGCCGCCTGGTACGACTCTCCCCGCGCTAGGACCAGCGTGTCGTCTGCGTAGCAAACCACGCTGACCCCGTCAGGGAAGTCGCCGCGCAGCACGTAGTTGTACCCGATGTTCCACAAGGGTGGCCCTAGTACTGACCCCTGCGGAACACCGCACGACATCTCTCGACGTTTCCAGTCTCCCTGGTGACCGGGGTAGACTATAAGTCTCTCCGACAGATAGGCCTCGACCACTCGACAGAGGTACTCGGGCACCCGGTGATACCGGAGTGCCCTCCGGATCGTACTCCAGGACGTGTAACACGCCTGATTTGTACGTAGAACGACGTAGCGTGACGTGTGTCAAGTGTATCTCCACAAGTCTAGTTTCCATTTGAAATGTATCGAGACCGACGCGCCAAGATGTTCGTGTGTGGCACACGTATGAGTAGTGTAGTTCTACCTTAACGCTAGACATTAAATCGACGTACACGTGTAACACGCCTGATTTGTACGTAGAACGACGTCGCGTGACGTGTGTAAAGTGTATCTCTACAAGTCTAGTTTCCATTTAAAATGTATGGAGACCGACGCGCCCAGATGTTCGTGTGTGGCACACGTATGAGCAGTGCAGTTCTACCTTAACGCTAGACATTAAACCGACGCACACGTGTAACACGCCTGATTTGTACGTAGAACGACGTTGCATGGCGTGTATCAAATGTATCTCTACAAGGCTGGTTTCCATTTAAAATGTATGGAGACCGACGCGCCCAGATGTTCGTGTGTGGCACACGTGTGATCAGTGTAGTTCTTAAATGGCACACTTAAGTAGGTGTCTAAACAAACAGATTAGAATTATCCATAGAAACTAAGTTATATTAGTTAACTTGATTTGAAATAATTTTCGATAACTTATTAAATCTAATCATGTTCTTTTTAGGGTTCCGTACATCAAAAGGAAAAACGGAACCCTTATAGGACCACTTTGTTCTCCGCCCATCTGTCTGTCTGTCAAGACCCTTTATCTCGAGAACGCGTGGAGGTATCGAGTTAAAACCATATAGTCAGGTCTGCGGTCCCTTCAAGTTGTGAAAAAATCAAACTTCTAAGTTAATGAGTAAAACAGATACGGCCGTTGAGTCGCAATAAAACGTTTATTTTGATACTCTCCAAGATAGAAAATCATAAGGTACTTCCCGTCGACCCAGAATCCTGAAATTTGGTACAAACCACAGCACAGTTATAGCACAGGTATAGGAATAAATCTAAAAACAGTGAATTTTTTGTTACCAACGTCACAAAAAAAAAAAATTGCTATTCGGAAAAATGTTCGAGACTCCATTCGGGAATTGTAGTTTGCACGGAACCCTCAGTGCGCGAGTCCGATTCGCTCTTGCCCAGTTTTTTTTATTATAAATCCAGCTTTACATCAACGTGTGTCGTACACCTATAGATGTTTACATCAAGCCATATATCACCCGCTGTTAGTTTCTGTTCCTACATATATTATCATAATTAATTAAACTCATCAATTTATTAGATACGATCATAATGGTGATCAGGTAATCAGTGATTCCAGCTTGCCAAGAACTGTTAAAAACTTTTTCATTATCACAAGATGTTTCCTAGATTTGCGCGTAGACCAAGGCATCGGGAGTCGCAGGATAATAATCAGATACCATAGGCGCATGTTTGTGGACGACGAGCCATAAGTAGCACGCCGTCCGGTAAGGACCTGATTCTAGTCCTGACCTGGGTCCAGCCTGAAAGAACTGTCGCGGCCCGCAAATCGTAAGTAAAGGACCACGAGTGGGTCTGTAAAAGTCTGATTCTCCTTCTCGTTCAACCCAGAGTGAGAGAATTTATTTGGTGATTTGCGTCCTCAAAAAGCTTAGATTATTTTGTATAATAATAAAAAAAAGACGTGTGGCACTCGGGGACTGCCGCGGTACAGCTATTGCATAGCATTTTTATCAACTTATACAATTATAATTATTTATTTATTTTATTTATGCAGTATTTTTTTTTTGTTTTTTTCTTCTTTGATATTAATTGAAATTACACTTTCCCACATTGAATTGAATTTTGATTGATTGTTCACTCATTTGTTTTCTTATCGGTCACCACGCTTAAAAAACAAATGAGTGGGGGGTGTTAGGTTATTTTCTTTACGGAATTTCTGGAATAGCTTAAAAAAAAAATATCCCACAACTATCACACAACGTAGTCTAGTCCCAAGCTAAGCAGAGCTTGTGTTATGAGTCCTAGATAACTGATAAACATACTTATAAATTTCTAAATGCATACGTTTTATAGATAAATTAATGATTAATTAATGATCGTCCTCATCACACAAACATTTGTCCAGGGTGGGAATCAAACACACGACCTCTGGCATAGCAGTCAGGGCTAACCACTAGACCAACAGGCTAGTCAATAATAAAAGAGATTCAGAAGCTATAAAACCTACAAACTTAAAAGGCATGGTAAGTTCTTTAAGGGTGTAGACATCCGCTAGGAACGGAGTTTTACGAAACTCTACCTCTAAAGAGTCATCCCTTTAGAGGTGGAGTTACGGGAGTCAAAAATTTGTATGGAAAAAGTTACTTTCACGTGGGTGAAGCCTCTGGCAAAAGCTAGTCCATTATAGAATTTATAAACATAAAATAAATAAAAAAAACATACATTCAGCCGAACATAGAACCTCCTTTTCGAAGTCGGTTAAAAAGTAATATGAAATAGAAAAACTACGGAACCCTAAAAATGTAGAGCCTGTATTGTAATTAAATGAAGAATTACGAAAACAATAATTAAGTTACACTAGATTATGTAAAGTCGTGAACACATTTTCGCTTCACACAATTTTCACCTCCATAAACTTGGGAGCTATTATAAAGTCAAAAAACACTTAAGTGAATAATTTCATACATCACTGTCGTCGGGTAGTCGGTAAAGCATCCGTGAAATTATTCTGTACTCGGCCTTACGCCAGTCCGCGGTAGAGTCGACACTGCTAGATAGACATGCAAGGAATTAAATCGAAACTAAAGTCGCTTGGAAGTTGGAAATTTTAATATATGATTCTATTTTCACTTTTGACAAATAGATTTTTTTTAGAGACCATTTTTTTAATGCAGGCGTATGATTCAGACTGTTTTTAACTACCTACACTTTGCATTCCGTGCAATCAACTTAAAAAATATAGATATATTTTTTTAAAACCTTAACTTTTCTGCCTTTCTTATTTAAGTTATCATCATCATCATCATTATTGTCAAATTCTCTGCTAGGCATAAGTCACCCCCAAGTATTGCCAGAATGATCGGTCTTGTGCGTCTCCCATCCATCGGATTCCCGCGACTCTCACCAGCAGGCTTACTCTTGAGTTAAATTCCGATCGGTCGGCATTGAGATTGTGATGTTTCCTACCCTTAAATTCAATGCTAGCGCCAAATTGATTTAAAATTGCGTGACCATTTTGAGAACTAAGTGATATGTTGACAATATTGTTTTCAAGAGTACCAAATCACGTAACATCAAAATTGACATTGCAATCGGATTGACTTTAGATTGAAATTGAAATTAATTTGGAGATTAAGCCTGCTGATCTTCCAACGCTACATCTTACGACGAACAATTGCCACTCCAAAACCTTTACTCAACTAACTAAGAAGCCTAATAAAAGCCTATAAATAAGCAATGATAAATCACTGTTTAATTAATCATTTTAAAACTATATCTCAAACAGGAAGATGCGAAATATGATTAATTTACTTGTATTAAAATATTTTATATAAGGAGGACGCAGTCAGCTGTGTCACAGATTATACTAGTACAGTCGTCAACGTAATCTCTTAAGCAGTTTGCTATCAATTGTATGTGAAAAAAAAATAGATTAAGAGAAATATGTGTAACTGAATAAATTTAAAAAAAGATTCATACTATGTAAGTAGTTATAAATTACTCATGTATCGCGTCTGCCTGTTAATCCGCTTACTCCTTTTAAACCGGGTGGATTTCGCGATGAAAATTTCACTAATAGAAAGAACAATAAACGAAATAGGTTTGTAACTACTTTTTTGAGATGAGAAATCAACCACTGAATTTTCCGGTGTTCTTTAAATTCCCTCGAGCGCCGATTGTACATACGTCTTTACAACTTGGATGTCCTTGAAATCGCTTGATTTTCGTTTTGAACACACGTTGGTACGAAAGTTATTTGGCTGAAAATTTTGGTTTCTATACATATTATTCTATATATTATATTGTTTTTCCTAGAAAAATTAAAAAAAAAAAATATTTTTTTGTGATTTATGTAAACAGTGCAATTTCCCGGGTCACGTGATCCCTGGCGCTCGAGGGCTTATGGTGGAACGAGATATCATGATGACTTTTACTGACTAAAACTCACCTGTTTCGTTAAATTATAATTATAATAATATCTACTAATAAATATCAAATATAAAATTGAGCAAGAAGAATAACAAAATATTGCAGTGAAAGGCAATGCTTCTTCACTATTGTTTTAAAGCTCGGCAGAGTTTGCTTTGCAATTGTGCAAAGCTTTGGTCAATGTATCTAATAAATTGATTCATCATCGTCATCATCATCATCTGCCTTTTTAATGTTCCCACTGCTGGGATTCAGGCCTTCTCTCTAGAAGAGGGAATGGGCCGTAACCACGCGGGCCCAGTGCGGGTTGGTGGATAATAAATTGATTACATGAAAATTATTCTAAGACCTTGATAAGTTACGGTTATTTAGGTACAACTTTCCTTTTCACAAAGTCAACAAAACTTTTTCAGCGCCAAGTGAGCATTGATCAGTAACTCCATCTGTTAGAGTGTGTATGAAGTATCAAGACTGCAGACGGTTGAGACGACAAACGTGCAAAAGCAGCTCCATCCTAAGCTCTAGATAATACTAAAGTTTGTGTGGTCGACCCTAAACTAAGTATTGGATAACTTTATCTCAATTTATTATAAAACTAGCTTTTGCCCGCAGCTTTGATTGCTTAAATAAAATATAGCTTAAGTCACTCAGTAATAAAGCAGCTTTCAAATGGAAAAAAAAAAATTGTAATCGACTTTCAAAGGTTTGTTTCCTACGAAAAAAAGAATTAAAAAAAAAACTACCTTATTATAATAATAGTGTAGATAAGAATATCGTTTATGTAACTCTTTTTACCTACTTAAATAACGACTGTACACTTTATATACTTAATCAAGTAGGTATATCAATTCCAGAGCCCATGATGTGCCTGAGCTCTGGGATTGCTCGAGTTACTGTGGCCTTGGTACACAACGGACCACCTAAAGAACTTATTTGAGTTTTGTTAACTTCTGCTGCTTTGGTTGGAGTGATAGGGGTCGCACTCCAACCAAAGCAGCACAAATAATTTACTTCTCACCTCCAAAAACAGAAAGTATCATGCGTGAAAGCAAACTTAAATTTGTTAAACCTATATCGAACGAAAAGCTTAGCTTATTGACTGCGGATTGCTAAACTATCCTCCAACATCAACTACTGCATGAAACTGTTGCTTTATATCATAAATATTTGAAGGTAGACTGTTAGCTAAGACCAAATTTCGAGGACTGAGTTATGAACGTTCCTAGAACTTTTAATGGACTGCATTCAGCTAGCTCTATGCAAAACTGCATCATTTCATGCAGAAATACAATATTAAATCTTAGCACACATCGTGTTCGCAGTCTGCGTTTATCTAGGGAATTATGCGAAGTAATTTTGAAACGTTATAAATCAGGAAGTTACACAAGTTGTTAGTGAAAATTCCCTCGTTGTTGACAGTTTATCTATTCGGCCGTTAGAGTTGTTTTTATTGTAGTTTAGATTTGATATTAACTATTTTGATGAATAATACTATTGTATGTTGATTATATATTTAGAGATTTCTTTATAACTGAATATTATGAGTACCTACTGAATCCATATAAACACAAGACCCTCGCGTGCCAGAGAGATGACAGTAAAACTGTAGAGCCCGATAGAGCCGAAGACGACCTGCAAGCCTACCTACCCTCCAGCGTCGATGATTACACATGAACACCATGTGTTCATAAGCGGTAGGTTCAAAATACCTTATTTTTTGCGTTTGTAGAAGCAGTTACACGCTCGAGAGGTTAATAGTTATTACACAAAGTAAACGCATTAGGCAGTTTTTATCAACACCATTATGCAACAGCAAAAGGTACCTACCTACTCGCTCTATTGCTTTTTAAAGCACAACAACGTTTAATTCTAACACTCTACCTAGCTAACGCTCGAACAACGCAAAAATATCTAATACAGTCTAGAAACAAGGCGAAACTGCGAAATTAGAATTGGTTTTCTTGATCGGCTGAGGTGGGAGCTCGCTTGGTTCAATTCTGTCGTTTCCGAGAGCGGCTGTTTTCAATACACCCCCAAATTGCTCCATTAAAAGTTAGTTCTTTAACTGCCTTCAAACCAAATTGTTAACGCTTCGCCTACTGCCGAGCTTTGGACAATGACAGGTAGTCATTGAACATCGCATTATTGTCTCTTGGAAAAACCTTTTGACTCTTCTTACCGCTGTGTTGCTCTTTGAGTGACGTTTTATTTTTATTTTGTCAGTATTTTTTTGACAGTTTAGACAAAGGTAAGATGCTTATTACTTGAGCACCTACAGATTTGTATTTGACATTATAAATGCTGGTTCAAAAACATTTCTCAACTAGAAAAATCTCTGCTGGTATACTTCTTGACTACGAACCCCGGCTAAACGAGTACAAAGTGGCTTCATATTTTCAGAGGCAACCATGAAAAGTTTTTAAAACACTATAACCATCCACTAGATACACACTAGAAGTGGTAAACTTTAACTACTATTTGGCACACTTTCAAACTTCCAGCGTGTCTGCCACGGATCGTGTCCATTTTTCACTTTTTGTAGTTCGATTAAAACATGCAGTCGCTCTTTCCGTTCTATTCATGTATGCAATGCACTTGAATGAATTTCACAGAAAAGTGTATGGCAAAAGTGGCAAATAGTAGCCGGGAGCTAGCGTCATCGCACTTAAAATGAAGGAATTTAAATACCAGCCTGTACGACCAAGGAGACTGTTCAATAAAAACAAAAAAAAAAATACAACGAATACTTTCTTGGAAATAATGAAAGTGTTAACCTGAGTTTTGTTGCATGCTCCATCGAGTGTATTGCGTCTCGGAAATCAAATTCTTTGCCAGTGCCATCCCGCTATTCAAAGAGCATGAAAATTTTAAGAAAAGTTGGCTCTCGCATAAAAGACTCGGCACTAATGTTTGTATAAATCGTACTTACCTGGCCTGCCTCGGCATCCAGTACGTTAGGTGTTTTGAATGCGAAGCCAAATTGACTCCATTAAAAGTTTTGAAAGCGCTCGTAGCTTAGATAATTTACTGAGAGAGTTATGCCGTCTATAAAAGCATACGTGGGTACTGAAAACTAATGAATTTATGTTTGTGTTTATATTTTCGTACTTAACATAGTTAAGTCGAAGCTTAATGTTTTATGTGGTTGACTTTGTTACCTAAGTTTCTATTAGTATTACCCTTGATTTTTCATGAACAATACCTATACGTTACCTTGTAGCTAAGTATTTGAAGGATACGACTTAAATAGATAATGTACCTAACTACCCAAATGATTGTCGTAGAGAAAGCTGATGGGTACTCAAACTTTATATCCAATCGCTTAAATGGTGCTTGTGTCGCCATCGCCTCTCCGATATCTTTTAACAGTAGATTATGCGAGACTCTATAAAAGGATACGATTTTCAGTCCCAACTGTCACTTTAAAGCTTCATAATATTTCGTCTACTTAAATAAAAATGTCTTACTGGAAACGGTTATAAATTAGAGGAAACGGTTTTTTTTAATCATGGATAGACTCGCGATTGAGCACTATCTCTCATCTGATGGTAAGCGATGATGTAACCGACGATGGAGCACGCTTGCCAAGAAGAAGCCTATTCATTCTTGTGACTTAAAGACCCCTAGGCTGTAGCTATCAGGAAACACAGACTACAGCAAGGAATTTCACTCCTTAGCTGTAAGCACAATGAATGTATTCCCAAAACTCTTTGTACGTATGAGTTTAACGTTACAAGGAGAATGATAAGTGAACCACCAATTTCTATTCTCTAACTTAACTCACTAACATGAATCAATAATTGTTTGGCTGATTGGCTGATAGATTAGAGTGCCTATACACACATAGTCACTGTATCTATTCTATCGTGTGCAAACTTTTCCTTTGAAATTGTGGTGATCTCACTGGGGAGGGATAATTGATAAGAGAGCGTGGGGACACAGGACGCAGTAATTAGGGAACGGGGAAGCAATTACGACTTTAATAGGAGCCGCGACCCATACGTTTGCTCCTTAATAATGTTATGTGTTGCTTTGTTAAACGCCAAAATTTGATAAGGGAACTGGTACAGGTAAACCAACATTCGCAACAACGCTCCAGTCGAAGTCAGCGCAACTGCGTAAAGTGATCATGCCTTAGATCAAACCTCTAAACCATTTCTTAAAAAAAAAACTTAGTGACCACTCAAGAGGTCCTACCCATTTAATGATAACCCGATTCACCCCGCGGAATGAAAGAGCAAAAGGGAAAAGTGCGAGAGAACTATTATTCCTTTAATAGGCTCCAATTGTGGATGTTGGAGAGTTGGGAATGTTGGAGTTAGTTAGCTAATAAAAAAAAATGATCGAGAAAGTCTCCGCGGCCACATAATAAGTAATAGCAGGAACGTAGGTATCTAGATAGATAGGTACCTGCCTGCGGCCCTGCAACGTATATACCTATGTAGATAGATAGGGAGGTTCCTACCTATCTACATAGGTACGTTGCAGTGCCGCAGGCAGGGCAGGACCTACTTGCTAGACTTATAGCGTAACTGAAGGAACACGAGTAGATTTGGATCAGTAAAATACTAACACTCCCTCTCACCCAGAGTGGGAGAAGTTATATATTTAATGACTTCCCATCCCAACGAGACCGTGGGCGAGGGCCCGCTTTGCTCTCGCCTAGCTACTCTACTAGCCGAACATATTAAATCCCTCAAAACTCATGTATTATGTTAGTATTTTTTTAATATATTTTTTAAGCTATTGCATAGCTTCTATCGCGGGCCCTGAGCGTGGAGACCGAATCCAGAAATTCCGTAACGAAAATAACTTA
Source organism: Mythimna albipuncta (assembly GCA_929112965.1). Lineage (NCBI taxonomy): Eukaryota > Metazoa > Arthropoda > Insecta > Lepidoptera > Noctuidae > Mythimna > Mythimna albipuncta. The sequence continues at coordinate 13,376,167 of OV815969.1, forward strand.
ACACCCCGCACTCATTTGTTTTCTTATCGGTCACCACGCTCAAAAAGTGTAACTTCAATTAATATCAAAGAAAAAAAAAACAAAGGAAAAAAATACTGCATAAATAAAATAATTATAATTGCTTATGTTGATAAAAAATGCTATGCAATAGCTTTACCGCGGCAGTCCCCGAGTTCCACACGTCTTTTTTATTGATATAAACTAGTGCTTGACTGCGATCCCACGTGATGGTAAGCAGTGATGCAATCTCTGATGGTGAGGCACACTAGTTTATGAGCCTATTCACTCTTGCCTTATTCCAGAACTGGTCAAAAATAAAAGAACATGGTAAATAAAAGAAGCGATCACGAACACAGTAGCAATTAACCACTGTAAGTAATTGAACGCCGCACTCGATCGCAAGTGACATTTGAAAAGCTGTGGTTTAGCCCTGCTCGGTTAAACTGGGTTTAATCTTGTTATGAAATAACTTTTGTTATCAGTGAGGTACTATTTCTCTTATAGTTTAATAGTTAGTTTTCTTTTTTATAGCTAACCAGCTTGTGCCCGCGAATTTTAAACCTTTTTATTTCAAATTCGCGGGCAAAAGCTGGTTAACTATAAAAAATAAACAATCATTACATGGTAAGATGTTTTGAAGGACCAATGACTAATTAATTTTGCTTAGGTTTAACCCGTTGCGTGCCTAAACGTGGATCCACGCGAGACACAATGGCTTTTTAATTGTGTCTCTAATTACGGCACTCGAGAGGTTAATTAGGTACGTTCGCTCATAGTAACGATTGTAAGCTCATCTTTATCTAGATAGGTAGTTACTTCAAATATTGGGATAATGTGTGAAGCTTCTATGTCTACTGACACATTTATCATCATTCTCGTCTAGCAGTTTGGGAAATAGGCACGTAGGCACACAGTACAGACTTAGACAAGATATTGTGTTATTTAATGATGATAATGAAGTCAGGAAAATATTCTGAAGTAGGTACCTATCCGTTTTATAACTTAGTTATCTTCACCTATAATGAAGTTAGGGCTATAACGTACTTAGTAGCAGCGCGTTTTTACCTTACCTACCTTTAAAGCCGAAGCTACGTCGCGTCGCTATGGTTTTACCTACTCTGTGCAAATAACACTACTGCCGTTGAATAAAGTTGTAGTTTTTTAATCGACTCGCTTACTAAAACCTGGACTGTTATATCACAAACCTATGATGACTGCTTCCATGCAATAAGGGTCTATCTGACGAGATTGAGATAAAATTGCATTTGAATGTTTAGGTACCTAGATATCTGATCGAGGTCGTGATGAAGAAAATTAAGTAGGTTGGTATTTTAATTAGGTACTAGCTGTGCCCGCGACTTCGTTCGCGTGGACTACAGGATTTTGAACTACCTAATTTTTCTTTTTTAATAAATGTAGCCTATGTTAGGTACTCCTTATTACATCAGCTACCTGCCAAATAAAAGTTCCGTCAAAACGGTCCAGCCATTTCAGAGATTAGCCCGGACAAACAGACAGATAAAAATTGTACCGTATACCTATTATATTCATATGCATGTAGTAAAAAGCAGTTATTTCAGTATTACAAACAGACACTCCAATTTTATTTATATGTATGTATAGACGTATAGATAAAAGTTGATAGAAATACCTACAGCCTGTAGATTGTGGAAAAAGTAGATATGCTGCGTCGGCTGCATAGAGCCACCATTTCCACTGCTGCCACTGCTGGTTGGGAGTAGATATGTGGTGTGCCGTGTGTGTGCATATGTTTATAAAGTTTTTTAAAGCATCAAGTTGGTATTCTACTGAATACTAGGTACAACCACCCTCGGATTCTTTTCATGAGTTTTACAAGAATTACCCTCTGTGATAATTTTAACTATCAGTCATAGATTAATAATTAATAATAATATAATATATCTTTATTTCATAAAAATACAGATTTGACAAGTTTTAAATTTGTGAAGATGTACCTACACAGAATGTTAAGGTTTGTTAACTGGTTATTTTGTGAAAACCTAATGTTATTTTTTATATCTGTGAATTTTTGCATCATATGTAATGATTTATTATTACCATAATGGTCTTAACTTAGGCAAAAAGACTAGAGTACAAAGTGAAAAACTAGGGAATACCGGTTTTTTTTTTTTTTAATTCAGATAAACTAGTGCTTGACTGCGATCCCACCTGATGGTAAGTAGCGGTTTATGGTGTTCATTGAGTTTTAGCAGGATTTCTTCGAGTTCGGTATATACCTCAAGTGTCTGCGCTGGCAGAATAGTCGCTATAGGCTCAATTGCAATAAAAAAAAAGTGTCTGCGCAACAGAACAATAGGTATGTGGAGTCATTGAAATAGGTACGACCTCGGTAAAATGGAACCGATAATTTTAATGTCTACCTCAGCGAAGTTTGCCGATAAAGTTGACTTGATACATATGCACTTCGACATATTACAAACACGTTAGAATGTGTACTTAACTATATATAAATGGTAAACAAATGAACCATAAATTACGAACACATGGCCTAAAGACCTTAGTACCATCACTCAAACGTCAAAAATTCTGCTAGTGCTGCCAGTGCTGCCAGACTCATGGATTATTAGGCAATTGTATGAAAGTCGGTGAGCGGCTAATCTATGGAATTCACTATTTATTAACCCAAAATCAAGTTTTATTTACCCGACCAAACAAAGATTTGTGATTATCATCATCATCATTTCAACAGAAAGACGTCCACTGTTAGACATAGGCATCTCCAAGCGTTACCATAACGACCGGTCCTGAGCTTCCACATCCATCGGATTCTGCAGCCCTCACCACCTGGTGGAGAGATTGACAGACCTCATTGGTTCACTGGAGAAGAAATCAGTACGCAGAACCGAATTAAAGGTGTTCGTTTCAACAACGAACAGTTTTCAAAGACCTTTTTATAACGTCTGTGTTCGTTCTGCAACGGAACAACCGTTATCCGTCCCCATCCCTTGATTCAACTATCACACGCGACGCGTCGTCGTTTCAAAATCAGTTGTTGCAATGAAACATGTACTCAAGGGCTATGAAAAAGCACAAATTTTACTACTACTTTTAAACCGTCCTCATTGTTACCTACGTCAACAAACGTTTTCTGCAACCACTTCACTCAACGATAGCTTCGTCATCAAACCAGTCGCGACCATAACCGTTTTCAACTACAGTTTCTGTTGTCATAAGCCCGTAGTCGTTTTATCGGTCAAAAATTCGTTATAGACCCAATACTAAACCAAATCAAATAATTAGGATTTCAGTGTTGATCTTCGGATATTTTTAACTGTTAAGCTACGGATTTATACTTTCAGTTCTGGCAGCACCGTCAATTTAAAAAACCCCGCGTTCCGAATTGCGTCAAAAGCGATTTTATCGCGAATCCGACCAACGCGCAACGTCACAAATAGTACTCAATAATCCTTAAATTTTGTAACTATTAAATTTGGTCGGATGCGCGATATAATTGCTTTTGACGTAATTCGGAACTAAGGGAAAGAAAACCTGATGTTGACGGTTGACATTACTTGACATTGACAGTGACATTTCATGTTTTCAACAAACCGCGATTTTGTTTGTTGATTTGATCAATTGCTTGCTTTTGATTACACTGTAAACCGGTGTTATTTTGTTATGCGTGATTGTTGCCTCAAGAAAAGGTTGTGTACATTGCGGTAACAACCATGGCTTACGGTAAAGTGCATAGATTTTTCCTAAGAACAGTAGCCAGTCAAGGAGTTTTATCCGTCTCGGACGCGCAGACAGTTTTGGAAAAGTTTAGCGGTAAGAAACTTTTCTATCTTTGTGGATAATACAACAATCTTGTATCAATCTCAGTACTCTGTGAGAATGTAGTGTTAAATATTAACTATGGTGTATTACCTATTGTTCATATGTTGGGACGAACTAGCCCAAAAAATAAGTTAAGAAAACTTCTACATACACACATTCTTTAGACATTACCTTGCTCACTGTAGTGTTTAAATGTGTCCAATAGAACTATTTGATGAAATAACTTCCATTATAGACAAACATTGGCCTGTTATAGCTTATCAGAGATCTAAGCACTCTGAAATTGCTTTATTGGTACGCACATAGACCATCATACAGTTATAACTGGCCTCCAGTTAAAAAGCTATAAAACAATATCTTATGGACTTTAACCTTTCAATTGTGATAATTGCAGACACAATTGAAAGACAATAGGTGCGCGAACGCCGGCGTTCGCTTGGGGTTTAATGAATTAATATTTTTTAACCCAATGGTAAATTTGTTAAATGTTTTAAGATCAGTAGGTGGCTATGTTAACTGCAGCATTGCTAATCATAAAATCCTGCAAGGTGCAGGTGTATCCTACGCATTGGAACACTCACCGCACTCAAGTTGTGTATCCTATGGGTCTATAAAACACCATTTCGTCAAGTTGTATTTGCAGTGCCTACCTGGGTGCGGGTAACTGGTTTAGTGCTTTCCAAAAAGACCCAATCCAGGCGGGAGATGCTTCTGAGGTTACCAGGTCAGATGGTGGTAGGTAATGTTCTTCTCAAAGCTTGAATCTGTCCTTCACCCACCACGTAGCTCACTCGTCTGTGTACTACGAAGGCAGTGACTGTGGACTATGAAGTGTTGGTTCCTCCAGATGCCAGTTTGGCTAAAAAACTAACTTAAAACTGATAATAAACATAATAATTCAATTTTTAGATGAGGAGCAGCTATCAGTGGCGGATATAGTGAAAGCTATCAATGATGAAATCCGACCATATTACCAGGAAATGAAGATGACCAAAGACGAAGTTACAGATGAAGATTGTATTGTCTTTTTGTCTCTGGCTGATGATGCTGCAACAAAAGCCCAGAACTTATTTTCTGCTAATGAACTAGAATATTTCAGGCTGCTCATTGAACAGATCATGAGTACTGAATCAAGACAGATAACAAAAATCTATGCAATGAATTTAGTTAGTAGTATGAAATCCAGTTTTACTAAAACTGATGCAGAAGTGAGTATATTTTTTTTTCATTTTATTTGAGTTTTAATTTTCTGAACTGGTAGATATTAAATTTTACTAATATGGACACTGTTTTAGTACCTATTGTTGTTTAACATGTAATTGTACTTTAGAGATAACCATGACTTTATCGTAGTTGTACTTACCCTTTAAGAATATTTTTTAAATTTAATTTTTATGAAAGTATATTCAATACCTATAACACTAATGGAGATTTTACATTTTGTCTGTCTGTTTATTCTGGCTAATCTCTGAAATGGCTGGATCAATTTTGACAGGATTTCTTCACTGGTAGGTAAATAGCTGATGTTTTTTTATAGAGTAACTTAATAAAAGTTACTTTTATTTTAGAATAATAATTAGGGTTACAAAAAAGAAAAACATATCTTATAAAGTCTCCAACTCCATTTAACATGTGTGTACAGGTGGGACAAGTGTGTCATTTGATCCACCCCAGTTCTTCAAGGAAGGCTAGCAGTGCCTTAGTGTAATACTGACTATTTCACAGAGGGTATCTGAGTAGTCGAAGTACTTTGCCAGTTTTATATATTATATATATAGGATTACTGGTAACTGTGCATAGAGTTATCAGTAAAATGTAACCATATAATTATTTTGAGACAAGCCAAGGTTTGTCTTTTTTATTTTCGCTTATTATGTTTTCTTTGAAACTGCTCAAATAATGTTTTTCATTGCTCTTTGCACCTTTTTCGGATTGACGATAAATTCTTTAAATTGGTTCGGCCCGGTAGTAGCCTCAAACCCCAAGCGAACGCGCTTGATTTCGCGCCGTTCGGTTGAGATTATTAAAAGTCCGCGTAGATTATTATTTTGAGCGTTTTATTTATTGGTTATGTATCTAAGAATGTAAATAAGAAACTCTTCATAAAGTAGTCTGTAAATTTCGAAAATAAGCAACCTTTCCATTTTTCCCGTATTTATACCTATTTAAATGCTTAGGGTCTCAGGGGTTAACTGTAGCATCACTCTATACTTGACTGGCCTGTTGGTCTAGTGGTTAGTGACCCTGACTGCTATGCTGGAGGTCGTGGGTTCAGCATAATCATTTGTTCTGTGTCTGGGTGTAATTTATGTATAATATGTATGTATTTAGAAATATAATTATAAGTATGTTTATCGGTTGTCTAGTACCCATAATACAAGCTCTGCTGAGCTTGGGACTAGATGGCGTTATGTGATAGTTGTGGAATATTATATGTATACCTAATAATAGTTAATACTTCAACAAAGCTTTTGACATTAGAAAATGTTCTGAACTTCTGATATATGGAAGAGTAAAATGTTATAATATATAAGTGTAACATAGTGTATTTTATTTTTCTTATCATGCTATTATTTTTCATTTTCAGTCAGAAAACAATCAAAAAAGTAATATTACTCTTATAACATTTCAGAAAGTGCTCAACACATGGTGCCGGATGCGTTACTTTGAAAAAGAACAAGACAATTATGCCTTAGGACTGAGAGCCATCCACGAGTTTGAAGGATATTTTCGCCAGAACATGGAACATGCTGTGGAAGATTGTTTCCTTTGTAAACATATTGTTTGCAGAGTATGTATCTTTCTTTTTTGATTGCCTTGTTGCTTTGGTCTCATGGTCACAAGCGGGCTTGCTGAGCATGGGGTCCTGGGTTCAATTCCCGTATCGGGCAAAAATGCTATTGGGTTTTTTTTGGAATTACTCTGTAGTAGCTTGAAGTTTAGAAGTTAGTGGTCGTGCATTCGGAAGCACGGGGACGTGCATCGGAAAGCACGTAAAGCCGTTGACCCTGCGCACGAACTCTCTCCGATCGTGTCGGATTGTCATAATTATTAAACCTAACTATTTCATTAATATTTGTATGCCATTTACTGTGGCAGAACACAGATACACGTAGAAATATTTTGTAACAACTTAATACCTGTGTGCACAAATTAATTTTTCGTATTTGTATTTTGTATTTGTCCCATCGGACTATGAGTGTAAAGAAACAGCGAGTGCATCTGTGTTTGCGCACATACTTGTGTACTATAATATCTCCTTTGTGTTTAGCTAATCTCTGTTGATATTGATCACTCATTTGGGAGGATTATTATTATTATGTATCATTATTTTTCAATGATATGCTGTAATGATTTTATTGTATCCATCGCCATATACAGAATTTAACATTGTGTTCATAATCAAGAGTTTGTTATCATGGAAATAAGTTTAATACTTGAAATATCTAGTTGCTGGCTGATATTTAGGTATATATTATATTTATTGTAATGTAGGTACTCCAACACTATGATAACTACATAACTTATATCAGTATTGCCGTTCTCAAAACAGTGCCATTCATATAAGTTTATATGGGTTTTTATAGAACAGAAAAACATGACACATATTTAACAAACATCTAGAGTTTTGTTCTAACTGCGTCTAAACGACAATTAGAGGTCTGTGGAACACAATATAAAGTTCCGCAAACCTTCATTGAAAAAGCAGGATCCTCTGACTAGACTGCTTTTGTGTATTTAAGTTCGATAGTTACTATGTGGCGATATAGATATGATGTAAAGAACAATATATGAGGAAAGTTCGGGTGATTTGAGTATATAATATTATTTTACTATTGCACCCGTGTGAACATAGCAGTACAGAGATCTTTTTTTTTTGTGTACCATAAAGAATAAGAATAAGAATGAGAAGTAGGAGAAGATATTTTAAGACTACCCTCCCCTAAAACTTGATATTTTTATTTCAGGGCTACAACTGTCCTGGATGTGGTAAAGCTATCCACACAAGATGCCTGATGCGGTATTTGGAGAAGGTGACAAAGTGGCCATGCTGCAAACTTGATTATGAACAGGACCAACTGGAGCGATTGAGAAATGAATGGTAATTTGATATAATTATTACAGAGCTAAACATAAAACAGCGATGTGACATCGTCAAAAACTGCGAGAACACACGACGCAAGAACATGCGAATTGATTCGCATCGCACATTGTATGGATACCTGAACTTTGCTTTGCCGCGAATTCGCATCGCAGCAATTCGCATATCAGGTTTCTTCGATACGGCGTCGCATCTCAGTTTTGTGAGGGAGCCTTTAACTAGATAAACAAGGGTATAATAGATATCATCGTAGGAAAAGTTTGATTTGGAAAATAGGTTGTATACTTATGAACCTGTATGAACTTGTGCATAAAAAATAATTGATAGGATGACATATTAATTTGAAACTGATTCTGGTATATTTCTCGAAAGTTCAGTCTTGTTGACTACTTAAAATAATATTTTATTTATTTAGAGTAGATTACATAATATTTTATTTATTCTTCTTGCAGAATAAATAGATCCATCAATAAGAAACTACTGTTGTGGATCTACAATTTTAGTGGCTATTAGGTATAAATAACAAAAAAAAAATATTGTCCTAAGTATACATTTTTTTGTTAGTTAACATATAATTTGAATAATATATTTATGTAGGTGACACAGCTTTAGATTCAGATTACGGATGATACAGTTGGTTAAACCATTGGCTGCTGCGCAGCGTATCAAGGATTCGATTCCCACGGGGAATAGAGACGGGAATATTTGTATGGCTTACAAATAGTTGTTCCAGGTCTGGGTGTCTTGTGTACGTGAGTTTAGTGTTTGTGAACGCATCCACGATACTGGAGGAATTCTTAGTGTGGGGACACATTCTAAAAAAAAACATTAGAATGATTAAATATAGAAAATGTAGCAACAACTCCTAAGTAATTTAAACAAAGATACAAAAAGTGCATAATGTGAGACCTTCTAGGCAACTTCTAGGCAAGCGTGCTCCATCGTCGACATCATCGCTTACCATCAGGTGTCAAACGCGAGTCTATCAATAATAATTAAAAAAAAAAGCCTCTGCCCAGCAGTGAGACAGTAAATTAAATAAACATAAACCGCAACAAAATGATGAGAACATACATTAACACAATCATAATACATTTTATATCAGTTCCAGATTACCACCTACACAACTTTTGGATACCACATCTCATTCTGAAGAGAACAACACAGTAGCTGAGCCTACACAAATGGAAGAGTCTTCTGAACTCATGGAACAGACCCAAGAAACCCAAGAAATCATACCGGAGATCTCACAAAGAGTATCTAGGAAGCGAAAGCGGCAAATGTAAAATAATAATAATGCTAAAGCTATTCATTACATGCATTTGGTAAGGTCATCCGTTTGTCACTAATTGCATCCTGTAGAAATAGCAGTAGTCAGATGAAATTAGATGAAATCGAAGCCGGTCTATGGTTTGTAGTCTGTACTACTTAATCATGCTTTCATATTTCATTGCAATTGACTCAGATACTATAAGAAGTTGTTGTAATGGTGTACTTGTCTATGCTTATTTTTGAACAATATTTTGTGCTAAACTAATAACTCTAAAAAGAAAGGTTTTTCTCAAAACCGCATCAAAAATGGCGCAAGGGTTGGCGCGTGGTGGGAACATCCCGCTATCTCTTTTTTACGCGGGCAATCTAATGGCAGTGACCATGACGTCACATTTTAGTCTATGCATCCTTTTTTTGTTACTTTACCAGATTAAAAAAATCTGATAAACGCATTTCTAAAAAAAAAAGTTTGCAATTTTGGGTGAAGAAAAATAGATACAAATAACATAAAATGAGTCAAGTACCTAATATTATTTGTAGCTGATTTACGTATTTTTCTAGGCACTTTATTTTCACTGTCTTACAGGTTTTAGTCAAATTATTTACGTTTAGGTATAGTCAGTATTCATATCATTATTCAACAAACTCACAACACAACCATGACCAAGCTTGGCACTATGACAACCAATTAATTATTATAAAAAAGCTTTATGATTTTTTGCCATTTGTATTAATAGACTAAATTTAAAGTCGATGAGTAAGTGCATCCCTACGTCACCGCATCCTATCACCCCGCACTATCATCTTTGAGTCGCGCTTTAGCTGATCCGTTATCGGAAATGGCGAAAATGTTTTACCTTCTACTGCCACAGTCTCAACTCTCAACACTGACTCCCTCAGTAGTCAATAGAGGAATACCTATACAACGCCAAATTTTAATCGTTTTAATATTATTTAATATAATATAATAAAGGAACAAAAAACACCCCAAAAAAAAAAAAAAAATTGACGAGTTGAACAGAGAATTGCTTGCCTTTTAGTAACGTCAGTCTTTTATAGTAGAGGTAAAACTGCAATTATCATTATCAGTATATACATATTTTACCTAGGTATAATCAATTCTCTAAGTACGGCACACAAACCGGCACAGCTCACTAGGATGAAACCAACTGGCGCCAGGGTTAGCTCCGAAAGGTAGCTCAGCCCCGCTATAACGGCATGAAGAAACGGTGTGGGTTTTTTAGTCAGTAAGAGTCTGACACTATCTCCCGCTCCGCCAAAGGCGGGGGATGTCATTTGGATGGAAAAAAACACCTCACTGGGATATTTGAAAAGTAGAACTTTTAAAAGATTTAAAAGAGTTTCTGTGAAGCTTATTAAACATTTTGCTTCCTAGAGATCGACGTTTTGGGACTAACTATTTTCATCTTTTTGATTATGTTTCTCTTTATTATTGTTGTTCTAGCATCCGTATATAATACATATAAATTTTTGTGTTGATGACTGAATAACATTCCATTTCACTGCTGCTTTGCCTATTTTATCATTATGTTTTATTGTTTTTTCTGTTTGTTGTTCATACATGGATCTTAGCTATTTTAAATTCATACATTTATAAACAAGCTGCCATTTAAAAACCTCTTGAATTTTCTAAGATCCAACATTGGTTACTGAAAATTCGTGCCTGTTTCCAATTGTTCTTTAAGTTCATAACTTGTTTATAGCCACATTGAAACCCATGGTCTAAAGTTTAGATCAAGTGGGTGTCAATGTGACTATTTTAACAATCTAAATAAAGGCAGTGGTATATTCATTAGGCCTAATCTATTTGAAAACTAACGAAAAATATAACGTGTAAAAGTGTTTTCAAAAAACTATTTGCAAAATAAATATCATTATTATAATGTAGATTGTTCAATTCCATGACACCAACCAGAAAGTTCAGGTGCTAATAATAATGTTATGCATTTCCAGATCACTACAGACAAAAGTACCTATTACACTTCAACCTTCAATGGAAAGCATTGCAGAAGCGCCTATACAAGAAGCTACTTCACGACGTTCTTCAAGGGACAGTATCGTCCAAGCGCCTACAGAAGTTACAACTATAAATCGTTCTACAAGAAGCGGTATTGTAGAGAAGCCTGCACAAGTTTCTATGGCACGTCGTACTACGAAAAAGGGTACCGTAGCGGCGCCTACACAAGTTACTACCACAAATCGTTCAGCAAGGAACAGTACCGTGGAAGAGCTTACAGAAGTAACTGCTCCAAATCGTACTACAAGGAGAGGTACTGTAGCAGCGCATATACAAGGTACTACCACAAATCGTTCCGCAAAGCACACTACCATGGAAGAGTCTACAGAAGTAACCACTCCAAACCGTTCTACAAGGAGAAGTACCGCAGCGGCGCCTACACAAGTCCCAACTACGAGCCGTTCTACTAGGAGCAATCCCGTAAATGTAATTGAAGAGTCATTTAAAAACATGGAAGTGAAAGAAGAAGTGGGCACGCAGAGAGTAACTAGGAAGAGAAAGCAACAATAATGTTTCTCTTTCTTTATGGTAAGGTTACCTGATTGTCGTTGTTTGATTAGTTTTTTTGTTTTAAGTGTAGATTGATTTTAGATTTTATTTTTCAGTAGTATTAAATTTTTGTAGTGTTTTGTTTATTATTGTGTGCTTGGAAATATTTGGGCCTTCCTTCCAACCGTGTATTGTCAACGACACCACTGAACCATATCACTGCAGGTGTGTCGTCTACAAGTCTTTTTTGGTAACTACACCACTGCAGACTGCTGAGTGATGTATAACATGTAATAAAACAATTTGTTTTGTTTAAAATATTATTGGTACTGTAGAAATTAGCTGACTACAAGGGATTCCTAGATTTTTTTTTTAGTAATGTCAATTAATTAACATCGCAATACTGGGAAAAATAAAATCTGCAGAAAGAGATCGTTTATTTTATGGTCTCTTCATTAGGATGGTTACCAAAAATTATTGTGAATGTACTAATTGCGCGATTTAATAAATACAACAGCCCGAAATCATCTATCGGGTTTAGATACCAGCACGAATCTAGAGCGCTCGGCGAAAAAGTGGGGATCGCTTTGCACATCATACACATCGGCGAGCCAATCACTGTACAAGGATTCCACTCTCCGCCCCCGCGTCTCACTTCATACCACTAAAGAGACCCGATATTTCATTTCTGCGCAGCTGGAAGATACACCCGTCTGTTTGACTGCCTTTTCAATGGAGGTCTGTGGGACTTTACACCCTGTTCCACATACTAAATGGATGACCCTCGAATGGTGCAGTTCAGTGGTGTTATTGACTATACATACTTGAATCTTCTTAACTAGTGCTACACGATTCAAGAGTACAATTTGAGCCAGACATGTATTATGTATTTGATACTCAAAGATATTTCAGTCAATACATTGAATTTGTTTTAATTATCTATTATTTTTATATGTGTGGAAAAGAGAGGGAGGTTTTGGCCAAACAATGGAACAAAATAGGCTAGTTAGATTAGATAAAAATGGATAGATTGTTTAGCGATGATACATTTCAGTAGTGATATCTTATTGAGCCCACAAATCTCTAAACAATTTACCAATATTTTAATATGCTTCAAACTACTCGTATCTTTTAATATTCGTACCAAAAATGTTACTGGTTAAGACGATTATTTAATAATAAATACAAGATAAAAACGTAAAACTATTTAATTTTTTTAATTAACACTACATTTCTCATTAATATTGGTAAATCTAAAATAATCTAAGTATCATCTTTAAATAGCTAAATAGACATTTTCGACTTTTCTCTTAACGATTTTGGCTGATTTCGGGTAGTAGTCCAGAAGATATTTCCACTGGTCTAACTTTAAATACACGATGTCAACGACAGTGCGTGCTCGGAAGGAAAAATGGTGCACCACACCGACGAACAATCCCTTAAAAGCAAAGAAAATTATTAAATAAAATACAGTAGAGGTATCCGTAGCTAAATTATACAAAGCTTGACGATGTCCGTTTGTAGAAGAGCTATCATCAATGACGTACTGAGCTATCCATGCTATTATTCGAAATATTTAGGTAGACGAAAGTTTGTGTGTTACCAGCGTCCCTAGTCTTCCGAGCGGTATTTTGTTGTTCAGCTACTATGTTGCGAGGCCAGATAGGTAGTCGGTCCAAGTACAATACTGTTATTCAGTTGCATCTGCTTATACTACTAGTGACTAGTTGACCTCGGTAAACGCTTGGCTTGGTTTGGCCACTTCTAAGTTTAATTAACATTTTTGAACAAAAACTCATCTTTTACCAACAGCTCATTTCAATAACATGAACAAAATTATAGAACCTGAGCGATCCCGAAGCTATCTTCCGGTCCTAGCACATCGTAAATCGACTCAGTCAAGTTCGGATGCACTGTTAACACTTCAACCTAAAACACAAGTGAGTTATTAGAACATTCGGCTTATGATCTTTCAGTGAATTCTAAAGTCAATATTATTTAACATTAAGTTTAAGTTTCATTGCAACCGAAATTTATATTTATATTGGACCCTTTTTTACTACAAAAGGTTAATTAAAAATCGACCTTCTGCGCATAATGCTAAAGTAGATATTCGACTAAGTGATGTATTCGTGTTTTACTCGAATCTAAGATTGGGCGTTTGAGTAGATATACATAATAATGATTAATGCAAGTGTGTTATTGTCGATGATATCATAAGTGAGGCTATTTCACACACTTACCTGTCCTCTATGTATGAAGTAGATGCATTGGTCTGAGTCACCGCACTGCACGATATAGTTACCAGGGAAGAAGACACAGTGTTTCATCCACATGGCTAACATTCGTCGGAAGTCGTCGTCAGTTTTACTGAATATGACCGATTCTCGGATATGGGATCCGTATACTGCTTGCATTACTTGACAACGGAGACGGAATGGTAGTTTGTAGACTAGGGCAGGCATCTGTAGGTATTTCGATACCAGAAGTATGAATTAACGTAAGGGACTTTTACTTAAAATGCAAAATGTTCCTTACGATGATTGATGTAAGGGTATTTTACGCAAAACGTAATAGTGTCCCTTACGTTAATTCATACTTCAGGTATCGATTTTTTTATAAAATGTTAAGAAAAGAAGTTAAACTAGAAACTAGACCGACGCACACGTAACACGCCTGATTTGTATGTAGCACTCTGTCGCGTGGCGTGTATCGAGTGCGGCTCTACAAGTCTAGTTTCCATATAAAAATGTATGGAGACCGACTCGCCCAGGGGTGCTATTCTCTAAAAAAACAGACTTGAGCGCAGTGCTGGCTGCAGCGGCGAGTCGAGAGCACAGTACATTGGATTAACAACCTAATGCACCTTTACATTGGATTGTTAATTCAATGTACTGCGCTCTCGGCACTGCGGTCAGCGCTGCGCTTAAGGCTGTTTTCTTGGAGAATAGCACCCCGGATCGGCGTGTGTGTCACACGTGTGAGCAGTGTAGTTCTACCTTTAATATTTACTGATCATAAATTAGACTAGAAGTTGCCTAAACATACTTGGAATAAGGTTAAGCGGATTATGACAAAACTATTTTATTATAAACTGTGTCAAATTTCTATGCACGGTTATTTAAATTTGTTCTAAATTAACTAAATTGGGATGTCACAGTATACATTTGCCTATTTGGCAACGAGACAGGTGGGCGTAGTAAAGGCTAAACAAATGAGGATCACGCCAAAATATCTGTTCTGTCATTGGCTATGTAGGGCCTTCCCCTAAAATTATGATGTCTATGTGAATTTTCAATCTATAATGAATATTTTGATTGTATTTGTATACGTTCATACACATCAGTCCGATCAGTCATGTCAACGTTAGGATTGTATGTGATTGATTGAGGCACGGCAGTCGTGTCATGACAAGCTTTTGTTACACACGACACGACCGACGTCGACATCGGTTCTATTGATTCGATCTCCTAGGCCTTAAATTGGGTTTACTCCTATGTTTATTTTTATATTTATACACCGTTAAATTTTAATCGTTTTAATCCCGTGGAGGGTCGATCCGGTATATAAAACACTATCGATTAGTAAAGATAAAATTAAAAAATAAAGTACCTCTTTTTCAAAATTCGTATTAATTTACGCATGTACGAAATTAATTTCTTAAAGAAAAAGTCAGCTTAGTTAGTTCAATAACCTGTATTAACCCGACTATTAACTACAGGTCATTGAACTCGCTCAGCTGGTAAAAATTTAACTGTGCATATTTTTAGACATGAATAACCGACTTTTTAACGGTGGCGTGATTGAGGTGTGTAAATGAAGTGAACCTTTAATCTTTTGGTCTTTGTACTAATGGAATTTCAAGAGTAGATTTCATAGACACCTGTTTTCCTTGTTGCCTATTCCATAGCTCGCGCACATAGTCCCACATTTTACTCATTTGATGGACACTCAAATCCATGTCTCGAAGACCATCTCTCAACTCGTTGATGTCGTAATCGTATGCGATGCGAGAAGAGGAATGAGCTGTGATCATTGCAGACATTTCTGATATGAGAAGACCTGAGAAATATAGAGCCGGGTACAGACTGCTGTAACGTAACATGTAACGTAACACACAATGAAACAATTCGCCGTCCACATTGTCGCAATGTATTAGGCAATTCCCATAGTGTGGACCCCTGAGCGAACCGAGCACACTACGCGCGCGAACAGAGCATTTCAACTAAGTGAGTAAATTGGCACATGCTCGTTTCGTGCGTGCACTTCGTCTACAGTTATGAAAAGCTCCTTACACGTAACAAGAAAAAAAAAATTGCTTGAAATATTACGTACCTGTACAAAACTTAATAACGATAATCACTATAATAGTCTCAATAACTTCAAAGCTGTTTTGTGAAGACACATCTCCGGTACCAGTTATCGTTAGCAAGTTGATCATGTACCATAGGGCGGCCACGTATAAGGCGAAGAATCGGCCCTTAAAACATAAAACATATCTTTTTTGTTGTTTTTTTTTTTAAGACTATAATTTATTGAACTGTTACTTTGTCTCATGTTTCATCAAATAACCCTTCTCTCGTTTTGCAGTAGTTGCCTGAATTATTGCATCTTACTTAAACTATAATACTGCTAGAAAAATATCTCCTATGTCTACTCACTGAAATATCCTTCTCTCATATTAAAAAAGACTGATGTCTATGTCTAGCAAAATTTATAAAAATAATATCAATCACCTCAGAATATTTGGCCCTCAAATTTAGTGCTTCCTTTGACATCCAGTTGGCCGATGTGCAGTGCACAGGGGTTAAGCACGATAACTTGAAAAAGAGGCATGCGTTCACGTGCGAGAGTATGGATGCCCATATGGCTATAGTTCTGAAAAATTCAAAACTGTAACTGTATGTCACATTAAGCTTCTTGACCTTGTTCATAGTGAAAATGGTGGACCAGGGGTGAATGCGCGAGCGTATAGGTGGTCACTGTACATAGCAACTTGTTGTAGCGGGAAAATACGCACGCAGCTCGAGCTATGCGATGTGTCGATAGTAGAGATCTGCACACAGCTACACCACTTCATAACACGGAACCAGAGTGCGCATCCATTCAAAAAAAAAAAACAGCTTGGTTGAACCCATTTCCACCAGTGCTAAGTCAGGTTTGATATAGCAGCATAGCATAGCTTGAAAAAACACCCTTATAGCCGGTCGAAGGCTACTGGGGCCAGAGTTAATTCGAAAGATAGCTCAAGCCCCAGTATGAAGGCAACGAAGGAACGGGGTAAGCTTTTAGTCAGTAAGAGTCTGACACCATCTCCTGCTCCGCTCAAGAGCGGGGGGGGGGGGGCACCCCATCCCCATAGGGGGAGCACCTATAAAAAAAACCCTTATAGCCCGCCTTCTATTAGTATTGATGAAATTAATAGCTGTTCGAAAAATATCGATTGATACTTACGTCAGTTTAAACAACAAATTCGCTGAACCAATACTTGATTTTTTGTGCGTTCGATACGTAAATAAATACGAAATTCTTGTTAGTTGAGGCGATCGCGAATAGCAGAACAATGCCATTTTCATAGGCGTATTTAAAGACAAGAAGAATACCAAGTAGCATACCACAAAGTTTGCTAGAAAGTCTCTTCTTCGAAGATATATTTTCGAGAAATACCTGTAAGGCCAAAAATATCTTAGTTTGTCTAAAATGTGATTAGTGCAAACTTACAGAAATCTGTTCAACACTGATCTACTGTAACATGTCAATGTACTGATAAATGAAAGAACCCACATTTTCCTGACTTTCTTTGGATTTAGAACATAATCTCCATATCGATTCATATAACCGCTATGGACATCTAGAAAAACTTTAAATAGAAACAGGATGTCGAATATGACGCACACGTGGAAGAAAAATGGTACTGAAAGAAACGCCATTTGGTATACAAGCAACATGAAGTCACAATACGATATGACGAGAATCAGATATTCTGGAAAGAAATAAGGATGTTATTAAATATATCAATAAGATTAGCATACTCTGGTGAAGTCAATTGAATACTTGTGGGGTTTATGGATATCAAATGGGGATGGCGATTTGAGATTCGGGAAAATCAATTTCTGAAATCGATATCTGAAATCGATATCAAACAATATATATATCAAATTGAGAATCGATATATTTTTTTGAGGAATGCAACCATTTTATTATTTATCAAAGTTCAAAGCATCCATTTTCCTAAAGTAAATTTTAAGTGAATGTTGTACACCTGATTACTCAACAGTCATAAAACAAATGTGCATTGTGAATCGCTATCGTGATTTTTAGGACAGTACCAGCAGGGTAAC
This sequence comes from Mythimna albipuncta, assembly GCA_929112965.1. Lineage (NCBI taxonomy): Eukaryota > Metazoa > Arthropoda > Insecta > Lepidoptera > Noctuidae > Mythimna > Mythimna albipuncta. Next base: position 13,394,228 of record OV815969.1, read on the forward strand.
CAACGGTATGATCTTTTAAAACTCGTTTTATTACTGAATCATTTCATTAAAAAATTCGAATCGATTCAAAAATCGATCGTCTTTAGGAAGAATCGCCATCCCTAATATCAAGTTATTCACTTACCCATAAATGTGACTAATTTACAATCCGGTATGATGCTGCTACGGAACCATCTGAAATACCAGTATTGAATTTGTGTTTTATTTAAAAATAATATACAGGGTGTAAGAGAAATGGTAATATTTTCTGTATGTACTCCTTAAAGATTGTTACTTTCTGTACAAAGTTTTCATCAACTAATCAAAATGTGTGCGTCTGGGTGGTATAATTCGTTTTTGATGAAAGCTGTTTATTTTCATAAACTAAAGTAGTATCTAAAATATTACCACCCATTTCTGATATCTACTCCATGTATATAGTAGTAGTACCTCATTTTTTGTTTTGTTATTCCCTCATAGTTTATTAGAGAATAACAAAAAAAAAATGCACATAAACGACTTAAATGTTATCAACGATTCCTACGATTATTTATTTGTATCATAAATATGTGTAAATAATATAATCTAATGAATATATTTATACAAACTGAAAATAACAGGTAGGTGATGACACAAATAAGTGATGACTGGCCTGTTGGTCTAGTGGTTAGTGGCCCTGACTGCTATGCCGGAGGTCGTGAGTTCGATTCCGACCCAGGGCAAATGTTTATGTGATGAGCATGATCATTTGTTCTGTCTCTGGGTGTAATTTATCTATAATATGTACTAGACAACTGATAAACATACTTATATATTTAGAAATATATAAGTATGTTTATCAGTTGTCTAGTACCCATAACACCAGCTCTGCTTAGCTTGGGACTAGACGGCGTTGTGTGGTAGTTTTAGAATATTATTTAAAAAAAAAGTATAAAAGAACAAAACAACAAAAAATTCATTCACATCGCTGTCGATGGGAAAAGTACCCAGAACACTGGCGACATTGCCACGTTGGTTAGCAATGCTGATTAGTTGGCCAAAAAAAAGCCCAGCCCTGTCACATGACGATTCGACCAGCTGTTCGCTAATATTCTGAACAACTCGATGAACACTCGGACCCTCACTTTGGGATCAATCAAATTTTATATATTAAAATACACATTCAATAAAATACTTGTGTGGCTTAAAAAACAGGAGTGCAGCTGAAGTATAATCTACATTCCCTGCCGATGTAATCGACTTGGAACCGTGCGATTCTGCGATGCTTTTGTCTGGACTCTGAAAAGATGCAAAACACGATATTTTGTATCGAGAAAATTTTAAATCATCTTTTAGAAGTCGACACCTAGCACGAAGATTTATTGAGATGTGTACAAAACTTGATGAATGGCGTTATCGGTACTGAAGAAAAACCTAGATCTAGATTTTAAGCTATTGCATAGCTTCTATCGCGGGCCTTGAGCGTGGAGACCGAATCCAGAAATTCCGTAACGAAAATAACCTAACACCCCCCACTTATTTGTTTTCTTATCGGTCACCACGCTCAAAAAGTGTAACTTCAATTAATATCAAAGAAAAAAAAAACAAAGGAAAAAAAATTCTATGCTTTACCGCGGCAGTCCCCGAGTGCTTTAACTTTCGATGATCCCGCACATGACATCGATCTCGCCTATTGGTAAGATAGTCTTCGTCGATGAATAAGATCTATGATGGAACGAGTGAACCCAGGAGATGCTTGCTTTTTGTTTTGCTCGAATCTATTTAGAGGACTGACTCACTAGAGGTGAAACTTAGCAGTTTTATCTGCCACTAGCACTCCCCGAGGTTTCACCCTCGTCTAAAATCGGTCTGGGATAGCCAGGTTTATGTCGAATCTGTTCCAGAGATAAACGCGTTTTAGCAAACAAAAAACTATTCCTCTTTATTTTATACTAGCTTTTGCCCACGACTTCGCCCGCGTACATAATATATAACCTATATCACTCAAGAATCTATCACTCAAGACTAAAGCAGCTTACTGTCGGTGAAAAAATTTTAGCAATCGGACCAGCCCCCTTAGCCAAATTGCTAATCTGCAATCGTTAACGCTTGTAGAAAGCTTCAAATGTACGGGAATGACGTCATCTCAACGCTCAGTCACGTGGTCAGAACAAAAGAATTGGCGGCGCGGCCAACTCGAAGCGTTCGACGCAAGCGAAACGATTGTAACTTGGCTAGGAGGGCTGGACTTTCAGAGCCTCTACCTCTTACAAAAAAAAAAAAAAAAAAAACATAAAAAGAAAAACTTTACCTCTTTATTATATTAGTGTAGATGTATCATTGTCTGTAATTAATCATACCTCTATATATACATTATCATCAATTTCAGTGTCTTCTTCCTCATCATCTCCAGTTTCGTATGACATCGGAAAATTTGTTGCTTGCTGCAAATACACATACGTGGGTTTTGAATAATTGAATGCGAATGTAAAATAGTAAAACCTATCGATATATACATATCTACCACGCACTAAATTATGCGTGCCGAACACTCACTTCAATCGACTCAGGTGTAATGTAGTCCGTACACCTTGTACATTTCACTATGTTTAACGAAATGCTTCAGTTCGAAATTCATGACGCATAAGAAGTTTTGAATGCGAAACAAGTATGCTCTAAAAGTGGTCTTAGCGATGTATGTTTTAATAGTTCTGTTAGATGACATAATGCCAATGTAGCGCTGCAGCGAACTTTTGTTTTAACTTTTCAGTATTTTGACAAATAGTTTCCATGAAAGGGCTTGTCTATCACTAGAATATAAGTCAATGGTAAAACTGCTTTTAGAATTATGGTTGAAACATACTTCTGTACTATTCCTTGCGGATGCTAAGGTCGGTAAAACGTAGTCTTTAGCTGCAGATTCAACTGAATGAATTACTTTTTTTAAAACTGATGGATAGCTCTGTAATGATTAGAATTGAATAAAATTATTTTATAGTAAAACATGAGTATACATCAAATACATTGGAGATGTGCAAGGTCTTAAAATAACAGGTATATCTGCATGTTTTTGCATTATTGGTAAATTAGGGCTTATTAAAAAAGGAAAAAAAAAAATCATGAGAAGTAAGCGTTTCGCCTCGTCGTTTAGGTATACCGCGTACGTCGGAGGACTGGAACAGTCTGCCTGCTGCGGTCTTCCCGTCCGGTTATAATTTGGGTGTCTTCAAGGCTAGAGTGAATAGGCTCTTGATAAACTAGTGCGCCTCACCATCAAAGGTTGCATCGCTACTTACCATCAGGTGGGATCGCAGTCAAGCACAAGTTTACCTCAATAAAAAAAGTAGGTACAGATAAGGTTTTACAGATGTAAGTATCGAATTTGTGAATGTGTCGTAATGACAGGAATATATTTAATTAATTGCGTTCACTTAAAGGATTTATTTAAATCGTTTTTTTTCGTCCTTGTGGCAAGCTCCAAGTGCACCTTTTAATATTGTGTTCTGATAGAATACCTTTAACAGAGCGTAGAAGTCCCTCCCTCGAATGCAAAGTAAGTCAATGTTTCGACTCGCAGTGACATTTGACATCGTCAAATATTTTCTTGCTCCTCGTATGTTGCCGAAAATGCCCCCTGGGCCCATACATGCCTCCACTTCATTTATATTTGACACTATATCAACCTGATTTAGAAATAAAACAAGAATAATATTAATCAAAGTATGAAGTTAAGTATGAGTTAGTATACCAGAGATGTCAAAACAAGCTATAATTATTTTTTATTATTAAGTTGACAGTTACTTACCTTTCCTCTATAAATGATATACATAATATCAATAACTTCGTTCGCTCTCATAACCATATAACCCTTTTGGAAGTACAGTTCCTTTAGTTTCTTGGCAAAAGCCCTGAAGAAGGAATACTCGACGTCTTCAAATAATGGGATTTCTTTTAAAGTTTTTTCGTACATGTAAAGGACTGCATCCTCGTTCAAATTAGCATGTAGTTTTCCGAGTATGGATTGGTGCTGCGTAGAAAATCATATTTATATTTTTTTGCAAAGAGTTTTCCGTCTTGTAATCATGTCTATGGTCTATTGCAATGTGTGGTTCTCTTTCAATGTTCATAATGTAGTGTAGGCTCGATACATTGCCGTGCGTGCCTTGAATAAGCATGTCTATATTTGGAAATAGTGAATGTGTTAACAGTTTTATAAAGTCTGTAGGTCCACATATTATGTATTACGTTGCCTGGTGTACGTTGCCTACTGTACCTACTTCGAAACCTCGCTGAAAAGAGGAGGATTAAAGTACTGATCGGGTACAGTTGCTTTGGTGAGTACCTGAATAGAATTGAGCAAGAGGCCACGGCAATTTGCCACCATTACGGTGGCCACCTTAATTCTGCACGTTATATGCTCGAGAAACGTGGGCCTCTGAGCGGCAGATCTTGGTCACCGGGATTGGATTAAATTTGTCTCTGCCATTAATAGCGCGGGCTATGCTGATGGAAAACATTGGAAGTTAATGTTCTCTTTCTGTGGGACTTCAGAGTCGAAGGTGAGGCCGCCGAGTAGGGTCGTGAGGGTTGGTCCCGTTCAGTGCAGGAGGCGTCGGGGAGATTTAAGCGCCAGTTTCCGGGGTCGCGAGCGCTTCGAGTGGAGACTTTCCGCCCATCGAGAGAGACGTTAGCACAGAGAGTGCTCTTGTCTCCTCAGAAATGTGTCCTAGGTGTTGTAAAGAGGGACAAAATTTTCAAGTGGCATCTGGACTTTTCACCAATAACAAAAAAAAAAAAAAGTTGTACATATTATGTGCATTCTTTGATGGGCTGTTAGATTTTGTTTATGATCAATAAACTCAATTTCAGTTTGTTAGCAACAAGTACCTACAATACGGCCAACGTAACTTGGCGAGCCTGAATATAGGGTCTGCGCATCTCTCTCTCTCTCTCTCTCTCACGTCGTTCATGGCAAATGACGTGAGAGAGAGAGACATGCGCAGAGCTTATGTTCGGGCTCGCCAAGTTACATTGGCCGTATTGTATATGATTTTTCTGCTTCAGAATGTATTGTGACCTACCGACCATCCACCTGTTCTCTTCCACTGGTACTTCCAGTATTCTATAACAGTCTTCTTTAGCGTAAATGGTACGTTTTCTCTATTCAGAAACATTTCCAAATGTTTTAGATCTTCTTGAAACTTGGTCACCACTTGATCTGCCATGGCTTTTAATGAAGCTATTCGTGCATACACATATCTTAAAAAAATAATGTAGTTAAACGTAAAATTGTCATTGATATAAGCAATCACATTTAAGTCATAACTTAAACTAGTTTACGGTTTCTAAATCAATAGGGGGTGTGATAAACTTTGACGTCATAGATGGTCTATAATATCATCAGACTTCTCATCCTTATTAACAGCTTTGAAACTTTACAACATATTTGTTTACTAGAGCTAAAATTATTTAATTTAGCAAAGACGGATGGGCGTTTTGGTCTATCAGCGGCCAACAACGATATAGATTTTAAATTAAAGTACTGTCACTAACGACCTACTTTTAGTATGAACGTGACATTGTAGCTCAATTTAAAAAAAAAAATGTAGTGTAAAGAAGATCAAGTAGATATTAAATGGAAGAAAATGGCTTTGTACGGAGTTTTAAACCGAAGAACCAATGAGCTTTGAGTGTTAACAAAAGGGCTGAGGCGAGAGGTGCGCTCCGCGCAGTCCTTCGCTTACAGTTGTGACGCTGTGTACAGTGCGATCATCTACAGGTTCTCCCTATTTTTTCTTATCAAGCCTTTTGACTTCGGCTTCACTCTGGACTGTTTCTTCTGAATCTGATAACTTCATTTCTTTACTGCACACATTCATTTCTTTACTGGTTTTCTCAGTCTGGCGATATCTTTATACTGGATCGTGGGTTTAGAGACGTATATGGTGATTTGACGCGATTCAATTACTCTGCCTATGTGCCCGAATCCAAAGATCGCGGTGCAGACCAGCTCACTACTTAACAATCTAATAGAAGTAGGCTGGTCACACTATGCTGATGGGTGGTGAAAGTCATAAATGGAAGACTCAAACGTGGTTTCAAGTTGTTCCGGCAAGATTATTTGAATCGCGTTGAGCCATATGTTTGAGGACTACCAAATAGCAGCAGCACTCAGCTTGTAGACTCCAATTCTGGGTAATATTGATGTGGGCTCGTTTGTAGATATTATTAATGAACGCTTTGAAAGACCGAACCTCTTAGCGGACTATGTTGTCCGTCATAACGTAAATAAGCAAAGAGCAACGTTCTCAAGAATTAGCTATGATCTTTATTTTTACGAAGACTTCTCGGTTGTGTCTGAAGAAGATCTAATTCTGATTGTTCTCGGTACATATCAAAACATGTTAGCTCGCAGCTACTACGCTGAGCAGTTAGTAGAAGGATTGTACAATATTGAAGTATACCGAAAGCAACAAATAAGCAAACTTAGAAACTTTATTGAGGAAGAAGACGTTAGGTTGTTACGTGTTCGTATACAATCTAGACACGTAAGATTTAGAATATATTATTCATATATTGTAATTAACTGGCAAAAAAACGGACGGGAAGCAATTTCTCATTATTATTGCAGTTGCCTAAGTGGAAAGCACACAATTGGTTGCTGCGCACACGTTATGTGTGTAGTGTGGTTTTTGGCATGGGCTAGACATCAAGATGGGGACATATTACTACCGGCGACATCAGAACTAAGTGCTATTATTGTACACGAGTAGGTTTTTTTTTTTGTAATATTGGCTGTTTTATCGTGTAATAAGTATTATATTTCAGAAGCCAATAAGTCATTTCATTTTATTTCCTCATTTTAAGGCTGGAAATAATAAGTAAGAGTATATAAAAAGGCAGGTAAACAGTAAAACTCAAAATGTATATAATTCGGTTCATAATTACACCACAGAGATAAAACTTCTCCAGGGTGATTTTAGGACTAAGCCACACCGAAAAATAATAGTTTTGGTCTTGGCCGCTGATAGACCAAAAGGCATACAATTTTGCCCATTCTCCTTTAAAAATTGCTATTTTTGCCAATCAGAAATACCTATGTATTTTTCTATTGTGGCTACTACGAATCAATTCATAAAATATGTTTGCAACAATAGCGATGAACTCACCCAAAAAATAAGACACCATGCATTTGCACACAAATACACAATATCATGTGGGATAAATTCTGTGGAGTGATATCGCCAAAGCCGGCACCGCCAAAGCTTGTGGCTGTCCAATAATAAGCTAACAGGAATACTTTGGTCGGTGACATGTGAGTGTCTTTTATTATTATTGCACCGTCTATCCAACACCCTGCAAGAAACTTTTCTGGCGTTACTGGTACTTTTATTTTTCTTTGCCAGAAAATTTCTTTTTGTACTACGTACCTTCCTGACAAATCATATTGCCATCGGGATGAAAGACCGTCTTCAAATAAGGTATTTTCTGCGGTAGTCTTGATACTTTAAGTTCGAAGTCTTCAGGGTCATCAGCCTTGACGTATCTACAGGATAAAGTGACCAACAGCGAAGTATAAAGGTTCAAAAAGAATAACGTCAGAAGAAGAAAGTGGATGACACTCATGAAGTAAGCCTGAAAAGAAATGTTTAGAATATTAAAGAGATAAAAATGAGTATGAAATGTAGAACAAGAGATGAGTATGAAAAAAATCCTTTAATTGGAGCTGAGAACTGCAGCTGGTTCAGTCGAATATTGAGATATATCAAATAACGAGAAGTCTAGTCTACACTGGTGGAAATATACTCTATTCGCTTTAAGATTAGACATTTAAAGAAACGTTTTTTATTGTCTGTTCAACCGATTTTAACTTATATTTCGTTGGCACTCTTGTGTTCTATTTATTATGCAGCCGCCATTTGTCATGCCACCAAAGTAACCGCGGGCTTACGGACGGCGAGCAATGAGTCCACCACTAACCACTAGACCAACAGGCCAGTCGCTGTCCGACCGTCCGGTAACCATCAAGACCGAGCCGCCTCAAGAAGTTGTCAGCAACCTAGGGGCCCAGCAGGGTCGAAGCCTATTGGGGCCAAGGCTCTGTTTCCGAAAGGGAGGCTCGGGCCCGGTCTGAAAGGCAACAAAGGTACGGGGTGGGTTTTTTAGTCAGTAAGAGTCTGACACTATCTCCCGCCGAAGAAATAAGCCACCAACGTAATAAAAGTCAAAATCGGTTGAACGGACAGTAATGAAGGTTTTCATAAAGTTTAATGTCTAATGTTACTTTAAACAGAGTATAGTAAAGAATCACCACATCGATCATTCCCGAGCTCGCAGTCAACAGATTCTTGCGATTTTCAACAAGTCCTCTATTGGACTTAAGTTTTCAAGACTTAGACTTAACTAAAGTAATTACCCTTCTCAAATCGCCTATAGATTGAGCCCAAGACGCAGCATACAATTTAATAATTTGTGAAACGTTAATCATTCTCAACACGCAATGGTACATGTGATGATTAAATTCGTGGTCATCGTCGGTGTGGTCCTCAGTATGTTTGGGGACAAATAGCTTCCAAATGGCGTACCAAGGGAAACATGTTATGAAGTCTACCACGAATTGTCCCTGGAATTATAGTAAGTTTTGTTAATATTTGTGGGTACTTGACTAGTCTCTACTAAACTTTTCCTCAAGATATGATTTCAGATTCCTTAAGGATCGTGTGACGGAACTTTTTATAATTAGCTCTATAGTGGGAAACTACGAGATAATCCTTGCTTTTTGTTATTTATTGCCACTAAACAACCTCTATCGTGTGAAATGTGTCACTTTCTTCGTTCTCAAGTTTACTTGTTTTCTAAATAGTAATAGTAATAATAGTAATATTCCACAACTATCTCACGACATCGTCTAGTCCCAAGCTAAGCAGAGCTTGTGTTATGGGTACTAGACAACTGATAATTATATACATCTAAATACATACATATTATAGATAAATTACACCCAGACAGAACAAATGATCATGCTCATCACATAAACATTTGTCCTGGGTAGGAATCGAACCCACGACCTCCGACATAGCAGTCAGGGCCACTAACCACTAGACCAACAGGCCAGTCAAATGTTGTTTCCCTAAGAATTTAAATACGAGTAAGTAACTCACTGTTAGATAATGTTTTGCCGTCATATAAGGATGGTATATCAACTGATTTTTGGGGCCATAATATGCCACATGTAGCATCAAGTACATATCTATGTAGCAGATGATTTCCAATATCACTAGTGTCACGTTAAATGATCCAAACTGTGGCGCCATAGATACAATCACCTTGAAGTTTCAAGAAAAAGGAAGTTGTTTATGAGCACAAGTATGCGTTAAGTTTGACTGTGTCGAAATAGACACCCACTAAGGTTTATAAGTAGGTATACGGATCTTCAGATTGTGTAGGTGCCTAATTTGTTTAATTGGCGGAAGTACTATACTATTGCATTATTCAGTATGTAAAGGAGAAAAAAAAACCGATTCAATTGACTTCCAACAGAAGTTTCTTTAACATTCATCTTAACCTCTCAGGCACCAGTATACCGAATACGTTACAGCTCATAGGAGCTAACTTAAACCTTATTCCGTAGAAATAAGGTTTATGTTAAGTGATACCGAGGTGAATTGAATTCGGTAGGTACCTACACTGGAGCCTGAGAGGAGTAGGTAAGTACTAATGTGTTACAGTAGTTCAAAATAAAACCAGCTTCTCTATTTAATCAACTCCATTTTCAAGCTAAATAACAAAAACATTTATAAACTCATTTAAACGTTCCAAATCTGGACGGATAATAAATCTCATAAATTTCATAACACATATTAATAATATTAACTTACGGGTATGAGTAGACATAATAAAAATGCAGTGGTTATTCGCAAAATCGCCCACGTTTTCAAGAATATACCGTCCGGTCTTATAGCTATTGGCATCAGCATATATGGCGCAACGTTATTTAGTACATTGAATTGTTTGAACGATTTCCAATACGTTTCTTTGGTTTTCTTGTATTCTGCTGAAAGGTCTATAAAGGAGTCTGAAATAAGAGTAATGTGATTGTAAGATTAGTAACACATCAGCAGCTTAGACTTTTCCCGTATCAACTGTAAGATTGTTAACACATCAACAACTTAGAATTTTCCCCTATCAGCTGTAAGATTGTAAACACATCAACAGCTTAGACTTTTCCCCTATCAACTGTAAGATTGTTAACACATCAACAACTTAGACTTTTCCCCTATCAGCTGTAAGATTGTAAACACATCAACAGCTTAGACTTTTCCCCTATCAACTGTAAGATTGTTAACACATCAACAGCTTAGACTTTTCCCCTATCAACTGTAAGATTGTTAACACATCAACAGCTTAGACTTTTCCCCTATCAACTGTAAGATTGTTAACACATCAACAGCTTAAACTTTTCCCCTATCAACTGTAAGATTGTTAACACATCAACAACTTAGACTTTTCCCCTATCAGCTGTAAGATTGTAAACACATCAACAGCTTAGACTTTTCCCCTATCAACTGTAAGATTGTTAACACATCAACAGCTTAGACTTTTCCCCTATCAACTGTAAGATTGTTAACACATCAACAGCTTAGACTTTTCCCCTATCAACTGTAAGATTGTTAACACATCAACAGCTTAGACTTTTCCCCTATCAACTGTAAGATTGTTAACACATCAACAACTTAGACTTTTCCCCTATCAGCTGTAAGATTGTAAACACATCAACAGCTTAGACTTTTCCCCTATCAACTGTAAGATTGTTAACACATCAACAGCTTAGACTTTTCCCCTATCAACTGTAAGATTGTAAACACATCAACAGCTTAGACTTTTCCCCTATCAACTGTAAGATTGTTAACACATCAACAGCTTAGACTTTTCCCCTATCAACTGTAAGATTGTTAACACATCAACAGCTTAGACTTTTCCCCTATCAACTGTAAGATTGTTAACACATCAACAGCTTAGACTTTTCCCCTATCAGCTGTAAGATTGTTAACACATCAACAGCTTAGACTTTTCCTCTATCAACTGTAAGATTGTTAACACATCGACAGCGTAGACTTTTCCCGTCTTGACTGTAAGATTGGTAATAAACAATAACTTAGACTTTTCCCGTCTTATCGATGTCTGCTTCTGTTCTAACCAGATCCAGAAGAATATTAGACTGTTACACGATGCGACTGTCGATCTGACTCCAGTCTTTACCTTCTAACCCCTTGGTAAGACTAACTGTCAAACTTTTTAGGAATTGGATTTTTTTTATTGCTTTTACTTACCAAAAAGTAATTTTATCCAAAATCACAAATAGAAAGAAATTTTCAAATTCGTTTAATGTTACTCAAGTTAGATTTTTCAAATCTGTGAGAAGGTAAAACTGTCATATAACAGTATAAGGATGCACATATTGTATTGTGACGTCACTGCCATTAGGTTACGTGTGCACATGAGAGATATTCCCACCACGGCCCCATTCTTAAAAGAACTATTTTTGAAACTGTTATTAGAGATTTTTTTTGGTGTTACTTGTTGTTTAGTATAAAATATTAATTAAAAATAAGCACAGATACTCAATTGGCAGTACAGCAGAAATTTAAATGTCATCTTCCCTTGCTGTAAAAGCCCAGCAACGTAGAAGAACACTTCGTATTATTTTGTGTGGCTTAAATAGCTAACTCTAAGTGTAGCAAGCATAGAGGCATGAGCTTCATTTCTTTCTAGGCAACTTACTGTTAAAAAAATCCTGGAGAAGACTGGTGATCTTGACTTTCTGTTTCTTCTCTGTCAATCGATTGTAATGTTGTAAATAAGAATCAGTGACCTGTGCGTTGGCTCGCTCCTCCACTTCTCGTAGTTCTTCTGGTGTTATGAGCCCTTCGTGCTCTTTCATATCGGGGAATAGACTCAGTGCCGACGTGTATGCGTAGTGGCTAACACTAACAAGCTAAAAAAGAGAAAATCAAAACTGCTTTAGATGGGCTTTGTATGTTGGATTTACTTAGCACCTATCCTAACTTTAGTAAAACCAACGATCTTGCTCTATTATGAGTAAATTGGATCACTTATAATCGTCAAACTAATTTACCGTATGGATTATGTTTGTTGAAGTGGTTTTTTTTCAACCCATATTTACATCGTGTGGGATGACATTTATACACCTAATTTGATTAACTTGGTATAGATATTAATCAACCAGTTCTTCCTTCATTTCCATTTTGATATGGTCTTCCAATATTTATAAAAATCTGTGCAAGTTTTAAATGGTAATTCAGGAAAATGAATTGCTGTATCAATCTTCAGATTTAGACATTTAAGAAACTAACAAAGTGGTTGCACAGTTTTATATAGGATATAAAAAGTAAATAACGAGTTTGACGCATATTGGTTTTAAATTACATTTTAATATACATAGCAATAGTCGGCTAACTTTTATTAATTCTTTTCTCTCGAGCTTCACAGATTTTGAACTACTAGTAAGATTATTCATAGCTTTCTTTTAATTGGTACCTACAACACTAAGCCATATGTTCACAAGTAGGCCTACTTTATTCTACCTGATAACGGTCACCTTTGTCGCAACAAAGATCCAATCATATAGCCTTAAATAAGGTCGAATGGCAGTAAGCGAGCGTAGGACGACCACCCACTATACCAACCCACCTGTAAAAGGTTGCGGGGACAGTTGAGCTTACCTTACAATGAGTCAATGTGACCACGGTGCTGAGAGTGGGGATTCCGTATAAGAGTACTAGTAACCCCACATGAGAACCTGGGCCTATGATGCGTTCAGTTTTCCTCTCCCTCCTTTCAAGGGATGTCACTAAGCAGTAACCACTCTCTATTATGTATAACTCCCTAGTTATCGTGCCTCCGTAGAATACTATTTCGCCAGGTGGTAGAATTATATCTTTTGCCGCTATAAAAGAAAATAATCTTTATTGATTTTTATGATCTATTGGTTTCTCGATAGTCCTGAAAACCCCAGATACGAAACAATTTTATCCTTGACTTCTAAATTGATAAACTCGTGTATGGACCAGTTCCTTCCGAGCTATTTGTAGTTAAGATGATTGCTGTCAATTAAAGATTGGTACTTATTTGGGATTGATAGACGTTTTCGTCGAATCATTTGAGCAACGTAGTGTCGCAAGGTGTAAATTTATTTTACTTTTAAAGAGTTCCCCTTTTTTAAAACAGTTCTAACCTTCCGTTAGTGTATGAATATAGGCTTTATTCTTCACTTGAAAGAACTTGATAGATGTGAGTGCTTTGAATCTAGCTTGATGCAAGACTTTTTTCCTCAACTCTGAAGGAACTACCGTTTTCTCTAACCAGTTGTCATCTGTTAGTTCTACGCCCTGAAATTACAAAATCATAAATTATTTAAATACTGTTATATTATTTAACATTTTATTATTATTTTTTATTATTTAAAATTTTACCGAATTGTATTGCCACTGCAGTTCATAGAAAGCCATTATTCGAGATTTGATTGCTGGATGCATATTATTCTCTTTCATGAATTTATCAATCGTTATGATTACTTCCAGAAAGGCTGTCTTGGTTCTGAAGTCAAAAATTAAATTAATTTAATAAATATTTATTTCAAATTCTGTCCGAACAAGAAGTTCAGTCATTCATTACTGTTAACAAATTGATTCAAACTAGTTTTTTGTTACATATTTGTCATACTCATGATTTATGCAGGTACTTAAAACAATGATATAAAGATACTCGTAAGTAGTTTACCTTGACCAATGTGTGACAACAGCCGAGAATTCAGAGACACAAAACCCGGAAAGTAGAACTCCATAGAGACTAAGGAAAGCTATAAATGTCATGTCGTAGATATCTCCGGGTGTGTAATCCCCGTAGCCGACAGAAAGCAGGATAGTCGTGGCAAAGTATACAGACGTTACAATTGGGTACTGCGTTCTGGGGACAAACTCACATGCTTAAACTTATAACCTGAAACTTATGTGATACTAAAGCAGTTGGAAATCTCATCTGGGAAAAATTCTCTTGTATTAGGAACAAGGTGTCGCAGTATGCATACATATTACTAATAATAAATAATAATAATGCATGCATAAGTATTTGTGACATGAAAATTCTGTGCCATAGGTACCTTGCCAAATATTTTTTGACAATAAGTATGTATAGCCTGTTTTCAATAATAACTTTAGATCTGTTTAACTAAGTTTGCTTTTATTTTATTTATTTTTTATTTCTTAAACACAACTTATCCTTAATACACACGGAGTTTACATATAAGTTATTGTTACACTATTGTACTCTATTTTATTGCATGTTACCTTTAGTATAATACCAGTGTAAACAATTGTTGGTGAACCAATAAATAAATATCAATTCGTGTGCATAATGCAACATAGGTTTTGCGGTTAATTTGAAAATATAAACTGTAGGTACTCCCGTCACTTACTCTGAAATCATACATACGCGGTAACGAAGGTCATCAGAATTTATAATGGCTGATGTCTTTAAAATGAGTCATAAAAATAAATCATTCAGCGGAAAAGTTTAATATGCTTGATGAATCAGGAATCCCTGATCCGAAATAAATTATTAGGCACGTAGTTTATTGCAATATATTAGTTGCAATCCTATGCATTTTGTACCTACCCGAAAGTTTGAGTCCACTTACGCAATTTTCTGTTAAAAAGAATGATGTAGATACATATTAGAAGAGTTAGTGAAAGCTCGATTTCACCAGTACTACGCATTTATACAAATGAACCCACCTACTAATACCATATAAGTAGATATTATGTTCTTTATACTCAAACAAACATTTGTATAAACGTACTTGGAAGATCTGTATCCGCCTTTCTGGTCTTCCCAAATCAATGCTTTACTAAACCATGAGTTTTCCGAGCATCGGTTTACGAAACATGATTCCATGTATAGTATGACGCCAGACCAATAGCACAGTAAACATATGTATACGCAATACTTCACTATCTATAATTAAAAAAAAATACATCTTTTAGTATATGGATAAATGCAAAAGTAAGTACAAAGCATAAGAATAAAATATGTTGCAGTTACCTTAACTAGGAGCGAATTCAATAGCAATTTTCTTTCTAAATTCTCAAAGAAACTTGACAACCTCCAGACTAAACACAGTTTTATTCCTTTGCACAAATAGAATAAGTGATCTCTGTAGTTATCGTGGTATTTCACAGATTGATGTATGGTAACAATGTATTCGAACGGTATTATTGATATAACATCCAGATAAAATCCAAGAGTATTCATCCTATATCCCACAATGCTTTTGCAATTCTTTATGTACTTCTTTTTTGTTTTGACTGCGGTAATAGAAGTCATGAATACGTTTAGTATGAGAG
Source organism: Mythimna albipuncta (assembly GCA_929112965.1). Taxonomy (NCBI): domain Eukaryota; kingdom Metazoa; phylum Arthropoda; class Insecta; order Lepidoptera; family Noctuidae; genus Mythimna; species Mythimna albipuncta. The sequence goes on from OV815969.1 coordinate 13,409,608, forward strand.
ATATTGTTATAATTATCTGACTATAAAAATAAATTCCATCGGGAAATCTACGCATAAAACCTATGAAGTAAGGATAGACGAGGCATATGTAAAATACTATGCAAAGCATATACAATTCCCAGTATTTGACGAGTGGACAGTCGGCTTCTAATATCCAAGGAAACTTGGACTTGATGCAAGTGAACATTGTCGCTTTCTTCTTTATGTGTTCCGATATAATGTAAAGGTCCAAGCAATTTTCATCAAGGTGATCGTCTTTTGTCAATGTGTCGACTTCTGACGCACCTGTGGATATAATAAATTCTGGTTAATTCGTAATTATGTTTTTTTTTTCAAATTCTGTTCCCTATTTGTCCTTTCGGCAATCAATGGAAACAGCTTTCATTAGTTTGAAAATATATAGTAAATAAGGCAATATCGATGTGTTACTCGAAGTTCCTACCTTGAATATATCTCAATTTGTCTTTCAAACATTTGATACTGCTTTTCTTTCGGTCCTTAGACGCGTAGATATTCAATGAGAATTCTGCTTGATCCCCTAACTTTATTTTCCTTTGCCGACTCCTGTTGATTCGGTCTTGTATCTCTGAGCGCATAGATTCAACAAGGTCTGGGTATGTGATCATCAGTTTTATGAATTTGGTTTTTTCTAAGACTTGGCATTCCACGTAAGTTGCCGCTTTAACTGTGCAACGTGCTAAAAACATAATCACGTAGATTTTTTTAATAGGCAACTTTGTAAATCTTAATCGTTTTACCGGTAAAGTACTTACCTGGAATATTGTAGACTAAAGAAATTTCACCAAAACAGGTACCCTTTGCAAATGAAATCATTGGACTTTCGTCATCTTCGTCTGACAATAATTCTAATACGCCGCTTGTAATACACACCTGCAACAGTAAGCATGAATATAATCTTAATGATAAACATGTACTGTACCTAATTAATATTTTAAACAGATCATAAACATGCAGCCTTACCATAATAGTCTTGTTCTGGTTATGGCTATATACAACATCTCCTGGTAGATAAAACTGGTGCGTCATATCTAAAGATAGTCTCCTAAGGAATGCTTCCGGTAACTTCCTAAATAACAGGGAGCTATAGAGCGGAACAGCATTCAAGTCGTAGCAGATTTCCATTTGTAAAGGATAGGGTAATAATCCAAGTAGCTTAGGTTTAAAAACTCCAGATTTTTGGTACCAGAGATCTTCGTAATATCTGCAAAGTAATAAATTCTTAAACATAAAAGTTACTTTGTAAGATAACTTTGTAGATATCGTTTAAATATGTAATAAAGAACAGTTACCTACCCGATAATACGCTTGGTAGTTTCTGCATCCATTTGAATCAGTCGCAGATGGTTTTGAATTTTCTTAAGTTGCCTTACGTATTTGGAACGTCTTGTAGTTATAGTTATGAATTGTGATGTTAGGGATCCCACAAAAACTACAGTTGTAAGCAAAAAGCCGAGTAATGTCGCCAATATTGCTATGACTCTCTCAGCGGTGGTCACTGGGTATAAATCCCCGAGGGCGTTCGTAGTAAGGAACATGACTGACCAATATGTACAGACATAGTACCAGTCGAGTGTTTCTTCCGTCGGCAAGTATATTGCTGCTAGCGACCATGATGTGCGGAGTTTGTGAATGTCAAAGGATCTGTTCGCAAATAAATACCACACGCATGCCCAAGTGTGAACAGATAAGAAGAAAAGTATCAAATACTGCGACAAGAACGTAGTCCACTGATTACTGCCTGCTTGTGAAGATCTGTTGTAGAAATATTCTAATATCCTATAGACTCGTATTGTTGCTATCAAAGGTGCAATCGCATGAAAGTTGAACTTTATCGTATGATCGTCCACTAAATACAAGAATGAGTATGGGACTGCTATTATTATGTTGATAATAACTTTAAATGTATCTGGTTCTACAAGGTTAAGAGTTTTTCTCCATTTCTTAAAGAATTTTAGGCCTACAATGATAAAGACGTCAAATGTGAATATGAAATTGAAGCACAATAATATAACAATGGCCCAAAATGGTCTTTCATTCGCTTCGAAGAATGTATAAACACAAGTGTCAAGAATGTATGCAATGAAAAGGTCGGTAAGTATGAATATTTTCCAAGCAGGGTTGGAATAAATGAGCAGAATTGTTCGTAGTTTGCTGTTTGATGAAAATTCAGATCGTCCTTCTTGTAATATAGCGTAAGTTTTATGTCGACGGTCTTCATCCATTTCCAAGCGAATATTGCCGATTCCAGAGGCGATTCTTGGTGGAGCTAGTATTCCATCTGATTTAATTGCTCTACGCCTGTATTTGTAGATATCTAGGCCCTCGTCATTGTCGGCTAGCCAAAATATCAAATTATTAAACGTTAATGCAATGTAAGATCTTCAAAAACGAGTATCAAAAGAAAGACTTACACATTTTCAGGCCAATTAATTATCTTGCTGGAAGTTTACTTTTAGGATTATTTCAGATGACCAATTCAGCAATTCAATATTTTAAAGCTTGTCAAAATAAAATATCTTTATCGTCTAGATGGTTTCAAAAGTTTGTATAAACTAGTAGGCATATTTTGTGTCATAAAATTAAATGGGACGTTGATTTACGAAGAATACAGGAAACGGTGGAAAAAAGTTTAGACATAAAATGAATAAATAGGAAGAGCTTGGTAGTTCGAGAGTCCGACAAGGCATTTTTTGTGTCATCGTTTGGTTAAGATCAAAGATGGGAAGCTTGTAGTAAATGGTCACACGATGGTAGGGTGACGCAATGTTTTCCTCGCCCGCACAAATCGTAGGCCGAAAGCCGGACATGTAGATATCCAAGACGCGAAGCTGTGCGCACGGCACTCCAACCTACATACATGAACATAAAAATTGTTGCGGACTTGACGTTATTTTAATTTCATATTGTACACCACATGGTGTATATTTGAAAAAAAAAAACAATGTAAGTAATAGCTGAGATCTGTGTTACCGACGTTTTAACGACGCGTTGTCGATCAATAATTAACTTCAACAATATGTATTTATTGCTCGCCTTTTATGTGTTCTGTTGTAAACTGTTGTTTTGATAGATTTTATGGAGGTGCGATAAAAAGTCTATGTAATGTTTGTACATTCTAATCCCTCACGTGTAAAATTACACGATCGTATCTAAAGTTATGCTGTGAAAACAAAGCGTTTTGCCAAGTTCTTATTTACATATGCAAGTGGTTGGTAGATATTGTATAGGCACCATTTGCAATCTAATGTTTTTATTATTGGCAGAGAGTTAGATACCTGATAGCTGCATTAGTTGGTTACCATCTTCGTATATCCAAGTTCCATAGCGCTTAGATAATTAGAGTCCGAACGAGCTGCCATAGCTGGAGCGGCCGCATAATCACGATGCTTTTATGGTAGTCAAGCCCGTGTATCGGTGAAAAATGTTGTCATAAAACGATTTTAAATACTTTTAGCATTTTGCAGCACATTTAATTCACTCTAAGCAACCTCCTTGTTAGTTTATTCTGTGGTAGGTATTACTTATTTAAGGAAAATGTCTTCTGATCAAGTAGCTGTAACCATCTTCAGTATGACGTAAACGTTGCTGCAATCAGTTGGTAAATAGGTAGTAATTAATCGCATGTAGGTACTAGGTAATGCATACGGTTTCACAGATTTATTTGATGGAAACAATAGATTGTTCTACAGTATTAGTCCCAATAAATAATGTTAGTGTGATTTGTTTTTAATAGGATGGTTCTGTTGCATTAACGTTAGGCAATAACTTTGATTGAACAAGTAATTACAAACGGTATAGCTGTGGTAGATATGAAGGCATAACAGATGACCCTTCTATTTGAGATGTAGGCTCGTAATAAAGCTTTCAATTCAGAAATAATAGCGGAATATAGAGCGTGGAACTTGTGTGCTTAATCCGGTTAATTCGATAGATCCACGAGAACATCGTATAGGGGTCAATTATCCATTTATCCTTTTAACGGAATTGATAAAACGTAACTAACTTGGGTGATTTTAATTGATCGAATGTGCTGGCTTTGTTAAAAACTAATTTCGACGGTGATATAAAGTTTAATTTTTATCAGACCAATTGGTGTTTAAGAAGATAATGAGAGGTTTTCAAACAAAACAAAATCATCCTTTGAATAGCCATGCAGAAAATCTTTGATCAAAATATTTGCAGAAAAGTCCAATAGACATTTCATATACTTATAGGTACAGTTACATTTTTTTTTAACAGTTATCTAAAATTTTGATCATAATATGTGGTAGGTACAAAATCATTTGAGGTTGATTGTGGCACCAAAATAAGTAGAGAAGTCTCCATTAGTGACAAAGGCTGCACAAGATAAGTAAGAAATGAGTGTAGTTTACATGGCATTTAGGTAAATTCTTCTGTCTTCATATAAAAAGAAGAAATTGGGAGTATTTAGAACGGAACACTGGTGTGTTCAATTTCGTATTAAAGCGAACGAAAAAATTAGATTCGGTTTTCATAATCAATTTTTGCTAATTTTTTTGCTTTAAAAAGGATTCTTATAGGCTTCCAGGTTTCTATAGTAGGTAACTGTAGCGGATTCTGTTAAGGAAAGTTTGTTGTATATTAGCTAATGGGCATCCGTTCCTACATAGGTAGGTAGTACCTATGTTGTCATCACTTTGTCTATACTCCATAAACAAATCGATCCAATTAAACTTTCTTTCACAAAGTTCTTGACTCGCTAAACTTTACAGTTTGATGGCGAGAAACACTAACGCTATTTTCAGCATTTGTGACGTTTCGCTTATCACATGACATGACGATAGTTTAAATTTGAGTGATGCTCCATTGTTTCGGCCTCATTTTCACAAAAGCTTATTTTCTTACGTTTTCTGAATATTTTCTTTTCCCAGAAGTTCCTATGGTCTCAGTCCATAAACTAAAATCATAAAACATTTAAATTTTTAATCGATTTCACTCCGTTTATGTTCTTAACACGTTGCGTAACTTTAGTCTTTAATAAAAATGTTATGAAAAACAATTCGCCCACGGTTTCCTTTTATGTAAAAACAGAAAAAACTCACTTGATGAAATATTGCGTGTAGGTGTTTGAGGAGGAGCCTCTATTTGTCGCTTTACCACGTAATTGAGGTGCATTTGGGTGCAACAAAATTAATCTTGTAATTTTTTAAATATATAACTTGGAGAGCGAGAGGAGAGGCTATAGAAAAGATAGATAATTGCGTCAGGAATAATATAAAAGAAAAAAGAGCGAAAGCAGAAGAAACTAGTTTTATGATTGGTGGGGGAATACGTGAAAAGAATAGGTAGATAGGTATACATAGCGTCGATCCAATGTAACAAGGGACAGTGTTAGGAAGGTAATGATGAAATTGTTAAAGTTTCTCTCACGATTGGGTAGCGATTGCAAAAGTCAAGTTTCAGTAACGAAGTGTCAAATTTGATATTTACTCACCTTTCTGCAATCAAAACGGTAAAGAATCCAACTCTAACATATTAAGTACGTCCTCTTAGAGGCTTTCACTACGAGTCTCTCTTGGTCCTTGAAGCTGATATGCTTTAGTTTTTGTATCTACCTGTTTGATTACATCATCACTGGTCTCAATACGCTGAGAAGAGCTTACATTGAATGAAAACCGTTTCCTCCAAAATTCAAGACATCTAAGGCTAACTACTACTACCTAAATCTATGGATCTGAGTGTTGGTCTACTTATACTCTCCCTATCTCGAAATACCAATGTCCTAGCAGCTACGATGGTTTCATTATAAACTGATTGAAATGCTCTCTTTACAATAAAATTCTAACAAATCTCAGTGCTCGATTCGGTATTGGAAAGGAACGTCGCTTCATCAAATCCATGAATCTTGATTTGCAATAGGCTTAATAAGTCCTTGAGTCTAATTACTCGTGACAAACCAACTACCGGAGCTATGCAAACTATTGAAAATGATTATTGTCAGCTGTATCTACCTATAGTTTCACGATCAGATGTTTTTTTTTTGTTTCTTGTGTACAAATTTGTTGTCTGTGCTTAAATTGAGTTGAGGCCATTTTAACCCCAAACTAGGCAAGGAATGTCTGTATTTTGGAAGACAAAAAAGATAAGATGAATTTTATTTGTCAAAAATATGTTTAGGTTAAAAAATCAGTTGGAAAAATTACAAAAATAGAAAAAAAATTAACATGTTTTGCATAGAAAGGCGTACAAATATTTAATTCAAAGTACAAAAATTACTTACTTGAAATTAATAAAAATGTCTAAATTACTTCCATAATTAAATATTTGTCAAAATTACACAATGTCTTAGTTAAATTAATTTACAACATTAATGTTTATTTTTACATGTCGAATCCTTTTGTAACTAAATACTATTCTTAAAGTATCCTTGAGTATCCTTTACGTCTTTAAAACCTTAAGTTGTGTACCTACAGTGTATTTCGGAAATCTCATTTTTCTCTTAATTAACGGAATTAAGCAGCATTCATAACTTATGGGAACTTGTTGCTTTTATTTGCATAAATATATTCCTCGCTATGATTTGCTTTTTTTTTCTTTGCTTAGTTGTTTATTTTTATTTTCCTTTGCTCTTTAGCTGAGGCCATACTTATCGACTTACGTCCTGAAACTCTTACTCTTTCTGTATCGTTTACCACCTGTAATCTTACAGATTAGTATCTAAAATTCTATATAAATAACTATCTAGTTCAGATTTTTATGAATGATACTATTAAATTTTATAAAAGATTTTTTAACAACTTAGAAATTTCAGAGGACAATGCCCCAAAATTATAGAAAATACTTACAAATGTTTTTATTTAATTCCATGGGATAGTTGTACAGTAGGTACCTAAGGGATCATCTTCAAAGATTGGTGATTGGTGTCGTGGCCCTTTTAAGGTGATCTTAAAAGACGCATTCTGTCACGCTTTCTGTCCTTATTTTTGGTTATCTTTCTTAAGAAGCTATATTACTTACGTTGGCAAATTAAAGCATTTTCAAGAAATCAGTAAGTACCTATGTAGGCATTCCACCTACCTATGCATAAAACACGTTCGACGTCATCTTTATGTTAGCGTAAAGTAGGCGGGAATGATAGTAATCTTTTTTTCAAAATAGAATTCTTATAAAACATTCATATACGCATTTGAAAACACTAAAACAATACTTCTGCTGCTTCGTCATACATAGATGGAAATATCATAGTGAATAGTTACGGTCATGTCAACTCATATCATTATAGTTGTAACTGGGTTGGCTAGATGGCGACTGATTCGCATTTATTTTCTGTGGTGCAAGAGCGAGACAAATACACAGCACAGTGTACCGAGTGCGAGCGAGAGCAGCGTATGTTATTATTACGCCTACACTGTGGACAGAAGTCGCACGCGCTCACAAAAAATCCATTCGACAAGAGCGCAGGCGCAGCGCTATATTCACCCACAACTTCACTTCGGTCAAATTCAACTAGTGGTGATCGAAACTTCGATGTGTGTGGAAGTGAATTTAACTTTTCTAACATAATCTCACAAAAATAACAATAATCAGTAACTAAAGTACAATATCTTAATTGATCGTGTTGGGATAAACTTTTAACGTGTCGTTAGTTGTATAAAAAGTACTCATGATGTGTGAAAATAACAGTCCTTCGACGCAAAGTATAGCGGACTACTTAGCTCAGTTGCTCAAAGACAGGAAGCAACTGGCTGCGTTCCCGAATGTTTTCATGCACATGGAGCGACTTCTGGATGAAGGTAGGTCAAAATCGTCTCAAACTATTTATAATACATCGGCAGATGAGAGTACTAGTTCCTCCCGTCGATGCTTGTCACCGAGGCGATCATAAATCGGATGCGTCGACAAATGTTACAACGCAAACGATATTAAGTTTATTTTTGTCTTCGCCCCGCCGAGTTATGGTCCAGTGGTGTTTGTAATGCGATCCTTCATTTCGAAAAGCGAAGTAAAGCAGACCGTCTCTGTGCCGATTTGCGGTCAGCGGTCGTTAGATTGTCGCCGACGAAAGAGATCGGTGAAATGTACATGTAGTAAACGAGTTTGGTGACTACGCTTATGTGTCTCATTTCGCTGTCCACGCAGCTGTTGTAAATAAATCTTTAATTAGTCGAGTTATGATTTTGAGGTTATATTTTAAATGGGGCCGCGCGATATGAAGGATCACAACCACAAGCCCTGGGGGTAACCTGTTCGCAGGGCCGTATTCTTGCATTCCGCGCGAGTTGGTGGAATGTCGCCACTCTGTGTAGGTACCGTACGTCCACCATTCTCAGTCATACGAGATTTGTACGTAGCGCGGCGCAGGCACAGCGCTCCTTGTGCGATGTATAGCCTCGTTTTATTACCACACGTAACCAGTCCATGGATACTATGTAGCCCTTATCTTTGCTTCTGAGCGCCTGCCGACTACACTTGACGTTTGCAAAATGTCCTGTAGCGATTATGGAATGTATTTTGATTTAAATTAGTACCTTCTATGTGTTTGGTTGTTCTTAATTTGAATAAAGTATGAATTGTTGTAAGGCTAGCTGTTATTTATTCATTTTTAAATCCTTAAACATTGCTGCAGCATGTTCTTAGTTTATTGCATAGATTAGTTTTTCATGGCAGATAGATAGCTATATATTCCGTTTATTTATTTAGTCACCGTTTGTTTATAGTTTTTTTCCGTTTTCCTTGATTCTGATGGGAAGAGACTACAATCCTGAACTTATGCTCTGATACTTTACAGTTTCACTGTGATAATTCCAAGTAGATATTCCAAACAGGTTTAAGTCACTTTGGCACCATATAAGTGAATGTTAGTACTTGGGTAGCTATGCCGCTTCGCTACACAAGCCCTAATTGATATTATGAGCCGGCTGATCAAGAGAACACGATTATATAGTCTGCGACTCAGAGCTAGATTGTTATTTGAAATCTTCTGTCTGTCATTTTTTCTACCGTTAATGTCATTTAAACCATTCAGAAAATATAAAAACAAGGATGTCTAATACTAAACGTACAAAATAAAAAAATAAAAACCCATAGTTCAATAGTTGTATGGTCAACCGTACCACCGTGATATCATCTAAGCTACGAAAACCGCTCTTATTGCTACGAAATAAAGGCTTTGTCTAATTCGAATTGATATCCTGTACTCACGTGCAGGATATCAATTTGTACCAAGATCAATCTTGGCTCTTCCTTTTCAGACAGTTTAAGACTTGCGATTAATTACTTGAATTTAGAATGTGATCGTAAAATTTACAGAAATCTTCTACAGAAAAGTGTTGCCAATTTTTTAAAGATGCATATTACCTACCTAGTTAATCACGTTCAAAACAATTTTCATAATTAAACCAATAAACATTCTAAGACCAGTCGAGACAGAAACAGAATTCATTGAAAAGACGACGTGTTACTTTAAAACACATTAGCAACTCGAGTCACGTCTCGGTGCAAAGCAAGGTCTATTCGACCGATACCTCTACATGTCATAATGTCGTAGCCATAACCATTTACTGTTAGCTTTGCCCTCTGGGATTAAAGGGTATGAATACATAGTAAGTTGTACGCAATTCGCTAATCATTTACACCATAGCTATCTACTTAGTTATCAATCAAATAGCTTCTACACTACTATTCCTATAGAGTGGTGCGGGTGACAGCTGTCGGATTCACATTTCTCTCATATTAAAGATTCATATTTTCGTCCTGCTGTCATTCTACCTATGCTATATAAAAAAGACCGTAACACTACTGTAAAATCATTATTGTATATTGTAGTGAAACTTCGACATTCACGTCTGGGTTAAGAATAAAGCCTGATTTTTCAAACTGATTCGTTGAATTCAATCTGGTACCTACCTATCTACATGGATACACATGATGTTTATAATATACTCATCTTAGCTAATCACCTAGGTAATTGGCGCAAACTGTCAGTTCTATTTCGAAGAGGTGGTGTTCTGAATATAGACTCAAATACAAAGTAGACAAACAGTTTCTGTTATATTGAACCAGCAGCAGATGTCCTCATGTTCTCGTTGGTCGCATATTGTCTAATGTTTACTCGCATTTAAATGAGCACTTACGAAATAATGTCAGTGGCGCATGAATCTAATAGGATAGGTTTCGGTATGGTCCAAGTGGATTGAAATGTTCCATATCCAAGACTTTGTACCAAATAACAAATTGTAATAAAACAGCCGTACTGAAATTGCGTGGACGTAATTTTAATTTTAAAACACGTGGCTCAGGTAATATTCTGCTTGCATCATTCTCCAAAACTTGTTGATTTAACATTTGCCTTAAAAAGCAAGAGCTCTCGACTCGAGAACTGACTCTTTAATTTCATTTTGATAAGATTGGTAAGGCTTGACTCACCCGAGGTAGATTGGGAAATGTCGGGTTATTCATTGATGTTAGCAAGTTTTATATTTTTCATGTTGATGTCCACTTATAGTTTCGATCAACGTGGTCCAGCAATGTTGTTGAAATTTTATGGTTTATTTGACATGTCACGCCGGTCCACGGTGGGCACTGACGACTTGACGAAAATATCGACGGCAAGCTGACAGCCGACAGGCGTGGCGTATCGCGTTACGCCGAACTGAGAAATAACGACGGCTATTTTCGTTAGACGCTGGTATATTAGGCATACGAGAAAAATAATATAGTTCACCACAATTTCAACATTTTTTTATGTAGCAAAATAAAGATTTCAACGCGCCTTCCAACCAGCAATGAGCACAACGAACACTCGCTTTTCACAAGCAAAAGAGTACATCTTCTACATACAAAATAATATCTTGTTCAGAATGTTAAATGCTTTTAAAGACCATGTTTCGTCTGATGGAATTTAAAGTTCATTTATAATAATAGACATGAGTTATCCAGATGTGATGGCTGACATTTTATAACACGGAATATTTTGATAGTCAAAACAATATCGACCGATCAATGTTTACATATCGATTCAACTATTTGGCTGTTTGCATTCCAAGAGGAACAGTAAGCATCGCTAGATAACAATGCGCTAACCAAAGTAAACATACAATTTCGTCAATCAAAACATTTAATAGGTACCTACTTACCTACCTACAGATAATAACATATAGATTGGACAAGTATTACAAGATAAAGAGACATCAATGGAACATCGGTTAAATATTTTATCATTTTTGATATGAACAATAGGTAGTTATGAGTGGATAATAAAAAGAACAGATTTATAAGTAGGTAGATAAATTTTATCAAATATGTTACACACACTTGATTTGCTGATTAACCCACGATAAAGATAAAAATGAGTTTAATAGCCTCTGAGGATTGTTTTATCGGAAAATATCAGAGAAAAATGCTTTGTGGACAGAAAGATAATTTTATGCATAATAAGAAATACTTCTCACATTATCTTGTAGATTTTGCAAATTATTTGAAGCTGCTGCTGCTGCAGCAAACCATACAATACAAGTTCTAGTGACCCTGTTTAAATGAAATCGAATTACACCGAGCTAGTAATATCTGCTTAATAATGCAATTATTGCGTTTTGTTTGATGCGTAGGCGCCACCTACCTTTGATGCTGAGGCTCGGTTCCGCAACCCTGTAGCAAAAGTGAGTCTTAGTTGGGTCATTATAAGGTTGCTTAGTATGCGATTAGGCGGGTGCGCCTACGTCGATGACCAAATGAGGGTAGCCGTGGGTAGCGTGGAGGTGTAGAAGCCAAGGTTGTTCCAGTCGCTTTCTGACACGTTATAACTTGCTGTGGGTTGCTTAATTGCAGAGATTCAAAACAGTCGTCGATATATATTGTATAGTTAATCAATTTTGACTGTCAACCGACCTTACCCGAAGGCTCCTTATAGGGATCAGCTAAACCTGCCCGAATTAACTTAAAACATTTTGAAAAGATCCTGCAACCAGACTAATAAGAAGCACTCATTTGGAACAAACAGTTGCCTTCCAATTTGAGAACAAAGCCCAGACCAAACTGAAATATTGGTTTGAAGATGAGAAGGTTGGCTGTTTGGTTCTCAAGAAAATCAAAAAGGAAATCAGACGGCTTTCTAAAAAAGAGCTTACAAAAGCTTAAAATAATGTTTATTACTAAGCAAATTCTTGAAATTTGAAGAAAGGATCTGATTTACTCTCCTAGCGAGCATAAACATGATATGTCCATAGAAGATAGTACCCTGCCTGCATAAAGAAAAGTGTGGAATTAAATGTGGCATGCGGAGTAGACGAAGAAGCTGTAGTGTACAATGTTTTATTCGTAGTTGAATCACGGAGGAGGCCCGAGAAGGGAAAGCCTACGTGAACAACAAGTACCTACGTGGTCTGAGTAGAAACACTTGCTTTCTTACTTCCTTTGTATGAGGTAGGTACTTCAGAAAATGTTACTGAGAGCAAATATTGACACGCGACTCATTATCACGTCGACCTCGATAAGGCTACACTGCATCTCTGTAGAAAACTGGATCATACGAGGCGTCTATTCTTCGCTCGTTCCCACGACACTGCCGCTGTAGTATCTACGCTTTATCTGAAGCAACGTGATCGTTCTTCTAATGAGCTATATTTTTCTAAGGCCGTGAAAATATTATATGTACTATACATAACCGTTACATATGTGCCGCAGCTGTGTCATTATTTTGGACAAATATTAAAATTCCTTTTCTGTTACGCTTTGATATATTTTTGAACTGCTAAAGTGGCTGAGGTGCCACTTTGACATCCACATGGAATGTTAATGAAAACTGGATGGCCATCATACTTAGTGTACTTGAACGCACATCGAATGCGTTCCGGAAGAATGTGTGGGTTGTGCGTGAGCACTGTAATTTGAAATGAAAATCGATCGCTTCAGAATGTCGAGGGAACCAGTCCCGTGGGCGGGAGGCCGAGGCCTACGCGTAGAGCCGAACAATCCTTCTAATGTCGCTTGTACAATTCGGTTCCATAATATCACCATCGGCATCGCACCATTTCGATTCTCCTACGCGAGTCATATTATGATTTATTGAATCTCCGTACGTTTAGAAATTTTATTTCCGCTTATTATACGAAATAGAAAGCAGATATAACTGGAAACGCGGTTATAAATCAGAATCGTTGATATCATTTTCCATAAATCAATTAGTTCAGCCACAAAGACAAGTTCTGTATCAATGTGAAATTCGAACAAAGCTGGCTCACCTCCCGACTTGCACGACAGCTCTATCTAAACATAATTTAAGTTTATGTGATCTCTCTAAGACACTACTTAGCATACGTGAATATTCAGCAACTTTGTAACTCGAATAGAAATAAGACGGATTGCTAACTGGCACCCAAACAAAAAGGTCGGAGTCAAAGCGTGGGAGCTGACAGCCCACGATTGTAACTTGGGTAGACCTGCTTTGTTTAATTGTGGCCCTCAACGCCTACAGTATCGCTAGATGCTTGACAATCAGGCGTAGGTCAACATATTGCTTATTTCGTGAACGTAAAGAATTTTCGACCACAGTAACCGCCTAACTTTATGTTGAAGGTTGTTCGATCTGTACAATTTGTGACAGGTTCTTATGTCTTACTTAAATATTTTAAGTCTAAATAAATATCAGACATTTAGCAAAAATAACTTCCCTGAACCTTCACACAATCCGGCGGATGTCTTCTTTATCTCTTTCAAACACACAATTTGGGTGTGTTATGAGAACTGGTCCTCACCGCTTGAGACTTCGATTTCTAAGTCTGTTATGAAGTGATGATGCTGACTTTTTATAAAACAACAAACTGTATGCAGATTTTGCTGTTGCGATTTAGGCAATGATGGTACATAATTATAGGCTTACTCGTCGGTGTATTGTAAACAAATAAACAAGTTATCATCATATCTTCAAAGCTCTTTAAATATTCCTTAAAACAGGTCTACATCAAATGTCAGATTCTAGGTAATTTATTATAAAAATATTTTGTTTAACTTCCTGGTGAGATACTTACCTAAAATTTAACAAATGTACCTACAATGTTTTACGGGATTGACCATGTAACTTAAAACCTCGACGACCTGTGAATTTAGATAACCTTACAAATTAATTTGACCACAATTGAAATACGAGTATTTTCTTTGTTTTGTTCTTCATCAAAAATGTGTCACTGCTTATACCTCTTGTCTTGTGGGAAGCTAACAGAAACTGACAAAAACGTTTAATTAAACTTTAGAAGCTTTTACTGGTTTCATGCATTAGCAGTTACAACGTTAGTGGGAAACGTAAATACTGCATGGACATATGGTAAATCGTTGACCCACATAGGACAATAGGTCTATAAATCTTCTTGTTTTGACAAAAAAGGTTTTTGTTGTTGGTGAGCCGACTTCACAATTGATTCTTGGTTAAGTGCACCTCTAGTCTACATACAATTCCTACTGGCATAACGTGAATAGTAGTCACAGTGAGCATTCAATTTTATTTAATATATTTTACTAAAGTTTATTCTCTTTTCTGTTTTTTAGACTTTTTTTTTTTTTTTTTTTTTTTTTTTTTTTTTTCGATGGGAAAAATCATCTTATTATAGCTGCTGTTTAATAGCTATGTGGTCAAAGCCATATCCACCAATAAGTGTCTCGATGGTTCAGACCGACTACCTACTTGGTTGTTGGTGTATCTATAGGTACAATGTTAAGATGATCATGCTTCCAGGATGATTTTGATTGCTTAACATTTTTTCATGCTATTTCAACTAATATAAAAACACAATTGAGCTCTCAAATTCTGACTATTTAAAACTTTAGCTTTAATGCATGATCTAAATAACCACGAAGAGATAAAAAAACAACATTTCCTCTCTCAACATCAAATGAGATTAGAATTCAAGGTTAATGAAACAAAGACAAGTAAAGTGCAAATAGTTTTGCATAATCTGGAAAATCCCATTAGAAATCTGGTCCATGGAATAGGATTGTTGTAAGAAATGTTGCTCGGACACCAGTTAGTAACCTACCTACTTTGTATTAACTACAACAAATGAATGTAAATCTTGTGTAATACTCATGAATCCTATTGAATAAGGCAATAAAAATAATATATTTATTGTAATAAATTACTATTGCAGACAAAGTACAAAGGCATGTCAGTTGATGTGATTAATTTATAGACGTGCACTTACATCTTGGCACACGTCAAATAATTTTAATTTTTACATACAGATGTTGGAATTATAACTGCTCTTTTAATTTGTGAGCAAGATTTTTAGAAAAAACATATTTTTTAAATTTATTTATTCTTTAGCGGTGTGTTTTGCATTATTGAACTTATAGTGAAGTTTGAAAGCTTGTGGTTTATTCAAAATTTTCTCAAATAATACCTATAAATGCTACAAGAGATCATTTAAAATTGTATGTACAACGTTTCAAAAGAAATTGTTGCGTAGTGCAACAATTTCTTTTTGCGGTTATTTTCCAGTAGGTACTTACCTAGCTCTACAAGTCCGAAACTCAAATGTGGATTACGCATAGTTTGAGTTTAATTAAAAATGTGAAATTTATTATTTACCCCATTACTGTGTTCACGATAACGCTTGCCCGGCCTTCACGCTCCACACTAATCGCGATCCATGCAACGCAGGCGCACGCTGTCTGACCTGTTATTTAATGTTTACATTGACGACAGTTTCCAATTATAATTAGTTCTTTTTATCGATTTAGTGTTCATATTTATTGTAATTAATGCAAATGTAGTGAAATTAGGTGTCATGTTACCAATTTAAATTGCGGATATGGTACAGTAAAATAAAATAGGTACACTTAGTCATTCTATGAATATAGGTAGTCCAAGTGTGTTATTCAGATACGATTAATTGATGCAAATGATGAAAATTAATTAAAAGTTAATCTGATTTGTAGTCCGCAGGATCCTTAGATAACACTTGTTAGAACGGCTTAAATTAACTGGTGCATAGGTAAGCTGTTTCGGTTCCAAGGAAGTTGTGAGAGGTTATTCAAAGTATCTAACATTTCATCTAATTCGTATCGCGTAGTAAATGTAGGTAGGTACTAACGCTGCGTAATTTCTTATAAACTTCGTAATTCGTCCAAACTGGACTGGTCTAGTTCTTCAACTTTCTACAGAAGTCCGTAGGTGGCGCCCGACAGTCGGCATTTAGACTTGTAGATCGGCGACAGTTTAACGCTGTTACGCAGTTCGTAATAAACAGCTTCCCATGCTTTGAGATAGAAGCTCTGCAAAATGTCCAAACAGTAACGTATTCAAAGCAGCGGATGCTAATGAGAATTTGCTAGTCAAAACTTATAAAAGGGTATGACATCAACACTATAGTGTAGGTATGGCCAGTTTTTTCACATGTACTGCTGAGATTCGCTTTCTATAATCGATAGGCAAGGCGTTACTAACAAGCAACACAAACATGCCGAAAGTGCCTCCGTTGCGCCACACGTGTGGGATGCGCAGGCGCCGCTCTGCCGTCGGTTCTAGTGTAGACGGCTTAAGGGTCCCCATTCATTTCGCATTAAGCAATTTGGTGAACGCACAGCGTTTACCGGTTCATTCATGCGATTGTGCAATTGTTGATATGAGATTTATACCGCACACTTCAAACACTGGTAGTAATTGAACAAATATCCGATTACTGTAGGATACTGTTTTTTTTTGTTGGTACTTTTCGTCCATTGTTACAAGGCCAGAGGAAACTATTGAGCTAAATTAAGAATGACTTACCGATTACTATAGCCTTATAATTATTACAGGAAATATAAAATATCGGCAGAATCGATTTAATGTCTTGTTCTAGATCGTATATAAAAAGGTCGTGATGCCATGACTCAGCGGCGAGAAGTCGTCTGCTTATGTCTTTACCTACTTTCAGATGCTGATAGATTATTACGATCTCACTCGTACTCGCCTATTACAGATATATCTGTCACTCTCTAGCTCAACTAACACTTCACGTGTTTGCTGGCTCGCCTACGCGACGTCATCTGTTAATTTAATTACTTCTACTTTATACCATTTATAAATGATCATGAATTCATGATTTTTGTAAATGATCTTCACTTTTGCTTTCCAAAATAATTTCGTTTGAGTTTTTATAACACGTAAAAAACACATCTGACTGAAAGAAATGCCCCCGCAGAGGTAAATTTTTAAATTCCTAGAATCACACTCGTGTAAAACAAAGTTGTGCTCTTATTTATAGACTACGCCGTAGTGCCACGAAATGTTATCTAAATTGAGTATTTCAAATAATAGAACGTTTCAATTCATAGAGTATTTGCATTGTGGAATTTCTACCCAAGTACAATGAATTCCTTGAGCGACATTGGATGTAGGTTAGGATGATTGTAATAACAGTTATATGCATATAAAGTTACTTAAGTTTATCTTATTAACGAACCTGCTTATAGATGAGAAGATTGTGGTGTTAATCTAAGGTCAGTCGGTAGTCTCCGAGTATGTTTAATGTCAACTTTATTATTCGTCATTTACGTAATTCAGTACTAATGATGATAATGGTCCTGTTCATAAAGTCGCTTCTCCAGGTCCCAAACAACAGGTTGTTAAAGACACGTACTATTATGAATATTAAAATACTGTGTGTATGTCTATGATTAAAAGCGAGAGCTACAAAACGGAGAAGTAGGCATATTATGTAAGTAAACTGGTAATTTGAATAGAGGGAACTGCATCCAGTCTTTGCGACTGGATGCTGGCCAACTTCATCTAATTGGGTCATTTATATACATTACAGAATAACTCGAATACTTTCCGTAGACTTTAATATAAATTATGAGGGATTATCTGCCTTGAGATAATACCAAATTACACTGTTAAACCTGGTTTTACTGCTCCAAAATATGTTGACTCTTTTCTTTAAAATCTATAAACAATCTTGCCTCATAATTCTCAGTGCCTGAACAGAATTTTCAATATAAATATGTATTTACAAAAAGTTAACAATCAAATAAAATTTATGAGAAATAGAGGTTTATTTGGTGTACCTTTGGCAGGGACCTCCAACTTCTCATTGTGCTGTATCGCGTGTATGTTTTGTCTTTCCATCTACATATATTTTAATTAACCTCTAGTTCTTTCTGAACCTTTAGCACAGTATCAGTTTGTTTCGTTGACTTCATGTGTCTGTCTAATTTTTGTTGTTTCACTGTTGACAGTTTTGATTCGATTTAGACCAGAATTCGATTCCTCTATTGTTTTAGTTACAACAACACTATTTGTCTCTGCATCACCCAAAGGTTGGCTGGTAGAAAATACCTTAAGGCATTAAGTCCACCTCTGTACTCTTGTGTGCCTAAATAATAAATAAATAAGCATCGCATTAGCTATTTCTTATATGTTTAGTTCGGTCGATATTTTTCATTAATAAAAAAAGTAACAGTATCAACTTGATAATTAACATTGAATAACTACTAATAAAAAAAATTAACTGCTATAGTCATTAATTTTCGCTTCCTACCCGCATGTGTCCTTATCGATCTCTCCTGCATTCTATTATGTTTGAATGGTGACTTTATTTTGCATTGTGATAAAACTCTCCCCTTTGAACAACAAATGATATTGTAGTACTTATTCTACCTCGCTACACCCATGTAATAATATATTTTTATGAACTCTGGTGAGCTAATATCTTGCTCTAAGAAATATAAAATAATTTTAAACTTCTTGCTAAGTCTTCTGTCTACAGTGTAATGAGGCTGTTGAATCGTAAACTAAATTTTAGTTTCATGCTCTAAATAAAAATATTCTTAGAGCGAAAATATCAAACGCTAGCCCGAAACTCTGTAACGACTTACACAGCCGTCTTCTTAATATCTCTGAAAACATCGTTCAACGAACGCGACTCATGAACCTTGTCTGTTTATTATTAAAGCCTAAATTTGCTTGAAAATGTTCCTCCAAATAGGACTTAATACGAATTAATTGGATATTTTTAATGTCATGGCGTTGTGTATTTATAAACCATCTGGAGGCGGTTTGGTTCACGGATATGTTATTTGGAACTGTTGCGATCCGAATGTTAAATATAATCTTAATGTATTCTTGTTTCAGGTATGTTACCGGCTTACAATTTGAAGTTAATGGTTTCTCTACCTTCAGCCCTATTATTATTTGTAAGTTCATATTATTTCTAAGTCCTACAATAAAATAACGTATGATTATGGACGTAGAATGGCATGTTAATCATAGATTCTTTTATTTATACACAGCCTAATTTAAACTAACTAGAAATTAAGAAGTTTTCAAACCACGTAACGTATTTTCAATAAACGCTTTACAAAGTACATCTACTTTCCCAATTTCCTTCAGTAGGTAATAGACATATCTTCATGTGTAGGTACGTCACTCGCTCGCTATCTGCCACTGCATGATAAAATTAGCCAAATGGGCTTCGTACTTAGGTGTTAAAATAGAACTAGTTCTTGGAAATCTTCTTTTTATCCCGTAAAGAAAGATTAGGTAGGATAAGTAGCATGTAACTACTCAGATAATCAAAAATGTAACTCTTAATTCTTCTTGGCATCGGGTAGATTTTATAAAAGAATAAATTCAGAAAATAAAGCCGTATCCAATACATTTTTATACTCGGCAACACAAGGAACAGAGCCGGCACGAGCGTACGCTCATTAAACCCCACAACAATGCAGGGCGGGGTTGCCTGCGTAATAAAAATTACAAGACGCTCAGGATGGGAGTGCCTAAATGGTTCCTTACTTGTCTCCGGTCACGATAAATCTGTTCGACTCATTAAATCTAAAGCATACGATAAAAGAATGGTATTTGTTTTAAGAATCGTTCATTAAATACCTAACTAGAATTCTTGTCGGGTCG
Organism: Mythimna albipuncta; assembly: GCA_929112965.1. Taxonomy (NCBI): domain Eukaryota; kingdom Metazoa; phylum Arthropoda; class Insecta; order Lepidoptera; family Noctuidae; genus Mythimna; species Mythimna albipuncta. The sequence goes on from OV815969.1 coordinate 13,429,475, forward strand.
AAAATCAAATTGAAGAGTTTCGGAAATATCAAACATTTCTGACTAGTTGATTGCGGTTGAATTTTTGTTAGAGATGCTTACATTAGCTATTTATTGCTATTTCCATAATGATTGTTATCATGAGTGTGACGTATGGCTAGCGGATGATATGTGCCATGAATGAAGCGTGGCGTGGCGTGGCGATGGTGGCCAAGTTTTGGGCTGGCAGACGCGAGCCAATGACGCGAGGTTCCGCCAAGCTTCCGCCGCGCCCGTCCCGTCGCACTCGCGCGTAAACAATCGTCAGATTCGTTTGTTGTCCATCGCCCCCACTGATTTGTATTAGGTAGGTACTAGTGCAATATGTAAAATGTTTAATTTACTGACTAGTATAATAGTCAGTCAATAAGTGCAGCGTAGGAACGGTACCGTATCATAACAAGGACTTGGACTTTTACATTTTAATAATTTCAGTATTTCACCAGGAAAATCTCGACAAGTTGGAATACCATGAAAACATTGTTATAGAAACTTACAATTTGTTCAGACTTCTATGGGTTGAGGACTTACATAGGCTATGGATGGAATATAAATATTTTGACCTTAAACAGTTTTCTCTTGGACAGATCGCGTTTCAGGTTACGCAACGAGAATGCGTCGGCGCAGATTTCGTCACCGCGGAAAGCGCGCTGGCCCATTAAATTGTTTTATTATGAACTCGACGCCATCTTGTGTATTTTTGGCTGAGGTTTAGGTGTTTATCTGGTTGGGACTCTGTCCAAGCAGTAATTAGTCAGTGTAACTTTATTTTTGCTGTCCACGAAAATGTTCTGAAAGAAAAATGTGAATTTTAACCACCATGAACCACAAACTTCACTACTGTACGGGTATTCTCATTAACTGTTTAATGAAATGATAATACGAATACATCCAGACGTCCAAATCGTTGTGCCCTTCTTTTTTTCAAGAATCTGAAGCTGTAACATAAACATTCATGTATTAAACTCAGCCGCCAGAAAACATATTCTTCCTGTAGAGTTGAATGACCGAGGTTTGTTTGTCATCCCACATCGTGTCTTAACAGCTCCTCGCATCACCTGTTTCATTTTTCACTATCGTCGTAGACGTAAACGATCGCTATTTTAATCCTCGCTGTAAAATTATGAATGAGACGTTACAAATGACAGTAGATCCGCATTCTATCGTTTTAAATATATGTATCTAAATAAATCTATTTGTTGTTGGGTGCGTCTGGAGAGTTTTTGACAAATTCTTGAAATATCTGTAAGTGTGTCACATCATATATTTAGTTGAACATACCTTCTATTTTGTCTTGAGGCACTGTGGTATGTCTAGTTAACTGGCAGTGCGTGTTACCAGTGACGAAATATGGTTCTAAAACGTGGTCGGTCACTGTGACCATCACAAGGTTTTAGTCGCATCAGAGGTCACGCAAATGACAATGGAGAATGCTATGCCCAAAGTTTTCTTACGTGTTCGAATCAGAAATGAAGATATCCCAGAAAAGCCGAATTTGCCCGAAGAAACGCAAATTTAAATGGCAGTGGACAGGGCACATTGCTCGTAGAACAGATGGTTGATGGGGCCCAAAGGTTATGGAGTGGCGACCGCATACCGGGAGATGGAGAGTTGGAAGGTCTCCCAGAAGGTGAACCGCTGACCTGGTGAGGGTCACAGGAATCCGATGGATGCAAGACGCATAGAACCGGTCGTTGTGGTGACGCTTGGATGCCTATGTCTAGCAATATACGTCTTTCGGCTGAAATGATGATGATGATGACTTACTACTCAATTCGTTAGCACGCAAAGCTATAATATTCGTACTACCAAATTATTCAAAATTTGTCTTACGTGCTGTTTAATTACTCTTGCCATTTTGCAGTGTGGCATTATTCCACCTATAGAGTCTTCGAAACAATGTGATTTACATATTCATTTTCATAACTTTATGTTTGGACGTTCTTAGTCTCCGTACAAATGATGCAGTTTACATTTTGGGGCTATTGCACATACTAGTCATTATGTGCCTCCAAAATTTGGATACTGTAGTAGGAAAAGCACGAACTGTAGTTGGCATTAACGAACTCACTTACCTTCTTACTACTTTCCAGTTTCGCACTATCAACATGCTTGTTAGTGTGTTTAGGTATATGAATCAAATTGTACGCTGCTTCATGTAAGAAGCTTCTTCATCTGTTTCGTGCTCGCACAGTTTTTGTTTCAAAATTAAGCAGAATGGAACTGGTGTTTGGCTAAGAATAATCAGGATTCTGTAGAAATGTAGAATGACCCAGTTAGAGGTTGTGAGTCATGATGAGGGATATATTTTATCAATCTTCCTCAAATGTATTTCCTAAACATTTAGTATAATTATATTATTTTTAACTACATCGACTGGAATATGTGCCGTATTTAAGTCATTAGTTTCACATTTTAGTTGCTGTCAAACAAATTTTCTGATTTACAATAACAAATATCATTTACTGTATTCTGACAGCTAAAAGTTATGTGCTCCACTTTATGCGCAACTGGAACCATAAACCCCTATGTCGGAATAATTTTCATTTTCAAGTAGTTTAATAAGATATATCATTGTAAAGCGATATTCCAAACAAGCTTTTATGTAAATAAAACGACCTATTTGTTTTCGAATCCATATTTAGCTATCAATCAGATCTTAATTATTTGGACAAATCTTGAGCTTAATTGCAATGACAAATTGAAATTCAAATGGGCTTAATTAATTATACGACTCTCTACCTTAGTGATGAATTACCATATAGGTATGTATGAAGCAACATATTTGTTTCTTTGGCATAAACATTTTATGTGAAAAGTTTTGGGAATTTGTATTAGTTTTCATTTGCATGCGAAAAGAGCCGAAGAGTGTTTCGTTGTGTTACTGATTTGTAGATCCCATCGCACCGGGCAAGCGCGGCGTGGGAGACGCACGAGGAACGTCGACCCCGCGTGCAACTATAAATATACAACACTCTCCTTATCCATGCATCAGAACATCCTTGATACACCTCTTACATGAAATATCTTGTTATATTTTCTCAAAATCCATCGTTGAACTTATTTCATTTCACTTACCTCTGGATTGGTTTTGTTACTTTTTTCTTCATCGTTCAGAAAATTGTGTGTCATCCTGTGCTGAAACAGAAATGAATATGGCCCCTGCTCGTTTTGGAAGCTATCAAAAATGTTCCGGTTTGGATCTTTTCCGTTAGGTATCGAAAACTGGCTGGACTCACCGTCTGTACATGCCACACTTACAAGCCGGCTGATACAAATTGTTTCGACAAAGTTCAATGCCACCTCTACATGGGTGATAGCAATTGAATCAGTTCCACTTGCAACGAATTAATATTCATTAACAGAGAATGATATGACACCGTTGGCCGTTTTATAACTAATAATGAAACTAGCGTCTCGGGTTGATCTACTAATATTACCATTAGAACGTCCTGTCCTGTTGCATGACATCAGCGATTTGATTTCTGAACGTTTATCTCGAACCGATGACCTAGTGTTCCTTCCGAGAATTGCTAAAAAAGTTGGGGTAATACGAAGTAGTCTTGACTGATCTGAATGTTGGGCTTGGCTTGGGTCGTGAAACGGAACACGGTCGTCCCTGATAACTTTCCCGGCACTAGGTCAGTTTTGCGCGGCTCGCTTAACGGTACAATCAGGTTGTTGCCGTCCGTCGACACGTAACAATGTGATTGCAGTTTTGAAACGTTCATCGTAAGCGATTCGCTACGATTGTGACCGAATTGAACTCTATTACTTTGATATAAGAACGCAGTGGTCTGCTGTGTCGGCTTCCAAAAGCCTTGAACTTGCCGATCGCGTGGACTTCGTTTGCATATATCGCTAATACTTCATTCGGTTATAATTTTAGACTCGGTTTAAGCAGCATTCAAATGACGTAGGATTTCATTTCCTTATATTAAATTCATTTTCTCCCGTCGTCTGTTAAAGAAGTCTTTGTTGATTTAATTAATCTATGCAAATTGGTGTCGCTTTTAACGTTAACTCAGCTGTCACGTTTGATTGTCACATGGTCGCTGCATTTTCTAAACGTGGCGTAGCAACATGCCATAGTTAAGGATCTATGTTTTAGTTTGTGGTACTCATCCTTGTTTTACTTGATTAGAAGAAAACAGTACCATTCCTTTACTCGAAATATTCACAAGATGGCTAATTAATTTTACGGATTTATGCCAAATACATTTTGGTGTTTAAAAAAATACCTCATTAGCAAATTCGGAATGTTGATTGATTATGCATATTTCAACGATATAGACAACAAGCCATTAAATAATTACGAAGATAAGTGATTTATTTCATTTAATAAAAGATTCTGCAATAAATCTTGTAAAGGCGGAATCCGATCCACAACGACCGCGCATAAAATATGGTATTTTGTGCTCAAGCAACAGATGCCGCTAATTTTGCGGTAAGTCAGAATTACACTTATTGAATGTTCAATTCTCTTGAGTTTTTTTACTTCTACGTCAGCGGCCTGCTGAGTCTTGGACGAATAGAAGCTTAGGTATGTTCGTCGGAGTATGATATCACTTTTCGGGCGTTAAAAAGATTAGTAATAATGTAAACAAGCACAGTGTGTCTTACGTTTTGTAAGCAGTATTAGAACCTGTTTATTTTACTACATCGAAAGGGATCTAAAACATCTAGTGAGTAATAAATTTAAATAATCTATGACCGGAAACCAATGCGAAAACTGTCTGGATAAACTTTGTAATGCAGAGAGAACACAGATAAGGTGCTTGAACTGATCAGTATTTTGCGTATATAAATACTAACTTCTCCCAATGTTCAGTTTTCAGTTAAAATTCGTCATAGCAAAACACGAGCTATGTTAATCTAAGATATTACTAATATAACGAAGAATAAGTCGCACCTGTTACAACCGTACCTGTGCGCAGGTTCACTATTGTGTTTATCAAAGGGACCCCTATTATTCAATCGGAGTTCCTTTGTTGATGACGTCAACTCTCACGAGGGGCGCCCGCGCCGCTCTGTATGTATGAGGTAATCTTCAAACGTCCTTATAAAAAGTATTAGGTTGGTAACATTATTTTTTACCTTTTTAAGATGTAGGATTACGGAATCGCATTGCTCATTGGATTTTTTAAAGTCGGTTAACGTCTTGGTAAATTTAAAGACCCGCTGTTGATGTCACGGCTTTTTACAAGTATTCGAACCCTAGCCTTAAATCTATTGATTGAAATTCTGATTAACGTCGTTGTGGACGATTGTTTTGAGGTGTACACAGAATATTAAATATGTGGGGCACTAGCAATGCTTCCATATCGATGGACGTTCTAATAATGGTCTGTAATAAAATTGGTGTGAAGGAAAACGCACCATTATTTTTTTTTACAATGTTCCATTAAGGAAATTAATAATGGCGATGTACGAATCAAATCAATAGAATTTAGCTTGCCTTGACGCATAACGTACCGATGACGATTTGCTTATTTATAAATGTTCGAGAAGCGGTACAACACCTAAATGCCGTGATAAATCTTCCATTAAAATACAATTCTATAGTGTCTACCTCATAATCATGAATCCGGGAAAACGGACATTTAACGGTAGGTGACCCAGAATCAGCTGATCACGAGAACTTGTCTTAATTAGGTCAACGTCGACCCGTTACTGTAAAAAGAAGCAACAGTACAATTTTGTGTTATTTTTTTCCATTCATTTATAACTTTTATTTTGTTATCATTTACTAAATGCATTTTTCCATTTGTTTGTAACTTGTAAGTAGTTATCATTTATCTACTATACACATTTTAGTACTTGGTTGCTTTTATTTTACTATTTTTTTTTTGTGTATGAAACTTACATCTTTTTTTAATTTTTGGTGACAAAGGTCAAAATTAAAAAAAAAATATTGGTGCCTTTTCAAAAATGTATGTAGGTACAATGCGAGCATACACCCTATAATAAAATTCATTTTCCTGGGAATCATTCAGCAAAATGTATGCAAGCAATCATTGAATGAATAGGTACATATATATTACCATACAAATAAGTGGAGGCAGTTTTCATTGCATTATCTTAGTACTTATCAAGCAAAACAATCGTCACGTTGCTCAATGATTTCTTCTACTCGTAAAGACAAAGGGATGACCGTTGCTTTTTTCCTCTTTTTTGTCCGACCCATGCGATGCGTAGTCTTAACAAACGTTTCACATGTTTCCTGTCGTTGTTCCACATTTGCTACTAATGTACTGCCTATTGTTGCATACTGAAGAATTTTAATGACAATGGGCAGGTCTTAGAAACATGTTAAAACACAGATTCGAAGCAACACACGTTGATTTATCTGAAAGCTTCACTATGCATGACAGAGTTGAGAGTACCGATATGTTATTTAAATTGGCGGACCTTTGACATAGACGGTGCGTATTAGAGGTCACTATTGGTATGACAGTCATCTGGCCTTTAGTTGACTCACCGAAATAAGTGCCACATGGATGGAAACTTAATTTAAATCTAAAACAGTCGAGTGACTGCATGACCTAAAAACTAAATCAGTGACAATAAAATAACTGTTCTGTTATGATTTAACCGCAAGTCCTGTACAAGTAGGAATACAAGCCCTTCGTTTTCACAACGTATTTATCAATCAACAATATGCCTAAGCGAGCTGCTCTTAGAATCTCATATGAAGTAAAACATTCCACAATGAACAGTGTAGTATCATTTGCACCAACATTGAATTCAATGGCTCTGGTAATAAAATCTATTTTAGGTATTCGATTGTTTATAACACGTTAAGTGTGTCGGCTGTCGGAGTGGTTGCAGACTTCTCGTGTTTCAGAAGCGTGGTCGGTGTTAGCGTCAATGATCCACCTCTTTGTACGACAGCTGCAATTTGCCAAAGACGTCGACCATTGACCATTGTTGTTAGCCCTATTTGTATACATCATTTCGAAATGTGGTGTGACTTCGATTTTGCATATTTGTTTGCTTAGGATTATGGATGCCATTTGTAAAGTTAAATAGGACGTACTGTGTTTTGTTGTCAGTTTTCGCAACCAACGGTATAAATGCATCGAAAATGTTGTAAAGGTTTAACTAATTACTTGAGTTATGAGCATTATTACTATTTAGCTTTCAGTGTTAGACCTTAAAATTATCGTTGTGATAGACGATGTCAATCTTGAATGTATTTATTATGCTAATCAAATATGTATATTATCTAAGGATCGTGAACTGGGCGACCATTAGGATAAAATCAGCCCATAATTTCGTGACATGTTCTGAGCGCGTTTGAGGTTACAGTACGTTCAATACTGTCCACACGTATGTTTTAAACATGAATTCTTACAAACAAGAAAGGTAAATAGCTATTGAAATTAAAAATATGCCAGGCGATTTCGTGGCTACCATTGTGCGTAACGTTGACAATATGCGACCTTGTATAACTACTGATCCTTTTATTTTCGTTATGATACTGGCTTGTGACGCCATTTATTAGGTATTTTGTTTAGAGCATAAAATAAAGCTTACATTACAAAGGTGGGTCCTAAGGTTAACGGGACCATTAAGACAAGAATAATGGCGCCTAGTGATTAATAACTTAAGGAAGAATATAATGTAACTTATCTGAAAGACCTATTTATTGTATTGACATTTCTATCATGATAATCTTTCGAGCACAATGAAATTGAAAATTGTAAATCAAACAATGATGGATAACAGTGCTTTAATAGGCGTTTGTTCCTTCACTCAATGTGTTTAATAGTTTAGAACAGTGAAGCTTCTAGCCATTGTAGAACCATTTGTAGATTTAATATTATGCAATATAAAATGTAATGGTGTATAAGCCATCGCCACCGGATGTTGTACAATATTTATAAAACACGCAATTGTCCCAATCAAATGCAATCTAACATTAGCAGTACCTGATATTCAGTTGTTTTCTGTGACCTAAATACTACAAGATCTACCATGCAAATTCCGATTTCATTGCAATATACTGGTACAATATAGTCATCGAAACTTGTATGCCTAGCAGTTGTAATTTGTCACAGGGCTAGATACAATGGGTCATACATAACATGAAATATGGTCTTGTGGCTACATCCATCACATTCGTTACTTGCCATCGATATTTCATATAATCCAATCTAATATTTCAACTTTCATGATCGTGCCAAATTGGGAATTTTAATGCAACTGTCATTTTAAGGGGAAAGTCTTGCCCTGAATTGTATTTGGATAGTTGCATTTTAGTTTTTTATGCTGGCCCGATCATCGGTGGATATTTTATGTTCAATGAAGATGATTAAATATTCTGCATTTATAATGAAGTGCTTCCTTCTCCCTTAACTTTATTAGAACTCGACAGTCATGAGATCGTTTTGACAATAATCTCTAGAAACCTCGAAACGGTACTTGATTACTTTGTAACAGGAATCTGAGAACTGGTTTCTTTCTACACAATGTACTTATTTAAATAATCTTATTTTTCTAATTGATGTTTAAACTAGTGCTTGAATGCGATCCAGTTAAAATAAACAGTCATTTAATGCACCAGCTTCCAAAAAAGCTTTGTTACATCATTGCATATAAACTATTTACTTGTATGTACATTATTTGCTCCGGCAATAGTCCGGCAAGCAATTGAACTTACTCAAACATCGCTCAGGGTGTACCTACAATGTGTGCCTATTTAAATGCGATATCATTTCCGTATGTAAACTTGTACAAACTACGTGTACTGAAGCAGCTCCAAAACGATTTGTTTTACCCATTTGCTCTCGACTGCCTACTCAAGCCTCGACGGTCTGTATCGAATGCCTGTTACACTATTATTCTCGGATTAAACCAATGCGACGCGAACATAAATTCTAATAACACAACGCAGTTATGATGTGGCTATAATTAAAGCCGTTTTTTTTTCCATCTCCACGTCAATCTCAGCTTTTTTCTTGATCGGAGAATTCTCGCGTAAATCGAGAAAGTTGGAGATAATTTAACTAGCCTATAACTACTTTGACATCCATTGGGTTCTTGTATAAAAATGTTGTTTGCGATTTGCCTTATGTGTTTGCCTCATTAATTTCGTTTTAAAGAACCATGCCATCAGCTCAGCCTGTATGATATTGACAGACGACAATCGTTAAACCCCAAATTGGTATTTTATGCCGACACCTTTGCGTATATCGATAGAAGTTTTCATGGCGCCTTTTAAGGGCAGGGGCCGGGTTCTAAGTGCCACCTACACAGTGCTGTACAAATGTCCATATTCGTCATTATGGGCGTTCTGACTAAGACGGCCGGCGAATCGGCTACCTTTGTTAGATGTAAGCTGATGACTATACTTTTTGCCGCAGCCGTGGGCGGCCGATTCACCTTCGATATAAAGATTATCTTATTCTATGTAGGTGGTGGGTACTTACATCTTAACTTGAGCATACTTAGGATATTAGCGTTGTTTCGATTTCGTAATGATAGTTCCGATTCGACGTGGGTAGCTAATGATTGGGCATAACCTAATTCTGAAATCACATATTTATTTAACCTTATTGCATAAGTTACTGTAAGTACTTACGACATCTAAGTGACCTTCTTTTGGACAGTGAATCCAGTTAAATGGGCAAATGTTTAAAAGAGAATGGGCGTTTTGGAACCAAAGCTGTATGAAATTGTGGTATGTGTCATTTAAAAGGTCATAGTAATAGCTTCATATTATTATACGGTCCGACATCAACAGTCAGACATGTGTAGGAAAAGAACTATGACTCATTTGAACTTAATGATTTTTTCAAAATCTAAGTTAGCTGTATGGAACTCCTGATAGGTGTATGAAACACTTCGTTTTAATAGAGAGTTTTAAAGATTTTTTAGAAAAATAATTAAATTAATCTGTAGTAAACAGAGCCTTTGCTTCTCTATTGAACTTTGAAGCTATAAATAAACTAAGACCTTTAAAATGACATGTTCCACACACAACTTGATATAGCACTGGATCGCTCCCATACAAAAGTGCCTTTTGTCTTTATATAAGTTAACGTTTAAAAGACTGTTGACAACTATTTAAAATTAAAAATAGTAATAATATAATTAAAACAACCTGGAATATTATAAACAGTGAAACTGGAAGATCTACAAACCATGTAGTGACTATAGCCTTAAAATTAATGACAGCGTGATCGAATCGGACTCACAAGTTGCTGCAGCTTTTGAAAAGTTCTTTTCAGAGATCCCCATATTAACTACTAAATCTCTGAACTCATCACCCACTGCTGCAGAGTCTCTGCTTAAAGAAAATGTTAAAGTTTGTGATTCAGATTTTATTTTCGAACATGTGACATATGTGGATATAATTAAAACCTTTAACACTTTGAATGTAAAAAAGACCACAGATTTATGGGGAAATTCTGTGGATGTTGTAAAGTCTATTATAAAGGTTGTAGCTCCTAGTTTAGCACTTATTTTTAATAATTGTATTGATCGTGGCGAGTTTCCTGACTTAATGAAGTATAGTAAAATAATACCATTGTTTAAAACAGGTAGCACATCTGACCCCACAAATTATAGACCTATTTCAGTGCTACCCACCTTTAGTAAAATATTTGAGAAACTAATTTTACATCAATTACAAAGATTTTTTAATAGACATAAGTTGTTACATGATAAACAGTTCGGTTTTACAAGGGGTCGTTCAACAACCGATGCCGGGGTTGAACTTTTAGGACATATTTATAATGCATGGGAAGACAAATGCGATGTCCTGGGCATTTTTTGTGATTTGTCCAAGGCTTTCGATTGCGTTCTCCATGAAACATTAATCAGGAAACTACACCATTACGGAATCCGGAATTCCTCTCTGGATCTTCTTACTTCTTATTTGAGTGATAGGATTCAGAGAGTTGATGTAAATGGAAAAAGATCACCCGGGTCTGTAGTATCAATAGGTGTGCCCCAGGGCTCGATTCTTGGTCCATTTTTATTTCTCATTTATATCAATGACTTGCCATACCTCATAAAGGATAACCATGATATAGTGCTGTTTGCAGACGACACTTCGCTTTTGTTTAAGCTTAAACGTCAGCAGCCGGTTACTGATGACATAAATAACGCCCTTTCAAAAATAGTACACTGGTTTAATGTCAATAACCTGCTCCTTAACGAAAAGAAAACCAAATTTGTTAAATTTACGATGCCTCACGTAAGACAGGTAGAAACTAGTGTGCTAATAAAAGGTAAAGAATTGAGTCCTGAAGACACTACAGTATTCTTAGGTATAACTCTTGATGCTAAGCTTCAGTGGGGCCCACACGTGGATAAGTTATCGAAAAAACTTAGCTCTGCTGCATACGCTGTTAGACAAATTCGAAATCTAACTGACTTAGAGACAGCCCGTTTAGTTTACTTCAGTTATTTTCATAGTGTCATGTCGTACGGTATTCTATTATGGGGAAATGCCGCCGATATCCAAACGATTTTTGTTTTGCAGAAAAGGGCTATTCGTTCAATTTATAAATTAAGTCCCAGATACTCCCTCAGAGATAAATTTAAAAATATTAATATTTTGACTGTGCCATCTCAGTATATCTATGAAAATATTTTGTATGTTCATAAAAATAAAAACATGTTTAAAAAATACAGTGACATTCACAACGTTAATACTAGGAACAAACACAAGTTAGTGGTTCCTGCCACCAGGCTCAAAAAAATAGGACGCTCATTTAGATGCCAAAGTATACATTTTTATAATAAGCTTCCCAGTCCTATTCAGGAACTTAGTATTAATAAATTCAAAATATTTGTAAAGCGAAAACTTTGCCAAAAGGCTTTTTATTCTGTAAAAGAGTATCTCGAGGATAAAACGGCTTGGGATTGACCTGCTCCAGTACCTACTCACTATAATTATTATCATTTGAATGTTTTTTTGTTTTAACTGCCTTTTTTATTGACGATTGTTGTTGTTTTACAATTATGATATTGTATATATATAAATATATATCTTATTATTATTTTTTTACAATTATGACATGTTTATTTTTACTATTTGACTGATTTTTTTATATACTTTTTTTTTACAATTTGCAATATTTACACTTTTGTAAATTTTATTATTGTGAATGTGAGAACTATGTGGATTACTCTTTCGTTTTCTTTTATATTCACATGATGTCTGGCAGTTTTGAGTATTTGATGTGGCCTACCCAAATGTCCTTTCTTTGGCATTGTTCGTCAAGTCGTTGAGCTCCTTAGTAGTCCTGAGTTGAGCTACACGCATATTGACAAATGCTTGCACTGACTGGACAGGTCCACTTAAAACTGTGTGGTTCTTTCTTCAAAAGACCATCTCAGGCTCAATCTGCATGGTTCTCATATGATTTGACCATTACATGTTTTGCTGTATGGACTTTAAAAGAGACTTTGACCCCTGAGTTTGTTTCGGTGTTTCTTCTCAGGGTAGTCAGCTAGGAAACACCGGCCTCATCTAGCATTATTTGACGACAAAAAAAAATTGACGTGTAAAAGTGTTTTTATAAAACCTACTTGCAAAATAAAGATCATTTATCATTTATCATTTATCATTTATTCATCGAAATGAATAAACTTTTGTTGTCCTATTTTATTTATTCCTATTCTCATAAATTGGTCCAAGACTTTAACATATGTGATGACTGATTACCCAATAATAGTAGACCAATAATTTACGATTTATGGCGATTTCTTTAACGATTTTTTATTCTATGATTAAGGCTAAAAATAAAACCTTGTTCATTGGTAACATAAACGGATCTCGCTCTGTATATTGTTTACAAAATTCATAACAGCAAACAACTTTAGTGCCTAATATCAACATTAACCAAATTAATGGCTAGATAGAACAGTTCTAAATTGTTCAATGTATAGAATTATGCTTTCATCGCGTTTGTAACCTATCATTTTGGTTCACAACCGAACAAACTTTCGGTTTGTTTCATCTCTGCTACCGCCATGAGATAAAGACTATTGTAAGTAATGGATTTGTGTTACTTTAGGGTTGCCATATGGTATTTCTTTGTTTTATTTTTAACAGTTGTATTGTTTTAGATATTAATCAACTGTATAAGTGTAGCTCAGTAGCTACATAGGTACATGTGTTGTGTTAAAACAACATATCGTGATCGATAATTGTTCAAATAAAATAAATTAACATTTATATAACATGCATTAAATAATTATATTAGTATCAGATTGAATACATTTAAATGTCATGTTGTGAGGTATTTTCTTAGAATCTTAGAATAATATAATACTCCAAGAACATGATGCCCAACCCTACTTTGAACGTTGCATGGTACCGCTGCAGCTATTTTAATTACCATTAATTTAGATTTAAAGTACTACTCAAGAGTTTTACGCGTACCTTTAAGAGTCATGGCCGAATTGTTCATACTTATTTATAAATAGATGACATAATTGTCATGCAACATTAACCCCCGTCCTGACGTTGTTGTGAACGGACGTGCTATCAGAACTCTCCGTACTTTTAATTCATAATCTGTCATAAAAGTGCTTTTTAATTGAATATAAACATACAATATTAAACTTCAGTGCACCAGTGATAATCTGTGAAAAAACTATTGTGAAATTTCAAGTGCATCATCTTTAAAAATCAAAATTAACATCTAAACGGACAACTAAATTTTAAAATTTTATAGTTTTTGAACTTTGATCTCATTAGTGAACAAAAGAAACTGCTCATACGCTAATCACCTACCTACCGTACCAGTTCGCGCAAGACGATAGCGCCTACCAAATTCGACCACATCATTAAGTATTGACTTGGCTCAGCGGCGTAAGGCGCCGGGTCTGTGCACAAAGTGTCTCAAGTTCAAATCTAACGTCGAATATTTACTTTTCGAAATTTTGGATTTCATTTCAATCACATTTCTGGAATCATAGTGAGAATGTCTCTAAGGCACTCACCGCCAGTATCACCTGCTGTATATAGTCAGTTACCTCCAGTCCAACACGAATCTGAGTCCGAAAACAATGAAGCTACGGGTCCACAAAACATTACCTGTCGCAATCGAAATATTAAAAGGAAATACGGAGACAAAGATTTAAATGATTTTAAGGACGAAATATCTGTTATAATCAAAGACCTTAAAAAGGAACAAAGTGATTTCTTCTCAACCATGAAATCGACACTGTTAGAAATAAAAAACCAGTATACCAAATTGCAGGACTCTGTAGACTTTACAGCTAAAAAATATGACGAAATATTTAACAAAATGGAACAATACGAAGTGGAGAGGAAACAAAATCGAGACTACATCAAGAAACTGGAAGACAGGGTTGATCAACTTGAAAAACAATCAAAAATCACAACCCTAGAAATAAAAAACATCCCAAAGGTAGAGAGGGAGTCAAAATTGGATCTGATAAATGTGATCAAAAATGTTGGTACCGTTCTCGATACCACAGTTACGGTATCGGATATTAAGGACGTTTACAGGATTAACTCAAGCAATTCTTTGAATAACACCATTATAGTTGATTTCACTACCGCCTTACTTAAATCTAAGTTACTGCAATCGGTCCGAAATTTTAATAAAAATAATAAAAGCAGTAAGTTGAATACAACGCATCTAAAAGTCCCAGGCCCAAAGATACCTGTTTACATATCTGACAACCTCCCGGCAAAAACTCGAAAGTTATTCTTCCTGGCGAGAGACTTTGCCTCCCAACATAAATATAAGCATTGTTGGTCAGCCTACGGCAAAGTCTACTTACGAAAGGAGGATGGCACTCAACGCATCACTGTAAACTCAGAAATGGATTTTGCTAAAATAATTGAAAAATGACTATCTGGTCAATACGATTTATTAATGAATCCCTGCATGTATTTTAATAGCTTTTATAAAGTGTTAGTTAATTTTTATCAGTTAGTTATTTCTATCTATAATACTCTTTTTTTTAGTACCAAACACAGACACATACACACAAACAATTTCACACACAATCAAACACCCTATTCGATTCAGTTTTGGGAATTTAATAGAAAGTATGAACATGAAAAGTTTTTTACCGTTGTGGATTTTTTTCATACCGATTGCCAGCCTTATGATTTTCCTTTGTCAGCACAGGAGAGATGTCTCACTGATTTCTACAGTTATGCACATTATACTTGGACGCTATCAATCTATTCGTCCTCTTCGATAATTTAAATTTAATAAACAACGACATTGACAACCTTTCAATAGCTGACTCTACTACTTGTGACTTGGCTGATTGCCCATACCTCATACCGAATAACGAAAAACGTCTCAAAATTATTGTTCAAAACATAAGAAGTATAAATTGCAATATGCCAGGTTTTAATGTCCTATTGGCACAGTCAAGGACGTCGTGGGATCTAATAATTCTCACGGAATGTTGGTTACCGCATACCTCAAATCTTCCAGTGTTAAGTGGCTATAACCATTTCTCAACAAACAAAAACAAAACACAAAACGAGGGTGTAGTCGTTTACATAAAAAATGGTATACAGGTTAATGTTGTCGAACCTGAATTTCAAGACGCCAATTGTTTAGCAATTCAAATAAATAATGACACCGTTGTTTTAGCTATTTATCGCCCACCGTCGTACAACAATATAACTAACTTCCTACAATCTCTTAATGAAACATTAACGAACTATTCTTCTTGTAAAAACATTATTCTCACTGGTGACATAAATATAGATATCGGTAACTCAAATCATGATCGAAATGCTTCACCTTACCTAGACTTGACATCTTTTCACGGTATGCTTCCGGCTCACGTTATTCCTACACACGGGAAAACCTGTTTAGATCACGTAATTCTCAAGACTAAATTGCCAGCAAATGTTTATATAGCTCAAACAACCCTTACCGATCATTACACAGTCATTTTTTCCTTGAATCAATGTTTTCCTAGGCGCATAAAACACTTGATCTCACGGTTAGATTCAGTTGGACTACTTTCAGACTTGAGTAAAGCTAATTTTCAATCAGTTCTCGAGACATTTGATGCAAACGTAGCAGCTGACAAATTAGTTAACATTCTTAAAACTATTGTAGAGTCGAACACTAAAATGATTTCTTTCTCCAAGCGGAAAACAATTATTAAGCCCTGGATAACCCCAGGTCTCCTCAGATGTATAAAAAACAGAGACAATCTAAATAAGAAAATAAAAAAACATCCTGACAATTTGATTCTAAAGACTACATATACAAGGTATCGAAACTACTGCAACAAAATTTTGAAAAAAGTAAAAATGGAATTTGAAAGGGAAGAAGTAAAAAAGGCTGGTAAGGACAACCGCCGCCTTTGGAAAGTAATAAATAAAGTCTCGAATAGATCAAGACCCAAGACATCTCCGACTGAGTTAATAAGCCCGCAGGATCTACCAGTTCAATCTTTAAATAAAATAAATCAATTTTTTGCAAATATTGGCTCAACTTTAGCTGGTAAAATAACTACCGAACAGCAGGGTCACGATTACTCCTTTACTAGTGCCCACCTGCCAGACTTTTCCTATTCCATGGTTCTTCTGCCCACTGATAAAGACGAGGTGGACACTATTATTTCCTCTCTTAAGCGCGATTGTGCTGTGGGCTACGATAATATCTCTTCAAACCTTCTCATTGAACATAGGAATCTTTTAGTGCCTTCTATTACACATATCTGTAACCTGGCGATAGAATCTGGTACCTTTCCACGTGCGTTTAAAACAGCACTTATCCATCCCATTCACAAGAGTGGGGACCGACACTGTATAAATAACTATAGACCAATAGCAATACTTCCTGCTCTATCAAAAGTTCTGGAACGGCTTTTGAATAATAGATTAGTGAATTATCTAGAATCAAATAACTTGCTATCCCAGTTTCAGTTTGGTTTTCGCATTGGGAAATCGACAGCCATGGCGGTACATGAGCTGACAAACTTTATTGTCTCCGACATGGATGATAAAAAGAAGTCATTGGCCATCTTTCTAGACTTAGCTAAGGCTTTTGATACAGTGTCGGTTCCAATTCTAATACGGAAGCTTGAAAACCTCGGTATACGTGGAAATCAGTTGTCACTCTTTAAAGATTACCTAACTGACCGCACGCAACTTGTTAAAATTGATGACCACTATAGTGACACTCTTCCTGTGGCTTTTGGAGTTCCCCAGGGAAGCATTCTTGGGCCCACCTTGTTTCTGGTCTACATTAATGACCTTTGCAACCTCTCTCTTCAAAATGGACGGATTATTACCTTTGCAGATGACACTGTGATTCTTTTCAGTGCAGACTCGTGGGAAGGGGTATATAAATGTGCTCAAGTCGGGTTCAATACTGTTAATGATTGGCTAAGATCGAATATACTCACTCTAAATTCCGACAAAACTAAGTATATAGCCTTTACTTTACGTAACAGCCCACAGTCTTCTCTTCAACCAGTCTCTATTCTTGCTCACACCTGTCCATCCCCTCATAACGGAAATTGTTCTTGTTACAAATTGCAGAAAGTCGACAGTATTAAGTACTTGGGGGTTACCTTGGATTCCAACTTAAATTTTGCTGCACATATAAATAGTCTCACTAGCAGAATACGGAAATTTATCTATGTGGTTAAAAATCTTCGGTCTGTCCTTAACTCCAAACAACTGCTGTCTGTTTATTGTGCCTTATGCCAATCGCTTCTGACATATTGCATCACTTCATGGGGCGGAACGTTTAAAACTAACCTCTTACCACTTGAAAGGGCTCAACGGGCAGTCCTTAAGGTTGCACTATTCCTTCCTTTCCGTCATCCTACTTTAGAAGTTTATAAGTGCTCTAAAGTTCTTTCAATTCGACAGCTTTTTATACTTCATGTTGCTTTAAAACAACGAACTCTGATCCCTTTTACAAACACCCATCGTAGTCCTGATTTGAGAAGCAGAAGAAGGAATATATGTCAAACTAAATCGGTTAAAACCAAATTTGCGCGAAACTTCTTTTCTTTTCTTGGCCCATTTCTATACAACAAACTGAATGATTTACTCTCCATTCACACCTTAAACAAAACAACTTTTAAAAGAAAAATAACTGACTGGCTCATTACTTTAGATTATACCCAAATCGAAGATCTTTTTAAAACTGTGTGCTAACAATTTTTTTTTTTTTTTTTTTCCTTTGGAACACACACAGTTCACCCCACATCACACGCGTTCACTCCACATCATTCATTCACACATACTCACTCCCATCTCACATATTCACATACCTACACTCTTTCTAAAAAATTGTGCATGAATCTTTTATTAATTACTTTTTATGTTATTTTTCATTTTTATTTTTCTAATGTAATCCAATCAAATAATGTAATGAAATGCAATAAAATAATGTAATCAAACTTATTATTATAATTGTAATTAAATATTGCTATCAATTTATAATTTTTTATTCTATTAATTGTGTATTGAAATCAATTTGTTTATTTAATATTGTAATTTGTAATGTAATTAAATGATGTAATCAAGTTATTATTTTCAATGTAATGAAATAATATAATTAAACTATTATTATTGATGTACTAAATTAATGACTGCAATGTATTTACGTGAATCACATCGTCTTCAGTAAGAACAACAATGATTAATGTTAAACTTTGTTTTGGGGGCCTGGTGACCTGACACACAAGTTTTTTAAAAAACTTAGTTCAGGCACCAGTCTTCCACAAATTAATTTCACCATTCTGATTGTACACTGTTTCATTTCTCTGGAATTTGTGGAAAGAAAATAAATAAATTATTATTATTATTATTATTATTATAACCTAACCAATCAATCAGTGTTTGAAAAATAAAACAATCGTTAACATAACACTACCAAATTACTTAAAACGTTATTCAAAGTACGTTTGATGTTACATACCTGTGTGATTGATATCAATCAGGTCGTTAAATATTTGTGGTCAAGCCGAGACGTGTAATTACGTACTTTATTAAGTTGATTGCTTAATATATTAGCAGCTCATCAGTGTCCCTTTACGTGTATTTATTGCGCCTACGCTTGTCATATTTATGATTAAGAACTATAGTTATAATTCACTTCAATTAAACTTAAGCGTTAGCTTAGCTGGAGGCTAAGTTGTCGTTTCCTAATCTAAACGGTTACCATCCGTCACGAACTAAACTAGGAATTAAACAGCTATTTCATTCGCAAAGACACAGTCTTATCTAAATTGTGAATTAGAGTAGAATAGAATAAACTAGATTGTTCACCAAAAGTAAGACAGCACAAACTCAATCATCTCGACTGTTTCTTACTGTACTTACTAAGATTCAATGTAATAAAATAAAAAAAACGACGTGTGGCACTCGGGGACTGCCGCGGTAAAGCTATATAGTATAGCATTTTTATCAACTTATGCAATTATAATTCTTTATTTATTTTATTTATGCAGTATTTTTTCCTTTGTTTTTTTTTTCTTTGATATTAATTGAAGTTACACTTTCACACATTGAATTGAATTTTTATTGATTGTTCACTCATTTGTTTCTCGGTCACCACGCTCAAAAAACAAATGAGTGGGGGGGTGTTAGGTTATTTTCGTTACGGAATTTCTGGATTCGGTCTCCACGCTCAAGGCCCGCGATAGAAGCTATGTAATAGCTTAATAATATTTTTCAAAATAAAACTACAGGCCGTAACAAAGTATTCTTCCGACAAGAGATGACGAATTTTACAAAAAACCTCATTGATTGATATTTAATCTGGGGACCTTTGAACTCGGTCGCGTGGACAATGGGCACGACGCTCAATTAGGCGCTAGGCCTCCGTGGGTGGTCCGATGTATTCCTTTGCCCTATAATCAATAAAAATGCGCCTTTAGTGTACATGTCAGTTGAAGTGACGTTTTGACGGACTCGGTGTTAGATGGTAGGTACCGGTTTTGTAATGGATATCGTATACCGGCGCTAAACTTACATTGTGCTCGTTCTGTTATAATATCCGCGGTTGTGATGTTAAGAACGCATTCCTTCTTATGTGAGATTATCAATGTATTGTCGTGCTATTCCATTTAAGAGGCGAACCATTTTTGGAGTAATGTTGAAATGTAAAAGTGTCGACGATTGCGGAATACTTTTGATGTGTTCAGTCTACTTATATGGTATTCTTTTCAATTTTGCTCATCGTTAGCTGTGGTTTTTCTTTTTAAATTGTCAATAGTCGGTCAGTCAAAAAAATGATGCTACCTAATTGCGCATTCCAAAGCATAAACTTCATGGACCCTCTTTTAAATATACCTGCGGCAAGTATCCATCTTTACGTTGTTTAAACCTCTACTGTTCGGAACAAGCATTTCTCCTTGTCTTTTATACCGCGTACATCGAGGGACTGGAACAATTTGCCTGCTGCAGTCTTTCCGTCCGATTATAATTTAGGTGTCTTCAAGGCAAGTGAATAGGGTTTTAATAAACTCACACTCACCATTAACGATTGCATCACTACTTACCATCAGGTGGGATCGCTTTCAAGCACTAGTTTAAATCAATAAAAAAAAAACATGTTATTTATTACAAAATCTTGGTTACGTGTTTCTTGTCGCATCTGTTCTATAAAAACAATAATCAACAACAATTCAAAATAAAATATTTGTAATAAAATAAGCTAGGTACTGGCAGTTAACAAAGATAAAAATAAGTGTCCAACAGCTCGTTGTAAAAACTATCTGAATGAATGCAACGCATGGACGCACGGTTATATTTTTATTCATTCATCCGCAACGGACACTTATTGTAAGACAATACCGACGTTTTAAGTTTCTCATTCAATAATGAGTATAAATTATATCAATATTTCCATAATTATATCATCTAGTTGCTTCAAATAAAAGCTCTAGTTTTTTGTATTAAAATTGAATAATAATACAAACCCATAACTTATTGCGCATTACTTTGTGTAATTAATTTCATCACCACTGCTCTCAAAACAGTGAAGGCAAAGGAAACGATGTTTTCATCGTGAGGAAACCGGAATGTTTAAGAACCAAAAATTCGAAGACATGTGACATCCACCAACCTGCACTGGGCCCCATTATTATTACGACCCATTCCCTCGCCTAGAGAGCCTGAGTCCCAACAGTGGGAACATTATAAGGCCGAATATACTATATTTGCATTTAACCATAAAATAACCTTAAATAAACTTGATTTCGTGAAAATTTGAAGTGAATTTTTTCTATAGAATCATATTCACCAATTTCATTCTGTGTCATCGCTTTGGTTACGTTCATAAAAATACACACCAGATAAGAAAAAATAAAAGATATTTCAAATAAAAATGTTTGCATCTACGGTCGATTTCTGAGATAGCTATGTAAAAAAAAGCGGTTTCAACAATCCAAGACTGCCGATAAATTGTCTGCTTCTATTTTATTTCAGTGGTGACCGAATTTTTCAGCATATTTCTTTCTTTATCCTATCGTACATACTCAGCATTTCCAAAAACAAAGCTATTTAGTATTGCGGTCGTTAAAATAGTTAACTATTTTACAACGGGTTTGTAAGACATTTTATTTTTATTTTATTAAAACTTTATGCACATCACATAAACACTAGGGATGGGCCGAAATTCGTTTCACATTCGGTTTAACAGAATTTCGGTGGCTTGAACCGAACTTTTACATTCGGCCGACTTTCGGTTCAAATGCCGAACATTCGGTACAAGATAAGATCTAATTAACTCATCTATTTTTACAAAAAAAAAAAAAAAAACAGAAATTGATTCAGTTCTTAAAATTAATATCTAATCATATCAGTCATTTATTAATCTTTAAAATTAGTTAACACTTCACAATCTTTTTTATAAAATCAAAAAATATAATTAATATAATTGTTATTATTATTTACGAAATGGACCTCTTGACATTTATTTTTTAATAACGCACGTGTCGCGAAAATGACGTACACGGTAATGACGGAGTGCCGGTTGGGGTTGCGGGGGCGAATATCGCTCCCTAGAACGCGCCAAAAGTAACCAAAGCTCGGCCGAAATTAAGCCAAATTTTAGAATTTTATCGAATATTCGGCCGAAGTTCGTATTCGATAGAAAGATAGATAGATAGATAGATAGATAGATAAAACATTTATTTGATGCAACAAAATTAACACACAATACACAAAAGCACAATAAAATTACAAACATAAACCTAAACACAAAACTAATAAAAATTAAATAAATAGAAAATGTAAACAATCACAGATATAGATACATTGAATTACATACAGAAACAAAAAAAAAAACTTTAAAAAATTAAACATAAAAGCATAAAAAGTAATAAAATCCAAAAAAAAAAAGTAAAGCTTAAAAGTTTTGTGTGGCAAACAAAAAAACAAAAAATGCATAGTGCAGTGCGTGCTTCACGGATGCATCAAATGGGAGCCCAACTCAGCATGTGTCAGGCAAATATACCTGACGCTGGTATTCTGCTGGGTCCCCACCACCATACCATACCATACCACCATACCATACCATACCATACCATACCATACCATAGAAACCCCATTCGGCCCATCACCTATTATTATAAACACTGTACAAAGGCGGACTTAATGCCTTAGGCATTTTCTGCCTGTCGACTTTAGGGTGGTGCAGAAACTTAACAAGGTGCAACTTAAAGATAAACAAATAGAGTGAGAACAAAAATACAAAAAAAAAATAACTTTAAGTATTGCTATAAATACCTAATAGTAATTGAAATCTAAAGCCTGCTGTCTTTAGTGGTGCGAAGTGAGACGCGGGGGCTGGGAGTGTCAGTGATTGGCTCGCTGCGCCATCGCGTTATAGACGTCACTCCTCATTCGTTTCCTGCGTTGCTGCATGTATCTAAAAACGAAGACGATTGGCTCGCCAAATGTATGGAATGTGCAAAGCGGTCCCCACTCTGACGCTGAGCGCTCAAGATCCGTTGTGCCTACTGTATGAAGCTACTCTTTCGTGATAATACGCCGGAGTTTATGTAAGCTTCACGCAGGCGTACACCAAGCGTATATTGATGAATACGCATCTATAAACCTACGCGTCTATGGACAGTAGGCGTAATTGATACTAATATGGGTGCCGTTAATCTGAAATAATCCGTGAACAATCTCGAAGATCGCATCCAACAAATTGCAATTAAACGCAGTTTTGCGTCAAAACACATCATTTGTGACATTTAGTCGCTGAAGTCATGTAATTAACTGTTGGCGACCTGTGACAATGTAGCATTAAAACGGCAAGCAACGCAGCGTACCTATACTTTAATGTTGTCTTTATATAATTTTATCGACAATGATGTAAGCTTTGTCTTAACGTATTCAGACAATAGAAGTATTTACAGCATCGTGTAAGCTTACCTATAAGTTACAATCACAAGTTTACAAGGTAATTTACTGGATTTTATTCTTAATCTCTAAATTTTAAAACAGAGCTACCACTAGCGGAGCGCGAGATTTTTTATTTATGATCTTGGTGTAAGTACACCAGAACATTTCTGTGTAATTTGTTTTAACTTAGGTGCATATCGTGTTTCTATCGCAATAATTCATTTTGGTGTTTTCAAACTAAAAAAAAAATTGCAGTGGCGAAAAAAAGTTATTTTTTCGCTACAAAAATCAAAATATACTTTACTTGTTAGTAATACCTAGATGAAGTTCACTTAAGCGAAATTCTAACTGCAGAAAAAACCCAGAGTCGGAAAAGTAATATAATGATTCCCCACCTAAAAAAAGCCCTAGTGCATGTCTGCGAGATTATACAAAAGAGTCAACGCGGACCGCAAAAAGGAACTGAAAGAATACGAATAGGTTTGAGTCTTATTGACTGATTCTGACACTCTCGTATTTAGATATACCTCATCAGAAAAAGAGGACTTAATGCATATAAGCTTTCTTTAAGACACTGTCCTGTACAAACCCTTAAATTGGAAAGCGAATTGAAAGCTATATTCAAGATCGTTGATATTTACTAGCATTTAATTTGTTAAAGTACTATTTAAATAAATGGGAAATCCTGTTTAACAAATTCGATGTGTGTCGCCGAACAACTCTAAATGCACATGAATAACACGAGTTCATTTAAATAGCTTCAAATTGCCCACCTGTTAATTTAATGACAACAAATGCGCTGAATTTAACATGAAAATTAATTAATCTATTAATGCTTTATCGTAATAATTTTAAAATACGAAATAACATGATAGATACTGTTAGAAATGACCACTAAAATTATAATAACGATTGGGAGGTTAGCCAATTTCTACTAGCGTTCATCTACCTCTGTTAACAGCCAAAATAAATAAAGTTTTCTATTCGACCAGTCACATGTGATTAACAAACATCTCGATAGATCCAACTAGTACAGTAGCCGATCCAATGTAACACCCAACTCTGAAGCCAAGAGTTTAATGACTTGTGATTAATTAGGTGTGTGCTACACCATATCTCTCATATCTAATAGAATATTTGTCGTTAAATCGACGGGGGATCCACATCGAGAAGAGTTAAGGCAGATTCAAGCTCCAATGATGACATAATCTGTAACTGATTTTGAATGAGACGCATTGATTAGAATGGGTGCTACAAGCGAGGGTGAATAAATTCCTTGTCGCAATCATTTATCTTATCTTTCGACAGCGATTAAAATCAAAAAGCGATCTGAATAAAATAAGTCCACTACTAAACATCTTACTGAAATACAAAAAAAAATAACGTGCAGTGCCAAGTTTTAAATTATGTTACATTAGACAAGCTTATTCAAAGAATTTTGTCAAATACAACCAAACAAAAAAAACACGTTTTCATTACTGTGAATATGACTTTAAAAACACGTGCGTGTCATCGCTGTAGCGCCTCGTCACTAACGCCGACGAATTTTCAAAAAACAAAGCGATTATCGAGTATTTTGGTTTTCAGTATTTTTAATTGCACTGTTTTCTTTGCGTGCTTGTGCTTGAACTCTGTGCCAAGAGTCTCACGCGTGAACATCCACAAAGAAATAGAGATGGTTATTTCTGACTATCACCTCTAGATGCGTGTGACCGCTACACGTGTGTCAGAGCTATGAATGAGTTCTCTATTAATGTATAAACGGAATTATTTCATCTGTCATATCATATAACATTTGGTTCTTCTAATAACTGCTGTTTTTCAAAAAAGTCCCCTGAAACGTGCTTACGTTTGACAATGATCATTATTGGTTGCGTATCGGTATTAACATATTTTTTTATTCCATTTGCAAATTATGTCATTGCTATTTTCGTAAGTTTCGTGACTGTCAACTACCTTTCTATTGAGCTGTAGTGTTAATCAACCTCGAAAGTAATAAGTTTGTGTACGCATAATTTTTGAAGCTCTATTTTATGCACTGCATATGGATTAAACATATATGTCGCTTTAACTGCATCAATAACTTAATGTAAATATGTGCGTGTAAAAATTTATATTGATTTTATGAAACCTAGATGTCTCGGTTACATAAATTATTTACAAAATCGTTTAACAGTAGCATCGAAACGAGCCACGCCTAGTAAATATTGTCAGAACAGCACTAAATGATTTTAAAAGCTGAACGCGCAATTGCGTCAGAAGCCTAGACCAACACTGTTGCACAACGCACTGAAAACGGTTGTCTGAATATTTTTGTATATAGAATTTGTCATACTGATGCGCGTGAGTTCTTACTACGTTGTGATGTTCTTCTATACTTGCCTTCTTATGCTCACTGTCATCTTTGTCATTAGTAATCTCTACTGTAATGTACAAGTTATGTGGTTTGCAAAGGATTTCGACGTTTATATTTATTTGCTTTCTGGTTCCTGGTTATAATTTTTAGGGGATCTCGGAAAACGACCGCTTTATACATGATTATTAAATAAAATAAATGCTCCTCGGACAAAATTAAAACTCAAATTTATTTCAGTATTATCATTATCATCTAATTATTCTATTTATTCAGTTTATCGTGCAAATATAGCACCTGGCAACCACACGCACTCAATATTTTTTTTCTTCGCAAATCTGTTCAAAAGATATTGTTGGAATCAGTAGCTCATTGTTTACCAGGCAGCAGCAATTATTACATAAATTAGTAAACATTAAGTCCGTGCATCAATAGCTAACATATCGTTAGTACATATTGTTTATATGTATTTTATTCCAGGTTAGCTTCGTACACTGAAGTCGAGACGTGAGAAATTCTATAGAACCCCGCGACTCGAAAGTCATAAAGATTTTCAACGTGTTTTTACATCGCCTTTATTAGAGAAACGTAGCTTTCTTTAGCTGTCTTATTTATTGTTCAAGACATTATTATTCTTGGTACAGCTAAAAAAGAATGGGAAATAATATTTCATGTATTAGGTAAATCTCGTACACTGTTCTAGATTCCCCTTCGTGTATTGTTGTTGGGTTTACGATGTAGATTTTAAAACTGTCATAAAACTTTAGCTAAAAAGAAAACGTTAATATAAATCAAATTTATTCAGCATTAGCTTCTACCAGCGGTTATGCCTGCAGGAAAATAGTTTATCCCAAGGAAACATACTCTTGGGATAAAAGTATTCTTTGTCTTATTCCAAGACATGGTGTACCCGTTTGATAAATATGTCTAGTCCAAATCCGTTCAGTGTGGCGTTTGAGAGTGTTTCTTTAACTTTTGCCTTTTTAATATTAGTGTGATATCATTTTTTATATTTTCCATATACAATTTATCTATAATATGTATGTATTTAGAAATATATATGTATGTTTATCAGTCGTCTGGTACCCATAATACAAGCTCTGCTTAGCTTGGGACTAGACGGCGTTGTGTGATAGTTGTGGAGTATATTATATTACATATTTTTGTTAAAAAGAAATGAATACCCTAGTTATTGAATATATTAGTTCGTATTTTGTAACCTGTATAAACTTTACGTTAAAGGTTTTAACTATGTGGCTATTTCTCTGTAGTTTGGTTAGATCATTACTTTCTCATATCAGTAACGCCAATTTAGAATTATTGTGAATGCCAATTTTTATCTAGCCAAGAAGGTGTCTATGGCATCAATTCGCTTTGTACTAGGTTAGGGACACAGAATTAATTAGCAAAATTAGCTTCGCAATGACAACACGAGGTTGGCCTTACGTGTATTTGATTACACCTACGATTATTACAAGAATTGCAATTGAATTGAATTCAATCATTGTATATCTGTAGTTGGTGAATCCTTGAAAAAGGAATACATCATTCTTGACTGTCCATAAATGTTGGTACTTGGTAATAATAATCATGTTTTGTGAGCTATTAAACATTGACATATATGTTTACCTACTTGAAATATAGTTCGTGTGGGAGGTTTGCACGTATGAAGTATGTCTTACGTATGATTGAGTGAGACGGCTCATTACAATAGTTTTTTCTAAAGCAAATTTGACACGTGTCTTACTGTAGGCGTTGCTACCAGCTACGTTAACAATATATTATGAATGGCAAGGCTAAGTCTGTCTGAGCCAAGCTCTGCTGCTGGCTCATTGGCTTGCTATTGTCAAATATTTGCCTCAAACAATCCGTCTCGCTAGCAAATTGAGAACCGCTATACAACTTGCACGTTTTCAAGCTACTCTATGCAACTTAACACATTGACGAGCTGTATTTTGATTTTAAATAAACTTGAATTGAACAGTATTGTTGTTGTAAAATGAGATCCACAATGTGTCACATTCAATGACGCCATTAAATATGTTTAAAATTGTTGTCAAAGTGTTTATTCAATAGTTTGTCATTGGTATAATTCTGTCATTCAATGTTTATAAGCTACGCCCACGAGACATCCATTGAATACGAAACCCATTCCAGAATGGTAGGTGTCAACATTTGACGCTCCTCAGCTTTATTGTAGAAGAAAAAATGCTCGTCAATATGTTGAATATCAACATGTCACAATAGGAATATAACTTAACACCCGCCCAAATTGATTCATAGTTGTTTTTAATTATTGTATTATATTCATCGAATATACTAATAAGTTTTATGCCTTCCTGCTGACACCGATTTTTGCGTGAACGGCTTTATAAAACGGCTACACCGGAGGTTATAAACTTTCTATTGAACTAGTATAATGGTGCATTAAAGTCGCCAACTGACACGACACACTGAAACATCCACAGTTCGTTGTTTTACGATAATGTTCCATATTATATTAATGTCCGCGTCTCATCAAGTCACGTTGTTTGGCACCGACAAAACACATAAAAAGGAAATCCCAGTTTCCCTACTGTAAACTCGTCCTATATTTACAAATGGGTCTCGCAAGTAAACCGTGAAAAATAAATATTAGGCGATAAATCAGCGAAAATCTCCGGTTAACTCCAATACGTTTATAGCTATAATAAAAGAACCGTCAACTGTGGATAGTGTTCGGGGAATAAATAGTATAGATCTCGGCCAGCATTCTGGAAACTCGAACGCGTAATAGTGCCCATTGGTTCAGCTTTGACACATTTAGGCGATAGTAACTAGTGGGCTTATTTACACGTGTCGAACCTGCGTAAATTCTAATGAAATAGAACTGTAAATCTGTAGCCGCTTTGTATGAAAACATGCGTATTCCTGCGTACAAAGACGATTTATAGAGGTATAATTCTAATTTCATTTGCATGTTGTGGCCTTACAATATAATTTTAACGGCATCCTCTTCTTGTGCTCCTTGTACGCACTTCAAAACCCATTATTTTTTAGTTAAAATAGTTGCGTATGTTGATCTTTGTCAGGCATAAATTACTTGTAGAAAATATGATGATGAAATTTAACTAAATTATATGTTATGATTACCTAGTTTTGAAACGTAAATAAAGCTAACGAAAGAATATTTAATAGAAAACAAATTTGCTGATGCCAAGATATTTTCACTTCCGTGTATTTATTTATATGGTTCTATTGTATCAGCGACACCAGCGAACAACCTTGTGTATGTTTGGGCATATTTTTTATAAGTGTCACTCAAACAACGAGTGTCTTACTTCTACCCTTGCAAAGTGGTATGCAAATAAGAGTTTATTTTTTCATTCACACCCAATGTCTGCCATTCATGAATATGAGTACATATTATTTTTCTTTGGGCCATTTACGCTTGACCACCTGTTTTATGTGCACGTTCTCTGAAATTAACATAACGTGTTTCGCTGACGATATTTATATTTCTCAGTCACACTTCACACAATTAGCTGCAGTCCAAACGACTATTGGTATGCACTACAAATATTTAAGCTTGCTTTTATTTGTAACGGCATCTCTGTTCTCTTGTAGTTGCAGTATTTATATCAATCACATAGTTGTTTTCAGCTTTTTTAAAATGTCACATCAGTTTCCTAAACAATGCGACAATGATCATTTGGCTGTGCATAGATAGATGTCAAGATAAAAGTCTTTCAATCACAATTGTAAAGCCAACCTCTTCTGGCATTTTCAACAGGTTTCCATTTGGCGTGCATTTCGTAATGGCCAATGCCAGTTTGCTCCTGCTGCGATTTATGCCTTTATTATTTTGTAACTTCATACATGGTTTTGCATAGCATCCGAATTAACTTATACAATATTTACTACATCATTGTTTTCTTTTATAAATGATTCACCGTCAATCTCATTTCGTCACTTTTCTACGTATAATTATTGTCATCGTCCCACACGTTGTAGGAATGACTAATGGGGATCTTGAAAGAACATCTATTATGTTCGTACTATACTGAGTCTATCAATATACAATTTTAACACACAAACAATTTTAACATAACTTAATCTCAAAGCGGCTCTATATCTTTCAATGGCTTCTTGTAGCTGGCAAAAAGTGTCAATGAGTTACTCTATTCTAAACCTGAGTATCAATCGAACTGGTAAGATTTTAATGAATTAAAATAAAAAATAAAATAGTTTATTTGCACCTTCAAGTTAACAAATTTCCAAATTACAGTCAATTAGGTCACAAGGTATAATAATTGTGATATTTAAGCGTTACAGCTAATACCTAAGCTAAGATAACTTAATATCTTGTAGTTATAGGCATCAGCGCCCACCCTCCTAATCACAAGCAGATTTAAATGTCCTTATAATCACAACCAATTGATGCAAAAATTAAGGCTAAAAGAAGTAGTAGGTAACGGCATGAGTAGCATGTGTGTGGTGTGAGTGTGAATGTGAGAGTGAGTGTGAGTGTGAGTGTATGTGTATTTATGTAAGTAACTTCCACGCGCTCAAGCGGTTTAGTAGTTATGGCAGAACACTAGCATGGGGGAAGGCTATGTTACAGAGTACAGAGAATTGCCCTTTACAAATAAATTCATACTTGAATTAATTAAGAATACTATGATTTATGTATTCACCTTTTGGTTGCGAATGGTACCGGTTGCATTTTCGTGAACACTGACCCCAAAGATATGTATGTATGCCTCTAAAATTATGCTTGATCTTTTCTACGATTCAACAGCTGCAGCTTTTATTGGTTCTCTCTCTATGTTTGCATAATGCATGCGCATGACTAGCCATATAGCCTATGGTACTTGACATCGAGGACAGGAAGTCGGATATAACTGAAGGAGCTCTGTGAGTTGTTAAATAAGCTGTAAAATGTTATTTAAATGTACCGTCACGCTCATATCTTGGATCGTAAGCAGTACCAAAAAAAATTATAGGTTCACATACTTCTCTTTCTGAGGAATTCAAAGATTTTCTAATTTTTTACCCTAGAAAGACAAACACAGTTATCTGCTCTATTGTGTTAGTGAAAGTAAAACTTTAACAAACTGGCACTGTATTTGTTGACTTTGACTCCTTAATCGGAATAGAAAACTTTGAAGGTGAAGAAACGAAACGAAACCACCGAAAGTGTTGAAATCTCTGGCAATATGAAAATTATCCGAGTTTAACATTTACAGATAAAACATCAAAATAATTGTAAAGCTTTACTCATAAAATTGTATAACTGGATCTTTATGTATAGCACAAATTAAAGTTAGGCAATCGCTTATGCAGATCTATTCAATATTTCCAATCAGGTCGTCGAATCTTATCAGTATCTCGCGCTTCTCGCGCAATAAGCAATAGTAACTTCAACTTCACTTCGAAGGGACTTGTTTTATTTGTAGAAAATATCCACGCAAAGCCCGTGCCGCCATGATGTGCCAGTACATCTGTCCGACGTTGTATATTGTCTGGTGCTACTGTACCGGCAACTTAACTCACTACTGCCTTTTGATTATCTGGTTCCCATTCATCATTCTCAAGTGCATCGCTTTCTATTAATATACACACTACTTTGTTATTATATGATATATTGAGTGGGTTAACTTATTCATCTTCTAACTTAAATACACTTTGATGTTCATGATCATTAGTTTTGTTAGTTAGTTCCAACAGCAAGACAGTAGATTCCGGTTTGATTACTTAATAATCTAATTTGTCAAGCTTGATTACAAATGGCCCGGTCTACAAATACAATACCACAATGGTTCTCCTAGGACACACCGGATATGTATGCTCTTTGTTCACCAATATCACATTAACTTAATTCACATTACACAGTATTCTTTCACGTTTGTTGAAGTAACATAATAAAGTCAAGTCAAGTCAAGTCAAGAACTACTTTACGTATTTACGTAGCTTTAACACCTAAGTTCAGCTTGAAAGTGTCGTTGTCTCTATAATTAATTTTCGAGTAACAGCCTCTTTTATTTTAGATTCTATTGACCTTTATTTTCCAGGCCTTACAGAACGTCTTATATCTGACATCATGTTAGATTTAGCAAAGGTGTTTGTAATAGTGTTGGTCAATTTACAGTCATTTTATGTCATCATTATGATTATTTATTGTTGTTATTAACCCAGCTAGCAGATTGGTCAAAGGTCTTCTTCTTCTTCTCTATAAATTCCGTTATGACTATTTTAATGTCTGTAATTCTATATCCATAAATACTACTTTGTTTCAATTATGTGACTTGTTAAATCTGTACCAATGCCTGCAAGTAGTTTAAGAATATCACGGTCATAATTTATTGTTGCTCTTTTCTTTCGCGAGTTTTCGAAGTATTTCTGCTTTCTGCCAAATCACATCAGAAATCCGATATTCAATTTCTCTGAGTTGTCTTGTGTGGACTGTCCGTTAGTTCAGGAGTTCTAACGAATCTGGCTTCTTGTGATATCTAATCTTTCTCATAGAAGTCTGATTCCGTTAATGTCACTTATGTGCCGGGTAATTACACACACATTTTAATAAATCAACATAAGTATTCGCGTGATTCAAGTCTCCGTGGTTGGTCGACGCAAGTAAAGCCGGTCGCTACTGACCGTGGTGCTGCGTTTACGCATCGCCGCTCAACGTGAGAAAATTCCCCTTCAATCCACATTGTTCTTAATTTGCCCTCATATGTTATTATTCAGGGAACATTAATCTCAAGACTAGTAGTATATAAAAATAGTCGTGACTGCTATATTACCAAATTCTTGCCGACTCTAAAGTTGCAACTACTCGGAACTTTTTAGAGATTTACGAGTTTAACAAATAGTTGGAATACTTAAAATGCAAAAGATATATTATGTTTCTAGTCTTTCACATATTCAAATAAATCTTGTTCATTTATGCTCTAATTGTGACAGTCAAGTTTAATTAATGCCACCTTGTAATTTCACTGTCTAGACCACGCGTCCGTTTACTTAGTTTGTTATTATGACGGCCGTTGCATTGACGTCGTCGTTAAATTACAAAATACCACTACCGTTCTTGGTGATGAAAGAAATTAATTGTTTCCGCCGACCGACGCTGCTAACGAAAGTGATTTTGTGACTTAGTCTATTCTAAGAACCAATTATACCATTTGTTTCACTGGAACTTCTACGCAGGCGATTGCACGCAGATGGCTATTTAATGACATTGTTACAGAAAACTAAATAGTTGATTTTCAGATTAAGATGTTCACAAAAGCGTTATTGTTAAAAAAGTGCCTTCATACCACAAGATATGTTTCTGAACATTTGACTAAATTTAACCTTTCCAAGTTTCGCTAACCGAATAAACTTTAATATACGATACAGTTACCACAAGCAGAAACAGTTGCTCAACTGCTCAAAGTTTGACGTTAAATTGCCCAATCGGCTCTTTATTTTATAAATATGCTAAAATCGGAATTAACCGTGTAGTGTGTTGGTGAAATATGTCGAAAATTGTATTATAACTGTCCAGGGGTCGAGTTCAAACCCAGCTTAAAACTATATACATGTTTATTTAATACATCATTTAACAGATCGCACCGTGTGCTATAAAATGGAGTTTAACGTTTTTAATAGAAACTCAAATCTTGTAGGTGGTGTGTCTTCATGGTAATCGTAAAAATCTAATCACGTCCAAAGCGTCCAATTCCGTGTGATAATATCGTTCTTGGGCTTGAAGTTACAGCTTATTAAATGTGTATTAGAATAGAATGAGGGAGAGGGATTACAGAGTGAACGCGCCGCGGTCTGCCATTGTGGCCAGTGACAATGCAAGAGAGATTGCATTGCATTATCTGGAACCAGTAAGCGTACGTGTGTGTAGGTCGCTGTCGCAATACTCCAGGGAGGAAATTGTACAATATTTCAGTAGGTAGTACATAAAAATGATATAGATATATTTTTTGATAAAAAGGGTTTTTGATCTATACTAAGTAGTAATAAAATAACAATACCTAATACCAATGATATTGAAGAAATTGTCATAGACGTTAATGAACTGTAACTAGGACACGAGAAATAACTATTTAAAGAACCAAGTGATCAAGAATAAGTTATTTATCCAATGACTAACGTTATTCATATTCAATAACAGTAATCGGGTATATTAAACTTGTTTTCTTGCGTCTACCTATTAATCAAGAAGAGTTAATCTCAGAGGCATGTTAAATTTAAGGTAAATAAAGTACCTACACCATTAATTTTGGTCACATATCCAAGGTAATCTAACATCGCTTGCTTTTCCGTAGGTGGTCTCGAAGATTGAAGCGGCAATTGACATTTGTCACTCAGTGACACACAAGTTGCTTGCTCTCCTATTATAGTGAATGCTCTTCCTACGCGAGCGTTCAAACATCATTATATTATAGAGTTATCAATAAAATTCAATTCAATTTCAATCTTAACTCAAAGACAAAGAGATAGATTTTGCTTACGTATACTACAAGGAGTCTGACAAGGCTAGAATTACGTACATAGAACGATCGCGATTGTGGTTGGAGTAATCTGAGTAAATGGTAAAATTAAACCTCGTTAACAAATATACACTGTATTATGTGGCTTTGCTACCTGTTTGTGGATTGCTCTACATTGATGCAACTTATTTTTGAAACCCACAAATATCAACTAATCTAATAAATTAGGTAAATTATGACTACTAACTTAATAAAACTTGATTCGAATATTAATTTCATATTTAAATTCATGGCCTTTAAGATTAATTGCATGTTCCAATCAGTGATGTGTTCCGCAGTTGTGAAAACATCAAAATATACCGACCTCTTCCCCCGCAAGTTGAAAGAATTATCTCCAAGAAATGGGTTAATGTGATGCTCGTAGGCGACGAGCATGCAAGCTGTCATTAAACATTTTCTGTTACATCTGCAAGCCTCATAAATAACTCCTGCACGTTACTTTAAACGCTTCCATTATACGTTCTAATGATAGCGCCTAAAGCTGTACTTTTCAGTAAGAAATGAAAGCTAGTGGTATAAACATAACGTTAAAAGGCGTAGAAACTTCAACAGAAATGCGTAAAGAGCCATTTATCACTAAAATCATCCATTTCATAGTTCACACGAGATTGAAGTAAGTACACAAGTTTGGTGGCTTGCACAAGAGCGACCTCCTACAGACGACATATTCCGAAACTCGTTCACGTCAAATCCGAGTACATTAATCAAACTCAGGTGCAGAGACGTGGAGCGACGGACGGACAGCCCCAAAACCACCTGCGACAACACACAGCCTCTATTATATCGCGATTGTTTTTGTTTAGAAGTCTCATTTACCAGAACAAAGACTGGTGCATTGTTCTACGACATTACAAGTGTTTCGACACCCGTCAACGTCCGTTGAGACATGTTACAAAAGGAGTTATTTAAACGATCTGCTCTTGATGCAACCTTGTATTGACCATCAGACAATTTTACTTGTCCAATACATAAACGCTGTCAGTGACAATTACTGTCCAATTAATCAACTGATTCAACATAATCTTGGTCGCATGAGTTAGTTATTTTGTGGTGTAACTTACGAGATGGCGGTGTTTTTAAATTAGAAATTAATTGTCTAGGTGTGTTAACCGCAAAATTCATTACCTAGCACATGCCATCGGCTACCAATTAGGTTATTTGAAAAGGAAAATTACAGAAAAAATATAAAACATAAACATCTGGTCCTAAAGTCGTCTGCCATCAATATGCAAGAGAAGGTGGCAATTAAATATATAATCCATCGGCTATCACACGGGCACCGTGGCGGGTTAATGGCTTGTTTACTCACTCTGCCGCCCTTATATGGTGTGAAAGCTCCTCCGCATTGTCGCGAGCCCCTCAGTGGATTCGATATGGTCAGGCGGATACGTGCGTCTGCGCATATGAGCCGTTTGATAGCGTGAGAGATTAACAAATTGAAGAGAACTCGCATAACTGTACTCGATATATTTTGCAGATAAAAAAATAAAATAAGCCTTTTGATATTATAAAGGATTTTTAAAAACTGACAAGACAAGATTGCTCGAAACTTTCGGAACCAACCTACTTTTGAACCTTGGAAAGAAGTTATCGTTAGATTAGATAGTAGTCAAGCAGTAGCTTTCTGAGTTGATCGATTGATTGTAGATAGTGAAGGTACAACAAAATAAAAAAAAATCAGCACGTGCTACTAGCCGATAAGTTACTTATAATCACATTATAACTTGACATATTTTAAACGGTATCTCAGAAACAGATGGTTGTCCGATTGCGCGTCCGGAAATTAACCGGTGACTCATCACTTCTTTATCTGGATAAGGAAGATAAAACGAGACCCTGTGTTTGCACAACGATTCTTCACATACGGTGGGGAAATCGCGAGCTTGTGTTATAATACTTTTGTGCCATCCAGCCATATGGTCTTTGAACCACATTGCATATCCTGATAGAGCAATCAATTTATTGTAGAATTGTTTTGCTACTTCAGATATCTTATTATTTATTTAAACTTTATGTACCGTTAACGTTAGGTACATAACCAGACTTAATGCAACTCTGTATTTTCTATCACTCGACTTTTTCATTCATTTTTTTCCTGTTACAAGTAATATAGACGTGATGTGTCTTAGTGCTACTGTTTATTAGTTTTCTTCATTGACCAATTCATGCAGGTTGGTTCCTATCCAAAATGCTTATTGAAAACATTTCCTGAGGCCTCCAACAGTGAATAATCAAATAATATCTGTCTTACCGCATACTCTGGACAATGACTCATACCTTGCTTATTAAAAATATGTCATAACTCAATTACATCACTGTGACTGGGGTGGCCTCTGTGCGATATGTTCGCCAGCCGTGTTACTAGAGGTGCAGCATCAGATCTATCAATATATCTGTCAGATGATGTCATAACCGTCATCGAGTATTGTCGTAGCCTTCAAACTTATTACAGATCCGATACTTACTAAAAATATTGATTACCTATGCGATGAAGATGCAGAGAATGGTTATGTTTCCATATAACCATAACTATTAAAATAATATGTGTCGCAAACAAATACATACCATCGTAATTAGTTATTGTAAGTTTTCCAAAAACTATAATAAGTACTCATAAAAGCAGGAATTTTCCACGGGTCATAAAACTTTATATTTTCTAGTAAACGTTTGGGACGGTATTCTAAAATTAACGAGCCAATATGACATGTTTCATGTGTAAACTTTACTAGAGCAGATGTTATCCACGTAGCTAACAAATATATTTTCTTCTTTTCAGAAATAGCAAAAGTTCGAGCAAGTTTATTCCAAATAAATGGAGTCAAGAAAGAACCACTCGTTCTACCAGAAGCTGAAGGCATGGTCACCACACTCACAGAAAAAGTTTACGTGCCAGTAAAAGAACATCCAGATGTAAGTAATGAACTAATGACATAATTAAAACTAATTAAATATAGCTTATTTGCGTTAGATTCTAGGGTTTATCTGAAACACCAGGCAGCTAAGGTCAAGGGAATGAAAATGACGATGATTACATATCTGTATTCAGAATATGTGATAAACATTTGCAATCATACGATCATAAATCAGGAAGTCTTTGAATTTGTAGCATGGTTTGTGGAGAGGTTCCAATTGTTCTAGAAAATTAAGCCACCAATTTCCTCTGTAACCACGTATGACCAATCTGCTTTATTACAGCTCCG
The DNA here is from genome assembly GCA_929112965.1 of Mythimna albipuncta. Taxonomy (NCBI): domain Eukaryota; kingdom Metazoa; phylum Arthropoda; class Insecta; order Lepidoptera; family Noctuidae; genus Mythimna; species Mythimna albipuncta. The sequence goes on from OV815969.1 coordinate 13,466,924, forward strand.
AGAAATTCTAATTAAAGCCGTATCGTTTGAAACTTTATGGATTTACAGAAAACACCCAACTTGTTGAATTGGCCATACCTACGCGACGTTATTAGGTCATGTGCAATACGATTTCCTGTAGACGTAAGGGGGAGGTAAAAATAAGACGCACAGTTTTATTTTTGGTGTTATCCCTTTGTTTCCTTCCAAAATATAAAATAATAACCGGCGTGGTAAATAATTGTTCGCATCGGTAAAAAAAAATATTTTTGTTAGCGAAGCCAAAAAGGAGTGTTTAAAAGCGGATAGTGTTTAAAAGCGGCTTAAGAACTTAAGAACATTATTATGTCAGCTACTTCGTACAAATTTCAGCAAATATTTTTTTTCAGTGTGTGGTTGCATGTAAATCATAATATTTTCACACATTGTTTTGATCCCTTAAGCGGAAAGGCCGCGACGGACGGACGATACATGCGTAATGTCATTGTTTACAATTTAATTTGTCGTAACTTATATTTCATTCACAAACCATTTAAGTATCAGAATATGAATGAGCACTTTCTGTAAGAACACAAAGTTGTTCCGTCATTAATTATTCAACTGTCGAGAGACAAACAGTCTTTTGAGCAGTGTTTGTAATAAGTGAGTGCAAACACTCCTGCTTGGATACTGACGAAACTTGTATGCATATTATTCGTGAGCAGTGCTTAAGCAATTATAACCATAATGAATTTGTATTGCTTTGTAAACACTCAAATAATTAATTCATATGGCTTTTAATAGTGCATTAATACTACCTGTTTCAAAATCATTATAGAATAACACCAGTTTAAAGATACTTTTACAGAGCATTAGCATTGATTGAATTGCAAAAAGGTAATAAAGGAAGACGCTTGTCAATTACGTCACGATGCACGTAAAGCTATCGTAAGATACATCTCAGCTTTCCTAAGGGTTTTTAACTGATGAGAATTCCAATGATTTCTTCGTAGATCAAGCTAATTGTTGGGAGTAACGAGTTTTACTGGAACAGTTGCGTTAGTCATACAAATAGAAATACAAGGTAGGCAGGCTGCTACATTTGGAGACTTATGTCAGGGTTATCTCGTCTTTGGAATGATTGTTGATTCTCGGGCCAAGCTCTATAATACGGTCCATTCATTGTTACTAACTGTTTCTTAGTCAAAGCAAACGAACACGAATAGAGTACCTTATTGGGCAAAGAGTTCAACGAACCAAATGATTCATATTAATCGAATAACACTAACACTCCGTGCCAACTTCAACTGCAGCTGATGAAAATATTGTCAATGCATCAGTACACATGTCGTGCTATTTTGCTTGCAATGTACTGGTTTTATTATTAGTGAATGTAATTGATAGACTCATTCTGAACATGCAGACCGAAAAGTTCAAAATACTTTATTTGGGTTTAATTTTAGCATAGCCACAATTTAGTTTTTCATGCAATTAGCACACCGTATTTGACGTTATCTGCAAACATTCTTGCTTTACCATTTTTAAACTCTTTAACGTCAAAAGAAGAATTTATAGACTCAATATTTCCTTTAAAGTATTTTAGAAACTAATCAACATTAGTGAGATGTGTGTTGACTCATAGAGATATATTGTTGGCGCCATCTACTCGTCTGAGACTCCTTATAAGGTGTCATCTAACGAACCTCAGCCACTGAATTAATTTAGTTGAATTTTATTACAATGTTGAGTAGCTGAATAACAATTACTGAATTTATCACGTGATAATGTGAGAAACAGGAACATTTACTACAGTTAAGATATGTCCAACTGTTTTCAATGCTACAGCAGTTACTCGAGTTGGTATTTCTTTAATTCTACGCAATAAGCTTCTCTTTGAGTGTATCAATTTCAGATAATTGTACGCAACTTCAATAGTATAAGCCAATACTATGACACATGTTTAGATTAATGTTGTCATAGACCATCTAAATAATTGCGAAGAATCTAACAATGTAGACGTAAATCTCAAAATAAATTGATTGTTGAATGATATTGATTGCCGATCAAAAGAACCGCTCCGAGACGTCGGTCACGTACTCAGAAATAATGATGAAAACCCTTAACGATGCAGATGGTTGTCACATGATGGAGTTCTCAGAAAATATCACGAATAGTTTCTGACACGCCGAACAATTTTATTGCTTAAACAAATCTCTGTAAAATACAAAAGCCAAATCTTAAAATAATGTTTTCACAATTGGTAATCATACCATCAATGTTTTATTCGCTCGCAAAAACTGCTCTGTAAAGTAAACATTAACTATTTCAGAAATAGAGCTAACAGTACCAATGTGATTCGTATGTTGAACACATTGTCGAAACAATGGTTTCGGTACACCGCCGGCTGGCTGCTGTGACTAATATCTTAAAATGTTTTATTTTTGTAACTGTACCGTTCATCTTTATAGCTCAAACAAATAGAAACGTGTTCATTCTTTGATACACCATTATGCTCACGTTAATGCAGATTTTAGGGTCTATTTCAACACCTTTATTACTCCGTTTTATTTGATTAACCCAGTCTCTGTTTAGATTGTTTCAATTATTCTACTTGTTTCAAAATTTATACATATTTGAGTTCAGTATCAGTGTGAATATCACGGTGGTGCAAACAGTTCGTACCGTCTCCGTTCACGAACTCCGAGAAAAAATATAACAGACCACATTTTTCCCACAAAGTAATATTTATTCATCGAGTCATAAACAAATCACGTATTATGTTCTGTTTATAGTAATAATGTTATTCTCAAGATTGAGCCGTTATGCACATATAGAAATGCAGGATAGCTAGATAATTAATTCTTTTCCTCGTCCTATTTAGAAAAAAATGCAAACCAAATGCGGAACATGTTCTATTCCGCTTTGTTTGTATGGCAAATGATATGCTGAGCACATACGAGTGCGCTCAAAGCTGCTCGATCATAGTCCATTAGATGGTTCCAACCTCATTCTGGTCCCGCAGGTTCCGCTTGCATTGCATAGTGATGTTAACACATCGATAAAATACGCTGTTTCCTAATGCAAATATTAATATCGATAGTCTAGCTGCATTTGAAATGTAATAAACGCATTCGCGCATATTCCCACAGATTATATTATGCGAAATTATGAGTTTTTGGTGTACAAATCGCAAACACGTTTGGCGCTTACGAATACATGTGCGATGTGGATTCTGTTTTGGTTAATCTTGTGTTATTTCTGTACAATCGTATACAGACATCTTTATTATCTGTAAACACTGTGAACATCGCCAGATTTGGTATCATTAATGTATATTTTACCTCTTTCACAATTTTTTCGACACCAATTATATAGTTTCGAATAACACAGATGTGCTCTACATCAAAACTGCAAAAGTCACGATCTTAGTAAAGAATCGACATCGATACCGTCGCAGGTCCGTGCCTCGAAATCTGCCTCTCTCCATTTAGGGCCCGAGGAGTTATTAAATCCTGCCATATCGGTGAGGACCGTTACACCGGCTTTTTGCTCCCCTAGAAGTACCAGTTGATGCACGTCTTAATGGAGGATCTCAGCGTCGAGCTCACACTGAGAGAAAGCAAGACATCTGTTATTTTATTTAAGTAAAAAAGGTGGTCGTAGTTGAATTATATGTAGGCAATAATTTTTAAATAAGGTTTGAAATGGAAGCTAATTAAAATGGTGGTTAACGCAAAATAGGAAAGAAAGCCTTACTGTTCATTAAAAGTCTGGAGAGCTTAGCTACCTATTTAAAAAAAAAATAAACATAAATTACTCAAAATGCATTAAGGCTTTTTATTTCTCGTAGCAAATTAATATTATTAGTTTCTTAAAAATACTTCTTGCTCAAAGACCTAGCTTTTTTTGAAGTTATTGGTTTGATGTGAAATATGAATCCAGTTGAAAGGTTAATAAAATGATGGTCCATTTAAAAAGCCAGTGACACATGCATTTGAAAGCGTTGTATCCGATTCGGTAGTAAAACTCAGTAAGTATCACCGTAAAGACAACGTATAGTTTTTCTTGCACTTAAAAATCGATCTTTTTGGTAACAAAAATGTTAATATTAGGCTCAAATGTTTCTTGACGCAACGATGAACTTTTAACCACATTTCCACCTACCTATATCCAGTCAACATATTTCACACGTTTCTGTCTTAACTACTGATTGGTAATTAAATTTACTTTCACTAATAATCAAGTAGCGATAATTGCGTAAATAATATGAGTGTAATCTTATCGCGTTAGTTTGTACTCGCCGCTATAAAACAGCTATTATAGGAAAGAACGTAAAACAGAATTACATTCGCCGACGAACCGGCCGGACGGCTGAATGTTTTAGTGAAAACATGTCTGGCACAAGCAGCGTGTGCTTTATCATTCGCGAGTGCAAACATCAGTAAAAGCTCGCGAATGTGTTTCAAAAAGATTAAACAATTCGCGCTACTGCACCATCGAGAAACTTGTTTAGGTTACGACCAGACGGGAATTTCAGATCGAATAGATTAACGATATTTCGATCTATCGATCAATAAATCGATTGAAATACTTAAGTTTTATATACATTCCGTTATATCAGACGGGAATACTTGGTTTTCAAAATGTTTCATGCCGCCAACGAAAAGCTAAAAGATTCTAGCGGCAATTTTATTTCATCAAAGATATGACGGCAAGTACGACGTAAATTACAGTCAAGATTTTCACGAAATTTCGAGTGTTATACTGGCCTTGCATACCACAGTTGGCTATAATAATGTAGTGCTCGGAATCAAAATAACGACAAATTGAGAAAATACGACTCCACATAATGTGTCTCCGTAAAAAAGTAATAATATATTCGCGTTAATTTATGCTTTTTTCGCCGTTTATAGGATTTCACATCCAACCACCTTTTTCACAAACAAAAGCTGACCGGTTTGAGTTGCCTCGCTGTCTTTCAATTTCGCGCAAGTTGTTAGCTGTCTAAATTTGTGGCCATGCGTGGGCGCATGTGCCCTGTGTTTTTCTCTGACATCGTTGCTTTGTATAATTTAATGAAGTTTTCTTATGGCTTTAAGGCCATGATATTAAGCTATAACGTATGCAGTAAACGCGTGTGTGGGTGTGCCGCTAATATCCGCTCCATTTATCTCTAACACTGTAAATCTGGACAAATGAAGAATGGATTCATTGAACTCTATTATAGTCACTATTTTCATCGTGGCAGTTTCATATTCCAATTGATTTTCAGTCGAATCCGTTGGTATTTTTGTTAGCTAGATAATGTTAATTTAATATTAGTTGAGCATTTAAGTTATTTAGTTGTTTCTTTGTCGGCTGATAACAAGGAGTGGTGTGTGTATTAATGAGGTTGATTGGATTGGTCCTACTTCACGTAAGGGTCACAGTTCAGCCGCCTTCGACATTAGCTCATAACGGACGCTTTTGTCTAACTAACCACGAGTTACTAGGTACTTGTAGATTATCTTTTAACGTTATCGTTAAAACGCACAAACTTATGACACCATGCGAATGGCATGCGTTGCAAACAGAAGCTACTTAGGTAAAGCTTTAACATTACGAAACTAATAGCGAAACGAAAGAAGCTATATAAAATAACGCTATTATTATCGTCAACGTTAACACTTCCTAATGATTGTTACTCAACCACGTTTCAAAGGAACAATGGATGACGGTAAAGTTTTACACTAAATACGATTACGTCATAGAATAAGCATGTGACACAGCCAGCTAAGTAGTTCCTGCGGGAGTTAAAATCAACTTAAAATTAATAACATGACGAGATAGAAAAATACTGCCTTCTGAAGCTGTAAACTTCCGAATTTTATTAGAACAATGAAAAAAAAAACATTATCTATACTTAATTATTTTGTAAATGCGAAAGTAAATCTTTTAATTTGTTTCGAAAGCACGCTTTAGCAATGAAAGCGATCTAAATTAAAAACATAGATATTGCCTTGGACTTGAAGTAAGACTTAGGATGTTTTTATAAAAATTCCGAACTGCAGGCAGAAGCAATTTTTATATTCGTATATACACAAATATGGAATATAGAATATATACAAATATAGAATGAAATAGTTTTCCTACGAAATGTGTACCGTAGAGTTACCGCTTTTGGGCTTACGAGGGGCGAATAATCTGTTGCGTATGCGTAAAGACAAAGACGAAACGGCTACATAACAATGTGCAACAAACAAGAAATTCTAAATTGCAATGCAATGTCTTGCCCGTTTTACAAATGCTGACTCCCACAATATTTTGTACGCGAAAACAGACTCTTGAATGCAAATTGCATGATAGAGATTAATGACTTCAGCTGACATTTTCACACAGTAAGACAAGGAAAAGTTTAACTTTAAATGCTCGGGAACAGCTGGACATGTTTAATGAATGAACGTTTTCCATTGTGAATGTAGTACTGAAGAGAACGCAAGTAATAAAGTAACTAGCAACCGCAACCACAATAGCGAAACTTACTCAGACATTATTTTGTTCTTGATGTTTCAGCTGATTTACTCAAATAAGTAACTGAATTAATCCAACTGCATCATCAATGTAAATATAAACTTTAAACTATGCAAGAGTAATATACTGTTACACATTTTTCAACTACTTTTAAAAGTACTCAAGTCTTTAATTAACTTTAATCCTTTTTCTATTAGTGTAATGTTGTCTGTTAATAATTGGTTCTTTTTCCAAGTATGTCATATTTTCAAACACATCAAATTATCATTTGACCCTTCCATTCCTGCGCTTTTGTGTTTTATATCATCAGGCTTCTCCATTACTCGTAGTATCTTCACATTAGTTTGGGTAGATGCAGCAGTGCCTTTGGTACAAGTAAATGAGGTTGATCGGATTGGTCTCGCTCCGACGACCGCGGGTCACGGGTCGTGGCCCGCTCTAGACTTTGTCTAACAGCGGTATCCATTAGTACATTGTCTTCCATTTTGTTTATAGAAGTAACTGCGCCTAATACTTCCGTAGTATCTGCTTCGGTTGTGATCAATGATAGTTTTCCTTATTGAATCATCGGTTCTGTTTAATGTTCACCATTGTGTTAGTAGTCGAACATCTTCAATAGATAATTATGCAATCAGCTTCGTATACAGTCTGCTTTTATTTTAATTACAATTATGGTTCTAGAACTGATTTCCATTAAGATTGTTGACTTATTAATGGTGTTAAAATCACTTATCCCTATGAGTACATCTGTTTCATATTCATTAGTCATGAATTAATGAGTATTAATACTTTATAACATCTCAGTTCTTAGTAGCACCTGAAAATATAGTGATGATTTACCTTTTACGTCACATTTACATAGAACATTTTATAAATTAATGTATAAACAGAGGTTCGTGACTAATCTGGGGTAAAGCTTGTTAAGTTATTAAAGTATGAAATGATTTATAAATCAACATTACTTGGCTATATTTACAGTAAGTTATTGTCTGTCCCGTAAATTCACTATACTTAAAGATTGATAATAATTTGATCTTTCTAACCATTATGGGCTGAGCACTTACAAAGGCGAGAACAGACTCAATTTTCCAATTTATACTCATTTTAATGGTCAAAGATAAATGGTATTTTTTACTTTGAAAAATGTTCTGTTCTAGTTGCTTCTCTAGAAAATCATATTTATAGGATGTTGTTATTTTCCAGCCAAAAGTTAAATATTTACGTGTATATGTAAAAGTAATGAGTGTGTTATTCTGTTGTCTGTCATCACCTCGCGACTCTCAAGATGTTTATATATATTTCGTTTACGTTTTACGCGGGAATATAGCAACTCGTACTCTTGCTTTTCATATATTCTGAAGTCGTGCAATGATGTTTTAAAAATAATTTTATTAATATGCATCTGTCTAGGCCTGGCAACAAGCCGAGATCTCCAGAATTAAATAGTGCAGAAAAAAAAAAACAAAATTTGTGTGTAACGATACGATTGACACGCTTCCCCATTACGTTAGGTAGCCAAAATTCCATTTCATCATTTTAGAAAGAGTTAAAACCTTGGATTATTTTTTTTCTGTAATCGTAGACACGTGCATGTTTAAGGTAACTTTCCACAAGAAATTGTAAATGAATTAATTTAATTTCCTAGTAATACTAGTCAGACGACCTAACTGGAAGACATCGAGGTAATGTTCTGTTAATCGGTACAAAACGTAAAGGCCCTGCTTCCAACTAAGGGAAAAGGTTAAAAGGGCTACACGCAACAATGAGTAGGACAGTTTGAGGATACCGCTGTCCCTCACTTTGTGTTGGGTTGCAGTGGTCGAACCGCAGTGATCCGTATAAAATACAAATTTTCAGTCATGTTTGATTTAACAGGAACTCTTTATATACTTTAAGGTTGACGTTAACTCAACAGTTAATCAAGAACTAACTTAATGATCATAAGGATAATGATTTATCTGAACAGTAATATACTCTAAGCTTTACGGACAATCGGCGCAACAGCAGTCAGGCCTGAGGCGACTTCGTATCGCGTCGTGACCAATCATAGTACGACAATTATGTTAGAATTATACCATCAATCAATTGCAATATGGTACTTACACACCCACCTGCCTGCACTCATCCGGCATAGTCGCAGTCTCACTAATGATGGCCAATCACCGCCGGTCAATAGTTCAGTTGTTTTGTTATTGTGGTCCCATTGTACATTTTTCTTTGTTGAAGTTTGTTAGGGCTAATATTTTGTGTTTATTTGTTTATGTACAAGCTGCATCTTGTATTTGATATCATCATTGTTCTTTTGACTGGCTATCTGAAACAATGAGGCGTGTTTTGTTGTGACAACTCGAAATCTATCATTTAAATTACATTGTAAATTTATTTTCATTCGGCAACAATGTAATAACTAGATCAAATCGAGTCTGACAAGCGCAGCTGTACAATAAATTCAGATTTTCCTGCAACACATTGACAATTCCCTTTTTCCTACGATTTCACATAATTCTGCGTGATATATGTATAGAGGATAACATATATGGCGAATCCGATGCGCCTCGGCGTTGAATGAGTCAATGACCGAAGATTATTGTAAGATTTTTGTTAGTTTACGTTCTACTTTCCACACGTTGATAAGCTGATCTCCTAGTGGTAAAAAACTCGATTGTTATAACCTTTCAATTGTGATAATTACAGACACAATTGAAAGACAATAGGTGCGCGAACGCCGGCGTTCGCTTGGGGTTTAATGAATTAAAATAGCCCGAGCCATGAATCTAAAATATATTGACTTTTGCAATCAAGATTATGTTCTCCGATACTTTTGATCATTGCGTCATCAAATGCATTCTAGACTTTGAAGTCGTTTTGCTCAAAATTAGTACAAAAACTCTTTGATATTTAATATTATGGAAAATCCTTTGAGTTCATGCTGTCACTAGCTTACAAGTTTTAGAACAAAATCATTTATTTAATGGTTTGTAGCTTTAGCTGAACTTTACAGCAGATTTTGTAATCATTCCTTCAAAATGATGAACTGACATGCCCGTAAATAAATAATGCCCTTTCATACACCAAAAATGAATCAACCATGAATTATTACCTCGTAACTCAGGCAAATTAAATTAATTATACAGAAAATTTGGATTTTTGATTTCTAAATCATGATTCATATGCGTTTACTCAATACAGTTTTGTCACATTCCGTTAATGCTGAAGATTCATCAGTCCATCACTCATTATTCTCCTTAGAAACAGCTGTTAATATTCTAAACACATTTTGACTTGTGATACATATTCTTTGATTTACATCACACCTCATACCATCAAAATGCCTGCACCTTAGACTTCTCAGAAAATCTAAAATAACTGGGATTTCCTAAGAAAACGTTTGATGTGCCAATGATATGAAAAGTGAAGCCAGTAGCGTTTATAACGGGATTTAAACAGTGACACAAAACGATGAACCACGTAAAGTTGTAATGATAATAATGAATATTTTAAAGCGATGAAACGGCGTTTTGCTTGTTATTGAGTGGCTGAGGTAAAAGTGCAAGCGAAAGGCGGACTGTTGACAGACTACAGAGCTTAAGGTTTCTTTTGAAACCTCATAATTTGTCGCGTAAACATACGATTTTGTCGACTTCAAGCTAAAATTCAACAACAATTTATGGACGTTTCAAACGATTTTAAATTCCTCTAGAAATTCCGGTGCTTTCATAAAAATCATGAATTTATTGAGCTTCAAAAGTGTTTTTGGAGAAAGAATCGCATTCTTAAATTTCTATCACAAAAAATCATTTATTTCATTAAACCTCAAGCGAAGGTCGGATCATTGTCTTTCTATTGTGTCACTACGGTATTCGAAAGGTTAATGAGATGTTGTAAAGAAAACTTCATACAATTAACTGCTGTTAAAAATCAAATCAATGAATGTAAATCTTATGACCTAAAAATTTTTGAACTCGAATCCAGTAGGAAGCGGAAAATGAACATCTAAGTTAAGACAAAACAATAAATTATGAAGCAGTTTACGCTAACTGCACGCTATATCATTTTGTATCTCAGTGTAGTCACGTGTTGAACAAAATGAATTGTATAATTAATTAATCAAAGGAATTATCTATAAATCTTGCATCTGAGGTTACCATAAATAGTAATCATCAGACTTGTTTTGTTTATTTAATATGCATTATGGAATCACTCATTAAACAAAATGTTTATGGTTATGTTAAAAAATAAAGTGGTCATGTAATAATGTCAAAGATACCTAAGTTAAATATTTTATTAACCATTTGTTAGTAGAGAAACATGTTCAAGAATAATTTTCAGTTTTAATTAAGTTGCCTTGACGGCTCAGTTCACGTTCGCCCGGTTGTAAACTTAGCTATGTTAGGGCACACCTTTTTAACTTCTGAGTTCTGGTTTTTGAAATTCACATACAGCTATATACAGGGTACATATAAGGAACAAGTCTCCGCAAACTTTAAGGGCTTGCTCAGTAGACGAAACAGAACAACCCTCCATAAGATTTTTTTTGGGATACCGTAAAAAATATCAGCCTTTCCATACAAAATTACAAACTTGATTAGACAGTTTGTATGGAGAGGCCGATTTTTCTTACGTTTTCGGAAATAAAAAGTGGAAAGTAGTTTAGTCGTCTACTGAGTAAGCCCTTAAAGTTTGCGGCGACCGGTCCCTTATTACCTGTACTCATACGTAGGTAAGCTATTACTACCATATGTACATACAAACATGAACCTACTCTTGTGGGGCAATATTTTAACCAAGAATTCATTGCATATCTGCTTCTGCGCAGTGCCGAACTAGCCTTTTCTACCCCCGGTGTCAGTTTCTTTAACGTGCCCCTAAAAAAAGAAGGTCTTCACCTGACTACTTGTTTCGTATTTGGCTGGCATCCGCGCAATGATAAAGCATATAGCAGGTAGAAGTTTGCCCTGGGGGGCGATTGACAGTGGTGACCCGAGTGTCCAGCCCTGGTAATGAGCTAGAGGTAATGAGAAACAGTTACCTCCTTCTGATGAAATGAATGATACAAAACTTGGCCTTGCTTGGTTTTATCATTTCTGCGCCCATTTGGTTTTATCAGTCTGCGTCTGCGGCACAGGCCTAGGCACCGCTGCCACGGCCCTAGTTACGGCACTGCTTCTGCGTATTTAAGTACTCACACGGAAAGATATCAGTATGTATTAAATACAGATAAAGCAGGGAATCAGGTTCTAAACGCAAAATTTATGAAAAATTTTAAATGCAAATTCATCAGCAAAATGAACCTCTGATAATTTATTTATCTTCCCCGCTATCAATGTGACCTCGCCTAACCATGTTTGTGGTTCCCACTGCACGTGGTTTGCGGTACTATCGGAACGCTATCATTATGGCACAAAACCACCGCCAATTACGAACGGAGAACTTGCACATTTCTACTCAATAATATAAACGCTATTGTGTTTTCAGTTATGGAACAACGGGACAGCGTTTAACTGCATAGTATATATATAAATGCAGTTAATTTAGTCAACTACTTTAGGTAGTGCTCTAGGGGTAATTTTTTTGTTCTCAAATTTTCAAATTACTAACTTCTTTCGCCTATGTCGGAGCGAGTGTCAGAACTTTACTGACTAAAACCCACTTAAGGTCTTACCATGTGTTAAAATGGCAGGCGTGCAAGCGAGAAAGAGTGATGGAACTATGCACCCATAGCTCCATCGCATTCATTATTGTACATCAAACGCGGTAAAATACCGTCGCGCCTTTGCTATGATCACCAAGTTGAGCTTTTGCCTCGATGTAGGAGCCGAAATTGACGGTAGATGACAGCGTTACCCCATGACGATCAAGTTGATCGGTTATCGACACAGTCACACCCCGGAAAAATGGAGTCGGGTTTGGCTCCGTTTTAAATTTATTGTGCGTTAAATATCTCTCTCTGGTGGTCCAATATTTTTCTTCCTTACTTTGTTATATCCAACACTAAGTTTTATCAGCGACTAGGTTGCGTAGAAGTATTTTCCCATACAATTATGGCTCGTATCTATGTTGTAAACATACTAACATACATACAAACTTTCGCTTTTATAGTATTAGTGTGAACAATTTGTTCTTGTATATTCCTAAATAATTTGGTCTTAAAAATTACTATTAAAAGAAGTTTAGAGTCAAATAAATATTCCAGTTTAATACTGGGAAGGTTATGTACCTATATTTATGTCAATACGTACCTATGAATTTTAAAAATGTGTAAACGCATTCTTGAACGAACGACAAGATGTCATGTCATTGTAAATTGTCAACAGACGATTTCCGCTGTTTTCCGCCAAACTTGATTTAAGTTTAAAGAATTATCGTCATTTTATTTATCTACCACTTCTATACCGTTTGGAAAATATATGAACTGTTTTTTTTATTAGTCGTAAACGTAAATATTTATAATTACAAAATATGTAAATGCAAAAAGGCTGAAGTTAAGTCTTTTCAAATTGGAAAATATATATAATGAGCTGAACATAGAACCTCTTCTTTCTGAATTCAGTTAAAAATACGTGGCGACACCATTTATATTGAAAGTAGTGAAAATACAGTTATAATTAATCAAATACACTTGTACGTAATTATAATTATGTTTCCGAGTTACTCAGATCTTGAACACTATTAAAAAAAATGAAATTATTTAATCTTCAATAATAAGTTATGAAGACTTTTTTAGACGCTTAATAATCCCACCAACTATTATTTTACAATTATTCATTATGAACTTACTAGGTATGTGTTATTACTTAATTCATTAAACCCCAAGCGAACGCCGGCGTTCGCGCACCTATTGTCTTTCTATTGTGTCTGTGATTTCGACGATTGAAAGGCTAATTAATTACAACACTGTTTAGCTAGTTCTTAATTTACTGCATTTTTTTTTTTATATCAGATCATCACTCACCAGCATCATCATCATCCACCAAATTATACCCATATCTAATTATGATTTATGTTATCTTGAAACTAGAATTCGATTATCAATATATACCTAAATTAAGAGCTCAATTAAGAGTTCAGTGACTGTTTTAATTATTCACAAATTGATGTCTAGTCTATGTGAAATTGGTGTTTCTACTTTTGCATCTCACATGACTGGACATATCGAATCATTGAAATAAATGGAGCAGAGAATTTTACTGTTATATTGGTTACCTCAGCGAAGCTTTCCGAGAAAGCTGACTCGATACATTTGCTACCAAATACTGCAAAAAACATGTGAATGCGACTGTATTCTGTATCAAAAACGAAATAGGTACTTTCTAAAGTTGAAACTGGCTAAATGTAGATTCCGAAGTCAAAAGAAAAAAAAACTAAGCATATGATTAGCGAGCTTTATAAATAGATGCCATAGTGTGAAGTAGGTGTTAACGTGTCAGAATTAATAATGTAATTTATAACAATCGCGTAAAATATTCGCACCAATGTTATTACTGGAGACGTAAATCGTCATGATCTGTCAGATTGCATATAAAAACAAGGATTAAAGTTGCATAATACCGGCATTACAACACAGATAAGTTTATTATTAACTCCTATTTACAGATCCTATAGTGCGTTAATACAAGTAGCGTTTACTGATTTATCGTTTCACAAACAAATAACTTTATTTGCATTAATTCCGATAACTGCCGATACTCAAATAGATAAAGTTGGTGTTTGCGTTAATTCTTCTAATCGTAGATAGTCCGTGTACGTAGGTAAAGGGCGGTGTGCGCTTGCGCCGCAGGCTGGAATGCAATTGGTTAATGTTTATCGATTAGATGCGCCGGCGGCGGCGTACGTTTCCCATAGCTTTTGTTTACTGTTGCACTGTCCGATTTCCTTGTATTATTTATTTGATTGAACTGATATAAACAAGATTACCTATATTATTCATGCATTTACGAGGATTGTTAATTGCTACCTCAACAACTAAACTTCAAGGCAACGTCCAATGTTACATAATTAAATTACTACAACATTCGTGGTGAAAATAATTGTAGTGACATACTGGCGTGTCCATGAATCCAGGCACGTTTACAGGTATTTCTGTAATGTACAAAATAAAATAATTACTTTTCTCATAAAAATATTACTAACAGTGAAAAAATGCAATAAAGTAAACACGGGCGCTTCGCCAACTATCGCGACGCTATTTCAACGTTGCCCGACGTCCGGCGACTGGCTACCGGCGGCGCTGCGATCAAACTTTGTTTCCCGTCACGTGGGCCAAATTGTGACGTTTTCATGACATGAAAAAATGCCCAGACACTTCCATATTCATTACAGCCGTCTGGTTCGAGATACATAATTTCACCCACAGACAAATCAACAGACAATTCATTAGTCTGGAACTCGCCCCCAGTTTAAGTTTAGACACGTTATCAGGATAGGATGGTGCGAGTGACAGCTGTCGGACTTATACAATGTAGCTACCTATCCTTTTCTCTCATCTTAAAGATACATATTTTCGTCCTGCAATGCAATTTAAAGAAGACCTTATGAAACAAGTCATCCTTACATGAACATATAGCTGATCTTTTACCAAGAGGCAGTAAAGCAAATAAAAGAAATCAGCGGATATAATATGATATGACCAGAAAATGAATTGCCATATGACGATTATGTTCTTGAAACATGAAACGGGATCAGGGACGCAAATCATAAAAAAACAGTTCTAGTTAGTTAAACCTCAACAATACATAACTCGCTTCTAACGCATTATTTTACGAGGTCCTTGCTGTACAATAATAGGAAATGTAATATAATGGTTGACAAGCAAAGGAAGTGTTCTCAAGCGAGCAGTTTGTGGGCAACCGCTAAATAGCATCGGGACTGCCCTCCGCTTTGGAATTATGATCACTACGAGATTACGGCTAGGATTTTATGTAGCTAAGAAACCACGTTCTGATATAAACGGGATAGAAGGAAACTCAGCCCACAGCCTACGTGTGTACATCAAAGAAAATAAGCTTTCAAAACCTGTGGTTAAATGATATTTTCCATCATCTCAAATTGTGCGGTTTGAAACGTTTTTGTTTTGATTTATTTATAAAATTTTAAAAGCCGTGCGTTGAAATCACTCACGTGTTTTGAAGATGATATCGACGGTTGAAAGGCAAAATGGTGTAAGCGAAATTGAGTAAACTTTACAAAAAAGTGATTTAAAGTTAAAATATTGAGTTCACTTTTGTAAAGTTTACTTTATGTCGCTTAGATCATTTTGCCTTTCAACCGTCGATATGAATATTGCAGTGTTGTATTCCGTACTATAAAATAACTAGATTTTCAGCTCAATTGTTATATCAACCGTTTTGTGTTTGTCTTTTTTCGTACAGTTGACTGATTTGAAAATATTTATTTGTACTTACGATAAAGATATGTATCGGCATGTGAAACTCCGCTCCGTCTGTTCTTTGAGTGATTTACAATTTGTCGTCTGTCACCGTAGCAGGCGCTGGACCGCGACGGCTGTAATGCTGGTCCAGCTCGTTTGGGGCGCCTATTTCCGCGTCTCATATTTGTCATTGAAATATATCGTCGCAATGAGATATATCTAATGAATCTATTGTCACAATAAGAGATACTGAATGTTTGTATAGATTTACGACTTCAAAGCAGCTCTGCTCGGCCTATCTTCGCGTTAATGTATGTTCACTGCCGTCGGTTAATTTTTCAGTCGCATAATAACATCTTCGAACAATTTGCACGCTGTCACGCAAAACAATTTAGCATAAGACATGTGACGAATTTCTAACCTCGATTTTTATTTACTACGCTTGTTTATTGTATGAGTTTTGAACCATCGTTTGGCTCCCTGAAATATCCCTTCAGAAAAAAAAAGCGCTAGTGTGGACTGCTGCGGCGTTTGGCGTGGTGCCAACTGGTCCATTTCTCAGCTTTGGTCGTGGACGGTAGAATGATACTGGTTCGCAGTTCATATACATCGGGCTGACCGTTGCTTTGAAGCTTACGTATTGAGGTTAAACGTATGTACAGCATGCGTGTATGTGCAGGAAATATGGTTTATGTGTAACGAAGCTGGTAATTAATCCAACAGCTAATGGCATTAGATGTAGTCACACACTTGAATTAGGTCTTAGCATGTGGCGTCGGCGGCGATTTCGTAATTTTGAACTTTAAATGAATTAGCTAACAGCTGATGATGAATGGAATTTGAGAATGTGTACTAGGATTGGTTTTCTCATTTAATTGAAACACGCTGAAATTGATGGCAAATTTTATTTACAGAATTACTGATTAAATTAAAAGCAGATAATAATCAAACGTTACTGGATTTCAAAACTTTCAAAATCAATCAATATTTTTAAATCGATAAAAAGACTTGACTTCATATAAAACTCATTATATTTTTTCTTCTTTTCAGTTCAACTTCGTTGGAAGGATTCTAGGTCCCAGGGGGATGACAGCTAAACAGTTAGAACAAGAAACTGGATGCAAAATCATGGTCAGAGGAAAAGGTTCAATGAGGGATAAGAAAAAGGTAAAAACAAATATTTATTACTCATACTTATACTTTATACTTTTCCTTTTACTAAACATCGTACAAACAAATAATTAACGTTGTATAAGTAAACAAGTTTATATATAATTTTATTATATTTTTCACGCAGCTAACGGTTGGAAATCAAATCAGGTTACTTTCATTACTCAATATATTTTTATTCTAAAAACAGATAATTTCTTAAGACTTGTAGAAACTTATTAGTAAACTACTTTATAGAAATCTAGTGAACGTGACCGGTACTACCAGGTCCCATCAATTTATGCTAAGCATTTCCAAGATAAATATTTTTAGTGCAGAAATTATACTACGTAACCCACTAACCACAAGAGGGAAGTAAGTACTTAATCACGAAAAGCAAATAGAATATATTCTGACATTATGCTAGGTGTGAGTATGCATATAATTTATTAAGCGGTTCTGCAAAAAAAATGCTTATTTTTTTTTTTAAGTTGTTTGTATAAATCACTTCATTCGAAGCGAACATCTATAATTTAACGATCAATTCTGAAGTAATGGCTGTATTCTATATATCATCCTTGTAAACGGCAATTAGACTGTCTTTGTCCGTAGGAAGAAAACACTCGACCCATTAACATTTAAAATTCTTCTTTACATCTATTAGTACTACGTTTAAAAACCCTTCTGTTTCTAATCTTGGCTTGAATTTATGAATACAACCATGAGTGTTGTTTTGCTCTGAATATCCATGCATAACTTACCGAATCAATCCATTTCTACGAATAGTATTACCCAAACATTGGGAAACGAATATGGATCTTCCGTTTAGATTTGTATGGGCTTGTTTGAAGTGGTCGACCATTAACGTTCAGTTACGTCCTTGAGACTATAGCAACGTTCGGGCTTATTTATATTCACAATCATACTTCAACTATCAATAGTAGAATGTAATATTGTAATGGATACTTGAATGGCTGTTCGACCTGAAAAAATGTTGCTACTACTTTAATTTTGGTAGTTTAAATAATAAAATATCTTTAAAATACTTTATATATCTACAGAAACTAGTCCAATAAACTCTCAGTAAAAACTGTAGGCAATATCTAAAATGACGCCATGACTAAACTAGAAATCCCCTCAACATAAACATTGGATCTTAGCAGCACGTCAATCCGATTTCCCGCTATATTTGATTTCTCATACAGCACCTTAATTGCTGCGCTAAAATGGGAGCATCATAAACAAACGGTTTCGTTGCGATAGAAGGGCATTAGATGCATATGGCAAATAGCATAACTGACCTATATAATTTTGTAATCGCTAAGCACACAAGCATTCTCTCTGTTAGAGGAAGTGGGCCGTAATCCACCACATGAGCTTAGTTTGTATTCCAATTTTTGATTATACAGAACTACTCGGGAAGCATTTTTTTTTTTAAGAAAGCACGTACTTTACAGGATAATTTTGATGGATTTCAGGAGGATGCAAACAGAGGAAAACCCAACTGGGAGCATTTGGCTGACGACCTCCACGTCCTACTCACCGTTGAGGATACTGAGAATAGGGCGAAGGTCAAGTTGGCCAGGGCTGTCGATGAAGTGAAACGCCTGCTTGTACCTGTAAGTATAATAATTTTATTAATAGTAATCAACACACCTAGTCAGTATATTACTTTTTTTAAATTAACAGTACGCCTTGTAGGCATAGTGGTCTCAGTTCTCATATATTCTATCAAATACTGGCAATGTAACAGACTACTGTCATATTCCTTAAAATATCTACTGTAAATTGAGGAAAGATAAAAGGCAAGGGTTCATCTCAACTCGTTAAGAAGTGAAGAGAAACCCAAGTCTAGAACAATAGTGTGTAGTCTGAAATGATTGATGACGAGCAGCGGCACCGATCTTAAGAGGACTCGTTCTGCGGTTATCTAGGTACTAAGGGCATAAACATGGTTGCTCATTGTGGTGACTTGTACTGGGTACTTTATTATGACTAGTCTTGTT
Organism: Mythimna albipuncta; assembly: GCA_929112965.1. Taxonomy (NCBI): domain Eukaryota; kingdom Metazoa; phylum Arthropoda; class Insecta; order Lepidoptera; family Noctuidae; genus Mythimna; species Mythimna albipuncta. The sequence continues at coordinate 13,485,914 of OV815969.1, forward strand.
GAGGAAGGTTAGAAACTAGTACTCATTGTTGTGCAACAAGTAATACGTATTTATCCTTAATTTTAAACGTTAGAAATAACAAATAGCAAAGCTGATCAAGCCACATACTGGTTGGTCAGAGTATTAAATGTTGAGTAGTCAGTCGAAACTAAAAACGAAAAACGTTGGACTTTTAAGTCCAATCCGGCTGAAATAGAATAGAGCAATATTACACTATAAAAAACTTTTTACAAAAATGTACGACCGGCTTCAATGTTAAATAAACACTGAAATGTACAAAATAACTTTAATTTTGGAAGTCGGTGTTTCTATAATAGTTTTATCTCTTCGTTATTTAACACCGACTTCCGAAATTAAAGTTATTTTGTACTTTCCTGTGTTTATTTAACATTGAAGTCGGTTGTATTTTTTTTGTAAAAAGTTTTTTATTTTATACTTGTTAGTTGTGGTACCTACCACCACTAAACAGTACCTCTCAGCCAAACTTAAATATCTTATAGCCAGAGAACATCTCATAACAATTCTAATAATCCCAAACATGGTTAGATTACATAAATTTACCTTCTGGCTTCGTCATCAGATCAGTCTGATACATCCCCTCTCCCTTTTCCTTCAGCCAGTCATCGACTACACGTATAAACAAAGCAATTTTACTTGTTACGACAGTTCTGCTGTGATCCTATGAGGAGTTCTGTACCATATCTTCGAAGTTCATGATCAGATCATAACAATATTTCAATGGGACCAACTTGGAAGCATAACCTTTCAATCAAAAAAAGATTTTTCAAAATCGATCCACAATTGACCGAGATATCGGTGAACACACATAAAAAAAAATAAACATACATTCAGCCGAACATAGAACGTCCTCCTTTTCGAAGTCGGTTAAAAAGTTACACATACTTGAATAGAAATAGTTGCCTAATTCAATAGAAAGACCATGTCATATAACTAAAAATAGAAAGAATACTTAAAATACCTTCGTGTGGGATGGAGTATGAGCAACGCAATCTCCAATCTTTCTTTTATACAGTCCGTAACATTTTATTATTCCGTAATAGTAAACTATGACTAACTTAACAGTCGGTTACCACGCGATGGATTGTTCGAGTTGTTCCAAATATTATCTGTTTAAGATAAACTCTGTTACAGACAGGCGGATGGTTTTGCCAAATAGACATTTTGGCACTCACTCCAGTAACCTCGAATGTAACTCACTCGTTGCGGTGTCGTTTTTAGGGTTCTGAAATTAAAGATAGAACCCCTGTAATCTGTAAGAAGATGCTGTAGTGCCCGTCTTTCTTTATCTGTAGGAAATCTGAAAGAAAAAAATAAAGGAACGTTTCATTATTTGAATAGAAATTTCCATAAATAAATACTACACCTTATATTTCAATATCTACTACAGTTTCTTTTTCCAAACAGTATTCCTAATTAACAGCTTTAATTTCTATTTCTTGAACTCTTATTTGTGTTTAAAGTATTACCAGTAACCACGGAATTCTAACAAACGTAGTTGCAACTTTCGTAGTCGAACAGCAACCTGGCAGCTTAGCACCTTTCCTTCCTCGAAAGATACGATAAATATTTTCTCGTCCACTGACTATCAGTGAAATCTTCCTTGGGAAAAATGTAACAAAGTCTTTGACTATCTTTACACGGATCGCATTCAGTGTAACGTTCATTGCCGTGCGTTTAAGGCGTGATGACGTCACTAGCAATTGTGTTGAACCGCTGCAAGGCTTGGACTCATTACGACTAATTAACGGACACTGGTTACCTTCTACCTAGATACCTTAATAATTCTGTTTTGATAACGTGTTCTACTTTTACGGAATGGTCAAGTAGTATCTTTAGATTCCAGGTTTGGTTTGGTTTGGGTTTTTTCATTCTTTATAATGATGCTTGTCTTTCTCATATGAAAATAAAACAGTCTCATAATAAGATCAAGGGCCGTTTAGAAAAGCCCTAAAATCATTAACCAGTGCCCGAAAGAAACAGCTATATAGTAGCTCGGTCTATCTATGTTTTATCTCTTGTGCTTTTGTAAAATATTTAATTCGGCTTTCCGCAGTCTACGGCTGGACTTACGCATCTATCTTCCAAGTTATATTACATACACCTATGACTATGTGACCAGCTTCCGCAGTATGCCTAAATCAATACGTTAGAAGATATATTTAGAACAAGACAGACTAGTCTAGTAACTAAAAGTATTCTGACTCATTTCCTTCATTTCTCTGAATGAATATTTTTCCAAATATTGCTGCCAAAATAATATTCTTGGCTGCGAAACTACCATCAGAGTCAAAAATGATATACGAGTTTGTGCACCTAAATATAAGGCTAATAGCCACACAAATACATATAGTGTTTTACCGACACTGACCTTATTTTGGTTCTAGAATTATGTTTAATTAACTTGACCTCTCAATTCTTGGCCATAAAGTGCGTTATTGTTTGTTTTTAATTACTGGCATAAGTAATTATGTATAGTTTGTGCATCATTTTAAAGGTTTATGGATGTATGTACAAGTACTGGTCCTCCCACGTCAATATATTAAATAATTTATCAACATATATATATTTATTATATATTTTTGCAAGGCGTGAATAAATCTCATTTTTTTTTCCGATATAGTTTTGAATTTATTCTGTAAAGAGCTGAACCCGGGGCTAGTCAAACGTGCGAATTTGAAAATCTATTATGAAAATATCTTTTAGTATTTATATGAAAGATGGATCGGCAGTTTTAGCTTAAATGCCTTTAGCCAAGCCAATGAACTAGCTGAAATGGTTCTATTCTACTCTTTGGTGATATTAAAAAGAAAAAAAAACTAAATAATAATAAATCTAAACAAATAATAATTAGCACTAAATGGAATTAATCCTCTTTTGCTATTGATCCTGCTATGAACATCATCATTCTCAATTTATTTGAAGCTTCCGTATTTCTCTAGTCATTTTTTCATAAATAATATTACCTCTGAAGTAAGTTAGGTCAATCAGGTTTAGTAATCCCTTCTTAGCTACATCGGTTTTCACACAGATCATCTATTTTTTCTTTGGTATTCCACTCAAAAATTTACCTCATGACGTGAACCTCCCTTCAGTGCATCTTATATCTACCCATGACAAGTGATTTTTTATGAACAGGTTTATTTATAATACCTTTCTTTTTTTTCTACAGCAAGCCGATGGCGAAGATGAACTGAAGAAACGCCAGCTGATGGAGTTGGCTATCATAAACGGCACATACCGTGACTCGAGCAGCAAGGCGGTGGTACCCGTCAACGGTCAGTGCCTCATAAGTATGGTCGCATTCATGTTTTGTCACTAAAACTACCCACTAAGACTTACTAATACGGTCATGGAGTATTAAGAAATGGAAGTCAATAATCGATTTCACGAATTCCAGTCGCCATATTCTTGAGTCATTAGGCGTGTTTCTGACACGGATTTTCTAAGGCATGTTTGTCGACCTCATTATTACCTACTCCATTTCTTAGTACTTCGTGTCTAAAATCTATCTACTCCATACAGTCGAGCAGCTTTGATGAGTTACTGAGTGATGAAGAAGAGAAGAGGATGCTATGTCTAGAACTGTCTTACTTTTGTATCAGGGTTGTTAACTAAGACCTGTTGATAAACAATGAACCAATGAATGATGATGTTAAGACAATGAACCGCTGTATGGTGTAGATAGTGACCAAACTAGCTTTAAGGGTTTGATTGAAATTTTCAAGGGCGCTTTTTGGAAAGATCCTGGGGATCCTATGGACCTATACAAATACCATGTCATCCAAACGAATATTTCAAAGGAATTTCAAACATTTCTAAGAAATATATCAGGATAATGAGGTAATAACCTGATTGTGATAGTTTCCTGGATAAAATAAAATGTTGTGGGACACATAATTTTGCATGACATATTACGGAATAATCGTGGGATTATTCTTCATTGAATTGTTTTCTGACAACTGTATATATTCTGCTCTGTTTTCATTACGATTCCTATTGTTGGAGTGAGCATAAACTGTGTCTTTTGTTTGCGGATGTGAGTCATCGAGGCGACTGCTTAGATGACTAACTTAATTGATTTGTGGCATGTGACGGTTGTTAACTATTAACATGGGTGATTTCACCGCACCAAGATCTCTTATCGCTAATTAAGGGCCATTGGAAACCATTCAAACCAAAGAGGAATTTGTTAAGGACAACGCAACGATATTTTTTGACACCACTGTTCTCCAATGTTATAACTATTTCTTCGAAACATTCTGTGGGCATAATTCATAAAGGAGTTTGTGTATTCAGTTGAATATATTGTGACTCGTGCGCGATGATTTGAGCACCTGTAGCGTCGACTATTATTATACATTTGTGTCTTATTTAGCTCTTTGCATACAGAATCAGCGATGACAAAATCGTGACATTAGCTGATCAAATTTAATACAGATTACTTGAAAGTCTCAAGTCAACGTGCACGCTCAATCACTAACAAACCTGATTTCTCCATCAAAACAACTGTGCTAATGGGTTCAATTTTTTCACCAATGGTTCACAAAACCGGGAAAGAGGCAAGGAACCCAACGCGAGCTGATATAAGTACCATTGATACAACGCAGACGATCCCACAGCGGACGAGGAGTGGCGCCGCGTGGCGGCGGCGGCGGCCGAGACGCAGCGCCTGCTGGCGCCGGGCGGCGGCGGCGTGGGCGGCGTGGCGCTGCGCTCGCAGGCGCCGCTGGGCGCGCCGCTCATCCTGTCGCCGCGCATGTCGCAGGGCGCGCAGGCCGGCCTGCTCAACGGCTCCTCCCAGGCTGCAGCAGGCCTCCTGTCCCCCGGGGAACCCGCTCACCAGCTGATCTACGCGTCTCCCTACGACTACGCCAATTACGCTGCACTCACCGCCGCCGCCAACCCGCTCCTGACTACGGAGTACGCCACTGCGGACCATACGGGTGGGTTGTTCGCCCGTTGACTATTTTGAACGATGTTTGATAACCGTAGGCCACATAAGTAGGGACGCGAAAAATCTATCGTTTTAAGAATGCAATATCCTAGTTATATAAAGTTACGCATCTGAACGGCAACTGTATTGACTGAAATAATTTTGGTGGAATATTTAGAAGGGGATTTCAGAACGAACCTTTTATTTTAGAAGCCTGTTGCTGGTCATAGGCTTGATCTCGAAAATCGTAAACATTAATGCAATTAGATATCCTGAATTTTAGGAGCGTAATAATTAAATTTTATTTTGTAATTTAGATCTTGTTATCAAGCATCGTTTATTAACTACTAACGCTACATACACACGGTACCAGGTTTTCAGTCGTCCACTAGATGCAAAAATAATTATAGTAGGTAAAATCGTTTGATCAAATTAATATTAAAAATATACAATTTGATAACTCTATTATCGCAAATATCGAACAAATAACCGCATGTTTATATGAACATACACACTGGCTCCGGCCTCGAAAACGGTATGTATAAAAAGCTATTGGAAAAATGGTAGTAACAGTCAAAAATAGTCATTATAATCATAGGCTTAAAGTTTAAGATACAGGCCAGTCCGTTTCATTCATGGCTTCTTAGGCCTTTTCATTACTATCGCGACGAACAGAATCATGCCTTTTTAGGTCCCCGAGTTCGCAGTACCTTCGGTATAATTCAGCCCAAGGCCTACAGGCTATAACGCTCATACGTATGTCGCATGCCTTATTTTCTACAAAGCTTTCAGTACAAGCTTGTTTCCAGCAACTTCATGAAGTAGCAGAATAATCTCCACAAACTGCTTCCCTGAATGGTCAATTCATGTGTCTTTGTAGCTTTTTTAACTGGGCTCTTTACATTGGCAACTGTAACGACATACTGAGTGCCACATCAATTATAATTTGGTACGTTTATAGCCTTTCTCATCACATAATATTTTATGTATTCTATATTGACACAATTACTACTTATGGGGCTTTGTGACGGTACTGATTTTAACAACTAAAGAGTACGGACAGAATTATAACGCAATTGTTTCTTGTCCATAGCACGTGATTTGACCGATTACATCTGGAGCCATTTTTGGAGGGATTATCCTGCTGCGCGATATTAGACTTAATAACTCCAAAACAAAGTAAATGAGACACAGAAACTCGATAACGGTTGTAGATGCTGCTAGATCACTAAATACAGCTACTTATTTAAATCAAGTTAACAAAGAACAATCAGGCTCGTGATTACACAGCACTAACAAACTAATGAACACTATTCTAACGTATGGTGTCGAGCTTATGTTGAACTGTGTGTGATATAAATATTTTAATGGGGTTTGCAGCGTCGAGATATCTGCTAGCTGGCTTTTGACATTGGCCGCATCAGCCCACAATAAGATACGGCAGACTGCAAGCGCCGTATCACACTACGCATCATTATTGCCGTCCTTGATATCATAATCCTCTTCTAAACGCCTCACAGGACGTCCTTTTACAGTCATAATAAAACGCCATGATCAATTTATAGTTTAAGATTTTATTGTTTTAAGTACGTTTAGCTTAACGACTCATTATTTTGTACCTACGATGTTATCGTCTTTTAATATTTACGAACATTGTTTTTTTTTTTCTTCTACGGCTGTTTTGTACAGTTTCATACAAATTATAATTTTTGTTTTACTTTGCAGTCAAAGATATATTATTTATTATATAACAGAATAATTTTACTATTTATTCAAATCTAATATAAATATCAGAATATTTATTGAAAATATATTTTCTTTTATATCAGTTGTCTCGTGTTAGGGCTGATGGCAGTTGAATAATTGTTTTAATTAGAAATTATTTTAGTTGAATATAAACTGCCAATAGAACTCTATATAAGTTACCGATGTTTTATATACAAAGACATAGAGTTTTATATATAATAATTTACCTGTCACGTTACTGATATATTTCACTCAAATGATGATAGATATGAATAGAACCCATCATTTTAGTTCTTGTGATAACCCTTGCTTGTAACACAACTAATTTATTAACATTATGTTAATGTAGATTCAAACTTCATTGAGTTTTGGACTAAATTTAACTTACTTGAAAGTATTATCATGTATTCTAAAATTCTACCATTTGCATGTGGTTTTTTTTATCATCCTTTTTCTATATTTCCAGTTGAATACTTGTGAATAACAAAAGAAATTTTCGTATTAACAGTAGTTTATCTGAATAACGCAATGAGTTGCATAGATAATTCAGCAATTACAAGCAAAAGGGACCAAATACAAATTGATTTATGAAAACAACACATTTACATATTTAACTATATTTTAACCAAACTGACAAAATTAATAAAGCGATACACACATTTCGAACAAAACGTGGAACATTCTAGGCGGTTTTAAATGTTTATATACGTTTAACGTGTAGCAATAACACCAGTATCCGCACTGTGCATAGTGTTATTGCTACAATTATTATATCGTAACTTATTAATTTATTAGCCATATTATTATATTTATAAACATACCATAGGCTAAGTATTATTATTATTATCTTTAAAAGATCTAGTTAGGTTAGAAAAGAGTGAGCTTTATGAAAATATTATACACCAGTATATTATTGTTTAGGTTTATTATACCGCAGCTAACACTGTAGTCAATTTTAATTAAAACATGAAATTATCGAAGCCAGCCATTACCTGTACCTTGATCGGGCGTACGTAGACCCGTTCGTTTAAATGTTTTATTTTGTTATATTTTCCAAAGCAATATAATAGATAATAGAGTAATCTATAGGCGTAAGCATAATAATAGATGTTAGTGTTACTGCCAAATGAAGATTTAATCATAAAAAAGTATATCTTAGTATTACCGAACGACAATGACGAGTATTTGGCAGTGATATCTAGGTACTTGCGATCTTTAAGTATAGAAAACGAAATCATTTTTCTATTTCTTAATTGAGATTAAATTTATTTGCAGCATTTAGATGTAAAGCTCCACCCAGTTCTATATAGTCTATCAGCTTTAAATGTATTCCAAATTGTTTTTCCAGTGAATTTCTATAACCCATAATATAATCCATGTTATCATTAGCAAAGGTCTGGTTTCACCGACTCGATGTCGGAAGCTTGTGCTGTGAGCGAAGCCGCAGATGTTAATGTGTATATGCCGCTAGGTGTGGTGAGGAGGGCGCAACGGCTCGCGCAGGTCAGGGAGCACCCTTACCAGCGCACTGCCTTACCGGCGCCTTAATTCCCGCCAAAACGCTCTCACGCCGCCATTTTGTTCACAAGGTGAGAAGCGCGTGCGCGCGCATGCAGCTAGATGAATACGTTTGCTTGTGTCTTATTGGTGTCGCACAAATTGGAACTTGCATTTCTATATCGAATCTCACTCGAATGCTTCTCAATATACTTGCAAGTTTCAAAGTTTTATGTTATTGTATCTATCACTTCAATTTTATATTTCCGAGCAACCATATTCGTCTCGAGTATGCGTGGGTACCTTTGCTTTACTGTCTCTCTGTGTCACTATTTATATTTATTATATTGTGTACTTATTAGTTACGTTCTTGAATAGTTTGTATGAGGATAAGACGCTTTATCGCTCTTCATACCGGATCTGAGGTGACACTGCATAATTTGAAAACTGTGATTTTTATATTTCTTTTTTTATAGATATTTAGATCTGTTACATGTTGTGATCCGAGGCATTATTAGAGCTCTATCATGATTCAAGGTTGAACATCAGCGTTACCAAATTATTTGTCTGTAGTTGTTTTCAATGCTGTTGTTGCAACGATTGAAATCACAACATGTCTCCGGACAGTCGTAATATTTTCAGATATAAATTATACATTTGAGGGAAGAAGGATTGATGTTACACTATTCTCGTATTGCAAAGCTAGTAAATGTTCGCATAGACGGTAGTGTTCAATATTGCCAAATAGAATCCACGGAGGTGCTATAAGCCGGTTGTGAGATCCTTCTTTCCTGAGTCTCGCCCAGTATTAGTCAAAGGAAAGAGCATTCTCAGAATTTGTGCCATCAATCCAGTATTAAACGTAATGCCCCTCCTTTGACTCGATATGTTTTTCATAATCATCACAACTTTCTATTAGTCAATATAAGATTTTTATATGAAATTTTTAAGCTAGTTGTTTTTATTTTTGCCTTAGGTATTATATTTACTTTCTTATTTGAAAGTGGTTTATGATTAAGATAATTTGCACTTGTGTCCTTGTGGATTTAAAGCCGACATCCATTATGTCGGTTACGTATTTTCACGCTTCTTTATATGAAATGATTTTAAGTCGAAATGCTATTCGTAATTTTATAAAATGGATGATAATATGCGATAATGTTTTGTAAAGTATTGTTTCCGTTGTTGATTGTAAATAAATGCATTTTCTGAGAATATACACGCAATAAATTGTCTGAAAATTTTAATTAAGCGTTTTCTTTATTTAGTCTCGTTAGGTCCGCGGTGCTAAAGTAAATATTTTATGTGTTACAAGAGTATATATGTCGATAAAGTTGATGACGTGCAGTCATTTATTTGGTCAATTGTAGCCTCACACAACTAACATGCAACTCCACAAGGCCAAGTTCCCGTTTGTTGACATAATAATAATTATTAAGTGCACTATCATAACTGCTATTGTCACAACTTGCAGATTATCTGTAACTATGTATTTATATTATATGAGTCACTAACATGCAAATATGTAATGACATTGATTCGTTATCACAAACTTATTAACAACTTTTGTATGAGAATGCCGCCATATACAGTATTGAGATGTTGCAGCAATGTGTTGAATAACTTACATACTTGCATCTGGGTGCTATGGTTATACATAAGTGATAAATTTATTATGCTTGTTTGTCTGAGCAATGTTCGTCACATCGCGGCCTCCTCCGCTAGTGTTTCAAGCATTGCTTTTTGGGAACTATTGGGCATTTAATCCTATATTTGTAGATTTATCATTTACATACTAAATTGACTTAACATTTTTCAACCATTAACTGCGTAAACTAATGAAGTACCCGTATAGTATTAACTGGGCCACAAACAGAACAAGTGTCGCGGCGCGAATGCCTGATAGCCTCCCCCTCATTTTTTATTCAAATTTCTATTTTTATGAGAAATTCCGTACACTAGTCAGTTCAATCCGAGTCCACGCGTTATCGCTTTTGTTGATTGGCTGCATGTTGCCGGTACCCAGTCTGTCTTTCGCATATTGAGATTCCATTACAACCACGTCTTACATTTCGCCCCCTACCCGTCTACGTCACCGACGGGCGCCGGCAGCGCGACGCAAGCGGTAAAGCGTGCTCACTCGCGATTGGGGGTACTCGTGTAGTCGGACCATGACATTTTGATCGATACTAACATTCTGTTTTTCTCTCTTCTCGTTAACCCGGCTAGGTGAGTGCTAACGGCGCCGAGGAACTAACAGGAGTCGCGGCCGGCCGCTGCACGCCGGCCCCCTATGTCGCCGCGTAACATACTCATCGGAACATCGACCACCATGTAGCTATTAGCTGTTGGGCCTTTCACGTTTAACATTATACTATGTATTATAATAGTCTAACTATTAACATTTATATGCCTGTTATGTTTATAACATGATGAACTTTATTAACATTTTATATAATTTTTTTTATGAAATGGCACACGCCATCGACTATATTTACTATATTGTATCTTTTTGTACTTCTGTTGTCGCTTGAACGTGTTGTTGTTGAAGCACGAGTGTTGTTAGGCTACCCGGACAAATCACGGCGTTAAACGTGGCACCTCTATATTCTATAGATATTTATTTAAAACTTTTTTCTTTAACGTTATTTGCATAGAGTATAGTTTTGAAAATTCGCACTTTTAGCGCCGTCACAACAAAAAAGATTTGAGTTAAATATTGACTTCTAACTTAAGCTTAATTCATGCAGTAGCTAGACATTAATTTTGATATAATGACATAAGTTGCTAACACGACTCACTTTTTGATCTCTTTAAAAAAAACATTTAAAATATCCTTCATGATTCCTAGAAGCTTTGAACTATTGTATGAATTAAGCTTTGTGGTGCAGTCATGAATTTGAAATAAGTTTCATTTGACGTTAGATGAAAATCTATCGATCAAATATTAAATGTACTTGATGAAGTACTGCGCACGCAATTCAAACGTACGTACACTGATCGTTCGCCGCTACATGGATAGTCTGTGGCGTGACTGCGCGTCACAAGAACAAGATGGCGTCATGCAAGAGGTCAAGTAAGTACCTACGATGCTAAAATATATTAAATTGCTTTTCATAAATAATTGGACTGACATTGGATTATAGTCTAATATAGGTTGTTTCTTCATATACTCATCGACCCGACAAACCTTCGGCAATCATTTCTACATTACTTTAAAACCAAAGACTAATATGTTATAGTAATATTTGACTACTTTTTCTGATCAAATTTTAAATCATCAATGTCTTCCTTTACAAAACATTTTTAATGGTCAATGAGTGTATGAATTCTCATTCGAAATAAATAATATTTATAGCATTGTATTTTACTCTTAGTGCTTAATATTTATAGATAACTTTGAATATTTGTACATCCCATGTGCCTTAATTAAATGTACAATGTTCTTACCTTTTTGGTTCTATAGAAATTGTTATAATGCTAATTAATAGCTAAGTTAGAAGAGATTAAATTATTGTTAACTTTTCTAAATGTTAATTTTTATACATTTATCGTCGTCAGTTTTGAAATATTAATTGTCTAAGAAATAGTAATACCCAAATGTTTTAGTGTCTAGTAGATCTACGTTAGTTGTGGCAACATTATTAACTTTATAAGTGCCTTCGTTACAATCTCTTCGGGAATCTCTAGATTTCGTTATATCTTATACAATTATCAGAGATCTGCAGTTAGTTTATTCAGTGAAAAATATTTACCCAAACATAATCTCAAAGATTACACAAACGTTCAAGTTTAATGTAACAAGGGCAATTATTCGTCATTACATGTATATTGTTATGTATAGAGCTTACATAATGTAATTAAAAGCAATATTATAACAATAATAAATCACGATTAGTGCAATAGAGATGTTATAATACTAAATAATATTTTATTATTAAAGTAATCTCGACTAAAATAAGTTGGGAGAATATTTTTACAAGATTTTATAGAGATCTGATATTGAGATTAATGCGGTAGGTAAAAGTATATTATCACGATTGTTATCTGTGGAGATACATTATTTTCTTTAAAATTAAATTGTTTATAAGTAATCATAGTAGATGAGCTAATTAGTAGGTAACAATTTTTTTATCGTTTTACATTAATTAGGTGCTTTTATCGAGAATTCGGAACCAATTTTATAGAAATTTTCCTTTTCAAAATTATTTGATTTTTTTTTTTTATATATATATTTCTTAATAAGTAAAGTTATGTTGAATACCTACATTTATAAGTAGATATCCCCGTAAAACTACAGAAGTGGAAAATATCATCGAAGTTGTTAACACTCCGTCCATGATTATTTCATAAAATAAGTACTTAATTTTGTTGGTCTCTCACTCATGCATAGTTAAGTACGATTAATTTGAGACGTCTCCTTACTCGTAGCATGTGTTAACACTTTCAAATAATCATGAAAAATGTTTAGATTACCTTAAATGTCTTGAAGCATGGGACAAATTAAAGTCATCTTTTATATCATCATGTCAACCTAATATTTCTTGGTTGCGTCTCACATTACATCATCCATGTAATCGTACATGTTAATTTGGTTTTTATACAGTTATACAAGGTACAATTGAAATAATCATCTTTTAAGGGGGTCACTGTTCTTGTATCAAATCCGAAATAGCGAATCAAAATTCAGCTGATTTTTATTCGCTATAGGATTGGTTCAATATTAAAAGTGGGTCATATTGATGAATACAATGATTTACCCGTATTAGGCAATCAGTTATTTCAATAACACCTTAGTAAGATCTAAAATTGCTTGTTTATAGATATATGCTGGACAATATATAAAATTATGTTGAAATTATTATATTGTTATCCTCATTTGAGTTCACAGATAAAAAAGTCATGCAGAAAATTCATATCCCAGCGGTTGTTCAGAAACGGATGAAAACTGCTTTTATTCACCCTTCACATGCATCTAAATAGTTCGTACAAATCATACTAATACAAAAAAAGCATTTAAAGATTTAATCATAAAATGCAAATGCCATAACAACTCGAGAAATCCGTTTCATATTAATGTGAAAATATGTGATGAAATAGATGTGTTTAACGTACAAATAATTTTATTGTCTGCAAATAACTAGTAATATACTGTGTTTCATAAGCAATAACATTAGCAATTTTGTTTCTTGAAACATGCTTAGTGCCATCAGCAGACGGGCTTAATACATGTCATTGTTTTTTTTTTTAATATTAATTTGTACTTATTGTTAGGGCAAATATTAATCGAGTGCCTTAAAAGAACTTGTACATATTTATTATTATCTTTCATTAAAGTATTAATATAGCGGAGAATAACAAAATCTAAAATTGTTTTCCAAAAACAATATTATAGAAAATAAATAATTTTAGTTAAGTGAGATTGTGCATATTATGTATGTTTTGATGTGTGTTTAAGATTGATTTGGATTAGTAAATATTTAAAAAACGTAGCTTTTGTTTTTTTTACTCCCTGCCAGTTTAATAGGTAAGTTGCCATCACGGATCTTGAACACTTGCGCAGAAGTCAAATATTCGGTCTCTTTATTGGTGCGAAGTGCGACGCGGGGGCTCGCATCGCGTCATAGACGTCACTCCTCATTCGTTCACTGCATTGCTGCATGTATCTAACAACGAAGACGATTGGCTCGCCAATGTATGGAATGCGCAAAGCGATCCCCACTCTGGCGCCGAGCGTTCAATATCCGTGATGGCAACTGTACTGATCGCATATTTTACTTACTTTTATTGTACAGTACTAAATAAATTGACAGATAACCGTAAGGATTTTGTGCCAGCTACTACCTAAATTATTTCCGAAAAAGAACCCTCTAAACACATAATATACCTATAAGTACATGATTTTCACCGTGTTACCTGTACTGGGCTGTGTCGTAGGCTGGTTATAAATTGCTGACCTGTGTCCTAGCTGTGGAATCGTGATAGCCTAATTTATACTTAAGCGCTATAAACACAAAGTTGAATATAATTTGCACATCATAAAAGGACAGTCTTTTTTTTAGTGACAGCGCTGACTTTACCATTAGACCTTTGTGAGGTTACATTGCCCTACTGGGAATTGTTGTCAAAAATGGTAAACAATTAGGCGGTTATCACACTGCCACGTACCACACAGCGTAGCGCGTGAATCCGTGTCTTAACTTTGCTTGTAAGTATCTCAGTTTGCATAGAAAACACGCACAGTCCAACCCACCGAAAATGCATCCACGCGCGTTCAGGCAGATCACGCGCCTAGGAGAAACATGCATTGACGCGCGCAGGTGCGGGGCGACACGCAAGGTATGGCACACTGAGTCTCGTAGTACCGCCGTGATTTTGTATGAAATGAGTACGTAAAAAACCCGCACGATGACGCAGATCTGCACTCGTGCAGCGTGATGCGTGGCAGTATGATAATTATTATTATCTTACCCGAGTGCTCTGAGCGCCACACTTAGTACTCCTGAAAAAAGCGCCATCTAGCACATGATGTCATAATCCACACTGCACAAGGTAGGTACGTCATGGAAAAAGCTTTTGGTGTTGTTTTGTAGATGGCGCTAGCACACTCAACTTTGCATCAAAAACTTCTGCAAACATGGTCATGCAAAACTAATCTCGCTATTATGAGTTTTACGGGTAGTAAGAATGTATCTACCTATGATTTTACGAGGGCCATATTTAGTCGGCCTCAAAATAGCAGCTGGTTAGTACCCTGTCCAGTTGACCACTGCTGTCTTTGCAAGAACATTAATGGGTCTTCCTTTTAACTAAGGACTGCTACATAACACTGCAATGAATAGACGAAAGTGGATAATTATTCTACTATTGGGCACTGGCAACCCCTTCAGGACTTTTTTACTAACATCATAAACAACAACTTTTGATCTATGACTTTTAAAAATGTATCATATCCAATTTTAGTTTATCAGATAAACACAAAAATAAAAATATTCAAATTGAACGTTCCAAATACTACGAAGTATATGCGGTGGCGGGGGTGCTTTATGCGCTTGCGTTGCGTCATACAGACGTAAATATAAAGCAAAACACACAGTTGAAATGTGTTAGATAGAACAACGAAATCTTGAGGTTTGTTTTTGGTAAATTTATTATGTTTTGTAAAAAGACGTAGAACAAAAGTAGTTATCTATGATGTTAGCAATACAGTCTTGCAAGGTTGTTAATGTTTTACAAATAACCTAACACCAACCACCTAACCAAAACACCAAAAACCAACAACTACCTAAGTTAAAAACTGCTCGACCCATTTTTAGTCACTGAATTGATGGCATAGACTATCCGCAGAGAGTCGAATCACAAATGTCTGCCAGAAAGCAGTCGCTAGAGCGCATTTAGAACTACCTACTAAAACCAACGGCGACCATATTCTTGATCAAGATTATCAAGCAGTTATCCTACTTTACATGCAACTGCCTTATTCTTAGGAAGGTAGCGTTTTTGCTGAGCAGGCTTTTATACTCGGTTCTGGCTTCAGTACTCGGTTCGGCCAAAGTGTTATTAAGCTATTGCATAGCTTCTATCGCGGGCTTTGAGCGTGGAGACCGAATCCAGAAATTCCGTAACGAAAATAACCTAACACCCCCCACTCATTTATTTTTTGAGCGTGGTGACCGATAAGAAAACAAATGAGTGAACAATCAATCAAAATTCAATTCAATGCGTGAAAGTGTAACTTCAATTAAAGAAAAAAATACTGCATAAATAAAATAAATAAATAATTATAATTGCATAAGTTCCCCGAGTGCCACACGTCTTTTTTTTCTCATGGTTTTTCACTAGTTACCTACCTGAATTTCCTGGTATAAGCGTCTATTTCAGACCAGCTGTACCAAAACATAAAACTTGTAAAAAATAGGGGTATGTTTACTTTTATTTAGGCTTAAAAATCAACAAATAACTTTATCCGCTCTGGGTAGAACGAGAGGGAGTGCCAGACTTTAACCGACTATAACTCACCCGTAGGTATTCCTAAGGTTGCCCTTGGCATTCCAGCAGGGTTGCGGTGACTCAAGGAATCTCGTAGTCCTGCTAAACTAATAATAGACAACCTAAATTATACTAAGTTATTATTTATTGTTAGCTTGATAGGTGAGTAGGTGGCAGGTCCCACATATATTTCAATAAAGGTAGGTACACCTGCATACATAGTTACGTATAAGTGGGAGCAATTTGAACTTTTCCTACTGTCTGGAAATGGAATTTTAAATTCGCAGTCGTGTCTGTTCCCATGGAGCTCCAGAATAAACGGCCTGCAGTTTGTCCGACTGCATTTGTCGCCTCCATGCTTTTGTAGAGAGTACAAACATTGTTGACGTGCGCTCGACTTGCCTTTGAACCTAGTAGCCATACTTGGAACGCGTAAATCTTTTAAATGGCGCGGATATGCTGGAAAAACGGACTTTAAAGTGAAAATGCACCTGGTGAATCGAGTTAAAATTGGGTTCTGTGTGTTTAATTCAATAAAACCAGTGAATCGTAATATGTAGGTCCTAGTTAAACATGTGCACGTTTTGATTCTGATTCACAATAATCGAAACCAGTTTAGACTGACGTAATTTTAAATAGGATAAATATTATAATCTACCAAAAAGAACTTTGTGACTGTAACCTCTATTACCTAAAATATTGGCTTATAGCAAGAAAAATAAACCATGAAAGTGCATGTGGGAGTACTTTGCAGTGGGAGGTGGGCCGATGCCGACTTAGTGAGAGTTACAGGAATCCGATACATTCGAAATGCACAAGACCGTTCGTTGTAGTGACATGATGACACTTCGAGAGGCATTTATGTCCAATAGTGGACGTCTTTCGGCTGAAATACTTTGATAATAAATAGATAAGTGTTAGCACAAAGAACCTTAATCCGATGTTCTAATACTTGTTGCTGTTCAGAAAAAGGTGGGAAAAGACTAAGGAAGGTTTTGCTTGTACACTTACTTTTAATTTATAAAGGCGGATGCTTGTGTTATCGTGAGTATGTTTGTTACTGGTTCACTCTCAAAGGGCTCAACGGATTTGAATGATATTTGGCATACGGATAGATACTATGTCCTGGAATAGCACTTTTAATTATGTTCCCTTGGGGTAGTTTACAACCTTCGAATTTGCAAAACCGCTGGCTGACTGCTATACCTATCTAGTACCTATTAACATATTTATCACGACACACACGTTTAACTGCCTGGTGTAAGCAAGAAGAAATAAAGAGAGAAAGAACGTGTATTCGTACCTCGCTCATACCTACAGTAGAATTCGATTTATAAAAAAAAAAAAATAACTTTAAAATCTGTGCAAGGCCAAAAAGGCGCCTAACTCAGCATGTAATGCTGCGAGATTTAAAAAGATAAATAACGCAGCGCTGGTACTGTGTACTCGTATATTGTAAGAAAAGCCTCAAGATATATCCAGTATTTCAATATCCCTAGCTATTAAGCACCGCATAAGTGACACATTTAGTATGACCGGCACAAAGCCAGGTCGGTTTCGCGTCCTATGATTACCGCAGCACCGTGATAACATTGATTTATATGCATGAGTTCTTATAGGTAAATGACTCATAATTGGACCTATAGTTTCGTTTTTATCGTTATTAAGTCCCTGGTTATAAATCATCGTCAAGATGCGACGGCGATAACTCTGATCTTACACATCGATAAATTGGGAATTTTGTAGCGTGCGTGGATACATTGGTGTTTAATGTTCCATCGTTTTTAATTAGAGACGTGTTTTTCCTTCCCATTGAATAGGTACTTTGTACTTAGTTGAATAGAAAGTGCACTATCAGTCTTAAAGCATTGACAGCCAAAATATTGAACTTTATGTTATCTATCGCTACTTTCCTAATTGTATGAATATTAGTGACCGAAATGGTGAAGGACAACATAGTCAGGAAACCGGGAAATTCGAAGACATGTGACATTCACTAATAACCATTGGGTCCGCGTGATAGATTACGGCCTATTCCCTCTCTTAGAGAGGAGGCCTGAGTCCCAGCCGTAGGGAATTGTAAGGCTGATTATGTAGTGAAAATCTCAACCTCAGCAAAATCAGCAAATCATATCTACTTATTGCATAACGACGAGTCTCCACGAGTTCTCTCCGTTGGTGAAAAAAAATAGTCTGCTTAGTTCAAGAGGTGTTTGCGGATAATCCGACAGATAGAAAGCGACTTCATTTTATACTATGTAAACGCAATACAATATTTTTTATAGCAAAAAATAAAAATTACATTAAGGAACTTAAAATTAATAGGGCGTCACAATGTGCGGTCTTATCGCTAAAAGCGATTTTTTACATACACTTAAATGATACTTAAATGTAAAAAGAGTGCATCGAAATTGATCACCAAAATACATACCTACTCCTACCCAGTTAATATCGAGCTACCCGCATAATACCTACTTACATGTAATCCTCAACTTTATTGCTAAAATCGCTCCGTAGGCACTCTGAAAGAGATTAAAAAGTTCAACACAAATTCCTTCCCGTAGCGAGCGAGCCTCCAGCAATTTTCCGTGTACAAAATATTGTTGTTTGTTTCCATTACTTTCCATCGAAGTCTGCGTGCAAGGCAGGGGCCCCACCGGCATGGGGCGACCGCTCGTAAAATTGCAACTGACTTGGGGGAGACGTCTCAAGACGCTCGTGCATTCTTAGCTGCACAGTATATGGTGAGAGTTCAGAAGCTTCAGATTAGTATTAGATATAGGCTAACAGTTACATTGAAACTAACAGTTCATTGAAAAACTGAAGTATTACAAACACCTATAATAAATCAATGAATACAAAGTAAAGGCTACAGATAAAATCACGATAGTATCTATTTTCAGATAAGTTCAATATCTACATGTGTTTTGGTTGATTTTATAGTGCACTAATTATATGTATTTATATTTGAACTAGGATTTTTCAATTGATCCGATTCAAAATTGCATTTAATAAATGCAATTTTGAATCGGCGAACCGTTTTCCTGAAAAACAAAATGATATTCCAAATATGAGGCTCTTCCTATAGTTTCATCGCTACGGCGGAATACCTATGTATCTACAAACTTACATAGACTACTAAAGTTTTAGCCACCTTTTCTGGTTTTGGCTTATTCGGGTTAAAAAATAGAGAGTAAGTACGAGTTATTTTTCAGTCAAAAGTAAATTGGTAAACTATTAATAGGATTTGATACCAAGAACCGGTAGCTCTCATGATTCAAATGAATAGCTTTTATTTGAAAGATTCTAATAACCATCATTTGCCTTAATATAATAATATACTCTCATCTTACCCATCTATGATTAATGAAGACCATCAAGATTGTCCATAATCTCGCAGAATCTCTACGCCAAATCTTTAAACAGGTAGATCCATTTTTACTTCAAAATAATTGCATATACTATGTGATCAAGGAATCAACCCGGACTTACAGCGCGCTGGGGTGCCAGGGTCATAAAACTACTTCCCCCAACATTCTGAGCCTGTATGTTGCGACACCATTCACTTTCCGCACACATACTTCAATCGAAAAGGAAAATTTTAAACCTTGATGTCTGCTCACTTTGTAGCCCTAACTCGGTAGTTCAGCAATTGTCTACCACCTTTTGTGGCACTTTAAAGTCAAGAACTATTTGTGTAAAGGGCACTTGAGGAAAAATATCACAGCTGTCCCCATATTTAAGTCTGAAAGCCACAGCTGTTGCAAAACATTGAAGTAGCTAGATGCAAAGTCGAGATTTTTCTAAAGTAAAAAGAGAAGTAATGTAGGTAGGGTATCAAGCTGTTTTCTTTCCTTGCAAGTTCCGTCTGTGTCAACAGAGGGAAATAGAGGATATTATGATATTGCTACGGAGAAGGCGAGCCATCTTGTTACTTTTTGCAATTTTGCAGGGACACCTGATATTCCTGTATTGCAAATTTGCAATACGTATTCACTTACTTGGTTATGCAGTGTTATCATATTCTAGTCACATATGACCGCAATAATGTAAGTAAATATGAAAGAGTTATCAAGTTAAATTAAGACTTACCTAAACTTACAGGTTTTTGAACAATGATACTAGTACACATACCACATAATACTATGTGGTATGTGTACTAGTACAGACGTACATAATATTTACTCATCGCTATAACTTTACTAAAATAAATATCTATTTTAACGTTTTTAGCATTTTTATACCCACGAAAATGAAAAGGTAACCCAATAATATATTTCTCTTAATTAGGTAATTTATAAAGAAATTCCGGTAAAAAAAATACAGTACAATGTCTGCAGTTTTATGAAAGGTATGAACAATTCATTTTTCTTCTTCCTTGATTAATGTCGTTCCGACTTTTTGCCTGCTCCTATTTCAATGAAAAATTTCCCCGGAGACCGGACTCGTAATTTTCAGGGAACTGAAATTACAGTTAATTGGCCAATGTTTACGCGAACCAAAGTGGCTTGATGTTTTTTAATAGCTAGTGCTGCAGCACAGTGGAAAATATGGTTATTAAAATGTAGTTTTTCATGTATTTGCGTAAGGTTATGTATCTTTATGTAAGTGGTAGTAGTAGGGGTTTTAGAGTATTACACTATTGTTTTGCTGGATTATTGTTATTATATATCTACTTTATTGCATACGTAATATTACATAAACAGGACAAACATTTATATAAATAAGTGTACAATAGGCGGTCTTTTATATAACCTTTGAAAGGATTGAACGAAAGGAAAAAAAATAGAGCTTTCAGTTGGATTGTGCAGATCACAATGTTCACGCGCTCCATATTGTAAAATATGGCAGATTTTCATCAAAATACGGCCGAAAGATTCCATGCTCTGAACATAGGCATTAGTCCCTTACTTCGTTGGGAAATCATCACATGACTTCTCCTACTCTGGGTGCGGACGAAAAGGACTATCAGACTTTTACTGAATAACACCGAACCGTTGTCCATTTAGCTGCTCTTTCGAACAATCCAATCTTTTTATTTAAATTGGTATAAACTAGTGCTTGACTGCGATCCCACCTGATGGTAAGCAGTGTTGCAATCGTTGATGGTGAAGGGCACTTGTTTATTAAGAGCCTAGAGTTTACTGTGTCCAAGAGAGATTTGATCATTAATGTCAAAATGCAAATAGCCATAAAAACTAGTTCAAACAAGCTAAACTACGTTCAAATGCGTATATTTAACTACCTAAAGAATATATTATGTTAAATTTCCGTCATAAACAGTGACATGATTTAGTTAATTACCAAGAAGCGTCACGGCAAGCTGTTACCTTAATGGATATCTTGCAATATTATGCCTCTGAACATCAATTATTAACTGCATATTAACTGTAGATATATACTCCTAAACAAGCAGTCAAATAGTTATACGAGATGAAAATCATAAACATGAGCAATAATAGAATGCAATAACATTAAACATTCAGAATGTAAAGAGATAACCCTTGGCTATTTTAGTATTATTAATAATAATTACAACAATAAATGAACTGAGAATGTAAGTATTATCTATTTTGTGATGTAAGCCAATGACTATGAAGGCGTATAGTCCCTTGAACCTATAATTAATGCACACATACTCATACTGCCGCCTGCGCTCGCAGAGCCTCGTTGACCTTAACTGTCCCTGCACACGGGCCACAAAATAACGCCGCTTCAAGATTCTTTTTGAGGCGGCCTTTATTTTGTGGCTCGTGTACGGCGGAGCCGCCTCAAAGCTTCTCCAGACACAAGGTGTCGCGCGCTTCATCTGTTTTTTACGCCCGCTTCTAGGTTTCTTTCGTGTGGCCGGTTCTAGCGTTTTTTTGTGGCGGCGTTATTTTGAGGCCCGTGTGCGGGGACGCTTAAAACCATTTTCTTTGCTAAATATTGATTGATTTACATAGGTAATAATGCTATGTACATTATGAGCAGCACTTAACCTGCCTTTTTTTAGTAAAAATGTTTCTAAAGATCAAAGCTGTTCGAAAGGAGTGGGGAAAACAAGTAAAAAAAATAATACCTATGTTGATTTATTTTCTCGCAAAAGTTAGACTCGTAAATTAGTCATACGAAAGAATCATAATGTTGATTATGATTCACATTATCGACATTATGATTTTTTGAACATATATTTTTTTCTAATCTATTAACCCAACTGTTACCGAAGAGTATTCTTCAGAAAGTCCCGATTTTATTGCTCTAAATGGGAGCAAGGGCCTTAAAAGTATACTTATTATTGATACAGTAAAAGCTAGATATAACCAGTAGGCAGAACGAGTTTCATTAATAGAGAAAATTAGATTCAACGTCAACGCATCGACGTCTTAAACGATAATAATTCGGAAAATAACGATGATATGGTGCGATGTTAATAAGGTGCAATAAGTGGATACCGTTCACCTGATCATTATAACACAAAATAATCACATGCTGTATATGCAAAGTAATTATATGGTTTGAATTATGGTATTTCTGATTATCGAAGCCACTAATGAAGTGGACAGTCTGCCTTCTTATTTCGATCTTGGATGTAAACTCATTGGATCGTAAAGCGAGGAATTCACTGGACGGACTTACCCTAGAGTATGGCTACGGATGATATCCGTAAGATTCTGTTACTATTGGTACGCTGGTGTGCCTCGATCTAGCCTATGTGGTTTGAATTATGGTGTTTCTGATTTTCGAAGCTAATAACGAAGTGGACAGTCTGCCTATTTATTTCGATTTTGGATGTAAACTGGATGGATCGTAAGGCGAGGAATTTACTGGACGGACTTACCCGAGGGTATTATTGCGGGTTATTTCCCTAAGATTCTGTTATTATCTGCTTCTACGTTAGTCACACACTTGACAGACATAAGACAGCCTTATAGTCGACTATTTTGAGCTCTATGTAGCAGAGTTTCAGATCTTTATCAAACGTTTCAGTTCGAGTTTCAGTTTTTTGTTTTCTACTGCTCTGTCTGCGGCGACCCTTAAGATTCGATGTAAACGAAGCACCGTTGTTTAATTATATCGGCGCGGTAATTAGCCAAGATTTGTATTTAATGAAGTCGCGTTAGTAAGTTTTCTAAAAGCTAATATATGTTTAATTGGTAGAGAGATAAGATAATGTTTATTTCGCACTAAATTGTGTATTTATGTTTGTATGTTTTTAATGAGACGGTGCTAGGCTTAGAATTACGATACTTGTACGTTCATGCATTTTGATTATCTTTTTTTTCAAGGTTGGACATTATCCAATGACTTCACCCGCTTAAGAGCGGAGCGAAAAGACGTGTCAGACTATTACTGACTAAAACTATACATACCCATGTTCTTTCTTTGCCTAGCATTCCAGGGTCCTGGGTTTCCCTTTCGGAAGTCAACCCATGGAAGCCTTCTGGGGGCTTCGGCCGTGGTGGTCCTCTACGGTTATCTCAACATTTCTTTGAGGCGCGCGTGGAACACTATGCGCTATCGACGACTTGGGTCTGGCTCAGACGGTTACTGGACGACCAGACGGAAGCTACCTATGGTTCGTCGTCCGCAAGCTCACGCTGGTGGCTGGCAATTGGGGTCGGAATCCCGGCGGTTGGATTTTGACTGTCTAAGGTATGAATTTTTATTTAGGTTAGGAAATCTTAAAATGACTTCTCCCACACTGAGGCGGAGCGAGAGGATGTGTCAGATTTTGACTGACTGGAACCCATCGGTTTTCTTCAGTTAATCTTTGTATTCTAGCGCCACAGTAAATTCTTTTCAACATTCCCGCAGACCTTCTTTATGGTATGCTAAGCTTGTCATAGAAAGGAATAGACAATTAGTGATGCTAATCACTCAAATTAATCAGCTGTTAATTATTAAAGAATGATAGTTTAATGGAATATGTTAATTATATGTGGTTTAAATGATGTAATCATATATCTTACACAATTTTTCTTACGCCATTTTACTAAAACTTGTCTATGCCGTGGGCGGTTTTTTTATATACCTATTATTTTATTACCCAGCGGCCTTTTTGGAATAGAATAGACATCTCACTGTATCTAGGTTTGCCTAATTTACTATTTTAAAAGAATATTACATAATTAATCTGTTTTGCCATGGTTTAGTTTTGTCCATACTGTAAAAAAATAATAATAATATAATAATATAGGTATAGGACAAACGTTTGTGTGATTAGCACGATCATTTGTTCTGTGTCTGGGTGTAATGTATCTATAATATGTATGTATTTAGAAATATATATGTATATTTATCAGTTGTCTAGTACCCATAACACAAGCACTGCTTAGCATGGGACTAGACCGCATTGTGTGATAGTTGTGGAATCATCATCATCTTCCTGCCCTAGTCCCGTTTTATTTGGGGTCGGCGCAACACGTTTTTTTTCCGTTCTGTCCTGTCACTCGTCACGCTATCACTAACTCCCTTTTTTTTCATATCGCTTCTCACACAATCCATCCATCTTTTCTTTGGCCTCCCTCTTCCCCTCCATCCATGTGGAATATTATATTATTATTATAATAATTTTCCACAACATTTACATAATGCCATTACATAGTGACAAACTAAACTGAGCTGGTCCTATGAGTACTTGACAACTTATAAACATATATATTTTTTAAATACGTACATATCATAGGTAAATTACATCCAGACACAGTACAAATGGTTGTGCTCACAAACATTTATCATGGGTGGGAATCGAATACACGACCTACGGCATATCAGTAATGGCCACTAACTACTGGACCAACAGAATAGTTAAAACGTTACTTATTAATTACAAACTTGTTATCATAAAATTATAATACTTTTAGTTGAAGTAGGTATGTAGTGGTCACAGGTTTATTTTTAAATTGACCTTTGATTAACATGTGTCATTGCACGATATTAAGGCAATAAACTATTTTGTATTGAACAAAAATATAAAACAAATGAAATATCACCCAGCTTTATTTTAAGTGCGAAGTAGGTACAAACCTTTGATTATATACTTGTCTAGATAGAGCAATGCAAACAAACGAATGCACTAAAACTGTCTCCAATTGCGAGATATGTGTGAGTACCGCTAGCGTACTTATTGTCGTCAAACTGTCAAGGTGTGCGTGTTTAGGGATGCCTGCTCCAAATGATTAACTTTCCTTTTAACCGTCATTTATTATGAAGAAATTTTAACAAAATAGGTTGAATGAAATAATATTTTGTAAATTAAAGAAAGAAAAAAATACATTTAATTAGCACAGACTTTAAGACACACAATTCTCTGCTTACATGTACTTATATGTATGTACATAAAACAAACAAATAAAAAGTATAAAGTCCGATGTAAGACAAGACAAGACAAAAAATAGAGTGAAAAAAATAACAGTCTTTTATTTTTTTATTGATAGGTTTGCGTTTGACCACCATCTCACCTGATGGTATGGATAACAAAAAAGGCGTGTTCAAGATCGGAGACAATCAGTAATTTTAGTTCTTTAGCCGTCTTAAACCCTTTTTTGTAAAATATAAATCATAATCAGAAAAATGTTCAGAACACACGACTGAAGTCCTGTGGGATTTCCACTGGTCTTAATTTCGAGTCCACAGTATAATGTCTCTCCAGCAATTTGCTAGTATGGGGTCCGTAGGAAATCTGAAACCCAAAATATTAGAAAGAACTAACAAAAATACTATTTAGAGCATGACGTCATGGGTTTTATTTATTTTGTAGGCATAGCTAAGTTATCATTTATTTATTTAATAAATAATGTAATTTTTAAATTGATTTATTGACATAATAATGTTCTCCTGATCGAAAGATGACGTAATAATATTTGTGTTATGTCTCCCATAGTTTCGCCAAATCTCTCTAGTAAAAAACTGACAACACTGGCTAATCAGAATAACTTAAAAAAAAACGAATTAAAAAATCGTGTTTCTTAAAATAATAGTGGGTAAATAACAAAACTTACCGATGAAAAGTGATCTTGGTATTATTATACGGTTTTCCCACATAGTTGCGGTACAGTCTGATTGCACAAACCGGCATAATTAATTACTTTTCGTGAGCATGTTATCCTTTGGTGTTTCAAATGACACTGACGTAAGGGAGAAGCGAGTCTACCAATTTTAGTAGTCTTTATTTGAGCCGTTCAATAGGTGTCAATGTGGCATCTAGACAAGTATATAATCAAAGGTACAAACCTTTAAATAGGTAGGTATATAAACCTTAAATGTAACAAAAACGATACATTTAATTTTATTCCCGCAAAACACAGTATGTCATATAATTTATGATCCTATAAATATTGACCAAAGAAACGGTATTATTTCACAACGACACAAACGGTGTCACAAGCAACTCGGTGGGCGACATTAATAGTGCCAATGTAGAATGAAAATCCATGAGATTTCCGTATTCTAAATAATTTTTGGCATAAATTAAAACTATTCTGACAGTTGCGGCTCTCATTCACGCCCGTTTCTTTTTTTTTTCTCAGGCCCACGACGTTGAAAGACATAAAAAGTATTTAATAGGGCCGTAGCCACCTCTCTGCTTTCTTACTCCTCTATTCACATTCAAATAATTATAAAAGTGTCATTTTTAATTATAAACGCTTTTGTCGGTCTGTCTCTCTTGTATTTGGAACACGTGTGTCAGACTGACTGATGAATAGTATTTTTTTTTAGTTTTTAAACAGTCTGTTAATTTCCATAAGTTTTTATACGTTTTGTGAACATAATAGTTTGTGTTATATTTCTGTTGATGACCGTAGAAGTGGGATTTTGCTATGAATAAAAGTTAATTACAATTGTCGTCACGGATCTTGAGCGCTGGCTTCAAGTTGCGCAGAAGTCAAATATTCGGTCTCTTTAGTGGTGCGAAGTGAGACGCGGGGCGGGGAGTGTCAGTGATTGGCTCGCCCATCGCGTCATAGACGTCACTTCTGATTAATTCCCTGCGTTGCTGCATTATCTAACAACGAAGACGATTGGCTCGCCAATGTATGGAAGGCGCAAAGCGATCCACACTCTGATGCTGAGCGCTCAAGATCCGTTTCGGTAATTTTAGGTAAACACAGAGGCCCTACCATGCGATCCATTTGACTACTGAAACTGAAATGTGAAAGGGATCGAGCTAGCAAGGTGTATAGCTCCGTCCCTCTTTCTCGCTCGCACGCTTGACATTTTAACACGTAATGGTAAAGCCCCAGGTAGATACCAGACACCATGAAATGTAATTATAATGGCAGCAGGGGACGCTTTCAACAATAGCGAAATACTTTTACTTTTTAACCGGCAATCATTTGAATAAAATATTCAAAAAGGAAAAAGTATATCATGATAATAAACAAAAGGAGGACATTTATGGCGACGTTACGTTATAGAACTCCGGTTTATTTTAATATCAATAAAGCGTTTTACGCACATCATAAAAAAACTCTCGAAAAAAATTTGGTTTATATACCAGATAGGTAGCTTTAATACGTTTCCAACAAGACAACACACTCGGAAAAAGAAATAAAAGCACGACCAAAAACAAGTAAAAGAAACAAACACGACCACTAAGTTTGGCACATAAACCGAGTTTTTCTAAACCCATAAGTAGTTTATCATCAAGCAACATCCGTAGAAGGAAAACGCGAGAAAACGCTTCAGGAAAAGACCGCTCGTTACAATGATTTATGTTCCTATACAAAAAAGATGCTACAGTGTGCTAAGTGTTAAGGACCTTGTTTTAGTGGCCGGAGAACTACCTCTCTCTATGCGGTCCTGGTACATGCCAGCATTTTACGACCACCCAAATTTATAGTGGTGAAACAAATAACATAACAGAAACACTTTATTTTGAAACTCGTTAAAATAAGCAATTAGGCATGAGAAAGAAAATGGTAGGCGACTTAAACTATATATATTATGTATTTAATTGCTTCATTTTATTAGTCACTAGCTCTTGTCCGCAGCTTCGCACGCGTACATTTTTTTTTTTAAATTGAGATAAACTTAGCCTATGTAACTCAGGAATAAAGCAGGTTTCTATCGGTGAAATAATTTCAGCAATCGGACCAAGACAGCCGAGAATGGTAATAATTAATTACTGACGTGTATCATACGACGTTTTTCAATACACTTGTGAAGAAAATAACTGTGAAACTAGTAAATTTTTGTGGCGGTAAAAATCTGTTTTCATATGCGCGCCCATATTTTTTTTTTTTATTTACCTTTCAATACACTCACTGAAATGAATAAACGGAGGTTGACCGGCGACACGTGGGGGACGACGCGCGCCCATATTTATATGATACATGTCATAACATTATGGCGGGGGTGAGGTTGAACAAAACGGTTTTAATAATAATAATATGTTGTGAGAAAGTTCTTGTCTCTGGAGCCCTAACCACCGGTAGCTTGGACCCTGCTCCCGACATCGGTGGACTACTGTTTTTATATTTTTAAATGTTTTCTTTATATATATTTGTTATGAAAAATATTTAAAATATCAAAACTATGTACTATGAGAAAAAAAAGGAGATAATAACAATAATAATGTTTTATTGACATAAAGACAACTACATTATAGCACTGGGCTATAATGTAGTTAAAATCACAAAGAAAACTACTCAACTAGCATCTTATTCATCTATGTTGCATTAGCATTCCAAGTGATTTTTGTCTTCTAAATTTAAATACATATTTTGATCCAAGTTTGAAGTTTTCCAAGATACCTAAGACCTAACTGTGTGCTAAATTTCATCTAAATCTGTTCAGATGTTCTTGTGTGATTGATGCACAAACATCCGTACGCACACACAAACATCCAAATATGTACCTAAACTTTCTCACTGATATTATTAACAGAATTTATTAGCTAAGTCAGTACCTTTCTTATTTGGATTTATCTCCCAAATAATGTATTCCAAATAATCACACAATTGACCTACTTTCCTAATCAGCCACAAAAACCCCATCCAAAATTTGCAAGGAAGCGGAACCAACAAAGACTACTTCTTTTAGCAATGTCGTTATATTATAATTCTCCCTTACGTTTGCCACTCCATTTGGAGTCATTTGTATGGGTGGGACACACCCGTCTCTAGCCAACTTTCCCTTACCAAAAAGCCTTCGTCAAGTTTCTCAAAGTGGTTCGTGATTGTGTTACCGATGCGAACGCAGCCTCTAATATAACCAAAGTTTCATTATATTGCTTTACACCAAACTTTCTGGACTTGTTCCCTGAATTGTTTTGTGAAGACAAAGAAAATTGGGGTGTGTTAAAAAAAGTTTGAGTTTGGTTAAGGAAAAGAGGAAGGGTGGGAAAGATCTATTTTCCTGTTTTATATTTGTTTTAAAGAGTTCCTTTGACTGTGAGATACTTTGTTTTTATTCAGTAGTAACAAAAGCAATTTTTTTTTTTATTTTTTTTTTCGCAGTAGAATTTTTTGTTCAGTATTCGCGACGTATAAAATTCAATGAATTGATAGCCGCTTTCAAATAAACTAAAACCATCGTATAAAAACGAATCGAACATATTTGTAAATCATTCATTTTTGCCATAAAAGCCAATAAAGCCTCCATATGAAACATTTTTCAGGCGGAATTTATATTGTCTGCCATTTCACTGAAACGAAGCGTGTGTAACCATAGACAACTCTTGAAAAATTCATCCATTAAAAATCTCTTTTGATGGCACTGTGATGTGTTATTTGCAATAAAAGTAGACGTACAAAGAACTAATAATATATTTAATTGTGGAAAAATGTTTATATCAGGAATTAGCTTAATTCACAAGCCACGTCTAAAAAGCTTTGATTTAGATTTTAGACGCACAATGAACAAGATAATATGATTGAAACTATGCTGCAGTGTTAATATTTGTTTAATTTATATTGCTTTTGTTTACGCAGGTACCGTTTGTCCAGTACTACTACTTAGTATTGGTATAATTTGGACTTGATTTTGAAAGGATTTGTGGCTATAAAATAAATCAAAAATATTTATTTAATTTTATATCCAACAAAGGATATATAGTTAGTTACAACTTAAATCACAATTGTACAAAGAGTCCATTAATGTGTGCTGGATGTGAACGGGATACTACAGCATGGACATGTAAGTAAGTGAAAGATATATAAATAAAAAATACATAAAATAAAAGATGCTACGTTATATTGAAAACTAAGTTATAGTTGATGATAGCTGACAGGCTCGACTATCCTTATATAAGGCACTGCAGTGACTTGCATGTTGCCTGTAGTCGTGAGTGATGTAACTGTGTATGAATTAATTTGATTGTACGTTGGTGTCACATTTTGTGTTATGTTTGTGTGTTATGTGTAATTATGAGTCTTAGTTACTTGCTCAAATAAATGATGATAAGATATATTTGATTCCTTCTCTAAATTTCACGTCTGAATTGAAATACAACTTTTCCTAATTCAACATTCGAACTCGGAGTCGGCAGAAGTACGATTTGCCATTCTGCACAACGTGACATACGGTCAGTTGAGCACGTTTCTTGCGTGACCTGATGAAAGACATGTTAAGGTCCTAACTCCCGAGCAGTGCTATAAAACAGTGACTTTCTGACCTCGGTAACTACTAGGTTTGAAAAAAAAAAAATGTTTAATTTAGATACAAAACGATCAATATAATATTTACCATCATCCGTGCGTCACTGCGGGGTGCCAGCTGAAAATCAGCGCTGGGTGTTTGACGCCCAGCAATTGCTGAGTTGGTGACCCTTTCGGTTCAGGCACATTCACAGGAACTGTATTGTATGTCTGTACTCTTTTTTTATTTTATTTTTATGTTGTTGTATATTGTGTTGCTTGCATCGAATAAATGCTATTCTATTCTATTATATTTTATTTGGTAAGACTAATACTTTTGCCAAAAAAAAAAGAAAAATAACCACAAGATAGTAATTTTTCGCTTGCTTTTTAATAGCTTTGATCTTTAGAAATATGATTACACAAAAAATTGTTAAGTGTTCTTCAGAATATACATAGCATACGTAAATCAATCAAAATTACGCAAAGAAAATGGATTTAAAGATCAGCAGGCTCTATCCGGCCTGTTATCAAGGGCCTTCAAGGGCCATACGCCTTAAAGAGTATTTTGACGACTTACTAAGTGTATTTGTTTTTGTATAAGATATAATAAAGACACGTAATTACGTAGTTAACTTATAACATAAAATAGATAGGTACAGAAGACAATCTACATACAAAGCGCACTCGAGCAACGCACACACAGACACCGCTCACGGACACGATGTCTCGGTCGTGTCTCGGACCACTCGTCGAACAGTTCCGGCTCAAACGCTCATTAGTGTGCGTCCACCGAGCGTAGGTATAAAAAGTGAAGTACATGAGACTGTCTTCTGTACCTATCTATTTTGTGCTTATAATTACTTGTAGCCACAATACATAAAGGCAAGCAATAAGATATACATTGTCATATTTTCTATCTATCTTAGTTCCTGTCATTCAAGAAAAATAAGTATACCTACGATTTTACATAATTACACAATCATCATGTTGTTACGTGTTGTGTTTGTTATTGAACTCCTCCGAAATGGTTACACCGATTTTTATGTTTTTTTTTTTTTGTGAATATTTGTTAGGTATAAGAATAGGTTGTAGGCTATTTTGTACCCTATGCATTTTTTTTCCTCCCCTAGGAGGAGGCCGCACCGGGAATTTCTGAAAAGGAAACTCGTAGTCCTAGAACGAAAAAGGCAACTGGAGGATACAGGTGTGGTGTTAGCCAGTAAAAGTCTGACTTCTCCCGCTGCGTAGCAGGAGAAGTCATTGGATGATTTCCATCCTTAAAAAAAAATACCGACCCCCTGTTTTTTTATTTAGGCAGAATAACCTCTACCGAGTCCGCCATTGCCTTATAAATATCTCCAACACAACTACTTCATATCGCAAATTCCCGTACCTATCTCAATGAATTCATTCCTCCCTTACTCCCTGTTCGGTTGTAACTATTTTATGGGTGCCATTTCGAAGGCTGATGCTTTCCTGGCCGAATCCCCTGCAGTTATAAAGTTCCTCTTTGTTTCATTGTGTTTCAGTGTGAAGCCGAATAGGTGCACCGATACCGCTAACAACGGTTTTATGATAAGGGAGATAAACGAAGCCTTTTGTAGTTTGTTATGTTTGGCGCAGGAGCAGAAATGGCCGGGTGGTGATGGCGCCCGACCTACGAGTTTATAGGTAATGGGTTGAAATCAGGCAGACGCTTGATTTTTAGGAATTTAGTTCGTTATCACAAGATGAAATAAAACATAGTGAGGACAATATTTCTAGTCTATCTCAGTCCTAGACCAAAAAAAAATTATAGACATGTGACCTGCATTTTGACTGGCCTGTTGGTCTAGTGGTTAGTGACTGACTGCTATGCCGGAGGTCGTGGGTTCGATTTCCACCCAAGACAAATGTTTGTGTGATGAGCATGATCATTTGTCCTGTGTCTGGGTGTAATTCATCTCTATATGTATGTATTTAGAAATATATAAGTATGTTTATCAGTTGTCTAGTACCCATAACACAAGCTCTGCTTAGCTTGGGATTAGACGGCGTTGTGGAATATTATTATTATTTTCGGAAGTGTTATTTTTCTCAGTTTATGGCTGGTTTCGACTACATTAACGAGCCAAAATTATTATTATTATTACATTATATTCAAACTGGGCTCGTGTGGTGGATGAATGAATTACAGCAGTGGGAACAATACCAGTATAAGGCCGAATATGTAATTGTAATTTGACAAGTTTTTGGATGTGATGTCGATTGATATTAATTGTTTCAATTAAGCTTTAGGTATAGAAAATCAGAAGCTGAACTTAACTTGAATATTAATTTGGATAATGATTTAAAGTAACCAGTTTACTAGTCATTTCAAAAAGTTGATGTTTACCTATTTTTCAAAGTCTTCAGAAAACTTAATTAAGATGACTGACTTTCCGCCACCTATCTCTCTAATGGTGACTAAATTGTCATAGGTAAGACCACTCCTTTTGCAGTTTTGCACCAGTGATATTTTTAATTGAAAAAATCAACAATTGTACAATACGAATTACACGTGATCTACCGGATGACGCTGCGTTGGAAGGTCTGCCACAAGGTAGGCCGATGACCTGGCAAAGGTTGCGGAGATCGGTTGGATGCAAGACGCACTGGATCGTTCCTTATGGCGACATTTGGGGGAGGCCTATGTCCAACAGTGGACGTCTATCAGCTGAAATGATGAGTGAGGCACACTAACAATATTTAGTTTATCACCAGATTTTTTTGCATTAAACTTCCAGGATATGGTCCTGTCCAAACAAACCAATCTACTACTAACGTTACTAATGACTTGAAAGAAAATATGGTATGACCAGATTGAATTTCAAGCATTCTTATGTAGGCTTTAGTGACCGGCCATTACTAAAAAAGGTCTAATCAACCATACAAAAACCCGCATCAACAATGCCATCACAAATCCATCTAATAGTACGCTCGAGTCTGCCCGTAATCAAACATCTATCAGTGTGGACGGGCAAGCCGCGAGCTTATGGGCAAAACAAACGAGCAAATTAGTCCTACCCGGTCCCCGACAGAGCCTGATTGATGGATGGCCCCCAAGTCTTATACAATTAGCTTCTCAACCAATCCCCGCCTCTGTCAACGTTTTATACGAAGATTAAAACCGCTTTGGTAAAGGCGAGATGGGAGTTTGATATGACATGGTACAAGAACATTGAGTAGAACTTTGTCAAACTAATTGGAAGTAGGAAATTCATCTGGCCAAAGTTTAGGGAGTACTTACTTAAGTGTTTGTGTGCTGCTGCATAATTTTTGACTATGTTGACATATTTGTCATAAAAAATTCAGTGTATCCTAAACGTAGTACGGTTAATAATAGCTTGATAGAAATGTCTTTTTTTTTATATTATATTATAACAATATCTTTGTGTAGCTATTCAATAAAACTAAAACAGATGCACTATTTTCGATTATACTACGTTTACCTACATATATTTTCGATTAATGGTTTTTTTTTTAAATCATGGCTTTTGTATGAAGCTTGTACCAAATCAAACGGTTATTCTAATAAAATTCACAACAAATATTTGTGAGTATCGGGCAGGTTATTGCATGCACTGTTTAGTATAACCATAAACAAAATATACATCCCACAGTACGTCTTCCTCAAACATTAAAAATAAATAAATCTCAAATAGAAAACCAATAAAATTCAAAAAGCAATTGTCGTAAAACTTTCCAATTACTTACAATAACACTGACATAACATTCGCAGCAAAATCAACAACTCAAACTATGCTATAAACTATAAAGACCGCTATTCATCTTTTACGAAGAGTTGCAGCAGGAAGTTCAATGTTCTGATAGCACAGTTCAATAACAAAGCAGTGAATGGGCTAAAAATATCCACAAAGAAATGGGTTAATGACTCCCTTTCAATGCAATCGGCCCCCGTTGAAAACGTCTTTATAAAAGCTAGCCGCGCATAGGACGTGGATCATGTAAACAGTATTTAGGGTTCCGTAGCCAAAGGGTAAAACCCTATTACTAAAACTCCGTCAGTTTGTCTGTGTGTCTGTCCGTTTGTCACCAGGCTGTATCTTATGAACCGTGATAGCTAGACAGTTGAAATTTTCACAGATCGTACCTTTACTGCAAAAATCAATTATTTGTAATTTTTATTCAAAATTAAGTCAAATATAGTTATCGATTCGTCTCCTCAAAATGAATCTACAGGTAATACCGGTTATTAGCTACGACTGTTTTACGAAAATAGCTTCGGCAAAAACAAATAACTTACAGATTTAATTGAAAATAATAATATTATACTTAATACAATAACCCTTCTTGCAGTCGGGTAAAAATGGAATTTAGTTAGCTTTTGCAATAGGGGTACGAGATGATAACGGAGGATGCGGTAACAGAAATACGTACTATTTCTATTACCGCTATAAAAATGAGTATTAAAATCAGAATAAAATAAATATTTAAGTGGGACTCCCATGCAACAAACGTGATTTTTTAGCCGTTTTTGCTACGCACGGTACGGAACGCTTCGTGCGCAAGTCCGACTCGCACTTGGCCGGTTTTTACGTACCAACGATGAAACGATGACCAGGCCGCTCCATACTAGGGTACTTTTAAATCTATCAAACATTTTTGCTCTAGTTTTTGTTACTGAGTCAGAAATGTTTCGCAACGAAGAAAGATGGAATAGACTTCCGTGTATAATAAATATTAGAAAAATAAACTCGTGGTTAAAATAATAATGAATGCACTGTTTGATCGTCAAAGTTAAGCCACTATTGCCGATGTCGGTTTTGGATGGGTAACCATCTTAATATACCGAGAATCCTCCGAGCTTCAAAAACGTCTCGTCCAATCAGCCTCCAGTGCTGGCTGCCATTTAAAGATCTTTGGCAGTCGTTATGGGTATTCAAAAGTCAGGAAATCTGGCACCAGTCTTATTGAGGGATATCTACGCAATTACTGGGTTGTGAAGGTCAGATAGGCAGCCTCTTCATGTATTATACTGGTATGAAGCTGCAACTCTAGCATAACCATGGTCCGAAGTGAAAAGGAGGGGCAGGTGGTCGCCACCTTCTGCGAAGCAGTAATGCGAGTAAAGGAGCCGGTCGCACGCGCTAGGGCAAGGCCCTCACGCTCCGGCCGCCGGGATCCCGATCCCGATTTCCGGCCGCCGTAGGCGGGGACTTGCAGGCGGCGAGCAATACGTAGCTCGCCGTCCGCTCGTCCGGTAACCGTCCGGACCAAACACAAGTAGTCGACGGCGAGTGGTGTTCCAAGCGCGCTTCAAGATGTCAACAAACCGTAGAGGGCCAGAAGGGTCGAAGCATACTGGAGCCATGGGTTCGCTTCTAAAAGGAAAACCTGGCCCTGGAATGAAATGCAACGAAGGAACTAGGCCCTCCCGCCCCGCCCAAGGGCGGGAGATATCATTGGATGATTTCCCACCTAAAAAAACATTACAAGGCTAAAGAGTCTAGATAGAACGATCGTATAATTTTTTTTATCGACGGCACGGTTGGCGAAGTGGCTGCTGCACTACGTGTCACAAGTTCAATACCCGTACGGAACAAATATTTGTATGACCTACAGATAGTTGTTCCGAGTTTTGGTGTCTTGTGTATATGGGTGTACATGTTTGTAAACGTACCCACGATACAAGAGTAAATTCTAGTGTGGACCAACGTTCTGATATCTACAGAAAAAAACTGAATATTTTATAAATTCTTCTTGTAATCCTCATTTATTATTCCAATATAGTTAAAATACCAAAATGTTTTTTAATTAATTACTCACACATCTACACTTAAAAACAATGCTATCGGTCCTTTCTTCCTACAAATGTTAATACAGCCATTACCTACGTAATCGTAGGCTTTTTTCCGCAACTAGATCGATGTAATGTGTTCCTATGAAAGTCGTTAAGCCTGTCCCGTTGAAGAAAATTTACGTTTCTTAGCATAATTTAATTTTTTACCGAGCGTCCTAAGAAAATAATTCCATTACTGAAGCAATTTCCTTTTACTGCCGACGATTTAACCTTACCGTCGTGAAGTACCTAATGCTGGTAACAACATAGCTTTGAGAGCTGGAAACTCTTTCGAATTTACCTTTAGTATCGCGAAAGTCCTTTCGCAAGATTCTATTTGCTTGTCAGAGGCTATGACGAAAGGGACTTCAAACTTTATCGTATTAGTAATACAGTCTATTTTATTTTCGGATATTTTTGCTACGTGGCAAGTGTATGTTAGTGGAAAGGTATTATTGGAAATTCCTGAACGTTCGAAACGTTCGCCTGATATGGAACGCAGACGATAGTTGGACTGCGATTGGAGGGAACTCCTGTCTCGGACGTGAAGGCTTCCCGCGGCGTGACGCTGCATTCTGTTTTGTTTTACGAAATAAACAGTATCAAGAAAATCTTCAAGCTTTTCATTCGTTGAACATAACATTGAAGAGGAATGCTTATGTCAGGA
Organism: Mythimna albipuncta; assembly: GCA_929112965.1. Classification (NCBI taxonomy): domain Eukaryota; kingdom Metazoa; phylum Arthropoda; class Insecta; order Lepidoptera; family Noctuidae; genus Mythimna; species Mythimna albipuncta. The sequence goes on from OV815969.1 coordinate 13,523,152, forward strand.
GTTTTCTGCGCTTTGTGAAAATGTCGATGTGCAGCTTTGGATAAAGGAAATGTTTGTACAAATAAAGCACAAAGCTTAATAAAATGTTCCTTCTATTCTGTAGGTACTTGTGTCCATTATGCCATCGATCACTCCTGTAGGAACTTAATCCAAATGCGATGGGGTAGATCTTATCGCGATTAATCGGGTGCATTTCCACTCCCGGTCTGAAAATGAAAATATTCCAGCAGAAAACCAATTATCTACGAGCTTAGGGATCGTGGTAGATCCATCTAAGTCTTAAATAGTGTACTCATTCTTTAGTACCTACCTTATCTCTGAGCCAGGAATGATTTTAAAGAGCGTTCATCTCTTCAAAATTTTAGTAAAGAAAGTATTAACTGAATTTCTTAGCATGTTATAAAAAACATTTTAGTGTTCATCAACTCTTAACAACTTTTAGGACATAAATAATACTAAATAACTCCTTGAAATTTACAAAGGCGAGCTAATGATTCCTTTACAAACTAATTTTCCACGCTTTTACCGTTTCCGCAAATTAGTAATTTAAAATTCACACCGCGGCGAGCATCTCAGTAATCGCGGTTCACAAACGAACTATAGTTAAGTAGAAACTCGCATAAAGCAAAGTGTCAGTTATTACATTAATAAAGGAGGGCGGGAAAACCCTACCCTTTTTGTTGTTTATCCCTCGCGCCAACTTCCTCTTTGTCTCTTTGATGAAATATATAAACGTAAATATTCCGGGCGTTGTCTCCTTTTTTTTATTTCGCGCCATGTTTGTCATAATGCCTGTTTACAAATGTATGAATGTGGGACTCTGGTTCTTTTTTTGAACATGTGATTTTTTTTTTCGTAAAATTCTTTCTGGTTTTTGTCTGAGAGTTCATAGGTTCCAGTACCTACCTAATTTAGATAAAGTAGCTACTTTATTTGAACACCTGGTAAATTTGAGGCTTACCAAGTTGAATGAGCAAGAAAATACAGCTTAGGGCTTGTTCTATTTTAGACAAGAAAATGTGTATTAGGAACATAGTCAAATCAAACAAAAACAATAATTTATTTCTGAAGTTGGAATTCAGAGCAAGTAGCAGCCAACTAGCCAACAACAAAACAAACTAGTGAAGTTTAAACATTTGAACAAAACATTTAAACTATTACAGGGTAATTTATAGTACGGTAAATAACGGGTTCCGAAATCACAATGTTTAACTGTGAATTCAACTAATGGCATTGTTTGTCTAATTTATGTAACCAATATAAATAGATTTATATCCAAAACAACGCAGTCTGACTACCTTTTAATCACCATGTACTACCTACCTACTTGTGTATCTATTTATTAATTTATTCATTAAAAAAATGACAAAAATGCGGTTAAACTTGTTTGTATGCTTCCATTTAAATAATATTTTTGTAATGAGTTATTAACTTATCTATCTCAATTATTTTAATGTAAGAAATAATGTTTCTTTCGTTATCAAATTTCTTTTTTATTCATTTACAGAGAGCCAATCGGTTGAAAAATCCGTTGATTTTCTTTCTACTTTCTGTGGTGCTTAGGTGATCCATATGGTGTAGAACGACAAGTGCCCATAAAATGCACCTTTGAAGTCCTCATGAACGCCACTAACCGTGTCACTGCTATTAACGTGTCCATCTACTGAAACCCTAAACTGAACTGTTATAGGGATGGAGCTATACAAATAATTGCATTTGTAAAACATCATTGTTACTAACATAAACAACAAATTTTGTTATATGACTTTTAAAAATTTATCATTATTTTAGTTCATCAGATTTTCATACAAAAATAAAAATATCTAAATTGACTGTTCTAAATATTACGAAGTATATGAGAAGCAAGCGATAGTACAATAGCGGAGGGTAGCTGAACATTAACTTGACCTATTTACGGGCGTCGATCGTTGATGCGCTTGCGTCGTGTCATACTTGTTCTTGTAGCGAAATTCGGTAACGCGGACGTAATTATCTTTACATGATGCTGTATCAACCAAATCTAATGTCGAGTTATTCTAATTTCGAGTAAACGGAAATGGTGCGATTGCTTGACGATGTTTTGTATTACTACGATAACAGTGCGCGGGAGGCGTAAGTATATACGGCAAAACACAGAATTGAAATGTTAAAGTGTTAGATAGAACAACGAAAGGTTGGTTTTTGGTAAATGTATTATGTTTTGTAAAAAGTCGTAGAACAAAAGTTGTTGTGTATGACGTTAGCAATACAGTCCTGCAAGGTTGTTAGTGTTTTACAAATAACCCTATATAGGGTGTATAATTCCATTCCTCTTTCTTTTCTGAAACGTTCTAAAATGCAAATTGTGACTCATAAAAAAATCAGAAAAGGCATAAAGTATTTGCATAAGATATTGTCAACACTTGAAATGTCGTTGTTTAGCTAAATTCTGCGTTAAAAAGCTCTTAACTAACTTTTAGAAAAAAAAAGGAACCGACTCTTAAGTATCCCCTTGGAAAAGAAGATAGTATCGACCCTATATAGTCGAGTAATGGCTGGCCTACAGAGCTCATAGGTTTTCCCGGAAAGGGGACCACGGAACCAGGAACGTCAGGCAAAGATGGAAAATAAAAAAAATAAACCTCTCCTGTTTTAGTTAATAGAAGTCTGACACGCTCGTCACCCGAGGGAAATTCCCATACTTCTGTTGCTCTAAGGCAATGCGGGAGAAGACATTATACGATTTCTCAACTAAATAAAAAAATAGTATCCTCTGTAAAAGAAAAAAAATATTTCCTATGTCTAAAATACAGAAAAGGACATTTAGCGTAATTATGTGTCTTCGTGTTTTGCCTTCGTAGATCCACGTTAGTTGACCGCTAGGCAGTGGGCAACCCTGATTTATTAGCGGAGCAACACTCACAAAAACGGAGGCGGCCTTCCTAAGCTGTTCCCCTTTTATAAGTCCTCATGTATTTTCCACACGTTTCACGGTATCAAAGAGGTTTTTATTGATACTTTGGTTGAAACAGTTATCGTGTTATTGTTAGAAATGACTAGTGAGTATTTAAAATTAATTCAAGTCATTCGTAATGGAAAAATTTAAGAAAAATTGTCCATATCAAAGGTTGATCTTTAGGACATTTTGTCGATGACTTCGACAGAAAAAAAAATATTAAGGTACAGACACTTTGGTTCTAAAGGACGTAGAGAAATATTAAGTGCAAAGCTCAATACCGTTCGCGATGGAAGAATACTGTAGACGCCCTTTCCCATCTAGGGGACATAGGACATTAAGTCAAGGCGGTTCTAGAGGCCTTTTATATTTTAAACATAACAGTTGACTTAAATTTCACTTACGTAACGCACCATAATTCTAAAACTTATAAGTACCAACTACCTAACGGAGACAAGAAAGTCAAAAATCATATAAATAAAACATAAAACACTTAACTGGCATAATTCCATATTACTCGTATAAAATAAAAGAGTTGCAAACCTTCATTAACCTGAATCATCAATTTCTTATGAAAATACGAGTATTATTGATGCTTACTCATGAATAAAATAATTAACATTACACAAACGCACGACCCAACGAAGCAATCTAGGTTAAAATTAAATTTCAACAAAAGCGAGAGAACATAATGTAATTCGTATAATAAACCAAATTTCTGGTTGCCAATATACGACAATGTATTCCGGGATTGACGGGCGTGAAATTAACATCAACGAAAATCTGAGCGAAAAGGACGTGATGGGAATTCTACATGGAGCCCACTATAATATGGAGTATATGCAGGGTCTTATCAATTATGCCTTTTGCGTGTTTGTGAAAAGGGCGCTGAAAAATGAGTGTGCCCGTTATTTGGAATAACGGTCTTTGGAACCGAACCATCCGCAGCAAAAAAAAAAAACGGTCTTTGGAACCGAACCATCCGTAGCAAAAAAAAAGGGCAAAAATAACGCGTTTGTTGTATGGAAGTAGTTATATATTTATTTGATTCTGTTTATAGTATTTGTGGTTGTAGTGGCTACAGAATACGGGCTCCACTCTAGAGCAGGAGAAGGCAATTGACTAAAAAATAAAAATAGTTTAAATTTAGCTATTCACACCCACTTCAAATATTCACCTGTAACAATAAATTACCTTTATCCTTTGATGTTCTGACCGAGCAAGACATAATAGAATAAATACTGAGATAAATATTCCTCAATTTCCGAATATTCCATGAATACGACCAAATTATCTGCTGTCATAAATATTAAAATAAATTTAAAATTCCCCAAAATCTGTGCAGTCGAGGTGCAGCATGTCATCCTTTGCATATTGAAAGAGTCGGTGGCGGGAAATTTGATATTTAATAACGTATTGGCAATGGGCCAGTTATTTGTCACTATGTGTACGTTATGGGTGAAAAAGTTTCCATGAAGGCTCGTGTAAATTTTATAGTATTTCTTGTTTTTAGTTCTAGTAACTTCCTAGTTCAAAATTCTTAATTAGTTTGTCATACCAGTGCATAGATTTTTAAGTAATAAGTATCTTTATTATTTTTTATAATTATAAGCATAATCAGCTTTATAATTTTCTCACTACTGGAACTCAAGCCTCCTCTCTGGGAGAGAGAATAGGCCGTCCACCACGCGGGTCCACTGCAAGACAGTCATCACATCAATCTGCAATTTAAGGACTATTGGAAATTAGTTTTTATTATATGTGAATACTATTGTAATGTCCATGTATTCCTTAAACACTGCAGCTATTAAAGGTGAGATGATATGTAGAATAACATGATTAAAAAGTCCAACTGTGTATTTTTTGTTACTTTATATTTTTTTAATCAACTTGATCAACTACAGGTCTAGTTATGGCGGTAAGTCCCCTCTTTGAGGCGTGGTTGGAAAGACCTCACGGCGTCTTTACCTTCCGCATGACGCAGGTCCTCACCGGACATGGTTCGTTCGGGAGGTTCCTGTTCCAAATTAAAGCGAAAGTGACGCCCGGGTGTCGCCATTGTGCGGAATGCCCGGAGGACACGGTGGAGCACACAGTCGAGGTGTGCCCCGCTTGGGCGGAGCCTCGCCGTGCCCTCGTGGGGGCGATCGGCGGCGGAGACCTCTCGCGCCGGGCCTTGGTTGAGGCCATGGTCCGGATCGAGGAGGAGTGGCAGGCGGTCGCCGACTTCTGCGAAGCCGTAATGCTCGCAAAGGAGGAGGCCGACCGCATCAGGCAACGGCGTTATCGCCGCCGCCGCCGGCGCCGGGATACGGATCCCGATTTCCGGCCACCGTAGGCGCGGGCTTGCGGACAGTAAGCAATGGGTAGCTCGCTGTCCGGCCGTCCGGTAACTGTCCGAACCAATCCCAAGTCGTCGACGGCGCGCGCCTCATGGAGTTGTCAGCAACAGCAGGGGCCCAGCCGGGTCGAAGCCTACTGGGGCCAGGGTTATCCGAAAGGGCGCTCGAGCCCCGGTATGAAGGGTTGAAGGAACGGGATGGGTTTTTTAGTCAGTAAGAGTCTGACACTATCTCCCGCTCCGCCCAAGAGCGGGGGTTGTCATAGGATGATTTTTCCCATCGAAAAAAAAAAGGTCTAGTTAAAAAAATTCAGAGTTTTCTTCGTACAAAAAAAAAAAGAAAAACAAACTTTACCGCTTTATACCATTATTGTAGATAAAGTTAAGGAAATTTAGTAATAAAAGCATTATATTTGTTTGATTAAAATTTAATTGAACATAATACCTACCTATACCATATTTATATCTACAACTTTATTTATTTTCAACTATATTTATACAGTTTGTTTGACATACCAATTAAAATACCTACATACTCGTGTAAAACTCAAGGAACTATTTACTATTTCATAACATGCAAAAATTCCTGCATATTTTATTTATTGAATGTATTTATAATTAGGCAATCGGCAACTTAATTATTTATAAGGTTACAAAATTCTTAATAACAAATTAGCTACTGTTTACGTAATATTCTTTAAACAGAACATAATAAAGATTTTCAAATAAAAATATTTTGAGAACATCTGGCAAACATTCTTACGTTTTAACATTGAACATAAAATAATTTGACCTTACTTTTTACACATTTCCAATTTCTACATACACATGCTATATAAAAATAAACAACACATTCTACTTTCTTATATTTTATTGAAATACAATCTCAGTAGGATATAGCTTATAAAAATAAACAATTGACAAACATTTGGCGTGTGTTTATCCATCTACTTATGAACATCCGTAAGTTTGGGTAAACACAGGTTACATAGTATTTGACATCTTCAATTGACATTAAACTAACCTCAAACTACCTGATATTTGATACACGTTTATTTGTGTAGTACTACGGCAAACGTGACCACGAACACACCACTATGTTTATCATCTCAGTGCATTTGTACAGTAAACATAAATGTCAAACATCTCAAATGTACTATAATCAGTTATAGCTACATAATCAGGTATTGTTAATTAATGGAAAATGGAATTTTATACAATACCGATGATGTTAAAGGTACAATTGATGCATTGTTTTACATATTCAATGAAGAATTCAAGTAATATTCTGAATATTTTGATCAACAAATTCCATTGTAAAAAACAACGAATAACAATAGCCCGTGGCAAATTCATAATGATCTTGTCCAAGTATTTAAAGCAATCAAAATCAAATAAGGAAACAAGCTATTGTTTTTGAAGACAATTATTTACCTGCCATCATATATGGGGTTCATAGCACAATTTAGCGGTTTGGCACCGAGCCTATTAGTAATGTCATTGGAAAAGATTTCAACACTTAAAGGTACACTATCTATACTATTTATAGCCGCTTTGATGACTCATACAGCATTGCTCATTACATTTAAAACATGGTAACAACTAATGGGGTTAACTTACAAACTAAATGACTATAACGTTAGTTTGCTATTAATAGTGACATTAGGCAAGCCAACGATACTTGCTAGTTGCTTAGTCATCTCTTGCAGGGGATCCCCTGGACTTTGGTATCGGTTATTGCATACAAAGGGACAAAGTTTATAACTAAGAATATTTACTTTTGATTTGCTTATAATATCATCATATAAGGAGAAACAGAGATTCCTGTTAGTTGGAATGTACAAAGAGATATTGGTAAGATGGAAGAAAGTTCTCAATAGTTTTGGCAGTTTTTAGTCCTTCCTTTCTTCAAAGCCTTTCCCTTGAAAGGGTTCTAAAGGGGGTTTTCATGGATGATTAATCAAACATGCAGACATTATATACGAAAAGTAAAACAGAAACAGAGGTGTTCATTGAAATTGTTTACACGATGGCGCCTCCCGCTGCCGTCGCCCGAAGATTGTCGAAGGCGCCCGAACATCATTAGGATATCTTCTTTATCAAACTTTCCACTCATTTTACCATCTCTCACTTAACATTTTAAAGCTGTTGTACAGTCACTTACAATTAGGATTTCACTTCCACCATTTAGTCTGACTAGAGCACTAGACGTATATTTCCACTTCGAAGTTCAAAGGATGATGCCTTTGACTCTTCATTCGAACTGTGACATAGGAGTATCCCACACCACCAGAAGTGATATTGGCACTGGCGTGGGAAAAGTCGTTGTCTATTGCTGCAACTCCCTGTAAGAGAAAGAAAAATATGTCAATCTTGGACCAAAGGGCAGTTGATGATGCTCCAGTAAGTAATTGCTAAAATCATAAGATATTTATGGCTTTCAGAACAAGAGTCAAGTAAACGTTTGTTATTATGTTACTAAAAACAGTGACGATGGCTTTTATTTTCTACAGTGTTGACTTCATCATTAATTTGACCGCAATTTTTACCTCAGTTGCGTCTTTGTTTGTTTTTATGAATATGTATAAAAATATAACTAACCACAATGAACAATTATGATAAGTCTGTCTAAAAGTCAAACAACTTGGGTAATTATTAGGGCACAAAAAAATCTGATGTAGTCAACGCTGTTTCAATAATCAAGGTTGATTAAGAGATCTTGATCATTGTTTACTAATAGAAACCTTATAAAACGTATTTTTCAATTGATTAAATATTATACAAAATTTCCAAGTCGTCTACTTTTTAGACGGACTATATGCATTGACATATTCTTAAAATAACAACAAAGTCGAAGAAAAAAAGAAGGTTCTTATAACTAAAATTCCGTTACATGAATTAATCAGTTTGTTATTGTTAATTAAAAATATCTACTCATTTATTTTTACTTGACATTGCTTGTGAACCTTCTTCGGGTCATTCGTCTTGTTTTGATAACAATTTGTTTTTATTATCTGCCAACGACCAATACTTTTTTATACGCAATACGTAGACTTACTACAATTTTTAGCAAAACATGTGCTGTGTCTTGAACCATTGCATTAAAAGTAATATATCTGTTGTATGACTTCATCTGTGTCAACAGGAAAAGACTTTTGTCCTTTATGAATGCTACTAAGATAAGATGATGGTCAATGGAAATTGATCTTAACGACCTGATCGTAAAGTTCAAAGCTATAATCAACAATAATATCAATGATAGAACCAGATTACATAAGTAATCAGTTATCGCAATGATCAACCTTGACCCATAGATCCAATAGAGGCTGCGATTAAAGAGGGTATTGTGTAAAAAAATTCTAGCACAAATGTGTATAACATTAGCCAAATTAATTTTATTACAACAGGTTTCTGATGGTTGTATAATGGACAAAGCAGTTTTTGTAAATAATGCTTACGTAGTTTTGTATAGAACAATTAATTTTAAAAACAAGAGGCGTTGACTGGTCAAAGTACATATACAAATATTTTGTTACGATATGACGTCAGTGCAATGCGAAGTCTTGGTCGGCATTTTATTTTATCGAGTTTTATTTTCATTTAAAAGGTTCTGTGATGATAAATATTCTCCATAACACTGTTATATTTTGCTAAAACTTCAAACAATAGCAACAATAGCAGTTACTTAGATATTAATTGCATTAAATTCTGAATATCACAATTTCTTATTGGAAACTTTTTTTCTAATTTAAATTTTAACTTTGACCTTACGGCAATAAAATAACGTAATTTACATAATATAAAATAAATAATAATAAACAAAAAAAAAAACAAACCTTAATGGTTCTCTTTTCCGGATCACTAAACGTTAAAGTCTTCACTCTCTTCTTGAATGGTATCGCAAAATCTTTGATCCTCTGATGGAAGATCATCTTCCGATGAACAGTATCGCCGATGATCATGTCGGAGCACAACACACACACGCACAACAGGCACGAAAGGACAAATAACAAGAATACTAAACGCATTTCGATTTTATTTCACATAGTTGCACAAGTAAGTATAGCTTATGCGACTGTGTGGCGACGAATGAGATAAGCTCATTCGTTATACGACCAATGTACGACTTAAACAACTTCACTTCGCTCCTAATTTACACAGTTTTGCTAAAATGACGCGACACGTTAATGAGTGAACTCGTTCCTTAATGATGTTTGACAAACGAAGATACCAGCTCGATTAGTATTTTGTTTATGAAGTTGTAGTCTAGAAATGGAAACAATGGAAGCCTATTGTTATTACTGTTCGGTATGTTAATAATATTGATGATTTTAAATACTAAGTAAGTGATTCGTTAGGAATATTAGGAATCATCAATTTTTACTATGAGTAACATAAATGAACTAGAATGAAGTATATCAACGTGTAAACAAATTGTTTTGAAGTGATGTTTTAGCTACCTTTCATTTTTTAATTCGACACCAAAGTAATTTATTATAACAACATGATTTATTAAACTAAATAGGAGATACTTTGTTTTCGAGAAAATGTTATCTGGTAATTGGATGATTTTTCCCATCGTAAAAAAAAAACCAATATTATTAAGTAAATCATATTTGTTTTGCAAATAGGTTTTAAAAAAAACCTTTTTACCTTAAATTTTGTTTTTCCATCATTTTAAATTAGATGACACCGGTTTTTTTCTACACTGAGAAGAAACACCAAAACAAACTTGGGGTCAAAGTCTCTTTTAAAGTCCATACAGTAAATAATGCGAAACTTTGTATGTATGTGTCTGTTTGTAACTGCTTTACGTTCTATTGGCTGACCATCAAATTTTATCTAAATCGATGTAATTTTGCGTAATGGTTGATTATATCCTGGAGTTCTCTTGGGATTATTTCACTAAAATTTCTCTGATAGAACATGGTATTCTAACTGAAATAATCAATTCTACTTAACCACCTACAGTTCAGATGATAGATACTTATTTCAAACTCTTCTCTTCTTTTGTCTTCATATTCTACAAAATCTTTTCAACTAAAAACAATCCTGATTTATTTTTATGAAAGCCCGCCATTGCTATTTTTCTTTCGCGCCGACAGGACGATCAATCTTGTCGTCACTTCTAACTTTGACAAGAAAATTTGAAAAACTTTCTTTTAACATGAAGGATGCAATTTTCATTATCTACCCACTTATGTATAGTAAAGTTTAAATAGGTTTTCGAAAGTTGTGCCTTGGATTTATAATTGCAGGTGTCAAGTCGAGACCGATTAAAATTGTCGGTTTCTGGTGCTAGTAGGTATAATTACTGTTTCGCTGCCATTTAAAGTTATATCGTCATTCTGTGGAATGGACAGGGAAATTAATAATATAAGTTTTATGTTGTTGCTCTTTGAAAACTTATATCATACAATATAAGTGTCTCGAAGTAAAAGATTATTGTTTTCCTTTTGCCAAAAAAAACCATCGATTTGGTCCACAATCACTTTGGGTTCTTCTAAACAGAATTTAAAAATATTCGTGGGAAGATATTCAGAGGGTTTATATTAGTGGTCCAGTAGTAATGGCCTCGACTTAGGAGTAGAGATGGGTGGTGGGTAAAAACCCATCTGGTATTCACCGGGTAACTACCCAATTTGGGTATAAACAGGGATTTTACCCAAAGTTTTTTGTGTTTTAGGGTTTTTTGCCGATGGATACGAGACGCACAGGAACGTTCGTTGTGGCGACATTTGGGGAGGCCTATGTCCAACAGTGGACGTATACCGGCTGAAATGATGATGATGATGATGAAACTTGAAAATCAGTTGAATTTTTTTTACATATATACAAAGGTTACAGTTAAACTGCATTTAACAGAAACAAAGATTAGGCGTCGAAACGTAAAAACATGTGAAAGTAGCCGAACTTATAACATGGATCTGTTAATACCATCTGAGCGAACTAAAATTCAACGAAACTTTAGTAGATAAAACATTCCATAAAGTGTTAAAGGTTTATACCCATGCTTTTGGGTATTTACCCGGTTTTTACCGGGTAGAAACCCATCTCTACTTACGAATAGTAGGTCGCGGATTCCAACCCAGCCCAGCGTATTATTTTGTGTACTTTAGTTCATCACCACTGCTCTCAAAATGGTGAAGAACAACATTGTGAGGGAACCGGCATGTTCTAGAACCAAAAATTGTAAGTCATGACATCCACTAACTCGCATTGGGTCCGCGTGATGGATTACGGCCCATGCCCTCTCCTAGAGAGGAGGCTTGAGTCCCAATAGTGGGAACATCATAAAGCTAATTTTGTATGTTTGTTAAATATTCTGCTTAATAATCCTCATCGTTTTGCCTTGTACGAGTATTTTGTCGTGCTTAGTGTTCTAGCAAGGGATAAAACCAATTCAGATTTTCAGTAGATAAAACAATGTCCAATGTCAGAAGCAAATAGTAGTACGTCAGAGTTCATTAAATAAACTGAATTGAAACCTGCACAGAAACCTGATTAAACAACTTTTATTTTGAACACCAACACAAACAATTTGTGAATAATAAACTGTTTCCCGTTCTCTGAAGCGAATGAAGGCACCGAGCACAAAATAGATAGATACAGAAGTCAATCTCCAAACAAAGCGCGCTCGAGCAACGCACACATAGACACCGCTCACGGACACGATGTCTCGGTCGCGTCTCGAATCACTCGTCAAACAGTTCCGGCTCAAACGCTCATTAGTGTGTGTCCACCGAGCGTAGGTATAAAAAGTGAAGTACATACATGAGATTGTCTTCTGTACCTATCTATTTTGTGCACCGAGCTAGAATTGATGTTCGGTTCATTTGGAATAATAACCGGTTAGGGTTAAATTATTACTCTAATTTAGATTAATTGCCCATCTGTCCGCCCTTGTATGTAGGTGTGTAATTTTGGTGAAAACGTAAAGGTACGTTAGATGTTTTCATAAATCAAATTAATTCCCAATTTTATGGAGCATTGTGTTTAATGGAAATCAGTTTTTTTGGTTATTAGTTTTGATGTGTATGAGTAGGCGTTTTTGAAAAATTGCTCGAATAAACGATGGAATTTTTTAAAAGATTTTTAGTACCATATGGAGGGATAGCAGAAAATTAAATAAGCCATTATACAAGCCGTTATTGTCATTTGGCTTTCATATTTTATAGAAGTAACTGGGGTAGAGTCATTAATGCTATTCAGAGAGGTTAAAGGTACTCGTAGAACTACACTGCGCACACGTGTGCCACATACGTTGATCAGAAGCCTGATTCAGGCTTTGTTGAAGTTTTATAGTCTTTCGATCGAAGTCCTATCCAAAAGCGGTATTCAAGATCTATCGACTTATTTCCAGTTTCATTAATAATTATTCTACCATTTTTTTTTCCAAATATCATTCATTTCCAAATAAAATGAATGAAGAAAGAAAGAAAAAACGCTTATTCGTACCTCACACATACAATAGAATTCAGAATGAAAAAAAAAATAGCAGCCGTGCCCAGGAGTACCGCTTTTTGAATCAAGCCCTTGATCCAACCGCATAATGGGAGCCTCTAGGAACAAGGACGAAGGTCTGTTGAACCATTGACTAACATAACTATTGGTACAATGATCGCGGAGTCCACATTCAATTTATTAACTATTTGTTTATTATTATTTTTTTAGTCATGGAATTTGTGTAGTGTTTAGGTTGTTCCCAGCAACCAATATTGATCAATGGCTCCTCATACTTGTGTAATCAGTCTCAAGTTCATTTCCCGTATCGAGACTAATATTTGTATGCATGTTTGTGGGTGCAATGGAGCATCGGAAGAGAGAATGAAACCGGAAATTCAAAGGAAATGGGAGTACTATAAATTGTAAATATAAGTAGGTAAAATCACGTAAAATAAATCTCAGTTTTATATTGTTTACGAATCGTTTTATTAATATAGTTTTGAAAAACATACCAAATGTGCACAAGATGATGACGACTTACAAGTTTAACAAAAACATTAATAATTTCTAGATGTTTTGAACTGCCAATGGTTTGTAAAAACTTTCATAAATTAAATCTAAAAACTAAATATAGGTAGGTACCTACTGTATATCAGAAGGCTTTTTAAAAGAAAAAGGATTTAGGTTACCTATGTTTTAAGACAGTCGTTACGGAATATTGAGAAGTAAGAAATATCTGACATCAGCCTTGATAAGGCGTATTTACACAATCACTAGGCTGACCGAACAGATGGTGAGAGTTGTGGCAATTCGAAGGATGCAAGGCGTACAGGACTGTTCGTCATGGCGAAACTTGAGGGAGGCCTATGTCCAACAGTAGACATTTTTCAACTGAAATGATGATGATGATGAATCACTGGGTAGTGGAGGTCAGATTGCCACTCATCTTATGTAAAATACTGGTAAACCGACCGTAATTAAGTTAGGAAAACGCGGGCAGGTTGGAAATTCTAAAGCAGTATCTTTTTCCATAACTTTCCGATTCAATCTTCTCGATCCATTATATGTATCTTTTTCCATAAATAAAACTAAACTTTCCTTTTTACCTTTAGAAAACTAAGGAACACCGGGTTCTTTATTACATATTCATGTAGAAACTATTATCCGTTGTCTGGCGATGCTTCTATTCGGTAGCTCTAGTCTATAAGCGAGGGTTTACCGGGGATTTCTACCCTCATAACTGATTCCATCGATATAGCTTTCTGAGAATCGTGTGCGGCATTACTACACTATTTATGTGTATTGTTATGGCTTGGAAACGGTCTAGTGTTTCTTGGGTGTCTAGGAATTCTTGGGTAGTTAGGGTTTATACGAAAATGGGGCGTTCAGAAATGTTTGTGTTTGGTTGGCAATCTGAAACGTAGTTGGAATATAAAAAGGAACTTTTTTTTCTTTCATAAATATGGCCTCTTTTTAATTGAAACTTATGTAGCGTATCTACTACTCCATCGCGCACATGATGGTGAAAAGTAGCAGTTATTCTAAACTAATTTGTGCTCCACAGGTATCATTGCTGCAACGGGTTGTGATATGAGGATTAACGAAGAAATAACTAAATAGATCATATAATATTATTTTCAGCTTTAAATAAGTCTCATCTTTATAAAACATAATAATGATACAGAATGCCACAATATATTAACAAAATAATCTGCAGCTGCCTAAACAAATTACATACTTAAACCATGTAGAATACACAAGTAAATACAATAGTAAATCAGTTGCCAAAACCTAAATCAAACAACAGTATCACACTATTTCAGTAAAGCAACAGTACACAAATTCGAAAAAGAACTATCACAAAGTAACGATACAGATAGTGTGGGGAAAATCCCGACTAAAATCAGAAAATCCCCACTGTAAATAAAAAGGGGTGAATAAACGAAGAGCCGACGCGACGGCTAGCTGAACGATTCTTTTTTCATTGCACCGTGATATATTCCGACAATCCCAAAGATTTGAATCTCTTTTTCAAATAAACTATGGCGTTTGGTTTATGTAGTGCAGTGTATTTTGGTACGGGTGATAATATTTTCGAAGACATGTTTTTTTGAAAATTCTAGTGAAATATTTTATTATGGCGTTTTCTTGTATATCTAAAAGGCAACGTACTATAAAATGTACTATTACATTACGAAATTTTGATGTATAAAATCCATTCAAGAACTAAACGTGGTATTGAAAACAAAACGTGCAGTATGGTTGTAAGTTGCTAGAAGAATGTTGTTAACATAGGTAATAAAATCATGTTATTATCTGAACTAAAAAAAACGAACAACTTCGCAATCGCTTTGAGTTTTTTTGTATATTCATAGCAGAAGCAGAAGTAAAATCAATCTTTTATTGTTCCCTCTGTAGGGTAGTACCCAGCTCAGGCCTCCTAGGTGAGAGAACGGACAACCACGTGGTTACAGTGCGGGTTAGTAGATGTTACATAATGTTTTCCTTGTGTTGAAATAAATTACACAAAGTCACGAGGACTGGTTCAAGATGGCTAACTCATAAATCGGAGATGTTACCACTGGGACACTACTGCTCATATTACATATTTGCACAAATAAATACTTATTCATATTTTAAAAAAAATCTTCAGTTCATAGAAAAGGAATATATTTTAGGCGTTATAAAATACTTATATTTTTCCATTGCACGTGCTGCCGAAGTGCCTACTCAAAAATTTTACGTTATGGGATAATGTCATCAGTTTAAAATTCAAATTAAATAAAAGATGAAACACCGAAATTACTTTGTGCTCGAGTTTCAATTAATTCGTACAGAATACAGGACAAAATAAATGAGCGTTTTCATTCGTGAAAATTAAAAGGATTATTTTGCCGTTCATAAAATTAAGAGAGCTTCACTGCTCACGTAGTGGCTTTTGAAGATAATTTTGGTCTGAAAGTCATGTGCGAGAGGCACCTACGTATTTTCACGCTTCGAAAAAAATCGTTCAATCTTATTCTTTATTTAAAATTCTAGTGATGGGACGGGACGGATTCTGTCACAAAATCGTTCAAGACGGAATTATGATAAGGTTTTCGATTCCAAGTTTGTATAGCTAATGGAATCTGCAAACAGGCACACGATAGAATCGGCTAATGATATTCACCTTCTCGGAAAATTGCTTCCTCTATCCACACACGTCGTGCGTTTACTGGGAATTTAGGCGAGCAATCCGAGAGGGAGGGCGTTGCCATGGCAACCAGACGAAGGCTCATGTGGGCTCCAAAACTTTAAATTGTATTACCATGCGCCGAACACAATATATTTGAAGACGTGTGTGTGGAAAGCATCAATCTTGATTGGGAAATTGGGTCCATGGTTTGTTATGAAGTAGATAGGAAGCTTTTTATTTTTGTGTTAGCCTTTATTCCCTAAGTTGGGGTCGGCTTCCAGTCAAACTCGACACAGCAAATAGCAATATTTTACATGAAGCAAATGCTTATCTGACCTCGACCTCCTGTCACAAGGTTTCGAATGTTTGTCTGTACAGGCATTTGTAACTAAGTGATACGACACATCTTGGCAAGATTGGCTTCTGACTGAAAGTAACTATCGAGATTTATTATATTAGTCATTTTTTATAAGAAGCTCGATGAGGTCTTTCCCTACAAAAAATAAAAGTAGGGAAAGACCTCATCGAGTCCAATCTCTAACACTGTACGAAACATTATATTAAACTCTTTTATATCCGCACACAATAGGCCCGTACAAACAAGATTAGAACTCTACAACCTTCCATCAAAAATTTATAAAAAATTACATTAATTCCATCAATTTATGCAGCGAGACCCTTTTTAATCCCGACGAAATGGAATTACTCTGGAATTGACTTCGAGACGAAAATCCGATACAATGGGAAACCTCTCACCTAAATACGGAACGAGAAAATCTCCATTTTAGTTTATCGTTCCATTGCGCTTTCACAACCATTTTATCGTAAGCTTCAGACTAAAAGTTGAGGAAATGGCGTATTGGACCGTATAAAAAGATTTAAAGTTTATTTTTAATACTTTAGTAGGATCGTCTGATATTCGGTTACGACGAAATACTGCGAGTATTTTTCCTTAAGAGGATATCTTGAGTGGAGGGTGCTCCAGGTCCTTATAAACAAGGCCATTATTATCAGAACTATAGCCCCGTAGATCGTGTTAATGTACTTTTCGAAGGGTCTCCGTAAATAACGACCAAAATGTACAATAAAAAATAGTCTTATTTGGGCAGAGTGCAAACGTGGACACTTTTATCGTGTCAGATACAAGCTATCGATCTATATTTGATTTCTATAAATCCAGTATGAAATCATCCACTCCCTACTCATGACAATCAAAAAATGTTCGGTGTTGGTACCTAGAAACTAAAAGTGTCTACGTTTGCGCAGAGCCTTAATGCAAAATAGTTGAGATCAGCTGGTTTATGAAAAAGTTTTGGAGCACATTCATCAACGAGGGTCGATTTTTCAACCACCTTATAACTTTTAAAAGAAAAATAAAAATGGCTGTTTGATACATATTAGTAAGTTAAACCTGTCAAACCACCATTTTTAGTCTTCAATTAAGAATTATCTGACCATTGAAAACCGGTCCAAAATCTTTTGTTTTCCAATAGTTCAAGTCTAGACACTAGAATATTTGATTAAACAAAGGCTTGTTGAGATTTACTTGCTTATACAAATACTTACGGCAAAAGACAGCATTGGCAGCATGTCTCGAAACTTGCAGTGTTCCCCAAACTTTGAATATAAGCCGTCAAGTTCATCGAGTACGCAAACTTTACGATGCTCATATGCTTTTAGCAGTTCGCTATGTTTTAAGCTTAAGTTCTTAGTTTTAGGAACTGAGTGGGTAGTTTGACTAAGATGTTTTCTTCTTTACTAGGAAAATTTTCTTAAAGTAAATTGATTTCACTTAGCTAAATTGGCGATGGAGCTAGAAAAGTAAAGAAAACTTTGTTATTCTTTGAAAAAAAAACAATTTTTTTTTTTAATTCGTTCATCATGACGATGTCGCCCCGCAATAACAATTTTCAATCGATTTTTTGCAGTGTTGATTTGTGTCTGAATTAAAAACTTTCATATTGGGGTTGGGGTTAAGATGATTTTTTGACAAAATCTTTTATTTCGTGCAATATCACACACCACAGCAGTATTTTTACTTGGAAATACATTCAAAAAAATAATTTAAGTTATATACTCGTACCATATATTTAAATTATTTTTTAACCCAACCAAGTTGTGAAGGCCCCTATTCCCAAATTGTACTCTCTGATTGCTTTTCACTAACGAAGCATGCATATTGCTCACATAAGCTTATCTCGTCGCTAACCAACACCGGTAATCGATCCTTAGCCTGCGAATCGAAGCCCAGTATAGCCAGACATAACGCAAGGATAATTGCCGCGTGCAAATCGATAGGCACCGTGGAGTTAGTAGAAAAATGGAATGAGCATCAGCATAGTCCTTAAGCTTATACATAATCCTTATTCAAATATAATTATGTTATTTTTACCTTAATTACAGGGGTATGCAATGTATCGTAGCGTATACAGCGTTGTGTTGTTTCGGTCTAACCCTGTTAGAAAGATGAGTGGATATAGGTATCAATTTAGAAAGAACCGGGCAATAAGAATTAGTTATTAAAATGATGAGTTACAAGCACCGCTTTAATGTAATACAAGGGAATTTTCCGTGGTTTCCAGCACAAAATCAATACTGCAAACGTATGACAACAACTGACTGGAAGACTTCATACTTAATGGCTTAATTAGAAGAAGCCAGAAGCCAGAAACTAATTAAAAAAAAAAATTAAGGTCGGAAATCATCATTATGACTTTTCTTGCTCTGGATGGAGCAAGAGTAAGGGTCAGTATTACCTGACTGTAATCCACCCACGTTCTTTCAGTTACCCTTTGCGTTCCCTGACCTCAGTAACACTTTCGAACAGTTCTGCAGACTTTAACTATTATGACTTCACTTTTACATAGCGTTGTTTCTCAAGTATGGCGCGGTGTATGCGCTGATTGTTCTACGATTTTCACTGCTTTGACTTATTCTCTCCATTTACTGCTTATTCTGTGTCAGACGGATATCCGTGCGGGTGGCGGGCTAGCATTAATTGCCTGTTGGCCGCAGTTGAGGGGTGGCATTAGTTCCGACTATTGATTCGATGATGGAGGGACTGCGAGTGCGTTTTGATTGTGCTATGCATAATGTTGTTTATAAATGTTGGTTCGGTCTTAATTAATAAACGCAGGCTTATTTTGGATTAGAGTTTTTGTACTGTGCGAGAATTTATTATATTATCGCTTATGGATATTGTTCTCATTGAGACTTATCACTAGGCTTAAATTCATACAAAGGACGTTGAAAACCTTCCCCTTTGTCGGAGTTTTCTTATGCAGCATTCTTCATATTTTCAAGAGAACCAAGGTTCTCGACGTAGTCCTAAGATTTGCCAAACTTAAGTGGCAGTGCGCAGAACACATTGCTCAAGAACAGATGGTCGATAGGGCTGAAAGATGTTGAAGTAGCGACCGCGTATTGGAAGACGCAGCATTGGAAGGTCTCGTGGTGGTTGTAGTAAAGTTTCGTGTTCGATGAGTCGTTGTACAGCTACTTTGGAAAAACATTTCTTGTATTTAAATCAGATACAGTGCTGAACTACCTTCATTGACGCATTTTTAAACTCGATTAAAGTCAAATTTTGATAACTCTTGTTGCATTGAACTCCCTAGTAGTCCCGAGTTGAACTATACGAATACTGCCAAATGCTTGCGCTGACTGACTTTGATAACTTTTGTTGCGTTTAACGGAGTCCTGAGTTGAACTATACGAATACTGCCAAATACTCGCGCTGACTGGACAGGTCTACTTAAAGTGTGGTTTCTTCCTCAAAATACTATCTTAGACACTAATCATATTTTGATTTGGCCAAATATTAAATTAAAAATAAAATTACGTGTTTGTTGTACAGACTTTAAAAGAGACTTTGACCACCGAATTTGTTTCTTCTCAGGGTAGTCAGCTTTTGCAAAACAAATATCATTTAATCCGGTCTGCCTGACTGTTGGTTGGCGAAATAAGATGTTGTTATTATAGTTGTTTACTGCCACAACTTGTCAATAACATTAAGATTATCGAAGCATCACTAATGAGTTGACAATAACAACATAAATATTAATGAGTTAGTTTTGATGATTGAATGAGTCATTAAAGCTTTTATGAATGACTAGTTTTTGCTAGTGGCTTCGCTTGGGTGAAAGTAGAAAATTATCCTAAGGGAACTCCTGGAATGAAAAGTATCCTATGCCCTACTCCAGGACGTGGTATACCCGTGTATATAATTTCACCCAAATCAGTTAGCCGTTTGTCCGGTATTATTATTATTCCATTTATTCATTAGGTTTACATATCTATTATATTTAAAAATATTTAAAAAATAACATTCAAAAATATAAAAAATAGTATCACACCGGTGGGGATGTGTCGGGAACAGGGTCCAAGCTACCGGCGGTCAGGGCTCCAGGAAAGAAACCTCCTGACTATACGAGCCGTATCCAGTAGTACGGCTTTCTGAATCAAGCCTTTGATCCAGTCGCCTAACGAGAGCCTCCTAAGGTGTTATTATTATTGAAGTATTTTGTGTCTCTGGATGATTTGAGAATACAATCAAACCTGGCGTTATGATTGGGTTTTTATTTTTTTTTTCTGATAACGTACCATCTTTTGGGCAGGACGTTTGTTGATACTGCTAGTAAGATTTAGTTTTATGGCTGTCATGCAATTGCAATCGAATTTCAACTTAAGGTTTTTCAGACATCCTTGCAGCACTTTTCAGTTACAAGCACTGATGGACGATTTCGCTTAATATATGCAAATAGGGTTGATCTGTGAGGTAAAGTACTTAGGTATACATGCAATTTATCTGAGGTCAATCCTTGGATGGAAGGGTCACCTCCCACACGATTTAGGTGCACTTACATCCAGTTCTATACTTGCCTTTTATAGACAAATAGGATTAGGACTTAGAATTCATTAAAAGAGGATTGGTCTAAGGCTTTTATTGAAGTAAATTTTCTAATTAATTGTTTAATGATGGCTAGTCGATTTTGCTTTCTTTAACTTGGAACTAAGTTTACTCAGATGGTGATAAAATCGTCAAACAGACAGTGCCTTCTAGAATAATACGATGAATTTTCGCCTTACTGGAAGCTGGCAGTAGCAGCTTTCCAGTAGGTACATTGAACGTTGAAGCTATTATAGTAGGTATAGGTATTAGCTTTGTTTGTTTGTCTTGTCGGCTGTTTGTTTATTTGTACGATAATGATTTTGTTCAGTATAAAATATCATAGGGATGACGTAATTTGGAGTAATGAGACTGGTATCCAAATTACCGTATTCAGTGTCACTTTAATACACGTTTTTGAATAATTAGCAAACAAAAGACAAAAAAAAGACTTCTACTTTTTATAACCACACCTGTGTTCCTTCATTGCGGTTTGCTTTCTAGGACCACGGATAATCTTTTCAGAAGCCATTTCATGACCCTAGTAGGCTTTAGCCCTGCTGGGCCCCTACGGTTTTACTGACATATATTTTAAGGCGCGTGTGGAGCGCTACGTGCCTTCGATATCACAGGCTCTGTTCAGGGGGTTACCGGGCGACCGGACGGCGAGCTACTTATTGCTCGTAATCTACCTGTGTTCTTTCGAACAATACCGCAGTAACTTTGATCTCCCATACACAATTTAAAAAAAAAACATGTGTTAATGAGACAAAAATTAGAGAAGTCCAACAAACAACAAAGCTACCTTCCACTTAAAACAACACAGTCCAAGTAAATAGGATGGACTCATAATGGATTGATCGGCGGATACTGGCCGGACGAGCTAACTCATGTTAATTGCGGGGTTACCAGTGTCAATACGATGACAAATGGTGGTGTTCGATGGCTGGGCGTTTTTCCCTGGGCAAATATTTGATCGAAGTGCACTAACATTGTTTTGTGGACGGAAATGATGGAGTGTTGCTTTGTATTTGATGAAAAATTGAAGAGTTGATTTGAAATAAATTATGTGATTCCATTTGGTTAGTGGCTTGTATTCATTTTCTGTCAGCAATGTTAGAATAAGAGGATACAGGTTCGTAAACATAAAGGATTTCTAAATAAATAGGAGAAAATATATGACTGAAGTAAACATTTTTTTTAAATACGTAATTAGTTAATAATAATTCAACAAATTAAACAATAACTTAAATAATTAAAAATAATATATACACTAAATGCCTAGCTAAATATGACGTTATAAAACTCCTCCGCATCGCTGTCGACTGGAAGTGTGCCCAAAAGACTGGGGTATTGCCACGTTGTATGCAATTAGTGAACTTGTCAAATAATAAAAGGCCCTTTTTGACATTTGACAAAGACCCTAGAATGTAACTTGAAAAGAAACAATAAAATAATAATTAGGGATCCGGTGTAGTAGTAGCTATTTTAATAGTAGCTACACTACACCGGACAAGCCGCCAAGTAGTCAAAATATAAATGTCAAAAATAAAATTTTATTTTTTAGATTTAAATTTTTTTTAGGTAAAACTAGATAACATATTTTGTCATATTAAAATACAAAACATTTTAGATGAGTATTATCTCTAGTAAAAGAAAATAAACTTAGAAATAGGTCTGCATAACAGAGATTAGCCAGTAGATATCTACAACAAACAGTCATCATCATTATCATTGTCATCAGCCTTTTTAATGTTCCCACTGCTGGGACTCAGGTCTCCTCTCTAGGAGAGGGAATGGGCTGTAATCCACCCCGCGGGTCCAGTGCGGGTTAGTGAATGTCACATGTAGTCGAATTTTTGGTTCTAGGACATGCTGGTTTCCTCACTGTTTTCCAAACAAACAATCAACAAGGTAAAAAAATGGTATGTGTTTCTACGTCTTTGGTTTGTTTTGAGTTTTTACAATTTTTATAAAATGTTGTAGTGAATGTGTTTGAATGCAATCCCACCTGACTACTGCAACATAGTTTTCCAAATAACTTTAACCTTCTTTTGTTCAGGTATGTTGACGAGAGCGGGATCTATGCGTCTGTCTGCAGATTTATTGATAAAAACCATTGAAAATATTAAAATAGTTTGTAAAATAATGCTGTAGAAATTTATATGATTTCATTTGTAAGTCGACATTGAAACCACGTTTAATCCACCTAATACTGCTTGCGTTCTGTATGTGTTTTTTTTTCCGATAGGTAAAAATCATCCTAATGACATCTCCCGTCCTTGGGCGGAGCGGAGATAGTGTCAGACTTGTACTGACTAAAAAACCAACCCTGTTCCTTTGTTATCTTTCATACGAGGGCCGAGAATTCCTTTCAGAAGCAGACTCTTGGCCTCAGCACTTACTGTATGTGGTGAACTTCTATATGCTGAAAAAGAATATATATAAAAAAAAACATTCTTTTCACAAAACATATATTTTTAAACTCATTATTTTGTAAACAAATTATGCTTGCAAATAAGTCACAAAACCCTCTTTAATATTAAACGATGAATCTCATTTCACGTCTCGCAGCATTTCCTTACGTTTTGTGTTTTATTTTAAGGAGAATAA
Source organism: Mythimna albipuncta (assembly GCA_929112965.1). Classification (NCBI taxonomy): domain Eukaryota; kingdom Metazoa; phylum Arthropoda; class Insecta; order Lepidoptera; family Noctuidae; genus Mythimna; species Mythimna albipuncta. The sequence goes on from OV815969.1 coordinate 13,546,550, forward strand.
GACATTTTTGCAAGATGAAATTTCAAGAATGCTCTTTCATGACGTCAACTGAAAGCGTTATGAGAGCCAGCGACTTTCTTCCGTACAACGACGACGTGTAAAACTAGGGACACCATGGTTTGAGATAAAGATTAAGTCTAGAGTGAATAGGTTGTTTCTGGGCAAGCGTGCTCCATCGTCGGCCACATCATCACTTTCCATCAGGTGAGATAGTGGTCAAACGCGAGCCTGTCAATAATAAAAATAAGTTTTTAATGAAAATAATTTTTTCATAGCAAGCTTTTATAGCGCACTATACCTGTATAATTAATACTCGTCAAGACGAATCACACGAGTCTAAACTCGATGGGGTTGTGTCGTTTAACTACCGAGTTCCTACGGCCACGTCTTTTTTTTTCATCATCATATCAGCTTCATGTCATAATTTTGTTTTGTCATCCGATTTACACATACATGCAAAATTTCAGCTCAATCGGTAACCGGGAAGTGGATCAAATTTAATTTGCAAGATTTGATGACAGACAAACATCGGGATAGGTGAAACTAAATAAAAGCTTGTAAAAAGTTTATTTTTTCAAGAGTATTCATTCCATAGAGTAGAAGAGTATTCATTTCAAGAGTATTCATTTCATTCAATGGTCAGGGCACATTTCTCGCAGAACAGATGGCCTTTGGGGCTGAAAAGTTCTGAAATGGCGACCACGTACCGGAAGACGTAGCGTTAGAAGGCCTCCTACAAGGTGGACCGCAACCCTTACCAGGTCGGTAGGGTTGCTGGATTCCGACGGATGCGAGACGTACAAGACCGTTCATTGTGGTGACACTTGGCGGAGGTCCATGTCCAACTGTGAACGTCTTTCGGCTGAAATGATGATGACGATGATTCATTCCATATTTCTAGAATACAATTTTACGAATTTGAATCTAAGGTCGCAATCTCATTATTATAATATAATCATTATCATAATCAATCAATCTCATTATTATATATTATAACAGGTAATCTCATTATTATAATATAATCTATTATATTATAATTTAATTCGTCCCTGTGTAGTAGCTTTCGAATCGTTTAAAGCGTTATTTTCCCTTAAAAACCATGACATTAAATGATATTTATATTATAAATAATTTAAATAAAATACTTTTATATGTAATTTATATTGTATCATTCACACTGGAGCCGACTGTGTATGTATACAAATTCAATACTCAATACTTTATTACATTCCATATGTACATAATATAGATGGCATAAAAATATAGACAAGACCAATATGGACCCTGTCGGGCAGCTAATAAAATAAAGATATTTCACTTATTATTATCATCATTATTAATAAATTATGTGTCTATCTATTTAAATTAAATTGTGTATGCATGTTATTATATAATTATTTCTAAGTATTGGTACATTTTATTTATTTATATATAATTCAAACCATTTACCGGATTTTATCTGTCTACGTTTCTATCCAGAACTACTTTCCCATCAAGTTAAACTTTTAAGCTAACAGCCATTTAATCGAGTGTCAATCTCCATGGTGAATTGGCTCTATTCTCGTCGCCACAATTTATGTTCAGCGTGATACCCGGCGCTATCTGACGCTATTGTCATGGCATGCCAACCATAAAGTTTATTAAGTTATAAGGTTCATTATGACATGCAAGTTCGTTTGCATCGTTTGGAGGTTCAAGTTTTATGGTTAATGGTTATAATGTAGATAGATTTAGGATGCAAAAAATTTTAATAACTGTAATGGTGGTAGTATGGATAGTTTTGTTGTAGTGAGGTGTGTTAATGAGTTTTTCTATTAAATAACTTTGGGCCGGATACTACAGGATTTTTAGGTTGAAGTGTAGGATGCGGATAAACACTTTTAATAGTTAATATTTTGTCATAGCATAATATATTCTTGAAGAAATTGTGCCAGTTAGATAGTAAGCTTATTTCTTTTAAATCAAATAAATTACTTTATCCAAAGCCATAAATATAATCAATTTTCAAATTCGATTAATATGTAAGTTAGAAACCTTTTAAATCTGATGGAAAAAGAAACTGTCAAGTCACAGAATAAGAATGCGCAGTCTGAAATGTGACGTCACTGCCATTAGGTTACGTGTGTACAAACGAAAATCAATATTTGAAGAGCTAATTGCTAGTTTAACAACCGATTTTGATACTGTGTTCAGCAAAATATTAATTTATATAAAAAAATATATACAGAATTGTACATTTGAAAGAAGAATAAATACCTAGATAACATCAAAACTGAATGCATCAGTGCAATTACTGTCTAATGATGAATCAATGCAAATTCATGAAGTAATCATACTACGATGAGGCATGCACCACTATAATAATGAAACCATACTAATTAAAATAAAACTACCTTTTAAAGATTAATGGTACAACGCAGTCCCGCGGTCGACTTTAATACCATTGTGTATAAATAATATAATCCTAATTAGGAGAAGGATCATAAATAATTGTGATTACTTTCCTACGGCGACGTTAAGTACTGTCTGAATTATGTGCGGTTATTATTCCTGAATTTATATCAATTGGTAAGGAACTAAAAGTTAAGTACTGAGTATTAACGTTTGCCAGTAAGTGGTCATCGAATAGAATAGTAATTTAATTTTATGTGATTTCAATTTCCTGTATTTCTAGGCAATTAATTTATACTATTACAGATTTCTAAAAGCTTAAAATGATTCGTAGATTATATTATACCTATAATATAAGCTTAATATATTTTAAGCTTTATATACCTTTATAGACTTCATATTATACCAATAGACAAAAGTTTATACACAACACTAATTTTAGTATATTATGCAAAACTTGAAACACATGTCTAGTATTTTTTGTAAAGAATCTATTTACGAAATTTCATAACTGTATCATGAAAATTTACAAAGTTATAAGCAAAAATACATAGTCACTGGGCCATCCAGGTGAGTGAGGGATTATTTTGCACTAGCACTTCGCTGTTTACTGGCGCCTAATGCCAGCAATGGCCTGCCTTGACCTGTGTTGTACTTAGTGTCGGTGGAGTCCAATCTTGGCCTTTTTAAATATTTTTGGTAGAAAATATAACATAGTGTAAAAAATATTGGAATCCAATTAGTTACTAATTCTGAACAAACTATATATCAGCTTTAGCATAAAAAAAATAAATTATAATTAATTAGCTGACTCAGTAAAAGTTTGTTCTGCCATATATAGTATCAAAGCGGGGGTAGGAGTGTATCAAGAGCCTACGACGTATTCTCAGAACTACCAAACATAGAATAAAAATTTTTAAAAATTGGTCAAGCCGGAGGAATTTGATAACAAACACTGTGACACGAGATTTTTATATAATAGACTAGCTGTCTGCCCGTGACTTCGTCCACGTGTACTTCTGTTATCGCACTCTAAATGTGTTTTCCCGTAGGAATAAGATGTTTTTCCGGGATAAAAAGTAGCGTATGTTCTTTTCCATGTCCAAATCCGTTCAGCTGTTTTTGCGTGATTAAGTAACAAACATCCAAACATCCACACTTTCATATTTATAATATTAGTTAGGATACATATTCGGAGTTAGTTACTGATAGACATCTATTTTAAATGGGAAGGCGTTATCTTTCTTATGTCCTCTATTTTAGCAATCATTCCATAAACTGAATTTATGATAGCCGTATAAAAATGCATTCACTGTTTTGAGTTTATCCCATCGCGAGAAAAATCATGGACAATCTAAGCAAACAAGAGCGTAGCGTCTTGCCCTGGATGAATATGTTTGTTCTTTGTGAAGAATAATGCTTTTGTACCAGGATCTAAAGTCACTTTCTTGAAATGACTACACAAATGTTTTTGCACAGAGTAGACTCCTTTGAATAAGCTTGTGCATGTCTAAGTTCTAACCCTTTAGACTCTTTACGCTTGGATAAGCAAAGAAAATTTTCACTTGGACGCAACCGTGAATTGAAAGACAAACTGAAAAAGTTGTTCGAAAAAACATAAGATTTTTTTTTTCAGTTTATAATTGTTTTATTTCTTTAAGCTTAGTTCAAAGCTTAGTTAATATCATATTTAGTGAGTTTAGCACAACAATATAAACTACACTGTCTCTCTCTCTCTCTCTTTGCCTAGCCATTTCACTTGGGGTCAGGTCTCCTCATCATATTTTTCAATATAAACTGTTCAATAAACACTGTAATAGCACAATTATAAATATGGTACTAAATTATGTATCGATGCTATACACCGCGAACCTAACCTAGCCTAACGTAACCTGAATATATTTCTATACTAAGTACCTTATTTTTTCAATTGTAGTAGTTGTATAATTATGAATATGAAAGTGTGTTTATAAGACTCAAGATAATTTATTTTACATATTTATATTTATTTCATTTAACAGAAGGTTAACAGACTGATAAACCAATGATATATACTATTTACGAGTCTCCTGGCATTGATACACATAGGCCTACATATGCGGAAAGAAACAGCGAGGCTGAAGTGGGAGTGGGCTGGCCACGTAGCGCGAATTTACCCTGACAGGTGGTCGAAATTGCCACTCACTGGACGCCTGAGGAAGATCGACTTCGTAGAGACGACGGCGAAGGTGGTGTGATGTTCTGATCATGTACGCAGGACTTGGCCAGAGATTGCCATAGATAGAGAGGCTTAGAAGAAGAAAGGGTAGGCATTGGCCAGTTGTGATACACAAAATAGGCTAACAAAAAAAAAGGCCTTCATAGACACTTATAAAACGTTAAGCTAATGCACGATTCCAATTAGTTCTAACTATAAAAACCACTTTTACTGTATTTTTTTTTTATCTTTATTAAGGAGCTTTGTCACAATTTTGACCATGTCGCTCCATCATAGCCAAACTTTATATTTTGATTTTTTTTTTAGATGATTATAATTATGTATAAAATTATTGCCTCGTCTGACGAAGGCTTAGCTAAAATGTTGTTGCAAAAACCGATATCTAAAAAATTTAAAGTGCTAAACATATATCTTCTAAGGCGTTCGCCTTGCTCACACTCTACCAAAATATGTTGTACGTACTTTTATTTTTACTTTATTAAACGGCCGACAAAATTCGCCCTGTACAATACTTTTACATATTTAAATTCAAATATAAAAAAATAGAAACTGACTTTCAAACATTAATAAACAAAACCAAATACTCTACAAAATTTACTTAAATACAACAGCATCCAACCAGACTATACCACATTCATAATTCATATCCTGATACCACAAGCTCAACGAATCTATTACACTTTATTACAACCAGCCTTATTCGTGTATCTATTTATCGTATCGGAGTAATAGCAGTCAATTTTACAAGTCAATCGTACTTAATACCAACATAGACCTTATATGGGACTTGTATACAAACTTAGTAATACCAAGTGAAACCCATTTGCATACAGATTTGCGCTAAGCGTACTTTATTAATGCAACATAGTTTGTCTAATAGCGACGATATTTTGCGAAGTTGATATTATCGGAAATATTTATAGAGTTTACTAAATGTTGATTAGGATGTAAATGCTACTTAGAATTTAGTTCAATTAAAATATTTTATTTTATTTGGTGTCCTATTGAACGTCAAGCTACGGTTTCAATTAGTCGTTTCCTATGCAAGATAACCGGGAAAAAACTCTTCGGTTATTCCTTTAATTTATTGGTATGACTGGAATCAATAATAGGAAAGCAGTGATTTGAAATATGAAATAACCTATGATTATGAGACGATGGTATCTATGAAAGCTGATTTTGATGTAAGAAATAATAATAATATAATATTCCATTACAACGCCGTCTATTCCCTAGCTAAGCAGAGCTTGTGTTATGGGTACTAGACAACTGATAAACATACTTATATATTTCTAAATACATACATAATTATAGATAAATTACACCCAGACACAGAACAAATGATTACGCTCATCAAACAAACATTTGTCCTGGTTTTTTTTTTCGATGGGAAAAATCATCTTATGACACCCCCGCTCTTGGGCGGAGCGGGAGATAATATCAGACTCTAACTGACTAAAAAACCCATCCCGTTCCTTCAAGCCTTCATACCGGGGCTCGAGCGCCCTTTCGGATAACCCTGGGACCCACGACCTCCGGCAAAGCAGTCAGGGTCACTAACCACTAGACCAACAGGCCAGTCAATTCAGAAATTAATATGTAACATTAATTTCTATTTCGTAGATATTTACTAATGTAACCGCAACATTGCAACATTATTTCAGCCGCTTTTCAGACAAATATTTAGTCTGGAATCTGTTACCTTAACAAACACATCACAAACTACCTGCGTATCTTTTTTTCTTACTCTGTCAAATCCATCCAAAGTTGTCTGTAGAATTGCTTTTGTGATTAAAACACCCTATTAATTTTAAGTTCCTATAATATTTTTTATTACTGTTGTACAATAAATAATATATCAATAATAATATATCCAAACTAATATTATAAATGCGAAAGTAACTCTGTCTGTCTGTCTGTCTGTCTTTGCTTCACGCCTAAACTACTGAACCGATTTGTGTGAAATTTGGTACAGACATAGTTTGGAACTTGAGAAAGGACATAGGATAGTTTTTAATACAAAAAATAAAATAAAAAATAAATTTTATTCCGGACATACAGCGCCAACTATTGGTCAAGAGTCGGCATCAATTCAGTACTGAAAATTCATCGGAAAAATGTAAATAAATAGTAAAAAGGTATGAAAATATAATATAAATTATGTTGATTTTTGAAGAGTTCCCTAGAATATCTTCCACAGTTCATTTTTGAAGAGATCCCGCGAGATCGGGAACTATATGGGTAAAACCAAAATTCTGCTGAAGTCACTATTCCACGCGAACGAAGTCGCGGGCAAAACCTAGTATAATATATAAATAATAATATATCTTAACAACCTTTAGCCTGATTCACGTAAAATCAAACAAGCCAAATATTGTTGAAGTTTTACAGCCGTTCGATCGAAGTGCTATCCAAAAGCGGTATTCACGGTCTATCGACTTATTTCCAGTTACATTAATGAGTATTCTTCCAGGATAATGTAATACAGGTTTTTTTTTTTTAATTGACGAATTTCAAACGACTTTAAAATCAGTGTCGTTCAAACTCGATTGCTGGATGTGAATACGGAAATGGTCTAAACGACTAAATCGCTACGATATCGTTACGGTTTTCATTACGTGAATCGGGCTTCTTGTCAATAGAGCAAAACTCAGAATGACTATGACCTACCCAACTATGTATTGTGCATCCAGCTACTTCGCATCTCCATGTCTACTCACTTTACAAAGCTCATTATACTGTGTATATACAACACATAATTTAGTCGGCAGAGTATATTTAGCAAAAGGGTCGTTAAAGATAACTCCTTAATTGTGTTAGATGCTTAAACTTTGGAAGTAACTCCTCGTAAACAAGATCCTTATAATAGTTCTCGCGGAGACTGCCATGTGATGTCGCGTGGTCTAAGTGACAGGTAATTAGTTTGAAAGGCAACCTTACTGTTCATAACTTTCTTATAATCAACTATAATCAATTGTAATTAATTAGTAAACTATAATCAATTATAATGTATCAATAATCAACTAGTTGACAATAGTTAACAATACATTAGCTAATCGAAATGTGTTATTAAGGGTGTGAAATAAAAGGCTTATTTATGTATTTCTTTTTTATTTAACCTTACTGTTAATTCTTGGTTGCTAATGCGAATGAATAACAGTGATGAACCAGTGGCAACGACTTTATTTTTCCCTTAATCTACTCAAATCTATTTGCACGCTTATTTTACTATAGTTGATAGAATTGTGTTGGACTACTATCACACCTGGGCTGATTGATGGAAAGCGACGATGTGATTGACGATGGAGAACGTGCATGAAGCTGGTATCTGGTAGATTCGTCCCTAAGATAAGAGCAGTACTTACTCCATACATGATCGAACGTGCGCTTGATAAAGTTTGAGCGGCTTTTCCGACATGAAGTACTGTCTCACCTTTGCAAGGATTCTTAAATTCTATCCTTTTAGCGAACAAAGACACACCTGGGTGTTGGCCACATTAAATTGGACTAAATTTGCATTCTTTGCCTCTTGAGCGTTCAACTATGTCTTTCGGAAAAACTGGATCTGTGTCCCCATAGCTCGTGCGTTAGATATGTAACTCTTTGCAACAGTGCTATCGTCTGCACCGTCCCGACGTCTTTGTATCGATACTGCCACTGGCCCAGACTAAAAACCTGAGTTGTGACTTATACACGGGGCCACGGCATTAGGCTGAGCATTCAGCTATTTTGCACGATTGTAATACAGTTTTCCATAATAGTATAATAATATATTTGTTACCTAGTCTTAAAATTGTTTCCACACCTACTTTGATTTGTGTAATATATTTTATCAGCACTAGTCTCTCGCTGTCTCTGAAGGAAACTATTGTGAGTTGCGGGAAGTCATTTATTTCGCGTGTTTTTTTTATAATTGCGCACTAATTAATTTTATGAAACATATATATTCTCTACACTGGTGTGCGACTAAAAAAAAAGTCAGGATTACCTTAATAATTTCTTTTAGTCATTTTAGATAGCATATCAGAGCTTAGGCAGCGTATTAGTTCATAAATTACGAGGATTTACTAGGTACATGACAATTCGGTTGACCAAATTGTCAAGAGACCCAAGCGAATATAAACAAACACAGTCTAAAACCAAGATCCTTTGACTTGGGCCATGTCAAAGCTGTGATCCTATTGTACCACTATCCACAGAGGTCTGAGGCTGAGACAAGACACTAAAAGCATGTTGTCGCCTCCAATTTGGCTCCACTGTCACATTCCACTCTAGACGCCTCGTCGCTGATACAATTTGCCCTTTTGCCGTCCTATGAAATATTAGAACGGCAACGAGTGACGTGACGGGAAAGTGTTATGTGTGGTCGATTGTGGGAAGTGAATAGAGGATGTAGCTACCTATCTGTGTTCCGAATCAAAGTTTGAGAAACTATCGTATTTTTTTTTCATGATTAGAAATTGTAATAGGACGTTGAAGACACTTGGAATAGGAAGCGGGAGGTGTAGGTAATTCGCCAATTCCAAGATTTTTTTCTTTTTATGTTAGTCGCCAAATAGCGTAAAAAAATCTCGATTAATGTCATAACTAACAAATCATAATCTTACAATTACGAGTATAATAATCGTCAGTTTGGTTGAGAACTTGAGAAGGTATACGGGTATACGATAAAAAGTTAATAATCGATTCAAACGAATACTTTGAGAGGGACAGTGACGAAGTTGAGTTGGAGGAATTATTAAAAAAATAAATAGTCTATGACACGTTTGTACCATTTCAATTTGTAATAAAATAATAACCCAAATAGTTTTATTTTTGAGAGTTTACAGCCAGTTTCATTACCTACATAAGTCTAGCTGTAGGAAAAGTAACCTAGCTGTTTATTACTATTAAGTGAAATAAATCCTTTAATTAACCCACTAAATGAAAAAGCCACTTTGTTTCCTAAATACAAAATAGTAATATTTAATCACCGTCGACGCCGACGGACCATAAATATCTTAAAGTCTATAAATAACCAGTATTCAAGTGAATATCGACAAAACCGTTGCATATTTTGCGGTTTGTGGGACATACCCACACACTGTAGCACAGAACTGTTATTGCACATTAAATCATAGAACGGTCGTACATTCTACCACTTGCATTATTTCCGCCGTCTTGTAAACGACCCATGTGTTACTACCCTTATGGTTTAAAATGACAATAAATTCCGACGATTTACGAACGAGAATTTCAATTTGCGCTAGTTTTTAAATGCTGCAGCTAACTGGAATAGAAATTCAGTGCTTAAGCTGTTGTATATTTTGGTTATTCTTTCTAATACCTTAAATGTGAACTGTCTGTTAAGCTTTTACGGTTAAACTGCTGAACCAATTTTGATGTAATTTGATGCATAATAAGCTGGAACCCCAAGAAAGGACATAGGCTAATTTTTATCCGGCTTTGATTTCGACTGTGTGTCCGCAATAACTGACACTCACGAGGACGAAATCGCGGGCAACAGCTAGTCTAGCATTATAAGTGTGAAAATCCAGCAGTATCGAAGCCTACTGGGGCCATGGTTCCGCTTCTGAAAGAAAACCCGACCCTGGTAAGGCAACGAATGTACTAGGAGTGGGTTTTAGTCAGTAAATGTCTGACACGCCTTCCCGCTCCGCCCACGGGCGGATGATGTCACTGGATGATTTCCCACCTAAAAATAAAGCTCAAATACTGACAACCTGTCTTACCACGACCCCGTCACTAAATGACAGAGTGTCTCTTCACGTAAAATACTGACCCCAAGATGATTAAGAAGAAGCGTCCTGAGATGATGGTGAACACGTATTTGGGTTGATTTTATTCATTTGATAGAAAAACAGTTGTAAACTTTTCAACAACTTAATTATTTACTCAAACTTGATAAATTATCCCTCAATCTTAGATTTTAGATGCATTTGTAGATGAGTATTTCTCCTCCTCTTAATTCTTTATTGTACACAAAAACTTATATTAAACACAGTGAAAATTCATGTACAAAAGCGAGCTTAACTCAACAATGAGTTATCTCCCAGTAAACCACTGAGTGACAGAGAATCATTTCAATTGAAAAAGGAAGAGCTCTCAAACTCTGCTTTAGCCAGAAAACCTATCAAAATTTAGCTCTTATATAGGGTTTGACACGTTATTAATTCAAAATAATTAGGTACTTAAGAAACCCGCCCATTTATGGTTAAAAAAAAACTAGAAATTTTGATGATCAGCAGAAAACGCGAAGACCCTTACCTTACTCAAGATAAATGGTAAAGCGATCCTAGACATTTATTAACACTATCCATAAATTTCACAAATTTGTTCCATAACTCAGCCCTTTCCTTACCTCACTTATGGTCGTAATAAAGACGTAGGTTCATCCCAGACCCTCGATCATATGGTAGGGATGTACGGCTAAGGATCAGTTACCTTTAGTTGAGCGTATGCTGTGAGATGAAATAAGCGAAGTTCATCATTTTCTTTTTCTGACGGTTTAAAAGTGTTACTGTTGGTCTTTATGAAATATTCATATTTTAAATGGATTTAAATTGCTTTTCTTATCGTTTATTGGCGCACGTTTGGCCACTATCTTACTTGATGGTAAGCAATGATGTTCTCGACGCAGTTGCTGTTTATTAGATAAACAATTTTCGTGATCAGTCCAGTTCTAGTACTACCTTTTAATAACAAAACCAAAATGAAAAATTAGTAAAATAATAAAAATAAAAATGTACCTATTTATGTGATATATGTTAGTCTTAAGTTTACGCCTTTTCGGGCAAATAAAATGTTTTTCTTCTTTCTTTTAACAACTCTTTAGTATGCTTACAATTAGGTACTTGGTTACAGCAATATGTAGTGGTGTAGTGTGGGTAAGAATCGGCAAGTATAAATTTTAAAAAATTCAAGGCCTATGAGATTCAGTGACCTACACTCTAGACCTTACCTTTCCTAGTAAGGAGGTCCGGATCTCAGCAGTAAAACAATCATAAAGGTATGTAGTATATTATCATACATACCAAAAAAAAAACAAAGAGACAAAAAGGTTACATGCAACTCCTACAGGACATACAAAAATAAAGTAAAATTGTAGAAACTAACGTGCTCCTTTATACATACACATCTTTTTACTTTTTTAACAGCTGATTCTGTTGACTGTACAGCAAATATTGAAATTGCTTCTAAGTCATCTAGTCGATTTACCTTCGTTGCCATAAACATAGATGACAAATAACAGCCTCCCGGTGTTGATGCTCAGTGACTTCGGCTATAATGAACTAACCGTTGAGAAGGGATAACAAGTTGAAGGATGATGGATGAGGCAGGTCAATAGGGGACAGCGGTGTAACTGCCACTGAGGCAAAATATATGCGGGTGTAGAAAATACTGGCGATTTATTATAATTAATTTGAAGGTTCGAACATGTTTGCTGTGTTGTTAATCACACTAGTGTTACAAAAGCGTAATATTGTATTAATGAGAGTACATGTATATTTATTTGTCACTTCGCGACCAAATGGCTATACGGGTTTGTATATTTGGCACATAGGTAGACTATGTCCTGGAATAGGATATAGGATGGTTTTCATCCCAGGAGTATTTTCCTTTGGAATAATTTTCTGCTTGCATTAAAGTGGCAGAAGCTAGATGATAAAATATAGGTAGATGGGCCCATCCCAAAAAAAAACTTGGGCCCAGGCAAACTGCTCGTTAGATGCAGTGATGAGTGAATTTTCTGAAGAACTCTGCCAACGAAGCGGCAATGTCGTAGCGTTGCCGCTTCGTCGACAGAGTTTCATAGTTTTAATAATAACAATAATAAATCATTTATTATCAGGCATCTTGGCCCATAGATATATACCTTACAGACTAACATATATATAGAGTAAATACAACTTGTTGGTAGTAAATAAGACTTAGGATTATGTTAGTAACACTTCACATTGCACTAATTCACTTCGTGCTGTTCTGTGGCACCTGTCCGCGGAAGCGACGGAACACCACGCCCCGCGGCCAAAAGTCTTCCTTCAGCGTGAGAGACAAGAAAGTGTTCGGGACTCGCACCACGAACGCCTTAAAGTTTTGTATGTAAGCCGTGAACTGGCGTAACCCAAGCGTATAGTGGCGAATACGCGTGTATGATACTATGCGTCCGTGGACAGTAGGCTTTAGTTTGCATTTAATTTGCAACAATATGTTAATAATTTTTTTCCAGAACAAAAAATATTTGTCGGTCGTGAAGCAGAAAATTTCCATAAAATCTCTTCAATAAAATTAGAACCACAAGATATCGAGATTAAATTCAATGTAAATAAATAAGCTCTTGTTACCCTGTTTACATCATCTGTTCTATTCAATTTTATTTTATCATTCAAAAAAATTCTATTGTTTTATCTAATACCGTCCATTTTGCAACAGCTTTTAGTTCAGTAAAACATTCGGGCATAAATAAAGTCTCGTTCAACGGTTGTGGGCGACATTGCGGTCGGGAATATAGCTAGATATAGGTGTGTGGTGTACATGAGAGAAATGATAGTACGCAAGAGCCCCCACACCGGTCGCTCGTACGTTTTGTGACCGCAGTTCAGCCAAATACCGTCCGCCGAGTATTTCAGACTTCGTGTTCAGACTTAATTTTTATTCAATTTTTATATCTCTTCGAAAAAAATTAGGTTAACAGAAATGATGAATTCGTTTTAAGCTATCAGCGTAGGTTGGAAATAAAATAAGTTGAAGGTGAAGTTTTTTTTTTAAATTTTTGTAATGTCGTGCCAGCTGCTTAAAGAGGGAGAAGATAATACTGAATGTATTCATCCAACAAATAATCTGATAGAACGACTACAGCAGCTGTTTCAAATTCCTCTGTGAGATACGAATATAATGACCTTCATAAGTCCTCATGACATTTACAGTAAAATGTCAAATTAAACTAACTGACGCTACACGATACGATTATAATCATTACAACTGTTGTATCATTAAATGTTTGCTGTAGGTAGGTATTTTTGGTGGAATATTTATTTATAGAACTAGATAAAAATAAAAAAAATCGTGATCATAAAAAAAAAATAAAAGAATTTCTAAGAAGTAACTTCTTTAATAAATTATTATTAGGAAGCCCCCAATAAAAAACAGTTAAGGAACAGAAAATATTTGCTGCGATAAAACAAAATTGAAAGGCAATTGCGAATAGGAAAGTAAAAAACCTTAAAAAAAGAGTTTAATACTTAGTATATAAGGTTATTAAAAGATAGGAAGAGCTTCGTATATTCTACTATAGTTATTTAAAACTTTGCTATGCTCATCAAGGTACATAATAGGTTTTATTTATTAAAATGAATTGCAATAAAGATTTGATATTTGACAAAGGTGCATCAGATTCATTTAATATATAGAGACTATTAAAGACCACAAAATAATTTCGGTACGGAGCTGGAAAATAATAAATTTGCTGTTTCTCAACACCTGAAACTAAATAAAACAAAATAAAACTACTAACGAAAGGGGATTGACAAATGCCACCGAAATATAACGTGTAAAGTGGAAGCTTTTTAAGAATTCATATCGCTGATAATATTGTGGTGGGTGAAGTTGCAAATGAAAGGCTTCGTGTCTTAATATTGTATTGTATGAAACACTTTATAATGTATTTTTATATACAATTCCGTCTACACTTTTCCCATCAATCTTGTTTCCAATATGAATCCCTGAGTTTTTTTAAACCATAAAAAGTAACATTACCTAGCCAGTTTGCAAGTAAATGAGTATGTGACCTTCTTGGATGTCACAGTATGTATAGACTACAGTTTCTGATTATTCAGAATATAATACATACGCTGCATATGTGTGCTTCAAAATGTTATGTGTAATTACATAACATTTTGAAGCACACATGCCTATTATGCAAACTTGGATGTCTTGAATCGCAATGCTGCCACAATAGTCCCGGGTTTGACTGCGAGAAAGTCGCTATTGTGTTATCAATTGAGCATTGGTCAATACAGTTTCTTTTTACTCTAACTATGATGGATTTTATTTGCGCACACCTTTTTCTGTCAAGGGCTTGTTTCCAACAGTGGACGTCTTTCAGCTGAAATGATGATGACACCTTGATCATATAGGCCGACCTCGTGAACTCAAGACAACTTACCTACGTCTAGAGTAGCTACGGTACTGAACAAGTGACACACTACGGAAAATACCTCTTAGAATACTTTATGTGTCACACTTACCTACTTATTTAGCTCGACAGGTATGTCTTCAATATGGACTTCATAGAACCTACATACATTATTACTAAAGTTATCTTAAAACTGATGTGAATCTCTAAACAATAATCTTATGCTTAAGACTCGATGTACCCGACCCGTTGTCATATTGAATCAGTTTTTTCTATAACTAAATCGTATCAGCTTGGTTGAAGTTTTAAGAGTAGATTCCAATGTCATAATCCAGTTCTTTTCCTCTTTCGCTCTTCAGTCTAAGATTGACGTACGTGTATCCAATACCGCCTGCTGTTACTGTTGCTGTGGCGTTAGTGTGTTTATTGTCGTACGCCATGATACTCTGAAACAATGGATGGTGGATTACTCATCAACTATTCATGGGACATGTAGGGCGAACATGAGAGTGCGCTAAAATGTTGCACGCCTCTAGAAGAGAGATTCATGGGATAATAAAGTAAGACACTACGATGGTTTGGGGTTTACTGGTTGCGAAGTAGAACATCTAGTAAATTGGATTTATTGAAGGTTTATGTTGCGTTCATTAAATCCACAGTCCAACACATGAAATTGAGTTAATTTAAAAAAAAATTAGAAATTGAAATAATGATCAAATTTTAGAACAATATACTCTATCTATTTTATATAAAAATTAATCCTATTTCCTTGGTCACGCCATCACGCGTGAACGGCTGGGCCGATTTCGCTGATTCTTTTTTATCGTGTTTGTTATTGTCAGGAGAAGGTTCTTAGGTATGGTGAAAAAAAAGAAAATGAGGATAGTGTAGGGTAGAGTAAGGTAGAGTAGGGTAGGGTAGAGTAGAGTAGGGTAGGGTATGGGGTAAAGTAGGGTAGAGTAAGGTAGATTAAGGTATATTAAGGTGGAGTAGGGAAGAGCGGGAGCGAAAACGCGCGGGAAAAAGCTAAATGACAAAATTTAAAGAAGTACAGAATTTCGGCGGGATTGAAATAGTGACAGTCACTGACGCAAACCGGCGCTGGGCACGCCAAAATCATGGCGGTAAGCCCCCTCTTTGAGGAGTATCTGGAGGAGCGTCACGGCGTTCTCGATTTCCGCATGACGCAAGTCCTCACCAGACGTGGTTAGTTCGGGAAGTTCCTGAACCGGTTTCAGGCGGAAGAAACGCTCAGATATCATCACCATTGTACGAACCACCCTGAAGATATGGTGGAGCATACGGTGGAACACCTAGTGGAGGCGATCGGCCATGGTGACCTTTCGCAACGGGCCCGAGTTTAGGTTATGGTCCAGAGCGAAGGGGAATGGCAGGTGGTCACCTCTATCTGCAAAGCAGTAATACTAGCGAAGGAGACAGCCGCACGCGTCAGACACATCCTCACACCTCAGCCGCTACGGCCCCGTTCCTGACTACCAGCCATACTAGGAGTGGGCTTGCGGACAACAAGCAATGGGTAGCTCACCGTCCGGCCGTCTTGACCGAGTTTGACATACCTCCTCAATTCACCCTAGAGTGAGAGATATCATTAGATGAATACCTCGAAAAAAGTAGGTACAATTAAGTATTTTGAGGCCATTTGTTCATATGATACAAAACATAACTGGCAAGGGTCTTAAAATACTTTTCAGCCATTTATTAATAAAGAATGACAAGAACTGTCAACACACACTCGTTTGGTTTTCATTCCCTTGAATTCTATTCAGACAATACCAACCGCAGAATTGATAGATCAAAAGAGAAAGATATTAATATCTGTTGTTTTCAAATAGTGTTTGAAACAAACGAATTATTTACAAACACAACCGTTTAGTTATTCGGTAACCTATACAATCGAAGGCATGTCTGTCATGAATTCCTTGAAGCATCATGAATATTTGATGAATGTACAAATTGTATTGACTGAACCGATAGGAAAGGAACATTGAAAGAAAATTGAGGGAAATCCTCGGAATCGACATGCGTTCGAATCAATTATTCAGGTTTTTGTGGCTTGACGGTATAGGAAGCGAAGGTCTATCTTCCTGTCAGAGGAAATCATGTCATTCTTAATTTGGTTGTCTCATTTGTGTATTTATTTAATACTTTATTCTCATAAAAATAAAAATAACAAACCTTATGCCTTAGACAATATTTAACAATCGCATCGACGTGTCGTATCTTTTTAATTAGGAGAAAGAAAAAAGTGGATACAAAAATATACAAATAAATCATATTTTAAAAAGATATACATACAAATAATTCATAAACACAATAGAGTTATTAATTTATTCATTTGAGTAGTGTAGTAGTAGTGTTTATGAATTATTTGTATATCTTTTTAAATGTTTTTCTTTTAATTTAATTATCAGTGATAAAAAAAAACTAAATATTAGTATTGTATTAAACAAAGAATAATTAGTACTTATATTATTATTAGTGTAGTGTATTTAATAATTGGTACGAATAGAAAATTGAATGCTTGGTGCAGTTGTCGAGCGATTGGACTATGGTGGTATGGGTAAATAAATTAAAAAATAAGTAATAAATACATCACTGTGTAGAAAGGGTTTCTTATATATTTTTAGTATATTTTTATTTTTAGTTATTTTCCTTTTAGCTGCACTTATCATCAACATCATCATTATCTTCCTACCCTTGTCCCGTGTTATTTGGGGTGTTTTATTCTTCCATTCAGTCCTGTCACCCGTCATGCCAACACAAATAGAGTTACTTTTTCTTTCATATCAATCCTCACAGAATCTATCCATCTTTTCCAAGGCTTCCCTACCTCTCTGCCTGCGGCTCAGGCGAATTCCGCCTCAATCGCAATGACAAACTTTCTGCACTCAAATCATATCTCAAAATGAACTATATTTCGGTAAATTGGCTTAATTTAAAATTAAGCCAGAATATGTTAATGCATCAAAATATTTTAAAACTAAATATGGTCGATGTTTCTTATCTGACTACCCTGACGAGACACATCAAAACAAACTCAAAGGTCACATTATCTTGGTTACGTCATCAGAGGACTATGTAGATTAGAGTTTGAGATGGTCTTTTGAAAAAAGACAAGCAAGCAAAGCAAGTTCATAAGCAAGGTACTTATATCTTATAAAGCTATAAAAACATTAAAAAATTTTTTTGAAAGTAACTCTGTTTGAACTAGCCTGCCTTGAGATGAATCAATTTTGATAAATTGGACCTTGAAACAGAAGGAACCATATAATGCAACATAAATACTGCTGGATACTTTTCAGGAAAACACGTAAAAAAAAATTGTATACATACTCGTAACATTGAAACTGTCGTCCATCTTTAGTTCAATGAACAAATAAAATAGGACTAAATTTTAACTACATCAAAACTACTTTTTTTAGAGTGAGAAATCTGTCTTCTCCTGCTCTCGAGTGGAGCGAGAGGGTATGCCAGACTTTTACAGACTAAAACCACACCTATTTTCTTTCAGGTGCCTTTTCCTTTCTAGGACCACAAGTATCCTTTTCATAACTTTTTCTATGATTTTAGTACATAAAAACTTCTTAATACTTGTACAAATTACATGGTACTTACATTGATTACCGAATGCCCGCTGTAAAAGACGTGTTTCACTCGTTTTATGAACGGAATCGCCGAATAGTGTGCTATAGTGTGATGGACCATGTGATTGTTATTATTTGTATTGCCAAGTATCAGATGATCGCTTGTTACCACCACGAACAGACAACTTACAAAAAACACTAGAACTTGGATCTTCATGGTATGAAATAACACTTGAAATATATATGTGACACTGCAGTATATCCTCTGTTTTTCTGTCAGTTAAAAAGTACAAAAGGACGCGACCACAATGTACAGTGAGTCAGAGCGAAATGAACTAAATTGATTTGATTGCTGCGACGTCTGTCAACAATCAAAGTCTGGAGAGTACTCAGATGTCAATGAAAATAATAATCGAAGAAATTACGCAATCAACCCTATTGTACATATGAGTAACAATAAAAGTTGCGGAACCAAACGGAATTATAAAACAAATAATAATTTTGTACAGGGTGATTTTTTTAACTACGTCTGTGTGGGTATTGTGGGTAATTCCGAATCTATAGGAAACTGTATTAGAAACTTTGAGCTCCTTTTTCATGAACATCATTTTAACACAATACTATTATAAATCCTATAAAATATTTTTTGTACGCAACTGAGCAGTTTAATCTATTCTCCATACATTTTCTAAAATAAATTCCCCACCACGTCTATCTGTCTGTATGAACGTAAAAAAATCAAAAGCAGCTAAACGGATTTTTATATAGTTTTCACTTATACACTTTATATTATAACATCAAGCTACATAACACCAAAGGTGCAGGTGAAATCTCATAGAATCATAAAAGAAATAAAGCAAGTCTTGTTCCGAGAGGAAAGTCTTGTCGCTCACCATCTTCTCTTCTCCTTCGATTTCCTCCCCATTCCTCTAGTCGGTACAGTGGTTCTTTCACTGTTCGAGCTGTTCGCCTTTGGAATTCTCTTTCACACTCAATAAGGGCTAACCCTTCGTTGGACGTCTTGGGGGGAAGGATCAGGGAACATTTCCTGTCAACATGTCTCATATATATCTATATATATGTATAGATTTTATTTGTTGTATATATGTAGTATGTTTATACGTATTGTGTGCTGCGCACATATCTGTGTTAATTATTTTAGTTTGTAAGTTTCAATTATTTTATGACAACTTGGGTTTTGTTGTGCATTTGATTCAGTTATCCTCTTATTATATTTTTTTTATAGATATATTAAGGTTTGCTGTAAGAAAATCCAATTTTGGGTTAAGCTTGCCTGTGTACATCGGTTTACTAACTGTTTATAATTTGTAAATTATGTACAATAAAGAATATAAGAAAGCAAATTGACCGTAAAAGAGAATCCCTGTATCTCCTATGAATTCGTATTTCCACCTATTGTCTCAGATAAAAAATCACCCTGTAACCTGTACATTGGTCGGCCGTCTAGGTATTGTTACGCATCATTGGTATAATAGACGAAGGAAATTTTGTTTATGAATTATGATTGGTATTAGTCATAGGAATTTGTTTGTTTTGTGATTAGGCGATCCAATATAGGCATGGGCTAACTATATCCGTTAAAAGATTGGATACGTAGTATATCATTCCAAGTAGAAATATATATCTGATTAATATATCAATATCCGCTTAATATATCCGGGAGTGAAGTAACTTTAAGGAGCGAGAATATGTTAGGGTCTAGGATAGACAGATAGTTCTGACTTATAAATAGATCCACGGAATGAGGCATTCTAAATAATTCCAATGTAGCTCAAGATTGATATATCCGCGAAATGGTAAATCATAATAATTGATTTCCCTTCATACTTAGTAGGCTTAGGATTGACTATAAAATTAAAAAATTTCATAGGCATATTTAAAAATCAGCAACATTTTATAATTTTTGTCCCTAGAGCTCTTCTACCATAAGCAAAATCTGATGTTTATTGAGTGCATCCAATAGGTTTATTTTCTTACAGCGCTTTTTTTTTGCTTAAACTTTAAAGTCAAAACACACCCAAGTGTCAGTGTCGGAACTCGGAACTCGGAATGGGTCGGAATTACTCGGGGATATAGGATATATAGAATTCTAAGAAACGGAAGGAGTTGATATGTGTCCGCTTATGGATATATATCCGAAGATATAGATGTGTCCGGAGTTACCCTAATCAAATACAAGACTCATATCTCCTCGAACATAATCTACAGGGTTCATTGTAAAACACCGGTAACATGTCAGGATTAGGTTACTTATATCATAAAAAACACTTTTGTTCTGTGACTGTGTTCTGAAAAATATCATATTTAGTTCATCAGATTTTCAAACAAAAATAAAAATATTTAAATTGAACGTTCTAAATATTACAAAATCTGCGCGAAGCAAGCAATAGTACAATAGCGGAAGGGAGTGGAGATCAGACGATGGGTGTGCTTAATGAGCTTGCGTCGCATCATACATACGTAAGTAGGTATAGCAAAATACAGAGTTGAAATGTGTTGAATAGAATAATGAAATCTTGAAAGTTTGTTTTTGGTAAATAAATAAAGTTTTTTTTTTAAAGAGAACAAAAGTCGTTTTTTATAATGTTATTATTACAGTCCTGCAAAATTGTTAGTGTTTTACAAATAACCCTGTATATATCGTCCTAGTTGTCGACTTCAATTGTTAACTTCATTTGACCTTTTAAGATTTAGAATAAATCTATCAACCCACGAAATTTGCTCCGGGCGTCAAACGTCAAAAAAAAATCGATCGATCTCCTGTTACCTTAGGTGAGGGTTTGCGGACGCGAGCAATGAATAGCTCGCGGTGTCAAAAGTCACAGATCGATCTCCAGTTACCTTAGGTGAGGGTTTGCAGACGCGAGTAATGAGTAGCTCGCTGTCCGGCCCTCCAGTAAGGAAGCCAATCACTAACAGCGCGTAGTCTACGCGCGCCTCAAAGAGATATTAGTAAAATATAGGAGATCAGTAGACCCGATGCCCGCTATTGTCATGGGTAATTTCTGAAAAAGAAATCGTAGAACGATTAAACAACCGAAAGAACATAAGTGGCTTTTTTCAGTCCACCCTTGAGCGAAAGAAATCATTAATATGATTTCCTACCTCCAAAAAAAAAGAAGTTTGTATGAAGATTAAATAAATTCAATAACAAATTCTCATGTTACCAAAATAACTTAGGATCATGTTATAAAGTCCGCCTTAAGCCAACTTTATTTGAAATTGAAATGAAAATCAGAATCGATGAAATATTTTCGTTGTCAGTTCTATCGCAATAAAGATTTTCTACCGAAATTGGAGCTCCTCTCGAAACCCAATGATTTGTTAAATAAAGACGTCAATTTTCCGTCCTCTGGAGTTTTTTTCCGGGTTGTCTTTTACAGATATATTTGAAAATGGTTAAACGTTTTCAAGGGTATTTCGTGCAAAGCAGGAAAAGTTGAATGGATACATGCTTGGGGATGATAAAGGTAAAAAAATATGAATAAATTAGAAACTTTATTAAGGCCTACAAATAAACTTTTAAACACCATTAAAAGAGATTTAATGTATGACCAACTTACTAAAACAAATGCTAATTAAAGTAAACAAATTAAACAGTGAATTTAACCCAGCTAAACAGAATTACGAAGGCAAATGTTTTAACTTGCCGTTAAAATATTGTGTTACGAACAAAATTTAATCAAACAAACCCACACCTACGGAATAAAACTTTCGTCTGTTTAATAAGGAAGGGGTTGCACGCACCGAGTTAGGTTAGTAGACAATAGGAATCGGACCATAGAGCATGGAATCGTGGCTACAGGATAGTTCAAAAGAGTTACCGTGGTCGTGGAACGCAAAGGGAAACTGAAGGTATACAGTTGGTTTTTAGTTAGTAAAAGACTGACACTCCCGCTTGCTTTACCCGGAGCTGGTTATTTAAAGTTTTGGCATCTCAAAAAAAAAAGATCACGGAATTGCCGCACTGGCAATCACTATTTAGATGCCATCACATCCGCACCACACTACACACCACACCACACCTACCACAGTGTTCGTTTTTTTTTAACTGAAAGATTGACTGGTAGAGAATACCTTGTTGCATGAAGTCCGCTTATGCACTACTACTACTACTAAGTAATAATCTTGCCTTATTGGACAAATTCCAGAGCTGCGCAATTGTTTATAACAGTTACTGTCCTGAAACACAAAAGACAACTGAAGGCAACACAGGTGGATTTCAGTTAGTAAAATTCTAACACTCAATCGAAATCATCAAAGAGGGGTTCTTTGATGATTTCGATCCCACTTAACGCGATGAGAGAAAAAAAAATCTACAAGTTTTAGCTATCATTGCGATATTTGGAATTGTAACGAGTCATCAATTTATATTCACGCATAGTTTATCTATATGAAAAGCTTTGACCATGCCCTCTCTAACACTAGCCATCTCGTAACTCTGTATATCGGACCAATGCCGTCGACGGCATCCTCTATTTTATGCGAGGGTTCGTGAGGAAGGGTACGTATTAGTCCGAAATCCATTCCGCGTCTTCCGGCAAAATGTTGGAAACAATCTACTCCCTGTTTTATGAAAACCGTTGTCTGTTCCACGTGGCTAACAATCGATATTTTCGTGAACAATGCTTTCGTTAACAGATGGGTTGAACGTCTCTATTAGAAAGTTTTATTTGTTGAACGTTACTGATTGTTGGGTTTTGAAAATGTTTGTTTGCGTAACTGATTTTAAGTCTCTGTCAGTTTGATTTCATTAGTTTGATTTTGTTGTGGCTTTTGTGTTTGAGAAAACCAATATTGACAAGTAAAAAGCATAAATTTTAATATTCAGAAATTTGTTTTCTGGCTTTTTAGAAAAAGGTGTTGTTTTCCAAAATATTATTGTCAAACAAACAGACCCAATCTCTTTTATACGCTGAATTGTAATAACTCAACTCAGGCCGTAAGATAAATTTTTGATTGTAACTAATGACGATATCATCTCGTATCGTTCCAACTCATCCTATTATTTTTTATTTCATATCCTGTTATTATCTCATTTGAAAATATGTTTCTGATGTCTACACTTAACTTTATTTTATTGCTTTTATTTGATTTTATCATCATGTTGTATTGTTTTAACTGCTGGTTTATACGACGAGCAGTTTTATATGCACTTTGATTTTGAATTGAATTGAAAATGACTCATTCGTTATTTTGTAATATCATAAAGTGCAAGTGTAGGACTGCTTAGGCGAACATATTTTCAATATTTTTATAAAGAAGATACATTTTCATAATTACTTGAATAATACTCCATTCACGTTAAGATTAGACATTTAAACAAACCATTTTTACTGTCCGCTCAACCGATTTCGATTTTTATTGCGTAAAAGAAAAGTACTACGTAGACGAAAATAAAAGAGCATCGCTGCAACACCAAAAATCCCACGCTGTCAATAATATCGATAACTGAATCAAGGAACTTTTTAAGTCTCTCATTCCCGTACAAACTTTATCAAAACGGTTCCAACGTGCAGAAGGAACTAAGCCAATAAATACATACGTGTCCACACATACTATCCCGGAAAATGCAGAAGTTTCAAAAGTATTATCGCTCTGTGGCGTTTGATAAAAGACTGTCGTTCCCATAACGACTGTAGGGGTAAAAGGGGTGGGATACATTTGGTGACAAGAGTCTCTAATGCCCTCATCTATCTCAAGTAATCCCATAAAATTTTGTGGTATGTTTGCATGACGCGAGCATGAAATTATCATGCAAATATTCTCAGATATAAAAATTTTGCTGAAGACGTTAAGATCTCTAGTTCTGTGAGAGTTTTTAAATTTAATTCTGCAGTATAAAGAATTTGTTTGAGAGGGCCAATAACAGAATTCTTAAAACTGTCTGGTTTCTTGTCTGCTGAGTTAAGCTGACTGTTATTGGAGCGACGTCGCTGACGCATTCATTTTGTAACACGATCTTGCTATTGCATTTACGCAGTGTAGCAGGAGCGAGAAATAGCACTGCTAAACTGGATCGTTTTAGATATCAGATTTATAAGTATTGTTGGTTAGTTACATAAATGTATTATACAAGTACACTGTAGCTTGCTGAGCTTCACTCAAGTAGTATATAAGCGCATTGAAAATATGTAAGGTATTTTTTTTCTATATTATACTTTATTTGTATTGTACTTCAATTGATTTTTTATTGATTCTAATTTGTATAAATTTTTGTATTAGTTATTATGATTAATTTTATATAAAATAGGTACGAAAGTATGTAATAGCATCTTATTTTTAAATAATTAAATAAAAAGCAATTTCTTTTAATTATTTTAAAATTAAGTATTACAGCTAGGGCATTCGAGGCTAGGCATCAATTCAAATAGGTAAATATGTTATATAGGTAGGCGCATTTCATAAAATGATATTATCCTAGAATTTATACAAACAAAGATCGCTGGGTTTTAAGAAACTAAGTAATATTTAAATAATGTACACAATATCATTAAATCACGCGTAGAGTTTATTTTCTTAAATAAATTCTCACAAACGCAAATGAACTGACGTTCTTTATAATGTTACGTAAAAAACTCGCCCGTTAAATTTCCATCTGGTAGAAAATAATCGAAAAAAAAAAAATTGCCGTCCGGGGTTTTTTTTTAACTGTTTGTCACTGATAACGACGGGACAAATGTGCGAGGAGTGTGTGTTTAGGGGAGTCCGTTATCGCGCGCAGAATCGACGGGGCTATTACCTCTAGCTATTCAGTTTTATGCTCTTCTTTATAGAATACGAAGTGGTATGATTTGTGGCAGTGATATGTACCCATGAATAATTTAATATAAATAAATCTCGTCTTAAAAACGGCTTGACTAATTTTAATGAATTTTTTTGTGGTAGGGTTGAATATGTATGAATATTTTTTATCTCCTACCTCCGCACTCCACTATTTTTTCACAATTTTTAAAGTTTAAAAGAACAACGTTTACCGAGTCAGTTAAATTTATATAAAAGCGAAATACCACTCACCGATAAATCACGAAATCTCAGAAACTATAACACTTAAAAACTTAAAATTTGGCAGGTTCTTTACGGTAGACAACTGCTGAGAATGGATTTTCCGAAATTCACCATCTAAGAGAGACCGACATTCACGCGGGCGAAGCCGCAGGCAGAATCTAGTTTATAACAATGTTTGCTAAAGTCTAAAACTAATAGGCAAAGTGGCCTACATACTTGTACCAGGATATTTTATTACTGTGTGAGTATATGTAGGTTTATATAGCATGTAATGTAGTGCATACAAAGTATCGTTCAGGGTAAATGTGATAAGACCCTCATTGCGGCGAATGCAATCAACTCTTGCACTCAATGCAACGATAATTGTCTTAATAGTTCATGTCGAACAATACAGGTGGCATTACTCATCACTTCTACCTCCCAGTAGCCTACGAATATCTAAATATAAAGCATTAATTAACATTTAAAAGCGTTATGGAAGTCAGACTCGAGTTGCAACCATTGTTTTGTTTCGAAACCCGATACGCAATATCCCCTGAAACAGGAGAGCATCACGAACGAAGCTACTGCAAAGATAAACGAAGCCCGGTGTATCTCGACTGCAATTTGTTACTCATTGTACCCACTGCTCGGTAACAAATCTTGCAATTTATCTTAAAAAAGTTGTTTCATTTAAGCGGAATTTATTGTTCATGGCTTGCGAGAAAGCAGAACAATGAATACGAACAATGACTTTTGAATTTATAATCTTTGTCATATTACACTTCTGAAAACAGCAATATGTACACAAATTGAGAAAAGAATAACACTTTTCCTTGCTACGCTTGCCAAAATTTGCATAGTGAATCTCATCATGGAAGAAAGGGGGAACTTTGATCATATTTTTTATTAGACTGAACCAAACCTACATAAATTTTCACAACTTGTAGAACAAAACTTGTTTATTTACATGAGTGCAAAAACCTCACACTGTGTGAAGAGTTATAAAAAATATGGGCTGTATAAGTTGATGGGACGGGTGACCTATTTGCACCTGTCGGGCGTGGGCTATGCGTCTTGCCTTAACGTGTCTCACCTGTTGTCTGGATATTAAAACAATGGATCTATCCTCAAAACATCATTGTTTTTCTTCCCTCACCAATCAATATTAATGAAGATCAGCATTCTTCGTGGCAGCTTCGATATCTTATCAAAAAGCCATGTATTAACCAAACGTCTAGTACCGAAAACTCCCCAATTGTACCATGATAAGCAAAGCCTACAGCGATGGGGAGACGCGGGAGCGACGCTTCGACGCGAGATAACGACGCCCTGCGGTAGACCTCGTCTAATTTGTTACTCATTGTGCGTCGCGATAGCTGGAATGTACCTAGTATTGATAACAGATCGAAGAGGTGCAAGTATCGCTAGATATGTCTTCTGGATAGAAGATATTTCTAAACTTGAAAGCTGTCAAAATTTACACAAGTTTGGTTTATGGATTTTATGTTTTTTTGTTTGTAGGAAGTTATTTCTGAAAGCGCTGGTCTGATTGACAAAATTATTTTACACCGATAGAAAACTGCTTTATTCTTGACTCGCGGACATAACATATAGCCTTTATGGCTATATTTTATGTCCGCGAGTGAAGCCGCGGGCAAAAGCTAGAAAAAAATATTGTTGGAATTCGAAAAAACCTACAATATTTCAAGATATTTTATAGGATAATATAATTCAAGTCAATTCAGAAATGCAGTATTTCATTGTCAATTTACATAGCTTATAATAAATTTATAATCGCTAAATCCAAACAAGCTTGTAACAAAACCAACTAGAAGGCCTAAATTATTGCGCTTAGTTAAATTCAAAATTATTGTGATCCATTTTAGATCAAGGAGCTGCCGTAGTGACGTTCAACTAAGCGTATCCTATCTATAGACACTTCACAATAAATTATACCGAAAGTTTATAGTGTGTTTACTATCTCCCTTTGGCTTTAGCCCAATAGTGTCAACTGTTAATAGACAGCGCACGTGCCACGATTTAGCGGCTGTTCCTTTTATCCCCATCGTCCTCCCGCTTCAACAGATTTTTCACGATTAATTTTCTAGTGTAGACACTGTCACTTCCATTTGTTGGCAGGGCAACCTTAACAAAAACAAGGATTATGCTATAAGCCCCTCCAGGCTTTGGTGTCTAATTTCCTGTTTGTTTTTATTTGGATTTGTCTCGTTTTGTTTATATACAACCAACGCCACTTTGCTAAGTGTTACTGTTAATAGATTAAATGGTATACGAGAATGGGCGGACAATTAATTGCTAGTGGCAATTCTCGGGAGACTGCAGATAATCGTGTTTCTAGCATTAGCGTTAACACGAATTCATTTATTTTGCATTGCGAAGAATTAATGTCCGGAGTCCAGCACGTCTTAATCTTTATCGTAAAATTTACATTAACGTATCCTGCAGACGTATCGGATAGGGCCTCATTTATTTCTAAATAAATTATTGATGCATCCTTTTTATCTCCTTCGGGCTTAATTGATTTGTCGCTTGAAGCCGTCCATATTCTTGCTTCTCAATTACGTGTGGAGCGAGTATCGCGAACTGTCGGCCGTTTTATTTATGGTAGGCCAATTGATTGAATTAGTGGACCCCGAGGCGCTTGCCCGATACTGACCTGTTTCATACCAACGAGAATTTATTTCACTAGCGCCGCTGCTTTATTTTGTAAACTTTATGAGGCCTTTTGTTTTTGTATATTTATTTTTGTTTATTGCATCAAACGATTTGACATTAACAAAATCAAGATTTAATTAGTTTTGCTTTGTTACTATACAAAAGTAAAAATATTGCTCCTGTTTTCTTTTTTTTTTATTTAAAAGCCATTACTTTCTACATTTACTGCAACTTAATAAAGCTGATAGAAACGATACATCACAAAGCCTGCAAAGCTAAGATAAGTTGTTGCAATATTTTGGGGCAGACTGCAGACGCGGTGCGTTTAGGGTGCGACACTATCGACCACTCTCTTGGGTTCACTTTTGTTTTCTTGATTATTTTTGGACTGATATAAAGTCGCCATATCAATCGGTTCCATGTGCTTTGGGGTAGGCCCAAGTCTTAACCTTCGTATCACTTGTGTATATAAAAGTATATATATGTAAGTCGAACTATTACCAGCACTAATGAATAGGTAATTGTAAACACCGCCTTAGTGTATAAAAAAACGGGTAATATTGTTATTTTTAACGAGACTTGGATACATTGTAAATTTTCAAATTTTGATGAGATTTATGATATTTGAAATTACCCATCATTTACACTCCCATAAAATTTATTACAATCACACGTTGTTTGCAGTTATCCAGTGATACAACATATTGTTACGTACGTGGGTAATCAAATGCCGATTTACTAACAGACTTTATTCACCACAAACAATAGGTAACAAATTAGTCCAATCAATAATAATCCGAATCGCAATTAACACTAGAGTACCGTTACACTATCGCTTAGGTCGTTCAAGTACTAGGGTAGTTCGCTCTTGATCGCAGTCGAAATCACAACTGGCTCGCTTCCGGCCGGGGGCCTGTATATCAACAACGATACATCCCATGGTCACTGCAAAAACTAATTGTGAATGTAACTTCGGCCTATACATTATCTAACCTTGGATTACATATTTGCATACCTTATCTAAGATTTAAAATGATTTACTCAGAGTAGATAGGTACGATACACAAGAAGAACCTATTCAATATTCTTATCCAACTGTCTCAAAAAGCGCTTAAAATCACGTGCTATAACATAACGGATTCACTCCATACATGAAAGTCAGAGATAAGCGGGTGTGCAATGCATTCGGGGCTGGGTCTAAAAGCCATACAGTTTTTGCCACCGCCTTGGTACAAACGAATGGTCGTAAGTAGAGATGGGACGACTAGATGACTAGTCGGTAACCAATAGCCGACTAGTCAACTAACTATAAACAAAAAAATAAAAAAATAAAAACAATTTATAGAATAAAACTATTCAAGAACCCGCCATGGTTCTTGAATAGTTTTATTCTATAAATAGTTTTTGTTATAATAAAAAAAAATTAAGTTTAACTTGCATTGAAACCATGCACTTACTTCTTTCATTTATGTAACCATGTAAGCCTATATAAAATCAAGTATTTATTTGAATTGAATTGGATTTTGGTTATCTAAGATTAGCTTGTACCTCTATGTTGGCGTAAGTTTTGACACTTACTAAGCAAGGAGCAGGTTAGTTTCCATTCGATCTACTCATGCATCGCCGACTAGTTGCCGAATATAAATG
Source organism: Mythimna albipuncta (assembly GCA_929112965.1). Taxonomy (NCBI): domain Eukaryota; kingdom Metazoa; phylum Arthropoda; class Insecta; order Lepidoptera; family Noctuidae; genus Mythimna; species Mythimna albipuncta. Next base: position 13,576,233 of record OV815969.1, read on the forward strand.
CGGCTAGATAGCCGGCCTCCCGACTAGCCGGTTCATCTCTATTCGTGAGTCCTGGGCACGTGTCTACGATCTGTATCGTGCACCTCACCTGACGCACATCGCACGGGGCTGCACTACGTGACCCGCATTTGCACCGTATGGAAGTAAATATCACATAGAGGATTTATTTTATGGTACACGGAAGGTAGGATATTGGCTCTTTTGTCTTTGTGAGCATAACTTTTTGATGGTTTTTTGATGAGTATTCAGTTTTGTGTTTCAAAGGATATTTTTACCTTGAGTCTTATAAAAAACTGTAACTTTATATTTAGCTGGTTTTAAAAATTGTGCACATTAAATTTATAGTGGTGAATGCTCGTAAATAAAAATATAACTTCGTATAAATACAATATATCCACATAGGGCCTTAGAACTTTCTTAATATTTAGTTTTAGTTGTATTTTACTGAAACTTACAAAAACAAAAAAAAACTTTCTTACAAAAATAGTCAAATTCTAAATTAAAACCCAAAATCATTTCAATTTTGGAACTTTGGTATTTTATTGTAAAAAATTTATAAACTTTCTAGCATCACTAATACCTAAACCACCCATCTTTAATTCCACCAAAATGAAATCCTGAACCCATCGAGTGATCTATCTGAATCCTTGCCAAAACCTCTTACCAAAGCCGACCTAATCCTATACTTATCAACTAACTACGGTTAATGAATATTTTAGTAGGACGGAGTTAATGAAGGACGCCTCCTTTGTCCCGGCCACGGCTTGATTACATTCAGACTGACGTAGGAAAGTACTCGGATATAAAACCGAACTGAATGAGCGAATCGGGTGTAATAAATGTTTGGTTGATGAAGTTAATTAAGAATGGGACTGCGCATTATTGCCAATTAAAGTAATGAGTGATGTGCTTTTTTGATGGGCAGTTAAGCATTGTTTGGTGTGTATTTATTTGGGCAGAGTTTTCTGTCTGTTAATTTATGTACCAATAAATATTTTTGAGTCTATATTCGATCGTTGTATGTTACTCGTATATTTATTTTTATTATTTTTAGCTAATCTAAGTTTATATTACTAAGCGAAATATGCATTGTTCTTAATCTACACTAAAATTTTAAAGAGGTAAAGTTTTTTTGTAGGAAGTAAATTCTGAAGGAGCTGGGAGCTGGGACTCAGGCCTCCTCACCTAGAGAGAGAGTCCCAGCAGTGGGAATATTAAAATGGCTGATGATGATGATGAAACTCTGAAGGCATTGGTCTGATTGCTAATTTTTGCTTTATTCTTCAGTGACAGGTTATGTTTTCTGTACGCGGTAAAGCCGTGCGCAAAAGCTAGTAAGTAATAAATTCGTTAAATCTAAGTTCTACCGACTCAGGTTTAAAATGGGAATTTAAAATTCACTCATCTTTTGCTAGTTTACTAATTTTTTTAATTTACGGTGGTCTTGAGTGAAACCGATAGCAAAAAGTCACATATTCAGGTTGAAAAATATTGGAAGTAAGCTCTACAAAAGCTTAGCTCGAATTTTGGAAGGACAGAAGCCAGTTTATTTTCGAAATATCGTTCACAAATACAATGGTTTATTATTTTTAAAAATACTATTAATTTATAAATGTTAGTCATACACATGTTTGCCTTGTTCGATCACCGACAGCTTTGCAGACGTCAATCGATCATTCGCTATCAAGACCAAAATCAGCACCGTTCTAGCGACCGTATCTAGTCGGCTTGGTATCTATGACGTCACCGCCAAACAGTTAGGCAACATACGTGACTGGCATATGCTAGGAGTCCCAATTGACACGTTCAGGGTAGCCACGTGTATAGAATCGACGGCAGCTAATCCCGGCCTTAGTCTTGCTAATATTTTATTTGTTTTGGGATAATATAGTGGAGACAGATGCCGGAAGTGTTTGTTCAGGAAGGAAGGATGGATTATGAGTTAGATTATAAATTATTGATTTTATTATTGGTAGGGTCGGAAATGAAAAAGTCAAAAATAGAGGGATCATTATCATACTCATAACTTAAGCTATTATTATCTTACTCATAATTTCAGTTATTATTATCATACTCATAATTTCAGTTATCAGTATCATAGTCATCATTTTAGTTATCATTATCATACTCATAATTTCAGTTATCATTATCATACACATAATTTCTGCCAAAATAAGTCCACCGCTGGACAAAGCTTCTATCATCAGAATAATATGGTGTATTTCTGAATATAAATATTTTGAAGAAAGAATATTCTTCAATAATGGAATGTAGTTTTAAAGGCAATGCAAAGGGAACCCGCGAAATTTAAAAAAAAACTTTTTTTTTTAAATTTTGCTGGTCATTATTTATGTAATTCATGATAATCATCAATACAACCCTTTCAGTTCGTCCTATTGAATGGCTATTTCATGAAAAAGTGTATTTGTATATATCCATCCATCCATACCACCTACATCTAAATTTGGAACAATACTCCGGATTACAATACAGACATGACAATGTTGATCAGATTTAGAAATTAGATTTGTGTAGTGATTAGTGTCAAATCTGTCAGTTCCAAATTAAAACATGCGTGACAGACAGAACTAGCGTTCTAAAATCTGGGCCTAAGTGCCTATTTTTTCTCATTCAATTCTTGGTATTGTTTCTTGTAGAATAACGATGACACCAGCTGCTGAATGTGACCTACTTTTAAGCAGTAGATACGAACATCTGTAAGCAAATATGTATATCACGATGACTAACACTTTTTGAAAGCTCGCATTATATTCCCTGAAGCTGTGTAAACCGTAGATAATTTTTATTGTAGATAGGTTCGCGCTTGACCGCTATCTATATAAATTATACTATATTTATATCTAGCGGTATACTATATCTACTACTACTATATCAAATACTATATCAAACATTACTACTATAGTAATAGTAGTAATGTTTTAAGCGATCGTAGTCTCCGTAGCGAGGTGTAACGTAGTCTTTTCGTAGCCAAGCGTAGTACGGCAGCGGAATATTCGTTCCGTTAGAAACATTTTATGTAAGGTAATCTTACTAGTTTATGGAAATCGTTTTCCGGTATATTTTATTGCTAATAATGTAGATACAATATCTTCTGCTATTGGATATTTCAATTTAGTTATGTATCTACTAGTTTCGGGAATTTATAAAGTTAAAAGAACCCAGAATATTTTTACTTTTATGTTTAACCATTTTATTTTACTTAAATTTAAAAAAAATATTGATGCATACAGCTCTTTGAGATAACGGTTTACCATCGGAAATTTCGAAGATCATCTAACCACTTAAAGCACCAAGCTAATTAAGAACAACTACGGCATTACTCCACATACAGTTATTCGTAAGTTCTCAGCTAAAACCATAAAGTAACTTTACCATAATACTTTTAAATTTATACCAGCAGATGTAAAACATTGGTCCATAAGCCCATAAATGAGGTAATGAGCAGAACTTTTTAATATACAAATTATTGCAGGCGTGCACTCTGCGAAAATCATTATCATCAAGCTTTCCTTGTGCTTTCGGCTGTATGCAAAAGCCGCACGTTACTGAGTCGGCGCGAAATGACAAACTAGAGTGGGGGGCAGTAACCCCCGGACCCTCGAACGAGGAGCTTGTGTCGCTCCGCGCCGCAAACACATCGCGATCTTCGCAAACTATAAACATTCACTAACGATGTTATGATTAATGATGAACTAACAACTTTTTTAGTATCTAAAATTATAATGAGTGTATTTTATCACGCGTACAAATAAACTATGCGGTGTAAAGTGAGAAGTGACGTTAATCAGTAGTGTCAAGTATGACCGCGGGTCCAATTAAAAGAGATAATCTCGGATGGAACCAGTTCAAGTGTTTTGTGCTTTTACATCTTTTGTTCAGTTTTCCTTGCGCGACAAAAGGTAAGTGAAAAAAAATGAGATAAGAGTTCGTGTATTGCTGTAGCGTCGGATCTCGCAGTACGATTAATTTTTAGCGACGGATTTGAGATAAAAGTTCAGTGTACCTGTTGTTTATATTAGAACCGGCTTTAATTTACATTGAGAGGATTTTTTTCAATTAATTTGTTGAGTATATTAAAAAAAAAACGGATAAAACCAATCAAGTTTTATTTTTCATCTAGACATCAGCGCTAATGTCATAATTTCGAAAACTAATTTTAATTTAACTGTTTCTCATAAAAAAGTTTATTGATATTGATATAATATTTCTTCACGTCTCATAAATATTAATTGACATGGACATTAATTGAAAATTAAATTTGTATTGCCTTGATCCTAACGTTAGTTAGTTTTTTTTTCGGATTAAGTATAGATATTTTTTATTTATTGTTAATCTTTGACATTAACGTTTTAATTATTTTTCTGATTAGTATATTCTCTATTATTTTTGGATTATATATATTTTTTTATTTATTGTCAAACTTTGACATTAACGTTTTAATTACTTTCTTCTGATTAGTATATTCTCTATTATTTTTCCAAAGCTCAAAGTCGGGCTCCGCGCATAAAAGAGCACCCAGCTGACACTATAGTCGGCAGGAGCGAGCCTGCGACCCTACGCTGCGTATCGGAAGGCAAGCCCAAGCCTTCGATCCAGTGGTACAAGGATGGATCCCCTCTCGCCCCTACTGATCACCCCCATAGAGTGCTGCTTGAAGATGGACTGCTGTTTCTTAGGTAAGTTTTTAGTGTTAATATTTTTCTACTATCTCAGAAGGCTGCTTTGCTTAAATGGGACTGAGCTGTTCATCGAACAGTGGGCTCGTAAAATACAAAACTGGTGCCCAGAAATCGCAAGACGACCATGCCGCGGCAGACCACGTAGGAGATAGCGGAACGACTTAGTTGTCTTCCCGAATTGGAAAGAGATGGCCTATAGCTGTGGGGCAGGATAGGCTACATATTATATAATATTACCTTACCTGTAATAAATTATCTAAAATAACATTTCTGTTCCCTTAAGGGTAGTCTCTCTCTTTCCATAACCGAACCTAAAATTCACCCATATTTTTGACCAGGGAAGTTCTAAATTTTCAAAAAACCAATTAACCTTATTGAAAACATTTCGGTCTCCGAAGCAATACTAAAAATTGCAGAAAGAAAAATTTAGTAACTCTTTACCATACAGAACGTGACCGTATTAACCCTTCGGCATCCATGCGTCCACAAAAATTACTATGATTCACGAGTAGATACATAAGAATTCACTACTAAAGTACGTGAAAACTACCTGTGAAAACCGTTATAACCAGAGCGCGTCCACTCTCTGTATTTTGTTGTGGACGCCCGTCGGCCGCAGCGCATGGATTTTCCTATAGAGGAGGCTTGAGTCCCAGCAGTGGGAATATTATAAGGCTGATCATACATATATGTATTAAGGCTGAGTAAAAGTAATGTGACTGACTGTCATAGTAATTGTTTCTAAATACATTTTGATACAAATGAAGAAAGTTTGTCATTTCGACTGCGGCGGAATTCACACGAGCCGAAGGTGAAGGTGTTGTGAAGCCGAGTGCTGCAGTGACAATTTCCACGTGTATCAAACGACGTTCTTCAATACACTTACGAAAATATTAATAAACGGCGGTTGATGGCGACTCGTGGGGGTCTCTTAACGCTTAATATGATGTAATAAATACATATATATCTAAAAACTTGTGGTAGAAGAAAACGCGCGCATTTTTCCGCACTAGTGCGAAAACAGTAAATTGTGTGCCTAAAAGCGGTTGTGATAAGAGCGTGTTTTCGAGTAAGTGTTTTGAAAAATATTTCATCACTGCACTGCGCCCACATTGCATATTGCAGTCACTGTAGAATGCAGAGATTCGAATGTCGGTCTGTCGGTCTGTCGTGATAAACGTTCAAGGTTTAATTAATTGATGTTACGCTGTAATTCGAATATAACATGACAGATGGCGCTACCTATCATTGTTATGTCTGGCTTTACGAGTATTAGTTTTGTGTGAATATTTTGATACAGTTTGAAGTATTATTGTAGTTAATTCCTTACGGTCGGACGGCTGAACCGATTTCGATGAAATTTCAAGCAAACGCGTAGATTTTGTGTTAGAATAGCACATACGATATTTTTTAACACCGCAGTATATTCCCTTGGAATAAGCTTCTACTATCACATGAGCGAGGTCGCTGGCAGCAGCTAGTTTTATTTAAATCTAATGTAATAAAGAAGTAAAGTTTGTTTTTTTTTTTTGTTTGTTGAAGGTAATCTCTGAAAGTATTGGTGCGATTGCTAAATTTATTTTTTATTTTTTCACTGACATAAAGCTGCTTTATTTCTGAGTGACAGGCTATATTTTATGTACGCGGGCGAAGTCGCGGGAAAAAGCTAGTTTATAATATAGCACACGGTTTTCCAGTTCTTGCAGATCCTTCAGTACATTTGTAGGAATTCAATATATTGGGGTTAACTGTTTAAATATCTTTTACTAGCTATCCAAAATGACAGTGTAACACACAGACACAGATACACAGTAATATTATAAAGGCAAAAGTTTGTATGGATGTATGTATGTATGTTTGTTACTCCGTCACGCTCAAACAGCTGAACGAACTAAACCATATCTGACATAGCACAGATACCTGGGAAATGTTCACTTGGGTTGCTTCTAGTTAGGTTACTTCTAGGCAAGCGCGCTCCATCTTTGACCGCATTGTCACTTTTCATCAGGTCTTGACCATTATCTCACCCGCGAGCATGTCAACCCTTAAAAAAATTGTCTACTTTCACGCGGACAAAACCGTTAGCCGAAGCTAGTTACTGTATCATGAAGAAAAACAACTTTACGAAACACAGCAAATAGCTTCAGACGGCGGCACCGCGTCTTTTATCCCACAACATAACAATACAGAGCAGCTTGTATTTAACAAAAAGAGAAATTTTACATACATTCAAGTACTTGTAAGTAATATCGCTGAATATAACGTTACAAAGGCATGAAGCAGAATTAATATAACATACTTAGCGTAATGGCGGTCATATAAAAGCCGCAAGCCGTCGGGCTTACACAAACTTTTCATGGTTATTGTACTATTTATATGAAAAGTTTATTGAATAAACGTTATAGCTGTAGGCAATATTTATTAATTTGATGTTATATAAAGTAATGAAGGGGAGATATTTATTACTAATGAATCTGACATATTATAAAACAAAGTCCGCTATCTGTACGTATGTTCGCAATAAACTCACAATGTACTGACGGGATGCTTATGCGGATTTCACCAGAAGATAGAGTGATTTATGAGAAAGGTTCAGACGTATTTAGCTAGTATGTTATAGTAGAGAAATTTTATAGATTAACAGATAAAACAGATCACTTAAAAAATTTAAAGACACACGTGCGAAGTTGAAATGGGTCGCTAGTATGAAATAAAACAAATATTTGTGTGTTTGTATTTTCTATAATTCTATAGTGCACATAAACAGACATTCAAACTCAAAGCATTTATTTTATCTAAGACATTTACATGCACTTTTGAATGAGAGGTAAAGCTATTTTCACGTCAAATAGCGTTGACATCTGTGACAAAGAACGTGAAAGAAACTCCAAAGACACTCATAATAAAGAGTAGCAATACTTCTCTAAAAACATTGTGTGAGGAGTTAGCTCTAAGTATCGAACCTCGATAAATTCATTTGTATACTGTTAGGTGATTCCTATTAGTATTTTTTTTTCAAATCAAAAAGCGTTAATTAGGCCGTTTATTCCTAATACTACTTACACATTTTAATAACTCGAAATTAGATAATAAACTTTAATGAAGTGAAATCAGACACAATACAAAAATAACTTTAACTAATAGACTACAGAAAACTATTCTTGGCACCTTGCATATTCTGTTACCATATATGTTTCGCATGTTCCCTCATAAAACCGGCCAGACTAATTTGGCCAGAGTTTTTATTGTTGTGCTAATTAGAAGCAGAAAAAACTAAAGTACATGGTGTTTTATTACGCCTTGTCTTGACACGACATAAAAAATGTAAAGCGAAAAGAACTTGTGCATGGAAATAAACTGGTCGAAAACATTTTTCTTGTATTGTACTTTTCAAAACGATCAGTCAGGGACTTTGCTTAGCTTCAAGACAGAGCTTTAGCCTTTTAAAGGTTGCCTCTACTATAAAAACGTCCTTGGTATTTATTTGTAAAACGTAAGAAGCAGTCAACTTACTTAGCCTTTGTTTTTTAGGGTAGGGTATCCTTAAATAACTACTCGTACTCTGAGTGGAGCAAGAGGAAGTGCTAGACTTTTACTGATTAAAACCCACCCTGAAGTTGCCCATTGTGTTCCAGAGTTGAGATTACTGTTTTGAACAATTGCAGCTTTAGCAGACATCGGCCCTGAGTCACTAAATTAGTCAAAATCGATACGGTCTAGACTCCTTAGGGAAATGTTCATGCATAGGTTAGACACATGCATGACGTACATGCCAGACAGCCGAACCAACCTTTGAATTTCAGACAAACACAATTCGTTATCAAATTTCAAAATCATATGTTCAATAGCACTCCGGAACTTCTACTGTAATTTCTTCGAACAAAAATCCTTTGATCAATGTTTTATAATCCCAACCTATAATTTAATGCTACTCGTACTCCATTCAAAATACTACCCGTACACTATGACCGATATTGAGTTAATCGTTAAATTGTAGGGTTATGCGAGGAAAGAAAGAAAACGACGAGGGTGTGTATTGGTGCGTCGCACGCAACTCCGTCGGCGAAGCGGTCAGCAAGAACGCCACGCTCACCATCGCTGGTAAGTACTGATTCATTGCGTGTAAGCACGTTTAAATTGCCTGTAAGTACTGCACTTGCATGAGGGGCTTAAACAATCCATGAAAACGTAATGATACCAACGCTTTTGGTGATATATATTCACAAATTGATACTGGTATTACGTAATAGACGTTTGTGTTTGCATTTTAGGATCCTAATGTGGGTTTAAAGCAAATAACAATCGATCAAGCTTTGAAACAATATTTGAGCACTAAACAGAATCCTTATTACACAATAGGCGTTTGATGTTAATATTATTGCAGCTCCAACAAAGGTTAGAACCGATTGCCATTTATCAGGCTCGGTAACAATCCCTGGCAACTATAACGAGTTTGAAACAGAATCCTAAGTACACTTTACCATTCAACCCTAAACTTCCAAATGGTAGCAATCTGAAACTTAATAATTAAACTGTACCTGTGTATGCTATAAGTGTTGCAAACTTTGCTATTGCCTCTTATGGCTTTCTAGATGAGGATGCTTAATTGAACTAGCGGAATGGTACATAAACTGCGGAAGCTATTAATACATCTTTGTTGCAAAACACAAATATCATAATGCTGAGATGCAAAACTCCATTTTATATCTATAAATAAAATGAAATCGTACCCTTTCAGTACATTGGAATCGATCTCGATGAATATATTTACCTGATTCCGATGTTTGCAAATGTAACTAGACACGGTTATACCGTTGTGCGGTAAACCGCTAAAAGGTCGGGCGAAATCTTTATTCGTTTACTGATCTTCGCTGCGCTCTTTATGGAGTAATGCTATATTTTACGTCTGGTATTTTAGACAGGTATAAAAAAAATATAAGTCGTCTATAATTTTTTTGTAAGGTCCTTATTAGTGAACAATGAAGACTTAGCTTTAAATAATAATCAAAATTAACTGGTTAACATTCATTAACATTACAAAAAAGTAAATCAAATTACAAGTATTTTAAAAACAGTATAAAAGACATAATAATCATTAAATAGCCGCCTTAGCGGTCTGGTAAAATGTAAGTAGTAGTCACTGTTACTGTATAAAAAGTTTTTATTCTAGTTCTCCGCGACGACTTTAGAGTTGAACCTCGAGACGTGAAGGTAGCCAGTGGTGAACCAGCCACGCTAGAATGCTCCGCTCCTAAAGGTGTCCCCGACCCCGGCGTGCACTGGACGAAGGACGGCCAAACTTTAGATGTAGAAGTTAACGGGAGGTAATTAATTCTAGACTTCGAACTTTGCCCACAATTTTGGTACCACATTGTTCACTTTACATAAATATTATCTTGTTTAGACCAGCCAGTATTTTAATGTTGAGAGTAACCAAACAACGTAAATTATTTCGCGTGTAAACGTTTATTGGCTTAACGATCTGCCTGAGGCATGTGTTTCGTTTCGAATTTAAGTTACAATGATTCACGATTCTTGAATATATCTGGTTCTCTTCGGTCTTATTAAGTTAATAAACAAATAACAATCGTAATTTAACTTACGTCTTCTAAATTAAGCTTTTGTTTCAGGATAATGATTGTAAATGGTGGTGATCTCAGAATATTAGAAAGTCTTCCGGCAGATAGTGGTGTATATAGATGTGCGGCTTCAAATGTGGCAGGGGAAAGACAATCTCGTCCTGCGACGTTGCTCGTATTACGCAGACCACATTTTCTTGTGAAACCTAATAACATAACGGCATTGTTAGGCCAGAATGTTGAATTTCACTGTCAGGTAATAAAGTGGAAAATTAATCTGCTTATTCATTGAACTTCTTAATCTCAGTCCTGTTTTAATGCTTTCCTTTTTAGATTATGAAAAGCTATATTAAATTCTGCTGTATTTTTAGCTTCCTAATATATGTCTTTTGTCATGCTTATCGTGGTATCATTTACTTCTAAAAAGCATATATTTTTAGTCCATTTCTTACATAATTATGTGTTCTAAGAATCTCAAATAATTTTAGGCATCACCAGAATCAGATGTGTCAGTTACGTGGTCGCGAGACAATGGCTCATTATCGCCATACGCGATCATTCGTCGGGGATCTCTCAGAATAGATCGCGTTGTTGCTACTGACGCCGGTACTTATACTTGTAGAGCTGAAAGCCAAGCCGGGAGCAGTTCAGCAGCGGCTACACTAACAGTTCATTGTAAGTTACAGATTTGGTTATAACTTTGAAAATACTTTAATCTTTAGTGAGGCTTCTCGCTAAAAGACGTTCTCACATAGTTCTCCAAACAGTTTAACACCTGTACGTGTAAAATTTTCGTTTGAGTTTCTATTTGTAAAGGTATGCTCACTTAGAGCTTGCAAAACATTACTTTAGATAGGATTAACATTTTAATTTCAATTATTTCACACTATTTTAGTATAAAACTCTACATGAACAATTGGAAGATTTACGACAAAAATTTAAAAAAATCGTCGTGTTTCAATGTTGAGAGAAAATAAATAATTTATGTTTTTGTTTTAGCACTACCTCATTTCACTCGAGTGCCTTCAGATCAAACTGCGTGGGAAGGGGAGGCTATATCCTTTCAGTGTGAAGCTGAGGGCGCTCCTCCACCTGTAGTCTTTTGGACTATGGAAGGATCTCAAGTAAGGCTTTTTTATTTGACGTTAGTTAAACCATTCTTTCTTTCTCTCTTCTTAATCTCTTCCATAAAGTTTTTTATTATTAATAAAAGTTACTGATAATAATTACTGATATTACAGGAATTAGTATTTCCAAAATCTGCTCACGGTACTGGATCTTTATACCTAGACAGAGTTACAACCCAGCATGCAGGAAGATTGACATGCGTAGCTGTAAGTGCTGCTGGCAGCGCTTTACACACCGCCACATTACAGGTTGAATATTTATTATCTTTAAAAATTATGAATTTTTTTAATGATCACTTTGATTGTAGCAGTTTTATCATCAGTTGTTTCTTCATCCCAGGTATTAAGAAGAGAAGCAAATTCATTCAGTGGTGATTCTGAATCATCATCTCCATATCCAGAGTTGTCGAAGCATCAAAATCACCAGCCGATGACCCAATACGAATTGGTTCAAGCTCGTCGGTACTTACAGCAGGATGTTCTTGCTTTGAGGAGAGTGGAAGGAATATCTGCTACTACTGTTAAAATTGTTTGGGATGTCAGTATAGTTGATATAGATAAAATTTTGAATGCATTTTATATTTTTGTTTACGAACATGATCTAAAATATATTGATTTCATTTTAGGTATTAACGGATTATAACGAATATTTAGAAGGAGTAAAAATATGGTTCAATGGTACCTCCCTTAATCGACAATACGTTTTTGAAGAAGACTACCAGCATTCCAATATTTCATATAAAGAGAGTTTAGCTGATTTTAGGAAGTATGAAAATTTTTCAATGACCACAGTCCACAATAGCGGATCTTCTAGTCACATTTTAACTGGCCTATTGCCGTATGCTCAATATGATGTATTTTTAATGCCATTTTACAAATTGTTATTGGGTAAACCTTCTAATATGAAAAGTGGAGTTACTGAAGAGGATGGTAAGAAATATTCAATGCTCAAATGCTTAATGTTGCATGTAATTAAGGCATCACGAGTAACTACAGCGTTAGATGAATGTATTGTAGTTCCGACGGAGCCACCGCAAAGCGTCACAGCGGGAGTGATAAATGCGACGTCAGCGTGGATTCGGTGGGATCCGCCGCCCCCGCATACATGGAACGGCGAGCTTTCCGGTTATTTGGTCAGTACAAAATAGGAATAGAATTTTGTATTGACGTTTTATTTACGTGATTATAATTTATGACTTTTGTTTTAGATTGAAGTTCGTGTGGGTGGTAGTACTGGGGGTCGGGTAGTGGGTCAGATGTCGCTAGGTGCTCGTACAAGAGCGGCTGCGGCAAGCTCCCTGCGTGCCGGCGGGCGGTATAGCGCGCGCGCCGCCGCTGTCACACGGCGCGGACACGGCCCATTCAGTGCGCCCGCGCATATACACATGCTGCCTACGCAGACTCAGAGACACTACGTTCAGTAAGTTTCTCATTTGTAGACCTTCTTCACGTCGACAAACAAATTGGTTTCGAACTTGGGACAAAATGCCATGTATGACGAAACAAACCATGGTGTCTTTTTGAAGACTCCTAATGTGTTTCTCATAACTAAGGTATATTCCTGAAACGCTTTGATATGACAATTTACTAAGAAACCCTTTGCTAACAGCAGTTGTCTTCTGCGGTGAACTAAGCGGTACGAAAATAAACATTTTGTTTCAGAACCGAACCATCGACAGACAAGGCGATAGTGTCAATGTTCCAAGAAACTTGGCTGCTGGCATTATGTCTAACATTGTTAGTGTTAGTACTAGTCGGCACTGGAGTCATTGTTTATATAAGGCGAAAGCAGACGAAGCAAAGGAAAAGCCAAAACACGACTGGTAAGATGAGTCACAACGGGATCTATTCTTGTTTGAACTAAGATGTGTTTGTCTAGTTAGAACTAAAAAAAATATGTTTTGCAGGTACAGCTATTGTCAATGCTCAACAATGCTTATTAGGCAAAGAAGCTGTTTGGCTGAGAGAAAGGCCAATGTTTGAAGGCTCAAATGAACCTAGAATAGAAATTTTAAATTGCCATCAAAGTCTTTTACACGGTGAGAACAAAAAAAAACTTGAAAATATAATTATATGGTTTTCTCGAATGAAAAGAATTGTATTTAAATAAAAATCTTTCTCTTTTAGGTGGTCACTCAATAGGTACGATGGCTATGGAAGCCGAGTACAGTCTTCCACAACATACGAATGTTATGAATCCAATACCTGAAGAAACTCAACTAAGGAGACTACAGCCAGAACCATACGCGTCCAGCGCTATTTACACTGAGCTAAATTACCAGGTTTGTATTTTTTTTATTCAAAAGATTTTTGTGGACTATTTCTCATAGCTCAAGTCAATTGTTTTTTTTTTTGTTTGTTTGGTAATTTTTATTTGACTTCTAGTCTAAGCTCTTTATTAGTGAACTCAAATTTTAGGATCACACAGATGCAGAAGACTCATGTATGAAGTGCGCTGTAAGTCCTGGTTCATATGACAACAGCATGGTCAGGTCGTATGGAGAAAGCAACCAATACTCAAACGAAGAATGTTCTACATGTTGTAGAAGTAGCAGTTCCACTCTCACAAAAGATTATAGCGAGATGACCAAATGTGGAAACGACGATGAAATCCAAGACATGTCAATAGAAGACTGTCCTTCTTGCAAAACAAATCATTCTAGGTCTTCAAGCCATCATGATGGTAATAAAGACTGGGCCATGGCTGAAGTAGAGTACGACTACCCACAATGGCATTGGTTGGGAAGAGAAAATACTTTTAGACAGACCAATCAAGAAGTGAGGTATGCAAGTGAAGGAAGGAGCGATCAGGATTGTAGGATGAATTTATGTGATATTCTGCCACCACCACCTTACGAAAGGTAGGGATAAAACTAACATTACTAAAAGATTAGATTATCATTATAACCATAATTTCTATAAAATTTTTTGTCTATTCGCAGGGAATCGCCATATCGAGAAATGCACGCATTCACAAATCACTCAGGGACATCAGGTTGTTCAGGTCATACATATAGAAGTTAATTGAATTGTAAATTAATATCACTAGGATGTAATACAAGCAATATTACTTTATAGTGAACTGTACAAATGTATAAAGGATTTTGCATCTTATGATCGTTAAGGTAAAGTGGGATACTTGTTACACCGTCGCGTAATGCAATAAAATGATAAGTAAATATTCTAAGTAGGTACAATTTTAGATGTATTATATTAATAATACAGATTTATTATTATTATATTATCGATATGTTAAGTTGAAGTGGTACAGTTTATTTATCTTTTGTTTAAAATTTTCGTGTAGTACATGGTGTATACTATCTGTTACCGTACTGCTCCTTAGCAATCGCTGTTACATTAGCCTTATAATATTCTCCCTGCTGCGGCTGTAATCCACTAAGCAGGCCTAAAGCGCGTTGTTCACATAACTCAAAATTTTTGTTTCAAGAACATGTTGGTTTCCTCACGATGTTTTCTTTCACAGTTTAGAGTGCAGTTAAGTAGTAGTGAAATATATTACGGCAAGTAAAACGACTGCCTGGGTTTGAACAAGCGACATAAGTTTCGCTAATTAGGACAGTTGTCACTGAGCCACCACTACTCTCTAAAGGATCAATATTATATATTGATAGACTTCTAGATTTACAATGAAGCAAGAAGTCAGGTTTATATTAAAACAACAATCTATATGTCTGTAGGTGTAATTACGCGACGGTGTAATAGTTGGCTTTCGAAGATTGTAGTTCTTGTGGATGTGTTTACAAATAGACTGCTATGTAACGTAATGTAGGCATTAGGTTTTCATCTTTCTCTAGTGACTGTGATATAGTATAATTTCGTATTCAAATTTACGTTTTATGTAAATATTTTAAATGTTTGATATCCTTATACAATTTTATCATTAACGTATTTATTGAGTGTAGCGAGTTAGGATTTCGAATGAGAACCAAAATTTTTAAAACGAATATTTTAAACAATCACAGTTGTGTATCATTTTGTACTGAGGCAGGATTCTTATACTGTATCGGAACATAATTTGTACTTTGTAAAACCAGCTTAATTAAATCTGGATGATTTTTTTATCAGTTTGTTTTATTTTTCCTTCGGCAAACATTTTATTGGTAGCTGCATCATTAAATCCTGATGAGTTGTCCTCTTGATCTTAACAAGGGACTCAAGACATTCTTTACAATGATTGTTTCCTTAATAAAATCCCAAATAGGAACGACATTCTACACAATATCGTTCATTCTTTAATTCTGATCAGACTTGTGTATTATAACACTGATGTAGAACGCATGAATTATATTGCCAATGAAATAGGCGTAAAGCTGTCATAAATTCTAAAAAGTGATACGTAGACAGAATTACGATATCTTTAAAATCATAACAAATGCTATATACCAAACTTTAACAACCAGTACACAAGGATATACGCTCACAATTATAAATACTTAACAGTGCAATAAACTCGCGAATTGCTTGTAAATTGTTGTAAATGAATGGTAACGTTCGCACTCAAAGAACTTGCTACCTACAAAGATTTAATACTCCTATAAAGGTTTAATTAATTGATACCTTTAAAGTTACTCCTGTTGTAAGTGATTTTGGGCAACATGACGTGCAGAAACCATATGTCTTGCTTTGTGACTGATATTAAAAGTTATGTTTAAAATTGAAATGGTAAGTACTAAAATTGTAATTTGTGAAATAAAATGGATCCCATCTATATTCTATTCTATTGGTGCCATAATTAAAAACTTTATGAAATAAATAGAAATATAGGTGTTATCCATAGCAAAATCTTATTTAAAGCTTTCTGCGGGGTGGTCCTTGCCTAGTGCAGGAAGTGTTTTACATTTTTCTTATATTTAATTTTCAATAAATACGAAACCTTATAGCTTGTGCTATAGGTAAGGTTCACAGACTCTGTAAACTTTATTTTCTTCCAATGATTTTATTATATGTAAGTATAGTCAAAGATTACTACAATATGTGTCATATTTAAGTGAATTAAGGTCCATTTTTAAACAAAAAGTCACTGGCAAAAGCCTCATCAATTTTGGTAATTCTCTTCACCATAATATCGGTCACAGAGATCGCCTTATAATAAAACACGTCGATAAGCATATGGCCGTAAAACTATTAGAAACATTTTATAGTTAATTTAATACTGTTCCCCTACAAGCTCTAATTAAGTCGAGGGACATAGTTATGACCCCAATTTAAACGATAAGGGTTGTGATTGCAGTGACTATGCAAGTTTGACCCTCGATATTAACTTAACAGTTTTCGTATTATTAATATTTTGAAACTAAATACGTTGATACTAAATAGTAATCATGACACGAGACTATTAGATACCGATAATGGAATAGGCTTTAATAAGTTCAATTGTGGTACTGGTAATGGAATAGGCTCCAGTAGGTCCAATTACGATGCTGTTAATTGAATAGGATCGTAGGTAAAAAGTAAAAAAATAATAATTTAATAGCAGTTTTCACAAAGTAAATAGTATGTATTTTTATTTGACTTTTGAAATTCCTTAAAAATCTAATATCTGTAACCGAAATTATCCGAAACTAACGGATAATCCGAAATAATTTCATATCCGTATCCGTATCCATTACCGGTATAATAATCATTTCTATATCCACAGTTTTGAATTGAATGAAACAAAAAGTATATCTAACTAAAACATCAATCGCAAATTTAGGCAACCCAACTATTGGAACAAGACTAGTAATATCTACCGCATGTTGCAACAGAATCGGGTGAAGGCAGGTACCCGAGCAACACGAACCGGCGACGTGGTAGACTTACAAGGAGATGGTGTGATGATTCAGAATCCCATCTTAAAGGGTTAGCCAGATATAGCTAAGGACTGAGAAAAGAAAACCAAAAGAAGGCCTTTGACTAGCAGTGCGAGATAACGGGCTCATAATTCTAATAATGAGGTCGTGCATATATAATAGTGCATGATAAACTCCACCCGTTTGAACCACAGGCGATTTCTGAAAAGGATCCGTGAGATCTTAGAATACAAAGGGCAATTGAAAGATAGTGGTGTCGTTTTAATCAGTAAAAGTCTATCATAATAAAGCGGAAGAAGTCAATAGATGACTTCCCACCCCAAACAAAAAAGATTAACACCACAATATATCGTTTTTAATGAAAAAAAAATATCTACCACAACAGTGTAAAAAGATATAAACAGCTACACCAAAACTGTTATAATGAAATCCTCCACAAAACGAATCCCTTCCCGCCATCTCTAACCTTCGGATATCATTACAACCATATGAAAAGTGGCCCCACAATTACACAAGTAATCAGCTTTTCTCGTAAATAACTAAGGACGTGCGTGGCGGCGTCGCAGGCTGTGTCCAAACGAAGGGCGTTGCCATGACAACAGGTTTCATGCTCACCCTAGAGTGCACCCTTGTTATTAATACCCGTAATAATTAAACTTGATTGCATTTCACACCAGGTGCTGGATGACTAGCGAACTAATAACTGTTTGAATAGAAGGTGTAATTTGTTTGTAAGATTATTAAGACGTTTGAAAACAATAATGGTATTAGTAACGAATTATTTTAATGGGTTTCTTGTATCAAAGTTCAATCAGTAAGAAATTAATGAGAATTTGTTTGTTCATGATAGCCTTATTGCGTTTATTATGACATGTCATGAGTATGAAAGATGAATTTATTTGAGCTATGAATAATGAATGTCGGTTACCCTTTCATTTTAAGGCTTTCGCAAATCGAAAACGAAGATGAGAAGCCAAGTAGGCTATTCGTTTCCGTAATAGGTAATACAAATGAATTCAATCAGCACAAAAATTCACATTCACTTATCGTCGCAATCAAAATAAAACGCCTCCTCATATTCCCTTTGAATAAAAATCAAAATTCAGTTCGTACAAAACGGAACGTGACTTCGTTCAAATCATACCTCGCGTCTCCACAAAATTTTATTTTCTTTATTAATCAGCACTCCCCCTGTGGGGCAATTTTGAGAGTGAAGAGCTCTCTGTGCCCCGGAGTCAAGAGTCAGGATGACAGAGAAAAATTGAGAGGGATACCTACGCGCTCTGTTGGAGTGACAGGGAAAAAACAAATGAATGTCGGGCCGTTTGACGCAAATGACATTGAGGAAGGCAGGCAGCTATGACAAGAAACATTGCTTATGCGAACACAGGCAAATAATATGTTGACGGTAGGTAAATTTTAGATGGATATGATGATATGTCTAATAGTTACAAGTAAGATATCAAGTATTAATTGCAACTATCAGTAAAGTAAGCTACCCAGCTTTACTTTACTGATAGTTTTAATTACTATCGTAACCAATCCAGGTAATTGATATTATGATGAAAAGGTAACTACTATATAATCATGATATCTTATATAAGACATTGTCCTTAGACACGATTCTCCCACAGAAAACCTTTTAAACCTGTATTTATTTAATGCAAAACAGCAAAAAGCGTTGTATTAACTGGACATTCACCTCGACTAAAAGCTAGACAGATATTTCAGCTCTATCAACTACAATACAGCACGAATTAATTGACTTAGATAAAAGCTTGTCTGACAACGTTAAATATTTCACCGAGGGATATTATAATTTGTGATCACGGAGTAAATTGTAAGTGGAGTGCTAAGTAAGTTATAATACTTTTGTTTTCTCAAATAATGTTTTCTTTTTTTATGCACCTATCATGTTGTCTCTCTACCAACCTTGATTGACTGGTAGAGAATGCCTAAGGCCTTAAATCCACGTTTGTACCTTTGTGTTGCATATACACTATTAGATTTTTACAGTACAAATTGTTTGCGAGCGTCTGTTAGCTGATTTCTGAGCTACACAATTCTAGTTTGAGTTTTGACTTCCAATTCCATTTATGAAAATATTAACTGCTATAATCGTTGCAATGATATTTATTCTGCGTAGATAAAAAGGTATTCACAGGCTAAAATAACTGGTAGGTATGCGACACAATGAATACAAGCCTTTGCCTATTCACTCCATGTTCTTATCAATCTGTGGCTAAGACACAGCTGTCTGCTGTAATTTAGTTCACATTTTCCTTCTGAGAGATCTTGAACATTATTGAATGTTTGATTTGATGAGACACTGAATTTACATAGTAGGTACTTAATCACATTTGTGTTGAAACAGTAACTAGTATTAGAATTATATGTTCATTATAAAGAGACATAATGTTTCACAATTTCTGAAAAGATCTTACTTAGATTGGAGTATTGCGCCACTAAGGAAAAAAGTGTGGACATAAACTCTGAATTTATTTTATACTAGTTTTTGCCCGCGGCTTCACCCGTGTACATAAAATATAGCCTATGTCACTCAGGAATAAAGTAGCTTTCTGTCGGTGAATAAGTTTTAGCAATCGGACCAGTACTTTTAGAGATTACCTCTTACAAACAATAAAACAAAAAAAAAAAACAAACTTACCTCTTTATTACGAGGATATTAAACTGTAGACTAGCTGCTGTCAGCATAACAGAAAATTATTCCAAGGGAACATAATCCCGGGATAAAAAGTTTCCATGCTATTCCCGGACATGGTTTATCTGTGTACCAAGTTTCATCTAAATCCAGTCGGTCATTCGTTTTGGTCAGTCCAATGACTGATCGGATTTTGAAAGAATAATTTCTGGAAAATTAGTGTGTATGTTTGTACATACACACAAACTTTCATCTTTATAAAATTTGTGTATAAATTGTCATTTTTTAATCCTTGACACAATAAGAGGAGTGTTATAAGTTTGATCGCTATGTATGTTTGTCACTTACCTAAATATTGCAGCAAAAAAAGATGTCATATTAAATACTCAATATTCTACCTCTAATTTCCTACAGAAGAAATCTAAGAGTAAAACAGACTAATGCCCGATTAATATATATAGAAACTGGACATTACCTTCACCATTACAATCACGCGTGGGCTTCAAGCGATGTTTTCTTCCAGTATTCAGAGATAATGCTGAACAGGTTTCCTGAATGCCCATTCGTTAAACAGGACAATATCGGTATTCAATCGTGTTCGAATTAGCTTTCATTGCCTTTCCAATCCAGTCTTATTTGTGTATTACGTGCTTTTTTTTACTTCGCTTTGCTTCGGTTGTATAAAACCAGGGCCATGTATAAAAAGTATTTAGTTTTACATACAGAATACTTGTAGGTCGCGAGTTCAAACCCAGCCAGGCGTATTACTGTGTGTAATTTATTTCATCACCACTGCTCTCAAAGCGGTGAAGTAAAACATAGTGAGGAAACCGGCATGTCCTAGAACCAAAAATTTGAAGACATGTGACATTCATCTACCTGTACTGGGCCCGCGTGGTGGATCACGGCCCATTCCCTCTCCTCGAGAGGAGGCCTGAGTTGAGACATTGGGGACATTATAAGGCCGGCTATGCTTTGCTGTGCTATAGAACACAGTCGCTTTGTATTCCTTTAAAAAGCGGATGTAATATGTTTATACATTCTAATGTGTTTGCAATATATCGGTTAGAGTCAGACTTATCGGCAGGCAATGCTGAGGTAGACAATACGTACTGCAATAAAATTCTATGCTCGATTTTACCATGATTGCGCGTTCCAATGAGTTCACATATTGTCCTATGTAAATACTTGAGAATAAAAGTACCCAAATTTTACATCATAATATCTACATTGTTGATTGATTCTCTGTTGATTCTTTATTTCTTCTTAGTCGTACACTCCTTTTGCGGCTTTTGCGAGATTTCACCATCTCTTTTTATAATACACTGTACTTTAATAGGCTTACCACTAGATTATAACCTAATATTTTGGTTAACTCGCTTATTATTTTAAGCTAAATGTCTGTCGGGTTCCGCAACATGTTCCTATAATTAATTTTGCTTACAGAAGCTGACGTTAATAGGAAATAGCCTATCTTCAATCATGTAGCCGGATTAACTAGCTCCAGGGAGTGTAGTGAATAACCAGGATTAAGTTATAACCACCTAACCATAGGTACAGTCAGCAACGGTAGACAAATGAAGAATAAATATAAAATTAAGTGAAATAATTAAAATTCTCTTAATATTTATGAGTAGGCACTGTTATTATATAAAATACTTTTTAGTATTGTATAAAATACTGAAAATTTATGCTCAAACAGTAAGTAATAATAGTTATGTTTTCGTTTGACTTTCGTTGCAAATTGTAACTTGAACAATGATAATAATAGGACAGGTAAACACGAGGTTTTTGGTGAGAATTTTTTTCTTTGATATAGGGTGACAGGAAATGAGAAGCAGTCACCTCCTTATGTGAAAAGTAATGCGAACGAAGAAAGTGGCTGAAATCGTGAGGGAGAGGATATCCTTACGCCCTAGCGGCCGCTGCAGGAGGAGCCCGAAGCAATAGACTACCATAGGCGCGGTGTTGCGAATGGTGAGCAATATGTAGTTCACAGTCCGATCAGCCGGTAAGAATCAAACCTGAATAGACGACGTTTTAATTTTCACTCAAGCCTTAAAGAGAAATCAGGAAATAGACGGGTTTAGTAGCGCTGATGCTCGTTAGGGCAACGAGATTGATCGAAGAAAAAGAACATTTACAACTACCCACGCCATGTTGAAAGTCACAAACATCGGATAGTAATTACAGAAAATGTTTGGAAAATTATGAAACAGTGAGCGGCGTCGAAGGGTGCATGAATTATCCATTACAACGACGAGTGAAGGTACCTTCGGAACCATAATTCGTACTCGTTTCGTACGGGGTTCCGTACAATATTTATGGCGGTAGATAAGGCCTACAGATGGCGGGTCTACGGAGTTTTCCTCCCCTAATACTTGTTGAGTTACGGTCCCAATTTCCAGTTCTGCACTTCAGGTGTAACTCCAAAATCGTTGGTTATCGGCTCTGTAAAATATCTTACAAAGTTATGGTCCCCCACCTTCTAAGTGGAATTTCGAAAGGAGTTTTGTCACGGAAGGAGTCTTTATGCGTTTAATCTTATCCAGTAACAAATTATTGAGAAATTAGAGACCTACTTCGCTCATAAACCAGTCTCGTAAGGGGGTAACTCCTGAAGTTATGGGTGAAACAATGTTTGAATTATGAAACGGTTCACGTGACCATCGCTCGTAATTTTAATAATATCTATAATATTCCTGACAAAGGAATAGGGTTAGTTAAGACTTAGTTTGGACTAAAACTTAAGTTTAAAGAAACCAAAGTAATATGTACTTGTAATGTTATGATACATTATGATAATTAGAAAATATTGATTCACTAGGTGCTTTCTTGCTGGGCATACAAATATTAATTACTTACCAACTTATACTTACGGTATATACCACCAAACCAACAACCACCATCATTTTCAGAGGGCTGGCTGATAGGTGGGACTCTCCGATCTTGGGGCGATGGATACGACTCATGCGGTCAATAGAAATTGCCCAGGTTTGCTGTGTCTCACCTAGTTTAGAATAAGTACTTTTTAGTCCTATATGTTACTAACACTAGTTCTAAATTTAAATTATAACTAACAAAATATGGCAAGTTCTGAATTAAACGTTTTTATTATTATTATACACCGTTAAATTATGATCTTTTTAATCCCGTGGAGGGTCGATCCGGTATACACCCTTTATAGCTCCATCTTTTTTACAATACTTTACTTGTAGATAAGCGCGCTCCATCGTCGACCACATCGTCGCTTTCCATCTGGTGAGATAGCGGTCAAGCGCATACCTATCAACAATAAAAAAAAAACAATTCAGTTTATGTTGTAAAGTGAATCGCGTCAAGAGTTCGTGGTAAGGCCTCAGGTATTCCTTATTAAACGTAGGTACACAAAGATACGTAGTTATAAAATATAACACACATCACCAAAAAACCCTACCTATACTATAAATGATGTAGATCATGAATCACCTGTATTCACCATTAATACACTAGTACCAATGCCCCGTCAAAACCAATACACAAATGATCAAGCATAATAATTACTATTGTCTATAAAGTTTAATTTAAAACCAATTAAGGACCTAGTATTAGTCACGCCGGAAAAAAAAAAACGAACACAGAATTATGACATCGCCGTATATCGTGACGTCACGCAATAGCGGAGGTGCCTGTTTTTCGGTGATTTATGGTACTAAGAGAACCATGACTAATACGAAGCTTAATAGGTGCTTTGTCTATGGAAGCATTGTTTTTATTTATTATTCTGAGGATTTGGTTGGGGAATTGAAACATATGAGATAGAGATAGCCAAATTGTCGGTTTGTTTGTTGATGTTTAGTGGTCCCTGTTGAGCGTTTTGTCTTTTTCTTTGCAAGTGGAGCACTGGCTTGGGGAATACTGATTTCACTTTTTCTATTGTCACACAGCTCTGTAAGGTAAGTGATATATTCGTACTATGTGGATTTTAAGGTAAAAGTTCCCATAAGCCTATCCTGTTTTCAGTTGGATGACAGCAAACCTGTAACGGTTAAATGCAATAGCTTTACCGCGGCAGTCCCCGAGTGCCACACGTCTTTTTTTTCCACAACTATCACACAACGTCGTCTAGGACCAAGCTAAGCAGAGCTTGTGTTATGGTACTAGACAACTGATAAACATACATATATATTCATAAATACATACATATTATAGATAAATTACACCCAGACACAGAACAAATGATCGTGCTCATCACACAAACATTTGTCCTGGGTGGGAATCGAACCCACGACCTCCGGCATAGCAGTCAGGGTCACTAACCACTAGACCAACAGGCCAGTCAAATACTTTAATTCTGTAAACACATGGGCCTCCCCGTCACAAACACGTCGTGCATCTACTCCCTATTTCTTTTTATGTTTAATATAGGTGCTTATAGTTTTCGTTTTATCTTTAACTAGCTGTCCGGGCTTACTTCTTAATGCCTAACAGTCCTTTTAGCTAAACTGTAACGCTATATATACAGGCATTACCAGAACGAGTATAATTCATTTCAACATGACATTTTATTTATTTATTATAATCTTAAATGTACACCACATAAACAAAAAATACAGGACAAACATTTAAAAAAATAAGTTTACAATGGGCGGTGTTTAATTAGAGATGGCGTTTTATTAGATTTTTTTCGTGGTTTTTTTTCCAGGTTTTCTCATTGTTAAAACTTTTCCTGGACTATCACGAATATTTTAAGGCCAAAATTAACCCAATCGTTCCAACCGTTCTTGAGTTTTAGCGAGACTAACGAGCAGCTATTTATTTATACCTATATTTATAAAATATTAATTTTTTAAATATTAAATATCTAACTAACATAATTCTGCCGTCCTTAAACTAAAGTGCGGTTAATTAACCTTTAACGGGTTTTCATGTGTTAATGCAATGGTAATAACTTAAAACCGGTGGCTTACCATCAAGTGGGATCGCAGTCAAGCCCTACTTAGTTCATATCAATTAAGAAAAAAAAACTTCTCTATCGATCTGTCTTTGTATCTACGTACAAGTGAGTATGTATGTGTGTCTCCAAAAAAAAATCAAAGAAATTGAGGAATATACCTACATGAAAAATAAAAAGGGAAACGAAAAAAGAAAGAAAAAATAGAACAAAGATTTCAACGAATTGAGAACCTCGTCCTTTTTTAAGTTGTTCAACGAGTTCACTCTAGCATCTGCTTAGAAACCCTTTGTCCGCTTAAGTTATCTGTAGCAGACCAAACCAAAGCTTCAAAACCGCAACTCCTAAATCTTGTACTATTTCGTAGCATGGCGAATACGGTAATTAAACTAATACAGCCGTTAAAATTAATCCCGGATACAATACGGATGCAACCCAAAAGTTTTAGACATTGCCGGAACTAATTTCAAGTTGGACCCATTTTATATCCCGCGGGGGCAGTGAAGGACATCTGATTATTATATCTATTATTAATTTAGTTAATGAGCTGTTTTTGAAAGTTTCATAAAATTTGGTAAGGGTGAATAACAAATTGGTCGGTTCTTTCTTTATACAGCTTTTGGGGTAAAATATCGTGAAATGAAACGATCCCTTTACTATATTTCATACTAGCGGCCCGTCCCGGCTTTGCATTGGCAATAAATATAGCCTATGTTATTCAGGGTGAATGTATCTCCAATGGTTTAAGAATTTTTGAAATGGGCACAGTAGTTTTGGAGTTTATTCATTATGAACATACACACAAAAATACAAATTTTCCATCTTTATAATATTAGTGTAGATCTACCGCTACATAATAATTTTTTCATTACTCATACTCTGAAAGTAGGTCTGAAGTTGCCTGAGGAGCGGGCTGAAAGTGATACTTTTCATCCCTAGGGAGTTCTACTTTACAACAGACAGCTGTCAAATAATTAAAAAAAAAAACTAGGTCTACCTTCACATTTCTATTGAACCATGTTCCAATTTTTCATACAGCCAGTCAATCACAGCGCGATATAAAATTGAAGTAACTTAAAAACAAATACATATTAATTAAATAATGTTATATTTTAAGCGATTTATTTGTTCAACTATTCCATTAAAATACTTTATTTTTAAAAGATTACAATTAATTTCTAATTTTTCATTAATGAGGCTGAATAGCTGGCCGGCCGCAGAAAAATCAAGATGGCGGGAAAGTGGCAATCAGTCGTTAGTTTTTTCGAGTTTTGTTTACATTTCCGTACAACAGATTTGTATTAACACGTTATGTTTATCAGATTAAAATAGTGCGCTTAATTTCATAAGAGAAGAGGCTAAAGCAGTGGTGGAATACCTTTTACCGCCTAAATCAGAAGAAAGATACCTACTTAAAATCATAGGTACGACGACTCAGGTTTTACAAACTTTTTATTTTATTTTTAGTTTCCTCGTATTCGTAATGAAAAGCACAGTGTTTACCTCGGGGTGAAAGTAACCCATTTAACCCCTCGAATTAGCGACCTCGCTGCGCTCGCCCGCCAACTCCTTCTCGGGAAGAAATGAGTTACTTTCACCCCTAGTGTAACAATGTACTATTGTATAACCTTGGTTGACCTCCTGCAAGGTGGAATGATGACTTGGTGAAGGTAGCGGGAAACCGATGGATGCGGGACGCACAGGAACGTTCGGTGTGGCGCTTAAAAGTCTGAAGCGCCTTCTCGCTTCACTTTCACAAAAAAAGTGTTGTCGCAACAACACTACAAGTGTTGTTGCGACAACACTTTTTTCCATTTTACTTCTCCATTTTACGCATAAGTACCTAGGCGATCATCATTTCAATTGATAGACGTCCGCAGTAGACGTCCAGTGACTTGTTGGGAGCCCAGGTGTCGCCACAATGAACAATCCTGTGCGTCCCGCATCCGTCGGATTCTCGCAACTTCACCAGGTCATCGGTCCACCTTGTAGGAGGTCTTCCTACGCTGCGTCTTCGCTACTCCAGAGCCTTTCGGCCCCAACGGCAAATCGCTCTGCGAGCAATACAATAAAGTACCCAGGCATATGGTATTTATACTGGTGACTGTGCCTACACGAAAAAATATGCAAGCAAATACTAAATATAAAAGTGCGCAGGAAGTACGAAATTAAATCAATGACGCTGTGTGCTAATTCACCAAAATTATTAATTAGGCGTGTGCGAGGAGTTTTCAACGCGTGCTCGTCGAGATGTTTAATTTGCGTTTCCGTCCCCGCTTCAATGCGACGACGTCTTAAAATTAAGACAGAAGTTAATTAAGCGTATGACTAATTCAAATAATTTATTCCCTTGCTTTCTTAATTGCCTTTGTTAATACTACGAAGATATTAATATCTCCCTTATTCATTTTGTCAATATAAAAAACATGAAGACTATAGCCTAATATAATCTAAAAAGGTTAATTTCAGAGTTTACCCCAATTGTTATACATACATAGGTGATTAATGCTTACCTTTAAGAATTGTTTTTTAGTTTTAATTCTACATCTAATATAGTATCAGATTTTAATATTTAGATCGCAAGTCTAATTTGCATGTTTCTACGTCCTAACATGGTTTTGGTACAATGATTCATAGCGCTTACTCTGTTGTAAGCATCTTAACAGCTTTGTGAAAGCTAATAAATATATATATATATTTTTAATTTATGGCACAATAACGACTTATTCACTAGTACATTTTTATATATAACAATAAAATTTAAAATCTAGAGTGAATTTGTCACTTAAGTACAAGTGTGCACAGCATTAACATTTTCTAGTCTTATAAAATATGAATGTTATTTGTTGTGTCAAACTCTTCTTTAGTGCTAAATGTTGAAAGAATTTTATGGTGAAGTTTAGTTTTACAATACTTACTTTTTAATAATTTTATTGGTAGTTTTGCACTTATCCACTATTTCATCTGACGGTTAACGACAATGTGGTCGACAATAAAGTATGCTGATCTAGAAGTAATCCAGGCTTAGCCAAGTTGATTATCTACAATCGTTAACGCTTGTAGAAAACTTTAAATGTATGGGAAAGTCGTCATCTCAACACTCAGTCACGTGGTCAGAACAAAGGAATCGGAGGCGTTGCTAACTCATGGTAATCGACGAAAGAGGATCGACACGAAACGGTCATAACTTGGCTAGGCCTGCTGTTTACTCTTGACTTACAGACTGCCAGGTTGTAGCTATCATGATAAACAGGCAATTCAGCAGGGAATTTCAGTCTTTAGCTATTCCAATTTTTCATTTGGAAGCTGAGGAGGTTAGGAAGTGGACGCCTGTATTCGAAAGAGTTAACGCGGTAATAGAACTCAAAGAGCATAATTCTAAAGTAAACACGCCAGTCGTGTTTCAATTAGTCATAATCTGACAATCCTCCTCACTCCACCTAGAGCAGGAGAAGGTATTTGTTGATTTCTAAACAAAAAAAAGGAGTACGATGTGCACTTATTTAGAGCTCCAAGCTCGTTTTGTTTCATCCAAGAGATTTTCAGCATTTGAAAATCTTTGTATAAAGCAAATTATCGTGCACTCATTACCGTGAGCACAGCCATTTTCTTTATCTGTACTACACTGAGTTTAAAGCGGAGCACTGTAACAGTGCTCCTTAGGGAAAAGTTACGTGGAAAACGTTATTCTGAATACCTCTAAAGGAAAATTAGGAGTCGTTTAGAAACAAAAAAGGACGATTGCTAATCGGCGTAAGGCTCACATTGTTCAAACCGATACGATCAGTTCGAAACCATGTAACAAATTCTCAACGCTTTAAACGGACACGTAACAAAACAGCGGAATTAGCCGCCAAGAACCCTCTGACTTTATCTACCGCCATATTTTTAAGTAAATTACAAATAGGTATAGGGTGCACCGTGCCATCAGTTGTGCCGTGCGTGTTATCGCGACGGGGGATCGCGAGCCGGGCAGCTTACACATAAATGCTACTACTGGGTGACACAGAGTAGCAGTTTTATTTAGCCTACTGGAATTTTCATAATCATCCTGTTAGCTAGAGTAGGTACGCTGGTATAGCAATTCAAAAAAGAGTCTTGTTAACACCGGTGATACGTTTTCTACAACTGTGTTACTCTGTAATTTTACAGAAACCGTTAAACCGGTTTTATGTTTCTATATTAGAAAGAACACTCTAATTAAATACCGACAATTATCTCAATTTGCGAATAAAATACCGACAATTTTAAACAAAATTGCAGAATTCAATAATAAAGTTAAATGCTAAAAATATCCTTATATCCCTATTAGACACAGTCCTTAGAATTACCAATTCGTTATTGTATGGTGGTTAATTGACAACAATCACAGCAAAAAATGTAAACGTGTTTTTCTCGTTTACAAAATTTAAACTCAAGGTCTGGACCCTATAGTCGGCATGTCTTTAGTAAAATAAACAAAACGATTTTAATAGTTTTGCAAACCTGTCTTTTTTATAATTGTTCAACTGATATTTTTTTGTCTGTGGTCGTCTTTATTTGGTTGGTAGTTATAGTCTGTACGAGGAACGGTCGGAAACGTATTTTTTCGTCTAGTCTCCCCGTTGCATTTTCAGGTTTTCCAAGCTGACGGTTTTTCCTTTCCGACAATGATAACGTCGTTAGTGGGGGAGTTTGAGCTCTTAAAGACGTGATAGTTTGTTGATGGCATCAAACTTCCTCGTTTATTTTTAGTTTAAAACTTTTTCATAATATTTTGTTCAAAATGTGGAAAAATTGACAGGTCTTTCTTTTGTAAAGAACCCTTACTTGGTTTGTTTTTTATGAACACTTTTTTTTAACTGTACTGTTTAAAGAACTGAGGAAATAAAAGCAAGCCATTAGCAAGAATGTTACTGCTTACGACTCCCTGTTATCATTTCACACAACCTTTCAAATTGAATATAAATAGTGCGACAAAATGGCAGTCAACAGCAATTATGAATCAAATTCAAATTAACGTTTCTTCGCAAACAATAAGAGAATGGGCCATTTCGACAAAGATAATGTGAGCCACTCACGACATTAAAACGTGGAGAATAAAAAAAGCTTGCAAAAGGCTTCGCAGAGTCTCTTTGTGTTAAATCGTTAACTGCTTTTTCCCATTGAGAGTAAAAGAAATAAAAATCAAATGCGACCGCTTTCCCCGATCGAGTGTTTGTTTGTCTTGTTCTGTTTGCTCTGAGGCAAACCAACTGCTGTTGGCACAAAACGGATCCACCGACTGTGTGCCCTCATACAAAGCCGGGTGGTCTTTATCATTTTCAACGTAAACACAGCGCTCAAACACTATATAATATTATACTAAATTTAAAACCAACAGCGGCTTCGGAGATGTTGAACGAAGATTTCTTTTGCCACTCAACAGTTAATTGCTCGATAATTATTTTTGACTGGATAAATATTTTTCTAGTATAATGTTAAGGAAAAGAGTGTTAAAACCATCAGGAAATTAAGCAACTCGTTTTTTTTTTTTTGTTAATCTTCTTTCTGTGTGTGTACCTAGGTTTGCGTAATGTCTTTTTTATCGATAAGTACTTGTTCGATCAGTTGGTTAGGTACTTCAAATGTGTGTAAGTCATGGCTTTGAAGTGGTATACAAAGCTGCGCTATCAAACGATTGCGTACACATCAGATCAAATAAATCACAAACTTAACGAGTTTCGGGCAAACATTTGTGGACGGGGCCAACATTTTGATTATTTTACAAATACTCGACGTGTAATGGTCCATGGGAGTTCTGTTTACTGTTTTACGGTACGTCAGAATAGATAGTTGGTTGTTGGGCAACCATACAAGTATTTGTCTAGCGGTACGCGTGCTATGCCGTGACACTATGGTAATAGTCATCTAAAATATGCATATCAATATTTTACTCTATAAAACTTGCGCTCGATTGTACCGTAAGGTGTAGGTGGCAGTTCGTTTTATTGTCGATACTTTATTGAACGATGACATGCAAAATGAATCGCTTTCACGGTTTAAACAGTACGCAATGAATCGGAGATAGTCTCTGGAGGCATAATTCAAAAGCTCATAGCTGTTTTGCTTTGGCGCGATTACGGCTGTGTTTCGTGTCAGGCACAATGAAGAAGGCAGGTTGTTTCACCAGGGGTCTGTCGGGACCTCAGATGACGGCGCCCCGCGGCGGCGAGAAGCGAAAACCCGCGCGTCGATATTAACCATCGCTATTACTCGATGATGTATTGATGTATTAACTCATTAAAATACAAACCAGTTTTAGAGTTAAAGGTTAAAGACTTCATAAAAAACGCACTTACTTTCATTCCCTGCTGTGTCAAAGAATTTAAATGAGCGTGAACGCCTAACAACAAAGGACTTAGGTTAACTATTGTTTGAAGATTTTAAGGCAGAGTTGGTTTTGTAGGTACATCTACAAACACGGCACACGTTCAACGATTACGCGATTATATCTGGTATATTCTCGACACAAGCAAGCACTGCTAATAGGATCGTATCTAGTGGCACGGTTATCTTAGAAATAGTTAATTCGGTTAGTATAGCCAGCTTCTGTTCCAAGTTTATCTTAAGCTTTTAAACCAATAGAAACTAATTATGCATATGGCATGCAGATAAGTAAATTAAGCAGATCCTAACGTTACCTGTATCGATGAAGCAATTTCTAAGTTATGGTAATTTCTTTACTTGTCAGGTCATGAGTAGCTATGGTATAAAATTCTATATTAATGATAGCCAAGATCTAGAGTCGCCGTATCGTTTATTTTAGATTCGATTCTCTGCAATATTTTATAAGTAAACATTTTTTCATTTAAATCTCAATTTTTACTAGAATTTCTAGTATGGACCTCCATTTTAACGGCGTTGGCAAACTCAGAACAATTCGTGGCTAGAATAAAATAAAATCATTAAAAACTTTGGCCGCGAACTCAAGCGCGACGCTTCGACAGTTGGATTCAACAAAATATGGCGCCGCTCCACAAAACTTTTTCATTCGCTGCCACTGTATTTAATAGCTTGTCAATTTGTAGTTTGTCAAGAAATACTGCTAGTATACCTACTGCCCGGAATGCTAAAAATGATATCTCAAAATTTTTCAAAGATCTTTTCTGTTATTATTTTATTGACCCCTGTTTTTTTTTTTTAAATATATAAAATCACTGTTTAATACTACACTTTGGTTTAGCTACTGCTTTTGGGCGTTCATTAGCTGTAATAGTGCGTAGATATGTGGCATATCAAATTGTAGATATAGACTGTCACACTGTCATAAGGGTTTAAGTTGACGATGCTCCAAAAAGTTGGTAATGTTTTTAACTTAAAATCCCATCTTAGAGGAACCATTAAATCGGCTTCTTGTCCTTGTCTAAACCGTCACGCTGTCGCTGTCTCCCTTTTCTTTTTTCCTAGTGCTTCTCACAGAATCTATTAATATTTTTTTGCCTGCATTCACATTTATACTCATATAACTTGCCAAGCACATATTACATATCCTATCTCCAGTACAATGACTTGACACATGGACATAAAGTTGTATACAAACTTTTTGTTATGAAAATCTATGAAAGTTACGGAGCCTTTTTCCTCATTTTTATTATTCTTGAAAACTAAGTCAAGAGTTTTACGCACATGTTTACAGCCTAGAATCTTATTACTTTGTTTACTTCCTTATAAAACCTTACTAAAACTATTGTCTCCTAGCCTATTTTCGTGTTCAGAGTTTGCAGGCGCCATTTTTTTGCGGCATAAAAGGAAGGAGGAGAAGAGGTTTTACTGTTTTACGTAAAGTAACAACTTATCATTGTTTTGTTAAGAAAATAGTGGCACAAACAAGACTGTTAGCCCGCAACTGCGTCGTCTTTGGCGTTAAGTAGTCTTTATGAGAGTAAAGCCTCTCCCGGTGATCAGTGGCGTAATTATACCATCTTTGGCCGTTGCAAAATTAATGCAAGGGGCCCCAGAAAAATCATCTTGTTGAAATTTTATTCATATTAATCACTAAAATAGAGATATAAAATGATGCTTTATTATCAATAAATAAACAAGTTCTCTAATATACGAAGACTTTTCTAAATAACATCATAAATAAGAACTATTGTTCCGTGACTTTTAAAAATTTATCATATTTTAGTTCATCAGATTTTCATACAAAAATAAAAATATTTAAATTGAATGTTGCAAGCGATAGTACAGTAGCGGAGGGGAGCGGAGATCGGGCGGCGGGGTGCTTGATGTGCTTGCGTTGCGTCATACAGACGTAGGTACAAAATACAGAGTTGAAATGTGTTAGATACTCGTAGAATAACAAAATCTTGATGGTTTTTTTTTTTGGTAAATGAATTATGTTTTGTAAAAAGTTATAGAACAAAATTTATTATTTATGATGTTAATAATACAAGTCCAGCAAGGTTGTTAGTGTTTTACAAATAACCCTGTATAAATATAATAATAAAATTTATTTCATTTATTTTTGTTAAAATGGGAGCCTTCAGATCGGGGGTCCCGCCGACCTAGGGGCCCGTAGCGTTTTTCCAGTCTTTGGTTACGCCACTACCGGTAATAAACCCAAAGTAAAACGAGATGAGTGCATAAATAACACCTTAGTACCAGATTGTGATCAGAAAATAGACTCCTTTTGTACTAAACCAAGTTTTACGACATCACGCCTATAAAAACTGATATTAACTTTCCGGCCTTGTAAAGTGTCCTTTGGTACGACATTTTTTATGTAAATACGTGCTTAGTATGGATAATTCTTTTGAAGATGGTGTTGATTGCTTGGTTAAGGTTGAGTGGATTTAAGTGCAGTGTCAATAAATTGGACGAATCAAACATAATGGATAAGTGTTGGTTTAATCCATGTTAGTCCATACGTGTAAATAATTGTTTAGGGAGACGCCCATTTAAATGACTAATCAATGAGATGGTAAATACGAATTTAGCTTTCGAGTAGGTAGCTGGTTAACAAATTACTCATCAGCGTTGTAATAAAAATAAAAAATTTCAAACAGAACAGGTTCTAATAGTCTCGGACAGATAAATGATTAAAATTTATTTAAATATTTTTAACCTATTGCATAGCTTCTATCGCGGGCCTTGAGCGTGGAGACCGAATCCAGAAATTCCGTAACGAAAATAACCTAACACCCCCCACTCATTTTTTTTTGAGCGTGGTGACAGATAATAAAACAAATGAGTGAACAATAAATCAAAATTCAATTCAATGTGTGAAATTGTAACTTCAATTAATGTCAAAGAAAAAAAAAACAAAGGAAAAAAAATACTGCATAAATAAAATAAATAAATAATTATAATTGCATAAGTTGATAAAAATGCTATGCAATGGCTTTACCGCGGCAGTCCCCGAGTGCCACACGTCTTTTTTTTATTATTAAAAGAAGCATTTCTAGGACAACTTTTTACAATACAGAGGCATTAGAAATAAAAACACCCCTTTGATCACGTTACTTACCCTTCGCTGGGAATTATTTCTGTATTGTGAGCGCACAAAAATGTAAATAGCATACACAAGACTCGGAACAACTGTCAGTAGGCCATACAAATATTTATCCCGTTCAGGAATTGAACCCAAAATACGCAGCGCGGTAACTAGTCGCTCATCTACAAGCTAACTGTGCCATCAAATTAAACATCTGTAGCAAAAAATTAAAAGACAATGAATGAAAATGGATCTTTCAATGGCAAACACAAAGTTTTAACTTCTCTTACCCAAGATATCATATTCATAATTTACAGCGAAACTAAAAAAAGCACTCGAAGTCATAATTAATTAAAACGTCCCCGAGTGTGCGGCCATTACGGGAGATGAAAAAGCGATTTCCCCAACAGTGGGTTTTAAAGGAATCGACGAGTCCTCAAGTTCATTCTAGTGAATAAGAGGGTACCCGACAGTGGCTTATAGACTTTTGAAAGGTTCTTTGAGAAATGCCTCAAAGATTTTATTGACGTATTCCGTCTGCTAATGTCTTTGTTTCCATTGTTAAGAAAACTTTGCCGAGTTCCTTTTTTGAAAACTGTATCAAAGGCTTCTTCATTTTCTGCGAAATCTTTTTTTTTTAATAATAATAATGATGTTTATTTTGCCAAAAAAAATTACAGTAATATAAATGGTTCAGTAAGTAATTACTTACAAAAATTATGGTAACATCTGCAGTTAAACTAGGCAAAGCCTGTATTTTGGCTTTCAGAGCAAATTCTTTGCGAATTATATTAAATTCAGTAGTTATATTCATTAATTATTACAAAAAAAAAACAAATTAAAAAAGAAATATAATATATTTAATTTTTATTTTTTCAATAAATATTTATCATAATTAAAAACAAAATAAAAACATTATTTCCTATTTTACTAATATAAAGAGGAAAGGTTTGATTTTTTGTTTGCTTTATTGTATGTTACGATTTAACTCAAAAACTACTGGACCATTTTTCAAAATTCTTTCACCAGTAGTAAGCTGCTTTATCACTGAGGTCTATATTTTCTATATTCACGCAAAGCCGCTGCCAAAAGTTAGTATATAGTAAATCTGTTTTTGTGCGCTGATTAAATTTTTGTAGGAAGACGTGAAAGTGTAATAAAAATGGAAAATGAATATACCATTTAGGTAAAAATACAACCTCACTTTTACGACCCCTGACGGGTTAACCCTTGCTTTCCGCCAACTTTATGATTTTAGCGGGATTATAAGTAGGGACAAGATTATACTTTGGTACTTACTTTATAAGCATTGTAGTAAAATGCTTATAAAATGTATTAAGTATCGTGCTTTCAGTGTTGTTAATGGGGAGAAAATGCCGCCACCTCTGTTTTATGTGTCACTATAATCAGAGAACGCAAAGGGTAACTAAAATAACACTGGCAGCTTTTAATGTTACTTGAACTTGGCTTGACACGCTACAGCTTGTCTAAATCACTCCATCTCATTATTCGATGATTTCCCATCCTCAAAAAAAAATAAATACAAATTACGAAAATATAGAGCGATTTTTTTTATATAACCTAACAAAATATTGTGTGCGATGTGCACGTGAGTCTGTCAATAATAATAATAAAAAAACTATTCCTACCTGCCAAGATAGGTTTTTTTTTTAGATGTGAAATCGTCTAATGACATCTCCCGCCCTTGAGTGGAGCGAGAGGGCGTGTCAGACTTTTACTGACTAAAACTCACTCCTCCTTTGTTTTGCATTCCAGGGTCCCGGGGGTTCATTGCCACTTAACCCTAGATAAGTACGGTATACGTAAATGAACACTATCAAAAATACTTCCGCCTGACCACTGCTGACTTTATTTTTGCTTGCACTCGAAATGAAAACTTCAAAGGGTTTGGTTTGGCGCCGCGCTGCAGGATGCAAGCGAAAGTTTGGCAATGACCGCGATGGTACGTCTGCTGTGGGAACGTTTGAAAGTGTAACCATGGCCTTAGAATGCAAAAATCAACTGAAGGACACCGATGGGTTTTAGTCTGTAAAAGTCTATCACGCCTTCCCGTTACAGCTTAGAGTAAGAGAAGTCATTTGATAATTGCCCACCTCAAAAAATACCTACGTTTACCTACTATGTTTGAGGTTCAAGTTTGTATTTAAGGCAAAGTTGTTGTATCTATGTGCAAGCTGTATCTCGGTAAATAGGCAGATGTTCGTTGAAGTTGACGTACGTGTATTCTTGTTTGTTTAACTTTATGTATTTTGTTAGCTACACTGTATTCACGTAAAAGTTTATGGCAAACGTATGGGGTTTCACATTGTGTTCCTTCATAACTTCAGTAGGTACCTACGTATACTCGTATGATGAATTTCCTTGACAACGCTGTATACGAGATTTACGTATTAACCAAAACCAAAACGTTTATTGTAATTAATATGTAACTAGGCAAAGTAGTCTTTGGACACGAATTGAATTATTCCATCGAGATCAACAATCTGGCAAAGATAACAAAATACATAAATGCGCGTTGTTCAAATTAGTTCTATTAAAATGACGTCAGATTATCTGCGTTCCAAAAGATAAACTAAATTGGAAAGAGATGGTGCCTTTTTCTTAATTAGCGCCTATAATGAAATTTCCTTCATCAACTGGTATTAGCCGGGAAAGTTTGGGGCATTAATGCAAAATAACGAGCGGATCGGCCCAAATCCCGGGACCGGAGGGATCCCGGGATCCCAATAAGTCCGGGATAGGTCCCAACGCTAATCGCAGTTGTAGCTAGTTGCGAGATCGCCAGATTAACGTCACGAACCTAGTTACCGACAGATGGGTTCTTGCAAACGATCGACTGAATATTATACCGAAATAGATATAGGGACCTCAATTAGGTACCTGGTAGAGACCGTCGATCAAAATTCAGATCCAAAGGGGTTGTCAGTTATAGACTTCCTGTCATCTTCATTATTCATAGTGTATTTAGAATTTACCAAGCAAGGATTACCATATGAGCATAGACAACCCTAACTGGGATAAGTTAGGTTAGATTAGGTTATATAACTGCTGAGATATATGTGCGCTAAAGGGTTTGAGATTTCCAAGACATATTGGATTAGCTAGGTAGGTACACGTAAATAAATCATATAATGAACACTTCTAATAAAAACCTAATAAGTCGTGAATTCCATATTTACTATCTAATTCTGATCCTTTATACAGAACAGAGTTATGCGCACCTTCACTCACTCAAAACTCAGAAATTACCCCAAGGGATTCCCGAGATAAAAAGAAAAATAGTCTTTATCCAAGACTAATCTATATTTAAATTTATGAAAATTACTGTATAGTTACTTTCGTCTTTTATTAATATTTAGTTTAGATAGTTGAGTTCCTTAGTAGGTAGTTCTGAGTGAGGTTTGCGAATACAAATGGTTTCACTGACAGAAAAGGTTCACTCAAATCTGCATGATTCTTTCCTCAAAAGACCATCTAAACACTAATCTGCATGGTTCTCATGTGATTTGACCATTACATATTTGCTGTATGGACTTTAAAAGAGACTTTGATCCTGAGTTTGTTTCGGTGTTTCATCTCAGGGTAGTCGGCCAACAAACACCAAAGTTTGTTCTATTCTATTCTAACGCCGGCCTCGTATAGTTCCTGAAGAAAAAAAATACGTGCAAAGGTGTTTTTAGAAACGTATTTATTAACTAAATAAATATCATCCACCTCTGCTATACCGCGTATGCTAACGACGCTCAACGCGATCGTGTAGGCTAACCCTGGATTATATTTGTTTGCTGATGAATGGAAGACGATATTATTAGAAATTTTGCGATTCTGTGAGAATACAGAGTGAAAGGATTAACGTACTTTAGTATTAATGGCAATTGCTGTACTACTAAAAATAATAATAAATAAATAATTAATTTTTTATCAGGTAGTTTGATCCCAGTAGGTGGCCACGTTATTTTACTAAACAGAAAATATACCTTTAAAGGTGATGTTTTCTATACATCGCACTCCAAAGGTACCGACATTTTACTAGCATAATCAGAAAGTATATTTGCATAGGCCTTCACACCTAAATACAAGTTTATGTTTATCGTAAAATAGGTTTATAGGGGAAAACGGTTTTTAGCCGACGGTTCATTACAATGTATAGCCTCTTAATTTGTTACATTACGTTTTTTCTTTTCTTTATCGTGTAAAACTTAGCTGTTTC
This sequence comes from Mythimna albipuncta, assembly GCA_929112965.1. Classification (NCBI taxonomy): domain Eukaryota; kingdom Metazoa; phylum Arthropoda; class Insecta; order Lepidoptera; family Noctuidae; genus Mythimna; species Mythimna albipuncta. Next base: position 13,614,735 of record OV815969.1, read on the forward strand.
TGCCTTCATTTAAAGCTATTAAGAAATCGTTAAAGGTATTTATGGAGTCTCATAAAATAAATAGTATGCGTTTTTATTAATTTTTTACTATAATATTGTTTTATTATATATTTTTCTTTGTTATACTTTTATTCATTTAGATGTCTTCAAGGCTAAAGTGAATAGGCTCTTATAAAATTAGTGCGCTTTACCATCAACGATTGCATCACTGCTTACCATCAGGTGGGCTTGCAGTCAAGTACTGGTTTATCTCATAAAAAATTAAAAAAAGTACTAATTTAAATTCTTTTTTTTTTTATACAGGGTTATTTGTAAAACACTAACAACCTTGCAGTCCTGTATTACTAAAATCATAAACAACAACTTTTGTTCTATGACATTTTACAATTTACCAAACAAACTTTCAAGATTTCGTTGTTCTATCTAACATATTTTAACTCTGTATTTTGTAATGCTTACCTACATCTGTATGACGCGACGCAGGCGCATCAAGCACCCCTGGCGTCCAATCCCTGCTCCCCTCCGTTATTTTATTATCGCTTGCTTCACATAGACTTCGCAATATTTGGAAAGTTCCATTTTAATATTTTTATTTTTGTATGAAAATCTGATGAACTAAAATATGATAAAGTTTTAAAAGTTATAGAACAAAGTTGTTGTGTATGATGTTAGTAACGTAGTCCAGTAAGTGTTTTACAAATAACTCTATATAGTTTGGTTATTTGCACTCTTAAACTTAATAAATTCGAATAGGGATTTTAATTTTTTTTAATTAATTTGAACTGATAATCGCTCAGTAACTATATAAATATAATATTATTGAGATAAAAAATTGTATCTGTTCATTGATTTCAAGTATAATCTAGTGGTTGCACTTGAATCCTAAGAACAAATACTACTTTAAAAAATACTATATTACACTTAATTTTATTTTACTTCTAGACAAACAGTCCAAGAACGAGCATGGAAATAATATCGTGCCTAAATTGCTTTCTCAAATGACGAATTTCATCCTCAACCGTAACGTATAAGTAGAACAGACTAATCCCCGAAAGGGAAGGCTGTTCCGCTAATGATAGCATTAAGTCCCAATGTGACGAGGGGCAAGCTGCTTGCCTGTTATCGGATTCAATCCCGGGCTTGGACAAAAAGTTCCGCAAGTGACCCGAATTACACTTGTCCTATTTAAGGACTTAAATCTGAGCCTCAAAAACGGCCCAGTCCTGACAAAGTGCTTCCTAGATGGCCTCATTTGTAACCAAATTATCTGAAGCTGCCAGAAATGTCGTTATTCATAACTAGCTTTTGCCTGCAGCTTCGCCCGCCTACATTAAATGTAGCCTATGTCATTCAGGAATTAAGTGGCTTTCTATCATTAAAAAAATTTTTAGCAATTGGGCTTTAACCCCTAGGTAAGTTACAACCGTTTCGTGTCAATTCTCGTTCGTTGATCGCCTCGACTCGGCCATGCCTACGATTCCTTTGTTCTTATGTCATTTCAACGCTCAGTCATGTGGTCATACGCAACGGCCGTAACTTGGCTAGGCTTGCAGTACCATCAGAGTTTACTTCTTACAAACAAAAAAACAAAGAAACAAAGTTTACCTTATAATATTAGTATACCCACATGTCATCATCAACCATGCCTTCTCTAAATAATGTTAAGAACTGCTTCTAGTCTTACCAGAGGCCTTTAAATATCCATATTTTATACTGAGTTACTGTCATATGACCTCCACGCTGTGTGGTCTTGACTTCAAATAAACTATTCCGTAATTTCTATGAATATTGAGAAATAGAAGCTCTTGCTGCAAGCAATCAACACTGTTTTTTATTGCAATACTATTTTTTAAATAAGATCCTGCAGCTAAAAAAAAAGAATATCCACCATAAAACACATTTGGAAATGTAATTAAATAAGATTATTTTTTCAACTTTCTTTAAGACTTGTCAAAATTTTAGTTGCCTTGTGTAAACAAGCCAACAAGAATCTAAAAAACTTTTATCGATTTTTTTTGCAATCAAACTAGGTAAGTATAATATTCTTATAAAGTCAATGTTATTAGTGCATCAATGTTAGTCTTGCTTGTGTTGTACTACTCTAGATCCCGCAAACTCTTCTATCTAAGTATACTGTTTTTATATTCTTTTCATTGTCTTCATTACTTGACCAGTATCTTACTTCTGTTATCTAGCGACCAAAGGAAAAGTATCAAGTAGTAAGTATAAGTATGCATATAAATTACACCCGATGACACCTTCGTTTGTTTCATCTTCAACTTGGCCTCTCACCTCATCTACGCCATTGATATCAACAATACGTGACAACATTATTGCAATGACCCGGAACAGTTATCATTCTACAAACGGTCCTATTATTCCCATCCGTTGGGTGACACCGTCGTAATCAATTACATTCATTATGTCATCTCCTAGACACGCTTGCTATCTATTGCGTACTAATTGTGTAATAATTATTCTATTTTAGTGGTTTCATCGTAAATGGAAATTTATGATCGGTTAAATTGACAGTGTTTGCGACTTGGCTTTGAAGTAAATTGTAGGGTTACTGAATTGTTGAAGAGCTACTTTGGGACCGCCCCAAAGTATTTTGTAGTTACTGGCCCGGGTTTATGTCGACACGGAGTTTTTATTATTTATTAAAAAAAAAACATAATAACTATTTTTTTTTGGCCTGTTGTTCTAGTGGTTAGTGACCCTGACTGCTATGCCGGAGGTCGTGGGTTCGATTCCCACCCAGGACAAATGTTTGTGTGATGAGCACAATCATTTGTTCTGTGTCTGGGTGTAATTTATCTATAATATGTATGTATTTAGAAATATATAAGTATGTTTATCAGTTGTCTAGTACCCATAACACAAGCTCTGCTTAGCTTGGGACTAGACGGCGTTGTGTGATAGTTGTGGAATATTATGTTATGTTATTTAAGATTTTTGTTTTTACCAAACCCTTTTAAAAACAAGCATTATTATCTTATGTAACTTTAAAAAAAATATAATATCAATAATTTTTTTATCAAACCAAACAATTTATATCGTTATGATTTTTATCCGGCGGTTGCTCATAATATGATAGATTTTAATAAAATATTTTTAATTTAAATTTTACTTCTCATCAGTGTTCTTATTATCAGTTTTTTTTTTTATATTTGTGGATTTCCAGAGGTTTAAAAAGTTCAAAATTAGTGCATCCTCGCCTCAATATAAATTAAAAAGCTAATTTAATTTATTTCTTAATTTTAATTCGATTTCAGTCTACTGATGTTACTTTGTTGATAAACTTGTAGCTTTGTGACATTGTTGACTAGGTGGTGTCTACTGAAATGTATCATTGATTTTAAAATCTATTCTTTATTTATAGCTGTATAGTGAAAAGGCAGGCAATTTGGTTTATTTAAAGGATTATAGTAATGTTCGTCACTAACCGCAGAATCGTCTATTATAATATTCAATTACCTAATAATCCCAAGTATTACATAATTTTTACTTGCTATTTCAACAACTTACTGATGTAGTTGTAATTAACCTTCAAACATTGCCAATCTCGCTACAAATGCATGTCCGGACATGATTGCACTTAATTAAATCACTGTGGCAAATGAGATTAGTACAAACCAATCAATAGAGCAAACATTAGTGAAATGGATAATTAATTGCTTAATGATCCCAGAATCTTGTGATGAGCAAATAATTTGTAACTATAAATCACGTTGGTTCTGCTTGTTGCAGGAGTTTATCATCATCATCATAATTTCTGCTTACGGTCGGTGTAAGTACTATAAGTTTTTAAAGAATAAATTATGAGATTTTAGAACAATATTGTGGTCCAATGACAAGGGCATCTGCTTATAAGTTGTACGTCGCTCTTTCAAATTCAGGTAGAAATTTTACTTTGTGTAATTTATTTCATCACCACTGCACTTAAAATGGCTACGGAAAACATAGTGAAGAAAGTAGCAATTTCTAAAATAAAAATAAAATATGTTTAAAAACCCGATTTTTTTCGCTATATTTCTGAACAAAAAATTTTAAGAGTGTGACATCTAACAACCCGCACTGGGAAAGCATGGTGACATTATAAAGCTGATTATGCTTATGATTACATTTGTAGCAAAAAAAGATAGTAACAGAAAATCTTGTAAATTGGACGTTAGTACCTCGAAAATATGCTTAATTCGATTAATGTTGGTAAGAATTTTAAGTACTTATTAACTAATATATCTAGGGATACTAAAATTGTAGAAGATATAACCGAGTTTAAATATAGCTAACTTAAAATTTAAAAATATACAGCGTATGAGATACTAAAAATATCAAAGTCAGCAGTAGCTTAATAAAAAGAAAAACAAACAGATAAAAACTATACACTTGAAATAAAATATATACCAAACCGATCCAAACGACCGGAACCAGTTGTTTATCTTACAGAAACTAACATAAATCCAAAGTTGAAAGATAAAACATTCCAATCCCGATTCTAATTTATTGCTAAAGGAAAAAAAATCTGATGCATTTCATCGAGTTTCCTTGTTGAGAAAAATCGGGCCATTACTTGAAGGGAAGCTGTATCGCCGCTCGTATTTCAAAACAACACTATTAGTACCGTTCTTCTTTTGTTTTGGTAACCCGTTATTTTAGGAGGAAATTGCTCTATTTTCTGCCCTGTTTAGGTTCGATTTTTCAATATATACTTTAACTGAGGAATAAAAACGGCAGCGTGATGACAGATTTTGTTTTGAGAATAAGTCAAACAGCATAGATTTTTTTTTACAATTGAGTTTAATCAATATTTTGGGCCCGCTCCAATCACGGCATAAGATCACTCTTTGAGGAACGATCAGAGGCACCTCAGTGTTTTCACGTTGTTTCGGGAGGTTCTTGTTTCAGCAGGCAATAGAAAGAAACTCCCGGGTATTATCATTGTGCAGATAGCCAGGAGAATATAGTAGAGCAATACGATGGAGGTTTGGGTGGAGCTCTGCCGTATCGCGGCTACCTCACCTCCTTGTCTGGCCCTGATCCAGGCTATGGAGCGAGCGAAAATGGGAAGCAGTCACATCTTTCTGTGAAGCAGTACTGCGAGCGAATTAGCTAATGGAAAGTGTGAGGCGGAGACAAACTTCACACCCCGGCCGTCGGGAGTCACAATGCACTTTCGGTTAGCGTAGCCTAGGGCTTGCGGACGTCGAATGTAATAGCTTCTGACGTTTTATAAGTGCCCATGTAGGCCTATGTGAAATAAAATATTTTGACTAACTTTGAGTTATGGATAGATCACTATTTGATAAGTACTAGGTCCGGGTCAACAGCGCGCTGTGTTACTGGTACGTCTCAAATTTCTAGTCAGTAGTATTTGCAGTAGTTAGTAGTTTTTTTTTCTAGTCTTTTTTTGTGTTTTCATTGTGTATTTTTAGTTTATATGATTGTGTGACGAATAAACGTTTTTTCTTTCTTTTTATGTAAGCAAAATTATTCAAAAGAGTTGCCCTCGCCTTGAATGGTAAAAGTTTGAAACTCCCTCTCCTCAAGAGCGGGAGGTTACTCCTGCCGCCTCTTTATGATTTCCAATTATAAAAAAAAAAAAAAACATTTTTAACTTTAAAAGACAATCGGATAATACTTTTGTCAATCTGTCACACATTTCATTAAATTCTGACATAATATTAGGTCTCGATATCAGCTGCAAACAGGTCATCAGCTAAACAAACTAACAATTGAATAAAAGTACTTAAAAATTCGTTTTTATTGGAATGCTTCTTTGGTGAAACTTTTCAATTATGTGGACATGACAATAGCATTAGGTTTTGGACTAAATTAATTGGATCGTGCTGTTAGTAATAACTAATATAATTTATCGTAATTAGTTATAATGAAGTTAATTTGTAAAGGACGTATTATTTATTTCTTTTGGTCAGGTTATATTTGTTTTTTTACAAACTATGTACTTTACGATTAACGCTAAAAAAAGTTGACTTAAAACGATTGACTATAAACGAGATATCGGTAAGTACAGACATCTCGTATACGGCCAATATATGGTCTTATGGTATATATATATATATGGTCGTTATTGCCAAGTGGCAATAACTTGAAAAACAGCGTTGTTAATGAAAAGGTTATTTTAAAACTAACCTAAAATTCTAGATAAACTGTAATAATATAAATCGATGCAGAACATTTCTAGTTCAATTAACTCAACAATTAGTTTTTTTCTAGCAAAACTTTGAGTGATAGAGACGAATTATGATGTATAGCTTTTACCCTCGGCTTCGCCTGCGTACATAAAAGCCTATATCACTCAGGAATAAAGCAGGTTTCTCTCGGTGGTAAAATTTTAGCAATCGCACGAGTACTTTCAGAGATTACCTCCTATAAACAAAAAAACAAACTACCTCTTTATTATATTAGTGTAGATTCAAGGGTAGGCTTTTATTGTACAACTAGCTGTGCCCGCGACTTCGTTTGCGTGGATTACGACTACGATTTTGAAAGTAGCCTAAGTTACTCCTAATTACATCAGCTACCTGCCAAAAAAGTGCCGTCAAAATCGGTCCAGCCATTTCAGAGATTAGCCGGAACAAACAAACAGACAGATAAAATTTGTAAAAATGGTATTATGGTGTTTGCATCGTATTTATATTCAAATGCGTGTAGTGAAAAGCGGTTATTTCAATATTACAAACGTACACTAAATTTTATTTACAATGCGTTCCAAATGAGAATAGGATCGCCCGCCATGTTGTAACGTCACGATTTACTGTCAAATCGAGGAAAGAAATTTTACGAAAACATTTAATTTTTTATGAACTGTGAACGAAAAAAATTTAATTGGAAACAATTCTTTAATTTTACTCATCTCTAAGTTCTTCAATTTGGCCAAATTTCTTCGATTTGACAGTACGACGAGACGTCCTATTCTCATTTGGAACGCGTAGTATATGTATACTTAGATAAAAACCTAAGTTTAAGTCCTCGCTACACTTCCAAAAGAGTGCTAGACACCGTTAGTGGTGCACCAGTTATTCTCTAGTTTAATTTCGCTTCACATTATCCGTCCTCTGTATGAAGTTTAACAAAGTTTTGTATCCGCCGTCGGACTCGGCTACTACTGCAAATGAAGCTCTCGTGGGAAATTTACCATTAGCGGTCACATTAAATTCTGTTTCATTCTTTATTTACGTCAAAACGCTTGTGCAGTGAAGAATTTCTTTGTTGTGCCCAGTTTGTGTTTTATTAGCGAGCAAAGCGACATTGTTTGTCAATTAGCGCAAAAATGGTTTATGTTTGTCTGTAATATTTTATTTTTCTAATTAAATTATGTCTGTTTCTGAAAATTAGCTTGACGGAAAATAAAAACAAATTCACTTATGTTTTAGATCTTCCAAAATGTTGAGAAAGAATTTGAAATAAAATGTTTGTTATTCTGTTATTGTTGTTATGCTTATATTTCCTCCGTGCATAATTTTTTTGCCAACCTCGCTGGTTTACCAAATAACGTGAAAAATATATTATCGGTGCCACCTTAATTAAACATTCAATATCTCTCCAGTAAAATCGAATCGCGTCTTATATAGCAGTACTTCTCTTCCTTCAAATAGATAGTTTTATATAAACACTTATGGGCATACATATGAATAAGAAAATCCAACTTTTACATTTACATACTAATTGCAACTTTCTCTATCCTTTCAAATTATACATACATTCAAAGTTCAACCTACAGAGTCATTCGACGGTTAAGTTTCTATCACGTTTCGTCTATACGTACTAATAAGTGCCCACATCCATACTTATACCTTATTAACACTAAACTGCTGTCGTAAATGAAAAATGTCCTTTTAACCGTTATTGTGATTCGCCTGACGTTGAAATAATGCATCCGTATGGTCGAGCATGCTTCGATTTTCTAAACCCAGTGTGAGATTGACCACAAAATAGGTAAGCTCAAAAGGCTAACTCAATAAGAGTGAAACCGCATATGTGCACATGTATATTTTTCCACTGATTCAACACCAGGAAGATTGTATCTGGTTTACTACAAAGTAAACCAGATACAATCTTCCTGGTGTTGCTTCTAGTGAGTTAGGTACTACTCTTTATTTTTTTCTACTATTCCTTTATTTTACTATGTTGCCGTTGAATTTCTGCACACGTAAACATCCTTTTTTTGAGGTGAGAAATTGGTCAATTACTTTTCCCGATCTAGGATAGAGCAGGAGCTAGGATAGAAGAGGATTATTTAACACATCTGTGCCCTTTAGTTGCCTTTTGAATTTTAAAACTGCAGCCCCCCTAGCCAAGTTACAACCGTTTCGCTTGCGTCGAACGCTTCGAGTTAGCCGCGTCGCCGAAACTTTTGTTCTGACCACGTGACTGAGCGTTGAGATGACGTCATTCCCGTACATTTGAAGCGTTCCACTAGCGTTAACTATTGCAGATTAGAAACTTGGCTAGAGGTACAGGTCCTTTTCAAATGTACCTTCCCCAAAATTCCCAGCGGCGGGTATCGAGAAACGTAAACTTACGTATGTCATAATCAAGTTTAGTTCGTTTTGGCGGTATAAATGTCACTAGCATTGTTAAGGTTACTCGAAGTTTGCGTGCATTTTCGCTTGTTGTATAGAGCTGTATTTCTGCACCTTTCTATTCTGTATTGCGTCGGTGGTCGATGTGGCAGGCATGGTAATTACACCAATTAAAATAACTCCACTTGTAACGTCAACTGAGGCCTTCGCTTGATAAGGTAGTGCCTGTTAATACACGATTAGAACGATATTTTATTAATTGATTCAAATATCAGATTGTGTAATGCTTGCATTTTAAGATTATTTCTGTGACGAGAATTTTCATTGGAATAAAGTTATATTGGAATATTAAGAGTCTATGTTACTGCTTCTGCACATGGATATGAATAACTTTTTTTAAAAAAGTCATAGAGAATATTTATAAATAAATTGGGTTTTCCACATTAATTTTCATCAACGGATGATAAGTCACTTTTTGGGATTTTACTATAACTTTAATGAAGAAAGTGGTTCCTTTCCATGAACAGAAGCAAAATTTAAAATTTGATCTTAGATTCGCCATATAGCCAAACTTGGCAGTGGGCAGGGCCACATTGCTCGCAGAACATATGGTCGATAGAGACGAAAGGTTCTAGAGTAGCGACTAAGTACGTCCTGGAAGACGCAGCGTTGAAAGCCCCCCCGCAAGGTGACACGCTTAGGTACCTATGTATAACAGTGGGCATCTTTCACTAAAATGATTATGATTGATGATAACCACAGATTTCCTATAGGTAGATTTTAAATTATAAACAGTTACAATAAATCTTCTTATTTAAATCGAATATGCATTAATTTTCAAATATCATAAATAGCCACTTGCACTTTTGTTACATGCGTTTTCTTAATAGCGTCTAATATAAGTTATGAGAATGAACCCATAACAATACAATGGCATGAAACCAATAAACATCATAGAGAGACGTCTATATTTCATAGTAACGTTGAACTTTAAACTCAATCTCTCTAAATCAAAACTGATTTTATTACGCCTATTGCCCTACACAACTTATTCAGATAAAGTAATACTTAATGACCAGAACTAAACTTATCATCTTCGATAACGCGCCAAAACATCTATAAAAAAAGTTTAATCCCATACCCGCCAAAGAGATTTAAAATAAGTTTCAATCGTAAATTAAATTCTACGCACACGTAGGCAGTTCAATCAGCCTGCTACCTTGAAAAGGAAATAAAATTAAAAAGTAAAGCCGAGAGTACAAATGAGGCGGGTAAAATTATTTTTACGATTCTGTCTCTCAATTAGGAGAAGCAACGACAGTAAAGTGTCAGTGTTATTTAAATTTACTGCACCAATTAGACTCGCTATCATCACAGGAGTGATGAAACCATACCGTGTCGTGAGTAGCTTCCCTTATTAAGAGTTCTATAATTAAAATTTACAGCACCAAGCGGACGATTCGAATAACTAAGAGAATAGCTACAAATGATTCCATTAACTAGTTTAAACATGTCGGGTATGAAGTTTACACTTTATATTGGGAACAGTGATGAAGAAAAAATGCAGGTCAGTTTAGATTTAGTTATTTTAAAATTTTATGAGTGACTGAAGTTGTAAACTAAAGTCTGCGTGATGATGAATGATATGAACATAAAAAGCATGATAGCGGTCGCAAAGGAAAAATGATTAATATATCACACTACATAGTAAGAATTTCAACATAGTACAAATTATATAAGAATTATAATAAAAAATAAATTATTTTTTGAATGCAAATCAAATGTTTTTGTTAAACTATAATCCTAATTTGTTCAATTTAATATATTCTGGTTTCATTCATGATATAACCCAATTAATAAAATTATAATAAAAAAAAATCTAATTTTTGTTCAAAAAATAAAATTTACTAATTTATATAGTGGAATAATTGGAAAAATAAGGGCAATTTCTACATCAAAAATTAAAAAAAATTACAGTAATTAAAAAAAAATGCAAAGAGAAAGGTATTCGAGCTGAGGATTTAGGATCAAATCCACATTCAAATGGAGAACATTTTTCTCGATCTGAGAATGTTTTTTTTTAATAAAATAATAGATAAAAATATTATAATATTAGAAATTAATATAATAATAATAAAAATATTTGTTATTAAAATAATTATTTATATTATTATCTTTATTCAATTTTTTTTTTACATATAAAATTACATTTTTAAATATTTTTTAACGAAATTATACAAAAGAAAAAAAAAACATTTAAAAATATAAAAATATAGTTATCCACCGGTGTCGGGAGCAGGGTCCAAGCTACCGGTGGTTAGGGCTGCAGAGACAGGAACCTCCTCACAATGCGAGCCGTATCGAGGAGTACTGCCTTCTGTATCAGGCCCTTGATCCACCCGTGCAACGATAGCTTCGACAGATGGTCGTCGAAGCTTTATTATTATTATTATTATATTAATATTATTATTATTATTTTTTATTAATATAAGAATTTCAGTTCAACTTGTTAAATTAAATGTTTTGGTCGATGAACTTATAGAGTTCTAGAAAAATACTTTGTATGAAGTGATAATAAAAACAATAATGCAAGACGATCATAAAACACATTCAACTGCAGCTACAAAACAACGGACAGCTCCACCGAAGCAGTACAATGTGCCATAACGACGCCAAAGCGACATGATGAAGGAAAATAAACAATAACTCAAGCCAACAGATACCGCTGTATAAAAGGATTGCACCAAAACACATATAACTCAGAAAGTAAGTTGGCGAGCAAAACATCCTGCCATGTACCAAGTAGCACATTCTGGCAACGAAGGCGAGAACAATCTGTATAATAGAATTTACTTGTTTCTTCAATCTTCGTGACCATGATAGTTCGGGACCCGGCGACACTGTGGCGGAATGGCGGTTGCTCTCCTGAATATAGATAGGCCTTTACCTTTGTCCTAGTTGATAATTAAGCACAAACGAAGCTGGTTTATTGACTGCGGCTCGGTTAGTTAGCTATTGAGTCGGTTTCCACTTTTAGCGGTGTTCTGGTTTTAGCGTGAATTTACATTTCACTTTTTTGTGTGAATTGTTGAAGGTTTTGCGGTAGAGCTGTTGTTTTTGCTTTTATTTATACCTAAGTTTAATAAATAAATAGATTGATATATTATGTACTCTTTATTATACACCAATAATAAAATAACAGTAGGAACATAATAGAAATAAATTGAAAGTATGTGAGTTAATGCATTTTTTTTTTACTCTACCTCAAATTACACCAATATTACAAAGGCGAAACTTTGTGAGAATGAATCGGCACATGGGCAGTCCAGATCCTCAAAATGGCATTTATATCTCGAGAGTATGCTACCTTGGGTTAATTATCTACTACGAGTATTACTTAGGCGAAGACACTAGCAGTTATCTAGATATACAACATCTACCCACTTGATCTCTATGTGTTTGTCCCCAATACAAGATTAAGACATAAATATCAAGGCTAAACACATAACACATTTGCACTATTTCATCTGGCTCCTAATGTAAATCAAACATATAATTAAATACTCTTGATTTATTATATCTATTAACATAAAAACAGCCGTAAAAGTATTGCCTAATCGAAATCAATAAACCATTACTCAAGCGAACGCCGAGATGATGAGTAAATATATTATATTTGCGTAGGTATATAGGTGTCTATGTATGTGTGTCATTTGTACAAATGAGAGAGATGATATAAACCAATATCATAAATAGTCCTCATTTGTCTACCTACGTGAAGGTACGCTCGATCACAAAATGGTTTTGTCAATAATTTTGATGGGTCGGTTTATTGAACAGAATGATGAACGGTCTTGAATTTATATTTATATAGGATTTTATATAAATCCGCTGATTCTTATAATTCATATCTCATTATTTTAATCCCCTCATCCATATGATCAGGGATATTTTGGGTATAAAATATCCGTATGATACGGATGTAGAAATAATATAATAGCGGTTTAGAATTTGGTCACGAATATGAAGCTATTTCGGGTTTTCGAAGATTTTACTTTTATTTCTAGTTTACATTAAACTTTTTTTTTTCAATTTAGATTTATCATTTGTTTTTACCATCTACACCAGTCTAATATAATAAAGAGGTAAAGTTTGTTTTTATGTCTCTTTGGTTTGTTGAACGTAATCTCTGAAAGTACTAGTCCGATTGCTAAAATTTGTTCACCGATAGAAACTTGCTTTATTTCTGAGTGACTTATGTTATATTTTATGTACGCGGGCGAAGCTGAGGGCAAAAGCTAGTCAGTTATATTTGTAAATAAATTATTGTAGCCAGTTTAAGTCTTCATCTTTATCCGAAACCATTCAAAATCTTTTATTTATATCGATTTCGGTAATATATTTTTTTATTTCGGATATCCGATTATTTAGGTACCTAACGGTTATGGAGCACTATAACATCGCTGGTCTTGATACTATTTTTCGTCCCTAAGTTCTTATAGAAGGGTTTTACTTTAATTAAATCAAACAATCTCGTAACCGGCCCTTGTGGATAGATAACAAAGCAAAAAATAATTTTGATAATGGCTTACGGGAGTGGGTTTAACATTAAACTGATTGATTACTTAAAGTATAACTATAATTCAGTTTAAGAAGTTGGTTTTAGGATTAGGTAGCCTATATGGTGTCTCATTACCGGGTAATGGCCTGTTTCTCTTTCCAAACGTCCGTCTTGGGCGTCTCTGACAAAATTTACCTCTCAGATACACAATAACCTTAAAAAATATATATATATAGCCTACTGGTATTAGGAAAATGGTTTGAATTCTGTTCTCGATGTTATGGAACTGCTACTAGCAGTCTGGACTCTATAGACAGAAACCGCCTCACAATACGAGCCGTTTCCTAGATTATTGTTTTATGAATCAAACTTCCTAACAAGAATCTCCTGAGGTATTGATCGAAGCTCATTGCATTATCATTAAAACGATCGCCGAGTTTACATTCCCTTCGATTTATTGTTATAGTACTGGTGTATAACTACATATTTACCCGGTACGATTTTCAGATTTCTTTCATGGTAATTGTAAACAACTTCAAGCCTTTCATTTGTCGAAGATCACTCGGAGCAGTAACATCGTTCAAGGAATGAGACTATTCGTTTTTCAATTATTTCTATTGATTTACTGTGTTATGTAACGATACTTTGTTGAAACAAATAAATCGATGGTCAATAGATGTTTTTGTTTATGTCTTTTTTATAATTTTCACATAACATTCTTTATGCAGTTTATATACATTTCTATCTTGCTTATTTTTGTGTTTGTTTGAGGTAAGTTTACTGCAAATATTTTCTGGTTCAATCAATTAGCTGAGAAAACTTTCGTCCATTTTGCTTGCGACATCTTCGGTATAGTTCCTGATAAATATCCTTGTTTCTTGCGAGGAACTATCCACATTTGTGGTCAACTGTACGTTAGTGCAACCCACTGAGCGTTCGTTATGGGGAAAGTTTGGAAAGCTCACAACTTGATGCTGTCATTGTTGAATTTGGATTTATGCCAAAGCTGCAAAGACGCATTGCAGAGTAATATTCAGAATTTTTCGTACTAAAGGTTGTTTGGACACGAGAATCTGGGATATGTCGCCCGTTTGTCATTTACAGGAGATTTATTGTTAAAGGCGGTTGTAGCGATATCTGACTTCAAGTTGTGGGATGTTAGTTATGATTTTAGTTGTTTATGTGAATATTATGCATTATGATTTAAATTAGTTTTGTAGCCACTAAATTGTGATTTATCAATATGTGTATTTGTTTAAAAATTGTAGCAAATATTAAATGTTATATAATTTTTAACTCCGTGGAAAAATGAAGTAAATTAAAAGCACATATTTATTCAAAATTTCTCGACAATACATGTAATAAAAGTCAATATTTAACACTGACTTCTTGAACCATATCAAGTTTTTCTTTAGGAACAATAACATCCATCCCAAACTGTAGGAAAAACTAAGTCAAACCCAAGTCATTAACTCCAATTCTGGTCACGTCACATTTACCTTGAGTTCCATCTACACTTCAGGCGAAGCTCTCCGCGCGTGCACTCACACACTTAAGATCACGTAGCCGTGATTTGCATACTACGAGTTGACATACTTTATTCCTCACAGCTACATAAGTCCACTTATCTTAGGCAATAGATCGGTGTGAGCCGTTAAACTAGAATTGCAATAGTGTTTGCGTAGCACGTCATTAAATCTTATCATGTCCGTGTCAGTTTCATCAGAGTGACACGCGACTTTATTATCATATACCACGTCTTCTGGTTAGTTTGTTTCTTTGGATTCTTGAAATGTTTTTTTTCTTATTCTTGATCTTTACCACGATTTCGCCTTATGGATGAAATCTTGATGAAGAATATTCTTGACCGTGTTTAAAAATGGAAGTTTTGTTGACGATTTGATTACTTATCTCTAAATTAAAAAAAAAAAAAATCTAGTAAGTTTTCAGTGGGATTATCCAAATCAACGACTGGCTGGAGACAAATGCAAATTAAAAGTTTCAACAGTCATTAAGTTCATAATATCCTAGTTTTAGTTCCTGAGTAAGTTAATGCCTCAGGCGACAGTAAAACTGCACTTGCTGGTGAATTTGCTAACTAGTTGTCAGTCTTGCAGCATTTATATTATTTTACAAACGCGCTGCTCTTTCAAGCTACCCTGTTAAAACTTTCTAGCTATAATAATCATAATAACAAACTTGGTATTTAAACAGAGGAATTCTGCGGCAAGATGAAAGACTAAATACCGTTTGTATTCAATTAATTTACGTCAACAATACATTGATTAAACGCTGGACCCCACAGAGGAAACAATAACAAAAGACGAAACATGTACAACAAACGATAAATCTTGATGCAACAATGGCGTTTCTTTGTCTCAAAACCAGCATCTTTTGTTCAGTTTTTGGTATGAAATCTGTGATATAGCAACACTGTTCATTTGCGCCTCGGGTAATATCATTTTCCACGTTTTCCTTTCCTTTGTCGATGTAGACACAATAAAAGCAAGCCGGCTCGTTAATCGCACAGAGTAGTCCTGGCGCGTAATTAACTTTGCAGCCAGAGAGAGTAGAGATTTACGTGGACCCCGGGTACAATTAAATTTGCATAGGAAATTGCACAGAATGAGCTAAGAATAAGTTACCCGAGTATGAAACTAAATTTTATGCTTGTCGTCGGCTAGAGGACCCTTATTTATTTACCTGGCTCTTAGCCTTGTAATTGTTAACCTGGGATACAATGGCAATTATTTGGTCCGAATTGTATTAGCAAAGAGACTAGTGGTGGCCCCAGTGGTTATAGCCCCGACTTACGAGTAGTAGCTCACGGGTTCATACCCAACCAGGCGCATTATGTCAAAACGGCCACGAAAACATCATGAGGAAACCACCATGTCCTAGAAATAATATTTGGAGACATGTGACATCCTCCAATCTGCCTTCGGCTCACGTGGCAGATTTCGGCCCATTCCTTCTCGAGTCCTGAGTCTTAGCAGTGGGAACATTTTAGGGCTCATTATACTAAGTTATGTTAATGTGTCAACAAAATTGATAGTACTGTAAGCCCCGATAAAATGATTTTTTAAATTTTAAACGAAATAATCTCATTCCCATCATTTATTTTCTAACATCTACCGCATAAAATATTCAAGATATATTTGACAGTGAACTATTTTTAATATCTTCAGAAACTTATTAGCTCGTATCTCATAACATCCAAATAAAAATTTTGCTTTTTTTGTTTTACTAAACCCATTTAACAGAGAAGCAATGATTCGTAAAACTGTGGCTATTTGTAGCACAGCGGTGTAATTGGCTATCAGAGCGTGTTGAAAAATGGACAGATGTTTATTTTAATACACTCCATCCATCAAGACTAACAGCGGTGCTACCTCGAAGACAGACCATAGCAATGTAATTAAGGATATTGAAAAACAAACAATTATTTTCTAATCATGTTTCGTATTCTAGTGGAGTACCCCATAATTTTCGTGATGAATTACTCTAAGTGCTAGTAAATACGTAAACCTTCTCCATATTAATGGATTCTTGACTATCCATTTCCTTTCTGAGTCATGTTTTAACGTAGTAATGATCAGACAGTTATCAAACTAAGAAAATATTAAGAGCATACCTAGTTGATTTGTGTGTTCATAATGTACTTATGCCCGATTTGGACACGGTTCAAACTATCTTTACAGATATTTTATGTTTAAGTTTAATACTCTTCTAGGCACGTGTGCCAATGATTTTTATTATGAAAAAGTAAAAAAATTAACAGTAGGCATCTTTATAAAATCTTATAATACTTATGTACATTGTCCATCTATGTCATAGTAGACTTTGAAACCATTCAAATGATAGACGATTTTCTCCAAACCAGTTTCATTAGAAAGGCAATTATGCCAAGATAAGTTTATACCATTAAAACAATGCATTAAAATATGCCCTCTTTTTTCTAAAATATAAATATCTCTGTCTAGTATATATCTCTTTTTCTAGCATTTTAGCACACGCCAAGCATTGGCGAGTTCCTCATAAAGTTAAGTTTATTACTTCAAAGTGAGTATGTTTAATTTTCCAATATATTTATTACACAATACTTTGCAGTTTCCCCACAAATAGTCTGCAGTGTACATTTTATTGCTGCATTCGTCCGAACATTTCCACGATATTTTTCATATTTTACGACGTTTAGAATTTACGCCTCTTGAGAGTGAAGGCAGACATTCAGACAAGTCGCCGCTTCCTGACTATTCTTGTGTGCATCGTTCCTTTTTAGGGTTCCGTAGCCAAATGGCAAAAAACGGAACCCTTATAGATTCGTCATGTCTGTCTGTCTGTCTGTCTGTCTGTCTGTCTGTCTGTCTGTCTGTCTGTCTGTCTGTCTGTCTGTCTGTCTGTCTGTCTGTCTGTCTGTCTGTCTGTCTGTCTGTCTGTCTGTCTGTCTGTCTGTCTGTCTGTCTGTCCGTCCGTATGTCACAGCCACTTTTTTCCGAAACTATAAGAGCTATACTGTTGAAACTTTGTAAGTAGATGTATTCTGTGAACCGCATTAAGATTTTCACACAAAAATAGAAAAAAAGCAATAAATTTTGGGGGTCCCCATACATAGAACTGAAACTCAAAAATTTTTTTTTCATCAAACCCATGCGTTGGTATCTATGGATAGGTCTTCAAAAATGATACTGAGGTTTCTAATATCATTTTTTTCTAAACTGAATAGTTTCCGCAAGAGACACTTCCAAAGTGGTAAAATGTGTGTCCCCCCCCCTCTAACTTCCAAGATAAGAGAATGATAAAACTAAAAAAAATATATGATGTACATTACTATAAAAACTACCAACGAAAATTGGTTTGAACGAAATCCAGTAAGTAGTTTTTTTTTAATGCGTCATAAACCGAAAAAAATACACTATTATTAAAACATCGATCAAAGTTACAACACATTACAAGAACTTTTATATTATGTTACTTGCTGCTACGGAACCCTTCATGGGCGAGTCCGACTCGCACTTGGCCGGTTTTTTTTCATACTGCTGCCTTCAGCATGTTGTAAAAATTTGGTAGTAAAAGGCACTTAATATTTCAGTTACCTACTTTACGGTAAGCAATGTAATTTTACTTTACAAAATAGTACTTGTATCTTACAATGTAATTTTCCAATGATTTGTGTGAGAGAAGAGAAGAGCTGTTGAGTTACGTAAGTAGATAATGAATAGAAAGAAGAAGATGATGGACGAACTAGATGCGTTCGTTAAGAATCCGAAATAATTTTGGGACATTAGCAAACGTTTAGTTGACTCTTAAAACGACCTGAGATTTTGCCTTTTCTTTAGCCAAAAAAATACGCATTGTTATTAAACGTGGCTATGT
Organism: Mythimna albipuncta; assembly: GCA_929112965.1. Lineage (NCBI taxonomy): Eukaryota > Metazoa > Arthropoda > Insecta > Lepidoptera > Noctuidae > Mythimna > Mythimna albipuncta. The sequence goes on from OV815969.1 coordinate 13,633,218, forward strand.
TTCCAATATCTGACCACAAACTTCATTGCTAGCGATGTGGACGAATTCTATTTACTCAATGTGTTCTTCCCCTTTCTCCTTTTTATAAGCTCATATATGTACATAAGTATGTGTATAATAAGTAATGTATTTGTCCATATTATTGTTATATTGCTGCGTAGCCCGCGTGGTAGTTTACGGACCATTTCCTCTCCTAGAGAAGTCCAGTAGTGGGAATATTAAAATATTTTAATAAATAAAAGATTTAAGAAGGCTAGCTATTGACCAGGGGCCTAATTCTGCTATTTTTATAAATTCGTCATTCCAACACGATCCCATGGTATTTTTGCTAAAAGTTTGTAATCTGCTAATTCATAATGATCGATCATAGATCGGTCAATGGTCTTGTAATAGAATTGTGGTAGAATGACAATATCAAGCTTATTGAAAGCACTAATTGCGCAATGACGTCGTAATGGTAGGTCACTGATCAACTCTCAAAATTTTTGCAGATTACCGCATACGTTAGATATTCATTTGTCATTATGTACGAGATTACCATTTTGTGCAATTTCTTTCAATGGAGTGTCAGTGGTTGACCGTCGGAAAGTCATAATGACGCCATTATATTAGTAGATTACCAAAACTTGTCAAACAATTATGAGATCAATGATAGACCATTCTGACACTATTGTAATAGCAGACTTGAGGCCCAGATTAAACTAGTTATAATAATAGGTGAGCTCCCACAACTGAGCATAGTTGTTCACTTCCTGTGCCGATTTCCAAGTTTCTATGCCAGCCTTATCCAGGTTGGCAAGTCTTTTTCAATCAACATTACTTACTGCTTCGGATCCTTGGATGTAACTCGGTCACTGCATCTATTATCACCTATCATACCATATGGTTACATGTAAAAAACAAAATTCTTCAAGTTTTTAATTAGTATTTGTAAAGATGGAATATATCTGTTGTAAACATTATTTAATTACACAACAATATACCATAAAGTAATCGGCCTTATAATGTTTTCACTAGTGGGATTCAGCCCTCTTCTTTAAGAAAGGGAAGGTTAGCGAATATCACATGTCTTAATTTTTTTAAATTCTAGTACATGGCTGGTTTGAATTTATGACGTACAATTCGTTAGTCGGAGCCGTTACAACCACTGCTCTTTTATTACATTGTACAAACCATTATGTACTACCAAACAATCAACTATTAAGATTCCCAATCACGCCTTTTCTTCAACCTTCAACCGAACCTAACCGCTTAGCAGGTGTAGACTTACTTATTTACTTACTACACTCTCTCTTTTTTTAATTTACTTTTGTTTTTTTGGTGTTGACCTACTTACAAAGAACCCTGATTGTACAGATTTCTGTCAAAAGTGCTTAAACCTAGTAGAGTATTGACTAGTATGTTAGCATAATTGACGAGACTCGATAGTTTTTATAAAGTTCTATTGTTTATAATATATAAATACCTACCTGTCAATTCATCTGCCCTCCGCTGGTGAAGTCTTTTTCTATGGATCCTTAGCGTTCTCTGTTGATGATCTGAAAAGTCTCATTAACTTCTCTGTTTCTGCTTTTATATTAGTGTGACTTTAACTGAGAAACAGTTTATATTAAGTGATTGTTATTTTAACACGTAGTTATATACGTTTTACACGTAAAAGTACAAAACTCTGGCCAGTTACACAAGTATATATTGAAAGACATGTACCTACATAGTTTAGTTTAATATTGGGGTTGTCACCAAGACTAAAGTAAATTCAATACAATGCAATTTAATTCAATTCAATTTATTTCCACAAATTAACAATAACCTTAATCATGTTTACATAACTATTGCTTACTTAGTTTCTAAAATACACATACCTTAGATAAAAATCGTAAGTACACTTAAAGCTTTGGTTGTTGCGAAACCGATTCACCCCCCCGTACTAGTTTGAACTGTGTTACGGTGGGACAATATTCCTCGCTCGCAGCAATATAATAGTAAATTGTGTACATATGTACGTGTATGTGACTATAAAACTAATAGGCAAGCTTGTCGACTTGGAAGTACGAGTATGATGAAAATTTCATATTTCACCAAGAAAGGCTTGTCAAATATTTCATAAGCCCGGCCACTAGACGTGATGGGATGAAAACTTCCTTTAAAATGCTGCCACTGGCTATCCACTTTTATCGTATGAAACAATAAAATGCTGCAGGTATGAGACTTCGCTAGAACCACGAGAATTTCGGAAAGATATATACCGTTGTCCTGGAGTAATCCAAGTAGTTTTTTTTTAATATTTGTAATGGAACTGATCTCAATTTATATTTTTTTTATTTATTCCAATGCAATTTTGAAATATTTTTGTTTTAATTATTTTATTTTATAAGTGCTGTGCACGCCTATAAGTGACAAATTCACCATAATATTTATTTGTAATGTTCTTTTATTTGTAATGTTATTCAGTGAATGATTCGTTGGTTTATCGATTAAAAAAAAAGTCAAATATTGTAAAAATTCAAAAAAGGGAAATCAGAAAAGGGTAACTGTAGGAGACGGGCGAATATTATTCAGTAAAAAAACCTACCTTCTGATAGGTCTACCTTCTTTCCTAACTTCTATTAACTGCAGCTCGTGGCTACATAATAACAACCGTACGGGTTGATATTCGAGGTTAAGTTACAATTAACATGATTCATCAATGGGTGTACTGGTAGTGGTATTGTGGTTGTTATGATGTTGTTTGTTGTGATCGAGTTTCTTTCCTGGCACAAAAAAAGCGTTAAGCCGCTGGCCTCAGCTCTCATTTGAATATCTTTGAAAGTTTGAAAAAAAATCTAAAACTAGTCTATCAAAAGGTATCAGTATTCAAAGGGTATCTTATTACCCAGTAACTAGGGTGTGGAAGTCAGATGGCAGTCGCTCCATGTAAAACACTGGTATCCAGCTGCGGGTCGTCTTCCAGTGTAACCAGATGGTTAGAGTAGAAGACAACCCGAACCAAGGTGGGAAAAGGCGAGGCAGATTGATTGATGGACCTCCTTCAACCAATCAGCCCAGCTTTACATACCAATGTGACTGGCGCAAAATTGGCAAACAAAGTCTATTATGGATGTGTATTTTATATATTAGTTCCGGCCAATTAAATGGGCTTGATTAAAAACTTGTTTTTATGCCGCCATGGCGATAAAATATCTACCTACCCATATTTTGTATAGAAATGAATTATTTACAATTATCTTTTTGGAGGTATGCGGAACAGAGAGTAAAGTCCCACATACCTCCGTTGAAAAGGGACGACCCGGGCAATTGCCCGATAGATGACTTCGGGCTGTTCTATAAGTTCAAATCGCGTGGAGAACTTTAATTGTGCGATGCAGGATTAGTTATTATGTGGCGCCATAGATGTCGCTACATCTTCTTTCTCAATAGAGGTAGCGTTGGAAGGCCTGCCGTAAGGTGAACCAATGACGTGATAAGGATTGCAGGAATCCAATGGATGCGAGACGCCCAGGACTTTGTGATATGAGACTTGGAGGAGGCCTATGTTTAACAGTGGACGTCTTCTGGCTGAAATGATGATGATGGTAAAATAATTCAAAATGCCACCTGTACTTGTGTGTGTTCTTGCTTTTTATTAGATACTTTTGATAAAACGATGTATCGTTTCGAATTGAATGTAATTATTATCACCCAATTCGCATTTACAATGTGTTCAAACAACATAAATAAAGAACAACTACCCGTATTTTTTAGCTAGTGCATTCACCTCATAAAACAGCCCGTTCTCATATATGATCAACATACTATGTACATGACCAACATAAACCGTAAATGACCAACATAACCAATACATGGCCAACATAGCCTGACCAACTCAATCACAACCACAGCCGCTCCAACCATGTAATCAGTGCGAAATTTTTAAAACTGCTTTATTCCACCATAAAAAGTCCATTCTCTGAAGAAAGTGGTCTTTTATACAGGCTTATCAGTGGTTAGGGCAAACACTGCTTTTGTTATACAATTAACTTTTAATTTACAGCGGCGCCTTATCGCCGCTAGAGCATTTTCTTCGTTATTTTCAGGAAACGACTCGTTAAATGGAAATTGTGGCGGCTTTAGATAGTTTCTTTTGGTTTAAGTGGATTTTTATTACAGAATAGGGTCAAAATAACATGGCTTAGGATAATTTGAATTCCTTTTCTTGTTAGAACTCCTGGATAAAGCTATTTGTAAGATGCCTTTTATGTATTGAGGTTGAAATTAGAAAATATTTTGGATTTTTTCTTTAATAATTTTATTTTATCCACCCAACTAAGGCCGACTATGCACCCAAGTGCATAGTCGGCCTTAAAATGTAAACCGTTGGGACTCAGGCCTCTTCTCAAAGAGAGGGAATGGACCGTAAACCACGCGGGCCCAGTGTGGGTTGGTGAATGTAACAATGTCTTCTAATTTTTTGGTTCCAGGACGTGGCGGTTTCCTCACGATGTTTTCTTTCACCGTTTTGAGAGTAGTGATGACGAAATAAATTACACAAAGTAATACGCCTGGCTGGATATGAACCGGTGACCTACAACTCGGAAGACGGAGCTGATACCACTCAGCCACCACTGCTTTATTTGGGTGGCTAACAGCTAATAATATCGTTTTTTTTTTTTTGCTATTTACAATTTTCAGGAAGACGTCGACTATTTATTATTTCTGCGAATTCATTTATTATTCATCGTATTATAATTACCTGCCTGGTAAGCGTCCATGTAAATTTTTCATATTACTATGCAAAATTAAGTAAGTAAATATGTACACATATCAACGACGACGTCGCAGAAAATAAAACTGCTTAGCAAAGTACAAAAAGGTCGCTGTTTTATTTAAATTATATTTTCTAACGAGACTTTTATACATATTGCAAATTTCGCCATATTAACACTTTACTTGATTATAATTTTTAAAATAGGTACTTTGGTTAGTATGTACAGACACACACGCAAAGGTTTTGAGGTGAGGGCAATAAACCTTTGTTTAATTTATTTTATATATCTACACAACACGCTGTATGTGGCTGTATCTCCTGTATCTCTTATACTTTTATATGTGAGTGTCTGAGTGACATAACTTACTATAAACTAAATCCAAAAAAATGTCATTTTTAGTAAGTTTTGACAGAGTGACTATTTTTCATGAGATAAATCATCACATAATTTCTCCCGTTTGGGTCGGGGTGACAGGAACTGTTTATTATTTTACTGACTAAACCCGTATTTCTTCAAGTTACCCTTTGCGTTCCAGATAGCCACGGTAACTATATCAAACAATCGCGCAGCGTATCAACGGGGTGTCGGTGTATTTGAGTAATTTATATTTACCATTTTACGGAACATATCCCATAAATGGGCCGCTATAAATTCACTTCCACCTAGCAGCAATTCTTCATAAAACCAAGAGCCAAATATCTAGCCCAAAGCATCGGAATTCAAATCGCAAAATACGCCAATAACGCAGCAAAGGGCTGCAATTACGGGGCTTAACGTCCAATGTGAAGATGTCATTCCACCCGTTCCACCAAATTGGAGGTCATTCAATTTGCATATAAAGCGTGCAGAGGCGTCAATAGGACGACACTACGAGAGGGCTCGATATAAGTCCCATTTCGTTGAGTACGACCCTGGATCGACCATTCCCGAATACGGCCCTGTGTTGTTTACATTTTGTGAAATGTATTGTTGGGATCGGGAAGTGTTTTATTTTCATGTTTCAAGCTCGAATGATTATGTTGTTCAGGATGGACTGAAAATTAATTTAAGCCGAGATCAATAAAATAATTATCCATCATAGCTCAATTTATTCAGTTTGAATGTAAGATTGTAGAATTGATAAAGAATTGCTGAGTCATTTTCGTAACTAGCTCTCTCGGTTTAAGGTGCATAATGCATTGACCAATCCTCAGCTGCAAGCAAACGATTGTTTGGGTTTAAGCTGAAGTCGTAAAGCTTGACAAAAGAGCCGTTTTGCAGCTAACAGTGTCTATTTCCAGAACCCGTGATAAAACTCTACGAAGACGGAAGCTCTTTGAAGGTACTGAAATACCTCCATACTCTAGCGTTGTTCCATTTTGAAATTAAACAGTTACGTTAGGCTAGAAGCTCTCCTTGTAAAATACTAGTATACAACTACATCCAAGTAGATTTAGAACCGTTCCTTTTGGTAAAGGACTGAAGAATATAAACAACGTTGACTTTTATCTTTATATTACGAGCACCTATAAGCTGCTGCTAGTGGCTCCGGCGGCGTGAAAGTAGAAAATTGTTCCAAGGCAACGTACTCCTGAATAACAAGTTTTCTGTGTGCTGATCCAGGACCTAGTCTACTCGTGTGCCAAATTTCGTCCAAATTCGTTAAGTCGGAAGCGTGAAGAAGTAACAAACATACAAACACATTCACAAACTTTCGACCATTAATATTAGTGGGATTCACGTGTGATTTATAGGAATTCAGTATCATATATTTACTTATTTAAATAAACTTTATTGTACACCAATATAATACACAGTACAATTTATATTTATTGTACCAAGAGATATAGGGATTGGTAGGGTGGTAGAAAATGCCCTATGGCATTAAGTCCGCCTTTGTACTCTTTTGTGCATAAAGAATTAAATAGATAAATATCAGATAAAGTGTCACCCTGATTGCCAACCTCACAAAAATCCCAGAAAACCTTCAGCTTTTTAAGGCGCAACATAACCTAAATACATAACAACATCATACAGGGTAACCGATGCTCAAAGATCTCTTACAGATAGAGTAATACGTGAGGTGCTCAAAGTGCAAGTCATAAATCCTTATGCAATAAAACGGGAACAAAGTATGGCACGTGACTTCGGTCCCATGTTGAGATGTAAATATTTACTGCTACATTTTATACCCAGGTTTGGTTGGAGAACCACTGAAGGTTTAGACGCCTCAATTGCAATTACTACAGATACCGTTGTCAAAACTGTTTTACAAAATTTTTAGTTTGTAAAAAATTCAGATAATATAAAAGCATCTGTAAAAAGCTTGCTTCTGCCAGCAGGTTCACCCATATGAATCCTGGACTTTATCCAATAGTACCTATCCTAATCTTACGGTAAACCTGTATGCCAAGTTTTACCTAAATCCGTATAGCTATTAAGGTGTTATTATTTAAAATACTATTTGCATAGTTTAGAAATTAGAAGTTGATATGCATGGGGTGACGGCCTGACCCAGTATGATATTGTACGTACAGCTAAGGAGTAAAATCCTTGCTGAAGTGTGTGTTTTTGATAGCTACAACTTGAGGATCTTTAAGTCAAGAGTGAATTGGTTAACAAGCCTAAGGCTAGGCAAGCGTGCTCCGCCATCGTCCGCGTCAACGCTTACCATCAGCACGCTTAGCCAAGTTGATATTCTGCAATCGTTAACGCTATCGAAGTGATAAAACGTATGGGAATGACGTCATCTCAACGTAAAGTCGCGTGGTCAGAGCAAACGAATAGACATTTCATAGCCAAGTTCACATCGTTCAAAATCGTTTCTACAATATTTAACGCTACATCCTTTGTTATACAAACGCTACATTGTAGAACGAGCGGCCGACTCAGGCGCGTCAACATGGCTACCAACTTATTGTTTTCTACAATTGCTGTCACCGAGGCGTTACCCATTAGAGAACGGAATTCGATTGTAACTTGGCTACGGGGGCAGATGAGATGATGCGCGAGCCTATCTAAACTAATCTACATTTCTACACTAATATAATATAGAGGTAAAGTTTATTTTTTCGTTTTTATGTTTTTTTTTATTTGTAGGAGGTAATTGCTAAAATCGACAACACCAACAGAAAGCTGCTTTATTCCTGAGTGACATAGGCTATATTTTATGTACGTGGGCGAAGCTGCGGGCAAAAGCTAGTCAATAACAAAAAAAAGGTAAAAATTCCAGGTGGCATCTTGTTGTAAACGGACATTGTGTAGGCTTGAATAAATTATAAATGAGAGCGTTTCTAGTCACTACCGGCATGGCTATTCCTTGCTCTGTGTTCGATGCTATAAATCTTCTGTATGATTTGGGTAGGATTGGGAGAAAACATTGTATTCTATGGGGCAATAAAATCGATGTAGTGGAAGCACTTGTACTGGCAAACGTAATAGGTAACGCTGTGTAAGACATTTATATCTAAGTTTAGTGCCTGCAATAAATCTGTAAGTACCTACTGAATTTGTTTTTCTGTGATATGTTTATTTTTATGTTACAATATAAAAGAGTGGCAATGAAGTGTTTTACACCTCGCCCAGAATGTTTCCTAAAAATCTTAATAAGTCTGAACTCCAGATTGTTCGCGCTGTAAACATTTTGCCGCCCTCAGAACAACATTATTACAAACGTTATTATTTTATTTATTTATTTATTTATATCTTTATTGTACACCAAATAAACAAAAATACAGGACAAACATTTAAAAGAATAAGTGCACAATGAGCGGTCTTATCGCACAGGGAGATCTCTTACAGACAACCTTTGGATGGACTGAGAGAAAGGAGATAGCTTAAAAGGGTTGTCAGTGTACAAACATCATATATGTATAACAAGATACCTTAACACAAATACATACATACAATACAAAAAAAATACTAATAAATATCAAATATATAGTTGAACCAGGAGAAGAAAAATATATCAAAGAGAAAGGTAATGTTCCTTCAACATCTTTTTAAATGTTGGTAGCGTTTGAGCACGCCTTACTTCTAAGGGTAACACATTCCACAAACGTGCAGCTTGAATTGTCAAAGATTTGTCAACGAAGGTAGTGGAATGCGTGCGAATACTTAATTTTAGGTTTTCCGATGATCTCAAGGACCTACTATTTGTGTCACTAAGCAACTGAAAACGTTCTATAAGATAAAACGGGGTACAAGGATTAAATTATTTTCAAAGCTATGTAAGTTTCACGATTAAATGTCACGGTAACTGGCGTCCCATCTTTCACCTACATGTAATGCCTGTTAGAGATCAATCAGTACAGATGAACACGATATAAATAGACTAACACGTGAAGAATTTATTCATAAAAGTCGGACACTCCCTCTCGCTCCACTTAAAGCGCGAGAAATTATTTTATATTCCTCTTCAAAGAAAAGGGTAGAGCATAGCCTGAGACAGAGAATATTTTTACCTCGATAGTACCTACTATCACTACTTAGACCCTTTTTTATTTACTTGTCTTTTCAAAATTATGGCATAGGTAATCTAGGTACGTTTTAGTGGGATGATAAATACGAGTAATAAGGAAAATTTAAAGCTATCAGATATCTATACATATAAATAAAATTGTAGAGTCTGTTTGTAATATTGAAATAACTGCTTTTTACTACATGCATATGTATGTGTATAATATGCATACACCAAAATAACATTTTTTACAATTTTTGTCTATCTCTCTATCTGTTTCTTTGTCCGGGCTAATCTCTAAAATGGCTGGACTGATTTTGACAGGACTTTTTTGGCAGGTAGCTGATGTAATAAGGAGTAACATAAGCTACTTTTATTTAAAAAAAAACAAATTCATGATCCTGTAGTCCACGCGAACGAAGTCGCGGTTTTTTTTCTATATTTCATAAACTACAAGTTACGTCTTTCTTTCTTTTCTTTACAGAGAATGAATTCACAAGTGTTACAAATTATGTGCCAAAATAGCGGTCAGGAACATAAAATATCTTCCTCTAATAAAATCTGTAATAAAAGTTATCCAACTCAATGGACATTGTAGTAATAACATTTGTAATAATACAATTTTAGTAAGTAATATATCAGAAGTTACTAAGTACCAAATAGTTAACGTTCTTTGAAGTTACAGAAAATAAATTAAAGTTACATGGCCGGGGATTAGCTCAAATTACCAACCAGTCCATTCGAACGATTCAGCGAATTGCAATCCAATCTTCTGGAACTGTTACCGTAAACCTGCTCCTAAGTTAATCGCAGCTAGGTTTATTGGCTATCTAGCATTTTAGTCACTTAAATAGTTTTCTATGTCTTGGTTAGTGAGCTTGGAAGCTTCGGGACACAATGATTTATGGTTTATATTCATTAGTCTACACAAATATTACATATAAGGAGATGAAGTTTGTTTTTTTTTTTGTTTATAGGAGGTTATCTTTAAAAGTACTGGCCCGAATGCGAATTTTTTTTTCACCGATAGAAAGCTTCTCTATTCCTGAGTAACACAGGTTATATTTTATAAATGCGGGCGAAGCCGCGGGCAAAAGCCATTTATTATAAACGGCAAAAGTTTTTGAGTGTGCTTCGCGCTCAAGCGTCTAATCGAATTTGGATGAAAGGAACACGTTTAGGCCATGTTCTGGAATAGTACATAAGACACTTTGTATTCGGGAAATATATTGCTTTGGGATAGTTTTCTGAATTCACACAAACGAAGCCGCTGGCAGAAGCTAGTATATAGGGTGACTGGCAATTAGTGTACGATACTTAAACACGTGATTGTGCTCATGATAACCAAAAACTTTTACTATGGGAACCAACCTGAAATCGCAAAAAAAAAATCAGCTGTTCAGTACATTTATGTTTGCCTAATAATAAAATAAATATATATAAATAATATATATATAAGATAATAACAGCTGATATTTTTTTCGCGATTTCGACTTTGCTCCCATAACAAAAAAATGTTTGTTATCATGAGCACATTCACTTGTTTAAGTATCGTACACTAATTGTCAGTCACCCTATCTAGTGAAAGACACATAATTTGTTTTTGGTATCTTCATTACAGTATATACCTACTAGCTTTACTATATATGATAGGAGCTAGTATATAATGAAAGTTAAACATAATTTGTCTTTGGTATCTTCATTACAGTTATACTAGCTTTACTATGTGATGGTTGTGTCAAAGTTATCAGTCGACGAATACAATGTAATTAGTTTATTAGTTTTCTTTATTGAAATTTAATTAAACATTATTTTTTTATTTATTATTTGGTTGAAGTCGACCAAAAAATAATTTATTTTTTTCTATTAAAACTTCATTTACACTTACTTAACTAGTACTACTTACTTAACTTCTTTTTGATTTGACAGATTGGCACAGTGGTTGAGAGATTAGCTGCTGCACTGCGTTTCGGTTTGATTACCGCACGGAACAAACATTCGTATAGCTTACAGAATATCATGACAGGTGTTCATGTCAGTTTAAATATTTGTGAACGCACCCACGATTTAAAATTCCTCAGCTGAAATTTTACTCACAAGAGCCAGCTTTTTGTTGCATTTCCCACAAGACTGCATCTACCACAACGTATGTTAGTTACGCCACTTTGCCTACGCCATTTTCGCGCCACATGCCTCCATAGTGCCATTTCCTATATCCACTCAGTATCAGCGGGTCGCGTCAAAAATATTACGTCTAGACTGCACCACGCCGTGCCTGGTAGCTAAAGATGGGACGCAAGAACGAAAGTGAACCTAAAGATCACATTTCTGTATATACGTGTATATATAAATAGGTACATGGTACATAGAGTCTTCTAGGCCTTTTTTTTCGGTGGGAAACCATCAAATACTTTAATTACATACAACTAAGCAAAGTAAAAAAGATCATCACTGACAGACTTAACTGACTGAAAACATAAATGCTTTTCATTTAGGCAGTTAAATATTTCCAGCAAAATAAGAAACTCCAAAGCCTTGAGCATCGACGCCAAGTTGATAGCCTGTCAGTTTTCTATCGTTTTCATTTCGGGGATTGTGCATTGGAATTGCACAATTTAATTCGGCTAAGTCTGTTCCATCATCGGACTGCTAGACGTACGGCGTTGCGCCACCGGTACAGTGTGAATATCTCACCCATACGTACAAAGCATTTTGGGAACACATTTATTGTGCGTATAGCTAAGAAGTCAAATTCCTTGCCGGAGTCTGTATTTCCTGATAGCTACTACTTAGGGTCTTTCAGTGAAGAGTAAATAAGTTACTTTTAAGGAAACATGCTCCATCGTTGGCCACATCATCGCTTACCATCAGGTGAGGTAGTGCTCAAACACAAGCCGAATAGAAAGCTGAAAATAGGAATAAATTCTTTAGAAGTGCGTTAACTTTAAACATTTAAAAATTCAATTATTTAATCAAATTTGACATTCACGTATTTATCTATTGTAATGTACCTAACTATCAATTCCCATTTATATTTCTTGTTCTGTGTTTTGTGTTGTTATTATTGCTGACATAATTTTTATTTTTATTAATTACTAATTTTCTCCTTGATGTATTGAATTGAAAATGAATTTATTTACTGATTTTATATGTTTATGTGTTTTAAAATCTGATGTTCTCTATTAATGTAGTGATTGTCTGTAAGTGTTGCAGCACTTGAATAGTATATAAAATGATTACCTATGTAAATTCCCAGTGCCTGTAATGTTGGCGATCCTAAATAAATAAATAAATAAACTTACCTACATTACCGTATTAATGAATTCACTGTTATTGCTTCCACAGGAGTCGAATTACACGAAACCACTTTAAGCCCGACTAAGAACCAGTTAATCTTACAGAACAAGCAACATAGCAACAATACGTTGTTCCAAGTACATACTATAAATATCTTCACCGCAAGCTAACAAGGAATCCGAGTTAGAACAAAAAGTGAAGCAAGAAAGCACATAATTGAATGGGACCTTATTTACTTAACTAAGACTGTATAAATTTTCGTAGTAAAACAAGGAACGATAAAATTTCACGAAGCTTTGCAAAGCAACCTTATATTAACGAGACTTGGTTTTAACAAAGAATAATTTAGAAATGGAGTGTTTATATACGTGTGCTTAAAAAAAATAAACAAGCACTGTGGGATCGGCTCAACGCTGACAGTTATACAACCAATGATGTAATAATATAAAAGTATTCTTCAATATATATTATACTTGTGGATGTTAATAGACTGTGCCAAAATTATTGCAACAATATAATCTTCGTGGAGCCGAAATTTCTGTGAGTCCATTAATAGGTATAGTTGTCAGAATTATCACAATACATATTAAAAATGATGAAAATGTACAATATTTGTAACTGTTTTTCAATTTTACAACATTAAAACCAAAAAAAAAAAATACGTTTCTAAAGTTCGATCTCAGTGGGGAAGTTAACAGCTTATTGGCTTCGTTTATCTGGACCTTAGTACTCCATTTTTTATTACATCATTGTCGCAACCTTAAATAATTAGGCAATTAATTTTGTTTATTGTATGAAAACGTTATGTTACTTATGATCATGGAACACGTATTATGTTGATTACACTATTGAAATATTACTATTGTTGCGATGATTTACGTGTCCCAGTGTTAACTGATGAAAAATAATTTTAATAAAGTTTTTTCCATGTAATTAATTTTCACAGAAAAGTTTACTTCAGTAGGAAGTACAGACGGGTGCAAAGTGTTATCTGTAATTTTGCGAATATCATAAAAATAGAGATATCGTCTTATTTTTGTACATTACATTTTTAGTAGATAATAATTGTAATTATTATTAAGTAAAATTATTTTTTATAGTAATTGTGAACTTGTAAAACTACTAATTTAAAGAAAAATTTTGTTTTTTTTATATTTTTTTATTAGTTACTTAAATGAATCCACATGGTATTTTTTAGTAATTATTACTTTTAATCCATCGATTTTTCTAGTAACAAACTGAGGTGTTCAGGTTTGATTAGTATACCTACGCCAATTGACGTAAAATAAAGATATAGAATTGGTATAGCACTCTTTTTATTCAATCAATCAATTCAGTCTGCGCCTTTTTCAAGCTTTCACCTTTTTCATATTTCTAGTCAATTAAAAATGAATACCTGCAACGGAAAATCAATTACTGTTCAAGAGAAAACTCGAAGCGCTGAATGTTGCCATGTTAAGTGAATCTTAGCGTCCGTTTAATAGGTTTTATTTGCTTACCCAACTTGAAAACTTCTTTCCAACTTTTGGTCAAATGTTGTCGAGTAACCACACGGGAATGTTTAGCAAGTAAGCGTAGTTAGGATGTAGCTTTGTTCTAAAGTTCTTTTTCAACGTTTTCAATTAAGTCCCTTTTTTGCTGTTTCAGTTATTAGTAAGCACGGATCATTTTGATGGTTTTTATTTTTTGTGCAACCCACAATTTTACTAGTTCAGATTAACAATAAATCAATGATTAGTTTGTTGTTAATCTAAACTAGTAAAACACTATTTTTTTTTATAAATCTGATATAAACCCATTTATGCATAAAATTTATATATTGTCGAAAATCGTTAGCTTCGTCACTCGTACATTGAAAGATCAGACTCAGACGCATCATGCAACATTCCAGAAATGAAATTTTTTGGCGTAACCATCATTTTTATATATATATTTTACCATAATGTATATTTTTATTTAATTCCATTTGTGTGAACCGCATGAATTAAATTTTGTTTAGGTTAACTTTGCATTAGAATTAGATCATTATTTGTGTAAAGGAATAAGAACTGCTTTATCTACTTATTTTTGTCACAAGGTTACAAAAGTTCGTGAGTACCAGCCAGCCATCGCAAATGAACGACCCTGTTACGAGCGTTTGATAGACGTCGGTGTCACAGTTATAACATCATATTGTACATACAACTCGTAACCGTTTAACGTTTAATAAAGACCAACCTCCGTGAACTTTACGAGGTTTCCTCTGTAGTCACGAACACATCAAATAATACGACTCCTTCGAATCAACAGTATTCCAAAATTATTGTGGTTTTTCTTCAAGTTGACTAACAAAGCGAATAAATAAGGGGAGCACGCGAAGGAAAATGAATAAGAAATACAGAACAGTTGCAGTTGCGGCTGAAAATTTATTCTGTGAAGCGAAATCGTGCGGAAAATTTGCAATTTAGAAGTAAAAGGGGGAATGCCAATAAGCCATCGATTATGTAGATGCAAGGCTTTTGTGCAGAGCTGCAGAGTTATCATTGCATTCAGTTCGCCGTTTCGCAACGATTTGTCAGGATATTTTCAAAAGGAATTTTCGTTTACGATTTCGTTCAGCGGTGAAACTTGTGGGTTAGTTCGGTTTTATGGCGGTACCTGTGGGATTTATTAGGCTCTGGCTGCACTAAGAACCACTTTTTTTTTAAGTTTTTTATCTCTAAAGGACTTCTCCCGCTCAAGTAATTTTTTTAACTTTTTTCCTCACCATGGCTTCTCCCACTGTGAGTGGAGCTTGAATGTCAGACTCTTTTTGAATAAAACCACACCTATGTTCTTCAGTTGCCCTTTGTTGTAGTTCTAGGACTACGGGTTTCCTCTTCAGAAATTCGCCGCGGTCCTGTGTCAGGCTTTTACTGACTGCAACCCACCTGTGTTCCTCAGTTGTCCTTTGCATTCTAGGTCCAAAGTCACTCTTTCAAAAGTTCCTGCAGCCCTAGCAGGCATTACCCCCTCAGTTTTGCTGAAATCACTCTTTGGCGCGCGTGGAACCCTACACGTCGTCGACTCGGGCTTCGGTAATTGCCGGTTGGTGAGATACTGATTGGAAAATCTCGCATTTAGTACAATAGTATTCCTTAGGGTCTCTATTGCTGATTTAAGCAAAAAGTGATTCATTTGCTCTGATTTTAAACCGTTTCTTTTGTTTAAAGATTAAGAACAGGCAATTTTCAAATTCAAACAAATTGGTATGTAGGCTCGTACAGATCTAAGCACACGAAAAGCATTTGTCCGTTCATTCATTTATCGCGTTCTGCAGATTGATAGCTCTGTTCTATCTTATAAGTGAATGTTAAATATTTTCAACTCATCCGCTTTTCGTCACGGGACCCAAAATAATTTTTTTTTTTTTGTAGGACTCGTCGAGGTTCATTGATTCATTGTATTATTATTATATTATTGGAAAAATCATTCAATGGTAACCCCCGCTCTTGGACGGAGCGGGAGATAGTGTCAGACTCTTACTGAGTTTACTCAGTAAGAGTCAGACGGTCGGACAGCGAGCTTTCATTGCTCACTGTCTGCAACCCCGCGCCTACGGTGGCGGGAAATCGGGATCGGAATCCCGGCGGCGGCGGCGAGAGCGCCGTTGCCTGATGCGGTCGGCCTCCTCCTTTGCTAGCATTACTGCTACGCAGAAGTCGTCGACCGCCTGCCACTCTTCCTCGCTACTGACCATGGCCTGAACCAAGGCCCGTTGGCACTATTAATTCTGGCTTTTAGGACTTACAGTGGTTACTTGAATAATGTGTTTTTGGGTGGGCCGATGACTTGGTGAAGGTTGCGGGAATCCTGTGGATGTGGGACGCACAGGGTCGTTCAAGGTGGCGACATTTGAGGGAGGCATATGTCCAACAGTGAACGTCTATCGGCTAAAATAATGATGATGATAATTATATAATTCAGCTCTACGTGTGTTTGTCACCTAACTCTTCCTCAACGGCTTGACTGATTTTAACAAAATTTTGTGTGTATGTTTAAATGTGTCTCTAGATGGTAAAAACATAGAGAACGCGATTACAAGGCTACCTACAAATACCGGCAAGGATCTTGAGCGCTCGGCGTCAGAGTGGGGATCGCTTTGTGCATTCCATACATTGGCGAGCCAATCATCGTCGTTGTTAGATACATGCAGTAAATGCAGGGAACGAATCACGAGTGACGTCTATGACACGATGGCGCGGCGAGCAATCACTGACACTCCCCGCCCCCGCGTCTCACTTCGCACCACTAAAGAGACCGAATATTTGACTTCTGCGCAACTTGAAGCCAGCGCTCAAGATCCATGCCGGTAATTGTAATTAGCCTTGTATTCGGATTCTCTATTTTTTTCCTGACAAAAAGCCAGGTATTGGTCAGGACAGCGACTGTTGGCAACGCTAGTATTTTATAAGGATGTGATTTGAGATATTCATCAATAAAAAAGTTAAGACAAAATAAAACTATCGATAAAAAAAAATACGAATACAACAAACGAACTGTACATTACTATAACCTTCATACTACCAGTGTTGTCGCTGTAAGTTACAACGGATTTAAAAAGGACTCGCGTATCGTATTCTATCCGCATGGCTTGCTCCATGCTGCAAAACTTCCTTCTATTGTGGAAAGGAATTAGCTGCCAGCGTGAGGGTAACATATTATGTACATTAAACCTATAAATACGGTTAGGGAAAACACGTACACTGTACAAGAAAAATTGATTGCGGTCTACGATGTTGAAAACAGTTTGCAATAGTCTATTTAATAAAAAACTTTTTTTTAAATGGAATGTCATCCAATGACTTGACGCTCTCGCGCTCTAGGGTGGAACGTAGAGGGTGTATCAGACTTTTACTGAATACGGTCGTCTGTGTACTGATTGATCTCAAACTGGCATTACAAGTATATAGGTGGAGGATAGCGGGTCAGATACTGACTGAAACTTCACTTCTGTCTTCGGGGTCTTGACAGGCATACAGACAACAAAGTGAAAAACGGAACCCTTATAGGAATAAGGATTCCGTTTTTTCGTTTTGAGGTACAGAACCCTAAAAATAATATAAGCTTTCACCATACAATACCCACTTCTAACAAGATCGGAGACTCGGCTGAAATGATGATGATGAATATAACTAGATAGAAATACCTACCGCTTACACAAAACGCAAAATAAAATGGATAATATACAGTTACTTCATTCAAAAATAACCAAAATCTTTGTAAATACAATGTTCATTCGTGAATAAAGGAATAAGAGAAAATATCAGCTGCGGCATTGTGGGCAGAACGACGAACATTGTAGGCGGTGATTGACGAAGATGGATTACTGTAATATGTAAGGATTTATTGGTACTCCGGATAATTCTGTGAAAGTAAGATAAATATGCAAATAAAGTAGGAGTAGATTTGGCTTTTTATTTAATCATTTCATTTAAATATCTCCATCGTTGTACGTCTGTACAAAAACACGAGCTTTACTTATGAAATTCACTGTTGATGAATTTCTTCAGAAAGTTCAGTACTCAAGTCGCGACCATGTACTTATTTTATTTTATTGGGGACAAAAACAGTTACATGCTAGAGAAAATATACAAAAATCCTTTAAAAAAAATACACAAACTTGTATGTTTCCCACTCCGATATCCGCATCTTAACTTAGAATAATCACGCAGGCGAGGTTACTGGCAAAAGTTAGTATGTCAATAAGCTGTGTTATAAAATTTTACAGGGCGCATTTTTTTATTCCATCTGTAAAGTTACCTCTTTCGCATTTATGGGGTATTCACTCTAAGGCATGGGGGTCTACATGCAGATGTTCGAGTATTTACGCACATTTTATGACATTATTGCCTTGAAGCAACCGCCTAATGGCTTGGCGTCACACTTACAAGCAAAAGGTCGTAAGTCAGACCCTACACGTTGCTCTCTTAACGTAAACCTACTTTAGACAAACAATTATTTACTTCCAAAGTACCTTTAGGTAGCCACGGTAACTCTTTTGAACATTTCCGCATCCCAAACAGGCCTTAGCGACCCTAGTAGTCCCTAGTGGCTTATGCCTGCTAGCTCCACTTTTCTGACATCTCTTTCAGGTGCTTGTGGAACACAACACGGTATCAACTCGGACTTGGTGTTTACCGGACTGCCGGACAGCGAGCTACACATTGCTCGCCGTCCGCATGCCCGAGCCTGCGGTGACCAGCAGTCCCCTGCGACTCCCAATGTCCGGAAACCTATAGGTAGACTTAGACTTAATTGCAAGTGCAAAGTGTATAAGTGCAGTGTTGCTAACATAGTCATAAGTTGTATTTACTTATAATAAATTGTATTTAATTTACTTCACATATATGTTAGTCTGTAAGGAATCTATCTAACTATGGGCCAAGATAACTGAAAAAAAAAACTATTTATTATTATTATTGCAAAGCTGCAAGCCGACTGTCAGTCACTGTAAAAACATTTTTTTCCGTTTTTCTTTCTACAAACAGACGAACCCTACATTAAAACCTGATGTGTTGTTTACGTGTGTAATATTTCTTTATATGGTAGAAAAACCGGATAAAACCGCAAAGGTAGGAAGCCTACGTCGGAAAAGATAAAGCGAAAAGGGTTTAAATGCACTTGCTATCTCAGTAACAACCAGTCCTTTCCGGGAAGACAACGGAACACGACGTACATAAAAGGTGTAAGGAACAGCCCTCCACAAACTTTCAGGGCTTGCTTAGTAGACGAAACTGAACAACGTTCCACAATTTTTTTTTTTAGGAAACGAATAAAAAAAATCGGCCTCGCCATACAAATTGTCCAATCAAGTTTTTCATTTTGATGGTGAGGCTGATTTTTTTTTTCGTTGGCTATCCCTAACACCTTGTATATAAATGGTCTTATAAAATAACAAGTGGGACTATGAAAAACAAGGTGATTATCGCACATGGCCTCGAAAGGAATAACAACAGTTTTTTTTCCGGTCACTGCCTTCCGCTTACATCGGATGAGACGTCACGAAAAGTTTCATCGTATGAAAAACCAATGGAATTACTTAACCTAAAAAGGTTACTACTGGGTCAACTTGGGACAGGGTGAATTTTAAGTAATCGGATTTCCGATCATTCATTCATTGGAACAACAGGCATATTAGGTAGATCAAACTGTTTATCTGAGGTAATAGAGTGGGATAGTTAAAAATGTGGTCAAACGTGATGGAGATGAGTTTTAAAAAGCCAATGCGAACCGAGCAAAACCCTGCTTATATAGACTAAGATCTTAATGAATACGGTGGGTTGGGTTTCGATTGACGGGGCCTCTTAGTGCTGAAAGAGGCTCCACGACCCTGGGAAGGCGTAGCTACCGCTACATCATCTGTATCATTGATACTGGGCCCCATCTGCTGGGCCCCTACGGATTTATTAACTCATATGGCATTTATGTTATCGACTGGACAATACTATCTTAAAACAAAAAAACAATTTTTAATACAAGGCCCCGGGTAGCTTACTCCACTGCTTGGAACTTAAAGGACAACAGAAGAAATGTGGGTAAGTTTTAGTCAGTAAAAGCCTTGATGCTCTTTTTTGTCCCACTCGGAGCAGGAGAAGTCATTGGATGAGTTCGGACCAAGAAAAAATAAAAAATGGTGAAATCATGATGAGACCAGTTCAAAACAGTTCTTTGGGAGTATCTCCGTACGAAAAACATTGCCCAATGGCGTTACTTGGAAGTAGCCTAACTCTTAGTTAACAAACTGCAACATAAAGTCTAAGAATTACAGGTAAAAGCTTGTTTGCTTTTACCTGTAATTCTTAGACTTTGCCCCAGCCACGATCTGGTGGGTGGTTTTGCTCGCCACACTAGAAAAACATTGCCCAATGGCGTTACTTGGAAGTAGCCTAACTCTTAGTCAACAAACTGCAACATAAAGTCTAAGAATTACAGGTAAAAGCTTGTTTGCTTTTACCTGTAATTCTTAGACTTTGCCCCAGCCACGATCTGGTGGGTGGTTTTGCTCGCCACACTAGAAAAACTCTGGGGCAGTGAAGCTTGACAATTTTTTGATACCTTTGAAAAAAGAACAGCGAAGGGATGCAAAAGACAATTTTCCTATTATTTACGCTATCATTACTTGTAACAACACAAGAAGTTAGACATACACAAGAAAAAACACAGCAGTCTCCACGTATTTTCATATCGGTGCTGTCTGTACAAACACTGGTGTCTATTCATGACCTTTTGGCAGCATGTGTTCAGTAACCCGACACTAGGGCGCGCTGTTTGCGCTGCAACCCAATACGGCGCATTAAACTGGCTTGTTTTGTCTCCATTATCTTAGCTTTGATGCTGCCAACTAGCCACATGTGTTGGATTAAAGTGGGACATTGTGAGGAAGATTTTTGTTCGGAGATATTTTTTCGGTTTTTTTTTTTTGAGAATATTGTTGTTGATTGCCTAATTGTTCACAGTATTGGGGAAAATAAAGGTTTATTTGTTGATCAGCAATCAAAATATTATAATTTCGAATGTTTCTTAGTGTGCGTGTGAAGAAACTTGGTACGCCAGTAGACCATATTTTACTTTTATCCCGGGAGTAAGTTCCCTTGGATTAATTTTCTACTATCACGCGGGCGAAGCGGCTGAACGCACCTAGTGATAAATAAATAGTTTCCAACTCATATAGCAGGTGAAAATCCTGCAGTTAAACTTTAAGATCGACGGACAAACAAGGTGCCCAATTATTTGCAGGCATAAACAAAAAACAAAACCGCTGCAGAAGCTAGTACTTATTAGTGTAAAGTAACTAATCAATATGTTTTAAATTTAAAGCTTTTTTATCGATTCTCACGTTAAAGACAATTCCGTTGGTCACAATAAACTCATCGAAAACCAAAAACGACGTGATTATTAAATAAAACGCCTAATCATCATAATTAAAAAACTTAATAACCTCAAAACCTATTAAAAAGGCCATTATATACGTGACACGTAACTTTTATGAGTGCATTCTAATATGAAAAAAGCCTGAGACATTTTTTACGTCAAAGAAAATTGCGTTGTAAATCATTAATCATGGTACCTTACAATGCGTGTCAGAGAGTCGACGTATGGTTTGAGGGGGGTTCGAAAGTCCCATATAATGGGGGAAATGAAAACCGTTTTTGGGGCAGAAACTGGCTTTAGTAAAGTTCGTGGTTTTGTTTGTTCCGATCCCGTTTTATGGAGATAAACCGATGAGTTGTGAACGTCCTTGGTGCTCGTTATGGAGATGTCGGGGAAATATGCCTGAAATATGGTAGTGTTGTCTGTTTTCAGTGAAAATATTGCTGGATCCATAGCCATTATTTCTTCGTAACATTCTGTGTATGCTTTCCCTTTGCTGGCAATTGTGTTACGGCTATTTTTAGCGTCAACGAAAAATAGATTTTTGTTGAAATATGTTTCTGAAACCTTTCATTATCTGACTAGCTTCTGCCAGCGTCTTAACCCGCGTTAAAGTATATTTTTCCATACAAACTTTGAGGGTAAATGTTGGAAAAAATTGTTGTGGTGCTCGCCTACGTCATAAAATTAAACCTTGTGAAATTTTTTCCTAGTAGAGTTGGCTGTGTGAAGACCATAATATATGTCAGTCAGTCAGTTTCACCTTTTATATACTGTATAGATTAATGAAAATAGTAAAAACGTGGTCAAATTGCTATCTGTCGCGCACGTATTCTATCTATTATCACATTATCACTTTACGCAAACAAGCGCATATAACATTACCACGCTAATTAACTAACAAAATTTTATGGGTTCACATTCAAAATGACCATTCTGGGAAACATTCCCCTCGATGTAGCGGCATAATAAAAATAAATTACCAATATTCGCCAAAATGCAACAGAGCGGGGGACTGTTCTGGACATTGTCCGACAATTACTGGCTGTTTCCCGTATTCCCCGATATAAACCCAGTAATTGATATTTACGCTACACTAAACCCGAGAACTGGTGCCGTTCCCAGATTTATTTATCAGTAACTTAATGAATTGGAGGAATAACTTGACTAATTGATCCGTATTGGTTTAATTTCACGGTGAATAGGTAACGAAGTAGAGCAAAAATCGATGGGACAACAAAGATAAGGTCGAGTAATTCGTAAACTAAGCAATTGATGGTGATGTTTTTCGGAAACCAAAGTAATCCCATGGTAACGCAATATCATTTGGCTAATGACAATGAAAGTAATATCGTAACAGGCTAAGGTTTTCAGCTAAGATATAAGTATAAGTATATTCAAAAGAGTGGAATTCCCTGCCAGAGTCTGTTTCCTGATAGCATCCAACAGCCTGAAGATCTTTAAGTCAAGAGTGCAGGGTACCTACTTCTAGGCAAGCATGCTCCATCGTTGGCCACATCATCTCTTTCCATTTGGTTAGATAGTAGTCAAGCGTGATCCTATCAACGGTAAAAAAAGTCACATGTCTAGGCTAACCCTCATTATTAAAGGGCTAAAAATCTCCTTCTCTAGGCAGAGTAAGAGGGAGCGTTAGGCTATACAGACTAAAGCCCACCTGTGTCTTTTTAGTTGCCTTTTGCGTTCCCGAGCCGCAGTAACTCTTTTGAACATTTTAAATAAAATTTTACTTTAGTTTGTCATCCTGTCAAACCTTTGCATTAAAAGAAATGTTTGAATCATTTTCAACATCAAATTCTCAATTCATTAACCAGTCCTGGTCATGTTACTGGATCCTGCTGGTTCTCTTACAAATAGCTGTTCACTTATTAAAATTTTACTAACATCCAATTAACAAGTTTTACTACAGGGAAAGTGCAACAGTGAGCTGTGTGGTAGTCTAATGCAGTCTTACGACTTGTAGGTCGTGGTATCATACCAATGAAGATGCTTTACTTTGTGTAGTTTATTTCATCACCAATGATAGTAAAATGGTGATAAAATAAATTACGGTGAAGGAAAACATTGTTGAGAAACCGACATGCCAAAACTTTGAAGACATGTGACATTCCCACTGCGTGGTAATACTGCACTGCACTTTTCTGGATATGGGCGAGGCCAACAATAAAGCTGCACAGGTTGCCAAATATTGGTCTGAAGAAATATAGTTTGAGAATATCGACACAAAAAGAAGAACCACAAAGACTGTGTGTCGAATTATAGCCATCTTCTTGAATAGAGACTTGATTCCCATTAGGTTTCAAGTGCAATTTAGCTTCACTTTTTTACTAACCAACAATTCAAAAGTGCCTATTAATAATGTGAAATATGTTTTTGTTCACAACATTACAATGGTAATAATGCTACGATACTATAGGTATCAAATAGCTTCCCAGAAACTAAATACCCTAAGTCAACTACTTTGAACAAAATCGAAAACCCAGCGATCGACGATTCCCCGTTAGGTTCAACTTCACGATGAGAACCATTTTCTATATTAACATACGGATCGCATCTTCAGCCAACGACGAATCCGGATTAGAGAACTCGATGGTCGCGCTTAATCGACTTAAAGACAGCGATTAGCCTTTATATGAAACTTAAAAAGGAAGGTTCACATGAATCGTGATGATTACTCACAGTGAGCAGTCGAATGTAAGCTGGCGTAACGTTTTATTGATTTTAAATTTCACACTAAACTGAAAATACTCTATTACTGTCAATCGGTGTTGTCTTTATTAAGGTTTTTAGGGTAGACTAAGTAATTCGGTCACATGAGTTTCAGCTTAAAATTTCTCTGGGAAGGCATCACATTAATACTAAAGGCATCAATATTGCAGATATCCGTAGGTAAACTTTAACTGCGCCTGACCATGTCACGTTGTGCAAATAGATAATAGAAGCGATAGAAATATACGGTACCGCTTCGTGTATATACACGACAAAGCATCGTTCCAAAACACTTTTTTTGATGGTAATTGCTACATTTTTAACTTCGCTACGCCTAAATCACACTATACTATGTCGTAGGATGGTACAGTACTTGCAGAATGCGAATGCGGTAACGTACTTGCCACGGTCAAACTCTGTTCCGTAGTAACACAGTCAAAACCTTAGTGAGCATGCTCAAAATCAGCAGCTAACTAAGTTTTGTGTGAACGGTACCCAACGAGCTAGATTACGAGTTGGACTGGTGAGAAAGTCATAATCATCCAATTTATGAACTCGGCGTAAGTAAAGGTAATTGGATTAATAAAGTGGTGATGTAAGCTTCGTTATTATACGAATGACGGTGTTTGTGGATACCGCATGAATTATGTATATGCACTTAGCTACTTACTGCTTTATAAATGTGGTCGTTTTTTCTAAACTGTATATTTTAATAAAATATCGCATATTTTTTGAGCCTGTCTCAGTTTTAATAAAATTTCTTATGAACCCGATATTGATTATTTTGCACCAACGCAAGGACAGTAACAGTTAGGAACCTCTGTTTTTTTTTTTCTTTACAAGAAGCACCAACCTGCACTTGTACCGTATATTGTTAATGTTTGTTTAAAATTTATTAACAGTTTATGGTACTGGGCTAGTAAGTACACTATGTACACAGAAAGCAATAGGTACTTTTATCATTATCTGTGTAAGTTTGTAATTAGTTATTTATTATGGTCATTATAATGTTCGATATCAGCATGTAAGGTTTCTTAAAATGTGAAGTCATTTTTTTTTATGGTGTGAAAAATCATCCAATGACAACCCCTGCTCTTGGGTGGAGCGGGAGATAGTGTCAGACTCTTACTGACTAAAAGTCCCACCTCGTTCCTTCTAGCCTTCATACCGGGGCTCGAGTTTTTCGGGTAACCCTGGCCACCGTAGGCTTCAACCTGGCTGGGCCCTTGCTGTTGCTGACAACTCCTTGAGGCGCGCGGGAATAGTGCGCGCCGTCGATGACTTGGACGGTCCGGACAGTAACCGGACGGTCGGACAGCGAGCTACCCATACCGCAAGCCCGCGCCTACGGTGGCCGGAAATCGGGATCGGAATCCCGGCGGCGCCGGCGACGGCGAGAGCGCCGTTGCCTTAGCGAGCATTACTATTTCGCAGAAGTCAGCGACCGCCTGCCACTCCTCCTCGCTCCGGACCATGGCCTCAACCAAGGCCCGGCGCGAAAGGTCTCCACCACCGATCGCCCCTGCGAGGGCACGGCGATGCTCCGCCCAAGCAGGGCACACCTCGACTGTGTGCTCCACCGTGTCCTCCGGGCGTTCCGCACAGTGGCGACACCCGCGCGTCACTTCCGCACGAATCCGGTGTAGTAACCTCCCGGACGTGCCATGTCCGGTGAGGACCTGCGTCATACGGAAGGTAAGGACACCGTGAGGTCTTTCGAGCCACGCCTCAAAAAGAGGACTTACTGCCATAATTGTGGCGTACCCAGCACTGGGTTGCGATAGTCGCTGACGCCATTTCACCATGAGATATGTGTAGTCATTTGGGTTGTACGAAAGAGTATGAAGGAGTCACTGCGAAACGTAAAGAGCAATAGAAAGTGGGCACGGGTGGGTTTTAGTCAGTAAAAGTCTGTCACTAATTCTCACTCCACTGTCTGGAAAGTTATTTGATGATTTCCCAATCCAAAGAATAATGTGTCTATTTGCAGAGTTGTATTGAAGACCCTAAATATACACCAATATTATAAAGAGAAAAAAAAATAATCTACCCATAGAAAGCTGCTTTATTCCTGAATGACATAGACTATCGGGGTTACCATGACGTTCAAAGTAATATTGTTTTAATTTTGTTTCGGTGTGGGTAAGAGATGGTGCTAGACAACCTGTATAGCTCTGTCTCTTACGCACACTAAAACAAGATTAAAACCATCTTACTTTAAACGTCATGGTCTAGGTCTATATTATACAGCCGCGGGCGAAAGCTAGTTATTTATTCATATCCACGAAATACCAGGATTATACACCGCTAAATTTTAATCGTTTTAATCCCGTGGAGGGTCGATGCGGCACATGAAATACTATCGATTTGTAAAGATAAAATTAAAAAAATAAAGTATATTTTTTAAAACTCGGCATTAATAGTTGGCGTTGCGTACAAACTACCTACAGGTCATTGAACTCGCTCAGCTGACGTTTTCTTAAAGAAATTAATTTTGTAATTAAATTAATACGAGTTTTGAAAAAAGGTAGGTACTTTATTTGATAATTTTATATTTACGAATCGATAGTGTTTAATGTACCGGATCGACCCTCCACGGGATTAAAACGATTAAAATTTAACGGTGTATAATATTATAATAGAGTAAACAAAACAAACAAGCTACACATCAAACTAACCATTTATTCCAAATAACAATTGTAGAATTCAAAACAACTAACATACAAAGTTAACAATAATGCGAATAGTTGACGCTCATTTGTTAGTCCGGCAACCGACGTAACTATCTCAGGACAGTAACCACTGACAAATCTGCGGCGTCCGAACGTTTTGTTTGCGATAGTTTAAGACAAGTTAGGCAACTGTGGGCATTATTCAACAATACCGAGCCCATTTAGCAGTGTCAGCCGCACATTTGTACCTATCGGCGGGGAAATTATGCACCCTCTGAGTTTGGATGGCTTTTGATCAGTTTAAGTTGAGGAAGTATTTTGTTGTGTAAAACTGCGATATGATGAGATACGACGTCGCATCGCAGAAACCTGCGGTGCGAATTACTATATTAAAAACACTAGCTTCTGACGTTTTATAAGGCCTTTGTGAAATAAAATAATTTGAATATTGAATATTTAAATGAAAACATCAGTTCAGGTTACAATGTTCGATGTGAACAAATTTGCAAGTTCTTGCGATGCGTCGTGCGAGCTTGCAGATTTTTACGATGCGACGTCGTATAGTAGTTTTGTGTCTGGGTTCATACGTATTTGTTTAACTGAAAATTTTACGAAAGTATTTCTATTTAACCGTGTTAGCGTGAGGCTTATCATCGTTGAAAATTATATGTATAAACTTCACAGGTGTTACCAAATAGTGCTATTCTATTTTGTTATTTATGTTGGACGTAGAAATTTGTCGTTAAAAATTGTCTTCGTTTATAAAATACCTCTTCTGCGAGCGGCTTCGCTCGCGTTATAATAAAAAATATATAGCCTATGTCATTCAGTTGTAAAGCAGCATTCTATTGGTGAAAAGATTTTCAGAATCAGTTCAGTAGTTTCATAGATTACCTTTTAAGTACCTCTTTATAAAATTAGTAAAGTTAGTATAGATTTGCAATTGTAGGTGCCCTTTCACTATTATAGCTTAACCTGACATGCTGATCACGTAAGTGAAACTAGAAACGACCGACACAAGCAAGGAATAATTTTGTAACTTAGTTTAGAAGTAATTTAAAATTACTATACTATTCTCACTGTGAATGGAGAATGCACATTGCCTAAAATGTCACGATGTTGTCCTTGCTAAGGTCGTAATGATGATTTAATAGTCCTGCAACTTAAACATTATTTACGACACTACCTATCTATAATTTCACAACATCTAGCTAAGTCATCGTATTTATCTTTAGACTCATGTTACAAACAGTGTCATATATCTCGTAATCCAGTAATTCTCACAGATTGTGCCAGAGTTCATTGCCTCCTATGACAGTCTGGGAACACTTTCTTCGCAGCTATAATAAATTAAACAATGTTTAGGAAAGATTAATGATGTTACCGAGTATTCGATTCTATTTCATTTGAACTGGATTCTAATAGTCGATGATCAATCAACAGTTCAATAGAACTTCCAACATTAAGAAACATTATTTAATTCATTAAACCCCAAGCGAACGCCGGCGTTCGCGCACCTATTGTCTTTCAATTGTGTCTGTCATTATCACGATTGACAGGTTAAATAAATATTATTAAAGTGTGAGGACGATGGTGATGGGGTTCCGTAAAAAAGAGAAGAGTATTCCAAATCAGTTTTCATGTGTTCATTCAGTGAAATAAAAAACACGACTGACGTATCAAGAAAATGGACTAAAAAAAGAACAAGATGTGATGTTAGTTAATCTGTATAAATAAAAATGACAGTGGTCATTCATTCACTCACAGACTAAACACGATGTCAACAAAACTGTAGTTTTCATTGCAGTCAGGGGACTCATCTGTAAAATACTTTCTTATATAAAAACATTTTTTTTTAGGGACAGTCGTGTAAAAATATCTATAGTTGTTATGAATTTCATTCAAACAACCTAACTAACAAACACCGACTTATCATTTTTTAATTCTAACAATATATATATGTTGATGGGGGTGGATTGTCACTCACTGGACGCCTGAGGGAAGTCGACCGCGAAGAAGGTGGTATGACGATCTGATCATGTTCAAAGGAGCAATCTTAGCCAGAGATTGTCCGAGACAGAGAGGTTTAAAAGGATAAAGTGGGAACTTTTGCCTAGCAGTGCGACTCAAAATGAGCAAACAAAAATAAAGCTCTTTAGAGATGAATGAAAATAACAGCATGCCTTGCCAAGTTGTGACGGTTTCGTTTCGAATCTTTCTCTACAGTCGGTAACGCCTCCAATTCCTCTATTCTGACCACATCTGAAGCTTTCTGCTTGCATTAATGATTGTAGATTATCAACTTGCCTAAGCCCTCTGGTAAACAAACTTGAACTAAAAACTGGTTAAAGTAATTTAGACATGTTCATAAAACTTAAATGAGCAACACAGAAGTCTGTTCACTTATGTACTAACAGCTAACCATACATTGAGATGCAAACACTAGTACACTAACAGCTACCCGTAAAAACTTGTTAATTTCGCATGCAGCCACAAATGCTACCCGCCGTTACGTGCTAGCTAAGCACAGTAAACCGTTCGTTAACATAACTTTCTATTATGTATGTTCTAACTTCATTCATGGAATTGTTATTGAATTTCACACATATTTTCTAAAGTTATGTTCGTAAATATGTGTGATAAAATATGTCATTATCGATTTGTGTATAAGCGATTTTAACGATAATGTGATACTGGTTCTTAACAAGCTTACCGTCCAAGATGAAGAAAGTATCCTGTTGATCATCACCAATGTCATCATTTTAACTGAAAGATGTCAACTGTTGGACAATAATGTCGGTCTTGTGCGTCACTTAACTCAGTTTGTTAAAAAAATCATTACTTATCCCAATTGATTAAGTGACTGCAACATAATCCTTTCTATTTTTCTTTTGCTTCACAATGTATGTACACTTAGCCAGTGTCAAGTTTATAAAAAAAAAAAATGTGTTTGATACATAATACTTTGTCTTCCATTAGAATACTGATGTATGTAACACACACATTGCAGTAATCAGTAGCAAATGTATAGAGTCGATATTCTCTTAAGTATCCATACTAAAATAACATTCTGAACATCGTTTAATCAAGATCTTACCTGTTTCAATAATTCCATATATCAGTAAATTTTCATATCGGAATACCAACACCAACCTAATAAATTTTTCTTGAATAAATACCGCCATAAGCTTACCTTCTTTATCAGTCACCTCCTTTCTAGAAATTACCACCCTTCACCTACAGTTTTATAGTCTTTCGTTATTCTTAATACCATCCATATTCATTTTTTTATTAGCCCATTGTGTGTCCCACTGCTGGTCTTTTTCCAGATTTCTTTGTCTATGGCGATCTCTAGTCAAGTTTGCCCCGCGAACATGACCAGATTCATCCACATTTATAATGTAAAAATTTTGTATATACTCGTATTTTCCGATATTCTCAAAAAAAAAAAAAAAAAATACAATCTCAGCCCAATCAAAAAGTTTAGCTATCTGATTATCATGCGGAACCTTAAAATTCCCGAGTATTGTACAAGCGGAAGGAACATAAACTATTGTCGGGCGACACGTGCTCTATCCGGCACACCTGTCTAGCACTCGTTGACAAATGTACGCTAATCGGTACGTCTATCTTTTCTCAGATGTTTTATATCAAAGAGTAGTATAGTAATACTATTAGGATTTGTACAGTACAGTACAGATTATTCCAGGAACAATCTCAGATTGTTACTGGAATAATCTTTCGGCCTTACTGTACAAATACAGGCGACGTATCTGACCCCTGAGTTTTTTGGCTCGTTAAATAAAATGAAATATATTTCGAGTATTCTTTTTGCGTATTTAAGTATTTGATGTAAGACCTTCGTCAAAACGGGCCATTTAATTTTTGATAACATTACACTTATATTATGGAATAGATAGATATTATGAGAGCCTCATAGTGAGGCATCCTAACAATAAACATTGTCAAGCTAAATTATTACTAAAATTCAAATACGTATTTTTTTTGTTTTTGTAGATTTGAGCTTATTGTCAACATAGCACAGCATAGCATAATGATTTTTGTTGTTGGTTGTAATAAAGAATATTATTATTATTATAATCATTACAACCGAAAGATGTCCACTGCTAGACGCAGGTCTTGGATCCATCGGATTCCCGCAACTTTGTGAGAGTTATTTATTATACAAAAATAAGTACCTAAATGCAAAACACACATCATGTACCAAGAATACAAAATTTAAAATCCTTACCGGAATTGCAACTGTAGGTAAGGATTTATAATTTTCTAATCTAAATTTAGTTTAGCATCTTACCCTCTACCAAGGGGTTTTGGTCTCTGTATAAAAGGCTAATATTAGACGAACAAAGCGTAATTACAGGCATCCATTATCATTAATGAACCCTTACGAGCTTAGAAGAATACTTGTTTAGGCCTGTTTGTTTTTCATGATTCCGACCTTACCCACGGCAAACATAAACGGGTTCTCTTCTGTTAGCATAATAATCATGCTTTGTCTTTGTGACTGTATTTTAGAAAATTGTATTTTTGGTGATGATTGCCTTAATTTTTGTGATAAGCCAAAGTTGACAAATGATTGCAAAATTGATTCATCATGAATTTGGCGTTGCTAAACATCGATCAAAATGAATTTAACATTGCTAATCATTGTTCGCTATGAATTTGACATTGCTAATCATTGTTCACTATGAATTTGACATAACTAAACAGTGTTCAAAATGAATTTAACATTGCTAATCATTGCTCGCTGTGAATTTGACGTACATTGTTCAAAATTATTTTAACATTGCTAATCATTGTTCTTTATGAATTTGACATATATTGTTCAAAACAATTTTACCATTGCTAATCATTGTTCACTATGAATTTGACATTGCTCATCAATGTTACCATGAATTTGAAATTGCCCATCATTGTTCACCATGAATTTGACATTGATGATCATTGTTACCTTGAATTTGATATTGCTAAACATTGCTCACCATGAATTTGATATTGCTAAACAACGTTTCCTATAAATTTAAAATTGCTGAATATATTCACTGTGAATTTGACGTCGCTAAATATACAATGAATTTGCAACATCAATCTACAACGTTTAATTTCACCAACAAAATGTTTCGCGTGCAACACAAAAACGTGTTGTTTATATACGTGTTGTGCGTTTGCCATGCAGCGAAATTGGGCGCAATGACCAAAATTCCACACGCTCCAAATGACATCGTTTCCAATCACTTGTTGTATGGGACTGACTAGTCCCAAAAGCACTGTAAGCCACTTATTGGTTTGCTCATAGTCAGGATTAATCAGTAGAAGTAACATGTATAGAAGACGAAGTTATAGGGGTTCAAAAATGAGCTGAACTGTTTCGAGAAAAGGATGGTACGGCCGTGACACTATTTTGCCTGGGTGGGACCACTGCCGTGCCCCCTAATATCTACATTACTTTTGCTGTAGTGTTTGCTTTTAGATACCCTCATAAAATTGTGAAGCTTCACCGGGAGTGATAAGTTTACGACTGCAGAAGTTCACTATGCTCTAGAAGATTATGTTCCATCGGTAATAATGTTTATCAATTGCTCCAAATGTATGCGACTAACAAGCGTTAAGCCGCGTACAGACATCGCGAGCCATGTGTCGCGAATGGTTCGTCTCGCATGCCTCGGGCTGTGTGGACGAGTGTGCTCACAGTGAGCATTCGCGTCGTACGATCGTTGCGAAGGCCGCCTCAGTACGAGCCGTGCGGTCTATGTGGACGGACAGGTGTTGTTTGCGTTTTCTACTGACGAACGCTGTGCGTGATGGTTTGCGTGCTCAGCTTGAGCATGTGTCCTTCGGGACGCACGCATAAATTTACCGTCGTATACCTCAAGTTGAGGCAAGCCTGGCGAATCAATCGCGGCGCACGCCTCGCAATGTCTGTACGTGGCTTTATAGACATATAACATGGTCAGTCTCTCTTAATTGTTCTACGCTTTCGTCAGTTGTTCAGAGGCTTTATTATTTTAGACGGGAAAACACCAAATAACTTATGTAGCTCTGGGTGGTGCGAGAGGGAGTACAGACTTTTAGTGACTAAAATTCGCTTATTTATTTATTTAAACTTCATGTACAATAGTGGCACAAGGGTGGACTTAATGCCACAAGGCATTCTCTACCTGTCAAACTTTCGCTTGTGTTCCTTTATTGGCCCTTATTGTTCCAAGGCTAGGTTAACTCTCTGAGACAATCCCGTAGCTCTAGCAGACATCGACCCTGACAGGCCCCAAGAGCCTCCTACCTACATTGGAAAGATGTACACAATATCTATTCTTAATTTAACTAAGATTTGCAAAAAAACTGCGAGGAGTTAAGACTTTCTGCATCCACATAGAAATTGTTCAGAGTAATTAACTTTCTTGACTTTTTCTAAAAACTACATCTGTCTGTCAGCGCGCAAGAGAGCGGTTAATTAGATCCAGCTTTATAATTGAGCTGGTTCTTCAGTATTACC
This sequence comes from Mythimna albipuncta, assembly GCA_929112965.1. NCBI lineage: Eukaryota > Metazoa > Arthropoda > Insecta > Lepidoptera > Noctuidae > Mythimna > Mythimna albipuncta. The sequence continues at coordinate 13,666,503 of OV815969.1, forward strand.
ATTGTTTTTTCTAGTAGTAAATACAAAGGTTTTTTTTTGTAAAAAATATTTGCGACTCTCCCCAGCTTCGCACGGGTATTAGATATCTTTGAAGTTCTCAGCTTTTCTATACTATAATATGTTTTATATCTAAACCAGTGTGCTAATAAAAGGTAAAGAGTTGAGCCCTGAAGATACTACAGTGTTCTTGGGCATTACTCTAGACGCTAAGCTTCAGTGGGGCCCACATATAGACAAATTGTCGAAAAAACTTAGTTCAGCAGCATATGCTGTAAGACAAATTCGAAATTTAACTGATTTAGAGACAGCCCGTTTAGTTTACTTTAGCTATTTTCATAGTGTCATGTCGTACGGTATTTTATTATGGGGAAATGCCGCCGATATACAGACAATTTTCGTTTTACAGAAAAGGGCTATTCGATCAATTTATAAATTAAGTCCCAGATACTCCCTCAGAGATAAATTTAAAGAAATAAATGTAATGACTGTGCCTTCACAGTATATTTACGAGAATATTTTGTACGCCCATAAAAATATAGACATGTTTAAAAAATACAGTGATATTCATAATTTTAATACAAGAAACAAACATAAATTTGTAGTTCCTGCAACCAGGCTCAAAAAAATAGGGGGCTCATTTAGATGCCAATGTATACACTTCTATAATAAACTTCCTAGCCGTATTCAACAACTAAGCCTTAATAAGTTCAAATCATTTGTAAAACGTAAACTTTGTCAAAAGGCTTTTTACTCTGTAAAAGACTATATTCAGGACGAAAAGGCTTGGGATTGACCTGCTCCAGTACCTAATACAACTGTTGTCATTTTTATTTTTCTTCTTTTGTATTTTTTAATTATTTTTATTTTTAAATGTGCTTTTCCTTTGTTTATATATATATATATTTTTTTTTTAAACAATTTGATATTGATATTGATATTAAAATGACATGTATACATTTTAAGTACTTAAAGTATATATATTTTTTTTTTTCTTTGACATAAATATTTACTTCTCTAAATATTTTGTAAACTAACAATTTGTTTATATTATTGTAAATGTGAGGACTATGTTGATTGCTTTTTCTTTTCTTTTCAGTAATTTTAACGTATGTCTGGCAATTTGAGTGTTTTCAGCGGCCTACCCAAATGTCCTTTCTTTGGTATTGTTCGTCAAGTCGTAGAGCTCCATAGTAGTCCTAAGTTGAGCTTTTCGAATACTGACAAATGCTTACACTGATTGGACAGGTCCACTCAAATCTGTATGGTTCTTTCTTCAAAAGACCATCTCAGACAAATCTGCATGGTTCTCATGTGATTTGACCATTACATATTTACTGTATGGACTTTAAAAGAGACTTTGACCCCTGAGTTTGTTTCGGTGTTTCTTCTCAGGGTAGTCAGATAGGAAACACCGGCCTCATCTAGCATAAACTGACGAAAAAAAAAAAATTGACGTGTAAAAGTGTTTTTTAAACCTATTTACAAAATAAATATCATTTATCATTTATCATTTATCATATAATCCTTCCTCATAAACTCTTCGGTGAAGTAGTCAATGTTAATTGTATACAAATCTGTTCAGTGGTTTTTGAATTTATCGCAGACAGACAGAAGTAGAATATTAAATATTTTTTACGGAAACGCACTATTATATCATTTTTACAATATGACATTGTACCTGTCCTTGATAGATTTTACTATTTTGAAGCATCTAATGTAAATGTTTTTTTTTCTAGCCATTAGGTATTCTTCTGTTGCTGGGCAAAGACCTCCCCAAGCTCTTCCAGACATTCTTCTTCCGTACCGTGTCGAATCAAGCTCGTCCTACAATGTCAAATCAATATAATAATTCATAACAATTTTCCCACTGCGGTCTGCCCGTCAGATTATAATTTAGATGTCTGCAAGCTACTGCGTCTCACCATCAACAATTGCATCACTGCTTACCATTAGGTGGGATCGTAGTCAAGCACTAATTTATAACAATATGAAAGACCAAAATATTTATTTCAACCCTCAAGTTGCTCTTATTTTTTTTCGTCCGATTTGATCAAAACTTACATAAAAAATAACGGCAGGTATAATCTTGCTGAAAACCATTTCACCCAGCTCGATAGCTCATTACGTCACGCCAACATCGTTCCCTCCAGATAGTGCCTTGGATTTAATTAGATCCTTGCTAAGGACTGCGCAGTTTCATATTTGAATAAATTATGAAAATGTGAGCTTATTTGAATAATTTGCAACTATACCGAGTCATATTAAAGTTATGCTCTTCATTTAGGATATCATAGGATCCTACTTTGAATTTTTGTCTTATAACATGTAAAAACGTCGGAACATTATTGTCGGGCCTAAAGAATTAAAATGCTTTTACGGACATTGCAAATTAAAAAAAAGTTATCACGGTCGATAATCTTATCTTGCTCTTTTTGACGTGGCTACATCGTCGGCCCTCATTTACCGTGCGTCTAAGGATTTCGGACGGGCCTCCATTAACTAAAGAGGATCTCCGGCGAGCTTAATTAAGAATTCCCTCCGAAATCTCGTCTCAGTCGCCACCCTCGGACAGAATGGCAGCGATTGATTTTAAATGAGCAGCCAACAAAGACCCGCTGAAGTGGGTACAGCTTTGAACTTGCTTATAAAAACTTTGCGGTGAAAAAAGTGTGCGACCAGAGGGAATAAAGTCCAACGGTAACTGCCCCAAACAAGCCGAATGAATATGGGAATTTAATTAAGGCCACACAGGACTGCAATAAAAGTAAGTCCGGGTAACTTTTTAATTTGTAAAGCCATCAACGTTGATGTGATTTCGACTGCGGATCGGAGATTCGCATGGTTATGATGGCATGGTACGGTTTGCTCGTTAATTATTTTAAATGATGCAGAATTTTGATATCACATCGTTGGAAACTTTTTGTTAAAAATTATCATACTAATTTTTACTCCTTCTTTATTATACCTATTTGAATTTCCTATAAACAGACATGCTTAAAATGAGAATCCAATAATCCAATATGTTTTTACTCAGACGTTTGTGGTAATGTTTATAGTGAGGTAATGAAGCATCCCCTAGCATTTGTAACACAGGTCAATTCGTTATACATGCTCGTTTTATTTAAGTTAACTTGTACTTTGGTTTTAGAAATAGAGATTATTATTATTTATTATAATTACTCCTTCACGCTCAATCGGTTGAACAAATTTGAATGACATTTGGCACATGAATAGACCATGTCCTGAAATAATACATAGGATACTTTTTATCAAAGGTGTATTAGTTTCTCAGGCGCCACTGGTAAGCGCTGGCTATTCATGAAAGCTTCTTCGATTAAATGTATGCTGGTTCCATGGCCATTGCTGCCTCGATTCTGATTTCACCATACTAAAGTTTAAAAATATATTCCAACCATTAGCAGCGGCACTATAAAGCTCCAACTCCAAGGTTTCGGATCCAATTTGCAGACTATAATTCCGTTCTCGAGCAATATTTAATTTTAATAGCTGACACTTACGGGCTGTGACGATGACAAAGTAAACCCGGTCTCAATCTTATCTCAACGTAATTAAATTGCCTCGGTTTTACCTAAAAGGCTTGAAATTAATTAAGTCACAAGAAAGTAAACAAAGTAAGTAAATGTAACTTGAACCTTTCTAGGAATACTAATTATAGACATTGTCGCTAAGATGTTTACTAAAGATAAATATTAGCTGAGTTTATCCGCTGTTTACGATTCAAGTTGAAACGTTAGTCCCGTCTTTGCGACACCGTGTTTACGATCGCACTAAAAATTAATGTTGATCTGAATTCTAATCTTTATACCTTAGTACTTTGTCAAGTAGCCAATTACTGTTTTGTGTTTCAAGAATTGGATAATTGAAGAACAAACTATTGAGAGGGTACTATGAAATGTAAAGTTTTGAAAGCTCCATCGGTAGTTAACATTTGATTAGAAATAATATTCCACAGCTATCACACAACGCCGTCTAGTCTCAATCTAAGCAGAGCTTGTTTTATGAGTACTAGACTACTGATAAATATACTATTTCTAAATACATACATATAATAGATAAATTACACCCAGACACAGAACATAATATCGTCGATCGTAGATTCAATTGAGGTAAGGGACAAAATACGATTTTTTAGGAGAGGCCGACAAAGTTTTTTTTTCGGACTAAATCGCCTATAACTTTTTTTCTTATTAACCTTTTTCGGGTCTGATTTCACACATAATCTTGTATTTTAGTGCTCTATCTACACGTGTAACATTTATTTAAATAAATTAGCTATTTAAGAAAATAGATGTCCCTTACAACAACGTATTTTGTTAGTAATGTCCCTTACATTAAATTGACCTCTGACCCTTACCTTATTTCAAGTGGATTGGCGGCAATAATTACATCATTTCAAGTTCCTATATTGCATAGTTTTTCAGATACATTGTTATTATGGGGCTGATTCGAAATTTGGATCCAAAAATCATTAGGGTAAGGGACATTTTTCTTAAGCTAGAATTTTTTCATATACACCATTCGATAGAGCGAAAAATTCTGAACAAACTGTATACTTAACTCATTTTGGGTATTTTGTCCCTTACCTCAATTGAACCTACGGTTGACGATATGATCATGCTCATCACACAAACATTTGTCCTGGGTGGGAATCGAACCCACGACCTCCGGCATAGCAGTCAGGGTCACTAACAACTAGACCAACAGGCCAGTCAAATCTGTTTGTTTTTATATAAAGGTAGGTACAATTGCCAAGGCTGTGAGATTGTTCGAATGACTTATAAAAGCTCTGAAAGGCAAAGGGCAACTGAAAGAAACTAGGCTAATTTTAGTCGGTAAAAGTCTGACTCTCCCTCTCGCTCGCCAAGAGCGAGAGAACTTATTTGATGATTTCCCTCATAAAAAAGATTGGAACAGGTATTATTTCAAAGAATTTAATATCTATATGCACACACTTGTAGGTAGGTTTACATCGTTATAGGTACCTGAAACATACGAGTATCTAACGGTTTAATACTTACAGCAACATTATAAATTCCGCCGGCACTCTAATGCCTAGCCTAGACGCTCGAACGCTTACTTGAAAACATCCGTGTCTTTCATATTTTGCTGGAGTATTACTTACCTTGCAGCTTGAGACGACAGCCCGTTCTCAAACTTGGCCCAACATAAATAAGAAGACAGAAAATTTTGTCGTAAGTGAGAAAATATTACAGAAGCTTAATGTTAGTAGGGGGCCCCAACGTGGGGCACCTCACGGAAGGCTGCCTCGTTTATGCTGATTTATGATGCACCCCCGAAAAGGTATTTCAAAGAAAGACCCACCTTATGAATTCCTTCAGCGGAATTTACGTGCAGCTTTTCATTGTCTGCACAGGTTATGCCTACAACGTTTAATATTTGAGTTGTTTTTAATTTATCGGTCCAGTTTTCAGGACATAATTATTCTGTTTGTGCTGTCCCTTTTACGCTTTGTTCCTTACGACGGGTTCGTTACTGTTGTCATGGAGTAAATTATGAATTTACGGTCCCTGCTTTTCGTGACTCGGAAAGGAAACCTTTGTATAAAGAAATAGGACTCTGAAATTCGAAATAAAAATACAGAGATAAATTTTAAACAAAAATTCTTCAGAACTTTCAGTACCATCCTTAGTTTCCACATTCAACAACTTCTCAAAACCAGTCATGTTCCTTCATTCCCTGCTGGAGTTCGTGTTCTCTAATAGCTACAACCTAGGTATCTTTAAGTCAAGAGTGAATAGTTTACTTCTAGGCAAGCGTGCCACATCGTCAGCCACATCATCGCTTGCCTTCAGGTGAGACAGAGATCAAGCGTGATATAATCAAGAGCAAAAAATAAATTGTTATTATTTTATCTAACAACCATTAAGTATATTTATTTGTTACAGCTTGGATGACTTATCTACAGCCCATAAAAACTAACTAACTAAAAAGAAAAACAATCATAGACGACAGCAATCCAATTACAAGTCCTCATGAATAGAGCCAGACCTAAAATTAAGAAGTGAGCTTGAACAGCCCTTAACTCAATGAATTAAACTTGTTTACTTAGTTGTTCTAGCTCATAAATATCAATCTCACAAACCAGGTCAAGGGCCACCGCACCCGAACCCCCAGAATAACTTCAGAGCAATATCCTTCTGAATAATAATTACAATCAACTAGTCATTAATTACGGCAACTGTGCAAATGAGTGTTGTTTTATATGGCGCTAGTACGACGGGAAACCGTTCCCCTTCGACCGCCTGCTGGCTTAGTACAGATCTATGGAAAATGGATGAGTCACAAGCTGAGTTTTTTTTATAATGGTAGATGTACTGGCAATACTTTTTTTTAAACAATGTGAAGCTCATGTATTTATAACTAAAAATATTACTAGTTACGGCCTATGATACTCGACGAGAAGATGTAGCGTACTAATGGTAAAGTATTTTTTTAAATCGGTCGATTATCTAGTATTTGAATTAAACCGTAACCAACAAACAAAAAATCAAAGCTTTCCTCTTTATAATATTTGTTTAGAAGATTAGATGTCCGTTCGTATTTGTAGAAATAGACCGAAAAATTTCACAAAAATTTGTGAACAAAACGTCCACGGCTGGATAAAGTGATGAAAAGAAACTATTGAAAGCTTGCCTTAGAGCTAGTTAAAAAAAAATGTATTTTGACTTGGGGCATCTCGTTGTACCTACAACAAAAAAGTAACTATAATAATAATAATAATAATAATATATTGTGAAGGACGGTACGGTTGACATCTGTCGGGCATGCCACCGGCCTGGAGAATCAATCCGACACATTATTTCTGGATGTTCTCATTTAGCTAACGGAGACTATTTGCACAGACATAACCTTGTAGCCAGGATTATCCATCAGCAACTTGCTCTAAAATACAATCTTGTTGAATCAGAAGTACCGTACTATAGGTATGTGCCCGACCCAGTTCTCGAGAATGGCAGCGTCACATTGTATTGGGACCGATCTATCATCACTGACAGGACTATTGTTGCCAATAAGCCTGACATAGTGGTGATAGATCGACTAGAGCGTCGCACAATGATTGTTGATATAGCGGTCCCTCATGACGAGAACCTCGTGAAAGCTGAGAAAGATAAACAAACTAAATATCTTGACTTGGCTCGCGAGGTTGTCGACATGTGGGAAGTGGATAGAGCAATCATTGTGCCGATAGTCGTGACGGCCAATGGCTTAATAGCCAAGAGCCTCGACCAACATCTGCGGAGGCTCTCGTTAGGCAGTTGGATCAAGGGCCTGATCCAGAAAGCAGTACTCCTAGACACGGCGCGTATTGTCCGGAGGTTCCTCTCTCAAGAGCCCTGACCGCCGGTAGCTTGGACTCTGTTCCCGATGCCGGTGGGCTACTATTTTTTATATTTTTAAATGTTTTTTTTTTTTTAAGGAATATTTAAAAATATACTATAATATGTATAAATGCTAAATAAAAGAGAATAATAATAAAATCGTTTATTTATAACATAGGGCACATTTACAATAAAGTATTTTAAATATTAAAAAGAACACAGTTGCTAATTTGCCTGAACTAGGATGAACCTGTGTTTCAGGCTAGAGAGTGCTAAGCAGATACAAAAAAATAAATTAACACTAAATATAACTATTTTAATAACTTAACGAAATTTAGAGATACAGCGTGTTTTATTTACAAACAGTAAGTAGGTCTTCTGTCTCTATATAAGATAAGCTTAGGAAATATTGGAGAATCATTTTTTTACATTTATACTTATTTAATTGGTAGATACTTAATTTCCTATTTAATTTATTGTACAGAAATGGGCCTAAAAAAGAAAAAAATCTTTTTACAAATACATATTTTGAGGATGCATTAGAATGGCAAACAATATCATTCCGTCTCTTATTAGTGATTTCAGCGTTGTAGGAAAGCATGGTGTGCTGTTTTAGTACTAAGTGCATTATAAAAAGCTGGCGAACAGAAAGCACGTTACAGGATTTGTATAGCTGATCTGTAGGATAAAGAAAGGGAAGGAAATTGGCTACTTTTAAAATTGCTCTCTGGGCTCTTTCAAGAGGCAGTAGATGCGTTTTAAGTGCTCCACCCCAGGAAGTGATACAGTATTGGATTACAGATTGTCCTAGGGCTAAATAAATTTGTGTCACCAATTTTGGATCTGCGATCGCTCGCAATTTTTTAAAGACATAGATTAATTTGCGCACTCTTTTAACTTGACTTTCAATGTGTGGTCTGAAAGAGAGCGTTTCATCTATTATGACCCCGAGATATTTGATGTCGTGTGTTTTTAAGATACAGGGACACTCACACATGCTGGATGATCGGAATCCACATTTATGGGCATACAGATGAGAGTTATCAGTGTTAAATTGAGGACTACGCATGCAAAAGTGAATATATTTTGTCTTGTCAGCGTTCAATGTTAATAAATTGTTTTGAAGCCAATTAGTCACAGTGTTGAAACCCAATTGAGCGTATTCGTATAATTCGCTGCTAGTTTTTGCGGTAAATATTAAGGCCGTGTCGTCGGCATATGAAACAATTTTGCCATGTTTAATATTTAGGTTACATAAATCGTTGATATAGATCAGAAATAGGGTAGGGGCCAGGATACTTCCTTGGGGAACACCATATCCAGAGCTTATTTGCTCATCACTCGTAATATTGTCTATTTTGACACATTGATATCGATCATCTAAGTAGTCAGCAAAAAGTTTTAGCGGTGTGCCTCTTATTCCTATAGCTTCTAGTTTGTTTAATAATAAAGGAACCGATGCCGTGTCAAAGGCCTTCGCTAGATCAAGAAATACCCCCAGGGTCTGTTGACCTTTACCGAGTTCTTCAGAGACGTAATCTGTCAGGCTGTGTACTGCATCAGCTGTAGATAATTTGGCTCTAAAACCAAATTGCGCAGAGGATAAGAGCTTATTTTTTTCTAAATAGTTAATTAGTCTATTATTTAATATTTTTTCTAGTATTTTTGAAATTGAGGAAAGTATCGATATTGGCCTATAGTTATTTACTAAATCTTTGTTTCCGGATTTAAAAACAGGGATTACAACTGCTTTTTTCATAAATCTAGGGAAAACTCCCTCAGAAAAACAGATACGAAGTATATGCGTCAAAGGCGGAACAAGGATATGCTTACAAAGTTTTAGGATCTTATTACTAATATTATCCCAACCTACTGCAGAATCATCTTTTAGTCCACAAATGATTCGAGTAACTTCGTCTTCGTAAACTACATATTACTACATAAAAAAAACATCGTACTTGTCGATATAACGGTAATATTTTATTTTTGATCATTAAATACTCGAAGGAGTGAAATCGACCAACGCTCAAATGTATATTAACTATAACTTCCACAGAAGTCATTAGGTCAAAACATGTTAATATCTCCTCGGAGTATATCAAGCGTTAATCACTGCGGTGAAAGATTAGCTTTCAACGTGCCCATGTCCCGCTGACACTAAATATGCATTCAGACAGGTTTATGAAACACGGCATGCCATATCCATAACTCGTTTATCCATGTCATATCCATCAATAAGCTAAATTAATGTTAACCACGGTTTATGGTAATTTCCTCATGTCCTACAGCATACTCCTGGTTTTGTACAAAAATAATAAAGTTGTCACTGTTGTGGTGAATTAATTCAGCTTGCAAATGAATACTTAATGCTGACTGTGCAGATTGCATTATAATTTTATATAAAAGTAAGATTTTGTTTTCACCACTTTATAATAGCGCTATTAGTTTTGGATATTATGAATCTACCTAACCTTTCCTCACGTAAATCGGGGTCGGCTTCCAGTGTAATCGGATACAGTTGAATACCAGTTTTTGACATGGACTCACTTGTAGAGGCTTCATGTGAAAAACTGGTATCATACCTAGAAGCTGGGTAATACGATACCCCATGGCAGGACTGTTATTAGATTTTCTAACTTCTGACTATCCGTAACGATTGTCGGATTCGTCTGATTTGCAAATGACAGCGAAACCAAGGCTTAACGTGCTTTCCAAGGCACTTAGGCGTCTCAGTATCTAAAGATATTCCAGTAGTAACCCATCCTCAGACCGACCTCGACAAGCGTTGCTTAACCATGGAAATCGGCCTGTGCGACTATTGTTAATGAACCATGAGCTTCTAAAATTACTGGATATAAATCGTAATAAAAAAGTCTTCTATTTCTTATCCTTGCTAAACAATACATAATTACAATTTAATTCATAATACAAATATCGCTTTACACAATAACGTGTAAATTTTCTTTCTTTTTCATCTAGTTTATTAAAAAATATATCTTTATGAATCATGGTGTGTCGAAGAAACAAGTTTTCTTTTTTTTCTATATTATGTTTTATATTGTTAACGCAAACGTTATCACTGTAAGAAATTCGCTTTATTTATGCCTACTTGAAGTAATGACCTACCTCATAGTAGTCAAAATACTATGACTTAAGCAATTTCTTAGCCAAAATACTAAAGTACATAATTAAATAAATTTGCAATTGACCTTAATTTATTTTGCTCAGTTAAGTACTTCTGACACCTGCATCATGTAGTCTTAAATTAATCGCCAGACCACATAAACTAAATTGAAATCTTTATCCATACGAGAATTAATACAGGCCACTACTTTGTCTTTTAAAAATATGACCAGTTAATATTCTGTTGAAAAATAAAATGCATTCGTATATTAATGTCGTTTTAATATTTTATTGAGTTGACGCCGACAGCACTCATGTTCATAATAAGCACCGCGCTACATAAATCAGATGTTTTATGAGCAATGGTGCCAAATAAATTTCGTACGAGTTTTATATGTAAGTAATATTTTGTGATGGCGAAAGAACGCCGTGCTATTTCAACTTTTAATTCACCAAGTTTCTTTTTAATTCATCTGTAATTACTGAGTTTATAAATGGAAAACTTCAGTCGCTCTGTAATTATAAGTTGCTCCGATATGGAACCGGTCAACACTGCAAACTTGAAGTAAAAGAAAATACTTAACAACAAGAATGTTCGACGATTAAACTAATTAAAGAACGATATTTTCACGTGACATTTTGCAATAATTATGTTATTACAGAACTGCAGTTAAAAGCATGTTGTAATAAATTCGGACGTTGTAATCAAGCTTTTTATCTAGACTGCGGACTTTTTAATTTTAATGTTAAGATAAAGACTTCATAAGATGAATCGAATTTAAACATTTAAATTACCAAGTTAGATTATTGGATGGTAAAAGCATAGAATGACTTAAATAAAACTAATATTTAAAGGTTTAATAAAACTGATTCTTTCCCATATAATGTAACAAACGAACTGCAAATAATAAATTTGGAAATAGAATCGCAAACGAAGCTAGCAATTCGTACAATTGGAACCTCAAATAGCAGCAACATTTTACTGTGAATGATCAAAAATATTCCTAGCCAGCCGACATTCCCAATTTCCCTAAACGAATCATTACGAGTACCTATTCGGCAGCAATCGCAGCCCCTCGATAATAATTTGGCTTGATGTCATACTTTTTGCGGATGAGTGAAGCCGAATGGATTTTCCGATAGAATTGCTGTGTTCCATTCGACATGTATTGTTATGAGAGCCGACGGAACAATCGGGAGTCCACCCCATTTATTTCGTTTTTGTTAATATCTATGTGGAGTGCAGCATGAATTTTGAAACGTTCATCAATTTTGATGGTAAATTAGGTTCGGTTATTCTGGATACAATTACCAAAGCTAAAAGTAATGTACTGGAAGTACCTCCTACAATTACAAAATATAACACAATGAAAGCTTTTGGCAGAATAGCCTACCAGAAAGTTGCCCATTATGATTGCCCTACATAAATGCTGCGTTGTATAAATTGTCCAAAAAAGGAAAAACTATGACTAATGCAACACTTTTTGAATCAGTGAAAGATATGACAAATTTGCGTGTTCTATATAAATAAACTACTTAATAATAAAATTGGCAACACTATAAATTAAAAAAGAACTACGTTAAAACACGAAACTTCATAACACACGGATTGAAAATGATATAGCCCAAAATGGAGCCGTTATGGAGAGGTTAAAAGTGTCGACAATAAATTTTATCCAGTGACAAATGAGATGAACGTGTCATGACTACACAGGCTCGTTGCTCTAGAGATATTAAAAATTGAATTAATTTTAATGAAGATAGCGGGTATCAGAGTCTCGCATAGAATCTTTTGTTGTGACTGCTGGGGGCGGGGTGAATGGGGGTGAATTCTTAATTAAGTGTTGGCGAAGCCCTCTTCGCTTAATGCAATGACTTCACGCCTCGTTTAACTTTCATAAAATTCTCTTAAACTCAGCGATTTTTCTTAACTAGCGGAATAAAATTTCCATGTGCAAGTAACTCTTTAGGGTCGTGCAATAGAATCACCTGCTCTTAATTCATGCATTACACGTTGTTTTTGCTGACGTTGAAAGTGTTTCAAGTGGTATTGCAATTTAATGTATCCGACATTCTTAAACCTGAATTATTTTTATTTTGTATTATTGGATTTGGGAAATCCCATACATTTGAACGAAACAGTAACTTTCTCATCAATTTCAAAAGCAGCTTAGATAAAGTATAATCTTTAATGGTTAGTTAAACTAGTCTACAAATTGGTGATCTTGTATTTTATGATACATTAATATGTCTTAACATAATTAATTTAGAGTAATCGGACAAGTAATCTTATATGAGTTTTATTAGATTACTTTGAATATTTATAAGTGAATTAGGTAAAAATATGTTTTATCGATGGCTATTATTGCCTATAACTCTTGCTGAGTCTGCCTGTATTTTCATTATCGTTACGGCCGCTTTAACAGAATTTCGTTGCATGAAAAATCAGTAAAAATATGCGTACGAGCTATCAATCAACATTATATACCGATTACCGTCGTGCCCTGGGCTTTTATAATAGCCGGAAATTAATACGAGCCAACGCGACGATGTAAATTATATGTATAATTAAAAAAATCACTGCTATAATTTTATAGGGTTTAATTATTATACTATGCATCAATAATAATTGGGGCACTATGAATATTAAACGAGCTTCTAAGTACGTGATGTGAGTTTTTTTTATGTATTATTGGTGAAAACTATTTATGTTGAGAATGATAGTAAATTAATTAGGTGGCACTTATTTATATTATTATATTAACTACTTTTTCTTTTTTTTTTAATTTTACTATTTTTACTTTACATTAGAGTTTAGTTGTTACTTTATATTAGACCAAGGGTGGCCTAGGCGTAGGATTTGATTTTATTTCATCACCATTGAACTCAGAATGGTAAAAGAAATTGGTATATCTACTGCCACTAAACTTTTACTTGTATACACATAATTTTAGTTTTGATTAAACTGTACTAGAGGGGCATATTATTATATAGTTCTAACTTGGTATCATTATGTACATATACACTTCTTCTGTGCGTGTGTTGGTCATCTAACTCATAAATAGCTTCACCAATTTGAATGAAATGTGTGTATATTTGAAATGGTCTCTGGATGGTTTTAAAATACAATTGATCCGGGTAGGTGGGGCTGCAATCGGGTCCTTAATTTTTTTTCTGATAAATTGCCAATTTTCAGGCAGGGCTTCGTCTGTCGAGACTGCTAGTGATGTTTAAAATAAAAAATTCTCCGTATAAAAAAAAAACTATTAAATATGAAATACTACTATGATACCAAGTGTTTACTGGAAAAATAGAATTACGGCGATACGTAGATATCAATTTAGAAATTGCAAAAGTGCATGAATAATGTCTGGTCGTTACCTTCCTATTGTCAACCGCAGTGAATAGTTTCCCACTAATCATTTCAGGACATTGCACTGGGAATGTGTATTATTTGCACCATGGTGATTCAGTTATTGCATTAAGTACCTAATACAATATTATATACTTATATCCCGTGCGTATTAACATGGCACCTTTTTTTTTATGGTGGGAAAAATCATGCATTGACATCCCCCGCTCTTGGGCGGAGCGGGAGATAGTGTCAGACTCTTACTGACTAAAAGACCCACCCCGTTCCTTCTAGCCTTCATACCGGGGCTCGAGCGCCCTTTCGGATAACCCTGGCCCCAGTAGGCTTCGACCCGGCTTGGTCCCTGCTGTTGCTGACAACTCTTTGAGGCGCGCGGGAACAGTGCGCGCCGTCGACGACTTGGGCTAGGTCCAGACAGTTACCGGACGGCCGGACAGCGAGCTACCCATTGCTCACTGTCCGCAAGACCGCGTCTACGTTGGCCGGAAATCGGGATCAGAATCCCGGCGACGGCGGCGGCGATAACGCCGTTGCCTGATGCGTTCGGCCTCCTCCTTTGCGAGCATTACTGCTTCGCAGAAGTCGGCGACCGCCTGCCACTCCTCCTCGCTCTGGACCATGGCCTCAACCAAGGCCCGGCGCGAGAGGTCTCCGCCGCCGATCGCCCCCACGAGGGTACGGCGATGCTCCGCCTAAGCAGGGCACACTTCGACTGTGTGCTCCACCGTGTCCTCCGGACGTTCCGCACAGTGGCGACACCCGGGCGTCACTTCCGCATGAATCGAGTGCAGGAATCTCCCGAACGAACCATGTCCGGTGAGTAACTGCGTCATGCGATTAACATGGCACCTGATGAATGACGTTTGAAGTATTGAGTGCATTGAATTTTATATTAATTTCTTATTTGATTATCAATGTTTATTTTGCGCTGAGTTTTCATATGACAAACTAGTTACTTTACGAATTTACGATGCTTTGAACGTGACAATACAAACTATTTTCGAGTATTCAATGTGATGACTGTTTTCTAGCCAGGTGCCATGTTAATGCGCTCAGGCTGTAATAATATACATAATTTTATACTAAAGATTTTTTTAATAATGTAAACCAGTGCTTGACTGTGATCCCATCTGATGGTAAGCAGTGATGCAATCGTTGATTGTGAGGCGCACTAGTTTATTAAGAGCCTATTTAATCGGAAGACCGCTACTTTTTTTTTAAATAGAATAGAATAGAATAGCATTTATTCGGCGCAAGCAACACAATATACCACAACATAAAATAATAAATAAAAAAATGGTACAGATATACAATACAGTTGCAGTGACTGTGCCTGAACCGAAAGGGTCACCAACTCAGCAATTGCTGAGCGTATAACACCCAGCGCTGGTTTTCAGCTGGCACCCCGCAGTGAAATATGGTGTCAAATTAAGGTCTTCATTATAAAAACCATAGATATTTGTACCGAATTTGGTCATAGAAAACCGTTAAACGCTAAAATAAGACAAAAGATAAACGCCTTAAAGGCCTTTAGTTATTAGCATTGTTGTATTTCCATACTAAGGGTGAGTTGCACCATTTAACTATAACGATAACTAAACCATAACCAGCCGTGAAACGGCCTCCTATTGGTCAATACGACGATTTGACAACTGTTAACGGCTTTGTTATCGTTATAGTTAAATGGTGCAACTCACCCTTAGATAATACTTGAAGGCCCCTAAAAAATGTTTGTCATACCTGTTGATTTCGAAATAAACATCATCATCATATCAGCAGAAAGACGTCCACTATTGGACATAGGCCTCCCCCAAGCATCGCCACAACGACCAGTCCTGTGCGTCACGCATTCTCTGTAGATTTTATTAATCACACTGCGATCACCAACTCGCCTGCCAAGCGTGGCGATTATGGCAAACCCGGGGCTATGAACAGAAATAAACATATAATTAAAACCATGGTCCTCGAATGCTTAGGGCAACTGAAGGACACAGGTGTGTTTTTAGTCAATAAAAGTCTAACACAGTCAGAGTCATTGATGATTTCCCACCTGAAAAAAAGCACTCATTATTGTAGTTCACTTAATTTGTTGTTCTGAAGTTGTTTATTTGAAAATACATATCCTCTGATATTATTATATGCAGCGATAAAATGCTTGATCATTTATTCATACCAAAATCTTTATGAAGAGGGAGTTTAAGCCAAAATTCATCTTCAATGCAACCCTCCTTTTTGGATCAATCACTATGATCTCCCTTCATAATTCACATAATCCCATAATTGATACATAAAAGCCCCATTGGCTTTGTACAATTAGGCTCCCTCAGATTTATCCGCGATTGTTAGATTTGAATGATTAATTTTGTATACATGGAGAAATATTTGAAACGTCCAAGTTAAGAAGAAACGATCTTTATTAATTACCTGTTGGCTTTACATAAAATATACAACAGTACCTGGAAGGTAATCCTGAAATATAGAGCCCAAAATGAATGTAGGATTTCAAATCTAATATATCATTTGAACTTATTTTTTCAGTACACAAAATTTTTACGGGCTTTCAAATCCTACATTTCTTTTCCCTACTATGTCGGGACTTATCGAATATACCTAACTAGTATTTTACACGAATCGACGTTCTATTAGACCTATACAACTTAGTCAATGAATAACACGCTTGCCTTATTAAGATTAAATATCAAACATTTGGGCTTCTGTCTACCCGTAATGACTGTCCTGGATCTACAAACAAACTGCCAAGTCTACGGTTTAACGTATTTTTCAAGACACATAGGGGTCTGACTAATGGTGGAGTGATTGCTTGGCCTAAGAACATTAACCCAATCCTTTTTAGGTGTAATATCATCAACTTTTTTCCGCTCTCACTGGAGCGAAAATGAGCATGACTTGTATTAAATAAATCCCATCTCTGTTCCATTCCACGGCCACGGTAACTCTTTCAAATAATTTCGTAGGCCATTAAACCGTACACGCGGTATTATTTACAAGCAAATCGGACATCAGATAAATCAGCAAAAACATAACTCTCTATGCTTTGGGTGAAAATGCTCAAAACAAGAACTAGGAAATAAGAAAACCGCAGTATCTTTATTTTTCGGAAATTCTGGTAAGAAAACTGTGATTTAGAACCTCTTGTTGCTCCCCCGTGGCACCCTTCGCGACAATTTAGCAGCTTTAATTCCACAACCGCACTAAATGTAGCGTAAACTGATACAAGGCAAACATACGCGAAGCACTCAAGACTCAGTGTTATCTAACATGAAAGAACATGGTAGAGGGAGAAGGGCCTATAAATTATGTGTCTGTTTTCTCTTTCTCGCATAGAACAATAATGTGAAATTTGGTACGGTGTGCAAAGACTAGGGTGTCATCGTGTGAGGGTGGAGGGTCTAATCGACCCGCGCGATAAACAGCCGCGTGCACGCCGATTTAGTTACGGAGTCTGTAATGAATCTGCGCGGTTGCATTTTAGGGTTAACAGTAATATTATCGCCATTAGTTAATAGTTCGTTTGCTATGCAGGGGGTTGCAAAATGGATGGATATACTGATGATACGTTCAAATTAGAT
Organism: Mythimna albipuncta; assembly: GCA_929112965.1. Taxonomy (NCBI): domain Eukaryota; kingdom Metazoa; phylum Arthropoda; class Insecta; order Lepidoptera; family Noctuidae; genus Mythimna; species Mythimna albipuncta. Next base: position 13,683,950 of record OV815969.1, read on the forward strand.
GAAAATTTGAATGACGTGCTCTGATTAAATTATCTTAGTAGATGACTTGACAACGTCCGAAGATTTCTCAGGAAGTGGTTCAGAGTTGACTTTAGATTTAAGGAAAATAAAGTAATTTTCTCATTTATTACACAAGAAACATTTTTGAAAAACACATTGCCTAGATATACTGACTTTGTATCGGCAATTTACTTATTATGCGACATCAAAATACCACTGGGTCAATCCCTTGGTAGTATCTTTCGTAGAGAACAGGAAATACTCATTTAGCAATAGACCATCATGGCAAAAATGTCAACTAAAAACAAGCAAACAAGCAAATAGATTTCACAGCAAAACCTCTTAGCACCACTAGGTAAATTGGCATAAGAACTTCTAAATTCCAACCATTATGCGTTTGTGGGTCGTTATTACGAACTTCCTTTTCAAAATGAAGCGTGGGCCAGGTGTTAATTAGCCCAGTATGTTATTGCACGTCCAAGTAAATAAAGAGATAGATGCCACGTGACCGGGCCAAGCGTGCAGAATACCATAACCTTAAATCAGGGATGGGGCACTAATTGCTTAGAAAACATTAACACAGCTGTAAGTTGTCGGGGCTAAGTTATGCAATTTAGCGGGTAAGCGAATATAAAGAAAAAGAAAGAAGGAAGAAAAGAAAGAAAGAATTACAATATGAGTATGAGAAAGAAAGAATTCAATTAAGAGTGAAAGAAATAATGAAAGAAAAACGTGAAATATGTGACTTGTACAGAACAAACAATGATAAAATAAAACCACAGAATAGATATAATGAGCTTGAGTGTCGAACTATATTATTTTTATTTTTATTTATTTTTATTGTTTTGACATGAATTATAAATATTATTGTATTTTAATTTTATTGACTTTAATATTATGAATTTTAGTGTATCTTTATAAAATTAATTTTATAATTTTATTGCATTTTTAATTTTTAACATTTAATTATGCAATGCTAAACGATTCTTATTGTATTGTTATTTTATTGTATTATTATTATGTCTTAAAAGTATGTTAAAATGTGTAAAACGTATATGGGCCTAGGCCCATATATAACATATATAGGCTAAATGCCTGAAATAAATTAATTGAATTGAATTGAATTAGGCTCTTACTAGACTGCGTCGTTAGAATGGTTAGAACCGCAGCTGTTGAGCATCATACATCACATCACACTAATATTATAGAGGTGAAAGTTACTAGGCTCACATACACACGTATGTGAGGGTATGTTTGTTACTTCTTCACGCTTGAACGGCTGATCCAATTTTAATTTCGATGAAACTTGGTAAATAGTAATCCTATGTACTGTTGTCCTGCAATATAATATAGGATTTTTATCCCGAGAGTATGACCACGGCGGTGAAACCACTGGTAGCAGCTAGTAAGGTAGGGTAACAAGGTAGACAAAAGTTTTATTGTTTTTATTTCTAATATCTTATTGCCAGTCTGTTACTCCTCCTATTGTATTTACAAACTCAGTATGTTTAATGTTTATCCATAACTTTCAAAGGTATAAATGTATCTGACAATCCAATTTTCATGACTCGTCATTACTTAGATGTCTGACTTCGATGTTTCTTGTTTTGATAGGAAATCATCAAATGACTTTCAAGCCCTACGTGGAGCAAAAGAGAGCATTAGACTGACTAAAGTCTACCTGTCTTCGTTCAGTTGACTTTTGCTATCTAGGTTCGCGGTGAGCCGGTGACTCTTTCGAATAATTTCGCAACTCTAAATAATCCTGCAGTCCTAATAATCCCTGCGGAAACATTTGAAAGACTGTCCGTGGCCTTAGAACGCAAAGAGCAACCGAATGACTGAATGAATCTGGTATCCCTCACTCAGATACGACGACAGATATGTTTGGCGCCGGCTTCGGCCTCCACTGCTGGTGGTGCCGAGGGCAAGAACAAACCTGCTCAAAGAGTCGCCTCTGACGCGCGCACTTCGTACTCTTAATCTCACACACGACAAGTCAGACCTATTCATTTATATTTGAGTGAATTTAACAGAGTGGCACTAGCAGTTATATGCTTTCATAATTAAGTAGGTTTAGTAACAAATTATGTTTAAATAGTTATTTTGGCTGTACTGTCGCATTAGGTCTCCCTGTAAAGATAGTATAAGTTTGATAAATAAATAAATAAATTTCCTAACTAAAAAAGAATTTCAATGAATCTACGTTACTACTTTTTCCTGCATTAAGACATTCTGCTAGATACCTAAGCATATTTTTTCAATTCAATATGTCGACAATATTTCTTATTTTCTGGTTCTGCTGCTAAAGAGAATCTACTTAATATTAAAGACACTTTTTAAAAAGCCATTACAAAGACTGTCAGGTATAACTTACTTTTCACAAGAAATCGCTTTTCTTCACAGTTCAAATAAATCATTCTGAAGCCGAAAAACTTTTAATAGTGTTGAAGTTGAGTGTGCCTTATAAATGGAATATTTGCGTGTTGACTATCAAGTAGCTAACTAGCTAGAGTACCTATTTTAATATTTAGGTACCTTACTACATATATTCTTTTGTTCTTTGTCATCACAAATCAGAATTTGATTTCTTAGATTGCTGAACTTATTCAGTTAATTTTACTTCCAAGTTAGGATTAGTTGGGAACGAATTTTTATATCTCTTTTTATTTATTTTTTTGTTTGTTTTTTTAAACTAAGATTTGTTTTAAGATTGTTTTGTATTTTTTCGTATTTTCATGTAAACTATTATCTACTTATAAAACTGAAACGGAAAATAATTTTATTCCACAAAGGCCTATAAGAGCACTTATAAAACGTCAGAAGCTATTACAGTCTTCTGAACAAGTTGATATTTTAAATAATTTTGAACTCGCTATCGCTTTCGCCTTGGACCACAGTCCCACAGACTTGCATTTCACAGGACTGCGTTTATGGTAAGGCTCAGATAATTTTATTCCCCTCTTGCATCCCACCAGGATCGATGGGTCGAAGGGGTGCTCAACCTTAGGGTCATGTTTGTTGCGTAAACGATCCCTGCCCCAGACAATTTGATTCGTAATAGATTTATGTTTTATTCCAATGACATTATATCAATGTTTGCCTTTTTGATGGCGCTAATTGAATTGGATTATAGATGTTTTTATTAGTTTTGTTTCTAATTTTTTTTTTAATAGCATATTTTTTTTCTAATTTGTTTTTTAACACCTACGTAGACTAGAATTATTTGCTGTTGTACCGTGGATGTGTTCACAAACATGTAAGCTCTCACATAACCTACCTGCACAAGACACCCGAAACAACAATCTGTGCAAATATTTGTTCCGTGCGGGAATCGAACCCGCGATGCGCAGTGCAGCAGCCAATTTTGCAACTACTGCGCCAACCACGGTGACAAAATTGTTTTTGTAACTTATATATATATTTAGATAGTTTTTTATTTATAAATGAGTCGTTTAATAAGTAAGCCAATACTTATGATATATTTGGCTTACTTAGTTTTACTCTTATATGAGACTTATTTTATTTCAATGGAACTAAAGTTACCATAACTATTGATAAACGACACCATAAAGTCCAAAAATAATATGTATCCGTCCCAATTATGACCAATAAATAAAACTTAATTTCTCCGCTGAGATATGTAAAACCATCTACAATCAGACGACGATAAATATAATTGCATGGCATGACCCACTAACTCAGGCACATGGCAAAAAAACAATCGTCGAAATATTGCCGTAAATCGCAATAGTAATGTGTTAACCGGCAGTTACACTGACGCACCTAAAAATAATATTTATAGGCATGTAAATTTACCAAAAACAAGGTGTAGTTAAAACAATATTTATCTTAATAATTAGTTTAACCCGAGTAAGTCGCGGTTCATTTGATAAAGGTGCGTGTTAACGGGCGGTCGACGTTGCGTGATAACAGCTCGGTGTATATAAATTAAAACATAATTGTGTTATCGTGACCCCAAGGTTTTATGTTCAGTTGACGAAACGAAAGGCTGTTGGGAAATTAAATTCGATTTTTTTTTTTGTGAAGGTATTAATTTTGAAGAATAATAGGATTATAAAGGTGCCTCTCTGTGTAGAGTTATTGTTTGCATGGCATTAGGAATAATTAGAATGCCTCGTAATTATACGGATGGAAATACAAAACTCAACAATTTCAACTAATTGACCTGCGTATGTATTTGTACCTAAGGGCAAAACCACGGTAATAATATCTAGCAAAACGATGGAGCGCTTTTCAGACTCTACATATAAATGTAGGGTTTGAAAAGCGTTAGATATAGATCAACACTAATATTATAAAAACCGGCCAAGTGCGAGTCGGACTCGCCCATGAAGGGTTCCGTAGCAGCAAGTAACATAATATTAAAGTTCTTGTAATATGTTGTAACTTTGATCGATGTTTTAATAATAGTGTATTTTTTTCGATTTATGACGCATTAAAAAAAAACTACTTACTAGATATCGTTCAAACCAATTTTCGCTGGTAGTTTTTATAGTAATGTACATCATATATTTTTTTTAGTTTTATCATTCTCTTATTTTAGAAGTTAGAGGGGGGGGGCACACATTTTACCACTTTGGAAGTGTCTCTCGCGCAAACTATTCAGTTTAGAAAAAAATGATATTAAAAACCTCAGTATCATTTTTGAAGACCTATCCATAGATACCCCACACGCATGGGTTTGATGAAAAAAAAAATTTTGAGTTTCAGTTCTAAGTATGGGGACCCCCAAAATTTATTGCTTTTTTTCTATTTTTGTGTGAAAATCTTAATGCGGTTCACAGAATACATCTACTTACAAAGTTTTAACTGTATAGCTCTTATAGTTTCGGAAAAAAGTGGCTGTGACATACGGACGGACAGACAGACAGACAGACAGACAGACAGACAGACATGACGAATCTATAAGGGTTCCGTTTTTTGCCATTTGGCTACGGAACCCTAAAAAGGGAAAACTTATAGTTTATTGTGTATGTTTGTAATTAGTAAACTCAAAAACAACTGTGCCGATTAATAAAAATGTTCACGATTGGAAAGCAACATTCACCCTGAGTAACACAGGCAATATTTATTGTCCGTGCGAAGCCGAGACGGGACGCTAGTAATATAATAAAAGCGAAATACCACTCGCTGATTAATCACAATATCTCAGAAACTATAATACTTACAAACATAAAATTTGGCAGGTAGATTCCTTATAGGGTGTAGACATCCGCTAAGAACGGATTTTTCGAAATTCACCCCCTAAGGGGATGAAACGGGTGTCCAAAGTTAGAATAGAATAAACTTTTTTGTACACCAAACAGTAATACAGCTGATATAAAAACTTAAATTAATGGGAGTACGGAGAAACCGACTTTTACGCAGGTGAAGTCGCTGGCAGAAGCTAGCTTTATTATAATTATCTAGCTAAGTGAACGACCTATAGTATGTAGGACGTAGGTATGTTTCATTGTATAGAAAAGTGGTCGTAGATTACTTACCATACCATTACCATATCTTAGATAATAGAAATCAGACCGGAAATCTACGAATAGCTGGAGCAGTGCTCCCACCATGCAACAATTATTACACACCATTTATGAAAGGGCTCAGCCCTATTTCATACCTCATACAATACACTTATTCATAAGTCACGTTTGAAATTACAGGACTAAGTAATATTTATGCATATTCTGTACAACGATTTAGTAAATGACTGCCTTGTAGACGCGACTGCATACTGAGCTTTGGAACTGTTTCGTATTTATGACAGTTGTAAACATATTAATGCCGAAATTATTCAAAATTAATAAATTTAATGAACTGATTTTGCAATTTATTTACAACTTTGACTAGATTAGAGACAAGCTACTTCGTTTTCGTACCTGTTGCAAAATCAATTAATTTAATTTATTCAATTGGAATAATTTTGGTAAGATTTATTGGCAGGTCAAGATCAGGGACAAGGTCATAAAGCACTTTCAGGAATTGAAGCCCGTCTAAAAATAATCATTATAATAAACACAATTGCCACTAACTTTCGCCTTATAATGTTGGTGTAATTGAAGTGAAAGGTTTTGTGTGAATCTGTCTAGTAGTCAGTAGTCGAACGGCTGAATGTTTAAAATACGGGTAGACCATGTCTTGGAATTGCATATAGAATACTTTTTATCCTGGAAGTATGTTCCCTTAGAATAATTTTCTCGTTTCACGCGGGCAAAGCCGCTAGCTGAAGCTAGTTCAAGACAACTTCAACTGTTGATCAATGGCTCAATACTGTCATAGGGTTGCCCCCAACATCGATCACGACCGCTGACATCGGCGGCGCCAGAATGCTCGCGACAAGCGCCCGAGGCAGCCAATCTGCACCTGTAACAGAGCACGACATTTCACCGCACGAGAAGGAAACGCATTTACCCCTGTCAGATATTTCACGTGCAAAATCAATATGCAAATAAGTAGCGAACGGCATGTCAGACTATTGTGCGGTACAGTAACAACTTAGCCAACTTTAACCGGTCTAAACTGGTTAACGCTAAATTTGTGGCTTTTGCATGCTATTGAAATTTACAGCTTAAACTTCCCCGCCGGCGTTGTCTACGCCTAGCTAGTTTTACAGACGTGTTCTTGAACTATGGAGAATTGAAAAAGTAGTTCCAAAGTTTCGAAGTTGCATGCAAATTATGATTTTGTACCCGCGTGATCTTTAGTTTGTTGATTGTTTGCTTTGAATGTTTCATTTAGAAAAAATGCTATACTTAGTAGACTTTAAGTTTTCAGCTTCCAATTTTTTTTCGATTTCCGTCTACAAAAAAATAAAAGTATCTATCATAAAAACCAAGATAATAATAGAAAAATCAAAAATATGTCACATACAAAAATAGAGACTGCATTAAAAGGCCGAAAAGGGAGTATAGAAAAAAATGCACCCTCGACAATATTCCGTCTATTTTTGTGCGATACATCCCAAAAATATTAAAAACTACTTACAGTGCGGACGTCTCCATTAACGGTGTGTTCTCCCCTCAGCTGCCATTGATTGTTTTTGATTGGTTACATGTTTGTTACATTGTTTTTATTGCTCTGTTCCTCGAGCTTTTAAAACGAAATCGATACTCACGTTTTCTGTTTGTGAACTCTATTACTGCAACATTGATTGATTGACTATAGCTGTTATCAACTCTGATACATTATTACTGCAATATCGATTGATTGACCATAGCTACTCGTATTATCAGCTCTGATACCTTATCTTAGTTACTGAAACGACTTTATAATGCTCAACTTAAGGCTTGTCAAATGCCAGGGCTCGGGGATTGTTCTAAATAGTTAACCAGACCCTGGAACGCAAAAGGCAACTAAGGAAACACAGGTGGTTTCAGTCAGTAAAAATAGGACACTTCTTTCACTCCATCCAGAAGGGTAGAAGTTCATTAATGATTACCCACCGCAAAAAAAAAGGGTTGTCAACTGACATTCACAAAGAATGAAGAGTTTAGTAGAACAAGATATCTTACGTCCTACATTATAAAATTTTAAGTTGGTAAACTAGCCAACTCAAACTACCAGTGTTGCCAACATAATCCCAAGACACTATATTGTTCGAACTCGCAATTTTTTCGCGCCAACGTACCGTGTAAGTTACTTGGTTACTTCCACAAGTTGTCACATTACTCTCGGACGCAGCGTCGACAGAGCCAAAAATAGACGCCCTAAACTTTTTAATAGATGCACAGACACTTTGAGGATGCCGAATGGGGCGGCGCCTTTTCTGACTTCACGACGACTTTTATGACTTTCGGCAAATTGCTGCTCTCTCATTTGAATATAGTCTTGAATACGATATTGTGTTTTACTGTCCGGGTTGAGTCATGTGGTTCTGTCAATGTGTTAAAGAACTGTAGTCTTCATTGATGTTGCCTTAATTATGTCTAATATTGTACCAAAACAGAACTTATAAGGACTGGCTGGTCTTTGAAACCAAGAACGCTATTATATCAATTTTGCTCGTGATGGCGCATGCGCAATCCATTCCTTTAATTCTAGACCAAAGCTACCTGCACTGGTACCTGAATTAATCTAACTTGCTTACGTCGTGGGTTCAAACCAAGGCGCTTTACTTTGTGTATTTTTGTTTTTGTCACTACTAATCTCAAAATGGTGAAAGAAAACAACATGAGTAAATTGGCATGTCCTAGAACCAAACAATTCGAAGACATGTGGCACGCAAGAACCGGCACTAGGTTCGCGTGATGGATAACGTCCCATTCCCCTCCTCTTAAAAAATAGGCCTGAGTCTCAGCAATGGGAACGCTAGAAGGCTGATTACGCTTTGGTATTAAGCAGCAGGCAGGTCTTATAAAGATAGACGATTGATGGCTAGCTCTTGGTACCTTATCTTTTATTATTGCCTACACATTTTCGAACATCTAGTCTGATAGTAACAATAAGTCATTCAATACTAATGTTAAATATAATTTCAGCAGACCACACCTTGTAAGAACGTATTCTATTGAAATTCATTCCCATTCAATAAATTATAACTTTACGTGTCTAGAGAGTGGAGCGGTTCCGTTCACTTTGTGCTTTATAGGTAATAATCTCTAGTATTTTCAATGTTTTATGTGTGTAGTCATTTATGCTGGCACTGAATGAGTAATACTTGGAACGGTTCTTAAATCTAAAACTGATTTTGATGGCGATGAGCATAGCATTTTGAGAAATTTAATTTTGTGTTGAATTTCATAAATATAAGATACAACGAAAGGAGGTGGATGAATGACATGTGGATGGATGGAGAGGGAGGCCGAAGAAAAGACGGATGAATTATGTGAGAGAAAAGTGATATGAAAGAAAAGGTAGTTAGTGATGGCGTAACGCGTGACAGGACAGAATAGGAGAAAAAAAGTGTTGCGTCGACTCCAAATAAAACAAGACAAGGGTAAACAGATGATGATAATACATATATTATATTATAGGATACCAACTAAGATTATAGACTAATGAAGTCACAGAACATAGGAATCTCTACATTCCTCTGTTCTGTGAATTAACTGATAGCAATCATTGGTACAAAGGTCTTAATGTCTTAGGAATTCTCTACCAGTTATCCTAGAGTAATAACCTAACATATACTCCATTTTTAATAAGATAAGAAACCTAAACAAACTTTTTTTACTGTCCGCTCAACAGATTTTGTCTTATATTGCATTTATGGCATGACAATTGGCGGCAGCAGTAAATAGTTGGTGGAACGGAATTTTACACGGACTGTAAAACAATGTTTGTTTGAAAGTCTAATCAAATTGCGAATGGGATATAGATTAATATAGATTCCAGTCTCTTTCTTTCTTCTCGATCTGACTCAAATGTCCGACCAATATTTAGCCACCTAGACAGCTCAGTCGTTGACTTTGTATAAGTTGTGGTGGTGTAGGTACTTGTGTATCCTGGACAAGAAAAGATATGATAAATATATCCTGTGAAGGGGCTCCACATTGGTACTATATTTATGTTCCAGTTGGAAATCTCACACTCAGCTAATCCACATAACACCACGCACTACGGAACCAAACTTACAACTGTCTCAAACAACGCTGTCGAAACGATAGAAGAAGAGAAGAACGCACATAAACTCCCATCCAAGTCTACTATCGGCACCCGTCAGGGGTTGACAACATAATAATATACCATTGAACTTAAACCGCAAGTTAGCAGACACTAACTCAGATAAGTTAGCCAGCTATCGGGTGCTAAGTCAGACCAACTCCCGAACTGAACGCTTTGCGGGATAAACTTTGTCCTCCAGTTAATCCGACGGCGTTCTCCTTGTACGTGTTTTGAGTTCCTAAATATGCTGCTTGCCTACTTAGTTATTATTTGGGTTTTTCTGAACAAATTTGTGCATTGATAAGTTTTATGAGGGTATTATAGGAATTAGATAGCTTTAAGTTACGGACTCCTGAGTGGTATATTAAATTTCATAATATGCTTTTTTAAAGTGAAAAAGAATATTGATAAATGGTTGGAAGAGGGCAAATATTAAGTCATTGTTGGAATTTATAAACCTGGCACGAATTTATAAACATATTACTGTAGTACACGATCGCGATTCATATTGAAAGTTAAAAGGTCAGTAAAACACTGAATTATTTTTTGAAAATAAGATCAGCAACCTGCCATGCCAAGGCTACTAAGGCTGAGTGGAAGAGCATCCGTGGCCTTAGAATACATAGTCACAATCTATTCTTAATTCTTTATTGTATAAACCATGAAAAGTTATAACATAATAATTATTTTGGATAACAAAGTTCATGTAAGAGTACACAGGCGAGCTTAATTCAAAGTTGAGTTTTCTTCCAGCAAACCATTGAGTTTACCATTGAATCTATCTATCAAACTCATAGCTGGATTTTAGTTAGTACTTACAAATCTGACAAACCCTCTCGTTTTACCACTACAAAATGGGATAAATCATTTGATGTCCCACTTCAAAAATAGCACAATAGTAACAGACGTACATTATCTAGGCTTTAAGGCCTTGTAGATCCCAGCCATTATGGCGTGCGACAATACAGCTAGTGGGGTTAAATGGCCATTACCGCAACTATTGCACGGCTACGCGTTACGGCTCAATGGGGTATTAAGAGGCGCCAAGCTATATCCAAGGTGATCGTAATCGACTGTGATAGCACACATACCGTTTCATAAAACATGATTATATAGTATATCAATACTAGCTTCTGCCGACAAAACAAAGCCAATGTCTTCCGCGTGAGTGTTGGTTATTGCAGTTGCGAAGTTGAAATCGAAGACGAATAAAAAGTAACCTTTGTCTATCTTTGGCTTGAACTTCAAAAAAAGCTCCTTCTTCCGTATCAAATGTCATGAAAATCAGTTCAGTAGTTTAACTATGAAAGCGTAACAGACAGATGGAAATTTTCAAATTCATAATATGACTATGGATTATGAATAACAATTATTTTTTTCAAATAATAAATCTGTCTTTAAATATGAATACAATAAACCATAAACAACCACAAAAGAATAACAAAGAGACACAACTAATAACAATAACATTACTCAAATTAATCCCAAAATTGAAAATAGAGACCCCTTTATTGCCACACAAAATAATTTGGACAGTATAAATCCTAATACACAAACAGATTATAGCAATATATCAGACACTGTACGCAATGCTGTAGTGTGATTGGGAACTAATGTCCACAAGGCTTACACAATTGTAATCCTCACTAATGGCACTGGACACTGAACAGGTAGACATAATGCATATTGATAGTCCATTAAAGCATTTCATCGATGGAATCATCTTTCATTAACATAAAAGCATGAAAGGGTCGCGGATGGTAAACGTTTTAAAATTTTCGATTTATTGACTCTGAAGATTAATGGACAGGTCTCCGATCAGTTTAACCTTTGCGCTCTTTAAGTTGATTATTGTATTCATGTGCGTAACAACGGGTTTTCTCGAGTATATACTATCATCATGGGTCTTGTATCAACATTTGCCCGCAGAGTCGCCTACGTATATAAAATATAGACTATGTCACTCAAGAATAAAGCAGCTTTCTATCGGTGCAAAAATTATACCAATTGGACCAGGACTTTCAGAAATTACCTCCTACAAACAAAAACAAAACTTTACCTCTTTATAATATTAGTTTAGATTATTGTTAATTATACGCAAAATCCGAAACACGTGTCTAGTATTCTTATATAAGGAATCTATGTACAAACATAAATGTATCATAAATAATCACAAAGTTATAAGCTTGCATGTCAGCAAAAATACCTAGTCACCGAGCCATCCAGGCGACTGGAAGTCTTGCAAAGGCCTTGAAAAGGCTAATTATAAATACTTTCTCTGCCGCCTTTACTCTGTCTAGTAAAAGACTATTTCTATAAGTTTATTTTCTCAAAATAAAGTTTAAGCTTTGTTTGGGCTACTTATTAAAGTTGTTCCGGGTTTGAGTGTACTTTGTACTTGTTGAACAATTGACCAGACATGCTTGCGAATTCTCCCACGATACAAGACCTAACCCCTAGTGATGGGGCTATTGTTCAGTTAGGAAACCATCTAATGACTTCTCCCGCTTTAGGGTGAAGCCGGAGGTTGTGTCAGACTCTTACTGATTAAAACCACACCGTCTTTTTCAATTAAAGAAAAAACTTTTTTTTAGAAAAAAAAGAAAAAAAATCAATTGACCTTTGCGTTCTAGAACCGCAGGTTTCCATTTCATAAAATAGTTAAATAGTTGGGGTCGTGGCAGCTAGGGCTTAAGTGTCAGGATATTCGTTCCCTTACGCGTGAAGACACGTCGGTGCTCTGCCCAAGCGGGGCACTTATCCACCATATACTACACCGTGTCCGCCCATACCGATCTGTTCCGACTTTCGGTACCTCGGGTCGCTCGTCCAAGGGGATGGTGAGGTGGACCGGGACGTAACACGTCGAATCAACGCAGGATGGATGAAGTGGCGACAGGTCACGGGAACCACTTGTGACTCACGGATGCCCCTAAAGTTGAAGGGTTAAATCTACAAGTCCGTGATAAGGCCTGTCATACTGTATGGATCGGAAGACGGATGAAAAAAGATTGCATGTAGCGGAGATGAGAATGTTAAGATGGATGTGTGGTGTGACGAGAATGGATAAAGTGAGAAATGAGTATATTAGGGGAAGTTTGAAAGTGGCGCCAGTGACTGAAAAGTTAAAAGGGAATCGTTTGTCTTGGTATGGTCACGTGAAAAGGAGGGATGAAACGCATGTTACTAAAAAAGTTATGAGTTTACACGTGGATGGATGGAGGGGAAGAGGGAGGCCAAAGAAAAGATGGATCGATTGTGTGAGAAGCGATATGAAAGAAAATGGAGTTAGTGATAGCGTGACGAGTGACAGGACAGAATGGAAGAAAAAAACGTGTTGCGCCGACCCCAAATAAAACGGGACTAGGGCAGGAAGATGATGTCCTCTGGAACAATATACTCAATTTAGGGAATGCAAACCGGTTAACTCGAAAACCGAAAAACCGGTTTTTCGGCATATTTTGAATGATTAAAAAAACCGGTTTATTTTTTCAAGTAACCGGTTTTTCGGTTTTTTTTACTTCTTTCAAATGACACTATTTTTTTTATTAAATATTGTTTTAAAACTCTGTTAAGGCTTGTTATCAATCGTAGGTTTGTTTATATATACGTGCCATCGTGATAGCGTAACCAACTGTACAGTTTTTCTGTTTACGATCATTAAAAATTCAGACCGGCCACGTGTTGTGAGAGCAGGCAATGAAGGGCCAGAATTAAAATCTCGTAAGGACACAGAAATTCTTATGCACATATGGAATACCCAACGTTGTTACTCATCATAATATCATCTCCTTAAACAAGTCGCATTTAAAGAAGAGAGTGAAAAGATCAAAATCTTTGTTTGTTCGTTACACTGATGAAAAACTCAGGGATATTCTTGCTTTGGGCGGAGCATCGCCCTCGTGGGGGCAATCGGCGGCGGAGACCTCTCGCGCCGGGCCTTGGTTCAGACCATGGTCCGGAGCGAGGATGAGTGGCAGGCGTTCGCCGACTTCTACGAAGCAGTAATGCTCGCAAAAGAGGAGGTTGACCGCATCAAGCAACGGCGCTCTCGCAGCCGCCGCCGGGATTCCAATCCCGATTTCCGGCCACCGTAAGCGCGGGCTTGCAGACAGTGAGCAATGTGTAGTTCGCTGTCCGGCCATCCGGTAACTGTCCGGACCGAGCCCAAGTCGTCAACAGCGCTCACTGTTTCCGCGCGCCTCAAGAAGTTGTCAGCAAAAGCAGGGGCCCTGCCGGGTCGAAGCCTACTGGGGCCAGGGTTATCCGAAAAGGAACTCGAGCCCCGGAATGAAGGCTAGAAGGAACAGGGTGGGCTTTTAATCAGTAAGAGTCTGACACCGTCTCCTGCTCCGCCCAAGAGCGGGGGTTGTCATTGGATGATTTTTCCCACCATAAAAAGGATATTCTTGCTACCGATGAGAAAATTATCACAATCAAGGAAAATTACAACAAGCAAAACAATTGGGTGTAAGCTTGTAACTCCAAAGAACACTCTCAACAGTTATCAGAGTCCTGAATGATCATCATGCGGCATCAGTAATGGTTCATTTTCGTGAAAATGGGCTACTCTAACTTCAGCTAAAGAGTATCAAGATACTATCCTAAACGCCATAGCAAAGCCTCTTAAAGCCTCTCTCTTTTTGATAACATACTAGGTTTTTTCAGGATGCTTACAACGAGTGTTTCGGACTTGATTAAGGCTGATGATTGACCTTTGACTAGCCCAGACCTCAACCCCTGAACTACAAATTGAGATCTACTACATTAGAGGGCATGGCCTTCACCTAACAATAATTAAAAATTCTTTACAATCAGCGGTGGACAACTTTCCAATGATCACCGTGCGTAAACCGATGACGCGTGGCTTGAACGCATAAAACTTGTGTTAAGGGTAACGGTGGATATATAACATAATTCTGAGACATTCGTTTTTATGAAGTTATTTTTTCATAGATAAGTTTCAAAATAATTATTTAGAATTTCACAAGCAAAAAAAGTTAAATTTATCACTTAAAAATAATTTTCAAAATTAATTATTTTAAAACCGGTTACCCGGTTAACCGGTTTTTTTTTTAGAAAACCCGAAAAAAAAACCGGTTTGTAATTTTGGCGGTTTTTGCATTCCCTAATACTCATATTAACTATTGCTCTCGCTTTAAATTCGTAAAACAATTTCGATACGCGAGTAGTTTCTACAAGTTATAATTTATTATCAGCAGTTTAAAGCATCTTCAAAACAAAATACGAGAGTAAAACGGTTGACCCAATTTCATATCCTGTGTAATCCTTTATCAAAATAATGGAAATTTGCAGAGACTGCGCTCCGACTTGCTTATCCAAATATACACTTTGAACAGGACCATTATTATAACTTCATAACACAGAGCTGTTCATAAACAGACATAAACAACTTGTCAGCTACGCAGATACAAATATTTAATTCAGGATATTATCAAAGGAAACGCGAACAATATTCTAAACAGGAACTTCGTTATCCCCGTAACTGGTATGAGCAGTGGACAGTGGCGTAACTATTAGGTGGCAAGGCTGGGAAAATGCAAAGGGCCCTTGGTCTGGTGGGGCCCCCGATCCGTGAGACTGCAAACTCAGAAAAAATACCTAACCTTACATAAAAATTATAAAATGTATAATTTGTTTAAGTACTTAAAACCAAATAAATACTTAAAGATCACACACAAATTCAAATAAAAAAAGATTTATTTAAAAGGGATCAATTTCCCGTGGCATTTTGCTAGCTATAGTGATGCCACTGGGAAGCCCACCTTTAGAGACAAAATAGAAATCTTCTAGTATTAGAGAACTTACTGATTTATTAATAATAAATAATCATTTTATGTCTGTACTTCAGTCATTTATGCAAATTAAATTACAATATGACAATTTTCTGGGGCCCAGCCCAATGATATTGCCAATGGCCTCAGACGGCATAGTTACGCCACTGGCAATGGAACTCAAATTCACGTCTTGAATGATACGAACAGAATTCGTGTTAAAACTTCTACCATCATGCATTCAGCACGAAGTAAATATAATTTAGCCCTCGTTAAGTAAACCTCTCTTTCCTTCTCTTGCTGTCTCGCTTCTGACAGTGGTAACATATAGCGCGCTTAGTTTTAATTACACACACAGTAAGGAAATTACTCGCGCCAAGTTACGCTGATGGCATACTGGTAGCTATAAAATGGCGCTGATATTGTAAAGAGAAATGGTTTGTTTTTGCTTGTTTCATACAGAGTTTACAGTTTTTAATTTATTATGTAAACTAATACTTGATTGCGATTCCAGCTAATGTTAAGCACTGAAGCAATCGTTGATGCTGAAGAAGTTGAGACTAGTTTATTAAGACCCTACTCACTAGAGCCTTGAAGACGCCTAAAATATAATTTGACTGGAAGACCACAGAAGGCAAATTATTCCAGTCCTTCGATTTGTCATTTTAGCAGATTATTATAACACATAGCTGAGCCAAATCAGTCAAGTTGGTTGTAAAGGAAACTGCGTCGTTGGTTTTGTCCAATATTGTCCATGGCATACAAAGACCACTATCCACTAACTTGTAACCACCAAATCAGCAGTTCTTATTCATGCAATTTTCTTTACATTGGAGGAAACTTTTCCTGCGGTGTTTCTTTAAGCAATAACAATATCACTTTTGTACAACGATCTCTACACTCTACGTTATTACTATACTTATTGTATGCAGGTAAATATTCACTGAAGTTTCAACCGAAACCAACTCGAATATTACCTACAGCTTACGTAAAGTACCCTCATTGTGGCCATAAAAGCTAACAATGAACTATAAAAGAGGCAATATACGATTTTAGTGCACTTACAAAATTAATATTCCTTGTTAATAATAACGTTTTCGTAAATTTATTCGACATTGTGTGGCTACATTGTAGTGTGAGAAGTTGAAGAGGGATGTCTGACTTTGGTGATGTGTTTCGAGAACAGACACACAGACAGGACTTGCCAGACCTTTCACGAGAAGTAGCGAACGCAACTAGGGTCCGGGTCGAAACCTACTGGGGCCAGGGTTATCCGAAAGGAAACTCGAGTCCCGGTATGAAGTAAAGAAGAAACGTGGTGGGCTTTTAGTCAGTAAGAGTCTGACACTATCTCCCGCTCCGCCCAAAAACGAGGGTTGTCATTGGATGATTTTACCCATCATAATAAAAAGGGGGGGGGGGCAAGTCATGCATTTACCCAGAGCGGTAAAAAATGAGGGGCGACAAAATTGACTTATTTCTATTTTTCAACCTAGCCATCTACACCCAAGTTGGCAGGGCGAAAATTTAGCTAGCGTCGTCGTCCATTTTTAAAATGGTGTTGGTAAGAATTTTTGGAAAACTTTCAAGGACACACGAACCTTTGTGTCCTTTCTGACCTTGTTGCAACATGGAAGAGTCTAAGTTGTCTCAAATTCAAGTAGTCTCGAATTGCGATACCAAACTTTCAAAATATAGTTTCCAAAAACGGAGAAATTACAAGAAACGCCACGGCAATAAATAATAGGAAACAACATTTAGAATCTTGTTTACTTGGCTTTACACAAATACCGGTGTTCTACTTGAATCGAAAGTGGTTGTCGACCTGCCCAGTTACAAAATCAATCAATCTAGTTTTAACAAAACTTCGATACAATATTGTCGCAATAATCGCCTATCCAGACGCAATAAATTTTGCATTGATATCTTGATGAATTTATTCATATCTCTCGATTAGATATGCTATAAGAAATGCAGAAACTCATGATCTTACTGACGTAATCGTCCCACGCCGAATATCTGCGGGTGTATTCTGTTATTGCAGATTTCTTGAGTCAAGATAACGGTATATGAAGACCAAGGATTATGAAATTATGACTGTGAAGAATTAGATAAAAAATCGGATTAAGTATTGTTAACTTTACTATAAGTACTTATCGATCTTTGAAGGATTAAGAAAAAAGTTATTTTGATAAAATCATACAAATGCTTCTGGAAAAAAAAGGACCACATTAGTTGATCAAGAGATCGTCAGTAAATAGCGAAGAAACTAAAATACTCAGACGATTGCTCAATGTAAAAAGAAAATATCGTGGAATTGTTGAACCGTAATGATTATAACGAAAGTACTTCTGGGGAGACTCTACTGACGCCAAAAAGGATTAGAAGGCTGTAGTCATTGACAGTATGTCAATAGACACTATATTATTTCTGTCACCAAAACATGTCATGTCATAAACATAACAGAATAGTCGCTAGACTTCGCTAGGTGACTGAGCTGCTCCACCTACTTGTGCCTCTGGGACGTTGCAAATCAGGTGCGTGGGTTCGACTCCCGGCTCAGACACTTGTATGCTAAAGATTGTGTCGGCGACTTGCGAAATATATTAATGGTCTTATGTAGATTTGACAAATCGCTTCACATAGCTTATGGCGACAATCAAAATATAAATATACGTACTTACTAAATTATTCATGAGGTACTTATATAAAACTTAATCAATAATTTATGAGGTAGTCTCTAGTATTTTTTTTTTATTAAATCAAGACACATTATCTCGAACACCAAACTTTCTGATTCAATGCCTAAGACCCCGAGAGTCGTGCAAAAGGTCGTTTGATACGCGTGGAAATTAATACTGCAGCACTGGTCTCCATAATACCTTCGTGTACATCTTCGGCGAATTCTGCTCAGTCGCAATGACAAACATATTCCACTTGTTTCAAAATATACTATTTCTTTTTTAAAACTGCCCATTATCGAGTTACCGCTCAATATTCTGTCGAGACATTCTACCAGTAAATAAAGTAACTTGATCAATACAAGATTTATAATAACTACGACCCAGGCTTAAAGGGCTACTCGTCGACATAAATCACAATCAACAATCACGGATGGAAAAAGGCGGGGCAATATTTTATTAAGACAACTAGATGCCAGATGGTATAAATTAAGTAGACGATGATAGTATCTAACAATCATATGCCTATGCGCCTTATAATGTTCCTACTTCTGGAACACAGGTCTTCTCTCTATTAGAGGGATTAGGCACCACACAGGTGAATACCTGTGAGATTGATAGGCCTGACAGGCCTGTTGGTCTAGTAGTTAGTGACCCTGACTGCTATGCCGGAGGTCGTGGGTTCGATTCCCACCCAGGACAAATGTTTGTGTGATGAGCACGATCATTTGTTCTGTGTCTGGATGTAATTTATCTATAATATGAATGTATTTAGAAATATATAAGTATGTTTATCAGTTGTCTAGTACCCATAACACAAGCCCTGCTTAGCTTGGGACTAGATGGTGTTGTGTGATTGTTGTGGAATATTATTATTTTATTAATATTGATGGAGGTCACATATGTATGCGTATTCCACCACGCAGGCTAAGTGCAGATTAATGGAGATCACATGTCTACGATTTTTTTGTTTCTTGGACATGACTATGATGTTGTCCTTCACTTTTTGAGAGCAGTGGTGATGAAATAAATTACACAAAGTAAAGCACCTGTCTGGGTTTGAATCTACAATTTAAATAACTCATGAGTTTGACCGCAATGTTGGCGCAGTGGTTGAGAGGGCAACGGTTTTTTTTTTTAAGATGTGAGTACCGCTACAAAGTGATCTCGCATATATAGTGTATCGTGTAGCATTCAACATTTCATTTAGCAAAATCGTTGAGTTAAAAAAAAGTGTAGGCTTATATCATCATTGATGCTCAATTCGGTCTGACGATAAATCAATCTTTTCTCAAATTAATTTAAAAAAAAAACCTTGCCCTACACGAGGATTTAAATACTCCTGTATCGTGGGTGCACTCACAAGCATGTAAACTCATATACATAAGACACCCAGACCCGGAAAACCTATCTGTAGGCTTATTTTGTTCCATGCGGGAATAAACAATCGCTAACCACTAAGCCAACAGTGCTGTCAAACTCATGAGTTAGCTTATTCAGGCATGAGCAAACTCTTCGCTGCTCATTTCTGCGTGACAGTCTCCTTCGACGAGTCCTCGTAGGAGACTGCGAAATTAATGTCTGAGTACTGTAGTTTAATTCAAAACATGTCCAAACTAGGTTCATTAGACATGACTGTGTCCTTCGGAGGCCAATGTTGTCTAAAGTTAAATAGTTGGTCAATGAACTGAGGTCGGGACCAAACTTAGTTACCTAAACAAACAAGCGACCCTCTGTGATAGTCAACAAAGGATTCTAGCTATTCCGGTAATGTCACCGTATTTGATGCTTTTGGAACTTTAAATTTGTATTTCTTGCTAAATATTTATTTATCTACACTTATATCATAAAGAGGTAAATTTCGTTTTTTTTTTTTGTTTTGCTTTTAGGATATCTATCTCTAGAAATACTGGTCCGATTGCTAATTTTTTTTTTACCGATAGAAAGCTGCTTTATTCCTTGGTGGCATAAGCTGTTTTATTTAGGTACATAAAATATAGCGTGAGGCCGCGAGCAAAAGCTAGTTTATTATAATTTTTATCAGTATCGTTTGGGTCGTGGAGATTTCCAGAAAAATCCGTGGCCCTAGAAAGCAAAAGACAACTGAAGGACACAAGTGCGGTTCAGTAAAAGTCAGACACGCTCTTCCGCTCCACCTTAAAGAAGGATGTGTCATTAGATGAGTTCTCATGGCCTATACCGGGCTTGGTGCAAGAGGTCGCTGCCACCGATTCTCCCACGAGGACACGGCGATGGTTTGCTCAAGCGGGACACACATCTACCATATGGTCTGCCGCTTCTTTCGGGCGGTCGGGTATACGCTAGTATAGTATAACATACATTTGATTTCAATAACATTTTTGACGTAGGTATTTACTAACAGATTTATCACAAAAAAAAAACTAACTTTTAAAAGCACAGTTTCCGCTTTCTCAGACCCTCTTTGTACATTTTTATCACGGCACTTTATTATGGCGTGTTTGTACGGGCAATTTTTCACTTCAAAACAAGTTCCGGCAGACTTGAAATTGGATTTTAAAATTAACAGCTTGATGGACACTTTTGCGGTGCAGTGGCAAACACTTTAAAATTCGATTGGACTTCGTGACGGTAACATGAGTGGGTACCCGTGAACCTACGACCGAGGCTAGCAGACACGAAGCCTCATCAAATTTTATCATCCCTATTGACAAGCTTTTGGCGAACAGAGTCACGTTATGTGCTAGTGAAAATTTGTTGTTTCACGCGAATAATTTGTACGCATTAGAACCGGTATTAAAGCTATAATGTATTTTAATACCAGCTATAATAGTTCAAACGAGTCGTTTACATGGATTTAATGTGAAACTTGTACCTATAAGTTCCAACTTATAACCAATTAAATGAACCAAGCATCTCTTAGGTTTAACAATGTGGCTAAAGTTACGATTAACTCTTTGAATGCCGTAATTAGAGACACAATAGAAAGACAATTGCCTATGTCGAACTGTGTGACATAAGACATTCAAAAGGTTAAGGTAGGTTCATGACATTCAATTTTTTTCAAGTTTTTTGCATTTTGCATGAGAGACTCAAGTATTATTTTGATTAAAATATGTTTGGCACCTGTAACACGTATTATTTACAGAATAATTATCATTAAAATCGTTGATACAATCCTCTTTATTCAGCTAAAGGGGTTTAAAATTTGAAATTCGCCGCGAACTAATCCTCCTTAAACTTTTGTCCACTTTATTAAAATAGACCCTCGGTACTTCTCAGACCTAACACAGTGACCATAATAAAAGGAACATTCAAGTAGGTAAAATAAAATTAAAAAGGAAGATAATACTTGCAGCACAATCAGATTTAATTGTATGTATGAAAACTGTGTAAATATTTACACAGCAGATAATAGATATAATTAAGAATTAAGTTTATGTAGAGAGAGATAGATACAGGCGGGCTGTTTGACAAAGTCGTTTGAAAGCCGCCATAGAAATCATTCTTCATTGTCCGTTTGTTTTAAAAAGATTGGATAAACACCGTACACGAAATGATTTTAAACAAGGTTTTAATGAAAATCATTTTTTCATAGCAAGCTATTATTGCCTATATTAATACTCGTCAAGACGAATCATACGAGCCCAAACTCAATAGGGTTGTGTCGTTTAACTACCAAGTTCCCATAGCCACCTTTCGGTTCCATCATCAGATCAGCTCCTTGTCATAATAATTTTGCATTGTCATCTAATTTATACATGCATGCAAAATTTCAGCTTAATCGGTAACCGGGAAGTGGGTCTTTAATTTACAAGATTTGATTACAGACAAACATCGGGACAGGTAAAACTAAATAAAAGCTTGTAAAATTCATAATTTTAGAATAAGAGTATAGTCCGAGAGTCTCCCTGCATGTAAAATGTGCGTAAAGTTGACGCGTTCTTGAAACACTTTCAATTTTAATCCGATTAGAAAATCGAAGTTTCACTTTAAAAACCTATAGATAAGAAAATCAATAAAAACGATATCAATATCGTGATCGACGTTGCGGGATACTAACTTGAAACGAATTCCTTTCACAACACGAACAATGAAAGAAAAAAATCTTGAAACTAAATTAAAAAAAAAACGAACGATAATATCGCCCATCCGTTTATCAAGTTCTATTTACAACACTCTGGCAACTTATAAAAAAACTGCATTCAAAATTTCAAACAGCAATCTTGAAACTAAAACTTGCAGACGGCGAGCAATAGCTAGCCGTCCTACCGCCCGGCAACCGTCCCGACCGAGCCCAAGTCGTCGACGGCGCGTAGTGTTCCATGTGCGCTTCAAGGAGTCGTCAGCAACCGTAGGGGCCCAGCAGGGTCGAAGTCTACTGAGTCCATGGGTGATGGAAAAGAGATCCCCGGGGCCCTGGAACAATGGCAAAGAAGGAACAGGAGTAGGTTTTAAGTCAGTAAAAGTCACTATCTCCCACTCCGCCTGAAAGCGGGGGATGTCATTAGATGATTTTTACACCTAAAAAACCGGCCAAGTGCGAGTCGGACTCGCCCATGAAGGGTTCCGTAGCAGCAAGTAACATAATATATAAGTCTTTGTAATGTGTTGTAACTTTGATCGATGTTTTAATAATAGTGTATTTTTTTCGATTTATGACGCATTAAAAAAAAACTACTTACTAGATTTCGTTCAAACCAATTTTCGTTGGTAGTTTTTATAGTAATGTACATCGTATATTTTTTTTAGTTTTATCATTCTCTTATTTTAGAAGTTAGAGGGGGGGGGACACACATTTTACCACTTTGGAAGTTTCTCTCGCTCAAACTATTCAGTTTAGAAAAAAATGATATTAGAAACCTCAGTATCATTTTTGAAGACCTATCCATAGATACCCCACACGTATGGGTTTGATGAAAAAAAATTTTTTGAGTTTCAGTTCTATGTATGGGGACCCCCAAAATTTATTGCTTTTTTTTCTATTTTTGTATGAAAATCTTAATGCGGTTCACAGAATACATCTACTTACAAAGTTTCAACAGTATAGCTCTTATAGTTTCGGAAAAAAGTGGCTGTGACATACGGACGGACAGACAGACAGACAGACAGACAGACAGACAGACAGACAGACAGACATGACGAATCTATAAGGGTTCCGTTTTTTGCCATTTGGCTACGGAACCCTAAAAAGACCTGAAACTAAAAATTAAAATGTTTATCATAATTTCACATTAGTGCATCGAAAAAAAAAAAAAACTAATCTATTTAAGATAACGTCACAATCCTACGAGTCTTGTAATTTTTCAACAACACACAACACAACACAATTTAATGAGATAGCTTTACAGTTTTTTAAGCCTAGCTCACACTCGCCAATTCGTCATTTCGTCTGAGTATACTGCAGACGAAATGACGAATTGGCAAATAATAGCTGAATGAACGCATTAAAAATCATTTTAAAGTAACTACTCATTTCTACAAAAACATCTCTAATCCCCCAATTCTCCAATTCTAATTTTATTTCCCTAATTTTATCAAAAATAAAATTATATTTCACTAGATTAAACTTGTAGTCATAGTAGTTATTAAACAAGCAAGAACAGAAGCAGTAGTCAAAGATACAGTAAAAGATTATTTGGAAACAAGTTAGTAGCCGCTTTAAGTAGATGTTATCAGTAAAGCTGTTTAATCACAGTAAAACTAACAATACGCCTAGCGATTATAATTCAAAGATAACAGTCTACTAGCTTACAAGCTGACTCATGGTGCGATATCTTACTGTGCCCGTATGTGGTTAAAAAATTAATACTGGTCGCTACCGATTTATCTATCGCGGGCTTGCGGATGACGAGTAATGGGTAGTTCTCCGTCCGCTCGTCCTATAAGAACTGAGCCTGAGTCATCGACGAGGCATATGTAGTGTTGTGTGCCATAAAGAGACGTCAGCAAACCGTAGAGGCCTAGCAAGGCCTGCTAGGCTGTGGTGAAACGAAGGGACACTTCTGGTCCTAGAACGCAAAAGGCAACTGAAGGAACATAGGTGTGGTTTTATCAGTAACAATGGGAGAAGACACTAGATGATATCCCAGCTAAAAAAAAAACCGCTTTACCTGTCTTGTCAGTTTCTAAATAGATTGCGGCAACCGCAAGCCGTGCGTGACATGAAAACTGTATCTAATCTTCGGGCTTTTAATTAAAAATTTACACTTCTTTAAATCCTCATTTGAATTCTCAACATCGTTCGATCCGTTTTCAACATCGGATTCTCAACTCAAAAAACGGCTGTTGAAAGAAATCTACCGGCGGCACTTGCAAAACTTCGTAATGGCGCCAGCCACTCGCTAGCCTTAGCGTGTGAAAACGCAGTAACAACTAATAAATAAAACATTTCCTCATTTTCAATTTGTATAAATAAAGTTAAAGTTGGCATTATAGCCCCATTACTGACTTGGTATTTCACTCAAAGGGCAAACACCTTAGTGCTTTATGGTACAGCACTAAACTTTATACTCACAACTTGATAGTTATTCACGCAAGTCCAATAACACTATAGATACCTTTAGTTCCTCTCGCAACAGTCACAAATTCATAGCTGCTGCTGTGGCTTCATATTAATTGTTTCTTGTTTATCAAAAGTAACTCTTTACACAATTGCCCTAAGGTTGGTTTTTAAAGCAACAGTCGCGCCTTTTCGCAGGTGTCCGTATAAGCGGTGAGCTCTGTGAAATTCCCCACTACGAGTCCCGTTCATGATATGAAAGCGTTTATTATACATACAAGAACTTGTGAATCCTTAAGTAAAAGGAAAATATGAATATCAAACGAGACAGGAATGAGTGTTAACTTGAATTTATTATTGAATGTTAAATTAACAACACTTCGTAACCATATATGCCGCTGTCACGGTCAATGAGAATTCAAAATATGATGAATAAAACATAACATCTCAACGTTATATCGATGGCTTAGAGTGAGAACCTTGGATATGCAATTTTAGGTAATTTTATTTTATTACATTACTGAAAAGAAAAGCACGTAACGCACAATCTTGTAAAACGCAGAATTTTGATGCGATACTTGTAGCGCCATCTACGATGTTGCATGCATATATTATCTTGCTCTAGTCAGTTTGGTGTGATCACCTCGCGACGGCGCAGCAAAACTAGCGGAAAAAAAAATAAAAACAAGAGAAACAAGCGTTTGAAATAAACCAATAGTTTTTTTTTTAATGATACATGTATAAGCTCATTAAAATTGCATGATAATAAAGGTCTAATTTTCTGTCTAGTTTTTTGTGCTTCTTGAAAAGTTACGTATTTCACCGTTACGAGGTACCTATTCACTCTAAGCATTGATATATTATCATAAAGGGTTTGGCAGAGGTGTACTGTTGGTACACCCAAAATAATTACCCTTTAAATTAAATGTAGGGTAAGCCTTTGCCTTCGAACGAGCATAAATTCATAGATACTTAATTACATGAGGTATCAAGTGAGCATAAAAGTGCCACGGTGTCCTCACTATCCACCTGACGCAGTTTCTTGTGTTGGATTCGGTGGGAAGAAACACCCGGCCCTTACACTATTGTCACAAAATAGTTAGGTACAGAAGACAATCTCATGTATGTATTTCACTTTTTATACCTACGCTCGGTGGACGCACACTAATGAGCGTTTGAGCCGGAACTGTTCGACGAGTGGTCCGAGGCGCGACCGAGATATCGTGTCCGTGAGCGGTGTCTATGAGTGCGTTGCTCGAGCGCGCTTTGTATGTAGATTGACTTCTGCACCTATCTATTTTATGCTATTGTTCTGATCATTAGAGGACAGGATGATGCATATGGTAAAGGTTTGTCTCGCTTGAGGGGAGCACCTTGTCTACGTGGTGACTATCGCTCTGGTACAGCCTGTGGTATGGGTCGAATGCTAAACGAGAACAGTTAAGGACGATGCCTGCTAAGGCATCTTTTATCATCATCATCATTATTCTAAAAAGTTATCATGGTTCTCGCAAAGTCAACTAAAGGAACGTTATGGATTTTTAATAAAAGTCACTTTCTCTTGCTCCACCCAGAGCGGGAGAAGCTATTTGATTATTTACCACTCTAAAAACAAACTTTTAATTTATTATCCGCTTATGGCCCAACGACCTAACTTTATATCAAAAATATATAGACATTCCGGCTCACTATACTTTTTAAAATCATAAACTTACAACCCAGTGACCTAAAATTTTGACATGGTACTTATGCATAATTTTTGGTTTTAACAATCTCAAAAAATACTTACCTACCATAAAATTACTTCAATATATTATTTGCATGAAATAGTTAACTTTGTTATAGGAAATGTCGCTTCAAAGAATTTACCTAGCCAAAAGAATTTACATTTGGGCACTTTTTTACCACACTAAAGTTCTGAGCCGCAAATACTTGCAACTATTTCTAGTAGTATTGGGTCGTAATGTATATTGGCCTATAGGATCACGGCGTAGTCCTGAACAAAATTTTGCTGGCATATTTTTTTAGCGTCTTGTGATGAAAAATATTCAAAAGTATAGGGGAGACCGGGTCAAAATCGTATAGCTAAGGGTTTAGGGCTGTAGGTCTTTCATCTCATAACACTCATATATGTTCTCAACACTTATAATTAGTCAGTTTCATAAGGAACATAATCATTTGAAAATATTTGGAATAATTAAGATCTTAAACAATAAAAACCAAAAAAAATTAAACATCTTCTAATTACGGTTTTACCCCGACACATGGGTAAAACCGTATATTATTGTTATTACCCCAAAAATACTAAATAGTCGTTTTTTCTATGATCAAGACATGCTCTGCTCAACTAGACTGTTCTTGGGAAGCCGAAAAAATCAATTTAAATCGTCCCAAGACTTTGGGTGTGGAACGCTCCGTCATTTTTCTGTCTAAAACGTATTACTCGATCTTGTAGGTAATGTTGATTTTGACTTTTTTCATGTTATCCGGATCCCATTCTTGTCTAGAAGTAGGTATTTTAACAACACCTAAAATAAAATAAAAAACAAGTAGTTAAGTTTATATTTATTCCTGCGGGTCAAAATCGTATAGTGGTCGGTTTTACCCCGTACGGTTTTGACCTAAGACTCAATGTTTAAATATATCACTCACAACTATATACGTAAACTGAGTTTACGTACTCAAATATTTGTTAATTACGAGTTAATACACACTCTTTAACATAGTTGATTGCACACTTACCTGTTACAAACGTAACTTTCACTATTATTGATTGAATCTTCACAAAAATAAGATCAAGAACGACGAAAAACAATAAAATCGATTATTTTGATAATGCGCATGCCTACAGCGACCAGTGTTTGTGGACAAATAGCTCCGATTGGTCGACGCCGATGAACAGTTTGCGCGCGGGAACTTTGAATTATTGACAAGAATAGACATGATGTACTGTTTTACCCCGGTATACGGTTTTGTACAGGTCTCCCCTACAGAATAAATGTCTAAACAATTTTGTCTAGACTTTAATAGATAGAATTTGTATATTAAAGATTTTATAAAGTTGGTGAGATTACGTATATTATGTCAATAATACTTACGTATCTCCTTTTGAATTAAAAAAAAAACCATTATTGAACGAACGCAAAAATTTTGGAAATGTATTTCCTAAGTATTTATCATCAATACCTATAGCAAAGCACATTATGTTACTTGACCAAGATTTATATTAGTGGTAACATTAAGAGTTTAGTTTACCCAAAAGTCCATGTGGCCAAGAAAGCAAAAAATAAATAAACTAGTCATTATTTTCTATCGTAAAAAATCTAATCAATTCAGATCCCAATTATAATGTTTTTTTTTTGCAGTCCATAAACTGGCCATAATCTTGATTAAATAAAACGAAGTCAATTATTTCGTTGGTATTGACAATTTCCTCGCCGTTGTTTTTTAGGTTACGAGGTTATCTACACTAATATTATAAAGAGGCAATGTTTTTTTTTTTTGTTTGTAGTAGGTAATCTTTGGAAGTAGGTACTGGCCCGACTGCTAAAATTTTTTCTACGGTAGAAAGCTGCTTTATTCCTGATTGACATAAGCTATTTTTATTATGTATGCAGACGGATGGATGGAGAGGGAAAGGAAGGCCGAAAAAAAGATGGATGGATTGTGTGAAAAGTGATATGAAAGAAAAGGGAATTAGTGATAGTTTGACGGGTGACAGGACAGAATGGAAGAAGAAAACGTGTTGCGCCGACCCCAAGTAATATGGGATAAGGGCAGGAAGAAGAAGAAGAAAACAAAGCCACAGGTAAAAACTAGTAACTTATAAGTAATTAATTAATGTCAACACAAACAGTGACAAACATTAAGAAAAATAAATCAATCCTTGTCGAAAACGGATTTCTGAAATTCTAACAAAGGATACAATGTTGTCATTGTGTTGCGTACGAGAGGTTTTTCATGTTTTTTTCGTACTGGAGTGTTCTGACAAAATCCGACACATCACTGCTGACTTTTTTCTCATTCAGGCTGCGTCCGTTACCCGACGCCTGAAAATGAAAACGTACTTTGTTTCCATTTTCAGAAAAGGCATATAGATACATAGGTAGATAGAAGTTATGTAGATACAGTACTTTGTTTGGTTTACTTGTAAAGATATGTGTTCATCCACTTTCACAGTTATTATTTTCTTATGTATAGAATATCCGGCAAAGAAACTGCAATATTAGAGTAGTGTCCGGGTCAAAATAATTACATTTATTTAGTCCGTATTTTAGATAAAGTTACGTGTGACGTCACCCCGTGCGAAAAAATGCTGCACGACGTGACGTCATACGTAACTTAAATGGGCTATATCTTTGTCATTTTTGGTTTAATTTACAAATAAAAAATAGGTGTCCCTTATTTTTGAATAATCTAAAAGACGGACTAATTATATTTTTACGGCCAGTAGCCTATTATACGTACACATACTCAGAAACGACGCCGAGTTGCTAGCCTGTCGGTTTTCTGTCGTTTACATTTCAGGGAGTGTGCACTGGAATTGCACAATCTAATTCTGCCAAGTCCGTTCCAACATTGGACCACTAGACGTACGACGTTGCGCCACCGGTACATGGTAGACATCCCACCCATACGTACGTACGAAGCGTTTTGGGAACACATTTATTGTTCGTACAGCTAAGAAGTGGAATTCTCTGCCGGAGTATGTTTCCTGATAGCTGTTACTTTGAGTCAAGAGAGAATAAGTTACTTCTAGGCAACCATACTCCATCGTCGGCCGAAATTATTATTCGAAAGAGTTCCTGCAGCTCTAGAACGCAAGGGGCTGCTGAAGGAACACAGGTGGGTCTACGCCATTTATTAACGTCTTCACGCTCTGTCACCGGGACTCCGACCGTTTTCCAGTCTCCGAAGGCGTGGGCTTGCGGTCGATGAGCAATGGGTAGGTCACCGTCTGTCCATCCAGTAACCGTCCAGACCGAGCCCCAGTCGTCGACGGCGCATAGTATCCCACACGGCTTCATAGAGATATGATCCTGGAACGCAATGGTAAAGAATGATTTTAGTCGTTAAAAGTCGGTTACATTGTATCCCCTCCGCCACGTCCACTCCGCCCTAGAGAAGGAGATTAAAAAGAAATAACACTATATTAAAATCTCATCTTATTTCATTATTCTCAAACAACTCCAGTCGATTGAAATTATAACACGTACACTGTAAGTACAAAAGAAACGGGCCACAAAACTAGAGCTTCCAGCAACAAACACAGATTGTTCATAAAACAAGTCCAGTGCTACCGGCGTTATCACGGTAGCATAGTAGAACGCCCACTGGCCCACTACTCTGTCTACTTGAACATCGTTTTCTAAGACCAGTGGTTTTCAAACTGGAAAACATAATTCGTATGGATTCATTCTTACTTAAACATTAAAAATTTAATATCATTTAAAATTAGTCAACCAATAATAAACTGTTAAGGAATAATCAAACCATGATTTGTACGTTAGGGAAAAAATATATTTTATAACTAGTTTTATTGCTTCGAAAACCAATGGTAGTTAATGGTAATCCATATATATCTACTGGGTTTTGGAGGCGATTATTTGAGTGGCTTTTAAGTACAATTTTGCCTAGTGGACATTAATTACGATGTGAAATTGGCGTAACTTTGTAAATCTAGATAAATAATACATAAACTGTACATGAAGAATATTTAAAGCAGGCGCGACCTCTATAAATGGAGGTGATAATGTTAGTGTAGTTTTGAAAACCTCAGCGAAGTTTGCCGAGAAGATTCGCGATACGTTTGCTTCCAAAATCTAAAAAACCATTGAATTATATGACATTCTCATTCTTATAAAAGAAAAATAAATATTTTTTCAAGTTGACAATAAATAAAACATGCACTTACACGCATATTACATGAAGATATTACTTATAAGGTTGAGAAACCCTTGTAAAGACGATAACAAAACGTGTTCTCAGGATAGAAAACTTGACACAATATTGTAAAGATACACGCTTGACACGATAGATATGATTATTCTATCATTTCATTTTATTTTATTTTTTTATTTGTTTTAATCCTGAAGTTGTTTTTATAAAATTAAAAGTGTTCAAGATTATGTCAAGAATATGAGTGACAGTACGATATGATTATGAGAATATGAATAAATAGAAGAGTTCGATATTAATTAACTTCTATCACTTCTTAATGGTGGTTTGCTATTTTAAAACGACACATAGTATACAACTATCTTATTTGAAAATAAACTAAAACTATTGGTCTTTGTTTACGATTACAATAAACAAATCAAACGCCGCAACAAAAGTGAATCAAAATCGGCCACATGCTCTGAAAGAACCCTGAATATACACCAAAGTAAGCCTTAGATAGGTATTCTCAAGAAAATCGTAAACGTGGTCGCCCTACGCAGACCTGGCGACAAAAGACCATCGCAGAGACGAAGAACATAGGGAAGACCTGGAGCGGAATGAAGCGTGAAGCTCAAGACCGAACGGGATGGCAGCTTAGATACCCTTTGACCCACTTAAGGAACATAGAAATTTAAGTCAAGTAGCAATAATAGAAGAACTGGTTTTTCTATAGATTCCATAGAAAGATACTTAGGTAACTATAGCACCGTTTTTTTCTTTAGATGGTAAATCATCAAATTACTTCTCCCGTTCCAGGGTCAAGCAGCCCACGCCTATGGTGGCTGGAAATT
The DNA here is from genome assembly GCA_929112965.1 of Mythimna albipuncta. NCBI lineage: Eukaryota > Metazoa > Arthropoda > Insecta > Lepidoptera > Noctuidae > Mythimna > Mythimna albipuncta. Next base: position 13,715,253 of record OV815969.1, read on the forward strand.
GGGGTAGGGATCCGGACGGCTAGGGCTTCACAGAAGGAGACCGCCTGTCGACTCTGGACTATGGTTTTATGGATTATGGTTTACCAGGGCCCGGCGCGAGAAGTCGTTGCCGCCTATCACCTCCACGAGGACACGTCGGTGCTCTGCCCAAGCGGATTACACCTCCACCGTGTCCTCAAGGCGTCAGCACAATGTACCCGGGCGTTTCTTCCGCAAGAATCTGGTGCAGAAACTTCCCGAACTTATAAAAAGAACAGCAATAATAGAACCGTCAATATTCCTACTGTTTAGTAGGCCACTTTTGCTTTTCATAAACATTTACTTTATTATCTTCTATAATAAAATTGCCTCAGTGATTTCAGATAAAAAGTTCGGAATTTTAATCGCGGCAGTCTTACAAGAGCCTCCACAGACTATAACCGTATAATTTGAACTAGATTCTTATCTACACACTGACACTTAAAACAAGTTCCTCTGTTACATAGTAAGTAAGTTCTAAGTAATGCAAACAAGTGTTATTAATGCGAAAGCATTTGTCTATTTGTTTGTTTATTCTAATTGCAGCTCGACTGCTTTGCAAATCTTGGCATTATTTTATACTTTTAGTTGGCATCTACATGAATATTATGATTACTTTATAGAGAATTTGATTAGATACCAATCCCTTATTTATTTCGAAATAACATCCTGGCATGTGAATAAATCCTATGAGAAACAATTATATAGTTTTCAGTGAAAATCTAGTTAGAACCTTCTTGTTTTTTACCGATAAAATTCATTAGTACAAAAAATATGACAGTGGGATGCAAACATATTTCGTTCACTCTGTTACGCAAAATTGAAATAGTAAAATATTATTAATTTAAAACCCTGGAATATTTTACGAATAAACTTTAAAGACAGCAAATATGTAAAATACATATTTACATTACTTCTTGAGGAGACAAGCGACTTTCAGTAAAAAAAAAAAAACAGATTAAACTAGAAGTAAGACTAGTATATCCTTTCAATAGATTTTTATTTCTGAACATTTTCTAAGGACCGGTTATGGTCCGATCATAATTATTATCTTTAGTTATCAAAACGAGCTGAACTAAGCATAAAGCTCTGCCAAACTTTATTAGATAGATACGAAAATTTATGATCTTTAGCCATCTGTTCCTCCCTGCTGATTTTTACAGCTTTTGAAGACAGAATAGCAGACGCCATTTTTGTGAACCTAGTATCTATGAAACTTTAAATAACCAATAAAGACAGGATCACCTTTCAATCGTGGAAATCACAGACACAATAGAAAGACAATAGGTGCGCGAACGCCGGCGTTCGCTTGGGGTTTAATGAATTTAAGGTATACGAGTATCTATCTCTATCACACTAATATTAAAAAGAGGTAAACTTTGTTTTTTTGTTTGTAGGAGGTAATCTCTGAAAGTACGGGTCCGATTGCTATTATTTTTATACCGGTAGAAAGTTGCTTTATTCTTGAGTGTATGTCACTCAAGAATAAAGCAACTTTCTACCGCTATATTTTGTATATGCGAGCGAAACCGCGGGTTAAAGCTAGTTTGTAATATTATGACATGTTTATTTCGTTATCTTCGAAGCTTGCAGCTTCAAGCAAAAGCTAGTATTTTATAAAACTCTCACATCAATTACGAAAATCACCCAAAATCCCAAAATTCAAAAGAAACCTGAAAAAATGGATACAAAGGGGAAATAATAAAACACAATATTCATAAAATGAGACATATTCCAGAATCCGTCAGTAGCCCATCACCGTCAGTCAATTTCAGAATGAAATCCCGGTGCAACAAAGCTATATCCGACTGTAATCTCGGTGAGTACAAATATCTTATTCCAGCGGGATTGCGAACGGAAAAAATGCTTTATTATTTACGTAGTTCTGCTCATCAAGCGGCAGAGCACTGTGTCCACGAGCATTAAGAGCGTTGTGACAACAATTGAGGCGGGTCCGTCGATACGCGCCATCGCCGGCATCTCGGGGGAAATTACCGCTTCCTTGCCGCGCGGTACCAGCGTAACGTTGGTTGGAGACGACCAACGTGTGTACAAACGCGGTGTTAAAACCAAATTGTGGTGGAACGTACATTTTACGAGCGTATGTGATGTGTGGCGGATTTTGCGTTGTTTTTTCTTATGAATATTCCGGAAAGGGCCTTGGCCAGGTAGGTTTTTGATGGGATGGTTGTTTTGATCCGTTCATGAATGTTCGTTGCTAAACAAAGGCTTTGAAATGACCGCTACCATGATACGGAATAGAGGTTTTTTTGTATTGGAAAATCTTCTATAAAACTCATCTCACAGGCTGTGGGTAGAGCGAGAGGGAGTTTCAGACTAACAAAAACCCACGTGGATTTTAGTGGTGGGTGTTCTTTCACTTTCCTGTCCTCTTTACATTCCCGAGCTGGGGTAACTCTCTTGAACAATCCCGTAGAGAAACCTGTATTCCGTACAAAATTAAATTATCAAAATGAACCTATCGACGATAGTCATTTGTTCTGCTCGCGTTGTCATCAAAAACTTTAGAACCATCACTAAATACACAACAGTCGCAATTAATAGGCGCACAACACCTATTACTGCGCACACTAAACTAATAAATACTTCAGACTGCGGGAGTGAAAATCCACTGAACAAAACTGCAGCTAATTTTCAGGATTCCAATGAATTTATTCCGGACGTCGCGCGTAGGCTTGGGCGTTGTAAAAAATGCAAGCCAGTCGCAATCCCGGGTTTATCGAACGCAAATAAATCTGTCAATTTCACTCAGGCTCCCTTCGCGTGCCAGTCGTTTCTATATTCTTGTTGTCTTTTGTTATAGATTGAAGGGGTCTGGTTATATTTTGTTGTGCCTACCTCTATGGTTTTCCTGTACCTACACCATGGGAATAATTTATTATTACAGAACATACATTTAGTTGGGTTGATTTCCTGGAACTAGCACTAAAATACTTTATGACGGGAAATCCCGTTTCCTTCGTTACGTTCATTGTTACTATTACCTAATAGATATTATATTACAACTTTCAGTTTCTTAAATTTACTCAGTCCTAAAAAGGAATACAAAAAGAAACAATAGGTTACCGAGTCTGTGTCTGAATGATGATATTAATTAAGATAATTATGATTAGCATTAAGAGAGTGCGTCTTTATGTGAATGTAGTTATGCAAATGTTTAATATATAAATATATTAACAGACTGTTGTCTACTGCGTCGCCTGCGTAACTGTGAAAAATTATTTCAAAGATACTTCTGGGATGAAAGGTATCCTAATCCTACGTGCTATTCCAGGTCATGGTTTCTGCAAGAAGGGGTAACAAACATACATACTCACACACTCATAAACCTTCGCTTTTATAATATTACAGTGTTGTGATATGAACGCGTGATCTATCAATGTGTGCTCCGTGAGTTTATCTTAAACTCTGTAAGCTTAGTTCAGACAACATATTTAAAAAATCTTACGCATTTTATCATGTAAAGCAGTGGTGATTTCAGATTAAAAATAAATACATAAAAAATGCCTCTCCTAGATTTAGGCTTGAGTCCCAACATTGGGAACATTATAAAGCTGACTATACTTTGTATGTTAAATAAAAAATAATGCAAAACCGATACCAACGACTTGACGTAACAAGGTAAGTCTCTACATTGCTTGAGCTTGCTTAATTTGAATCTCAATTCAACTGAGTATAGATCAATTACCGTTCTGGAATAAGGCCAAAGCTGAAGTTCTTTAATAGTCAGGTGATTGGATTTCAAAGTGGACTTAAAGAACTTTTTGTGATAATCACCTTCCTTTGCGAATTTTTTAACACGTTCTTAATTCAAATTTTTAAATATTTTATTTCACATTGGATGACATGGGCACTTATTAAACGTCAGAAGCTAGTGCATGGCTCCAAATTGGTCGTTTCATATGGAAAAGAACCGGCAAGAAACTCCATGGTTATGTATGTCATATCAGTAAGTAATCCTACTTTGCATAAGCTTTACTTCATATAACAATATCTGTTTACAACATAGATCTGTTTACACCACAAACAAAACGCGACTCGCAAAAAAAGTTTCAAACAAAAAAAAAAACAGCAAAACGTTTTCCATTGCTCTGGATGAAAACAAAAATATAGTCAATACAACGCAACGACAACATCTATTGTTCGACACAGATCAACAGATCCAATAGACATCCCCTCACGATCGAGATCGAACTCATTCATCCGTCGGTTGAATCCGTGCGGCTGAATCACTAAGAAGTAAGGTAAAGAAGGTTAACTACAGACAACGAGCAAAAATCCTGACGCATACATAGACTCGTATATAGAAGGTTTTCTTTAAGAACGCTCGAAATTAAATAAATATTGCCAATTTTATTTTAATTTTAAGTAAAAAAAAGAAAGAAAGCTAATTTTGGATGACATCTTAGCATAAATGTTCTCAATTTCTTGAAAATCGAAATGTATGTTGGCCTTTAAGGCGGCAATAGTCTGTGGTGTTCGGAATGGCCCAAAAGTTTCTTGTGGCCACTAAGGAAATTGTCTCGTGACGTTAAATCACACGTCCACAATGGACAGTAAATAAAACGCTGCGCGGCGTTGACGGCGAACAGAGGAAGAAAACAATAATTGTGATATAAAATTTTAACCATTAAATAGCATTGTTGACCTGTGCATCGTTATACGGTTCCGCAGCTCACTCCCATAGCCTAATCCACAGGAACAATATATTTTCCCGGTACTTGCGGCACTAAGCTTTAGTGTACCTTTCTATCAGTGTACAATTTTTGTAATAGAATCAGGACTTCCCGAGATTAGATCCCAAAAACAATCTTCCTGACGATTTTACAAAATATTTATTTATTTATTTCTCTATATACATTTAGTCATAACAAATACGAAATGTGAACTGGTATTTGCACTCGCTGTAGATAAACGGAGTCGACCTTCTGTTGGTACCTATCTGTTGTGCGGCTGAATGTACCAGACTTCGAATGTACGGGGCATTTGTTTATCCGCTTCGATGGCAGTACATTGCGTCTCCTGCATGCCTGCAAATCGTATTAGAGTTAGAAATGGTTCGGTGGATTAATTGAATATGAGGATTATGTTCTATTTTCATAACAGCGGTGACGTCATAATCCTGAAACAGTTGAAAAAATCGTACCGTATACTATCAAACTTATTGAAACTATCTTGCATTAATTAAATAAAAGTTCAGTCTGCACGTTTTGTGCATAAGTTGTACGCTAGAAGAATCAATCCCTGTTTTAGACATTCAAATTCTATGACATAATATATGTATACTAACTAACTCGGCAAACGTTATTCTACCACATAAATATCAAAGAAAAAAATTAGAGTGGGGGTAAGAGGCAAAAAAATAGCCTACGACCTATTCTCAGATCTACCGAATATACACAAAAAAAATCGATCAAGCACGTACGGAGGTGTTCGTCAAACACTGTGACACGAGATTTTTCTATAGATATATTAGATTATGAATTATGACCAACAGTGTTTCATTCAGAGTATATAATAAGTTAATATTACCAACCTTCCGTAAATCCTATTACGTTACAAACGGGTCAGTTTTCATGTTAATTGAAAGATGCGAGAATTGTGGTTTATTTACGAAATTGGTAATATTTTGCATTGCAATTGTTATCTGTATGTGTTATCTTTAGAGAAAGATTGACTAAGAAAATTATTTAGTGTACCTACGGGGTTTGTTATCAGGTTATTTAAATAAAACGACCAAAACGGGTACCACACCCTTTGTACTTTTGCTTTGATAGCATACACATAATACAAGTATACAATAACTATAACAGTACAATAACAGTAGGAATAAATAAATTATATACTAGCACTTACTGAGTTGTTGCTTGCTCCGAAAACCGATACGGAAAGAGAGACATGACAGTGCGGCGTGGTCTTTTATAATCTTTTGTAACTGTCAAATAGCCGCACTGTCAAGACGCGGTCCGTTCCAGTTGTCAGTGCAGAAAAACACATTTAATGTTGCTAATACAGAAAATAATCACAGTGTATAAAACATTATCATAAGAATCGCTAACACAATTAAGTACGTAACTCTTTCAAAATACATCATGATTACGTTAAAATAAACACTGCAGATTAAGTAAATGATTACCTTTTTATTAAGCAGAAAATTGGTAGATACCTACTTAATTATTTTCCATTGCATGTTGGGATTACACCACTTCCCCAAAATAAAGTATCCTTATGTTGAAATAAACGCTGCAGATAAAATAATTATATTCTTAAGTAATAAATAAAAACGCCGATAATAAATTTTATAGTAATTCAACACTACATCTGTGTTACTTATTATGTATGCATTAACTTATCATGTTTACCAGTAAAGATTTATGCGGGTATACCGACATTATCATAATGGTATTGAATATGAACGGCGGTTGGTGCTGCTTTCCGAATTCACATGAGTTTTGCCAACGATTGTCCGGGATCCCGGGATTCCGGGATTCCTGATGGTCCCGATTGCTTCCCTATTTCCTGTATCGATATTTTATTGCATGCCATATTTCTGCGAGATGACTCGACTGCCTCCCGTCCGATTGGATCTCGGAGTATAGTATCGAATACATATATCGGTATTTGATTGGTTTTAGATATTGTGTTTTTAAAAAGATTTTTCGGTGTCGTCTCTGTTATTGCGAATTTTGGCTGCTGCATAATTTTTGGGACCATTCTAGATATATTGATGGCTGTTTGAATAACAAAGATGTCGTAGCTTTAGGTAAAAGTAGCTATGCGCAGTTGATATAAAATACACGCCTAGGGTGAATTGCACAATTTAACTATAACGATAACAAAGCCGTTAACAGTTGTCAAATCGTCGAATTGACTAATAGGCGGCCGTTTCACGGCTGGTTACGGTTTGGTTATCGTTATAGTTAACCTCTCGAGTGCCGTAATTAGAGGCACAATTAAAAAGCCATTGTGTCTCGCCTAGATCCACGTTTAGACACACAACGGGTTAAAGTTGGAAAAAGTTTAAAAACATTGTATATGGCCACATGTGTGTAAATTTACGAGATGAAAAAACTTATTTAGTAAAGAAAATTTACTTGGGAGAGTTTTTTTAAAAACGTCGGGACGAAGAAATTCAGCAAGTAAAACTTTTTTCCACTGCGACTAAACACAATTCGGCACGGAAATAAGTTTCTCAGTGCTTGTAAGGAAAATGTTATGACAATTAAAATAACTTACCAGTTTTGTAAACAAATTAAATGATGCAACTCACCCTTAGTAATCAAGGAAACTAACGTCAGTATTTACTAAAAAGTAAAAGTAACTACTTATGTATCTAACGATTTGTACTCTATAGTTATGATATTGCTTGAAGTTAGTACTACTAACAAACAACAGCCACCTAGCATCGAGTGTTACTTGGGCATTTTCTCAAGCAAGTGGCGTGTTTTACTCCACTATAGAATGAGATTTTGTAATTAAGAATTCTAACCATAAGTAATTACTTACGTCTTTATAAATACGGGAATATCTCAAAAAAAAAAATATTAGAAAATTAAATCTTAGTACCTATTTTTCACGATGCAATTTAAATATATCATTTTTGAGTTGTTTCTTTTTCTGGATTATTATTCGTAAGCATTGGTAATTATTTGGATTTTTTTGTATGTTTATTTTGGCTTATCGTCCTTTTTTTCTATTCTACATTATTTTCTACACAATGTTATTTATTGTTAAGAAATAAATGACAAATGACTTATGGCTAAAAGAGCTAAAATTTACATCCATCATAATATCGAAATCATTATTTTTCCCAACAACCTGTACAAAATATTTGAATATGCAATACCAAATACACTAATACGTATCGATGTAAAATAATGCTTTCTCAATAAGTCTCGTTCATCAAATTGGAAATCGATACACCTACACCATATCTATGACCAAAATCGATCTTTTCTAAATTAATCTTAAACATGAGAAATAAATCTTAACAATCGTTAAATATTTATGGGATATTTGACACCACAGTCTGATTTTTAGATGTTATATTCTAATCAGTCCTATTTATTATGACCACTAGCGACTTGCCCTAGCTTTGTATGTGGTGGGGTGTGTGTGCAATCTTCGAAATTCTTAGCTTTTCTTTACTAAAATATTTTATTATGTATTTGTTAAAAAGTTCTCAAATCTTTCTCATAAACCACTTTGTCTACTGGTAAAAACCTGATGAAGTGTTGTAGTTTTTTAAATTTATCACGAACAGATAGACTGATAGAATGGCGCCGAAGAAAACCTTATAATATGTATAAAGAATATGCAAGGATGTCAGTTTTTATCTGTTCTTAAAGAGTTTATCGTCGGTCGAATGTCATTAAGCGCTACTGCTGAATATGAAGATTTAAGTTAGATTTCCGGGTCGGGCAAAATGAGATTTTTCGTCAGGAATCCGTCAATACCAGTCAGTTTTTTTAAATAAACATATACAAGATACCGAGACCCGAAATTACTATCTGTAGGCCATACAATTATTTGTTGCGTACGGGAATCAAACCTACGACACGCAGTGTAGCAGCAAATTGCTCAACCTCTGCGCCATGTCATCAGCATCGTAATTCTTTGGAAAAAATATAAGCGATTAGTTATCACACTTTATAATATGTTTAAAAATACATTCATAATTTTTATATATCACACGAATATTATAAAGGAAAATTTTTGTATGTGTGTGTTTATGTTTGTTTGTTTTTCTTTCATAAACACAATGGTAGTCAACATCCTAGAATACCACACAGGATACTTTATAACTTGGCAGTAGGTATATTTTTTGAGATAGTTTTCTACTTTCAAGGATATGAGGCCACTGCGCTGGCAGAATTAAATATTACCTATATAATTTCTAATTTTAAAAAAATATTCATACCATAGTAAACAAGAGTAGGTAACTCACATTGCAATAAACAAAAACAATACACAAAAAAAAACACCAATAACCTTATCTATACCTCACAAATTCCGTGATACACAAAAGCACACACAACCCTTTACATACAAAGTAGGAATCACCCTTTACCCTTTTTTACGCGAGTTAGCGGGGAATAATGCAAAGTTTCCCGTATAGCCGAAAAAGTTTACGTTTTTCCTGCAAAATTTATTGCCTATAAACAGTAAAGTTCGAACCACGGAAGCATAATAAAAGAAGCTAAAGGGTCAGCACACGGCAACTTTATGGACTTAACTAGCAACACTCGCGAAATGTGTTGCCAGTTATTGTTAATAGTTTTGTTTGGCGTAATAAAAACTTTTCTTATGATTACGATATTATGATCTCCCTCTGTAGTAAAGGATGCTTAAGGTTATAAAGAAAAGTTTGGATACCTTCTGGTGATTTAAGGACTGATGGCAATATTACCGGGAAAGGGTAACTGCGAACATAAAAATAAAAGTTGTTAGTGACTTTCTCCCAATAAAATACAATCCAAGACGTTATTATTAAGGAAAAGACCATAAAAAAACAAATATATTTGCGTTTCTACCTCAGTTTTTACATAACCGTTCTAAAATAACATAAATCATCTCAAAACATATACAAGCATACAATAACAAACACACTTTTACATTCATCAAATTAGAATGCAGCACGAGAAATACATTCATCTCATGAATGAATAATTAATTTTACAAAACGCCATCCATAGCGATGGCGGGCGGTGAAACTCTGTCCAATTAGTATCTCCATTTCACGCAATTTTACGCATTGTTCGGAAGACTTTATTTAAAACAATAAATATATCTAAAATAATTTAAAATTTAGGTTATGTTTGTTTAGATTTTTACAAAAATACTACAAAAAACTGCGATGCAATGTGATACGACGCCGCATCGTAGCAGCCTGCGATGCGAATTACTGCGATGCTATTTCTTGCATCATCGGCTTAGTTGACCAACCATACAATGTGCGATGCGAAAAAATTCGTAAGTTTTTGTGATGCGTCGTGCAAGGTCGTAGATAAGTCACAAAATACCAGGGTGCCTGGGTTCCATACCAGGTTGCCTGGAAGAGATCGCGGAATGCGATAAGGCCGCCAATTGTATAATTTAAATATTAGGCTCAAATCTGTTATTTAATATCTTGGTGTACAACAAAGGATATATAAATAAATAAATAAAATTTTGATATTTTGGTATAGGTGTTGTTTACTAAAGCAAAAAAGAGGTGAAAGGAAGTTACGAAATTGTCAAAAAACACAGGTGGATTTTAGTTAGTAAAAGTCAGACACACTCAGATCTCTCAGAAGAGGAAGTAAAGTTAGTTGATGATTTCCCATCCTTAAAACCTGACGATCTCCCGTCTCATTGATTTCTGATTGAAAGCTACAAGAAAGTCACAAGTATCAAAAAAATAAGAAAGAAAAAATGTTTATTCGGACCTGATAGAATCGTAAAAACTAAAAATAATCACCGGAAAAAAGCAGAGTTCTTAAAGAAGCCGTGGAAAAATACAAGTTATTTATGTAATACAAGGTTCTATGTTAACATGCAAACCAACGGACGGTAAATAGAATTGGAAGCTTTTAATTCTGTGAGCATTAAGGGTTAAATCCACCACCAGTTGCGAACCAAGCCGTTGGCGCAGATCCAAATTATTTTAAAAGAAACCCCCTAACGATCTCATTTCATAGGATCACGGCATATTACTTGTTAGCATTTTTAGGATTTCGTACTGGAAATTGGAAAATGGATTCCTTTTGTTCCAATTTGTCTCTGAATGGAACGAAAATATTTTAATGGTTCGCGTAATATCGAGTTTCTCTCTTGAATCTGCGTTGATTTAACTGTTATCTCAAATATTTACGAACAAAATATTTAGGTCAAGAGTTATAATTATATAGATAGGTTACTTCTAGGCAAGACTGCAATATTATCGACCACATCGTCACTCACCATCAGGTAATATTATAGTGGTCAAACGTGAGCCTATCAATAATAAAAAAGACGTGTGGCACTCGGGGACTGCCGCGGTAAAGCTATTGCATAGCATTTTTTATCAACTTATGCAATAGACCTCGCCAACAGCTGCTTAACCCCACCCATCCAAAACCAGACCTCGCCAACAGCTGCTTAACCCCACCCATCCAAAACCAGACCTCGCCAACAGCTGCTATTGATTGTTCACTCATTTGTTTTCATATCGGTCACCATGCTCAAAAAACAAATGAGTGGGGGGTGTTAGGTTATTTTCGTTACGGAATTTCTGGATTCGGTCTCCACGCTCAAGGCCCACGATAGTAGCTATGCAATAGCTTAAAAATAAACTTGTATGTAACACTACAATAAATTCGTTATTATAACGCAGATTTTCTCAAAAATTCTGAATTGCCTGTCACCTTTAATTTTTTTTTTTTTTCGAAGTTCTGCGTTTTGTAAGTAATACTGTGTCATATTTCACTTGGGCCCGTCCCGCGCGTGCAAATAAATCTGCATGACACTGAACACACTCTAACCCTTATAAACAAACTCGCGATTTAATATATTAGAAGGAACCCAAAAGCGCATGTAGATATGAAAAGAAAATTTCACTAAAGTTTTCACAAGCAGGTGTAGTTTGTTCTAACCGCTGGGTGGTTAAGCTAAACATTAAGCGCATATGAACCTCGTAAATAAACTCCCTGCTTTAATTAAACCAAATTATTATAGTTGTAATTACATTCAGTTCCTGTATATATATTCTTGTAACGACTTTGTTCGTATTTACTGGGAAGTAGATATTATCTTTTTCCGATGTGGTTTTGTTTAGCGATGAGTTGTCGATAATGGTTTAAACACTTGGAAGGAAGTCCTTCCGATATTTGGTCGACTTCCGATGTGACCACTTATTTTTTTTTAAGCTATTGCATAGCTTCTATCGCGGGCCTTGATCGTGGAGACCGAATCCAGAAATTCCGTAACGAAAATAACCTAACACCCCCCACTCATTTGTTTTGAGCGTGGTGACCGATAAGAAAACAAATGAGTGATGCTATGCAATAGCTTTACCGCGGCAGTCCCCGAGTGCCACACGTCTTTTTATTTTTTTTATGGTGTGAAAAAAATCATCTACAACCATCAACCCCTGCTCTTGGGCGGAGCGGGAGATAGTGTCAAACTCTTACTGACTAAAAGACCCAACCCGTTCCTTCTAGCCTTCATACTGGGGCTCGAGCTGTTTTTCGAAACTAACCCTGGCTCCATTAGGCTTCGACCCAACTGGGCCCCTGCTGCTGCTGACAACTCCATGAAGCGCGCGGGAACAGTACGCGCCGTCGACGACTTGGGCTTGGTCCGGACAGTTACCGGACGGCCAGACAGCGAGCTACCCATTGCTCACTGTCCGCAAGCCCGCGCTCCGTTGTGACCACTGACTTTATCAAAAGAGAGTCATTCATTTTAAGGATTCCAAATTCAAAGAGTAACACGGGACCCTACTACTATAACTCCGATGTTCGTCCGTCCGTCTATCCGTCTATCACCAGGTTGTCCGCCTGTCTCATGAACCGTGATAGATAGATAGTTGAAATTTTCACAGAGCACTTTCTTTCTCAATTCACATAATATTAGTATATATATATTATATGTTTATGTATATATATATAATAGTCGTATTTATGTAGGTTTATGTTGTACCTTCGAATGTGATCTCTCTCTCTGTCACTCAAAGGTTTGCTGGGAGAAAACTCATTGTTGAGTTAAGCTCGCCTTTGTACATGAATTGTCAATTATGAATGTATTAAGGTTAAGTTTTGTGTGTACAATAAAGAATTAAGACAGATTATGTACCTATATCAGTTGCCGCTATAACATCAAAGACTAAAAACAGAATAAAATAAATATTTAAGTGGGGCTCTCATACAATAAAAGTGATTTTGTTACCGGTTTTTGCTACGGATGGTACGGAATCCTTCGCGCGCGAGTTCTACTCGCACTTGGTCGGTTTTTTTTTTTATAATTCATGCATCACTATTTTCTTCGAGAATTGAAACAAAAGCTTTGGCAACTGATATTTACTGCTATACGTTTACAAATGTGTGTGACGCTTTTTCGCAAATGCCTGCGAGAATGTGTGCCAGAGATTAATGATTTTTTCTAATTATATTTTCTAAAGACGCATCTTTGTTGGAGATTCCAAGAAGGCGCTTCTTTTGTTTGAAAAAAATAAATGTGTTTGTATGTGTAAATAAAATACATAACAAATTCAATCTGGATGTATATAATCTATACTAAAATTATAAAGAGTCAGGATTTATATTTTTGTTTGTAATGAATAAACTCAATAAAGCACTTATTGATATGAAGATCTGATTTAAAAAATTCTTTCATTAGTTGAATGCTTAATTATCACTGAGTAACATAGGCATATATTTTATACTTTTATTTAATAATGATTGCATAATTGGTTCAGAAAATCGCAATAAAATCAATCCAATTTAAAGTATAAAAACTTTTTTAACAATATAATTTATAAAACACTAGCTTTTGCCCACAACTTAGCCCCCATACATAACACTCAAAAATTCTAGAGATTACCTCCTACAAACAAAAAAAAAACAAACTTTACCTTTTTATTATTTTAGTGTAAATAATAACTGCTTGATAAATACTGCTAATTTAGACGGCCATTGTTTTGTTATATTTATCCTGTGTTGTTTTACTGAAGAGGAATGGCTTTTATAGTATCTATAGACATGATTTTCCATTTGTTAATTAAAAGACGTACGTACAGCTGTTTTCATTAATAGGTGTGGCAGAAATTAAAAAGACAGTCAAAGAGACATCACCATTCACGATTGATGAAAAAAACAATGGCGTACGCTTACAACTGGGGTAAATTGCAATGCAGTGTTCTTTTAATTCGGAAAGCTTTTATTACTTTGTTGCACAGTATTGTTAATTAAAACATGGCTTGTACAATAGGAAGTACCCTGCTTTATATTGAATTGTGTTCATCCAACAAATGAATATATCTTGTTTGTTTGCTTGTTTTAATTTTCAGCGCGTAACTGTTACCATATATTTTCATATTCACATCATATTGTACACACAACTTATATAAAACAATAAAAATAGGAAAGTTTATGTACATAAGCTTAACTCACAATTCAGCATTCATACAGCAAACTTTGCACACAACACTTGTGGATATTTATAAATGCTCAACAAAAATTTAAGAAAATAATTGAAATCTTACTTAAAATATAAATACTAAACAAACATGCGTACAGCACACAATATGTAAATCTACACTGATATAATAAAGAGGTCTGAAAGTACTGGTCCGATTGCTAACATTCTTTCACCGATAGAAAGCTGCCTTATTGAGAGTGACATAGGCTATACTTATGTACGCAGGCGAAACGGCGGGCAAAAGTGTGTAGTATACTATAAACAATAAATAAAAACCAATACATACAGATTTATGGATCATGTTGATAAATAATGTTCCCTAATTCTTCCACTAAAAACCGCCAACGAAAAGCTAACCCTTGTCGTGTGTGGAAGATAATTCCAAAAGTTTGGGTGGGGAATTTTCGTATGTATGATTTTGTAGAAATATTAGCGGTCTGCAAACAGGACGTAAATGTTAGCAACAAAGAGATTTCGTGAGTAACACATATATTTAATAGTAGGAAAACAAACAGTCACTACAGTGCTCTAAACATTTAACATAACCTCGAGCCCGTCTATGCCATTTATTAAGGTAAACGCTAGAGAAATTACTACGTCCCACTTTATCTCACTCATTATGGTAAACACGGTCTGAGCGATATAATTATGAGGTAATTTATTATTCTTGTATCACAGAACACGCCATCCATTACAATTAAGATATTTTTTATTAACAATTTTCACGCGAGCAGTAATTTTGAAATATCGTCCGGACCTTTCAAGCGGTTTGTTTTTTGTTACAATAATTATTATAATCGTGTTTTTGGGACATTATTACGCTTTGTTTGTTTTTAATTAGCGTCGTATTTACCAATATACCTATATTAAACGAATAAGTCCTAGTATCTGCTTCAACATCATTGAATCCACGTCCAAAAACATAGAAAGTGTGTTTTCTCTGGCAGTGTTTTACAAATATCCCTATACACCGATAAATTTTAATCGTTTTAATCCCGTAGAGAGTCGATTCTGTACATAAAACACTATCGATTTGTGAAAATAAAATTAAAAAAATAAAGTTCCTTTTTTTCAAAACTCGTATTAAATTACGCATGTACGAAATTAATTTCTTTAAGAAAATGTCAGCTGAGCGAGTTCAATGATCTGTAAGTAGTAGTCGGCGTTGCGTACAAACTACCTGTACAGACCAGACAAGAGACTCCTGAGGCCCTCACCAGTTCATCTGCTCACCAGTCGGTGCAGATCAATACAAAGAACAATACATATTTTCTTGCAGTATACAATATGACTACTATGATGTCTCTCAGAAAAAGCTCGGGTTTGTTTGTATCAATGCTACTGACTCTGTGGGATTGTTTGAAAGAGTAACAGGATCAGGCAACAGAAGAAACACAGGTAAGTTTCAGTAAAAGGAGTATAAGTCGACAATCCTACTCGCTACGTCACTCAAAGCCATTGAAGTTATTTGATGATGTCTTATTCTAAAAAATAATACATAAGAAAAGTGGTTTCAGAACCGATTTTTCATATTTGTTACAGCCATACCTATGTGACGGTCTCTTTCTAAACTCCATGTGGCACATTTTGAGGCAGCAGAAACGTTTGAATGACTTAGGGTGTTTTTAAAATCGTGCGGTTTTGATTACGCATGCGGGATTGCTCCGCACGCATAACCCCCGCAAATATCCATTTCATACAAGTATTTATTGTAATGCGTGGCATACTCACGCGGTACGCGTTTTTTGCATTTTGAAATTTTCTACGCAAGCGGGCCAAACCCGCATGCGTAATAAAATCCGCACGATATTAAAGAACGGGTTGTAAAAGGCTAAATAAAGAAATAAAACTATTTATTAAAAAAAACTTAATATGTGCTTTTTTAAGGTTAACGGTACCAGGAAGGGTGTTCCCTTCCTAAAAAAGCACATATTAAGTTTATTTTTAAAAGATAAATAGGATTATTTCTTTAGTCGGCATATTACAATCCGTTCTTGAGTTGTTGTAACTACCTTCCTAGTAACTTGAGACCACCACGATTTACAAACTATGTATTTAAGTAATTAGTTACGTATCATTGCGAGGCAGGAGTCAATCAAGAGCAATTAAAATTAAAATACGTATTAATTAAATAGAAACAAATTGACGGTTCGCAATATTTTAATTGTGGTATTGGCAATAGATACTCCACCCTTATCTTGTTCATAGTGTAGGCTGTGAGTGATCCTATAAAATATTACTTTTGCTGCAAAAGCAATGTAGTATCAATTAAGTCAATAATTACGTAAAAATCAAAATATCTGATCTTGAAAACGTTTAACTGGTTTTGGCTATAATGTTAGAATTCTAATTAAATTGTACCATTTTTTTCTAAAGTCAGCCTAAATAGTTTCATGAAAAATAAATTTCTTTTACCTATCAAAGAAGTACAAACAGTTGACCCTTTAGACTGTATAATTGAGCGTGCCATATAAAATCCTACTAAAATAACACAGACAATATGTCTCCTAACTTGGTTCTTCTTTAACACACAGCAAAACAGTACGCAAACCCTACCCAGAACACTACTCAGAACGCTAAGCAAAACGCTTCACAGATCACTACACAGAACGCCACCAGATTGTAACGCAATATGCTATCAATGAAGAACGCAACACAAATAGTTTTAACTCTATGCGAAATGCTTCACAACATGTTACGCAATACGCTACGCAGAATACTACACAAGTTGCTGCACAGAAAGTTACGTAAAATGCTACGCAGACGGCTAAACAGAACGCTTTCCAGAACACCACACATAACGCCACCAGATTGTAACGCAATATGCTATCAATGAAGAACGCAACACAAACAGTCTTCACTCTATGCGAAATGCTTCACAACATGTTACACAATACGCTACGCAGAACACTACACAAGTCGCTGCACAGAAAGTTACGTAAAATGCTACGCAGACGGCTAAACAGAACGCTTCCCAGATCACTACACATAACGCCACCAGATTGTAACGCAATAATTATGCTATCAATGAAGAACGCAACACAAATAGTTTTAACTCTATGCGAAATGCTTCACAATATGTTGCGCAATACGCTACGCAGAACACTACACAAGTCGCTGCACAGAAAGTTATGTAAAATGCTACGCAGACGGCTAAACAGAACGCTTCCCAGATCACTACCCAGAACGCTTCTCAAATCACCACACAGAACGCTAGAACGCTTCGCTGATGGACCATTGTGCATGGACCATGGCAGGCTTCCTTCCTATCAGCCTATCTCTCTCCAGAAGCTGATAAGTCTTCTCAGTTTCTTAGGGCGTCTATGATTGAATTTGGTTCTCTGGTACGCTGTAGACTACACACGGTACCCTACGATGGGTAGTGCATTGTGCGCTGCGCTGAACGTGACGCAATCTCTAGCTAAACGTTATATAACACTATCATACACCCAGTTTATACAGAACATCCTCGCTCAAAGTCTATCCCGACAGGCAATGTAAACGACGTGAAGCGAGCAAACCGCTTCGTTTGCGGATGTCACAAGGTGATTGACGGAGCTCCGAATATGTGATTAATGACCAATCGTTCAAGCCCAAGCTTTGTGCTGGCGTGTGTCGTTTTACGCTTAACTTCGGAGATAAAGGTTTCGATTAAGGCAGTTTAGTTTGGTGTCAAAGGTTATTTACGGTGAAAAGTATGGGAAATATCCTTCATCCTTTATTCTGAGAGTCTTAGTCCTCCAAAGGTAACAAAGCCACGGTAAAAACTTCAAACTCAAAATTGTAAGCGTCCTCTACCTTCCCAAAGTTTTACATAAGACCTCACTTTGGTCGAAGTTACGCATAAAGCACACCGTCCTAATATTTCCCGGATTCCATAAGGTACGCACCGAGAACATAGCCGATATTATTATTCATATTTCACTGGTTCCGTAGCTTTACGCAGTCAGATCACGGATTGAACTTTTTCAATAAAACTCCCCCCAAGATAGCAGCGTTTGGAAGTGCGGTCACGCATCACGCCAAGCGATTTTATAACTTTATCACTGTTTCACCAATACCTGTACCTTGAGGAACCCCAAAGATTTTACATTGAAATTGCTTCATTACTTGTTATCTTTCTCTTCGATGAGTTTCTTTTGATCTTTTGCTATATTTATTCCTCTATTTTAATGCAGGTGGGCTGTATTAGCATACGAGGAATGATAACAGCTTTATTTTGGAAGAGTTTGAATGTACGTAACTGTTATTTGATATACAATACATTTGACTGAAGATAGTGTTATCCAAGACACGCGACTTTCGAATTCGATATCGTTTTAAAGATGTCAACAACAGATTTTGTTCGACATTATTTTAAGAGAAAAATAACTGGGAAAGATTAAAATATGTAAATATACAAACCTGTTTTTGTTTAAAATTACTGGGTCTAGTGTTATCGTTACATGACAAAACACAGATATACAACTCACATTAAAAATAAAATAACATAACTGAATTATAATAACAAATAACTCTAAATCCCTGCTTGAGGCAGAAATAGCCTGTATCATTTATTAACACCGCAAGTAGTCTTCATTTACCGATCTCTCTTAGCAAACGCTTAATAGACGCATTTGTACAATACAAAACGCTCATTAAAGCAGAAATATAACTCCCATTCATCATGTATTACTTCCTAGCAGCAGAAGTATTCCGCCTGTCAACACGCTGACAAGAAAATCATCTTTTACATCAGACCCGCCCATTGGCTGAGCCGAGATTAGCTGTTAATATTTATAAGTGCAATAACGCCTTAATATCTATTCATAAGTGAAAATTATTATGCAAATAGTGGCTAGAGGGCGGGTTGTAAATTCAGCGGTGTCTAGTCGCAGTCTGCTTTGTCTTAATTGCTGGTCCAGGAGCAATGAATCTCGAAAGATTTGTAGTGAATGTTTCACACACAATTATTTACATAACCAGACATTTAACACTTTTGCCGCTTATATCGATATTTCATTTCGACCGAAGAATATTTCGATTTGCGAAACCTTTTTTCTCCAACCAATTTTTAGTGGAAAATCATCAAATCTAAGAACTTCTTTCGGTCTGGGCAGACCAGGATCAAGTGTCAGACTTTTTACTATCAAAAACATGTTCCTTTAATTGTCCTTTGCTTTTAGGACTATGCCAACTTTTTCTAGTAATCCCGTAGCCCTGGGAGGCTTCCTGCCTATGCCCATAGGCGATACTTTGGGTGAAGACAACGCTTTCTTAACTTTAACTTGTAACACATATCACTATTTCACAAATTCGCATATAAGCGTCACAAATACACAAGCAAACCTTTTCTCTGTAGTATGTTTATTTTAGTACATTCTCTAGTAGAAACTAAACTTTCCGTCAATATTTAGCACTATTTCGGGCTCGCAGAATTCCACAGAAACTTCATTTCGAAGTTCCGCTAACGACATCAGAGAGTGGGGCTTAACTTCACACATTATTCATTCTGTGTATTCGATTTAATTGAAAATCCTTCAGCATTAACACTCAGGCATACGTCATCAGACATGGTTATTAAATATTCATTTTAATAACAGAACAAAAGGTAGATGTGTGAAATGCGCCTGTCGACGTTCCAATGATTTGCGACGCTCGTTGGTAACTTTTATTAAGCCGTTTTATTTTGTCCGCCTAATGGAATATGGGCATTATGTTACTTTCCTGGCGGATATGGAGATGTGTTAGCTTTGTGGGATATAAATCTCAGTTTCAGAATGTTAGTTAATTATAACATTTCGTTAGTTTGGCTCTGGACTAAAATAAAGTCACATTCTTTGGGTTTACAATTTTTAGTAAAGTAATAATTAGATTTTAGATTACTGCTGTTTGTATTTCGAAATTCAAACGAGTAAAACGATCAGATATTGTAACAAATTACAAACATATTTTACTTCGATATTACCCCATTCCTAGGTGATTTGGCATCAAAATTCCAAACAGCAGCTTAATAAGAGGCCACTTAGCAAATAATGTCTGTCTAAACACAGCTTTTAAGACTTATGTTATAGCACTGCTTAGTAAAACGAGGGCTGGTTCTGTTTAACTAAAAGTGGTTACCCGTGGTCGTCAACCATTGGTCGATTTAGTAATTATTGAAATTTGCAACTCCAGAGCTACTAATCACTGTTTCAAACTGATAGCGGGTACAACACTAATACTAAGTTTGCGCTATCAAAGACGGCTGTGGCGCCACCGCCCACGGTCGTGTCTCGACGGCCGCGCAATTGCGGGCCCTATTACCGTACCTACCACTTGTACCTTGTACTTATGTACCTTACAGCGCCTGGGAACAAACCCTGCAACCTGCCGCCGCGCGTGGGACGACATCTAATAGCCTTTTAATTTTCAACACGCGCCCATCAACACGATACGATAGTAATAACCTCTAATACTATACTAAGAGCACAGCAGCTTATCGAACAGGAAATTATATATATTAAAATTCATTAACATCTGCATGTTACGATGCAAAATGACATTAAAGCGACCGGTAAGTGCTAGTCGCGAAATAATCTAACAGGTACATGAATAGGCATGTTCTTCGCTTTTATTGGCCGCGGTGCCAATGAATTTATGCTGTTTAACTCTTTGAGTATCGTAACTGGTAACAACATTACTATACAATACAATATCTAATTATTCTCTCAAGTGCCATTTTATGGTCGCCGTATAATGAATTATTACCTTGACGATTAAACATTTAACCGCTTAGTGGATCGTCTAAATATAAACAGGGATCGTATTCTATCTAAATAGCGCACATTAAATATCGGTTGCTCTGCTAAATCACGTTGACGTGAGTGATTAATCTTCGGAGTAGAATGCTTGTCGTTAGAAGGGCAATAAAGAGATAACAAAATAAATCAAAGAGCTATAAATATGGGCGGGATGAGCGATCAGTCCCAGAACTGTCCGATTCGATAGAAATTTACGGAACATTTTATGGGACTTGCATGAAACTAAACGTAGTATAAATAAATATAAAAACAACGTCTAGTTGTAAATAATGTTTATAGTTTTTATGGTAACTGGTTAAAGTTGCTGTTAAGTGGATCTTGGAGAGTGTAGTATAACGAATGCTATTATGTTTTCGATTCAATCGAATGTAAAGGTCGCGTCAGGTGAAATGGAAACCGATCCGTCAGTCGCATGCATTGAATTACAAAGCAATAGAAAGCTGACGGATGAATTAGCAAGAAGTCTTCTATGAACTCTTTCGTACGTTTGAGTACTAAATTTTTAAGTGTCATATTCAATGTGGGAGCCGTCTTCGGTTATTATAAGCCATAATTCAGAAGTGGGAATGCGGTGCAAAAGTGCAATATCCGAGTCGGGCTATAACTGTCAACAGAGGAATGAATCACTGGCGTATAAATCGTAGCTAGGACATCATCGTGCGCCACACCGTGCAATCGCAGCCCGATTTTATTTTATTACTATCACTGTGGGAGAAATGCAACTGTCGATTTGTTTAACTAAATTATTTTATGATAACTACCACCTACCTACCATTGTTTATAACAGAGCGATTTGAAACGCTGCTGGATTATGGGCGTCGCTTACAGGACACTTGTAACTACATTCGATAAAGTGGTTTAGTTTCATTATAGATATATTTTAAAGTAAACATTAATGTCATATTTATTTGGTACTATATCTATGCACTAGTTATTTTATGAAATATAAACACGCGGTTCTTGGGAGTGTCCACAAGAAATTGAATGACACATAATAATATTTTCACAGGGAACCTGTCGCCTCTCGTGACTTGCATCAATTTGCGCGCCTATCTAAACTTTTTCAACTAAACAAACAGTTCGGAAATTAGACAAACACGTTCCGACGACAGGAAGCGCATCTCAAACAAACGCGACGCTGTCATGCGCGCGCGCAGACGAGAAGATGGATGAAAAATGGCGCCCGGAGATTAGCCTGACAGGAGATCACTTTCTAATATTAACATTAGCAGTTAAGCATACAATGATAAATTATGGTGTGTTAGGTCAGGTACTGTCAAATTATTTCAAAGCAGCTATTGTTCTCATTTTTTTGGCCAGTTAATTAAATGCATACACATTAAGTAGACATGAACAGGAACACTTGTTACAAAAACGGTTCTGACTATTAATCACAAATCTGATAGCTCAGTTCTGAACCATCAACATAAACTTCAGACAAACTACCAGGGTTCCATAAATCAAAAGAGAAAAACTGGAACACATCAATATATTAAAATTAACCAATCAAATCTAATACTGGTTTCAAAAAAAGAACATAAACCGCGGAGATCCGCTTATTACAACCGTTTTTGAGCGTTCACTTGTCTATTCCGGGTGTGGGACCACCCACGGCATGGCGACTGTTATTTTAGGTGCGTAATTGAGTTGTTGCGACCGTGGCGAGCGACGATCCTGCTGCGACACGCGTAATGCGATGTTTTACATGACTTCAATGCACCCCGCACACATTCATTTGCAGTGAAGACTAGAAGAACGTTGCGTGAAATTGTAATTAGCTGTGAAAGAAGTTTTTAATTATAGTAATTTTAAAAATATTTTGTAGGTACATAACAAAGAAAAATTTAAAGGATACTGAAGGCAGCAGGCCTTCAGTATCCTTCCGAGTACTTACTCTTTTGCTATAACGTAAACAAAAATAGTGTTTTCGTCGTTGTCGTCAGACATGCGCTTAATCGCATTATTGACATTTACTTTAACGCGTAAGTAAAAATCATGTTCTAAAACTCTCACTAAACGCACTGATGAAAGTTGGCACACAGAATCAAGAACAGAATTCCGAAAAAGAAAAGTTTACCGCCCTGAGGATAAGGTGGCACACACGGTGAAGGTGTGTGCCACCTTACTCTCTCTCTACTCCACCCCCGACCGCAACCACGAACGACCTTACGCGCCTGGTCCTGGTACAGGCCATAGTTGGAATGGCAAGTGGTCGCCTCATTCTGCAAAGCAATAATGCTGGCGAAGAAGGCGGCGGTCCGCGTGAATAAATGGATGTCCTGACGCCCCAACCCCAAACCCCCAACTCCGATCCCAATTTCCAGCCACAGTAGGCTTGGGTTTGTGGACGATGAGCAGTGGGCAGCTTGCTGTCCGACCGTACGGTAACCGTACGGACCGAACCCAAGTCGTGCATTTTTCTTAAAGGAGGTTAAAAATTATACATAAAAGTAAATTTTGTCTTCGTCTACCTATTTGCGTAGGATAAATAAACGGTAGGTACATAACAAGAAAGTAGATCTCCATGCACACATACATTATTCATGGCAGTCCAAAAGTTGTCGAATGGAATCATAAATCTGGGGTTTTATAGATATAGACTAGACTCTGAAATATTAAGTTAACAATTCGTTCCCTTTTCAGTACTTAAATTTTCCTTATGATCTTAAATAATCGTAAATGCTTTTACAGGTAAAAAGTTTCTTTGGAGGAAACTAAAACCAGCTAACCTTTGATTTTAATTTTGCCAGGTTCGTTCCTTCATTTGAAAAAAAGACGTACTAGTACATTGTGGATATCCTACCCATACGTACAAAGCCTTTTGAGAACACATTTACTGTATGTACAGCCAAAGGAGTAGAATTCGCTGCAAGAGCCTCTGTTTGCCGATAGCTACAGCCAAGGAGTCTTTAAATTAAGAGTGAATAAGTTACTTATAAGCAAAAGTGCTCTATCGTCGGTCACATCATCGCTTACAGTCAGGTGAGATAGTGGTCAAACGCGAAACTATCCATAAAAATATATTAAAAAAAAACAATGAAATAGTGCAGTCCTTTTTAAAAAATAATATTATATAATATTCTACAACTATCACACAACGCCGTCTAGTCTCAAGCTAAGCAGAGCTTGTGTTATGAGTACTAGACAACTGATAAACATACTTATATATTTCTAAATACGTACATATTGATAAAATTACACCCAGACACAGAACAAATGATCGCGCTCATCACACAAACATTTGTCCTAGGTGGGAATCGAACCTACAAGTCAGGGCCACTAACCACTAGACCAGTCAAAAAAATGGGTTATCGTATCCTTTAAAATCGACATACGTCCTTTACCAGCCATAAAACCAAACATTTGCCGGTATAATAGCTCAAGCCTTCCTTTATTTTCTCCCCTAAACGAAACTGACGTGTATTGTGCGAAATGATTAATAACACGTCATAATGATACGTCGCTTTTTTGTTGTCGTTGCGTGTGACGATTTATCCTGTGACATTCTTTTGATAGGATGTGGGTCGGCTTGAAATGCCTCTAGTTTCTGATTATTTTAAACCTTTTGTAGGCAAATATTTTTTATGCAACAGAACATACAAAGATACTAAACATTTTTATTGTTGTTTTCTGTTTTTTTTTTTCAGGTTAAGGCGAAAAGGTCAACAACGGTGTTTTAATAATAATAATAATAATTCTTTATTATCAGGCATCTAAGACCCATAGATAAAATACAAAAATAATCTTACAAAATAATAAACTTATACATAAAGAGATAATATAACTAATCATTAAACTACTGCACACGAAGTGACGGCGTCGTGTTCCGCTGCGAGGTCGGTATCCTTCCACGAAATCGTTTTGCATCTACCATATCTGTGTCAAGTTGTATGATCATTTGATTATGATTTGCGGACGTAATACGTATCTATTTACGGAATTATAATCATCAAAATCATCAACTGTATTGAAAGGCTATTTCATTAAAAATCTGAACTGTCGTGCAAAATGCAAAAAAAAAGAAAATTTGAATTACTCGAGCTACCCTGAAGCATTCGCCTTAAAGTATTTTAATATGACCGTTTCCATTTTGAAAACTACTTATAAATACGGCCGCAGCAAATATTTGTTTTAGCTCGCAAAACCACTCTCGACTAACTTTGAGAGCTTGGTTTGCGTACTAGTTGTTCGCAGAGATATTACGGTTCGCTTAGAACTATAAAATATTTGCTCACTTCAAAGAATTTTACTGCTAACCACAAAAGTTCTACTTTGATGAATTGAAACTCAACCGCTCTTCGGTTAACGTAATAAAATTTGTTTGCAAAACGGACTTTCATTGCAACATAAACGCAACTTCAGACTGAATGGGCTTTATCTTTGCGATGCAGCACATTTGATTTCCAATACGTGACCTTCTTTAAAATGTCCTACAGTTTTCGACCCGCAACAAAGTACTACGAGTAGTAAAATATCCTCAACACTCTCTTACACACGTACTCCCAGCATTCGACTTTGAATACAAATGACCTGATTTTTATTTCCTGTAAAATTTTTAGGCTCACAAACGCTGTGCAATGGTTTATTAAAGAAACTGTCCGAATGTGTGCCATGACAATAAAAGAAAATGATTTCCTTTTGTTACGCTGCAACTGGAAGAAATGAAAATCTACAAATAGTAAGGTGGAAGAAAACACATTTGCTACATAGCAAAACATTCGCGAGGATTTAGTAGATCCTTTTATTGTTGCGAAAAAAATCTGATAAGTACGGACGTAAGCATAATAGCAAAGCCAGTTTCCTTATAAAACATATGTTTTCCCTGTCCCAAGTTTTCTTTCTTACGCTTATTCGTAAGTTCTCAGGATAAACACAAGTGATAAATCTCTTCCACTAAACTTGCTTGTATCAGTGTTATATTTATAGCTTTCCGTAGAGATACTAAAACTAACAGACGGTTTAAGTGTTTACCTTATTCCACGATTACTTTTTACCA
Source organism: Mythimna albipuncta (assembly GCA_929112965.1). Taxonomy (NCBI): domain Eukaryota; kingdom Metazoa; phylum Arthropoda; class Insecta; order Lepidoptera; family Noctuidae; genus Mythimna; species Mythimna albipuncta. Next base: position 13,741,227 of record OV815969.1, read on the forward strand.
GGAACTTGTTAAACATAAACTACATTAGCATCGTCCAAGCACAGCAAAAATTAATGTTTATTGCACTAAAGGCAAGTGCTAAGCTCTTACGGATAGAACAAACTACGCTATTAAGGACCTCGTTCGATTTTCATTGGCACTTTGCCCCAGAGTGAGAATAGAATAGCTCTTCTCGACTAACACAACCTTTTCGATAGCAATTTTTATATCTCTTTCGTTGTGTGTACGGGAGAGAAGGATGGAATATATTCGAAGTCGAGTCGTTGGGAGGAATAGAATAGGTGATTGCATTTAGCTCATGTGATCGCGTTGCTCCTCGGTGCCTCGGTGTTTTATTGACTCAATCATGGTGATACCATGAGGTTGCGCCGTCGGACCCATGGGTAAAGTGCTAAGGCTCTACCCTGTTAACGTACATGTACATTTTTCTTCTCAGTAAGTAGAGCGTGGAACGATGTGCGGCTATATTTCAGACTGGTTTTCCTGCATAGGAGATTGTAAGTTGGTTTTGTTTGAAAAATAAATTCGGTTCGTAAAACAGTGCCTCGAAAAAACTTTGTGACTTATCGTGACTTATCTGAAGAAAGATCAAAAGAACAACCAAAACTTCGTAATCTATTGTTTCTTTCGGCGTTATCACAATGATTGAGATATTACAACATAAAATAATGTAATGGACAACGAGAACATATCCGAACGAAAGCAATAGAGATTAAAATATTCAAAACCAAGTCCGTTGTAGTCCGGTCATGTTTACAATCGGAACAAGACAAGACCAGATATTTCCGTCAACTTAATTGAAGTGACATGAGTTACTTTATTGATATTAAAATTTATTTACGAATGCGGCGGCGAGTGATAAAACGCCATTTCACCGCCGGTGTGTTTGTTTGTCGACAGATTTCTGCGAATGAGTGCAATTAATTATGACCGATGTTGGTCGTCCGACGCGCCTGCGATCGCCTTTTGTTTTTACACACCATTTGTAGAACAATGCAGCGCGTGCGACTTTATCTCGCTACAAATAAAAGAATCCTGTCGACTTTTTGCCGGTCTCGTTCGTGGTTCGCCTTGTGCCTCGAAATTTTATTAAGCCCGTACTGAAATGTTACTGGAGTTAAACGAATTTCACTAAGCGGAATATTTCGATCTGCAAAATGCGAATGTGACAAAGTCAAAAGCAAAGTTTCGACATCTCGGGACATTCTAGTCTTATTGAGTTCGCATGCAGCCTTTCTTCTCTGAGACTCACAATAAAAAATGGGTAACCTACATTGTTTCGAATATCATGCCATTTCGAACTCGGGATTGACTCATTACTTTGTAGTCTTTTTATTAGTAACTTTATTTATAGTGATGCTCTAATGGAAAGATCAAACGCACTCGGTAGTTAATTTTAATGTCTCGGTGTAAACGGGCACCGAGCCCCGTTAGATATAATTAGAGGGATCGCTAAAGCCTCGCGTGCATTGCGCCGCCGCCAGTAGTATTTTGATCTCGTTGACATTTATTATGTCACCGACATCGGTACCAACGTACCTAGTGGCTACCCTGTATGAATAAGTTACTATTTTCATCTTTAACGAGTGCGTTAACATTCACGCTGGAGGACATGATATACGTGAGTCAATAAGATGAGACATAACGTTGTAATAAAATGTAAATAATTATGATTGATTGAAACGCAATTGGACATTTCGTTTCGAATTTATATGAAAGCGGTATCTTGACGGAATATTGCGGGAAATGATGTCAAAGGCGGCGTAGTGGAACGGCCAAACTTGTTTTATGTGTCAGGAAGGAAGGCGTGCTGTCAGCGGCGCCTCGCGAGGCGGCGAGGCGAGCCAGCGAGGCGGAGCGAGGGCGCAAGCTCTCATCAACTTTAACGAGCCATTACCGCTGTGCCGCCACGCTCCGCTCTACAAGGGGGATCGTGTAATTTTCGGAACTCGCATAACGTGTAATTATTTCAGGAGGGGGCGTCAATAACGTAACCGCAACACATTTATATGCGTCCAGACTCAAATTTTCATCGCGCAGGTAAAAGAGAACACAGCATGTTTATGTATGAAACGCCGTGAATTTTGATTAAACCGAGTTCCACATAAAATCCAATTATTTGCTTAAAATATACGGCTTCGAAAATGGATAATCTTGAACAGCGCAACGGAAATTCACAAATTTTCGTTTTGCTCAAATCGTTAACGCAGAATAAAGTCGCATACGATGTCGTTATGAATAAGAATGGATACTAATGAACCAATTTATGGAGACAACCGGCTGTCCGGTGAGTTATTATCGACACAAAAGCGAAGACAGTGTAAACGCTCACTGAAATGGAACGTAACAAGTCCACTGAAATAATTCACGGTGGATTCGACGCGGACATTCACAGTTGCAGCGCCGTGGGCGAGTGCGCGCTTGTCTTGAGTCGTCGACAGTTCTTGTTGCGACTACTGCGGTTATTTCTAAACCGTATCACGTCTCCGTCGACCGGATCGCCTCAACGGCCAACGCTTTGATGTCGCATTCTCTTTTTGCAAACCGCATTTCAGTATAGACCGAATGCTTTCGGGAAAGATGTCTAACGACCAACGTTTCGATCGCCGCATTCTTCATTTTGATATTTCGTTTTCGTTTCACTTCGGCTAATGTAATTGCCTCTTGTTGCCAACTAAGAGTTGTTGGGTGACTTGTCAGATTTATTAAACCTTTTTGGAGCTCAACGGCTTTTATTAGGGCTTGCCATTAAAATGTCAACCAGTGTTTAGACTAGAAGCAAGTATCTCTACAAAATACTTCAACGTTTGTATCGAGTTACATTTTGAGGCGGCGTAATACAGTGCTTAGTCTACTGCTAACCTTAAACAACTCCAAATGAATTGTTCATTTGAGAAGTGGAACCCGATAAACGCAGTGAGGGGTTGTCAATGCAGTTTATTTTCAGCCTAGCCAGTGGTACAGATAATAGAATGCCGTAAACTCGGTCCTGTGTGGGCGAGGCGTAGATAACAAGCGGCTGCGGCGTATCTCTTAAAGCGGTAATTTGTTAGAGCTCTTGCTCTCACTTGTGATAACGAATAAAAAGTGGAGGAACCCGAGAGTTCAAGGCGATGTTTCAATACCATTGCTAGGTTTAGATAGTGCGGATTTTATGACCTCCTTTCGCAAAGTAATTGGGATGATATTCGCTGTTGTGCAAAACGACAAAGTTGCGAAGTGGATTCCCACGAACTGTAATAACTTGCAGGTCCAAGGTTGATTGCTCGCTCTTTATGCGCCTGGTTTGATAAATGTTTAGCTAAGATTGGAGTCCATGATTGGTAAGTTGTACTGTAACCACTAATACATATCTACAGATAGAAAGAACATTTAAAACATCAATGATCTACTCTAACTCTTACCTTCATTATAAGTTCCGTATCTGAAGACTACCAACGGGACCCGGTTATTAAGCCTCGGCTAGCCTTTTGTCTGTCCGTCCGTCTGTCATCGAATTGTATCTCAATAACTGTAAAAGGTACAGATTTGAAATTTTCACAGAAATTCTATTCCAGTTACAAAAAAATTCTACAGTAACAAACAATAAAATTATTTTTTCAGCGCTTTTTTTGCTCGATTTTAATATTGAAGTACGAAACCCTTCGTGTGTGAGACCAACTCGCACCTGATCAGTTTTTTTTTTTTTCATAACGAAGAAAAAAAGGGCCGAATAATCAGACAGAACCCCTTGATCAAGTGCCAAGTAGAAAACGAAAGGCTGTTACAATAACAAGGAAATACGTCACGCGATGTGAGGAACAGTGACAGAAATGGACATCACTACCAATGTTTTATGACGTCGGATGGGAATAAATGGAAATAAAAGGGGAAAAAATACTTTCGAAGCATTAAACGTAGGGCCATGAATGTCTTTAGACAAATTAAAAAGCTGTGATTTATAACGGTAGCATTTTATTGCATGCAGTAGCATTTTACAAGCTCTTTGGTAGAATGTTGTCAGCCCCAAAAATACACAATGTGACAAAGCAATGAGTTTGAATTCTTTCCTCAGATTTTTGAGAAAGAACGATTTTCTGAAATCTTGCCTATGAGCATAGTTTCATTTAAATAATTTTTCAATAGAAAAGTAGAGTTCAATAAGAAATAGGAAGTGTCCTCGAAAACTGACTCTCATCGCACTACGATTAGGTTCAATATGCCATCTATATCAGCCTCATAAAAAACATGCATCGTAATTTTCAGAGTAAGTATTTTTTCTAAATTTATTACAAAACCTCGTTTGATAAACGTGCTAATTTGTCACTGCAGCTCTCGACTCTATGACACACTCGCCTACGGCTGGTATGAATTCCGCCTAGGTTGCAATGACAACAAAATCAAAATCAAAGCATTTATTTCAAATAGACCATTTACAGGCACTTTTAAATAGTCAAATGTCGGTCAGTCCAAGAATAGTGAAGCTAAATTGTACGTTCCAAAGAGTAGGTCTATAAGGAGAAGAACGTGCAAGAAACTCCATGGACACTTGTATCAAAATGTACTATTTCTGCACCAGTGCTATAAAAAACTACTAATATACCGCTACCACTACGCTGCACTAAGCTACAGATATTAAAAAGCTACTAATATTATTCTATACTTAATGATAAATGCTCGAAGCTAACAATATATTGCATCGGTATCGTAATAAAATCTTAATCTAAATTAAACAAACGCCCGAAGCAAAGAGGTTGGCAGAGCTCTGTGCCACCAGTGTTGCCTGATTACAAAATAAATTTTACTTGTGTCTTAAATAGAGTCAGTGTTGCTATTTTTCAAAACAATGTAATTTTGAAAAGTGAGTGAGTGTTGTAATTTTGCAAAATAATTCTATTATAAACTTTCGAAAACATGTGACATTCACCAACTTGCACTAGACCCGCGTGGTGGATTACGGCCCATTCCCTAACTTAGAGAGGAGGTCTGAGTCCCAGCAGTGGGAAGATTAAAAAGGCAGATTATGCTTTATGCTTATAAACTGTAAGTATCAAACTTTTGAGAAAAGTTACTAAAGGCGATGTTCTATTAGCCATTACTGATATCCTACATTATCATATTGCGTTGTTTATTTATTTCCATGAAACCGAGTGAAGACTAATCTATTTTACCATACCCAGCTTTTATAGATTCGATAAAATGCGATCATTACACAAAAATGCGTCGATTTACGGTGTAATTTCACTTGATTATAATAACCGTATCGGGCTGCGAGTAATCCATATAATGACGGCTTAGCAACAATTTACTATCCGAGGGTTTATTAAAAGGCAATACAGTGTTTAATCTGTCATTAATTTAGTAAAATTACCGCCCTTTTCATTTGTGAGCGAGCCTTGGGGAAATTACTCTATCGGGACAACAGACAATTTAGTTTTGTAGTATTTTTTATTTTTGGTTGTATGTTTTTTTTTTGTTTGAGACAATACTGTGTAATCTCTACCTAAAAGGATACCCTCTAGTAAGCTGAGGATACTTGAGTATCCTCTAGTTTGCTGCTCTTCTGACATTTAACTTCCAGACTGGTGCAGGCTGGGCTGCTTTTTTGCAGTTATGCCAGCCCAATCTAGGAGGTTTAAAAACCCACCGGTGGCATTGCATAGGGGACGTGCGGTCCATAGTGCTTAATGTGGGTATGGGCATGTTCCCTGTGGCGGCGACCAGCCCGCCGGCTGAACGCGTCCGAAAGAGTCATGGTTATATAGGGTGACTGGTAATTAGTGTACGATACTTAAACACGTGATTGTGCTCATGATAACCAACAATTTTTATTACGAGAGCAAAGCCGAAATCGCGAAAAAATATCAGCTGTTCAGTACATTAGGCAAGTTAAGCAGTTGGTTTGGGTATACCGCACGATCTTCGGTGAGGCAGCGAGTGCTCCGCATATATACGTGTGTGTAGACGTGTTTGTATGTTTTTCACGCTTAAATAGCTGAACAGACTTGGATAAAGACTGACATATGGATAGAACACGTCTTGGAATTGCACATAAGGATTTTTTTTTTCCGTTACGCACATATTGAAGCTACTGACAGAAGCTAGTAGTAGATATTTTTCTCGATCTGTTCTTGTATCGTTCTGTACGAACAACGAACTATACTTAAAATGGTGTAGAAAGCCAACAACTAAACAGCACCCACATACAACATACGAGCACACCTACATTAAATAATTCACTTCGCTAGTCAAACACGATTCCATGTCTAGAATTTCAACGTAACGTGTTATTTGCCCACCCCTTATACCTGATGGTGCTTAACCTCTGTCGTGTACCTACACTAGAGCTCTCTACGTAACAATTTAGTTTGATGATAATACTACGATCGAGTTACAGACAACCCTAGCTTCGGTTAGATAGAGGACACATTGAGCAAGTGTAAGTATTACCTTTTAAAATATTTTTTTCCTCATGGTCTTTTTACCCTTATTACCCTGAAAACTACTTAAGGTAAAACTGCACTGCGCACACGTGAGCTGATCTGTAGCCTGATTCTCGTAAAATCAAACAAGCCAAATATCGGTGAAGTTTCATAGTCGTTCGATCGAAGTCCTATCCAAATGCGGTATTATTTCCAGTAACAGCCCACCAGGATAATGAAGTCCAGATATTTTGTTTTTAAATCGATTCTTCGACCACACGACTTTAGAATCGGTGTCGTTGAAACTCGATTGATGGATGTGGAAATTAGGCGTGGTCCATGTGTCAGTCTAATGTTAGTTCTAGATTTTTTTTTTCTGGTCGGTTAAAATCATCCAAATGACATCCCACGCCCTTGGGCGGAGCAGAAGATAGTGTCAGACTCTTCCTGACTAAAAAAACCCGCCCCGTTCCTTCGTTGCCTTTCATACCAGGACCGAGCTTCCTTTTCAGAACAAGACCCTTAGCCCTAGTAGACTTCGACCCTGATGGGCCTCTACAGTTGCTGACAATTCCTTGAGGCGAGCGGGAACGATGCGCGTCGTTGACGACTTGGACTCGGTCTGGACGGTTACCGGACGGTCGAATAGCAAGCTACCCATTGCTCGCCGTCCGCAAGCCTGCGCCTACGGTATGTAGATCTAGCTTTAGAATCGGCGCAATATACTTCTTCTATTCTATTCTTCCCATATCATATACACTCGTTCAAAAATACATGACTCCCAACAATTTTGTAGGTGCAATATTTGTAATTTTTACCCTAGGTATTTTTCTCACATGCATATTATTCCAGTAGCTCCGTTGCAGACTCGATCGAATTCTTTATTCATAAGCACTTCGCGTGGTGAGGTGGCTAGCCCAAACTACGAACATGTTTTGAATATTAGTGTTATTTACATGCCAATAAATGAGCATACTCTCGTGTAGAAAATACACAAGATTCTGTTTGTTACCTTTTGGGCACGGGACCCACAACGAAACAATTTACTACTAAAAAAATACTAACTACTTGAAATTACTGAACAATTTCAATTTTCATACCATGCATTGCGGAGACCTCTCGTGCCGGGCCTTGGTTGAGGCCATGGTCCGGAGCGAGGAGGAGTGGCAGGCGGTCGCCGACTTCTGCGAAGCAGTAATGCTCGCAAAGGAGGAGGCCGAATGCATCAGGCAACGGCGTTATCGCCGCCGCCGCCGCCGCCGGAATTCTGATCCCGATTTTCGGCCACCGTAGGCGCGGGCTTGCGGACAGTGAGCAATGGGTAGCTCGCTGTCCGGCCGTCCGGTAACTATCCGGACCAAGCCCAAGTCGTCCACGGCGCGCTGTTCCGGCGTGCCTCAAGGAGTTGTCAGCAACAGCAGGGACCCAGCCGGGTCGAAGCCTACTGGGGCCAGGGTTATCCGAAAGGGCGCTCGAGCCCCGGTATGAAGCCTAGAAGGAACGGGGTGGGTTTTTTAGTCAGTAAGAGTCTGTCACTATCTCCCGCTCCGCCCAAGAGCGGAGGATGTCATTGCATGATTTTTTTCCACCACAAAAAAAAAATACCATGCATTGTTTATGAAGACATTGTTAAAAATTATATTACACATTAAAACCATTGTTTAATGTAGTGTGTTTGTATTTTGACTCATTAAGACAGAGTTTGGAATACCTAAGTTCTTGAAGCAAAGGGGATTGTTCTGATCGCCTTTATACTTAATTATTTTGACACCGACGGGTTTCCCGCTAAAGCTTCACTAACAAAACACGATCCTTATAAAGGAATCCCGTGAAAGACTAGGGGAGGTGAAGCCACGCCGTTACCCTGAATTCTGTAATTAAACGCCTCGTCTAATTGTGACCTTCGACCAGCCCGCTTCACACTCCGCTACACTTTCGGGATTAAGCTCTTTGAAACTAAATAGGATGCTTTAAACCTAGGGCTAATATAACGAAGCTATAGAACCTGAGAAGAATAGCTGAAATTCTAGTTAGGACGAATTGTTGATCTACTTTTCGTCGTTTACGCAAAGTTTAGGGAAAATCATCTTTAGGTATGATTAGCCGACCCGGCAAACTTCGTACCGTCTAACAGTCAATGAATGTAGTATATCTTTCGATATAGTCAACCGATTCCGATGAAACAAAGCAAAAGTAATATATCAAGCTACATACAATTTTAATATTTAAGTTATCTACATCGATTTTGCGTGATGCATGCACAACCAAAAACTTCTACAGATTTATTATATGTATAGATTAATTTAAGCTCCGAGTTTTTTTGGAGTGAAGATCTTAGATAAAAGTCTCTTCTACTATTATTGTAATTATCTTGCCTTGCCTTGGTCCATTATTGGACAAAGACCACATTCCATTCCTTCTACTGTTCCCGGCTCTGGGCCACTTCTTGTTAAGTAATTCCTAAGGAAGATATCTAAATCGTCTCGCTATGTCCTTCTCTTATCTACTATACGTGAATATAAAAATAGTTTCTATTTTAATACTAAATGTATCTATAAATTTCATTTACAAATGAAAGAATTTTGAGATTTTTATAATGGACTAGTCGGCCACTAAAAGATTACTGTACCCAAACAATTTCAATAGCAAACATTAATTTAAAGCTGCCTTTCTCCAATAAATAGAACAACAATAACATTTCTAAAGAGGCGAATTCCTTAAGTCGCCACTTACACATAATTACCATACAACCGAGCTCGATTAAAGGATAGTATAGCCATGGAATGACGGCGTTTATGTAAATTGCTTCCGCTAGGATTTCACCAAGATTTATGCGTTAGCGTCAAGAACAATTAAATTTAGACCACGACGCGCGCTTCTGTATAAATTAACTCATTTAAGTTACGAGAACACAGACGGTTTCTGTTCTACTACAGATTCTTGGAAATCATAGTAAGAGTGGTATTTTGTTTGTATCACTTTAGTGGTTATACTCGAATTAAAGACTAGCTTTTGCTGGCGGCTTCACCTGCGAATGCAAATAAAGCAGCTTTCTATCGGTAGAAAAATTTTTGCTGTCGGATCAGTACTTTCTAAGATTACCTCTCACAAACAAAAAAAAAACAATCTTTACCTTCTCTGCTTAGCTTGGGACTTTAGTCCGACGTTGTATGTTAGTTGTGGAATATCTATTATATTATATAAATACCTATATATTATTAGCTCTTAAAAATATTAGTGTAAATTTAAACTACACTACACTACACACGTGTGCGTCGATCTAATGTAGTTCACATTAGATCAACGCACACGTGTAACGCGCCGGATTTGTACGTAGACGACGTCACGTGGCGTGGATCTAGTGTAGCTCTACAAGTCTAGTATTCATATAAGATGTATGGAGAGCTGCCGAAACTAGATTTAACCCGTTGTATGACCGGAACGCGAATCCACGCGGGACACAATAACTTTTTAATTGTGTCTCTAATTAATACGAAAGCTTAAATTCAGAATGTTAAAAACCTTTTTTTGAAATTACTTTTCTAGTACCTATTCTAATCACCTACCAAAATAGTTGGATCATATTAAAAAGAACTGTCTATTACCTATACTGTTGAGGGCTTAGTATTTTAGTACCTCCTTGCAATGTTTCATGGACACCCGAGATTTTCTTCTAGCATCAAATTCAAATAATCTTCTACTACGAGAGTAAAATAATCATCGATTTCAATAATATAGGTGTAGTACTCAAACTTTACAGTAGTCATAATTTTACAAAATAATCTTCATAAACTATCCGTTACAGTATTGGTCGTCGATAAATTGTATAATAACGCAGACATTTACAGTGTTCACTGTAAAATTCAGAGGAAAGCTGGTTAGTGAGGTGCACGTGCACCCTAGGGGCTGTGAGAGTGGCTGGTTATACCTGCTCGATTGGGGTAACCATATCTTCGGTTTTAGGATTTCAGGATAAAATATATAGGCTCATACCTAGGTTATCTGATTTAGAAAGAAAGAAAGAAAATATGTTTATCCTGGCCGAATAGACACACAAAAAACTCACTGGGAGAAAACTCATTGTTGAGTTAAGCTCGCCGTTGTACATAAATTATAATAACAAATATATATATATATATATATATATATATATATATAATAATTACAAAAAAAAATAAAACAAAATAGTTTTCCTGCTGCTTACCATCGCGTGGGATTGCAATCAAGCACTAGAACAACAAATCAACGTAATATAATTTTTAGATTAGTTTTTAAATTAATACTAGACCAACTTATTTCACCCACTGTTCACTTAAGTGTCCAGCACACGTGCACGACCCCCTGCATAAAACCAATACATAAATAAAAAATACCTATATAACCTTCGTGTGGTGCAGAGATAGATTTATTACCTTAATACAAAGTGTATCTCAAAAGCCCAAAGTCAGCCTTTTTTCATGACTTTTTCATTTTCCGTCTGGTAACCCTATGGCCGACTGTTTTTATTGGCGTTTGTATTAAGTTTTCATGTACGACTAATGGATTAGTGCAGTGAGAAGGGGAGTGCAGTAATAACCTGCTTTTTGTAGGCTCTGTGGGAGATCCGTGTTGCGATTGTTTTGATTGAGTTCAATAGTAACAGGTATTTTATCGGATTGCATCGAGTTATTTATGGTGTTCTGCTCGTAAAAGTGAACTCGCTTTTTCATTTGAAAGTGTTGGAAGAGTTGAAAAGAGTTTTCAATATTTTATTATTATAGAAGGTTAGCTGGCATAACCGTGGAATAAAGTACATTGGCCTTTTCCAAATATCTCTGCGTAGGTACCTGAAAAACCAATAAGGACCTGCTTTTCATTACTAGATCATGTAAAGAATCACCATACATGTCGATTCAAGACAGCTTTATGTCTTTATTTCCAATTTTGAAATTAAGAATGTCAACAAATGCAGGAGGGTCAATGACCGTTATTCCGCGGCTATCTGGCACCTACCCTAGCTGCTGACAGCGGCTGCGCCCGCGTCAAATTAGTTTTTTTTTTAAAACGGAACATAATCTCCGAATTAACTATTCCAGGATATAGTTTAGCCGCGTGCCAACTTTTATCCAAATCATCCGTTCTACCGTTCAATGAAATTAGGAACAGAGCAAGCTTGAATTCCAAGGATGGACGTAAGCTACTTTTTATCCGTCTTCGAATTTGATTTCGCGTTCATCAACATCACGTGGACGAAGCCGCAGGTAGAAGCTAGTAATTATACAACATTATTTTTAGTACCTATATACAAAACCAGAATATAGCTTGTTCAGAATCAGTAACTGAATCGATTCCAATCATTTTTACACCATGCGTGTGATACCTCCGACACTAAGTACAACATAGGTCATGGCAGGTCATAGTGGGCATTAGGAACACAGCTGAGTGCAGGAGCAAAACAACCTCCCAGTCGCCCGGGTAGTCCAGTAAGCAAATATATGTCACCAACCATATGCCATAACTGACTTATAACTTTGTTATTTTTCACAATACAGTTTTGAAATGTTGTACATAGATCGATCCTTTACATAAAAATACTAGACCATCTGTCTGTCTGTGTTTCTGGTTTCGCATATACCTACTGAAAATACGGTTGAATAAAAGCAGACAAGAAGAAAGTACAGAAGCAGAAAATAACAAAGTTCCGTCAATTTCTTCGAACCAGCTGAACTAGGCAATACCTACAGCTCTTCTCCATATAATATTAACGAGATGTATCCCGATACATATATTTTAGTTCTATCAAAATATATTCAAATCTGATATAGGCTACTAGGCAAGACGTCGCACCGTCGACCTCACATTTGTAAACTAAGCTTATTTTCGATCGCCATCTTATGATAAATGTTTCCCCCATGGAAATGTTCCAGAATCCGATACGTATTAACATAAATTATACTAACAGATTAATTTCAGCTCTTAACTTCCCTTGAATATTTGCATCCGTGATATATTAATAAGCAATGAGTTTGTTGGAAACAACGTTATTTTGTGTTTTATATAATACTTTGGGCGGGTCAAGATGACGGCAGATGGCAGGTGCCGATTATCGTGGTTCGTATCCAAAGTTGAGGGCGGCACACAGGATAATGTTTTGGTTTTATATTTTTGACTTACGGCTCTGGGCAAAATTTTATTATGCAAATTCAGCTACGTGGTCCGCTCTTAGGCACACCTTACACCGTCATATATTTTGTCGTGGGTTTTGCAAATAACAAAATTTTGATAGGACACCCATTTTATTTTGTAGTGGGACATAATATTTGTCGTAGATTTCTAGGGTAGAAAGTGAACGTTACTGCTACATTTGCTACTAATTACAGACGGACGGATCTTGAACGCTCGGCGTCCGAGTGGGGATCGATGCGCATTCTATACATTGGCGAGCCAATCGTCCTCGTTGTTAGATACATGCTGCAAGGCAGAGAACGAATCAGGAGTGACGTCTATTACGCGACGGCGCGGCCAGCCAATCACTGACACTTCCCGCCCCCGCGTCGCACTTCGCACCATTTGACTTCTGCGCAAGTGTTCAAGATCCGTGATGGCAGTGTACTATTGCATCATTCAAGCGATTTGTTTCGTAGTCGTCAGCTCTTATTATCTCAGCTTTATCTTTCTTTCCTGCATTCGTATTATGTTACCTATAGGAACTGCTACTGCTACTGCGCTATTAAATACTTATAAATAGTATTTAGGTATTTACAATGGTATTAGCACTAATTTTTTTTTTTTACAAACTTTAACTCACACAAGGAATTCCTCCTGTGTGCGTTTAAAATACATTAAGACCCGAATCACTTTTCTGTAGGCTACACAAATATTTATCCCGAGTGGGATTTGAACCCACGACACACCGCGCATCAGTCGATAGCTCAACCACTGCACCAACCATGCCGTCAAATTAATTAATTATGTATTTGTTTGTTTAAATTAACATTCCCGGAAATAATTAACATACCCAATTACTAACTAAATTAATGATTTGGTTAATATTCAGCACTATTGTGTGGGCTAACTCAACTGTGTAGCTCGAACAAAGTCATGTGCATTGTTATGTGAACTCAGAATAACATTATGTCCAGTTGAACTAGATCTGACAACTTGCAACCTATGGATAATATTGCCGAGCCTGACCAAGTTAACTGAATAGGATTATGCGCCTATGAATATCTTGCTGTCCAAATTATCTTTGATATGGGCAGATTAATATATGTATATGTGGATTTAAGTCAGTAGCGTAACTATAGGCTGGCAAATATGGCACAGACCCCTAGTCTGGTAGGGCCCCGGTCTAAGAGACCTAGAGTTCAGAAGAAGTTAATATAAAAATTCAATTAAATTTCAAATTAAAAAAAAAAATGCCAGTCTTACCACCTTATAGATACGCCACTGAAAAGCCCACCTTCAGAGGCGAAATATTTTCCTGGGGGCGCCAACCAATGATTTTACTACAGGCCTCAGATGGTATAGTTATGGCTACGATACTAGATTAAGTTTACTTAGGTCTGCTGACGCCAATTTGCTTGTTAATAACTTAAAATATGCGTAACTGTTTCATGTGCGTAAAAGTTGCCACACCGTGCAATATTGCACCGGAGATGTGTTTATTTCACCTAATTTACACCGGGAGCCTCTTTGATTAAATCGAAAGACGACGATCCGACAATTTTGCATGTCCTTTTCATACTACATATTTTTGCTTTATTTAGGGAAGAAAAAAAACGTATTGCGCCGACCCCAAATAAGATGGGACAAGGGCAGGAAGAAGAAGAAGATTTATTTTCTTCACTGGTCGTGAAAATGTGTCAATTTTGTCATTATTTAAATATTTTTATATTTAAATACGCATAATTTACATTTAAAGATACTAAACTAAATATATTTGCAGTAAAACCAAAGAATAATAATAGAAACTATATTAAAGGTTGAAACTCCCGGATAGTGAAGTCTGCGTGCTCACAAATTGTATCAAGATCTGTCGAAACGTCTTGTTCACGCGATCCAAGGGCTAGTTTTTACTTTGGACAGAGGATAAACATTGTCAATAAATGAATCTGAATCATATGGCGTGCCAATAACGTCAGTCTTTTAGGCATAATTTACCAGTTGACAGCGATGTGGAGCAGTTTTTTTGACATCTATTCAAATTTGTTGGATTTTTGTATTATTTTTTTGGTTTAACTGTAATTATATTTAATTAAGTTATTTTTTATATGTTGTATCTACAATGAAAATTGTTTGGTACAGTTACATTACTTACTCTATACTTACAGTATCTAGATCTATGTGTATAGGTACTTAGTCTGCTACTTGTTCGACTTTACCACCGACTCCACAAAGAAATAAAAAACGTTGACATAAAGACACTACAATTATTATCATTCCCCTAGACGCATTTCTATAAAACAAAAAGCAACGACTATTTTATTATATGCGAACGCAGATCATAAACCAGAACAAACAAAGCTCTGAAAGCATTGTCATTAGATATTTATCGAAAAATCGTTCAAAACGTCAAAAATTCAATCAATCAATGCTAGATAAGGCATTATCGGGGAATCACTAGAGTGACCTGTATTTTCTAAGCTTTGTTTACTTAGGCTATCATATTTTCGGAACGCGTGAATACAGTGAAATTTACAAGAGTCTATTGAATATTATAGTGAATAGTTTGAGCCTTTGAACGTCAACAAGCAGTTAATTCTATTTTTATATCGCTTATTTAGGTCCTTGTTGGTTTACGAGCATTTAAATTTTATTCGTCGTACTAAATTGTATTATTGTGGGCATACAAAAAGTTCGATATTATTTTGTTAAGTATAACAGAAATATATAATGTAATA
This sequence comes from Mythimna albipuncta, assembly GCA_929112965.1. Classification (NCBI taxonomy): domain Eukaryota; kingdom Metazoa; phylum Arthropoda; class Insecta; order Lepidoptera; family Noctuidae; genus Mythimna; species Mythimna albipuncta. Next base: position 13,756,510 of record OV815969.1, read on the forward strand.
TAATATTCCACAACTATCACACAACGCCGTCTTGTCCCAAGCTAAGCTAAGCTTGTGTTATGAGTACTAGACAACTGATAAACATACTTATATATTTTAAATACATCCATTATAGATAAATTACACCCAGACCCAGAACAAATGACCATGCTCATCACACAAACATTTGTCCTGGGTGGGAATCGAACCCACGACCTCCTGTATAGCAGTCAGGGTCACTAACCACTAGACCAGTAGGGCAATCAAAATGGCGTTGATGATAATTTAATACCAGTTGTCATCATCATTTCACGTCCACTGTTGGACATAGGCCTCTCTCAAGTGTCGCCATAATGACAGGTCCTAGTTTTTACTAGGACATCGGTCTACCTTGTGGAAGGCCATCGACCATCTGTTCTGCGAGCACTGTGGGCACATGCATGCCTACTGCCACTTAAATTGGATGATTCTTTCGGGTATGTCCTTGAACCAAGGTTACATTGTCTGTAAACTTGAATCTCCGATTCTTGGTTCTCTTGCTTCTCATACGTGTTGTAATTACGATTTTTTCCGAAAATAAATTTATCAATTTTAACCATCAATTTATTTAAATCTCTCTTTGCTTTTCCCATCACTTGCGGCAACAAGAAACAATTACGCTTTATAATTCCACGGTTCCACTCTCTAATTAAAAGAATTAGTATCAGTTAAATTATCTTCTATAAATTATAGAATAGCAGATGTAATAAGAGATATTCTAAATATGATAGAACTAAATTGGTCGTATAGTTAACCAAGATAGGCACTAACTTCAGCATAAACTACGTTTTACTACCAAACGTTCTGTAATACTCCTATTGCTGTTATTGAAATAGCAAATAAACCTATATTCTTAACGCCAAACAGCATTTCTCAGCAGAATTTTCCTTAAGTGTACCTAACTATAACGGATATCATTTGAATCGAATAGTCCTTTGTCCGCTCCGAAAATCTGCTGATAAAGGAAAGCTCTTTCGGCACCAAAAAGGTAGCTATAAACGTGGCCGATACGTAAGCAAGACAGGAATAAATTGGACTCAAAGATTTGTTGCCAAATGCTCTTAACCCGAAACCTTTCGCCGAGAATAAGTCCGCGCTATTCAGTTTTTCGGGCCCGAAATGTATCACATACGCTCCACAATTGATAAATGATTGTACTGGTTTCTGAAAATAAGCAATTTGCTGCTCAGTTACTAGATTACCGTGGATTATTTCCCTAATTATCTATATAATCATAAAATAAATCTTTTCGCCGACAAGTTGTTTACAGTTTACAGTTCTTGCAGTTTACGACTCTGTTAGAGGCTTGTAAGCCGCAGGTAACGACGTGCTTCATTACTAAAGTGTATATTATTTACGTCGCCTTTTAGCGTGTTTTATATCCTTGTTCCTACTATAAAGTTTTGGGATACGACAACCGAATAAGGAAGATTTCTCAAAATTTTATTGTACAATTCCTTGAATTTTATATTTGTTATCCTCGGAATAATAAAGCGACGCTAACTACAGGAAGCATGGTTTAGTTTCTACAAAACAAAAAATAAAACAGCATTATCTTTATAAAGTTGCTATATTTCAGATTTCTGTTTCGGGTACAAACACAACTGTTTCTGAAAATATTCTGAATACAGATCAAATTCCTTAATGTCTCTTACGTTAAGTAGGTATGCGAAGTATTAAAAAATTTGAAAGTTTGGGGAAAGTTAGGTAATTACACTAGGGTTACATTTATTTCTAATACACAAATTTAATATAAATATCACAGTCAAAGATTATATAACTAATATTCTAGAAAGTCCTAAAGGTACCTATATGGCAGTGAAATGCAGGGCTTCGTTTTTTTTATCTAAGTTTACAGTCAAAATTGTAACAACCTCATGTCGTGGATATAAAAGATTAGCTTACAAGAGAATACAGTGTTTACCAATGGCAAAACTAGTCCTATGCACTGTGACTAGAATATAGATTAGGAATAAATTACGTACGAGATACAAATATCGAAAGTTCGGTATCTACATTACAAGCACTACTATGGCTAATCTACAATGGTTATGATCTTGTCTGACGAATGTTAAGTTATACATTATCTACCTACATCTAATACCATTTTAATTTTTCAGTTCCACAATATGAACATCACTAACAACTGCAGAACGTTTTTTTTTTTTTTCAAATAACTTATCCTTAAAATTTGAAAAGATAATGTTGATTATTGCTTTGATTTCCTCTTCCAAAATTGTACACGTCTAATTATTTGGAGTTCCATACACGGTCTTGTTTTCTGGACTCTGTGAAAAATGCATTAAGTTTTTATATCCACATTGTTCATTACAATGAAAAACACTAATGGGGCATGGGGGTAAATTGTAAACAAGATCAATTTACCTCATACGGCGGTGGCGGTAGTATATCACACAGATTTATTTGACAGCCCTGCTCCGACCTCGCTACATTCGAATGTCTACTCGTCTGAATGGGAATTTTGAAACTGTTCTCTCGTCCCAGCCAGTGCCACTGCGGATAGTCGTACTCTAAATCACTCGCCGGACACACTTTGCTTTTGTCTTGTCGACTTCTTGATCCGGACCTATTTGTATGACAAGAGGCGCAGTCGTCCTCCAGGACGTTAATGTCATTATGTGCGTTCTCATGTCTCGGCTCTCTATAGTCTTTAGTTGATCTGCTGGACGTGCTATGGCAACACGTCGAACATTCCCCATTCGAGTACTGAATGCTTCCATTACACGACCTAACAATGCTATTGTTATGAGATCGTCTTTCTGGGCAATTCCTTAAGTCTCCGATTTCGTTATTGTCCTGTGTGGAAAATGAAATTTATTGTTACACTTAAGATGGACATTTTGTGAAGTATTTGATATATGATAGTATTAACGTATGCAAATTTGTTGGAATCTTATCTAGAGTCAACAATGGAGTTCTCGAAAAGCTTATCAAAGCGTACCTTGAAATTGAGTTCTGTGTAAATGGCGCTGGACGCGTAAGGTTCCGGCGGGCCGCGCCGCATTCTGTCAACACTTGAGGCGTCTAATCCTTGAATGGAATTCTGTGGCAGACTGTATTCTGGCTCGACACTTAGAATGCTCGTTGATTGCCCACCTGAGGATAACGTTATATTCTATAAACGGTTCTATTTGAAAATTAAGTAGGTGTATTCGTGATTTAATCAGTTTGTCAATCGGAACACATTTTTATCACATGACAAATCGCTATCTCAGTTCTTTTGATAGTATCAATTTCAAGGAATTTATATCGTGAGAAATATGTCAATGATGCTCCAAAAATAAATATTCGATTATCGAAAGAGATAACAAACGATACTCACCATGCAGGAGACTTTGGTGACAGCTGGTAATATCAAGAGTGGGATCGGTCGGAGCGGCGAACACAGGCCGGTCTCTTAACCAGATAGTGTCTTTATTCAATAGACACTGTTGAGCCGTCACAATTGACTGACCTACAATCGAGATCAATGTTTCAATTACATATACTTAAAACGTACCAACTGTTTGTATACAAGAATGTTTGTCACAAATTACCAGTAGACTTCTTCCTCTGAATGTTGTTTCGCCGCTTGATGTAGTAAACGCTAAACACGCCGATAGCAATTATGGAGAATAATGTTAGTCCAAGAGCTAGGAGCCATGTTTCTTGAAATATGTGCGTTATATTCGAATCTTTTGGTGGCTCAGTCCTAAAGAACAACAAAAAGAACGTACTTTTTTATTATTCATTTCCATTGTTTAAAATAAACTGTGAAACGAAATTGAGTAGTAAATTAAAAACAACTGGTTTTAGCTGCTCAAAAAATCGTAAAAAGAACTTTTAGTGCCGAAATTAGCATACAATAATGAGGAATAGATAGAAGCTCCGTATGAAGTTATAACACTTTTAAACCGGTCATTAATACTAGTAAAAATGCGTTGTGGTCGTTTAAATAAACTAAATTGTTTAGACGATATAGCAAATGAAGGCTGACGCTATAGTAGACTTTTAGATTTTTCATTTGGGCGAATTGGGGATGTATAACGTAACATTTAAATCTAAAGGATGCCTTTAGGTAGTATTTGTGGACCTTGACTTACAATGTAGTTAACAAAAGCAAGGAAGATTTGTTTGACTTGTTGAAAAGTTTAATGTTTTATTTATAAAATGATTAGACACTTTTAATAATGTGAGAAATCATCCAATGACTTCTTCAGCTCTGGGTGGAACCGGAGAGCGTCTTAGACTTTCACTGACCAAACCTGTGTCCTTCAGTTGCCTTTTAAGTTCAATGAACTTGGCCCTACTGGGTCCCTACGGTTTGCTGACATCTCTTTGATGACCGTATGGAACACTACATGGCTACTATATTGCGTTTTTAAGTCACCAAGTACAGTCAATGCAGTACAGCTAAGGTCATCACAACCCACTATTTCAACAAACCATTTTTTGTGATTCTTTTCTACTAGTTAGATCATGAGCAGCAGTAAACCAAATTAATGATAAACATAGTTCGGAAAGCATCACTTACTGCACGTAGTGCCTCTGTGACTGCGTGGGCAGCATGTGTATATGCGCGGGCGCACTGAATGGCCCGTGTCCGCGTCGCGTGACGGCGGCGGCACGCGCACTGTAACGCCCTCCGGCGCGCAGGGAGCTTGCTGCCGCCGCTCTTGTACGGGCTCCCAGCGACATCTGACCCACCACACGACCTCCTGTACTACCACCCACGCGGATCTCGATCTGTAAAGAGATCTGGTTAAAGTGGCGTCGAAAAGTAGCATAAAAAAATGCTTTTTTTCGCTATACACTCCTGTATCGTGGTGTACAAACGTTTCGTCCGATTTCCTTTATTTTAAATCATTTGTCCATAAACTCAAATCACATCTGTCTTTTGTCTATCGTACGAAAACGCCTCACGCCTCAACATGGCAAGCCGACAAAGTTTAACGAGTTGAAGAAACAATGAAGTTCCCTGACTGTATGTTTTACAAATATGTTTTATCCCAAAACACTTATGCTAATAAGTCTAATAAACACCTTAAAAAGATGTATAGGTATAATAAAACATTCAACTACCCCACAACAATCGGAAACAATGAAACATTGATTAAAAAAACACATATTTTAATCCCCAACATAAAACTTTATCGAGCAAAACAATAATCATAATTAAACAATAATTGGAAAACAGAACTTACCAAGTACCCGGTGAGTTCACCGTTCCACGTGTTCACAGGTGGCGGTTCCCATCGTATCCACGCCGACGTCGCGTTTATTACACCCGCTGTAACGCTCTGGGGAGGCGCCGAAGGCACTAAAATATCGCCAACACATAAAATATGCAACCACATCCAATAAACAAACGAAAACCGAAAAAAGAACCCTTGAGTTCCTTACCGTCTTCGTCCGTAAATCCCGTCATTAAATTCGATGGCTTCCCTAGCAACATCTTGTAAAACGGCATCAGGAATATGTCATACTGCGTATACGCCATTAATCCTGTGAGGATATAACTCGACGATCCACTATTGTCCACGTTCATCAGAGACCCGTTTGAGCACAGGACGTCTGGCTGTACCGGATTCAGTAACGTAATTTCCTCATCAGTTACATTGCGCCAATTTAATGTGGTACCATTGTACCAAATTTTAACACCTTCCAAGTATTCATTGTAGTCAGTCAATACCTAAAAATATAAACGTTATGATTTACACCATGTTTACACCACACAATGAATGGAACGTAAAAACTACAAAGTAATAACTTACATCCCAAACAACTTTTAAAGATGTGGAAGATAACGCCTCTACCCTTCTAAGAACTAACACATTTTGTTGCAAATATTTCCTCGCTTGAACTAGCTCATATTGCGTCATATGCGTCTCACGCTCATAATCTACGCTGTATTCACGATCCAAAGAAGGCTCTTTTAGTTCATTGTTTCCTTTTTTTAGCACTTTAAGATAAGCCTCTTGCATAATACTGCCAGCTGCGTTGACAGCTGTGCAAATCACTCTCCCACTGTGTTCAGATCGTGCGCCGTCCAAATATAATAAGCTCGAATTACTTTTCGTACACTCCGGGAAAAGTAAAGAATCTTGAATCCCTTCAAGAATCCAAAATGTGGTCGGCGTAGGTAAGCCTTTAGCTTCACATGGGATGGAAACCACATCGCCCTCCCATGCGGTCAAATTGGACGGTATTTGCGTGAAGTGCGGTAAGGCTGAAACAGATGGCCGTATTAAAATAGAACAGACAGTTGTTAGAATTATTGATGCAATAAAATCGATCTAAATAGAGACAGAGCTTACAGTAAACGGTGAGTGTTGCGCTGGTGATGCTGGTGCCGGCGTGGCTGTCGGCCCGGCAGGAATAGACGCCAGCATCCGACGCCGACACATGCTCCAGTCGTAATAGCCCTCGGATTATAGTGGCATGTGAAGGCAACGAGCCATCCTCTTTGACCCATGTTATTTTTACGCTTGCATCATAACTCTAAAAGTAATTACGAAAGTGTTAGAACAGAAACATGGCATGACATAAATTGTGCCCTAAAGGCAGTACATTACATTACCTGACAGTTAAACTCGACAGTTTGCCCAACCAAGGCGGTTACGTTGCTAGGCTTAACAACAAAATGTGGTCGTCTTAAAACAATTAGTGCCGCGGCGCGCGATTGCCTTTCACCGGCTATGTTTGATGCCACACATCTAAACAGACCACTGTCTGTCGGTAATGTTTCTAAGATCTTTAAGTTTCCTGTATCTGTTACTGTTACCCTGAAAGGAAATATCTTTATCACTTAACATTCCTAGAGAAAATCAATAGAATGTATACAAAGCAGTTTTAAATATTTTAATATTCGAAAAATATCGACTCGGCCTTGAGAGCGTTTACACACTGCTTCCGATCCGAATCTGAGAAATGTCGGTTCGAAGTAACCGTATTTACTTGAGCTTGAGGGGTTGCGTTCTAAATCTATCGAATTCCAGACGTTCGAATTCAAACATCTCCAATTTGAATGGTGCCTGCATCTTGAATTCGGATTAGAATAGGATGTAGTGCTCAAACGCTCTAACAGTTCCATTGTACTCGAAGTACAATGGAAATGTTTACCACCACCATTTATTAATAATTTTCAAGTGTCATCATTAGAACAATTCAACACTTTTCTCTATGTTTTATATATAGATAATTTCTTACCTGCCATTAACTTCAACGTCATACGACTGTCCATCTTTGAGCCAATGGACCGAAGGTTCTGGCACCCCTCGAGGAGGAGAACACTCCAACAAAGCTGGTTCACCAGCTGCGACGTGAACATCTCTTGGCTCGGCTCTGAATTCGTCACGAAGAACTGGAAATTATCTCTCTGTTACTACACAGGACAAATGTTAAACAGAGTTGGCTACAAAGACAGGGTGACATTTTAGCGTGGGGGAAAATGTCACAGTGTCTAGTAACGCACTCAACAAGGCAGCGATTTGACTTAACCAGGTTTCAACTCGTAAGTAGCCAGTGTTTATTTCTACTCTCCCTTAATAAAGCGTAGGAAGCTTAGTACTGCTGAATATTGGAAACGAAAGCAGATTGATTTATAACTGCGTTTACGTTAGGCAGGTTTCACTCAACTGATTGAACTAACTCGAGAACGGAACTGTTGATTTGCGTTCTACTAAATAAAATGTGTATTCCTCGAGAATGTTACATGATTTGCGAGGGAATTAAAAGGCTTCTATTTACGATTTTACCGACTACTTTATTTTCTTTTGCTATACACAAAGTTCACAATGGCTGAGTCGGAAATGCAGTGTTAAGCATTTAATAAATAGCAATAGTTAAAACAATTAACACATTTTTAAAACACTACGCTATTAATTCATCTAGTTAACTTGGATGTCGCTATATATTTTACTATCTAAGAACGTAAACTATACCCACTATCGTTAGCGCCATACACACCACACATTAATCTCTCCAACAAAGGTTAAACAGTACTCCGACATACGACAAACATTTGTATGCAAATATCTACCTCCCCCTTCAACCCGCTTCCTACTTCTTAGGCTGACTTTCCACTAAGATAGAGCTTAGTAAAGCTCTGTAGCGATAGATGGTATGATACCAAACAACTGGATCATTTGGTTTTCATAGCTTAGCTGTGGCGTTTGACATATAGCTTCTGTGAAACATCTATGCATCTTCATAGTACAGACAGCGCCATCAATTTATCAGTTGATGACACTGTCTGTACATACTTGTGCGCTCTGCTATACTGCCGTCCTCTAACTAAAAAGCAGCTAAGTTACTTAGAAAACAAAGCACTTAGCTGCTTTTTAGTTAGAGGACGGCAGTATATCTTAGCTCTCTGACTCTGTACAATGTGACATAATATCAGTAGCTATTGTCAAAATGTCAAAAGTAAAGAATTGACCACGTGGCATATGGATGTTTTTTTTTAATTATTCATAGGCTCGCCTTTGACCACCATCTCACCTGATGGTAAGCAATGATGTGGTCAACGATGGAGCCTGATATGGATGTTGGTAGTCCAGCCATCTCGAAACATGTTTGACTTGTCAGCATTCAGTATTTCTGATATAATGTCACTTTGGCTTTTTCTGTAAGGGCTTACATCTAGAATGCTCATAACTTTCGCAGAGAAAGCTGTACTTTCGTAGCTTAGCTTCACCGCTTAGCTACTTTACACAGTTCTTATGTAAAGGCAGCCTTATAAGTAGGTACATGTTCTAGGACTCACCGGCGACGTTAAGCGAGGCATTGTGACTGACGGCCTCGCCTGCCAGGTTGCGTGCCACGCACCAGTATACACCTTCGTCGCTCTCCTTTTTGCCCCGGTTCACCCTGGGGACATGAATCTTGTGAGCTGTCTTGATTGTACGTAAGTGGTGTTTGTTATTCCTGGATTCATGAGGAGGAAGTTCTGGATTTAAGAGCTTCATTTCCAGGGCAGTAAGTTTAAAAAATATATGTAGTATCTATACAACTATTAAATATTATTATTTCTTACTTTTTTCATTGGCTTACATTATCGATTGTGATACAAAAGTTTTGCTTTCAATGATTCTAATAAATGCAATCCTTATCAATAAATTGCAATACTACCATAAAAACAAAACACTTAGAAACCAATAATATACTCATTTCCAAAAAATAGAATAACTAATAAGTACTTCATTATGAAGTTTATTTGAACTTATAAATTCCAAATCAATCTGAAGACACCGAACAAAGTAACCTGTTTTTTAAAACGGCAATTTCACGGGTAAGGACCATAAGTATTAATAGTATAGATATTCTAACTAAAGAAGTTTCTATATAGCTTAAAATAATAACTTAAATAAAAATGTAATAAGCAGGACATACCTGCCCTGTATTTACAACTACAAAAATAATAATGCTTTTATTCCTACAGCCTTGTCTCTAGTAAAAACTAAAAAAATAAAATTCAACTTCCTTATTCAGATTGGGATCGTTACAAAATTGTTTTTGATCACAGACCGCTATTTCGTGATGTTGTTGCTCCGATGCTGGAGCAACGGAATATGCTTACGAGAAAACTAAATTACCAAATATATTGTAAGTAAGAACATAGTATGAACATGATACTCTTATATTGTGTAGATACCGAGAGTATTCTATTTCATTGAGTACTGAGAATGCTAAGCAGACTTTTGTAAAAACAACATTACTTGGTTCTAAAAAAGCTTTAAGAACTGCCATGAAGCTGGAAACTCTTTGCATGACACCAGTTTAGCCATCAAGCTAAATGGTTCTGTAAGCTAGAAACACGAAAAACTTGATATTATATCATAATATCTATACTTCAACCCTGTACTGTAGTACTGCACTTTTTCTGCTAACTGGCATTTTAAGGTTACGATCAAAAACTACTTGCACTGTTACACGTCCTATCATGTCGACAGGACGTCATCATCGCTGCAACTGAAAGATAGAAACTACTGGATATGACGTTGTTATTTTAAAAGCTTGGACTTTTCGCATCCAGTGATTTTTCGCAAACTCCTCTAGATTATCCATCCATCGTGTAAAGGGCCTAACCATGCTGTAATAACATAATATTTTGCAAAAAAAAAACGTACCTTAAAAATAGCAGACCATCTTCCAACAACACTCTATGTCCATCTTCAGCTTGCGGTAGAGGAGATCCATCTTTATACCACTGCACATAAGGCTTAGGTCTGCCTTCCACCACACATCTCAAGGTCGCGGGCTCACTTCGTCCCGACACTGTGTTTGATGGGTGTTCCTTGATACGGGGCGCTCTGTTCTGTGCTGTAGAAAAAAAAAGGGAGTCAAAAAACGCGAAAACGAGAAGATTGTTTCAATTTAAAGACCAGAATTTTAAGACCAGAGATTTTAGAAACGTGATATTCTTTTAACGACAGCATGGCGTTAGTATGGTGATGTTCAAAAATGATGAGTGAGTGGATTGACAAGCGCTATTGAATTGATTTGTGTTACTTAGAGTAGACATCATCATCATTTTAGATGAAAGACGTCCGCTGTAGGATATAGGCCTCCCCCAAGTGTCACCAAAACGACAGATTCTGTGCGTCTCGCATTCATCGAATCCCCGCGACCCGCATCAGGTCATCGATCCACCTTCAGAGAGTAATGTAGATAGCCCATAATTAAGTGAATAGCCAAGAAGGAACGCTGATACTCGAGTTCAAGGAAGTCAGTCGTAGTTTAGGTGCCAGAAAGCAAACGACTTATGCATAACCTAATCACAGCAAGGATTGTATCGATACAATAATGTATTTATCCAGTATATTGCTCTCTATTTGTATTATGTTTTTAAGTATGAATAAATTATTATTATTATTATTAGTCGAACCTTTCTGCTAGTAGAGAACCGAAAATGGAATAATTATGAATTTGCTTTCAAATAATCTAAGATACAAATTATGAAATAATGTCATGTGTATGAATCATTTAGCACGTGGTTAACATGAGGTGCACATGTAATATTTTATTTAACCATCTGCTTGTGTCACTTATGGACCATATGCAAACTAAGTGTTGTGAGTATTGAAGTCAGTTGTCAACATCTTGTAAAAGGTTTGATGAAACATAAAAAAATATGATAATTTATTATGTCCGACATTATTTATGTATAGGCTCGCGTTTGACCACTATCACACCAGATGGTAAGCGAAGATGAGGTTGACGATGAAGCACACTTTCGGGAAAAGGCCTCTTCTGAACCTTTTTCTTACATAGTTTCTTCCTTTTCATAGGCTTTTTTTTTGTAAGTAAAAATTATCCAAATGACATCCCCTGCCCTTGCGCGGGCGGAAGATAGTGTCAGACTCTTACTGACTAAAAAAACTCACCCCGTTCCTTCTTCCCTTTTTATAGGTACAGATTTTTTGACAAAAAAAGTAAGTGGGATTGTTGATACATTGTTCAAATTAATTCAAAGTTACAAGTATGTATAAATTGTGGCTAAAGTTAAATGTATGTATGTAAACTGTATTAATTTAAACAAAAGGAAAAACAAAAGATTGTGTAATCTAAAATTGTGAATAATTTTTAGTCAGCAATTTAAAAGTTAGAGATGATAAAGCGCAAGAGTTTGTTTGAACACGCTAATCTCACGAACTGATATTTTTTATTTTAACCAGTAGGTTCGAATCGAAAATTTTTGTAATATCGGATAGCCCATTTATTGATGAAGTCTATCCACTAGGACCCACGGGAGGGAAACAGTAACCAAAGACGCGGGTTAAACCTCGGAGGACAGCTAGTTCATTATAATTTCAGATCTATTCAAGCTACTTATTAACTTTAATTAACAGCTAAGAACTTTAAGCCAAGAACCCTAGAAGTAACCTATTCAAGGTTACTTCTAGGCAAACTCAGTGTGCTCCAGTCTTTTCACTGAACTGGACCTTTTTTGGCGCAAACGTGAGACTTACAATATTTTATGCGCCAAACTAAACAGTTTTCTTTTTTTCTTCTTCATCGTCGACCACATTATCACTTACCATCAGATGAGATCACTATCTCATCTAATGATCAAGCCCAAGCCCATATAAAAACTAACAAAACAAACCACTTTCTTAAGAAACCAAGACTGATCTATCATTTCTGTATGCTCATGCTCTAAGAGCTCCAATTAATTAACAGTAAAACCTCCTAACATTCACAAGTCAACAAGGAGTTAATGGCTTATTGGTTTCTCCTAGATTTCCCCATAACTAAATGTTAGTGTCATATCTTATCAAAGCATAACAATCTACTGCTGAACATAAAGGGGCGTCCCAATGACCTCAACAATTTGATTTCATAGTGGATAATACTCAGGCCATTTGGTGATAGAAAAATAACTCTGTGTTATTGAACAAGTTTAAGAGGTATGGGGGAGAAAGGTAATAAAAGTTTCAGACTATAACGATATAGTGACCAAACCATAGCGTAAGAACTTCTACGCCTGTGATACAGATTTATCCTAGTACAGGCATATAACATAGTCATACTTTTATAAATTATTCCTAAGATTTTATGTTACTATTTTACCAAACTTTAACTCTGAATAAATATTATTGAATTATTAAAAAAAAAAAGTGATGTTTGCAGTAGCGGTGACCCTAAAGTTTTTTAGGTGAGAAATTATCTAATGATTTCTCCCGCTTTAGGGCGGAGCCGGGGGGGCTTATCAGACTTTTACTGACAAAAACCACATTAATGCTCCTTCAGTTGCCCTTTAAGTTGCATCCCGGGACCACGAGTAATCCTTCGGTTTTTATTACATCTCTTTGAGATGCGTGTCAAACATTATGTACTGACACTGTCGACAACTCGGGCTCAGTCCGAACGGTTACCCGAGTTACGAAGTGTGGGTTCAAAAACTAGCTGGAGCTTTCCTTTATTTAATTTATTTCATCATCACAACTCTCAAAACCCTACGTGTAGAATAAAAAATTCAAAGACATGGTGACATCCACCAGCTCGAGATTTTGGCCCATTCCCTTTCCTAGCAAGGAGGCAATCCCATTAGTGGGAATATTATAAGGCTGTTTTATGTTATGCGATGTTTTTTACCACAATATTTTAATAATGATTTAAAGAAGCTATCTCTTTAAAATAGATACTAACTTTCCGCTGCTGTTTCACTCCTGTCATCTTATACCACAGGAACTGTGCATTAATCTCGGATAAACTATAGCTTAGTACACCAGTAATTTCGTTCTAAACACATAAAACCACTTCGACTATAAACTATTTACTTAACGTTTTGTTGAAAATTCAGCGAAAACAAAGTAAAACTATTCAATAAAGCTTAATTATTTTCAAGTATAAAGTCCAAGCATACTGCGCCGTCTGACCTAAGTTTGGATCTCTTAGCTTAATTTCAGAATCCATTAAGCTAAAGTAAGCTGAAACTTAGTCTGACTAATGTCGGTAGATCACAGCTCTAAACTAATAAGGTCGTATACTAACCATGAATAATCGTTAGATATATGTTTATTGGTAGTTGTTCCACGCATGTTTGAGGTTTTTAACCTTTTAAAACACAAGTGGTCTTTGTATGTTTAATTGTAAACACATTGTCGTAACTAATAAAGTTACATGACTTATTCATTTTAATATTTATGGCTGAGACTTAAACGTTTATTTCCAATAACTAAAAGTAAATGAAATGCCACCTATAAATATTATTATTTTTGTTACTTTCGTACCTACATGCCTTCTCTCGCGTTACGCTCGAATTCTAGACCCACAGAACAAAATTGATTTTATGACCTATAACTCTTAGTTTACCTGGCTATGTAATTTTTTTGAAGTGTATTCAAACGATCATGATCGATTGGAAAATATCCGAACATAGAGACTTTTATATTATAAGAAATATTATAGGTTCTATCACCGGTTTTGCCTGCGCGGCAGTAGCAAATCAGGACATGGTCTATTATATGCCAAAGATCTAACTCATATAAACACAAACTCTCGCCTCATTTTAATTAGTTTCTCTTAGGCAATTTCAAGTTATTGGACCACATTTTGAGATAAAAGTAATATTTTTACAAAAGAAGTATAGTTGTCTATTCAATTCAATACTCAATACTTTATTGCATTCCATATTATTCACTTAAGACATACCTAACCTTGCCTCCAACATGGTCCATATCGAGTTTAAACTGTGCCGTCAGGTCAATATTTTTTATTTAATTCAATGCTCTTGATAACACTTTGATCTCTGGCTTTAGACCAACCACTTCACTCTTCGTGGGAACCGTAACAGACCACGACATCACACCATTTTGTGATGTGATAACAAAATGTACGGTACTGAAGATAGTGATCGTTCAGAACACTTTTAAGTCTACAAGTTTTAATTCTTTAAATATATAGGGGGACTCTTAATTATTTTAGTTTAAGTCCCCCTTTTAAGCTATTGCATAGCTTCTATCGCGGGCCTTGGAGACCGAATCCAGAAATTCCGTAACGAAAATAACCTAACACCCCCCACTCATTTGTTTTCTTATCGGTCACCACGCTTAAAAACTGTAACTTCAATTAATATCAAAGAAATAAAAAACAAAGGAAAAAAAAAACTGCATAAATAAAATAAATAAATAATTATAATTGCATAAGTTGATAAAAAATGCTATGCAATAGCTTTACCGCGACAGTCCCCGAGTGCCACACGTCTTTTTTTTACTTTAAGTTCTTATATTCCATCCCAAGGTTGTCTGGAAGACATCGCTTTCAGCGATAAGACCGCCATTGTACCCATAGATTTAAGTTTCTGTGATATTGGTACTATTTTGGTGGACAATAAAGTTTATTCTATTCTATTCTATTAGCAAGCTTTCTAACTCATTAGCGAACATACCTTTCCCTTCTTTTCAGCAGGTGCCTATTAAATCATATATTCATGGACAATGTAGCCGCAGATTTTATTTTTCGATTTCAGTTTTTATATTTCTCCTTGGGTTGTTAGGAACGCAAGGCAAAGAAGGAATATAGAAGAGGGTTTTGGTCTGTAAAAGTCTGACACTCCCTCCCACTCCACCCTAAAGCAGGAGAAGTCATCGTTTGATTTTCCAGTTAAAAAAGATTAATTAAAGTTATCATGTAAGTATAGTCTTTATTAGATGTAATAAATGTAATATTTTACATTACAACGAACCTACTATTTTCGCGTAAACATCGACATAAATAACTGTAGTAAATAGCACATAAATAACGTTTCAATCCATTGATTCCGCCAATACATAAAGAATGTGCATCACGCTCCAATTCTAGACTAAATTGATGATCAATCATTATATTGACTTAGTAATGTGTATAAATGTCAATGAACTGGGTGGAGCTGTCACCATTATTAAACACCCATGTATGAACATATATGAACAAATATGAATGCTCCATAACATTAATATTTGCCAACAAACATTTCAAATCTGTATGACATTCACTGCATTTCGGGAGTAATGGAAAAAATTTAGTTTCTTAATTTTTTCATAGGTCTTTAACCTCACACACACAGACACACATACATTAATCCCCCCCCCCTCCCCTGCGCTCTTCAACCTGTATATGGATGCACTGATCGATGGGCTCAACAGCCAGCGCATAGGCTGCCATGTGGATGGTGTCTGTGTGAACAATTTGAGCTATGCGGACGATATGGTGCTGCTGAGTGCATCTGTCTGTGGAATGAGGAAATTACTGAGTACCTGTGAGGAGTACGCCTCAAGTCACGGGCTGAAGTATAATGCAATCAAAAGTAAATTCATTGTGTTTGGGGCGGGTCTTAAGATATCAAAGGATGTTCCACCTGTATGTGTAAACGGGGTCCCTCTAGAGAGAGTGTATAAGTTTAAATATCTAGGTCACATTGTCTCAGCAGATCTGAAAGATGATACGGACATTGAGCGGGAGCGGAGGGCGCTGTCGGTTAGGGTTAATATGCTGGCTCGCAGATTTGCGCGCTGTTCGAGGGAGGTAAAAGTAACACTGTTCAGAGCTTATTGTACATCCCTCTACACGTGCAGTCTGTGGGTAAGGTATACGCGTGCGGCATACAGCGCCATCCGCGTCCAATACAATAACGCGTTCAGGGCGGTGATGGGGCTTCCTCGTTACTGCAGTGCCTCAGGTATGTTTGCAGAAGCGCGCACTAACTGCTTTCACACAACTATGCGTAAGCGCACAACATCCTTGGTGAGCAGAGTGCGGGCTAGCTCCAACACCGTGCTGGCGATGATTGCCGCGAGACTGGATTGTCCTCTCATCCGGCATTGTTCGGCTAGACATGTTCCGATACCAATGCCGGAGAGGGAGTATTAATTTTTTTTAATATAATTGGGTAATTAATAATATTGTGGTTTTAATTTATTTAATTTGTTTATTTTAATTTTTTCGCTTTGATTTTAATTATAATTTGTTTAATTTGATTTTAATTAGAATTTGTTTAATTTGATTTTAATTAATTTAATTTAATTCTAACTTATTTTGACTGTAATTTAAGACTTAATTAAAAAAAAAAAGGGATTGATGTAATTTATAATTTGAATTTTAATTTTATTTGTGTATGTGATTTATATTTGTGTGAAATGTGTAATTTATATGGGAATAATTTCCTGAAATAAATGATTATTATTATTATTATTATTATTAATAAGGGACTGAAGTGTTTCAGATTCACAAGTCAAATGCATGATTATAAATCATATTTATGCGATGAATATGAAATATTCTTCATAATGTATGTTTATATTATTTAAATATCTAGTATTCTTTTTTTAGAAACCAGTGCTTGACTGCAATCTCTCCTGATAGCAAGCAATGATGCAATCGTTGATGATATTCACTCTAGCATTGAAGACACCTGAATCATATAGGAAGACCGCAGCAGGCAAATTGTTGCAGTCTTTCGAGTATAGTCCTGTACCCTTGTTTTCTGAATATTATTATTTTTTTTACGCGCCTGCCATGTTTTCTCTTTACCGCCCTTGGTTGACTGATAGAGAAAGCCTAAGTCGAAGTCCTTTGTACATGAAGTTTTAATAAATAAATAAAAAATACATTTTCATTCAAAAAAAAATCTTTGTGTACACAAGTTATTAATCACTACTTATGGAATGGTTCATGCACATACATCGAATTAAGTTGTCCTTATAATAGCGTAGCATTACACTTTGTTACTCACACCGATAAAACGAACGATTGACGCCTACTGCATCCGCAAAGCATTCCTTAGTCATAGACGAGCCGCTTATAAAAAGTAACATATGGATCTCTCAATATCGCCCGTTTGTCCGTATGTCCGTTCCACTGCATTTAGATAGACACGCAGATAAAACGTCACTCGGGTATTGTAATAATTGTGATTTATTTTTTAAGTTTTGTTTCTTTTCACAGGGTTGTCAGCTTGGGGTTATAAGACAAAGCTTAAAAAAAATATTGTAGATATTCTTGACTCACGTCAATCTTGTTTTTGTTAAAGTGCTTGACCGCAGTCGGTTTCAATAAAAAGTGAAGAGGAGGTTCAGTACTTTTTATTGAAACACGACTGCGGTCAAAGGTGGATTGGCTCGAAAATAATTTGCATAGACGTCTGGCAAAGATTTTTTGCAAAGATATTTTGTAGTTAGATTTCCTTCACATAAATATTTGTAGGTAAGTATGAGTGTGTGTAGGTACGTTTTTAACCTGTACATTGTACACGCTCAAACAGCTGAACGGATTTGGATGAAACTTAGCAACGAAAGTAGTCTTGAATAAGGTATAGAATACTTTTTATCTTGGAAATGTGGTCCGTTGGTATTTTGTCCTTTTACATGGGCGAAACCGCCGGCAGAAGCTATAGTGTGTTAATAAAATATAAACAATGTAGGGAAAAATGAGGTCCGTTCTATCATCGGACCACAAGATGTACGGCGTTGCACCACCGGTACATGGTGGACATCCCACCTATACGTACAAAGCGTTTTGGGAGTACATTCATTATGCGTACAGCTAAGGAAGGGAATTCCCTGCCGGAGTCTGTGTTTCCTGATAGCTATAACCTAGAGGTCTTTAAGTCAAGAGTGAATAGATTGCTTCTAGCCAAGCGTGCTCCATCGTCGGCCACATCATCGCTTACCATTAGGTGAGATTGTGGTCAAACGCGAGCCTATTAGCATTATAAAAAGAAGAGGAATAATTAAATCAAGATTTAAACCGACGCAAAACATTTTTACATATTTACATAGATGCATTGATCAATGATAAATAAATAATTCTTTAGTAATAATATGGAACACCTACAGCTGCATAGTATAAATTAAATCTGATATAATCACTACCCTTACTATGTTATTAACTACTTCAATAATTACAGTCTTTATATTAATTGTAGACCTTTTATGTGCAACCAAGCGAAAAGGTAGGGGAACTTTTACAAAAGGGTTTTTGTACTAAAATAGAACCAAAAAATAGGTGAGTTACTTATAGAAACTCTAAAAGCTGTGTTTTTTTTTTTATCTGGAGTTTCTAAAAATTTTTCAATAAAATTTACAGAGTTTCTGGCTGAAAGCACTTTTAATAGTAAGTTTAGCTTAACTGAAGATTTGCAGTGTGTAGTGGTGGCCGAGTGGTAAGGTAACGGCCCCGACTTACGAGTTGTATAGGTCGCGGGTTCATAACCCAGCTAGGCGCATTACTTTGTGTAATTTATTTCACCACCACTGCTCTCAAAATAGTGAAGGAAAACATCGTAAGGAAATCGACATGTCCTAGACGCTAAAATTCGAAGACATGTGACATCTACCAACCCAAACTGGGCCTGCATGGTGGATTACCACCCATTCCCTCTCCTAGAGAGGTGGCCTGAATCCTGACAGTGGAAACATTATATGGACTATGCTATGCTAAACTGAATATTTCTAACAAATAAAGGTAACTATCCCATACTAGGAATTACTCCTATATCGTGGATGCGTTCACAAACATGTAAACTATCGACAAGACACTCAACCAATATTTGTTCCGTGTGGAAACTGAACCCGGGACACGCAGCGCAACAGTCAATCACTCAACCACTGCGCCAATCGTACCATCAAATTAAATTTTTGCCTTTTGAAATGAAAAAACAGACATAAATACAAGATTCATTATCTATTCTTATTTAACAGTAAGGATATATCTCACTCTTTTTACTAGAAAAGTGAGAAAGACCGTTATAAGTTGGCAATGAAATTAATTTAAATCTTGTCAAAAATATTTTTAACAATACCAAAGTTAAATAATTATTTCAGACGATACTTTTACTTAATATAAACATACTAGCTTCTGACTGGGGCTTCGCCTATGTGGGATTAAAAAATATCCCCGTTAAATATATTCGCGGGATAAAAATGATCCGATGGCCATGGGCTACTTATAAGCCAAAAACATCCAAATTCGTTTAGCCATTTGAGTATGATGGTGTATCAATAACAACAACCACGTAAAATACACACATACCTACATACAAACTTTTGCCTTCAGTGTGGTGATAAAATTGGTACTTGGCCTTTTTTTATCGACAATCGCTTGTTCCCTAGAAAAATAATGTAAACATCGATTATTTATTAGTGATCGATGTAACATACCCTTGAAACTTATAAGTCTCTCAATTTTATTTTAAGTCTGTTGGTAAATTCCTAGCTACTATTTATTATTATTTTTATTTTTTACTCTTGAGGTTAGGAAAACTATTTTACATTTTTTTTAGTTCACTTAGCAAAGTGAACGAAATACGCCTATGTCACACTTTTTACCACTGTCGCGGTATTTTTTGTAAAAATTGTCAACCCTACAAGCAACTCAAGCGCAACATCAGTAGTTGTCCTTTATTAATACTTGTCACTGTCAGTGATAACGCGACACAATATAATATAACTACGACAATATTTGTGTTTTTGTTGTACAGTGCACAGTGTGGGTGCACCGTGCAGCCGGTAGAAATAAATCGATTAATATATTTTATCCTTTTTTATCAGACAGCTTGACAGAATGAATGTAATGTGATTATTTTGAACCTCTTTATTGTAATATAAAATATAGTTATCTACCTTATACTATGTTTCTGTTTATTTGGGTTTTCATTCTAATCAATCGGCTCTGCATAAAAGATTTATTAGAATTACAATTTATTTAATAAAACAACGGTTATGGTCTGAAGTGTATTCGTCCATCTTGAATTTTTTTAAACTTCGAAGTTCAAAAAAAATCAAATAAATTAAGCAGTTTGATAAGTATGACATAGATAGTATAGTAGTATTCGTAAAGTCACACGGTTGTCAAATGCGTGAATTTATCGCTGTTGTAAAACATATATTGACGCAGTTACCTACACAACAAAAAAAGCAAAGGTTTTTGACCTGTATTCATGCAAAAAGTTGGCATAAGTTGAAATGTACCTATATTTGTGTATTAAGTACCTACATTACAGTTCTGTAGATTATTTAATAATAATGCCCGATTGCATTAAGTCCATCTATGTACTCCTCTACTGCATACATAAAGTTTAAATAAATAAACGATTAGGTATTTGGGTCTTTCTTCTATTTTACCGACAAACGCTTGTCCTCTTGTAAAATAATGTAGATATCGTATTTATGATTGATGTTTTTATTCAAGGGCTTTTAATTGGCTATTGGATATATTTTCCTTTTTAGGGTTCCGTAGTCAACTAGGAACCCTTATAGTTTCGCCATGTCTGTCTGTCCGTCTGTCTGTCTGTCCGTCCTCGCTTAATCTCTGGGACCGTTAGCACTAGAAAGCTGAAATTTGGTACCAATATGTATATCAATCACGCCGACAAAGTGGTCAAATAAAAAATGGAAAAAAAATGTTTTATTAGGGTAGCCCCCCTATATGTAAAGTGGGAAGTGATTTTTTTTTTAATTTCAACCCTAACGTGTGATATATCGTTGGATAGGTATTTAAAAATGAATAGGAGTTTACTAAAATCATTTTTTGATAATGAAAAAAAAAGTCAATAATTTCGGAAATAATCGCTCCAAAAGTAAAAAACAATGTCCCCCCCCCCCTCTAACTTTTGAACCATAAGTTTAGAAAATATGAAAAAAATCTGAGAAGTAGAACTTTATAAGGACTTTCTAGGAAAATTATTTTGAACTTGATGGAAAGAACAGTTTTTGTACAAAAAAGACAAAAGGGTTCTACAAAATAATTTCTGGACTAAGTTTGTAGTATAATCGTAGCAAGCGTTTTTTTAAACTCATAAGTGGGTACATTTTATTGTGACGGACGGGAAACTACGGAACCCTACACTGAGCGTGGCCCGACACGCTCTTGACCGGTTTTTTTTAATTTGTGTGATAGAGTGGACCAAATACACATATTTTTGTACAGTCAAAAAAAGTAATGTCACAGCTTTTTGTAAAAATCAATTGTCGATAAAAATTGGTTGCCTGTAAAGTCGGTATACGGGCGAAAGTTTTACGTGACAACGACTTTGAGTGGTAAAATAATTTTAATGTGAATATTCATTCGTATAGGTCTGTCTCTCTCGCTCTTAGGCGGGCTAACCATGAGCGCATAACGTGAGCGGAGCGTAACGCAGTTTCTTGAAGTGTCACCCGGCAAACCAATTTATAAGACGTTGTCACGTCAACGCGTCAAAAAAGAAGAACGTTCCATTTGAGAAAGTTTAAATCCTTCTGACATTACTAATACGTTTAAAACTTTTGAGGTTCATACATTTACGAATATTCTGTTACTCGCACTCTATTTTGAATCAAAACTAACGTGATATCGAACAAAAGTAAGTTACAGCAAGACACAGAACTCTTCGATATAAAACGAATCGATTCGGCATACATATAAAATTACAAGTTGGTAGACATGTCTTCATACATCTGCAGTGAATTATAGCATACACTACAAAATCATACAGTGGCAAATCGAATGACAAATGGATTTAGAAATGGTATCGTGAGATTCTGACATGGAGAGTAAAAACGTACATAAAAGCATCAATCAAATCGAAGCTTAAAAGCCAGTTAATATATCTATGGTTTATTAAATCCTTATCATAAAGTACAGTTGTTGCGTTTCAGCCTGGAAATCGGTCATTGCCCGTTCCTTAATATCTCTTCGTTTTTTTTTTTTTTTATTGGTTGATAGACTTGCGCTTGACTACTAGGTATGTCTTCTGAAAGCAACTATGTATTATACTATGGATCATGCTTGCCTACTATGGATCATGCTTGCCTTTAAGTAACTTATTCACTCTTGACTTAAAAATTCCCAAGTTGTAGCTTTAGTCCGTCTAAAAAGTTAACCGACTTGGGCATTTTGTATAATATTTAATTATTTAAAAAATACTTATATTCGGTACTTTTTATAAGGTTCTTCTATTAGTAAACAATAATCAGTATCTCTTAATCGACCTTGATTATTGAACCAGCGTTGACTACATCAGATTTCATTTTACCTCAACAATTACCCAAGTCCGTTGACTTATTAGACAGACTCTATCAGGAATTTCTTCGTACGGATCCGAATAAAATAATAATATTTTTCATGAATCAAAAATGTTAAAACCAAATACAACTATTACCATGCTAAAGTAAAATGGTAAGTACAATCGTCATCAAATTCTATTTGTCCGTAAAATAAATTAAATCAAGAGCCATCTTATTATTTAACAGGAAGCGCTTTTCAGCGTACTTAACAAGGATTGTCTATTTACCATTCTGAACATTCCTGAAAGACAAAGGAAACGCGCGAAACGACATAAACCGCGCCCAGTCAACGAATATTTACGGAAATAGTCTACAAGCAACAAAATACACGCTAGCAGTTACAAGTAATAACGTTTTAATTAATTCCAATTAAATGGAAAGTCTATAAAACTAATATAAGGTTTTATGACCTACATCATTGACGAAAATGTGAGAATGAGAAAGTTTTAAAACGAAAATGATTCAAATTTCCATTTTATAGCAAAATAATTCTACCATTTATTAGTGAAACTTTTACAGAATCATTTTCCGTTTAAAACTTGTTAACCCATACATCATTTCATATAATAAGTTTTAAACAATATTTACTTTTTCTATGAATATTAAACGGCTAATTAACGCAGCTAACTTAAACATAATTGCTGCTTATAAATGTATATTACAATAATTACTGTCTACCCATTAATCCAGAATGAGGCCAGAAAGTTCCCACTAAAACACGTAAAGGCCCAAAGTCCACTTAACTGGCCGTTAACGTTAATTAAGGTAGCGTTAAAAAAAAACGAGAGAAAAAAGGTTACATTGTTTTGTATCGGCTACCGAACAGCGGAACTACATTTTATTAATTGGATACTGTTTTTTTAATTACCTGATGGAGAACCGATCTGATAAAAATGTAAGGACCGCTCAATTGAAAAAAGTTTTACGGTGCAGCACTTAGGACCAATAAAGTCCAGTTTTTTATGTGCGTTATTGTTATTGGATTATCAAGATCTTTAACAACGTTAAACTTATTGTGATTTTAAAAAGTTTATGTCTTCCTTATGTACGAAAAGTTTATGTATAATGTCTCATCGTACAGTTTGTCGATCCTTAAACAACAACACAGACTAAAGTTAATCTGAGCTTTTTCTGTGTTACAAAATTATGGAAATGTAAGTGTAATTTAATAAAAAGTAGTTTAGAGCTAGCACTCAATTTCAACCAAAAAATAATCGTCAAGTCAAACCCTAAAGTCGATTTAAAAAAAAGAGGAGCTTAGGCATCACTTAATATTAACTCAAAAGCTCTGAAACTTACTTTGCTATACATCAACCGTAATAATCTTAAACAAAGTTCAAGTCAAAACAAATAAAAAAGCAATAGTTACCATTAGTTCCATTCAGTCCAATGAGAAGTAAATGCACAAATACAAGAAACACAAATTGGTTCCTTCCATTTATGGTGTTATCGCACTCATTAACACCAGCATCCACCATACTGCCACCAAATTATGCTTAATTTTCACACCATCGATAATTTACATGTTTACAATTTCACTATAGAGGTTCCACTATTTATTTTTTTCACTAGCATACTGTAATCTCTATGCGTTTTGAAATACGAACGCTTAAAATGTCATTTTATTTGAATAAAAAGTTCGGTAAACAAAGTCGGCATCGCGTCCGGAGCTCGGGGGCACGGTTCCACACGACCATGCGGCTTCGAGTCTTGCGTCGTACTATCGGACTCCCTCCCTCATCTCTGTTTACTCTGTCCCAAATGGGGGGATAGGCGAGTGCTCCAAACTTTATGTAACTCTATTACGGTGTAAAGAACTATTATCACTTGATTTGACTGTCACAGAAGTAAAAAGTATTGTGTTTGGGGTAAAGTTGCGTAAACACGTAAGCGAACAAACCCAATTTGTTCTAAGTCAGTTGCGAGAATACTTAACACTCGAGAAACTTTTTTATGATCTGTTAAACAACCTTGCCTACTTGTTTTCCACAAACAGACTTTTAAGGTGAATGTTTTCACATTTTTGAGATTGTGAAAGAATCTTGCACTTCGTAATCATGGTGATCATTTTGAATTAATACAATATTTGTTGAAGCCTTTAAAATCTGGTGGCGTTTTTTTATTCTTGTTACTTTTACTTGAAGACAAAGCTAATACATGTTTTAGTGATAATAAAATAATTGGTCATTTTTCACCATAATAATTATGTTTAGCTTTGTAACAATTGTCAAAATTCTAAAATTATGCTATCAAAAGCCGGGCGCTCATTTATATTGACATCCTTACTTAATTATTTTATTAGGTTTTTATTTTAATTAGTTATGTATTGTGTATCATATGCACGTTTGTCTTTGGAAAATAAAAACAAAATTAAACGCAGGTACAGTAGTGGAATGTGTCGAGTTTTTTTATTATCACTACAAAGTGTAACAGTAGGTAATTAGGTAATTCTTTACAGTGCCAGTAATAAAGTACCGCTTCATACACCACTAACTACGTGCCAAGTTGACCGAATATTTACGGTGGTCGAAGTCAAATAGATGTCAGTAAAACTTATCAGCGCAAATCGTGGGGTTCAGAATAATAGCAATCCATCAGGCTACGTCAGCAGTAGGGTTGAGGTTCACAAAATCAATGTGTGTCCAATCAATCACAAATCCTCCGATATTAAATTTCAAATTTCTATACAGAACTTCAACAAAGGCGAACCCATAATCTTTACTAAGTTTTTATCCAAACAAACCCCCACGATCGAAACTTTGAAGGCCCATTCAAAAAGGAAAGGGAATAAAATACGGCTTATTTCATTTGACGCATTTGTCGAGTTAGCGCAAGCGCACCAGGCGGGCACCGACAAAGCCAATGGGATCGTATAAAAAACGTTCTAATTTCAAACCGGTCGCCCCTCCGCCGCACGCGCTCCTGCGCATCCCTTCGCCCATTATTATGCTGAAGAGGTCATTCACAGTTCGCACAATACAACCCATACATGGGGACTTGCTAATAGGTGAGGCTGGCCGCTCTTCAGTTCTTTTTCAACTTTTTAATATTGAGTTATGTATGATGTAGTGAATGTGCTATACAACGCCTCGTAATGACTGGTCCAAGGTGAAATAACTATGTAGAACGTATGAAATTGTGCCCACACAAGCAATGTTAACGACGCCTGGGATTATGTAATAAGTCATAATTATAGTTAAGTTGGCGTCGGTGCAAAATCCTTGATTACGAAGTCTAAGCTTTGGGTTTTAGTATAAGGGTAATTACACAAACCTAAATTACCAGTAACAGCATTTAAATGTAAATGAATTCCTCCACTAGGCACTTATATATACAATCAATTCGCCAGTCTATACTTTTTAGTAGGCACTTATATATTTTTTTTGTCAATACTGATCCATTTCAATTTTGATCCTGAACCAAAACATAAAAAGCGTAATCTTGTACCAACATTAAAAAATAAACGATGACATGAAGCGCGTAATGGCGCACAGACTTAACAATCTCTTTAATTAAAGGATGGCTGCTAATTGAACTGGTCCTGATACTGAAAGATATTGACACCGCCATGTGGTTTCAATTATTTACGTCATATCCATGCAAATTGAACTCCTCAGTGAAGTAAGTATACAATCATGTCAGACGAGTAAATTAAGATAAAATTCACAACTTTTGTAAAAGTTGGATAACAATAATTGGCAAAATAAAAATATTTACAGTTACCTACAGAAAATTAATGAAATCACCGCAATAACAGTCATAAAAATAAATTACGACATTGTAGGAAAATATTAAAATAAATAAATTTTGTTCATATTTAACAGTTAAACTTCAAAGTTGACGCAAGCAACTGTTTGTAAAATTACCATAGAACACCATGTTATGATGACTATAAAACATTTTCATAAAAGAAAACACATAAAAACTACTGTGGGCGTTACAATATTGCAACAAAGCAGTAAACAAAATGTATTTTTTATTTCAACATTGAAAACAAGAAGTAAATTCAGTGCATTTGTAATCAGCAGGGAAACAGTAGCCATACGGATGTCGCCTACGTCGTACGTGCGTGCACTGGCAATGCGAGAAAATGGCCACGCTACAGTGACCTCCGCAACTAGAAGAAAACCTCCCTTTTCATCTAAAATAGCAAACCAAAGAAAGGTGTCAGAGCTCGCTTTATTCTGGTCACAATATTTTTATTGTCCACCAGTTCAAATCCATAAAAAGAACCATCTTAACATATATTATAAGTAGCACCATAATAAAAGACGTTATTGTTATTTATCTGGCCTAATTCCAGTGTTGTTGGCATATAAATGGCCTCTTTTATTTAGACAGACAGTCCCATCTCGGTTATTAAATCATAATTCGCACGCACGCCCAATTAAGCCAAACAGTTTAGTGAGTAAAAAATGCATATTCATTTTCGCTAAGATTGAAGAATATTGATATGACCTTAAAAGATACCAACCAACTACTGAATTATTAAAATTTTGCGTCATCCGACTATACGATTGTATGAATTGAGACATGAATATTATTGACTTCATTATAAAGAATCGTATTAAGTATTGAGTATAATTAATTAATAGAATTTTTGCTGCTAACGCTGCAGAAACATCTACAAAACATTTTCTGTTTATCCTTAATAAATCGTAAAGAAGAAGCTAAAAAGTTGCTTGGCTTTATTACTCCTCTCTGTGTATATCATTCGTGTACTAGTAAACTATCTTCGTGCTACATTGTAAACAACAAAAAATATCTAAGCAATGAGAATTCTGAGAACGTCTGGAGGTGGCCATTTCGCCAAATGTCAATCAACCGCGGTACGAGTGTGAGTGAGAACACTAAAATGCTTGTTCCTAACAGAACCGCTCGTCACCGATCTAAATCTGTTATGATCCTGAGAAAGATAAATGAATCTTCGCGGAATTAAAAATTCTTCAGGTCAAATTTATGGAAATAATACAACCTACTTAAGAAGTTTGCAGCATTAAAATACGCTTTGAGGGACATAAATTGTTGATGTCAATAATAAATGGTTTATAGAATAAATAACTACTTCTACTGAGAGCAAATAAGACAAGAGCAGATGCATTTTACTGTAAGCTGTGTTACTGAAGGGCGGTTGAAACGCTAAACGAAACACATGCTTTAAAAAATTTGATTTTAACAGTTGACATTGGCTTTTTAAGATTTTGGGGAAAATACTGTTTACCTATTTCCATGTGTAATCAGCTGATTCAATTATGCAGGATAAGTTTGTAGCACGTGTCACATTGAAACCACACTCCATAAAAAATAAGAGGGAGGAATATGAGGTTTAATTAATCGTTGTCACTTAGTTATAAACTATAACTGAATGAAGAAAATAAATTAGAAGCAACATTTATAACACATAATCTACATCACGATTATTTACCCCAGATTATCCTGTCACACTCAGAGCACAGATCAACGGACGAGTATAAAACGCTGCGTTTGGGACGCAAAGTTGTGTTCGGCCCAGCTTTTCCCGAACGACACCCATTGATTGATGAACAGACAACTGCCGTGTTTTGCATTCAGCTATTTACGGGTATTTCCTCCGCTTAACCCGTCTAAAGACTGATTAATGGCGACCACCGCTGTCTATTACGCGAGGTGACTGGTGGATGTTTGCTTCACTGGATACGTAAGGAGTACCTGAAAGAAGTCTATTTAGGGACACGTCAGGCCAATTTAGAGGTTAATTCCTTTTTAGTTGCTGTGTTGAGTTGAGACAAAGGGTGACGAGATTTTTGTAGGTTCCGTGGAATGTTTTATTTTTTTAGCTAATGTTTACAATTTATTACCCACTAAGATGAGTTTCGTAATTGTTGAAAATATCGAGGCAATTTATCATGACGTCGCAGCGATAGATAAGAAGTTATTAATGATGGCAGATTTAAGGCAATAAAGATAAATCATGTGATCAAATTATTATCAGAAATATTCTTAGGCTGAATCTACACAAGACATTATATTTAGCACTAGGAATTTGCTACTGCATTACTCCCATAAACACAGGATAATAAAAAGTATGACTAAAGAAAATTTATTTTAAAAGAGAAGATAGGTACTTTCGCGAAATAGATCTATAATTAAGTATAAAGAAAGTGAAACGTGACGATTAAGTTATAACAA
This sequence comes from Mythimna albipuncta, assembly GCA_929112965.1. NCBI lineage: Eukaryota > Metazoa > Arthropoda > Insecta > Lepidoptera > Noctuidae > Mythimna > Mythimna albipuncta. Next base: position 13,785,219 of record OV815969.1, read on the forward strand.
TTTATAATCCTGACGAAGTTCCTGGATTAATGGTAGGCCATCAGTTTTGCTGTTATTAATTTCCAATTATAATTATAGTGAAGTATGGCGTAGATCTTGCCTCGGCGCCTGCGCCTACGCTGGCCTGCGCCGACGCCGGCCGAACATAATTTGCAACCTGCTAATAGCTATCGTGAAACTGCACGCTCTAGGATTTGTTGGACAAGTTAGAGACTGTAACGATTTGCGTTGATACAACTTAGCTCTGCTTAGTTTGAAGGTCGGTCGAATTTCAAATAAATTGAAGTCTGAGATTCTGGTTCTGGAACGTAAAGGGCAAATGAAAGAACACAAGAAAGTTTGAATCAATAAAAGTCTGACACGAGGTTATTTCTATGAAAAAGAACTCAATAAATATTTCTAACTGTTGAATAAGGTGCTAGCTATAAGATGTTCACTATAGAACATTGTCCTCCCACAAGCTACATTAACCGGTCTTGTCTTTCTTATCATCGTCCTCATCCAGCGGATTACCAATCCACACCAAAACATCGAAAACATTTCAGCATCATCGCATCGATACAGCGGGACCAAACCGCGATTCTGCCGATGTGCCGTTCCCTGCTTACCGATCATAACTTATACCACTCATCGAACAGCGTGGGTTGCACCAAAGCTGATACCGGCCTTTCGCATCGTAACTTAACACGATTGTACTTTAATTTTAGTTATTTAAGCGCCAACCATCTTGCTTTTGATGTAATTGATCATTAAACTTGTTTATGATATAGGTATACTCGTATGTACATTGACAATAATCGAAGAAGTATATGTTAATACCTACTCGTAGTATTTACGATTGGTTACTCATTCATTTAATTACTTGTTATTTTACTAATCCTACTTATACATGATAGAAATATGAAAGTCTACAAGTTTAGATGATAGGATATTTATGTACGAATCATAACCCGGATTAGGATATATCCTAAGGAAGGGCCCTTACCCTAAGGATATGTTCTAATGCAGATTATATCCGTCTTAATTCCAGTATCTTCAAACAAGGTATCCTATAGGATACCTTTAGGATTTCCATATTCAAAGTATTCTATTTAGTACTTTCTATCCTGTTGTAAGTATCCTATAGGATACTTTGTATCCTTACAGTCCTTGGGATGATTACCGACATTCATACCGGCAAAACTTAGTCTTAGGATATTTATGTAAGTAAGAATCACCCCATATTTGTGTAAGACACTCTTAGATTAGGATATATCCTTACAGTCCTTGGGGTAATTTTCGACATTTATACCGGCAAAAGCTAGTCCTAGGAGAGTTATTTCGACAAAAAAAAAACATTCACGGGCGGAAAGTCATAGTAGTAGTACTTGCAATGAGATTTTCTACTTGTGACTTGTCTTTTATATCAAGAGAATGCATAAAACCTTCAGGACAAGAGCGATACCGCGGGATAAATTGAGTCAATAATAATAATTGTGTGAATATTTACGGTAAACAGTGTTTACGATTTGTCATTCATATCTACATTTATTTGCTCGTTAATCATTTTGTGGGTTTTTACGTAGCTATTGCGTTTGTCGTTTATTTTATTACTAGTAATTAGGCAATGCGTATTGAATTCCACCTACGCGATTGTTATTTGATCGAACACCAGTTGGCCTGCAAATATTATGCAAATTCTTTTTTCGCAATTGCATCCACGTATGAATTACTAATGTGGGATGTTTGCGTTTCGTCGCTATTTGTTAATAATAGTTGAATTCTATGTACTTTATTGATTGTATTAAAATGCCATTGCCTACTTAGATCCTACGGCTGATTATGTTATTGTTAACTATTTATATAACATAATCAGCCGTAAATGTTCCCAAAGCTGAAACTCAGGCCTCCTTTTAGAGCCGTATTGGTGGATGTCATCTAACTTATCTTTGATTTTTTTGTTTTCAGGACATGCCAGTTTCGTCACAATGTTTTCCTTCAACGTTTCTAAAGCAGTAGTGATGAAATAAATTGTACAAATACAAAGTAATGCACCTGGCTATGTTTGGACGCACGACCTTACTACTCGTAAGTTAGGATTGCTACTACTGGGCCACCACTGCTCAGATCCTACACTCTAATGAAAGCAAAAAAAAAAATCAGTTGTAAAATAATATTCGCGTCAAACAAAACCTACGTCAAAAACAATAAAACATTAACAAAATGCAATTTATGTGAAAGCCACAATACTTCAAAACTGCAATATACCAAATTCAATAAGACCCGCGTCTCGCGCTTTAAACAAGAACTTCCAACTTTCCTGCACTACCCTCGTATAATGAAACGAAACAAAGACTATTTCAAGTCCCCTTCGCTCCACTTTTTCGTTCTCGCGAATAAAAACGTCTAAAAATACGTCGACTTGTCGGAGGTACTTTTTATGAGGCTCGAGTGTTAGCAGACGTACTAAAACTTGTTCACAAGTTTAAAGCTTTATTTTAATTTTCCTTGCACACGACGCCGGCGATGCTGTGGAATTTTCCGAAGAAAAACCCAGCCAAGTTGTAGTCGGAAACGCACGCAAAGGGTTCCAAATCAAAATTTTACTGAACGTTAGTAATTTTTATATCCTATTTCTGAACTTCGCTATGGTTGTTCTGTATTGTTTTACTAAAGCTCCAAGTATATCTATCGATATTTCACACTTCAGTATTTACACTTCAATGCGTTTCCTTTTTTTTACAATAACACACTGTTCATCAGCATCGTGTATGCTGACTAGGGCATAAAGCAGTGTCTTTAAGTCGCGGGCGGCATGTTGAATTCCGAAAGCAACGAAGGTTGCTGATTTTAATCCCGAACGACAGTGAGGGATTTATAAAATTAACTCCAGGGCATTGCGAGGGAGTTAATAAAGAAACCTGAGTGAAGTAAGGAATTCAAGCCGCCCAAGACAAAGACAGCTTTATCCCCGTGTTGCATACTCTACTTTTTACACCATCATTAGAGAAATATAAGTATTATAATCACAAGATCATCAAACAATCAAAATTCACTACTCCAAGATTTTAGTAGTTTTAGTTTCAATTTTCTATAACGCTTTTAAGCACAGCTATAAACACGTTTTATTATATTTTCTCTTTTTTTGTTAGTAGCCAGTTTGTATTTCGAGTCAACTTGTTCGATGCACGTACATTTTAATTCACAATGTTGACGATTTTTGATGTTCCAAATTATAATAATCTCATTATTCCCTAGGGATCGGCCATACTGCATTATCTCCCTAGGGATAGTTTGAGAATGACTTGCTTTAAGTAAGGTTTGTATGACGTATAAAACGACATTATCGAGCAGGTGGTGTGAAAATACTTTTCACTTAAAAATTCATATTATAATATGTAAAGTAGGTCAATAATGTTTATATCCAAGTATCTACATTAAATTAATTACAAAAAAGACGTCTGCAACAAACATTCACATGGATAAGTGAGTGATCTTATAAGGGTTCCGTTTTGTCCCATGAAGTTTGGAACCCTGAAAAAATGTTTAACTACCCTGCACGTGCGAGAAATAAAGCGCGATGTTTTATGAGAGCCTCCAACAAATGAGGTAGCTTTAGGCTGTTATCGTAATGTAGATTGCACAGTTGATTACGGGGAAAAATTTAGGAGTTTCTTGGTTTTCTTTTTTTGGTCTTTAGGCTTAACTTGCGTTAATGAGGTAGCGGGAGCTTTTACATGTTTTTTAACAGCTTAGTCTCTTTCGTTCATAAGGTGTAAAAATTACGTCATCTTACAATTTAATAAAAATCTAAATTGTATCTAATAATTATAAAATTTAAATTAGGTTTTTTGCTGATCAAAAATGAAGACTCATGCAGTTCTATTAGTATCTTCTATACATTGGCCTTAATTGCATCATATATTTATTTGCACAAACAATAAAATACACTACCCTTTTTTGAGTTGGGAAATCATCAAACGACTTCTCCCACTCTAGGGGACAAGAGACGGTGTTTTAAACTTTTACTGACTAAAACTCAACTGTGTCTTCAATTGCACTTTGCGTTTCAGGTCCACAGTAACTCTCTCAAAACATCGTGTCGTGTGGTCCTAACGGGTATCAACCCTGCTAGACCCCTACAGTTTGTTCCTACCCTAAAAAGTCTTAAGAGGAGAGTTCTTTTTTTTCTCGAAATTAAGGGTAGGTTTGCATAAATATCGCGGAGAAACTGTTGGCACGTCTATTTAGGTTCTTCATATTTTTTTTTGTTTAATTCATTACGGTGTATTTTTAGAAACTTTGAAAACTATAAATGCCTTTTAGGTGTTTCTTAAGGACTCCTATTTTAATGCCTTTTATTAAATGGCGTCTTTTGCTAAATAATGATGTACCTACCTACCTCCATACCATTTTATATACATAGTACGTATGAACCCCACTTTCAGCTAAGATACATCAGTCGATCTCCTCCCTTGGGTGTCGTAAGAGACGAAGAGATTATACATTAAGAGGATGATGGGTAACATGAGTAACATCACATCATACTGCCGGAATCTGGAGTCCCTGATTGATAGGTCGGACTGCCATCGATCCGTTCAGATGCCAGTTACTAGTGAATTGTGAAATGATCTCTGACGAATCACAAGTCAAAAACTTACCGCTGTAAATGAGCTACTACACCGAAAAAAGAAGATACGGCCGTTTATGTCGCAAAAAACATGTGTTTAAGTGAATCTAAATTCACAGGGTTCTTCTCGTTGACCTAGAATACTAAAATTTAACATGAAGTTAGGACTTATAGCACAAGTATAGGAAAAAATCTGAAAACTGTAAATTTGTAGCTACGTCACAAAAAAAAACTTATTTGCAATTCGGAAAACTGTTTTCATAGGTAAGTTTGTACCATAGAACACAGGAACCACGGAATCCTCGGTGAACAAATCCGACTAGCACTTGCCCGGTTTTTTATTATTAAGGGTTCCTTTTATAAATTGAAATCTTAGTAAACAATAAAGTACAAATAAATATACTTATGTATATAATATCTACCGTTCCTTTACCTACTGTATAGAATCTCTGGTCCCTCGAAAAAGACATAAAACATCAAACAAGTGCTGGAAACAAAGCGAGCGCGATGATAAAATGCCTTGAATTATGTAAATTCCGTCGTTCCCTTCAATAAGGTTTCAATAAAGTAACATTGTCTAAAAATTCCACCTCTTTTTATGCCGTCATGAGATTAAATTGAACGGCTTGTTTTACGATTCTGCTTATCTCACTGTAACGAATAAGAATTACTTTTAAGACCTATAATAAAAAAGATTTTGTTTAAATTAACTTTTATGACTTCATTATAGAAGTACTTCAAGGACACCAAAAAACTTGATATTGCCATTTCGTTACTGCACCAGTTTCTAAAACAATTTCGAAGAACTACATTTGAAAGAATATTCGTTTAAGTACCACTGGTCAGCGACTTTGCCTGCGTGATAAAAAAAAATTCTATGTGCTATTCCAGGATATGATCTACTCATTTAACAAGTTTTACCGAAGTCCGTTCAGCCGTCCGAGCGTAGAGAAGTAAAATGCAGAAACACCCACAAACTTTCATCTTTAAAATGTGTTGGGATCTATAGAATACGATACCGCCGCTGTAGAGTTCCTAGCTACACCAATAAATTAAATGAACAAATGCAATAGAATCCAAAATATCTGTAACATTGTGATACAAAGCATTCTAGCCAGCCAGTGCTGCGGTGTAAATCTTATCCTAACGATGTGTGACCATTCCCTCCCTTTTGTTAAGGCAGCTCTACTTCAGTACCCAAATACTTATCTATACACATGTCAGCCATTGTGCACCGTAGTTAGAAAACAATGGAGTTCCATGCGAGACAGAAAGAGTAAGCTGCTATTTATTAGCCCTGAATAAGGACTTGTATGTGGAACAACACCTCATACTTGAAATTGTAAAGTCTAACATACAACTTAGGATTTATCGCTAGGGAAATCTTGGATTGTATTGCGTAAATTGTTTGTGAAGGAGGTAAAGGTACCTACACAGTCTTTAAGTCAAAAGTGAATAGGTTATTTCTAGGCAAGCGTGCTCCATCGTCGGCCACATCATCGCTTACCATCACGTGAGATAGTGGTCAAACGCGTGCCTATCAATAATAATAATAAAAAAAAAAACAGTGAATTGCCTGTTCAAATAATTACATAAGCCTGTATTCCCTAATTAATAAGACAGAGGTATTCCTGTCGTACACCCAGATTTTGCCAGCTATGCTTAAATGCTGTAGAGGGTATATAGATAGTGGTGGTCTAGTGGAAATGGCTCCGATTTACGAGTTGTACGTCGTGAGTTTAAAAACAGGCATTTTTTTTTCTCCCAGTGACGCCGGGCTGCAGGCTTACGAACTATGAGTAATGGGAAGTTCGCCGTCTGGCCATCCAGTAATTACCAAACCTTAGTCGACGACGCCTTGAGTTTGCGTGCGCCTCAATGAGATGTCAGCGAAACTGTCGGGACCCAGTAGGGCTGGTGCCTGCTAGGGCTGCGGGATTATTTGAAAAAGTTACTGTGATCCTGGAACACAAAAGACAACTGAAGACTTTGGTCAGTAAGTGTGTCAGTTTCTTTCTCTCCACCCAAAACGAAAGAAGTTATTTAAATTAAAAAAGACACTTTACTTGGTGTAATCCATTGCCACTACTCTCAAAGTGGTAAAGCAAAACATCGTGAGGAAACCGGTATGTCCTAGAACCAAAACTTCGAAGACATGTGACATCCATTAAACCGCATCAAACCCCGTGCTAAATTACGGCTCATTATCTCTCTTAGAGAGGAGGCCTGAGTCCTAACGGAGATCATTATAAGGCTGATTATGCTATATAATATGGGGTAGGCCTATCGCTATTACAATAAGGTGACAAAACATGCAATCTCATACTCACCTACTAACAAGAACTTGTGGTAAACTGATCACGTCTGTGGATATAGACCAGCAAAATAATGACGGATCATCAGATACCACTGGATCAAAAAAATTTAATCCAGGATGTCCCCAAACTAAACATTCTTAAAGCTATTGGAAACATAATCTTGAAATTCGATTTTTGCTAACCAAAATTACCAAATCGTTGACAATTGGCTGAGCACTTTTAAAGTTGTATACGAGATTCAAAAGTCATAATTTATTCAGAGCAGACTTAAGCGATAATTTAAGGCACTTAAGAAGAATTTTGTGTATCTTATCTTAATCTCAAATTGTAGGAAGTAATCGTTAAAGTGTAGCTAACTTTAACGATTACTTCTTAGCCTTACAGTAACATTTTATTGGAGTTTCCAAGTTAAGAAGCAGTAAAAACTGCGATTGTTCAAATGCTCATAGATATTAATACGTTTCGGAAATTATTTGAAAAGTTCAGTTCGTTTCGGTTCGTGTGAAGTACTTCTTTCTATCATTAACCCTCTTTGTGATAGGATAAATGGCAACTTTTTATGGTGCAATATGAATCTTATTGCCTTAGCTAAGTTTGGTATTTTCAAAATCATCTTATTCAACATTACATTCTTGTTTCCTACATTAGAGTTAACTATAAACAGACAGAACGATCGAACGAATCAGTCAGGACAAGTAATTAGTAATAAACTTCTGAAGCTAAAGCCTCCATTTAAACTAATTTTTTTTTAACGTTACTTTACAATTTACTAAGCTTAGCATGTAGCTAATGTAACCTAACCACAAAGTCAATATGCTCAGAGCTGCCACTTACTGTAAGCTATAACTAGGTATCCACGGGCTTAGCTCCCAGCATCAACTTTACGAATGTATAACTAGAGCCCAGTCTACTTCACTAATAGTAAGACTTCCCCCAGTGGTAACATGAAAAACGGTTTTTGCCAGGGAAAGTTTCCTCGTCCGCAATATCCCAGCTAAGCCGGATTTGCAACTCACTCCCGGCTTCTTCCTTTTATTTTTAATTAAAACACTTTTATGGACACTGGAGAGATTTTAAAATGCAAGTTAATTGAAGTGATACGTGACTTTAGACCCGCTTCGTACCTTCCTGGAATAATCCTGGATTACATATTTTGTTATAAAAAAGTATCGTAAAAGCGGAGATTAAACGCGAAATATGAAATGGATTATTATTTCCCGATTTCCGATCGAGTTTTCCGTTTGTCGGTTTGGTATGGAGATTATCAGCTGTGAATACACTGACGAAATAAATTACGGTTTTTTAATTTGATTTTGATAAAAACAGTTGGAAACAGTGCTGGTGAATAAATAGGTCTATATACAAATGCATTTTCTTCACTTATTGATAAGCTCGTGTTTAACCACTTTCTCTCCAAATGGTAAGTAAGCGATCGTGTGGTCGACGATGGAGTACGGTTGTCTAGAAGTAACCTAGTATGCATTTACTCTTAACTTATTGAACCCTGCATTGTAGCTATCAAGAAACATAGACCCTGGCAGGGAGTTCAAGTCTTTAGCTGTACGTAAGATAAAAGTGTTCCCAAAACGTTTTGGAAAACGCTTTGGAAGTCCACCGGTTTCTGGGTTGAACGGTAACATTTAATAATACGGAACATCAGTGTTCTATGTATGTATGTCAATATTACGCTGTTTATGCACGAGTGCAAACAATGGAAAACCTAACAAAAGCTTTGTGTCTTTAAAAAAAAACACATATTTGCGGTAAACGTGTGTTTTAGCAACGCAACGTATCAACACAACCAAAAGAAACAGTTTACTTTAGCCAAAAGAAAACATCTTTTTCACATTTTATTTTTCTTTTTTTTTTGTTTTGCTCAGTCAGGGGCGACACCTCTCAAGTGTCGTTCTTGACAGGACACATGTCTTGCAGGCTTTTTCTTTAAGCATACGGGAATATTACGAATGGATAGGGTTGAGATGGGTTGAGTCGGGTAATGCTTACGATTAATCATTGAGCATTAACCCTTATTCGCCGTTTAGCGCGGTAAGTACGTCTTTATAACTTTCTCTCGGGTAATGTTCCATCTTTATTTGACGAGTTCTATCCTCTGCTTTATTTTCTTTTATATCTGAGGTAGACCAAATATTGAATAAGCTTTAAATAGCACGTTTATTATTGCTGTACTGATCATCGATAGGGATCTATCTGCCATATGTTGGGGTTCTTTTGAAGACGGATTTAGAAGTGTGTTTACGTTTATAAATATGTTGATAAAGAAATCATTCTGGAGCATATAATTCAGATCTCAATCACTTTGAAAACGGTTAGCAATTATATGGGAAAGAATATCTGGATTCTTAAATTATTAAAAGACGGTAATAAGGAAACCGTTTCCCAATTAAGAAATGTTTTAATTAAATCCATAATTTCAATTAAAACTTTATGTTTTGTAAATTAATTTCAAATGAAAACTAAGATTAGTTATTCATTCATTTCCTATTCATTCGACCTTTAACCGGACGTCAAGACCTTAAGGAAAGTTGAAGGAAAACTGACGCGAATAAAACAGCCAACCGGGAAATGAAACCGTTCATTACGTCGACATAAATCCGAATTCACTTAAAAAATATATTCTTGATAGAAATAATAAAACCCCATTATAATCTATAAAAAGACCCACATTTCTTTTTTTCATTCGAAAACCAATTTATTTCCTACAAAGGTGGTATTCAATAGCCTTTTGTTATTCGATCGAATTGATTCGTGTTTTATTCGATTCGTGGATTCTTATCACATAATGACGGTAATATTTGCAATGGTTTGGCAGATGGGACGTTAGCATGGTCCTTACTACCCGGGTACCCGTGGCTCGTAACTCGGCCAGGGTACTTCCACAATGAGCGTCCACATTCGTTGAAATGGTAATGGGTTACGGTCGGTAGTTTGAGTACGTCCGGGAAATATATCGCCGATTTGGCTAGGTAAGATATTTTTAGTGCTCAGATCCTTTGTGTTTAAAGTATTATTTTTCTTTATTTTCTAGAATAAAAATGTGTTTTAAACCTGTGTTAACTGAAGAGGAATTTTACCATATTGTTTAAAATAAACTGAAAGAAACGGAGAACTTAGAAAATAAAAACTAGCTCAGTGCAAATGAGACAGATAGGAATCTAGAAGACTTCAGTTGCTAGAACAAAGATAAAACAAAAACACCTTTTTCAACTTCGTTTAAATAGAAAACTTGAAGACGGAGCTATCGCCACTCTAAATCTGGCTTCCATCGACTTTATTAAGTAACGAAATAAGAATTTCTCGCACGTAGTACGAAAGTTAGGACAAGTAACAAATGAGACGTGGAAAAATCGTCGAAATATGTGAGTCGAGTAGATTTTCCCCGAGAGCTTTCTTCCTTCTATAGGTACTTTGATCTAACACGTGTACGGTGTTTCGTATTAATGGCGACGATTTATCCTCCTTTGAAATATCACCTGAAATATTGATGTGGGCTTAGGGAACGGTTATTTTGGTGTTGTTTGATCTCGAATTTTACATATGTCACCGTGATTTCAGAAGCCATGTGACATGACATGAACCTGGTAAGAAAAGGGACATATAAGCGCAATTAGTCTCCAACGTAACTGCGCCCAGTTAGATTAGAAAAATGTACTATGGAAGGCCCCATTTAATTTGTAAAGAATACTAATAATCTCTCCATTGAATTTTGCTCACAGCGGCCAATATCACTGCGTGGAGGAGATATTACCATACACTAGTATGTGCACAAACACAGGTACCTCTGTGTTCTTTATTAATTTTTATTGTCAATCCAAAACAACCTGGGTGAGTTTAAGCGCGAGCTTTCCGAGATACGAAGGTGTCACACCAACTTCCAAACTGCAGGTTGCTACTGATGAATTCCTAATGAAAAAACCCCAATATCGCTTTTTGCTCGACATGATAATAAACAAGAATAATCAAAGAAGAATTATAGGTAATTCGGTAGTCGCGACCACTAGACCAACAAGGTAGTATAAAGTAAAATATACTTCCACAAAAATAATGAAATACCTACCTACACATGCAATACTCTGCACAAATTCCCCTCCACATCACAAAGATGAAAAATCAATACATATAAATCAAATAGATGCAGATGATCACAGTACCTAATGTAAAAGATCCTACTTATCAATACCACATGTAATTGATAGGTTGGTTTAATATACCCTGGGGTTGTATCAATTTACTGGTAGCAGCAGGAGCGTACTACGATCGTCCCTCGGGCTTCTTACCGTATTTATGGGACCCTAGCGACTTTAATTTCCAGTTCGGTTTTCTAATCGAAGTTTATAGTAACAACTTTAAGTCCGTTCATTATTGATGGTGCAGGAAAAGAATCTAAATTGTGCTTGTAAGGTGTCACGTTCAATAAATTCAATTTCTTTTTATCTTGTATCTTGTTTGGGTATTGAGTTAAGTTGACAATCAAGGTGGGTTCAATTTTGAAGTGTCAATACTTCAGAGATAAATACTTGATTGCAGCTCGCTTCGAAACAAGCGCACGTAATTTTGGGTCACATCCGTCCGATACCCCAATTTGAGTATGACCGTTTAAATAAAATTAACTTATTTTTGATTTTCTACGATTTTAGAAGTCAGTTTTTTCTGCACTTGAATTCCTTTGAAGTCACGGCCACGCAGTTCTTTCTGCTTAGTGATAAAATGCAAAGAGGTTTTTAATAAAATTAAAAATGTAATAAAAACCTCTTCTAAACGTCAATGTTTGTGTCAATTGAAGTTAGATGAGGTCGGTATTTGCTTGCTAACTAGTTATACTGAGAAGAAACGCCGCAACTCAAGGATCAGACTCTTTCAAATTCCATACAACCAACATGTAATGGTCATATCATAATAAAAACCGTGCAGATTGAACGTGTCTGAGATGGTCTTTTGAGGAAATACTACACACATTTGATTTACAAAATTTCTAGAGCCATTCCAAATTACTTAAGGGACATAAAAAGCTGAATATCCATATTTTATGACAGCAAATTAACATACAAGGCGTGGATTGCAGTATGACGAGAGGGAAACTTTAATATATTTTTATGAAAGGCGTTTTGGCGCGAAACGTGAATGATTAATGGCCGACCCTTCACCCGGGATCCGCTTCCGTCTGAGCTAATTCCGTAAAGTTTTCGCTGAAACGCCTGTTTTTTATTAATTAAGCCGTCTGCTCTATATAATACTCAGTAAGAACCGAGTAATATTCCAAATTGTTCTAATTAACTGTATAAACGTTGAGTTTCCTCGGAAAACTTAATTTTAGATAAGCACTTTCCATTACTCGAAAAAGGAAAAGAGGTCTTATCTTAATTCGTGTTTCTTTTTTCTTGGCGTGAGTATATTTCTCATGGTTAAAATATTCACGAGTGCTGGCCTGATGCAACGGGAAAGATTCATAAATGAATGCATGTGAGCAAGGCAGGAGTGCTATTCTATCCTGCGTTCCGAATTGCGTCAAAAGCGATTATATCGTGAATCCGACAAAATTTAATAGCCACAAAATATATTGAGTAGGTTAGGATTAATTGTGATTGTAGGCGTAGCGCGTTGCCGCGTTGGTCGGATTCGCGATATTATCGCTTTTGATGCAATTTGGAACGTAGAAGAATAAGAACAATAATAGAAAAATAAACTAGTAACTTATAATAGAAAATCTTATTAGCTACATATTGTCTTGGCAGTTACATGACTCTACTGGTATACTAAAGAGCTTTGGTACCTGCCAAGGCTATAAAGATATGAACATTGGTAATCGAATGCCATGCCACATTTCCATTTAGAGAGATTGCGCAAAAAAATACGCTCCATACGATCAGATAAATAGCAAAAATCTTTTCTTTTGTGACTGTAATATTACATTTATTTTAATGCCCTTCTTCTCACCTAAACACACCCCATCTTTCACACACAACACAACTCGTTTCCGAATACTTTGCTATTCATACCGCAATCACGTCTAAATTATCGTAGGAACGTTTGTTATCGAAACCGAATCATATATCTGTCGTTCTGTATCGTATCGAAACACAAATACATTCATAAACAAAATTTCAATAGGTACAGTCGCGTACATAAATTGGACAAACGCATCGTAACAAATGGGATATCCGATTTATTCCCACCGAAATCGAATCTAACACCAAATTGGATTTTGAATTACGGCAACGGATAAAGGGAGATTTAATAATTTTGTATGTAGATATGCAAGCATTGTATTAACTTTGTTTGCTTTATGTTTCAGTTGTTGTTACTTTGTACGAAACGGTTCGTTGTTTTTGCATATCAATCAAGGGTTATTTATTGCGTTCGGTTTAATTAGTTGACTTTTCCTGGGATTTCTGACTGTATTTATAAATATTTGGAGCTTGTTTATGGTTGCAAAAACAAAAGTCTCATTGACCCGTAAAATAACGTGTTTATTATTAAGTCCAGTTAACACAAAGGGTTGTAAATTAAATGGAACTTGAATGCAATATATCATAGGGTCGATGCCTACTGGAGTCAAGGGTCTGCTTCTGAAAAAACGACTCGGCCCTGGTATGAAAGGCAACGAGGTAACAGGAGTGGGTTCTTAGTCAGTAAAAGTCTGACACGCTCTCTCGTTCCACTGATTGATTGATGATTTAGGTACCGACTTAAAAAATATTACTTGATGAAAATTAAATAAACTTCACTTTAAAGATTTTCAATTGTACTAAAAAGGTTTCAACCAAGACATCTTCACAGAGCAATAACAAAGAAGAGATAAACAGAAAGAGTAGCAAATAGCAACCAACTAGACATGTTCAACAGACAGAGTAAAATGCAAAAAGAATATACTTCCCGCTCAGTTTTTTTACATTTTATATCATGCGGCGTCTAGACAGTGCCGGTTAGCTCTTCAGCGCTAAGTTCCCAACAAAATTAATATTTCTTACAAAGCCGCTGGCGAACTGATAAATGAGCTGTTTATCAAACATCTCCTTCCGAGTAATCACATTGAGATCTGTGCATAATGCCCAACTGCCGCTACCCAGCTGCCGTTCTGCTGTGAAATCATCTAAATTGTATCCCACGGGCACAAATCTCATCTCGTTTTGAACTGGATCTTTCGAATTTCAATAAGGATAAAACGCGTTTAATAGCCTTCCCTGGACGCGCGTAATTGAATAATGTCTGTTGTCTTCACTTCAATCGTTTGGAGATTAATATGTAGCAGCCCTATTTCATGAAGAAATAATAACATAGTGTTGGTAACATTTACACCGCTCACGCTCAAAATCATATCATTTTTTTCAACAATTTAGTATTTTACAATTTAACAATAATATTGTATTTATGTATTGTTTGTTTTTTTAATTTCTTACATTATTTATGTTGTTGTAAGTGCTGAAGGCCCTAAATCTTTCCCTTTCGCTCAGACCATGCAAAGGTTGAGTCTGTATTAGTCCAAGATCCCAGAGCGATCGGACATTATTTTTACATGGATAAAGCCTTAAGTTCTCAGTAGAGTCTCATGTGCTTTGAATACCTGTGTGCTTGTTGAGCCCTCCTTGTGACCCCTAGGCAGATACCTACCAGAGGAGAAAGGTAAATAAAAAAAAGAGTTACTTGTATAGCTGATTTTTATATATGTTTTTGTAGTATATTATTCTAATATAGTACATATCATAAGTGTAAGACACTTTTGAACCAAAAGTTTTGTTAGACGCTTTAAACCTCCACAAAAAATAAAAGAAATTTACTTTTTTTTCCGATTTTTTTATATAGGTAACATATTAAGGGACCTATTACAATGTTATTATTTATATCATTGTTTCGTGATCTCCACTTAACTCTCAACACTTAAAAAATTAAGTAGAAACAAAAAGCGCCAATTTACACTCACATATCTATTCTTTTCTCATATAAAATATACCCACATACTGCCTTTATTTTAGAGACCGACCTACAAGAGACCCGTAAATGCGTGAAAACGGCCTTACGGTTTGATGTCAGACGCCAGATGGTCGCTGAAGATTAGCTTCAATAGCCCTAAACCGTCCCTTAGGGAGTTTAGGTGTTAGTACGCGCTAGTTTCTTAGCAGCAAGGTCACACATTTAAACGAAATATTGTCGAGATTTTGGTGTTACCATTAATTCATTAAACCCCAAGCGAACCGGCCGGCGTTCGCGCACCTATTGTCTTTCAATTGTGTCTGCAATTTCCACGATTGAAAGGTTAAATAAGAAATTGAATTTTGTTTCCATACACATTCAAATCATGACTTCAATAAGTAATAAAAAAAAAATTGAAGAAAATTGAATTACCTGAAAGAGCAGCTTTCCAATTCCGGAAAAATCAAAGCACAAACATTTAAAAATTCTTTCTTTCTTTCAATGGCATAATATTCGTTGAAAAGTAAATAATAGCTGCTAGTTATGATAATGTTGGCGCGGAAAGAACGAGATCGGTCGGGGAAATGAACGCCATTCTTCAAGCGCCCGCGCGGTGATTGGCGCCTCGAGTTTCCCTTCGCCTATTTACGTATTGAATATGAAAAATTGAGTATTTATCACGTTGTTAGTTATAATAGAGATTTTATGATTAATACCGGGCTGTTACTGTACCGATCACTGGGAAACTATCGTAAAAATGTTTGCACTAGACTGACTCTTGATGATGGATGATAAAAACATAAATGTCCATCTTAGTCAAATTAAAAATACATAATCGGAATCGCCATTTAACAATGATATGTAGAATACACATTGGTAGAGGTGTATCTACAGATTAGACACAGATCACTATACTGTCACAGAGTCGACATAAAGTCAGTCAGTATAAAAGTTTTGACAAAATTTAAGCATTCCAAGTTTTACGGCTGGTCTTAAAATTCAAAAGCGGTTTTAAAAACTAAAGTTTTTCTTGAAGAGATATCGTAAAAGTCAATATAGCACCCAGGTGCAGCGAATATCAACGGTGAAGCACGTGATGCTTTGACAGAATTGGAAATGTTAACATTGCCATAAACCGTCTAGACGCAAAAACTCGCACACTACGTACACTTTTGGAGTCCACTTACACTATCTGCGGTCGATATCGCTTCTAATAGACGATTTACTTTAAAAAGGCGCTAGAGAGAGCAAAATAAAAAGTGCTAGGGAAGTCGATAAGACCACTGTGAGCCCTCGTTATCTTGGGTCATAAATTACCCCAACACCCTCGGGCGTTCAGGTAGGTGCCTCCCAGGCAGGATCCTTCCAAACACTACGAGGATTCCGGGAAATGAAGTGACTACGTGATCCAATTGCGATTTTAGGTGCATTCGATTTATGTGCGTTTTTAGTAGACACGCGACTTCTTCAGACGTTTCATAGGTCGTTTGTTTTGATGACCCGATAACACTCGTTGGACAAAGGTGAATGAAACCTTCCCTTACAAACAAAAAGCAATCGATATCGATGGGACAATTGGACAACTTAAAAAGAGAAAGCCTGAATGAGTTACAATCGATTAATCAGCAATTCAATTCCGTAACGTTCGATTCCTGTTAAAATGGTAATAGGAACGGTTTTATAGGACTTATTCCAGTTCTCAAATGTCAAATTAGGGCAATTTCAATGAACATTGAAGCTTCGTTATTACACGTCGAGAAAGAGTTAAAATAGATTAATCACTGTAGATAACAGGCTCTGCGATTTCCAAGTTTTAAACGGTAATAAAGGAGCCCGATAAACTTTTACTTTCTTTAAATCTTTAATGAACATGAAGTTATTTTATAGCTCACTAATAAAAGTCACCTGATTGCCTACATAAGAGGAAAATGTTGAAACTTTACTCCATTTTTAGCTGTCTCCAATATAAATTAGAACCGATTTATATTGTACTTAAAGTTTTTGTTTCGAACAAAGCTTGCGTTAACTTTTGCGTCTAATTTTTCACAGCACAAAACAATGTGAGGAAGTAGGATTACGATTAAAGTTAGACAATAAATCCAGCAGTTCCGACATCCAGCCACAACCGCATCTGACAGGCTAATACATATTGATACAATATTGGTGGAAGCGATCCAAACACTTTCTATTTCGGCAACCCAAAAACTGTACCCATCACCCCTCTGTTATAGCTTCTAGAGTCGACTTTTCAATGGTTGTAGGCTCGTCTAGCTGCACCGATAACTTTGTTTAGTTTGAGTTTTGACAAATATCTGCAGGTGACGGGTGTGCGGTTTCCCGGCACGGATGCGTTTGACATATTGCTTTGATAGCGGGTTCTGTACATATACTGACATCATAAATTATAGAAATTGGTATGAAGAAAGAGGTCAGCTATTTATATCGGGGGTTTTTGTAAAGGCAAGCGAATTTGAAGAGGACCCTTTTTTATGACTAAAGTTTTTGGGTTGAAACTCGGCAATTTCAAACGTATGGTCACGCTCAAAAAGTACTTACTTTGTCCTGATTTAATTTTAATTGCTTTAGCTTGGATTAATAAATTTTGCCACTGAACTAAAATAATTCTATTAAAAAAAATCTGCTTACAGATATCACTCCCGTCGCCGTCAATTCAGACAGTCATTAACATTAATAAGCCAATTACAGAAATGAGTGAGGCAAAAATTCCTCCCTTCATTTCCCTCCCCGTGAGGGCTGTCTCGTCGAGACACCATTTATTTTTACACGCTTAATGAGAACTGACACTCGCTAAAAAGAAATGTCTGGTATCGATCCCATTTAGAAATTAAACAAGCGAAAAAATATCGAAATCGAAAAAGAATATCATAAATTATGTCGAAACTATGCAGTAGAATTTAAGCTTTTAGCTAATTGAATTAATCAGGACTGCTTTGCTTTTTTTGCAACACAATCAGTTAGTAAAAAAGAAAATCGTTATTTTTTTACCATTTACATGATAACTACCGAATCAGGTCTGAATATTTCAAAGTTCGAGATTTTTTGTATTTATACAGACAGTATACCTTCAGATAAATACATAAGTTACTTTCTGCATAACTATCATCAAAAAAAATTCTAATATTAGGTATATCTTTTTACTCACTCATCAAGTCGTCTACGCTACCCATATGGCAATTTCCTCGTAACCCCAATATTGAAAATAAAAGGAAAAGAAAAACCAAAAACAAAACCCGATTGTCAATATCGGCCACACCAAAATAATGTCAGGCAATATTCCAAGGAAAATGTAATAAATCATTTGTCACACAGATTGGCCAACCGTGGCCCAAGTCAACGTGTGACACCGGTCGAAAATGATTGGATTACCGCACTGATCAAATTAGGAATGTCTTGTATTTTCCGCTTCCCTGCCTCCGTTGCGTATCGAATTCGATGGCAATTTTTGGTAGCCATTGTGATTGTTGGAAATTGAGTAATATAAGAGTAAACAGGGTAAAGCGAGAAACGTTGTTGTCGTGTTTATTGTTTTGTTTTTGCCCGAAAACCCACGCAGAAATGGATTTATTACTTCAATTTCGTCAACATTGTGAACGAAATGAAATCATAATATATGAGCTAAATAGTTTTCGATTTTAATAACCAATATAAATCTTATCAAAGTTACGCATAACCTCATAATATTTATGGAACAAAGTCACCCCAAGTCGTAATAAACCCTTTTGAAGTTCATAACACAGGCTCAATACATAAAGCAACTACACTGGCTATAATCAGAGTCTAGAGTAGCTTTAAAACGCATAAAGTAGCTATCTAATCGGTAACTTAAAGACATAAATATTTAAAGACACAACTATTTAAAGCCATAATTAATTCAAGGTAGCGTGCAGACGTCCTACCTGGTTGTGGTTCCTGTACCTCCAATTTTAGTGCCCTGTAATATATGGGCCGTAAACTACACTTATCACAACGCACACAAATGCGTCCATAAAATCTGTACTATTACGCTGTTACTGTTTAAATTATGTGTAAGGAAGTTTGTATGTGTTACCTTGAAATATTAACTTGAAATCTTTAATTTTTCACGAATTGCAGCAGTTATTCTTTAACAAATCTGAATTATTTATCGAGATTGAAAATCTTTTCTCAGTAAATGCAAAACCTTTTAAGAATGCAAATTAGTTAAATTCTTAAAGCACTTTCTAACACGACAACTCTAAACGACAACACCTACTCGAAAGTTACGCTCACACAAGACTGTATCTAGATTAAATATTGTAGGTGAACCCGCTAGGAAACGCTAGTCGTATAATAAAGTTCTATTATAAAGAACGTCTTGGACTAATTTACGACAAGGTCCATGCCGCCCCACCCTCACTAATCCATACTTATTAAGGATAATGGGGAACCAATGAACAACTTTTCGTCCTTTATCTGGACCCATAAATATTGGCTATCACGCGTCGCCGGTAGCCGGAGGTGTCGAAAGTGCGATTTTACGTTCCTTTTATTACAGTTTCGTGTAATAATTTTAATGTAAGTCACAGCAAAATGCTTGATTAATCCGGAGGTTTCCTACATATTTATATTTTGGTCTGGTTTTGAGTTTAGGGTTTGTAGCAGTTCTTTAAAAAAGGTATGTAAGCTAGCTACAAACAATATAAAAAATTGATTTTTTTTTTCAATTTAGAGCGTGGATTTTGCATTTGTTCGATCATCAAATGACTCATTCCACATTCCTTTTTTTTTGAGGTAGGAAATCATTTAGACTTCCCCCGCTCTTGAGTGGAGCAGGAAGACATGCCAGATTTTTACTTACTAAAACCCACGCCTGTGTCCTTCAGTTACTCTTTGCGTTCTAGGATCACGAGTTTCCTTTTCAGAATGTTCCCACGACTTGGGGTCGTGGTCTTTGCTCCTGCAAAGCACCGACAATTTGCTGACATCTCTTTGAGGAGCGCGTAGTACACTACGCGCTGTCGACGACTTCGGCTCATGAGGTTGCTCAACCCAAGCAGGACACACCTCCAGCTAATACTCCAAAGTGCCTTCCGGGCGGTCCGCACAAAGGTCGCACGCGGGGTTTTTCTTTCGCCTTAATCCGGTGCAGCAAACTCCTGAACTTACCGAGTTCAGAGGACCTGGGTCATGTGGATGGTGAGGACGCCGTGACGCCTCTCCAGCCACTTCTCAAAGAGGAGACTTACCGCGTTCCTTAAATAGCCTTTTGCGATCCAGAGCCGCGGTAGCTCTTTCGACTAATCGTAACATATATACGTGAGGATATACACAGATGAGAGGTAATTCTTAACGTTTGTGACAGTAATTAACATTAAGCACTACTACTACTACTATTTACTAGTTTATATCAGAAAAAAAAAACTCTTCAAAAGTTTTGACATTTTGAGAAAAACCGAAAACCAAATTTAAAACGATATTGAAAAAAAAAAAACAATAAAATAATAGGTAGAACTCCGGTGTAGTGTAAATATTTTTTTAGTACTAACTACACTACACCGGACTAGCTGCAAGGTAGTCAAAATACAAAGGTCAAAACGGTTTTTTTTTTACTACTTTAATTACCTACTGTTAAAAAAGTTGAGAAATACAGGTATTTATTACCTTTAGATACCTGTTAAACTTCTATGTATACACTAAATACGTCGTTAATTTGAAATCGTGCTTAACGACTTCCAAGATATTATCACAATGTTATTTATTGGCGACGTTTCTGTCGATTGTGTTGGTGTCTCTTTATTATCTAGTTAACCTTATAAAATGAGCGATTTATTAATTAAACTGTCTCTGGTTTTAACTCACAATATCGCGTCACAAAAACGTATATCAGTGTACAAGTATGTTTAGTAAAAACTATCTTTATCTTTACCGCGAAACTATGCACTGTTGTTTGAACTGTGCATTTCCATTTTCAGAATATACCCGTATATTCTGAAACTGGATTTAGAAACTGAATTCATCCTGATGAATTTTTAAATTTTCCGGTTATTCACAATATCAAATTCAACAATATCTAAAGCTTTACCGCATATCACTACTTCTAACAACTTAATACTTATGGTAATCATTTCGAATAGTGTAATAATAAAGTTTTTTTTTTTTTCATTAATCTAATTTTATAGTTTTTATCTCTGAAACTTTCTAGTATTTTTTGCCTTTTCTCAGTTTGTCTATTTTAAAAATTCAACCTGTATACTCACCGTTCTATACAAAAAAAAAACACGTAACTCCTAACCTTATCTCAAAGCCGAGGCTAGCTAACATTACTACAATATAATAGTATTTCAATAGCAAAATCCCCTTGGACCGTTAAGGCAATCTCTAACCGAAGTCTATGTTCGACCACCAATACCAATCCACTTCGTCTTAGTAGAGCTTGGGCCATGTTCATTACACGAGGGAGATACTTGCCGCACCTACATAAAATATGTACAGTCTACTCGGAATTTAATACAGGATTATTACATACTTCCGCCTCCTTCCTTGCCAAGAAAAGGAAAAAAAAAGCAGTATATGGCCGTAAGTTGGTAGTACAAAAACCTAGGTTTATAGTAAAATTAGCACCCCAATCCAAAATCTAACTTTTTAACATTTTTTTTTACAGGTGGGAAATCATCCAGTGAGTTCTCCCGATTAAGAGCGAAACGAGAAAATTTTCGGCGTCAAACTTTTACTAACCTGAACCATACCTATGTTTCTTCTGTGCCTTGCGTTCTAAGATCCTGGGTTTCCCTTTCAGAAATCAACCCGTGGCCCCAGTTAGATTGCTATGCTTATGAGCTTAAAGATGCAGTATTTATAAAAGATTTTATCGCTTCTGTGTCTACTTGTTATAACAAAAGATGAAGCTATTTAAGAAGAAGAACGGGAACTACATTACTTGTTCTAAAACAGGATTTGTGGTCCTTAATAAATTACTGAAATTGACAGATACAAAGATAAAGGAAGCGTAAGCCATATGAATTCACTTCCACCTTTCGATAATACAAGTAAAATGAACTAAACTTACTACAATATGCCTTGTCCGATCAACCCAGCCCATACAACATCATAAGCGAAAACAACATCATAACACATAGGATGAATAGCCGACGATCTTTCAACGTAGTCAGCCTGATATGAGGCTGAGGTACAAAATAGAAAGAGCCAGAAGGCAGGTTTCATTTAATGAATTAATGCGCAGTGACTAGGGTGGGTGCTTACGTGGTAGCGGGTATGACCAGGCGTGCAGTAGTAGATAAACGCTTGCTTTTTTTTTCGTGCGAAGTCATCAAGTTGCTTCCTGACACTCCAGGTGGAGAGCGAGGGAGTATAAGACTTTTATTGACTAAAATCCACCTATGTTTCTTTAGTTGCCCAATATAGTGCAGGACCCCGTAGCCCCAGGGCCAACATGGGTGTTACCAATACTAACCACAGTAACTAAAGAACAATCGCAAACTACAGTTTCATATATTTACGTAGCGCCCACCATAGCACCGCAAAGTTGGCAAAGTCCTCAACCTGGCTACAGTCATAAACGTGCACACACAGTGATCTCAGATGACCACAAACAAATACACATGGCTCGCAGAACAGGTGGTCGATGGGGCTAAAAGACTGTAGAGTGGCAACCACGAACCGGAAGACGCAGCGTTCAAAAAAGTGGATCGATGACGTGATGATGATTGCTGGAATCAGATGGTTGCGAGATGTATAGGACCGATCTATGCAACGATATTTGGGGGAGGTCTATGTTCAACAGTTGACGTCATTCGCTTGAAATGATAATGATGATGTCAAACAAATGACAATCGCGAGTGCGTTTGCACTAGCTGTAAGTCAGGCATGTTTATGCGTGCGTACGTTTACGTCGTTTCTTGTATAAAACCAACCTTCTGGATCTGTCTATTCTGAGGCTAAGTCACAATGAGGATACACGAGACATATTGTCACTCCCTCGCCCCGGGAGGATTGGGCGGCTAATAGCGAAATAGTGTCACCCCCAAGCTTGTCACTTATCATTTGCAACGCTAATGGAATATTTATAACAAGCTTATTATAGAGTTAGTTGGTGTTTTGGATGGTAGGTATAAGATTAAGTAGAGGCTTCTTCGAACTTGAGTCTGAGTGCCTACTTTATAAATTAGTTAGCTTTAATTCAAAATCAATATTTTTGACGACACAGTAGGCACAGTGCTTGAGCGATTGGTTATTGCGCTGCGTATCATGAGATGGAATCTAACATGGAACCAATTTAATATTTGTATGTCCAACAGATAAATTGTTCCAGGTCTGAGTGTCTTGTGCCACCGATACACGAGCATTGTTTTCTAAATACTAAAAACTTAAAAAAAATATCTAAGGACGACAAAGAAAGATACATCTAATTATTCGGAAGTAGAGAGATGCTGCGCCGATCTCTAATAAATTGGGACAAAGGAATGAAGATATATACGGTCATCGTCAATAGGATTTACTGCTAAGTTACAGCTCTTTTCTAATAAATTATTAAAAAATAATACACGGAGTGAAGTAGAAAGCTATAACCGCTAAAAGGAAGACTTTTGCCCAACTGATGGACGCAACAGAAAAAGCAAAAAATACCACTACAGTTACAGTTCTAGAACAAAGCTTGTATACTTAGTAGTTGTCACAGACGATGAAACTATTGCAATATGAATTAGGCAAGCCAATGTGTAAGGCTGCCAAGCTTCGTCATTACACCTCTGGACCGTGACTGGAAATTACAAGCGTGATAACTTCCAGTAATAATTGTCAGCAGCTAATTAATATCTTCCACCGGCCACACGGACGCGTGGAGACCACCAATTTGCGGCGCAGCACATAACGTTTTATTTGATGCGAACAAGGGTTAGTATTTATTATTGTTTACGTAGCACGATGGCCTCCGGGCACAATTCCGTTGAGTTATCGCCTGGTCACCCCCGTGCGACCGTGCGCAGGTGGGGCAACCACAGAAGGTCTCAATTTATTGCTAATTTTATTTGTATAGCGGTTCCTGTAAATTTTATTGTTTTTGCTCCTAAATATTTCGGGCTGGACACAGCCTCTTATGGCGATAAACCACGTAAATATTTTACTGCAGCAGTTAATCCAGATATTGTTGATCGATCAGATTATGAAGCTGGGAACGCAAAATGGAGAACCGTGTTTTTAAATTTCCTGCAAATGAAAAATTACGAATAAATTGATGCTACGTCGTTTAAGGTCCCATAAGACGCACTCTTGTGGGCGGAAGATATATTTACGCCAGACTCAAGAGCAGTCGTTAGCAATTTTGATGTATGGATACGAGTGAATTTGAATATGACTCCATAAGTAGGTACTAACATATTATCAACACAATTTAATGCTTAGCAGAGTTCCGTAACTATCAATTTTTTTCAGACTTTCCTTAAGAAAGAAAGCAAATTATACGTAAACATTCAGCAATCATCGTCAGCATTACGATGAAACACACACCTAATTCCCATGGTCATTCCGGTTCCTAAACAGATAAACCGCGCAACACAGCGAAAGTTCGTACAAATCCTGCATTATTAACATAGCCAATAACCATCAAAACTAATGCTGCCGAGATAACGGTCATGTCTTCACAAACATCCGCACATTATCCCAAGTCATTTACAACACAACTCCTTTTACCTCTCATTTTCCTTAGACGCTCGTGAATTCTTAGTTCACCTGAATTTCGACATGCAAGAAGAACAAGAAGCATCCATTAAAACGAGCAAAGAACGATTTTTCTCTCAAACGTCATTCCAATGAAATCCGTTATTGGAAATACGCGAGAGTGCTATTAAAAGAACGATATTCCCTTTCATGTTCTCTCTAATTAATTTCCTCGTCGCTTTTGTTTTTTGTCTCGCTCCAAACTTTAACCTTATTGTTACTATCAGGTAATTTATACACGGGCCTAATGAAAATGTATCTCCGCTATTTATCAAACGAAGTGGCGGTAGACTTTGGCAACGTTATACCGATGGGAAAAGGTCTCATTTATGGTAACTGTTTCCAAGTTTCGCTGACAAAGGGAAAGTAGGGATCCTTTTTCTTTGTCGAAGGATTTGGGTCATTGGTTATTTCTATTGGGAAAAGCTTCAGGTGGAACGTATGTATTGTTGTTCGGAATAAGTTATTTTGGTAATGTATAGGTTTTGTTTTCAATCAAAGTTTTCCGGTTCTTTTTTTTCGGCTTACTCAAGTCTAATCTAAAAAAGATCTTTTGAAGGAAACTATGCAAGAAAGATATTTTATATCACCTATTCTCAAACCAGGAACTATGAAACGCAGTGTATCAATTTATAGTTCGTGTTGTTCATATGCATTTGCACGGCTTAATTCATAGCATCGTTAATATCACACAAACACAGGTAAAGCAAGAGATATTACTCTAATAACATCTACAGTGGCTGCATGCTTAAGCAGGGGCCATAAACACAAAAGCCGCGCTTATAGAAAGCATTATTATCCCGACTTCCTCGGAGAGAGGAGATGTTTGCAAGGATTATTACAAGTCTAGCAATAAAGGGGAGAAACGACACCTGGTAAATATTAAAAGGGGAAGATATAAAGTGTTATGTTTGTCACCAAACCCGCGGGTCAGGGTTTATGAATTTCTTTATAACCCCACCTTAAGGTGTCAACGGACCAAATAGAATAGGTCTTGTTAGTAAATAGTCCAATAAAGTTGGTGCACCTGATGTATAAAACTTTGTTAAAGAAATAATTAGTGTAAATTAATTATTACAAGAAATCTGAGATCCAACACGGTATTATTTTTCTAGCTAGGAGGGACAAAATTAATGAGCTTAATTTATTACGCCTTATCTAGGACGAGGACAATTTTTGTAACACAAAAAGAAATAAAACAAGTGAGCCAGAATACATCAAACTTGAATTTCTATGTGAAAAAAGAAATTCTCACTCCTGCTTAAAAAATACACCAACATTTCTTGTTAAACGACGCCAATCTACAAAAAATGACGAACAATTTCATAATTATTTCAATTTTGATCTCGGGATTCGTCGGGAGCTCCACATTTCTGTGTAAATTCACTGAATCACCTCCGAGGAGCAAAGCAAGGTGAATGAGGCGATTACTGCTCACTTCCGAGACTAGAGCCCGACTACAGGATTAGATTGAAATTGAATGGTTTTCTGGAAAATGAGAAATGAAAAGAAAAAGCACGTACCTTCGTAATGACTCGGAAAGTACTTTTGAAGAACTATTTTCAGTGAATGACGAAGATTTAAAAGAAAAAAAAACTCATTGAATATTTTTTTTTTTTGTTCAATAAAATTTAAAGGTAGAGAGAGTCGGCTTCGCTGTAAGATTTTAATTGGAGTAAATGACTATGCACTTTTGATTTGTTTTGTGCGTTTGGCTGTGAAAAGGATTTTGAACGCTAGTTATAAAGTCATTCTGATGTTACTAAGCACCTAAAATGTTTTTTTATTAATTTACTTAACTTTGATTGAATATAAAATACAAAATTTTGTATATATGTTTATACGTTTGTTACCCATTGGCTATACGAATTTGGATACAGTTTGGCAAACGGGTGGACCATATTTTGGAATAGCTAGAATGTATTTTATCTCCGGTGTCCTTTTGACAATTTCCTACATTCACGCGGTCGAAGACCATGGCAGAAGCAAGTCATTTATTATGTTAAAGGTTCAAGGCGAAAGTTTTTTAGTTGATAGTTTAGTAATGATAGTTGAGTGACTGTGTATGTTTGTTACGGCAAACCAGATTTAGATGAAATTTAACAAACGTAGCAAAGTATGGTCCGTTGCAATTCTCTTCTACTTTTCCGAAACCGCTGGCAGCAGTTACTAAAATATGTTTTTAACGATTTTTCATCATGATTTAAAGTGCTCTCGAGTCCCAGCATTATTTTGTATGTAGAGTGTATTCAATAAAAATTTAAGCACATCTGTTATGGCTTTTTTTAATACATAGCATTATCCTGAAGATGGTGTATCTCATAACACGGAGGAATAAAAAAGAATTTAATCTGATGGCTTCCTATGACCATGTTTTGAACAGGATTATTTAAACTTTAGCTGGAACAAAATTGGGATTTTAACAAAAACGCAAATTTTTGAGACTTGCAATTTTGTTTTTTAATAAAAATAGTAAGTAGGTACTTTTTTTGCCCAAAATTATAGTAGGCATAAAAGTCTTTAACAGAGATGCAATCTTATTATTAAAAATATATCAAAGTAAAGTATATACAAAACCCTCTCGTTCAGTGTATCGATAGTAAATCCTGTAAACCCATAACACCGTAAACCATGGGTACAGTACTTGCCTAATACGCGCGTTCTCCATAGCACGTCATAAAGTGGAAATTGCCTTCCTAGTTGAATTCATCCGACGCGTGGGGGCGGGAGCTCCCTACCCTAATAACATTGCAGTTTCCTGGAAAATTTTAGTGTACCGTGGACCAGCGGGGCGGAATAAAGGAGAGAGCTCGTTTCCGCGACTTACACTCTACCACGACAATGAAAAACCAAAACTTTTCAACATAAACCCATGTACATTGCCGTCTTTGTTCCTTGTCTTCGACCAAATCCAAATAAGAGACACGCAATGGATCCGCATCAAAATTTGAATACTGAATTTTCCAAAGTGCAGAAGTAGATGAATAAAATGCTCTTACCGTGAGATAGGTGAAGTTTATCCGCCGGACTAACAAAGCTGAGCATGAAAATAGGTGAATAAACTACACCCGGTTAATGACATTTTTGAGATTGAGATGGTTATAGATGGAGTACACAAAGGGATTTGCAAGCTTTGCACAAAACTACGTATTATTATTCATTCTTTACCTAGATTTGGAAAAAATAAGAAGGCACTGGCTAAATGATACCTGTCCTGTCAATTGATCATGTTATATAGGTTCTAAATTCAAAGTGCTACTTAACTACTAATATACTCTAAGCCAAGTCCAGCGGAATTTGATACACCTCGTTGCTAAGATGGACACATAGAATATGTTGTTGTTGATGGTAATTTCAAGGCTTAAATTGTCATATTTATTTTCTTGGTTTACCTACAATAAAATATGTCTAAATAAATAAATATACCTAACTAGTGTTCGTGTGTCTAAAAGTAAAGAATATAATGCTATTTCTTTATTTTTAGATACACCAACACCAACGTTTTATTGAAACTCATTTACAAAACAAATTAATTAATCAGAGTACAACTGCAATATTATTACAAAGTTAACTAAAACTTTAACAAATCTAAATTAAGGGTGAGTTGCATTTAATTAGAACGATAATCACACCATAACCAGCCGTGAAACGGCCGCCTATTGGTCAATTCGAAGATTTGACAATTGTTAAGTAAAAAACTTTGTTATCGTTATAGTTAAATGGTGCAACTCACCCTTAAACACTACAGAAAAACAAAAGAAGAACCACACAAGTAAACCAACTCCCGTACTGTCGTCAAGACTCAAGAGCCTTCATAAAGCCAAAGGTACGAGTTCAAGTGCACCACAGGGCGCCGGCGGCGACACGACACAGGGAACCCTGCAGTCGCCGGATTAACTATATTTCACTAACGAATTAATTTGAGCCAGCTGCGAAGAAGGGAGTACCTAAATCAAGTTACGATGATGGATGGGAAGAAATAGTTAAATGAGATGTTAGTTTTGTTGGGTCTAGGGTTGGTAAAGTAATTAATAGCAAGATAGTAATAAGAACTGATCTGATAGTAAAGCAAATAGACGAAAAAGCTGCTACTTTTGATGTCGATTCAGATACGAATTAAAATAATAGTAAAACTAACATCAAATTTTAAACCCAACAATCTTTGGTACATAAGGATAGGCCCTCCCACCCCTCCCTAGAGTGGGAGAAGTCATTAGATTATATACTTAATATATTCATATGCAAAAACTGTTTATAAATTCAGATGCTGCCATAGCGAGATCATTTCCAATTTGACACTCATGAACGCCTACAAGAATATTATAAGCCATCTCCTCATTGACTCACATCTTGCGTGGGCAATGCTGATATATTTTATGTTCGTCCATTGGCAGATGGGTATCAGCAATTGGAGAAGTAACATAGATCTGTCGATAAAAATATTCAGCTAGTTAGGGAATTCCTAAAGGATTTCAATCTTAGATATTCGAAACTTAATATAAAGATATGTTTTACTAACGTTTCCAATCAAAATTTCTTCTTGCATTTCTACTATCTACATTGAATGCACTAAAATCACTAAAATAAGTCCTATGTCTGTTATATCCGATGGAGACGTGCACTTTACTACAGAAGTTCCGAACTTACCAGAAATTAAAGTTGGACGTAGATACTAAAAATTGAATTTTCCATTCTACAAAGTTATGAATTTCATTGAATACGATTTCATTCAATGCCGCATTGTAATAGCACATAACTTTGAAACGAACAAAAACTTGGACTTTTCCATAAATTGTACAAAGTTTTTTAATACGAGAGCGAACAATAACATAAAATAGATTCGGACGGACAGTGCAGCCGTCCGATTTCATCGGCGTACGTATAATTCAGTTAACCAATGAACCACATGCGGTGCACACGGACACACCGGATTGAATTGGGATCAGGAAACGTATACAATGTTCGTGTAAACTCCCGCAGAGCTATAGAAATTGTTGCAGTGAAAAAAACATTTGACAGCCAAACACAAAATTGAAAAAAACACACACGTTCCATATGTAGCCAGTTTCCGCTCAATATATTTCTGATATTGTTTGGTATTGAGCACGCTCCACACATTAATGCTAAACTACCTGTAAACATTCCTGTATGTGATGTTTTATACGATATCCAATTATGCAAATAAAGACCAATCCGAACAACACTTATCTAAACCATCTGCTGAAAGTTAATACTTATGGGGATAAAACGTAATAACAATTTCTGTTTATCTCGAATATTCCAATTTGTGTCCAACGACTAATTTCTAAATTTCCACCGAGACCACTAATCGATTTATCGATAAAGTAAGATTACTGTTAGCGCAGGCGCACATCTACATAATCGATTCCCGATTAAGTATCGATTAGGATCTAGCGAAACTAACACTGCGATAATCATCTGTAGAGACTCAGAGACCGGTATAAACCCGCTCGTTATACATGGACATTACGGCTTCGGCACAATGATCATGTAGAATTAAAATTCAAATAGAAGACAAGATCTATAAAACTAGAACATTAAATAGACCAGCCGAGCCCGACATGTCGGCATTCGTGCGACGTACATAAAGTCATTTTGTTGTGCATTTTACGACATTGAAGCGAACACTCGTCCCATCTGAAGACTTCTAGAGCGTGCAGACATGTTATAAGTTGGAACATCAATAGTGCTCCACATGGCTGAGGTGCAGCTTGCAGAACGACCGGCAAATTGTTGTTTCATGTTTCGTTTTCGCAGTGAACACGGCTTTACGGCGGGAATCGCTGAATTTCCCCCGAGTGCAGTAAAAACCTCTCTGTCAGACGACACTCCATCGGCAGTTCGGTTCAGGGTTGATATCTCGACGGCTCGCGTCAAATATCCACAAATCCAACGCTCAAATAACTTTTGTTTTTTATGCGAAGGGACCGGACTGAAGCAACAGTGCCGGTTCTAATGCCGATATCAGGATTATTCGCTCCGGTTTTCCCTTACGTAAAGGGATGCTCACGGAAATGGTCTCATTCCGAAATATTCTCATTACTTGGGCGGAATCTTTTTTACTTTACGGCAGAACGCTCCCCTTTTCTTGTTCAGTGAAGTACAAAGTTTTCCCGGCCCTCTCATCGACTGCGAAAGAAAATGACTAATAAGAAAAGCAAATGTTAGCAATCTGGCCGAGGTTCCCGATCTTAATTAAACTGGAGATGAAAACTTGTACGAAATACAACTTGGAAGTCTACATTAATAAAGTGAACATTATGTTACTCTTCGGGTCTCGCAATAAAAAATGTATACCTTGTTGAAAGCGTTATAAGAATTCTTTCAACGCGATCATTACACGTAAAACACCAACAAAGGGACACCGATGATTTTTATAGAACTTTCAAAAGACATAAAAACTACCGACATTTTCTTGTTTTTTATCTTGTCGAGCAATAAATATGTCCACCGCCCTCACGCGCTTCTCTAGTAATTCTCTACCAACTACCAGCCTATAAATTCAAGAGATTGATGTTAGATACCTTACTTAAGTAGGCACATTTGCCGTGAAACGTAATATGTCGTAACGCCAATTAATCTAGAAAACACATTATAATTTATTTAGAAATAGTTAATGGTATCACAAGTGTCAACATGACAGATTAGTTGAAACATGCCGAGAAATAAAAAACCGGGTCTTTTGAAAAATACGACCACAAGTGGACCAATGTGTTACTAATTTCTTCCAAGAATTTATTTATCTATCTCATATGTTTTAGGAGATGTTTTAATATTGCGAATGAACACGTTTTTAATTTGTCATCAAACGTTTTTATAAGATTAAAATAGATCCCATGACGCACTTAAACGAAAGACCGAAATATTATTATGATATGATCTTTTCAAAAAAATCTTTTGCTTTTTAATATACCGTCTACACACTAGTAAATTCAAGTTTTACTTCAAGAGTAGTTTTTGATAAAAATGCTAAAATGAGTGGACAGGTCTAATAACCAGGTTTGACAAATTACCTCTCTCACACCCTATCTGTCACATATTTAATATGAAATAATTGAAACAGGTTTATAAATTATGTAACTATTTATATACCAAAATGAACTCAACAAAACATAGATTTTTATGATAATAAAGTTTATTCCAATAACCTCCGCGATTTTGAATACAGGCCCTCAATCTGCGTGGCCAGTCGTCTATCGCAGCACGAACGAGGTCCATGTAAATATCGGCGGTTGCCTTAATCAAGGATGCCTTGAGTGTCTCCAAATCAGGACGAGGCTTTGAGCAGGCCTTTTCCTCCAAGTGTTGCCATATCTTGTAATCTAACGGACTCAAATCTAGACTGGAGGAGGGCCAGTCTTGAAATTGATTTCACGCGCCGCCAGCCAGTCTTGTGTGCTCTTCACTCTATGAGCTGGCGCCGAATCTTGCTGGAATACCCAGTGCGTATTATTGAACATGGTATGAGAAACAGGTTCCACAATTTTCGTCAGGACTGTATTTTGATACACAACTGCATTCGTTTTTACACCTTTCTCACAAAAATGTACCTTGGTTAAGCCCCAATAAGAAACTCCAAACCATACCATGAGCGAGGATGGAAAATGACCTCGTTGGACACGCGGGATACGGTTGCTCGCTTCTTCCCTACTGTGTGCGTACACCTTATCATTTTGTTTGTTGTAGTTCTCTTCTACGGTAAAAAATTTTTCATCCGAAAAAAGAATTTCCCGATATTTTTTTCCCGCGTACCGCTTCAACAAAGTGCGGCATCTCTTCAGTCTCAGGTCCATTAAACAAGCGTTCAAACAATATCCTGTTTTTTTTTTCGATATGCCCGAAGTCCTA
Source organism: Mythimna albipuncta (assembly GCA_929112965.1). Taxonomy (NCBI): domain Eukaryota; kingdom Metazoa; phylum Arthropoda; class Insecta; order Lepidoptera; family Noctuidae; genus Mythimna; species Mythimna albipuncta. Next base: position 13,817,652 of record OV815969.1, read on the forward strand.
AGTCTTCATTTAACACCCTTTTCACCGTGGTTCTGCTTAACCCTCATCTGAAGGGCCAACAGTTTCTGTTTACGTTTAGAATTTCCTTGAATTCGCGCCTTCACAGCTTTTATCACTGCTAGAGTCCTAACAGAGCGAGGGCGACCACTTCTTGACCTTGTCATCTACAGTAGAGTCTTCATTTTATCATTTGATGGTACGATAAACGAATCTTTTGGTTATATTCAAATTTTTCAGTATATCAAAAATTTGGCGCGTAACCGCTACGATGCAATGCAATAGCGTCCACTCCATATTTAAAAATGAGTAAAATTCTAAAAAGTACACATTTTTATTTTCATGAACAATTCGAATTCAATAAACTTTTTAGTGGCCAGCATTCTAAAAAAATAGTTTACTGTGTGACAATACTTACGACCTGACTAGGTATATACACCTGATATATTAACCGTAGTTATCACCATTGCTTTTCCACCCTTGAGCGGGTCCAGCTTTGTATAAATTATAGCCCAGCATTAAAAAAAAACAAAAAACCTTTATGCACTACAAATTAACGATCACAATAGAGTCATCCAAAACCCACACAAATTCATCCCTTGCTCATAATTATTCGTAAAAAAGCCCATCACGACCTCATTGCATAAACAATGAACCACTATACACCCATAAAATCTGTTGCAAAATAAAACACCACTTTTTTCCCTTCTTATTGATTTAACTAGCGGTCCATATGCAGCTAAAACTAACCACCCTCTAAGCAAAGAGACACCATTAGATGCCACGTGGGACCCAAGACCCCATGGGGCATGGTAATGCGTGGTTCCGCTGCACATTTTTACTTTTACCACTAATTGGGGCACCGTGGGGATAAAGGCGAAACCCTACTGTCCCTGGGGAGGTGGCGATACAAACACGGCTTTTTCAATGTCACTTTATTTGTGCGTAATGAATATACGCATCAGCTTAACATGGATTTATTTTGTTTGTATTTAATTTTAAGGTTTTTTGATGCTTTATTACTCGCTCTGTTTTCCGTATAGGTCAGTTGTATAACAAAGCATCAATAATGTCACTGAAGTTCTTGCTTTAGTAGCTTCTTCTCAGTCGAGAAGACGCTGTATTATCAAACATTTAAATAATAGACGGGTAGGGACGGACTCCCTTATGACAAAGAAAAGATACACTAGCGCAATTTTTTTATTCATGATCCGCTCGCGCTTGGCCACTATCTCACCTGATGGAAAGCGACGATGTGTTCGAAGATGGAGCGCGCTTGTCTAGAAGCTGAGATACGAGTATATATCTACTCGTATGCCTTTTTAGCCTCGCACCGGTATTTTTTTTTAATCTTTTAATATATTTTTTTAATGTATTTATAAATTAAGTTGTTACTTTTTATTTCATTGTTGTTTGTGCTGTGCGAGTCAACCATTAAGTATTAATAGATTAAAATCTTCATTACTTAGATTTACCAAGAAGATTTTAATCTTAATTAAATATTCATCTAAGTTTATAACTTATTCACGTCCCAAGGTATCATGCTGTTATGCAGTGCGGCGCTTGCAGTTTGATCACTCCACTGGGAAACACAGTGATTTACCGAAGATACCTGGTTCAATAGGACTTTATACGTAAACACACCAGAGGATACGGAGATCTGAATACATTTCCCAATTACGTATGAATATTCAGGCATTATCAAAAGCAGATAGAAGTACCTTTGGTATATGTAAACCATATTGTTCCATTCAATACCACCACATCAATACTTCATTTTCAAAAAATCTCAATATTAAAAAGGTCCGAACTTTACAAAACCGAAAGAATCCGCGAAGCTAACAATGGACCTTATTATCCCATGATACTTGAACCGAACCATGCCGTACATATCTGCAAAATTTCACGCACCCTTGCAATAATAATATGGAGAAGCCCTTATCTACCCTCGTCGCGATCAGACCGACACGGACCGAAGAAGCAGCGATAAAAGGGTCCCACTATATCATATTGGCACTTTCGACAGAGGATCTTGTAATATTTCGTACTCCTTAAAGGATAACGGAAACTCAGCCCCTCTCGAAGGAGATGATGTGAGGGCCCGCCAATGATCTATTTGTCAGGATCAAAAGTGCGTAACGATACTGAGATATTGAATTATCATTCTGGATAGTTGGTAAGGCTGCAGATAGCAGAAAATAATTTAACTGGTAGATTTTATCTTAAATGTAACGTTACCCTTATAAGTTGGCCAAGGGATTTGAAAGAGTTACCGTGGCTTTGGAACATAGAAGGAACTGAAGAACACACGTTGGTTTTAGATAGAAAAACTCTTACACGCCCTCTCACTCCAATTTAGAAGTCATTTTATAATTTCCCATCTTATAAAACCCTAAGTGATCTATGAATCTCCTGATTCAATTTTAATTAAATTGTCCAATGACTGACATAATTTTTCCATTTGATTCGATTTAAAAATGTTATACCACGCATTGGTTTATTGCGCTTCCAACATTAAGGACACAGCTTTACCGAAGTCAGCTTATATGAATCACCCGAACACCTTCGCAAGCCGTCCAGCTATATTAAAGCTCATTAGAATCCCTGTAACCAGTTCCTCATCAAACTGCTGACGTGTAAATGTAAACAAAACAATGACTCGCTAATTCGCGGACGCGCCCCTTGCGGTGAGGTCACGGCGAGGTGTGGCCTGCCAACTTGTATACTTGTATCCAGCGGTTAATGAAAGCAATATCGGAGGGAAGTGACGTCTCTCCGCAAGATCCGATGCAGACGTGCTACTTTCAGAATTCAGCAATCAGCGACTACTTCCGCGGCGACTAACCTCTAAAGCTCGCATAGAAACAACATAATACTATTTAGTCGTTCAGAAGTTACAGCAACTGAACGTTTATTGCACGGATTATTTTTTAATAACAATTAATAGGTTCACTAAATCGCCAATTGCTCTAGTTAAACTTAGGAATTTTTAAAACATATTTGATTTTCAAATTTTTTTTTAATAAAGCCATCAAACAAATATTCACAAATATGTGGTGCAGCATCCACGAATTCGCAAAATAGCCGTTACTAAAAGTAGCAAGTCTGCGAAGGCCTTAATAATATATGATGGAATAGCCGCATGTGGGTTTACCTGCTTCAGTTTGGCGGTTCCGACCTACATACACACATTTGAATATTTGGGTACAATTAATCTTCTAATATGAATTGATGAGGAGGGGTTACAGGGTATCTACGAAGCCGCTGCGCCATAGCAGGGTTGTAATACGATTATGGTATTAATTATTTGCGTACGAGCTCAATCAGGATTACAAACGGTTGGGTAACATTGCGAACCATTTAAGATTTTAATATTTTCCTTCGCCCGAAAGGAAAATATTGGAATCTATTAAATCTGAATTTTATATTTTTTTTGTGAATTTTTGTGCACACTGCAATGCAGAGAGACGTGATTATTTTAAAAGATTTTTTGCTTCCGTAATTACTTTTTCATATAAGTAAATAAAGCTATAAATCACGCTGTGCTTCAGTATATTAAATGCAGATTTAAAAAATTAATATTACTTACGTGAATAATAACGTAGCTACGGTGAGTACTGACGTGCATGGAAGTAATTGAAAAACTTTTATGTGATTTTTATTCAAATTTAACGAAATTATGAAATAAAACAAGAACATCATGTTCGTGGCTATTAATATTTTATGACCACAGAGTGTACTTTCAGCATAGCCAACTAAAATTAACAGGGTGACATGTAAGCGTTGCGTTAGTACATGAACTATGTAAGGTATATTGAGTAAGGTATCATCATGACATCAGCCGAAAAAGTAAAGCACGATAGCAATAAATATTAATTTCATTTTAATTTACGAGTAGTAAAAGAACGAACAGAAAACACTAAGAATAGGTAAATCGTAGAATAATATTACTTGCGAGTTTTGTATTTCAGTACAGCGTCAGAACCTCGAAACTGCATTTTTTTTTTTAATCGAACGAGATACTAAAAGATCTATGAATGATTGATTTATATTCTAAAGACTAAATACAAGTGTTTGTGTAATTGTGATTTTCTGTATGTTTAAAGTCGTGAAAAGTGTCACAACATCCCTATGTTATGGTAGTGTGGATACTTGTTACCGAAAATTTGTCATCACTTTCATTTCGAGATTTCGTAAAGGTCACAAACCCGACTGGCGCCGTTACACTTTACATAACGTAGTATAAATATGTTCCTTTTCATATTTTCCTGAATCGCGTGCCGCGCCGGTCGACAACCACGCGAAGCTTTATGTCGTGTTAGAGGTATTATACCAATAGTTCGCGTGTCCCCTTATTATAATATGATTTTAACAAAGCCGGCGTAATGCTCACACAATAGCCGCCTTTCAGACACAAACGCAGAACGATTTAGGATTGCTGCCTTTGATATCGCAATCACTTGTCTGCCTGTTGGCTGTTTGATTATGTTGTCTGGCTGGTTTTAGCGGTGTTTATGTGTTTCAGCTCTGTTGGGTGTGGATTGAAAACTTTTAGTTAAATCTATCTAGTAGGAAAATTAAGGGTAGGTTGCACTCAGGCTTCGGTACTCAAGCTTCAGCAGTGGATTGGTGAAAGTAGCTGGATATTAACTTTAGAACCGTTTAGGAGAATTCTATGTTCATCAGAGAACTCGGTGATGGTAGGGCAGCGCGATTGTTTGAAAAAGTTACCCACTGTTAGAATGAAAAGGGCAACTGAAGAAACACTGGTAGGTTTTAGTTAGTAAAAGCTTGATGAGCACCCAGAGCGAGAGAATTTATTTTAGGATTTTCCACCTAAAACCAAAAAAATGCTTAAAATGATCATGAAATCATTCTTGGGTTTCAACTATCTGTTGTTATTTTTTGTCTACTTTTCGGCCTTCCTGTCACCTGTTATGCAATACGGTGTACAATTTTTTTTGTATACAATAATGTACCTACCTACTGCATTCTATCAACGTTTATTTAACATTCTGAGAATGTATATTAATCAAAACTCAGGTGACAGTAGCAAAATTTATCGCTACTAAGCAACCATTGTTGCCACGTGCCACGTCTGAAAACATTATTGAAATTGAAGTCCCCAAATGAAATATTGCTTTTCCTTCGCTAAACAAAAGAGATTGGCTTCACCTAATATCCAATATTCCATTTGTGTATCCAACAATAGGAATGTCTATTAATTTCCTTTGTCAACTAAATTAATAGCAGCCGTGAAATTTAATAGTAGACATAGACAACCTACAAGCGGCGTCCTCACCCGGAAGGTGAGGACGCCGGTTGAGTGACGCAGGTTCTAACTGAACATGGAAAGTTCGGGAGTTTTCAGCATCGGATTTGAGTATAAGAAACACCCCCGGGTGTTCCTGTCACCAAAACGGTGGAGCATACGGTAGAAGTGTACCCCGCTTGTGCAGAATACCACCGTCCTCGTAGGAGCGATCAGCGACAACGACCTCTAGTGCCGGGCCCTGATACAGGCCATGGTCCGGAGCGAGGAGGAATGGCAGGCGATCGTCCCCTTCTGCAAAACAGTAATGTAAGCGAAGGAGGCGGCCGAACGCATGAGGGAACGACCCTCACACGCCTGCCGACGGGATCCTGATGCTGATTTCCAGCCACCGTAAGCGTGGGTCTGCGGACGGTGAGCAATAGGTAGCTCGCCGTCCGGCCGTCCAGTAATCATCCGGACCGAACGGATATAGTCTGCTCATGAACTTTCAGTGCACATGGACATTTCAGTCCTGTATGTAGTAATTGCCTTACGACATCTTACCTTTCCGTTAGTAAAATACATGAACCCATAGACCGCGCACCGAACCAATTGAGATTACATTATCTTACCTTATATAAGGATATTGAAAGAACTGCACGCTTAGCCAAGTTGTTATTCTGCAATCGTTAACGCTGTTGAAAAGTGATGAAACGTATGGGAATGACATCATCTCAACGTAAAGTCGCGTGGTCGGAACAAACGAATAGAAAATTCGTAGCCAAGTTCACATCGTTCAAAATGATAGACTGAATTTCTACAACGTTTAACGCTACATCCTTTGATAAACAAACGCTACATTGTAGAACGAGCGGCCGATGCAGGTGCGTCAACATTGCTACCCACTTATCGTTTTCTACAATTGCTGACACCGAAGCGTTACCGATTGGAGAACAGAATTCGACACGATACGGTTGTAACTTGGCTAGGGGGGCTGAATATCAAAAAGAGATTATCGTCGTTTGTGCAAATAAAAATCCTAAAGTTCTTCGGGAATATCACCCGTAACAATGGAACGATTGGTGGTGCGAACTGTAAGGGCAAAAGATCACATCCAATGGACGCTCTATGATATGGTGGAAAGACCTCATCAAAGTGACACACTGCAGCAATAATGACAAGTTCCAATCCGCCAAACACAGAGCTGCATGACGTCGCATCGTAAGTGAGGCAGTGGTACTAGACTCGACTGCGTGACCACTCTACTTCTAAGAAGAAGAGAGTATAATACAACAGAATAAATCATATAGGTACTCTTCGGTCCTAGCCATGTTGAACGCGCATTGTCACGCGCTTTCAACAAAAGTAATATTGATTTCCTTTGTCGACGTAAATAATAGTATTAGTGAAATAATGTTGTCGCAATATAATTAACGTATAATTTACTATGCTACCTCATATCGTGAACACGGTGCTTTACTAAAACGAAATTATTATTTTTTTACTTTTATGCCCATCACGCGACGCCGTAAATATAAATCTTAATTGTTACTGTACATTGTTAAGCCATTTAATTATTTTGTTGTTACCTATTATTTTTGCAGGATGAAATAAGGATAGGATAAGTACTATTTAACAATGAAATATAATATATTGATTTATAAATTAGTTTTGATATTGGAACGAAACTGTGGTGATATTTTGTACTCCTACTGTGAAAACTGAGATAAAATAAGCATGAAATAAGGTCCATGGGGGAAGCATCCATGGGGATCAACAGTAGGTAGAGATGCTGGCATCAACAGTAGATAGTATTTTGTTATCGTCATAGTAGGTAAGCTATGATGTGACTGACGATGGAGCTTAGCCGCTTGACTAGAAATAAACTAATTAACTCTTGAATTAAAGACCCCTAGATTGTAAGCTATGAGGAAACAAACTCCGGCAAGGAAATTCTTCTCCACATTTATTAATGACTAGCTTTTGCCTGCGGCTTCGCCCGCGTACTTAAAATATAGCCTATCAGAATAAAGCAGCTTTCTATTGGTGAAAAAATTTTCGCAATCGAACCAGTGCTTCCAGAGATTCCTCTTAATAACAAAAAAAAACAAACTTTACCTCTTTAAATATATTATATAATTAAGTGTAGATAAAAACGTCCAATGATATATTGAAAATTATATCCAGCAGTTAGCTGCTGACGATGAAAAAGAAAGATTAAACGATTTACACCTCCTTCTCATTCATTCATCTTTTATACAATACGATATTAATTTACCATTCACACTGTCAGACCCCAAAAAATTGATTCGCGATCCTAACCATGTTGCAATTGAACCGCGAATTACTTCTGAATGCTAATTTACACCTGTCAGTTATGATTGACGGTAGTCCCGTCAACTTTAATTTGCTGTCAATGTTTTGACAGCACCATAAAATTATAATGACAGCCGATTAACGTTCACCGAAAGTTCGGGCTAAGTAATTGTAGGGTAGGTTTCAGTAATAATTTATTAAAGTTGTTATATAATGGTGTTGGTTGTAGTTTTGAAGTAGTGAAGCGGAAATTTTTCGTTGTACATAATTAAGCATTCGAATTTTGTTAGCAGCTGTCAATATGAAAGTTTATTTAAAATAATAGATTGGTGTTTAGAATTATGATGTTAAAAGGATAGAAAAAGTATAACCCACCCAAGAATTTTGATTCATTAAATTATTATTATTCATTTGACCTAAGAAACCGTCAGGCATTAGACAATGGAACATTGAACGGTAAGATTGACATAGAGCACAATGGGTCTGTGGTTATTTGGATCCACTCCTGCTGACAACCCTGTGTTGACTACATAAGCCACTCTTTCAAAACAAAACTTAAAGTCTGAATCGCTACGATATCGTTACGGTTCTCATTACGTGAATCGGGCTACAGATCTCTCACATTAACCTACTTTGCCTTCTGACAGCTAGAGCCTGCAAGTGGAAGGACATGTGGGGTGTCCTTCGTACCTATCTGCGACGGGCTTAGAACTGTATTTCGGCTAACAACCAGTCATCGTAGCTCTCAAAGGATACATGCAAGGTAATCATGGTCTGCTTTAAACTAACACTACTTGCAGCAATATTCCCGCATGCAGTACAGCCATTCTAGATTTGCGAAGAGAAATAGCCTGTTCCTAGTAGAAGACAGGCAAAATACATCGTTTGTAAAATATGGCGAAAATTAGGGATTAAAGAGTTGGAACTGTTTTTGACGTCGACCAAAAAAATTAATGACAACAGGTCTAGCGAAGCAAAGATCCTTCCAACTGACTACGTTGAGGCATCAGAAAAGCTGAAACCTCTAAACTGATTACGAAACCAAATAGGTAGCCTATTTAGGAATACTTAATCAGATGGGAGTACTCCTATGAGCCACAGTTCGAATAACAAGCTACGTCCCAAACAATGCTTAACTTCTTGTCGTACCTTTTGGGCAAATTCTAATGCTGTTAAAGTTGCTGATTTCTAATCAAAATACATTATAGAATCATCGACACGATGTAAAACAGTAAAATGGATAAGACTATCTCAAGAGCTTATTGTGGATATTGAAACATACTCTACACAAGGACACCTGTTTTTATTATTGAAATAGCCAATGCGGGTACCTACGTAGGTTTAATTAATTACAGAGTCGCAATTAGTTGCCCTGTCTACTGGAATAAATCAGAACTGTGTACCTACTCGCGTGCGTTCCTGGGTGTCGCAGCCATAAAAATACTTGCATTAAAATATAATAATGAAGAGAATAAACTAGCTTCACTATTTCCTTTATGAGTTTGAAATAAAGTATGGAAACGAAATACTAGTTAGGTTCTATAAAAAGCTCGATTAGAATATCTCCATTCGCCTTTTTTCATCCAAATTCTTGAAAGTAGAGTTAGTCAATTTCATGGTTCAGAGAATATCATCCCAAACTTTCAGATTGCTTGATAGAACTTAATTTTCATGAAGATACCGTAGTTTGAGGACTTTGTAAGTAGGGCTGAAAAAGTACTTCAGTAAAGAGGACTATACATCATTGATTTTTAAATTACTTAGATAAAACATTTTATTATGGAATAAATAAATTTAATTTACTATGGAATATTTTTTTAGTACTTGTTATAGCGGTATCAGAAATACATCATCTGTGACTGTCTGACTATCACAGCTCATGCGATACATCGTGACAGACAGATAGACAGTGGAGTTTTAGAAATAGGGTCCCGTATTTACCCTTTGGCTACGGAACCTTAAAAAAGAGGAATAGAACAATATGAGTCACACATAATAAAATACACCTGTTTTTCCAAATCAGTAATGACATATAATCGGAATACTTAATTAGAATACTCGAATAATTGATCGATACACAGTCATGTCACTGAGTTGACCGTCAAAACGATAACCCTTCCTCTCGTATAATCGAATAAAAATAAACTATAGATAGTTAATGCATTACCATTCACGTATTGGCCCTCAAACAATGACTGACATCCGGAAGCACAATTAACTATGTATTCGTTGGAAAGAGGAAATATCAATTCGCTTGTACAGGGGGGTCGGTTGATGCGTTTAGTTTAACAGAATGGACAGTCTACTCAATTATGATCATATTATATGAGCAGTGATAGCTTTGAGGATATGACTAGTGCTTCATTTGTTTTTGGTGCCAACCATTACTTTTGATCCAATACTACAAACATTTGACCAAATGTTTTTATTACTTACTCGCTTGGTTTAACTTGATCCTGCTGTAATTTTCCCGAGTGTTACACAATCAATTGCTTGACTAGAAAAAGTAGGCAGCCGAGTGAAAACATGACTCTAATGTAATTTTGTTAAGTATTGTACAATCAATTCTAAATTAATTATGTGGTTTTTAAAGGAAAAGTAGCCGAAACCTGTTTAAACAGTAGTTTCGCTAACTCATCGAAGACAGAACTATTAATTTCTGTTGACCTACGACTTGCGAAAAAACAAACGACTGATCACACAAATCTAATTATTCATAATTTTCATCATGATGTTTCTTAACGAATTCGCAAAAATAGAAAGTTGAAAGAATGTTGGTCGGAAATTAATTATGCAGTTTAAACTAAAAAGGTAGACTTTTGAATTTTTAAATCAAAATACAAAATCTGCAGCTTTAGGGCAGCTCGTCAGTTCACGGATCGAATGTATATCCGCCAATTTATCGCGAATCACCCGTCTCGCTGTGACGGCCGACGCTCTATTGTGCCGGCTCAATCATGCCAAATTGCAGCCCGACGCACGCATTTTACCCGATTTTACATTCTGATACCGTTCCGACTGAGATACGACCATCGGAAATAGTGACGGAAGGTAATCACCCCGCCATGTACGCCTACCCACTTATAATTCAGAAACGATCGATTTTTCGGTGATGGATGACTTGGTGCATTATGAATGTGTGAACGATTTCACAATCGATTTAATTTAAATAGTAAAGGGCAATAACAATACAACATTCAAGTTCATACACCGTAACCGCAACAGCATCGAGTCTACGACTGTCCGATGACATGTCGATATGCCTATCGACCCTAATATTGTAGGTGTCCATTACATTTGCATTTAAAAACTTAATTTCCATAATGTAACTACAATGCCGTTATATGAATAATATTTGGCTGTCGCACTTGATGATATGTGAAATATTTTTATTAGGCTTTACCTACCCATGCTTAATCCGAACTATGAAACTTACGTGTCTAATAGAATGTTTGCAATAAATTAAACCATAATCTCCTTAAGTAAGATATTAAAATTTATCTCACGACAAATCGTATTGAATTAGTTGGATAAAATATGTTTACCATTTGGAATTAACATCAACATCTCTATCTGACTTATAAAATATTCATGTAAGTTAATTTCTATATCTGATAATCCGGCTTAATCTACAGCTAACATTGTAACTGTGAGTATACATTACAAGATACCAAATGTTCCTCTACCTAAATGCCTTCTGTAACCAATACTTTAAAAGTATTCTCTCAGAGTCTCAGCTCAAAAACAAACATTGCAAAGCGAATCTCGGAGATCTTCAACAAACAAACCGAGACGGGTGATCTCACTAATGAAGTGTTCGCATTTAAAACTCGAGAACATCTTGTGTACACTTTTGATAAAATCAAAAAGAGTACCGCGTTCCTGTTTGAGTTATTTGTCGTCACATTAAACAAGTGTTCGGCAAAAAGTCGACGGAGATCAAAGCGATGACGTGGCAGTCTGAAATAACACCCACCCGCACGCACTTGTCAACCAACATGCAAGGGATTGCATCGCAAGATTTACACTTTAAGCGTACGGAATAACTGGTAATTACATAAAAGAAAATCTTTACAATCTAGTTAACTATAACTTTTTGATACATTTATTTTTTCAGCTTCTGTCATTTATTTCTATCGCATCAACGACACTACGTTGCCATAAAAAAGCTAAAACAGATCCTGTAAACATGAAATTTTATGTCTCGAAAACAAGGTCAAGCACTCAAGCATAAACAAAACAAAATAGTAGCCACAAAGTCACGAGAACGGACAGTTCACTACTCTACTAAAAATATATCTGCAACCTTTCTTATTAACACAAATTCTTGCCAAAATAGTGCACAATATTAAACCATGAAAATGTTGATCGCGTCTGGAAATAATTAAAAAAGCAGGCGGGAAAAACAAAGCGATAAATACGCAGAGTAATCAGCGCGCTGCGTGTTATAATGAAAATTGTTTCCGAGTAGTGATACGCGTACGTGTAAAGCTTTCATACTTCAGACACATGAATAACGAGCGTACTGTTGGCATAAATATGGAGACAATGCCGCATTCCACTTTTAGCATAGCACCTTCTAGCTTCTATAGTTCCGTGTCGTCGCAAAACTGCCAAGTCATTTCGCATTCCTCCAACCATCCGTTAGTTACCTTCAGTTCCTTTATTTAAATTCAAATATATTCAATTTAAATTAAACGCGTCAATCACTGTTCAATTTAATTGATAGCGATTCAATTTCTGAATCACTCAATCCCGCTCAATTTAGCGGTATTATTTTGTTAGCTATCGATTGACCATTACCTATGTAAAAAACGAAGTACGATGATTTTTGTGTATTTGACCCCAAAAAAATGTATATGTTAGTACACTTACTTTATTAAAGTATACGACTTGCAGTGATTTGTTTACTAGCCTTTACCCGCGGCTTCGCCCGCGTGAAAAAATTAGCCTATGTCCTCTGTCTCTGTACCAAAATTCATCAAAATCAGTTTTGCCATTTAGACGTGAAGACGTAACAAACAAATAAACAAACAAACTCACTTTCGCTTTTATAATATTAGTAAGGAAGTACCTAAGGATTACCTACTATATAAATAAATATATATGCGGAGAGTTAACCATTACATTATATAAATTATTTTATTAAGATTAATATCAAAAGAAATAGTAAAATTACAAAAAATAACATCATTAATTATAACAAAGTTTCCATTTTATATCGATGAAACTTCTGCACAAACAGTAGTCGCAACCATAGTGTTAAGAATATCCAATAGCAGAATTCAATCATCGATGCACAAACGGTAGCCATTACTTACGCATGTAATAATAAATAATGGAACTCGCGTGACACGTTAGATATATCATATCAATCAAAGAGCAGTTTAATCAGAGAAATAATAAACATTGAAATAGATAAGAGACTATTCATTTATTAATATTTCTCACAAACCAGCATTGATATTTATCTTGCCAATGCAGTAGCTGCCAGTAGCGCCACTGCGAGTTGTAGCGCCATTGCTTAGTAGCGCCATTGCTCAGAAGCGCCATAGACATCAATGTTGCTTGCGGCTGTACTTTATTAATGTTCTGAGGTCCCAAGTCGGACTGTGCCTAAGCCGACGTCTTGTAGGTGTACAACCAGTAATTATTTTAAATGCAAAACTTGATATCGTCGTGTAGGCAGTTAATCTATGTGTCGCATGTACATGGATGTAAATTAAACTTCTTGAATCCTACGTATGTAATTAACTGAAAGCTCTTGCTTAGGTAAAGACTAGAGATAAAAATTGGATAGCTATAACCGATATTAATTAGCTCGACCACTAAATCTTGCGGTTTCCGAGATTGCGCCACGAATATCAATATTAATATTTCATGTCAGTATTTAGATTATGGTAACCCAAATCTGTCCACATACAGTTGAATTCGCATTACCTACATCTTGTCTGCTAATAAAATCTAAGCGATAGTTTTTGCTATCTAACAGGTACCTACAGAACACGCAGTGTTAAGTCATATTCAGATATAGTCCCAGCCCGAGGCAAGGTCGAATGGCGTCAAATGGCGTCACAGATAAATAATTTTCCTCATAATCAAAACAGTTCTGCTCCACGAATGTGAGAGTGCACACATAACCTCAAAATGCTGTAGTTTTAAGAAAACTTTTCAAAATGAAGTTCTTATTTATTTTAGTGTGTGTGTTATTGCTGTGTGTTTGTTTAAATGAAGGAAAAGACTTTATCATCGGTACGAAGGCGAACAATTTGTTGATATCGACGCAGAAAGTGAAATATAGGAGTTTACCGCTAATAAGGAGGGACAAGGATTACACTTACATCGATTCGAAGGAGAGAATTATTAAGGTAATTATTTTATTTTTATCGTTTTAAGTGAAAGCGAACATACTGGTTATTTCCCTGCATGAGCAGAAACTTTTATTCGAAAACTTTTATACAGATTGATATCATTATAACATTTAGAAAAGTTTACCAATTAGGTAAATCAATATTAAAACTCAGCTAAACTAAAGAAAAAACGAAAACATTTTTATTCTACTATTTTTTCTTTTCACTACAGTATTAAACCTCAGATCCACGGATAAAATTACATACGTATAAACCGAAACAACGCCAGTAAAATGCGAAAATAGACGCCGAGATATTTTAGACGATTTTGATATCATAGCAATCGAGACAATTGGAACTATTCCAATTATTTTTGGGAAATTATGAATTCCAGAAATAACTTTTATCTCTTCTTGACGGCCAAGGAAACACGATTGACAGAATGTATACAAACGTTTTAAATTCTAGTGTTAAGCTTCGAGGGCAATATTAGTCTAATACAAATAGATTTATTTACGCCTTGACGTGTCTAGACTGAGACCTACGCATGCTAGACATTTGATATAGGTAAGCTGATTTGACTTAGACAATCGGATCGACACGGTTACCTTATTGTATATCAGCATGAATACTAAAACTTGGTTCGATGATAGACAGTTGACAGGACGGAAAGAACGATGAAATCTTGCGCCAACTCGGATCGGACGGATAATTAAGAGATGTACTTGGTTCATCATCTTCTTCATTATTATTTAGGATAAAGACGTCCAATACACTGGTAAAGGTAGATTGGATTCTTGTTGATGGTACATTTGCGCTAGCTATGAATGACTCTAGTGACCCGCTCCAGCCTCGCACAGGTGATAGAAATCATTTAAATTCATGTTTTATTTTCTACCGTCCTTATTAATTACACACTCTGTCTATCGGCGATCCGTTCTGTTCTTGAATTTATCACGAAAAAAACAGACAGATAGACGCAATAGGAGACTCTACGTACGGATGATTTTGCCTACTCAAGTATGCCAAAGAAGGAAAAGTTCATATACACACAGAATTTTTAGGCATGTACGTAAACATGTGTTAGGTCTCATGATTTTCAATTTAGTAAGTTACCCATACCATGTTGTTATGCTAAGAAAGCGGATGTTTACAGTTGACAAGCTATAGCCTCAATACCTATTGTTTTCAATTCCCTGACACAAAGATTGCGTCGCGGACCATTCATTTATGCATAGTGTTTTATCTCGTTTATATTCTCTCCAGAGGAATAAATGTAGACTGCAGTTATTTAGTCGAGATGCAGTCTTAGGGGTAATTGCTTAGCAATTGATTTATCTGTATTACGCTGATAGTTTATGCCAAACATGAAAGGCTCTGCTACCTACACCAGCATTTAGTGGTAACGTTCTCACGATATTTTGCATTGAGATTTATTCTAGAGATCTTTATTAGCATGTTAGATGCAATATGTTTATCAAATGATAGGTCAGCTTCAACTTAATTTTTTAATTTTTCTGGTAAAAAATAAGTGTTCTTACTATTAGTTGATAGTTTAATAACGACGTAGACACTATGGACACAAATTCGATGATCTATATCGCGATACTCATATGAGACAACACTGTTTTTAATCCTATAATCTATTGCGCTATCCAATTTCCAATCATCTTTAAATCAAACATAGTTCCACAAAGTGTCTGTTGAAGCCATTAAAACCTCCAACAAATCAAAAGTTAAAACTTTTGAAGCTTTTATCCACTATCCGAAATCCGTTGCCAAACCGTCGGAAATAGCATGCAAACAAATCATCAAAGTAAACCAAACCGAACGAAAAGAGCGTGATGGAAAAAAAGAGAATATTTTTGTGAAGTAAAACTAGTGGTTTCCCACTTAGCTTTGATGAAACTTTGATGAAAACATAGCCGACAACACGGATCGCTAGCGTGTCGCAAATTGCTTCGGAAACGATGTCGCGTGTGCATATTGAAATAGGCTCTTCGAAATAATATATTTACGTACACACGGCGAAAGAGTTGGATATGCATGAGATAGAAAAGCTTTGCAGTGATGCTAAATAAGTAAAATAGAAAGATGGACTAGTTATGGTTACTAGTCGGAAGGATAAAAATACTTTAATTATCAACACTATCAAAACTGTTATAAAACATGATCGATTCGATTTTATTAGACGTATTGAGGTTGATCTTCAACTATTTAGCGCTCGTGTTTCTTTTTATAATCACTATAGGATATGTGCTAGGTACAATGTTCTGCGCAGCTAACCTTCATTGGTATGCAATGCAGTCAAGCTAACAAGACATACCTAAACACAAATCAATAAGGACCTAACCTTGGCCTATCAGAACACGCATAAATCTAATAATTAAATAATAATAATGCAATTATAATAATTAATTAATTAATTATAATAATAATAATGCAATTGCTACTTGCAAGCTTAATTCTTTTGTTGAAAAGTACTTACCTACTACGTACCAAAATATTTCTACTCCCTTGCTAATCTTGGATTGAAGCAATGTGACAGCTGCTGAGATTCTCAAGGAGGTTGTAAAAATAAGACGGGATTTGTACCCCGTAGGCGCTTTAGGAACTAGCCCTTTTTTTCCTTTTTGCTGGAACATGCAAAATTTTACCAAACATCTGCTATGTGGAGGAAAAAGTTTAGTGAACAAAAATTTATTTGAAATTTATTATGTTTGGAATTATAATTAGATGAGGATAGCACGGAGATAGAAAGATTTTTTTTTAATTTATTAGGTTTTTTAAAACATTTTCGTAAAAAAAACTTGTTATGTATCACCGTGTACCAGTTAGATAGGTTTTTGTGTGAAATACCTAAAGAATTTAAGAATTTGTTATTTTTTATTTAAAAAAAATCTCAAAGGGGTTAACAACGTGATCGCGATAATGTCTTATGGGTAACATAGCTCGTTCTCATAATCTGAAAGTAGTTAAAAAGCTATAGGGTAACGACCTTTCACGCTACGCCTCAATTCTATTGTGATGCCACTAGTAACTGGGCCATACTATTACCATAATGGTATTATAATAATACACAACTAGACCAACATAACTGTCTCCTATATCTCTGAAGGGATATTCTTGTGTCATGACATGGCCACTACCATCTCGCAATCCCAATATTAGCAACTTGCTACTATTCCTGAAACTCACTCGATTTAAAAAAATAAAAAAAAAAAACAAAAGCGTCGTCAGTGACGTTGTACAACATGTTTTCTGAATGTGTTATACCTAGTATTTCCAATATGACCAAATTCATTCAAACATCTGTTTAATACCAGGATTGATTGCGCGTCTGACCCCTACATGCGGCCCGCGGCCTTGTATGCATCAAAGTTGTACCTAGTAGTAATTTGGGTCAATTTCACGCGTCCTTGACCTTGACAAATATTTCTCTGTGCAAACGAAAAGTATTTGGTACATTTATATTTTTTACAACAATTTATCGACATTGACTATACCCAAGTCGTGTATGGTACGGTCAATGTCGATAAATTTTTGATCAAAATCAATAAATAGTCACCAGTCCGAAATACAGGTGAAATCAGAATAACGTTTTCTAGTTGATGTTAAGTGCTTATTAAATACGATCATTAAAAGCATAAAGTTTAGTTTTCGAAATGAAAATTATATGTTGCTATCGCTTGCCTTTTCTTTTAATTTGTGACGTGTCGATGTGTCATTTCTTTCCTAAAAGTAAAAGAAAAGGCAAATTAAAATTGACAATGATTTTCAGTAAAAAAATCCGACATAGTCATTATGCCTGCTTTAGCCATATTGTCCCATTATAGGGCAAAAGGCTCGAAATACCGTTTTCACTTGTTTCCTGAAAGTGAGGACCAGTCCTTTCGAAAGGTCTCTTAATCTGTCTCCGCGATGACACCTGGCGTTCCACAAGCGTCTTACAAATTATATGCATGTAAGATCATTAATGTGTACATATGTGTGTTTCAGGGTATCATCGCCCGAGATCTCTCGCGGACAGACACAGAAGTGACGGTCACCTCCGGTGGCATCGGCGCCACGAACGTGACACTTCACCTCAAAAGCGGCCGGGGAGAGGAACTCAACTATCTCATACTCATATTTAGCAATAACATCAAGTGAAATATATCTATTATAAATTATACTTTTATACCTTCTATGTCCTCATATTTAATTGACAATTCTGTCGTTCAGTCTGATCACAAACAAGTTTATGACAAGGAATTTGAGATATTATCAAATAGGCCACAGTAATATCACATAGTCAATATTCATATTGAAATTGTTGAACGTTGATTTATGAATGTTTGACTAGTTAGTTACTTATAAACAAGAATGAAGCAATTTAGAATGCCTACATATAATAAACAAAACCGAACGACTTATTTTTTACTGAACAACAAAAAATATCAAATTAAGAAATCGTTGGAGATAAAATTAAAAAGCAATCATAATTTACGAACATCTGTCTAAAAGAAATATTTCATTTTGTCGTCAAGATAACTCGGAGGGCTCCCAACAAACAGAAGAGACACAACAACGAAGCACTCACAGTTCTGAAATGATAAGAGCAACTTGACAATCAGAGAATTCAATCTTCTAAGAATAGCAAGCTCCTCTGGCACAATTTTCAACAGGGAAACAATACTTTGAAAGAAATATTTTTGATAACGATTCAAGTAATAATGTAACGATATGATCACTTAATTAAAATCTTTGGAAGTTTTGTTTAGGACCATTTTTATTTACCAACTACATAGCTGCTTACCAGTGGCATCGCCCGCGTATAGTAGAAAATTATTCCAAGTGAATATTACCCCGGGGATAAAAAGTATGTATCCGTATCCTATGGGCTATTTCAGGACGTCTACCCGTGAGCCAAATTTCATACAAATCCATTAAATTGTTCGTGTGTGAAGAATATATGATAATAATAGTATTGTCCAGTTATGTGTGGGGAGTTAGGACTACAACATTTGATTAAGTACTTGTAATATATGTAACTTATACATTAAAACATCAGCTTTTAACAACGGTTCAACAAATTAATTGACACTCTAAAATATAAAAAAAAGAAAAAACTTATTAGGCGTATTTAAATGTAAATGCGCGAGTAGACAACTATGTATTTAAAAAACAAACACTACTTATTCCTCAAAAAAGATAAGACACATCATTTTTTTTTAAATATGACAAAAACATTTGTCCGTACAAGTAAAACAAACAAGTCCAAACCCTTGTTTGCGAATGCAACAGCCAACAAGATAACAACATCAAACAGAGAGTAAACTAACGAAGTACTGCACACATCTCCCATTCTCCCCTAACACAAATCAATTTTAGCGAATTGTCAGTGCACAGGGTGTTTAAACTAAGGGAGAGAGGGGCTAATGGAGACACACGCATTAAACCGGGCCGCGTGCAGCGACAACATTGACATAGACCAGGGGGCCTAATTAGTTTAAGCCTGTGGTCGGCGCCCCGGAGATGGACGACGAAGATATATATAGAAATGTAGAAGTGACCTATCTTGGCGTGTAAGCCTGCAATGTAGGTGCTATGCTAACTCTGCAGCTTAAGAAATCGACTCAGAGGCTTATTATGACGAGACACCCCACTGACTTAATTTTATTTTTTTATTGTTATGTTTTTTATTATTATTTTTTGTTAGCCTAATTTTGGGTCCCTGTGCTGGGTTCTCTTTCCATACCTCTCTGTCTAGCGCGGCTCCGGCCAAGTTTGCCCCGCAAACATGATTCGATTGCGCTGCCTTAAGAAATATTTATATCGTATTGATTGTGCTGCATGTATTTTTTTTTTGCATTTATTTATCTCAGGTCCCCGGGATCCAGGACCTTTGAAAGGCATTCAATGGACCAAGAGAGGCCTCTTAAACACTTTCTTGAAATGAGGCACCAACCGACAACCCTGTACACGCTATGCAAGTGTACTCAAGGACAACCGTTTGTTGATGGGGAATTATTATAAAAAATAGGGCTATGGTTTTGGGGGGCTTAAGTTGACTGGTTACCAAGAACTATGCAAAGGTTATACCCCAGCCAGAGCAATGTTATTAATATACATTGATAAAAAGATAGGGGCTGACTTTTACATACTCAATAAATGGTCACTAGCGCTAAGTGACGTAGTAACAAGAGGGCAACATATCTTGAAGTGCTTGAGGAGTGGAGAAGTTTTCACACGACTATCAGGACAACTCCGGAAATACGATCGAGATGCCTACCAGCATCTTACATCGTTCTCCCGAGCACGTTTGCTATGTGTAATGTATTAATAGATAATAAATTTTAATACCTATATTATTTATATTAATAGGTTCCTTATCTCTTTATTTATTTTAGTACTTGATTTTTTTTTAACTTAGTTATTTTTGAACCAATCGAATTCTAATGGATGCGAGACGCACAATATCGTTCTTTGTAGCGACACTTGGGGAAGGCCTATCTCCAACAGTGGACATCTCGGCTTAAATGATGATGATGTATCCAATTCTTAGTCAGTTATTATGAATGTGAATTATTTAACAAAAACCTGCTATTTTTCCTATTTTAAAATCGATTTCGCTTGCATATAACCTTTACAGTAGCTATGTGCAGATGGATCGACGACCTGCAGCAATAAACTTTTTTAATGTAAATTGATACTGACGGCATTTTATTGTCTATGGCTCTCTATGGGCGTCTTTAATACTAGAAGCATCCCAGAGATAACTCTGGAATGTTGTCTGCAATTATATCGGCAACCTTCAAACCGGAACTCCGCAATGCAAGGAGTTCCGAGGCCATACCACGAGCTCTTAGCGCGCTTAATTTGTCGACCTAAACTGAACTGATGATGGAGATATATGGGGTTATAGCTCCATCCCTCTCTTCCACTCGCACGCCTGTCATTTTAACACGTCATGATAAGACCTCTGGGAGTCTATAAGGTGGTAGTACTAAAAACTAGTAACACGAGAGCATTTGTTTATAGATGGTATAGAGAAGCAATTAATCAAATGTTTTAGTCATTATGATCCGTATCTAAATCTAGCAAAATACATGATACAATGCAGAACCTATTAGAATTAACTTTATTGTACACTAAATAGTTACATAACTTATAAACCAATTAAATTTATGGACCACGAATATGCTACCAAAAAAAAATTATAAACGGGTTTTTTGTATATCAATGAAACAATATTTATCTTTCTCAAACCAGCCGCAATGACTGAAAGCATTATTGTTGGTTTGAGAATTAAAAATTGAGACCGAGAAACTTGAAAATTGAGAACGATTGGTTGAGGTGGTGATCCGTGGGAGAGGCATAGGCCTCCATAAAGCCTAAATCCAGCTGTCTGTATAAGTGTGTCAGTGTCAGTTCAAGTGTCAGTCAGTGACGCAATATCACTTCAATTACATTGAAGTTAGGCCATAAAACAAAAAGTCCATATTAACCAATAAATTTAGTAAATTGGTTTACTTAATTTCCACCCTGCAAATGAAAGCAATAACAAACTTTGAATGTAAGTCATAATAAATCAGGCATATCAATTATAATCATATTAATCAAGCAACTCTGTTATCGAAAGTGTCTCGCAGCGCAATAAGTCGTAAACATAAATAAATTATCTAGAAATATACGCAGAAATGTAAGTCTGTTCTAAACGTACATGTTAAATATTTATGTAAAAACAGAAAACACAAATATCACAAGTGCAAGGACTTTTAGAACTTTTTGATACACGTGAGGGTAAAAAACACTCGAAACTTCCAATAGATTTTTTATTAGCGCCAGTTCCAGACAGACGATTCTATATCTTTGTCCTGTCCAGTAGGGTGCCGCGCTAGCCTTCACATTTTTATCCAAGTATCAAAAAGCGCCCACTATTACAATTTCTACGCATTACCGTAATACAAAAGTAATTCAATTCCGTGTCTGTTGGTGGTTTCCACGTCCAATTCATTAATGCGAGCTTAATTAATTCACAACCACATTATACTATCGGTTCATATAAATTAAACGAATTAAGTACTCCACTGATAACAGAACTGGGACTTGATTATCGAGTTTCGAACGGGAACGCTAATTTTACGAGTTATATGACGTCCACAATGGGCTGGGTCTCCTGTGTTTTGACGTAAAGTTCGAATGGAGCGGAGCACTTATTTCACCTCAATTAGCATTAATATCAACATCAAAATTGCTGGCCAGAAATAGTGGAACCACAAAATGAGGACACAACATGAAGATAGTAATAAAACGTGAATTCTAAGCTGTTAAGCAAATATGCTAAATAAATTCAGAAACCTTATTGGTCATATGCAAAGTTATTGCATTTAAATACAAACATAAAGGCTGGATGTTTTGATTATGACTCATACCTTTGGCAGTATCTACTCAGTATACCTACATCGAACAAAAATTTAAAAGCATTAAATATAAAATACAGCCATCAAAGTAAAACGATGCTCCCTGCGATATTTTTCCCAACGAATCGGTTTTAAAATTGGTAGGTTTTTCCTTTTTATGTGGGACTAGCACGGGAGCGAGAGATGAAAATTTGACAGTAATGTAGGCAAGCACTTTCCTGCGGTAGACGCACTGGCATAAATAAAACATGGACACCGGTAATGCACTCTTTGCTTCCCTCGAATATTACGCTACGCTAGAATAAAATGTTATGTGTATCGACGCTAGTAAAGCCGTTTCGAATTGATATTTTAGAGATTGTGCTGAATGCAGCAAATGTTTTTGATAGATCTCTAAAAGAGTACTTTACTAGATTAAAATCGAAATGCCGTGGTTTTTAGGTAACTTTATTTTTTTATTTTCGACCACCGGGCAGTGAAACCTAATATGTGGAAGCATGTAATGGGAAATCGTTGTAAAAACATCCAGAAGTGCACTCGGAGCTTCTTCAATTACCCTAATGGTTATTATCTTCACAGAAACCGAACTAATTTAAAAGAACAAATGGAGTACGAAAGCCTAAGACGTCATCGTGACGAAGTTAATCTTGGATTGACACTAGAACAAGAAGTGTATTTGTGCGTTTAGTTCCACTAAGAGAAGTGACTCACAAAGCTTGTAGGCGACAGACCAACACCCTGTTTATGTACTATTAAAGCATTTATGCACTATTAATGCAATAATGCAGCATTGCTTTACGTATCATTAAATGTTAACAAGCGGAATCGTGTCGGCTGACCAGTAACACACCCAATAAAATCTTTAGTCATACACAAAGTTCTAAGTTCCTAACCACCCGGAAGGACTAACAAAATGGAGCAAATATTTCACATGAAACCTTGCCGTTATGTTCCACATTATTCTATATTAAAACCAAAACAAACGAAACCAGTTTAAATTTAATTATCGTAAATAATTACGAACATTAACGTTTAAGGGCAAAATGTATCATCCTTTATGCGGTAGGCCCTCAACGGTGTTTTGTCACAATTCTAAACCCGTTAAATTTTCCGGATACCTACTGAACAATAACAGTAACTTCATGTTAATATTATAATTTAAGCGTGACCAAAGACCCGGAGTAAAGTTTTCCCTTCGTTTCCCCTTTTACCAACCAAACTCGGGGTGAAACTCAGTGAAATTCGATTTTGATACGTCCCATCAAAAAGTAATTTCCCATGAAAACAAAACCCGCTAAGAAAATTTCTAATTCGATCCAATCTAAATCCAATTACGTACACCCCGTGTTGGTGCTTACACGTTGAAACACACGTACGTGCGTGCCTGCAGATTTACCTACTCAAGTCTATCGATCGACAACCCAATAGGAAGAAAAAGCTGAGGTATATGATGTCCAAGAGAAAATCGAACTGTGTATGTAACCAAAAGATAGTAGATGATAATATTATTTACAAGAACAATTTGATTAACGGCTGTTAAGAATGATTAGTCAACTGTTGATGAAGTAGACTATGTAGATGCACTTGAAAATAAAGCAAACAAAGCAATACCAAAAATTGTTTCTAAACTTAATGAAACTGTTGAAAAATCCACTGACTAGATCAGTGATTCCCAACCTGTGGTCCGTCACCCTTAGAGCCAAATTTTGGTCCGCAAAGCTGCCGCCGCCGCGCGCCGCTACTAAAAATATCAACCTTTCCAACTGAAAAGTAACATAGAAGCAAATTAATTTCAAGTTTCTCTCAAAAATGTTGTTATCTATGACAATACTCGTTGCTTTTGATTTAAAAAGATAGATGTGCTACTGAAGTTTTGAATTCATGATATATTTTTTTTATTATAATATCTTTTCTTCTGAACTTCTAGTCTCTGCTAACAGCAAATAATCAAAGGTGATCCGTATCCATAAAAAGGTTGAGAACGACTGCACTAGATGAATTATGAAAGATTAATTATACCAGTAATAGACGAGAGAAAAGATTTTCTAACTCTGTTTATGAACAAATCAGACCGATTGATTTCTGCTAATAAAATATCGAGGTAATGCTTCGTATTATCTAGCAACTAAAACATTTAAAAGAAGTAAAATTATTTGTTTTGGTAAGAGGAATTATCCGATTACGAATATTACCTGCAGTACTTATAGAAAGCTACAATATATCAAAGTGCCATAGGACATTTTTTTCCAAAGGGAACCAAGTCTTTTTCTTAATTCTTGACTTAAAAACCCCTAAGTTGCTATCGGGAAACACAGATTCCGGCAAGGATTCCACTCCTTCGCTAGAAAAAGTTAGTCCTATATAATATATTGTATGTGTTGGAAAACGCTACTGAAGCGTTCCTACCAAAATTCTGAATACTGTGTGTCACCTGGTAATTTGAAAGCAGTCCTATTAATAACAGTAAGACACCATAATATTTAGGGAAAAATTCATCAACACTAAACAAGGGCACAGAAGCATACCACTCCTGTCCTCATGAAGGAGATAAGGCCATCAATAAAACTATAAGAATCTCTCAACACTGCGTGGGTGTATTTTACAATCCCACATTAAAACTATCAGGTTCTGCCACCTCATTAAACAGAGAATACCTAACAGACTACTCGTAAATAATGAAGGTTATGGACATAGTTACCACACAACTTGTCGCTAATCCTCCGTCAGTTGTTATAAACCGCTTAAGCAAATTGTAAAAGTTTTATACCCGATAACAAGGGTTAGTGTTTCCGTTATGTTGGTATATAATGCCAACAAACAGGATCATAATTTTCGTGCTGATCTTGGTGTTTAAGGAAGGATAGTTCTTGTGTTAATATATATATATAAGATTTGACCGGACAAGAAACCGACGCTAATCTTAGTTGAGAACTGACAGGGCAAGTAAATGAAGGATATTATACAACATAACATACGCACTTACAGATATTTTAATATGTTCAGAATCGGACACTGAATCGATTTCAGTTTTATATTTATTTATTTTATAATTTATGTGCACCACACACATACACATACATGTGTTCATAGAAAACGATACAACATTATAAAAAATTGTACAAAGGAACTGCTTATTTTAAAAAGATTTTTTTCCAGCAGACCTGCGAAAGGAGAGATCAGAAGAAATGAAGAATTACATATTTTTTATCCTAAAATAGAAATTTATAAATCTTGATTGCGTCACTAGAAGTTTATGCGTGCGTAGATATCAATACTGATGATACCAATATAGTGCGTGGAATCCTATACGATTTATCTACAATTATGATAACTCGTTTCATAAAAAAACATAACCTGAGTGCAATTACGTATAATTTTAATGCTTAAATTATGATTCTAACTTAATTTCCTAATTGGGGTGTAATAAGGGTGTGCACTTTTCCAGCCAAATACACGTTGTATTTAGAGTAGATATATTCCCTGGCGATAAACCTAAGAATAATAATGCCTACTGGAGTCAGCCAAATGTGCACAATTGTCACTGGCAAAACTAACATACTGCAGATATTTGTGGCCACCAACAAAGCCAATGCCAATACTGCAGCATGAAATCGTGATATGAAAGACATGCCAAAACAAATTCCGCATATAAATTTAACGTTATGCTATTTCCAGAAACAAGGTCGGGTTTATGACGTCTTTCATATCTATAAAATCTAGGCAAATTGTTCACGTGCAGATATAAATAGGCAGAAAATAGAATATATTCTCTACTTATGTCAACACCCAAATATATCTGATACCATGAATCTGTCGACAATTACACAATTTACCTTTTGTAAGATTTGTTTAAGAGCCAAGATTTAAAAAATCAACAAATAACTTCTTCCACTCTGAGTGGAGCAAGAGGGAGTACTTATCAGACTTTTTCGGACCTCTGTTCTTGCGTTCCAGGATCATGACAACTTTTTCAAAAAATCCCGCAGCTCTAGCAGGCAAATGGTTTTAGTCAGTAAAAGTGTGACACGCCCGCCCCACTCAGACCGGGAAAAGTAATTTGATGATTTCCCATCTTTAAAAAAAGCCCTGACAAGTATCGGCCCTGCTGAGCCCCTCCATTTTGCTAATATCCTCTGGATTAAAACATCGACTTGGGTTTGGTTTTACCGGATGGCCGGACGGCGAGCTTCCCATTGCTTACTGTGCACAAGCTAACGCCTACTGTGGCCACTTGGCCTAAAATTTAATCGTTGAACATTCCAAACGAACCATTTTCAAAAGTATGTCAGACATATTATCAAAACACAAAATCGTAGCCTCTACTCTCAATGAAAACAACAACAAATAACGAAAATCCAGTAGCAGCCTTTACTTAGAAGTTAACAGGCGTGCAATTATTAGCACAGTACGAAGCAACTCAGACAACATTTTGTGTCGAGGGTAATTTACTTGGTTACCAACGTTTAATTACTTTACTGCAGCTAAATCACGTGTTAGACTTGTTCTTGTAACGTAATTGCGATTATTTAGATTGATTTAAACATTTTTATTTAGCTTACACCGTGGGAGTGATTGGGAATCGAATCGACATGCTTCTAGAAAGTGATGTGCCGAATAGCCTATCTAAGGCGCGGGCTTGCGGACGGCGAGCTATGGGTAGCTCGCTGACCGACCGTCCGGTAACTACCGGACTGAGCCCAAGTCGTCGACGGCATGCACTATTCCCGCGCGCCTCAAGGAGTTGTCAGCAACAGCAGGGCCTAGCTGGGTCGAAGCCTACCGGGGCCAGGGTTAGTTTTGAAAGATAGCTCGCGCCCCGGTATGAAGGCTTGAAGGAACGGGGTGGGTTTTTAGTCAGTAAGAGTCTGACACTATCTCCCGCACCGCCCAAGAGCGGGGGCTGTCATTGCTGATTTTGCTTATAATAAAATGCTTGAGTTATCTATAAAGTTTTGGCAACTGGATAAGTGCTACTATTGGTCACTATCGTTATCTAGTGCTATATATGCCAGTACAGTACATCTTTCTCTCAGACAACATGAAGATATTGCAAAACACAAAAATTGTTGCTACATAGTTAGGAAGCTCGTTGATGCTTTTCAAAATAAACCCTTACTCTGATGAATTTAATATTGAAACAAAAGATATTACTATTTATCTCTGAATTAATAAATTACTTTAGAAAATACTGAATAAAATTTACTTGTCTAATCATTACAACAAAAACTCCAACTAAGTTCAACAAAACAAGAATATTCTTGTTCGACATTTATCTTAAGGATTTCAGTCGTAAATATCCCTCGATATATTTTTAATTGATAAATTTCCTATACAAAAGATATTTCATTATCAAAGGGCTCATTATTTGGGCTCAACAAAACGTAACTGTCACTAATTCATTATGTTCTATCTCATTTTAATGGAATTCTATAAAAAATAGTTGCCGCAATGATTTATGAGTGTTATCGTAAAGTCGGCTTGTGTTTTTTTAACTTGCGATAAGGGAAGTAATAGAGGAAGCAGCCTGTGATTTATTGTACAGGTCAGTTAATATTTTTTCAATGAACCACTGTTTATGGTACACCCAGGCATATACAAATTTTTGGTTTTAAAATTAAAATCAAAGTCATATTTATTTCCACCCACAGCTTACTGATCACTGCATATTTTATTGTATCTGATAAGGTCTGATTGATTTTTGTTTACAATATTTCCCAATGTTCTTACATTACTTCGTTGCTCGAAGTAGAAGAATAATGTATTCTCGCGTGGGTTCCCAACATCTCGCGACGGATGTCTCGACATGCTAAAATGGCCTCACAAAAAGATGGATTATGATAATCGCAGCCCAAATTGGGCACGTTAAAGGAGAATGTAGCTAATATATTCACAGCTGCGTTTGAGTGCAAGTAAACAATAGGTGCACGAAGTTGTGTGGCAAGTATTGCAAGTCGATGAATCATCAGAACACCCTCACACTTCCGCACGTATTACTGCTAATTAAAACCCGGAGAGAGACCGGAGTCCCGGCTGTCATGTCCCTAATAGGGTTGGCAGAAGACAAGCTTGAGTGTCCGGAGAAGTCTCTACAAAATCTTTCGAAGTTACAACTGTCTGGATAAACTTAGAATGGGTGTTTAGTAGACTTCACTACTTGTTTTAGAATTCAAGTATGCAACTCAATTTGACAATCTGACAAACCCACCTGTTGAAGTTTGGTGTCGGAACGCTAACACGTGCCTACACCATAAATCTATTTTTAAATTAAAACTCTTCCTTTAAATTCTGTATTATGAAGTACTCCAGTTCAGCGAAGGCCATCTGGCGACCCTACCAGATAATTAAAATGCAGCAGTCCTGGAGTAACTTATCGGCCCCAAACGTCACTTGCGCCATAAAACTTATACGAACACGCCTGCGATGACGCACAGACAGTTTAATGGAGGCGAGAGAATTCGGCGACGATTTCTGAAAGTCGACGATAAATAATAAAACATAAAAAAAATGGGTTTAGTGGCCTATATTTGCATCAGACGACAGTATTCTGAGTAAAGTGGTAAGTGATTTTGCATTTTTGAATAGTTTTGAAAGCAGAAATATACATTTCAAGGGGCTTTAGCAGATTTATAAATTGATTTTACTAACAACTAGGTACGTCATACTAATTTTTCATTGAGTTAATATTTATTTCAAAATCAATCACGTTTCGACACCTAAATAACTTCAGGCGGTGCAGTTCTTATATCTAACTTGCATTATTCGTGTTTCAAATTCATTCGTCTTTACGATGTTGCAAGTACTGCCAATTTGCGATCCAGTCCCTTGCCTGCCAGTATGTTAATGTGAAGCGGTTTCGAAAATAGACGCATTCTGACGAAGTTCGGACGTTCAGGGAACGAACACATGGCGTCATTAGGCCGTCTGTCACACTGATAGAAGGATACAGTTACGCACATACATATCCACCCTACAGTAACTCAACTTACATAAAACTTTCTTGGTAGGACCGCCATCTATAAACCCAATAACTTGGGACAATGAGTTCCGAAGTTATAAAGTAGCGATTGGATATTAATTTGTTCTACACTTGAGTAAGTATTAAATCGATAGGCTATATATCAAATATATGCGTGCCCCATTTTGCGAACCTAAAGTAAGTTTATAACTTAAGCGATAAATTGTGAAAGGGAGAGAAGTTTATATCATTCTCTGAAGATATTAAATTTAACTTGATGTGAATATGATAATATCGTACTCTTGCTCCACTTATTGACTATATGTGGAGTAAGAGTATCTTTACGAGTTTTTTTGCCTGAAGCCGGGTTGAAGACATTAGACATTATACCAGATTTTACAATCCACCAAGTTTAAATACAAGAGTAAGTATTTATGAACAAAACCAGAACTAGTCACGACATTAACTGCGAATTAGATCAACGATATTTTCACAATATAAATGAATGACAAAAAACAATTTAAAAAATTTGATGACAGAAAATATGAAATGCCCTAATAAACGGGTGCAAATAAATCCAACTGGAAATGAAGAAATCCCAGCAGATGGTAACCGTACTTATGAGAATAAACGTTGCGTTTAAGAAAGCCGCCGAAGGCGTGGGCGGGCACTACACTTCACTACAGGCACCGCTTTAGTCACTAAGTGCTTCTCCAAACAACGACAATAACGCAAACGCGACGGTTAGCGTAACAGTTACGTGTGAAAGTCCAAATCAGTGTACTGATACCGATAACCTAACGTTACTTCACTTAAAAGGACTGGTGATAAATAGTGAGAACATTTTAAGACTAGATAAAGCGCTTTAAGTACTTACTTAACACTTTCACAAAACATGTAAGTACTTCCGAACTACTATCGTGTAATAAATTCTTCGGAAACAACAGATAAAGTGTCTAAAATTATTCTTCAATAAATCTTCTTTAGTTATTTTTCCGAGTTTTATTATCATCTCTATTTATTTTTCTATCTTCAACTAATTCAAGTGGAAGATTCATCTGTTTGACTGTCGTAAAAAAGTAGTCAAGTTTAAGGCCAGTGTTTACTTTACAAGTTTTATTGCTGTTTGAATTTCAATGTAAGGAGCACTCTTCAATGTGTATAAGGAAAAGGAGACGAATATTACTTTGAGAAGACAAAGACAATGTAAAATACACGAATAAATAAAAGACATGGAACGTTCTGTCTAGCAAACAAACATCTCATCGTAACAAAGTTAAGTCGGTCCGTCAATCGGTCCAATATATTTTATTCATGAAAGTGATCCTGCTGAATTCACAACACTTCTTTGAATACGGTTATTCTGTCTCCATATATTTTGTCTCCAGGACAAGACACTTATTCCGGAATAGATAGCGGCTACATTTCCTTTTGTCTCCCAAACATACAATGATTACAGATTACCATAAACACCCTTGCCTATCGTGGGAAAAAACATGCATTTGTCACGGCAAATACACTGTGTTATACTTACACAACTTTTCATTTTGGACCCCTACACGAACAGACAAAACCCATTAGGTGTGTGATAATGCAAGTTCATCGTGGCACAGGTATTGTTTAGTGTTGCCAGCGGAACAAAGCCGTTGGGTTGCCGTCTCATCTACGGACCTATTACGATCCATTGTTGAGGAAGCATGTACAAAATTAAAATGCAGCATTGTCTGAGCTCGCACGCCAACCTATCGGTGTTTTTGTTTTAGTAAACAGTGAAATAAGTTGCTTCGTTTGGAGACAGTGCATGCAACGGGTTGGTAACTTATAGACAACAGGTCCAGTTTCTAAAATTTTCCCTATGACTGCAGTGTAAAAACTAAGATTCTCAGATGGACTCTTTTTTTGCGTCCTGAAAACATAGTGTGCAGAGAATCCACAGGAAAATCGTGGCTGTAAACCTAAAACGCATAAAGTAAGAACAGTTACAGAAATAAAATAGTTATATCCACATTCACAAGGTTAGCATGCAAGAACTTAACAATCAATACACAATTTAAATTTTAAGTGCGAAAAGTTCCAGTAACGGCATCGTGCAATTTTCTTTCGACCAACTTATAAAATGTGGACTCCCCTCGGCCGGTCGAGCAAGTTTAAATTGCCCTCTTCTTTTTTTCACTATCTTTCCTTCCACTCACTTTTTCCTATTTAAACTTTTCCGTTTTATTTTAAAACCGACCACGACTTGTAACAACGTACGATTTTTATCGAGTTTTGTGTTCGAAACTAGATGTTTATAGAATATTCAAGAGTATCGTTTGTCCCTATTATGGGGTTGGAGTAGTGCTAGTGTTACATCGTTTGGGTAAAGGCTTCGAGTTTTGTTGTTGTTATTGGAAGACCACACGTTTGTTAAAATACCAAATATAACTTAGCTTTTAGTCTGAATTATCTGATTATGGTAAACAAGTATGCCTATTTGTTTCTCTTTCAATTCTATAGAAAATTCTAACTACAATACCGTGACCCAAGTATCGACAAGCCATGTTTTACCAGAAATCAAACACTTATAAGCTAAGCAATGTAAACAACTTTACAGTTTCTATAGCCGCTCTCGTCCGTATAGAACAGTCGTTAGATTTCGATTGCTCTTTTCTCGAGCGCTCTTGATTTAATCGTCGAGATTCGAGTATTAACACCGAGTAAGGTGCTTGGAGAGCCCTTGCGAATATGTTCCGTTAGTCTTTTTGTACTAAGACGAGGTTCTTCTTAGAAATACATACTTTAATGAGACATGTGGATTTTGTGTGAGAAACATTATTATACACGCTTCGTGAGATATGATTTTTAATGTCGGTTATATATGTGAAGACACGTTTTTATTCATCGTGGTGTTGACCAAAATAATGGTAGAAAAGGAAAAAATGAAACCTTATACTACACTTTCTTGTCTGTCCGCCCGTCCGTCTGTCTGTCTAGTCTGTCAAGACCCTTTATCTAGGGAACGCGTAGAAGTATCGAGTTAAAATTTGATGATTTTCCCACCTAAAAAAAATGATAAGTTATATATTTTTTTGCCAAAAAAATAGCGTAAAAAATGTAGGCAAAGAAGCCATGCAACTAAAGTAAATAAAAATAATCAGGAAGTCAATTAATTCATTAATCTAAAACTTAGCTCTCTCATGGTCTTTCTATTGTGTCTCTAAAGGTTAATTAGAATATAATATACCAATTGACTCACAAAGAAATTACGAAGAAACAAAACAGATTATCTGCTCAACATCCACTTAAGCAGTTTAACTTTAAAATCAACATGCCGTCAGTATCTACCCACACTCGCATAAATACACTCCAGTAATGCTTTTCACTTAGTCAAAACAAAGATGGGTATAATTTGTTCGATGCGTTCGCTAAATGGACGCAAACTGCCCGAGGTACAGTAGATATATTTTAAGGGAGAAAATAAAATTTTAAACAAAGACTCGTAACGTTAACCCTTTCTGACCCCACACGGGTACAGTTTGGCACCATAACATAACATCAGCTATAAACCGTGGGTATGAAATCGGTAGGACGGTGTTACCCCTTCTATAGCGCAGTTTTTCCTTGAAATCCGTCCGTTTTCAAGAATGTTCTCTTAGGACAGACTTCATTTCATAATTATGGTTCATGAATAGTAAAGGCATTTCACATACTACTAAAATATCTTATAATAAATAACGCTCTTAATGTTCTTTTAACGCATACATTGTTAAAAATTAAACTCGTAAAAAAATTTAGAACTGACATTAAAAACTCTAATCAAATTAAATTAAAAATCTACTAAAAAAGTCCGAAATATTTCCTATTTTTTTCAAGTAAATTTTCTTCAAATTAGAAAAACTTAGGGATTTTTTTTCGTGTGGCAACTCAATGTATATTGTACCGAGTGGCACCACAATTTGCGTATCCACCTTGCCGTCAAAACTCGCCGGTTGCCATGGCAACCCCCTCTGCGGTCCGCGCCGTGCATTCAGCACTGTTTTGAAATTTTCCCTGAACTCGTTGTTTAATCCGTATTAAAATAATAAAACGGCCCAATGTTTCGCCTCTCTGTGTACTGGCCAACGTTATTAAATTGTTAAAATATCTGCCATATATCCGGGACGTCGGAATAAAAAACAGGTTTTATTGGTTTGCTATTTTTAAAATGAGTCAACAAACGAACGTGTACTTTATTCATTTCACTTTGTTTGGTTTATTTCATACACAACAAAATATGAAGATACGTTTATAATTTACGATTATTTGAAAGATAAATAGGATCTTTAGTCGTTTAATTTTTACTACACACACTTTTAAACACGTAAGACTATTTTTATGACCGTCTTTCTAAACATTTGACTGCAGAAGTGCAGCTTAGAACTTTGTGCTGTGAATACTTTGGATAAAAGCGAAGTAATTTCGTCGACAACACATGGTGCATAACAATTGGTGTTAGAGAACAACATGAGCGCTAATACGAGGGTAGGTACAGTCGAAATAGACCGTTAAACTCCACGGCTCGAGACGAATACGACTGCTCCAAAATACGCCCGGGCGGTAATAGAAATGGCACAAGTAAATTGTTATTGACGTGTATACTGAAACGTGCAGGTGATTTCGAGAATTAGTGCTGTGTTATTTGAAAAGTTATTTGAGTTTGGTGAAATATTGTACCAATATTCAGTTCAGAACTTTAGACGCTTGTAGTTACAAAACTCAAGGGTTAATGAAAATAATTATGGTTTTGAGTTCTGACTGCATTCCTTTTTTTACCCAGTAGGAAAAAGTATCCCTATCTCTAAGTACCAATCCAACCACCAAACCAACTGGATTGCAATATATGAGTTCATGAAAAAGTAAATTATGACACCTGACTTCTTCAATATTTCAGAAAGTAGGCTCTTTATGTTGCCAAGGGGAGAAGCAAGCAGGGGTGACCTATTCGGAGTCGGGATCAAAGGAGGATTCAGTGGCAGAAATTGAAGGCCTAGTGCGATTTTTTTAATACAGATCGCGTTAACATATATATGTTTGTTTAAGTCAAATCGGATAGAAATATTTTTTCACGCGGCACGTAAACAGTTTTAGTAAAAATTTATATTTACTTTAACGCGATAGAGTACCTGTGATAAAAACTGGCACTAAAACCACTGCAAAATAAAAATGGATGAAATGACTTTAACTGGAATCGATTAAAACTTGATCAATTTCATCTTTTTACTAATGAGTGACCACTACACAATATTATATAAGGTACATTCTTGTTTTGTCTAGGTTCCACAGCGTCTATTAAGTCAATGGTGGTTGTTTAAATTGGCAACAAGTTTACGTCCTCATTTGTGGACAATACGTCCATCAAAATATTTAGTCAACACAACACAATGGTTGTCGTATACCAAGTCATGTATCTCAAGTCATGTTTTAGCTGTTGAAAGCGTAACGTCATAATGCTGCCTCTTAGCGTGTCAATGACAAAAATAGTTTTTTTTTTTTTTCAAATTAATTTCTTGCACTGGTCACTGGGCATTACCGTGCGTAGCCGAATAGAGTCCGATTCAGCCACAGCAATGCCATCCACTGACATTGTCATTAGATCCCTACGTGAACGAGTAGGTAACAAGACACGTGACGGAGAATGGGAGATAGGACCGCACAAACTATGAAAATTGGAACCGTTCGAGAATCCATCCAATCCGTCAGATAATGATTTAATAAAAACTCTAGACTAACATTTGACACATGACGTGTTCCTATAAAATCAAATGATGTTATTTCCTTATCCTCTTTGGAATCACATGCAATTGTGATGCAGTGAGTACATGACTACGTGGCGCTAATGCATGTGCTTTCAAGTGGGTTCGACGCACTTAATATCAACTTGCGTCATTATGGACAACAACAATCGATATTGTTAAAATAAAGTTTTTACTTTTAAGTCACAACACTATAAACTGGAAACCTAAGTTAACCAAAAGTTGCTCTGTCACTATGGTCCAAACACTTCGAATTCATTTGTTTTGATCTTTATTTGTTATGATTTTACTAATAGGCTCGTTTTGGAACACTGCCTGACCAGATGGTACACGATACACGATACATTTTTGAATTAAAATTCAATAGTGTATAAAAAATGGAAATCTACGAAGGACGTAGGTATTAATAATGTAAGTTTAAAAAAAAAATGAAAAACGAATCTGTGGAGGATGTGGTAACTAACCACATCGCAGTAATAAAAAAATGGTTGCCTGTAAAGTCGGTTTTACGGGCGAAGATTTTACGTGACAACGTCTTTTTTTTTCCAACGCCAAGAACGTTCGAGAAAGACAAAGACAGAGACACAAGCATGCGCCGATTCAATGCGCCTAATTCTCTAGTGCTGCGCGCGCGGCAGACC
This sequence comes from Mythimna albipuncta, assembly GCA_929112965.1. Taxonomy (NCBI): domain Eukaryota; kingdom Metazoa; phylum Arthropoda; class Insecta; order Lepidoptera; family Noctuidae; genus Mythimna; species Mythimna albipuncta. The sequence continues at coordinate 13,853,341 of OV815969.1, forward strand.
GATCATAGTTGAGTGGGAGAGAGACGCAAGGCATTCGGCGGGCCTCTCTCTCGTTCGGTGACTCATCGTAACGTTACCGAGCGTTACACACTTTTTCATAAGTGACTCCCAGCCGCAACCTAATTTAAGACGTTGTCACGTCAAAAAACAATGTTTGTTTTATTTTATTTTTAATTTTGAGATTATTGCTATACGCTTTAGTGTATACCTACTGTAAGTATGACAAGCAATTTATTTAAAAATAAACAATAGAATATTGTAATTAGTCGGCGAAAATAAACGTGTCTACCTAAATTTGCCGTCCTTAATCCATCTGCACCTAACGAATACCAAATAATCGGCATACCTACATCTAGTTAACCTTTAACAACAACGCCGACGCCGCACCCATCAGCCAGTAAAATCAAAAATACACAAACGTTGTTCAATACAATACAAAGTCCGTACAACAACAGATATTTGTCGCAGGTACCAATATTTCCAATGCTATCTCTAAATTAGAGATGTAAGGAAAATCAATTAGCGGTAGCGGAATGAAAGACTGGTGGAGATGGGCAAAGCATTATAAACAAACGGCAGACAAAAAAATCTAAGAAAAATCGTGTTAGGAACCAAAAGATAATAATTATAGTTGCGGAATTGTTCGAAAGAGTCACCGTGACCTTAGAATGTAAAAGGCAACTGAAACCACGAAGATGGGTTTTAGTCAATGATATCTGACACTCCTCTTGCTCCACCTAGACGAGGGAAATTACATAGTTAATAATTTCCCACACTAGAACAATAAGGGGAAAATTATAGGTACATGTTTAAATTTTAATAAAACTGTTTTTCTACTTAACCACGTTCTTAACAAGGTCTTAATTTTTACAAAATAAAGTAAATCTATGGAGATAGCAGTCACATGAGAACAAAAGCTTAAATATCCGCGAAGATAGGTGCAGATACTTACATTTTCATGCGGAAGTTTCGTCTAATGGAAACGGAGATGAAACTCCGATGAAACTGATATAAATACAAATTGTTTGTTACTGAAGTGAGTGATATTTTAGATACTGCTTATATCCATTGAAATTATCAACTTTCTTCAAGAAAGTCATAGAAAATGTCGAAAAAAAATTGGGACATACGAAATAATAATAATGTTTTTAATAATAAGTAAAAATACCTGTACGTATAAACTGTCACACAATAGTCAATTTAAAATTCGAACACTGGCTTCTCTTGAAGGCAGTGTCTTCGCATAAATAGCTCTAGACGAGCAATTTATGAACGTAGAGCATACCTACAATGTAGTATATTCGGATAGTTACAGATAAAATGTAAACTAAAAATGCAAGAAATATTAATAAATGTGAAATATGATCTGCTGATGATATTTGCTTTACGGAAAGTCCAACGTCCGTTGTCCATTTCGATGGGCAGAAACAGTATCTAAAATATGACGACCCATTTCCGTTACTTACTGTAAATATCAATAAAGACTCGTAATTAGATAGATGCGACAGCCGGCGGCAAATGCCAAATGTAGGTACATATGAACCACAGTGAATGGTACCTATATACCTATGTGGTTTCATCCAGTCGGCGAAATGTTATTCATTTATTTGGGACAGAGCTGCTGAACATAAAGTTTAATTTAACACTGTATTGATTCAGTTTGTTTGTATGAAATTTTTCCAGTTTGCAAAATCTTCAGTTGTCAATTTTACTGAAAAGGTATTCATAAAATTAGTACCTATGTGGATGTAAAATATACCACTGCAACTCTTTCAATTTCATAATAATGTGATGGTGAATAGATACCTTTTATAACAGGTAGTATATTTATAGAAAAATCTGCATAACTTAAAAAGTAAATATTGTTTGGTTATCAACAAATAAACGCACCAAAAAATCTAAGCTAAAACTGAGTACTTGTAAATATGGATAAATAAAAAATAAATGGTAACTATGAATACTTCAAGGAAAAAAAGTCGCAACAGTAATATGTGTGTTATCTGTATGTGTTATCTTTAGAGAAAGATTGACTAAGAAAGTTATTTAGTGTACCTACGGGGTTTGTTATCAGGTTATTTAAATAAAACGACCAAAACGGGTACCACACCCTTTGTACTTTTGCTTTGATAGCATACACATAATACATACAAGTATACAATAACTATAACAGTACAATAACAGTAGGAATAAATAAATTATATACTAGCACTTACTGAGTTGTTGCTTGCTCCGAAAACCGATACGGAAAGAGCGACATGACAGCGCGCCATTCCTTTTTATAAACTCTTGTAACTGTCAAATACACCGCGCTGTCAAGTCGCAGTCCGTTTCGAGTTGTCAGTGCAAAAAATACATTTAATGTTGCTAATACAGAAAATAATCTAGTGTATGAACATTATCATAAGAATCGCTAACATGTGTATATGTCAAACATAGGTGTAAAGGCTATATCACAAACCTATCCCACAGCACACTGCAGTCAATCGACAACTGAGCTGTGATGGGTCGTTAAACTTCACGAGGCTATCCGTGGTGCAACCGTCAATCCGGAACTAGTCTCGTCGCGTAATGGGGCATTAGGTTTAAAATGTGCTATACATTGTTTTAATTGTTAGACGTTATTTTGATTGATTGCAATTAGAATTGCCGGACTAACTGGTACACTGAATTTTACATTAGGTAAAACTGCAATAAGGTGTTCTGTAGAGCTATTAATATCAACCTGTGTTTTAAAATGTTGGCAAGAAAACAAAACCAACAGTTATTGACGCTTACACGAAAGCGTCAATAAATAATACTTTATTTTACATCATAAATACAATTATACTCATTCCAGTAATGCATAGACTTTCTTAATAGCACATAAAGTTCTTGAAGATGAAAGCGCTAAAAATAACAACGCAACATCCTGCAATCACTGCCAAGCCAACGTTGAAAATCTCAATGAAAACAAAAACATTTTGTTACAAAACTTTAATCGAGACCTTGAGGTTCGCAAGAGGCAAGAGGCAGACTTCAACCGACCACTCGACGAGGCAGAGAACCTCAAGTGGTCTTCACATCGAGCAGCTGTTACGACCGGCTGCGCCCCATCACACGGAGAAAATATACGAACTGTTCAAACAAATGTCTCTAAAATATACGGCCGCACCGACCGATAGAAAAATAATATTGGCTGTTTACACTAACTTATACAAACATTTTTATAAGCGGTTTGTTAAATTAAAAACACATTTTTGGATGCGTTTCCAGATTTGAATGGCTGTGTGATTCTGTTACGTGGGAACAGTTTGAACAATATTTAAACTGTACAAATAAAAATAACCAACTTCTTGGAAGATAAATAAAACTAATTAGATGAGCAAACAATGATTTTACACATAACGCTATGAAGAAACACAATTTAAAGACATCAATGTTTCCACCACCAATTCCATACAATCTTCGTATTATGATATAACTAAAACTCTGTATGAATATATGAATTTGAACCACCTAAAAGAATGTGACAAGAATTCTTTTGTAAACCAACAATGATCGTCATAATAAGTTATGTTGAGAGTGCACAGATAAAAAGCACATGTATGTGATAAAACAAATGACAAACATTAAGAAATTACGACACTAGCGCTGGCACAAGCAAGTGTCGTGAGTGGATACAACATTTTGAAATGTGGCAGTGAAAACAAGGAATTTTGAATGCATGCCTATTAAAACATTGCAAATCTTTGAAATGTCGGTGGAAATATTTTTTTCAATATGATTTCTGTACAGACAGGAAATACTGCAAAACGTATGATGTAGCTATAGTTAGATATCTTAGCAATATCAATTGAACTTATTTGTCTTTGCTTTTAGTCTTCTACTCGAGCCCCTCTTGGACGCTATGAGTCAGGTCCAGAAAGATTCTGATTGCATACGAGTGACGTCCATTCTGAGGCAGGACATTTGTAAACAAAAGGTCCGTCAAAATATTGTTTGCAAAGGGGGATAGTGCGGTGTGCCTTGTCATAATATTTACTACAATTTTGGTGGCAATATTTTTCAAAATTGATGTCGACATGCTAACCACGTTTTTAGTGTTTACTAGTGTAGTTTTTGTATCATAACTTAAACCCTTTACTGCATGATTTTTTTATTTAAAATTCCATCGATATATCCTTTAGAACCAAGTAAAAATAAAATCAAAGATCTTACAACGACCGTTCTCAAACTAATGTTGCATACTAGGCACGTCCAGGGTTTGCAAAACGAAACTTGAAACTTGGTGTGTTCGTACTTTCGTAAGTTGTAGTAGATTCCACTATGTACCCATTACTTGTTTGCTTAAATTGCTTGTTTGAATGTCTTGAAACAATGTTTACGATTCGAACAAGTGACAATCAACAATGGTGTGTTGCAGACAACGGTTGAACGGTTGAACACACCTGTTTAATGTTGAGATTAATCTATGCTTTTTACTTGACTACAAATAGGGTCTTGTTGAAAATAGTGTCCATGTTTTATATTGATTTAAGCCAAATTTTTGCCACGAGGCATTTAATAAACAGGGTCGAGTGAAAGAAAATAATTGTCTTCATGAATAGGTTACACACACACAGTGTACAGGCTATTAAGACATCCGTAATTTTAAAATTCGGTACGAAACCTAACTTGACAAAACCGAACCCATTGATTTGTGACACCTAAACAGTAATTACAAGGTATTTTTTCGAAGAACACGTTATTATAGGGTCTCACTCATGGTATCTTGGGAATATGAATATTGTTATTAAAGATACGTGTATGTTATTGTTTGTTTTAAATACTGTTAACAATAGTTAATCTTTCTATGAATACATTTGTTATGCTCTAGCGGCACCTAACATTATCAAAGACGTGACGGTCGAAGATCATTTATGTATGCACACTATGAAATGTATATAAACCATCATCATCAACATTTACGTCTACAATTTTCTGAAGCGCCATCGAATCCATAACATTTTTAATAAAGCACTTCTGATGAAAACTTTAATGTTAGCGATGCCTTAGGAATACATTAGCTTAAAATTTAAATCAACTAAATTCTTCGTCGTACAGACACATGACAAATGACGAGTAGAACACTTCAAAGCTTATATTAAATTAAATCAAAATTCTCCATGCTGATCGTTTACATATGGGACGACGGATTTAGAATGTAATAGATTACAATAATAGTGCTGTGCTAAGAGCATTTTCAACACTTCCAATAATAAAAGCTATAAGATTAAGAACATTTTTAAATCCGAATACAGTTTATGGATCATGTGCAACTCGTAAAAACCTTCATGAATTACATGGGATTAAGCCGAAAGTTATAGTTCTGCGGTAGGTCGTACACCCGTCCAATACGAATTACTCAAAATAAGAAACGTACAGGCAATTGTCTCCCTTATTTTCTCGGAAACATCGTCTAAAATGTCGTGAAGAGCTTAGTTTAATGTGAATATATACGACAAATCGAAACAACGTTCCGTGAAGTGCTAATCCGAAACATATGTGACTAAAAAAATCACTTGAGATAAGGGTCAGTTTCAAGAACACGCCTTGCAGCGCATACATCGCGCTATAAAAAGAGCATCGGATCAACGGATTGACAATGACAAGCGTTTAAGGGCCGCGTTTATTTATATGTACAAGTATTTCCTTTTAGCGACGCCGTAGAGACAAAACAAGCAACTTTTAGATAAGCATTGTACGTCTGACAAGACGAGCCAAGCTATATTATGGTAATAACTTTGCCTCTAAGCGGAACGTAGACGGTTAGTTACGAACGAAACAGGATGTATTAAATTAGAAAATATATCTCTTACACGAGTATTCTTAAATGTGAAGCGAAATGTATGAAAATAGTAAAGTTTGGCGATAAATTCAAGTCGAATGTGTCGGGTTTGCGCTTGTAAAACTTGAGTTAGTTGTAAAACATCATGTATTAACATCTTGCTTGGCGTTATTTTATTTTATGGTACTACTTTCTTATTTTATGTGAATAAATATAGAAGAACTACGAAAATTAATTTTAAAGTAAGACTACTGTCTGCGGGAAACTTTATCAGAAACTTTAATATTTCACTGTGAGAAAATGGTTGCTTGGTTTTAAATTGTAGATACAATTTATAGCTTGAAATTGTATAGTCCGATTTGTACGCACCGAATGTCTTAATCTGCCTTTATCAGCCGTAAAATTTTAATTAAAAACACACATACATGGTTGAATGTCCTCATAAAGGCACACTCATGTATTGGGAGTCGGCCTCGGGACAGAACACAAAAACTATCGAATGTGTAATTGAGTCGTCGTGAGTCACTCGGGGCGGGCACACATCTGCTGTGCTACGTAGTGGCTGCTTGAAGGTAAGTTACTGGATGAACTATTGTATTCAGATTCATGCACAAAAAAAGTGCAAGAATTAATCAAGAATTGTGGTGAGTTCGATTTGAAAATACTAGATATTTTTTTTTATCCATCTCAATAAAACCATCCAATCGAACTTAAATAGACAAATCATTTGTCATGATAATAATATCATAGTCCGAACGCAAACACGTCATATAACTGGAACTTAAGCTACCTCACAAAACGGCTAGTACGGCAGCCAGCCTTTCTGTGAAGATCGTCGATAAACCTCAATTAGGCGTCCTACCGATAAATTAAAACCCGGGCTATAGCGAAAAAATCTTTTCAAACACCCATTTAGATATACCATTGCATCCACGTACCCGAGGATGTAGCGTTAGAAGGCCTGCCACAAGGTGAACCGATGACCTGGTCAAGGTCCCAGGAATCCGATGGATGACAGACGCATGGGACAATTCGTTGTGGTGACATTTGAGAGAGGCCTATGTGCAATGGCGGACGTCTTTCGGCTGAAATGATGATGATGAAGATGACTCATTTAGTCCCCATAACATAGCAAAAAGACAGTATTCATTGAGATATCTAAAATGTGAACTCAGCTTTAGTATTTTGGCACGTCCCCTCTTTGAAAAGTAGTTGGACTCTCGCTCCCGAGTTTCTCGCACCAGATTCAGGCGGAAGAAGTGCCCGGGTATCAGCATTGTGCGGACCGCCTTATGGACATGGTAAAGCATACGGTGGAGATGTGCCCCTCTTGAGTAGAGCACTACCGTGTGACCTTTCGCAACGGTCCCTGGTTCAGGCTACCAACCGACCACGGTAGACGTGGGCCGTCAGGACCGAGACCAAGTTGTCCACAGTACCTACATTCCCGTGTTGTGTGTCACTCAGTAGTAAAGCAGCTTACTACCGGTGAAAAAAATTTCACAATCCGACCAGTACTTTCAGAGATCTCCTAGAAACAAAAACATAAAAACAAACTTTACCTCTTTATATTATTAATATAGATAGATATATGTCGATGCGGAGACTTCTCGCGCCGGACCTTGATCGAGGCCATGGTCCGGAGCGAGGAGGAGTGGTAGGCGGTCGCCGACTTCTGCGAAGCAGTAATGCTCGCTAAGGAGGAGGCCGACCGCATCAGGCAACGGCGCTCTCGCCGCCGCCGCCGGGATTCCGATCCCGATTTCCAGCCACCGTAGGCGCGGGCTTGCGGACAGTGAGCAATGGGTAGCAAGCTGTCCGGCCGTCCGGTAACCGGACCAAGCCCAAGTCGTCGACGGCGCGCGCTGTTCCCGCGCGCCTCAAGGAGTTGTAGGGCACAGGTGTGGTTTTAGTCACAAAATCTGACATGCTCTCCCGCTCTAGAGTGTAGCGTCAGAAGTTATTGGATGGTTTAACATTACAGAAAAAAGGAAATAGGGCGGGCACCAGTATGTGTCTAATGAGTTTGTATTTATCCATATAGAAATGACAACTTATCTTTACTAATAAGAATTCTACCTACACTCCACTACAACTTACACAAAAATGCCCCAGTATGCTACCACAGTGCGACCTCACCTATTCCCCGAGGTGCACTACCGCGGTTTAGTTCCGGTACTTGCGTAGTCTTTTGTTTCGCGCCCTAACCGCCCACCGCGTATTATTTAGCTAAAACCAGGGGACCGTTTTAATGGACTACACAAAACTAGAAAACGAGGGGCCCGGAAAGATTAGATTTCTTATCAACGAAAAAAATCTTAGCACAAAAGTGTACCCTAATACAAATTGTATTGACTGTTTGGTTACCAAATATTATAAATAAATACAAGGGAGGGTTTTCGTACTGGTATTGTTTTTTTTTTCGTGAGACATTTTAATGTTTTATTATTTTTTACTTACTTGCATGTTTCGAGATTTCCTGGCTAGTTTCTATCCTAGTACTCCAAGCACAGCTTTTAAAACAAATCCACGTCTGACCAATCCTGAAATAATCTATCCAGTGTTTTTCTTGTCAGGTTATGCTTAGGTTTCAAATTGCTAAGGAAGTGAATAAAGCAGCATTTCCATGAATAATCTGATTTATAACGATATTGTTGGCTCCTGTAACAATAGGTATTTAAAGTAATTAGTCACTCGTCAACGGACGTAAACTATTAAAGATTGCTTGACCGGTGGTTAACGCGTGGCCATTGTGTGAAGGCGTCAGATGTTATGGCTGCATTGTACGCAAATATAAGTTTATTTTTTAACGTTCAAGCAAATAGGGCTATTATTTCTGAATACTTGAAGCTCTCTAATGTTTCTGTGTAATGAATAATTAAAATTATCTCCAAAATTACTTTCGAACAAACGAGCATCAATTTATTTTTTGAAACGCCTAATAAAATTTAAAAATAGAACAAATTATTTTACAGCCAGCCGTAAAATTGTGCCCACATAAATAAATTAACCACAGAATATAAAAATTAACGCGAAACGCGAGAATGTCATTCGTTGTAATATCATTGTACGTTATCCCATATGCGGGTAGGGATGGCGATAATATAATTAACGCGATTATGGTACGCCCACCACCCTATTGTTAAGTTTTAATGTAATGTAACTAATCGATGCATTAAAGCTCAAAGTGATAATTAAGTTATCGTGTGTCTAAGCTAGAAATAAAATAAAGATGCTTTTACAACGATGAGTCACTTTTGATCAAGCAAAAAGTAAAAGACGTTTGCCAAGATAAGTTGATTAATGGTTTACAGCACACGTTAACTGCTGCGTAGGACTTTTTGACGTAGGTTAAAACGCTTATCTTACTTTACGCCCATTTTGCCTTACGAAACGGCGCTGAATAAATCTTGCTGATTGACGCGTGTTAAGTTGTAGAATTAGGTACGAAGATGTTTAAAACCAGAACTCATCTCATTTTTGAATGCAGTCTTATCCCCTTGAGTTTGTTTCGGTGTTTCTTCTCAGGGCAGTCAGCTACGAAACACCGGCCTCATCTAGTTTAAACTGACTGAAAACAAAATTGTCATGTAAGAGTGGTTTTTATTTAAACCTATTTGCAAAATAAAGATCATTTATCACTTATCAAACTTTCGGACTTTTCAGTAATTTTGTGATCATTTGAGATATAACCGATTAGGTAGGTATAACAAAAAATAAAACGAAAAAAAAAAATTATTGGTATTTATCTATCTAGAAAAAATGCATGTCACCAGCTATCCTATGTAGTTATCTATAAAGAACACTACAAAAATAAACCTTGACTATTAAAAATAACAATATAAGGTAGCGAATAATAGAAATCCCAACGGTATAAATTACATTGTGTGATAAACATCTTTGGCTCCCTCACCCGTACCCGCAGATAATCCCTGAAATGAATGTGACAATAATAATGAATGGTGTTGCCACGGCAAAAAATTCAATTAAGAATGCAATCTATAATGATGGTATGGCATCGCATTGATGGAATATACAGGCAGGTAAGTACTGTGACGAAACTAATGATAAGGATAAAATAAAGCAGAACAGACACTTATAACAGAACAGGTACTTGGTAAATAATGAAGGACTACCTATAGATTTCGCTTCAACACAAGTTTGTATATTTTGATTTTGTTGAGTATATTCTCTGAATATTTCTCAGACCACCCTGTGGGAAAACAAATATTCAAAGATTTTACAAAATTAAACAAAATATTCATACATAACGCATGCATAAAGTGACTATCTTTAAAGAAAGAACACAATATACAACGAAAAATTATTCCCAGCATTCAAGAAAACACCATTGCCCTAGCATAACAGTCACTTAATAAAATTTAAGCGTTGAACAGTTTAGCCGTAGAACCCATAAAGAAGTCGATGGGCCGGAGGACGCTACAATGACGGCGGCCGTCCCAGGACATTCGGACCAAGTTTATTTTACTGTTCCCACTAAAATGTGCAGTAAAAACCCGCCCACGCGATGTAGCGCCCATGATATTCCTACTGACCTCTGCCCTCCTATAAAGAATATCCCAGACGCATAATCCCATGGAAACTTTATTGTCACCCGATAATTTAATACCGATTCGAATGTAAGAATAAAAATTTTCATCCTTTTCAAGTATAGAAAAGTAAATAATGAGGATTTTAATGATCTCCCGGTTTTTAATATGGTCTCCCTCATATATCTTGTCCTTTGTAGTCGTGTATCCCTTTTTGAATACAGGGATGTCTAAAGAGTAATTCAATAAAAAGTTTTTATCGACGCTGCCTGCAATGCAGCGGTTATAAGCTGGCCACACTCCAGTTCCCAGATTGTGTTCGAATTATACAGGCATTTTATAAAAGCTGTTTCATTTTGTAGGCCATACGGTGGACGTCATTTTTATCTACATAAAGACAAAGGAAATGCGTTTTACTAGCCAGTTTTATTTTAAAATTGAATCCATTTTCGAATTAAAATTTTCGCAATTTTACGTTGGCAAGGAAACAAAATTTAATAAACCGAACAAGCGTCGTTGGCTGCATTCTAAGATAAAAGATAGCAGAAATATATTGTGTTTCTTAACAATAATAATTCATAAAGTAAAAAGATTGGAATAACAATAATTTATTGCTTGCATGTATTCTTATGTCAATTACTTGATACATCTAGCGCATTACTCATCGTAACATGACTGTCCTTTGACCGACGCAATAGGTAACTCAGATATGGTTACTGATGCATCTTTAGGGCGGGAGCTTTATTGGCCTGAGTCGTTTAACTTATTTAGTTTTATTGGTCTTACACCGTTTATCGTATTAAGACAATCCAGTTATGCCATCTCACATTCCGTGGGGTGTTTTGATAAACCGTTCAATTTAGTAAAGGATGATGCTTGATTCTAAATGGGTACTATTTCCTCTAGATGATGATAGTGGGCGGTTCTATTGCGGTGTAGATTGAAAGTTAGGTAATCCCTAGCTTTCGCTTATTATAGCTCAGGTTAGAGAAAGGCATTGATCGCTATCGAATAGATATCTATTTCGATAATAAAATCTGAGAAATTCTATGTAATTTGTACATATTGTGCTTGGCTCTATTGTGGCCCTTAATCATAATTATTTGCGAGCGAGCCTTTGCTAGTCTTGTACCTACCGTAATTGTAACTAATGAATGTTCATGGCTAGCTAGCTCAGTACACATGTACGTACCTACTAACGAACCCCGTGCTGTGCTACTTAGCAACATGTCTTCTACACCGCACTTACCTACAAGTAAAAGGAAACTAATCACAAGTTTTACTTATTGCGTAGGAACTACTTCAGTGGTAGTGCCACAAGTCCAATAACTTTACTAGCCTGTTACCTATATACGTAATAGGAGGATGCTGCTGTTCAACATTATTCAAATCATTAAAGTACGTCTTACGAAATCAACAGGAAAAAGACAGTAACTCTCACCGTTTGCTTGTGGGTTGGCGTTTCCTGATCACAATACCTAAGTTCTCATATAATCATATCATAATTTATATTCGGAAAACAGCCATTGTAAAAGATCAGACAGATGGCCGTTGATTCGGCAGAAAGCCATTGTTGTTGCATTACATAGCTCTAAAGCACAAAATAAGTGTTTTGTGTCTCAAGTCTTAAGCAAGCTGAAATGACTAAAGGCTGGTGGGCATATTTGCCGTAGATCCAAATAATGTTAGATTACGGTTGACGCGCTAGGTAGAATATGTTCATGAGGAGAAAAAAAACAGAGTAGACGTTTTCTGGAGTAGATCTACAAACATAAAATGAGATAAGTGTAGCATGGATCTTTGCAGGGGGCTGACAGAACCTCTAAAAAAGTTACCTTGAATCGAGATTATATTGTGCATTTAAAGAGGCCATCAGCAATGGACTGCAGTAGACTGATGAGTTTGAAATCATGAGACTAGTAAGCCAAGACCATGTCGTCCAATATTAGGTGCGCTTCGCACATCCACTTTCAAACATGCTTCGGATTCCTACAAAGAAATATTGGGGTAGGCAAAGGCATTGTAGGCAATGGCAATGACTGCTGCAGCCATATGAAAAAAGAAGCTGCTTATATCTAAGCCAACGCCATCTGAAATCCTTATTCCCGTCAAGCGCTCATGGCTAATTGATAACGGACGAACGCAGCAAATGCACGTGACACAAAATCAATATGGCGGTGATGGATGGTGCTGAATTTTAATTAAACCTACATCAACCTGTTAGCTGACAAAATGAGCTTATAATGGCAACGCAGTACGTAGCACGTGTCTAGCCATTAATCTAGGCGGAAATATTGAATGTCTGCCTCATACCATTTTACTGGTAGCGAATCTGTTTTTATAACCGATCGTAGGTACTGATTTTTTCAAGAGTAGTTGTTCTGACCGACTCTTAAATGAGTTATGTTTGTCATATAATTCTTTGCGTCATACAATTTTACTGGTAGCGTATCAGTGAGATCGCAGTTTTCGGTGGCCAAGCCGATTTTTCATAAAATAGATCTGCTTCTGAATGTTAAATGTAAAGTTTTGTGTTCTTCACATTGTTTTATTGTTTTTTAAGCTTGTACAAAAACTAGGTTGGTGACATGGAGATGAATTCACCAACCTAATTTTAAGTTCAAAGACAATGTTGGTTTGAATAATGACAAGATTTTATCTAATTGGAATTTTATTGTTTTCGACCACTACCTAAAGTTTAGATTAGAAAAAATATTGTACCTAGATCTGTTAACTGGATGCTGTTTGATTGGAACAAGTTGGAGCTTTCAAAGGCTAGCAAGCTCTGAGGTATATAAGCTTGCCGTAAGTTGAAGCATTAGGTAGATATTTAAATAACCAAAACACCTCTTGTAAGTAAATTAGTCCCTCTATCCTATCCCTTGGTAAATTATGGAAGAAATCTTGTTTTATGTGAAGTAACATACAATAAGACCTCACCAATACCAAGAATTAGGTAGGTACTCGATACTTTTCTAAAAAAAAAGTCATATGAAGCAAAACAAAGAAACACATAATAGGTATGAAACTAAATATTTTTAACAACCTGCTAAGAACTTAACGTCAACAACCATTAGAGGTACTAAAATATTCATTACGATCACAATATGAGCATCCCATACAAAGTTGAGGCGAAGTATCTAACTAACTGACCGACAGAGTGCCCCCTGCCGTGGCAGAATGAGCAACCGTGAAATTACTCGTAAAACTTGCATTAGTGAGCCAGTTAATAAAGCCAATGAACCATGTGGTCCTCTCATAAACCCACACAAAAATTATTAAGTCCTTAAGACACTTCTTCCCCGTAGTTATAAAAGTCTAAATGGGGATTATTAATAGCTATTACTTTAATATTGTCATTAAACTTTATGAATCGAAGCTCGAGCTCTCTGGCGTTCATTGATCAGTAAAATATAAAATTAATATTACTAAGCGACTATTAATTAATTGTGAACAGGTATAAACACGGCATGGTACTGTTGGTCCATTGGCTTCGTAGGCATTTCTTGTAATAACTATAATGAGACATGAAAAATTCTAATAAAATATCAATTAAAAGAGATATTAATAGGCGTATAACTTTCATCGACATTAAAATGCCTAAGCTTACCATTTTATGGAACACAGAGCTTGTTGGTAATACGATGAGCTTTTTGCGTAGAAACTTATTCTAAGTAGTTTTTTCTTTATCATCGTTTCTCATTAATATCATCAGTGGTCACATATAACGGTCTCTACAACGTATCTAGTTACAGCACTACATAATTACCAATTAATGGAATAATATAGTATTCAACAAGAATACTAGAAACACCAATTGAACATCAAAGACTCCTCACTGACACCTTAATAATTGCGGCCCATTATTTCACGTATTCCACAATTACGTACTCTACACTAGCTGCCAACCGTCTCACACTCCGATAGCTCGACAAAGAGGGCCTGGACACCATGACATGATGAAGTGTCACCTCTCCATGATAAACGATAAACCTCGGGCGTCAAATGAGAAATTCAATTTCTCGCTCCCGTTACTCCGCTTAGCTGCCGGCGCGATATTTAAGATCAATCAGAAGTTACAGTGATTTTATTTATGTTGTTTTGTTACGTGAAAGGCGTGGATAAAGGGCTTGGAGCTTAGAAAGAGAAATGGTTTTGTAAGTGCTGCCGTTCTTAGTGTCGCTCCGTTTACGGAGGAATTCCTAGAATTGAATTTATTTCAATTGCTAGAATTTACTTTGGCGCTTTTTTAGAAATGTTGATCATTTAAGTTTGAGCATTAATATAAAAAAATGGTTTCTCAATATGATTTGGACCAACGAAAACGTCTCGAAATTCTTATTCAATCTTTATCTTTATTCTTTATTGTACACTATAAACACAAAAAATAAGTGGATAGCAAAGTTCATGTACATAGGCGAGCTTAACTCAAAGTTGAGTTTTCTTCCAGCAAACCATTGAGCGATAGAGAGATTAGAATTAACTAGTAAGTGTTCAATTACATACTGAAAAACTAAAATAGCCTTGATGACAGGTGTTCATTAAAGATTACCAGGTAGGTACTACCAGGATTACCAGACGATTATCAGGTAATCTTTGAACCAAACATGAGCAATCCAAACACGAAGTACCCACATAAACTACAAACGGCAGTAAAATCCAATTAATTTGGGACTGCATGTATAACACAAACAAAACCACACGCAACGTGTATTCAATCAGCAGGTCCGGCTGCAAATTAACAAGTAACAGAGGTGGAAATATGCGAAACATTTCATTAAGCGAGATACTAAACATGGTAAATAAATATGTCTAAAGATATGTGTGAAAAAGCTTCTTAGAGCTTGTTTTAGTTCTACTTAGAAGATAACTGCACTATGCATTCAGTTCTTAAGAGGTCCCATGCTCTCTATTCTGTTACCTACTTAGAACATGAAAACTTCGAAGAAAGCGACGCGACGGTCTAATAGAGTGTTCCTGGCAACAGCCAATTAATTAAAAAAGATTATGACTTTATTTTGAGGCAACATTATTTTCATAATTTATATTGATCATGCAGAAGGTAAGGACGTCGTGAGGTCTTTCCAACCACGCCTCAAAGAGGGGACTTACCGCCATAATTGTGGCGTGCCCAACACCGTTCGAAGCTCAAGGGCTCAAGGGTCATGCTCATTTCTGGAATTACAAATGATATCACATGTCACACGTATTATCAACTGCCTCTCGACAATTAGTCAAAACTGAAAGTTAGTACCTAACTCAATATGTTATTGCAATTTATTTTGACCGAAACAACACCTTGAACAAACAAAAGGTATTAAAACGAAGAGTCCATTGATTTATTTGAGACCCCCGCGGTTGAGTAGCGACGTTTATGTTTCTTGACATTATAACACTGAAACCCGACGACCGATGTATTCATAACTTCCTTTGTCCACACCATAAAGCATCGTAAACGCGTATTGTTCAAGAATGCGATTATATGTATTAAAGAAACTTTATCGAGGCCTATGCCATAAAATGTGGAATGTAGGAGTCGCCTAGTTCCACTCAGTAAAAACTGCAGCTATTGAGATAAAAAGTAAAACTGCACTTATTCCAAGTAAATGGTCATTCAATCTACTGCGAAAGTGCAGTTGTTTTAAAGTTGAACGGCTACAAAGAGAGTCGTGATCGTTTCTGTGAACACTTTGTTTCAATTTTTTCAGAATTAAACTGCTTCTTTATAAAAGAATATGAAAAATCAGTTTTGTAAAGCTTTTCACCTTTTGTTTTGGGTCCTCTGTTAAGTCAGATCAGACTGCTTTTCGCTACTGCTGATGTTAAAACTAAATATCTAATGATTAATTACAGGAATTTACGCTCAGCTATGACGACTAGGCAGACCAACGATGGAAACAAATGCAAAGTGGGTGAAAATGAGTAGACGAAAATATGTGTGTGTGAGTTGAACTACTTCTGTCATACAACTCTCCCTCAAGTCTACCGTCATACGTACCGTAGTCAACATAAAAACCCTAGATTTAATTTTATAAATTCTACTGTAATTTTTCAGCGCGACAGCTTACTGTGCTTGCCAGCAAAACTAACAAACTACGACAAAAAAACAACGAAACCGACGCGCATCCGTCAACAGGAGTGAGTAATATGCGGCAAGAGCTAGAGTGCAATAAGATTTATGATTATGATCCACCACCGTGTACACGGGGACATCACAATTTATGCGATAACACTGTTTTGTCTTCACGATAAATTAATAGTCCACTTGCAACACTACACAACTTTTCCATCCACGGCCGTCAAAATGCGGGACAATGCCATAAACTGTGTCAAATTAAAAAAGCCTTTGAACTCGCCGTAAACATAATCGTATAGTACTAAAATAAAAAGATGGTTGTGAATGCAAGACATGTGTCCACATGTTGGTAAGACTAAGAGACAAACCGTGTATAATGTGATAAAGTAGCTGGCTGGGTAGTAGTAAATAGTTGAATGACGAACTCCCATTTAATTGTGATGAAAGAAAAAGTTCTCTTTTATTTTTAAATTCAGGGTGCCGAACTGTCGACTCTAGCGCAGGGTGTTTTCGTTTAGTCACAGTCGTGATGGTTCTTCTCATTAAATCTCATAGCTTTTTGAAATAAGAGTTTATTTTTTGTGGCTGTGATTATTTTTATGTCAGGCTGAAAATATTATGAAACTGTAAACAGTTTATTATTAACTGTCACTATTAACTCGACAATATGTCACCGGATACCAATTTATGATCGTTTGTCGTCATTTTGTCTCTTCGAACGTTCACGACTCAAGAAAATGCGAAAAATTTCCGCTATCGACTTAGTTCTAAAAGATAAAATTAGTGAACACCAATGTCAACAGATATAATTGGATGACTGAAATAAACACGCTAATAAAATTACGAATATGTTTACGACGTTGATGAAAAGCTTAAGTTGGTGCTCTATAACCATCGGCCAAACCCTTAACCAAACTATTTGCAGCACCAGCGTCCTTATCTATCTAATAATAACCTGCAAAATGTTCACAAAACCGAAAATTATCAGACTGTTTACTTAATAATGCGCCTCCACGTCGCCGCCGCCGAAACGAGATAAATCGAGGCACTTGAATTTGAGACTCTCCCACGGCGTGACACGCGCTCTCTGACACCAGTGTCAACAAGGATATCATATCTGTTTTCTTTGTCCGTTAAGTGGAACATTATCACTAGGGTGAATTATAATGAACATTAATTATCTTGAGCAGTATATTGTATATAGATCGCAGATGGCTTAACCCTGGACGAGAGATGCATAGGACCGGTCGTTGTAGCAATATTTAGGGAATGAGATTTCCAGCAATGGGTGGACGTTTAACGTCTGATGACGATATGAATGATAATGGTGATGATGATTATAAACGTGAATCCTATCCACAAACGAAGCGGTGTAGCAGCTTCGTGTATCAGTGCACCAACTTTCAAAATTCTAGGAATCTACATTTTAAAAATTTATGCACTGATGATATCTTAGGTATCAATGGGCGCCAGCAAGACGATTTTCAAGGGATATATAGGTATTGGCCTGAAAACCAAAAACGAACGAGGCAAGAGCAAGCGAAGCAAGAGCGAGGTGAGGAACAAGCTTTGCACCACACAATGGTAGGTAGCTTCTCCAATAATTAAAATATGAATGAGGCTTTCTTACCAATATTTTTGAATTTTATGTATATTTTTAAAACCAACGATGTGCAACAGCACCTGGCGCCCACGATATAACTAGCTACTTAGCTTTTTAATTAGTTGGCCTCCACAAAAGATTGAAATTATAGGTTCCTAAACATGGCGCTTAGGCTACATTAACTTGAACTGCAACCGAAAATGTATCGTGTTTAAAGTAAACCATATTCAGTTTGATGTAAACCAAATGTGATAAACAAAGTGGGGGTGTTTGCTCACCCATCGGTCGGCAGCTAATCTGTAAACGGTTATGATTATGAATTTATGAGAACCCAAACATCGTCACCGTTCAACACAATGTTTGTTATTTTTAAGCTTACAAAGAAGTAACAAGCATTGACAGAAATAAGAGCGCAGTTGGTTTCAGGACGTATTTAGTTCTAAGTATTATAGGTTTTTTTTTAGGTGAGAAATCATCCAATGACTTCTTTCGCCCGTTGGCGGAAAGAGGGCGAGTCCGACTTTTACTGACTAAAACCCACTCCTGTTCCTTCTTTGCCTTCGTTCCATGGCTCCAGGGTTAAATTTTGCACAATCAGTGTATTTATAGGTAGATTAAAGTGATTGCGGTCACATAGAAAGAAAGAAATGAATGTGTGATTGTGAAGCTAAAAGATTTTTTTTTTTTGCTAATATAAGTCTATGGTCAGTATGGTGTCTTGTTTAGTGTCCCGGTGAAATATGGTTCTTACACGCTCCACGTTGTTTGATTATATACTCGTAATATATCTTAAAAGAAACTACATACCTACACCGATTTATCCACTAATCAATTTTCGAATAATTAAAACAACCATTGAAATTCAATCGGAAAAATCCCGCCAAAAACATTAGTTTCTGAACTTGAACCAATTTTCCTTTATACGCAAGATTGCAAAGTAATTTTCTTGTTCTTATGCATATTATCTAGCTTTTTCATACACACTTTATTAAAAAATTCAATAAAATTGGTGGATTTTTTAAAATAAATTTATATCACTTAATTTGACAGCTGACATGTACTCTTACGTATAATGGAACGTCTAGTTTGGTAACCTAACCTTTCATATTACATTTTATTGCAGATATATCATAACCATGAGTTTTTTACGTCGAATAACATCTCCTGCTTTTGTGTGTCGTATATTAAGACAAGAAATAAGCAAGAAATCAATTCATTGCTGTGTGTACAAAAATGTAAACATAACCTCAAAACTTGTAAATGTTTATCCTACCAACCCAAGTTTTAATGCAATTCGTTGGAAATCCAAAAAGGTTTGTGTGTCGTAAATTCATGTGACTGTATTTAGTGATAAATTATCAAAAAAAACTCAATTTATAACCTTTTAGTTTAGTCTAGAGGTCATCAATTTCTTCAAGTTCTTTGAACATAAAATTCAGTTCTTAGTTTTGTTTCAGAATCAAGACGATTCAGATGATGAAGATATTGATTTAGATGGGGATTCATCACTATCAAAAGATTCAAAAGTAGTCAAATTTTCTACAACATCCATGAGAACAGATGTAATATTAAAGTCAGCGCTTAATATATCAAGAAAGTGAGTTTGGTACCACTTATGATTTTATTATTCACATGATTAAATGTGTCTCCGTTTAATCATATTTTTGTTCTTTTTAGTAAAGTAGAACAAATGTTTTATGAAAGTAAAATTAGACTAAATGGAAAGAAAATCATGAAGAAAAGTGCTTCCGTAAGTATTATTACTGCTTTACTAAGGTAGGCACCAAATGAATGTGGAATAACAGTCATTGACTTTCCTACATGTATTTATATTCTTAATTTAAAAAACAGAATTCAAGACATAAAGTTGTCTTGAATCGACATCTATTCTTATCCTTTACTTTTTATGAAAAACATTTCATTGATGATAATTCGGTTACCTTCGACATATTGGAGATATTAGGAAAAGGTCAATATAAGAGAATAAACTTTATTGTACACCAAAAAGTAACATGACATTAACTTAAATCTACAGGTATAATTGCAGTATTTTTGCTGACAATGTACTTTATTTTAAATTTATAATCTGGTGCCTCATATAATATGTATCAGATTCCTTCAAACTTTATGTTGATTTACAATGTTTAATTATCACACAGGTAAAGCTAGGTGATGAAGTAGATGTAATCAAAATGGTTAGTCCTAACAACCCACAGCATATTTATGTGTCTAGAGTGGAAATATTGAATGTGGCTGCTAAAGAAGACAGCATCCAGGTTACAGCAAGAAGATTTAAACACTTACTCATAGACAACTATGAGGCTGATCCACATAAAATGGAGAGTGAAGGTTGACCTTTTTGATTTTGCAGATTCATCACAAGATTCATAATATGTAAAGAAATTGTTAAAACTATTTATTTCCATAATTTGTTTGAGAGCAGATTCCTCTCAACAATATTGAGCTACTTGAAAGTCAGTCCTAATATTGTTGAACTAAAAACCCAAAGTAAACCTAACTATCTATGCCTAAACTAGACTGATAGGTATTTATAATATAATTTTTGTCTTGTAGTGAACAAACTGTTGTCATTATAATAATATGCAAGGACCTGATATATTAAGGTTGTTATTATTTGTAAATATTATTGTGTAGTTAAAATAAAAACAACTAATAATAAAAACAATGCTGTTATTGTGATTTATTTTAAAATTCAAGAATTATTAACATTTCATAACATGATTATAAATCTAAATCTAGATCACAGTCTGAACTTTCAAACATTGATATTTGTGAATTAGGATTTGATAACTTTTGATTTGAAGAATTTGAATTGTTTTCTTTTCCTTTGAAATCTGTAATAGCTGTAACATCATTAATTGAGTCTGTATTCAAACCATCAAATATTGATGTTTGAGTTTTTGAGGTAGAGGGTTTGTTAGTATCATTAAAATTTGTGTTATTTTCTTTTAATTTAGGTTTTTCTGTAGTCAAACTACTTGATGTATTTAAAGACTTTCCTGACTTATCGTCATATTTATCAAAATCATGTTTACTAACAAACTGGAACTGTTTTAGTTTACTGACAGTCCTTTCTTTAACTTCAGTGTTCTTTTTACCACCATCTCCAATACTTATGTCTAATATACTGTCATAATTTTCTGTAGATGTATCAAGCACTTCTTTAGTTGTTTTTCGTTCTTTAGGTTCTGATTTCACGTTTTCATTTTCAACTTGATTTTCATTGCTACTTTCAAACTTAAAATCTATGCCTAAATCAGCTAATGCATCATTTACACTTGGTACAGCATTTAGGAAAGTTCTATCTTCAACAATATCTTCATCACTGTTCGATTCTATATCTTCATGATTATCTGTTCTGCTTTTATTTTTTTTAGCCTTTTTAGGCAATTTATTTTTTACTCCACTAATGTCTACAGTGACTTCTTTACGTTTCCGTTTACCACCCTTATTTTTAGCACTTGGTGGTTCTTTGGCTGTGTTGTTAAGTGTCTTGTGTTTCTTCAATGTTACTGCAAATTTTTCATTGACCTCATTGTCCTTAAAATCTTTATTGTCTCTTCGGTTCTCTATACCTTCCAAAATGTCTACTTCACTATTTTTCTTAGATTTTTTATTATTAAAATAAGAGCTTGTTATGAGAGATGCTGAAAGTTGGATATTGTCGTCAGTAACATCTTCATGTTTCGCGAATAATTTGCAATTTCCTGTTTCTATATCAGTTTCTAGAGTTTTGTGGTCAACTTGCAATAGTTTCGCGTAGTACAAGAGTTCGTTTCGCCATACATCGATTAGGTTTAATCTTGTTAGAAGTTTCTTGGCTGTGCATAAATAGTCATAGTCTGGATATTTGGGTATGGTGGAGTGTAGGGCATCCACAGTGTCGTCTAACGTGCAGTCTTGCATGGATAAGTCGACAAGAGACACGGCTACGATCGCGTCCATTGGTAATATTGTTTTGCGGTACATGAGCCGACAATGTGCTTGAGATAATCTGCAATATTGGATTTATTTTTAAAAGAAGTCCTTCAAACACTAGCTATTTTTAAAATAGGTATTACTTATTCAAATTGATAGAAGAGTTACACTGATAGGACATGCCATTGACCCCTGCAGTGGGTCAATAACAGACTGGTAAAAAACCAGAAATATAAAAAAAAAAATTAACAACACATTTATTGTATATTATAAATAGAAATTGTCCTATTTGTCTGGTTTGCTATCAACGATTCGGTGAGGACTTGATTGATTGTCTAAAATCTATACATATAAATAAAATTGGAGTGTTTGTTTGTAATATATATTGAAATAACTGCTTTTTACTACATGCATAATTATGAAATATATACGGTACATACACCATAATAACATTTTTTTAATTTTTGTCTGTCTGTCTGTCTGTTTGTCCGGACTAATCTCTGAAATGGCTGGACCGATTTTGACGGGACTTTTTTTGGCAGGTAGCTGATGTAATAAGGAGTAACATAGGCTACTTTTATTTTAGAAAAAAATAAATTCAAAATCCTGTAGTCCACGCGAACGAAGTCGCGGGCACAGCTAGTGGTAAAATATAAAGAAACACTTACCTTACTAAGCTGTCTAACATTCTCACAGTAGTTCGAGAGGCATCTCTGTGTTCTGACTTTCTTTGCGCCATATAATACTTTTGTAGTATCATGTTAGCGGATTTCGTCATTTCTGAATGCTTAGGCCCGACTAGACTAATATACATCTGAAAACAATAAAAATGAATACTGAAATATTTTTTACAGCTCTCTATAATATATAAACATTTGAAAAGGACTACCAATTCATATATTATTGTTTTTAAGTTTTTAACCGACTTCGAAAAGGAGGAGGTTCTATGTCCGTCTGAATGTATTTTTTTTAAACGATGGCTACACAGGACATACTAACTGTGACATCTGATGGGTTTGCTAGTAAAAAAAAAAAAAATTGGAGTTAATTTACAAATAACTTTTTTACCTGCAATTTTTCGAGATCCCATTTTTTCTTAGAATCTATTGGGTTCGAATCTCCAAAGAGTATGTATGATGACACAAGCTTATCCCACGTTTTGTTCTTTGAGTCCAATAATATAAATATCAAATCGAACCTGGAAGCAAAATCGTGAAAATTAAATAGTGCGCTCGCCGCAGGTAGGTAGGTTTTTTTTATTATTATTAATGATAGGCTTGCGTTTGACCACCATCTCACCTGATGGTAAGCGATGATGTGGTCGACGATGAAGCACGCTTGCCTAGAAGAAACCTATTCACTCTCGACTTAAAGACTCCCTAAGTTGTAGCTATCAGGAAACACAGATTCCGGCAGGGAATTCCACTCCTTGGCTGTACGCACAATAAATGTGTTCCCAAAACGCTTTGTGCGTATGGGTGGGACGTTTACCATGTACCGGTGGCGCAACGCTGTAGTACGAAAATCGCCCTTACTACTATAAAATAAAAACTATCTGTTTGAAAAATCATTCATACTAACTAGGTTTTGAGGTTCTCCTGCCGCTTAGCCCCAATGGTAAGATAAATATAACTCTCTGACACTCGACAATTGTGTAGCTTTCTATCAGAAAAATAATTTGCTGAATCAGATCAATGCTTATCGATATTACCCAATATACGTGTTATTTTCATGTAATAAATTTCATAACTGTATCATGAAAAATCACAAAGTTAATCTTGTTATGCCAGCAAAAATACATAATCACCGGCCATCCAGGTGACTGTGGGGTTATTTTGCACTTGCACCCAGCTGTTTGCTAGCGCCTAATGCCCACTATGACTTGCTGTGACCTGTGTTGTACTTAGTGTCGGTGGTGTCCAACTTGTGACCCTTTTTAAATATTTTTGGGAAAAATATTTAACATGGTGTAAAAATTGGAATCCATTCAGTTACTAATTCTGAACAGACTATATTCAGGTTTCGCATAAGCTAAAAATATTTTTTTTTTATATTAAATTAGTTTATAAATGTAGTAAAAGATGAACATTACCTACTTAGCAAGGGAGTTCCAAGAGAAACATTGACGCTTAGAGGTTGATCTGTATCATAATGTCCTTTGGGATTGCAAGCAGCTATTATTGCACAACGTGTATTCAATTTACATACTATACCAGCCTGAAACAAAATGATACAAGATTTACAATCTGTTCGGTAAAACCACAGAAAAGTGAAAGAAGTTGGAAAGGAAATACTTTCCGATTTGTTCTACGAGTATCGCCGCTTGTCTCACACCCTTTAACTCTACTACAGGCAATAAACCAATACGAACGCGCATTGCGCAATTAACAGACCACTTAGATCGCAAGTTTGCTATTGGTAGTTGAACTATGAGCATTGCCCTACTTTGTAACACGCCTGCCCCGCCCACAAGGCTATTCTAACCTCTTTCATCTGTTCTATAAGTAAAATCAACCTTAGTAAACAAGGATATAAAGCCGGAATTCGTTTATGTCGTACTTTAGCAACTGAAATGGTTTGCTGTTCCATGGCTTCGTGTATGGCGGTGCGGTCATGTTCCCGAAGTTGTGAGATCTCGTCGATACAGCATACTCCGCCGTCTGAGAGGACGAGGGCTCCAGCTTCTAACTGCCACTCTCCATCTTCCTGGAAAAACGGAAATTTTAACATTTACACTACAATTGTTTTATGGACGGTATGGATGACAATTGTTGAATTCATACAATGTAGCTATCGATCTTTTTCTCTCATCTTAAAGATACATATCTTCGTCCTACTGTCATTCTACCCTTACTATGTAAAAAGACTTTAGTTATTGCAAAACTGGCTGCAGAGATTTAAATATTCCTATGTTATCGTTATAATGCCGGGGTCGCGGCAGACCACGAAGGAGATGGCGCGATGAACTATTAGGGTCTAAACAGACGGACCGCATTTCAACTGCAAATTGCAATTTGAATGTAGTTGACACGACTGCATCCGAACTGCACCATGCGCGGGAGGGCGGAGCGTGCTGGCGGGTGGGTATGATGCAGTTCGGATGCAGTCAGTGTGCAGTTCACACAACTGCAATCGGATCGCACGTTTGGTTTGCAGTTCTATTGCATACGTGTTTGCAGTTCTATTGCAGTCGTGTCAACGACATTCAAACTGCACTTAAACTGCAATTTGCAGTTGGATTGCAGTTGAAATGCAGTCCGTCTGTTTAGACCCTTAAACAGATTCCCCCAGAACTGGCAAGAGGAAGCGCGGGAAGGAGTGGAGGAAGGCCTTTGCTCAGGAGTGGGACAGAACAGGCTAAGTATAAAAAAAATTTATTGATTCGCAAACTAGTTAGCCATCTGATTAACACTTTTTCCCTTTTAATTGATTTTGTAGGTATTTAGTCAGCCAGTACAATTACCGTCACGGACCTTGAGCGCACGGTGTCAGAGTGGGGATCGCTTTGCGCATTCCATACATTGGCGAGCCAATCGTCGTCGTTGTCAGATACATGCTGAAAGCGCAGGAAACGAATCATGAGTGACGTCTATGACGCGATGGCGCGGTGGGCCAATCACTGACACTCCCTGCCCCCGCGTCTCACTTCGGACCACTAAAGAGACCAAATATTTGACTTCTGCGCAACTTGAAGCCAGCGCTCAAGATCAGTTTCGGAAATTGTATCTTAATTAGAACTTTCGTTTCTATATTTTGCAGTATTTGGCAATTTTATAGGTATGTGAGCGAGAAAGAGGGATAGAGCTATACACCCTTTAGAACTCGTGGTAGGGCTTCTCGGGCTCGGAACCTGGTCTGAAGTACTCTGAAGGGTATTAGTCATTAGAGTCCCATGACATTTCTAGAATTAAAATGTCTGCAATGCATTACTAAATGCTTGCGCCGCCGGCTCGTCTAACATCCAATAACATAAATAATGAACTTGTGCATAAGTGATGGCACATTTCCAGATAGCTTAAAAACTACAATTATTAAACCGATACATAAAAAAGACAGTAAAGAGGAAATGTCAAATTATAGACCGGTAGCTCTTACTTCTGTATTTTCTAAAATACTTGAAAAATTGATTTACGAATGTATAATTTCTTTTCTAAATAAATATAATATCCTCTGCAATGAGCAGAAAGGTTTCAGAAAAAATAAAAATATTAACATGGCTATTTATGACTTGTTACATAACATAATGATGAATATTGACAACAAAACACCAGTTTGTGCAATATATACTGATATGACTAAAGCCTTTGACTTCGTTAAACATGACATTCTTCTGCACAAACTTGACAGGTACGGCATTAGAGGAAATGTATTGAGACTTATTGAATCTTACCTAAGCAATCGCAAACAACAGACAGAAATAACTAGGATATGTCCCAAAAGTAAGATTCAATATAAGTATTTATCGGATAGTAGGGTAGTCAAATTCGGAGTACCGCAAGGCACTGTGGCCGGACCCTTAATATTTTTGATATATATAAATGACCTGCCTAGACATATTCAACAGCCAATGGTATTATTTGCTGACGATAGTACGGCTATAATCAAATGTACAGAAAAACAAAATTATGAAACAGACATTAATGACACGTTAAAAAATATAATAAAATGGCTCTCTATCAATAATTTAATTATCAATTTAAACAAAACAAAAGTAATGCATTTTTACCAGCGATTACGTCCAGACACTTTGACTATAGCATATAATGGACAAAAAGTAGACAATACAAATGTTGCAAAATTTCTAGGTATAATAATTGACAATCAACTGACATGGAAACCACAAGCCGAGGAGATCTGTAAGAAATTAAGCAAATCTGCATACATTTTATATAATTTAACAAAAAAAGTTAGTACTGACACAATTATCTTAGCCTATCATGGTCTCGTTGCTTGTGTTTTAAGATACGGAGTAGTTTTTTGGGGTAACTGCAGTGAGAGAGAAAGAATTTTCAAAGCCCAAAAATATTGCATTAGATCAATGACTGGAATCAATACAACTGAGAGCTGCGTTCCTATGTTTAAATCCCTTAACATACTAACGTTTCCATCGCTCTATATTTTGGAAATGGGACTGTTTGTTAAAAGTAATCGAAATTTATTCTGTTCAAATATTGATCACTCAACAAGGCCAACATTAATAAGATCGCAATATAAAAATCTTTTACATACTGGCAAATTTAAAACAGCACTGCTGAAAAAGAGTATTATGCATATGGGACCGGTGATTTTCAATAAAATACCTGATGATATAAAAAATTGCACATTACAGATATTTAAAAAGAAATTATATAAATTGCTACTTGAAAAATGTTATTACACAATTAATGAATTTTTAAATGACAAATCTATATGATTTTAATCATCTACAATATTTTTAATTTTAAATGATTTTCTTTGTTTTATTGACTAATTATTGACTTGCTATTGTTGACGTTATATTGATTGTTGGGTAATTTATTGACCGTTTACTGACTAATTATTAGCTTATTGTTGACATTGTAATATTGACTATTTTTTTATTTATTTTTTGCTTCTTTTTGACATTGTAATATTGACCAATTATTGATTATATTGTTGACATTGTTTACCAATAATTTAGCTTACAAATTGAATTGTTTTATATATTTTTTAATGATTATTTAATAATTTGATGTTGGTTCAATACTGTATCATGATAATTATTCTGCGAGGAAAAAAAAAAAAACTATTTTTGCATGCCTGACGGTAGAATGTACTGGATCCTTCTTTTACTTGACACCATATTTTTGTACCTGCATTCTTGCAAATAAATCATCATTTCATCATTTCATTTCAAACATACCCTGAGAGCAGCGCATGTCAGCCCAGCTCTTGTACTACCAGCTCCTGAAGTGAATACAGACCGCGCAGTCAACTCAGCACCCGTACGGAGCAGCTGCGATTTGCCAGTACCTGGAAAGTGATTAGACAGAAGTGATTAGATAGGTAGTAAATGCAGCTAAGGCAAGAAAACATGTTCGAGCCGAAGACGATGTCGTTTTGAAACCGCAAAACTGCAAAGACAATTGCCAGTGTGTATTAAACGTCGTTTTTTTTTTTAATTAACATAAACTAGTGCTTGACTGCGATCCCACCTGATGGTAAGCGGTGATGGTGAGGCGCACTAGTTTATTAAGAGCCTTTTCACTATAGCCTTGAAGACACCCAAATTATAATCGGACGAAAAACCGCAGCAGGCAAACTGTTCCAGTCCTTCGACGTACGCGGTATAAATAACGAGGCGAAACGATTAGTCCGGACCGTAGAGATTTCAACAACGTAAGGGTGGATCTTCGTCATTCCTGCGCACACTCTCCAAAGTGCATCCTGCAAAACACCGAAAGGCTGGCTACCCTAGCCTTTGTAGGTTGGACTTAACCAAATCTGGATCACCAATTAGCCTCTTCGCGCGCCTTTCCACCGAGTCCAAAGCTGCCAGATGGCATTTTGCAGCACTAGCCATATGTGACTGCAGTACTCCACACTCGAAGGGACCTGTACTTTGTATAACATTATAAGCTGTCCCGGTGTGAAGTACCGCCGGACCTTTGCAAGAACACTGTTTCTCAACACACTCAAAAATAATAAGTGAAACTTCATAAATATCTCGCAGAGTGGCAGGCGCGAGACTCCTTCTGTGAAGCAGTAATGCTAGCAAAGGAGGAGGCCGACCGCAACAGGTAACGGCGCTCACAGCGCACCGCCGCCGGGATTCCGATCCCGATTTCCGGCCACCGTAGGCGCGGGCTTGCGGACTTCGAGTAATAGGTAGCTCGCTGTCCGGTAACCGTCCGGACCGAGCCCAAGTCGTCGACGGCGCGTACTATTCCCGCGCGCCTCAAGGAGACAACTCCTTGAGGCGCGCGGGAACCGTAGGGACCCAGCAGGGTCGAAGCCTACTGGGGCCTAGAGTCTGTTTCTGAAAGGAAGGCCCGACCCCGGTATGAAAGGCAATAAAGGAACGGGGTGGGTTTTTAGTCAAAAAATCAGCCTATAAGCTAAACATATTTCGGACACCGGCCTACTATAGGTGCAGAAGTCAATGTTTGTTTTTTTCTAGTGTTTTTATTATGAATATTACCAAATGTGCATAAGTTTACCTGGATCTCCGACTAGAAGTAAATGGCATTGCCCTCGAACACGGGTGGCGTGTTTTTCATCTTCGCCATTTTTCTTGCTATCATTCTCTGCAACATGATTCGACCCAGTAATCACCGTAAGAAGTACTGCCAGCTTCACCAAATGGAGACCATAAACCTGAGAAATGAAAAAAAAATTTTTTTTTTTTAAACCAAATTAATGATAACCAGCCAGTTACATCAAAACAGCATGCGTAAGTATAGCGCATTACTAATTCGACAAGGCTCAATGAAGTGTGATGTCCGATGTTAGCAAATACTATTTCTTTGACTTAACAATGCTCCCATACAGATCATCACGCCATCAAACGAGAATATTGCCACGATCGAGCCCGTAGCTTTCACTTTTAAAACGGATTAAGATTAAACGGTCCTACGGAAAAACAGCTGATATACCTTTAGGGCTCACAAAGCATACAGCAACTTAGTTTTTAATAAACTTCTTATAATATTAATAGAGCAGTGGTAGCCCATTAGTAACTGTCCCAACTTAGGAGTTGCAGGTTGCGAGTCCAAACCCAGACAGGCACATTACTCTGTAATTTATTTCATCATCACTGCTCTCAAAACGGTGAAAAAAAAACATCGTGAGGAAACTGTTATATCCAAAGACCGAAAATTCGAAGACACGTGACATCCACCATCTAGCCTCGTGTGGTAAATTACTGCCCGATCCCTCCCGTAGAGAAAAGGCTTGAGTCCCAGTAGTAAGAACATTGTAAGGCTGATTATGTTATGTTATGCTTATAATATAACAACCTAAAGAACGCTACAAAAACATCTCACCTGAGGACAAACAGATGCCAAGATTCTGTCCCTACCTTTAATGGGACATGATTCATACTTTGCCCAGAATTCATCAAAGCAGTCCTTTATATCTGGAGCCGTAGATATGACTTCAGCTCTCTGTGCATTACACACTTCTATATAGTTGGATTGTAGAACCAGTTCCACTTCACATTTTTTATTGTGAACTGATGGACGCCATCTGCGTCTTACTGTGCCACTGAAATTTAAAAAAAAACAATTGAATAAATTAAATTATAAGAAGAACCAAACTGCAAGAACCAATTAGATTTATTTCAATCATACTCTCCACAGTTTACACATTACATTTTTATAGATTACTTTTTTATAAAACTACTAGTTTTTACACGCAGCTTCGCCCGCGTATATAAAATATAGCCATGTCACTCAGGAATAAAGCAGCTTTCTATCCGTGAAAAAATTTTAGCACTCGGACCAGTTCTTCTAGATATTACCTCCTACAAACAAAGAAACAAACTTCACTTCTTTATTATATTAGTGTAGATGGATAATCAAGTAGTGGAATATGCTATGTAGGCATAACATAGCATAATCAGACTTTTAAAGTAACCACTGCTGGGACTCAGCTTCCTCTTTGCAGGAAGAAATAGTTATTTCAATATTACAAACAGACACTCCAATTTTATTTATGTGTATAGAGTATAGATATCGCCCAAACCTCTGTGATGGTCTCTGTTTATAGTAAAAGGTGTATAATGCTCCCAGAAACTAAAAATGTTGATAATGTGGTATGTCCACATTATGCTTACATCTCCTTGACGTGCTTGGAACACTAAGAGCCATCGTCGCCTTGACCTTGGTCCGGACGATTACCGGATAGTCGAACGGAAAGCTAGCCATTGCTCGCTGTACAATAATAACCTTGGAACGAACATGTTTTTTACCTACCATATAACAACATCATCCCCAGGTTTACAGCAGTCCACCAGATCATCCTCCAGCACCACCCACATGGAGCCTGGTATTGTTCCTATACTTAGCTTATTCACTTGCTCCTGAAACATAACAGCAATCCACATATTCTTTCATCCAGTACCTATTGAGTAAGTTCATCAAAACATGGGAAATAATATAAACCCTAGCCAAGTTACAACCATTTTGTTTCGATTCTCTTTCGTCGAGTCGGCGACGCCTCCGATTCCTTTGTTCTGAGGTCATCTGAACGCTTAGTCACGTGGTCAGAACAAAGGCAAGGCCGACTCGCGGCGATTGACGAAACGAAACGGTCGTAACTTGGCTAGGCCTGATGGTTAAATGGGTCCTGGTTATGTGAGAAACCTCTTCTACTTATAATTAAGATCAGATCCTGATGCATTGATATTTACTTTTTGATTGATTGCTCATTTACTGAGAAAATTATTACTTAATAATTGAAATACATTTTTTGTACTTTTTTGCTTCTGTAAATAAGAGAATGTCTTTTAAAACCTGGTTATTTTTGAATCCAGATATCTAGGTTATGCTGATAATTTATCTCTTAGGAGATGTGCATTGTTTTCTCAAAGCAGGTTTTATAATACTTTGTCACTCATTTAACTTGGCCAGCTGTAGTGAACTGTAATAGAAACAGCAAGAGTTGAAAGACTTGCATCTCACTAAATGCCACTTAGCCTTTTCCCAAATAATTTGGGGTCAGCTTTCAGTCTAACCTGATATTGCTGTTTTACATAGAGCAACAACCTATCAGTAGTAGTGTTGTAAAAATAAGCGCTGAGAGTCGAGCGTTGAGCGCTGAGTCGACGCTATTGAGCGTTCAAGACTCGAGCGTTAAACGCTCGAGCGTTTAGGACTCGTGAGCGTTGAAAATTCGGGCGCTCGACGCTCGAGTCGCGCGCTCGAGCGTCGAAGCGTTAACATTTTTACTGGCGGTATTTTAATAATTTTATTTGACTAGAGGGAAATCTTTAATCGTTGTGATGCATGACGTGCTTTAGATGCACTTCGACTCAAATCTTTTGTGTTTATAATATTTTATAATACCTACATCGTTAAATTTTAATAGTTTTAATCCCGTGGATGGTCGATCCGGTACATGAAACACTATCGATTTCTAAAGATAAAATAAAAAAATAAAGTATCTTTTTTTTTAAAAAAAAAAGGTACTTTCCTCAGCCAAAATCTCGATTTCACTGTCTGACGAATCGTCAGCTTGATCAGACTCGAGCTCCCTCAAGCCTCCCCCAAGTGTCGCCATAATGATCGGTGCCCACTGTTGGACATAAGTCTCCCCCAAAGGTTACCATTAGGCACCATAATTACTGATGCCCACTGTTGGGCATAAGTCTCACCTCGCTATAATGATATAAGCCCACTCTTGGACATAAGCCTCCTTCAAGTATCACTATATAGGCGCTATAATGACTGATGCCCACTGTTGGGCATAAGTCTCCCCTCACTTTAATGACCTATGCCCACTGTTGGACATAAGCCTCCAAGTGTCGCCATTTAGGCGCTATAATGACTGATGCCCACTGTTGGGTATAAGTTTCCCCCTAACTATAATGATCTATGCCCACTGCTGGACTTAACCCTCCCCCAAGTGTCGCCACCTAGGCGCTATAATGATTGATGCCCACTGTTGTACACAAGTCTCCCCTCACTAATGACCTATGCCTACTGTTGGACATACGCCTTCTCCAAGTGTCGCCATTTAGGCGCTATGACTGATGCCCACTGTTGGACATAAGCCTCCCCCAAGTATCGCCATTTAGGCGCTATAATGATTGATGCCCACTGTTGGACATAGGCCTCCTCTTCGTTATAGTGACCGGTGTCCTCTAATGGACTGTCCAGGCGCACTAGTTTATGAGCCTATGTCCAACTTGGACACCTAGTGCGCCTCACCATCAGATTGCATCACTGCTTACCACCAGATAGAATCGCAGTCGAGCGCTAGTAATATTAATTTAAAAAAAAAATACGTATTTAAAAAAATCAAACATGATATTTTCGGTTCTTTTGATATTTTTCCGTTTTTTTCGGGTTTATTGGAAAAATACATGAAATTAATACTTTATAAATTACTTGAAAGTTTCGAATATTATACTGAATAAAACAACAGTATTGGAAAGAAACGGGAATTTTGCTTGCTTTTTTCAACGCTAGTCCCGAAAGAAGTGATAAAACTTTCTATAACAAATAAAAACCACGCAGATAAAACCGCGGGAATAACATATACAATGAGTAGTTAGTATTAAACTGATTTGTTCTTCACCTATTTTATATAGACTCGTGCTCAAGCTCGAGTCGAGCGTCGAGTCGGCGCTATTTACCGAGCTTTTTTTTAAAAACGCTCAAGCCAGCGCTCGAGCGTTTTCAAACCGACTCGAGTCCCGACTCGAGCGTTTTTAAACTGCTCGAGTCTGGACTCGAGCGTTTTAGCGCCGACTCGAGCGTTTTTACAACACTAATCAGTAGCCCGATTCACGTAATGAAAACCGTAACGATATCGTAGCGATTTAGTTGTTTAGACCATTGCCGTATTCACATCCATCAATCGAGTTTGAACAACACTGATTTTAAAGTCGTTTGAAATCCGTCGGTTTAAAAAATAATCTATATTACATTGTCCTGGTAGACTACTTATTAATGTAACTGGAAAAAAGTCGATAGATCGTGAATACCGCTTTTGGATAGGACTTAGATCGAATGACTATTAACTTCAATGATATTTGGCTTGTTTGATTTTACGTGAATCAGGCTACAGGGCACTTTGTTCGCAGAACAGAGGGTTGATGGGGCCGAACAGATTTGTAGTAGAGACCACATACTGGAAGATGCAGCATTGGAAGGTCTACCACAAGATGGACCTGGTGAGGATTACAGAATTCTAGATGGATGTGAGAATGTGCTGCAATGTGCTGCAACTAGAGCGGCGCCACCAGTGCCCAAGCAGGGGGAACAGTCCATGGACGGGCACAAAATTTGTAATGTTCCTGTTTACTAGGGACTTTGCAGTTAAAGCTTGCACTGGTCTTATAAAAAGTTAATTATGATACTGTGTGAGATGCCAATTGTTATGGTGACGCTTGGGGGAGGTCTATGTCTAAGGGTGGATGTCTTTCAGCTTAAATTATGATGATGAACTACCTATCTGACACAGAACAAAAAACTTTCAACTTGTTTTGTTACTTACTTGTATTTTAATTTCTTGATAGTCCTTGCAATGTTCTCTCGACACCATAGGCACTTGTGAAAATGTAGAACTTCTACAGGCTTTGACATCATTGCCACATTTTGAAGGAGCCCTCAAAATATATCTGTGCTCAAACTCTGCTTCGATGCAGTTCTCAAATTTACATTTCATACAAACATATTTTCTCTGGTATTCCAACATTTTTGATTGTGTTACTCTTACAACTGTACCTGTAAAACAAAATGAGAGCAAAGTTGTTGAGTAATTGGCAGGTTCAATACCCGCACAGCACAATATTTGTAAGGCCTACAGAAATGTTCTGGGTCTATGAGTCTTGTATATGTGAGGTTATATGTTTGTGAACTCATCCACAACACAGGAGTAATAATTCCTAGTGTGCAGTGTGAGGCAACATTTAAAAATAGATAACTCAATTGCTAAAAAAATAATATTATGAAAAAGTTAAAATGTTTACTTGTGTAAACTTGTACAATGTGGGTAATCTTTGGGGGTAATGAACTGATTCCAAAAATGAATTTACTGATAGAAAGCTTTCTTTCACTTTGCCTCTATGGCAACTTCAGTAATTGAAGAACTAAAAGTTCTGTGTTTTCACTTTGAAGGCAGCGCCAACTGCTACATAGAGTATTCAGTAAGAATAGGAATAATATAGGACTTTTCTGAGACAAGCCACTTCAGAGAAGCCATTGTACAACATCACAATAATTATGAAATAGGACAAGTTCTAACCTGTTACTTTTAGAAAACATCCCACATCCACATTCTTTGGGAAAACGGTACGATGTAGCTCCGGACAGACTGGTAAACCAAAGAACCTTGCATGGATATTACGTTTTAAAAAGTAATAATCCAGCTTCGAAATTGCTATTTTGTGTTCTTCGCGTTCAAGTATCGTTTGTTGGGCTTTTATTAAATCCTTGTCGCAGGCAGGTAAACTTTCCACAGGATTGCATAATACCTTATCTCCAACATCTGGGTATGTCTCAAATAGTTTCAAAAAACTGAAAAAATAGTTTAAAAGTAAATAATTCACGATGTAAACATTGGCTCATTACGTAGACAAAATCGTTTACTTACTCGATTTTGATGCTATAGTACCCTAAATTATCCCTCTCTGATAAAATATTTAAGCATTCTTCTAAATGAAACTTGATAACATAGTCTAAAATCATTTTGTTAACATAATTTCTTTACAAACAATAAACTTCGCGAATTTCGCGGTCATAGTTTTTTAATTTTCATTTACTGTCAATGTCATGTAGCAGTAGCGTAGCGATGTCCGCGATGTCCCGCCCCGCGTTACGAATTGCGTTAAAATCAATTATTTCGTGAATTGCGAAATAACCGATAAATAGCACTCAATAGTCCTTATATTTTGCGACTATTAAATTTGGTCGGATTCGCGATATGATCGCTTTTGACCTAATTCGGAATTATGGGCCGAACTCGCTTGACTCGATTCAGATCCGATTTCTGATTCTTAGTCGCTTACTCCAATACCAATTTATTATTTTGATTCAAGTACTCAATTCTGGTACTCGAGCCGTCAGGAAGACTCATTGATGTATGTAGAATATACTCCGATCAATTTTGTACTCGTTGACTCGATTCTAATATTTTGGAATCCAGCTGACTCGAGTTTAATATTCGAGTCAAATTGACTCTCTGGTACTGAGTGTGGAATCTTTATAAATTTGTAACTTTAGGTTTGATTAGCCCTTTAGATAAATCTTGCTTTGAGTTTATTTGATTCAAGTAAATATAATGTTTGTTCTTTTAAATATGTAAAATGACATGCTAAGTTTGTAAAACAAACAAATAGAACCAACATCTGAAGTTCGAATACCCCACATAGAAACCGAGCTCCGGGTCCGAAATGTAGAATCTAGTCATGATTTGATCACTGATTAAAATGATTCGAGGTGACTCGATCCACTGAAACAGTGACTTGGCAAATCACTAGGTAATGCTTTTTTTTCACTGCCTTTTTTGGGCAGGCTAAGATCTTAGACTATACCTCATCATTAGTACAGTCAATTTAAGTTTCAATGAGTTCCCTTAGACTATTATGTACATATGTTGTGGTATTTACAGCAGGGCGACTCGATACATTTTATCGAGTTGACCTTGGCAAACTTCGTTGAAGTAATCAACGCAATACAATTTTCAGCTTCTTTTTACCGATATTAAGCTGGTTTCAATATTTTTCAGTTTGTATCCAGTTGAGTAGGTACTATATAACGGTCACGAGACATAAAACAAGGAATGCGGCAACTGCCTGATCATAATAATGTGACGATCAGATGTTTTCAAAGAATCATGTGATATGAATGGCGTTAATACTGAGAAAAAGTACTGTATGTGCGTTACCAATCCGAAACTAGAAAATCTGACATCAGTCTTGTACCTTGTTACTGAGACTCCACGTGCTTATCAAATTATGTAGTCGCTCCATTAAAATATCTAATCAGATGCAAGTGATGCAACTGAATACCATTCAGTCGCATCTGGTTAGATAGGAGGCCGACCCTTTGCAGGGCCCGATCTAAGGGGGGGCAAACCGGGCATTTGCCCAGACCGGCAAAAAAATGAGGGGCCTACGGGGCGGCAAAATTGACTGATTCCTGTCTTTCAACCTAGCCATCTACATCCAAGTTGGCAGGTTGAGAATTTTATGTGCCACTTTCCTACCTACTTCAAAGTTGGATACTGGAAATATTTAAGACTCATTGACGGATTGATATACGGTTTTGTGTACATAAGTAAAGGGTGGCCAAATTATCTTTGCCCGGAACGCCTAAATAGCGAAATCGAGCCGACTCTAAGATAGTTGCCAAATTTGGTCGGTCTTGATTGACTGTGTGGCCCTTCTTCATCTTAAAATCTACTCGTATTATAAACGAGAAAGATTGCATGTATGGATGTTTGTCACTCTTTCTCGAAAAAACTAGGTAGGTATTGAATAGATTCCAATGAAACTTGACACCTAATCGTGAAGACCATATCCTGGAATAACATACTTATATGATAATTTTTATCCCGGGATTATGTTCCCTTGTTTATAGCGGCGTTTTTTAGATCCTCCAAAGTGCAGGTGTAGGGACACTGAGCTTTTCCCTTGGGATAATTATCTATTATCAAGTCGCTTCCCGAAGCTAGTTTTATTTATGTGTGTAGTGACATCTTTGGCATCACAAAAGAACTAATTCTGTATAGGGAGTTGCCCACCAGTCATAGCACCCGCCTGGTCGGAGGATCCTCCCTTTTTAACAGAAGTTCCTCCACATGTGTGTAAAAATGAATAAATAAAATTATAAATGTTGCATGCGGAAGAGAAAACACGATTACGAATACTTAGAAATATTTTATTTATCTAGTTGTAGTATATTCTACACATCTCGACGGATCCGTCGGAAAATATTCTTGGCATTTTGTCATGAGTCTCTTCAATGCTTGGATGTATTTCCTTTGAGTTTCGTCGTTCATCACATGGGCCACGTTTTTAGAGAAGATCTTTTCTCGGCCCGTACGAGCGTGAATACCGACCATAGTTACACCGATTGGCCACGGAGCGTTGCCTATAGCCATCTGTAGATATGCGTCGCTTGCCTGAAAGATAAATTGATGCGTAAATTAAAATATTTTTATAATGATCATACAAGAATCCTCAAGGTTGGCCAACATGTAATGGAGTGTTTATAAAGTGAAAGCTACAAAACCGAACGTGACCATATTTTCGCTAGAAGTTGTACTCAAATTATTACCTCAAAATCCACCTAATTCTAACTGTTTATGTCCATAACTATAGTGCATAAGAATACACTTAAGAATTTACTTAAAACATTTCGAGGCAAAAAATCGATCAAGTTCAATAAAGGTCAAGGTGTCTGGTTTTAAAAAATAAAAAATGTTGAGATCAGCGCCATCTAGCGAAAACATGTCAGTTTTCGCTAGATGGCGAACAGTTGGAAGTCGGTGTAGCTTTCACTTTAAATCAATAGATGGCGTTCGAAACACTATACCGCGCCACAGATTACTGAATAGTTACTACGTAACAGATACTTCACTCAGTAGAAAATTTCGAATACCTATTACGATAACTGCCTACTCCCTCACGTCAACAACCACTGTATGCTAAAATGCGCCTAAATGCTCAAGCGTACAGCAGTGATTGCTTCGCACCGCGCGATTCCACAGTAATCGCAGGGCTGCCTCTTCGATAAAATTAAATGAACATAACTTTTTATCTATGTAATTGAGAACTGTGAATATGTTCTGACTTTTATGTGGCAGTTAAAAATTTTATCATTTATAAAATATTTAACCAACTTAAAAAAAGGAGGTGATCAGACATACAGGCCAAACTGAGAAGTTTGACTTGTATGGTTTGTAGGTATATATGTTTGTGCGCGATAATCTCGCGTTTGGCTAAACCGATATCGATGCGATTTTCAGAAAAGGCTTTGTTACATTTAGGAGAACGTTTTAAAATAAGTATAATACTTCTTAGTTTGATGATGATCTTCGGAGATGTTCACAAGAAATGAAAAAAAAGCCTTAAAAAAAGAGAACCGACTTCAAATAAAGCACTAAGCCGTAAGAAATATTTTTTTTTTTTTTTTTATGTTAGTGCTAACAGCTGGTAATTAATTCTTCATTGACAGGTAAATGGAAAAATGTTAGGTGTTTTAGGTCTTTTGCTTGATTTACACCCACCTACAGCACATAAGGTACCACACGGCATCGTAATACGCGTACGAACGAACAGCACTATTAAAATTGAACGGCGTGCGCGCGCTTCGCTTGCGAAAACCGCACTGAATTTGACCCGCCGGCGGAGCGAGACCGCTCGGCTGGGCGGTAGGCACTTATAGCGCGCAAGTACATGGAGTGACGGAGGCCTGACCGCGCTCCGAAATAAAGATCGTACACGTGGTGAGAAGGCTGCCCAGCTCAAGTAGGAATTGGAGTGCACATCAACCGTGAAATCGTACGATAGGGTCACGGTAGACCACAAAGATGACGGAAATCGGCAAGAAGTGGCTCAGAGCCGTGAACAATGGAGGAAGGCTTTGCAGAGGGGCAGTGAAGGCCTGGTGTAATATTGAAAATGAAACTCTAGATCATGGGTTTCTGAGTTTGTTTGATCCCAAGGTCGAAAAGTATTGTGGGTGTTTAATATTTCATTTGACGGTGCAGCCTCAAAGAGGTTTTATAGCTTGCCTGGCCGTTGACAAGTTTCGTTTTTTTAATTTTATTGGTGACTGTCGTGGTGACATATATTTTTTTTTTGTTCTGTTCTTATGTTTTTAAATATAATGTAAAAATTACTTATTTACTCGGAATTTCTTTTATATTATTATATTTCAAGTTAATAGACTGAAATCACATAAATCCCCAACATATGGTCCATATCAGCCGGATGCAATAACAACGAAACTCGGGTACCTGAATACTCGAACCAACAAGAAGAGCTTGGATGTGGTGAAGTTCAGTAACTGACGAGGAGAAAATGACTGATAAGGAGGAGAAGGAGCTGATTAGAAGGAGGGCAAGCTATAAGGGACGCTTAACAGCTTTCTGTAATCATATAAATGACTTGGAAGAGACTTTAAATCCGTCGCAGGTAAGCGAACTGCAACTACGTTTAGGTAAAATGGAAAATTTATTTTCTCAGTATGACGAGGTCCAATTGAGATTAGAGTGCTTAACTGATGACAACAAAATTCAATTATTAGACCGGAACGAATTTGAATCGACATATTATAAGATTGTCTCAAAAGCGCAAGATTTGCTTTCACGCAACACAAAGCCAACCAAGGATGATCTGTTTGATAGTTGTAATGATTCATCACGAGTGCGTAACCGCCAGCTTGTCAAATTACCTACCATCCAACTGCCAAAGTTCAGTGGTACTTATGAAAAATGGTTGGAATTTCGAGATACGTTCTCTAGTTTAATTCACAATAATGATGAAATAGACGATATCAACAAATTCCATTACCTCAGGGCTTCTCTCGAGGATGCGGCTGCTGTGGTAATACAATCCATAGAATTCTCTGCACTAAATTATCCTGTTGCATGGGAAATATTATGCGAACGATATGACAATAAGCGGATATTAATACAAAATCACATAAACGCATTAATACTCATCGAACCAATCAAAAGAGAATCATCTATTGCTGTAAAACACATTATTGATAGTATTAACAAGAACTTGCGTTCATTAGAATCTTTAGGAGAACCAATAAAATATTGGGACTCACTTTTAATACAAATGATCACGCATAAATTAGATCCTAAAACTTTCCGTGAGTGGGAAGAATTTAAAGGTGGCATAGATAAAAATAAGTCAATAAGTTTAGATAATTTTCTTGATTTTTTGCGAAATCGTTCAGATCTACTTGAAACCATCGAAAGGTCGCAAAACAACAACAGTAGCACTTCTTATCCTAAAATTCATAAACACAAAAGCATGGTATCTGTAACCAATACATCAAGTAGTCAGCCTAACAGTAGCACTAATATTGGTACTAACTCTCCTAAATCGTGTCCAAAATGTCGA
This sequence comes from Mythimna albipuncta, assembly GCA_929112965.1. Classification (NCBI taxonomy): domain Eukaryota; kingdom Metazoa; phylum Arthropoda; class Insecta; order Lepidoptera; family Noctuidae; genus Mythimna; species Mythimna albipuncta. The sequence goes on from OV815969.1 coordinate 13,894,084, forward strand.
GGTGAACACATGCTTAGTAACTGTTCCCAGTTTCTTGGACTCACTAACGAACAGAGGTTAGAATTGCTATCACAATACAAAATATGTTATAATTGCTTCCGCACAGGCCACTATGCGAATCATTGTAAATCCATTGGTTGCAAGGTGTGTAAGCGCAAGCACAACACACTTGTTCATATCACAGATGCGAAAGCCAAGTCATCTAACACTAAACCATCCTCATCATCTAGTAGCGAACGCGATAACGCTGCTGTCGCTTCTACTGAACAGTTGCCTACAACTAACGTTACGTTATCCGCACAAGTAACGACTAATGTACAAAACAAAGGTGAAGTACTTCTGGCCACATCGTTAATAAAACTTATTGATAGCAAAAACCGTGAACATCTCGGTCGTGCAATTCTGGACAGTGGTAGTACGTCGTGCCTAATTACAGAAAGATTATGCAATTTATTAAAATTACCTACGATCAAAGTTAATGAGTCACTAATGGGTATCAATAATTCTAAGTCTTTGATCGGTAAAATGTGTTGCGTTCCGATAGCATCATTGAACGAAAACTTTTCGACCATTATTTATTGTTTTGTGATTCCTTCTATTACAGATCAAGTACCTTGTCGTCAATTGAATCTTAATGATTTAAATATTCCGAGTAATTTGTGCCTAGCTGACCCATATTTTTATATTCCGTCTTCTGTTGATTTAATCATAGGAGCAGATGTTTTTTGGGATCTTATGGGCACAGAGAAAATAAGCTTAGGTTTTGGAAAACCGGTACTATTTGAAACTAGACTAGGCTGGATAGCTTCAGGTCCTATGCTACATAGCGGCCAAGTACCGTGTTCTTTTCCTATGTTTTGCAATTTCGCAAACATAAATCATACCAAACCTAGCGTTATTCAAGATATCTCAAGTACTGATGATATTCAAAACCTTTTAATGCGTTTTTGGCAGCTCGAAGAAGTTGGCCTTCAGTCATCAGTCTTATCTCGAGAAGAACAAATGTGTGAAGAACATTTCTCACAAAATACAACGCGTCTCAAAGATGGCCGTTTCTGTGTGAGGTTACCGTTAAAGCAATCTCCAGATAGCTTAGGTGATTCTTTTCAAAGAGCAAAACACTGTCTGCTTTCACTTGAGCGCAGGCATAAGGGTCAATCATTATTTAAAGAACGCTATTATGATTTTATGAAAGAATACATAGAGTTACAACACATGTCTAAATGTGTACCAGATTCGAATAAAAAAGCTTATTTTATTCCTCACCACGGTGTTGTTAGGGAAAGTAGCTCAACTACTAAACTCAGGGTAGTTTTTAATGCGAGTAGTCCCACTACGTCTGGTGTATCACTAAACAATTTACAAATGGTGGGTCCGACTGTACAAGATGATTTGGTGTCAATTCTTCTCCGATTTAGGAAATACAAATACGTTATCTCCGCAGATGTAGAGAAGATGTACCGCCAAATATTAGTGCATCCAGAGGACAGGTATTTACAGCAGATTCTTTGGCGAGATGACCCCTCAAAACCTATGGAGGCATATCAATTAAATACAATTACGTATGGTACCGCTAGCGCACCATATCTTGCCACTAGGTGCTTAAAACAATTAGGACTTGACTGCACTGATAGTAAAATTGCTACCATCATAAAACATGACTTTTATGTTGACGATTTACTATCAGGAGGGGATACCATTGAAGAAGTCCTTGATATTCGCCAGAAGGTAACATCAGAGTTGGCTTCAGCTGGTCTGCCATTACGTAAATGGAAATCTAACAATTTGCATGTAGTGTCTGATACAGGACACTCTTCATTAAGTTTGAACATTGGTTCAATAGAACCCTGTAAAACCCTTAGGGCTTCATTGGAATACAGAGCATGCATAACATACATTATGTTTTTCAATTAATCTTAACATTTCTAATGCAATGACAAAACGCGGGATTCTTTCTACGATTTCACAGATTTTTGATCCACTCGGTCTATTAGCTCCTTGCATTATTACTATGAAAACTATCATGCAAAAACTGTGGCTGCATAAATTGGGGTGGGACGATCAGTTGCCGTCAGATATAATAAAGGTTTGGTCCAATGCAATACGTAACTTATCAATGTTAAATGAACTACGTATTCCACGTATTGTATTATGTGATTCACATAAAACTATAGACCTGCACATATTTAGTGATGCATCACAAATCGCGTACGGTGCATGTGTGTATCTCCAAAGTATTAACAATGACGGAAGTAAAGTTTTGGTTCGTCTACTCACAGCCAAAAGTCGAGTGGCTCCAATTAAACCAACGACAATACCGCGCTTAGAGTTGTGTGCAGTGTTAGTTGGTGTTCGACTGTACGAAAAAGTGATGTATGCTCTCCGCGCTCAAATAAGAAATATTACTTTTTGGTCTGATTCGACAGTCGTATTGGGCTGGCTTAAGATGACACCAAGCAAATTGCAACCATTTGTCCGCAACCGTGTTGCAGAGATTTTGGAAAAGACACCTGCATGCACGTGGAGGCATGTACCCACTAATTTAAACCCTGCTGATTATATATCACGCGGAATAGATGTAAGTCTGTTACAATCTTTAGATTTATGGTGGTCAGGTCCTGAATTCTTGAAATATGATATCTCTAGGTGGCCTAGTAACCCAACAGTAACAAAGGATCTCCCTGAAATGCGATCTGAAGTTGTCCTACTGGTTACTCATGCAAATCCACGACCAGTTGTTGAATTTAATAGATTTTCTAATTTCAACTCGCTCAAACGGTCAGTGGCATACGCATTAAGATTTATTAAAATGCACGTTAAAAAACAACCACCTGCAACTCAATTCCTTACTACGGACGAATTGAAGCAGTCGTTACATTTTATTATAAGACTATCGCAAATAGATTCTTTCCCAGAATACGCGATGTTACAAAACAAGAAAGATTTGCCAAATAAAAGTCCACTAAATAAGTTTAAAGTTTTCTTAGATGAAAACCAATTAATGCGTGTAGGAGGTCGTCTCAGCAATTCACAATTCAGTTATGACGTAAAACATCCGTTATTATTACAGTCCACTCATATTGTCACAAAACTGTTATTTGAGTATATGCACAAAAAGCTCATGCACGCAGGGCCGAACTTATTGCTAGCGTCTATTAGAGAACATTTTTGGCCGATTGGCGGGAAATGTTTAGCTAAATCAGTTTATCGTAAATGCATTTTGTGCTGTCGTCTGAAAGGACAGACAGTGTCTCCTATCATGGGTGATTTGCCACAGCAGCGGTTGACTCCCGGAGGCTTTCCCTTTGAAACCGTTGGCGTCGATTATGCTGGACCCATAATGTCAGCAAGTAGGCAAGGTCGCGGCTGCCGCCTCACCAAAGTTTATATTGTTCTTTTCGTATGCTTTACGACTAAAGCAGTACATATCGAGTTGGCAGGTGATTTAACAAGTAATAATTTTTTATCAGTACTTCGTAGATTTATTTCGAGAAGAGGTAAGCCTAAGCACATCTACTCTGACAATGGGACCTCGTTTATTGGAGCACGTAACGAAATTAGTAAATTTATAAAAAGTAGTTGCAGGTCGTTATCTAGTGACTTAGCAAATGAAGACATAAACTTTCATTTTATTCCTCCTCACTCTCCTCACTTTGGAGGTCTTTGGGAGGCCGGTATTAAATCTACCAAATACCACTTAAGACGAGTACTGAGCAATTCAAATCTTACTTTTGAAGAGCTGAACACTGTGTTAGTTCAAATAGAAGCATTATTGAACTCTCGCCCACTTACACCACTTTCATCAGACCCCAGTGACCTGTCACCACTCACGCCTGGACACTTTATAATAGGACGGCCACTTACAGCACTACCTACGCCTGGTCTTGAAAACCGTTCCATGAATTACTTATCCAGGTATCAGAGAATAGAGCAACTTCGTCAACATTTCTGGATGAGATGGAGTAAAGAATACGTGTCGGAGCTGCAGCAGCGGGTGAAATGGCGCACCTACACAAAGCCATTAGAAAAAGACACTTTAGTGCTCATCAAAGATGACAATCTCCCTCCTCTAAAATGGCGATTGGGTCGGGTGACTGCGGTTCACCCAGGACGGGACGGAATCAGTCGTGTAGCTGATATCAAGACGGCGTGTGGAGTAGTTCGGCGTGCATTCTGCAAGATATGCCCTCTCCCGGTATCTCACACCGAAGATTCTGGTTGAGAGTAGACCTCTCAACCCCCGGGGGCATGTTTAATATTTCATTTGACGGTGCAGCCTCAAAGAGGTTTTATAGCTTGCCTGGCCGTTGACAAGTTTCGTTTTTTTAATTTTATTGGTGACTGTCGTGGTGACATATATTTTTTTTTTTGTTCTGTTCTTATGTTTTTAAATATAATGTAAAAATTACTTATTTACTCGGAATTTCTTTTATATTATTATATTTCAAGTTAATAGACTGAAATCACATAAATCCCCAACACTATACCGCGCTCCGAAATAAAGATCGTACACGTGGTGAGAAGGCTGCCCAGCTCAAGTAGGAATTGGAGTGCACATCAACCGTGAAATCGTACGATAGGGTCACGGTAGACCACAAAGATGACGGAAATCGGCAAGAAGTGGCTCAGAGCCGTGAACAATGGAGGAAGGCTTTGCAGAGGGGCAGTGAAGGCCTGGTGTAATATTGATAATGAAACTCTAGATCATGGGTTTCTGAGTTTGTTTGATCCCAAGGTCGAAAAGTATTGTGGGGTTTTATAAGGAATCTTTCAGCAGCAGGCCAGAATCTGGATTAGCTTAGTTGATTGCAATAGGCACGCCCCTAAACAAAACTAGCGTGATGAGGGTACTACAAACACGCCACTATACCCTTAGGTAGACTCATTACGGTGATGTTATCTCATATTTGTAGATTAAACAAATACAAACCATAATATAATTCCTTTCTAGCAAATGTTTTGTGATTTCACAAAGACTTTCACAGATGTCATCTGGAAGATTTTTCTTCTTCAGTTTCCGCACCAGAGGTTTTAAGTATACTTGAGTTTGAGTGAAGGTTGCTCTTGTCATTTTATGTTTTACTGCTGTCTTTTCCGCTCCAGTTGCAGAATTCAGTTGCTGTCCCCATAGTTTTAGTAGAAACTGAAACATATATTATTTTTTAAGACCACAGAATGCAATGGAGCATGGAAAATCATGGTCTTTTTAAAGGTATACCATTTATGGTAAGTTCTATCTTTTCAACTATATGCAAATAATATCTATATTAACGGTCAAACAAGTATTTAAAATGAACTAGATTTGCCTAGGGCAAATCCGCGATACCAATCCAAGAGCGAGCAAAGCAAGCTCGGAATTTTAGGACACCCTGACACCGATTGGTTAAATTAGAAGGCTAAGGCAGGAGCGGAGTGGAGCGCAGCTTCCGCCGGATAAATAAATTCTGAAGTGACTTTCACTAAGAAGCTTAGATGTATTATGCTATGTTACAAAAGAAATAATTTACTCAAGTATAAGAGTATTGTTATTATACTGCACGCAAACGATGTAACAACTAGTCATTCATAAAATTGATAGTATTTATAAAAGCATTTCACTTACTTGTAACAAAGTCATGATAACATTCATATCATGGTTTTTATCACCCTGTCCCATAGTCTTTGCCATCTCTTGAATAAACTCATAGGTGATGGAATCATCAAGAGCATCTTCTTTTAGCTGTTTATCATTGTTACTCTGAAATAAAATACAATATAATAGAATGTAACCCAATACTTAATAGATCATTAAGTCCTAGTTAGACATTCAAGCGAGAACTACACTAGACTGACACACACGTGGACCGCGCTGATTTGTACGTAGTGGCGCGTTGCGTGGATCTAATGTACAATTGCTGGCACGGATCTTGAGCGCTGGCTTCAAGTTGCGGAGAAGTCAAATATTTGGTCTCTTAGTTTTTAGTAATTCTTCTAGTGGTCTCACTTCGCGAAACGCGGGGGTGAGGAGTATCAGTGATTGGCTCGCCGCGCCATCGCGTCATAGACGTTACTCATGATTCGTTCCTTGTTCTTGCTGCATGTATCTAACAACGACGACGATTGACTCGCCAATGTATGGAATACGCAAAGCGATCCCCACTCTGACGCCGAGCGCTCAAGATCCGTGACGATAATTGTAACGCCCATATCGGCGTACGTGGTCTATGTGTGCGCAATGTACGAGTAGTTCTACCTTCACACAAAGGGTCACATGTTATTTTTATTATGTATTATCATGAGAGTACATAAGAATGATAGACTTAATTTAGACACGGGCAAAGGTGCTTCAGCGAGGCCTTTTTTTCATAAATTAAAATGAGACAGCGACTATCGCAACGCAGTGGTGACCTCATCGTCGCTTACTATCTGGTGAAATAGTGGTTAAACAGTCATATAAATAAAAACTCTTGTTCATAAGACTTTACGTGCAAGGCCGTGGGAGACGCCCACGGGCCCACGCCTAGCTACCTAAGTGACAAACAAGTAAATGAAGGAACAGCAGAGACTTGGTAATAAGTTCCAATTATTACCCTTACAGAAAATTTAATGCGAAATTGAAAAATTTTCTTCTAGTAAAAATGGTTTGGTATTACCAATCTGCCTTGGCCTTGCCACAACACTAATGCTTTTGCTATATTTAAAAAAGCCTTTCCTCTGTAGTGTAGTGGAATGGTAATAGGCATGTAAAATAATTTTGTCAAAATAGAATTTTTCTTTACCTGTGTTCCTAATGCTAAGATTTCATTTAAATAAGCTTCATCCACTTTCTCCATAGCTTCTTGGAAGTCATTTCTTAAACCCTGAAAATACAATCATCATTAAACTCTTTGAATGCCGTAATTAGAGGCACAATAGAAAGACAATTGCTTATGTCGAACTGTGTAACATAAGACATTCAAAAGGTTAATTGATTTTAAATATAGATTAACTTATTTTTTTAGCTTTATTTTCAAGTATGTAGTTATCTTATGGTCTGCAGTATACTACTAATTTGAAAATGAAAGTGTATGTTGTAGTTGCTACTCCTGTTCTGCAGTTTTGTATTTACAATGCATTCAAAATAAGAATAGGATCGCCTGTCATGTTGTGACGTCACGATTTACTGTCAAATCGAGCAAAGAAATTCATAAACATTAATTAATTCATGAAAAAAATAATTTTTTCATTAACTGTGAATGAAAAAAGTTTAATTAGAATCCAGTTCTTCAATTTTACTTATCTCTAAGTTCTTCAATTTTGCCAAAATTTCTTCAATTTGACAGTACGACAAGACGTCAAAACATAGGAATCGGTCCTATTCTCATTTGGAACGCGTAGTACTTAGGTGTACACACATTTAAAACTAAAAGGCCCATTTTGGTAGTTGAGAAAATGTAGCTTGGAACGGAACTGAAGAAAACAATAAATTAATAATTAGGTGTCCTGTGTAGTAGTAGCTACACTACACCCAAAAAACCGCTAGTTAGCCAAAATATAAATGTCACAATGGGCATTTAATTGTTTTACAACTCTAGTTATAAGCAATTTGAACATACTGAAAAATCAAGAGATATCTTTGTATTCAAGATATCTTTATAATCAAGAGATAACTTTGTATTTTTTCATGCAACTAAAATCTAGTAAAATTTACGAGTTACTTACTCTATTAGCTTCTGGTTCCTGAATCTCTATTCTTCTCAATCTTTTAAAAGAATTAAGTTCATTTTCACCAAATAACCATATAGGATGACCTCGCTCTCTCAACCGTTTTATAACTTCTTGTCTGGGCAGTCCAACTATTTCTGTGTTTTCAGCGTCATTGGTTGCTTGCCTTAAACTTGCTAAAAGGAGAATAACCAGTAGGTATTAATTATACACTTACTTATAGTGCCAAGGACTTGGGAGGTTATAAATAATGGAAAAATCCTAAACAATTTAAAACTGGCATTCACTCTCTCATTGTCTTTCTATTGTTATTTTTAATTACAGTATTCAAAAGGTTGAACTTTCTAATAGTTGGACTCACTAACCAAGTGCTGGGCAACTACATGTTCTAGAGAGTGTTTTAACCTTTCATTCGTGGTAATATGGGTGCATGAACGCCGGCTTTCACTTGGGGTTTAATGAATTAAGTCATGGTACTCAAAGAAATAGGAGATTACAAATAAGGGAAGACTAAAGAAATGATAGATCAACAGCTGTAAGTATCTTTCACACAGTTGATTAATTATCTCTTTCGATTAGAAAGGGGGTACTAAAATGACTATTAGAGAAAACATGGAAGAATAAGAAATGTTGCGCAGGCTCCAAATAAATTGGGACAAAGGCTACCACGTAGTAAAAAAATATAACATTGAGTCAAACCTCTTTCATCCTTGACTTCTTGTGATTCTTCTTGAACTTCTGGTTCTTTGATTTGTGGACCATATTTTTTTAAATACTCTTCCTGTTCTTTAGCCAATAACTCGCCTCTCTTGAAATATTTCTTACTGGCTGTAGGATCCTGTAATAAACAATGTTTTGAAAGATCGTGAAAGATGTAAAATATGACCATCGAAGATATAAGATATTGGGTGCTAGGAGTTGGAAAGTTTACTTACTATTAAATTCTTTTCTTCGAGTAGCTTACGCTTCTTTGCAATTTCAGCTTTTAATATATCCATCGTTGTTTGTTTTGATTTATTTTGTTTAAAATGTAACACAACGCAACATAACCAATATGACAGACAATATTGACATATTGACGTGGTAGTGATGAGTTAGTCGATTTATTGTAATCGAACTAATCGAGTCACAAAACACAATCTTTCAACTCGAATAAACTCGGTTGTAGATCAGGAAAACAAAGAGCGACGTATGTCGGGACGCTCCGCCGCGATTTAACTCGCACAAATGATAATAGGGAAAGTTAATTTTCCGACTTCTAAAAAAGGAGGTTCTCAATTCGGATATTTGTATTTTTTTTTTATTTCTGTTCGCGCTTAACATCGTCGCCGTCGCTTGCTAACCGATTTCAAAACTTCTTTTTTTGTCGGAAAGGGTACACTTTCCAAATGGTCCCGTAGTTTGATTATTCCTTTATATTTCAATTTATTGATGAGGAAATTAATTATTTATATAATATACTAGCTTTTGCCCGCGCGGCTTTGCTCCCGCTCTTCCCTACTTCAGCCTACTATACCCTACTCTACCCTACTCTACTCTACCCTACTCTACCCTCCTCTACCTTACTCTACCCTACACTACCCTAATTTTCATTTTTTTTTTCCATAAGAACCTTCTCCTCATAATAACGAACACAACAAAAAAATAATTAGCGAAATCGGTCCAGGCGTTGTTGAGTTATGCGCTTACCAACACATTTTGCGATTCATTTTTATATTATAGATTTAGTATATTAATCACTAAGTCGGGATCTGATGATGGAATCTTGGCGAAATCGAGGGAACTCCTGAAATATTATAGGCAACCATATAGTTCTTTTGGTATTTTCATCAAGGGCATAAGCATTTACAGTCAAAAAGTGGCATTAGATGTGGTGGAACTAGTGAAAAAGATCAGAAATGGCCAATGGAACTTCATATTCAAACAGATATAACAATGAACATAGTCATGCGACTATGACAATACAAATAAATCAATGGTTCTGAATAGTTATGTTGAAAATGGTGTCATCGAAGTGACCTGATGATGATGATGGAGCCGGAAGATGGGCTCCGGAACTCTGTAACTAATCAATGTATTTTAGCCGTGTTTAGGCTTATTAGAATTGTCATGAGATGCACTTTGGCTATAAGATACTATCGAAATGATCTGATGATGATGATAGAGCCGGAAGTTAGGCACCGGAACTCCGAAATTAATCAATGTATCCTAGCAGTGTTTGGATGTATTAGAATTGTCAAAGGAATGATGCACTTTGGCTATAAGGTACTATCGAACTGATCTAATGATGGAGCCAGAAGGTGAAAGGTAGACACGGGAACTTCATAATAAAATAGTGTATTCTAGCAGAGTTCGATTTAATTGGAATTGTTATGAGAAAAAGGTACTCTGATCTGGCTGTAAGTGTATTGCAACTAAAAAATGTAAAAAAAATAATAACAATAATAAAAAAAAATTGACACGAAGTACAGTAAAATAGGGCTAATAGTGACTTAGGGGTGAATTCACCCCTAAGTCTCTATTTACCCCGTTTTACGGTAGTAAAGTACTAGTTTAACATAAAACGATTGAAAGCAGTATCACTTGGTAGTCATAAGAATCAAAAAAGGTTATATTAAGTTCTATCCAAGTTCAATTAATCTGATTCAAGTTTTGATCGACGCTCATTAACTCGATTACCGGCTGCCTCGGTGGATCAAGTTGTCTTGGCGGAATGACCGTTCCGAGTTAACTCGGTCAATCGGGCTTGGCTTTTACCGATCGAGTTAATTGACTCGAGTTGCAGATTGAGTCACCCAACAAACGAAAAAGCGATTTGGCCCATCGCTACCGACATGACAGCAAGACATTTTATTTTTGCCCCATTTATGTAGACTAAAGTCTTAAACCGCGTTTTTGTTGGGAGAGCTTTCGTTAGCCACACTCTAAATATATAAAAAACACTGAAAAGTACAAAATAACTTTAATTTCGAAAGTCGGTGTTAAATAACGAAGAGACAAAACTATTATAGAAACACCGACTTCCGAGTTATTTTGTACTTTTCAGTGTTTTTTTAACATTGAAGTCGGTTTTTTTTTCATACAATTTTCAACAAACTTTGCTAAGATGCAACTGAATTTCATCACGTCTACATTAGACGTGATGAAATTTTTCTACTCTTAAATTCGAGCTCAGGAGCCTTCAAACATGATGAAACACTTAGGGTCCTAAAAGGTGCGTTTTGAAAATAAAAATTTGTAGACTAGATCGGTTACTTTTTTTTGATGTATATACCTAATCCAGTTTGATACCTACAGACTTTAAGAAAGTTCATTGAAAATCTGGCACAACCTTCTTCGATTAACATTCTGGCCACTTGCCCTCAAAAGTTATTGAGATGGCCAAGAGATGGCATGATGCCATTATGCTTTATTTTTATTTTATTTTTTATTTTTCGATTTCGACAAAATAGAGCTGGAAATTTTATTGTACCTAGTATTAACTACATACCTCAGCAAAGCTTGTCGAGACTCGATAAATCTTTTGCTGCAAAATACTGCAAATAATAATAAAAACCGTTGCCTAACTCAAATCGATATTACGTACGTATAAACAAAGCAATTTTACTTGTTACGACAGTTCTGCTGTAATCCTATAAGGAGTTCTGTTCCATATCTTCGAAGTTCATGATCAGATCATTACAATATTTCTATGGGACCTACCAAAACATACATAAAAAAAAACATACTTTCAGCCGAACATGGAACCTCCTCCTTTTCGAAGTTGGTTAAAAATTCCCTTCCCTTAGATACACGGCACTTATAGTATTCAGATATTGAATTGATCGTGTTTATCTTCTTATTTTTATGTTTGTTTTCTAAGTAATGATTATTATGATACATGCAACTATTTTAATTGTATTAGTATACTTTTTTTTAAATCAGTAGCCCAGCTTGAGTTCTGATATTGATACACTCTGATCAGGATATTTAAAATACTTAGATAAGATATAATATATTATACTAAATATGTTTATTTTAGGATTCTTTTAACTTGTAGGTAATTATGATAAATACGAGTAAAAATAGTAAAAATAAAAGCAATATTTATTTTATTTTCAATTGCGTATGTGAAGGAAGGTTTAATGTAGAATGAAGATAAAATGAAAGAAAGAAAGAAAAACATTTTATTTGCTCGAAAAATGCATATTACCTCGGATATCCACCTACAGAGACTTAACCTTTCTTGTAGAAACGGTAATTACATTGTAGACTCGCGCAAAAAAACTTTGGGAACAACAGTAGGAAGATTACAAGAGCAAGAGAAGCTAGGACAACAATATAAGCAGGTGTTAGAAATGAACTGTAGGAAATCTATATATATTGATATATATATATATATATATATATATATATAACCACCCATATTTCATAATAAAAAAATGTCAAGATGGATAACGGTTATTTACTGTGTGTCAAAGTTCCTATGACTGGTGTGTAAGGAAAGGGTTTTATGAAGAAAAGCACAGAAAGACAAGACTAAGTATTTATTTCTAATGGGCTTGTCAATTATTCGAATAAACTACTGGCTCGTTCGGAAACTAGGTCTTCGAGGTGAAGAACGGCCAAGAAACACCTCGGAAGCATTTTATCATCACAATAACATAATTAGAAACATAAGTCACAGTATAACAAATACACAGAATCAAAACAACATTAGCAATAATATTAAGCTACTATATTAAATAACTTACGTGAACTTAGGCTTGCTGAACAGCAAGTAAGAGAACTTTAATAGAAACCAATCTTATTTATAGGAAAGTCCTGACGTTCAAGTGTCAAACCTGTGGGTTGACACTTAAACATCAAATATCCTTCCACCTTCTACAAATCTCAGGTTGTCGCACAACAAACAAATTCTTACATTTTAGTAGACTAAGTCTTAGATATTTTACAACCATAATAATATCGCAACAACAATTAATTTAATAAAATAATAATTATACTTATCTTTTAATTCACAATTTCCACACTTATACACAAACTTTGTAACTTATTTTTGTAGAGAGAGCTCCGCACCGTCCGACGTCTGAACCGAGAATTACTCAGGACGGCCGGCGTAGCGGCTTTTATAGGCGTTAACAAACAAGCTGCTTGAACGTTGGTTTTTAGTTTGAATTTAAACGTTATCTTTCAAATATCTATTATAATAATTATTTAACACATTATTACTATTATATATTTTATATATCTATATCTATGCCTATGCATAAACTATCACGGCCATACTGACAGTACTTCGTCCTCGAAGTATTACAATGTTATTTATAACATACAAGTAGGTACATTCGACCCATTAATCAACATATACATAACACAAAAACGAAAAGAATGTATTTAAAACACTTATGACCTTTTTTTTTTAATTCATATTTCATAAATTTCAAGTCAACCAATTGTATGGACACGATGGTCCTCAGAGTATTCTTTTGCCAACTACATAGACATGTCGATCACATCCACCCGCTGCTCGTGGGATAATCGACACCAAATAGAAGGCCGACCAGCGGTTATTGAGTAATTTGCCAACTACATAGTCATGTCAATCACATTCACCCGCTGCCTGTGAGATAATTGACACCAAATAGAAGCCCGACCAGCGGTACTCGTGAGTAATTTGCCAACTACATAGTCATGTCAATCACATTCACCCGCTGCCTGTGAGATAATTGACACCAAATAGAAGGCCGACCAGCGGTACTCATTTATTTTTAACTCATTCACAATATGACATTGGTTCTAAGTCAAAGTCAAGTCAAAGTCAAAGTCAAAGTCAAAGTCAAAGTCTCAAAGTCAAAGTCTCAAAGTCAAAGTCAAAGTCTCAAAGTCAAAGTCAAAGTCTCAAAGTCAAAGTCAAAGTCTCAAAGTCAAAGTCAAAGTCTCAAAGTCAAAGTCAAAGTCTCAAAGTCAAAGTCAAAGTCAAAGTCAAAGTCAAAGTCTCAAAGTTAAAGTCTCAAAGTCAAAGTCTCAAAGTCTCAAAGTTTTTCATTTCACATAGGCCTATATGGGCACTTATAAAACTTCAGAAGCTAGTGCACGACTAACATTGACAGTTTCTTATTTTATTTTTGTATTATGTACATGTTCTCAATAATATTTTATATTAGCAACTTATGTTTTTATAAAAGCCTTAATTTAAACCAAAACATTGTACAGTTGATAAATAATTTCCAATACAAATCAGTAAGATTGAACTTTGAATTGACCTTAAAATATGGCAATGACAAGGTAGAAGTAGTTTCACATTTAAGGCTACACACTCCAATCACAAATTAGTACATATTTAATTACAATATTTTGTCATTAATTTGTGACCTAAATATTTGCAGATAACCGACACAGCTTACACAAAGCATTCCAGACAATACCCACTCGAGCCAAATACCTAGTCACGCTAACCACATTCACCTGCTGCTGGTGAGACACATTAGCGCCAAATAGAAGGCCTAGCAGCTAATTATCAGCTAACCTAACCTAACCTAACCTGCCCTAACCTAACCTGACCTAACCTAACCTGACCTAACCTAACCTGACCTAACCTAACCAAATTCACCAGCTGCTGGCGAGACACATTAGCGCCAAAATTGAAGGCTCTGCAGCTAATAAGCAATAACTAAATCATTGCATCAGCTATGTTGATTCTATACACCTAGTTACGGCAAGATTAGATTAATCAACACTAAATTACAAAGCATAATTTTGAATTGTATTTTTCTATTTTATTTTATTAGAACAGAATGATCGTTTTAGTCGGCATTATTGACTTTTCAAAATAACCCGGAAATAAATAATTCAATGCTATTCCCAGTTGATTCAACACACTAACCCGTCCTAGCAACATAATCAAAAATACATCGCTCGGTCAACCTGACAATATTATATTATTGGAGAAATGCTATTATACCATTGACGAATTTCTTAGTGATAAATTGTAAACTATTTGACATTGTATTATCATTTTTAATGTAGTAAGTTATTTGACCTTCATATTTATTTAATTTTTACATTACATTATTATCCCAATTTCTATTCACTGGCTTATATTATCTTTTTTTGTTATAATCCTTAATTTTAATTTAATATGTTGATTATTCATATTTTACATTAATTACCAAATTATGAGATAGTGTGTACACCTTCGAGGTAGATTTTTGAGGAACTAATTTATTTATTATTAAGATCTCATGTAAAAATGTACCAAAAATCACACCAATAAATGCATTTTGAATTTTTGAATATTATTGCAAATTGCTCTTAACGTTGAATTTTTGTTGACATCAGTTATTTACTTCAGATCACAACATGGGCACTTTCAAAGCTAAATTACAAACGCAATTACTAGAAACTTGACATTTCACTTGCCGTTTGTGATATCTAAATTCAAATCAGGGCAATGATTGACCGACAGTGATAAATATTGTTTGACAGGCGTCGGTAACAATCACTGCTTTTGACTAAAACTGAGGGTATAGATATAACTTATTCTTCAGACTTTTATTAGTTACTATTGTGTTCTATATTAAAGTTAATTTATTAATACAATTTGTGAACACCAAAATCTAATTTAACTATTTTCTGGAAATCAAAATTCATGATGAAACAGTTTTTCACTTTGGTTCAAATTAACTTTTATTTTTAGCAATTGTTTTTTTTAGTAATTAATGTATTCAGACATATCAAAATCCACGATAACGAAACTTTGAAATAGATTGTTTACTTTATTGATCCACATCCACTTTTAATTACATTTAAAACGAGTAACTTTGAACTACCAGCACACTAATTTTATTCCCTCTAAGTATAATTTTATCAAACAAGACACCCAAAGAAACCATAGCCCAAAGACTAGCTTCTGAACGTGAGAATATTACAAAAAGAAACCAACCGATTCGGCAAACATTGTTTTGAAGTATAAATATTTGAATTATTATTATGGTAGTTCAATAAAAATATATAACAAAATACCGAATGACATCAAAACCGGTTAAAAAAAAACTACTAGTCGAGAAATGTTACTATTCAGTAAAAGAATTCTTTGATGACGACTTCAAAAATTAATAACACCAATAATGACTTTTAAACATTTGACATCTTTTTCATATTTGGTTTATAATTTGGCAAGTGTATGTTTTTGTGAACCTTATCGATATTGACAATGAATTTATTTTGTCATTGTTACGGTTTTATTCTATCTTTTATTTTTTGACATTAACTTATTCTGGTATTTGTAATACTCTTATTTAATTAATTTATATTGACATCTGTAATAAAACTTTTAACATTTGTAATGAATTATTTTGGTATTTTTTAGTCAATTGATTTTTGACATTTATAGTTAAATTATTTTGACAATTGTAATGAATTTATTTTGACATTTATTGTGAATTTATTTCGACATTTATATTGAATTTATTTCGACATTTACAATGAACACGGCTCTGACAATTGAAAGAATGTATTTTGACATTCAATGAACTTATGACACTCATTAATTTTATCCTCTTTTTTAGTGACATTTGCACTTCATTTAATTTGAGTTGTATATCCGATTTTTTTTTTTTTAATTATTTATAATTCCTTGAAATTGTTCTATATGAAATGGCTGTGCCCGACAGGGTCCATGTGCACTTATTTAACTACTTTATAAGATCTTTGTGTTTTAGCAATAAAGATTGAATTGAATTGAAAATATAAATATGATTTCCTACCTAACCAACTACTCTACGCAACCTAAATAACTACCCTACTGTTGAGCAAATATAAATTCATAAGATAGATAGATGCCTTTGTAAACACCTTTGTGGAAGAGTCTTCGTAAACCTGTTCTTACGTTTCGTTTTCGAACACTAGTGGCGCTGTTGTTTTTCCGTCACCGTCATGTCATGAAAATATTTTTTTTCTTTGTGAATAAGAATAAAATTTCGTTTATAGAAATCTATTCGACTTTATTGAAATATTACCTAAACCCAATACCTACGCTACCTAACTAAACTATTGACGGTATTACGTTAATAAACTTGCAAAAATATGGGTACCAACTATTTCCATTTTATGTCAAGTACACTTTACGTAAAAAAAAAAAAATACATGCTGGTGATCAAAATAATTATGAACATTTTATACCGAATAAAAATCTAACGATCTTATCTCGTGGCTTTATAGGAACAATGCTAAATGCCCATTACCTACAGTGAGACATCTTTAGCAAAGTGTTTAGTTCTGTTTCAAATAGCCATCTTAGATGCAACCAATATCGACGTAGTCCGTAGACTACCCCCATTTTTATATTAATATGCATAATCTTTTTATACAACTTTATACTTATGACAACAAAATTATGTAGCCTTTTATGCCACTGGTAAAAGAATCGGGATTTTTCTTAATGCTTTGTATTGGGACCAATCTTACGTTTATCTATAACGACTCTTTACGACATGTAAGATACTCAACATTCACAGATATTTACATTTATCCGAAGGATATCTTTGAAAACAAAATAAAGCAATGCTAACAAATGTCTTACAGACTTTAGCAACTGAAAGTACTTGCTATATTTTACCAATGCAGATGCAGTAGCTTGATTGAAGATCCACGGCTCATTTGCAGCTCCGTTTTCCGGGACGGCATGGTGACATCGTGGCGTCATCTTCTTGATGGTAGTAGACTCGACGGTTACAGTTCATGAAAATAACAAGACAAAAGGCATTAGAAATCAGTTGTGTAAGCCAGAGGCCTATCCCACTTCTGATGTTAGAAATGAACTGTAGGAAATCTATATATATTGATATATATATATATATATATATATATATAACCACCCATATTTCATAATAAAAAAATGTCAAGATGGATAACGGTTATTTACTGTGTGTCAAAGTTCCTATGACTGGTGTGTAAGGAAAGGGTTTTATGAAGAAAAGCACAGAAAGACAAGACTAAGTATTTATTTCTAATGGGCTTGTCAATTATTCGAATAAACTACTGGCTCGTTCGGAAACTAGGTCTTCGAGGTGAAGAACGGCCAAGAAACACCTCGGAAGCATTTTATCATCACAATAACATAATTAGAAACATAAGTCACAGTATAACAAATACACAGAATCAAAACAACATTAGCAATAATATTAAGCTACTATATTAAATAACTTACGTGAACTTAGGCTTGCTGAACAGCAAGTAAGAGAACTTTAATAGAAACCAATCTTATTTATAGGAAAGTCCTGACGTTCAAGTGTCAAACCTGTGGGTTGACACTTAAACATCAAATATCCTTCCACCTTCTACAAATCTCAGGTTGTCGCACAACAAACAAATTCTTACATTTTAGTAGACTAAGTCTTAGATATTTTACAACCATAATAATATCGCAACAACAATTAATTTAATAAAATAATAATTATACTTATCTTTTAATTCACAATTTCCACACTTATACACAAACTTTGTAACTTATTTTTGTAGAGAGAGCTCCGCACCGTCCGACGTCTGAACCGAGAATTACTCAGGACGGCCGGCGTAGCGGCTTTTATAGGCGTTAACAAACAAGCTGCTTGAACGTTGGTTTTTAGTTTGAATTTAAACGTTATCTTTCAAATATCTATTATAATAATTATTTAACACATTATTACTATTATATATTTTATATATCTATATCTATGCCTATGCATAAACTATCACAGGCATATTTCAACAACATTTAATAAATAAGAACCTATTGAATAGGCAGAGTATACCTTCACTTTTCCTTTCAATATTTTCGATCAATGTACAGAGACTAATGAAAATCAGGAGCCTCCACGATGTGTTAAGGCTCAAGCGCCCGAAAAGTGCCATAAAACAGTGACTTTCTGAAGCCTACTACTCCATTTAATTTCAGCCAGATGGTTCAAGGAACTATAAACCTTAAGTCAAGCGTGCGAGCGTAAAAGAGGGATGTAGCTATACGTCCTATATAGGTCCATCCCTTTAACAGTTCAGTTGAGGAGGACGACAAATGTGGTAGGGATAAGCTTGTGGTAGGGCTCAGGGCATTTAGCCTCCCTGTCGAGATTGAATCTGGTTATTTCACCAGATCCCTGAATATTGAGACGCCTTCACGATATAGGTTACCATTGCATTGCTAGATATACGGCTCGTTCGTGAGCGTGAGCGTTAAGATTTAGGGCGTTTTTCTTGTAGAGATGTTCTATGCTACGTTGCTAGGGATGCGTTTGACATCCACCAATCATATTCATTGGTGTACATAGTTTAGCACTGGTGGAAACGGATTCAACTAAGATATGTTTTTATATGGAAGAATGCTATGGACGTGTGCTATGGATGCGTGCTATGGATGGTCGCGAGTGGTTTAGCTATGTGCCGCTTCCCTACTATCAATACATCGCAAAGCTTGAGCAACGCATCTTTCTCGCGCAGCTACTTTGCGGCGGTGCATCTTCATAGCACATCTTACTCACAACGCTACGTAGCTTAGTATCAGTGGAAACGGTCACATAGTTTCATAGCTTAGCTATTACATTCTCACAGCATTGCTGCGTAGCACATCTCTAGTGGAAAAGTACCCTTAAAGTATGATGAATGTTTAAAGCACGTCACGAGACACTGCGTTTGATGCCACCCCGCTCGCCGCGACTGAAGTCGTGGCGAGCGGGGCCAGGCTGATAGGGTGCTAAACATAGCCTTCGAGCGTCGCCACAACAAAGGTCCTCTGCTATTTGCATGCAGTGTACTCAAACAAGTAAATAGATAAGAACCTAAAATTATCGTTATTATTGTCGGTATTTAGCTAATTGGCCGAAGACCGGATTAACCGTGCTTCTTTACTTATTGTCGGGGCTTTATATTCTTATCGGTCCCTATCCGCTTTGATTTTAGAATGATTTGATTATTGAGATTATCTATAAGATAAATGACAGGGTTGATAGGATGAATAAGTATTGATATCGCAGATAAGTCTCAATGTTAAGCAAAATAATTTGATTTATTTTCAGTTTCAACAAATACCTTGAGTAATGTTGTTGAAATGAATAAATTGTACAATGTTTTCGCCATAATTTTAAGTTTAATTTCAATTGAAAAAGGTGTTTAAATATTTTCGGTTTAATTTCAATGTGATTTGTTCAAAACGTTTTACTAACGAGTGCGTAAATAGTTTCAGCAATTGACTTCAGGATAGTAGGTGGAATTAAGGCACCTGAAGAATATGGCAAGTTTCACGCGTCTATACAGAATGTAACTGGTCATCATGTTTGTGGTGGTGCTGTGGTTTCCAAGTGGTACGTGGTCACCGCCGCCCATTGTGTGCAAGGGTAAGTCCCATTTAGTACCAGTTCCATTTGAGAAGCTAAACAAACCTGCCGACCCTACCCCAGAAATCATGTATTTGCTCATAATACCAACTGATGTAGCCATATTTATTTTATTTATAAAAACAAGGGATTTCAATGAAATCATACAATAAACAAACATACAACATTGAGCTTTAGCTATTAGTACTTGTATAAGGTACAAGATACAGTTCCACTTGATAAGTTAAATAAATTTACCGACGCTGCCAGACGAGTGATGTATTTGGTATACCATAAATAGTGATGCAGCCAATATCTCAAATTAAAACAAACAAACATAAAACAACAAGTTAGTATCTGTTACTACTTGTAGGGACAAGGTTATATTTTGTTACAAATTAGTGGCAGTGAAGTATCTAACTGTGAAAGCGGAGCGATAAGTCTGAGAAGTAACAAGAAGGAAAATATCTGGGAAGAAAATTATTTCTTTGTTTACAAAGTTGCTTTAAAGATACGCTTAGTCACTCTTTTGATATAATATCGCTTGGATCGTCCTATTAATGTACCTAATAAGGAAAGCAATACATTTTTTTTTTCATACAGGACGTCGGTGCTTTATAGGTAATTTTGTGACTTTATTTTGTTTCAGTGCCAATCCACGTTTTATGAATATAGTAGCAGGCACAAATGATTTAGACGTCGGAGGGAAACGATACAAAGTTGCATCTATTATTGTCTACGACAGATATAATTCCACTAGTAGGGAGCATGATATCAGCCTTCTTAAAACAAAAAGACCATTCGATTTACGATTAATTGCAATCTTAGAGCCGAGAAGACGAAAGCTGAAGGAAGGAGAAAAGGTAACTTTAGTTGGATTTGGAGCCCAAAAGGTTGGTAAAATAATCATTTTCTTTGCAATATTCCAGATAAAATGATAGAATAATTAAACTAAGCAAAGAAAATTTAACTCTAAATGGAAAAAAAAAACTATAATTTGAATTGAAATGTCATCAAATCGCCTTATAATATAATATAGAATATCTACATACCGAAAGCGCGTTCAAATATCTTGGTGGTAAAATTATTCCCACTTCAAGGTTTTGAAAAAGCCATGAGCTTCACACTGGCGGTGGTTTTTGTAAGCCATTAAACTCGTAAGTCGGACTTCTATAATAGTAATAGTACCTATTCTAAGTTAAGGTAATTCTATCAATAAACTTTACTTTTCAGCCAAATGGGTCATCGAGTCGCAAAATGTATGTATTGGAATTACCGGTGTTCAATCAGGAAATATGCGAATATGCTATGAGATATTCTAGACCGGTCACCAAAGGAATGTTTTGCACATTTTCAAAGATTGGCGAGGGAACTTGTCACGTATGTAGCCTTAATGGTACTATATAAAAGCTCTTTGACTACATGGCTTAATTTCATTGCCACAACCAGTCATGACTTTTTTATAAGTGTTTTGTGATTTGTATTTTTAAAGAAACCATAAGTCATTGTGAAGCAATTTTTGACTTTGATACATAAGCGTAGTTTACAGAGGTCATCAGTATCTGAGGTCCCTATCCCTAACTATTGATTTTCGTTATACTTTTGCGTGTTCGTTTTTTGTTATCAATCGAGTCGATTTTGAAACTACATATTTGTGGATGCTTCTGCCGTTAGTGCGATGGGCCCCGTAGACTGTTCAAAATTAATTATATGGTCAGGAAAATTATATTAATATTCATTCATGTTTTACAGGGAGACTCCGGCAGCCCAATAATTAAAGGCAACGAATTGGTTGGTGTCGTTTCTTGGGGGATTCCTTGTGCTGTCGGTTTCCCAGACGTCCACACAAGAATAGCCCCCTATGTTGAATGGATTCAGAGTCATATTAGACAACAGTTTTGTTACATATAAACGATTGCATAAACATAAATGGTGTTTCAGAGTGTTTGAATGTATGTGAATATTAAGTACTGCTAAAACATTAAGTGTAAATTTTTAGCCTGCCTTGTCCCTTTCATCATAATTGCTAAAAACCTTGTTGTTATTGTTACTTAATTAATATTAAGATGTTTTGTTAAATAAAAATCTGTTATCCAGAAAATATTTTATTTCTAAACCAATTTGAATACATTCAGCTTAAGAAGGTATGTTTTAAAATTTTCTTGTATTTCTTTGTTTGAATCTACGCAATGCTTCCGAGTTTATCTGAAAATACAAACAACTTAGGTAGATACATCATTCGGTATGTCGACAGATAAAATAATACCTCAAATCATTTTCTGGCAAAAATTTCTTATCAAATGAATAATGAGGAAAATAATTCAAATAAGTGAGATATTTATTTCAGGCTTATTCATTAACGATATCAGGATTCACACACTCACTTCGGAAATGTATAAATAGGATTAAGAACTGCTAATCCGTCACCAGACTAGTAATTTTTTCAACATTTTAAAATTATCAAACAATGCACTAAAAAATATTTGTTTACCTTATATGTACGCTTATCAGGTAAAATATCCATGATTACGGCCATAACTGGTCTTCCGTGAGCACATTGAAATGGTGTCTTGCAATTCGAAATATCTTTTATTAATTTAACGCAATCACATTTGGATAGTTGATCCCCAAACTTGATGGCATATCTGCAAGACTGTTAAAATATATTATATGTATAAGCTTTTTCATCCTTTTTTAGTATGTACGTATATTTTTATATATTATACTTAATTATGTAGATTGATCTACACTGTATCCTTAGAATGTGATCTTTCTCTGTAACTCAAAGGTTTACTGGAAGAAAACTCATTGTTGAGTTAAGTTCGTCTTTGTACATGAATTGTTAAATGTAATTCTTCTATCATCTTTAATCTTCCTTATAAATAATATAATCTGTTGTAATTTTGTACAAAATATAACTCACCTCACTGAAAACTAAATCCATGATTGATTTTGGATATAATGACACGCAACCTTTTTGTGACTTTATAATATTGACTTCTTCTATAATGAGGTTTTTCACTGCTTTTATAACCTTTTCAACCTGAAATTAAAATAGAAATATTATAACTTTATTATATCATTGTTTATTAACTAGTAACATTTAATAAACAACGATAATTACCTCTCTTGGATTTTTACCAAGAATTGCTTCAGGTATGGAATGAATAGTTACTTCACAATCGTTCGTAATAGTCCATTGCAGACCTAGCTGAGTAAACTTATCTTTGTAGTTATGCAGGTAGAGAAGCTCATCTTTGGACATCTTCAAAATAATGTTATCTACGGCGACACTTGTCCATCGTTCTTCACTCAAGTAATCTGGAATGAAGAAACTATTGTACTTCAAATTATATTGTCTAAATACAAAAACTCCATTTTGCTAACTATATATATTGTTATTTTTTTTTATCTCGATAGGGACTTTCAAGGTTTATTTATAACTCACTTTTTATATTTATATATTTTATATTTATATAACTCACTTTTATATAATTTATTTAAAACTTTATATTGTACGCGGTATATATAGGCATTTGTTACCAATCAACTTTTGGGTTAAAAACATTATGGTAGGTGTGCACTATAAAATAAATACTAGATATTTGAATAAAATAAATGATGATAAGTCCATTGACGATACCTACCTGCCAAGTTCTTCTCGAGACGAATTCGTTCATGAACTGCATGTTGATCAAATAATATTAGATACTCTGATCCTTCTTTGCTTTGCTCACATCGCTTCTTCATAATAGCTACAATAAATTTACAATCAGCTTGGCCAAGGACCTAAAATAAAAATATGCATAGATAGATATCTAGGTAGTGTTTATGTAATAACGACTAATTATTGTATCTTGAATTGATTGTGATGTATTAATTCAAAAGTGCAATTTGCTAACTACCTTAGCATCTTTCAATGACGATTCATCAAAAACCAAAGATGCGTTATCTTTTTTAATTTTATTTTGAAACTTTTGAATATTCTTAGTTGTCAGATCTTCGACGTTTTGTATTACAGGTTCATATATTTCTGCATTAAGTTGAACATCATTGGCAAAATTGTTATAAATGCTCTGAAATACAATATTGAAATTAACTTTCTCATAACATATTAATTTGGAGACCGGTTATTTGCCTAAAAAACTTACATCTTCATAATAATCTTTATCCATGTCATAAGCGCATGCTGTCCTATTGTGAGCATTTTCAAATATTTGTGACATGCCTGAAAAGTTAATTGGTTGTAGTCTTTACGAAAATCAAGAACAGTTAAAATAATACCGAAACTGTACTTTACCTTTGGGCACGAAACGAGGTCTATTTTTTAAATTGAAGTGGTTTTCTAAATTACAATCCATGTTTACAGTATTTAAGTTATGTACGGGGAAATTTTCAGTATCGATATTAGTTTTTTCGTCCTTATTCTTCACGACCGGATCTTGTAATTTATCGTCAATAAAGTTATGTATTCTGTTTGACTGTATAATTTTTACTGGACATCTAAAGTGGTGCGAAACATTGTCGGATACGCCTTGATTTATTGGGGTACGTTCATTTTCAATATGTTCTTTAATACCATCTCCAACATTACCGTATAAAGAGTCATTCAATTGGTTGTTTTCGTTAAAACTAACAGCAAAATCTTTCTCGCCAGACCCAATTTCATCGAAAACGGTTTCACAAACATCTAGAGGTTCTACAATCATATTGCATGACATAATGCTCGGTTGGGAACGCTGCTGTGACTTAGAAACAAAAACAATGTTGAAGTTTTTGCTATTATCAATAAAATCATCTTTAGTTGTTCCAATACTATCTTCGTTTACTTCAGAGTCATAATTATAAATAGAGTAAGTATGACTCTGTTCTGTAGACTGAAGTTTTAATTTTCCTACTCTTTCCTTTCGATTTTTAGTAATAGCATTTGTGTTAAAATTTGATGGATGAACGGTATAGGTATTTCCAAGGACTGGATTAAGATCGTTGATTGGTTCATAGCTTACCGTAATAGCACTTTTGTCATAATCATTATTAAAATCCGCGCTTCTCGGAAGTTTGTGAATACGTTCCGCATTACAATTTTTGTCATAACTTTTAGAATATTCTATTATATACGATTCATCTATGGTTTGTCTCATATGCGTATCAAAAGTTTTTGTTTGCTTGTTAGATATAGTTCTATAAGGCTTTTTAAATTTAGTTTTGAAATCATTAGAAGTCACAAAATTATCCCGAGACTCTTTTGTAATAAATCTTAAATTTCGTTTTTTATTAATTGTATAGAAGTTTTCAGTTTCGTTTCTAGTAAAAGCTTCATGTTTGTGGTATTGATGACTGTCGTATGTTAAAACTCTTATCGGACTACTTGATTTACGATAAGGTGTTTCTTTTTGTTTACAGTAAATATTTTGATTTTGCCTATACATAATTTCTTCTTCATTTTTATATTGTATATTGCCTGGGAATTTAGGCGTAATATCAGATATTGCATTTTGGCTATAAATACTGACATATTCACTAAAATTTTCTTTATACTCGCTAAATGTTTTAAATTGTGTAGGAATATTGTCTATGTACTGAGATACTCTTTTTTTCACGCAGTCAGTCGTTGTGTATTCACTACAAATGTATTTATTTATCCATGCGTGTCGTTTTGGCGCCATGGTTACACAACGCAATGTGTCATTTGGTTTATAAAAATTCCTGTAAAGTTCTTCACTCATGTTATTTTCCATAGCACTATTTAGTTCCAGTGGACTTTTTAAAACTGTTTCAACGAGGTCATATGTTGTTTTGTATGACTTTGATTTTAGTTTTTTCATAATATACTTTTCTATAATATATTTGTTTGTGTTTGCTGGTATAGCATCATTAATTGCACAATGTTTTTTTTTCAAAATCATATTGTTTTCCTTGTCTTTCATGTTTGCCCTTTTCAAATGGATAACGTTATTTCTTCTGTTTATTCGGTTTTGTAAAAAAAATTCTGCCTTCTGAGCTACTATTTTACTTAACTTACAGACCGAGTCCAAATCTTCCAAATATTGTTTTTTATTGTTGTTAACTTTTATATTTTCATGTTTTTTAAATGTATATTTTTGCTTCATTGCTTTTTTATACCTATTTTTTACTTGGCCATTCATTTCCCGATTTTTTGTACGTATAAGTGCTTCTTTTGTTCTATACTTTTTTGGATCTTTGATCTTATTTTTTTCCTTACGATGTCTAGGTTTGACGAGCGTTTTGGTTTTTTTCTTTTTATCTGTATCATTGACTGGCGGTTGAATAATTTGTTGTTCATTATTTGGATCCGATATAATGAGCTCTACTTTACTTTTTATTGAAGCATTGCCATCTTTGTTATTTTTGTTAGCATTTTGAAGAAATAATTTAGGGATGATAGCACTACGATTTATCTTCTTTTTTACTTTTCTTTTTATTGTTTTTCCTGTAAAAAATGCCAAAATTAATACTTTATATACAAACTTGATACACGACTAACTTTTTTGACATAGTAGATGTAGACAAGTTTAAATACGAAATATTTAAATACCTTTGATTCCATTCTGTAATTGTGATACTCCTGACTTTTTTAAGTGGCTTCCTAATATTTTATCCATGATTTTTTTTACTTGATCCCGAGTATCTTGATTAACCTTAGTACTTATTTGTTCTTGGTTCATTAATTTATCATCAACATTCTTAATTTCTTTTAGATTATAATCTCCAGCATAAAATTTAACCAATTTCAGTAGTAGTTTATCGATTTGCTGCCAGTTTTTAAATTCTATAACTGATTGTTTTGGTGTATTACTAATATCGTAATCTATGATTGGACAAGTTAAGAAAATAAAGTAAAATGGTATATTTTGATCGAATAATCGATATTCATCATGGTTTTTCTGTAAAAAATAAATTTAACGAATATTAAATTCACAAGTAGGTAAGAAGACGATATCTTATATATATAAAACAAAGACGTATTAGTTACACCATTTATAACTCGAAAATAGCTGGACTGTTTTTAATGTTTTGTGCTTTATTAGATTTGTATCGCCCCAAATAGCAGGCTAACTATTAAAATATCGGAAATCAAGTAAAAAAAAAATTATCGATTCGAAAACTATTGATTCAAAGTTCACCGGGTCAGCTAGTTAATGAATAAAAATAATGTATATCCTTACCTTAGATTTCAGTATTTTATGATCTTTATGGTGCAGATATTTCTTGAAATAATCCCTCAAAACGTTATGTAACTTACTACAATAATTTATAAACTTTCCATTAAGAAAAATCCAATGCAAATCAAGATCCTTATCTGTTTTGCTAATATAACCTTTCACTTTGTACTCAAGTTTCTCTACTTGAAGTTCTATTACATCAAGTCTGTCGATACTAAACAAACTTGTCAATGTTTGATAAATATCCCTTTTTTTGTGAATTTTGAAAACTATTTCATTTTGATCGTCGTCCCGTAAACTTAGTGATATGTGGTTATGTACTAAAGATAATTGCTCCAGAAAAGATTTGATGTTCTTCATCTCTTTGATGGCATCTATGCCTCTTTTTTGTATATTTAGGTTGTAAAGAAATCCCTTGATATCTACCTAAAAAAATAATTTCACAAGCGTAAATCAAATTAATTTTTCAAGCCTTTGATGACTAAATTCAGAAACACTTACAGTGGTTCCCATTGTAGGCCTGGTTGTCATTTGAGCAAACTTTTTCTCTTTACCATCAATAAACGTCTTAGCCCATGTTTCTTCTGTTTCCTCATGTCTCGATGTTATTTTTACCATTTGTGAGACCATTATTATATTTGCGATAAATTCACCCCGATATCCATAATTCTTAGGAGCAGCTTTTAATGTTGCAAGATCCGTTAATTTACTCGTCATATACCTTTGACCAATTGCACTAAAATCCTTTTTTGCAATACCACTACCATTGTCAATAACTTGTATAGTACTTTCTTGAATATGTATTCTTATCGCAATCGATGTTGATTTAGCATCTAAAGAATTGTAGATCTAAAATCAATGTTGATAAGCTCTATTATTATCAAGTACGTAAAAGCGGTGGCTATTGTTGATGTCATCATTAGAAATTGGACATTTGATATTGTTGATTACAATCAAGACTATCAAACACGTAGGAACAAGGCGCATTATCTAATGTCACTATACCTTTATCTAGGGATTCACTATCATCCCAAAAGTACATATATATTTTCTTATTATTTATTATTTTGTAATAAGTTTTTGTTACTGGTTAAAACTAGTTAAAATTTAGTCAAAAAGATTGAATTAACATTAGACATAATATCGGTTTTTATTTTCTTGACTTGATTTAGAATACATTGAAAAATAAACACCAAAAACTTTTGTGCAACTTACTAATTCTTCAATAGCCTTCTTGTAGCTGTTAACTTGGGTTGAGGCACATAACAAAGATTGAACATCGTTAGGTAATCTTTTCAAAGCCATTATAATGTTATGTTTAACAAAGCTATAATTGTGTTTATTTTGACATTGGTTAATTAAAACTTCACAAGTTGAATTTGGAACATTTTTAATTTCGAAGGAAAGAAATGAGCAAAGAGGTTTAAAATCAATTTGTAGAACGTCATTTTGTGATCGATAATTATGTGTAATTTTTTAGTTACTTTTGGTAATTTAAAAACACCTATGGGTTAATTTCAAACACAAACGCGTAGCATGACGATGCAATTTAGGTTTTACTATTATATTGAATTCGCGTTCTTATGGTGATTTGCTTCATTCATGGCGGTGATCAACAGCTACACAGCAGAGAATGGAAAAATGCAATTAACGACACGCTTCCACATACCATCGAATCGATCCAATAACAATATTTACTTTGGTTTTCAATGACCTACAATTCTAGAGGTATATATATACCTAATGGAAAGTACTTTTTAATGAATGGGAATCGATTGGTATTTAACCCTGAACTCTATTTGAAATTTACCACTAACAACTATGGGGTCGACCGGCGAGTAGGTAGTCGTAGTACAGGCCCCCATATGACTGACCGTGTGAAACTTTATTGATGACATTTTCTACTTTATACGATAAAACCAACCATTCAAACAATAGACTGCCGTACCTAATGTGAAATATCTCCTGTACTATTCGATTAGTTGAGTTTTTAATTTCTTATCGCTACAAATATTGTCAGTCAATTTGGTATTGCTAAAAAGGTAATAAAAAAACTGATAAAATCTAAATTACAATCGTCATCATGTTTGCGTGATAGATATAAAAGTTCGTTGTTAGTGGAATTATGAGTGATTTCGTTGAGAAGGAAATATTGTTGTTTTGGGAATACGTCAAACGGTGAGTAATAAACCTCTTTTCTGAGATCAAACAATTGACTTTTTTGACAAAGTTCATTAGGAACTTTGCACAGAATAAAAAGTTTTTATACAAACTTGCCAAAACTGCAAAGTTTTATTGGTTTAGAAGTAAACATTAGTACAATAGGTATCACAAGCAATAATAAATTCTTAGGTAAACTAATGTTAGTTTAGACGGGAATTTACCCACCAACTATTTATGCCAACTCATCCTAAATTCCTGAAAAATGAACTAACCAATTACCCATTATGTTAGACATGATTAATTATGAGATGATAATGGGTCACTTCATCGTTTCCTGATAAAATGCACTTTCTTAGAACTGTATCAGTCTAAAGATTTTGTTAAACTACACGATATGACTGGAGACAGTGTTGTGACTAATGATTGTGATTCACCCGTACGATTATTGCATAGTTTACCTGCTTTTTACCCAACTACCCCAGAAATAAGGTGTCGTTTTTTCGGTGTATGAATATCAGTGTGTAGGCATGTATATCTAATTTTTCGATAACACCCTTCGTCACTAGGTGTGTAGATAAATCTACAGGTTTGGATGTCGAAATGAAGGACTTGAAGAGATAGTCTCGAAATTGTAATTCAAATGTAAAAAAAAATGAACTGTATTTATTTTGATATACCTCTTCTTCTTTATCCGTCCCTGCTCCCATTCTCTGGGTTCAGCCAGGAGAGTCTGTCCTGGGTTTATTGATTTTGAGAATTGAGCTTTCTTGAATACTCTCTCGATGTTAGACCAACAGGTATAATGGCTGACGCTGGCGGCCTTTACCTCTGTTTTGTTCATGTAAAAGATCGGTTTTTACCACGTGGTCTTCGTTACTCCTCATTACCATTCATTCAATTTATTTTGATAGATATCTATAACAAATCGATACCATGTGGTGTAGTTTGTTTTTTTTTTGTTTGTAATCTCTAAACTTTGAAAGTAGTGGTCTGATTCCTAAAATTTTTTCACTGATAGAAAGTTGCTTTATTCCTGAGTTTCATATGCTACATTTTATCTACGCTGGCGAAACCGCGGGCAAAAGCTAGAACCTAACAATCATTATCCTCTAAATGACATATCTACATATGGTTTCATTCACAGAGCTAAAAATCGATGATACAAAACGGGGTCAGTAACGATGTCAAATTGCCTCTAAGTAGGGCTTTGAAAGAACTGTTCACGGTAGCGACCGGTTGCATTACTTATTCATGGGCTAGACAGTAACCACCTTTTCTTTTCTGTACTTTTTCGATATGAATAATTAATGTAATCGATTTGTAGCAATTCACTTGCCAGTATAGTGAATAGATTATGTCTTTCTATTTCAATTTCTTAGTAGCATGAGGTACTGTTAGAAATATATCATCATGGATAGTATCATAATGGTTGATGCGTCATACTTTAAAGAATTTTGCTCGTAACATCACTAAACTGTATTGCCTGAAGGGTTAGGCATGGCGGTTTACCAATAGTACGCTCACGTTTTTAGTTATGTTTAAGTCCTATTCTCTAATTTGTTGAAAAATAAAAAAATAAAAAAGATATTTATTATATAAGTTAGAACCAACATTACAATTTACAATCTATTTGATTACACAATGGAAACGTTCTCGATGAACTCTGGCACCCAATGTAAGATTTTACTTGTGTTTAGGGTGCCAGCGTCCTCGCCTATCAATGGACATTTATAATAATGATTGAAAGGTTCATTTACCGTTTTGTGTGTTATGTGTGAAAATTCATGAGATTGAGTATGTTATGGTGTGTATGGGGTGTGTGTAGTGTGTGTATGGGGTGTGTGTAGTGTGTGAATGAGAGTGAGCAAAACCATGATGCAAAATCTGCGCTTAAAAGACTAACACATTTCCACACGATAAAATAATGCGAGCGATATCTGAATTAGGTCTTCGGTCTTAGTGTAATTGAGAGTAAGGAGCCACTTGGTAACTATAATTTTGCATTCATTAAGACACAGGGGAGCTATAGTACAGACTTTGTTTTACCTATTATATAGATGGTTCGACAGAACACCGAAATGACGCTGAGCAAGGGCCGTTCGACTACCGAAAGTTGTGCACACCTCATAGAATCTGCGTTTTTCAGGTGCACTCGGCAAACTCGGGTTGAGTTTTAATGTAGACAGCCAGTTGATTAATACAATATTCATATATACCTCCATTCTCGTACTTCTTTTATTGTTCTACATGTTATAAACTAGTGCTTGACTGCGATTCCACCTGATGGTAAGCAGTGATATACTTACCTACGAAAATCGATTGATCTTGTAGATGCCGGATGAAGTCAAAACTTTTCCTTTCTATAGAACTTACTACTGGTAAAACACTTTTTCATGTTTTAGAAAATAAGTAACCCAGAAGTACGTAATAATTGCATCTTTAAGACTTATATTTTAATCTGTCAGTTACTATAAAGGCTACCAAATACTTGAAGAGTGTTCTATGATAAATCGGGTATTACTATACCGTTGGACATGACATCAACGAAAATAACGAAAACAAAACATTCGTTTACATTCCAAATGACGTCACTTACATTGCCAAAAATTAAAGCTTTTGCATCCATGGGAACAATCCATAGTCCTACATTCCAATGGTTTGACAAATCCTTATCTTTTGGTTCTTGCTCTGCCATTATACAAAACAATGTGCAGATAACAGAGTAGTAACTGTATGGGGTGACTTGTCTCTGAGATGTTTTATAAAAAGGACAAATTAGGGACTAGCAGGCATCAGTTCCTTCAAGGGTTTCATTGGGGTAGGACTAAAACAGACAGGACTGCAAGGTAAGTAATTTATTTCTATTTTTATAAAGTGCTGTAACAACTATTTTAATATACTTACTAACTGTGTTTTAAATATTTCAGATGTTCAAAACAATACTAGTACTTCTGGCTTTAACCACCACAGTATTATCAGCCGAAATATCTTCATCATACGCTATGTTAGATAAACATACTGTTTTTAAACCAGAACTCAAAACTGAACCTGTTGAAACTCACGATAAAAAGGAAAGTAATTCAGAAGTTGAACACCCAGTGTATACTGCTGATGATAGGAAGCAAGGCCGAGCACGGATTGAACCAGTTAGACCTTCTGGACCAGTGATTAAACATGATGGCATGTTATCTGACCAACCGGCTGTCTCCACTGAAGTTAATAGAAATGTGAGTATCATTAATTAAATAATATAATGTCTAAAAGTTATTTAGTAAAGCAATTCAGTGTTGTTGTCAATCTAACTGCATAGTGTGCCGTTTATGGCAATTTTATTGAAGAAAACTAATAAAATTTAT
The DNA here is from genome assembly GCA_929112965.1 of Mythimna albipuncta. NCBI lineage: Eukaryota > Metazoa > Arthropoda > Insecta > Lepidoptera > Noctuidae > Mythimna > Mythimna albipuncta. Next base: position 13,926,796 of record OV815969.1, read on the forward strand.
AAAAAGGCCTTTATTGTAGCCACTGCGACAATGAACTTCAGTGAGTTTGTCAGTAATTTTATTTATTGTTGATAGGCTTGCGTTTAACCATCTCATCTGACGGTTAGCGATAATGTGGTCTACGATAGAGCATGTTCGCCCAGAAACCACCCATTCACTTTTGACTGAAATTCCTACTCCTAGGTTGAATGAAGCTGTCAGAATATATAGACTCTGACTGGGAATTCCACTCCTTACCTGTACGCGCAATGAATAAGTTCACATAACATTTTATGCGTATGGGTGGAATGTTTTTCATATACCGGCTATATAATTGAATATGTAGGTCATGTTACATTTTTAGACCCTGATGTGTATGCTGGTTTTTTAAAGGTACTAATTAATCCTATATCTGTCTCTAGGGCGAAGTTGGTATCCTTGACAATGGATACATTCCTGGCGCCGCCAATGTAGCTTACCCTGATATCCCATATGCTCCGGGCTACCTCTACGATACTGGATACTCTAATTCCAACAAGTAAGCATTCTTCAACAAACATGTTTGTTATTAAGATTTTTCCCACTTTTTTTTTTGAGTCGAGTTACCTACTAAAACAATTTTTTTAAGATCATTTCGATCTTAAAAAAATTGGTTTAGTAGGTAACCACGTTCGTTGTTTGTCTCTAATTGTGACCTGATGTTTGTGCTTTTGTTGTCAATAAACGCAAAATATTTGTCATCATTTCAATAAGATTCAGTTTATTTTTCTAATGATTTATTTTTACTATCACGTATTTATAAGTTTTGTGATCATGTTGATTTTCGTCATTATACTAGGGTACTCGTAAGTTCATTCCTTAGATATCTACATGAATGGCTCTGTTCACCTGTTTTATTATTTTGTTTATTTCAGTTATGACATGTACGGTTCCAATAACTACTTGATGGAGCCAGATATGTCCACTATGGGACTCTTGTGGAGCCAAGTTCCACATGCTAGAGTAAGTGTTATAAGTTTTTTACTAAATTATACTACAAAGTAAGTAGACCTAATGTTACGTCTGCTTGTCTCGTCTTATGTCGACACAAAATGGCTTTCCATTTGAGGGAAGTAGTAAATAATGAGTACCACTCACTGCCATTGCATTCCTATCATTGCGTCCATATTGTTTATTTTTTCAATTGTGTTGTAAAACATAACGTTTTGGGATACCGTCAAATACAGTATTTTATTTATCTCAAATTTTTTATATTTTTTTTACTTCCAGACGCTGGTTGGCTTTGTGGGGCGCACTATCGGTTGGATTTTCAACAGCATATTCGTTCTCATTCTCGGCTCTCTACTAACAGTCGGTGTTTGCACCTACACAAACTTATGCACCATTGCCTTCCACGGGGTTGGGCCAATCCATGAAGAGATGAGAGCTCTGATGACCCCAGACCGATTGGAGAAGATCAGCCATGCTGCTGAATTCGTGAAGACAGCTATAGACAAATATCAGAACATACAAAAAGTTTCTGATGCCACTGGCATGAGACGACGTCGTGCCATTTTTAATTATTGAGTTTTTAAAGCAGTTTTACATTAAATTCATATTTTATAAAGATATTATTATTAAAGCAATTATAGATATAAAATTGGGTTTAAATAATATGTTTTTTTTAATGAATATTAATTGAATTTGTCTGAAACTGGGCTGAGGCGATCAAGGTCCTCTCACTTTCAGCCTTGGTTCAGGCCATGGTCTGGAGCGAGAAGGGATGATATGCGGTTAGCTCTTTCTGCAAGCAGTAGTAATGCACGCAAAAGAGATGGCCATAATCATGAACGAACGAAAATCCTCACGAACCAGCCGCCGCTGTGGGGGACACTCCAGGCGTCTGGAGTCAAAGAGCGATTTAGAACGCAGGATTTTAGCCAGAAAAAGTCTGAAATGGTAAAAAAAAATGGGCTAATAGCATTTTTTCTTGATTTAGCATCGTATCAAACGAAACCCGTAGCAAGTTCGTTGCTGCATTCAATAAGAAGCAATAATATTGCTTATTTTCTTTATTATTTTTATTTTTTTACCGAGTCATTTGTGCAAATTCCCTATGAATAGGCAATCTCTGAGCCTTGCAATAAAATCATATTAATCTTAATGAATATTTGCCATAATCATACCAAATGACGCACATCCGCGGTAATTTAGCATAAGGTTTGCCTTAATTGGACGTAATATTATATACGTAGGTAACTCCCATCTCTACATAGGATAAAACAATGTCGCTTTCAGCTTCTGTTTGTTTATTAGTTAACTTCTTCTAAACTACGCAACGGATTTTGATGTGGTTTTTACTTAAAGAAAGAGCAATAAACGAGGAAGTTTTGTGTATATAATTTGCATCTGTGCAAAACTTAGGCAAGCCACTAGTGTAGAATAATATAATTATATGTCTTTTTTTTTATTGAAATAAACTAGTTCTTGACTGCGATTCCACCTGATGGTAAGCAGTAATGCAATCGTTGATGGTGAGGCGTACTTTTTTTTAAGAGCCTATTCACTCTTGTCTTGAAGACACCTATAATCGGACGGGAAGACCGCTGCAGGCAGATTGTTCCATTCCCTCGATGTACGTGATATAAACGACGAGGCGAAACGCTTGGTTCAGACAGTAGAGGTTACAACAACATAAGGGTGGATACTCGCCGTTCGTCAGCTTGTCCGGTGGAATCAAGTCATGTAATTCCTGCGCACACTCTCTAAAATGTATCCTGTAAAATACCGAAAGGCTGGCTACCCTTCGCCTCTGCTCAAGACTTCACGTCAATTAATAATAACAGAACAAGTGGTCGCCGCTATAGCCCACTGTATACTCACTTGGAATACGAGATGGCGCAAGGGTGTCAAAAGAGGCTGGTTCAGACACCTGAGGCCGTGATAATTGGTTGCTTTCAACTGTCACGTACCAATCTGCCAGGTTCTTATTCTGAAGGTACATTGGTGATGACGAGAGGTCGATGTCGTCCCGACGCTTAGAGTGTCTCCTGCGCTGTTCGGGCCATAAATATTGTCTATTCCTCACGTTTCCACCACCATAAAAAATTGTATCTTTGGCAAATACCTCCCTGCAAATATTTGGTTGACTGGAAATGATCCTTTCCTTGGAAATAAATAATTTTTGAATCGAAAGCAAACTTTGATTATTTAAAATATTTCACATTTTATTAGTATTTATTTGTTGCCTGTTTATTTAAACCATGACCCATGCTATTGCCACTGTAAACAGTAAAGATATCAAGGTGCAATAATATGTAAACCTCATCACACTTATTCAAGAGTGTGTTAGAGTGACTGCAATTTGTAATCCTTACGAATCATCATTTTACGTAATCCTGTGTCTATGTGATTATGAATCATAGTCTAAAACTATTTACGATTCTCATAAGTAGAAGTTTAATGACAGGTGGTACTTATGTTAAGGCTCTTTATAGAAACGTGTAATTTTGTCCTCATTAGATAATTATAAGCCTCGGACGAGGTGAAATTACGACTTCGTTAATGGTTTTTATTAATTACATTTGAACATTAAATTCGATCTTTCAAATCTTCAATTTTAGAGTAAAACTTTATAAATCCTTTAGTTTCTCGTGCAGCTTGTAGGCCACATATGTATATGGACATCTGAAATGATATTAAAGTTAATATTGAGGATAGATTTCTAACAGCGAATTAAGTCACTATAATTCGTGTGGAAGTCGCAAATTATACTGAGGGAACATGCTCGCGGGATAAAAGTATCTTAATTATGTCAAAAAAGGTTTTTTGTACTCGTGCGGAAAACAGTAAATTGTGTACCTAAAACTAAAACTAAGACTAAGAGTAGGTTTTAAAGTAAATCTATTGAAAAAATGTTATTTTGAGGCTACTTAAGTATGATAGCAGGTTGAAAAATAACTGGCGTTGGCTTAAGTGACGACACGTATCGTTAACGTCAATAAACTTCAAGTATTAGTACCACTGGAAATCTTAACATTAACTAATCTGTAATAAGAATGTTATTTAAATTTAGCACCAATTAGTTTACTAATCGTTATTGTTTTCTATAATAATTGCTTGTTGAACTTTAAATACTTTGTACAATCATTTTTTAAAATTATTTAGTCCTTGAAGAACAGACAGTGAAGGCCATTCAGAATTTATTTTCAATTTATTCAAGGTAAGTCCATTTCTTTAGCATTGGATATGCAAGCAAGCTTACCTCCAGAACACTGAACAAGAAATGTGAAGTCAAGCTTGGTGGCATTTAAACTATATAATTGATGAAAAGCTTTTTGATGATCCGTTGTTTGCTGTGATCTCTTATTCTGAATCTTTTTCTATTCTATTCTTTTTTTATACTGTGATTCTTATAAATCTTACAATATTATGTTTTATTATTTGAATATATGTTTCTATATTCTATTATTTTTCTAGATGCTGTTGAATATCTTCTTTCTGAGTATATGTGTCAATGTTGGCCTTGCTTCTGCACACCCTGTAGAAAATAGTTCACAATCGCGTAGTGTAAGTTTTATTGCAAATATTCATTCCATTATTTTCTCTCAAAATATTTATTTTCATTTTATTTTAGGATGTCGTCGGTTATTCTACGGACATGATTATTCGGGAAAACCCGTTTCCGATACTTCTTCAAAGCATTGTTGCTCTGACTGGATATGGGGTATGTCAGTTTCTATTATTGTTGACGAGCTTGGGCTTGACCACTATTTTATCTGATGCAAAGCGACGATTTGCATCAAGAACCTAATTAATATGTACAGCTAAGATTTTTTGTTTCTATCTTAGTCGAAGATTATTTCTTAAATAATAGTTAATAATTACGTAGCTTAATATTTAACTAGCAAACTCGTCCGCGTGATGGATGAGTATTATCCCGAGGGAACATACTCCCAGGATAAAAAGTGTCTTAGGTGCTATTCGAGGACATGGTCTACCCTTGCACAACGTTTCATAGAAATCAATTTAGCAGTTTTTGCATGAAAGAGTAACAAACATACATCCATACATTCAAACATTCGTGTGTATAATATTGCTTGCTTTTGCCCGCAGCTTCGCCCGCGCACATAAAGTATAGGGGTTATTGTAAACTCGTCACAGTGTGATTTGTATTTTTATATTTGGGCAATGTCATACAGAGATAAAGCAGCTGTCTATTGGTATAAAAATTTTAGCAATCGGACCAGTACTTTCAGAGATTACCTCCTACAAAAAAAACAAACTTTATCTCTTTATTATATTAGTGCAGATGTAGATTATAATTTTGGTGTAGATTAGGATTTTTTGATTGCTGCATTTTTAGCAAACCTTGTTCAGATATTTTTGTCATCATCCTTATCAACAAGGATTTATTTAATGTTATCTACAAGGAGTTACAAAAAAAAACAAGAGCAGCAAATAATAACAGCTGCATGGTGTGAACTTCAAGGTTAAGCAACGCTTACCGAGGTCGGTCTGTGGATGGGTGACCATCTTACCATACTAAGATTCCTTCGTGCATTGGTAAACACGTTAAGCCGTTAGTCCTGGCTGACATTGTAGATATTTGATAGTAGTTACGGATGACTATCCGTAACTGGTATCCGCTTCTGGCTTCTGAATTATGTTAGAGTCTGTCTAATAAGTTAAACGACTTGGGTAATTATTAGGATTTAATGAAATCTGATGTAGCCAACACGGGTTCAATAATCAAGGTTGATTAAGAGATAGTTTACTAACAGAAGAATCTTATAAAAAGTATCGAATATAAGTATTTTTCAAATGTTTAAATATTATACAAAATTCCCAAGTCGGTTGACTTATTAGAAAAAAATATAATAAGAGATAGACAGTTGCTCCTTATAAAAGACTGGTATTCCACTAGACCCGACTAGACGGGTAGTTGATCCCTATATATTTAAAAATAAGTTTGGCAGATTGACGATGATGATCATATTAATATTATAACGAAAGTTTGTGACTGTTTGTGTATATTTGTTACTTCTTCACGTTCAAACATAAAATGGATTCTGTACCTCTACCATGAGTTTAAAGCAATAGCATTTGTCGATACTCGATACCGACTACGTAAATATTTTGTATGGCAAATTTTACAACGTATCTAGCAGTCACTGACGGAACCAAAATTTGCCATACAAAATATTTAGAGTATCGACAAATACTAAAGCTTTAAACTCATGGTAGAGGTACTGATAAAATTTGGCACACGGGAAGACTATGTCCTGGAAGGCTGGTATACCACATAGCATGCTTTTAATCTAGCGAAGAGTAGTGGTGGCCAAGTGGTAACGGTCCCGACTTACGAGTTGTAGGTCGCGGGTTGGGCACTGCTCTCAAAACGGTGAAGGAAAACGTCGTAAGGAAATTGGCCTGTCCTAGAACCAAAAATTTGAAGACCTGACATCCACTAACCCGCACTGGGCTCGCGTGGTGGATTATGGCCCATTTCCTCTCCTAGAGAGGAGGCCTGAGTCCCAACAGTGGCAACATTATAAGGCCGATTATGCTATGCTATACTTTTTATCTTGGCAATATGTTCCCTTCCCTTTCTACTTTCATGTGGGCGTAGCAGTTAGTTATCCACATCTACGATATTTCTTCTTACAATATTTGCAAATCATGTTTTTTTTTCAGTCTACACTATCAAACGCTGTCGATACCATCGACTGGCTGTTTTCGAATTTCGTCTACATTGTCATGGCTGCTGTGGTGAGCTTCTGCAGATTGTCCAAATTATGTCTGGGCTTAGAGGAGTATTTACCACAAACTCGTGTGTTGTCAGCACCCGAATATTTGGAAATGGCCGAGAAGTACCTTATAATAGCTATGGAATATATTTTTGAATTTATTTTAAGCTGATTGGTAAAGTGGCGAAGTTTGAAATATATTGGACCTAGTACCAGATTAAAGCAATAGGGCTTGTAACAAATTTTAACAAGGGGTCCCAATCTTTATAAAAATTAGCTTTTGCCCACAGCTTCGACTGCGTACATAAAATATCGGTGAAAAAATTTTAACAATCGGACCAGTATTTTCAGAGATTACCTCTTACAAATAAAATAACAAAAAAACAAAACTTTTTTTTGTATTAGTGTAGACAATGAATTAAAAGTCTAAATTATTTTTTAAAAAGACTCTGGGGACTTAAGGTTTACCTAAGGGGCAGCAATGGGTCCATAGGTAGAATTCAGGTATCTTGACTTGTTCTTTGTACTTTCAAGCGAGCTTCGGGCATTCAGGTGGGCATTCAAATGCTACGGCATTTACTACTCTTGTCTACGTGGTTAATCTAGCACTGTGTACTTAATACGCCTCACCCTTTAGACTTTTAGAAACTGGCGTATCTTGAAGTCAGTGATGTTGAGATAAGTTAGTAATTAATATTTATCGTGAATAAATTTTTAATGCAACGAATTTCCTGTTCTTTTTTCTATTTCTTACCTATTTACAAAAACGTAATGAAATGAGTGCGCATGTACGTAATATAAGATTTAACGTAAATATTAAACATTATATTTTTTCAATAAATAATAAAAAAAAAAACAATATAATCTTTCATGGGCTCTTGTGCTTTTGAAATACTTTCGGTGAGCATTATTGAATTATAATTTGCTTTGTTCGCACTTCTGACATTAAGTGGTTCCATTTGTCATTATTCATCAATCAAAAAGAAAACGATATGAAATAATCACACCATTATACTATAATATAGGTGAAAGGTTTTATGTATATTTTTATGTATATTTTTATGTTTGTTACTTTCACACTACATTTCACTAGATTTAAAATCTCAGATTATATCGACCAGTTTAGTGCCGTTACTTATATGCGATTGTACTATAACCACTATTATGATTTACTGATAAGTTCCTCTATAATTTTTGTACACAAAAGTTCACCTTGATTTGCTTTTATAAGTTTGCATTGCGTGTCAGGTCAAGCCAAAGTGAAAAAAATAGTGTTTGAATTGAACTTTAGTAATTTGTCGTCACTTTGGTCATTAGAAACGTATTATGCAAAATTAACTTTCAATATATTTGCTGAAGGGCACCCTATGGATTAAATTGTTCAAACAAACTATATAGAAAGCAACCTGTAATGATTAAATAAAAAAAAACGCCTGGTATCCGAAGTCGCTTTAAACTCCGATTACATTAAAAGCGTTTTGTTTTCGATTTTGTACTGTCCGAATTGGTTTATGACCAGATTTTTTTTAAATCGGGTATATTTCTTTTTGGTACTAAAAATGCCCATGATGTCTTAAAATCATTAAAAAATCCAATATGAGAGAGAAATACGATGAGAGATCATCATTCTTCGTAAACCGTCTTTCATAATCCCTAAGTGAGGCAGGAATTATTCCTAAATGAGACAAAGGAATTAATAATAATAATTAATATAGAAGAAAAGAAGTTACAGTTGGGCTGGTAGTGGTAGGTGGTGGCAGTTGGCTGTTCTACTATAAAGAGGAGTACGACGAACTGCATAAAGCATCCCACAATAGTGCTATTCATCATGTAGATACTGTCATAATTCCTGTGTGGAATATACGAATTAACAATAATTAATTAATATATGGCCCTACTATACCATAAAGGGAACACGACGGACTGCACAAAGCACTTAGCCTGTCGGTCAGAAGCTCTTGCAGAACACCGTTACGCCTTAGTTCCTCAGACCTCATTAATTTCTAAATGCAAAAACGAGTGCCTTAACAGACTGTACTTAAGGGTGTGTTTCCATTGACTTGGAGCTGGGTGGAGAGAAGAGACGCGGACCGTGAATCGGCAAATCACAGTGCTCGAAATCTGCACTCTACATCAGTGGAGTGAAGTGAATCTGAGCGGACTTTCAATAAAACAAATTAACACGCGGCAGCAAACCGCACAGAGCAGCGAGCACGAAGAATCTAGGTTAGCTCAAATCTTCTCCGCCTCGCTTCGTTGCAATGGAAAAAAATTGCCTCTTTTTATTGCTTTTCTCCGCTTTACTCCGTCCAGAGTCACTTCAATAGAATTGCACCCTTACGTTCAGCATAAGATTTGCAATGCGTTCCTTATCATCCAACATCTCAAGACAAAAGTGAATATTTTGGTGTTTTGGCAAGCATAAATTAATGAATCTTACAAGGTTCCCACTGTTGAGAGTCAAGCCTCCTCGCTTGGAGAAGGAATAGAACATAATCCACCACGTGGCCCAGTGTAGATTGACTAAATTTTTGGTTCAAGGACATAACGGTTTCTGCACGATGTTTTCCTTCACCGTTTTGCGAGCAGTGGTGATGAAATAATGCGCCTGGGTTTGAACCTGCAAATTATTTTTTTTGGGTGAGAATCCAATGTAATACCTCGCTCTTGGGTGGAGCGGGACATAGTGTCAGACTTTTACTGATTAAAAACCCACACCTGTTCCTTCTTTGCCATTGTTCCAGGGCCCTAGAGATCTCTTTCGCATCACCCATGGCTCCAGTAGATGTCGACCCTGCTGGGCCCCTATGGTTGGTGCGACTCCTTGAGGCGCGCGTGGAACATCACGCACCGTCAATGACTTGGGCTCGGTACGGACAGTTGGACGGCAAGCCATCCATTGCCCGCCGTCCTCAAGCCCGCACCAATGGTGACCGGAAATCGGGATTGGAAACCTGGCTGGGGCGCCAGGGCCACTACTTCACGCGTGCGGTCGCATCGTTAGCTTTGCAGATGGACGCGACCGCATGCCACTCCTTTTCGGTCCGGACCATGGGCTGTACCAAGGCCTGGTGCAAAAGATCGCTGCCGCCGATCGCCCCTACAAGGACACGGCAGTGCTCTGCCCAGGCGGAGCATACTTCCACCGTATGCTCTACCGTGTCCTCCGGGCGGTCCACACAGTGACACTTAGGTGTATCTTTCGCACGCAAGAATCTCCAGAACTGTGGACCTGCAACCTACAACTCGTAAGTCTGGCCCGTTACCATTGGACAACTACTGCTGTTTAGGCAAACCGTTCCATTTTTAGAAATGACTTACTGTATTTTTTAATTGTCAATATTATGCTCACACATTTCCAGACGGTCGGCTTACATTGTTTGTTGAGTGAAGTCATGTTATAGACACGCTGTCCTTGAGTGCTTAAAAGCAAGATAGTGATTAGTACATGTGCATGTATGTGTGTTTGTATAGTTACTAGTCACTTTATCTTGTGGACATACACGACTCATTGTTTATAATAACAGTTCATCAAGTAAATGTATGACAACGAGGTGACTCATTGTATTTTTCATAATTAATTAAACATTTTCAAAAACTGCTCCATTTAGACTGTCAGTATTTACTTACACACAGTTGGTAATTACAATCTACTTTATTCAATTTGTGTAATTTTTTTTCAGCGGTTTCGTTCTGAAAGCCGATAATCATTCCTTTGGAGATTACTATGACTATGATAAAAATTATTAAAATGCAGAACATAGACTACCTGTGTATCTAGTGCCATCCAAATCCGATAAGTCAGAAAGGCGTCATTTTTTAAATATATACAATCGTAGGTATACACTTACTCATTCATAATAATGGTAGGTTTCTCTATCAATATGACTTAATTATCAATGCAAGATCTTAAATTATTGACTTACTGGCCTTTAACTACTCGTGAACAAAAAGCACTTTCAAATGGGTATTCATTTGTTCAGAAGAGCGACTTTCAGATTCTAAGTATCACTCCAGGAAAACTGATAGATTCTTATGCTATAGTGAATATTTTTGTCAACTTCTTCATTGACTAAGCCTCAAATTCAGACCAAACAATTAATTTAAAGAATACCAATCAAAACAAAAATCGCCTCTCAAATAACAAATCAACGCGACACGAAATTCAAATAACATTTGATTGTATGTAAATAAATAGTTTACTTTGAAAATAATAACCTAAAACAACTATTGTTAGGCAATAAAAATATTTGTCATGTGTGGGAATCGAACCCGCAACAAGTAGCCAATCACTCAACTAAAGCACCGACTGTGTCGCCAAGAAGTCAGATATAATACAATATTAAAATGAAAAAACGCACAAAGATAAAAAAAGAACAATTAAAAATCATACAAACATCCGGTCATAGGAACATATGTACGGGCGATGTGTCATTGTCGCCTTATCTTGGATGTATTTATCAGTATTTATGTTTTGACTGCAGAAATATCTTTCACTGACACTGCCAACTGCAGTTTTATTTTTACTTTATTTGGAAACACACTTATCAGCGGGAGTGCTGGTACAGTAAGGAGACAAAAGTCCATAGGAACGTTAAAGATTACATTGCTATGAACCGAGCGAGCGCGATGCGTATGTGTGCGCATGTATGAGTATCCACATTCCACAGATAACACACACTAAGGAACTGTCGTCGCACTGAGCAAAACATTATTATTTTTCTGTTCTTACCATAGCATTGATAAAATTCGCGCAAATACGTCATGTGCTGGTAGCCGTGTGAACTAAGTGTTGGATTCGCAAATCACGTAACCCGAGTTCAAATCATGGTCAGTCCGTTGCAGTTATTTCTTACTTTGAAAATTCCCAATCTATATTGATATAGTCATTTTTTTAAATTTCTATGAAAAATACTATTGCATTTTTTGCACTAAATAGTTGCAAATTACGAATGTGATCTATTAACCACAAGAAGAATCACATTCATAATTTGCAATTATTTAGTTGTTACATCTTTTCGATGTTGTAAGGTGGAAATAAAAAGACGTGTTTAATAAAAATGTTTATGCTTTATATTTACAAATTAAACATTTATGAGAATTGTGACGTCGAATAGCAAAAAGTTATCTTGTAACCGTTATCTATGTTACGCGTAAGATTGTTTGTTGGAAGTATACCCACTTAGACCATTCATATTATGAATAACGTAACAATGAACGGATATTCAAATTTTAATAAAATAAAATATAGGTAATTGTTTATATCCAGTTATTTATTGAAAAGTGATTTATGATTTAGACTTTGTAAACATTTTATTTTTGTGTAACGTCACAATTAATGTATTGAGGTCATAGCTTAATTGTTCATTTTCTTGACGAAAAGAAGATTGAAACTAAACCTCAATTTCTGTTAAAAGAACTTTAGTTCTCACAAGATAATCGTCAATTAGATGAGCAAAATAAAATGAACTATAATATTATGTTATAACAGTGCGGGTAGAAGAATAAAAAACAAAATAGACTCATGATTATTGTCAACAAAATTGATAGCGAGTTCACTGCATTCTTAAGATGAGGCGATGGCACAAATTAAAAGATATAGCTGTTTTAAACGAAAGTAAACACAATATAATACAGTGTTTGTTAACGAATAATCACAGATATGTTAAAATAAAATGGTAGGCCCTTTAGTTTAGTTAACATTAAACATTTAGTGCGAAACGTAATCGTTCTTGTTTGTGCCTCTCTGTCAAGTACGGCTTTTTAGCAGGTTTTCTGTGATGCACGCCTTCAGCGTGAAGTGCACGGCGAACAGTATCCATCGAGGTGTCATATAAGTCCGCAAAATGTCTCGTTGGTGCGAAACCATTCGTTTCGTATACGTCCACCATATGTCGTCGCTGCGCCTCGCTAATAAGCTTCGGTCTCCCACTTCTCTTTCGACTAGCAAGGCTACCTTCTTCCTCATATCTTTTTAGCCAAAGATTTACAGTATTTTTCTAAAATAAAAAATAAAAATATATTAGGCAGCTATACCTACTTAACTTCATTTTCATTATATAAAATGTTAATAATCATAATTATTGAATATAATTTTAAAATAAAACTGCATTTATTAATCCAATAACCAATCCAATAAACCCAACGATTTACGTATTTCTCTTCTAAACCTCTTATAGATACGATGAATGGATTCATAAATGGCATACGTTTTAATTAGAAGATTAATTTGTAATAAAGTTACAATTCATTAATAGCTATTATACTCACATTCAGTCCGGTTTCTTCAGATATTTGTGTTTTATTAAAACCACTTTTATGCAGCCCAATGATAGTCGCCCTCACTTCAATACTAATATTAGCCTGCATTTTGCGAATATTACAATACTGTCAACCACACGTCACTAACCAACAACTACAACCAAACGACAGTTCATTTCGGTCAAGTTAAAACTCATGTCTACCTCGCAGAAATCTAATTCTTTATTTAGTTTTTTTGTGATCTACCTTTCTAACTCTAAGAAATGTGTGAACAAGTTAAAGAATAATTTAATATATGTAATGCAAATACATAACTTCCAATCGGGTAAGAACTTACAAAAAGTCAATAATTGCGTGGGATTTGAACTTGCGGCACACTGATTTGCGCTTCAATCTGTGTGCCTATACCACTGGGCCATCTTGACTTGTGCTAAGTTGATGAAATTGTGGATTTCAATCATTTGTTGGTGAAACTTGAAAATAAAAGGTCGTAAGTCAAACTAAACGTCAAACGAATACGTTTTAAGAATTCCTATGGACTTTTGTAATTGAGTGTACATTTAATTACAGAGATTCCCTTATCAATATTTTTATCTTCGTTGAAGTGAGGATCATACTTGATATCGTCACTCGTGCTTTTGAACCGGTGGATCTCAGACACAAAATGGGTAACTCGAAAAGTAAGAAAGTGAAAATAAGTGACGAACAAACTCAACATGTTGGAAAAAACAAAGCGGAAAGTCGTGAGAGGATTAATTCTTTGAAGACTGATTTATCTGATGCTGGATCGAAGAACGCTAATGAAGTATTTGACAATGGAGAGAACAAAGACAAGGATAACGCAAGTAGTGCGTCTACAGTGGAAGTGCTCGATGACAAGTGACAACAAAAGAGTAAAAAAAACTTATAATTTTCAATTCAAAATGTGACGAAGTTAAGAACATTGTTCTAGTATAAGTGCGATAAATAAAACGGTTTTCTATTAAGTTGTTTACGTAATGTTTTGTTTTATTTCTGTTGAGGAATTTCTAGAGTCGTTATATGGGTGTCGATAAACTATAATAAGAAATAAGTTATAAAACTGGTTACGAATCGCTTACACTAAATGGTTTTGTTTTTAGATTATTGGGTTATTATAGATTGAGAAATTCATTTATGATAGAGTCTAAATTCAAAACCTGAATCAGTGTATCTCCAAAAAGTGGTCTAGCTAGGGTGACTTTACATAAAGATCGCGGTAGAAGGAGCAGCGTTCATTGTGGATACAGTAATTTTGGCTTTTAATTTTGGGCATGGCGTGTTAGAGCCAGATTAATCAGTTATCGGAGTGTTGATAGTCGCTTAGATACAAAACTTCTATTCTAGAATCCACAGTAACGTTTTATTACATATAGCCGGAATACTATAGGACTAAACAGTATCACCAATTTGGATCACAGTCTATCCTTGGGCTTCATCTCTTACAGATCAGTTGTTGAGGCACTTTTGATAAACAAATATCGATTTATACTGACTTTCATATTTGTGATACACGTAGGATTAAGTGGGCCATGTTATGGAAGTAGACTCTATAAATTCTTGCCCCTGAAGAATGTCTATCATTGAATATAATTCTTCCACAATCTGTTATTGTAGAAAACAAACTGTTCCAAGGCAATGCCAATGCAGTAGTTGACGATCAACATAATGACTCACAAGTGTATTTGATAACATATAAAAGTAGGCGTTAATGCCGACACGTTTACGGCATCATCTAGGCAATTGTGAACATTGTATCAAAGTATATGGACTGAAATTGTATCTTTCTAAAAATGGAACTTATTTCAGACAAAGGACGCTTATATACATAAAGCTACATGTAACCAGATGTTTCCGAGATCAGCAATAGGCACTGCAATGTGTGTACTTTTAATTTTTAATTCAGACTGTGAAATACAAAGAAATATAAAGACACATAGGGTTACTTTCACATCTGACTTTGTTTACATGAAAAAAAAATAAAGATAGGGAAAGCTTAAATCTTTGTGTGAAGATTGTTTAAAGTCATTTAGAGTACGTGGAGTCACTGAAAGTCAATCTTATAGACAATTTGGTCCCAGTAGTTTGAAGAGTCGAGATTTATGAGCTTAGGAAGGATCTCGATTCTATATCGATTCACGGTGTTTGTACTTATTTTGTATCGTGTTGATTGGTCTACCTACACTGTCCTGTAATACGTAACATGAAAAGCAGATTGACTTTTGCTTTTCATTTATTTTGTAAAAAGTATCTAAACACGAAATTTTTTTTTCTTGTACCGTTATCCGTGTGTATAAAGTTTTTTAAGTACCCAAAATATTCTGGATTGAATTGAATCTCTTTTTGTGTAATAGCGCGTCTTGTAGTGTTCTATGGATAGGTATCACGATGAATTTTGGTATGCATCACGGCTTAAGTATACAGAGTTGGTTAGGAGAAATATTAGTTATATCTGGTGAAGCGTGGCGGTTTTTAGGTCATCACTCACCAGATTTTGCCTTTCCTTCTCTATGAAGCAAGTTATAACACTAATTTCTTTCAGGTTGGTTTCATTGTAATTATGCAAATAAGGCTTAGTATAGTCTGCATGTCCATTCTTGATGATTTATAGTTCAATGCCTAGCCTGATGAATGTCTTTTTTTACCGACTTCGAAAAGGAGGAGGTTCTATGTTCGGCTGAATGTAAGTTTTTTTTTAAATGTATTTTCACCGATATCTCGGTTAATTATGAAATGATTTTAAAATTCTTTTTTGATTCAAAGGTTATGCTTCCAAGTTGATCCCATAGAAATATTGTTATGATCTGATCATGAACTTCGAGGATATGGAACAGAACTCCTCATAGAATCACAGCAGAACTGTGATTACAAGTAAAGTTTGTTTATACGTGTAGTCGATGACTGACTGTCAGAAAAGGGGGGGAGAGGTGTATCGAACTGATCTGATGATGAAGCCAGAAGGAAAAAAAAAAATAATGTAATCTAACCGTGTTTGGATGCACTGTGGCTGTAGGTTATTTAAGTTTGTCTGAGGGGTACTTTTTAGTGGTGGTACCATAACTAAAAAGTGTAACATAAAAAACTTTTTACAAAAAAAAAAAAATATAACCGACTTCAATGTTAAAAACACTGAAAAGTATAAAATAACTTTAATTTTGGAAGTCGGTGTTAAATAACGAAGAGACAAAACTATTATAGAAACATCGACTTCCGAAATTAAAGTTATTTTATTCTTTTCAGTGCTTTTCAACATTGAAGTCGGTTAAATTTTATTTTTGTAAAAAGTTTTTTATTTCTAACTACATGTTTTTCAGATAGGAATTACGAACATGCACTTGGGTTTACTTTTCAGAGCGTGTATTCTACAAGACGTATATTCATAGTAATTTCACAGAGATATCTATGATATCATTTATTATGTAAGTTAAACCACTAAAACCCTCTTCACCTTTTTTTTATGGTGTGATAAATCATGCATTGACATCCCCCGCCTTTGGGCGGAGCGGGAGATAGTGTTAGACTCTTACTGACTAAAAGACCCACCCCGTTCCTTCTAGCCTTCATACCGGGGCTCGAGCGCCCTTTCGGATAACCCTGGCCCCAGTAGGCTTCGACCCGGCTGGGTCCCTGCTGTTGCTGACAACTCCTTGAAGCGCGCGGGAACAGTGCGCGCCGTCGACGACTTGGGCTTGGTCCGGACAGTTACCGGTCGGCCGGACAGCGAGCTACCCATTGCTCACTGTCCGCAAGCCCGCGTCTACGTTGGCCGGAAATCGGGATCAGAATCCCGGCGACGGCGGCGGCGATAACGCCGTTGCCTGATGCGTTCGGGCTCCTCCTTTGCGAGCATTACATTCTCCTCCTCGCTCCGGACCATGGCCTCAACCAAGGCACGGCGCGAGAGGTCTCCGCCGCCGATCGCCCCCACGAGGGCACGGCGATGCTCCGCCCAAGCAGGGCACACCTCGACTGTCTGCTCCACCGTGTCCTCCGGGCGTTCCGCACAGTGGCGACACCCGGGCGTCACTTCCGCATGAATCGAGTGCAGGAATCTCCCGAACGAACCATGTCCGGTGAGTACCTGCGTCATGCGGAAGGTAAGGACGCCGTGAGGTCTTTCCAGCCACGCCTCAAAGATGGGACTTACCGCCATGATTGTGGCGTGCCCAGCACTGGGTTGCGATAGTCGTTGACGCCATTTCACCATGAGATCCCGCCGGAGCTCTGTCCGCCATGCCGTGACCTGTCGCAGCAGCGGACTTTTACCCCGGCGTTGCATCTCCACGCGCATATCGTGCATGTGTGCAAGGAAAACCCTCTTCACCTATAAATATAAGTGAGTACGAGTAGGCGATCAGTACCTACATTCCACAAACGATACCTATAATCAATCGTTAAATAACATGTTGATAAGTAAATAATCGCGATTGTAAATGGAGAAAGTTTGTTGATCGAAAAGGATTCTCGTAAAAGCGGCTAGCGGCATAGCGTGTTAAATCACCATCAACGATTGCATCACTGCTTACCATCAGGTGGGATCACAGTCAAGTACTAGTTTATAACAGATAAAAAAAAATTGTAGCGTTAATTGTTTAATATCATGACTAAAGGTATCTATATATTTATTGTGATTTCGATTTTATTCAGCACTTATAAACGCTGTGCTCGCGTAGAAGAAGAAGCTTTTAGACGTAGCTGTCAAATTTTTAAGAGGTCTATTCCATGCAACTGTTGTTAATAGTAGCTAAGTTTTCTGCAAATGTGTAGTTTCGCGAAGGAAAAAGCGTTATTAATAGGTAGTTGCGTGTTGCCAAATTTTACTATCTACTCGATGACCAAACGCACTCCGATTATCTGAAGCTAAAAACTAAAGGTACATACACACGCACTAATGTAACAAGTGACAGAAATTACATGACATAAATCTGTGTGAAACAGCCCATTATTTCAATTTATTTCATCACGGTCTGGAAGTGACCTTGACAGGCTTGTATCGCAGTCACATGGGTTCATGATAACTAATAACATGTTTCAAGTTATCTGCTGAACAGAAATAACATGCAATTCATGTACCATCCATTTATCATTTCGTGGAATGTTTTTGTTTGGTTCTACATGTGTTTAAAGGATACTGGACACTAAAGTGTAACTCGGTACTCACGTTAGTGCTAAAACATATAAAAATGGCAGCTAGCGTATTTGTTTTCAGATGAAGAGGACTAAGGCCGGTGCGGTCCTCTTCGAGGGGTGGTACCAGCCATCTTTGTCAGCATGACATAATTATTCTGTTGATATAAACATTAGTGTGCTCTTCTAGCCTAAACCACCCCGTAGTTTTATGTTGGTCAAAAAAACTGCAATGGCTCCAAGTCGTTTGAAGTTGGTAAATTACGCCGACTTATTTTGTTACATTTTTTTTTTGTTAGCCTGCTCTGTCCCTTTCTTGTTACGTCCCCTCCCCTCCTTGCGTCGTATTCCTCAATGCTGAGGGTCGTATCTGCTTCATCACTTTACTTTTTATGGTGTTTTTCCATTTATTCCTGTCTCTGGCGGTATGAAGGGCCTTGTATACTGTGGAGTCAAGAGCGATGCGGATCTGCAGGCTGATTACGTATCTTGCAAAAGCAACGTATTGGGCTGCGTCCGCGAGGCCTTTTTCCATCTACTTTACCAGTCACGATTACCCTTTTGAGGTTTCCATCGTCTTTCCTTGCAATGTGGCCGAAGTATTGCAAATTTTGCGGTATATTTTCTTGTTACTTATGATGCGTAAATTCCTGCGTGACTCAGGTCACTCGGGAGCCGTAATTTCTTTGACTGAGCCGTCTTTTATCAAGATTATGATGTGCTTTGAATTTGACGGTACAAGTCATCGATTTTTCCGGTATAGATTAGGATTACATTGATAATAATAAAAAAAATATTTCGGCTGTTAACCATGGATTTTAGGTGTATATAGTTTTTCCTGATTTTCTAACCCTAATTATAATTTTCACGAATTTATCTGAGGCATATGCCAAGACAATTTTTTTCGATCAAAATAGTGCATGCAGGCCTTAATAGGTATGCATTATTATTGGCACCAGTAACGTGATAACTTGAAATAAAATGGTAGGTAAGAAAGAACTATCTTTTTGTATCATTTTATGAACATAGGTAAGTATGACGAGACAAAAAAAAATGAAATTGAGATAACTACTCGTATGTAGCAACTAGTACCTATAACTTTGCAACGTAGTTTTGCCAACAGCTAAATAAGGGTAATGCCTTACTTGAAGAGATAAGGAGTATTAAAAAATTACACTTATATTATGATGCTATAATTTATAACATTGTGAACTGTGCGTAACTTACTAGATGATTCAGGAAATAAAGATCAAAGAAGTATAATTAATAATGCAAAAAGTTTTCGGTTACCACTATTCGCTCGACAGTCAGTTCTTGATGAGCAATGAAGATTAGAAAAAAAAACTCATAGCCGAAGTGCGGAGTACATATAGGAAGTACATTTGAAGGTTTACTCGCAAACCTTTATATCAAGAACCAACTGTGTGATTAATTATTGCTTATGATTATCGATAACAACTTTGATTAATTAGCTCTACAGATGGTCCAAGTAGAATATAGTGATTTATAAATGGAACATCGACCCATTTAAGGACCCACTTATATATTTGAGTCTCACAATGACTATTTCTACTGATGAGTAACAAGAACTATGCTAAAAGGCGCCCTTGGCTGAATATCAAATAAAACAGAACCATGACCTAGGCAACATCACTGTGTTTATAATTCACCTTTGTCGTAACTATACACAAGTACCATCATTTCCCTTTTAAATAAGACAACGACAAAATATAATAAGTAGCTAAGTATACGAGTGCATAATTTCAAATCATGATTTTATTGTCACCATGACTTGTCGTTATGATGGAACCGCCCAACGTTGCTATGGTACCCATGCCCATAACAGGTTCTGTTCGCAATCACAACAGACTACTTATAAATCAGTATTTCAGTGGAACGTAGTTGAGGCGCCGACTTTCGCTCGACGTCAACTGAAAGCTTTTCAGAAATACGAGTTTCGATTTTCAACAGTACGGTTACCCGTAGGTTTCTTTCAAAATATTAATTATAATTGTGTGCGTTATTTTAAAATAATATTTGGTTCAGAAGTGTTCTAAAAATAATTCAAACTGGGCCAATGTATGGACAAAACTGTTGTAGAAAAAATACAAAAACAAAAAACGAAGTGAGTTTGGCGTGAATTTTGAATCCAAAAGTTTTGCTGTTTTGCATGTTCTTTTTTTAGTCATTTTGACTTCTATTTTAAAACAACGCAACGTTTTCAATTAGATGTATATTCTTTTAGTTTTATAAAATAGAAAAATACACGGCTCTTCGTTTTTTTTTTTTTAATAAAGATTTTATTTTCTTTAGGTTCGTAAAGATATTAAATTAAATACTATAGTGTTTTCATAGAGTTATTTTTTTTTGCGTTTGCATACTTTAATATTAGTTTTAATGGATTGTGAACTTAAAATTGTATTGTAAATTTGAGCTTACTTTAGATTTTCGTACGCTAATAAATATTTTTGTGGCTTTTACTGCTTTAGGTTTCAAAACAGCAATAAAGGAGTTTCGAGATTTAAATAATTATATTTAAATTAATTGACAATGAGAGGCTTAGCATGTGTAGTCGCTCTCTTTGTTATTGTGAATGTCGCTCGGTAAGTTATAATTTGTCTGAATTTGGTGGTGGATGTGTGATTAATGCTAGTACGTAAAGGTACAGGGGCCTTACCATGACGTGGTTATTAAATATGTCAGGCGTTTTAGTATATGCGAAATCTGATACACGTGTTTAGTATATATATATATATATATATATATATATATATATATACTAAACACGTGTATATATATATATATATATATATATATATATATATACTAAACACGTGTATATATATATATATATATATATATATATATATATATATATACTAAACACGTGTATCAGATTTCGCATATACTAAAACGCCTGACATATATATATATATATATATATATATATACAAAATTTCATAACAGTATCATGAAAAATCACAAAGTTATAAGCATGTTATGTTACCTGGTTGTCCGCAAAAATACATGGACACCGGGTCATTTGGAAGGTTGAGGAGGTTGACTGAGAGGTTATTTTTCTCCCATATCCAACTGTGCGTTGGCGCCTAAAGCCCGGTATGACTTGCCGTGACCTGTGTTGTACTTAGTGTAAAAATTGCATGGTGTAAAAATTATTGGAATCGATTCAGTTACTGATTCTGAACGATTCGCACATACCTATTTAAAATAGCGTTATATAGCTCCATCCCTTTAACAGTTCAGTTTAGGTTCTCAAATGGATCGCGTTAAGAGCTCTTGGTATGGCCTCAGGTTTACATCGGTGCTGGGTTATTTTATTAGCCTTTCGACCACCATAGTTAGAGATATGACAAAATGAAATGTGTCCACGACGCCACGGTCACAACTACATGACAGACTTTAACGCTAATAATTTTAGTGTAATAACAAAGAATTGTTTTTTTTTTTGTGTTGAGTCAGTCTTTTGACATCGAGAGGACACTTTTGCTTTTTTGGCTTGACGATCAAAAAGGATAATGAAGTAATCATCATCATCATCATATCAGCCAAAAGACGTCCTTTGTTGGACATAGGCCTCCCCCAAGCGTCGCCACAAGTACAGTTGTTAATAGGTAATTCAACGTCGTTTTTCCCTGGTTTACCGCTGTCAATCGCCACGGCGTTGCAATAGCATTTTCACAACTTTTTACTCCAAATAGCTATCGTTCTTCACACAATCCAACTAGTATTTCGGTATTTTCATCTCAAAATACCGAAATAGCAACAGGTACGTATGAGTACATATTTTAAGAGTTCCCTCTATTTCACCATCAGAACTAGATTTTAATAAAAATGGGACCAATATGGCAAATAAAGAAATGAATTTTCAAATTGGTTAATAAATAACGGAGTCCTAAGACCAAGAAAAAAAAAACAAATAAGAATTTGTTTTTTTTAGGGTTCCGTAGCCAAATGGCAAAAAACCTTATAGATTCGTCATGTCTGGCTGTCTGTCTGTCTGTCCGTCCGTATGTCACAGCCGCTTTTTTTCTGAAACAATAAGAGCTATACTGTTGAAACTTAGTAAGTAGATGTATTCTGTGAACCACATTAAGATTTTCACACAAAAATAGAAAAAAAGCAATTATAGATTTTGGGGGTCCCCATAATTTTTTTTTCTTCAAACCCATACGTGTATCTATGGATAGGTCTTATAAATGATATTGAGGTTTCTAACGTATTTTTTTTTCTAAATTGAATAGTTTGCGCGAGAGACACTTCCAAAGTGGTAAAATGTGTCCCCCCCCCCTCTAACTTCTAAAATAAGAGAATGATAAAACTAAAAAAAAATATGATGTACATTACCATGCGAAATACCAAAGAAAATTGGTTTGGACGAGATCTAGTGAGTAGTTTTTTTTTAATAATATAAATCTAAAAAAATACTCTATTATTAAAACATCGATCAAAGTTACAACGAACTACGAGAACTTTTATATTATGTTATTTGCTTCTACTGAACCTTTCATGGGCGAGTCCGACTCGCACTTGGCCGGTTTTTTCTGAATACGATTCAAAAGGTCAAAGTTTACAATAACAATTCATTGCATGTTTAGGTTTTAGCAATCGCTGTACGCTTTGAATAAAAATAGAATAATTTAGCTACACGCAATAGCAGAAGAAAATACTTCACATTCAGTGAAGAAGGTCGATAGTCGAACGATAGTTTTATAGCGAGTGTAAGGCTGCCCGCCCACGTCCAATAATCGGTGACCGATTTTTTGTGGGAGAAAAATAGAACACACTGTTAGCAATGCACACGTCCTACAAAAGTTGGTCAGGAAACAGAACAATGTTAGGCTGCCCGCCCACGTCAGACTTTTTGTAGGACAGATAATCGGAGCGATTTTGTATAATTGTAACATTGTTCTGTATTTCTGACCGACTTTTCGTAGGACGTGTGCGTTGCACTATTGCTATCAGTGTGTTCTATTTTTCTCCAACAACAAATCGGCCCGATTATCTGTCCTACAAAAAGTCTGACGTGGGTGGGCAGCCTACTTGTCAAAAGAGTAACGATAACGGGTCGTATCCTTATGTAGTGACTAGCACCATGCCAGCGACTTCTTTCGTAAGACGAATGTTTTCGTAAAACCTTTAAGATGCCTTAACTCTTCTAAATCCATAGGCATAGGGAATAACGGAAAGGTTTGCTTATTTTTGATACTTTTACACACTATGAAGAACTTCTTATTTACGTTCTTGGATAAATATCCTATAATTAGAAGGTTCAATATTTTTTAATCAATGCGTTCGCTTGGTGTTTACCGAAAAGAGTGAAATCACGCGCCAACGCGGGCGTTCGCTTGGGGTTTGAGTAGTGACTGTATTTTCAGGGTAGTATATATCGATACATCTATACATATAAATAAAATAGGAGTGTCTGTTTCAAATATTAAAAAATCTGCCTTTTACTACATGCATATGAATATATATACGGTACATACACCAAAATAATCTATACATATAAATAAAATTGGAGTGTCTGTTTGTAATATTGAAATAACTGCTTTTTACTACATATATATGAATATATATTACGGTACATATTCCAAAATATTTTTTTTACAATTTTTGTCTGGGCTAATTTCTGAAATGGCTGGACCGATTTTGACGGGACTTTTTTTTGGCAGGTGATGTAATAAGGAATAACATAGGCTATTTTTATTTTAGAAAAAAAAAAACAAAATCCTGTAGTCCACGCGAATGAAGTCGCGGACACAGCTAGTTTTATAATATAACAAATACACACTTTTGCCTAATGTACAGAACAGCTGATATATTCACGATTTCGGCTTTGCTCCCATAATAAAACTTGTTTGTTATAATGAGCACAATCACGTGTATAAATAAGTATCGTACACTAATTACCATTCACCCTATATATATATAAATAGATATATCAATTAGTTTGGTAATGGGTTATTTTAAACACGTTATAAATATATCTATTTGTCTACTGTTAAAAACGTGTGTTGGTTTATGGTTGGGTTACGACATAATCATGCGCCAAAGTTGTGAGGGTGAGGGATCCACGATATCACAGAGTATCTAACTATCGTAGAAGCAAGGGCAGGATTTTACCCCATCGTGGGTGATCCCAGCCTGAAAGGATGTTTGGTACAATGCAAATGAGCTCAAACACGCACAACACACATTAACTAAAGTGATCATATTTGTAACAATTCATCATCATAATCATCATTCCGGACGAAAGTTTCTACTGTTAGATAATGTAAGCTATATCTCCCAAATGATACCATAATGACCTTGGAAGGCCGACGCTGCGTCTTCTTATGCGCGATCGTCACTCCAGAACCTCACAAAGAGAGACACTCATACAGTTACACTTCTACGTCTACACGTAACTATCGATTGATGTAACGGCTGAGTTACAGACTTGTGGCTTCTCGCTTTCGTAGTCGTGTCATATTTTGTGGTTTTTGCTATGGCTGAAAATAGAGTTGAACAGTGTTTCAAACCATTTTCTGCTAACTTTCTGGTATTTGATAAGGAATTGCCATCAGCTACAGTGATGATTTTTACCCGAACAGGGATTGTTTTTTACAAGTAACCTTTATTCTTTTTTGAGCAATGTTTGGCCATTGGCAACAGCCCCGTGTTGTGAGTAGGCTCAAACCCAGCCAGGTTTTTTTTTTTTTTTTGATGGGAAAAATCATCTTATGACAACCCCCGCTCTTGGGCGGAGCGGGAGATAGTGTCAGACTCTTACTGACTAAAAAACCCATCCCGTTCCTTCTAGCCTTCGTACCGGGGCTCGAGCGCCCTTTCGGATAACCCTGGCCCCAGTAGAAACCCAGCCAGGTGCATTTCTTTGCATAATTCATTACATCACCTACTCTCATAACGGTGAAGGACCACATAGCGAGGAAATCAGAATGCCCTATACCAAAAAAAAAGCGATGTGACATCTACCAACTCGCACTGGGCTCATGTGGTGGATTATAGCCCGTTCTCTTTCCTAGAGAACAGGTCTGATTCCCAGTAGTGGGAAAATATAAGGCTGAATATGCTAATGTTGATTAACCTTTACTCACAAACCTCGTTGAAAGTTAATGAGTGGTTTTGTATGATTCAAAAATTGGGTGTAAATTGATTTCTTTCCTTTTCCTGATAGTAGAATATCCTTGGCTAGTTGTCAATATTTTATTGGATCAATTTTGGTTGTGTTTATAAGTATAGGTTATATCGGTGATTGAGTATTAAGGCGGAAAGTAAGTATACGACAATCTCATATTTCCTTTTGAATATCTTATGGGAACAATTTCTGAATAGGTGTTATACCTATTAATTTATTAGTCAGCAATATTCTAGTCACACAACCTTTGATGTTCTTATTTAGGCGTCCAGTGAATATCCAGACAAACATGGCTAGAAATCGCAAAATAAAGAGAGTTTAGAAGGAGTTAAGGTTTGCTTTTGCCAAGCAATATATACAATTTAGGCCTCAAAAAGTAAAACACTTTGAAAGCACTCATTTGTGTGCATTCCTAAAAGACTAAAGGCTTCTACATTTTTTTTCTGAAAACCCTACTTGTATTTACCATAATTATTGCGATGGTTTTGTTATCTTACAAGTTACAAACGAAAAGTTTTATGTGAATTAATTATTTTAATTGAGTTCATATCATTTTCATTTGTCACCTACAGTATTTTTGGCAATTAAGTCAGTGGATTGCCGCTTTATATTTATTATGTCATTTATTTAAATGTCATTGGTGATTGATCAAACACGTTTTCACACTAATTAGTAAAGATTATCATATTTCTTATTTCTTTAATTTGACTGGTTTTATAATAAGCATTTTAGAGATTCAAACAATTACCGTGATAAAGTCAATAGAAAGTTTTGTGTGAATATTTAGGTTGGGATTGGATACAAAGGTACAGTTATACCTACAAATACGCCCATAGTCCTTTAATTTTCTTTATTGTTTTCGTAAAACAAAATACGTCTAATGACACCCAAATCTATAATAAAATGATATATTCTTATGTAACCACGTCATCAAACATGAACACATTACTCATAATTGACCTTTGTATAAGGAAGTCCATAGAAATAAAAAATAATGATGATGATCTTACTTTTGTAAATGAGTATAACTTTTTAAAACATAGCAATAACCTTAGTTGTAACTTTTGACAGCAACGCGGCAGCACGTTCGAAGAGCAAGATGCCTAATCAGCCGATCAAAGTGTACTATCTCCCACCGTCCCCGCCATGCAGGGCTATCATCATGGCTGCCAAAGTGTTGGGGGTGGAACTGGAATTAATATTGACGAATATTATGGAAGGGCAGCATATGACGCCGGAGTATCTAAAGGTATGTGGGCGTTTTTGACTATTGCAATCTAGATTTATTTGGTTATAGTATTCGCAACGCTAGATTTACAAGGTTGTCTAATTACGTAAGAACGTAAAGAGCTGTTAAGGAACCAATATCAGCATTATATCGATGATAAGCACTTATTTACACATTGCCGGTTACTAACAAGGAAGTTCATCAACAAGGCAATTGTATTTTTGTGCTAAAGAGCTGCTGAAGATGTTAATTGATGATCGTAATGATATAACAATCACTGTTTACTTTTTTATGGTCTGAATTACCTAACCGTGTTATTGTTATTAACTCAAAAAACCTCGGCAGGTTCTGACATTGTCAAATTAAAACCAGTTCAAATTGCAATATTGCAGATATTATATCAGGTACTAGTAATAACGAGATTGTCAACATCGCGTGCTAAGTTCCCATTTTTATTTGTGCTAGCAATAAATCATATTAGGGTTGCCTTATTCACGAAATGTCTTGAATAACTTTAATATTTGTTGGTTGATGCTAAATACAGAATGCTCTGTGACCTTTTGGTTGATTTTGCTGAAAAATGTTGGCTTTACTTATGGTAAAGTTTTTTTTTGATTTAGATGAATCCTCAACACACGATACCGACTATGGATGACAGCGGATTCATTTTATGGGAAAGGTAAGTTATTTTATTTCTACATGAGAATATGAGTAGTAAAAATGTAGTAAAATTGGGGTCTTCATTCTAAATAGCAGTTTATAGACTTGCTACTGAAGCCTTTACTCAGTTAAACTTTTCTATCGTTTGTTTAGTGTAGTTAAGCATGCATGGGTACCTGAGAGATCTATCTAATAGGTATTAATATTAAGAATGGCCCAATCTTCGCTTATTGTACTCATCTTGTGTGTAGTCAAAGTGTAATACGCACATAGTTCAATTTGTGATAAAAAGTTGATAAAGACGTAATTTCCACGCCTTTCAAAACTAAAAACTGCCACAATTTTACTTGATCAGTGATATTCGATAAATACCGTAATACCTAAGGTAGGCGCCAGGTAACCGGGGAATAACAGTCATTGACAATCCTACATTTGTTGACATTCTTAATTTCGAAAAAGGAAATAAAGACTTAAAGCTGTCTTACTGAAACGATGTGTATTGTGATCCTTTACATGATCTAGTAAAAAAAAGCAGTTCATTCATTCATTCATATTTGTTTTTCGGGTACCTACGCAAAGATATTAGGAAAAGGTCAATGTACTTTATACCACGGTTATCTGGAGCCTTCTCTATTCAAATCTACATTTATAGATGTTTATAAATGTAGATTTGAATTGGTCTTTAAAGGTCTTTAAATCACACATGCACGATTTGCGCATGGAGATGCAACGCCGGGACGAAACTCCGCTGCCGCGCCAAGTCGCGGCATAGCGGACAGAGTTCCGGCGGGATCTTATGATGGAATGGCGACAGCAACTGTCCAACCTAGCGCTGGGTACGCCGTCATTATGGCGGTAAGTCCCCTCTTTGAGGCGTGACTGGAAAGACCTCACGGCGTCCTCCCCTTCCGCTTCAAGCAGGTCTTCACCGGACATGGTCAGTTCGGGAGATTCCTGCACCGGATTAGTGCGGAAGAAACGCCCGGGTGTCACCACTGTGTGGACCGCCCGAAGGATACGGTGGAACATACGGTCGAGGTGTGCCCCGCCTGGGCAGAGCACCGCCGTGTCCTTGGGGGGCGCTCAGCGGCAGTGATCTCTCACGACGGGCCTTGGTACAGGCCATGGTCCGGAACAACGAGTGGCAGGCGTTTGCCGACTTCTGCGAAGCAGTACAGCCCACGTGCCCAAGCCGCCGGGATTCCGATTTCCGGCCACGATAGGCGAGGCTTGCAGAATCTGCAGAATGAAGAGCAACGGGGCTACCCATTGCTTGCCATCTGCTCAACCGTCCGATAATCGTCCGGATCGAGCCCAAGTCGCCGGCGGCGCGTGGGATCCCACACGCCCCTCAAGGAGCTGTCAGCAACCGTAGGGGCCCAGCAGGGTCGTAGCCTACTAGGGCCGTGGAATAATGGCAAAGAAGGAACTGGAGTGGGTTTTTAGTCAGTAAAAGTCTGACAATATCTCCCGTTCCGCCCAAGACCAGGGGATGTCATTGGATGATTTTCCCACCTAAAAAAAAAGGTCTTTAAATAAAAGATGGACTCTACGATATCAATATATCAATATCAGCAGTAGTTACACATTTAACAGTCGACCTTGTTAATAACAATTGTTCGAATATTAGTATGTGAACCAAACATGCAAATAAAATTTTATAAATGTGCGATATTTTTACTCTTAACACGTTGAGTGCAATACCATTCTCCTTACAGTTTCCATCACGGATCTTGAGTCGGATTCGGTCTATTTAGTGCTGCGAAGTGAGACGCGGGGGCGGGGAGTGTTAGTGACTGACTCGCCGCGCCATCGCGTCACTGCTAATTCGTTCCCTGCGTTGCTGCATGTATCTAACAATGAAGACGATTGGCTCGCCAATGTATGGAATGCGCAAAGCGATCCCCACTCTGACGCCGCGCGCTCAAGATCCGTTTTGGCAATTGTACAAAGCGGCTAAGAAAAATATAGACTTCCTTGTCATGCGGAAGGCATAACTTCAATTTGGTTCGGCGTAGGAAAGATATATTTTTACATGAAGCCAAAAATAGATTAAGGTTTCTTAAAAGTTACAGAGTCTATAAGCCATGTCCCGCCGCAATGGAAGTTTTATTACCAGGTGTATAAACCTTGTACCGCAGGAATGGAAAGTATAAAAAAATCACTGCCGCAGCGAACGTGTTAATTGATGACCGATTTTTTTTATAATTTTGGAATATCTCGCTCACCACAAAAGGCAACGTGGATTTTTTTATGTTCATCAATATTAAATGATTCCTCCAGTCCTTTTGCTCTGGGTAGAGTGAGAGTGAGTATCGAACTTTCAGTTTCGACCTTTTACTACCTGTGTTCCATTAGTTGCTATTTCTAAGAATCAACAATCCCAAAGCCCTAGCAACTTGACATGCCATAGTTCTATTGAGAGATGTGCACACTTCATGCACTGCTCATATAAAAACGTTCTAAAGATATTTCTTCCTTTTCAGCCGCGCAATCCTGACTTACCTGGTGAATGCTTATGGCCGTGACGATACCCTGTACCCGAAGAACCCTCGTCTTCGAGCCATTGTAGACCAGCGACTCAACTTTGATCTTGGTACGCTGTATGTCAGATATTCAGCTCTTTATGTAAGTTGGTTTTCACATGATAAATTATTAAAATTTGCCAATTAATATTTAAAAAAAACTGTTCCCCCGTACAACGAATTCTTCCTGTAGATATCATGTCGCGTGTGCGCAGCTGTTACATATTACCTAACATACAAAATGCAAGTAGCACATAACCACTACATATCTTTAGCCCATATAAATATTGTTTCATGCAGGAATCAAAGTCACGACACAGCCTGACACAGCGCAGCTAATCGCTCAACCACTGCGCCAATGACGTCGTCATTAAAATTCCACTGTCAAACTTTGCAATTCCGAATCATGATTACCTTCTTACCTATAATAATATGTTACATTTAGTATATTTTAGGCACTTATTGTATGGAAAACCTTGTCACTTGCCTCATTAGCCAACCAAGCCAACAGCTTAATGTTCATTTTTTGTAAACATTATTTGATTATAAAAGAAACCAAACCAGTTAGGTTTAATTTATTGACTATTTGAATAGCAAGAATGAAATTCCTAGATGAGGTATTTTTTAGAACTTATTGCCTCTTGCTCTTACACTCTATTCTTTGGTAAATGCAAAGAAAGAAAGAAAAAACGTTTAAGGGTACCTCAAACATACAGTAAAATTCAATATAAAAAAAGATAACTTTAAAATCTGTGCAAGGCCAAAAAGGCGCCTAACTCAGCATGTGCTGCGATAAAAAAAGATAAATTACGCAGCGCTGGTATTACTGGCAACTAGTGAGTGTGTAGTTTTAATTTTGATCGAGAAAAATGGTATAACTGCACCCCTAGCCAAGTTGATAATTTCCAATCGTTAACGCTAGTCGAAAAGTAATCAAATGACATCATCTCAACATTAATTCACGTGGTCGGAACAAACGAATAGAAAATTCGTAGCCAAGTTCACATCGTTCAAAATGATAGAATGAATTTCTACAACGTTAAACGTTACATCCGTATAAATAAACGCTACATTGTAGAACGAGCGGCCGACTCAAGCGCGTCAACATGGCTACCCACTTATCGTTTTCTAGAATTGCTGCCACCGAAGCGTTACCGATCGATACGGTTGTAACTTGGCCAGGGGGGCTCTTTTGGTAATTTTCGGAAGTCTAGGTTTATCCCTAATCCTTATCTGGCTGACGATAACATCATACTCTGTGAAACCTTCTTGAGTCGTTTGTCCTCATAGCTGAGGGTCGTGACCATGATGAATAATTTTGTTTAGGACTATATTTTGCCATGTTCTATCTTTGGCGATGTGGATGTCGTCGCAAACTGTGGTCTCTAGTTTAGATCAGATTTTGTCTCACCAAAGTATACCTCTGGGTTTTTTCCTCACTCCTACTTTTCCCGTCAGCTATAGCCCGACAGCTTTTACACTCTTCTATTTTCTCTTATATCGCCTTTCTTTCTGGCTAAGATTCTTCTTTGCCATATAGTGGTGAGTCTCATAGATGTCTTGAGTTCAGCTATTATGAAGTCATTGGTCTAATGCTCAGTCTAGTGGCAGCTAGTTTGCACTAGCAAACTACAGACTACTGTGGCATAGCTCTTAAGTATAAGTGTGATGTTATGTTATGTTATTAATAACACCACTGATCAAGCTTGAAGATTAAAATTGATAACCTACATTCAACGTCACACAGGAACAAAGTTGAACAAACTGTAATTTTAAGCCGGAACAGATCAATGTTGTTAAGCGGCAGTCATTGTATGGGGTGTCAGAATTCGTTATAGTATAATAGGTATAGGGAATAGTGTGTTGGAACCTACAAAAACAATTTTAGTTTACTATATTCAATTCGTATAATCGTTGAGTTCCATTGAGTTTGTTTCGGCGTTTAAGAAAACCAAACACCAGGCTCATCTAGTTTAAATTGATGTTGAAAGTGTTACCTGTTAAGTAGTTTATGAAGTTTAAGTGTTATAATAAATAATAATATTTGTTTTGCCACTTGCAAAACAAATATTATTATTTATTATGCTGTCAATACAGGATTTTGAAATTTTAAAATTCAGTAAAATTAATGATTAAGTAGGCAGTGTTTTTCTTTGTTCTGGGTGGAGTGACGAAAGGGAGTGTCCGATTTTTACTAACTAAAAAACTCTTGTTCTTTTAGTTGCCCTTAGCGTTCCAAGGCTGTGACTCTTTCTAATAGTCCCCAAGCCCTGGCGGGTATTCTGCAGTCATCATAAACATTTCTATCTTCTAGGTCCCAATTCTGTTCAATGGCGAGGAGTACAACGAGGAGAAAGCTGCCAAGCTGGACGA
The DNA here is from genome assembly GCA_929112965.1 of Mythimna albipuncta. Lineage (NCBI taxonomy): Eukaryota > Metazoa > Arthropoda > Insecta > Lepidoptera > Noctuidae > Mythimna > Mythimna albipuncta. The sequence continues at coordinate 13,958,854 of OV815969.1, forward strand.
AGCTTTGGGCTGGCTCAACACTTTCCTCGACGGACAAGCCTTCGTCGCCGGAGAAGATCTCACTGTCGCTGATATCTCTATCATCGTTACTATTACTAATCTGGATGTAAGTACCATTATTTCGTTTTATTTAAAGAACATTGGTTTGACTAAGGACCGACGCTGCATTAAGCGGGTGGACGCCCGCGTGGTCCCATGTAGATGTGCTCGGACGCGCCTAGCATCCGCCGCGGGCAGCCACGCCCCGCGCCAGTTTTGCTACGTTTCTTTATCGACACGACTACATGCACAACGTTAAAGTTGAACTAGCGACACTACGCAGGTAATAATCCGATCTCCACTACGGGGACCACCGCACATGACAAACGCGCATAGTCACGCGAAGGGTGTGTTGGCCCTAAGTTTAAAATTGCCTGCCTTGTGGTGAATCTTTGTGCTTTCTTGTTATGAGAAGAGGCATGTTACTATCTTTATAGGTCCTACCTACAGGTCAAAATGTAGACTGGTATTATTATTATTTCTTCCGTCTTATATCCAGCTTGAATGTGGCTTCTCATATCCTCTAGATAATATGCATACAGTGCAATGAATCAGCTTAGGGTCAGTAAATATCTGAATTCAAGCTGATTCATTATTTTGACTTATCAGTAACGTACCTAATAACAAAAACTTGGTAAATAAATGTGAGTCGGACTTGCACACTGAGGGTTCGGACAAGAAAATAATCATACAAGGGTTCTGTATTTGCCTTTTGAGGTACGGAACCAAACACTAAAAATCATATGAAAATACTGAATGAAAAATTTTACCTTGAAGGAAACTGATGAAAAAAAACAGAATATTTGTAAGAATTGCTTGTTGATGTTTTACAAAATTCTCGATAAAGACTGAATGAGATGAATGAATAGTCTTCAAACAAACACTAACAACATCCGACAGCAAATAACTTTGATACTTGTATAACTGTGATGTTAAGAAAACATACGAAATGGTATTTGATACTTGAGGAATGTTACTTTAGAGAATGTTTTCATTGATTAAACTACAATGTCAACAAACGTCACCACCAGTCGTATTACTGAAAGATTTTTTTGTATATGCGCTTGACCACTATCTCACCTGATGGTAAGTGATGATGTGATTGACGATGAAGCAGGCTTGCCTAAGAAGTAAACTATTCACACACTTAAAGACTCCTGGTTGTAGCTATATGGGAACACGGACTCCGGCAAGGGATTCCACTCCACTAATGAATGTGTTACCAAAACGTTTTGTGCGTATTGTGGAATGTCCGCCATAAACCGCTAGCGAGTACGTCTGGTGGTGCGATGAATTATTAAGAATAAAATCTTTTTCTTGTTCGGAAAGTCAGCAAAACTGAGGGAAATTTTTACGTTTTGACGTGACAACGTCTTATAAATTGGTTTGCCGGGTGACACTTCAAGAAACTGCGTTACGCTCCGCTCACGTTATGCGCTCACAATGAGAGCGAGTGAGAGGCACGCGTCCCTTCCACTCGGGCATGGTTAGCCCGCCTAAGAGCGAGAGAGACAGACATAAAAAGTGAAAGGCACGCGTCCCTTCCACTCGAAAGTCGTTGTCACGTAAAACTTTCGCCCGTATACCGACTTTACAGGCAACCAATTTTTTTTTTTTAACCTATAGGTTCATATCTCAAGAACCGCGACAGCTAGACAGTTGATATTTTTACAAATTATGTATTTCTGTTGCCGCTATAACAACAAACACTAAAAACAAAATAAAATAAATATTTAAGAGCTCCCATACTACAAACGGGATTTTTTTTTGCCGGATTTTCCTAAGGACGGTACGGAACCCTTCGTGCGCGAGTCTAACTTACACTTGGCTAGTTTTTTATTTTTATTGTACTGTTAAAAAAATATTTTAAAACTGTCTAGATAGGTATATGAATTATGGAAGAAGATAAATCTGTGAGTAAGCAACCGTGTCCAAATTGTCACACTAACGGTATCAATAGAAAACTTCAATCTTTGTTGGGTATATAAGTGGGTATAGGCGACTCCCAGCCACCGCAAGTGCGGGTTCATGGATGGTGAGCAACGGGTAGATCGCCGTTGTTCCACGCGCACCTCAAAGAGCACAAGCACAAGTGATGAGTCCGTTAGGGCTGATGCTTGCCAGGATGGCAGGATAGTTTAAAGGTTACCGCAGCCCTAGAATGCAAAGCAAATCTGGAGGAACCAAGATACATTGGTTTAGACAGTGAAAGTCTTATACTTTCTTTCATTCCACCAAGAACGCCAGAAGTTATTTGATGGTACTATTTACTTATTTATTAATACTTTATGCACATTATACTGTACAAAGGCGGAATTAAGCCATAGGCATTATCTACCAGTTGACCTTAGGGTGGTGCAGAAACAACATGAGTGTCATCTCTCCGCATAAAAGGTCTATGTGAGTATGTGTCTTTATAGTGAGTACCTATGTATCTTTTCTCTTTTCAGGCTTTTGGCTACGACATGAGTGCCCATGAGAACGTCATGAAATGGTTCGAAAGGACCAAGAAGGCTCTAGAACCTTACGGTTACAACGAGGTGGATGCCGCTGGCGCCCGCATCATGGCTTCGTTCTTGAAGAAAGATTAATTTAAGAAGAATTTTAATTAATTTAATGTTATTAAATCCGTTTTTCTCGGATAAACAGGTTCAAATATTAGATACTTGTACTTCATTGTGTTATTTTGTTTGTTTATCTTTTAGAAAATATAATTAAAAGAGATCTGTATTATTATTTATATATTATTATATATATAAATAATTTATATATTATTTGTGTTGTGTTTTATTTAAAACAGATTTTAGTCTGCGGCTTTGTTTATATGGAATTAGAAAATTATCACTGGGATAAAAAGTATCTTAATGTACTTCAAGATATGGTCTAGGCGTGTGAGAATTTAAATTTAAATTTAAGGAGTAATAAACATACTTACACATATTTGCACATACATATTTTGCCTATACAAGGTGTAAGGGACAGCCCTCCAAAAACTTTAAGGGCTTGCTCAGTAGACGAAACTGAACTACCTTCCACAAGATTTTTTTTCAGGAAACGAAAAAAAAAAATCAGCATCACCATACAAAATGATAAACTTGATTGGACAATTTGTATGGCGAGGCAAATTTTTTTTTTCGTTTCCTGAAAAAAAAAATGTGGAAGGTCGTTTCGTTTCGTCTACTGAGCAAGCCCTTAAAGTTTGTGGAGGGCTGTCGCTTACACCTTGTATAATATTAATGAGATTTGTAAGAATCACGTATGAGAAATTAGGCCGAGATAACTTATGTCATAGTCGTTAAAAAGCTGAAGCGTGTATTCTGTAGCATATTTTTTTACCGTTGATCGTTTCATTGTACAAACTGACATATACCTACACTTATTATACAGGCTTTCGTTATACAGTAATTGTCTGATGAATTGACTTGAATTGGAATCTATGAATCTACGATGTGTTGTTAGAAACGTTTACGTTACAATTACAAGCATTGTTATGGTAACTGGCAGTTAAAACAATGCTTAGTAGCATCACATAACTTGATGTGTAAATTAGTCAGTAGGTATGACACAATAATTAATGGAGGTGTTACCCGTTCGGTAAACAAACCACAATAATAAGGAGTGAGCACGTCCGGTCGCACGAGAACCGACCGTGGAGCTATTGAATTGAGGTAGGCATTTCTATATGGCATAACAATGTGCCGGCGCATGCAAGCGGGTCGCGCGCCGCGCTCCTACCGTTCCACGTTTTCAAAACAAAACAGCCGTTCGATTGTTCCAATTTGAAAAATCCACCACAAAACGATCAAACAACGCAGTATTCACAAACAACCAGTAACAAGTGATACGGAGTGTGCGACTTCGTCTTGTCGCCTCTTAGCGTTGCTTCGCGATACACGCTACAGTATCTTCAACATAGTCGGGAACTGAAAATGTGGGTGCAGTGCTGCGGATGATATGTGTTACATAAGTTGACACAGCTGTGGATTGTGCTACATATTAACACGATGATTTTCACAGTGGGTATTTTTTACTTTGAAGTACTGTTGGTTATTCCTACCTTTTCCGATTCAATAACACAATTTGACGAGTGTGGTTTTATAAGACTGTTTTTACGTTGTTAGTGTATTTCTCGTGATAAGGCAGGTAGTTGCCATTAAAACTTCCGTTTATAGTGCACTGTTATTTAAAAACTTACGTAGGTTCTTGATAACTCGGAGTAAGTAGGTAAGTTCAATCTACTTATCCGTTCGACTGCTTTCAATATTTAAAAAAAAAAACATATTAAAATTGTGAGGGATGAACTATTTAGTTCAATGAAAAGTAAAGGTCTTTTCTAAAGTGAGCCACTCGTGTTCAATCGACAGTCGAAACGTGAAGTGATGGATGTTAATCTTCTGCTAGTGGCCGGTATTCCAATTTAAATCAACAAAGCATAATCAGCCCAATGTTCTCACTGGACAGGAAAGAAAATGACCCATAATCTTAAATTAATATAATAAAAATTGTGACTTAATAAATCTCGTCAGTGTAATAAGATTATCTAATCCACAGATAAGTCTAAAACCTACTTAGATTGCAACTAAAGCTTTTGAAGATAACGTAAATATTGCTCTTGACCACATTCTACTATAAATAATGTTTGTCGGATTTAGAATGTGTTGTCATGAACACTGACCGACCGACTGGACAACATATAGACAAGAGGATATGGTCATTATTCAACTACGTTACTGCACTTAGGCTATTGTTGAATCATTCTCATCTCTCATGATATCTGATATGGCAGTTACGTCTAATATAAGTCTAGGGACACATTCTAAGGAATACGTGACAGTTCCGTCTCTGGTGACTTACATCAAATTCATTTATATGAGCATTTATAAAACTTCAGAAGCTAATGCATCGTTCCAATTATACGTTTCTTAAGGAGAAGAACAGGCAACAAACTTAATGGTTACTTTTAAAAAAAGTTATTGCTTTTAAAATATCCATCCATATTTATTTACTAATTCACCAGCAATTGTTTACACTAGTATTATGCTAAAGGTAACATACAATAAATGCAATGGTGTAAAAATCACTTAAAGGTAAATTCCACATGCATTAAGGATAACTCGTAATAAAACTAACATAAAATTAGTATTGAAAATATGTGTAAGACCTACATGTCAAATCCAAATCGAGAGAACAGTGTAAAAAGTAATCCGCAGCTTCCAGTGTTCTCATATTCACATTATAAAAAGGAGTACTACAAGATATGATGCTCTTTCTGCCCTTGTGCAATTTTACTTAAGTTCTACACATTCTTCTTCTGTTCTGTCCTGTCGATAGTCACGCGATAGCGTGAGGGATTCAGTGATAACTGACTTCTTTTTCTCACAAAATCAATACAACTTTTTTTTTTGGTCGTTAGTAACATACAAAGTTTTAAATTTACCAGGAAAACAGGTCAGGAAGAGACAACAAAAAAATCTCGGTCGGGAGGAATTTCGCCTTTAACCATCTGCTATATCTGTTTTAGATAGCGGCACACACGCGACTCGTTCAGCATTCATTCGTATTTTTCTAAAATATTTGTTATTTGATCTATGTTTATATTGTACGTGGACTACGAGAAAGCTCATGATTTGATCGAGACTTAGGCTGTGCTGCAAGCTCTCCAAAGGTGCCAAATTGACTACGTACGTACATCGAAGTGCTGAAGTGAAAACGCACCATGTCAGTCCGGCTCCAGGACCAGACCTATCCTCCTGCAGCGAGGTGTGAGGCAGGGAGACGTCATCTCTCCGAAACTGTTCACGGCAGCAATGGAGGATGTCTTCAAGGTTCTGGACTGGAGCGGACTAGGCATTAATGTCAATGGCGAGTACATCACTCACCTTCGGTTTGCCGACGACATAGTAGTAATGGCTGAGACTATGGAGGAGCTCAGCACAATGCGCAATGACCTCAGTAGAGCTTCTCTAAGAGTGGGTCTTAAAATGAACATAGGTAAAACCAAAATCATGATTAAGATAATCATGATTGATGATGTAGCGCCCACTCCTATCAAGGTCGGAGACTCTACATTCGAAGTTGTAGACGATTACTTCTACCTCGGACAGACAGTCCAGTTGGGTAGGTCTAACTTCGAGAAATAGGTCAACCGTCGAATCCAACTCGGTTGGGTAGTGTTCGGGAAGCTACGCGGTATCTTCTCGTCCAACATACCACAGTGTCTCAAGACGAAAGTCTTTAACCAGTGCGTGTTGCCAGTGATGACATATGGCTCCGAAACGTGGTCACTCACAATAGGCCAAAGGGCTATGCTCGGGGTTTCCTTGCGTGATCGAATAAAAAATGAAGATATCCGCAGGAAAACTAAGGTTGCCGACATAGCACAAAGAATTGCCAAACTTAAGTGGTGACCGCGTACAGGAAGACGCAGCGTTGGAAGGCCTCCTACAAGGTGGACCGATGACCTGGTCAAGGTAGCGGGAAACCGATGGATGCGGGACGCACAGGAACGTTCGATGTGGCGACGCTTGGGGGAGGCCTATGTCCAACAGCGGACGTATATCGGCTGAAATGATGATCTATGTTTTGACCCTGACCACGAAGTGAAATTTTTGTTATCAACATATTTTTCAAGTGACCATAGACTGCGTCTAACAATGCGTACGATCTCTGTGCTCTCTTTTTACATGGAAATGGTGCTTTTTAGGTATTTATAGTGACCCTAAGCTTACTATTGAACTATGTTGTAAAGTATTATGTCAGTGTTACATCCTGCCTTTAAAGGCGTGTTGTTCAAAACAAGGCGCTCGTATTGATAAATAATGCATCAGTTTGAAGACAATAACGAGCTTTGTTGTTACAGCGATTAACATGCATTCTAATAATAGCTTCCACATCAATGGCAGTACAGTTCCCACCGAATCCCACGTCAGATATTTCCGCAGATGAAAAGACACCGAAAGGTAATAAAACATTGGAAGGGTCGGAAGAAAGTGGACATGAAATAGAAACGGATATTGATGAAGTTAAAGAAAAAAAGTTCTTAGATGATGCTATGAGAACAGTTTTAGATCCTAACACAATGATTGTTAAGAAAAATGATATAGTTGACACATTCAAATATCAATTAGAAGAGTTAGATAAAGTTAATACAAGTCTTGATGTATTTATGGACGAAATGGATAAGCTAAGTTTAGATGCTTGCAAAACATCACAAGAGGCTCTTTGGTCATATGTTACAGATATAAAAAATGAAGCTAAGAAAAATAAAATGGTGAGGTTTAAATTTAATAAGTAAAACAATCCATTAAATTAATATCCTTATTTAAAAGTCACTCGATTTTATTTACTCTGTGATTTTACTTGCTACTTTGTGATTTTTAGGTACGAATTGCTGCCGAAGAAGATGAAATAAAAAAAATGTATTGGAATATATTGAAAAAGAAATATTTGAACGATGAACAAGTGATGAATGATACAAAGATGAAAAGGAAAATTAGAATTATAAAAGAACGAGGCACTAATGTGCAAATGCCACAAAGCAAGGTATGCTGTAATTTTAATAATGTACTGTATATTTATTTATATACGCTATAACCTTTGCTTTTCCAAGTATTTTTTTTTTATTACTTGGCTTCATTGTAGCATATACATTTTGAATATTCCAGCAAAGAGAAGAAATTGACACAATGCAGAGGATTTGGAGTCGTGTTACTGTGTGTGCTTACAATATCAGTTGTAGTTCGGAAGATTCGGTACGAACGATGAGTGGTCAGTCAGTATTATTTACTTTTATCGTTTATTTAACTATTAACAATAATGTATCAAGTAATTTAAGGTCATTCAAATCTTGTTTATAAAAGTCAACATCTGCCTACCCTTTTCCCATATTATTTGGTGTCAGCGCAACGCATTACCTGAAGAACCATCATACTTATTAGTTTAATAAAAGAAATATCTCTGATTAAGATAACGTACACGTTTTGTACTTTATTTTTTTCCCACAGCAATGTAATGTCCGCACAATATAATTCGATCATCAATATTTCCATTAAATATGTAATGTGTCATTACGCTCAAACATGAAACGTAATCGAATTTTCTGTTAACAATAGAAACTATTTTTTCAGACGTAATATCGATATTCAAAACAAGTAACGATACAAAAGAATTGGCGTATTATTGGAAGGTTTATCGAGATACGACAGGAAAGAAAATACGCCCGATATTCAAAGATTATGTAGTGAGAATGAACAGAGTGGCAGAATCGGAAAACTTTACCGATGCCGGCGATATGTGGCGATATGCATTCGAAGATGAAAATTTTGTTAATAATGTAGACAGAATTTGGAAAGAGATTAAACCATTTTACGATTTACTACACGATTATGTGAGAGGAAAATTAAAGCTGGTTTATAAAGATATTCTGAAGAGAGACGATAAATTAATTCCCGCGCATATTTTAGGTGAGCTTTAGTGGTCGATTACAGATTACATTATTGGATCATCGATTTACAATATGTATGCAATAAATAAATAAGATATAAGAGACGCCTGATAAATATTGAATCGCAATTGTCTATGTGAATGTAAAAGTTGGTTTCAGGTTTATCTGTTATTGGATTTGTCAGTTCTTTTTTATTGATTGTGTGGTTCCGAAACAAACTTAGCATTGTAATTTGGGTGTGTTGCTTAACAAAAACTTACCTAGGTACCTTAAAAAACATTTCAGGTAATTTATGGGCTCAAGAGTGGCAAGCAATTTACCCGAAAGTAGTCGCATATGCAGATCACATGCGGCCTAAGCTGCCAGAAAACGAGACGATACTTTCCAAAGACCTGTTTGATGCAGTCGACGAGTTCCATCAGTCACTTGGCTTTGAGAGCGCGAAAGATTCCTTCCAAGATATCAAAGAGACGATGACAACTGCTAACTGCTTGCCGTCGAGTCACGACATGTGTGACGGTGTTCATTACAAGTAAATTGAAATCGTATATGTTATTTTTTTCTTCTTAAACTAGTCTTCTACATAATTATGTCGACAGCAAAGTGCATAAATCTACATATATACACATATAAAACGCCTGAATTCAAAGTAAAATATTGATCTGAGTAGGTATGTGATACATCAAAGGATTCCTGCAGGCGTTGATTATTCTGGCTTTTAATTTATCCAATAAGGCTAATCAATGGAAGTTAAAATATGAAAATAGTCCACCCATAAGTGCAATAATGAATATTGGTATGTAAAGAGTAGTCAATATTAACCTTCTTTCTTCTTATATGTTTCTAAAATAAGGTCCCAGTTATTTTTTCTTACATTCGCAAATTCATTTTTATTGTTTAATTCTACTTGAAACCTCTGCTCTATTTGATGCAGGATGCAAAAAACTAACAGTCATCAGTATGTTTTTTTTTGCAAATATTCTCTACAGAAGGGTAATGGCTAACTTTTATAGGTTGTCTCAGAAAATCTGTACCAGCGAATGTCTGTGTTAAGGAAACACGAATACCCATCGTTTGGACTCGCATGTATTACCAGTCATATAATGTTAGTTTTTGAGAAATATTTTATTCAGTATTTTTTTAATTATAGGCGGTTTCAGTAATAACTGTTTCTGGGTGTAATTTCTTCAAAATTTTTTGTCTGTTTAATGGCCAGAATGTGTCTTCACCAAAATCCAAGATTCTTTGCAAGATTCAAGCCATCCACAATTTCACATTGAACAATAACATAATGTAGTTCATGTTAAAAGTTTAGGTAATATATACCGCGGAACATATATATTCCTCGATATTTTGCAGTTCTTGAGATGTTTTTTTTTTATTCAGTTTTGTTTTATTGTAGGTCTCAAAAATAATTTATCGAAAACAACAAAACACATGCGGCTTCACGTTAAAAGTGTTTGACTTTTGCTAGTACGGGTTTCCTGGGACACTCTGTATTTAACCGACCTTCGATCGGTTTGTAAATTCTGCATAGTTGTGATTGATTAATTTTTATTTAGTTAAACGTGACTTTGCTTAGCACCTTGCTAGGTAGTTTTTGTATGAACTAAGTTTTTGTTCACTACTTCATTTCGGAACACGTTGTATACCTATATTTTATTTGTTATTTATTTATTTAACTATTTATGTACACATAAAAATAATAGAAAAAGATAATACATAAGAAACATTAGTACAAAGGTACTGCTTATTTGTTGTTAGTTTTGTTATTTTTTTTTAGTTTATTAGTATTGTTTATATGTTATTGGTCGACCCAAAAGGTACTAATGGCACCCTATTACTTAGCCTCTGCAGTTCGTCTGTCTGTCTGTTGGACTTTTAGCGGGATATATCCCATAAATCGTAAGAGGTAAAGAATTAAAATTTTCACGGAAAGTGTATTTCTATTGACAATAAATTATAAACTAAAGGGGTACCATTTAAGAGATATGATTTAAATATCTTAGTACTCTGACGTAGAATCCTTGGTCAGTTTTTGAAGTGAAAACTTCTTTAGCGGCGTTGAGCACTTTTTCTGTAATGGGTATAAAATCTTAAACTCGCGTCAGGACACGTGACCCTGATCGAAAAAGCGTAAGACGGTGACGTCATCGATATCTAAGTACTAGATAGGGCGTGCTGAACACTCACTTCAAACGAATCCTTTGCACTGAATTCTAGGCAAATTGACATTGATGACTTTAGTGCAATTTTCAGTTGAGAGCGGAGCTTATAAATTCAAAAGAAAGTGAATTTGGGACGTAAATAATAATTCAGTAGTCATGAAAATAAAATAATTGATTATTCAAGCAATTTAATTGCTTCAAATTTCGTAATAGTATGTTAGAAATTATATTATTTTATTTAAAAGATTTTCCATTTTACAATCATAGACTAAAACATGCAGATGTTCCATCCCACAAAAACCGGGTTTTTTACCTACAACTGATTTAGTGAACACGAATTTGCATGATGTTTTATTCCGTTTGTTTTTTTTTTTAAATATACTGTTTAATATTTTTTTCTTTTTTGTATAAATAATAGGTACCAATGAATTCCGTCAAATTCAATAAATATGAATACGTCTGTTTTGCGATACTCTAAAAACTCAGGTTCAGTTGAATTTGTAGTCATATGTGTAATATAAGTGATACATCACTAAGTGATCATTACTGTTATTGAGATTTTGTCCTTCATAAACTATAATTATAATTATTTCAAGTTTGTTCACTCTGGTCAGCCGAAAAGAGAAAAATTGATAAAATATCTTAAGAGGATAGACGTGACAACACGTGGCTTCCTACAAAATATCCTTTTATCTGCTCTTCACACTTTTAAACTGATGATACTAAAGCTGGAAAACGTTTTCTAATGAGTCGGTTATTCCTTGCAGTAATGCTATTCCTTCAGAATGTGCCTTTAAAACATTTATAGCTTTCCCCTACATCAATTTTTGATTCGCCCCGAAAAATAAAGTTGAAAATAGATTTAAAAAAAGTTTTAGTTTTTTATGTAATTTAATTCATCCCCATTGCTCTCAAAAAGGTGAAGGAAAACATCATAAGAAAACCAGCATATTTCAAAGACATGCGACATTCACCAACCCGCACTTTACCTTCACTTTTCTTGGACTGACCGACATTTGACTATTCAAAAGTGCCTGTAAATGGTCTATTTGAAATAAATGCTTTGATTTTGATTTTGCACTGGGCCAGCGTGGTGGTTTACGGCCCATTCCCTCTCCTAGAGAGAAGGCTTGAGTCCCAGCAGTGGGAACATTAAAAAGCTGATTACGCTATAGTTATAGTTGTTGTTTGTTTTGTTACTAAATATTAGCAGCGCAGTCCTGACCATCATTTTCTGGTGGTTCAATGGTTTCATTATTTTACACGATTTTGAATTCACTAATTATTAGACGTATTTTTCTGAATTTACACTAACGTGGACTATTGGTAAAATTTTTAAATAGAGTTTTATTGTAATGTGAAGTATTGTAGGCAAAAACTATGTCACTTCTGCGGTATAAACATCTATATGGATAACATGTCATTACACTATGGTGAACTAAACGCGTAAGTACTTATTCATGGCGCTTAAGACGTTTTGGTCGTGAAAAAATTATCCTCTAAAAGCTATCAGCGCTTTATATTTTAATAGTTCTGTTAGACGACATAATGCCAATGTAGCGCTGCAGCAGATTTTCGTTTTAACTTTTCAATATTTTGACAAATCTTTTCTATGAAAGGACCTGTCTATCACTAGAATATAAGTCAATGGGCGACGTTGATTTTTCGGAGAGATAAACTTTTTAATGTAAAATAATTGTAATAGTTTTAAAGTGTTAAATTTTTAAAGTAATATAAATTGTCATGTTTGTGTACGATAGCGCAATAAATGAATATTGTATTCTACCACATAAATGATAGTACTTTTATACTGATAAAGCAATTGGTGCAAAATAATTCCCTAACCATACCAAAATATCAAACATGCTCAACGTTAATAATCAAATTTTCACTTCTGCCGGCACTCCCGGAGTGCAACACGTCTTTTTTTTTTATCTAAATTTCCTTGTTGACTATGGTCACGATAAAATACTTTAATTTTGATTTTGTTGGTTTACACATAACACGATTATTTTTTCCAGGATAAAATGGTGTGGAGAAAAGGTGACGGATATCGTCGTGGGCTTGTCACGAGCTGCGAGACTACTGGGACACGTTCAGTACTTCAAGCATTACAGGAGTCTACCTCCGTTATATAGGGATGGACCAAATCCAGGTGTGTATAATCATGTAAAAAGGTAGGCAACATAATTAGGACGTGCCTTACCCACCCCGGGTTTTCTATGCATTGACTTCTGAAAGGGAAACCCAGGGTTTGGACCCGGGGAGGAACATGGAGTGGGTTATTGTCAATAAAAGCTGAAACATTCCTGTTACATCCTAGAGCGGGTTATTTCATTGGATGATATCCTACTTAAAAATGGGGTGGGGTAGAAAACTGAGTAAAATTTTTTGCAAGACAGCTCAAACATATTAAGCTTAAATTATACATTCCAATCGATCCACTCAATTACTTGCTTGTGACCTTTCAAAATGAGTGCAGACTTGGTTTTGTCAAACCTGGATCTTCTTTTATATCGACGCAGTGCCGGTGCGTTTGTCATTGGTCAAATTACGTTTATAGTATAGGAGATGATTCGCAGTATAAAAGATCATCTTTTATGTCAAATACAGATGCAAGTAATAGTGGGACATGCAAAACTAATTAAGTAACGCCTTAGGCAGTCAATGATGACGAGCTATAAAGTTTTAAAATGTCAAGCGTGCGAGCACGAAATAGGGATGGAACTTTACAACCATAGCTCCCATCCCTTTAATAGTTCAGTTTAAGTCGTCAAATGGATCGCGATAAGAGCTCGTGGTAGGGGCCGCAGGCTTTCAAATTGGTTAAAATTTAAGGTCCATTATCATTGACTAATGTTCCCACTACTGGGACTCAGGCCTCCTCTCTAGGAGAGGGATTGGGCCGTAATCTACAACACAGGCCCAATTCGGGCTGGTGAATGTCACATGTCTTCGAATTTTTGGTTCTATTATATGCCGGTTTCCTCACGATGTTTTCCTTCACCGTTTTAAGAGCAGTGGTGATGAAATAAATTATACAAAATAATGCGTCTGGCGGGTTCAACCCGCGACCTACAACTCGTAAGTCGGGGCCGTTACCACTCGGCCATCACTGCTCTCAAGAAAAGGCTGATTATATCATTCACTAGCTTTTTCCCGCAGCTTCACCCGTGTACGTAAAATACAGCCTATAGCTCCGAGAAATAAAGCTGATTCTATTGGTGAAAAAAATTTTGCAATCGGACCAGTACTTTCAGAGATTACCTCCTAAAAACAAAAAAAAAAAAAACAAACTTTACCACTTTACAATACTAGTTTAGATAGGTATACAATATCTCAACAAAGGCGACAACGCTAGCTCCTACATGAGAATGGAACAATGTTTCATATGACCTTTGCGTGACCTTTGAAGGATCAAAACGTGATGGATTCAAAAGATAAATAATTATAATTGAATAATTTATTTCGATCGTGTTACAGCGTTCCACGATGCAATCTCCGACATCGTCGCCGTTCAGTTGACCTCGCCGGAACACCTAAAGACCCTGAAATTGGTGAAGGTTGAAACTGGTCCCGAAGTTACATTGAACCATCTCCTTTGGGTTGCTTTGGAAAAGTTTCCGCTGATGGCTTATGCTTATGTCCTGGATAAATGGCGTTGGGATGTCTTCGGGAACAGTAGTTTGGAGGATTGGAATCAGCATTGGTGGGATCTCAGGTTGGTTTTTTTAATAGCTTACGCGAATTATTTATTTTATTCCCTTCAAATCAAAAAATATGGCATCACATTTCATATATACAGGGTGACTGGTAATTAGTAACCGATAATAATACACGTGATTGTACTCATGACTACTGACAACTTTTCTAAAGAAATTTTTTTTTATACTTATTATTTAACTTATATTATTTAACCGCAACATGTAGCTACCTACAATGATTACTATACACCGATGGGTTTGCAAGCGGCGCGCGGCGCAGGTGCACTATCACTATTGTAGGTAAAGTACATGAGACACGAGCGTTACGTGGCAACAGCTGTTTTGTTATTGTGATAAAAGTAATGATTAAAAAAAAGTTTCTTTGAGAAAGTTGTTTGTAATCATGAGTACTATAAAGTACATAAGTATCGGTCACTAATTACCAGTCACCCTATATTTTTAAAGTAAAAAATCTATATATGGAATTAGTTATCGTACTCACGTCTTTGATAGGCATAATGACCATTCGGAAGGGTTTTAAAATATTCGGAACTGGTTCTTGTAAGACGAATCGAACAACTCAAATAAAAGACTTTTGAATACTTAGTCCAGTTTACAAAAAAGATGAAGCTAGTTGTACGTTCCAAAGCGTAGATCTCTATAAAGATGGACGTGTAAGAAACTCCAAGGAGACTCTTCAATTAAAAAAAAAAATACAATACCTACAAAGAAATTTCTTCAGACCTTACCTTTGGGCAGTTCATAGTGTTCAAAGCCAGCTAGCTGCTGGGAATCACGGCATTCTTGCAAAGGTCTGGCGGTACTTAACACCAGGACGTCCGTTTATGTGTGGAGTACTGCAGTCTCATATGGGCTGGTGCTGCAAAATGCCACAGAATCGGTGGAAAAGCGTGCGAATAGGCTAATTGGTGATCCAGATCTGGTAAAGTCCAATCTACAAAGCTTTGAGCACAGGCGTAGGGTAGTCACCCTTTCGGTATTTTAAAGGATGCATTTTGGAGAGTGTGCGCTGGAATTGCATGCCTCGGTTCCACCATCTCATTTTTACCATCAAACAACCCGACGAATTGCGACGAACTCTTACGTTGTTGAAACCTCTACGGTCCGGACCAATCTTAACGCGTCGTCGTTTATACCGCGTACATCGAGGGATTGGAACAATTTGCCTGCTGCGGTCTTCCCGTCTGATAAGATATAATTTATTTATTTATTTTATTTATTATATTCTATTCGATAATTTAGGTATCTTCAAGGATAGAGTGAATAGGCTCTTAATAAATCCATCCTCACCATTGCATTGCATTGCATCACTACTTACAGATGGGATCGCAGACGAGATCTAGTTCATAGCTATGTTTTTTTAAACAACAAAAAAAGAACCAGAACCAATATCTATTAATATTGTCACCGGTTATCAACGAGCCGTCTATACTAAAACTAGTACTTAACACTGGCCTTTTATAAGGAAAATAAACTTTAATTCTGCAATTACAATTCAATTTTGACATAAATAAAACAAAAAAAAAAACTGTAATGCCAATTCGACAGCTCTTGAATTTGAAAGGACTACTTAAGTCAACAGGATGTCTGTCTGAGTTCTATGTATCTGATTTTAATTTTTCATACCTAATTATTGAAGGACATATTATCTTTATGTCATACTTATAGTTTGCTTTTTAGATTTCAGAAAGGAATTTCAAATTTTGAAGAAATTCGCTTGCTTTTTCCTTCCAGATATAATTAAAAAAACATTTAGATATATATTTACAACATTGTTTTTATGCGCTAAAATTAAAACAAAATAAATACAAAAAAAAAAAAGACGGGTTGCACTCCGGGAGTGCCGGCAGAAGTGAAAACTTGATTATTAACGTTGAGCATGTTTGATATTTTGGAATGGTTAGGGAATAATTTTGCACCAATTGCTTTATCAGTATAAAAGTACTATCATTTATGTGGTAGAATACAATATTCATTTATTGCGCTATCGTACACAAACATGACAATTTATATTACATTAAAAATTTAACACTTTAAAACTATTACAATTATTTTACATTAAAAAGTTTATCTCTCCGAAAAATCAACGTCGCCCATTGACTTATATTCTAGTGATAGACAGGTCCTTTCATAGAAAAGATTTGTCAAAATATTGAAAAGTTAAAACGAAAATCTGCTGCAGCGCTACATTGGCATTATGTCGTCTAACAGAACTATTAAAATATAAAGCGCTGATAGCTTTTAGAGGATAATTTTTTCACGACCAAAACGTCTTAAGCGCCATGAATTTCGAAGTACTTACGCGTTTAGTTCAACATAGTGTAATGACATGTTATCCATATAGATTTTTATACCGCAGAAGTGACATAGTTTTTGCCTACAATACTTCACATTACAATAAAACTCTATTTAAAAATTTTACCAATAGTCCACGTTAGTGTAAATTCAGAAAAATACGTCTAATAATTAGTGAATTCAAAATCGTGTAAAATAATGAAACCATTGAACCACCAGAAAATGATGGTCAGGACTGCGCTGCTAATATTTAGTAACAAAACAAACAACAACTATAACTATAGCGTAATCAGCTTTTTAATGTTCCCACTGCTGGGACTCAAGCCTTCTCTCTAGGAGAGGGAATGGGCCGTAAACCACCACGCTGGCCCAGTGCAAAATCAAAATCAAAATCAAAGCATTTATTTCAAATAGACCATTTACAGGCACTTTTGAATAGTCAAATGTCGGTCAGTCCAAGAAAAGTGAAGGTAAAGTGCGGGTTGGTGAATGTCGCATGTCTTTGAAATATGCTGGTTTTCTTATGATGTTTTCCTTCACCTTTTTGAGAGCAATGGGGATGAAATAAATTACATAAAAAACTAAAACTTTTTTTAAATCTATTTTCAACTTTATTTTTCGGGGCGAATCAAAAATTGATTCGGAATCAGAAATTTGCACTTGGTTTAATAATGTAGGGGAAAGCTATAAATGTTTTAAAGGCACATTCTGAAGGAATAGCATTACTGCAAGGAATAACCGACTCATTAGAAAACGTTTTCCAGCTTTAGTATCATCAGTTTAAAAGTGTGAAGAGCAGATAAAAGGATATTTTGTAGGAAGCCACGTGTTGTCACGTCTATCCTCTTAAGATATTTTATCAATTTTTCTCTTTTCGGCTGGCCAGAGTGAACAAACTTGAAATAATTATAATTATAGTTTATGAAGGACGAAATCTCAATAACAGTAATGATCACTTAGTGATGTATCACTTATATTACACATATGACTACAAATTCAACTGAACCTGAGTTTTTACAGTATCGCAAAACAGACGTATTCATATTTATTGAATTTGACGGAATTCATTGGTACATATTATTTATACAAAAAAGAAAAAAATATTAAACAGAATATTTAAAAAAAAAAAAAACAAACGGAATAAAACATCATGCAAATTCGTGTTCACTAAATCAGTTGTAGGTAAAAAACCCGGTTTTTGTGGGATGGAACATCTGCATGTTTTAGTCTATGATTGTAAAATGGAAAATCTTTTAAATAAAATAATATAATTTCTAACATACTATTACGAAATTTGAAGCAATTAAATTGCTTGAATAATCAATTATTTTATTTTCATGACTACTGAATTATTATTTACGTCCCAAATTCACTTTCTTTTGAATTTATAAGCTCCGCTCTCAACTGTATGAACGTCAAAATTGCACTAAAGTCATCAATGTCAATTTGCCTAGAATTCAGTGCAAAGGATTCGTTTGAAGTGAGTGTTCAGCACGCCCTATCTAGTACTATATATCGATGACGTCGCCGTCTTACGCTTTTTCGATCAGGGTCACGTGTCCTGACGCGAGTTTAAGATTTTATACCCACCCAAAAGTGCTCAACGCCGCTAAAGAAGTTTTCACTTCAAAAACTAGCGTCGTACAACAATACCGCTATCGTATGGCTATCGTTTAACAATGGATATTTTTTGGTATTTTTTTTTTGTGTACCTACTTATGAAGTTTCTTTCGTTTCGTTTTAATTGTGTTGTCCCTGATATCGTTGCTTGAAGTCCGTCATATCTTGTCTTGCTCCTCTGAAAATACTCCCAAGTTGTCTTTAAATATTAATAAGTAAGCATTCAACATAATGCAGTTTTAGGGACATTTTGCAACCCATGATTTTAAAGGTATTTAGATAATAGAGAAAAACTCTTAATAAATTTCAGTTTTTAAGCTATTGCATAGCTTCTATCGCGGGCCTTAAGCGTGGAGACCGAATCCAGAAATTCCGTAACGAAAATAACCCAACACTCATTGGTTTTTTGAGCGTGGTGACCGATAAGAAAACGAATGAGTGAACAATCAATCAAAATTCAATTCAATGTGTGAAAGTGTACCTTCAATTAATATCAAAGAAAAAAAAAACAAAGGAAAAATAAATACTGCTTATATAAAATAAATAAATAATTGTATTTGCGTAAGTTGATAAAAATGCTGTGCAATAGCTTTACCGCGGCAGTCCCCGAGTTCCACACGTCTTTTTTTTTATTGCAGACTATTGCCGAGGAAGCTATGTATCGTGCTACGCCTGTTTCCCATAATGTGTGTTTAGGGTTCTTCTTTTTTATTTGAATAAGTTATATGTAGATTTTGACTCTGTTACCGAAATATGCACTGAAATCGAATTTATTAAAGACACAATATAAAGGCAATGGATGAGCGAATGCCAGCGTTCGCTTGGAGTTTAATACATTAAATGTAAAAAAATGAACAAACTCAATATTTAAACTGGCGTTGAACATCGACATTGAGATTAACTCTCAATTTTGTAACATGGTTGTATTCTAACCAAAATAAGGAAAAAAAAAAACGATTTTTTTTTTAGTTTGGCAATCGAATTGAATTTCATTGAAGAAAACAGAAAATAGTATACTGAATGAGCCAAAAAAACACTAATGAATTAATTATAAAACTAAATAATGTTACATGTGAAGAAATATATGCCTACCGTTTTCCTTGAAATCTTTTCCTTATATTCGATCTCAAAATGGCATAGTAAGCGGAGAGGTCACGAGACATCTTACGATACAGCACTATCCAGTTACTCGTAATCATTGTACTAGGCATATCTCTGTATCTGAAGTCCATACGATCCATACTATAATATTCTGATTTTCTCGTATTTTAGTACTTAGATAGAAACGCCTTGAAAGTTAACGTAGGAAAAACAAAAATATTAAATTTAAAAAAACAAAAGAGTTAACATACTTATCTTAAAGTAGCACATAAGGATCAAATAGTGGAACAGATAGGTACATAAAACAAAATTTCCTGGTATCACTTTTGATGAACATTTCACGTGGAGGGAACGTATAGTTTGTATTGCCCGAATGGCGCGAGTACTTTGCCAGACGCGCTGAATGCTTACCCACTTTAACGTAATTGTGCAAAAATATTAA
The DNA here is from genome assembly GCA_929112965.1 of Mythimna albipuncta. Classification (NCBI taxonomy): domain Eukaryota; kingdom Metazoa; phylum Arthropoda; class Insecta; order Lepidoptera; family Noctuidae; genus Mythimna; species Mythimna albipuncta. The sequence continues at coordinate 13,978,687 of OV815969.1, forward strand.
CCTAATGTAGCTATGGTTTTGTTTGGATTGATGTTTTGTAGACTTTTGTTGTTTAAGTTATAAAAGCGAGCGTATCTCGCCATCAAACTGTTAAGTTTGGCGAGGAAATTATGTATTTAAACAACGAAAACTGTTTATGAATTAAATAAGGAAAAAAAAAGTATGTATAAAAAGATAGATTCCTTTTCACTTTAAAAAAGGTTTAAAATAAGATATCGAACGCGTTAATGGTATATCGTGCTTATGTTTGCTCCGTCATCCGATATGGTATCATTGTTTGGGGAACCTCCTCTGAAATTTCTAGAGACTTAAACAAAAAAATTGCATTCGTGCAATCTTCAACATGGAGTGGACTGATTCTTGCAGACCAGTGTATATATATATATGAAATCGCTAAAGTTAAAACTAATTCCTCAATATTTGAAACAAATAATAATAATAGATTAGTTTATAAACTTAATATTGGTTTAAAATAATTCTAATTGTTAATTTGTGTAAAGTTTTTATTTTGTTTCTGTAAGAGTAACCATATTTAAAAAAATATATTTTACTGTCCTGAGTTCATTAGGTTTAATATTTTTATTAAAAGGAATTGTTTTGACAAATATTGTAGTATTGCTTACTATGAGCGTCACATAACATATTGTAATATTTGCATGCCAACTCATGGCAAAATGTATCTGCACTATTATATTAACAATAAATTACCATCTCTTCTACTGCAACATTTTGCATTAAAACTTTTACTTTGACTTCAAAAAGTGCTATTGACTTTATCAATTAGGAATTACTCTAAAGCTGCCCAAATTTTAAAAGTTGGTGCTATGACACCCGCGTACTTTGGAAATCATGTAAAACCATTGGTCTTATGCCTGTTCTTGCTCCGATCGTTTTGGGGTGCCGTCCCAGCGGACTATGATGGTAAAGGAATAGAGAGTGCACCTGTGTTTGCGCAAATACTTCTTCACTATAATACTTGGCGTACCTGGCTAATCTCTGTTGAGATTCGCCACCGTGATCGAATTGCAATTGGGAGGATTATTTTAAAAACGAGAATAACTGTCTGTCTATTACTTCTTCTTCTTCTCTTAACGACTGAACTGAAACTCCATGGGCTTCACTCAGGCGAACTTGCTGGCTAGCTAGTCAACAAAATAGTATCAATCAGGAGCTAGTAAGGGAACACTAACCAGCTGCTTCGCCAGCATGAAAATTTGATACTTTCCTAAGAGAACATATTCCCAGGATAAAGAGTCTATCTATCTATTGTGTGACCATGTAGCTCCCATCTCTCCAATAGATGTTTCAGGGCGTCTCTGAGGAAATTAGGTGATCCTAGAGTTAGAGTTTGGTTAGGGTTTGTAGACGCACAGAATCGTGTATTGTGGCGATACTTGAGGGAGGCTTATGTCCAACAGTGGACGTCTATCAGCTAAAATGATGATGATGATGATGAGGGTTCGTATTTGCATATCAGTGACACCTGTGTAGTCAAGGAGCACATGCGTGATTGTCTCTTCCATCTCCAAATAACTGGAAGTTTCAAAATAGCAAATATCCGGGATAAAGAGTACCCTATTTTACAAAACATACATAGTTACAGACAGACCAACAAGACGGACAAATAGAGTGGCTTTCACATTAATAATATTATAGTATGGGACAACCAGAGTGCCGTGCTGCGAAATAATATTGTAGCCACCTACATAATAATAAAAACAATAAAAAACATATATATACACTCATCTTAAAGTGGGTAATCGCACGAAGTATTTTAGAAATAAGTAAGCAGGTATTCGATCAGCAGCCTTATAATCACGATCCACAACTTGAATTACAATAATCACTTAGTTTAACGCAGATGAAACTGGATTTCGATTTGGGACGTAAGCGATCCGTTGTAACCGTCTAGTCCACCCTACCGTTCCATTCAAAACTGAACGAGTCCGGTGGTTGTTTGATGTTTACGACGTTCCGCCAGAGTGACAATTGTGTTGTCACCCTCGTCCGTACAATGTTCATTCGATAAATCACACAATCGATGTCAAAATATGGTTTTCAATCTTTACTACTAGATACTACAGGGACGCGCCTTCATATATTTACATATGTACAGAAACTAACTTGCTTCTGCTCGTTTCTATCACTGTGCCTTTCGGTTTCCTTCTATCTCAAACTAAGTTGAACTCTTGTGTAAATCTGTGAACTATCTATCTGTGCTTATGCAAATAAACTTTCTTCTTCTCTGTCTGTACTGTGGACTTTGCTTTTCTATCGTCTTACTACTTCCTACTTCACACACACCAAGACACTTAAAATATAAAACTCCTTTACTTTGCTTAAAAACATACATCAGTGCACTGAGTGCGTGTTGTTTTTGTGTGAACGCGATCGACACGTTTATGACGTTCGGCGCTCTGATTGGCCTGCTCTAGGGAATCCAATCCCGCATCAAAATCGCGATCCCGCTTACTTCAATCCCGCGGATTGAAGTCAGCAATCCCGCGGGATTTGCGGGATTGACGTTTTTAATTTTTTTTTTGGTTTAAGTAGTAATAAACATGAAAACCGGTCAAGTGCGAGTCGTACTTTCACACCGATTTTTTGCCTACCTATGTAAATACTTTGATTCCCGAACCGAGTTTCGAAGATTTTCCGAATGACATAAAAAAATATTTTGTAATGTAATAACTTTAGGATTTTCATATAAAATCAGCTGCTTTTATGATACAATAAAATATTTAACGGACCTTCATCTTTTAGAAAAATAAATTCACGTGTTTTGGGGGAATCCCTTCACACGAAAATCGTCGGTCACAGAGTACCTAAACTGACATTTATTACGTTTCGTTCCAGTTGCGATACAGAACATAAAAACAATACAAATTCAAAAACTGTTTAACTGCAAAGTAAAATCGAAAACAAAATAATTATTTTCCAGCCATATTCTATAAAAAGTGTCACGAGTTCCATGTAAAGTTGTTTCATCACTTTATAATGAAGATGAGTTGGGTCTAATTAATAATCAAGGCAGGTCGTCAGAATCCAATTTTCTTATAAAAAACTACAATCCCGCAGACATGCGGGATCCCGCAAGAGTAATCCCGCATTTTCTATCCCGCAAAAAAAGGTGCGGGATCCTGTGCTTGCGGGATTGGATACCTTAGCCTGCTCCAAGCTCTTAACTAATCAGAGAGCCAAATTCGCAAACGTTTTGATTGCGTTACCGTAAAAACAACTCGCTTTCAGTACACTGACGTATGTTTGTAAACAAAGTAAAGCAGTGTGTAAGACAATCCTTACACACTCCTTTACTTTGTATAAAGTACTTAATGGTACAATTATCATTAAGCAGTTTTTGTCTATCTATATAGGGAAAAACTTTTTATGTACAGTCACTGTGGCTCTGTGTTTATGTATATTTTGCTAAAACTTCACAATAATAGACGCAACACTGACGAGTGATTTCATCGACAGTAACTCAATATAAAGCTGCACCAAAATCACCTTCAAATGTTTGTCGGGTAGTAGGTATTATCAATAGCTTATTGACGTTTCGGACACGTCATGTTCGGACACAGTGTCCCAATTGACACTTTTCAATTTCAATATTTTTTTGGTGACGATTCGGACACCGATGAAAAAAAATACTGTTTTGTACAGTCAGATAAAAAAGTTTTGTTTGAATTAATTTGTATTGCCTAATCTACTCGTAATTAAGTGAATCAGATATGAAATATCACGTCAACAATCACATTTATTGGTTTAACTAATTTACTTATCTATATATATAAATGAATGTCATCAGACATAATCAAGGGAAACACGAATTCAGCATTCGGTTCGTGAACATAAATACGGTTTATCAATGTATCATTTATTTCTCAAAAATTAACAAAAATATAATCGCTTGACCAACAAAGTTTTAATAATAGGGTTACAAATAAGACAGCCCAGAGCATTCGTTGCACAGTTTTGTGTAAGTAGTAGAAATTAACTAATTTTAATAACGATCTTATGAGCAAGGGTATTGCAAAATAGCGCCATCTTTCTGGGCTTTAAGACGGCTTAAAGCTACGAAGGCTTAAGGCATTTTCACTTAATTTTATATTTAAAAAAAACTTTTGTTTCTGACAATACTGAACAGTTTTATTAAATTTGATAGTGTCCGAATCGTCACTGAAAAAAATAAAGAGACGATTCGGACACTGTGCCCCAAAATGCCGTGTTCGAAACAGTAAACCTTATTAATTATAGACATATATCTGAGCAAATATGATTGCTAATTAGCAAGTCAAATCACGTCTCGATTCATTTAAAGCACAACTGAACAGTGAATTAACAAGTTTATTTACATATTATCCTGTCACCTAGCAGTAGGTCATTCTCTGGTAGACTGTGCCTAACAGTATTTTTAACTGAGTTCGCTTAAACAATAAACAAGAAGCGATTTATATCTATTTAACTATCTATTTTTATTTATTAAGCTTCGAAATATGATGGGAATATGATGAAAACGAAACGAACCGGACCGGTCGTTGTGAGAATACTTGAGGAAGGCTTTATTACCAGCAGTAGACGTCCTTTGGCTGAAATGATGGTGGTGATGGAAGAAGTTTCGCCTTCATAACACGTATTTGTTCTAAGAGAAAATACTGCCGAATAAATAAATAAATGAATTTTTAAATAAAAAAAGATAAAAAATATAAGCAGGATTTTTCGAGGACATAATAGTCTAGCGGGGCTGCAGAATTGTTCGAAAGAGTTACCACAACCCTGGAATGCAAAGAACAACTGAAATACACTTGGGCAGTCAGTAAAAGCCTCACCCTCCCTCTCCATCCATAGGTGGAGAAGTGATTTGTTGATATACCTCCTTCAAAAAGCGCAGCCTACCTGAGTGTACATTTTTATCTGAATCCGTTAGGCAATTGTGGTGTGATTAAAAAAAAATACAAATTTATCGACCAAACGGATCCAAGACTGTGAAGAGACGCGTTGTTAAATGTACGATTGGCATCACGGCTCTCAGAATATCATGATAAATGCTTTGGGATAGCCCATGCAATTCGCGTTTATTTTTTTGCAATTTACAGTTCAGTATTGTATAGTGAAGTAAAAAAATATACTAATTCGATATTAAGCTGCATCCAGCTAGACTGGAAGACGACTCTAAGATAGTTAAGAAAGAGGCTAAGAAGATGATTTGCGATAATGACATGTACGTATGTACCTACTCAATTACACTCATTTGGTTAAATGAGTATAAGTGAGTACATACATATATTTCTATTGTGTCTGTAATTTCCACGATTGAAGGTTTTCAATCGTAAAAATTACAGACACAATAGAAAGACAATAGGGGCGCGAACGCCGGCGTTCGCTTGGGGTTTAATGAATACAAATAACATAACTTTCTTACTTACGAAAGAGGTAAAATGTGCCATTTTAATAATTTGCGTCTTACCTTGTTACTAAGTAAAGAGTTATGTTGTTCGTTTTAATGAGTATGGTTGTGGAAATACATCTAGTCGTGACTTAATTTTTAACCGACTTCGAAAAGGAGGAGGTTCTACGTTCGGCTGAATGTATATTTTTTTTTATGGTCATACTATCAGATTTCAACTATGTTTAGTTTTAATGCGTAGATCTTAAGACTGTAGTTACAGACCATAACTTTAGTAACGATAAATTTCTTTTAGATATAGATTAAAAGTCTTAAGCTAAAAGCTAGCGAATAATTAAATCAAAGCATTGAACTAGAAAGCGTAAATCTTAAGTTTCTATTTCAGAATAAAAGAGACCGGTGTGTCGCCTCCAGTACCTAGGAATGAAACCGACCTCGACCCAGCGGCGAAGTACCATGTAGTGTCTCACGTGCAGTACATTACGTAAGTAATTTCATGTATATATTTATTGGTGAAAATGATAATGAGTGGAAGAAAGAAAACAGGAAAATAATGTACACGACAAAGTACAATGGCAAATAAGGCTGACATCAGACGGACTGCATCGCAGCGACAGCGCGTCGTCGAAATATTTAACTGCATGCAGTTGTACGTTTGACTTCGTGCAGTCATGATATCAACTTCACGCGGTCGGCTGCAGTCGAGTGAAGTCAATATCAACTGTATGCAGTCGTGCCTTCAACTTTACGCGGTCGGCTACAGTCGTGTAGTATCGACGCACGCTGTCCATTGCTAACCGCATACAGTCAGTGTGCAGTTAAATACAAAGCGCAATCGCACATTGTCAACTTTATTTTGAGGCATATAAAGATCAAATCATACCTAAGTTTCTGAGCTATATGCAGCGCAAAGTCAGATCAAACTGCATGTAGTTGAATATATGGACTGCGTGCTGTTGTTGCGATGCAGTCCGTCTGATGGCAGCCTAACGATTAGTTCACTTTTCGGTGAAGAATACGAAAAAGGCAACATAACAATTTTGATTTAGCTAATAATTAAAGCTATCGAAAGATAGCTACATATGTAGCTGTACTATTCGTAGATGATAATGATACAAGCCAACTGCAGACTAAGGAAAATAACAGTGTCAATAATATACAATTGATTTGAAATATTAACCATAGAAGTCTCTTAGTCATCTAAACAGAATGCAATGAAATCTTCCATTACATTCTGATTTTGATGATGTCTGTCAATGACCACTCAACATTTTTCATATATGAGAGAATGCCAGGATATCTTTTCAACCTACTGTGTAATTGCAGCGTAAAACCTAATCTTATCCCAACACTGTTTGATATCCACCTACTTCAGTAAGTTGAGAAGCTTGATTAGAAAATGAAAACTGTGAATCATTCTGATTGTGTAATCTTTCTCCGTGATTAATTCCATTTGGTTTTTCTCACTTGAGAGTTTCCGGATACTGTCCAAGTGTTTTTTTTTTTCAGTTTTCATGAATCAACGTTTTTTTTTGTTTTTCAGATACTTAATATCTCATGTTCTGGAGTTCCAAATTCTGTTATCTCTTTGCCAGAGGGCGAATCACACAGGACCCTTACACGAATGTTCTATATATGGCGTAAAGGAGGCAGGAAAACTTCTCAGGTACATTGTCTAATTATAATGAATGAGAAAATAAAATCATTGAGTCTTTGTTAGTCAAGGACATGGATGGTGTAATTAAAGATGCGCAGATAGGATACGTTGTATTTATAATTTTTATTAGAATAAAAATAGTTCATATAAGAACTGTTTACTTAAACATTATCAATAGAATGAGCAAATGAAATATGGAAATCCCCAAACTGTACGAACAGATTTTAGATGAATTAATACTAGATGTGCTAAATATAAATATGTAGAAAACCACAGTGTGCTCAGTATGTTTTTATAATATTTAATTTACTTTTGAATCACGTTTTCTAGAGATAGAAAAAGGTAAAACACTTATTAAACCAATAACAGTTGGGTACATATTGAATGTTTGGCACGATTTTCATCTTTGATCATCGAGTGAGCATCGAATGCGGTTTGTGTTATATGGTCTACTCGCTTCAAAATTTAGTTAAATTTCTTATATAAGTCGAACAGTTAAACTTTTAATACTTACACAAGGCAACTTTTATAAGGATCTGTTTTTTCTATAATGAAGGGTTACATAACTGAGCTTGGTCTTAATTGGTTGAAACCAGAGGTTTCGTACATGAATTTCAAATTAAATACTTACTTACAAAATACTATTTATTTCAGCGATGGTATGGCTCTTGGTGCAAGTGAGGACTGGAGAACTGTCCTTAAAGCTATAACTGGTGAAACAGAGCTTTCCACTAAAGGAATACTACAGTACTTCTCAGAACTACAAAAGTATCTGGAAGTGGAAAACGTGAAACTAGCCAGTCTAAACGAGGGAGACATGGACCAGAGTGCGCCCATTATTGTCGGTGTTATAGTAGTGTTATTGACAATACTAATAATCGTACTTTACTGTGTAAAGAAACACGATGTTGGTAGCAAAGTATTTTCCGCTTGCGGTTTGAGCAAAAACGGCTCCTTGGACATTGTGACCAATGAAATCCCACAGGGAAAGAACAATGAAGTGGACGGTATAAGCGAAGACAAAGTTTGAAATAGAACTTAGAATAGATCTGAATGTGATTACACTAATTTTTATTTTCTAAGTGAAAGTTTTGTAGAACCTAAGACAGGAGCAATAGATATAAGACAAACAGTTATTTAGCATTTATCGTGCCAGTGATTATCAACAGGCATCTTAAAGATTAGTTTTAAATCAATTTGTTGGAAATCTCGAAATATTGTTTTATGCATAAGTTTTATTGCCATTGGGTATGTTATTTACGATTACATTTTATTGAATGACTGTTTCTTTTTTTGACTCTTTCTATCACCAATCTACTTTAACATTGTTATTTAACTTCATCGCTCCAACCTATAGGGCTAAATTTCACCAGGAAACCATGGTGGCGCGACCAGTTGCACCGCTGTGGTCTGCCGGTGAAATACAGTCCTAAGATACCAAACTAGACACCATAAAGGCACCAGAGTCGCCACACGTCCGAACTGGTCATGCCACCAAATTGGTCGCTTGACTAAAAGGACATCAGGTGAGTAACTCTCTATAGAGCTGTATACATTTTGTCACGCTGTCATGATGTCTCGGTAAAATATAGCATTTAGTGTACGCTAGTTCCTTAAACAATAGGCATCGAACGTGAACATGATCTACACCAACATTAACAACGACAGTTGTTATAAAGTCCCATGCCCAATAGGGGCAAGCTAACGACTGGGTACAACTCCAGACTGCAGGTTCTGCTCGACGAGGTGGGCAAGCTCTTTGAGAGAGTCAATGCAAACCGCCTCGTCGGGCGCCTAAAACGGGTGGGGACCTTTCGGACGGACAGTTCGGCTTTCGCAAGATGCGCTCTACGGTGGACGCCATCATGCGCGTGCGAGCCCTCACGACGGGGGATGCGGTGTCCCTGGGCAGGTGTGTCGTGGCAGTGTCCTTGGTCATTGCCAACGCTTTCAATTCCCGGCCCTGGAGTACGATCCGGAGGGCACTCCGGTACCACTGAGTGCCCGAATACTTCCGTCGAGTGGTTAAGGCCTATCTGTCGGAGAGACTACCCCGGTCACCAGGGAGACTGGAAACGTCGAGAGATGTCGTGCGGTGTTCCGCAGGAGTCGGTACTAGGGCCACCCTTATGGAACATCGGGTACGACTACGTGCTGCGCGGCGACTTCCCTGACGGGGTCAGCGTGGTTTGCTACGCAGACGACACGCTGGTTCTAGCGCAGGGAGAGTCGTACCAGGCGGCGGTCGCTCTAGCGACACGCAGGGTTGCGATGGTCGTTGATAGGATCCAGGAGTTGGGACTCGAGGTGGCGCTTCACAAATCCGAGGCGATGTGCTTTCACGGTCGCCGCTCTCGGAACGTGCCGCCATTGAGTTCCCAACTAACGGTAGGAGGAGTTCACATCGGTGTCGGGTCGACGATGAAGTACCTGGGACTCATCCTCGACAGGCGGTGGAATTTCGTGAAGCATTTCCGACGTCTGGCTCCCAAACTCAACGGGCGTCGGTGTGCGCGCCGTCGCTGAAAAAGCAACCGGTGGCCATACTGAACGCCTGCCAGAGGGTCATGGCAATAAGGATGGTGCGGGAATACTGCACGGTCCCCCGCGAAGCGGTGAGCCTTCTGGCTGGCCTACCACCGTGGGATCTGGAGGCAAAAGTCCTTGCACACATGCACGTTATGCGGGTGGAGATGCAACGCCGGGGTGAAAGTCCGCTGCCGCGACAGGTCACGGCATGGCGGACAGAGCTCCGGCGGGATCTCATGGTGAAATGGCGTCAACGACTATCGCAACCCAGTGCTGGGCACGCCACAATCATGGCGGTAAGTCCCCTCTTTGAGGCGTGGCTGGAAAGACCTCACGGCGTCCTTACCTTCCGCATGACGCTGGTACTCACCGGACATGGTTCGTTCGGGAGTTTCCTGCACTCGATTCATGCAGAAGTGATGCCCGGGTGTCGCCACTGTGCGGAAAGCCCGGAGGACACGGTGGAGCACACAGTCGAGGTGTGCCCTGCTTGGGCGGTGCATCGCCGTGACCTCGTGGGGGCGATCGGCGGCGGAGACCTCTCGCACCGGGCCTTGGTTGAGGCCATGGTCTCGAGCGAGGAGGAGTGGCACGCGGTCGCCGACTTCTGCAAAGCAGTAATGCTCGAAAAGGAGGAGGCCGAACGCATCAGGCAACGGCGTTATCGCCGCCGCCGCCGCCGGGATTCTGATCCCGATTTCCGGCCAACGTAAGCGCGGGCTTGCGGACAGTGAGCAATGGGTAGCTCACTGTCCGGCCGTCCGGTAACTGTCCGGACCAAGCCCAAGTCGTCGACGGCGCGCACTGTTCCCGCGCGCCTCAAGGAGTTGTCAGCAACAGCAGGGACCCAGCCGGGTCGAAGCCTACTGGGGCCAGGGTAATCCGAAAGGGCGCTCGAGCCCCGGTATGAAGGCTAGAAGGAACGGGTTGGGTCTTTTAGCCAGTAAGAGTCTGACACTATCTCCCGCTCCGCCCAAGGGCGGGGGATGTCAATGCATGATTTTTCCCACCATAAAAAAAAAGACTGCAGGTTGGTACCGATATTTTAAATAGGGTTTTTTTAGTTTTAATTTGAATGGGATAAATCAATAGAGCAACGCTACCTGAGGATCAAACTTAGGACTCCAAGTTTAGCTCAAAACGTGTTTTGGCTACTGGAAATTAGGTCAGTAAAAGCGATGAATGATATAGACTGAATTATGTTCGTCTTAGTTGATGAAAAGTGGTGATCTATTGGTATCAGACCCGATTTACAATTTGTAATTCAAACCTAAGCCAGCCCACGACTGCTCTCTTAACAGTGACGGAAAACGTCATGGGAAAACCAGCAGGTCCTAGAACCTAAAATTCGAAGAGATGTGAAATCCACCAACTCGCATTGGATTCACGTGGCCCGTTCCTGAGTCCCCAGTTGTGGGAACATTAGAAGTTTAGTTGTAATGTGTTCTTTATTATTCATTTATGTACAATTTAATTAATTTAATAATTTATAAATAATTACTAGGTAATATATATACAAACTTAAAATAATAATATGTACAAACGATTAAAAAAGGCTAAAAAGTTGTAATTATTTATTTTTTTTCAATTAATATCTAGCAATTAATGTTGAATTTAAAAAAACTGTGTATCGTATAACTTTTTTTGCTCCATTATTTCACAAAAAAGTTCACAGACGCGGGTCTCAAGCGGGTGCATACGCGTTCGATGACCTGAGTTGAGTCGAGATATCTCGTGTCCCCGGGCGATGTCTATGTGTGCGTTGTTAAAGCGAGCTTTGTATGTAGATTGTCTTCCGTACCTATCTATTTTGTGCCGTAAGTCTATCCAAGGAATATCGGTTTGTCCAGTAACTGGGTGGTGGAGATCTGATGAGCGGTCGCTCCATGTAAAACATAGGTATCCAGCAGCTAGTTGGGAAAGGCGAGGGAGATGAATTAATTCACTAATTAGCTTTCATTTCAGACAAAACCCATACTGTTAATAAAAATAATTCGCTTAATATCTGATGTTCGTACGTATAACATTATAAAAAAAAACAATTAAAAAATTAAGTTAAATAGAATGTCATTGAATTAAAAAAAAAAAAATCAAATCGAACTGAATTAAATTGAACTTGATTGAATTAAAAATGAACAGTTAAAATTTAGCATAGCATAGCATAGTCGCCCTTATAATGTTCCCACTGTTGGGACTCAGGCCTCTTCTTTATGAGTGGGAATGGGCCGTAGACGGGCCGTAATCCATCATGCGGACCCAGGGCGGGTTGGTGAATGTCACATGTCTTCAAATTTTTGGTTCTAGGACATGACGGTTTCCTCACGATGTTTTCCTGCACCGTTTTGAAAGCTGTGGTGATACAATTTAGCGTTGAGGTTTAACCACCTTTGTACGATCAAGAAGTTCCAGCGATTGGCGACCTGAGGGGCTGCAACTTTGCTCCATGACATGCATTATACTTACGTAAGCTCATCATCATTATCATAATTTCAGCTGAAAGACGTTCACTTTTAGACATAGGTCTTCCTCAAGCGTCACAATAACAACTGGTCCTATACGTCTTGCATCTCATCGGGTTCCCGTGACCCTCACCAGGTCATTGGTTCATCTTGTGGGAGGCCTTTCAACGCTGCATCTTCTGGTACGAAGTTGCCGCTCTAGAACATTTCGTCCCCATCGACCTTATGCTATGCTATATTTAATGAAAAAGAGTAATTACAGAAATGGGAAAAGGTCATCCAGCTTAGAATTGTTAACCTAAACTGGTCAAATTCGTATGAAAAATAAACTGCATGGTGTATTAAACATTGCCGTAAAATACTCTCGTCACGCAAGGCTGTAGCTTGTGACATGTTTTGTTTGTTGACTTTGAAAATAATGAACGATAATCCAACCGAAAATTTGAAATATCACAAATTAAACCATACCTTGAGTCTAATAACTGGGGTTTATGAAAATGTTTGCCTAATAAAACTTACTTGTAGTATGTACGATCACAACATTATTAAAGGAGACAAATGCCACAAGCTCAAGTTTTAGACTGCGTGCAGATTGTGTACCAAACAAACCAGAAGAACAGAGTGCAAAGCTATTGTGTAATTAAAACTAGTCAATATTTTAGACATGAAGTAATAATAATCTTTCATAACAGGCAACTAAGGGAAAAAGTACACAAATAATCTTACAAAATAATAAACTAATATACAACATTACTTTTAGTATATATGCGAAACCTGAAACAAGTGTCTAGTATTTTTATGTAAAGAATCTATGTACAAAAATCTCGGTGTCATGTTTTGCTGTGAGGTCGGTATCCTTCCATCAATATGTCGATATACGACACTCTTGGCCAAAACTCTCCTTTAGAGAAGGTCTCCAAATGGAGAGTGGCACAGTGGTGGCACCCGCACTACGAACGACTTAAAATTAGTGTTATGGCGCGACTCTAACTCTACAACTCTCAAAGTCCAGTTCGTCTTCACACGTACATATTTTGCGATCTCCTCAACCTTCGTGATGTGATGTAGTCTCGAATCTTACAGCTGCGTCGTGGGTATTGCTGAACGCAGCAGCAATAGCCCTGTTTACCCTATTAATTTTAAGTTTCTTATATAACTGCTTTATGTTTGGTGTACAATAAAGAATTTACGTGATATCGTACTGGTTTTGACAAGTAGGCTTCTTCTTCTTTTCTAACTTTGTGAAGCCATTCTCATCGCTCTGTGAAGTGTCATACGTTTTTGTTCGGTGCAACTATTGACTGTTACATTGATTTGTCCTGTACACACTGTTGACCTAACACAATTTACAGGACAATTCTGATACACTTTCTTCCCAAGTTCCAAGTTTCCCCAAAATCAATTTAAATTAATTCCTAACGTCCCCTTAAATGTAAAATTAAATTATGTGTAAAGTTCACACTCAACTATTCCCTGTACTGACGACTCTAAAAGTGTTGGGATAAAATAAAAATCAGTATGTAGGTAGATAAAATAACTCTTATTTTGGAAGATATATTTTCTATATACATATACTATTTAAAGATATATCCAGGATGTCCTATAGATGTTTTCAGGGGGTGACTTAGGAATGTATTCAGGTTGTTTTGTACTCCAAAATTTCCTTCTAACAGATTGCGAGCTACATTACATTGATATCATCAAAAAGAACCATTTAGCCAAAATTACATGTACAGGAGAATTGCTACGAGTTATTTTCTTGCTCTTGACAGTTCAATAGTTGTTTTGACATTTACGATATTACTTACTTCTTTTTTTAGGATTTTAGCCACTTTAAGAGCTATCTGGTCGTTGCGGTAAGTATGTAAAATCTGCTAGGGCTATGGAATTGTTGCCGCGACCTTGAAACGCAGAAAGCAACTGAAGGAACATAGGTGCGTTTCAGTCAGTAAAAGTCTGACCACCCTCATTTTCCACCCACAATGGCAGAAGTCATTTTAGATTTCCCACAAAAAAAAAGCCTATAAAATCTGAAGTCGACTGTGTGTGTGTTGGATGTCGATTGCCCAAGACCGTCAGGAGTGGAAAAGATTGGAAGAGGCCTACGTCCAAAATTGGATATAAAGAGGTTGCTATAGATAGATCAGAATCTGTATAGGTAAGCAATATTCTCAATGTCCTACACTAAATAGAGTGTAGCAATATAGATTGTTGTTATCAAATTACAATGTACTCAGCAGGGACGCAGCACAATAATATGTCATGGTCTATCAGTTGCGAACATTTAGGCCCCTCTATTAAATTAGAGCTCAAAGCAAGGATATTTTAGTCTTTAAACAGTTCCAAGTAAGACTTTGTTAATTATTTATTTAGTTATTAAAACTTCATGCAAGACAAAAGTATAAAGGCGGACTTACTACCTTAGGCACTCTCTACCAGTCAACCAACCCTTGGTTGGTGAAGAGAAAATATGGCAGGTGCATAAAAAAACAAAAAAAAAAAGATTAGGAAAAAGGGTGCAAATGTAAATGGGTGGGTGAGTGGGGGTGGTTGTAAATGTGTGTAGGTATATATATATTTACATGATTATATAAATTAAAAGAAGGAGGTTTTAGAAACAACTGCGCTATTTGTTTTGAAAGTAATTCTGCAACTTTCGCTTAAAAACATACTGACTAGACTATTACGTGGTCGATTTAAGATTCTGTAGAAACAGATAAATCATGGTTGTGAGGTACTGAAGGGACTCTCACATCAGGCCCTCTAAATGTGGTGTAAGAATTAATGGCACGTTATAAATAATAATAAAAAAAATCAGAAAAAAAATATCGTAGAAGAATTTAGGAAGGCTGTCAGGAGATGTCAGCAAACCGTAGGGGCCCAGCAGGGTCGAAGCCTTCTGGGGCCAAAGATCAGAAAGGAACCCCCGGCCCTAAAATGAAAGGCAACGAAGGAACTAGGAGTGGGTGCGGTTGTGGTGGTAGGAGATGCCATTGGATGATTTCTCACCTAAAATTTAAAGTAAAAAAGGCCGAAAAGAATAAATCATAAGCTAATAAGTGAATAAGCCCTTAATATGATCCCAATGCTAAGTACTGTAACCTACCAATAAAATGAAATTAGGCAGTAAAATTACGTTAGTGCAGCGAAATTGGTGTGACCCAATGCAATCCTAAAACGAAACATAATAACACACATGAGTATATCAAATGTGAACGTAGAGCCATTCCGCAGGTCACGGACGATGTAATTTTAGATGGAATTGCATTAAATTAACAAACCTAGTCAAGTCGTGGAACTTTTTGACTTGTTTTTCTACCCAAAATCAGCAGTACTTTTCCGAATTTATTGAATGAAGTTATTGTTGTACGAATTGATATTAAACAATCGATCGTTCCTCGGGTTCGTATAAGCAAATCACTGCTATTGACGGCCAACGATGTCCGCGACTGGCTGTGGACATCCGCTCATAGCCGACTTGTCGAAATGGTTAAGAATGTGAGCCGGTGTGAACTAACTGCAATCACCTAACCGTTACCGCCTGTAACGAACGCGCGCACTTAGGATCGCAGCGCAGGAGTTCGCGCGCTATTTGCATATTCAAAAATCGAACACTGCGGCTATACGTTACGAATTGATGTTTTTTTTTTAATAAATAAATAGAATTTGAATTAAGAATACAGATATAAAAAATATAAAAGAGTTTTATATAGACTTTACAATAATATAAATACGCAAGGGCCACAACAAATGAAGCTTAAGTGAAGTGATGATATATGGTTGTGAATAAGATTTAATTAGAAGGTAAGTGTAGTCGTTAATCTCTGTAGGACTATTATCCTTATAATTTTTTTTTCTGCGTAATTGTGAATAAAAAAAAGTTTAAAAAAATATCTATAACAATGCTAAAATTCAGAATACAACTCAATTTCCAGACACACACAGATGATTAGAGTAAATATTATCAGACAAGGGCCTTGACAAGTAAACGTCAAAATAAGTTGACAAGAAATTATAATGAATTTGAAATTACTTCCTCGCCAATTTCCCGAAATCACCGCAGTCTTTTTTATTACGGTAATCGCAAAAAGTGGATATAAATAGTTAATCATTACTATGACAATTTACAGAATTCGTCACGTTTTTTTTTTATAATTATGTACTTTACGTACAATGTAATCACTCGGTAGGTAATCGTTCTACGAGTATAAATAAAAAACATGAAATGTTTTACAATTTCGAAACACACTTTAAATCTTTATTACCTATGCAAATCGTAAAAAAAATACGGTTGCATTTTAAATCGACACTGTATTTCTAGCACAAATAGCTGTGTGTCTTCCTAATATTATTTCCACTTTAGGTAATTAAAGATGAAAGCACACTTATTTGAGCCGAATGCGTCGAACGAATCAAAAGAAAATAATTTTAGAATTCTTTATTCTAGAGTCCTTCCAGATTCGGACGAGTCGACGCGCTTCGTGTATGGGGTTTCATAGAATTTCTTATAAAGCATTCTAAAATTCTTTTGTTTTGATTCGTTCGACGCGTTCGGTGCAGATAAGTGTGCGTTCATCTTTAAACTCGTATCTTATAAAGACAGCTGGTTAGCCAGCTGTTTTTTTAAAGATACGAGATTTATTAAAACAAAAACTAATATATTAAAATCACATAGCACGGTGTTTGTTATTAAACTCTACCGAAACGGTTTGACCAAAATTTTTTTTTTTGTATACGACCTAAAACGGTTGGTGTGAGAATAGGTTGCAGGCCATTTTTTACCCTCCTATCCCCAACCCCAATTTTTTATTTGATAATACAAATATATATGTCAGAATAACGTTTACCGGGTCAGCTAATCTATTCTAATAAGAGAGGAACAGTATTTGTTTGTAGAAGGAAATCTCTGAAAGTACGACCGATTAATAAAAATTTTTAACCGATAGAAAGCTGCTTTATTTGTGAGTGGCGTAGGCTATATTTTATGTACGCAGGTGTAGCCACGGGCAAAAGCAATTTTATAAACATAAAGACAAAATGTCGTAAAAAACTACTTCTTATATTTTAAAAATAATATCAGAATAAGTTTTTGCATAATCTTGATTATGCTTATTAATAGTTTTTATGTTAATTAAAGTCAGATTTAACTGATTACAGTAAAGTGATGACTTTAGATTTCGTAAGTGTACGAGTATGCAGGTTGGTAAACTTGCGGGTCAAAAAACTGGTACCAACATAGTTGATCCAAAATGATTTTTTTATATCCACAACTTTAACACAATGTCATCTAATCTCAAACTAAGTAGAGCTTGTGATATGAGTACTAGACAGCTGATAAACATACTTATATATTTCTAAATACATACAAATTACACCCAGACACAGAACAAAATAATGATCGTACTCATCACACAAACATTTATCCTGGGTAAGAATCGTACCCACGGCCTCCGGTATAGCAGTCAGAGCCACTAATCATTAAACCAACAGGCCAGTAAACTAACTGCAATGAATACGTAATCAAACCACATTTAGTTTGTTTTTGAAGTAACGTATATTTTGATATTTATAATAAATGCTGTATTGTAAAACTAGCAAATAACTTTTGAAAACTTTTCCAAAAAGGGAAAATTCCTAGGATAAAAAATATCCTATGTCGTAGACTATTGGCGTACCCGGGTGCCAAAGGTTATTCAGATCTATTCAGCAGTTTCATCGTGAAGGAGAAACCAACAAACAAATATACACGCACTCAAAAACTTTGACCTTTATTAACCGACTTCAAAAAAGAGGAGAATTAAAGAGAAAGAGGAGAAGAGGAGAATTAAAGTCAGATTTAACTGATTACAGTAAAGTGATGACTTTAGATTTCGTAAGTGTACGAGTATGCAGGTTGGTAAACTTGCGGGTCAAAAAACTGGTACCAACATAGTTGATCCAAAATGATTTTTTTATATCCACAACTTTAACACAATGTCATCTAATCTCAAACTAAGTAGAGCTTGTGATATGAGTACTAGACAGCTGATAAACATACTTATATATTTCTAAATACATACAAATTACACCCAGACACAGAACAAAATAATGATCGTACTCATCACACAAACATTTGTTTTGGATGAGAATCGAACCCACGGCCTCCGGTATTGCAGTCAGAGTAACTAATCACTAAACCAACAGGCCAGTAAACTAACTGCAATGAATACGTAATCAAACCACATTTAGTTTGTTTTTGAAGTAACGTATATTTTGATATTTATAATAAATGCTGTATTGTAAAACTAGCAAATAATATTTGAAAACTTTTCCAAAGGAAAAATTCCTAGGATAAAAAATATCCTATGTCGTAGACTATTGGCGTACCCGGGTGCCAAATGTTATTCAGATCTATTCAGCAGTTTCATCGTGAAGGAGAAACCAACAAGCAAATATACACGCACTCAAAAACTTTGACCTTTATTAACCGACTTCAAAAAAGAGGAGGTTTTTTTATTGGATATGGACTATACAGTCGAAGAACCGAGCGTTTCTTATGTTAGTGTGATTAACTAAGTCCCTTCATTTGATCATAACGAAACTATCCTTATTTTTACATCGTGCTTTATGACTATATGAACTCAATCTAAGAGTAACCGTACTTGGACTTTAGTCTCACTTCAATGAAGTAAAATCTATGTCTAAGTAGGTAGAGTAGCAACAACTAAAGTCTATAATATTACAAGTACCTGACTACTTTACTTTATCTTGATTACCTAAACGTACAAAAGTACGTAAAAAACTGGCCAAGTGCAAGTTGGTCTCGCGCACGAAGGCTTTCTTATCGTCCTTAGGAAAATACGGCAAAAAAAAAATCACTTATAATATATAATAAGTTACTAATAATAGGGTCCCGTTTTCACCATTTGGGAACGGAATTCTAAAAGATACGTAAATATATTTTTCTTGACAGAAATATTTATTATCAATGCACTTAATGCACTATCTTCTCATAGTTTTAATTATTAGATGAGCTGATCTTAAAGTATCAACTATAGGCTTATATAAACCGATACTTATTCTCTGAGACAACTTGTATTGTAACATAAAAATGTAAAATAAATATTGTTATTCCTTATTACATCCAGCGTCTGATACTGTGGTCTTAAACTGATTATTGATTACAGAATATAAATACATCGGTTACAAGACTCTTCATAAATTACTTACACAATTATTAACAATTACAAAAACGTTTCTCCTGAAAAAAACGCTTTTTGCCTTACGACTTTATGAGTGAGGTGTTGAAACTTGAATAGCTGCAAATTAAGCAATTTTGAACAAGAACCTATTAGAATAGTAGGTAGGTAACAATTAATCAGAAAATACCATTCACTGACGATCATGTATTCTCCATAGAAATGTACGCTTTGGAACGTCCAAATAGCATTTCTTTTTTGTGACTGATATGATCGACCATGACAATTCAGAAGTGTCTGTTAATTGTTTGATTGGAGTAAGTGTTTTGAATTTTGAGTTTTCGTAGTAATACTCACAACTGTAGGTGTCGGTAAATCGCGATATTCAGACCTTCTTAATACAATTGGTTTAGACGAGCTTAACTGTCATTTCTCTACCGTTCCTACGCTTGATAGTCTAACCAAATGTCAAACTATTGATTACCTTGCTAGTCTGACGCGCCCCAATATTGCCCCATTTGTCTTTACTCCAGTTGATCCCGGAGAGATCAAAAAGATTATCCTATCCATCAAATCCAAAGCCGTGGGCTGCGATGACATCAGTCGTCATATGATCGTGTCGGCTTTGGATCAACTTCTGCCTGCTATATCCCACATCGTCAACTTTTCTCTTTACTCTGGTGTTTTTCCTTCCCTGTGGCGTAAAGCCTATGTCCGTCCTTTACCCAAGATTTCCAATCCAGTCACTTTCGTCCAATTTCCATCCTTCCATTCCTGTCTAAAGTGCTCGAGGCCTGTGTCCACAAACAATTATCTAATTTCATTTATCGGAACTCCCTCATCAGCCCTTTTCAATCTGGTTTCAGGCCCGGGCACAGTACCGTGACAGCTCTCCTTAAAGTGACTGACGACATAAGGCGGGGAATGGAAGATACTAAAGTTACTACCTTAGTGTTAATCGACTTCTCCAATGCTTTTAACACCGTCAGTCACGAAGTCCTCTTGTCCATCCTTTCTTATCTTATGGTCTCTCAGGAGGTACTGGAGTGGTTTTCTTCTTATCTTCAGGGACGTCAGCAGTCAGTTCGTGCTGGTGACTCCTCATCAAGGTGGTGTGACCTTTTAGCTGGCGTCCCTCAAGGCGGTATTTTATCTCCTCTTTTGTTTTCCGTTTTCATCAATCTCATAACCCCCGAGCTTCAGTGTGCGTATCATCTTTACGCCGACGATTTGCAGCTCTACTGTCAGTCAGGTGTTGACAACGTATCTGATACGATCGAGAAGCTTAACCAAGATTTAAAAACAATAAAAAGCTGGTCAGACCGTTTTGGTGTGGCAGTTAACCCGCTTAAATGTCAAGCTATCATAGTAGGGAGCCCCCATAGTTTGAGAAAGCTTAATAACCAAACTATTCCAGATGTAATATTTGACAGCTCGGTCATTCCGTTAGGCTCTGAGGTTAAGGATCTGGGCCTACATGTCGACGCCTGCCTTGACTGGCGCAAGCAGGTTGCAAGTGTCAGTAGAAAAGTAACCGGAACGTTACGGTCGCTTTATCGTCTTAAAAATCTTCTTCCAGCTCACATAAAGGTATTGCTTGTACAGTCCCTAATTTTTCCCATTATTGACTATGGTGATGTGTGCTATTATGACCTGAATGCAGATCTCCTCAATAAACTTGACCGCCTTCTAAATAACTGCATTCGATTTGTCTTCAACCTCCGTAAGTATGACCATGTATCTGAACATCGTTCGCTTTTGAAATGGCTACCTATTCGTCAGCGTAGAGCACTAAGGGCCTTGACTACCCTGTTTTCTTTTCTAGACAAACCTTCTTCTCCTTCTTATCTGACTTCTCAAATTCAATTCATTTGCTCTGCCCATTGTAAAAATCTCCGATCAACGAATAATCGTCTTCTACGATGTCCCTCACACCGCTCTGGGTTTATCCGATCCTCTTTCTTTGTCCAAGCGATCTTTCTTTGGAATGCGCTCCCGTTGAACATCAGGATGGCGTCCAACCGGTTCTCCTTTAAGGTAATGGCTCGTGAACACATTCGCAAGAAGTTGGCAGAATCATCACAGCAGTGATTTGTTATAGTCATTTCTCATAATAATCTTGTTTATTTGTATGTATTTATATAAGTATTTATTTATATATTTTTGTATATATGTTGATTTTAATTTTTCTTTTTGTTTGTTTGACTTGAAGTTGCACCTACCATGTTATGTCTCTGCACCACCCTAAGGTCGACTGGTAGATAATGCCTAAGGCATTAAGTCCGCCTTTGTACAGTTTTTTGTGCAAGAAGTGTCAATAAATAAAAAAATAAAATAAATAAACTGTACCTTCTAACATACAGAATAAGATGTTAACATATCTGCAAAAATATAATGTGAAATTAGAAATCAGGAACATTTATTTCAAATAGACCAATTACAGGCACTTTTGAATTGTCAAAAGGTCGGTCAGTCAAAAAAGTGAAGCTAAATTGCACTTATAACTAAAAGTCAACAAACACAAAAGCTAAGTAATGATTTTTTTTTGGTATTTTTTTTTGTGTCGCCCTTTTTACCTGATGATACGTGCAAATGTGGTTGATAATAGAATCTGTTTATTAAAACTTGCCTTTTAGCGCCCTTGCAGTGCTTTTTTTATTAGTACGTACTAATAAAAAAAGCACTGCAAGGGCGCTAAAAGGCACTAAAATGCCTAAGGAGGACTCCTTATGCATTATCTACCAGTCAACCTTAAGGTGATGCAGAAACATAACAAGGCAGGTGAAACAATAAAAAGGCTAACAGAAAAGAAATAAGTAAATTAATAAATTCACATTTCGATACATACATATTTAGCATTGGTAACACCATTGCTAAAGTGTATTTTAAAAAAAAAACAACTCCAATCAATCAATCACCTGTTCCGTGTATTCTGTCAATTTACTTCTAACTATTCTATGTTAGTGAATTAAAAAAAAAACATTTAAATGGACCACCTGCATGATGTGTAGTTATTTTACAAGGACAGATGCAGAAATATTGCAGATGATCCCTATCTTTATCAATATTTTTAGTTTATGCAAAACCTGAATATGAATATAGTTAGTTCAGAATCAGTAAATGAATTCCAATAGTTTTTACACTATGTTATATTTTTTATCAATTTTAAAAAAAAAGTCAAAGTTGGACACTACCGATACTAAGTACAACACGGGTCATGGTAGGTCATAGCGGGCACTAGGCGCCAGCAAACAGCTGGGTGCAAGTGAGAAAAAACCCCTCAGTCGCTTGGATGGCCCGGTGACTATGTATTTTTGCTGCCAAAATTTGTTTTGGGCTAAAACTAATGTTGTATAATGTAAAAGGAGAAACTGACTGACTGACATAACAACGCACAGCCAAACCTACTAGGACTACGAGTGCACGTTTTGCACAAGGTTTCCTCTTATGGCGTAGGCGAGAAATGAAACGGTGCTCCAAAAATAGTTTGTAGAAACCTACTTCCATGCGAGCGAAGTCGCTGGCAGAGGATACTACTTATGTATTACAAGACAATATCTCTAACTTCATCGTTCGCAATAAACTCAAAAACTATTAAATTGATTTCTATGTGGTTTTCGCCAATAGAGAGAGTGACTCATAAGGAAGCTTAAAGCGTATGTAAAAAGCATAATATAATAAAGCAAAGCCATGAAATTTGTAACACCCATGCGAAGCTGGGGCTGGTCGCTAAGCATTAATTCATTAGGTATATTAATTGATTTTTATTAATATTTCAACGTTCTTTCTGGGATTGGGTCTCATCTACCATTCAAAGAAAAATTATGAAAAAAAATGAGCTCTGCAAAACTTTTATACGAATGACTCGTTCATTCCTTTTCCTTTTTGATGTTTAATTTTCATAAATCGAGTTTTTGATTTTATGTCTGGCCTGTTAGTCTAGTGTTGGATGGTCGTGGGTTTTTTTTTTTTTTTTTTTTTTTTTTTTTTTTCGATGGGAAAAATCATCTTATGACAACCCCCGCTCTTGGGCGGAGCGGGAGATAGTGTCAGACTCTTACTGACTAAAAAACCCATCCCGTTCCTTCAAGCCTTCATACCGGGGCTCGAGCGCCCTTTCGGATAACCCTGGCCCCAGTAGGCTTCGACCCGGCTGGGCCCCTGCTGTTGCTGACAACTCCTTGAGGCGCGCGGGAACAGCGCGCGCCGTCGACGACTTGGGCTTGGTCCGGACGGTTACCGGACGGCCGGACAGCGAGCTACCCATTGCTCACTGTCCGCAAGCCCGCGCCTACGGTGGCTGGAAATCGGGATCGGAATCCCGGCGGCGGCGGCGAGAGCGCCGTTGCCTGATGCGATCGGCCTCCTCCTTAGCGAGCATTACTGCTTCGCAGAAGTCGGCGACCGCTTGCCACTCCTCCTCGCTCCGGACCATGGCCTCGACCAAGGTCCGGCGCGAGAGGTCTCCGCCGCCGATCACCCCCACGAGGGCACGGCGATGCTCCGTCCAAGCAGGGCACACCGCGATTGTGTGCTCCACCGTGTCCTCCGGGCGTTCCGCACAGTGGCGACACCCGGGCGTCACTTCCGCTTTGATTCGGAACAGGAACCTCCCGAACTTGCCATTTCCGGTGAGGACCTGTGTCATGCGGAAGGTAAGGACGCCGTGAGGTCTTTCCAGCCACGCCTCAAAGAGGGGACTTATCGCCATAATTGTGGCGTGCCCAGCACTGGGTTGCGATAGTCGCTGACGCCATTCCACCATGAGATCCCGCCGGAGCTCTGTCCGCCATGCCGCGACCTGTCGCGGCAGAGGACTTTCACCCCGGCGTTGCATCTCCACGCGCATGTCGTGCATGTGTGCAAGGACTGTTGCCTCCAGATCCCACGGTGGTAGGCCAGCCAGAAGGCTCGCCGCTTCGCGGGAAATCGTGCGGTATCCCCGCACCATCCGAATTGCCATGACCCTCTGGCAGGCGTTCAGAATGGCCGCCGGTCGCTTTTGCAGCGACGGCGCCCACACCGGCGCCCCGTAGAGGGCCATGGACCGAACGATCCCCGCGTAGAGCCTCCGGCAGGAGGCGTCTGGACCACACCAAGGTTGGGCAGGAGCCGCTTGAGAGCGGCCCCAGTCCGGTTGAGTTTGGGAGCCAGACGTCGGAAATGCTCCACGAAATTCCACCGGCTGTCGAGAACGAGTCCCAGGTACTTCATCGTCAACCCGACACCGATGTGAACTCCTCCTACCGTTAGTTGGGAACTCATTGGTGGCGCGTTCCGAGAGCGGCGACCGTAAAAGCACATCGCCTCGGACTTGTGAAGCGCCACCTCGAGTCCCAACTCCTGGATCCTATCAACGACCATCGCAACCCCGCGTGTCGCTAGAGCGACCGCCGCCTGGTACGACTCTCCCTGCGCTAGAACCAGCGTGTCGTCTGCGTAGCAGACCACGCTGACCCCGTCAGGGAGGTCGCCCCGCAGCACGTAATCGTACCCGATGTTCCACAAGGGTGGCCCTAGTACCGACCCCTGCGGAACACCGCACGACATCTCCCGACGTTTCCAGTCTCCCTGGTGACCGGGGTAGACAATATACCTGTCCGACAGGTAGGCCTCGACTACTCGACAGAGGTATTCGGGCACCCGGTGGTACCGGAGTGCCCTCCGGATCGTACTCCAGGGCAGGGAATTGAAAGCGTTGGCAATGTCCAAGGACACTGCCACGACACACCTACCCTGGGACACCGCATCCCCCGTCGTGAGAGCTCGCACGCGCATGATGGCGTCCACCGTCGAGCGCATCCTGCGAAAGCCGAACTGTCCGTCCGAAAGGTCCGGCCCCACCCGTGAAAGGCGCGCGACGAGGCGGCTCGCAATCACTCTTTCAAAGAGCTTGCCCACCTCGTCGAGCAGCACAATGGGCCGGTACGCGGACGGAGAGTCCGCAGGGCGCCCTGGCTTTGCGATGAGGACCAGTTTCCCCGTCTTCCAGCGAAGTGGGAACTGGCCCCTCTCCAAACATGCGCTGAAAAGCCCTCTTAGTCGAGGCCCGAGAGCCTCCATGGCCAGGACCCAGGCTTTCCCAGGCAAGCCATCGGGTCCTGGGGCGGCGTTCTTGGCACTCAGCCTTTGCACCGCCACTCTCATCTCTACCTCGGTCACCTCTGGAGCATTGTCGTCGTCGTCGCTATTGCGGTCCGCGTCAGACACCGCTGGCGGAGGCGGAGCCATGAGCGGGGGGGAGTGTTCCCCTCGCGCAGGGAACAGAGCGCTTACCACACCCTCCACGAGTTGGGGCCGGAGACTCTGAGTCAACGGGGGAGCCCAGGGGCGCAGTTTCTCCCGTACCAATTTGTACGGGCGCCCCCACGGGTCCGCGTTCAGAGACCCCAGCCACACGTTGCGGGCCTCGAGTTTGGCCCGCTTAATCTCCGCTCGGAGGGTGTGTTTTGCCTCTCTGTAACCTTCGTACAGCTCCGCCTCTCTGGCCTCCGCATCCGGCGGGCGGATGCGGCGCCTGCAGTATCTGGCGTACCGGCGTCGCGCGTGATTGCACGTGTTGCGCAGTGCAGCGATCTCCGGCGACCACCAGTACACCTGGCGCTTAGCACGTCCTGGACGGACTCGGGGCATTGCCGCATCGCAAATTTGCGACATGGCCTCCCGGAACCACTCCGCCTCGACGTCGATGTCGACAGGCCTGTCCGGTGCTTGCACCCAGGCCTGTACCGTCGCGGCTTCCAGGAGGAGCTCCCGGTCCATCTGCTTAAGCGCCCACCGCGGACCGCAGGGGCTCTGTCGGACCGGCGCGGCCGAGGTTTCAGCGGAGACGTCCAACCGGATGTACCGGTGGTCGGAGTACGTCTCCACCTCCTCCATAACGCGCCAGTCCACGACACGCGGCGACAGAGCGGGGCTGGCGAACGAAAGGTCCACCACTGATTCACCCCGCCTCCGCACCAACGTGGGGACAGAACCCCGGTTCAGGACGACCAGGCCCAGCTCCAAGGCCCAGTCCTCCACCATCCGACCTCGTGTGTTCGTGCGCCGGGAACCCCAAGCCGTGTTCCAGGCGTTGAAGTCCCCGCAAACGACCACGGGGAGGGTACCAAACCCAGCGACGACGGCACTTAGCTCTATAAGGGAGACATGGAGTTCGTCGGGAGTTCTGGTCGGGGACAGGTAGACGCCTACCACTGCAATGTCCCCGACCTGTGCTGCCACGCAACCCCGTCCCCTCGCAACAGCCTCGAGGGGCGGGGTACCGGCGGCGGCCGACGAAATTAGCGTCACCGAGCCGTCTAGGTCCTGAACCCAGCGGGGATGGACGTAGTACGGCTCGGAGACGACGGCGACATTGATCGACCACTGCGCCATGCTCTGGAGCAACAGATCCTGAGCGGGGGCGCAGTGGTTGATGTTCGCCTGGAGGAGACGTAATGGTGTCGTTATTGACATTCCATTACAGTCTCCTCCCGAGCCCCCTGTGAGGGCACCGCTGCGGCGGGAGCGGCGGCGACAGCGGCGGCAGCCAAAACGGTGGCTGCTGCGGTGAGGGTGTCAGGGTGGATGAGCCTGACTTTGCCCTTGGCCTTGGCGGGGGGGTCGCAGGACCTGCCCCCAGCCCGGTGGTCGGCCGGCTTGCCTGCAGCCGCACATGCGTAGCAGTGCGGCTTTGCACGGCATTCAACGGCCTTGTGCCCGGGCTGTCCGCACTGGTGGCAGCGGTCACTGCGGTCCTCTGCGGCGCAATAGGCACCCACGTGGTGCCCCACGTGACAGCGGTAGCATCGCAGAGGTCTGGGCTCCAGCAGCTTTACCTGGGCCGAAACCCAGCCCACCAACAGCCTTCGGCCCTCGGCCGTGATGGCCTTGGCCGCCGACACGGGGCAGCTCACCGTGACGGCTCGCATGCCCGTGCCATCAGCGCGGATGGTGCCCGCCCGGACCTGATCGTTCGTGCACCCTCCCGCCCTGACGATGGCGGCCACCACCTCTTCCACCCTGACAGAGTCGTCCAGACCCATTATGCGCATGTCCATGCTTTTGGTGGGTCTGGACACTCGGGCCTCCTCGACGTCCAGGGACGCCCTGAGCCTTTCAGCCAGGGCGTCGGCGAGCTCTCCGCTGTCTGCCCCAGGGACCTCCAACATTCGGGCCCCGGTCGCGGTACGCCTCATTCGGAAGCCCCCGGAGGCTCCGAACTCGTCGAGGTGGCCCACCACCGCCTGTTTCGCCTTCGCCATGACTACATCGTAGTTCACGCCCTTCTTTTCCGCATCTGGCTGCAGTGTGATCACTACAGCTGCGGAAGTTGGGGCGCGAAGACGAGCAGCCATGGCCCGCTTCTTGCGCTCCTGTCGCCGCCTGCGCTTTTTGGCCGCCCTTGCCGCCTTACTCGCCTTCTTCTTGGCGCCGACGACCGTCCACTCGGCGCCAGCCGAGGGGTCTTCGGGCGGAGAAGGCGGCAGGCGCGACTTAGTCGCCGCCGCAGCGGGAGGACCTGCCGGTTTGGTGGCAGCCACCACCCTGCCCTTCGGGGGAGGGGCAGGCTTCCCCTGCCGTTGCTGCTGCTTGACCGCCGGGGCCGGCCTTGCAGGCTCTGACGCCGCGGCCACGCGCCTGGCTTGCCCCGACGGGCCTGCCTTAGATGCTGCAGTCGTCGTATGGTCGTGGGTTCGAATCCCTCCCAGGACAAATGTTTGTGTGAAGAGCATGTTTATTTGTACTGTGTCTAGCTGTAATTTATCTATATAATATATATGTATTTAGAAATATATAAGTATTCTTATCAGTTGTCTAGTAGCTCTGCTTAGCTTGGGACTATAAGGCGTTGTGTAATAGTTGTGGAAAAGAAATAAAGAAGTAGAATTATCTAATGAAAATAAAATTAGGATGGTGCTAGACAATTAGGTTAAGATAACCTAATTGTTTAATTAATTAATACCTCATACTGTAAACCAATTTACTTTAACAATCTGGTAACTACTTTTCGCACTGTCATGGTCACGGTCAGTTTCGCGAACTAAGTTAAAAATACATTTCGCCGTTCACTATTTAGTTACTATCACAAAACCTTACACTAAAGTTCCTTACAATAAAGGCAATTATTTGACAATATTGTCACATTGTTACAAGTCGTAGGTTTGCTATTGTCCTGTAAGTGCCGGGTAAAGGCGTAGTGAAAAGGCTGTGACGTCACTTCGTCGTCTTGTACGTAGAAGCCCAAAGTAATTTGTATCTGTTTGTGGAAACTTGATCATCATTTTTCTGCCCTTGTTTCATGTTACCTGGGGTTGGGGTGTAACATGTTTTTTCTATTAGTCCATTCTTTCCTATTAATCTTGACGCTTTCATTCATTATTTTTTTTTCAAATCTTTCTTCATTATCTTTTCATCTATCTCCATTTAGCCCGCGTATATAAAATATAGCCTATATCATTTAGGAAAAAAGTAGCTTTCTATCGATGAAAAAATTTTAGCCTTTACTACAAACAAAAAAACAAACTTTACCTCTTTATAATATTAGTGTAGATAAAAAAATAATATATTTCCAATATTCTAAATTTTTGAATAAAACTTAAAGAGGCGTTTCGAATTTCTCAGTCTTCGGCAAAGATATTTATTTATTTCTCAGTTTTTACTTTCTGCAAGAAGTGCGTGCTTGCAACTTTGAAATATACTTTCACAAAGTTTCATTTTCTACATATTCTTCTAACCTTTCCTCGGTTCACGACTTTCTAGTGAAGCTTATGAAAATCGAAACTGCATCATGTCATATACCGTCTTGTATATTTATGTTTTTGTCTTTGAGAAAGAGTAACAATATCCATACTTCCATACCATACATACTAATATTATAAATGTGACAATAATTCTGTCTATCTGTTAGGCTTTCAAGATTAAATTAATTAACCGATTTTGATGAAATTTGGTACGGAAGACGCCAGTACTCCATGGATAGACGCTAAAAAAACACACAAAAAAAAAAATAGGAAGCCACTGGTAGAAGCTAGTTATTTATAACTAGTTTTTGCCCGCGGTTTTGCCTGCGTCCTTAAAAGCCTATGTCACTCAGAAATAAAGCAGCTTTCTGTCGGGGAAAAATGTTTAATCAGATCAGTACTTCCAGAGATTACCTCCTACAAACAAAATAATCAAACTTCACCTCTTAATAATAAGTTAGTGTTAGTGTAGATTAGTGTAGATACAGATTAGACAACAAACAAAACACCAAAACACAACAAACGTATCAATACTTATTCTCTAGTATTTATAATTATGGAAAATTAAAGCCATCAATAATTTTATATTTCCTTTACAAGAAGTGATCACACGGACCTTGTTATGCCTACATTTTACAAATACCTGTTAATACATCGATAATTTTGGGCTGGATTGACGTCGTTCTGCTACATGTGTACCTATGTTCTCAATTGAAGAGGTTTTCGTTTGCAAAGACCATTCTGAAAAGTTTGCACAAAATAAAAAATACTTCTTGAAATTCTGCATCTAACTCAAAAAATTTTACATATTATTAAACATGGAGACAAGCATAATTATAATTTGGAAGATTATATCCGTGATAAAAATGGTTGGCTAAATACCTGTCCAGTAAATGTGGTGCAGCCACAGTCACTTTTGCCTACTAATTTTTTTATAAATTTATGCATCGACCTGGTTTTTGCTTTTTATTTTATTGGAACTCGTAATTTTTTTACTTTTTACCTTTGGAAACTATAGCATTAACGTCATGCTCGTGAACGGACGCTGTTAGGTGAGATTGATCATTGCTTAACTGCCAGTGACTTATTTCAACTCCTATTTTTTAATTACTTTTTTTCAGTTTTTATTTACACTGTCTCGCTTTTACCTGACCGACATTTTTGTTTAATTATTAATTTATTTATTAAATAATTTATTTCAGACATTGTCCTTATGTCTTTATATATTAAAATTACATACGCAACGTTACATAAAATTAATTAAATACACAATATTACAATCACAGATATAGTTAAAATTAAATACAAAATAACATTTTGATCTGATATAAATCTTTTTGATTGATTGATTCAACCAGAAAATCGGAAATCCGCTCGTCTAGCCTTCAACTCTGATTCTTGATTGTTTGGTAGCATTGTATAACAGTTTATGGTGTACAGACAATCAGTCTAATGACGCGATTATCTCATCTTTGCTTTATATTGTGGACATCTATTACCAAAATATACAGTCATGAATTACTTGAACAATCAGATTCCGTCGTGGGAACCCAAACAAACAACTGAAGTATAATTATTATCATTGATGTCAAAGAATTTTACAAATGACACAAGTCTTAAGATACTTAATGTTGTTGTAATGATTAAGGTTGAGCGTTTGTAATACCTATCATTGCGTTTACACACCTTTTTTTGGAGTGGGAATTATCAAATTACCATTCCCGCTGTAAGCTCTATTGACTTAATACTTACAGGTGTCCATCAAATAACTTTTGCGTTCCAAGGCCACGGTAAATCTTTCAAACGTTCTCATAGCCCTAGCGGGCATCGGCCCTGCTGGGCTCCTTTGGTCTTGCTGACATCCCTTTGAGTGATGCGTGGAATACGTGCTGTCGACTGGAGCTTGGTCCTTATCGGACGGCCAGATAGCGAGCTACTCATCGTTCGTCGTTCGTAAGCCTGCACCTATGATGGCGTCTCCAGCGGCGGTAGCATTGGTTGTAAGGATGTCCGTCTCCTTCACTCGCATAATTTCTTCGCAGAAGGAGGTCACTGCTTTTCATTCCCCCTCAATTTAAATCATTGCCTGAAAAAGGGCTGGACGCTAGAGGAGCTTGCATTTCTTTCGAAGCAGGAACCTCTCGAACTGGTTATGTCCGGTGTGGACCTACGTCAGGCGGAAAGTTAGGAGGCCGTGACACCTCTCTAACCACTTTTCATAGAGGGCACTTACTGCCGCTACAGTGACGTGTGCAGCGTTTATTAACATAGGGTGACACTTAAACTTTTTTGAAGAGTTTTTTTACATTACACGGTTAGTATGAGTATTTCCACATTTTTCACACATTTATAAGTAGTTTTTTTTTCAAACATAATATAAATACTCATATAGTCCAGATCTTCATAGAAATTTTAACATAGTATATTTCAAAACAAATTTTAATGAGTCTCTTATAACTCAAAAACATAAAATCTCAAGCGTGTTAAAATATTTCTTAGTAACAAATAGTAAGGAATGGACTGTACCCGTTTTAAGAGAATGATTTTCATTTTCATTCTTCTGACGAGTGACAATATACAGAGTTGTTTGTGAAACACTGGATTTACAGATAAAAATATTTAAATTAAACTTTTTAATTATTACGAAATTTATGCGAAGCAAGCGATAGTACAATAGCGGAGGGGAGTGGCGATCGGTCATACAGACGTTGGTAGGTATAGCAAAATATCAACAGCAGGGACCCAGCCGGGTCGAAGCCTACTGGGGCCAGGGTTATCCGAAAGGGCGCTCGAGCCCCGGTATGAAGGCTAGAAGGAACGGGGTGGGTCTTTTAGTCAGTAAGAGTCTGACACTATCTCCCGCTCCGCCCAAGGGCGGGGGATGTCAATGCATGATTTTTCCCACCATAAAAAAAAGTTATAGCAAAATATAAGGGTGTAATGTGTTTGATAGAACAACGAAATCTTGAAGGTTTGTTTTTGGTCAAATATTTTGTAGAAAATCATAGAACAAAAGTTGTTGTTTATGATGTTAGTAAAACATTCCTGTTTTACAAATAACCCTGTATATGATAATACGATTAATTAGAACCGTAACTTTTAGGCAATTACAGAAGCTTTTGGAAACAAAAGAAGGTTTTTTTTTATATGTATTTATTTTACAACTAAGAAAATCGTTTTCCTAATAATATTAACATAATCATTAACCTTACTAAGATAACAAACGTACATTTATATAAATGAATTATGATGCAGGCTTTATCAGCCCTTCTTTATTACCTTTTCGTTATGACAATATTTACCTAGTACACTAGTTACTGCTAGCAGCTTCACCCGCGTGATAGCCGGCTTGTCAACTAGGGGTGTAAAAATAGACTACAACCTATTAGTACTTGACTGGACAATAAATTCATAATTTTTAAATTCATTATTTATTGTCAATAAATACATAATTTATAAATTCATAATTTATTGCGTCATGTAAATCACGGAAAATAAATGTTTAATTCGAGGTCTTCATTGATTTATGTTTCAGAATTTTATATTTTATTCGAGTTTATTTAAACTCGATTATTTGAGTTTTAAGAATCAACCAGCCGATGGCTAAGGTCATTTAAAATGTTAAGAAATACCCATACTTTTACTGAAACTCAGCGTTGTTCTTTCAGTTGTCAGTTGCATTAATGCCTCATCTAGCTTAAACTAACGAAAGAAAAATTTTACGTGTAAAAATGTCTTTTAAATCTGTTTGCAAAAATAAATATCTTTTATCATTATCATCATTTATCATTCCAGGGCCGTAAAAACTCTTAAATAATCCCATAGCTCATGTGCCTGTTATACATGCACGTTAGCGTATTCCTTACGCGTGTCTTAAAGAACAATGCTAACATTAAGTCCCAACAGAGCTATAAATGCAGTATTAAGAGTAGACTCTGATTGTATCTTCACTAATGGTGGCGACCTTGCGAGTTCTGTCATTCTATTGTTGCCCAACTTAACATACCATCAAGTAATTGCTGTACAGAATAATTGCCTCCCGGATGATGTTCTATTCTTTTATGTTTATCTATTGTAGTAAAGCGTACGTCATAATATTAGCCTGAAACCGCCTCTCAATGACCGCTGTATGACGAAAGAAGAGTGAAAGAAAACATTTATTTGAGACTCGCACAGGACAAACAACAATAAAATAAAAAGAAACTACTAAATCTATAACTACTTAAGATATAAAATAAAAGACAACAATATTAAAAGATAACAAATAAAAGACCTGTGCAAGGCCATAAAGGCATATTTATATCTCAGCACATGCTATGATATTTAAAAAAAGGCATGCAGCGGTCTAAATATTTTTTTTTTGATCATTTTCTTTATTATGAAACATTTTTTTTTTATTACTAACATATTTTTTTATACAGTGGCTATTAATAATAAAAGTACGATTTAGATTTATTTTTTATTTTTGATGGACTCGCGTTCTACTACTGTCTTATCTGACGGTAAATGATGCAGTCAAAGACTTATAAGAAATAAGATGGAGCACGCTTCCCTAGAAGTAATTTATTCAATTCACTTTTGACTTAAATACCTCACGTATAAATAATAATATTCCACAACTATCACACAACGTCGGTTAGTCTCAAGCTAAACAGAGCTTGTGTTATGAGTACTAAACAACTGATAAATTTACTTATATATTTCTAAATACATACAAGTTTTAGACAAATTACACTCAAACACAGAACAAAATGATCGTGCTCATTACAGAAGCACTTGTCCTGGTGGGAATCGAAACCACGACCTCCGGTATGGCTGCCAGAGCCACTAACCACTAGACCAATAGGCCAGTTAAAATGTATAAGAATATGTTTGCAAAACGTTTTTAATTAACGTATGTACGAGTGGCGGTGGCGCAAAACCGTACGTCAAGTATCTGATAATGTGCAAATTATACAAGATTGAGCTATAGAAAAAATCTACAATATATTTACGAACTCATCAAAGTAGAGGGAACACTAGAAGAAGACGAGAATTATTTTTTCTTTATTTTTACACAAATCGTATTTTGATTGAGACCTAAATGCCTAGAAACAATTAGGTTCGTGATAAAAAAGATCAGATAGTGTAGTTAATTCTTCTAGTACCTAGTTATTTTATTGCTGTAGGTGTCCTTAGACCTACTCGCTTAAGGGTACCTATTACCCTTAATGAATTAAAAAACAATGTGCGTATTTCTTTTCGTAAAAAGTACAAATTTCGTTTTTCTGAGATGGTCATCACGTAAACCCTTAAAACAAAAGTGGCAATATATCGAAAAGGTGATTTTTCAGCAGTTATAAAGTTTTCAATATAATTATTTACTCAATAAGAAATGCGGATCAATTACTGAGGAATATCAACTATTGTAATAAAGACTTTGACAATTAGATTTCAAATGAGTTGTGTTAGTTTGATTGAAAAGTTAATGGTTTACCTGAAAATGGCAATTAAAAACACAAGTGCCACTTTTAATATCTCTTGCGTACTTGACTAATTTCTATTGAGATTGACCAAATTCGGTCAGGAAGATTATTTTTTATTAGCTCGGTGCGAGCGATCGCCGGTATCGATCGCCTCGAGAATACAGCGGTGCTTCTCCCAAGCACACCTCTACTGTATGCTACACCGTAAATCTCTGTCACATGCATTTTATCCCACCTCATTTAATGTTTCCATATATAGCACGACAAGCGATACCCTTTCATTTCATTTATTGCCACTGTCGCCATGTTCCATTTTTCATCAAATATACTTTTTTCTACCAACTTACAAAAGGAAAACAACCTACTCGGTGGTGCCATATTTCAACGGAATTCGTAGCGAAAACATCATTGTAACCCTATATTGCTTTTAATTGATTTTCCGCGGAAATCGACTGAAAGATAACAATTACTAGACTGTGTTAGGCTTGGTATTTGACGCCTTTATATCTATTGTATTTATTTGCTTGATAAAAACAGCTGACAACAAAAGGATTGTGTCGTTTCGATTGTCAGTTGTTTATTTTTTAAACCCGTAAACTTATACCTACTAGATGGTAATTACTTACTGAGTAATACTTGATAGGTTTGCAAACACGAGTAAGGCATGATTGATATACTCTTTATCTCTTTTTTTAGGGTTCCCAAAAGGTAAAAACGAGACCTTATTGTTACCACTCCGCTGTCCGTCTGCCTGTCGCTAGGTTGTATCTCATGAACCGTAATAACTAGACAGTTGGAATTTTCACAGATGATGTATTTCTGTTGTCGCTATAACAAAAAGTATTAAAAACAGAATGTCATTAACATCTAAGTAGGGCTTCCAAATGACAAACGTGTTTTTTTTTGTAAATTTTGCTACGGACGTGGACGGTACGGAACCCTTTGTGCGTGAGTTCCGACTTGCACTTGGCTGGTTTTTTTTTAATCAAGAAAAGTATAACAAAATTATTCGTAGAATCAAAAAAACATGTTGCAAAAATAACTGCCTGTCCCAAAGTACATTTTCAGATGTCTTGCATTATCTTCAGTTTTTGATATTTTTTTAAGCAAAGAATTACCATTGAATAGCGTCGAAATCTCATTATACTTTTAATGATGCATTTGTAAAAATTACAAGCATTCAGTTAATTAGTTTTCAAATGAATTCAGTTTTAAATTTTACTGAACATGTCAGCAAGTGGGAAAACCGCAGTTTCCATGATTAAACTATACTTTTTATAGGTTTGTTTTTTTTTTGCTCGTCTGCGTACATTAAGTGCTTTGAGTTCAAAAAGCAAAAAAAAAACAGATGGTAATTCATAATAAGCTCATTCAACATTAATTAATTAATTATCTGTTTTTATTGGGTCAATTATTTTTAGTACAAGCTGCTAGTAAGATAACGATTAAACGCAATTTTTTTTTAACTTGGACTAAATTGGGGTTAGCTTCCAGTCTGACTGGATGAAGCTGAATACCAGTAGGTACTTTAAATGAAGCGACGGGCTATCCGACATCTAGAATACAGGAACTGCCACCGCACGGATAGCTAATTAGCACTTAATTTTAGCTATTCTTTTTGGCTATGTCGGGAACCTTGACTCACCTGTGATTATCGCGATTTTGTGGATTGCGATCACGCGAGGAAATTTTAAGTAACAACAGACATTCGTGAGCGACCACGTTTCAGATCTATATATCGTAACTAGCTGTGCCCGCGACTTCGTTCGCGTGGACTACAGGATTTTGAATTTATTTTTTCTAAAATAAAAGTAGCCTATGTTACTCCTTATTACATCGGCTACCTGCCAAAAAAAGTCCCGTCAAAATCGGTCCAGCCATTTCAGAGATAAGCCCGAACAAACAGACAGACAGACCAAAATTTAAAAGAATGTTATTCTGATGTATGTACCGTATATATGTTCATAAATGCATGTACTAAAAAGCAGTTATTTCAATATTACAAACAGACACTTCAATTTTATTTAGATGTATAGATGGTACAGATTGGCAACATGCACTGGTCAGCATAGATTTTCGTCTTGAAACAGTGTGGTATGTTGAACGAGAAAATTCCGCGTAGCTTCCCAAATGTTCGATTTGACAGTCCTCTTTCTCGAAATTAGATTTACCTAACTGGGCCGTCTGTGCCAGATAAAAGTAATCGTCCACAAATTCGAGTTTATTACAGTCAAAGAAATAGTAATATTAATTTACACCCTTCTGAAGCCATTGTGAAGCTATGTAGGTACGACATTCAAAATTATGACGATGACTTGTGATGTTGTTTTGAAAACAAAGTCGTACAGATTTCAGCTGAAAACAAACAAATTACCACCTTCGGGCGCCGATGTAATAACGTTAGGTGTAATTTTGTTATTTTCAGTAATAATTTGTTTAGTTATACCTAAAGAAAAATAATCAAGTACGGAAAAATATGTCTCTCGTGTATAATTATCCTGACCTAGGATGGATACTATAATATTTTTTTGATGTGAAAAATCATCGTATGATTTCTGCTTTGGAATTTTTTTTTAGATGGTATCTAATATCTAAAGTCCGAAGAATCGTCAAACTAAAGTGCCAGTGGGCAAGGCAAATTGTTTGTAGACCAGATGGTCGATGAGGCCGAAAGGTGGGTGCGGGCTTGCGGACAGTGAGCAGTGAGTTGCTAGCAACAGCAGGGACCCAGTCGGGTCGAAGCCTACTGGGGCCAGGGTTATCCGAAAGGGCGCTCGAGCCCCGGTATGAAGGCTAGAAGGAACGGGGTGGGTCTTTTAGTCAGTAACAGTCTGACACTATCTCCCGCTCCGCCCAAGAGCGGGGGATGTAATTGGATGATTTTTTCCCACAAAAAAAGGCCGAAAGGTTCTAGAGTGGCGACTGCGCATCGGAAAACGCAGCGTTGGAAGGCCTGCCACAAGGTGGACCGACGACAAGGGGTGCTATTCTCTAAGAAAACAGCCTTTAGCACAGCGCTGGCTACAGCGACGGGTCAAGAGCGCAGGACATTGAATTAACAATCCAATGTCAAGGAGCATTGGGTTGTTAATCCAATGTACTTATTTAGATTTCGGCCTATGTTCAACTGTGGATGTATTTAGGCTGAAATGATGATGACGACGAAATCATCTAATGACATCTTTCGCCCCTGGGCGGAGTGAAAGGGCGAGTCAGACTTTTACGGACTAAAACTTACTCCTGTTCTTTCTTTGCCTTCGTTCCAGGGCTCCGGGGTTGTGCTTTGGGGTGGACTGGGAATGCGTGTAATACTTTTACTGACTAAACCCCACTTAAATTCCTATATTTATTTCTTTCATATATTCTTTGAAAACATTCGAAACATTTGAAACACTGCCCTACTCCACTCTACTATACCTTACTCTATCCTATTCTACCCTATTCTATCCAACTCTACCTTACTCTACTCTACTCTACCCTATTCTACCCTACTCTACCCTACTCTACCTTACTCTACCCTACTCTACCCTGCTCTACCCTGCTCTACCCTACTCTACCCTACTCTACCCTACTCTACCCTACTCTACCCTACTCTACCCTACTCTGCCCTACTATACCTTACTCTACCCTACTCTACTCTAATATACCTTTCACAACCCTATTCTACCTTACTCTACCCTACTTTATCTTACTCTACCCTACTCTCTCCTACGCTGCCCTACTCTACCCTACACTACCCTAATTTTCATTTTTTTCCTTATGAATCTTTTCCTCACAATTACAAACACAGCAAAAAAGAATTAGCAAAATCGGTTTAGCTGTTCTCGAGATTTGTGCTTAGCAACATATTTACAATTATTTTTAATTGAAAGATTAGAAAAAAAAACCATCCCCACTGTGTACTTACTTACCTACGTATGTCAGTTTGTTTTGCTTTAAGTTGTTGATGTTTTTTTGCAAACAGCATTGAATTTTTTTTAACACTTCCTTATACATTAAAATCAACGGGGATTCCATCTTACAGACGTAATGACGTTAAGAATGTAACGCCACATATTTTGTATAATTATTATGCTTATGTTACTAAGATGAATAAGAAATAATACAATTGAAGTCGAGTCTATTTTTAATAACACTGCACACGGCGTTCGATTTAATAAAACGGTAGTTATTTCTTATTTTACGATCCTAGTAAAGTGTTCCTGGTTTGGTTTTGGTAGTAAACGTTTATTTTCAGAAATTAAGAATTGTGCACCTTACTTGTATAATTATTATTTTATGTATTCATTTATCTCAGGGTCCTGGACCTTTGGAAGGCATACGAGGAGCCGAAACCAACTCGTAGAGGCCCTTTTAGATGCTTTTAATGGGACGTGGTACCAACCGGTGATTACCTTTGTATTTGCTATGTTAGTGCATCCAAGGACAACCCCCGGTTGAAGGGAAAGTATTGCAACATGTAGAAAACTAATATAAGGCTGTGGTTTTTGGAGTCTTATGTGGACTGATTATTATTATTATATAACTTTATTGCACACCTTAATCACACAACACCAAACACCAAACCCCTCCTTAATCCAACAACATTAAATTTAGTAGGTATATGTAAAACCCGAAACATGTGTCTAGTATTTTATTTAAAAAAAATTATAACTTTATCATGCAAAAGCACAAAGTTATAAGCTTGTTATGTCAGCAAAAATACATAGTCACCGAGCCATCCAGGCGACTGTGGGGTTGTTTTGCATTTGCACCTAGCTGTTTATGGCACTTAACGCCCGCTACGACCTGCCGTGGCCTGTGTTGTAATTAGTGTCGGTGGTGTCCTATTTAAGACCTTTTTAAATATTTTTGAGAAAAAATATAACATGGTATAAAAAAAATATTGGAATCCCTTCAGTTACTGATTCTGAAAAAAACTATATTCAGGTTTTGCACATGCTAAAAATAATATTGTCTGAACAAAATACATATATTTTATATATTTTGAGTAATTTTGTATATAGGTAGATATTTAGTGGGCGACTGAGTTTTGATTACGGCCAAGAATTAGCCAATATTCTAGAGTTAATCAAATAAGCAAATCTAGAGTTTTTGAGCTGAAGGTGATACAGACCTCGGCACGCCACAATCATGGTGTTAAGATCCTTCGTTGAGAAGTGGCTGGAGAGGCGGCATGGGTTAGTTCATGCCTGGATTCTGGCGGAAGAAACGTCCGGGTGCCATTATTGTGTAGACTGCTCGGATAACACGGCAGAGGTATGCCTTGCTTCAGCAGAGCACCGCCGTATCCTCACGGAGGCGATAAAACAAGATTCAGGCCATGGTCTGGAGCAAGAGGGAATGGGAGGCGGTCGTCTCCTTTTGCGCATCAGAAATGCTAGTGAAAGAGACGGCCGTATGCATGAGAGACGGACTTCCTCACGCCCTAGCCGTCGTAACCCTCACCCTCACTACCAGCCACGGTAGAAGCGGTCGTGCGGATGATGAGCAATGGGTAGCCTGCTGTTCAGCGTTCCGGTAAACGTCCGGACCGAGACCAAGTCTTCGACGGCACGTAGAGTTCCACGCGCGTCTCAAAGAGATGTCTGCAAAACCATAAGGGTCGATGCTCGCCAGGTTTGCGAGAAATTTCTATAAAGTAAACCAGCGATTCTAGAACACAAAGGGCAACTGTAGGACAAAGATGTGCTTTTAGTTAGTAACAGTCTGAAACCCTCAATAACTAACTTATGCCTGTAGGTTTTCGCATATGACGATAGGAAATTATCTCCAGGGAATAAACATCCAGGTTAAATGTCCTTCAATACCATGTGCTGGGACATGGTCCACATGTGTGCCAAGTTACATCGAAGTCCATTGAGCCGTTCGAGCGTGAAGAAGTAACAAACATAGACACACACTCATAAACTTTCGCCTTTATAGTATTAACTATTAGTGACATAGTATAGGAATATCTAGCACAGTAGGTATCCTAACAAATGAGTGGGATGGCCCATTAACCACTAGTCCAAGATTCTTTGAATAGCAATGTTAACTTCCGCCAAACTCATCACTTTACTAAACTAGCTTCGACGGATTCATACTGGATAAACTGTTCGCAGAACACACGACCTGACATTAAAATAACTTTTCCTCTTGAAACTTGTAAATAAACATGGTCCAGCCAACCTTGGTATCGAACGCGGAATCAGCAGGACAAGGTCGATGAGATGACACTGCCGACTTTTTGTCACGGCCCCGGTGTATTGTCAGCTACACAACAAAAACTCTTGTCAACATATGCCAGTCATAGCGCAATTACATCACAGAAATCCAAAAAATGAAAATAATTAAAAGAAACACTGTGTAAAATTTGGTCCTTCAAGCCGAATACAACTCTTGTCCTATATCTTCGAGAATGGTGGGGTTTAGTAGAGCAGCAATAATGCTTACATAAAAATAGTAAGTCATTGTACTTGCCACAGTTCAGGAATTTTAATTTCTGTTTGACTAAATAAATTAAATCTATTAATAGAGTCGAAAAGTGCAACGAGGCAAGAAGCGCTCTCAGTTTTTTTGTCCGATTGGCTTAAAAATAAACAACAGTGATTTAATCATTGTAAAAAGCAAATAAAATGTCTTGAAACATGTAAATTTGTAGATATACGATTGATGTCAGGATTTTTATGAGTCCGAATGGATGTAACGGCTGAATGCATTTCTGTTCTGTACTGCAGGACCAATGAATAACATGTCGCGTCTAACCCTATACCCATTGTTGACGTACCGGAACCACAGTACCAATTCATTTAGTGATGTATCACAGACTTTAAATTCACAATTGTGTAATGTATTGTGCACAAGAATCATGCTATAGACTAGCAAGATTGAATTTAAAAACTAGTACATCTACAAATAAATAATGTTATATGATGAATGTCGTAATGTAAGACAGAATAGTGACTACATTGTAGTCTATAATGTAGATCAACATTATGTATTCAAAAGTTAGTTTAATGTTGCAGAAAACATATGTCTTATTTATTTACGAGTATTTATATACAATTTATTTTGCACCAATATCACAAAATTTATAAAAAGGAAACAATATAAAAAGTAAAAAACATAATCGGCGGCCTTATCGTACAAATACTCGGCGATTTCTTTCATGCAACCTGGCAATGATAGAAATGCCTGGACACAAAATGGGGTTGCATTTGGTGCAAATATAAAAGTAATAAAAATGATATATATACATATATACAAATGTAAAATGATATATAAAACATACATAAGAAAATTATTGGTAAAAGAAATAGTTAGTTTGTATTGGTAGAATTAATCAAGATTACAGTGATAAGTAATGTTTCTTCACAAACCTTTTCAATACAGGCTGTGTTTGCGCACTTCAAGTGGTAATCGCAAAGAAATTGGAACCGTTCTTTAAAGGTAACAAGGGGCAGAAGGGGAAAAAAGCTCATTATAGAAAAGGGAAAGAATGAGCATTACAGTGAAAGTGAATTGGCAACCATATGAGTTTAATACGAAATTCAGAAACATGGTCATATTTACGCAAACCGAATATGAACCTTATACAAAAGTTTTGAAGTCGCTCAAGTTTATCCAGTTGTACTTCAATGAGATCAAGATAGCTGGCTCAGCATAATAAAAAAAAGGATGGGTAGAAGAAGAGATTGTGCAAGCTCGATCTTGGTGGCAGTCCGTAAAACATTACGTAATCTCAAAGATCCAGCAGATGCGAATAACTTGTGGCTGACTTCTTGTAGCTGGGCATTCCAAGAGAAATTCGTGTCGATAAATATAATCGTGTCGGTATATATGTCTTATTGTTATTATAATTTTCGTTATTCAATTATGAATAATATTGTAATTATTTATACTGTAATTGAATCACGTAATAGTCATTTTAAAACCTTCCGATTATAATTTATTGTACTTTTTTTATTTGGCCGCCTTTTAGCTACATCTGGTTTTTTAATCAACAATACCGAGGATATTCCCTATAATGCATTGTTCCCGTCATGCAAGGACAAAGTTGAACAAACTCATGTTCTTGTATTATCACTGGCAACTATATTCTGCAAGCCGGAAGAAACCAATGTTGCTAAGCGGTAGTTATTCTATATCTAAATATCGTACCGTAGTTACATATACATATAACTTGGCTCGAGCAAGCAACATTTAAAAATGTTCGGTTCTCTGTAATTAAAATGCCGTGTCCTCTAATCTTTTGTGTTCTTTACTGATACGGGAAATGTTTTCATTGTTATCAAAAGGCATTGATATCAATTGAGGCTCGTACGACGATTCACTTGTCGGAGCCAATAATGTCGCGTGACCACTACCTACAATATTCTAATTTCTTCCTCTATATAACATCACGCCTGCTTGTTGGAGGTAGGCAGCACTCAAGTGTATTCATTTGTTTTATTTGGGAGTGAGTACCTACTAGTACAATTAACAAGTGATGTTTAAGTGCCATCAGTGCCATGTAGATTAAAGTAGGTACATATTCAGACTAGGATTGCAACCAGGACTCCATGTTCGGTTGAAGCTCTTATGATTTCTAGGGCACCTGAAAGGACCTGCACCTTCGTTTATTAAAAGAAATTTTTAGTAGTTTGGAAAATTTAAATATGTACTGAGTAGTAACATCCCAGGAGTAGCTGTTAGGAGGATGTTATTTAAATAATGTGCTTGTTGATACTGATTGACACTAAATTCGTTGCGATAAAGCCTAAATTGCTTGCCGGAAAACTTATTTCCGTAACACAATTAACTGTAGCGAACCGTAAAATTAAATTGTATTGTTAAATGTTAACCATTCAATCAATATGAAAATCCGTGTCATATCACTCTTTTTCTCTACAACGTGTTCAAAAGTACCAACTGTTTTTATAAACAAAGATAAAGTACCCCACGCAAAAGCAATCTGGACAAAAGATACTAACATTGTACTATTCTCCGTGACTTGTAATGAAAAGGATTCAACAGAATGATAAAATTATTGTTAGCTAGGTAAAATTGGTTAGTCCCATAGTTAGAGACGATTACGTTAAGCATGTTGGCAATCATGGACCAATTACTACGTCCGGTACTTCATTTACCAATCAAACGTACAGAGTCCAATGAGAAAAACGCTATATTCACAATTATACAGATGTAAATTGTCATAAATTGTAAAATGTGGAAACTGCAACATTAAAATCCTATTTGAATATCGAATGCAATGGTCGTAAAGAAAAACTCATAATTCATGTTTCCGTTTCAGATACGCGTGACGTAGTCATGGCTGTGGATAGCAAAAATGCGGAGAATAACAAAACTGCTGATAAAACTCTTAATGTTAATGGTGGTGACTTAAATGGAACTAATGTAATTAAGAATAGTTTAAGTAAAACTAAAGAATTTGACAATATGACAAATATTAAATTGGATAAAGAACATGAGAGCAATAGAAACGAAAAAGATGAAGAAGAGAGTTGGGAAGGATTAAGCTACTTTCAAAAGCTCAGACGGATGATCTCTCTTATAACTGTAGAACCTATTTTGGCTTGTTATGTGATGCCATCAGTCTTGTCTGTTTTAGCAACACAAAATCTTTATTTAGAAAAAGCTTGTCGAGTAAATTTACAGTTTGATC
This sequence comes from Mythimna albipuncta, assembly GCA_929112965.1. Taxonomy (NCBI): domain Eukaryota; kingdom Metazoa; phylum Arthropoda; class Insecta; order Lepidoptera; family Noctuidae; genus Mythimna; species Mythimna albipuncta. The sequence continues at coordinate 14,022,753 of OV815969.1, forward strand.
ATTATATTTGTGACGCTTTAACCCGAAGAGAAACAGCAAATTACACAGCAGAGGAAGAAGCAGTACAAACATTAGTGGCGTCAGTGACCGGTTGGAAGACTGTACTACAATCATTCTTACCATGCGGGATATTAATATTTCTCGGAGCATACAGTGACAGAGTTGGACAGAGAAAAATTTGTATGCTTTTACCGATTATTGGAGAATTCTTGACCAGTATAGGCTTGATTATAAATACTTATTTTTTCTACGAGTTACCAGTGGAAGTGGCGGCTGTGACGGAAGCTATATTTCCAGCCATGACGGGTGGTTGGTTTACAATGTTCATGGGAGTGTTCAGTTACATAGCTGATATAACAACAGAGGAACAAAGGACGTTGCGGATAGGCATAGTGAATCTGTTCCACTCGGTGGGTGTCCCGGTTGGGGCGGCTCTTAGTGGAATATTGGTGCGGAAGATTGGTTTATACGGTGTGTTCTCTGTTAGTGCTACACTATATATTCTGGCTTTCATCTACGGCTTCGTTCGCATCAAGGAAGTGAAGAAGTGCGACCCATCTGTGGTGAGTATTTATAATTGACGCTTTATTTCCATAAACGTGATGTATATTTTCCACGACTGTTTATTGATTAAAATGTCAATAAGTAGTAATTTATTATGTTTGATGTTGTCTGCATCAGTATGTTAGACACCTTGGAAGTGAGTCTGGATTAAATGGTTCATTGAATGAAACAAGAGGCTTTATGTATTTATCGTATTTACTGGATCGATAACATAGATATTCACGGTCCAATTGATATTTGTAATTATTTATAGTGTCGGTTTAATCTAAATAATTTTATAGAAGGGTAAAGCATTCACACGATGAGACAGACAAATACGACTTTGTTAGCATGCATTTCAATAGTCTTCTTATGTGTAGTCATTGTGTTAATAACGTTTCCATTACTTAACATTTATAAATAGTTAGCCGACATGGCCTTTACCGTTATAAGCTATAATTTAATTGAATAACTTAATTAGCTTAATGCACTTTTATTGGTACAGTTATGAACCACTTAAAATAAATATTAGGAACAATTTTAATTTAAAATTACTGCGGCTGCAATTTTAAGAGTAGGTACACTACTTTACCTCAGCGCACAGCTCTTATGTTGCGCTAGTCCTAGTTTTTACTTATAGCTTTTTGCATGTTTGTTACTTCTTCAGTCGAGAATGGGTTTTAACAATACTTGTACAAGTTTTTTGTTTATTGTTGCAGACACTAAACGAAAAACTTGTAAAAGTGTATTTGATTATGATTAGTGTAACAGATCCTGTAATGATTTAACGAAATCTGATTATTATGTATGAAGTTCCATACAAAATAGGATTCTGATTTTGGTTTTAATAAATTTAACGTTTTGTAAGAACCGAAGAACTGTTGGTAATGGTCTGTTTATAGAAAGAGAATACTGTTGAAAAAAGAATATTGGGCATTACTTTTAGATAAGCCAGATAGTTGACGATTACTTTATAGCTAATGGTAATGATGAAGATTCGTGGTTTGCGATGTTTATTTATGTTTTATTAGCACTTCAGTTGCAGCGTAATACTGTTTTTGCACATTAGGTTTTTTTAAAAAGTGGCTCAGGGTTCTTATACCAAAAATCCAATTTTTTTTTTGGTTAGCCCGTATGTTTTAGCTTAACGAGTCATTGTCGATGTTGATATTTATTAAAGTGCGCCTAACCTTTTCATCCACATCAATAAATTTTAGCAATGTTACTTCCTACACGGAAAAAAATCTTGTTATTTTAGTTTATGCGATGCGCCTCTGTGTCTTCTTCAAGGCTAGTTCTACAATTATGTCTAATATGCAATCGTTGTAATGTCATCGACCTCCACCTTTGTCCTATTTGACATAACCTCGGGTTTTGAGACCAAATAGTATGATTCAGTCGGAAAACTCCATGAGTTAGGGCATGGTTAATGGTGGTTGGTTGCTAAGCGTTTCGCCTCGTCATTTATACCTCGTACATCGAAGGACGGGAACAATTTGTCTGCTGCGGTCTTCCCGTCTGATTATAATTTAGGTGTCTTCAAGGCTAGAGTGAATAGGCTCTTAATAAACTAGTGTGCCTCACCATCAACGATTGCATCACTGCTTACCATCAGGCGGGATCGCAGTCAAGTACTAGTTTATAACAGATAAAAAAATGGTGTTTTTTGGGTAGTAGTCGTTAATTTTCTTAAATACCTTATTCGTGTACGTCCTGTACTCAATATCCACTCGAGATGTAATAAGCGTCCGTGTAGATCTATACAAATACCGTAACTGAGCCCATACATTAAAAAATATCCTGTATGAAAAACTAGTGTATACAATTTCTTGGGTCATTTTGTCATTTGACTCATTTTGTCATTCATCATTTTTATTTATTTATTTATTTAAACTTCATGTACAATAGTGGTACATAGGCGGACTTAATGCCACAAGGCATTCTCTACCAGTCAACCTTTGGGTTAAAAAAGACAACACTGTGGTAGGTTTGCACAATAAACAAATACGTAATAACAAATAGTTCAAATGGAAAAATGTAAAATAAGTTATTTATAATAATAAAATACATACATATGCTAAAATAATAAACTAATAAATACTATGAAAAATATGAAATCACTATGAGAACTTAATAACAATACTGAACGAAGACCGAACTAGAGTTGAGAGGACTTCAAGTAGTAGTTCCGAATTTTACGTTTAAAGGATAATTTACTTTCAGCTTTTTTGATGTCAAGGGGAAGCACATTCCAGAGTTTTATGGCGGAAACAGTGTAAGAATTGGACATAAAGCCAGTACGGTGAGAAGGAATATGAAGAAGCATGTTTTTGGATGCACGAAGGTTAAGATGATGAGAACTGCCCAACACTTTAAAATATTGTTTTAAATAATCAGGAGCACAAGGATCGTTCATTATGGTGAAGAGCGTGCAGAGGGATCTGAGGGATCTCCTCTGACGGATAGGCAGCCATTTAAGCTGAGAACGGAAGGAAGAAATGTGATCATATTTACGAAGGCCAAATATGAAACGAATGCAGTTATTGAGAAGTCGATCCAATTTGTTTAGAAGTTTCATCATCATTTTAGCCGAAAAACGACCACTATTGGACATACGCTTCCCTCAAGTGTCGCAAAAAAGAATAGTCCTGTGCTTCCCGCATCCATCGGATTCCCGCAACCCTCACCAGGTTATCGGTCCATTTTGTAGGACGCCTTCCAACGCTGCCACTTCCGGTACGCGGTCACCACTTCAGAACACTCAGCCATCTGTTGTGTGAGCAACGTGCCTTGCCCATTGCCACTTAAGCCATTTGCCATTTTTTCATTGTGAGTGTCCAAAATAATATTTTCTAAAATCGAAAAAGAAAGAATATACTTTTTCGGTTAGGACACGCTTTATATGAGATTTGAATTTTCTATCACTAAGTTCAGTTACCGCCTTTGGCAAGTTATTATAAAAGCGAATGCTGTTTACTAAGAATGACTTGCTAGTCTTAGCTAATCTCCATTTGGGTAAGACGATTTCGTGTTTACTACATGTATTTTTGTTGTGAAAATCACTTCTAATTTTAAAGAGTCCTAAGTTTTTACGAACATACAAAATGCTTTCCAAAATGTAAAGAGAAGACAGAGTAAATATATCGATTACTTTGAATTTATTTCTGAGGGACTCGCGAGGGCCCATTTTATAAATAGCCCGGATTGCTCTCTTTTGTAATATGAAAATTGATCCTACATCAGCTGCAGATCTCTACAGTAAAATGCTATAAGACTGTGGAAATAAGCATACTAAACTAACCTAGCTGTGGCAACATCTGTCAATTGCCTTATTTTTCTTACTGCATATGCAGCTGAGCTTAGTCTTCCCGAGAGAGTTCTAAAATGAGCACCCCACTGCAGTTTAGAATCGATAGTTATACCTAAAAACACAGTTTCTGTAACAACATCCAGTTTTTTGCTGTCAAGAATTAGATTGACGTCAACTTGAGGGACATTTGGCTTTGAAAACTTTATACATTTAGTTTTATTTGTATTTAATAAGAGCTGCTAGACTCTCGTTGACATGCAAGACATCCCCATCTTTTCTGTCTACTTTAAGACGGACGCACATTAATGAGCGTTTGAGCCGGAATTGTTCGAAGAGTGATCCAAGACGCGACCGAGAAATCGTGTCTGTGAGCGGTGTCTTTGTGTGCGTTGCTTGAGCGCGCGTTGTATGTAGATTGACTTCTGTACCTGTATATTTTGTGACGGAACCCTTCAACCCCCTGTCCGTTACGCGTGTCAGTGTCAGTTCATAAAATGTTCATATAATTTGTTAATACTTCTCGGTCTTTCCGTCAATTTTTTTTTCTTTCTTTTCCTTCTTTCTTTCTTTCTGTCAATAACATTCATTAGGTTGATAAAAAAAAACACTTTTATACACCAACTACCGCTTTATAGAAAAACATCAACACCAACTTTCACTCTTAGTTAGTGACACATACAATTACTTCATTGCCTTTCATAGAAAACGCTAGATCTCAAGGTCCTTCCTTGCAGCAGAGTGTGACACCAATCTGGGTCAAGTTGATGGACTTTTTGTACTGTTACGCACGAATAATCTATTTTAGTCATTGAACTTGCTAACTGTTGTATAATTACGATCTTCATGGCCACATTATCAATTACTTGGCACTATTATTTTAAATATAATTTTTTGTGCAAAAACTTACGAAAAAATATTTCAGAGTTTTTAGCCACGTTATTGCGGAAGGCTTATTTTAATAAGGGTCACTTCACATGACATCGTTGTACGGCAAAAACAATTCGGAGTAAAATATCTTTTTTTATTGATAGGCTCCCGTTTGACCGCTAGTTTATCTGATGGTAAGCGATGATGTGATCGACGTTTGCCTAGAAGTAACCTATTCACTCTTGACTTACAACCTTGCGATCTTTACGCAAAGTTGTAACTATCAGGATACGCAGACTCTGGCAGAGAATCCCATATTTTAGCTGTACGTACAATAAATGTTTTTCCGAAACGATTCATATAAGTATTGTTGCTTGTACTAGTTTTATTTGAAGAACCTTTAATCTAGTAGATTGCTCTTAAAAAAAAGACGTGTGGCACTCGGGGACTGCCGTGGTAAAGCTATTGCATAGCATTTTTTATCAGCTTATGCAATTATAATTATTTACTTATTTTATTTATGCAGTATTTTTTTCCTTTGTTTTTTTTTCTTTGATATTAATTGAAGTTACACTTTTTGAGCGTGGTGACCGATAAGAAAACTAATGAGTGGGGGTGTTAGGTTATTTTCGTTACGGAATTTCTGGATTCGGTCTCCACGCTCAAGGCCCGTGATAGAAGCTATGCAAAATCATTATAGGTGTATAATCATCATCATCTTTTCAGCCGATAGACGTCCACTGTTGGTCATAGGCTCCCACAAGTATTGCTACAAAGAATGATCCTGTGTGTCCCGCAACGTTCACTTTTTATACCTATTAAACACCTTTATGTTGTGTATATATTAGTTATGTGCATTTTGGTACTTTAAAATAGTTTTGTCTACTTTCACACAACCTCTTGAATTTTAAGACACCCACAGATCTACTTCAACTAGTCAGATGTCTAGCTGCTTTTACTTTCTAAGATACTCGTTGATATTGGCAGGTCTATTTCCAGCCAAACGATTAAACTGCATTTTTTTATTGCCTCGTAAATATATTCATTAATTAAACTATTGCAAATGTATATATATGGATAGGTTTTACAGCACTTTGTTTGTTACAAAATGAATGGGAAACGGTAATCATGGCAACAATGAAACATAATGACGAACTCATTCTGTTAGGCTCTAAATACGCCTATTATCATTTATTCCGGCTGCGATTGAAAGTTTGAATTGCAAGCTGACTGCAAAATTGCAGTCTAAATGCAGTGTAGAGGTATATATAATATAACCTTATTTTTAAGTACATGCGTAACCTGAAACACCTGTCTAGTATTTTATGTAAAGAATCTATACATTACAAAACTGTATCATGCAAAATCACAAAGTTATAAGCTTGTTATGTCAGCAAAAATACATAGTCACCGGGCCATCCAGGCGACCGAGTGTTGGTTTTGCATTTGCACCCAGCTGTTTGCAGGCGCTTAATGCCCGCTATGACCTACCATAACCTGTGTTGTACTTAGTGTCGGTGGTGTCGTACGTATATCTTTTTGAAATATTTTTGGGAAAAAATTCGACATGGTATAAAAGTGATTGGAATCAATTCAGTTACTGATTCTAAACAAACAATATGCAGGTGTCGCATAATAATATATTATTATACTAAAAATAATGTTATTAATAATTGAATCAAAATGCGTTTACTGTCGGCTTGTAGTTGGCACGCAGTTGTAAGGACAGGAATACGCAGTTGTAAGGACAGGAATACGCAGTCGGTGGACAGTATCGTCATCTGCACAAAAACTGTAATATTGCAGCTAGCGTGCAGTTCACAAACAACCGTCTATATTCAGCCTTATTTGGACAGTAATTGGCATATTCGACCCAAACATTCTGTACCTTGTAATGTATTCTACATACGTTCTGAAACCGCAAGTTTCTGAGTATCCCTTCACTCACCTGTAATACTGTGGCCCTGCATACATGTTACTTGATTGCCAATACAATCACTTCACGTAAGTGTTATATAATAACTAATCTTCAATGACACGATAGTAATAAATTTTAAACCCAGATATGGACATTCAATCAATCGAAGTTGGTTGAATAATAAATCTGTGTAGTATCCGCACACTCTATTTTTTTCGTATATGTGCGATATTAATTATGTTAATATTACGTTATAAGGTCACATTAAATAGGTGTTCAACTATTTTTATTTTTTAACTTGAGATTCAGCAGATTAGATTTCTTTTTTTGAAGTAGGAAATCATCAAATAACTTTTCTCACTGTAGGTGGAAAGAAAAGGTATTGTCAGCCTTGTACTGAACAGGTGGTCGCCGACTTCTGCGAAGCAGTAATGCTCGCCAAGGAGGAGGCCGGCCGCATCAGGCAACGGCGTTCTCGCCGCTGCCGCCGCCGCTGGGATTCTTATCCCGATTTTCGGCCACCGTAGGCGCGGGTTTGCGGACAGTGTCCGGCCGTCCGCTAACTGTCCGGACCAAGCTCAAGTCGTCGACGGCGCGCACTGTTCCCGCGCGCCATAAGGAGTTGTCAGCAACAGCAGGGATGCAGCTGGGTCGAAGCCTACTGGGGCCAGGGTTAATTTCGAAAGACAGCTCGAGCCCCGCTATGAAGGCTAGAAGGAACGGGGTGGATCTTTCAGTCAGTAAGAGTCTGTAACTATCTCCCGCTCCGCCCAAGAGCGGGGGATGTCATTGGATGATTTTTTCCCATCACAAAAAGAGGCTTGTATTGACAATTAGTACTCAATACTGAATCTACATGTGTTCCTTCATTACCTTTTGAGACCAACCGAATTTTCAGTTTTGGCTAAAAAGAGACCGAATTTTTCGATCGATAGAAACTAGCGTCTTATATTAAATTCATTGTGCAGGTGGACTTAGGCATTTTTTACCTATTATGTTACTAGTTTATTGAGTATTTTATGAAAGTTATAACTGCAAGCATTATTTAGCATGACTATATCGAAATTATTGACTGAGTATTAAAAATTTTAAATTTAATTATATTATTGATTGCATTAAATTTAATAATTAATTATTAAAAATCTTCCTTTCTTTTTATAAATATAATTTGTTATTACAACGATGGTAATACAATGTAAAGTAAAATTTAATGTCAATGATAAAAGTTTTTTCATATTGTTATAATGAATTCTTTAAGGTATTTAATGGATTACTTATTAACAAATTTTCTGGATTTAATTTATAATTTTGTATGTTTAGGATTTTATTATTATTGTATCAAAACATGTAGTTAGGAATAATTATATCTATCGAAATATTATTTTTTTGTATGTTTTTCTGTTACCACATCAGTTTCACCTTCGTTTATGGCCAAAACTGAAAAGGAAGCCGAACATTCGATTACGGTGTCGGTCTCGGCTGTATACTGTGTTTCGGTCGGTTACTACTCTTGACGTTAACTCTTTACCACCACAACCCAGAGCCTCGGTATCTCTTTCGAACAAACCCGCAGGTCAGAAGATTAGATAAGAATTTAATTTATCAATTTATTATTTTTATTTTTGAAGATAAGGGGCTATGCAGCACCCGTAGTGTAGGGGATGTAGTCACTGCGACCTAAATGATCTATTGTGACTCGCCACCTTGTTAGGGTAAATATTTTAGCCCGGAGGCTTCCAAGAAATTTAGAATACTCCTAGCTTTTAGTTTTAATCTCCTCCGGCCGAATAATGCGTCGGCCCAGATGGACACTGCGTTTGGACCCGCATTCACACAAAAGGTGCTTAGGCGTCTCCCTCTCCTCGTTACGGTACCGGCAAACATCAGTGTCACTCAGTTTCATGTGAAATTGGTGCCTGTTTAGTATGCAGTGGCCGGTTAAGGCGTATAGTCCCTTGAACCATCTGACTGAAATTATGTGAACGCAACTCTCGCACTCGCGTAGGGGGCAGTACGCAAATTTGTGCATTTATTTGCGGCCAGCAGCGCCCGGAAAGCGCTTTAAATCCATTTTCTCTGCGAGATATTGATTGTAATGTTCACTTTGAATAATATTTAACCACCAATTTTTATGTGTAAAAATGTTTCTAAAGGTCCAAGCCGTTTCGAAGGAGTAGGGAAAAGTTACGAAAAGTTGCGAAATTGCTAATTTTTTTTTTTTTGACAAAGGTATTAATTGCACGAAAAAATCAAATGTTGATAATATTGTTCATGAATCTATAATAAACATATATTTTTTTTTTTCAAACCAATTGACCTAGCCGTTACGGAGGAGTAGGCCTCAGAAAATCACTGTTTTAGGTATGGCACTTTTCGGGCGCTTGGCCCTTAAGGCGCGGGCTATCGATTCATCTAATGACTTTTTCCATTCTAGGGCGAAGTGGGCATGTGTCTACCTGTGGCCCCATTGGGCTTCGGCCCTGCTGCGCCCCTACGGTTTTCTGACATCTCTTTGAGACGCGCGTAGAACATTACGCGCTTTCACGACTTGGTATCGGTCTGGGCAATAATATCGGACGGTTTGGACAGCGAGTTACCCATTGTTCGTCTTCCACAAGCCTATGCCTACGGTGATTGGAAGTCAGGATCCCAGTGGCTAGGGCGTGAGGATATCTGTACCCTCACGCGTGTGGCCATCTCTATTGCTAACATTACTGCCTCACAGATGGAGGGGACTGCCATTCTTAAGGTTGTGGGAAATCAATTTCTGCTTGTACGACATTATTAGTAGGTACTTCAGGCATTTGCAAAAATTTCCTTGTTTATTATAGAAAACCATTTTCATATGTATACCTATAAAATAAGTCTATTATTTTGGTTTGATAAAAATCAATGGTATAGGTAGGTACTCAAATCAAATCAAATCAAATCAAATCAAAGCATTTATTTCATATAGACCATTTACAGGCACTTTTGAATAGTCAAATGTCGGTCAGTCCAAGAAAAGTGAAGCTAAATTGCACGTTCCAAAGAGTAGGTCTCTATGGAGAAGAACGTGCAAGAAACTCCATGGACACTCTTTTAAATCATATATGTGTTACATATAATGCTTGGTTACATACTCATTCATACATACGCGTGTTGAACAGCATACTGCTACTCATGAATGTTGTTTTGGTCACGAACATAGGTACTGAAAATACGACATAAAAATGTTATCTGAAATGACGGTAAAATTGATTGCTGTTGAAAACGTGAAATTACAGTTTTCAGCTATTTTTCCTCATAAAAGAACCACAAATACCTAGTGGGAAAATGTTTGGAGAGTTATTCTTATTTCAAAATGAGTTTTCAAATAGATTCTACTTAATTTTCTTCAAATCATTAATTAGGTAATGATCTGACGAGCAACGAGCACTCATTAATAAATTTTTTTTTTTCACGAGTTTCTTATACACGATAGACATTGAAAGATTTTCTTAAAATTCATCTTCGTAAGGGCGCATATCACAATTTGTTCGTTCGTTCAATCAACGGCCATACATCGCATACTGTAGTTACAATTACGTTAATTTAAAGATTTATAATAATTAATTATTATAAAGTAATGTAACAATAGATATTGATATGATAAAGAGAAACGTAAATTATTATATTTGAATAATAATATATAAATAGTTATGTCTTGCTGATGGTGGCACGTGTTATTGGGTCATTCGGTTTCTATTTTTAACTACCTTTTGTTAAAAAAATAAACAAATAATAATGTATTATTATTACGTATCTACATTGTGATCACATATTAAGCGACAAGAAATAAGTAACCAAGATCTATGTAACTCATAATTTGTTTTAAAAAGAGTGTCCATGGAGTTTCTTGCACGTTCTTCTCCATAGAGACCTACGCTTTGGACCGTACAATTTAGCTTCACTTTTCATGGACTGACCGACATTTGACTATTCAAAAGGGTCTGCATATGGTCTATTTGAAATAAATGTTTTTGACTTTTTTTAATTCTGACCGTTTTTAGTAGTCTTATTGAACTGGTATGGAAACCAGGTAAATACTGTTCGGTGGGCAGGTGTGCTATCCGAGCCATATTGAATTAAGTTTGGGGTGAGACAGGGGGGTTTAATTACTCCTCCCTTCTTCAATCTTTATATGAACTCCCTGATTGAGGCACTTAGCAGCCAGCCTGTTGGTTGTCATATAGTCGGTGTCTGTGTCAATAACTTGAGTTACGTAGGCGACATGGTGCTGCTGAGCGCGTCAGTCAGCGGTTTAGGAATTCCTTGTCACTGAACAAAGTTGTTTTTGAGGCGAGGTACAAGACTATCTTGACGTGCCCTTTATGACGTTCCTTTTGAGTGAGTAGAGCAATTTAAAATCTAATAATAAGTAATTTAAGTATTTTTTTAAATCTTGGTTAAATAGCCAAGATATTTAAATTGGTCCAAATTGCTTGACCAAATGGTCATCACCGATTTTAGGTCGTCCCTAACATCGGTGATGACCAAATAACCAAGATGCTGTCATTGAAAGGAAGGCTCTATCCGTGCGCGCGAATACGTTAGCCCGCAGGTTTGCACATTGTAATGCAGGCATTGTATGGAGCCCTTTCTGTTCAGTTTAAAAACGCTTTCAGAAAACTGAAGGGGATTGCCATGGCGTTGTAGTGCATCAGGGATGTTTGTAGCTGCGCTGACAGTGGATAGTCCATACTTGATTCACATTTGTAATTTACATGTGCCGTGCTACAATTTTATTTACGCTTAGGTTAAGATTATTATTGTTACGAACACTATATGAGTAATTTCGCTCGAATGAAAGATTTATTATTATAGTTCAGGAATCTTCGAGATAATAGATAAGAAATATAAAAAAGTGAGATATCTTTGAACTATGCTAATAACTGTTCAATAACATAAAGTTGTCGAAGCCTTTCAGTTTTTCTGAATAAGAACGTCAAAGGCCATTTCATACAAAAATAACGGTAAACATATCATAAGTTCTTAAAAGACGAGGTTTTATGCTTTAACATTTTTCTGATGGACGACCCCATCAGGGGTTTGTAGACTGAACATAGGATAGATCGAATAAAAAATATGCAACCGACTTTTATTTACAACCCACTAAAAAGAACAAAATAATTAATTTTAATTTCGGAAGAAATAAAGATACAACGACTTCCAAAAAATATTTTGTACTTTGTATCGTTATTTAAACGGAACCTGGTTGTGTTGTTTTTTATTTATCAACATAGCTGAACCTATAAAATAGTATCGTAAAAACCATTTACGAGTATAAGCAGACTGCTCCTCAAGAATTAATACTAAATACGGCTACAGTATACACTATATACGGAGAAACGGACTGACTAATATATAAAATCACAGCCAAAACTATGTACTGGGACTAAGAGTTTTATTTTATGATGTAAGCAAGCACTAAGAGGATACGATTTCTCAAAATTCACCTCCTGAAGACATGAAACGAGGGTCTCTAAAGTTTGTATGGGGAAACCTTCACGCGAGTGAAACTGCTGGCAAAAGCTAGTTGTGTTATGAGTGTACATTATTTCAATTTGAGATCCTCCTACAATTTCATTTATATTAAAAATATCCGAAATAAGTTTTGTTACGTTAACATGCATGCAATGCAAGCAAGCATTCTGTACCTTGATTAACTTAAACTGTACCAGAAATGATATTTTTGAAAACAGGTGATTTTTTTTGTGTATGAGAAGCTAGAGCCACGACATTTTTTAACAGCACTAACAAAAGCCCAAAAGTTAGTAATTAAGATTTTATAAAACAACAAGATAAAATTGGCATAAAACATTTGCACAAATGAAGAAAGATCTCCTAAACTCCTGTACTATGTAGGTGGATCTGTGATACAGAAAAAGTGTCTTCTTTCAAACATTCGTATACAACCGAACTTGCGTCAAACATTGGTAAACGTACACATATAAGTAAACTAATATTTTGTGTGGAATATAAATATGCACTATCGAAATACTGTTTGGCTCTCTTGCTAGTCATTGAGACACTAAAGACATGCTTATGTCTTTAGAGTCTGGTGGAACCGCAGTCACGACAACAATACATTTACACTAAAAATTGTATGGAATTGTCATACGTAGGTACTATCGAAATGTCATTTTGTCTCTCTAGCTAGTCATTGCGGTTGACAACGCATTTAGAGTCTAGTGGAACCGCAGCTATGGTAATGAAATAACGCATTTTCTTCGTGGCTTTTGTGTATAAAAGTCAAACTTATATCCTAGCCGTAGCCATATTACCTCAACTGTTACATGATATTCAAATGGCTAACGCGCTTTCTCTTCAGGCCGGGAAGTTCTCATATCTATTGCATGCAAATATCTTATCGCTAATCTTGCTTTTAATTTCCGATATTGTTAGGTAAAGGCTTAACGCAAATTGTTTCGAAATAAACTTTGAATGAAGAAATGTTTCTTCATTCTTACATGCTTATATTTTCGTTCTGATATCTATTTTAGTAAAAAATGCAAATGAATTTCCTTTGGACGTATTGAAAATATTATGGCAAACAGAGAGATTGTGAAACTATCTCTCGCTCCGCCCAAGAGCGGGGGTTGTCATTGGATGATATTCCCATCGAAAAAAAAAACTTCTGACAATATTTTTCGGAATACAATATAAAAACGTTCAAAAGCATTTGTGAAAACCACTTAATTAAGAAAAACATTTAAACAAAACCAATAAACTAATCGTGTTTTCTTCCAAATAGCCTTTGAAACCCAGTTACATATTGTTGGTTCAATACTTAAAAACCTCCACATAGGTTTTATAGCTATTATCTTGCGGGTACAATATTTGACGAATATTTAAGTCACGACTTACTCGCCAATTTCACTATTATAACTTATGCTATAAAGAAATAAAAGTTTGAAATTAAGATCATCGGGTTATCACAAAACGAATGAAAATTTCTTATTACTACATCGTTCATTTTTGATAGATTTAGTTGCGGGGTCCATAACAGTTTAAATTCTTCTCCGGGATCCTTCAAGCTTCATTGATTGACGCTTTTCTGTTCGCCGTCATTGTTGATTCTACTTTTCGATGATAGTGGTTTTTGGTAAATGCTATAGTTGGGTAAAAAATCCACCACACTATTGGTGGATTTTTTTTAAGACAAATAAAATAACTGATAACTGAACAAAAATCCAGACTCCAAGGTGCTAAAATTCATCAAAATTACTAGTCATCCTATATATTATATATGTGTACAATACATAAATATTTGCACCTAATTGAAATATTGACTTTTCAGAAACCTCCAACCAACTGCTGCGAGTGGTCCCGGACTTTCTTTGATACCCGATACGTAAAGGAGACACTGATGGTGGCTTTCAAACAGGGCCCGAACAATCGGAGGCTGAGGGTCATCATGCTGGTTATTGTCATGTGTGTCATAATAGGACCAATTTATGGTGAGTATTTCTTTGATTCGACATTTATAAACCCGGTGGATATCGGCTCACTTTCTTTCAGATAAGACCTGTGTTCTATGGCTGGAATTTTAGGTACATTTTATTACTATGCTACGTTATGTATATATCGACCAGATTTGCTTGCGTTCTAAATCCTAATGACACTGTTGATTAGTATAGGTAAAGTTATTTTAGCCTGGAGGAAAAAAGTTTGAATAAAGACAACAGAATGATGAAATAGTTCATAGGGTTAAGTTGGCTTAATAAAATAGAAACATTTCGACTTAATTTAAGTTGGGGTAAAAGCAGGATGGTAAATATAATCTGAGAGCGATAGATAAGTTAGGGTAACAGTAAGAGAATACATGAACATGGACACGTATACGATTACTATACACATAGTAAGATTCAGTTTATCATCATCATTTTAGCCGAAAAATGTCAACTGCTGGACGTAAGTTTGGGCCTGGGATTCAGTTAGTTAATTTTATTATTAGTAAATTAATTATTTAATTTGTTCAAATACTGTCTTAAAAAAACCAAGGGTATAAAATAAATGTTAAAAAAGTTAATTATGTTAAAAATAAAATTAGAAGGATTATGAGAACCTGCCTAAATTATAATTTATGAAGCCACTCCTGAACACTACTGATGATGGTATACCATCGAAAGGTCATTAAAGAATTATTAATAAAGCATTATGATAACTCAAACGTAAATATTAGGGTAAGAGTAAGGGAACGATAATAGCCCAAAGGGAAAGATAAGTTTGGGCAAAGATTTATTTATTTAATTCAAATAGAACGGCTGAAACCAATTACACTATTTAAACACATAACACAAAAAGAGAAAACCATAAAACATTAAAAAGAACACAGACAAGTCATATGTCGCACAGGACATTAGTGGTAGACACTATTTATTTAATAAATAGTAGAAGATAAAAGAATGATGACACCCCCGAGCGAAATAGTGTGTCATTTATAAAGGTACATTCGTCACACATCTAGTATTTTCGCATCGGCCCAGGTTGTTGATATTATAGATCTGTATCTATATTTGTTTTTGCGCTATTTAATTCCTTCAGGTTTATTGAGATTTTCCGAAGCATGATTTAGCTAATGTTTACCTAATGTCATTTTTTTAACGATTTATGTACACACAAATAATTATTGCAGGTTCCTACCTAAGCTTGGTATTATGTACTTAAACCTAAGAAATTTAATGCATAGTACGAGTATTACATAAACAGAACTTCAATTTTAATCGCCACTTCAAATTATCATTTATCAATTTGTTGACCGTTTGAGATTGCAATTTAGTTAATTTGTTTCGACCACTTGCTGGTATTAACATTGACCTAAATTATGAATAAATTGCAGATTATATCAATTCGAATAGACGTAGCTAACGCTAGACTATAATAAAAAAATAAGAAATGAAAATTAATTCTCACGTCAATCAAAATACAAAGTCATGAATTCGATGATAAATACTTGTTATCTGTTAATTCTACCATCTAGGCCTCTAGAGCAAATTTGTTTACGAAATATTGTTACAGCTGTATAATCTCTTAAATTGAGATCCACTCCTTAAATAAGAGTATTTAAGAAATTAGGGAATATTGCTCGTAGAAAAGATGGCCGATGGGACTATAAGGATCAGGAGGTGCGACCACGTACTGAATCCAATGGATGCGAGACGCACAGGATCGTCATTGTGGAGACACTTGGGTGAGGCCTATGTCCAACAGTGGACGTCTTTCAGCTGAAATGTTGGTGATGATGGTGAAGAGGTACCAGTTATTAAAAAATTCTATAAAGTAAAAGTTTCGATGTACTTTGTACGTGCTCTAAACCTTAAAGTGTCTTAGTCCACTTGAAGGGCTTTTATCTTTGGAAAACACAATATTGACTTTAGTATCTAAGGTACCTATAATTTTATTACTATCTAGGTAAACTATCTAACTTATCAGGGTGATCAGTGAAAGTGGCAAGTTTATTCCGAGAGCGGACTCGCTTGGCATTATCTCGCCCATACGCTACGCCCTTGGCAATGAACTGACGTTTCCACCGGTCGCAGTTACGGGTTAGTTACGCCACTACTTTCTCTTCGTTTCGCTTTCTATAGAGCTAGCAGTACTAACTCTAGGCCAATCTGACACATCTGTTTTAAAACCAGCTTTGTGAAAAGGGAAAACCTTAAACATAAATCTAGATTATTCTATGCTCTGGATTTGGATGGATCCAGTAGGGGACTGGATCCATCCAAATGATTATTTTAAAAACATATCTATTAATGATGCTAAGATTCGTTAGACGCCTCTAAAAAAAAATGATTTTGATTTTGGAAGTAAAGGTTCCAAACATCAATCAGTTTCAACTTTCACATGAAATTGGAACTTCTATAAGATCATTTCTAGTCTGTCTGACAGGCAGAGAGAGGTTTCGTGAAATTTATCCAGCCTATTCGTATCCAGTTTGATCGTCTCCGGTAGTGGAAAGGTTCCGCTGGTTACGCTCGAAAGTAGGAATAATAGACCCCGGAACACACCATCAAATGCCGTTAATTGTTTGGTTGTTTAATTACCGCTTACTTACCTTCGACTGTACCAACTGCGTAACACAAGTGGTTATTACAGGAGAAAGGACAATAATGTGATGCGTAATTTAAATATCTAGTAGCTAATACAAACATATAAATATTCAGTATACGTGTGTGTTTATCTACAGCAAAATCATAAAACAACATAATGAATTGGTTATCAAATCTTCTTAAGGACATTTTGTCATAAAACTAAGAAAATGACATGGCACAGACCTCGACACACATTAGAAAATTAAGGCTTGAAAATTTACCGTACTGAGTGTACCTAAATCAATCTAAGAAATTATCGACGATGTAAATAAGAAAATGTATAGTATGAACACATTTTGAGATTCACAAGGCATCTTAGCTACGTTAGGGAGTCCATGAAACATTAGAATCCAAGAAGTGAAACACGTCCAAATTCGGCGATAGAAAACAGGCACCGGGCTCACGTGGTTGATAAGTGCCCAGTGCCCACTCCATCTCCCAGCGTGGAAGAGACCTTGTCCCTGGTAGTGGGTACATTATAAATTTATTATACCGAAGGTAAAAATCAATCAATTGCGTTAGCCGGCATGATCATCTCTGATAGTTGTAATAGTGTTGCTTCTGGTATAAACTGTATTATGAAGTAGATTTGCGATCAACCTGTATGATATAGCCATTATTAAACTAATAAACTCGCATCAACTTGCGTGTTTATTTCTGATAGTTGCTTTAGTGTTTCTTCTGGTATAAACTGCTTTTTATTGTAGACTTGGGTTCATTCTGTATATGATAAACCCATTGTAAATCTCATAAGCCCGCGATAGGCTGGTGTGGTTATCTCTGCTAGTTGCTGTAGTGTTTGATTCTGGTATAAACTGCTTTTTATTTTAGACTTGAGATTAACCTGTATGATGGACCCATTATAAAATTAAAAAACTCGCATCAAGCTGCGTAATTATCTCTGCTTCTGATATAAAATGCTTTTTAAACTAGACTTGGGATCATTCTGTACCCGCGATAAATCTTTAGTAAAACTCATTAAAGCATGCTAACATGCGTAATTTTAACTGTTAGTTGCTAGACTTTCTTACGATATGACTTTCTTTTATCTGATATAAACTAGTGTTGCTGCTAGACTTCTCCCGTTCTTTTTGTACCAGACTTTTACTGTCTAAAACCCATTCTTATGTTCCTTCTTTATCTTGCTTTTCAAGGTCTTGGAGTTCATTTTCACTTAACCCATGGTCCCAGTAGGCTTAGACCCTGCCGGGCCCCTACGATTTGCTGACATTTCGTTGAGGTACCCGTGGAACACCACGCGCCGTCGACGACTTGGGCTCGGACGGTTACCGGACGATCAGACGGCGTGCTACCCATTGCATACCTTTTACAAGCCTACCCCAACGGTGGCTGGAAAACGGGATTGGGATCCTGGGTGCTGGGGCGTAAGGGCCGTTCCCTCACGAGTGCTGCTGCC
The DNA here is from genome assembly GCA_929112965.1 of Mythimna albipuncta. Taxonomy (NCBI): domain Eukaryota; kingdom Metazoa; phylum Arthropoda; class Insecta; order Lepidoptera; family Noctuidae; genus Mythimna; species Mythimna albipuncta. The sequence goes on from OV815969.1 coordinate 14,040,926, forward strand.
TCTTTCACTAGCATTACTGCAGCCATTTCTCCTCATTCCAAACCATGGCCTGAACCAGAGCTCGGCGAGAGAGGTCGTTGCCACTGATCGCCCTCAGCGGTGTTCCGCCACAGGTGCTCAGCCACAGCGGCGCTCCCCCCAAACGGGGCACACCCCTGTCGTATGTTTTACCGTGTCCCCAAGCGTTTCTTCCGCCTGAATCCGATGCAGGAACCTCCCGAACTTGTCATGTCCGGTGAGGACCTCCGTCATCCGGAGGTAGAAGACACCATAACGTCTTTCTGTAATTGTGCTGTGCCCATTGCAGTAGACTTGCGATCATAAACCTATTGTAAAACTCATAAACCTGCGTTAAGCTGGCGTGTATTACTGCTAGTTGCTGTAGTGATGCTTTAGATATGAACTCAATTTTGCAGTAAACTTGCGATTACCTGTATGATCAGTAGGGGCCCAGTAGGGTTAAAGTCTACTGCGGTTCAAGGCTCAGCCCCGAACGGGTTGGGTTTTTTAGTCAGTAAAAGTCTGACACTATCTCCCGCTCCGCCCAAGGGCGGGGAATGTCATCTGAATGAGTTTTACCCACAGAAACAATCTGTATGATACCTAAACCTATTGTAAAACTCATAAACCCACGATAGGCTAGCATGATTATATCTGCTGATTGCTCCAGTGTTGCTTCTGGTTTATATTGTATTGTAAAGCAGACTTGAGATCAAACTGTACGATAAATTCATTGTTAGCTCCATTGAGTGTTTATCTTGAGTTTATTATGTGGCGTGTAATAAAGTAACCACATACTACATAAATAAGGCTATTAAAGGCTGGTATTTAGGAAATATTAGTATTAAGGTAGAACTACACTGTTCACACGTGTGCCACCCACGCCAATCTGGGCGCTTCATACATTTTATATGGAAACTAAACTTGTAGAGCTACACTTGATACACGCTACGTGACGCCACGTGCGTAATAGAAAGAGAAACATATGAGCGTTGGTCTAATGTAGTTCCAGCTTTATAGCCACACTGTACCTACGTTAGAATCAATTCTGTGACTGCTTGAAAAACAAATTAAATGCATTCCTGTAAATGCAATGCTGTACGGATTGCGCAGTGAATGTTTTCAAGTCATTATCAAAGTCACATTAATTAATCTCAGTTGATTAAGTTCACACATAGTTCAGAAATTAATCTTAAGAGTCATGTATTACTATGTGAAGTTAATACTGGGTACCATTACTTATCATTCTTATTTCTTACTAAATACTTACTCGTATATTTAGGGCCTCAACAAATAAGTACCTAAACTTTTAAAGTACAGCCTAAATTTTAAGTGGTCCCTACTCTATCTCACTCTACCCTACTCTATCCTATTCTACCCTACTCCACCCTACTCTATCTTACTTTACCCTACTCTACTCTACCCTACACTACTATACACTACCCTACTCTACCCTACACTACTCTACCCTACACTACTCAATTTTTTTTTCGATAAGAAGTTTCTCACAATAACAAAAACTACACAAAAAGAATTTGCGAAATCGGTTCAGCTGTTCTCGAGATTTGCGCTTAGCAACACATTTAGCGATTCATTTTTATTATAGATTATAATTATTTTGGTGTACAATAAAGTGTATTATATTCTATTCTCTCAGATATTGTACTCGTTATCTATGAGATCAAAAGGTCCACCAAGTGTGATTATGACTTGCATTCTAAGGATACCTTCAAGATAAAAACACGATATAGGTAGAAGGCACAGCCAACTTGAATACCTTAACTTAATTGTACTTATGGGATTTTTCCTCTTACCTTACAATGCTATCCAGTTAGGAGAAAAATAGAACAAATACTATGATATGACGACAGTACTACGTAAGTAGTACTATTAATATCCTTTTGATTGTGCGTGTGTAGTGGCAATAAAAATGGACATGTTTTTCAGTTCTCTCTTGGATTTCTTTTTCTTTGTTTTTGTTTTTCTTAAACGTTGTTCAACACTAGGAATTACTTAAGTATCGTGGATTATGCATCCACAATCATGTAAACTCACACACACAAGACCACCAGACCCGGATGTTTCGGTAGGCCAAATAAAGATTTCGTCCGAGCGGTAACCAAACCCGCGACTACTACTCGGTGCAGTATGTAGCCTATCACTCAACCAAAATCAAAATCAAAGCATTTATTTCAAATAGACCATTTACAGGCACTTTTGAATAGTCGAATGTCGGTCAGTCCAAGAAAAGTGAAGCTAAATTGCACGTTCCAAAGAGTAGGTCTCTATGGAGAAGAACGTGCAAGAAATTCCATGGATACTATTTTAAATCATATTATGTGTTACATATAATGCTTGGACCACTAAGTAACCATGCCGTCCAATCTACCATCTACGTAGTATATAATTATGTGTTTGTATCTACGTAGGTACAGTCGAGCATTGAGCAAGCATGTCTGCTGTTTGAAGTACTAATGCGATTGCAAAAATTATAGTACAGCATAGTATAATCAGCCTTTTTAATGTTCCCACTGTTGGGATTTAGACCTCTCTAGAAGAGAGAATGGGCAGTTATCCACCACGCGGGCCCTGTAAACATATGATTACAAAAATTACTTCAATGTAATCTTAAAGAGCACAGTATCGCTGAGTGTAGCTTTATATTTTTTATACTTCTTATTCAATAAAATCCATGGTTTCTGAAGATTAGGCCTCTGGAATGAAGCCTCTGAAAACCATGAGTAAATTTTAACGTAATTTCAGTAGTGGCGATGGTGGTGTTACCTGTTGCAATCTTGTGAACCTTTGACCATTTCTAAACCAATTCAGGCAGAGTTAAGAAGCCATTTTTGTACAACCGGCACTTGAACTATTTCTATCTATATCTAGATATATTTTGAATTATATGTCTAAGTTAGTTTAAAATTATTAACAATTTAAGAAGGAATAGTATCTAGCTACTTAAAGCAAGGAGATTATACTGGAAGTAATAATCTTGTAATTAACTGTGGAAACTTATAACTGGCAATATTGTTATTTATTGTTGTTTATTTAATATTCTTCCACAGTTAATTAATTAAACTCCAAGCGAACGCCGGCGTTCGTTTTCTCGTTGTTTTTCTATTATGTTTCTAATTACGGTATCCAAAAGTTCAAATATTTCAAATAAGATAAAAAAAACATTATTAATCCCTTTCTTCATTGTAAACACATCAAAGATTGACTGGTAGAGAATGCCTTGGTGCATTCTCTACATGAAGTTTAAATAAATAAATTATAAAAAAAGAAACATAAAAAATAGGAGCCCACCGGCAACAGGAATAAGGACCAAGTTACCGGTGATCATGGTTACTGAGAGAGAACAAATAATATGCTCCGAGTTTAGGAGTACTGCCTTCCGGATCAAGCCCTTGATCCAAATGCCTAACGAGAGCCTCCAAAGATGTTGGTCGAGGCTCTTAGCTATTATAGGCCATTAGCCGTCACGTCTATCGGCACAATACCTGCTGTGTCCACTTCCCACATGTCGATATCCTCGTGAGCCAAGTCAAGGTACTTAGTTTGTTTATCCTTTTCAGCTTTCATGAGGTTCTCGTCATGAGGGACGGCTATACATTATTAATATATTTATAATGTTATTAGTCTGTAAGCTTTCCTAAAATGTAATAATTTATTAAATTTTACCTTTTTTTTCTGATTGCAGGAGAAATGTCAGTCCTGTACCTCTTCACGAGGTACCGGTTCAACTGGAACGAGGTCGATTTCAGCATGTTCTCTACTTACGCCATGTGTACTTCATTAGTAGGTAATTATCGTTTAATTATGGTTGTTATAATATATAGCTTGTTGGTGTATCACGAACAGAAACAGAATGTATTTTGCACGTGAAAACTACTGACGAAGTGTCAGTCAGGAATTTTCATTTCAACTTATATTCATGAGCAGAGATTATCATTCCTTGATGTAAAGGGATACGTGGAATCTTATATTTCATGATATCATAGATCTTACTGGGGCCAGGGTTATCCGAAAGGGCGCTCGAGCCCCGGTATGAAGGCTTGAAGGAATGGGATGGGTTTTTTAGTCAGTAAGAGTCTGACACTATCTCCCGCTCCGCCCAAGAGCGGGGGTTGTCATAGGATGATTTTTCCCATCGGAAAAAAAAATGATATCATAGATCTACCTATTTGTATCTGATTGTAAAAGCATAGAAAACCCCGGTACTTACCCCAATGATGCAAATAATTATGATTTGTTTTTGATATTGTCACAAAAAATTATCTTGTTCTTAAATTACTGAGATTATGAGTGAACAAGATTTTTTTCGGAAATTCTATAAAAGAACAAAGAACGGAGTTAGTACCATAAAATGAACTTAAATGATGTTTGTGAAATCCCGTGATTAACGTAAATTAGGATTTGCTTAATATAAAATTTAAGAAGAAAACCTGTTTCAATATATCTAGGTATAAATGTTCCATTGTTTTGATTTTAGGTACTTTATTTTCGGTGGGTGTGTTCAGTCATCTATTGAAGTTTGACGACGCCATCATTGGTGTCATATCGTGCACCAGTAAGATATTAGCTGGAGTCATGTATGCATTTGCTACGAAGACGTGGCACATATACATAGGTATGTATTATTTTTGTAGAATTTAAAAATGTATAGATCTATTTATATATCTAGCATACTTTGTCTCATTGCAAAGCAAAAGTCTCCTTTATCCATAGATCTCCTAACTGCTGCTTTTACAAGTCAAAAGCCTTGAGGACAGGCGTAGGGTAGCCAGCCTTTCGGTGTTTTACAGGACGCATTTTGGAGAGTGTGCGCAGGAATTGCATGACTTGATTTCGCCATCTCAATTCTACCATCGAACAACACGACGCACGGCGAATATCCACCCTTACCTCGTTGAAACTTCTGCGGTCCGGACTAAGCGTCATTTATACCACGTACGTCGAAGGATTGGAACAATTTGCCTGCTGCGGTCTTCCAGTCCGATTATAATTTGGGTGTCTTCAAGGCTAGAGTGAATAGGCTCGTAATAAACTAGTGCATCTCAGCATCAGAGATTGCATCACTGCTTACCATCAGGAGGGATCGCAGTCAAGCTCTAGTTTATATCAATACAAAAAAAACCTTTTGATAGGAGTCCAACTCGTCGTGCCATCTTCATCTTCATCTACCACTCAATGTCATCTGCCGTTTAGTGGGACTCATTGAGTGGTTCTTTCCCCCATATCTTATGCAACATGCAGTCATGTTGGTGACGTATAGGCGGCGACTTTTTGAGTAAAGCCCTTTATTTTGAATGGCAAATCCCCAGAATACGTCGTTCGATTACTCAAGGGCCCACCTGAACATAACCTAGAATTAACCTTTTAAAGTTTTCTTTTCATTTCAATGGTATTTTGATTTTACAAACTTTTGAACTGATTTCCTATGTATTTCTCAGCATGCAAGAAATGCGAGTAATTTTGTGAACCCATAATTTATTTTCTTGAAGTAAAATAATGAATGAATCGCAAGAGCAATTTTTCGATGCGAACGCCCCTTGCACCTACGGGCCCAGTCTACTGCTTGAACCACATTAAACTTAACTTGAACTAAAAGAAGGATATTTTAATCTTGTTTCTTTTTACAGCTCCATTGATAGAAATATTCAACGGAACATCGTTCATAGCAATGAGGTCAATGGTCTCCAAATTGGTAGACCGAGATGAATTGGGTAAGAATGATTTGTGCTTAATACTATCTATATAAATCTAACAAATACTAGGTCATGCCGATGCCGATGGCGATGATTTTATTGTAAAATTTTGTATTCAATTTTTTTACGAGTGTTTAATGATAAAATTACAAGATTTTTCAATGACGAAAGGTGTTCTAAACCATAGACTTCAAACGTGACGTTGGAATTTTGGTTACTTTTTACGTAGGAAATCAACTTATAGCCTATTACAATCCAATGCTGAAATACTTGTCAAAGTGTTAAAATACTTGTTACAATGCCAAAAACATAATACTACCTATACAGGGTGTAGGGCACCGCCCTCCCTGTAGACGAAATTGAACAAACTTTCACAAGATTTTATTCAGGAAACAAAAAAAATCAGTCTCACCATACAAAATTAAGAACTTGATTAGACAGTTTGTATGGAGAGGCTGATTTTTTTTTCGTTTTCTGAAAAAAGTGTTGTTGAAGGTTGTTCAGTTTTACCTACTCAGCAAGCCCTTGAAGTTGTAAAGGGTTGTCCCTTACACTCTGTATAAAACACGTTAAATTTACTATTACCTTCAAAGACAGATTTAGAATATTTTCTTTATGTAAATTCCAGGTAAAGTAAATTCGTTCTTCGGCGTGGCTGAAGCTATGATGCCGCTGATCTACGCACCCATGTACACTACATTGTACACCACGACTATCAAGACCTTCCCTGGAGCGTTCTTCCTTCTCGGTGGAGGTCTCACCATGCCAGCTGTTGTTATATTCTTGTGAGTATTTGTCTTATTCAAACTTATGATAACGTTGATTTGTAATATAGAAATCCGAAAATAAAGAACTATTTTACGTATTTATTATACTGAAGATAAAATTAATAGTACCTATATTTCACCAAACTCTAAAAGTGGCTAAGACACTATTAGCGTACTAAGAATAAACTTAATTTTAGTACTAAAGTTGTCTGATAGATGTCAATGATAAAGCCGTCATTGTACCCATAGATTTAAGTTTAAGTGAAATTGTTACTATTTTAGTGTACAATAAAGTTGTTATTTTATTCTATAATTCCCATTTCAGATGGTTGTATCTGGCAAATAAGAAGCACATTCAAGCAAACTTAGACAAAGAATCAGAAATGCGAGAGAAGATCGGCATGGAAAACAAAGCTTATGAGACTGATGAAATTGAGAAGAAAACGAATACAACAGATGACAAAAATGATATTGTCACACAATCACAAATAGAAATAGGATTCATAGAAAGTATGGTAAACAATAGTAAGGTACAACACTAGTTAAGAATTACACATGCTTAGACTGTAAATAATTTAATGGGAATAGATATTTTTATAAACAAAGATAAATACAGTATGAATAAGAAAGCTTAATAGAAAACATTAATAAGCAAGAGTTTGGTAGAGAAGCAAAAAACAGTGGATGGATTCCAAGTAAAGATTGCTTGATAGTTTTGTTTTCTTTATAACTTGATAAGTATTATTATTGAGACATCACATACACTGTCTTTGTTAAAATTGAGTTGGCAGATCTATCAGGGACCAAATAAAAGTCTTTCGGCCTTTGATATCTCTCATTCAACCTTTAATCTCAACAAGAGTTCTATCTCAACATATGTCCTTCTCAAAATTGTTCTCAATAGACTGGAATATAATGAAACATTTTATGAGAATGACACAGTACCTACCATGTCGTGATGATGAAACTTGTGAAAAACCAAAAAAAAGGCTCAAAGAAAAAATATATTATCTACATTGAAGATGAAGTTACTAATTCCAAATGACTGAACATGGCGAATATATGACTCACAAAGCAATCAAAGATTGAAAGTATGCTTCTAAACGTCCAATAAAATTTGGATTACATAAGTTGGTAATAACCAGGCAAAAATTCCCTCAATGTGAGTCGAGGATAACTTAACTTACCCATGAACTTTTAAGCATCACCATATCAGCAGGATATCAATTCCACTTCATATAATTCTAAATAAGTAATTTACAAACAGGGGGTATTTAAGTCAAGAGTGAATAGGTTACTTCTAGGCGAGCGCGCTCCATTATCGACCACGCCATTTCTTTTCATCAGGTGAGATAGTGGTCCAAGTCATGCCTGTTAATACTAATAAAGAATAGAAATGAAAAATAATAAAGCCCATTCAATACGGACTAACTTCAATAAATAATTTTCATTCTTAATTCAAGGGATTCCGTAATTGAATTCGAATCTACCAATTTACCATCGACTTTAAAATCGTCATTACGGGCTTTCTGCAACTAATCATTACATGGACATGTAGTTTTAAGCAACTTATATATATTTATTACGATGTAGTCAAGGGATGTAAATTAATTTGTGGACAACATTCTCCCAGTAACAATCTTCAGTTGCAAACTCCAATTCACCTAGTTTGAAACTGTCGTTGTACGTGCCGTGAAAGATATTAAACCAAAATGTGATACATAATTAATTATTTTTATGACTGAACATTTCATTTATATAACCTTCCCAAAAATATTATTGACACGGTGAATATTCCTACGACAAATTTTTAAAGTTTTTATTACTAAAACGCAAGACAAAGTTTTGCACACCCAATAAAGTGATATAGTGAACTAAGTTTAAGTTAAAATATACGTAGATGTACGTTATCCTAATAATTATGTGTGAGTACTTATTAAATGAAAATAAAGAAATATTTTTAATTGCTTGTGGTTTTCATTTTATTGGCAAACAGATTGAAACATTCTTCCGTTGGGTACAAAAGTAAGTAAGGTACTTGCAAAGCTCATTTAAGAAATAACTTGAAACATTTTTCAAGTCCATAAACACAAAAGTTCATTACAAAGAAGTAAAAACTACACATCGTACTAGAAACATGAATTTATTTCATACTCATTTCGAATATAACAATCAATACTAGTTACAAATATATGACGTAAAAGTTCCAATAATATATTTCCAAAAAACAATATTCAAACGTATAAAAATATAACAAACCAAGAATATTTGAGACTCCTGCTACAGATTTATTAATTAAAAGATCTTTCAACATTCGTAAGCTTTATAAAATTCATCCATTATGTTCCTATGAAAACATTAGACTTTTTACTGTCTTGCGACAAAGCAGTCTTAGCCCGAGTATGCACTTTGTTATTTAAAATCTAGTACAAACATGTATGACAATTACTAGATATAATATAAAAATCTTAGACAGAATTCGAAGACATTGTAAAAATATTTAGACTGTGGTCAATATTTCAAACACTCTGTGAGGGACTTCTTTCCCTGCGAACGGGATGTACAGTACTTGATGGCTTGGATGATACTGAAAACAGATAAAAATAACAGATTTATAAGCTGAACTTTTTCTTACCGACTGCTGACCCGGGTAGGCCGCTGCAAAAGCAATCTCGACAAGTGGAAGCCCCACTTCATCTCCGACGCAATGCCTTCCAGGATTTGAGCGAGACCAATGACAGAACTATACAGATTGCCAAGTACGGGTAGAAAATGAATCGCCATAGTACAAAAATACGCTAGACTGAAAAATCTATAGAATGAAATAAACTAAGAAACAAGTTTAAAATACCCATTCATGAAACTGCTGGGACTCAAGCCTCCTCTAGGAGAGGGAATGGGCCGTAATCCACCAGGCCAAGTGTGGATTGGTGAATATAACATGTCTTCTATTTTTTGGTTCTAAGACAAGCTGGTTTCCTCAAGTATTTTTTCTTCACCGTTTCGAGAGTAGTGGTGATGAAATAAATTACACAAAGTAATACGTCTGGCTGGGTTCGAACCCGCGACCTACAACTCATAAGTCGGGGCCATTACCATTCCGCCACACAGCTCCACTAACTGTAAACTGATAGTATGACAAATATTTTTTTCATGCATATTCTTCTATTAAATATTGTTGCATTGACCAAGAACTGCATAATTTTTTAAATTCTCCGGGTTATAAAAACATGGTGTATTGTAGGGTTGTAAATTTTTACCTTGCCAGGGGTCAATGACCCTTGTTCCTTAGCTCTGCCGACGTACAGGGGTTCTCCGTTGGAAGTGTTGCCACCGATGACGGCGTTTGGAGGAATTGATCCATTGTGGACCTCCTGCCATCTAACCCTCTCGGGGCGGGCGCAGAGTACCTGTAATTACAGACAAAATTATGCCTTTTATTTTGTTGTTTTAATATCACTTACAGAGAAAAATGATTGAAGATGACATGTTTCGACGACCCTAAATAATTTGCGCTAAGAATTTGAGAAAGGTGATTAAGGTGATTCCCTCTTAAATTGCATAAGCCTAATTTAAATTCTGCTGACACAAAATCATTTTTGTGTAACGAGACTATTAAGTGCAAGAAACAGATTTAAAATAAGAAATAAATTATTGTGACTTTTATTGTTTATGTAAACTAGGTATATAATATAGTAAATAATTATTTTTTCCATTGTTTCGAGACTAACTGTTAAATATTGTTATCTATTTTATTGTTCTACAAAAACCATTGCGTAAGAACTTCTACGCCTGTGATACAGGTTTATCCTAGTACAGGCATATAACATAGTCATACCTTTATAAATTATTCCTAAGATTTTATGTTACTATTTTACCAAACTTTAACTCTGAATAAATATTATTATTATTTTATTATTATTATTATAAAATAATCAATAAGCCTTAAATTGTTTCCACAGCTGGGACTCAGTCCTTTTCTCTAGAAGAAAAAATAGGCCGCAATCCACCTTCCAGAGTCAGTGCGGGTTAGTGGACGTCATTAGTCTTCTAAGACATATCGGTTTCCTCACGATGATTTCCTTCACCGTTTTGAGAGCAGGCTGCCTTTGAACCAAAGACCGTCGTAAGTCGTAGTCGTGAGTATTATTAAATTACTCCAGCATAATCCGGTTTATAATGTTGCCACTGTTGGGACTCAGGATCCTTTTATTGCACGGAACATTAATATTTCTGTAGTCTACTTAGAGGTAGTGGTTTCGGTTCTGGGTGTCTTGTGTATGTGAGGTTACTTATTCGTGAACGCACCGTACAGACATCACATCGCATCACATGCGTATCTTACAGAAGTGATTTCTGGTGTTAATGGCATAAATGATATGGAGAACTTACAGCTAAAACAAAACAGGTAAGAAACAGTAAAATGGACTAACAGCCTATAAGAAGTCCTTACTTATAAAGTACAGGATAATATAAAATTACATGGACACCAGAAGATGCAGAGAAAGGAACAAATAGTAACCTAATAACTGTTAATGTACAATTTAGTTACAATGTTGCTTTTATTGTATGACTACCTAAATATTAATTTTACCTTTATTAAATGAAAAAATACTCTTTGACCGAAAACACACTAATTACAATCTTTTTAAACTTCTACTTGCATGCACAATGTACGAATTCTGCCGATATATTAGCATCTGTCAAAAGTTTTGCATGCGTGCATACATGAAATACGATAATTATCCCGAGTGATTTTTCCGGGATAAGAAGTATCCTATGTCCAATTATAGGGCATGATCTGTATCACAGTGCTAAGTTTCATCCAAGTAGTTTGTTCCAGTTAAGAAATAAGAAACAGACGGACAGACAAAGTAATATTCGCATTAATATAGGTACGGCTAATCGTAAAAATATGCATATGATTCACGCGCCGTACATTGTCTTAACAATAAAGTAATTAAATATTGTAAATTTATTTTAACCACGTAATAAATTAGAAAGAATGAGTCAAATCATCGTCACATATTAGGTATATATGACGATGATTACAACAATGGCAGATATAATTTCACAATAATTGAGTCATGTGGCAGGGCATTTAAATGAGTTTGATTTATAAATGATTCGTAAAAATAAAACGTTCTGAAATTAAACGTTTTATTAGTTACTAGCTTTTGCCCACGGCTTCGCCCGTGTACATAAATTATAGCCTATGTCACTCAGGAATAAAGCAGCTTTCTATCGGTGAAAAATTTTTAGCAATCGGACCAATACTTTCAGAGATTACTTCCTACAAACGAAAAAACATAAAAACAAAAAAAAAAACTTTACCTCTTTATTATTTTAGTGTAGATTTATCAGCGCATTAATAATATAAATGCGAAAATTTGTGAGTGTGTGTGCGTTTGTTACTTCTTCACGCTTGAACGGCTGAATGAAATTGGATAAAATTTGACACACGGGTAAATCATATCCTCTTTCTTCTTTTACGTGAGTGAAACCCGCAGTAGGTATTTCTAGTATAATTTTATACAGGCAATATATATAAAAATGAATATGGTCTTTAGCTTAACCTTTTCCCAATGTTCCTTGTGTTGGAAGAAAGAATACACGTCCCTTATAAATGATGCTAAGCTTCGCTATTTTCATAGTGTCATGTCGTACGGTTTTCTATTGTGGGAAAATGCCGCCGATATCCAGACGATTTTTGTTTTGCAGAAAAGGGCCATTCATTCAATTCATAAATTAAGTCCCAGATACTCCCTCAGAGATAAATTTAAAAATATTAATATTTTGACTATGTCATCTCAGTATTTCTATGAAAATATTTTGTATGTTCATAAAAATAAAAACATGTTTAAAAAATACAGTGATATTCATAACGTTAATACTAGGAACAAACACAAGTTAGTGGTTCCTGCAATCAGGCTCAAAAAAAATCTAACTAAACGCTTATTTAGATGCCAAAGTATTGCCATTTTTATAATAAACTTCCCAGCAGCATTAATAAATTCAAAACATTTTTAAAGCGAAAATTTTTCCAAAAGGCTAAAATATACTGTAAAAAGTATTTCGAGAACAAAACGGCTTAGGACTGACTTGCTCCAGTACCTACTCATTATAATTGTTATCATTTAAATGATTTTGGTTTTAACTACCTTATTCATTATTATTATTTTTTAAATTGACGATTATTGTTATTTTACAATTATGATAATGTTTATATATATATATTATTATTTTTTTTACAATTATGAGATTTTTATTTTTACTATTTGACTGCCAATGATTTTGATATACTTAATTCTTGTAATTTTTACATTTTTGTAAATTTTTTATTGTGAATGTGGGAACTATATGGATTACTCTTTCCTTTTTCTTTTATTCTCACATGGTGTCTGGCATTTTTGACTATTTGATGTGGCCAAATGTCCTTTTTTTTATTGTTCGTCAAGTCGTTGAGCTCCTTAGTAGTCCTGAGTTGAGCTACACGCATTCTAACAAATGCTTGCACTGACTGGACAGGTCCACTTAGAACTGTGTGGTTCTTTCTTCAAAAGACCATCTCAAGCTCAATTTGCATGGTTCTCATTAATTTGACCATTACATGTTTTGCTGTATAGACTTTGACCCCTGAGTTTGTCTGGGTGTTTCATCTCAGGGTAGTCAGCTAGAAAACACCGGCCTCATATAGTTTAATTGACCAAAAAAAAATTGACGTGCAAGTGTTTTTATAAAACCCACTTGCAAAATAAAGATCATTTATCATTTATAAAACATTATTAAATTAGTGGTTAAAAGTCTACGACCTGTTACACCCGTTACATGGAATGACCCAAAACAGATATTTCCTCTCTGTTACTAAAATTAACGAACTACCAAATACAGTGTTTTCCTTGGTTTTCCTTATCCTATTTATACGCCAATATAAGTATCTACTTCAATATATTGGTGTTAATATTAGTGTGGAATGGAAGTAGAAAAAGGGTTCTGCAGTGCTATTTTCAAACCTACTGCGCTTGAATGTGCGCATGATCTTTACTGATATTTTTGAAAATTCTCAATAGAATTTTAGCATACCTACCTACTTTTGTTTGTACATTCAGGAAAAAGATTGCCAACCTAAATTAAACTTCTGTAATCTTAAATTACTCATCATTCTTTACAGTCGTACGGCAAATATACAGTGAATGACGATATCTTCATCGGCAAGGAAAAGATCCTTCGGCATCCCGACAAGCATGCCAAGACACAAAAAAAACCACACTTTAGCACTGCTGTAGTACCACTGTAGGATTACTATAGCACAAATATGCCTCCAGCCCCCTAGCATTTTCAACCGTTTCTCATGCGTTGAACGCCTCGAGTTAGCCACGACGCCCACGACCCCAATTCTTTTGTTCTGACCACGTGACTGAGCGTTGAGATGACGTCATTCTCATACATTTGATGTTTTCTACTAGCGGATTATTATCTTGGCTAGGGGTACTGTAACGGTAACTTCAAAAAGTTAAAATGTAACGCAAAGAGCATAATGTAAATGAGACGCTCAGTGTGCTTTAGAATGATTTCCGCAACCACAAATTTAAAATCCAATCTTTAAAACAATGAAGTTCCCTGAATGCGATAAAGGTGTACTTATTAGATATCGTAATTACAAATAGGCAAGTGAAAAATTAACGACATTGTACTCGAAATTTGGCTAAGTAAGTATTATTCTGCAGGAACGGCAACTCGACTGTATCACTGAATGAATTGATAGAATCGGGCGAAGGTCATGGTCGCGCATTTGTAGCGTTTTTATTATAATTATGGCGATCGTCGATTGTCATTGTGTCTAGACCACAAGGACGAATTGGGATCGGTACAGATCAGACACCATTTTTTATTAATTTGTACTTATAATTATTTAGATAGTCCTTAAAAAGGCCCTTCTTGACTCGTTTATCGTCAAACACAATTCAACGCAGCGTTTGATAAAGAGGCAACGCGAAAAAAGGGAGATGACACAATGATGGTAATTACGTCATAAAGTTTTATTTACCTTAAAAGTTTTTAGAAAAATACGTCATTGTGAATCTTGATTTAAATTAAATGTGCCAGCTTTATAAAGACGTATATTTCGTTTCTTTGTTTTCGTTTTTTGTATGTTTCGTTGATTGATGAGCACATTACGGGGGCTAAAGTTCATGGAAAATGGCAAATTTTCAGAGGTTTTTATTGGTTTAGTTTTAAAACAATTTATGATTTGATTTAGTTTATGATTTATCTCAATTGAGATCTCGATAATATCTACAAGATATTTGCGGTTCCAAAATATCTGAAGAAAGATGTATAATAACGTCACACTTACGTAAGAGTGATTGTATGAAAATATACCTCGGACTTAAGGCCCAAGCACCCGAGCAGTGCCATAAAACAGTGACTTCCTGAAGCCTACTCCTCGGTAACGGCCAGGTTAATAGGTTTGAAAAAAAAAATACCTATGTTTATTATAACAACATTATCTACTATAAATTTTTTCGTACCATTATATTTTTATCTAAAAATAATATTTATTTCTGACCAGATGTTTAAGGGACTATACCGTTAACCCAAGTTCAATACTGTATTGGGTGTAAGAGGTATGTTAATTCTTTGTGAATTTATAGTTAATATTTATGTTTTGTTAGCGACTTTGCCTACTGTAAAATTGTAAAACTGAAAGTAAAGGTATATTTTTTTTGTGTTAATGTTATTTTTTTATGTATCTATAAGCTTATTTTTATCTATACAAACAATTACTAGGTATATACAAACTTAACCCGTTGTATGGCCGGAACGTGGATCTACGCTGGACACAATAACTTTTTAATTGTGTCTCTAATTACGGCATACGAAAAGTTAAAATAATAATAAATATGTACAAAAGAGTAAAAAAGGCTGAAAAACGGGGAAAACTCATAGATCATCAAAAAATTCGTCCACATCGATGTCAATGGCTTTCAAAAGCCAAAAGGCTTTTTACACTATAACAGACTATCTTGAGGACGAAAAGGCTTGGGATTGACCTGCTCCAGTACGCACTACAACTATTGTCACTTTTATTCTTCTATTTTTTATTTTCAAATGTGCTTTTATTATATTTTTTACATTATTTTTTACATTGAAGTTTAGTTTTTACAATTTGACATTGATGTCTGTATTTTTTTTACATTTGTCATTGGAGATTATTTTTATTTTACAATTTGACTTATGTATATATATATATATTTAGGTATACTTTTTTTATGAATTTTTGACATAAATATTTACTTTGCTAAGTATTTTGTAAACTTCATTTCCTTTTCCTTTTTTTTATTGTGAATATGAGAACTATTTTGATTGCTTTTTATTTTTCTTTTCAGTAGTGTTTACATGTCTGGCAATTTGAGTATTTTCTGCGGCCTCCCCAAATGTCCTTTCCTTTGTATTGTTCGTCAAGTCGTAGAGCTCCTTAGCAGTCTAAGTTGAGCTTTGCGAAAACTGACAAATGCTTGCACTGACTGGACAGGTCCACTCAAATCTGTATGGTTCTTTCTTCAAAAGACCATCTCAAATAAATCTGCATGGTTCTCATGTGATTTTGACTAATACATATTTACTGTATGGACTTTAAAAGAGACATTAACCCCTGAGTTTGTTTCGGTATTTCTTCTCAGAGTAGTCAGTTAGAAAACACCGGCCTCATCTAGTTTAAACTGACATAAAAAAAATTACGTGTAAAAGTGTTGTTTAAAAACCTATTTACAAAATAAATATCATTTATCAAATATGATTTTTTTTATTTCCGGGAACAAAATGTATCCTTATGTGCTATTTTAGGTAATAATCTTTCCGTGTGCAATCCGGTCAGCTATTTAAGCGTTATGGAGTAACAAACATTCACACACATACACACAAAATTTCGCTTTTATAACCATACTAATATTATAAAGGCAAATTCATTATCATCATCATCATCAAGTACCTATCTCACAAAAATCGAGAATATATTAAACCTACTCAACGCCAGATAGGTATTATTAGGCCTTTACGAATAAGTAAATAATAAATATAAGGTATATCAAATATTTTGATAATAAACATAATCAAATAAAAAAGATAAAAAAAAACGACTTAAATTAAAATTGTAACATGCCAGATGTCTGAAAACGTGCGTCAAAACAGGTATGTCAAGAAATGTGTGGGAATCGCCGGCTGGTCACATATAACAATAGTTTGTCCGCGATCAAAGTCTATTATTTACCTTTAGAAGCACATAAGTTTGACAAATGCATATTTATTTAGGTAGAAAAAAAAATTAAAATGAACAATAAAAAAAATAACAAAAAATATAAACAAAATCAATCAATCTAAACACATGTTAAGATTGTTTACACATGTAAACAATCTTAACATGTCTTTTAATACAAAATTTTTCGAAAAATTTGTCTAAAAAATTTATTTAAAGAAAAATACAATTAGGTATTTACTTAAACCGATGTTAGGTACTTAACTAAATTAAAATAATCTTTGTTTGTCTTTTATACGATTTATTTTAATTAAAAAGACATCAAGATACCTAAACAGATGAAGTATAGGATTAGTCAGCCAACGTATTACAAGTATAGCTACGGGAACGTATGATAGAGTTAGGCGAAGAACATAAGTAGGTTTTAGTTGGTAAAAACGTGAGAAGCCATTCAATGATTTCGCACCTCAAAAAAGTACTGAAAACCACTGTCTTCCCGCTAAGTAGGTGGTCTTTCCTAAATCGGTCTACAGATTATTTTTTTCCGATTTCTCTAAACATATCTACGATCGGACCTTTGTAACGTTAGCAAACAATACAACGTTATCTACGTACACGGATCCTCAAATATGGCTTGAACAAAGGTTAGAATAGCTTAATGACTCATCTACATACAGCAAGCGAGCGAGCGAGCGATCAAACTCTCGTCACTAAATAATAATTTTACGTACAAAATATGGTGACTATCTGGCGTTTGAAGATAACGTTCTGTATATGCATTTGTTTGAACAGAATAATCCACAAAACCTTGAAAAACATCATGCGCTGATTAAACAAGATCTCACTAACTACATGAGCGTTATAAGTATTCCATCATTATCACGAACAAAATGCCGTTTCAAGAACATACCATACAATTTTCATAATAACTAGACTTCGTTGTTCGTTGCTGTTGCGGTCACAGAACGAGTGAGAAAGATGACACGAGATTTTGTGATTTTTTTCATTGTGAGTAATATTACGTAGATACTACTATCAATCTGGACGTTCGAGGTTTCATAGACGTTAAGAATATTAATGGAGAATTATGAAAGGAAGCAAATGCAATGGATGCGAGATGCACAGGACCGTTCGTTGAAGTGTCGCTTGGGGAGGTCTATATCCAACAGTGGACATCCTTGGAATGAAATGATGATTGTGATGATGACCAAAAAAGAAATATGTTGCACGAAGTAATGGAAACAGAAAATAATGCGATGGTGGTCGTTGGAATACTTGAATCAGAATAAAATATAGAATAACGTACCTCGATACTCCTCACAGCATTTTCATCCCCTCCCCAGGGTACGTAAGCTGCCCTGTGTTTCACCGCCAATTTGCCGGGTATAAGGTCTCCTTCAAACTTGGCACGGATGACCCAAAGAGGGCTGCCATCGTAACCTTCTTGACCAGCTACGAGTGCTCGGTCAGCGAGCATATGAGCATCGTTAGGAGTTGATGCAATCCATTCTACTGGAGCTGGAATTAAATGATACAAAAAATATTCTATCAGCCTATTATACAATCACATATAAAACCATAAATATCACATTCGCTGGTTTACATTATATTACATAATGTTCCAACTATAATATCTAAATACTACCGAATCATATTGCTGTGATTATACATATATGCGTTTCAAAGCAATGGACAGGAATTAGAATTTCAAGTGTGCGCTGCTGCCAAAAATATCTGATGTTTTTTGCTAGCATTTTGTGACTAGGTTGCGTCATTGAATCTTTTAGAAATTCAGCTAGTCGCCAGGGAAACTCAGCGTAAACAATTTAGAGAATTTTGATTTCGATTTGATCTATAAATTGAATATCACATTGGAGACGATGGGAAAAATTTCTTATTTTCAAAAATTTGCCTCTAAAGTAGCGAAGAACAACTATAATTAGTTGTTTGGAGAAACTCTAAATCCAGACTAGCTGGAGTATGGCTGGTTTCTTTATTTTCTGCCAGCAGGTTCGTCCGTCTGAAAGTACGTTTCTCCATACAAACTTTGGATCCATCCCTTTCGGGAGTGAATTTTAAAAAACCCTCTCTTAGTGCTCGCCTACGTCATAAAAGGAAACCCTGTGCAAAATTTCACGCTTCTTGTGTCAGTATTTTCGGCAGTGTGTTGATATGTCAGTCAGTCAGAGAAACTCTTATGTATAGATTTATTATCGTATCAACTATCCAGCGTCAGTAGGGCTAAAGCCGAACGCATGACAATACGCTGTAACAACAAGTTGCATATAGTAAGAAGAGACACATCTAAAAAAACCTAAAACTATAAGAACAACCAACTTACATCCATAAACTGGAGTAGGCGATACATTGGGGTATCCAGGAGCGGGAGCATAACCAAACCCTGCCTGCGCGGGTGCTGAAGGGTAGGACATCGCCGATGGTGGCTGCTGTCCAGGTTGGCCCTGCTGTCCAGGCTGGCCTGGCTGGTATGGGTAACCGAAGCTTGGTTGTTGGTATTGTTGCTGGTACTGAGGCGGGTAGCCGGGCTGGCCCGGCGGTGGGGCGCCCGCATTTACAGGGTTATATATCTGAGGGTATATTTGTTGACCCTGCGGTGGCGGGTACTGCTGAGGATTGCCATACGGATCTGAAATATTGAAGTGATGAATGAATACCAATTTTTAAAAGATAACCCGATTGAGATTTTGAATTCTATTCTAGTAGATAAAGGTATAATTATGTCTATTGTAACTGTAACAGTTTTCTCGCATTTTTGTTTAATTAATTTTCCCAAATGCTTCCAGTTTTACGATTATGCTGAACAATACTATTTTCTATTACAAATATGGGAATTCGAATTCAAATTCCGAATGTGTATATTCGAAAGTATATTTGATCTATGAAGCATTTATTCATTCTCTTAGTTAAGTGTAGTGGGCAAACGCGCCTAGGCGAATTTTATACACATTGATGATCTCATAGCTCCAAATATAAAGTGATACCGAAAGTATTCAGCTGCGTCGATACGGGTGTAACGTACCTATTGATGTATGTACATTCCATGCTTAGTGGTTATGGAAAACGTTTATTTCCAAATTATTGAAATTTCTTCCTGTTTGCATATTTTTCGTACAACATTTTTAAGGTTGGCAATATTACCATGATCAAATATACTAATATGAATAGCTATGCGCCTATTGAGTGGGCGATGAAATACGACCTATTTTTGTATGCTGGAATAAAGTAACTATCTGCCTACAATATCTTAACATATAAGTATCCACTTATTACGAATCTATGGCAATGACTGACCAGAAAATCGCTTTATCATATGATCAAGCCAAAAGCGAAGTAATACTCGTCTAAAGTAGAATTAAGATGAATAAAAAAATGGAGTGGGAAGAAGTGTAATTTATTAAGAGCATTCGATGTCTTCACTTCAGGGACACTGACACACCCGCCACCCCTCTATGAGAAGGGGTGGGCCGTAAACCACCATCATAAAACCACCCTTACTGATAGTGCTGCCAAAATCAAATTGTTGCCATGGCCGAGAATGTGTGTTCGTTATAGTATAGATCGTCTAAATTTTATCATATTATCTCCATTATTTCAGAGCAGCACACGGCGAAAATTTAGAAAATCTATGAGTTAAGTAACTACCTACGTAAGATGGATAGGTATCTAGAATACATTCGAGCTTCACCTAAATTCTTGCTCGAAGACCTGCCTACTATTTTCCCACAAACTTGAGAGAGGCGTCATACAAAATGAATAAATCTACTTAAGATCAAACACAATCCGAATACAGGTACAGATACCGGTTTTTTTGGCGTGGGAAATTATCAGAAGTCTTCTCCTGCTCGGGGTGGAGCAAAAGAAGTGTCAGACTTTTACTGACTAAAATTTTTGTTCCTTCAGTTGTTCTACGAATATGCGTTCTATAACCAGAGTGTCTCTGTCGAACAATCCTATCGTGATACGGGTAAATACCTACCTAACAAAACTGTTACCTAACTGACAAGCATTCTGTTAGAAAGCTAAGCATAGAATTTCCGAGACTATTGTATGTTGAATAACTAACAGAACAAAAGTAAACAGAATATTATGTAAATGCACATAATAACTCAATCAAAGTAGGTAAGTAAGTACTATATTTGTGGGCGTATTTAGCATATGAGCACATGATAATTATTGACGATTCTGACTGTACTTTTTTATCTCAAACTTCTAAATCCCAAAATAAACTTAAATAGACAACGCTGTACAAAAATCTAATTACAATAAAGAAAGTATTTAATCTTCATAATTACTTACGCTCATACAAGAATTATTTTTACGACATACCTACCTAGTGCGCGTATACTTCGTACAGAATACCGGGTATACGAAAAATAGATATTTGCTTTCAAGGTCAACATCCTTGTGACCCACCCAAGTGTGTTCATATAATTAAATATTTTCCCATTGGAATGCGAATGACACCAACAGGTTTTCTCGCGTTAAACATTAATTTGTTAATGTTTTTTTTTAATTTCCAATTAGGAACATGACAATTAAAACTTCGTTAACTAAATAGGTACCTACCTGCTTAAATAAATACCATACATAATTGTTGCTACCGTAATGTCGAACTGGCTAATTAAGAGTCTAGACGGCTGTTTTAAACAGATAATATTCATGTTTTATGGAGAAAACTGATGTAACATTGTGTAACCGGCAAATCCGGCAAACGCTGGTTTAACAATTTTAGATGGATAACGGATTCACATGACAACGTGTTTGTTTGGCTTCTATAGCGTTAGCCGATAAACATAACCTAGTAAACTAAAAACAGCAAAAATGTGTGTTAAAACTAAAGAATATTAAACAATACTTACATCCAGACATGTTGGAAATGTTTTAGTAATCACAGCACAAAATGAATGAACCAAACGTGAAACAGCACACGAGTACTTTTACCAACTGCCGGGTCACGGGTGATACGCAACAACAAAATAAATAGAATGGAATGACGCGGCCTCTGCCGGAGTGCCGGAGTGTCAGCTTCGATCTCAAAATGGCGGCGATGATGCGGAGGGCGCGAGAGAGGGACCGACGGAGCGTGGGAAGGAGAGGAGGGAACTCACAGATAAAGTATTAGTATGTTCCGTTAGCTGGTGCTTGTAGAGGGAAACACGTATGTAGATGACACTCAGTCACAGATAATATCAAATTTATAAAAATCTCGTGACATTGTGTTTGTTATAGAATTCTTCCAAAACGGCTTGACCGATTAGTATTATGAAATTTTTTGTGTAAACCTATTTAATATGTCGTAGGCTATTTTTCAGCCTCCTAACTCGACACCCTGTTTTTTTCTTTGAAGGTAGGATTTTTTTCAGCTTGCATTATTATTACGAGTATACTCTCTTCTCTCTTAGTTTTATGACTAATGGAACTTGGAAGGCCGTAACTCTTGTGAGATCTTATAAGATCTCCCTTAATAAGACGGTGTATACACTGTGGCTTGTAAAGTAGACAGCTACTTTAAGGTCATCTCATACATTTTTATTTGAATATTGAACCTTATTTTTGAATCCAAAAAGTATAGTAAATATTGATATATGGCTGAGCAGTTACCTTCATGTTAGAGGACAGGGATTTAAGGATTAAAGTAAAACATTATTACTTTCTTTTCCAACCTTATAATTTGAACGGTGAGGCATTCACAGATGTACACATACATGGTTACAATAAGACATATTGGTTTCTATATTTCACAGCCTAGGTATCGTATTGCTGAACCAGAACCTGCACCAATGATTTCCTGCTATCTTGATTGTTTATCTACACTGTGTATGAAAAAGGTAAAGTTTGTTTTGTTTGTAGGAGGTAATCTCTGAAAGTACTGTTCAGATCATTTTTTAACAGATAGAAAGCTCCTTTATTTCTGAGTGACTAAGGCTATATTTTATGTAAGTGGGCGAAGCTGCGGGAAAAGCTAGGTAATAATAAGTTTATAAAAAAAATAATGAACCATTTTATCATTATCATTAAAAAAATGTTAATTTTTTTTCTACCATTTTCTTCTGTCTGTTTCTAGGCTCTTTATGCTCATATGTAGTATATGGATATATAGTACAATTGTTTGCATAGTACAGTTGTTATTTCTGATAAGTAAACCTACACATCAATAACTCCTAAATTTTCGAGTGTTAATAAATGTAAAAAAAACTTAGCGTACTTAGGGTACAAATTTTACAATTTAATTTAGTTGTCCAGATGCTTAAAATGATTTTAAACGTGTTAGGTACACACATTTTTTCGAAATTTACAGACTACTTTATGAAGAATTTCTGATTTACATTCTTAGATACATAAACAATAAAAAAACCCTCAAAATTTTAATAATCTACGTGGACTTTTAATAATATTAGTGTTCAGCTAAACGACGCGCGAACGCCGGCGTTCGCTTGGGGTTTGAGGGGTCAAAATATAACATAAATGACGAAAAGTCATTTGATGATGAAGAAAAAGGTAGTGGCGAGTAGGATGATGGCGAAATTATTACTTTTAAAATATATGTCGATGTCAACACCACCGTCTTTCATAGTAGATATATCCAACTTGTAGAACACTAACAATCTTGCAGACAGTTGTAGTACTGTTAACATCATAAACAACAACTCTTGTTTTGTGGCTTTCATTCATTTACGAAAAACCTTCAGGATTTCGTTGTTCTATCTAATACATTTCAACTCTGTATTTTGCTATACCTACCTACGTCTATATGACGCAACGCAAACGCATTAAGCACCCCGCCGCCCGATCTACGCTCCCCTCAGCTATTGTACTATCGCTTGTTTTGTCGTTAGACTTCGTAATATTTAGAACGTTCAATTTAAATATTTTTAATTTTGTATGAAAATCTGATAAAAATATGTTAAGTAAATTTTTAAATGTCAAAGAACAAAAGTTGTTGTTTGTGATGTTAATAACATAGTTCTGAAAGGTAGCCAGTGTTTTACAACTAACTCTGTATACAATTTCGACTTTATATAATAAAGTTTATTTCAAACCATGTTCATACCGCACAACTTTTAAATCCTGTCAGTGTGCTCACCAAAATCGCCTGCAATTTTTTTCCATATCTTTAAGTAAATAAAGGAAATTGTAGTAAAACAACTTTTACTAATAATTTAAACTTTTATTGACACTTTCAAAAATATATAGGTAGGTTTACTAATAAGCAAAGTAATACTTAGCATGCTAGACTCGCCAAAAAAATTTTTAACCTTACAAGTGGATCAAGTATTCATGAGCTCTTGAACTATTCTGATCATTGTCATTGATTTATATTTGTAGTGTAGTGTACTGTTCCAAAATACCGAGATTCGTCCCACCAGAATTTTTTTCCTGCAATTTCAGCTACTCGACTTTATGATGTATGTTGTGTTCA
This sequence comes from Mythimna albipuncta, assembly GCA_929112965.1. NCBI lineage: Eukaryota > Metazoa > Arthropoda > Insecta > Lepidoptera > Noctuidae > Mythimna > Mythimna albipuncta. Next base: position 14,065,100 of record OV815969.1, read on the forward strand.
CACTACACACAATAAAAAGATCTAGACGTCTAGTGTGTACTATTTTTATGAAAATTAAATATTTTATATGTGCGCCATCTGTGCGTTAAAATATGAATTGCTTTGTAAATGTTTGCACGTTCCTATGTACGCACACGATAGGCTACCGGTTTCTTGAAGAGTTCAACCTTTTGATTCTAGATGGCGTTTATCACATATATCAATTCTTGAAGCAGTGAACTGATTGTTTTTGTCTACGTTCTTCTGATAGCAAGTGAACTAAAGTAAAATGCCTGGTTTTTTTTTATTATATCGGTCTAATACCAAGACTCGAGTGATAGACTCAAAAGAGTCAGTGCAACAATAAGTACACAAAGTGAATACCTAGTTAGGGAAAAACACAAAACGTTTGTGAAGTTTTGGTTGTTAATTTAATTTGGTAAATTAAATAATCAAGAGAATACACACATGGTAAAAAATATGAATTCTATGTCCTAATTCAGGATATGGACTCCCTGTGTTTTAATTTTCATACAAATCCGTCAAGCTATTAAGATGTTTAGAGATAAGATGTAACAAAGATACAGACAGAGTTATTTTCACATTTATAAAATACTTCATGATCGTCAAGTAGTAGATATTTCCAAGTATTTAATCTAAAAAGAGGTGGCTGTAAAAGTACTGGATCATAAGCACTGAGTAGGATATGATGCGGCCGGCGAAATTTATAACCGTCCCTACATTGATCGTAAATACGTTCGCAGATATATCCAGCTTGCGCCAAGCTACCAGAGTTATCATTGTTTTCACTTGACAAAAAGGTTGATTATCTGGAAAGTAAATTACCTATTAAAATCACATCGTGGTGTTGAAAAAGATGCATATTATTCAGATAAGCCATTGAATTTTATTTGCTAAGTAATTTAAGGTTTGTTTTTTAAGAATAATAGCTATATTCATTTTCGAATTTATAAGCGTTTTAAACGAATGGGTACAAATACTAATGATAGAAACAAATAAATAATTTTATTGTTTCTACGTTGAGAATATTACAAAAAATGTGATTTTTAATACAGGAAAAGCCAAATGGCATGTTTTGCCATTTACGCTGTAAAAAAGTGCGAAATACAATTTGCTTAAATTTCTTTAATTTTTTTTTTTTAAAGAAAGATTTAGGAACCTGTATAAATATTGTCTATAACCGAATATCATCATAATATGTTGGAAATATGCTTCAACTGCAAATGAGCCTGGTATTACGTTTGTAATGTAACCCCTTAAGTTTCACTTGAAATCTATATAAATCTTACCTTCTTCAATTAATTGCAAAACATGCAACAGCAATGCTAACGTTTTTTTCTTTTCCCTTGCAAACATCTCACACACGGTTGCCAAAAATATAGGACGGCAATTCATGCACAAATATAGAAATAAATCACTTAGGAATATTTCAGAATACTGTAAAAAAAGTAGAAATATTATTAAAAAAAAGAATTAATTATAAGAAAAAATTATAGGGCTGATGTTCCTAGTGTGATTTTTATTCCTTATAAGGTAAATAAAATCTTCGTTCATCAGTAGTTCAGTGCAGTTTTCATTGTACGATCGAATAGTACATACTTAAAAGTTCCTGAAGCCACGTAGAACGTACGAATGATTAAAACATGGTAAACACGAACATCGATCACGAAACATTTTGATTTGTAAGTAGGTACACAGGTACATTAGAAAAGCGAACACGAACCTATGAACATAGTTAACATTAAAACTTTAGCACTTCAAAAATATCAAATAGATAAAAATATTATTATTAGATATACTTGTGTTCAGACTGAACCTCCCAGATTTAGTTTTGAAAGCGGTCAATAGTGAAGAAGCCAAAAATGTTTACTATTCGTTGTGATACTTAAAATATTGCTTCTTTTTTAAGGAAGGACTATAGGTGTTGGCCAGTTTTGCTTGCTGTATAGCTTTATGACCGCTATGTACTAGACTTAGGATTTTTTCTGTTTTCAAAATGTGCTAATTTTATTATTTATACCATATGAGGACCCACTGACCACAGGCATTGTACAAAAACAAATTACGCAATGCACGCGCAAACAAATTGAAATTGTTCGTGGCCAGCATGTTTTTGAAAATCTTAATAGTATTTCGTTTCATCACCCGCTTCCAAATTGTTTTATTGTTTATTCCTCTCATTAAAAATGTATTATCTAACGACGACAAATGATAAGATTAAGTGCAACATTGGAACGGAACAAGAGATAGACGTCATAGTCTAAATAATTAAGTTGATTATGTAGTTTATTCAATTTTATATTTATACAATTACCGTTAATGATGGAGACAAGGATCGGCATATCGTCAGTAATGTGCATAATAACCAGGAATTGTACATCGCAAATACCTGGAAAATTTTTGAACAATCAAAATATCTACAGCAAGAATTTTAAGAAATAGCGTTCATTTCTGGCTTTGTGTCCATTAACACGTCAGTAATATTGAAAAATAAAAAAAAAAACATCACAGCAAGTAATTGTTCTGGATTTTTTTTTAAGTTGGAACATCATGCAATAACTACAGTCGGTCGACTGCAGCCGACCTTACCCGAACGATAACGATTTACATAGTCGAGCGTGACGGCTCAGTCTGATTCAATATCCACAAAATAAAGTGATCAGCAAGCTTAAAGAAGTTTTCAGTTTAAAAATATAGGACACGTATTTTAGTTTTAGTTGAAAAAAATGAGCTGATGCATCAACTTTTTTGAGTGGGGATTGTTAAGTTTGTTTTAGGTAAAAACTGATACATTTTTAGACTTCCGTACCTCAAAAGAAAAAAAAACTGAACCCTTATAGGATCACTTTGTTGTTCGTCCGTCCGTCTGTCTGTTTGTCAAGACCCTTTATCTCGAGAACGCGTAAAGGTATCGAGTTAAAACCATATGCTCAGGTCTGTAGTCCTTTTAAGCCATGAAAAAATCAAACTTCTAAGTTAACGATTAACGAATAAAAAGATACGGCCGTTTATGTCGCAAAAAAACGTATATTTTGATACTCTCAAAGATCGAAATTCATAGGGTTCTACCCGTTGACCCAGAAGCCTGAAATTTGGCACAAAGCAAGGTCTTATAGCACAAGTATACTATAGTAAATTTATTGTTATATAAGACAAAAAAAAATTAATATAACAGAGAGCAAACAATTTTTTTTAGTCATCCGCTACTGCATAATTACGATATGTCCATACCTGACCACAATACATTACATTAAAAAGATGAATGCAATCTGCTAGTTTGTCATACATTTGCATTAGCTCATACCAACAACAGTGCAAAGCCTCTTCTTGTATTACTTTAGGTTCTATGCAAATACTCTGCAATGGAAAAGTTTTATTATAAGTCATTTGAAAATTATAAATATTATGATCACATGATTTTAAAATTAGGTATATTTCTTTTTTGTAAACCTACTTTTTGTTTACCTTAATAACAAAGTCGCAAGCTGTATCTTGGAAAATAATCTTCTTTTGTTTTGACATTGTGTTTTTAACTGCCCTCAGCAGCAATGTATTCAACATTAGAATTCGTATGTAAATATTAATAATAATGAAGTATAAGATCGATCCTTGCAGCATGATCAAAAAAAAATTTGTATGGGCACCGATATTTTGTATGCGGAATGTTCTCAAGAAAAGTGGGATAAGCAGCTGCATGATTGGTAATACTATCAACATTATTGAAATGAGACGTCTTCTTCTAAATACGGTTTTAGATATGTTAAAACGTTTGTCGACATTAGCAAGATTATTAAATAATTCAACATAGTATTTTGAATTAAAAATAGCTGTAACGAAAACTGAATAAATGGCTTCAATAATGCTTAGCATGCCAAAAGTTTTAGTCAAGATGTTCAACGGCACGTCAGATTTTGTTTCATGCCAACTGAGTGGTTTCACGAAAACCATTGATACCAAAATGTGAGTTATGATTAAAAACAATGAGTAGAACTTAGTTACAAACTTTGTGCTAACAACGCAGTTCTTCTCGTATGAAACCAATTTTGATCCAAATATAGACGCAAAATGAATTAACGGTTTTGCAGCAACGGCTAGTGAATACGGTGGTACACTTTTATTCACATGGTTTGTCGAAATTATATTATCAACTGCTTTTACGTTAGAAGAAAAAAATAACACATTTTTCGATGTCTGGAAATCGTCAACGTAAATCATCGTTCTTACTTCTTCAGTGTCTCTAAAATACTAGCTATTGCTAATGACGATAAGCTTTTATACCCATATTTTTGATACAATACATATAATTTTCATCATTCAAGACTTTTAATAACTCTTGAAATTCATTAGACAGTAGTGCTATATCTTGTTTTGAGTATGTAATTGAGTTCATAATGATATTAACAATTTATTCGATTTGAAGGGTGACAATCACTAGGCAATGAAGCTTTACTTAGAATTCCCTGAATGATAGAATGAATTCCGTAGGAGAACCAAAGTAGTCCAGGTGACAAGGTCGAATAATTCCCAATATTAACTGTTAATGGGGAATGTATGATTAAGAGGTTCACAAAACAGATGCAGTTGATGGTAGACTTGTGATCTGGTAAATGGCGATGGGAGTCCGCTTGACGCGAGAAGTACGGCTGGGTCATTGTGTCGACGCTTAGAGGAGATCTATGTACAGCCGTGGGCGAATTTTGTTATTATTGTTTGTTATAGTACCGATATTATACTGTCTGTATACCAAAATGATTGTGAGATACTAGTTAGAATGATTTGAATAAAGTTTTTGCATTATTTGCCACCTAAGAACAGAAGAATGTAGAATGATTCCTGTGTTCTGTGTTTGCCACAAAGCTCAAAGCAAAGTGAGAGTCAGAATGACGGGTGTACCTCAGCGAAATAAATTATAGTAATTACCGTTTCAAAAATCTATTATTAAGTACCTAGTTCTATAATATCGGTACCTCCTTCAGAATGAAATTATTACAAAATTAAGGTGCACCCGCCATTTGGGTGTTCTGTTATATTTCATTATTTAAGCATTACTGTTAAAATATAATTACACCAAAAAAATGTACCAAAAAAGTATCTCAAGTTAGAGCAGGCGCCAAAGGGAGTTGAGTGCGTAAAATATGAGGATCGCCTTCTGTGAATAGTTTTGGACTCAGAAAAGCATGCAGATTATGATTCTGGATGTTGCCAGGAGGTATAGGGTCCATTTTTTTTTACATCCCTCTCCCTGAAACAGCTAGTAAATTGACTGCAAGGACTGGGCTCAAAGTCATCAGATAGGACCAGAACCCTTCTGTGGTATCTAAAAGAACCAGGCCATGCAGACCCTTAAAGGCAACCTAATAAGGCGATTAAAAAAAGCACTGGTTGGTACAACCAGGACTGCTACACGCCAAATCTCTTATAGAAGGCTACTCACAAAAACGAACTGCCGAGCTTCGTGAGCTTAGCAGGACGAACATCTGTGCGATTGCCCGCGCCTTAACCGGCCACTGCAAACTGAACAGGCACCAATTTCACATGAAACTGAGTAACACTGATGTTTGCCGGTACTGCAATCAGGAGAGGAAGACGCCTAAGCACCTTTCGTGTGAATGCAGGCCCCTTATCCACAAACGCAGTGTCCATCTTGGCCGACACCATTATTCGCCCGGAGGAGAAGCTAGAAGTATTCTAAATTTCCTGGAAGCCTCCGGGCTAAATGAGTTACTATAAGAAAGTGGCGAGCCACAATATAGAATTTAGGTCGCAGTGACTACATCCCCTGCACTACGGGAGATGCATAGCCCCTTATCTTCAAAAAATAATATCCCTTTGGCGCCTGCTCTAAGTAGAAAAGAACCTTGATCATGTCGTGTGTCAGTCGCGTGACACACGTCGTTGACATAAACAAATAATGCCATTTCTGATAACTTTCGATAACTTATTTAAATAAAGAAATGAAAAAGAAAGATATCAGAGATGGCGGTAATTGTTTAATTTAAATTTAGCCAATAGCATTCTGAATATTATAGTAGACCCCTAAATTGAGACGTTGAATACGGTTCCATGCTACTGTACATGTGTATGTGTGTGTTTTTTTCTGATAGTGAAACTTACTAACCAACTAAGCCCTGCGATACCTACTAACCAACTAAGAAGTACATTCTTATTGGACGTCAGAAAATATAAGTTTTTAGTTCACTTGATTTAAGGGTTTTTAGACCTTACGACTTAAAAGCTTATATCTAGCGAGTTTCAGCCGTCCTTCGTTAAGTTAACCATGTTTGAAAACTAAATCACTGGTCGATAATGGTCAAAGTATCTATCAGGTCATAGTCATAGTACTTTATTGATAGGGGATTCTTACAAATCATAATTATACAGATATATCAAATTACGTAATAGTTAACAAACGATAGAAATAATAACATTACAATGTCAAATAATATAAAATGTCAAACAAATAAAATAAAATACAAGAGTACAAGTCAATAGAAGTCAAATCACAGATTATAATAAAACATAAAATTAAAAATCATCAATACTAATAAATGATGCAAGATACTAAAATAAACCAGCTAGTGTTTTTAACTTTTAAAAACTACTTTTCTGGATAACAATTCTTATCTTGAATGTCATAGAATTTGAAATAGTTCCATAACATTCAAGTATACAACTTTTTTCGTTTCCTGAAAAAAATTTTTTTGGAAGTGTGTTCAGTTTTGTCTATTGAGCAAGCCCTTAAAAGGAGACAGTTTTTTTTGGGCCCACTATTAAACGGTAACGTATATTAATCATATTTCACACGGAAAAAGTGATCACCTTATTATAATTAATAAACCAAAAATTATATAGAAATCTAACCGGAATAATGAAATAATAGTAAAAAAGTGTTACGGCAAAAATGCTTGATTAGGAGCGTTTTTAGGTTCACTTTAACGTGAAAATAAAATGTTACTACGGTGCGCAACGGTGGTGACATTGGCTTTAAATACGTTTAAAGATATAATAATTAATTGGTACAGTGAACTTGTTTTTGATGTTGTTATTAACGGTTAACACAAATATCAAGTATAATAACGTATGTACTTTAAAAATCACCGTGGAACAAAACGTAATTAATAGCCTATTACAGATGCTCTGTGGTCCAGTTTCAAACAGTTTGACACTGGCAATCTGACAGACAACATAATCCCTTAGTTCCGAATTACCTCAAAAGCGATTATATCGCGAATTCGACCGAATTTAATAGTCCCAAAATATAAGGACTATTGAGTACTCGCTTTTGACGCAATTCGGAACGCAGGGTATTATTGTTTCAGATTATTATGGTTTCTTCTGTTTTTTTCGTGTTTGGTTTATATTCGTAATTCGAAAGATTTTATGAAAATGGCATCTGTAGATACAATGCATATTCCACAAAGTCGTTATATCAATTGTGCAGCACAGTTTCATCGGAATGTGCGCCAACTTATGTGTATGTGGATTTCTCGCGAGGTGAGTGTTTATGTTACCCACCTAATCATTACTGGGAGGAACATATCCCAATCCCGCACGTTGAGCTCTTCATACTATCTATGCTTGGTGTGAGTTCAAAGTCTGACCCCACATCCACCTTCTCCACTAATATAACTTGCCCACCTACTTTTTTCAGTTACACTCACAAGATGCCGTTTGTGAAAACTGCTTCATGATATTACAAGAATGTATTCAAACTGGTGATTCAGTGAGAGGATTCGGACATTGGAATATTTGCATCTCATGTGAACTTTACATTTCTTTAACTAACTCCAGCCATGCCTTTGCCCAAGTAGGATCTGGTCTTTCACTAAAATATTCGTAGTAAAGGTATAAACACACACAAACACTACATTAGGTTGCTTTTTCGTCTATTTACAGTGCAATAAAGATTTCTATAAACAAAATATATTAAGATAGACTTTATTTGCAATACTAATGATCTATTTTCTCAGGTGGAACGTTAGAACAAGTCTGTATGGCTATCTCAGCCTGCTGGCTGAGAGCTTCCCGAGCTGTGCGTAGAAACAGGGAACAGGATGAAATCAGGGATATGAAAATACAGCCATTGGATGTTGAACACAGCAGTAACTTCCCACAACCACCTCCTATGCCTATGGCTGTTACACCTGCTACACAGAGGAGTACCAACAATTACTATGTCTAATTACAAGCGTGTTGCTTCTACTTCCCGCCACTGTATATTTAGTCTGTCAATGATTTTAGTTCAAATAATTATCTTCTACGAGTCAGGTTACAACTAGGGCACACCAGTAGGAAAACTTATTATATGTACATATTTATATTCTAGTTGACACCACCCCATCAATTACTAACACTAGAGCTGCTCTTGCTAGATACTGTTGTAATTGTTTAGTGGACAGACGTACTGTTGCACAGAACAGTAAAAACATGTTACTAAGGACTAGTTTTGTTTGTATATCCTGCGCAATGTTCCACGTGATTTTATTTTTTCATTTTATTAAAATAAATCCGAAAATAATACGTTTCGGTGGTATGATACACCTCCATGAGTTAGATTTTTAGTCCGACTATGGTTTTTAAAGTACAGTTTGGGACAATAAGGCATTTTGATATTATTTTTCGTTAATAATTATGTTGCGCAGTCTAGTTAGAGAATGAGGGCGCTTGAACAGCAAGTGCGCAACGCGATTCTTAGTAGCGGTGACAGTGCCACGCCTACTTACTTCTTCCACTGTTTTTACTGTTCCATGTACTGTTGGCTGTTGTGCACATGTGATGTGTATAGTGTGGTTTTTATCTTGGGCGCGGTATCAAGGTGAGGTTGAGCCACCTACATCTTTTTTAGATGAAATACTGCTTTTAAGAGATGACTTTAAAAATGATGATGATGAACAGTAATACATACTTCTTGTAACGTACCTATAATGTGTTTTTTTTTCACCTTACATATCACCTTAGGGCCGGCGCCCACTGCCGGCATGGCGCGGCATGGCACGGCAAAGGATTTTATTACAAATCTAGTTATTTTGAATCTTATTTCAATTAGTCTAGAATTTATGTTACTTTATTTCCACACCACGATACCAGGACTCGCCGCGGCATACTGTGGCATGCCGCGGCGCGCCTTTACATTTCGCGAGACGTAATGTGTCACTTTGTGTCAAGGAATTATGATTGCTAATAGTTGAAATGTGGTTGAAACTTGCACAGCGGTCATTTTGGTTAATTGGTCCAGTCGATACGCGGGGGGTAAGGGAAGCAAAAGACGCACTTGCGCGCGCGTTTTTTTTTGTCTCTCACACTGACCGAGCACGGCAAGAGATTAGCAAAACTGATTGATGCAGGAGTGGCTGGACTATCAGTACGATGCCACGGCATTCCGCGAGATGCCAAGGCATGCCGTAGCAAGACCTACCGTACCATGTCGGCAGTGACCGCCGACCCTTATTATTTTAGGTGGTACAGTCAATGGCCGGCAAAAGCCGCGATATTTCGAAATATATCTTTCGAAACATATATCTCGATATAGATGTATATTTCATGAAGAAGTCTATCAAATCGTGTAAATCACATCAAAATCTATCACGTAGTACAGATGTGACTTTGTTTTATACTATATATTATTGAACAGTGCACTATTTTGACTTAAAATACCAAGGATACCTATCCACTCATTAGATAATCGCTCTTGTGAGATTTTAGGTTACTGTGAGAGTCATGTTTTGACTGTCGTATTTCAAAGTATTCCGGTTAGTTATAGTTTTGCTAATATTACCACTGTAATCTAGAGATTATAAGGAATAAACTAACGTACATTTCATTGATATACGCCGAAAAATTGTAGTGGGCCCAAACTCCAAACAAAAAAACTGACTCCTTTGTGGAGGGCTGTCCCTTACACCTTGTATAATGTTCGGTCGTTTTTGTATCAAAATAAAACCAACGTATGTATAAGACTATGCTACTTTATTAATTAAATTTAATGTTATATCATTTCTTCTAAACACATATTTAGCTAGTCTTAAATTTAGAATGAAGAATAATACATATAACATCTTCGTCCATCGTCTTCAGTCCATTTGGATAATATATTCTATTTACCAAAAACCGCACGCTTAAGTTCTGAAAGAATAGTTATTAATATTTAAAGTTAGATTTGAAGTAGTGTATATATTTAAAGGCGAGATGGGCAATGGTGACACGGGCGTTTTTTGCGCACGTAGCCGGTGCAGTAACCTTCCAAACTAACCAGTTAACGTTATAGTTATGGCGTGCCCAACCAGTAGAATGCTGCTTTATCAATGAGCGCGGTGAATAATTTTTACTTTCACGTGAAACCGCTGGTAGAAACTAGTGGTACAGACGACACAATACTGTGAAAGTCTGCCTCGTTTGGGCGGCGTACCGCCGTGTTCTCGTAGAGGCAATTGGCGGCGGTGACTTCTCGCGTCCAACCGTGGTTCAGGAGTGAGAGGAAATAGAAAAACCGCAGTTGCCACTGTAGGTGTTCCGTAATTAGTAGCTCACCGTTTAGCCGACCGGTAAGGACCAGGCTCGAATCGACGGCACGTACTTCAACTACTAAAACTGTGCAAGGTTATTAGCAGTTTTAACTCGATTAATTATTATTATACTCTTAGCTAGTCTATATTGACCCACAGCTGTGCAAAAGCCTCCCTCCATTCTTTTCAATAATCATAGTTTCTCGCTTTCTTATTCCACGTGTCGCTGTGTCTGGGCTCCAATCCTGCGTTTTACGGGCCCACAGCTCGTTAGACATACGCAGACATGTCCTGCCTAGTCCCATTTAAGTTGAGGCAGCCTTTTGAGCCACATCAATGATTTGCGTTTTGGAGCGCAGTGTTGTGTTTAGTACTTCGACATTATTAAATACTTGCCGTAGAGTAGATATCTGACAAGCCAAAACACACAAACGATAGAAAATATTACGCAGGCAATTCCCAAACTCAAGCTTGTCAGCTGACATAAAAACGTGCAAATGAAACTGAAAAATTAAAAAAACAAACAGATTGAAACAAGAATTTAGATTAAATAAAACTATTTATAATAATTAATAATCAATTCCTTATCAGTCCACTTAACCCCGGATAGATGATGAGTGAGTCTCCAACTACAGTTCATATCTCGTTTTGCATCATAGTGATCCTTATTCTCATAGCTATAAGGTTGTTGTCAAAACTTAAATAAAACTATAAACAGACTGTTGTACCAAAGACAGAACATCAAAAGGCGGACAGGCGCAGTAGAAACATCTCATCGTCAGCCTTTTTAATGTTCCCACTGCTGGGACTCAGGCCTCCTCTCTAGGAGAGGGAATGGGCCTTAATCTACCACGTGGGGTTTCTCCATTTACACGAATGCAATTGGCCGAGGCTGGGCCCACGTGTAAACGGGACTAGACTGGCCACTGCAAATGTTTGATTATTATTATTATAAGCCCGTAGTGACCCACTACAGGGCAAAGGCTTACCTCTCTTCTTTCTTGGGCAACCAATCCTTTAGACAGCAGTCTAATTCATCTCGTCATCTCCTTTTAGGCCTTTTTTTATGGCGGGAAAAAATAATTCAATGACATCCCTCGCTCTTGGGCGGAACGGGAGATAGTGTCAGACTCTTACTGACTAAAAGACCCACCCCGTTCCTTCTAGCCTTCATACCGGGGCTCGAGCTGTCTTCGAAATTAACCCTGGCCCTAGTAGGTTTCGACCCAGCTGGGTCCCTGCTGTTGCTAACAACTCCTTGAGGCGCGCGGAAACAGTACGCGCCGTCGACGACTTGGGCTTGGTCCGGACAGTTACCGGACGGCCGGACAGCGAGCTACCCATTACTCACTGTCCGCAAGCCCGCGCCTACGGTATCTCCTTTTAGGCCTACCGTGCTCCTAAAGTTGAGGGGCCGATCTGAAGCGATTTTTGCCCAATTACCATAATCAAGTGGCATGCAGCAGATACGGCCCACCCCGTTCCACTTAGGCTGTATTGCCTAAATCTGCGATTTGAGTATTGGAACGAAGAACGTTGGGTATAAGAGAAGATATAAATATGTGATTTAAGTAAATTGGTTTTGTTTTCGTCTTAAGACCAGACAGTGCCAACCAAAAACATTCATCAGACCTCGCTAGCGAGTAGTTGCGAGGAGGATAAATGTCTTTTTTTTTTTCGATGGGTAATATCATCTTATGACAACCCCCGCTCTTGGGCGGAGCGGGAGATAGTGTCAGACTCTTACTGACTAAAAAACCCATCCCGTTCCTTCAAGCCTTCATACCGGGGCTCGAGCGCCCTTTCGGATAACCCTGGCCCCAGTAGGCTTCGACCCGGCTGGGCCCCTGCGGTTGCTGACAACTCCTTGAGGCGCGCGGGAATCGGAATCCCGGCGGCGGCGGCGAGAGCGCCCCAACCCAATGCCCCTTTACATTGGATTGTTAATTCAATGTATTGCGCTCACGACTCGTCGCTGTGCCAGCGCTGCGCTTTCTTAGAGAATAGCACCCATGGGCACTTATGAAACGTCAGAAGCTAGTGCACGGTTCGAAATTGCTGATTCTATATTATGTTTATATTATCTAAACCGCGGAGGACAAAAATATAAACGTATCTTAAAACTAAAATAGCGCAGCATAGTATAGTTTTAGCTTGTAGAAGCAAATATTTTAACCTTTAAATCACCGTAACTGACCGTTACTATCGTATAAAACTTCGAAATAGAATATTCCGTGACCAGCCATTGTTTACATAATTATTATTTATATACCTACAGTCCCGCTGTGAACTTGTTCTGCCGTATTTTATATTCCCAAAAATAACATAATACACGTTTATGTTATGCTGTGCCTGCGTGGTGTAGGTAATAATATATTATTAGCGAAAGATTTTTGCAAATGGTTTAGAAATATGCCTCAGTTTGTTTAATATCATGAATGGCCGGTATTCAATCGGAAAATCAAGTGGTATTTTTCATAATTCAGGGTGTCTAAAATTATCATGATTCCCATTCTCATTCATCGAGTAATGTGATTACGGTGTATGAGAGAGACGTCTTTCTCACCTACTGGGGCAAGGGTTATCCGAAAGGGAAGCTCGGTCCCGGTACGAAAGGCACGAAGGAACGGCACGGCGCCATGCCGTCGCACGGTGCTGCGAACAGTGCGCCGCGTGCGTATTTTCAGTCGATATTTCGCAGTTGGCGTGAGCGCATGTGTGTAAAACAAAATGGTGAAAAATATCGATACAGACTTCTTTGTTTCAATAATGGAGGCACGTCGTCATTCTAAAATATTCAAAAAAATCTCATTCCCAACCAACCGCCCACCGTGCAAAGGCACGGTGCCGCACCGTGGTAACGGGCCCTTAGTGGTTTGAATCTAACTAGAGAAACAACTATCGAGACTGCAGCGACTATCTTAAGTAATATTATAAAGAGGAGTACTATAAGGTGCATAGAAGGTAACCTCTGGAGGGACTGGTACAATAATGTAAAGTTTTGCAACTGACACTGAATTTTCGCTTAGCGTCACACTTTTCATTTTGGAAAAATACTTAGTTCCACAGACATCTGTTTTGGGACACTAGTAGTTAGGACACAAAAAATCTCCTGTAAACAGTAGCTATTGATGAAAATATTAGATATCTATACTACAATGAGAAATCAAGTAAACTATGACTACATACCACATGATGTGTTTGGTATATTTTCACTTAGAAATAAGTTTCCAATACAAATCCGTCTGTGCTTATCGTCATAAACTTTTGCTAAAACTTAAGAATCGACAATGAAACTTAGAATTAAATTATTTTGGTCTAAGACCTAAAGACGTTCATAATAATGACTTTGACAAATTCCACAGACCAAAATATTTTTTATATTTAATTTGAATATAAAAATAATAGACCAAAAGAGTTTAGCTCGTACTTTTTATTAAGTCATAGTTTTTGACGTATAAAAGCACATATATGGTTGCTCAGTTTATCTTGACCAGCAGCACAAATGATAGCAAAACTGGGCAAAACGATGTAGTCGAAGACATTGCCTGGTCTTGCATAGGCAATTCCTTCGTTTGAGTCATAAGCAATAATTTAAGGTCTCTTACATTTTTCTTTAAACGCTAGGTAAGCAATATATTAATATATATTTATAACTAGCGATGTTGGTTATAATTTAACCTTTTTACCGCCACAGTCAAAGCAAATTGTGTCCAGCACGCCACGGTTATGACTACAAGACAGACTTAAACACTAATAAATCTTATAAGTATTATTTTTCTTATTTGTATTGTTTACTATAAATGATTAATTCACCGAGCGTTGGCGCTGGAAGCACGGTTTCCTTTTTTAACTTGGCGATTAAAAGGGTAATAATAATAATTATGTAATTACCTATATCTTAGAGCTAGATTAACTAGGTATATATTTATTTACAATTATAACTAGAGTTGAGAAGGAAAGAAAGCAAAGAGAACAGTGTGTTTGATAATGGATAATAACTTATACTCTATTTAATAGATCATTACAAAAAAATTACATAAAGTAATAAATAATTTAGTAAAGTTTCAGCTCGTCTTGAAGTTACCTTAAAGACAGTAATGGTTTATCATGATACAGTGTTAAATCCCTGCTGGAGGCAAATACATTATATTATTCCATATCATGCCTCAAATCGGCCTTATTTGCCTTACACTGAGCACAGATGACTTTAAGAATAAGAAAATTTAAAAATATAAGAGGTGTTTTGAAATGTTCACTTTGGCCATCATGGACTGGCATGGAGAGAGATTGGAAGAAAATTCATTTGTAGAAAAAGAAGCGGCAGTAGAAGGGATAGATTAAATTAGTTTTGGATTTCTCATCGAAAGCTCGTGGTAGCTTGAGGTGGCGGTCTCAACGTCGTCTTCTGTTGAAAAGAAAAAAAAAACAATAATTAATATTTTTGAGCAACTGAATCTGCCTAACCTAAATCTGTTAACATGGAGCAACTTCTACTACCCAGCAATCGGTTAGAGAGCGTGTCAGAATTTCTGGCGTCTGACTATCCTGTTATGGTTTACGATCCTGCTGTGAGCAGTAGCTTAGCGTGAGGCGGCGAGCGGTAAAATCAAAAGTAAAAAAAAATATTTGAAGCACGCCATGAGTCGCAGCTCATAGCGTCTCGCGCCTTTTACCGATGCCGCCCCGCTCGCCGCGCCACTTGCTGCTTAGACAAAAGTCGTGAACAAGCCGTTAAAGATATACAAATGACAGCCGTAGTAGAAAAAGAAGGAAAACTTTTGCTTTTACTTGCTTTCCGAGACTCAAAGGAATCTCGTTATAATAAGATGGTCACCCGTCAATAGATCGACCTCGGAAGTCTTTGCTTAACCTTGGCAATTTGTTCGGGCGGTTGTTTTTACTTAGCAACAATAACTAATATTATTTTGCAATATTTACTGTTCATTATTTATTTAATCTTCAGATAACAAAAAGGTACAAAAGCGGACATTAGGTCCGCGTTTTTTTTTATGTTTATGTATTCTCTATCATTCAACCTAGGGTGGTGTAGAGATAATATTATTATATTATAGTGGTAGATATAGTTAGTACAATTTTAAGTGTTGCCATATTGCGTACCTATTTAGGTACAGTACAATTTACGAATGATGACAGCCGTGAAGTTTGCGCAGAAGGCTGCGCAGTAACGTATTTTAGGAACCAAATGGCGACGTGCGTGTGCGAGAAGAGTGTAGTATGCGCGAACGTGCGCAAAGGCTAATTTCGCGGCCGCCATCATTCGTGAATTGTACTGTACGTCAAATAACCAAATGAAATATGCTGCTGGGTTATTTGTAACACAGCAACTTCTGTGTTTTCTTATGTTAGGTTTTTTTTTTTGAGGTGGATAATTATCAAATGATTTCTTTCGCTCTAGAGTGGAGTGACGAGGCGTGTCAGACTTCTACTTACTAAATTCCACCTGTGTTTCTTCATTTGCCCTTTGTCAGAGTGAAATTGAGCCAAGGAGCGATATTATAAGTCATAAATTCTTATTTCTTTGTTCTGCGATAACTATCGTTAACTAGTACCTAATCTAAGCTTGAATTACTAGTTAACGAAACCTCTCACGTAACAATAAACCATAAAACAGAGGGATAAGAGGTTCTATGGTAACGTATTCATTAAAAATGAATATAAAATAGGTACTCACTTCCGAATATTACTCCGACACCCCATAGAATGAGAAGAATCACTGCTACGATGACCAGTAAAGTAAATATCAAACTGAGGATCTTGCACAGGAGATTACACACGCAACTGTAAAAAAAAAGAGTAAAATAAAATTAAATTTACGCATGTCAAGACGTCCAGCATGTTCCGGGTCGACACAGAACAGTTGACTGTTCCGTGTGGGTCGAGGTATCTTAAGTGTGTGAGTGTGTGAGTTTACATGTGAGTGCAACCATAATTTTTTTTTCCAATATATATCGTGCAATCAGTCCTTCCAACTATGAGCAGATGCGTTAAACGAATAATTCCGGTGGAGTGATATTTCTCATTAGAAGTATCCTCCATACGAATATAATGGCTCATATATTGCCGAGTGCAACCATAATAGAACAATAATTCCTAGTTTGGTGTTTTTTTCTTGCCATTACTGTCCCACTGTTGGGCAAAGACCTCCCCAAAGTCCTTCTAGACATTCTTCTTCAGCGCCCTTTCGAACCAGTCTTTCTACAAAGGGGGCAAGATGATCAGAACGCGTACCATACCATACCGTGATCATCTCACTGGGGTATTTCTAAGTCAGCCTCGTTTTCCCTCAGCAGGAATGTACTGCATGGCGACATTTGCGCATTGGTCTTTATGCATGCGGCTGAATGACTATGGTGTGATATTCTTTATCTTTCTTTAAGACTTCATTTGTCGCGCTAATATTATTAATGCGAAAGTCAGTATGTATGTATTTGACTGAACGGATTTGTATGGATCCTGGATTAACACTTGCGACGACAGGTCAGGAGCAAATAAATATAAAAATACCTGTGTCTGTCTATCTGTCTAATACCTTTTTACATTTTAACGGCTGAAGGGATTCAAATGAAATTGGGCATATGGGAAGACCAAACTCTAGGATTCAGAATATTTTTTAGTCCCGGAAATATGTTACCTAGAAATATGAAATAAAAGAAGACATAAGGGATATCGGAAAAACAGAGCGCGTTTTATCAAACCCAAGCAACAAATAGCGCCTTTAATCTTCAATGGCATCAGTTCAGCATTTGTCAGTGCAAGTGTGTTAACCACCCCTGACATCGGTACTACCAGTCAATGTAGACACGGGTTTGCGGATAGCGAGCAACGGGTAGCTTGCCGTCCGGCTGTTCGGTAAAGAAACCCTGGGTCGCGGCGACGCGATGTGTACCACGCGCGCCTCAGATTTTAGCAAAATTGCAAAGGCTATTTAGGGCCAACCTGCCAATGCTGCAGATTATTTGATCGAGTTACCGTAGCCCTTGCAATAAAGGGCAATTGAAAGAATACTATGGGTTTCTAGTCAGTAAAAGTCTGCCACTTAATTCCAGTCTACCCAGAGCTGGAGAAGCCATGTGATGACCACGTAAACAAAAGGTGCGTTAAAAATATCTTAATTAGAATCTTGTTTGCTTCTTTAACATCTTCTCGTTAAATTATGTTACGTGGTACGAATCTATGAAAAGAGTTCAAGGACCAGAAAATCAATTTGCACTTTGTGTGTTAAAACAATGTAAAACTAGTTTTATGTCCACTGCTTTACTCGTACGTTATTAGAATTTAACGACAGCCATACGTTCTAAACGAGAGTAAAATCGGCCATAGTTCGTATAAGTACCAAATTATATAGCAGTTTCATTGTTGGATCATTCGTTGCAAGGTTAAGGAAATCAACGTAAGTTCCATAATTACACTTTTTTCATTAGGAAATCATCAAACGACTTTTCTATCTCTAGGTGGACCTACAGCACAAAATAGACAGGTACAGAAGTCAATCTACATAAAAAGCGCGCTCGAGCAACGCACACATAGACACCGCTGTCCGTACACGATATCTCGGTCGCGTCTCGGACCACTCGTCGAACAGTTCCGACTCGAACGCTCCTTAGTTGGCGTCCACCGAGCGTTGGCATAAAGAGTGAAGTACCTACATACATGAGATTGTCTTCAGTACCTATCTATTTTGTGCCTACAGTCAGATTTTTACTGACTAAAAGTTGCACATTTGCTTTTTGGGGTTCAGCGCCATGGTAACTCTTTGGAACCATCCCGCAGCCCTGATATGTTCTTTTTTTAGCTGTTACAAACTAGTACTTGTTCTTTTACACTTTTGTCGTATTTTATTACAACATTGGGATTATGTGAAACAGAAAATAAAGTCCCACATACCTCCGTTGAAAAGGGAGGCTGGTTTTATGTCTGGTAGGCGACTGCCCGATAGATAATTTTTGGGTTGATGTATGTTTAAATCACGCGAAGAACTTATAGCGCGAAGCAGGATTAGTTCTACATTAAACGATGGGCACGATTTTTTAGCTCCTAATCATCAACTTGCCAGCCAAAAGATGTCCACTGCTGGACATAGGCCTCTTCGAAGTGTCGCCACAACGAACGGCTCTGTGCGTCTCGCATCCATCACATTCCCGAGACTTTCATCAGGTCTTCGGTTCACCAATTTTTAGCCATTTTTTCATTACATAGGTAGATTTAACGAAAGGTTAATGCTACAAGGCATTTTCTAACAAACTGTTATTGTGATAGAATTGTTTTTACTTGCATAGTGTTCAAACAAAAAAAAATACATAACATTAGCCCTTTGTTTAAAAAGGAAGATACTCCGAAAAGACTTGGTGGTTTTTGAACAACATAATAACGAAGATTCGTGCAAAATATTGCTGATTTCATTACGATAGGGATTAATTTTACTCGAGTGTCGTATCGTATAGGCTAGCATCATAGTTACTACATATCTGTATAGATGTCGCTAAAATTACATTTCCACTGTATTATAGATACAGAGAAAACCTTTGTTCAAAGTATTATGAATCTATACGATTCAATATACCTACGTATCCTTATCATAATAATCCTGATAGTAAAAAGATAACCCGATTTAATCAACAGTTTAAGATAATATCTTAGGAGCAATCCATTATTATGTGAAAAATTATAACTAAGTTTATTCCTGATTGATATAATTATATTAGAAATACATTTATTAAAAGAAAAAGAAA
Source organism: Mythimna albipuncta (assembly GCA_929112965.1). Taxonomy (NCBI): domain Eukaryota; kingdom Metazoa; phylum Arthropoda; class Insecta; order Lepidoptera; family Noctuidae; genus Mythimna; species Mythimna albipuncta. The sequence goes on from OV815969.1 coordinate 14,084,355, forward strand.
AACGATTATACTATACACTATTGGTTATAAATAAAATGAAACAAATTAATTTCTAACACTACTGCAGCTTTGTCTCGCTGGAAGTTTTTTTAGATTATCTTTTAAAATTGCAAATTATAAATACGCGCAGAATAACTTAAAATCCTAGAATTTATAAATGGATAGAAAATTTAAAATTGTGATACAACCTTCAGTTTTTATTCAAAATGGTACGGTCAAGCGGTAAAGTCTTTATGAAATCTTTATTATATTATAATACAAAGTACTCATCTACCAATATAGGTGTACTATGACGTACCAATGTTATTATGAGTACATTGTGAGAGACGAAGCCCAGAACAAACAGCACTGTCCCTTTTTAACAAGGAATCAATGAAGACAATCAGGAATGTCATGGATATGAAACGGATCTAGATACGGATACGGATATAAGCATAATATTGTACCGGTTTCGGATATCATATTTTGGATTATCCACTAGTTTCGGATAGTTTCGATTATGGATATAATAATTTTAAAATTATAAATGTAAAAAATTCAAATATTAAGATTTGATTCTTTTTCAGTCTAGATAATCCTTTGTTTGACAATTTACATAAAATATAAGATTTGTATTTCTGTAGGTGTGTGAATAAATAAAAGTGATTTGTTTTGTTTTGATTTGGGAGAAACAATCAGAAAACTGTGGTCCGCTTTTATTCGAAACTATCCGAAACTTTTATACACATTTGGTTTACGGATATTCGATAGTTTCGGATACGGATTCAGAGATAATTTGACGCCCTAAACTAAACTGCTAAAGGGAAGGAGCTATAAAGGGCACGCTTGATTTTATAACACGTCATCGTAAGGCCCCTGACGACAATGATACGTTATTGTATTGTAGGCTGTTCTAATGAGTATAAAGTTATGTATTTCTAGTTATACAAACGCCTTTAGTGTCATTTAAAAGGGCTAGCTAGATACAATTTTAATGTATGTGAATGCACCGACGGACGACACCATTTTTAGGTCGTCTCGTGGTAAACGCTGGCAGAATATTTACAAGAAAGTCGAGGTCGTTGTCAGCGATGAATACATAAGTAGATAATTGTCATTGGTAACAGTGGCAAAAAAGTATACAAATGCAAGTTATTTATTAATTTTTAAAGTTACTGTTGGTTTACAAATAATACGGAATGTATTATTTCTAAACCAACAGTTAGCAGTGATTGTATGACTTTTATAAGACTGTTGGTCGTATAATTTAAAAGATCTTATCTGTACTTATCTTGAAATGTATCTAAATCTGTGCACTTTCAACGTGATTCAGTATTAAAATTAATATTTTTGATTGATTCGATCATCGGTGTAGAAAAGGTAGGTTGATTGATTTAGCATAAAATTTTTGAAAATCATCACAAAAGAAATCTGCCCATTTGATTTATGATAATTTTGTAGGTTTATAATTATCATGCTTAATTTGTTAACTGATATAAGATAAGATTGTTCTGTTTTACAGGAATATTTATTTTTCCAATTTGTTATCTTTTGTGTACTAACGAGTGATTCATAATATTATGATAGAAAAACTACATTTCCTTACTGTGTTTCTACGAGATATCGACAACATTTATGCTAAACACAACCTTGAGTTCTTAGAAACGTGAGATAGTTACATGTTTAGTTTATAGGAAATAAAGTAAGAATGTTTATTATCAAGTGTTAAATAAAAGTGATTGCAATGAGTTTCTTGGCAATGATTTTGTTGGTGACTGTACCTGCGCTTGGTTGCATTATTGAGCTGATTGGTCAATGCTGTTGACGTCACGAGTGTACTAACCGGTTGAGAATAATATACCGACTAGTCAGTGCCGCGACACGATAGGCCTTATAATAGATCGTCTGACGATAACTATTTTTATCACAAATATAATTAAAATTAATCAAAAGTATTTACTTTTACTATGACTATGTCTGCTATGACTTTCTGTGTCAAAATAATTATTTCCGATCGAACAACGTTGAAATTATGAAAAAAATGCATGCTATTAAAGGTTGAATAAAGAATTCGAGCTAATTGTTAACTTTTGTTGATGCAACAAAGTAAAAAAAAAACAAAGACAAAGTCAAATGCCATTTGAAATGTATACTTTTTGTAAGAACCTTTTTAATACCAATAATCATTTAAAAATAAACTTAAAATACACAAGGTTAAAGTCTATACTTAAATTGGTGGCGACGATGGAAATTATATCGAATTAATAATTCAAGTATGCGACAGCTTACTTTCATACACTACCTAATTGCCGCAAAATATGAACCATAAGTAATAAGCCTTTTATATGTTTTCCTACAAACACTAAACAACTTAATTGCAAGAAAATATTTGCGTCGCGTGTGTTTAAATTGAACTATATAGAACTACTCTGTTTTAATATTGCAAGTTTATTTTTTCATGTAATTTATTCAATATACAAGACACAGTGTTACTTAATGGAAAACAAATAAGACACGACGATAACTTACCACATTTTGTTGTTTTTATTGAAATGATTCGAATCACTGATTACAAGACAAGCAGTTGTCCACGACTGGAGCGAAGTGAACGTTGTTACTATTTAAAAATACAATACAACTTATCAGTACTTATCGGAGTTTATCGCTGTCGATCGATATAATATTTCGGCACACAAGATAATGCTTGTACCGGAAAACACGAGAGCATCCCGATTTATAAAAAAAAAACGCATATATTTAGAGTTGTGATTTACTGAGCATTGTTTATGTACTCACTACGTACGGATGTACGGAATTATGAAGTCTGTTATGACAAAGTAATAGGATATCCCCACTTTTTTGGTTTCACTGAGAGTTTAGGTTGTTCTTTTTTTAAATTATATTGTAACTGGCTGAAAGTGATGCCTTGCCAGCTCTGGCGTCTCGTGAATACTGAACAGTTGTTTAATATTGATTAACATAGATTTCTAAAAGAATGCATGCCAGTTCTTTACACACCGTTATTGTAAATACATGTTTTTTGTAACTAAATCTAGATTTGTTTGAAATTCGAATGATAGCAGCTACGTGTAAGTAAACATAGATTTAAGTTTATTTATCTAGTAAAAAAAAAAAATCTTTCCGTGCATAAACTGTGTTTTGAACAGAAGAGTTTTCATTGGTTGTATCGTAAATGATTACAATTTATGAGTTACAGTTTACCTAATTAGTTATTTGTGTATGTATTACTCATATTACTTTTATCTAGACATTATAAAATTATGTCCGTTACAGAGACGTACTTGTTTTGTACTGATGATATTATAAAAGATAGATACTACTTATCAGATAAGGAACAAATTTTCATTAGGTTCTCCACGTGATCTATTAGCTGTTTTATTTTAATTATTCGTAGATAGGTGTGTGTTTGTATAATTATATCTGTTGCTCCTTCACGCTCAACCGGTTTAACGAATGTTGATGAAATATGGTACACAAGTAGACCATGTTTTGGAGTATATTCTACTGGTAGAAGCCCAGTTAACTATGATTTGATATCATAGTAGTTGTTCTTGGATTATCTGGGCCATGTACTCAAACCTCTAGTCCTATATTTAAGGGTATTGGCCAAAATTTGACATAGCCCCCTGCCCCCATTTGGAATTTTCTTCCAAATTGCAATAGACAATTATAGTGCTATGTACGGGCAGATGATTTTTTTATTGCTTAGCTTGTAATAGCCTGCTGCAAAGAAAAGGAATTCTTTTCCCACACCATCTCATATCAACCTTAATGGTAGTTACTTGTCCAGGTTATCTCACCCTTTTCTGAGTTAGCCTCAGCGACGTAGGTCTTCAGGCACTCATCGTGTAGAGATTTTTGCTCAATGGCCATTGTACATTCAGCTGACCTTATCCGCCGTCCGCCGAATAATCCATACGGGCCAAACAGCTGGGAATAATTGACGTAGGCTCAAAGGCTAGACCTTAGCCTTTGTACCTATGTCAATCATTCCCACTTTGGGGCTATCCGACAACTATAAAATGTACTAAAATTATTGCCGTATAGTTGAAAATATTTAATAGGACAGATCGCTACATGAGAAACTTTAAATCGAAATAATATCTCAGCAACGTGGTACTTTAAGGTACTATATTTTTCAAACACACATACTTATCGGTGTTGTTACATTTTGTTTTTTGTATTTACTATTTTCATTGAAATGACTGTTTAATTATGTGACGACGTATGGTGAAACTGCACTAAGTATGTACGAGTTTAATAAAAGAAAACACTTGAACAAACAAAACATGGCTGTACCATACTGTGCTTCGTTGCTAAGATATTCGTACATAATTGATATCTAATAGGTATAATAATTTTTTATTTTATTTTTTCATTCAATACTTTTTAATTAATTTAATAATTTATAAATAATCACTAGGTATATATTATTATTTTAAGTTTGTATATATATACCTAGGTATAATAATTAACCTTTTTCTCCAAATATCGAGAATTCGGCTCATTGTGCACCATATTTACACCTGAAATATGGTGCCTAAATGGTACTGAAATATGGTGTATGTAAACAAACAAAAACAGCCTAATATCTTTTGTTTTTTACGTGTTTAGAACCCAACTGCCAGTTCTACAATTTGCACTACATCCTTCAAAAAACTTAGCCATCGTCCGCGGAGAAAAATTTAAGGAAGAAAAGGGGTAGTTTCATCTCCACTCACAGACTAATTTACATCATTACCACTGTTCTCAATACGGTGAAGGAAAACATCGTGATAAAACTGGCAAGAATATCAACGACCAACACTAGTCCAGCACAGGGTGGAGGCTCAATCCTTCTCACATATAGGAAGCTTGTGTCTCAACAGTAACATTACGCTATATTTTACAGTGGCACATTACTCGCAGAACAGGTGGTCGATACGACCGAAATGTTCTGGAGTGCCGACCGCGTACTAGATGATGCAGCGTTGGTAGGCTTTTTACAAAGGGAGACCTGGTGGGGGTCGTGGAAATCCGATAGATGCGAGACGCATAGAACCGTCGCTGTGGCATCATTTGGGGGAGGCGTATGTCCAACAGTGGACGTCGTTGAGTTGACATGGCGAAAATCTAAATATCGAGATCCCATGATGTAAGAAGATTTTTGACATCGATAAGCGAACCATGACACTTAAATGGCTTTGAGCTGGACAAAGAACGGTGAACAAATGGCGTCTAAGAACTGGAACAAGTGTGTAGATGTGGCTCTCACAGGAAAGTGTTCAGCAGTGAATAAAATTGAATGGTGGATGATAATGATATTGGTAGAGCTAGTGGCGATAAGAACACCATATTCATCAGCGCTTGTCAGAACATCCATTTTGGTGTTATCAAAGTTGATAAGATCAGATGAAAGGGGCTTCAGTCAATCTTCAATCTCTTCCTTTATTCACATTGACTTTATTAACTTTGGGCTGGATGAATTAGCTAGGTTAAAGTTAGATATTCTAGGCGTTTTCAAAGTTATCTAGTTAACACATGGCATTTAAGGGTTCTAGCGACGAAACGCGGCGACGATCGAGTTTACTACTTTGTTCGTGACTCCAATCAAGTTTACATTGAAGTCACTTAATTAATTAAATTCGATTTAAATGCCACTATGTAGGGAGGTACAGTCAACTGCACAAGTAGTTGGGAGAGTTACCTATTAATAAATGTAAATAGAAATTATTCAGACCTCAACGACTGAAGAGATTTGGAGAAAATTTGATTTGAAGACCCACGGGTAGGCTGTCTTAGTTTGGGACAAAGGAATTTTATCATTTATTTCGTTAGTGTTTCTTTAGTTCACGCGTGAAAAGCCACTGGTAGAAGCTAGTTTTGTTCTATGTTTCATTTGAATTTATAAAGTCAAACTCATTAAGATTGAGTAGCACGTGTAGTACATTGAAACATTTCATTGGTTCAATCATGGGTAACATAGATGATGTAATAGCCGTGTTGATAAGCGTTATCAATAGATTGCACATATACTGTTGTGATAGCATTTTACATGGACATTATGTACAATGTAATCCAAGAGCAAACAGAATAATTGAAACTTAACGAAAAAAACCGGCCAAGAGCGTGTCGGGCCACGCTCAGTGTAGGGTTCCGTAGTTTCCCGTCCGTCACAATAAGTGTACCCACTTATGAGTTTAAAAAAATGCTTGCATACGATTATACTACAAACTTAGTCCAGAAATTATTTTGTACAAACATTTTGTCTATTTGTACAAAAACTGTTCTTTCCATCAAGTTCAAAATGATTTTCCCAGAAAGTCCTTATAAAGTTCTATTTTTCAGATTTTTTTCATATTTTCTAAACTTATGGTTCAAAAGTTAGAGGGGGGGGACACACATTGTTTTTTTACTTTTGGAGCGATTATTTCCGAAATAATTGACATTATCAAAAAATGATTTTAGTAAACCCCTATTCATTTTTAAATACCTATCCAACGATATATCACACGTTAGGGTTGAAATTAAAAAAAAAATCACTTCCCACTTTACATATAGGGGGGCTACCCTAATAAAACATTTTTTTCCAATTTTTATTTAACCACTTTGTCGGCGTGATTGATATACATATTGGTACCAAATTTCAGCTTTCTAGTGCTAACGGTCACAGAGATTAAACGAGGACGGACAGACGGACAGACAGACAGACAGACGGACAGACAGACATGGCGAAACTATAAGGGTTCCTAGTTGACTACGAAGCCCTAAAAAGACTCGCGCTTGAGACAAAGAACCAAAAACGTTTATTTGAGACTCGCATATGACAAACAACAGAATAAAATAAATAAAAATGTAAAAAATCTGTAACTTAAACTAAGAAATAATAACACAATTTAAAAGAAAAAAAAAAATGTATGCGAGGGCAAAAAGCTTCCATCTCAGCTTGACACTATGATATTAAAAAATAACTCAGTGCTGGCAGTCTGATACGGGATGCATCTCGACACACATTTTCACTTTTTTTTTTTCGTAAAATCGTTCTCACACGATTATGACGTTATTACACTTTTTCATTAGATATTTGGGTTTGAGAGTTGTCCAGGTGGCTAAATATTGGTCGGACAAAATTTGAGCCAAATCGACACGAAGAAGAAGAAGCATTAGATATTTTGGAAATACAGTAACATGTGGTAATAAACTTTATTGTACACAAAAATAGTAGCAATTTCACAGAAACTTAAACCTACGTGCACAGTGGCGGTCTTATCGCTGAAAGCGATGTCTTCAACCTAACCTAACTTAACCTTGGGATGGAATATAAGAAATTAAACTAAAAAAGGGGGTAGTCTGCGGTTTACTTCAAGCAATATAAATCAATAATATATATATATATATATATATCATGTGTTACAATTAAATGAAAGCAAAAAAAAAGAATAGAATAAAGATTAGCGATGGAAGAAATATCAAGAGATATTATCCAGGCTTCTATTGAAATCAATTTATAACTTTATGTAAAAGTAATCTAGTAAAGACCTCTGAAAATCAAACACTTCATAATTTACTCAAAAATTAAAAAAGTCAAAAATGTATAACAATAAAGGCCTTGCAAATTTTATCAAGATTCTAAATGACGACAATTTTTGTCAAAACAAGTTTTGTAAAATATTCGAGTATATCACGGAATTACCGAATGCCAACAGGCGTTATCTCTCTTTTTTTGCTTTGCCTTTTTGTCAATTATCGCGTTGGATTGTGTTAGATGAAGTAACAAGCTTTTAACCATGCTCGATGTTGACGACTGGCGATTGAAAAAGCAGCCTCTTTGATATTAAGTGACAACAAAGGAACTATACAAAATACTGCGTTTTGTAAAACTTTGGACATGCCATACTGGTTTGCTTGAACCTTATATTTGCAATACCAATAACCAATAAGTTACTAATGTATTTTCCTAGGTTACCGACATAGCCCGAACAATCGCCAAACTTATGTGGCAGTGGCCAGGCACATTGAATAGATGGTCGATGGGGACGAAAGATTCTGGAATGGCAACCACGTACCGGAAGATGCAGCGTTGGAAAGCTTTCTACAAGCTGGATCGATGATCTGAGTCACGGGAATCCAATGGAAGCGACACTTGGGGGAGACCTTAGTGGACGTTTTTCGGCTGAAACGATGATGATGTTTTCTCACCCCAATTATCAATTATCCAACTAAATTTATTAGAGTGCAAAAACCTGACAGAAATATACACAAGAAATGCAATATTATTTAAGTTCGCTTGGCATATACTCATATAGCTTAAGTAACAAAGATAATACTGAATGATTTTAACAGAGAACGAATCTAAATAACTTTTTACGTAGTCTGAAACATTATTTAATAGCATACAGCGTTACAAACCAATAATGATTGGTAAATCCTAGAACCATGCCATTTCATGTCAATTGTCTTTGAGCGTCGCTACATTACGTAAAAACTTATTTAGATTCGTTCTCCGTGTTTGATAAAACGGAAACTTCATAGGTAAAGATATATTTGTGACCGCTGCAATATGTCATTTTCTTCCATAGTCCATTAGTCTATTTTTTACTGCGATCTTGATTTGGGACTGTAACCCCACTTGATGGTAAGCAGTGATGCAATCGTTGATAGTGAGGCGCACTAGTTTATTTAGAGCCTATTCACTCTAGTCTTGAAGACACTCAAATTATAGTCCTCTATTATTCTTAATAGCAGTAGTCACCCTTATCTAGTGGTTGGTGGCCCTGATTGCTATGCTGGAGGTCGTGGGTTCGATTCCCACCCAGGACAAATGTTTGTGTGTTGAGCACGATCATTTGTTCTGTCTGGGTGTGTTTAAATATAATATGTATGTATTTAGAAATATATAAGTATGTTTATTAGTTTTCTGGGACTCATAATACAAGCTCTGCTTAGCTTGGGTCTAGACGGTGTTATGTAATATCTAGTTGAGGAATATTATACATATGAGTTACTATATTTCAGAACCTTGGGGTCCTGGACCTTTGGAAGGCGTACGAGGAGTCGAAACCAACTCGCGGTATCAACTGGCAATTATCCCTGTACGCACTGTGCTAGTGCCTCCAAGGACAACCCCCGGTTGTTAAAAAAATTCTGTGACATATTGAAAACAAAAAAAATGGCTGTGGTTTTTGGAGTCTTTAGTGGATTGGTAACATGGAATTATGTCTAGACTATGGCCCCTGCCTGAATGAATGAGGAATATTATTGTTATATTAATTATTAAATGAGTCATAATGGCCCCGGACAGCAAAGGACAGTTTAAGACCCCCAGGTGGGTTTTATTCAGTAAAAGTTTGACACTCCCTATTGTTCCACCTAGGGCTTTGCGGGTGGAGTATTTGATGGTTTCCCGTGACCGTAGGTTTGTTTAGTTATTCAATAAAAAAAAACACCCCCATTTCAGTCACATCAGCTTCCCCTAGACACAAAAAACATAACATTTTCTTCTTTTATACTTGAATATAATTATTTAAATCAAATTCATTTTCATTACCAAGGGAATAATCAATTTCACCCTGATTGAAGCAGAGGGAGCACAATGATTATGTCTTCGGACAAAAGATGTGGTGGCGTTCATTAAAATTTATTCTTTGTCATGGCATAATGAAGCTGCCGAAACGTAAAATGTGGAAAGATTTACTTTAACGAAGTAATTGTAAGTTTGAAATATATATATATATATATATATATATATATATATACCTTGTAGAAAAAAACTCCGGCCGTCCGGAAACCGTCCAGACCGAGCCCAAGTCGTCGAAGACGGCGCTTAGTGTTCTATGCAAGTCTCAAGAAGATGTCAGTAAAATCAAAGAAGAAGCCCAGCAGGCTCGAAGCCTATTGGGGCTATCGGTTATCGTTTGCTTCTGTAAGGAAAACCCGGGGTCCTGGAACGAAGGGCTAAGAAGGAACATGGGAGTGGGTTTTAGTCAGTAAACGCCTGCCACATCCTCCCGCTCCGCCCCAGTGTGGGAAAAGTCATCGGACGACATCTTATCTTAAAAAAAATGGTGCAAAAAACAATTCATCGAACAACTTAGTAGGCACTAACTTGATAACTGTATTAGGTTTTCTGAATAGAGCAACTCTCCCTTAAATTATCTCAAATCTATTCCACTCTCGTAGTTTTCTTATAGTTGCCATGTATTTATGTATAGGTTTAAGTCCAACGAGGCTTTGTAATAAAAAGTTTTGTATATATTTTTTTAACTTTTTCCATTAGAGCGGATTCCCCGGAGTGAGGCGGCGGCCGTTCGCGTGAGAATGAGCAATTTCCTCCCGACCGCCACGATTTCGATCTGACTTCCTGTCTGGGCAGCGATTTTAAAATTTATAGAATCGCTTTACATGAAATTGAAAATAAGAACAAAGGTGACTCGTGTGTGGAAGAAGCAATATTTTTTAAGGACGATTCTCGTGATCTGAATATTCATCGTTCGTTAAATATTTCACGAATTGAAAATACAAAATTTTTCATTTATAAATATTTCAGCGTTTCTTAAAAATACGAAGGTGAAAGACGTTGTATTTTATGAGAAAGAAAGAAATGAATTTCAGAACGAACTTCGTCGTCGACATTCTTTAAAATTGGAAGCCATTCTTCAACATTAAGATATAGAAGCAATTTTTATAGCAACAGTGGCCTTAGTTGGTGCTTTCTAAAGTCTATAAATCAGTGTGATTGGAGATCGGGACCGTAAGTCTCTATTGGCTGAACAATGCGTCGTTGGAATAACGAACTCAATTGTGTTAAGTCAGTTGCACCTGAGCGAACCGAGCTTTTTCGTAACGATGCCCCTTTAGTTTTATTGAATGACGAATACCGGAGACTGGAGGTACTTCTGTTGGGTGAACGTTGACATTATTCTGATTAAAATAAAATGTCTAGATAATAAAATAAAATTAGCTTTATGATAATAAAACCAATTTTATTTTTTTATTAATAGGCTTGAGACGGCGTAGGAGAAGAAAGTTTGGAAGGACTTGGGCCAGCAGTGGGATAGTAACAGGTAGAATAAAAAAAAAATAGTGTTGGATTTGGCCACTATCTCAGCCCATGGTAAGCAATGATGTGATCGACGATAGAATACGCTTGTCTAGAAGTAGAATCAGAAGCAGAACCTTGGCTCCAGTAAGCATCGACCCTGTTGGGTCACCATACGCGGTTACAACCCGTTATAATATAGTCTAGTTTTAAGGTTCAACTTATTGTCACCATGAAGATGATAACGCTGTAGGTTTTTCTACTGTTTTTTTTTTGTGTTCTGTCTAATAAACATGTCATTAGAAGGCTCGTGACGTGAGGTTATATACGCCATGATTAAGGAGAGTTCACTATTAAACTAGAATAATAAATAAATCATAAGTACACATAAAATAATTAAACTACAATGTATTGATAGAGTATTTCTTTTTCATTTACCAGTAACATTTCTATTTATTTATTTATGATAAATGATAAATGATATTTATTTCGTAAATAGGTTTAAAAAACACTTTTACACGTCATTTTTTTTTTCGTCAGTTTATGCTAGATGAGGCCGGTGTTTCCTATCTGACTACCCTGAGAAGAAACACCGAAACAAACTCAGGGGTCAAAGTCTCTTTTAAAGTCCATTCAGTAAATATGTAATGGTCAAATCACATGAGAACTATGCAGATTTGTCTGAGATGGTCTTTTGAAGAAAGAACCATACAGATTTGAGTGGACCTGTTCAATCAGTGTAAGCATTTGTCAGTATTCGAAAAGCTCAACTTAGGACTACTAAGGAGCTCTACGACTTGACGAACAATACCAAAGAAAGGACATTTGGGTAGGCCGCTGAAAACACTCAAATTGCCAGACATACGTTAAAATTACTGAAAAGAAAAGAAAAAGCAATCAACATAGTCCTCACATTTACAATAATATAAGCAAATTGTTAGTTTACAAAATATTTAGAGAAATAAATATTTATGTCAAAGAGAAAAAAAAAATACTTTAAGTACTTAAAATGTATACATGTCATTTTTTTTTAAATGAAAAGAACAAATACAGATCGACGAGCACAAAGGTGCTGCTTATTTCAAATGAAATTTCTTCCAGCAGACCTGCGACAGGAGAGTTGGATGAGAGATGTAGACATATCGTATAATATAAGTTAGAAAAATTAAGACCCACTCTTTCGGAAGCTAATATTACTCAGCCATAGCTAATTGTCATCAGAAAACCGAAGGTCATTCGTGTACTCTAAAAATATTTTATTTTTCTGAACAATCCCTATCTTTTTTTGGGAAAAACCAATACAAGATATCTTTGGAGGTATGCGGAACAGAGAGTAAAGTCCCGCAAACCTCCATTGAAAAGGGAGGATCCTCCGACCAGACAGGTGTTATGATCTGGTGGGCGACTGCCCGATAGATGATTTCGGGCTGTCGTATATGTTCAAATCGCGCGGAGAACTGTGAATGCGCGATGCAGGATTTCGTACTTTCTTCGTAGTTCTTATGTGGCGCCATAGATGTCGCTACATCACTCCCCTCCGGAGATCGGAGATCGATGGTTCTTTGATGCTTCATGATGCGTGCCAGGCCAGTGATAGGTTGGTTCCAGTGGGTCGGAACCGATGCCGCATAGTTCTCTTGCTATGCATTTATTTGCCAGTGATGCGCTATTTAACATCGCAATATTCGACACCGAATTGAACACGTGGTGCTTGTGACGTTGCCGTCCTGTTTTCGACCGTCCACCGCACGGTTGCTGCAACGTGCACTTTATATGAAAAAATGCGATCGTTCGCACTGCAGCAGGCAATCAAAAAACTATTTTGAAATCGGCAGTAAAAAAAAAACAATTTTTGATAGAAAACGATAGGTACATGTTTAAAAAAATAAAATATTTTCAAAGAAAAAGTTTAACTAAAAGTCAGCAGAAAATTCCAACTCGTTCCGTTTAGTTGAAACAGCAGCAGATATTTCAAAATGAACCTCATTGGCGAGTTGCAAAATTTCATCAAAGTCCAGAAATGAAAAAGACTTCGCTGATCACAAGTTCGATTCGGAACTTGAACTGCGCCGTCCGACCCGTTCCGTGATTGCACTCCATCTTGAAAATTTCGAACAAATACTTTACAAGCTTTGGTAAAGTTTCGGAACGCACGATGAGACTTTAAATGAAATATTACTTGTGGGTCAGTTCGTCGGTTTGCTAAGTTTGCGTTGTATTGAATTGTATTTTAGACTAGCTTCGAAAAGCGGCTTTACCCTCTTGATATTAGAAAATTATCTCAAGGGGATAAAAAGTATTCTATGTGGTATTCCCAAACATGGAAATTCGAAACTTTCGCATTTATAATACTTATATATAATAAAAATAATAACCACCGCCGTATTTCTACGTTGACGTCACTGTGAGGCTAGCACACTCCAATAAACCTATGCTAGTAGTGTTAACTGTGTCGTAATATACCTAGGGACATATTACAATCCGTAGGGTAGTTTTGTGGCGAACTGTTGGGCATTAGCCAGCCCAAAAAGTCGATCTCTAGGGAGAATTCTTGCTGTTAACCTTTCAAATGTCTTATGTTACACAGTTCGGCATAAGCAATTGTCTTTCTATTGTGTCTCTAATTACGGCATTCAAAGAGTTAATGTCCAACTTGCCTCCCTTTGTGGACTGACTTTGGTCCCTCGTACGCTTTCCAAAAGTCCAGGACCTAAGAAAAACCCCTTAGGTCCTGGACTTTATTGGATAAATAAATACATAACAAAAATAAAATGTTTAAATAGCATAGAAAGGTACAAAGGTAAAGGAAAGCAACAATAGGTTGTATATATACGAGTAGTACGTACCGGAAGACGCAACGTTGGACGGCCTCCAACAAGGTGGACCGATGACCTGGTCAGGGTTGCGGGAATCCTATGGATGCGTGATGCACAGCACCGGTCGTTGTGGCGACGCTTGGGGGAGGACTATGTCCAACAGTGGACGTCTTATGGCTGATATGATGATGATGATGATACGAGTAATATAGTAGCTTTTAGCCGCAGCTTCGCCTGCGTAGGTATATAAAATACAGCTTATGTCAGGAAGAAAGCTGCTTTCTATCTGTGAAAAAAATTTAGCAATCGGACCAGTACTTTGAAAGATTACCAAACAAAAAAAAAAAAACTTTACCTCTTTATTAATCTACTACTACCACAATGATAAGAGTTAGCCTTTATCATCTAAATCAATTTCGCTACGGTCCCATGGCAGTCACAAACTAGTAATCATTGTTGACAGAACTTATAATGAACATTATGAGTAAGTTTAGCAGGTATGTAGAGTATGAGGATGCCACAGCCCATATTTGAAAACACACACCTTTTAAAAAACTGACGACACGAAGTATGTCAGACTAACAACGCGTTGTTAGTCTGACATAATTCGTATCGTCAGCTTTTCAACGGCACACGTCAAATCAATACTATTTTTGCGTTAGGTAAACAACCAAACTCATAGAAGCGATAGCTTGCATGTATGTGATGGTGTGTATATTTGTTACTCCTTCGCGCTCAAACGGCTGAACAGATTAGGAAGACATTTGGTACCAGGATAGATTATATTTTGGACTATCATTTGTCCGCGCCTTCGCCCGCTACTCGGGCGGGCCGCTAGTATATATATTCGTATAGTGAAGATTAATAATTACGCTATAATTTGTATAGGTGAGAAGTATAACCCCACTGTGGCGGAATCAACTACTAATAGGCATAATAAATCGGTATCAATACTTAAATAACAATATAGTCATTAGAAGTCCTCATTTGAACAATAAGTTAATGAGTCACCGGAAACACTGTTCTTGACGCAAATCAGAAGACTAATGATAAGTCCTATTAAATATGACTCAGTAATCGATTGTCTATGTGTAAGGTGTGCAACCTGTATGAGCACCTGATAACAACAACAGCTTACTGTAAACCTTAATTAAGATTTGTTTTTTTGTACCTCCTGCTCTAGGGAAGAGCGCGTGATAGTGGCAGACTTTTACTGACTGAAAGACCCACCCCGTTCCTTCTAGCCTTCATACCGGGGCTCGAGCGCCCTTTTGGATAACCCTGGCCCCAGTAGGCTTCGACCCGACTGGGTCCCTGCTGTTGCTGACAACTCCTTGAGGCGCGCGGGAACAGTGCGTGCCGTCGACGACTTGGTCTTGGTCCGGACAGTTACCGGACGGCTGGACAGCGAGCTACCCATTGCTCACTGTCCGCAAGCCCACGCCTACGATGGCCGGAAATCGGGATCAGAATCCCGGCGGCGGTGGCGGCGGCGATAACGCCGTTGCCTGATGCGTTTTTAGTTTAGATGCGGATTAGGGTGTAAAGCTCAACATAATTCCATTCCGTTCCGTTCTTGGATCACCCACTAGATGGGTGTTGTGTTGTGATTTATCTGAGCAACTATCCGATAGATGTTTTTCGGTTCGTTGTTATACCACTTTAATCACGCGGATAACTGTGCGTACATAAAATACTCTCGCCTGAGTACATAAAATATAGCCTATGTCACTCAGAATGAAAGCAGCTTTCTATCGGTGAAAAAATTTGAGCAATCGGACCAGTACTTCCAGAGATTACCTCCTACAAACAAAAAAATAAATAAAAAAAATAAACTTTACTTCTTTATTATATTAGTGTAGATTAACTCAAAAACTACTGCGCTTCAAAAAAATCTTTCACCATTGAAAAGCTACATTTACCCTGAGTTACATAGGCTATATTTATCGGGCCACTAGTATGAAAGTCACAAAATACTTACTAATCTAATCGTTCAAAGGCCCTTATAAACGTCTACTTAAACATAAAAACAGTTCGCTCTGTAAGCTACTCAATAAACAAAGTGATACCCACCAACTTCGCCAAGTCTCTAATTCAAACACTCTGGAACTCAAACTACTCGTATAAGTCATCGTTAATACCTAAGTACGTATTTGTCTTTGAATAGAACTCTGAGAGCATACGGCTATAAAGTTTCCACCAATTAATATTTGCTAAAGGTACTTTGGTAGTTCCAAAACTTAGATGCAGTTCCAAACTGCTGAGAGGCAAACACAGATCTCTAAGTAAATTCCTTTACGATATATTGATGGTAGGGTTGTGAAAGTTTTAATATTTATCGTCGTCGCAGATAATTTATTTTATAGGATACTAGTTGACCTTACCGTACTTCTTACGGCCTTTTTTTTGTGGGAAAAAATCATGCATTGACATCCCCCGCTCTTGGGCGGAGCGGGAGATAGTGTCAGACTCTTACTGACTAAAAGACCCACCCCGTTCCTTCTAGCCTTCATACCGGGGCTTGAGCGCCCTTTCGGATAACCCTGGCCCCAGTAGGCTTCGACCCGGCTGGGTCCCTGCTGTTGCTGACAACTCCTTGAGGCGCGCGGGAACAGTGCGCGCCGTCGACGACTTGGGCTTGGTCCGGAAAGTTACCGGACGGCCAGACAGTGAGCTGCCCATTGCTCACTGTCCGCAACGCCGAACGAACCATGTCCGGTGAGGACCTGCGTCATGCGGAAGGTAAGGACGCTGTGAGGTCTTTCCAGCCACGCCTCAAAGAGGGGACTTACCGCCATGATTGTGGCGTGCCCAGTACTTCTTATGGCCTGATAATGAATGAATGTGGTGATTTGATCAAGGCGAGCAAAAAATTTGGCAATCGCATGTACATCACAAGTATTACGTATTATATATTATATAGATTGTTTAGTCCGATTGCCAAGTCAATCTAGGTCATCAAGGTCCCTGAATAAATTAACCGACTTGGTATTACATGGATCTCGTAACTTTTACGGTAGAAGAACTAAGTTGCGAGCCTTGATTTTGATGGCATTACATTTTACCTAAATTTATTGATCGAATGATTGAACGATTGAGATCAATGTATTTGACAGTTGCTGTCATTTTTTGGTAGATGTCTTATTTTTTTTTATTGTTGTTAGGTTGGCGCCACAGTGTCTCAAGACGTCAGTGCGTGTGCCTCATAAGAAGGCTTAAAGCCACCCAAAAGCCAATGGAATACTTAAAGAGCATAGCCCTTATGCTCGGAGTTTGCTTGCGTGATCACATCAGAAATCCGCAGGAGAACCAAAGTTACCGACATCGCTCGAAGAATCGCCAAACTCAAGTGGAAATGGGCAGGACACATTGCAAGCAGAACAGATGATCTATGAGGTCTAAAGGTTCTGGAGCGACCGTGTACCGGAAGATGAAGCGTTGGAAGGCATCCCCCAAGGTAGATCGATGACCTAATGGTCAGATGTAATCAGATGGATGCTAGACACACAGGATTGGTCATTGTCACAACGCTTGGGGACGGCCTATGGCCAACAGTGGACGTCTTTCGACTAAAATGATAAATAATGATGATGAGATTCGCGCTTGACCGCTATTTTAACTGATGAAAAGCGACGATGCGGTCGACGATGGCGTGCTTACTCTTGACTTAAAGATCTCCAGGTTGTAGCCATCAGGAAACACATACTCCAGTTGCTCTTTTTGTTTTAATATCATTAAAAGGATATTTATACCTATTAGTTTCGCTAGGTTATTTAATTTGACTCTGTACTTCAATTTATAAGAAAATTATCAAAGATTGATAATTCCATTTCCTTTTTCTTCTACATGATCTTCCTGAAAAGCAATTCAATGTACATATTTTCTTAACAGCAATGTTATAATAGTGCAATATATACAATCACAGATAGGAGAAGATAAGTCACATCATAAATATTTAGTTAGAAATTCATTTGCTGATTCATTAATGTGCTTAAGGTACGTGAACGAGATGTCACACTTTACACTAATATTATAAAGGTGTCAATTTGTGAGTGTTTGAGTGTGTTTGTTACTTCTTCAGCCTCGAACAGCAGAACGAATATCGATTCTACCTGGTGTATAGGTAGACTATAACCTAGCACATAATACTTTTCGTACCGGGAGTATGTTCTTTTGATCATTTTCTAGCTATGCAATAGTTGTTTTTTTTTTCTCTTGGGCGGCGCGGGAGATAGTGTCAGACTCTTACTGACTAAAAGACCCACCCCGTTCCTTCTAGCCTTCATACCGGGGCTCGAGCTCCTTTTCGGATAACCCTGGCCCCAGTAGGCTTCAACCCGGCTGGGTCCCTGCTGTTGCTGACTACTCCTTGAGGCGCGCGGGAACAGTGCGCGCCGTCGACGACTTGGGCTTGGTCCGGACAGTTACCAGACGGCCGGACAGTGAGCTACCCATTGCTCATATGCAGTAGTTCCTGGTTTGCATCTAGTTGATTACATACATACATACATAATCAGCCTTTTAATGTTCCCACTGCTGAAACTCAGGCCTTCTTTCTAGGAGAAGGAATGGGCCGTAATCCCCACGCGGGCCCAGTGCGGGTTGGTGAATGTCACACGTCTTCGAATTTTTTGTTCTAGAACATTCCGGTTTCCTCACGTTGTTTTTCTTCACCGTTTTGAGACCAGTGGTGATGAAATAAATTACACAAAGTATAGTGCGCCTAGTTGATTATAATAATTTAAGGGTAATTTTTTAATGACGGTTTAGTTGGCGCAGTTTTGAAGCGATTAGCGCGTTCGACTCGAACAAATATTTGTATCGCCTACAGATAGGTATTCCGGGTCTGGATCTTTTGTTTATCTGAGTTTACAAGTTGGTTAACGCATCCACAATACAGGATTAAATCCCAATGTGGGAAGAAATAAAAAAAATAAAAAAAAATAGCGGGAAACCGATGGATGCGGGACGCACAGGAACGTTCGATGTGGCGACGCGCCCCCAAATGTCGCCACGCCACATCGAACGGCCTATGTCCAACAGTGGACGTGTATCAGCTGAAATGATGATGATGATGATGAAATAATAATAGTTTCACTCCTTTAAACAGTGTTAACAAATAAAAAATTACTTTATTTTGCAGTCTTTTATGAACTCGGATGGAAAACAAAAGTACTACTTGATAGCTACACGCACCCACTACAAATACATAATCAATGGCGTACCGTCAATATCTCCTTGTTGACACCCAGCAAACAGAATCATATGCCAACATACAACTAATTACTGTGCCTAACGCGTAATTAGTGTGATGAGCATTCAGCCGTACACATCTGATAAAGGTTAACCAATACTAATAGAGCTACTGGATTAATTAACTGCGATTTGAGTTTTCATACTAAGTAATCATATTTTATTTCCAAATATTTAGGTAAGCTAAGTAAATATCACTTACCGACTGACTGCCTAGTTACAAAATCATCATCATTGTTTGCTATCCTTCCATTAATTCAGATACATATGCTGTCTATTTTACTTGGGGACGGAGCAACATGATTTTTTTATCCATGTTGGCCGAAATCTGAAAAATATTTAATTTATCTTGTTATATTTATTTGTGTTTTTGTTTTAGTCTGTAAAAGTCTGACACGTTCTATCGCTCCACCCTAGAGTGAGAAAAGAGTCTTAAATTATGTCCTACTTCAAAAATAAACTTAGGTAGGTACTTACTTTGTAGTCTTGCAAACAAATAATTATATTCTTCTATTTTGTTTTAAAACATTTTTCTCCTTAAAACTACATAAAGAAAATCAATTATACCTACAAGTTATCTAGTTATTGTTTATTAAGAGACGTAAATTGTGGTGAAATTGTAAATAAAAATATACACACAAAATCAAGAAGCAAACTATTTATTTGAGCGCCTTAATCAATACAATAGCAAACTATAGCAAGAACACCAATAACGCTTGAAATGTAAGGCGCCAAAGAAAATACTCATCAATTTTCACTAGAAAAATGTCGGGAGGTCGAGGGAACTGTATTTCACAATAAATCTGGCATATAATGTTGAATACTGCGACCTAGGGCGCCTCTGAGGGCAATATGGATAGAGCACATAAATTCTTCTTTGCATCAGTGATGCTGGACGCATATGATGACGGTTTGAGCGTTAAAGATGTCCGTCGTTTGTCTTGGCTCCCACGCTTTATGAAAATTACACTCGATGACATCATGAGTAACGGCTGAGAAATTAGAATCAGAGTTTATGAGCTAGAAATAATTGTATGTTCTTGTTAAAGTGTTTGTCCTACTAAGTTTTTTTCCATTGTTTTATTAAAGGACCTAGCTACCCAGTGACCCTGCTTCACATGGCTTTTTCTACTTTAGAATCTGCGAAATTTCTTCATTGTATTTAATTTGGAATTGAGCGTACAATGAACATAACCGTAATAAAATAAATTCTATATTTTTTTATAAAAACCACATTAATGTGTTGTTCAGAATAAGGAGACAAACAAAATTACATCAGAAAGGAATTGTTTAAATTATAATAATAGGTTTTCCCTCTTACGTTATCGAAACAAACAAACGAGTCATTACATAATAGCAAATACCTATCTAGTTACCATTTCATTAATAAACTTAATCTTATCAAACCTGAGTCATCTGATAAACTTTGTCAATGATAAATCAAGAATACAAAATATTGTATGATTTGCAAAAATATGTAGCCTTTTATTGTTAAATGATAAATGATCTTTATTTTGCAAGTAGGTTTTATAAAAACACTTTTACACGTCAATTATTTTTTTTTCGTCAAATAATGCTAGATGAGGCCGGTGTTTCCTAGCTGACTACCCTGAGAAGAAACACCGAAACAAACTCAGGGGTCTGTTTCATATCTAATCTGAACAGTATTAGATATCTGCCGTATTATTTTTCTAGGTTTGTTTATTGGGCAACGCTAGCTAACGAAATTGAAGGCCGACGATAGCAGAGTTATTTATCTGTTAAATTAAAGTTTCAGGGAGAGATTGAAGCTTTGTGTTCACAGTTATAAACATCGATCCTTAAATCTACTGCTAATCTAGCAAACAACCTACAAGTTAGGATGATTCGATATACTATACCGATAACATTCTGGAAGATGTTATCCTGTATGAAATATGGATGGATCAGGAGCAGCTTAAAACAACAAGGCAGCGGGTGATGATGAAATTAAAGCAAAATTCCTGTAGGTCTTTAAAGCCCTTCAGAAGCTATTTGATTCTGTTTCAGGGGAAACGCCACAGTCATGGAGCAGAGATTATAGTGATGACGAATGAGATCGCATGCTATTCTTATTAACTTGCATATTGGCAACATAGTGATACTTTTTAAGGTAATTAATACGTTTTTTGAGTTTGAATTTGATAAAAATACTCGTATGCTTCCAAGATTATTCTTAAAAGCGCTTTATGTTGTATATTATTTATAAAATAAAGTTTTTATGCTCTTAAATTATTAGTTTATACCAATAATTGAAGTTCATAAAATTCTTTCATTGATCATCACTTAAGCTTGATTTTCACAGTATAGTAGTACTTTTCTATAAGGTGGGTGACAATGTCGTGCTTAGGAATTACTACTCGTATATCATCTCATTACAAAGCCATGTCTACAAGCGGTTTTCCAGAATCATCAAACCGTCTTATTTGACGACTTCCAGCCTCCAAAACAAGCTTTCAAAACGGCTTCAACGTCGTAGACCAAATATTTTTGTTACGGAAGGTCATATAGAAGACTGAAGAGTATAATATGCCTCTCTGCTTAGCGCTTGTGGACTATGAAAAAGCCTTCGATTTGATCGTAGACGTGGGGTTTAGTGCAGTCTCTTCGATGGTGCCAGATTATTGATTATATTATCAGTACCAAGGTTTGCCAAAGTGTCTTTACGTCATTTCCTAGTCTTTTCGAACTTTCGATTTGCCTGTGATAATTATAGTAGTCTTGGCCAAGACACAATGCTAGATGACATCTGTAGAGCTTTCGAATGAATGGGTCTTAAAATAAACCTGCATAAAACTTAATTTTATACCAAGATCTTGTACCCATGTTGCACATACCCCTATCTACATCGGAGACTTTACAGTCGAAATTGTAGACGATTACATTTACCTGGAACAAACGATCCAGTTAAGTACTTAGAAAAAGAGGTCAACTGTCCAATGCGCGCTATCTTCTCGTCCTACATTCCACAGAGTCTCAAGTCTCAAGACTATGACTCGTGTTTGTTGCCAGCGATGACATAAAGTACTGAAAGATGGTTGGCTTGTAATGGGCCACATCTGAAGACAGAAGTCACCTAAACAGCAGTGGAAAGGCTGTACTATACTCAGAGTTTCTTTGTGTCATCTAATCAGGAGTAAAGATAGGAGTACCAAAGTTACGAATAAAGCCCGAAAGATCGCAAAATTCAAGCAGCAGAGGGCAGAGTACATTGCTTGAAGAAGAAGTGGTCAAAAGTACAGTGGAGCCAAAAAATTCTGAAGTGTGCATGTCCAGTGTGCTTCTTTCGGCTGAAATGATGATAAAATGATGGTATTGATAAAATAATAGAATGACAAGAATTCATTCATTAATCTTAATATAGCAGATCGCTTCTCTCTGGTATAATCAAATTGACTAGGTCTTTTTGCAAAATGATAAAGATCTTTTATGAAAAATAAAATAATAATACAGAGAACACTTGAAAAATAATGTGAAAAGTTAATGGTTCTTCAGTAGCTAAGTGATTAAATTAATTTTGTAAAATATGTAGATAGGTATACTGTGTTCGGGGAATCGCCGAGCGGTTTTCGTTTTAAAAGGAAACTCAAAATATTCGTTGAACTTAAAATGTAACCTACTAAAAATATAAGCCAAAGAGAAACATTAAAAACTTTTTTACTTTGGTTCCTTTTCCTTTTGCAAAATCAAATAGATGCGATTGAGAAGAGCCTACAAAAAAACATAATAAATGTAAACAGTTTTGTTGGATAGACTTTAACGAACTGCGATTAGAGTAAGCAAACCACCACGGTGATTTCCTGGAAGACAAACCATGGTCCTAGAACGCAAGAGGCAATTGAAGGTTAGAGGTGTGGTTTCAATTAGTAAAAATCTGACATCCAATCCACTCCATCCTAGACTAGACAAAGTTATTGGATAATTTCTCATCTGAAAAAATAAGAATCGCGAATCACACCTTCTCTAGATAACATTTTTAATTACTAATTCGAGTTCTTTTGAGCTACGTAACGTCTAGCCTTGAGATGGCGTTATACTAGTCAAACATTTATTAGTAACAAGAATCTTATTACTAGCAAACATTAAACTATAAGCAACGCCAAATCTAGAGAAGATCGTCTACTCTGCAAGCTACTAAACAAATAGCTACAGCATAGCAAACTGTGATCTCAAGCAGAGCCTTGAATGCTTCGGAGCGATAATTGCGAGCAGTTTACTAACGCTTGTGGATATCAGATCCAGCTTAAGCAGAGGCTTCCGTCCTAGCCACCCAAGGACTGTTTCCTCCGGAAGCCGGACGCAGGGGGAGTTGGGAGTAATAAGGCAAAGCTCCCACTGACCGAATGGTACGGTACGGCAGTATTAGGAGACGTGTCATAAAACTATGTTTATGTTATTAGATAACTTTCAACTGTAGGTGGTTGGTGGTTCATTTCCATTTAATCGTGTATTATTTTCTGTGTTGACAGATTTGAGTCAGATTATACATTTTGACAGCACCATTTGGTGCAGTCGTTGGGCTACTGAATGCTGCACTATGTGTGGCAGGATGGCCTACAGATACTTACTATCGGGCGTGGTTGTCTTGTGTGTGTGTGTGTGAGTTTATACGTTTGTGGACGCATCCACGGTACAGAAGTAATTTCTAGTGTGTACCATTGCCATGTAGTTCCATTATTGTAAAAAAATTAGGATATACTTTGGAAAAGTTTCATTATTTGCAAATACATACACACCGATTTTAGAGCGTGTTTGCTCTGGTCGCCGTTGCCACAGGAACGACACTTTTAGGTACTGGCGGGATAAATGCTTAGATATATGACCCTCATCCATATTGTACGAGTAGCTTTCTATAAGCTGAAAAGTTTTTGAAGTTGGATCATTACTTCCAGAAATTACCTTTAACAATATAAACAAATAGCGTTTTGGAAACACATTCATTATGCGTACAGCTAAAGAGTGGAATTCCCTGCCGGAGTCTGTGTTTCCTGATAGCTACAACCTAGCGGTCTTTAAGTCAAGATTGAATAGGTTACTTCTAGGCAAGCGTGCTCCATCTTCGGCCACATCTTCACTTACCATCAGGTGAGATAGTAGTCAAACGCGAGCCTATCAATAATAATAAAAAAAATACCTTTAATTATATAAGTTCAAATTATATTTGACTATATTACAGCATCATGATTCATGCGTAAGGCCAAATACCGGGCGGCTTTTGAAGAATACCAAAGGATCCCTTACCATGCCGTCCCACCGACGCCAGGCCTATAAGCGGATTCGAAACAGATCGCAGTATTTATGTGTATCCTGTAAAATAATTATTCAACATCGAGGCTGTTGGAAAGGATTCGTGTGTTGTAGTGTTTATTTGTGTGAGAATTTCATACCCTATGTACTGTTAATATTTTCTTTCACAAACTAAGTACTGCATACTAGTCCTTAATTTGTGAAAAAGGTCAGTTCAAACACTAGATGTATCTATTGTTTGAAGTGACATTTTAGACAAAAAAAATACATTCAGTTGAACATAGAACCTCCTCCTTTTTAGGGTTCCGTAGCCAAATGGCAAAAAACGGAACCCTTATAGATTCGTCATGTCTGTCTGTCTGTCTGTCTGTCCGTCCGTATGTCACAGCTACTTTTTCCGAAACTATAAGAGCTATACTGTTGAAACTTAGTAAGTAGATGTATTCTGTGAACCGCATTAAGATTTTCATACAAAAATAGAAAAAGAGCAATAAATTTTGGGGGTCCCCATACTTAGAACTGAAACCCAAAATTTTTTTTTTCATCAAACCCATACGTGTGGGGTATCTATAGATAGGTCTTCAAAAATGATATTGAGGTTTCTAATATTATTTTTTTCTAAGTTGAATAGTTTACGCGAGAGACACTTCCAAAGTGGTAAAATGAGTGTCCCCCCCCCCTCTAACTTCTAAAATAAGTGAATGATAAAACTAAAAAAATATATGATGTACATTACTATGTAAACTACCAACGAAAATTGGTTTGAACGAGATCTAGTAAGTAGTTTTTTTTTAATACGTCATAAATCTAAAAAAAATACACTATTATTAAAACATCGATCAAAGTTACAATGAACTACAAGAACTTTTATATTATGTTGCTGCTACGGAACCCTCCATGGGCGAGTCCGACTCGCACTTGGCCGGTTTTTTGTTGTTGTTGTTAGGGCCCTTCACTCTTAGAAAGCTTAAAGTTACGTGGTGGTGGTACAATTTTGAATCTTAAAATTTGAATAAAAATACCTCATATTATCAATAACATTACAAACTTAATTAATCTGTGAAAATTGTCGGTGAATGTTAGTTTTTTTTTTTTAGTAATAACAGCTCCGCTAGTCAATCTTCAAGATTAAACAATGCTTGCCGAAGTCAATGTTTGGATGGTTTATTTTTTAGATGGGATGGGATGGCGGACCTGGAGCGCATGTCAGACTTTTACTGACACCCTGTTCCTTCTTTGCCTTCATTGGTTCGCCCTGGGGTACACTTTCACATAACCCATGGCCCCATTAGGCTTCGACCCTCCAGGGTTCCTATGGTTTGCTAATATCTCTTTGAGGCGATACGGTGGCTGGAAATTCAGATTGGAATCCCGGCGGTGGTTAGGGCGTGAGGGCCGTTCCCTCACGCGTGCGATCGCCTCCTTTGCTAGTATTGAACATATTGATATTGCTCTGTACCTTAGAAAGCACATTAGACCGTTGGTCTCGGCTGCTTTTTAAAAAACCACTGTCGGTGATATCGGATAGCCAGAAAACGGGGCTGACACTAGTTGTTACCATGGGGTATCGCGTTATCTAATGACTGAGTTGTGGAGGTTAGATAGGTAGTTGCTCAATAAAAAATGCTGATATCCAGCAGCAAATGGTTCGTAAGTCTTTGACAGTCGTTACAGTTAGTCAGATGCTAAAAAGGCTGACCGACAGTTTATCCAAGGAGTATCGTGTTACCCAGTGACTCGGTTTTGGTGGTCTGATATGTAATCGTTCCATGTAAAACATTGGTATTTAGCCGTAATCAGACTGGTAGCCGATCCCAAGCTTGCTGGGAAAAGGCTGGAAGGATGGTGGTACGGTATGATTGAGAGCGGAACCAGTTGGCAGTAGGCTAGTCTAGAGATCTATGTACTAATTGGTAATGGCTGTATCTAAGTATATGATTTATTGATCCTTTTTTTGTTAGCCCATATTGTCCATCGCCATCCAGGTCGTCTCCTTCGTGGTCAGCCTCGGCCCCGCGTTTCTGTTCCTCTCTTTCTCATTCCAGTTCTTAAGGAAGCCATCCAGGTCGTCCCGCCATCTCCTTCGTGGGCTGTCTCGGCCCCGCGTTGCTGTGTCCGGACACCAATCCAGCGTTTTACGCGCGTACAGCTCGTTAGACATGCGGCAGACATGTCCTGCCCAGTCCCATTTAAGTTGGGCAGCCTTTTGAGCCACATTAACGATTTCCGTTTTGGAGCGCAGTTTTTTGTTTCAAACATTACGAAGCATTTATAAATCTTACTTTACCTAGCCACATGAGTAGTTAACTAATTTATTGTGAAATTATTTATGCCATTGTTGTAATTATGAATGACGATGATTTGACTTATACTTTTTATTTTACTATCTAACTGGTTACAATTTACAATATTTAATTACTTTATATTTAATTTCTTTCCACATTGAGATTGTTAACTAGTCTTTTCTTAACAATCTCGAGGCAGACACTATTCAACATTTATTACAATTGGTTAAGTACTTAAGGATGTCTGTGGTTGATTCTAAAGTACAGAATAAGGACATTCTTATTTTTTCTTGGTCTGCGTGAAAGTCGGTTTCTCCATACAAACTTTGGAAACCCGTTTCATTCCCTTGAGGGATGAATTTTGGAAAATTCTCTCTTAGAACTAATTTATAAGCCAGTTATAGTACCTGGTTGGCGACATAAATACATGTTTACTCGAACGGCTGAGGGGTTGTTTTGCTTCCGCACCCAGCTGTGCGCTGACGCCTAATGTCCTCTATGATCTGCCGTGACCTGTTTTGCACTTAATGTCGGTGGTGACCAACTTGCGACTTTTCTTTACATTTTTGGTAACAAATATAACATGGCGTAAAAATTATTAGAATCAATACAGTTACTGATTCTGAAATTCAGGTTTTGTTAACTATATAATGACAAGACTCTTCCAAAACTGAAGTACCTATTAGTCATTGATTTTGTCTCTCTCTTAATTTTATCAGGTATATTTGCTGATAAAAGAGCCTCTCTAAGACCACTTACGATAAGATAGGCTAAGTAGCCTCGTCATAGCTCTGTTAAATGTTGGCTGGTAACCTAATATGAAATTTTCGACATCACTTTTCTTAACCAATTAACTTAATTATTAGATTCTCTTTCTTTGGTGGAGGCTTCTCTTCACTCCTTTCATTTTTCACAATCCCGGACAAATCATCCTTAAGCTAGAACTACACTGCGCACACGTGTGACACACACCCCTATCTGGGCGCGTCGGGGTCCATACATTTTATATGGAAACTAGACTTGTAGAGCTACACGCCAAGCGACGTCGTTCTACGTACGAATCGGGTGTGTGACATGTGTGCGTCGTTCTAATGTAGATCTATCTTAGTATTTTGAATGGTACCTATTCTGTACGTCTTATTGGTCTATACGTCCAATCGGTATGACGCTACCGATTGGATCAAACCGATTTGAACGTGTGTGGGAGTGGATCGGTATGACCTACATGTTGTCATATCGATCCACTCCCACACACGGTCAAATCTGTTTGATCAAACATGTAGCGTCATACCGTTTGGACGACAAGTTTGACCGTGTATGACTGGCATTACCGTCAGTACTTCTTTTGTAGCCTGCTGCAGTCCCGTCTCACTCTTAGGATACCAGTTCTGCGCTATTTGGTTCCAAAATCAGACTACTGGCGAGTCCCGGTTTGGTAAGTACTCAATTTATAACCTAACCAAAATTTCATTTAGAACTTAAGCATTAATATAGTCAAATACGTTTACATAAGAGGTAGTTTACATTTACGGCTTAGTGGCTTTAACGTAAACGCAAACGTAACCTGTGTAATCTTGTGTGAGCACCTAGACTGAGTTACCTAGGTAGGTATAACATATTAATGTATATAATTAGAGATACATACACATATACCCGGCCTTATAATATTCCCACTGTTGGGACTCTGGCCTCCTCTGTTGGAGAAGGAAAGGGCCGCGGGTCCAGTGCGGGACGGTAAATAGAGATATACAACATTAATTTTAGTATAATATACTATGGAAAACCACAATATAGTTTGCTCAGAATCAGTAACATAATCAATTCCAATAATTTTTACACTATTTTTTATATTTCCCAAAAAAATATTTAAAAAAGGTCACAAGTTGGACACCACTGCTACTAATACAAAACAGGTCACAGCAGGTCATAGCGGGCATTCGGTGCCAGCGTACAGCTGGGTGCGGAAGCAAAACAAATCCTCAGTCGCCCGGGTAGCCCAGTGACCATGTATCTATGCCTCCCACTAGGTACCATAACTGGCTTATGACTTTATGATTTTTCATAATACGTTTTGAAATTTTGTACATTGATTATTTACATAACAATACTAGACAGATGTTTCAGGTTTCGCTTATACTAAAATAAGATTGAGGTAAGGTAATTAATAAAACAGTTGGCACTGTAAGCAATTTTAGGAAACTTAATTTCGGTTGATATTATAAAGACATATAAAATAGGTAATTTAACTTCTCCGAAATTTAGTTTTCCAGTTCAAGTTATCAACTTCACCTTTACATTAACTTTAACTCTACATTTCCTTTTAAACCGGTGTTACTTTATAATTAAGTAAATTTGAAACTTAATTTAAATAAGAAATACATTTATAAGAACCAGAATGGTTCGGCTCTTTTATAGCAAATTTTGACTTTAATAGCGGAATACTTTCTAGGGCATAATGTACCTACCCAAGTTTGTATTTACACTGCAGGTATCCTAGATCAGGATTTTGCTGCAAGTCGTTATCATGCTACGTAGCACTTAAAACTTTAGAACAATATGAATAACAATTTACAAAGTTTTCTTCATTGAAAGTGTTCACGAAACCACAAGCGACATCTGTGTCGGTGCCTGGCCGTAAATAAAATGTGACAGACAACTACAAGTTTTAATAAATTCGTCACCAAACTTCGGAGCCGAAAGCCTTACCTAATTAAGATAACGTCCTTGGTGGTGGAGAATCCGGTACCCTGTGGAGGGAACTTCAAGTTTAGCAGTTTCGTGTTTGTCTTAGACAACTTGGACAGTGAAGTAACTAGTCAAACAAACTGGGCGCCCGCCGTCGGCACCGATTTAAGCCCAGCTTAACATCCAAATTAAATGCTGCTACACGTTCAGTTTTACGGATTGTGGAATGCTTTAAACACACTCCCGCAGCAGCCCACAAAGTGTTATTAAACCAGACTAGGT
This sequence comes from Mythimna albipuncta, assembly GCA_929112965.1. Lineage (NCBI taxonomy): Eukaryota > Metazoa > Arthropoda > Insecta > Lepidoptera > Noctuidae > Mythimna > Mythimna albipuncta. The sequence goes on from OV815969.1 coordinate 14,113,958, forward strand.
TTAAACTTTCCGTTTGCGGGAATTCTGTTGAATACTTACATTGTGGTTTAAAAACGCGAAAAACATTTTCATTCGCCGCGGGCTGTGGAGCTGCATCAGTGGTTGCGGACAGTACGAATAATACAAAAACAAGCAAAATAATGACGACTATTTATTTCGCGGTTTTGTATAAAGAGCGAGACTGTTCATTTGATGTTTTAGTAAAACCTCTGTGAATTTGTGAATTAGTTTCAGTGAAAATACATTAATTCGAGGCTTTTGTCGGCTCTGCGTCTGACTATCGGCATTATCTGCTTTCGTCGTTTTGGCAGATCGATTATACAGTATATACGGCCGAAATATCCTGACCGCTCTGAATTTGGATCAGTTAGCTGCTCTGCGTATTTCATTTTCAGAAATCATATGGCAAATGGGTATTGCTTGTTTTTTCGAGTATGTGCATACTCAAAAAAAACACGCAATAATTCGGAATGCAAACTTAACTTAACTTAACTTAACTAAGTGACTAAAATACAAAAATCTTGACCATACCCACAAATAAATAAAATAGTAATCAATGAAGTGCATCAGTTAATCATTTGAAATGCGCATTTTATGTTTATGTTAATATTATGAACGATTATTATATTATTATAGCTACCCCGTATTGTCCTGCAAAGTCCTCTCTCCATTCTTTCCTGTAATCATGGTTCCTCGCTTTTTCTTTCCAATTCTCAAGAAAGACATCCAGATCGTTTCACCATCTCCTTCGTGGTCTGCCGCGGCCCCGCATCGCTGCTTCTGGATACCATTATGAAGGATATGAAATATTAAAATCTTTTGTTTGATTAACACCGCAACACAATGACAACTCACATCTATCCGGTAGTAAATTTGCTCTGTGAAAACTTAAATACACATCTCGAACGCTGGAAAGTTTGTAAATATGTAAGCGAGTGCGTATAGTAGCGATCTAAGTTATACGGGTCCCAGTTCGAAGTTTCGTATTAACTGTGAAACTTAAACATCAAAGCAACAACGCGAACTTGCTGCGAGACCTCATACCTGCTGACAATTTCAATAACTAACTTTCTCGTATCGCCTTACTAAAATACTTGTCGTAAGTTAAACCTTTCCATGACTAGTTATATAACGTAACCTCTGTGTTAAATATTATTTTGAGCAATAATTAGCATAGTTTCTACGGGATTTGGAGGCACTGTTCATTGTTCAAATATTATGTAAGTAACCAAATGTTACAAATATACCTACACAGTAGGCCTTTAGTGGTGAAAGTTCGGAGGTACTTCACTTGAGAGGTTGACTACGATGGGGTTAGATATAGTTCCTTCAAGTTGGAGCCGGAAGGGTGTCAAATTGAAAACGGTATGGGTCCTTTTAATACTATGTAGATTAATAAATAGATTGCATCACTGCTTACCATTAGGTGGGATCGCAGTCAAGCACTAGTTTATATTATTTAAAAAGAAAGTTCCGTTGTCGACCATATCGCCGCTTTTCGTGAGGTGAGATAGTGGTCAACGCTATGTTGATAGTGGCCAACACTATGTTGACCATCCATCTCACCTGACAGAAAGCCACACAAAACAAACAAGTATATTAACAATAAAAAAAATTACATGACATCATTGACATAGCAGAGCGTTGTTAAAACATATTCTAAATATTAGAACTCGTATTTATGAAAAACATCGAAAATACTATGAGAAATGTCAATTTTAAGTGTGAAATCATCAAATAACCCAAATACTGTACTACCTGTAATACGGTAATTGAGACTATAACTGACTAAAATGCCCCTGTGTTTGCTCCGTTGCGGCCATTTTCCGAAAAATCCCGCAGTGCGAATGTCACCTTAGGATGCAAGTAATTAATGTATAAAAATACATATTTATGTATAAAATGTTGAGAAACAAATTAGGGAGTGAGTGAAGCGTTCTCATCCAAGAGATTAAATATTTCACTTGGAGAGAAATAAGTAATGAACATTTTCTCCTGATCTCTTTGTTGGGAACACGTTCATTAATTCCAAAGCCTCAGGCTGTTGTCTTTAAGCCATCACTACATTCTAATGAAAAACGAATTTATAATTGAAGTATAGAGGTAAAACCTGGCAGCCTTATCTTAGTGCACAAAATTGCTTTGAAAGTTTAGAATAGGTATACAAGCTTATTTTTAAAGACACCGTACAAGTGTATATATATACAAAGAAGGTTGTTGTTGGTTGTATGTGTTACATATCTGTTCTTGTTCTTTTTTATCTACGCCCGCTGGTATGTAACATTGTTTTAAACTACATACTATGTTTTTATCTTTAAGTGAATGTGTAATACTTTTGAGAAAATAAAGTGATGAATTGTGGGGAAGAAATAAACCGTGCTTCAATATTTCTCTAGTAGGTATTATAATAGGATAAGGATGTCAATATTTTGTAGTTAGATTCTCGAATTTCTAACGAAATGAATGAGATTTCATTTCTTAAAACTAGCTTGTACTAACCGTTTCACCCACGTCAAAAGACCAAAAATTATCCCATGGGAACATACTCCTGGAATACAAATGAATACCATATGTCTAATCCAGAAAATTTATCGTGTGCCAAATTTCATCAAAAGCGTGAAGTAGCATCAAACATACACACACATGTACATGAAAATTTTCGCATTTATAATACTAGTGAGGTAATCTGCAAAATGTCAGCACAATCAATAATTCCTACAGAAGTTAATTATAAAATACACATGCCATCAAAAATACAGAGCCGAGCCGTTAATGTTGGAACAACATTATGTTATGCAAATTGTGGTGTTCCAGTGAAATATTGCTTTTAATAGTGTGCGACCGTTGATGCGGACAGATGCTGATAACATTAATATCATGCGGACGAATTCATCATGCCAGTGTTATGGATCTGCGGAGCTGAATATATTGCTGCTGACTTTGTATTGTCATTACTGTCGTGTTTTGAACTGATTTCAGTTACACTGATGTCTATTACGTTAAGGAGTCAATACGCTTGAGTCTCCTTAGAAAAAATTGCAATTATCTAGAAAAAAACTGGAGTCACTTATTGCGTAGAAGAATCAGCAAATAATATGGAAAAGGAGATGTCCACGTCTGAAAATAAACCGATATTAAAACCAATGAGTCGTTGGTTAGAGACCATAACACGCAACTTAAAACTGAGATTGACTGAATTAAAACGATAACTTCTTTGATATGATATGTCTTCCGACCTTGACATGTCAATTTATAATACGCAGTCCTTTTTTTATTGTTGATAGGTTTGGCCTTGAGGCCTTGGCGCTATCTCACTTCTCTTCTTGGCTTTTCATTCTTTAGGTGTACGGTGCGGTGCAAAAAATCTACAAGGTTTTATGTAAAACAACTACAAGTAACGTTTTATATTACGCTAGGTATATTAACTGTATAAAGGATATTTCCTTAAAAATCTTAACTTCTGCTATTTGAACTAGTAGGTGTGTAGCCAATGTAAGTTATTGTGTAGGTAGCGAACAGGAAATCCATCTAGCACACACGTTTAAACGTGATCTTCGGACCCCTCACGTAACTACGAGTAAAAGCTTCATGCATATGGCGTTATTGCCAAGCGTGAAGCGTAGTGTGTGTACGTATATTTGGCGTCTCCGTCCACCGAATTCTAATGGAATACGACAGGTGAATTTGAATATGTTGGATAGCATATTGTTATTCATTTGTTGTCTCAACATTTTCATTATATGATGCTAAGATCTTATGTGAAAACTCTCTCACGCCAGTCAGTCTTACAACTAAGCTTCAGGTATGGTGTTACTTAGTTGCAGAGTTGTGGAATTTATAAAAGTAGTTACTCTTTAAAAATGTTAGTATTCTGCTACTGCATCCTGTATGAAGGAAAGGACGGAAGTTGATTCCAACATATTCGTGAAAAGAAAAATAATACCATCAATGAATGTATTTCGTAACTTCGTTTACATACATTTCGTCGTAACATTTTATTACACCATATAATAAATCCTGAAAGTGTTAAATACTATCAATTGCTATACCTAACATAATTATTTGTTTAAATACCTGAAATCATTAAATGTTTTATTGAAATTTTATTTATAATAACAACGATAAATTTTATGCACTTTTTTAATCAACTGCATTATTTTCTTTCAAGAAATTCCATTTTACCGGAAAACCGAGTGAATTAAACACACTGTGAATTGAAGTTCTGAGAAAGAATGGAATTCTATTGGAAACACACACAGGAAAGCACATTGTTATGCAGGCAAGACGGCGTAACATCGAACGAACACATTCCTGGAGCAAACACGACTTAAAAGTTTCCTCATCGCCGTACTTTATAACAGATTTCAGCACTAAGAAAACTCTCACCAAGGACCGAGATAGATGTTCGATTTCTTCGTTTTGTCAGCAATATTCAAATGGGGTCCGCCACGGAAATATTGCCCCGTAGCCTATATGCAAATTCTATTTGAAATGCGAAAGTTTCCACAAGAGCGTCGAACCTTCAATCGTGAAGGCAAACAGTTTCTATAAGATTAGTCGTGAGATGCTCCTTCTGCAGTCAATATTGACTTAGGCGGCCGTTGCAGACGGCGACTCACTTTAAACATGGAAAAATATACTCAGTAGTGTAACGTTTCTTGGCTTTCACGTTGATTGTGTTTCTGGCATTTTATTTTATGGAATGAAATGGAAGCAGTAGGGTTGACAGTCGAGTGGGTGCAGTCATGTTTGGTTTTTACAATGTTGTTAGTGGAGTGTAGTTGTGTTTTGAACTTCGCGGCGAATTCAACTGGGTTAAAATTATAGTCCAATTTCGATGCAGTGCTATTTGAAATTGGAATCGAATTGTGTTGCACAAAGAGCTACACACTGGTGACATAACGTTAGTCATGCAATCTACAATGCATTGTGTACAATTTTTATTGAAAACGTTATTTGTAATGAACAATTCTCACCTCTGTTATTCCTGACATATGTATGATCTATGTTTATGTCAATAGTATATCTGTTACCATACCTGTCTGATTTGTACAGTACCAATCTTTGCCGATGATAGTCAGTGATAGACATCAAAGATCCATTAGCAGTCGCAAAATGTGCAAATAGTTAGTCTCGTACTAGAAATAAAACAATTTTTTTAAACTTGATCTAAGATGTGAAATAACTCACAACACCATCTTCAAAGTGTTCTTTCAATTTCCCACGGAATTAAATTTCCTTTCACAGCATTCTTGTATTACTGTGCATTTTTCTACTAAGCTTTGCAGCCTCCATTGCTGCAGGGTTTCTCCTCTTTTTTTAAATGTGTGCGTTTCCTTCGCTTACCGACTTATTGTCTAGCGGACGGCCAGCTGTTTGCATTGCGGCTCCAGCATTCCGCATTATGTTGCTCTACGAAATGTAAAGAATTATTGCGTTTTGTGAGACGAGAGGCAATGTGTAGAGACGTCTGTCGGGTACTTGGATTTCTGCTGTTCAAAATTGGAATAAAGCTTACAAAGAGAGGAGTGAGGGAGCAGGAACCCCAGGGATTAGATGATAGATGTGTTGAAGTTTCTTACTAATGTTTTAGAGCAGTTATCCAGCTAAGAAATCTAAATAGCTATATGTACAATAGTTATATCTCAATTAGTCCGTTCCGTTCGTGTTACTCCTCTAGAATGATCCTATTCTGAAGTTACTCTGGGTTTGTTGAAACGGACTGATTTAAATTCTAACTCTATAAACGTATGTGATTCGAAAAAAAAAGTTCCGATTTTCTTTCATAGTCATAATAATAAATTATGACTATAAAACAAAATGGAAGTTTAACCTGATTGTACCTTTACAAACATCTTGATGCTTGTGGTTCGCAATAGCTATGGATGGAAAATTCACAGGGGCTAAAATAAATAATAGCAGTAATAACTACAGCAGTTTACACCCGGTAGAAGTGCAATTAGGTCCGCGGAATTGTTCGAAAGAAATGCAGTGGACCTGGAAAGCCAAAAGCAACTGGACGAACCTAGGTGGGCAAAAGACACACACTTTTCTTCATACTAAAGACATGAAATATTGCCTCATACTATTATTGAAATGCTAGTTGCTGCTTCATTTTGTAACTAATGGCTTTTACCCGCGGTTTCACCCGCGTACATACAATATAGCCTATAACTCAGGAATAAAGCAAATTTTTACAAAAAAAAAAACTTTACCTCTTTATAATATTAGTGTAGATTTTGGTGAGGTTTAAAAAAAAAAGACTTATTTAGTATTATTTGTATTTTAGTAGAACATTTTGTACAAAAACCAACACAACCAAGTAGAATTCATCATTCTTGTTGTGTTGTCATTCATTTAATCGGACAATAGAACATAGGTAAACAGTACACAAGTACTGTTTTCATCAATCTGCCCAACTGGTGCGGTTATTACCTATGCCTATAGTTCGCTTTAAAGTCATTGTTTCAAAACAAAGGGGTGTATTCCGGCGAAGTGCTTAGCGTGCACAGTTAAAAGGCTGGTTTTGATTGCTCAGGTCGGTTCTACTGCGCTATGTGTCTGCAGGGATTTGATACTGCTAGATGGGTTGGGAATGAAAAATTGTTGGATAGCTTAGAGTTCTAGCAAACTTTAATCTACACTAATATAATAAAGAGGTAAAGTTTGTGTTTTTTTTTGTTTTTCTCTTTCTACTCTGTAAGTACTGATCCGATTGATAAAATTTTTTCATCAATAGAAAGCTGTTTTTTTCCTGAGTGATATAGGCTATAATATTTTATGTATGCGGGCGAAGCCGCGGGCAAAAGCTAGCAATAAATATAATTAAAGAAAAAAAAACTAAAATAAAAACAACTACCTCTTTATAATATTAGTGTAGATTTTGGTGTGGTTTAAAAAAAAATACTTATTTAGTGTTATTTGTATTTTAGTAGAACATTTTGTACAAAAACCAACACAACCAAGTAGAATTCATCATTCTTGTTGTGTTGTCATTCATTTTATTGATGAACTCTTTAAAGCAATGCTGGCAATATGTGACGGACAATAGAACATAGGTAAACAGTACACAAGTACCTACTGTTTTCATCAATGTGCCCAACTGGTCCGGTTATTATGCCTATAGTTCGCTTTAAAGTCATTGTTTCAAAACAAAGGGGTGTATTCTGGCGAAGTGCTTAGCGTGCACAGTTAAAAGGCTGGTTTTGATTGCTCAGGTCGGTTCTACTGCGCTATGTGTCTGCAGGGATTTGATACTGCTAGATGGGTTGGGAATGAAAAATTGTTGGATAGCTTAGAGTTCTAGCAAACTTTAATCTACACTAATATAATAAAGAGGTAAAGAGTTTTTTTTGTTTTTCTCTTTTTACTCTGTAAGTGCTGGTCCAATTGCTGAATTTTTTTCATCAATAGAAGGCTGTTTTCTTCCTGACTGACATAGGCTATATATGTTATGTGTGCGGGCGAAGCCGCGGGCAAAAGCTAGCAATAAATATGATTAAAGAAAAAAAAATCATCTTTAATTTCCTTAATACTAGATAACTTTCACAGCTTAACTTTTTGAGGGATGGCTAGAGAGGCGCCACGCCGTCCTCACCTTCCACTTGACGCAAGTCCTTACCGGACATGGACAGCTCGGGAAGTTCCTGTTTCGGATTCGGGTGGAAGAAATGTATAGGTGTCACCATTGCGCAGATCGCCCGGAAGACACGGTGGAGCATTCGGTGGAAATCTGCCACGCTTGGGCGGAGCGCCGTCACGTCTATATGAAGGCTATCGGTGGCGACGACCTCGCTCCCGGACCTGGTTCAGGTTGGTCCGGAGCGAGGGAATATGAAGCAGTCACATCCTTCTGCGAAAACAAACGCGCAACTGTGAAGGAATGTACATATTCACGTCTCAACTGCTACCACAGGAGACGCTCCGAGCCTTGAGAATCGAAGGGCAATCCCCGGCCACAGTAAGCGCGGGCTTGCGGCTGATGAGTAACTGGTAGCTCACCGTCCGGGCCTCTGATAAGGACTGAACCCGACGACGAATAGTGCTCCATGCACAAAGATATGTTACTAAAAATTTAGGGGTTCGGAGAGGTCGATGCCCGCTAGGGCCACAGGGACGTTTGAAAGAGTAACTGTGGTCCAGGAACGCAAAGGGTAACTGAAAGGCACAGGCGGGTTTTAGTCAGCAAAAGTCTTATACGCCCTCTCGCTCTACCCTAGAGTGGTAGAAGTCATTTGATTATATAGAATTATTTTTGGTAACAGCCCCCTAGCGAAGTTGCTAATCTGAAATAGTTAACGCTTGTAGAAAGCTTCAAATGTACGGGAATGACGTCGTCTTAACGCTCAGTCACGTGGTCTGAACAAAAGAATTGGCAGCAAGGTCAACTCGAAGCGTTCGGCGCAAGCGAAACGGTTGTAACTTGGCTAGGGGGGTAGTTGCTTCTAGTTGATACCAACTTATGTAGGTTTTTGCCAGTGTAAGCCATTTCATTTCCGTCTGTCACTTCCATTATTTCACCAGCACATAATATGACACATAAATTTATATGTCGGTAATAATTTTGGTGATTTTATTATTCACACCCAGATTAAAGATCCATATAATAATATTGTTATTAGTTAAAGAATCTATCTATCCAATGACAATATTATTAAAACCATGGATAACTGAAAAATAAACAATCCTGTTTAGTGTTTGTTCAAATACTAAAGCAAAATTAAATTGTTGAATGTTTGCAAAACGAATAATTCCCAATTCGACGACATTTTAATGCAGTGATCTAAAATAACGTGTAATCAGAATCAAATTAGCTACTAAACTATAGTTAATGCACTAATTTAACGAGATTATATTAGCATAACGAGAACTAATACCAATTAACGCACTTAACGTATTCAATCTAGGTAAACAACATGATAGAGGCGCAACACAGTTATCTAAATGTCCTATATTATATGTGCAAATCTTTGTTGGTAAGTTTTTTTAATAACGAAAAATAGCGTTTTGTGTGAATGAATGAATGTACTCCATTCATTATGTAGCTAAGGAATGGAATTCCCTGCCGGAGTCTGTGTTTCCTGATAGCGGAGTGACCTAGGGGTCTTTAAGTCAAGAGTGAATAGATTGCTTCTAGGCAAGCGTGTTCCATCGTCGGCCACATCATCGCTTACCATCAGGTGAGATTGTAGTCAAACGCGAGCCTATCCTTTACGAAAAAAGACATGTGGCACTCGGGGACTGCCGCGGTAAAGCTATTGCATAGCATTTTTATCAACATAGGCAATTATAATTATTTATTTATTTTATTTATGCAGTATTTTTTTTCCTTTGTTTTTTTCTTTGATATTAATTGAAGTAACACTTTCACACATTGAATTGAATTTTGATTGATTGTTCACTCATTTGTTTTCTTATCGGTCACCACGCTCAAAAAACAAATGAGTGGGGGGTGTTAGGTTACGGAAGGTTTTCGTTACGGAATTTCTGGATTCGGTCTCCACGCTCAAGGCCCGCGATAGAAGCTATGCAATAGCTTAATAATTATATACTAATTGTTGATTGATTTTTTTTTAATGTATATAATTATACCCAAAAATGTAAGTTTTTGTATAAGCTGTGTTACTTTTTGGTGTACAATAAAGTTTATTCTATTCTATTCTAACCATTATAAAAAAATAGATCATCATCACCATAATTTCAGCCACAGTTGGACATAGGCCTTCCAACAAGCGTCGCCACACCGACCGATTGTGTGCGATTCTCAGTTGGTCGTCGGTCCACCTGGTGGGAGGCCTTCCAACGCTGCGTTATCCGGTGCACGGTCACCACTCTACGACTTTTCAGCCCAATCGACTATCCGTTGTGCGAGCAGTATCCCTGCCACTGCCGCTGCTACTTTAGTCTGGCGATTCTTTGAGCTATGTCGGTGACCTTGGTTCTCCAGCGGATATCTTCATTCCTGATGCGATCACGCAAGGAAACTCTGGAAAAAAACACTTATCACTAACTAAAACAAATAACAAACATACACCAGTTTTACTGTCAGGCCATGTGTGGACCGAGCATTGACTATGACTCCTTTTAAACCATAGATAAAACAGAACACAGTGGTCTTGGTTGTCTATTGCACTTAAGCACACAAAAACTCATCGCACCTTTGTGTCACTGGAGGTGTGTGCTTACGGCTGGCGAGTATTGGGTAGCTTGCCGTCCGGTAAGGACCAAGTTCGAGTCGACGACGGCTTGTTGTGTACATGCCAGCAAGCTTCACATGCCCCATCAGGGCCGATGTTTACTGGTCTGTAGGATTTTTCGAAAGAGTTACTGTGGCATTACCGCAAACGGCAAAAGAAGGAACGCGGTTGTTTTTTTGCCTCGTCATTTATACCGCGTACGTTTAAGGACTGGAACAATTTACCTGCTGCGGTCTTCCCGTCCGATTATAATTTGGGTGTCTTCCAGGCTGAGTAAAGAGGCCCTTAATAAACTATTGCGCTTCACCGTCAGAGATTGCATCACTGCTTACCATCAGGTGTATAATAAATATCAAACACTAGTGTATATAAATTTTTTTTAAAATCAGACACTCTCTCGTTGCACTCAGAGTGGGATGAATTATTTGAGAAATCTCCATGTATAAAATAAAATTATGTGCCTATACAAAACCTTTGTCTTCAAACTTGATATTTAATTACTTAGCTAGGGTATTCGAAACTTTGAATACCCTTAAGCAATCTCGGTCAAAAACTTTTGTAAATCTCATTTTTACGCTTAAAACATAACCTCGTCTGTTAAAACTAGACTTCAAAAGAAAATATATATTTTTAAAATCCGTAAAACGTTCATGCTACAACGTAAAATATTAAAATCAGAATCGCTAGGGATTTGAAAAAAAAAAGTGAAAAACAAGACTTTCCCGAGAACTTTCTGAGCACTTACCGATTGTTTTTACAAATGTAGTTGATTGTATTCCCCTGAGTCCCCAAGCATTTAAAAATAGGTTTATATACAAATAAATAGAAAAGGTTGCTTGTTTTCGAAATTTACAGACTACTTTATGAAGAATTTCTTATTTACATTCTTAGATACATAAACAATAAATAAACCCTAAAAATTTTAATAATCTACGTGGAGTTTTAATAATATTAGTGTTAAACTAAATGTCGGCGCAAACAAAACGCCGGCGTTCGCTTGGGGTTTGAGAGATTAATGGCTAGATTTTTTTTAACTATATTATTGATAAAGTAAGATAAAACGTTTAATCGCAATCTCACCTTACTATAAGCAATGATGTGGTCCACAATGGATCAGGCTTACCTAGAAGTAACCTCAAATCGCTCTTGAGGTTATCTACCAGAAATCACGTACTCCGTAAGAGAATATATTTTAAATAAATTTTAATAATACTGAACAAAAGATGTGTTTAAGCAAACAATTATCCTAACCAAATACAAACTCTTTGTAATGACGAGTGTACAATTAGCATCGTCCTGGCCGCACCAGTCGGATAACGAAGCGCGACGCCGCTCTTCACATGCAACTTGACTTGTAACCCTTATTAGAAAATGACTCTTATTAACCTGACTACACTCAATGAAAATAAAACTCTCAAAGGCTTAAGATATGGTTTAAATTAGATTGGATGTTTAAGGAAGGTTACGGTCAATTTTGCTGTTACAGAATTTTTAGATGTTGCACTTGCCTACCTCGCTATAGTGGATATAGTGAAGGGCTCTCCAGTGAAGTAGGTATACATACCGCAACTTTCAGGCACTGCTTGGATTTCGGATTGGTTCTGAATCGTTATAATGAAGATGATAGTCGTTTGTTCAACGTTATCCGTGGTTTCATGTACTTGTACTTTTGATACTTCGTACGACTGTTGATTTTATTTTGTCAAAATAAAATCTACGTTTATTCTTTTAGAGAAAACGGAGCTTTAGATAATAATATATCATTGGTTTAAGAGTATTTCTATTTTTAGGATTTAATACCTGAGTCGTCAGAAACGACACCCTTACAGAAAAAAAATCAAACAAAGCCTTTTTTGTTCAGTTTAGGCGCTTATTTTGACATTACCTGGGAAATTCAAACTTATAGGATACTTTCTGTAGGTTTAAAATCCTGAAATTTGACATGAAGCAATGTCTCATTGCACAAGTGGAAACTGTGAATTTGTAGGTACCTCACAAGAACATTTATTTTTTTGTGGAAAAATCTTCAAGAATCGATGTGGGTTCCACCTCGTCCAGAACGAGTTAAGTATCAGTTTTTTTTTGTTGCTAGTATTTTAACTACTAAAATCTATGATCATAACCATTCTTCAATATAAATACGAAGTAACTTTTTATTTGAGTAAACATGAACAAGAGCCAAGCGAGGCCAAAAGGAAATCAAGTAGCTGCAATAAAAGAAAGCAATGGAGTCTCCTTTTGTGAAGCGCTTCAGCGCACAAAGTTGCAAGCGCGAACTGAGGTATCAAGTTACTTGCAAAGTGTTTCACTCCTATATTTTATCTTTAATCAGCTTCAGTCTATAGGAAATTTTATAATTACGGCGTTGAAAGAAACGCACGTTTAAATTAAAAGAAGTTTGTTATTTAATGGAGCTTCATAACGATTGTTATCTTTTCATCGTTTTCATTATTCATTTCAGAACAATAAAAGGAATAAATAAGAAGAACACAGAATATCTTACCAGAAATCGCAGCAGTTTATTTTTTATTTATTGTTGATAGGTTTGCGCTATCTCACCTGATGGAAAGCGACGATACGGTCGACGATGGAACGCGCTTGAAAAGGACGTGTTGGAAGGTTTTAAACAAATTGAACTGAAAATCTGATGAAGGCTACGAGAGATTGCTACAAGAAGTACAGAGTCAATCGGCGTGGTGACATTTGGAAGATGCTATTGGATATTGAAATTACCCAAATAAAATGTATCTTGCAAAATGATTACTTATTACAAACTATCGGTGTTTGCATTATCTGTGTCGTAATTAAAAATGGTTTCTTGTTTCTTACACGCCTAGTTTGTGGCAACATTGACGCAGATGTAGGAAGCTTCATTAGTAAGTTTATAAATCAAACATACGGAAGCTGACGCCGCGGGTAAGTTTTAAGCGGAGTTACAGGAAACTGATAGTGTTGTGCGCAGGAACTAATGGCTCATCTGTTTCTGCGTTTATTCTGGTAGTCAAATAATAGTGCTGTGGTGTAATGTTTTGCTGAAAATTTGCATGAGAATATTTGGTGTTTGTTAAATTTATTAATAAACTAGCTTTTGCCCGCGCGGCTTCGCTCCCGCTCTTGCCTACTTCAGCCTACTATACCCTACTCTACCCTACTCTACCCTACCCTACTCTACTCTACTCTACCCTACTCTATCCTACTCTACCCTACCCTACTCTACTCTACTCTACCGTACTCTACCCTACTCTACCCTACTCTACCCTACTCTACCCTACTCTACCCTACTCTACCCTACTCTACCCTACTCTACCCTACTCTACCCTACTCTACCCTACTCTACCCTAATCTACCCTACTCTACCCTAATCTACCCTACTCTACCCTACTCTACCCTACTCTACCCTACTCTACCCTACTCTACCCTACTCTACCCTACTCTACCTTACTCTACCCTACTCTACCCTACTCTACCCTACTCTATCCTACTCTACCCTACTCTACCATCTTATGTCCGTCTCCTGGCTCTAAGCTACCTCCCTACCAATTTTCACCCAAATCTGTTCTGCCGTTCTTGAGTTATAAGTGGTGTAACTAACACGACTTTTTTTTATATATATAGATAAAAATAAATTATAAAGTTATTTATTGTTAGCGCATTACATTTATATCTCCATGTAGCTATTCCAGAACTGTCATTAATCTAACCACGCATGAACCTGTGTTTCGTAAGGAATCAACGATCTTCTTCACCAGCTGGGATAGTTTTAAATGTTTTCTTAGCAGCTGGTGCCAACTTTGTTTTTGCAGCATCAATGACCGAGATGTATTCGCCCTCCATTCATTGAAGCTGATTTTCCCATAACAGTAAAGTAATGTCAAACTAATATCGCTAGGAATTATGTTTAGTGTAGATTTTTTTTTTCTTCGACCATCACGGCCCTATGCTTTGGCCATCATTCTCATAACAAACGATGGGAACATTCTGAAAGCCCCATAGAATACTTTTCATGATTTTATTATGAGCCTGCTGTACTGGGGATGTCGAAATGCAAATGTCTGTTCGACCTTGCTTTGCGCCAAATTTCAGGATTCAGGGTCAACGGGAAATACCCTATGAATTTCGATCTTTGAGATTATCAAAATATACGTTTTTTGCGACATAAACGGCCGTACCTTTTTTATTTGTTAACTTAGTAGGTACGGAACCCTAAAAATTACCTAATTAAGTTTTAGTTTATCATGACAACACATTTGTGTCTGAAACTGATAAAACAAAAAGTTAGCACTTGACATTATTCTTTTATTAAATCTACTACACTGTACTACGCAAATCTTCTGTCTTTACTTCCCGGTATTATATGAAAAGCTAACAACATGTCTTTTACTTCTATACCTTCGTGATTGGAAGTCAAACAACCCTGCACACACGTCACAATGCAAACAGAAATTTTACAGAGAGTTAGTACAACATTATTCAGAACAGAACAGATAATACAATATTTACCGACCAACCCGTATGAGCCAACATTTGTTTCTCATTATGTCGGCTATGCCAGTTATTCTTGCCTATCCCTATTATTTCCACATTATACTAATTTTAATGAAAATATAATTCTGCTTTTTAAAATTTTCTGAATAAAAAAATATATTTTGGAAATGGTGAGCAATAGGTAGATCACAGTCCGGCCGTCCGGTGTGGTGGTTAAAAAGGCGCAGGAATTACAAGAATTGATTTTGCCGTCAACTTTTTACCATCGGACAACTTGACGACCAGTGTGGACCTTTATATCGCTGACTAATCTACGGTCCGTACTAAGCGTTTTATACCGCATAATCGTATATCGAAGAACTAGAACAATTTACCTGCTGCGGCCTTCCCGTCCTTTTATAATTGAAGAGTCTTTAAGGCTTAAGTGAATAAGGTCTCAATAAACTAGTTTTAAGCACTTCACCATCAGCAATTGCATCACTGATAACTATCAGGCGGGATCGCGGTCAAGCACTAATTTATAACATTTAATTTTTTTTCTGTAGTTATTATGAATTCTGATAGATTAATAGACCTGATAGATAATCCTGATAGATTCTGACAGATTTTTCCTGATTTCCTCGTACCTATTCCCGATCTTTAAAATTTACTAGTATAAAAAAATCGTATTGTCAGAAAAAAAAAATGGCTTTCTTCAAACGCAATGCTGCAGTAGCAGGATTAGCCACGCGAATATTCATGACGATCGTCTCAAGCAGCCAGATGTCTGAGAAACCACTGAGTACGTGATCTTAGCGGAGCAGCTAATGAGGACATTTCCTTGCTGTTTGGCTGGCAGACGTGTACTGGCATTTTGTTTAGAATAAAATTAAACCCTACTTAAGAAATCCGATGGACTGATTAGGAGAATCAAAAGAACTACTGGTAGGTACAAACTTGTAGTACTTAGCTCAGTTTAAAGTTTAGTTTCAGTAAGAAGCTTATATAGTTATATGCTAGGGCTATATACATAGACGGCGGGGTTTTTTTAAGAGCAGAAATCGGGCACATCTCCACCGTATGCTCCACCGTGTCCTCTGGGCGGTCCAGACAATGGTGACACCTGGGCATTTTTTCACCAAAATCCACAAGATGCGGAAGGTGAGGACGCCGTGTTGCAGCTCCAGCCTCTCCTCAAAGAGGAGACTTACCGTCTTAATTGTAACGTGCCCAGTGTGGTGAGGTAGGTACATATCACCTTACCTGACCTCGTTGTGATTACGTGAATCTGCTGCTAGAAATAAATGACCAATCGATGTGTTTAGTCTGAAATCTAGGTCCAACTGTGGACGTTTGCTGCTATTGGTTTAATGATTACAGAGCAGGTATAATATAGGAAATTAAGCCAAGTTTGGAGTAATTAAAGCAAAATGTGCCGTGGAAAGAGTTAAGGCACCCGCATACAGTTGCAATGCGATAATGCGACAATGCGATTTTTTAGAAATTGTCAAATCAATCCGCTCTATAGAATTGAAACATCTATTAAAAAAAAAAAAAATATTCACGTACTAGTATCTATTAGCGGCATTGCCCTGTGTCTGATAGTAGAAAATTATCCCAAGGATACAACTCCCAGTAGAAAAAGTATGTACATACAGCTAAGGAGTGGAATTCCCTGTTGGGGCCAGTGTTTTTTGGATAGCTACAACCTGGGTTTCTTTAAGTTAGGAGTAAACAAGTTACTTCTTGGTAAACGAGCTCTATCATCGACCACATCGTCAGTTTCCGACAAGTGAGAGATGGTGGTCGTGGTCAAGCGCGAGCCTATAAAAATAAAAAAGTATCTTACTTGCTATTCCAGGACTGTTGTCTTTATTTTATTAGAATGATTATATTTCATAGGTAATCCAATTCCAACAGTAGACGGTTTCCGGCTGAAATGATGATCGTATTTCATATTCATTAGGATCCACTTTTGCTACCCATTATTTTTATTTCAGCTGCAAAAAAAAATTTTGTATTGTTTAGTCTGTAGCTATTATTTGTTTATTTTTACTGAGTATTTTCACTAGAGAATTGAATAATTGCGTAGTACGAAGATGATTTTGATATTACTGTGAGAGTTTCATTTTATATAAAAGCCAATCTATTCGGCAAAATAAATACCTGCGAGCTTTTTGATTATAAAATAAGTTTATTTTTGTGTACTAACATTTTTGTTTGAATGATGGGAACGTCGGCGGTTTTTTTTTTGTTTTTTTTTTTTTCTAAAACATGTGTAAGTGTGTAGGTAATTCTTTTCGTACTTACATTTATGATTCTTATTCTGTATTTTGTCACTGGAAACATTTGAAGACAGTTTTGTAAAGAGAATGTAAGCGATTAAATATTTTGCAAGGGAAGAGCAGTCTTATCTCCTAAATTCACCTTCATGTTCCTACCCTTGGTCCATGTTGGTCTGGTGGAAAAAGAAAATATGCTGGGTCAACCTCTAGTGGGTTGACCCAGCATGTTTTATTTTTCCATTCTCCTCTAATGCCTAATCTCTTAACTAATTATTCAATCCCCAAAATATTTTTTTTTAATTTGAATTAAAATTACTTGCTTCATTATGAAAATGAAATCTTTTTTTTACTCTAAGAACTAAACTTGCTCTCACAGGGCACGTTCTCATCACAAAGGCTTCGTTGCACCACTCCACGCATTCTAATGCAAATTTCATTGAAATGCCCTCCCATTGTTATCACTTCCAGTCTCCAAGGAGGACTTGGTACTCACACATCTGCTGACTATATATATGCGACTATCTGCGAGATTATTAAAAATGCAATTCAAAGGGAGAAAATTTTGTGAAAATGTTCACTGGAATATTAA
Organism: Mythimna albipuncta; assembly: GCA_929112965.1. Classification (NCBI taxonomy): domain Eukaryota; kingdom Metazoa; phylum Arthropoda; class Insecta; order Lepidoptera; family Noctuidae; genus Mythimna; species Mythimna albipuncta. The sequence goes on from OV815969.1 coordinate 14,131,492, forward strand.
GGATGCATTATTTATATAAATCTCTCGCTTCAGCGTTTACATAAATCTCTATCTACTGATAAAATCGATTAGTAGAGTTTCGTTTACGTTATCAAACGAGCTGTATAGTTTAAGAAATCTGGGGGACAATGATGACATAATGCAGTAGGATTACGTATCAATTAAACCAAAGTATTTAACTAGCAATTACCTCACGATAAAAAATAAAAACAATGTAAATACGTAAAAGAACAAATACGTAAAAAAACTGAGCGAGGTCCAAAAGGCGTCTGACCCAGCTTATACTGTGAAATTTAAAATCACTAAATAGTTTTGGTATACTGCTATTGTCCATAGCATCAAACACGTTGTTTTAAAAAAAAAACATTTAATTCAGGCAACCAAAGGCCATTCAGCAAATACACAGAAATACATTTCACAACACACTCATTCACACTGTCGTATATATACATTACTGAAGCAACATGTCTGCTACAGCAATGTCCGATATAAGGACAAAATCTGCCGGCAATCATATAGATTAACAAAAGTATACTCAGGCATAAACGATGTGATTATTTCAACCTTACCTAAAGTATTCATTTGGTGGGATTTTAGTTAAAAGAATAGCTTTTTGTGTAATAAATCCACAATGCACGCTGAAATATGTCAGTCGTTACGAGATCAGTAGGTATTCTAAAAAATATAGCCTTTTTTATCTCTGAAACTAAAACAGAAATTTTCTTGAACAGTTAATGCGCAAAAAGGATTTTTTTAAAAACAAAGCTTGAAATAACTCTACATTTTATTGAATCATAATGAAAATAGATGAGTAATTACGAACATCCGTCTCTAAAAATACTTCTGAAACAAATCTAGAAAAACATGGTATTCACAAACATCTTGTTTTTTCCTTAAGTTGCGAAGTAACAGTGGAAATGTACAAAGTTAGAGAGAAAAATAGTTGCCTAATAGGTGTTCTCTTTGTAAACGAATGAGTCAACTTTGAGGTCAAAGGACGAGGTAGTAATATATGTACATATGTATCCTGTTAAACGAGATGCAAAACTTTTAGAATTTTGCATAAACAAGGTATGGTTAGTAAAATTATATAAGTACTCTTCATATTATGTCGTATTTTCGTGCCGATGTAGTGCTTTTTTTTTATTATGAAGTAGCATAACATAACATAGCATAATTACCCTTATAATGTTCCCACTGCTAGGATTCTAGAAGAGGTAATAGGCCGTAATCCACGTCACATACCTAGGCCCATCGGTGGATGTCAGTCTTCAAATTTTTGGTTCTAGAACATATTGGTTTCCTCACGATGTTTTCGTTCACTGTATTGAGAGCAGTGGTGGTGGAATAAATTATACAAAGTATTGTCTCTGGTTGGGTTTAAACTGGTAAGTCGGATCTGTTACCACTAGACTATCACTACTCACAGCACATTATGGTGAAGTGATGAATTGAAATGGCATTTCTAATGACAAATAAAAACAGATAACTACAATTAATCATTCTGCAAAAATGTGATCATAGTATTTCAGTAATGGTACAAAACTTTGACAGTATCAAGGTCTGGATTCTTGGCAAAACCACCCACAACCTTCACATAATAAACTTATCACGAAGTAATCTGCATAGCGTAGGTATATAAGATTTTATATTATGTGTCATAGTGGTATAAAATATTACATTAATTTTATGGCGTGAACGTACGCCTAGCGTATGACATGTTATCGGTGTTTTTACAGCATTAAACACGTTACTCTTTATTATGGGATACTGACTTTTAGTGCGGAGCCATTTTAAGTTTTAACTTAGTGGTAAAATGCTCTACTTTGCTTTTTAAATGAAAGTTAATGTGTAAGTCTGTATGTTTGTACGTTTAAATGACTTTCAATCAGTCATGCATTAGATTAGATGTCAGCAACCGTAGAGTCCAGCAGGGTCGAAGCCTACTGGGGCCATGGGTGATGCGAAAAAAATCCTCGGAGCCCTGGAACAATGGCAAAGAAGGAACAGGAGTGGTTTTTTAGTTATTAAAAGTCTGACACGCAATCCCGTTCCGCCCAAGAGTTGGGTATGTCATTAGATGATATTTTCACCTAAAAAAATTAAAAGTAACCTAATACTTTTTCAATAAAGTTAATACTAACTTAATATTTTATGTATGTTACCAATGTCTAATTTATGTAGTCACTTTGTTTACGAAAACTTTATGTAAAGGCCGATATTAGATAGCAAGCATGTTTTACAATAAACAAATACCTACTCGAGTTTACTTCAAACAGCACCCATTTAAGTTTCCCAGTAGGAACAACTTGCGTACAGTACAGTGTTATAAGTCGTATATATCGGCAAAACAAATAAACTTTCAGTCGGAAAGTTCGTTTCGAGGAACACTCGTAATTTCCTCTATCTGTCCCTTCATCTTGTTTCCGTTGCTAAATTAAATTCCACTTTATAATTGTACGAAGTGTGGACTGGACCAGTACTGTTTTAAATTTACGACAGTACGTAAAGGGTACTAATTTAGGTAAGTATTTTGACAAGAAATCTAATGAGAATTTGTGTTTTACGATTTTATATACCCCTGTTTTTTAATTAGTACAAAATAAAATGTGGCTCTGTCTGTACCCTTTTATGAAAAAAGAAAGAAAACCCAAAATTGTCCAAGTTTCTCATAATTGGTAAATTCATTATTAAATCAATTATTCCTAACAATAGCTACTAGAAAATATTACACGCAGGGTTATTCCAATCATAATTAATAGCCTGTACAATATTTCCATAAATTGAGGAACATTTTGGAATATAAACAAACTCTAATAACTTTTCTGTTTATGAATATTATTTATTGATATTTTACTTAAATAATAACGAGACCTTTTCTAATAAGCCCTTTAAGTATTTTTACTGATTAAAGTTAGTAGTGTATTTCAGCTGAAAGACGTCCACTGCTGGACGTAGGACTCGCCCAAGCGTTATCACGATGACCGGTATTGTCCATTTTTTTGTTCTGCGGTTGGCCATATCACCGCACTTAACAAGCGGGTTGGTGATAGCAGTGTGGTTCTTATAATGCACAGAAAATGCTGCTGCTCATTCTATAGTGAGCTCCTTAGTTGCCTCTTACGATAAAAGAAATAAAAACATTAACTTGCGGTAAATGATGCAATCTTAGAACTAGCTTACAAATTATAAACATTTTATACCTAGGGAAAATGAGCGCCACGTTCGCGCAACAAACGTTCAAACAGCCGAACAATCAGCATAATGCCGTCGCTTCACGCATAGTGCTACAAGACCCCAGCTGGGATATCCAACTGTGGTCTCGGTGGCGGTGGGTGACGGTTGACATATGAACGTTGGAACGATACTGTGTACTAATAGATTTGACCAATAAAAAAATTAACATTTTGGTCAAAGTTATAAATGGGACATATGAAAAGTTACGGGATGATGCAATTCTTTACGTTCAACACTACAGAATATCTGGGTACTTTCTGATGAAATTATGATTTTACATTGCAGGTTAGTGTTTCTGCCACCATCCATGACAAATCTTATAAGGTGAAAATAATATGAACACTTTTATATTTTCTATTTTCTAGATAAAAGTCTTTAGAGCTAATCTACGACATATAGCCATCTTTTCAGCTTCTTTTTTTTCGTAATCTCACATCTAATCAATCAACACTGTTCTGAGACGTACTCATTAATAATATTTTCACACGCGCTCATAAGTTATTAATAACTTTTAATATATTTTTCTCACGCAACTGAGATCTCTGGATTCATTTCAACTAAGCTACGTAAACAAGAAAGATTATAAACGAAAAATCCGAAAATATATTCCGTAGTAAATGTGGATTTATTACGACCTTCCCGAGGCGGAATGCGTGGCGTGATCTGGAGTCTAGCACAGGAATCTGAAATGTGAACCTTGGTATTTTAAAGTCCATTGCTTCTTTTTCAGAAAATAGTATTACGAACCAAACAATAAGAGCGATGGAAACTGAAATGAAAAATACGGAATACTCACCTTTGTAATTTTGGTTCAGGCTCACTACACGGTCTCGGTGGGAATTATTCAATAACACTGACGAATGGGTTTTATAACGGAATTGATTACGGGCCAGATAACGAGATGTAATCGCACCGGGGGGAATAGAGACAAATGTCGTATTGGTTGCAGATTTACAGCGCGGCGCGCGCCATCTGGCGTGCCAATTTATGAGTTTAATCAGGAACCAGGCGTTGCCACCGGTTTGGGATCGCAGCGAGAACGGGCGCCGGCTTGTTCACTGTTCAAGCTTGCAAGCCGCACGTAGGCACACGCCTTTATATACTGCATTGGCTTTTAGCTGCTGCAAATTGATTTTAAGTGGTTTTGCTCGTTTTTATACCTAATGCGCCTCTCGAATGCTGATTTAGATTCGTGCCCAGGAGGATTGATTACGTTTACGTTTAATTCGATTTGATTTGATTCTATCAAAGCCCTGCTTTGTGATTTTTATTTAAAGTTGATTGGTTCTGTGCGATGTGTACCTTGAAAATACACTAAGGTTTCATAATAGCAACGATAAATATTAGGTACGGTCTACTGGAGAGGTTTAGCCGTGCAACGATGTGAATATCGCTCGTGCAGAAATATCGGAGCAAATATTTGAATAGACCTTTGCGGAGTGAGCGGGAATATATAGGTATATATAATATAATACCTACAACACGCATATTAAACTGTGCAAGCACACCAGAGGGCTTAGCCAAGTCGATAATCTACAATCGTTAACGCTAGTAGAAAACTTCAAATGTATGGGAATGACGTCATCTCAACGTTAATTCATGTGGTCTGAACAAAGATATCGGAGGCGAAACCGACTTTAGAAAGAGATTCGAAACGAAACGGTCGTAACTTGGTTAGGCCTGCTGCTCGACCTCCTCCAACCTCAGTCAAAGAGCTATCATTGTTCACTATAGATTCAACAAATTTTATGATGGTGATGACATTTTTGTCCGGCCGGATTTTAACTCTGCGATCCATTGTATAAATTATAAAAACGTATTTTTTTTGTAAATCATCAAGTAACTCCTCTCGATCTGGGTCGAGCGAGGCAGATTTTCATAGACTAAAATCAACCTAAGTTCCTTCAGTTGCCTTTTGGGTTCCAGGGATAATTCAGTCGAACAATCCCTCAGCCCAGTCTCTGCGATCCATAGAGATAGCATTTAAACTTGTAATGAAGACATGAATTTTAATTGAAGTTTGTTGAACTTTAATCTATGCCAATACTCAGTAAATCCACTTCGTACATTACGATTAAGATCGCAATTCTCTACGTGTAATGGCAAATTGCTAGTTCATCGCCAACGGCCTTTGGAATAGCCCATTTCGGTTGAGCCTTACAAATTATACAGATAGGTCTACGATACGATTTCTCGTGCTGTGGTGGCCATTAAACACGCAAACATTCGGACTAGGAACAGATATCTGTATCGAACTTGCATCTCTAAGTACTGTGGCCATTATGCTAGCAAATGGATGACCTTCTCTCGTGTTGGCGAGCGATAAATGTGAACAGCTCACACAGTAAAGGATTAATCAGTATGTAAGTTTCGTTTGCTGCTCCGTCTGTACCGAATGCACTTAAGTATCGTAGCGTTTACACCAATGCTTCAACCTTAATGTGATACGATACGCAATATTCCAATAAAACTCTATAGCATATTTTGACTAGCTTTTGCCGGCGGCTTCGTCTGCGTACATAAAATATAAGCCTTTAACACTCGAAAATAAAGCAGCTGTCAATCGGTGAAAGAATTTTAGCAATCTGACCAGTACTTCTAGAGATTACCTCCAATAAACAATTGCATGTAGCGGAGATGAGAATGTTAAGATGGACGTGTGGTGTGACGAGAATGGATAAAGTGAGAAATGAGTGTATTAGGGGAAGTTTGAAAGTGGCGCCAGTGACTGAAAGGTTCAAAGGAAATCGTTTATCTTGGTATGGTCATGTAAAGAGGAGAGATGAAAAGCATGTTGCTAAAAGAGTTATGAATTTAGATGTGGATGGATGGAGAGGGAGAGGGAGGCCAAAGAAAAGATGGATGGATTGTGTGAGAAGTGATATGAAATAAAAGGGTGGTAGTGATAGCGTGACGAGTGACTGGACAGAATGGAAGAAAAAAACGTGTTGCGCCGACCCCAAATAAGATGGGACAAGGGCAGGAAGAAGAAGAAGAAGAAACAAACTTTACCTCTTTATAATATTAGTGTAGAGGACATAATGCAAATGCACCAAATTCACTGTCATTCATACATAAAATCACTAGACACGTGTTTTGGGTTTTGCATATAATATAATGAATGTTGTATAAGTAGTTATTATATTAATACAAATACGTAATATGATGCGCGATAGATAAGAAGACAGCTTCCGAAGTAATGGCGGAATCTGGCCAGGTGGAAATTGATAACGCAAGTGTTACAGTAAGTAACCCACGAGGAATTTTTGAAAACGAAACCTGCAGACCTAAAACATATAGGGTAAATGAAGGAAATAGGACTGGTCTAAAATGCTCTCCTTCCACCCTAGAGCGAAAGAAGTAAATGGAAGATATCTCACCTCAAAAAAAATGCGTTACGGTAGCGATGGTCATATAATTTGTTTTGAAAAGGTTACTAGTTTTTACAAGCTTTTATTTAGTTTCACCTGTCCCGATGTTTGTCTGTCATCAAATCTTGCAAATTAAATTTGACCCACTCCCCGGTTACCGATACGGCTGGAATTTTGCATGTGTTAGAAATGAACAGGGGGAAAACTATATATATATTGATATATAAATATTTATGACTACCTATATATCATAATAAAATGTCAAGATGGATAACGGTTATTTACTGTGTATCAAAGTTCCTATGACTGGTGTGTAAGGAAATGGTTTTACGAAGAAAAGCACAGAAAGACAAGACTAAGTATGTATTTCAAATGGGCTTGTCAATTATTCGAATAAGCTACTGGCTCGTTCGGAAACTAGGTCTTCGAGGTGAAGAACGGCCAAGAAACACCTCGGAAGCTCAGATATAGTACTTTTTAGGCACATTAAAACAATAGTTAACAATAACATAATTAGAAAAATAAGTCACAGTATAACAAATACACAGAATCAAAACAACATTAGCAATAATATTAAGCAATTATATTAAATAACTTACGTGAACTTAGGCAGTCCGTAAAGGTCTGGAGTTGAACAGCAAGTAAGAGGACTTTAATAGAAACCAATCTTATTTATAGGAAAGTCCTGACGTTCAAGTGTCAAACCTGTGGGTTGACACTTAAACATCAAATATCCTTCCACCTACAAATCTCAGGTTGTCGCACAACACACAACTTCTTATATTTTAGTAGACAAAGTCTTAGTAGTTATATATTACAAAGATTATTAATAATTACATTACAATTTACAACATTATCATCAATAAGGCTTTTTATAAGTTTGGCGTTTTACGTTTGTAAACTCAACATTATTATCTTTGGCAGGTACTTCAACATCAGATTCAAGCTTCATAAATGTTACCAACGTATAAAATACAACTAACAATATTCGTGAAAAATGAAAATTCACAATATAATTACGTCACAAATAATGATGAATCCAACACATGCATGGGTAAATCAGATGACAATACAAAATCATTATGACGTGGAGCTGATCTGATGATGCAACTGGAAGGTGGCTATAGGAACTTGGTAGTTAAATGACACAACCCCATTGAGTTTGGTCTCGTATGATTTGTCTTGACGAGCATTAATTATAAAAAATGATTTTCATTAAAATCTTGTTTATCAACTCATAAGTACCACACTTCCAGTTCCTCTAACCTTATTATAAAGGTGACTTTTATACATATTCAGTAAGTGGGTATCAGAATAACAACTAAACAAAAACTAATAAACAATGTTGGCAAAGTAAACAGGACTTTCATTAGTTTCTAGCCCGAGTCTGCCCGAGTGTACCCGAGCCTTCCCGAGCAACGTTATAATTTCGAAACTAACCAACTAGATATTAGCACATCTAACTTTTCTAATCAAACTCGCGTAGACTTATATAAAAATGTATGTGTTACACAGATGTGGTGAAAAGTAGAGAGGGCAAGAATATGTGTACCGTAAATTTTGGCAAAATATTTTTTATTAAGGCAACAAGACTTATATTTAATTCATTAAACCCCAAGCAAACGCGTTTGCGCACCTATTGTCTTTCTATTGTGTCTGTAATTTCCACGATTGAAAGGTTAATCGATCATAATTTTATGAGAGATCACGAGTGGTCTACCCGTTCATAGTCTGAAAGAATGATTGTCTATTCTTTTGCTATCTATGATATCAAATTGTTGATGATAGATAAGTATTAAAAATAACACAATTCATCACAATAGACAAAGTTATAATACAGTTCTTCCCTTTATCTACAACATTTGAGGTGTGGAGCCTTCACAAGGAAAAATACTATTTTTTTATTCAGTCTATTGAAAAGAGTATAGACGATAAACACACAAAGGCTGTGTTAGGCATAAATATTGCTTAAGTTATCGCTTAAAAGATCTATGGAGGTTGGGCTGCGTATCGTTCGTGTGACAGTTATTGCGTTTTTTATGCGTGAAGTTTGGAAAAAAATCTTTTTACAGTACGAGATCCCATCTAACGTCTACCTTTACACATTTGCTTACCAAAAGAAAAGAGAAAAACACCGTTTGTTTTTGTTTCAATTAAAGGATTTTTTAATTCTTTACCATTTTTGTTGCTAAATTTAGATTACTTTGAGCGTAGCATAAAAGATCGCGTTAGAAACACGGCTTGCCCTCCAAAACTCAAGTCGCAGGTGACGGGAAAAAAACAGCCGAGCTAAAGTGGGAGGAGGCTGGCCACGTCACGCGACTGCACCTGGATAAGTGGGCGAAATTCGTAACTTACTGGCCTGAGGGAGATCGACGTCAACTGCGGCGAAGGCGGTGTGACGATCTCATCATCACCATCAAACTTGGAAAAAGATCGCTCGTGGCAGAGAGGTTTCAAAGGAAAAGGGAGAGCTCTTTGCCTTGTTTTCTTCGTTTTTGTCTATGATGACATAAAACCAAATATATTAGTAGTCTTATTTGATCGTTTATCTGACTATTAGCAGTGGCGACTATCCGGGTGAAATAACTGCATTTATTTTAAAGTAGCTTCAACCAGCGGCTTTGCCCGCGTAATAGTAGAAAATTTTACACACGTGATATCTATGTATTGATCCAACAGTACAAACTCTCGGGTTAAAAAGTAACCACAGGTTTACAATTCCACATAAATACATAGTTAACACGTGTGTTAAATTCCATCCAAATCCGTTCAGACGTGTAGCGACATCTATGATGTCATAAAGGAAGTCCTGCATCGCGCAATTAGAGTTCTCCGCTCGATTTGAGCATTTATACAACAGCTCGAAATCATCTATAGGGCAGTTGCCCAAAACCAGACATAACATCCGTCTGGGCGGAGGATCATCCCTATACAAAGGAGGTATGTGCGACTTTTCTCTCTGCGTACCTTTTAGCGAGGAGTAACAATTAACGTACATAAAAACTTTCTCCTTTATATTATTAGTGTAAAAGCTTTTTATTATAAATTCAACACTTTCCTACCAGAGAAAGAAAGTGGTAGTCAAAATGTCTTGGTCGTCCCAGATCTTGAGCAGTCCGCTGAACGTAAATTGTGCTCTACTTTGTATAGTCTACAAAGTAACCATGCAAGCAAGTCACAAAGGGAAATTCGCTTCCCTCTCACCTCTTCAGTTTCAAAGGAAGAACTGGATCTGAGCAATTTTACTCATTGTTTACTTTAGAGTTAGCGTCCGGACAGTTTCAAGTTTAATGGCACAAGTTTCAAGGTTTTATTGAGAAGACTGCTAAACTTACTAGACACCACACCTTACTATGCTCACATCTACATGAATCACAGAACCACATCCAAAAAGAAAGCAATTAAAAAGCATTTAGCATTTTTCAAATTCAAATTCAAGACATTGTAACGATAGAAGACTTCTGTATGCTTGGTATTTGGTTTTGTGAAGTCTTTTTTTTCAACAACTATCACACAACGTCACCTGGCCTTAAATAATGCATAACTTGTGTTATGATTACTAGGCAACTGATAAACAGACATACATTATATATTTCTAATTATACCCAGACACAGAACAAATGATCGTGCTCATCACACGAACATTTGTCTTTGGTTAGAATCGAAGCCTTGAGCTCCAGCATAGCAGTCAGGGTCACTAACCACTAGACCAATAGCTCAGTTGAAGCAATTAATAAAGTGGTGGGAAAACCTAATAATGCCATTCTATGCTATTGAACTAATTAGAAAATCTATGAAATATGAAAGTTCTACGCCCATCTAAAACATGATTATAAATGTAATGTAACTAGTACCTAACGGTTTAAACGTTAGGTTTAAACGAAAAATAATCCAAACATTACTTATTTATTGCCAATAAAAAACAAACTGCCAACATATAGATAGGTACCTATTCACAAAACTGTTTCTTTTGCGCATCGCTATCTACAGTTTTAAACATCACTCTTGAACTAAATCGAAAATCAATCCAAATCACTGCCATTTACTGAGCCTGAAAAACATAAATCTGCCCGATTTTATCTTCAAATATATACCAAAGAATAAGTTAAAGCTTAATGCTCAATACATTGATAGAACGAAGCAATAAAAAATGGACATTCTCGTAAATAACTTATCACAATAACACATTATTGTGACGTAACGTTTTCTTGTTCTATTGCTTATGTGGCCATTTTCTCTGTTTAATAGGTACTTTGTAAACTTGCGTAATGCATGGTGGAAGATTAGAATGAAGTATTGTATTGTAATTGTAACGATTATCATGCGAGTTTGTGTGTTTTTGACGAGCTTTTTAGGGATCCGTACCTCAAAAGGAAAAAAGTGGAACCCGTATGATCACATTGTTGTCCGTCCTTCTGTCAAATTGTTTAGTTCAGATTGTTTTTTGTCTGTCAGTTTACTTCAAATTTCCAATTAATAATTCAAACAAAATAATATTATTTAGTTATTTTGTTTCAAAATCTATTCAGTAGGAATATTTGTAGACTGATCAGAATAAATTTATTTCGAGCCTTTTATAAATGTTTGTTTTCCATCAGGCAATAAATTAACATCGACAAAATGGGACAATCGAACAGCCATTAAAACGACAATACAAGCATGAATGTACAGGCCAGTATAGGGTTATGTGCGTACATAACCCTTTAATCGAAATACCAAACCGAAACATAGTCGAAGTTGGGTCGTAAACGTCAACATAAACTCGCGCTGTTAACCGATCAGTGTTCATTGTGATCACGCGTCTGGCCAACTAATATTCAAATTAGTGACGTCATCGGATTAGGCTCGACGCGCTCCATTCCTGTTGATTACTCCGCCACGGGTTATTATCGAGGCAATGTGTGCGTTCATTAAAATTCGACATCTTGTGACGTTGTTGTGCCGTTAGCTTTTATGATTTGGGTAGGTGGTGGAATGAAGTGTGTGATTATTGAATTATTATTAGCTAGGTAGTTGCTGCCATCGGCTGTGCCTGTGCGAAAGTAGAAATTTATCCCAAAGGAACATACTTCCTGAATAAAAAGTATCGATCATGCTTTTTAGGACATGTTTTGGAAATTTCTTAACCGACTGTGAACCTAAGTTAGTCGCCGCAAGAACAATCTGGTCAAATGGAGCTTCCTCAACTCATTTATAACAAAGTGCCAGTGTGGAGACGCTGCACAAGAAATGCGTCACCTGATATGCTGCCCGTTCTGCACACACTTTTGGGGATTTATATCTGGCCAATAACAGAGCTGTACAGGTTGCTAAATTTTGGTCAGAAATAAAATAATTTGAGTCCATCGAGGCGAAAAGATAAAGAAGGACATGGTCTACCCGTATACCAAGTGTCATCGAAATTTGGTCAGAATTTTGAGTATGAAGAAGCAACAAACACGCTTACAGGCATACACTCACAAACTTTTGCCTTCATAATGATAGTGTGATGGGATTATTAATTTTCTAGGATTTAAATTTCAATCCTATAATAGAAAATCTTTTATAGGATTGAAATTTATTTATATAAAGTTTCCAACAGTTCTCTACTTAAGAGCCAACTGAATACAGGATAATAATACTTTATTTAAAAAGACAACTTTTGGTCCACATTGTATGTTAGTAACACTTACTTCTGATAAGAGACGAAGTCACAGACAATTAAGTATCCAGAACAGAGTGTAAAGTCCCGCAAACCTTCTTTGAAAAGGGAGGATTCTCCGACCAGACGGGTGTTATGTCTGGTGGGCAACTGCCCCATAGACGATTTCATGCTTTTACACGACGTGTAACGTTAAATGCGCAAAACCTTAGATACCCCAAATGATTTTTTATTTAATTGACCTAATTTTGTGAGAAAAATAAAAACAAAAAAAAAATTAATGGTTTTATGTGCAGTTTTGGTTTGTTTAAAATTAATATCTGCATTGAAATAAGAACTTTATAATCCTGTGTATGAGTAAATAAGATTGGACTTCAACCATTTGTGTTTGTTTATCTATTTTCATTTAAAAATATAACCCATATTAAAAAGTGGTTTAATTAATTCTGCTCGTTACTCTGATCAAACTATTTTCTAGTTTTGCGCATTTAACGTTACAGGTTGTAAATGTTCAAATCGCGCGGAGAAGCAAGATTAGTTCGTAAATGACTCCATAGATGTCGCTACAACTGGCTAAAATCTTATTGTCGACTTACAACACTCGATAATACTACATACGACTACTATATCTGGCCTTTACCTATACTTACGTGTATATTAAAAATATTCAAATAATGATAATTAACATTGTTAACCATAAAAATGAGGCTATAACAATATTGAGCAACAATAAAACATTTCATGTAGACTGCAAAGAAGGCATGTTTATGCTCTAATAATTTCGAGCTATATTTGTTTCTCGTGAATACGATAGCATTATACAAGGCAGGAAGACTGGAAGTGGCATCTAATTTGCCGCACCGGAACATCATGATGGATTAAATTGATTATTCAAAGCTAATCGTAGTTCGCAGTGTCATGTCATATCTAGAGCCTGTTCAAGCCATCCGACAGGCGAGATTTCATAGAATGGATACTAAGACACAGTAATATGATAATTAACCTGATGATAGTAAAGTTCTTAGAAACTCAGTTAGTTCTTCATGTATTATTATGGAATCAGCCGTGCCCTGATGGCATTTCTATCGATAAAAGTGAGGAATATTCATACAAGTGACGAATTTTCAACCCTATTTAGTACCCCAAAAACTTTCCTTATGTTACGTAGGTACATCTTGAAGATTTTGGTTTTTTTTTTTACTTCCTTTAGAGTTTTTCAAGCTGCACGTTGTATAACAGTAATTTAAAAATTCAACAATGCAGACACATTTTATGAAATGTTTCATGCTTTCAACTCAAAAAGTAATACTTTAATGTTTATTTATTATATTCTTTATTGTAAATCACATAAACAAAACACAGGACAAACATTATTAAAAATAAGTGTATAATAAGCGGTATTATAGCACAGGGTAATTACTTACAGACAACCTTTGGATGGACTGATGAACATATCAACGATTTTCAATGTCTTTCCGTATACCTACTCAGTATATCGATATTCAGATTATACCGATTTCTTATGAAAATAATCATTCATTTAAAATTAGAATCCGTCCATAAGTAAACACAAACTGTCCATGTATTCAGAAATGGCTGACGTAGCTGGCTACCGTGCCTGAATGGGGGAAGCAGCTACTTGCGTTACCAAATTTGAGGGCACTGCCAATCCAACGCTGTGTCATTGTTAGTTAACAAGCACTGGATTAAGAAGCATTTTGATTTTGCAGACTCAAAATATGTATTATCACGTCATTGAATTACCATTTGAATATTTAGAAAGAGTGACACTAATATTTTAAAGGTAAAAATTTGTACATGCATAATATGTGTGAACGTTTTTTACTCTCACGCTCAATTCAGCCCAAATGGATTTAAATGAAATCTGAAAGACGGGTAGACCAAGTACTTGAAAATAGTACATAGGATATTTTTAGGCTTCAGGGAGACGCTAGTCGACAATATATTTCACATGAAATGACAAATCCTTTAATCATTTCACGGGAAATACAATTGTTGTGTTATGTATTCTCAAACAATGAAAATACACACACGTCCCAAAAGAACAATGGATAGGGCTATGCTTAGAGTATCCATGCGTGATCGAATCAGAAATAAAGATATCTGCAGGAGAACCAAGGTTACTAAGATGGCACAAAGATTCGTCAAGCTTAAGTGGCAGAGGGCAAGGTATAATGCTCGCAGAAAAGATGGTTGATGGACCAAAAAATCTGAAGTGTTGACTGCGTACTGGAAGACACAGTAACAAGGCGAATCCGATGTATGCAAGACACATATGATCGTTATTGTGACAACGCAAGAGGAAGACATAGATCCAGCTGCGGACGTCTTTCGGTTATGATGATAATGATGCCACATATATTCATAATAGGAAAAAAATATGTTGTTACCATCTTAGGTAAAAACACCACTGTATGCACTATTTTCATAGAAAATTAAATACGAGTTCAGAATAATATTTTTATAACTACAAGTCGGTATTGTTTAGTCTTAGATACCTCAGTTGAAAAGCACACAATCTCAATAAAACACATTCGTAATATTTTCATATTGGCAATACATGGCAGGAGGAAAGTTTACTTTCTTCCCCAGTTTTCATAAGATTGAACCAGCAAATAAAGAAGCTTACAAATCAAACAAAAGCCAAGTAAACATAGAAACATTGAAACGCATTGTCTCATAATACAAACTATAAGAAGCAGACGGCATCGCGAAAGATTCAATTTTCTTTTCATATTTTCTCTACGTTTTATTCAAATGTGCCTGTTCCGATACCTTTATATCAAAATGTATATCGTTCACACAGCTCTAGCATTCCGTAATCAGACGTGTAGGTAAATCTAAAATATTCTAGACATCAGCTGATTACTTGAACACTGAGATAGACAAAAATCTTTTAAGAGATTTATGATCATTAGTTTTGTTAAGAAAAATAAAGCTGTTTTCAGTGTACCTAATCTTGGAATAATATCTTTTGTTTTTTATATTTGTTTTGTTTTATCGTGGCCCCGTTATCTTGAAAGGTAATTAATGCCAGCTGTATTCTTTCTTCACCTTATTGTGTAGGTACGGTAAATAGGGATGTGACCTGAGTTTTATTTAACATTTAACTTTGACAATGACATTTTGTTTGGGTGTTTTTATTTCTATTTGCAATATCTTGACTAGTGCCAACCGGAAATTCCTGAGAGATTATGGAAACTTTTTAACTTTCACGCTCAGTTACTACATAGCGTAAAAAATAAGAAGTACAAGTGTGAATTTTTAAATAATTACAATACATTTTAACTATCTTGTTTAAGAAGTGTTGTAGTTATTAATTCATTAAACCCCAAGCGAACGCTGGCGTTCGCGCTGTCATTGTGTTTCTATTGTGTCTCTAATCGACAAGATTAAAAGGTTAAAGCTATAGTGTAATAAGAACATCAAAATGATAAAAACAAAAATGATAGAAACAAAAACATGATTTCAGAATACACGATAAATCACCATAATTTTAGGTCGTCGTTCCTTGTTGTGTTTTTATTTGTTGCAAAACTCGAAATGGCTTCTAATACTGTTATTATTCTAATAGCCTTATAGGCTCCTAAAAATTCTTCAGTAAAATAATTTCAACAAACCCTTTCGTAATTGGAACAAAAACTTGAAAAGAAGAAGTAAAAACAAGATAACGGCACATCAGCCAGCCTTTTCATTTTCACTTTGAATTAAGATAAAGATGGCGCCGTATGCGCGGCAAATTGAAATGGAAATACCTCGCGGTGGCCGGTTTTATTCGTTGCGTGGTGCGGGGAGCGGGTCGACGAGTGCCACCTCAAGCAATTCTCTTTCTGATGAAAAAGTTTGACTTATCAATTCCACTCGCTATTCTGTATGCAGTCTTTAATTTTTCCCGTTTTCCACTGAGTTTTTCATTATTAAAGCAAGATGCTCGTTACCTCCATTGAGTTCGTTGAAAAGAAAAGCCAACGAGCGGTTGTTTCAGTTGGAATGAAAATAATAAATCAAGGAGTAGGTAGACCGTAGACGGCGCCTGGTCTATTTCATGCTCTCTGCATATATAATGGATCCTAGACTAAAGTGTTCGAGATTTATGTCGTAGTTAATTGTTTAAAACATTAATTTAATTTGTTTTATTGAATTAATTTAATGAATTTATTTGAATTAAAAGTTTTTCTGTTGTTCGAAACCAAAATGACAATACACGCTGCTTTAAATATTTTTTTTTTTTACATTTTGTTTGAATGCATGTTTCGAATATTTTTCTTTTCTCTCAGATACAAAAGATTAAAAAATCTATGAATGAGGCTTCGTCTGCAGTCGCGAGTATGATAAAACAAAGCTTATGATATGACTTAGTAATGATGCAAAAGAAAAATTAAATCGCTTGGCAGGCAAGACGGTGGAATTCGGAATAAAATGGTTGGATAAAGACTAATTATTACTTTGGAACCTCTGCTGTTAGAAGATAAGTAAACTCTATTTATTAAAACTTTAAATAGTAGTAGTAAACATCGTACAAAGGCAATTTTATTGCCTAAGGCAGTATTAATGCCTAAGGCATTTTCCAGTCGACCTTAGAGTGTTGCAGAAACGTAACATGTCATATAAATCTTACATCCCCAAGGCTTTGTGAATCTAAGATTATTAACAGCTTTACTAGTGGCTACTATCAAAGCTTATAATAATCTTAAATATATAAAAATCTTAAAATACAAACATACTGACTTTTCTTATAAAAATCTCGTGTTACAGTGTTTTTTATCGAACTCCTCTGAACCGGCTCGACCGATTTTTATAAAAATATGTATATTTTATAGATCTGAGAATAGGTATATAGTAGACACATTTTTTATAACGTATGTGGTAGAACGACGTTTACCGAGTCAGCAAATAAATTATATTTCCTGAATATTTTTAGAATTATTATAATATTTGTATATTACTATAGAATAAACATTTTCACAGAAACTTAAATCTTTGAGAACAAAATGGCGGTCTTATCGCTAAGTCTGCCATCGCACCACCGCGATGTATATAGAACATTTTTCTATCAACTTTGTAATTCTTGTTATTCATTTTGATAATAAATACAGTAACTTTGCTTGAGACAAAATTACTTCATATTTTGAGATGTATCTTCAATATATTTTTTTTACCTAATACACATTTTTAAACCTATCGGTGAAAACCCTTTCTCATATTTTCAGAGTATCAGAGTATCATCATATTATAGTGATAAAATGTTACATTCTAACTAGTTCTCTTATGCAATGGTGGATTTTTGAGATGAAAGCAAGAGCACGTAAAAGTGTTTGCGATTGGTTGCTCTTCTAGTGCTCAACCTTTAGCTAATCTATAACTTTTTGACACTTGTCAGAAACGGAGTAAAAAATTCTTGGCGATTTTGTATTTTTTTTAAATAAGATTTTTATTTATAAATAGTTAAACAGTCTCCTGAGATAATTTTCCTGTAGGTACACCGATTTAAATATCTGATTTTGCTGCTCCACTTCAAACATCAACTTTGAATAATAGTCCAATAATTCAACGATATTCGTTTAGAAGAGCAAAAAGTATTAAGAAAATTTTGTTTCACATTTTACAGATTGAGATTGACGTGTGTAAGTCCTAACTGGTTTTGCAGAAATTTCGGCTTATTGGGTGCTCAAATTTGACGTGGAAAAGACAGAGGCCCATCCGCTGTCAGATTTGGTACTGAATTTTAGCTGTAGCTGAGTCAGCATAATATAATATTGAAATAAATTCATTGCGAAATAAAAAAGGCCTTTACGGTTTCAATTACGGAGGAAAAATGGGACAAAGAAGGTAATTGTTGTCGGCGAAGACTGCGGTTTAAATGAAAATTGATTGTCTGTTAATTACAGCGATGAATAACGCCATTATAAATAAGTATTTATTCCTTTGTTAAGTAACTTTATGAGTTTTTATTTTGTTTGCGCAAATATTTTCACAGAACCAAGTGTTGGTGGATTTGGTAACAGGCAGTGAAATTGCTTGCTTTATGATTTTTTTTTTCCTACTTTTTTGTTTCCGAATGGTGTTGTAATCCGGTTTCCATATAAATTGCCTGCTGTTATGTGGGTATTTGTATCGGAATGGTTCGAGCTATAGCTTTATGTGGGCTACCAACAACGCATAAATACCGTTTTAAGCTACGTAGCTATATACCTTATGGGATTTGCTAACGCTCATGGTTCTGGTAAATTCTAAAGGAACAATATGTATATACCGATAATTATCATTAGATATCTCCTTTTCAAACGCAGCTACAAATGCATTTTTACTAACCACGTTTTCAGAAAAACTGAATTTATCTTTGTAAAGTTAGTAACATTTTAAGTTTACCAATATCATTAAATATAAAAATACTGAAAGATCTTGAAGGATAGGTAGAGATAAATCGAGGGATTGTTCGAAAGAGATAAGTAATAAATATGAACATGAAAAAAAAATTGGATAGGTTTTAGTTAGTTAAAGTCTCACACTCCCTTTCAACTCCCACTGAACAGGATGACTTATTTGATGATTTCCCGGATCAAAAAACAAAAAAGAGAATGCAGAGACGTTCATCCTCCTAGTACACGTAATTTCAGCTGTTATGAAATAATAGGACCTTTTATACTTTATGTATTGCCCCACTAGAACAAATAATCTCATCGTCTATTTGCGTACACTCATGTTCAACAGTGGTATGAGGAAACAGCCAGTGATATGTCATAATTGTGGCAGGCCATAATGAGGCGACGGCGAACAAGCCTCCGATGGTTACACACAAAGCCATGATTTATAGCTCCGTGTGCCATTGTTAGCTTAATGAGATTGCACCGTCAGCACAAACGGTCTATATAGCCATTGACTTTGACTGTACCTAGCGTGGCTATTGAATTAAATGGTGGAATGGAACGTTTAGAGAACGATATTTTGTAGAAGTTGGTTTGGCGAATAGTTAGAATTATTTGAATTCTAGAATTACTAGCCGTTACCATTTAAACAATATTTTAATTTTATTATTATGCAATATTCCTATCACATGATTAAAAATGTAAAATATTAAATCAAACAGTTCAAAACAAAACACATTAAATTTAAATGAAATTAAATTCAGTACTTTTTGGCATAATCAAGTTAAATTTAATTACATATTAAAATGAAATAGAATCAACTGTCCAAGGTTGGGAAATATATTTTTTGTTTGGATAAAATAGACGTAACAGAAGCAACAAATTAAATCACTTTAAAATAAATTATTGGCTACATTTTAATGTATGGTAACAAAAATACAAGCTACTAATTAAGTAACATAAAGTAACAGAACTTTAAAAGTCATGTGGTTTTAGTCAATAAAAGTCTGACGCGCTCTCCGGCTCCACACAGACCGGGAGAAGTCATTGAATGAATTCCCACCTCAAAAGCACACGTACCTTATAAGAAATCTCATATGTTTTTATGCCTGATTTCCAGCCAATGTAGGCGTAGGCTAGCGGACGACGGTCAATGGTAGCTTGCCGGCTGGTAACCGTACAGACTGACCGCGAGTCGTTAGCGGCGCGCTGTGTTCCATTATCGCCTCAAAAAGATAACAGCAAACCGTAGGGATCCAGCAGAGTCGAAAGCGACTGGGGCCATAGAGTTCTGCGAAAGAGAACCCTGTAACGAAGGCAAAGGAGGAACAGGAGTGGGTTTAGTCAGTAAAAGTTTGACACGTCCTCCCGCTCCGCCCAAGATCGGAAGAATTCATTGGATGATATCTCACCTAGTTAATTATTAAGAAGTGGTATAAAAATTACACAAGATAGTCAATTCGCATAAAATTGTTAGATGAAATGACAAAACTTTAAGCGCAAGGGAATAAGAACTCGCCAAGGCAAGAGGAAATTTAATTAAACAACTAATGAAAACGCGGAACCAAAGTTATGTGTTCATAAGTCTGGTCTGTTTAAAAATGTATTAATTTATGTGCTCGGTTTAATTTTAAGAATTCATGGCTATATTTTTCTTGGTTGCAGAATTAAAGAGATAGTACGATATCATGTTTGATATCATTTGTATTTAGTATTTACTAGCTGCTGCCCGCGACGTCGTCTGCGTGAAGCCTCTATGGCACTAAAAATACCTAAGGTGCCAGTGTCGCTATAGCATTATAAATAAACAACTTTTAAAATAGCATTATAATATAAGTTTTTCTCGCAAACGAAGCTAGTGAAGAGAGTTATATGGGAATCCTGCTGAGTTCAGTCATAAGATGTGACTGAAGGAAATAGAGAAAATAATGCAGGAATACATTCCAGGACACAAAAGAGTAAAAATACGTATACAGGTATCATACCTTACAAGACTTCCCTATAAACTACGTTGGTACGGATACTGCCAGAAGCCAAAATGTAAAGAGAGTCAGGTCTGGTGGAGCGGGAGCGAGTGACGTACAGTTGCCCATGTGAGAAGCAACTCGTCCTGAGGTTGACACCCGCTGCCCACAGTGTCTGTCCCTGCGACTTATTGATGGTCATCGCGACGCGAACACACACGGGGAACTGTACGAGCTTGAACTGGAACGGGAAGTTATGGGGTATGAGGGGAATGCGTGGTATAAATACTGCCTCGCTGACGCCACAACCCGTAAGAATTTCCGCCTCAATGGTGTGTCTGTGTGGAGCGAGATGACTTTGAGGCGGGTCCCGTCACAACTTCGAAGCATAATCGGGACACCGACCTTCAGCTTGATGGTATGCGCCGAAAGTCCTCTTGCTGACAGGGAGTTCAGAAATTCCACGGAATAACGTGTGGCATCATCTTGCTCGACAACAGTGTTTATCGAGGTGTAGACCACTTCATTCTTCTCAATTTCCGAGAGAATGCATTCGTTAATTGCTGCAGCCTGATCATTTTTGGGCGTCAAAATGGCCCACTCACACACCCAAGAATTCTGTTGGTGCGGTATACGACTGATGTCCCCGTACACACAGTGAATGAGTTTTTCTAAGCTGAATACCACTCTACCGAGAGACTCTGGAAGTACCACCTATCCACCTCTCTCTTCTGGTAGAGGGCCTTCGTCAAGACTTAGAAGGACATCGGAGAATTCTTGAGCACGTGCATTGCCGCCGAGCCGAGCTCTCATATTAATGGTCAAGCGCAGTGTACGAACTCGTGACCACAACGAAGATCGTTTCGACGAAGCATTCATCTCGTCAGCCCTCGATCCCCGAGTCACCTCGGAAAGTGTTTGCCGGAAATCGCCACTGAACAGAACTGTGACACCATCCATCAAATGTTAGTTCCTGCGGATGTCCTGCAGGGTTCTGTCCACGACCTCAATTGCCTTCCTATTGGCCATCGTACACTCATCAACAGAGAGCAGTCCTTGAGCACGTGTCCCTTATCGCTGTTACGTGACAAACCACAAACAGGCAGCGCTCTCTAAATCGATGGCAATTTTTAACATAACATGTGCTGTCTTGCCTTCCGGAAGCAGTGTGGCAGCGATTCCTGACGACGCTACCGCAATAGCAATTTTGCCTTGGCGCCTGACCTCTGCAAGTATGCCAGTGGTAACAAATGTTTTTCCTGTTCCACCAGGAGCATCCAAGAAAAACATTTTACCCTGGTTTTGCCCAACGCTTTCAAGGACGGTGTCATAAATTTGTTTTTGCTTTAAAGAGAACAAAGCGACATGGTAATTTCGTATGGTGGTTATTTCGCCCGGATCGTAATTTGTTTCAGCGTTATACTCCCGATTTCCACGGTCTTGATGTGGTGATGATTGGAGAGCTGGTAACCCATATTCGATCAGTGGATTGCCGCCGATCCACATCTTGAAGTGAACTGAGACAGGTGTTCAGCACGCGTTCATCAGTTACTTCGTCTCTAGTAGCATGCCTCAAAGCTCGTAGAAAATCTTCAGACAGAAGATGGCGTTACTTCTCTCACAAAGCTACCGGGTTCGCGACTCCACAAAACACAAAGATGACGGCAAGTAGATGACGCATGTGGCTGGGACTGTCACTGACGCTTGCCTCCACGAGGGTGTCATCCCAATTAGGCAAAAGGCTGCGCGGTAAGTGGGATACTCCACGCCATCAAATGTCCCAAAAAGCGGAAGACGTTGAGCCTGGGACAGTGTGATGTAACAACCGCAGGAAATAGCATTCGCCACTATTCGAGTGCACGGTATAAACCCTACCCAATGCGGTGTCCTTGAAAATTCCCGGAAAACCTTCCACAGCACCTCCTCGTCGATGTTGGTTGAATAGACCCCTTTGCTTGTCGTACGTGTAATATGAAGACACCTCGTCATACGTAAGGGATTTCGCAAACTGGTCGACTTCACAGAGTCTGAGAAATGCCACCATGTAATACCTAACACCGCATTTTTTTTAAATTGTATTCCTCAACTCTGCTCAAGATTTTGAGGGTTTTGTTGGAACTTGAACTTGTCAAAACGAACTATAATATGAAGAAAATGCACATTACCATCTATGAATTTTAAGAATAACTAACTACTAACCTCGCCAACATGATCAAATTTAAATGATTAATTTCCAAAAACTGTTAACTTATACTTGATTTGATTTTGATGAAATCTCATAGATGGCGCTGCTTTAAAATTGTGTTTATACTACTAACATTCATTAAACTATGTTTCTCTGCCCAAGTTACTTTAATGGCGTAGTTTTTATAGTGTAAAGCTAGATAATAGCATGACTTACTCAAAAACAACATTTATATATGCGTCGTTAGATTACACGCAGTCACAGAATGCGTGAGAAAAATAAAGATTCACAGCTCCTCCCCCGTAGGTGATAGCGTGATAATATGTAGCCTATGTGTTGACCCGACCTCTTAGTAATATTCATGCAAAATTTGAAGTAAATCCATGCAGTACTTTTTGAGTTTATCCCGGACATACATACAGACAAACAGACAAACAGACAAACAGACAAACAGACAAACAGACAAAAATTCTAAAAACTATATTTTTGGCTTCGGTATCGATTGTAGATGACGCCCCAAGTATTCTTTTTAAAAAATATTCAATGTACAGTTTTGACTTTCCTACGATTTTATTATATGTATAGATATTTATGTGATATGAAATAAAAGGCAGGTATGTTGTCTGTGGCGTAGAGCTGTTCTGGCTCTCTATAAAAATTGACAATTACTAATACATTACTAAGTAAAACTATACTAATCTATACATATATTCTTAAGTTATTTAATAATCATTCGAATAATATAACCAGTAGCGAGCGAACTAACTTAGTTTCAAAGATATCATAGTTTTAATCAGACGCGTCAAAACTGCGCGCGAATAATTCGCGAATGCGTGACATGTGTTGCACTAGCGCAATTACGGGGCCACATACGAACAGTTAGGTTAGGTTATAAGTGTTGCACCAACCTCAAGTAATATGGGATTAGGGTAGAAAGAAGAAGAAGAAGAAAAGCATCTGTATTTACCGCAGTGATGATTACTACCAATTTTTTGTTGGTCTTAAAAATGCCAATAGTATGTTGACCTCGAATTTTTCTTACACCTAATTTGTGTAATACCTATGTTGCTCTAAAATCTTTAACATTATTAAAAACTTAAAATAACACAAAAAAATGGATTCGTGCCGTAGTACCGTTCCTAGCAAGAAACGGAAAAATCACGTTTGTTTTAGTATTTTATGTCACAGGGGCAACAAAAAACTTTATTTATGAAAATTACAACTGTCTAGCTATCACATACGTTTGATTATGACGGAACTAATCAAACGTATGTGTATGAAGCAAATCAGCTTCACGCTACAGAAACTAGTAGCACGCAACAAGAACTTTGCTACGTCGTAGCAAAATTGTAACCAACTTGGCAAAAAATTATAATCAAAATTACAATCCTGTAAAAACGCGTAGGTTGGTGTTTATCTTAAAAAGGAAACGTAAGCGTGAAAATACCTTCTGCATTGTTAAACAAACACAGCCTCTACTTATGCAAAAGCCACGGCTCTGTAAGTAAGACCGGCTGTTTCAATTTCGTCACGTACCGTTTGCTTTCATTTTACTCGTAATGGCGTCGTAAAAATAAAACTTCGTTAAGTAAAGGCAATTGTCACTGGGCTCAATTTTAAGACAAAACATCTTGTAGATTAACTATTTCACTCAAGTGGTTAATTTTGTATGAAACGAGCAGTAGTTGAACGTATTTTTCTTCACTAAAAACATAATACAAAAGTTTCAACGTCCGTAAATGAGAACACAGAATACCCATTAACGAGAATATTATTTCTAATTACAAAAGGTGTTGAAACAAAAAGTTTGATAACTTCTTCAGATATTAAAAGCCAAGGAGCGTCTCCTTGGGGGCACATTGTTGTAGGAACATTATCAGAGCGCTTTCCTAAGATATATGAGTGGTAGCCCCGCCTTCTAACTGTGCAATGAACTTTAAATCCCCTTAACACCTGGGCCCGCCCACCAAATACAGTTGTTGTGGAAATAAATGCGATAAAATCTTACTTTATACGACATGCAATGCTGAACTTAGTTTGTTCTAGTGTGAATTGTTGTTATAAAAGGCGTCAGATAAACGTGGAATAAAGAACATTGACCTTTTTCTAATATCTTTGCGCAGATACCCGAAAAACAAACAATCTAACCGTATTTCATTACAAGAATATGAAAAAGATCGCGAATGATGTCGATTGAAGACCGTTTTATGTCTCTATTTCCGTTTTTTAAATTAAGAATGTCAACAAATTTTGGAGGATCAATGAACGTTATTCTAAGTCTGAGCGTGTGAGAAGTAAGTACAGGTATAATAGCCTAAACGACACAGTTCATGAACCTCTCTGTCCCTGGCACGGCTGAGTGTGACAGGCTCCGCACTCACTCAACCTTTTCCACCGCAAACAATAAAAACTCCTTTGACGTTATCTGACGTCTTCTGGTGGAAAACGGTTAACGTTTACTTAACCCAATTAGGCTGAGGCTTCACTGTGAGCGATTTTATTTTCTTTTACTATTGATTAAAATAACATAGGACAAGTTTTATGACGTAACCGTTTCAGTATGACCACGATATTGTTTTTCTAATTTGTATTGGTTTTTCCAGATTTTTGGCAGTCAATTATGTAAGACCAGCTGACCCGGCTTTATACCGCTTAACAAGAAATGTTTATTTTTCGTAATTTATTCGTGTAGTATATTTTTCGATAAAGTCAACCGATTGCGACGGAACAAATAGTAACTAATATATCTAGTTACACACAATTTTAATGTATAAAAGTTATCTACATCAATTTCTTATATTTTACGTTATGCCCGCACAACTAAAAACTTCTAAAGATTTATTATTTTATATGTATGGATATACTGTATATGTAGTATAAGTTGCTTCAAATGATTGATTAGTTTTAAAATCATTTTTAAGTCTCTAAACATTTTGGTAATTAAACTAATGTAAATAACAAGTTAATATTGTGTATTTAAGAGCTCCTTACAAATCGCTAGTACTGTAAACATTTCCTCCTTAAGGAAACGTATTAGCATTCCCGTCGGATAGTGTCGAGCGCAGGAGTTGAAACCAAACATGGCTGGCGCTACGAATCGCTTCCTTTACATTCAAATGCCGGAACAACACTTTCCGCTGTACAAATCACTCTGTCACTCCTGTTTTATTCCCACACTATTTTAGGTTTTTATGTTCCACAATGTTTAACTAGTAACCTATTTAAATGTTTAAATATGTCCCTAATTTGTAAGTACTGCATATTGAAAGCTCAAATTTTAAAACCTCATTTTAGTCGCTATCTCAAACACCACAGGAATGCCGCTAGATTGTGGCGTCCATCTTGGAAACCTGCCACCCCGATAAAGAATCAAGAACTTATCAAATCATACCATTAAAAAGTATCAAATGGTGAAACAAAATATTTCTGTAAAGTTATCAACGGGCATATTGCCAAAGAGTTCACCGCACTGATTGGATCGCTTGTGCCAGATATCGCTGAATTTTTAAAAGAACCTTGAAACAATAACTCAGCTTATGTTCAAGTAAAATTTATACTGAAATGAAAAGCTCTGCACATTTTCTATTTAAATACAAAAGCTGTTTGTAAATGCCTTCTTTTTGTATTACTACAGACAGACAAATGAAACAGTATTGTTTTAATAAATGTAAGAAACAAGTAATTCGCCGCAAAAAAAACTAATTGAAACTTAAACTACGCTTTTCTTTACAAAGCTATAATATCCTGAACAAAAAAGCTACTACAAATACAAATTAAACACTATCTTAGTCTCCTTCCAACAGAGATTATGCACAATAATTTCTTTTTAAATGCAAAAAGCTTAATAGCAGCAAAAGAGGGAAGTTTCTACGTGAAAGTGCATTAACATTTCTTGAGCAAGGCTTCAAGAGAACAGATGTTAAAGCCACAAGTCAAATAGACGATGGAGAGAAACAAAGGCGATGGTCCGTAACACTGAAACTTGCTCGGGATTATACAAGATTGAATATTACGTAGTACAGTTAGCAAACTGTTGTACATCGTAGAGATTTACCTTCATTTTGCTTTAAGACAAGAAGACGTCAAGATGTAAGCGTAGCCTATTAGGTAGCTACACACAATTTTGGTCAGACATGGACGGCAACTAATCCCGTACATGCTTAATTAGAGGCTTATGACTTGCTGTAACCTACGTTAGAATGACTATGGAGTTGATTTTGAAGCTTAACACTGTCTGGCCAACTGACTTGTAGGCTACATATTACAGCGATCTTAATTAGAATATTTTATCATCTTCATTAAAGTCTGCTGCACTTTTATTGTCTTCAATGAGCGCCATCGTGGTGATGCAAATTTAGCTTGAATGTTTTAATCGTGTCAGTGTTTAAATGCAAAAAAAAAAATCTTTTGATTAAATAAACTGTAACTTGATTTTTGTTCATCCTCAACCTCAATTCATTCTTAATCTCATTCATATTCTCGTATACCAACCATAGGGTATTAACATCTCAAAGGATTTTAGTTGTACAAAAGTAACCAAAACGATTCACGAGTCTCAGGGTTGTCTCATAAATAATACCTGAATGAGTACAACGTAGGCCGTATACTGGGATTAATCTTATGTAATATGCCAGGCTCATACTTCTGCAAAGTTGTAGGACAGTGTGCTGGGGAATTCATGGCTCTTAGTTAATTATAACCGCGTTTGGTACGATATTGTACGCCGGCATTATCTTGGAGCTGTGTGAGACAAGGGCTATTAGCAGGGCTGCTAGTATTATGATATTTAATAGAAGCCTGCTCTGTTATGTGATTAAAGGAACTGCGGGAAGCGTAGTGTTTGCATTATTAATAGTTTTAGTGCTTGTGAGTATGTCTCTTATGATACAACCAAATGAACAAGAGCAAGGAACTGAAGAGTCATTCCTCCACAAGTAAATTTAAACAGCTGTAGGATTATCTAAATTGTTTAAATGCCTGATAGTTTAGCTAGTGTAGAAATACTAAATTGGCATATTAAACTTTGGGGCCAATGTTTGATCCAACCCGTCTATAATAAATATTATAGAACAGGTTGGACCAAACATTGGTCAGTCTTGCTTACAAGTATTTACCTTTGAGACCACGTAATCAAGTCACAACCAAGCATCAAAATATAAAATCCGATTTAAAAAATTAATATAAAACTAATCTCGTCTTGTACATAAACGTAGATGAAACAAAAGTATGGTGGGTGCTACCTATTTATCCTTTTGTGTTACTTATTAGAGTCAGCTGAAGTAAATGGGTGACTTTACCCCGCGCTGTTGTTGTAAGAAATTGCTTGTGGACATTGAAGAGGGTCGTTACGACCCTCTGTTTTTAATTTAATCTGTTTTTCAGATAACAGGTACCGGCAATGTATCGTGAAAGTGTTTTAAATATACACTTGAGATACGTTTTGTATTAGTAACCTTTATTTGCATTTTTATAAGTAAGTGACCTTTTTTAAACTTAAGAAGGTATTTAAGTTTTTGCCAAATAAACGTGTTTTCTTTTTTCTTTCTTTAGACTTTGAGCGCAATGATGATGGATGGATTGTGTGAGAAGTGATATGAAAGAAAAGGGAGTTAGTGATAGTTTGACGGGTGACAGGGCAGAATGGAAGAAGAAAACGTGTTGTTACCCCAAGTAATATGGGATAAGGGCAGGAAGAAGAAGAAGAAGACTTTGAGCGCACTTACTACTCAAAGAAAGTATAATATGAGCAGGATGGTGGCATTTTGTTGGCGATAACAATCAAGTAAAATACATGAGCAGTTCCTAGTTCAAAGCAAGGTTAAAAAGATCATTTAGGTAGATGAAATAGTAACTTTAACCAAAATCGTAAATAGAAAGACTTATTTTTAAATAAGTTTTTAGATCTGGTGAAAATTATCGAATAACAGAATAATAAATATATATATAATAATAATACATATAGCTTGAATAGATATTATCACCACACCCCAACTCTTACCTACCTAGTCAGTCCCAAATATTTTGAACTTTTCACTATTGCTATTTTGCTATCAAGAGATTAATTAATAATAATAATGTTTATTTTTTATTAAAATATATAAAAATATAATTTAAATGTTATAAACATGAATTAAGGGAATAATATTAATAATAATTCTTTCTCAATCAGACATCATTTGTATACCATTAGTAAGAGAAGAAGAGAGAGGAGGCTAAGAGATAATCAATAATTAAAAACCTTGTGTCACTGAACTCTGTTGAAGTCATAGCAGTTTTTTTCTTTTCAATGTTCTTTATAGTGAAGGCATGTGACCACATTCGTAATTCGCATTGATTGACTGGATTTGTTTTTTCACAATAACAATGCTTATTTATATGTACGAGTATAATTGTATTTATTATTGTAGTTTTTATTTGTCTATTTATTACATATCTGCACCATCCCTAAGGTCGACTGGTAGATGCCTAAGTGCCGCCACAGATCAGCCACATGCCACAGCCACAAATGCCACCACGAGAAGCTAGAAGCGGCCACAAAGCAAGTTGAATGGTGGCTGCTACTTTTTCTAACCCAGACGGCAGTATCATAATGGACTTTATAGAAGAAGGTTTTAATGCGCGAATAGCGTACGGCGGCGTTTTGTATCGGTGTTTAGTGACCTGTGCGGGCCACAAGAAGCGAGCTGCGGTGATTTTTTGACGTGGGGGCCACCGAGGCGTCAGACGTGTGTAGCGAGTCCATTTCAAATGTACGAAAACTACGCGTTCACGGTGGCGTTTTGTGTTTGAGGCCAGTGGCCTATGTGCGGCAACCCTTAGGCATTAACTTCGCCTATGTATAGTGTTGTTTACTAATGCACAAAGTTTTAATAAATAAATAAACAATGTAGACATAAATCCAAATAAAACATAGTATACATCATTGCATAGCATAATCAGCCTTAAAATGTTCCCAGTGTTGGGACTCAGACCTTTTTTTCTCGGAGACAGAAAGGGCCGTAAAGTACCATGCGGGCTCAGTGTGGGTTGGTGCATAAATATAATAAAATAGAACATTTATATGGCTTAAATAAACCATAACTTGTCGCTGTTGTGAAACGCATAGGTGGATAATAATTCATTTTCCCCTCGATTCTGTGTCAACCCTACCTATTACGAAGAAGATTGAATGAAGTACTGTTCCAGGTAAACGTTACCAAGGGAGATGGAAATAATAACAATAAGAAGGAATTAAGTGGTCTTAATAACCAGGTTCTGTCGTTCCACAGTAATGGCGAAGTAAGTTTGTGACGGGACCCTAATTGTTTTGGAGATTCTTACAAATAATGAGAATAATTTGGCTCGTATTTTCTCGTCTATAGTTTTGCCAGCTAACGTGTTCATTTGGAAATAAGTTTCGGTTAGCGTAAGCATTAATTTTTTTTACATTAGAAAAGTTTTTTTTCTACGTGAAAAATTATCAAAAGAAATTATCGAGAATGGAATTACTCACTTTATAGTGAGAAATTAAGTATATTAGAGGATTTTTGAAAGTGGCGCAAGTGACTGAAAAGTTGAAAGGTAATCGTTTGTCTTGATATGGTCATGCAAAGATGATTGAGCCCCATTGCATGACCGAATGGAGCCCCAAAGATTGTTTCAAATTGAAAAAAAAAAAATTTAACTATTAAACCACAAATTTACTGTTTTCACCAAAGTTACAGTTTTTTCCTAAATCTTTGCTATAAGACCTTGCATTGTGAAATTTCAACGAAAAATATCCTATAAATTGTGACCTTTGAGAGTATCAAAATATACGTTTTTTTGTGACATTAACAGCCGTATCTTTTTTATTCGTTAACTTACAAGTTTGATTTTTTCACAGCTTAAAGAGACCGCAAACCTAAGTAGGTAGTTTTAATTTCAAATTGATACCTCCGCGCGTTCTCGAGATAAAGAGTCTTGACAGACAGACAGACAAACAGACGGACGGACAACAAAGTGATCCTATAAGAAGAATGAGACTTCATCCATTCTGGGTGGAGTGAGAGTATTAGCTTAGCTAACTGACTTTACGAGTACTCTTTCATTGAGTTAAATCATAGAAAGAAACAGTTCAATAAGTTAGTTTTAGTTAATTAGACCATTGTGATACTTAGCTGTTTTAGGCGTAAATTAATTTCGCCCTTAGGTCTGCTTTAAGATGAAGCATGAAGTTCTGTCTATCTGAAGTCTGACTATCCAGTAATTGCGAAGTAAGTTTGTGACAGGACCTTAATTGTTTGAAGGTACTCACAAACAATGAGAATTTTGTTTTTAGTTCACATTATAGTTCAGATTGTTAAGTTTGTTTAACAGCCTGTCCAGACAAGGCGTTTTACGCACCTAACCATTTGCACGTTGACACTCGCGTGTACCCGAGATACTAAAGCTGCATATATCCCGTCCAGATGCCTACGCACGTTTCCTCACGCGCGCGTAAAACACATGCAATGAGCGCGGTGGCGCCATTGCTGCGTCCAATACTACGTGGGAGTCCGTTGTAAGTGGACGTATTTAATTTAAAATGGAGCATGATAACTTATATAGTAGCCATATGGGATATGGAATCATCAGACTATTCCAATAGAGAATTGAGATAACGTAGAAATGGGTGCACGACAAATCTTCGACGTTCTTTTCGTTTACGACAATATGAAAGCCGCAACATAACCGCGTTTTCCGTGTCCATGTTTGGAACTGAGTAGAAGCCATCCCAGCGAAGAAAAGCGCGTAAAACTCGCTATCTGGAGGCAAGAGAAATTGAGACGCGCGAATGGTTTCACGCGTAAAACGCCTTATCAGGACAGGCTGTAAGGTTTCAGGAGTTCGAAATGGATAGGATCGGTCAATGTGCCAACAATTGCGGATGGTATATTCATCAGTGGATAATTTTTGGTTGAAATGATGATTACTAAAGTTATGTAAGAAGCTTATAGGACACAATAAAAAACAGGACTACTGTTGCTAACGGGCGACACGTTGGAAAGGCCCAAGTGAAAAATGACACTCGGAAAGATCACATACGAAACCAAATGTGCAGGAGACATTTAAAAAATGACTGGTTCTTAATGGATGCAAAGAGTTCAAGATACGGAAAAGTGGAGTTCCTTGGAGGAACTATATTATCTATTTATTAGAATTAATATTCATTTTATGAATCGGATTAATTAAAGAAATATTGAATAGGATTAAGTTTAGTTTGCAAGAAATAAACGGGTTTTATCTTTATTACGACTGAGCTTTCTTTGCTTTGTTTTAATAAAGATGGTTTATGGCAGTTTAATAATAACGGGTTTAAAACCAATAATAAAGTATCACAATAATTTTTCTTAACAAAAAACAAAACAGGTTTTTCTCTATCCAGTACTTTGAACAAAATAATATTATTGAAGACGTGACAGAAATATAAGCCACGACATGAAAATAAACCAAAATTGTCATGTGTAAAGAAGGTTGGTGTTTGTACTTCTTGTGAGAACGACTTCTTGATGAACGACGGTAAACATTTTTAGTAAATTAAACTAAACAAAAGTATCATTTGAGGATAGACGCTGAAAACACTGTCAGAAAATAAAATTCAACTTTTAAATATCATCGTAGGGTACTTTCTATTAGCGTGGAGCTAAGCGGAGTGGACAGAAGTAGATTGTGAATCGGTCAATCACATTGCTTAAAATCTCCACTCCATATACAGTTTAAGTGGAGCGATACAGTGTAAGTGGAGCGGAGTGTAGTTAAGCGGATTTTCAAATAAAACAAATAAACACGCTGCCTCGAACCGGACAGAACAGAGTTGGGTGCCGAGTGGAGAGCACAAAGCTTAAGGTAGCTCGAATCCAACCTGGCCTGCTCTGTTTCAATGAAAACCGAGAGAATGTATCATTCATCTGGCTCAGCTTTTTCTTCAAAATTTGATATTTTTATTCGCATACTAGTTTTCCCCGATCACTAGATGTATCAGAGGGTCATTTGAGCCCAGTAGCTTTTAACACAAATGAGATATTATCTCGTTTTCAAAGAATCACTCGGAAATGCACACTTAAATATGTTTTTCCATTTATTAAAAAACGATAACAGAATTTGTTCCATGCTTTTGTTGTCGAACTTTTGTCAACATCAACGATTGCATCACTGCTTACCATCAGGCGGGATCGCAGTCAAGTACTAGTTTATAACAGATAAAAAAAAAAAAAAAAAAACTTTAAAAATCGTTATAGACAGTCTAAAGCTAGAAAATCTGGCACTTAACTTGTTAACGGTAAATAGTTACCCAATTACTGGGTTGTGAATGTCCGACAAACATTCATCTTAATATATATAAATCTCGTGTCACAATGTTTGTCCTCAATGGACTCCTAAACCACTTAACCGATTATAATAAAATTCGCACACCATGTGCAGTTCGATCCAACTTGAGAGATAGGATAGTTTAAATCTCAAATTATAGTCACAATTTTAATTTATTGCTAATTATTTGTCTGTTATTATTTGACAGTCACAATTATCTGTTAACTCCAAATGATTCTAACAGATGTCGATACCTTTCGACTGGGTTAAGTAAGTAATCAATAGATGGCGCTGCTCAAAAACTTTAGCCACAGCAACGCGTGGCCGGTTCAGCTAGTTTCATATATAAAAACTGTTATTCAGCTGCAATATGACTGTAAGTCAACTCGAATAATGTCAGGAAAAGGCTAGACAATTGAAAATCTATATGGTAAGGATTTATCAAACAGATCAAACTACGGTCAAAATAATACCACTCCAAATTGATAACGTCAGCAATCCCAAGAGATACAGCACTAA
This sequence comes from Mythimna albipuncta, assembly GCA_929112965.1. Taxonomy (NCBI): domain Eukaryota; kingdom Metazoa; phylum Arthropoda; class Insecta; order Lepidoptera; family Noctuidae; genus Mythimna; species Mythimna albipuncta. The sequence goes on from OV815969.1 coordinate 14,165,106, forward strand.
CAACCGAGACTAAATAACCCTTCGTCATCGCAAACCACGAGCATCCAACTTACACAGAAACCGCGATACCACAGATCATTGTCAAAGATAAATCAAACCGTCCTAATTCGTCCTTTACAATTGGCGAGCATGTACTGGTAATCCATGATCACGAGACGACCGGCTTTCGGACCCCTGAGACTCGTGTAATAAAGCTTACCCCGGTTCGATTAAGCCAGTAAATCACACTGTCGTCTCGCATAGATATAGAGGGTTAACTTCTGATTTCACGTGTTCCTGACTCCCTATCTCGCAGGACGGAAATTGCCAAGAAAACATGGCGACCAGCCGAGGCCTGTTGGTTTCTTATTTATTTTTATTTCTCCGGTCCGTGCCGGTATCCGGGCACAGAGGTCGGTAAATAAATTGTAGTTTTAGGGCGCTTTATATTGCCATTAAAGACGAATAGAAACATAAATCAATTTATTACCCAAGTTAATACTGGGACGTCGCTAAATAGCCGTTTACCTGATTACAGAGTGCCTAACTGCCGTTTGTACATAAACCAGCATTAAGGGAATTAGAATAAGGTTGTAGTTACTTTGAAGTACCTAATTATTATTCAATACCCTTGTTTTATCACGGGGTATTTTATTTTCTTTTCAATTACGACGGCGCGTAGAGGTTTGCTTTAATTGGCTGTTGAGCCGCGTGTAGCGGATTCAATTCCCGCACAAAAACAATATCAAATTTTGTGTGGCCTTTCATGTCACTGTATCTTGTAATTTTCAGACGCTGATCGTGGCATCCAAGAAACTGCACTGGGACTGCATGGTGGATTACGGCCCATTCCCACTCTTAGAGAGGAAGCCTGAGTCACAGTAGTGGGAAAATTATAAGGCTGATTATGCTTATGTATACGATTCGGGAGTAATTTTTAGTGTGGTAAAAGGTAGGTATTCATTGTGCTAATTCATGCACTAAAAAAACAAAATGTTCATTTTAAACTAAAAATGTGAACAGTAAACAATAACCATTGCTTTTATTGTTATAGGGCCCATATCGGTAGCTATTGGAATAACTAAGAGCCTACGTTAGAGCAGCAGTAAAAATTGCATTATGGCGCGTTTTATGGTCATATGAAGGCAGCTCTAGTGCATGCCTAAGTACCTACCCTTATGGTTCAAGTATCTTTATAACTGAATCTACAGAATCTACTTCAGTGCGGAGTAGAATGCAAGTACCTATATACAATAAAAAATAATATGTATAATTCTTTGAAATGGAACATTTAATACTTCTTAACTCACCAGAATTTTTTGGTGACTTGGGAAGTGTGTGCGTCTCGTAGTGCAGGACAAAGTTGAGGGCACCATGCCACGTGGTAGATCACTAATAAGATGGACGGACCAGATCAAGGCCGCAACTAAGTGCTCGGTTGATGAATGTGCCCGGAAAGCTGCAGTCCACGATGAATGGCGCCGCATTACAAAGATGTTCACTCATCGTGATTCACAGTGATGGTAAGAGTGTACTGTGACTTAGAAGAAGAGAGGAAGTCTGTCGTTTATTTATTTTTCTAAAAACAAAAATTAACCAGCAAAAATCCGTATATGTGACGAGTATCGATACTTGTTACGTCTGAAGAGTTCTACAGATCAAAAGTTAGATTTGTATTTATTTTATAGCTACTTACTATAAAATAAAAACAGTTAATATCAATTTGTTTATTAATATACAGTCGGTAACTAGACCATGTAACTGTTTTACTGCCAAAAGTAGTGTTGATTATGAGTTTTCTCTTCAATTTCAAATGAACAATTCTGCAGAAACCGATGCTTCGGTATCGATACACGTCATGAATATGGAGTTTTGTAGATTCAGAGTCAGATTTATTTATTTAACTATTTATGTATACACAAAAATAACAGAAAAAGATAATACATAAGAAACATTAGTACAAAGGTACTGCTTATTTCCAAAGAAATTACTTCCAGCAGACTTGCGAAAAGAGAAATCGAAAAGAAATGTAGACAATAAGTAGTAGGTATTTTATAATTATTTATTATAAAATACGACTAATTTATTAATATCTAGCCAGTAATTAGATCATCTGACTACGGCTATTGGTAGTACACTAAAAACAATGAAAAAAAGGCTCATAATATATTATTATAATATATAATATACTCCATAATATATTATTATAATATATAATATACTCACATCACATTCAGGTCTCACGCCACACCTGCAGAGTTCCGCAGGATAGTTTAAATTGACCATGTATATACTGCATCTTATAAACCCACCCACTGACAAGATCGATGAGGAAACGAGTGGCTCGTTGCTCTATTTACTTGAACCCAGCCCTGTTTCAAACATTTGGTTTAGATCGTGAAGCTAGAAAAGATATATTGATTGCCCAGCCCTTTAAAACAAGAGAGAAGATAAGGTAAAATTCCAACACATCTCGACAAAATGTGTTTACAATTTCACAAAACGTTATTTAAAACGGGCATTAGGATATCAGGTGGTTATCTTCTCACGCAAGTCAAGCATCTCGGAGACGGAGGGGAGGCTGTTCTTTGTTGTATTAATGCTTCGTATTCACGGTTAAAAATACTGAATAAAAGTTGAATAAGAAATATAAACGGGAAACAACATTTTCAGCAGTATCTATAAAGTTATCACTTTTCATCAGTCAAGAGTTGGGTTGATTAAAAATATACAAAGTAAATTGATGAGCGCAATAAACAAATAATACTTGTAACAAAATTAAGTACCAATATATTATGGTAATTTTTTTATTTAGCTGGGATAATATCTAATGACATCTCCCGCTTTTTTTGTGTTAGACTTTTACTGACTAAAACTTACCTGTTCCTTCTTTGCCTTCGTTTCAGGGCCCCAGGGTTCTTTTTCGCATCACCCATGGGCCCTGTAGAATTCGATTCTGCAGGCAATAGTTACATCTTGATGCCGTGGTACTAACAACTATAAAATAGTACATAATAGTATAAATGTTAAAATAAAAAAGACGTGTGGCACTCGGGGACCACCACGCTCAAAAAACAAATGAGTGGGGGGTGTTAGGTTATTTTCGTTACGGAATTTCTGGATTCGGTCTCTACGCTCAAGGCCCGCGATAGAAACTATGCAATAGCTTAAAAAAAGACGTGTGGCACTCGGGGACTACCGCGGTAAAGCTATTGCATAGCATTTTTATCAACGTATGCAATTATAATTATTTATTTATTTTATTTATGCAGTATTTTTTTTCCTTAGTTTTTTTTCTTTGATATTAATTGAAGATACACTTTCACACATTAAATTGAATTTTGATTGATTGTTCACTCATTTGTTTTCTTATCGGTCACCTCGCTCAAAAAACAATTGAGTGGGGGGTATTAGGTTATTTTCGTTACAGAATTTCTGGATTCGGTCTCCACGCTCAAGGCACGCGATAGAAGCTAGAGTCCGTCTAACGAAAGCGTGACCTGAGAAAAGGAGGTTAAAACCAAAAATTTTGAATGTGGTATTATTGAAATAGTAGGAGAAAAAAGTTTTGATACTTGAGTATTTTTTGTATTTATTTCAATTGTATAATAGTTGTTTATGAACTTAAATTTTAGTCAAAAAGGTGTGTGTAGACTTAAACTAGAACTACACTACACCGACGCACACGTGTGAAACGTCTCAGACGTGTGCGGCAGGTGTGCACACTACACCGACGCAATGCGTAACACGTGTGATGCGCATTACAACTTTTGATTTCATCGGAGGGTTAAAAGCAGATCAAGCTCGCTTTTTCATTTACCATCGAAGACACTTCCGCCTGACCACCGCGATCAGACGCGTGGATAGCCCCGCCCACCTTCCTCTAAAATTTCTGGGACCAACGTGTCGGCGTCGCGGACGTAGCGTCGCATGGCGTGGCGTGGATCAAGTGTAGCTCTAACAGTCTATTTTCTATATGAAATGTATGGAGACCGACACTTTCAGATCGGCGTGTGTACCACACGTGTGAGCCGTGTAGTTTTATCTTTAATTATTGGTAAGTGTATAGTAAAGGTCAATAACACACAAAATGTCAGTTATTATTTTATTTCATCTGTTCTCTCAAATGTCGCTACATAATATTCAAATAATACTCTTTATTTAAGTACTATTTCATTCGACTCGTGAGACACAAAAAGTTCAGCAGCTATCTCTTTCAAACTTGAACTAGGATTTCAGTCACTATTTCCTTCACTTTCGCGATTTTATGATGCACTAGCAGACAGAGTGAGGCAAATCTTTTATTACATCTCAACCGCTTTTGAACGCATTCTACCACATATTAGCATGTGTTTTTGATTAAGTCGATTCACCAAAAGCCTTCTTTGTTCGATGTTTTTGTCAATTACGAAATTCGCAATATGTCAGATTATCTAAAAATATAAGAAAAACAAATTATCATTATATCCTAAATATAACAATCTAATAATATTAGTCGACAATGATCAAGATTATAACGTCATACTACCTTAAAAATTTTGAAATCGTATGTAAACATTGTTGGTTTTCATTGAAAACACCTTCTTTCTCTTCTTGTTTTTGTTTGAACTTATTAACCATAGTGTGTAGCAGTTTTCGCACGTTACTGTTTATTGTTTTTCCCATAATTAAGCAATTATTCTTGAAAAATAAATATCTGTTTACAAAACTGACAATTGCAACCATAGACTTTGACGTGATTTTTTTCGGCAAAACAATGTTGCCAATTTAATTTAAAAAATAAACTCCAGGTTACGCTTTCAGTAGACGCACTCTATTCAATAGCTTAAAAAACTAATAAGTACTATGATAACCATAAAAAACATTATGATTATAGCATTAGCATTACAGAACTCAAAATATTTAATATTATAACGAGATTCATCTGGTCTTATTGACTTATTTATTTATCTTTAGGTGAAACATTTTAGACCATGAGATTGACTGAATAAAACGTTGAATAAAATAAAAGCTGTTGTGTTCACTGACTCGATGAAAAAATAACCAGTCAAGTGCAAATCAGTTCTGTACAAACTACATTTTTTTTTTTTATCTGTTATAAACTAGTACATGTAAATAGTTCGATTCTGAAAACAAGTATTGTGTGAAGTAAAAAAAAAAATGTATAGTTTTGAAGCTTTTTCCTTTACTCGTGTAATGAGGCATTGTTAAAAGCTTTTTAGGATTTTGCATCAACTGAAAGTACTTTAAAGGTTTTGATCCTTCCTAATTTCAAAATAAGCGCTATAAACGGCCTTATCGCATTGACGTAAAAGTTTGATTTTTCATTGTTCCAAAGGGTAGCAGACCTGAGTACTTGATATATATCAATTGATAATTTCAGCCTAATAACCTATTTCTAAGGAATTCGTGGAGGTAGCTCCACGATTTCCTGAGAAAACTGACCTTACAGACAGCCAACAAAGTATACGGTACCTTGAAAATAAGTACCTACTAAAACCGTTTCCTAGAACTTTACTTAAGTACTAAAATTCAAGCCAGGGTTTGCACGAAGCTAGTGCGCTGGAGCTAACCCTAAAAACTAGCCAGCGGAATCTTTAAAAAAGAAACCAAATATTATGAAGGTAATTAAAGCAAAAGCACCAAGTTATTAGTTATTTATTTTAAAGGTTAAATATGTTCTAACGATGCTTCCAGATCTGGCGAGTGCGCCGCTTGTGAGCTGTTCGCAAGCCACTTGCGAACTGCGCGCGTGCGTTTCATGTTCATATGAAGCGTTCGAAGTGCGAAGGGGCTTCGTACAAAGGAGTCGTGCGCAAAATGCACGCGCGCCGTTCGGATGCGATGCGGCTCGCGAGCGTCACATGAGTGGCTTGTGGGTGGCATGCGGGCGGCGCAATCGCTAGGTCTGGTCAGACCATAACAACTATAATGCGCCAATGTGATTACTTCTGCAATGCAGGGATCAGTGATGTTGCTTTACAAATGCCTGTTGTTTACACAAGGCCAGTAATTTCTGCATTTTTGGTTGGGTGTGGGTGAAGATGAGGGCAAAAACGAAGATTACTGATTAGAAAACTAGACGGATATTCTATTTATGCTATCATTTGCTAGTGTTGGTGTGACTAATTTGCACGGGGCTAATATTGAGTCATCCCATGGACCGCGTAGCCAATATTTCGATCCTGAAAGAATTCATTATTAAAGAGAGATAACATAAGCGTCGTTTATGCAAATACAAATCCTCGGGTTCTTCGGCATATTATCATAACGAGGACACGATGGAACGATTGGTGGTGCAAGAGAAAGTCGAGGACAAAAGATCACAAGGACGCTCAACACGGTGAACGGACCTTTTCTAATCTGTGATACACTGCAGCATTAGTGAGAAGCTGCCAAACGCAGAGCTGCATGACATCTCATCGGTGGTGCAAAAATCGACTGAGATATGACTACGACGTCAATAGTGAACGACTAAGCAAAAGAGAGAATATTAAGTCAACATTAGTCGCCGTGTCTAACTGGCGATAGCACTGTTGTCGTGTAAATGTGCCTTGTATTTAGTAGCTACAGACTCGTCAATTCCTGGAAGTCATTAAAGCTTTTTTGCCTCATACCTTTGTTACTACATAAAGAGGATATTAAATCCCCTTGATGCTGTTACGTCGTATTTGAATCTTAAACGTTATTATCCTAGCTTTTTCAACGAACTACCTCATCAGAAATTCTTATTACGTAAAATTGTTGGTAGGTTTTCCCGGAATTGTGAATTAATCAGGTTTTTCTTTGAAAATAATAATGTATATATTCAAACGAAGTTTACGATTTTACGAAAATAGCTAATTGTATTGAAGTTCATTTTTCGACACGCAGACACGTCTAGAATTAAAGAAAGGATGAAACATAAATAATTAATTTATAAGCATAATATCATTTCGTTATTAAAGACTGATTTCATGATTTCCTGTCGTGCGGTTTATTAAGGTGGCAGTTCTCGCTGCAATGTCTTGGACTTGAATGAGTAGTATGTGTCGAAAAACACCTAATTTTAGTCTGCTTTTTCTGATGAAGATTACGTAATACTAATTGAACTGATCAGACATCACCCTCCGATATACAATGCGCGACTAGACTCTTACAAAGACAAAAATTTCAAGAACAATTTTTGGAGGAAGGTAACTGAAAGCACAAACTAATAAAAGCAAAAACAACACAAGCTTGTTGGAGGACCCATGCAGAATAGGGTATTACTTCCCACAAACCTTCGTTGAAACTGGAGGATCTTTGTACCAGATTGGAGGAGTGTTTGGGTACTGTCCAATAGTTTTGATTTTGATACTGTGATGCAGAATTTTGTAATTGGTGAAACCATACCTGGTATACCAGGTAGGCATGCTGGTTATCAGGTTACTCGTTGAATCTGTGGGTGCTGGCTGTATGACTTGCTGCTAGAAAGTTTGAGGAGTGATGGTGATGACTTTGTGATGTTATGACTTTTTGTGACGATATTTAGTAGATGCACGAAAGCTGCACTGACGTTCATAGTCGTGAGCCACTGGGGTCTCTCTTTTTCTTTCTATTGTGTCTCTAACTGCAGTATTCCAAAGGTTGCTCTAATATGAGTATTTAATCCGTTACTTTCCAAAAACTCTTCTTTACTTTTGGTGTTTGTTGCGGTCGCAGTCTTAATCTCTCCGGTCGTGACGCGGACTGCCACCTAAGTGACCGAGATACTCGTCGCGGTCTCATATCTCGGTCTTCATTTGCGACCGCAGTGCGAAGCACCACCTTAAGTATTTTATGCGTCTAAATTTTGTGGCGTACCTTCATTACTTTAGGCGTTGTGAGACATGAGTATGATGTCAAAAGTGTGTTGTAATCATTTTAATTTTAGTGCCTACGTAGCACTCCTTCGAAAGCAGTGGTGACCCAGTGGTAGCTACCTTGACCTATAAGTTATAGGTCGCGGGTTGAAAAACTCAGCCAGACACATTATTTTTTGTCATTTATTTCATCATCACTGCTCTTTAAACGGTTTAAGAGGACATGGTGATGAAACTGGCATTTCCTGTAACTGAAAATTCCAAGAGATGTGACCTCCATAAATCCACGACGCGGGCATTGCTGGGATTTAGGCGTCCTCTCTATGCATAGGCATAGATTGTCGAGTCCTAACAGTGGTAACATTACAAGACTGATTATGCCTACTTATACTTGCTTATATAGCTGTCAGCTTATGATTGGTTTCATCGACAGTTACGCAACTTCAAAGTCATCGCAAGTAGAAACCTGTAACTTTGAAACAAAGTTGGTACAAGCATCTTAACAATATCAGCTCTAAAGTTTTTGAAATCGATCCGTCTTAATTATAAACGTTCGTTCAATGTGATTAACAAATGGCTTTAATCCTGAGTTCGACAAGATAATTAATTTGAAAACGTAAGTAGAGTCAGAGTTTAGGCAAACGATTTTAACTTGACTGATTGTCTTTTGCAAATAACAGCATTTTGAGAGGTAGTAGGGTTCATTATTAGGTATTTCAACCTTAATGGGATACTGTTAGGGCTTTTGCGGTTTTGTAGTGCTTCGTTTAGTAGGCTCTTCATTTAATACTCAGGCGCGGATTAATAATTGTTTTGCGTTCATAAGTAAGCGGAGCGTTTTGCTATTATGTCACCTACAAAGCAGCTCAAACAGTTTCATGATGGTCTTGTCTAAGCGGTAAGACCTGCTCCTGATATTGAAGTGGATGCAGTTTCATGTTAGCGACTCTCTTCGTATCATTTGTCATTGCATGACGTATGAGTATAATAAAATGGTAATTATTGTGAGTTTTGTGACTAATGGTGTAATGTGTTCTTTTATATATATTTTTTTTAGTTTAAATATTCTATAGAGAATATAATTATGCGCTACGTCCATGTAAAACGGCCAAACACTGAGCATAATGCCGTGGCCACACACGTAGTGCGACGAGTCTACAGTTCTTGTTTTCAGTGTGAACCGATGTCGACACAAAGACGTCGGAAAGGTATTATTATTATGTGGATAGAAGAAAGGTTTGGAGCATGACTAAAACATTGTTCGTAAGAATCACCACGGCTCTGGAAAGTTAATGGCAACTGAAGAAACACGGGTGATTTTAAAAGTAAAAATCTGAAACATTCTCTCGTTCCACCTAACTCACAGAAAAAAGGAGTCAGTTTATGTACGTGTGTTTTTGTATTATTGGAAGCAATCTACACTAATATTACGAAGAGGTAAAGTTTTTTTTTTGTAGGAGGTAATCTCTGAAAATAGTAGTTTAATTACAAAATTTTTTTCACCGCTAGATAGCTGCTTTATTCCTGTGTGATATAAGCTATAATTTAGGTATGCAGACGTAGCCGCGGGCAAAAGCTAGTAAACTATAAACTATGTAGGTACACCATAGAAATTCTTAGTAATCTACATACTGCAATGCGCTAAATTGCAGTGTGAAGATTGGTAAATCTAATTAATTTTCGTGCAAGAGCTAATTAAGAATACGAATTTAATACATACTTATAAGGCTGATTACGCTATACTTATACTATGCTATTTATTTTTTAAAACGTAGCTACTACGTTTGAAAAAAGAAATAGCGTAGAATACGCTTTCCGTTAGTTCTTTATATACACAAAATAGACCTGAAATTCGATTCATTCGTAACATATAACGCAACGTGAATCCGCGATTTTATCCCGTCCTGTCACATCATGGCGCGATTCGCGTTTGTCTCGCGTTCAATACAGCAGCGTCGAGGTGAATTAACTCGCGTTAACGCGAAATAGCTCAGTGGTTGCGTTAAATGTAACATTAATTACATGTTGCAAAGGTTTAAAGCGAATCGACGGTTTAATATGTCCCCGATAACTTTAATGGTTTGGCGATGCAAAATTTTCCTTTGTACACTGTAGTTTGTGTGGTAATTGTAAGTATTGGGGCGATAATTGTAGTTTTGGGGATTTAATTTGGTGATTTAACTCTTAAATGGTGGTCTAATTCAAGCTAGACTGGGTATAAACTTAGCTTGGATTTAGATGAAAAATAAATGAACTATGACGTTTAATGAATTGGATATATTCTATAAATCTATATCTACAGTAATATTATAAAGATGTAAAGTATGTTTTTATGTTTTTTGTTTGCAAGAAGTAACCTCCGCAAGTACTGGTCCGATTGTTAATTTTTTTTTACCGTTAGAAAGCTGCTTTATTCTTAAGTGGCATAGACTATATTTTAAGTACTTGTGCGAAGTTGCGGGCAACAACTAGTGAATAATGTAAGCCAAATCTAAATATAGCTTGTTTGTGATATACTGAAAACAGTCTTGTTAGAGTTGGGCTTGGTATTGGAGGGACATGGAAGATGAAATAGTTGTACATACGTGATAATTTATACGTCTATATCTATACATCTATACATATAAATAGAATTGGAGTTACTGTCTGTAATATTGAAATAACCGCTTATCACTACATGCATATGAATATTTTTTAAATTGTTGTCTGTCTATGTCTGTTTGTCTGTCTGTTTGTTCCGGCTAATCTCTGAAATGGCTGAACCGATTTTGACGGGACTTTTTTGGCAGGTAGCTGATATAATAAGGAGTAACTTAGGCTACAATCCTGTAGTCTACGCAAACGAAATCGCGGGCAAAGCCAGTGGTTTATAACTTTATATTAGTAGATTATTTTAAGTATAAAGCTGAGAGATAATCGATAGCAGCAGTGGTTGCCAAGTGAAAATGGACCCGACTTACGTCGTGGGCACAAACCCAGGTGGGCGCACTGCGTTGTGTAATTTATTTCACCACCCTTCAAATCCGTGAACTAAAACAGGGAAGAAGCTAGCATATCTTAGCACCAAGACTGTATCACCCACCAGTCTGCACTATACCTGCATGGTAGATTTCGGGCCATTTCCTCTCCTAAAGAAGATGCTTTTGTCCCAGCAGTGGGAACATTAAAAATCTGATTGTGATTTTGCTATAATGTTAATAGACTAGTCATTTTGATTGGCACCCATCAAATTAGTTCCTAACGCATCGTGGCCAGGCTTGATACTCTATATCAGTTATAGAGTATCAAGCCAGCCAAGTGTAGCTACAAATATTAAGAGTTGAAATGTTTTAATAAAATACTACACTGTATTTGTAAGTATCATCAATTTTGTTTTGGGATGAATTGCCTCTTTTTAGTACAAATATGTATTGAAATTCAATTTTTTTCTGGATCATAACCATCATATATATTTTTATGTATATGCATATTTCGTAGATATTTTTCCTTCCTACAAAACGACATATCGTTTATCAAGACATATCAACATCGACATATCAAGTTAAACATAAGCCATAGCTTATGTTTAACTTACCACCAGATATAGTAACATATAAAAGACAAAAATAGTAAATGATCACCAAAATTAAACCTACATTTTAATGTAAAATTATAACCAAAGTCTTAACATCTCGCTCTCCTATTTAAGCAAAATGAATCCAAATAAAGCATCGACAGAACCCCATGGTTACGGAGATATCAGTAGTTAAAATTTTGAGGTTAGGTTAACTACCTGCCAAGACAGCTCTACGGACTACTTCTGGGTGGTTTAAAAAAAAATAACCTCGAAGAAGGTGACTTCTTCTAACCTAAATCCATCCGACCCGGGGTGCCCTACAATTCCACTAAGATAGACTGTTGATTAGACAAAGTATCATCCTGCTCTACAGGGCTAAAAAGAGCGCATTAATTTGCTCGCTAAGATTTGGTTATCATTTACTACATTTGGTGTTCGAATACAATTTAAAGTACAGTCGTAACTAAAATACTATTGTAACTTTAGGATTTCATTTTTTTGGTGTCAAGTAATATATTTTTGACAAAAGAACTAAGGGTACCAAAGCGTTTTATGGTGGTCATTATATTTAATCCCAAACGATATTTCTGTGAGCCGTACTATTCATACTAAGCGGGCATGTATACTATAAAAGCCATACCATGCCATACCATGCTCATAAAAACTGTCATATCAAAAGCTACATTTTACCCCACAACAAACGCCAGAATATAACTAAAACTTGTTATTGTAGCCAAACAACAACAATTGCATTGTTTTTATTTCAAAGAAGTTGAAGCCCGGGTCATAAGACCGGTGGCCGTTTAGACGGAATAATAAAATCCGGCAAATTACCGGGATCCTGCCTTCGTGTAGGTCCGTTTTAATATTTTATTTCGGTTCCTTGTAAAGCAGTAACTCGGTCGGAACGTCGTCCGTGATTAAATGTTTATTGTAACATATTATGTAACACGATGTCGTTACGAATTCTCTTAATGTTGAAACTTTCGGGAAATGAGTTAAGGAAAACAGGAAGCCATAATGTGTAACTTTGGAACCTTTACTGGGTATTAGTGAAAAGCTTCGAGGACAGGCATTATTGTAAACTAAGTATTTACATAATATGTTGTTTTGAACTGTTTCGTACCCGTAGAACTGGAAACTTGTTACTAAGCCTCTATTGTCCCTTTGTTTGCTGCCATAGAATTGTATCTTATGGTAAACCTGAAATAATCTTTTTTTTATTGATATACGACATAGCTTGATAGCGATCCCGCTTGATAGTAAGCAGTGATGCAATCGTAGATAGTGGCATGCACTAGTTTATTAAGAATTCGCAAAATATGAGCCAATATGACCGCTATTACACTAAATAGAAAGGAAACATTGTTGTAGTCCACATGCCTACAAATTGTAGAGCTTCTTTCATCGATATCTCTTTAGAGGGTCGAGAATCGGCATGAAAATACAGTCACATTACTGGATCATATTATCAATCTTTTATTTGGAACTAGTAAATACTCGGCGTGTACTTATACGCTGAAAAAGAAATAAATTCTCTTTACTTGTTAGAACAAAGGGAAATTTGCTTTTTTTAATGATCTATAACCATCTTCGCATTATTGCCGGCTTGGGCACATCGCTTGGATGGTGTCAAAGTCTTATAACGGACATAGGAAGAAACAAATGTTATAGTAGCTGATCTAGCGGATTTCCTATCGCATAACAGTCAAAGAATATCATTCTGTCTATATATGTGAATGTGTATCTTTAGATATAGTCAACCGATTGCAATGTAACATAGTCTAAGTAATTCAAGTTGAATATTCAAGAAATGAAATACATCAACTTCGTACATTTGACGTGATGCGCGCACTACTAAAAACTTCTTCAGACTTATTATATGTATAGATTTAGATATTTTAGAACAAAATGTTACGGTAAAATATATCAGCTTTTCTGACCGAGTTAAAAAAAAATCCTGTCAAGTCTCCATTAAAGAAAAAGGAAAAGCTGTATTTTTCCGTACCAACAAGAACAGTCGAGTTGGTTGCAATGAAGTTTATTTTCTTCCTTCCTTTCTGCTAAGATTCCTAAGCTCAATGGTCGGTCCATTGAGCGTGGCAAGTTTTCCTAAGTGTGTGACGTTTATACCTTTAAATAGAACAAAATAAGGAAACATTTTAAAGAAATCAGACTTCTATGATAAAGAAGAAAGAAAGTGATAAGAATTATATTAATTTGGCACAAATCTGGATCGATTCCTAGAATACGATGTAGGATTCTTTTTAACCCAGAAGTTATGTTCCCGTAAGATGATAATTCTGTACTTTCTCGTGAGTACTAAGCTACTATCACACTATCACTCTAATTATAAAGGTAAAGTTTTTGGGTGTGTGTGTGTATGTTAGTCACTGCTCTGCGCTCGAATAACTTAATGGTTTTCGATAAAACTTGGTACATGGATAGACCAAGTCCTGGAATAATACATAGGATTATTTTTATTTCAGAAGTGCTTTCTCTTATAAGATTTACCTCTAGATATTTTTTTACTATCTCTGGCAGCAGCTAGTGGTGTTATAAAGGTGAAAGTTTGTATGTATGCTTGTTATTCTTTGATATTCAACGGCTGAACGGATAACGACGAAATGATATATGGGTAAACCATGGTTTACATATTTGCGCTATACCAGGACATGTCCTGGGACACAAGTAATTTTTTAATTAAAAAAATATCCCCCGGGAACATACCATCGGAATATTTTTTTTAATTTCACACGGGCGAATATGCTGGCAGAATCTTACAGAGTTTTATCCTAACTAATATTATAAATGTGAAAATGTGGATGTTTGTTACTTAATCACGCAAAAACGGCTGAACAGATTTGGATGAAATTTGGCATGCATATAGCCTTTGACATGGAAAAGAACATAGGCTACCTTTTATCCTGATTTCGTAAGTACCTAATGCCACGCGGGTGAAGCCGCCGGCAAAAGCTAGTAAAGTAATATTTACCTAGTGCCGCTATCTTATTCTGTTTTTAACTTCAAGAAAACTGACAAAGTGTGTAGAGTGTTGAGACAATATAAGTACGAACTATATTTTATATTATTTATTCAACTAGAAGAGTAAACTTTGTCGTCTCTCATTGTGATTTCAGTTTTCAACACGAGAGTTTTCTCCATGCAACAGCATGGAGAAAATTTCTTGTGTATAATAAAACATTTTTTATTTATTTAATATAGGCTTAGGAAAAGTCGTTGTGGTGCCACTTGAAGAAAGCCTATGTCCAGCAGTGGACGTCTTTAGAATGAAAGATGATTTAAATAATTCATTTTTAAATCACTTTTAATTTCGTGTTTTCTTCTGTATCAGTACTTTTAATTAAATTGACATAAATGTTGTTATTATTAATTACATTTTATTAGGGCTTAGACTTAGGGAAGAGTCACCATCATCATCATCATCATATCAGCCGAAAGACGTCCACTGTTGGACATAGGCCTCTCCCAAGCGTCGCCACAACGTCCGGCCCTGTGCGTCACGCATCCATCGGATTCCCGCGACCCTGACCAGGTCATCAATCCACCTTGTTGGAGGCCGTCCAACGTTGCGTCTTCCAGTACATGGTCGTCACTCTAGAACAGAAAGGAAGAGTGCTGATCTCCAATTGTATTATCTAGTTCAGACACAGATGTTCTTCACCAGCTCATAACTTCAGTGCGATTTAAACAGAGTAAATATTTATTTAGTAAAAAAATATTGCTATAAAAATATATGGAAAGAAGCTCACAGAAAATTCGTGAAGTTATCAAAAAGGTAGATAGTAGAAAATTGGTCCTTCGGTTCTTTTGGTCTGAACAATGATCATTATTATGTTGTTGAAAGGCTGGTTTGGGATTTGGGGTTCATTCTTCTAAAATACGTAGGTTATCGACTCTTTGTCCAGATGAATACACAATACGTACCTTTGGACCGACGTACACGTCCACATAAATCATGTACACTACTACAGACCGACAGAATTACGTGGCTGGATTCGGGTTTAGAGGTACTTCACCTTACTAGAAATATTTACTACTGCTAGAGATGCTTCAACAGTAGGTATACAAAAAAAAAAATACGTGTGGCACTCGGGGACTGCCGCGGTAAAGCTATTGCATAGCATTTTTATCAACTTATGCAATTATAATTATTTATTTATTTTATTTAGGCAGTATTTTTTTTCCTCCGTTTTGTTCTTTGATATTAATTGAAGTTACACTTCACACATTGAATTGAATTTTGGTTGATTGTGCACTCATTTGTTTTCTTATCGGTGACCAAGCTCAAAAAACAAATGAGTGTTAGGTTAGGTTAGGTGTTAGGTTATTTTCGTTACGGAATTTCTGGATTCGGTCTCCACGCTCAAGGCCCGCGATAGAAGCTATGCAATAGCTTAAAAGAAAATATAAGTGTTATAAATTCTGACTTGTTACTAGTAGTAAGTTTAGTAAATGGAATTTATCTGCAAAGAAGTGCGGTGCAATTTAGTTTCACTTTTTCGTGCCTGTGATTTGTCTATTTGAAATAATTTATATGTTTGTGATTTTTGATTTCTGAGATCACACTACGGATGGATCACAGAGATCATATTGACTTCACATTATTTCAGATCGATCAATTTGGTGACTACTACAGAGTGTGTAAAAAGTAAAAAAAAAATTAATAGTAAATTGAAAAATTAATGTTTTAAGTGTAGTGATTTAAGATAAGAAATTTATTTATTTATTAGAAAGAAAGAAATAGTGTTTATTCATGTTAAACATTAACATTATTAAAACTTAATTATGCACTAGTGCCTAAATACTCCACTTTCACAAGAGTGGAATAACGGAAGGAAGGCCTTTGCCCTGCAGTAGAACACAACGGGGTCATAATAACCTAACACTATATAAAAGAGGACTTGATGCCTTAGGCTTTTTTCTACCAGTTGATTTTTGGGTGGTAGTAAAGATTAAATAATTTTCATTTCATCATAAAGCGCTGATTTTTAATGTAGAAAAACGAGTTTCATTTTTTACAGCGTTTATCCTCACAAATCCAGGATATCAATTTCCCAATTTTAAAATACCCGATAAAAACTAAAAGCAAATACTCAGGCAGAAACTCTCCATAAAATCAAGTGTAACTGTCAACCGTTATATCCGATATTAAATAAAAAAAGCCAACACTCGCGGTATCGCTGTACCGTTAACAACGTTATCGCTCCCGTCAAAGTATCAAGCCCTTCCGACTTGTGTACGGATCATGGTATCACACAGAGTGGATGGACACAGAAGGTTCACTTCATACAGTAATAGCTTTTGCCAGTAACTTCACCCGTGTGAACGTAGGTTTCTTCATACAAACTTTGGACTGTTAGTCTTTGTTTACTTCATAAAAGGCACCTTTGCGTAAACTCCTCTCCTCCTCGCTCCGGACCATATCCTGTACTAGAGCCCGGCGCGAGAGATCACTGCCACCGATCGCCCTCACAAGGACTCGACAACGATCATCACCATCATCATTTCATACGATATACGTTCACTGTTGGACATAGGCCTCCCCCAAGTGTCGCCACAATGAACGATACTGTGCGTCTCGCATCCATCGGTTCCCTGGAACCTTCACTTGGTCATCGGTCCACCTTGTAGAAGGTCTTCCAACGCTCCGTCGACGTCTTCCGTTACGCGGTCGCCACTCCAATCTCAACAACGATGCTCCGCCCAAACGGGACACACCGTATACCAAGCCTCAAAAAAGTATTGTCTGCCAGTCACTCATTATATAGAGCTAGCCTTCTCATTATTTTTGTTTTGTGCCTCCAACTTGTGTACAGATCATGGTATAATGGAAACGCGACTGAAATTACATTTGATACGGGCGGGTTTTTATCGCGTAATGAAATGCCTGCTGATTTAAATGATCGGGGTGCTTGTTTTCCTGTTCTGCTTTGTGTTATTATTTAATCTCAATCCAATTGAATGAACGTCTTTCCTAAGGCATATCGTATTCTGTCGTAATTATTTTGTTTTAATGATGACATTAGATACTGTGGAAAACATCAGATTTTGGCTGCTGCGCGGTTCGACGTGGGATCGACTCCTTCACGGAACAAATATTTGTATGGCCTACAGATAGTTGCTACGGCTCTGAATGTTTCGTGCAAATTACAATTACCGGCACGGATCTTGAGCGCTCGGCGTCAGAGTTGGGATCGCTTTGCGCATTCTATACATTGGCGAGCCAGTCGTCGGCAATGTTAGATACATGCAGCAAGTGCAGGGAACGAATCATGAGTGACGTCTATGACTCGATGGCGCGGCGAGCCAATCACTGACACTCCCCGTCCGCGCGTCTCACTTCGCACCACTAAAGAGACCGAATATTTGACTTCTGCGCAACTTGAAGCCAGCGCTCAAGGTTGCCATGGGGCCATGGGTTGAGCGAAAAAGAACACTGAGTCCTAAAACTAAGGCAAAGAAGAAACATATGAGTAGGTTTTAGTCCGTAAAAATCTGACACGCCCTCTCCTCTCCACTCCAAAATGGAAGAAGCCGTAGAAGTCATTGGATGATTTCCCACCTACGAGTATCAAAAACCCCTTGGTATAGGTGTCATTCCTTAATTTCTAGTGTGACTGAAAATAAATATATACCTAAGTATATATTATTTGACATCAAATACAAGTCTTTTACGAACTGTGTAACATAAGACATTCAAAAGGTTAACCTTTTTCTAAAGGTTAACCTTTTGAATGTGTGTTACACAGTTCGACATAAGCAATTGTCTTTCTATTGTGTCTCTAATTACGGCATTCAAAAGATTTAAAAAACAAAAATAAAGAAAATTTTACATCAACAGTCGTAACCATATCATTTAATTACCTATGTCTTGATATGGCCAAGGTTCAATTAGTTTTGAGGTGACCAATTTTTGAAATGGCAAACCATTATGTAAAATGGTGGACCATTTCATGAAATTAGTAATTCTACGATATGGCCACGAAATATATACAGACTGTAGGAGATATAGACTAGAAGAATTCATAATTTTATAACAGTAACTTATCACAATAGCTATCAGCCTATAGTATTCAATTTTGCGCGATTCTCTTGAGCAATTCTCTTCTGTACAAACAAGAACACCCAATCAGATTGTCTTAATCAGTATCCACAATACTACTCCTGCAATTCTCGTTCATAGCCTGTGGATCGTGACCTAATTCCGGCAGATGCCTAGCTGTCTTAGAATGCATTACGAAGCTGCGTTTGAAGACGTTCGGTATAGATGGTACTTTCTAGTATAGATTAGTAAGTAAACATACATAATGGTTTTAAGTAGTGACCTACTGCTATGAACATGATTAATGTCTGGTAAAGGTTGCGGGAATCCGATGGATAAGAGACGCACAGGACCGTTCATTGTGTCAACACTTGCGGGAGGAATTTGTCCAATAGTGGACGTGTATCGGCTGAAATGATGATGATAATTAACCCTTTGTGTGTCCGGAACGTGGATATACGCGAGACGTAATAAGTTTTTAATTGTATCTCTAATTACGGCATACGAAAGGTTAATGCTTATTTGTAGTTTACTGGTACTAATTGGATATGACAATAAAAATACTGGTACCAATTAGATATAACAATCTTTTTTTTAGTGTGGATATGTATGTATATGTAACACATACCATTATTATTATTTTTGGAAAATGTTGTTTATTCTCAGCTCTTTTGCTGGTTTTTAACTACATTTACGAGCCGAAACCAAGTAAATGCAGCGTGTGTTGTGTTATGTTAAGGGTGTGTTATGAGGGGGACCTAATGCGTTTTCATCTATTTGCATGAACTTTCTAACAATTCGACATGTATTCAGGATAGCAGCTTTTTGAAGGTTCTTTCAAGTTTATTAATTTCAGGCTATTATTATTATTATTATTATTATTATTATTATCTCCTTTATTTAACTTATAATACATATTTTGATATTTTTAAATATTCTTTTTATAACAAATATATATTAAAAAAAAAAAAAACATTTAAAAATATAAAAACAGTAGTCCACCGATGTCGGGAGCAGGGTCCAAGCTACCGGTGGTTAGGGCTCCAGAGACAGGAACTTCCTCACAATGCGAGCCGTATCGAGGAGTACTGCCTTCTGTATCTGGCCCTTGATCCAACCGCGCAACGACAGCTTCGACAGATGGTCGTCGAAGCTTTTGGCAATAAGACCATTGGCGGTTACGACAATCGGCACAATGATAGCCGAGTCCACATTCCACATGTCGACAACCTCGCGTGCTAAGTCGAGATATTTCATTTGTTTCTCTTTCTCAGCTTTCACGAGATTCTCGTCATGCGGGATGGTGATATCGACTATCATTGCACGGCGCGCTAATCGGTCTATCACCACTATATCCGGCTTATTGGCTACAATAGTCCGGTCAGTAATGATAGACCGATCCCAGTACAAAGTGACATGGTCATTTTCGAGAACTGGGTCGGGCACATACTTGTAATACGGTACTTCTAAATCCACTAGGTTGTACTTCAAAGCAAGTTGCTGGTGGATAATCCTGGCTACTTGGTTATGTCTGTGCAAATACTCGCCGTTAGCCAAACGAGAACAACCAGAGATGATATGTCTGATAGACTCACCCGGACGGTGGCATGCCCGACACACGTCAACCGTCCCGTCCTTCATTATATATCTCCGGTAGTTGTTCGTTAAGATAACTTCGTCCATAATCGCACAGACAAAACCTTCAGTTTCCCCGAAGAGATCACTGAAACGTAACCAGGCCACGGACGCCAAGAAATCTACATCAGGCTCGTGAAGAGCCCGGAAAAAGCGCCCGTGGAGCTCCTTGCCTTTCCATATTTCCTTGCGGTTATCAGTAGTCATTATTACAGGTTTATGCCAGTCCTCTTTAGCCATGGATAACGGGGTGAGTCCCTTGTCCACTGCGACCACATCTCGGTGCATACCCACATCGGTTTTAAGGAAATATTCTCTGAGGCTGCACACCTCGCGGTTGTGCAGGGTCTTCGAGTTTAAAAAGCCTCGACCTCCACACTTCCGCGGGATGTACAGTCTCATCACCGAGGATCGTGGGTGATGCATCCGATTTGCCGTCAGCAATGTACGGACTCGCCTATCCAGGGCGTCAAGTTCGGTCTGAGTCCATTTGAGTATGCCAAAAGAGTACATTAAAACCGGCATGACCCAACCGTTGAAGGCGCGCACCTTATTTCCGCCCGACAGAAGGCTATTTAATACCTTCTTCAGGCGGCCAAAGAAGCGCTCCCTCAGCGATTGCTTCATGTCAGCATTGTTAATGCCTAAGGCTTCTGACATACCCAAATACCTATAAGTTTCGGTCGAGGAAAGGGATCTAAGGTGTATGGAATCCGGGAGTTGAATTCCCTCGGATTCCATAATCTCCCCTCGCTTTACATGCATGCCTGCACATTTGTCCACACCAAATTCCATCCTGATGGCGCTACTGAAAGTTTCAGTTACCTTCAGTAGCTCCATCAGTTGCAAATTGCTGGGGGCAAAGAGTTTCAGGTCATCCATGTAAAGAAGGTGAGATATGACCTGACCACCTCTTCTCAACCGATAGCCTAGTCCTGAATCCTCCAGCAATGTGCTAAGAGGATTCAGGGCTAAACAAAACCAAAGCGGACTCAGACTGTCGCCCTGAAATATTCCCCGTTTAATCCAGATAGGCTCATCATTCCCCTGGATCGGTCGACATCCTGGATAGCGAAGGACCGTCTTCCATTGCCTCATACATGACTCAAGGAAGGTGCGTAAAGTTACATCTATTTTATATAACTCCAGCACCCTCATGAGCCATGTATGTGGAACAGAGTCATAGGCCTTCTTGTAATCTATCCAACATGTCGACAGATCCTTGCGGGATCGACGAGTCTGTTGGCTTATGGCCATGTCTATGAGGAGTAGCTCCTTAGTACCCCGGGACCCATTCCTACATCCATTCTGAGAGGGAGAAATAATCTGATTATTTTCTATGTGTATATTAATTTTTGCTCTCAGGATGGATGTAAGAAGTTTATAGACCGTTGACAAACATGTAATTGGTCTATAGTTCTTGGGATCCACGGGGTTACCTGTCTTATGGAGCAGGTGGGTAACGCCAGTTGTCAGATATTCTGGTAGCGACCCAGACTCTAAGATTGACTGGAATTGCAACGCCAGGGGCGCGTGTGAGCTGCTATACCATTTCAGCCAGAAATTTTGCAGTCCGTCCGGTCCCGGAGATTTCCAGTTCGGTAACGGACGAACTGCTTTGGCTACATCCTCTGGTGTGATGGTAACTTTTTCCATTTCTGGTATAGCTTCACACACGCGCTCAACGTCACGCATCCAGCCACCCTCAGTGTGACTGACAGGTACCGACCAAATGTTTCGCCAGAATGTAATTGTGGCCAAATCATCCGGGCGGCACTCGTCAACCACACTGTGTTCAGGCCGCTCCCAAGCTCTGTACACCCACCTCTCATCGCTCTGAAACATGCGATTCTGCGAGTACCGGTCAACTCGCCGCTTATACCGCCGAATGCGGCTTGCCCATGCACAAACTTTCTGCTTCAGGAAGTCGATGCGCTCTGTGGCATGAGACATGTATCCTTGAGGACTAATACCTGTCCCCAAAAACGCCCGTCTCACAAAGCGCATCACTCGTGGTCGTGTATTACCCTCCCTGAAGCAGTGTAGTTTGCCGATGAGTACCCTGGCCTCATCGATACGCCTCTCAATCCTGCATTGCCAGGCTGGTACAGCAGTCTTCTGTCGTGTAGTTCCATCTATATTTGGAAACTTAATTTTGGCTAAACGACATGCCGCAACAGCCCCACAATACAAGATTGAGTGCGTATCAACAAGGTTCTCGCTACTCTCAAAGATATTTTTGAGTAACGAGTCCAAAGCACACACCAGCGCCCTATTTTTTTTGTGCATGGGTAACCGTGGCAAACGAGGCCTAAGCTCAGTCGGAGTCGACATGTACTCGCACAACGCATCCTCCAGTGCGCTCCTCAATCTTTCGTTGCACTGGCTACTTACTGTGGCAACCCTATCATCTGCATCATCATTATTATGGTCGGACCGCGGCGGGATTGCGTTATTAGTCGGCGTTGCCGCGGTCTGTGTTTGCGTAGATGTCGAGACGATTTGGTTGCTCAGTATCTCTGAGCGCAGCCGATCAAGTGCAGCGTCGTCCAACCTGTGGTTGCGTTGGATAACCCGCACCTGATCCGACAATCGTTGAGCCGAGACGTTCACGGTTGGTTCCAGGTCCTGAAAAAGAGACAGCATCCTTTCACGGTACGCAGTGAGGTTAGTTCCCCCCTCTGTAGACCCGTAATATGCGCGCATGACGTTCTCGTTCATTGACTGAGTCCATCTCATGCGCTGCACACAACCACCGGCAGCGGGGACCCGGCTCAGGGCCGGTTGGCCCCTAGGTCCCATGCTCTTCGGTGGCCGGCCTCTCCCCGGCCGGCGTGCAGGTGTTGGCGACGTCGGCGGGGAGAAATACTCGTCACTCGAGCTCGACGCAACTGCAGCCGCCGGTGACACTGGAGATCCGGGGTCCGGCGGCGGCGAGGCGGAGCTGAGCGACGAGCCCGGGGATGGATGTCGTGCGCGTCGTGCAGCTGCTCTAGTTAACATAATATTTCTTTCGATTCATCCCATTTTTTCGTTTTGTTGTTGATTGATTACGTCGTTTATGACAGACGTCATTTGGTGTTTTTTCTTATTCTTCTATTTTCATCGATAATTTAACTTGTTTGCTTGATTTGGATAGGTTTTCTTATTGTAAATTTATTAAGGCTTCTTTTATAGTAAAAATTGTTTCACAGATTTGGATAAAGAGCGTGTTTTACAAATTTAAAATGGAATAGGAAAAATATGTGACTTGTTACTAGAGTGTTGCCAGGTTATTATTATTATTATTATACAAAATGATAAACTTGATTGGACAATTTGTATGGCGAGGCCGATTGTTGAAGGTTGTTCAGTTACGTCTGTTGAGCATGCCCTTAAAATTTGTGGAGGGCTGTCCCTTGTATATATAATACGTATATATCGACACTAGGAATTACTCCTCTATAGTGGGGTGCATTCAAAAACATGTATGTATCATATACCAACAAACAAAATATAGGTACCTACATTGATTCTAATTTGAATAAATTTTCTTTCAATCTGGATCACTCGTTCCTGTAAATTCTTAGGTCAAAAAAAGCTGTGGTTTTGCAGAAGATTCAAGGTGGCAAAAATGAAAATAGATCAACAAGGCGTGCAGTTAAGTAGGAATAACACTTCAAAGAGATTGTTACCACCTACTATGCTATTCCCTGTCAATATACTTTAAGTAGACAATAAATAAATCATAAAAGGATAGATTGTGAAGGATAGGTCATGATAGTTTCGGTAAGAAAGTGAAGGTATTAATAAATGATTGAAGTAATGTGGCTAACATAATTATTATGGAAAAAATGAAGGAATACCTGTACTATTTACATTATAGACGTATTATTGTTTAGTACTGTAAAGAACGGAAATAATGAAATCAGAAAGGGCTTATTACTTTATTATTCTATAGAATTTATTTCTAAGAGGTTATTATTTTACATTAATAAATAAAAACAGGTTCTACTATGGAGCGGCTTTAAAAATAGTTTTTCTTTTTGATGAAATAACATTCAACTGGTGAAAGAATTATTAAAGTCGGTCCAGTGGTTTTTGAGCTTATTCATTACAAAGAAAAACATAAAATACAAGTCTTTCCTCCTTTATAATATTATTAGAGAATAGATTACTCGTGCGTATCTCGTATATATACCTCTCTTAGAAAGGAGACGCAAATCCTAGCAGTGTTCTAAAACTCGAATTACATGATAAGTTATGCACCTACGTATACATCTACCCTAATATTGTAATAAAGAGGAAAAGTTTTTATTTTTTTATTTGTAGGAGATAATCTCTGAAAGTACTGGTCAACCGGACCAGTACTTTTCACAGATAGACAAAAAAAATCACCGATAGAAAACTCCTTTATTACTGAGTGACATAATCCATATTTTTTGTACGCGGGCGAAGCTGCGGGCAAAAGCTAGTGATAAATAAAAGGAATAAACATCCCCCAAAAGTACAAAACCTCAAAGTTGAGATCCAGTACCAAAATATCTTAATGTTAACAATAGGCTTTTTTTTTTTTTTTTTTTTTTTTTTTTTCGATGGGAAAAATCATCTTATGACAACCCCCGCTCTTGGGCGGAGCGGGAGATAGTGTCAGACTCTTACTGACTAAAAAACCCATCCCGTTCCTTCAAGCCTTCATACCGGGGCTCGAGCGCCCTTTCGGATAACCCTGGCCCCAGTAGGCTTCGACCCGGCTGGGCCCCTGCTGTTGCTGACAACTCCTTGAGGCGCGCGGGAACAGCGCGCGCCGTCGACGACTTGGGCTTGGTCCGGACTTAACAATAGGCTTGCTTTTGATGAAATGAAACTGGTCGATTTCTGAAATAAAGAATTCTAGTAAAATACTCCTATCTAGGTATTTACGTTATGATTTGATAACGTAGTAAACCACTTGAAAAAAATACCATTCGCCTTTGTGATTTAGGCATTGTTTTATGTTTTATACACCATTAATTTTTAATTAGTACAAATACTTAAAGGGCTTATTAGAAAAGCCCTTGTTATTATTTAAGTAAAGTCTCAATAAATAATATTCATAAACAGCAAAGTTATTAGCGTTTTTGTTTATTCCAAAATGTCTTTAAATTTATGGAAATATTGTGCAGGCTATTGATTATGAATGAATAAATGAAAAAACACTGCCCACAGTATTTTCTACTAGCAATTGTTATGTATGATTGAATCTATGACGAATTTACCTTTTCGTGGTCAATTTTAGGATTTCGGCTTTTTCTACTTTTGAATACAAAAATATAATCAGTAATGGGTACAGATACAGCCCCATTTTTTTTGTGTACTAATTAAAAAGTAGGGGTGTATAGTTATGCACTTGATTCACTGCATACTTTGATAAACAAAATCAAGCAAAAAATCAATTTCGTCTAGGCCCGTAAAATAATCAACACGGAATTTAAAGATACGAATTCTCGATATTCACCGCGCCGTAGAATATTCTAATTATTATTCATCTAACTAATGATCAATAAAATCAGTAAAATCCATTTTTATTCATGTATTTTAAAAACTGATATGTATGTACAAATGACAACTATATATATATATATAGACTATAGTAAAAAACAGTTAACTGTCAAATTAGCACCCTAATTGGAAGACTGCGTGGCAAGTAAGTTACGGATCAGTTGATCTTATGAACATCGTGAAACTCGCACATGAAGTTACGGGTGATTTTACTGACGATTAGCCTACTCGTCACTTTACTTGAGGGTGGTGAAAGAGGCCCTAAGAAACTAATAAATAACTTATTACGAAAAATGAATAAAGTACCCGTGCCTTTGATACAAAGTATTTTTGAACTCTTACACAATAGGAAGATATCATGGTTCAAAGCTTAAAAAAAAAAACTTGGCAAATGCGAGGCGAACTCGTGGACTGAGGGTTCCGTACAAACTACATACCTATGTAAATAGTTCAATTCTCGAATTTAAGTCTTGAAGACTTTTCCGAATCGCAAAAAAGTATTTTTTTTGTGACGTAACAACAAAACCGTTTTTTAGATTTATTCTTATATTTATATAAGATCTTGCCAAGTTTTAGGGTTTTGGGTTAAAGTACCTTATGAATTTTGATTTCCTAGAGAGTGTCGAAATTCACGTTTTTTGCGACATATACGGCCGTATTTTTTGTCAGAATCAGAATTGTTTTTCTTTAATTCATAAGTTTGGTTTTTACACAGACTTATATATCGTTTTAATTTCAACCCAATACCTCCACGCAATCTTGAGATAAGAGGTCTTTACAGACAGACAGACGGACAACAAAGTAATCCTAAAAGGGTTCCGTTTTTTCCTTTTAAGGACTTAACATTTTATTTCAGTGGTGGAGGTAGCCATAAGGGTAAAAATACTAGGAGATAAAAGAATGAATATCATTTACAGAATAATTACCTAAAAAAAAAAAAATTAAATCTAACAATGATAATACGAGTAAATACGTATGTTAGGTTTACGTGAACAAAAAAATAAAAAAAAAGATAGGTATATGAGTGACTTGAGTTTTATACACAAAATAAATTAATAAATCACACACAATTTTCGCAATAAAAGCAATATTGTAACGAAACGAAACATTGTTATTTTAAAGCAAATAAAACGGATTTATTCCAAAAACATAACTCTGTCAATAACAGAAAATGCAACAATGTTATTCATAACACTATTCCGATTTGAATAATGTAAACTACGAGTATATGGCAGCTGTCTAAAATTTTGTAGAAACAAAAGCTCTCATATTTTGTTTAAACCAGCGTAAGGGCTTCTTCACACGTACCACAACCACACCTCAACCACACCACGTGGCCGGGCATATATTTCGTATAACGAGGGGAGAAACGGAGAAATATTAACCATTAGGATTGAACAGAATCTCCGCTCCTCTGATTTTGTGCATTCCTCTGTTTTTGTATATCTCCGTTTTTCCACTCCACAGCCTCGCTCCGCTCCTGTGGACTGGCAGCCTTACTGTTAACTAACGTGTCAGATATTTACTCGTTAAAACCCACTCCTAGTTCTTTCGTTGCCTATCATACCAGGTCCAGGTTCTCCTTTCAGAAGCGAACCCATGATCGTAGTAGGCTTCGACCCTGCTGGGCTCCTACGGTCCCATTAGGGGTGAGTTTTGGAAAATCCCTTCTTATTCTTTGTACCTATAAATTATAAAAGAAACCTTTGTGCAAATTTTTAGTGCTCTAGGTTTCTGAGCTGGGTTTTGATGAGTTAGTGAGTGAGTTAGGATTTTGCATATTTATGTACAATAAAATTGTACAGGCATCATATTTTAAAAGCAAGTGCAAAGTTAAAAACAATGGTAACCCAGTGGTAAGTGCCTCGACTTACGAGTTTTGAGTTGCGGGTTCAATCCTAGCCAAGCGTCGTTATTTGTTTCATCACCACTGCTCGTACAACGGTGAAAGAAAACATAGGAAAGCGGCAGATCATAGAACCAAAACTGTTGAAGACATCCCGCAATCTGAACTGAGCCTGTGTGGGGAATTACGGCTCATTTTGTCTCCTAAAGAGGAGCTTGAGTCCCGGTAGTGAGAACATTATAAGGCTTATACTATTTGACAAAGGAAAAATAGCGTAATTATGTGATCGAATACACATATCCAAAACCAACCAGCAGTGGTGAATAAACAGCAGGCACAAAGGTAAATGTTGTAACGTTAAGAAAAAACGTAAGTATTAAAATTTAAAACATATCCGACATTACGAGATTGATTGAAAATGTTTACAGTGGCCGTGGACTGCAAAAGGTAACTGAGTGAAGTCTTTAGTCGATAAAAAAGTTTAGTCAATAAGAGTCTGTCACTCACTCTCACATCACCCAGATCAGGGTGAGTCATTTGATAATTTCCTACGTAGAAATACACCATAACTATTTCTTCATTGGTTTAATTTTAATTTAGGGAATCTATTTAGAAACTAGTCTAGTCTCAATTCACAAAAGGTATTTTCTGAAAAAGACTTTCGTTTTCGTCTCCTTTATAGAAACGGGGTCAAGTATTTGTAGTCGTTCTCCAGACCTGATGCAGTGTGATGACATAGTCCGCATTGCAGGGTAGCTTTAGGTACAAATAGTATAGGGCACGGAAAATTCGCAAGAAAAGAAAAGTCTTGGGTCACGTTGAAGAGCTGAGAAGGTTAAGATTATGATGTGACATTCTAAAATGTCTTTGATCTTTAAAAATGTGTTAGTTGTAATGTTCTAGATGTACTCGTACGTATGCATGAGTATTTAATTAATGTAGCTGGGGTAGACCAAAAACTTATGGTAGATAAAATCAAGAATAGTAGCACTTATTTTAAATTTTTAGAACCATTTACAGGCACTTTTGAATTGTCAAGAAGTCAGTTACAAAAATTATGGTAATTGCAAATTCCAATATGATTCAAAATATGGAGAAGAATGTGTAAGAAACTCCATGGAAAAAAATTTAAATAATAATTATATCTGTTCAAAGATTTAAAAAGGGGTATTATATTGATTAGTGAGATGACGGCACTGATAGATGAGTATGAAAAACAAAAACGTGCTGGGACGGCCCTAATTAATAGACGAATACTTACGAGTATTTGGTTTTACACATACGATTATTCCTGCAATTTGATTTGATTTTAAAAACCTTTTATGGTCAAAACACCGGAATAGCCTGCGAAATTCAAATTATAAGTTTTAAGCAGGACAGAGTCAATTTAAATATATTGATAAAAACATTCAATAGGGTAAAACGAACCGAATGAGTGATATAGATGATTTTAATTAATACGATTCCGTGAATAAACAAGCATTACGGCACCCCATTATATTTTAATCAACTTACAACTTGATACTGACCTGCAAATTGAAATAAAAAATGAGAAAGTTTGAGTTTCGCAGGTTACCTTCGAGAATCGCTCTTGAAAGTGTAATCGAAAGTAAAACGCAAATTTTCATGTTCTCAACTTTCCTAATGGCCGGTATTAAGCCAGAAACCCGTTAATTGTAGCGTCTGTCAACGATGCATAAAACGAAGAGTGACAGTGGAACAGATTTGGTCGCATTCAGACAGCTATTTACTCTCATTCGCCATTCTGATTGTGTGAGGCCGGTGGTTCAAACATGTTGGTGTTCTAAGACCATTAGTTATGCAAAGACCACAGCCATTTCGTTACAATGTGTCCGTTGAAATGTGGTGGAGAAAATGTATAAATATAGGTTTTTGTAAATAGAATCACTGATGGGAAATTGTGTAGGTACTAGGAATAACAAAAATGTATATACATAAATGATTTAAATATTAAGTAACTACGAATATTTATAATATACATTCATAATATATACAAAAATAAATACACGTCCCTTCATATTATTGTTCACTGCAGAAGACTGGCAGCATTGCTACATTGAATGACAACGCTAATTACTAATGATATTACGTAAATATAGTTTGGATTCATTCAAAATGTAATTTCACTTGTAAGCAGAAAGCAAATTTCAATACTTAGAAAATGTAAAAAATTTAATAGTAGAATGTCACCATTAAAATTCATCAGATATAATATATAAATATCTACAAAGACATAAATAAAATTAATGTCAAAATGACCAAATACATCTCTTGACACGTTTTTTAACGGTTTGAAATTCTAAAAATATTAGATACCTATTCGTCTGGTATTGGTCAGAAAAAAATCTGGAAACAGTTTTCAAATTATCATTCATCTTACAAATCAGGCCAAAACAAGTCACCTATTCAAGAATACTGACTTAAATCCTTTCAAGAAAACAAAACTGAGTATTTATTTTCCAAGGCTACCCAAGACCGACATCGGGAAAAACACGTCGGAGAATTACTGTGTATTTCAAATGGCACTAACTTGTTTAGTACCCCACACATGCTAGTGAATTGTTAAATCGGACCCGACTCTGCTTAAAGTAATTCGTATAAGGTAGACTACGGTACTATTTTTAGTTTTATAGTGACCGTTTCTATTTTACACAGGTTTTCGCTGTGAGTATACGATGGTTCCATATTTAACTGAGCGTCAGTTAAATTTAAATTGAAATTTTTTCGTCGTCGTTAGAGCTTCCTCAGATTATTTATTTTTTTACTAGCTTTTACCAAAGGGTTTACCCACGTAAAAAAAGAAAACGATCACAAAGGAACTTCCGAGACAAAAAGTATAATATATTTTCATATGCCCTGACTGCCTGGGTAACCTACGACCTGCGGTATACGCAGGTCGTAGGTTCGATTCCTACCCGAGACAAATGTTTATGTGATGAGCATGATCATTTGTTCTGTGTCTGGGTGTAATTTATCTATAATATGTATGTATTTAGAAATATATAAGTATGTTTATCAGTTGTCTAGTACCCATAACACAAGCTCTGCTTAGCTTGGGACTAGACGGCGTTGTGTGGTAGTTGTGGAATATTATTATTATTATTTACAACCTCTAACAGTCTAACCGTGTGCCGAAATTCATCTAAATTCGTTCATCTGTTTATGCTGTAGGTGAATAGGTAGCAATACAAATTTTCTCATGGCTTATGTTTAACTTACCACCAGATATAGTAACATATAAAAGACAAAAATAGTAAATGATCACCAAAATTAAACCTACATTTTAATGTAAAATTATAACCAGTTTTAACATCTCGCTATCCTATTTAAGCAAAATGAATCCAAATAAAGCATCGGCAGAACCCCATGGTTACGGAGATATCAGTAGTTAAAATTTTGAGGTTAGGTTAACTACCTGCCAAGCAGCAGCTCGACGGAGCCCCGCTACGCGGGGCTCCTACTTCTGGGTGGTTTAAAAAAAAATAACCTCGAAGAAGGTGACGGGGTCTGTGTTCGCTCGCTTCGCTCGCTCACTACGACCCCGCCACCTTCTTCTAACCTAAATCTATCCGACCCGGGGTGCCCTAAAATTCCACTAAGATAGATTGTTGATTAGACAAAGTATCATCTTGCTCTACGGGGCTAAAAAGAGCGCATTAATTTGCTCGCTAAGATTTGGTTATCATTTACTACATTTGGTGTTCGAATACAATTTAAAGTACAGTCGTAACTAAAATACTATTGTAACTTTAGGATTTCATTTTTTTGGTGTCAAGTAATATATTTTTAACAAAAGAACTAAGGGTACCAAAGCGTTTTATGGTGGTCATTATATTTAATCCCTTTTCTCATATCAGAGATCTTTTATCAAAAATAATTTCCAAAAAGTGCGCATCTTCACCAGTATGCAATTTTGTTTGAGAAGAAGGTATTATTTATTTTTCTAGCCGTTGCTGCCCCACTACTGGGCAAAGGCCTCCCCCAAGTCCTTCCAAACTTTCTTCTCCTGCGCCGTCTCAAACCAGTCCTCGCGGTACGCGTTCAGATCATCCCGTCACCTCTTTCTAGGCCGACCTCGACGGCGCTTTACTTCAGTAGGGACCCACTGTGTGGCGACGCTCGCCCAGCGGTCCCTATGCATGCAGCTGATATGACCCGCCAAGGTATTATTTATTTTATAAATTAAGTGTGTATTTGAAAATTTATTCAGACATAAAAAAAGATCTTTAATAACGCACCCTTTTCATTTAAATCTGAAACGTTGATGACACGCCGTATATATTTAATATTATTTTTTACTACTTTATACGAACACTATTCAAATTATAAACCTTGACCAAGGCGTTATATTTTAAGGAAATTGTGTACACTCCCTTGAGTTCGTGATATTAAATTTCTAAAAATATTGGCTTTTGTAGACGAGCAAGAGCATTTCGGTTGTTGATATTAAAAATTCCTCATGCATTGCAGTTTATGCGATGTACATGTTGTAACCATTTATTTGTAGTTTTATATGTAAATTTTATGAAAAATATATTTTTACTTGCATTCAGCAAAAGAGGAAAATTTAATTTATAAAAAAGTCAAAGATCACTTTGAAAAAATATACAAAAGACACTGCATTCTTTTTTAAGGGTGAGTTGCACCATTTAACTATAACGATAACCAAACCGTAACCAGCTGTGTAACGGCCGCAGATGGTAAATTCAACAATTTGATAACTGTTAACGGCTTTGTTATCGTTATAGTTAAATGGTGCAACTTACCCTAAGTTGGGTAATCATCTAATGACTTGTCTTACTCTAGGGCGGAGTGGGACGATGTGTCAGAAAATTGATTGATGACTAAAACCTATTTCTGTTCCTTCTTTTTCTTGCGTTCCAGGACAGTTTTTCTTTCGGAAGAAGACATTGCATCGTGTGATCATGCTCAAAAATTTAAACTGTTAAGCTTATACCGTTTTATGCAGCCGAGCCTTTACCTCGATGTATGGAAAAAAAATTGAGAGTAAATGTTAACTTAATACCAAGAAACTCAAGATGGTCAGTTATCAGTAAGGTTTCACCTAGTTGGGGCATAACATGTCCGATCGCCCGAAGCCTCTTGAATTTAGTTTCGGTTCCAGCCATCGTTTCGGTGGCTGAACCTAACTCGTTTTTTGCCGAAACTGGGGGCCTACTTGCTTTCTCCGAAACGCAATTTTCGTAAACGAACGATATTCAAACGAAGTTTCGTTAGTGCACCTACTCTGTTTCATTTTCGGATACACACAAGAAGTTCGGACCCACAGACAATCTTCGTGACCGAATAGAATGAACTATATGATTTGGGTCTTTTTATATGTCATTTAAAGTAAATTACGGTTTTTAAATTAATTTTAAATCTTGCTTTATTTTAAAATTTTGCATTTATGAGGTGGTTTATTAAATATTTCTTGTAATATTTATAGATAAAACATAAATATGTCGTAAAAAATAATTTTCGATAAAATACAAAAAGACACAATAAAACAACCTTTTCTACGGTCATCGTTAACCGACTTATTTATAGAGCGCTACTTTACTTCAATCATCGGTACTAACGTATGACAACTAAAAATATCTGTATAATCACACGTAACATGTCAATCTTTGAATGTCAACTTGAATTTGACTTTTAGTTTGAATTTTTTAAAAAATATCACGCTGCCAGTGCTTTTTTACATGACGCATTACGTAAGAAAGTCGGACTGTCGCAGTCTACCTTTTTGGGCCACGACAACTTTTCTTTACATTTAATACCTCTTTGATGTGATTAAATATTTCTTGTAATATTTATGCATAGAATACAAATGAAACTAAAAAAAACGTATTTATTATTGATGATGAGGCGGTATGGTCTAAGACCTTAGCCGGCCCAAATGGGGCAAAAAAAAACAATGTGTAACTTGTCAACATTGTCAACTTCAGTGCTGCCAATTTAGTATTATTATGGCTAAATTTAGCATTTTTCAAAGTAATTTGGCATGTATAAATTCAGTTTAGCATATTTTTAGCATTTTACTCGGAAAGTTTGAACATTATTTCTAAATGCAAAATAAAATCTTGATGTTTCTGTTATTTGTGAACGCGACCCTAGTGGTTTGGGGAATCCCGCTTGGATTGAACCACATATATTATGGTTTATTGCATCACTAGACGTTGTCATCAAAGGTAATTGTTTGATTCTTATGATTAGAGTTATTAAATTCACAATGTCAATAAATAACCTATAACCAACTTTATCGTGCAGAGTGGGAATTGATGTCCGATTTGAAAGAATGGCTTCTTCCGCTCTGCTCAGATATCATACGAAGAGGATACACACGAGGGTCCAGTTATCAGCATAGTATTTAGCATTTTCCGAAAATTTTGGCATATAATTGGCATTTTTTGAATGCAGATTTAGCAGAAAATAATTTAAGGCGTTGGCAACACTGGTCAACTTGCATTGTTAATTTTGAAATCAAAAGATTTTTATTTGGACTTTACCTATACTTAACTCAATATACATATTTTGTCATCACGGTACGCTTTCTGTAAGAAAGTTTCAAGTAGAACTGTGGATGTCGCAGTCTTCCACAAGTTTTGTTGTGGATCTTTGATCTTTGTAAGTAATATTATTATAATTATACAATATAGTATGTACCTTGTATGTACCTATTTGTTTTTAGTCGTGGGTAGTCATTCGTAGAATTCTTTTATTTACCATCTTAGTTGTGTCCAAATTTTGTTTTAAACAATAACAATTGATTTTATTACCACAAAGTATTAAAAGTAAATTCTATCAATTCTTACCTATTTAATTTCAATATTTTATGATTCTATTAGGTATTTATTAGATCAATGAACCAATACCATCCACCTCCAGGCAATCAAGCTAACCTCCAAACTTTTCACAGCCCGAGGTAGCTGTGGACATACGACCCTGCCAGGAAATCGACCACTAGTGACATGAAAATCTCTGAATCCTACAGGATTCAAGTTAATAAAAAATATAAATGTATTTTTTAGTCTTTTATTAAAGTCTTTTTAAACAACAACAATTTAAGACAGTCACAGTACCCTGCAAACACCATAGTACTCCACTTCCAGTGCTTTGCTGAGGAGAAGCCTGCAGAGGCTTTTTGGAGGTAATAAAGGCATTATTTCCTGTTACAACTCCCCAAATAATTACCGACTATGTCTCACATTATTCACAACATGTAAGTCAGGAATTTGCGTAATGTTGAGCTGAAAACATCACAGTAGTACTCCACTTCCTTATGCTTTGCTGAGGAGAAGCCTACTGAGGCTTTTTGGAGGTAATAAACGCACTATTTTCTGGTACAACTCTTCAAATAATTGTCGATTGAGTCCCTCATTTCCCACAAACTGTGTGTCAGGAATTTGCATAATGTTGAGCTGAAAACATCACGGTAGTAGTCCACTTCCTAGTGCTTTGCTAAGGAGAAGCCTTTGGAGGCTTCTTGAAGGTAATAAAGGCACTATTTCCTGGTACAACTTCTCAAATAATTGCCGACTGAGTCTAACATTATCCACAACGTGTAAGTCAGGAATTTGAGCTGGTTGCCGGGTCTTTGTACGCTCTAAACATTCGTAATGTAGAGCTGCTTCAATTAAA
Source organism: Mythimna albipuncta (assembly GCA_929112965.1). Taxonomy (NCBI): domain Eukaryota; kingdom Metazoa; phylum Arthropoda; class Insecta; order Lepidoptera; family Noctuidae; genus Mythimna; species Mythimna albipuncta. The sequence continues at coordinate 14,200,193 of OV815969.1, forward strand.
AGCATATTTGAGGCCATTTTTAGCACTTTTCTTACAAAATCAACACAAACGAAAATGAAAAGGTAAGGTTTTTGGTTTCGTCAATTTGACGTTAAAATTGCAAAATATTCGTATGTCATGATCATATTTTTTTTCGAAATATAACTAATTAGAGTAGGTTTAGAGATTCGGTACGTCAAATAATTTTCGTTCGTACGAAATTTCGGGAACGAAATGAACCATGGTAGGAAACACGCCGAATTTCAATCGAAACTTCGTTTTTCGGAGAAAGCGAGTAGACCCCCTGGACCGAAAACAAAACGGAAAGTTCGATCAGACATTAATATTAGTATGATGTCAACGCTGTTACTTGCTGCAGCATTGACATCATACTAATATTAATGTCATTGAAAAATTGACATATCGACGATGACGTGCTAATACTTCTTATCTGACACTAGCTGTGCCCCGCGGTTTCACCCGCGTTTTTCTCGTTTCCGTGGAAATACCGACATAAAATATTGCCTATAATTGCCTCCCTCAATAAATGGACTATATAATATTTAAAGAGTTTTCATATCAGATCAGTATTTCCCAAAATTACCGCGTTCATAAATGTATTTATTATACTCTTCAAAGATCTTATACTTACAATCATCAACAAATATATTTCGAAAAAGATTATTACAGGATTTTATGTTGATAAAAAACTCCATGGCCCTTAACTCATTAATAGGTACCAACTCTTAACGTCTTACACACGTGATAACTTTTAAACGAAATATCCGATTGAGATGAAACAAAAAGTATTTTACTTCTACATAAATACTCTTGATAACATAATGCTTAATTTCGATAAAGATTAATATTACGATACATATTTAACGTAGTTTTTTTTCTTCAGACGATTTAATAATTATTTTGAACACAAAATCGGTTATTGTGATTAAACCATGATAGCTAGATATATGTTCTCGCAGACTTTTTTGTAGGTCTTAATGGGATCTACAAACCCGTAGTACATCATTTTGTTCTATTGTCAATAGTTTTTGCAGCGCACGCAAAAATAGGTTTTCGAATTTACACCTTGTGTTACAAAATAGCAATTTTATTACGGATCCCTAATTTTGAAAAAATAAAACATAGCCTATAGCCTTCCTCGATAAATGGACTACCCAACACTGAAAGAATCATTCAAATCGGACCAGTAGTTCCAGAGATTAGCGCGTTCAAACAAACAAACAAACAAACAAACAAACAAACAAACAAACAAACTCTTCAGCTTTATAATATTAGTATAGATTTAACTTGAAATTTATATTTCCACTTTTGAAACTTTTTAATAAAAGCTATTTTAAAATATTCGAAGTATGTTTTAGTTGCAACTGTACAAAATTAAAATATTAAATACAATAGGGTTTTTAATTAAAAACATGGCTTAGTTACATAAAAATAGAGCAATTTAATTAATTCAAAAATAAAATATAAAACAATAATTATTTTGACTCATTTTCAACTTCTCAAGAAAATAAATACTCTTCAATATCACTTAGGAGTTATTGGTACTTTGGTACCGAAATCCATCGGTAACAAAAGGGTATTCCCTTTTGTTACCGATGGATTTCTTAAACCTTTACACCGTACGACGATTCTTCTACGCGTTTGGCGTACCTACCTTAGAAATAGCTTAAATCGCTTTGAACTTTACAGCAGCTCATATACAATGGTTCAAACTTAGTTTGCTTAGCTCTATCACCTCAATAAAAGAATTTATAATATAGAATAACTAAAACATAATAGTACACTAAATATCTAATACATACTACTAATGCAGCTGAGCACATAATACCAATATTGTACGGGTAGCGATTCTACGAAATAAGCGTAGCATTCGTAGCAGTGCTACGCCATGTAGCAGATTCGCTACGGCGTAGAAGCTGTATTTAGTTCTAAGCGCTAACACAATCATATGTACATATGTACAATAGGCTGAGTTAGTGCATTAATGCGTTTACCGTGTTAAGCAATATGTGGTCATGATGTATGTAGCAGATTGTTATTAATAAATTAATTTGTGGACTGAGTGGTTAGCACCTGCAAGATAATTACTTTGAGAGTAATACTTGATTAGAAACGTTTAAGATACGTAACTAAGTACGCATCAGCAAATATCAATGTAGTGTATGCTGTCCAAACTTTCCGTGGGTGTCATAAGAGGCGATTAAGGGACACACTAGAGAATGGGCAGCAGCATTCTTTTTCAGGCATTTACTTTGAACCTAACATGGCGAGGCATATGTCCAACAATCCTCTGTTGGACTTGTCTTTCCATCAAAAATAGCATGTTTAGCAAAACAGAAAAAAAAACTAAATATAATCTCAAAGTCAATTCGAGTCGGTACCAAAATTCGACTACACTGACATTCCAGTGACAAAGCCAGTAATTTCTTTGTGTTACAACCAGCACACTGTCAAAGGAGTTTGAGCGATGACTACATTGATACTTGACGACAACCTTATTGTTTCTGGCGCACATCACTACGCATAATGAACGGTTGAATTTCACATGCGGGTCGGTAAATATCACCGAAGGTTGATTGCTGTAGAGCAAGGAATCGCCGCACCGTCGGCAGTGAAGACAGACGCCATCTATTAAAATGAAAATTAAAATATTGACACTTCACGTGACCCAAAGGCTGGCTTTTACCTTGGACAGAGGATAAGCATTGCCATACAACGTGGCAATGCCGCCAGTCTTTTGGGCACATTACCAGTCGACAGCGATGTGGAAGAGTTTTTTGACGCCATATTTTAGATAGTTTATTTTAGCATAGGGTTTTATTATTTATTTATTTTGTAATTTACTGTAATTATAGTTATTAAGTTGTTTATAGGTGTAAATAAAAGAAAGAACGCTGAAAAGTTATCACAAAAAAAAAAAAAATATTGTTCGTTGATAATGGCATCACTTGGTAGCGAATGTGTGTGTTTGCGTAAGGTTTTTGCAAAGACATTCTTTAAATCTCTTTGGGTTCTTGCAAAGACATTAAGGTTCTTGGAAACAGAATATTTAGTTAAGTTACTCAATAACCGGGAAACGGTCCCCAAGATACAGGCACAGCTTAAGGGGCCCAACCACCGAATACTACACAACTGAAGCCCCAACTCCGTAATTACATTATTACTAGGTAAATAAAAGTACTTCTTCCGGGTAGGTATTTTTTATTGTTGATAGGTTTGTGCTTGACCACTATCTCAGGTTTTGTTTGTATGCTGTCTATAATTATTCTCAACTAGCTTCTGCCAGAGGTTTCGTTATTCCAAAGAATTATCTTCCCAGGATCACACCTTAAGTACTATTTCAGGAAATTATCTACCCATGTGCTGGGCACGCCACAATTATGGCGATAAGTCCCCACTTTGAGGCGTGGCTGGAAAGACCTCACGGCGTCCTTACCTTCCGCATGACACAGGTCCTCACCGGAAATGGCAAGTTCGGGAGGTTCCTGTTCCGAATCAAAGCGGAAGTGACGCCCGGGTGTCGCCACTGTGCGGAACGCCCGGAGGACACGGTGGAGCACACAATCGCGGTGTGCCCTGCTTGGACGGAGCATCGCCGTGCCCTCGTGGGGGTGATCGGCGGCGGAGACCTCTCGTGCCGGGCCTTGGTCGAGGCCATGGTCCGGAGCAAGGAGGAGTGGCAGGCGGTCGCCGACTTCTGCGAAGCAGTAATGCTCGCTAAGGAGGAGGCCGACCGCATCAGGCAACGGCGCTCTCGCCGCCGCCGCCGGGATCCCGATCCCGATTTCCAGCCACCGTAGGCGCGGGCTTGCGGACAGTGAGCAATGGGTAGCTCGCTGTCCGGCAGTCCGGTAACAGTCCGAACCAAGCCCAAGTCGTCGACGGCGCGCACTGTTCCCGCGCGCCTCAAGGATTTGTCAGCAACAGCAGGGGCCCAGCCGGGTCGAAGCCTAATGGGGCTAGGGTTATCCGAAAGGGCGCTCGAGCCCCGGTATGAAAGCTCGAAGGAACGGGATGGGTTTTTAGTCACTAAGAGTCTGACACTATCTCCCGCTCCGCCCAAGAGCAGGGGTTGTCATAAGATGATTTTTCCCATCGAAAAAAAAAAAATCTACCCATGTGCTTAATTTTATTCAAATACATTCTACCATTTAAGTGTGAAGGTGTAACAAACATACAAATGTACAAACTTATAAACCATCACCTTTATAATATTAATTCTTTAATACTAGTACCTATCCATGTCTGCGTAATGTTATTTGAGCACAATTTTCAGCAGCTATAGGTATTAGCCATAGTCAGAAATGTCAGAGGTAATCAAAAGGAAAGATAAGACCTCTTTGACATGTTTAGTTTATCATAAAAGTTCTGGCAGTGAAACTGAAGGTCTGTTAGTGAGCAATGGAACGCAGTATTTTAGAGATTAAAGTAACTGACTATAACGATTGAAACTTGGATTACATGACTGCCTAGCTTATATTGAACTGAGCTGGTTGCGTGGCAGAGGAGCGATTTGCTAAAATGACCTTACAGTGGATCCCAAACTGCAGCAATAGCAAAGACGCTGAAACAGAGAGCGTGAATGAGCTGGACACATATTTAAGGTTCTATCTCGGGTACCCAAAGGGTAAAGCGGGACTTTATTACTACTGTCTTTCTGCCTGTTTATCTATCCTTCTATCACCACGCTGTATATCATGAACTGTGATAGTGAGACTGTTGAAATTTTCACTGCTGATGTATTAATTTTGCCGCTATTACAACAAATACTAAAAAATAGATTAAAAAATATATTTAAGGGGGCTCCCCTACAAAAAACGTTTTTGTTCGATATTATACTCGTAGATAACGTTACGAAACTCTTCGTGTGCGAGTCCGACCACCCTTTAAAGGGTGTAATGAAATAACCCATACTTAATCTGGTGCGTATAGCAGTGGAAACTTTGGGCATTTAAAGTACAGGTGCTAAGAAGTTTGTTCACGATTTAAGGTGAAGACTAAATGAAGTGAGTGGCAACTCCCACTCAGGGTCGTTCCTGGTGCAGAGGTTTGCCATTGATATTCAAAGTGTTAACGCAGCAAGCATTATATAAGCAAGGGAGTAGGCCTAAGGTATTAAGTCCGCCTTTGTACAGTTTTATGTGCATAAAGATTTAATAAATAATTAAGTAAATAAATAATCAGGGGTAGTTTATTTGAGTCGCTTTTATCTATTTTTTCACTAGTATTAACTAAATTCTTATTAATATACATTTGTCATAAGTTCCCAATTTTATAATATTTCTCGAAAAAGAATCAGTTTATACATGCCATTATCGTAATTCAAAAATAAAGAAATAATAATTAGGCAAACCACCTCTAACAGAGGCTACACAGGTATGTCGGTGCTCTGTGTTGATTCAGCTATCTGTTTGTAATTTGCCGCGCCGTGTTTACATATACTTTCACAATCGGTTACATAGTGCCAACGTAATGGGAAAGCGGTACCATTGTAATCAACAGTGACAATAGGACGCCTATTGTTACTGTATATTTAAATGTTGAGGTCAACTTGGAATTCAGGTTGCTGATAATCAAAGCTGAGGTTTAAAAAAACCTGACGAAAGTTTAAAAAAATGCTTTACCTACTGAACTTCATATTGATATAGTAAAGTTGTTGAGTGTGTGAGTATGTTTTTTCCGTCTTCATATTCGAACAGCTAAAGGAAATTCGATGAAATTAATACACTGGTAGACCATGTCCAGTTAGATCTCGAGAGTGTTCTCTAGGGGTAATTTTCTCCTATTTTTTCGCATGCAAGGCCAGTGGCAGTAGCTAGTTATGATAGAAAAACACAATTCTACTTCTTTTTTCTTGTCAAAGTGAGAACAACTCTATTTATCTAGGTCTGTAGTAGTAAAAAGTGCGACTTATTTTTATATGATGCTTCAAACTCGCACTTTGTGAGTAAGTGTCAGCTAAGTACTAACTTACCACATTTGATTAAATAGTTCTGTAGCGGCTATTTTTGTGCCACAATTGGTTGGATATTAAGTAGACCACTGCAGTTTATATCCAGAAGACAATTAAAAGAGGCTAAGGCCTGAAGGCTTAAGGGGCACGCCACAATCATGGCGGTAAGTCCCCTCTTTGAGGCGTGGCTGGAAAGGCCTCACGGCGTCCTTACCTTCCGCATGACGCAGGTCCTCACCGGACATGGTTCGTTCGGGAGTTTCCTACACCGGATTCATGCGGAAGTGACGCCCGGGTGTCGCCACTGTGCGGAACGCCCGGAGGACACGGTGGAGCACACAGTCGAGGTGTGCCCTGCTTGGGCGGAGCATCGCCGTGCCCTCGTGGGGGCGATCGGCGGCGGAGACCTCTCGCGCCGGGCCTTGGTTGAGGCCATGGTCCGGAGCGAGGAGGAGTGGCAGGCGGTCGCCGACTTCTGTGAAGCAGTAATGCTTGCAAAGGAGGAGGCCGAACGCATCAGGCAACGGCGTTATCGCCGCCGCCGTCGCCGGGATTCTGATCCCGATTTCCGGCCAACGTAGACGCGGGCTTGCGGACAGTGAGCAATGGGTAGCTCGCTGTCCGGCCGTCCGGTAACTGTCCGGACCAAGCCCATGTCGTCGACGGCGCGCACTGTTCCCGCGCGCCTCAAGGAGTTGTCAGCAACAGCAGGGACCCAGCCGGGTCGAAGCCTACTGGGGCCAGGGTTATCCGAAAGGGCGCTCGAGCCCCGGTATGAAGGCTAGAAGGAACGGGGTGGGTCTTTTAGTCAGTAAGAGTCTGACACTATCTCCCGCTCCGCCCAAGGGCGGGGGATGTCAATGCATGATTTTTCCCACCATAAAAAAAAAAAAAAAAAAAGGCCTGATTTTTCAATTGCTGCATAACTCTTATTTAAACAATAAATATATGGCATAGTCGGCCTTATAATTTTCTCACTAGTTTCCTATTGGGAAAATTGGACGGGAAAACGACCAATTTGGAACCGTGCCTATGTGAAATAAAATATTTTGACTTTGACACTTTTGGACCTCAGGCCTCCTCTCTAGTAGTGAGAATGAGCCGTAATCCACCACGCAGGCCCAGTGGGGGACGATGGATGTCATATGTCTTTGAATTTTTGTTTCTAGGACAAGCCGGTTTCCTCACAATTATTTTCCTTCACCGTTTTGAGAGCAGTGGTGATGAAATAAATTACACATTGTAAAGCACCTGGATGGGTTTAAGCCCTCGACCTTACAACTCGTAAGTCGGGGTTGTTACCATTCGACCATCACTGCTCCACACGGCTATTGAAAAATCGACCTTTATTAAAATAAGTTTTCCCTTGTTGATTTTACTAAATTTTTTACCGTTGTTTTTTAGCTGACCGTAAGTGGTGTCTCAGTAAACAACTATTTTACACTGGCGCGGTTGTAAAATTAATATCGGTGTAAAACAGTACCAACTACGTCCCGTGGGCGTCGTTGTAGTAACTAAGGGATTATTACGGGAGCGTGTGCGCCAACGTCCACCTGTGCTCTTGTAACAACATACATAAATACTCATAGTATAGTGGACTTACTTGCTAACGTTATAGTCATGTGAGTAGATAGCCTGCAAAAATATTTTACTTTATAAGTTTATTGTTTAGGTCTTTAATTTATTAAGTTTACATGTGAGAGCAATGGTGGCCGAGTAGTAACGGCCCTGACTTATGAGTTGTAGGTCGCAGGTTCAAATCCAGCCAGGCGCATATTACTTTGTGTAATTTATTTCATCACCACTGCTCTCAAAACGATGAAAGAGAACATCATGAGTAGACCGGCATGTCCTAGAAGCAAAAAATTTAAGACACGTGACATCCACCAATCCGCACTGAGCCCACGTGGTGGATTACGGCCCATTCCCTCTCCTAGAGAGGAGGCCTGAGTCCCAGCAGTGGGAAAATTATAAAGCTGACTATGCTATGCTACGCTACATATGAATGTCATGGACTTTAAGCAGCAAATCAAATCAAATCAAATCAAAGCATTTATTTCAAATAGACCATTTACAGGCACTTTTGAATAGTCAAATGTCGGTCAGTCCAAGAAAAGTGAAGCTAAATTGCACGTTCCAAAGAGTAGGTCTCTATGGAGAAGAACGTGCAAGAAACTCCATGGACACTCTTTTAAATCATATATGTGTTACATATAATGCTTGGTTACATATACTTGTTACTTGTTGCTTCTATCATGTGAGCACAATGTCGATAGTGAAATAAAAATGTAAAATAATTAAAAGGTAGAAACTGAATTAAGCCACTGGCAGCTAAGTGATGACCAGTCCCATCTGACGGCACCCGTTCACGAGCATGACGCGTGCATCAGCCCCACTCAGCTCAACCATTTTGAAGGGAACTGAACGACCCAATAACACGTGCCACCAACAGCAAGACATTTGAGTGAGCAGCCACTAACCTCATAGGATTCCAATAAGAAGAGCTACTTCCAAGAAACAATAATTTTCAAGACATCATTTACAGTGTTTATAAGGGGAATGGGCGGTGGTCGCCTCCTGTGAAGCAGTAATGCTAGCAAAGGCGGCGGACGCCCGCGTAAGGGAACGGGCATACTTTGCCTGACCCCGACTACCAGCCACAATAAGCGTGGAGTTGAGGATGACAAGCATTAAGTAGCTTGCCGTCCGGCGATCCGCACCTGAGTCGTCAATACCACCAAGTACCTCACGCGTTCAAAAAGAGATGTTAGCATTAAATTATATTCTACCTTAAAAAAAATATGTGACCCTGTTACGTCATTATTTTTTTATGTCATAGTCCTAGATTAATTATATTACATGGCTGATTTAGTGTTATTCTTAGTTGATTTTGAATGGCCATGTGCTACAAAATATCCTATATCTCAGATTCTGAATAAAAATATACATACTCGTATATACTCTTACTAAGATATACTTAGTTAAAGTGTTGAGCGTAAGGTCTGTATAGTGAAAGTCGTTAGATTTCCTGGCAAATAAAAATACCAATAAATAGATTGAAAATATACTTTTTTTTTTAACAAACGAATTTCAATCTTAGACCAGTAGTAGTAAGTCTGTCAGATGTATCTTCTCACGTTCTACGGACATAAAGTAAATAAGTTAATAGTTCAGTTCTTCCACAGTTCGTCCGACAGATATTATGTATGCAGTATCGCCTCACCATATACATGCCGTCAAAAACTTCACTGAAACAAATCCAACTCGTTAATTTGAACATTCATGAAAAAGTGTAAATAGTATTCCGGCTTCGACTCGCTAACTAGGGTTGCCGAATAACTGAATATGTATCCAACTGCGAAAGCAAGTTCTGAATACAATTGCATCTACATACGAGTGTTGTTTTTTCTTTCATATCGGTCGGGCGGTGCGGGTAGTATGCAAATATTTCTATCAATATTCATAGCTAGCGGCGTCATCGATAATTGAGTCTTACCTGACAACGTTGCCTTTGATTTTCATATTCGTTATCTCGCCTTTCACCTGAAAAACTTCAAAAGTTTTACTGAAAAAAGAATGTGAGGTGATTTTCTTGTCTGGCAGACTTTTTCACGTCTAAGGTCTGAAGTAAAAGTAAATATCGATATTATAACGCACATATTCTTTTGGGACGTGTCAAAATATTGAAAGTATTTCACTTTTAGTCAGAGTAAAACAAGTTTATATCTTTAAAGGTGTTCCAGTTTTTTTGTCAATTTCATAAATTTTGATTTTAAGGTAAACAAAGAAACCGTTTATGTAATAGAAAACAGCCAATAATAATATTTTCTTTGTAAAAACCTTAAACGTTACCTCCTTTCTGGTGTATTTTCCTCATGATTTTGATAAATATTTTATTCTAAGAGATTCACAAGGTAGATACTCTGTTGTCTCTTGGGAACACAAATATACACAAAACACACAGCAATATTCACAATCCGAGCTCAAAGAATATACAAAATCTCAGTGGTGCTAGCTTTTTCTTCTAGCTCGTAATGAATTTTTATCAACGAAAATGTGGCGCAAAAAATAGGGCTTCCACTGCTTAGAGACGAAAGCCAGCTGAAATAGAATAAGGTCTGACTTTCAAGGCAATCTAGATTGTGAGACCGAATATCTTTTTTTTAATCTACGTTCGCTTCGTCGGAAAATGTGACCCAGAACCATACAATTATACCAAGTTACGGATTTCTATAAAACATTCCAAGGATAGGACAAGTTTACATCAAGATGATTAATGTTTAAGAATCTGAGTACCATCTAGTTAAATAATGGACTACAGAAGGTTGCATATTGTTCCTTTTATCCGCCTGCATTCAACTTAAAGTTGCGAAGTAATAATTCATTTCCGACAATGATCCACAGTTATAGCTGGGAACTGAATCCGTTTGCAACCATTTAGCGGTAGTGCTGCACAAAACATCGTGTTTTTTTCTTTCCACTCCACGTACTTCGCTGACACAACTTTATGGGACCGCAATCTTCATAAATCTCAGCCAGGACGACCTTTTGTCTTTGTCCCATTCTCTTAGGGTTTACGCAAATTCTGATCCCCGCAAATTGGCCACATTGCGTCCCCAAACGAAACGTGCATGTTATATCTTTGAGAGACCAGTGCCGTACAGGTAAATAAAAGTGAAGAAAAACTTGGGAAATAATGTAAATCAGGTTATGTGTGCCTTGAATAAGTAACTCGGTAGGTACACAACAAGACCGACCTTTTTCTTTTCTTTTTACCTCTCATAAAGAAAGTCTTCAAGAACCTTCATGAATACAAGTATTGTTCTCAGTTGTTAAGAAGTGTTAGGAGAAACTAGAAACACTTCTTCATAAGTTAAGGCACTGATATGAATAATCAAAGCAAAGCTCCTTGTGAAGGCTTTTCTCACTGAAGTCTGCGTTATGTCAGTAATAATCTTTAGGTAGGAGGTGGAGCTCAGTAAATACTTGCTGAGCCTAATTCATTATGCAGGTTTCCTCGAACCGTCCATAAAAGAGTTCTTTGAATATCGCCATTACATTAAATTGTTATCTGCGACGCACGACGGGGCCCTCGGCGCACGGTTTTTTAATTAAAACAGGCAATTTGGCGCTGACTTAACCCAAGTTTTACAATTATGTTTTTGTCGTCGCGGTTACAAACTTTGTGTACTAAAGGAAATTTATTTTTAAAGAAAAGTTTCGTGGATTCGAGGTAAGGAATTTAATAATGAATTTAATTGTTGTTTAAGAATTTAAACGAAATTAAATCGTGAAGGTTTGATGGTTTATAAAGTTTAGCGCTGTGCCAAATTGTCTGGAGGTGGACGTGGCTAGAGGGCATGATTTCGATCGTTCGTTGGCCGACGATTTATCGAGTGGCGCGTGCTACTGGCGTGCTCCACTACTCTCGTCCGACGTTGCCGGCAAATGGAAAAGTTCCCCCGAAGTAACCCCCGGCTATCGAGGCCCCGATGTGTTACAACAAATTTTATACCAGCCAACGTTGGCAAACTTTCCGCGTACTGCTCAGCAATAAATAATAATGCCTGAATATTGGAAGCGATCGATACATAATATTTTAAAGTTCCTGTTTGTAGTTGAAGTGGACTTGCTGAGAGTGCCGCGGTATATTTTAATAGCAGTATTCTTGACAGCAAATGTTGTGAAGCTTTAATAAACATAATACAGCGTAAAATGAACAGCCAAATAAGGAAGGAATATTCATGAACGAAACTCAGTTGAAAGTTTTTGATAAGAAATTATGGTAATGATTTTAAATTGACCTAATCCATATTGCGGGGGCCCGAAATTTGGGCAACAAAACTTGTTACGGCGGCGGCCTGATGCGTCAACTCAAACTCAATTTTCTAATTAATTTATACTTGCTCACAAAAGTTTGTTTGCAAGAATCGTGAAGATTTTATTGCGCTGTAAGATTTGGTAAAGTTCTTAAATGGCTCATTAAAGGATTCACATTATTAATTTAAGTAATAATTACGTCTTTTTATGTTCGTAGGCTTTAGTGAGATCAAAAAGTATGCGATTGAAAATTAAATGGAGATTTATTTTTACGAACGGTAGTCTAACCAATAATAAAAATTCAATCGCTGTACATTTTGCTCGCATGAAGGACTTTCATGGCATCAGATAAAACCGTCAGTAATACCTATCCCACGTGTTTATATGTTACGCGGTTCATTTTAATACGCCACGTTCGCGCTTAAAAGCTTTCGTGATATTAAATTGACACTTTCCACGTCTGTGAAAAAATATATGACGTGGAAACGCGTCGGTGTGAAAATGACATCATGTCAGGCACGTCAGGTACCTAACCTAAAGCCGGATTCACATAGTCAGGAGCTTCGTTTACTAAAAGGCTTGATGAGTAGCGCGAGCTCAAATTATATCACTAATAAGTAAATCAGTGAAACCAAGCGTCGGTGCATAGGGATGGCAATTCTTTTTAAAGAAAACTGATTTTTGAAAGATCGATTTTCTAAAGATCTGTCCATTAGTTACTCTGCAAGTATCGAATTCTCGGCGCGCACTGATCCCGCGCGCCTCAAGGAGTTGTCAGCAACAGCAGGGACCCAGCCGGGTCGAAGCCTACTGGGGCCAGGGTTATCCGAAAGGGCGCTCGAGGCCCGGTATGAAGGCTAGAAGGAACGGGGTGGGTCTTTTAGTCAGTAAGAGTCTGACACTATCTCCCGCTCCGCCCAAGGGCGGGGGATGTCAATGCATGATATTTCCCACCATAAAAAAAAAAGTATCGAATTCTAAAAAGCATGGCACAGTTGATCCCACAGGGCTACAACGCACATATGTTTCATGACTAGTAAGTAATCGTAATCGGATGTACCTACTTACAAAATTCACACAAAAATTAGCTTGAGAAAAATAGGTGACTTAACGCTCGATTGACAGAATCGATCCATTGTTAATCGATCTCAGATCGCCATCCTTAGTGCGGTCATTGTAAAAAAGCAAGTGTGACTCAAGTGCGCGCTTTATAATTTTAGCGTAGCATGAAGTGTTTTCTGTTTAGGTATCAAGATAGGTATACCCTTAGTTGTAAATATCGTGACTAAGTGGCTTCGGCCTAATGCGTTTTTAGCTTTAGCTGTTTAGTGGTTACTAACTCACTATAATATAAAAAACCGGACTCGCCCATGAAGGGTTGAATTTGATTTTCAGTTCTAAGTATGGGGGGACCCGCAACATTTATTGTTTTTTTTTCTATTTTTCTGTGAAAATTTTAATGCGGTTCACAGAATACATCTACTTACAAAGTTTCAACAGTATAGCTTTTATAGTTTTGGAAAAAAGTGACTGTGACATACGTACGGACCGACAGACAGACAGACAGACAGACAGACATGACGAATCTATAAGGGTTCCGTTTTTTGCCATTTGGCTATGGGACCCTAAAAAGACGAAGTGGTCCTGAGTCGTTTAATAGTAATTATTCCGAAGTTTTGATTTCTGATAGTAAAAAAAATAAAAATCTCAAAAACTACCATCAGCCGAATAACCATTAAAAATAATTAAATATTATTTAATCTCACATTTAAAGCAATTAGTCACCTGCAAAAGAAATCCCTACGTCACTTCAAGTATCAAGATTAATTTAAACCGTGGAGACTATAAAACGTGCCTTAAGAATTAGACAAATATATTTAAATAGTTAGATACACTTCAAAATCATTACACTCCTTCTAGAATAGTTTAGTACGTACGGTTTATTCGCCTGGTTCCTATGAAAAGAAACAGTTCGTGACTACGGCCGTTTAGGCCAGAAACTGGGCATAAAACAATCGAAGATATTGTAGCAAGAACTGTGTATTTACCTACCACCAGTTGAATCCCCCCCTGTATTTATGTTTACGATTAGTAGCATTGTTAGAGGGTGTTGTTTCGTACATATTATACTAATGCTGAGAATTTGGTTTCTGGTAGCAATAGAATGGGTTTTGTATTGTAATATTCTTGGCATGGAAACATAGTGTTAGGGGAGACGTTGCCACATACCATGTGTGTTTTATTAACACTTAGTTAAGGTTTGAATTGTAATTTCTCAAAAAAAATGCATTTTTGCTAACATACACATATACAACTATCGGTAAAGAATTTCAATGTAATTTTATTTTTTTAGTTTCACTGTGAAGACTAAAAATATAAATTACAATATCAATACCATATAGTTAAAATATAAGTTTATTAAATTCAATTATAATACAATTAATTAAACAATGCAATAAGACATCAGTACAATAGTATTATTTATTTATTGTTTATAATTTCAATTATTACAATAACCATAAAATCGTCGACACTGCACCAGTGACGTTACAGATAATGTCATTGCCATACAATTTGCACTTAGCGTCTAGCGGGAACGCTAACAGCCTAACGGACTTCGGTCTTAGCGGCGATCGGCGCAGCGAGCGGGGCGGCATTGGTAAGCAGGCGCGCAGCGCTATGAGCGGCGTCTCGTGGCATGCCTTAAGGCGTATAGTCCCTTGAACCATCTGACCGAAATTATGTGAACGCAACTCTCGCACTCGCCTAGGCGGCAGTACGCAAATCTGTGCATTTATTTGCGGCCAGCAGGGCCCAGAAAGCGCTTTAAATCCATTTTCTCTGCGAGGTATTGATTGATTTACATATGCAATGTTCACTTTGAAGATTATTTAACCACCAAATTTTATGTGTAAAAATGTTTCTAAAGGTCCAAGCCGTTTCGAAGAAGTAGGGAAAAGTTGCGAAAAGTTGCGAAATTGCTAAATTTTTTTTTTTTGACTAAAGTATTAATTGCACGAAAAAATCAAATGTTGATATTAATGTTCATGAATTTATAATAAACATATATTTTTTTCAAACCAATTGACTGAGCCATTACGGAGGAGTAGGCCTCAGAAAATCACTGTTTTATGGCACTTTTCGGGCGCTTGGCGCTTAAACATTTTCATATTTTTGATCTTACCGCTCGCCGCACCGCGCTTCGCTACCGCTCACATCGGTAAAATCGTGAACGGGCCGTAAAAGAAGCGTCTTTTATATAAGTCTGTAGAAGTATTATTGTTCAAGAATTTTGTTCACTTTCCGAGAAAGGTATTAAGAGTCACTCAACTTTACTTTGTATTACTACGCCAACGTCGATGTTAAAGATTTTCTCAGAAAATCGCCCGTCCAAACTGAGGTTTTTGTAAAATATTTTGTATTTAAGACTACTTTAGGCTTGCCTAGAGAGAAGAGAAATCACAATAAGTTATTTGATGTTAAATATTTTATTTTCTTTACCAAGCCTATCAAAACTAAATAGGGTTTAAAAAACTCGCTCACACGTAACGGAAATGGTACCAAATTCGGAACCATAATGGGAATCGCAAACAGAATCGGAGGTGAAGGCAGAAATATCAAATGAAATACTACCAAAACTTATCAATAACGGATAGAAGCGTGAACTCACAACATGCCGAATAGGTACTGAACAAAATAAGAAGTGAAAGAGTAAGTGACAGAAAGCACGGAGAGGGAGGTTCTTCGTATATCAAGTATAAACTTGTTTGTACCTCCAATATAATTCTTCCGATTAAAATTTATCAAAACCGAAATCGGGATCGAAGGTAAAAATAATCGGAAGTTATGACCCTTTGAATCTCCATAACAACTCTGATACTGTATGCAGATAATAAATAATAATCACATTTATCATTTACCAAAACAATTAAAATTCTGACCAAAAATGATCGTGCACACTCGTATGATGAAATAAACAGCTGTCGTTTAACGACACAATATATAATAAATAGGTTTTACTAATACATATATTAAATATCCATTGAGCTTGCAACGTATAGTGATGTGAAAAATACAAAATTCCCACGTGTAAAGGAATAATCCGTGAAATTGATATCAGAGTGCGGTGTTGAGGCGCATCGGAAGCCGTCACGCCACGGGACATGCCAATGTTTCAAACCAAAAATGCGGATCCATCCATTCTTATTCGAACATCAAACTTTTGT
Source organism: Mythimna albipuncta (assembly GCA_929112965.1). NCBI lineage: Eukaryota > Metazoa > Arthropoda > Insecta > Lepidoptera > Noctuidae > Mythimna > Mythimna albipuncta. The sequence continues at coordinate 14,216,192 of OV815969.1, forward strand.
ACAGCACTACGCTTTGTCTGCATGAATGCTCTAAATATTTCGTCTACTTTTATCGGGTTCCGTGTTTAAAAGGAGTTGACCTATATTAAAAGTTAGTCCCTATTTCGAAGCGGACGCCAGCCTGTCTGTCTTTCCGTCAGTCATAGGGCTACTTTAAACTTACTAGCTACTGCAAATAGTTAAATGGCGATAAACGATCTATTTATAGTTTTCGTGTTTCGAATTCCGAAGTAAGGAGTTTGCCTCGTATTCCACTGATTTTTCTTTCCTTGTTTCGCAAAATACTAATACATTTATCAAGTTCAATGCGTGTAATAACGACGTGAAGATACATCCACATGAAGTTTAATCCGTGAAATTGATATAGGAGCGTGTCGCGGCGTCGTCGGCCCCGTCACGCGGCGTGACACGCCAATGTTTCAAGCTCGAAACGCGACTCCATTCGTTTTTCGTTCCATTCTTTTATCCACGCATCAACCTTTTGTTCTACAAACCTTTAGTTTTGATATTGGATTCGCACCACGTTCCCTTCTTTTCACGATTTATTGGATTACGTTCGCGCTGTTTCGTGTTAGCGGTGTGCAGTGGGTTATTATGTAATTTCTCAATGTGATGTAAGTGCGGTGATATTTCTTTAAAATAGTATTTTCTATATGTGGGTAATACCTATGCATATAGATTAATTAAAGTTAATTATGGGGTCAACACAATCTGGAACATGCATACAAGGTGTTTTTTTTTTTTAATGGAAAATTGGCAAATTTCTTTTTCCACTCTGAGTGAAGTAAGGTGTGCCAGACTTTTACTAGCTAACTGAAGAACACAAGGTTTGTGATAATTTTTTCGAACAATTCTGCAGCAATGAACATTTGTGAAGAAGGTTTTCAGCTTATCATGCCCCGGTTTGTTTTAATGTTCTTGCTGTAGGTAACGCCTAGTCGACCAATTATATGTACAGAGACATCTGGGAACTGTTCATTGGACGACTTTTTTATATTGCATATAACTCATTGATCTTAGGGTCTACATTCAGTGCATTATACCTATCTATATATACCTACAATGAGATATAGAGTGTCCATACTTTAGCACTGCCAGTATGGTCGAACTAGAATTCGACCAAGATTTCCTTTAAATTAATCAGAGTGATTCAACAAAGTGAAAAGTATTCAAAATAAGGCAATACGGCAGAGTTCTAAAGCAATCATAGTATACCCAAAAGATAAGCAAACTGAAGTGGTAGTGAGATCTTATTATCCCTATAGCAGTTAGGATAGTAATGATGTACTTAAATGGACACCGCGAATCAATAAACGAGAGTAAGACGGCATAAAGCAGTTGAAGAAACAATCTTCGTAAAGCAGCTTTAAGAAGAAGGATCACAGTAGCTGAGCATGCTAAATGGCATGTCATTAAAGTAGCTGATAATGTCTGACGCTGTTTAATGATAATATGATGATACAATTGGGAAGCTAGGAGTCGAACCTAAACCTAAGTTAAGAGTGAATAGGTTACTTCTAGGCAAACGTGCTCCATCGTCGGCTATATCATCGCTTACCACCAGATGAGATAGTGGTCAAACGCAAACCTGTTAATAATAAAAAATAAAAAAATCTTTAATTTTTTTTTTTGTCTACCCTGATTGAATTGGTTAACGATCAATATAGTAAAACAAAATTACATATTATTGTTTGCCGTGATCTCGCCAATGTTCAATAAAATGAACATTTTCTGAAAATCTGTACAGTACCGTGTAAGCTTTTTTTCGGAACTTGTTAAAAATAAATTGATTCCGTTTAATTGAGTCGTTTTAAATGTTCTGTTGAGTTATTGTATATTGTAATATTTACAGAGAAGTAAAAATAATACAATAAGAACTGGAATGAGAAAGCAAGGAACCTTGGTCGTTGGAAGGAGTGGAGGGAGGCCTTTGCCCAGCAGTGGGACAGTGTGGGCTAAGTAATAATAATAATAATAAGTATTGTTAGGAGGTTCCTTTCTCTGGAGCCCTGACCTCCGGTAGCTTGGACCCTGTTCCCGATACCGATGGGATACTGTTTTTTTTATATTTTTAAATGTTTTTTTATTATTTTTTAAGAAATATTTAACCCCTCGAGCGCCAGAGTTTAATGACCCGGAAAATTGCCGTGTTTACGTAAATCACCAATAAAATAAATAAATAAATAATAAAAATATTTTTTTATTTTTTTCTAAGAAAAACAAATAATATAATAATTATGGAATAATATAATATAGAAACTAAAATTTTCGGTCAAATAACTTTCGTACAGACGTGTGTACAAAACGAAAATTAAGCGTTTTTCAAGGTCTTCAAGTTGTACAGACGTATGTACAATCGGCGCTCGAGGGGTTAAAAATATATTGTAACGTGTATAAAAATGAATAAAGGAAATAATAATATTAGAAAATAATAGTGGCCTATTTTAAGTCAAGTTGACTTTATGTTCTGTGTCCCCTACATGGAACAGAGGACTTTCACAGAAGTCCTCCATTGCGCATGGTCTTGAGCGTCGCTCTATACCTCGCTCCGCGCCATTCCGTTGCTCATCGCTTCTACCAACACGGTGCGACGCCAGGTTTGACGGGGACAGCCACGCTTTTTTTGCTAGTTGTTTTAAACTGAGAATATCATAAATCTGAATTTTACTGTGTGCTATTGTTTTTAATTTTAGCTTACCAAAGAAAAGATTATTATATTATTATTTGTAGCTCCTCAACCAAATGGGATTGAATATAATTGACGTAGTGTGAGTACGCTATAATTATATACCTCCTAATCCTTTGGTAAGTCCCCACAGGCGTTATAATGTCTTATCTCGTACTAAGTACCTTTTAATTTTTACCATTATTTATTTATTTATTATTATTCTTTATTGTACACCACATAAACAAAATACAGGAAAAACAATAAAAAAAAGTGTACAATGGGCGTCCTAATCGCACAGGGCGATCTCTTACAGACAATCTTTGGATGGTCTGAAAGAAAGGAAAATGATGATGCCTAACATGATGGTGAATATTGGCAATACAGTCTAGTTTTTGAAAAACTTGTTAATTACTGACTGATTGTTTATCATCAAAACACTAATATATCCTTAAACTTGGTTTTCAGCAGCAATGATTTTTTAAAATTAAAACTTCATGCAACATAAAAGTACAAAGGCGGACTTAATGCCTTAGGCATTCTCTACCAGTCAATCTACTTTATCTTACCAATTGATACACTTAAACTAACTGAATACATACTACTGTACAAAGTACAGACCTATCTCACTAAATACATTAGTGTTGACGCAACCATTACCTGTGCAGCGACCGTAAATCTAATATTGTTGTATTGGCCACGTTCCCTTTGGCACCGTTAATATTAGCAATTCATAGATTAAGTACCAACGCTTGTCCGGGCCAATTATCGGCTATGAATCATAACTATAGTTGTTTCGCTATGGCATGCCAATTGTGGTCATTGCCCACTTCCTAAAATCGTAAGAATCCAACTCTAATAACGAATAAGCAAGCAACGATTGCGGCAGTGATTACCTTATTTGAAAATTGGCTGGAGAGGTGCCACGGCGACTTCAGCTTTCGCATGACACAGGACTTCACCGGACATGGTAAGTTCCTGTTCTGGATTTAGATGGAAGAATTACCCGTAGGACCCTGTGGAGCATACGATTGAGGTATACCCAGCGTGACCGATGCCATGGCCTACTAGGGCCATGGAAAAACTGCTGAAAAGGCTATTTACGGTTCTAGAACAAAATGGGCAATTGAAGGTACATAGATGTTGTCACGCTAGAACGCGAGAAGTCATTAGAAGACATAAAGCTTCAAAAAAAAAAAAAACACTTGACCTAACACACAAAATTCATAATCTATTGTTACATAGCTTAACGAGGGCTAAAATCAAACGCAATAATGGTTTACTATAATAATAATAATGATTTTATTTCAGGTAAAGAGTACCTATATCATAAACCCAACAATACAACGTCTAACAATACAACCCAAGTATGTATATTTTTTACTTTAAACGTCGATTGGAAGACCCCTGAGACACTCACAATGACCCCTATCGCCATTTTTTTTTTTTATCGTGGGAAAAATCATGCATTGACATCCCCTGCCCTTGGACGGAGCGGGAGATAGTGTCAGACTCTTACTGACTAAAAGACCCACCCCGTTCCTTCTAGCCTTCATACCGGGGCTCGAGCGCCCTTGCTAAAATGTAACAACTATAGTTGTTACATTATACTATAGTGTAAACACAAACGCCACATTAGCTTTTGACTGTAGGTACATAATATATCAACATAGAGATTATATTTGCACCAATAATTACGATATTGGCAGCGATGTATTAGATGCCATGAATTATTTGCGGTTGTTCAATATGCATATGGTATGGGTTATCGAGGATTTGGGATTGGTTGATGGTAACTGCGTAGTATGAGGTCGATGGCATTGTTAAGAATCGCAACATAACATCTCAATTTATAATATTAGTTTTTTATTTCGAAAACTAATTTGCCGAGCAATTTCGTGTAGGTACATTCGCAGACATGCAATTGAAAAAATAATATATGATTTTTCAGCCTTAAAAAATCACGTTTTAAAACTTCTGTAATAATAAGTAATTCATAAAGAACAAGCTGCTTCGTGTCTAAAAATGCCTCCGCGCCAAACGGTCTCAAGAGAAGATCTCTGCAAATAAAATTGCCTTTTCAACGGATAATTTGCGGAATGAATCACTTTCAGGCGCAGGTTGGTCGTTGTTTTTGTTGAAGGACCTCGTCCGGAACCAAACCCTGTGCCTGTCAACTACGAAATGAATTATGACCAGTATTTACCGGAAGATGACATTTCTCGAATCGGCCCATTAATTCCTAATGGAGCGTCGACGGGCTACATTTCATCTGTTTGGCTGCACACCAGGTCTTCGCCGCATAGCTATTTTCGGTAGCGTATCCGAAAATTTATAACTGCGAGTTAGTTCTAAATCGTTGGATAGCGGCAAAGTAAGTGGGATTTATGATATGACGTTTTACGCTCTATTTGTTTGCAGGGTACCTTTTTTTCTCGAGGGCCCTCGCCAATCCCAATGTCTCGGTTTACGATTTATCCTTTTATATTCACTACGATTAACATCAGACTTATGTTTCAGTTTGGCTGTAGATACTGTGGCGTCAGTTCTCTCGAGTCTCCTACTTAATTACTTAGTTTTGAGGCTTCATTATGAAAACAAACATTTACATAATCTGCAAGCAACTATGTACAAATATTATAGATGACGTTTCAATTTAAAGTTTGCTGTTCATGTGCGTCATTCCTTCGGGACGAAACATTTGGAACTCAATTTGAATTTGAAAACTGGATGTCAAAACTAGTTTTGATATTTAGTTTATGCAAAACTATCGGCTCTAAATAGTTTGCGTCTAATATTTGCGTTGAAAAGTGTGAATGAAATTGAACTTTTTAAAAACTAATGGTTCTGTCATAATCCACGACTGTAGAATAGAAAAATAAATGGTATTATTTATTAGTATTGAAATAACCAAGTGCTTTCAAAAGCTACTATGTGTGTCTACACTATGAATGTTACAAATTAAAGGATAATTTATGATGACTGGTACTATGTCTAAAAGTCTTGTATTATTCAATAAACTTAATTCTCTATAAGTTTCCTAAAGTAATATTGAATCACAGTATAGTTCAAAAAAGCTCGAAAAGCTTCAGTTTACTTTTTATAACTTTGCTGTTTATGATAAATATCACATTTATTAAAATGATTGTTTTAATATACTAGTTTTATTTTATTATAAATAATTCGTTACTCTACATAAACAAACAAACTTAAACTATTTATACTAAAATCAGTTTACTTATAGGTTTCACTTAGTAAACAATTACTATCATAAATTTTCATTAGATTACACACATTATTGCCTAACATCTGCCTGCGGCTACGCCGGGATGAAAATAGGTTATCATCTCGAGGGAACACATTTTTGGAACAAAAAGCGCTCTTCCAGGGCGCTGTGATCAGCCTCGTGAGTCAAATTTCACTCAAATTCGTGCTAACGTTTGAGCATGAAGGAGTAACAGATAGGCACAAATTCGCACAAACTTTTGTCTTTAAAATATTAGTGCATGGACTATCACAAGCTTGTTGGGTCAAGAAAAATCACAAAGCTTGTTGTGTCACTAAAAATACATAGTCACCGGGCCATCTAGGCGACTGAGGGGTTGTTTTGCACTTGCACCCAGCTGTTTGATTTGTTTGACCCGCCGTGACCTGTGTTGTACTTAGTGTCGGTAGTATCCAACTGGTGACCTTTTTAAATATTTTTCGGGAAAAATATAACATGGTTTAAAAAATATTGGAATCCATTTAGTTACTGATTCTGAACAAACTATATTCATGTTGCGCATAAACTAAAAATAATGTTGTATAATTTCCATTTCCTAATCTTCACTAATATTTCCTGAAGAAGGTAGATAGATCATGTCCACCCAAAAGTGGGCAGCACAAACATCAACTTGCAGAATTAATTCCGGTTAGCGCATGCCATTTTGCTGAATTTACAATGAAAACAGACTTACAAATGATAGTGACTGATTAAAAGGCCATGTTTAGTAAATGAAGGACAGCGAAGGGCAGAACTTCTCAAAGTTTCTGAGTATTTTTATTTAAATAGGTCGATCGTTTATTTCATAAGGGCTTACCTCCCATGCATGAGGTTGCGGGATGGAAGCAAGTACCAATATGATTTTTTTATTCCGCTAGTTTTTCGACGCTATATTTTAAATGGTTTTAACTAGATATCCATTCAGTATTATAGTTAGTTGTTTTACTGTGTATATACTCGCGGATGAAAATAATAAGAATGTTAGACAACAATAAGAAAATTAAATCTTCCTAAAGAATATTGTGTAATAGTACATAATGATATAAGTGTATAATGTTAGTGATTACCGTCGAGGCGCTATTTAGACCCGACCCATGGCGAGGGTCTTAAGAGAGCCGAGAACGGTAATCATTAGTTACTGACGTGTATCATACGACGTTTTTCAATAAACTTGTGAAGAAAATAACTAGTAAAAATATTATTCAACGAGATCGTTTACGAGCCACAAGCTGTTGAAATTATTCTATGGGTTTATTCGTAGAACAATATTCTTATGATTAGTGTACATCATATTGCACGTTGCACCTATCTGCTGATTATATTATTACTTTTAATAATTAAGTATATATGTTTGTATACTGATCAGATTCTTTTAATTTACTAAAATGTCTGTATCTAATTAAAAGCCCACGAAATTAATTACCAATTGCTCGACAGATTTACCGTCCCTAGAGTACAGTGTTCACTTTGGGCTACACTGGTCCGGAGCGAGGCGGTATCTACTCGAAACCGCCTTTATATTTCAACTTCACCTCACTAGACCGCATTCCATCCAATCTGTTGTAAAGGTTAACTGGAGGATGATTATGTACATTTTGTGTTATTTCTTCCAGTAATAATTAGTCCAGGGTTTATTTGGGATGGAAAACAAATACTACTATTATTTCTTAAGTATTTCTGTCTTTTTTCTATTACTGCTAAGAGATTGGTAGTGATAAAACTGTAAGTGGTAAAAGAGAACATTGGCAAAGTTACGGGGACGTATTATACAATATTATATTTTTTCTGAATTCGAGATTACATGGCTACGGCGTTAAGTTTTTCATTGTCACACACATTCGTTGTAACGTGTTTCGGATTAATAAACTTAAGGGGACGTGTTACTTGAGATTTCATTTTTCGGAATCATTTAACACACCCAAAGAGAACAGTGAAGTGTACATGGTATCTAATAAATTAATCACTCAGGGTGTTTTTAATATCATTTGGATTTCATTTGGAAATTGCGGAATTGCTCAGCATGTAGTAAATTACAAAATGCAAAAAACAAAAAAAACGCTTCCCGCATGCATATTCCACGCATTGCAATAAATAATTGGGTGAAAAGGACGTAATGCGGGTTAAGCTTGCAGGGCAATTCTGCATGCGTGATCAAAACCACATGATATTAAAAACACCCATAGAATAAATTGGCGTTGCGGTGATGAAGATTCTGTTGTATGTACACCAAAATATCGCAAGCAAAATATCACAAATCTTTAGTTAACTTTTTTGGGTCATTAATTCCCGGTATGAAGGCTTGAAGGAACGGGATGGGTTTTTTAGTCAGTAAGAGTCTGACACTATCTCCCGCTCCGCCCAAGAGCGGGGGTTGTCATAAGATGATTTTTCCCATCGAAAAAAAAAAAAACAAAAAATAATTAATAGCTAAACTGTGGCTACAAATTCTTATTTTCAAGCGCCGTGCGGTAAAATTACTTTTTGGCTAGTAAGAAAAAATTTCTTTGAGAGATTGAACAGTGGACACGTAAAACCAAAAATTGGCACCCTGAAACCGCGATAAGGGATTGCGGCAAACCAAGAAGGAGATATTAGGTCAGTATAGGTCTTTGTTATTAATTGGCAAGGAAGCCAAGGAGTAGTCCAGACCCAGGGACAATGGAAGAAATGACACCTTTGCCCACTGTGGGACAGTACATGTACTTGTTGGTACGAACGTGATCCTTTTAGCGATAAGTGCTTATTCGAGTATAAGTTAGCGTGAGATCAATACTTCATACCGATACATCAACTTAAAGTGCTAAGCTTTTCTTACCTAAGTAGGTATTATAAATACATTTACAGTTTTTAAAAGCTCCATAATACGTCCTTTAACAGTGCAGTGTATATTAAAATTATGGAAATATTTTTTTTTTAGTGGGAAATAATTTAATGACTTCTACTGCACTAAGGTAGAGTAGAAGAAAGAGTCAGATTTTTAATGGCTAAATTCACACCTATTTTCGCTCTAGGCCATGATCTGCATTAGGGCTTGGTGCGAGTCGCCACTGCTGGTCATCCTTACCTTCATTAGGTATCGAAGTTCCTTATCTCCGGTGAGGACACCGTGACGGTTCTCCAGACACTCCTTAAAAAGAGGACTTGCCGCCATGTTTATGGCGTGATAATGATGAATGTATGTTTTATATTTTTTAATAATATACCAAATTAAACGATACGTACGCTTGATCATAAAGAGATCTTACTTTAAAAAAAAGTGTATTCTTATATTAAAATATGTTTTACGATTCGAATACCCTCTTTGAATTGTGTTTATTTTCATTTCATTTCATTTATTTATTCATTTAACAATATAAATTGTGTCTGAATGTTTTACAGTGAAAATAGAAAATAAATTAATTGGTAATAGCTAAAACATTTCCAATAAAATCAGTTAATCAATAAAATTAAATAATAATCACAATTATAAAACAATGTCAACACACAAAGAAATAATAATGTCACAAGTTCATTGTGTCAACCACTAATATTTTATAAAATAATAACAAAAATGAATAAAATTTAAAATAATAATAACAGATAGTTTGTCAAAAATCATCTAATTATTAATTTATAATTAAGCAATTATTTTCAAGGAATCGATGCGTTTAGTATCAACAGGGTAAACCAACAAAGTATTGTTTACTTATGCAAGTTTTTAAAACCACTTGTAATACCGAGTAAAACAGTTCACTTTGTTTGTTATTTTGCATCTGTTTTATTCTGGTTTTGTACCTTCTCGTCTTTTTAACTACAAGATGCTTTTTATGGAGCGAGTTCGAAAGTAGACGCCGTTCCTCTTGGGGAATAAACAGAGCAACAAGGAAGAAACAACAGATCTACTGTATTCCATGCATTTATGTTGCAAAGTTAGTTTACAAGTAATACTCGTAGTAGGTTGGTACCCTATGAAACTACTATATATATTCTTTTTTTGAGCTGGGAAATTATCAATTCATCACACACCGCTTTGGGTAAGGCAATAAACAATGTCAGACTTCTACTAAGTTATATCTTCTAATAAGGTATTAAAAATCTGTTTTTTACCCTTTGCGGTTCAGGGCCTACGACGCTTAACTTTATTATCGATCTCTTTTAAATTTTGAATTTAGAATCGTGTCATGACATGTTATAGCAACAAGTCGACCACTGCTTGAAATGTTACACTGCGGCCGTATTATGACATCTTAAAACCATCATGTTTTCTGTGTGAGAAAAGGATAGTGCTATTCGTCCTGTATAGCTCCGTCTCTTTTTCACACCGAAAACATGATGGTTTTAAGAGGTCATAATACGGCCCCAGATCGATGAGGTGACACTTGAAGCACAGGACATAGAACATAGGGATCCCCCCTATGTTCTATGTCCTGTGCTTCAAGTTTGTTAATATTCCAAAGTGACCTAATTTCTCACAAATATGAGATTAAACTAAACGCTTCATCAAAACTATGAATTCAAGGTGACTTCATTTGTACTTTGTACATAAGTTGACAAAGCATTTTATAAATTTATATTTAACGAGAATACCATGACCTTTTAAAAGTTACTTTTTTTAGAAAAATACTTGGATATTATTTTACTAGAAATGTTTTTACGAGCAATTCAGTATTCAAATAAGTAAATTCCCCAAAACAATGCCAACACAAGCGCAGTTATTATTTCTTAATTCAGTTTTAAATCAGTTTTCTTAGAATGTGATGAAATTTAAATTAAATTCTGCTTCATTGCCATCCAAAAGATTTTATTTAATCAAAACATTCAGTTAAAATGCCTTCTTTATTTGGAGAGTATTTCTCTAAAATGAAGTTCTTCATTATAAGTTAATTAAGAGCGTTGAGTGTCGATGTCCCGCCGAGAAGATATTTAACTTTAAACTCAATAAAGTAGTGCTTTTCTATTTTTAAATTATTTTGTTTCTTATTTGATATAAAAATATACCCATTGGGTATAAAAACCATTTAGCTTTAACAATAAACTGAATTTTATGTTTTCGATGTCTTCTGACCAATTAACTTGGTCTGTGACTCTAAAACATAGGTACCTACTTATTATTTAAGATGTGATTGTAGAAATAAATTGATAGTTAGCTAAACTAACAAAACACCGGCAAAGCACATAAATGAAACCTTCTAACAGGATTTCCTGACAGAAAGTTCATTTAAAATACTGAGTAAACATGCTAAGCGAACTCGCTTATCTCAACTCTATCTACTGATTAAAACTTTTAATCCAAAAACGCAAAGTGTTAAGCTAACGCTTTCAAATCTGGTGAGAAATTACTAAGATTAATGTCATTCTAAAAGTTCCACAAACATCTCTTAAGTCCCCGGGAAAAGTTTCGAAATTTTTCTGCAAGGTGCAATGAATCTAAAGAGCAGAGCGTTATTAGAAAGTTCTCCAAGTAGGATTATTCGTACTCTGTCTGGAAACTCGCGAAGAATATTATGGTTTCATAACTGAAAACTTGTATACTGGTCGTGTTTATTGCGCGTTTCCCGCCTTCAGTTTATAGAGAGATAAAAATGTTTCGATTAAACTTTGTGGTATAATCTAGCGTTGGCCGCCGCGTTAGGAACGTTTATGAGTATAGCGAGCGGAAAATCGCAACGTTGATGGAACAGAATCAAGACGTCATAAAGTTTTACTTTCATAGGTCATAGAAATATCTATAAAATATCTGTTTATTAGGTAAAGTTGTTTAGAAGGAAAAGGTTGAGCCTACCAGTGAAACATTTGCCACCTGGACGTAAATTGCAGTGGCCTATACGGAAAACACTAAATCGGTTGCGCACACAGACAGGCTGCTGCAAACACAACTTGGTGAAATGAGGTTTTATAGACCTGTCAGATACCCAATGTGAATGCAGTGCCCCTGTTCAGAACATGGGCCATAAGTTGGGCAATTGGGATAAGTCTCCCAAAGTGCAGATGTTTAGCCAACTAACTGTACTTTGGAGGACTTAATGAATGCCATTGCCGCGGTTATCGTTGTCGCCTTCTGGGCTATAAGAAAAAAAAAAGAAGGCAAACAATAATGTGGGCTAATAAAAAAAAATACTTACTTATTTTGCCAACAACTCAATAACAATTTCAGCGTAGTTTCATCTCAAAGCTATCAAGTAATATAAAGACAATATCCAAGCTATATATCTTCTTGAGAAATGGATGTGAAAATTGTAGATGCTAACAGAATGGCAACGTCAACGAGAATAGTTCACTGTCTCGTAGAATTCAGCAAACACAAGCGATATTCGGAAACAAAGGCACCAGAGTCTACGCTAACACCAAAAGTTAAACGACTGTTGTTTTACTGTTGTCAAAAAGTAAATTTTATTCAAGCTTTTGTCCCCTTGTCCCTTATGTTTGAGGAGTTTCTTCTCCCTACAGATAAATTATCGTATGAAAAGTTCACGGTAAAATGACAATCATTTATTCTCATTATTTCTTGAAACAAAAGAAAAAATCCAGTGAATGTAACGCAATTTGTAAAAGTACATTTATCATTCTCTTTCTTTTTTTCCCTTATAGCCTTTCTGTAACCCCAATATGTTGGAAGTCGTGAATCTGAGTACAAGAAGTTACGCCATCCTTTTTTTCTAAAGGCCGAGTGATTTAAACCTTTGCTTCCCTTTAGGAGGCTGCCTGAAAAAGTCACGGTCAGACAGCTCTGGATGAAAAAAACGCTGATCGATTTAAGTTCACTCACTTGAGGAAGTAATCCGCTGTTACTTACTTTACAGTGTGTAAAGGACAAGATTCCGCTAACTTTAAGGGCATGCTGCTCAGTACTGAAGTGAACAACTTTCCACAAGATATTTTTTCAGGAAACGAAAAAAAATATCAGCTTCTATAACAAGTTTATAATTTTGCAAAAAAACTTGTGAAGAAGTTTACGAAAACCAGTTCTTTACACCCTGTGTAAAGGTTTAGTATGTAAAAACACAGATTAGTCTTAGATTAAAATTATTTATGATCTAGCGTCTACACTGACGTAGACGCTGCGTTTGCGTGAAAGTAGAAAACTATCTCAAGAGAAAATTATACCAATTTAAAAGTATTTTATCAAACCACTCGTTTACCAATTTTTATTCAAATTCGTTTATCCTTTTAAGCGTAAGGGAATGGCACTTGGTCATACACCCAAACAAACAAACTTTCATCTTTTTAATGTTAGTGTGATATTTCAAACTACTAAAGCAGACATGTTAGACAGTTTTCCCTTTAGGTAAGTTTGGAAAAAATTCCGCCATTTTATAGCTAGCAGCGTTACATGAAAAATCTCAGGCATCGATAATCCCGTGTACGTATTCCGTGTCATGTCGATGTTAATTGATTTAAAGCAGGTTACAATCTAATTTTCTGCATAAATCGATACGGGGCTCGTCGACGCAAAATTGTATTATTTTGTACTGCAAATTGGATTCTGTGATCAGTGGCGACGTGACCGAAATATTCGATGCTCTTATGTTTTTGAACTTTAAGTAACAACATAGGAGGTTTAGGGCGCCTTCAAATTAGCCGCAAAGTGCTGCGCGATTAAAACGCGCGGACGCAGCGCAGATGTAGCGCAGTAGTCGCGCGTTATTTGAGGTCTGTGTTGAGTTGTTACCTTTTTTTGTTATTATTATGTATTTCAATTTTATTTTTTATTATTATTGTTAAGCTCGCATTTGACCACTATCTCACCTGACGTAAGCTATGATATAGTCGACATTGGAACACACTTGCATGTAACATATTCATCTCAATTATTTTTTAGTTTGAGGTAAGAAATCATTAAACGGCTTGTTTCGCTCTAGGGCGGAGCGAGAGGATGACCTCTTTCTCGACGTACCTAAGTAGATTTTAACCCATCCTTGGCCTTTCCTTTGGCGTTTGCGCTTTAGAGCCATATTAACTCTTTTAAACTTAATTAGACGGTTTCACGAAAATATTATCCATCTTCACAGATTTCTAGCGATAATTTGATAATTACAATATTTCTTTCTTTCTACTAAAGTGGAAAGGTTTTTCGGTAAACATTTTTCAATTCAACGTGTCGTCTGTACTGACGAAGACATTAATCTACTTTTATTCATACCTTTGTACCTTTGTTGCCTATATCATTGTATAATGAAACTTTGTCTGTTGGTAACCTTTGTTTATTACAAAGGCAACGAAAACGCCCATTGTTTTCATTTAATTTAGATGTTCATCAAAAAAGTGTTCATCGAATTCGAGGCACGCACGAAAACATTTTCGTAAACATCCAAAAGTAAATTGAATAAGATTAATCTAAAATAAATGTTGTTTTATGTAGTTAATCAAGTTTTTAACTTTACCAACTTATAATACAATTTCAGAACAGATTAGACAACCAATAAGAGAAACTTTTTGTTTGTTTTTCTTACGAATTTTACTCATTAATCTGCCATCATGTAGTCGGATCTTTGAATTTATTGCCAAGATAACTGCAAACTTGCAGACAGGAATTCTCAACAGTTAATAAATTTTGCGTTTTCATTAGTACCTAACATAATTGATATTGCTAATTAACAACGAGTTGTTTCCCAAGTAAATTTAAGAAATATCAAAGACAAAAAATATAAGAGAAAGATAAATTTAAAGAATGTTAATTATGAAAATGTGAAAAAAAAGGTTAAAAGAATACCGCAGATGAAGTTTTTACATTTTTAAATTTTCTTCGTTAAGGCTCTAAAATGTACATAATTAAAGCATTAAAGTTGGTGTAATTACGTTTAATCGTAAAAGAATTTCGGTTACACGAAGATCTGAATGATTAAAATAAGTTCGTAACAAAGCTATTAAGAAAACGACCGTAGGAAACTGAAGTTCAGTTGGGGATCTAATTACAAAGACGTTCGCCAAGACGTTCACAGTTCCACGAAAATTATTACTGCAATTTTTCACTCAAAACTTTCATGGGAGGAACATGAGACTCAGAAACTTCACTGAAGTGGATTTATTCTCAAATAAACAGAATTATGTAGAAAGCGTTTTGTTTATTCTTTACAACTTATAGTTATAACGATACATAATATCATCATCATCCTCCTGCCTTTGTCCCGTGTTATTTGGAGTCGGTGTAACACGTTTTTTTCTTCCATTCTGTCCTGTCACTCGTCACGCTATCACTAACTCCCTTTTCTTTCATATCACTTCTAACACAATCCATCCATCTTTTTTTTGGCTTCCCTCTCCCTCTCCATCCATCCACATGTAAATTCATAACTCTTTTAGCATCATTCTTAAAATTAGGTACAATGAGGAATCCCACTCACAAACTTTATAATTTACTGGTGCTCGCGACTTCTATATCACAGTTATAAAACGGTACAATACTATTTAGTCACAATTTCAAGAAAATATTTTTTTTTTGTCTAACCCGATTTTTTTCCTAAAATAAGAGTGTTATTAGTAATAAATTCCCGTCACAATCAGTCCAGCCGTTTGGAGATTAGCGGGAAACACAAACAGACATACAGAATGTTTTTTTTTTTAATTGCTTTGTTGTGTGTTATGATTCTGAGCATACAACTTTCAAGATGTTCTTTCATGTTTCATGTGGTGTCTGGGGGTATGGCAGTGCTTCTGTTAAGTTGAACATTTCTATGACATATTTATCTAAATGGCTTTATAAAACTTGAGTTTAAACGTTTAGTACTTCATATGTAACTGCTTAATTATTTACCTTAAGTTTGAACACGGGATTATAAAAAAAATTGTGTTATTTATTGGCTGCGAGATTTTTCACAAAAAACACCATGGTCTTAAAACGCAAAGGGCTACTGAAAGAACACTGATGGTTAACTAAACTCCTCCCACTCTATCTATTAAAGTGGGGAACTTATATAATGATTTCACAAACTCAAAATTATAAAAAAATAAAGGACATTAAATCATGTTCAGCATTATAATTTTCGCACTGCTGAGACTCAGGCTTCCTCTGTAGGAGTAGGGACAGGTTATAATCCACTATATGTGCCCAGTGTGAGTAAGTGGATCTCACATGTTTTCGGTTCCAGGGAGTTCATATATGTTACTTCACCGTTTTGAGAGCAGTGGTGACACAGAGTAAAGGGCCTGTTTGTGTTTAAAATCAGGACTTACAAAACCTTCCACCACTTGGTCACCATTGCACTAAAAAAAAGGGATTTTTGTAATCATTATTTATTTATTTACAATTTACTTATACAACATTACAGTCTAAACTAATGCGTTGTACAGAAACAAGAAATAAAAGAAGAAAGTAAAAAAGAGAGAAGAAAATATATACATTACCACTTATATAAAATAAAATATCCTACAAAACCAAATAAGACAACGTTTACTTATTTTTCATCCATCCTCTCACAAAATCATCATTATGGAAACTGCATTGAAATGGAGACTGATTTCATCTATTGCTCAATTTTATTTTTCAAAAAAAAAGTGAAACACTTTTTTTAGACCTTTACATTCTCTTATTCATATTTATATAAAAGGAGAAACTGACTGACATATCAACGCACAGTCACAACTTCTGGGACTATGAGTGTGTAAATACACATGGTATCCTTTTATATTGTAGGCGCGCACTAAGAGATGGTTTTCCAAAATTCTCTTCTTAAATGGGGGGTCAAAGTTTGTATGGACACATCACTACATTGACGCGGGCGAAGTCGCTGACAGAAGCTAGTTTTTATACATTTTTCATGGTGCTGAACGATTTTCGTTCCGTTGCGTAGTTTTATGTCCATTGAAAAAAGAAAAAGCAGTTAGAAAAAATAGGTTAGCAGAAAAAAATCCTATCTACATAATAGGTACATTAAGTAAATAGATTTTGCGTCCCGAATGTCTCCTTGAAAATAATTATCTAGTACACGAGTTACGTGATTGAAGTAAAATAAAACAGACGTTCAGAATGTTCTAGCATCTGCATTTGAAGACGCTGGAACGAGGCGTTTTAATAAGGTCTTGCATTGTCTGCCAGTCTTAAATAATTAGCTTGGCTCTAGCATTTTATTTCAGCCCGAATGAAATGAAACTAATTGGTAGCATAGCAGCTAAACCTATTTACATTGTTTAAAAGTTGACTAGGCGTTCCAAATTTCAAGATGAAAAGAATACTTTTAAGTATAATGAATTTTAAGGTTTTGCATGACAAATGTCTTGATTGTTTTCTGAAAACCTAAAGCCTCAGATGCACTAAACGACGCCGCCGACAAATTATCTAAAACATGTCCCGAGTCACGTGAATGCGTTGTAAACAGTCGGGGGCCAAGTTGCGGGTTACTAGGAAGAAGAAAGAAAGAAAAACAGTTTATTTACGCGAATAAGACAGGCATTGTTGCTAGGCAATGTTATGCGTTCAGTTGAAGCACTTTTGTCCCGTAATGCATCTGAGGATTAATTCATCTATAAAAACAAATACAGTGCCTAAACTCGGACTGAATCAAAGTTTTTAAAAGTCAAATGTTCTCTTTGATTTAACTTCGTATACTATAAGAAAAAATCAAGGTATTTTGAACCTCGCCCGGCCTCATCTAGCATTAATTGACGAAAAATAAAATTGACGTGTAAAAGTGTTTTTATAAAACCTACTTCCAAAATAAAGATTATTTATCATTTATCGCAGTATAGTACTCACACTGTTTTCTTTTTTTAAGGTGTGAAATCATGTAATAACTTCTCCCGCTTTAAAGCGGAGCATAAGAGCGTATCAGACTTATACCGACTAAACCACACCTAAGTAAGTTGTATTACTTTTTTGTATAAAATAGTTTATTCTGTTCTATTCTATGTTTCTTCTTCGCCTTGCGTTCCAAAATCAAGAGTCTCCTTATCGCAACTCAATCCATGGCCCCAGTAGACTTCAGCCCTGCTGGGCCCCTACGGTCTTGCTGACATACAACACTTATACGCACCCTCGACGTCTCGGGTTCAGTTCGGATGGTTACCGGACGGTCGGACGGTGAACTACCCATTTCTCTTCATCCGCAAGCCAACGCTTACGGTGAGGTAATTTTTTTTTTATTGCCAACTTACATTTTTTACCGTGTATTTAAATTAATTATACCGTGCAACTACGTGTTGGTTACCCGCTTAATAATACTATTACAGCTTAGACCTCTTACCCCGATCATGTCGAAAATGAAGCTACAGCGCACATTATAAATTACATAATGAAAATATTGAGTAAATATGCTCAACACTTGAGCGGCGTGCATCGTGCTCGATATCGTTAATTTGAATTACATTCCCATCAAATATGGCGCTAGCTAATTGTTAATAAAGCGATAATTAATCTTGGAATTATTAATACTGAGGAAAATTGAGTTTGGGCGTCGAATATTAGGTTGAATAATGGCAGGTAGATTAAGTCAAAAGCTCTTTGGGTGGTATTAAAATTAAAGAGAATTGTGTAGATGGCGACTGAGTTAAAATTCAGTCAGATTTGTATCTGAATGATTTTTCCAACGAACTTAGTTAAACTTAATTTATAAAACCCCTAGCGAACGCCGGCGTTCTCGCTGCTATTATCTTAGTGTTGTGTAATTGACGATATTTAAGTTAATATATCATATACCACTACTTTCACACAGCTAAGTAGAGTGGTGGTATGAGTACTAAACAACTAATAACGTATATATTTCGAAACACATACCTACATGATATTATAAACAAATTACACTTAGAACAAATGATCGTGCTGTTCACATAAATATTTTTTTTTGAGTGGGAGCCGAAACCACGATCTCCGGCATAGCAGTTATCATCCATATGTGTTCTGCTTTTATTTTTTCCAGAAAAGAACGCTTTATGAATATTTATATCAACCAGCGTGGATATAGATTAAAAGGTTATTTCATTTGGTGGATAACAAACCTATCAAAATCCATACTTATGGTAGAAACGATTCCAGTGTAAACTGTATTAGAGTAACTTCACTTCTTGAAAATAATATTTTTATATAATTAATCATTTTAAAGTGACAAGTAATTGCTTACGTTAAACGAACGTATATCAATCTAAATAGGGTTGTGACTTTTTATCGTCATACGAGTAACAACTAAATGCTTTAATAACATAAGAAATAGACCATTCAATATCTTAGAATACGGCTTATATGTGGTAAAATAATCTACAAATGCAGAAACGTATTTTTTTTAACACACAACATATTTTGTCAGTTCTGCTTCAAGTTCCTTAAAGAGCCAACCCTTTAAAGAAAGGTTATCCAAAAGCTAACATTCACATCAATAGAGCACAGACTTAGCGAAATTCTAAATGCAAGATTTCAATAACATGTATGTTAACGCAGGCATCGCATCTGTTTAATATTTTTTAAATATAGAATTACTTGTTTTTTTTATTATTATATACTCTAATATAGTGCTTATAATGTGGACAGGATAAACATATAAAAAAAAAATGTACAAAGGGCGGTCTTATCGGAAAAAATTTAATAAAACACAGAATGCATCAAACGATTTCATAAAAAAATAAAAGGCAATAAACTAATTAATAAACCCTCATTCCATATTCCGTAGCAGCACATATATTAATCCATACACTACATCCTCTCTATATTGCCTGTAAACATTTTTCATCGAGAATTTTATAGGAAAAATCGCGTGTATATTTATGAATGCTTCACAGAGGCTGGTCAATATTTTGAAGCCCTAGAGCGCAATTAATCAACTGAGGTTTTAATTAAATCCATATGAGCTACGATACGATACTGTGCCGTTTTTCATCGCCCGTAAATAATTTTCATACGTCCACGGCACTTGATTGACGTGGTTACTCACTCCTTTCTACTTAATGGAGAGATATTCTGTTGTGATTTTATGAAAAAACCCCAGTAATTAAGGTTTCAATGTTTATTTTCTAACTAGACAAAACATTTCTAAGTTTCACTTTGTGCAGCAAATAACAACAGTACACTTTGTGTTGCACAATCAAGGCGCTTTCTCTACACAATAAACCCAAAAGAAAATATATCAAAGAAGAGTAATTATAATATACAAAATATTGCGGACTTCGTTAACTTTCAAAAGAATGAAAACTACATAATAATTGAAGACGTACTGGCACTAACGAGGGCATCCAAAAAGTACATCAAAATCCGCAAACAGGGCGCAAAAGTAGACACTAGAAGAAGTTTTTGTAAAATATGTTCTATTGCCGGTGGGTAGAGTAGAGTTTAGTTTAGGGGTTAATGCGTTTGTTTACGTGTACAAAGACGAAAAAGTTTCACAACGCTTCGTTAAACTAGACGCTTGGGATTACATGCCCGAGACACTCATTTAGACTGTGTGGCGAACAGAAATCTTTAAGTAGAAAATTTCAGTTTACTTTGTTTACCGTGTGTAAGACGGGTACTTCCTTCTTAAGATTTATTTTCTGCTTTTATGTTTAACTAAATGTGAAATGTTAAGAGGAACACTCTCTCTACCTTCGTTTAAACAACGAAAAGGTAAAATGAATAGCAAAAGCTTAAGGCAATTTTACAAACAGTCAACTTCCCAAGATCAAAGAAGTCATAGAACTTGTCAGCGTTTCTTACACTTAAAACCAGTGTGTACTAACGCTTTGCCAACTAAAGTCGTTCAATTTAAAATTCCCGCATTTGATGAATACTCGGCGTTGCATAAAATAGCGCCCACGTAAATTCCCTAGCGCAGGATAACCACTGGACTAATCTCAACCACGGTATAAATAAATATTTATATACAGTCAGCAAAACGTTGGGGATATGCATAACGTAATTTAGCTTTCGCGTGCAGAGAAACCGTTAACTTTAAAAATATTCAAATCTAGATATGTAACAAAAGTTCATATAAGAGAGAGCCAATGAGTTTCTGGAGGTGCGGTATTTAATATGTCGTGCCGTGGGACAAATAAAATAATAATATAATTTGTAAGGATATTTTGAATGGGTACCTTACCGTATGACTGGTCTCAAGGGTGTCACAAAAAAAATCAGTCGGTAATATTTACAAAGGTTGCGGGTTTTTGGAGAAAGTTATCATGGACCTGGTACGAAAAGGGCAACTTGAGAATCACAGTTGGGATTTAGTCAGTAAAAGTCGGAAACCTGGTAGCTTGATCCAATGTGAGGATTTCTTTAAAGATGACCCACCAAAAAAAAAACAACACTTTAAACATCTAATTACAAAATTTATTGAGTCAAATAAATATCTGAACTCAAGACGATTTTTTTTCGTAAACAATGATATATAATTATGATGGTAGATATAGCCTTTATTGTGAATATTCAACAAGCTTTTAGCCAGTTCCGCCTAATTATTCTGTGATAATTTATATTATTTCAATTATTCACTCAAAATATATTATACATTTCCTATGCACTATTACAATAATTACCCATAATTTATATGACTAATTAAATCATTCGAATATATTGCTATTTGTTAAAACTAAATAGTTAACATTTCATATTTCGTAATTACACCTGTGACATCATAACAAATAAATTGGAGTAATCAACACTGAGCTAATTGCAACGCACCCAATTACAATGGAAATTCCGCGGGATACAAATACCTAACTTTATCAACGGTGGCGACGGTGGCTCTATAGTCGAGTATCAAAGTTTCGTTCCAAGTGAGTTTTCATTGTGTCTCCCCTGGATTAATACGTGAACTTCACAAAGGGTTATCTAAGTTTTGGGGACCACGTTTCTATTAATTACCCAAGTTTCATCTCGATCGATATTAATTAATTAAGAAGCGGAGTTGGTCTCGAGTATCGCGTTAGCATTTCCACACAATTTAGGTTTTATTTGAATTTATTTTACGGTACTTTTCGAAGGTGTTAAGTCTGTAGAGCGTGTGAGAGAATTTGTGAAACATTTCGTGTTTTGCTACTGATAAGTTTTGTCGTTCTTAGTCACGCCATGGTTTCTGTCGGCGAGTTTATTTTAATTTGACGTCATTGAGTTGTGTTAACTGGAACTATTATAAATTTAATAAGAACCTACTCCTATAAGTACGTAACTAATTATAATTGTTATTGAAACATTTTGTACCATTTAATAGTGCCTACAAGTTTCAAAGACTCTATATTCTAGACTTTGTTAAGTATTTCATAATTACCATAATTATATCAAATACGAGTACTTTTAATATTTTATATTATTGTATTTTTGATTATCATTTTTATCCTATAATTTGTATCAGGTATAATAAATTATTGTTATTGTTCATAACATAGGTTACAAGCCAAATCTTACCAGCCATATCAGTAATAACACATTTTAGTACACTGTTCCCTATAGGCAAAAAATGTATGTACTACATTTGGATTTCATCATTATCATCATCAGTTTTTTTTAATATTCCCACTGCTGGTACTCAGGTCTCCTCTCTTTTGGATTCCAATAATAAATAAATAAAACCTGAACAGCTATTGACGTTTCAACAAAATGGTGTAGCAATCGGGCAACGTATTAAACAAAATACAAAGTAACTTAACGCGCCATACTCCAGTACATTATCATTACCAGTAATTACAGTACAGTACACGGACGTAATTAGTTATGCTTTGAAAAATCAAAGTTATTTTCTGCGAGCGTGAAACACTGAAACATGGCGGCACGCGAGAAAGTCCTCGGTTTGTGCCACTTTACGGCCACGAAAATTGACCGACTCAACGAAACTTTCCAATTAAGCCATTACGTAAATGACGGGTGACGTAGCTTTAAATAAATATCGCTCTGAGTTGTTTTGCAGACTTTTACAGCGAGGTGCCAGTTAACTTATGCGAGGTCGCATATTTGGTATGTAGTAATGTGTAAATGGAGTCGTCATAATATTTTTTTTGTATTAAAAATATTCTTGTGAACAGATGCTATGCAATATTGCTACAACTTATTTTGCAAAACAATTTTACCACAATTTCAACGAAAACTTTGGCAACACATTCAATGTGTGTACAGAAGTTGTTCGGAGAAGTTACCGTAGCCCTCGTAAAACAAACTGAAAGAATACTATTGAATTTAGTCAGTGAAAGTCTGTCACTTCTTCCCGCACCGCCTATAGCCCCCCCCCCCCCCCGCGCACTATCACCCAGAGCCTCCCCCTGCATTCTATGGTAAACCGGGGACACACGCCTTATTTGAGCCGATCTGATATTTGTTCATAAGTATGACGGCGATGTAAACTATACAACGCAGGATTAGCTTAAATTGTATAGTTTCTGTAATTTGAAATGCGTGTCTTAGTTTGGCAAGTGGGGCACGTTACCGACTGGGACACACATGGCTGGTTTACCCAATAGTTTCATTTGATGATTTTCCTTGTAAAAAAAATTTGGGATATCTTTTCTAGTCAAGAGTGAATAGGCTACTAGGCAAGCGAGCTCCATCATTACTAATCATTAGGTGAAGCAGGTCAAGCGCAAGCACATCAATAAAGAACATAAAAAAAAGGATTCGTATTGTCATGTCGTGTCTGTCAGCGGGATTCTTAAACCACAGTGTAACCCACAGTTGCAGACATACCATCAGTATTTCCTGCCAGTAAGAAAGAAAGAATGAAAACACGTTTATTTGACACATAAAACACACAATGAAATAACAATTATGGAAACACATAATTTTAAAAATACATACATATTGTGTGTCTCACGACTGCGCCAAATAGGTCCAGTTCAGCATAGTGCCAGGCCACTACGTACATTTGCCTGGCGCTGGAAATAAGTAAATAAGCAGTAATAGTCACTGTACGTACCCAAACTGTCGTCTTATCTACCATTCTTAAACCACAGTCAAAAACATACTATCACACTTCTTATTTCCAGCCAGTAATAGCATCAGTACGTACCCAAAATGTCGATTTATCTACCATTCCCTAACTACACCATGACGTAAGCTAAAACCGGAACACGTAGCGGAGTCGTGTCGTGAAGTTATCGCCTCTTGACTGTGTGCCATGTTCTGACTTTATTGACATAATCACTCTGTTATGAATGCTGTAGGTAGGTAATAAACAAAGGTTTATATCTTCCGTACTACGTCTTTGAGCCTGAATATGGAATAGATGGCTAGTTTTTACGAGGACAAAACAACTATCAGATGCTCGTTTTATATTTTTTGTTGTTTATCTAATCTAAGGCTTCTGGTTTTTAAATAATCTAAGGTCTTTACTTTCTTGTGAAACAATGTAATCTATGTTTTAAAAGTGCTTCATTATTATCTTCATCATTTCAGCCGAGAGACGTCCATATTGGTCTTAGGTCTCCTCCAATTTCACCATAACAGTCAATTCTGTGCGTCTCCCATCCATTAGATTCCCGCGACCTTCACCAGGTCATTGGGCCACCTTGTGGAAGGCCTTCCAACGCTACGTCTTCCGGTACGTAATTGCCACTCTAGAACCTTTCATCTTCATCAACCATCTATTTATTCTACGAGCACAGTGTCCTGCCCACTGCCACTTAAGTAGAGTGATTCTTCGGCGGTGCCTCAATGAGGTAAAAGTAATGATAATTTCAACTCTATAATAAATAAATAACGCCAACAGTCACGTACTGCAATAACGTTCTATATAAAAAATCCGAAGGGAATAAAATTCTTTTAAAGTGTTTGAACACGCCAACTTTGTTTTCCCATTGTTGGGAGCAGACGTTGCAAATTCAATAAAGAGCGTGTCACGTCAGTCCGTCTCTCGACCGACAAACGGACACGTAGGCAATAACATCGACTCTATTCTACAAGTTAACATACTAAAAAACACTGAAAAACCACCCTACATTCAAAGATATAAGGGTGAAGAGGATGGTAAATAAAAATTGGTTTCATTGTACGTGCGTTATGAGTTGGACACTTTGACAGTCTACGCAACTTTAAGTAGGTAACTAATGTGATGAAATGGGTATCTAATATTTGTGAATTTTATATGTCACTATGTTTATGAATTTACTTCATAATACATTGATACACACAATCATTCTGAGAACATATAAACAAATTATAAATAGCTTTGTTGTATGTTAAATGTAACAATAAAGCAATATAAAAACTAGAATAATAAATTGACATTTCACTCGAACAAATATTTTCAAAATTAAATGTCAATAAAAATAGTGATTTTAACATTACAAATTAAATGTCTGTAGCCACGCTCGCCAACAAAATGTCAACAGTAAAAATGTAATATCTATATACTGTAGGGATTTATTTTATAAATAAAACTCCTAACTCACTCGGAAATTAATTAAAATGTGAATCCGCGACGGGAATACGCTGCATATGAAAGATACATGGAATAGTATCGGTCGTTTCCTTTTTACAAGTCAAACGCAAGTGAATGGCTAACAAGCCGGTAAATTGAATTTTCAAAAGTTAAATGAACTGACAATACTTTTTTAAATGAATTACAACAGAAGAGATTTTTTTTTATAAAATCTGTACAATAAGATTTGTATTAAACGTGTTTCTAGAATTTCCATTCTTTAAGTATAACAAGTTAAAATAGAATAGAAAATCTTTTATTCGAGACAAACAGCACAACGGTCATAAACACAAATAAAAAAAAAAGATAAGTACACAAAGATTTAGTAATGTTTCATTTGACAAAAATGAAACATGATTATACATCTCACATGCCTATTGATATTGTAAAATCAATTATTATTTTCATAAAAGACTAACCAAGAATTTTTTTACAGTTCCTCTTCATAGGAAACGACCAATTTGGAACCATGCACTAGCTTCTGACGTTTTTAAAGTGTCCATGTAGGCTTAAGTGAAATTAAAAAAAAAAAAATTAAGATTGGTCGATATATGGTAAATACTGGATTTGTAATTCACAGTGTTACCACTTTTTTAAGTGATATAAAAATAGTAAAGCAGTCACGAACTCAAAATTTAAAATAGACCCATCATATCTACTTCAAACATCGACCACAAACGAACATGTCCGAATAACTCCGAATCGATCACAAAGCCTAGCAAAGGTGAAATATGATAGAAAAATACCTGTCCCAGCAAAACACTCACGTTGAAGCTTTAAAAATCGTCCTTTTGTTTACGACGCAATGAATTTGGAAATTCAGACGGCTGCCTGAAAAGGTGGGTGTCGCTTTGTTCCTTGTGAATAATTTGGTGCCGCGGTGCCAGCGCTTTTATCGGAGTAATTCGCTTAAAACGAAACAGGTTAGGTGAGATTGATCAATGCAGTTGAGCCTCCACTCCACCGCTAACTGAAGAACTAGTAAGATGAACGTTAGCTCTTTGAACTTAAGCTTTAACAGTATTTTAAACTTGGAACGCAAAATATAGTGCGTATTGGAAGCTCCCTTTGAGGCACTAGGTATCCCTAATTGCATTTTTATCATCCTTTCGTAGCAGTTGTATAAAACGGTGTCGTTTAAAATTTGCTACGTGCTCAGACATTCTCCGAATATTATTTTTTCTTTTGAGTTACTTTCTATATTTTAGTGTTCCTTTTTAGGGTATCTCCATACCTCAAGAGGAACAAAAGGAAAAAAGTATCTGTATTAGAAAACTTCGATGACCATATGTCTGTCAAGACCTTTTTTCAGGTACACATATTCCTAAGGGTACTTCCAGTTGACCTAAAATCATATAATTTGACAAAAAGGTCTCGTAACACAGGAAAAAAGATTAAAATCTATTATAAAAAAAAGTACAACTAAAAGTGCAATTACAAACATTGCCAAAGAATTGATGTATAGAAAAATACTTTTTTTCAATAAATCTTTTCGCCCTTCAATCCTACTTATCTGTTCGTCAAATTATATTAATTCAAAATATAAAATAACTAGCTTTTGCCAGCGGCTTCGCTCGCATACATAAAATATAGCCTATGTCACTCAGGAATAAAGCAGCTTTCTAACGGTGAAAAAAATATCGCAATCGGACTACTTACAGAGAATTACCTCCTACAAACAAAAAAAAAAACAAACTTTACCTCTTTATTATATTAGTGTAGATGTTAATTTGCCTGATGTCTATGGTACTAACATTTACATTTGAAGAGTTCCGTAACATACCGTCCAGTTCGCACTGGCCCAGTTTTCTCTTAATGCAAGCATTTAAAATTTTACAAATAGCACGTGTATTTTTTACAAATATACGTGTCCATTTTGTATTGAAAAATGCTAAAGTCTTTTAATGTTTTTTTTATAAAAAATTCGAAAATTTCTTCTGTGTGTTTTTTTCTGTGTTTTTTAAATTTCTCTTTGTAGTTTGAAAGGCGAAACCTACAATTCCGCCATAACTGTTTGGGATTTTTTCATCACGTTACCTAGCGCCTGGAAGCTTCTTAGAAAAAGAGAAACGAGCCCCATCGATTACTTTTTCTACACAGTTACACACCCTTTTCAAAGTTTCCCCGTTTTCGTGGGTATCAAATAGTGGAATACTTTTGTTTGTAGAATATTAGCTTTGGCCCGCCACTTCCCTACCGAATTCCGAACCCGCGATGGGTTCAGGAATTTGGCAATATAAGGCAATTAGACATTTTTTTTTGTTTAAAAACAAAAACAAATGTCTTAGCATTAGTATCCGTCCTGAAATAGGTACAAAAGATACTGAAAATAAAACCATCCAAGGTTACGAGTAATAAACAGTATTTTCAGTAGCGACTTTAATGTTAGAACTAAATTAGAACGACAGACACGTGTAACACGTCTGATTTTTACGTAGTACGAGGTAACGCGTAGCGTCGCATGGCGTTGCGTGACGTGTATCAAGTGAAGTTCTACAAGTCTAGTTTCCATGTAAAATGTATGGAGATCGACGTATCCATGACGTTGTAACGTAATGTGTACACAAAGGAGTGTAACAGTTACATGAGAGGGTAAGGAGGAGTATGGGAGTGAGGAGTGTAGAGGAAGAGTGAGAATAAGAAGAGTAAGTGTATAGTAAGAGGAGAGGAAGAGTGTTACGCGAGTGTAAGAGGGAGTGTAGTGAGTAAGTGCCTCCAGGGAGTAGCCCTGGCAAGGCACGTATGGGGAGTAAGTGTAAGTGTAAGTGCCTCCAGGGAGTAGCCCTGGCAAGGCACGTGTGGTGAGTAGTGAGAGGTTGAGTGAAGGAGGAAAGTATGGAGGGGGAAATAATATATATAGATATGAATCCTTGTGAGGTTATAATGCAAATAAAAGCATATAAAAACAATAGAAATATAAAAAGATATAAAGATATAAAAACAGTTCAGTCGGGCTCGGCGTCAGAGGCGGAATGCAACAGCAGGAGTAGGCGTAGCCCTCAGCCGTACGAGGGACGGCGAAGGCTACGCAGCCGCAGGCAGCAACAGATAGTGGTAGTCACAGCCCTCCAGCGTAAGGGCCGGCAGCAGTAGAGGAGGAGGCCCTCAGAGGCCAGGTCCAAATGTAGAACAGCCCTCTGCCGTGAGGGCCGGCAGAGGCAGAGAGGAGGTCCTCAGTTCCTTCTTTGAGGAGGTCTTCATGGTCCAAGGAGCTCAGTCAGGGAAAGCTGACATCAGGAGCTGAGCCAAGTAACTGTCACATGTAGCTGACCCAAGAAAAACTGACACCAGGAACTGTACATGTAGCTGCACCAAGATTCTGACCGAAAACTCACCAAGAAACTCACAAACATGGTTTTTATAGTCAATTTTGACGGCTATGCTGGCTGTCAATTCATAATTTAAATTTGAAAACAGGTTTCAGCCAGCATTGCTGTTTCACAAGAAAGATATAAATTACAATTTAATTTTAAAGAATAGTTTCAGATAAGAGAACATATAATTTGATAGCAAATTATATGTTTACAAAATAAATAATATTATGAGTAAAAGAATAAAACCTAAGACTATAAAAATACTCTTTGTTGATACCTAATCAAAACCATAGAAGAAAATAGTAGTGACATGACAGATGACAGTGATCAATGAAAATAAACAAACTAAATATATAAGAAATATTATAAAGAGATGTGATTATTGATAAGTAAAGTAAACGTAAGTATTAATAACATTACAACGTCGTGTGAGCGGTGTAGTTCTACCTTAAAGCTAGAACTATATTAAACACTACTGATTTGTACGTAGAACGACGTCGCGTAGTGTTGCGTGGCAATATGTAGTGTAGCCTTTGATTATATAATTGTCTAGATGGAGCAATGCAAACAAAATATTGCACTAAAACGGTCTCCAATTGCGAGATATGTGTGAGTACCGCTTTCATACTTATTGTCGTCAAACTGTCAAGGTGTGCGTGTTTAGGGATGCCTGCTACAAATTATTAACTTTCCTTTTATCCGTTATTTATTATGACGAAAGTTTAACAAAATAGGTTTTTTTTTTTTTTTTTTTTCGATGGGAAAAATCATCTTATGACAACCTCCGCTCTTGGGCGGAGCGGGAGATAGTGTCAGACCCTTACTGACTAAAAAACCCATCCCGTTCCTTCAAGCCTTCATACCGGGGCTCGAGCGCCCTTTCGGATAACCCTGGCCCCAGTAGGCTTCGACCCGGCTGGGCCCCTGCTGTTGCTGACAACTCCTTGAGGCGCGCGGGAACAGCGCGCGCCGTCGACGACTTGGGCTTGGTCCGGACTGTTACCGGACGGCCGGACAGCGAGCTACCCATTGCTCACTGTCCGCAAGCCCGCGCCTACGGTGGCTGGAAATCGGGTTCGGAATCCCGGCGGCGGTGGCGAGAGCGCCGTTGCCTGATGCGGTCGGCTTCCTCCTTAGCGAGCATTACTGCTTCGCAGAAGTCGGCGACCGCCTGCCACTCCTCCTCGCTCCGGACCATGGCCTCGACCAAGGCCCGGCGCGAGAGGTCTCCGCCGCCGATCACCCCCACGAGGGCACGGCGATGCTCCGCCCAAGCAGGGCACACCGCGATTGTGTGCTCCACCGTGTCCTCCGGGCGTTCCGCACAGTGGCGGCACCCGGGCGTCACTTCCGCCTTGATTCGGAACAGGAACCTCCCGAACTTGCCATTTCCGGTGAGGACCTGTGTCATGCGGAAGGTAAGGACGCCGTGAGGTCTTTCCAGCCACGCCTCAAAGAGGGGACTTATCGCCATAATTGTGGCGTGCCCAGCACTGGGTTGCGATAGTCGCTGACGCCATTCCACCATGAGATCCCGCCGGAGCTCTATCCGCCATGCCGCGACCTGTCGCGGCAGAGGACTTTCACCCCGGCGTTGCATCTCCACGCGCATGTCGTGCATGTGTGCAAGGACTGTTGCCTCCAGATCCCACGGTGGTAGGCCAGCCAGAAGGCTCGCCGCTTCGCGGGAAATCGTGCGGTATCCCCGCACCATTCGAATTGCCATGACCCTCTGGCAGGCGTTCAGTATGGCCGCCGGTTGCTTTTTCAGCGACGGCGCCCACACCGGCGCCCCGTAGAGGGCCATGGACCGAACGATCCCCGCGTAGAGCCTCCGGCAGGAGGCGTCTGGACCCCCAAGGTTGGGCAGGAGCCACTTGAGCGCAGCCCCAGTCCGGTTGAGTTTGGGAGCCAGACGTCGGAAATGCTCCACGAAATTCCACCGGCTGTCGAGGACGAGTCCCAGGTACTTCATCGTCGACCCGACACCGATGTGAACTCCTCCTACCGTTAGTTGGGAACTCAATGGCGGCGCGTTCCGAGACCGGCGACCGTGGAAACACATGGCCTCGGATTTGTGAAGCGCCACCTCGAGTCCCAACTCCTGGATCCTACCAACGACTATCGCAACCCCGCGTGTCGCTAAAGCGACCACCGCCTGGTACGACTCTCCCTGCGCTAGAACCAGCGTGTCGTCTGCGTAGCAGACCACGCTGACCCCGTCAGGGAGGTCGCCCCGCAACACGTAATCGTAACCAATGTTCCACAAGGGTGGCCCTAGTACCGACCCCTGCGGAACACCGCACGACATCTCCCGACGTTTCCAGTCTCCCTGGTGACCGGGGTAGACAATATACCTGTCCGACAGGTAGGCTTCGACTACTCGACAGAGGTATTCGGGCACCCGGTGGTACCGGAGTACCCTCCGGATCGTACTCCAGGGCAGGGAATTGAAAGCGTTGGCAATGTCCAAGGACACTGCCACGACACACCTACCCTGGGACACCGCATCCCCCGTCGTGAAGGCTCGCACGCGCATGATGGCGTCTACCGTCGAGCGCATCCTGCGAAAGCCGAACTGTCCGTCCGAAAGGTCCGGCCCCACCCGTGAAAGGCGCGCGACGAGGCGGCTCGCAATCACTCTTTCAAAGAGCTTGCCCACCTCATCGAGCAGCACAATGGGCCGGTACGCGGACGGAGAGTCCGCAGGGCGCCCTGGCTTCGCGATGAGGACCAGTTTCCCCGTCTTCCAGAGAAGTGGGAACTGGCCCCTCTCCAAGCATGCGCTGAAGAGCCCTCGCAGTCGAGGCCCGAGAGCCTCCATGGCCAGGACCCAGGCTTTCCCAGGCAAGCCATCGGGTCCTGGGGCGGCGTTCTTGGCACTCAGCCTTTGCACCGCCACTCTCATCTCTACCTCGGTCACCTCTGGAGCATTGTCGTCGTCGTCGCTGTTGCGGTCCGCGTCAGATACCGCTGGCGGAGGCGGAGCCATGGGCGGGGGGGAGTGTTCCCCTCGCGCAGGGAACAGAGCGCTTACCACACCCTCCACGAGTTGGGGCCGGAGACTCTGAGTCAGCGGGGGAGCCCAGGGGCGCAGTTTCTCCCGTACCAATTTGTATGGGCGCCCCCACGGGTCCGCGTTCAGAGACCCCAGCCACACGTCGCGGGCCTCGAGTTTGGCCCGCTTAATCTCCGCTCTAACAAAATAGGTTGAATGAAGTAATATTTTGTAAATTAAAGAAAGGAAAAATACGTTTATTTAACACAGACTTTAAGACACACAATTCTCTGGTTACATGTACATAAAACAAACAAATAAAAAGTATAAAGTCCGATGTAAGACAAGACAAGACAAAAAATACAGTGAAAAAAATGTACAGTTTTTTTATTATTTTTATTGATAGGT
Source organism: Mythimna albipuncta (assembly GCA_929112965.1). Classification (NCBI taxonomy): domain Eukaryota; kingdom Metazoa; phylum Arthropoda; class Insecta; order Lepidoptera; family Noctuidae; genus Mythimna; species Mythimna albipuncta. Next base: position 14,248,122 of record OV815969.1, read on the forward strand.
TCGCGTTTGACCACCATCTCACCTGATGGTATGGATGACGAAATAGGCGTGTTCAAGATCGGAGACAATCAGTAATTTTAGTTCTTTAGCCGTCGTAAAACCTTTTTTGTAAAATATAAATCATCATCAGAAAAATGTTCGGAACACACGACTGAAGTCCTGTGGGATTTCCACTGGTCTTAATTTTGAGTCTGCAGTATAATGTCTCTCCAGCAATTTGCAAGTATGGGGTCCGTAGGAAATCTGAAACCCAAAATATTAGAAAGAACTAACAAAAATACTATTTAGTGTATGACGTCATAGGTTTTATTTATTTTGTAGGGATAGATAAGTTATCATTTATTGATTTAATAAATAATGTAATTTTTAAATTGATTTATTGATATAATAATGTTCTCCTGATCGAAAGATGACGCAATAATATTTGTATTATGTCTCCCATAGTTTTGCCAAATCTCCCTAGTAAAAAACTGACAACACTGGCTAATCAGAATAACTTACAAAAAAACGAATTATAAAATCGTGTTTCTTAATATAATAGTGGGTAAATAACAAAACTTACCGATGAAAAGTGATCTTGGTATTATTATACGGTTTTCCCACATAATTGCGGTACAGTCTGATAGCACAAACCGGCATAATGAATTACTTTTCGTGAGCTTGTTATCCTTTGATGTTTCAAATGACAGTGACGTAAGGGAGAAGCGAGTCTACCAATTTTAGTAGACTTTATTTGGGCCGTTCAATAGGTGTTAATGTGGCATCTAGACAAGTTTATAATCAAAGAGTGTAGCTCTACAAGTCTAGGTTCCATATAAAATGTATGGAGACCGACGCATTCAAATCTGCATACGTAGCACACGCGTGCACAGTGACCTTAAAGCTTCTCAGAAATTCCGAGATTAGACAATTTAATATTTGTAGTATGTTATCAATTCAATCAAACACTAGTATTATTAGTAGCTACTAGAAGTTATAGGTACCTACATAGGATACAAATATTTCAATTGAAATTGTAATAATCCTCCTGGTCGAATTCCGATCACGGTGGCTTATATAAACAGAGATTAGCCAAGCACTCAAGAGATATTAGATTTTAACTTACAAAATTACCGTTTTATAAAACGGGTTACTTTGAACTGTCTTCGGATTAACTTGGAATCATAAGTTGAAATATACTTTTATATAAAGGTTTTTTTTTTAATTTTTGCTGATATCTCTTTAAAGCGCGCGTGGAACACTACAAGCCGACGACTTGGGTTCAGTCTGCGGTAACCGGACAGCAGCATGGCGAGCTAACCATTGCTCGTCGTCCATTGCAAGCCCACGTTGACAGTGACTGAGGCGTGATAAAGTCGCCGCCTCCTTTGCTTGCATTGCTATTTCACAGATCCAATGGCGTTAAATATATCGTTCTGCGATTTCAAACTCCCACTCAAAGCAGATAGCATTCAACAGTCTAGCTAACTAATTTTTTCATCACGATGGTAAACCCAACCGGCTCTCTTCAGGGCCATGATCAACGACCTTTCCTGAGGCCATTTGACAAGACTTACACCTTTTAGCGGAACTACCACTGATTTTCCAAGCCTGCAGTCCTTTAACATTGCCAACACAGTAACAGTTGTGTCCGGACGGCGAGCTCCTCATTGCTCGTTGTCCGCAAGCCCATGCCTACGTTGGCTGGTAGTCGGTAGCGGGGTCTTAGTGGCTAGGGTGTGAGAGTGTTCTTAAGCGTTCGGCCTTCTCCTTTGCTAGCACTACTGCTTCGCCGCCCATTTCCTCTCGCTCTAGACCATGGTCTGTATCAGGGCCTGGTGCAAGAGGTTGCTGCTTCAATCAACATTGAAGGAAAAAAATGTCTCGGTAAAGTCCAGTTGATGTTCAAGCCCCTTGGCGGAAATCATTTTATAAATAACTAGCTTTTGCCCGCGGCTTCGCTCCCGCTGTACCCTGCTCCACCCTAATATACCTTACTCTACCTTATTTTACCCTACTCTACCCTAAACTACCCTAATTTTTCTATACGACCCTGTTCCTCACAATAACAAACACAACAAAGAAAGAATTAGCGAAATCGGTTCAGCTGTTCTCGACATTAGCGCTTAGCAACACATTTAGCGATTCATTTTTAGGGTTCCGTAGCCAAATGGCAAAAAACGGAACCCTTATAGATTCGTCATGTCTGTCTGTCTGTCTGTCTGTCTGTCTGTCTGTCTGTCTGTCTGTCTGTCTGTCTGTCCGTCCGTATGTCACAGCCACTTTTTTCCGAAACTATAAGAGCTATACTATTGAAACTTTGTAAGTAGATGTATTCTGTGAACCGCATTAAGATTTTCACACAAAAATAGAAAAAAAGCAATAAATTTTGGGGGTCCCCATACATAGAACTGAAACTCAAAAATTTTTTTTTCATCAAACCCATGCGTGTGGGGTATCTATGGATAGGTCTTCAAAAATGATACTGAGGTTTCTAATATCATTTCTTTCTAAACTGAATAGTTTGCGTGAGAGACACTTCCAAAGTCGTAAAATGTGTGTCCCCCCCCCTCTAACTTCTAAGATAAGAGAATGATAAAACTAAAAAAATATATGATGAACATTACTATAAAAACTACCAACGAAAATTGGTTTGAACGAAATCCAGTAAGTAGTTTTTTTTTTAATGCGTGATAAACCGAAAAAAATACACCATTATTAAAACATCGATCAAAGTTACAACACATTACAAGAACTTTTATATTATGTTACTTGCTGCTACGGAACCCTTCATGGGCGAGTCCGACTCGCACTTGGCCGGTTTTTTATATTATAGAATGATACAGTATAACGTGCTTCTAAGAAATATATTAAGTACACAGAAGCGTTTCATTTTCTTTCTGCTCTAACAATATTATGAAGACGAAAGTTTTTACATATGCATATAATTTTGTTACTCCTTCAGGCTCGAATGGCTGAACAATTTGGATGAAATTTTGTTCACATCTAGACCGTGTGGTATAGTACATTAGAAACCTCTTATCCTGGGAGTATATTCCCCTGGCATAATTTTCTACTTTCATGCTGGTAGACAGACATACTTAGTATTTAGAACCTTGATACTTAGTAGAGAGCTTACTAGACAAAAAAAAGTAGATGTTTTTTTTTTAGTTTAATTTCTTATAGTCCCGCATCTGTTAGATATCACAGATTAGATTTAAGTTTCTGATATATTTTTTTACTATTTTGGTGTATAATAAAGTTTATTCTATTCTACTTACCGAACTAAATTTAAGGAGGATAAAAAATCCAACATTGATAGGACTGCTTTTGTTACTCAACATTGTAAAGGACAACACTATTTTAATAAAGCTTTTTAATGGTAGCAGTGGGCAGTGCACATTGCTCGCAGAACAGATAGTCGATGGGGACGAAAGGTTCTGGAGTGGCGACCACGTACTGGACGACGCAGCGGTGACAGGCTTTCCACAACGTGGACCGATGACCTGGCGAAGGTCGTTATGGCTTTGTTTGGACCTGGCTCACGCTGAAAACCAGCGCTATGAGCTTATAGCTTCATGCTAGAGGTCGCAGCTTTATGTTGAATGTTCGGCTGTTTTGCGTGGATGTGACGCATATCTTCCCTATCTATTTGATAACTTTTGTTAGCTAATTATAAGATTGCTTCATTTCGCGTAAATAAACGGTTTTTCTTTCTTTCTACCTGAGCCCAACAATGGACGCGTTTTATTTGAAATGATGATGCCGATGATAATGAAAAGACAACACTATTTAATAAAAGATTGACCGGTTTTCAGTTAGATCGTTAAAAAAAAAACAAATCGCCACCGATATGCCCAAACATTTTCTCTTTAACATGATCCGACTTAAGGTAAATCTTCTTTTATAAGGATCTGGGTATGAATTATGATAAACGGCCGCTTTTCGATGTCAACCTTAAATTATTTATCGTGGCTCAGCCGTGGGCAGAATTTAATATTTATTTTTGTGATTTAGAGTTATAGAAAGTAAATAAGAATATTGTTATTTATTGTATACCTATTTTCGTTAGTTATTATTATGGAAATTGATTTTTACTACCAACAACTGTGCCTATTTTCTAAATAATTCATATTAGTTTGGTTTCTCAGAAGTCCTAAATATTTCTAAATAAAAAAATTAGCTGGTACCATGGTATGAACATCATTTTTTCGATTCCTTAATTTTTTTATTTTACAGATAACAAAATATACACAATGTTAGTAAAATTTCCTTAAACTTAGTATTCGTCTTATATTGTAGCTAGCTATTGCCAGAAGCTTGTTATAATAAATAAGAGTAGACTCCCAGGATAAAATGTATCCGATCTGCTGTTCCCGGACATTGTCTACTTGTCATCCATACATCCACACATCCAAACATCCATTAATCCATACAGAAAAACTTTTCCGTTTATAATATTAGTAGGTTTACTTCTACTATTTTAAACATTTAATAGAGATGATGACTCCAGTTTCAACCTCCCTACAAAAAGGGAGAAGCACACCTTTTGCGACTGTTTTTAGAAAGCTGTTGTTAATGCCCCGGGTTCTATCCACCGAAGATGCTAGTTTTTTTCCAAAGGATTTCATGAAATCCGTCAGTTCGATTCTGTATAAATATGTTATTGTCTTATTACAGAACAACTGCGAACTATTACAATGATTGTTATATTATCATAATGTATCGACAAATATATTTAAATTTTCAGAAATTTATATTAAATCACGTTCTATTTAAGAGAAGAAAGCATAAACATAACCCGAAGTAAAATTATTTCCCCCTTCACCTTATTTGTGGTAATACCTTCCCTATTAAGGGATTAATTCAAATACACTTCGCTTTCCTAATACTTTCAATTTGCACTTAAGCCTCCTTTCAGAAAGCGAGTCACGGATTGTTTATCCCCAGTTTGTTTTTGTTAAAAATCAGGCCATTGATCATATTATTCTGGCTGACCTAGTAAGTCTGATGTCATTAGATCTACTGAAGGATCTAGCTGGGAACTAGAGCGTTCTGACGTTGTCGCTTACACTTATTTCCGATTGAATGGATTCATTTGTTACTGAAGTATTTCAAGATAAAGATATAGGAAAATTATTTCTAGTTAACAACGTAAGTAAAGTATCGATCCGTCTGTGAAGCAGTAATACTAGCAAGGAGGCGCTCACGCCCCAGCCGCCCCGCCGGGATTCGGGATGCCGAGCAATGGGTAGCTCGCCGTCCAACCGTCCGGACCGAGCCCGCTGGGTTGAAGCCTACTGTTGCCATGGGTGATACGAAAGATATCCCCGGGGCCCTGGATCAATGGTAAAGAAGGAACAGGAGTGGTTTTTAGTCAGTAAAAGATGACACGCCCTCCCGCTTCTCCCAAGGGTAGGCGATGTCATTTAGATGATTTTCCGACCTCAAAAAAAGTATAGCATCGAGAGTGCTTGCTAATCTGCTAAGATCTTAAAATATTAGGACTAATTTTGTCTTACACTTAGTTTTTAATATATTAGAATTTTAAATTGCCAAAAATAATCCTACGAAAAATGTCATTGTCCATGAACAACGCTTGATTGAAAAGTAATACGTTCTTTCAAATTTAGTCTCCATTCCTAAAATCACATGTTTTACTGACGAGTTGACAATTTTATCAAAACACTACAATGAATTTGAGTTTAAACAGTAATCACACATTAGTGTTGCGAGAAACGAAAATCGATTACTTATCATAACTTATTGTTAAGTGATGGATTACCCTTTTAAATGCATATTACTTTGTAAAACAGTACATAATCCTGGATTTGACTAAACCTTGTTCGTTTCTTTATAATGATATTTTGATGTCGGGTATCTGAGCTCCAATCCCTTAATCGCCTTACTTTTTAAGATCACATTGTTGAAGTCCAAAGTAGATTTATCTTACATTAGGCTGCTATCTGAAAGCGATTTTATTTTTATTACGGTTATAAAAAAAATATTTTCTCTATTGGTCTTTATATTCATGGAAAAAACAATGGTTGAATATAAATGGGTAAATTACTGGTTGTCGATTGCGTTCCGATTAGACTGGCAGCCGACAAATACACATATACTTAGTTGAAAAAAACTTCGGCAAATGATGATGAAATATAAATTACCCGAAAACGAAACCTATCTAAAGTTATTTCTCATCATCTATCTAAACTTTTCTCAACGAACTTGGTGTCGGCCTGCAGTCTAACTGAATGCGGCTGAATACCCACGTTTTAGATATAACAATTACCTATCAAGCATCTACAACCCAGTTACTGGGCATGACGATACTCTTTGGATAGAGTGATAGTCAGATTTTCTGTCGTCTGACTAAGGACTGTCTAAAATCTTCGAGTGACTACCGGGGTCAACCGCTTTATGCTTTACAAGGCAAGGGGTGTCAGTTATGTCCTAATATCTAAAGTTAATATTTTAGACAACCAAATATTTGTACATCTATACATCTATACAGTATACATATAAATAAAATTGGAGTGTCTGTTTGTAATATTGAAATAACCGCCTTATACTACATGCATATGAATATATATACGGTACATACACCAAAATTAAATTTATTACAATTTTTGTCTGTCGGTCTGTCTTTTTGTTCCGGCTTATCTCTGAAATGGCTGGACCGATTTTGACGGGACTTTTATTGGCAGGTAGCTGATGTAATAAGGAGTAGCTTAGGCTACTTTTATTTTAGAAAAAAATAAATTCAAAATCCTGTAGACCACGCGAACGAAGTCGCGGGCACAGCTAGTGTTCTATTTTACTGTAGTAGTATTCTATTTCACTAAGACAGGTTGACTTTGGTTGTGTGTGTAGATTCACGTACAAACTATTTATGTGCGCTTGAACTACTTTCCACGACAATAAGCGTTTAGAACGCTTATGCGAACGGATGAAAATGTGTAAATAAAGTATCACACAAATTCAACACACATTCGTGAGACAGAACAACTATACCTATAAACATATTATTTATTAGACTATTATTTTTAATCTCTTTAAAGTATTTGGACTTTTGGCAAAAAAGCCAGGGTCTACCCCAGTGATAACTATCAGCATACAAAAGAGGGCCTGAGACCTTTTAAAATATCACCCCGTATTTATTTCTGTACAACGCCTGTTAGAGCACATCCCTGAGGAAACTATGTATAAAGGGGTCTCCCCTGAGCCTCGTTGTGTATGTCAGCACGTGTTCCTTGTGCCTCCGCTTTTCCTGGGGTCACTCGGTGAACGGACAGAGTCCCTACTCAAACTAAGCAAACCCTACTTTAATTCCAAAGTACATGCATCAACGTGTTTTTAAACAAAAAAGTTGAGTCTGACAAACACTCAAATCCTTATACTGCTATTGAAATGCCTAATCTTCTTTAGCTTTTGATTTCCAGGTGGTATAAAGTGATAATTGTTTTCGCTAAACAAGCTTCCATATCGTGTCCTCAATCCATTATGCAGTAGTATAATGTGTAGTAAGTAAGAGATGTTTCCGATTCCGACATGCCCAAGTACAATCTTCAACATCTTTATTAGATTTTCCTTTGGTTGGTGAAAACATAAAATACAAAAAATACTTGTTTACTTAACCTTCGTGTTTATTACTGTTCATACGGTCGTGTTTTCTACGGATGCCTAGATTCTAATGGCAATAGTAAAAGTACTTGCAAATTTATTCAGGTTTCATATCGACATAAATTGGTTCTAACTACTCGTAAATACCATAGTTTTATTTATTGCTATGGTACTTAATAGCAAAAATAAAGCTGTAGATCTGCGGATCTAATGGAGCAGACAGCTTTGTGCGTAGGGGTAGAATGTTCATCATGTACCGGTGGTGCATCCGCGTACGTCTAGTTGACCGGTCGTGGATCGGGCTTGGCAGAATTAAATTAGGTAATTTCAACTTATACTTCCCGAAATGTAGTTGATACAAAACCGACAAACTAGTAATTCAACATTGATGCTCAAGACTTTGGAGCATTTACTCGACCTTTGTAATATTGCCGATAATCCGTGTGGCTCATCTTTCAAAAGACTTAAGCGCATCAAGCTGGTACATGTTATTTAAATGGAGTGATGTAGTAATGGCTCCAATTTATCAGAAAACAAATATGTTTGGATTTTAGTATCATTGAACTTAGTCATATTGATTACACCATTCAGTGACAGCCTTGAAGGCAAGTCCAAGCGCTTTATTAGTGCATTTCGGAGAGACTGGACCCGAAAATACCGAAAGAATTAACCACTGATGATTTCTCAGGAAGTCTGCAATAAATTCAATCACACAAGTCAGTAGGTAGACCGAAGGAAGTAAGATAACCAGTAAGTTTTTCATGCCTGGTCTCGTCGAAAGCCTTCAATGTCATGGAGTGCTTAGCCGTGCTTCTTGATAACCACACTCTTGATATGAATGGCATACGTGGGAATTTGATTTATTTCACTTAGTAGAAAGTTCAACTAAGTATGTTGTAAGTGATAAACGTTGTTGAACCAGTACTCAGTAGTTATTTACAGTGGCATGATAGTTTTTAGGCACACTAGCACCTCAATTAATAAAAGTGGAATTAACTGTGTTCATTCCAAAATCAAGGATTATGTTTATTATTCCGACAGCATAAGCTATAAGATCCCAGTTGAACGATTTTGGCGGAAGTGACCACCAATTTGGCGGACACTTCTGCCAATACGATGTCACTAAGGATGTTGTTCGGTTTAAGGAATCTCAAAAGCTTATTGTTACACACTCTTACAAAGAGTGGATGTTAGTTACTGTGACAAATCTGTGGCTTAATTGCCAGGTTAGTCCGGTTAAGAGTTTTCAGGCATGGGTTAGCTTGCTTCCAAGTCCCCCTTTGAATAATGGCTGGAAAGGCGCAGGTCCTCACCGGATATGCCTAGTTAAGCAGGTCCTTGTTTCGGATTAAGCTGGAAAAACGATCGGGTGTCACCATTGTGTGGATCACCTGGAGGATACGATAGAACATACACGTACAATGGAAGTCTGCCCAGTTCGTGTGGAGAAAAGTCGTATCCTCTGATCTGGAACGAGAAAGAATGGGAAGCCGATAGTGCGAGCAAAGAAGATGGCCGCAACCGCAAGGAAGCGGATATTCTCACGCTCCAGTCGCCACCGTAGGAGACTGAGCGGCTTGTGGTCTTCGTAGAGTCGCCGGATCATTGTAAACGTAGATCTTGCAGATGATAAGCAATGGGTAGCTCGATTTCCGGACTGGTAGGGACCAAATCCGATTCAACGGCGCATTGTGTTTACACACGCCCTGAAGAGATGTCAGCAAAACTGAATCGGTCCAGTAGGAAAATTCAAAATTCAAAATCATTTATTTCAAATAGACCATTTGCAGGCACTTTTGAATAGTCAAATGTCGGTCAGTCCAAGAAAAGTGAAGCTAAATTGCACGTTCCAAAACGTAGGTCTCTATGGAGAAGAACGTGCAAGAAACTCCATGGACACTCTTTTTAAAATATATTGAGTTACATAGATCTTGGTTACATATTTCTTGTCGCTTCTAATATGTGAGCACAATGTTGGTAGATACGTAATAATAATAGTTTATTATTCTTTTTATTAAATGTAATTAAAAATAGAAACCGAATTAAGCCACTGGCAGCCAAGAGATGACCAGTCTCAACCGATGGCACCCGTTCACGGGCATGACACGTGCATCAGCCCCACTCAGCTCAACCATTTTAAAGGGAACCGAATGACCCAATAACACGTGCCACCACCAGCAAGACATTTGGGTGAGCATGACAAACTCTCAACTGCCATGCTCGTAATGTCAAACAAGTTGTAACCTAATAAAGATGCTCCATGGTGCTTCACATTCACAAAAACTTGAAAAAAAGAAGAAAGTGCTTCTACATTATACAATGCTATTTAGTTTCCAATTAAAAAAAGTAATAAATTATCATAAGCTCTATTGAAATAAACAAATAAATAAAAAATACATTTCGAAAGCAAAAAATACAAAAAAGGGGAATAGTATCTCTTCCAATATTTAGAAATATATATTTATATATTTATAAAAAAAAAAAAACTAATTTGAAGGTAAAAGTGGCTGTAGTTGTGGAGCAGGACCAGTATTTAGCCAAGCATTTTTGTCAAGGAGATAATCTTCCAGTTTATAATATGCTTGTCTACATAGTGTGCGTTTAATGCATGTTTTAAATTTGGACTCATTTAGTTGTAGAATCTCAATTGGTATTTAATTATAAAATTTTACACAGTACCCCATGAAAGAGCTACGTACTTTAGCCAATCTGAATCGAGGTTGATCTAATTTGTTCCTATTCCTAGTATTAAAATTGTGCCTGTCACTTATCTTAGTAAAAAGATGAATGGAGGATCAATGCCTAATAGGATTGAGGCAATGTTCGAAAGAGTTCATCGTTGCCTTTGAACGCGAAGGGCAATAAAGAACATAGGTACCCACTTGTGTCTTTAGCTTTAGTTGAAAAAAAATTACCACTCCCTCTCGCTTCACGTAGAGCAGAAAAACTTAGAAGAAAAAGTTAATTATAAGACAAATACGACAATTACTGTTTAAACTAGTGTTAATAATTGATGACCCTTCAATTCTAACACAGATCTTCAAATATAATATTTAGAAAATAAATTATCATGTGGCGGTTAAAGTCTGTCTAATAAGTTAAACGACTTGGGTAATTATTAGGATTTAATGAAATCTGATGTAGTCAACACGGGTTCAATAATCAAGGTTGAATAAGAGATAGAGATCATTGTTTACTAACAGAAGAACCTTATATAAAGTACCGAATAGAAGTATTTTTTAAATGATTAAATATTATACAAAATTCCCACGTCGGTTGACTTATTAGACGGACTATACACATAAACATTTGGATAGAGCAGCGCAAACAATTTCCTGATGCACAAACTTCAAATCGAGTTATACGAATGTTTATTTCATACGGACGCCTCAGGAAATTTGTCGAAATTACACGTCACAATAGCAAATTCCGTACATCTTTAGTTAAGGAATTCATTATAAATTCAAAGTTTAAATTGCTGCCTTGAGCTACAACTCATCAGCGTTAAAAACTTTTTGAGGATAGCACTCCGTTTTATGTAGCATACGTCTGACGTCGACAACGCCTTCCGTTAGTTTAATTAGTACCACGAGCCTAATTCCTTCAAGTGTGCGTTCAATGACCTCAATGAAAAACTTAAAGAAGCGAAGAACACGATGTCTGCCCACAAACTTTGAAGCTATTCATTTTTTTTTTCTCTTGGACTCCCACTTAAGAAAGGTCGGAGGAAAAATTGTACGTTTTTTTGGTGAGATCTTGGCAACGAAGCAAGTTTTCACTTTTTAGTCGGTGTAGAATGACAAGCATTTTTATTTTCAGGAAGAATGCAATGATTGACCACACGGATGGTTTTAGGAGCCAGAATAACCTATATTTTCTTTTTATTATAAATTGTGCGTGCTTAAAGACAAGAAGTTAGTGTTATGTTATGAAATTGATTTTGATATTGAATTATAAATAGGTATAACATACAAAAAAATATATTTTAATACCTACATGATAAGTTCTAAATAAACCAAAAAAGAAATCATACTTGTGTTTCAAAACCCATTCATGTAAGTTTCAACTATATAATTGTTTGTTTCAATGTGAGTAAAGTTTCACAATAAGTAAATTCTCAATAATAGTGAGTTATTTGGTAATAATGGTGTAATTAAACTCTTACCTTATCGAGACACACAATTAGTAACCAGGCACTTAAATAACCAGACATTATAACAACTAAAATTTTCCACTTTCATACCGATTAAAAATTCATACCTAATTACGGCGAAACGGCACAAAATAAAACGGCATTTCTTTGTGGCACTAACTTCTTCACCGCTAGCTATAAATAATTCATGGCATATTGCTTCCAGTCGTTTGCCGTTATTAAGGCATCTTAACTATTGGCTGGGGCCTTGCCGTCTGTGTTTAACTTAATAGCTCTATTACTTCAATGAGCGACTGCATGCATGCGAATCAAACAACTTTATAATTCTGCATAGAAGTTGTTGAGCAATCAAAAGTTTATTGCGGGTTTCATGGTGGTTGAGTAAGGATGAATTCGACTTAATTAAAAAGAGTTATTGTGCTTTTCCTTCGTATTTCCTTGCCTTAAATCATTCTTTATGAGGAAATCTAAATCTAGCATTTCCTATATATGTTTATAATTTGTGCATGACAATTATAATAACGGTCATTGCACCTTAGTACCTCTTCGTAGCAATCAGAGCAATAAACTATATTATGTTTTCCAATAGCAGAAAATGTGATTTAAGGTGGCGCTAAGACTTTATTTCCCTTTAGTTCTACTTAAGCTAAACTTGTTTATCGTCCCCTAACATCATCGCTTACCATCAGTGAGATAGTGATAAAAAACGAGCCTATAGTCAATTAATAAAACTCACTAGATGTAGATTGATACTTTATTTTTTCTATAATTTTCTGTACAGATACAGTCACCACAGTATCTCACACCAAATTGAGCCCTCTCAGCTAAGTGGCATCGTTAGGAGGAGTGGCAGGCGGTCGCCGACTTCTGCGAAGCAGTAATGCTCGCAAAGAAGGAGGCCGAACGCATCAGGCGTTTTCGCCGCCGCCGGGATTCTGATCCCGATTTCCGGCCACCGTTGGCGCGGGCTTGCGGACAGTGAGCAATGGGTAGCTAGCTGCCCGGCCGTCCGGTAACTGTCTGGACCAAGCCCAAGTCGTCGACGGAGCGCACTAGGGGCAGCCTACTAGGGGCCAGGGTTATCCGAAAGCGGGCTCGAGCCCCGGTATGAAGGCTAGAAGGAATGGGGTGGGTCTTTTAGTCAGTAAGAGTCTGACACTATCTCCCACTCCGCCCAAGAACGAGGAATGGCATTGAATGATTTTTTCCCACCATAAAAAAAGGGCATCGTTTATAAACTTCCCATAGAATTTAGTCTTCTTCCCGTAGAAGTTAAACATTTTTTTCATTTCTCAAAGAGAAAAGAAGGAACGAATTAAAAAATAAACCCTACACTCTACCGTCCTGACGACGTGTAGCCGCTACATCATCGTATATGTCTTATACGGAATTTAAAACACCCTACACAATAATTTATAAATATTGTATGTGGACGTAGTACCTACAAAGCAGCAACATGTAACTTATAAAATGTTCCTGAAACCATCAGTTTCTGATACTTATGAATGCACACAAACTGATGTGATTTTCACGTCTTATCCATTGTTGCAATACGCTGCTCTATGTACAGTGTTATGCTAACAATGTTTTGACGACTTAAGCTGCGTACAAGCTTGCGAGCACTACGCTTAAGTAGCTCAGCATGTGGTATTCTGATGTATCTACAGTGTGTACTAGGATGGTGGTAAGTTTTTTTATTTTGGGTAACTACTTTGATAGTAGGAGTACGAGTAAGAGGAAGAAAGGCGATGGTTATGTGAATGTGGAGGAATGGACACTTTGATAAATAATCTAATAAGTAAATAAAGAGATTGGATGCTATCAGATAAATAAAAAATAAATGTAACGAATTTGGTTCAACACATACCATTGGGTAAAACATTTAGCGTCAAGTACTTTTGCAGCAATATAAATGGCTTAATATGAAGAGATGGTTATGTGAACACCTTAGTAAATTTGTTAGATTTCCAGATTTATCATATAAGCTACTGATGTGAATAACCACATACTAACCCAACTCACCTCCAAAATCAATCTACTCACAAATTCCAGGTGAGGCGATAGCATAAGGACACCAAAGATCCGCTATAGATCAAAGTGCAAAAGTATCCGCGGAGCATTACTCTTTCCTGTCAGCCACACCGTTGGGATTCGTCCCACAATGCACGCCATTGCCGCCGCGCCGCCGCCCGGGATCCACTCAATTTTAGTTTCTTTGTGACACACTTGGCCTTGTAGTGACGGGTCTCCACCTATTTTATATTTTGAATCGAAATTTTTGTTTGTTGATTTATTAGGTTTGAATAATTTGATTAAATTTTGAGCTAAATATTTGAGACAGATGACTTTTGGAGCGAGGAGAAATGGCAGGCGGTCGCTTGCTTCTACGCAGCAATAATGCTAGTGAAGGAGGCGCCAGCGCGCGTGTGGGTACGGATTTGCTCACACCCCAGCCTCCGAGATGCCGACCCCGAGTTCCAGCCACCGTAGGCATAGGTTTGCAGACAACGAGTTTTGGGTAACTCACCATCCAGCCATCGGATAACGATTCGGACTGAGCCCGAGTCGTCAATGGCGCATCTCAAGTAGATGTATGCAAAACCGTAAGGGCCCAGCAGGGACTACTGGAGCCATGGATTTGTTCTGAAAGAAAAACCCGGAGTCCTGGGACGCAAGGCAAAGGAGAAACATAAGAGTGGGTTTTAGTCAGTAAAAGTTTGATACGCTAAGTTATTAGATGATTTCCTAACTAAAAAAAAAATTCGCTCCGTCAAGAGCCAGAAAATTTATTTGATGATTTTTCGTCAATAAAATCCTCTGTCTATATTCATTTTCAATATTATGATCTGATATAAGTGCATAATGTTTATTATATTAGCTAGTATAGTGTCTGATAATTTTATTAAAGCTACACTTGACTGAAAATTATACGAATTAGAGCAAATCATAATTTTTGGATCCGTGCACTTATACCGGCGTGCTCCAATCTTAGTCTTATTTTTTGAAAAAATTGCCTATTATGACAATCAAAATGTAAATCAGTAAAAGATAAAATATAAATTGGTCTTAAAACAATATGAAAGTAATATACCGAGGTTTTCGATCGTTAACGAAGTAAAATTTGATGAATGGCTCGATTACAGATTTTACAAGATGAAATTCAAGTTCAAATATTTCATTAGGGTGGTCTTATTTATTAATAAAAAGAAAGTGGCATTTGTAAATGGTTGTTGAAATAAATCCTAACTATCAATAAAGAGGTAAAATAAAATGTTGGCTTTACGATAGTTTTAATTTTTATAGTTCCAGAACTATCAAAAATCAAATTGAAATGATTTATTTGGTTTTAAAAGCTTCATTAAGAGTTCGGTTCTTCTCCAGAGGAAACAACCAATTGAAATCGTGCACTAGCTTTTTAACGTTATATAAGTGCCCATGTAGGCCTACGTGAAATAAAAACATTTTGATTTTTATTACTAGTCTCATAAACTTCTTCTTTTTTTTCGTGTCTATACTCACAAACTATATTTTTTTGGCAACCTGCAGTTTTCAGGACCTATACGAGGCCAACAATAGAGTTGTACAGGTCTCATAAGCAATTGTCAAAAGTTGTCACCAAGTAACATTTTTTTTTTGTATAGATGAGACATTACCAAATGATTCCGTAATTTTATATAGAGCGAGAGAGTCTAAAACTCACCTGTTATCCGTTTCCCGCGTGCCTCAAGGAATTGTCAGAAACAGTAGGGATCCAGCTAGGTCGAAGCCCACTAGGGCCAGGATTAGCTCCGATAGATAGCTCGGCCCCGGTACGAAAAGCAAGAAGGAACGGGGTGGGTTTTTTAGTCAGTAAGAATTTGACACTATCTCCCGCTCGGGGATGTCATTCGGATGATTTTTATCCACCAAAAAAAAAAACCGGCCAAGTGCGAGTCGGACTCGCCCATGAAGGGTTCCGTAGCAGCAAGTAACATAATATAAAAGTTCTTGTAATGTGTTGTAACTTTGATCGATGTTTTAATAATAGTGTATTTTTTTCGGTTTATGACGCATTAAAAAAAACTTCTTACTGGATTTCGTTCAAACCAATTTTCGTTGGTAGTTTTTATAGTAATGTACACCATATATTTTTTTTAGTTTTATCATTCTCTTATCTTGGAAGTTAGAGGGGGGGGGACACACATTTTAATACTTTGGAAGTGTCTCTCGCGCAAACTATTCAGTTTAGAAAAAAATGATATTAGAAACCTCAGTATCATTTTTGAAGACCTATCCATAGATACCACACACGCATGGGTTTGATGAAAAAAAAATTTTTGAGTTTCAGTTCTATGTATGGGGACCCCCAAAATTTATTGCTTTTTTTCTATTTTTGTGTGAAAATCTTAATGCGGTTCACAGAATACATCTACTTACAAAGTTTCAACAGTGTAGCTCTTATAGTTTCGGAAAAAAGTGGCTGTGACATACGGACGGACAGACAGACAGACAGACAGACAGACATGACGAATCTATAAGGGTTCCGTTTTTTGCCATTTGGCTACGGAACCCTAAAAACTGTTATACGTCAATTACCCTTTACGTTCCAAGACCACGGTCAATCTTTATATATTATGAAAATAAGATCTGGCAGGCATCGGCCATTTTGAAAAACTAAGCTGCGGGCAAAAACAAGTTCCTTGCTCACAACAGGCATTTTTTATTCAATGATCATGTTTTTTTGTCTATTGTATCCTACCTTTTTATTTTACGATGTCGTGTGCTCCCCACTTAAGGAAAGGCTGCCTCGTCTCATGCTTGGATCGTAAGATATCTACGACAAAGGGAGTTTTACCCCGGAGACATTTTTGCCATGCTCTTTACTTTCAGTATTGTACCGAACTTCACAAGGTAGGCACCATTATATGATGCTATTTATTACTGCATTTGTTTCTTTATTCCACAAAACATTTATCTTACAAACAATACCTTTTACTGTACACTATATCAAATTAATTAATCGTGACACGTACACTGATTGATTCACTAGATAATATACTTAGAATCAAATCAAGTAACCTTTTCAAAGAAACGCTTCATTTTCCGAACTCTTTAAAGATCTATATCACCTTTCAATAAGTTGAAAGCGCTGAAAAGACTTGGAACATCGACGTGTCTTTCAGGAAAATGTGTTAAAGCTGTTATCGCACTGAAGAAAGCTAGCTTTAAATGAACAGCTTGTTCAAAACCTGAAAACTGGGTGCAAGGAAGTTTTGAGCGATAAAATTGCTTGAAATGACTGAATTTTATAAAATACTTCTTGAAATAGTCAAGAAAAAGATTTTTGGCTATTTGAGTTATGTTGACCTTACATATAACACATAGGAATAATTATATATAACATAATAAACTTTATACTGTTCCCGTGTTTTGACTCTAACCTTGGGACTCAAGCCTTATTTCTAAGAAAAAGAATATCGAGGTAATAAACATATGTATATTGTGCTGAATATATCTTATAATATAAAAATGAATCGCAAAATGTGTTGGTAAGCGCATAACTCAACAACGCCTGGAACGATTTCGCTAATTTTTTTTTGTTGTGTTCGTAATTATGAGGAAAAGGTTCTTATGGAAAAAAAATGAAAATTAGGGTAGAGTAGGGTAGGGTAGAGTAGGGTAGAGTAGAGTAGGGTAGAGTAGGGTATAGTAGGGTAGAGTAGGGTATAGTAGGGTAGAGTAGGGTATAGTAGGCTGAAGTAGGGAAGAGCGGGAGCAAAGCCGCGCGGGCAAAAGCTAGTATCTAATAAAGATTTTATCATAACTGAGTTAAGGTGACTTTGTATGAATCTTATAAATAAATACATCATCGTAACTATAGCATTAGGTACACTAGACTTATCTAATTTAATGTCTGACACATTTCAGTTTTGATTAAATAAATGATACAATCTTCTAGAATAGAGCTCAGAAAATTAACGCTTTTCATAACTTTTGGCATAAGAATGGAAACATTGTTACGAATAATGTAATAAAGTCTTAAGGCGAAGGCTAATTAAAATGGAAATCACAAATTTTAATACACGCATTAGCACCCGAAATATTCTAATTATAACATTTTTAAATATGAAATACAAATGCAAATTACAGCAGTATTACAAGTATTCTGACAGGGCTCATAAAAAGTTGGCACACTGTGAACTTTCCCTTTGCATATTCATGGAGAAAACTCAGTTGGAAGTTTTTGGTGAGAAATTATGCTAATTTCATCCGTCTTGGCGTTTTCATAAATTATGAGTTGTATCGGAGTAGGTGCATGCGGTTTGTCGCCCTCCCACCAAATTCTGAACAGACTTAATTCAGGTAATGAAAGATTAAGTTCATCGGAAACTCGAAATAAATTCAGCCCTTTGAATTCTCTGAATCGTTCGGAATTGATGCTGAAATTAAAACGAGGTAGACTGTTTCTGGGTAGGAGCTTAATTATAAACACTTTCTTAGAAATGGTTCGGAATTGATATTCAAGAAGTGTCTTGTTATGAATTAATTTTGTATATTATTGTTAAGACGTTCAAATTATGTAATGGATACCTGTTAAGTAATGAGAACGATATTATGTAAACAAAACAGTTTTAAGCTACAATAATCATTAATAAAAAGAGAAACTGAATAACTTATCAACGCACAGCCAAAACTTAAAGTTGATTCAAAACTACCCGCAATTGAACATTTTAACGGGTCTAAAAGATTGTAAGATGAAAAATTTTTATCTGTTCGGTTAATAAACATGAAATTTGGCACACATTTTAATCAAAAAGAATAATAAATAGTGTCATTTTAGTCAGCACTATTCTGAAAATACGGTTTAGGGGTGTTACATTTTTATAAAAACTTTATCGCGAACAAAGTCGCTGGCAAAGTGCTAATTATAATATAGATTAGCAAACAAAATACAGATGCTTGAAAGTCACAACAATATCGGAATACTAAAGTGTAAAACGCAGCAGCTGAGCGTATTCTGTTCTCTTAACTATGTACCAACAGCTTCCCTAGTGCTGCTCCAAAATGATTTTCGAATGGAGAATTTCTCGAACCTTGTTAAACAATAAACTAAAGAGCGAATTCATTATCCACTATCATGTGATAGAACACGTTCAAATTGTGATACCATTCCGTCCAATTTCTCTAAAGGAGAACTCGAATTTGCCTAAGCCCCGTGGGGTATTCACGCTGGCGGGCTAAACAAAAGACGGCATATAGGAAGATTTATGAACAATTCACGACGCAATGATATGGGGTATCTATTCAAATCCTCCTCTGAATTCGGGGGCAGGTACTCGTATCAAGATGATGTATGCCCACGATACAGTACAATGGGCTCGTAGGTAATTTAGTTCGCTCGTTTCCACTGAATTGAATTTTTATGGGATATACGATGTACCTTATTGTGTATTTACAGCCTTATTGTTGCAATTGTTTGTATCAATTTCCCAAAAAACAATATTACAACATATTTATTTATTAGCTTCGGTCGTGCGTATTTATTTATTAGCATCACGCGAGCAACCCTGGCTTCGCTCTGATAGTCTAAAACTATTTACTAAAATAGTACCTACTTAACGTTCTACATGTTCTATTCTAGAACTTGGTCTACCCGTGTACCAAGTTTTATTGAAACCCGTTCATCCATTTGAGCGTGAAGAAGTAACAAACAAACACCCACGCTAATACTTATATAAACTTCCGCGTTACAATATTAGTATGACCTGTACACATAGAAATATTGTACCAGAGACTTACCGACTATCCAACTCCAGTTATAACTTAATAATGGACGCCTTTGAAAATAATTAAAACAAGGTTGTTCCTGATTAAGTTTAGGGTCCCACGACATTTTGAGAAAATACAACTTTAGCAGAAACTTGAAAGGTTTTCGGTAATGAACAGACAATTTGTAATGCGGTACACAACTATTAATAACACCCGCCAGTAATGTTTATTACACGGGGCACGCGATACAGTGATTCCACTAAAAGCATCTCGACATAGGTAGGCCTCTTACAAAACTCTCACTGGGAATGAAACACGCATTTTCTATTGAGAAATTTTTTATTCACTCAGCGTAGTACTGAATAGTGTTTCGGAAGCTTCAAAGAAATATTTTCCGGATGGTATTCGGTGCAGAGCATTAAATATTCACAGCAATATGCCATGCTCGCCTTCCAAAATAACTTATGCAAATATACGTAAGTTTGTATGTTTTAGAATGTGTATTGCTTGAGTTAGATGTTACAGAAGTATGTGCTAAAAAAAAGTGAAATGGCGTCGTTTCATCAAGTCTCAGGTGTCCTTTTTGCGTAGCGTTAGACACATAATGTAATGAATACCCGTATGTAGGTAAGTTTTCTACTCTCGTCTACACCAGCCCTATTTATAACCAACGGGTGTGTCACCATTACGTTTAATATTAACGGGACGCCTCGCAAGCTTGGACAGTTTCAGAATGGGTAAAAGGATACTAGCCATAGGGTTGGTATATTTTATTTTAGTTCGGGACACACAATAAAAAAGTTTTATTGAAAGTTAAATTTGTTTCGGAGCGTTTCGTTTACCCGTCTGTCCAATCGTGCACAATGCAGCTATGGGGTCTGGCCTGGAAAATAAACGTCTGTGTAGACACATAGACTTTTATTTTTCAATAAAACTGGGAGTTGTCCCGGGCAGAACGTGAGGCATGGCGACACAAGGTAAAAAGTTATTCGGTAAAAAGAATATTGGGTTTTCTCCTGCTATTCAAGTATCACTGAAAGGTCCTTTTTCAACCTAAGTACATTAGCGGGACCCTTTTAACTTGGCGTTTGTTTGTCTTGTCACGTCGCTAGCGAATATAAATAACAAACAAAATTTATGTAGGCCCAAAGTGTAAAACCTAAGTAATTAATTAAATTACTATAAATCTAATTTATCTTCTTGACCTTTTAGTTCAGACGCTTAACTTTATTGTTTAATGCCTGAATTCAATTAGCTGTGTAAGACAGATTGCGATACTAGGTGTACTCGTGGGTTTGTCTGTTCGAACGATATTTTTTAGTTTTCGCAATGTAGGTGTATAGTAAGTATAGCAACAAGTTTTTTAATTGTATAGTCATTGGTTTTTTGTTTAGGTTAGAAAGGCGATTTTTTATCAAAAAAGCATACTTTTTTATTAGAATGTAAGTATCTGCATTAAGTTTATACGTAAACAAGGTAGATAAATTCAAATATATTAAGAATATATTAACCAATTAAAACAAACAATAAAAAAAAAAAATTAAAAAGAAAGCAAATAATAATTTTAATCAAAAACTGGTAAAAGTACTAAGTTATTATATTATAAAATCGTATTGATTTACAAAGTGGTTACAAATTCATGAAGTTAGACCAAACCTGGATGAACAAAAATGAAAATATTTGGCCGTGTTATTTGAGTTTACAAACATACGACACTTAGGAGTCTAATTATACCTCCATAATTGTAATTAGACTCTTAAAATTCTCAAACTAAGAAGTTACATACACATATACATATACACATTACACTTCTATAATAAGCTTCCTAGTCATATTCAACAACTAAGCCTTAATAAGTTCAAATCATTTGTAAAACGTAAACTTTGTCAAAAGGCTTTTTACACTGTAAAGGACTATATTCAGGACGAGAAGGCTTGGGATTGACCTGCTCCAGTACCTACTATAACTGTTGATATTTTTGTTTGTATCTTTTTTTTGTATTTTTTTTAATTATTTTTATTTTCAAATGTGCTTTTTCTTTTTATTTTATTTAATTTTTTACAATTTGACATTGCGATTATTTTTATTTTATTTTACAAATTGACGTGTATAAATTTTAATTAGGTACTTACAAGTATTTTTTTTTTCTTTGACATAAATATCTACTTTGCTAAATATTTAGTAAACTATTAATTTCCCTAGATTATTGTAAATGTGAGGACTAAGTTGATTGCTTTTTCTTTGCTATTCAGTAATTTTAACGTTTGTCTGGCAATTTGAGTATTTTCTGCGGCCTACCCAAATGTCCTTTCTTTGGTATTGTTCGTCAAGTCGTAGAGCTCCTTAGTAGTCCTAAGTTGAGCTTTTCGAATACTGTAAAATGCTTACACTGATTGGACAGGTCCACTCAAATCTGTATGGTTCTTTCTTCAAAAGACCATCTCAGACAAATCTGCATGGTTCTCATGTGATTTGACCATTACATATTTACTGTATGGACTTTAAAAGAGACTTTGACCCCTGAGTTTGTTTCGGTGTTTCTTCTCAGGGTAGTCAGATAGGAAACACCGGCTTCATCTAGCATAAACTGACGAAAAAAAATTGACATGTAAAAATGTTTTTTAAAACCTATTTACAAAATAAATATCATTTATCATTTATCATATAAGTTTCAACAATGCCCAAAAAAAAAACAATTGAATAAGTTATCCTTTTTTTATTTTTTAAACCACCACTGTCTTAGATTTTTTCTAACAAAAGGGTGGCCAAAGAAAAAGGAATTAAATCGATCAAATCGTTTTTAAGTTTGGACAAGACTAACGGACAGTAAATCAGCATTTTTTTATATATAGGTACCTATAGATAATCAAAAGTTGTTGAACTAACAACTACAGTCTGGTCTAGTCCTTTTTATCTTCGTTCTCTATAACCTACTTAGCAGAAAATTACCTTTGTTAGTAATAAAAAACATAGCTGAATAAAACAACTTTGTATTTACGACAGTACTCTCACAAATTTCGAACAAAAAAGTTCCTTTTGTACAATGACAAACAAAGGTCTTTCAGTATTTGACTTGATGGCTAAATTATATAGCTTTACTCTCATGAGAGTCTGTAAATACGAGGTTGCACACATCAAAAACACAACCAAGTTTTTGCGAAAGCTCTGTGATGACGGAGGTACATTTTCGTTTAATGCTCCATTGGTGTAATTGCTGTAAGGCGTTCTGATGTTAGCATAAACAAATAAATAAATAAAATAAAAATACTTTGTAATTCGAACTCTAGTTAAATATTTTTAATATTTAACTAGAGTTCGAATTACATATACCAAGAAATTCAAATTATATTCATTCACAACATTATCACAAAACCAAAACCCACCCTTATCTTACCAGATCAGAATTACAAGCATCCCACCGATCCTTAGTTATATCCAGCATAAATCTGCAAGAACGTGAAGTGAATTAAGCAGTACATAGTGAATGGTATCATAAAGTACATTGTTTCACTGCTATAAATCACAATATTCGAACGAGAATTGCGTCTGAATCCTAAATCGCAACAAGATATACCGAACCGTCGCAAAATTTCCACATAAAACCGTAAAACATACGAAAATGATTTATAGTAGCCTCGATCTGTTAGGGCGTGTTCGCGGGACAAAAACAGATTATCGAAATCCCAGTTATACCCAACAATCGGTTTAGTTTGGCGATGTACGAATAGCTTGACAGACGACAATGTGAACACTCTATTAAAGTCACTTTATGTCTCGTCTAGTTTTTTCCCACAACTTTCATAAAAGAAGTCAAGAAAGTGGTTGAAAAAGTATATTCATAAGATACCTGAAACATTGAATAAAGCATCTGTTTTTGTTCCTTTAATGTAACTTTGTGCGTATAATATATGTTATGTATGTATTCAATTGGATTAGTTTTACTATAATTCTTATGAAATTTTTTTGTTTAAATTTTTTTTTAATGCGCTCACTTATTTTCTGTAGTGAGAAATAACAAATATCTGCATAATTCGCTTTGAATACGCTCACGGTCCTTGTAGGGTCGATCGGCGGTTTTGTTGTTTTTCTAAAATAGTGCGGTCTATCAGACTGGTAGTACAATTGTCTTATAGAAAAGGGTGTCAATCAAAAAGGTAGTTATGGTGATTTCTACCTATATATTTTCCAACAACTATAATAAGTCTACATTTTTCATCCAACTCTCCTGTCGCAGGTCTGCTAGAAGAAATGTCGTTGAAATAAGCAGCAATTTTGTACTCTCCTATCTATATTTGTTCTTTTCTTTTAAGTATTTCTGTATACATAAATAAATAAATAAATAAGCATTCAGGTAAACTTTACAGTACTTACAGTGTTTATGTTCAGCAATTTAAACAACAGAAAGTGCTTAGCGTAGCTGTACTATCACAAGTACGGCCTTATTCCAAAATAAATAGGCGTGAAGATGTCTAGAAATGTACAAACAAAACCCTTCATCAAGATTGAAATCTCAGAAATTGTAGGTTAAGTGAGGATACGTAAGTAGCATTATTATAATATTATTTTCAAAGGTAGCAGGTACTCTGTTTGTGAAGTCTGACGTTCAAAGCAAATTATGAGGAAGCTACCGAGCTACGTAGTAAGTGTGGAAAGTACCTGAGAGCTCTTGTTCCAGAATATACTGGTTTCATTAAAACCTAGTTTTCTACGTTTATATTGTTTTTGTACCATTTTTAGTATAAAAGACATTTATAGAGACAAAACTTATGCGTTACAGGATTGTTCAAAATTATCACCATAGTACCACAAAATAGACAGGTACAGAAGATAATCTCATGTATGTACTTCACTTTATACGAGTATACTTACGCTTGGACGCACACTAATGAGCGTTTGAGCCGGAACTGTTCAACGAGTGGTCCGAGACGCTCCCGAGACATCGTGTCCGTGAGCGGTGTCTTTGTGTGCGTTGCTCAAGCGCGCTTTGTATGTAGATTGACTTCTGTACCTATATATTTTGTGGTGATACTGAAACGCAAATGGTAGTTGAAGGAATACGGACAGGTTTTAGTCAGTAAAAGACTGGCACTCGCTCTCCTTTCACCAGAGCGGAAGAAGTTATAAAAAAATGGGCAAGTGAGGGTTCCGTGCAAACTTACTTATGTAAATAGTTCAATTCCGGAATGGAGTCTCGAAAGATTTTTCCAAATCGTAAGAAAAATATTTGTGACGTAACAACAAATTTACAGATTTCAAATTTATTCACGTATGCTATAAGATCTCGTTTTATACCAAATTTCAGGATTCTGGGTCAATGGGAAGTACCCTATGCAAATATAGCAAATACCATAAAAAAAACAATGACTCACTTTATGCAAGGCATAAATATTTATATTTTTACTATTTCACGTTCTAATTGTGCATGGTCTACACAAGTATGCCCGTCGCTTTACTTGCATACCGTTGTAGCATGCAACTTTTGATTAGTAAATGTCACAATGTCATGCGAGATTATTTAGATTGCTTATTATGTTTTTGTGAACGTAAGGTCACCGCACATAGCTCGCTATCCGGCCGTCCGGTAACTGTCCGGACCAAGCCCAAGTCGTCGACGGCGCGCACTGTTCCCGCGCGCCTCAAGGAGTTGTCAGCAACAGCAGGGACCCAGCCGGGTCGAAGCCTACTGGGGCCAGGGTTATCCGAAAGGGCGCTCGAGCCCCGGTATGAAGGCTAGAAGGAACGGGGTGGGTCTTTTAGTCAGTAAGAGTCTGACACTATCTCCCGCTCCGCCCAAGGGCGGGGGATGTCAATGCATGATACCGGCCACAACCACAAAACGCCGCTACCATATTTCCTATAGTTCTCACATTTTATATATGGATTCGCCGCACATGCCAATGACTGCCACATGTTACAAATCGCCGCTGTGACAACACGCTACTCGCGCATTTAAACCTACTTCGTTAGAGTCCATTATGATCACATTATGATACTGCGCATGTGGGTTAAAAAAACAGTAGCTACTAGTCACAAGTGGCTGTCCCGCGCTTCAGCTGTTTATATGGCCGCTTCTAGGTTAGCTTAGATGTTTGTGGCCGTTTCTAGCTTCTTGTAGCGGCGTTTGCGTATGTGGCCTGTATGCGGTGACCCTAACAGCATCCTGAACAGACAAGTATGTCCCGTCAATAACCATAGTCGACTAATACAGCCACTTTATATTTACATAAAATGATTCAATAAAAATGCACGTCATGTAATAGCTACGGGATTGTCCGAAAGAGAGGAGCTCCCTTTCTTTCTAACTTTGAATGATTGATTGATCTTTTTAAATGATCACTTCAAAATCCATTTAATTTTGATTGTTCATGCCTCTTACTGTCATACTAAAGTTTAGCTAGCACTAAAGTTACTTAAAAACTATATTTAACTAAAAGATGAGGCCAGTGACATCTACCGAGAATTATGTCCACGATGTCACCTTAACCAGATATGCTTCTACTGGTTTTAATTATAATTCCTTTTTTGGTTGTTGCTTTGATTCTTTGATTTGAATTTCAAAAGTAATTTTAGAACGCACTTTAAAATTTCTACCTATCTATGAACATCTAGAAAACCAACATTCTATGTCATAAATGCACTGCCATGTCTAGGTGATTGGCGTTGGCGACCTGGCAGGCGGTCGTCTCTATCAGCGCAACAGTAATGGTAACGAAGGAGGTTAACACGTCCTCATACTCCAGCCGCCGACACCTCGACACCGATTTCCAGCCACCGTGGGCGTGAGCTTGCGGACGACAAGCAAAGGGTAGCTCGCTGTCCTGTAACCACCTGGACCGAGTCCGAGTTGTAGGCGGCACGTAGTGTTCGACGCGCGCCTCAAAGAGATGACAGCAAAAGCGTAGAGGCCCAACATCGAAGCAGCCTACTCAAGCCATGGGTTGACTCCCAAACGGGGTCGCTGAAAAGCTAGACCAAAAAGAAACATAGGTATGGTTTTAGTCAGTAAATTCGGACATATTGCTTCACTCTAGAGCATGAAAAGTCATTGGATGGTTACCAACCTTAAAAAAAAACTTTCTATATCAAAAATGACGTAAATCTTATTCCCTCAGAATGCACCCTCTAATCTTCTTACATCGCTGTTCAGATCTGTTCACATTTGTGTCATAAAAGAGACCGTTTCCCATAAAAACAGACGGCCAAATCTGGCCAGTCTAAAAAATATAACGACATATTCCGCTGAGATTTTATCGCATTCTGATCGTGTTATCTTATGAGAATATTATATTAAATTTATAATCACGGCTTAAACTTTACATGTATATGTGACTTATTGAAATTATTGTCAGATTTGAATATTAGATAGATTTTGTTGATAAATGTGCTGTTTAAGTACACTTTATGTATGAATGAACGATAAATAGACACTTATTTAAACACGAATTCCCTAGCCGAAGTCTGTGTTTTTTTTAATGGTCGATAGGTTCGTGCTTGACCGCTATTTTACCAGATGGAAAGTGACGATGCGGTCACGATGGAACGTTCTTACCTAGTACGAGTAGTAACCTAATCACTCCTGACTTAAAGATTCCCGGGTTGCGTTTTCTGAATGCTTCAACCTAGAGGTCTTTAAGTCAAGAGTGAATAGGTTACTTTCAAGCAAGCGTGCTTCATTGTCAGCCACATCATCTTACCTTCAGGTGAGCCCACTAGTTAACAGTTAGTTCGCGATTGCCCTAGTGGGCAATCGCGAACTTATTTAAAATAAAATTAAAATGTAAAGATTTTCCATTACGAAAATAAAGCTCCCTATTAAAGGCTGTGGGAATGTAAGAAAGAGTTATCGCGGCCTAGGAACTCAAAAAACAACTTAAAGAGTTTAAATATAAATGAGTTTAACTCGTAAAGGTCTGATACTCCCTCTCGCTCAACCCAGCGGGAGCGGGAGAAGTTATTTGATGATTTCTCAACTTCAAAAATAACCTCTTTACATTACGACTTATAAAAAAATTAAGCTCTAATATATTTATGATACTACCATCGTGAATGAAAATATCACATTAGTCAAAAATGATACATAGGTTATTCTTCGGTTTCCAATGAAGAGATTTATTAGATAAAGTACAATGACCACTTTTGCCATCCAGATATAAAATAAGCAATAAAAGTAATTAAACTTAAAGTAACTAATAAAATCATATATAGTGTAGATAATGTAGACTAAAGTTATCATCCGTACTCCATGTGATGAGAAAACTAAAAATAATGTAATAACCAACCAAAATGTTACTATAAATATTTCTAACTTTAGTATAGGATTTCCAACATTAATGTATGCTTTTAAGCTATTGCATAGCTTCTATCGCGGGCCTTGAGCGTGGAGACCGAATCCAGAAATTCCGTAACGAAAATAACCTAACACCACCCTCATTTGTTTTTTGAGCGTGGTGACCGATAAGAAAAGAAAAGAGTGAACAATCAATAAAAATTCAATTCAATGTGTGAAAGTGTAACTTCAATTAATATCAAAGAAAAAAAAACAAAGGAAAAAAATACTGCATAAATAAAATAAATAAATAATTATAATTGCATAAGTTGACAAAAATGCTATGCAATAGCTTTACCGCGGCAGTACCCGAGTGCCACACGTCTTTTATTTTTCAGTTTTCATGCAAGCTATCAGTCGCTTCCTTCGGAGGCTTCTTGCAAACATGTTGATGAATACGTCATCTATAGCATTCGTATCAAATTCCGACGACGTGGCTTGCTTACCATTAGAGTTCGCAATACATAAGGAATACAAATTCGCAATACGTACCAATGTTATCAGTGCACAGGTGGATGGCATCGTGCCCCTACATTCACGACACTCCGGGGATGACAGGGGATTGTTTATTCCCAGCAAGGGAATTCACCTGTATAGAAAAATATAAGAAGTAATTGGTACGGTACATCAATAAAAGTTTCTAGACATAAAATATTCCGTAGACGTACTATTTTGAAGCTCGTGACAGTAAAAATGATCATGAAGAAAAGTTTAACGATAAAAATTATAAATGGCTGTTTACTTACTTCTAAAAATATTTCGGAGGCTCCCTTCTAAATTATACTAAAAAAGCTCCATTACTCCACCAACCCATTTTTTATCTAGTTAAGTCATATCATAATAATGACAATCTGCGACTAAAATCAAGCTACTTTGTAAACGCCCTTAAATAACTTTGTTCTTCGGGTAGCGTTCGGGTGTTTCCGCCGATAACCGAACGACTCCTTCTGTCTTTATTTGCAGTCGGTGTTTGCGGGCGCGTAGCACGGCAGTTGCGACGTAGCGCTCGTAGCGGTCTCGCCTACGCTGCCCTCTACGACAGTTTGGCGTAGAGATCTTTCTCAATTCCATTCTGAGATTTCAACTGTAATTGGACGTTTGAATAATAGTTTTTTCTTAATAGAATAATTAACATTGGTGTTTGATTAATCGTTAGTTTATAAGTGCTTGGAAAATCACTTCGCAACAGGTAAGTCATTTTGAAACTATATTTGTCATTTTATTGAATTTTCAGTGTTTCATCAAAGTTTGCAATATTATAATTTCGATTGGATTTCATTTGGTTTCGACGTGTTTATTATGTGTTATATATTATAAATACTAATATTACGTGCGTCATACTCCTTCTGTTTCCATAACGAAGTGCTAGCTAATATTATGGTAATGAAATCTCGCAGTATGCTGCGTAGCATTTACATAAACAAAAATGGGGTTTATATCGTGCCAAGCTACGGTGTTTCGTGTGTACGTAAAGTAATATTTCATCTCGCGATACGAGCTTAATGCCGGCAACAATAACCGTACAAAAACTCTCACAATTGTTCTAGTTTCAAACTTCTTGGTGCCAGAAACAATACGTTTGCGGCGAGAAAAACTGCTTGAATAATTATGATAAAAAAAATGACGTGTTTTTACGAGCGCTGCTTTTTCAATTGTGCTTTTATCTTGCCGTCAACGCCTTTCGCGTAAGGCTTTATGACACACTTTATTTTGATAAGCATCTCTCGACGTCGCCTGGTATCGTCGTTCCTTTTGCTTGAATCGTACCTTAAGTATGTTTACTAAGTTGCTGTGTGTATTTTGGGAGTAAATACTGGAATGTGGACAATAAGCTCGCATTACGTTCCTTTTAAGGATACACAAGTGTCTATTTGGCGCTTACCCTCGCTTACACTCCGGGGTCGTATTCTATAGCATCACGAGCGCTCGAGATAATTAATTAGCCCCTTTGATACCGACATAGGCAGCCGCTTCGTTCATCGTGAGATCTTTACCGAAGAATGCCTCTCGTTTTGTTTAGCTACCTTGTTTTCTGTTCTTAGTTTGTTTGTAGAGGCTTAATGAGTTATTTTTCAGCGGGTAGTTTTGTTTTTTGTTACATAATGAGGTGTTTTAAGAGGGTGTTTATCTTTTCGTGTTTAATTTTGTATTTAATGCTTGCTTTCATTTCTACTCGTGACTTATGTCTGGTTGTTATTTGAAGTTACTGAATTGGGTACTATAGGTGTTTTTTTTTTTTAATTAATTATATAACTAAAATAGAAAAACGTATAGATCTGGTGAGGGTTACAGAAATCCGATGGATGCGATAAGCGCAGGACCAGTCATTACGGCGACACTTGGGGGAGGCCTATGTCCAATAGTGGATATCTTTCGGCTGAAATGATGATGATGTTGATGAATATAAAAAAGGTTACTTTGCTTTCCGTAATCCGGAGCTTACAAACCGAAGAGCCAACTTCGATCGAACATTAATCAAACATTTTTCAATATCAAAAATTTTCCTTCTTTCCTTATAAAGCGGACTTTTCCTTAATATTTTTTTTTCTTTGATGCTTTTATGTTGGCATTGTTCCATCTCAGTGAAATTAAAAAAGGGAATTCATCATCTGCACTGAGCGTTGAAATAAAGCCGGGGGCAGATGTTGTTTTCTGACGCGAATATTTAAAAATTCCTTGCGCAAACTTTCTAGCCTGAAGATATATTATATTTTTGATCTTGTAAATTGCTTCAGTTTCCGTCCCAATCAGATAAATGATTTAACAATACGATTATATGGGAGGAATTGTCATAGACTCAAAATTTTAATGTCTGTAGTCTGTTGTTGAGGATATTCAATTCACTTTTGTAGGTCTAAAAAAAGTACCAAGTCCAAGTGTTTTTGTAGGACTTTGAATTTGACTAAAATGAAATAAAGAAAATATTATCATATCAGCATAGTATTTTTTTTTTTTTTTTTTTTTTTTTTTTTTTTTTTTTTCGATGGGAAAAATCATCTTATGACAACCCCTGCTCTTGGGCGGAGCGGGAGATAGTGTCAGACTCTTACTGACTAAAAAACCCATCCCGTTCCTTCAAGCCTTCATACCGGGGCTCGAGCGCCCTTTCGGATAACCCTGGCCCCAGTAGGCTTCGACCCGGCTGGGCCCCTGCTGTTGCTGACAACTCCTTGAGGCGCGCGGGAACAGCGCGCGCCGTCGACGACTTGGGCTTGGTCCGGACTGTTACCGGACGGCCGGACAGCGAGCTACCCATTGCTCACTGTCCGCAAGCCCGCGCCTACGGTGGCTGGAAATCGGGATCGGAATCCCGGCGGCGGCGGCGGCGAGAGCGCCGTTGCCTGATGCGGTCGGCCTCCTCCTTAGCGAGCATTACTGCTTCGCAGAAGTCGGCGACCGCCTGCCACTCCTCCTCGCTCCGGACCATGGCCTCGACCAAGGCCCGGCGCGAGAGGTCTCCGCCGCCGATCACCCCCACGAGGGCACGGCGATGCTCCGTCCAAGCAGGGCACACCGCGATTGTGTGCTCCACCGTGTCCTCCGGGCGTTCCGCACAGTGGCGACACCCAGGCGTCACTTCCGCTTTAATTCGGAACAGGAACCTCCCGAACTTGCCATTTCCGGTGAGGACCTGTGTCATGCGGAAGGTAAGGACGCCGTGAGGTCTTTCCAGCCACGCCTCAAAGAGGGGACTTATCGCCATAATTGTGGCGTGCCCAGCACTGGGTTGCGATAGTCGCTGACGCCATTCCACCATGAGATCCCGCCGGAGCTCTGTCCGCCATGCCGCGACCTGTCGCGGCAGAGGACTTTCACCCCGGCGTTGCATCTCCACGCGCATGTCGTGCATGTGTGCAAGGACTGTTGCCTCCAGATCCCACGGTGGTAGGCCAGCCAGAAGGCTCGCCGCTTCGCGGGAAATCGTGCGGTATCCCCGCACCATCCGAATTGCCATGACCCTCTGGCAGGCGTTCAGAATGGCCGCCGGTCGCTTTTGCAGCGATGGCGCCCACACCGGCGCCCCGTAGAGGGCCATGGACCGAACGATCCCCGCGTAGAGCCTCCGGCAGGAGGCGTCTGGACCCCCAAGGTTGGGCAGGAGCCGCTTGAGAGCGGCCCCAGTCCGGTTGAGTTTGGGAGCCAGACGTCGGAAATGCTCCACGAAATTCCACCGGCTGTCGAGGACGAGTCCCAGGTACTTCATCGTCGACCCGACACCGATGTGAACTCCTCCTACCGTTAGTTGGGAACTCATTGGCGGCGCGTTCCGAGAGCGGCGACCGTGAAAGCACATCGCCTCGGACTTGTGAAGCGCCACCTCGAGTCCCAACTCCTGGATCCTATCAACGACCATCGCAACCCCGCGTGTCGCTAGAGCGACCGCCGCCTGGTACGACTCTCCCTGCGCTAGAACCAGCGTGTCGTCTGCGTAGCAGACCACGCTGACCCCGTCAGGGAGGTCGCCCCGCAGCACGTAATCGTACCCGATGTTCCACAAGGGTGGCCCTAGTACCGACCCCTGCGGAACACCGCACGACATCTCCCGACGTTTCCAGTCTCCCTGGTGACCGGGGTAGACAATATACCTGTCCGACAGGTAGGCCTCGACTACTCGACAGAGGTATTCGGGCACCCGGTGGTACCGGAGTGCCCTCCGGATCGTACTCCAGGGCAGGGAATTGAAAGCGTTGGCAATGTCCAAGGACACTGCCACGACACACCTACCCTGGGACACCGCATCCCCCGTCGTGAGGGCTCGCACGCGCATGATGGCGTCCACCGTCGAGCGCATCCTGCGAAAGCCGAACTGTCCGTCCGAAAGGTCCGGCCCCACCCGTGAAAGGCGCGCGACGAGGCGGCTCGCGATCACTCTTTCAAAGAGCTTGCCCACCTCGTCGAGCAGCACAATGGGCCGGTACGCGGACGGAGAGTCCGCAGGGCGCCCTGGCTTTGCTTTATCAGCATAGTATCGACTAACCCAAAATATTTATTTATTTAAAACTTAATGCAAAACAAAGGTACAAAGGCGGACTTAAGGCATTCTCTACCAGTCAACGAAGGGTGGTGAAGAGAAAACATGGCAGCTGCATAAATAAAGGATTTTTTTAAGAAAACAAAGATACAAATGTAATTTTTTCTGTTATCTTTAATGTAGGCTCGAGCCATAATGAAATTTTCGTATAAAACCACAAAGGGTACCAAAGATCTCTGAACAATTGATTTTTGGTATTATGATAATATGGCTATTCACTTTTACCTACCACATTAACAATTAAGAACCTGTAGTATATTATCGTTTGATAGATTTTATTGAGTAGTACCTATACATATGTACGTTGACGGTCGGAATTAAAAGTCTGTCATTGGAAATCACAAGAAATAACAGCGTAACATGCTTTAATCGTCAAAAATAATTTGACAGTTATCACCACATGTCATTTTATTAATTGTCGGTATAAAACGCATCCTTGACCATATCACCACTTACCATCAAGTAAGATGGTGGTTAATCGCGAGCCTAGCAATAATAATAAAAAAAAGTTAGCCAGTTATTTTTTCACCACCGGAGGAATTGTACAATAAAAATTATGTACCAGTCTCATAGACTCATAGTCTCATAGACTGGTACTTATTTTTTATTGTACAATTCCTTAGACATTTTCTGTAATATTGCACAAGTACTTATAAATAAATAAATAATACCTCAGGCATTATGAATATATTAATTTGCTATAGAAACATTGAAAATTTTTCCTTAAGTATAACGAGCTTCTGAAAGGTTTTGTGAACCGTTTTTCCGCCCACTATAAGGAAACCTCCGTCTCTTGATTTCTACTGTTGAAGATCTCGTAAAAGAATATTTGATACTGCAGTGATATTTTTTTTTGTAAATATTTCACTTAATCCTACATGAAGTGAGCTGCCGACCTCTAGCTTTGAAAGGAATGACACTGCACACTCATTTTCACTGTGTTATGTTTTCAAGATAGACAGGTTCATATGAAAGGTTATAGACAAATATAATTATCAAGTAGTCTTAGAAAAAGCATCATGACCGCTGTAACTCGCATATTTGGTAGGTTAATTTTTGTAGTAACTACTTACTGTCTTTAGAAAAGTCGAAAAATTAAATAAATGTGGGGAAGATGGACTATCAGGGCGCTATTCTATATAAATATGTTTCCTAATGGCTACAACTCGGAAATCTTTAAATCAAGAGTGAATAGGTTACTTCTAGGGAACCTATTCGTATATAAACGCGCCCCATCATCGACCATATCGTCGCTTTCCATCAGGTGAGCTAGCAGTCAAGCGCGAACTTCTTTTAAAAAAATATTTAGGCTCACACTTTTTTTCATGTGTTACTTGGTCAAGTGACTTCTCCCGCTCTAAGATAGAACGAGAGAGCGCGACCGTTTTTTAATAGCTAAAACCCATCTGTGTCCTTGAGTTGCATTAATTTGCGTTTTAGGGCCACGGTCACTCTTTCAAACGTTCCCGTATAACGTTGACTTTAACTAGGAATTACTCCTGTATCATGAGCTCCTTCAGAAACATATAAAAACAACCAGGTCTTGATCTGCTACCTGTAGGTCGTACAAATATTTTGTTTCTAGGGGCAGTCAAGTGCAACAAAGAAGCGTAGGTGATAATTAGGAATCTGTAAGAGAAAATGCCTCGTTCCGGTTTTGTATGCATAGATACCCGGTTTTTAAATAGGGAGACTATTTACTTTATTACAATAAATGCCTTAGTTTTTCTATGCACCTAAAAATTTGGTCTCATGTAGCCAATACGCGATGAGAAAGCTCGTGTTGAATGAAGCCTCTTTTGTATGATTTGAAGTTTTAAATCTAATTTTAGATAACATTTTACTGCCGGCTTATCACACTAATACCATAAATTCGGAAATTTGTAAGTGCGTATGTATGTATGTAACTTTCTTGCGCTCAAACGGTTGGATAAATTTCGAAGAAGTTTGTTACATGGGTAGACCAAGTCCTAAAATAGCACATGCGATACTTTTAAACTCAAGAATATGTCTCTTTGGGATATTTTTTTTGATTAAATTCAAAATTCACCTGCCTGTATATTATGTTTCCTATATGCCGTGGGGCGCTCGAACCCCGGTATGAAGGCTTGAAGGAACGGGATGGGTTTTTTAGTCAGTAAGAGTCTGACACTATCTCCCGCTCTGACCAAGAGCGGGGGTGTTCATTGGGTGACTTTTCCCATCGAAAAGTCATCACTTCAACAACAAGAAAAAATGGTCACTTGTAAAATATCAGAATTTAATGCATTTTAGGATTTAGATAACAATCAATCACTTACATATTTTTACATACTGTCACTTAAACTGTTATCTATACCGATCGATAATATGATCTTATAATTATTATCTTTTAAATAAACTGCGAAAATGTAACCGACCAAACAATTTTAATTATTAATTTACAAGTTCAATGCCGGCCGTAGGTCTTTGAAAACGTTATCTCTCGCTATTATATCGAAAAAGTAATTAAAGCTTGACAAAACTGTGTTAAATAATGAAACTTGAAGAAGCTTGTTAATTGTTTTTTTATTCAAAATCTGTTGTTAATTTTTGCAAACGTTATATCATACTATCTTCTGCCAGCGGCTTCACCTTTGTGATGGAAGAAATTTTATCTGAAAAAGCAGGATCTTTGTACTATCTGTATTTAGATAGTAAGTACCCTCTACGCTATTCCGAGGCTTATAGTCTTATACCCGTGTGTTAAATTTCATCCAAATCTGTTTAGTTGTTTGAATCTAAAAGGGGGAGGAGCAGTTTTTTTTTAAAACCATATGCACACACAGATACATACAAACTTTCACCTTTATAATGTTACTCAGTAGGAAGTGTAACTACTTTTGGAAGGCCAGCTTTTTGCAATAAACAAGTACAAAATACGCCCATCTGTCGTCAATCCGCCTGTCCACCTATGTACCACTACTGTGCATGATGCTTAAATAAATAAACAATATAGCATATGGACACATATGTGTCCAAAAGTCGCTGAAGTCACTGAAGTCGCTGGCAAAAGCTAGTGTAGTATATATATACTACACTAGCTTTTGCCAGCGACTTCGTTCGCGTACATAAAGTGTAATCTATGTCACTCAGTAATGAAGCAGCTTTCTAACGGTAAAAAAAATTTAACAATCGGACCAGTACTTCCAGAGATTACCTCTTACAAACAAAAAAACGTAAAAACAAAAAAACGAACTTTACCTCTTTATTATATCAGTGTAGATAACATCATACTGGGTTTCGCAAATTACTAATCAGATCTATAACTGCACCAAATTGCCATCAGTCCCATATAGGACCACCCTCTTAAAATTGATATAATAGTGACGATAGATCCTCAAATGACGAGATTGAAAACTGGCGCCATTAAAGTACATTAAGATAAGCTTTTATACCCATTTAAAAAAACAGAAGGAGATGAATATTTTATTTCAAAGATATACAAAAGACGCCTTCGCAGCTTTTAAAATCGCGCTTGTGTATTACTTAGTATTAGCGCCGTGAGGCTGAAAACGTCGATATACGCTAGTAATAATTTATTGGCAACCAAGGAAAGAACGCCTTTTCTGTTCAATTCATACGTCCTCGACTTATATTGAGCGTAAATAATTTCTTTAAGTAATACGACTTCTTTGCTAGGATTAAAATAGGAATATAGAATGTGTTGTTTAATTCACTTCTTCATATATATATATATATATATATATAAGCGTCCCCATACACGGGCCTCAAAAAAACGTTTCCACAAAAAAAAAAAAAACGCTAGAAGCAGCCACAAATAAAAGTTTGAAACAGCCGCAAAAAATAGCTAAAGTGCGCGACACCTTGTGTCAAGAGAAGGTTGAAGCCCCCTTCAAGCGTTTTTTTGTGGCGGCACCAGCGCTCATGAACCACAAAAAAGGCCGCCTCAAAAAGAAGCTTGAAGCAGCGTTTATTTGTGGCCCGTGTGCGGGAACAGTTATGCTCTTAATGATCTGTAGAATCAAAAAAATTATATTTGTTATTTTTATTACTGATATCTCTTCACTCAAAGTTAGATGATTATGTTTACCTGAAAGCGACAGTTCACGTAGGTATGTAGTCCTTACTCCGAGAAAGACGTCAATCGTCAATTTAAACTTCACTGGACAGTATTTGCAAACCTGCTCGGTATTTTCTCGTCCGGCATATCACAGATTCTCAATACAAAAGTCTTTATGACCGTTAGTACGTTTTGCCAGTGATGATTTATGGCTCTGCAACGTGGTTGCTTACAATAGACCTCATCAGAAGATTTAAAGTCATCCAAAAGGACAATGGGAATTGCTATGCTCGGAGTTTTCTTGCGTTTTAGAATCTGAAATGAAAATATCTGCAGGAAAACCAAGGTTACCGAGATAGGCCGAAAAATCGCTAAATTTAAGTGGGCAAGTGTTGCTCCCAGAACAAAAAGTCGATGGCGTTGAAAGGTTTTGGAGTGGTGATAGCATACTGGAAGACGCAGCGTTAGTAGGCCTCCCACAAGATCGCAAGGTGATCTGGTGACGGTCACGGAAGTCCGATGGACGCGAGACGTACAGGACTAGCCATTATGATCAAACTTGATGACGTTTTTGGGCTGAAATCATGACAATAAAGATTTATTGATAGGCTCGCATTTGACTACTCACCTGATTTTCAGCGACGTTATGGAAGATGAAGTATTGTAGAGCTTACTTGCCTACAAATAACCTACTCACTATTAACTTAAAAACCTCCAGGTTATAGAAGCAATTTTTATTATAAACATTTATAATTTAAACAGGACTTATTACTCAGCAGAATTTTCACACACACAATAGAAAGACAATTGCTTATGTCGAACTGTGTAGCATAAGACATTCAAAAGCTTAATTATATAGATCCAAATTTCAGAAAACTTAGCAATCAAATTCAAGTCACGTATTATATAAGTATATTTATGTTTAGGTTTAATACCTAATTAAAAGCTAATTAGCCTAAACACAATTAACCTTATATTATTTCCACTGCTGGGACGCAAGCCTCCACACTACGAGAGGAAATGGGGCGTAATCCATTACTAGGGCCCAGTGTATAGGTTGGTAGATGTCATTAACTATGGCTTCGAATAAATTATATATAGGTACCGATGTATATTTTGAATTGGTAGATTGCCAACATTGCCTAGAGCCACTATTGAGTCCCTTCACCAATATATAGACACCATTAGATTCAAAGAATCACACTACGATGTCAACGTATCGGCCCATTTTAATTGCATAAGGGAATACGAGACTTCGTAGGTTTTCGTCGATTTTTTGTTATTCCGGCCTCGATCTGATATTTCTATATAAAAAAGACATGTCAGGGACATATGACCCACTGCCCCCGGGGCATTCTCCGGGGCATATCGTATTACAAACTTTAACTTGGAACATGTATTTTATATATAATACACATTCTAACTCTTGTAAAGAATATGACATGTGTTGTGTTACAAAATAATGGAACATCAAAGTTTTGGGCTGTTGGTATACGTTTGTACTTTATTCGTAAAGAAAACGTGTTTACTAAAGTTAGATGTCGTCGGAAGTTGAAGCAAGAAGTAACATTAATTAAAGCGACCTTGCTGTCAAGACGTGGTTGTGTTTGACTGTGTTACATTGATATAAACAATATTTTATCTGTTACGAAAACTATTTGTATCGAAAAAGTGGGTAGACAGCAGATTGGTTGGTATATTTTAATGTGAGGGAAGACGGGCGTATGTACTTAACTTTACTCTCACACATCACGTTGAAGTCGTGATCGCAAGCGTCTACTTCTGAGTATGAGATCCTCGTTATTATGTTTTTCTGTCTAGAATTTGTTAATAGCAGATCAGTGTCTAGATTTGTGTTGGTTGTTGCCAATACGCACGCCTGAACACTTTTTTTTTTGCGGGGAGTCATCAATAACATCAGATGGAGTGTCGGACTTTTTTTTTGATATCCGGAGCGATGGTAACTCTTTCGAATAATGCAGTAGCTTTGGCTAGGCTGTGTGTACAACTATGGTATAAAATTCCCTGTCGAAATCTGTATGTGTTTTCTGATGACTACAATCGGGGTAATTAAATCAAAAGTGAATAGATTACTCCCAGACAAGCGTGCTTCATCATCAATCATATCATTTTTTGCCATCGAGTGGGAGAGTCTTCAAGTGTGAACCAATTAAATATATTACATGAGACTTCAAACGTAATTGACTAGATGTGAACGTACCATAGAATCAATCCTTTGAAGAATAATACTTGATCTGTTATGTAACCAAATCCAATCAGCTATTTCAAGTAACAATCGATAACCAAACCTATATTTAGAAGCATTCACGTCATTTCGTCACTTTTGTAGCGTACGAAAGCTATACAAATATGAATCTGGATGCATCAACAAAGCCCTGACCTTTAAGTCAGGGTTCCTAGTATGCACTAGGCATTGAAGGCCAAATCTCCGCTACTGCGCCATTCGCGATTGTTATTGATTGCTATCGCATTGCTAGTGGGTATCGCAAAGATCCATTTCCTATGATTGACTGAATTTCAGGAGGTGATACACAGCCTGCACTCTTTACAATTTTCAGTTGAAATGGAACGGTTTTATTAGAGCTCCTCGATCATTTGGATATGATCTCAAAATGAAACACCTAACCACTTTTTGTAATAGCAATGTTTATTTTGTCGGTTTTTTAAACACTCTAGGTCCAAAAATAATTTAAATGTATTTTAAAAGTGATACGATCTCTCGTAATGTGAAGATTTTATGCCGTGAAGCAAAGTCCTCTTTGATGAGTCGCAAATTAACTGACCTATCTTAGATCTCTCCCTCAAGCAAAGTAAACTCTAATTTGCATAGAATAATTTACCTGTAGGTTCCAAACAAAACATAAAACAAGTACCGTATTTTTCCCAAATAACCATTCGATAGAAACACAATCGAATTTCCGACCGTTCATTTAAATGAAAACAGCCAACAATACAACTCCAACTATTTATATTGAGATAAGCAAACGAGTTGGGTCGGCCTTACTTTTGTCACTCAACCGCCCCTAAATGACAAATTAATTAAATGAATGACCCTGAAACAATAAAAGCTCGAATACCAACCCTAAACTCGTCCGGACGGTCCATTGTTCTTCATTGTTATCACTTGAGTGATCACTAACAGAAATAACAACAGGTATTATAGTGACGGGAAAAGCAAAGGAAATAAAATTATTATGAGTAAAACAGTTTTTTTTGTAAACAAGGCTGATGGGAGTTTTATGTTTGTAATAGAATTACGTTATGTACTTCCCTCTAGTTTTTATTGTGTTATCACGTAAGTAGGATTTTATTGCATGAGGGCGTTTCACGTTTCATTCTTTCCGTGTTATCTCTCTGTAATGCTACAATGTTTTATACCGCTGGGAGGGTTCGGATCAACAGTAGGTATTCTTTAGTCTTACCTCGTGAAACTTTGTTGTGAAATAAACGTGTGGGAAGTTTAACTTCTACGCTGTTGAAATAAAATAGTGTAGACGCATTTGGAAAACACAGTTTCTTGTGTTTTGTATTATAAAATGTTTCTTACTCAAGTAAAGAGTTATGCTCGCAAATAAACTGTAGATTTAAACTAAACCAACTCCTATTTAGTCACGATCTTTCAACGAGCGAGTCCTAAATTACGTTACAGAAATAACTTTACCCAGCTTTGATAACTTTGGAAGTTTTCAAACTAAATTCATCCAAAATTATGTGAATCTCTTCAGAATTTCAAATAAACTACGAG
The DNA here is from genome assembly GCA_929112965.1 of Mythimna albipuncta. NCBI lineage: Eukaryota > Metazoa > Arthropoda > Insecta > Lepidoptera > Noctuidae > Mythimna > Mythimna albipuncta. The sequence continues at coordinate 14,288,792 of OV815969.1, forward strand.
CTTTAGGTAAATTATGAAATAAATTTGCATCGCGTCAAGAGCGGTTGTAACATCAATTAATAAAGTTAAAATGATGAAGAAGAAAAATTGTCTGTTAAAGTGTTTGTCAAAGGTAATCTCTAAAATTGCTATAGATATACTCCTAATAGTTATCTACTTTTAGTAAGTCGTTCTATGTAAAATATGTATTCATATTCATCTATATCCCGTTAAACTAGGAACCCAATATCCTACCGTACAGTTGACTCATGGTAATCCGACTCCTGTCTAATCCGACATGCTTATAACAGTAGGTATCTATGTATTATTATTATTATTTTAATAAACGTTGGCGCATCTTTAGAATACAATGCCCCATTATAAATAAACACTAGCAGAATAACATAGTTAGGCATACATTTTCTATTTCCATCCGGGCAAACTCGCCGGCAGAAGCTAGTTGTAAATAAAACCTTGTTTGTAATTCTACTGGCGATAACAAAATACGCGTCAGAGGCACGTGGCGATGACAAGAAGGGTCTCAGGTACAGGGGGGAATATTAGAAACGTTCGTACAAGTGTGAAATATTGTCTTATTATTTGTACATTTTATGTGTTGTTTTGTTTTTGTACTCGATGATAGTTTATTTATTGGTTGTTTCATATACTAAGGAACACGTTTACCGATTAACAGTTCTATACATTGGAGGTGTATTACCTACGTATAAACTAAAATAATTAAATAAATCACACCAATTATAATAAGGAGAGCAGTGGCCTCGACTTATGAGTTTGTAGATCTCGGGCCCAAAGCAAGTCAGGGCTATTACTTTGTGTAATTTATTTCATAACCACTGCTTTCAAAACGGTGAAGGAAAAAATTGTGAGGAAACGTGTCCTAGAACCAAAAATTCGTAGACACGTGACATTCACCTAACCGCACTGGGCCAGCGTAGTGCATTAATGCCCATTCCCTTTTCTAGAGCGAAGGCCTGAGTTCCAGCAGTGGGAAAATTAAAAGACTGATTATGCTTTGCTGTTATGCTATTATAATGGCGAATGTTTGTTACTTTACGCTTGAACGATTGAACTTTCAATTAAACTTGTCCCTACTGGTAAACCTCGACCTGGAATAGCCCATAGGATATTTTTTATCTTGGGACCATATTCCCTTGGGACAATTATTATCTTACACGCGAGTGATGCTAGTAAATAATAATTTATTGGACTACAACATTTTGTAAATAAACACAATAACACACAACACAATAACACACAAAGAATAACAATATATTAGAGAATAAAAACAGTTAATTTTAGTAGTACTTATTAGTAATGAATTGATGTAGGTAACCAAGGAATGATTTAAGTAGTGTTATTTTTTTTATGGTATTATTTGTTTTAGTTTACAAATAATAAAACATAGGTATGCATATAAATATTAGCTAACTTAACCTAACTACGTACAAAATTATATACAAAAATTGGGTCACGCAAAATGTCGATCAATCCGCGAGAAATATCTTTGAAAAGATGACGTGCACTCACACCCCGTGACCCAAGGGTTTCGACCCCAAGTGGCTTGTGATTGTTATTACCAGTATTTACGACCCTTTAGGGTTTCAGCAACCACAACCGAGCGGTAGTGACGGCATAGTTCCATACTTGTAGCATGAAATGGCGTTAAGGTTATATGAAATCGTTAATGTTTGATAACATAAAACATACGTTATAAATGACCAAAATTATTTTAACTAACGCTCTGTTAAAATTGAATTTGAGCTGATTCTTTAATAACCTGATAATTTCTATTCAAGAAATACATTTCTTTAGCAGTTTAGGTTTAGTTGGTAGTTTAAACAGCTGTGTGACTAGAAACTAAAATTTAAACGGCTTTTATTAAATTCTTAACCATAATACTGAAATATAATATCTACCTACTACTTAAAAACCTTAACTGTACAATTAAGAACAAAATTTTCTAGGATTAAAATGACTAGGGGATAAAGCAGTGTCTTAAAATCGCTTGTGGCGATTGTTGAATTTTGAACAAAACTAAGGTTGCTAAATTTTAATCCCAAATGCAGTGAGGAATTTTTATAATTAACTCCCGAGCACTGCAAGGGATATCATAGAAACTTGAGTGAAGTAATTCAAGCCGCCCAAGATAACTTCTTACACCTTCTGTGAGATAATTGAAAAGAAAAGATATACTGAAACAAATCACATATTATTAAATATACTCGTAATATAAGTTGCACACATTTTAATTCTTTCCTCACTCCTCCCCTCAAACCCCAAGCGAACACGTTCGCGCGTGATTTCGCGCAATTCGGGTGAACACTAAAATTATTAAAAGCCCGCGTAGATTATTAAAATTTTGAGCGTTTTATGTATTGGTTATGTATCTAAGAATGTAAATAAGAAATTGTACATAAAGTAGTCTGTAAATTTCGAAAATAAGCAACCTTTCCATTTTTCCCGTATTTATAACTATTTAAATGCTTGGGGTTCAGGGGTTAATAAGTTTTTTCTTTCTAATGGTTTTGACGTTCTATACCTATTCAAATCTCATTATGCCCAGAAAGCCCACACTACCATATATCTCTAGTGATAGAATGACTTGCTTTAGGTGTGCTTTAGGTGAGGGTTGTATTACATAAAAAAATCGAGCAGGTGGTGTTAAAATTTTAGTTGCACATAAATATAATACTTATTCGTCAGATGAAATCATCTGAGCATTTTTTCTTCTACAGTTATAAGAAACTAAAAAGTAGCCAAGAAAATTGTCAACGCGGCGTAAAAGTCTTTTTTGACGTATAGGTATTTACGTCTTTACAGTCGTACAGTCAACACTTATGAAAGCAAGGGGGTGTAGTCATTGTTCTTTTTTCCATAATTACACGGCGAGGACAAAAGGCAAACGGGGTATGAAAGCCCTTGGTGTGACAAGCACATGCTGAAGTTCCCAGAAGTGAAATAAGAGTCCAATGTACACTGAGGGTTCCGTACTACTATTTTTTTTTAAGCTGTAACGCAGCTTCTGTGAAAATTTGAAAGAACTAGATGTTATGGTTCTTGAAATATAATCCATTGATAGATGGACAAAAATTAAAAGTAGTTAGGTCATGTTTGCTAAACATGTTTTTTCTTCACTGGAAAATCATGAAATGTCTCCTTTCACGCTGCGTGGAGCTAGAGAGAGTACCGTACTTTTAAACTAAAGCTTACCTGTGTTCTTTCAGTTCCCTATGCGGTCCAGGGCCACATTAACTCTTTCAAACATTCTTATTTCCCGGGCAGGCCGGTTTTCACCATTTGGGTACGCAATACGCAACCCTAATAAAAATCTGAAAGTATCCACGTGTAAACTGACTTCACAGAAGTTGAAATAATAAAGTTATTATCACTTCTACGCTGAAACTAGTAACTTTTGATAATAACCCAATTAATTAAAAAAACAACTTCTTGACAATTTCTTTAAGAAGTTATATTTTTAATTTTTTTACTCAATAATTTGATAATAATTGGAACAAAGACTGGAACTTAATACTAATATTTTGTTATCAATATTTTTGAGTACAGGTTTATTAGTTTTCAGCAGACGTTGATGAGCAAGAATAAAGTTCTTTAAGTCGAGAGTGAATAGGTTTCTTCTAGGTAAGCGCGTTCTATCGTCGCTTTCCGTCAGGTGAGATAGTGGTCAAGCGCGAACCAATCCCTATTTTCCCTGATTACTGTAGTAAGCCCACAAAAAAATCTTTCTAATTTGCCCTAACAGGACGCAAGCATTGCTCACCACCACTCCAATTTCAACTGACTGCTAAAAACCTCATTATACCAAAGTAACAGAGTAAACCAGTGAACCCAGTACTACCCAGTGTCTCATAAAAAACATCAATTTGCTGAATCCGTCTAATTGTGAGAATGTACCTCAGTAACGTAACACCTGGAATGCGAAGCCTTAAATCCGACGGGCTTATGACCCCACCGCACCTGATACCAAGAGTTTATTCTCAGAAAGTTTATCACACAAATTCAGACTTTATGTCTCCGGAATAAAGTTCGTTCTACCAATCGAGACGGAATCGAGTAGGTATGAAATTATGTGGGCGTAAAACTGATACGAGTGCATTAAACCGTAGACTAATGATATATTATTTGATGTATGGCCTGAAACGGATATTAGGAAATTCGGATTCTTGTACCCCTTTAGCAATTGTTGCTTTTAATAATGTTTAGAACTGAATCCCTTTGAAATAATTTCTCGTTAAAAGATAGCAATGTTTTCTTTTTAACAAGATCAAAGCAAATCAACTGCCTACAGTATCTACAGTCAAAGGGTGTAGCTTAAGGCCTTAGGTAGGAAAAAGACTGAATATTTTTAGATAACAAAGCATGAATTTTTAAATTATCGTTCATTAAATCAAGCTTTTCACGTTAAACGTTACTTGCATTTGACACGAATATAACTAGTCTAGACTGGCCTGTTGGTCTAGTGGTTAGTGGCCCTGACTGCCGGAGGTCATGGGTTCGATTCCCACCCAGGACAAATGTTTATGTGATGGTGATGGTGTAATTTATCTATAATATGTATGTGTTTAGAAATATATAAGTATGTTTATCAGGAAAAAAAAAATAGTGTTTGCAAGGAGACCCTTTTTTTCGGGAGGTGAGAACTTCCCATTGAGAAGTAATCTTATGACTTCTCCCTCTTCTTCTTCTTCTTTCTTCTGAGCCCAGGTTTTAACACTTAAAGAACTGGGGGTGAAACTAAAAAGCATTATTATTTATGGCAACAGAAGTAAAGATATCTCACCCCGACGGTTTTTTTCTTGTAACTTCAATTGAAATCAAACTAGCATTTGCCCGCAGCTTCGCCCGCGTACATAAAATATAACTTATTTCACTCAAGAATAAAGCAGCTTTCTATCGGTGAAAAAATTTTCGCAATCGGACCAGTACTTCCAGAGATTACCTCTAACAAACAAACAAAAGAAACTTTAATTACTTCTTTGTTATATTAGTGTAGAAGATAGTTTCTTGCGCTCTGGGTGAACCGAAAAAGCGTGTCAGAATTTTGCTAACTAAAACACATCTATGTTAATTCAGTCGCGTTTTGCTTTCTTGAACCACGGGTTTCCTTTGCGGAATTTCCCCATCAGCCCTGCTGGGTCCACTTTCCCGGTTTCGAACCCACACGATATTTCTCTAGTGAATGTTAAAGTGTATTGTGTAGTGGACAATCTCCAACTTAACTAGACTGAAATTTCCACTAAACTGAATTCTGACTATACTTCCAAGAATTGCTTAAGTCTAACTTTGAGATAGGAAACTCGGTCCAAGCATGACCGTTGTTGACGTTACTATCTGATGGTTGTACCCGCTATGTTGCTCACAGATGCGGCCAGCTATCTCTTCACGTCATGCTTGGCTGTTTGTTGACCTGAAAAGCTTTGCTTGAACTGTAACCACTTCGGTATAAGACTGTCGTGTTCAGTTTTCTCACGTTGTTGTTAAGGTACCGTGTATTATCAGTGAATCACGGCCAAAACAATAGTGTCACTTGAACTTATGTCACAATTGATCAAGAATTTATCTTTTTTATTGAGGTGTGAGCGTGATAAGTCAACACACGACTCTCCCCCCTCTTGGGTGGTGTGAGAGGGCGTCTCAGACTTTTATTGACTTGATTTGGTTTTATAGACTTCAAAAGAGACTTTGACCCCTGAGTTTGTTTCGGTTTTTCTTCTCAGGGTAATCAGCTAGGAAACACCGGCCTCATCTAGCTTTAATTGACGAAAAAAAAAAATGACGTGTAAAAGTGTTTTTATAAAACTTACTTGCAAAATAAAGATAATTAATCATTTATCATTATCATTTATAAAACCCGCTTGTGCCCTCCAGTTGTCTTCATTCGTTCATTCGTTGTTGTCCATAGTCCTGGACAACAAAATCAACAAAAAAACAATCAAAAATTTCTCCTCCTTAGCAGTACGCACGAAGTATTGAAGTCCAGGATACTCTGTCTCGACAAGTTTTGTGTCTGGTCCCGACAACTGCCCGACAGTGTTAATTTCGGACTGTTATATATCTTCTAAATACGCGGAGAACAGTGATAACACGATGCAAGTTTTCGAAGTTTAGTTTTTAAGTGGCATTTAATAATTATCGCTACAATCTCATGGAAAAAGCCAGGAAGCCAGAAAATTCACTTAGCTAGCTTCTCCAGTACCCTATAGTTTAAATTAAACAGTGCACACTAAACAGATAGTGGTAACAATTATGTTTTGCGAGGTTTAGTCGCAGAGAGCTCGAACTAACTTCTTGAGCTCGTGCTTAACAGTTTGATTAAGGGCCTGACGGTTCCCAAGTCGAGAGCTTCCTTATAAACTTGAGCCACCGTAACTTGTGTTGAGTGCCTACTTGTGTAGTACTTACAATATAAAGGAGAATTTGGATTCGTTCACAGTTCCTATAGAAAATACGTAGAGTGTGTGTGAATTTGCTCTTGAATTATATTAATGAATACAGAAGCGTTGGCATAAAGTGAAGTTAATAATAATATCCCTAAGCTAAGCTAAGCAGAGCTTGTGTTATGGGTACTAGACAATTGATGAACATACTTATATATTTCTAAATACATACATATTAGAGATGAATTACACCCAGACGCAAAACCAACGATCATGCTCATCACATAAACCTTTTTTCTGTGTGGGAATCGAACCCATGACCTGCGGCACAGCAGTCAGGGCCACTAACCACTAGACCAACAGGCTAGTCAAAAGAAGAAGTGACTTTCCAAACCCAATACCAGGTTTACATATTTGTTTTTATAAAACTTCTTTTAACAAAAGGTTCAACATCATCTTCATCATTTCCAATACTGGACATAAGCCTTCCCTAAGTGCCGCCACGAATGATTCTTGGCGTTTCACTTCCATGAAATTCCCGCGACCCTCACCAGGTCACCGGTTCATCTTGTGGGGGGACTTCTAACACTGCGTTTTTCAATGTGCGGTTAAAAGGTTATTTTTTAATATGAATATATGATTCATTGTTTATTCTTAAAAAATTAGGTAGTTGGGACGTAAGCTCGACTTACCGTGACCCTAGAACACATACCACTACCATACATGTTCTGACAATTACTGTCTATTCTAGGTTGCCTGGAAGAGATCGCGGAATGCGATAAGGCCGCCCTTTGTACGTGTTTTAGATATAAGTTTTTCTTTGTTATGTTTGTGTATAACTACAATAAAGTATATAATAAATAAATAAATAATAAATAAATAGAACGCAATAGGCAACTTAAGGACACAGTGGGTTTTAGTCAGTAAAAGTCTCTCGCCCTCTCGTTTCACCATATAACGGATGAAGTCATTGGATGAGTTTTCACTCCGAAAAAAGGTACATAAATTCAACCACGCCATAACAGGGAGTTGTAAAATCGAAATACGACCTTACTGCTCCGGAATAAAGTTACTTTTAAAGTCAAATTGATACTAAAGAAATTGACGGTTCTGCGTATGTTTGAAAAAATGCCTGCCAAAGTTTTATCAGATCGATACGAAAAGTTAACTAACGAACAGTTGTGAGTGGATGGCAGTCATTAGTAAAATTTCTATTTTAAAATCTATCAATGAACTGGGTTGAAGGAGTGTAAAATCCTGCGAATTGTTCGTAAGATTTACCGTGGGTCCTGGAACTCAAACGACAACTGATGCAATACAGATGGGTTTTAGTTAGTAATAGTCGGATACGCACTCCCTCTTGCGCTACCCAGAGCGCTAAGGGCCAGATGCTTTTGTTTTATCCTTTTGAGATACGGAACCGTAAAAAACAGGAACTAGTAGAAGTAGAAAGTTTTTCTGCTAAATACGAATGGAAATTATAGTTCTTATTATTTATGGTTCACAATAGGGTAACATATCACAATTTAAAGCCAGCCTATGGTAGACAAACACACCATAAATAAATTAGAACTTTCGCATAAAAATATAATACCAGCATAAAAGTGTTGTTACGCTATTTAGTCACTTAGCAAGTTAGTTTTCCGTGAAAAAGTTGTGTAATGCAGTGGTCATTTATCTCGAACGCCAGCCGCATATGCCGCTGTGTCCGTTGTAGCATCGTATTTCGTATTTGTTCCAAATCTGTCGTGTGCCACTATGATAATCGGCTTTATGCAAGTTTGGTGCCGACTGAATCTATTGGTAGGTTCGTTTGGTTAGCTTTTTGTTTTGCGACGTAGGCATATGTTATTGTAAAGAATCTACAGCGTTGAAAATTTGGACATGGTAAGTTCGCAAGAAAAGCCCAGGTGTCACCAAGACACGGTGGAACATACCGTGAAGGTGTGCCCTGCTTGGACAGAGCACCGCGCCAGCGAGTCACCAATCGCCGCCTCTTGGGGGCGATCGGTGAAACAATCTCTCGTACCCTGGTACAGGCCATAATACGGAGCAAGTGAAGGTGTGCCTCCCTTGGGCGGAGCACCACCGTGTCCTCGTGGGGGCGACTAGCAGAAACGACCTCTCGCGCCGCGCCATGGTATTTGTAATAGTCCCGGACACGGAGGAATGGTAGGTGGTCACCTCCTTCTGCGAAGCAGTAATGCTAGCAAAGTAGGCGGTAGGGTTGAATGAGCCATCTATCGAGAAAGGCTATATGCTGTATAACATCACCCTATCGTCACGAAAGATGCGATTGAAACAGCGAGAATCAACTAGTCATTAATAATTTCTTACATGTTAGAAAAGTAGAAAAGAAATTAATATAGCTGTATACTGCATGCTTCACTTACTCATATATTTCATAGCTTCTCTAACAAATAAACAAGTAATATTGTTCCTTATATTTGCGACACTAGTTTTGAAGCATACAAAACAAGTGATAACATGCTACAAGGGTATCTTGTTTATTCAAACTAAATTCTCACCTCTTCCATATTTCCAATCCCTGGAGAAACTATCAAAAGAAACTGGTATATTAACCGTCGTCTCGCAAATTCGATTTACCTTTTTCTATCAATTGTTTACCTCGACATACAAGTTCAGGCTATCCTAAATTGCTGTTCTCGTAGACCCAAAATAATGTCATATTTTATATCTTGTTTTTTCTTTATTCTATTTACAAAGTAACTCTTCTTTTTTACATAAAGAGATATAATACTAAGCTCTTCATAATCCTGCTTTAGTTGTAACTTGAGAAAAGAGGATTACTTTGCCTGTAGGCTCTGGGTTAACTTAATTTATTTGGTGAAGCACCTTTTATTTCATTTTCAAATGTTGTTGCTATACAATTATTTGAAGGTTTGTTTTATTTTCGTGTTTTGTTAGCCTTTTGTTCCCTTTTCAAAACCTCATTAATGTGTAAGGTTCAAAGAGGCAGCCACCTTACAATAAGTAAATTAATTCGCTCCCGGAAATAATTCTCTACGTGACAGTACTTAGACACTTTTCATAATAGTTTAACTTATCGTAAAGATAGTTCAGATCTTTTTTAGCAAAATATTGATGAACGTTATCTAACAAAACTAATAAACTAATATTAAATCATTTTCCTGTCCATTCTTGTCCATCGTCATTGTTCTAATCATACCTGTCAGATATTTCGATGTTGTCTCTTGACTGAGAATATCCATTCTGGAAATGCCCAGCTAATCATGGATCATTTGACACGGAAGTGACACGTCCTAAATTTGTCTCGTCCGTGTGCATTAGAGGATTTGTACCGAAAGAGGATTTAATATTCAATAAGGAAATTTCGGGGATAATAGCATTAGTACCAGGAAAGAAAATAAGGAAAACGTATTAGTGGCGACGATTTATAAGTTAGCATAAAAAATTGAGATCTGTGTTCTTCAAAAAAGTTTTATATGACTTTTATTCATAAAATGCTAAAAATACAGTGAACAAGACACTTTGGGGTGTAAGAAATCTATTTCCAAACGGTTGTCTAGGATGATGTTTTAGACTTAGACCTTTTTTTGTTATGTTGGGAAAAAATCATTCAATGACAACCCCCACTCTTGGGCGGAGCGGGAGATAGTGTCAGACGAACAGCGAGCTACCCATTGCTCACTGTCCACAAGCCCGTGCCTGCGGTGACCGGAAATCGAGATCAGAATCCCGGCGGTGGTGGCGGCGGCGATAACGCCGTTGTCTGATGCGTTCGGCCTCCTCCTTTGCAAGCATTACTGCTTCGCAGAAGTCGGCGACCGCCTGCCGCTCCTCCTCGCTCCGGACCATGGCCTCATCCAAGGCCTGGCGCGAGAGGTCTCCGCCGATAAGACTTAGACCTAAAAACTAAAATTATTTATTTCATTAGGTAACTGTCATCTTAGGCGGCAGCTGTAACAACGTAAATCGCTTCATATATCAAATCCGCCGAGTAAACACTCCCATTCTTCTTCTTACAAATAAAATATCCATCCATAATATCGATATCTAACTTATCTAGACCGTAAAGATGTGACATAAGACACAATATATCCTCAATCCAATTCCGATTGTCTTCAGGAAGGTCTCGGAACGCCAGATATTTCCCTACTCGATAAATTCAAGTCTAACAACAAGACGGTCTATTTTTATTATCTGACTGCTTGCAGCTTAGCATTTAGAATTATTGAACAGCATAGACACTTTAGCAACCAGTTTTGCTGCTAACACCGTCTATATTCAAGAGTATTGTTAAACTTGGTGTACACCGTTAAGAAGCTGCTTTTTCACTCGACTATTGTAAACATCGAGCTTAGTTAATATAATATATAATAATATAATATTCCACAACTATCACACAGCGCCGTTTAGTCCCAAGCTAAGCAGAGCTTGTGTTATGAGTACTAGACAACTGATAAACATCTTATGTATTTCTAAATACATACATATTATAGATAAATTACACACAGACACAGAAAAAATGATCGTGCTCATCACACAAACATTTGTCCTGGCTGGGAATCGAATCCACGATCTCCGGAACAGCAGTCAGGGTCACTAACCACTACACCAACAGGCCTGTCGAAGTTTAAAACCCTGTTACTTCATCTAACGTAATCCAACATGATGTTTGACGAAGAGGCAACGCGAAAAAAAAAGAGATAAAGCCTGAAAACTCTGGTAGCATTCGCTAATTCTGTGATTTACTCAAATGTTTTACAAAATGTGTTCCAGGAAATACGTGTTTTTTTGTAAACTCTTAAAAGTTTTTGAAAAAAATTGCCATCATTTAGAATCTTGATAAAATTTCAAAGGCTTTTATTATTATAAGCGGTTGTATGAAAAACAGTAAAAATATATGTCGAGATGCATTTAATGCATTAAATCTGCCTGTGTGCCTGGATTTATTATATGTGAAGTTTAAAATAAATAAATTAGTTAATTAAAAACAAAAAACATATCAAGCGGTTTTGGGGCCCTTCTTCGTGAGTGTATAATATTTTCAGAAGGTGAACCTGAGCAGAACCTGCCCTCATAAAATATACTCTGATACCCTTAACTGATTTTAGAGTGAAATCTTTGTTTTTCCTTATATTATCCGCCTTCAGCTGAAATGAATGTCCTGGTACTGAATTTAAAGCAAAATAAGGTTAAATAACACATTTTCTATCTTAAAACTTTTTATATTGATGTTAAAAAAAAACCGTACGCATAAAACAAAAGCTATGCGTTATCCGTTGAAAAAACATGTCCAACCAGAAACGGTTCATTAAAACCAACCTAATCCTATTACGGCAATTGTGATAACAGTCTGGTGGCGTGTCGGGCATAGTAGTGTGGTATCGGGCAAAGTAGAGCGGTGTTGGGCAAAGTCAGACTATGCCTGGTGGTGTCACGATTACCAACAGTGCGGTGTAATGCGGTAACTGCGTTCTCACTTAAAAGTCCCTTACTCGTCTTGACATAAGTTTTGATTGTCTTCACCTTTGCATGGGACACTTTATCCTGTTATACTCCTCTGTTGCATGGACACTGAAACACGAATTTATTTTGAAATATTTTGTGTTTACTTACGTAGGTATATTAAGTAATTTCAAAGCACCTACATACTTTCAGCAAACGTTGGCAACTTTCGAATATAAGTAGGTCACCACAGTGTTTTACTAAATATTTATTTAAATAAGTAATAATTAGATAATCTGTTAATTTGTTTAATTGCATTATGATTCAAATAATTCAATTAAACAAATAAATATCCAGTCATTGATTATGCTTTTTCAGGATTAATGAGCAACCTACAATTTATTTTGCGATTAATATGATAATCATTAATGAATAAAAATTACATCACTTTAATTATCTTGTGATGGCTTTTATTAATAATCGAAAAACATCCGTGTGCAACGTACCGAGATAACAGGCTATCGCACAGACAGTTCCATTATATTTGCCGCCCGGCAATTTATCTGCCGACGCTTTTTGTTGGCGATGCTTGTAAACTATGAATAGCGGAATCAATTCCACGGCCAATACTCGAAACCAAATGAAAACCAATACATGTACACTAGTTTATATGTTACAGCAATCATTTTGAGTTTCTAATTGTTCGCAGGATCGATGAAAAGGAAAATATGGGCTGGACAAGGATTTACAAAATGTTAAAACTACAGCATGTGACGAAACAGCGGGTGAAGTAAATGTTGTTAGTGACAGCGTGGTTGTAGTCATGTATCGCAAAGTAATATATGCAGCGGTGGCCGCGCTGACACTACAAATAATTGGTGCAGCGCGGCTGATGTGCCCGACTGACCCTAACTGCGTTTGCGGTGGCACGCTCGCCGTTGAACTCAATTGCAACATCGATGGTGAGTGCACTTAAATGTTGACGCTTACGAATGCCTTTTAAAGCTGAGTCGCAAGTTTCGCAGCGTGATTTCAATTTTTCTTCACACAAACTTCCCTTCCCGCTTTCTATTACGTCACCGTAAGCGGATTACGTCATGTTCGCTTTTAAAGTCGCGTTTCAAGTGTCGCATATTTTCAACAGAATTTTTACTAACGTTAAATAAACTTTTCAGGTCGATCAGTAAAAATTAGTTTACTGCCAAACATCTACATAAACATTAAGTGTGAGAATGCATCGAGTCTCGACTACAGCAAGTTACCAAAATGTGCCAACGATATGAGTTCATTTAAATCTGTCAGTTTTAAAGATTGTCCATTGCCAGCGTCCTCATTCAAAGATGTGCTGACTAGCATGGGAGTCTCAAAGACTATGGCCCTGATATTCCAGAATGCGAAAAACCTTTCAGGATACTTTGACAGAAAGCACTTTGCAGGATTACAAGATTTAACAAAGTTACTCTTGTCGATAAATGGGATTACTCATCTTCCAGATAACTTGTTTATGGATATCAATAAGTTAACATGGCTCAACATTAGATCAAATACCATAAACCTCTCTGAGGAGTTATTCAAGCCATTAGAAAAGTTGGAAACTTTAGAAATTAGTCACAATCACATGACCAATATTTCTTCGAATTTATTTTCCCATTTATCTTTCTTACGGAAACTTTCTCTGTGGCAGAGTAACGTCACCTGGTTTTCTAAGGATCTTTTCACGGGCGTCGACGTTCTCGAAGAATTAGACCTCAGTTCTAATGGTCTTAATGAACTTCCGGCGTCAATATTTAAGCCCTTAAAGAAATTAAAGAAGCTGACATTATTTTCCAATAAATTTTCGTCGCTGCCGCAAAATTTGTTCAGAAATAATGCGGAACTTGAAACAGTGGTGATACTAAACAACGACGTCAAACTGAAGGAGCTACCTAAATACCTTTTTGGGGATTTGCCAAACTTGAAGGAAATATATATTCAGAGAAGTGGTCTAGAGACTGTACCGTACGATGTTTTCGCAAATTCACCGCTAATTACGAACATATCATTAGCATACAATGACCTGATGACCTTGCCGGAAGCCATTTTCAACGATCAAATAAATCTTCTCGAGCTAGACTTGAGTTACAATCAGCTGAACGAGCTAAAGCCTAAATTGTTTTCATCTTTAGTGAGATTGGAAAGGCTTAAATTATGTCATAACTCTCTCGTGGAAATATCTGGGTAAGTAAAATTCGTGTTAGCTCGATAACCCCAATAACTTTTCATTTGATTATCAGGTATGAGTCATAATTTACTTTTTATTACAGGCAAACCTTTTCGTCGCTACTTAGCTTAATACACTTGGAAATGGAGCACAATAATTTGAAAACGATTTCGTCGTATTTGTTCAGTAATAATAAACAGAGAATGTCAATATCTCTGGCCTACAATCAACTTGATTTTGAGGACAAAGAATTGACAAACAATTCATGGATAGTGAAAAGGTCGTCGCCGTTTGCCCACACTTATAATTTAAAGCTATTGAATTTAAGCCACAATGATTTTAAAGTGGCTTTTGAGGATTGGTGGGTGAATGGGCATGAGAATTTAGATATTAGGTACAATTATATACAGAATCTTTGGGTGAGTATTTTAAATTTAAATGGATTGTTTTATAATATTTAATTGTTTTGTTAAATTTTATTTTTGTTTTTCAATAATGGTGCAATTGAAAAAAAATAATAGGTATAAATTGTTACAGACTGATGAGAAGGCTTTAAAAAGTTACCGAAACGAAATGAAAAAACCTATGAAGAATGTATGGATTTCCAAAAATCCTCTCAATTGTGGTTGCGAGAACTATTTATTTATTGATTATTTACTAGAATTCACGAAAACAAAGGTGAGTTTTATGTTTAAGATACCTCACTCACTAAAACTTATTGTAAAGAGAAGAGTTCGTATATAAGCGTGTTTGGTAGTGTATGTATGTTATTGGCTCAAAGGACTCTGATAAAAGTTAACTCATGGGTAGATAATGTCTAGGAATAAGACATAAGATACTTTTTATCCTGGGAGTATGTTTTCTTGGAAAAAGTTTCTACATTCATGCGAGTGAAGCTGCGGACAGAAGCTAGTATTCAATTATTTGAATACTAGATTCTGTCCGCAGCTTCAACACACTTATGTGTGTAGAAAAAAGAACTTATGCTCACTTCTTTGTTCCAGATTGTCGACTTGAGACACGTGCGCTGTCCACTTTGGGCCAAAGAAGCTTGCTACATGAGATTCACAATCCTTATAACACTTATGACCGTCGTCATATCACTGTACACAATTATTTTAATAGTATTTATAATCTATAGGAAACAAATTAATTCGATTGTGAAGAAAAAATTAAATACTTTCAAACCGCCAACTCCAAAGAAAAACAAGACATACAGAATAAACCTGGATTTCTGTTATCACGATGAAGAATTTGTATCCAGAGAAATTTTACCAGTAATGAATAACACGGAATGTTTGAGAAGCCTCGTGCCTGCTCCTATGGCAAAGAAAGAAGATTACCAAGGCACTTATTTAGGATATAGGAAGTCAGCAAATTATAAACGATACGTTAAAGATGTAAAACCACAAGCCAATATCGTTATTTTCTCATCCAACTACTTAATGCAACGTTATGGGCACGTAGACATCAAGAAAATACATAGTGAAATGCTGAAATCAGAAAATACAGTTTATGTCTTCGCGGATGTCGGACCTGAGAACTCAATTTATGCTTTTCTAGAAGAACAACGTGATGCTCGAAGAACGCTAAAATGGGATGAAGAACATTTCTGGACGAAATTGCTTTATATGCTAAAAGATTGTGTTGAAGAACCAAAAAAATTTAATGAAATATTTATTGCTCCACCGGAATCATTCGAGACATCAAATGACAAATCTCTATCTACATCAAATCTCCCGGACTGGCCCAACACGTACGATCCCAACACACTAACTCGCAGTTTCCACACACTGACACACAGTCAAGTTTAGTTACACTCTCTATACTTAATTTAGCGAGGTAAAGACTGACTTCTCCGCTACGATAACATCTGAACTCAATCATAATTTTCGAATCTTCATTTCTTTTATATCGTTACGATAAGATGAAGTAGTAGATACTAAATACGATACTGCTTGTATAAAATTTTTATAAAACTATTTTATCATGTAAAAATTAGGATAATAACCTATTGTTTGTAAACATTAACTGTGAATAGTAAAAAAATCATACCCACTCGTTGTACTGCGGTTGAAATTGTGATGGCTACTTCAAAGAAGTGTGTGTCGTCAATAACAAAGGCAAATGTAATCAATATGTAAGCGTTTATTTTAAGTAAGTGTAAATAAATTTAATGAAACATTAATATGAACGAACACATTAAAGTTTCTTGGAAACTGCATGTTGTTAAGAGTTGTAAACTGCAGCTTATAATAAACCTGTACTTTAACAACAAACTTGTAATTTTATTTACGACATTTCAGTATTTATTCTTTTTACCACTCTCTTGTATTTTAACAGTTAAATGAGTATGAAACATTTGTTTAATGATATAAATAAGTGCTTGTCTGCGATCCCACCTGATGGTAAGCAGTGAGGTAATCAATGATGCTGAATTGCACTAGTTTATTAAGAGTCTATTCACCTTGAACACCTCTAAATTATAATCGGATGGGAAGACCGCTGCAGACAAATTATTCCAGTCCATCGATGAACGCGTTTTAATAACGAAGTGAAACGCTTAGTCCGGACTGTAGAAGTATAAAGCGCAGGCCACACCGGCAGCTAGCGGGCGGGCGGGCTAGGCGGACGAACATCGTTTCACCTCTTTACATACTTCGGTTCACACCGCGAGCTACCGACGAACCTAACGAGCTAAGATAACGAAATATCCGACGATTCCAGCGAAGCTACTCGTTCACCTCGTTGACGCGCCCGCGCTTCGCTAGCTTAGCTCGCCCGCCAGCCCGCTCGCCCGGTTCGTTCGCCCGTCCTCCCCATTTCGAGTAGACTAGTCGACGTTCGTCTTTCTACCCCCGCTTCGCCCGCTTAGCCCGCTCCGCTCGTCGCTCGTCTTTCCGTAGTTTTCGGTGTGAACCCCATAGTTTAGTTCGCCAATATTTCGCGTAGTTTGTATAGTTTCCTTCGTTCGCTTCGCCCGCCCGCCTAGCCCGCCCGCCCGCTAGCTGGCGGTGTGGCCTGCGCTTCAACAAGGATAAGGATAAGGATAGACATTCGCTATATATCCGGTTTTCTGATGGGATGACATTCTTAGCAAAAAATAACCAGAAAGAATAAAAAAAGTGTAATGATACAGAACAGCTATAAGGATGGGTTTGAAACTGTAAAGTTACTACTTGGTGGTTGATATTGATTTAGCCGTCAGGACACCTCTCAGTTAGGTAAGTATATCTTTTAGCCAGTTTCCCCATGCCAATGAACGAGTATCGCATGTGGTTCAAGAAGAAAGTAAAATAACTTTTGGTGAAGAAGTTGTTCCGGAAAACTGTTGACTATTGTTTACGTATTTGTTCTGGCAATCTGCTATGCTGGACTCGAGGTATGAGATGCTAGTGACAAGCGCGAGAGTCATTTTAACTTGAAAAATTTACTAGATATACGATAGCTGAGTTCTACAGTTTAGTATGAAACTTCAAATCCGTCAATTGAATACACTGATTTAGAGATGGTATAGTAAAGTACTTTCAATATTTTTGAAATTGCTTTCATAATCATCATCAGCCTTTTAATGTTCCCACTACTAGGACTCAGGCCTCCTCTCTAGGAGAGGGAATGGCCCGTAATCCACCACGCGGGCCCAGTGCGGGTTGGTGAATGTCACACGTCTTCGAATTTTTGGTTCTCCTAGAACCAAAAATTCGATCTGCCGATTTCTTCACGAAGTTTTCCTTCGCCGTTTTGAAATTGCTTTACCATCCCTAAATCAGGTATAACTTAACTGCTTTCACACAAAAAAAAAAAACAGCTGAAAACTGTAATTTCATACCTTCGCAATTTCATCGAACTCAGAAGCCGTATCGGTCATAACGTTAATTGAAAGGGTGATAGCCTGGTATTGATTACCCTAACCTTCGATGTAGGCATTTTTCCTCATAAAACCCGACACTGATCGGTATCTTTAGTGTAATAAATGAAAGTCGTGTTCATTGTATGTATTATATTACTGAAATGTCATCGAAGTTCATTGATTCAGTTTGAATAGTGGTTGCTTTGTCATGATCAATCAATCAATATAATTTATTAATTATTTATCTCTATTCTTTATTGTACATAAAAACTTACCTACACAATTATTTGAAAATTCATGTACAAAGGTGAACTTAATGAGTTTTCTTCCAACCAATTTTTTAGTGTTAGAGATTTTTCCCGTGTAGAATCCATGCAGTGGACAATGTAAACCAACATAAATCATTGTAATGTAGATTCTAATAAATATCGATTGGTATATAATATATATACTAATATTATGTAGCTTAAGAAAGGAAGTACTCTTTAATTTTCCTCTAAGTCTTGATATATGTACTCGTAAGTTAAAGGTAATTTCATATAGTCTGTCTAAAAAGTGAAACGACTTGGGAATTTTGTATAATATTTAATCATTTAAAAAATACTTATATTTGATACTTTTTATAAGGTCCTTCTATTTGTAAACAATGATCAAGATCTCCTAATCAACCTTGATTATTGAATACATCAGATTTCATTTTACTCTAACAATTACCCAAGTCATTTTACTTCTTAGACAGACTCTAATAAGCGAGTTTTATACCTAAGAGTCGAGTGATTCCATAATTTTGCATGAATTTGTTAACTTCATGGACAAGCAAGCAAGAGATTTATTGCTTTTTTAATTTAACTATGGTTCAAAATGGTCCATTCACCGTAACGATGAGCTTGTAATCCAAAAAGTAAATAACCATTAAAAAACCAACATCAATATCGCATGGGAATAAATTGCGAATGACAGATGGCCGAGAAACCTCTACCATAGTTAAACCAAAACCATGGCAACGAGTAAGCGAGGGGTGCCGACCAGATCCGAGTGGGGCCAAGTGGAGCCGATGGATCCCGAGAAGATCCGAACACCGATCGAAATACAAAACTTTGTCTGGAGTGAACGTTCGGTGCCTAATGCGGGTACGAGCGCGATAGCTGGCGAAATTTGGTGAATCAAATACGTCACCAGTAATGGTAATGGTAAGTAATAATAAAAATAATAATTTGTTTATTGATACCAAATACAGGTGTAGCATTGATGACCTAGTGAGGGTTGCGGTAATCCAGACGCATAGGCCCGGTTATTGTGGTGACACTTGGGAGGACGCCTATGTCCGACAGTGAACGATATTAGGCAGACGGACGCACTACAAAGTGATTCTATAAGGGTTACGTTTTTGCCTTTTGAGGTACGAAACCCTAAAAACATGGTAAAATAAAAGATAAAAGAAATGCAAGATGCACACACGCGTATGTGAGAATTAGAATCTAGACTTTTTTTTATCTGGACAAAACTACAGACGATTGTACGCTAGTCAGGGTACTTCATCACATCATGCTAAGCACCCATCATAGCCACTTTAGTATAGTCACAAACGGTACGCGCACGCCTTAGCTTCCGCGCAAGCTCCCCAGTGCGGCCGGGCCCTAACACAGTTTTATATCGGCAATAAATTGTCGGTTATGAAAAGCTATGTTTGTGCAATGTGTTGGTAATGGTCGTGAATAAATAAGCATGTAGGCATCTATTTTTTATTTGGAATAGGTTGTTGAGCATTGTGATAGAGTGATTAGAGCCACATGACGGTGCAATCAAATAGGAGGGTCATTAAATAAAGGTATTTTTCAAAGTTTATAATAGAAAAAACAGCAATCACTTGAAACCAATGTTACTACATAAAAGTCGTTAAAATCACATAAAGCTAGAACCGATTGGTTTTCAAGATCACTATCTACACTTCGGCAAATTGAGCTTTCTTTTAATGGTTTTCCACACTGCAGTGAAAATAGTTTCTTTGGTTCAATAAACGTTTATTTCTTCTTAGATTTCTTGAGTATTGGAGATATTTTTGCAGTCAAATGACACATTTATACCTAGAGCTGGAACTTATAATAAGTGTGCGGTATGTAGCTGTAAAAAATGGGTTTTTGATTCAGCCGTTTTAATGAAGTGATCTTAGGCGCTGATGCAGCATACTTTGTAAATGTTTAGTTGACATGTATAGAAAGAGTCTCGTCATTCCTTTTTCCACCAAATTCTTTGAATTTGCAAAGTCATTGTGAATTACAACCTCTTGACGCTATGAAAACATGGCGCTGTGGTATATAAATATGAGTGTTCGTTGTTTTTTTTTTTGTAACCATAAGAAATTGTAATAATTTGGATTCGCGCACTAAGAGTCCCGTACCATTCATATCCAAAGCTAAAACAAAAAATGGCAGCACGTTTGTTGTGTGGGAGCCCAACTTAAATATTTATTTTATATTTTTTTTAGTATTTGTTGTTATAGTAGCAACAGAAATGTATCATCTTTCGAAAATGTCAACCATCTAGCTACACGGTTCATGAGATACAGCTTGGTGACAGAGAGACTTTATTCTCTTTGGATAAGGAGTCCTAATAAAAGATCTAAAAGTGTAAAAAAGTAACTTAAATTTTTAAGCAACTTTTAAATCAGCTCTTTCATAAAATCCTATCACAGTCAGTTCAAAAACTAACTTAATGTGGAATTATTTAATGAATCATCAGCTGTTGATGCTAGATAAGTAAGCATTTTTAGCCCAATAACGTTATAAAAGTACAAATAAACTAACAATTTAGTTTGATTACAAGTTGACGTTTAATGCACAGGCAACGATTTTAACATTATACAGGGTTATAAGTAAAATACTGTCAGGAGGACTATGTTAATAACATCATTAACAACAACTTTTGTTCTACTTTTAAAAATTGATCTCAGATTTTCATACAAAACTAAAAATACATAAAAAGAACGTTCTAAATGTTACGAAGTCTGCAAAGCCAGAGATAATACAATAGCGGAGGGGAGCGGGGATAGGGCAGCGGGGTGTTCGATGCGCTTACGTCAAGACATACAGATGTAGGTTGGTATAGCAAAATACAGAGTTGAAATGTGTTAGATAGAACAACGAAATCTTGAAGGTTTGTTTTTGTTAAATGAATTATATTTTGTAAAAAGTCATAGAACAAAAGTTGTTGTTTATGGTGATACTAATACAGTGATGCAAGGTTGTTAGTGTTTTCACACACAACAAGGGCAATTATAGTTAACTAACATCTATAGCATCTTACATATCCACACTGAAATATGCCACAACACAGGCCCATTAAATTTTGATATGTGTTACTGTAGAGCAGGCTCTATTTTATTTATATAACTCATTCGCAGACTATAAATTCTCTGGTATTACACACTGCAAACGCATTCATAAGTATCAGTAAATATACCATCGATACGACAACACACTCTCAATCACGTTGTGGTACACAATGCAATTATGATTCAGTTTCAACTGATCATAATTCTACAATTTTGGTTACACATCACTGAGCTATGAACTGTAGGTTCGGTTAAAATTATTTTTGTGTACTTTCAGTTATTATATTATGATGGATAAATTACCATCAGAGATTGCATCACCGCTAGCCTTTAGGTGGGATCGCAGTCAATCAAAAATTTAAGATGTTTTCTTTTTCGGAATTGTTGGTAGGCTCATGTTTGAACACTATCCCACCTGATCGAAAGCGACGATATGGTGGACGACGGTAACCTATTCACTTATGACTTAAAGCTCCCCAAGTTGTAGCTATCAAGAAACACAGATTTCGGCAAATTTGTATGTTTGTAAGACGCACTTATGCTCTGAAGGTGCTAATCCGATTTCTAAAAATATTTTAGACAGGTTTGAAAGAACAACCGCGACTTTAGAAAGCAAAAGACAAAATTGAAGAAACACAATTTCTCTATTCTTACACTCTCTCTCTCGCACCCAGAGCGGGAAAAGTTGCAACTAAGCTTTGGACAGGTGTTAAAAGTTCTTAAATTCTCTGCTAATCTCTACTGTATATAATATTAGACGTATACATCCAAAGCTTCCTCATGAATCACTCGGTCTATACCATTGGTGAAAACCCCATGAAAATCCACAATGTTTATCACGAATAGACAAATAAACCGACTGACGTGGTGGAGGATTTTGTTTTACATATAATATGTAAGAAATTGAAGTATCTTTCCAGCTGCCGTAATATAGTCAAAAGTAGGAAAAAACCGAGTCCTCCATAAGCCTGTAGCGATTAAGTATTATTTTAAAGTTACATTTTCCCTTTTCGCTTACCGTGGGGTGAAATGTTAAAGATCGCTCTTTTGAATGGGGTGATCCGGAGGGATGTCGTATTGTTTACCGAAAGCCACTCTATGGTAATAACAAGATGATATCAAATATCCCGACAGATAAGGTTGTTTTCCTGTATATTTAAGACAATGCATTTCGTTGAGTGTGTTTAAACCTTGCTTGTGTGAAAATAACCCCACTTTGTTTGAGCTACCTTCAGATATCCAGTCACTAAAATATCGACTCGGGTTCCTGATATTTCACCTCTTTGTTCGCCTACACACAATGCTTTGTAGTCTGTGAATATTACTGAAGAAAGGACTTTATTGAGTAAGGTTATTCGAGAGTTCTGAAGGCGAATGTGAATGAGATATCTTTAGAGTATGCGGTATATCTTTACTTAGCCTTGTGTTCTTTTGTTTGAATAACAATATGTAAGTTAATACATCACTTTACATTTCCAGTTGGATGGGGGAGGCATATTTCCAACAGTGGATGTCTTTCGGCTGACATGATGAAGATGATTTTTTTTTAATGGTGGGAAAATCATCTAATGACAACCCCCGCTTTTGGGCGGAGTAGGAGATAGTGCCAGACTCTTACTGACTAAAACCCACCCCGTTCCTTCAAGCCTTCATACCGGGGCTCAAGCTATCTTTCGAAACTAACCCTGGCCCCAGTAGGCTTCGGCCCAGCTGGGCTCCTGCTGATAATGAAAATGATGACATTCCCAGTGGTGGCCCTGTGGTAAGGGCCCCGATTTATAAGTTGCAGGTTGCTGGGTTTAAACTTAGTCATATACATTACTTTGTGTAAATTATTTCATCACCACTGCTCTCACAACGGTGAAGGAAAACATCGCAAAAAAATTGGCATGACAGAACCTAAAAAACGAATACATCCACTACTGGGTCCGCGTAGTGGATCTCTTAGAGAAGAGACATAACTTCCAGCAGTAGAGACATTATAAGGCACATGCTATGTTACGTTTCTCTTGTATAGCAACAAAATTGTATTATCTGCACTGTGACATTGACTAAATTGAACTAGCTAAAACGAATAATGCCATCTGTCGCTCAAACATCAAGTAGTCACTTAGCATGACTATGCTCTGTAGTCAACTAGATAACTGACATTTATTGGATACTAGGTGTTCCTCGCAATTGGCATCCACGTGAATTTTATTTAATTCTGAAATAAAATTCTTTTTAGAATTAAATCTAAAATACTATTTTTTTTTTCTACAAAGGAACCCAAGCTCCCGCTTGACCACTGCTTCACCTGATGGTAAGAGATGATGTGATCCACGGTGGACCACACTTATCTAGAACTAATCTAGTCAATCTTGACTTAAGACCCCTATTCCCAAAACGTTTTATGCGTAAGTATTAAAATCCGTAGAACTTTTTAGTTGTGCGCGCATCACGTAAGATGTACGAAATCGATATAAATAACTTTTAGACAATAACATTTTGTGTAACTTAATATATTATTTAAGCTTAGTTTTTTCGCGATCGGTTGACTATATCGATAGATATACTATATTCATTGACTGTTGGTGGTACGAAATTCGCCGGGTCAGCTAGTCAAAGCTTATAGTCTCAACTGTTCTATAACCGTTTCTGCTGACTGCATCAAAAATTCTTTCAGATATCAACTTCTAACTCGACAAGATACATCCTAAGAAGTTCAATAATACCTACCATCTCAGCAACGGGACCGCTATAAGCCGCTTATTCTTCTTCCAATCAGCATAAAAGTTTTCATATCGATATCCGAGTCCCGCTATACAGTACAGATGCATTATTGCAATGTTTCACGGAACCGTGGTTGTATTAGCGGCACGTTGCTCGTCGGCGCGTCGTGTCCCCCGGGGGGTACGAAACGAGATTCGTCCGCGAACCCCGTAGATGTATAGACTCCCTCGCGACTGTCTACATTTGCAACGTTGATTAGTTTTGAATCACCATTTTTAGTGTGGGAGTGTCGTTGTCGTTGTCGTTGTCTGGAGTTGGATGCTGAATCTTAAAACAAGAAGCTAATTAATTGAACATTACAGTGGAAGAAAATTACGCAACATCAGAAAGATTTTACTTTATAAAACAGCTTATGTATTTTATAAAAACGTTGCCCTACACTTGGGCAACTCCTATATTGTGGATGCATTCAAAAATGGACAAAACACCCACATTCCAAACAAAAAAACCAAAAAATTATTTATTCCATACAGGAATTGAAACTATGATTTTCAGCGCAAACTATTTATCAAAGCAATTTATTCTTTCTAATTCACTATGAAATTCTAGTCTTTAGGGGAAAAAAGCGAACAAATAAAACTAAACAGAACTTTTATCAAGCTTTTAGTACCATTTGGTTCTATTTGATACTGCTATAGTATTAAAATACAATACACAAAGACGTAGTAAACTTTTTCTCAATTCCCAAACCACTTATATTTAGTATTCACGCGTCATATTGCTAAAAGCACAAAAAGAGATGATACTGAGTCTGGCTGGCTGCATTGCAATGTTTCGCTTCGGGGGAGGGCAATGTTCGAGTTGCAACCCCCGCGAGGGTTGTGAAATGAGATTCGTCCCCATAACACGCAGCTGTATGGTCTCCCTAGCGACAGCGCTCTATTCATGGCATTGATTAGTCTGAAATTATAACGGAAAATATTACTTAAGGCAAATTATGAAAATACGATAATCGTGATTAGAACTCGGTTTGGCTTTTAACTTTGAAGATCGAAATTTATTTCAGCTTTGATGTCTTTGAGCAATATATTATAAACCTTGCATTACATTTTGAAGTAAACTAATTAATCCATCGACACAAACAGTACGCTTATTACTGTAACTTATTTTTCATTGATATGAAAATATATTAAACTTAATAGTTCTTATTTTATTTTACATCTTCATTTAATGAAAAATATTTTATTGGTTAAGGTATAAAATCGTGATTACCATGCAAATAAATAACGAACTCAATCCGCTGAACTACTGAAAATTCTTGAAATATCTCATTTAATTTCATAGCCGCCAGCATTTTCTGTGAAAGATAATTATTGGTGAGCTGTATATTTTTATCATTCGCGTGAGTATGGAAAACATATCTTTATATATTATTTCCTTTGTCTATTTCCTCAAGCATACATTCCATTCTATCATAAAAAAATTGGAAAAACAAAAGAACGCTACTAGCTAGTGACGTCATAAGATTGAGCGGTCCATGAATTAAGTACAAAGTCTGTCACCGGTACGTCGGTGATCAGGGCAGCTCATGAAATATTCATGTGCACGGATGCGGTCGAATGTACCGCCGCGATATATTTACCGTTGACCACGTCAGCCCGACGCCAAAATAATAACTAGGGGTACGTTGGACCAATGTATCTGTATATGTAGCGCTGCATTTGAGGGTTCCTTTGTCGTAATTATAGTGGACAGGGGTTCTTTTGACATAAAAGGAAAATGGGGCGCGTTTTTTTCCTCGTTAAGTCAGTTGATTGAAGAATAATTAAGTGGTGGTATAGAGGAGGGCTGTGTTTGATCCAATATAAAAAGGTTCTTGGCCATTGTAGGTTCTCTTTTGGTAGATGCAGGAGAGTAAACTAATTATTTCTTTGGAGTAGCATAATGGAAAATTACTTGAATGTCTTAAGTTACACAGTTCGACATAAGCAATTGTCTTTCTATTGTGTCTCTAATTACGGCATTCGATGAGTTAAGGAATCCTCAGAGAAAAACAGAATTTGTTTTTCCGATCTCCAAAGGCTTCGCTCGTAAGGCTGTACCTATATTTGTCCTATTGATCAGATCAGTCGCGATCGTAATGTTTAAACCATTATAGTTTTTGTTATTGTGGTTGATAAAAAGCTTTTGCCTTCTCTTTCCAAACCAAAAAGGTTTGGAAAGAGAAGATTTCCCGGCCAAGTTTGCCCGGCTTACAAGATCAAATCATCACCAGATCTTTGCCGTGGTCGATCGTGACGGTGACATCCTCCCGTCTCATCTGTTCGGGTGCATTCATGCGACGTGGTCACCAGTGCCACTTTAAACCTGCCTGTTATGTAATCTTATTGGCATATAGAATTATAGAATACACAAACCAGAAAACAATGACTCAAATTCTGCATAGTTTATATCCTGAATCAAAAGGCCATACCTACAATAAAATTAGATTAAACAAAATTCCGCATAACTTTGAACCGAGTCAGTGTACGAATAAATGGCTCACGAAACCGGCAGATTGAGTAAACTAAATTATGTTCGCCAAGGCGACTATGAACAGTCAGAGGTCTGAGTTAGCCGCAAACTGGGATCTATTTATACACAAGTTAGCGGCAGATTAACAAAGAAGTTACAACATGGATGGTCTAACACTTCTATTGTATAAATGGAGATAAGGCATCGTTGGATTTATCTTGTACTAAGCGATCGCGGGTCTAGAGTTTGATATTTGGGCTATCGGCTTTTCGAAAAAGTTACCGCGGTAGTGGAACGTAAAGAGCAACTGAGGGAACACGAATGAGTTTTAGCCAGTAAAAGTCTGACACTTCGTCTAATTTCTTTTGATTTATGTTTAGTTATTTGATGATTTACAACCTACACAAATAAGCTTGATGTTCGTAAAACAATAAAAACATTCAATAGCTTGCATATTTAGAATACCAGTCTATTGATACAGAGATACGGTAGAGTTAAGGTAAGCTTGTATGCTGAGAACATCCTCTTTTTTTTTTGAAGGCAGTTAAAAATGTTTGATTTGACAAAAAAAAGTTTGATATTTTATTAAATATCTTAAATTATGCCAACCACCTTAGATTTTATATCCTATACAAGAAAGATTAAAAAAAAAAATAGATTTTAATTTTTAATACTTGAAGAGGGTTAGTAAATACGGAATGATATATTTTGTTCGATGGGAAGTCATACATATTGTTTGTTTCTTAATAAATATACCTCAAACCATCGAAAAGTGAATATAGAATCAGTTTTAAAAAACCTTACCAGTTTTGTTACAAGTTACGTTAAAGTTGTTAGTCAACTGCTAACAAATTACTCGGTCCTAGATCCACAACTAAAGGTAATTAAGTCCCTATTTATTATGGTTATGACTGCCTTCAAGTCTGACTAACATATCGCACGCTGATGTTGCTACAGGGTACAATTTATGTGTTAGTTGGGAGAACACGTGTACCATTACTGTTGACATGAAAGTGAAAGCGTACTAACATATTCAATGTATCAGTCAGCCTAAAGCTGAAATTTACACGGCAAACAATTTGCTGTTAAATTATCTGACAACATTGTTTTATTTGGTAAACTTCAGAAGCGTATCTGAAAGTGTGAAGAGGTGTCGGGGCTACGAGATCCGGTTTTTTGAACAATGTAAACCAGTGCTTGACTGCGATCACACCTGACGGTAGCAGTGATGCAATCATTGATGGTGAATTAGTGAGCTTCACCTGTTAGTTTATTAAGATCCTATTCACTCTACCCTTGAAGACATTTTTTTTTTATAATGGATAAGCTCGCGTTTGACCACAATCTCACCTGATGGTAAGCGATTAAGTGGCCGACGATGGAACACGCTTGCCTAGAAGCAATCTATTCACTCTTGACTTAAAGACCCCTAGGTTGTAGCTATCAGGAAACACAGACTCCCGCAGGGAACTCCTTTCCTTAGCTGTACGCATAATAAATGTACTCTCAAAACGCTTTGGCCTATACAGGCGTGATGTCCACCATGTACCGGTGGCGCAACGCCGTACGCGCACCTAAATTATAATCGGAGAAGAAGACCGCTGCAGGCAAATTGTCCCAGTCCTTCGATGTGCGTGGTGTATGCTTTGAAAGAGTCACCACGTACCTTGGGCCGTAAAGGATAACCGAAGGTCTGACCGTCTCTCTGGCTAAGAGGAACCAAATAAATAAAATAATTGAATCCTAACCTCTCGGTGTCTCTTAAAACGCAAACTATGAGCTTAATCGTAATTGTCAGAAATTATGCTGAACTAGGCCTATTTGGCACAGCCGTGAGACACACAATGTTTTTTTTTTTTTTTATTTCCACATAAGTACCTACTTATTTCTTCATTGTGTGTGTGTCTGTGCTTAATAAATGTATTTTCTTTCTTTTTTTCAATCTACACTGTTAGTTATACGCATACCTCTAAATTAATCTTAATAAGATTTATCTTATTAATCAAACTAATTAAAATGTTTTTTTAACTGATATAAACTATTGCTGTACTGCGATCCCACCTGATGGTAAGCAGTGATGCTATCTCTGATGGTGAGGCGCACTAGTTTATTAAGAGCCTATTCACTCTAGCCTTGAAGACCCCCAATGTACCGCAGAAATAAAATTCAAGACGGTAGCTAACCCCAACAAAGATTAGTTAAGTACGAGGGATATATTACAGGGCACAAGCGTGTATGCAAACACAACTAAACTCTATGTTTTCTTACTGTCATAGTGCGAAAGGTATCAGCCATCTCCTGCTGCTATGCAGACGGAGGTGACCGCTTCCCATTCTCTTTCACTCCGGACCACCGTACAGCCTGTATCGGAACAGGGCCCCAAATCTATTATTTTTATAAATTCGTCATTCCAAGACGATCCCATTGTCATTTTGCTAAAAGTTCGTAATCTGCTAATTCATAATGATCGATCATTGATCGACCAATGGTCTCGTAATGGACTCGTAAATCTCGGATCGAAAAAACTGTCAAAATTTTGGCAGATTGAAGCATACGTCAGACATTCATTTGTTAATGTGTACGAGATAACCATTATAAGCCACTTCTTTCAATGGAGTGTCAGTGGTTGACCATTAGAAAGTCATAGTGACGCCGTTATATTAGTAGATTATCAAATTTGTCAAAATCTACAATTTTGTAATCAATGATAGACCATTCTGACACTATTGTGTTAGCAGACTTGAGGCCCTGGATGTAAGAGGTTACTGTCGCCAATCGCATCCAAGAAGACACGGTAGTGCTCCTCCCAAGCAAGGCAGACTTCTACAGGATACTTAACCGTATTCTCTAAGCGATCTACACAATGGTGACACGGTAATTTCGCCTGAATCCGAAATAGGAACCTCTCGAACTGGCCATGTCCAGTGCAGACTATTATAGCGTCTGGCTAAAAATAAGGACACGGTGACAACTCTCTAGCTAGTCCTCAAAGAGTGGACTCACCGCTGCGATTGTGGTGTATCCAAGCAGTCTAGAGGCCAATTAAGTAAGTTAGGTTACTTAAAATAACTTTAGTTTAAACTTTCTTCTATTTAAAAACAAAATAATCACTTTAGGTAATTTTTCGACGCTCATGTGGCAATTTTGACCCAAAATATACTATAATACGAGTTGTTGACGATTCGGACTCCACCAAAATTAAAGTTGTTTAGTACAGTTAGATAAAAAGTTCTTAATGTGTCAAATACTGTGTCCAAATCGTCAGGCAGCCAAAAACACTTATTACGTGTATAAAGTAGATCTGTTCAATAGAACTTTAAACATTATTCAACTATGCCATGCTGTAAACAGTCTAGACAATCTTATTGTTAGCTTGTGACCTAAAAAACTAAGTGAAACGGAGTTTTGGAGACTGAAAGCTACGCTCCATTTATCACTGGGGCAACGATAAATCAATAACGTTTCGATTGCTATTTTTAAACATTGCTTTTATTGCGTTCACTTAAATATGTTTAGACTGAAATAGAATGCCTACAAGTGTGTCTATTTTGAAAACAGTTCTAATTTATTTACTTTTGTTACTGACCTATTTACCTCGATTACCAGTTACCGTAGGTGCGGGCTTGTGGACGACGAGAAATAAGTAGCTTGTAAGCCGTCCTTTAATAGTCTTTTTTAATGGTGGGGAAAATCATCCAATGACAACCCCCGCCCTTCTGCGGAGCGGGAGATAGTGTCAGACCCTTACCATTAAAAAATAATTAAGATTAAAAACCCACCCCGTTCCTTCTAGCCCTCATACCGGGGCTCGAGCTCCCTTTCGGATAACCCTGGCCCCAGTAAGCTTCGACCCGGCTGGGTGCTGTTGCTGACAACTCCTTGAGGCGCGCGGGAACAGTGGCTCGGTCCGGACAGTTACCGGACGGTCGGAAAGCGAGCTACTCATTGCTCACTGCCCTCAAGCCCGCGCCTACGGGTCCTTTAACCGTCTGGACTAAGCGTGAGTTACCGACGGCGCATTGTGTTCTATGCGCGCCTCACAGATCTTTGTTTTTCTGACATCTGTCAGCAAAACCATAGGAGTCCAGCAGGGCTGATGCCTACTGGGGCCGTGGGATGATTTCTGAAAACGTAATCCATAGTCCTGGAATACAAAGGGCAACTAAAGGACAAATGTGTGGTTCTAATCGTTAAGTCTGGCATGCCAATCGCTCGTCTTTACAGCGCAACAAGTCATGAGATGATTTCCCATCCCAAAAAAATCTCTTTGCCGGCCTATAGATTTTTACCGAAAAATCTTATAGTGTCACTTATGTAATCAGAAATACTTTAATTCATTGTATAAGATTAATTTCGAACATAAATAAAAGTACCTATCCATTACGCATAAAATATCGATCATCAACAACCCTTTTCAGTTAAAAGTTATCGGAGATGGGCAGAACTTGAAGCTAATTGAAGTAAATTGCCTTGGTCGGTCGTCCACGGAGAAGGCGTGATGAATTCCGTAACGAATTGGTTTAAAAGAGCAAATAGAGAATGGAGTTATATTATTTTCAGCTGCGTTAGTTAGTGATGAGATTACAGCCATAGACTTCGCTTGTATGAAAGTAAAAAATGATCTCAAGGGAACACACTCTCGAGATGAAAAGTGTTCGGTGTATTATTCTAGGATATGGTCGAAATTCGATCAAGCGTTCGAGTATAAATAACTAACAAATATACAAACTCACAAACTTTTGCCCATAGAATACATAGGTACTAGCTTCTGCCAGCGGCTTCAAACAGCGGCTTGTCCTCGTGGGGATGACGGGCAACAGTGACCTCTCGCGCCAGTCCTTGGTATAGGCCATGGTACAGTTGAACTATCTCCCAATATAGAAGCAATTTTAAAAACGTATTCACAGCATCAAAAACAGACGTATTTTTAAATATATCCATTTCGTCGGGAATCACAGGACGACTATCGACTACCGTAAGCGTCGATAATGCATAGCATTCCACGTAAAGATGTTAGCAAAACCATATGGGCTCAGCAGAGCCGATTCCCGCTAGGATTGCGGTTAATCTCTGAAATGGAAACCCGCTTTCTGACAACTAAAGGACAGAGGTTGCAGTTTTAATTAATACGAGTCTGAAACACCTTCCATCTTAGAGCAAGAGAAGACATTAGTTGATTTTCTACTAATATATAAATAAAATCAAAAACGAGAGATGATGAGAGGTCACGGCACGGGATCTGACTGCAGCATGTTGCCGTGTCGTGCAGATACACGATGCTGAGTCTGAGTCTGATTGCTAAGAGTTTTCCAGCACTATGTCAATCTCACTTTGTGTAAAATTACATTATATCTTCTAAATTAGTACTATTCATGGCAATATGGAAACGTATAAAATATTGTATAATTTACCACCGACTATAAATAATACAGAATATTAATACGAATTATGTGCATATTTCTTTCTTTTGAATAATTATTTTGTTCTATATTTAAACAGGCTAAAATACCGTAAGTCAAAATTAAACATTGGCTGAATTGGCGGTAAAAATATAGTTTTACGCGGTGTTACTTTTCTATTTTTTTAACTTTCCGCGTGGAGTATGCGGTGCGCTCGGGGAAATCAGTGTTAAAGCACACCTTTCTAACAATCTGTTATTTTTAACATAGCATCTAAAACGTGTAGGGTTAGACGTACTTTTTGCTTTTACTAATAAAGCATCGTCACGCATGAAGCATGGCGCTTGAGTGACAGTTTGTTGGCGGCACAATGACGTGTACATTTTATACTAATTATGATAAATCCAGTGACCTGCAGTTTGACCTTTTCTGTTTGTCATCAACGCGGTAGTGACAAATAAGGTAAATAGTAATGTGAAAATCGACTGTAAAGGTGTCCAGTAAGGACCAAGTTCGAGTCGACGGCATGTCATATTTCACGCGCGCTTCAAAGAGATGTCAGCTAAAGTGCCAGTGCCCACTATAGGACCGATGCCTGCTAAGGCTGTAAGATTGTTTGATTGCGTGACATGGCCCAAAGGGCAACTGAAGAAACACAGTTGGGGTTTACTTAGTAAAAGTTTGGCAGTCACTCTCACTTCACCTAGAGAAAGAGAGAAGTTATTCGATAATTTCCTTAGAGAAAAGTTTTAAGCAGAGAAATGAAAAAATATATAAGTTTTGAGCATTAATTTAGATGACTACATCACAGTAATGGCAGATGGATAGAGCACTATGCTAAAACTTTGTTAGAAGCTAACTAAGAAATGTGAAAGAAGAAAAAATTACGATTTCCTGAAATAAATTTGGATCCAGAGTTAGAGAGAATAACGGTTAACAAAAAAAAATCCAGCTATCTTGTAAAATGTAACACGTGTATAACTGAAACAGAAAATGAGCTCGTTATTCGGCTTAGTAGGGGCATGACCATTAATAATAGTATTATTCATTTTCAATGCGTTGATATACAAATCTGTTTATTATATACAACATTGACAACCCCATGGTGTCAAAAGCATTAAAGAGAACAGCGTGAACGTTTATCAAAATGATTTTGTTTGTAATGAACCGTTGGCGCTGGGAGCGTGACATGCATGATTGTTGTGAACACTGAAATTACACGGATATTATGACGCAATATTAACCTACAAATTGAACCCGTTATCTGTTTTTGTATCGATAACAAATAGTATTTTAAATAAGATCTTATAGCTACTGCTATCATTTTTTACATATTTTACAAAATTGTATTATATAAATGAGTTTATCTTGACCGTGTTACAAAATTAAGCGTTTACATTTTCTTGAAATTGTTTCCTAATTCGTATTAGAAATGAGTTAACAAGTCAATAAAATAAGGATAAATTGATGCACTTCTTTCTGATCTCTTAGAAATAGGTACCTAAATCTAAAAACAAAAATTAAAAAAACGCAGATAAGTTGTCTAGCTTCTAAAATGTTTTAAAAGCAAGACCTAGATAATTTATCGTACCATAACCACACATATAGACTGCACACAAATTTGATGTCGAATCACTTTTAACTTATTGTTTCATGGATTTAAGATTTTGAAGGATTCAATCCTACAACGACTAAGATAAACAGTAGTTTATATAAGTAATAGGTGTAAAGTAAAATCAAGAGAATTTAAAATTTTCTGGTAATAAAATTTTGACGTTAGTAGCGTCACAACATTTCGATTAATAATAAAATTATTTGAAAGAAAGAAAGTAAGAAAACACGCTTATTTGGCTCACAGGTACACACAATGAGATAACAATTATTATATTATATAAACTTAAACTATATCTACATTGTATGTCTCACGGCTGCGCTAAATAGGTTCAGTTAATTTCATACCTGTTTTTAAAGAAATATTAATAAATATTGATAATATTAATATTATAGTTTATGGATGAAAATACTAGTCAATAAAAAATATACTGCCGCGAATTAGTTTAATAAAGATAACTGCAGTCGCCTTGGATGCGCGATTACATTTATTTTTTTGTTAATTGTAATTACACTTCACATTTACATAAACAAGCACTGTTCAGATTTCCAAGAGGAACAGCAATTTAAGTAAAACAAACACACAGGTTGATTAAATGGGTGTTGAAATTTCTCTTCAACAACTAACATGGTAGTAATAAAGCGTCGACGCTCGCAGCGTGACATGCGTGGCTGTCACGGCAAATGACGTCACGCGGATATAATGGGTCAGTGAACCTTCAAAGTTTACCGATATGTTTGTTTTTTATGCTAAAAGAAATTTACTACATATTGATTTTGTAATAACCGTGGCCTTGGCTGATAATCTTTAAAGAAACTTAGATTAGTATCTACTTATTTATATTTCTACAATATTAATCCTTAAAAAATAATAGGGCGTTTGTGCACTACGTGTAATTGATTTGTATTGTCACTTAGGTACTTTTAATTTTTCACGAACATTTAGAGATAGCGCCACACGAACAAGTTCTCACATCAAGTAGCGGGTTTGTATAAAAGTGCGACAAAGACAAGAACAAGTTGCTGGGTAATTAAATTGCTCGTGTATTCCCTTAAAACACGGAAAAAATGTACACAATATACTATACTAATATTATAAAGAGGTAAAGTTTGTTTATTTGTTTTTCTAAAATTTTATCCGATAGAAAGCTACTTTATTCTTGAGCGACATAGGCTATATTTTATGTGCATGGGTGAAACCGCGAGTTTTGCCCACGGCTACTCGCAAATATAGTGCGAGTAAGATCATTCACACTTTTGGATGTTTTTATAATACATCATCATCTGCCTAGCTTTTTCTTAAGTATATTGGGGTAAGCTTCCAGTCTAACCAGCCCCCCTAGCCAAGTTACAACCGTTTCGCTTGCGTCGAACACTTCGAGTTGGCCGCGTCGCTGAATCTGTTGTTCTGACCACGTGACTGAGCGTTGAGATGACGTCATTCCCGTACATTTGAAGCTTTCTACTAGCGTTAACTCGTTATTGTAGAATTGCAACTTGGCTTGGGGTACAGATCAGCTGCATATCAGTACCTACTTATTTTTCACGGAGCGACTGCCTTTCTGACTTTGACCCAGTAACTGGGCAACACGATCTGCGTCTTGATGTGATTGGTGTCAAAACTACTAACTTCTGACTACCTGTAACGACAGTCAAAGATCTACTTATAACAGCCAGGACCAACAGATTAATTGGCTGTCTGAGGCATGGAGTATCGTAACAGCCCCGACTTACGAGTTGCAGATGAGGGTTCAACCCTAATAATGCACCCAGCCAAGTGCATTATTTTTTTGTAATTTATTTCATCACCATTGCTCTCAAAACGGTCAAGGAAAATGTCGTAAGGAAACCGGCATGTCCTAGAAACAAAAATTTGAAGACATGTGACATTCACCAAACCGCACTGGGCCAGCAAGGTGGATTACGCTTCGCCCTTTTCTCCTACTAGAGATGAGTCCCAGTAGTGAGGACATCAAAAGGCTGATTTTGCTATCCAAAAATCAGTTACGGCCCAAGCGCCCGAAAAGTGCCTTAAAACAGTGACTTTCTGAAACCTACTCCCCAGTAACGGCCAGGTTATTAGGTTTGAAAAAAATATATGTTGATTATAGATTCATGAACAATATTAGGTATCAACATTTGATTTTTTCGTACTGTTAATACTTTTGTATAAATATGTAGCAATTTCGCAACTTTTCCCTACTCCTTCGAAACGGCTTGGATCTTTAGAAACATTTTTACACATAAAAATTGGTGGTTAAATATTCTTCAAAGTGAACATTGCATATGAAAATCAATCAATATTTCGCAAAGAAATTTAAATCCAATTTCAAAAGGTCAACCGCGCGCTTTCCGGCCCTGTTGGCCGCAAATATGCATGCACATGCACAGATTTGCGTACTGCCGCCTAGGCGGGTGCGAGAGGTGCGTCCACATAATTTTGGTCAGATGGTTTAAAGGACTATAAGCCTTAAAATATCAGTTGAATTTAATCTCTTGTACCGATAAAAGTAGTATGTGTAAATGTCGGTGGTAGGTAAGTAATATATAAAATTATCCCCACGCGCTATCACTATTAAATTTCAATACGTTTGTATAGTATATTATTAATATAATAGCAGTATTTTATTCCTCGGCATTGTCCAGTGTCTGGTCGCGACCGCAGACTAATTATAGTGATTAATGTCGCACCAACACACACTTATTCATATTATTCATGACGGTTTTTATTTATATGACTGGTAGTTTATCCGTTTGAGTTTTTTGGTCTATTTACTTTATTTATTGGAATACATATTCCGTTTTTTTTTTCAATTTGTGCACCGCTTTGATTTTGTAACATCTCCCAAACAATATAAGCATCTTTCATCATCATCATCATTTCAGCCGAAACACGTCCTCTGTTCAACATAGGCCTCTTCTAAGTGCTGCCATGAACAGTCTTGTGGGGCTCTCATCCATCGAATTCTCGCGGCCCTCGCCAAGTAACCGATCCACCTTGTGTGAGACATTCCAATGCTGCATCTTCAAGTACGGGGCCACTGCTCCAGAACCTTTTGACCCCATCAACAATATGTTTTGTGAGCAATGCGTCCTGCTCCTTTCGTTTAAGGTCCTCAGGCTATGTCGGTAACCTTGATTCACCTGCGGACTTCTTAATTTCTGACGATGTAATGCAAGGAAACTCAAAGCATAGCTTTTTCTATTGCCATTTAAACCGACATTAAGCCTTCTGAATAATTCCAGTTGCCAATGATGAAAGCCTTCGAATTTTGTCACTGGCAACAGGCACTAGTGAGACACTGTTGTATGTTGGAAGAAAAGATACCGCGCAGCTTTCCGAACGCTGCCCAGCCCAGTCGGATTCGACGATTGACCACTTTCTCAAAGTTAGACTGGATCGTCTGTTCTAGGTAAACGTAATCGTTCACAATTTCGAGCACAGACTCTTCCATCTCGATAAGAGTAGGTGCTATATGGGTGTTTACCATGACAGCACTAAGCGTACCGTCCAACAATTATTATAACAATAATCAAGTAGGTACATGATCAAGTTTTACCCAGATAATTGACAAATCATTCATATCAAACAATGCAGTTCAAGATATTCAAAATAATGTTAATGGGTTTAAAAAGTTTCCATAAGAAATCGCAAATGATTTTCAAGGCTCGTAACTTTGTAAATTGCGAATGACGAGATTCACATTTAAGGTTCAGATTGTGCTACGAAAACGCCGACGTAAAAGTTACGCTGCTATAATAATAAAAAATACATTGATGCAAAGGGAAAAAAGATGGCAGAGCAAGAAAAAAATATTGGATTCGCTTTTTTTTTCACAAGATAAAGATAACACAACTAAATATAATTATTTAATGTCTAATATTACAAAGGCGAAGGTTGCGGGAATCCAATGCTGTACCTCAGAGGTAAACAATAGTAACTCCACTTTTTTAAAATATGTTTTTTTGCACTGTTAAAATCCTAAAAACCAGTTCTACGTAATGGTATAGGGCATCTAGTCCTACGACGATTTGATATTTTTCTTCCTAGATGGAAGAGAAATATCCAATTGTATATGACAAAAACACATCGGGTGTAGAACTTAAAAATTATGATAAGATTGTTTACTCCTTAGCTTTACGCGCAGTTAATATTGTTCTAAAATTTATTGTAATTATGTATATACATAATGATTTCATCTAATAATTATGAAAAATAAAAGTGAGTTTTTTTTAATATCTATAAATCAACTATGTCAAAAATACATTTAAAGTTTCTATCCGCGCGTTTTTGCCCCTCCTGTAAAATTTACTTTTTGGCACATACTGTTGTTTACCTCTGAGGTACAGTTATGGATGCGAAACGCAAAGGACTGGTCATTATGGCGAATCTTGGGGGTGACCTATGTCCAACAGTAGATGTCTTTTGGCTGACATCATGATTACATGGGCGAAAGTTACTATGTATGTGTGTGTATGTTACTCTTTCACACTAAAATGAATTGAAAGGATTTGAATGAACTTCGGTACACAAGTAGGCCATGCCCCATTGACTTACTTGGATTTGAAATTTCTACTTTCACACAAATCAAACCGCTGGCTGAAGCTTGTCTTTTATCATCTTTCTTTCCTTGATCAATATTATTTGAAGCTGACGCAACACTGTATTTTCTTTCATTTCGTCCTATTAACTGTCACACTATCACTGACTCCTTTTGCGTACATATTATTCCACACACATTTCATCAATCTTTTCTTTTTCCTAGCTCTCTCACTATATTCACTCAAATAGCAACATCGAAACAAAACTGTCACCTCGATTAAGTTCTAGATTCAAAAATGTCTTCGAAAGATGAAACGGACAACCAGACCAGCGAATAAAACTTTAATAAAGAAACGGCTCAAAGCTAAAAAAAAGAGTTAAATTCATCGCCTTTGTAAAAATTTGCAAATGAAATGGACACTGGTATTTAACATTAAAAGCCTGACCTTAAATCCTTAAAACAGGCCTTAAATTTAGTTTGCCCGCCCATCATCATTATCCGTACCTATCTTAGAAATTTTGAAACGTACCCTTTTACGAGCTATGAGACGGTACCCGCCTTGTTCTTGTCTCTTGGCTTTGTCGTAATAAAAGTTATAACCCTCTCTGTATAGATACCCCTATATTGTATAGGTACTTTAATATTGTTCGTTGTAGATTTATTAAAATAATGGTTTAGAGAACTTTAAAAGAGAAAGGTTCTGTTCGTCTGATGTTGGGTCGAAACACAAAACTGGAGTGTGACGATGCATCGTAAAAAACTTTAAGCTCACACAACGTACCGCAAGTACTTATTTTTTTTTTGAAGTATGATGTAATATAATGAATTCTCCCACTTTAGGTTGGAGTGAGAGAGAGTGTCAGTCTTTTACTGACTTAAACAACATCTATACTCCTTCAACTTTGCCTTTTGCGGTCTAGGACCACTAGTATCTCTTTCATACTTTTTCTCTTATGCCTGCTAAGCCGATGCCTGCTAAGCCGATGCCGATGCTTTTGCCTAGCTGTTTGCTGACATCAATTTAAGAGCGTATTGCAAGTACTTGCCAATTGATTCGCATTGTATATTCACCTCAATTAGAGCTTTGCCGCGTGAAATCGCCACCGTAAATTTCTGCGATGCGGTGTCTTATCGCATTGCAGCGCAATTTTATGTGGAAGTCCGATATTGGGAACAGTTACCTGTCGCGCTATATGACCCGTTCGGTTGCATGACAGGCCGTAGTGACCGATGGTGTTAACAACTTTGCCACAGACGCAGCGATGAAGACAACAACAGGGAACGACTGTTGGGAAGCAGTAAAGTGGTAATTATTATGACCTGACAAGGTGCTTATGTTCGATGACAGCAGTGCACGAAGAAAAAGATACAAAATCTACAACACAACCGCAGAAGCAACAGATGTAGAAATTTGGTTTTCCAGAACTACTTTGCAAAAAGGCTTCTCCCACTGTCTCCGAGTTGATGGGTTATCGAGCGAATTTATATTAGGGCAAAAGTGTCTTGGTCTTGGCCTTGGCCATCGATTAATAGGTTAGATTCAAACATATAATCTTTGAAGTTATCTATAAAGCTTCAGCTATATTGTTATTTTATTTTTCTACTTAAATATTTTGATTTACATTATTTATTTTCAGACTATTACTCACGAGCACGTCTGTAGTACCCGCTTAAGCTGAAATCATAAAATAAACAATACCTAAAAAATCTATAAAACTAGCCGATTTTGTTTATGATAAATGGTTATATTTTGAAAAATGGTCAGTACAGTTTAACACGTTAATTTTTTCGTCTAATATTACCTTGCTGTTTATCCTCTGAAGTAACATTGAAACAAATCTAGAGGTTAAAATTTATTTTTCAGTTCATACAGTATACATAATGGTCAAATCATATAAACGTAGTGTTATGCTTATAGGCACACAGGGCTACTCCTATGTCCTCTACTCAAAACGCTGCACCCCATTATAAACTTTATAACGTTGAAAACAAAAACCATAATTGCATATAAAAGTCCAGCAGTCAGATAAACAGGACTTTTGCTGGGTGCGTAATTTCATTTGTTTGGAAAATTTTCTTCCCCTAACCTCATCTGTTTTCATTACTCGGCCGTCCACTGAGCTCATTATTACTTTCAATATTGCTGTTTTACCTAAAGACCATTATTTATCATAATAACAACGTGCAATATCTGTTCTTTGAGCTTTGAATATTTTTATGGTGTTTACTGATGAGTTTGGCATTTTATGAGATCATCATCACTTTAAATACAGATCTCTTTCTATCGTTAACCGATTTTGATGTTCCTTCAAATTTAAGTTGTAAGTATAATCTAAACAGATTGAAAAAAATATTTTAGTTATTAATGTGAGTGCATTGCGGGTGCTAGATTGCCATTAAACCTACCCATAGATTTAAGTTTCTGTATATTAAGTTGTGTTACTTTTTTGTGTACGTTTCTATTTTCAGTTACTTCTGAATCATCCTTCTCAAAGTGTAGTGAAACTAATAATTTGCTTCAACGACCTGCAAGTTTTTTGCTTCAAGTTCTAACGCTCACTTCACAGTTTTTCAACGTTCACTTAAGACGAGGGTTTAAAAATTAACATCTTTGTAAGCTTCAAGTATCGTCGACCCGCCTTGAAATATAGCATCCGAGAGAAGTAGAATCGCTGAGAACGGTCAATTTTTATCTATAACGTTTCACTGCAGTAAATCGACAGTGATTTTTCAGACTGAAATATTAGCGGTTTCAGTCCCCATATCTCCAGCGCCGTACAGCGACGAGACTGTTAATAAACACAATTTTTCTACGTCCGAAAAAAACACGGAAAATCGAAACACAACAGAAAATACAGCCTCCTTTTTTCTGGTCTGCTTTTTACGCAGTGACATGTAGTGAAGTGACCGAATAATTTGCTCATTTGTCAACGTCTTCGCTTTGCCGACGAGAAAAATGATTCAGTGAATCTGTCGGGGCGTCACGTCGCTGAATTAATTGAAATAAATTACCTACTCCGCGTCAACAGTTTAATCTTTAGCGGATATAATCTGATGCTTGTCAAAATTACTCATAAAAGTTATCGGATTTCCTTTATTTATAATTTAAAGACGAAGTATAAATTAAAGATCGTTTACCTAGATGATTTTGATTACGGACTGAAAAATAAACAAATATCCTTAAAGTACTCTCTCGAATTCAAGTACAACAGAATTTCCATCCAAATAGAAATATTAAACGCTGACCCTGAAAAACATTGAAGGGCCTTTTAGAAACTAGTTGAGCGGAAAAAGAAAACGATTGTAGAAACTGTAATAGCGAATTCCTATAAAGCGTTTTCTGGTCGAACAAATTAGCTTACGTATCGACTTTTTGTAATGTCGGATTGAAGCAACGT
This sequence comes from Mythimna albipuncta, assembly GCA_929112965.1. Taxonomy (NCBI): domain Eukaryota; kingdom Metazoa; phylum Arthropoda; class Insecta; order Lepidoptera; family Noctuidae; genus Mythimna; species Mythimna albipuncta. Next base: position 14,330,179 of record OV815969.1, read on the forward strand.
CGGCGCGTGTTCATCGTACTGTAAGTTTGCTTTGCTGTTGCTCAAACAGTTCGGTCAGAAGGCTTTCAACCTCAATAGAATATTCAAAGGTCGGCCTGTGAAAATATGGCTCAATTGGAGCCACGATCCGCGCGGGATTTCCGCTTTAATATTCAGGCGATGAAAAATATCCCGTCATAAAAACCTGGACCATATGAGTTTTTAGATGCCACGTATTTGAATATTGATGTTTATGGAAAGTGCGAAACGAACCTTTGGTAAAAGGCCCTGTTATAACGGTATGCCCGTATCATAAATCCGCTGTAATGGAACTATGGATTTCTTTCACGCGACACGATGCTGTAAACTTCATAATGGATATTATTTTTCATAATGTATATGCTTTTACGTACAAATTTGTTACTATTATGAACGTAACGAAGAGTTCATTTTGTGCGAGCGAGCTGCTTTTTGGTTGTTAAAGTTATGAAAAATTGGTAACATTAAGTCCCCTCTGCCGAAGCAGGCTTGAGTGTAGTCGATGTTCGCAATACGAGTATGTGATGAGGAAAATCTTATTTTGATGAGAAAAAGTGCTCTTTAGAAATTTTTCCTTAACTTGACAGAATATTACTTATTCACTTGTACTTGTAGTACCTCACTGTTACCGTAATTATTTATAAGCAACACGACTGAAGCTCGACACCACCCTACTACAAACACTATGTTGTTGTTGATCACGCAAAAATAATCTGCCGCATATTACATTTTCAAAGAGAGAACACCATTTTTTTTTAAAACTTCAAGCGGGCGCACACGCACGCATTGTCGGTAAAACAAGGTCCACTTAGCGATAGGCTCGCTCCAGAGAAAAAGGGCATTAAGGCGTAATTTATCACAGTTTCCAGGCCATTAAACATGGAGACTGCAAAAACCGCGTACTATACGTGATAAGCTCCATGAGAACTGGATTGTCTGCGGACGAGAAAAAATGCTGGCAAATACGATGATAATCTTTGAATAGTATGTGGAAAGCTTCGGGATTTATTACTGGTGTCAGTGAGAATAGAAAAATAGAATAAATATTTATTTAGACAACTGATGTTTTTTTTTTTGTCATATACTTTTGTCTTTTAGAGAAGATATAACCTACAATTATTTTTGCAAAAAAAAACACTCAAAATAGTTTGAAAATCTTCTTCATTCTCATAGTACTTAATTTATTCATGTAGAATGTACCTAATGAAGTAGGTAGATACCTAACAAAGGGCTTCAAGACCTTCATAGTAAATAACTCAAAGCTTTGTGGCGCTAGTAAAAATTTGAAAGACATTTTAATTTCAAAAGCGAACAAATCCTTTTTCATGCTCTTACGGTTATGAAAAGAAAACAGACTTAAAATTCTTGTATTGTAAATCAGCTGGGCAGAATTAAACACAGACTTGAATTTCATTTTTATTTTTTTAATAAATTAAATTAATTCATGGAAGATTTTTGGTTACCTAGCAGTAGTAACCCATCAGGACCCATCAGGACTCTCCCCATTTCTGAGTAGAAAAGGCGGGAGTACCCTACTACCCTATAGTTTATTCAAGGAGAATTCCTTGAATAAACTTACTATAGGGTAGACTGATAATTTATCAGAGTACCTAACTATGCGTTGGGGATCGAAAGAAAACTATAAATTGTCTGAAAAATTAAATCCACTTTTGACCCTTGGGGGTCGAGAGGAAACTATGGTCAGGGGTCCAGTAGACACATTATTTATTGGAGGTCGAGGAGCCGAGAGTGGACTAAACCAGATTTTCTACAGTGAAACCAAATATAAACAAAACAAAACCAGTATAATGTAATAAAAGAAAAAACTCGCCTATCAAACGACAGAAATAAAATACTTTTTATAAATGAAGCTATCACAAATCCTTCCTAGCACAGGTAGGTTATATAAACGACGAATTTTATCAAAAATATCGAAATGATGGCCTAAAAGAAATACCCTTTCAAAGGTTTGTTTTGATAAATTGGAAGAAATAAAGAAAGGCTTAGGTTGAATATACCAAATGGTTCTGTCATTCAGACGAAAGTAAAATTTGAATAATTTACTGAATTTTTCTTTGAATTTCTGTGGTTTTTTGCGGTTGTTTATCTCTGGAATATTTGTTTTCAGTTGTATAGCAGTCATCTGTGGTAAGCATGAAAGTTTTGCAGACTTCATTCCGCTCAAAGCGTTTTGACTTAAGGTTTTTAGATGGGAAATCATCTAATAACTTTCCCGTTTTAGGACAGAGCGGGAGTCAGAATTTTACTGATTAATACCTACTTCTATGTTCCTTTTTTGTCTTGCATCCCAAGATCTCAGGGTTCTCCTTCTGACAACCCATAACTCTAATAGGCTCAGCCCTACTGGTTGCCTATGATCTTGCTGACATCATCATCATCAGCCTTTTTAATATTCCCACTGCTGGGACTCAGGCCTTCTCTCTAGGAGAGGGAATGGGTCGTAATCCACCACGCGGGCCCAGTGCGGGTTGGCGAATATTACATGTCTTCGAATTTTTGGTTCTAGCACATGCAGGTTTCCTCACGATATTTTCCTTCACCGTTTGGAGAGCAGTGGTGATGAAATAGATTACACAAAGTAATGCGCCTGGCTGGGTTCGTTTTTAACCCGCAACCTACAACTCGTAAGTAAGGGCCATTACCACTCGGCCACCATTACATTGAGCTCAAACTGAACTAAATAAATGGCTAACCTTTAAAATTAAAAGAATTTCTAGTCGTCATCTTGATTTGCTTCTGCATTTTTCTCTTTGCAATATTTTCTACTGCCATAATCAATTGAAATTCGAAACCCAAAACTGTGGGTTAAACATGCACAAAATACATTTTTGAACTAAGCTTCCAAAAATGGAGCTTAACTGTATAATATGCACTGTGTGACATTTTTATCCCAGCATTAATTTCATACGTAGCTTCAAGCTGCGGTATTTTATTTCTAGTGTTTCCAAAATTTGGAGCACTGCCCATCACAAGAGGGAAATGAAACGGTATAATATTTTAAACAAACATATTTCCAGCACATTAACAAAGGCTAAAGTAATGTAAATTAATTTAGTCTGTCACCCGACCTCATCGAAAAAGTAGGTCAACGACCTAATCATCATTGGTGGTGAACTTTACATAATGGACATGCAGACATGGAGTCCGCTCTTCACCTATTCCATTGTTTCGTTTAAAGGCTAATGGGCGCTGGGCCGACCGTGTTATTCAAGTGTCAAGAAGATGAATGTCACGTAATTTATGAGGTTCCGTTGAAAAACCGGCTTATTTTGATACCTGGCTTTCCAAGTCCGTTGCATGACAACACATAATGCCGGTTTTCACGGTAATCCATGTTTCCATATTACGGTTTTGATTTTTTTTCCGTGACACGAAGTGGCTATTAACATTGTTGATGGGTTTGTACGCAATCGTTTTGAATTATAAAAAGTACTGACTATGAAATATTGTCATGGTAAATGTAATTTAATGCTTTCAGTGAGTTATCTTTTGTAATAAAAGGATTTATTTGTGTCCAAAATTGTACAATGAAAATAAAGTCTCGTCGTTTCAGCCTTTTATCATCTTCTACGAATTTTAGTTATTTGCTTGCAATAAACAAATGCGAAATGCGCAGAGAAATAAAATTTACAACACGAACAAATAACTATAGCGAGGAAGAAGTTTTAATTACATTGGAACAAGTTATAACGTAGAAAATATTCGAGTTGAAGTAGTACCCTGCTGTAATAATAACCTTAAGAAGAAATATGATAAAACTGCAATGGTATGATGGCGTTGGTAAGTACCCATACCCGTGAGTACTTATACAGCATGAACATTTTTATAATGACTGTTGAGTAAGTCCAAGAGTCTCCACGCAATTGGTTTCTCAGGATCAAGGAACCATCATTGAACCAGCCTCGGCTTTCAAAAAGCAGGGGGATATTCAGGCAGGGTATAGTTTGAGAGATAGAGATTTTATAAAGACTTAGGCAGGCAGCTGCTGAACAGCAATAACTACAAAAAAGATCCCATCAACCAATATTAAAGTAAGTACTACAAAGGTAATAGTAGTCTAGACTTTATCAACATTTAAAAATATACTAAGAATATTTATTGGAATTTCCTCCAAACTCTGCAAAAGGGCCGACAATATAAAACTTTTTCGAACTAATAAAATATTCTTAAAAATGTTCTGGAAAGAATATTAAAGCGTAATCTACGGAGTACAAAAGTGGACAGCGGCCAACCGCCTGTAAAAGTGGATTGTGTAAGAGACCTAAGAAAAAAAGTGTAATGTAATATAGATCAATAACCCATTATACCTAAACTTGATGTGTGTTGAATATATTACGAGTATCGTACGACGGGTTTATACTTTAGATACATTATTATTTTCTTCGGGCATTGGCATTCCTGGCTTGTAGAAACAAATATGAAAAACTCCACAGTTTCATGTTTTATGATAGGCAAATACGATGTGGGAAATTATGAGACAAACTTCACAATTTAATTTTACGAAGGTTATCTGCGTTATAATTTTGTTATATTTTGGAAACAATCCAGTATTTATATAGGGTATTCCTGGAATTAACGGATCGAGTTCGAAACACTATATTGCGCTCCAAAACCAAAATAGTAGACGTGGCTCAGGCTGCCAAACTGAAGTGGGACTGGGCAGGACATGTCTGCCGCATGCCCGACAAACTGTGGGCCAAAGTAGAACAAAGTGGGTGCCCTGAAACAGCGCGTCGTGGTCGCGGTAGACAACGAAGGAGATGGCGCGACGAACTTGATAGATTCCACCAGAACTGGCAAGAAGAAGCTCGAGCGCGCGAAAAATGGAAGGAATTGAGGGAGGCCTTTGCCCAGGAGTGGGACAGAACAGGCTAACAAAAGAAAAAAAAACTTATAGGGTGTTCTCGCAACAACGATAGTTAGAAACGATACAAGAATACTCTTACAAACTAACAAAAGGTTGCCATGACAACTGATAGGAAAAATCCCTCATCTGCCCTTCCTAGAAATCGTATAATCCCGACATTAAAACATGCTCAGTACACAGAATTTTGATACAGTTATCGTCGAAATCGAAATAGGGAAATATCTTTGTCACAAAGCCTTTTCGCTTTTCGATCAGTATCGACATGACGCAATTTATCTTTGTGACTGTACTTGATCGACAATAAGTATGTGCCTATACGAGACTGTATTAGGTTTTTTATGGATATGTCAGAATGGAAAATCTATCTTTGAAGCTTTCGTCAATCGTCAAAAGACGCAATTTTTTTTTTTCGTTTGTCGAATTGGAATAGCTTTTATTTATAGCTAATTGACTTTTAAATATATCAATATACAGGATTTATTTCTTGTGTTAAATGTTATCATTACATTTGGATTAGAAACAATAATTCCCGTTAATAATACAACGATGGCTCCTAAAACGTCCAATCACTTCAAAGCTTCCCAATATTTAATGACTTAGGGGACAATAAAATTCCTTGTCAGTTTAAAATACTGTTATCATGTTTTACTTGAGGGCGTATTTATTTTCTATTTGGTTTTTGGTAGGTAGGTAGTCTTTTATTATTCATTCAAACGTGTATTTTGTTACTCTGCAATTTTCGGACGACGATGAGATGATGGCGGCTATAAACAGCCATTTTAAAGAGAAATGTTGAAGTGGTTTTACCTCGAGTATTTTTCCACCCTTAAGAAATTTCTCAAATTAATATCATAATTTCACATTCTTTTAAAATTTATTAGTGATTTAAAAAACATCTGATGTTTCATCATAATAAATAATTGAACAATAAAGTTCTGTAACTCTTTGGGACATTTTGTTCCCGATATGTAACCCTATTACGTACTGTGTGTTTTTGATGGGGAAAAAAAATGTGGCTTTGAGTTACAGTGTTACTAATCGGTAATTTTTTTCCCAATGGGTAACAGTGTAACACAAAATAGTGTAACAAACGAAAAAAAATTGTTTGGTGGTTTAAAAGCATTATGTTCACGTTGTGGAAAGTATATTTTACTTGATTACGTTGTAAAATAAAAAATATAAAACTGTACATTTTTTAGGCCACGAACTTATCAGCCGCCCCTCGTATGTATATATGATTTTTTCCTAAAGCAAATTGACTATCAGTGCCATAAACCGACCCATATATTTCCTAAGCAACGGAACCCGACGAACCGTAAACAACGTATAAAAACATATTCACCCTTATCATTTCCCCGAGCTAATTTCCAAGACACTTTGACAATCTTTATCAGAATTATGATGAGTTCTGATAGCATCACTCAATATCACGAAACCAACGTTTTAACATGAAAGTTATTTAGAACAACAGAATTTCGGCTCCGCTTTGTTTGTTTTGCACAAAAGTTAAATGGAAAATTAGAAGCAACTCAATATTTTCTTGTTTTTGATTGACTTTGTTATTATTTTGATTGAACAGTCACTTCGATATTGTTTTGACTGAAATGAGATTTAATTTGATAGATTTCTTACGTACTTACCTATTTATAATGTGACCTTATTAAAAGGTTTCTTAAAAATATTATCTGAATTACATTCTTTCATAAATGAGTTTTCAATCTAATAATGTTTTAAGGAAAAAAAAAGTACAATAATTTGATCAAGAAATAAAACAACATTTTTTTTTAATGTGCGAAGTTGCGAGAAAGGTCAACATAAATATCATTGACTAGCTTTTGCCCGTATATAAATTATAGCCTATGTCACTCAGGAATAAAGCAGTTTTCTATAGGTGAAAAAAATTAGCAATAGGACTAGCATTCCAGAGATATTACCTCCTACAAACAAAAAAAAAACCTAAAAAATAAAAATAAAACTTTAGCTCTTTATAATATTAAATGTAGATTAATTAATTTATTATATGCTCTATGCATACACAAGTACACAGGCGGATTTAATAAAGCATTTTCTACCAGTCAACTGGTGATGCCGAGAACAGTGCAATAAAAGACTCCATCACACGCTGTCATTTATAAAAACCACATTTAAAGAAATACTTTCACATTACAAATCACCGCTGCTCGCTTTTCATGGCCCGCACTAACCAATAAACGTCGTCAAACGCTACTCGCGCAGTTAAGCCATCTTCGTCAGAGTCACAAATCGGAATCCATTATGATACTGCGCGTATGGGTTAAAAAAATAACAGCCCTCGACCATGAGTGGTCATCGTGTGCTTCAGCTTCCTTTGTGACCGCTTCTAGCTTCCCGTGGCTGCTTTAGTGGCCGTAGCATGTGGCCCACACACATGTAGTGTGGTGGTGTGCGGTGACACTAAGCCACATTTAGGCTTGTCAGAATAGGCTAGTTGCCGTAAGAAATTTAATTAGTCCGTCTTTTAGATTATTCAAAAATAAGGGACACGTATTTTTTTATTTGTAAATTATACCAAAAATGACTAAGATATTATGGCCCATTAAAGTTACATGTAACGTCACGCCGTGCTACATTTTTTCGCACGGGTGATGTCACACGTAACTTTAATAGGCTATATCTTTGTTATTTTTTGTTTAATCGAAAAAAAGAAAAAAAATACGTGTCCAATATTTTTTTATAATCTAAAATACGGACTTAATAAAATGTAATTATTTTGACCCTGGATACTACCCTATGGTCATTATATTCACTGTAGCTAAGGCACTATGGAACTGAATTGATGATGAAGCTGGAAACCAGGTATGATAACTCCGTAATAAAACAACGTATCCTAGCTGTATTTCTGCTTATTACAATTATTATGATATACATTCTGACTAAACATCAAATTGATCTGATGAAGTCGGAATGTAAGCATGGCAACACTGTAATAAAAAAAAAAAAAAACGTATTTTGGCTTACTGAAGTTGTCATGAGATGTAAGTACTCTGGCTACAAGTGGTTTTAAAGCTATATCTATAGATATATAATATGCATTATATACTACTTAGGTTGAGAGAGAGAGAGTATGATAACCTTTGGAAGTCGGTGTTAATTAAGGAAGTATCTAAAATGAAAACACCGTTATTTTTCACGTTTTAGTGTTTCCATTATCCGACTGCCAATAAGAGTTGAATCGTTATAATTCAATATCAGTTAGCATTTTTTGTGTGAAGTTTTGCTCTGAAGTTATTTTATAAATTGCAAGCACTGCCGCGACAGCCACGCTGTTTCTATACAGTCCAACAACGAACACACTTTAGTTCATATAATGAGCCTTAATTTAAATATTGACAAAGGAAGTTTTAGTCGATTCCGACTTTATGTATATACCTATATATACATCTTAGAAAAATGTAAATTAAATACAAACCTTATAAGAAATATTGGCGGTACTGGTAGCGGTGTATTGCTTGATCAGATCATTCAAGAATTGGTTAAGGTTATACTAATCTATCTAAAATTCTCCACTAAGCTGACATAACAAAGGAGCTTTTAGTAGATAATACTCAAGCATAAGCCCAGAAACTATACTCAAGCATAAATTAACACAAACAAACCCCAAGATTATAGTGTTCAAATAACGAGACAAGCATTAATCCTATCTGAAGCTGAAAGGCTTGCTATGCATATTCAGGCAGCCGATACCCCTCCTAGATAAATAGGATAGAGCATGCGTTGCCCATCCCTCAAGCGTTATGATGAAGTGATCGCATAGTGCGGGCTACTCATCCAATATTCATGGGAGGAGAATGCGGCAATTTGGTCGACATGTCCTGTGTCCCGCAAACAGCACAGATGTATCTTAAGTTGGGGTGACAACACGTTAGTGATCTGCTGTGTGCGGAAGTACCGAGTTTACTCCGACGCTATGGAAATCCTTTGGAGAAAGCGAATGATGGCCGATTAAGTGGCGCTTGACTGGTTTTCACCACTATGATGCTTTGAGGAAAATTATAAAGGAAAGTTTGATTTTATTTTCAATCAGAATTTAAAGTGTTATTGAATGGATACTAATAAAAATACATATTTCAAATGTTGTGGTACTTTTGTCTTATTTGATACAGCAGAAACCTGCTGGAAAAATATCTAACAGAGTTAATAATAATGAATTTATTTAAGCACATTATATCTTAATTTCTAAGTCATGATAAACAAACAGAACCATGGTAACTAACGTTTATGTGATGACCAGTTATGCTCAAACTTTCAAAAGCCTTTGTCTCATAGTTAGTCAATAATGGTATAATCGTCATCGTCATCAACTGCATGCTCAAAACGTGGTTCCACGATTAACACAATGGAAACGTATTTTGTCTACGACTGTGGGAAATTATTCGTTAAGTAGATCCTGCCAGTTTAATTGACGTTTATTAAACAACTGATATGAGGTCGCTCGGTATTGGTAGCTTGGCGGCTTTAACTCAATTAACGGAAACAATTCAGACGTCTATGTTTGGGCAGTAAAACGTCAAACAATGAACAAACAAGTACGCACCATTAAATTATTATCCTCAACTAAGGCAAATATTCCAACTCCTTTAAAAAGAAACTACCAACCAGTTGTCATGACAACGAAAATAAAACACTCGATGGATGTATATATGACTAGCTAGAACTGTTAATTTGATTGTATTATGTGGAGGAAATGACTTCACGATCCATCTTGTGCGTCCCGCCAATGACGCAATGCTAGATGTTAGCTTACATTATCGTAGGCGCATTCAGCGTGTTAGACGTAAGGAGGTACAGTTTAGCAGGTTTTTTGCTAGGTTGAAAATCCTCCTTCGCTAAGATTAGTGCTTCGCAAAAGGGGGCGACCGCCTATAGTGAAGGAGTGGAAGTCCCTGCCGGAGTCTATGTTTCCTGATAGCTACAGCCTAGGCAAGCGTACTCCCTCGTTGGCCGCATCATCGCATACTATCAGGAGTGATTGTGGTCAAACGTGAGCCTATAATGTCCTTACTATTATTATAAAAGCGAAAGTGAGTTTGTTTGTTACGCCTTCACGTCTAAATGGTAAAACCGATTCTGATGAATTTTGGTACAAGATAGATGGGACCCTGGAGACGGACATAGGCAAATTTAAAAAAAAAATGAGAATAGTGGGAGAAAGAGGCGGGCAAAGCCGCGGGTAAAAACTAGTAAAAAATAAATGTACACTAAAATTATAACAAAACTTTTACACAAAAAAAAGATAATAACGATGTTCAATTTTTTTGTTATTGCATGTCGCTCTGAAAATAACACTAAAAAATTCAAGTCACTAGATCAAAAGGTGCCGCGAGCAATAAAGTCCAACGTGACAGGCAGAGCTATTATTGTCTAAAACTCGAGCATTTTATTTCAGAGACTGTTTTAATAGGTAGGTATAATGGCCGCCTAAGGTTACAAGTTCACACATTACTTCAAGTCTGAAGGACTAACATATGTGATGTCTTGAATCCACGTGATATTGCATGTTATACAGTCTTAAATTGATGTGTATTAGACAGGATAGTTTACTTGCTCTAGATAAAGTTGTCTGTTAATAATGTGTGATGGTGGGTATGTGTGTGTTTGCGTTGGTAGGCCTCTCAGAAGGCAAACCGGTGATCTGTTCAGGGTTGTGGACCGGTCGTTATGGCGACACATGAGGGAGCTCTATGTTCAACTGTGGATGTCTTTCGGCTGAAATGATGACAACAATGTATCGTAACACCATGAAGTTCACTTTTGTAGGTCTAAATCTTGATATTGTTAAAGTATCAGGTCATTAACGGTAAAAGTTCGTATGTATATTTTGTTACTCCTAAAAGTCTGGGCGAATTTGGACTAAACTTGGTACACGGGTCCTGAAATAAAAAATAGCATTTTTTTTTTTACTTTTTGTGTTAGCGGGATATTTTCTCGGCTATTTTTTACTTTCACGTGAGTGAAGCCGCTGAAGAAGCTAGTAAAAGAATATTTATGTAGGTACTCAGTAATAATTGTAGTAATCGTAATTGCTTACGTCCGATATCATTCCCTTTCTTAAATGACATATTAGTATAGATTATAGGGGATCCATGTACCAACATAATAGAGGAATGGGGAGTTCGTATAATGGGGAACAGATTGCCTGTCACGTCAACTATGAATCGGATACGTCGTTGAATGTCAAGCACGCAATTAAATGTCTCAGCTCATACCGCAGGAGATAGCATGATGGTATTTTGATTTACCTTCTGTGGTACTTAACGTCGGCTCGTCCCATGGACCCTTTCATCCGATAAGAGCACTCCAAAACCGACCGTACTTCAACACAAAATCAATATTACTTCGAAGAACTTACGTCATACATATTCTTCGTATAACAGATCGGCAAACTTTCTATAGTGAGCTAAGTTCGACAATGTAAATATTGAATAAAAAGCTAACAGAAAATAAAATCCAGGCCAAAAATATATAGGCTCGTCCAACACCCGGAAAAATTCCTCCAACTTGGCTAATAAAGATTTATCGTTGCGATAAAAAATTTCATAGCAGTGAGTTGGCCGTAAATAATTCGTGGCATACCTGCGAATGCTGATTTGACATGGGTCAGGGCCTCGAACTCGAGCCGTATAATATTTCATTCCTTCCGACTCGAATCATAAGTCCAACCGCAGTGCAAATTGAAATTTTGCTCGGACACCGCACTTCTTATTGGTTTGTGTCTTATCTACGCATCGCATGAATATCTGTCAAGCTTGTATGTCTATCATTATTTTGTGTATCCAACATTATTGTGTACACAAGCGTGAAATATAAAAATGTGATTTCTTCTAAAACACGTCATCATTTGAGGAAGAATATAACTTTACAAAAAAAAAAAAACGTGAAAATGAGAAGAGAATAGATTCTGGGAAGTTTTAGAATTTTAAATATCGAAAGAGAATCTAAAGATTTATTGACGATTAATCAGCGCTGAAGTTGATCGTTATTCAAGCTTCATTAGTTCAAGCCCAGCTTGAAAGAATATAAAATGTCTCAGACATTTTAATTTTGTTTAAAATGCAAAGTAAGTTTCTTGCGCCTTTAATTAGTATTCCTTCTCTGAAAATAAGTGTTAATTAGTTTGCACAACTCATGTAAAGAAGAGTACAGTAAATTAAAGTAAAAGAGATAAGCGTGTTTTATGGATAATTAAAACTCATAAACTCTATCAGCTCTTTTTTTAGGTACTGACCAAACACTTGGGAGTCCTTCAAAGGATAATGGAACTTATCACGTGATTTTAAGTCGCAAATTGTTTTGCGATCTATTGATCCGAAACGGACAAAAACAAAGCACTCACATTTGGCTGTTTGTCCCACACTCATTAATTTGACCGCGTGGCTAACCCCAGAATGTCCTGAGCTATTAACTACCGAAACTGGGTATGCAATAAATTGAGACTTTTCATATATAAATCAGGGTCGAGCGTGTCGCAGAAGGTCTGCAGATAAACCGGATGGTATAAGAGTGAGGGGCATTACTGGAGCAGCTGCGGCGGCCGGCGTCGCGAACTCACTCGCATTACAACCAGTTTTATGTGAGGCCCGGGCGAATCTTGCTTTAATACTGTACGTTTCTGGAGAAACTTGCACAAATTGAAACGCTGAGGCCTCGGATAATTGGAATATTTGGTAAGTTGTATAGAATGACGGAAACTTCATAGCTGTAGTAAGAGATATCTTAATTAAATTGTTGGTTATTGCATTCCCAATTAAATTGGTACTTTCACAACCGGCTTTCGAATTTGACCAAATGTGCGAACTAACACAAGTAATGATCTTAGCAGGTATTATTCAGTACGTTTCATTGATATTATATTGTTTTATTTCACCTATTGGAATAGTCGGGACTTTATGTTTGTATAAACAAAAATATATAAAAACTTGATTTGAATATCAACAAATAGCAGGAAAAGTACCTATTTTGCTGCGGAAACGTTTGCAAGAGTTATCGTGGTTCTATGCTCTCGTGGTAAAAGAAGAAACGTAAAATACTTGCAAAAAGTTTTTCTTTTTTGAATTTAGAAATTTAATCATCTAATGAGCTCTTCTGCTCTAGAACAGGGCAAAAGAGTGTATCAGACTTTTACAGACTAAAACCACACCTGTGATCCTTCAGTTGCCCTTAGCTTTCTAGGACCACGGGTAACCTTTTTAGAAGTTGATACATGGCTCTAGTAGACTTAGAAACTCCTGGGCCTCTACTATTTTACTGACATCTCTTTGAGGCACGAGTGGGATTCTACGTGCCGTTGACGAATCGAGCTTGGTTTGGTCGGTTACCAGACGGCTGAACGGTGACCCACCGCTCATCGTCCGCAAACCCACAAATTGGTTAAAATCTGACACGCCCCCAATAGTTAAAATTCAACTTATTGGTTTTATGTATTATAATCAGATAAAGATATACACTACAAATAGCATAAAACGCAATCACAATTAAACGACGACAAATTAGTCAATATTATCAATACCAATTTAACACAAAGCAGACCGCAAAATTCTACAGCAATTTGTTCACAAAAGCTAATTAATTGACGCCACTGTGTTTGACCGCAGTTTAAAAATGTGTCAAAACAAAATTAATATCTACTGAACCATTGCGACAAAATAAAATTATAGGTTAAAAATTCAATTCAGAAAATTCCAGTCAGATTATTCTGATATTAAAATAAACTACGCTAGGATTGTCTCGAGTCTAGCGAGGTGAAGCTGAATACCAGTTTATATAAAAAATTATAAGGAGCGACTGTCTTATTCCGAAGCAAGTGTTCGGTTGTTCTTTTGTTTCCACTACCAATAACGGCTGCCTAAGACCTACACTCACTTCGGAAGACCAGATAGGCAGTCGTTCATTATAATATAAATTATACTGTTATTCAGTTAAGATCACCCATTCACGGACCCATCATCATAACAATTATAGCTTCAACAAATAGTGAACCTAATAAGCATGTATGCTCCATCATCTGTCACATCATTGCTTTTCATCAAGAGACCATCTCCACAGGTGGGGGTTCTCGGATGGTTCCGATCTTCAGTGTTCGTGCGGCGTCTCTCCGCAGACCATGTCCCACCTTCCGTCATGCGTCACGTGCCCTGTTGCCTGCTCACGTAGGGACCTAATGACAGCATCAGCGGACGGCATTACCGCGGCCAAATTCTGGGCCAGGCAAGGAATTTAACTAGTTTTGCCATTGATACGATAAGAAGAAGTGAGGTAGATGATCAAGCGCGAACCTATAATATAAAAAAGAAAGACTCACGCATCTATTATTATTTACCCGTAATGAGCCTTAAGCCAATCAAATACTCTAGTATAAAAGAAAAAGATATAAAATGAATATCAACTTGAAAGTGCTTAAAGCTCTCCACATTCCCGGCCATGTTTCCTTGGCTCTTAAATCCGGATATCCGGCTTCATCGCAGGCTCTTTATTTGTCTTAAGGATGAATTTCACCATAACGACTGAAGAGGTTTTATTTTTTTTCAACCTTAAGTTAAATAACAGGGAGAATAATATAATGAACGAACAGCGGTATCGAGTCGTTGAACTCCTTAATAGTCGTAACTTGAGCTACACGAATATTGACAAATGCCTTCACACACCGAACAGTTTCACTCAAATCTCTGTGATTCGTTCCTCAAAAGACCATCTTAGACACCAATGCATGGTTCTTATAAGATTCATCCATTATTGTGTACTGTATGGACATCTAAAGACACTTCGATCTCTGAATGTGTTTCGGTGTTTCTTCTCAGGGTAGACAGCCATACCTGCCTTATTAAGTTTAAATTAAAGAAAAAATTGTCGTGTAAAAGTGTTTTATAAAAAAAGTATTTGCAAAATTAACCACTTTTCTAAGATACTTTAATGTGACAGTAGTAGCCAATTGATGCTGTTGCCTGTACAAATACAGATTAAGGGTAATAAATTGTTACGGATGATATGTTGTAAGAAAACTTTTCATCATTTATTTTTCTGTCGCCTGAGTCAATCACCAAAATTAGAGAACACTGTTTTTTTTTTCAACAATGTCATGTTTTAAAAATAATCTCATGAATTATAAGGAACGTACGTCCCAAAACTACGTTGATAGCTCTATAAATACATAATAAAAAATCACCTATAGGACATGGTGAAGCGAGCGGAGAAAGTTTGTTTCACTAATGCTTGGGCGGGGCACCACAGCGTCCTCGTGGAAGCGATCGGCGGTGGCAGTGACTTCTCTCCACGAGAGGGGAAAAAATGGTCACCTTTTTGTACAAAACATTTTAAGGAGTTAACAGTACATTTTAAAGAACATTTGAAAGACAAAAAAGCAAAGCCCTGAAAAGCAAAGGGTAACTGAAGGACACAGGTAGCCTTAAGTCAGTAAAAATCAGACTCGCCCTAGAGCAAAAGAAGTCATTTAGTGATTTCACACCTCAAAAATAACTACAACATAAAACCAACCTCAATAACTATTTTCGAGCGGAAGGGTTTTTTTCATTTGTTTTCTTCTATGAATTTAACTACTTCACCGAATAAAAATATGGAACAACGCTAACAATTGCGCAATCCACTCTGTGTTTTTCTGACAAATCAAAGTACTTTTTCTTTAAATAAGCCAATAAAATGTAGTGCTAAAAATAGCTAAAAGACAATACCTTTATTTTACAAACCAACGAGATTTATGAAAAAAAACTGAGTAAAAATGGTACATCAATAAACAAAAGTAAAATCCTACGAAATGGAAATCTTGTAAATTATAAATCTACCCTGAATGGAATTGAAATCTACATAATGGTTTGCGCAGAGAAAAATGTGAGTACTGCTCAGGACGACAATAACACAAAACATTCGGGAACAAAGCGTGGCTTTGGATGAAGTACTGTAGCAGTGGCGATGTGACTATGTATCATAGTAGATATACGTTCTTACACATACATGATGGTGGGTATTTTTAACTCCCGACGGAAAAGAGGGGTGTTATAAGCTTGAGGTGTCTATGTGTCTGTCCGTGGCATCGTAGTTCCTCAGCGAATGAACCAATTTTGATGCAGTGTTATTTATTTGAAAGCTGACGTTGTCGAGATGGTTCTTAAATACAATTTACGAAGATCTGTTCAAGTGTCCAAAGTGATCAGCTTATTCATTGGCCGTGGCAGGGATCTTAAACACTTTATGGATGTATACTTTCCTTATAAACACATATAATATATGACCTAATGTTGTAACGTTGACAGGCCTGTTGGTCTAGTGGTTAGTAGTATAATTTATATTGTATTTGTTTTGTTTTTGACTTTTATTTTTGTTTGTCTATCTCGAGGCGGCCGGCGTCGCACAGATATTATTATTACGCGTGTTTTAATAGACAACCTAGACAACAAAGTTGTCTATGATTCCAATCTGTTAGGCCTGGTCTACACTTGTCGTTATGGCAACAAATTTTTATTTTTATTTTGTTTTTCTTTTATTAATTTTTATTTTGTAATTATTTGTGTGTCTATACGGGCAGAATAAACATGTTTTCTTTCTTTCTTTCTTTATATTATTAATGTTTGAAATACTCATGTATCTACATGCCGACGCTATCAAGCTGGTCTGATGATGGAGGTCAGAGGTATGAGACATATGCTTGAAATACCTATTAATAAATCCATCCAGTTTCGGCTCCTTTAGATTCGTTTTAACCAGTTCTAAAAAATGTTCATGATGACGAGGACCTGATGCTAGAACTGGGAGGCGGCTAATGAAACCCTGGATTGCCTACTAGTAAACACGTCGAGTTTGGGCTCATTAGATTCGTCTTAACCAGTTCTAAATATTTTTCATGATAACGAGGACCTGATGCTAGAGTTGAGAGGTGGCTAATGGAACCCTGGATTTACTACTAGTAAACACGTCGAGTTTGGGCTCATTAGATTCGTCTTAACCAGTTCTAAATATTTTTCATGATGACGAGGACCTGATGCTAGAAATTAAAGGTGGCTAATGGAACCCTGGATTAACTACTAGTAAACACGTCGAGTTTGGGCTCATTAGATTCGTCTTAACCAGTTCTAAATATTTTTCATGATGACGAGGACCTGATGCTAGAAATTAAAGGTGGCTAATGGAACCCTGGATTAACTACTAGTAAACACGTCGAGTTTGGGCTCATTAGACTCGTCTTAACCAGTTATTTTACTTTCTAAAGATTTTATGCGACAGGGGTTTTAATTTATTTTTTAAATTTTGTTATTATTATTGCATGCAAATTATGTTTTTTCTTGTATAATATCCCATTGATTTCTTCAATGCATTTAAACATTTAAATAATTTGTGTTGCCACACTTAGGCCACAGCCACGAAAAGCTAGAAACGGCTACAAAGGAAGTTGAAGCGCACGACTGCCGCTTGTGGCCGATTGCTGCTACATCTTTTAACCCATACATACTTTTATATCATAATGTACTCTGACGAAAAAGGTTTAAAACTTCGACTGGCGTTTAATGACGTTTTGTATCGGTGTTTAGTAGCCAGTGACGTTCACTAGAAGCTAGCAGCGGCAATTTGTAGCGTGTGGCGGCTACTGGCATCTGTCATGTGCGGCGAATACATATAAAATGTATGAAACTTACAGGAAATATGTCGGTGGCACCGTTTTGTGGTTGAGCCCGGCGACTCTTTAGGTTAACCAAAACAAGACTATTGGAGTCTACGCGATTGTAGTGGTGTGCTACGTCGTAGCTTGCTGCGTAGCAAACTACGACGTAGCACGCGGCTTGCCGTAGCAGGGACAACTCATTCAAACACGGTGAATTGTGCGAACTGAATGTGTCATACCTCGAGAACATAAAGGTAGACACTAACATTATGCCTGCCATACACGCTAGGATATAACTGACAGGTTTGTCAGCACAGTTATACCTGTCAGGTAAGCTTGTATAGAAACCTGCAATCGTGCAACATACACGGTCCGATTCACTTGCACAACTTACCTGTACACGAAAACCTGTCAGGTATACCCTAGCGTGTATGGCAGGCATAATGTTACGGCCAGACTACCGTGTTATGCCAATAATTATTGCCATAACTTCAATAACGCCTAAGTGTAACCACGATTTATGGCCATAATTTTACAACGCCAATTATTATGGCAAATGGCGGTTGACAATAGCACCGGCGGCGGTCTTTTTTTGCTTATCACAGAAGATTACCGCAGTAATTAATGCGTTTATAGTACCGCGGTAATTCACACTACCGTTTGTCCCGTGTGCAAAATGAGCTCAATGACGACGCACGTATCGACCGACATGGAATGATCAAATGAAAAAGCGCTCGATTTTTTTTTAATTATTCCCATGTTCTTATAATAAATGAAGACGTGGAACAAAACCTCACTTTTCCACTTTTAAAATTTTCCTACATACTTTACCCATAGCTGCAGCTTCAACCTGCATCTTGTAAAATGAAATTTTTACCACCTAATTTATTGACGTATCTAGGTAAACTCTAGTGTAACCATACTACTTCACACAGTAATTTAAACGGTAATTAAATGCTATAATTATTGCGGAAACAACCCGGTAGTAGTACAACAGTAAGGTAGTGTGGCCGTAACATAAGAGTACTTTATTAGTCGTAGAGGGCAGTTACACTTGTTACCGACGATTGATTTTTGTTTGACTTTGGCAACTCCCTACAACGACATGAAAACTTTTTCTGTTCAACCAACTTGCCTTTCATGCCAGAATTGATGTCAATTAAAGTGGCGATACAGGTTAAAGTGATACTTAATCTTAACAATCACACATAAATATATGGTTTCTCTTTCCTGAAAAAGTGACAAACAAATAACGACTTAAAACAAAACTGTTTTCAGATTTATTCCTATAGCTTTTTTTTCTCTTTTTTTAGTTAATATTAACTAGTGTTTGACTGCGATCTCATCTGATGGGAAGCAGTGCTGCAATCTTTGATCATGAGGCGCGCAATAGTTTATTGAAGAGCTTATTCACTCTTGCGTTAAAGACACCTAAATTATAACTATGATATATCTGCGGTATAAGACCTTGCTTCATGCCAAATTTCAGGATTTTGGGTCAACAGAAAGTACACTATAAATTTTTATTCTCTTGAAAGTTTTAAATTATACGTTTTTTGCGAGATAAACGTTCGTATATTTTTATTTTGTTAACTTAGAAATTTAATTTTGTCTGGTCTCAAAGGACCTGACTTTATTATGGATAGAATTTCAACTCGACCTCTACGCATTCCCGAGATAAAGGGTCTTGACAATCAAACATACAGACAAACAGACAACAAAATAATCCTATTAGGGTTGTGTTTTTCCTTGTGAGGTACAGACCCTTAAAAAAACCTCAATAATGCTTAGGTCTCATAAAATTTTAAACTAAAACCTTGACTGCACGTCCACACGTGAAATACTGTTCAAAATAATGGCGACACAATATTTCATTTTCGCCCTTCACGGTATGTAATTTTATTACAGGGATCAATTTTACGACATTCGATACTTTTACGGTTGTTGAGCCTAAATCGTAAAAGGGTTACTGTAACGGCAGCCTTACTTTACTTAGCGTTACCTCCTTTGTCCTTGTGTGGAGTTTTGAGAAGCTATTTATGTTTTTAATAGTATTTCGTTCAGGATCTCGCAGCTAAAATAATAACAACCAATCAATCTTTAAAGTTAAGAGCCGGTTGTAGTCACTTAGTCGACATAGATCTGGGCAATGTTCATACTAAATGTATGAACTCCGCCCGGGTCTATGTCAATTTATTATTTTATATATAAAAAAAAACATAATTAGTTCTATTCAAGATTTTTGTTTTTGCTAGGCCTTTTTCACAGTTTCAAGTGACCGCATTGAGTATATGGTTTTAATTTCAACCCAATACCTCCACGAGATCCCGAGATAAGGGGTCTTGACAAACAGACAGACGGATAACAAAGTAATCTTATAAGAATTCCGTTTTTTTTTTAGATGTACGGTACCCTAAAATAAAATATAAACACTGGGTAAATTGTAACATGCATTAAATAACATTGGGATAACGATAAGAAACGTTTTGTGTATTATTGTTGTTATTTAACAATTCGGTTTAAATAGATCTTTATTCCCATTAAAACATAATTGTCACTTGATTGACATGACATGAGAACATTATATTTAAAAAAAAAAATAGCAATAATGTCCCAGTATGGGTACATGAAAAATACATTATTAGTTGTCGACAAGTTAGAAGAAGCGAATTCACTGCATTCCTGAGATAAGGCTGTGGCCAAAGTTAAAAGATGTTAGTGCTTATTGAAAAGAAGTTGTAAAATGATGAAATAACATTAATATTGTGTATCGTTATTGTAAATAATGGTAAGGGATTGTGGTTGTTGTTGGTGGTTGGTTGTGGTTGAATTGTCGAGGTTGTTCTGTAGATAGGTTTCAAATTGTCTATCCATGTGGGCATATATGTGGGCTCCTACTTATCTCGGAAAGCACGTTAGACCCTCAGTTTCGAATTACGTTTTTAGATCTCTGACAGCCGTTACGCGAAGTCAGAAATAAAGAAATTTAACTCCAGTCTTGGCAAAGATAATATATTTTATCGTTTTACCCAATTACTGTGTTGTAGAGGTTCAGATACGCAAAACGCTTCCTGTAAAATACTAGTATCCAGCCGCATCTAGTTTAACTAGTAGCTTGTCAGTCTGATAGCTAATACGCATTGTTTCATCATTTCAAATCGATGGTAAATTCGTCAAACTTTTTAGAAGCAGTTGGTGGTTACATTAACTGCAAAATCGATCGCACTCATTAAATCCTCCAAAGTGTTAGTATGGGCACTTGGAGCACTCTAACTTGCATTATTGAGAATTAGCTTGGCAGATTGAATTGATTCTTAATAATATTCTATGAATGTACAAGGTTTATGATGGTATGGATTTCAAGTTTTATTTTACGAACGATTTTAATAAGAGCTACGTTGGTTTGATTAAAATCTCGTTGATATCCACTATAAAACAAATTGATATTCTGTTTATATTTTGGTTCCCGGGAAAAGGATTGTGCGGATCGTTCAAAGGAATAATGTAAAAAAGATGAGAGATATTCTATAGATATAATTATAATAATCTTCTTACAATAAGGATCTTACCTACATGTAATTTGTATGAAGACAATTTCATTACCTTATTTATTTCAAAACATCTTGTTCACGCAACGAAACCCAAAAGAGAGTACTCTTTCAATATTAAACAGAATCTCGTTTCATATTACGTAATATCAAGCAATATCAAAATAACTCATTAGAATTTCATAAAGTAATTCAATAAGGAACCAACAAGGCAAACGATGTTGCCGAGATCGCATATTATGTTTTATGTTTCCTCAAAGCCGGATTATCATCTGGTAAAGCGAATGTTGGCAAAAATATCATATTATGTGGTGGTCTTAGTAGTTAATAGCAGGATTTGCAGTAGTGTCTGCTCGACTGAATTTATGCAGTACAACGTGACACTTTTGTGGAGGAGATCTTTAATTTGAATAAGACAGTGAATTATGATCGTGAATTTATGCAGTGTCATGCTCTTTTGTTCTAGACGATCGGATTTTGGTGGAAATATGGTGTAGGTAGAATTTTATGTTGCCTGAAAACATTCGTTGTTATCTAGAGATGATCTACCTTTAAATGTATGCTGATACATTTAAAGGTAAATCATCTTAAACCTTATGGCAAAAAATGTCTCTAAAAAGTGATTACAACTATGTATACCTATATCATTTCCACTAGCTAGTTTATACCCAACCACTAAACATTTAACATATTTTTGAGAACCGTACTATCTTTCTTAAAGTTCTTACATAAAACTGCAATAAAATTTCAACAAAAGCACCTATACTTAAACTTCTTCATCAACAACGTCCTTTTTAATATAAGTCGTTGGATTGCGATACACGTCACGTACCAGGAGTACAATGGCCGCGAGGGAGTAGCGCCGGCCGGCCGAATTATCCCGCCGGTGTACACCGACCACGTGACCGTTCTGCGCTCGTGATCGCCTGGTACCATAGAACAAAAGCCATTCTTTTATTTAAGGCTTTTAGACGTATTGTTTGGCGGTAAAAGGATAGAACCATGAAATATGTAAGAGTACTATCGTATATCCCTCGTTGTGGTGTCACAAGCCCCGTAATCTATAGAAGTCCAGCCACAAAGGAAACTAATACTTTATTCAACGACTACGGACACGAATATTTAGACGGTTTGAATTAGTGAAACCATTCATCCAAGTTTGTCTTGTCAGTTTATCGTAGACCAAATCCGACATATACACGCAAGGAACGTCTAAAACATGCTCTGTCATAATAAATGGCCCGATTTTGTACTTGAAGAAACATTAAACCAACAAAAATATTTGGTATGATACTGTTGCCCTACATTATTGTGTGCTGTAAAATTTTAATTATACACTATAGATGTTTCAAACATTTAACGACAACACTAACAACACCAAACTACAAATTAACGACAGTTAATACTGAGAAATATTGATGGCGCTTAAGAGTCGTAATGCTTCAGCATTTAATTTCTTAGGTCGTAGATTAAACTTGGACTGCCTTGCGTTAAGCTGCGCTCTCGAGCCAAATTAAAAAGCTGAGGATGCACAAAATATTTTGGCAAAATTTCCTCAATCATGGCCGAGGTGCTGGCCGAGTGTGGAGGCTCGTTGACTGGAATTCCCTACGGAGGAGAATGCGAATCACGTCCTAGGCCAAGAGAATTCCAGTGCTTCGGACGATCTCTCAAATTATCCGTTGGACAGAGTGCTCTGGATGTAATTCCGAACATTAGTGGAATTGCTCGTATGTGAGTTCAATTTATCGGAAAAATATTTGGTACTCCCGGTATTAAAGTTGCCTGATATTGGAAACTATTCATATACCCGCAGATGGTAAAATGCAATTCACATAAATGCAGGGTTTTTTGAACTGAAACTCGTTAGTTAAATACTTCGATTCGCTACGAATAAACATCGCGTTTCATGTTAAAACACAGTTCTGCATATTTTTGTCCATCATAAAATTGACGCGAACACATTATTTTGATTAAAAATTGCTCGATAGTGGCCCAGCACTAGAAACCACACATAGTAATCAAAATGCAAATTAACATTTGTCAAAGTAAATATTGCGCAGTAATATACCTTTTAATGGCTATAAAGCTCGCAATTAACTTCAGCCTGTTGTTTTACGGTTTGTGTATATTTTTATTAAACTAGCGATCGTTAACTGGATGCGGGCGAATTAAATCAGAGGTCATTTAGTTTTACTGATGTCGATAATTACTGAGCCTGACGACGCGTTAAATGTGCCGCAAATAAGTGTATGCGTACTTGAGCGTGATTATATGCACTGCATATGGTTAGATAGGATGTGTGGTAGTGTGTTTGTGGTTTTAGGATTAAATGGGGAGGTGATATGTAATACCTAATAAAGCATGTGTAAAATATATGAATGAAAAGAAATATCAGAGAGAGTTGCTGGAAAAAAGAGCGATTCAGATTAATTTCATGATTTAACTTTTGAGTCGAAAGGAAAGGCCTTTTTACATCCAACTCACTTCTGAGTTAATTTATGCACTAAAAGCTACCCAGAGGCGTAATTAAAACTGATTAATGTGATTACTTTACATTATTCACATATGCACCATATCCCTAGAAAATACTGATTTGCATTTCAACATTTAGAGTTAAAGAAAATCTTTAGCGAAAACAACGCAATTGGGACATATGCATTGATGACAAATATGCGTTGTTTTCGCTAAAGATAATCCGCCCTATACAAGTCTCCACATTATCATACACATAATGGCTAATAATCTAAAACATACTCTAGTGTGTTCTGTACATAACCGACTGGTTTATCCCCAGCGGATATTGGAACTGTTATCGCAATATGCAAATTCAATTGCGCACTGCACTCTACGCGACAACTTGGGGACTATGCAATTGATCGTTACTACCCAATAAGCTCTAAGAATTGTTTTGGGGCAGTTGTTTATTATTATTGTTATAGTCGGTGTAATATCTGGTGGTTTGATAATGCCATATTGATCATATGAGTATGGCTGTGAGAAATGTGTGAAAAATTTTAAAAAGGTTCTTACACTTTCAACATTTTTAGGGTTTACTACCTCAAAAAGAAAAAACGGAACCCTTATAGGATCACTTTGTTATCCGTCCATCTGTCTCTTTGTCGGTCAAGACCCATTATCTCGAGAACGCGTAAAAGTATCAAGTTGAAATTAAAACCATATACTCAAGTCTGCGGTCCCTTCAAGCTGTGAAAATCAAACTTCTAAGTTACCGAATAAAAAAGATATGGTTGTTTATGTCTCAAAAAACGCATATTTTGGTACTCTTAAAGATCGAAATTTAAAGGTTACTTCCCGTTGACCTAAAATCCTAAAATTTAGCATAAAGCAAGGTCTTACAATACAGGTATAGGAAAAAATCTAAAAACAGTAAATTTGTTGTTACCAATGTCACAAAAAAAAAAAATCCAGAGTGAGAGGAAACGTGAAGTGGTTCTCTCCTTAAGCGAAGTAGTAATTACGAACGAAGGAGATAGCCAGAATCGATGAAGTAGAAAACAACGTAATAATACCCCAGCCATGGCCACAGGAGACGCCTCGGGCGTCAGGAGTCACGTGAAGATTTCCCCGGTCATCGTTGGCGTGGCTTTATTGACGATAAACTATTCGTCGTCAGTCTGTCTAGTAAAGACCAGGCCCGAGTCAACGGTATGCAGTCTTTCACGCGCGCTTTCAAGCAAATCTATTGGGACTTAGTAGGCTCGATACCTACTGCGGAAAAATTTAAATGACTTACCGTGGCTTAGGAAAGAAAATAAAGGGCAACCGAAAGAACGTACACAGGTAGATTTGATTAGTAAATCACTCTACCCTAGAAAGGAAGAAGCCATTTGATGACATTCCGCAAAAAAAAAAAAATGTTGCTGTCGATTTTGCCTTAATTAAGATATTAAGATATTTTTTCAACAATGCCTGTCGTTGTATTTTATCTATGAATACCATGCAGATTGGGTCCCCATCGCAATTAATATTAGGCCTCCAAATAGTGTATTAAGTGTGAGTACTTTGTGTTGGAGGGTGAATTCTATTGTTTAGTTGTTGTTGTGTCATGTATAAAATTGTAGCAAGACAGCAAATTTATTTTGTGTGTATTTTCCATTTTGTAAAAAGTAAATATTTTCACACAGGTAAAAGTGTAATAAATGAATTTATTTATAGCATAGCATTAGTTGGCCTTATAATGTTCCCACTGTTGAGACACAGACCTCTCTGGGAGAGGGAATGTACCGTTATCTACCACGCGGGCCAAGTGCGGATTGGTGGATGTCACAAGTCTTCGAATTTTTGGTTTTAGGATATGCCGGTTTCCTCTCGATGTTTTCCTTCACCGTTTTGAGAGCAATGAGGATGAAATAAATTACACAAAGTAATGCACCTAGCTGGATTTGATCCTGCGACCTACAACTCGTCAGCCGAGGCTTTTACCACTCGGCCACCACTGCTCATCGAATTTATTTACATATGTGATTCTTTATATACACAAAACACACGCATACTTATGGTGTTTTTTACCAGTCAATCTTTAAGTGGTGTATATAAAAAACTGTGGTAGGTTCAATTTACGACACACATTTATACATAAAGATTATATTACTAGTACAATATAAGTCATATTTTCACTGGATTTTTTATTATTATGGATAGCTCGCGTTTGACCACTATCTCACCTGATGGTAAACGATGATGTAGCGAACGACAGAGCACGTGAATTACAATAATACGTGAATTACGATAGAACTGTTTTTTTTTATTAATTGATTGATTTGCTTGCTTTTTTGCATTGATTGATCTTTAAAGATTGCATTATTTTGCGCAAATAAATAGTTTTTCTTTCTTTCTTTTTCTTTCAATTTACCTTTTTATAACCCTAAACGTGACAATGGCCTACAGAACAATTTTCAACAAAAATATTTCATTGTAGTTATTTATGTGACCTATGTTTAGTGGATGTCTGCTGTCTGATAAAGTGTACCGCAATACGCTGGAAAGGACCCAGACAGTACGTTTAACCGTTCGTCTAGATTAATGTCACAACATATTGGATGTTTCGGCCAAAATCTTGCTGAAAAGTGTACTATTATGCTAATATAGCATTTATACTATTTGCGACCAGAAATTATGTCCTATAGAAGAGGTTACAATGCTCTAATAAATAATGAGATGGCCGCGTCAGACAATTTTATTCTGGGTGACCTAGGAAATGTTGGCATGGAAATCTTAGTTGAAAAAGCTATTGGACAGTTTTTGCTTGAAAATATGTTTACTTTAACAACTTCTCCAGTGAAAATAATGAACCCTAACTTCGAAGCCATGTTACCAGATACTTATTCTAAGTAACCCAATGCTAACGACGTTATAAGTTTCTGTAAAATTATACCTACACCGCCACTGTCGTCTGAAACTTTTGACTATATGAATAAAACATAAGCTGAAACTTCAATGAAATCGAAACTTAATCCTCACAAGTCATATAGTACGAATACTAATATGCAAACAAGGGAAAGCTATATCACGGATGTGAGTGGTTCAAAACATTGTTTATAACATAGGTACGTGGCAGTAACTGACTCGTGGCTTGAATTACGACAGAAGCTGAGAGCTCTCCTCTCCACGATTTTCGAACATTGTATTCACGACGTATGACGTCGAATAAATAACCATGTTTGAATAAAAACGGACGTTGGGCGCGAACCACTTAAATGTTTTTACTAACGTCATGAAATAATAAAATAATTTAGAACGACGACGTCCTGACTGCGATGTCCTCTGGAATAGTGCCAAGCACCGCGGGATGCAACGTTATCCGAGCCTCGAGTACAAACTTTTAAGAAGCATACTCCTGTCTAACTTTACCGTTATTATAAAATGTAAGAGGCGACGCAAATAGCACAGCAGTAGGAGTTCGACGGATTTTTAGACGTTTCGAACAACGATTATGGGCCGAACTCGAGCCGCTTCGAACATTGGATGCTCGCAAATTTTTATCACCTAGTGTCGTGCCACCCGTACGCGCTATGGGTATCGATAATCCGTGCATAACCATTCCATTTGCACGTGACACGTATAGTACGAGTTATGTTGTTTCCGCGTTAGTTGGCACATGTTGCAGCGTATTAAATTAGACGTATCAGCAGATAGCTCGATATTGGTACAGTTGGCATCTGCGCAGAGCGCGCACATGTGTGACATTGGCCGCGTCTCATGCATCATTCAGACGGAACCTGCATCCAATCGCTCTTACATTTAGGTTATAGCTCACCGCTTACGTGATAAATCGCCGTTCTGGAGGAAACTTGTAGTATCATCACGAGCAGCCATGTGCTACATCGTTGGCTTTTATCAGATTTTTCCAGCTGGTTACGAGAGCTCATGTAAAATGCATGCGGTAGCCGTGTTTGTAATTGCTGTAACAGCTTTTGCATTACGCCCTAATATTAAAAGACGTTTACGTTTGCCTGCATTTTTAAGTGTAATTCAACGAGTTTTATACTGTAAAAATTATACGCGCGTTTTAAAACGTTAACTCGACGGGATTTTAAATTTGACTCGTTAACATTTCATCTAATTTTAATTTAATTGAACCTCAAAATTTTGCTTTCAATTTGTTACAGTCAAGTAACATCAAATATTACATTTCCATTTAGTCCAATTCTATGTTTGTCTATCTCTTCTTAAGGTTATAAAGACCTAAAGAAGAAAGAAGTATAACCCATACTAAAGTATCCATGATCAACTATCAATAGAGAGTAAAATGAGAAACTTACTATTAAAATACATTCAATAAGATTTCTACACATCCCGTCTTGCTAAAGCCAATAACATGACGCAATATCACACTGCGTCTCAAGTATCATTGATCAATAAGTGCAGTGCAATACAAAATCTATGAGCAATATTGCTCGTGATATTGCCATTTCACATTAAATGGAAGTAATTGGAATTCCTGTCAAGTGTGAAATTGGCGTCTTCATTGAGCGACCAGAGTCGAAATCTTCCGCTCATGCAATATGTATGTTCTGAGAGTATTATTATCATGAAAGTATGTTTATTTGCTCTTATATTAATTCCGTTTGTATTTATTACTCGTTCAGAGTTATTTCGGCTGTGTAATTATGTAAGTGGCTATAATTTGTTAACCTGGCGGGAGAGCTTGCTAGTTGGTGCTTCTAATGTATATGTTCCGTAGTTGCAGGTACTAAAGTTGATGGGTGTTATTAACCTGCTTAGCTTTTCCCCAACTATAATTCGGTCGGCTTCCAGTCTAACCTAATACAGCTGATTATTAGTACTTTAGATAGAACGACTGCCTATCTGACCTCCATAGCCCAGTAATTGGGTAACACGATACCCAAAAACATAAAAATCTGCTTTTTTCGACCACTAACGGCTTGGCGTGTATCTCAGACAAGGAGGAATATTCGTGCGTTAAGATGGTCGAACCATCATCAGAACGATCTCAGTAAGTGTTTTTTAACCATGGAGATTAACTCATATGTTTGTTATTTGATTGATTTGGATTTATATAATTTGATTTCAATTTATTTAATTTGATTTTAGTTTATGTAATTTATTTATTTGATATTAATTTATTTTATTTGATTTTAATTTTGATTTTATTTCATTGTATTATTGGCATTATAATATTTTTGAATGATAATTGCAGATGGTGTATTTGACCTAAATGAAAATGATTATTTATTTACCACCATCTTTTTCAAAATCTCTTATGTAATTTGTTACTCCCTTACACTTTTGTTACTCTATTGTTCATACCCCCTTCAAAAGACCTTCAAATCCCCCTATGAAGGGCTGATTTTGCAAATCATTTCATGAACCCACGTGTAAAGTGCCTACTGCATTCGAAAGTGCCTCTTCATCCTCGTGCCTGCCGTGCCTATTTTTACGATAGACGTGAGATAAGGATGCTTTTGCTTTGTAATTTCTTAGTATCACAATACGAATGGAAACGTGAAGGATGGTTTGTTTTAAGGTACTCGTATACTCAGGAGTGTTTTTAGGTGCATATTCGTCTTTTCAACATCATGGGTAGAAACAGGTAAAGTGTTTTTGCTAAGATTTAGCGCTTTAACTAAAGGGTAGCAACATCGAATATAACTTTTATTTGGAACTATTTTGAAGGCACTAACACCGTTACAGTTAGTTAACAGTTTTTTTTTGTCATAGCAAACTTTCCTTTGTTTATTATTTTTTTATTTTATTTTAATAAGTACAGTGACGGACTACAGACTAAGACAATTTAGATACAAAATACTTAAATCTGAAATACAATTATTACTGTATATAGCATTTAATGCTTAATATGCTTCATTAGTGACAGAAAGGTGAAGTACTATGGAAAAGTTTATAATTTATACAAACAATTTCTAAATTCGTTAAAACTGTTCAAGAACAAGTCATATTGTATTATATTGATTACACATTCTGGATAACGGGTTATTCTCCGAAACATTATTGTTACTAGAGGAAATACTTAGTAATTGTGGAGTGCGCACAGATCGAGTTGGTTTTTTAAAGTTTAACTGGCCAAGTAATTTAATGTCAAAGGAACCGTTAGCAATTTAATGCAATGTACTTAAATAACTAACCCATCTCCTTTTCTTAAGACTCCTCTATTTTCGCCTGACCTGTCCCTTTTCGAACACTGTTTATCGAATCCACTTATACTAGCTAATTAGGTGAATCTATGTATATATTACCAACACTGAAGAAAACCAAGAGTTGTAGTGCGCATAAACTGGAAAGTTACTTTAATCTATCTACACGAGTGTAGCCTTTTACGGTATTTTAAGTTAGAACTAAAGGTAAGTAGGTATAGATATTCTGTATTATCTTACGAAAGTTGGTCGGTCTAGGTTGTGTGTGTAAATTCATATGCGCATTATTTCGATATGTGTATGCTATTTTATAAGACATTCAGCGCACACAGAAAAAATAATTTGTAAAGTGTAGATTGACCAAGGTCAATCTGCCTAGGTAAACTGCGGGCATGTTCGAAAGAATTACCGTGGCACTATAAAGCAAAAGCCAAATGAAGGAACACAGGTGGATTTTAATCAGAAAAAGTTTGATAGCCCTCTTACTCCCAGCCCAAGTCGTCGACGGCGCGCACTGTTCCCGCGCGCCTCAAGGAGTTGTCAGCAACAGCAGAGGCTCAGCCGGGTCGAAGTCTACAGGCCAGGGTTATCCGAAAGGGAACTCGAGCCCTGGTATGAAGGCTTGAAGGAACGGGTTTTTTAGTCAGTAAGAGTCTGAAACTATTTCCCGCTGCGCCCAAGAGTGGAGGTTGTCATTAGATGATTTTCCCTACCGAAAAAAAAAAACCAGAGTGGGAGACATTATTTGATGACTATCCACCTCAATAAAAAAAAAAAACCAGCTGGGTAAGATAGCTGTATATCTGTTGCTATAAAAAACAATGATTTTTAGTATCACCCTAGTCAGTACTTTACGTGCTAAAACCTGGGCTTATAGAAGCGGCTTATCCCTTCATTAATGTATTCAAGGCACTGAATTTATGCGCACGACCTAATGTTTCATGAGAACAGAGTTAATATAATTTTCATTTTATGTTAATTATTCAATAGGTGGTGGCAATTTCACACTAATATAGCTGTTATTCATTTGCTAAAATTAAATGAAGTAAATTATTCAATATTTATAAGCTATTAATCTATGAATAATATAGGTAGGGAAGTTAGCAACTATATTATTATTAGGTCAACATAATTATAATACATAATATAATTTAATAAAAGTAAAGCTAAGTTTACTGTTCGATTTTTAATAAATTTTTAGATAAACAATGTTTTTACAAAAAACTATAAAAGTTATTTAAAACCATTTATTTCTTGAGTTTCCAGTTATTCGTATATATTTTCGAATGATTTTTTTATATATGTTACATTTATTTTCATATTTTTTGTGATTTTAGGATAAACTATTTTGGTCTAGGCCAAACCAGCGATATTAGTCCAAGAGCGAGTGAGGCAAGCTCTTAATTTTAGGGCATCCCGACACGAGCCTTCATGGTTATCTTGTTTTTACCCAGAAATAGGATAGAATCTTCGTGGATTGGGGCTCCGAGCGTGTAGGGATAATTGGTTTGGTGGTTTGATCTACGCGAACCTAGTTCATCCTAAAATAAGATTTGAACAGAATATGTAAATTGAAAAATAAATATATAATAAAAATATAATATGTAAATGAAACATACATATGTTTATGAATGCCTGGCTGTACAGTAACTTAAATACATGAACATGCACAGTCGAGTTTATATATGCTTGTTTTTCAAAAGCTTGTTGTTGATTTTTCTGCTTGATATATTGAGGTAATATTACGGGCCTATCTATATTAATGGTTTAAAGGTAAACTGCTCACGCGTGTGCCACACACGCTGACGTAAGCACGTCGGTCTCCATACTTTTTATAACTACTTGGAAACTAGACTTGTAGAGCTACACTTGATCCACGCCACGCGGCGTCGTTCTACGTACAAATCAGGCGTGTTTCACGTGTGCGTCAGTCTAATGTAGTTCTAGCTTTACTCATTTATCTAACACGAAATTGAAATATGTGACCAACTAAACTAAATTCTGCCGTAATCAACTTACAATATTTTTTTTTTTACAAATTTTGATATTAAAAGAATCCTTATTGAAAACTCTAACAATAAGGCAACAATCATCTGATAATTTGACGAAATATGCTAGTTTGAATAGTTCAAATTAGTTACCGTGGTCCTTGTACTGAAAGGGCAACTCAAAGTATACATGTGGGTTTTAGTCAGTAAAAGTCTGACAGGGAGTATCACTCCACCCATAGTGGAAGAAGATACTTGACGATTTACCATCCACAAAAAAAAATTAACAAGTGTGAATCAGGCGAAATCAGCGCAGTGAGGGTTCCGTACATACTTACCTATATAACAAGATCAACTCCCGAATAGAGTGTCGAAGATTTTTCCAAGCCGCAATTTTTTTTTTTTTAATGTGATGTAACAAAAAATTTACTGTTGTCAGATTTATTCCTAAACCTGTGCTGTAAGACCTTGTTTGTTTTTATGCCAATTTCAGGGTCAACTATTGTGAATTTGGATTTCCTTGAGACGTACCGGAATATACGTTTTTTGCGACATAAACGGCCGTAAGTATTTTTCGTTAAGTTAGAAGTTTGCGCATTCCCGAGATAAAGGGTATTAACAGTTATAGAAGTATCGAAAAGTTGCCAATCTTTGTATTGGAGTTGGACCTGGTTGGCAACTTGATTTTAAAGATATTGCCTATAAAATATGTAAAAATCAGCTTTGAGAATTTACGTGAGGTAAGTAATGTTTTTATGTACCTTGATTACCTGATACCTGAAAATTGGCCATCTGAGCAAGCTAGCAGGTAGGCATGCGTTCTTAGTACATACTAATAGCCAATACATACACATACATACTAATAGTCAATGGGCCACATTTCGTTCGTGAGAAAATACGTGACATCTGGTGGCCCTGGGATCTTGGACTCTAAAAACGAAAAATAAGAAACATAATTAAAGAGAAACCAAAACTTCGAACCGGCAATACCGACAAAGAAGTCTTCAGAAGTCGTTGGAAATAACAAAAGCAAATCAATTACTGGTACACGGCATTTTGGAGCTAATAACTCTTTTACCGGCAAGCCGAGTTCGCTGTGGTTTGAGGGGAAGGCGTACTCCTTAATCACTAAACCTCACGAACAAACCCGTACCAACCAGTTCCTAGCACTCATTTTTAACATCCACATTCCTCATAAATAAAAATAATGATAAAGCGCGTTCATTGGCTGAATTAATTAGTTTCTATTAGTTAGAAGCGTAATTGGAAAAAAAAAAATCTTTGTTAGATAAGTTTTTTTTCGAATCGACTATGATTAATAGAAGATTTACTGGTTATGATTCTGATGAATGGCAATCATGTTTTATCGTCTTCATCATATAGCGTCTATAGATAAACAAATAAACTACCAAGTACTATGTACCAATTAATTATAAATTCGTAGGTTACAAATGATAGAAAAAAAACTTAATTATAAAATTTCCTTCTCTTCATGTCTTTTGCGTTAAGTGTAGTTTGCATGGAACCATCAGTGCGCGAGTCCGACTCGCACTCGCCCAGTTTTTAGGGTTCCGTAGTCAACTAGGAACCCTTATTTTTTTAATATTAGCATAGCATAGTCGGCCTTATAATGTTCCCACTGTTGGAACTCAGACCTCCTCTCTAGGAGAGTTTTTAGTATTACTTGCTTTTAATATTGTTATTTTTTTTTTGTTTGTCATATCACATGCCAATTAATTTTACTTTATTTAATCTATCTATATGTAGCGAAATACCATTCACTGATTAATCACTAAATCTCAGAAACGATAACATGTAAAAACTTAAAAGACTGTTTGAACGGATTTTAGGAAACTCCACTCCTAAGGGGGTAACCAAAGTTTGTTTAGAGAACAAAATATCACGCAGGCAAAGCCACGGGCAGAAGTTAGTATTTACACAATTATTTAGAGCCGTGTACGGTCAGTTTTACATAATCTCTGGTTGCCTATAATAATTGAGAGTACATTATAAGATTACGTTAGATGTACCGATTTTTATACCTTTCAGCTTTTATATTGTATCATTTGGTGATCCTTAAATAAATTTCTAATTGAGGCTCTATTTGAAACTTGTTGGTTAACTATTTAATTTTATTGTTGTGGGTAACCAATATTTACCCTTTAGATACGTTACTTGTCCATTTATATTTATTTATATAAATCAATCTCCTTAAAACTTTTAAGTGGAAGAGGGAAGGAGAACTCTAAGGGAATGAACGGTAACCGAACAATACAATTCTATAAACCTAAATACAACTAAAATCCGGCTGAAACTTGCATTTCACTTCATCGAGATATCTCAAACGAAACTCAAGCCAAAGGATTATTTCGAAATACTCGATAACGAGAAGTCGCAGTGGTTCGGAAACGGTTCACGAATAAAATAGAGTAACAATAGAAATGACCGCTTGATTGAAATATTATGTACCGAAAAGATAATAATGAGATATACGATAAAGGTTAGGTATAGCTTTAATAATGTGCTAATTACGAGTATATTGGAGATAAGCGGGACTGACCTGTTGGTCTAGTGCTTAGTACTCTTGACTGCTATGCCGGAGGTCGTGGGTTCGATTCTCACCCAGGACAATTTTTTTTGTGATGAGCATGATTATTTGTTCTGTGTCTGGGTGTAGTTTATTTGTAATATATATGTATTTAAGAATATGTAAGTTTGTTTATCAGTTATCTTTTACTCATAACACAAGCTATAAAAATAATAATAGTATTATACTTCATTGTATAAACAATAGTTTCAAAAAAGAAGATAAAAAACATTGGTGCTGATAAATTTAAGAGAGGAGACTGCATACCGAAAGAAACATCGCTGGGTAATCTGAGTACAGGGTGTACCGTAGGTCTAGTGAGGGCATTGTGTACCTGCTAGATAGTAGACGTACAGGATCGGTCAACACTGGGGACACTATTATAATTCTGTACCTCAGAGATAAACAACAGCATGTGCCAAAAAGTTTTTACACGAGAGGCAAAAACGTGCGGATAGTAACTTTAAATGTATTTTTTAAAGATATTAGATGGAATTATTATGTATTACACATAATTACAATAAAGTTTAGAACAACATTGACTGCGCGTAAAGCTGGGTAGCAAACAATCTTATCATCATTTTAAGTCCTATACCCGATATGTTTTTGTCATATATGATTGGATATTTCTCTTCATAGATATCGTAGGACTTGATGTCTTAGAACTGGTTCTTACGATTTTAACAGTGTAGAATAACATATTTTTTAAAAAGCGGAGTTACTATTGTTTACCTTTGAGGTACAGAATTTAAGTATCTTCAAGGCTAATGTGAATATGCTCTTAATAAATTAGCGCGCCTCACCATCAACGATTGCATCACTACTTACCATCAGCTGGGATCACAGTCCAGCACTAGCTTATATGAAATAAAAGAACGCTTGGAAAAGGAACTTAGATATTCAGTTGTTCTTCCAGCAAAGTTATAATTATAGTGTCGCCAGTAAAATAGTTGTAATTTTTTTTTTTCCTTTGGTTTAAAATTGACTACTCTTCAATACCATGAATAGGCGAATTTACATAAATCACAAGCCATTCTTGAAGGCATGGTTCCTTAAAACGTTATCCTATTTTCGTAATTAATCATCACTTCCGATTGCATTCATAGCAGTTCAATACCGTGGTATAGTTTTGATGATAAATTGATTATAATATCAGTTCGAGGCCGCAGTTCCTTTGTTGAATTCCCACATTGAAATTCGTATTTGTTCTCTACGATACAATTGTCTGCAGATACTGAATAATACATCACTGTATACTCAGAGAATAATAGATTTGGAAAGCTTTAGATAACCAGTTGGTTTTAA
Source organism: Mythimna albipuncta (assembly GCA_929112965.1). Taxonomy (NCBI): domain Eukaryota; kingdom Metazoa; phylum Arthropoda; class Insecta; order Lepidoptera; family Noctuidae; genus Mythimna; species Mythimna albipuncta. The sequence goes on from OV815969.1 coordinate 14,365,792, forward strand.
GTATTATATTATTTAAAAAAATACTTGCTGGGTAAGCTTGATAGGCTCTTCAGTATCCGGTTTTTTTTATATAAAATTAGAAAATTCGGCCATGTGTTAGGCTCTAATGCGTCATCAAAGATTTAAATCTGTGCTGAGGCACATTCGTACAAGACGATGTTTGCCAGCTTTGACAACACTTTTCTCTCTATTTAAAAAAGTGGTGTTAGTTTTTTATATTATGGGTGACGGTAGAACGAGTACCCAGAGGCCCGACTTTAATTCGACCATAGCCAATAAGCGGAAACGCTCAGCAGAATTAGTGAATTTTTTAATGAGGTTAGTCCGTACTAATCTACAGAACGGCTCATATGGTTGGCTCAGGAAGATAGATTCTTGGTCTTCACCTTATCTGGGTAAACCACTGTCCAGACGTTCACGATATCGGCCAAGCCGGGTACCTCGCAGTCACAGTTAACCAGTAAGTGATCGGGTTAAAATTCTTGCGGTTAATTGAGTGATGCGTATTGTGGGACAAATACTGGAGCTCCTAAAAATTTTGAAGATACCAAGCCCACCAAAGCAAATAGGACTGAGAAATATTTACAACACATTCATTTCTTAGTAATAGTAGTAGTAAGTCCATATTTCCTTGGTCACGCCATCACGCGTGAATGGCTGGACCGATTTCGCTAATTCATTTTTGTTGTGTTTGTTATTGTAAGGAAAAGGTTCTTATGAAAAAAAAAAATGAAAATTACGATAGTGTAGGGTAGAGTAGGGTTGAGTAGGGTAGTTGGTAGTAGGTAGTTATATAAATATAATGTGAATGAAAACGATGTCATTTTTATCTTGTTTCCTTTGATTATTTGGTACCTACAAATAAAAAAAAACTTTTTACAGAAAAAAAATCAACCGACTTCAGTGTAAAAAAACACTGAAAAGTACAAAATAACTCAAAATTTTTTCGGATGTCGGTGTTTCGATAATTTGTCTCTTCGTTATTTAACACCGACTTCCGAAATTATTTTGTAGTTATTTTGTACTTGTTAGATTACATTAATTTACCTTACGGCTTCATCACCTGGTCGGTTTGATGCATCGGCCTCTCGCTTTTCTTTCAGTCACCTACAACCAGAGCAATTTTACTTTTTACGACAATTCTGCTGTGATCCAATGAGGAGTTCTGTTCTATATCTTCGAAGTTCATGATCAGATCACAACAAAATTTCTATGGGACCAACTTGGATGCATAACCTTACAATAAAAAAAATTGCTTACTGCAGGAGGATTTGAATAGTTTTCAAAATTACTGTAAAACCAATAAATTAGATTTAAATGTCTCTAAATGCAATGTGTGTTCCTTTACTCGCAAAACGAACCCGATTTATTTTAATTATAAAATTTTAGATACCCCAATAACCCGCGTGAATTTTATCAGAGACCTGGGAGTGATCTTTGACTCAAAGCTTCTCTTTGACATGCACGTCGATAACATAGTCAAAAAGGCTTCTAAGGCTCTTGGCTTTATCCTTAGAATCTCGTCACAGTTCAGAAGCATCAAGACCATTAAAATATTGTACTGTTCTTTCGTTCGCAGTCACTTAGAGTATGGTTCTCAAGTTTGGAATCCAAAATACAACGTCTATATCAGTCGCCTTGAAAACATTCAGCGAAAATTTTTAAGGTATATTCAATTTCGCTCAAAAGTATATTTACCCAATTATATAACTCGCTGCAAGAAATTTCATATTCTTCCTCTCTATGAGCGCAGAAAAATTGCAGATTTGGCATTCTTGCTCGGAATCATGAACGGATCGGTAGACGTACCTGATTTGGTAAATAAGATAGGACTACGTGTGCCGTGTGCATATCTACGCAAACCGCAACTATTGGCAACACCAGTGGTGAGAACCTACTACAGGCAAAATTCGTATCTGATTAGAGCGAGTCGAGCTTTTAACATGGCCGGCCGGGAATTTGACATCGATCTTTTTAATACTAGCATACGTAAATTGAAACGAGCCCTTTGTAACGATTTTTTCGCAAACATCCCATAATTTTGAAGTTTTTATTATCTTCATTGTTGTTCCTATTTATCTAGAATCAGAGTAGCAATTTAAAAAAACATCGATTTCTTTGGGGATATTAATTTAGTTTTTAAGCTGTGTATTTAGATAGTGTAATGTACCGATTGTTTAAACATATATATTCATTTACTGTAAGTGAAAACTTGTAATTGGCCTTAGTTTTATTATGATAAGTTACCATGTTTTTGTTAGCTGTAAGTTTTCCATATATAATAAAATAAAAATAAAATAAAATAAAATAAAATATTTCAAAATCGGTCCACAATTGACTGAGATATCGGTGAACATACATAAAAAAAAGAAAACACATTCAGCCGAACATACAACGTCCTCCCTTTCGAAGTCGGTTAAAAACTAGTTTGACAAAGTATACATATTTGAACATTCTTAAGTCCAATTTTACTGAAAACCAAGGCATTATCATAAAAATAGAATAAAATGAATAAAAATCTGACAAAATGGTTAGACACCTACGAAACCGTTTTAACCCACTTTAATATTTATAAGGTTACGCAAGTTTTTTTTAGTTTTTTATACGTCAAATAGGAAGAAATATTCCAAATGTAATATAATATGAATGAAAACGATGCCATTTTGATCTTGTTTGCAAGTTTGATTATTTGGTACAAAGAAAACTAGTTTAACAAAGTATACATATTTGAACATTCTCAAGTCCAATTTTACTGAAAACCAAGGCGTTATCAGAAAAATAGAATAAAAATCTGAGAAAATGGTTAGACTCCCACGAGCGACGAAACCGTTTTAACCCACTTTAATATTTATAAGGTTAAGCAAGTTTTTTTAGTTTTTATACGTTAAATAGCAAGAAATATTCCAAACTAGCTGCTGCCCGCGACGTCGTCTGCGTGAAGGCACTGCAGTACCAAAAATACCTAAGATGTCAGTGTCGCTATAGTATTAAGTAAACAACTTTTAAAATTGCTTTAAAATATTTTTTTTTTTTCAATCGAAGCAAGTGAAAAGAGTTATATTGGAATCCTGCTGAGTTCAGTCATAAGATATGACTGAAGGAAATAGAGAAAATAATGCAGGAATACATTCCAGGACACAAAAAAATAAAAATACGTACAAAGGTATCATACCTTACAACACTTCCCTATAAACTACGTTGGTAGTTATGCTGCCAGGAGCCAAAATATAAAGAGTCAGGACTGGTGACGCGAGAGCAAGCAACGTACAGTTGCCCGTGTGAGAAGCAACACGTCCTGAGATCGACACCCGCTACCCTCAGTGTCTGCCCCTGCGACTTATTGGTGGTCATCGCGAAGCAAACTACTGGAACGGGAAGTTGTGAGGTATGAAGGGAATGTGTGGTATAAATACTGCCTCGCTTACACCACAACCCGTAAGAATTTCCGCCTCAATGGTGTGTCTGTGGAGAGAGATGACTTTAAGGCGGGTCCGGTTCCACAATTTCGGAGGAGAAAGGTTCCAAAGAAGTATAATCGGGACACCGACCTTCAGCTTGATGGTATGCGCTGGAAGTCTTCTTGTTGACAGGGAGTTCAGAATTCCACGGGATAATGTGTGGCGTCATCTTGCTCGACAAAAGTGTTTATCGAGGTGTAGACCACTTCATTTCCCTCAATTTCCGAGAGAATGCATTCGTTATTTGCTGCAGCCTGATCATTTTTGGGCGTCGGCGTTGTCCCTCACACACCCAAGAAGCTGGTGCGGTATACGACTGATGTCCCCGTTAACACAGCAAATGAGTTCTTCTAAGCTGGATACCACTCTACCGAGAGACTCTGGAAGCACCACCTATCAGAGTGCCTTCGCCAAGACTTAGAAGGACATCGGAGAATTCTTGCAATGCACGTGCATTGCCGCCGAGCCGAGTTTTCATATTAATGGTCAAGCGCAGCTAACAAACTCGTGACCACAACGAAGATCGTTTCAACGAAGCATTCAGGTCGTCAGCCCTCGATACCCGCGTCACCACGGGAAGTGTTTGCCGGAAATCGCCACTGAACAGAAATGTGACACCACCCATCAAATGTTCGTTCCTGCGGATGTCCACGGCCTCAACTGCCTTCCTATTGGCCATGGTACACTCATCCCATACGATCAAAGAGCAATCCTTGAGCACGTGTCCCTTATCGCTGTTACGTGACACACCACAAACAGGCGTTTCGGCGCTCTCTAAATCGATGGGAATTTTAAACATGGCATGTGCTGTCTTGCCACCCGGAAGCAGTATGGCAGCGATTCTCGACGACGCTACAGCAATAGCAATTTTGGCTTGCCTTCTGACAGTAATATGTCAGTGGTAACAAATGTTTTTCCTGTTCTACCAGGAGCATCCAAGAAAAACATGTTACCCTGGTTTTACCCAACGCTTTCAAGGACGGTGTCATAAATTTGTTTTTGCTCTGAAGAGAACAAAGTGACATGGTCATTTCGTATGGTGGTCATTTCGCCCGGATCGTAATTTATCCCAGCGTTATACTCCCGATTTCCACAGCCTTGATGCGGTGATGATTGGGGAGCTGGTAATCCATATTCGATCAGCGGTTTGCCGCCGATAAAAATGACCACATCTTGAAGTGAACTGAGACAGGTGTTCAGCACGCGTTCATCAGTTACTTCGTCTTCGTCTCCAGTAGCACGCCTCAAAGCTCGTAGAAAATCTTCAGACAGATGATGGCGATACTTCTCCCACAAAGCTACCGGGTTCGCAACTCCACAAAACACCAACCGATCCCAATTTTTGTCACCGTCGAGAAGGTGACGTGCTACGCAGGCTGCGTGGTAAGTGGGATACTCCACGCCATCAAATATCCTCTGGAAGGCGAAAGACGTCGGGCCTCGAACAGTGGGAAGTAACAACCGCAGAAAATAGCATTTGCCATTATTCGGTTGCACGGTAGGTATCCAATGCGGTGCCCTTGAAAGTTCCTGAAAAACCTTCCACAGCACCTCCTCGTCGACGTCGGTTAAATATACCCCTTTGCTGGTCGTACGTGTAATATGAAGGCACCTTGTCATACGTAAGGGATCTCGCAAACTGGTCGACTTCACAGAGCTGGAAAAATGTCACCATGTTAACACCGCATTTTTTTTTTAAATTGTCTTCCTCAACTCTGCTCAAGATTTTGAGGGTTTTGTTGGAACTTGAATTTGTCAAAACGAACTATACGATACAACTTTTATGAAGAAAATGTACATCACATCACATCACCATCTATGAATTTTAAGAATAACTAACTACTAACCTTGCCAACATGATCAAATTTAAATTATTAATTTCCGAAAAGTGTTAACATATAACTTGATTTGATTTTTATAAAATCTCATAGATGGCGCTGTTTCAAAATTGTTTTTATACTACTAACATTCATTAAACTATGTTTCTCTGCCCAAGTTACTGAAATGGCGTAGTTTTTATAGTGTAAAGCTAGATAATAGCATGGCTTACTCAAAAACATTATTTAAATATGCATCGTTAGATTACACGCTGTCACAGAATGCGTGAGAAAAATAAAGATTCACAGCTCCTCCCCCGTAGGTGATAGCGTGATAATATGTAGCCTATATGTTGACCCGACCTCTTAGTAATGTTCATGCAAAATTTGAAGTAAATCCATGCAGTACTTTTTGAGTTTAGCCCGGACATACATACAGACAAACAGACGAAAATTCTAAAAACTATATTTTTGGCTTCGATATCGATTGTAGATCACGCCCCAAGTATTCTTTTAAAAAAATATTTAGTGTACAGTTTTGACGATTTTATTATATGTACGATTTTATTATTGAAGAAATGCGTAACGATTAAACACGTTATTGTGGCTAATTTATAAAAGATAGATATATACTATTGAGGACTTTTTTGTAGATCTATTACAGACCATCATTTTTGTAATACATACTTTTGGTGTATGATCAACGTATGCGAGGATAAGGAGCTCGAAAGCGCATTTTCAACCGACTTGCTTCAAATTTATCGTTCCTTCTCAGCTCCTATGTATCTTAGCGTTATGTTATATAGCCTATAACCTGCCCAGGAGTATGGACCTCAATCGTATCAATTTTGGTTAAAATCCCTTCAGTAGTTTTTGACCCATGCGTACACATACAGACAGACAGACAGACAGACAGACAGACAAAAAATTTACTGATTGCATTTTTGGCATCAGTATCGATCACCAGTCATCCTCTATTATTAATTTTGAATATATATTCAATGTACAGAATTGACCTCTTTACAGTTTTATTATAAGTATAGATATAGATATAGATATAGAAGATGTACCGAAGAACGAAAATTTTTTTTGGTACCATCGTGAATAGAAAAAAAAATATATATTAGTTTCACAATGCTTCCACTGATGGGTAGCTTCTCTAGGAAAGAGGAATGGGCTGTAATCCACCACACATGCTAAGTGCGAGTTAGACATGCTGATTGCTCTGTGCCCTGTGCTCCTCATAAGGTTTTGCTTCACCATTTTCGAGAGAAGCTGATGAAATTATTTATACAATGTGATGCGCTTGGCTGGTTTTGAACTGGAATCACGACAGCAGGTCTCATCTTACACGAGTACGTAAGTCGAAGACGGTAGCACTGGGCCACCATTGCTGACCACTAGTGTTCTAAAAATAACACACTAATTTTTATATTTTTATAGATTCAACTATAAAATACGAGTAGATAAGAGCAAATATACAATGTGTAGCGGGATAAGCAGAGATTCAATGCAGATAAAACGTTTTATAAAAACATGACATCATGTCAATATATAATTTAAGGTCACCAGTAGTACTAAAAGATTATTATCATAAAAATCTGTGATCGATATGAGGTACAAGTCATTACCAGAAATATTTGCCATGTAGATCGTAGAAAACCCCGGAGATAAATGAAAATGGCCATACTCATTCAATATGAGACGGGTAACTTCATAATTTCACGAAACTTCGCCAATATCTATTGATTATTTCGCCATCACGGAGACAGTAAGGGTTGCAAATTATCTACGGACTCATGCAATAGCAATTTCCAGCAGAAATGTCTATAGACAGGCGCAGGTGGTTAAAGAAATTGTCTCCCATTACGCTTTGCCGGACCATTTTATGGCAACTGATGGCAAATTGTTTGGAAGGAGAGATGAACGGAAAGAAATTTCTCTGTTAATATTCATGTCTCGAGTGAACCTTATGACTGCACGAAGCCTCTCCGCCGAGATTATTGCAAAAGGTTTTTCTTAGTTTTTGTGGGTTTTGTTTATTCCACGTGCGTACTGTCTCGCCTAAAATATAAGTTATATGAGGATTCTGGGGCAATACCGAGTATGAACAGTTTTGTTCGTATTATATTTTTGCTTGGTCCAGGGTCCGTTTTAATAAAGCGAATTTATATTATGTAACTCATTCTGGTTATTATCTGAGATTGTTGTTATAGCTACTACATCAGGCCAAAAAATAATAACAAAGTTGGCCCCTGCAACGTAAGTATACCCACTGGCACAATAAGAAAATATATCTAATGAAACTTGGACTTGCTCGTAACCAGAGACATCATTTTTGGTTCGAGAATATTTATTTAAGTAACATGTGCCCATGACACTAAAACAAAAGCTCAAGAAAATGTGTATTCTCCCCGTCTTACAGACTTGGTCTTCGACTTACATCCGAACTCAAGGATTGCCAACGATCAAAGGAATATGGTCACTAGGTGTTAAATTAACGGATCGTTTTCGAAATACGACGCTTCAAAAACAAGATAGTTGACGTGGCTCAAAAGGCTGCACAAATGAAATGAGACTGGGCAAGATATTTCTGCCACATGCTCGAAAAACTGTGGATCAAAGTAATATAAAATTGGTTTCCTAGAAGAAGCGCGAGGCCGCGATAAATTGAAGGAGTGACGGGCTTTTGCCCGGGGTGTGCAGAACAGGTAAACAAAAAAAAAACGCGTTTTCATTCTATCGACTGTACTGTAAACTGTCTGTCTGTTTTCAAGCAAAAGCGAGCAATAACGTCCATCAAATGTAATGGAATTTCAGTATAAAACTAGCACCACAAAGTACCAAGAAAACAGCTCTCTTTGATAAACACGAACAGTTTTCCAAGTATTGTTAAAGCTCACGTTGTGTTTTATTAAGGCTAGGGTCCACTGGCGTGCAATTATGTTACAACCAGCCCTCCGTCAGTTTCGAAGTGCAACATGCACATGCCACAACAATGACGTCATAATTTTCTGGTCGAAACTCATGAATGCAATCCCGTTTATCGTATGCAAAGTAAAACGTTACATGGTGTAATGGGTCGTGTACACGATGGGCGATGTTTGGCACAGCTTGACGCCCTTTTGATGGTTTATTGCTTTAAAACGTGCTGGTCACGGGCGCCATAGGTTGTATAGTTAACTTATACACTAGTCTTTAAGTTGTTGACCACAGCTCGGAAATAGAGAATTGCAGTAAGACATCAAATAATCATAGTAGTAAGTCCCCCCCTAAAAAAAAGGAATGACAAAAAACATTTTAAAATTAATTTTAGAAAAACTAATCAACAGTTCTCGAAATTAGATCTACCCAACTGGACTGTCTGCCTAAGGTAGACGTAATCGTCCACAACTTCGAGGTATCCGCAGGAGAACCAAGGTTGCCGACATAGCACAAACAATTGCTAAACTTAAGTGGCAATGGGCAGGGCGCATTGCTCGCAGAACAGATGGCCGTTGGGGCCGAAAATTTCTGGAGTGGCGACCGCGTACTGGAACACGCCGCGTTGGAAGGCCTCCTACAAGGTGGACTGACGACCTGGTGAAGGTAGAGGGAATCCGATGGATGCGGGACGCACATGATCGTTCGTTGTGGCGACGCTTGGGGGAGGTCTATGTCCAACAGTGGACGTCTATCGGCTGAAATGGTGATGATGATGATGATGATGAATCAACAGTTGATAATCATTTCCTTTCTCAGAGATATATTACTTTTGGGCAAGCCATAATCATGTCGGTAAGTCTCCTCTTTGAGGAGTGGCTGGAGAAGTGTCATGGCGTCCTCACCTTCCGCATTTCGGATCCAGCGCCGAATTCAGCCTCCATCTGCGAAACAGTAATGATGGCGAAGAAGACGACCGCACCTTACGTTTGAGGGTACGGACATCCTCACGCCCCAACCGACAAGACCCTGACCCTTTTTTCTTTTCGTGGAAAATCATCAAATGACTTTTTTCACGCGGGGTGGTCCCTTTTCGAGAGTCATGGTAACTCTCATCAGCATCAGATCTGACTGGCCACGTCAATCTTTCTAACATTTCTTTGAAGCTCGTGTGTTAACCGGGCTTGGTTTTTACCGCATGGCTGGATGGTGTGCTCAACGCCCATCATCAAGGTATAAATTATTCAAGCCTGCAAGGCGGCGAACCTACGACCTGAAGAAGTAGGTAGTAGTAGGTTTTTTTTTGAGGTGGGAATCAAACCATTCAATGCCTTCACCCACTATGTAGGGAAGCGTGATGTTAGACTTTTACTGATTGAGCCTTTCAAGTTTTTTTTTTTTAATGAAACTTTGCCACGCACTAAAAATTACTCCTGTACCGTGGGTGAGTTCATATATATGTAAAGTAGTATAAATATACAAGACCCATACCGGAAAAACCTATCTAAAGGCCATACAAATATTAGTTCCATGCGAGAATTGAACCCACGATACGCAGCGTACTTACCCTTTGCGTTCACTGAAAATATTATATTTTTAAGCTAACTCACAAACTCTTCTTTGAACTGAAACAGAACTGATGTATTTAATTAATACAGGCGATATACATACATGGTATCAAACTATTTCATTAGATCATATGAATATCATATAACCAACATCAACCCAAATAATTATGGAGGTAATAACTTATGTAGGCGTACCCATGTGTCTATATACCATTAGAACTGATTAATATTATTACGTTCAGTGATGAAATTCCTCGGATTCGAAGTTCTAGTTTCACCTGTAGAAATTAATTAATGTTTAGTAAATTTAATATTCAATTTGGTAAGTATCATCTTTCGTTACTTCTAAGACATCTGCAAATTATACCGAAGGAAAATTTGATACGAATAAATTGGATTAAATTTCAATTAGACGATTACATTTTTGAGAGCACTCAGAATAAGCCTGAAAATGTGCGACTGAAGATTTGTCGGTATTCATTATCTCATTGAACATCGTAAAAATTGAGAAAATTAATTTCGATTTTCTTACGCCTTGAAGATATGAAATTAAAATAGCTCTATCGTCTTCCATCCATGAAATAAATACTTAAATATATTTTGAAAAATTGCTCAAGTAACATTAAACTGAAGCAGGTCCATGAATCTTACAATAAAGCTCAAGTAACAAATTGTAACGCGACGTGATATTAAAATTCAGAAACATCGCGGTTCGCGCTTACTAGATAGACCCTTCAAAAACACAATTTCACTGACAAATAGCTGGAAAACGTGGGACCCCAACGAAAAAGGGAAATCATTAGGAACAAGGCAAGCTTTTATACGAAAGTTGAGAAGCTAAATACAGTGTATGTATGTGTGTATTCATAGCTTGACATAATTGCGGCCACCATCAACGGAGCCGAATGAATGGCGTCGTGACGAGCCGTGATGGCTGCGGAGCGTGCGCCAGTGTGCCGCTCTTTTGATGAAACCATGATTACACCATACACACTCATATGTACGTGCCACTGTGTATAAAAAAAATAACTGGAAACGACAAGGATGTAAGATCGTGTGTCTTGGAAAATGGAATTTCTGCGGCACTGTGTTATGTGCGGTGCTGGAAAATTATGTTCGCGCGGTTTTGAATATTAAGTTCATATTTTAGTTGTTATAATGTCTTGTCATATTAAATTTTAGTAGTGTTGTGGAAGGTAGAATATCGCTGGAATTCAAAATATATCATTTCTGTCATATTTGTTGTTATCCGCAGGCGAACCAAGGTTACCGACGTAACTTGAAGAATAGCCAAACTTAATAATTATTACCATTTTATTTTCAGGCGTCAGAGGCCTATAGAAAAAATACATACAATAATCTTAAACTATAGTAAACTATTACACAATTATTATAGCAAAACTTAAGCGGCAGTGGATAGCGCACATTACTCGCAAAAAAATGGCCCTTGATCGAAAGTTTCTGATGTGGCGACCGCGTACCGAAAGACACAGCTTTGGACGACCTCCTACAAAGTGGGCCGATAACCTACCTGGTGAAGATTGTGGCAATCCGATATATGTTCAGTGGACGTCTTTCAGCTGAAATGTTAATGATGATGACTAATTGTGAAGATAGATAAGCATGTTAAAACAACCATAACATTACTGTATGTATTGTTATGATAATTTTAATATGTTTATAATTATAGCATAATATTTTTTTCTCTGATGAGCTTTCTAGAGTTCGTTTTGAAATTGTTTAAGATGAATGCTTATTTACCACACTACACTATATTCTTACCATTTTATTATTATACTCAACTTTGACGTGGTATCTCGCATGGTAGCGATCTTGTCAGTTCAGAAGTTAAGGTCCCCAGACACGAACTCACTACGAAACGCAACTTTATAGCCATCTTGGCTACGTGGTACTAGTATCTTTACAACTCACATCACAAGGGAAGACGGACTAACTTTAAAATGTCAACTATTGCACGAATAGTGTGATATGTCGAAGTTTTCTCGAGTCCGCAAAACTTTTCGCATAAGGCGTTAGAGAAAACTTGTTATTCATACCTCAGCCTTTGTTTCTCAGCTGAGAGCTTTAATGTTGAAATTATTCAGTAATATCCGAGGCTTTATCTTTTTTTTTGGTTTCACACAAGTACTATTTTTATAACAAAAAATATTATTTGAAAATGAAATATTTGAATTAGAATGTATAAAACTAACTGACAAAGAAAATTTTCCTCAATTCTAAAAATCCAAATGAGTACGAAGTTTTTCGTAATCTTATTAGTAACCCAAAGAAAGGAAAATGAAGAAAATATATAAAAGTCGTCGTACAAGAGGCTCTTTCAGGTTTCTTGGAAATTTGATTTCAAGAGCTTGTTATCCGAGCACTTCTAGACTACCTACTCGAACGACTAACAAAAGCTACTGAAAATATAACATCGGTTTTCAGAAAATATTTTAGCAAAAAACCTAAAACTAAAACAAAATTCACACTAAAACTGCCAATATCTCTGTAATCTGCATGTCTGTTTGCTTTGATAAAACTGTAAAATAACGTTGGCCAATTCGTCAATGTCCCTTCCAGTTAAACGCCGCGTCAATGATAGCAACGTACCCGGTGCGCGGTGCGCGGCTAGGTTGACACGCCTTTGTATTGCGCGCATTCAGCTATGGGTTAAATAAAAACTGAGCTCTGCGAAATGTGAAAAAAACACACGAGCTTTCCCGTTTTGGCGACAATCCGAGAATTTTCTGTTACAACTTATCCAGAAATATACAGACGAAGTTCTAATATGCAGACTTAAGCCGCAAGTGCGACGATGTTCTATATTATAATACATACAAGTGCTTGGGTTGATTAAATATTCATATTCCCAAAACCATAGTAAAAGCGAATGTAATATTTATAAGTTGGATCTTTACATAAAATAAACCAAAGCTATGTAAAATAATATTCCATTCTTATTTCAGTCACAAACAGGTTTCAGTTCAAAAATTCTGAATGCAATTTCTGGGAATATTATTCAAACCTGGCATTCTTCTCAGCTTAGATACAAGCCTGCCTCTTTGTATTCTAACGTTACGTCGTTTAGCTCGTTGCATGCGGAATAAAGTCCGCATTTATGACGTCAGCCGGGGCCTAAACTTATGCTTACAACACGCACCTTATTAACGTTAACAAGGAAGGGCATGCGAGACCTTAATTTGAGCCAAGTTATTAAATTTGAATATAAGACCCCCACGGTGGTCGTGTAATAAAATAATCTACATTGGGAATATCTAAGGAAACCCACACACTATTTAATTAAAGCTTATGTAGGTAGGTGTAATGAGTCGTTTATATTCTTTTCTGTTAAAGGGTTACGTGTACAGGTATGTTTATGTGTGGCGGATGGTTTTAAGATCGAATTAGAAGATAAGGCAAAAGTAGTATGGTAGGGCGAGTCCTCCTCTTACGTGAACAATAACTACACTCAGTAAAATTTTAATACTTCAACCAGGACAAAAAAATAAGCTTGCATTGTTTCAAATTTCATTACACATGCAAGTCATACGACACCTATGTTGAAGTAAAAAAATCCTTAGAATTTCAGATTTTGTGGACATAATAACATAACAAATCTGATTTCACGCAAATTTTTCTGCTCCATGTTTTGACAAAGGATCTTTAAGCTTTCAAAACCTTTCCTTTCGCGGGATTACGTTGTTATCTGCTTCTGTCAGAAATGTTTACTCACCTTGCTTTAGGGAGACATAACCTAAAAATGTTCTAATTAAAAATAGAAGTGTGCTTGTTTCGTTGAGGAAAACGGATTACGAAGCTCGTAGACAACTCTCAAACCACTTATCGTTATTTACACACTGCTCACGGCTTTAAACCTAAGAGGGAATTCCTGTACATAATAGCTTAAGGCGACACGACCGCTTTTCATGTTTATTTTCTGACGTACAGCCGTTTAAAAGGTTGCAACCCACCCTTAATAAAAATAGTCTTGCTAAATATAGATGGACGCAAACTTCGGCTTTACATTCTATATTTGTATGACAGAATGGGCAACGATTTACGTCATCATGAGATAGAAATAGCTTGGATATAAATAGTTTCTTTTTACATTATATATAGACTATTATATTAAAGGGAATCGTTTGTTAATTTTAGACTTAGGACGTCATCTGATAACTTTCGGACTCTGTGTTGATCGAGAGATAGTATCGGACTTTTACTGACTAAAATCTGAACGTATTTCTTTAGTTTCCTTTCCACGAACACACTTCGTTTTCTTGGTTCCAGGGCCGCAGTGGGTTCTTTGAATAAACCTGCAGAGTAGGGAACCGTCTCTTGTTTGAAGTAGCTGGTTTACGGTTCAAGGCTAGTCAAGCATAGCTTTGAAAATCATTTGTGTTCAAATGAGAAAGTATATATTGTTTGCTAGATACCTAACAGAATTGAACTGCCTTTTTAGTCTTTTCGCAAGTTGGCGGTATAACAGCGCAGCGCCTCGGAAAGCATGTTAAAACCTTGGGTCTTGCGCCTGATCTTCCCCCAGTTGTGTTGGATTTCTGTCCCAATGGACTATGAGAGTAAAGAAACAGAGAGTGCACCTGTATTTGCGCACACTTACACCTCCTGTGCACTTGTTAATCTCTACTGAGATTTTTTACCAGGACCAATATTCGATCGGGAGGATAAGTACAGAATCTGATAATTTAATGTAATAGACAACTGTTGCTATTCAAAGACAGACAGCCTTTACCAAAAAACCATGACATCAATTGAGATCGTAACTTTCGTAAGTATCAAGTAATATACATATTATTACCCAGACGCTTAATATTTTTCTATTAGTTTTCGCACTAATATTATAAAGATGAAAGTTTGTATGTATTTGTGTCTTTGTTTGTTTGTCCTTCACGCTCAAACTATCTCCTGGAGTAGCCCATAAAATACTTTTTATCTCAGGTGTAAAATAATAATAATTTATTGCAAGTACCATTGATTCATATAAAAACAAAATATAATAGTCACAAGTAGAACTTAAAATTACAATTTGTAAAATTAAATTAAAATAAAATCAGGTAATAATAAAAATAATAATTTTCTACTTTAATGCGAGCGTAGCTGGTGTCAGATACTAGTACGTAAGAAATTCTCCCAAGTCTCAAAGGTGCGTAATTAGTGTTTTTGCTATGGTTTATTAATTATGGTCGTTAATGAAGTTCAATTAGTAAGTTGGGCCATCAATCTTCCACCGTCCTAGAGACAGAATGATGTATGACCTCGTATTGATGAGGCGTACCCAACATTTTGGGACATTATTTGCGAATATCGTTAACTGTTATTAATTAGGACTGATCTAGTGTTTCTGTTTGATTAAACAGTGTACAAACAGTTAATCTATTTACTCTTGTAATCTAGTGAACACAATGTATTTTCCATGTAATAATAAAATCTTGTAACGACATTGTTGTACTTTCTATAACCTTCTCCATACTGGATTATAAAACTTAATTGTGTAGTAAAACAATGTGCTGAATGTAATAATGTTCAGATTATCCCGTAGAAAATTCGTAACAATATTTGTGAACGTTACAAAATATTTCCATATAACGACAATGTTTGGTACAAAGTAAGCAAAGCGCACAAAGAGGCTGTCAATGTGGATAATCCATGAGAAAACAAGGCGAAATATTTGTTTGGCGAGCTGTCGACTTGCGTACACGAATATCGAACCCGGGGAAATAAAAAATAAATAACCTGCAAACGTACCTCTCTCCAAATAGGGATTTGGGGTGTCTCTCAAACGGACATCGGCTACGGAAAACGTGAGATTA
Source organism: Mythimna albipuncta (assembly GCA_929112965.1). Taxonomy (NCBI): domain Eukaryota; kingdom Metazoa; phylum Arthropoda; class Insecta; order Lepidoptera; family Noctuidae; genus Mythimna; species Mythimna albipuncta. The sequence continues at coordinate 14,381,385 of OV815969.1, forward strand.
CAATGTTTGATTCTGATTATTCTATTTTCAAATCGATTCCTAGATTGAACTCGTAGAATATACAGGTTTAACATAGCAGAACATAAATTATTAATCGGTTCGTCGGATCCGAACTAATTGCTTCTAAGAATCTTTGAAATGTGAAACGTAAACAAGTATTAAACCATTTATGTATTAACATGTTAACTTGTATCAATAAATTAAATATCGATGCCTATAGTATCTTTACTTGTACATATTTAAAATTGCCTAAATGCCTTTACATTATAAAGCTGAAGAATAATCTCTTTTAGTGTTGGTTAGCCAAATATCGAGGAACATACCACACGACGTACGGCGTTGCGCCACCGGTACATGGTGGACATCCCACCCATACGAACAAAGCGTTTTGGGAACACATTTATTGTGCGTATAGCCAAGGAGTGGAATTCCCTGCCGGAGTCAGTGTTTTCTGATAGATACAACTTAGGGGTCTTTAAGTCAATAGTGAAAAGGTTACTTTTAGGCAAGCGTGCTTCATCGTCGATCACATCATCGTTTACCATCAGGTGAGATGGTGGTCAAACGCAAGACTATCATTAATAAAAAAAACCTGAGGAACACCGCTACGCGACCCTCAGTGAGACTACACCAATCAGAGAACGACTCTTCAAGGCGGACACACTGAGAGCGTCGTTTCAGTTTGCTAAAAGTAACATTCATAAAGCTAAGATTATTTAAAATGTTGGCAAATTCTTCGCCTGTTCTCAGAAACATATTTTCGAGATTATATCCGATAAATTTATTCATCTAGTATATTACGCTAACAAAACGCTTGACTATATTTATGTAACCACTAAAATTTCACTTACCTACTTATATTTTACATGTTAGTTCGTTGTTCTTGAATAAACATTAGCTTACTCGCTCAAACTGTGGAAATGCGAAATAAAAAGAGAACATCAAGAGCGCAGTCTTGCCAGAGGCTTTTAACATTCCGGATAAAGCACACCGGCTTATATGTCGATACTAGTAATTTTAAAGTGCACTGACAACTTCTTCTAGCTCAGGATTCCTTTATAGAACTGACATAAGACCATTTTCTTTGACTGTTATCTTTTGATATACGGCGAAACTGAAATGGGGATAGAAAATCGAAAAATTGAAAATTTGTTGCAACATTCTCTATTTTATATATCTTTGAACCGTAAAAGAGATATTTTTAGATTTCTTTTTGTTATATAAAACGTTGAAGATAAACGTTACGTTACTTGAAGTATAAAACTACCTACTAATCCCGATAAGTGAATAACGGCCCGCCTACGATAGGAGGACAAAGATTGATAACACTTTTTTCCTTACCGGCTGATTCAATTCAGTGGACAAATTATATATTTATTTTACTAAGTGCATTTAGTGGTGCAGAACAAAATATAATGGTTGTTATTAAACCACCGAGATGATTAACCTTTCGTGTGTCCGGAACGTGGATCCACGCGAGACACAATAACTTTTTAATTGTGTCTCTAATTACGGCATACGAAAGGTTAAAAATAAAAGTAGGGGTTTAAAATATATTCTAAAAGGCCCCGCTCATCAGTAAAATACTGTTATGGCTGCATTCTACCGACCCTCATCGTATACAGCTGAAGAACATAAAATACAACACTTAACTATAAAAAAGTCGAGATACTTTTTAAAAATCTATAGTAATACGTTTTCAAAAAAAGAAAAAATCTAAAGATAAGAAGTGGACATAAGAAAAATAACAATATAGGAAGGACGTGGCTGGAAAGACCTCACGGCGTCCTTACCTTCCGCATGACACAGGTCCTCACCGGAAATGGCTAGTTCGGGAGGTTCCTGTTCCGAATTAAAGCGGAAGTGACGCCCGGGTGTCGCCACTGTGCGGAACGCCCGGAGGACACGGTGGAGCACACAATTGCGGTGTGCCCTGCTTGGACGGAGCATCGCCGTGCCCTCGTGGGGGTGATCGGCGGCGGAGACCTCTCGCGCCGGGCCTTGGTCGAGGCCATGGTCCGGAGCGAGGAGGAGTGGCAGGCGGTCGCCGACTTCTGCGAAGCAGTAATGCTCGCTAAGGAGGAGGCCGACCGCATCAGGAACCGCGCGCTCGCCGCCGCCGCCGGGACACCGATCCCGATTTCCAGCCACCGTAGGCGCGGGCTTGCGGACAGTGAGCAATGGGTAGCTCGCTGTCCGGCCGTCCGGTAACAGTCCGGACCAAGCCCAAGTCGTCGACGGCGCGCGCTGTTTCCGCGCGCCTCAAGGAGTTGTCAGCAACAGCAAGGGCCCAGCCGGGTCGAAGCCTACTGGGGCCAGGGTTATCCGAAAGGGCGCTCGAGCCCCGGTATGAAGGCTTGAAGGAACGGGATGGGTTTTTTAGTCAGTAAGAGTCTGACACTATCTCCCGCTCCGCCCAAGAGCGGGGGTTGTCATAAGATCATTTTTCCCATCGAAAAAAAAAAAATATATAGGAAGGACCATTATGCAAAAGAAGAAGGGGTCGTCCAAGAACAGATAGTTCGGGAACCAAAAATAAGGAAAGATTAAGTAAACTGGAGAAGACCGTACCTTGAGTGGGTTTTTATAACAAATTTATTTATTCTATTCACATCAGATAAAATTTACATATGTACATAGAAAAACTTAAACTATTTATACTTAAATATAAATAAATACATAACGTACATAAATAAAATCCAAAAATACAAAGTGCACTCAGGCGTCGAAGTACTCTTCCACATCGCTGTCATCCGGGAATGTACCTAGAAGACTGGCAGCATTACCACGTTGAATGGCAATGCTGATTCTTTGAGCGAAAAACGAGCCAGCCCTCTGGTCACGCAAGGTGTCGATCAGTCGGCGAGAAATTTCCTTAAAAAGGAGACCCCATGACCCAAGGGTTTCGACCCCAAACGGCTCAAAAGTGTTATTACCAATAAGGTTACGGTATTTGCGCCGTTTAAGGGTCTTAGCAGACGCAGCGGCAGCGCCAGCACAGCCCGTACATGGAATATTGGATAGCGCAAGGGTGTCGCCACAGGTTGCGTCCCACACCACCATTATAACAAATTGAAGTAATATTACATACAACTTCTTCCACAAATTCTTCTCTCAAGCCACCTCGAACCAGTCCCCGCGGCAGGCACCCAGGTCATCTCGCCACCTTTTCCCAGTGCCTAATATAAGTAATTAAAAAAACATGTTTTATAAGGTTGTTGATGAAGAAAAGGGTTTATTATTTAATAATATAATAGGTGATATTATTATTTATTTGAAGCAACTAAGAGTAACGTGGTTGCTCACAATAGGCATCATCAGAAGGCTTTAAGTCACCCAAAGGGTAATGGAACGGGCTATACTCGGAGTGTCCTTGCGTGATAGAATCCAGAACGAAGAAATCTACAGGGGTACTAAAGTGTCTTGAAAAATCGCCAACCTTAATTACCAGTGGGCTGGGCACAATGCCAGCAGAACAGCTAGGCAATGAGGCCGATAGGTTCTGGAGTGATGACTGCGTACCGGAAGATACAGCTTCGGAACGCCCCTTACAAGGTGGATCTACGACCCAATGAAGATTGAAGAAATTCGACGGACGTGAGATGCACAGGTTGATAGTTTTCGCCACACTTAGGGAAACCTATCTCGAGTAGTGAACGTCAGAATATTGTTAGAGTAGTGGATGTCCTTTTAGTGAAATGATGATGATGAACTAGTTTATGAAAGACAACACTACTTACCAGTTTACAGTTTAGCTGAGATTTAAGTTTCTTGAGATTGGAAATCATCATATAACTTCTCAAGCTCTAAATGAAGCAAGAAGGCGCAAGAGTGTCAGATTTTTATTGACTAAAACCCATCTGTGTTTCTTCGATTGCCCTTTGCGTTCCAAGGCCATGGTAAATCTTTCAAACGGTCCCGCAGCAAGATTTAGGTAAACCAGTAAAGTAAAAACAATTTTCAGTTACACGATTTTTGTACGTTCTTTAACAAAATTAGGGTTGTTTATTTATAAAGCAGCCATTTACTTTTCGTGGCATGCAAACATTTATGTATGCGTGACTTTGTTGTATTAGCTGCTATAACGATTTGGGAAAATTATAGAGATCTATCGGCTGCTCATTATCCTGTTATAACGACTAAAGTAATAGTTTATGTTTATAGGCTCAGCTTGTTACTGAACCATTTTATTGTAGGTATTATTACCAATAAATAAGTCTTCGTTTTTCCTATAAAAACTTCGTAAGTGGCTCACTGTAGTTCGATGACATCATAAAAACTTTTCATGGCATTCTGTCAGGAAGTAGGCAGTCAGGTCTGTGCCACTAATAATGTGCATTTTTAAACGGTGGGAAAATCATCTAATGACAACCCTCGGTCTTGGGCGGAGCGGAGATAGTGTCAGACTCTTATTGACTAAAAACCCACCCCGTTCCTTCGAGCCTTCATACCGGGGCTGAGCTACTCTTTCGAAACCAACCCTGGCCCCAGTAGGCTTCGACCCCGCTGCGCCCTTGCTGTTGCTGACAACTCCTGAGGCGCGCGGGAAACTAATATTGTGCCCCGATCACTGCTAGATTAATGGGCATTGAATAAGAAAATATAGGTCATTTCCTATGAAATTGCCGTTTTTTAAAACGGTTTGTTTTGAAACATTATACCTTTGGATTGTTGAAATTTTAATTTCAAATAAACTTTATATTTAAGATACATTTATTTTTCGAAATTAGATATTTATTTGTTTCTTTATGTATTGTATTTTCTGCATTATCGCATTGTATTTTATTTTGTTTTTGCCAACAGAGAATATTACACAACTGGCAGGAAAATATTTCTGCCTTATTCTAATTTAGAAAAGATGAATATTATATTATATATACACGAAATACGAACAATTCGCCTTTGAATTGTCGAATGTGGATGTATTTTTATCTGGACTGAAATATAATGCATTTCGTTGCAGAGATAAACCTCGATCCGCTTTGGATATTTTCTGAATTTTGGTTTACGGTTGCATGTTTAGGTAGACCGCTGCAAATATAATTTGGGAAAATGGGGTTATATATACCTCTCAGACCCTTTATGTGAGTGCTGTGCCTCTGTTCAAAACATGAATCACACTAACCTGCGCGTACACTTAAAGGAGCTGAAGAACGCCATTGACGCTGTAAACACCAAAGTTATGAGAGTTTGTTTGTATCCCATAATGTCACTCAATTTATGGAAATATTGTAAAGGTTATTGATTGTGAATGAATAAATGACGATCAACATGGAAAAACACTGCGTGTAGTATTTTCTAGTAGCAATTGTTAGGAATTATTGATTCTATCATGAATTTACCAATTATGACACATTTTCGTGGGCAAGTTTGGGATTTCGTCGACTACAAAAATATGATTAGTAACGAGAACGGATAGAACCCTATTTTGTATACTAATTAAAAAACAGGGGTCTATAATGTGGCCAGACACTGAGCTCAAAGTATTTAAAAAGTTAGAATCGATTTGAAAAAAGAAGAGGGCCCATGCTAATAGAAGAAAAGTTAGAATGAATACTTAAAGATACATACATTATTTACTAAATTGCTAAGTCAAGAAGCCTGAATAGAACTAAAACATCCAAAGCCGGTCTAAGTTTCACAGCCTATAAAACCAAACATACCATGACGATACACCGCAGTGTCTTGGAGTTTCAATAAATATTTTATTACCGTACATAGTTAGGAAGTGGCGAAACTTTTTCCATAAGTCCGTTGGCTAACAGCTAAACTCCTTGTTCCGTTGTTCATGGCTCGAATCGTTTCGATAGCTTTTGTTTAGACATTATGAGAATGTAGGAATTGTCGTGAACATGGCATTTAGCGTCTAATATCTCCGGTGGCTATTTTCTTCTGTTATCGGAAAATACTTTTCTTTCTCGATTTCGTACTTTGTGGGTTAGTTTCAGTTATTATTTTATTTTGGGGGCGTTTATTAAACGAATAAGTTTTTGAGATATGTTACACTGAAAAATTAAAGTGTGTGTTGTTAACGCCTGTAGAAGACGATTTCAAAGAACGAAAGTACAGCGTATTACTACTACTACTACTACTGCGCGTACTAGCTACTGCCCGCGACTTCGTCCGCGTCAATTGAAGAACAAAGGTGAGTTTAGCCAATACAGTTTAATGCAGCAAAAGGTGTATTATATATATTCCGCAAAAATATTTGATCGACATACATACACTACATTCGATTTAAAATGTTTTGCCCAGGTAGACCCTCATATCTTCGAAATAAATATATTAATTTTTGTACTCATGTATGTTTTGTAGTTACAGCTTCAATCAAAAATAACAAAATTAGAAGTAATTTCTCAACAAAATTGCATTCCAAATTGGAAAACAACATTAAAATCAAATCAAACATAAAAACCGACTAACGCCGCATCGCTACAACCGAAAACCAATCTAAAACTAAAAATACGGTAAAATGTACAAACTATAACAAATGCTTTACAAAACTCATTCCATTGATTTATTTTTTGTTGCGCTAACGTTTTGTGAATCCTTGTCGAGATTGTTGAGTGTGTGTACAGTTAGCAAAAGAGATAAGTATCTAGCTAACTAACTACAACACTTTTTAAACCATGTTGTCGTGAGTTTTTAAATTCATCGTGTTTCTATTTTAACGAAAAGTATTTGTTAGAACCGATTAACGAGTGTGTGTGTGTGTGTGTCAAGTGTATCAAAATTATTGGACACTAGGAATTACTTTTGTGTTTTGGGTACGTTCACAAACAAGTAAACTCACATACAGAACACCCAACGGAACAACATATCTGTAGGTAAAGCCTACAGAGACGTGGTTGACCTCTGTAGGCTATACAATTTTTTTTTCCGTGCGGCTAACGAATCCGAGACACGCAGCCCAGCAGCCAGTTGCTCAAATACTGCGCCAGCCGTACCATCGCCGACTTATTAATTTATTTACAGGAAAAAACTTTTTAGTTTTCCATATTAATTATTTAATAATGTCATCCATTGAACGCAGTCTTGTTGAACTTTGGTTGAGGCCATAGTCCGGAGCGAGGAGGAGTGGCAGGTGATTACCGACTTCTGCGAATCAGTAATGCTCGCAAAGGAGGAGGTCGACCGCATCAGGCAACGGCGCTCTCGCCGTCGCCGGGATTCCGATCCCGATTTCCAGCCACCGTAGGCGCGGGCTTGCGGAAAGTGAGCAATGGGTAGCTCGTTGTCCGACCGTCCGGTAACTGTCCGGCTAAGCCCAAGTCGTCGATGGCACGTACTGTTCCCGCGCGCCTCAAGGAGTTGTCAGCAATAGCAGGGTCGAAGCCTACTGGGGCCAGGGTTATCCGAAAGGGAACTCGAACCCCGGTATGAAAGCTTGAAGAAACGGGGTGGGCTTTTTTAGTCAGTAAGAGTCTGACACTATCTCTCGCTCCGCCCATGAGCGGGGGTGGTCATTGGATGATTTTCCCCATCATAAAAAAAGTCTTGTTACATTCAAATGAAGATTATATTATTAAATCTGAATATTATAATAAGTTTTACAAAAGTACCTAATGCTTCTCCTACCTCAACTGTACTCTTTGTTAAAAACGAATATCGAGGTTCATTTGGATGCAGGTTGCCTCACGGGGCTTCAGACAGGCTCTAATACAGAGTGATATCATCTGACTGCTGTCATGTCGGAGGGAACGCAGCGATTTACACACGGAAACTTATTTCGTCGGAAGGATCATGGAAGACGACTCGAGTGTGCATGCTCAGATTAGGTAGGATTTGTAGAAGTTGATGTTATCGGCGTGATGATGTCGGTTGTTCAAGGGCTCTTTGAGAAATGATGCTAAATGAAATGACTGTGATAGAAATGGGATTTGTAGAATGAAATTCTGTTTCAACAATCTGAAAAAATAGTATGACCACTATCAAAACAATATTATTATTTATTATATTATTGCCTATGCTGTCACACTGCTGGGCAAAGGCCTCCCTCCATTCCTTCCAATGTTCCTAACTCTGAGCGACTTCTAGCGAATTCCTATTATATTGTACTTGTTAACGAACATTTAAAACCTTGTAAACGTAAATATTGTTCCAATAACATATTGACTGGTCTGTTGGGCTAGTGGTTAGTAGCCCTGACTGCTATGTCGGAGGTCGTGGGTTCGTTTTCCACCCAGGACCAATGTTTGTGTGATGAGCATAAGCATTTGTTCTGTGTCTGGGTGTAATTTATCTATAATATAATTGTATGTATTTAGAAATATATAAGTATGTTTATCAGTTGTCTAGTACTCATAATACAAGCTCTACTTAGCTTGAGACTAGACGGCGTTGTGTGATAGTTCTTCTTCTTCCTCTTCCTGCCCTTGTCCCATTTTATTTGGGGTCGGCGCAACAGGTTTTTTTCTTCCATTCTGTCCTGTCACTCGTCACGCTGTCACCAACTCTCTTTTCGTTTATATCACTTCTCACACAATTCATCCATCTTTCCCTTGGCCTGTGATAGTTGTGGAATATTATTATTATACCTAAAGAAGACCTCTAAATTATCAAAAGTTTGTACGTTTTTCACTATTTCACTACCAAACGGCTGAAAGGATTTGTATGAAATTTAGCAAACAGGTTTATTATGTCTTGGATTAGCCCATAAAATAATTACTTCTCTTGAGATAATTTTCTACGTCCACGCAGGCGATACCGCTGGCTGAAACAAGTGTATTATTTACATTTACAAATACTCATACATTTACAAACATTAACATTTTTATTATATTTGTACTAGCATATACATTTTACTTTGCCTAAACCATCCAATTTCCAATTCCAACAGCAATCTTACATTTCGATGAAAGCCACAAAAAACCGATACGAAGTAATAATAAAACGCCCGTCAACACTATACCAAACCAATAAAGGTTCAGCGTAACAGAAAATACCGTCAGAATATAGCTAAATAATCATAAGTCGAAACGTGTTTCCTTTAGATATCGATAGCTCAGCGATTTTCAAAAACGGCAATATTTCTTGGAAATACGTTTTAACGATGTTATTTTTCGTACCTCCGTCTATTTATTGTACCTGACTGTATAAGATGACGCCTACACTCCACAGCTAACGAATACATTTAGTTATTATAAGGAGCATTCTGCTCGCCTCTGATATTTTATCTCTATTTTTGTTTTGCCTACCTTGGGCGATTTGGATGGAAATATACATTTCTCTAAATGTGAGGCTGTTTTTAGTTTCAGTTGTTTTATATAATTATATAATAATCTACATATATAAAAATTAATCCCTATTTCCTTGGTCACGCCATCACGCGTGAATGGGTGGATCGATTTCGAATAATCTTTTTTTGTTGTGTTCGTTATTGTGAAAAGGTTCTTATAGCAAAAAATAAATAAATTAGGGTAGTGTAGGGTAGAGTAGGGTAGAGTAGGGTAGAGTAGGGTAGAGTAGGGTAGAGTAGGGTAGAGTAGGGTAGAGTAGGGTAGAGTAGGGTAGAGTAGGGTAGAGTAGGGTAGAGTAGGGTAGAGTAGGGTAGAGTAGGGTAGAGTAGGGTAGAGTAGGGTAGAGTAGGGTAGAGTAGGGTAGAGTAGGGTAGAGTAGGGTAGAGTAGGGTAGAGTAGGGTAGAGTAGGGTAGAGTAGGGTAGAGTAGGGTAGAGTTGGGTAGAGTAGGGTAGGTTAGGGTAGAGTAGGGTAGAGTAGGGTAGAGTAGGGTATAGTAGGGTGGAGTAGGGAAGAACGGGAGCGAAGCCGCACGGTCAAAAGCTTGTAAGTATTTAAGAATCGCCGAACTTAAGTGGTAGTGGGCAACGCACAATGCTCGCAGAATGCATGGTCGATGGAGTCGAAAGATTCTGAAGTGACGAACGCACACTGAAAGACGCAGAGAAGGAGATCTAGGTTTAGCAGGGGACGTCATTCGGCTGAAATGATGATGATGATGAATATAAGCTAACACGGGGTAGTCATAACAGTCAAGCGCTAGCAATTAGCCTCGCCCAAATGGAGGTCATAACTTATGTAACTGTGAATACGAGCGGATTTATAAATATAACAAAACACGAATATTTGGAATTTAGAAGGTAAAATTCGATTTTTATAAATAAATCCTGAACCTTTTCAAAAACTTTTTAGACGAGCACTCAACTGTTCTACTAAAATCAGTAACTAACAACGAGCGCTGGGTAAAAGCAATTTCAATCGAATTTTCGATATAGTCTAATTTGGCAGTATATTCTAACATTACTCTTTTGGTATAGGACAATTGAATTAGAGATATAACTATAACCATATGTACTTTGGGCACAACAATACTCAGCCATATGGTATGCAGAAGGTGGAAAATACACATCGCATCCATTTTGGTACAATACTGTAGACCTTTGCCATGTACACTCACCTTAATTATTTATAAACAGATGAGAGCCGACCTGTGTTTCCTCCGACACTTGAATGACGGTTCATTCAAATTATTGCCCAACTCACATTTGTATAACATTCCGGTCTACCCGAAGTTCTGTAATTTGCTTTTAAGAGTGACGTTAGGTCAAGTACTTAGTAAATGTCTTTATTATGTCCCGGTATCTATGCTATTAAGTTGAAGTTTGTTTTAGTGAAAACTTGACCTTATATTGTGTAAGATAACTACTTCGAAATAGCTAGCTTTGTTCACACAAATCACTTTTCACACCATCATATAAATCAGACTAATCAAAAATCCTATTCAAATAACTGAATTCTAATAATTGGCAATACGGTCTTCGCCTCAAGATTAAGAACTGAATGAAGTACATGAATTATTTATTTAACAATTGATGTACACACTTAAAGAGACGAAAAGAGTAAAATTTGGGCATAGACATAAATACTATAAAGGGCATAATTTGACGCTGTCCGTAAAGGTGATGCTTTTTACTGAAGAAATCTCTTCCAGCATACTTGAAAAAGGAGATATAAAAGACAACTGAGACAAGTAGATAAAAAAAAACTACCTTCTCGAACGTACTTATCTATTTTGTATAAATCAAGCAAATTATTTGCAACACTTAATTGTACTTTATTACAGTGCACAATAAAGTATATAACTGTACTAGAAGCTTAATTAATCGATTACCTATAGCTCTTTTACTGTGCCAACACGAAAAACACTGCTGGGGAAAGGTCTGTCTTTCTTCCATTATTTATGTTTCTGGGTCTCTATAAGTCAATTCCTAAGAAAGATATCTAAGTTGTTCCGCTATCTTCTTCCTGTTCTGCCGCGATACCTTAGTTCGATTTCAGTAAACTAATTTTGTACGCTCGGTTTGCATATGGCAAATATTCAGCCCAGACCCATTTAAACCTGGGCAACCTTCTGAGCTACGTCAACAATCTGTGTATTGGAGTTCAGCATAATGTTTTAGACGTCAACCTTTAATACCAAGTGTATTGCGTTCGATGGTACGTTGATGAACTATTTTTTTCGATTTTTTTTTAGGTTTGTAATCATCTAATGACATATCTCGCCCTTGAGCGGGGTGAGAGAACTCGGAATATATGGGAATCCGTGAAATAATATCTCCTGCTCTGGATAGACTGAAGATACTCTCTGATACTCCCTGTATCAGACTTTTACTCACTAAGACCCAGTCTTCTATCTTCAATTGTTCTACGCTATTCAGGGTAGCTCTCTTTTGAACATTCCCGATGTGCTGCCAGGAGGAGTATTTGTAAACCTTGACTTCATCAATACTAAGTGCACAGAAATGTCTACACATACCTCAAAGTAACAACACTGAAAAGGAAAATACACTAGCCCCGCATTACACTCCATCTGGTGACGTTTCGCTTTGTGTTTCAATCTAATAATACGGTACTGAATTGCTCCACATTCCCGTCTCCTGTTGCAGACAGCTGAATATCAGCTAAAGTGGGTATATTTTGGCTCCGGTATGGATTTGTGAGCGCTACATGAATTTGTGCTTAATGCCTAATGTAGGCCGTTTTGGTTTGATAGACCCATTATTATTTTTTTGTGGATAAAAATAACTGATGGCTAATTAAATAGCTAGGGAAATGCCTCTGGAAGTAAGCATTATTATATGGTAAGAGATTTTATTGTTGCAGCCTATAGCAGTAATGTCTTCGTAGATCTTACATGGAATCACTATCACTATAACACGCTACTTTTTCGCTAAGCAGCATCACTGTGTTCATAAGGCAGAGCAAAATTAGCAACTACATATTTCTAAATAATTTTAGCGTTCTTTCTTAGACACTTGTCATTTGTTATTCATGTTTTTTTTTTTTTAGGTCTTGTAATTTATTTACATTAGTCAATGTACTACTAAAAATAATGTTTTATAAATAATCACTAGGTATATATATACAAACTTAAAATAATATGTACATATATTATTTTAAGTTTGTATATATATATATCTAGTGATTATTTATTCATGTTTAGATCTTTTATAATATACGGCAGCTTTGAATACCATTATATTTTGTTAAAACATTCACAAAAGATATATCTTACTAATGTAGCTTAACTTAACTAATATAGTTTATAGGTAAAATATCAGTCAATATAGTAACATTAACTACTCTAATTTAACTAATAACTTAGGTCAGAACCAGTAAATGTTCTCAGCTACCCTAAATATCATTCGCCGGAATTTCGTGTCCACTAGGGGCATAAATCACAGATCTTTCGAAGCCTATCTCCCTGGTACTGAGCTTCAAATGACGGCTCGTACTTAACGCTTCATTACAGCAAATTGGTCAAGTGTGATGCAAGCAGCGGCTTTGATTTCTTTTTTTTTTTTTGGGAGTAACCTTCATAAGGTTAATACCCTAGTAGTTGCCACCAGCATATGGAAGGAGGCACCGTGAATTAATGGGTTTACCTACTTCATACTATATTATAGTTAGGGCTTACACAATTTCGGTGGAACCCAACTACTCTTTAAGTTGAGTACAGTTACGATTTCGTTTACAGATTTCATGATTAGTATGTGTACAAGAAAGAATAGAAAGTAGATGACAGCGGTCTTACAATATCTTGGGTTCCGTTGGCAGGCTGTGGATAGGAAACCCTAAAAACCGGGTTAGAAGCTCTCCTAAAATAGAAAATGTTTTGGACCTTACATAACTAAGTAGGCACAAGTACTTCCGAAGAGGCTTGGGTCTGATGGCCTGACTTTGACTTCATTATGTAACAGAGACAAAATGGCTAGCTATTCTTATAATGGAATGATGTAACAATTTATGAAACAAAATATATCTAAAATACTTGAATACTTTCATATCGTTGAATATCTTCACACTTCATTTTACTGGACGTCAAATATTTTTAGCAGCGTATTTAAATTAAGAGTTTATTTATTAGCTTGCACCTGGTTAAAAAAAAAAACAAAATCGGTTCAGTACTTTCAGAGTTTGCCTACAAGCCATCTCACAAATTCTTTTATTACATTATTGTGTAAGTGTATATTGAGAGGTGGTTACTTGTTTAGCTATTGTCTTCTTTGTTATACTACCATAATGAAGTAAAACGAAACGGCTTGAGAATATTTCACGTCAAATTACCTGAGGCAATCCATTATCATTACCATCTAAACTAAAATATGAACCAACATATTTAGAGAAACATCGTTAGACAGGTCTCATCTAAAAGCCTCGTAACTATAGCTGGATTAATGTTATCCCCAAGATGATACGTAGTGGAATTATCAACAACACCCACTAAAATTACCAAATTAAAAACACTTATATCCACTCTTAAAACTTATGCTTTAAGGTTCTAAATAGCTAACTTTAGGTGCATAAAGCCGGTTGTCATTTTGTGAATATTACGTCACATGTTCCGCTTGTTATCGTATAAAGCCGCCATTCTATTGCGTCATGCGGACACACTACACGCGTTAGTTTTGCCGTCCCTTTAGTCATGGGGTTGTCTAATTGAGTCTAGGTTGGAGCTATAGACTTCTCAATTTCAATTAGAGGAGTCTTGTTTGAAAATGGAATTGTGAAGCGAAGAAATAGTTTTATTATTATTGAATTTTATTTGGGTAGCATACAGCTAACAATATAAAATAAAACAACAAGATAGATCAGAACAAGCCATTCACAAGCTTCCACATAGTCGTATGGACCAGGGTCTAGTTCCAAAAGGAAGGCTCGGTCCCGGTATGAAAGGCAAGAAGGAACGGGGTGGGTTTTTTTTTGTCAGTAAGAGTCTAAAACTATCTCCCACTCCGCCGAAGGGTAGGGCATATCATTTGGATAACCACAAAAAAAACCTTTACATATAATTACATTACAATTACAAAAGTAATTAAATTATACTAAAACATAGGGGTTTTTATGTCAAGAATGAACAGGTTATTACTAGGCAAGCGTGCTTAATCGTCGACTACATCTTCACTTACCATCAGATGAGAAAATGACCAAACCCTATAAGTACTATACATAACTAGCTTCTGCTAACAAAATTTTCCTTCTTTATAATATCAGTGTAGATAAGAAGTAAGACATTATAAAAGACAAACGTATAATAATGAAATTTCAAAATAATGCTTTTAGACAGAATAATGTAATACTTAGCTCTTGTGAGAACACTCGCTCAACCGTTGAGGTGTGATTGATTACCAACATACAGACTTTCACAACCTACATACTCGTACCTACTTATACAAGTTCTGTTATTATGATGAATGTTTCTTTGATTGTATCCGCACATCCTTATATATTATTATTTGGGTAGTTTAGTAAGCTCGATAGTACATTTTTTTTTTAATCTGACTAAAGCTTGTGCTTGACTGCGATCCCACCTGATGGTAAGCAGTGATGCAATCGTTGGACGAACGCTGAACGCCTCAGGTATTCTATACATTGCCTAGGTATTATAGAAAATATCTGAAATATATAGATTACCGGTAACATATACACATAACATAACTATGAATATATTTTAAACTGAGTTACATATTTTATCCAAAATATTTTAGCTAGTTTGTCTCTCACTACGAAAAAGGTAAAATAAACCATTTTTCATTACTCATACTCTGAAAGTAGGTCTGAAGTTGCCTGAGGAGCGGGCTGAAAGTGATACTTTTCATCCCTAGGGAGTTTTACTTTACAACTGATAGATGTCAAATTATTAAAAAAAAAAACTAGTCTATCTTCACATTTCTATTGAACCATGTTACAATTTTCTATACAGCCAGTCAATCACAGCGCGATATAAAATTGAAATAACTTAAAGATAAGTATTAATTTAATAATATTATATTTTAAGTGATTTATTTGTTTAACTATTTCTTTAAAGTACTTTATTTTTTAAAGATAACAATTAATTCCTAATTTTTCATTAATTTGGCTGAATAGCTGGCGGGCCACAGAGAAAAAAAACAAAATGGCGGGAAAGTGGCAATCAGTCGTTGGGTTTTTCGAGTTTTGTTTACATTTCCGTACGACGAGATTTATGCCCCCCTCGAGCGCCAGAGTTTAATGACCCGGAAAATTGCCGTGTTTACGTAAATCACCAATAAAATAAATAAAAAAATAAAAAAAATATTTTTATGTTTTTTTCTAGGAAAAACAAATAATATAATAAATATGGAATAATATAATATAGAAATTAAAATTTTCGGCCAATTAAGTTTCGTACAGACGTGTGTACAAAATGAAAATTAAGCGTTTTTCAAGGTCTTCAAGTTGTACAGACGTATGTACAATCGGCGCTCGAGGGGTTAACACGTTATGTTTGCAGATTAAAATAGTGATTTAACGTCTAATTTCATAAGAGAAGAGGCTAAAGAAGTAGTGGAATACCTTTTACCGCCTCAATCAGAAGAAACATACCTACTTAAAATCATAGGTACGACGACTCAGGTTTTACAAACTTTTTATTTTATTTTTAGTTTCCTCGTATTCGTAATGAAAAGCACAGTGTTTACCTCGGGGTGAAAGTAACCCATTTAATCCCTCGAATTAGCGACCTCGCTTCGCTCGCCCGCCAACTCTTTCTCGGGACGAAATGAGTTACTTTCACCCCTAGTGTAACAATGTACTATTAAATTGCGAATAGGGAAACTGAAATGAAAACCCTATGTCAGACATAAAGTTTACCTTATTGATTTAAATAACTAGCACTATAATTAAATTCCAATAGAAGCATTTTAATAAAACAAAACAAAGTAATTCCACATACGAGCCAACGTTTACAATCGGCCGCCGTGCTCCCGGGCATCCGGTACACTCTCAAAGAAACAAAACGGCTCTGGAGCCGGATGCGCCGTGATAAGGAAACCGGATGCCGATCCCTGGCTAACGAACAACTAGTAACGAACAACCAAAAACACTAGACCTCCAACCGGGTCTTCAACTGAACCATAATTTACTCGTTATCATGAATTGAGGGGAGGGAGACAGGTCAGCTTAAATTCGCTAGTCCTATCTACATGCTAATATAGTAAAGTAATGCTAAAGTGACGTGAAAGCAAACTTCCTTTGATACTCCAGTCCTAAGAGTGCGCGTCTTTATAATGTAAAAGTTATTTGAGTGGAGAATATGTTTTATGGGGGAAACGTCACGGGATAAGATAATGGACTGGTGTTGGATGTTTGTTATGATTTTGTCTTATTATTTTCAGACCAAATATTCGAAAATCTATACAATACATTGACTATTATTATAGTTCATGTACAGAGTTTTTAAGCTATTGCATAGCTTCTATCGCGGGCCTTGAGCGTGGAGACCGAATCCAGAAATTCCGTAACGAAAATAACCTAACACCCCTCACTCATTTGTTTTCTTATCGGTCACCACGCTCAAAAAGTGTAACTTCAATTAATATAAAAGTAAAAATAATAATAATTATAATTGCATAAGTTGATAAATAATGCTATGCAATAGCTTTACCGCGGCAGTCCCCGAGTGCCACATGTCTTTTTTTTTGTTCTGAACCGATATTAACTTGTAGACAGCTGATGTTATAAGGACTAACTCCAGTTTAGAATTTAATTTTAGAAAAAAAAATGGGGTTCCATGCAAAAAAGAAACTTCCTGACGTTGCGAATAAATTGCATAGTGCAATAACAATGCTATGTAGATGCCTCGGTTGTGTGTTGATTCATGTGCTCAAAATATTCCCAATATTTAATGTGCGTAAGCTCTTTTCTTTTACCTATTATGCCCTACACTATGAATCACTCCTGTATCATGGGTGCCTTCACAAATAATATGTTAGCTCACATAATACACCTAGATCCGAATCAACTATCTATAGGCCTTCTTTTGTAGGTGGGAAAATCATCCAATGACATCCCCCGCTCATGTGCGGAGCAGGAGATTGTGTCAGACTTTTACTGACTAAAAACCTTGCTCCTTTTTTGCTTTCGTCCCAGGACTCCAGGTCTTATTTTCGCACTGTCCGTGGCTTCGACCCTGTTGGGCTCCTACGGTTTGCTGACAACTCTTTGAGGCATTTGAAGGCCATACAAATATTTGTTCCCGACTTCCGACTTCATCATCAGACCAACTCTATGCTGGCAAATTAATGCGTTGTACAAAAAACCTACATTTTTTTTTTTATCTGTTATAAACTAGTACTTGACTGCGATCCCGCCTGATGGTAAGCAGTGATGCAATCGTTGATGGTGAGGCGCACTAGTTTATTAAGAGCCTATTCACTCTAGCCTTGAAGACACCCAAATTATAATCGGACGGGAAGACCGCAGCAGGCAGACTGTTCCAGTCCTTCGAAGTACGCGGTATAAATGACGAGGCGAAACGCTTAGTCCGGACCGTAGATGTTTCAACAACGTAAGGGTGGATACTCGCCGTGCGTCGGTTTGTCCGATGATAGAAATGTGATGGCGGAATCAAGTCATGCAGTTCCTGCGCACACTCTCCAAAATGCAATCTGTAAAACACCGAAAGGCTGGCTACCCTACGCCTGTGCTCAAGGCTTAGAAGATTGAACTTAACCAAATCTGGATCACCAATCAGCCTCTTCGCACGCCTTTCCACCGAGTCCAAAGCTGCCAGGTGGCACTTTGCAGCACCAGCCCATATGTGGCTGCAGTACTCCACACACGATCGGACCTGTGCTTTGTATAAAATTAAAAGCTGTCTCGGTGTGAAGTACCGCCGGACTTTTGCGAGAACGCCTAGTTTCCTAGCAGCCACTTTGGCTTTGGACTCAATGAACCGCCCAAAATTGAGGTCGGAGGAAATTTCGACACCCAAGAGCTGAAGGCGGTCGGTACAATCCAAAGATACATTCTGAAAAGTAGGAGCCGAGGTGAACGGGCTCCTTTTGGCGGTGAACAGACACGCCTGTGTTTTGGCGGCGTTGAATCCCACAAGATTGGTTTCGCCCCACTTGGAGACTGCCTGAAGCGAGGCATTCGTACGCTCCACCATAGCCTCTCGTTCGGACCGGATTTGCTCTTTACTAGCCCGAGCACCTGGCAGGCACATACGAACATTGTAAATAAAAAAAAGTTTTACACGTGAGTACGCAAGCCCATTTAGTCTTCGTAAAATTAAGCAAAAGCACCAACCAAATTATTATAAAATGTTGAACTTAATACCGGGTTGTTATAAAATGGTTAACTTAAAACCGGATTGTTATAAAATGGTGCACTTAAAACCGGAGTGTTTCAAAATGGTTTACTTGAAACTGGATTGTTGTGAAGTGGTGTACTTGAAATCGCCTTGTTATAAAATGGTGGACTTAGAACCGAATTGGATCGATACAAGACCAATAAAGTGTTAGATAGTGAGTAATTATTTTCTCTGCGAATCAAATTTTCCCTCAACTAAGTATATCTCCCAAAATATTTCATACTAAGGACAAAGATAAACAACACTTTTAACCTACCTAGCTAAATGGGATTACCTTTACAACCCACTTTCATTTTAGCAAGCCTAATAAAGCAACAAATCTTTACGTTAAAATCTAAAAAAGAGATAGCACACCACTTAAAATAATCTCTAATCTCACATAACAATAAATATTCTTGTTCCACTCAACCATTTTCAGACTGAAATAAAGATCACACAGGATAAAACGGCTTTTGATAAAAAAAGTCTGGTTACTCTTTTTAAATTAAACTTTCAAAGAAATGTCAACTTTAGACTAAATACTTTTAAGGTTCAATTTAATGTAAGGTAATCATTAAGTAGTTAGCATACGGATGCAGTTCATTACTTGTAAGTACTGTGTAATGAAAATGGAATCTCTGGAGGAGAGGAACGGAAAGTAGCGTTCTAAATGTGTAATTACAGGGCTATATCGTGTAGGGTATATTCTCAAGGTTTTCTTAAGATTTTCAAGCAATCAGTATAACGGAATGTGAAGATAAAATTATTCAAACACTGGCTTTGACTCCCTATATCACAGTCTATTTGTAATCTTCCCAAAGTGCTTGTAGGTCAGGGGCGTAGCTACCACCGTATCTACCGTATCAATATTACGGGGCCCCCTAGCTACAGGAGCCCCGACGTAACATGCTCAAAAATTCGTAACATGTTATCCACAATTCTCTTGTATTGATAAGAGACTAGTAATTATTAAAAACATATGACATTACGTTTTAATAGTGTATAGAGTTGTAGCATTTCCTACATTCTCTTCTTCTGAGTCGGTACACGCTTGCCAGAGTGGTCGTAATTATCCCTGTGAATCACGATAAGTGGATCGATACACATCATCCTTGTAATGCTGCACCATTTATCGTGGACTGCAGCTTTCTGGGTACTTTCATAAACTGAGCATTTAGTTGTGGCCTTGATTTTGTCTGTCCATCTCATTGATGATCTACTACGTGGCCTGGTGCCCTCAACTTTGCCCTGCACTACGAGACGCTCTAAGGAGTCATTACTACGACGCGATACATGGCCGAAGTAAGTCAAAATGCGCGACTGCACTGTGGATGATGTGATATCCTACATAAGGTGACAGTAAAAACTTAACCTATCGTAGTCCAAAACGTTCCAATAAATGAGCTAAAAAAAAACAAATATTTGATACGGGGCCCCTGAGGGCCTAACTACGCCACTGTTGTAGGTACTCTGTTTTGTAGTCTTTACTGTAAATATAATATATGTTATATAGCGTTTATTTAATTAGAGTTTAAGGTGCTTAAACTACATCAATAATATATACTTTTAACGATATGGTTGACGCAGTTTAAATGCATAAACGGTACAGAAATAATAATAAATAAATAAAAAACATATTTATTCAGCAGGGCCAATGCATGCTAGGGCCATGGAGAAAAGTATGAAATGGATACTAGTGGTTCTGAAACGCAAAAGGCAACTGAAGGAGAATTAGTGTTTTTTTTTTGCTGGGTAAAAATCATCCATATGACATCCCCCTTGGGCGAGACGGGAGATAGTGTCAGACTCTTACTGACTAAAAAACCCACTCTGTTTCTTCTTGCCTTTCATACTGGGCCCGAGTTACCTTTCGAAGCTAACCCTGTCCCCAATAAGCTTCAACCCAGCCGGGCCCCTGCTGTTACTGACAACTCCTTGAGGCGCGCGGGAACTGTGCGCGCCGTCAACGACTTGGGCTCGGTCTGGACGGAATCCTGGCGCCGGCTGGGGCGCTGTGAGCACCGTTTGCCTCATGCGGTCGGCCTCTTCCTTTGTTAGCATTACTGCTTCACAGAAGGACTCCTCAATACCTTCGTGAACGCTTCGAATACCTTGTACCAAGGGGCAAACCCTGCCGCACTATCAATTCTCTTCTCCTTCGTACTCCTCGCCACACTTCCAGCCGCTATGATGGCTCCTTTACTGTAACTGCAGTGCGTCTCTGGAACTCTCTACCACACTCCCTTCGCGACAGCCCTTCTCTGGATGTCTTTAAGAGGAAAATTAAAGAGCACTTCCTTTCTCAATTGACATAATATTAGTATATATATAAAATATGTTTATGTATATATATATATATTTTAGTCGTATTTATGTAGGTTTATGTTGTACACTGTGATCCTACCCTCGAATGTGATCTCTCTCTCTGTCGCTCAAAGGTTTGCTGGGAGAAAACTCATTGTTGAGTTAAGCTCGCCTTTGTACATGAATTGTCAATTATAAATGTATTAAAGTTAAGTTTTTGTGTGTACAATAAAGAATTAAGAAGGAGGCAACCACCTGCCACTCCTCCTCGCTCCGGACCATTGCCTGTACCAAGGCCAGGCGCGAGAGAACGCTGCCGTTGATCGCCCCACAAGGACACGGCGATGCTCTGCCTAAGTGGGGCACACCTCTACTGTGTCCTCCGGGCATTCCGCACAGTGGCAGGAACATTGGTGTGGTTTTAGTCAGTGAAAGTCTGACACACCCTCTATAGCGCGCTCTATTCTAAGGCGGGAGAATTCATAAGAAGATTTTCGACTTTAAAAAAACCCCACGATATAGAAATAATAATAAAAAAAAACTTTTGAATTAGTAATGTAAGTTTTTATGACTTATAATTCTGTAACTACTCGTAGATACAATTAAATACCTATCTCATTCTGTTTCAAATTGCAATATGATAGTTTAATCAATCAAGAATAATATTATGAACGCTGAAAATTTTTCTTCATGTTGTCTCAAACTTCCCGGACAAGAAAACTTGCATTACTTATAACAGAAACTCAGCCCAAGCTAAAACATGTCTAGACAGTTTTCCTCATCAGACGTTCACAAATACGTTACTGCCTGATAAGAGAAGGTAACAAAGAATTGGACACAGCTGGCCGGCCAGTAAAAATTGCGAAGGAGACACTCGTAAAATGGAAGGACTCCAGAAGTGATTGATGATCTAAAACTCAAGAATGAACGCTCCAAGTATTTTTCCCAGATAATCTGGAAATTTTAGCGGTTTTTTTGCCTATCTATAAAAACTGGTGACAGTACTTAATTTCGATAAAAACACTTTGATGCGCAAAAATAAAAAGTTTTCTTTAACGAGATTTAAGATTGAATTTGTCATCCTTTTACCCGACTACGGCAAAGCCAAAAGGATAGTTATGATTTTAGCAACGTATTTATGTCTGTATGTGATGCCAGTGTCTACGTAGTGAATTGATTTTGATAAAATTAAATGAGGTATCAATAGTCTGGGTGACATTTTATGAATAAAAGTTACAAAAGAGTGTAAACAACAAAATATACGAGAAGTGCAATGCGCCAAATTGATAATTTGTAATACCGACTTGATGCTAAAAAACAACCGCACTGGAATTGCGAATATATACGCAAATCAATTTAATAAAATCGTCCGGATAAGCAACAGACGGGACCAAAATACCAAACACTCGCCGTAAGCACCCTCGAACGAAGAGCCAACGACGCGACTGTACCAAAATATAATGACCTCAGAACTGGGCCAAAACAAAAGATAAGAAATAAAAATATAAGGACCATTGAAGAGGAAATAATCAAAGTGTGGGTCCAAACCCAACCCGTGGGAAATTACACATGAAAGGCAAACCAAAATGCCTTGCGATTAAATCTGTCTGTACCCGCATTTCTGTCCCATCGAGTCATTTAATTGAGTGGAAATACTGAACGTTCGGGGTCGTGTTCCAATTTAGTATAAATTCAGTGGACACGTGTTTGTAGATTGCAGTCTATTTATTTAATATGAGAAAGTTAATGTCTTGTCAAAGAAAAATTTTGTGCATTTCTTCCGGTCATAGAGGTAGTAGAAGTAACATTAAATCTTCCATATAGCCTTCGGAAATCAAAAACAAAAGCGGTCTCTTGCAGTAAATAAAAGATTTATTTTTCATTGTACAGCTTGAAATATTCGACGCCAGAAGTATTAATAAAAAAATCGTATCATTATTGGAATACTGAAAACGAACCTTCATACTCATATTAGAATGCTGTTATTTTAACTGGAAACTATTTTTTACAAAATACCTTTATCCTCGATAGTAGTTATAACTGAGTTTGTGTTCCGAGAGCAGTATTTGATATTTTTTTATAAGTGAACGGCTATAACCATATTTATCGGGAACTATGAGGATTAATGAAAAACATTAATCAGGAATTGTTTGTTTTTTCATTAGATATTCAGACCCGGAACAACTGTAGACTTTACACATATTGTCCTGTGCAGGATTCCAACTCACGACACGCAGCAGATCAGCTTTTTTCAGTTATTGCTCCACTATTGTGCTAATAGCGCCGTTAAACTATTCCATGATTTTATGATTTCTAGGAAAAAGTATGTAATGCTAATGACATACGGAAAACCACTCTGAATAATTTTTTTCAATGCGTGGATAGCCAATTCTGAAACTAATAGTTTCTAAATTGGCTATCCCACTTGAAAACAGTCACCCTATGTAGGTGTTCTTCCTTTACTTACACTCTCCAGAAAATACTGCAGAAATAATTATTGCCATTTTCGACCCGAATAATTACTTAGCTACCAAACCGAATAATAAAATTTATTTTCGACCAAAAGATCGCAGACCAACCAATATAATTAACAAAATTAGCTGACCTAGAAAGAACCTAACAACTAATTTAAGGCTCTCAAAACCAACTTCTATTTTTCTTAATTAATTACGTTCCTCTCAGTTTGCTTATAGAGTTTGTCTTAGACCAAATTCAAGTTAGGGTTCCGTTGCTCAACCCGCCCTAAGTTTACCTAACGACTTCTAAAAACTTAATAAGCTAAGTCTCCAGCTAAAACTTACAAGCTTGTTAGAATTCTTCTTTGGTTGCAAAGGCTTCTTAAAAAATTAAGAAATAAACGGTAAAGTTTTGTACGCCAAGTTTTGATGAGACATTTTTGGAAGTAGCGAAACGGAATTTTTCTGCAGACAGGAAATACCAATCGTTAAATAAATAATCACTTTGTTCGTATGTTTTTTGTGTAGATTTTTTAGAATTGATATAATAATTGACTGATCTCACCTAAAGGTAAAGAGTGATGCAATTGTTGATGGTGAGGCGCATTAGTATTTTTTTTAAACTATTGATAATCAATTACGCTTCAGTTGCGGAACAAATGAATTTGGAACTAATATAATAGGATTTTTTTTTCTTTTAATATTTTAAGATACATAAGAATATCGACAAACTGAGTGGCCGAGGTTGAACGACGATAATGA
This sequence comes from Mythimna albipuncta, assembly GCA_929112965.1. Taxonomy (NCBI): domain Eukaryota; kingdom Metazoa; phylum Arthropoda; class Insecta; order Lepidoptera; family Noctuidae; genus Mythimna; species Mythimna albipuncta. The sequence continues at coordinate 14,405,518 of OV815969.1, forward strand.
GGCTGACTTAGGAAGAGATGAAAAAATGACCTAGACGTTTACCGAAGAAAATTGTACACAAGGTTGCATGAGAAAAGAATAGAATAAAAAATTTTTAAACATCAAAAAATAACACAACTTATACACGAACTAGGAGGACGCCTTTACCTAGTAGTGGGAAAGTAAATGCTAAATAAAAAACATAGATTTTTACGTGAGCAAAGTTGTAGTAAAATAAAACATAATGATGATGACAAAAATGAAGTTCAAAGATAAATCTACAATCAATATCAAATAAAAGCAGCCGGCACGTTTCACAAATAATCACAATCCATTTTAATCCCAGTTCCATGACGGATACTTGAAACACTGTTTACGGTCGGTCCGGGATCACTATGGCGGCTATAATAATCGAAAGCGTATAAAACCGGGATCAACAAAGCGTTCCTCGAGATACTTTGTTGTATCGCGTCGAAGGCGAACTTTTAACGAGTTTGAATCTATCGTTAACTATACTACACTACTTTGCATATGTGTATTGTTCATGGAAAAGGCTTGAGCTTACGTAGCCTATAGTATCTAGTAGTAGTTGTCTAGTATCTTAGCTAAAGATACTCTTCTATTATAATATAGAAACTCAAGTTTCATTATGTAACATAACACTCTGAACACCTTTTATGGAAAAATCAATAACATTATTTTATTCGCTCGACACTGTCCCACTGTGAAAGGCGCCCAAGTCCTTCAACTCACCAGCATTTTCTCCTCAATGTCACCTTCACCCCCTATTCATTCAGATAGTCTCGCCAACTCTATCAAGGCCAGTCTCAGCAGCGCCGTCTATCTTTAAGCACCCATTTTGTAAAGAAAGTAAGGTTCGTAAGGTCGCGTACAAAGCTGTAACATAAAATGGTAAAACTTGTAATTGATAATGTTTACTAATATAGCATCATCTTTTGTAGGCATTAAAAAACAATATTACTATAAAACAAAACATGAAAATGCATCTTTGAGACCTGATATAGATTATGATTTAATATTTTATCCGAAAATGAAGCCATCAGTTGTAGGTTGAATATTTATATTTTTCAATTGGCCTGCATAATTTATAACCGTGCTGTGACTCTTTTATCATGGAAAGACACACAATTTATAAATAAAATACTCTTAATAAGCTTGTCGAGACTGTTGTCCTAAATCACAGATCAGAATATCACAGCTAACAACGGTAGAATGAAAAAGAAAAGTACTAAAAACGACTACTTAGATCTTATCTTTGTAAGTGAAACGTCTTGGTAATGTGACATTGATATCTACTAAGGCGCAATCGTTCACATAATAGCTGGCACTTGATTAAAATGTCTATCAATTGGCGCTCGAGGGAATAAAAACCACGCCGAAAGACTTATTACTTCTACCCATGCAACAGCCAAAAATATTTACGTATTTTGCAAGGAGCGCAAAGTAAAAGCTTTCCGAGTCGTATTGACAAACCACTCAAAGTGAACGTTTATTCGGTGGTAAGATGCCAGGTAACATATATCTGCAAAACACGCTTTCAATGTGCCCTTGGGATCTTTCCCGACAATTTGTACACCGTTTCAATACACAACCACTTTTGTATTGAAAGTAAAAACATTTCCATCTCCGAAAAACGACCCTGAGGTAACATTTAGGAGAAACATTTGCGAGCTAACATCTGTATACAAGTATTTTTAGACGATTACAGTTGAATCTGAGAAGCAAGGTCGGGAGATTACCGACATGTTTTCAGCAAAAGAAAGATATTAAAAAGCAATCTACTTTAATTTCCATGAAACTCGTAACACGAAAAGGAAAAATTAATATTTTGCCCTCGGCCCTAATTGCTTCTGACCGTAGAAAAAGCAGATGGAGTGCACCGCGTGCGATATTAAATAAGCGACTACCAATAATAACGAGTTTACTCTGAAAGTATTTGAAAATCATGCATTTAAAAACAGTGTTTTATTTATTAAGTTCAAAAACTTACATGTTTGTAATAAAACTCCACCAAAACGGTTCGACAGATTCTTATGAAATTTTGTGTGTATATTCAGTAAGTCAGAAAATAGGATGTAAACTACTTTTTACCCTCTCACCTCCACCTCCTTCCCTATTTTTATTTTTCGTAATACTTATGTTAGAATGATATTTGCCAATTCAGCTAGTAGGTATAATTCTGCTATATGTAACTATTTAGTCACTTAATTCCTCTTAAACGGTTTGACCAATTTGGCTGAAATTTGTTTATATTTGAGTGAGTCCCTGGATGATTTGAAAATACAATTAGTTCTTGTAGGTAGCGCTGCAATTGGGTTCTTATTTTTTTTTCTTAATCTTAATTTTTAGGACTACATCTAGTCTGCCGGGATCACTACTTTAGGTACATAAACTAAATCTTTGAGATTTAAGCAACAATTTAAAGACATTTATTACAAAAACATTGTATGATTACTGACGAAACCATTTCAAAAATCAACACTGAAAATTCAAGTTATTTACACAAGCAGATGCTGCGTTGCATAACATTTTAATTTTAAATAGATCTGTAATAGACGTCGAGTATAAAACGTGGGGAACCCATTATATTATGGTGGCACCACCCTGCCATATAATAATAGGTTCTTTACAATATCACCCCACACCGCCTGGAGCTTCTGTGTGCGACCTTTTAATGCTACTGAATGATTTAATAGCCTATTCATAGGACAAATATTTATTGCGTGGTATATTGGTTGAAATTACTTTATTATCACGCTATTTTCTTTTCTGTATTATTTAAGGCTCGATGTAAAGCAGGTACAAGTACCTATTATATGCAAATTGAGACAAGTTCATTGTTCTTTTTTTAAAATAGTTGCTCGAGAAAAGTTTGTTTTTTAATTTGCGGATTTACTTTAGAATTTATGGTAACAAATACGATTACTAGATAAGGGATCGATATACAACAGTTTCTACTGCTCAGAGTAGGTACCTGTTTTTTTTTTCTTATGGAAAATCATCAAATAACTTTTCCCGCTTTGGATGGACCGAAAGAGAGAGTTAAACTTTTACTGACTAAAATCCACCGTCTTAATTGTGTTCCTCTTTTTTCTTCTAGAATCGCAAGAATTTTCGGTAAAGGAAACCCGTGATTCTCGAACGCAAGATCAACTGAAGGACAAAGGTGTAGGTTTAGTCAGTAAAGGTCTGACATGTCCTCCCGCTCCATCCTAGAATGAGAGATGACATTAGACAAAAACTTTCTAGAGTAACTATCATCTTCCTACCTTTGGCCCTATGTCACTTCGGGTTGGTGTGCAACACGTTTCATTATTCAATTCTATCGTATCAACCATAACGTTATCTATAAACCTACTCGGAATCCATCTCAAGCCTCGTATTTCTTCAAGGAGTTGTCAGCAACAGCAGGGGCCCAGCCGGGTCGAAGCCTACTGGGGCCAGGGTTATCTGAAAGGGCGCTCGAGCCCCGGTATGAAGACTTGAAGGAACGGGATGGGTTTTTTAGTCAGTAAGAGTCTGACACTATCTCTCGCTCCGCCCAAGAGCGGGGGTTGTCACTGGATGATTTTGAAAAAGAAAAGCCATGTATTTCTAATCTAACCATAGTACCTAACACTAGAAACATTCTGATCTCCGAATATCGCATTACACTAATAGAAATTGCTACTTCCTATGGGCGTTCAGCAATTGTCTAAATCCTTATTTCCTCTGAACCAATCCTACGATTGCGGTTCTAATTAGAAAGTCCTTACAGACGGACAGTTTACCTGGATTACCATCCACTTCCAATGTTCCATTCCATTTGAACCATTGTGTGAAGCTCTTTGAGGTTTTGCAATAGAATTCGATCTTTGAAAAAGGAAATATTTAGACACGTGTTATGTTATAAACACTTGCAATGCTAGAAATTTAAGATGAAGGAATTCGGTTTGGAATCATAGGTACTTTTACATTTTTTCGGTAATTTAACTTATTCTCTACTTTAAAATATAGCCTCAGGAATAAAGCAGCTTTCTATCGTTAAAAATACCCATTACTTTCGGATACCTCCTACAAACAAAAACCAAACTTTACCTCTTTATATATAATTAGTTTAGACTGCCTGACTTGGCAAATTTCGTACTGCCAAACAGTAAGTGAATGTAGTATATCCTTCGATATAGTCAACCGATTGCGATGACACAAAGCCTAAATAATATATCAAGTTACAACAATCTACACTAATACAAGAGGTAAAGTTTGTTTTTTTGTTAGTAATCTCTTAAAGTACTGGTCCGTTTTTTTTACAGATATTTTTATCGTTAAAAAAAACTGCTTGCCGGCTGCTTTATTCCTGAGTGACACAGGCTATATTTTATGTTCACGGACAAAGCCGCTGCCAATGGCTACTTTTAATATATATAAGTGATATCTACATCGATCTCGTGCATTTTACGTGATGTGAGCACAAACTTCTACAGATTTACAATTTGTATAAATACTTAGTGTCTTCTGCCAGAACCGATGTGATTGGTTTCATGATCGTTCGCCACTCTTTTTTGCTGGCCGATATTCTGATGCTAGTGATCACCTACAGCAGAAAAGTTGCCTTGATCGGTCTAGCCAAGTTAACTCACTCCTATTTTTCTCTGCTCGAAAAGGTGCTAAATAAATCAGTTCTCGCACCTAGAGACGCATCCAAAGAATTTGATATGCAACTTTGTACTGTCAAGTTCTTAGAGTATAAAAATGTTGGCACAAATTCGCTCCAAGAGACAATTCACAAAATTTATTTAAATAGTAGCTTACTTTTAGTAGGATTACACAGTATTCAAATCCTTCTTTTTATTTTACTTTTCACTATTGAAAAATCAGAAATTATTTGTAACTTTTTAAAAATAAAGTATTTTAAAGAAATAGTTGAAAAAATAAGTCACTTAAAAATATAATATTATTTAATTAATTTTTAATTGACTGGCTGTATAGAAAGTTGGAACATAATTCAATAGAAATGTGAAGATAGAAGTAATTTTTTTTTAAATAATTTGACAGCTGTCAATTGAAAGTAAAACTCCCTAGGGATGAAAAGTGTTACTTTCAACCCGCTCCTCAAGCAACTTCAGACCTACTTTCAGAGTATGAGTAATGAAATAGTACATTGTTACACTAGGGGTGAAAGTAACTCATTTCGTCCCGAGAAGGAGTTGGCGGCCGAGCGTAGCGAGGTCACTTATTCGAGGGACTAAATAAGTTACTTTTACCCCGTGTTAAGCACTATGCTTTTCATTAGAATACAAGGAAAGTAAAAATAAAGTAAAAAGTTTGTACAACCTGAGTCGTCGTACCTATGATTTTAGGTAGGCATCTTTCCTCTGATTTAGGTGTTAAAAGGTTCCACTAGGTACTGCTTTAGCTTCTTCTCTTATAAAATTACTCGTTTAATAACTATAATCTGATAAACTTATCGTGTTTTAATACAAATCTCTGCAATACGGAAACGTTTAACAAAATTCTAAAAAACTAACGACTGATTGCCACTTTCCCGCCATTTTGTTTTTTTTTTTCTGAGGCCGGCCAGCTATTAAGCCTCATTAATATAAAATTAGAAACTAATTGTAATCTGTAAAAAATAAAGTATTTTAATTCATTAAACCCCAAGTGAACGCCGCCGGCGTTCGCGCACCTATTGTCTTTCAATTTTGTCTGTAATTTCCACGATTGAAAGGTTAAAGAAATTGTTGAACAAATAAGTCACTTAAAAATATAATATTATTTCATTAAAACTTATCTTTAATTTTTATTAATATTTATTCTTTTAAGTTATTTCAATTTTATATCGCGCTGTAATTGACTGGCTTTATGGAAAATTGGAACATGGTTCAATCAAGGTTCAATAGAAATGTGAAGATATAACTAGTTTTTTTTTTAATAATTTGACAGCTGTCAGTTGAAAGTAAAACTCCTTAGGGATGAAAAGTATTACTTTCAGCCCGCTCCTCAGGCTACTTCAGACCTACTTTCAGAGTATGATTAGTGAAAGAATATTTAAAATTTAAATTACATTACGTGTACGAGTTACTTGACTCTTTTGAAGAGTGTCCATGGAATTTCTTGCACATTCTTCACCATAGGATCTACGCTTTGGAACGAGCAACCTAGCTTCACTTGTTTGACTGACCGACATTTTGACAATTCAAAAGCGCCTGTAATTGGTATAATTGAAATAAACGTTTCTTATTTCTGATGTTATACAAGTTACAAATAAGGTTTAGTAGGTCAGGAGCATATTTGCACATATGCCATAAAGAATTAATAAAAGTGTGCAAAAAATAATGAAAATACTGTTTACAAAGTTACTTATCAGACTCAATAGCATACTAAGCATCGTTCAAAGTTAAAAGTTCCATATTAACGGTGATTGTGAGTTCCAGGGCGGCATGCAGACAAAGGCGAATTTAATCTCATATATTGATCAAAACTGTAGACAGATGGAGGCGTACATTCCTGCTCAACGTACACCGTGAACGAGCTTCGCTGAAAACATCTAGTGATGCGGTGATGGCATTGTTTAGTCGATTTTATTAATCGATTGTGTTCTTTAAAAATACTGCTTTTCGTTAAATGTAAAGTAAAATAGATTGCAATCATAATTCAAGACTACACTGTTATATACACAGCTTTAGTTCTATTTTTGGTATAGTATTTTATATTTAACTTCTGATAATAGCCTCATGGCTTCAGTCCATCTACACGTTTCTATGCCGATCTTACCCATTGAAGCTGAACTGTTTAATGATCATACATTTAATAAGTATTATAAGTTTAAAGCAATTGTTTCCTGAAAGTGCTAATCTCGAGAACTAACTCGTTCGAATCGAAAAATGATTTCAGTGTTGGATAGTTCATTTATCAATTGACGGTTTTTAAGTAAATAACATCACAATACGACCAATAGGTCAAGAGCAGTAGCCAATGAAAAAATAAACATGGGAGATACCGCGGGTAACACTTAGTATTTCATAAAACAGTGAATGCCTATACAACATATTTTTTCGACGGACTGGGCGGTGCGCAGCGACTGAGGCAGCGCTCAGGCAGAGGGCCGGTGGCGGGTCTTTGCGACGAAGAGGGGTTCGCGGGCGGCGTATACGACTTCTCGCGTCACTGTGCGACGGACTCAAAATTTTACCACGAAAAAGATACGGCGGCGTCTACGTTACATATGCTTTTTGATTCTACGTAATATAACTACCATGGTCTGAATTGTTTCGAGAAAAGTAAGGTACAATTATCGGAACGAATATTGAGCCCTGGCTTTAAACTGCGCAGAAGTCAAATATTTGGTCTCTTTAGTGGTGCGAAGTGAGACGTGAGGGCGGGGAATGTCAGTGATTGGCTCGCCAAGCCATCGTGTCATAGACGTCTCTCGTGATTCGTTCTCTACGCTGCTGCATGTATCTAACATTGACGACGATTGGCTCGCCAATGTATGGCATGCGCAAAGCGTTCCACACTCTGACGCCGAGCGCTCAAGATCCGTGCCGGTATTTATACTTGTATTTGTATTTAATGTTCCCGCTGAACATTTCGAAAGTACGACGCTCATGCAGTAACAAGTATCATAATCGCTACGAAAACTCTATAATTGATTCCAAAGTTTTGCTAATTAACAATCTAATCCGATCGCAACGATGTGACGACGATCTATTCGTATCGTATCGATTTTATTCGATCCCTGTGTTACCACATTGCTCGGTGAGAACCAACAAGGTTCTCCGCCGCCGTGTAATACGATAAGCTGGTCCACGCTTCAGGATTCACCGCACGTTCCGAAGCACATTTTCACATACATTTCGAAACACGATAAGGCAAATAACGAGTTACGATACAAATGACAACGAAACATAATGTCACGCTTATGAACTGCAAGATTAGGCAGAAGTGTACCGCTAGGTACACTTCTAGAAGTGAAGTATGTACTAACATACTTCGCTTCTTATTTTCAAGTACAATGATAAAAGGTCTATGGCCAACCGAGTTCTAATATAGACTCTAGAATGTTACCTGCAAACGGGGTAAGTATGAACGCAAGGGTAAATAGAAACAAAACTTTGATTAGGAGTTTCATTATACTACTACTGCTACTCGTATTTGTATTATTGATTTTAAAAAAGCATTGATTTTTATTGTAATTCATGAATAGTTACATAAATGAAGGAAATAATTTGTAAAATAAAGTAAATAATACCCTCTTCAAAGATTTGTTTCGATTTTTTTGTGTGTAGTAGTCGAAATAGTGAAGTAAGAATGATTGTTCGTATTTTAAAAACCTACCTGTGTTTCTTCAGTTGTTCTTTGCGTCCCAAGATTGTGGTAACTCTATGACCTGACGGTACAGTGAAATTCCAGATAGAAAACCTAATAACATTGCTCGATCCAAGAATCAAACCTGATCTTCATGCTTTGCGTCCACCCTTCCAGCGCGGTAAACAAGGGGTGTATCTACAAAAGATGTACAAGGCAAATAAACTTTTTTGTCAAGGACTGTGGAGAAAAGTTCTATTATTAATATCCTTTTGTTCTTTCACATGCTTAGAATATGATACGATAAAATATGAGGCTGAAAGTTTTGTACATACAAAGTTATGAAAATTAAGTTGGATATCCGAGATACTTGTGTCCTTTATTTAAAAGCAAGGAAAAATTCTTACGCTTGCATGTTTTTTTTTATGTTTTTATTGAATTCTGATTGGAAAGGTTTTAGATTCATAATTATTCATAATTATGATAGTACATTAACTTAATACGTTTTATGAAAAATGTTTAACCCAAATATCGTTTACTTACAATTGATATTTTACATTGAATTTATTTTGTGTTTCATTGTTATATCAACCATTTTATGAATAATGAATAAAACATTTTGACAAAATAAAATCGGTCGATTGGTCATGTATTCACATCATTATGAATACTAACTTAAAATAATTATATTCCATATATCTTCGGTTCAGCTATTTATTAAAGTTGGGGCTTAATTGATAACAGAAAATCTAACCATCTACCATAAAATTGATCAAAGTAACTCATGGTAGATCTGAAAGGTATATCTTAAATAATTCCCATCTATATCTCCATTCGGACCAGTTGACTCCGACAAGTTTATTCTCTTGCCGGGTAGCGAATATGGAGTTATCTAATCTGATGTCAGTCATCTTGATGAATGCCGAGTACGGGGTGTATCTCCGATAGTTATTGCTCGACGTGACAGATGGAGCCTCCTATCCTCCCATCTGGTTTGGGTACACCTAGGGTTAGCTCAAGGGGTGAGGGTGACAGGTTCGTTGGTATTTGAGTGGATGAATTAGAATTCTAAGTGTTTCAGAAACTCTACGCATTCTTTTGTATCGGGTAGATCAGTAAAATATGATCATACGTAAAATACAAAATAAAAATAACCCTATCTGTGTCCGAAGCATAACTGTTTTATTGGAAAGGCAAATACAAAGATAAGAAAGGTTTTTAGACCATTAAAACTGCGTTAAAAATGCAAAAATCTTTCCAAAAATAAATAAAATGTGTTTTATTTTTGTTGCGTAGTGTGATACACCTACACTCCTAGTTTTACATAAATATTGTAATATTTAAGGATAATAGTTTATAAGAAACATGTCATGAAGAAATTTTTGAGAATAAATGTGGACGGTTAAAAAAAAAATCCTAAGAAAAGATGAATGAATTGTGTGAAAGATGATTTATGGTTACTAAGAAAGTGACTGTTAAGATGACATCGAATAGAACTGTATTGAAGAAAACGATAATCATGTTGCGCCTACCCAAAATAAATTGGAACGAGGGCATGATAAATGACAAAATGTCATTTTTTTTTTGTATTGTATTTTATACTTACTAACCAAAAGATGGAGAAAATCACTATGGAGTTTCCAAATCGTCGCCATTATTTACCTCTCAAATTACATTAATAATTTTCTTTATTTCCTTAGCGCAAAAAACTGTATTTTTAACAATTACCGTTACATTATTCAAAATAAATATTGAACCAACATTACGCCCATTGTCTAATTAATAATAAATTAACAAGGAAAGTTAAACAGCAGTTCGTAATAAAAATGCCAGACGCCATTACAATAAGAGAACAGACGAAATTATTCCGTTAACTGACCTGTACCTTGGCATAGCAAAGGCAAAGAATAGACAGACCATACAGAAGGTCAACTATTTACAAATAATGAAAACACACGAATGCATATTCATATTTTTGTTTCTTTGGTTTTTTTTTTGTTCTGGTGAGATATCTGATAATAATCTCACCCGACCTAGGGAGGGACCTAAGAGGGAATGCCAGATTTTTTTCTAACTAAAACCCACCTCTGTCTTTTAGTTGCTCATTGTGTTCCAGGACCGTGGTAGCTATTTCGAACAATACAGTAACCCATCTCGTGAAAGTTAGTCTAGTGAAGTTGAGCATGATGTTCGGTTCCTAGGCAAAACGAGTTTGATTGCTATTGCATAACTACATCTGAAATATATCAGTAGAAAACCTGCAGACAAGGTTCTACCGGTCTAATTTTTTAGTATAAAAACATTAATCACATAATGTTTTATCAAAAATTAGGTAATTTTTAAACGCACTGATTCTAAAGTTATATGTGAATTCTATTTTCGTCTGTTTGAAGCTTAGCCTTCTGTAACTGTCTAAGCTGTGGCAAACGGTGAGCATTCCGAACCTAATTAGAATAATTTTCTGACTCACGGAATTATTGATGGAAATATTTCGTTCTGTCTGAATGAATTTGTGAACCGATTTTGCGGCTAAAATATCTAAAGGCATGTTTCGCAATAAAAACTGCCAAATTATTGATTGTTTTACTATTTTTACATATTAGGAATTTTATAGCATTTCATTCCCAATAATTTTTTGGTTACGTCTTAATTTGCTTTCTTATTCTAGACCTGACAAAAAATCTATTAAGAAATCTATAATGCTCAGCTGGTTCTAATTTTATTTCTTCCATCACTAACCAACCTATAGTCTTTTTTTTAATTTTGTTTCGCTTGCTCCTATGAAATGGAGTAACATATAATTATTATGTGAATATAACATAATATTTGTTAGTTTTTGTAAAATTATGTATTGTTGTTTGTATAGCTTATTATATATTTTTAATGTAATGTTTAGAAGTACATCGCAGATTATCCCCTTTTTTAGAGAGTAGTCAACACTTAAAATTCTTGTCTTATTTTGGTGTACAATAAAATGTAGGTATTTTAATTAAAAAAAATGTCACATTTTTTATGGTGAAAAATTATCCAATGCTTTCTCCTGCTCTAGGGCGGAGTAGAAGAGTGTGACTGACTTTTACCGACTAAAATCACACCTGTTGGTTTTTTGCCCGTTGCTTTCCAGAAACATGGACTTCCCTTTCGGAAGTAAACCCATGGCTCCAAAAGTATATCATAATGTGAATGTTAAAATTTTCAATGGGACATTGTTTTGTATCTAAGCTTGGTACGGGATTAATCCTTTGTTTATTCTTTTAAAGTACCTCACAGGTACTTAAAACAGTACTCAACCCTGCCGTGGTAAAATAACAAGCGAAAAGCAGATTAAAGGGAAGAGGAGACCAATGGATAGCGTCAGCTTTATTAAACAAACTGCCAACAAAAAGTAAACGGAGTTTAAAATAAACCATCGATTTCAACAGAATGTTGCTACATTTGCAGTCTACAATTTAATTAAACCATGGAATATTGAACCATAAAATAGCGATGTGGAAACATTTTTTTTTTAGTACAAGTGGCTGTTAGAGGCGTCGCCCGTATGAAAGTCAGAATTATCCCAAGGGAACATCGCTGGGATTAAAAGCATCTTATGTGGTATAATAATAATAATAATAATAATAATATCTTTATTTGTACATTCAACACACACAGTAACAAAATATAATGACAAGAACAGATACAATAGTTGTACAAACACTGATCATTGGAAATAATATATTTGACTCCTAAACTAAGTAAAATAAATACTTGTATCTCAGGAGCCAGTTCCTCCTTGGAGATGATCAAAAATAGGATGTTTGGTACAATTACTATAGCCTTTGTATAGACGTGTAACAGTATGAAGTGATAGTTATGCGATGATTGTTAATAATGATTCGGTATAATCATAAGACAGTTCTTGCAACCAGTTAGCTAACTTAGTCTTTAGTGTATATCTATTTAATGAATAAATATTGATCAGATGGTGAATCTTATTATAAATGCGAGCGCTTAGAATAATGAATTGACGACCTGCGAAAGCGGTCCTGCAATGTAGGGAGTCACTGACCGGAAAACCTCGACGTCTGAGAAGGACGCTTGTGTCCAATGGCAGCATGGAATGGCGGCGTAAGACTATACGCAAGATAAACAGCTGCCGCACAGTGAGGACTTGGGATTCCGAGTAAAGCTGGTTAGTTGGGTAATCTCTTCGCTTAAAATGCATAACCTTAAGAATCGCCCTTTGTGCACGCTCTGCTTGAAGCAGAAGGCTTTTATGGGTGCCTCCCCATACAGGAATGCAGTACATGAGGATAGATGCACATAAGCTTTGGTAAACTAAGGACAAGGGTATTCCAGGACATGGTCTACCCTTGTGCTAAGTAGCATTCAAATCTGTCTAGCTGTTTGACTTTTACTAACTAACACTTACCTGTGTCCCTTCTGTTGCCCTTTTAAGTCAATAAACATGACCAACCTTAAAAAAAAAGCGTATACGGTACCTGTTTCGAACAATTCCACAGCAAAAGGTATTTCCATTCCAGACGTGCACTCGCCTTGCTACGACTAGCTACGAGGCATGCTACGGCGTAGCAATGTGCTACGAATGCGTAGAGACTACACATCCGAAACGTGTCAGATATTTCAATTGGGCATTACAAATAAATGAATAACTTTACAATTTCCTTAAGTTGGTAGTAGGTCACTACTCCGAAGAATTTGGTCCTTAGATATTAATGATAATATCAATTTTATTAATGTACACATACAGTGTTTTTTTTTCCAAAATCAACGGACTCGATTGCTGGTTAATAACATCGATTTGTCTAAAATCCAATGAAGCAGGTTTTTTTTTATAGACATCGTATTTTACACTCATTTGGAAAGAAAGGAAAAAAGAAATTAGCATATTTACACAGATACACACAATGTAGATTTAAATACATAAGATAAAAACATAAAACAAAAATAACTAATATTGTATGCCTCGCGCCTACACCGAACAGGTCCAGTTCAACGAAAATACTAGACAAATGCGTGATAGTTGCCTGATGCTGGGTTTCAAGGATTTGAGTATTTTTATTATTCTTTATAGTTTAGGATTTGGCCCATTTGAAAAATTGTATCTTGAAGAGGACATCCTTACGCCCCAACTGTCCCAGGAGACACCCCAGGTGTGGGTCATAGAACAATTCAATCCTAGCCACCGTTGGTGTGGGTTTGTGTACAGTGAGCTATGGGCTGCTCACTAGAATAAGGAAAAGGTTCAAGTTGACGGCGTCTTATGTTTTACGCCTCCAAAGCAGGAGCACTTATAAATTTGATGATTTTGAACCAGAAAAAAAATCATTATAAGTTGCTTATATTTGAACAAAGAAAAGCCCACTTCCACATAGTTTTGTTGAAACTATTTTAATCTAAAACCTTGTCTCATTCGCAAATATCTACGACGTACTTGACTAGCTATTTCTTTTAATTAGCAATTCCAATTAGACAAGACAAACATTGGTCCATTTACAATTTACAATAACTTATCGTATACGACCACTTAGGAAAGTTAATCGTTCGTGTAGTTAAACTAATACGTTGTAACATTACTTCTGCCGAATAATTTCTTTCGTTACTGTAGCAAATTAGTGCGATTATACCTTTACGGGTAGTTGGAGGCTACATTTAGCGACACATTGACGATAGAATTGGTAATTTTGGGCTTAAATTGGATTGTAGTCCAATTTTAGTCCATAATAAACAGAGGTCGGAATGCATGAACTTGCATAGAAATGTTGCTATTAATATGCATCTTCCCTGAATTTTTAATGAAAAATCTCGTATGACCAACAAAATTATAAACAAGTAATTATAAAAATCTCAGAGATAGACTAGACGAATAAAACACAGATGTTACATACAATTTTTATTAGTATTTTTTATTGAAGAAGATCTCTCTACGTCAAGAGGTTTACCTATTTATACCCTTCTTCTTGCTCTTAATTAATGTAGGAAGAATTATTCCATGCTATATTTCCGATAGTCACATAAAAAAAATCGGTATTTGAGACATATCCATTTCATTCTTTCGCTGTAAGAAATTAGTATTTAAAGTACTTACAAATGTAACTGTACCTAATTCCGACCTCTAAATAATAACCAATTCCATTACTGTAGATTACCATACAAGCTTTATCATAATATAAGCCAAAAGATGTCCACTGTTGGACTTGACCTCCCCCAAATGTAGCCACAATGACCAGTGCTGTGCATCTTGCATCCGTCGAACCGAAGTGTTGTAAGAGAACCCTCGCCAGGACAGCGTTCCACATTGTGGGAGGCTTTTCAACGCTGCAACTTCTGGTACGCGGTCGACCATCCATTCTGCAAGCAATATGCCCTGCCCATTGCCATTTAAGTTTGGCAATTCTTTGGACTATGTCAATAATATTGATTAATATTTGCGGACATACGCGATGTTAAGCTTTCTATAGGACTTATTCCACAGACTCATTAAGGCCCAAGCGCCCGAAAAGTGACATAAAACAGTGACTCTCTGAAGCCTACTCCTCGGTAACGGCCAGGTTAATAGGTTTTAAAAAATACATGTTCATTATAGATTCATGAAGAACATTACCAACATTTGTTTTTTCGTGCTATTAATACTTTTGTCAAAAAAAAATATTTTGCAATTTCGCAACTTTTCCCTACTCCTTCGAAACGGCTTGGATCTTTAGAAACATTTTTACACATAAAAATTGGTGGTTTAATATTCTTCAAAGTGAACATTGCATGTGTAAATCAATCAATATTTCGCAAAGAAAATAGATTTAAAGGTCAGCCGCGCGCTTTCCGGGCGCTGTTGGCCGCAAATAAATGCACAGATTTTCGTACTGCAGCCTAGGCGGGTGCGAGAGGTGCATCCACTTAATTTTGGCCACATGGTTCAAGGGACTATAAGCCTTAAGTAAACCCAGTAAAACCTTTCCCATTTAATCATATCCTCAAACTGTAAGGAAAATTCCAGTACAGATTAACTCTCTCGCGCCTGGTGCATCTGATAGGTTTATTACGTATTGAAGAGTCTTTCATTCACAAAGCTTTTAGCTCTAGATTACTTCAGGAATATCGAAAATTATTATTTAGAATCCTATTAAGGGAGCTTCCTTTATCTGAAGTACAGGATTCATCACATTTTTGCTTTGCTTAGAATTAGTAATAGAATTTATATTTTTTTTTTATTTGTAGATATTCATTTTCCTTTTTTAGTTCTAGGTATTTTAGAAGGGAGCAGAAAAAAGGTTTCTTCAACCCAATGGGATGTGGTCGCAATAAACCATGAAGATGGTGAGACCGACTGTGTAGATTGCCAAAAGTAGAAGGAGGAAGCGTGAGCTCACAAATAATGTAAAAGAGTGCAGAATCTTTGCCCAAGAGAGTAACAGTAAAGGCTAGCAAAAAAACCCGTTCAAGACTTTCATTTAGATGCCAATGCCTTATTTCTAAATACTCTACTAAATACTATAGTGGATATATATTTAGGCTAACACAGTATTTTCCGTAAGAACCATAAAAACAAGCGTTTATGCTTCTTTAATTACAGTTATAACATTGCATTGCTGTCACAATGGGTACGTATCAAAATCCCGAAAGTTCATAATACCTATGATTGAAATACCGACGTCCAAAACACCGAAATTCAAAATACCGAAAGTTTTAAATGCCGATAGTCGTTATATCGAAACACAAAATATCGATTTTCAAATGCCCGAAAGGACGAAATCCCGAATGGATGAAATACCGATGGATGAAATCCCAAAGAGCAGCGACGTAGTTCCCGCGATTACTCATAGATGGCACTGCAACACAGTTATGACGGTGGCCGAAATAGGTTAGGTTAGGTTAGAATTGTGACCAACCACGCGCGAGCCGAGCGAGCGTAGGGAGCGGTGCCGCGGCAGCGGCCGGCGAGTGCTACTTCTCAAAATAAAACAGATCGGGACCTTAGGGCACCCCGACACGGACGAGTCGGGATTTTGAATGTCGGGATTTTAAACTTCCGGATTTTAAACTTTCGGTCAAATGAACTTTCGGGATTTTAAACTTTCGGCCAAACGACCATTCGGTGTTTCAATTTTCGGTATTTCATCCGTCGGTATTTTAAAATTCGGTCTTATAAAATTCGGGATTTTGATACGTACCCGTCACAATACAATGTTAAATCAGTCAAGACCACACGCCATAATTTTCATTTCTTTGACGTAGCTTGCAGTTTCTCTATTTGGCTTTGTGCTATCCCCGCTGATACTGTTGCATTAGAGTTTACGCTTTTTTACGCTTTTACGAGTTTACGCCTAACTAGCAGAATTTTTCTGTTTTAATCTGCCTTTGATAGTCAAAAAGCGGTATCTCAATAACTCTACAATTTTGTGTTTTTGAATTTCATAGCTTAAAACGGTTTTTCCACTAGCCAATCCAGTGCTCAATCATTAAATGTGCTAGCAGTTAAACCACTAACTTTAACAGAAAATGCGAGCCGCCCCGGCTGCAATCTAATTTTTGGGAGCGGCTAGCGTTTCTAAAAAACAAAAACTTTCATTCAAACTTTGTCCAGTAATAATTTATCAATGCAACATAAAAAATTGGTCTGATTTATCTAATCATACAAGTGACATAGGTGGCATATTAAAGAGTACCTAGTTTCAATCACCGTGAAAATGTAGTAAGCCTTGATTAGATATAATACATTTTAAAAATATTGTTTTTATTGAATATATCGTTTTAAATAGTTATATCTATACTTCTATACTAATGTTATAAAAAGGTAAAGTTTTTTGTTTGTTTTATGTTTGTTTATTTGTAGGAATCCCTGAAAGTACTAGTCCAATTGCATTTTTTTTTTTAAGTGATATAGGCTAAATTATGTGTACGCGGTTGAAGCCACGATCAAAAGCTATATATAAAGTTATATATATAATTCTCCTAAATAGTTAATAAAAATAATAATAATGAATAACTTACGATAACTCGATGGGTCATTCAGAAGAAAGAGTTTGCAATTACACGCGTTTTATTATAATCGTGTTATAAGGGTCGTCATTATAATCAGTGTTCATAATAACTCGGAGACATACATATAAATGCGGTTTATAAGACTCGAAGGCCATACAAACGGACATGGTTACTTCCACATCCGTTTGTAACTTTTTCACTCCTGTTTTTCATTTAACGCTAAAACGATTTTAATTAAATTTATCCTTGGAGCTAGATAGGGATTTATGATACATTTTATTAATATATTATACCGGCGAATCTGAAACTGAAGCTGTGGGCAAAAGCAAATTTTAAAATTACATATGTTATTAAGCTGATGGAACATAATTTTTTTATTCTCCTTATTCTGAAATATGGATTCTATTGAGTTACTGCTTTTTAATTTCCGAGGGCATCGTGATATCGTAATGCACTCGGTACCCTAACCTTCATTTAGTTTTCCTTCAGTCAATTAGTAACGATGTGCAATGCGAATATTTGAATAAAACATTTTTAATTAGCCATTCATTTGTAAAGTAACTGTGCCCGTTCTTATTGTTGAATGTTTGTCAAATAACATGGCTTCTTTTTAAAAAATGTTCTTCGTTAGTAATGTAAACTGTATTTTTAGTTCAACTGGAGTTTTAAATAAAAATTAAATAGTGTGTATCTTGAGCAGCTTAAGAAAAGCGGTGGTCTAGTGGTAATGGTCTCAACTTATGAGTAGCGGGGTCAAACCCAGCCAGGGGCATTACTTTGTGTAGTTTATTTCATCACCCCCGCTCTCAAAACGGTGAAGGAAAACATCGTGACGTAACTGGCATGTCCTAGAACCAAAACATAAAGGCTGATTATGCTAATGTAACTCAATGTACATTTTAAAATTTTCAATTTACAAACTTAAGTTACACAAGACTCTTACGTTATTAATAGAATAAATTGAGTCTATGTTCTAAGCTAGCAATAGTATTCACTAACATGAGCAATTTGTGTATCGCTTTGTCCTACATGCCCAAACTATTTCCAGACAAATCCTATAATAGACGAATAAATACTCATTACTATCTGATAAACTGTTTCCCAGTCCCCATTGTTGTAATAATTGCCGGCCGGGAGCCGCACGCAAACAATGCCACCGATTATTATCGCGATACTCGTGAAAATCTCATTATCTTCAGATCTGACGTTATTCTTCGTACTCCCTTTGTCCGTATGGGTCGTAACACAGAGCTTGGAATACGCTGACAATGGCAAAAGACCATAATACGCATGCTTGTAACTTGTACAAAAGTGTGCAAGAAACTTGCATGCCATACGAAGTTCTGATTAGTGTATGTCACTGTGTTATACAAGTTATTCGCATATTTTTATGCAAGTTGCAGACACGCGTATTACTGCTTTATAGATGCGCAGCATACTATGTTCTATTCCTATATTAACAGATCACATTCAAAACATTAGACCGAGCTCCAAAACTTAAATCATTGTTGTCGCTCAAAAAGCTGCCCAACTTAAATGGGACTGAGTATTCCACAACTTTCACACAACGCCGTCTAGTCCCAAGCTAAGCAGAGCTTGTGTTATGGGTACTAGATAACTGATAAACATACTTATATAGTTTCTAAATACATACATATTATAGATAAATTACACCCAGACACAGAACAAATGATTATGCTCATCACACAAACATTTGTCCTGGGTGGGAATCGAACCCACGACCTCCGGTATAGCAGTCAGGGTCACTAACCACTAGACCAACAGGCCAGTCAAGAGTAGGACATCTCTGCCGCATGTTTACCGAGCTGTGGACCTGTATTAGACAGTATTGATACCCAGTAAAGCGACATGGAGCCATGGCAGACTAGGAAGGAAATGGTGGTAAAACCCGAATAATTTCCTTGAGAATTGAAAAAAGGAAACGAGCAATCGTAGTAGTTGAAAATCATGGAGGAAGGCCTCTGTCCAGCAACTGGACAATACATATAGTAATAATGTGCAGAAATCGAAATTCGTGGACAAAATTGCAGGCAGCTAAGGTAACTCCATACTCTGTGGTTCACAATCACGTTCGCATCACAAACAAACCCGGATAAATGGTAAGTGATGTGGTTTTATTACTGTTTGTGAACGATTGGGGTGTCGTTCAGATTCGTCAGCGAAGCGTATACGCAGCTATGCGTGATAGATGTGCAGCTATTTTTTTTTCCTTGTTGTGGTAATCGAAGGGTATCAAAGCGTTGTTTAAGAGGTTGATGGAGGTCGTTAAGGGTTATTTAACCTAACTGGCAAAGAACTGAAGCGACTAATGAGGAGGAAGTCATTATGATTGAGCATAAAATCGATAACGTGCTTTTTTTTGGATTAAAAAAGCCCGGAAGCAAACTTAAGGTAGGTTTGGGATTACAGTAAAAGGTATATATGCTCGCTAACAAGCATTCTGATTTTTTTTAATGAGATTAACTAGTGCTTGACTGTGATCTCTCCTGATTCCGACATCATCCCACGACTGGGATTTAGGTAAGAGAATGGGCCGTAATTCACCACGCGAGCCCATTGCGGGTTGGTGGGTGTCATATGTCTTCGAATTTTTGGTTTTAGGACACGCTGGTTTCCTCACGATGTTTTCCTTCACCGTTTTGAGAGCAATGGTCTCCTGATTTATATAAACTTTACACGGATTTAGCGTAGGCGAACCCACGGTCTATAATTGATATCACAAAACCGAGTTCAATATCAATTGACCTTTATTTATCAGAAAATTAACCACTTCTTGGTAAATAAAAGCCTATGTAACGATCTGCTAATAATTTCATTATTGATATCTGAGAAACAAGTAACGGATAATATAATGACCTAAATCGAACTTTATCGTCTATTTCTATTCCAATAGTAATTTCCCGTGAAACAAGGTACAACGTCCCCTCAAAGATGGCAATTTGAATTCCTAATGGATCAATAACTATTTCAGTTTTGTCTTTGTCCTACAGAGTAAGTCCCGAAGGATTTTGCTGTATTTGCCTTCATTTCCCGACAAAGAAAATGAGGAGAATTTCTAAGGAATTTTCAATTGAAATTGACAATTTAGATAAATGCCTCGCCTTGCTTAATTGCGATTAAAACGGGGCATTTGGGAAATGGAATTAATGGAAGCTAGGTGTCAAGGTTTACTGCAAAATTTAAATTAAAGGACGCGCTGCAGGTGTGTTGTAAATTCACATCAAACGGAGCCCAAATTCAATTCAGGTAATAAACAAAATTCTTCGTAAAATTGTTTGTGTTTGGAGCAATATTTCACTCATAAAATTCGTAACAAGCTGCTACTCGTACCAAACGAGAGAAAGATGAATAAAAAAATGTACCTTTTATTACAAATTGCCACCCGATAGTTCAAAGCCTTTATTCACGTTTCCGATCCCCACCCGACACTAGCCCAGAACAGTTATCGCATAAAATCCCAACTACCCCCTTACTCAGTGATGCAAAAACGCTTTCAAATCGGGAACTTAGATATGACGAGAGCAATTTCCCTAGTGACATAAAACACAGAATAGCTAGACTCGTTTTTCACGCTAAATTGAACTAAAAGGCTTTCAGTAGCAGACGGAGCAGGATGCGGCCGACGCCGGACTTCCGGCTTTACGTGCTTCAGACTTTACATGCAGAGTTTTTCTCCCTCTCTCTCTTATTTATAGTTCCCTTCAATGTTTCATTTGGTGAGAACATGAGTGGCGAATTTGCTGAAATTTCGTCGAGCTTGTGGGTGAATTAGTTGCACGTTAACTTTTTAAGCTTTTTGGATAATTAATTAGGTACATGTGTAAGCTAATTAGTTTAGAGTATAAAAGTGATTTTGATTAAGTAGTTTTTTACAGTTTTCGTTTGAGTGGAACAATTAAAAACGTTTCGTATATTCAGGACCGCTTCGATTTTGTAACAATGAAGTTACTTCGAAAATACCGTCGTAAAGCCCATGTGTAGTGCTCTTGTTAACAATATAAACCACAAGCTGGACTCTCCCAAGTGCCCATATACCTGCTCTTTGAACGCTCAATCAATGCCACTGATGCTGTTATTAACGTAACCACCTACTAACAAACTAAGAGGTCTACCATCAACTCGAAAAGAAGTAGTGCTTCAATAGTCATACTTATTGAATATTAATAAAATAGTAACTATTTATGTTGTATTTCACTTTAAAAAATCTATTAATTCATTAAACCCCAAGCGAACGCCGGCGTTCGCGCACCTATTGTCTTTCAATTGTGTGTGTAATTATCACAATTGAAAGGTTAAGAATAGGTACTGTCGGTTTAGCGGAAAATAATTACAATTTCAAGTGCACTTTTTAAACGAAAGGAAATTATAATACACCAAAGTTCATGTCATAAACTGATTCACAATTTACCTAAAACTTGTTATCATAAAAAGCTAACCAAACTGCTAAACCGAGGGTTAACGAGCATAAAACTGAACCAAATGCGAAGTTATAATAATGTAGTTTAGATAGAGTTAGTTCAGAAGTTCATATATGAGAGGGGCCATGTTTAAGCCGAATTGATGCCGTTATATAAACGTAGGTAATCTAACTACAGCAATAGCATAAACTCCTAATTGGGCAAGGTAATATTGCGGCTCGGAGAAGCTATGAATAAATTTTGGTAGTCCTATAGGGCTAGCAATAGGAAATTTGGAAATTAGCAATAGGACATTTACCAGTGACCGAAAAGTTGAAAGGTAATCGGTTGTCTTGGTATGGTCATGTGAAGAGGAGGGATGAAGCGCATATTACTAAAAGAGTTCTGAGTATACATGTAGATGGATGGAGAGGGAGAGGAAGGCCGAAGAAAAGATTGATGGACTGTGTGAGAAGTGATATGAAAGAAAAGGGAGTTAATGACGGTTTGACGGCTGACAGGACAGAATGGAAGAAGAAAACGTGTTGCGCAGACACCAAGTAATATGGAATACGGGAGGAAGAAGAAGAAGCAATAGGACATTTAATGCTGCCAGGGGCTTAACTCACGTGATAGTAAAAAAATATCCAAAGGAAACATAGTCGTGGGATAAAACGTATCCTATTAGTGTCCCCCGCACACGGGCAACAAAAAAAAGCCGCCACAAAGAAAACTAGAAGCGGCCGCAAAAAATAGCAAGAAGCGGCCACCAAAAAAAAAGCTGAAGCGCGCGACAGCTTGTGGCTGGAGAAGCTTGAAGCGGCTTCTAGCTTTTTTGTGTGTGGGGACACTTAGTGATAGTGTAGCTGACAGGAATGGAAGAAAAAAACGTGTTGCGCCGACCCCAAGTAATATGGTGGGATAAGGGCCAGAAGAGTATTAACTCATTGAATGCCGTAATAGAGACACAATAGAAAGACAATTGCTTATGTCAAACTGAGTAACTTAAGACATTCAAAAGGTTAAGAAAAGTACTATTCTATGATATAGTCTTTCCGTATAACAAGTTTCGTCGAAATTTGTTCATCTGTCAACCCGAGTCTGGTCCTTATCGAACGGCGAGCTACTCATTGATCGCCGTCCGCAAGTTCACGCCTGCAGTGGCTGGGAATGCGATGCCCTTTCACTTTATATCTCAGCCTAGACCAGGGTCGGATGGGAGAGGTCACTGCCTGAAAACTCCGCGATATTGTCTTCAGGTAGCGTACAATGTAAATAAATCTTAGAAATTCGAAATTGACATTTGGCTTGCTCCCTACAAAATGTGAGACCTTTACTTTTTCTTTTTCTGTATTTATATTAATTAAATAAAAGACTAGGCATATTGTTGTCTAGGTTTAATTTTCAACACATTTTCAAGAAAATTACTTCCGATTAAAAGTAAATCTAAACTTCAAAATTTCTTAATTATAACAGATTTCTGTCCAAGTTCTGTCGTACTCATCTCTCATATCTACTCGATTTCGTGGTACTCATAAATCACGTAACGCATTATTAGATCTCTGGCAAGTATCTTACCCGACTTTAACACTAATTCGTACGGAAAATACACAAAAATGAACTGTAACTGGTACTTGACAAAAAATATAACAATATAACTTGATAAGAAATATACCTAAATCGATCTTTGATCGCGTATTTTAGTTTATGTTCATTTTATTATTAATGGGCTCGCGTTTGATCACTATCTCACCAGTTATTATTGTCTTTCCAACAATTGTTTGATATTTCTGAATTTATTTTAATAATCAAGTGAGTGAATAAGGCATTTTCAAATAAATTAACCCATAAAGATTCTGTGTAAATACTAAGCCAGATTCCATTTCAACGATAACGGTGCCTGTGATAACGTGTAAAAGCAACCTTTTGTTATGAACTTTTAAACGCGTGGAGTTTTTTCATTGAGTTCAACGAAGTAAAATTTATATTATTATTATGATGGTGATCATTTCTAGATCATAAGGAACAAAACATCATACATCACAGCCAGGCATTACGCCAGGTAGCCTGACCTCCAAGGACCTGGAACCAACTCCTTTCGACACGGCAATTTGGGACACCAAATATTATTATTATTTTATTTCCAGACTAACTGTTAAATATGTTATCTATTTTATTGTTCTACAAAAACCATAGCGTAAGAACTTCTACGCCTGTGATACAGGTTTATACTAGTACAGGCATATAACATAGTCATACCTTTATAAATTATTCCTAAGATTTTATGTTACTATTTTACCAAACTTTAACTCTGAAAATAAATATTATTATATTATTCAAATGGACATTTTTATTATTGATGAAACCCGTTTGTCTAGAAGTACCTATTCTCTTTTGACTTAAAGACTCCCAAATCATTGCTACCAGGAAACACTGACCCCTGCATTGAATTTCACTCCTTAGCTGTACGCACAATTAAAATGTCCACAAAAAAAAAATTGTGGGTATTGGTGTGATGAGATTATACAAACATTTCACCTATAGTAATCATCATCTCTTAATTCCCTATCAAAAGCTAGACAATGACACGTGTTTCGATCAGATACACATGTTTTTGTTGGCTTCGTATTTTCGCCTGAATAATTAGTATTCTGTTACTCTCCCGGAGGCTAATTGGATTGTTAGTCAAATTGACGTACAAACACTGACATCGGCGTGAGCGGCGATCATGTTGCTTTGTACCCGCTTTGAGAGCACATTCATATTTTGGGTTGTAAGTTGAATACAGTATCATATTAATTCTTACCTAGTTAGGGTTCCGTAGTCAACTAGGAACTCTTATAGTTTCGTCATGTCTGTCTGTCCGTCTGTCTGTCTGTCTGTCCGTCCTCGCTTAATCTCTGGGACCGTTAGCACTAGAAAGCTGAAATTTGGTACCAATATGTATATCAATCACGCCGACATAGTGTTAACTCAGTGATAGCTAATTTAAGCTGTGGAAGGGACCTGGTGGCTGTAACACTGGTTTTTTTTCCAAAGACCCTAGAGGGTCTGAACTGGTACCTGATACCTGATAGATCAGGTACTAGTCTTTCACAAAGATGGAATACAGCTGAGCAACACACTGCTTAGCTTGAGTTTGACATTTTCTTATAAACATTAACTTTAAGTCAGCTTTGAGAAGAGAGAATAAAAGGCAATTAAATTGTTATTATATATCATTTTATAGATTTCAAATACCAAGGACGTTGTGGGTTAATCTGGAGACGCTAAATTTTCAATTTTTGCTTAAAAACCTTTCAATCGGAGCAGTAAATATTAAAGCATGTAAGTTGCCATGTATTTTAAAATATATACTCTTTTTTATATATATAATGAAAAAAAAAACATTCAAATATATATATATATATATAAGGATAAAATAATATTTTACCACCGCTCTTCCCATGGATATCATTTGCGATAACTCAGAACACCTTTGCGCCTTTAATATTACAAACTACGATGAAAAATCCATTTCCGGTTTTTGGGTAGTCCCTTTGTCTTTTTTTTTGCAACAGATTTTGCAGAAGCTATATGTTAATAACTAGCTTTTGCTAGCGGTTTCACCCGTGTGAAACTAGAAAATTATCTCAAAGTCCTGAGATAAAATATTCTAGGACATGGTCTACCCGTGTACCATACTTCAATAAATTCATTTATTTATTTATTTATGGTTTTACTTTAACAAAAAACGGCTATTCGCCAATTACATTAGTTAAAGACAATATACAAAAAAAATTCACACACTCATCTCACAAAACTCCAGACACACTTATATACATGATCGTCTTCCATTCGTCCGCGAACACATCACAGTCAGGGTGCGTGTCCAAAAGAGTGTTGAGCGCAGAAAGAGTGCGAGGGACAGGAGACTGGGCTCGCGCAACAGTGTGACTCGCAGGCACAGCGAACAAGCTGTGTCTCCTGATGCGGCTGTACTTGACTGGGGCGTATTCATGCAAATCCTTTAAGCTGTTTCAGCGAGAAAGAGTAACAAACACATATATAATATTAGTTTTAGTATAATCGAAGCCTGAAACACGTGTATAATATTTTTATGTAAAGAATCTATGAACAAAATTTTATAACTGTATCATGAAAAATCACAAAGTTATGAGCTTTTTGTTACCTGATTTTCCGCAAAACAACATGGTTACCGGGCCATCTGGGTGACTGAAGGGTTGTTTTACTCCCGCGTCCAGTTGTGCGCTAGTACAACCTGTCGTGACCTGTATTGTACTTAGTGTTGGTGGTGTAGAACTTGTGACCTCTTTTAATTATTTTTGGTAAAAAAAATATATAACATGGTGTAAAAATTATTGGGATCGATTCATTTACTGATTCGGAACAAACTATATTCAAGTTTCGCATATACTAAAAAGAATGTTATATAAATATACACTCATAAAATTTTGTCTATATAATATTAATGTGATAATTAAGGATACTCTCTACTCAATTCTGGTAGTTGTTATTGCCTAAATCAATTTCACAAAACTAAAGTATTTCAACGCTAGGAAAACATCTGCCTCTTGAGTTAATTTAATAAAATTAGGATAGTTCCTAACTAATTTCTGAGAGAAAGGGAACAAGCATAGATCATCTTACTTATCATCGGAAGTTCATGAAAGTTCACAAAAACCTTAGCCAATAACTTACAAGTTCAAACCACCTTTCAGAACAAACTGGAGGCAATTCAGAAACAACGTTAATACAAAACATCCTTCAACAAACTTGTGAACTATAAATTATAATCTTAAACACTAATTTCCTCTGCAAACACATTAAACTGAGTCTCTGTTTATACGAATTTGATGGAGAGGGCTTAATATACGAATAGTTTCAATAATCACACTAATATCATAATGGCAAAAGTTTGTATGTATATAGTATGAAACTTGACTCACGGATTAACTATCTTCCCCTGGGATCATTTTTAGCTTTCATGTGTTCGGTCGGGTGACGAGCATTGAGTAGGTCACCGTCTGGCCGTCTAGTTACGTCGTCGACGGTGCGTAGTGTTTTACACGGCCTCAAAGAAATGTCAGCGAAAACGTAGGGGTCCAGCAGAACCGAAGCCTGCTTGGGGCCATGGATAATCTGAAAAAGAACCCCCGGGTTCTGGAATGTAAAAAAGAAGGAACATAGGACTGGTTTTAAACAGTAAAAGTCTGACAAGCCTTCCACTCCATTGTAAGGTGTAAAACATTGGATGACTTCCCACTTAAATAAAATTGGTAACGGAAACTAGAGCGCTACATAAATTACGGACTATGCTTACACCTATAATTATTATCTATGAACACCTACGCTCCTAACAATATAAAGCTAACTTTATTTAACTAGGTATAAATATGTAAGTTTGAACCATTAATCTTCGTTTCTCAAATTCCAAGTTCAATAAACCGATATTGAACCTGAGATTTCAGAGACGTAGCGGTATGCTGTAGTATATTGATATTTCAGCACTTCAATAGGAGTATCGACGATAAAAATACTCATGGCATGAAGTGCTTTTAAAGTTGTGAATGAGTAGTATCTCTCAATGTATCTCTTACATCGACTCATGGTATGACCGCGGTAAACCCTAAAGACCGTTTTTTTTTTTCATATTGTATATTGTAATTAACCCATATTGTCCCACTACTGAGCAAAGGCCTCCCTCCAACGCATTATATAATTTAGTTTCATTTTTCAATCAGAACGACAGAATCCAAATTAAGCTAATCAAATTAAATGCAAATTATATAAAGCACAGGAAAACTAACTTAATATATAAGTAAGCCTCTTAGGCTTCTCGCAAATCAGCAGAAATTTTGTCAGGATCTCTTTCCAATCATCAGTAAACAAATCTCGATTAGAACTGGATATAAAGAGAGTGTTGAGTGCGATTAACATTCGCGGACTGGGTGAAATACGTCGTGCAACTGTACGGCAACATGGTAGCACAAATAATTTATGCCGTCGTTTATATAGTACTTTAAAAAATACAGGTTAATATTATGTTCTTTTGCGTATATGTACAAAGTTTCATCAAAATTGGTTAATTAATTTCCGAGTATAAGGGCTTGTGATTTAGTATCAAATATCATGAGATATTACTCCTTCTTTGTTGTTACGTAGCCACAAGTCCCTCTGTTCCATCTCAAAAACTTACACAAACACTGTTATATATAACAAATATAAGGCAACATTAAATTCAAGCAATTTCAAGGGAACTCGCGTTATTTTGTTTACTAACGCAGCGTAATATTTGCGTTTCGAATGTATGTACCTAAGCTTGACTCAGACTTGTTTGTATACGTATTATATCAGTCCCTTTCTTTGGAAACTAAGGAGACCTAACTTAATAGAACATTATGCTTCGTTATAACAAACTTAGTTGAGATGATAAGCAGAATTTGTAGAACTAAGAGTGTACAACAAGAAACAAAGGTAAATTAAGCAAGAACTCGTTTTGGTTGTGTAACTCTGAATACGATGTGGTTGAGTTTGCGTATTTTTAGGGTTCCATAACCAAAACGTAAGATGATACCTTATTACTAAGACTCCGCTGTCAGTCCGTCACCAGGATGTATCTCATGAACAGTGACATAAATAAGTGCTAATGTGTTTCTATTGCCGCTAAAACAACATATACTAAAAAAAATATTTACAAAGAATATATAACCGACTTCAATGTTAAAAAAACACTGAAAAGTATAAAATTATTTTACACTTTTCAGTGTTTTTTAACATTGAAGCCGATTATATATATTTTTTTTATAAAAAGTTTTTTATTTACACTTTAAAAAGTAAGTTTAGTGGTACCACCACTAAAAAGTACCCCTCAGACAAACTTAAATAACTTATAGCCACAGTGCATCTCATAACGATTCTAATAATCCCAAACACGGTTAGATTACATTTTTTTTTCCTTCTGGCTTTTTCGCAGATCAGTTTGATACACCCCCTTTTCTGACAGTCAGTCAAAGCAACTTTACTTGTAAACACAGTTCTGCTGTAATTCTTTGAGGAGTTCCGTTCCATATCTTCGAAGTTCATGATTAGATCATAACAATATTTCTATGGGACCAATTTGAAAGCATAACCTTTCATTCAAAAAAAGAATTTTCAAAATCGATCCACAATTGACCGAGATACTGGTGAACATACATAAAAAAAGTAATAAAAAAACATACAATCAGCCGAACATAAAACCTCCTCCTTTCGAAGTCGATTAAAAAACAGAATTAAATAACATTTAACGGGGTTCCCATACAACAAATGTGATTTTTTTTGGGTCGTTTTTTTTTTGCTAGACATGATACGGAACCCTTTGTGCGCGATTCCCACTCGCATCTGATCGGTTTTTTTTAGTTGAGAAATTATCAACTAACTACTCTCACTTTGGGTGTTACGAGATGGTGTCACACGTTTACTGTCTAAAGCCCAGCTGTGTTCCTTTTGCTTTCTAGGGCCACGGTAACTATTTCGAACATTCTCGCAGCCAGGCACTGTTGGCACGAAGGTTGAGTGATTGACTATTGCACTGCGTGTTCCAATATCTATATGGATTTAGTATGCCTTGCAGTTAGTTGTTCTGGGTCTGGGTGTCTGGTAAAAGCGAGTTACATGTTTGTGAACATACCTTCAATACAAAAGAAAATCCTAATTTCAAGGCATGTTTTTCTAAAATTAAATTTAAAAAAAAATGTTTCCCATCTACAGTACCTATTTAAATCAAATTAAAAGGTAAAAACAAAATTAAAGTCCATTAAAACACTTGTCGTTGTCAGTCACTGTAAGGAATACTGTACTTTGTTTCTCCAGTCTGAATGACAAGGGTTTTTCTCATTTGTGTAAAAGCCATTTGTTATTTAACTTAATTATCACTCTGTCTGTACTGTATTATCTATGTTACCTATACTTTTTTCCGAGGTGGAAAATCATTCAATGATTTCTTCCGCTCTAAGATGGAGCGAGAGGATTTTTTAAACTTCTACTTACCACACCTGTGTCCGTCAGTTGAAGTTCGTGTTATAGGGCTACGAGTTGCTTTTTCAGAAATTCCAAGTCATCGGCATCGGCAATGTGGGTCCCTACAATTTTACCTATAGGGTAAGCCAGCTATGCAGGCCCCAGTCGGTAACGTGCCCCACTTGCAAAACTAAGACATGCATTTAAAATTACGTAAACTATACAACGCTAGTCAAACTTGAATTATATAGTTTATATCGCCGTCATACTTATAAGCTAACTAGATCGGCTCAAATAAGCACTAAATTTTAACTTGTACAAGTGGGGCACATTGCCGGCTGGGGCATGTATGCTAAACTAGGCATATTAAGCTTTTTAGTAAAAAAATGATCACTTACTAACACGACTATACAATAAATTAAAGATAAAACAACGCAACAAAAAGCTCCAATAAAGAAACTTCCACAGAAATTGGCACTATAGCAAAATAAATTTCAAACGGGAAGACTGCGGCACTAAACGTTTGAAAGTTTTTCTGTTGCCAACATTGGCGGCTCAGTAACAAAAGCGGATAAATCGGCCGAGAATACCATGCATTGTATTCGTATTAAGTGAGAATAGACGACGCTATCCCCCGACGCGACAAAAGCATCCCACTGTTCAGACATTGATGTAGAAAGTATAGATAGTGCAGACAATGACACGATAGACGCCGCTGTGAATATTTTTGCGAGTTTTTATCAGCTAAAAGGGAAATATAAAATGTATCAACTTCTTATCAACGTGAGGGGGTCGTAAAAGTGACTGAGAAAAAGGGTTACGGCTTTTCTAGAGCGTTTTATTTATCTAGTGGCACAACAATGCCCTTTTTTCTTCAGTTGGTCTAGCAATGTATCGTCTGTTTACAGTTATCACTTGAGCTCTTATGTGCATAGTTTGCCTTTCAACTGTTCATTTCTTGTATGATAACATACACAATTACACAGGTAGCATATTCTCTCCCTAATATGGTTTTATATTGTCGATTTTATATTTTGTAGATTTTTTAATTTTTATATATATTTTTTCCTATATTGGTATCGAATGATTCCACTGTAGTCGAAATATACACAATTTTATGAAATAATCTAAAAGTCCTGCGCGGCATATATCAACTTTCTCGCCTACATCATAAAAGACAATTTTGTCTAAAATTTCATATATATATATATATATATATATATATATATATATTATATAGTCGTAGTAGTTTCGACTGTGTATTTGGTTTAAATATTTTGTTTTGTCTTTTAGCTATCTGTATTTTAAATTCGGTTTTTTTGTGCCGACCTTTAATTTTTTATTTGTATAATTGGATTTGACCGTTCTATTCAAATTAAATAAATCAATAATCGATTGTGGAAAACAGTCTACTACAACATTATCTGTATAGTACGTCAAGATCGTAGCGTCTAACAAAACATTAATCTTATCAAAGTAATTACATAATGAAGAGCTTGTCTTGCTTCACTTCCTCGTTTTATTTTAATTCCCTAAAAGCTTTGCAGTTTTCAATAATCTCTCTTTTTTGCCCGACGTGATTAATCCCGGATTTCCAAGGGCCGCGTTCCGTCCCAATCTTATATACTTTGCAAAGCTTTCAATATCGCAGTTTTAATATGAAAATGCCAGCTATAAATTGTTCCATTATGTATTATATGTAGGTCAATGGCCTCTTCTCACACCGATAAAAAGCCACTACAATTGCTCACGCAAAAATAGTTTGCTCAGTGATTGACAAAAACTACAGAAATCTATCTATTGGAGTTCAGCAGTAAAAGTTTATTTTGTAAGTATCAGTCTCATTGGTTTTCGAACCCTTTTTAGTATATCTTAACAATAACAAGCTTCGGTTCAGCAAGCCAATAATAACTCTCGAGCCAATCAGAGCGAAGTGGTTTCCCGATTGCTCATAGACTTAAGTTGTACACTAATAAGACTCCGACTGCCGTTCGCTCGAGTGTTTTGACTCCTGAGTGGATCGAGTCGCGAGACAGATATTTGAAATTGAATGTAAAAGTTTTTCTTCAACTAGCTATAAATTCATGTTTAAGTAAATATTATGCATGCTTGTATTAGATGCATTAATGAGATCAGTAGTTTTTATACTGCATTTATTATTATTTCACCACTGTTGTAACAAAATGTAGTCTGGCCTGTGGGATTAAATGTATTTTAATTTGTAATATTTTTTTTTAATGGATTCATATATACAGAAACACCGTGTTGTCATCATCAGTACCATCATTTGCCGGTCAATCAATAATATCGGAACCAACAATCTATGGACGTCTTTTGGCTAAAATAATTATGATAATCATCCCATACTGAGCCTAATGTGCATGTTCCCTAAATGGATTTACTGTGAACTTTTGTTTTCGTCAGCATCATTAACATTAACATTATTATGGGCACTTAGTAATATCAGAGAGTACGAAATTTTTGTTATTTTTGTGTACAAAGACCTATCTAGCTCCACTTTTTCTACGTACTCAAAATGCGAGAGAAACTCTGAGTCTCTGGAGGATTTGGAACTAATGCAGCCGATGCTGGGCAGTGGGATAGATCTAACAGGACAAAATCACCCGTTCTCAGGGCAAGTGGGGATCTCAGTAAATCTCTAGGAGTGAGCAGGAATGTTTTGACGGATTTGTTAGACCGTCGAAGTAGTATATCTTTGGTTAAGCCAGTAAGAGGTTACTTCGTTTGTTTTTATTTTATTTTATTTTTAAAATCTTTTTTTTCATTATTTTTCGTCCCATAAAAGAGGTTGAACTTGAAGAACTTGAAGGAGGTTTATTCAAAAATATACCATTTTTTTCTGATTCGAAGGTGTTTAAATTACACTCAACTACTCGTTATTAGGGGGCATGGCAGTGCCCCTAACAAGGCGAAAAAAAAGTGGCACGGCCGTACCATCCTTTTCTCGTAACAGTTAAGGAAATTGGGACTACTAGATATCCTTTGGTACTAATGTTTCATAGAGTTTCATTCACACATTATTACGTCTTTCCCACACGAGTGATTCGTATTTCATCCATCCAATGTGGCTTGTGTGTAGCTTCACTGTCCCTTTGAGCGAACTGGTAGACTGTAGACTCACTTTGAATCACTTGAGTGGGCACTGGTCAAACACGGTTTGAATGTTTGTTTGTGCATAAGAAATAGATGGTTTAGAATAGTTCCCTGTTAATATGTACAAGTGTGATTTTAACCGATGATAGTAGATTTCTCTCCATTTTTGTCTCGAATAGTTGTTTTTTTTTTATCTGATTTAAAGTAGTGCGTGATTGCGATCCCACCTGACAGTAAGCAGTGAACTAATCGTTGATGGTGAGACGCACTTGTTTATTAATGGTCTATTCTCTAGCCTACAAGACACACAAATTATAATCGGACGGAAAGACCGCAGCAGGCAAATTGTTCCAATCCTTCTAGATACGCGGTAGAATCGCTTAGTCTGGACCGTAGAGGTTTTGGTTTTGTATATTATTAAGATAGATTCATTAAACTACATATGCCAAATAATTGTAGAGAACAGTTTAGACTCAAAATACTCCTAAACGTTAAATAAACCACAAAGAAAGGAGTTATAATTATTAAGTACTGCCCAGAAATACCGACTGAAAATGAGATAGTGAGAGAAGGACCGAGCCAACATCAGGCACAACCCAGCAACAAGCCACATAACTCTATCAAATTGTAATAATACCGCCACAGTGGCAATAAACAAAACAATAATTCCAAAAGCGATTAATAATAGCTGGCATGTTACCAACTTGCAAAACGGTCGATGCGAACCACTTTAGGTCCGAAGTCTCGCTCTAGTTTGTCGTCTTAAAGCCGTAAGACAACTTAAGACATTTCGAGCGCACTCCAAGTGAGGGCTGGAACTTTAGATAGTCATTGGGTAGTGCACGAAATATATTTAGAAGTATTTTTATAGGCGGTGCTGAACAATTTTACTGGAGATCCGAATTAATTTTGCTATTTGGTATGAAGTCCACAATACATAGGAACGACTCAATATATATTAATTAAGCTTCAGTCAGCAGCTTCGCCAGTAAATAAATACCCAATCATAGTACGGCAGGACACTACCGTGCGAAATTTCAACTAAAGCCGTTCATTGGATGATTTTTTCCCACCATAAAAAAGCCGTTTATAGTCTGTCTAATAAGTCAACCGACTTGGAGATTTTGTATAATATTTAATCATTTTAAAAATACTTATATTCGTTAATTTTTTTAAGGTTCTTCTGTTAGTTAACAATGATCTCTATCTCTTAATCAACCTTGATTATTGAATTCGTGTTGACTACATCAGATTTAACTAAATCCTAATAATTACCCAAGTCGTTTAACTTATTAGACAGACTCTAAGCGTAAATGAGTAACAAACATACACACTCAAATATACAAACTTTTGGATTTATAATCTACTAGAAGTGTAGATTATAAATCCAAAACTTTGTACTAAACACTAATATTATAAAGAGGTAAAATTAGTTTGTTTGCTTGTAGGAAGTAATCGCTAAAAGTACTGGTCCAATTGCTAAAATTTCACCGAGAGAAAGATGCTTTATTCCGAAGTGACATAGACTATATTTTATGTACGCAGGCGAAACCGCAGGCAAAAGCTAGTAATATTATAAAGTCAAAAGTTTGTATGATATATGATGATTTGAGTGATCCTATTTGCAGGAAACTTGACCTGTCAAGGACATTCCGGACCTATGGCTCCCCCAAGTAAATTAGCACAGTGCATTCGTAAAGTGCAATAGACCGAACAATCCCCTCGTAGAGCTTCCGGCAGGAGAGGTCTGAACCCCCTAGGTTAAGCAGAAGCCGCTTGAAGGCAGCCCCCGTCTGTTTCAGTTTGGGAGCCAGACGTCGAAACAGAAGTGCTCCGAAATTCCACCGGCTGTCGAAGCCGCGGCGCAGGTACTCCTACCGCTATTTGGGAACCCATCACCTGTAAACAAAAATACAACTTCAGTGCAAGGTATCGTAGGTAGTGTAGAAAAGTGTCTTTAATATTTTTAAATAGTAAGTACCAAATCGATAAAAGAAATCATCATTATTTCAGCTATAGGGTATTATGCCTCTCCAAGCATTGTCACATTAACCGGTCTGGTGCTTCTCGTATCCAACAGTTTTCTGCAGCGTTTAAAAGGTCAAGAAACTAATAAAGACCCAGAATACACAATCATTAAGTCCAAAGCCAAGATTATATTATTTAAATATAGAAAATAATACGCTAAAGTTTTAATAGAAAAAAGTTTATTATTTCAGTTAAAGAATTTGGAATAATATTCGAAACTTTTCTCCGAAGATCCTACGCAGCAACAAAAACATTGAAGTTTTCCAATACCAAACTCTATTACCGAAGTAATAACAGGTTATACTACTTTCTGTTTGTGGATATGTTCTTGTGGAATAATTAACTTTAAAAGAAACTTGACAGGTTTTGCCTTTAGGTTTTTGGTTTAGTCTATACTATGCATTATCAAAAAATAAAATAACCCTTTTTTCACATTTGTGTTTTGACTAGCTAGCGGCTTGTTCGCTGTAGTGTAGCTACCATTAAAATAGCTAATACTACACCGGACCCCTAATTATTACTTTATTATTTCTTTCAACTTCATTTCAAGTAATATTCTAGGATCTTTCCCAAAACGGACCTTTTAGTTTTTAACAAGTTTAGTTCCACAGGGCTAGAAAAAGGTCTCTGAAATTCTTTTAGGTAATCGTTATCTACCCATTGCGAACCAACAGTAGGCGTCTAGTTCGTTTTGCTAGTTTCTCAGATCAGCCTCGGCGGCGTCATGTAACTTCAGAAAATCATTTCGTATAGGCTTTTGTACAGCAGTCAAAAACTATGCAGATGACGAGGCCTATCCAATCCCAGTTTAGCCTAGCATCTTTTTTTCCTATATAAGTGGATCATAGTCCCCGAATTTCAGCCTATTAACCTGCCTACCTGTATTTTACATATATTATATTGCATAATTATGAGATACCACAATGAAAAAACCACGGCCAATGTCCAATTCCATAACTTTTCCTCAAAAGTCCAGGTGCCTTCTGAAGGTTGCATCCCCGATAAAACGAAGAATTATCGTTCGGCAAATTTTTCGTATTATCATAATTGGCTACGAACAGAATAAATTGCTCGCATGCCTGATGGTCGATGGGGCCGAAAGGTTCTGGAGTGGCGACCGCGTAACGGAAAACGCCGCGTTGGCTGGCTACCCATAAAGTGAATGATAACTTGGTGAGGGTCGCTGGAATCTGATGACTGCGAGATGCACGGGACTGATCGTTTAGCCGAAACTTGGTGGAGGTCCAACTTTAGATGTTTATTTTCGTAAATAATGATGATATTATAGGAATGACACACTCACTATACCTTATAATAACTATCTCACACTAATATTGAAATTAAGGGTTTGTGAGTGTGTTTTTTTTTCTCATGCTCAAAGGGATTACGGATCATGTCTCGGAAAAGCATATAGGATACTTTTTATCTCGGGAAATTATTCCCTTAGGACAATTTTCTACTTCCACGTGGGTGAAGCCACTGACTGTAGCTAGTTGGTTTATCTATATTTAATTTATACTTTTAAAAAGTTATTAAGTGATTAACCGGTTACAGAGAAATGAAAACCAGGCTTATTAACAGAATTGACTTTGTTCACACCTTAAGTACAATTTGGAAAATAAAAATAAAACATAAGATACTCGTAAATATTACTTATCATTTCGAATATTTAGTATTGGTTACACCGCATTATTTAATTACTATAATAAATTAACATTTTTAGTTGTCGTAGATAAATATTTGCCATCGATTTTAAATAAACCCTAAAATGATGTTGGTAAAGTACTAACCATCATATACATTATAATTCATACATACATTATCAAAAAATTAAAAAAAAAATATATTCATACATACATTATAAAATAATAAAGTAAAAAAAAATATTCATACATTATAATTTGACGCTTTTATTTGTACACCCAGGATCTCTGTTGTCTTTTAATGTTTTCTTTTAATTTAAATTTGGTTGTCGGGCTAAAATCGTTTTAAGTTATAAAAGTGACAATATTTTTACAAATCTACATACACAAAACGATTTTCTTCGGTGAAGTAGACTTAGTTTGTTATGCTTGGGTCACCAACACGTAGTCTACCAACATTTATGATATGTTTTTAAAACCTGTTTTCAATTGTTTTTATGACTTGATGAAAACGTTCTCTTTGTTCTTCATTGCGATGTCGAGATTCACTTTTATGTTCTCATTACATCCAAAATTTTTTATTTAGTTTTTGTCATCACTTTTTCTTCTTCAGAAGAGAATTGAAAGAAAGGAAAATTGTGGTTAGTGGTCTAAATATTGAAATATTCGTAGGTACTGGTATATCTACAGTTGGTATTTTGCATTTATGGTGATGTTTCTGATGATGCCTCTAATAAAATTATATGTAAAATTATATTTGTGTATTATATTATTGCTCCTTAATCAATAACACTACAAAATAAAGCTGCAACAATTTCAATGAAAGCCAACATTGCGCTATGCATTACATTGCTATGCATGCATTGCTGAATCAAACTGATATTCCTACATACGGAATATCGACATAATATTTGTTAATTTGTAATAAGATTAGAACTTTACATTGGACAGTGTGGAGTAGTGTAGGAGATGAATAAAAATATTTACACTATCTGCGTCACTCTTTTATGTAACAATTTTTGTCCCTAGGAAGTAATTAGCATAAAATAAGTAATTCCGCTACCTGTATAATGTACAAACCTAATGAAGTGATTCAATTTTGAATATTTTTTCCCAAGCGCAGTTTATTTTCTTATTTACTATGCTTAACTTAATTTTAATAGACCAACGCTAGAATGCGATCTCACTCAAAAGGTAGATGATGTAATCATTGATTGTAAAGCGCGCTAGTCTATTAATTTCACGCTATCGTAAAAAAAAATAGGACAAGATGTCCACGCAGCAGGCAAATTGTTTTACTCTTTCGATATGTGCGCGTGTTTGTACTTTCATATAAACAAGTACTCTGTTTGCAGCGCATAACTTCTGCTGTTTAAACGCAATATAAATTAATTTACTCAATAAATTTATAAATCCAAACGTGCCTCATGGGACCACACTTTATTTATTTTAGACCAAAAGAGCTTTTCGAAATTATTTAAATCAGTGTTCATGAGCGTGGCAAAACGTGTATGTTTATTATAATTTGTATACCCAGTGTTAATTACTTAATAACTACGTCTAAAGCAAACGTTAGGTTACAATTAGCGCATACATCAACTTAAAAGCTGAATCCCGTCACGGCTCAGTAAATTACATACTGAATGAACACTCTGTCGAGCTCGCACATTTGTTCCAAATTGGAATCCCATCAAGTGCTCAAATTCATGTTATTACAACGTAATACGGTATTTTAACGTTAATGGAACTGTGGAAAAGTCATTATTCTAAACACTAAACTGACGTATTATTAATGTAGATTAATAAATTGTTTGTTAATTTCAGTAAATTATAAATGGTATACGCATTTTAGTGGCGCACCCACACTAGCTTTGAATGGTAAGTACGGAATTACAGAACTTACTAGAGCTACAATTCTCACGAAGAACTTTTGTTTTATAAACGTTCACACGCCACAGCATTCATGAAGTGTTCATCCTTAAATTCCGCCACGACATGCTATGGCAGAATTGTCACAAAGGCAGCCTGACGTTCTGAATGTCCATTTTCTGTAATATGCCACCTAATATACTCAGATCAGAATATATTATGTAAGTATCAACGCTTCTTTGCAGCAGAATGGTTTATTGATTTAATTTTTATGCAAGACCTTCGGCGTTCTCTACCAGTCAACCTAGCTTGGAGAAGAGAAAATATGGTAAGTGCGTTTAAAATGCTATTTTTAAAACAAACATACTAACTTTACACTAAAAACAGAGGCAGAAATATAGGTATAACCACTTGGTAATTAAATACCTGCTTGCCGGAACAGTCCAACAAACTACTTACTATATAATCACAAAAAGTACTATCCATGCCGTACTCAAAACATACCTACAAAATATAAAACGCATTTACAAAAAGCAACAGTACTTTCGTAATAAAATCTCTTAATCTCGCAAAAAGGAGTCAGAACATTCACCTTTTTTAATTACAAGCGCTTTAACGTATGCGCTCTAGCGATGCAGCGCGGAGCGAAATTCACAATGCGTTTTAGAGCTTTAGCAGCAGAGAACTTCCCGAATACGAATCTCTCGTAAAATACATTTAGAAGATAATAGCTGTGATAGTACTACCTATCTAAGTTATAGTCTCCTGATTTAAATGTCCACATTTAATTTTCTTTTCCTTCATGAAAAAAGGTTTTGAGAGATCCAACTTAGTTTTGCGAAGACTCTTGCTTTATTTGGAAAATCTGTGCTCTCGCAATGTTTATACAAGTTTTATCAGATGTTCTCGTTTTTACTTTTGAGAATTATATTCGTTAATAGAAGAGAAATTTTATTTTTTATTAAACTGGTATTTTTACGATGTGTTATATTTTATGGTACTTTGTCAAAGTTTCTTTACTATCCGAGTGTGGAGCGTACCCGAGAATACTGATAACATGTTTAACTAATCCAGCTGCCATGTGGTGATTATAGTATTATCCCTCGATCAGTTTGTTGTGGCGGTACCTCGAGAGGCTTAAAAGGGATTGACATCCGTCCCCACTCTCCATGTACGTGTACCAAAAACATTCCTTCCATGAATCTGTGCAAAACACATATTTTATATGGAATGTCGAAAGCATTCCACAATCCGTCAATTGGATTCTTTTATTTTAACGTCTGTTGTCTCATAAATTCAGAGCGCAATATTTAGCATTCGTAAAATATATTGGGCGAATCCAATACCTACATGGTATGTTTACGTTGGTAAAGAGTTAGTACTATTATTAACCAGCACGTTGTAAAAAAAAAATGGGTAAGTGCGAGTTGGACTCGCGCATGAAGAGATCTGTACCATTATTTATAGAACATTTAGATACTATTTATTTTAACCTTTTTTATATTTGTTATAAGTTATAACGGAAATAGAAATACATTATCTGTGAAAATTTCAACTGTCCAGCTGTCACGGTTCATGAGATACACCTTGGTGGCAGACGAACAGTGGAGTCTTAGCCATAGGGTTTCGTTTGTACCCTTTGAGTACGAAATACTAAAAAATGTTTTCATTAGCCCATCAAACACTACTGTAGGTACTTCGGATATCGGACACTGAAAAATTCTTAAACTTTTACCAAATGAAGACATAATTCACTGTACAGCATTGAAATGTCATCCATTTGCTAAAAGCATCCATAAAATGAATTGCCGAATACCTATTGGTGAAAAACAATCCGTCCATATAAAAGAAAAGCGTAAATTCCACTAATGTAAACACGCCCTTCGGCTAGGAGCGCGGTAGGGTGGCCATTAGGAGATTAAAACAGGAACACACCTGTAACGCGGTGCAGTGAAACCGCAGCTCGACTGCGCCTGTATCCTGCCGTAAAATATGGATACCTTACCGCTTACATTTGGGTTGTAGGCTCAAATGCGCCATATTATTTTGTGTTAAGCAACTCACATAAAAATATTTGATCTTTTTTCTTTGAACTGTTTTACCTGCACTAATATTATAAAGAGGTAAATTTAGTTGTTGGTTTGCAGGAGGTAATTTTTGGAAGTACTGGTCCAATTGCAGACATTTTTCACTGATAGGAAGCTGCTTTATTGCTGAGTGACACAGGCTATGATGTAGGTATGCGGGCGAAGCCGCGGGCGAAAGCTAGTAATAAATAATGCTCGGAGAAAACGTTATTTCGCTTAAGAATTATTTACATATTCGTAGGAAATATGGTTTACATTCGCTTTAAAAATCAATATTAAAAAAAAATGGTTAAAGTAATATTTGAAGAGCCTTAATTTATTTCACTTTAGACAAAAATACACTCACAGAGAAAGAAAACATTTTCACATATGTACCTAATACAAAACGCAAGTTAAACTAAGACGACGTGAATAGAACTGTATTTAAAAAAAGCAGTTTCTTTTTGAAAAAAAAAGCTTTGTCTGCTAAGAGTCTACGTAACTCCAAGTCATTCGGAAGAAACCAAGCTTACAACGTATGCCCTATAGGACTTAGTCATTATATTTAGATACCGTAAGATGGTTCAATACAACTTTTTTTAGAGACGTTGCATGATTTAGACAACAAAAAGTGCCAATTAAATACTTACTACTTCACTTACTATTTCACTTTATCGTAAGAATTAATGCGGCAGACCGTATACGAAAAAGAAAAAGTGTACAATATATAAAAAAAAACATATTCATCAAAATTATCACCCACCCGTCCACTTATTTACTCTTTAAATCATATATTTGGATGGACGGATATTACTGCTAGATATACAGCGTAGCCAACTTAGCCGAACCATTAAGGAACGGGGTGGGTCTTTTAGTCAGTAAGAGTCTGACACTATCTCCCGCTCCGCCCAAGGGCGGGGGATGTCAATGCATGATTTTTCGACCATAAAAAAAAAACAAAATAACATGTGATTTAATCAGACAACATCTATCAAATATCACGTTTGCAGGGTAAAATACGCTAGCTTTTGTCGTGTTTTTTTATCAAATTTCCTCATACTGTATTAAGTTTTCTACTGTCAAAGTTACAAATATTTTTCTTTTCAAGATCAGTCTGGTAACATAAGTACCCAAAAGATAAATATTGGTAATATCTGTTTTTCAATTTATTATGAAACTTTAACAATTGCTCAAGTTAATACAATGTTTACGGGCTTAAAAATTATTCAAAAGAAAATTATTGAAACTATTGAACAAAAACCAATGCCAAACCATGATAGAAATGATCCTCAAATCAAAGTTGTAAGCATCGATTTGGTTACCCTATTTTTTTTTGTTCTTACTTGGAAAAATCATCTAATGACATCTCTCGATATGTCAGACTTTTACTGACTAAAAACCCACTCATGTTCCATCGTTGCCTTTCATACCAGGACCGAGTCTGCCATTCAGAAGCAGACTTGGTTACTCCATAGTACCTGCCTAAGAAACCTATGTCAAGTTATCACAAATATGGTTCATAATTTAACACTGCCTATAAAATCAAATCTAATACGAAAGCTATAATGAAACCACAAATTGGGTCGTAAATGAGATAACTTCGTAGGCGTATAACTGAACAAGACCACAGTACATATTTAACAAAGTCGTAACGTTAACTGCTTCAATAAAATACGTTATCTGTCGCGGGTAAAATTGAGTGCTACTCGTATAAAATATTGAGTAAGTATAGATTACATATACACGTGCAAAAAAATGTTATTTCAGGTATAGACTATTATTGGGGTGAAAAACTTTTTACCCATATTAGTATGTATGTATGTGTGATCCTCGCGTTTCCCCCCCGAACTCTAGGTTGTAACTATTTGGATACAAAAACTCCGGCACAGTGTTTCACTCGTTGCCTGTACGCACAATTAATTGGCCCTTAAACGACTCCTGCCCAATCTAGAGGGAGCTTTTAGTTAGTTACAAGGCTGACAGTTAGTCTCGTTCTGCCGTAGGCGGGAAAAGTCATTAAATGAACCACCTTAAAAGTTAAAAGCAAACACACAATTAATGTATTTCCTAAACGTTAACACCGGTATATAGTGTACCACCAGAGGTAGTGTATGTATACAGTTTTCAAACCGAAAGTTTTTTTTGAAAAGTTCCCTGTATTTTAAAAATGAAAACACACATTTTTCTAGTTAAATAATTCCTGCCTTCCAGGCAAAAACCAAAAACGATTAACCCTTTTTTTTTTACAAAAAATACCACTTTTCCGCGAGATAAGACAATACAATGTAAGTACGTACCACTTACTTTTATTGAGAACAAAATGAACAAGATTTTTTTATAAAATAAATGGGAGAAACTGGCAGACTGACATATCAACGCACAGTCGAAATTAAGGGGACAAGGACATGGTTTCCTTTTATGACATAGATGAGCACTAAGAGAGATTTTCCAAAATTCTCTCCACAAGGAGATGAAATGATGTCCAAAGTTTTGGAGAAACCCACATTCACGCAGGCGAAATCGTGAGCAGACGCTAGTTTTCATAGTACCAAACAATTCCAATACAGCATACATAACACGTACCTATTTTATATGACACTCATTACGAACGAATTCAAAATGGCGGTCACATAGTCACATCATGGTTGACCATTAACATTGATAGTGACATTTACCACACAATACAAAAGGTAAAATGGAACGAATTGCATTTAGATTGGTTCTATTTTGAAATCGGTTGACCTTATAATTCAATGATGTCGATAATTATTGTAAAGTAAAACGTTATATGATATCACTGGAAGGTGACATAAATAATAATATGGGTAATTGGTGTAGTGGTTAGTGGCCCTAACTGCTATGTCAGAGGTCGTGGTTTTGATTTCTACAAAAGACAGAATATTTGTGTGATGAGCAAGATCTTTTGTTCTGTATCTGGGTGCAATATCTATAGTATGTTTGTTAGAAATACAGGGTGTAAAAGACAGCTCTCCACAAACATTAAGGGCTTGCTCAATAGACAAAACTGAACTTTTTTGGTAAAAAAAAAAAGTCTTGTGGAAGTTTGTTCAGTTCCGTCTACTGAGCAAGCCCTTAAAGTTTATGGAGGGCTGTCCCTTACACTCTGTATATAAGTATATTTATCAGTTGTCGAGTGCTCATAGTACAAGCTCTGCTTAGTTTGGGACTAAATTAGTATTATATTTTGAACACACTGTCTATCATTTATCGAATTATGTTTACTGCATTAGATAAT
Organism: Mythimna albipuncta; assembly: GCA_929112965.1. Lineage (NCBI taxonomy): Eukaryota > Metazoa > Arthropoda > Insecta > Lepidoptera > Noctuidae > Mythimna > Mythimna albipuncta. Next base: position 14,449,178 of record OV815969.1, read on the forward strand.
ATACTTTCGCGTGTTATAAATATCGCGATTAGCTCGTGTAGTCCTCTTAAAAAAAAACTACAAACTTCTACAGAGTAATTCTTAATAGAAAAACCTCAAAAGTCCAACTCAGGTATCGAACCCAGGACCCCACGTTTAATAGTTACGCTTAAGACCACGAGACGGAAAAACAAAAATTGGTGTCTAACCACAGAAACCGCACGTTCTTAAGTCCCCATCGTTACAAGCGAAAGCTGTTTTAATGCCCTTTCTCTGGGGAAAAAGGTGGCATTAATAAAAAAGGATCATGGCAAAAATACCCTTCGTTTCTCACACAAGGAAAATATGTTATGTGTTTCATAATAGAAGTACACCTACCGAGACAACTTAAATACCAGTTACTTCCTGACACAATAGCAGTCGCAACATATTTCTTTGAACCCCAGATTGTACCAAAAATACACATTTTCAATACACAACACGTCCCTACATAAAAATATTGAGGCCCAAAATCTATACGGCCGTTTCTTCAGGTTTATGCAGTCACAAAACGTTAGGTTTTATTTTTTCTGACGCAGTAACTTACAATCTGTAAGTAGGTTTGTGTAAGACCCAATTTGGATAAAAGTTTTTGCCTTGAACTATTTCACGGTCTTTTGTCCTTTTCTCTAAATTTAAGCACTTGGGGATTATTACTGTCCAGATGGTTATAACTGCCATACAAATTAAACGTATCTTCTTGGCAGCCGGCACAAAAAAGTATAAATGTTTTGTCTGGTTTAGCCAAATGAGTTGTATTTATTATGCTCAAAGAACAAACACACTCACTGAGCAAAGTAAAATGTTCCTGCGTGTCTTTTAAAATTATGATATTTCTTTCATTAAAATTCACGTTGTGGTGTTAGTTAAAAACTTTGGGAACACAGAAAAAGTTGAAAAAGCTATCCTTTAGCTTTATTTTTTAGCTTATTTTAAGGAATCAAAGGTTCATTTCTCTTTATTATTAATACGCTTTCTTTTGACCACTAGCTCTACCGATGGTATGCAATGATGTGGCCGAAAAATTGAGCATGCTTGCTTAGAAGGAAGTACCTATTCACACTTGACAGAGGTTGATTAAATCGTTCCATTTTTAAAGAGATTTTTCTAACGGGTAATCCAAATATCACAACAATAGGTACACAAAAAGGGACTGCCAAGTTAACCATTTCAGAATTAGTAATGGCTATGTCAATCTCTAAAGCTGAAAAGGATTTGAATGCCGAACTTACAAAGGGTTTAACCCTTCGGTTGCCTTTTTTAAAAATAATTCCGAATTATATTTTTCTAACGTAAATTAAAAAAGAAATACTGGTTGCTATCAATATCCATAAATAACATTCTCAGAGGAGAGTGACAGAGGTTTTCCATTGTGCCCTATTCAGTGCCAACTACCACTTCACTTCAACCTTTTTGGTTTATTTTTTATTTATCGTTGAACTAATGGCAGTTCGCCTAAAAATACAACCGAAAGAACGAAGGAAGATTTTGAGGGTCTAAGCAGAAGTTGGCACGTGACCAATTGACTACTGAGCCACGAATAAGACGTACAATCGTACATACTTAAAATCTTCAATTCCAAGACGTTTTCTTTGCATCAATAGAAAACTGTTTATACATACTGACATTTAGTTTGCTGACTATAAAAGTTCTATGGAAACAATTTGGCAGTGATACTGTGAAGCCAACATTTTTTTATCAATCTTATAATCATATACCTAGGTATAATTAAGTACATACATCATACAAAGATACCAATATAGAAAGGTGAAAGTTTATGAGTGTGTGTGTGTATGTTTGTTACATCTTCACGCTCATACGGCTAAAAGGATTTCGATAAAAACTTAAATAAATAAATAAACTTGGTTCAAGGGTAGACAATGTCCTCAAACAGCATATACGATGTTATACTGTGAGTATGTTCCCTTGTGATAATTTTGTACTATCATGCTGGTGAAGCCACTGGTAGCACCTAGTTTTAACATAGGTAAGAGTAACTCTCCTCAAAACTACATAAATTCGTAGTGAAAATTACAAAAAATCATTAATCACACCAAACATTCTACTCTAATACACCACTCATCACACTCACACACCACTCACTCACACTCATTTATTTCATAAGTCTAATAGGTACAGATATACTAAGACTCTCAAGATCACTAATAAGTACCAACACCACAATCTAATAAAGGTACGATACACAGACTCTCAGGTCTCAACACACCTCAGCGTCGACATTCGTAGCAAATGAACGATATCACCTTCATACGTACAAACACAATTAGTAATTAGGTACAAGACTACTGCCTGCTAACGACCAATACACACTGTAGTTGTTTACGTGATCAGTGCACTGTCGCGTCTACTATACGGATGTGGAAAATATCTAGCAATAAGACAATTTATTTTTTTGTGTTAATAATTATTTTATTTATAAATTATTATATTTATTGTCTTATTATTATCACTCTTATTGTTTATTTATATAATTCACAATTTAAATTCTTGTTACATTTTGATCCTAATTTCAAATGTTAATCTTACACCTGTAACTGAAAGAGCACACGCTAAAAGTCCCCTTGAGCAATTTGTGATTCATGTTGTTACTGTGCATCCTTTGTTGGCGATCCAACTAAATAAATCGTTTGTAGTACCTACCTATACTCCAGAAATAGAATACAGGCCTACTTGTATAACCATAATTATAGTTGTAATGATGTCATAAAAAAATATCTGAGATATATGGTATGTAACAAGTTCGGGAGAGTAAAAATGGAATGCGGCTATCACTTAAATAATAACTAATGTATCTGCATCATCCAAAAGTTAGCTGGTTAAAAATGCCTGAGGGATTAAGTCTACCTCTGTATTTCTGTGTCCATAAAAAATAAAATAAAATAAAAATACACTAATGTCATGATATAAATTTACAATAAAAAGAGATCAACTAGACACATTACTTCACAACATTAGCCGATCGTGCAATTTATCTTAATGCTTTACACTAAACAGCACACAATATTAAGCTAAAAGAAATAAAATTAATTGTCTGTGGCTCGCATAAAGACAAAAACAAGAAAAACAGCCCCAAGATAACACAGCAGCTTAACAAATTACATTTACAAGAATAAAATATTGCGGGCTTCATTAATCTTCGTGTAAGTGATCTTCGGGTTCGTGACTCTATTGTCTAAACTTGAGGACAATATGTCACCAAATGAGAACGTTAGGGATTAGGACCCAGTGTCAATCACTGGTGGCTTTGGTAATCTTGCTTCGTAATTGTGCCAGAAATCCAATTACGGTGCGATACAGGATTAATCAGGGCCTGACATTAATATGGTTGACATTCTGACTGCTAGTGTGCTGTCAGTCCACAGCCGCTGCTGGTTTGGTTGCAATGGTTAATGGAAACCATGTTGGACGTTGGTATTTCAATTACTGCCGACAGGTAAATTAATAGCTAACCACCTTTGACACGATTTTGTGTGTGAATGGCAAAATTTCTGTGGGATACGTGGACTTTATTCGTGTTCGAAATTCACAAGAGCTGTACGTGTAAATGAATAATTGTTTAACAATTCTCTTGTCTACATCACACTTACATTAATATCAAAGGTTGAAAGTTTGTATGCATGTGTGTGTGTGTGTGCGCGTATATATTTGTTACTCTGACACACACAAGTAAATTATGTGCAATGAAATATAACGTAAGATAGATTTTTTTTTAAAGATTACTCCCATGGATAATTTTCTAGTTTCACGCGAACAAATTCACTGGCAGGAGCTAGTTATCCATAAATACATCACCTTCGGTATCTTTCGACTCCCAAGTGCGTCTAGCTTAACAAAAGCCACTTATTCCGCTTGAATGCCCCTCAAGATCGCTTTAGTTTGATGCTCTCTGAACTAAACAAACACAAGTATCTTCAACAAATGTTGTTTTGTTTCAAAGTAGACTTCTCGTTACATTTTATCTCAAGAGTCTTAGAATGAAAAAAACATTTTAATATTACACTCGAAATCCTTAATGATCTCGTTCTTAATCCCCCAACATTATTTCAAGGGTACAATAAAAGTATTCTAATATTTTTTTTTTTCTTTCGTGTCATCTAAAAAGGAGCTTGTTCGAATTCTTCAGAGAGCTTAGCAGTCATCAACGTTTGTGAGTGGCAAATGAGAGCGAATTCAACGTGGATGTCAAACAAGCCGAACTCAAAGACGCTCTAATGAGTCCCCAATTCAAGTGTTTCGGTATTCAACGTCTTTGTTGGCTCGGCGAGTACCTGCAAGGCTCCTCCAATCAGTCGCTATCGTTACCTAATTAGTGCCCTCGGCTAGAAATGAGGTACTTATAGTATACGATTTCTGTATTTTATGAAAATAAAATGTCTTTATGTATAGAATTTGAAACTGCGAAATTTATTTTTACGTAGATTGTTCTACGTAAAAGAGATTAATTAAAACTGTTGAATCTCGTTAAAATTTAATTTTTTTGTGAGTGAATATCTCCCTTTCTTCTTTAAATTGCTAAAGAAGATTCTATATTAATTGCTTTTCGGTTGTTAGCAAATTATTTTGTAGATTGAAGTATTGAAGTAGGTATTACTCATTTCTTTCGCAAAAAACAAGAAATTACGATAGCCTATTTTCTTTAGTGCTTATATGAATTTATCAGTAGTAATTTATTAATGCATTCATTGGTTTCACATTGACATAATATTAATAGGCATTGATCCATATTAGTAGTAGTACGAGTATCATAAAGGGAAAGTAAGTCTGTCTGTATGTCTGTGTCTGTTACGCTTTCTCGGTTAAAGTGTATAACCGATTATGATAAAATTCGGTATGGAATAAGCTAGAACCCTAAAAGAAAAAATAGTTTATTTTTTAAATTTTTATCATCATTATCATTTCAGCCGATAGACGTCGACTGTTGGACATACCTCCCCCAAGTGTATGGAAGGCCCTCCAACGCTGCGTCTTCCGGTAAGCGGTTGCCACTCCAGAACCTTTCGCCCCAACGGCCATCTGTTCCGCGAGCAACGTGCCCTGCCCATTGTCACTATTTTCCAGTATCGCCAGTTGATATTTTCATATTATAGTATTTATGTAGGTATAATGTTGTACGCTAGCTTCTACTTTGGCGGAATAAACATATTTTCTTTCTTTCTTTTTTCTTTCTTTCTTCTTACCAGCGACTATACCTGCGTGAAAGTAGGTCTCTCTATACAAACTTGGGACCCCGTTCCATCCACTAAAGGGGTGAATTTTGAAAAATGCGTTCTTATTCTTTGTACACAGTCATCATAAAAAGCACATTTTGTACAAATTTTCAGCGTTCTAAGTCTGAGCAAGGGTTTGAACTGGGCGTCAATGAGTCAGAGAATGAAGACTTTGCCTTTTCTATATACAAATTAGATCATACCCTCCAATATGCGAGTAATCTCTCTATATCACTTATAGGTTTGCTGAAAGAAAATTCATCGTTAAGTTAAGCCTGTCTTTGTACATGAATTGTTTAATGTCTGTATACTATATTCAATTTTGGTGTACAATTAGAAAAATAACTGCCTCTACTTAAGGGCCAAGCGCCCGAAAAGTGCCATAAAACAGTGATTTTCTGAGGCCTACTCCTCCGTAACGGCTTGGTCAATTGGTTTGAAAAAAATATATGTTTATTATAGATTCATGAACAATAATATAAACATTTGATTTTTTCGTGCAATCAATACTTTTGTCAAAAAAAAAAAATTTAGCAATTTCGCAACTTTTCGCAACTTTTCCCTACTCCTTCAAAACGGCTTGGACCTTTAGAAACATTTTTACACATAAAAATTGGTAGTTAAATATTCTTCAAAGTGAACATTGCATATGTAAATCAATCAATATCTCGCAGAGAAAATGGACTTAAAGCGCTTTCCGGGCGCTGCTAGCCGCAAACAAATGCACAGATTAGCGTACTGCCGCCTAGGCGAGTGCGAGAGTTGCGTTCACATAACTTCAGCCAGATGGTTCATGGAACTATAAGCCTTAAAACCTTATAACATTTTCTTTTTCAACAAAATAATAAAGAAAAAAATATTACACAACAAAATTATCCAATCTCCCATAATTTATGAATGAAAAGAGACATTTTATTACAGTAATAACTCAACGAACCTCACGTAAGTACTTTAATCTAAACAATAAGGACCGCCTGTCGTCCTATTAAATAGAATTTGATGAAAAGCCGAGAATAAACAGGACACAAGTGCAACCGGAAATTAAAGGGACCCGACAGTATCCGTTGTTCGGGCACAAAATAGATAGGTACAGAAGTCAATCTACATACAAAGCGCGCTCGAGCAACGCACACATAGACACCGCTCACGCACACGATATCTCGGAGCGTCTTGGACCACTCGTCGAACAGTTCCGGCTCAAACGCTAATTAGTGTGCGTCCACCGAGCGCAGGTATAAAAAGTGAAGTACATACATGAGATTGTCTTCTGTACCTATCTATTTTGTGGTTCGGGTAAATACCCGTATATTCTGTCGCTATAGAAAAACAACAATATCCCGGCAGGCACAAACAAACGCTCCTGATTAATGTTTTTGTTGGCTGTACACTGAAAATATCAAGAAAAAAATAATTTATTAAAAAATAACTATTGCCGGGATTATTTCGAAGGACGTGTTTGTTCGGGTTTTTGGGCACGATACACATAAGGGGTGTTTTAGATATGAAATTTTGGATCTGAATATGGATATAAGAATACGATATGAGAATTGTATTTATATGGATATAACGCACACTATTCATGCAAGCATAAATTATACGTTGGAGGATTATTTCAAGATAAAAATGCTTGGCTCAATGCTGGTCCAGCTCCAATACTACTACTATTTTATTATTATTATTTTTGTAATTTGAAAACATAGTTGAAGCTTGTGATCATTTATTACTTAGGTTTTTGGAAACCATAGCATTGTTTAATGTAGAATCACTTCTTTTCCAATCTTGTAGATGTGAAGTACCATGGAGCATTTTTATTAGGTTACATTTTTTTTTTGACATTTCGAGCTATTTGGGTCATTCAGTTCCCTTAAAAATAGTTAAGCTGAGTGGGGCTGACGCACGCTTCATGCTCGTGAACGGGTGCCGTCAGTCGAGACTGGTCATCTCTTAGCTGTCAGTGGCTTAATTCAGTTTGTATCTGTTAATTTTTTTTAAAATTTTATTATCTACATTTTGCTCACATAATAGAAGCAACATGAAATATGTAACCAAGCATTATTTGTCCATGGAGTTTCTTGCACGTTCTTCTCCATAGAGATACGCTTCGCTTTGGAACGTGCAATTTAGCTTCACTTTTCATGGACTGACCGACATGTGACTATTCAAAAGTGCCTGCAAATGGTCTATTTGAAATAAATGATTCTGAATTTTAATTTTAATTATTACACCGGTTTTGGTGTAATTATTCCAGATTACCTCCTACAAGCAATAAACTAACTTTACCTCTTTATTATTTAATTATAAATTTATTTATGAAATAAAGTACCTACAAATAACAGGATTTGACTTTTTTTCAAGTCTAGATTATCATTTATTTTTGGAATCTGCCAAGTAAGTAAATATTATTTTAGCCCCCTTTTCAGGTAGGAAATCATCTAATGACATCTCCTTTCTATGGGCGGAGCTGGATGGATATCAGACTTTTATTGACTAAAAACCACTCCTGTTCCTTCTTTGCCTTCGTTCTACAGCCCCGGAGTTCCCTTTCGCACAACCCTTGGCTCCAGCAGGCTTCGATCCTACTGGACCTCTACGGTTTCGCTGACCTCTCCTTCGCCGGCGCTGTCGATGGCTTGGGCTCGCCGTCCGCAAGCCATTATTGCCACTTAAATCGCGATATTAGTCTTCGATTACGGTTACGGATATTATTTTATTTCGGATATCCGATGATTTTAGTTCAATTTCGGAGCTCTGAAACATCTCTGGGGTCTGAATTCAAGTGTTTCTATGAGTGGCCTAGGCTTTCATTGATCAACCTACATTGAGTTGTCGGTAACCGGACTTACCTTAATAAAATTGAAGTACCCAGATAGGACTGTGTACGTATTGTCGACTTCATAATACTCAAATACCTACACAATAAACAACCTTTCATTACTTACAACATTTTTTGAGGCACGTGTATCGATGAAGCAAATCTAATCCGTGTCTTTTTTTTCTGTTTGACCTTGTTTATTTACTTTGATGTAGAGATTTTGAACCAATTTTTCCGATAGCAAGATTGTTATCGGATTTTTTTGATCTTAGACTTTTCGATTAATAAGACATCGGATTTATCTTTATCTTCAGATTAGTATTATACATATCGAAGTCTCCAGGCAATACGTCGATATAGTTTTAGACTTATTGTCCGGGTAATAAAGTCGATAATCGAAAAACAAATTTTATTTTTTGCCGTCTTGCTATTATGTACCTACGCTTTTCTTTGAAGACTACTTAGCGTTCAATTAAAGCTTTAATACAGTTTTGCACTGTACCAAACATATTTCTTCCCATACATCTTATTCGTAGTGGAAAACGAAATGAATACTTTGTTAACCATTCTACAGTCCAGACTAAGCGTTTCGCCTCATCGTTCATATCACGTACATCGAAGGACAGAAATAATTTTCAAGGCTAGAGTGTACCTCTTTATTAACTGGTGTGCTCCACCATCAATGATTGCGTAACTTACCATCAGGTGGGATCTCAATCAAGCAACAGTTCATAATAAAAAAAATAGGTCACTTCTAGGCAAACATGGTTCATCATCGGCCACATAATTGCTTGGCAATAATAAAATATATGTACCTATATATATTAAATAATATTTTGATCCCGTTAAAAAACAGTTCTACGGGTGGACTATATTTTTAATATATTTTTTTGTTCTTAAGATTATTTTAAGACCTATTAAAAAATAACTTGAATTAGGTTATGTACCTAAAAATAAATAAACGGAGGAAAAATAAATTTAATGTACTCGTCTATTTTTGAACGTTCATAAAAGGACGAAAGTAGACCTGAATCCCTCGTTATTTTATACAATAGTTCACAGTTATCAAGTCCATATTTTTAGATCAAAGTAAAGATATTTCTTTCTGTCTATTTTTGAAATACTTTGAAGGCAGATTTTTCTATCTTGTGCTTTTTACCTTTCATGCGCATGTAGGAGGATGACCTGAAAATTTTCTTACGTAATTAATTCAGAGCCACGTTTACGTTCATTTTATAATAATTATGTACCTATAGTACTGATGGTACTGTGGGTGTTACCGGAGTGCGTCGGAAGCTTTTAAAATGTACTTAATCAAAGGAACGGAAAGTACCAGTAATCACATAAAATTAATTACCTTTTGAGAAAATTACAATATCTCATGATGTTGAGGTACCCAAAGTGGAAACGAAATACAGTTATGGTTTTTAATGAAAAAAAAAAAAAACTGGCCTAAGTACGTTGTTCTATGGGTGATGCTATGTTAGGAGTAGTCAGCAATACCAGGGGCCCAGCTCGGTCGAAGCCTACTGGAGTCAGGGTTAGCTCCGAAAGGTGGCTCAGCCACGGTATGAAAGGCTAGAAGGAACGGGGTGGGGTTTTTAGTCAGTAAGAGTCAGACACTATTTCCCGCCTGAGGGCGGGGGGATGTCAGCGTAAATTTTAAAGCGATTGAGTAAATATTCGTTGTCATCGTTGAAGCAGTGGTTGAGCAGTTGGCTGCTATACTGCGTGTCGCAGGTTCAATACCCATACGGAACAAACATTTATACAACCTAAAGACAGTTGTTCCAGGTCTGGGTGTCTTGGGTATGTGAATTTACACGTTTGTGAACACACGATATAAGAGTAATTCCTAGAGTGGGGAAATGTTTTTTTTTTATTATATTCATATATAATAAAAAATTAATATATTTTTTTCATCAAAAAAGTCAATGATAACATTTTCAGAAAACGTATGGGCATTGAACTCAGTATATCTGTTACAATTCAAAAAGACAAAATTACGATTCCCAGGCAATGGAATAGGGCCAAAAGTCATTCAGAGCTCACCACACTACTTAATAGCTCAACTTAAACTAGCTAGCTAGCTTCTACTAGTGGATTCGCTTCCGTAAAAGTAGAAGATTATTCCAATTAAACATACCTCTCCTAAACTATTTGCTATCCCAGAATAAATTTCCTCAAAATCTGTTCAGACGTTTGAATGTCAAGGTGTAACAAACACACATACAAACTTTCGTCTTATAATATTTATTTAACGTGTAAAATAGTGTTATATTAATATTCTAGTGGAGTGTGAGCAGGGCGAACGCCTCAGGAGAAATATGTTTAGCACTTTAAATTGGTTATATATCTGTTTTTTGCAACAACATCTTAGCTAAGCCTACGTCAGACGAGGCAAGAGTTTTATACAAAATTTATTACAATCATCTAAAATAAATCAAATACAAAGTTTGGCTATGATGGAGCGACATGGTCAAAATTGTGACAAAGCTCCTTTCATTAAATCCCAAGTGAACGCGCGTTCGCGCATCTATTGTCTTTCTATTGTGTCTGTGATTTCCATGATTGAAAGGTTAATAAAGCTTAAAAAAAATAGTTGACGGACGAAATTAAGTCCTTGATTTATCTTAAAATAAGATTCTAATCTTATCCCTAGGTACAGTCCGCGTCCGGGACGATGGCGTAGGATATTACGACGTAATCATGTTCATAGCAAAGATTATTATGATGATGATGGGGGTAGTCTTGCCAAGTTTTTTATAAGCCTCATAAGCATAGCATAATTACCTTTTAATGTGCCCACAGATGGGACTCAGGCCTTCTCTCTAGGAGAGGAAATGAGCCGTAGTCTACAATCCAAGGCCCAATGCGGATTAGTGGAAGTCATATGTCTACGATTTTTTTGTTCTCGTACATGCCGGTTTCTTCACGATTTTTTTCTGCACAGTTTTAGGAGACCCGTAATAAGTCCCGATCAAACATTTTCGTGACTAACAACATTTTTTACCTTTGTCTTTTTTATATGCATTTCTGATATTATTACAAAATGAAATTCTAAACATTTATATGTCTGTCTGTTAGTTCCGGCTAATCTTCGATACGGCTGGACCGAATTTGACGATGCTTTCATTGATAGATAGCTGATGTTATAAGGAGTAACTAAGGTTACTTTTATAAAAGGAGTGCACAACTAAGGTTGCTTTAAATAAAAAATAGTGTAACGCGCAAAAATAAAATTGTACTTGTGACTAAATAGCCTAATTTGTGCCATTTTATAAATCTTACGTGGACGGAATCGCGTGCACCGGCTAGTTTAAAATAAAATTGCTGATAGGTAAGTTCACTTCACACCATTCAACATGCCAAAAAAAAAAATGCACCAAACTGCATTGCGTACAGTTGTAGAGAGAAAAAACTACCGACACCTCTCGCCCAATTTCGAACGACCCTTGACTTTTTTATCACAGGCCAGACACATCACTCGACTATCATACCCAGCAAAATTGAGCTGACGTTAAAAAAAACGCCAAAGCCAGTGCTATGGCCAATATTTTTTTCCGCTGCGTTTGGTATCCAGGGACTTATTCGTACGTCACTAAAAAACCGACGGAGATTAGCCATGAAAATAGGAGATTTCAAAGCTTTTTCAAATGTTTACGTGCAACTGCATAGCGTAAATCCTAATCAAATGAAGAGGCAAAAGTTTATTTTGATTTGGCAGATGTATATATAGCGTAGTATTTTTTTATTTTGTATAGTATGGTTAATAACATAACACAAGCTCTGCTTAGCTTGGGACTAGACGGCGTTGTGTGATAATTGTGGAATATTATATTATATTATATTATTATTATTAATAATAATTAAAAAAAATATTTTCAGACTACATGAATGTCCATAGTTTTTTTAGTATTGGTGTGATAGTAACAATAGTATTAAAAAAAATAGATTAGTATTGTTAGTATTTTACTATTTATTGGTCTATCTTAACTAAGACTGTCGCCACCCAGTGTCTCTGTAAGGGACAGTTCGGTTTGGCAGCATCATCTTCAAAAAACTGTTGTCACTACCAAGTAGAACAAATGACCTCCATTATTATCCATTATCATTGATAAAACGAAATCTAATTACACTAAGTTAAGGCGAAAGATTGTATGTACGAGTGTGTGTGTCCAACTTTTATTCTTTTTTTTTTTTTAGTATACTGGTAGTAGGCTGGCAGACATCAGCACTAAAAATAATATTACCTAATTTATATTTAATTTAATGAATTGGCAAAAATTTTACATACGATGTAAAAAAATATTTGTATTATTATATCGTATGTAAAATGTTTGCCACTTCTTGAATGACACACTTGAATTAATTTCATCATGTCTTCCTCTGCGCTATTTCTACGTAGATAAGATTAAGATTTTACTAATTACTGTCTATTTTAATTACACGATCATTCTTAATTTCCATATCGACAGCACGAAATACGCCAGGATTAATAATAAGAACGTATCTACTTCAATAACAGCAGATCTCATCTATTGTTATTCTATAAGCGATATTTAAATATCTCAATGTATTCGTCGATCGGCTGCTTCATATTCAACGACGGGGCTCCTTGCAATCACGGCCACTCGTAAAACCTAACGGTATCAGATTTTATCCCTCCACAGAGCTTTAATAATAATCTCCAAAAATTTAGGGTAAACGCCTCTGATCTTGTCAAGACTCAGCTTAACGCCCTATTGAGAGGGATCCCCGGATTTTGTGGTAATTTTCTGGTAACTCGATTTTTGTAAGGTTTTTCGTGTGTCTGTAACGTTTATGTCGTTTTATGAGCTTGGTAAGTTAAGAATTTTGAATTTTAATCTTAAACTAAAAGCTAGGTTCCAAAAAAATCGAAAAACATGAGGGAAATATAAAAACTGGCCAAGTGCAAGTCAGACTCGCACACGAAGGGTTTCGTACTACAATATTGTCGAGCAAAAAGACGCCAACAAAATAACGTTTCTTGTATCGGTGGTCCTTTAATTTTTATTATACTTTATTTTTATTATTTGTTGTTGTAACGGCAATATAAATACACATTCTATAAAAAAATAAATTCTCTACCTCTTACGGATTTTGAGATACAGCCCACTGACAGACGGACGGACAGACAGATAGACGAATGGATAGACAGACGGACAGCGGAGGTTTAGTAATAATATGTCCCATTGGCGCCCTATGGGTAAGTAACTCTAAAAAAGAACACGTATATACACTTAGGTAATAAACTTAACTACTAGAAAAAAAAAATGTTTTTTTTTTTATTTTTTTTTATAGCAAAGTGACACCATGTTACATTGTAAAATCAGAAACAGTAAAATAATCCGAACAAACGTTATCAACTAATGGTGTAGCCAGTATTAATGGACATCCGTTAAAATCCTTTCAATCCAGGCACACAATATTTCAGCCTAGTTTCCATTCATTTTCAACCAAGCCGCGGGTAAAAGCTTGTTCATAACCTAAATTTGAAAATCCTCTGAATCAAGATTAATTGTGTTTTCACTTTACATGTAAATACTTTCAGTGATTCAACCTTTTTCGGGGCTTAATTTATAAATGTCTGAACCGGAGGCTTCAAAATGTCAATTTTTAAAGCTGTTCAAAGTCCATTCAAATTCATGAACATAAATAGCACAGGTTTATCAATCGCTTCGAGAACATGTGATTTTGATCCTCGAAAATGAAAATTGGTTACACTTCGCGTGACCCAAGGGCTGGCTTTTACCTTGGTCAGAGATAAAATATATATGCCATACAACGTGGCAATGCCGCCAGTCTTTTGGGCACACTTTCAGTCGACAGCGATGCGAAGGAATTTTCGAACGCCATATTTTAGGTCAGAGTTATTGTATACGAGTATTTTATATAGTTTAATTAACTAATTGATTTTATTTTTCAAGTTCTTTTTATGTTTAAATAAAAAACATTTTAATGTCAAACGAATGTGGAAAATAGAATCACAGGGGACCTCTCTAGATTTCACATTTCATTCAGGATACTTAGTGTAGGTCTATCCGGATCTCTCTTGCCTGAAATAACTGTCGCATAATGTTGATATAAAGCGGGGCTCGGCTTGGTGGCAACTGACTGGAATTGTGTGACGCCTCCACTTTGATTTAACTAGAAGCTCTGACACCTTGCAAGCCTTTGCTGGTGGATTTAAGAGCACTGTTTATTTAAGCTCTCTCGTTCTGAGATCCTTTTACGGCTGGGTGGCGGTGAGATATTGCAAGCACTGAAAATGAAATACCTACTGGGTATGTAGTATATCTGATAGGATACGGTATTCAGAAAATATGAACATTTTTGTCACGAACAAACAGTAATAGTTCGTTCTATGCATTTCCGCTGCAGTCTAGAATGCATAATTTTATGTGTTGCGCGAATACTTTATTCAACTTTATTTTTAGTATAGTCGAACCCGAAACACGTGTGCATTTTTATGTAAAGAATCGATGTACAAAATTTCATAACTATATCATGAAAAATCACGAAGTTATAAGCGTGTTAAGTCAGCAAAAATACATAGCCACCGGCCCATCCAGGCGGCTGAGGGGTTGTTTTATACTTGCACCTACCTGTTGGCTAGCTTCTAATGCTCGCTATAACCTGTGTTGTTCTTAGTGTTGATGGTGTCAAACTTGTGACCTTTTTAAATATTTTTTGGAAAAATATAATAATAATATGGTGTAAATACTATTGGAATCTATTCCGTTACTGATCCTGAACAGACGATATTCAGGTTTTGCATAAACTAACAATAAAGTTGTATCGTAAACGAAACTCTTGAGCAAAATTCCCATAACTGCGGTTTACTTATTTTCATTCAATTTATAAATTCACAACAATATTGCCCTCAAAAAAACAAACCGTCTTCCTTATAAAAACGTAACGGCCTTTGTATTTGCTATTTATCCCATAAAAAAGAGGATACTCTTTAACAAAACACGAACATCATCATATTTAATTACTTCCAACGATTTAAATTGATCGCGGCGCACTTATTACAACCGATACAAGCAAAAGCACTCATGTTCCTATTTTTACAACAGGGCTACATAAACTTGGGAAAATGCTCGAATTTATTTACCAGTTACAATAAATATATTGAAACAGGTGTAGAATTGTACACTGGGTGGCCATTCACGAAATTACTTTCCTCCAATTTAGTCTAGTCGAATAGTCCCGTGTCTCATTAGGGGAAACGAGAATATTGTAGCTCCCTTTAAAAGGTTGTTTAGTATTGCCAGAGGAAAATTTTGTAGATAGTGAATTGTTTTTCCGTGACAAAAATGTTTTAGACAATGTATTTAGCGTGGGTGAAGAAACACCTGTGGGGTTTTTCGACGCCCTAGAATGCAAAAGGAAACTATGGGATACAGGTGTATTTTATTTTAATTTTATTATTAAGACACACTGACAATTTTTTTATAATTTTTTTCCGCTTTACTTGCAAAAGATGGTACGGTGCAAACAAACCAATTAAAGACATGCACAACATTCACAAATGCGTACCTGTAGGTATACATAGTAATTTTTATTTTAAACTAGCTTTTGCCCGCGCGGCTTCGCTCCCGCTCTTCCCTACTTCAGCCTACATCCCCTATATATATCCTACTATATATCCTACTATACCCTACTCTACTCTACTCTACCCTACTCTAACCTACCCTACTCTACTCTACTCTACCCTACTCTACCCTACTCAACTCTACTCTACCCTACCCTACTCTACTCTACTCTATCCTACTCTACCCTACTCTACCCTACTCTACCCTACTCTACCCTACTCTACCCTACTCTACCCTACTCTACCCTACTCTACCCTACTCTACCCTACTCTACCCTACTCTACCCTACTCTACCCTACTCTACCCTACTCTACCCTACTCTACCCTACTCTACCCTACTCTACCCTACTCTACCCTACTCTACCCTACTCTACACTACTCTACCCAACTCTACCCTACTCTACCCTACTCTACTCTACCCTACTCTACCCTCCTCTACCTTACTCTACCCTACACTACCCTGCACTACCCTACTCTACCCTACACTACCCTAATTTTCATTTTTTTTCCATAAGAACCTTCTCCTCATAATAACGAACACAACAAAAAAAAATTAGCGACATTTTGCGATTCATTTTTATATTATAGATTATTATATTGGCTTAAAATTGAAGTACAAAACAATAATAAAAATATCAATAAAAGTACGACATAACTATTTACAATTAAATTAAAATAAATAAATGTGTTTGCATTTATTTATTTTAATTTAATTGTAAATAGTTTCATTTGCATTATAGACTGAACAATACAAATAAAAAACAAATAAATGAATAATGTCACAATAAAAACAGCAATTGAACTACGATTAAAATAGAATAACCTAATCTATATTCAGTAAAGATCGGACAATTTTTAATTTAGTTTATTAAATATAACTAGCACAGACACCATCGTTTACGCGATCTTCTAAAAGGAAACATAATTTATTAAATACATTGTGTTTTGAATAAGGTAGATAAGATATACCTACTTTGCTGTTAATAAAATTTATTGAGATTATTATTAATTTCTCTCGCTCCTTGGCCATATTCCCTGTATCATATTCATTTGTCTCTGTTATGTTACTGGGAATGGACGCAAGATGTTTTATTTTTGTCATTCCGCCTTGTTCACCAGCACGCTATCACTGACTCCATTCTCTTTCATATAAAAAAAAAAAAAAAAAACTAAAGAAAAATAATTTATTTGGTACAGCACAAGGCCCAAACATGAAATATATAATAAAAAAAAAATTAAAAAAAAAATGAATAAAATACAGTTGTTGTGTGCCTCATGGCTTCACCAAAATAGGTCCAGGGGTCCTAGCCAAGAGGCATTCGCTCCGTGTCGAATTCATTTCGAAGTTCGATTTCGCCTTAGCGATGTCGACTATATTCAGCATGCATGCCAGACAACAGACAATTAATGCCTGTCGCTGGTTTTCAACTGAACCTGTGGTTGTCACGCAACGATCACTCCTCACTCAATTTATATTTTATATTTTCTTCACTCAATTTGTATACTTTAGTAACATGTAGTTCATCCCTCCTCTTCACATGACCGTACCAAAACAAACGGTTCCCTTTAAACTTTTCAGTCACTGGTGCCTTTTTTTGTGTTATACCTACATCTTCTGTCGAAAACATTTCTTGTAAGGTAACTTTATTTTACGATAAAAGTCTCTTTACCTTGTAATTAATGCTACATTGAATTTGTGTGTCACAACACAAAAGGCTCCATTCTTATTATTTATTTGATATTATCACCGGATATGAAACAAGAAATAACAGGTATTCTTTGAAGGGATTTACAGAGAAATAAAAAATTATTTTTCTAAATAAATCTTTCATTTACGAGGAGGTAAAAAAAAACAACTCCGAAGGAGGATGTTGAAGTGGATCACTAATTAGATATCCGGAGGAAACAACTAATAAGAACATAAAGTAGCAATTTCAAGAAAACAAGCGGATGTTTACAATTTGTCTCGGAAAAATAATACGAAATAACAAATTGATATCTGCGTAGAACAGTTAGGTATTAACAGAATCAACTTTAATTACGAAATATCTCGATAACTCCGATTTAAAATCATAACGTACTTTCTGCACGAAAACACCCGTTTATTCGAAGCCAGATAGATCGCTTCAAAAACATGAAACACTAAAAACGATTTCAAAAGTCACGTTCTGAAAAATCGTCAGACATCCACTCATGAAACATACACGGAATTTAATAGCAATTTTGGGATGGAATTTTTAATTTCACCGGCTACAGTTAGCAAGTGCACATTTCTTACTAGTCAGTATGCAAAGTCTTTTCCCTACTATTTCGGGGTCTTCTATATCTGGATGCAATTGCACACCATTATTTCATATGGAGCGATTACTTGTTTGACCTCCACTTTCCAGTGACAAGGTAACATGATACCCCTTGAAAAGATTGTTGTCAGACATGGCTTCTGACTATACGACCGACAATCACCTACAAATGTTAGCCAGGGCTAACGGCTTAACATCCTTTACGGTACACAGAGGAATTTCGGTAAGTAATGATCCCCATCCAATCCACAGACTGACCTCACCAAGCGCTACTTTACTTTGAAGATCGACCCGTGCGACTGTTACTACTTACTTACCCATAAGCTCCTATATTTCTTCATCATCATCATCAGCCTCATTAATATTCCCACTATTGGGACTCAGGCCTCTTCTCTAGGAGAAGAAGTGTGCCGTAATCCACCAGGCGGGCCTAGTGCGGGTTGGTGAATGTCACATGTCTTCGAATTTTTTATTCTAGGACATGCCGGTTTCTTCTCGATGTTTTCCATCACCATTTTGAGAGCAGTGGTAATGAAAAAAATTACACAAAGTAATGCACCTGGCATGGTTTGAACCCGCGATCTATAACTCGAAATCGGAGCCATTACCAGTTTCCCACCATTGCTCTCATATTTCTTACCAGGAGTATATAAATCGAAGTTGTAAAGTTAAGGTGAACGCTCTGAACGATAATGAAGTCATCTATCTATTGGTAAATGACACGGAAAAACGAGATTAGGATTCGCTTTCGATAGCAATAAAAAATAAAGCGTTTCCTTCTGCGTTAGGTCGCTTCCATTGCAATCTAAATTCAAAGTAAAAATCCTTTTAACTTTATGTCTGGTTAAAGTGGTGGAATAAATTAAAATGTATTGTTAGAGTTGGTGATGAGAAAATTTGTAGTGCATGATTAGTGAATCAAGTGATCGCATTAATTAAGTGTGAATCGATCGAAGGCATTTTTTATGCTTTGTATTGTAGCTAAATTTTAATGTGGTTCTATTATTGTTAAAAATATTATCAACATAGGTTTGTAAATATTGTAATTTGACTTGTTACACAATCAGACTTAACTTGATTGGCGACTATAGACCTTTTATAATAGTCCTACCTTATTAACTTTATATTTAAAGAACAAATTGTAATTTGCACATAATTTATTATAATAATATTAAACTTTATTATCAGACCAAAGATCCATAGTTTCGGTAAAACATTAAATTAATACTAACTAAAAACAATCATCATCATCATCATCAGCCTTTTTAATGTTCCCACTGCTGGGACTCAGGCCTCTTCTCTAAAAGAGGGAATGGACCATAATCCACCACGGGGGCCCAGTGCGGGTTGATGAATGTCACATGTCTTCAAATTTTTGGTTCTAGGACCTGCCAGTTTCCTCATGATGTTTTCCTTCACCGTTTTGGGAGTCCCTTAATATGTCAGCCTTAGCAGCCCTTAGCAGTGGTGATGAAACAAATTACACAAAGTAATGCACCTGGCTGGGTTCGAACCCGCGACCTACAACTCGTAAGTCGAGGCCATTACAACTCGGCCATCACTGCTCTCAATAATTCGTATTTACTAAAAATAATAATTGTTATTTATTATGTAACACCTTTAGATACTTGGTTTATATCTCTGTTGTTTATATTGAGCAAAAGAGGCTGGTTTTATCTAGAATCTCTTACAGTTAGTGACAGTCACAATTATCTAACTATGCGAATAAGGATAGTGTCAACCAAAAGTTTTGTACAGTACTTATAGATAGAGCCTTTTGTATCTCAAATTCCTAACAAATACATAACTGACCAAAACCGCTTAGCATAACTTAAACGCAACAAAGCTTCAGCTCAGTTTTGTGGAAGCAAAGCTAACAGGTCAGACTACATTCTCTCAGGAATTACACCTGACAGAACTATTCACAACTGGCCCCCGACATGCATAGTTTAGGGCACAACTTGTTCCAGCGAATGTCTGAATTTTGAAGTGCTAACTATCTGGCGTGAATAGTAGAAGCGGTTATCCGCTTTTAGTTAACCCATTCTTATGGATAGTGTGGTCGCTCGTAAAGTTGTGAGCCACTTTATTGCGGTAAACATTGAACACGCAATCCCAAGAGGAGCAATGAGCAGGTAACTGTGGTAGCCAACTTTAAAGCTAATATTAGTTCAGCCACGGCACCGGAAAATGGGGAGCACAGTGATTGGCTGCGGCACAGGACGGACTTTCAAATGTCCAATCAGAGTGCGACGCCAACGACTCCAATTAAATTCGATTGAATGGGAAAATTCTAGCGCCGTCAGGCATTCTGTTATTTGTAAACTTATTGAATGATGCAATCAAAAGCTTGTTCGGTTCGAATCCAAAACAAATCTGACAACAGTTGTACAGCTGGTTATTTATGTTTATTTATTTTAGCAGCATTTGCGTTTCCCTAAAATAGCGTATCGAGTTTTGATTAACAGAAATCACAGATCTGCTTTTACTGCCTGCATTTAACATTATTTATTAGAGTCAAATATACAGTTATTGAGAAACTAAGTGTGCACTTATATTCATTCATTTTAAAATGATGTAACCTAAGCTTTTTGTGTTTGTTTTAAGTACATCTTATTCCAAGCATGTCTGGCCGACACTTGAACTATAAAACTCTCAATTCTAAAACTGAGTTCAACCGCCCCAACTTAGTGACAATTAACAATAAAAAAAGCGACAAAAAGTAACGGTTTTTCAGCGTACAGTAATCGTTACATTTATTACTGTGTGTGTCGGAGCTCCGGTATAATTACGCGACCACAATTGGGAGGGGGGGCGACGCAATTAGCCATTTCACAGGAGCCGAGCCGTTGTCACTTCGACTCTAATGACTTCAACTAGTTCCATTGCGGGCGTGCAAAGGCCGGAACGAGGTTTTCAAGCTGTTCTTTAGTCTGGCTACAGAAATGTAATTTAAAACCTAGAGAGAGGATTTTAACTCCATAAACTACGGAAGACTCTACTGTTAATTATAACAATTAACTTTTGCGACTTTTGTTGCTGAGTTGTGAATCATTTGACTTTTTTAATAGCTACAGTTGTAAATAATTTTCAGTTGTTGCAGTTGCTAGATATTTGTTTGAGTTTCTTTGACTAAAAAATGTTGCCTCTATTAATTACTCCTGTAACATGGTTTTTGTTTTTGAGGTAGTAACGCTTCTAATGACTTTTCTTACTCTTTTGTGGAGCGAGAGGGCATCAGATTTTTGCTGACTAAAATTCACCTTTGTCCTTCTATTGGTTTTTGCTACTGGGCTCCTACGGTTTTGCTAACGACGATTCGTGCTTGGTCCTTACCTGACGGGAGTTCACAAGCATGTAAACTCACATACACCTAACAAATGATAAATCTTTATTTTGCAAATACGTTTAAAAAAAAAAACACTTTTACACGTCAATTTTGTTTTCAGTCAGTTTAAATGACCAGTCAAGGTCAATAATGTCAGTTTGAATGATGATGATGAGGCCGGTGTTTCCTGACAAGACGAGTCTGAAAAAAACTACCTATGAACCATACAAATATTTGTTCTGTACGGGCATCGAACTGCATCGAAATAGCTCAACTACTGCACCAACAGTCCCGTCAAAGGACCTTTGGACCAAAAGACGCAATAGAAAGAAAATGACCGAAGTTCGCTTGGGATTTAATGAATGAATAATGGCACAAAATATGTACGCGATTGAGCTTTTTAAAAAGAACACAATACCATTATGTAGGTATATCTACATTTGCAATAGGTAATATATTTCACACAAGTTAAAAAAGACGTTGTATTTATGGTTCCCTTTGGCAGGCAATATAATACGCCCAATTTATGTCGATTTTAAAATCAGCCCAACGCACCTGATTCAATTTAATGTTATTGAATAGGTATAAAATCGTTGTGATAACAACACGGTTGATGAAATGAACATAAACAGAGAAAGTACGGAGAAATATAAACATAAACAACCGATATCAGACTCCCTTTGTGGGTTTTTAATATAAAAATTAAATATTATGACCAAACCCAAAAATGATCGATACCGTTTCTAAATTTTAAATTGTTTTTTGTTCGTCCAGTAATTCAACTCGTTAAAAGCTTCGGGGCCGATCATTAGTCTTTACGATTGTGTTTGAGTTTGGTCGTGTAAAAAAACCGGGCAAGTGCGAATCGAACTCGCGCACTAAGGGTTCCGAAAAACTTATGTACCTATGAAAACAGTTAAATTCCTGAATCGAGTTATGAAATTTATTCCGAATCGCAATTTTTTTTTGTGACATAAATACAAAACAGTTTTCAGATATATTCCTATACTTGTGCTATGAGACCTTGCTTCATACCAAATTTTATGATTCTAGGTCAACGGGAAGTACCCTATGATTTCTGATTCCCTAAGATTGTCGAAATATATGTCCTTTGCGACATAAGCGTCCATCTTTTTTTTCGTTAACTCAGAAGTTTGATTTTTTCACAGCTTTAGTAGACCGCTGATCTGAATATATAGTTTTAATTTGAACTCCATACCACACGTTCCCGGAAAAAAGGTTATTGTAAGACAGACAGACAGACGGACAATAACGTGATCTGTTCTTTTTGAGCTACGGAACCCTAAAAAACATCCACTGTACATTGTTCCAAATGAAATTGCCTCTGATAATCCAACGAACGAGTTTGAAACCTTCACGGATGTTGGTGAACAGAAATTAAGCAACATTTCAAATGCCATTTTTGTTGAAAGTGCAAACTAGGGGTGAGCGAACGTTTTGAACTTAGTTTACGAGTGTTGGAAACAATTGTAAACTTTGCTATACATATTGCTATCGCGATTGTACAGTGGTTTTCACTTTTGCTATCGATTCTGTTTTCACATATGTAGACTCGAGTTGTACATATATACCACAACAGGAAGTAATTTTAACTTTAAATTTAACTTCATTTTATGGGTTTTTGTATAAAGTTTTAATTTATATTTAGAGCTGCTAATCAGAGAGTGTTTTATCTAATCAAAAGATGCGACAAGAACAATTTTTTCATCATCATCATTTTAGGCGAGAGACAACCACTGTTCCCCAAGTATATCCACTGGTCCTGTGCGGCTCTCATCTATCGGATTCCTGTAACCCTCATCCGATTATCGGTCCACTTTGTGGGATGCCTTCCAATGCTGCGCCATCCGGTACATAGTCGCAACTCCAGAACATTTTGGCCTCATCGACCATAAATGTTCTGCAAGTAATGTGCCCTGTATATTGTCACTTAAGTTTGGATTTTTTCCGGGTTATGCTCGCAAATTAGATTCTGCTATAATTTTGTTTACTGTAATAAAATATGGAGCTCAGTTTTCTACTGCAAATCTTTAGCAGTTTCACAGCCAGTTAATTGAATGTCAGACGATCCAAAAACAGAACAATTAAAATATATTGTACTAGAAGATGTATTTTGTACTTATAGTAAATTGTTCCAGGTAAAGGTTATTTATCTAATACCTAGAGTAAACAAAACTTGAACAACACAAACTGCGTCGCCACTTGAAACTTCATACAGCCATAAAGTTTTGGGTCGCACAATAACCTACTTCAGAGACACTGGGTAAGTACCGTAAGTAGTGACAAATTGCTACCCATCGCCTACTATCACTAGAACATGACTCCCTTATCCCTAGTTGATTGCTACAACTTGTGAAATAGTTAAGCCTTCTCTAAATTAAAGTTCCTGGAACCATGTTGTAATATTTCAGCTACTGCTAGTACTATACCATCTTGTGAAGCAAAATTTTGATGCGTCCGATGAATAAGGGCCAATGTCTAAATTGACAACTTTCATTAGAGGCTCTAAAACTTTATATTTGATGTATTTTTTACAAACTTTGAGCGACAAGAAAATGTTACACATTTTCTTGTCGCTCAAAGTTTCATTTTAATATTTTTTTTTTACAGATCTGTAAAAAGTATATTAAATTGAAACTATTAGAGCCTCTATTGAAAAGTTGTAGAGTTGTCAATTCACACATTGTCCCTCATATGTATAAGGGCCAATGTGTAAATTCCATTTATTCATCGATTTGTAATTCCCATTTCATACACTTAACCAAATACATTCAAAAGAAAAAAAGCTTTTATCAATAAATCACCTTAAAATGGTGAAAACTCGCAGTAAACATAAAAACAGAGTGTTTGCAATATCAGTAAAAGCTCACAGTGCAAAAAAAAAAACACAAAGAGAAAATATTCGTTCGAACAATTTTTGAGAATAATTGTAGCACAAACACTCTCACACACCTGCGGTATTTTCGGATGTAAATATTAATGGGTGTATCGTGGACAATCAATGATATGGGCAGTTTATCTGTTTAAATCCAATTCAATTCTCCGCTGAGCCTATCCTGCACATGTTGCCCCACAATTCCCTTAGCATTCGATTCGGGGAGTCCGGCCTGATTGCCAATTTATCGACTGGCTATCTCCTACATCTTAGATGTCCACAACCTGGATCAAGTTGATACGAAGACAAATCGTGAGCATTCGGTAATCCGAGCTTATGGACCACTGATGGATGTTAATGTTGCTGAAAAAGTGGGTTGCGTAGAATTGGATTTGGTAAAAGAATTGATTTTCCTATTAGAACGATTATTGTTTTTTTTTGGGCAGTTAACTGTGTATTACGAGAAGTTGCGATGCTTGTAATATTCTTTATGTATTTTCTTACATTTCCATTAATTTAAAACACACACACTTTAAAAAAAGAACAAGTACAGGAGAAATAAGCAACCTTTCAATCGTGGAATTTACAGACACAATAGAAAGAAAATAGGTGCGCGAACGCCGGCATTCGCTTGGGGTTTAATGAATAAAGCACAACACTATATAAATAATGCCTATAGCATTAAGTACGCCTTTGTACAGTGTTATATGCATAAAGCATTAATAAATAAATAAATACTCTAAACATATTTTGTTTACACTTTATTGTAAACCATTATAATCATACAAACGAAAACCAAATCACATAATATATATACAATAGGTGGCACTATCGCACTACGCAATCTCTTCCAGGTATCTTGAAATGGACAGTAATTGCCTAGACATGAAATGGGGCTGTCATTGGTGTGTAGTAGTATTATCTAAATGATTACGACAGATCCTCAGGTAAATAGATACATTGTGCTTATGCTATAATAAATAATGGATACATTTATACATAAAACGAAAGGCACAAATATAAATGACGATTATTAGTAACCGTGTTACTACGGTTACTATACTACGGAACCGTAGTAACATACCTACATTTTACATGTACCTAAGTTGGTTGAAAGTGTGCTTAGCATGCTACAAAGTCTATTTTATTTTGTAGTTACCTATAATTTTAAGTTTTATAAAAAAAAGTAAATTTAAGAAGAAAATTACTTATTAATTTTTGTCCTTCTATATATTTACTATACTCTTTAATTTCGTACAATTTAGTATTTAACGTTGTACTTTAACTACTACATTAAATCACAAAACAAAATGAATATTCACATTTACCTCTCAATACATCATCCATATCTTAGTTGACCCTTCACCATTGTAATTCTGGAAATGAAAACAACAGCAAAATTATCATAAAGATTATCTACTTCCCCTTGATGTTGCCTTTATAATCTGATAAACTATCAGCAGAAATAAACAGGAAGTTTGCTCCTACACAAATCGTTAGTATAGTCGAGTCTAAGATCAGCGATAAGCGATGGACTCCGCGATAGGCTAACAACCTCGTTACTTATGCACTAGTATAACCTTTAGACTCGTATCGCTAATGGCTAAACTGTTGCTAAGTCAGATCGCGTTAGTGTAATTTCCTTGGCTTAAAATATGGTTGGTAATGCGCTAAATGTGTGTTGGTTGGTTATGTGTTTAAAAGAATGTGACTGGTTAGCGAAGACTGGTGTCTTTTATGTTGTTAGTCGAAATGCCTTTCAATATTTTTTTCACGGACCAGACATTTTCTGTTTAACGTGTTTTTTACAAATCTTAGTAATTTATATTAACAAAGAATAAAAAACACCGCTCTCTGCTTTAACAAAATTCCTTTTACGACACCACGATTTACTCCAAAAAAAAACGTCTGTTCGTCGTAAAATTTTAAAATACCCACAGGAAGAAATCTTGAGGGCACCATAAAATGCAACTAAAGACTGAAATTTATTTCAGGTGGGCGGAAGAAAGGGTTCGTTTGGGGTGCGGTACTGTGAGGCAGTCACGTCTCGGACTCTCGTAAATGGATTAAGAACTAGTTGTATTCTTGGTTGAATGTTAAAATTCTGTAAACCGGTTCTGGTTACGATGACTTGTTATTTGTTTTTCACAGTTATGTAATGTTTCATAAGCCAAAGTAAAGTTTTGAAGTCTCAGACTTCAACATTAATGTTAAAACATGTTGTGGTGAATACGAAGATAAGTTCTACGTTTTATCAAAAAGTAATAAAACATTTAAATAGACTACAACACATTTGAGATCATGCTACGGCGTAGCAACTATTCTATACCGTAGCAACTTTAGCTAGCTTTACGGTGCATCGTAGCGCAGGTGTTGCTAACGCACAAAGATTTCAAGGCATCGCTACAATGACATAGCCAACAAATGACCATGATCATCCACTACTATGACCCTTGATGACTCTGTACAGTAGTCCATAATAATAGCCATCCACAAATTCCTCTAACAGATTAAATTGGAAAGCGTGTTTTTTGAATGGTAAAAACAATATTAGTTTTTGGTAACGCTACAAATTTTATTATTCCTAACAAAAGCATAAAACAATTATTATTTATACTAATAACAGTCAATAAAGTACGTAAATCTCAGCTTTGAACAATATTGTGTTTTCAACATTTGACTTAAAACAACAACTATGAGTTTATACTGTTTATATTCGCTTACATATGCCTCGGGTATTAGTATTAAAGCATTTAATTCATGAATAAATTAAGTACGACGTAGCGTAATATCTTCCAGGAAACCTGTACCCTTGTTCCAAAGGTGGAAGTATGTTCGGAGGCATATAATTTTGACAGGATATATACAATAACCTTCGTTAGGGACTCAACACTGTTGTTACTATGACTAAGGGTGTATTATTCTATACAAAGTTTTGTAAGTTTTGGTTTATAGGCTGGGGAAGGCTCAATTTGTTTAGCCGGTGTTTTACATAAACTGGTTTATAGTATAATGTATTGTTACTACGTGGGACACGAATGCAAAAGAAATATAAAAAATAATAGAATAATAATAGAATTATATAATTTGAATAGCTTGTTATTAGGGATGATCTCAGTTAGGACTGATTAAAGGGGAGTTTTGAAATAGTCTTTTGAGGGGTATTCCCCTTCTGTGTGCTGATGGTGATCACCGAGGTGGTTTTAGTGGGGTAATAATCCCACACTCCCCGGACTAATCCCCAAAGTCCAGGCGCCTTTGGAAGGTTTCCCCTCGAAAACGCAAAAAGGACTGATTAAAAGAGTGCGGTATTGTCCAAAAGATGCTAACGCGTGGTCCTAGAATGCTAAGTAGCAACTGAAAGAAAAAAGGTGGGTTTTACTCAATAAAAGTCTTAAACTCTCTCTTGCTCCCTTCGTATTTGCTGAAAGCTTTTTGAGGCGAGCGCGGGAACACAACGCGCCAGTACTTATCGGACGGTATAACCTCGAGCCACCAATTGCTTATCGTCTGCTTCGAAGGAGGTGACCGTTTTCCATTCTATCGCGCTCTGGACTATGACCTGAACCAGGGCTGGACCGGCTTCACCTAAGCGATGCAGACTTCCAGCATATGATCCACACTATTTTTCGAGTACTCCGCACAAGTATGATACCTAGGCGTTTCTTCCACCTGATACGGAAAAAGGACTAGCCTGGTATGACAACCTCACTCTCAAAAAAAAAATGTACTTAAACCAAATTCTCCAAAAAAAAATACATAATAATTAAGTTTATTTAAACATGGTTAGATTTTTATAATAGGGCTCACAGTCGAATGGATGCACATGGATGCATAAGACCGAGCCACAGCCTATGACCTCGCAGTTTTTCCAATAGTCATCATAATCTTCATTTTAGCTGAAAGACGCCCACTGTTGTACATAGGCTTTTTCCAAGTGCCACACAGCAATAGTGATACAGATCAATACAACATGCCTTACAGCAACGTGCATTATCGCATCATAACAAAAATGAAGATGAATATACCACTCACCCCTTAAAATCCTAATATCTAACTTATTTAATCTATGGTAACTCGTATTCCACATTTATCTTTTATTTTACCTCCAAACACGCTAAGCCTCGCCTTGGTTATATCGTTATTTCGATCACAACAAAATAAGAGTAAACTAAAAATAAAAATACAAACATAGTTTGATTTTTTTCCATTATTCTACATGAAAATAACGTTTATTAAATATGTATAACCTAGTATTCCCTGTTCAATTATAAAACATACAATTTGTTCAAAAACATCACTCTTTATGCATATTTTATATTGTTTTGGCATTTATAACGCGTGACTTGTTTTTAGAGTTCTGTACCTAAAAGGTAAAACCAGACCCTATTCATCGCCAGTAGCCTGATTCACGTAAAATCAAACAAGCCAAATATCTTTGAAGTTTTATAGTCGTACGATTTCACTTGGGGTTTAATGAATTAATATTAGCAGATTGTTATGGCATTTATAAAGCGTTACTTTTTTTTTTTAATGTCAAGTTACAAAATAGTAACGTTCAGGGTAGCATGAATCGGCTAAACAGAACCTTAACTGCATATTGCTGAATCTGGGGAAGCGGCACAAAAAGGGAGGTTTATATTTAGCGGTGGGCAAAACCAGGTCGTGTGATAATGATCGTTTTTCGCATCACGCTTTTGTTATAACTCAACAATATGGGGCTAAAATATCTTCTACTTTCTCGTAGTCATAAATTACTATCTTGATTATGTCACCTTTTCCCACATTCAATGACTTAATTAATGTTTGAAAAGGTACTTTGTAATGTATAAATGATGAAAGATTACTGTGTTTATTTTTTCCACTCTCTCTTTCTTCCCACTCCGTCTAAAACAAAACAAACAAACATCAAATAAAACAACATCCATTAATTACTCCCCTAAACTCTCACAATAAAAATAAAAATTAAAACTCCAGACCGTAACCTCCCAATAAACAGAAACACGTTTTAAGACCCCGTCTTACTTAATAGACGAACTCAATTAACAAAATGGCAGCCGAACCAAACAAACAACCAACGAAGTAAGAATCAAATGAACTCTCAAACAACGTCTGTAGGTAATTAAAACGTAATAATTGAAGCGTCTGAATCCTCCATATCATTATAATGAGAACTAGTGCTGTACCCGCTTCAAACGACCTTCGTTAGCGCGATCGTGAACAAAATTAATGATGTAATGTGGTTGTTCGTACTACATTTGGTATGTTGCGGTCTAATTATGTTCCTGTCACTGGTTTTGACTCGAAATGCTTGCACTTGTAATCTTTGTTTGCTCATCACTGGTTATTGTGGCGCGGGCGGTAATTTTGTATCGCGCACGTAATATTTTGATGAAGGTTGTAATGGTGAAAAGGTTCAAGCTCCCTGGCGTCGATTAAGAATTTTAAGGTAACTTATTCACGTTGCATTAGCTTAGACACCGAGCGTTTTAATGCATTTTAATTAGTAATATTAGCCTCTATAGTCTACTTGTCTTAATTTTATTGGGGTATAATCAAATTAAGTTTAAAATTTTTCAGCACCGTAATGCTGCAACAAAATATACTAAATAACTCAAAACGTGACGGCAAAATTAAGTCCGATATAGGAAAACAACATCTAATTTCGTCACCGCGCCCAAGTTAAGGAATTGATAAACTTTTTCTGTTTCTGTGTTGGCAGTAAATCTCGTTAGGTAAGTACAGCGAAACGTATTAAAACTCATTTCAAAAACAATTTTTGTTTTGCTGAATAGTTTTACTCAATATTATAACATTTCTGGTTCTGTCGGACACCTGCAGAATATAAACGAAAATGTTTATTGAAAAAGTTATTTTGTGTCTGCAGAGCTCAGCATGTATGCTATTGGAAAAGTTATGATACATCAAAACATCGAATTTCTTCGTGGCTTGTCAGACGGAGTTTCATTATTTGAAATTTTGGCTCAGATGTTTCAGTTTAACAGATGATGTAGATGTTTGACGTTAAACCTGGAAACTTTAACACATGTGAAAAGAACATTAGCTTTATCGCGGAATAAAAAGTAGTGTTACTAAACGTGCACAAGGAATTGGGTCACACAATATATGAAATAAAAATCTGTAGGTAAAATTTCGAGAAAAACATGCCGTAGCGTGACCAAAAATATTTGTGACCATTCCAGTCCTACTTCCCTTGACACAAATAAACGTGGCGATTGATCACAAATCGTTACTTTTTATCATTCCAGAAACATCTGCCCCTTGATCTCCCCAATTTCCGGCCGAAGCGCCTTCTTATTCCAAACTTTGACCAACTTTTGGGGAGCGTTCAATATTATTACGATTTTTATGGTGGCTTCAGTATTTACATAATGATTAGGTGTTCTGTTGTAGCCTATGTGATTTATTCTGTGTTGTAATGTGTAGGAGGTTCATAAAAAAGAGCATTTATTTCAGGAAATTATAAAACAGAACACACACACATAAGGAAATACATATTACACTATCAGACAGCAACATATCTGCATTTCATGGAATGGACTTTTTAACTAGAATTCCTCAGAAGTAGCCCAGAGTCTAATTTCACACTCGGTTGATGGCAACAGATCGTTAATGTTGATATTCCAGATCATTCTCATTCCATTAATAATAAATTTGTTGATGAATTGGATTAATTCGCAGAAACTAGGAATCAATTACAAATGTCTCGTCTATTCTAAGTTCAATAATGCGCAATGATAATACAATATTATTATTTAAAGGGACATCATAGTATCACGCAATAGACATCTGTTGTATGTCGATAGATTGCACAACTTCGGGTATAACTAGCTATAGGGAAATTCATATTAATGTCTCCATGTGTACACTTTGTGCGTGCTTGTTGTCAATCTCCATTGTTATGTTGTTTTTATTTGTAATTGACTATTGATTATCTGGATTTCAATAGCGTTCTTATTGTAAGGACAACCAAATATAAAGTCCATAGTTTGTTCAAGTACCTACATACCTATAAGGTGACTGGTAATTAGTGATTGTGCTCATGATAACCAACAACTTTTACTATGGGAACAAACTTAAAATCGCGAAAAAAAATCAGCTATTCAGCACATTTATGTTTGCCTAACACAGCTCATATTTTTTTCGCGATTTCGGCTTTGCTCCCAAGTAAAAATTGTTTGTTATCATGAGCACAATCACGTGTTTAACCTTTCAATTGTGATAATTGCAGACACAATTGAAAGAAAATAGGTGCGCGAACGCCGGCGTTCGCTTGGGGTTTAATGAATTAAGTATCGTACACTAATTGCCAGTCACCCTATATAGATCTAAATTAAATGTTACGAGTGACTGAATTTCTAATTAAAATAATGTTGAAAAAGGAAATAAATAACGACTCAATAAGTAACAAAGGCATAAAACAGGACAGCGAAAACATTCAATGTTATTTAAACAAACACAGAGCTAGGAAAAAACTTGATCATTATCTCGCAGCAGTGACAAAAGATTCAGTGATGAGAAAGACAGCATTCTCGATCCCGTTATTGCTAACCATCGCACCAAGCTACGCGTGCTAGTACTTCCAATGAATCCATCTTATTGGTTCAACGAGATTGTATCCGAGCTTAGGATCTTATTAGGGATTAGGGGCCTATTCGCAAGACCTAGTTTATTTATTTATTTTTCCTTTTCGTCATATCTGTTCGTCTGTCAATAAGGAAAAGTACGATATTGACTTGATACGAAATTATTTTCGGGCAGAAATCTGTCACGATATAAGGATAAAATATAATTTCACTTGGGGATTATTCTCACTATATGTACCTACGTACGAGTATATTTCATTGAATCATTTACAGAATGTAATAAAAAAGGTAAAGTTTTGGAGGTGAAAGCACTTATGGAAATGAAATAGCTCTTTCATGAAGAATTATAATTTCGTTGAATGGACATCGATGTTTTATGGAAAAAGTAGTATTATTTATCGGTGTCGTTTATGATTTATTGAAATTGTACTGGGAATTGAATTTCCTGTAATGTTAAATGATATAATGCTGAAGGTGGTAGAACTGGAGGTCAATTAACCTGTAAGTAGTCTAAGGCTAGTTGCAGTAAAAAATGTAATTAGTTCGTCTTTTATATTATTCAAAAATAAGGGACACATATTTTTTTATTTGTAAATTAAACCAAAAATTACAACGATTTAGCCCATTAAAGTTACGTGTAACACGCCGTGCTGCATTTTTTCGCACGGGGTGTCGTCACACGTAACTTTAATGGGCTATATTTTTGTTATTTTTTGTTTAATCGAAAAATAAAAAATACGTGTCCAATATTTTTTATATTATCCAAATCACGGATCAAATAAAATGTAATTATTTGGACCCTGCCCCCCTAGCCATGTTACAATCGAAATCCGTTCTCTAATCGGTAACGCCTCGGCGTCTTCAATTGTAGAAAACGATAAGTTGGTAGCCATGTTGACGCACCTGAGTCGGCCGCTCGTTCTACAATGTAGCGTTTGTATAACAAAGGCTGCAGCGTTAAATATTGTAGAAACGATTTTAAACGATGTGAACTTGGCTACGAATTGTCTATTCGTTTGTTCCGACCACGCGACTTTACGTTGAGATGACGTCATTCCCATACGTTTTATCACTTTTCGACAGCGTTAACGATTGCAGAATAATAACTTGGCTAAGCGTGCTGGAAACTACCCTATTCTATAGTGAATATTACAGACTCCGCTTGATTGTAATAAATCTTTATAAGATTACTAGCTGCTGCCCGCGACGTCGTCTGCGTGAAGCCTCTACAGCACTAAAAATACCTAAGGTGCCAGTGTCGCTATAGCATTATAAATAAACAACTTTTAAAATAGCATTATAATATACGTTTTTTTCGCAAACGAAGCTAGTGAAGAGAGTTATATGGGAATCCTGCTGAGTCCAGTCATAAGATGTGACTGAAGGAAATAGAGAAAATAATGCAGGAATACATTCCAGGACAGGAATACGTATAAAGGTATCATACCTTACAAGACTTTCCCTATAAACTATTTTGGTAGTTATACTGCCAGGAGCCAAAATGTAAAGACAGTCAGAACTGGTGGCGCGGGAGCAAGCGTCGTACAGTTGCCCGTGTGAAAAGCAACTCGTCCTGAGGCCGACACTCGCTACCCTCAGTGTCTGCCCCTGCGACTTATTGATGGTCATCGCGAAGCAAACACACACGCGCTTGAACTGGAACGGGAAGTTATGGGGTATGAGGGGAAAGTGTGGTATAAATACTGCCTCGCTGACGCCACAACCCGCAAGAATTTCCGCCTCAATGGTGTGTCTGTGTGAAGCGAGATGACTTTAAGGCGGGTCCCGTCACAACTTCGAAGCATAATCTGGACACCGACCTTCAGCTTGATGGTATGCGCCGGAAGTCCACTTGCTGACAGGGAAATCAGAAATTCCACGGAATAACGTGTGGCATCATCTTGCTCGATAACAGTGTTTATCGAGGTGTAGACCACTTCATTCTTCTCAATTTCCGAGAGAATGCATTCGTTAACTGCTGCAGCCTGATCATTTTTAGGCGTCAAAATGGCCCGCTCACATACCCAAGAATTCTGCTGGTGCGGTATACGACTGATGTCCCCGTACATACAGTGAATGAGTTTTTCTAAGCTGGATACCACTCTACCGAGAGACTCTGGAAGCACCAATGGTGGTTATTTCGCCCGGATCGTAATTTGTCTCAGCGTTATACTCCCGATTTCCACGGTCTTGATGTGGTGATGATTGGAGAGCTGGTAACCCATATTCGATCAGAGGATTGCCGCCGATAGAAATTACCACATCTTGAAGTGAACTGAGACAGGTGTTCAGCACGCGTTCATCAGTTACTTCGACTTCGTCTCTAGTAGCACGCCTCAAAGCTCGTAGAAAATCTTCAGACAGATGATGGCGATACTTCTCCCACAAAGCTACCGGGTTCACGACTCCACAAAACACCAAGATGACGGCAAGCAGATGACGCATGTGACTGGGACTGTCACTGACGCTTGCCTCCGCGAGGGTGTCATCCCAATTAGGCAAAAGGCTGTGCGGTAAGTGGGATACTCCACGCCATCAAATGTCCTCAGAAAGGCGAAAGACGTTGGGCCTGAGACAGTGTGATGTAACAACCGCAGAAAATAGCATTCGCCACTATTCGGGTGCACGGTATAAACCCTACACAATGCGGTGTCCTTGAAAATTCCCGAAAACCTTTCACAGCACCTTTTTTTTATGGTGGGAAAAATCAAGCATTGACGTCCCCCGCCCTTGGGTGGAGCGGGAGATAGTGTCAGACTCTTACTGACTAAAAGACCCACCCCGTTTCTTCTAGCTTTCATACCGGGGCTCGAGCGCCCTTTCGGATAACCCTGGTCCCAGTAGGCTTCGACCCGGCTGGGTCCCTGCTGTTGCTGACAACTCCTTGAGGCGCGCGGGAACAGTGCGCGCCGTCGACGACTTGGGCTTGGTCCGGACAGTTACCGGACGGCCGTACAGCGAGCTACCCATTGCTCACTGTCCGCAAGCCTGCGTCTACGTTGGCTGGAAATCGGGATCAGAATCCCGGCGACGGCGGCGGCGATAACGCCGTTGCCTGATGCGTTCGGCCTCCTCCTTTGCGAGCATTACTGCTTCGCAAAAGTCGGTGACCGCCTGTCACTCCTCCTCGCTCCGGACCATGGCCTCAACCAAGGCCCGGCGCGAGAGGTCTCCGCCGCCGATGCTCTGCCCAAGAAGGGCACACCTCGACTGTGTGCTCCACCGTGTCCTCTGGGCGTTCCGCACAGTGGCGACACCCGGGCGTCACTTCCGCATGAATCGAGTGCAGGAATCTCCCGAACGAACCATGTCCGGTGAGTACCTGCGTCATGCGGAAGGTAAGGACGCCGTGAGGTCTTTCCAGCCACGCCTCAAAGAGGGGACTTACCGACCTTTCACAGCACCTCCTCGTCGATGTCGGTTGAATACACCCCTTTGCTTGTTGTACGTGTAATATGAAGGCACCTCGTCATACGTAAGAGATTTCGCAATCTGGTCGACTTCACAGAGTCTGAGAAATGCTACCATGTAATATCTAACACCGCATTTTTTTTTTAAATTGTCTTCCTGAACTCTGCTCAAGATTTTTAGGGTTTTTTTGGAACTTGAATTTGTTAAAACGAACTATAATATGAAGCAAATGCACATTACCATCTATGAATTTTAAGAATAACTAACTACTAACCTCGCCAACATGATCAAATTTAAATGAATAATTTCCAAAAACTGTTAACATATAACTTGATTTGATTTTTATGAAATCTCATAGATGGCGCTGCTTTAAAATATTGTGTTTATACTACTAACATTCATTAAATTATGTTTCTCTGCCCAAGTTACTTTAATGGCGTAGTTTTTATAGTGTAAAGCTAGATAATAGCATGACTTACTCAAAAACAACATTTAAATATGCGTCCTTATATTACACGCTGTCACAGAATGCGTAAGAAAAATAAAGATTCACAGCTCCTCCCCCGTAGGTGATAGCGTGATAATATGTAGCCTATATGTTGACCCGACCTCTCAGTAATATTCATGCAAAATTTGAAGTAAATCCATGCAGTACTTTTTGAGTTTATCCCGGACATACATACAGACAAACAGACAAAAATTCTAAAAACTATATTTTTGGCTTCGGTATCGATTGTAGATCACGCCCCAAGTATTCTTTTTAAAAAATATTTAATGTACAGTTTTGACTTTCCTACGATTTTATTATATGTATAGATAATTTATTGATTATGAAAAAACCGTTTTATCACATCCGAATTCATTATCTATTTGTTTACAAAAACAAAAAAAAATTGTTTGCAAATTCTCGGTACATTTTACAATCTTACGGTGTTTGCAAGTATCTGGTGACAATACAAAAAAGTAAGGCCTTGCTTACTGACTTGGACCACATTTTTAAGAAACCTTTGCCAACAAGAAAAGCGGTTTTTTTCACAGGTATTGTTTTTAAGACCTAGAGAAGGAATAAGAACAGTTTTTACAAAATTAAACCTTTAATTATTAAGGGAAGGAAAGTGGTTTCATACAAGCGGAGCTGCAGTCATAAGCTAGTCACGAATACAATATTACGATACAAGTGCCTAAAGTCATTAGGAGTAGATTATTTCAAAGCGTTAAGCTTCTTCCACTTTATTTAATTTAATAACAGAACAAGAAATTTCTTTTATTTGTAGTCTGAATATAAATTACAAAACAGAAATAAAAATAATATAAATTATTAAGTCTTATCAAGAAAAGGAAGAAGTGCAGAAGTAGTTTTATTGTTTTAAAACTACGTTCACCTACTTATTAAGAAAAATGGTTGAAGTTTCTTCTGTAAAGTTAGTCTTGTGTTGGTAACTATTTATTTATTTGTAACCGGTAAAAAGGTTGTTGTTTGGAAATAATAATAACTATAATTTGTACCTAAACATGTTAGGATGAATAACATGTTTTCATGGGTATAACTTGGGTTATGCGGAAGAGAACCCTGAGACCCTAGAACGAAGGCAAAGAAGGAACAGGAGTGGGTTTTAGTCAGTAAAAGTCTGGCATTTCCCACCTTTAAAAAAATGTGCGCATAACTTCCACGTAAAACCAATGTATACTAATAATATTAGGGAATAAAACGAATAATTACAACTTTTAGAACGAGAACCTCAAAATCTTGTGTTTCCTGATAGCTACAGCCTTTAAGTCAAGAGTGAATAGGTTACTTCTGGGCAAGCGTGCTCCATCGTCGATCACATCATCACTTACCATAAGATGAGATAGAGGTCAAACGCGAGCCTATCTATAATAAAAAATAAAAAAAATCACGACGACTACAATGATATGCCAATTAATAATTAAAAATAAGTTATTTGATAAGTGTGTATGGCACTGTTTAATTCCATGAAGTATAGAATAGCACACAATAGTCACATTGAAAATCAATAGATACGAATTAAAACCATAATAAGTATCTAAAATTAATTCAATAAAAATAGAAGCTTTGCAAGCAATGATGAAATAAATTACATAAAGTAATGCAACTGGTTTAGTTTGAACGCTACCTACAACTACAATTACTGAAAATTATTGACTCACTTGGTAGGATTGCTAGTACATGACAGTACAACATAAAAATATTGACACTTTGTAGTACCTAGTATACACCCAAGAACTGACTTTTACTTCGTCTAGAGATAGCATTGCCATACAATATAGCAATGCTGCTAGCCTTTTGTTCACACTTCGAGTTGACAGCGACGCAGAGAATTTTTTTGTCAGTGAAGTCGGAATCTTAAGAACGAATGAACAAGTCGACGCTTCGATTCGAAGCGATGCTCGAATTCGAACGAGCCGCATAGACTAAGTTCCGACCGCAGAGACCACCACGTCTCTCTCTCGTGTGTAGTGAACACCTAAAGCCTACATTAGGATAAATCAGTGGCGTGGTCACATTGCTTGTAGAAAAGATGATCGATGAGGTCAAAAGTTTGAGTGGCAACCGCGCATCGTGGAACGTAGCGTTCGAAGGCCTGTCACAAAGTGAACTGACGTGACTCTAACAAGGTGGACGCAAGACGCACAGGATCGGTCAGTTTTAAGCTGAAATGATGACGATGATAAGTTGCATAGTCTGGAATAGTTTGTTTATTATTATTTACTCGCTCATTGCTCTCTAAATAGGGTCTCTGGAAAAGATTACCGGTATGATTAGCTTTCCGAGCTGGCTTTCTTTAATTAAATTACCCTACCTCTGCTACTATCTCCCTTGTCTCCCAAGCTTATACTTAGAATTTTTGAAACTAGCAACTTCGACTTACCGTGTCAAGTACTTCATAATGTTCCTAACAGCATTATTTATGCGGAAGCCTTTGCAACACGTACCTAGCTCTTTGTATAAACAACTTGGAAACTCACTGAGATAATGCGACTAAGTTAAGAGTGTCTTCGCTAGTTCTCATATTTCCTGAGCCGCTTAAAAACTCCGTGTTTTATCTTTTATCGCTTTAATTGGATTCTTCTAAAAAGGTTTTCCTGCTTAATCTTTTTTTTTTCAGACCTTTATTACGGAAAGAAATACTTATTTTCATATTTATTTATTTACTAGCTGTTGCCAGTGGATTCGCCTGTGTGAAAGTACAAAATTGTCCTAAGGGAATAAACCTTCCAGTTAAAGATTTGCTGTGTGCTATTCCAGGATATACATAATTAATCTACTCGTGTACTTTTTATACAAATCCGTTCAGTCGCTCAAGCGTAAAGAAGTAACAAATATACATATACTCTCACAAACTTTCACATTTACAATATTATTATTACATAATTATTTTATTATATTTTTTTTTTGTATGATGTGATTGGATCATTTACACTTTACATCCTCTTGATACATGCTTATTTATATAGCATGCATAAAAAATGTTTACACTAAAAAGTTTTTTCAACTGTATTGCAGATATAACACTGAATTTGTAGGGGTTTATCAACACTATCTTTGTTTTTGTTTGTAAGAGTTTATCTCTGAAAGAACTTGTTCGATAGCTAATTTTTTTTCACCAATAAAAAGCTGCTTTTATTCCTGAGTAACATGGGTTATATTTTATAGAAGCCAGTTCATATAATTTACCCATCTATTTTTATGTTCACAATATTTATTCGATAAACGACATTTTTGTATTGGTATCTAACAAGTTAGTAAGGATGCTATAACGGATATTCCTTCTATAAATAGAATCCAATTTATTTTCCGGGCATTTGAGATGCTTCGAAGAATATCCCAATTTCATTAAGGTTTTAGTACCATTTGTGCCATTTTAAGTTGTCCTTTGATAAAAGACCAATCATTTGTACACAAGGCTACTGAATATTAAAAGAAGGCCGCGAAATATTTGATTATTTATCTGCCTAATATCACTGTCGCCTCCGAGGCTCGCAATTACGGTCTTGGCCTTTTCCCAATTTTCAATTATTCCTTATTTACCACTAGCGGAAGGAATAAACATAAATTCGACGACAGAAAACGGACTATTTTTTTTTTCGCAGTCTATTTTTCCGGCCTGTAATTGTTTTTATGGACAACTATAAAAACTGACTCAATGATGGATTTCAAGTATCGTGTTCCAAACTGTGACGTCTGACCTGGTACAGTTAAACAACTGCCCCCTAGCCAAGTTACAACCATTTCGCTAGCGTCGAACGCTTCGAGTTGGCCGCGTCGCCGAATCTTTTGTTCTGACCACGTGACTGAGCGTTGAGGAGACGTCATTCCCGTACATTTGAAGCTTTCTGCTAGCGTTAACTATTGCAGATTAGTAACTTGTTTAGGGGTACTGGTCCTGGAACGCTACAGTTATGTTCAAACGTAGGATACAAATACAACTATAGACAGTGCTATCCACGATGACGCGACCTACTCTTCCACCTTTAGTGAGCCTTGTCTTCCACTGGACGCAATTAAGAAGGTTGGGGTGCGTCTCATAAAAATATAATTAACTAGATTTTTAGACCACTTTGGAACCGTGCACTAGCTTCTGACGTTTTATAAGTATCCATGTAGGCCTATGTGAAATAAAATATATTGACTTTGAAAAATTTTTAACAATTGGCCCAATACTTTCAGAGATTAGGTACCTCCTACAAACAAAAAAACGTAAAAACAAACTTTACTTCTTTATAATATTAGTGTAAATTATTAATTGATTAAATTATAACACCTTTACAGACGCGTCCAAAGCGATGTTTTAAGTAACACTTAAATAAAATATATAGTTAGAGTCTGTATAAAAAGTCAGACGACTTGGGTAATTATTAGGGAAAAATGAAATCTGACGTGCCTAGTCAACACTGGTTCAATAATCAAGGTTGATTAACACGTTTGCTGTGTGTACTTTCCATTCCTGCGGTACAAGGTTTATACATCTGGTAATAAAACTACATACTTTTCTTAGCCACTCGGTAAGCGATACGTATACAAGATGTTTAAACTTGGTATCGCAGTCAACGTGTTAAGAGATCTTCGGCCGTCGGAACGCGCCACCGTCGGGTTCCCAACTAACGGTAGGAGGAGTTCGCATCGGCGTCGGGACATCGATGAGGTAT
The DNA here is from genome assembly GCA_929112965.1 of Mythimna albipuncta. Taxonomy (NCBI): domain Eukaryota; kingdom Metazoa; phylum Arthropoda; class Insecta; order Lepidoptera; family Noctuidae; genus Mythimna; species Mythimna albipuncta. Next base: position 14,489,569 of record OV815969.1, read on the forward strand.
CTGGGACTCATCCACGACAGCCGATAGAACTTCGAGGAGCATTTCCGACGTCTGGCTCCCAAACAAAACCGGACTGGGGCCGCTCTCAAGCGGCTCCTGCCCAACCTTGGGGGTCCAGACGCCTCCTGCCGGAGGCTCTATGCGGGGATCGTTCGGTCCATGGCCCTCTACGAGGCGCCGGTGTGGGCGCCGACGCTGCAAAAGCGACCGGTGGCCATACTGAACACCTGCCAGAGGGTCATGGCAATTCGGATGGTGCGGGGATACCGAACGATTTCCCGCGAAGCGGCGAGCCTTCTGGCTGGCCTACCACCGTGGGATCGGGAGGCAACAGTCCTTGCACACATGCACGACATGCGCGTGGAGATGCAACGCCGGGGTGAAAGTCCTCTGCCGCGACAGGTCGCGGCATGGCGGACAAAGCTCCGGCGGGATCTCATGGTGGAATGTCAGCGACTATCATAACCCCGTCATGGGCACGCCACAATTATGGCGATAAGTCCCCTCTTTGAGGCGTGGCTGGAAAGACCTTACGGCGTCCTTACCTTCCGCATGCTGCTTACGCTCCACCCAAGAGCGGGGGTTGTTATAAGATGATTTTTCACATCGAAAAAAAAAAGAGATCTTGATCATAGTTTACTAATAGAAGAATTTTATAAAAAGTATCGAATATAAATATTTTTTAAATTATGAAATATTATCCAAAAAAAAACCAAGTCGTTTGAAGTTTAGAAAGACTATATGGTATTGAAAATTTTATAATAAAACTACCAGAGGGCGACGTGGTAGAATATGTAGTTCTATACAAATATTTTTAGGGTTCCGTACCTCAAATCATTTTGTTGTCCGTCCGTCTGTCTGTCAAGACCCTTTATCTCAAGAACGCGTGGAGGTATCGAGTTGAAGTTAAAACCATATATACTCAGGTCTGCGGTCCCTTCAAGCTGTGAAAAAAATATATTTCTAAGAAAAGATACGGCCGTTTATGTTGCAAAAACACATTTGATGCTCTCAAAGATCGAAATTCATAGGATACTTTCCGTTGATCCTGAAATTACTAAGTAACTAAATGTGAAACTGTTATACACACAGTTTCACATTTAGTTACATATCTATCTATCTTTAGATTAAGATTTCATAAAATCTACTTCTCTTTCATCCTACACACTTTTGTCTACATTTCTTTTAAATTTTCCTTTCGGAGGTCTGTTGTAAGAAATTTCTTTGGATATAAGCAATAAGTACTTTTGTGCTAATATTACAAAGGTACCTATTTCTTATTCCCAAAGTTTCCATTATCTTTTTCTTTTTTTTTTTTTGTGGACATAAAAAGTAAAATAAATCTTTTCTGATTTTTGTTTTTGTTTATAATGAATAAACAACAAAGGTTTTTTTTAAGTTAAAAGTATAATTATGCATGAAGCTAGTCATGCATAAATGGGGTTAGAGTTTGATAACGTTATGGCAGACATGAAGCTTGTGTCACTACGTCACAAAATATTAGAAAGTATACCTATTTAGTTTTTCATGCGGAAAATAGTCTCTTTCTTTTCTATTACAATGTGGATGATTGGAGAGAGAGAGGGAGGCCAAAGAAAAGGTGGGTGGATTGTGTGAAGAGTGATATGAATTAAAAGGAAGTTAGTGACAGCATGACGGGTGACAAGACCCTAAAAAACACAGAACAAGGGCAGGTAGAAGAGTTTTGTATTAGAATGTGATTGTAACACATTTTAATGATATTACAGTAGTTATTAGACAGCAAATGTGTCGATTCAACTTCATCAACAAGCTCCGCTGAGGTGTTTAACAAAATGTTCAGCTCCATTCCAAATCTGCATATTGTTTACTTTTTTTTAGCGGTGGGAAAATCTTCTAATGACATCCCCCGCTCTTGGGCGGAGCGGGAGATAGCGTCAGACTTTTACTGACTAAAAACCCACTCCTGTTCAATCATTGCCTTTCGTACCTTGGCACATAAAACTACATAAATTTTATAAAACAATATCCAATAAGAATGATTTTGCAATTAAAACAATTATACCTCTTTAAAATATTAAATCACATCGAACTTAAATTATAAAGGTGAGTGGTTTGTGAGTGTGTGTAAGTTTGCTACTTCTTCATGCACAAACGGCTGAACGAATTTCGAAGAAACTTAGTATACGGGAAGACCATATCCTGGAATAGCGCATAAGATACGTTTTAGCCCTTGGGATCAGCTTTCCACTATCATGCGAGCGAAGCCGCTGACATCAGCGAGTAGAATAGTAATTCTATTATCCAGGCCGTACGTAAATGAGCCATTATCCCTAGTAGAGGAGTATAACGACGAACAACAACTAGTCCTATCTCTCGTTTTTTGCTGTGGATGTCATGTGAATGCTAAGTATTTTATCGAGCAAATTGCTTGCCAAGCGCACGACTCGATGAGCAACACGACAGAGCTTAGATGAAAAAAAAGTAGACGCCGTTGGAAATTAGTTTTTTTTTTTTCTAACTTTATCACTAATATGATTAAGGCGAATGTTTCTAGGTGTGTGTATGTTATGGTATGTTACTTCTTCACTATCAAACGGCTCAACGGATTTCGATGAAACTTGGTACATGAAATTCAAAATTTATAGTAGGTACACTAGCTTTTTCCAGCGGCTTCGCCCGCGTGGCATTAGGTACTTCAAATTTCATCCAAATCCGTTCAGCCGTTTTTGCGTGATTAAGTAACAAACATCCAAACATCCACACTTTCACATTTATAATATTAGTTAGGATTATGATAAAAGTGTGTAATGTTAGTGATTACCATCGAGGCGGTATTAAGTCTTAAAAGAGCCGATAACGGTAATCATTAATTACTTACGTGTATAATACTACGTTTTTCAATACACTTGTGAAGAAAATAACTGTAAAACTAGTAAACTTTTGTGGCGGCAAAAATCTGTTTTCATATGCGCACCCATATTTTTTTAAATTTACCTTTCAATACACTCACTGAAATGAATAAACGTAGGTTGACCGGCGACTCGTAGGGGACGACCTACGCCCAGTCTGATACGATAATGCATTAAAACTATGGCGCGGGAGCGGTTGAACAATAAGGTTTTAACCACATTATAGCACTAGTGCGTAATGGTAATCAAAATGTCACAGTTTGGTAACAAGGGCCATTATGTACCTAAGCGCAGTGCAATAAGAGTCACTTTCTGAGCATTTGTATTGAAAAATAGTTTTTTTTTTAACATAGGCCTACATGAACACTTATAACTTATAAAACGTCAGAAGCGAGTGCACGGGTAGACCATTTCCCTAAAAAGCACATAGAATACTTATATCCCGGAAATATGTTCTCTTGGGATATTTTTTTACTATCACACGGACGAAGCCGTTGGCAGCTGCTAGTATGTATAAAAATACATCGTAATAAGAGAAAAAGTCTGAGAAAAACATTTCCGCACAGTGGCTTTCCCTTGAAAAACTATCTCATTTTATCATGCAAACTATTTGTCAAGGAAAAATATAGAGAAATTTTATTTCAAGGTAAAATGTGACAAACAACTTCATCTTCGTATTATTAAGATCAAGTACTTCATCCATGGTTAATATTCCTAGTCATATCACGCGACATTGACCTAACGCAAGACTTTACTATGTTATCCAGTGACACAGAAGAAGCATTCTGCTAAACTAAGCAATGGCAATGGTCAACCTTAAGCTACTAGCTGTAATGAGCTCTATAGTACTGATAGTTAAGCTGGTTGTAAACTAAAAGCTAAGCTAATTTAGTTTCAGAAAGCTAAGCTAATTTAGTTTCAGAAAGCTAAGCTAATTTAGTTTCAGCTTGATTCCATCGAAGCTGAGGCTATCTACTCTTATAATTATAAAGAGGCAAAGTTTGTTTTTTTGTTTCAAGTTTTTTAGTTTGTAGAAGGTAATCCCTGGAAGTACTGGTCCGATTGCTAAGTTTTTTTTTTTTACTGAAAGAAAGCTGCTTTAATCTATACTTAGACTAGATATTATGTACGCGGGCAAAGCCATGGGCAAAAGCTAGTTTTTCATGTTTACGTATGTGCAGATTGCAACCTACGCGAAACAGTAATTCTAGCGAATAAGGTGTCACATCCTCACGCGCTAAATGCCCCGGACTTTGGGAGTAGCAGAGCGATCCCCGGACACCGTAGGCTTGCGGATGGCGGGTAATAGGTAGCTCGCCGTCTGATAAGGACCAATTTAAACTGTCAGCATATTGACGGAGCAGGTACGACTGATGCCTGTTAGTTGGGTTGCGGGATTGTTCGAAAAAGCTACCGTGCTCACACACATACCATGAACACAGAACACTTCCTCTCGTTCCACACAGAACGGGTCACTTAACTTAGCCAGTTGCATTGATATATGATAAGCGATACGCAGAGGACTCAAACACGCAGTTCGTCTGATTATGGATAGTTTTGAACGTTAGTCTCACATTGATACAGGCTACAGGTATAAACTGGTCTCTCGGTTCTAAGCAAGTTGCCTGTCAGCGCGGCTTCAGCCTAAACTAAGCCGTATAACAATGAAAAATTACCTCAGCTTTGCGAGATACGTTAACTATCTTAGCTCAGCTTCTTGTCTACAACTGGCTTTGTACTATCACAATAAACTAGCCAGTTAACTCTAGCTTGGTTCAGATGGTATAATTATGTGACCCACATAGGGCTCACGTACAACTAACTAACCAACTGTCGTCAGTTATAAAAAGTAGTTTAATAAATGTGCAGCACGTAGTAGGTACTTCGTTCTTCTTTGTTGACATGAACGGCGTGAGCTATCTTGGACCAAGAGCAGTTTTTTAAGTTGTCAGTGCGGTTTGTTGATAGTTTTTTTGAAGTGAAAACTTCTTTAGCGGCGTTGAGCACTTTTTCTGTAATGGGTATAAAATCTTAAACTCGCGTCAGGACACCGGACCTGATCGAAAAAGCGTAAGACGGATGGAGAGTATTTAATGTAAAATAATTGTAATAGTTTTAAAGTGTTAAATTTTTTATGTAATATAAATTGTCATGTTTGTGTACGATAGCGCAATAAATGAATATTGTATTCTACCACATAAATGATAGTACTTTTATACTGATTAAGCAATTGGTGCAAAATTATTCCCTAACCATTCCAAAATATCAAACATGCTCAACGTTAATAATCAAGTTTTCACTTCTGCCGGCACTCCCGGAGTGCAACCCGTCTTTTTTTTTTATTGTTGTTAGGTTTGCGCTTGACCGCTATCTCAGCTGATGGAAAGCGACAATGCCGTCGATGATGTTTTGTCTATAAAAAAATAAACTATTATTCATCATAATTAGACAGAGCGAGACCTTTTTAGGGTTCCGTAGCCAAATGACAAAAAACGGAACCCTTATAGATTCCTCATGTCTGTCTGTCTGTCTGTCTGTCTGTCTGTCCGTCCGTATGTCACAGCCACTTTTTTCCGAAACTATAAGAGCTATACTGTTGAAACTTTGTAAGTAGATGTATTCCAAGGTTGTCTGGAAGACATCGCTTTCAGCGATAAGACCGCCGCTGTGCACATAGGTTTAAGTTTCTGTGAAATTGTTACTATTTTGGTGTACAATAAAGTTTATTCTATTCTATTCTATTCTGTGAACCGCATTAAGATTTTCACAAAAAAATAGAAAAAAAGCAATAAATTTTGGGGGTCCCCATACATAGAACTGAAACCCAAAAATTTTTTTTCATCAAACCCATGCGTGTGGGGTATCTATGGATAGGTCTTCAAAAATTATACTGAGGTTTCTAATATCATTTTTTTCTAAACTGAATAGTTTGCGCGAGAGACACTTCCAAAGTGGTAAAATGTGTGTCCCCCCCCCCTCTAACTTCTAAGATAAGAGAATGATAAAACTAAAAAAAATATATGATGTACATTACTATAAAAACTACCAACGAAAATTGGCTTGAACGAAATTTAGTAAGTAGTTTTTTTTTAATGCGTCATAAATCGAAAAAAATTCACTATTATTAAAACATCCATCAAAGTTACAACACATGACAAGAACTTTTATATTATGTTACTTGCTGCTACGGAACCCTTCATGGGCGAGTCCGACTCGCATTTGGCCGGTTTTTTTTCTAACAAGCTCTTATTAGCTTCACTTGTAACTAACTATGTATGTAAGAAAATCTTGGAATCTTAATTTGACCCACTTTCCGGTCTTCGATTAGGATAAAATTTTGCACACGCTCTGAGTTCTGATGACAATACATGACTAGCTAAGAAACGTAATTACAAATCCAATATGGCGGCCTCCCCAAGATGACGGACTGGCTGTTTGTAATCCACCCCCATGATAAGGGTGTCAAATGAAAAGGTTTGCTGTCAAGAATACAAAAAAAATAGTCATGTGACTCAAATCCAATATGGCGGACGTCCAAGATGGCAGATTGGCTATTTGAAATGTACCATGATATGGGTATTAAATTTAGTGCGTGCTAAAAGCGCGTTTTTTAGTGTTTTAAACTATTATATTATTTGTAAATACTTTGTTCCACTCTCAGAATAACTCTAGTATCGTGACCCGGAACAGCTACCTGTTGGCTATACAAATATTTGCTCCGTGTGGGAATTGAACCCGTAAAACAAAAGGCAGCAGTCAATCGCTCAACTACTCCGCCAACGGTGCCATAAAACATTATTTTCATTTAATTATGATCAGATCCTGTTATATATTTTACTCTTTAAGAAAAGGCTACGAGTAATTTTCAGATCTTACTAAACGTGCAATTTACGACTTAGGGTAATTCTTTTTTTTGTATTTTGCGAATCATAAAAGCTAGTGAAGATAGCAGCATTTCTTCTGCGGTCATAGAATATCCAGCCTTAGAATTATCGCCATTAAATGTGACAGGATACATATTTTGCGATGCAGGAACAGCGGTGGGTGGTCTGTCGATCTGGGTCAATAAATAGGTCAGCGGTGTGTTTGCGTTAAAATCTGCCGCCAGCAGAAAATTCACCGCAATGGAGTCATTTGCTATCGGGATAGCTTACAATAATGTTAGAGGCTTAGACCTTAATGTGACATCGCAGTTTCGACGAATCAGGGTTGTCAAACTTGAAAACTATGGTGAGGTTGAATTTTTTTTGGTCCGTTTACCAAGCAGTTCGTGCGATGGTGTGATCGAAAATTCTAGGCAAGTATAGAAATCATTTGTTCCTTTTTGGCTTAATTTGTTGATGATTTATTAAATACGAATAATAATAGTCTAATATGTAGATTATGTTATATTTGTTGATAAAAATGGGTTTTGTGACGTTAGCGACGACATACGCTCTAGCTGTTATCCCAATTTATTTTAGCCCGTTACAACATGATTTTTTCCCATTATGCTCTATGAATTGTAGTCAGTAATACAATTTAAAAAAAACTTACAGAAATACAATTTTTCAGATCAATTATTTCTTTTGTCAGTTTTCCAACTCAAAAAGCCATTACTCGAATTTAAAAAACTTGAATAAAAATTCGATTGCTCATGCGCCCACTTAGCTACTCGAAAGTGCAGTTATCCGTAGCTCGAAATTTGCATCCTGTGATATCTTTTGATTCATGTATAGTGGGAATTACAATTTATGAGAGAGGTCAATACTCCAATGTATGCAGTAAAATTCATTTGAGGCGCTATGTATGTAACATTTGGCTCTCTCTCTTGGTGCCAAAATGCTAATGGCACACTAAATGTATTACCGAGACTAAATCATAGTTTTAGGTCACGTAAATGAGTGAGATTTATCTCTATGTTAGTTACTATTTTCTTACACACGTATTACTAAATGAATAATAAATTCAGGTACACTTTTATTATATTTCACTACACAAAATAAGTATATAGAAGACTATAAAACTCATCTACGCTAAAAGAGAGCGCTTGGGTTTCTCAAATGATAACGGGCTTGATGGAATAAGATTATGCAATTCCGACGCATACTCTTCGAAATGTAATATTGATAGAAAATCGATAGGCTAGTAGCGAGACGTTATTGCTTAATTCATTAAACCACAAGCGAAGGCGTTCGCGCTATTGTGTCTGTGATTTCCACGATTGAAAGGTTAAGGCATTGGAACCTCAATAGATGGTCAATGGTCAATTTGATTTGTTTTTCAATAGACTCAACGGCATCGATCTGCCTGGATCCTTTTCAAAGACGAGAGCAGAGGCCTTACTACATATGAGCTCTTAACGCGATCTATTTGACGACCAAAACTGAACTTTTTTTTTCTTATTGATAGGCTTGCGTTTTACCACTATCAGAACTGTTAAAGGTTCCATCCCTTTACTATGTAGGGTATGTAGCTCCATCCCTCTTTTTCACTCGCACGTCTCACATTTTAACACGTCATAGTAAGGCTGTAGTACTCCAAACATGATCAAGCTTGCGCTTGTAAGCATAAAGCTGTTAACGCAAGCAATAAGTAAGTGGTATTATTAACATCAAAAATTGCCTCACTATTACTACTCCTACTGCTATAGATGCTATTCATTTTTTTATTCTACTAAATGTATAATATCAGCAAAAGCTCCTAAATAAACTCGAGTACAAGTAACTAATCCGCGAACTTGGTCAGCCCTGTGGACAGCCACTGATCTAGGTTTGTGTTCGGAAATGAAGCTGACCGCGACCCGGCTCCCATCTGCCCCCACTAAACGGGCCTCCGCATTACATCCTTTGAAGTTCCGCTTTTCCTCTACCGACCTCGAATATACGGGGACATTTTGTTTGTGAATAGTTCATGTTCCCACAAATGCACGAATTTAAATAAATGTTTTATGTTTGTCATTTCTTAATGTGAAAAGTTTGTGGAGTTTGCAAGGATTTCCATTCGAGTGGAAACGTTAACGTTGATAAACTTTGTGAATATTAAATGAAATGGAAAACTCGATACAACGTTTGAGTGTAATGTTATATAGAGTTGTGAAGTCGTCACACATGACTGGAATGTGTTATGTCGCTTGGAATGTTTTTGCAGTCATCACTTTTTTTTTTTTGGTGAGCAATATCATCCAATGACAACCCCCGCCGAAGCGGGAGATAGTGTCAAACTCTTACTGACTAAAAGCCCACCCCGTTCCTTCTAGCCTTCATACCGGGCCTCGAGTTCCCTTTCAGATAACCCATTTATCACTTCCAAATACAACTTAGTTTCGAGACAAAGTATTTTTGAATATTTAGTACTAATGTAATATTTTGATTATCGATTTCGTTTCTATTATATATAGTATTCTATGTAAACCCATTATTTGTGCCCGTTGTTGTGTGCCACCATTGCCAAAGTAATTTTTCTGCTTAAGTTTGTTCTAGCCAAGCTCTTAATTAAATTTTGTAAAATTATTTATAAGTAAAAAGTAATTACGATTAAAGTATTTTCTCGAAATGTACAACCGTAAGTATTACAAGAAAAACAATTATGGCGAACCCGAAATTAATCGTCAATTTAAATTGATGAACAATGTCAGAAACTTTTACTCAATATTAATTATAATTAATGAATGTACGTCGTTTACTGAGTCATTCGTTTGTGAAGTAATACAAATACTATTACGGTATTCCATAGTCGCAAAAATTCATTTCAAACCGCCCGCGTTCGGCACATCCAATCAAATTCCAATTTGCAGTTAAATCGATTTAAATTTAACGAAATAGAGCGCTTATTTTATTGAGACCTTATCTATACATACAGAAAAGTATTATATAGGTTTGACCTTCAAGCTGATTGCTGTAGCCCTATTAAGTAATTGTATTGCAAATACATAAGTTAAGTTCTGCAATGACTACGAGATTGTTCAAAAATAGTCATATGTATCGTCAGTTTCATTTGGTATTTGTAGTCTAGTAAACAAGAAAGGTTGTACTTTGGAAAACCTCAGTTACTCTGATCTATAAAGGTCTTTTGTGTTGTTTTTTAGCAAGATTGCACTAGATGAACACATACACTACAAATTCCTCTTCACGAAAATCTTTGGCGTAGGTTCTTTGGTGTACTTCTGACTACTATGATTGTCAAAAGTTACAGAATGGAAGGATACTGCGCACTTTGAAAATAACAACAGAGGATTTAATTTAATTCATTAAACCCCAAGCGAACGCCGGCGTTCGCGCACCCATTGTCTTTCTATTGTGTCTGTAATCCTCATGATTGAAAGGTTTATGCAGGAAATTTTATTCACCTCTCTAGCCTTTTTCCAACTAACTTTTGGTTGGTTTCCAGTATAATCGAATCGGAAATAATTTTATTTATTGAAACAGGTGTGCGAGTTGAAAATTAAGATTTTACAATTCGGACCTTTACGGCATGATACATTTTTAAAAGTCATAGAACAGAAGTTGTTTTTTATGATGTTAGTAATTAATACAATCCTGCAAGTTTGTCAGTGTTTTACAAATAAACTTGTATAAATATTATTTATGATTGTAAATTCTGACAGGTAACAGAGGACGCAGTACGCAAATGGAATGCTTAACTAAAAAACCACTGAAACGTGACAAAACTCTGTGCGAATATCAAATTACCTTTGGTACCAGTAAAACTCATTTAAGAAATAGGAACAGCCCATTTATTTAACAGCTGTATCATTAGGTATATATATATACATAGATTTATTCTGATCTGTGAAGGCACGCATGTAAAAAAGAAATTTCACGCCCCGACGATCGCTAATGTTTTTATTGGGAGCACACGGGGAAAGGGGAAAATTGGAGTCGTTTATTTTTATAGAGGTATGTATAGACACTGATTTCTAGTATTGGGTACATACTTTTGTTACTGAGTGCCATGTAGGGGTAAAAAGTTTTGTGGGTTAGAATGTTAGGTCCTGATATAAAAGGGACATTACCTTGTTATGTTTTTCGTAGGTGGTGTTACATTTTTATATTCCCTGTAATGCTTTTCGTGGGTATCATAAAAAAAGACTGAGTAATGTCTGTACTTTTAAGGGTTCTTTCTTTGACACCTGTTTCTTTATAGATATTTACCTTTTGTATGTGGTATAGGTTACGGGCTTTTGGTTGAAATAATGATAATGAATTGAAACCTTAACAAAAAGTAATTTACTATTTTAACACTTCAATGCTCACCTTTATCTGTTATTTCGTGGTTTTTGGAAAGTAAAAGATCATGCTCATATAAATAAAATCAAGAAATATTCTGTTTCATGTTTCAACTGTGACTGCAGTTCGTCGAGATGGTCTGGGTCAGACTAAAACCACCGCAGTTTGGGAAATCGAAACAGCTATTGCATTCGAAACAGTCGCAAACCACTTTATTTCCTGTTAGCCATCAATCGGTCATCGAATGTGAACTGGGCTCCTCAATGTAAAGCCAATATCCTACTAGAAACTTGAAACCAATATTCGCAAGTTGTTATTGTTCTCTAAGTGTCTGTAAATCAACTATGGGCTGGCTTTATCTCAAGTAGAGGATAAGTAATATCATACAAGACTTTTAAGCACACTACCAGTCGATGCGAAAGAGTTTTTCGATGCCCTGTTTTAGTTTTTTTTTTAAGATTAATCCTTGTAAAAATCCATGAAGCAATCACTCCTATCAAAATTAGAGACTCTACACTAGAAATTCAAATTCAAGCATAGCATAGTCGGCCTTATAATGTTCCTGTGTTATGTTGTTGTTTTTGTTGTGTTGTTGTTGTTGGACACAGGCCTCCTCCCCAGGAAAGGGAATGGGCCATAATCCACCACGCGGGCCCAGTGTGGGTTGGTGAATGTTTACCAATTTTTTGGCTCTAGGACATTTCGGTGTCCTTACAATGTTTTTCTTCACTGTTTTGACTGCAGTGGTGATGAAAACAACAAACCTCTTACACAAAGTAAGAGGAAACCAGCATGTCCTAGAACCAAAACTTCGAATATTTATGACATCCACCAACTCACACCCGCGTGGTGGATTATGGCCCATTCCCTTTCCTAGAGAGGAGGCATAAGTCCCAGCAGTAGGAACATTAAAAAGGCTGATGATGATGACGATGAATTCGCCTGGCTAGGTTTGAACCCGTGACCGTAAGTTCTAGCAGTACAGTCTGGTGTTTAACTGGGACAGACTAACTATTTGGATTAGTGAAACAAAAGAACATCAGAGTAATCTATTCAAATAATTTAATTAACAGGTGATTTATCATGTGATTTTGCGGTCATACCTAATGTAATGTTGTATTTGTGTAGAAATTACACAAATTACATTATTTGAAATTCGAGCGTGTTTGCTAAGATGATATAAGGACTGATATATTACTCCATTAATTAAATTAATTAGGCCTGTTCACTCCGTTTACATTATGAGCAGGATGACGCATTGCTCTGACACCCGAAGTAATAATAAAGAAGGTGATAATTTTCATCTGTAATTTTCACTCAGCTTGCTTTTCATTCTGAATAGAGATGAGGACAACCTTACCATGACGTGTTAAAATGTCAAGCGTACGAGCGAGAAAGTGTTATGGAGCTATAAACCCTATGCAGCTTCATTTCTTTAACAGTTCAGATTAGATCGTCAAATGGATCGCTTTAAGACCTCGTGGTAAGGCTTCTGATCGTCATTCATTATATTAGCTCACTGCGTATTGATGATTTGAGATTTACAAATTAAAGCGTTTCTTTTTTATTCGGTAATTTAGATGAAGATCAGACTATTACTTACCGAAGAAAGCAAATTATATAAAAGTCCATTAATTACTAACGGAAAAAACGTGTATTTTAACACTCTCAAGGGAATAATATTCAAAAGATATATCCCGTAAGCCTGAAATTTGGCAAGAAGTAAGATCTTACAGCTAAAGTACAGGAAAAAAATCTAAAATCTGTTTTGTTGATACGTCACATAAAAAAATATTTTTTTGTGATTCGGGAAAACCTTCGTAACTCAACTGTTTTCATAGGTAGTACGGAACCCTCAATGCGCGAGTCCGACTCGTACTTGCCCGGTTTTTAAAAGATAAAACGTTGAATCACACGTCATTTTAATAAAAGTTTATACAACGTTGAAACGACAGATAAGCTTTTCTTAAAAGGGGGCTTTCCTTTTACTATCCGACTTACCCTGAAATCACAAAAAAAAGTTCGTAGTTCCTTACACTTACGTTCAAATAACTCGACCAAATACATAAAACAGCTGATTTTCATTCCTGGTCACATATAAAAGTTTTTCGTATTGAGGAGTACTATGACCTCATCATCATTAAAGAAAGCCCATTTGTCATTTCAACGTTGTAGGTGTGTGTATTTTTGTTAATCAAAGGAGTAACAAACATACAGAATAACATATAACATACAGTACAACATATACAATATTATTTTTGTAAAAATCGTTCCGCCGTTTATTTCAATGTTCGGTACACGGTTAGATTATATCTTTGAAAACTATATTTTTCTTTTTTGAGATGCAAAATCAACGAAGAACTTCATCTGCTCTAGATCAACCAAGAGAGCTGGTCAGAATTTTACTGACTACAACCCACATGTGCTCCTTCAGTCTCCTTTTGCGTTTCAGAACCATGGTAAAACTTTTGAACATTCTCACAGCCCTGGAATACACAGCCACAAAACACTGTACAAAGGCGTACTTAATGCCTTAGGCATTATCTGCCTGTCAACCCTAAGGTGGTTCAGAAACATAACATGGCAAATGCAACTTAATAAATAGACAAACAGAAGAGGAACCAATACAATAGGAATAGTACATAGGATACTTTTTATCCCGTATATTTCTTTAAGACACGCAAGCGAAGCCGCTGGCAGATCCTAGCTTAATATAAAGAGCGTTTTCCTAATTGCTCAAGCACTAGGTGTAATAGTCGTTATACAAAAACTACTCACCAACCTTAGTTCCACAATACAAGCTCAGAGTTTCACAGCAACGTTTGAAGTCATAAGACCACAAATGTTCGCACGACTTAACGTCCCGAGTCCGAGCCCATAACATTACACGTAAACTCCCACGCTCAGTACTTACCCACTTTTAGACTAAAAATTGAAACAACAAAAGCCCTAATCCTGCACAAAGCATAACACCCAGAGTCCAGAATACATTTTATAATTAATGCGACAGTGTGAGCACGATATGCAGCGGCCTGCACCCACGTTGAGACCATGAATCATTTTATATGCATTGGTTATTTTCAGAGTGCGAGGCAACGCAACAAAAACGCTTGGAGTTTGAAAGATAAAAAGCCGTGTTTCCTCCATACACGCTGAATGGCCAGCGGAAAAGTTTCCACAGCACTTTTGAATGGTGAAATGTAAATAGAGGTATTTTTGGGTCAACTTGAATGGGTTAAATAACGCCTGATGTTGATGTTGAAAACGTAAATTGGCTGGTTACTTCTTTTTTTTTCTGTTCGTGTTCCATATTCGAATATTAAAATCGAGTTGATTGTTCTTTTGTTGGCAAATGTGAAAAGATTCTTTTTACTTGTATCAATTGATTGTTCGAAGTAGGGTACGGTTTATTTTGATTGATTTATTCCATTAACGAGTAAGTTGATTGGATAAAAATGTTCTCACAGGCGGCTAGTTTAGTACCTACCTAGACCCTAGCGAGTTACCTGGTGAGTAGCGAAATGAAATAAGCATTCTAGTATGTTTTTTACCGACCGCAATGCGCGCTTGGTAGGTACCTAATATATTCGTAACAATCATAATCAACTGCGCTGCGAGCCTGGTACTTTCGCGGCTAAGGTTATTACCTAGACCCTAGAGAATCCCCTGGTGAGTAGCGAAGTTAAATGAGCGTTCTAATATGTTTCAAACCGATCATACGAGGCGCCTAGTATCTTCGCGGCTTGGTTTTCAGCATAATTATGTATATTGAATAAATAACTTCATAAAAGTCATACTTTGAGCATCCAAAAAAGGCAATATCCAATTATGATCATCATCTTCCTGCCCTTGTCCTGCCGTTGTATGTGAGGTCGGCGCAACACGTTTTTTTCTTCCATTCTATCCTGTCACTCGTCGCGCTATCACTAACTCCCTTTTCTTTCATTTATTACTTCGCACTCAGTCCATTCATCCACATGTAAACTTATAATTCTTTTAGTAACAGTCAATATCCAATTACCAATATACTTAGGTAAATAAAAATAACTAAAGTAAAAAGAACAAAGCTAGGCAATGGATCATTATTTATGTACATCCAGTAGAAGAGCTAAATGCCATTCCCGTGGGCGTCACAAGAGTCGACTAAGGGATTACATAAGTAGGATAGGGCATTGTGGCCTACACGAAAGGACGCTTATAGATGCCTTTTGAACTAACTAATCACTTACCTTTCTAAAAAATATCGGAGGTTGTTAAAGAAGGAAAAAAATATATTTTTCAATACACTTACTCGAAAACTGGCTCTTATCGCACTACGAATAGGTTCAACAAGCTATGTTATCACACTTGTGTTTTTTTTTTATTTATCATAACAAGAGCTTTTTTCATTCCAATTTCTTCATGATCAACCGTGATTATTATTTTTTTTGAAGCAAAGAGGTTGCAATGACCAATTTTCCACACTTGTATCAAAATGTACTAATTCAATACACTTCCTCGAAAACTGGTTTTTATTCGCACTACGATGAGGTTCAACATGCAATGTTTTAACAATAATAACAACAAGGGTTTAATTTTTCTGATTTTGTCACAGCTAAATAAATAACTGCGAAATTCTCTTAAATGTTTTTTTTATTTGCAATGAACAAAATGTCATAAATAAGCAAAGTATTTATACAATATTTAGCTCCTACCAACTAATTAACACTTATCTGTATTCTTAATTCAAAAATATTCGACTTTCTTATTTTTATTACCAGGACTTACATACCTATAGCGATTTTATACCTTTTATCATTTAGTATTTTTTTAATTATAAAATTTTTAGAGACAAAATACTTTCGTTTTATTTTTTCGTAAGTTTTCGAGGCAGGTAAAGTGAGGAATTTTTTCCACCCAGGTAAAGACTCAACGTTTATAAAAAAGAACAAAATAAAATGTACTATTCGTTTAATTCTTGCGTGAAGATCTTGACACGATAACAGTTTTTTTTATAGTTTGTTTTTTTTTGGATTCCGCTCGCGCTGTATGCCGACGACGCCGCGTACATCACCACCTCCATGAACGCAAAGTACGCGGCGGCAAAGATGCAGCGCGTCCTTGACCTCATCCCTGATTGGCTCGCCAAATGGCGACTGTCGGTGAACGTGAGTAAGACGCAGGCAATGATCACGGGATCTACGCCCCTGCCACCACGCCTGAAACTCAGCGGAGCCGACATCGAGTGGACGCCCCGGGTCAAGTACCTGGGCATAACCATCGATCGTCGGCTAACAATGGGACCGCATGTCCATAAGGTCGCCGCGCAGGGTAGAGTCGCCCGCAACCTCCTCCACCCAGTGCTCTCGTCCAGACTTCCGGTGCGCGTCAAGATGGGGATCTACAAGACCTACATACGCCCAGTCTTGACGTACGCCGCTCCGGCCTGGTACGCCCTCACAAGCGAGGGAAACAGAAAGATCCTGCAGGCCCAACAGAACCTAGCGCTTCGCACAATAGTGGACGCCCCTCGCTTTGTGAGGAACGACGTGATCCAGCGCGACCTCAAGATAGAGAGCCTGGACGAGTTTGTGCGACGCCTCGCGAAAGGGATGTTCGCGCGAGCCGACGTCTCAGCTTGGCCGCACGTCAAGCACTTGGCGCCTTGGCACGCGCGCCCCCCCGACGCGAGACCCTTGCCCCGCGACCTTATTGTCGACAGCGACTCCCCACCACCGGACTGACGCCTGAGTAGGTCGTACCAGTCTACACGCGACCTACTTAAACAATAAGACTCTACTTTTACTCTCACTCGACAAGCACCGTGTGCTAAGTTAATATAGGCACGGTGCGAGTCGACCACTCACTCGCCTCTACACACGCGCTAGACTCACGCACCGAATATTAGCGCAAGCTAACTATCCGGTGCACGTGCACTGAGCGATGTCACGCAATACAATGCCGCTCACACACACACACAAGTCGTCCCCGCGGTCTAAACCGTAACCGGCTCGCTCTGGAAGCGGGTTACACGGGGGTCTCACCTCCTACTGTAGGTTCGTAACAAGCCGGCATTCCCGTCGCAGGTCGTCCCCCGCCGGGCTTCCCCTAGGGGTCTCACCTGTCGGTGACTGACCGTGTATGTCGTGAAGCAGCAACGTTGCGCACAGCAACGTCGTGACGCGCCTACAGTACACACATACAAGCAAACACACATAGAGCAAAGCTCTACTGAGGCCATAGCCTACAACAAAGGCACCCTACCGACGAGCCTGTCGTCACAGGCTACGGCAGGACTCCGCGGCCAGAGGGCGAAGCCCTGGCGCCGCTCGGCACGTCCCCTTACGGGGACGTAGCGAAAGCCACGAGAGTGGTCATTCGTTGATCGACGTGCGAGTTGGTCGGACGTTTATGTAGTGAATTTTATTATGATATTATTTTGAAAAAAATTAAAAAACGTTTATGTTATATCATTTTTAAGTTTAATTACACAATAGTAATTTATAAATAAAACATAAAGAGAAATAATAACGCTTTTATTCATGAAGACACCTCTCCTTTCAACCTTTCAATCGTGGAAATTACAGACACAATAGAAAGACAATAGGTGCGCGAACGCGCGTTCGCTTGGGGTTTCATGAATTAATACATACATTTAAATTTTCCCTCAACCTTCTCCATGAAATAATGAAATTAAAACAAAGATTTAAATGAAAAACAAGTTTGGTTCAAATCCTTTTAAGCTTCCAGGTAATGATATTGGAAAAGAAAAAACTGCATGCATCTGTTTAATTTATCAATTATGCAATACACGTTCTTTGTTATGAACTTGCTGCATAAATAAATAAATTTGGTTTATTTTATTTTATTTTTCACATTTTAGGTTTCTTAGTATAAACATGTGTCTGTCATCGTGTCATCACTCAAGGGTCCGCTTCCCTTGCAAAACTGGTTTCTAACTACAGTAGTGCTGTTCAGTGAAAAAAAAAGTTCTGCTCTCAAAACGGTGAAAAAAAAAACACCGTGAGAAAACCGGCATGTCCCAGAACCAAAATATTGAAGACATGTGACACCAACCAACCAATCCGCACTAGGCCCGCGTGGTGTATTACGATCCATCCTCTATCCCAGAGTGGAAGCCTAAGTCTCAGCAGTGGGCACATTATAACTTTGAATTTATATGACATGTACGATTAAAAGACCTTTCTAGTACTTCAAGAGTACCCCCATTTCATTTTAGACGAAAGATGTCCACTACAGGACATAGGGTCGGTTTCTAAATTGAATATTTTGAGATAAGAACGTTTCAAACCGTACTTAAATAGCTTGACGAGTTTGACTTATGCTCATAATATGGTAATAGTAAATGAGCTACTATACAGCAGAAACACGTGATCTGTGGAAATGAAAAATGGTCACCCAATTTATGTCTTTACTAGGCATGCCTTATAAGATCTGTCCTTTAAATATTTCCCGCTAATTTTGAATTTAGAATTGCTCGATTTTTAAATTTGTTTGAATTTAGAATGGTCAAAAAATAATTGAAATATTAGGATTGATGCAACTATTTAGTCACAGCGTTGTTTTGAATCTATCAAGTCGCGCACAAAAAATAATCTCTTTAAGGGGCCGGCGATAGATGAATTTCCATCCATTCCATACGAGGGATGCCCTCGTAGTAATAGTAATTTTACTTCGAAGATAATCCATCTGTGTAGTAACAACTACACAGATTGATTATATCTTCGATTTCACCACAAGTATGTTTGGACTTTGTTCCTTACTTCCTTCATATTTTGATAGTGATAAATGTGTACACTCGTGACGTCTCGTGTTTGCCTACTTTTGATTAATAGTTCCCCTTGGGATATACTCCATGTTTGTGTTGTTATTCAATGATTTTCATGTACAAAGTAGTATAAAATAAAGTCAGTGTAGAAAAATTAGAATTTAAATTTTTTGCTGCTTCTGTAAAGAAATCTTATTCTTAAACTTAGTTTTTTTTTGTGATATACTTGCGCTTGATTACTATCTCATCTTAGGAAATCGACGATGTAGTTGACGATAGAGCACGCTTGCGGACAAATAACTTATTTTTTTTTTTGACGTAAAGATCGTCCGGTGGTAGCTATGAGGAAACAACAACAGTAATTGTAGAATTAAAAACAACTTGATGAACAAATTGACAGCCTGTACGTGAACAGATTTAAACTCAGTTTATTTCACGTAAAAATATAAAAAAGAATATTCAAAATAGAGTCAATTGTCAACTAAATTAGTATCTAATTTAGTGTCACTTGTTTAGCTGCTGCCAACAGCTAGCCTAATCACACTAATCTACTGTCTATGCTTCATCACTACATAGTATAAAACAAAGTCGCTTTTGGCTGTCTGTCCCTATGTATGCTTAGATCTTTAAAACTACGCAACGGATTTTGATGCGGTTTATTTTAATAGATAGAGTGGTTCAAGAAGAAGGTTTATTTGTATAAAACATGCATAATATAGTAGAGAAACACCGATAATTTTAAAAGTTTTTTAATGTGATGTCGTAAATTAACACATTTTTACTTTCGACATCATCTTTAATAGTATTAAAGTTATTTTGATCAATTTAATTTTATTTTTTTTAGTAAGGCTGGTTTTTTTTTTGGAAAATGTTTTATATTCAATTTTTTTAGTTGCGATACACATTATAAGTGTAAAGTGTATGCTCCAGCACCAGAGTGCTTAGTTCTCATGACAATTCTAACTAACCCTGCTAGGATTCATAGCTTTATTATGAAGTTCCAGTGTCTATCTGCCACCTTCCGGCTCCAACATTAGATCTGTTCAATTGTACCTTACAGCCAAAGTGCATCTTATAACAATTCTAATAAGCCCAAACACAGCTTGGATACATTGATTAATCACAGAGTTCCGGTGTCCATATTCCGGCTCCATCACCATCATCAGGTCACTTCGATGATACCATTTTCAACATAACTATTCACAACCATTTATTTATTTGTATTGTCATAGCTTAACTATCTTTATTGTGACATCTATGTGAGTACGATGTTCTGTTGGTCATTTCTAGGTTTCTTCATCAGTTCTACTTCATCATGTTGTTATTGTATGTTACTTTAAATGCTAAAGGTCTCGATGAAAATACCAAAATCACTATAAGGTTGTCTATAATATTTAAAGAGTTCCCTCGATTCCTCAACACCGAATTTATAATCTCCTCTTTTTTGAAGTCGGTCAAAAATAGTGTTGAAAGTAGGTTGTCCTGTTATTTTATGAAAACCTGAATCCACCTTTTGCAATGGCACGCGTTTGTTGGTAAAATGACCAAAAAATGTCTTAATAAAGTGCACAATTTCACTAGTTTACTGAAGAAGATGTATTAATTCCCCGAATTCCTCTGATACCATCGAAATGTACGTTTTTTGTGACATGAACGGCCGCATCTATTTTATTCGTCAACATAGGAGTTTCATTTTTTCACAGCTTCAAGGAATTGCAACCCTGAGTAATATGGCTTTAATTTCAACTCTATACCTCCACGTGTTCCCGAGACAAAGGTTCTTAATAGGCAGATAAGCAGACAGACGGACGGACAACAAAGTGATCCTATAATTGTTCAATTTTTTACCTTTTAAGGTACAGAACCCTGAAAAGCTAGAACGTATATAAAGAGATTCTTTAAATATATTTAGTATCAGTATTGCAGTCGTACGAATTGCGTTTTTTTTTATATATTTCTACATAGATAGATTGATTTTTTATTGTACACCAAAAATAAATATGGTTGATTCATCGACTGTTAGGCGGTACGAAGTTCGCCGGGTCAGCTAGTTATATAAATATAATCAAACTAATTGTAATAAAACTTTTCTAATTCCCTTCTAGTAACTACAACAATAACTAAATAAACAATCCCATTATTCCATAATCAATGCCTATCTCGTTAACCGATTGCAGACTAAGATTAAATATTGAGAATGGCCTATAAATGTTTACGATATAACTTTATAAAGTACCAACACTCTCGTGGTACAGTCGAAGCACATTTCATAGCTCGCAATAACTACTTTGAATCGAAGCGGCCTATTGAATGCCTGTGGTGCTCAAAGTGAGTGATAGATTTTGAGTTAGAGTAGAAAGGTTTTGTTATTTTATTTAACTAGTTCTGCTATTTCGTGAAAAATTACTGAATGTCCTAAAATCGTGTTGTAAGAAACAATTGGATTACGTGCAACGACTGTATGTACCTCGTATATTCGTGAAAAAAAAATTGTGAGAGTGCGTATATATATATAATAAATATATTTTTCGTTTAAATTTTAATAAATAAATGAAACCATCTATCTATTTAAACACATCATTTATTTAATCTAACTGTCAGAAAAAATATAAACGAGTGTAGTAAATTAATAAAATAGCGCTATTTTCTGTCAAAAATTAATTTACAATTTACAAAATAAGGATTAAGATTTGACTTAACTACAAATAGATTGAAAAAGCGCAGTTGATCGCTTTGTTCTTTTAGGAATCGCTAATACTTGCACATTGGCGATTCCTAAAATCCTTTTTCAACTTAAGCCAACGTTTGACTTCCGAATCCAATTCCAAAAAAGCGACCAAATAAGTTTGGCAACCATTGATCCAGCCCTAATGATTGCTATAAACCGGCCATGTATAGTCGGCAGGCTGCCCCTAAGAGTTGTAAGTGCAACGTAATAATCGTAAACTGGCCGGTTAATACGCCGGCCGGGTTGGACGGCGGGCGTTAATCCCATATGTGGCCGGGGTGGGCTTTCTCGAGCGGTCATCCTTATGAGATTAAAACTAATTTTAGTAACACGTTGCTATATTTTGTGGATACGATGGATTTTTTATGGGAGAGTGATTTATTGCCTGATGTTAGCTAAAACGTAGGAAAATGCGTCTAAAAATATGATTCGTTATTTTCGGTAACGGATGAGCTACTACTACAAAACACATTAAAATGTGTATATCCGTATTTTCCAATAGTAAAAAAAATATATTACTCGTACGAAGACATGGCAAAAACATAACAAAAAAATCATAGAATGAAAACGCTAAAATAAAAGGTCATGTTCGAATTTTTATAAAGGAAGCTTGGCAGTTTAAAAATAAATTAAAAAAAGAACGACGTCCCACTAATGTTGCGTTGCATGTGTTTTTATAAATATGCGTGGACACGACTTCCGCCGAACGATGGGAGATAACGATGCTTCAGTGGACCGGAGCTTATGTAGCTATGCATGTGACGCAAACAAATGCGTCAATTTTTGTATGTATTGTAAATTCATCGTATTTTTTCCTGTTGACGCATTAGCTATTGGCAATGTAGGTACATTTTTATTTTGTTGGCTGGTAGAACTGAGGTAACAAGTGAACTGAAGTAGATGGAAAAGACTCAGAGGCCGATGCGTTGGTCAGACCAAGTTCGTGCTATACTGGAGACAGTCTGCGACGCCATTTGTAATTCACATCGCTGAATATAGGACAATATGGCGAAATATGGTCCACAAAACAGTTATTTGTCAACGTCACGACCCAAAACATTGAGAATAAATGACGCAAGGGGAAAGAGGAGGAAACGAAAACTTAGGTTTTAAAAAGCTAGGGACACTGATATTGCAAATACAGTAGCACTGTTTCAGAACTATTTGAAAATAGATAACTATAGACAGATAGATAACTTCACAGATTTATAATTTTCATCGGGCGGTGGGTAATTCACATTAAATCGTAGCACATTGGCTACGCCGTAGTTCACCGCCTACGCCGTAGCTCGATGTCTACGACGAACATAATTCGTTGGTTGATTATGAAGACTAAAGGTCAGATAAGGTTTTATACATAAGGTATAACCCTCATTTGTGTCTTTGTTAACCGTGAAAACTACCAGGTGAATAAATAAGCAATATAATATTGTTTGTCCTGTATTTTTGTTTATGTGGTATACAATAAAGAATATAATAAATAAATAAGCAAATATAATTAAAATATAACCTATCTGTTATAATAAAACCAGTTTTTTTTTCTGTGCGGTTTGAATAAATGTAAAAGTTTTGTAAAGCAAAAATTTTGGTGTTCAACTCAAATATCAAAAGATTTTTAATATAAAATAAAAACAAAATGTTGAAAGATTAAATTAAGAACCACTTTCATTTACACCAAAGGGTTAATTAAGTTAGTAAGTCTCTTTTGTTGAAAGATAAATGTATTTTTATTTAATACTATGCCTGCGGTTTTTTTAAGGCGATTTGCCAAGTTTTGTACACTTGCACCCTGTGGGTTCAGAGTCCAGTTTAACGATACCTTCAGGATGTGGTTTTCGCTCGCACGTTACTGCAGGGCGTCAGAAATGTTTGCCGACGCACATATTGATGGCTTTAATGCCATTAAGAGAAAATTAGTAGCTTCCATGATGTGTAGAGTACGTGGAAGCAGGAACAACTTGAAGGTCACTAGTAATAAGCTGTTTTTAACCTCTTTGGTATACTAAGTGTGTGCATGCATATATAGTAATAACTTATTATTATTACGTATCTACCTACATTGTGCTCACATATTAGAAGCGACAAGAAATACATATGTTACCAAGATCTATGTAACTCATAATATGTTTTAAAAAGAGTGTCCATGGAGTTTCTTGCACGTTCTTCTCCATAGAGACCTACTCTTTGGAACGTGCAATTTAGCTTCACTTTTCTTGGACTGACCGACATTTGACTATTCAAAAGTGCCTGCAAATGGTCTATTTGAAATAAATGATTTTGATTTGATTTGATATACCCGATGAATCAGGTGTGCGCAAGATATTTTTAAGTTAAGATCTCTAGCATTTTAAGGGTCTACGGTCTGAAATAAAGTAATTTTAGTTATAAATTTGTTTTGAGTCCCCTGACCTATCCTTTAGGAACAATGTAATTTTCAATAAATAAAATGCTTCTTGCACTAAGCGATAGCGTAAATTTCAATGCGTGAAAAAATATTTTTGTAATCGGATCAGTCTGTAGACAAAGTGAAGCGCAGGCCACACCGCCAGCTAGCGGGCGGGCGGGCTAGGCGGGTGGACGAAGCGAACGAAGGAAACTATACAAACTACGCGAAATATTGGCGAACTAAACTATGGGGTTCACACCGAAAACTACGGAAAGACGAGCGACGAGCGGAGCGGACTAAGCGGACGAAGCGGGGGTAGTATTTTTTTAAGTCATCATCAGAACTTTCGTCGATATATGACATATTCATCGTTCCCAAACTAAACACTACACTGCTATTCGAAAGACGAGCGTCGACTAGTCTACTCCAAACGGGGAAGACGGGCGAACGAACCGGGCGAGCGGGCTGGCGGGCGAGCTAAGCTAGCGAAGCGCGGGCGCGCCAACGAGGTGAACGAGTAGCTTCGCTGGAATCGTCGGATATTTCGTTAGCTTAGCTCGTTAGGTTCGTCGGTAGCTCGCGGTGTGAACCGAAGTATGTAAAGAGGTGAAACGATGTTCGCCCGCCTAGCCCGCCCGCCCGCTAGCTGCCGGTGTGGCCTGCGCTTTAGGTTTTATCAGTGATAACGATGAGTGACTTCGATGAGTCACCCAAGGGCAATGGCCTGTCCGTTGCCCTTAGGGTTTCCTTGCGTGATCACATCAGAAATGAAGATATCCGCAGGAGAACCAAGGTTACTGACATAGTCCA
Source organism: Mythimna albipuncta (assembly GCA_929112965.1). NCBI lineage: Eukaryota > Metazoa > Arthropoda > Insecta > Lepidoptera > Noctuidae > Mythimna > Mythimna albipuncta. Next base: position 14,514,359 of record OV815969.1, read on the forward strand.
AAGAGTTGCCAAACTTAAGTGGCAGTGGGCAGGGCACATTGCTCGCAGAACAGATGGTTGATGAGGACGAAAGGTTTTTGAGTAGCGACCAAGAACCGAAAAAAGCAGCGTTGGAAGACCTCCCACAAGATGGCTTAGTAAGGGTTGCGAGAATCTAATGGATGCTACGTGCACAGGACCGGTAATTATGGCGATACTTGGGGGAGGCTTATGTCCAAAAATGGACGCCTTTCAGCTGAAATGGTGATGATGAAAATGTCACGTGAATGTCGATAATAAATTGTTTTTGCCAATACAACGTCAATTTGGTTAGAGCTCTCGATTTTCCATAAATTATCTCCAAAAAATTAAGTAATTTTTTTTTTTATACAGAACAGTGACGGCCTGGTGGTAACGGTCCCGACTTACAAATTGTAAGTCACGAGTTCAAAGCCAACCTGGCGCATTAATTTAATTTATTTATTTCATCACCAAGTCTGCTCTTAAAACGGTGAAGGAAAAACACATGAGTAACCCGACATGTCGAAAATTCGAAGACATTTTCAATAATATTCACCAGCCCGCACTGGGCTTGCGTGATAGATTACAATCTATTCGCTCTCCTATAGAAAAGACCTGAGTCCCAGCAACTTTAGTATACTAGCTTAGGTTATACAGCAAAAAGTATTTTTGGAGTAGATACTGTAAAAAAGTCCTTGGCACATTATTAACGCAATATAGATAGTACCACATAAGAGCAACAACTCATTTTGTAACCAAAAAAGATAGGTACCTAGTTTCCAAACTAAATGTTAAATGATGCTGAAAGGTAAACACCACGAGAAGACGTTCAATGATAACAATGACGAGGCGATTTGTAAGCGCGCATCAATCATTGATCCGTTGAAGTGAGATGATGTATGGACGGCCTGTCTGGAATCACTGCTGTTGTTTCGTTTTGTTTACAGAATATGGAGATAATGGAGTGCTCAGTGCTCAGCACTGCAGTTTTCAAAGAACAGTAGTTCAATGAAAACTGTAGTCCTAATCACAAAAATATTCTACGTCTAGTGGTAATTTACGTAGTAGAAATTAATCACACATTTTTAGTAAGTGTCCAGAACAAATATTGATGAGTTGCCAAATGGGTATTCGATATGACTTTCAACACACGCGCGTGAGATTGGCAAGATAAGTGAGGGGCTTATGACGAAATAGTCAACGTTGGTTTGTGATTAATCATAAATATAAGGTTCCTTGAACCTAACTACTGGTAATATCTTATTGTTCAGAATCGTTGTTATCTACTGTTACTGTTACTTTTACATTAGCCATTTTAGTGGCATCGTTAACCCAGTTAACACGACAATTACTATACATATGTTAATTTCCATTATAAGGGCGTATCCAAGGAATCGTATTTTTCTGCACGTCCACAAACAGTAACTTCCAGAAATACCAAAACACATGTGGTGCGACTGACAGCGATGACTACCGGCACATTAACATTCCATTTCCTCATTACTCTATGGCAACGACTATTCCATAGACGGCGAGTCATCCTCTGTAACAGACGAGATATTAGACTTCACACGTTCAACAATCGCACTGCAGTGTTAGGTATTGACTGCCAATCGACCTTTCGTAGCCATTGAACAGTTCTAGTGAATTCATTCCAACAAAGGTGCTGAGTCACTGACAGACGTACGAAACGTTCCAGGGAACTTAGTCAATGTAGTATCGAGAATCGAATGTGGTGCATTGTGATGGTGAGTTTGATGTTTGACCTGAACGATTATGTGTACGGGCTCCGTTTGTGTGAAACTAGTCTGCCAGCTTTAGAGTTTACAGGGAGCTGTTAACAATCAAGAATCAATAAAAAAAATCAACATATTTTTTATATATTTTTTTTTATCATATATTTTAAAAAAAAATTCGGTGATGAATTTAGGGTATTAAGTAAAGTCCGCCTTCGTCTGTTTGGGTGCATAAAGATTACATGATGAAAAATATTAAATAACGAGTAGAAATTCATTATTTAGATAAATTTTTCATCTATAAATGTCAATATCAGACTAGAAAACATGTGTTTTTTGTTGAGTACCAAAACCAGTAATAATATGGGTAGCATTCTATAAAAAATACCAGTCATAATTATTTAACTACACCGTTCAGTTATGAAAGCTTTTAAATAGGACTGTTAAAGTTTAGCCATTAACATCCCAATAACATTTGTACTGTTTCATAAGTTCACATTTTTATTTTTCATGAACTATATTGAAATCTTATTTCGTTTTCAGTTTAACGATTACTTCAGTGACTCTTTTCTCCTCTCAAAACTTTTGCAGGAACAGTTTCGAAGCTGAAAGTTTTACAGCTAGTAGCTAGAACTCAATAATTTTATTTTATTTCAACACACGGGTAAAAAGAAAGAAATAAAATGGAAGAAATGGCGCCATTACAGTTTTATAGTTTAATGTATTTGAGAACTATTTTGAAGCACATTGATCCCTTTTTTTACAAGGTTATACGTTGTAATATCAGTAGATTGTAATGTTATAATAAAATAAAAACTTTCTATTTTCCATTTAAAATAATCGACAATCGACATAGTTGAGAATCATAATCATCATCATTTCAACTGAATGTCTTCCACTGTTGCCAACCGCAGGCCAACCGATCGGGCGGCCAAGAGTCGCCACTATGATCGGTCCTGTGAGTTTTGCATCCATCGGATTCGCGCGGCCATTATCAAGTGATTGGTCCACCGGACTTCCAATGTTAGGTCTTCTGGTATGCGGTCTTCACTTCAGAACCTTTCGGCCCTATCGGACATCTGATCTGCAAGCAATGTGCCTACTGCCACTTAAGTTTGGCGATAATAAGTAGGTACTATAAAAATGTGTGAGTAAAATTCGGTAGGTAAACATTGGTAGGTACAACGCATGTATTAACCGTAACTGCAGACCACAGGAAAACCGAATTCGAATCCGAATTTGAATTGTAATCCGGTTAAAATACACACGTCTCCCGAATTTCGAATCGAAAACCGTATTCCTAAACCGTGTTTTCGAATGCGAAGACTCAGTTTTCCTATAAACGAGTTATCGACTAATGTAAACGAATCATTAGGTTGGTCAATCGATTCGTTTATCTCTAAAAAGGTAAAATTAACCAATGGCCGTCTGTTTTCCAAGCTGGAATAAAAAGCTAATCCGATTGTTTTTGTTTTAATACTCAGCACAACTATATTGGATTCGTTACGTCGTCGGCGAGGTTCGCCGGTCCATTAGGCTAATAGCTAGCCAGTGAGACGGCAGAAAGAGATTAAGCTGTGCTCAGTCATCGTTTTCCACTGCTATTAATTGATAAGTGGAAGCTCTCAATAGATTACTTTAAAAAGTGTTTCGACAGATTCTCGGTTGATTGAAAGGGTTTGGTTACAGGCGAAGTTTTCAACATTTTTTTGGAAAGAGTCTATTGATTTTGTAAAATGTTTGGTGAATATTAATTTTCAATTTGGTTCTCAGTTTATAATTTTCCGTGAAAGATTTTACCGCAGCGATTGTCAGGTGCTTCAAATATTTGTAACGATTTTTTCAGCTCTTGTTTTGCTCACATTTTGAATAGCTTGTGTGGTAACGATACAACTTTATCCATAGAGCCAATTTGAAAACCACACCCAACTATGTTAAGACGAGTTTAAAGATTATATTACTTGTTAGCCCACAGAACGGCGTCTACAAGTACTATAATAACCATTATCTTTATTTGAGATTCAAAAACTTGCGCTGGGATATTACATCCAATTAATTAAATTCTGAGAAAGAATTTTCCTTTACAAGTCAGACATTGTGTTCGCTGCATGTTCACTACGTTTTTATCTTTTTACTGTCAGCGACACAACGTTAAACGTTTTATTGATATTACGTAGTTAAATACTGAGATAGGTCGACGTACCGGCGGACAAAGACCTCGCGATATGAAACATGAAAGGGGATTTTCTACAAATAACTGTTACTATGGTCTGCTCACACCAATATCTGAGGTCGAATATTAAACGTATATTTTTATCGCACATATCTGATATTGGCGCTTGTCCCGAACAAAATATTCTCACAATACATCATTCTTCCCCCAAAACTGTGTTCGACAAAATTGGTTCGTGTGTAAAAGATCAGTGTGAGTTCACGTTGAGAATCACAAATATAGGGAATGGTCTATGAGGCACCGATTTTATTGCAAAACGGAGCCAAGAGAGACCGCAACACTAGTGAGTCGTAATTTTTCATGGTAAGATATTGTTACTGTTGCTCAGAAATCGGCTATTTGTATAATAAGTCGATAGCGATCGTCGTTTCCGCCCTCAATAAGACGTCGCACAGGAATTTGTTTGGGTTCGCCAAGGTACTTTGCCCAAATGTCGATAGTTAGAGCCGGGACGGTGAGTGCTTAAATTATTCTAAAGCTTTTACGGATACACTGCCTTTTAGAAAAAAAGTTGACTAAATGTCGATCTTCAGAAGTTATACAGCTTTAATACCAGAAATGGAACAAAAATCCCTGAAGACTTTTCCGACTAAGACGTAAAACGTGATCCAATTTACAATGCCTTCTAATATTTCAGATTTGTTACGATCAAGTTTATTACAAATTGGAAACGTCTCAATGTATCCCCCGAGAGCGAGCTCGACCTTTCATCTTTGATTCCTCCATCGGTTATGATGAGATTCTCATTTCAAATAAGTTTGGTGAGTTAGTTCTCAACAAACAGTCAAAGTGCCAACTATCTCCGTGATGTCGGTGACAGGGGCATAAAATAGAAGTAGCTAATTCTTACTTTAAATAAGTTCAGCTAATGTCGCAATATGGAACTGGATGGTAAGGTCTTTCGGTAATGGGAATTTATTTTAGTAACCTACAAGATATAGTTTATCTTGTAGGAGAAAATATGAAATTAAATATCTTTACAAAACAAAAAGAAACAAATGTAGAAAATTCAATAAAACCCTTTTCATAACTCTACGTTTTAAATTGAACGAGGAAGTATTTCATTTTTACGAAATAGAATCTGAATTGAATCGTTGCCCGTTGAAAATTAAACCCATTTGTAATGAAAAAAATCCTCTGGTAACACCGCAAAGGTTCATAGCTCATCCATAATAAATTTCTCCATTTACTCCTATATTAATATTGTACATTTGAAGATTTATCCGGGGACTGCTGGCAGATTTGAGTTGTTGCCAGTTCTTTTATGGAATATGCAATGTAATACCGCAATTGTGAGCGCATATGCTAAGAACGTATTTATTGGATGTATCGAGTAGTAATATTATTATTTTTTGCTTTATGTCTGGCCAGTACTAGTACATATGTGTGCGAGGACTGTAGTTAATAACTTAGGGAATATAACATTGAAAAAAAAAATAGGTACGTAGTTCAATCAAAGTTGTATTGGTCAGAAAGGTTATAACAGTATGTCAAAGTAAAGCACATTATCGATAAACATTATTCATGAGTTTATTAAGAATTTGTCCGAAGAATGTGCGACATGAGGTCCTCATGGTCCTGTGAGATTAGATTCTTGTCTGCTGAAATATTCTATCGGATCTTTCCTAAATTCTGTACGTGACCGCTCTATATCAGAATTGCATAGTGAATTCCCGATACTAAAATCGTGTACCACATAATTTTTGAAACAGTTCACTTTTTAAAGTGAACTGTTTCAAAAATTACGTATTCGTATTCTATTTATAGAGTGGTCAATTTTACCACCAGATTTGAATACTTACGGTGCTTTAATCGACGATACGAACTCATGATCATGAACTCATTGATAGCCATGTGCCCATTAATGAGTTCGTATCGTAACCATTTCTGATGCGTGCATAATAAGAAGCTAGCTCATGTATGAATAGCCACAGACTCTCCCTCCATGTCGTACGTCTATTTTATACATGAACTATAAAAAAAGATGTAGATACAAAATTTATGAACACATCTTTGATCATAATATGCATGTAAAAAAAAAAAACTGCTGAAAGAATGTAGATATCGATAAAAATAAATTATTGAAATAATCAAACACAATTAATATTTCCCTGTAAGGAAACTATTTCGCCATTTTTGTACTTCATAACTTTTAATTCATTTTTTTTTCTGTTTTTTTTTTTTATCCCGAGGGAATGAGCTAATAACGAGACGAAATCGACGGGACAAATTGATTTCATTTTCTATTTCGATGATGGCCTAGTGGTTAATGGTATCCACCTGTTATCCAACCCACGATGCTTGTTCGAAATCGGGTAAACCGATGAGATTTTTTTAACTCATATGTACTTTTCTATATTTATCTAGGACATTACTGACACCGTGCCTCAGAAAACACGTAAAGCCTTTGGTCCTGGTTGTCATTCGTACAATTGCCGCCATGGATCTTGTGCGCTGGCTTCAAGTTGCGCAGAAGTCAAATATTCGGTCTCTTTAGTGGTGCGAAGTGAGACATGGAGGCGGGGAGTGGCAGTGATTGGCTCGCCGCGCCATCGCCTTATAGACGTTACTCATGATTCGCTCTCTGCGCTGCTGCATGTATGTAACAACGACGACGATTGGCTCGCCAAAGTATGGAATACGCAAAGCGACCCCCACTCTGACGCCGAGCGCTCAAGATCCGTTTTGGCAATTGTAGTGACAACCGTATATACATATAATCAGACGCCAGAAAGTCTAATCATTAGCCTTTCATAGAGGTCCGTGTAAGTCAGTAACTAGGTTGTGGAGGTCTGATAGTCAATTGCTCGATGTAAAAGACAGATATTCAGCCATATCTGATTAGATTGGAAGTTGTAAAGTCGTTAAGAAAAGACTAAGCATGTGATGATTATTTTAAACTTACACCATCAAGCATTGGAAGAATCGTTATACTAACGTATCTATGGAAGACTGACTGGATTACTTAATATACTAATGCAGTTCTACAAACTCAAGGCTTGTGACAAAGACTGTAAGCTTTTTAACTTACATACTGCTACCAAACAAAAACCTTGTACAATCTGCATTCAAATACCTACCTTTCGGATGTTTTTCCGACAGTCCCACTGTACTTGCAAGGAAACGAGTAGTTTGTAGTGCGAACTACCCTCTTTCTGATGCAAATAATTTGGGCGAGCCGGAACTTTCTTCTTTGATACTGTTCGTGAATAATAAAATGTTGTTGTAGTGTCATTACCATCTGGGTTATACTTAGACCTATTTTTATTTTATTTACGTGTTTGTGTAGCCTCTGTTTCTTTGTTTACTCTGTGTTGTTTTTTACAGGTTACATGTTAGTGAGGTCGTGACAATGTTTGTTTGGTTTTTTATTGGTTTCATGTAGGAACTTGATACGAACACCAATTTCTTGTTTGTAAATACGTAAGTGTAGTGGGTTTGATGTTTATTGTATGATATTCATGTTTTTATGTTTGCCTCTTTAATTTGATACGACCAACCTACACATGAAGCTCATATATGATGTTTATTATTGTAACCTTATCTTTGTTTATTCAAGTTGAGTATCTATGAATTACGTGTGTATTTCTTTCCCAGTACTGAATACCTCTACTAAGCCTCTTAATATATTCTATGTGTGTGAAAACGGACGCAAAAACAACACTTCAAAACACCTACTCGAGAATAAAACATATATATTATGTTTCTTTTTATACATAAAGATTTAGGCGCCTGGCAATATTGCAGCAATTTTCACGGCAGTAACAAACTCTAGGTCATCAGGATTACCATAACAAGAATGGGGCTGTGGTAATAAAATTACAAATGTGACCATCGGATGTCATTACGTATTCGCTCCCACGTCCGGTACGACCGCGCGACCGCGTCCGAGCTACGACGGAATTACGACTATTGTCGGCCGCTGGAATTTCTATACCGTCATACATCCATGTTCGGCGACGCCATCGGAATATAGTAATAAGGACGGAAAATTAACGAGTGTTTGTTAATAATTAAAAGCTTTTAGTCGTTTTTAGTTTATTGCTTTGGGTTTAAATTTTTACGTTTTTTTTTTTTTGTTACTTTTGTTTATTAAAATATCTTCTTGGTTCACTGAGGACATAATCTAGAAATTATTTCTGTACGATGGAATTACAAATATGGTCGACCGCTAAAATTTCTATATAAATATAAAAATCAATGCCACTTTTCGTTGTAACTTTTTTGGCTCAAGAACGGGCTCACTTCTCCAAACCAAATGTTTAGATTTTGTTCGGACTATTTAGTAGATGGTTTATGTGAAGTTTGGTAGGGTAGAGTAGGGTATAGTAGGGTAGAGTAGGGTAGGATAGGGTAGGGTAGAGTAGGGTAGAGTAGGTTATAGTAGGGTATAGTAGGGTATAGTAGGGTGGAGTAGGGAAGAGCGGGAGCGAAGCCGCGCAGGCAAAAGCTAATTATACCTATATAAATATATACCTATGTGGTGACGTTCCCAGAATATAATATTAAGCTTGGGGATAATAACGAGTGTTTTTGAATAAATTAAAAGCTTTGCTTGGTTTTAGTTTATTGCAGAAGAAGGAGCTTTTGATGGTGTCTATGTAATTTTTGTTGTGTATTTAATTTAATATTCAAATATTGCTTTCGTTTTAAATATCATATCTGACAAATAAAAAATCACAAAAAAAAATACTGAAAGCAATTTTATTCTATTTTTAGTGACATAGAGTATATTTTACCGTATGCAGGGGCGAGGCCACGGGCAAAAGATGCAGTCGTAGAGCCGAGGCTGCAAAGTCTTGAGCATTGACGCTGAGTTGCTAGCCTGTCGGAATGTGCGTCAGAATTGCATAGCCTAATTCCGCCTAGCCCGGTCCATCCACCTGTACATGGTGGACAGCCCATCTACACGCACAAAACGATTTGAGAACACATTCATGGTACGTACAGCTTAGGGATTGAAATTTTTTGCCGGAATCTGTGTAACCTTCCGGAATTTGACACCAAAAAAAAATTATCGCCATTCTTTATTTTCTTTTTTACATGAAAAATCACCAATTTACTCCTCCAGCTTTAGATGAAGCAAGAGTCTCCCTCTTGCTCCATCTAAAACTGAGCAGACTCTCACTGACTATCCCACCTGTATTCTTTCAGTTGCCGTTTGCGGTTCAGGACCATGGTAACTCTTTATAACAATCTTGCAATCATTTAATCGACAACGTATTTACTACTTGTTTCCACTTCAAATCCTAACAACTTTATCTATTTTAAACTGAAAATATCTCTTTATCAAAATATGAGTGTCCGAAGAGCTCTAAGCTCTATAATGACACCTCGCCCACTCAATGTCTAGTCCTGATTAGGGGTGACTCAGATGGGCCGTCATAGCGTTCACGCTGACCGCTCATTCTGTCCGTTTCACAGACAACGAAGTGACGTGCTAACGTCAACTGGCGAAATTATGTCGTAATGTGGTTTGAAATGCTGCTATCGAGAGTAAATGACTTTGGATTATCCTAATAACCTTAATTTCATATTAATAATAAAGAGGTATAAAAAAATAGAACAGGCAAAAGTTTGTGAGTGTGTTAATTTGTAACTTCTTTACGCTCAAACGACGGAACGGATTTTTTTTTAACTTATCTCTAGGGTAAAAGTAGTTTTTAGAGTGAAATAATTTAAAACTTTATTATCATCCTTAAAAAAAACAGTATTGCTTGAAAAGTTCAAAAAGACGCGCGTCTTATTAGGGATTTTGTCAGCGGCCTAGCAGCGACGCGATGAGCACTTGTAAAGTGACAGAATCTTAAACTTTATCTACCTACGTCTTTAAAAGATGCAGCGGCCGTGCGTGGCTGCCATCGGCCGACCTCGGCAGCCCTAGTGGCCTCGTCGCGTTGCTGCCGGCCAATGTAATTCCGGTGTGAAACGGCCTTTAGGCAGCAAAGTACTCCTCCACATCACTGTCATCTGGATACATCAAAAACGTGTCCAGAGGACTGACAGTATTGTTACGTTAAATAACGCTGAATGCTGGTACTTTATAAAGGAAAGAATGAGCCAAACCGTTGCTCAGGTAATGTCAATGTCTAGGAATATATTTGAGAAGATAATCGTGAAAACTAAGTTTTGTTTGTTTATAAGTTAATTTGCGGTAGTACTAAACTGATTACAAAAACTCATTCTCTGAGTTATCTTTCTGTAACTATTTCTAAATGGCAATAGCTTACAGCACGGTTCGCGGAGATGTTGGGGTTAAACCCCTCTCTAAAACTCGCGACGTATAGGTCGTAAGTCAGTGCTTTTAACACTTGGACACTAGCTCTGATAGGTTTCTTTTACTGTGATAAATTTTATCGGAGTATCGTCTACCATTTGATTCCTACGGGACCGTCCATGAGAGCAAAGCCTCGCTACTAAAAAGTATTTCAGAAGATATTTTGGAGATACCACTACCTATTTTTGTTAATAAAATCCTGTAACCAAACGCTCAAAAATCAGCAACATAAATAATGGCCAACGCCATAGCTATCCCAATAAAAACATAAATCAGCCAAAAATGTTGTTCCAGCAAATATTTTTGAATTCTACGAAAGCTTAAACATCGATAGAGATGTTGGTCACGTAAAATAAAATATTCATGGTACAGTGCATAAAGTCGAAACCCAAACATAGTAAACTATCGTATGAAGGGATATTCCTTTGTTTGGTTTCGCTACAGTTGAACACTGGACGTGAGGCGTTGTTTCATATAAAAACATGTAAATTATTATAGCTGGATGGGAAAGTTCAATTCCTTCATATCGAGGCATGTTTGCCCAAGAATGTTTATAGTCGCCCTCAGCGCTACGAGATTTGCTTATAAGTTACTCTTTTGTCGTTTTATTTTATGAAAATTGTATCCAGAGATAACTGGTATGTTGCTTTGATTTAAGTTTTGTTCTGTTTGGGGCTGGTTTGTGATAAAAGTGCGTGCGGGCGTGAGTGGATGTCAAACGATGAACGCAACACGTGACTTATACAACTAGGTTTTAAATAACTGCTTTGAGTTTTATTCTAATTAACTAAACAAAACGTCTGCAGGAAAGTTGTGAAAAAAATCATAATTATCTTTAAGAAAGTAACTTCATTTTCTGTTAATTAAGATTTCTCTGTTTCTTTTATATGTGCTTAGTAAGCTTAATTAGGAGTACTACCATCCACAGATCCTCTTAATATAGTCCTCTAGTTTTTGTTGAACACGGCACATCTGCTTTCAAAGAAATCCGTTATAAATTATTCAGCTACCGACTTCTTCCTTTTCCTTAGCGTGAATTGTAAAGGGCCATCATTCGTTGAACAAATACTTCAATCCTCTGCCGTAGACGCACTCAGGTGAAACATTACGCCCATTAGCCGAATGAGATCTTCCCGAATTAGGTCGATCGAATGGCCTACGAGACGAATTATCCGCAGACTCGATTCACCGGTTTGTCGAAATCCGACGGCAGAATAATGTAGATACGAAAGAATTCCGCAAACATTTCCGTGTTACTAAACTAAGACTGATGTAATTTGTACGCGCCAACTAAGTTAACTTCTGCTCCGAATTAATGGCTCGACAGCGTCTAATGTTGCCAGAATTCAACGGTTCTCCTTTTTTTGATAGGTCGTAGAAAGCCCATTATTCGGGTAAAGGAGAAGTTTGGAAATTTTAAAACATGTTCCGAATAATGAGCAGGTCTTGCGTAAGTAATAGAATAAGTTTTATATCTCACCGGAACTTTGCTTTATAATAAAATTACTTTCAATTAAAATGAGTTGAGTAGGAAGGTACTCAGACTTTTCTGTATACCTATGTAAATGAAATTTATTTTCAGTTCCCTGCATTTCGAAGAAGGGAAATAAAAACACGCAAGAAAAACTTTCGGACTCTTTTTCTGAAAATCATTTAGTACTGGTTTATATTTTATGAGTTTATTAGTCGTGAAATTCAATTTCCTTCGCTTGACGATTTCAATGCTTTTAAAGTAAAAGCAAGTGAATCGCATTACTGAAATGCTCGTTATGAAAATTTTCTGAGGAACTAAGTGGCGCGGAAGTACAGTGTGCTTTAAAGACGAAAACGGATATCGGGTTAAGGGGAACAAAGAGCTCTTCCGTTACACCGCAAACAAAGTTTTCATTTTGTATGTGTTCCAATAATCGCGGTGTGATATCGCGTTACGGCTCTCTGGATCCAGAAATGTAAAAAGAAATACGAGATTAAAAGCCTTTTTTTGTTTGTTTTTATGTTTTTGTTTGTGCACGAAAGTATTTTTCTAAAAGCTTTGTAAACATAGGTATGTAGGTTTTTAAACTGCACTCAGGACGTTGCTATATAACTCGTAAATAATAATCATTATGAAAATACGATACATGATCAATAAATGTAGGTAGTACCTTCCATGTAAAACTATTTTTAATAATATTAAAAATAGTTTTACATAAATGAGAACATGAGATCTTCAGAATGAGAACTTCCTCACTTTTAAGTTTTTATATGAGTAACGTCGTGTAAGTCATAGATCTTGGAATGACTGGCAGTGTTTGGCGAAAACTGACAGACAGTAAAATCATTGCGCCCCAAAAGATACAGAGTAAATTAAACCACTTGAGCCCAGGGGCCCAAGTCTGTCCCATTTTTATAAATTCTTCACTCCAACACGATCTCATTGTCATTTTGCTAAAAGTTCCTAATCTGCTAATTCATAATGATCGATCATTGATCGATCAATGGTCTCGTAATAGAGTTGTGGTAAAATGACAATATCGAGCTTATTAAAAGCAATGACTGCACAATGATCTTCTAATGGTAGGTCACTGATCAAAGGAACTGTCAAAATTTTTGCAGATTACAGCATACGTAAGACATTCATTTGTAAATAACGGGTGATTAAATTTTAAGGGCCGATGTTGAATGTGAACCACACCTAAATGTCAAGTTTTTTTCTGCATTTAATTTGACATTTCTCAATTTCAGACTAACTCAATTTGAACCGTGGAAAGATACACAATCGAGCAACGCGTTAAAGTTATCCAAGCTTATTATGAAAATGTATTAAGTATGTACGAGATTAGCATTCTATCCCAAGTCCTTTAATTAAGTATCAGTGGTTGATCATTGGAAAGACATAATGACGGCATTATATTAGTAGATTAACAAATTTACTCAAAGTCAACAATTATGAAATCAATGATAGACCATTCTGACACTATTGTAATAGCAGACTTGGGGCCCAGTTGAGATGGTCCAGTGTAATGGCCCTGACTTACAAGAAACTCAGACAGGCGCACTACTTTGTGTAATTTATTTCATTACCCATGCACGCAAAACGGTGAAGGAAAACATCGTGAAGAAACCGGCATGTCCTAGAACCATACATTCGAAGACATGTGATTTCAACCATTGCGCACTACTGATAATGTGATATTATGTTTGTGTTTAAAACCACTTTAGGAACGTTTTTTTTGCATTTTATTGCTTCAACCATTAAAACCGTCCTCCTTAATAACAACAACGTTTCATAGAATAATAACCAATTTTAATTGTTTCTTTGTATCGACTTCACTGTAAAACTAGAACGCAAAACCTTCTAAATGCATTCAGAACCACTTTCTTTTCATAAATGTTATGCTTTTAATTAATTCTTTGAGAAAGGGCAATTGGTGGCCTTTAAAGTAAGTGAGAGCTCACAAATTGTCGTTTAAATTTCAGCGTAAAGAGTGTTGTTAAATCCGAGTTACATTTGGGGTTAAATACGTGACGGGCTTTAAGAAAAAGGTTTAAAATGAATATTTAAATATGGACGGGTATACTCTTTGATGGTCGATTCAGCTTTAAAATATTTTTTGCGAGTTGTTTTCTCTGTTACTAGTGAAGCGGAAGATGAACAAGTCACCCTCGGGGATTTATCAGTTGAAAATATCGCTTTGCGTCCCTGTTTTGGACGTAACCGTTGTTTTATGACGGAGCGCGTTCTCTGACATGACTGTCGAAATCCGAAATTGATTTTGAAGGTTTTAGAATTAATAATGAAATGCTTTGTTTTGTTTGTTTTGATCTGAGTTGTGATGGTATTAAGATTGAGGTACGATAAACCTATACTATCGTTAGTAATATTAAGAAGAAAAATATTTATTTTTTAATTATTTCACTAGTGAAATGCTACTTTATCACTGTGTTACATAGTAATGTATATTTTTTTTACTTTCCCGCGGACAAAGCTAATATACTATAAATTTTTGATATGTTAGAAAATTGATCAAATATTTCATAGCGGTCCTGTGCGTCTTGTACCCGATAAGACAGGTCGTTGTGTCGATGCTGGAGGAGGCGTATGTTCAGCAGAGAACGTCTTCTAGCTGAGATGATGGTATTGATGATGGCTGTGACTAAAACAGTAGGTAGATACTGGGAAATATTAAAATCGACTCAGCCTTAACAGATCTAGAATTATTTGAACTGATTTTCAACTGCTTATTGTATATTGCTGCTGCTGACAGGCTGGTGACTAAAATCGACCGTGAAAATCAGTCGCAGGCAATTTCTCAATATGCTCTGCTCGATATCCTTTAAGTTATATTTGACTTAGTGGCTAAATGCAAAGCGATAAGCTAAACGCCAAATATCGACCAATTTAAATTGCCCCTAAGGATTATACACACATCTTTTTATAAATATATTCACTACGTAAAAGAAACCCTAAGCCCAGTTTCCCCTACCAATCGTTAAACAGATCCATGGCAACTTCCTCTCCGCTAATAACAAACAGCGCTCGCTAATCCGGGATGATTACGGAATTTTCCTCATACTATCCATTTCATCGTTAATTGTATCAATAACCAGATGGTCTTCTATCACTATTGACATTGACAAGCTGATATGCTAATGACTTTTGATGCAATATTTCTTCAAACTGTAATGTTCTTGTATGATCTTCACAACCTCGGTAAATGTCATTTCTGCCGGCTTCCTTGGACTTGTATAGTTCAATAATTCATATGCCGGCTTCACTTGAGATTGCTATTAGCGTAATGTCCAGCTTTGGCAAGCATGCTCCATCGTCAGCCAAATTATCGCTTACCATCAGGTGAGATAGTGGTCAAACAAGAGCCTATCGCTCAGTAGACATTTATTGAGTGAGTGAATAGGTTACATCTATTCAATCTCTTCCCAGCGTTGACTGCCTCAACGCTTTCTATCAGGTAAGATAGCGCGAACAATAAAAAAGGGTGTAAAGCGGTTGATTAAAACAATTTGGAATGGCGGAACACAACTTAGACATACGGTTTGTGTAATGTACTGTGATAGCTCGATTTTCACACTTAATCTGTAAGCCGAATAGTTGGCTGCTTCGAACCCAATTTCCAATTAATGGAGTACTTTATGGCTTGGCTGCATGTGTCTCAATTTACAAGACAAAGACCATGTTCGATTATCCTCGCTTTGCCGGAATTGACAGTTCTGTGACCAATGTAATAATTAATGTTAACTTAATTCTTCATTATGAGGCATTAAGAATTGACTATTTTTGACTGGCTTACTAGTCTAATGGTTAGTGGCCCTGACAGCTATGCTGGAGATCGTGGGTTCGATTCCCGCCCAAGACAAATGTTTGTATGATGAGCGTGATGATGATGAGCATGAGCATGTTCCGTCTAGGTGTAATTTAGCTGATAAACATACTTATATAAAGTATGTTTATCAGCCGTCTAGTACTCATAGCACAAACTCTGCTCGTTGTGTAAAAGTTGCAGAATATTATTTTTATAATATTTTTTGTTTCTTATACCTATATATTAACACTGAAAAAAAACAAAAAAATAAGACACAATAGAATATCTATTGTTGTGCGTTTCTCAGAGGCATAACACAAGGCGCATAAGTTTATAAATGGGTAATGTTGGCAAGTATTGTTGGTATGCTCAAACATATTTCTGAAAAATTGAAGGTGCTCAGTGGGCCCGATGCCTGTTAGGGATGCGAGATTATTCGAAAGAGTTACTTTAGCCTTGGGATGCAAAGGGATGGATCACAAAGGCCTGACCACTGTTAAAATGCCAATTGTGCGAGCGAAAAAGAAGGATGGAGCTATACACCCTACATAGCTCCGTCTCTTTCTGAGTTCAGTTTAGGTCATAAAATGAATGCGTTACGATTGATCGGTCGTGGTAAGGCCTCTGGTGGACTTTAGTCAATAAAAATTTTACATACCTCGCTCGAGAATATAAAATTAAACATTGACAGTAATGATATCGTGATATCGAAAGAAGATCGCACGACTTGCTTTTTTTAAGCAACCAACGAACTGGCTTGTAAAATATAATTCGAAGGATTATGCTGTTCTAGAATAGGTTTGAAAGTTGGTTGTTGGTCGGTTGGTTGGTTGGTTGGTTGGTTGGTTGGTTTGGTTGGTTGGTGGTTTGGAGCTGGTTGGTTGGTGTGTTGTTTTTTCAGTGTTGAAGTAAGTTTTGTAAGGAAAGCATGAATTCGTTCAAATAAGTAAAAATATAAGAGTGCGCCGCCCGAAGTGTTTGATTTCATAGAAGAATCCCTATACGAGCTTACCGACGAGCTGAGCTGCGTTACAATATCTATCGCGTTTGCACATTTTTAATGCCTTATAGAATTTTAACGGCTTACTTAATGCAACGACAATTTACTTAGCTTTGAGTAGCAGCTCTAGCAAAAAGCTTGAACGTACAAAAACCTCCTCAGAGAATTCTTACTTTTCTTGCACCGTGCACTTTGAGTCCATCTTTAATTACAATTACGTCGAAAAGGGAACACAATTAGTATGCATCAAAGAGTTGCTAATGACTCGTTACCCAAGTCAAGGTGAAATTTTAATGTTTCAGTGAGAAGGGGACCCTAATTACCACCTTTCTCACTCGCTCCTCGTTACAGCCTCAGAAGACTTAATTAGTCTTGAATTATATGGAAAGTGTCTGAGAATGGGCTCTTGCAGTACGGGTGTAAGATGGTCACCGTTTAATAGTTAAACAAGTCTTTGTTTAGAGAACAAAGTCAGTGCATATTTATTTCATCACACTAATATTATAAACGTTAAGGGTTATATTTCACCGAGACACTATGTCGGCGCGACCAGTCGCCGCTACCAACAAAATGTATACAGCTCTATAGAGAGTACTCACCTGATGTTCGTTTGGTAACGCAACCAATTTGGCGGCGCGACCAGCTCGGACGTAGTAAATAATAATGCCTATTTTTTTTTCTTTCTTGGCTGCATGGACTTTTGAGTAATGTTGCCACTAATATAAATCTTGGTCAAGTAGTAGTATACTTTGCTTTATGTATTGATAAGAAATACTCAGGAAATACATTTCCGCATTAAATAATAAACATAAAAATAAAAATAACTGTTTGTGTTTAGAATATAGTGGCTAAAATTACAAAATATATGATGTTGTCACAACAATAAATACAATATAGAGAATCACGTCACCAGAAAAAGCCTGGCATTAGACATTTCAACAGCCTGATGACATATAGAAAAAGAAAGCATAACATTTGACATGAAATCATGAAGTCGTTCATTCAAAAATATTAATTTTTAAAAATTCACAAGGAGGCATAGATTTATAAATCTATGCAAGGAGGTATTATTGACATAATATACGTAATCTCACCAACTTTAAACTGGAATATCTTTAATATACGAATTCTATTAATAATAATGACTAAGACAAAATTGTTTAAAAATGTATTCTGTACCGTTTTGTATATTTTTCCTCACAAGACGCTAAAAAAATATGCCAGCAAAATTTTGTTCGGGACTTCGCCATGATCCCTTTAAGTATCCACTGCCAAATAATTATGAATACCGGCCGATGTCACACTCGGAATATTTTTTACTTTTACGCGGTTGAAGGCGCTGGCAGTATATTCATTTTCTTCAATTGTGATAATTACAGACACAATTGAAAGACAATAGGTGCGCGAACGCCGGCGTTCGCTTGGGGTTTAATGAATTAAAAACGTTGACTTAAACTAGAAATTACTTCTGTTTAACCCATTAGACAGGCCTAGTGTTTACTTGTTTGTGAACACGGATGTAAACTCACTTGTATCCAGGCCCGAAGCATCTGTCTGTAGGTCATACAAATATTGGTTCTCTGAGAGAATTTTACTCATGATACGCTGCGCAGCACCCAATCGCTAAACCACTGCGCCAAACGTGCCGACGTTTATGCCTAGTTGATTGGTGGTCTGACTGACAAATTCAAAGTTACAACCGATCCTATACAATTACAAATAAAGTAGTGACAGCGAAGGTAGAACTACACTGTGCACATGTGTGCCACGGTAATACCCCTGTTGGCATAAAAATTTAAGGCATAATATAGTTTGGCATAACGTTTTCGCTTAATTTTTATTAGCATAATAATACTTTGGCATAATGCAAAGGTTAGGTTAGGTTTATAACAGCTTTACGTGCTTTACGAAGTACGAGGAGTTAGTAATATCCTAGATAAACTAAGAAGGAAGGGATTGAGAAGTGCGAAGTAGCAGTATTTATGGCAACAAGCATTATGGCAAAACATTTATGCCTAATAATATTATGCGTATTGATTATGCTGAATTTCGTTATGCCGATGTAAATTATGACAATATATTTTATGGTTATCATTAGTAAACCGTGTGCCATGTACGTCGATCTGAGCGCGTCAGTCTCCATACATTTTATATGGCAACTAGACTTGGAAAGCTAGTCGTAAATTAGATCCAGGCACGCAACGCCACGCGACGTCATTCTACATACAAATCAGGCATGGTCCACGTGTGCGTCAGTCTAATACATGAACAATTTTAAAGCTAGAAGCCTAGAACTAGCCTAGTTCTTTCTTTAAAATTATTAGGGTAGGTTTGTGTGTGCCAGACGGGTACGCGATGCGTCGGCGACGGCCGCGCCTGCTGGCGGTGCCACGCGCGCGCACTAAGTTACTGAGCGAGGCGCCTCTGACGCGCGCGCTGCGCACGCTCAACCTCATAGCGGACGACTTGGATATATTTTATTGTACTTTGAGTGAATTCACTAAGATAGCACTTTTCAAATTTGTTATGGAACCTAGTTGTGTAAATTTAGTACTAAGAAACCTCAATATCGATTTGGACTAGTCTGTAAGGATATTGTTGGGAATAAAAATAAATAAATAAATAAAAATTATGACGAGAGTAACGCATAAAGTAAAACCTCAACTAATGGTAAAATTAAAATATAAATTCCGTATTCCGTAATGAAAACACCAAATATTTCACAGATTATACAATCGTTAAGTATTGTTTATTAAATGTATATCGAGCTCCGTGCTTATCGCAGAGAACAGTCGGAACCATTCACGACTGCGTGCAAAACGGACAGCCAATGTATTTAAATAAAGTCAGACGAGTATAATATCATGAGCTTGATGATATGCATCATTTTATATGCACAGACAGGTAGTGGAAATAAATGTAATAATTTTTAACTTTTGTGAATATATTTCTTCTAATAGCCGTAAACTCAAAAGACTGTAGTGATTTTATCGCAATGTTTTTTTTTTGTATGTGTATTTTTAATGCATTTTATTAGCACTTCCCATCTTAAGCAGCGATGCAATCGTTGATGGCATGCTGACGAAGAGGTGTCAACAATGTTGTACGGTGTGTTCTCGATGTACCTACGTTGGGTTGTTCGATAACAGAAAGGCGATGGAAAAATCTACTTTTTACACAAAAGATGTGCTATGCGCCAATGCTTCGATGTGGAAGTGAAGATATGAAACTAAATATGTTACCGTTTCCACTGATACTAAACTATGTACCGGGGTGAGTAAGATGTACTATGAAGATTGACTACTACGAGGTAGCTGTGAAGATATGCAGTTCGAGTTATACGATGTATTGACAATAGGAAGGGCAAAAGGAGCGTACGCCTATTGTAGGTACTCTGTTCTGTAGCTATGGCTACACCACTCGTGACTATCCATAGGCACCACGCATTCAGAGCGCGCATCCGCACATATAAAATAACATAGCTTGAACCCGTTTCCACTAGTGCTACCCGTATATGGACGAATAAATATGATTGATGGATATCAAACGCATCCATAGCAACGTAGGCTAATAGGCATATCTCTGGTGGAAAATCACCATTAATCAGAAGAGGATACTTAGTCGGTATTTTATTGTTCTTTTTTTTCATGTAACGGATAACAGTATCCAGAATCTATAAACAGTCTATAATATGTATAAGTGCACTTGGACAGACCTCCTTGGTGGACAGACCCTGATGAGCAATTCTCACACAACACTCAATAGTATGTGCTTTGCTGACGTAGAAAATAAACTAGGACAATACTTAAGCAAAGTGTTCTTTAGCATCTTGCGTCTGTATAATATTTTTAAACAAATCATAAACAATATAGACGTATATATATTTGGTGACAACGGCGTCTCGTACCTGTGAAATCAAATCATTTCAAGCATCACCTCATCGATACAATCCGACGTCTTGACATCATGTCGACGTATATACGTTACCTAATAAAATGTTGACATGATGTGAACGAATGTCAAAGCGCAGTCGAATACCGATGGTTCCAGTTAGTGTTGTAGTGGAACTTCACCTTCACCTCCGCAAGTTTTTTGCGGAGATAGTCCTGTGCGTCTCGCATCCATCAGAATCCCGCGTGCCTCACCAGGTTAGCTCATCGCTCATGGCCATCAATCATCTGGCCCTATCGTCCGTACGTATATAAGCACGTTTATTGTAATAGCACTTCACAGTTTTATTTAATAAAAAATATACTACACGAAACAAGTATACATTCGTTTGTTATGAATGACATTCTTTATGTTCGCGTGTTGGGTTATACGTTATGATTTCTGCCCCGGCTAACGTGAGTGGATGAAGCTCCTGCTCATGTTCAACTATGAAATATGTACCTTTTGGTACAAGTCTCTAGTACAGGGATGGCAACCTTTATTGAAGAATGTGACATCTGTATAATAATATATAAAAATCAATGCCACTTTTCGTTGTATTTTTATAACTCAAGAACGGGCTCACCTATCCAAACCAAATGTTTAGGCTTTGTTCGGAGTATTTAGTAGATGGTTTATGTGAAGTTTGGTAGGGTAGAGTAGGGTGGAGTACGGTAGTGTAGAGTAGAGTAGGGTATAGTAGTGTAGAGTAGGATTGGGTATGGTAGAATAGAGTAGGGTATAGTAGGGTGGAGTAGGGAAGAGTGGGAGCAAAGCCGCGCGGGCAAAAGCTAGTTAAACATAAAATGAAATGTAAGTATTAACTTTACTATTGCAACACATAAAAAAGTTAAATAAATGGCACAGCTTATCAGCAATAGGTAGTTTTAATTTATTTGCAAAATAAAGACGATGATCTTTTGACGGCTTAAAAAAAACTAATGCCTTAAACTCAAAACCTAGCTTGTGTTTATGTACGTACCTACCCAATATGTATGTAGGTGTATGCAAGCACAAGCATTAACATTAAACTAACATACCCGCCACTTATGGTATGTCATCTACAATATCAACATTGTATGTAACAGTTGCCCGTCTGACTGACCTTTGAAGCATTTAGAAGTCAAATGGCATAATAATATGGAAATAATTAACATAAAATTAGGTTAACTAATCTATAGTTAGAGCTGCTACAAAGATTGCATGTAGCAGAGATGAGAATGTTAAGATGGATGTATGTGTGACGAGATTGGATAAAGTGAGAAATGAGTATATTAGGGGAATTTTGAAAGTGGCGCCAGTGACTGAAAGGTTGAAAGGAAATCGTTTGTCTTGGTATGGCCATGTAAAGAGGAGAGATAAAAAGCATGTTGCTAAAAGAGTTATGAATTTACATGTGGATGGATGGAGAGGGAGGTCAAAGAAAAGATGGATGGATTGTGTGAGAAGTGATATGAAAGAAAAGAGAGTTAGTGATAGCGTAACGAGTGACAGGACAGAATGGAAAAATAAAACGTGTTGCGCCGACCCCATATAAAATAGGACAAGGGCAGGAAGAAGAAGGAGAGTTAGAGCTGCTAAAATAATATTATAAAGGGGTTAAGTTCGTTTTTTGTTTACAGGAAGTAATCTCTGGAAGTACTGGTCCAAACGCTAAAATTTTTTCACCGATTTTCTATCGGTGAAAAAATTTGGCTGCTTTATTTCTGAGTGACATAAGCTTAATTTTACGAACGCGGGCGAAACTGCGGCAAAATGCTAGTATAGTATCATCGATAAATAGTATTCTTTCTCGCTCATTTCACCGATTATCGAATACTTATATGATTAAGATACTATTTAATTACCTACACAATAAACATTCAGTGAATTCGATACATTTTATTGCAACATTATTTAACAGAAAAGGCCTGAGTCAGCCGTTTTCCATCAGTGTCGAATATCGCTAGCTATGTGCTAATTGGCTTAATTTTCGATTCGAGTAAATTTTAATTGGCTTTTATATACCTCCATTTTAATCTTTCTGGTTGGTATTGAAATGACAAAGGAATGCAAGTGTATGTTTTTGGGGTAGCCAGCAAAATGGGTGCTAAATAGAGTTGGCAATCTGTAAGCATTAGCACTCCATTAAGTTTTTTTTCATAGGAAATTATTTTTTTATTATTATTGATAGGCTTGCGTTTGACCTCTATATCATATGATGGTTAATGATGATATTGATATTGAAACTTTGTTATACACGGGACCAGCTCGACATCGAAATACCGTACGTTAGTAATTGTTCCAACGTATATTCGACTACACAGCTGAAAAAAAAAACCATAAAGATTGCTTACTGCTGTTGTAATGTAGGTATAGATGTCGGTTTTTATCAGAACATTACTAACACACGTATTTATAAAGAATATTTATTAAGGGTGAGTTGCACCATTTAACTATAACGATAACAAAGCCGTTAACAGTTGTCAAATCGTCGAATTGACCAATAGGTGGCCGTTTCACGGCTGGTTATGGTTTGGTTATTGTTATAGTTAAATGGTGCAACTCACTCTTAGGGTTAGAATTCTTAATTACAAAATCTCATTATAAAGTGAAGGAACACACGTTACTTACTTGATATAATGCTCAAGTAACACCCGACAGTAGGTTGTTGTTATTTGTTGTTCTAACTTTAAGCAAATTAAGTAAATTTATTGCTAAGATGAATATTATATACTTTTTAGGCGCGATTTGTGCCGAATTTCTAGTTTTTCAAATTTATAACTAGGGTCAACTCATCTAATTCTGTGACAAAACAGAATGTGAAAAAAGAAGAGGTTAAACTTTATACATTTTATTTTTATTTTTAATAGGAACATTAATCAGTCTTCTATTTATCATATGAGCAAGTGTAATCTTAACACATATGAATTAACTCAGCGTAAAATGAGCTTAATCAAACCGCGTTGACTTGTCTAATTCTGCGACAAACACCATAATTCGGTGATAGTACTTCTCTAATTCTGTTATAACCGAAATAAACAAGTATTTATTATTTTTTAACACAAAATTAACAAAAAATAAAATCAATGGAAATATAAACATATTGAAAGTAATAATTATGTATTTATTTATCAACGATAAACTATCAAAAGTGGGGAAAAATAAAAAAAAACAATTTCGGACTTTATAATTGTTTTTTACTCTTCACCACTGGACTCGTCAATATATGTCTTCTAATGGACGCCATATCAGAATGATGTCATACTACTCCAAAGATAATAAACATGCAAATCTTATCACAATTATCAAAATGTGATTTGAATTTTAGAAGTTATGAGGGAACATACATACATATGGGTCCAAATGATCACTCTCCTTTTGGCTTCGCCGTAATCATATATAAATGTTCATTGTAATTTAACTAACACAAAAGAGACGGTAATAAGACAATATCATGCAAATGACAGAAACATTCAAAAGATTTAATAGAAAGATGTCAACTACATGTACTCAATTGATTCAGAAAATTTACCCGTCAATCTATCTACGGGTGGTCGAGGGGTAGAGCTTGAAGACTACGTAATGCCTATGGAAATCCTATGATTTATGTATATTTCAAGTCTCCCCTGCGCAAAGACGTGACATTAAAACAAGACTTGCAATACCTATTATAATCAACGACTATTGCAACCCAGTGCTGGGCACGCCACAATCATGGCGGTAAGTCCCCTCTTTGAGGCGTGGCTGGAAAGGCCTCACGGCGTCCTTACCTTCCACATGACGCAGGTCCTCACCGGACATGGTTCGTTCGGGAGTTTCCTGCACCGGATTCATGCGGAAGTGACGCCCGGGTGTCGCCACTGTGCGGAACGCCCGGAGGACACGGTGGAGCACACAGTCGAGGTGTGCCCTGCTTGGGCGGAGCATCGCCGTGCCCTCGTGGGGGCGATCGGCGGCGGAGACCTCTCGCGCCGGGCCTTGGTTGAGGCCATGGTCCGGAGCGAGGAGGAGTGGCAGGCGGTCGCCGACTTCTGCGAAGCAGTAATGCTTGCAAAGGAGGAGGCCGAACGCATCAGGCAACGGCGTTATCGCCGCCGCCGTCGCCGGGATTCTGATCCCGATTTCCGGCCAACGTAGACGCGGGCTTGCGGGCAGTGAGCAATGGGTAGCTCGCTGTCCGGCCGTCCGGTAACTGTCCGGACCAAGCCCAAGTCGTCGACGGCGCGCACTGTTCCCGCGCGCCTCAAGGAGTTGTCAGCAACAGCAGGGACCCCAGCCGGGTCGAAGCCTACTGGGGCCAGGGTTATCCGAAAGGGCGCTCGAGCCCCGGTATAAAGGCTAGAAGGAACGGGGTGGGTCTTTTAGTCAGTAAGAGTCTGACACTATCTCCCGCTCCGCCCAAGGGCGGGGGATGTCAATGCATGATAATTCCCACCATAAAAAAAAAAAAAAAAAAACCTATTATAAATATTGTTATTATTGTTATATACTTACCTAAATTATGTATGCATACTTATTAAACTTAGTTTTAAACTGCATATTGTAGTGAGAAAATAAATGATATTATTATTCCAGGCAATAATATAATGGGCACGCCACAATCATGGCGGTAAGTCCCCTCTTTGAGGCGTGGCTGGAAAGACCTCACGGCGTCCTTACCTTTCGCATGACGCAGGTCCTCACCGGACATGGTTCGTTCGGGAGTTTCCTGCACCGGATTCATGCGGAAGTGACGCCCGGGTGTCGCCACTGTGCGGAACGCCCGGAGGACACGGTGGAGCACACGGTCGAGGTGTGCCCTGCTTGGGCGGAGCATCGCCGTGCCCTCGTGGGGGCGATCGGCGGCGGAGACCTCTCGCGCCGGGCCTTGGTTGAGGCCATGGTCCGGAGCGAGGAGGAGTGGCAGGCGGTCGCCGACTTCTGCGAAGCAGTAATGCTCGCAAAGGAGGAGGCCGAACGCATCAGGCAACGGCGTTATCGCCGCCGCCGCCGCAACCGGGATTCTGATCCCGATTTCCGGCCACCGTAGGCGCGGGCTTGCGGACAGTGAGCAATGGGTAGCTCACTGTCCGGCCGTCCGGTAACTTTCCGGACCAAGCCCAAGTCGTCGACGGCGCGCACTGTTCCCGCGCGCCTCAAGGAGTTGTCAGCAACAGCAGGGACCCAGCCGGGTCGAAGCCTACTGGGGCCAGGGTTATCCGAAAGGGCGCTCAAGCCCCGGTGTGAAGGCTAGAAGGAACGGGGTGGGTCTTCTAGTCAGTAAGAGTCTGACACTATCTCCCGCTCCGCCCAAGAGCGGGGGATGTCAATGCATGATTTTTTTCCCACCATAAAAAAAAAAAAAAAAAAAAAAAAAAAAAAAGGCAATAATATAAAATAAACATAAATCATTTATGTGCTAAATTTCATTCAAATCCGTGCAGTCATTTGAGGGAGAAGGAGTATAAATAAAAACACACTTTAGTGTGTGTTTGGTTGAGTGTAAATATGGTGATAATAACCTAAAAAGCTTTTTTTGCTTTATATAAACTAGTGCTTGACTGCGATCCCACCTGATGGTAAGCAGTGTTGCAATCGTTGGTGGTGAGGCGTACTAGTTTATTAAGAGCCTATTCACTCTAGCCTTGACACCTGAATTATAAGTGGGCGGGAAGACAGCAGCAGGCAAATTGTTCCAGTCCTTCGAAGTACGCAGTATAAACTACGAGGCGACATGTAGTTCGGACCGCTTTTACTTAAACGAGTAATAAAAATCTATGTTTTTAATTATTTTACTTTCACCATTTTGTTGTCACCCATAAACACTCTACCTAAGAAACAAACCCTTATAAGTTAGGGTCGGCGGCACGTAACACAGAAGGGAGGGACCGAACCTCTGCGTGACGTAATGAAGTCAGACGCATGTAATTTACCCCCACCACAGTCTCCTTACTCGTTCCGGAGTTCGTTAATCCTGAAGTTTGAGAAGATAATTAGGGGCGAAGCAATTTCCGGGAAAATAAGAGTTTTCACCTTATTGCCCTTATAAGATGCTGTGAATAGAACGATGAACACAAATGAGGTGGGTATGAGTAGGTTTTTGACGTGTATTGTGTTGCTAGGGAAATAGGCCTTTCAAGTATCAGTATTTTGACTGCCTCGTTAATCATGGCACAAGTGTGACTGATTAGCGTGGTTCTGGGTTCAATTCTCGGGTTCAGCTAAAAGTGCTTTTGGGGGTTTCAATTAAGAACTAGCTTTTGCCCACGGCTTAGCCCGCGAATCACTTAGGAATAAAGCAGCTTTTTATTGGTGAAAAAATTTTACCAATCGAATCGGTCCGGTGATTTCAGAGATTACCTCCTACAAACGAAAAAATTTACCTCTATATAATATTAGTGTAGATGGTGATTAGGTACTTTGTAGCAGCCCGGAGTTTGATAGTTGATAGTGAGGTAATGCAATTGACGGTGCCAATTGCACTAAATCACAACTATAATAAAATCAAATACAGTAAGCGTATCGTGTGGTGTTTGTTTTCAAACTATAGCTATACTGTCAAACATCTTACACGTTTAAAAAGATATATTTGAATTCATAAAACTTTACCAAAAGCTGTCTACTGCTCGCTTATATAGTATACGTGACCTCACCCAAGAATTTTCACAGTGACTTTCAAGTGACAACCGCGTCCTTCAAAAGTTCGTCGGTACACCTTGTGCAGTCAAGGGCTAATATATACCTATAATACACTTAAATACTAGTAAGTTTAACAGTCGACCGGTTATCCGGTCGACTGTTAAACTTACTTATTCAGTTGGGTTGAAAAAACAGCCTGACTGTCCACTTAATAAGGTATGTATACAAACTAAACCATTTTTTTTTTCAAAAGAGTAAATATGTGGGTACCTAAATAAATTTTAGATTAGAATAGCATAGAAAAAAAAAAACTTTATTATACACCAAAGTAGCTGGTTACGAACAAACATAGGCATTTTTGGGAATAGTATCACTTTACTACAAGCTACAGTTGCCAAATCGGATCTTCTCGCTCGGCGTCAGAGTGGGGATTGCCTTTCGCATTCATACATTGGCGAGCCAACCGTTTTCGTTGTTAGATACAGCAACGCAGGGAACTAATCAGGAGTGACGTCTATGACACTCCCCGACCCCGCGTCTCACTTCGCAACACTAAAGAGACCGAATATTTGACTTCTGTGCAACCGTTAAAGATCCGTGATGGCCATTGTACCAACGCTGAGTCTTCCGATACACATACGGTACGGTCTCCCACAAGGCGGACCGATGACTTCTTTTGGCAAAACATAGTGCACTTATTTTTCATTTTATGTACTACCTTAAACCACCTATGTTTAACAAAATAAATGATTGATTGATTGATGACCTGGTGAGGGTCACGGGAGTCCAATGGATGCAAGACACACAGGACCGGTCGTTGTACCAACGCTTGATGGAGGCCTATGTCCAACAGTGGACATCTTTCGGCCGAAATGATGATGATGACTACAAGCTTCACTCTGCTAATAACTCGCTTTTGAGTTTTTGGACTATTCAACAGGTCTAAATATAGGTATATCACTTTGGAGAAGAATTATGTTAGTAATAATATTAATCATGTTACAGAACCAAATAGTATAGCATAATCGGCCTTATAATGTTCCCACTGTTGGGATTCAAGCCTCCTCTCTAGGATTGGGAATGAGCCGTAATCCACCACGCGGGCCCAGTGCGGGTTGGAGGATGTCATGTCTTTGAATTTTTTGGTTCTAGGACATGCCGATTCCTCACAATGTTTTCCTTCACCGTTTTGAGAGCAGTGGTGATGAAATAAATTACACAAAGTAATGCACCTGGCTGGGTTTGGGCCCATGACCTACAACTCGTAAGTTGGGGCCGTTACCACTCGACCACTACTCAAAAAACAAAAGATAACTACAAAATACAGCAAAGGGATTTAATTTTTAAGGTAGATCGAGGGCGCATGAACCAATCAAAATTACTAAGTACTTTAAAACTGTCCTAAAGTGTCGCTTTACTGACGTGTTTGGGGCAAAGATCACCATAAATAAACAGTATCACCATGTTTCGGCACTTAAAAAAGATAATAGGTACATGCAGATAGCGAAACTGATAAATGCAGTTATGGCGTACAATGAAATTGCCACGTATGGATAGAAGAGGCAGAAGAGGCGTATAGCAAAACGTGCTTCCGAATATCTGAACAACGCGGCTCTTTATATCACCATTTTCATTTTTTTATTACTATTATTATTGATGGGACTTGTGTAACTACTATATCACATGCTAGTAAGCGATGATATGGTCGACGGTGCACACTTCCATAGAAGTAACCTATTCACTCTTGACTTAAAAAAACACTACGTTGTAGCTAACCGGAAACATTTTATTTCTTCCTTTAATCTACAGGTGGTAATTCGCTACAACTTTGAAGAATAATGAAAATGGCGGAAAGTAATTACGCCAAATAAGTTCAATGCCCTTTAGCCATTTCCAATTAAACCTCGTCAATCGTGAAATAAGATTAAAATTGACATTTCACTCTGCCTAATTCAAAATATTCTCGAGGCAATCGAATACAAAGAAAGAAATAAGTTACAAATAAATGTTGTACCTTAGAGCTCATCAAATATTTATTACGACGCGCTGATTGAGAAAAGTAATCCGCAGCCCTCCCTTCATTCCAGAGATCATTATCTTAGCCCAACTGCCTTAGGGTGGTGAGTGTGTCATGAGCAAAGCGGGTCGTGGCAGAAAAATGAGAGAGTGCGAGATTTTTTCTCGACATTAATTTACAATAAGGACACCAACATTATACAGGTGAAAATTTGTATGTATGTGCGTGTGTGTATGTTAGATAGATATATTTTTTACTTGACTTTATTTTACACCAAAAATAAGTATTACATTAGGAACTTAAAATTAATAGGGTATCGTATTGGGTGGTCTTATCGGTAAAAGTGATTTTTACGGACAATCTATTTGTTACTTCTTCACGCTTTCTTTTATACTTTCACATGGGGGAAACGGCTGTCGGAAGCTAGTAAAGCATATATGTGTAGGTACATATACAGTGTATGCGCAAGTTCAACCAGGGGCCAAAGTCTGCTATTTTTATAATTTCGTCATTCCAACACGATCCCATTGTCATTTTGCTAAAAGTTCCTAATCTGCTAATTCATAATGATCGATCATTGATCGGTCAATGGTCTCGTAATAGAGTTGTAGTAAAAGACAATATCGAGCTTATTAAAAGCAATGACTGCACAATGACGTTCTAATGGTAGGTCACTGATCAAAGGAACTGTCCAAATATTTGCAGATCACGTAAGACATTCATTTGTAAATATGTACGAGATTACCATTGTATTCCACTTCTTTCAATGGAGTGTCAGTGGTTGATCATTGGAAAATCATAATGACGCCATTATATTAGTAGATTACCAAACTTACTCGAAATCAACAATATGAAATCACTGATAGACCATTCTGACACTACTGTAATAGCAGACTTGGGGCCCTGATTGCTAATAAGATGGACTTATTTTGTTGTACTCGGGGTGAATTCACAAGGAAAAGTATTATTTATAACTAGCTTTTGCCCGTCGCTTTGCCCACGTATATAAAATATAGCCCATGTCACTTAGGAATAAAGCAGCTTTCAATCGGTGAAAAAAAAAAAATAGTAATCGGACCACTACTTTCAGAGACTATCTCCTACAAACAAAAAAAAGAAACTTTACTTCTTTATTTTTGGTATGTGTAGTTGTACTTAAAGTTGGTATTGTATAAGTTAGAATAAGTGCATTTATCGCATTGATAATAAAAAATAAACTTTAAAGATAGATGTAAAATGAAGAAGTAAATAATTAA
This sequence comes from Mythimna albipuncta, assembly GCA_929112965.1. Taxonomy (NCBI): domain Eukaryota; kingdom Metazoa; phylum Arthropoda; class Insecta; order Lepidoptera; family Noctuidae; genus Mythimna; species Mythimna albipuncta. Next base: position 14,544,708 of record OV815969.1, read on the forward strand.
TATATATTAATAATAATAATAATATATTTCACAACTATCACATAACGCTATCTAGTCTCAAGCTAAGCAGAGCTTGAGTTATGAGCACTAGACAACGGATAAAAATACTTATATATTTCTAAATACATACATACTATAGATAAATTACACCCAGACACTGAACAAATGATCATGCTCATCACACAAACATTTGTCCTGGGTGGAAATCGAAACCACGACATCCGGCATAGCAGTTAGAGACATTAACCACCAGACCAACAGGCCTGTCAATAATTACACAAATGCAGCTGCTTAAATGAAATATTAAAAAAAAAAAAAACAAAAATAAACGTGACCAGCAAGTATCGTTAGTTGCCAATATTCAACAACAAAAAAGAAAATTAGGGAAGTGTAGGGTAGAGTGCAGTAGGGTATAGTAGAGTAGGGTAGATTAGGGTAGAGTAGGGTAGAGTAGGGTAGAGTAGGGTAGAGTAGGGTAGAGTAGGGTAGAGTAGGGTAGAGTAGGGTAGAGTAGGGTAGAGTAGGGTAGAGTAGGGTAGAGTAGGGTAGAGTAGGGTAGAGTAGGGTAGAGTAGGGTAGAGTAGGGTAGAGTAGGGTAGAGTAGGGTAGAGTAGGGTAGAATAGGGTAGAATAGGGTAGTGTAGGGTATAGTAAGGTGGAGCAGGGAAGAGCGGGAGTGAAGCCGCGCGGGCAAAAGCTAGTTAATATTATAAAGGTGAAAGTGTATATAATGTATAGTTATATATATGGGTGTTTGTTGTAACTCCTTCACACTTAAACAGCTGATTGGATTGGCTCACTGGTAAACCATGTCCTGGTATAGGACATAGGCACTTTTTATCATAAAAGTACATTCCTTGGGATCATAAGCTACAAGTTTGAGAATCATAACAACGAGTCCGTGTCTTGAAGTTGAAAGGATAACCAAAGAATAATGGTCTGTGAGGTTATTTTAACCCTTGTTAACAATAAAAAACATATAACATACTCATTTCAGTACAAGCTTAAATATTTCGTAAAAGAACCAACTAAACATTTTTGGTTCACATTAAATTTTCATATGGCTCTAAATTTCAGGTAACCCATTTCGCTCCAAAACATCGATTTACTGTAGGCACGGTAACTCAAAAGGTAATCGAATAACGTAAGAGCCGGCTATGTATTTATGATGTTGGAAACGCTTTTTCCTGTAGTAGGTAACAGCCTATAAGGAGCGTCCGGGGAAATCACACGTGAAAGGGAATACGGACTTCAGGACTTAAGGGTGCTTTTCCACTAGATATTTGCGAGAAAGCTAGGCGGTGCGGGGATTAGTAGCGGCACTGTGGAAATATGTGGTTGTTTTCACCAAAGCTGCGTGAACAGTTTGACCGCTGTACTTGCAACATTGACTACCGAGTCAGTGAGAGAGTGTGCTTAATCCTGAATGGCAGACTCTCCAGCAAAGACCACACATTCCTCGCTCACGTGGCTCACACACAACGCTTACGGAAAAGAAAAGCTCTAGTAGACAAAAGTAACCTCGTCTACTAGGTCTTTTTCCGCATGCACCGCCTAACTGACTCGCACATCTCCGCTAAAAGGCCATCCTTAGTTATGAATAAAGGGCGCTTCCACGTGTTCATAGGTTTTACAGAAAAAAACTTTTACGCTGATCGATCACGCAGTATTGACAGATAATATATTTTATCGACTCAATTCAGTTATTTGAAAGGAAATAGATTCTACATGTTGTAATGGTCGTATTAATAGATAAGTGATCTAAAAGCTGTGGTCATAAGTGTCATCGATTGTAGTTTTAATACCAACAATAATAATTATCTTTTTTTTTGTGTTTATCTCTTTATAATCGGTGTGTACAAGTTTGTTTCGTAATATTGACCGAAGTGATTGAACGATATTATTGTTATAATTGTCCAAAAATATTTCAAGGAACCAGCTTTGCTGCCCGTTCTGTATGGCGATATTTTTCGTATATGCGACACTAGAGTATAGTTTGTTCAGATTCAGTAACTTAATCGATTCCAATCATTTTTACACCATGTTATATTTTTTTCCCGAAAATATTTAAAAAAGGTCACAAGTTGGACACCGCATAGTGGGCATTAGGCATCAGCGCACAGCTGGGTGCGGAAGCAAAACTACCCCTCAGTCGGCCGGGTGGCCTTTTTTTTCCGATGGGAAAAATCATCCTATGACAACCCCCGCTCTTGGGCGGAGCGGGAGATAGTGTCAGACTCTTAATGACTAAAAAGCCCATCCCGTTCCTTCAAGCCTTCATACCGGGGCTCGAGCGTGGCCTGGTGACTATGTATTTATGTCGCCAACCAGGAACCATAACGGGCTTAAAACTTCGTGATTTTTCATAACAAAGTTTTCAAATTTTGTACATAGATCATCTTTTCATAAAAAATACTAGACTGGTGTTTCAGGTTTCGCTTATACTTAAATCTAGGTAGTATAATCACCTGCACCTTTCAGGTTACTGAACACCTACTGGTCAGACCAAAATTTAATATGAGTTTATCAACAGGAAAAGAGGATGGCACTTATCCGCTTGCATCTTATGACTTGAGTACTGAAGGAATCAAATCTGTGGTCACCCTCTTTCAATTAATCCGCAAGTCGAGTGGAGTCATATTGAACGAAATCGGTTTGTCAAGCAAATCACGCACCGAATCCATTCAGATTGATTGCCTTTTCGTACGAAAAATAAATTTTCAAAGTTATTTGATTGACACCTTCATGCGGATAGATTAGTCTCTTAGCTAGAAGGAGATAATTTATTTATTAAATTTTAACACCTTTACAAACGCATCCAAGGCGATGTACTAACACTTTATATTATGTACTATAGTAATGATATTCTTAAATGAATTATGTAATGTCCAGAACTTTCTCAATAATTTTTTTGAGCTGCTTCCACACACGGCTTGTTTTGGCCAAATGTATCCTCTGATAGCACTATATTATTAACTAGCTTTTACCCGCGGCTTCGCCCGCGTACATGACATATAGCCTATGCCACTCAGGAATAAAGCAACTTTCTATAGGGGATTTTTTTTTTATAATCGGACTAGTACTTTTAAAGATAACAAATAAAAAAAAACAAACGTTACCTCTTTATTATATAAGTGTAGATAATACGTATGGCTCATGACGAGCAAAGGGGCAAACTTTAGGAGGTTAGTCCTTGCAGACAGCACCGCTAAAAGAACGTTTTAATAAACGATCCTTTTCTTTTGTCATTATTATTCATCGCTAAGCGGGAAACGGGATATACCTTGCCCTATTCTTAATAGTAAAGCGAATGATACGGGGCAATAGGTACTCTTGTTTACTTACCCTTTAAATTATGAGTAGCTATGAATGAATATAGCATACTAGTAAAATAAGTCATGAAATATTCTTCTCGAAGAAGAGCTCCTAAGAGTAATATTCTGAGAGTAGCTAGGTGCTACTCAATGCGCTTCAATGTATTTTAGTCTAAGTACCAACAAAGTAGTTTTACGAGTTAATACTAAGAATTTTATTCCCTACTTTTATTACCGTCTGAATGAAGCCTTGAAATCCAAGGTTATTAAAACTATAAAACACAAAATTCCAAGTATAATGAAAGGAGAATTGAACAAAATATTCAAGTGAGCCGCCGGGAAAACGAGAAAGTTGAGAAATTCTTTGAAGTATTGTATCTCAATTTCTTAAATTTGATCTATTCTGAGCAGATGTCTGTTGATTTATTCGTTTTTTTTTTATATTCTCAGAGGTTCAAAGGATGATATAAAAAATGCCTCAAGTTGATTTGCACCGTTACTTTTGAATCGTACACATATTTAAAGGTATATAAAGGAACATGTAACGTACATCACATAAGATATTAGTTTTAGAATCTCGTTGTTGATCTTTTTACTCGTGATAGTATCGATGTTTTTATCTCTCGTGAAATTATCCAGTGACTTCTTTCTTTCTAAGCCGGAGTGGGAGGGCGTGTCAGACTTTTTCTGACTGAAACCATACCCATGTTCCTTCTTAACCTTGCGCTCCAGGTGCCCAGGTTTCCCTTTCGGAAGTCAACCTAAAATTCATGGCCCCAGTTGCTCCAGTAGGCTTCGGCCCTGTTGAGCTCCTACGGTTTTATTCACATCTCTTCGAGGTGCCCAGAACTCTTTGCGTCGTCGACGACTCAGACTCGGTCCGGATGGTTACCAGACGGTCGGATTCATGCTAAAACATGAATACATACGTAGTTCGGTGTGTTTCTCTATTCTTAAAATAAATTAAACAATTAAAGCTAGACGCACACATGTAACACGCCTGATTAGTACGCGGGACGATGTCGCATGATGTGGATCAAGTGTAGCTCAACAACTCTAGTTTACATAAAATAAAATATGGAGACCGACGTGCCCTGATCGGCGGTGTGCGGCACACGTGTAAACAGTGTAGGTCTACCTTTTTGAATGTTTTAAAAAACGAGTCAATATTAACTCGTAATCATATCATCACAACTTACAGCAGCTCTCAGAAAATCTAAACTCATATTGTATATTCCAAAAGATATTATCAGCCATGTTAAATGAACAAGTATTTGAAGAGCGGCGATATTTCACGCTACTTGTACTTTATCTTTTGTTGAGCGGGTCGGTCTTCGTATTAAGCGAAGGGGTTAAAATCCTGTGTCTATTCAGCGGCTGATGTTGATCACGGGTCGAACTCCGACCCGACGGCTATTCACTAGCGTTGGCAGGTGAGGAGGAGGTATCCATTCATGAGTAGTGTGACCACGAGTTTAGGTGGTTACGGGTGACCTATTTAGCCAAATAAATAGTTACCAACGGGTAAAAATTTTGAAATAGGAATTCTAAGTGTGTAAATTCTGGGAGTTTTCTTTTATAAGCTACTAGCGAGTAGCCTAATATAGGCCTACTCCAAACGCCGCCACAACGTCTGATCCTGTGCATCTCGCATCCATCGGATTCCCACGACCCTCACCAGGTCATCAATCCGTCTAGTACAGTCCACCTTGTAATAAGTAAAACCACCACCGTCCACCTTGTAAGTAGAGTGCTGATAAAAAGTACACTATGTGCTATTCAAGGACATGGTCTGTCTACTCGTGTTAAAAATCGAAATTCGTTAAGCCGATTGAGCATGAAGAAGTACCTAAATTTTATTAGTATTGTAAGTAAGTTTTACACAAAGAAATAATAAACAAATTAAACAATAACTTAAATAATTAAAAATGATATATACACTAAATGCCTAGCTAAATATGACGTCATAAAACTCCTCCGCATCGCTGTCGACTGGAAGTGTGCCCAATAGGCTGGCGGCATTGCTACGTTGTATGGCAATGCTTATAGTACCTAAAAAATATCATTCTCCTTTATAATATTAGTGTTATACATTTAAAATCTGAGAAATTGAAATACGTTTCCATAAAGTTATATGGTCAACTCCAAACATTTTGATATATAAATCCCGGTTGGTTTGTCGATAAACCAGACATAGAAAACGTATCAAAGAAATCTTGAGTGTAAAGTCCCGCAACAATTTTGCATAAGGAACACACTACACCGGTGTCAGTATCAGCACAGGAGTAAGATGAATTGCCTCAATCCACTACCGCGCGCGATCGCGACCGTCACCCGAGTGTTCGCAGCCTTATTCATATTCACTTACCTGTCTTTTCAATTGGAGTAGGTTGTAGTACCTACTTTCATTTGTAGATTAGAGTGGAGGGAAGGGTGAGATCAGTAGGCGGGAAAGGTTATGAACTGGAACGGATAGAGAGATCAATCTCGATAGTCTTCTTGAAATGGTATGGAATCGAAATGTACATTTACATTTTGTAATATTTCAAATTAAAGACGTCTTTATTACAAATTGCAATGGGTAGAAAACAATATAAATTTCTATAAGTTCTAGTACACGAACGAGTGGGGTCGGATGGTAGAAGACTGGGCTTGAGCTGGGCGTGGTCGCCCTGAAGTGGGGTTCTGTCCCCACGTTGGTGTGGATGCTGGGTGAATCAGTGGTGGACATTTCATTCGCCAGCCCCGCTCTGTCGCCGCTTGCCGTTGACTGGCGCGTTATGGAGGAGGTGGAGACGTTCTCCGACCACCAGTACATCCAGTTTGACGTCTTTGCCGAAACCTCGGCCGCGCCGGCGCAACAGAGCCCTTCCAGTCCGCGGTGGGCTCTGAAGCAGATGGACCGGGAGCTCCTCCTGAGAGCCGCAAAAGTTATTTGTAATCATGAGTACAAAAACGTGTATAAGTATTGGTCACTAATTACCAGTCACCCTATATAGATAGTATATTCGCTAACTCCTCTTAACTTAATAAATAAACAATATTATAAACAAGGAAGATTTGTGTTTTAGATAATTATGTTTCTTTATGTACCTATAATATGCAGTAGATGCGAGAAACACAGGATCGGTCGTTGTGACGACACCTGGGGGAGGTCTATGTCCAACAGTGGACGTATTTTGGCTGAAATGATGATGTCGAAGACGATGATGTAATATTTATATTTATGTATGTCAAAGTGACTCTCTGATAGCAATGATGGCTGTCAGTATTAAAAATATAACCATATGATATTTTGGTAGCGATTGTCAATCTTGCTGAAAGATCGTTTTTTAGAGTTCCGTACCCAAAAGGCAAAATCGAGACCTTATTACTAAGACTCCACTTTCCGTCTGTCTGTCACCAGGATGTATTTATAAACTGTGATAGCTAGACAGTTGATGTATTTCTATTAGCGCTATAAGAACAAATATTAAAAAAAAAAACAGAATAAAATAAATATTTAAGTGGAGCTCTCATACAACAAACGTGATTTTTGCTTCGGACGGTACGAACCCCTTCTTACGAGAGTACGACTCGCATTTGGCCGTTTTTTTTAAACATACTTTCTTTTATTCAGTTGCCCTTTGCTTTCCACGGATCAGCGGGGATGCGGTGACTCCCGCATCTAATAACTCTATTACGTCATAATTATCCACCATCTCGTTATCCCTCCAATTTGTGGCCTAATTTAACATCCTTATCTTTTTTCTATATTTTCTTACTTTCAGGAAGAATCATATTCGCCGTATCTTTTCACCATACATACCTACCCTTACAAAGCTTAGCTTCTGTTTCATCTCAACACAAACGTTAGCTTTTGTGGTATAACAGCGAAGATGAATCGTTTTCATTCAGCCCGCTGAATCGTGAGCTCCCTGATCGTTCATCACTTACGAAGAATTGAATACGTCATCTGAATTACCATACGGTTTTATATGTAGGTGTAGGAACACGTGTTTCCTTACACGCGCCAGATTGTAAGGGGGCTTGTACAATGTACATGCTAAGAAATTAATAATAATAATAATCGTTGACGATTGTGGTGTTGAAGAACAGACGCTACACTTTATATATTTATTAGGTGCGGTGTCCGGAGCTCGGGTGTGACACGTCCGACTTGCTCGGTGGCTAGCTCACAACCGAGGGCCGGCTACCCCACCACCTAGCGGCCAGTCTACGCACTATACGTCACGTGCATACTGTACACCAAAATGATCATGTTCGCGGGACTTTGGCCATAGATCGCCCTGGACAGAGAAGTTTGGAAGGAGAAAATTGCCCATTGCCCTGCCGTGGCACACACACAAGACGAATAAAAAATTATTTATTTTTTCTACACAAATTACTTGATGCTAATGGGTTACAGTGGAGCACGAACATGCAATTTACTTTGTGAGAGACTGATGCCTGTTATAAGCCTATTAGAAACCTGTACTAAAAGTCAAGAGTCATCTTGCAGTTATTAGTATTATTACCCTGCTATGTCCCACTTTTTAGGATAACAAATTGGGGTTTTTATCTAACCAGATATACCAACCCCATCGTATAACAAATGATGTTAAATAATAAATAAAAAGTAGTGGCGAAAACTTCTACGCTTTGCATAATAGTTTTAAGACACAATAATAGACAAATAAAAATACACCTAGGTTGTGGAAATATCATTTTGCAAGTGAGTAGTTGAAGAGTGTTGATGAGTGATTGTTGATAGGTGAGAGTTTTAGAGTGATTGTGGTGTGAGAATGATTGATTGATGTAAGACCATGGCTCAAGAAAATAACAGGACCAATTCAACATGTAGTATACATGTCGAATCGAGCCACTAAAATTTAGTTGGTTCTAGCTACGAATCGTGTTTCAAATTCCAGACACATGTACTTAAACGATAAGATTGTTTACGGCCAGTTGTGGGTGGTGCAGTAGTGAAGTTTGTTTGTAATAAATAACGTCGTGTTAATTACGAGGCAAAAAAAAATATTCAGACATCATCATTGGTCTGTTTATTATAAATAAATTGTAAGTATAACCTTAAAACACTATGTTAATCTACACTAACATTATAAAGAGGTAAAGTTTGTTTTTATGTTTGTAGAACGTAATTTCTGGAAGTAATGGTCTGATTGCGAATAATTTTTCACCAATAGAAAGCTGTTTTATTCCTGAGTGGCATAGGCTATATTTTATGTATGCGGGCGAAGCCACGGGCAAAAGCTAGTAATTAATAACAAAAAGCGACTTGAAGCACCACACAGCAACACAGAGCTCGCCGTGTCTAGCGCAGACAAGATTTTTTTTTGTGATCGCCGCAGCATTGTAAGCATCATCATCAGCCTTCTTAATGTTCCTACTGCAGGAACTGAGGCCTCCTCTCTAGGAGAGCGAATGGGCCGTAATCCACCACGCGGGCCCAGTGCGGGTTGGTGGATGTCACTTCTCTTCGAATTTTTGGTTCTAGGACATGCCGGTTTCCTCACGATGTTTTCCTTCACCGTTTTGAGAGCAGTGGTGATGAAATAAATTACCTACACAAAGTAATGCGCTTGACAGGGTTCAAACCCGCGACCTACAACTCGTAAGTCGGGAGCCATTACCACTCGGCCACCACTGCATTGTACACAGTTCGAGTGTAAAAACAGGAATTCTTGCATAAACCCGACAATTTTGTTTAGCGTGTACAAGCGTCCTAACAAGCGCTCAATTGTATTCTCTTCCTCGTATAAACTTATCTCTATAGACTCAAAGTTTCAGAGCGTACTTAGCTATGAAACCTGTTTATCGGAATTTACATACTAATAATAACTGATGTAGACAATCAGTTATTTATATATCTACATAGTCTATTTATAATGTTTGAAATAATAGGTAGAACTTTTAACAACTTTTAAGGATTAATTGGGTATTTTCCTGTGTTTATTAGTATTGACTGGCCTGTTGGTCTAGTGGTTAGTGACTATGACTGCTGTGCCGGAGGTCGTGGGTTTTTTAAGCTATTGCATAGCTTCTATCGCGGGCCTTGAGCGTGGAGACCGAATCCAGAAATTCCGTAACGAAAATGGCCTAACACCCTCCACTCATTTGTTTTGAGCGTGGTGACCGATAAGAAAACAAATGAGTGATGCTATGCAATAGCTTTACCGCGGCAGTCCCAGAGTGCCACACGTCTTTTTTTTACGGTGAGAAAATCATCTAATGACATCCCCCGCTCTTGGGCGAAGCGCGTCAAGTTTTTGCTGAGTAAAAACCCACTCCTGTTCCTTCATTGCCTTTCGTATCGAGGCTGAGCTACCTTTCGGAACTAACCCTGGCCCCAGTAGGCTTGCACCCAGCTGGGTCCCTACTGTTGTTGACAACTTCTTGAGGCGCGTGGGAGCAATGCGCGATGTCGACGATTTGGGCTTGGTTCGCACAGTTACCGGACGGTCGGACAGCGAGCTCCCATTGCTCGTCGTCCGCAAGCCCACGACTGCTGTGGCCGGAAATCGGAATCAGAATCCCGGTGGTGGCTGGGACGCTTTGAGCGCCGTTGCCTGATACGGTCGGCCTCCTCCTTTGCTAGCATTACTGCATTGCAGAAGGAGGCGACCAACTGCCTTTCCTCTTCGCTCCGGGCCATGGCCTGTACCAAGGCCCGACGCGAGAGATTGCTGTCGCCGAGTACTCCCACGAGGGCACGGCGATGTTCCGCCCAAGCGAGGCACACCTCCACTGTATAACTTGTGTATGTGGAATGTATATGGAAAACGCACCCACGACACGTAGTGCAGCAACTAATCGCTTAACCATTTCACCAATGTAACGTTATCGATCATAGACTAAAAGATATTGAGATTAAAGTATAGGTGAATCAACCATATTATAGAGTTTTCTTATAAAAGTGAAGCTTATTATTTTCTTGTAACGAGTTTCATCTGGCACGTGTGTGCCGCCAAAGCATAATTATGTGCCTTTTGTCCTTCACAAAAAGCTTTAGCTTCCAGCTGGGTAGAAGCCGATAATAGAGTTTTACTATTAAAAGTAAGTGTAAAACGTTTCCATGAAATTCATTGCGAATCTTGAGTGGATTACTTTTACGAGTACATATCCTTTTGTTGCACTGCTATTGCTGAAATAAAATTAAACTGCACACGTGTGCCACACACACCGATCTGTATTCACATCCATCAATCGACTTTGAACGACACCGAGTTTAAAGCCGTTTGGTCGAAGAGTCGATTTAAAAAAAAAAAAAATATTTCTTCATCCTGAAAGAATATTTTTTAAGGTAACTGGAAATAAGTGTTTGATATATCGTTTAGATTCGAGGCAGTTGATTTGTCGTTCTATCCAATCGATTAAGGAACACGTGAATACCGATTTTGGATAGGACTTCGATCAAACGACTATAAAACTTCAACGATATTTGGCTTATTTGATTTTACGTGAATCAGGCTACTGGGCGCTTCGAACTCCAGCATTTGAGCTACACTTGATACACGCCAAGCGACGTCGTCCTACGTACAAATCAGGCGTATTACACGTGTGCATCGGTCAAATATAGTTCTAGCGTTAAGGCTTATAGTCCCTTGAACCATCTGGTCGAAAATAAATGCTCACTACTCTCGTACCCGTCTAGGCGACAGTACGACTATCTGTGCATTTGTTTGCGGCCAGCTGCGCCCGGACAGAGCCCCGCTGACTTTTGAATCCATTTTCTTTGCGAAATATTGATTGATTTACATAAGCTATGTTCACTTTGAAGAATATTTAACTACCAATTTTTATGTGTAAAAACGTTTCTAAAGATCCAAGCCGCTTCGAAGGAGTAGGGAAAAGTTGCCAATGTGATGTTGTTGTATGTAATTATTTTTTTTTTCGACAAAAGTATTAATCGAAAAAATTAAATGTTGATAATGTTGTTCATGAATCTATAATAAACGTTTTTTTTTTTTTCAAACCTATTAACCTGGCCGTTACCAAGGAGTAAGCTACAGAAAGTCACTGTTTTAAGGCACTTTTCGGGCGCTTGGGCTTTAAGTTAGAACTACAATGCGCACACGTGTGCCAAACACGCCGTGGTCTCCATTCATTATACATATATCGAAACTGGACTTGTAGAGCTTGATCCACGCCACGCAATGCCACTCGACGTCGTTCTACGTACATATCAGTAGCCTGATTCACGTAAAATGAAACAAGCCAAATATCGTTGAAGTTTTATAGTTGTTCGATCGAAGTCCTATCCTAAAGCAAAATTTTACAAAATAAACATCACATAATTTATTATATAAGCGGTATTTACGTGTTCCTTAATCGGGATTGGATGGGACGACAGCTCAACTGGCTCGAAAGTAAACGATCTATCAAAGACTTGTTCCCAGTAACATTAATAAGTATTCTACCAGGATAATAAAATACATTTTTTGGAACGAAGTTCCTTATGCGTTTTGAAAGGGGGCTAGACGGAAAAAATCTCACGAAAAGTTGTAACGACACTTTTTGCTATAGTAAGCTATTGTAAGCCGTGCGGCGTGCGCATGTTTCTCTGTCTGTCTCTCTCTCTCTCTGACACATCTCAACTTTTTTTTTTTAAATCGACTCTTCGACCAAACGACTTTAAAATCGGTGTCGTTCAAACTCGATTGATGGATGTGAATACGGAAATGGCTGAAACGACTAAATCGCTACGATTTCGTTACGGGTTTGATTACGTGAATCAGACTACAGGCGGGTTACACGTGTGCGTCGGTCTAATGTAATTTTAGCTTAACCCTATTTCGTTGTTATTATAGGCGAAAGTTTGTGAGTTGTTACATGTTTACACTCGAATTGCAAAATGGATTTGCATGAAATTAGAACAAGGGTAGATCATATCCTGGAATAATACACACTTTTCATTTCATCAGTATGTTGCTTGGGGCAATTTTCTTTCGCGTGGGCGAAACCGCTAGCAGCACCTAGTATATTTAAAATAACTTATCAACCTTTTCCACAACAAAAGGCGTAACTTCAAATCTCATGTGTTGTTGTTGTTGTTATATACATGCAGCAACGAATCATGAGTGACGTCTATGACGCGACGGCGCGGCGAGGCAATCATTTTTTTTTTTTACTTCGCACCACTAAACAGATTGAATATTTGACTTCTGCGCAACTTGATGCCAGCGTCAAGATTCGTGCCGGCAATTGTACACCCCTACGAGGGACCCAGCAAGGTCGAATCCTACTAGAGCCTTGGATGATGCGAAAGAGAACCCCGGGGCCCTGGAGTGAAGACAAAGAAGGAACAAGCCACTCCTGTTCCTTCTTTCTATTGACTAAAAACTCAATAATTTTTACTTTAACTGACTAAAAAGTCAGTAAAAGTCCGACATACTTTCCCGCTCCGCCCAGGAGGGTATATCAACCAAAAAAAAAATACCCTACACACAGCCACTTATAAACCTACGCCTGTATAATTAGTTAGAATATTACTTTATGTGTTAATCGTGCAGTACGCAATACCGCAGAATTGCTCTTGTCTATTAAATAGGAGACGTTTAAATGCTCAATCTACAAAATTAATCGTCGTTACGAATATTGCAACTAGGGAATCCAATCCCTTGCGGGATCTCGCATTGGCGGGATCCCGCAAATGCGAGATCCCGCATCTGTTCTGCGGGATCGGAAATGCGGGATCCCGCACGTCTGCGGGATTGACGTTTTTATAAGAAAATTGGATTCCGACGACCTGCCGCCGTTTAGATTATTTGTTTCATCCTCATTGAAAAGTGATGAAACAACTTTACATGGAAATCGTGAATTTTTTTACAGAATTTGTCTGGAAAATAATTATTTGTTTTAAATTTCACCTTGCAGTTAAATAATTTTCGAATTTCCATTTTATGTCAGCTTAGATACTCTATGACCGGGGATTTTCCACAGCACGTGAATTTTCTAAAAAATGAAGGTTGTTAGTGAAGTGGATAGGAATTTCCCAATTCTATTGATCCATAAAAGCAGCTGATTTTTATGAAAATATTTTTATTTGCGATTCGGAATTATTAGAAACTCCATTCAGGAATCGAACTATTTAAGTACGAATACATAGGTAGGTTTGGCCCTCGATGTGAAGTCCGCCTTGCACTTGATCGGATTTTGTTTTTATTACTACTTAAAACAAAAAAACCGGCCAAGTGCGAGTCGGACTCGCCCATGAAGGGTTCCGTAGCAGCAAGTAACATAATATAAAAGTTCTTGTAATGTGTTGTAACTTTGATCGATGTTTTAGTAATAGTGTATTTTTTTCGATTTATGACACATTAAAAAAAAACTACTGATTAGATTTCGTTCAAACCAATTTTCGTTGGCAGTTTTTATAGTAATGTACATCATATATTTTTTTTAGCTTTATAATTCTCTTATTTTAGAAGTTAGAGGGGGGGGACACACATTTTACCACTTTAGAAGTGTCTCTCGCGCAAACTATTCAGAAAAAAAACTATTTAGAAAAAAATTATATTAGAAACCTCTGTATCATTTTTGAAGACCTATCCATAGATACCCCACACGTAAGGTTTTGATGAAAAAAAAAATTTGAGTTTTAGTTCTAAGTATGGGGGGGACCCCCAAAATTTATTGCTTTTTTCTATTTTTGTGTGAAAATCTTAATGCGGTTCACAGAATACATCTACTTACAAAGTTTCAACAGTATAGCTCTTATAGTTTCGGAAAAAAGTGGCTGTGACATACGGACGGACAGACAGACAGACAGACAGACAGACATGACGAATCTATAAGGGTTCCGTTTTTTGCTATTTGGCTACGGAACCCTAAAAAGGAATTAAAAATCACAACGTCGCAAATCCCGCGGGATCCGCGGGATTGCGATTTTGTTGCGGGATTGGATTCCCTAATTGCAACCAACGTATTGTGTTAGGAGTACACCTGATCCCTAAGATATCAAATGTGGGAGTGATATGATTTTCTAGGAATATGTAGCGTGTGGGCGTTAAATGCAATGATAATATACAATGTGAAAGGACTATAACAAGTTCTTGGAATCTTTGCTCTAATGATGATAGAAATAGAATGTTATCCGATATTTATTTTATTTTTTTCTTAGTATCTTGTTGCGTTCTTTAAAATATTATGAGTACTACCTACACCAGAAGATCAGGCTCAGGGGCCAGTGCACAGCATCGTTTTTAGGGTTCCGTTCCTCAAAAGAAAAAAAACGTAACCCTTATAGGATCACTTTGTTGGTCGTCCGTCTATCAATCTGTCGGTCTGTCAAGGCAAAGTTTGATTCACAACTTGAAGGGACCGCAGACCTGAGTATATGGTTTTAATTTCAACTCGATACCTCTACGCGTTCTCGAGAGATCGACAGACAGACAGACCGACAGACAGACGGACGTTCGTTCCGTTTTTTTTCTTTTGAGGTGCGGAACCCTAAAAATCATCAAAATTAGTGGTAGTGGGGTTGTGATTGTTTTGTGTGTGCAAATACCTCGTAAGACTTGGTTAAACGTCCACACAAGAAAGAGGTACCACAAAATAGATAGATACAGAAGTTAATCTCATGTATGTACAGTACAATTCACGAATGATGGCGAGCGTGAAGTTAGCCTTTGCGAACTTTCGCGCATACCACTCTTCTCGCACACGCACGACGTCATTTGGTTCCTTAAACACGTTACTACGCAGTCTTCTGCGCACTATACTTCACTTTTCATGCCTATGCTTGACGGTCGCGCTGTCAGCGCCGCTCCATCCAAGCGCGCGGTGCGGTGATAAATACCTAATATAAATAGTAAAAACATTACGTGGCCACAAAGTCAAGTTCGCTTTCTTTCTCGGTGCAGGGCTGATGGCCACTGAGGTGCATACTACCTAACTAACTGAAGTGCGTCACGTTCAAAAACAAGCAAATACTTACCTATCTGAAACAACTGGTAATTTAAACAACGATAAATTACTAATTAATTGTTACCGTCCACTGAACAGTTACTTATCTATAACTTTTTTTTCTTTTTGCACAAAAAAGTTCATAGACGCGTGTCTACAGTCGCGCTCGCACTGGTTCCGACCGAGCTGAGATATCGTGTCCGTTAGCGGTGTCTGTACAATTGCCGCCACGGATCTTGAGCGCTGGCTTCAAGTTGCGCAGAAGTCAAATATTCGGTCTCTTTAGTGGTGCGAAATGAGACGCGGGGGTGGGAAGTATCAGTGATTCGCACCCTGCGCTGCTGCATGTATGTAACAATGACGACGATTGGCTCGCCAAAGTATGGAATGCGCAAAGCGATCCCCACTCTGACGCCGAACGCTCAAGATCCGTTTTGGCAATTGTATGTGCGTTGCTCGAGCGCGCTTTGTATTTCCTCGTAGATTGACTTCTGTACCTATCTATAGTGTGGAGGTACGATAGCATTGCCCGTTAGTAAATAGTGCACTGCAGAGGCAAAGGGACTTGTACCTACGAACCTTGTACGCTTCGTTGCTATTGTGTGCATTGCGCCTGATAGCTTATGTTGAAAACTAGTTTTTTCCTGCGGTTTCACTCGTGATTTTTCCTACTTCTCCCGTACATTTAAATCTAATATATAAAAATGTCGTGTCGCAGTGTTTGTTACAGAAAACCTCCGAAATTATGTGACTGATTTCTTTTAGCTTTTTTTTTTGTTAGTTTTGAGAATAGGTCGTAGTAGTCGATTTTTTTCAGACAACCCTATAACATCGTATTCGTAATGAAACCGCGTTTATTTAGATATGAAATTAATTTATTAAACAAGCGGGTGAAGATAACTAGTATCGACATACCTGTTTATATATCTGGCAACCCATAGTTATGCCAGGAAACAAATAGGCAACCCAACGTTTTTGTATTCTGTAGGCTTCATACTTTCGGTTAGTATTAAATTTATTTATTTCACACATCAGTGCATTTAAAAAAAAAAAAGTCAGTTTTCAATTAATAATAGTTTGGCCAGGAATTTCTTAGGCAACCCACCCGCGTTATATTATTTAATATACTAGATTTGTTATAAAATACTTTCATCCCACAAACAGATCGATGAAGGTCGTTCTTAATCGGATCCTCTACTACACGCTATACTTTATTCTCCTAACCCTGCCTTTTACTCTTAGATAATTTATACCTATAGCAGAACAACGTTTGCCGGGTCCACTGGTAAGATTATAGACATTAGTGATACGTACTATAAGCTCTTTATCAGTGAAACTATTCTTAACAAAAACTTGTGATTTTAAAATTATCACGAACCTGATATGAGAAAAGGATAGCGCTATACAGCTTGTATAGTTCTGTCTCTCTCTCTCTCACACCGAAATCATGATCATTTTAAGACTTGATGGTGTGGCCAAAACAATTTGAGAAGTTACTTTCTACAAATAACCAAACTAGCTATTTTGCTTTTTAATAACATTAGTTCAGAAGACAAGCTATCCCAAGATCAAGGTTCAACGAGTGACGTTTCACGTAAATATTTTACATTGAACTACTTATTCCCTGCAGTTTCACCCGTGTCTTTAATTACTGCTTAGCTTCCGTGGGTTAAGTTATATAGCCAATAGCTTCCCCCAATAAATGGACTATCGAATACTAAATTATTTTTTCAATTCGAACCAGTAACTCAGACAAAAAAAAACTCTTAACTTTATAATAATAGTAAAGAAGAGAGTGGGCTTTATGACCTCAGAATATTCAATAGAACAGAAATCCTAGAATTTTAGGGGAATAATTTTGATAAATGTTTTACTGCCTTGCCTAGGTTTAATATCGAATACCTTTGAAATCTAAACTGTTTAAGTATTTATTTAGTAATAGCATACTTAGATATCTGTGCTTTGAGGTTTCAAATAAATTCTGTTCCCGGAACCCAGAGTTTCGTCTGTATCGTATCTAGACTAGTTAGTGGATAGGCTATTCTCCTATTCTCCTAACTACTACTACTAACTAGGTCATGCCGAAATATAACCTGTCCAAGATGTATCTACTCTGTCTCTAGCGTTATTCCTGTCTCATAGTCGTCGTATCTTTGAGTTAAAGCGAAGAGAACTTTGCTATATTTCAGCGAATTTAGAACAACAACATACTTTCTAGAATATCCATCATCTTCCTGCCCTAGTCCCGTTTTATTTGGGGTCGGCAACACGTTTTTTTCTTCCATTCTGTCCTGTCACTCGTCACGCTATCACTAACTTCCTTTTCATTCATATCGCTTCTCACACAATCCATCCATCTTTTCTTTGGCCTCCCTCCTCTCCTCCGTTAGTTTACACGTGGATGGATATCCACGTGTAAACTCATAACTTTTTTAGTAACATGCGTTTCATCCCTCCTTTTCACATGACCATACCAAGACAGACTTTCTAGAATATCCATTAGCCCGAAATATGTGCTGAAGTGAATATGGATGGAATTTATAAGCATTGTTTTTGCTTCAAAGATTCTGATGAATGAAAACTCATGGAATAATTTAGACAAGTTAAATTTTATACAAATCTCAGAATAAATTATTATTCTTAACCTCGTGTTTCTCTTGTTCAGGATCGGTCGTTGTGGCGACGCTTGGGGGAAGCCATCCAGTTGTCGGCTTTTTGTTTTGCTTAAAAGCGCCTCAGTGGATGATACCGAGGCTGCTGCGCTCTCGGGGATAGTTTCCTCGCACGACAAATGCCTCGCGAGGCTGCTCGATCTGTGTGAACGCGCTTATTCTTCATTTCACAAAGATTACACTTACAACTATTTAATAAGTGTAATTTTTATATCGTAGTGTGTAATATAAGTGTAATCTTTACATTGTATACAGGATATCGGATATATTTTTATTCTTTGAAATATTTATATCATACATATGTACACATAATCCTACACATTTAACACATGACAAAAATAAATAAGCTGACTATGCCAGACAAACATTGTGGACATTTCCAATGCACCACGATTCAATTAATTTATATTCCCATTGTATTATCAACTGTGGTTTTAAATCAAAAATATTCTGTTAGGACAAAAGCGTATATTTAGCGCACGTACCTTGAATAGAAGCACCGCAGCGACCGCAATGCATTATCAGTAATAACTCAGGCGTTGTAACAGTTCAGTAATTCAAGCACGTGGAAATAAATGTGATATTAATTATATTGTTTAAACCACCAACACGTCGATTAAATTAATTGCGTGGATGTACTTTGTTAGTGGGTTGTGTTACCTAATTTTGGTAACTCCAGTAGTCCCAATTCGTTCAATAAACATCTAAAACAAAAGTTTAAAAAAACTATCAACCGACAGTTTTGTAGTATGCATCTTATATCCTATCATTTAATACAAATATATCATATATTTCAAATTGCTGAAACGATTTAGCTAAAACATAATATCTAAAGACTGTATGAATAGTCTTGAGAACACGTTGGAGCATACATGGGAAGTCTGCTCTGCTTGGGTGGAGCTCCACCGTATTCTTGTGGCGAAGTTTTACGGCGGGGCGGCGGCGACCCCTTGCGTCCAGCTCTGGTTCAGGTCATAGGAAATAGTCGCGATCTTTTGCGATGCAGTAGTGCGAAGTAGATGGCCGCAATGGAGAAGGAACAGACTATGTGACGCCCGAGCCGCCGCCGAAGGATAACCCAGGACGTCGGGAGTCAAAGGGTGATTTCCAACTAGATAAATCGCCGTCCAGCCGTCCGGTAGGACCAATTTCGCGTCGATAACGCGTAGTATTGCACACACGCTTCAAAGAAATGTCAGCAAACCTTGAAGGGCGCAGTAAAGGAAAAGAAAAAGAAAGTTTTTTCATAATTTCCATCATTCTTAACCACTTAAATACACTTTGCTACACACTTTTTCTTGAATGGAAATTGAAAATTTAATATTCATCAGTTATTCATTCCTTAATAAGTGAATTCAATTAATTTGGTAATTGTTTACAACGTAAACATTGTTTCATTATATTCAGCAGAAAATACAATGGTCGAATAATATTCGTACATTCCTGGATCTTACACAGAGCATCAAAATTCTATTACATTTCATCATGTTTCAAAAGTTTAATTTAGTTAAGTAGAAATCGCTTTAAACGTTTCATAAAGTACAGGATACACTGTGTGATGTAATGTTGAGCAGTCCATCAATCATATTGCATTGTGTCGCTTCGGGCTTAGCCATGTGGAAACAAGCCTTATCATGGCTTCACTTTATAAATGAGTTTTGTGTTTTCGAAGTCAAAAATACAGTTTTAAAGAGATGAGTATGTACTACTTAATAACGCAGGGACTCATAGCATATTACATCTTTGCAATACCATAATAATGATTATGCAACGGTCAAATATAAATAATGGCTATTTACTGCTTCATCCTCGTCTTTTAAGTATTAAATAGTTACATTACATAATCACTCTAGTAGGCAAGGTATTAACGTTTCGAATATCTTAAGTTACACAGTTCGACATAAGCAATTGTCTTACTATTGTGTTTCTAATTACGACATTCGAAGAGTAATAAATGTCTGCTCACAATAATACTCTATAGTCAATACCAGAGCTACCTTGAGCTAACTAGAGTTACTGCAAAGAGGATAAATTAATTAAATATTCGCGACTTTCTGACTGTATCTGATTGATTTATGTTTAAATTACTTTGCTGTCCAATTGTTCATCATTATTGTTTCATTAAAAGACGGTCACAGTTGCATTTATGCCGCTCCCAAGTGTCGCCATGCGTCACAACAACCAGTCCAGCCCAGACTAGCCAAGTTACAACCGTATCGTGTCGAATTCACAAAGTGATC
Organism: Mythimna albipuncta; assembly: GCA_929112965.1. Classification (NCBI taxonomy): domain Eukaryota; kingdom Metazoa; phylum Arthropoda; class Insecta; order Lepidoptera; family Noctuidae; genus Mythimna; species Mythimna albipuncta. The sequence continues at coordinate 14,564,841 of OV815969.1, forward strand.
CCATAAGGGTTACGTTTTTTCCTTTTGAGGAACGGAACCCTAAAAACGATGCTATGGACTGGCCCCTCCGTTCCGTTTTTTTTTCTTTTGAGATACGGAACCCTAAAAATCATCACAATTAGTCGCAGTGGGGTTATGATTGTTTCGTGTGTGCAACTACCTCGTAAGACTTGGTTAAACGTCCACACAAGAAAGAGGTACCACAAAATAGATAGACACAGAAGTCAATCTCATGTATGTACTTCACTTTTCATGCCTATGCTTGACGGTCGCGCTGTCAGCGCCGCTCCATCCAAGCGCGCGGTACGGTGATAAATACCTAATATAAATAGTAAAAATATTACGTGGCCACAAAGTCAAGTTCGCTTTCTTTCTCGGTGCAGGGCTGATAGCCACTGAGGTGTAAACTACCTAACTAACTGATGTGCTCAACGTTCAAAATACAAGCAAATACTTACCTCTCTGAAACAACTGGTAATTTTAAAAACGATAAATTACTTATTAATTGTTACCGTCCACTGAACAGTTACTTTACCTATAACTTTTTTTTTCTTTTTGCACAAAAAAGTTCATAGACGCATGTCTCAAACGGATGACAGTCGTGCTTGCACTGGTTCCAACTGGGCTGAAGTATCGTGTCCGTTAGCGGTATCTGTACAATTGCCGCCACGGATCTTGAGCGCTGGCTTCAAGTTGCGCAGAAGTCAAATATTGGGCCTCTTTAGTGGTGCGAAGCGAGACGCGGGGGTGGGGAGTGTCAGTGATTGGCTCGCCGCGCAATCGCTTCATAGACGTCACTCATGATTCGCACCCTGCGCTGCTACATGTATGTAATAACGACGACGATTGGCTCGCCAAAGTATGAAATGCGCAAAGCGATCCCCACTCTGACGCCGAACGCTCAAGATCCGTTTTGGCAATTGTATGTGCGTTGCTCGAGCGCGCTTTGTATTTCCTCGTAGATTGACTTCTGTACCTATCTATAGTGTGGAGGTACGATAGCATTGCCCGTTAGTAAATAGTGCACTGCAGAGGCAAAGGGACTTGTACCTACGAACCTTGTACGCTTCGTTGCTATTGTGTGCATTGCGCCTGATAGCTTATGTTGAAAACTAGTTTTTTCCTGCGGTTTCACTCGTGATTTTTCCTACTTCTCCCGTACATTTAAATCTAATATATAAAAATGTCGTGTCGCAGTGTTTGTTATAGAAAACCTACTAATTTTTTTTTTGGTAGGTTTGAGGATAGGTCGTTGTAGTCGATTTTTTGCAGACAACCCTATACCATCGTATTCGTAAAGAAACCGCGTTTATTTTGATACAAAATTTATTTATTAAACAAGTGGGTGAAGTTATATAGCCAATAATAGCCTTCCTTAATAAATGGACTATCGAATACTAAATTATTTTTTCAATTCGAACCAGTAACTTTAACTTTTTAATAATAGTAAAGAAGAGAGTGGGCGTTATGACCTCAGAATATTCAATAGAACAGAAATCCTAGAATTTTAGGGGAATAATTTTGATAAATGTTTTACTGCCTTGCCTAGGCTTAATATCGAATACCTTTGAAATATAAACTGTTTATTTATTTAGTTATACCTATACTTCGATCTGTTCCCGGAACCCAGAGTTTCGTCTGTATCGTATCTAGACTAGTTGTAGTAGTAGTGGATAGTCTATTCTCCTATTCTCCTAACTACTACTACTAACTAGCTAGGTCATGCCGAAATGTAAAACCTGTCCAAGACGTATCTACTCTGTCTCTAGCGTTATTCCTGTCTCGTAGGTACATCTTTGACATAAACCGAAGAGAACTTTGCTATATTTCAGCGAATTTAGAACAACAACATACTTTCTAGAATATCCATCATCTTCCTGCCCTAGTCCCGTTTTATTTGGGGTCGGTGCAACACGTTTTTTTCTTCCATTCAGTCCTGTCACTCGTCACGCTATCACTAACTCCGTTTTCTTTTATATCGCTTCTCACACAATCCATCCATCTTTTCTTTGGCCTCCCTCTTCCCCTCCATCCATCCACGTGTAAACTCATAACGTTTTTAGTAACATGCGTTTCATCCCTCCTTTTCACATGACCATACCAAGACAAACTTTCTAGAATATCCATTAGCCCGAAATATGTGCTGAAGTGAATTTGGATGGAATTTATAAGCATTGTTTTTACTTCAAAGATTCTGATGAATGAAAACTCATGGAATAATTTAGACAAGATAAATTTTATACAAATCTCAGAATAAATTATTATTCTTAACCTCGTGTTTCTCTTGTTCAGGATCGGTCGTTGTGGCGACGCTTGGGGGAAGCCAACCAGTGTCGGCTTTTTGTTTTGCTCAAAGGCGCCTCAGTAGATGATACCGAGGCTGCTGCGCTCTCGGGTATAGTTTCCTAGCACGACAAATGCCTCGCGAGACTGCTCGATCTGTGTGAACGCGCCTATTCTTCATTTCACAATGATTACACTTACAACTAATTATTATGTGTAATTTTTATATCGTAGTGTGTAATATAAGTGTAATCTTTACATTGTATACAGGATATCGGACATATTTTTATTTGTTGAAATATTTATTTCATACATATGTACACATAATCCTACACATTTAACACATGACAAAAATAAATAAGCTGACTATGCCAGACAAACATTGTGGACATTTCCAATGCACCACGATTCAATTAATTTATATTCCCATTGTATTATCAACTGTGGTTTTAAATCAAAAATATTCTGTTAGGACAAAAGCGTATATTTAGCGCACGTACCTTGAATAGAAGCACCGCAGCGACCGCAATATATTATCAGTAATAACTCAGGCGTTGTAACAGTTCAGTAATTCAAGCACGTGAAAATAAATGTGATATTAATTATATTGTTTAAACCACCAACACGTCGATTAAATTAATTGCGTGGATGTACTTTGTTAGTGGGTTGTGTTGCCTAACTCCAGTAACTCCAGTAGTCCCAATTCGTTCAATAAACATCTAGAACAAATTTGAATTCAAAACTTAAAAAAACTATCAACCCACAGTTTAATGTAATGTGCATCTTATATCCTATCATTTAATACATGAAATATATCATATATTTCAAATTGCTGAAACAATTTAGATAAAACATGTCTAAAAACTGTTGTACGAATATAGTCTTGAGAACTTGAGAATGTTAAAGCATACGCGGGAAGTCTGCTCTGCTTGGGTGGAGCTCCACCGTTTTTTGTGGTAAAGTTTGACGGCGGGGCGGCGGCGACCTCTTGCGTCCAGCTCTGGTTCAGGTCATAGGAAATAGTCGCGATCTTTTGCGGTGCAGTACTGCGAAGTAGACGGCCGCAATCGAGAGGGAACAGCCAATGTGACGCCCGAGCCGCCGCCGAAGGAGAACCCAGGACGTCGGGAGTCACAGGGTGATTTCCAACTAGATAAATCGCCGTCCAGCCGTCCGGTAGGACCAAGTCTACGTCAATAACGCGTAGTATTGCACACACGCTTCAAAGAAATGTCAGCAAACCTAAAAGGGCGCAGTAAAGGAAAAGAAATAGAAAGTTCTTTCATATTTTCGATCATTCTTAACACAATTCACTTTGCTACACACTAGGAATTACTTTTTCTTGAATGGAAATTGAAAATTTAATATTCATCAGTTATTCATTCCTTAATGAGTGAATTCATTTAATTTGGTAATTGTTTACAACGTAAACATTGTTTCATTATATTCAGCAGAAAATACAATGGTCGAATAATATTCGTACATTCCTGGATCTTACACAGAGCATCAAAATTCTATTACATTTCATCATGTTTCAAAAGTTTAATTTAGTTAAGTAGAAATCGCTTTAAACGTTTCATAAAGTACAGGATACACTGTGTGATGTAATGTTGAGCAGTCCATCAATCATATTGCATTGTGTCGCTTCGGGCTTAGCCATGTGGAAACAAGCCTTATCATGGCTTCACTTTATAAATGAGTTTTGTGTTTTCGAAGTCAAAAATACAGTTTTAAAGAGATGAGTATGTACTACTTAATAACGAAGGGACTCATAACCATTACATCTTTGCAATACCATAATAATGATTACGAAATGGCCAAATATAAATAATGGCTATTTACTGCTTCATCCTCGTCTTTTAAGTATTAAATAGTTACATGATCACCCTAATAGGCAAGGTATTAAATAAATGTCTGCTCACAATAATACTCTATAGTCAATACCAGAGCTACCTTGAGCTAACTAGAGTTATTGCCAAGAGGATAAATTAATTAAATATTCGCGACTTTCTGACTGTATCTGATTGATTTATGTTTAAATTACTTTGCTGTCCAATTTTTCATCATTATTGTTTCATTAAAGACGGCCACTGTTGAATTTATGCCGCTCCCAAATGTCGCCATGGGCCATAACGACCAGTCCAGCCCCTAGCCAAGTTACAACCGTATCGTGTCGAATTCCGTTCTCCAATCGGTAACGCTTCGGTGTCAGCAATTGTAGAAAACGATAAGTGGGTAACCATGTTGACGCGCCTGAGACGGCCGCTCGTTCTACAGTGTAGCATTTGTTTATCAAATGATGTAGCGTTAAACGTTGTAGAAATTCATTCTATCATTTTGAACGATGTGACCTTGGCTACGAATTTTCTATTCGTTTATTCCGACCACGTGAATTAACGTTGAGATGATGATTTCTGGCAACTAGGAAATTCAATAGCACTTTTGCCAAAAACTATTAATTGTGTTACCCAATTACTGGGTTGTATATGTCAGATAAGCAGTCACTTTATCTAATGCACTGGTATTTGGCTGCATCGAGTTAGACTACAAGCCGACCCCAGCAAGGGCAGAAAAGGTCAACAAAAAACAGCTTCAATCAATTACTGGAAAAACAGACAGCTTGTTATATTCAGGAATTTGATTGTTTAGTCTCACACTAATATTTTTTTTTTTCATTTTAAATATTTTTTAATTCATAAAGAAACTAATATAAGACAAAATTGAAAGTGTTCTAACATGAGCACGTGATGTTTTTTCACCGTCTTCCTGGCGTACAGAACTCCAGGGATCCATACGTTTTGCTGATATAAAAATTGCAATAATGCATATACAGCGACAGTGAGAAATTGCTAGCCGTTGGCCTATGAATACCTTTATACTTCACTCTACTCTGGAGACTTTTATGTAAGGAATAAAAATATGTTGTAGGTACAGCTAACAAAAAATATTCGCGTTTCAGCAAGATTGACATAATTGTATCAGTCACGAACAATAAAATGAAAAGAATAGTAGATGACAAGGCTATAATAGCATGTAACAAAATTACCTTGAATATCAGAAATTCGACGAAACACACAAAGCCCAGAAAAATGAAAATAGACATTTTATCCACTCATAAATAAAAACAATGAAAAAAGCGAATATCAAACGTATCCATCATGCTTTTAGTCCATAAATAAATTATACAAGAAAAATATTGCATGCTACTGCTTACCCTATCAAAGCAGCAATGAGGATTTATGTGATTCCAAGCGGTCCGATTTGAATAAACATGTTGGAACAAATGTCGCCGATATATGTTTTGCTTATTCGAATTCGAATTTAGCTAATGCTTATTCCGTGTTCGTAATCTGCTCGTCTATTATGAGTTACCAGACAACAATATGGATATTAAATTTTAATTGCTCTAACATCGAATGAGTTTGTTGTCAATTTCGTAGTATCTACTCTTTGATGTCATCTTCTTGGAGTTTCAGAAATTCAGGCTAATTTATATACAGGTACAGTGAAGGTATATTGAGTTTTGAGAAAGTTGCCATCTTCATAACTATCACGAACTATCTCTTTCCAAGAAATGCGCTATTGGATCTTATGCAATAGTTTACGACTACGTTTTATAGTAATAATTGTCAGTGTTGCACAAAGATTTTTATTTTATCACGATATTCTTTTGATGTGGAGTAGTTATTTAAATAACCAAACACCTATCGGCCATTTGATCAGAAGAGATCACTTCGTCAGCATTATTGTGTTGTGAGGAAAGGCAGAGGAAAATCATTGCACTATTTCACCAAGAAAACCACGAAAGCCACATGACAAGTTATATTGCAGAAGACAGTATAACTTGGAGGCGCGTCGTATGTGGTCGCGTTCCACTGCAGTGTGTATTGAATGAATTATGAAGTCTTAGTCTAGAGTCCGGTAATAATTTCCTCTTAGTTGCTTTTTTATGTTCACTTTTTACAATTACTAATCGATGGAAGTACGTAATTGATTGAATATATTTAAGACACTGAAAATCTCAAAACGAGGCTGGTAGATAATAAATTATTTTTATTAGTTTTCTATTTATTTCAATTTAAAAAATCTAATATCAAACATTTAAAAAGAAAATACATTATATTTTTTATATTTTAAGTTCGAATAGATTTTCACCCGACTACGGCAAAGCCAAAGGAGGGTTATGATTTTGACTGGCTATGTATGCATGTGTATGTATGTTTGTGAGTATTTTCATCTGTTCCCTCATAGCCTCTAATCTACTTATCGGAACTCGACGTATGAGGTATCGTTAGCACTGTCTTAATCGTCGACGTGTCACAAAACTCGGTACGGGGCCCTTTAGCGGACAAAAAGTGGTGTTTTAAAAATAAAAATTGAGATAAATACGTTTTGTGTATCATTTGAAAGTGATTCACTTGTACATAGGTATAAAAAATATCGCCAATATTCAATATGGCGCCTTCTAGCAGATAAAACATCTTGCGCAAATAGAAATAATCATTCTTAATTTGACAATTTAGCTTTTATAAGTCAATAGTATAGAAGCCGTAGTCACACGTTATTAAAGTGTTTCGGTTGGTACCTTGTGCGACTACGGCTTTTCTTTTTGGTCTGTTTTGTTTATTTCAGCATCCTGAAAATCTCGTTTCATACTTTTTCAGTGTCGTTTTGTGGTCGTAGTCGGGTTTTAGTTTTATACTTTTTTATACGATCACATAATGTACTGTGATCACAGTTTAACTTTAATAATTCGTTCTCAAAGGAAATTATCCAGACATATTTGATTCATGGAAGCATGCAAACATACGTGTTTGCATTGGGACTGCTTGTTCAATGGCTTCAATAATTAATTAGTTTGAGCTCTGCTAACAGTATGTTGAATGAATAAGTAATTAGTAGGAAGCATTATTAATTGACCTCTTAGCTCTATTTGATGAGCACTCTTGTATTTTATAATGAAAATTATAGGCATCAAATCCTTCGAACCGTTGTCATAAGTTGAGATAGATCGCGGGTCAGTAAGGTAAATTATAAAATAGGTCAGACTAAGAAGTAGTTAATTCAAAGCTATCGGTTTTCAAAATGATTTAAAAGCATCTGTCAAGGTCATTTGCATTTTAATGGTGTTTTATGTTAAAATACCTGAGCAGTTCGTGGCTAGAATAATAAAAGCCACTCTAGTCGATCTCCACGCGTTAAGTGACGCTTGATGATATCTGTCTCCGTTGACAGCATCTATATGCGTAATCATGTACAGTTCGGAAGCTGTCGGCTACTTCGTCACTCGTCGGGCTGCTGCGCAGGCAACGACGCGAGTTTACAAGCACGGCCGCGGGCCTACCGCACATCACTAGCGAGAATATATTATAATCGGTTCGGCACACCGGTAGGAATTAAATGGACACAATACTCGTACCCACCTAGGTGGCAGTACGAGTATCTGTGAATTAATTTCCAGCCAGCTGCCCACGGATAGAACCCCGCTGACCTTTAATAATTTTTTTTTGCGATATATCGATTGATTTACATAGGCTTTGTACACTTTGAAGAATATTTAACCACCAATTTTTCTGTGTAAAAATATTTCTAATGATAAAGAAGAGACAAAAGTACACGAAAAAATCAATAGTTGATAATGTTCATGAATCTAATATAAACATATTTTTTTCAAACCTGGCCGTTACCGACGAAACTTGTCACAGTTTTATGGCACTGCTCGAGCGCTTGGGCCTTAAGGTGTATTCTGTAGGTCTGTCCGTGAAATTCAATTTTTTTTAAGTTTTTTTCGGTAACACCGTTTCGGCAACCAACATCATAACTCTTTAACTTAGAAACAAGTTTTTATTAAAATGGCACATTTTACCTCTCGAGCACCTTAAAGGATTCCAATTTAACAAAAAGATTATCCTTTAGTTGGAATACCTACTATTAAATTGTTGCTTCTATTCAGGAACATCTTCAAATTTATTTTGTTTTCAAGGTGTTTCATTATTATTCTCCCACTCACTTATTAGTTCGCCTTTATTGCCTTTTCAAAGAGGCGACGAGTGACGAAATGATCTATTTTCAGCCGTGATCAAAGGGTAGGATTTATTGTCATGATTGTTTGAAAAGCTACTCATAAACTAATTATAGTCGTGATAGGTGTAGGTCGAACCTGTGTGCATCAAACAGGATGTGTGTTCATTTGTTTCAATAATAACGTGACGTAATTATAGGCCTATGCCCTTGTTAGCTGGTCTAGTAATAGTGTTAACCCCTGAGTCCCCAAGCATTTAAATAGGTTTATATACGGATAAATAGAAAAGGTTGCTTATTTTCGAAATTTACAGACTACTTTATGAAGAATTTCTTATTTACATTCTTAGATACATAAACAATAAATAAACCCTCAACTTTTTAATAATCTACGTGGACTTTTGAATTTGGTATGCATACGACGGATTTGGTTCGTCCGTACTAAGGCGTAATGTGATTCGGCGTAAGTTTGACCCGTCGTACCAAGTTCAAGCGTGTGTTAATACTAATTACACTGTGTCACTCTCAACCTTGGTATGGATAAACCAAATCTGTCGTACCAAGTTTGATCGTATTTTAAAATTATAAAAGTCATTAGAATATTTTTTTGAAAGATGAATTTTTATGATTTCAAAACCCGCACTAAATAATGGAAACTGCGGGTGTCCATTATTTAATAAAATATAAAAAAAAATATCGTACAAGGAAATGCTTATAGATATGTCTTAATATTCGTGGAAAACAGCATATTCAGAATAAAACATGGGCATTGTCTCAAATTGAAGCTAGTTGGTAATAAACAAATACAAAATACATTTCTGTACCACCATTAAAAACGTGAAGTCATATCACCATAAGAACTAATTGGCGGAACATCAAAGAAATGTTCATAACATTCTATAAAGTGCATTCGATACTAAAAAAAAACAGTATGATGAAAATGCTCTCAATTAACACTTAAGTGGTGAATTTAATGGAGAATTCGCGAGTCCCAGTTACATCGACTAGAAACGTCGGTCCACATTAAATTTTAAAGTACGAACTCTGTGTACAATTACCAAGTACTTGAGTGCCTCACGAAATTTTAATGGTGTTACCTTAGTTTAGGTCTTTGGTATTTTATAGATTGGTTGAAGACAAGAGATTAAAATTTGTTATCTAGGATTCTAAGAAAGGTCCTTGATAATTTTGCTGTAATTTGATACTTCATCATCTAGTGATAATAGGATCCCAGACTATATTTCCTTTATGTCCGGCCGTCTGGTAACTGTCCGGACCAAGCCCAAGTCGTCGACGGCGCGCACTGTTCCCGCGCGCCTCATGAAATTGTCAGCAACAGCAAGGGCCCAGCTGGGTCGAAGCCTACTGGGGCAAGGATTATCCGAAAAGGAACTCGAGCCCCGGTATGAAGGCTAAAAGGAACGGGGTGGGCTTTTAGTCAGTAAGAGTCTGACACTATCTCCCGCTCCGCCCAAGAGCGAGGGTTGTCATCGGATGATTTTTCCCACCATAAAAAACTTTATGCCGTTATCATCATCATCAATTCGGCCGAAAGACGTCCACTGTTGGACACAGGCCTCTCCAAATTGTCGCTATAATGACAGGTCCTGAGCGTCATACATCCATCGGATTCCCACAACCCTCACCAGGTCATCAGTCCACCTTGTGGAAGATCTTACAATGCTCCATCTTCGGGTATATGGTCGATCGAATACATCGATCTGCGAGTAAGTCGTTCTTGATAATTACAATTATTTTTCGCTTATTCCAGCGACTTCGTTGATGTGTGTGTAGAAAATTATTCCTGGGGAAAATACTTCTCCAAAAAAAAAATACTTCTTCTTCTTGTATATATACAGTTCATCGTTTGTGAGTAAAGGACTTAACAAACATACACTGACACATGCATACCAACTTGTGTTATGAAAGTCTATCTGCATGCAATAGCGATTAAAGAGAATTTCACGTGCGTATACCAGTTTCCAATAACTATCAAGCAACGAAATGCCCTCCAATAAGTTCGAAACTCGCAATGAAATTCCTGCTACATATGCAAATCTCCTACAAATTTCGTGAAGCTGAGATTACATAATAAATCAGGGCGATTTCTGTTAGATGCCGACGCAAAGGCTGCTTCGAGCGCTTTCAATTAATTTGAATATAGAGGTAAATGTCGCTTTAGTAAACAACTATTACGAACTCGTTACTATATGTTGAGGTACTGTAATTATGCAACTTGATGTGGTATCATGTCCATATGTTGAGGTACTGTAATTATGTAACTTGGTATGGTATTATGTATTGGTTTATGTTGATATATTGATGTTCGATTTTCTTTGAAAGTGATAGATAACTTTATTGTACTCGTATTTGGTTGTGTGGTACTGTTGTTTATTATCACTGTTATTAAAGTTTCTTAATTAGCCTGTGTTCCTGGTATCACTGATTTTATCTGAATACTAGGCATGCCTTTTAAATTCTGTCGTTTAAAAATTTCCCGCTAATTTTAAATTTAGAATTGCTCAATTTTCAAATGTGTTTGAATTCAAAATGGCAAAACTATTTAAATAGTTAGGATTGTTGCAACTATTTAGTCACAGCGTTGTTTTGAATCTATCAAGTCGCGCACAAAAATGAATCCCTCTAAGAAAAACGTTCGTGCTATAATTTTTTACAACTTTCGGAGAGGCCTAACTCGGATTCAATGTATCGAGGAATTAAGATCTGTATTTTATGATGAAGCTCCTTGTCTACGGACTATCGAACGCTGTTATTTAGAATTCCATCATTAATTCATTAACCTTTCAATCGTGAGAATTTCGTGACGGTATCTGAAAGGTAACTTCAATTTTTTTTAATTTGTTAAAAACTCTTTTTTGCATTTAGTCATTTTGTCGTTGAGGTGGGATGAAAAGTTACGTGTTGCACTCGAGTGCAAAGATTTTTCACCTCGTACTCTTTTGATTCTCTCGCTAACGCTCACGATTCTAAAGGTCACAGCTCATTAGAGCCACCTAGCACCCACTCCGAACCGCCTCGCCTCTTGCGGCTAGTATTCTTTATATGGACTTGGGTATGCGCTCACTATATCAAGTCCGTAGCGTCACCGAACTTCCTCGGTCGTAAGCGCTCCACGCGCGGACGGCGGGTGGACCATTCGGTAACAACTCGCTGCTCGCATTGACTGCCCTTTGCCCACGCGCGGGTTCCAAGTGGACTGAGCCCTACCCGCGAATGATTCACGCGAGAACGATACTTAGCGATGCGCTGCCCCCACCCTCCCTTTATTCCCAGCTTTTTTTTTTATAACGAGTCGGACGTATCGTTTTTGCTTTCAAAATTAATAAAGAAAAACGACTCGCAAATTCGTGGACCAAGCGACGTCCACTCGTCGACCACACGGCGTTCACTCGTTGACCGCGCGAGGTCCACTGGTTGACTGCGTGACGTTTATTGGTGATAACACGGGACTACCCGTGGACCACCTTTCGACAACGAGTGGACGCCGTGTAACGAGGCCATGCGGAGTGGGTGTTGGGTGTCTCTAATGAGCTGTGACCTTTATTTTAGAATCATTCGCTTGCTTGTATAAAAAATAACTATTATTTTGTTATTTGTTCTGTGCGCGTCACAAATATACCTTTTTGTGTTTTTCTTGTATTGATGTGTTCTTGTAATATGAGCTTTATCTCGAGGCACTGCTGTAGTGTCATTTAACCTGTCAATCGTGATAATGACAGACACAATTGAAAGACAATAGGTGCGCGAACGCCGGCGTTCGCTTGGGGTTTAATGAATTAAATTGGGAGTGACGAGGGAGGCACGTGTCATCCAGTGTCACTAGGAATCGGATATTTTCTTGAATAAAAAGTTATAGATCACCTGCCTATTATTTTATAATTCTTCTTTTTGGCAGTCATTTTAACACAAAGTGGAGAAATTCTTAGAAAAAACAAGTGTGCAGAAAAAAATCTTATCCCTTTTCAATGTGTCCTTATGAAGAGGAAAATTGAGATTTTCTTGTGCCTTGGAATATTTCTTTAGCTTTATCCTCCTTTTTTTGTTAAAGTAAGTACACGTCGTAAAAAATACATATCAAAGACGGTAGTGCCTAACCATAATCATGGCGGTAAGTCCCGTCTTCAAGGAGTCGCTGGAGAGTCGTCACGGCATCCTCACCTTCCGCAGGAAGGAGGTCGCCTTCTTCTACGAAGCAGTACCTAATGCTAGCAAAGAAGGCGCGAAGAAACCTCACGCCCCAGCCCCTAGGATCACGACCCGGATTTCCAGCCACGGTAGCCGTAAGCTTACGGACGATGAACAACGCGTAGCTTGCTATCCAACCGTCCAATAGCCGTTCAGACCATGCTCGAGTCATCGACTGCGCGGGATATACCCACGTGCTCCTAAAATAAATGTCAGCAAAACCGTATGGGCCCTGTAGGGCTGAAGGGTGGGAGAAGTCATTGGATGTTTTCCCACATTTAAGGTCGTGCTTGTTATAGATTTTGAGTTGCGAGCTACGAAGTCGCGTTCATTTGTCACACGCTTGGTGTAGTCAAACTCTTTTTATTTTAGTATCTTAAAAAAAAAATGTAGTAAAACTTAAAGGCGGGCAATCCGCCTAACAATCAGTCTTAGAACTGAGTTTCAGTTATCTGCTTATCTATACCTACATATCTTCTAAACATCTATACATATCAATAATATTGGAGTGTCTGTTTGTAATATTGAAATAACTGCTTTTTATAACATGCATATGAATATTATGTATGGTACACACACCAAAATAACATTTTTTATATTTTTTGTCTGTCTGTCTGTTAGCTCGGGCTAATCTCTGAAATGGCTGGACCGATTTTGACGGGACTTTTTTTGGCAGGTAGTGATGTAAAAAGGAGTAACATAGGCTACTTTTATTTAAGAAAAAAATAATTCAAAATCCTGTAGTCCACGCGAACGAAGTCGAGGACACAGCTAGTTTATTATGTAAAGAGCGCACACAACAAGGCAATGTCATTAAAAAAAAATATTGTATAAAATAAGGCTAACTACCTGACACGTAAAAGAGTTATTCGTCAACCCTACGCTCCTATTACATTCTAAGTACCTATCCAACCTTTAATTTTGTACCTACGCCAACGTATATCAATAAATCTTCAAAGTGAAAAAGTATCGATACTTTTCTAAACAACATGATGCGACGTTAAAGATGATATAGACATGCAAGTTCCGAAGTAATATGGAAACGACAGACGTGATTTATATTTTAAGAGAGATAAAAGCTTTTACACTGATTGTAAGGTCAGACGGGCGTAAAGGCAAAATTGTATGTGTTAGGGCCGTCGCCCACGAAGACTATTTGTAGCGAATCTGTCGCGCGTTTCGAAAGTGCGCCACAGCATCGCTACTAACGAGTGTTAGTCGTATTTGTAAGCGCTATAGAAAAAATGGCAACGCGTTACTAACACGCTACAGCATCGCGACTGTATCGATGCCTACGCGCTACAGTATCGCTAAAAAAGTGGCTGTGGGCGAAGGACCTTAGGTGTACATGGAATTAAAAATGTCCAACTCCGCACACTTCAAACAGTAGGTATATTTTTCGATAAACACACAGAATTACAATGCGGTTCAACTGTCAAACTTTAAGGAGACACTTTTAACAGGTTTTCAGTTAGATTGCAAATAAATTCAAAATGGAGACGTGTCCCAAACGTGTACGTGCGTTTCCGTTGTGTTTGCGCGGAAGAGAGAAGGGTCACAGGTGTGAGGTGCGGATGCAAAGACGCGGCGATTAGGTTGGCGGCCTTGCTCATCAATGCGTTGCCAACCGGCCAAGAGCAAATCGGACTCGCGCACGAAGGGTCCCGTACTTATTATTTACTAGCTGTGCCTGCGACTTCGTTCGCGTGCACTACAGGATTTTGAATTTATTTTTTCTAATATACTATGTTACTCCTTATTACATCAGCTACCTGCCAAAAAAGTCCCGTCAAAAATTGTAAAAAATGTTATTTTGGTGTATGTACCATAAATATATTCTTAGGCAGGTAGTAAAAAGTAGTTATTTCAATATTACAAACAGACACACCAATCTTATTTTTAAATGTAGATTTAGCCTTTTCAGTATGTGATCACAAGGTCCATGTATACTTACATTGTTAAAAAATAATGTCAGGAAATTCTTATTAGGTAATTGACCGGCTTAGTTGTTAGAGCTAGAAAAAAGTGCGAGTGTAATTGGATTTTTCTTTTAGAAAAGAACTGAGATCAGTACAAGGTCTTGGATTAGATATTGATTCGTAAAACGTAAACTAGCTACACAAAATGGGTTATTATAAATTATTACAACACTCTCATGAATCATAATTCGAGATCTATTCATATTCATAATATAGAGGTCCACTGTTAGACATAGGCGTCCCCCAAGTGTCGCCCCAATGAATGGTTCACCTTGTAGGTGGCTTTCCAACGCTGCATCTTCCAGTACGTGGTCGCAGCTCCAGAACCTATTGGCCCAATGGCGATCTGTATATCACGCCTGATTTGTACATAGTACGACATCGCGTGGCGTGTATCAAGTCTAGTTTCCATATAAAATAAATGGAAACCGATGCGACCAGATCAGCGTGCGTGTCACACGTGTGCGCAGTGTAGTAGAATGTAGACTCAGCTGTCATTGCATGCCAATTGTCATTATGTTACTGTCAACGGCCTTATGGCTGAAAGTCTCGACAACCATCTGTGGAAGATGTCGTTGTGCGCTTGGATCAAGGGCCTTATACAGAGGGCAATATTCCTCCGTAGCGTTCGCATTGTGAGCGGATGTCTGCCTCTGGAGTCCTAACCGCATTTGGGAGCAGGACCCTTACCATGAGTTACTATCGAAAAGCTACACCATCTTACCGTAGTCGATACCGAATAAACGCGTTTCGAATAGTTCACAATTAAACTCGTACCATGAGTCGTACGGACTCGCTAGCGAGAATTCGATAATAGTTTATACTGTGTCGAGTGCTTACGTCTACAAAAACTGCATCGTAGCTAACTTCACAGTTATGTTTGCTCTTTTTCTAGCTACAGTAAAAGACAGAATAAGACAAATAGACCTAAAACCCTATAACCCGGCCTATTAAAAATGTAATAGTGTACAAATATTTTGATGTTTAAGTGCAGTTGTGAGTTTGTGAATTCTTGAATGTAAAAAAAAAATGGAGAGCTATGCCAGTAATAAGCTAATAACTTCCATGTGCGTAAAATATCAGTGTGCATCAATATGCCATACCAACCATACCATACCATTTCATTTCATTTTCATTTTTTTTTCTTATACCAATTACTACTACCTACCATTACCTATTACCAACGGCGTTATCGCCGCCGCCGTCGCCGGGATTCTGATCCCGATTTCCGGCCAACGTAGACGCGGGCTTGCGGACAGTGAGCAACGGGTAGCTCGCTGTCGGGCCGTCCGGTAACTGTCCGGACCAAGCCCAAGTCGTCGACGACGCGCACTGTTCCCGCGCGCCTCAAGGAGTTGTCAGCAACAGCAGGGACCCCAGCCGGGTCGAAGCCTACTGGGGCCAGGGTTATCCGAAAGGGCGCTCGAGCCCCGGTATGAAGGCTAGAAGGAACGGGGTGGGTCTTTTAGTCAGTAAGAGTCTGACACTATCTTCCGCTCCGCCCAAGGGCGGGGGATGTCAATGCATGATTTTTCCCACCATAAAAAAAAAAAAGAAAAAAAAAATTACCTATTACCATTTCTTAATAGAAATAGTATTTCTATTATGAAATGGACGTAAAAAAGTGAGTAGGTAAATAACCTTATTTCTAACATACCTCTAAATTTCCTTAGATGATGTTTCTCTTTGTGTAGATTTAAAATCTGTATAAACCCTTAGTCTTTATTGAGCCTTTATTCTTTGATGAAATTATTTTCATTAATATTTTCAAATGCCTTTCGTATAATAGCTTGGAAATTTATTTTGAGGTATCGTTCGTCTTCATAATTATTCGTAAAACAAACATATTCCACGTTAAGTAAGTTTTACCGGACATATTTATGCAAAAATAAATGAAATATTGTTTTGCTCGACACTCTCTTCACAACATTAGTTCCATCCTTTAATATGCTAGTAATTTACTTTACTACTGTAATAACGGGTTGTTTCGATAGCGCCTGTCAAATTTGTTACTCATGGTCCCGATTTTCTATAGGAAACTACAAAAAAACTTTAGTCTCTAGCGAGTTCCTACTCGATACGTTTTGTACTTGATGAATCATATACTACCGATTTTAGTTCTGCTAGTGACCGCTAGAAGCACTGCCAATTTTGCCATACAAAAAAGTTACGGCGGCGTCGCGTCGATATCGAGTAGCGACGAATACTATACTAAACTCATGGTAGAGGTACAGGGCCCAAGCTACGCCAGTAGCTTCGACTACAATTATATATTAAGTATTTATTACAAATGTCTTAGAATTGGTATTACAATTTGTATGTGTATTAAAATAAACAAAAGGGATTTAATATAATATAAGGTTGATTTGCAGTTGTAGACAAAATCATTAAAAATTTAGAAACGTAAGTGTACACGTTAGAACAGTGGTTTTATCTCACCAAGGAGGCTTTGCTAGTCTTAGATAAACACAGAATCAAGATGAAAAAAATGAGAATCTCGTGTGAAATGTGACTCTTAAATTCACATCTTTTTCTCAGTGTATAAAGTTCGGATCGATGTTATAAAAAATTGCTCACAACTGTACAGTGGATCTCTCCCACAAAAAGAGCAAGTCTGCTACAGTTAAATTATATGTGTAGTTATATGTACCTAATTTAATTTTTGTTTAAAATTACATGATCTTGAATTAAATATAAGTAGGTAAATGCCTACGACTGTATTTGTTACTCTAAAACCGACCCATTTTCTCCCCAAAATACACAGTATGAAAATAACCTTTGATTTGATAATTTTAATATTTTACACTGCGTAGAACTAAATTTAATTTCACTACATTAATCTTCAGTGGAGAGAAGGGTTGCCTCCCCATTTCTGCCAGTCAAGTGTACTATTTCGTATTTAATTAAGGCTTGTTTTACAAGGAGACTAAGTAGAAAGAAAAATAAATATGTTTTTTGAAGATAAAACATTCGCGGTTTTGTCTAAGAAGTTTTGTCTTTTTTCTTTTTGTTAAGCTATTTATAAAAATGTTATCTATCTTAGATCTTTTGAGGTTGTCTAAAGAATAATGAGGTTAGTTTTTCACAATGTTGAGTTTTTCTCGATATTCTAACAAAAATTCTTTATAATTTCAAATAGAGTAGATTGAAACTCTGTTTTATAAGGTACCTTGTTAAAACGTGGCCAAATTCTTAAGCATTAGTTTCGGTAGCCCGATGGCTGATTACTAATTTCAGTCGTTATCATTATATTTTATAAAAAAGAAAACATAAAGTTACCGTCAAAAGATAATAGGTATACTAACTTCATAGTATTTGATATTCGATTATTCCGCGTATTCGCTACGTTATCCCAAATAGGTAACCAACAACACATTATGATTACGAGTATGTATGAGTGTGTATCTCATTTATTCATCTGAATATTCAAACTAAAAAAAACAAATAACATTTAAGATATAATATTGTATTATTATAGACTGGACTGGACTTATGGACTGTTTGTCTGAATTTTTATTTTTTATTTTATTTTATAATTATATCTTGAGTGTACTCTTCTAGGGAAAATGCTCTCCATTCTTTCATTTCTTCCAAGCGCTGCGCTATTTCTTGCTTATGGAAGACATCGAAGTCGTCTCGCTATCTCCGTCGTGTCTCTTGCTTCCCGTAACCACCAATTTAAGGTTTTACGGGCCCATCGGCATGGGCATGCGATAGACATGTCCAGCCCAGTCCTACTAAAGATGGTCAATCTTCTGAGCCACGTCAACGGTATATGTTATGGAGCGCCGTACAGTGTTTCGTTATAATGTAGCGTTTAACATCAAGTACTGGTCCTGTGCGTTGGTAAACTTTGGGTTGGGAATAAGATTGGGACCTTTGGATGTTACTATAAGTCCGTGCACCAAAGTTCAAATAATGTTTTAGTGATAAATATTGTTTTCTCTTAAAAGTAATTAATTTAGATTGTTTACTTTTTAACGTGAAGTAATTAATTTATGTCTTGAGATTTATACATTAAAATATTTTGCTCACATTCATTAGTTTAATGTCCTTCACTGTTTGAAGACAAAGATCGTCATGTCAGTTGGTGTTGTTTAATTTAATACTAAATCATAAACAGTTGTAAAAATTGCAGGGTACCATTTTGTATTGAGTTCCTCCTATGCAATTTTAAATCAAAGAACTAGGAAATTCGCGTAAACAAAAATGAAAAGTGACTAGGCAAGGATAACTAAACGTCAGAGTTATTACTGAAAATTTTCATAATAACAGCGTCTAAAGTTATTTATTTTGTGGACACTTTAATTTTCCGTACCAATAAAAAGAGTACACAAATAAAAAAAAAGACAGATTATAATTATCGATTATCGGTGAACGGCAACCTCCCAAACGGGTCCCCATTATACTACACACTTTTATATTCGTAAATTAAATTCACTCTTCACCGGATGGTCGCCCTTTTTCAATTTGAATTCAATTAAAATGTGGGCACCGTTTAATTTTTCGATATAGGCTGGCACACAAACATAGTGCGAATAAATCTTTAAAGCAATTCAAACTCAATTACTACGGTTTACTTTGGCCTAATGGGAAAAGGTTTCTCTTTGTTGCGAGTTGAATTAATTCGTTTGTATTTGGACACTGGATACTGTTGACACAATGGTGGCTGGTGGCTACGATTTCCATTGTAAAAAGGTCTTGACGTCAATAAAACTCCATTATTGCTGACTTTCACCGATTGCACTGCGATTGCGTTTTCTAGTTTTATTTTGTGTGCATTTTGTGTGTTGTAGTTTCTTGTTTGACTTTTCGTTAACGTAAATCGGTTTTCAGTTAGCTGTTGTGGGCAAAAATAGCGGTGAATTGTTTTGCTATTTCGAATATTTTTGATCCATGATTTATCTCTGTTACTTTTGAACAACTACTCTTCTCTTTTGTAACGTACATGGGAATAACTCAATGTATTCATTAAAAAAAAAACGAATAAATAAAAATAATAAATCTGTTACATATATATTTGAATTTGGCCTCCGTAATATTTCACGTATTCATTAGGTCCAATACATACCGAAATATAAGTGGCCGGCACCGATGCGGTAAGAACTTTTAGAGTGAAATTATTTTAAACTTAATATACATCCTTAAACGACCAGTATCATTTAAAAGGATCAAAAAAACTGAGCCAGTGCGAGTTGGACTCGCGCACGCAGTATTCCGTACGTAAAATCGCGTTTATTGCATGGGAGCCACCCTTAAATATTTATTTTATTTTGTTTTTAGTATTTGTTGTTATAGCGGCAAACAGACAGACGAACAGACAGCGAAGTCTTAGTAATAGGGTCCAGTTTTTACCTTTTGGATACGGAACCCTAATAAGGCGCGCGGCTGTTCGCGGCTGCCAGCGGCCAATCACGGCCGACTCCACCGGCCTCTTGAAAAAAACATAAAAGCTGTTGGCTTTTCATTAAATGGACCTCGCACCATTTCCGTAAATCGCGACAAAAATGCCAACCAACAAATGAAACTGGACAAAGTATGACTGACACATCTCATCTCTATACTCTACATTAGGTAGGTACTAAAAACGGAGTAATAAAATTGTAGAATTTTTTTATCGGCAGTTTTGTTTACAGTCCGAGTCTGAAAATAAATCATCAAAATGTACCACCCAGATTATCTGATAATCTTATGTCCTTATCCAGATTGTGTTATACACGAGTATCAAGTTTCGTCCAAACTGCTAAAGCTGTTGAGGTGTTGGTCGGAGTGGAAAAGAATGAACCGTAAATTGGCCAATCACAGTGCTCAAAATCTCTACGCATCAGTAGACTTACAAGTAAAACAAGTGAATACGAGCTGAGTTGACCTTGAGCTGAATAGAACGGTGTAGGGTACCGAACGCAGAGCATGAAGCGAAGGGTAACTCACTCCACTAGGCTCCGCTCGGCTTCAATGGAAATGTTTGCCACTTTTTACTGCTTTTCTCCGTTCCGCTTCGCCCAGCTCCACTTCAGCAGAAACCTATCCTGATACTATTACTTAAGTTCCTGTGATGGGGCAGAAGGCATCCACTACGCGCCGCTATCCCATTCGTGAGCATCGTGTATCATTTCGCCCCAGGTCTTCTCTATGTTATTCGCTTCTGCGATGACCATTCGCCGCTACGTTCTACTTAGGGGGGCGACCACGTTTATGCTTTCCTTAAGGATTCCAGATGTTCAGAATCCCTTCGGAGCGTGATACACAAACATAAAAATGTCAAAACATTAAAACATTCAGACTTTCACTTACAAAAGAATAAAACTTCAATTCCCGTGAAATATAAGTAATACGAAAAAACGTCTCGAAACGTCAAAACAATGTCAAACGAATACTTGTAGTATATTGGAGTCTCAATGCTAATGTACTGTTGATCTCTTACATAAAGTTTATAGATAAAATTCGTGAGGGTAAAACTACACTTTTTATCAAGAGTATCTTGATGGTTTAGGAGCTTGTGTCGTTATTTATTTTATCTGGATGATTTGATGTTCTGAATAATATCTTTGAATAATGTAATTTCAAGATTTTAATATTCTTAAAAAGTTTTGCATGTACTTTAAATTATACAAGGTGCAGTTTTAAAACTGCACAATATTTTAGGAGGTTGTAATAAAATTCATAAATAATCATGTGAAAAAACGATACCTGGTCAATAATCAATAAATACTTGTTATTTTATTTTTTAATTATACTAAACTAATTCGAATGATCGATGGCCGTGGCGTGTGGGATGATGATTGGATGATACATTATTTATGAAACTATCGTTGCGAGTTAGTGTGTGTGAAAACGCCCTTTATTGTTCCGTGTTTGTGTGTGTAAAAGAAAGTGCGGTTATAAGGCAGGTATCAGACTAGCTGCTTTTTAAGAAACGTAGTTCACACATGCCGATTTCCAAAAATAAGAAAAAAAAAATTACCTACTCCCTACCCGAATCAATAATAAAATTATTGATTCGGGTCGAGAATCACTAACAAAATTACCTCCTGAAATATTTTGCAGCTTCAAAACGACACCTTGTATATAACGTATTTACATTCGTCAGTGAGTTAATGCTCAACTTTTCAAATTTGCCTGGCAATATCTATATAATGAACGTATATACCTTTAAAAAGAGAAGGCCTGACTCATCAACGTATAACCTAAATTCTTAACCTAAAAAGCTGTTTCCTTCATAGGTGTTGTTTTTAAGACGTAGTCAAGGAGGAAATTAATGGGGTGAAAAAAGGGTTGGAAATTAATATATGTAGTATCGACGGTTTGTCACCCATTTTTTTATCTAGAAACTTTGTTTTTGGCTAATAATAATATAAAGAAACACGTGCTTTGACGTTTCATATCCTAGAAATATGAAACGGGAGTTCAAAGTTTGTATCACTGATAAAAATCTAATGCGAGCGAAGCTGCGGGTAAAAACTAGTGTAACCCTTAAAAAAAAAAAGACGGGTTGCACTCCGGGAGTGCCGGCAGAAGTGAAAACTTGATTATTAACGTTGAGCATGTTTGATATTTTGGAATGGTTAGGGAATCATTTTGCACCAATTGCTTTATTAGTATAAAAGTACTATCATTTATGTGGTAGAATACAATATTCATTTATTGCGCTATCGTACACAAACATGACAATTTATATTACATTAAAAATTTAACACTTTAAAACTATTACAATTATTTTACATTAAATACTCTCCATCCGTCTTACGCTTTTTCGATCAGGTCACGTGTCCTGACGCGAGTTTAAGATTTTATACCCATTACAGAAAAAGTGCTCAACGCCGCTAAAGAAGTTTTCACTTCAAAAAAACGAAATTTTTATTAGATGTCTCAGCGTACTTGTTTATGATCGTTATATACCTTTTTGGTATGATTTTATTTGTTAGCTTCAAGTAACTCGATGATTTAATGTCTAGCTCCTGAACTAACAAAGATGGCTTCATCCGACTGCTCTAAATACGATTTCGGGCTTGTGAAAGTTTTACACCGGGTCGCCGACATAAATTACCATAAATATACGTTCGGTCCGCATACAAATCTGAAACTTTTTATTCCGGATAGTTATTCGGTCAATTACCGAGTTTCGTTCCTAAGAGAAACCATTCAGTATTGTTATAGGCCATGTATAATACATAGAATATAGTATTGTATGGTCTGGGAAATTTGTATAATATTTAAAAAATACTTATATTCCATACATTTTATAAGGTTCTTCTATTAGTAAACAATGATCAAGATCTCTTAATCAATCTTGATTATTGAACCAGCTTTGACTACATTTGATTTAATTTATCCCTAATAATTACCCAAGCCGTTTGACTTTTTAGACAGACTCTAGGTACCAATATCTATTATTATGATATATTCTTTGTTGTACACCACATATACAAAAAAATACAGGACAAACATTATTAAAAGTAAGTAGGTATACAATAGGCGGTCTTATCGCACAAGGCAATTTCTTCCAGACAACCTTTGTATGGACAGAAAGAAAGGAGATAGATACAAAAAATAGGTACTGTACCTCTTTATTATAAACAGATATTCTACTTATTATTTAGACTACTACTTTTTTGACTACTTTTAATATTACGAGTGTGTGTGAGTGAGATTGAGTAACAAATATAGCCGCAATATCTTCACAAACTATCACATTTCTGTCACCATTGGAACTGAACTGAAATAAACTACCAACTCGACCTATCTTTTCATGAAGCCAACCTCTAAATATCACGAGACCTACTTGAAACCGTCACCACGAAAAAGCTTGGTGCAAAATAATTTCGCCCGTCGTATCACTTGACCCCACTCAAGTCAATAGTGGCCGTTGATGGGCCAGCCCAGTCGATGTTGGCCATAAATAAATAAGTGTCTACACCAGTGACACTTGACGGAATAGTAGCTTATACTTGAAGTTAGTTAGTACCTAGTAAACTATAAAAGTTGATGAAGACTAACGTTACTTTCTTGGTAAGTAAGTACCTCAGTTGTTTTTTTTTTAAATTGCATTGTTTATACATTTGGCTGTTATGGCTATTATCATGTTTAGGTAGTATTTAGTTTTTGATACTGAATATTTTACATTAGAAAGCGGATGTAATATATTCTACTGTATTTGCAGTAACTGTACAGCCAAGTTAGAACCGTTTTTCTTACGTCGAATGCCTCGAGTTGACCACGCCCCCGATTCTTTATTTCTTACTACGTGACTGAGCGTTGAGATGACGTCATTCCCGTACATTTGATTCGTGAAGTTTTCTACTAGCGTTAACGATTGAAGCTTATCAACTTGGCTAGGAGTACAGGTAAAACTGAGCGTATGTGGTGGTCGCACGCACAGGCGTCAGTTATGCTGTGACTGCGAAAGGTAAGCCGATTAGCGCTACAGCGTCGAGATCTACTGCTGGGGCCATGGTTTGAACTGAGAGTTTGTACAGGTTTCCCGCTACGTGTATGTCCTCTCTACTCGGCTCAAGCTTACCTGACATATGTGACTGTATAGACAAACCTGACAGGTATACCCTAGCGTGTAGGCTACCTTTACATTTCCAACTTTTTGACGATCATTATCGTCGGTTGGATGACACTGGGATTTTTTACGAGTGAAATTCAGTGGCGGTTTTAAAAAATCAAGTACATATGACTGGCCTGTTGGTCTAGCGGTTAGTGTCCCTGACTGCTATGCCGCAGGTCGTGGGTTCGATTCCCACCCAGGACAAATGTTTATGTGATGAGCATGATCATTTTTTCTGTGACTGGTTGTAATTAATCTATGGTATCTATGTATGTATTTATAAGTATATAAGTATGTTTGTCAGTTGTCTTAGTACTCATAACACAAGCTCTGCTTAGCTTGGGACTAGACGGCGTTGTTTGATAGTTGTGGAATATTATATATTAGATATATATGAGTAAAAGTCGATACGATGTTGCCGCTTCGTTGAAATGACGAACACGCGTCTATGAAGTTGCGCGTCCATGGATAGTTTGCCTTGATAAATTATGTTTTCCAATGAAGGAATTTTGATTTATTAATTCATACAACCCCAAGCGAACGCCGGCGTTCGCGCACCCATTGTCTTTCTATTGTGTCTCTAAAGATGGTCATGCATCCACAAACGATCTTGACAAGCGATGACCTTGACCTTGGAGGTTAACCCATACAGCTACTTTTAACTTGAACTAGCTAGCCTATACATACGTACGTGCTTAAAGTAACGCTTTTTCCCAATGGGGAATGCTAAAGCTGCAGAGCACCACCTGTTACCATCCTTTCATATTCCTTTTGCCTTGCACTCAAGGTAACTTAATTCCTGCCAGGACTGCGGGACTGCTGGAAAGAATTACAGTGACCCTGGAAACAAAGCAACTGAAGAAACACAAGTTGGCTTTAGTCAGTAAAAGTACCTATGACACACCTCAGCCCACCAAGAACGAGAAAAATTAATAGATGACTTCCCACCTAAAAAAAGGTACACCCAAAGTACACCCATTCTTTAATCTTATCAACATTTATGCGTCTAGACCCGCCATGAACTTATATACTACAGTTAACAAAGCTAATTTGAAGTATATTCCACATAAAAAAGAGCATATTCTGCTTTGAAATAAAAACTTCATGAAAACATATTACACCGAAATTGGTACTTACGTAAATTAGGCTGTCTCATATTTTATGGAAAGATGTCACTTAAACGAGCAGAGGTAACATAACTAAAATATCTCACACACTTAAAAATGTAGAGCGCCTAAGTGGGGCCTGAGCGTCGCTTTGTATTAAATATTATTTTATCCAAGCCTCAAAGTCAAAAAGTTAAACCTTCATACCCTGCTTTATTAGCATTATTATGACGATGAATAAACTAATAATAACAATGATAAATAAGACTTTAAGTCAGATTTTTGTTCATATTTATTTACAAGAGCTTTATTTACTACAAAATATTTAATAATTATGTACTTATCAACACAAATAAAAATTGGAAACACAAATTCATTGGGCATCAAGAAATGTATCTACATTCATATGTAATTTCAATAACAAGTTAAAATCAAACGATTATAAGACTCTAAATATATAATTTATTTAAAATATTAAAATCTTTAAAAATAATTCGTTTTAGTAGCTGATTCCAAAAAGTAATTTGAATGAATGCAATAAACCCTTAAAGTCCTTTTATAGTAATGATAATAATAATTTATTTAAAAAGACAACTTTTGGTCCACATTGTATGTTAGTAACACTTATTTCTATGTTAGTTCAAAATTCACAAAATATTTATAGTTTTGATTAAATCTAATTATAAAATATTTTACACTGATTCAAAATTTCATAAATTACAATTATACAATAGAAATATTATTTAGATTCTATCAGTACTATGGCAACTCAACCAGGATTAATAATACTTATCCAAAGAACAGTTTACTACTCAATGTGAATAAAACTCAAAAGGAAAGAACCTGAAATGGACAGCTATTGGCCCCCTAATCTCTCCCTTCTCCTGGGACCTGTCGATACAGGCACAAAGCCCTGTCAATACCTAACTCATCCGAAAAGAAAGCATAAAGAAAGTAATTTTATAAAAAAAAAAAAACCTCCACCACTTTGAGAATGTGAACTGAATTACAATGTTCTACCAACGCCGTTCTATCACGAGCTCACAGCTTATCAAATTTGTTGGCCAGCCTTTATTAAGCCTCTTGAGATTTTCATTAACTTTATATCTCAGAAAACACAACGGAGTTCACATAAAATGTAATTGTAGCAGTCAGAAAAATATAATACAAAAGATATTGAGCCCAAGCGAACGTTCAATTTAAATTATGCGAGAGCCTATGAACTCGTCCAGTGATATTTTATTAACTTAATAGGACTTAAGTTAGGCATAATTATCTTGGGCAAAGTTTTAATTTTATACATTCTGCTGAAATATCGTTGAAAATATTACTTCGTTTGTTATATTTTTTATCTCTTTGGCTTGGTAATGTGCGAATTTATATTTCAAATTCGTAGAAGTTTTGAGTCATATAGCCGTCTGAGTACAAAGTGTTGTCAATTTATTTTGAGCAAGTACGATAAAGAAATGGTTCTGTTTAGTTAAATTAGGGTTCTCTGTAGACCTACCTAAATAAAACATCTTCCAATTTCAACGTTGTTACGTCACGGGCGAGTTTTTTGATCCGTAGTATGACAGGGGATCGCAACTATCTCATTTAAACACAGGTTACCTCGTAACCTATATACGCGTAGAAGAGCAGTAGTGCATCCACTAAATATTCTAAGTAAACATGTGACTGTGTAAGAAGAACATACGAAACATTTTAGCGTAATTGAACAAATAGTTACTATTTTTAACTATTGGTTAAGATAATTTCTGCAGACCAAAAAACCTGCTATTAAGTGTATCTATAAATAGTATATAGTACGCTCGACACGTAGCTAGTAGAAAGAGGTTACCTACATAAATAATACATATTCTTTGTAAAACTTAATGGACCAGACTACGATACGAAAAAAACTAACATAAACGTAACTCAACTACACCCAGACAGCCGACCTTTACAGCTCACAAAGAGACCAATTTGATTCTACGAGTGCATGGGTCACATTCAAAACTATTGAAAGACAACTTAAATATCTTCACAACAAACTCGCTATAGATTACCTACCGACTCAAATAACGTACTGCCTCGTTGGCCATGCCAAGGCTGTGTGGGGTTCAAAAGCCGATTCTAGAAAGCAAAGGGCAACTGAAGGAACAGGAAAATCGAGGGAAAATCTCACATTTTTTGAGTAAAAATTGAATCCTCCCTATCGCTTTATCCAGAGTGGGAGAAGCTATTTATTTAAACTTCATGTACAATAGTGGTACATAGGCGGACTTAATGCCACAAGGCATACTCTACCAGTCAACCTTTGGGTTAAAAAAGACAACACTGTGGTAGGTTTGCACAATAAAAAAATACATATTTAAAATGTCCCACCCAAAAAAAAGGATTAATACATTGACTCCGGGTCGAGCAAAGAGCACCTCAGAACGCACAAAACCTTTTGAAAACACATTCATTGTTGGGACAACTAAGGAGTTGAATTTTGGTGCCAAAGTCTTGTATTTTCTGATAAGATACTACACAGGTATTTTGAGGTCAAGACTGAATAGGTTACTTCTAGACAAGCGTGCTCCATCGTTAACCACTTTAAACACCATGTCAGCCTAACTAAATACTTATACTTATTACTTAATAGTGTTATTGGGTTTTCCCATCTTGAATTTCTAACTAGCAGTCCGATAACAATATTTCGAATCAAACCACGCATGAAAGCCAATTCTACACTTAATAAACAACACATTTAATTAAATGTCTAGACATTTAAACACGTTCACATTTAAACAATGGAAGTTTAAAACGGAGTTCGTGTAAAACTAAGTTGAGCCTGAAACAACATTGGAAGGAAATGCAAACAGTGCCAAAAAAGTTTTTAGTCATTAGGAAATTCTATGAGAATACAATAAGAGGCAAAATGTTTTATTTTCTGTTTTTCACTGTAGACAAAACAGTTTTACGCGTGTTTTGTTTCTGCTCTTACGAAGAAATCGGTTAAAAAAGGCACCCTCATTCTATACCTTGGATTCAGCTGTCAAATTGAAGAAATGGGGAACAGAGTGACGGCTCGAGCGATATTTTATTTAGATACAAAATCACCCTTTATTTAAGTAAATATTGGAAAAAGAATGAATAACAGACTGTCTTTACGTTATACTCTAAAAACTAACTAGCTGCTGACAGTACCTCCACCCGCGTAAAAGACGGAAACTATCCCAAGGAAACGTACTCCTGGGATAAAAATGTATTCTCTATTCTGTTCCGATTTTGACTGGCCTGTTGGTCTAGTGGTTAGTAGCCTTGACTGCTATGCCGGAGGTCGTGGGTTCAATTCCCACCCAGGACAAATGTTTGAGTAATGAGCACGATCATTTGTTCTGTGTCTGGGTGTAATTTATCTATAATATGTATGTATTCAGAAATTTAAAATTAAGTTTATCAGTTGTATAGTACTCATAACACAAGCTCTGCTTAACTTCAGACTAGACGACGCTGTGTGATAGTTGTGGATTATTATTATATTATTCCTAAATATGGTCTACCTGTTTCAAATTTTATGCAAACCTGAACGGATTTGGACAAAATGTTGTCCAAATCTGAACGCAATAAGACAAAATTTGAAAGCCATTCGAACGTGGACAACTGAAATAACATACGTAAGTACAAACTTTCGCCCTTATAATATTAGTGTGATTGAGACAACACATGCCCATACCATGGCTAAGGTATTATAATAGTAAAAGATAACTGAAGGAACACAAGTGAAGTTTTGTCAATAAAACAAGAGAGAGAGATCTCACTCCTACCTGAGCCATAGGAGTTATTTGATGATTTTCCAAGCCACAAGAGGCATTAGGTAAACCCCTCACAAAGACAACCATGATAAAATAATTCCTACTCTATTTACATTTTAACGTGTTTAACATGGCAAGAGCATTTATTGCTGGCCTTATTATTATTGGCAGATTTCATGATTCTTCTTTAAAAATTACAAAAAAAAAACGCTCTGAAGACGTTCTTTCTCACTTAGTAACAAAACCCTCATTGAAGTCTAAAGCAAAACTAAATAATGATTTAACAGCATGGTTTTTAACCTTTACTCCTAGCTAAGTTGCAAAGCAATAGTTAACGTTAGTAGAAAGCTTCAAATGTACGAGAATGGCGTCATCTCAACACTAAGTCAGTGGTCAGAATAAAAGAATTCGAGGCGAAGCGTTCAACGCAATCGAAACGGTTGTAACTTGGCTAGCCGGTTCCGTAAACGGAACGAAAAAATAGTAACTCTGTGGTTTAGATTTTAAGTCTTACAAAGAAAACCGTTAAACGAATCGTATCACTTTTCCATCTTTTAAAACCGTGTTCAATACCAATAAATATATCAAAATAATTATTTAGCTATTTATTATGACACAAAAATACTGCAGCATCAGTACATTACAACTTTGCCATAGTTTCACCCTAAATCAAAGTTACCCGTAAATAAAAAGACCAAAACAAAACGTGACGTAACCCCCTTTCTTGCCATAAATTACAAGTCAACTGTTACAAGAAATGTATCTATGAAATACGTTAATTCGCGTGTGTTGGTAGGCGATGAGCCAACAAATTGTCATTATTTATAGTTGTGTGCGTGCCAACGTCGTGTGATACCGCACGGTTCGTTTGGTGGAGAAGAAAGGGAATAATTAGAAGGAGACTTTGTTTTAAAACCTCTTTATGTTGTTAAAGATAATAATGAACATAATACAATGTGTTAGCGATGTGTTGATACGTCGTAAAAGTTTTATGACAGAGAATGGCGTTTACAGGAGGTATGTTTGCTGCTTTAACCTTTCGAATGTCGTAATTAGAGACACAATAGAAAGACAATGAGAGAGAGAATGCTGGCGTTCGCTTGGAGTTTAATGAATTAAAAGTAGAAAAGAATAAGAAAACATACTACCCGAAGTAGTACGAGACGGTTTTTGAGGTAGGCAACATCTCTGATCATCAATTAATTCTCCCGCTTTAGAGTGGAGCTGGAAGATGTGTCAGACTTTCTCTGTCTAAAACCACACCTGTGTCTCTCAGTTACTCTTTGCG
Source organism: Mythimna albipuncta (assembly GCA_929112965.1). NCBI lineage: Eukaryota > Metazoa > Arthropoda > Insecta > Lepidoptera > Noctuidae > Mythimna > Mythimna albipuncta. Next base: position 14,595,059 of record OV815969.1, read on the forward strand.
GTTTAGGACTGCGGGTATCCTATTCAGAAATTCTCACTGATCACTACTGCAATGCAGTGCCTACATCGGCGTTCCGTAAAGGATCACGACCGCACGACCCCCGCGCAGCCTCCGTCAGGAGGGTTCATCTAAGATTGGGTAGGAGCCTCTTGAAGGCAGCTCCAGTTTGGGAGCTAGACATTGGAAGTTCTCGAAATTCCACCGGCTGTTAGGACTAGCCCTAGGTACTTCGTCCGCGTCATCGACCCGACGCCAATATGAACCCCTCCTACCGTTTTACCGTTCGCACTAGCACGGAATATAGGTAGAAAGATAATTAATGTTTTTAATGCGTACAAGCTATAAATAAGTACTAGAATAACCTTTTATCTTATTGAATTTAATTAATTTTCTTCGAATTCAAACAAATCCATAGAGAACCATTAATAAGTCCCTCTACCTTTCTTCCAGCAATTCACTTGCAGGCATATAAATTATCCAACCAGTGCAGCTCAGTCCTGCGTTAATAATTCCCCACATGATTACCGGTTGCCGTTTGCCGATGGAATTACCCTGAATTTTTCATTAACCCTACTATCTAATTATAGCAAGGAGCAGGTAGATAGGTATTTACGTACTAAGGGTGCTTATCCATCAGAGATGTGTGAGAAAGCTAGGCGGTGCGAGGCCGTAAAGCCTCGTGTGAAAATATTTTAGTGTTTCCGTCAATGTGGCATGAGGAGCTCCCGTAGTGTACCCATTCATAGCAAACCTGTAAACGGTGTATAGCTGAGTAATGCGAGGCCGCGTAGTGGATTCTATTCAGTACCCCTAGCCAAGTTGCTAATCTGCAATAGATAACGATAGTAGAAAGCTTCAAATGTACCCGTACATGGCGTCATCTCAACGCTCAGTCATATGGTCAGAACAAAAGAATTGGACGCAAGCGAAACGGTTGTAACTTGGCTAGAGAGGCAGATGCGCATAAAAGGTGTTGTGGACTGAACGCCTTGCAACCATTCCGCACACTCATCTCTCGCAAACTTATTCTGGGTTTTTGTATGCACAAAAACCTAGACAAAAACTTTCTACCAGCTCGCCTTAGTCAAGTTAAGATAATGAAGTGATACCATTTGTTGATATTTTCCTCTCGCACCACCTAGCTACCTCGCACATTTCTGGTGGAAAAGCACCCTAAATGTGTGTACCCTATTTCCTCGAAACCATCAATGTATTATGCGATTCGGAATTCCAGTAACGTCCTATTATGTTGCTGCATTTAATTCACACCTACAGTTTAACGTGAAATTAAATGCCACGGACAATTCTCATTTCATTTCCATATAGACGAAAATTCCTTTACCTGAGCGATGATGGACGAACCTGGCGTAGACAGAATTCTACACATAATTAACGATATTTTTTGTTTTGATCTCGCTTATATTATTTTATGAACTGGCTGGTTCTTTGATAACAATAAGCTTAACCTATTTGACGAGATTCAGTGTGGTAGGCGAAAGATGTGGGAAGTCGTCGTAACATAAGCAAGAAGCGTGGGCTGACGGCGAGCAATGGGTAGCTCGCAGTCCAACCGTCCGGTATCCAATCGGACCAACCCCGAGTCGTCGACGGCGCATGGTGTTCCGCGCGCGCTTCAAGGAGATGTCAACAATATCGTAGGGAGGCAGCGGGGTCGAAGCCCACTGTGGCCTTGGGTTTTTTTTTTATTGTTGATAAGTTCGTGCTTGACCGCTATCTCACCTGATGGAAAGCGACGATGCGAAAGAGCATCGCCGTGCCCTCGTGGGGGCGATCGGCGGCGGAGACCTCTCGCGCCAGGCCTTAGTCGAGGCCATGGTCCGGAGCGAGGAGGAGTGGCGGGCGGTCGCCGACTTCTGCGAAGCAGTAATGCTCGCTAAGGAGGAGGCCGACCGCATCAGGCAACGGCGCTCTCGCCGCCGCCGGGATTCCGATCCCGATTTCCAGCCACCGTAGGCGCGGGCTTGCGGACAGTGAGCAATGGGTAGCTCGCTATCCGACCGTCCGGTAAATGTCCGGACCGAGCCCGTCGAAGGCACGCACTATTCTTGCGCGCCTCAAGGAGTTGTCAGCAACAGCAGGGGTCCAGCCGGGTCGAAGCCTACTGGGGCCAGGTTTATCCGAAAGGGAACTCGAGTCCCGGTATGAAGGCTTGAAGGAACGGGGTGGGTTTTTTAGTCAGTAAGAATCTGACACTATCTCCCACTCCGCCCAAGAGCGGGGGTTGTCATTGAATGATTTTTTCCACCAAAAAAAAAAAGGATTGTGTAGAAAAAGCTCCCAGAGTCCTGGAATAAGGCAAAAAAGGGACACATTAGTGGGTTTTAGTCAATAAAAGTCTGACTAGCCCTCGTCGATCCGCCTTAGAGCGGGAGAAGTCATTTTATGAGTCCCCACTTAAAAAAGAAGAAACAAAAATTAATAAATAATGAAGCGTAAAAAATTCTCCAATAAATTACGAGAATATTCCACGAAAGAACGAATTGATTAAAACCAAATATAGAACAAACTTAAACTGAAGAACAAAGAACATCGCCGATTGGCCAATGAACAAAGAAACAAAACTTCATACATAGTTCCTCCAATCAATGGAGATTAGACTAAAGGTTCAGTTTAAGCCCCAGCCATTTGTTCAAATCCTCTAGGATTGTCGTGGTGTTTGTGCCATAGACTATTTAGCGCAGTTTGCTCGACTTAATTGACGGAGAAGGATTATTGTATTGCTTACAGACTTGTTGCATATTCACATTCGTGAGATTTGTACCCGTTGTAAGAGTTAATTCTCGGAAAAATAGCGATGAAATTGAAATGAATTAGGTAATCGATTGTACCAAGGAATTTGTTAATGTTGTCTGATAACAATTCGCTATGTGTTGGAATTTTAGATTTGAGAATGTATTCTTCTTCTTCTCGAATCGATGGTTTTTTTTTCTCAATTTTTTTGGGCCCAGTAGGTTGCCACGTTTATAGCGGCGTCATTGGAGTTTTCAGGTCCTCCAAAGTGCAAGTGTAGGAACACTTTGGGCACTCCAATCAGTGGGCCATCGTCTGGTTTTAAGAATGTGCTGTAATAACAGAAACGGTTAACATAACTAGCTTTATGCGAAGCGTCTTGCACAACTTGCAAATAAATTATTATACTGTTTCTTCCAATAAAACTTGTATTTGTTTTGTTACACTTTTCTTTCTAGCTTACCAGTTGGAATTCCATAACAAAATTGAAATTTTGAAATCTACATATAAAAGCGAAATACCACTCATTGTTTATTCACAAAATCTCAAAACCTATAAACTTAAAATTTAGCAGGTAGGTTCCTAATAGGGTTTAAACATCCGCTAAGAATGGATTTTCTGAAATTCTTTACCTAAGTGCAAAACGGTTTTTTTTTTTTTTGGTGCGAAAAAATCTTCCAAATGACATCCCCCACCCTTGGGTGGAGCGGGAGAAAGCGTCAGACTCTTATTGACTGTAACCTATCCTGTTCTTTCGTGTCTTCATACCGGGGCTGAGCTACCATGTATGGAGGAACCGATATTCACGCGGGTGAAACCGCTGGCAGAAGCTAGTAACAAATATGATTGGAGTGGCTCACTTCCCTATAATTTATTAGCACTACACGATATTATACCAAAGTTGCAAGCTACACACGAATTCAATATGCACACAGTCTGCGATGCAAATGAACCAGAACTTACAAACACAACACACGTACACTACAGACACATAGCTGGAAAACTCGGTAGCGATCAGTGCACAAGGATAGAAGTCTTAGTAGTTGCTTCCAAGTTTAGTGCGTGACCAGCGTTTTCCCACTTACAGGGTCCTTGGCTTGCGCCAGAGTTTCGATCAAATTGAACACGAAGCGCGCACTTGCAGTTTCTCGGTGCCGAATGAGAGCAATTTACTTTGGTATTATTTTGGACACGTTTGTAATATGTCTGGTGGTTGATTTGGTGAGATAGTACTCGACACAAATTGTACGACGGAGTTTGTAGCTTTGTATATCAATTTCAGATACCGCCATTTGTAAAGTTTGTCTGCAAAAGTGTATGTGCAAGGTGATAAAAAAAGGTGGTAGGTGGTGATGGTGGTGGGTGGTAAAGGTGGTGTGGTGTGGTGGCGGTGGTGGTGCGGTAGGTGCTTTTGGTTATAAAATCATCCATTATTATCACATTACAAACTATTCATTTTAAGCTCCTATTAAATTTTTTGATAACGTATAATAACCTGTTTATCTATCTAACTTGTATAGGGAAAGACGTTCAGCTAATCTCAAGCTAAAAACTACTCACATCTCTTATTGTTACTGTGTGTGATATATTTGAGCAAACGGAATACGACAAATCACACGATACGAAATATTAGTAATACTATGATGACCAAAAGGAAAATCAGTAAGCTAGACCTTTCAGTCTGTCGCACCCTAAACGGTCTAGCGAATAAGCACAAAAGAGAGCAATTGAGTACCTGAACGTGAATACAATTTGATTGCCACTCACCCTTCCATACTCGTGATAGACGGCCGAAAACGTATCCAGCCATGACGAATGTCCGCCATTTTGCGCGCCTTAATAATAACTGTCAAATCATATCCGCTCAAACCTAGAGCAAATAATCATCTAGGAAATTAATGCTGCGTTTATTATGCGCGATTAATCAATCTTTTGATACGAATGAGAGCTATTTGTTTACTAAATATCTGGATGAATAAAGTGAATGCATTTATTGGACTGTTATTCGGGACAAGGGAAATTAAACCGTATAATTTATGTTTATTTGAAAATGGTTCGGTAACGTTTTCATGAAATCATGTTAAAACCACATAAAGTGGCCATATTTAGCGTATATTTCATGTTGGAGTATAAACTAGAGCCGGGTTCTCACCTCACGTAATTCGACGGTGCTGCCGTAAAAAAATGCATGCTGCGTAATCTGAGCACTGGTGCACGAAATGCGGTATGCTACTTTAATTACATTAAGAGCCTTATTTACTCACATTTAATGCTAACATGCCATCGTAATAAGATTATGTTCATTTCATTAAGCTCGCCCGTAACACGATAATCCCGTGGTGTTAATTAAAACAAACGAAATTAATTTAATATTCCAGATACGAGTACATCTGTTTACGCTGGATTTATTTCTTTGTATTGCGTGCATTTTATAATTGTTTTTATTAACTGTTTGTGCTGGTTTAATGTTCATTTAGCCGAAACCAGTTGAAAATCTTTTGGTAAGATCAAAATCATATACCTAATAGGTCTTTTCTTGTGAAATTACCGATTGGATTGCTTTTAAGTGTTTTATTTTTTAATTGACTGGGAATTTTAAATACATTTTTTTTTTCGATATTTCTTAATTGTTGGTTTCTTTGTGTTTCTTATTATTATAATATTATTATATTTTCTGTAATATCGCTACACTGCGATTTTTTTAATGCACCTTGGGTACAATAAAAAAAAATACTCCACTTATATTGTATATTACTGGAGTAGCTCAGTGCCAATCTTTTATGTTCTCAAGATACTATTTTACAGGATAAAAGCCTTCTGGCAAAGTTTTCGCTTTACAAATGATCTGAATTTATTAAGGCTTAGTGCTTGAATGTAAGCAATAAGAGCCACTTCTAAAAGTAATTTGATTGTCTTTTTATATATTTTGCTTAAAAGAATATATTTACTTACATAAAATAATGTAGCATTATCAAAAAATATATGTCGACAAGCTTTTCAAAAAACTAAATTTTGTCTAAGACAGCTCATTTTACTGTCATACATAGAAATCTCTGTTATCGGGAAACGAAAATAAGGTGGAAACTACGTAAACAAATCAAATTGAGCATTCAAGCGGTTTTGGCATACCTAATATTGTAATCAAATGTAACATATTTTGACATAATCCTTATTATGTGGCCATTGCTTGAACTCATACCTTTTCTCTAACAGAGAGAATGGATCGTTATCTACCTCGCGGACCCAGTGTGGGTTGGTGAATGTCACATATATTATGGCTTTGAGTTTTTTACAATGTAACACACGTTTCCAATTTAGGGCCCATTTATATTTTCCGATCCGTGATGTTTGGCAACTGAACTTACCCCAGTTGAAAGCAAAAAAGTACTTGCCTATAGCTTGTTCGCCGGTTTGATAAGGGGGGAAGTATAATTTATGTTTTTTTGACTCTTTCGCTGTTTTTTAGGGTTCCGTAGCCAAATGGCAAAAAACGGAACCCTTATAGATTCGTCATGTCTGTCTGTCTGTCTGTCTGTCTGTCTGTCTGTCCGTCCGTCCGTATGTCACAGCCACTTTTTTCCGAAACTATAAGAGCTATACTGTTGAAACTTTGTAAGTAGATGTATTCTGTGAACCGCATTAATATTTTCACACAAAAATAGAAAAAAAAGCAATGAATTTTAGGGGTCCCCATACATAGAACTGAAACTCAAAAATTTTTTTTTCATCAAACCCATGCGTGTGGGGTATCTATGGATAGGTCTTCAAAATGATACTGAGGTTTCTAATATCATTTTTTTCTAAACTGAATAGTTTGCGCGAGAGACACTTCCAAAGTGGTAAAATGTGTGTCCCCCCCCCCTCTAACTTCCAAGATAAGAGAATGATAAAACTAAAAAAAATATATGATGTACATTACTATAAAAACTATCAACAAAAATTGGTTTGAACGAAATCCAGTAAGTAGTTTTTTTTTTTTAATGCGTCATAAACCGAAAAAAATACACTATTATTAAAACATCGATCAAAGTTACAACACATTACAAGAACTTTTATATTATGTTACTTGCTGCTACGGAACCCTTCATGGGCGAGTCCGACTCGCACTTGGCCGGTTTTTTTCTGATTCATTTCGATATGCAATCCAAGACAATTTAATGACTTTTCCAGGACTTGTCGAACCCCATTAACTTTTTTATACGGGAAAACATCACCTTATTTGGTTTTTACCAACAAAAAGAAACAGTGTTCCATCAACTGCTCTTTATTGCGACGGCTACAGTAAATCCTTCGAGGAATCTCCAGCCCTGGCAGGCCTTGGCCCTAAGTGGCCCCGTCAATTTTGCTGACATCTCTTTGAGGCGCTCGTAGAACACAACGCGCCGTCAATCGAACTTCATTAACTTTGCGAAGGTATTTCTGATAGTCAGCATTGTGATAGAATTCACTAGAAAGTCAATAGTAGACTTTTAATCAAAGTTGTATTTGTGGCTAAAATAAAATTATTACTTATAAGTGCTCACTTAGAGTTAAACGCTGTATTAAATTAATTTATGCAAGTAATAAAAAAAAATATTTATTACAAGCTAGATATTGGATCAAAGCACATAATTTATCCGCTATATCCAAAAGCACACAGCAAATAATACATTATTCTAGCACAACATACAACTCTAATTAGCTGCAACATATTTTCAATGTACCAACCTAATTTTATAAAACCTACTAACAAAAATACTTTTCCAATTCGAACTCACCCCAATACATCTGCCAAACAAAAGGTATAATACTTTTACTTTCAATCCAATCACAATTAGGTAAGTAACCATGTAATTACTTAAAGTCCAGATCTACTTCGGTCCAACAAAAAGAACCTGGTTATTTCATCGGTTACAAAGGGAATTTCGCCAAACTTCATCAAGAGTTGCCAAGAAAAAGTCGGGGTCCGGAGAAAAAAGATTTGACCCTCGAAACTCGGGGCACCTGACATACATAGGGGAGAAATGTCTTTATCTTATTTGTTGCTACTTTAACTTTATATACCAGTAAGTCTGGAACCAGATTGCTTATTTTATATGTGAATTTATTTAATGTGATCTACATACATCGGTAGATAGGATAATTCCTTAGATAGGGGAATTTAAATTAGGTGATATATCTGCTAACCCTCTAGCTCTTCAACCCTCCGCGTTTCCACAAAAGAGAATCTTATCATGATGGAATTTAATTTCTAAAATAAATTACTCTTTTTTAAAGATCAATGCCGCACAGACACACAGACTGGCAGTCTTTCACTAGACCATTGCGCCAACCGTGCCGTCTAACTTTGTTTATAATAGATAGTGCCTAAACGCCTAAAATTATAGCAAGTCAACATCCAGTGACCAGTTTACCTGTATACAAATATGTGTATAAAAATGAATTCTTATTTCCCTTGGTCACGTCATCATTCATGAACAACTGGACCAATTTTACTAATAAAGAATTAGTTTTATTGTGAAAGAAAAAATTAAGAAAACTGCGTGAAAATCTGGAAAATTTCAGAAAACTTCGACGGCCAGATATTTAGGGTTAGATATTTAGCACACGGGCCACTGGCCTCAATCACAAAATGCCGCCACATATTTCCATATTTCCTGCAGGTTTCATACATTTTATATCGACTCGCCCACGCGCTACAAAACGTCACTGCTCGCTTCTTGTGGCCCAGACTGGCTTCTAAACACTGATACAAAACGCGTCATACGCCAGTCGTGCATTTAAACCTTCTTCGACAGAGTCAGAAAAAGTAGCAGCCACTGGCCACAAGTCGTTTGTGGCCGCTTCTAGCTTCTCGTGGTGGCATTTATGTCTGTGACCTGGGGCCCATATACGGCGATATTAACCTTCGCATGTTTGATACTTTGCACGTTTAGCAGTTCATAGTTAGTCCGTAATATTTTTTTGAAATCTTCTTTTATATAAAACGTAAGAATTTTTTAATTCATTCTCATTGATACGAAAATCTAAAACCAATTGCGACTGGCCTGTTAGTCTAGCGGTTAGTGACCCTGACTGCTATGCCGGAGCTTGTGGGTTCGATTCCCACCCAGGACAAATGTTTGTGTGTTGAGCATAATCATTTGTGCTGTGTCTGGGTGTAATTTATCTATAATATGTATATATTTAGAAATATGCAAGTATGTTTATCAGTTGTCTAGTACCCATAACACAAGCTCTGCTTAGCTTGGGACTAGAAAGTGTTGTGTGATAGTTGTGGAATATTATTATAATTCCGTTGAAATCCTTGCAGATTATACAAATTATAACGCAAATCTAATCGTTTCTTGTTATCGCTCTATCTGAGTAGTAAATTAGGAGAGAAATTGCTTGGATATGCTAATTTGTGGTATTCATGATTGCATCTGTATGCTAGGCCACAATTCCTGGTGCACACAGGATTAGCTGTATTTCTCTATGGATATAAGTACAGGCAACTTTTCCAATTAACGAAGGATTACGTATGAGTGTGTGTGTGCTTTAACATTTAACTTAGAAGTTCGGTTATTTTCATCATTTGAAGTGTTTTCTATTTTAAAGGATAACCCTTTGATAGCCGAAGTGATGTGATGTGATAGGTATTCAGTGCAAATTATAATCTCGGGCAATTTTTTAAACCTTGGTGATCATTTATCAATTCAAAAATGCACGAATATGGTTTAACTTTTTGTACATAAAATCAATTGCTGTTCGTTAGTCTCACAAAAATATTAAAACTACTGGAAGAATTTTGAATTTTTTGTATTGTTCGCTCTAATTAAGGGCAGTTTAAAACACAAAAAAATATTGGGAAAAACAGAAGAACATTTGAAATTGATTTTAAGTTGAGAAACATTACTTCTAAGGGATGGAGCTGCAAGTGGCAGCTAGTTTGAAATAATTTGTTTGATTTTTTTTTATCTGTTATAAACTAGTGGTTGACTGCGATTCCACCTGACGGTTGTTCCCATTTGATGGAAGTACCGAAACAAAGTATCAATACTTGGGTTTTCACGGGAAATAAAGAAAGAAAGAAAGAAAACTATTTATTTGACATACACACTCGTAGATACACACAATGTAGTAACTACTAACAATGTTTGTCTCACGGAACTAAGTATTGATACTTTATTTCGGTACTAGAAGTAATAAATAAATATGGTAGTTACTCCTTTACGCTCAAACAGCAAAATGGATTTAGATGAAATTGGTCACACAAAATATCTTGGAACAGCATTAAAGACTTTTCATCGCGGGAGTATATTTCTTAAGGAATTCACGCAGGCAAAACCGCTGAAAGACGCTGGTGGCCAATTTATTACGAAACTAGACGAATACGTGAAATAGTAAAATTATTCGTTTTCGATATTATGAAGTTTTGGGTGCCAACATAAATATACTATTCATATATATAGCCAACTATACCTAGAACATTTTAGTGTGGCAATTAAGGTCATTGACTTATGTGCATTTATTGACATTATTTAAAAACGGGAATATACAGCATATAAATGCTCATCCTGAAAGTAGCATGTTTGAAATCAGCTACTAAATCAATTTCAGTCATTTTTAAAATAATCAATCAATCTTAGGATAAAAAGCTACTTACTTAATTCGATAAATTATGGTTGCGTCATTAGCATTGTGTGCGCGTGTGCGTGCGCAGATATCAATACCAACGGAGCCGTTGGTAAATCCATGCAGTGCGTGATGCCCATATTTGCCTATAATTAGGATACTTAACTAATTATAAAAAAAAAACACTGCCTAAAATATAATTGTAATCTATTTTTTTAATTGGGGTGTTTAAGAGTGTGAATTATTCCAATTGCATGTTGTTAATAATATTAAGCCATCCCGAATCTACTTTAATCGTAGATAACCCTCATAGTTTCTCACTTAAGCAAAACGCTGAGAGAAAATAGGAACAGGGCATTGACCTCTATTTCCTTGTAAAACACCACAACTATACTTGGTTAATTATTACTACGCTTCGAAGTAAAATTAATCATTTTCAGTAACATGTCAAAAGTGAACTCATGCGGTAATATTCGCGAAAGCTCAATAGTAGCGATATTTTAATTAAACGATAAACTCCCGCTTTACCAAGAAATATATTATTATTATTGTGGCACCATTTCGTCAAAGAGATTTCGGAAATATTAATTACTTCGACTTTAATCCACATTTGATTTGATCCAGGTAATATTTTTACCATTTTCTCTCACTAGCAAAAGTGTCCTATGTGCTATTCCAAGACCATAACATAGTCTAGTCGTCTGAGATACATTTAATCTCTTCATTGATCTTTGGTCCAATTCTAGGACATAGTCTACTCGTGTCAAATTTCACCCATTCAGGTGTTCGAACGTGAATGACTAGCAAACGTACAAACACATACATATATATAAACTTTGGCCTATACAATAGTAGTGTCGCGTCATGTAGTAAATTTCAGTGTGGTACAAGCATTGAAAATTATTATTTTTCAACCCTTCTATTGATTAATGATGATTAAATTTATTATGAGATTTTTTTTTACACGGCCCATCAATCTTCGTTGTCTTTGCATCTGGTAGTTTTCGCTGATAATTCTGGCTTTCAAAAGTGCCAATGTTTGCCGGTTCGACAGTGTGGCGGGCAATCTGTTCCGAGATTAAAAGAAGATAACAGTTTTGTCAAAGAAAACAAAAGATAAAAAGATGATTTTTGTACACCACCTGCGCGATTCTTTTATACGTAGTACAATTCTTACGTAAAGCAAGTAGTCATTTTACCAAGGGATTCGATATTTTATGGGCATTCTATAGAAAATGCAAATTCAAATCACTATTTGGAAAGTAAAAATTTATTTGAAAATACAATTATGCTCAAGTACTAAATACTATGTTTAACTAATAAATAGTTTGATTCACTAACTACATTGTCTGTTTTATTAGCTGTAAAAAGTACACGGAACACCGAACACAGTTATGAAGCTGTATTTGCCTTGGGCGGTTTGATTTTCTAACTTCACTCAGGTTTCTATATTAACTCCCTTGCTATAATCGGAAGCTAATTATATGTTCCGGATTTAACATACTTAAAGACACTCCTTTACCGTAGTTACATAATCTTCTATTATAATTATCTGCAGTAAAAGTAAACTGTAGTTGACAGCGCGGTTGGCAATTGGCTACTGCGCTGCTTGTCGCGGGTGCGATTCCCGCACGAAACAAACATTTGTATGGCCTGCAGATAGTTGTTTCGGGTCTGGATATCTTGTGCATGTGAATTTAATGTTTGTGCACGCAGCCACGACACAGGAACAATTCCTAGTGAGGGCTGTTTTATTTATGTAACTTAAATTCATAAAGAAAACCAATGTATGTAATCAATGTGGTGTTATTAATGGCTTTTGTTGTGCTCCATTGGTTACGTGTTTGTTCTGAATTCAAATGTTCTTTTTTTTTAATGTTCGGATAGTTTTGTCGTCCAATGGTTAGCGATACCGATTAGAGATGTTCAAGATATCATATTCTTTTTTTAGGATCCGTACCCAAAGAGTAAAAATTGGTTCCTATTACTAAGACCCCACTATCAGTTTCTCTGTCACCAGGCTAGGCAACGACATTCACCAACCCGCACTGGTCCCGCGTGGTGGATTACGGCCCATTCCCTCCCCTAGAGAGGAGGCCTGATTCCCAGCAACGGGAACATTAAAAAGCTGATTATGCTCTAGTACGTTTTACTAACAAAATTCACTGTTTTCTCATCTAGTTTTGTATGTAAACTCAAACTCAAATAATAAACAAATAGCAAACTAACAACAACTAACAATTTCAACAAATAGGCATAAATTAGCAATATGACAATAGCAAACATATATTAAGCGAATGTACCTAAGTTTGTATGCTAATGTAATTGATTTGATGTTCATGTGAATGTGACTGGCTTTGTGCATAATATGTTGTTTGTTTATGCGTTTGGACATTAGTGTTAAACGGTGACGTCATTTATACTGCTGAGTAATTATCTCATCACAATTGGATAACATTTACATAATTTTGAATTGTCTCTCGATTTATGCTTGCAAATATTGGCCAAGCTAAAGTTGTTACTGAGGTTCAATTCCAATTTGGAAAGTCCAGAAGCTCCGATTGATTTTGCACTTTGGATTCCGATTTCGGTTCCGAGTAAAAATATTATTATTCCGTTTATTCATCAGTGATGACATATAAATTATAATTTTCAATATTTCAATAAAAAGAAAATATATATATATATTATTCGGTTCTAATAACTACCTATAAATGCTCTAATTTTTTGTTACTAAAGGTACACTGTACAGGTAGGTACTTGTCACACAAAATTATACTTAAAGCCGAAAGATTAAATGTTGATTCCTTCTTCATGCTCAAACGGCTGAATGTATTCTGATAAAACATGGATCACGGGTAGACCACATTTTGGATTGCACACCAGATACTTTTTTTTATTGATAGGGGCGTGGCAGCGGGTCTCAGCGGCGAGGATCGAAGGACAAAAGTGTTCTCTAAACAGTCTTGTGCATCTCGCAACCATCGGATTCCCGCTCTCACCTGATCATCGATTCACCTTGTGGAAAGCCTTCCAACACTACGTCTATCAGTACGTGGTCGGCATTTCAGAAACTTTCGCCCCCATCGACCATCTATTCTGCCCTGCCTGCCCACTGCAACTTAAAGGCGATTCTTCGAGCAACGTCGATAGTCTTGGTTCTCCTGCATATATCATCAATTCTGATGTGATCACGCAAGGGAACTCCGAAAACACCTCTTCCCATTATCTTTTGCGTGACTAAGCCTTCTGTTATGACTCATTGTGAGCGACTACGTTTCGGAGCCACTGGCAACACGCACTGGTCATAGATGGTATGGTGGACGAGAAGATACCGCGTGGAAACCGGATTACTTTCGAAGGCTAATAGTATATAAATAAGAAACAAATGTAATATGGTGTGGCCTCCATTGGTCAATAGAGATTGTCAAAAGATACCATCTCCAAGTCCCGAAACAAGACGTAATAAAATACAAAAATCATAAAACAAAAGCCAACAAAGTTATTAATAAAAAAAGTAAAACTATCAATTCATGCAATATATTCTCACTGGAGGCTGTTACCTTCAACTTTCATTTTATAACACAAGAGCTCTCGAACTTTCTCAATAGCTACTTCCTTCCGCATGCGTCTGTTACTCGTACAGAAACTTTTTGAATGCATAGAATTTCTTCGTCCTGTTCTTTTTGTCTTATTAGTTTTCTCGGACCCTTTTATACGGGAAGAATGAAAGCTAATACGAAAATAGCTGAGCTAATAAAAAAGTAATATTGCATGAGCAAATTTATATGGATGAACACAAAGACATTAAATACCTACTATATACTCCCAATTAACGTATCTTTTCAAACATATTTTTTATAAAGTGATAAATTGACAACAACACTTACACTTATCTGTAGGTTATATAAATATTTGCTCCATGTGTGGAAATCTCCGCGACATGTAGTTCAGTAGTCAATCACTCAATCCTGCATGCATAAACCGTGCCGTCAATAAGTAAATGTATAATGTCTATGGTGCTGTCAATCAAATCATGAAAGTAAACAAATATAATCACCCACAATCAAACAAAACAATACTAAAACTATAATTAAATTACAACAAAACACAATCTTGTATACACTTTTGAACCATAGAAACATAATTGGTAACTTTATATGCGTTCTAAGTACTCACTCAAACACGAGTAAACACTCAAACACTGCAGGCCCCCACAACGTGACAACGGGTCCCTGGGCCCCCGAGTCGTAAAATAACACGCAGTCACGGCTGAATTAACGTAGCCAGATTACGATTCCTGGGTCCTAGAGGTGGGTCACTAATAAATCTGCTCGAATAAACCCAGTCATAACCGCGGGGTTATAAAACTTTACAGGCCCGTGAAATAAATTTCCATACATTGAGTGCAGAGCCTACGTCGGGTATATACTATATATACCCCTATATACCCAAATGTAACCATTAAGCGTGAGATTTTGAATTAATGATGTTATTGCTACCAGTTCTGTGCTGCCTCATAAAATGTGTAGTAATGTAAAATTGTGGCAACTATATTTTATAATTTGTGAAGTTAAAATATACAGGTAAAGTTTTGATGTCGATTTATTTGAGGATTTTGAAATATTATTGTTAATGAGTTCTATATTGTTTTAATTTAACATAGGAATTTACGTTAATCAAATTCTTCCATTTATAAAACAAACTAATATAGCTACGATATTATAATTACCACTATTTGACAAATTAGCGAACCGTTAATTAATATGTTTGTTTTGCTAGTTAGTGATAACTGTGCAAATAATTAATTAATTTATCAGTTGGATATTGGAAATGGACGAATCCATAGTAGCTTATATTTATCTAATAACATTCAATCTATACTAAAATTGAGATTTGTATTTTTGTATGTAACGAAAAAACTTAAAAACTACTGTGCCGATTTCAAAAATTCTTACACCATTGGAAAGCTGCATTCACCCTGAGTAACATAGGCTATATTTATTGCCCGTGCGAAGCCGGGACGGGCCGCTAGTCTATACTAATATTATAAAGAGGAAAGATTTGTATTTTTGTATGTAACGAATAAACTCAAAAACTACTGAGCCGATTTCTAAAATTCTTACACCATTGGAAAGCTACATCTATAATATATAATATAAAAGGAGAAACTGACTGACTGACATATCAACGCCAAAGCTGAAACTTCTGGGACTTGGAGCATAAAATTTTGCACAAAGTTTCCTTTTATGACGTAAGCAAGATAAGGATTTTCCAAAATTCACCACTAACGGGATGAAACTGGTTTCCAGAGTTTGTTTGGAGAGAACTACTTCGAAGCGGAGAAGCCGCTCGCAGAAGCTAGTAAAAACCATTATAAACCATTATAATCGTATTATTTTGGAGAAAATACCCACAAACATTCAATAGTATACATTTTAACCTTTTATTTTGATTTATATCGTATCTTATTTTGTGAACGCTGGTTGACCTGTAATTGGCGACTGTGTAAGACTTAGGCCAATTGTTATCCATACTTGTAAAATGCTATACACATAAGCTGTTGGTTTTACCTTAATAAATTAATAAAATAACCACTTCTTCCTCTCGAATCGTTGGTTTTCTTTTTCCTCGAAGTGTTTGGGCCCAGTAGGTTGCCACTTTTATAGCGGCGTCAGTAGCATTTTTAGATCCTCCAAAGTGCAAGTGAAAGGACACTTTAGGCACTCCAATAAGTGGGCCATCGCCTGATCAGGAGCACCGCCACTCGCACTGGAAGAACCATTTTAAAACTACTATTTTTGCCTTATGATTTAAAATACAACTTTAAATAAATACGTGCACTCAGACTAGAGTTATACTAGAGTTATAAATCTACGCAGCTGTCGCGCTGACGATAAAAGAAATGTAGTAAAGTTCAAGAAACGTGCACAAATGAGACCAAAGACTTGTACTGTAAATCATTTGAAGTATCAAAACGTACTTGAATTTCCAAGCTGATGATGCAAATCTTGTACGGGTTGTACCTCAGTAACAGTATTTCTAGACAATGTAGACGTACTTTGGTCCATCCTAATATTTCTTTTACTCTTGGCATAGCATTATCAGCCTTTTTAATTTTCCCTCTGCTGGGACTCAGGCCTCCTCTCTAGTAGAGGGATTGGGCCGTAATCTGCCACGCGGGCCCAGTGCGGGTTGGTGAATGTCACATTTCTCCGAATTTTTGGTTCTAGCACTATGTTTTCCGTCACCGTTTTGAGAGCAGAGGTGATGAAATACACATTGTAATACGCCTGGCTGGGTTTAAACCCGCGACCTGCAACTCGTAAGTTGCTCTTAACCCATTTTTTTGGAATCAGTGCTATCTTTTCTTATTTATTTATTTTATTTTATTCTTTATGCACAAAAGAGTACAAAGGCGGAAAGCCGCGCGGCAAGGAACGCGGCGGGGGGCTTCTTCTTCCATTAATTATTATTGTCTTCTACGTTAGCCGCCATCTGAGTAATCACTTCATTACTGGTTATAACAATTTTTTCACTGTCTGTCCGTTGTGTATTTGTTTTTCTCCTACTCTTTCAGCCAGATCAATCGTTTTGTGTATCATTGTATCCTGTCATATTCAAAATATGCACATGCATCACATACACAAATACAGCACCTATATATGCATCACATATATGTACACATATATTCTCATACACAATCAGTACAACAATTGCTTAACTAGGTCAACAGATACCTATATAGTTTTGCGTGACGTTGTGAAACAGCTCAAAATATATAGGCATTTTTGTTTGCATTAGCCAGGGTGCATCGCCATCCAAACATTTAAGCCAACTGCCTTAAAGTGTAAATCCATTGACATGTGTAGTGGGTAGACACTACACGGCCGTTTGATCGGGCACCATCCTTTAGTTTGTCATCGTGTTCAGTTTGCATGGCAAACTACTATTGAAATATGGCCTGTGTGTCAACAGCTTTTCCTTACTCATGACATCGAGAAGTATGCTGAGCACAAAATCATGATGATACCTGTAGGACCTCTGTCCACTGTAATGTTCTCGTACAAACACTGGCTCGCTCGCAAGCGCACGCGCACGTGTACTCTCGCTCACAGCGCAGTCGTAACTCCGTGGCTGACATAAGCGTCGCTTGACCGAGATAGCGTATATCTATATTTAAGTATAGATACTCCTAATACAAACACTACATCCCTTTCATGTTCAAAAATATTTATTTGAGATTAAAAGGAAACTATAAAAAATTCGAAGCAAAGGTACAGTAAAGAAATATCCTTCCACATCGATTTAAACTTTTGATTAACAGCTGATCCTTAATTCTCATCTCCGTTATTTTAAACAAATCTTTAAATGGATCTAGCTTAGTTTACTTGCTCTGCCCGTTTATAATCATTAGGAAGTCTCAGATTGAAGAAAAAAAAAATTTTTTTTTCTTTTCCTGATTAAACCTACACTTTTTTTTTTTTTTTAGGTTACTACGTACTCTATATTGCGTAACGCATCATTTATCATGGCACTTAAATTAACCTCGGGGTTCTACATCCTCTGTAACTGTACAGCCAATCGTGAGTTGGACTTCGCCTAATGGACCCTACCACAAATGGTCCCTGGTCTCTACAGTCGCTATTAGCATTGGTTCTAGCACGAACATCTCATATTTGTCCTCCTCATTCACACGGGTTTGTCCCGTTGCGATGAAAGTGTTAGACAATGTTACTTGAATCACAGAACTCTAAATTATTTAGATGAGACTACCAGTAATTTTAATCAAAACCTTCAATGTTTCAGTGTCGTTACCAATTACCAGAGAGTTATTTTTAGCTTTACCTTCTGACCAACTTCCAACTGACGGTAAATTAACTTTACGATCACGCAATGAGATACAGTTTCGCGATAAGAAGTCACGTATGGCACTACTACAGGACGTACGCTTAGGGTCCAGTCATATCTTATGGTTTCACCCGTTTGAGGTAGCCCGCTAACTGGTATCAGTATGAAATTCTACGACTAGGTACTTGCGAGTCTCAATTCATTAAATCCCAAGCAAACGCCGGCGCCCGCGCACTCACCGTCCCTCCACTGTGCCCCCAATTGACACGATCGAAAGGTTAAATCATAAAACCCGACTCTTTCATAAAAATTAAATTATTTCTTATTCAATTTTTTGTGGCGCAGTTGCCAAAAAATAAACTTTACCACACGTCAAATCGTCTTTAGAACGGCCCCATACTCGAGAAAACTTAGGTAAAAACCACCAGGAGTAAGCTACTAGACCTATAAACTGTTCTAACTGAGCTACGATAAAAAGTAGGGGCAGAGTCGAATGTACGTTATCTGTTTTCTGCTAATAGGTCCTATTTCTTCTAACTTCACCACTTGACTTTATTTCATATCCTAGCAACACGAGTTGCATTATCAAAACAACCCTTTTTTTTTTACTTTTCCAAATCTAACGAAAATCCGGCAGTGTTTTAAAAAATCGTTGTCTACAAACGATTTTTTAAAACTACATTAAGTCTCCCGACGTCTCTCTTAATAGTTTATCAGCGAATCATTAAGCCAAATGCCTAGTCACGCCAACTATATTCACCTGTACTCTGTTCGAACATAATCATTTTGACTCAGTGGCATCAATTTGTTTTCAAAATAAACGGCTAATCAATAATTTAATATTATTCCAGTTGGCTATAAACTCTAGCCTGTTTTAGTAAGATTACCAACATAATACATCGCTCGGTCAACCTGACAATATTATTGCAAATTGCTCTGAACGTTGAATCTTCTATTTACTCTTTTACAGATCATAGTTTAAGTCAGTGATATCAGTTATTTACTACGGACCACAACATTAAATTTTATTTGATATCAGTAACAATCACAGCTTGTAACTAAAACTGAGGGTACATTTAATTTACTCCTTCAACTTTTTTAGTTACTATTTTAAATTCTAAAAAAAATCATTTTAGTAAAACAATTTTTTAGTTTGTTTTCCGACATATCAATATCTAAAAATCATGACAATTTGAAATAGATTGTTTACTTAGTTTCGTATCAACTTTTAATTTCATTTAAAACGAGCAACTTTGAACTACCAGCACACTAATTTTATTCCCTTTATAATTTTACCAAAAAGACACCCAAAGAAACCGTAGCCCAAAGACTAGTTTCTTCTGAACGCGAGAATAGTATAGAAAACCAGCTGATTCGGCAAATATTGTTTTGTCGTATAAATGTCTCTAATGAATATTATGGTAGTCCACTAGAATATAAATATTATGATTTCCTACCTAGCCGACTACTCCTGCCTAACTAACAACTACCTTAAGCTACCTAAATAACACTGAACTACTCGGTCAAATAATATTTACACGCAACAATTCATCTACCCTAGAACGTGGTATCTTCATTTCGAATACGTCCTTCATATAGCTGGTCTGCGTGTTCCTTGTTTCCGGGACAGTCTGCTGGGCGTACCCACATATTCCGCTTGGTAGCTTGCGTTTGATAGGTACACATGTTGAAAATGCTGTCTATACCTCACCTTTTTTGCTCCATTACACACACATACTCGTACATTACCATGGATATCGATATCTATGTACATTACATTATTTTTTAATTATTCACTTTGCTTATTATTTTATGCCTATTAACTTTATGTATTTATCTACATTTCACTCAAAACCATCTGAGCGTCCGAATATCACCACAAGGATCCAGCATAATATCAGCGTCAGGTACTTTTGCCTGACACATGCTGAGCTAGACTCCCATTGGTGCAGCGCGACATGCACACCGCACTATGGGTCTATATTGCTATTTCTCTTTTTTTTTTTTTTCTTGGTACCTACATGTGTTATTTTTTTTTTCTTTCTTTTGTTGTTGTCTATTTGC
Organism: Mythimna albipuncta; assembly: GCA_929112965.1. Classification (NCBI taxonomy): domain Eukaryota; kingdom Metazoa; phylum Arthropoda; class Insecta; order Lepidoptera; family Noctuidae; genus Mythimna; species Mythimna albipuncta. Next base: position 14,615,321 of record OV815969.1, read on the forward strand.
TTAGTTTTTTATAATCTGTGTGCTTTATGTATTTTGGTGCATGTTTTGTGCTGTAGCCAATAAAGGATTTATCTATCAAAGGATTTATCTATCTATCTACCCGCTCACGCATTATTTTTATTGTTCCGCGCTAGACCGCTATGGTCGTCTTTTACAAAGATGAGTTAATTAAACGGATAAGGTCACTTTATGTGACACGCGTTTGTAGCATACCGATAATAAAATAGTTCAATTTCGATTTAACGCAGAAATAATCGCAGATTAATATTCCAGGGATACGTCAATGTCAACAATGTCAAAATTATCTACGGAGAAATAAGCACTGTCATAAAAGAAATCGTAACAGTATCTATTAGATCTGCCAACGCGCGACGATAGTTGAAATTACAATTGCTTACGTCGTGAAAATTGGCAATTTTTTAAAATGTATCGCGATCATACTAACTGAACTGAGTCCTTACAACAATACCTCCGGTCTAACTTATTGCCCAAATGGAGTATTTCGGGCGTTAGCAAATTGATGATAAATCGACTTCAGGAGGTCTATTGTTATTTACTTATTATTTGTCCAATGGGTGTTTTACAATGTTCGTATTTAATTATTTATTATTTTATTTTTATATTGAACCTCCGTGAATGTGACCGTGGCATCACCGCGGGCCCTAACGGAATACCAGCGCTGCGTTATTTATCTTTTTAAATATCGCAGCATATGCTGAGTTAGGCGCCCTTTTGGCCTTGCACAGTTTTTAAAGTGTTTCCTATTATTTATATTATCGGATTCTACTGTATGTGTGAGGTACGAATAAAAGTTTTTTCTTTCTTTCTTTCTTTCTTTTTCTTTCTATTGTGGCAACTTGAAAAGTCATTTCTAAACTGTACCCTGCTGTCAATGACAAGTGTATAGTATACAGGAGAACATGAACATTTAATTCTCGCGAGCAAAATATTTCCAATTGAATGGAGATCTTTAAATCACAAAAGTTCCAATTTAATGGATGGTTTTAGATCGCAGTATTTCCAATTTAATGGAGATCTTAAACCCACGAAAGTTCCAATTTAATGGATATTTAAAGATCACAGTAATTTCCAATTTAATGGAGATCTTTAAATCACAAAAGTTCCAATTTAATGGATGGTTTTAGATCGCAGTATTTCCAATTTAATGGAGATCTTAAACCCACAAAAGTTCCAATTTAATGGATATTTAAAGATCACGGTAATTTCCAATTTAATGGAGATTTTTAAATCACAAAAGTTCCAATTTAATGGATGGTTTTAGATCGCAGTATTTCCAATTTAATGGAGATCTTAAACCCACGAAAGTTCCAATTTAATGGATATTTAAAGATCACAGTAATTTCCAATTTAATGGAGATCTTTAAATCACAAAAGTTCCAATTTAATGGATGTTTTAAGATCGCAAGTATTTCCAATTTAATGGAGATCTTAAAACCACAAAAAATCCAATTTAAATGGATGTTTTAAGATCGCAAATGTTTCCAATTTAATGGAGATCTTAAAACCACAAAGGACTTTTTTTTCACACAACGCCATCCAGTCCCAAGCCAAGCAGAGCTCGTGTCATGGGCACCAGACGATCGACAAACACACCCATTCACCTTGGAGGTGAATCACACACACCTCGCGTCCATCACACAAACACTCGCCAACGAGGCGGGGATCGAACCCACGACCAACAGGCCCGTCCATTACAAGTACAAATATTAGAATTCAAATTATATCAGTTAATTATTCAAGCAGTGAAGAATATGTTTCCTTGTTCTAAGTGCTCCACAACGCAACCACTATTGCAACTTTGTACACCATATTTATTTTGCCATCACGTTGTTTTATATTTCCAAGCCCAGAAACGGACCATACGTACAGTGTACATCCGCTACAATGTAGCTACATATCTCAAACAACATAACGTCTTCACGAAGGTATACAAAACAAAACGTTGTGGATTATAGAAAAATAACCGTAGGTATGTACTCGTACCTACAAAGTTGAAAGGCGTATATTATGTAGGTTGATATCTAAGAAGCTGCTTTTCCACTCACCCATCGCAAACATCGAGCATGGTTTAAAAGCCAGTTGCTTCATCAAACGCAATCCAGCGCGATGCTTGACGAAAAGGCAACGTGATAATACCTGAATACTCTGTAATAGTAATTCCGTGATTTACTCGAAAATTCCACAAAACTTGTTCCAGCAAATGCGTGTTTTTTTTTTCCTTAAAAGTTTTGAAAAACATTGTCACCATTTAGAATCTTGATAAAATTTGCTAGGCCTTTATGTTGTATTTCTTATTTTACTTTTCACTTGTGAGCAAATTATGAAGTGTCAAAGCCCATGCAAAATAGCAGATTTTCAGAGGTCTTAACTGGATTTGATTTGAATTTGTTTTTATTAGATTTGACCGCTCTTAAGCGGTTGTACGAAAAACAGTGAAAATGCATGGGATGCATCCCCTTAAGAAAACGTTACGAGTATTGTTGCTACCAGTCATAAAATGTAGGTACTTTCCTTTCCTTCTTTTGATTTATATAATTATAAAATACTGAACATACCTTTTTACTCGTCGCCAAATGTAGGACCTCTGTCCACTGTAATGTTCTCGTACAAACACTGGCTCGCTCGCAAGCGCACGCGCACGTGTACTCTCGCTCACAGCGCAGTCGTAACTCCGTGGCTGACATAAGCGTCGCTTGACCGAGATAGCGTATATCTATATTTAAGTATAGATACTCCTAATACAAACACTACAATACCACCATCGTATGAAGTCGTAACATATTTTGAGTAAACTTGTATTATGAAAATCTAAAATAAATTATTATTATTATTTCTTATAACATCCAGCGTCTGGTATTAACTATAACAAAAACGCTCCACGGTAAAGTTTAGTGAAGTGAATTTTAATGACTAAAACCACACTTGACCCCGGGGATACTCATACTTTTCCCCATGGACACGCCCGACTTGGATTAGGTAAGAGAATATTTTTATTTCGGTAAGACTTTTCTGTGGAATATTACAATTTAGAGAAACCAATAAAAAATACAGTATGTAATTTCACAATTTAACAAAACTTGTTCCCACTATTCCTGTTAAATAGCAATATACCTAAATGATATTTTCAACATTAATATTTTTTACTAAAGTTCTCATAACGACATCAGTCGAAATATCAAAAGTAATCCTTTATTTTACATGAAAGGACAGAATTCCTTTGCGATAATAATTATGTATGCGTTTTATTTTGTTTACTTATTCCGTTTCGAGTCAACCTTCCCTGAACTTACTTTGAAAAACGCGAAACGAATTCATGTTTTATTTATGACGTTTAAAAAGGAAAAACATCAAATAAAATATTGAAGAACTTGAGTAGAACAACACCATGAAAAGAGTTTTGTAAGTACTTACCTGCCTTTAAAAATACAGTCTGTTTAAATAAAAAAATTATCGCTATTCTTTATTCCAATAGGCACTATTATCTACGTTGTGTAACAAGACAACAAATACTGTACAATCTCTTTCATCATTACCGCTTTATGGCGTCAAACTAACGAGATCAGAGATAGATCCCTCTAAGCTCTTCTATCGGTATCTCGGTGAAGGTAAGGACATACTGAGCCCACGTATGTTACGCATTATGACCTCTAGACTCTTTCAATTTGCTAAAAAACAAATTACTTAGAAACATAATTGGCAATTTGGCATACAACGCACTTAAGTTGTTCCAAATGTCATAATGCGTAGTATACGTTGGCTTAGTTTATTTTAACTTTAATGTTATTAGTGTAAAAAAGATTTTTTTTGGTAAGTATAAATTCGACGGTTTAACGTATATTAACCTGCATACATATATATCGATGCCTTCTTATTATCTCTGATGTCTCCGATCCCACAATACGTATATAAGTGCAAATTAGAAAAACTTCTATGACAATTCTGTTAAGACTACAAAATACATTGTAGAATGACGTAGAATTAAAATTATTGCCACCTATAACCATAAATGCAACCCAAAAAAGCTCAGATTTTCAATTTCTAAAACTCTATAAACTTAGAAAATGTCACCATAAATTCAAAACTTGTCATTGGAAATAAACTTTTATCATTTATTGTGTTCACAAAAGAGAAACGAAGCCTCACGTGTACAAAATTCAATTGAATAAAAACGAACGAAATTAGTTTTATAGTTTCATTTTCAATATAAAGTTTTCAAATGGAAATATACAATTTGGAATATTAATGAATCCAATTATTTTGTAGATAAATTGACGGGGCTATCAAAACGCTATTTTCCACCGGAGATACTATCAAAATATTATTTAATTTTTACTTGAAAATGGGTTTTTCATAGCACCCTTAAAACATTAGAATAATAAGCTTCATTTTTATTCTTTATTTACATTTACATCAATCCACTACCTAAATCAGTTTTCCGGATGCTATGCAGTGTTGCCTTATTCAATCATTGCAAAGAAACTGTCAGGGCCGACATTTTGCTTTTCCTGAAGTAAATTGAAAGATATTGAATAGATCAAGTAGCTTGGAATGCTGTACGTGACGAAGTTCCAAAACTGCAAATAAGAAAGAGAAGTCTGACATGGATAGTGACGTCGTAGTCTATCACATCCGTACGGCCGCCTATAGAAATGGCGTCTTGACGAAAGAGACAAGTACATTGGTTAAAATTGTTATTATTCCTCGTTTACTTTTTCGAAAACCAATTTTGATAGTGTTTTCACTGTTAGTATTCTTTTTTATAGGTATATTGATGAAATGGATTGCTTACAAATATTGCTTGTGCGTATTCCGTATATTTGCGAACCTACATAAAATAGGCTCTAAACTTCATTCGGAAAATCCTTACGCTTGAAGGAACGGGATGGGTTTTTTAGTCAGTAAGAGTACTATCTCCCGCTCCGCCCAAGAGCGGGGGTTGTCATAAGAGTATTACTCCCATCGAAAAAAAAAATGCCATATGTAACTTACTGATTCGATTCGTCCTTGTAGTAAAATTAAGCAATGGCGCGTGTCGTCACCAATTACCGCATCATTGGTTTGGTCTTTAAAAGTATTCACATCGGTTGCGTGACTATGTCATATAGCTTTAGATTTTTTTTTAATTATCAGTTTTACTCTACCATAATTTGCATATATTACAAACTTAAACATTCCTCATGAATCACTCTATCCATTGATGAAAACTACAAGTAAATCGAGTCATGTCTTGTAGTTTTTTAGTGTATCGCAATTAGACAGACAGGCGGTTGAGGACCTGGTTTTATGACATGTACGAATGGTCCAAGTATTAAGAGGCTGCTTTTCCACTCGCTTATCGTCAACATGGTTTAAAAGCTTGTTGCTTCGTCTAACGCAATCCAACGCGATGTGTGACGAAAAGGCAACTCCAAAAAAAATATATAACGCCTGAAAACTCTGCTAGCATTCGGTAATTCCGTGATTTACTCGAATATTTTACAAAACTTGTTCTAGGAAATACGTGTTTTTTTTGAACCCTTAAAAGTTTTTGAAAAAAAATGTGTACCTTTTTGACTTCCTAAATTTTTGAGGTAATTATCAAGTGTCAGGGATTAGGTTAACACAAATTTATAAATTGATTTCAATAGAAGCTTAGATAATATCCACAAGATACTATGTTTCCAAAATATGTAATGAAAAATGTTTAATAACGTCATAATCGCGTAAGAGCGGTTGTATGAAAAACAGTAAAAATGTATATCGAGTTGCATCCTCTTAAGTAGGTACTTCTGTTTACCCCCTATTCCCTAACCCCTTATCACTGTATACTCCTTTACCGTCACAAGTAAATAAGAGGTCATTAACCTCGTGTTTTTACTGTTCGTATCTGAGCGTGATCTCGTTGAAACTACTCACGGTAATAAAGTTTCGAGTTTAAAGTCTGCATAAAACAAACTACCAGTCTATCAACGTTACAGAGCTTTATCTACCTTTGTTTATTTTTTAAATAATGTAACATTATAGGCTTTTTACTCTTTGATTCCTTCTAATTTATATTAGAAGTCAAAGAGCTGTTTGATAGGCTACAGGAATATTTGAAAGAGTTTTCGTGGCGCTAAAAATCAAAGGGCAACTAAAAGAACACAGGTTGGTTTTAGTAAATTAGTAACTTAAAAAAAAAGAGCTCTTTGATGCAATTTAGTCAACATTGCATGAAGAACATTATCGATAACGGTCTACGAAAAAAAAGGAGTCGGCCATATTTCTTTTTTACTTTTTCTTAGACTAAACACAAAAGCAGGAATGGGTATTTATGTATCTACCAAATATTTGCACGCCACACGTAGTAAAATGAGATGAGAGCATTAATTTATTTCAAGACCATAATTATGTACCATATTGACGAAACTTTCATTACCCCTGACATTACCTGGTAGTCAGTTAGGAAACACCGACCTCATCTAGCTTTAATTGACGAAAAAAAATTGACGTGTAAAAGTGTCTTTATAAAACCTACTTGCAAAATAAAGAACATTTATCATTTGAAATAAATGAATTTTTTGAGACAGTTTTTAAGTACTCATTGACAAAAATCCTGTCTATAAAGCTTTCTGAGAAAATGTCACAGTAACAGTAAATAGATCAATAAAGTTATCAGGCTAAGCTCTAGAAATAGTAACCTCGTCACAACTGGTTACCAGCCCGGAGAAATTGATTGAATTGACTGACTTAAAAGACTACCTAATCGCTTGCTAGTCTATCGAGAAATGGTTATACCACAACCAATAAAGTTATCGATAAAATTAATTAACTCGTCTTCTAACAATGCGAATTCATGGAACTATTTGGGTATACCTTTGTCTTTTGTAAAGAAAATATGCATTTTGTAAATATTAGATAGTAACTAGATAATAATTGTATAAATAGGTAACCCGTTTATAGGTAATAAGTAAAATAAGTTATATTAGTATAGTTCATATAGGTAATAAGCATTTAAATAAACGTGCAATGTTATCTTGTAAATTTTGTAAATATTAAACATGTTTGAAGAAATACCATGTACTAGATTGTTTAAAAGATTTTTATTATTACGTATTATAGTGAATATTCAATAGTAACGCGTGTACCTACTTAGTCAATATTATTCAGTAGGAGCAAAAATACTTATTTTATTAATATCAGAGATCCCACCTATATAAAATTTTGTAACAACTCAATTGTACCTGTGTGCACAAATAAACGTTTGTATTTGTATTTATTTACAATATAAGTGTGTATGTTCGTAGCTTCTTCGCTATCAAACGGCTAAACAGTATTTTTTTTATAGTCACATATAATTCACACCATTATGCAATTGCAAGAACAGTGTTGATCGAGTGGTAACGGCCCCGACTTACGAGTTGTAAGTCGCGGTTTGAAACCCAGCCAGGCGCATTACTTATTGCATTTTTATCACCACTGCTCTCAAAACGGTGAAGTAAAACATCGTCAGGAAACCGGTAGTCCTAGTACCAAAAATTCGAAAACATGTTACACCCACTAACCCGTACTAGGGTCGAGTGATGAATTACGGCCCATTCCCTCTCCTAGAGTCCTCTCTGAAGCCTGAGTCCCAACAGTGGGCACATTAGAAGGCCAACTATGCTACGCTATTATGCAAATATCCCGGGAGTATGTTCTCATTGAATATTTTTTTACGCAGGTGAAACCATTGCAGAAACTATTAAGCTCATAAAAAAAACCACTCAGAAAAAACTACAAATGAGGCTTTGTTAGCCTAGCCAGTTAAATAGTCTGATTATGAAGTTATGACTTAATTCGTGTGCAATCACTATAACCACATTCGCAGAACTCATACCCGTATAATTCCCTATTAACCTACTCAAGCTAACAACGCATTCTTAGAACTTTATTATATTAAAGACAAAAAGAAGAAAATTCGTTTATGAACACTGATTCTAAGTAAAGGCCTTAGAAAAAACGCTAAAGGAATGTAATAAAAAAGCTATAAAACTTAAAGCGCACGTTAGGAGTACATTCGATACAAAATGGCGTCGTTACCTGTACCAAATTGCGCACACTTAAGCAACAGACCGATATGCCTTACAAAGTTCCTCATATCAGCTTCGGCTTTATCCTTTGAAACGTTATTTGCTCTTTGAAAGGGCAAACTTGTATGGGTTAGATAGTTTATTATGTGAACAAGTGAACACTGATGGGTTTTGTGATTTATGTCCATGGACACGTTATGTTTTTTTTTTTTTATATCACGAATTTAGGGATAATGGTGAAAAGAACTAGAGAGGTAGGATTAAAAGAGGAAAATTAAAATGTTTGTTTTACGTTTTTAGAGTTTCGTACCTCAGTCGGCAAAAAATCTGATGGGGTATGGGGGAAATCATACGAATTAATTATCAATACATATTTTATATTGAGACAACCATATTATTTGTTACCAGGGCGACATGACAAGGTGATGACCACAGACTAAAATAAACAGTTCTATAGAAGGCACTACTCACGAAGTTCGTATTACCATAACAAAATCCTTATAGGATTATTTTGTTCATCTGTTAAGAGCCGTTTTTTCGGGCACGCGTGGAGGTCTGACGCTCGAAATGAATATCTAATACACAAGCTTCCTACTCTTTGGAGCAGTGAAAAAATTAACCTAAGTCAAAACAGTTTAAAAGGCCGTTTATGCTCCGTTTAACACTGATATTATAAAGAGTGTTTTTTTATTGTGATGGTGTGTGTGTGTGTATGTGTATGTTTGTAATGAATAAACTCAAAAACTACTGCGCCGGTTTCGAAAATTCTTTCACCATTGGAAAGCTACGTTTACACTAAATAACAAGGCTATATTTATTGTCCGTGCGAAGCCAGGACCGGCCGCTAGTGGCATATATATTTTGATTCTCACTAGGGAAACAAAACCTATAGAAGACTTCTCGTTGACCTGGAATGTAGCAAGAAGTAATGCAAAGTAGCATAAGTATCTATAGGCAAAAATTGGAAAACATTACTTTATGATACGAAAAAGTCGTCAAGACTCGATTCGGGAATCAAACTATTTACATAGCTAAGTTTAACCGGACTCTCGATACACGAGTCTAACTCACACTTAACTGGTTTTTAATATATTAAAGGAAACAAAAAAATATATTTAAAAAAGTACATAACGGACGGTGTTATTTTATACTATAATGAAAATTTGCGAGCGACGTTACACTACATTCTACTCAAAATTGCAGCCCAGTATGAAAACCTATGGGTATCATACACAACAAAATTTAATATGAAAGTTAAATAACACTAGTAAACAAGTCAGTTTTACTGGAAGCGTCGTGTTTACCTGCTCATTACCTGTATTTGCAACTAACACAACTTTTGTTACGGAAATGTATACGATACCAACTCGTAGACACCACTTGGTTCCGTACTAGTAAATAGATGTAGATAGGTATGTTTGTGTGCAGCTGCTGTATGTTTCTAGTCTGGAATGATCTCAATAGTTTAGCAAATATGCTAAATAGTTTGGAATAACTAAGTTCGTTTTTGGACTGTTCGATAAAAGTTTATCTTGGAAACATGTACTGTACTAGAGCTTTCATAATGAAACCAGATCAACCATGTAATTTAAAAATGAAAAACAAAAACACCTTTTTTTCAAGACAAGCTTTAGCTTATGCAGTTAAGAAAATAAAACAAACATTCAATTTTAACTTTTACTATCAACTTATAATGTCATTGCACAATTTACATGATGCAATTTGCATGCTGCATGCATGTATACATTCATAAAAGCTTGCCGCAAGATTTAAGTACTCAATACGAGTACTTAGTTTGAAAATTAAAAAAAGAAATTCAAGATATATAGATCATAGATCAAGTTATTTAATTTAATTGACTATTTTCACACGTAAAAAAAAATAATTGGTCAAGAAATAAGTTCATGACACTTAAAGTTTGGCTTTATTGGCCACGACAATTTATTAAGAAAAATAAAAATAAAAAAAACTTAATAAACTAGTGCGCCTCACCATCAAAGATTGCATCGCTACTTACCATCAGGTGGGATCGCAGTCAAGCACTAGTTTATCTCAATCAAAAAAAAGCTATTAAATTTGTCATAGTAGTTTATTGATATGGGATTCTTACAAGTCATACAGAATGTTACATACAATGTCAAATAATAAAGAATGTCAAACAAATAAAAGAAAATACAAAAAAGCAAATAATTAGTTTCTTTAAGTGACTCATGTGAGCCAGCTAATTTAAGTAAGACACGCATTTTCATTTTTAAATCGTGTAACTACTAAAAGCGGCATTATAAATTATAAATTTTCGATGAAAATTATAACCTCTACCCTAAAATTGAACCCTCGCGGTACCCTAAATTAATTACAAGCTAATCAAAACTTTCGTTCCAATGTATTCTGACCGCATTGAAATTTCACTGTAATTGTCAAACTTTTAATTGTTATTACTCTAATTAAAGTGCTATAAGTAGAACAATTATAGACTTAACTATGTAACAGTTTTCTTTTAGACGATTTTCCTTAGTAATTATTAAGTATTTTAATTAGTTTGGATCATTTTCTTCCATAGTTGTAATTTATTGTTTTATTATTAAAATAACGTTCGTACGAAGTAAGGGATATATTATTTAACTTATTCAAGTTTTTGTTTTAACAAATTATATGAAATGTTTAAAAAAAAAAGATGTTTCAGTCATCGAGTACTTACTTGATCGAAGTGTATTTTAAGTGAATCTAATTTGTAAACATTGTTTTCACCACAAAGTCATTTTCAATAATAATTTCAATTTAACTTGTTTGGCAAAACAAAAAGAAACAATGAATTTACAATTTGGCGGCGCGAAATATTTCAAAGTGGAAATTATTTTTAGTTGGTTAATTAAGCGCGTTTCCAATCGGCAACTAACTGGATTATTTTTTAATTTATTTTTAAAAGTTATCACAAAAACAATTTTATGTTAGGTAGATTTTAGGTATAATCTACGTTGAACCGGTTGAACAAAGGATTCATGTATCGGTGTTATGGTGTAGTTATGAAAGTTTAATTTTATTATTACAAAACTGGGCAAGTGCGAGTCAGGCTCGCGCACTGAGGGTTCCGTGCAAACTACAATTCCCGAATGGAGTCTCGAAGATTTTTCCGAATAGCAATTTTTTTTTTTTTTTTGTTTCGTAGATACTTACAAATTTACTGTTTTCAGGTTTTTCCCTATATCTGTGCTATAAGACCTCGCTTTGTGCCAAATTTCAGGATTCTGGTTCAACGGAAAGCGCCCTATGAATTTCGATCTTTGAGAGTATCAAAATCTACGTTTTTTTGTGACATAAACAGTAACTTTTTTATCCGTTAACTTAGAAGTTTGATTTTTTCACAGCTTAAAGAAACTGCAGACTTGAGTATATAGTTTTAATTTCAACTCGATACCTCCACGCGTTCTTGAGGTAAAGGGTCTTGACAGACAGACAGACAAACGGACGGGCAACAAAGTGATCCTATAAGTGTTCCATTTTATTTCCTTTTGAGGTGCGGAACCCTAAAAAGGCCAGTACTGGACTAAATAGTTTAAGACGTGCCTGATTAGACTGGGAAACAAAATTTTTTTTCTTTGGTCTAAATTTTGTAATCGTTTTTGATAAAAACATTTACATACTATATTTAGGTTAGACTCTGTAACGATATGTCAACTTGCAATATTGCCGATACCGATTACCGATACGGTAGCACGTCATCTTAGGGCAAAATACGTTTATTACGGCCGAAGTCGCTATGCAAAGCCTAGTTCTTAATAATAACAGTCTGGGGAAAAAACACAGTGGCCAATTACACGTCTCATATTTCTACTAATATTATTTGTTATGTCTACGAACTTGCGAACTACGGTCTTCGGTGGTACCTTTCCTTCAATGAAACCCGATATTGAAGGATTAAGGTTCCGAATATACAAACTTTTAGATTAAGGTAAGACAATATAATATGTACGTAGACCTAGATCTTTACTATGAAGTAGTGTATCGATTACCCACCCAAACTATTTACCCATTAGGTTTATAATTAACTAGAAATTTATTTTTTTCTTCAATAAGCATATCAGACTCAAAGTATCTAGATCAAAATCCAGTAGACGACGTAAATAATGATTTTCCTCATTTTTTTATCATTCTCACAATTCACCACCCTGCCCACACGCATATCCTTTATCCTCTTTTTAGGGTTCAAAAGGGAAAAAACGGAACCCTTATAGAATCACTTTGTTGTCGTATCGAGTCGAAATTATAACCATATACTCAGGTCTGTAGTCCCTTTAAGATGTGAATAAATCAAACTTCTAAGTTAATGAATAAAGAAGATACGGCCGTTATGTCGCAAAAAAACGTGTATTTTGATACTCTCAAAGATCAAAATACATATGGAACTTCCGGTTGACTCAGAATCCTGAAATTTGGCACAAAGCAAGATCTTATAGCACAGTTATAGAAATAAATCTGAAAACAGTAAATGTGTTGTTACTTAAGTAACAAAAACAATTTTTGCATTTCTGAAAAATCTTCAGGACTCCATTCGGAAAATATAGTTTGCACGGAACTCTCAGTGCGCGAGTCCGACTCGCACTTGCTCAGTTTTTTTTTTATATACTAATCCTCACGCACCTACTATCCAGGACAATACTCGATTAAAACAATGTCTCTCCGTATTGCAATCGCCGTAAAACTGCTATTTTTTATGTAATTCTAGGGCACCACACAATCATTTCCTTACTACAGATCCTCAGTGCATGTTACCATCTACACTTCTACACTAATACTAAAAAGAGGTAAAGTTTGTTTTTTCTTTGTTTGTATGAAATAATCTCTAGAAGTACTGTTCCGATTGCTAAAGTTTTTTCGCCGATAGAAGGCTTCTTTATTCCGGTGACACAGGCTATATTTTATGTATGCGGGCGAACCCGTGGGCAAAAGCTAATATTACATTTTTTTGTCAAACACTTAGATACTCTATTTGCTGACATTATTACTTTCTATCTCACGTAATCTAGACTCATAAAATATACTTAAAACAGTTGTAATTTCGTGTAAAGCAAACAGTCAAAACAAAATACATTTTAATTAGTATACTTTGTAAAATTGAGACAGTAACGTGTTTACAGAGCGACGTGTTACGTATATTTCAGTATCACCAGACCTTAATTAAACTAATTACAAAAATAGACACAAGCTAATTTTATTTGGGATGTGACAATGATCTTTAATGTTCAACATAAAATAGAAAAGAGAGATGGTTTTTGTCTGATTTATTTTATTTCATTGGGACACCACAATACAGAGGCGGAATTTATAATTTAAAATATAATACCTTAGACACAATAGAAGAACAATTACCTTATGTCGGACAGTGTAACTTAAGACATTCGAAAGGTTAAGTCAAAAGGTTGACTGACTGAGGGCGATGCAGAAACAAATTGTGGTAGATGCAATATTGAACATCAAAGTCTATATTTAAATACAAATATATGAACCATAAATACAATATAATTACATAATACATAATAGTCATATATGTATATATACTCAAATGTCAAAGAAAGAGCCTTTGACAAAGAGAACACAAGGAAACTATAACCTAGAACTAGTGAATTGATTTTTTTTTTTCGATGCATTTTTTGCTGTAGGTAAATGTGTTCTTTATTCCAATAAAAACATTGTTTCTTTATATTCTATTTCTAAGAAAAAAAAAAAACAAGTATGATTTTATAATTAATATAAAATCCTATCTATTCTTAAGCACTATAGGCGTTTGCCACAAAACACAGATACAATCGGACTTAACCCTCTTCGTCCAATCTTCACACACTTCGAAAGCATCCACTTTCAAGGTACACGACAGCTTTCGCGAACAATGTAGCGTCGTTTTCCGATACCAAAGGCCTAATCTACTAGGCACCGCACTCCCGTAGTACAATGTGGCTAGCATTAATCAAAGGCAACAGATCTAAGGCTTCATTCGTATCTGACAGCTACACACTTTGATCCCAAAATCCACTACGTTCCCAGCACTATTACAACCTCCTTACTAATAGACTGATGGCTCTCGTTCTCTTTGATCCCAAGACAGACGGATATTTGAGGACCCGATTCCTATTATGTTTCTAATTGTGCGAGAATTATGGGTATTCTGAATGAAAATCAATGACTGGATGCTCAATGCAAATTAGTTTTTTAATAATTTTCGGTGTGAACAATATATTTTACAGAAAACAAGTGAAGACAAGTGACAAAAATAGAAGTGTCATATTTTTTCATATAATTTAGGAAGCTTGCAAGAAGGTTTTATCTCCAACATTTCCCCGGGCGTTGAAACCAATGGTTTCAACCAGATTCTGAAGACACAGGCAAAGGGCAGATTCGGTTGAATGCCCGTCGAACGACTCCAGTAGACGTCCGAATGTCAGCTACACGGGCGATACCATCCGTTCCTGGATGAACAGCCACGATCCGTCCAAGTCTCCACTTCAACGGAGGAAGATCGTCTTCCTTGATCACCACCAAGGAGTTCAGCATCAAGCCATCCTTGCAGGAACGCCATTTGGAGCGTTGTTGCAATTCTGCAACATACTCCTTGCTCCATCTGCTCCAGAAATGCTGGCGAAGCTGCTCGATCCTCTGGTAACGAGACAGATAATTGGCAGAGCTATCCTGGTAATCAGGTTGCGGCAAAGAAGTAAGTGGCCGTCCCACAAGAAAATGTCCTGGCGTGAGCGGAGTATAATCTGCAGGATCTGAAGACAACGGCGTCAATGGACGAGAGTTCAAGATGGCTTCAATCTTGGTTAGTGTGGTGTACAGCTCCTCAAAAGTCAAGTTACAATTTCCCAACACTCTCTGAAGGTGATACTTTGCTGACTTGACACCCGCCTCCCAGAGTCCACCGAAATGTGGGGTGTAGGCGGGAATAAAATGGAACCTTATTCCGTCGTTTGCTGCACTTTCACCCAAGGACAAACTATTTAATTTTAAAAATTTGGAAAGGTCGTTGTATGCACCGACAAATGAGGTACCGTTATCGGAAAAAATATCAGCAGGTTTACCTCTCCGAGAAATAAACCGATACAAAGCCAGTAAATAACTATTGCTAGTTAAATCACCAACGAGCTCCAGATGAATGGCCTTGGTTGTGAAACAAATAAAAATAGCGACATACACCTTTACTAACCTACATCCACGGCCCTGGCGACTAGCACACATAATAGGGCCAGCGTAATCAACGCCTGTGCTTTCAAAGGGATAACCTGGACGAAGGCGTTCTCGTGGTAAGTTACCCATTAAGGGAGCTACAACCTTACCCTTCATACGGTGACACAAAACACACTTATGATAACAGGCTTTCGCCAACTTGCGACCTCCTATTGGCCAATAAGTTTCCCTAATGGAAGCTAATAATAATTGTGGGCCAGCATGCATCAGCCTTTTATGCTCAAAATTAAATAATAGTTTAGTGAAATCATGAGTGGACTGTAATAAAATAGGGTGTTTCTTACTATAAGCAAAATTAGAGTTATCGAGACGTCCTCCTACTCGCATTACATTATTATCGTCTAAATAAACATTAAACTTTAGAAGGGCGCTCTTTTTAGGTAAACTCTTTTTGTTCAAAAATAATTGGTATTCAGAAAATGACTGAATCTGACTCTTAATAATGACAAGAGTTAGTGCATCTTGTACCTCATCATGTGACAAGTATTTGGTTTTAGGGTAATGCTTTCTACATGACTTAATAAATCGTAATACGTAGGCAACAGATCGTACGAGCCGTGTGTAATTGGAATAACGCCTAAAATCAATTAAAACTTCAGGTTTCGAATCGTTTACAACATGTAATATGATTTTAGGTCGAGTCTCCGGTAACGATTGTAGTCCTGGGCTCGTAATTTGAGAAGGCCATTCAGACGAATCTAGTTTTAAAAAATCTGGTCCTTTCCACCACAGATCTGACTCCTGCAGATCACTAATATCCATGCCACGAGATATTAGGTCTGCTGGATTTTGATCTGTTGGGACGTGCCTCCAAGTACAGTTACCCGACTTATCCAAAACCTCAGCAACGCGGTTGCGCACAAAAGGCTGAAGTCTGGTAGGCATCATCTGTAACCATCCCAAGACAATGGTTGAATCAGTCCAACAATAAACCCGACTGATCTTCACTCGAAGTGAGCTCATCACCTTCTCGTGAAGACGAGAACCGACTACCGCACCACATAACTCCAGTCGCGGAATTGTCGTAGGCTTGATGGGAGCAACTCGACTCTTTGCCATTAACAAGCGAGCCATGTACTCACCCTTAGCATTAACACTGCGAATGTAGACGCAAGCACCGTACGCGGACTCAGACGCGTCTGTGAAAATATGGAGTTCTAACTCCGTAAATGAATTGCAGACTACAAGTCGCGGAATGCGAACATGATTTAAAAGAGGTAAAGATTTAATAATAATCTCCCATTGTTTACAAATCTCATTAGGTAATGGTTGATCCCATGATAATTTATCTAACCACATTTTCTGTAGCAAGATCTTCATAGTAATAACAATAGGACCTAACAGACCTAAGGGATCAAAGATTCGCGCAATAACGGATAACAAGTCACGCTTTGTGTACCTAGTCGAAGATTTAGTCAGACCTATAGGAAACCCTATCTCATCAGTGCCGATATGCCAACAGAGACCAAGCAACTTTTCTGGCTCATTTTGTCCAATGTTCAAATCGTATGACGCAGGGACAGCATTCGACAATAATTGAGAATCATTTGACTTCCACTTTCTCAATGGCATACATGCCGACGCAAGCGCTTTGGTGACTTCAGTGCGAATGAACTTTACTTCATCTAAGTCATCCCCTCCGGTCAGCAAGTCGTCGACATAGAAGTCATGTTGGATGATTTCCGATATCTTAGGGTTCCTACAGTCGAGTCCTACTTGTTTAAGGCATCGTGTCGCAAGGAATGGCGCACTGGCCGTACCGTACGTGACGGTGTTTAATTGATAAACATTAATAGGATCACTAACATTATCACGCCAAACAATCTGTTGTAAATATCTGTCCGACGGGTGGACGACTATTTGTCTATACATCTTCTCCACATCCGCAGATAAAACATACTTGTGGACTCTAAAGCGAAGAAGTATAGACAATAGACCGTCCTGTACGGTTGGCCCAACCATCTGTAGGTCATTAGAGGACACTCCCGTCGAAGTAGAAGCACTAGCGTTGAAAACAACACGAAGTTTGGTCGTGGTACTCGACTCGCGTAAAACTCCCATATGTGGAATAAAATAACCCAAACATAAATTAGGTTTATTAATTTTTGTCATATGACCAAGTAACTCGTATTCTGACAAAAAGTCATGATACATTCTACTAAAGTTCGTCTTAACCTTTAATTTACGCTCTAAAGAATGTAAACAATGTGTGGCTTTATTAAAAGAATTTCCTAAAATTGAAGGATCTTTCTTAAGGGGGATGCGAACACAAAAACGACCATCAGACAATCGTGTCGTATTTGTAACGAAATTGTCTTCACACAATTTCTCTTCAGGCATATAAGAATTGGAAGACTTCGCATTCACCTCCTCTAATTGCCAAAACTTTGTCAATTCTGACTTGAGGTTTTCCCAGTCACCATCGCTGTCGGCAACCATTTTAGACATATTGCACTTTACGTCATTCGTCAGCAGTGAGATAGTATTCTGAGTAATTGGACCGGAAACTATCCATCCTAGACGGGTTTCACATAATATTGGTTTCCCGGTACCTAACTTTAGTCTTTGAGATCCTAACAAATCCCAAAAAAGATCAGCGCCGATTAAAATATCAACATCGGCAGGGTTATAAAAAGTAGGATCAGCTAAAGTAATATTCGAGGGTAAGTCGAAATCAGAAATATTTATCTGACGACACGGAACACTACTCGTAATGAACGGAAGAACAAAACAATTTAGTTCGAATACAAAGCTATCATCTAATGGCGTACCCTTAACCCGACATATTTTACCTACGTGCGAAGTGACGTTATTGATTCCAAGGATTGATCTATCTACCTGGCTAGTTTTTAAGTTAAGTTTATTGCACAACCTATCTGTTATGAGTGAAGACGTGCTACCACTATCGAGCACCGCGCGAGCGAGATGCACACACCCATTGTGGTCTCTTAATTTGATCAAAGCGGTTGATAACAACACATCTCGTTGCGTATGACCACACGGAGATGCAATGTTTGCGGATAAAGCTACGTTATTCGTTTCAGTCGTAGCAGACAAGTTATTCATCGAATTACCACTAGGTGTATTCGATACAGTGCCATTAGAATGTACGTGAACTAATGTGTTGTGCCTACGTTTGCATAGTTTGCAGCCTGGTTTTTTACATTTGTTAGCATAGTGTCCGGAACGAAAACAGTTAAAACATACCTTATAACTAGGTAATGATTTGAGACGGTCATCGTTACTCAATGCGAGAAACTGTGGACAATTATTTAATGTGTGATCGTTGTTATTACATTTAGGACAAGGTTTAGAAGCTGAGTCAGTGCTAGAATTGATAGGAGATTGTGCTACCATTGACTTGATCTTAGGACCTGATTTACCTGGTGATTGCGAATAATGATTGCGGGGGAGTTCCAGGGTCTCGATGAGGTCGGCTCGATTGCGTAAGAATTGCATAAATGCGTTAAACGTGATTAAGCCATCCTTGTCTATCCTACCTTTGCACTCCTCCCACTCACGATAGGTTTTTTGATCAAGTTTTCGTGTGACAATGTAGATTAAAAGTGTATCCCAGTGTTTCACAGGCTCCCCTAATGACTCTAAAGCTCGCAAGTCTTTATTTAACTGATCGATCAAATTCTTAATGGCAACAGAAGATTCTTTTGTAATTGATTCAATAGTAAATAATGAACTTATATGATTCTGAACCAGTAATCTTTTGTTGTCAAACCGATCACATAACAATGACCATGCCACAGAGTAATTACTTGAAGAAAACTCAATGGATTTGATAACTATAGCAGCTGTTCCCTCAAGTGATGCTCGCAAGTAGTGAAACTTATTGATTGCGTCTATGTCATCATTACAATGAATTAGGCTAGTAAAGGTGTCGCGGAATTCAAGCCAATTACAATATAATCCGCTAAACTTTGGTAACTGAATCGTTGGCAATTTAACCGGCTGCTTTATGCTAACACGAGTACTTTTACAACTTTCCATCGATTTATTATCTTTATTGTAGTCAGTCAGAATATTCTGGGCTCTAGATAAGGTTTTATAATAAATAGACTCAAACTCGGAACGCTGAGAATATTGTAAGTTGATGTCGTCAACAATGCATTCTAGACGTAACTGTACCTCATCATACTGCTCATACAACGCCTCTATCTTGCCCATGCGCAACTGCAACTCGGACACATCACAGCTAGATAGCTCCTTGTCCTTGAATGAGTCCAGAAAATTGAGGAAACTAGTCAAGCGACCTTTGAAGCTGCCTCGCTTCTTAATTAAATCCTTTTCCTCAGACATTCTGGGAGACGAGTGTTGTCAACCTGGCATTGATACAGGAATATAAAAATTAAAACAACAATATAATTTCAATAATTATACGCCTAGCTGTAGTCTATGCCCTTTCTGACTGCTAACTATAATTTATAACAATGACTTGTACTAATATCTAACACTCAAATATTTTTATTATGTCAAGATACTTGTTAAAAATTAATACCACTGTTAAGTAGTTATGTAATTAGTTACAGCTTAATATAATGTAAGTTTAATAATGTAGCAAAATAGCTAACTATACTGTTAAAAGTATGAGTTTAAACTTAACATTGCTGTTGAATAAAATACTAATCACAATGCAACAAAGTACCTAATGATTTTACTCAAACACAATATAATTGGTAATTTAATAAAATAGTACTGACCTTAGTATGACTACTTATATATACTACCTGAGTGTTGGGTGACGATATTAGCGTAATTATAACTGTACACCACTAACTAACTTGCTTGAAATCAATCCAGTTCTCCAGCAGTGAACTCATGAACCTCCATTCAGCGTGGAAGTCAGTCTCTATTCTTTTTCTTGAAAATAATCGCTGATCTTCTTAATTATATTTCATCCGGCTCGTTATGGACCATGTGCGAGAATTATGGGTATTCTGAATGAAAATCAATGACTGGATGCTCAATGCAAATTAGTTTTTTAATAATTTTCGGTGTGAACAATATATTTTACAGAAAACAAGTGAAGACAAGTGACAAAAATAGAAGTGTCATATTTTTTCATATAATTTAGGAAGCTTGCAAGAAGGTTTTATCTCCAACACTAATCCTTTCTATTAGAACGGTTCTGATATTGGCATGTCGCTTGTCGTTTGCAATTTAACGCTCCGAAGTCTGGTAATATATCTATTTGGTGAGTTCTTGGGATGTCTCAGACGGATTATGTCGACGACGCGATAATTGAACAGATTAATTATTTTCTTTTTTTTTGTATATTTATTACTAACTGGTGATTGTGACTTCGTTCGTGTCTAATTCGTAATCCAAAACATTGCTTTCACAATTTCAAGAAGTTGTTTTGCACAGAACCCTAATTCTATTTCTGAATTAAAAGTAATCTATGTAACATCAGCACACACAGCGACAGCCCCGACAGCCCGATCAGTACTAGCGACAGTCCCGTCAAAATTGGTTCCACCGTTTTGGAGATCACCTGAAAAAAAACAGATACACAGACCGGCCAAAATCAAAATTGAAAATAAATGCCTTTTATTATAGCAGTAACTAAATAATAAGTAATAAAAGTAACTTAAAAAAAAAAAACAAACAAACAGGTACATTAACTTTATTTACGTGTATGTATAGATTAATTGTATGTATTTAATTATTAGAAAAGGCAAGCAGCTATTCCAGACAGAACATTTAGTTGGTAAAATATTCAGAATAATTCATGCGCTAAACACCAAAACTGCGGTAATAAAGTGATGTAAAGTGCAAAACACATCTGCAGTATTAAGGAAACTCGCAAAATATGGTAGCCATGGTAGCCTTAAAGTATGAATGCAACAGGCAACAGCCTTGAGACTAAATCTTAACCGGGAACCATTTATCCTACTTACTCTCATACATGTACAGCGGATTTAAATAATTTACGAAGTGTTATACTTAAAACATGTTGCGAAACAAAAAAAGGATGTTCGCGGCAAGAAAACAAATTGTGACAAACATTCCGTATGCCGCGGTGGATATTAAATTCTTTCCCTTTTGTTACTGTCGCTTCGCTTATTTTGTTTACAATTTGTGGAAAATTTTAGACACAAGTCAACTTTTTGTCGACTTTGTTGAGTTTTAAATTGTGAAAATGCTTGCTTTGAATAAATTTAATTTCAGTAAAGTGCCTACAACTTTCATAATGAGTCACTTTTCACCGCAAACATTTGTAAGAACCTGCTTATTTCATTCGCTTAACACGTTTATTTGTCTTTTCGGAGCGGCTTTAACACAATGAAGGAAGTCATCAGAATAATTCAATTATTTGTCTCTGCTTATTTTGTATAACGAAGGGCACGTTTCATTGTTATTAAATAAGTCTTGAGAGGCTAGATGGACCGAATCAACAAAATTGAATAAACAAAATGAGTACCTACGTAATCTTACTTTGTATTTAAAATATTATGAAATTATCTTCATCGTCGTAAACTATCAAGATTGGGCCATAAGGAGATGAAACTCATATATTAGCTCGATTTATGAATACTTACTGGAATTAGTTACGAACTTTTTTGCCAAAATCCCATCTCACAACTTAAAGATGAAAACTTTTTGTATTAACCGAATACATTACGTATATTTACGAATGCCTGGAAATTGAAAATAAGTTTAATCGTAAAAGCAAAAGAGTTCCAAGTACATGCGTTGGTAAACTTGTAAAAGTTTCTGAATGGTAAGGTGATGCTAATTTGACGGCATGCTTGGTGCAATGACTAGTTAATATTTGCCTGCTGCGCTGCATGTCATGGGTTCGATTCCTGTAAGAATCAAACGTTTATATGATCTACAGCTAGATTGTGTATGTAACATTACTCGTACCCAACATTTCTTTTAAAAATACAAAAAATATTCGAAGCTTTTCGTGGAACATTTCTTTTTTTCATTTCTCGTCATAGGTATCATATTCCACACAATCCAACCATCGTTTCTTTACTTTTTTTTCCCTATAACCATCTACATTCACGTAGAACTTTCCTTTCGACATTTTATGCATTCCTGGTGTGACACGTGTACAAGATAGAAATACGGAAATGTTTTTTCAAAGAAATTGTTCCATCGATAGAACATTTTAAGTCACATTTTCGTTTCGTACTTCCATTGGCAAAAACGGAACCCAAATAGGATTACTTTGTTATCTGTCTATCCGTCTGTCTATCTGTCTATTAAAACCCTTTTTCTCAGTGACAGATATCAAGAAAAAAAAAATATTAAGTGCCCAAGTCTGCTATCCCTTGGAGATTCAAAAAAATCAAAGTTCTAATTCACCACAATCTAAAGGCACGGTGTTTACGACAGTGATGCAAGAGACTCAGTCGTTTAAGTCTTTTAAAACGAGACTAGACTTATTTTTGACGACTTAAACGACTCAGGACTAAATTAGTCTTTTAACCCTCAAGTCTTGAAGTCTTAAGGCTTAAACTAAAGACTAATTTGAGTCGCAGTCCTTTAACCTCATAACAAAAAAGCTAAGTCGTAACGTAAAAAGGTTAATACGACTAAAAGCCTTAAATGACTAAAAGGACTCACGCCTTAAACGACTCTGGAGTCGGGAGTCTTGTAATGAAACTAAAGAAACGTAACTATTTAGAAGCTTACTATTTTCGCGATCTTCAAGAAAATATTTGTGTTTGTAATATAGTGGTTACAGAATACGAATAAATTCTGTGCAGTGTTATTTATGATGAGTAATTTATAACAATACGCAAGTTCACTTATTTTACTGTTTTTACTGCTTAGTTTAATATTGTGTTGTTAAAAAAATCGACGAAAGATTTTCAGGATGTTGAAGTAAACAAAATTACTAATAGAAATAGGTCGGTATTTTGGTAAAATTGACATAGAATTAAGTGTGATTATGTATGTACTTACTTTATTGTTTTAATTTAGGCATTATTTATTACCCACCCAATCAGATTTTAAACAGCTTGAGCTGTATTGAATATGAAGCACGACTCAGTAAAACATGAAGCGCGAGTACTTTTATAAACGACTCGAGTCGTTTAAGCCTTACTATAAACGACTCGAGTCGTTTAAGCCTTATAAACGACTCGAGTCGTTTAAGCCTTTTAGTCCTTTAGTTAAAAGACTTCAGGGTTTCAAGTCTTATTAATAAAGACTGGAACCTCTAGTCTTCTTTCCAGACTAGAGTCGCTTAAAATGAAGTCGAGTCCTTTTTAAAGGCCTTAAACGACTGAGTCTCTTGCATCACTTACGTTCCGATTGAGACGTATATTTTGACGCTGGCAAGGGAATTAAAACCCACATGGGACTTTCTGTTGACCTAGAATTATGAAATTTAGAAGAAAGCAATACCATGTAGTCCAAGTACCTAATGGAAAAAATCAAAAACCGTAAACATAATAATTATATTATTGTTATAAGAAATAAAAAAAAAAAAACGTTCACTTGTGCCTCACATAATCGTTTAAACTAAAAATACACAATGAAAAAATAAGTAAGTTATAATCACCGCGAGGCCAAAAAGGCGCCTAACTCAGGTTTTCAGGTCATTGTTTGCATATACGACATTATTTAAAACCTTATAGGGCCGTTTTTCCACTTGCCACTACAACCAGCTGCCATGCAAGTTGCATTACATAGCGGGCCACCAAGCCATAAAGTGATCAATCGCTCGATCGTGCCCCATTCGAACGGCTTGCAGATAGACATGGCCTTAGAAACAAAGTCTAGGAAAACACGTCGTCGCTCCGGTCGCACCTGTCCTTTAAAAAGCGCTGTTACTTGAGCATTTTAAACGAAATAAAAGTCAATTTTCTGGGAACTATCGACTAATATATTGTAGAAGTTCTTTTTTGTCAAGGCGGTATCTACTGCGCGTGACAGCTATCAGAGTACTAAAGGAAGACCACTTTACATTCATTTTAAATGAAATCTGCAAGCGATACAGTTGAATTGGAATTCTCAGATATCATACCTACAAATATTATAAACTAGCTGACCCCCGCAGTTGCACCCGCATCTTTGGTTACTACCTAAACTCAGCCTATAACGTCATGAATCTGGCTAACACATACCCGAGATAAACAACAACAAGACAAAAATCTCTTCTGCTTTATTATAAATAGTAGATGTATGTATAAATAGTAGATGTTTGTATTCATATATAACTATGTAAATGTCTGTTTTATATGAAGGTCCAGGTGAACTGCTGGTGGTCTTTAAATCGAACCAAGCAGTTTTATTACATAAAAATTTACAACTTATTTTATACAACTGTATTCTACGTAGGTATGCGTAGTAACAAATTTTTGACACAACCGATATAATGTTCGTACGCGAAGATGTCGACGAGCAATTGTTCGGAGAGGGACGTCCGCGACTATGACATGGTGTGTGGCCCGATGTGACGTCAGGAACAATGTCATAATGGACATTCTTCAAGTTTGTATGTACATTTTGGCATTTATGGCGTATGGATCTTTACCAAGAAGTATTGTGTTGCTCAGTTATTGGCTTGTGGTGGAGGTCAGTTAGATACTCGCTTCACGTAATTCAGCTGTATTTGGTTAGGCTAGAAGCCGACCCAAACATATTTTTGGGGCTACAGTGATATATATACAGTGATGTTTTGAATTTTATTAATCAATAACATAATTAAAACTTTATAAACATAATTAATCGTAAGACTGTGATCACTAATAACGTACTGACACGGTCGATGGAGTATCTGAGCAACTGGCAGCTACAGGTCTAAGTGTCTTTTGTATGTGAGTTCACATGTTTTGTGAACACACTCACGATACAGAAGTAATTTTTAGAGTAGGGAAAAAAGTACGGGAACGCTGACATCTCCTGGAAGTGGGCGCCAATAACTTCAGCACAGTTTTAAACTATTGTACTTGTTAAAGAACATTTAAAACCTTGTAAACGTAAATATTGTTCCAATAACATATTATTACCTCTGTATAAATATTATTATTGTTATTACACAATTTGAAACATGAGTAAGCTTTGACCTGCATTAAGAAGTGGAGTTGGTATTTTTTTTAATCCAGCAATACGTTTTCCTAAGATATTTTTAACTCGCACACTTGCAATATCTGCGTTTAAACTAATGTTAACAAACATTTCAAATCTTTTGAACTTATAATTATTCCCAATAAAATATTCAATTATATTATTGTATATTTTTAGACTGGCCTATTGGTCTAGTGGTTAGTAGCCCTAACTGCTATGCCGGAGGTCGTGGGTTCGATTCCCACCCAGGACAAATGTTTGTGTGATGAGCACGATCATTTGTTCTGTGTCTGGGTTTTTTTTTTTTTTTTTTTCGATGAGAATAATCATGCATTGACATCCCCCGCCCTTGGGCGGAGCGGGAGATAGTGTCAGACTCTTACTGACTAAAAAACCCATCCCGTTCCTTCTAGCCTTCGTACCGGGGCTCGAGCGCCCTTTCGGATAACCCTGGCCCCAGTGTTGTAATTTATCTATAATATGTATGTATTTAGAAGTATAAAAGTAAGTTTATCAGTTGTCTAGTAGTCATAACACAAGCTTTGCTTAGCTTGAGACTAGACGGCGTTGTGTGATAGTTTTGGAATATTATTATTATTATTTTAAATGTTGTTATTATTATTACACAATTTGAAACCCGGGTAGTTTTTCTCATGGATTGGGAAATAGATTACTGTTTTTAATTCCAGCAGTACCTACGTTTTCCTATGATATTTTCAACTCGTAAAAGCTAATGATGGATAAAAAGAAAATCTGCCTTAATTCGAAAGTTATGAGCTGTCTTAACTACAATAGCTAGCATGATTGATTGTGACAAATTAATTCTAAGTTAAAAGACTTCAACAATGATTTCCAGTGTCCAAAGCATCTTGGCTGGAAAACAGATGAATCTTTCTTCAAATCTTCAAATGTAAAATTGCTTTTTGAGAAAAAGTTTGAAGAGATTCCCTCATCAAAACATTTATTACGCCTGGAAGGTTACTTGTACCTAATTGGTTTTTGAGAACTTTGTAATTCAATTTTAATTTCTTAAACTAGAAATTTCCAAAAGAAATTAGCGTCTTAACATTAAAAGTTTTTATGACTTTCGAAGTTTCACGTACCTGCGTAACTTACCGATTTTTTTTTGTTTTCAATGAAAAACGTACTCAGAAAAAAATAGACCAGCGACAAGTAAATACATTAAGAGCTGTGAATTGTTCAGAGAAGGCCGTGTTCCTCGTAAATGACAACTGAAGGAATACTGTGGGTTTTATATTCATTCATTAAAAGTATGACAATTCCTTCTTCCACATCACTCAGAGCTGGAATATACACATTGCTCTACAATTGCCGACAGATGGCGCACCAACATAGTGTTTATTGACGATATCTACCTATTTGTACAAATAGTACGAATTACTAAAACAATAATTACCTTACAAATAATATTAAATCTAAACAACCGTCATACCAAAACATTAATATAACAAAAAAGTTTAAATTTAAAACAAAAAATACACAAACAAAATACCCTACAAACACGAGCCTTTAATCAAAACCTCTCACCTTTACTTTCTATACTCGTACATAATACATAAATTGGTCCGTCCCGGTGTTTGTCCGAAAGAGTAACTTAATCGCGCTAGACATACCATCGCTTTGGTTCGAAACTGTCAACAGGCCGAGCAAACAGACCTTTTGTCCTGTATAAATACAAGCTGATGGACTTTTACAGCCGTTCAACCTCTGTGATCCGAAAAACCTGCCAAGAGCGTATCCGAAATAATTCGAATACCTACTTGTAGAGCTACAAAAAAAACTTTCAAGGAATCAATTGACTTTTTTTCTGCTACCAAACAGGGGGACAGGGCTGGACATGTATACCGCACAATTGCTGGGGTCGTAAAACATAAAATTGATGCCCTGAAATCACACGCTTACCAGGAAGAAGATGACGGTGGGCGACTTAACTGTCTTATTTAGGAATTGGTAAGAAATGGCCCAGAGCTCCGAACAATGGAAGAAGTTGAGTGAGGCATTTGCCCAGCGCTGTAGGATAGTACAGGCTAGATAATCACACTATACACCCTTATTTTTTAATCTGTATAAAAAAAAAATTGAGCAACTTTCAGTACTCATTACTGATCATACTTTTGCAGTCAAAAGTAAAAAAAAAATGAAATCCCAAAATTGTCCACGAAAAATTTGTCATAATTGGTAAATTCAAAATAGAATCAATCATTCATAACAATTGCTACTAGAAAATAACACGCGCGTCATTTATTCATTCAAAATCAATAGCTTGCACAATATTACACTTTATAATTTCTATAAAGTGAGTGATATTTGGGGATATAAACAAACTCTTTTTTATACTTTACTGTTTATAAATATAATGAATTGAGATTTTACTTGAATAACAACAAGACCGTTTCTAATAAGCCCTTTAAGTATTTGTACTAATTAAAAAGTAGTAGTGTATAATAATATTATGAAGGTTTTTTGAATGCATGTGGGATAGTGTTTGGGTGAGTATGTTAGTGATTGTGGGGATGAGTACCTACATGAGTAAGTATGTATGTGTATTTTTATTATTTCTTTACACTCAAACGGCTGAACAAATTACAATGAAAATGGATACACCGATAGATCATCTCCTTGGAATAGCATAAATGATACTTTTTTCTCGAGAGAAAGTTCTCTTGGGACATTTTTCAAAAAAAAAAACTATCGTGCGGGCGAAGTCGCTGGCAGGTCCTAGTACTTATATATTTTATAAATCTCATACGTGTTTTTTTGGTTTGCAAAAGTTTTTGTTTTTCAGTTTACATCTGTGGTTGCTGAATAAACATGACTTTATTTAGTTTTCTGTTCAAGCCTCGGATCGTCTGCTTAATGTTTTAAAGTTTGTATTTTGTTCAGAGAATTCTAATATTTTCGTTTTTGTTCCACAGTAATAAATCGATGTTTTTATTTTTATTCCAGTGTTTATCTAGCCTTAGTACAGATTTATAACATAACCCCATCTTTACTCGAATGCCTAAGCAGAGTTGAACTATAGTTCTTTTTTTGAGATTGAAAATTTTCCAACAACTCCTTGGGCTTGCAACACAAACCCTATGATAAATAAATATTTATAATGCTATAATAAAAGACTGTTATAAAATTTAAAAGCATAAAAACCAATTTTCCTTATAATGTGAATGTAAACTGCTCCCCTAGCCAAGTTACAACCAGTTTGTGTCGAATTCCGTTCACTAAACGCCTCGGTGACAGCAATTGTAGAAAACGATAAGTTGGTAGCCATGTTGACGCGCCTGAGTCGGCCGCTCGTTCTACAATGTAGCGTTTGTCTAACAAAGGATGTAGCTTTAACCATTGTAGAAACGATTTTGAACGATGTGAACTTGGCTACGAATTGTCTATTCCTTTGTTCTGACCACGCGACTTTACGTTGATATGACGTCATTCCCATACGTTTCATCACTTTTCGACAGCGTTAACGATTGCAGAATAACAACTTGGCTAAGCGTGCTGATGTTACGGATAGCGGCGTAAATACTACACGTACTTCGTTGTAGAAACGATTTAGAGGGTGCGGGTGGCTATTGACTGGCTTCGATAAACTGTGATAGTTTTAGTTTTTAACTTTTTTCTCTATTCTCTATGTGAGCGACGCGAGCGTGTTGGCGTATTGATCGAAAAGTGTTGACAACCACAAAAAATATTTAGTGCTGGGCCCACTCGCACAATGCTACATCGTCATATTATACAAAAAATATATTTTCGTGCTTCGCCAGTATGATATATGGAGTTACATAATACTTTTAAATGTTAATTAGGCGTGCATCGTCAACAGTGACTATTTAATTTCCGGATGAATTTTACTTAATATGAGCCTAACTCTTTGAGGAATATGGGAATGATGGTATACATGGCGCATAATATCATCCTCGTATTCCACGTAAATAACATATAAATAAAAATATGAGAGATCGGAAGCTAAGTATTCTCCTTTAGGTCACCTACTTTGGCATCATAAGATGTTGATAACAACAACATCAAAGTCAAACCAAGTAGTACAAGAACGCAGACATAAGTCTGCGTTCTTGTACTACTTGGTTTAACTTTTGACAGTCTTCTGTGCCCTTGTCATACGGTTACTCGGAATCAGCGCCACATGTTTTTCATGTTTATCACTCCTTAACTTTTAAATATCTTTTAAAATTCAAAAATTAACAAATGTATATTATACATAATTAATCCCAAGCACCATATCTGACTCGGCCTGGCTCCAAGCAGATAGCTTCATATTAGAGTGTAGGCAATTTTTAGTCGATAATCGCAGTTAGAGATAGTGCATACGAACTACTTTTGTCTACGCAACTAATTTGTTTCACACATCAAGTTACGGGTATAAAGACATAATCAAGTTGCTGGGCAACTAAGTTACCCGCAGACGGCCCTCCCTTAGATGTATGAAATGAACACAACACTTATATGGAAAGATAACTTCTTGCTGAATTAAAGTTAGTAATTCATTCTTTCCCTGCACGTTTCTGACTGTCAATATCATACAGCAAAATAAAACCATTAGGTACTATAATTTTATAAATGATAATACAATCAAATACTTAAAAGCAAAAATAATAAATACAGATAGAAGAGCACAAAGATCCTGCTTATTCCAAACGATTTTTTTTTCAACAGGCTTGCGACAGGAGACATTTTAATTTAAGTCGGGGCCAAAATGCCCATTGCCTTACCAATAGATTGCATCCCATTCAAATTCGATAATATAATAAATTACATCCGTGATCTTATCGAGAAGAATGAATTTAATATAAACTATTAATGATGATAGTACACACCCAGTGACACCTACATTACTTGAATATTACCGAAGTTTAAGTATCTATATAAAGATAGAACGAGACAGAAATCTAATGCATATTCCAGAGGCCATCGGTCGTAACTGCTGCGGCGATCAATCACTGGCAGTCACGGGACAGATTTACCTAAAGTATAAAATTCAATTTCGGCTCACAGTACGATCGAACACACGACTTGCGACGCTTTGCAGCTAAGAATAAAATCATTAGGTAGTATTTAGAATGTAAACTGGAGACCAATAAATAAAACGGCAGATAGATGTTTTTTTTTTTTCGAAAATAGTAGGAGGTAAATAAGACTGTTTCTTACAGAGATCGAATAAAAAATGGAGGTATCCACAGGAAAACCGAGATTTGTCTTTTTTCACACAACGCCGTCTAGTCTCAACCTAAGCAGAGCTTGTGTTATAAGTACTGGACAACCGATAAACATACTTATATATTTCTAAATACATACATATTATGGATACCTGCACCCAGACAGAACAAATGATCGTGCTTATGACACAAACATTTGTCCTGGGTGGGAATCGAACCCACGACCTCTGGCATAGCAGTCAGGGCTATTAACCACTATGTTTAGCCCGAAGAATCGCCTTCCTAATTCATTAACCCCAAGCGAGCGCTGTCATTGTCTTTCTATTGAATGTTAGATTTTTTTTTTCTATTGAATTTTTTTTTTTTCCTGTTTGAATGTCGTAATTAGAAACACAATAGAAAGACAATTACCTTATGTCGGACAGTGTAACTTAAGACATTCGAAAGGTTAATAGACACGATTGAAAAGTTAAATGGCAATAGACAGCACATCACTAGCAAAACAGATGTTCGATGGTGACGAAAGATTATGAAGTAGCGACCGCGTAGCGGAAGTCGGAGCGTTGCAAGACTTACGGAACTCCGATGGATGCAAAATACACAAGACCGGACGTGTTTCAGCGATACTTGAGGGACGCCTATGTCCAGCAATGGACGTCTTTTGGCCGAAATCATGATGATGATGGTGACTGTTAAACGCGCATGAGAATAGCATAAACTTTATTGAATAGCAAAATAGTAACATACCTTAGACACCGTATTGCTATGGGTATAAATAACATTAGCGGCTGGGATGTCATGTGTTGAAGGAAACCAATCGCATCAATTGACTTGCGTTCTATTTGTGCCGCGTTGATACTAATTTTTATCCAGGGGCAGAGTGAAAGAATAAGAGACAAAAGAAGAGAGAGGAGAGGAGAGAGAAGGGAAGGGGGGAGGGGCGAGAGGAGTGAGTTAAGAAGTGGTTATACAAACATTATTATTACTAGACTGCCAAGAAGCGTTATATTCATATTATACTAAAGTTGTAGGTATAACCATCAAAACTTTTTACTCAAATCACTCGAGGCAAATTGTAGAAATCCCTATTGGGCCTTTAAAACTCTTACCAGTTAAAGTTTTTAAATGAAAACCCTCTTTTTATTTTAAATATAGCGCGGTAAAACGGTACAAAACCCTACTTAGCCTTAGTAAGATAACATCGCTGTCAAGTATTCACCCTAGACGACAAAATTAAATAATTCGACCCTCAGGGAAATTCACGGTTCGTAACACTCATGTTTTATTTAGATAGTTTGATTAGCTACATGTGAGAAATATGTATGAAATATAACAAGTAATGAAAACATTATTTCATTGGTTTCGCTTTCATATAGATTTCCCTGGGGCAAGTTGGTGATACAGCGACAAGCGGCCAGAATTACTTGAGCTACCCTGCCGTTCTTTTCACTAATAATTTTGTAGAACTTTGGAAAATTACCGAAGAATACGAAGGATCAAACTAAAGTGGAGTGTTTGAAAATATTTCGCGATTAAACAAATGTAAAAGGTCTTATTTACCTTGTCATATTGATCATTTCAGCAGTAAGTTCTATGTAAATACTAAAGTACTGACAACTTGCTTGTCTTTTGAGACTTCCAGAGAAAAATGGCTAGGATGACAAGAGGTAACGTTTTTATATGATACGGTAAAATAAATATAATCTGATACGGTAAACATTTCTCAATAGTAATAATGTTTGTAGATGTTTAGATGTGCGTAGGTTTTAAACAATCAATGTTAACTAACCAAAATGGCTTTTTGTGTTAATTAATGTCTAGAAGTAGTAATTTGATTACAAAACTAAATAGCTATGTTATTTCTGTGATACGCTTTTACTTTAGACTACAATTACGCTTTTACTGTAGACTGCTGTAGACTTTTACGCTTCAATAATTGCTGTGATCTTCTGGAAAAGGGCAAAGCTACGCTACTAATTAAATACTCAGTAACTAATACTAATAATTGGTTTCAATTTACACTAACTATATACATAATAAAGAGAGAGATAAAGTTTCTTGTTTTTTTTTTTAGTTTGTAGGAGTAATCTCTGAAAGTACTGATCTTATTACCAATATTTTTTCACTGGAACTTAGCTGCTTTATTCCTGAGTGATGGTGGCTATAGTTTATGTACGCGGGCGAAGCCGCGGGCAAAAGCTAGTATATTCTATAAAGGTTACTATGTTTTATAATATAAATGATAAATTACCATTTATGTTATATTTATATTAAATACATTTATTTTGTTTATTTATCATTAACGTTAAAAGCTTATTAGTAATCCTTGTATAAAATATTAAAACCGTTATTGGTATTTATTAATAAATAAAATTATATTTTCATGTATATGACTTGTTTATGTAGGTTTATATTGTACCTAACCTGAATCCTAACCTCGATGGTCAATCTCTGGCACTCAAAAGTTTGCTGGAAAAAATCTCATTATTTGACGAACTTGTTTGTCTTTGTATGTATTTTCATTATATATATTGGTACATAGTGATTATGTACCAATAGTATATATATTAAAAAAAATACTATTCTTCATTAATTAAGGCCCAAGCGCCCGAAAAGTGCCATAAAACAGTGTCTTTCTGAAACCTACTCCTTGGTAACAGCCAGGTTAATAAATATATGTTTATTATAGATTCATGAAAAACATTATCAACATTTGATTTTTTCGTGCTATTAATACTTATGTTAAAAAAAATATTTAGCAATTTCGCAACTTTTCCCTACTCCTTCGAAACGGCTTGGATCTTTAGAAACATTTTTACACATAAATTAGTAGTTAAATATTATTCAAAGCGAACATTGCATATATAAATCAATCAATATTTCGCAAAGAAATGGATTTAAAGGTCAGCCGCGCGCTTTCCGGGCGCTGTTGGCCGCAAATAAATGCATAGATTTGCGTACTACCGCCTAGGTGGGTGCGAGAGGTGCGTCCACATAATTTTGGCCAGATGGTTCAAGGGACTATAAGCCTTAATTAAGAGTGCATTCTACTACTTTCCTGGATACGTCTTTTACTGCCCAGGCCGCTCGTCTATGGAATGCATTGCCTGTAGAAATAAAATGTACGCAAACACTGCCTGTTTTTAAAAGACTTGTGAAGGATCATTACTTGACACTGTGATCATGGCTTGGTTTCATCACTATCTACTCTTACTTATATATATTTCGTATATGTGTATAAATGTGTATTTTTGGATCAAGTATCGATCGAGTTTTGTTTACTTTAATTTTTTTGTTGGAACCAAGTTCAACCCCATTTTGTGTCCAGGCTATCTCTGTCTATTCTAAGTTGCCTGAAAGAAATCGCCAATTGTAAATATTTTATATTATAAAATTTCCTTTGTTAATTTATAATCTTGGTAATAAATAAATAAGAAATTATTAAAACCCACATTGTATATTTTATAACATTATGTTAGAAAAAACACACAAAGAAATTGCCTGACGCGTACCTATTATAGACTTTCATGTAACATGTAGGTTACATGTACATGACCGGAGCACATCCGGGTAAGCTAGACCTACTTTGCAGTCATACTAATGAGTGAATCAGTAACACGCATGCTTAATAAATGGATCGTTAGCTCCCCCCTTTCATCACGGCTCACTTTGATTCGCTCCATATGCCCAGTCATCACCCTTATTAGGAATTAATAGGATTGCGTGCGACTTATAATATTTATTTTAATAATATCTTTACAAAAAAAGTAACGGCGATAAAAGTCATGCGACAGTTGACGCTTTTTCACCAACGTAAGTAACGTGTTATTTATGTGTTGACTGGCCTGTTGGTCTAGTGGTTAGTGACCGTGACTGCTACGCCGGAGGTCGTGGGTTCGATTCCCACCCAGGACAAATGTTTGTGTGATGAGCATAATCATTTGTTCTGTGTCTGGGTGTAATTTATCTATACTAAGTATGTACTTAAAAATATATAAGTATGTTTATCAGTTATCTAGTACCCATAACACCAGCTCTGCTTAGCTTGGGACTAGACGGCGTTTGTGTGATAGTTGTGGAATATTATATTATTATATATTTTTCTCTAGCACGCGGCTTCGTTCCGCATGCCTGGGGAGCATAGGACTTTTTCATACATTTTTTATTATTATTGCAATGTGAGAATCCCGCATAAGGGACAGTGCAATTAGGTGATAATTTAATAAAAACTAAATCCTCAATGTGTTAACTGCAGGCAAAGTCAAATGACTTTTCTATTCGCGTTCCCGCTAAATGCTAAGTACAAAATGTATTGCCTGTCACGTCACTTGTCACGCTCTTCTCCGCAGGAACGCTAAGAATAAATGTATTTGTGTAACTCCCAGTTCTTAGATGAAATATTAGTAATGTTTAATTATAAGTCCGGATTAGGCCCTAGGATATGTTTCCGCTTAACAAATAACACCATGAACGAGTCAAAATGATAATCATCATCATCATTTCAGCCGTAAGACGTCCACTGTTGGACACAGGCCTCCCCCAAGCGTCGCCACAACGACCGATCCTGTGCGTCTCGCATCCACCGCATTCCCGCGACTCTCAACCAGGTCGTCGGTCCACCTTGTGGGGTCTTCCAACGCTGCGTTTTCCGGTGCGCGATTAACACACTATAAACTTTCGACCTCATCGACCATCCGTTCTACATGCAATGTGCCCTACCCACTGCGACTGAAGTCTGGCGATTCTTCGGGCTGTGTCGGCGACCTTGGTTCTCCTAAGTCAAAATGATGTTTTACTCAATTTCCGCTAATCCCTTTTTTATTATTTGGGAGTTGCAAACATTCACAGATTATGGCAGCCTTATAATATCCGTAAGATAGTTCACACAAACACTTCTTAAGATTACAAAAAAAAAATATTATTCTGTTTGTCTTCGTGTTCAGCAAAAAGCAGGAGGAAAAAATAAGGGGGAAAATGCTCGCTCTTTGTATCTTAACACATAAGTAACTATAAAGCATTGTTACACTAGATTTAGCCTGTGCTCTTTGCCTGTAGTTCGTTTAAATAGAACCTCCTAGAGAAAAGGTCAAGTACCTCTACACAATGTCTCAGGTGTTCAGTACTGAGGATCATTCATAGTTATAACAATATTATCTCTTTCACTTATTATACAAGTTATTATAGAACCTTTCGTGGAAAAGCATTGTACTGTACCTACTACCAAAATGTAGAACCTACACTATTCACCTACGTATTTCAAAGGTGAACGGTATCAAAACATGTTAAGGTGAATGCTCAAGGGTGGCCGCCAAAATTCTTTCTCAAGTCTTTTACATTTTACAGGTAAATTTCAAGTTGTATCTTAATTAATCTTTCAATTGTGAGAATTAGGGACACAATAGAAAGACAATAGGTGCGCGAACGCGTTCGCTTGGGGTTTAATGAATTAAAATAAAATTGACGAGTGTAACATGTTATTTACGGAATTTCATCAAAACAACTCTCTCAGTTCAGCTAACCCTATTGAGTGACTTTATCATGAAATATCATATTATAAGTAATATGTGATACGGCCAATTAATAGTTCTGGATGAAGTTAGCGTGGGGCCTGTAGCAAAGTCAAGTAACCCCCTAAATCCTTATAAATGACACGGAAATAAACTAACTCTTTTTGACTTATTTCCAAATAGACCCTGTTTTTTTTTTTTTTTTTAATGGTGGGAAAAATCATGCATTGACATCCCCCGCCCTTGGGCGGAGCGGGAGATAGTGTCAGACTCTTACTGACTAAAAGACCCACCCCGTTCCTTCTAGCCTTCATACCGGGGCTCGAGCGCCCTTTCGGATAACCCTGGCCCCAGTAGGCTTCGACCCGGCTGGGTCCCTGCTGTTGCTGACAACTCCTTGAGGCGCGCGGGAACAGTGCGCGCCGTCGACGACTTGGGCTTGGTCCGGACAGTTACCGGACGGCCGGACAGCGAGCTACCAATTGCTCACTGTCCGCAAGCCCGCGTCTACGTTGGCCGGAAATCGGGATCAGAATCCCGGCGACGGCGGCGGCGATAACGCCGTTGCCTGATGCGTTCGGCCTCCTCCTTTGCGAGCATTACTGCTTCGCAGAAGTCGGCGACCGCCTGCCACTCCTCCTCGCTCCGGACCATGGCCTCAACCAAGGCCCGGCGCGAGAGGTCTCCGCCGCCGATCGCCCCCACGAGGGCACGGCGATGCTCCGCCCAAGCAGGGCACACCTCGACTGTGTGCTCCACCGTGTCCTCCGGGCGTTCCGCACAGTGGCGACACCCGGGCGTCACTTCCGCATGAATCCGGTGCAGGAAACTCCCGAACGAACCATGTCCGGTGAGGACCTGCGTCATGCGGAAGGTAAGGACGCCGTGAGGCCTTTCCAGCCACGCCTCAAAGAGGGGACTTACCGCCATGATTGTGGCGTGCCCAGCACTGGGTTGCGATAGTCGTTGACGCCATTTCACCATGAGATCCCGCCGGAGCTCTGTCCGCCATGCCGTGACCTATCGCGGCAGCGGACTTTCACCCCGGCGTTGCATCTCCACGCGCATATCGTGCATGTGTGCAAGGACTGTTGCCTCCAGATCCCACGGTTTTAGGCCAGCCAGAAGGCTCGCCGCTTCGCGGGAGACCGTGCAGTATCCCCGCACCATCCTTATCGCCATGACCCTCTGGCAGGCGTTCAGTATGGCCGCCGGTTGCTTTTTCAGCGACGGCGCCCACACCGGCGCCCCGTAGAGGGCCATGGACCGAACGATCCCCGCGTAGAGCCTCCGGCAGGAGGCGTCTGGACCCCCAAGGTTGGGCAGGAGCCGCTTGAGCGCAGCCCCAGCCCGGCTGAGTTTGGGAGCCAGACGTCGGAAATGCTCCACGAAATTCCACCGGCTGTCGAGGACGAGTCCCAGGTACTTCATCGTCGACCCGACACCGATGTGAACTCCTCCTACCGTTAGTTGGGAACTCAATGGCGGCGCGTTCCGAGACCGGCGACCGTGAAAACACATCGCCTCGGATTTGTGAAGCGCCACCTTGAGTCCCAACTCCTGGATCCGATCAACGACCATCGCAACCCCGCGTGTCGCTAGAGCGACCGCCGCCTGGTACGACTCTCCCCACGCTAGGACCAGAGTGTCGTCTGCGTAGCAAACCACGCTGACCCCGTCAGGGAAGTCGCCGCGCAGCACGTAGTCGTACCCGATGTTCCACAAGGGTGGCCCTAGTACCGACCCCTGCGGAACACCGCACGACATCTCTCGACGTTTCCAGTCTCCCTGGTGACCGGGGTAGACTATAAGTCTCTCCGACAGATAGGCCTCGACCACTCGACAGAGGTACTCGGGCACCCGGTGGTACCGGAGTGCCCTCCGGATCGTACTCCAGGGCAGGGAGTTGAACGCGTTGGCAATGTCCAAGGACACTGCCACGACACACCTGCCCCGGGACACCGCATCCCCCGTCGTGAGGGCTCGCACGCGCATGATGGCGTCCACTGTAGAGCGCATCCTGCGAAAGCCGAACTGTCCGTCCGAAAGGTCCGGCCCCACCCGTGTTAGGCGCCCGACGAGGCGGTTTGCAATGACTCTCTCAAAGAGCTTGCCCACCTCGTCGAGCAGCACAATGGGCCGGTACGCGGACGGAGAGTCCGCAGGGCGCCCTGGCTTGGCTATGAGGACCAGTTTCCCCGTCTTCCAGCAAAGTGGGAACTGGCCCCTCTCCATGCATGCGCTGAAGAGCCCTCTCAGTCGAGGCCCGAGAGCCTCCATGGCCAGGACCCAGGCCCTTCCAGGCAAGCCGTCGGGTCCTGGGGCGGTGTTTTTGGCACTCAGCCTTCGCACCGCCACTCTCAACTCTACCTCGGTCACCTCTGGAGCATTGTCGTCATCGTCGCTGTTGCGGTCCGCGTCAGACACCGCTGGCAGTGGAGGCGGAGCCATGGGCGGGGGGGAGTGTTCCCCCCGCGCAGGGAACAGAGCGTTCACCGCACCCTCTACGATCTGGGGCCGGAGACTCTGAGTCAGTGGGGGAGCCCAGGGACGGAGCTTTTCCCGTACCAATTTGTACGGGCGCCCCCATGGGTCCGCGTTCAGAGACCCCAGCCACACGTTGCGGGCCTCCAGTTTGGCCCGCTTGATCTCCGTTCGGAGGGTGCGTTTTGCCGCTCTGTATCCCTCATACAGCTCCGCCTCTCTGGCCTCCGCATCCGGCGGGCGGATGCGGCGACTGCAGTGTCTGGCGTACCGGCGCCGCGCGTGACTGCATGCGTTGCGCAGTGCAGCAATCTCCGGCGACCACCAGCACACCTGGCGCTTAGCTCGCCCTGGACGGACTCGGGGCATTGCCGCGTCGCAGATTTGCGACATGGCCTCCCGGAACCACTCCGCCTCGACGTCTATGTCGACAGGCCTGTCCGGTGCTTGCACCCAGGCCTGTACCGTCGCGGCTTCCAGGAGGAGCTCCCGGTCCATCTGCTTAAGCGCCCACCGCGTCCAAATAGACCCTGAAGCTCAGGTAGCGATGGGCCCATATATTGTCTTTATTTAAAATCTGGACCTAGTTAGAATTCATATGACACAGGTATCTCAACATATTTTTTTCGTCCATGCTCCGTGGCTAATCCACCAATGCCAATCAATTTGTAGCATATAACAAGCATAATCAGTCTTTTAATGTTCCCACTGCTGGGACTAAGGCCTTTCTCTCTAGGAGAGGGAATGGGCCGTAATCCACCACGCGTGCCCAGTGCGGGTTGGTGGATGACACATGTCTCCGAATTTTTGGCTCTAGGACATGCCGGTTTCCTCACGATGTTTTCCTTCACCGTTTTGAGAGCAGTGGTAATGAAATAAATTACACAAAGTAATGCGCCTGGCTGGGTTTGAACCCGCGGCCGTTATAAATTAGGCAAAGAACTTAATTATATGACTTTTAGAGTTTCATCACAGTTGTTACTAATTTTTTCATCAATAAATATAGATTACTTACTCATTTAGAAAATGTTACACCGCTTACCAAGAGGTATTGAGTTACCCAGTTACTGAGTTTTGGAGGTCAAATAAGCAACTGCGTTATGTATATCTTATTAACTGGGATTAAGTAAAAATAGAAGTCGAGAAAAGGCTAGGCAGATTATGAACGATCTAATAAACTGCGGATACGACTCGTTTTAATATTAAAGTACCTAGGTAGGGATAACAAGAGGTAGGTTACAAATCAACGCCATAATAAATACTAAATTGCTGTAATCTGATCGACAAATCACTTTCGGAATTCGGTAGAAAATTTAATTAAGGTATGAGAAATTCTTACCAATTAATACGAACGAGAACCATGTTACTGTCACGTTTTCGCACGAATTCTGTATTCAACGTTTTATTTTGACGAGAGGTATTCAAGCATACCTTTCGACTAATTAATCATAACGTTTTACTGGAAATGTCACATTTGTGCGAATATCTACTTGAAAATTTAATTGCGAAATGAATTTCAGAACGTATTTTATGTAAAAGAATCCCTAGTAACGAACTGAACGATAAAGACCATTTTATCTCTAAACTGGAATTTTATCAGCTAGATTTTTTACCGAAACGTAGGAACAATACTGTAAATCGTATAACGATTCAATTTTTCCAGAAAATCGGTTAAAAGCAATGTAAACCTTACTTAACGATATCATATGCGAATAAATAAGCAAACCCAACTTCGTGCAAAGCATAAAACCTCGAACATATTTCCATATAAATGTCTGACTTTATACATTTTTTTGCCATTAAGTGTAAAAAATTGAGCATTTTACCCTTTTAAATAAGGAAGGCTGCGGTCAATGTTGGGCCCTCTGTTAAGAATTGCTAATATCAATAAAATTTTTGCCCTCGAAAATATTAATAAACTTTGGACCAATGTTACTTTACCGACCCCTGTCCCTCGCCTACATATATACATATGAAAGAAAATTAACGAAATGTTTTGGGAAGTTATCTTATTAAGCCGAAAATCGAAGTTTAAATTTTGGTATTAAAGTATTTGTATTCATGACTTGTTTTGGTGTTATGTATGTCGGGTTCACGACACCTGTTTTGATTTTGCTATGTTTATGATATGTTTGGTAGGCGTACATAGGCAACAATCAACGTTATAAAGTTCCCACTGGACTCTGGTCTATATGACGAAATGGGCCATAATCCATCACGCTGACCCAAGGTGGGTTGGTGAATGTCACATGTCTTCTTTGGTTCTAGTATATGCCGGTTTTCTCCCTATGTTTTCCTTCACCGTTTTGAAAGAACAAAGCCAGGGTTTGAGCCTGCGATGTACCACTGAGTCATCACTACTAGTTTAGAGTATTTTTGACCACAGTTTTTACTTACGTCCATAGGCTACCTAAATT
Source organism: Mythimna albipuncta (assembly GCA_929112965.1). Lineage (NCBI taxonomy): Eukaryota > Metazoa > Arthropoda > Insecta > Lepidoptera > Noctuidae > Mythimna > Mythimna albipuncta. The sequence continues at coordinate 14,656,252 of OV815969.1, forward strand.
GATCTTCAAGTTTTTGTAGAAAAAAGTAACCAGTACCCCTAGCCAAGTTGCTAATCTGCAATTGTCAACGCTTGTAGAAAGCTTCAAATGTACGAGAATGACGTCGTCTTAACGCTCAGTCACGTGGTCAGAACAAAAGAATTGGCGGCGAGGCGCGTACATCAAAGGGCTGGAACAATTTGCCTGCTGTGGTTTTCCCGGCCGATTATAATTTAGATGTTTTCAAGGCCAAAGTGAATAGGCTCTTAATAAAATAGTGCGCTTCACCATCAACGATTTCCACACTGCTTACCATCACAGCTTAGCAGTGAAGCTTAGTTTATATTAATTATTAAAAAAAACAACATTTGAAGAAAGTGCTTTGAGCTTGAGAGTCATATCTTAAATGCTATCCAAAAAAGAAAATGTTTTACTGCTTTTACTCCAATTTTAAATTACCATTTTTTGTTTGCACATGACGGTATAATTAGCATTTAATTCTCTGCTAATGATTTTTAATGAGTGTGTGTCGAGCGAGTCTCAGATTACACATCGACCAATCTCTCATAATTAACACGGATAATTAAATTAATTGGGAAACCAATTAGCGGTACAAACAGGAAAATAAGTACTATAAGAATTTATAATGGGGCTTTTCCCAAGAGTTTTTATTCCGTAATTATTTTGTAAGGACCATGATCTTATTAACAAAATATATAAAATTGCAAATGAAGACTCTATGGGAAAAACTTTATGATAAAAAATGCTAAATTATAGAAAAACTGGTCTTAAAATATTAAAGTTGAGATTGAGCCGGACACATATCAGATGAGCTGTGGGCTAGAAGAGCTATTTATTGGGCCCATTAAACGCAAGGTGACATCGCTGCCGACCAAGATGAAGGTGGAGAGATGAGCTTCACAACTACCGGAGGGACTGGCCCGCAATGGCTGAGGCAGACATGTGAGGGGAAAGGAAAGCCTTCGCCCAACAGTGGGACAAAACAGACTAAGAACAACAACATGACAATAATGGTTTTTGAACCTGCATGAATACCAATATCCAAATAAAATAAAAGCGCTGATATTTATGATTCTTGCATTGGCTAAACTAATAAAATTAACCAACTAACCACGATGTTTTTACCCATTTCTTATTACTAAATACAATACCTAAATCAAACAGCAGTGGCCCAGCTGGGCCGTTGGGGCTATGGTTGGCTTCAGAAAGAGAAACACGCAAAAGTCAACTGAAGAAACTCAGGTGTGGTTTTATTCAGTAAAGACATCATCATCATAACACAATATCCCACCTGAAAAAAAGACATGAATCAAAAACTCAATAGATGGTACTAAAAATAAGTTTCACTAAAAAATACATTTATTCTTTTTCCCGTAGAGTCTTCAAATATCCCTAATAAATAACCCTTTCACTGCAAACTCGTAATACTAGACTAACTTTACCAAAGCTCGTATGTTCGAACGTTAGCAAGCACATCCGAGTTACACAAGTATTGTTGAAATAAGACAAACTTTCCGTACTTAAAACGTTCTCGAAACAAACTCAGATAATTTTTAACGCCCGCATCTCGAACAATTCTCACATATGTGAGTGCGCAACTCGAAAGTCATGTCTCAAGCGCTGTCAACGAAAGAAAAGTTTAGATTTAGAGGGGTCTTGAAGTTTGGGTGTTCTCGACTCCCACGCTACAGGAGTACCGGGTACTTGGGTAAGTCTTGGGTAACTTCTGACACCTCCGTCGAGCCCTCTAACGTTATTTACAAGACGACTCCAGCAACCTATTCAAAGGATATTCTATTAAGAACTTCCTACAACTTTATTTTCTGCGCTGGGGAAGGTAATCAGTGGGAGAAGGTGACGTTATGCCCGATCGCGTTATTCACTTACCCACGTTAAATGTTGAGAATTTACGTTTTTGATATCATTAAGTGAGCAATTATAAGTTCTCGAAACTTAACACGAGTTTAGGAGTTGTGAAGTACAAAGTTTACAGATATGGACATAAGCTTCTGCCAGCTCTTCACTCGCTTGAAAACTGGTTTTTCCATACAAACTTTGGACGCCCGTTTTAGCCCCTTTGGGAAAGGATTTTGGAAAATCCTCTCTTAGAACTCGCCGACGTCATAAAAAAAAATCTTGTGCAAAATATTTCGCTCGAAGTACCAATAGTTTCGACTTTAGATTGACAGTCAGTCGCTTTACTATCCTTTATAACCGACTTCCAAAAAAGCAAGTGGTTCTCAATTCGGTTGTATTTTGTGTATTTGTTAGCTCAGAACTCCGTCGTTTATGGAACGATTTCCAAAATTTTATTTTCCTCTTACATGAAAAAACATAAAATTATCCTTATATTTTAATAAAACGATTAAGTTCTCCACCACGTCTGTCTCTCTGTTCACAATAAACTCAAGAACTGCAGAACAGATTTTCATTCCGTTTTTGTCTAGAAGCAGAGGGCGCTCGAGCCCCAGTATGAAGGCTAGAAGGAACGGGGTGGGTCTTTTAGTCAGTAAGAGTCTGACACTATCTCCCGCTCCGCCCAAGGGCGGGGGATGTCAATGCATGATTTTTCCCACCATAAAAAAAAAGAGTGATTCAGGGAAGATTTAAATGTACTATGTGTATGTGTTTTTGTATATTATACTAAAGAAAAGCCGATAATTTCAAAGATTTAAAATTTCCGTCCGAAGTAGTTATAAATATATCTCTGTAGAAAATGATCAATTGGAACTGTCCACTGTGACCTGTTGACTTTTTTTCAAATTACTTTGAGTTGAAATCAAAAATTTCATCTAACTATATAAAATAGAATAACAGTCAACTTCAAAGTACCTACGTTCATACGAAATAATCATTATAATTAAGTAGGTACCTATTTACATGTAAAATTCATTAGTTAGACTATATGTCGCAAAACTAACCGCAGTCTCCCCATCAAGGTTCATTGTGAGAATTTCAGTCTCAATTTTAGTGCCTAGCCTAGAATTTTCCAGAGCAGTTCGAAGGTTATCCGAGAAAGGTTTATGTCTATAACTTATGTGCGCCATGTGTTGAAGGCTCACTAAACTTTGGAAAATATTATAGGCAAGTAAACATTAAATCTAGCTAGATATTTTTGTAGGTTTGATGTTTACAGATTATTATTAAAATACTACATATTTTGCCAGGGGCTTCGTCCGCGTGGTAGTAGAATATTACCCCAAGGGAATATATTCCTAGGATAAAAAGTACCCTGTGAGCTATTCCAGGATATGGTCTACCTGTCTACCAAGTTCGACGTGAAGAAGTAACAAACAAACATCACCCTAACACTCATAAACTTTCACATTTGTAATACATATAACTGAATTTTTAACATAATTTAATTTATTATGACTCATTTTTAAGTTTGTGTCGTGACTATACTGAACTCTATCCTCGAATGTGATCTTTTCTGTCACTCAAAGGTTTGCTGGAAAGTCATTGTTGGGTTAAAACTAAATTCACTAGGTTTTTTAATCAGATGTCTATAAAAAGAGGGTATTGTAGTTTATGAATAAAAATTTTAACCAACAATCTGTAGGTACTTACTATTAAAGTTCTAGAAAAGTTTTTTAATAATATAACTTGTTTTTTAATAATACCTTAAACAAAACACACCATTCTCTTTCAAACACCTAAATAGTTCACAACAAGAGTGGAGGGGGGGCACTCACTAAGCTTTCAAAACCCGTTAATTCTTCAAACCATCATACCTCAGTCTGCTTCATTTACCTAAGAAAGTATTAGCATTAATTTACGCGCACACGATGGAACACAGTAAAGCGTTCGCGGTATTTTAACTAATGCTACTCTAGAGTATTAGAGTATATGTCTATGGTATTTACTTATGAATTTGCCGTTTTTGAAACTGGTTACTTTGAGCTGTGATAGGTAACTTCGGATTCACTTGAAGTTATACGTTCAAATAAACTTTATATTTAAGGCCAGCTTTTCCTTTTTTTTCAAAACTAATTATTTGATAGATGTATTTGTATTTTCTTTGGGTTTTGTCTCTTTCTGTATAATATTGACATAGTTTGAAGTCCTTATTTCTAATGTTGAAATTATCTATACATATAATAAAATCGTAGGAAAGTCAAAACTGTACATTGAATATTTTTTAAAAAGAATACTTGGGGCGTGATCTACAATCGATACCGAAGCCAAAAATATAGTTTTTAGAATTTTTGTCTGTTTGTCTGTTTGTCTGTTTGTCTGTTTGTCTGTATGTATGTCCGGGATAAACTCAAAAAGTACTGCATGGATTTACTTCAAATTTTGCATGAATATTACTAAGAGGTCGGGTCAACATATAGGCTACATATTATCACGCTATCACCTACGGGGGAGGAGCTGTGAATCTTTATTTTTCTTACGCATTCTGTGACAGCGCGTTATATATGGACGCATATTTAAATGTTGTTTTTGCGTAAGTCATGCTATTATCTAGCTTTACACTATAAAAACTACGCCATTAAAGTAACTTGGGCAGAGAAACATAGTTTAATGAATGTTAGTAGTATAAACACAATTTTAAAGCAGCGCCATCTATGAGATTTCATCAAAATCAAATCAAGTTTATGTTAACAGTTTTTGGAAATTAATCATTTAAATTTGATCATGTTGGCGAGGTTAGTAGTTAGTTATTCTTAAAATTCATAGATGGTAATGTGCATTTTCTTCATATTATAGTTCGTTTTGACAAATTCAAGTTCCAACAAAACCCTCAAAATCTTGAGCAGAGTTGAGGAAGACAATTAAAAAAAAAATGCGGTGTTAGGTATTACATGGTGGCATTTCTCAGACTCTGTGAGGTCGACCAGTTTGCGAAATCCCTTACGTATGACGAGGTGCCTTCATATTACACGTACGACAAGCAAAGGGGTGTATTCAACCGACATCGACGAGGAGGTGCTGTGGAAGGTTTTCCGGGAATTAACAAAGACACCGCATTCGGTAGGGTTTATACCGTGCACCCGAATAGTGGCGAATGCTATTTTCTGCGGTTGTTACATCACACTGTCCCAGGCTCAACGTCTTTCGCTTTTCTGATGACATTTGATGGCGTGGAGTATCCCACTTACCGCGCAGCCTTTTGCCTAATTGGGATGACACCCTCGTGGAGGCAAGCGTCAGTGACAGTCCCAGCCACATGCGTCATCTACTTGCCGTCATCTTTGTGTTTTGTGGAGTCGCGAACCCGGTAGCTTTGTGAGAAAAGTAACGCCATCTTCTGTCTGAAGATTTTCTACGAGCTTTGAGGCGTGCTACTAGAGACGAAGTCGAAGTAACTGATGAACGCATGCTGAACACCTGTCTCAGTTCACTTCAAGATGTGGTCATTACTATCGGCGGCAATCCACTGATCGAATATGGGTTACCAGCTCTCCAATCATCACCACATCAAGACCGTGGAAATCGGGAGTATAACGCTGAAACAAATTACGATCCGGGCGAAATAACCACCATACGAAATGACCATGTCGCTTTGTTCTCTTGAGAGCAAAAACAAATTTATGACACCGTCCTTGAAAGCGTTGGGCAAAACCAGGGTAAAATGTTTTTCTTGGATGCTCCTGGTGGAACAGGAAAAACATTTATTTACCACTGGCATACTTGCAGAGGTCAGGAGCCAAGGCAAAATTGCTATTGCTGTAGCGTCGTCAGGAATCGCTGCCACACTGCTTCCGGAAGACAAGACAGCACATGCCATGTTAAAAATTGCCATCGATTTAGAGAGCGCCGAAACACCTGTTTGTGGTGTGTCACGTAACAGCGATAAGGGACACGTGCTCAAGGATTGCTTTCTGATGATGAGTGTACGATGGCCAATAGGAAGGCAATTGAGGTCGTGGACAGAACCCTGCAGGACATCCGCAGAAAGTAACATCTGATGGATGGTGTCACAGTGGCGATTTCCGGCAAACACTTCCCGAGGTGACGCGGGGATCGAGGGCTGACGAGATGAATGCTTCGTCGAAACGATCTTCGTTGTAGTCACGAGTTCGTACACTGCGCTTGACCATTACTATGAGAGCTCGGCTCGGCGGCAATGCACGTGCTCAAGAATTCTCCGATGTCCTTCTAAGTCTTGACGAAGGCACTCTACCAGAAGAGAGAGGTGGACAGGTGGTACTTCCAGAGTCTCTCGGTAGAGTGGTATCCAGCTTAGAAAATCTCATCCACTGTGTGTACGGGGACATCAGTCGTATACCGCACCAGCAGAATTCTTGGGTGTGTGAGCGGGCCATTTTGACGCCCAAAAATTATCAGGCTGCAGCAATTAACGAATGCATTCTCTCGGAAATTGAGAAGAATGAAGTGGCCTACACCTTGACAAACACTGTTGTCGAGCAAGATGATGCCACACGTTATTCCGTGGAATTTCTGAACTCCCTGTCAGCAAGAGGACTTCCGGCGCATACCATCAAGCTGAAGGTTGGTGTCCCGATTATGCTTCGAAGTTGTGACGGGATCCGCCTCAAAGTCATCTCGCTCGATACAGACACACCATTGAGGAGAAATTCTTACGGGTTGTGGCGTCAGCGAGGCAGTATTTATACCACGCATTCCCCTCATACCCCATAACTTCCCGTTCCAGTTCAAGCGCGTACAGTTCCCCGTGTGTGTTTGCTTCACGATGACCATCAATAAATCGCAGGGGCAGACACTGAGGGCAGCGGGTGTCAACCTCAGGACGAGTTGCTTCTCACACGGGCAACTGTACGTCACTTGCTCCCGCGCCACCAGTCCTGACTCTCTTTACATTTTGGCTCCTGGCAGTATCCGTACCAACGTAGTTTATAGGGAAGTCTTGTAAGGTATGATACCTTTATACGTATTTTTACTCTTTTGTGTCCTGGAATGTATTCCTGCATTATTTTCTCTATTTCCTTCAGTCACATCTTATGACTGAACTCAGCAGGATTTCCATTTAACTCTCTTCACTAGCTTCGTTTGCGAAAAAAACTTATATTATAATGCTATTTTAAAAGTTGTTTATTTATAATGCTATGGCGACACTGGCACCTTAGGTATTTTTAGTGCAGTAGAGGCTTCACGCCGACGACGTCGCGGGCAGCAGCTAGTATGGAATAAGTGGATTTTAAGTGCAATTTAGCTTCACTTTTCTTGGACTGACCGACATTTGACTATTCAAAAGTGCCTGTAAATGGTCTATTTGAAATAAATGCTTTGATTTGATTTGATTTGAACAACTGTTACTGCCGTGCTAAAACGCACGAACCATAGTAGATGAAGATCAGCTATTAATACAGCAATCATGGCGGTAAGTCCCCTCTTTGAGGCGTGGCTGGAAAGGCCTCACGGCGTCCTTACCTTCCGCATGACGCAGGTCCTCACCGGACATGGTTCGTTCGGGAGTTTCCTACACCGGATTCATGCGGAAGTGACGCCCGGGTGTCGCCACTGTGCGGAACGCCCCGAGGACACGGTGGAGCACACAGTCGAGGTGTGCCCTGCTTGGGCGGAGCATCGCCGTGCCCTCGTGGGGGCGATCGGCGGCGGAGACCTCTCGCGCCGGGCCTTGGTTGAGGCCATGGTCCGGAGCGAGGAGGAGTGGCAGGCGGTCGCCGACTTCTGCGAAGCAGTAATGCTTGCAAAGGAGGAGGCCGAACGCATCAGGCAACGGCGTTATCGCCGCCGCCGTCGCCGGGATTCTGATCCCGATTTCCGGCCAACGTAGACGCGGGCTTGTGGACAGTGAGCAATGGGTAGCTCGCTGTCCGGCCGTCCGGTAACCGCCCGGACCAAGCCCAAGTCGTCGACGGCGCGCACTGTTCCCGCGCGCCTCAAGGAGTTGTCAGCAACAGCAGGGACCCAGCCGGGTCGAAGCCTACTGGGGCCAGGGTTATCCGAAAGGGCGCTCGAGCCCCGGTATGAAGGCTAGAAGGAACGGGGTGGGTCTTTTAGTCAGTAAGAGTCTGACACTATCTCCCGCTCCGCCCAAGGGCGGGGGATGTCAATGCATGATTTTTCCCACCATAAAAAAAAAAAAGCTATTAATACAGGTACACAAAGCAATGACGTCAGCAGTCCAGCATCGTTTACTTGAACACGTTATTATCGTTCGGTATTTAGCTGAATCAGCACCCTGTACCGACAGCACCAGTCGTCTAAGGCTGGGACACACGAGCGACCGAATAGCAAGACGTTTGATCTCCATAAATTTAAAAAATTCAAGATTATTATCTTGAATTTTTTAAATTCCCCTTTTCACTAGGACCTTTTCAGTAGGTACCTATGTCAGGAGTACCCCATTATCATTATTTAATTTTATCCTAAAAATGTCCACTACAGGACAGAAAATCATCCAATAAATTCTCCCGCTGTAAGTGTCAGACTTTTACTGACTAAACCAAATCCTATGTTTTTTTTTATTGATATAAACTACTATAGTGCTTGACTGCGATCCTACCTGATGATAAGCAGTGTTGCAATCTATCTGTTGCAGGCCGATTGTTCCAGTTCTTTAACGTACGCGGTATAAACGATGAGGCGAAACGCTTAGTCCGAACCTTCGTTGCTATGTTTATACTTTTCTACTTTTCTTCATTCATTGGACAACTCGACGTACAGCAAGTGTCCACCCATACATTGTGGCCACCTCTACAGTCCGGACTAAGCGTTTTGCCTCGTCGTTTACAACCTATACATCAAAGGACTGGAACAATTTGCCTGCTGCGGTCTTCCCGTTCGATAATAATTTAGGTGTCTTTAAAGCTAGAGTGAATAGACTCTTAATAAACTAGTGCGCCTCGCCATCAACGATTGCATTTCTGCTTAACATCAGGTGGGATCGCAGTGTCTTTACTGCCAGTATATATCAATTAAAAAAAGTAAGGGTCACAAGCCGCTCCAACAGGCTCTGAGTAGCCACTTATACATACCTATGTAGACATATGTTTTGGGTAAAATATGCAAACATAACACGCAGTGAAACCACAGGTGCGAGCGGAATTTCATCAATTTTGGATGATTATGATACCTTCCCCCTGTGCTCATATGAAAGGTAGCCTCATATTTCACCAAATAAGGTTGTTAAAAGTGGTTGGAAAAATACCCCTACCGTAGTCCATGGGCAATGTTTATATAGGTACTCATGTTTTATTAGATTGACTTTACCAAACTGTTTTATGAACTCGACTATGTAATCGCACGTCATTTGGTGTGTGAAACGAAAACAAAATAGAAGAAAATGCATGTTCACAAAAATGAAGATCGGATTGAATTAAGGGGGAAAATAGCCAAATATTGTTTTTATTATTATTATTATCCATTGGCACGCGCTTGGTCACTGTCTCTACCTGAGGTAAACGATGATAAGGCCGACGATGGAGTACGGTTGCCTAGAAGTAACCTATTTACCCTAGGTTGTAGCTATCAGCAGTGGCGTAACTAGGGCTGTGCCAGCAGTGCCCAGGCACAGGGCGCAGATGCTGGAGGAGTGCAGAAATGATCTGACTAGAGCCCACGTTTTGTATTATGCTTGATAGTAGCTTACATACTATAACTATTATTTATTTTATTCGTATAGCCTATCCTAAGCCGGGTGTTAAAATTTTCAAGCTCGCTTCGCTTTTTCTTGTACTGGTGTAAGAATTTGGGGGTTAGGTATCATTAGAACTTCAAGGGGCGCAGTAATAGAAGCTCGCACCGGGCGTATAAAAGTCTAGTTACGGCACTGGCCATCAGAAAACACTCCGGCAGGAATCTTTGCTGTACGCACTACAAATGTCTTCGCAAAACGTTTTGTGCATACGGGTTGAATGTCCATCATGTAAAGGTGGCATCGCCATATGTGTAGTCGTCAGATGTAATGTTTTTTTTTTCGTATTTTGTACCTACAAAAATAAGTGGTAATAAAGTACAAACTAACTAAAATTACTACTAAGATTACTACTGACTAAAACCTAAAAATGAAAAGTTGACTACACCTATCTAGCTCATTAAAACCCCAAGAAAATGTCAAGAAAAAGCTCACACACAAAAACAAAACAGCAACGATATTTCTTTGACATTTTCCTTCCGTCACTTAGAGTATGTGTGCACACGGCCTTACAATGCAGAGGTAGCCGCTTGGCGTCTAGCCAGCCCCTCGACACATCTAGTGCCCACTTTACCGCGCTGGCGAAACTGTGACCGTAGTCATACGAACCGAGAGTGGTCACCGACGTCGCCTTACAAATCACCCAGAAGATGGGGTTTCTGTTTAAAGTAAAGGCAGTTTTTACTCACTGTTTTTAACACTAAAGGGAAGCGGCTGCTCAGCATACTTTCTGCTAAAATGATGATAATGGTGATGATGATCGAGTTCTAGCTCATGTTTCTGTCACTGGATTATTGCAAACAACGTTTTTTTTTCTGTGACATAACTACAAAACAGTTTTCAGTTTTTTTCCTATAATTGTGCTATGATAGATATATAGATAGATAGATAAAAAAAATATTCGTTGCAACACAAAATGCACACAAAAGCACAACTTAATTATAAAAAAACCAAAATACACCTACACCATACAAACAACAAAAATAAAAACAAATAAAAAAATATGAGACCTTGCTTCATGCCAAATTTCAGTATCCTATGATATTTGGTTCCCTTGAAAGTGTCGAAATACACGTTTTTTATTTTCGTTAACTCAGAAGTTTGATTACTGTGTGCCAAATAAACGTGTTTTTTTTTCTTTCTTTCTTAGATTTTATCACAGCTTAAAGGAACCGCATACTAGACAACATAGAAGTAAGTATGTGGTTTTAATTTCAACTTGATACCTCTACGCGTCATTTTGTTGTCTGTCTATCTATCTATCTTCACTGACGGACTACAAAGTTATTCTATAATAGTTCCCTTTTATCCATATGAGGTACGGAACCGGAGGTAAGTGCATTAACTTCATTAACCTAAATTTTAGAATAAACTGAAAATGTTTGATGTGTAACGCGGTGTACTACACCAAACATTGTCAACAAACACAAAATTGTCAACATCAAACATTGTCGTAGACGATTCAACGCGAAGCGATGCGGCGCGTATGGAACAAACAATCGATACTCTATTACGGTGGCCTACGTGACCCACGGTACGTGGATGCGGAGTGGTGTCGAACGAAGCTAAGAGGCTGCTATACTTGATTTTTACGTGACCTCTTGCTGTGCGCTGACTGTTTTATATAAATAGTAGCTAAAGCGGCTTACTCGCGCGCACGATAAACCGGCCGCGTCGCGTACAATTGGACTGATCGCTTCGCAACCGCTGTCACGTTAAATCGCTCACGTAAGACGCCGCGTTGGTTGGAAAACGGATCGTAATCTATTTTCTAGTTGCTAATTTATAGTTCGCGATGTGGACTGTATCGAATCCTGATTGGTATAAAAATATATGTGTTTGCTGATAGCTACAACTTAGGGGTCTTTAGGTCAAGAGTGAATAGGTTGTTTCTCCATTGTCGGCCACATCATCGATTTCTATCAGGTGAAATAGTGATTAAACGCGAGCTTATCCATAATAATATATATATATATATATACATATATATATATAAACGAAAATAGACCATGAATCCATTAAGTTTTACGCGTTAGGAGCTATGGCGTAGACAATGGGATTACGGTTTAAAGGGAACTTGTAAGTTTTTGCTTATGTTTCTCAAGATTAAGGCAAAAGTTAGTTCTTGAATGGATGGCAAATTCCCATCTCCATTTTCCGCCTTTACAAAGTTAAGGATGATCGAAACTGAAACTTATACAAACATGTAAGAAGTTTAGCGTTCAAGATTGTTATCTTTAGTTACTGTCCTGTCGACAATGTAGATGGATCACTTTCTGCAAGTATAAACTTGGAAAACAGCTTTGATTTATGATTTAATAGAAAATCGCGATGGGTGTTTGAAACAAGTATTATACAATTTTACCTTTTTTTAAAAAAAGATAAAATTGTACAATACTTTCATATTACAATAGTAATAGGTAAGAGAGAGTAGTGTAAACTAATCAACACGTGTCGAATAAGTAAAATAAAATAATAAATAAAAAACTGCATCGAAATAGAAATAATCTATGAGTTTGCGAATCATAATCATATCATAATCATAATCATAATCATTTTATTCACATTTAAATAGAGTAATTACATTTGATGGTTTGTCGAAATATAGTGTTAAAATAAAAAAAATAAACCAACAATAACAAATATAAAAACAATAAATCACGAATAGAACTACTGTAAAAACATAGTCTCCTAGTATCATCATACCATTAGTAGTCATACCATTGTCAACCACCTTGTATTGCCAACCAATCGTATGGAAAACACAACAACAGCCCTTGTAGACTTAATAATAAAAAGTGCAAAACTTAAAAAACAAAAGTAAAAAAAGACCACCTTTGTTTCTGTAATAATTCTAATAATCTCTGAAAAAGCTCCATAGCTCACTTTTCTAATATGCATGCAAATACAGTACCTACCATGACGAATACCGCATAATAACTTGAGGGGAAGTCTCGATGGGGTATTAAGGTATTTCCCCGTGACTAATCGAGCTTGACGTGTTATAATTTCATTAAAATTTTACCCCTCAGGCCAATAACGGTGGTAATAGTCCCGAGGGAGATAGAAGGGGAATTGACCTTAAGTCAATAATTGGACATGGAAATGAAACTTAAAATTGGTATTAAAAACCACTGATTTGCTAAAGCATATTAACACAAATGATAATATATATCAAACCATTTTAGAGTTATGGAACGCAATTCACAGGGTAGGATTTAGTCAGTAAAAGTTTGACATCTTTTCGCTTCATCATTTAATAACTACTGCTATAAAAAGGGCATAAACATTTACTAATTAAGGAGATACTTCCAAGTTGGATAGCAATGCTGATTCGTTGACCGAAGAAAAACCCAGCCTCCTGGTCACGCGAAGAGTCGACCAGCTGTTTGCTGATGTCACGCACAACTCGATGAGCGCTCGGACCCTGTGGTCTAAGTATTTCAACCCCAAAGGGCTCAAACATATAACTACCGATAAGATTAATAAATTTAATCCACACCGAGGATTTCCGCACTTGCAGCAGTTGCCCCAGTACAGCTTAAACACTCCTTTAATACTCAGAAGATAGGATAGCACGAGAGTTCGACACATGTTACATTCCACACCTAAGACCTACTCAACTCGCAGGGTATTATGATTATCTTCTCTGGCCTCTTTCCATCATCACGTGTTAAGCCGTTGGGTTCTAAAACAGCTGGCAACTGGTGGTGATAAGAGCTTGGCGGATGATTTCCTTAATGCTGGCATGTCTTGCTTACCGAACTGCTCTTCTACTGCAGGATAGGCCATGGTGTCCGAGGCGGTATTTAAAGGTACCAATTAACTTTTAATATTTATTACTTTAGATGGTTGTGAGAGACTTGTAGTCTTGCATATGTTCACACAATTATATTATCTGTTAAAAACATACTTTTGTTAATTATCGAGACTTTGAAAATTTTAATGCTAGGTGCATCACCACTAAGCCAATTATTATATTCACATCCCAACCTTCTCATAACTTTTTCCACTATCAAGCTAACTTTTTAATATCAGAACCATCCGTATTATAAACATAATTCAATAAACGTCAACAATCAGTTTGTTCCCTACACATTTTCTGCGCCGAGAGACATTTCCATCACATCCTAAGAAGCTTATCTTCAGTAACAGCGCTTCGCAAAGGGACCGGCTTTCATCCAAGATCACCAATTTCTTACTTGATTGGGCCGGCTGATGGCTTTTGGAACAAAGGACTCGATCAAGTCGATGCAACAAATACGATACACATCATTTATACATATGTGTACGGGCTTTTATTCATGAATTGATTCGCCATGTTGATTTAGCTTCCAATACATCTTTACATAACGCTCTACAGGAAAAGTTTTTAACCACTGCGTAAATTTTTTTTGGTGGCTCAGTGTAAGTAATAGAACACATTTCCATTTTTAGTTTATAAATTTTTTTTTTCACATTTTTCCACCTTGTCCCATTTTGAAATAAGCATAACATGGACATAATTTAATCGTAATACTATTAAATACTATGAATGAAAACGCGCTGGCCGCCGCCCGTTGTACGAGACGGGTGCGGGGGGAAGGGGGCGGGGGTATGCAGCGCCGGCGGCGGCCTTTGATGTGCGGATCTGCAGTACGTCACTTGCGGAAGCGGGGTTCGGACGTTCGCTCATATTCATCTCTGCGCGCGTGTGTGCCGCGTACTCGTGTCGTCACGATGTCGAACTTTACTCACCGCGAATACTACGAAATGGTGCGAGTGTATCTACTTAGCCACGAAAATTTACGAGCAGCACGAAGAAGATATGAGAGGGAGAGCGTACCTCGTATGCGAGCCCAAGGGATCCGTAATCCTACGGTACCTAATGAAAGGACAATTCTTGCAGCAAATCAAAGGCTGCTTGATCACGGCCAGTTCAGAACCCCGAGCCATGCACTAGGGTCTGGCAGACCTCGACTGGCAGTCGAAGCCGAAGACGCCATATTTGATTTTTTTGAGCGTAATCCGAGAGCCAGTACCTACGACGCGGAACGTCGTTTTGGTGTGAGCCAGGAGGTCACTTCGAACAATACCTTAAATACTGTGATTTAAGGTATTGTTCGAAGTGACCTCCTCCTTTTTCCAGACATAAACGTGCACGTTTAAATAAGTTTGCATTTAGTTTGTTTAGGACACTACTATCACTTTTCACTTCATTGAAAGCGTTATTTATTTTTTGTTTTAAGTCATCTAGGCTCTGAGCCTCTTCTACATACACCCGACGTTTCACTTCTCCCCAGAGATAAAAATCACAGGGAGTGAGGTCTGGGGACCTAGCCGGCCATGGTACGGGACCACCCCGACCGATCCAATTTTCCCCGTATTTTTCATTTAAATAATTTCGTACCGCTATGGCGTAATGTGGCGGAGCGCCGTCGTGCTGGTAATAAAAGTTATTATTGTAGCTCAATGGGACTTCATCGATTAATTCTTCGATGGTGGTGTCGAGCATTTCTAAATAACGAGTCCCGGTCAAGGCGCCTTCGATAAAAATGGGACCTATTATTTTATTTTTAATAACACCCGCCCATACGTTTGCGCTGAAACGTATTTGGTGATGCGTCTCTCGTACTAAATGGGGATTATTGAAAGACCACCAGTGCTCATTATGGACATTGTAGAGTCCCACACGTGTGAATAATGCCTCATCCGTCCACAAGATATTTACATCAGGGTGATTTAAAAGCCACTCACAAAAGGCTCGACGTGGTGCTGGGTCTGGGTCATGGAGTTGTTGTACCGGCTGGAAGTGGTATGGATGGAGTCCGGCTGTATTTAGCAGCTTCCATACTGCGTGTTGGCTCACACCAAAACGACGTTCCGCGTCGTAGGTACTGGCTCTCGGATTACGCTCAAAAAAATCAAATATGGCGTCTTCGGCTTCGACTGCCAGTCGAGGTCTGCCAGACCCTAGTGCATGGCTCGGGGTTCTGAACTGGCCGTGATCAAGCAGCCTTTGATTTGCTGCAAGAATTGTCCTTTCATTAGGTACCGTAGGATTACGGATCCCTTGGGCTCGCATACGAGGTACGCTCTCCCTCTCATATCTTCTTCGTGCTGCTCGTAAATTTTCGTGGCTAAGTAGATACACTCGCACCATTTCGTAGTATTCGCGGTGAGTAAAGTTCGACATCGTGACGACACGAGTACGCGGCACACACGCGCGCAGAGATGAATATGAGCGAACGTCCGAACCCCGCTTCCGCAAGTGACGTACTGCAGATCCGCACATCAAAGGCCGCCGCCGGCGCTGCATACCCCCGCCCCCTTCCCCCCGCACCCGTCTCGTACAACGGGCGGCGGCCAGCGCGTTTTCATTCATAGTATTTAATAGTATTACGATTAAATTATGTCCATGTTATGCTTATTTCAAAATGGGACAAGGTGGAAAAATGTGAAAAAAAAAATTTATAAACTAAAAATGGAAATGTGTTCTATTACTTACACTGAGCCACCAAAAAAAATTTACGCAGTGGTTAAAAACTTTTCCTGTAGAGCGTTATGTAAAGATGTATTGGAAGCTAAATCAACATGGCGAATCAATTCATGAATAAAAGCCCGTACACATATGTATAAATGATGTGTATCGTATTTGTTGCATCGACTTGATCGAGTCCTTTGTTCCAAAAGCCATCAGCCGGCCCAATCAAGTAAGAAATTGGTGATCTTGGATGAAAGCCGGTCCCTTTGCGAAGCGCTGTTACTGAAGATAAGCTTCTTAGGATGTGATGGAAATGTCTCTCGGCGCAGAAAATGTGTAGGGAACAAACTGATTGTTGACGTTTATTGAATTATGTTTATAATACGGATGGTTCTGATATTAAAAAGTTAGCTTGATAGTGGAAAAAGTTATGAGAAGGTTGGGATGTGAATATAATAATTGGCTTAGTGGTGATGCACCTAGCATTAAAATTTTCAAAGTCTCGATAATTAACAAAAGTATGTTTTTAACAGATAATATAATTGTGTGAACATATGCAAGACTACAAGTCTCTCACAACCATCTAAAGTAATAAATATTAAAAGTTAATTGGTACCTTTAAATACCGCCTCGGACACCATGGCCTATCCTGCAGTAGAAGAGCAGTTCGGTAAGCAAGACATGCCAGCATTAAGGAAATCATCCGCCAAGCTCTTATCACCACCAGTTGCCAGCTGTTTTAGAACCCAACGGCTTAACACGTGATGATGGAAAGAGGCCAGAGAAGATAATCATAATACCCTGCGAGTTGAGTAGGTCTTAGGTGTGGAATGTAACATGTGTCGAACTCTCGTGCTATCCTATCTTCTGAGTATTAAAGGAGTGTTTAAGCTGTACTGGGGCAACTGCTGCAAGTGCGGAAATCCTCGGTGTGGATTAAATTTATTAATCTTATCGGTAGTTATATGTTTGAGCCCTTTGGGGTTGAAATACTTAGACCACAGGGTCCGAGCGCTCATCGAGTTGTGCGTGACATCAGCAAACAGCTGGTCGACTCTTCGCGTGACCAGGAGGCTGGGTTTTTCTTCGGTCAACGAATCAGCATTGCTATCCAACTTGGAAGTATCTCCTTAATTAGTAAATGTTTATGCCCTTTTTATAGCAGTAGTTATTAAATGATGAAGCGAAAAGATGTCAAACTTTTACTGACTAAATCCTACCCTGTGAATTGCGTTCCATAACTCTAAAATGGTTTGATATATATTATCATTTGTGTTAATATGCTTTAGCAAATCAGTGGTTTTTAATACCAATTTTAAGTTTCATTTCCATGTCCAATTATTGACTTAAGGTCAATTCCCCTTCTATCTCCCTCGGGACTATTACCACCGTTATTGGCCTGAGGGGTAAAATTTTAATGAAATTATAACACGTCAAGCTCGATTAGTCACGGGGAAATACCTTAATACCCCATCGAGACTTCCCCTCAAGTTATTATGCGGTATTCGTCATGGTAAAATTGGGAAATCATCCAATGACTTCTCCCGCCCTTGGGCGGAGCGGGTGTTCGTGTCTGGTCACACGTACTAAGTGAAAATGACAAAATTAAACTGCTCGAAAAATCCCTTGACAGTAAACTCACGTGCCTCACTGTTCCAACATTTCATTCAATTGAAACTTTTTACAGAAGAATGAAAATGGACAGCTGACCTGACAGCCATGTTGATCTACTTCGAAACTTGTTCCAACAACTGGCAATAGTGGTATTGTATTCCTATTCAAATGTCAGAGGAAACGAGGCCTTTTGATTTTCATGTAGCTGATAGTTTTGGACGGTAAGCGGGCATAGAGGTGCCATTATCAAGCAGTGGATAAAGTCTAAATACTGCTACAAGTAAAAAATACTGGGTAATAAATCCTATATTATCAGGCAATTAAGGCCCATAGACGAACTACACAAATAATCTTTCAAAATAATAAACTAACTTAATACATATGAAACTAACTAATATGAATTATAGACACGAAGTGACGGCGTCGTGTTTCGCTACGTTGGTATCTTTCTACGTAATAGTCGATACACGACACCCTTCGGAAAAAAAAACACTCCTTTGAGGAAGGTCTCCAAATGTTGTTCACCCCAAAAGACTTAAAATTAGTGTTAAGGCGTACTCTACGCCCTTGAACCATCTGACCGAAATTATGTGAACGCAACTCTCGCACTCGCCTAGGCGGCAGTACGCAAATCTGTGCATTTATTTGCGGCCAGCAGCGCCCGGATAGCGCTTTAAACCCATTTTCTCTGCGAGATATTGATTAATTTACATATGCAATGTTCACTTTGAAGAATATTTAACCACCAATTTTTATGTGTAAAAATGTGTCTAAAGGTCCAAGCCGTTTCGAAGGAGTAGGGAAAAGTTGCGAAAAGTTGCGAAATTGCTTAATATATTTTTATGACAAAAGTATTAATTGCACGAAAAAATCAAATGTTGATATTATTGTTCTTAAATCTATAATAAACATATATTTTTTTCAAACCAATTGACCTAGTCGTTACGGAGGAGTAGGCCTCAGAAAATCACTGTTTTATGGCACTTTTCGGGCGCTTGGCCCTTAAAGCGCGATTCAAACTGCACGACTATCAAAATCCAGTTTGCCTAATAAAGTAATAATAATTATGATATGATCATAGATGATATTATACGAGTAGTTTTGATGATTATTTTAAATCTCTTTTCCATCGTGCTAAGTCTAGCGCCACCTGTTCTCTTGTGATGCGACGCCATGCAGTTCTTTGCGGCTTGGGAGTTGTGATTATAATCCAATGTCACAGATTAAAAGTCCGTACCTCGTGTTGGAGAGCACTTACGGGATCTTTACCCTTGACTTTCCCTTCCACCACCAATCGTCCCATCGAGTCGTCGTTATGAGTGATATGGCCGAAAAACTTGAGGATTCGTATTTGCACAGAAGACAATTAATCTCTCGTAGTTTTAAATACTTGCTTAAATTTCAATCACACTATAATTTAGCTCACTTCACACTAATATCACTTTGTAAAGCGATGTTTTATACGTACCTGTGTGTGAGTATGTGTGTATGTATGTATGTTTGTAACTCCTTCACGGCCAATACCTGGTCATGGTCAATCATGGTCATACCCTGAATTAGCATATAGAATACTTTTTATCCCGAGACTACATTCCCTTGGAATAATTGCCTACTTTGACGCGGGCGCAGCCACTGATAAAAGCTAGTATTATATAGGAGATTAATTGCTTTTACCTTCGAAATTCAACTTAATGACAATTTATTTAAAATAATAACTATATCATCAATTTAATGACGTTGAAAAATAAACAAAATAAAGGCTTAATAACCGAGCCGAACGCACAAAATACAGGTAGGTAGTGATACATAAATTAAAACTGTTTTTAATGAGTTTCAAAATTAAATTACGCTGGTAATTGAAACTTTTGCAACGTTATTTTATGAACCAACGCTTTGAGGGATTAAAAGTATTAACATCAGGCCAGTAATAATAAATTATTATTCTCCGTACTGGGATCTCTGGTACAATGCTGTTAAGTTAAGGTGATTACAACTGTGAAATACTACCCGACCCTACTGCGAAAAAAGCGAAAACAAAACACATTTACGACATTCGTGCAAATACAAGAACCGATGTGGACTTATCCAAACTAATATTATAAATTCGAAAGTAACTCTGTCTGTCTGCCTGTCTGTCTTTGCTTCACGCCTAAACTACTGGACCGATTTGTGTGAAATTTGGTACAGACATAGTTTGGAACTTGAGAAAGGACATAGGATAGTTTTTATTACAAACAATAAAATAAAAAATAAAATAAAATAAAAAATAAAATTTATTCCGGACATACATGCGCCATCTATTGGTCAAGAGGCATCAATTCAGTACTATCTGCCGGAAGTCACTATTCCACGCGAACGAAGTCGCGGGCAAAAGCTAGTTGTAAATAAGTAAATCATCGTTCATATACAATACTGATATGTATGCTTTTTTATACTACTGCAAAAGTAATCTTTGCTTCTAACACATAATTATAAAGCTGATGAGTTTGTTCGTTAGAACGCGCTAATTTCAGTAACTACTGGTTCGAATAGAAAAGCTGTATCACTTTTCAATATACCCATATAACATCACATGACGCCCCACGGGAGCAGAGCAGTAATCTAAGACGCGGGGGAAACCATGGGGACCGCTAATATTTTCTGTACTTTGGACCATATTACCCACAATAAGAAGAAAATCTATTTAAATATTCCTATTTATATGTCCCCATACCCACATGCGCTTTCTTTAAAATATAAAAAGAAAAAACACCCTACGCGGGGTCAGGTATATATTTCTTTAGTTCAATATGCAGTTCATCTTGTTTTATCTACATACGTAAAAAGGTTCCAGAGGTATCAGCAAAAACGGTTTATTTTACGGCCCTCGAGCAAAAACTGCACCAAACTCCTAGTTCAGTCCATGTAGTCCAGTCCACTACAGTTTTGGGGTTCATTCGACCTGACGTTTTATTTTGTACGCGTTACAAACCTTTTAGAAACTGCGAATGTAGCACACCGAGTGTTTTTTGTACGACTTTTTGGTTCACAGACAATCCTTCGACGTATTTTCCGTATCTAGGTTTTTTTTTGTAAATATCTGTTTATTTATCCTGTATTTTTGTCAAAAATCTCGCAGTTGTTTGTGAAATACGAATTGACAAAGCGAGCGCTTGAATAAAACCTTTTAAAAAATAACTATGTTTTTTGACACCCAATCTGTGCATGTCGATTCTGTTGACGTTCGTCGGCGGCTTCGCCTGCATCGTTTGTTGATAGAAAATATAGCCTATGTCCTTCTCCAAGTTTCAGACTATCCATATCAAATTTTATCACAGACATGAACTGTTTTTGATAAAATTATTGGCAGCTTAGCCGTGAATTTTACATTCACACAGATAAACAAACGGACTAAAAGTTACTACTACTATTTCATTTTTAAAAAGTCATTTAAAATTCATTAAATCTCAAGCAAACGCTGGCGTTCGCGCATCTATTGCCTTACTATTGTGTCTCAAAGGTTAAGGATTAGTATGCATCAAAGAGAAACCACGAATGCATACTGTACATAACTAACTTAAATTTAAATTAAGGAATAAGCATGTTATATTTTACACATACTGAGACAACAAAACCACTCATACTTTTACTGTTGATGTGTTGTTTTATGATAACAATGAATTGATTACTATAAAGTTTGGCGTGTTAAAAATATCTTAAACGAAAGTTAAAAAAAAAAAAACAAAAAAATATTATTCAAGAGTATTACTTAATGACAATGGTCAACAAAGTATCAACTTTTGTAAGCCTATGAAATCGTGTAGGGGTCGTGGTCCAACTACTTTGTCCAACCAGTTGGACCACGGATCTTCTGTAGTTGGACAATTACACCTTAAAACATACCTAGTGATACTCATTTCATATCGTGGTTATCTTGGGTTTTTTTGTAGATATATATCAATTTGACTTAACTGGCTTGTTGGTCTAATTAGGTTAGTGGCCCTGACTGCTATACCGCAGATCGTGGGTTCGATTCCCACCCAGGACAAATGTTTATGTGATGAGCATTATCATTTGTTCTGTGTCTGGGTGTAATTTATCTATAATATGTATGTATTTAGAAATATATAAGTATGTTTATCAGTTGTCTAGTACCCATAACACAAGCTCTGCTTAGCTTGGGACTAGATAGCGTTGTGTGATACTTAGTTGTGGAATATTATTATTAAAAAAAAAAAAAGATATTAATCATTTTAAAATGTGTGTAATTTACTACAAAAATAAATCTTATATATTCGTTATTTTTACATATTTCTCTCATTGACATTCAAAGGTCGCTCATCTTGGCTTGACTAAGGATTCTAATAATTCTAGACCTACATAGCAAATACTACTTACAAAATATGAGAACCTGCCGATATCTTAAGATTAACTCTCATTGTTTGCCAAACTCTGATTACGTTCTATATCAGCAGAGGCGTTAGAAGTAATGAAAGGGTAGCATTTCTAGATAATTGCGAAGATATGAGGACAATTCGACTTATCGCGGGAACTATCTGCGAAGATGTATTACATCTGTTGATGAAGCAAGTTCTCGAGCCGACCTTCATTAGTAGTTAGCATCTTGATTTAGACTTGAGTATCTAGTTAGGCCGACGTATATCATATCAGACTATACTTTGATCTTGATTAACATGGAATATGATTTAAGAGCGTTGTTTTACTTGCTACTTGATCAAAATTAATATTGGTTAGACACTGAAACGTACCATTAAATTAATTCCAAGAATACTTAGATTGCTTTTAATCAGTGGAGATATTAAATCTATTTCCAATTATAAATTGCTTTATTAACTGGCATTACTATTGATACTTTTTACTGCTCTACATATTAATTGATACAAAAATAAAAATGTTGGATGATGATGTAAATGTTGCAAAAATCAGGGTGATTTTAAAAAAATTTCTTCAAGTGAAGTTCAGCGGTTGTTTTAATTATTCGACAATTGATTTATAGTGCATATAGTGGTGTAAAAGTGTAGTATTGCATCTTAAGTGTCTGCACAACTGGAGATTATGTGAAATAATTGAAACTAGCGCGATTTCGGAAAATGGAACTGAAAATTTTATTGTAGTGATGGCTACCTCAACGAAGCTTGCGAAGAAAGTTGAGTTGATACATTCCCTATCATTACTACAAAGACTTTAGAATGTGTACATCCATATTTTAATGGTGAACAAATTATTTAGAAAAATACGTAGGTAAGACTGGGCAATATGGTAGAAAGCTATGGTGGATAGCCTTCACTCTTAGCAATAGTCAAAGGTTAGGTACTATAGACAAGTTTAGCTTAATGGAGTAGACATGAAAAGAAAATCCCTAACTCGAGACCGTTTAAAAAAAGAACGGTCGAGTTTGTTCGTCTTCGAAAGGATCTTATGCTGTGCACGGTTTCCAATGCCTCCTATAAAGAGTCGTTTGACGTTTATGACACCCTAGTGAGTAGTGGAGAATCCTTGTGTGTTCAATTTCCGCAATGAAACACAACGTTTGCAGAGGCTATAAAACAAACATATGACCCTTAGACTGTAATAGTTTAGCAGTACAGAGTACGCTCAGATATAGCGTAGAGAGGCTGCGAGATTGTTCTAAAGAGTAACCATGGCTTCGGAACGCTAAGCACAACTAGTTAAAAACAGTTTTCAGAGCGGCAAAAGTTATTTGGTGATTTCACACCTCAAAAAAAAAATAGGGTACAAAGCATCAAAATAGATCTAATCGTATTGGTCGTAATCTAAAGCATAAATAACATTTCATTTCATTGGACAATGTTTATCAGAAATATACTTAAAAGTAACTAAATTAAAACACAAACAAAACGTACAACACCCAACCAACATACGGTCAAGTTAATGCAAAAATAAAACTAACGAAAAACCTAATCCGAGGGTACCGCAAACGTTTCGAACACGTAAACCAAAACAAAATAAACTTTCTACCGAAATTAAATAAACCTGCCTGTAACCACTTTGCCTTAACACCGTAGAGCAGGGGCGCTCAAACCAAATGCATTTTTATAAAAACAGAACGCATTACTAGTAGTTTGAGTTTCGCTCGCTGCCTCCTGTGGCGCTACCAGCGCTGTAATTGAAGTTAAATGTATAAATATGTGTCACCTACAGAAAATAAATCTTTGCTTGCTTTAAAACTATATACCTACCGTAAAATGGGTTAAATAGAGCGTAGCTTGCCGAATATTCGGCATCCGGTATCCGCCCAAATTACTTTCCGTTTAATCACTAGTAAGAATGTCCTCTCCTTCATGGTTTCCGCCACCAAGGAGATGACTGCTTCCCATTCCTTCTTGCTCCGTGCAGTGACCTGAACCTGGGCCAGACGCGATAAACTGCCGTCGCTGATCGCTTTTCCGAGAACACGGCAGTGTTCTGTCTAAGTGAAGCTTACTTCAATGGTATAGGATTGAACACCCCTGCCGGACAGTATTTATACGAATCGTCCGAAAACTAACATGGATCCGAGTGGATTCAAATTGGAATCAAACATGGCCGCCTTAGCATATCAAATCGATCTGGAGTCAGGTGCCAATTAGCAGTGTTGACGTAAGCATTAGTACCTGATGCTCAGGTGCTCACTCCAGTGATGCATTATGGGTAATCTAGATTAGTTAATAAACTTAATGCAATGTTGAATTGGGATATAAATTAGGGTCATGGCTGATTTTGGGTTGTGGAATTGTTGGGGTAAACGACCTAATATTTGGCTAACCGTAAAGTTGGTTTGGTTCACCAGCTGCTGTGGTACAGTAGGCTATTGTGTTATCGGCCAATAAAATATAAGGAAACAGAATCACACTGTCACATTAATGTTATATAGGTGATATTTTGTGAGTATATATGTGTGTTTGTTACTTCTTCACGCTCAAAAGGCTGAATAGATTTCGATGAAACTCGGTACACGGACAGACCGTAACCAAGGCTAGGCAAACTGATTGTTGGTGATGCAACTGTGTCAGAATTGTCAAAAGCGTTAGTATTCCTTTTTTTAAGGCCACGTCCCACTATGTCGTAATGGTTAATTTATCGACGGACGACTATCGTCCCATTATAACGACTGTTTATATCGTGCTAGTAGTTCTCGCTGTAATCTGTTGTCACCGCAAAAATATCATAGACTACAGTTAGTCGTGTCGTCCTATATGTGAACAATACATAAACCACGACACAAAACTACACGATTATCTTGACTGGCCTGTTGGTCTAGTGGTTAGTGACCCTGACTGCTATGCCGGAGGTTGTGGGTTCGATTCCCACCCAGGACAAATGTTTGTGTGATGAGCATAATCATTTGTTCTGTGTCTGGGTGTAATTTATCCATAATATGTATGTATTTAGAAATATATAAGTATGTTTATCAGTTGTCTAGTACCCATAACACAAGCTCTGCTTAGCTTGGGACTAGACAGCGTTGTGTGATGGTTGTGGAATATTATTATTATTATTATCTGTCGTCACGACAAAGTGGACACGGCCTAACAGGTAAGGTGCAAAACAGTTTAGATTACAAAACTCAGAATGTGTACCTTTTGTGTGTCAAGAGTCAGTCATCAAACTGTGTGTACTTTTATATTTTCCTAGTGTTTAACCCTTTTGGGCTTTACCACAGTCGCGTTCTAAAGGGTTCCCATTTTTAGGGTTCCGTAGTCAACTAGGAACCCTTATAGTTTCGCCATGTCTGTCTGTCTGTCCGTCCTCGCTGAATCTTTGTGACTGTTAGCACTAGAAAGCTGAAATTTGAAAATACCAATATGTATATCAATCACGCCGACAAAGTGGTAAAATAAAAATTGGAAAAAAATGTTTTATTAGGGTAGCTATATGTAAAGGGGGAAGTGTTTTTTTTTTAATTTCAACACTAACATGTGATATATCGTTGGATAGGTATTTAAAAATGAACAGGGGTTTACTAAAATAATTTTTTGATAATGTCAATAATTCCGGAAATAATCGCTCCAAAAGTTTAGAAAATATGAAAAAAATCTGAAAAGTAGAACTTTATAAGGACTTTCTAGGAAAATTATTTAAAACTTGATGGAAAGAACAGTTTTTGTACAAAAAAGACAAAAGGGTTCTACAAAATAATTTCTGGACTGTTTGTAGTATAATCGTATATGCAAGCATTTTTTTAAACTCATAAGTGGGTACACTTATTGTGACGGTTGGGAAACTACGGAACCCTACACTGAGCGTGGCCCGACACGTATTTATTTATTATACAGAGGACCTGTATTTTTTTAGGACTACCTACGCCACTGCTAAAGGAAGATATGTCACAACAAATTCCACGCCAATACAGTCGCAAAAAGTAGATAGATACATTTTACCTTACACAAAAATACGTGATGAAGTTCCCATCAAACGCACAAGATAGCGTACTACCGTCAGGTACCCACAAAATTACCCAATGCAAAGTTTACGTTCATTGCTTATACCCCATCTACCGGGCGATCACATTTCGTGGCTTATGGCTACGTAAAACTAGCTCCGTTCATATCCCAACTTATTAAACTTGTGTAGTTTCAGATGGTAGAAAGGGATTGGAATATCACTATTTCGCTAAAAGGTGATGGTAATGTTGTCCAATCTGATTATCTGTTTAACCCGTTGTATTATGAACGCAGATTTACGCGGGACACAATGTTTTTTTAATTGTATCTCTATGGCGGTTATCACACTGCCACGCATCACGCTGCATGTGGCGTGTCAACGCACCTACGCGCGTACATCATCGTGCGGGTTTTTTATGCACTTACGCGCGTAGGTGCGTTTTGCTAATTCATGCAGGCTTTGACTCATTTCATACAAAATCACGCACGGCACTATGAGACTTAGTGTCTAAGCACACTATGCCGAGGATACGCGACGGAAGTTCGGCATGATTACGCCTGCAATGCTATTTGAATTGCTGGCGACACATTATGCCGAAATTACGTTGCGTTATAGCGTACAGCCGAACTTCAGTCGGGCGTAAGTTCAGCGGAAATTCGCCGGCAACGTAATCTGTAGAACACACATTATACGCGACCGAAGTTCGGTTCGATTGCCGACGGATACCGGGAGTGGGGAGCAGCGGGAGGCAGGCATGCCTCCGCCCGCGCCCGAATCACTGAATATACACACAAAATTGCGCAACTGAATTTCTGCCGCGTAAGTTCGGCACTTATGGTGTGTCATATCAGCCGAATACGTTGGAACGTAAAATCAGCCGCGGAACTTCGGTCGCGTACGTTCGGCATAGTGTGTTTAGACACTTAGTGTGCCATAACTTGCGTCTCGCCCCACACCCACGCGCTTGTGTGCATGTATCTCCTCATGATCGCGCGTGAATGCACTTTCAGTGTACTGGACGTGTTTTCTATACAAACGCAGATATTTACAACGTTAAAACATGCATTCACACGTGTATAGCGTGATTTGTGGCAGTGTGATAATGGCACAAATTACTGCATACGAATGGTTTAATCAACAAAATTTGTTGTCTAATTTACATACATTGAGAATTAACACTTTATGTCCATCGAAAGGTAGTTAAAATAGTCATCAAACTCAAGTTAAAAAACTGGTGAGTGATGAAGAGTGGGCTCTTGAGATAGTGGTCAAACGCGAGCCTATCAGTAAAAAAATAAAAAAAAACTTGATTCTTCGTCAATCGATGTCTTTGTCGCATCCTCGGAATTTGGAGACATGGGATCTTAAATCATTACTCACAGCAGCTAAAAAGAAGTTGCGCAACCAATTCTACATCAATGAAATCAGAAAAAAATGTACCTATTAATACAATCATAATATGTTATTCACCTATCTCTTCTACCTTTCTATTCTTACCTTTCTATTCTTATAGGTTGTCTCACCTATCTTTTACACAAATATCTAATGAAGGTCCAAACGCACGGGTACTAAATCCATACCCACAAAATTACCCAATGCAAAGTTTACATTCATTTCCTATTACCCAGCTACCGGGCGATTACATCTCGCAGCGTATAGCTAGGTAAAACTAGCTCTGTTTACGACCCTACTTATTAAACTTATGTAGTTTCGGACGGTTGAATGGGATTGGAATATCACTATTTCCCTAAAAGCTGATGGCGATGTTGTCCGCTCAGATATTATCTGTTTAATCAGCAAATGTGTTTCTGCTATGTGCTGATGTAAAGTTGAGACTTTGGATACGGGTAGTGATTGTGATAAAGCTGCAGTCCAAATAGCAGAAAGATATCCTTTTTAAAATTTTGTCAGATCAATGTTGGAAAATGTGTAGGTAAGAATTCGTGATTACGAAACGGTATCAACATTTTATTTTCTCTTTATATTTGGTTTGGAAGAAAGAACATAAGTATGAATAGAATTTAAAATATAATAAGTAGATACCTGAAATGAGTCTGTAGGAACCAAGTGCTGATACAGCTTTTGTAAATTGCTTTGCGTTTCGTTCGCCGTAAGTCACTGGGTAGTAGGTCACACACATAAATGTAAGATATCAGTACCATTGTGGCAAATATAATATAGCTAGTGCCAGCTCAACAGTATGTTTAACTCATTAACCCTCAATGTTAAATCTCCATCAGGGCCCTTAAGCAGCAAACACTAAATTGGTGACCCCAACGTGATGTGAGACGCAGGGACAGTAGGCACTCGGGGTCACCAAGACTGGAGCCCCAAGTAAACAAGTGAACCTGCTACTTACATATTATACAACATAGTAGTTCTTTACCACGTCTATTTGTCTGTTTGTTTCAGATAAACTTAAAAACTACAGAACACAATTTCTTTTAGCTTTCACTAATCAACAGAATGATTCGTAAGAAAAGTGTATAGAAAAAAAAAACAACTTTAATTATAATAATAATCTTTACTCGTTCACACGTTAGTTCAATCAACATTATAAAAAATAGGTGCACCAATTGACTACAAAAATAATAATATATTTCTGGCCCCCACACTAAGATACCCTGTGTCATGAGGTCACTTGATTTCAACCATTTCCTCATTATATACAAATACCTACCACTGGAACATTAACCACCGTTAAAAACGTTCTTAATTACGTGACAGTAATTGTGGAAACGACCCAGTTAACGCGACATTAAACTGATATTAGAAGTCGATTAAGCTTCCCCAGTTACTTCCTCAGTACGTTCATTACTACCTACAGTACATCCGCTAAGCTTTCGAGGCATCGAACGCAGAGCTTGCAATTTGTAAAATGCACCAGCAATTTAACACTGCAATGTTTTGCACTGTAAGGCTTAAAGGCTTAAAGTCACCCAAAGAGCAATGGAGTAGGAGAAGGAAAAACCAGGTTACTGACATAGCCCGAAGAATCGCAAAACTTTCTCACTATCACTTGGCAGCGGGCAAGGCACAACAATCGCAGAACAGAAATTCTGGAATGGCGACCGCGTCCTGGAAGACGCAGCATTGGGAGGCCTCCACAAAGCGGAACGATGACCTAGTAAAGGTCATGGGAATTCCGGTAACTGTCCGGACTACGCCCAAGTCGTCGACGGTGCGCACTGTTCCCGCGCGTCTCAAGGAGTTGTCAGCAACAGTAGGGACCCAGACGGGTCGAAGCCTACTGGGTCCAGGGTTAGTTTCGAAAGACAGCTCGAGCCGCGATATGAAGGCTAGAAGGAACGGGGTTGGTCTTTTAGTCAGTAAACGTCTAACACTATCTCCCGCTCCGCCCAAGAGCGGGTTTGCCATTGGAGGACGTTTTCCCACCATAAAAAAAGGGTCGTGGGAATCCGATGGTTGCGAGACACACGGGGCCATTCGTGGTAGCGACACGAAGAGAGGCCTGTACTATAATGGACGTCCTTCGGCTCAAACAGACAAAAACACAACAACACACAAAACAAACAACAAAAAAAAAATGACGATGATGATTATTGTCAATGTACAAAAAACTTCAAAATAAGAAAAAAACAGAGACTAATAATCCTTAATGAAACTGCCCCTAAATAATCCTTTAGGATTTACGATGAAATTAAAAAAAAGCAACTAAAAAGAATGTCAACACTCACCTCAAGAGGCCTTTTGGAAAAATTACGTCATAAATTTTAAGTAGGTATCCCCCTCGGGAACGACACTCAGACTAAAAAAACATTGAATAACAAAAAGAAAAATTATATTTAATGCGTACCAACCGTTTTCCATGACCTCCTTGAGCGCCAAAAAGCGTTAAGAGACCCTTTGTGAAATGCTCCGATGTATTTTTTTTATTATTTTACTTTGTCTCAGAACCTTCAGAAGTACCCCGTCTGTTAAAATAAAATATTCGACCCGTGAAATAATTGCGGCGGTAATTTTTTGCCCTCATTCAGAATCATCTATTATAGAGTGGTCCTTCGTTAATTTTGGATAATTATTGCGCCTCCGTTGTTATCAAATGGCACGTGTTAGAAATGGAAATTTATTTTCAGGAAAATATTTTACGTTTACTAATTGACGCGGTAATAATCATTAAACTTTGCGAAATAAAATTTGTTTCAGAACAACAATTAGGTAACCCAAATAAAGTTATTTTTGGAGTTTGTCATAGTATCTATTTAAATCGATACCTACAGGCTGATAATTGAGTAAATAAAAGGTCATCTCAACTTTTCCTCAGCAATAATACTCGTATGAGACACGTTTTTTCATACATATTGTGAAAACCTTACCATGATGTGATAAAATGTCAGGAACGTGAGCGAGAAAAAGGGATAGCGCTATATACTTACCATATATGGTTCCATCCATATAGCATTTCAATTTAGGTCGTCAAATGGATCGCGTCTCAGAAACTTAAAAAAGCGTCATCTCGAGGGAAAAGGTGGAACTACGGGCACAGTTCAAAAGAGAATCTTTTAACTACAAAACTTTCCCTACCCCTCGCTAGATGTCGTTACTAACATGTCGTACTATGGTGACCGAAAACCGAACTTACTGAAAACCGGCAAATGTACTAAATCGGAAAATACCCGACAGATGCCCCTAGTCGTTTGAAAATACTTTACCAAGTTGCGTGTAAAATTGTGACAATTAAACCAATTACAATTAAATTATTTCTCAATTGCAGCTATTACAATATTAGCCGACGTACCGAAAATAACAAGACCTTTTTCGCTGAAGTAGTTGTTATTTCTTTCTAATTGCAATGAAAGGTAATAAATTGGTCACGCATCAAAAATAATAGTTTCACGTAAAAATTTAATCGAACATAATTCCCGTCTCGTTAAGTTTATTTGAATTCTTTTTTTTTATTATTTATGTATGTTATGATTTCAAAAACTCTTCTTAAATCTACACACTATCAGTCTATTGTCTACAATTCTTCTAATCACTCCTTTCATAGGTCAGCCTGAAAAAAATATTTTTTGAAATAAGCAGTACTTACCTTTGTACAATTTTTTATAACATGTAAAACAAGCTTTTGCCCGCAGCTTTGCCCGCATACATAAAATATAACCTATGTCATTCAGGAATAAAGCAGTTTTCTGTCGGTGAAAAAATTTTAGTAATCGGACCAGTACTTTCAGAGATGCTGATTACCTCCTAAAAACATAAAAACAAACTTTACCTCTTTATTGTATTAGTGTAGATGTATCTTCTTCTAAATGTGTACATAAATTATAAAAAAAAATATCAAGTCAGATCACTAAAGAAACAGATAGATACCAACACAACACAAAAATTAATACACGAACAGACTAACCAACGCTATTCTGGGCCGTCGAACTGTACTACAAGTTATCATTGAAGTGTGGCCAGACAGACTGGAGAGTATTTCAACTTTAATCGAGTTGTGGCAGCGCATTATGCTTGCATCGCGATAGCTGGGATGGCTCCTACCAGTCCACAATTGGATCTTGATGGGATTAACAACTGCTCTTTGCTAAATCAAGTGCTTGGACGCTGGGGTATGGATCGTCGATGATGATGAGTATAGGTCTTTGATTAGTCCGACTGTCTTGACGTATTTAGGTCATGGAAGGACCGTGCCACGCAGGGGCGTAGCTAGGCGTGGGCGAAGTGGGCCCTCGCCTACGGCCTCGCACCCAAAGGGGGCTCGCGCAAGCCCTTCTTTAAGAACGAGAGTTTTTTTTTTATAGACTAGCTTTTGCCCGCAGCTTTGCCCGCGTACATAAAATTTACCCTATGTCACTCAGAAATAAAGCAGCTTTTTATCAGTGAAAAAAAAAATTAGCAATCGGACCAGTACTTCCAGGGATTACCTCCTACAAACAAAAAAAATAAAAAATAAAAAACTTTACCTCTTTTAAATTAGTGTAGATAGGCCCTTTTACCTGATGGTAAAAAGTATCTAGCTCGATGTGGTTCAACGCTGGCTGTCTTGTTTTAGAATGTATGAAAGAAAAAAGTCTTGCTGACGTGCATTCACCCACATCTAAACTAGTCCACGTTACGCCTCTGGTGCTCTGACTCCAGTCTGATCTCGCGCCTAACCTAGGATGTTGGGTTACAGATTTGAAGTTCTATCTATGATGAACGCCAAAATACTGATAACTTCACAGACAAATCATAAATGTTAGAGACCAGGCTCCCCTGAAAAATAACCCCCTAAAAGATACGGCAATGGTCATAGGTAAGCTTTCAAACCTTCTTTAAATTTTTATTCAATAAACAAGGACTTTTAATTGATTAGTTATAACAAGGTAAGACATAAAGAATTGCTAAACTTAAGTGGCAATGGGTAGAGCACATTACTCACAGAACAGATGGCCGTTGGGGCCGAAAGTTTC
The DNA here is from genome assembly GCA_929112965.1 of Mythimna albipuncta. Classification (NCBI taxonomy): domain Eukaryota; kingdom Metazoa; phylum Arthropoda; class Insecta; order Lepidoptera; family Noctuidae; genus Mythimna; species Mythimna albipuncta. The sequence continues at coordinate 14,688,722 of OV815969.1, forward strand.
TGGAGTGGCCACCGCGTACCGGAAGACGCAGCGTTAAAAGGCCTCCTGCAAGGTAGACAGATGACCTGGTGAAGGTAGCGGAAACAGTTGGATGCAAGACGCACAAAATCGTTCATTGTGGCGACACTTGGGGGAGGCCTATGTCCAACAGTGGACGTATATCGGATGAAATGATAATGATAATGAAGACATAAAGTAAGACTAAAATGTTTACATAAGACCTTTATTATAATACTGATGTTCTCAAATAAAGATTAAGGGTAGTCAAAAGTGGGTCGAAACGGTTCGTGTAAATAATGCACGGCATGCGCGCGGCCTGTTGTTGGAACTTGGCCTACCGTGCTCTTAGATTAATTGAATGTATGACGTCTGTACACACAACTCTAACAAATAATTCAAGTTTACGATAATGCAATTGGTAAAAATACAATAGTGTTCGCTCTTACTTTGCACTTTACAGTACTATTCCATAAGAGAAACAAGGATATTGCTATCGATTCATTTGACAAATGGGGAACCGTTGTGAGGTTTTTTTTTTTTTCGATGGGAAAAATCATGCATTGACATCCCCCGCCCTTGGGCGGAGCGGGAGATAGTGTCAGACTCTTACTGACTAAAAAACCCATCCCGTTCCTTCAAGCCTTCATACCGGGGCTCGAGCGCCCTTTCGGATAACCCTGGCCCCAGTAGGCTTCGACCCGGCTGGGCCCCTGCTGTTGCTGACAACTCCTTGAGGCGCGCAGGAACAGCGCGCGCCGTCGACGACTTGGGCTTGGTCCGGACGGTTACCGGACGGCCGGACAGCGAGCTACCCATTGCTCACTGTCCGCAAGCCCGCGCCTACGGTGGCTGGAAATCGGGATCGGAATCCCGGTGGCGGCGGCGAGAGCGCCGTTGTCTGATGCGGTCGGCCACCTCCTTAGCGAGCATTACTGCTTCGCAGAAGTCGGCGACCGCCTGCCACTCTTCCTCGCTCCGGACCATGGCCTCGACCAGGGCCCGGCGCGAGAGGTCTCCGCCGCCGATCACCCCCACGAGGGCACGGCGATACTCCGCCCAAGCAGGGCACACCGCAATTGTGTGCTCCACCGTGTCCTCCGGGCGTTCCGCACAGTGGCGACACCCAGGCGTCACTTCCGCTTTAATTCGGAACAGGAACCTCCCGAACTTGCCATTTCCGGTGAGGACCTGTGTCATGCGGAAGGTAAGGACGCCGTGAGGTCTTTCCAGCCACGCCTCAAAGAGGGGACTTATCGCCATAATTGTGGCGTGCCCATGACGGGGTTGCGATAGTCGCTGACGCCATTCCACCATGAGATCCCGCCAGAGCTTTGTCCGCTATGCCGCGACCTGTCGCGGCAGAAGACTTTCACCCCGGCGTTGCATCTCCACGCGTATGTCGTGCATGTGTGCATGGACTGTTGCCTCCAGATCCCACGGTGGTAGGCCAGCCAGAAGGTTCGCCGCTTCGCGGGAAATCGTGCGGTATCCCCGCACCATCCGAATTGCCATGACTCTCTGGCAGGCGTTCAGTATGGCCGCTGGTTGCTTTTTCAGCGACGGCGCCCACACCGGCGCCCCGTAGAGGGCCATGGAACGAACGATCCCCGCGTAGAGCCTCCGGCAGGAGGCGTCTGGACCCCCAAGGTTGGGCAGGAGCCGCTTGAGCGCGGCCCCAGTCCGGTTGAGTTTGGGAGCCAGACGTCGGAAATGCTCCACGAAATTCCACCGGCTGACGAGGACGAGTCCCAGGTACTTCATCGTCGACCCGACATCGATGTGAACTCCTCCTACCGTTAGTTGTGAACTCAATGGCGGCGCGTTCCGAGACCGGCGACCGTGGAAACACATGGCCTCGGATTTGTGAAGCGCCACCTCGAGAACCGTTGTGAGGTCACCCAGCGCATAAGTACCTACGTATAAATGACTAGATTTTTGCCGCAGTTTCACCCGTGTACATAAAATATAGCCTATGTCACATAAGAATAAAACAGTTTTCTATCAGTGTTAAAAGAATTAGCAATCGGACAATCATTACTGTCAGATATTACCTCTTACAAACAAAAAAGAACTGTACCTCTTTATAATATTAGTGTAGATGTATGACCCAAGACACCTAATACCATTTAAGAAATATTTGCGTCTTATCCATTTTTTATAAAGAAGTTAAGGGAATAAAGTGCATTGACTATCTTAGGCTGTTTTTAATATCGTGAGGATTTCATCATGCATGCGGGGCAATTCCGAAAAAATACATTTCAGGTAATTACCTACTACATTCATCATGACTGTTAGGCGATACAAAGTTCATCAGGCCAGCTAGTAAAGACATAAAGCTGTCTTGAATCGACATCTATCGTGATCTTTTACGTTTTCTCGCAGTGAGAAACACTTCATTGTTTATTTTCCGGGTACCCAAGCAATTATTAGGATAAAGCAATGTACTTTATTCCAAATTTATCTGGTGTCTACCTACTATACATAGATAAACAATCTTGTGCACTTGTTTTTCTAACCCTCTAGCTAGTAGGTTCTTGGACAGTGAACTACTTTGGTTCCCCAGAGAATCACGACCTCGGGCAAAGCCCGTTTTAAAAAGCTCTTTGTGAATTTTACCCAACAACTTAATGTTGGAAGATTTTTACTTAAAACCTGAAGAGTTAGAAGAGGTGGCTTACTAGTAACCTACACTAGGCTACTAGTAAACCAACGCTAATTTCTTTCTTTCTGTGGTGTTGTCGTGGCCAAATCTTAGAACTGATAACTTATTGATGTGGCCAACTAAAACTAGCCACATCGTTTAAACGTTAACGTTTGATGATATGTCATATCGTCAAACTTTAACGTTTCAATCAATCTGGCCAGTCTGTTTTACTTAGTCATATCATAATGTAATACATTTCTAAGATCTAGCCACCACAGACTCTTTCGGACATGCAGGATTGTCCGAAAGAGTAGCCCAGAAAAATAACTCTCGAGATTATGTTCGTCCATAATAAAAATATACATAGCACTTTGCAAAACAACTTCTTTCAAAAGCAAACATCTTGTAAATTAAAGCTTAATTACCATTCTTTGACTTCTGATATCGAGTGCTTAAGAAGGCTCCCGTTGCGAGCTAATTGACTTTCTACAGTTACAATAACAGTAATTGCAACAATCGGAATACGAAAGAAAACAATGAGACTAATACAATTTCTATAATAAGGAAACTCACTGAAGTAAATAGTTTTATTATTAGTTTAATCTGGCAATACGTACAGGTAAAAGTCCTGGGTTCGATTACCAGGTAGAGCAAAAAGTGATATTGAGTTTTTCCTTTAAAAACTCTGTTGCAACACGGAGTTAACTCGGAGTTTGAGGTTTGGTAGTATGACACCCCCATATCTCGGAAAGCCGTTAGTCCTACGCCTGATCGTGACCCAGCCGTGTTGGATTACCAATATCTCATCACGCTATGAGAATAAAGGAACAGAGAGTGCACCTATGTTTGCGCACGCTTGTGCACTGTTAGATACTTAATTGGCCACCAATATCAATGGAGATTCCGTTGATACCGGTCACTGTAATCGAAATTCGGCCAGGAGGATAAGGAGGTGTCAGCTACAGCAGGCACCCAGCCAGGTCGAAGCCGACTGGGGCCAGGGTTATCCCAAAGGGTGCTCGAGCCCCGGTATGAAGGCTAGAAGGAACGGGGTGGGTCTTTTAGTCAGTAAGAGTCTGACACTATCTCCCGCTCCGCCCAAGGGCGGGGGATGTCAATGCATGATTTTGCCCACCATAAAAAAAATACAGTTTTATTACAGTACCCTTACCATGAGTTACTATCGAAAAACTACACCATCTTACCGTAGTCAAACTCATGGTAAAGGAACAGTTTTGCTTGCAACAAACACCAGTCTCATTTCTGTGGCCCTAGTGAAAAAGAATCTAAGTCCAAAAATGCAACTTTACAGGAGACGCCGCATGCTTCAAATTCATGTTTGACCTCGTGTGTCATTTAAACCGCTACCAAATGAAATACGTGTGATGTTTTTTATAGGTAAACAATTTATGCTAGAACTACACTGCGCACACGTGTGCCACACACGCCGATCTGGGCGCCTCGGTCTCCATACATTTTATATGGAAACTAGACTTGTAGAGCTACACTAGATCCACGCCACGCGACGTCGTTCTCCGTACAAATCAGGCGTGTTACACGTGTGCGTCGGTCTAATGTAGTTCTAGCTTTATGCTCTTTACTATTATTGGGTTATTTTTTATGTAAAGTTAATAGTTTTTAAGATCGTGACTTATACCAATCACAAAATGAATTCCATAAGGGTATAAAATAAGTTAGACCCCTTCTCCCATAAGTTAAGTATTAATTCATGCACGTGAAAAGGGATACGCATTTGAAATTATTTTTAATTACTAATTACCTAATGCAAAGAAATATTTTTTTTCTTTATTTCAGTGAAAACGGATTTAAGTCTAATAATATCATTTCTTATTTTAACCATTTTTATGGACTAACTGTTGTTGTATCGATAAACACCAACCAAATTGAAATGTGGTTGATTTATGTTAATTTAGATAAGTTTTTATTTTTTCGTTTAAAACGATATAAATGGATTTGAAACCAACTTTTGTGGTTTTTTTCTTGTCAGTTGAATCCTTTTGCACACAGTAACTTCCTTATTTTTAGGGTTAGCTTAGATCTGTTTTCACCAAACGATAGAGTATTTTTTTCTGATCATTTCGGTATACTTAACTCATTTTCGACAAAATCGGACGTATACCCTTGTTCACTAGGGTCACAGATTTTAGAATTACTTGTACTTTGACTCTATACTCTCGATCTTGAGAAAATCAACAGCTACGAATTGTAATAATTTAATGGCTCAACGGTATGGAAAAAGGTGTGAGTGTAATACTCGTACTTAATTAGCTGATGCCATTTTAAAGAGAACTATTTCCAAAAATCGATGTGTTAGTATCGTGTCCGTTAGGACACATTCTATTTCCAATGTACCTGTAGGGACTACCCTTTGGTACATTGTTAGTTTAGTTTATAGTCTATGCAGCAAGCAAAACTTTTAGAAATACTTAATGAATTTAACATCAAAGTTGATGCAGGGATTGGCTGCTGCGTCTCACAGATTTGATTTCCGCATGGAACTTTTTTACATGTTCATTGTTCACCCGTTTTGGATGTAGGTTAGAGGACTCACTCACACTGCAGAACGAAGTTTTATTAACATAGGGTTGTAAATGAAAAGGTAAACCCGTCTAGTTCTAACTATATTCTTAACCACTGCTACTCCTCCAATTCAGAATAAACCTTGACGACCGTCAGAAAATCGTCAACGAGAATTTGAAGCAATTCAACTACGTTGCACCAGGCAAGAATATTATTCAGAAAAGAACAACGAAGGCGCAACCAAAAAACATAATTTCCACTTATCTACTTGGTATACTTACATTGTGCTAGAAATTAAAAACTGCACCGCAAAACCCGCCCCATAATCCAGGTCCCAACCGCTAACTAAAGTAAATATCCTCGAACACGTACATTTTGTGTTTCACTTCGCTCCGTAAACGTTGTAGTCCAAGTATTAAAGTAAAACTGAACGTAAACCGGTAAGTCTACAGTACTAAACCGAAAATGCGCTCACGCGGACCTACGCAAACAAATTGCAATGTATGTAAACAGAGGTTGGTACTCCGGTAGTGCCCTGGGCTCGGCACACGGTAGCGATTTTCGTCAATCGCCCGAAACAAAGAACCGGGGTGAATATTAGAGGACGGTGACACTTGAGCCGGTTTTTCATCAGGCAACAGACACCAGTGTGCCTCTTTCAAACCCTCCTTTTGAGATCCCGCGCAAGATTAGGCACTAGTTCTTATGGTGTGACCGTAGTGATGTTACAGAGGTGTGTTGAGATTATAAGCTGTAAAAATTGTCGATAGAATGGAACCAGATTGATGAATGACAACAGATGGATACAGTGCAGTGCAATTAACCTTAAATTTTAAGCGGTAATCAAATAATAAAGACAGAATCTTAGAAAACACTTAAATATACCTAAACAGAATATTCTCAAATTTGAAATTCTTAACAACGTTACGGGTATTACGACAGCATGTCTGGTACAATGGTTGAGCGATTGGTTACTGCGCTGCGTGACGCAGGTTCGATTCCCGCGTGGAACAAATGTTTGTATGACCAACAGGGAGTTTTTCCAGGTCTGGGTGCTTTGTGTATGTGAGTTTACATGTTTGTGAACGCACTCACCATACAGAAGCAATTCTTAGCGTGGAACAAGGTTTATTAAAAAAAAAAAGCAGTGTCATATTAAACTAAAAACAACCGCATTAAGGAAGATGCTCTACTCATTAATTTTTTTTTTTTTTTAAATATAAGGAAATCTTAATTCGGTGGGCTACCCTGATTTGGCCTACCTTAAGTTTTCAAACCCATTAAATATTCATTTTTAAAACTATCGACACGGACACATCACTGGCTCGTTATTGCACGTCATCACTAGTATAGAGCGGCGCGACGCCCGCCACTCGACGCCGCGATGATTCAGCATTCTCAATCCAAAAGCCTTTTACGATTCCTCTTTCATTCTCAACGAACGTGAATTCGACTCGTTCCCACGCAATTTTGAACGCGCCTGTACTGAAAACTATTTGACAGTTGTTGGTTGATGCTCAGTTATTCATTGGTTGCCGGATTTGAATTAGGGATATAAGTATATGTATACCGATATAAGTTTTTTTCTTCTTGTATATCTGCGGGTTTATTGTTGTAAAAACCCTAAGATTGTAACAAAACATGTGAGAGTTTAAAATCTCAATTTACAATTTTATCTATTCGAATCTTTTTGAAAATAAAATGCATACAATTAAACGGGATTTATCATAAACTTCGGTGTTTACAATTAATACTTTTGGTAGTTTTCTAAATATTCTCAAATGATTGGGTTGCACGACTACAAAATAGCTGGTTTCTAAATTGGAAATTTTAAGTTAAGAATATTTCAAATTCAACTCTATTTGCTTTAGTAAGTTTGAGATAAGTTATCGATTTGAAAACCGAGGTCAGAATCGATCTATTTAACCAAATAACGATAAAATAAAGCGTTCAACCTACAACATTTTTTTTGTGTTTGTTCAAAAACTACATATAAAGAAAAAAAGTTATGCTTTCATAAAACCACCCGAATTGTGTAAAAACATTTCCGTAAAAAAAACTTTTCAGTGAAAAGCTTTTTAGCAAAACTCTCTGTAGCCAAAGAATAGCCCTGGTTTTGTTCAGACTAAAGCAAATTGGCCGAATCGGGCCATTCTGCAGTGTTAACAGAACTTTGTTACATTACAAAGTTTTACACTGACCAAGCAATTTAAGTTGGTGACTTATATTGGCTTGAATCCGTCTTAACTGGACCATAAAGAGATTTAAAGGTTTACTTCCTAATGGTTTTAGCCGCAGCCACACATTTAAATACTTACGTAACATGTGTTTGTTAGCTACTCTGTACTGTTTCATAACTGGGCAAAGGTCGTCCCCCATTTCTAAATTCAGGATTGTCTTCCTACATTTCCAGAGAATGACATCTAAGTCGTCACGCTATCTCCGTCTTGATTAAAGCGCTGAGTGTGAGTTGTTTTTATGTCAAACCGATCAAAACGTTTACCGCGTTTGGCTCCCTGATTGGTTAACAGTTTGAAGTGGACCAATCGGAGCGCTGAACGTCATAAACTTGTCGATCGCGTTAACGTCAAACAAATTCGCACTGGGCACTCTGTTACGGCCCTGTCTCACGATTTTGTGTTTCACTGGCCTTTAGAGGTATGCGGAACCAGTTCTCGCATACTTTCATTGAAAAAGGCGGATCCTCTGACTAGACAGATATTGTGTCTGGTCCGAGCAACTGCTCGATAGTTTATTTTGGACTGATACATATATTCTAATCGCGCAGAGAACTCTGATACCGTGACGCAAGATCTTGAATGTCCTCACGAGCCAAACGATCGTCACGACTTTATAAAATGTACATAGTTGGCCTTTTAATGTTCCCACGGCTGGGACTCAGGCCTCCTCTCTAGGAGAGGGGATGGGCCGTAATCCACCACGCGGGACCAGTGCGGGTTAGTGGTTGTCACATATCTTCGAATTTTTGGTTCTAGGACATGCCGGTTTCCTCACGATGTTTTCCTTCGCCGGTTTGAGAGCAGGGGCGATGAAATATATTACACAAAGTAATGCACCTGGCTGGCTTACAACTCGTGAATCGGAGCCGTTACCACTCGACCACCACTGCTCACACACACGACACGACACGACTTTATATGTAGGTATTATTATTCTACATAATTATGTAGATTAATTTTATACACAAGTTTTGATAGATTGTTTTCCTACACACATTTTTGTTTCATTATTGTATCAGAAAAACAAAATAAAATTATCTGGATCGGTGTTATGGCAAGTAAAAGAAAAGAAGTCGTCTATTTTATTATATCACAAAAGTCAATAATATCACACAAAAACCTTATCAGTTCATAATTATGATTTTAGTACAGTGATTTCACAAGTTTAATATAGACATAAACTGCTACCTAAAGTAATGTTAGGTGGGTATTTTATACGTAACGCTTTTCAGCCTTTCAAGATCCTTTAAGGGGCTTCATTTTCCATAGAACGATTTACTATGTATTACTTGACTTATTCTTATTACATCAGCAGCTATACTTTCCCACTTCTGATATTTTTAAGCGCGAAATCATGTAACGACTTCTGATCTAAGGCATGTTTCGCATCTCCACTCTTTTCACTTCTAAGAACAAAAAAAAATAAGCTTGAACGATTTTTTTTTTTGTAGGTGACAAAATCGAAAATGAAAAGAATTTTGGTTACTATATTACACACATTTGTTAACGGTCTGTTATCTGCCAAATCCACCATAACTGAAACTTCATAGTAGGGCATCGCTCCTACCTGTGTTGGGGACATGCACTGACAAGAAGAAGACACTGTGGAGCATACGGTAGAAGTGTGCCCCGTTAAGGATAGCATTAAAAGCAAAACAAGTTGTTACAATACCAACTGTTTACTGCAGCCGCCATTTATCATGCCACCAATGCAATAAAAGTTAGAATCGTGTGGATGGGCACTAACAAAGGTTTGTTTAAAGTTCTAATCTGAACGCAAATAGAGTGTAGCGACATCTATGGCGCCACATAAGAACTACGAAGAAAGTACGAAATCCTGCATCGCGCAATCAAAGTTCTCCGCGCGATTTGAACATATACGACAGCCCGAAATCATCTATCGGGCAGTAGCCCACCAGACCATAACACCTGTCTGGTCGGAGGATCCTCCCTTTTCAACGGAGGTTTGCGGGACTTTACTCTCTGTTCCGCATACCCCAAACTGGTGACCCTCGACAAAGAACGTCAGCGCAGCCTTCGTGCAGCTACTACTTCGTGACGTCATCATCACTTCCTCAAGCTTTCGAGCAGCGAGCCATACAGCCAGCACCCACGGCTATAGAGGGTATCCTGACTACCAGCATGCCTACCTGGTCATACCTGGTCATCACCTTCAGCCTCATCAGCGACCTTGGCTTAGCACACCGCACCTTCGGCCAGTCACATGAAGAGCCATGAAGAACCTCTCCTGGTCGACGCCAACAGTCAAGCCCTACGTCGCACAAGCACCGCTCCGACTCACTGGAGCCAGCAGCACTACTCCGACTCACTGGAGCCTGCAGCATCATCCCGACTCACTGGGACAGCACCACCCCGACTCACTGGGGCATCATCCCGACTCACTGGGACATCATCACCCCGACTCACTGGGGCATCATCCCGACTCACTGGGATACCAACACCCCCGACTCACAGGGGCATCACCGCAGACAGTTCCGACTCACCGAGAACTATGCGGCATCGGTTCCGACCCACTGGAACCAACCTACGCTGGCCTGGCACGCATCAAGAACCACCGATCTCCGATCTCCGGAGGGGAGTGATGTAGCGACATCTATGGCGCCACATAAGAACTACGAAGAAAGTACGAAATCCTGCATCGCGCAATCAAAGTTCTCCGCGCGATTTGAACATATACGACAGCCCGAAATCATCTATCGGGCAGTAGCCCACCAGACCATAACACCTGTCTGGTCGGAGGATCCTCCCTTTTCAATGGAGGTATGTGGGACTTTACTCTCTGTTCCGCATACCTCCAAAGGAGTATAATTATTATGATCTGTATGACTTCTAAATAAATACTGCTCTCCATGCGTCACTGTCTAACTACAACTATGAAGATGTACCAAAGACTATGTTAGTTCAGCAATCTTAAAGATGATGAGGATCCTAAGCTCCATGAGCGCTTAGCAAAATCTCAATGAATAAATGCCATATCGCGGAAAAATCTTAATAAAAATATAAGCATTAATCAAGCCAGTTGTATGAGGCCAATGAAAAATGGCGATTGCCATTAAAATGTAAACGCACAATGGTGGCACGCGACGTTCGTAATTACAACGTTTAACTGACATCAATCATCGGACGGATCTCGGCTCCGTTTTTATTGCGATCCGTTTTTATCCTTGTTTTATGTTTTGATAGAGTATGATGATACAATCTAGATATTGTCTCATCAACGTTGTGTGTGTTAATCTTCTGTTTCTCTTACCTTTTTTTTGTATCATTTTCCTTGTTCTTGATCTCAATGTTGCCTAATGGAAAATCATAGATTAGGTCTATGGTGGAACGAACTAGAACAGAAGATACTTGTTCAGACATGACATGCCAATTCTTATTGACGTATAATTCCACACGGCTGTGCGCTTAACAAATTTGGAGTAGAAGCACACGGTATTAAACGGTGAAATACCGATTTTCAACTATAGATAGGTCCTCCGGTATGCTAGCTCCTGCGCTACTCTCTTTCAAAGTTTAAGGTTATGTTCGCATAGCTTTTAACTTTAAAAGATTAAAAATACCTACTTCTACTTAGAGAAACAAGACGTTTGAATTCCTAGCTTCTTGTCAAAGACGCAAATAGTTATGTGCGTCAAGCTAAACTATCCGGAATCAATAGTATCCAATATAAATTAATTCAGGGCATGTTCCAAATTTCATCCAAATCTGTATCTCATCTAACTGTAAGTACCTCTTCTGTCTCACAGAGAGGCTATTTACTTGATTTTAGTTTTGTACAATAATTTATAAAGCACGAAACATAATAATATGGTTTCTGAAACCACTATCAAAATATTTAATGAACCAGTATTTTTTTTTTTTTTTTCGATGGGAAAAATCATCTTATGACAACCCGCGTTCAAATATTACTTATTAAGGAGAGAGGGGGTGCGGGGGAATATCACGCTATCTCTTTTGTACTCATTGTAAGCTAATGGCGGTGACGTCACATTTCAGTATGTGCATCTGCTGCTGTTACATGACAGTTTTCCCTTCCACTGAGATTTAATAACTTAGGAAAATATATTATGTAACGGATTTGAATAATTCTTTGTATTTGCCATTTTTGATATTTTACAAATAATAACACAAATGAGTCAAATACCCAATCGCACACAGATCACCATACTTTGTGGAATCACAAGTATTGCAAAATAATCTAAACTGATACTATCACTAAAGCTATCACTTTTCCTATCCCCTGAAAGAATCAAATAAAATTTCCACGATAGAAATGTTACGATGGAACTTGGGAAATGCGTTCGAGACGAGAGAACCTTTTATTTTGATATACCTCTTTGCTTATTGTATATTTATGGAAGTTTTGTCCTAGAAATCTCCTAGAAAAGAGACAGAAAAATGAATGGAATTGAAGTGTTTGAAGTTTAAAATGAAAATGGCGACATATTTTATATTTGAAACTGACTTCAACCAGTGGCTCTGCCCGCGTTGTTTTAATTTTTTATCATAAAAATTATAACCTATAAGTAAAAGTTAAGAAAAGTAATAAGTTAATCCACGAAACAAGCTATCTATATAGGTACCACTATCTAAAACTGCTCAACCATTTCAGCATGAAAGAGTAACAAACAAACATATACATTATACATGTCATACAAAGCCTTTATAATATTAGTGTGTCTACGTTGTGTACCCAACAATCCTGTGGTCCCCTTTAAGAGTTTTATATAATACTAGCTTTTGCCCGCGGCTTCGCTCCCGTTCTTCCTTACTCTACCCTACTCTACCCTACTTTACCCTACTCTACCCTAATCAACCCTACTCTACGCTACTCTACCTTACTCTACCCTACACTTCCCTATACTACCCTAATTTTCTTTTTTTTTCATTAGAACCTTCTACTCACAATAACAAACACAACAAAAAAAGAATTAGCGAAATCGGACCAAAGGAAATAGGAATTCATTTTTATATTTATAAGTACCCAAATAACCAGAAGCTAATCGTGAGTTTTATAATGTGCATAAATACAAGATCCACTGCAGTAAACCAAATTAGAAACATAATTTTTCAGTATAAATACTAGTTTTAGTGTGTTAAAAAATGATGCATCTAATTTAGTACGATAGAAAAAAATCACGAAGATGCCTCCAAAAAATTATTTTATGGATTAAAAACCGGACTCATATACATGCGTGAGCAGTTTAGAGCAGGCCTACGCCCTAGAAGCGACCGCTATGAATAGCGATGACATACAAGAGTAGAAGAAACAAATGAAGGAACGAGATAATGTAAATAGATTGAGAGGAAGATCAGAAGATGTGTATATTTTGTAATATAGTTTCTATAACTAAGTTTTTTAAAATTGTAGGTGGTGAAATAAAGAGCATTTTTATTTTTATTTTATTTATTTATTTTTATAATATTATTATACCGCCGTGCATGCAATAATTCCGATTGTTTGTAACATTTTACCGTTACATAGAGTGTTTTAATTTTAAAATCAAATCTGTAGATTTTTAGTAAATTACTGAAATTTTTCATGCGAGTATTTTGCAAGCACTATGTCTTTGCACATCTCTTTGTTTTGTATGCAGTCTGAGATTAATAATACTTTAGGTCTTCTAATCCTCTTTATCTATCTTTTAGATTGTTCACCATATTTTATGTGTAGGTACCCTAATTATAACACCTAGAAAACTTAACCCCTTCGCAACGTCACACACCACCGTCTATCTTACTAATCTATCTTATATTTTATGTGTACCCTAATTATAACACCTAGAAAATCCTAACCCTCACACACCACCGTCTCCCCAACTCAAACAGTATCACACTCGCTATTAATGTACCGTGAGTGAAGCACAGTGGAACTTGTGCTAAGTTATTCAACACTTTGCACGAGCGAGACGTGTCTACAGTTCGACGTTGCCTACAGGGACGGAGCGATCCGCTCTCGGTAAATTATGAACACGTCAACCGTATGTATGTTTGCTTTGGTTCATGTTCAGGATGTATGGAGAAATTTGGAGAGCTATAAGTGTTGTTAAATAGCAGAGTTACTGCAATGGAAAGGTTCGCATAATGATATTAATGAAAACAACCAAATTCAACCTAAGGATCTATCATCATGATCAAGCATACTCCTTCGTTGGCCAAATCATCGGTTACTATCAGGTGAGATAGTGGTCAAACTCGAGCCTATCTATAGTAAAAATAAATATACACTAATAAAAATATGTCTGGTGGATTATATATATAGCCTTTAGATTTTTAAAATCTTTAGGCAATAATAATTAGTTTTGTCAATCATTATTTTCGTTCCTTACTTTGCAACCCCGCAAACATACATTTTCAATTTTTTTATAATTTAATCTCCTTCTTTTAGTGTTGATGGTTCATTTAATAAAACTGTTTGTGCCTAGCAGGTAATCACATTAATTAGAGTGAGTAGTAGATATACTTACTTACAACTTAGGTGTCGATCAACTATCTGTTACGGGTAATTACGAAATACAAATTATCTTCAACACTACAGAAAGAATTTCAACCCAATTCGCGTAAGCATCGAATGGTTTCACGTGCAATGTACAACGTATCGTAGCTATGTTCTTTGAAACGTAACGCTCACGCTTGTGTCAGCCAAGCGATTTGAGAACAAAGGAGGCGGCCGGCAGCGCGGGTTCGTTTCAAATATTCCTCCATTATAGGATACACACTGCTCATAATTCTGAAGGGCATTTACATCTAGTTTATTTAAGAACGTTATTTTTCTCATCAGTATTAACAATAATTCACTTACTGAGAAACTAAACAATATATTTCAATTTAGCTTCACTTTTCTTGGACTGACCGACATTTGACTAATCAAAAGTGCCTGTAAATGGTCTATTTGAAATAAAGGCTTTGATTTGATTTGATTTGACATTAAATGTTGATGTGAACGTACAGGGAGAAATTAAAAGTATCGAATTTTATACAAAGCAAAAATAGTGTGGGTAGGCGATCACTTAAGTGTCTGTCATCAACCGAGTGAGCTCAGGTATAAAAAAAATGTATATACTAGATGTGGCATGCAATTTCATCAACGTACTTTATTCACATCATTTGAGAAACATTGCAATCATAAAGACACAAATTAATATTAACAAACCATTGTCTATCCATTTTTCAGATAAGTGGCGGGGGTCTAGGGTTTACAAGACCGCGGCAGCGTCCAGCGAAGGCTACATCCAAGTTCTTTCGTCCATTCGGGTATTTTTGAACATTGGTATTTTGTGTTTCGATATAGCGACAATCGGCATTTAAAACTTTCGGTATTTTGTATTTCGGTGTTTTGTTTTTAGGTATTATGAACTTTCGGGATTTTGATACTTACCCTTAGTAAGATATAATTATACATTGTCACAGTTGTCTATCCATCTTGTCATTCAAGAAATAAGTATCCGACGATATCTGTATTTTTTTTATTTATTTATTATATACTTTATTGTACATACAAAACATAACAAAGAAAAACTTATATCTAAAACAAGTACAATGGGCGGCCTTATCGCATTCCGCGATCTCTTCCAGGCAACCTAGAATAGACAGTAATTGTCAGAACATGATATGGGCTGTCATAAGTTCAACAATTAGTACTATTTTAAAATTAATAACAACTAAAATAATTATAATTGATAGATACACAGATACATACATATGCAATATAATACATACATAAATACATACATACCAAATAATAATATATGAGCAATCATGAGAAAGGACGACTTTCGAAAAATCACAGCGACAAGTAGTGATCCTTAACAAGTCTCTTGAAGGCAGGCAACGATTGAGCGCGTTTTATATCATCCGGTAATGCATTCCACAGACGGGTAGCCTGGACAGTAAATGATTTATCTAAGAAAGTTGTGGAATGCACCGGCATCTTGAGTCGTAAGTTATCTGATGACCTAAGAGATTTAGAATGGGAGTCGCAAAGAAACTGAAAACGATTCTTGAGGTAAAGAGGGGTAAAAGGAGAAAAGAGTATATTATATAAAAGAGAAAGAATATGAGCATTCCGGCGAAGGCGAATTGGCAACCACTTGAGCTTCACACGAAATTCAGAAACATGGTCATATTTTCGCAAACCAAATATGAACCTTATGCAAAAGTTTTGAAGCCGCTCAAGTTTATCGAGTTGTTCTTGTGTAAGGTCAAGATAGCTAGCAGCAGCATAATCAAGGATGGGAAGAAGAAGTGATTGTGCAAGTGCAATCTTGGTGGTAGTCGGAAGAAAATTACGCAGTCTCCTTAAAGAACCAGCAGACGCAAATAATTTACGGCTAACTTCCTGTAGCTGGGCAGACCAAGTGAAGTTCTTATCAATGACTAACCCCAAGTTTTTAACTTTCTCGGAGAAGGGTATAACTGTGTTATCGAATAAAACCTGGGGAAGAGACGTCCAGTCAATCTTTGAAACCAACCTAGAACTGCCCACTACAACAACCTGCGTCTTTATAGGGTTGACCAAAAGTCCATAACGTTTACTCCACTCGCATATGCGGGCCAGATCATGGTTGATGGTGATTGCTGATTTGTCTGAGGCTATCCTCAGACAAATCAGCAAGAGGAGCTCGTGAGTAAATTTGGAGATCGTCAGCATAAAGATGGTAGGATGAAATTAGATTATTGGAGATTGAGTTAATAAAAACTGCGAAAAGTAAAGGGGATAAAACGCCACCCTGAGGTACCCCGGCAGAAGTACAACACCAGGAAGACAAAGTCTCTCCGATGCAAATACGTTGCCGACGACCAAACAGGTAACTACGAAACCAGTCAATCACCGATGGAGATATATTAAGAGAGCAGAGAATGCCAAGCAAAACGTCAAAATCTACAGTATTGAATGCATTACTGAAATCGAGCAATGCCAAAACCGTGAGATTGCCGCCTTCCATGGCAGACCTTATATCATCCGTAATATTGATAAGGGCTGTGGTGGTACTATGACCAGGACGGAAACCGGACTGGAAGGGATTGAGGAGATTATTTTTAGACAGGAAAGTACTGATTTGGTTACAGATTAATCGTTCTAGGACTTTGGACAAGAAGGGTAAGACGGATATTGGACGGTATTCGGAAAATAATGTGGGGTTGGACTTTTTCGGCAAAGGAATAATTTGAGCATCTTTCCATGAGCATGGAAAGACACCGCTAGATGTAGAAAAGTTGAGGATGTGGCATATGATAGGAAGGATTACGTCCAGCACCGGTAGCAACATTTTACGGCTGATACAATCAATTCCTACAGCATTCGAAGTAATCGATAGAATGCTTTTCTTAACATCACATACAGTGAATTGACTAAAAACAAATGGAGAGTAACTGGGAGTCGGAAGAGATGAAAGATAATTCAACGTTTCTAATTTTAATGTCCACCAGCGTTTGATGGCGGTGGTTGTGCCGACACATTGATAATTGAGAAGGGGATATGCGCACGGAGATATATGGCAACACCGCCACCACCACCAACGGCTCGATCGTTTCTTATCAACACAAAGCCAGGAAGAGAGTAGCTAGTAGAAGGTAAGCAGGGTTTAAGCCACGACTCGGAAATAAGAATAGCATGGATGTTTTTACAGTCAAAATTTGCTAGCATATCGTGGAAATGAGCCGGAATACTCTGGGCGTTAATATGAACAACGTTAAAATTGTTAGGTACATCAGAAAACTCCGCTGTAAGACTATCTGCAAGAGACGGAATACTCATGTAACTTTCATCGTCACTGGTTAAAGATAAAAAACTTTCACTATCGTTGCTGTTATCTAAAGACATAAATAAATAAAAATATAATATAAATATATAAATAAAATCCTATATTATAAAAAATAAATAAAAAATTGATTTATATACCAAATAATTTGGTTTACCTGCCGGTGCCGTTACAATTTTATAACAAAATCAAAATAGACATAAAGCGGATGCATCTCGACATACATTTTCACTGTTTTTCATACAACCGCTCTTACGCGAGTGTACGTACATTTAATGTCAATCTTAATAAAATTTAGAAAAGACAATATACAAGAACTCAGCTAATTATGCCTTGCTACATATAACGAAACGTACTAATATTCTATTGACAGTAAAACTAGGCAATATGTTTAAAAGATTATAGCCTTCCCTTTAAAACAAAAATAAAAAGTGTTTACTGACACTGACAGTGACAGTGACAGTGACAAATTAGAATATAAATAATTTGCGAAACGTCATGTCAAGCTAAAAATGAAAAGAATTACAAAATTAAAAGTGAAGGTAACAAAAACAAAATCAACAATACCCGAACATTGAAACATCACGAAACACAAATCACTTCTTCAAGACTGCAGCACGCTTAAGCCTTGCAGTCTTCGCAGCAGCAGCAGCAGCAGGCACCGGCACAGCCTTAGGATCGCACTTTTCGAGCTCAATACCTACAGGCTGAAGAGGCGCAATCTTGTCTAACTCGGCGAGAGACTCAACACGGCACCGCTTATCATCTGAGCCCAGGACGTATACGCAGCCGCTCTTAGTCCAGCTCCTGGAAACGCCGCATCTCTCCCTCGCAGCCAAGAAAATGTCATGCCGTGCCTTAGTAAGGAACTCGGACATAGTGATGCCAGAGCCCTTTAATTTGGCTTTCAAAAACCAAATCCTATCACGGACCGCTTGACTGCTAACTTTGAACAGGATAGGCCTGGTTTTATTTGCAGCCGCACGCCCCATCCTGTGACTTCGGCTAATGTCAGCAACAGAGAAGTTGCTCAGCTGCAACTTACCGCAGACCAACTCGGTAACCACCTTCGAAGTGTTCTCCTTATTCCCTTCGTCAACTCCATGTAGCAGCAGGATCTTTCTTCGGCCACGCATCTCCATTTGATCGACACTACGCGCAAGCAACTCCACCTGCCGCTGAAGACTGTTGAGAGCTTGTGTGACGAATTTTTGGAAAATCGTGAACTCCGCTGCCAAGCCAGAGGCCGTGACAGGTGACTGCGGCGTCTTTTGCAACTCCTCTTCAAAGACAGCCATTCTTGTATTGAACAACTCCTTGAGTTCAGTGATAGTGCTTGTCAGTGATTCCATAATGAAGTCAAGTGGATTGTAAAATAAAAATGATGAGAATATAACGCTACACCAGCAGGTACAAAAGGTTAACTTTTAAAATATTTCATAAAATCTTATAAAAACTGTTTATATATAATTAAATTAATTTTAAAAAACAAGAGCTAATTTTAATTTATGCACCTGTTACAACTACCCACAGGGAAAAAAAAAAAAAAAAAAAATGTATTATATGTTTGTGGTCAGGTACTAAATAACAAATTGTTGTATGCTTATTTCTTGAATGGCAGAAATTAAACGAAATAGAAAATGTGACAATTCGTGACTGTACACAATCAACCTAGTTTATCGCAGTCCATAGCTGAACATAGACCTGTCCCCTGCTCCGCCACAAGACCTACTTTCACGCCTTTGGCTGGTTATGTGAACCAGCCAAAGGCGTGAAAGTAGGTCTTAAAAACTTAAAAGTTCCATTGGTCCCTAAAACAATGTTCATCCGTGTGTATTGCTGACCGGTCGAGCGGCCGCGTCCGTGCGCAAACTTCACCGCCAATTTGTTAGCACCTCACAAAGCAACCTCTTTTAATATTATTCTACCAGCCACGGAACCCTCTCAAATTAAACGCTACAATATAATATTTGTGGCATTATGAAAAGCTTGCAAACTGGATGCTATTCCCGAGTATTTCCTCTTCATTTTTTTGTGAACGAGTCAAGGATGGTGCAGCCCGAATTCGTTTGTTTATTTTAATGTTGAATTTTTTTAAATGCTGTGAATGGATAAAAGTTTATAATTATTACTAGCTTCGTTTCGCTAGCGTGAAAGTAGATTTCTCCATACAAACTTTGGAGCCCCGTTTAGTTACATTAAAGAAGAAATTTTAGAAAATTATCTTTTAGAAGCACTAAGAGAGTTTACCTACTACGTCATAAAAAGAAACCTTGACCAAAATTTCACACTCCTCGTTCCAGTATCAAGTATCGGCTGTGCGTTAATATATCAGTCAGTTTTTCTTTTTATAAAATTAAAGTGTTTTATCTGAAAAATTAGTGAAGTTGATAAAATGATACGAAATATTTAGCACGATTACACCGATTCTATATCGGTGCAATACATACAGTACATACAGTTCACCCAAATTTCACGTTTTATTAATAGATAAATTCTTTATTATACACCAAAAATAAAGCAATTACCAAAGAAACTTAAAGTTTTAATAGGATGTCACAATGGGCGGTCTTATCGCTAAAAGCGATTTTTTACAGACAACCTTTGGATGGATTTGGCAGAGAAGGATAAAAAGATACACAGGTAGTTCTAGTTCTAACTATACCGAAATTAGTTATAACTACTGCTACTACTAAAAGTACTACCTATAGTTATATTAAAATCGAAAATTTGAAAACAACATTTAACGTTAACAACGTTCTGTATTATCCCCTAACGATACTAATTTTCATAATCTCGTGTCGCTAAGAACAAAAATACTACTACAACAGCCACTAGTGAAAACGCGATCTTACACAGGGTGTTCTTTTTGTAGACCAGATTTGAAATATGCGTAGCAGTGCCACAAAATAGATAAGTACAGAAGTCAATCTCATGTATGTACTTCACTTTTTATACTTACGCTCCACGGTAGCTCTAGGGTCAGCGAGCGCATTGCGCCGAACTGTACGAGTGCGACCGGTCGATTGAGGCGAGATATCGTGTCCGTGGGCAGTGTCTATGTGTGCGTTGCTCGAGCGCGCTTTATATGTAAATTGACTTCTGTACCTACCTATTTTGGCAGTAGCCTTCACTGTTCAATTTGTTCATTAATCAATATTTATGTATATAACAAAAAAACAATATCTATCATTTGTGCTGAACATTTAACGCGCCTCACCATCAACGATTGCATCACTTTTTACCATCCAGTGGGATCACAGTCAGGCATAGTTTATATCAATTAAAAAAAAAGTTTGTAGCTATTAGCTACCGGTAAAATATCACCCAACATAACAATGAGATCATTGAAAAAAGTCTCCATTTAAAAATAAAGCCACCTGTACCTAAACCCCACCTATTGTTCAGGTAACAAGTGTCTTCAAAAGTAGCTATTAACTACTCCAGGGACCGAGGAGCCGACAACGAGGTCTCATTTCTGCTTGGTTCCGAGGGTTGAGTGTCCACTGCCTTTTGTATTTGCCCTACGCTTTCAGCAATCATTTTCGCAGAAATTACGCCACTGAACAATGTTACGGAATTTGATACGGGTGACGGTTCTGTATCCCAACGAAATACTACATTTTATTAGAATAATCTCTTTTTTGACTTAAGTAGTCCCAGATAGGAAAAAAATTTTGATCAAAATTTGAATGACGACAATTATTTTTCAAAAACTTTTCAGTGTGTAAAAAAAAAACAAGTTTTGTGAAAAATTCAAGTAAATCACAGAATTATCGAATGCCAACAGAATTTTCAGGCGTTATCTCTCTTTTTTCGCGTAGCCTCTTCATCAAAAATCGCGTTGGATTGCGTTAGATGAAGCAAAAAGCTTTTAAACCATGCTTGACGTTGACGATAGACGAATGGAATAGGAGCCTCTTAAGTAAACCTTTCCATGTCATTATTTTTTTCCCTAAGTGTATATAATACAAGACAACATTACCTTATTTGTTTCTGTTGTACAAATAAAACAATGTTGCAACACACAAACACCACTAAAACTTGTCGACTTGATGGAAATAACCAGATGGAAACAACTAATAGGGTTGGAATGTAAAGTTCGTCCTCAGTTATTTTGTCTAGCGTAAAACTTTCTGGAGCTAAAATGTAAAACAATAGAAGATCGCTAAGTGCAACACCTCGATGACAAGCTGTCTCCAGTCCTGTCTGTTGTAATAACTTAATATAAATTGTTTGACAAATGTTAAGTTTACATTTTTGCATAGAATTTCAAAGAAACTTGTTTACTTTACAAGAAGGTAGAAGATAGAGGTAGAATTCGATACACATCTACAGGTAAGTTTCAATAAAAAAAAATCTGATTGTTTCAGCTATATTATGGATCACTATAAAATAACTAGATTAATGATGTTTTTAAAGTGTTTTGGACGCTTTGTAGATAGAGCCACTTTATTTGAGACAACTACAAACTTTTTAAAAGTTGCCAGTTGCACTGCGCAAATCCAATTGCTACATGTGTGCAGTTCTATCAGTTTCATGTTTAAACAGCTAGTTGCCAATTACTGTAACAGTTGATCCATCTGCAAAGCGCCTAAGTGCTCTTGCCATAAAGCTTTGATGCATAAGACATGGCCTACCAACATTCTAGTCAAATTTCTCATTTTAGAACCTTAAATCATGCAGTAACATAAGTAAGTAGCAGCTAAGCGTTACCGTCTAACAAAATCCCATCAGACGCATAGAATATGAACACACAAACTTAACTACGAAATGAATAATAGGTACCACATCCCGCGCACATCCCTCGATAGTAATACGTCACGTCCCGACGCAGGCCCAATTATTTGCCAAGTTAATTATGTACGCTCAAATCCAGACCGATGAGGCCACACTAAATGACCTAACCACAACATTCGGCCTAATGTATACACAATTCTAAATTTCAGGGCAATATCTGGCTCAATAACACTTGTGCCATTAACTCTCTAGCGGAATAGACATTGGCTTATACGCACCTACGGCCAGCGAATGCAACGCAATCCCTACCCTTACAACTTATCATACAGTTCAATTTTATTGAAACACGAGGTTTTTGGATCAAGTTGGCACTGAAACCAGAACATTACATCAACTTGAAATTGTTCAACCCATTATGGGCACTGTTTTAGGGACGATACGATGGGTATTCTTTTGCAGCGTAAGAGCGATATACCAGACCGATTTATTCTATTTCATACCGGCACAAATTGCCGACAGTTAGGTTAACTGTTGCTCGCAGTGCTTTCTATCTTCGCTATTGTGTTTTCCCTGATGTATTGCAAAGCATATTAGTGTAAAAACCGGAATGTATTCATTTTTACATTGCGTGCTCGTGCTACAATCATAATGTGCGAATCTTATGAAAAAGGGCTGGGGAGAAGTTTTCCTAAAGAGAAAATATTAGGGGAATTTGGGCTTACAGAATTCGTTTTGTACATCCAATTTTATATTACGTACGCTGATGCAAAAAAAAAAGAAACAAATGTTTGAACATAATAAATTTTCTAGATAAAGTCCATTCTTTCCTTACTTAATATTATAAATTTGAAAGTAACTCTGTTTCTCTGTCTGTTACGCTTTCACAGTTAAACTGCTGAATCGATTTTGATCAAATTTGCTACAGAGTAAGCTTGAACTCCAGGGATAGACATAGCCTACTTTTTATCCATCTTCGATTTTGACTTCGCGTCCGCAGTAACTAGCATATACACGGACGAAACCGCTGGCAGAAGTTAGTTAACAATAAAGGGCAAGACTGACAATAATTAAATAGGGCAGGAAAACGATATAAAGAGCATTTTCTATAAATACGAGAGCAACCCTCTCTTTATATTTAAAGGGCCTTTCCACTTAAGTCGATGTTTCGCTCCCCCATACAACTAAATACTAATGTGAAAATACCCTTACAGCTGCCAAACTAAGATAGCGAAGTATATATAACAGGCCATCAAAAGGCCGTTAGACGGACGGTATCAATTCAAAAGTATCAATCCACACAAATTTATGACGCGATATCCTGTTTATTGCATCACTGGCCGTGGAGAACCAATAAAATCGCCTTGTTTTATGTTAAAAGTTTATGAGCAATATTTTATAAAAATAAATAAAATACACAAGGGAGAAACGATTTTACACTCGCATAAATCGTTGGGATGGTTTATGTTTATTATGAACATGGGTGTAAGGCGGGCTTTGCTAACTAGGCCGAGACGGACAAACGTTCACGTCGAACGAAATCCAAATCTTTTTATTATACATACATTTCAGTTCCGAAAATTTGATCAGTTATTTGTTTTGGAATGCATTAAACATTAGTTTTTAAGCTATTGCATAGCTTCTATCGCGGGCCTTGAGCG
This sequence comes from Mythimna albipuncta, assembly GCA_929112965.1. Lineage (NCBI taxonomy): Eukaryota > Metazoa > Arthropoda > Insecta > Lepidoptera > Noctuidae > Mythimna > Mythimna albipuncta. The sequence continues at coordinate 14,712,327 of OV815969.1, forward strand.
TGGAGACCGAATCCAAAAATTCCGTAACGAAAATAACCTAACACCCCCCACTCATTTGTTTTTTGATCGTGGTGACCGGTAAGTAAACAAATGAGTGAACAATCAATCAAAATTCAATTCAATGTGTGAAAGTGTAACTTCAATTAATATCAAAGAAAAAAAAACAAACGAAAAAAAATACTGCATAAATAAAATAAATAAATAATTAGATATAATTGCATAAGTTGATAAAAATGCTATGCAATAGCTTTACCGCCGCAGTCCCCGAGTGCCACGTCTTTTTTTTATAAATGGTGTAAGGGACAGCCCTCCACAAACTTTAAGGGCTTGCTCAGTAGACAAAATTGAACAACCTACCATAAATTTTTTTTCAGGAAACGAAAAAAAAATTCCTCTCCATATAAACTGTCCAATCAAGTTAATAATTTTGTATGGTGAGGCGGATTTTTTTTTTTTGTTTCCTCGCGGGCGCAGCTCAATACGTTGGTCTGACCAGATCCGCACCACTTTTGACAACACAGTATACAAGGCCTTTCACACCGCCAGAGACGGGATTAAATGGAAAAATACCATAAAAATTAAAGTGATAAAGCAGGGACGTTATAACCCTCAGCATTGAGGAACACGACGCAAGAAGTAATAGGAGGATTCATGTAAAACTTTAGACCACCAAAATGTGTACAAAATAAGTTTAATATAAGTAATAAACGTACATATCACAGTAACAATTACACTGGCACAATCATGATAGCAGAACGTAGTTAAAAAGTAGTGTTGTACGCGGTGTATGCTAGTGATGTGGCGTTTAATGGGTTTAGTTTAATTGAAACGGGTAACGCACCAGCAGCCATTCTTGTGTTGATAGTGAAGCAATGTATACAGACACCTATAGTGACTACAATGTTTCTAATAATATGAATAGAGAACACCTACGAAATTACCGTTTTTAGGGTTCCTTACCTTTTTTTGGTAGGGAAAATCATCCAATGACAACCCCCGCTCTTGGGCGGAGCGGGAGATAGTGTTAGACTCTTACTGACTAAAGAACTCACCCTGTTCCTTAAAGCCTTCATACCGGGGCTCGAGTTCCCTTTCGGATAACCCTGGCCCCAGTAGGCTTCGAACCGGCTGGCCCCTGCTGTTGCTGATAACTCCATGAAGCGCGCGGAAACAGTGCGCGCCGTCGACGACTTGAGCTTGGTCCGGACAGTTACCGGACGGCCGGACAGCGAGCTACCCTTTGCTCACTGTCCGCAAGGCCGCGCCTACGGTGGCTGGAAATCGGGATCGGAATCCCGGAGGCAATAAAAAAAATTTTTTTTTTGCAATTCGGAAGAATCTTTGTATCTCATTCGAGAATTGAACTGTTTTCATGGGTAAGTTTGTGCCCTTAGTGTGAGAGGCCGACTCGCACTTGCCCGGTTTTTTTTAAATGGGTTACTGCGAACTGTGATATATTTGGATTGACTTGGGTTCTCTGAAGATAACACGGTCAAAGTTCATTGACCCTTCTAGGATCACATACATAGTGGTACAATGACTCTAGAAGGGTGAATATACCTAATGTAAAAGCTTGACATTCCCCCTCGCTCCACACAGAGCGGGAGGAGTTATTTGACTTCCACCTAAAAAACATATATTTTTTGTACTTTTTATTGGTGCTAAACATAATTTCAGTTTATACAGAATTATTTATAAAACACTGGCAACCTCTGAGGACTATGGTACTAACATCATAAACAACAACTTTTGTTCTATATGACCTTTTAAAATTTATCATATTTTAGTTCATCAGATTTTCATACAAAAATAAAAATATTTAACTTGAACGTTCTAAATATTAGTCTATGCCAAGCAAGTGATAGTACAATAGCGGAAGGGAGTGGGTATCGGGTGGCGTGGGTGCTTAATGCTATTGCGGCGCGACATACAGACGTAGGTATAGCAAAATATCATGTTATCAACAACGAAATCTTGAAGATTTGTTTTTGGTAAATGTATTATATTTTGTAAAAAGTTGTGGTTTATGATGTTAGTAATACAGTCTTGCAACGTTGTTGGTATTTTACAAATACCATGTATAGACCCAAGGACAAACAGCACTCATGCCGTGCTCTCTATTTACGTCTCTGCCATGAAGTCATTACTCTCCTGCAGTGTCTTTCGAAAGGAAAATCGTTCAGTGCTTCCCAATAGTTTACCAAAGTACCGAAACTAAGGTAACGGGCTCATCAGTCTTCAAGGGCGAACTATATTTTACGTAGAAGTGATTTATCCTTACTTTCGGGTAACTTACTTACAGTAACGTATAAGGGATTTTATTTTTGAAGATTTTGATTTAGTGATGGAAGAAATGGGCCCCGAAAGAAATAAACTTGACATAAGTTTTTTTTTTTTAATTTAATTTTTGTTAAGTTCTTACGTTTTCACAGAAATATCAATCAATCACAAGTGATTAGAGAGCCAATTCTAGTTCTTAAAACATTAAAAATTAAGGCACAATCAATCAAAGCATTTATAAAATAAATAAAAAACATTACAGGAAATTTTGAATTGTCTAGAAGTCAATCAGTTAGAAAAATGAAACTGATTGTACATTCCAAGCGTAGATCTTTAAGGAAAAGAACGTACAAGAAACTATTGCATACTGTATTCAGTGGCGTAACTATAGGGTGGCAAGGCTGACGAAATGCCACAGGCCCCAGGTCTGATGGGGCCCCTGGTCTTAGAGGCCGCGAGCTCAGAAGAAGTAACCCAAAATATATAAAAATATATTTAAATGAAATCACAACGTACGTGATTTATCGGGGGCCCCATCTAATAAATTTGCCACGGGCCTCAGATGATATAGTTACGCTACTGACTGTTTTAAAGGTGATTCTAATTATTTTTTAAAAATCTGCTTAGGTATATATTTTTTGTCGCTTCTACCATGTGAGAACAATGCAAATAAATAAATTAAAATAAGTAGGTAATTCAAAATATAAAAATTTAAATAAGCCACTGGCAGTTAAGGGATAACCAGTCTCAACTCACGGTGTACGTCCACGAACTTGATGCGTATATCAGCACCGCTCAGCTCAACCATTTTGAAGGGAACTGAATGAACGCGCGAATGAATACACGTGCTGTCATCAGTGAGATATTTGAGTGAGCAAAAATGTCACACTAGATAATTTTTATTCCGAGAGTATGTTGCCCAGGCATAATTTTTGACTGCCGCTGGCTGAAACTAGTTCCTTTATATGAAAAGGAAAAATACATCGGTTAAAGTTCATAAATACATCGACATATAATAATAATAATAGTTTATTGGTAAAGCAAGTTTAAGTTTGAAGCCTACTTTTAGGCAGATAATGCATACTCTTAATAGATTGTTTTTTTTGTTAAATCACTCTAAAGTTTTAGTATTATTATATATGTCGCAGGGAAATTAGGATATCAGGGATTTCGCGAAATCCCTAGGAATATCACGAAATCTCTGTAGATGACGAATATTCTTGTTTATTACATCTTCTGACTAAAAGTATCTAGTGATATGACAAGACACCAATTTATCGTGTCCCTAGGAATTTTGCGAGATTCCTGATATCCTCATTTCCCTGCGACATAAACATAGTATAAGTATAGATAGAGAATCACTTGAAAACGGGTCGACTGATTCATCTAACGGTTTTTTTGTGTCCATAATTTTCGGTACAAAGTTTGTATGGAAGATGTTTTTTTTTGTTTGGAGACTCCACCGGAAATTAAATCGCATCTCTGTTATGGGCGAATCGCTGGTGAAATTAATAAAAATTGTACTACGCGATTTAAATAAGAATAGGATCGACTTAGCGCCATCTTGTAACGTCATAGCCTTCAAATCGAATCTGTTAGGTACGGTGAGCAAAACGATACATTTTTAAAATTGAATTTGTTTACGTATCATGAACGAGAAAAATTTAATCAGAATCTAATTTTTCAGTTCTGCTCATCTCTGTACCACTGTCTGAAGTGTCTGGGTAGTGGCGAATGGAAGAAAGCGAATGTTTGCCAAAAATTCAATCATACGAAAGAAAACAATATTTTTAATACTTGATTTTAATAATCTATTTATCTAAATTAATTTATATCTACGTTAAAAACGTATCTAAATTAATACTACTAAATAAATAAATACTTTACGTATATTATAAAAAAAAACTCGATTAATCAAAATAAAAAAAACAAACACAGTTATTGTTACGCAAATAAATTTTCTTTGCAAACCGCACTTTTCACTGACATTCGAATTCTTATTTCTAATCATAACTTAACGTAAAATTACAAACAATTTAACAATTTTAAAGCATACTTCGCAAGAAAATTATATAAAAGGTCGTTAATCTACGAGTGGTTTCAATAAAGCTGTCTCGTTCTTTGTGTCGCGCAACAAAGGAATTCCTAGCTGGTGGTGTTACAGCTTGAGTCTTGGATCAAGAAACCTTTATATGTAGTGTTAATTTGATCGCTAAAGAACGATAGTACAGACACTCGATGCTGTTTGTAGCTTAGACTGTAGACGGTTTTTTTTTTTTTTTAGATGGGAAAAATCATCTTATGACAACCCCCGCTCTTGGGCGGAGCGGGAGATAGTGTCAGACTCTTACTGACTAAAAAACCCATCCAGTTCCTTCAAGCCTTCATACCGGGGCTCGAGCGCCCTTTCGGATAACCCTGGCCCCAGTAGGCTTCGACCCGGCTGGGCCCCTGCTGTTGCTGACAACTCCTTGAGGCGCGCGGGAACAGCGCGCGCCGTCGACGACTTGGGCTTGGTCCGGACTGTTACCGGATGGCCGGACAGCGAGCTACCCATTGCTAACTGTCCGCAAACCCGCGCCTACGGTGGCTGGAAATCGGGATCGGAATCCCGGCGGCGGCGGCGAGAGCGCCGTTGCCTGATGCGGTCGGCCTCCTCCTTAGCGAGCATTACTGCTTCGCAGAAGTCGGCGACCGCATGCCACTCCTCCTCGCTCCGGACCATGGCCTCGACCAAGGCCCGGCGTGAGAGGTCTCCGCCGCCGATCACCCCCACGAGGGCACGGCGATGCTCCGTCCAAGCAGGGCACACCGCGATTGTGTGCTCCACCGTGTCCTCCGGGCGTTCCGCACAGTGGCGACACCCGGGCGTCACTTCCGCTTTAATTCGGAACAGGAACCTCCCGAACTTGCCATTTCCGGTGAGGACCTGTGTCATGCGGAAGGTAAGGACGCCGTGAGGTCTTTCCAGCCACGCCTCAAAGAGGGGACTTATCGCCATAATTGTGGCGTGCCCATGACGGGGTTGCGATAGTCGCTGACGCCATTCCACCATGAAGACTGTAGACGGTTGATTTGATTTGAAGATATTGTTGCGTACGTGAGTAATCAAATGCCGATTTACTAACAGAGAACTTTATTCACCACAAACAATAACAAATTAGTCCAGTCAACAATAATCTGAATCGCAATTAACACTAGAGTACCGTTACACTATCGCTTAGGTCGTTAGATAAAATCACTTCACACAATTAGGTAGTTCGCTTTTGATCGCAGTCGAAATCACAACTGACTCGCTTCCGGTCGGGGGCTCGTATTTATATGCGGAGCGAGGAAAATTCTAGATACCAACATCTCAAGATCGATCCAGAAAAATAGGGTCGCTTCGCGGAGCCATAAATAATTTTTATTGCACGATGTAGTAAGAGTCACATTTATGCAAATTTCGACTGTACTGTTAATGTCAGAAAGTACTATTTCCCTTATCTACCTATGTACCTATCGACTATTATTATTTGGATAATAATGTGGACGTCGAGATTTTTCTTACGTACCATCATTCTAGATCTTTCGAACAGCAATGCGTTTTAATTATTGGGTGCTACTCATTATTTCCTCAAAGATATGGCGTGTTCAAGTTTAATGGTGTAACAATATATTATTATGATGTTAAAAAGATTTACAAAATGTAGATCTCGTTTTGGATCTTCCTCCAGGCGTTCAGGGGGTACTAAAGACATGGAGAGATTCCGAAAATTAATCAGAATCGAACTATGTGTATTCGTATTAATCAAAATCGCTGCGTAATCGTAGTTTAAAGCACGTACAACTAACTAGTCAACGATAAAAGTAATCGAAGTAAAATTAAATGTAATTTACATTTACTCAAAGATTCTAAATCAGAAGGATTTCCGAATTTAGACGTACCTACGTAGGATAAACGACAAGGCAAAAGTAATCATATCGAGCCTTTTAGGATACATACAATCACATTTCAAGCTTTTTAGGATACAATCATACCGAGAGTTTTAGAATATAATAATATTGAGCCTTTTAGAACACAATCATACCAAGTAATTTTTTTTTTTAGGTAAGACAATCATCCAATGACAGCAGATTAGGAAGAACACTTCCTGATATGTTACCAAATAAAACAATCCAATTAATCCAGATATCAGTACACTGACCTCTATAGTACATACCTGCCCACATCGCACGGCTAAATTGCAGCACATGATACTCTTATTTTACCGGTAACCTGTTGCCCTTCACTCGGGTCCGTCTGACAGTTATTACGTTACCCACTCCTTATGGCTTCCTACGCTCGTATACTACCTGCATTCACTTAGAGTTAGAGCTGTTTTATTTAATAAAAGATAGAGATTTCAGGATAGAACTTATTATTGTTGAGCATTATTTTATGAGATATATAATAGGTACGAAGGAATACATGTGAGGAAATCGCCATGTCCTAGAACCAAAAATTCGAAGACACCTTCACCAACCCACACTGAGCCCGCGTGGTGGATTGAGGAAGCCTGAGTCCCAGCAGTGGGAACATTAGAGGGTTGATTATGTATGTGTGTATAATTAGGTATATCGAAAACACCGTGGCGGCCGGCCCGGAATAAACGTGAACCACTAGGGCAGGTTCAAGAAGGCGGGAGTTAAGAATATCTGAAAGTACTTGGGGAGGTCTTTGCCCAGTAGTGGGATAATAACGGCTAAAGAAAATAAATGTATTTATTTTATCCCTGCAAAGGCAAGATCTTTTTAGGCAGAGCAGTCGCAAACCAGCCCCTTTGCACTCTACTGGGGCCGGGGTTAGTTTCGAAAGAATAGCTCAGCCCCATTGAAGGCTCGAAAGAACGGGGTAGGTTTTTAATCAATAAGAGTGTGACACTATCTCCCGCTCAGCCCAAGAGCGGGGGTTGTAATTAGATGATTTTCCCACCATAAAATAAGCTCCTTTGCTCAATGTGACTAATTGTTTATCATATTTTTAGAATTTCAGTCAGAGTGATAGTAGTTATTTAATGGTGACTTCTCTCACTCTGAGTGGCGCGAGAGAGTGTCCGACTTTTAGCAACTAGAAATTCTGCCGTACTAGCCCTGTGTTTCTCCAGTTGTCCTTTTTTTATGTCACTCCACATATATATCTCCCGCCTTAGGTGGAGTCAGATTTTAACTGACTTAAACCCACTCCTAGTTCCTTCGTTGGCTTACATTCTAAGGCCAGGTTTTCCTATCGGAAGCGAACCTATAGCCCCATTAAGCTTCAATCCTTTCCAGTTGCCCTTTGCGTTCCAACGCCGTGGTAAGCTTTCGAACAATCCTGCAACCCAGGTTGTTAATGGTAAAATTTTGAAAAAATAACAACTCGACTTTTTCGATTGAAACCTCTTCATTAAATCAAACATTTTAATTAATCTGGCACATAAGTACTTTAATATTTAATCATAAAACTCGACATTAATCAACGTACACGCAGGATGATAGATACATACATGCTGATCACAAATTCATACGCTTAATAATGCCCTAACATTTTTAATAATGTAAATTGATTAAAACCTTTTCGCGTAAACTCACTCGAAAATAAAGCGTAAAAGCGGAGTTTTGGCGTAAATTAAATCGTGAATATCACAGGAACCGCCATGTTTGAATGGTGCTATGCAATTTACGTCGAGGTAGCGCATAATAAGCTGTTTACGTAAATCTGGCTTCCGATGAATGTATAATGTAATCAGTGACTAATAACGTAAACGTATGCGACCTTTGTATCCGGATTGACAATACACCTGGATTGATTGAAATTCTGTTGTGAAAGTGACGGGGCTTGTGGAGATAAACTCCTTTATTAAAGCCCTTTATGATACCTCCTATACCCTTTTATTTATTGTACTTTGATTGATTACAATCGGTTCCTCTCACTGTGACCGATTTCCTCTTAACCCTTAAGAATCTGGAATTTGTTAAATTTTACTTAAATGTAAAACCTTATATTTTCGTGTAAAATAATCAAATGACTTCTTCTTATGAGCGGGAGGGAGAGTCAGACTAGTTCTGATTAAATCCCACAGTATTCCTTTAGTTTGCCTCTAGCGAGAGCCACGATGTTTTTTAGGCTCTAACTGGCCCCTTCAATCTTGCTGGCATCTCTTTGAAGCGCGCATAGAACATAACGACTCGGGCTTCATCTTTACCGGACGGCAAGCTACCCATTGCTCACTACCCGCAAGGTCCTATACCTATATATATAGGTACCTATTCCTAAACCAATTTCTAATTGTTTATGCCGCTTACACTGGACAAGACAGTTTTACAACATAAATAGTACCTCGTAGGTAGTATTTTACCGCAAAAGAAGAGTTAAAATAACAAAGTCTCCGCCAATTTAGAAGTGCAGGCAGCATTAGTACAGAGTTTCAACTTGAATTTATTGGTGCCGGAGAATTTCCTTTGAACTCCGTAACGATCTCTGCGGATAGGTATGTTTTTGCATAATTTTGTTACATTTTATGTCACTGAAGAAATAAATAGTGGTGGCGTTCTTACGACATTTCTCGGGATTCGTTTCTTTTGTCACTAAAAGCATTGTCTCTTCTATTAAATAAAAGTTGATGTGATGTTTTGAAAAACTTATAAAATACTAGCTTTTGCTCGCGGTTTCACCCGCGTATATAAAATATAGCCTGTCACTCAGGAATAAAAATGACAATCGGACAAGCAATTTCACATATCCTATAAAAAATAAACAAAAAAACAAACTTTACGTCTTTATAATATTGGTGTAGACTAATATTGTCTCTTTTAAAGTTGAAGAGAGGTTTTGAAAAGCTCATAAAAACGTGTACCTGGTATAAATAGCAATCTTTCCATAATGATCTATGTTTTTGCTAACCGATTTCAAAACAGGAAGAAGTTCTCAATTCGATTGCATTGTTTTTCCTTCTTTCGGGAATTCCATGAGAACTTTTGTACCCTACGAGTATAAAGCCTTCTAGATTTTTTAATTTTAGAATATATTCCTGTTTTGTTTAGAACGCTACTTTAAAAAAAAATTGGGAATTGATCCAGTTATGAGTTTATTAATTACAAAAAAAAAAATACAAATCTTGTAATATTAGTATAGATAGAAATTTGACAGCGTATACATAATATAGTCCACTATTAATAAGTGACTTTTTACCTTTAAACATAGTGAACGACGCAACCGCATCCATTGTACTACCATTAAAATAATTGATTACACCACTTTAATTGGCGATTAATTTTAATTACTCACATTACAGTGGTAATTTGGTGAACGCTATTACCTGCCAAAGGCATTTTTAATTGTATTTATACAACGCTTTATTACTTCAGTATTTATTTATTTTATAACTTATGTACACACATATAACAGAAAAATACATACTCCATGCCAAACATCAAAATCCGTTCAGAAATTTATCTGTGAAAGCGTAATAGACAGACAGAGTTACTTTCACATTTATAATATTAGTATGGATTAAATTACGAAGGAAATATCAGGTATAGTAAATACCTGATATTCCTTCGTATCACTGTTACCAAGATTTTTTTATTCTCGGTAGAGTATTGTTTTTAAAGGATTAATTAGATCCCTGTTTTAATACAATTTGCGCGCTACAGAGAAATGAAGCTTCTTTTATATAACAGGTGCAATGAAGAGGTTTTATTTACCGTTAACTCACTCTGTGTTGAAGCTTTCTGATTAGGCCCATTGCACTGTTAGTGACTACCGTCTTATGTTATGTTATACTTTTCTAATGATGTTCGTTTTTTATTTCAAAACTAGCTTTTGCCCGCGCGGCTTCGCTCCCGCTCTTCCCTGCTCCATCCTACTATACCCTACTCTACCTTACTCTGCCCTACTCTACCTTATTCTACCCTACTCTACCTTACGTTACCCTACTCTACCTTACTCTACCCTACTCTACTCTACTCTACTCTAGTCTACCCTAGTCCAGCCGTTCACGCTTGATGCCGTGACCAAGGAAATAGGGATCCATTTTTACATATATAGATAAATTACGTTTCCCCATGCTAAGAAGTACTCCTGTATCTTAAACACGTTCACAAACATGTCAACGCACATACCCAAGACTCCCAAACCCGGGACAACAGTCATACAAATATTTATTCTGTATGGGAGTCGAACCCCTGACAATAAACGCAGCAGCCAATCGCTCAACCGCTGCGCCAACCGTGTTATAACAATCACTTGTCCCCCTCGAGAAATAAATGTAAGCTACGTAGTTAGGTTAGAATTTTTTAAGTTTCTCTATCCTTTTTATTTTACGGATTATTGACCTGGAACGCTGAATATAAAAAGAATAGAGATTAGTTTTGTGGAGGTATGTGAAACAGTGAGCAAAGGGAGAATCCTCCGACCAGGCCGCTGCTATGTCTGGTGGGAAACTGCCCGATAAATGATTTCGGGCTGTTCTATATGTTGGCCATGGACAAAATCTAGTATAAGATAAAATATTGACTCTGCATGTATTGGTTAGAGGATTACTGTAATAAATAAAAAATTAAGAGGGAAAACATTTTTTTTTAATTAATTACCCCAGAAAGTCGACACCTAGGCGACTAATCTTCTTATCGTAAACCAAAATACAATTTTTTTATGAAAAATGTCTTCTGAAACTTATTGCTACACATATAAACGTACATGTTATTTCAATTACTAAACAAACATAAATGCACATTATTTCTATACTACAGAAACTTACGAGTGGTACTCAAGAGCTGGCTTGTGTTTCGTAATAAACACTATCTGGCACTAAGTACCTCATAAAGCAAGGAGCGGACTCTCGGGTAGTTAACCAGATATAGTGCTTATAATCAAATGTATGTAGATTGTACATACCTTACATAATTATGTTTGAGTTTCGACATTTTGTTTATTAAAGTCTACCATATTAGATGTCTATGCATATAATGACGTCACTTTATTTTTTGACCTTATCAGCAAACCCTTTCATCTAATACCCAAATTATAGGAGTAAAAAATAACTAGTCAGCCATCACATCAAAACTAACTAGTTCTTCTTCATCATTTTTCTCCATGTTGGATTTAAAATGACGTCACATAGCTAACCATGCATTGTCATCCAAACTTAACGTGTGTACAACATTCCAGTTCAATGTATGAAGATATCTGCTTCAAAATTGAGTTACAAGATTCCACCCCAACAAACTTAGATACATAGTGCATACATACATTGCAGGTCAAATAATAGCTTGTTACAACATTAAAAAAAAAAACTTACCCATGTAAATAGTTCAATTCCTGAGTCTCGAAGGTTTTTCCGCAAAAAAAGATTATTTTTTTTGTCACGTAACAAATGTACTGTTTATTAGATTTATTCCTATACCTGTGCTAAAAGGCCTTACTTTATGCAATATTAAGATTCTGGGTCAACGGGAAGTACCCTTTGAATTTTGATTCCCTTGAGAAATGTACGTTTTTTGCGACATGGACTAGCCGTATCTTTTTTTTCGTTAACTTCTAAGTTTGTTTTTTTCGCAATTTCAAGAAACTGCAGACCTAGGTATATAATTTGAATTTCAACCTGACTATACAAAATAATCTAAGTCTTTATTTCCGTTTTTTAAATTAAAATTAATTTCAAGAAATTTAAATAATTCAATGAACACTGTAAATATATTAAAGTAAATAACATTAGCTTATTTTTGATGTGAGTATATGACAAGAGACCTACGAAAATGTCGTACCAGTTATGCTTCAATGAATGCAGCAAACCATGTCTATTTACATAAGAACGCCGTACGCTACAGTATCATAATATTATAATAACAAATGTAAACACTCGTAATCTTCCGTCCCTTTCCCCCATTGCTTCATTATGACACTAAAGCTTGACGTAAATTGTTTTACAGAAACCTCCCAGCTTCAATTATTTCGTATGTGCTACGCGGCTACGAGCGTAGCCAACGTAGGTCTACGAGTCGGTGTCGTAGCGGCGTAGCAACAGTTGCATTTGCTACGTGCTACGAAACGGGCGCACTCGACGGAATATCAAAATTTTGCGAAGCGACGAAAGTTGCGAATAACAATGTGACCTACTTCCAATTGGAGTTGTTAAAATTACTTTATGTAAAATATGTGAAGCTCTTCATATGAGAATAAAGTTCGTGTTATGGAGATAAGTTCAGTGGTGATTGTGGAAATTAAGTGAAATGGGGAGTCTGACTGTGTTGTGTTATTTTTTGTTCTCTTATATAAAAGGTAAAGTTAAGTTTGTAGGTACATAATAACAAATACGTTTTATTCTAATTGTTGTTTAATTGTTATTAACTGCGTATTGATTCAATATCAATAAGTTTCTTGCTAGATTTTTGTGTATTTTTTTTTTCTTTTGGTTTGTCGTTCGAAGATTTTCTATAATAATATGGTTCTGATATATTTCAGAGATTTTCAATTAAAGCAAAAGCAGTATTTTATTAAATTCAACAAATATTCCGTAATAATGACTAATTAAAACTAATCACCATTTGCATTGAGTTCGAAAACAATTGAACATTCCATGCGGTATCGTATCGTATTGTGGACTTTGATTAGCAAATATTATATTCATGAGATACTGATGTACAATATTGCTAATTACAAACGTACGTGAGGGATATAATCCACAAACATTGTGGTATAGATGGCGATGTATAGTTTTTTTCTTTTCCGCCTTTATACATTTGTATTGCATGAAGTTTTAATCCATACTAATATTATAAATGAGAACGTAACTCTGTCGGTCTGTTACGCTTTCACGCCTTAACCGCTTAACCGATTTTGAAGAAATTTGGTACAAAGATAGACTAGAGCTTGAGAAAGGGCTATTTGCTATGGAGGATGAGTAATACTGCATTTTGTCAGAGTTGAACGACATTTATTGCGAGTTCAATTCCAAGCTACACTTAATTTTTTTGTGATTATTTTATCTTCTTTTTTGTGGATACGTACAATGATACGTCGAATATAATAGTAACTGCTTTTTGTATGTTTTAAACATATTGAGCTTACAGGTATACAAAATGATTTATTTATTTAATTATATTATAACACCTTTACAGACGCGTCCAAGGCGATGTTACAACGAACACTTAAAATACATAGTAATTATAAAATTACTAGCTGTCCGCCCGCGACTTCGTCCGCGTGTACTTCGGTTATCGCACTCTAAACGTGTTTTCCCGTAGGAATAATATATTTTTCCGGGATGAAAAGCCTATGTTCTTTTTCATGTCAAAGGCTATATGTATGCCAAATTTCATCCAAATCCGTTCAGCCGTTTTTGCGTCATAAGTAACAAACATCCAAACATCCGCACTTTCACATTTATAATATTAGTTAGGATTAAACTAGTTATAATCATACATTATTTATCAACCCTTTCTCACTAAGTAATTAAGGGCTGTGTTGTTAAACGGTAGGTTTAAACAAAATATATCTTCTGATAGCGATATCTCATTAACGCGCCACACCATCAACGATTGCATCACTGCTTACCATCAGGTGGGATCGCGGTCAAGCACTGGTTTACATCATTCAAAAAAACGATACGTGTGGCTCGTGACAAAGAGGGAAACTTTAAGAGGTTATAACCCTGTATTTGTAACCCAACCCCAGGGTTATTTGTATTTGGGAAGAGGAAGGCCAAAAAAAAGATGGATGGATTGTGTGAGAAGTGATATGAAAGAAAAGGGAGTTAGTGATAGTTTGACGGGTGACAGAACAGAATGGAAGAAGAAAACGTGTTGCGCCGACCCCGAGTAATATGGGATAAGGGCAGGAAGAAGAAGAAGACACGGTTATTTGTAAAACACTAACAACCTTGTGAGACTGTATTACTAACATCATAAACAACAACTTTTGTTCTATGACCTTTTACAAAACATAATTCATTTACCAAAAAAAAAAACCTTCAAGATTTAATTTTTCTGTCCAACACATTTCAACTCTGTATTTTGCTATATCTACCTAGGTCTCCACGACGTGACGCAAGCGCATCAAGCACCCCCGCCGCCCGATCCCCGCTCCCCTCCACTATTGTAATATTGCTTACATACACTTCTGTTAGTTAGAAAGTTCAATTTAAACATTTTTAATTTTGGATGAAAATGTGGAGAACTAAATTATGATACATTTTTAAAAGTCATAGAACAAAGTTGTTGTTTATGATGTTAGTAACAAAGTCCAGAGAGGTTGCCAGTGTTTTACAAATAACCCTATAGTCATAGCAGACGGCACTTCTAAGGGAGAGTTGCACCATTTAACTATAACGATAACAAAGCCAATTGAGTAACAAAGATAACAGTTAACAATTGTCAAATCGTCGAATTGACCAATAGGCGGCCGTTTCGCGGCTGGTTATGGTTTGGTTATCGTTATAGTTAAATGGTGCAACTCACCCTAAGAGAGCGATGATGTTCATTATTGTGTAGTTGTTGGTCGCCAACGTACATAGTACTTCGTCCGGCGCGACACGGAGAGGAGCAATCGAATTATAATTCGTATCTCTGTAGGAAAACGATCCCATTTCCAATATAGCAAGACATTAAGAAATCATTGACGTAAACAGTTTCATACAAAGTCGGCTTATTGTGAAACCTTAATAAAAATATATTTATTTAACCATTCTTACAAGTATTTTCATAAACATGGTAGATAATTTATATGTATATTGGTAACAAGAGTTGTATTTTACCAGAATTTTTACAATGGTTGTGCCTGTGAAATTGTTTACCCTCAGGGGCCTTACTTAGCATAGTCGGCCTTATAATGTTCCCACTGTTGGGACTCAGGCCTCCTCTCTAGGGGACGGAACGGGCCATAATCCACCAGGCCCAGTGCGGGTTGATGAATGTCACGTCTTCGAATTTTTGGTATCTTATTTTTTTTTATTAATTTATAGTATATTTTTTATTATGTTTTCTTATTTACCATGATGTGTTAAGATACCCAAGCGTGCGAGCGAGAAAGAGGGATGAAGCTATAAAAACTATATAGCTCCATCTCTTTAACAGTTCAGTTTAGGTCGTCAAATGGATCGCGTTAAGAGCTCATGGTAAGGCTTCAGATAGCATTATTTCAGGAACTATCTACTTTCGTCATGACATTTTTTTTTCAATAATTTCAACTAACTATACTTAAATGAGCAATGTGCCCAGCCCATTGCCACTTAAGTTTGGCGATTCTTCGTGCTATGTCAGTAACCTTGGTTCTTCTGTGGATATCCTCATTCTTAACTCGAACATGCAAGGAAATTCCGACCATAACCCTTTCCATTGTTCTTTGGGTGACTTTAAGTCTTCTGATGAGGCCCATTGTAAGCGACCACGATTCGGAGCCATATGTCATCACTGGCAACACGCACTGGTCATAGACTTTCGTCTTGAGACACTGTGGTATGTTGGTATGTTGTAGTTGTTATGTGTCTCCTACAAGGTGGACAGACTCCTACCAGGTCGGTAAAGGTTGCGGGAATACGATGGATGCGAGACGCACAGGACCGCTCATTGTGGCGACGCTTGGGAGAGGCCTATGTCCAACGGTGGACGTCTTTCGGCTGAAATGATGATGATGATGTTACTTAAATGATTCCTTTTGTTTTCCACAGTCTGCATATGTCTTCGAATAGTTGGCATATCGGTGCCAACCTTGAAGCAACGAGGGGAGTCCTCCACGCTGACGTGTGACTACGACCTGGAGGGAGGCAGGCTCTACTCCGTCAAGTGGTACCGAGACAATGAAGAGTTCTACCGGTACATGCCGAGGTTAAGGCCGCCGCAGCATGCACATAAATTGGATGGTGTTAAAGTGGACGTGAGTACTCAATTATTATAATATTATCAACTAGCTTTTGCCCGCAGCTTCGCCAGCGTACATAAACTATAGCCTATGTCACTCAGGAATAAAGCAGCTTTCTATCGGTGAAAAAAATTTAGCAATAGGACCAGTACTTCCAGAGATTACCTCCTCCAACAAACAAAAAAACAATTATCAATAATAGTGTTTAGAGGGATTCTCTATTCCGTCAAGCGGTACCCTGGACCCTTTTTATTTCCGGAACCGGCAGGTTCATGCCGTGGCTCAGGCTTCTGAAAATCGCACATTAGCTAGATGAGGTTAAAATTGGCGTAAGTAAACCTTTTTTTTCTTGTAATAAGAAAGAAAGGAAAATATTTTATTTAGCACACATAGATACACACACACCTTAAAAACAACATTAAGAAACAAGATTAAAAAATAACTCTGACTCAATGTGCGTCTCACGGCTGCGCCAAATAGGTCTAGTTCAGCAAAAATGTCAGACAACTTCCTAATAGTTGGAACTATAATTCATCATTACACATATCATTAGTCACGAGGCAGTTGGTTCTGATTTCCATAATTAGCAGTTACCGTTTCTACGCACTATTTGTTTACGGTTAGTGTTATTTGTTCAAAGAATTAGGTACCAGGAACTTGTAACTTACTTGCAAAATAATGGTGAGTCTATTGATCTGAAGGCGACAGGCACATTTCGTCAGTTACAAACGTTTACCTAACGTTAAGAATATCTCTTCTCAGTTGGAGAAATCAACAGCGCGCCGCGTCCACCTACGGGAGCTGACGCTCAAATCCCGAGGCTTATACCGGTGTGAGGTGTCCGAAGAAGCCCCGTCTTTTCACTCAGCACAAGCAGAAGCTTTCATGGAAGTTTACTGTAAGTAAGATATATAATAAATGTGTGTCTTTCTTCCATCCATTTTTTCTTTTTGTTGTAGATAGTGCTAATCTCTGTTGTGCAGACCTATTTCTTAGTTTATTTTATTTTACTAGGTAATTTAAGTCATTTCAATTATTTTTTATTTTATAATATTGGTATTGCCTAGTTTCTTGCTTATAAACACTTACGATAGTAACATATTTCTCTCTTTCTATTTACAAATCCTTTATAATTACGAGCCTTCATCCCATTATTACAACACTAGATAACTTTTTCTCGTGTGGCCACATTGGCTTTCTCCAACAAGGCAGTCGGGCCAGGGGTATTAAAGGGGTCTGAATTATTAAAAACAAACTCCTTCTCGGTGGTCCGTCTTATTCTAATCAAACAAAAATGAAATCCACTAATGTCTTCTGTATCTTTGTAGAGTCAACAATTAAAGTCCATCGAAGCTATTAAATTATTATTTAAGTCTTTGAGCATAAATAAGTGAGCAATTTTTTCTATAATAAAACTGGTAACAGTAGTAAAATTTTAAGAATAATAACACCAATTTTATATCTGAAAGAGATGCTCAACTATTTTCCTAAAAGCACGATACTGAGGTCACGTTCGCGTAAGCGCAGTTCAAAAAGTTTGAGCTATGCAGCGTGAGGGATTTACAGTCTAGACTCTAGACAAAGATAGGTAGATGTGGGTCGATATATTTTATACTTGGTTGGTACTAAAGTACAAATTCACACTAATGTTTTATGAGCGAAAGTTTGTGTGTATGTTATTTCTTCACGCTCGAACGGCTGAACGGATTCCGATGGTTAGGTATACGAGTAGATCATGTCCTAAAATAACAGAATAGGAACTTTTTATTCCGGGTGTATGTTCCGTTGGGACAATTTCCTACTTTTACGCGGTTGAAGTAAGTACATATACCTAGTACTGTACATAAGGCGCCAGGAGATAATGCCATCTCCTAGCTGAGAAGGCAGAAGATGACTTCCCACATAAAAAAAGAGGCGTTAATACAAATAATGTTAGTACAATAAATGTATCTCGTAGGTACATAGGTCTTCTTGTTTACCTATATCTGAAGGCCTTGTTTTTTTTTCTTCTATGAAATCAATTTTATATCTATTGAAAATATAGAATGGCAGCTTACTTTATTACTATCTAGCGCAAAAACCTTCTGGTTTTAAATTAAATTCCTCTGGTTACATTACAGAAACAAACTACCGATCTTTTCAAATAAAATGGGATCTCATAAAACACGGAACCCAAACGCATTTCATTTGCCTGTTAACTTTAAACGTAAACGGGCCCAAATTAAATTCTAACACCATTTGAAACTTATCAATGCAAAAAGTTTACTTACCTACACGAAATTAGCTAACATTTGCTAGGAACAGGTTTGTGACAAATTCAGTTTTAGTGATTTTTTTTGGGGTGTAAAATCATTAAATAACTTTTTTCGCTCTAACATGACGCGCGAGTTGAGCGAGAGGGTGTGACAGACATTTCTTGAGTAAAACCCACCTGTGCTCCTTGCCAGGAGGCCACCGTATTTTGGCTACAGATAATGGAGGTGCAAGGTAAAGAAGGAACATTGTAGGTTTTAGTTAGTAAGTCTGACACGCCCTCTCGCTCCACTCTACAGTAGGTGGAGTCATTGGATGATATCCCACTTCAAAAAAAAAAGAAAACCTGTATTTCTTCACTTGCCCTAGGCATCGGCCCTAAGGTCTTATCAAACTTGCGATACAAAGCTGATGATTATCTTCATTGTCATTACAGATTTCCCCCGCGAAACTCCTCGCATCACGGGACACGAAAGAGCTTATCAGCTGAAAGAACCACTGGATGTGAACTGCTCTTCAGCCAAGTCCTTTCCTGCACCAGACTTGCAGTGGCTTATTGATGGGCAAAAGGTAACGCGTGGCCAGGAAAATAGTAAAAATTCGTTGAGTTAGAAAATTTAGAGGTATGCAGAACAGGATGTGAAGTCTCGCATACCTCCGTTGAAAAGGGAGGATCCTTCGCACAGACGGGTTTTGGGTTTGGTCTGGGCAACTGCCTAATAGTTAATTTCGATCTGATGTATAATGTTCTAATTGCGTGGAGAACTGTGTAGGACTGAGATGCAGGATTTGGTAGTTTAGTTCCTATGTACGTACACTTAAAATAATTTCCTATTTTATAAAGATTTACAAACAAAATTAAATCGCATATAAGTACAACATTAGTTTTAGTAGGTATATGCGAAATCGGAAACACGTGTCTAGTATTTTTATGTAAAAAATTACTAGACGTGTGAGAGAAAGAGTTATAAGCTGTTAAAATGTCAGCAAAAATACATAGTCACCGGGCCATCCAGGTGACCGAGGCTGTGACCTGTACTATACTTAGTTTCCAACTTGAGACCTTTTAAATATTTTTGTGAAAACTAAAAACGCATAAACTAAAAATACTGTTAAGTCAGATTTATTAAACCAGGGATGGTTTAATGGCTTCTTGCTGTAGTTAATTGGTTCCGGAGTTCCAGAAGTGGGCCAGTGGTAACAACACCAACGATTGATGGGTTCGAAACCATTTTTTTTTTTAATTATAATAATAATAATATCTCACATGCAGTTTGCCGTTTTTTTTTTATCTTCTGTTATGTTCCAACATTGTCTCCCTCTGTTATGGAATTGCCTTCTATTCTTCTAAACCTGTGTCTTAAGCGATTTCTGTCCAAGTTTGCCCTACGAACATGATCATAATATCATCACACCACCCGGTTCCTCAAGCGTTCTGTTAGGGACGAAGCCAGCCCACTCCTACTTCAACGTAGCGAGCACTATTTAAATCAATTAAATTTTATTTTATTACTGCTCTCAACACCGTGAAGAAAAACATAGGAGACAAAACGTACATGCCCTAGGATCAAAAATTCTAAGACATGGATATTTTTTATAAATAGGTACATACTATTTATAAACTTCTCATTTTTTCAGATCACAGACAGATCGTGGCTCATCGCGTTCGGGGCCAAGCCCGCTCCTCAAGGGCTGCTGGTGTCGACCCTCGGCCTAAGAGCGCCCACCAAGCAGCGTATGAAGCTCAAGTGCGTGGCTACTATAGGAACGCATAGGAGGGAACGAACTGTCGTTATAGGTAAACTTATATACGAGTATCTTTGTTTAATTATTTATCTAAATTATAACTACAGCCGATTTGAGAATCTCCTCCTTTTACTGAAGTCGGTTAAAAAGGCGTTACCATTGACAACATTTGGGTTATTTTTTAGTTGTCACCATGAGACGCCCTCTCGCTACACCGAGAGCGGTAGAAGTCATTGGATGATTCTAACCAGAAAAAAAAACTATTGGTTGAAAAGTCAGTGCTGGCAACAAGTGGAATTATACGGTTTTTGGACAGGGTTATGTAAGAGAGGATAAGCGACACTAGAGAGAATTTGAGAAAATGAACGCTGTGCATTATGGACAGCGTTCATTTTCTCATATTCTCTCTAGTGTCGCTTAATCTGTTCTTACATAACGCTGTCCATTTTTGTAGTACCTACAGTGAAATCGGGAATGTCAGGCACTCTTGTGTTTGGTACCTGGGAAGTTCATCTTTTCTATCGATAAATCTATCAGTAATACCTCCGAGTTTGTGTGAGTACACTAAAAAAAAACAACTAAAATATTATTGTGCAATTTAGAGCCCTTGAATAGTAGGTACCTACTTTACATTATATATTTTAATAATAAACTTATAATAAAAGAAAAAACTTACAAATTTTAAGTGTAGTTAGAGTCTAGTGATTGTCGATAAAAAGAAAAACTTCCCGCCTCACTAAATTCTGTAGAATTCCTGAGGAGGTAAAATTGTGAAGTTAAGGTACTTTACTTCAAAAAGGCACGTAAAGCACCTTAAGAGTTATAAAATACAGATAATTCATTGACCTCAAATCAAAATTAATATCTTCATCAAATCTCCACTTATCCACTTAATCTTTAATTAAAAGGTCATCAACACACAAGTTTTGCTCTCTTATTAACCAATTATTTATCTTACATTTCAGAAATAAACTCTTCAAGCTGGAACAAATCATTTAGTTTGCTTATAATGATAACGCTCAACATTGTATGTGTTAAGATATCGTGATAGTTTCGTATTTAAATATACCCCCAATGTAAATAAAGATACATTTATAAATATGTTGTTTTATTTTACTCTCAATAGTCGAAATAATAAACACAGTATTTTAGAACATTATAATATGTAATCACTTATTTTAACAATATACAAAAGAATGAACAAAATGTTTGCATTACATAAGATCAAAATTAAAATTATGTATAATAACGGGCAAATATCTTGAACACAGGAGATGATGCTTATAAGATAATGCAATGTCATTTGTGGATGGATGGCATGGGACGCGATCCACACAAATCATTTTTTATCCAAAATATTTGCTCCAAAATATTTGCCACATATTATTTAAGTGTTACGGTTGTTTGCAAAATCATAACAACTAAGATATTACTAACGTGCAAAAATATTTTTAGTTTAAAAATGAAACTATGTATAAATAAATTGAAAGATGGTGTTGGTTTTATGTACAAAACTCGAAATGGTTAACATTAAAAAAATATAAAATGCGAACCAATATCACAATGAAATACATATTTACTTTTCAATCGAAACAGATCAAATAGATTTTTTTATTATTTGTTTTGAACCCTGTTACCTAAATGAAAATGTTGCAAAGTCAATTCAAGTGAACAATCTAGAATACTGACATTAATTTACAGTTTGGTTAAAAGGTGATGTAATAAGGTTTAATTATTATAGTTTCTATATTATGAAAATTGGGGAATATCAAGCCTTTTACATTACAAAAAGTTCGTAATTTAGGTATAGAAATATACTTTGTTAATATAATACTAACTCTGACGAAAGCAATCATTTAAGCTAGCTAAACATACTTAATTTATTATTGTTTTTAATCAAGTAGCTTGTTTACAACTATAGAACATCAACGACGTCTTCAAATTGAGTGTGATTATAAGCGTGGGGTAAAATACAAGGGAGTTTAGTGTTAGTTTTCTTAACCAGAAACAACTTCAAGCCAGTATGTTAACAAATTTCAAATACATTTCATATTCTCAGTGGACAAAATTTCTTAAAAATTACCTAGAAATGTATACTAATTTATCGCGTGTAAATAGTAAAGGCATAAGTTTACCATTCAAACATTTAACACTATCAAAATTATTGTAGATATAAATTCTTAAAGCTGTGTAACACACCACACATTTTACCAGCCCGGCAACCACGGTGAAATGAAACAAGCTGAGCATGTGATGGTTTCAATTACCAACTAACAATACATTGTGAAAATGTATACAGCTATACACGTCGTGTGGTCAAATCTAGATCGAAAATTTTATAAAAATAAAAAGACTACATTTGCAACACATTAGGCACTGTGAATAAACTCAAATAAAATACAGCCAATAAAATCTTATATCTTCAAATAAGTAAAATGCAGCAAATCTATCCTTCCTGACCAAAGTCTTCCATGAACTTCCTAAGCCTGACCATGTCCTCGTCATTTACAGTAGGTTTCGATATAGCTAGGGATCGAAGCATGTCAGACATTGTTACTGCAGGTTCATTCAATTTTTCGCCAGGAACATCCATCCACGTCATTTCCATAGCACCTGGGTCACCAGGGGAACAAGGAGTTAAAAGATCATTGACAGTAACATTGGGGTCTAATGGGCTAGGACCTGATACTTTCTTGAAGTGTGTAGCTGACTGGACTTTACGTACAGGCTGCATCAGAGCATCTCGTACAACAATACATATATCAGCACCTGAATATCCTTCAGTTTTAGCAGCTAGCACTTTCAAATCCTGCTCAGTGAGCTGATGTCTTGTGTTTCCCATGTGCAGCTTGAACATGTCCAAACGCGCGTGTTCTTCTGGTAGGGCGATGTAAATACGTTTCTCAAAACGTCTTCTGATGGCGGAGTCAAGCACCCAAGGGATATTCGTAGCGCCGAGTACGAGAATACCATCCATATCATTGCCTACACCTTGCATCTGTACAAGAAATTCGGTTTTAATTCGTCGAGCCGATTCAGACTCGTTGTCAGAACGAGACGAACAGAGAGAATCGATTTCATCAATGAATATGATACTTGGTTTGTGTTGGCGAGCCAGTTCGAATAGATTCCTCACCAACTTTTCAGATTCACCAAGCCACTTTGAAACCAGATCAGAAGATGAAACAGAGAAGAATGTCGAGTTATTTGCTTCAGTAGCCACAGCTTTTGCTAAATAAGATTTACCAGTACCAGGAGGTCCAAAAAGCAAGATTCCCTTCCAGGGTATTCTTTTACCAGTAAAGAGATGAGGGAATTTGATGGGAAGGATTACAGCTTCCTTCAGAGCTTCTTTAGCTGCCTCTAAACCAGCAACATCACTCCATTTGACATGTGGTTTTTCAACTACAATAGCCCCTTCAAGTTTGCCTTGAAGCTTTTTCTTCTCTGGATTATCTGAATCACTGTCACTGTCGCTTTTTTTGTCATCACTTTTGGAATTGGATTCTCCATCCTTGACAGGTTTTTTCTTACTGTCCTTTTTGAGATACTCTTTCAGTTTTTCAGCTCTGTCCAGGTACTGCAGACATTTTGCTCTTATGCTTTCTTTAGCCCGCTCACCCTGAGCTTCATATTTAACAGCATGTAAGAAGTACTCTACTCCATGCTCGTACAATCGTAAAGCTTCTTCATAATTCTTATTTTTGTCTTCCTCTGTAGCCTTTGTGACAAGGTCAATAGCCTTTTGCAAAGTATTGGATGATGCCATTCTCCTTTACAAATTGTTTACCTGGAAACCAGTTTTTGAGACTTATTACAAAAATAATCAGACAAAAGTGAGTAGTCAATGGGAATTTGGGACTTATTACAAAAATAATCACAAAAAAGTGAGTGGTCAATTGTACTAATGTTGTGTTATAGTCGAATAGGCCTTTACGGGACTGTATAAAAAGGGTTGTATTTCAACTATTACAATAATCGGGGGAAGTGGCTGTACCGAGCCGCGTCTGTGAGACGAGTGTACGCCGCGGCCGCTGCGCGGCGCGATGAATCAGTTTCGGTGTCCCGACCCCGCGTCTTCCCCGCGGTGGCCATGTGTGGAGCGCCGACAATAGTTATATTTTCTTTCCATTTTATTCCAGCAAAACACAAAAGCTTAGTTTCTGCACAGCAGTGCAATACAGGCCGTATTTTTAGTTTTTTAGATACACCTCAAATTGTATACAATCATATTAACAGAGACTAACTGTAACTATCTGTGAATTATATTAATCAAATTAATGAGGACTGACTAAAGTCAATTGCAAGATAATGCTTAAAAAGGAATAAATAACTTTAAAATATTCATACATACTTTTAGTAACAAATATTCAAAAAAATTTGTTTATAATTCTAGTCTTCAATCTTTTTCATTTTAAACCATATTCGTTTGACAGCCAATCAGGGAATGCTTTATCCAGTGCTCTACGTCTATGGCCAAATATTTCTTGCAGCAATTTAAGTAGTATTCAAGATCTAAACTGTTTTAAACCATTGCTCAAAACTCGGAATAACTCTTGTATTGTGAGTTTGTCCACAAACATGTAAAATCAAGACTCATACAAACGCAAGACACTAAGAACCAGAAATCTAACAAATATAAATTCTTGACTGGAATCAAATGTGCAACATTCTGCACAGCCATTCACTTAAACATTGCACCAACCGTGCCATTTGTGTGTTGTCGTTAATAGCTTTAGCATCTTTTCAAATAAAATTGTCCAAAAGAAATATTTTACTGGGAAATATAAACTGAAAGAAAAGTCACCATTACGTTATGAACGAATCATAAACTGAAAGAAAAGTTAGGACATACTAACCTAGGGCATTGTGACTTTTATGTTAACTATAATGTTAACAATATCTATTCCAGGTTTCATAATCTTAAAACTAACTTCTTACTATTAATTATTTTTTACTACTTTTTTTAATTTTTCTTTAAAAAGAAAATTTTTAACCTAATCTGGTACTTATAATGTCAATAATATATACCAGATTAAGGAATCATATACACAGGGCTGTATTGAAATTGCACAAACCACTGATGGCTTAATATAATACATAATAAATTGATTATAGTATTTTCTCTGCCTACAAACGGTTTTAGGACGCTGTTGAAATTCTTTTTTTGTGTAATTTTTTTTTTATTACCACATGATGGTAAGCAGTTATGCAATTTTTGATGGTGAAACACACTAGTTTTTTAATAGCTAATTCACTCGAGCCTTGTAGACACCTAAATTGTAATAGGACAAGAAGACTGCAGCAGGCAAATTGTTCCAGTCCTTTGATGTACGCTGTGCGAACGACGAAGTGAAATGTTTAGTTCGGAGCCTTTAATTATGGCTTAATTAAACCATGGTAAAGTGATAGCCAATGGCAACATTTTTTTTCCGAGAGTAATACACATCTAATAGATCAAAGGTTTGAAAAAATAATACATCAGGCATTCTATACACAAGATGGATCTATTGTGTCCGACCGTAAGTATGAGAACACGCCTAATGACAACAAGGAGGAAAAAACACGATTTAGCAATGCAAGTATTTATGTGTTTGTACAATCTGACTAGCAAAACAAACTGCAGTTTTGACGAAACATCAGATCATTCTACAACTTTAAAACTCTTATTTAGGGACAATTAACTATCTTACACTAGCTGGTAATTAGTTAATGTGTCTATTTGTTAGGCTTTGCCCAATGACGAATTCGGCAGCTAAATGAGATCACGGCCCAAACGGCCATGAAATTAAGGTGTTACAACAAAGTTTTAATCATGAAAATACTGGCTTACCATCCACAGCAGTGTAATAAGGTTTATTTTTTGGGCAATTCCCGAGTTTTATCCTTCTTTAATCACATAAATTGCGACGAAAAGCTAAAATACCAATACAGATTGCTGTCGCTTTTAGTCACACCAAATGACATTTTGTCTCTATTGCCAGGTTAAAAAACTAAATCGGGTCTATTTTACAGTCAACTTCATTTTCTTTTTTAAGGATTGTTAAATAATAGTCACCACGTTTATGCATTTATTATAAACAAATTCAATATTTAATAAAACGTTGAAAACAAAATAAAACTTGGAAAATTATTGCAGAATATTTATTTTACATACTGGCAACTACTGATAAATTTATTAAGAATAAGGCAAAGGAATTCAAAGAATGCATCGTCTTTCTTTTTGTTCATTCTAAATTCCAGTTTCTACAATAGTAACTGCTTTTCCTTTTCGGGTTGTGCTATGAAATCTCCGCACATACAAATTATTTCAGTTACCATATTTAATACATTGTTGTCTGATAGTGTTTCTAAATTATCAATCAATCCGGCACCATGAATTCGATTACGGTAATCTTTTATTTTTTGAATTCTGGTTATATATTGTGAACACTTTATTTTAATGCTATCTTTAGCTTTATCAGATTCAGTATGATATTTGGCAACATGAAGTAAGTACATTACACCTTGGACATAAAATCGTAATGCTTCTTCATACTTG
Source organism: Mythimna albipuncta (assembly GCA_929112965.1). Taxonomy (NCBI): domain Eukaryota; kingdom Metazoa; phylum Arthropoda; class Insecta; order Lepidoptera; family Noctuidae; genus Mythimna; species Mythimna albipuncta. The sequence goes on from OV815969.1 coordinate 14,739,005, forward strand.
TGATTCCTATCCTCTTCTACAGCTTTATTAAGAACATCTAAGCCCTTTTGAAGAATATCAGTGGAGCTTTCCATGTTTAAAGTTGGTTTACCTAAAATAAAAATACAGAATATAGTAGGACGTAGCTAGTACTAGTAGCTACCTACCTATTTATAATGTTAAGCATTGTTTAATTTTCTATCTGTAATTTAGGACATGTCTGTTCATTTCCGCAGCCGTATCAATGATACGGGATAATTGTTATTGTCTGTGCGATAAAAGAACCGTCGTGGCGTAAAGGGAAAACAACATTAAAGATTTTAAGTAGCAACACACCCAGCCATCCGTCAAATACCAAACGTCATATCATGTTTGTTTATTATGTTATTTTATTGTGATTTTTAATTGAAATCTTCAGAAATTTGATAAAAAATTTCACTGAGCTGCAAGGGAAATAATATTTAATATATTACAGTTTTGCCAAAGATAACAAATGGCAAATCACACCATTATTGATCAAAACAAAGTCACGAACTTGGGAAACATTGGTATGCTGTTTTTTTGGTACGTAACACTTTTATTTTAATGTTTTTAGACTTCCTAGGTGAACTCCTATCCCTGTTATCTCCAAATATATATAAATTAAACGGAAATTCATTTAAACATGACGATATTTGTTTATTTTGTTTTGGTGAATATTTTCGATGGCTAGTATAAAAAGTATTGATACTTTAAATTTATAATGCATTTCGACTAACTTAGAATATTTCTTTTTAGGCTTGAGTAAGGATACAGTAACTAAAATGAAAAGGGCAAGTGCGAGTCGGAGTCACGCACTGAGGATTCTGTACAAATTTACCTATGAAATCAATTCTCAAATTGAGTTACGAAAATTTTTCCGAATTGCAAAAAAAATTTTTTTTTTGTGGCGGATCTACAAATTTACAATTTCCAGATATTTCCGTGTACGTGTTATATGAGACCTTGATTTATGCCAAATTTCAGGATTCTAGGTCTACGTCACCCCTTTGAACTTTCATTCCCTTGAGTATCGAAATATATGTTTTTTTGCGACATAACCGGCCGTATCTTTTTTTTCCTTAACTCAGAAGTCTGATTTTTTCACAACTTCAAAAGACCGCAGATTTGAGCGTATGGTTTTAATTTTAACTCGATACCTCCAAGCGTTCTCGAGATAAAGGGTCTTAACAGATAAACAGACGGACAACCAAGTGATCCCAAGAATCATAAATACGAGATGATCCCTTACAGGCTAAATAGATGTTTTACGAAGCAACATTACAAATTCTGAAGTGTACTTTATTTTCATAGTCATTAAGTTCATATTTTTCATTGATTAGCAAAAGGGAAAAATGTACCGAGGAAGACAACGAGATAGTGGTAGTGTGTCCCATTTTTACCTTTAAATTTAACTAGGATAAACATAAACTTGCTGCTAGCTACAATATTCCAGTCAGTGATAATAAACCGATCCCAGTCAAAGTGATAGAACCATTTTCGTTGGAACTGGGTACGTGGTCGTTGGTGGAACCTACCTAGATAGGCAGTACAGCAGTTTCTTCACGCTATTTTCCTTTACCGGTTCGTGTTTGCATTTAAATGTTCATCATCATTACAATCGAAAGACGTCCACTGTTCGACATAGGCCTCCCTCTGGTGTCGCTACAATTAACGGCATTAGGCAAAAACTTATAAACGGATGAATTTAATGATAAACGTTGCAATAATATAGCTTATAACCTATATTTTTGCTAAGTTTCATCACGTGAGCAAGTTCAATAAATAGGCTACTAATATTATAAATGTGAAAGAAAGAAGATGGATGCAGGTACTCGTATCTCGTATCGTATGGATATGTTGCGCAAAAACTACTAGACAGATGAACTTAATCATAAACATTGCAATAATATAGCACATAAGCTATAACTTTGCAGTTTTATTAGGTGAACAAATGCAGCCAATAGGATAATTTTTATTATAGGGTGAAGCGGCTGGAAGAAGTTAGTCTAACATAGTTTCAAAATATCAAGACTTAACAGTCGCACTATAATGACGTCACAATGTTGCTTACATAACAAAAACGATATTTATCTACAGCAGCGCCCTCAAATCCCACGACGGTTTACTTTCCGCACAGACTCTATGTAGGTATGCCAATGTGGCCATATAGATATTTTTCACATGCCAGATTTTTGTATGAAGAAAACAATATTTTTATGTCTATGGTCCCCGACAAAAAAAGGGTAGGTACGCAAAATGTCGACTACTTACCTTACCTTAGCCCATAATTAATTAATGATAAACGTTTTATGGATTGTTCGATTTTAATGCGAAAATATCCCCTTTTTTGAGCCCATTAGGTAGGTACTAGCTACAACACTGTATATTACTTTTGTTTTTTTTTTTAATCTAGTCTGGGGCACGACTAGGGAGAACAAACATGTAAAAACACATACACAAGACACCCAGACCGGACCCGGGAAACCTATATAACCATACAAATATTTATTTTGTGCGGGAATCGAACCCGTAGCACAGCAGCCAATCACTCAACCACACTGCGAATCGTGCCGTCCATCAAGTAGATAGCTAATCCTGGTAAAAATAAAAACTGGCAGCACACTCACCTGCGCTCGGTCCGTTTCTGGTCGTGCTGGATTGTCCTCCCATTGGACTGTGGGAGCGTCAAAACTGGCAACGGCTGAAGAAAACAAGTGCACTCCACCTGCGTTTGTGTACACTCTAGTGCACTATTATAAAGTCTGCAGAGATTTGTAAGCCTCTCTTGAGATCGGTAGCCAGTCCTGATACTCATCCAGGAGCCAAACACATCTAAGATGGTATTATTTGCTTCTTTAAGTCCTATGAATTAAATGTGGTGAACCTAAATTAAATGATAAACAGACGTTGAAAAAGACTAAAAATTGCTTAAGTAGGTACGTAAAAGTAAACCACACTTATATTTTTCAATGTAGGTAAATAAGTATAGGTACGAGTAATACGAGTAGGTCTATATCACGTACCTAAGCACCAACCATTTATATTATACCTACCTACTCACATAAAATATGAAACTTACGTAGGTACCGCGTCGTTTTTTTTTTTAATATTGGTAATGCACTCTCCTTCGAAAATCAAATAGGTACTTAATAAACGACTGCAGCAAAAAATTAACTCCAGAGTCCACAAAATCCAAGTTTAAACACTACTTTTAACAATAAGTTAATTAAAAATAAACTCCGAGTCACAGAGAATTAACTCCAGAGCCCACAAAATCCAAGTTTAAACACTACTTTTAACAATGAGTTAATTAAAAATAAGCTCCGAGTCACATAACATTGTGAAATAAACAATCGCTACAGACGGTGATAACGCTTCCTCTAATCCGATGCTGCAAATAATTTTTTCCTGTTGGGAATTACGTTACATTACGCCAATGACCGTCATATTCATTCGAAGATAACCTAAGTTGGCGGTAAGGTTGGCGGGAAATTCAAACTATAGGTACAATGATACTCTTGATCTGTTTTTAGGGTTCCGTAGCCAAATGGCAAAAAACGGAACCCTTATAGATTCGTCATGTCTGTCTGTCTGTCTGTCCGTCCGTATGTCACAGCCACTTTTTTTCCGAAACTTTAAGAGCGAACCGCTTTAAGATGTTCATACAAAAATAGAAAAAAGCAATAAATTTTGGGGGTCCCCATACTTAGAACTGTAACCCAAAAATTTTTTTTTCATCAAACCCATACGTGTGTGGTATCTATGGATAGGTCTTCAAAAATGATATTGAGGTTTCTAATATAATTTTGTTCTAAATTGAATAGTTTACGGGAGAGACGACCAAAGTGGTATAATATGTCTCCCCCCCCCCCTGTAACTTGTCGAAAATTGGTTTGAACGAAATCTAGTAAGTAGTTTTTTTTTAATACGTCATAAATCTAAAAAGTTACAACGAACTACAAGAACTTTTATATTATGCTACTTGCTGCTACGGAAACCTCCATGGGCGAGTCCGACTCGCACTTGGCCGGTTTTTTATTTTATATTTCTATGCTCTTGATTGATTCTAGGAAGATACAGTATGGGTTCTTATTTTTTTTAAGGGTCGAAATCATCCAAGGACTTTTCGCGCTTTGGGTGGACTAAAACCACACCTGTACCCTTCAGTAGCCCTTTGCGTTCTAGAACTATGTGTTTCCCGGGTTTCCTCTTCGGAATTTTCCCTCGGTTCTAGCTAGCGGGCGTCGGCCCTGCTGAGACCATACGGTTAGCCGACATCTCTTTGACTGGAACTGCCACTGGCAGTGTGTAACGTACTGGACCGGACTGGGCCCGGTCCAGTACGTTACATACTGCCAGTGGCGTAACTGTAGGGTGGCAAGGCTGGCAAAATGCCACGGGCCCCGGGCCCGACGGCCGACAGCTTAGAAGAAGTAACCCAAAAATAAAAAATAAATAAAATTAAAATGAAATCACAACGTAACGTGATTTATCGAGGGCCCCAGCTAATGAATTTGCCACGGACCTCCAGAAGCTATAGTAAAGCCACTGCATAATGCTTAAGCAAAAACAAAAAACAATAAGATATCTTTTCGCTTGTTTTCCCTACTCCTTTCAAACGGCTTTGATATTTAGAAATATGCTAACACAAAAAAATTGCTGGTTAGGTGTTCTTCAAAATGTACATAGGTACATAGCTTAAGTAAATCAATCAATATTTCGCAAAGAAAATGGATTTAAAGGTCAGCGGGGCTCCATACGGGCGCAGCTGGCCGAAATTAAATGCGTTAAGTACAAATATGTGTGCATTTAATTCCGGCCAGATGCTCAAGGGAGTTAGCGTTGCGTCGGTCGGTCAGATTTAAATCAAATAACCTTCAAAACTAGTTTAAGTAGATAAGTTTATAGTGTAGATTTTAATTGACTGAGGTCATAAAATCACACGAATACTAGGTATAAAGACGAAAGTTTGTATGTATGTGGATTGGTGGTTTGTGTGTGTATGCTTGTTATAGTATGTCTAAAAGGTCAAACGACTTGAGAATTTTCTATAATATATAAGTATTAGTAAACAAGATTAAGATCTCTTAATCAACCTTGATTATTGAACCAGTGTTAATTACATCAGTACCCCTAGCCAAGTTGCTAATCTGCAATAGTAAACGCTTGTAGGAATATAATTGTGCTTCAAATGTACGGGAATGACGTCGTCGTCTTAACGCTCAGTCACGAGTTCAGAACAAAAGAATTGGCGGCAAGGTCAACTCGATGCGTTCGGCACAAGCGAAACGGTTTTAACTTGGCTAGGAGGGCAGATTTCATTTTACCCTAATACTTAATTATCCAAGTCGTTTGACGTTTTAGAGAGACTCTACCAGCTCCTTCGCGACGTTCAAACGGTAAAACAGATTTAGATTCGGCACACAAGTGAAACGTATCCTAATCTAAAGGATAAGTAACATGGAATAGGTACCTACTTTTTATTTCGATATTAGGTTCCTTTGGGAAGCTACGAGTAGTGTTGCCAGGTCTGTTTGTATAAAAATCGGGACAGATGGTAAAACAAATCGGGATTTCGGGTTTTAAATCGGGACATATATTGTTTTTTAATAAGCATTTTTTTAAATGGGAAATCATCCAGTGACTTCTTTCCCTCTGGGGTGGAACGAGAGGGCGTGTCAAATTTTTACTGAGTAAAACCCAGACTTCTTCAGTCGCTCTTTGAGTTTCAGGGTTTTTGATTTATCGGGACATTTAGCGCCCCGATCAGGTGTAAATCGAGACGCGTCCCCAGACCCCTAAAAATCGGGACATCTCGCGCTAATCGGGATGCCTGGCAACACTAGCTACGAGTATATTTGCGTCTTTCACGAGAGTGCGGTCCCCGGCAGAAACTAGTATCTAACCTATGATATGGTAATACCATAATCAATTATCAGTAGGCACTATTCATTTATTCATCCTATACAAGGTGGATGCAACACGCACAGAACCTGACATTGCACTGACACGTGGGGGAGGCCTATACATAGTTCCCACAGCGGACGCCTTTTGACTGAAATGATGATGATCGAATTAGTTACAGTTTATCATTCGTACCTACTAGAAGACAAAAGCGTTAGGGGACTTAGGCCCGTATTAATAAACGATGCTGAACTCCGTCCTCAAGTGTGATATCATTTGATCCCCGATTATACGATGACAGGATGACAGAAGCTCAAGATCTTTGCTAATTAATAAACACATGAGTACCTACGGGATATCAGTTACCAAAATCAGCTCCTCAATGCACTGTACTCAAGCTTAGCTTACGTGAACGATTACGTCACATTGGCCGAAGTTTAAAATAAAATGCCTTTTAATGGGAATATAAAATACCAAATCTTGAACAAATCTGTTTTTTTTTTTACTTACTTGGCAATCCAAAAGGATTTGAAGCATTTCTTACATCAATTTTTGATAAACGATATCGCAAAGGCCATAAAATAGCATAATAGTACTCTCTATTTCGTCGTAATACCTAATCAATTCGACCCAAAATATTTACAAACTCCATGTTTCGCGCTACGATAATCACGACCTGAAGTCCCGGTCGGTCTACACTCATGATCTGGCAGCTAAGTACAGAGATTGTTGTAAACTTAAGTTTCGAGTTTCGTTTATTAATCAGACAACACTCGGCTGATGCCGTAAACCTAAGCTGAGCTTGAGCTCGAACTTGAGCTTGAACTTAAGCTTGTGAATCTCGTTTATTAATATGATCAAGACTTCAAGCTTGGTACTAAGTACGAGATCTTGGGCTGAGAAATGTTTATTAATACGGGCCTTAGTTTTAAAACATTTTAGTTATACAGGTCTTAGGTTATTAGAAGGTTGATTTCCCCTAGGTTTAAAAGGTGGTTTATTTTCCTTTTCTTTATATTCTGGAAGGTGTAGACGATTATCGTCTTGGGACTCAGGCCTCCTCTCTAGCAGAGGGAATGAGCCGTAGTCCACCACGCAGGCCCAGTGCGGGTTGGCGGATGTCACATGTCTTCGAATTATTGGCTCTAAGATATGCTAGTTTCCTCACAATGTTTTTCTTCACCGTTTTGAGAGCAGTGGTGATAAAAAACACAATGTAATGCGCCTGGCTCGATTTAAACCCGCGACCTACAATCGTAAGCCGAGGCCTTTACCACTCGGCCGCCACTGCTGGACGGTGTGTTTCACTATTATTATTTGCAACGTGTCAACCAGAAGATTTCCGAGGCATTGAAGCTCGATGAGTCCGGAAGATAGCTAGAATCTACAATTTCGCAATTGAATGATCAAAATAATCAAAAAACATGAAAGCTGTCACACTAACAAATGTCTATCACTGCTGTACCTATGAGGTGATAATAATTATTATTCTTAACCTAAACAACGCTCAAATGTAATTGACATAACAGCGCCTACCGCAAAGGTGAAGGGTCAGCAGTTCTATTGTGTAAGAAAAGAACATGAACCTATTATACAGGTACATACGAGCTGTTTAAAATAGCAGACAACTTGAACAGAGGCCACGACTTATTCACATCTTCGGCTTTAGCGGCGTGGTGAGCGGGCTGTGAGCGGAGCGGTGAGCGGGCGGTGAGCGGGGCGGTGAGCGGGGCGGTGAGCGGGCGGTGAGCTATGAGCGGCATCTCGTGGCGTGCTTCAAACAGTTTCGTTCTTCTGTTCTGACCGCTCACCGCCCCGGCCCCGCGCTTAGCTAAGGTCTCTGAACGGACCATTACCATGATGTGTTAAAAATGTCAGGCATGCGAGCGAGAGAGATGGAGCTGTATTATTTATTATTTAACACTTTATGTAGGTACACATGAATGCAGAGGCGGACTTAATGCCTTAGGCATTCTCTTCCAGCCAACCTGTGTTCTTCTATATCCATCCCTTTAACAGTTCAGTTTAGGTCGTAAAATGGATCGCGTTATGAGCTCATGACAGAGCCCCAGGGTGATGTATCTACAAGTGATGGTGATACAAAGAAAAAAGCTAAATAAAAATACATTTATTTTTTTACGTAATTTATTCAATCCGCGCAGCATTCCGAAACTTTACAATTTACAATAACACCACAAAAACTATTAGGCATCTATGGATGTATAGGTAAGTATCTACATATATGTAAATCATTGTAGATTATGTAAAAACAAAAACATCATAATACTTAGGTAAGTATCTACATGATTGACAAATACAAAACCTCCCCCCTTCCCTCTCCCTCTAAAATCAAAGTTCATCGATGTCATAGGTACATACCTATATCTATTGATTTCTACGTTGACAATAAACCTGTAATTACGACGAACATTATACACAGTACCTAGCTATAGGTACCTACATACTTATTTACATCTAGGTAAAGACGAAATACCTAAGTACCTACTTGCTTAATTACCTAATTAAACCCCAAGCGAACGCTCATTGTATTTCTATTGTGTATCTAATTGTTAAATTTACTTATCTAGCTAGATAATTAAGTAAATTACATATTACCTACATCGGTAACTATCACCACTTTGAGTACCCATACCTACCTACCCACCGAAAGGTAAGACCGGTTGCCAAGCAACTGTCTTTGCAGATTTCAGACTGTACTTTTACAAACTCTTGTATATTTATCTTTACCATCCCGCCTTCACCAGAGCTCATTATTTGAATCTTACTAAGACAAAGGATATTGCAGGCTTCATATCCTTTGTCTTAGTAAGCCTGCAATTTATTTTCAACTCAGGGACTTGACTAAATCTTCTCAACTTGCTTGCTCTTGATTTTCAATCATTCCAGTCTATAGTTATCTGTCCAACTTGATTCCATTGCTTCTAAAGACTGCTACATAACTACTTCCCCTTTTTCTGATCTATATCGCTGTATGGTACCTCTTCACTGCTAAGCAACCCTTTGACAGTTGTGGCCAACCCAGGCCCATTTCCCTCGTGCTGGTAGGTCTGTAATAAGAATACCTAACTGTTTATCTACAACTGCTTATTGTTATTTGGTACTTGTTTTGTCTTACTAAACTACTTTGTTCCCTACCCTTTCGAAAGTGAAACCTTCATGCATCAATCTATCAACAATATCGGTTCTGTAAAACGCTGCTCCAGGCATGACCACTCCTCCCCTGTAACACAAGAGTAAGTAGGTTGAAGTTAAATGTAAGTACCTAAGTATACTTGCGATTACAAAAAATAGCCAACCGAAACCCAACCGAGCCCAACTGTATTTACTAAGATACTATTGGGTACTTGACTCTTTTTTTTTGTTTGTATCAAAAAGCAACTTTATAAAAAATCGTAAATAGAAAGAAGTTTTCAAATTCGTTCAATATTTATCAAGTTGGTAACATTTCAAATGTGGTGGAAGGAGAAAAAAAAAATAACAGTGTAAGGATGCACATTGCACATAGTGAAATATGACGTCACCGCCATTAGGTTACATGTGCTCTAAAGAGATAGCGATATATTTCCACCACGCCTTAATCTTCTTCAATCAATATTTGGAATCCTATATCCAATTTTGATGCCGTTTTCAGAAAAAGATATCTTTTTTTGTTATTTGTTGTTTGGTATAAAATATTGTACAAAAATAAGCACAGAAAATATCCAATTGAAGTTAGACTTTCAGCTCGTCCAATAACCCAAGCACAACATATTCGCTGTGTGGGCTAGTTTAAGAAACTTACTTGGCCATATTGGAGTTTTCTTTAAGTATTGTGATGGCACACATGATAATTGCAACAGCTGTGGTGTCGTAGCCTGGATCACTGCCCGATACCTGTAAAAATAAGAGATAAGAGATTAGGTAAGTTTCAAAAGCAGGCGAATTGTCAGTGAATCCGTGGCTCCGAAGATTTTTTTAATCCACTTTTATTTTCCACTGTTTTCATCACACTTTGTCAGGCAATCTCCCATAAACGCCTTTAAATCATTTTCTAGGCCTCCTTTGGCGATGACACGACGTCCGTCTTCTGGCACTAACTGCGTAATAATTCTGACCCAAAAGTTTTAGAACTATAGTACAATTCACGAATGATGGCAGCCGTGAAGTTTGCGCAGAAGGCTGCGCAGTAACGTGTTTTAGGAACCAAATGACGTCGTGCGTGTGGGATAAGAGTGTGGTATGCGCGAAAGTTCGCAGAGGCTAACTTCACGCCCGCCATCATTCGTGAATTGTACTGTAAATCTTCTTATTTCAACACCATTCAAAAGATCAACCTACCTTAACTGACATTGTCTTCGTCGGTTTTGTATTCAAATCAGCTCCTAAATCCCAGCCTTTACCATTCAAAACGAAATTGTACTTTGTGTCTTGTCTCATGTTCTGCGAAGGCCCTTTTTGTGATGCATAACCAACAGTCATAAGTTTTGGGCAATTTATTAATAGTTTTCTGAAGAACTTGAAGTAACTCAAGTAGTAATATAAGAACATTATGGGAACCACAAGGAAATGGATACATAATGGAACAGTGGTATAAGCTTTGAAATGAACGGGTTTCTTTTGAGCTTTCTCGTACAAATATCTTTGGGACATAGAAACTGATTCGTTGTCCGTTCCAGGATAAGGGAACCAAGTTTGACGGTTGTGCCGGTGGAAGAATGACCTGCAAATAAAAAAAATGCATAATACTGGTCTTCAATGTCTCCCCTTGATTTTTGATTGTTGATATAAACTAGTGCTTGACTGCGATCCCACCTGATCCCTTTCTTTCCCCTAGTTCTTTCTTTTTCCCTTTAATTTAATTAATCAATTTGTACCACAGCGCATGCTGTTACCTATTTCATAATGTATTCATACCTATTCATTTATTTATTACCTAGTCATTTATTCAAATAATAAATTAGTATTCTCGTAGCACTATATAATTTTGTTAATTTATTTAATCGTTGTTGAATCAATAGCTATAACAAATAGATAATAACAGTATTATGAGACGTTGAGCCAATTACAGTTTCTCATGTTCAAAACTTAAGTTCACGCATACAGCCATGGGCGTGCAGAATAGGTTTTAGTTGTAAATGGGTCAAAGGGAACTCTTTACAAAGAACATTAGTGTTTACTCTTTTATTATTATTAGGTACACATACTTTTTCATTTCTTCAGGTTCTGGTTCAATAGGTGTAGGAAATAGCTCTTTCCATAAAGCCAGGTGTTCTTTAAAATGTTCTAGTACATGAACGAGTGATGTCCATGTTCCATTGTGTATAAGAGCTCGACCAGGAATATACGCTCTCTTTGGTATCACGAGGTTGGTGTAACATTCTACTGTGTGTAGAGTCCCTAAAATCAGAAAATTTTACTTTAGGTCGCTCTAGTAGAGTATCGTCAATTTGAATTTGAGGATTTCTCATACTCTAATATAATATATATAATATAATAAAATTTGGCATTATAACGTCATCGTCATAATCATTTGAGCCGATAGACGTCCACTGTTGGACATGGGCCTCCCACAGGTGTCGCCACAATGAACGATCCTGTGCGTCCCGCATCCATCGGATTCCCGCAACCTTCACCAAGTCATCGGTCGACCTTGTAGAAGTGTGGTCAATTGGTCATCGGTCCGCGTCATTATGACGTGCTTAACTCAAAATACTTGATTCAGCAACCCGGCTAAAAAAACTTAACCTGTCCTGTTTGGATGCAAGGTCATCTAGTCATAACAGTTTATATTTAAAATGAAAACACCGAAAGACTAGACAGAACCATTTTACAATTAAAATCAAGTCTTCAGTTCTCTTAGGCGTATCAACATAACACACATCGATAGGCTGATTTTTACGAATTCTCTTTGAGACGCACGGGGAACGCAACACGGCCGTCGGGCTTGATCTTTATCGGAAGGCCGCTCTACATATCCTGTGACTCCTGACGCCCAAATCGTTACCAGCAGCAACTACTGACATAGGCTCTCTCCAGTCCGTTGCACTAATTTGAATTTCAGAGTATCTACTAATTTGTAGCAAACCTAAGGTTATCTCCAAACCATTCAATCTGAGTACCCACTGATTTGGACCTAGACTCTCTCCAGTCCAAAATCACACTCATTCAAACATCCAACCAGTCTCTCTATTCATAATTAAATCAATCACCTTTGAATTGCCGCTCAAGATATATCATACCGGCCTCGGATGGTATAGCAGCGTATCCACAGCTAGGTATCACAAGAACACTTGCATCTTCTGCAGCCTTATTGAAGTTTCGGTACAAGTTGAGTATATGCTGTTAGAAAGAATTTTTTTTTTTTTAATTAAAAACCATAGCCTTATATTTGTAACCTTCTTACTCATTGGAACCAACATGAAACATTTTGGTGAGTAAGGTCATGCTACAGATTATAACAATACAACAAACATATTAAATGTACATTTCTCACCAAAATATCATACAATACCTCTAACATTTAAAATTTTGTAATGTCAATGTCAATCATGCTACATAATGATAACAGCTTTATTATTGTGAGGTGGCTAAACTAAGGTAATGTTAATGTGTAAATCGATGAACTCGAACATAATTAATAATACCTACTTATAATTGTAAACAACTTTTTGTTTAGTAGCAGGTGTAAGTGTGTGTATGTATGTAACAATAATTATAAAGATATACCTCACATAAAATAATAAAGGAAATGTTCTTTTTTTACTGATAACAATTGACCAGTAAAAAAAAAACTACGTTGGAGGCGTATTTCGTCCACTCTATCACGTAAATTATTATATTGTACTTACTTCAAGCTTAACTACGATATTTGCATTCTATTTGGACATGGCGTTGGTCAGTAGTCAGTAAAAATTAAGAACGACCCAGATACATCATTATCAATATCATTTTTTTTTAAACATACCTAATTAAGTTAAATCAAGAGATTATCGAGGTTGATCAAGGTAAATTAGCAAAACAAATATATATTCTAAGTCTAAATATAGATTATGTATTTATAAATTCTTGCAAATAATTATATAACATATTTTTGCGAAAAATAAAATGCCTATATAAATAATTATTTGCACATCACTTGAGAAATCTAATGAATATTATCTAATTATGTTTATCAATCATTTCAAAGACGTTCACTATTGGCCATAGGGCTTACCCGGTAGGTACGTAATGAGAACTTTACATCCCCATCGACCATCTTTTCTGTGAGCAATGTGCCCAACCCACTGCCACTTAAGTCTGGCGATTCTTCGGGTAATGTCGGTAATCTTGGTTATCCTGCGGATGACTTCATTTCTGATATGATCACGCAAGGAAACTCCGAGCATAGCCCTTTCCATTGCCCTTTGGGTGACTTTAAGTCTTCTGATGAGGCCCATTATAAGCGACGTCGTAACAAAGCCATATGTCATCACTGTCAACACGCATTGGTCATAGACTTTTGTCTTGAGATACTGTGGTATATAGGACGAAAAGATAAGTACCGCCCAGCTTCCCAAACGCGGCTCAACCGAGTCGGATTCGATAATTGACCTCATAGGTATTCTAATTTAGTTAACCAATCAAAATGTTATTTTTAACTTCGCAAGGCCTACGCGTCTACGATCGACTTTCCAAACTATTAATGTGAGGTCAAATCGATGTGGAAAAGACCCGTTACGCGGTCGTCACTCCACCAGACCCTTTCGGTCCCAACGCCACCAACCATAGTTGCGAGCAATGTGCCCACTGACTGATACTTGAGTTTGGGATTCTTTGGGTTATGCCAGTAACTTTGGTTCTTCTGCAGATATCTTATTCCTATTTTTGTTTTCGCAAGGAAACTCCCAGCATAAACCTTTTCATTGCTCTTTGAATCGCTTCAAGCTTTCTGATGAAGTCCATTGTGAGCGACCGTATAATTATAGACACTGTGATATGTCGGATGAGAAAATACCGCGCAGCTTTCCGAACGCTGCCCAGTCAAATCGGATTCGACGGTTGACCTCTCGTAGTTAGTCCTATCTAACACAACTGTCTATCTTAGGTAAACGTAATCGTCCATAATTTCGAGTGTAGAGTCTCCGATATTCATCGGAATGGGTGCTACATGATTGTTTATTATGACTTTGGATTTGCCCATGTTCATCTTAAGACCCACTCTCGCATTCGAAACTCTACTGAATTCATTGAGCATTGTACTGAGATCCTTCATAGTCTCAGTCATGACTACATCGTCGACAAATCGAAGGTAAGTGATGTACTCGCCATTGATATTAACGCCTAGCCCTTTCCAGTCCAGAACCTTGAAGACATCCGTATCTCACACAATGCTACAGAAGAATTTTTTTGAGGTCTGGTCCTGAAGTCGGACTGACATGGTAGCGTTTTCATGCTTATAAATCAGCACTTAGATGTACCGATAGTCAATCTAACACTACAGGAGAGTACGGTACAGCTCGATAGAATCAAAGGCTTTCTCGTAGTCCACAAATACTAAACAGAGAGGTAAATTATAATCCTCGGTCTTCTGTATAACCTACCTACCGCAGCGTATGTTTGTTTTCTACGGAACTGAAGCCATTTTGGAACCCTACTTGTTCGGGAAGTTCGAAGTCGTCAAACCTGCGCTTAAGACGATAAGTGATGACTACAAAACAACACAAATCATGCAAATTGCCTATTGGTATGACAATGAAATGACAATTAGGAAACATGCGCCTTATAATGTTATAGATTAGGTACTACTGTTAACTTCTTACGATTATTGCTTGCAATTCTCAGTAGATAAGAAACTTAAAAAATTAAAACTTACAAACATTTCAGCAGAGATGTCAACATAATGAGTTCCACATTCGATACATGTTTCCACGATGGGAGGGCTTAGAACAGTATTAGGTCCGGTGCAGTTGATGACCACTTTTACTATTTTCAATGCTTTCCTCAAGGATTCTCGATTCTCAATATCAGTTTCTACTATTACTATATTTTTTGTATCAAATCCTGTAAATAAAAGAAAATATAAAGAAAAGAAAATTAATTTATTTGGCACACACATTATTTAGGTGAACACGAAACAAAAACAGGAGCAATAAAAAACTTTTTACAAAAAAAAAAAAAATACAACCGACTATAATGATAGAAAACATAAAATAACCATAGATATCCGAAAATAATTTTAATTTCGAAAGTCGGTGTTTTTTCTATAATAGTTTTATCTCTTCGTTATTTAACACCGACTTTCGAAATTAAAGTTATTTTTAACCGACTTCTAAAAAAGGAGGAGGTTCTCAATTCGGATGTTTGTTTTTTTTATGTATGTTCGCGCATATCTTCGTCACTTGCCAACCGATTTGATAAAATCTTTTTTTGTTCGAAAGGGTATAGGCTTCCCAAATGGTCCCATAGTCCCCAAGTCGGGATCTGATGATGAAATCTTGGCGAAATTGAGGAAACTCCTCAAATATTATAGATTTTTTGGTATTTTCATCAAAGACTTAAGCATTTATAGTCAAAACATGTTTGATGAAGTGGAACTGGTGAAGAAGATCATACTCACACAGATCTCCCAATGAACATAGTTACAAATAAATTAATAGTTCTGAATAGGTATGTTGAAAATGGTATCATCGATGTGACCTGATGATGATGATGGAGCCGGAAGACAGGCATCGGAACTCCGTAATTAATCAATGAATCCTAGCCGTGTTACAAAGTGCATCTCATGACAATTCTAATAAGCCCAAATTATTAGAATTGTCATGAGATGCACTTTGGCTATAAGGTACTATGGAACTGATCTGATGATGGAGCCGGAAGGTAGACACAGGAACTTCATAATAAAACAATGTATCCTAGCAGGTTTTGAGTTAATTGGAATTGTCATGAGAAAAAGGTACTCTGGCTGTACCTAAGTGTAAGTGCAACTAAAAAGTGTGAAATAAAAAACTTTTTACAAAAAAAAAACCGACTTACTAAAAAAAACACCAAATCTTGTCTGTAAGAGATCGACCTGTGCGATAAGGCCGCCCATTGTACACTTATTTTGAATAATGTTTGTCCTGTATCTTTTTGGTTCATGCGGTGTACAATAAAGAATATAATAATAATAGGCAGTTGGATCAAGGGCTTGATCCAGAAGGCAGTACTCCTAGACACGGCGCGTATTGTCCGGAGGTTCCTCTCTCAGGAGCCCTGACCGCCGGCAGCTTGGACCCTGTTCCCGATACCGGTGGGCTACTATTTTTTATATTTTTGAATGTTTTTTTTTATGTTATTTTTTGAAGAAATATTTAAAAATATGATAAATATGTATATAATAATAAATAAATGGAATAATAATAATAAATCTATTAAAATACCTTTAATTTTGGAAGTCGGTGTTAAATAAAAAATAGGCAAAACTATTACAGAAACACCGAAATTCGAACTTTCCGAAAGTTATTTTGATAGTTTTAGTGTTTTTTTTAGTAAGTCGGTATTTTTTTTTGTAAAAAGATTTTTTTTAACCTTTCGTATTAGAGACACAACACAATCTGACATATAGAGATCTCTTTTCTGACAGTCAGTCATCGACTACACGTATAAATAAAGCAACTTTACTTGTAACCACAGTTCTGCTGTGATTCTATGAGGAGTTCTGTTCCATATTTTCGAAGTTCATGATCAGATCATAACAATATTTCTATGGGACCAACTTGGAGCCATAACCTTTCAATAAAAAAAATATTTTCAAAATCGGTTCACAATTACAGTACAGATATCGATGAACATAGGTACATAAAAAAAAAATATAATTCACCAAAATAATACAGAGCAGTACAGTAGTTAATAAGACATGTACGTAGAAATAAATCATTAGCAAGTAAAGGTTTGGCATCAAAAATTATAAGAAGGTAATTAAGAAATCTCAAAAAATATAATAATTACAACGAAGACCGAAATAAGGTTGAAAGAACTTCAAGTAATAGTTCCAAAATTTACATTCAGCTTTTTGATGTCAAGGGGAAGAACATTCCAGAATTCTATGTTAGAGACGTAAGAATTAGACATAAACTTGTCAATGCCATTGCCATTTCATAAGCCTTTAATTACCTACCTTATTTAAATTACTGATTGGATTTATTGTGAAACTTAATTCAACTAAATATAGCAACAGCAACATAGACTCATAAAGGCTTATAGTCCCTTGAACTATCCGGCCAAAATTATGTGGACGCACCTCTCGCACCCGCCTAGGCGGTAGTACGCAAATCTGTGCATTTATTTGCGGCCAACAGCGCCCGGAAAGCGCGCGGCTGACCTTTAAATCCATTTTCTTTGCGAAATATTGATTGATTTACATATGCAATGTTCATTTTGAAAAATATTTAACCACTCATTTTTATGTGTAAAAATGTTTCTAAAGATCCAAGCCGTTTCGAAGGAGTAGGAAAAAGTTACGAAATTGCTAAATATTTTTTTCAGACAAAAGTATTAATAGTACGATAAAATCAAATGTTGATAATGTTGTTCATTAATCTATAATAAACATGTATTTTTTTTTCAAACCTTTTAACCTGGCCGTTACCGAGGAGTAGGCTTCAGAAAGTCACTGTTTTATGGCACTTTTCGGATATAAATCTTTCGAATACCATAATTAATTAGAGACACAATAGAAAAGTAATGAGAGAGCGAACGCCAGCGTTCGCTTGGGGCTTTGTGAATAGTTGAAAATGTCAAACGTTATTTAACTTCTGATAACCTTGAAAACAAAGTTAAGCAAGTATTCATAATCTCTCTCAGACTTTAGCACTAGGTACCCCAATAACATTTGATGGGGTAGTGCTTTTTATTCGTTATCTGTACTTACTATACATACTTTTTTTCATAATTATTTCAGCCGAAAGACTTTGACATGCTTTCTCCAAGACCAAAACGAACAATTCATTGCATCTCGCATCCATCCGATTAGTTCCCGCGATCCTCATCAGTTTGGCGAACAGACACTCCGATTTTATTTATATGAATGTATGTATAGATAACACGTTGGAGTTTCATTAAAACTATACATCTATACTCTATACATATAAATAAAATTGGAGCGTCTGTTTGTAATATTGAAATAACTGCTTTTTACTAAATACATATGAATATATTACGGTACATACACCAAAATAACATTTTTTACAATTTTTGTCTGTCTGTCGGTCCGTTTGTCTGGACCTGAGAGGCTGGACCGATTTTGACGGGACGAGGTAGGTAGCTGATGTAATAGGGAGTAACATAGGCAACTTTTATTTTAGAAAAGTAATTGCATAATAGGACTGTAGTCCACGCGAACGAAGTTGCGGGCACACCTAGTAAACAAATAAAACAGTGTTTCCAAGATAAGATCAACACCTTCTCGATAATATTATTATGTAAGTATTCAAGTGGTTTCCATGATAAGATTAACACCTTCTCGATAATGTTATTATGTAAGTATTCAAGTGTTAATATGTTCTCAATTTTTTTTCCCATACTTACTCAAGATTTTTTTTAAATTTTTTTTTACGACAGCGACATAGTTTCGTTATGTCCAAAACGTATTAAAATGTCAGGCGTACGAGTGAGAAAGAGGGATGAAGCTATACACCCTATAATCTATATAGATATACCTATAAAAGTTCAATTTAGGTCGTCAAAAGGACTGCAGTCAGAGTCCATGGTAAGGCCTTAAGGCCCTAGTTCCTACCGGTGTATCCTGGGCTTCGATTAACTGGACTGGATAACCCCGAAAATTGGTTAAGGGCTCAATCATAATTGGTAGTAAAAGGGAGTTACTGATAGTTTGACGGGTGACAGGACAGAATGGAAGAAGAAAACGTGTTGCACCGACCCCAAGTAATATGGGATAAGGGCAGGAAGAAGAAGATAGTGATGAGAGGTAGAGACTAAAGTCCCCTCTCAGAGTATTAGAGAGCAATGGAACAAAGTCGATAAGTATTCTCGGAATCAAAATCACAGACCTCATATGGAACACTACAATATACGCTTCGTTCCAAAACACGAATCGCAGACGTAGGCAACTCAGATGCCACATTAAAATGAAACTGGATACGCCATATATCTGTCGAATTTGACGAAGGTAACTAGCTACTGACAGAAATCCATACAACAGGTACCGGTGACACGGTAAAAGAAGAGATAAACTTATACAAATTATCAATGGGTTGGGCAGAAGTAACTAAAGACAGAGAGAGGCGAGTATCCACCCTTACGTTGTTGAAACACCTACGGTCCGGACTAAGCGTTTCGCCTCGTCATTTACACCGCGTACTTCGAAGGATTGGAACGGTCTGCCTGCTGCGGTCTTCCCGTCCGATTATAATTTGGGTGTCTTCAAGGCTAGAGTGAATAGGCTCTTAATAAACTAGTGCGCCTCACCATCAACGATTGCATCACTGCTTACCATCAGGCGGGATCGCAGTCAAGTAAGTACTAGTTTATAACAGATAAAAAAAAAATAAAACAAAAAAAATAAAAGGGAGCCCTCTGCCAGGCATTGCGACAAGAGGCTCATAATAATGAAGTCACATAATGAATATCATGAATATTTTAGAAAGTGCCTATTGTTTAAGTGCATAAAGAATTTATTTTTAGTAATGCCATGCATAAGAATAAGTAATACCTATAACTAAGTATGTAGATAATATAAACCTAGATAAGTACTCAACACAAAAAAAAAAAAAGTTATCATTCATAAACTCTTCTGAACACTAACAGAAGGGTCAACATATTTTTTTTCAATTTTGGTGGCGAAACCGTTATTTCGTGAAAAAAATGGACCTGGGTCCCTAATTTTCACGAAAACTGAGGAAAAAGTTTGTTCTCTTCAGTTTCTCCTCCTTGGTTTTCGCGAGAATTAGGGTCCTAATTATCACGAAAACCGAAGAAAAAGTAGCGCCGATAAAATTGAAAAATTTGAAAAATGTGAATATTCAGCCAGATTATTTATTTTATCCTGGATCACTAATAAATTATAGTTACATTGACTATTTGTCAAGGTGAAGGTCACGATACGGCTGCCTGCCTGCGATTTCCTTCCTCCGCCTAGATACTTACTAATTTGATTTTCCTGCTATATCTGTTTACGACTCGTAAGACTTTTTATAACAAAAAATACAAACGACTTCATTTTATGTCGGTGTTTCTATAACTAGTTATGTCTCTTCGTTATCTAACGACTTCTGAAATTAAAGTAATTATGCACTTTTTAGTGTTTTTTTTAGTTTCTTCTTCAAAAGATCAAAAAAAAAAAAATGACAATATCGGTACCGAGAAAAGGAAAAATTAAACAGGTACAGCCGAACATATAACCTCCTCCTTTTCGAAGACGGTTAAAAAATAATAAATATTATCTGTAACATTTCCTGTTGGTACTTTTTTTAAATACGATAAAAAAAAAACTGAACCATAAATTGATCTTACCTGTTGCGTTGAGTTCCTTAATCAAACCCTGCAGTTTATCCTTGGAGCGACCTGCGATACCCCAGGTAACATCCCAATATTTTTCTCTTGTCAAACCCGCAAGATATTTCACAGTAGATTTTCCAGTAAACCCTGTAGCACCCAACACTATAATGTCCAAACTTTTTTTTTCCATTATAATTTCACAATATTTTTTTTATGTCTTGAAAACGTTTTTTTGTTGTTCACTTCTGCAGTTTGGCTCTACTACTAAGACACTTATTCAAAACAATAACAGACAACTCACTTCAATAGCTTGCTTACCAAATCTGTGCGCGTTAGTACGTCATTGGGGCAACCAGGCAGACAGGTTCATTAACATTTTTTTTTAAACCAAACCGGTTTTTCAACCATAATGTAAAAGTAATTCTGTCAGTCTGTTACGCTTTCATGGTTACCTAAACTACTGAACCGATTTGGAACTGAAATTAAATTTTATGCCTACTTAAGCAAGTTCAACCTTAGGGAATTCATACATATATGTCGATGTTAGGGAAGTATATAGGTCACTTTTTATCTGGCTTCGACTTCATGTCCGCACAACCGACATTCACACGAACGAAGTCGCGAGCAAAAACTATCACTATAATTTGCACTGAACAAAATAATTAAGTAGGTATATATTCACAATGTTCACAACACTTAAAAAAATGTGAGGCGACTACGTGGCGTTTGTATTATAAATATAATAATATTGATGATATGATTATTAAAGTTTATTTGCTTATGTTATCTACTAGATAAATTAATCACGGTCGGCCGTCTTATCGCACAAGCGGTATAAAGCTATTTCTTCTAGACAACCTTTGGCTGAAAGATAGGAGATAATTATTGGTCAGTCTGCTGGGCACACAAATCCAAAAAATCTACGATAACACTTATTTAAATTATAAATAATAACACTGCTAGCAGTTATTCAATGTTTGATACGCGCTCGTGATACAAAACAACGCGTGTACTGATTGTAGGTACAAGCCGGGTCTTACCATTAGCTCGCTGTCTGACCTTCCGGTAACTGTCCGGAGTTCCGGACCGAGTCCAAGTCGTCGACAGCTCGACAGTGTACACTGGTCCCGCACGCCTCAAGGGGTTGTCCAGGAACAATAGGGGCCAAGCTGGGTCAAGGCCTACTGGGGCCAGGGTTAGTTTCAAAAGGTAGCTCAGCCCCGGTATGAAGGCACGAAGGAACGGGGTGGGTTTTTTAGTCAGTAAGAGTCTGACTATCTCCCTCTCCGCCCAAGGGCAGGGGATGTCATTTGAATGATTTTTATCCACCGTAAAAAAATGGCAAAAAAATCGCGTTTGCTGTATGTTTTTAGTACTTATTTGTTGTTATAGCGGCAACAGAAATACATAATTTGTGAAAAACTGTCTAGCTATTGCGGTTCTTAAGATACAGCCTGGTGACAGACAGACGGACAGACAGCGAAGTCTTAGTAATAGGGTCCCGTTTTTACCCTTTGGGTGCGGAACCATATAGGTAATTCCATCATACTATTTAACGCGCCAAAAGAAGTAATATGTATTTTTTCAAATAGGTACTTTATTTGTAAGGTTGTTATTGTGAGCTTATTTTAGGCTACGATGACGCTGACATGCTCTTTGAGATTACACTTTATTTAATTTATTAATATTTTATTGTTTCTTTTAGTTTCGTTCCAAGTTACATTCTAGGGTCATTCTCAAATGTCAAAACGGTATTTTTAGGGTTCCGTAGCCAAATGGCAAAAACCGGACCCCTATAGATTCGTCATGTCTGTCTGTCTGTCTGTGTCTGTCTGTCTGTCTATCTGTCTGTTTGTCCGTCTGTATGTCATAGCCACTTTTTTCCGAAACTATAAGAGCTGTACTCTTGAAACTTAGTAAGTAGATGTATTCTGTGAACCGCTTTAAGATTTTCACACAAAAATAGAAAAAAAGCAATAAATTTTGTTGCTCCCCATACTTAGAACTGAAACTCAAAAAAATTTTTTTCATCAAAACCATACGTGTGGGGTATCTATGGATAGGTATTGAGGTTTCTAATATCATTTTATTCTAAATTGAATAGTTTACGCGAGTTCCAAAGTGGTAAATTGTGCCCCCCCCCCCCCCTGTAACTTCTTCAATAAGAGAATGATAAAACTAAAAAAATATTACCATGTAAACTACCAACGAAAATTGGTTTGAACGAGATCTAGTAAGTTGTATTTTTTTATATGTCATAAATCTAAAAAAATACACTATTATTAAAACGTTGATCAAAGTTACAACGAACTACAAAAACTTTTACATTATGTTACTTGCTGCTACGGAACCCTCCATGGGCGAGTCCGACTCGCACTTGGCCGGTTTTTTTTTATGAGTTTAGCTCTATCGCTTTTTCTCAAATGAATCGTGTTATGAACTCGTGGTAGGGCCTCTGTTGGTCCTTGCATGTACATTGTACCAAGTTACGTTCTTGTCGGTCAGGGTCAACAACTTTATACAGATGCAGTACTAAAAGCGACTACGTATCTACTTACCTACATTTAAGTAAATTACATTATTAATTTTATTATCTGTTTGTAAGTAGGTGGTTATTATCTTAGAGCAAGTAGCAGCAAAACCATCTACGGTTGTTTAGCAAGTTATGTACCGTCAAATGAAGCAACTTGACCACATTTTTTTCGTATGATTAGTTTGTGACCATAATGAACTGTTAATTTATAGTAACTATAGATTTCTTTAAAATAAGTACCTTTTATTTTTTATTGTGGGAAGAAATCATCCAATGACAACCCCCGCTCTTGGGCGGAGTGGGAGATAGTGTCAGACTCTTACTGAATAAAAGACCCACCCCGTTCCTTCTAGCCTTCATACCGGGGCTCGAGCTCCCTTTCGGATAACCCTGGCCCCAGTAGGCTTGCACCCGGCTGGGTCCCTGCTGTTGCTGACAGCTCCTTGAGGCGCGCGAGAAAAGTGCGCGCCGTCGACGAATTGGGCTTGGTCCGGACAGTTACCGGACGGCTGGACAGCGTGCTACCCATTGCTCACTGTCCGCAAGCCCGCGCCTACGATGCAATGGCCGCCAGAAATCAGGATCGGAATCCCTTCGGCGACGGCGAAAGCGCCAATTATTATATGATGAAGTTTTTAGTCGTATCTACTTAATTTGTTTTACTGCATTTTTATCTTCCGAGTAGGTATTGTCGAAAATTATTATTCGTTTTCGAAATCAACACTTCTAACAGCGGGCCACATAACTTCGGCGAGACTAAATTACCTACTTTTTGAACACTCACTAGTTTTTCCCCGCGGCTGCGCCCGCGTTGTACATAAAATATAGCCTTACTCAGGAATTAAGCAGGTCTCTATCGGTGAAAAATTTTTGCAATCAGCCCAGTAGGTACCTACTTCTAGAGATTACCTCCTACAAACAAACAAAAAAAGACGTGTGTCACTCGGGGACTGCCGCGGTAAAGCTATTGCATGGCATTTTTATCAACCAATTATAATTATTTATTTATTTTATTTATGCAGTATTTTTTTCTTTTGTTTTTTTTTTGTTCGATATTAATTGAAGTTACACTTTTACACATTGAATAGAATTTTGATTGATTGTTTACTCATTTGTTTTCTTATCGGTCATCACGCTCAAAAAACAAATGTGTGGGGGGTGTTAGGTTATTTTCGTTACGGAATTTCTAGATTCGGTCTCCACGCTCAAGGCCCGCGATAGAAGCTATGCAATAGCTTAAAACATAAAATAACAAACTTTACCTCTTTATAATATTAATGTGGAAGTAGGTACGTAAACAAGTATATTAAAATATTAGTTTAGATGACGATTAAATAATCTTGAGTTTTGACCGTACACAATTATGTGATTTAATTATATAAGTACCTACACTCGAGAGCAAAAAAATCGCACATCATAACTCTTTTTGTCCAGGCAGTTTTTTTTTATGAATGTGTATAGATATTAAAAATATTTCATACATTATTTGAAAGCCTATTTAATTACCTTTCTAATGATATTAAATACAGTGTAAAAAAAAATATCCTTGAAAGGGTTTATAGCACAAAATCCAACATATGAGAAAAATTACCAAATTTCACTTAAGAAAGAATGAGAGTCAAACTTAAAATTCTTGGTCATCCTGATTGTCAATAAAGTGTATTCCCTCCCTTAGCCTTATTTACAGCTGTTACTCGATTTTTCATCAACCGTTTTAATTTTACCATGAAATCTTAGGGTATAACGTCCCACTCCTCGTCAATGACAAATTGAAGCTCTTGGAGGCGTGGAGAGCCAGGCTTTTTGCACTAAGTCTTTTTTCAAGGTCATTCCAGATATTCTCAATTGGATTGGGATCAGAACTACGACCTGGCCTCTCTATCACAATGATTCCAACGTCTTAAATGTACCTAGTCGCAAACTGTTCTAGCGACATACGATCTGGTGTTGGTCTGCATTAAGGAAAAAAAATCTACCACAAGCCACACAAGCAGCTTCACATATTCTTCGAGCACTTATTTGATGTATCATAAAGCCTTCAACCCTCTCGATATCAGGCCAGTTATGGCCTAGTAATGAATACAATGTCAGTTTTAATGTCCAACATTACGCCACCCTAAAGTGCTTCCAAAACCCACTTGTTCGCTTATGCAGCATTGTTAAAATTGCCATGATGACCTTCTGTAGACCCTATAGCATTCTTCATGGTCATCTAAGTCTTTCAATACTTATCAGAAAACACAACAGCCTATCATTAGGCATACATCCAATTTAAGTGTTTCGTGGCAAATTATTGCCGGGCTTGTCGGTGAGCTGTGGTCAATTTGGTACCATTTGCTGAGAGATTTGCAGTCAGGCCTGCTTCACCCAGTCTTTTCCTAATTGTCCACTGAGTTACACTGACATTGCGAACTTCTTGAAGCTTTTGTGTCAGTTCAATCGTGTTCAGTAGCCGATTTCTCAAAATACTTGTTACAGGAAAGCGATAATCACACCTTGATCCTATGCATCAACGGCTAGATCCTGGTCGCCGAATATACCCACGGGTATCTTGAAACCTTTGGTATACCAGACGAATAGGGAAGCGGCTACAATTTTGCTGTCGAGCGACTTCATTTTGATTATGGCCTGCTTTAGGCAAGGCAATAACTTGAACGGCCTCTACGGGCATTGTATCCATATTTTTCCAGTAAATCCACCTGTTTCCAATAAAGACGCTATCACGTTACCGGAAATTGATTAAAACACCAAAACAGCACCCTTTTGAGGGTTCCGTAGTCAACTAGGAACCCATATAGTTTCGCCATGTCTCCGTCCTCTGTCCGTCCTTGCTTAATCTCTGGGACCGTTAGCACTAGAAAGCTGAAATTTGGTACCAATATGTATATCAATCACGCCGACAAAGTGGTAAAATAAACATTGGAAAAAAATGTTTTATTAGGGTAGCCCCCCTATTTGTAAATTAGGAAGTTTTTTTTTTAATTTCAACCCTAACGTGTGATATATTGTTGGATAGGTATTTAAAAATGAATAGGGGTTTACTACAATCATTTTTTGATAATGTCAATAATTTCAGAAATAATCGCAAAAAAAACAAAAAACAATGTGTTTCCCCTCCCCTCTAACTTTTGAACCATAAGTTTAGAAAATATGAAAAAATTCTGAAAAGTAGAACTTTATAAGAACTTTCTAGGAAAATTATTTTGAACTTGATGGAAAGAACAGTTTTTGTACAAAAAAGACAAATAGGTTGTACAAAATAATTTCTGGACTAAGTTTGTAGTATAATCGTATATGCAAGCATTTTTTTAAACTCATTAGTGGGTACACTTATTTTGACGGACGGGAAACTACGGAACCCTACACTGAGCGTGGCCCGACACGCTCTTGGCCGGTTTTGTAGCTTCAGGTAAAGGTGCCAGTAGAGAAATGCAAATGGGTGAATTTGGGGAATTAGGTATACCGCTAGTTTTTGTGAGTTACGTGAAGTTCAATGATCTTAAGAGGCCTTTTACAAAAAAACGCGAAATTGCAAGTGTTCGACGTTGAAATTGTATGTTTTACGTTCGTTAAATGAAATAACAATTATTGTCAAAAATAGTTTGTTTTCTCTACTATATTAACTATTTAACCGATTTTAGATAACTTGTTTAATTATTTAGTAATAAACTTTCTTCCGATGCATGTTTAGGCAAAAACTCACGGAGACGTGATTTGGCAGCTCTAATTTGGAGATTCTACTGAATATCTACCACCAAAACTAATATTAATTAGCTGTCAAATATCCTTAACTTCAAAAATTATTGAGTAGTTTTTGGTTAAATGCCTTTTGTGTAAAAAAATAAAAAATCTACATAATTCAATTATCGACCGAAAAGGCTTCGAAACAAGCCCCAATATCTCCAAAGTTCTACATTATTTAGGCGTAAAATTTATACCAAAATAATCAACAACATTTGCTTAAACTATAGTATTATTTTTATTTTTTTAATCGCTACTATTATTTTGTAATTAAATAAATAAAAATACTATATATTTCACTGCGCCAGCCATCCGCGACTAGTACCGCGCGAGCGCTTGTCGAGGTCGGACCTATGTCAGTTTATTTCCCGCGCGCCTTCGTTCCGGTACTAACATTGTGTGCGCCGATTGTCGCGTAGACGCTACCGCATTGCTGTTGTGTGCGTGTGAACTACGAACGCCGTTTTTGATCTTTGTATTTATTTTCTAACGGTATTCATTATGTGCAAAGTTCTCATATTATTAGTATACTAGATAGTCGCGATTGGAACGAAGTTCCTTATCGTGCATTGTGAAAGGGGGGGCTAGAAAAGTTGATTTATATATACTCATATCAACTTTTCGATATGGGTGTCTTTTTCATGATTTTCGAGGGTGTTGAAGCCGATAGTTCTGTCAAAATGTGAATCCAAGATGGCGGTTCCAAGAAATTATGTACTTTTTGATATGGGTGTCGTTTTCATGTTTTTCAAGGATGTTGAAACCGATAGTACTGTCAAAATATAAATCCAAGATGGCGGTTCCAAGAAATTATGTACTTTTTGATATGGGTGTCGTTTTCATGGTTTTCGAGGGTGTTGAAACCGATAGTACTGTCAAAATATAAATCCAAGATGGCGGTTGCAAGAAATTATCTACTTTTTCGATATGGGTGTCGTTTTCATGTTTTTCGAGGATGTTGAAACCGATAGTACTGTCAAAATATAAATCCAAGATGGCGGTTCCAAGAAATTATGTACTTTTTGATATGGGTGTCGTTTTCATGGTTTTCGAGGGTGTTGAAACCGATAGTACTGTCAAAATATAAATCCAAGATGGCGGTTGCAAGAAATTATATACTTTTTCGATATGGGTGTCGTTTTCATGTTTTTCGAGGATGTTGAAACCGATAGTACTGTCAAAATATAAATCCAAGATGGCGGTTCCAAGAAATTATGTACTTTTTGATATGGGTGTCGTTTTCATGGTTTTCGAGGGTGTTGAAACCGATAGTACTGTCAAAATATAAATCCAAGATGGCGGTTGCAAGAAATTATGTACTTTTTGATATGGGTGTCGTTTTCATGGTTTTCGAGGGTGTTGAAACCGATAGTACTGTCAAAATATAAATCCAAGATGGCGGTTGCAAGAAATTATCTACTTTTTCGATATGGGTGTCGTTTTCATGTTTTTCGAGGATGTTGAAACCGATAGTACTGTCAAAATATAAATCCAAGATGGCGGTTGCAAGAAATTATCTACTTTTTCGATATTGGTGTCTTTTTCATGTTTTTCGAGGATATTGAAACCGATAGTACTGTCAAAATATAAATCCAAGATAGCGGCTGCAAGAAATTATTAAATTTTTCGTCATGGGTGTCGTTTTCGTGGTTTTCGAGGGTCTTGAAAACGATTGTACTGTCAAAATATAAATTCAAGATGGTGGCTGCAATAAATTATCAACTTTTTCGATATGGGTGTCTTTTTCATGGTTTTTGAGGTTGTTGAAGCCGATAGTGCTGTCAAAATGTAAATCTAAGATGGCGGCTGTCAGAAATTATCAACTTTTTCGTCATGAGTATCGTTTTCATGGTTTCGAAGATGTTGAAATAGTGCTGTCAAAATGTACATAAAATAGGATAGTATTTTTTTGGGACGAAGTTATGCGACTACGATAAAATAAATAAATGAATGGTTTGAATAGGTATGTTGAAAATAGTATTATTGAAGTGACCTGATGATGATGATGGAGCCGGAAGATAGGCACCGGAACCAATGTATTGATTAATTACGGAGTTCCTACCTACCCGTGTTTGGGCTTATTAGAATTGTCATGAGATGCACTTTGGCTATAAGGTACTATCGAACTAATCTGATGATGATGATGGAGCCGGAAGGTAGACACGGGAACTTCATAATAAAACAATGTATCCAAGCAGGGTTTGAGTTAATTGGAATCGCCACGAGAAAAAGGTACTCTGGCTGTAAGTGTATTGCCACTAAAAAGTGTGAAATAAAAAAACTTTTTACAAAAATAAATAACCGACTTCACTAAAAAGAAACACTAAAATCATCAAAATCATTTTAATTTCGGAAGTCGGTGTTAGATAAGAAACAGACAATATCGAGAAACACCGAATTCCGAAATTAAAATGTTTTTGATGGTTTTAGTGTTTTTTTTTATTGTAAAAAGTTTTTTAATTTAAAAACTTCCAAAAATAATGTTGACATGAATGTCAATTTAGGTGCGGTTTCGGTGGCGATAATAACTGGCATTGGACTTACAAATCTAAATGAACAGTCTGCTTCGATGGATTTGCCTACCTTACCTTTCCGGTTATTCAGCAAATGCCATGACAAAGTAGCAAAAATGTGGAAGAAAACTGCAGAAATAACAATGACACAAGCGGTTGAAAAAGAAGCTGAAGCTGCAAAACTGCGTGACGATGTTAACAGTGCGGGTATACCTACTTTATGATATGATAAATATCTGATTTTGGAGCTAAATCATATTTACGTGAAGACCTTTGAAATGATACCAAACACGACGTATATATCTTTATTTTTTATAATGGATAGGCTTGCTTTGTACGTATAGGGTGTCCACCATGTATCGGTGGCGCAACGCCGTACGTCTTGTGGTCCGATGATGAAAAGGACTTGGCGGAATTAAATTGTGTAACTCTAGTGCACACTCCCCGAAGTGTAAACCATAGAAAACAGACAGGCTAGCAACTCGGCGTCGATGCTAAAGACTTTGGAGTTTTGACTTCACAAGAACATCATTGCCATCTTCTTGGCACGCTTTTCAATAGACTCTAGTGCATCCAGCTGGTATTAGGCTGACCTATCCCAACGATGAGAGCAGTACTCCATACACGATCAAACTTGCGCTTGATAGAGGTTGAGCAGCTGTTCCGGGGTGAAATACCGTCTCACCTTTGATAAGATCCCCAATTTTTTTGGCAGCTAGTTGGGCTTTTGCCTCGATGTAGGAGCCGAAATTAAAGGTAGACGATAGCGTTACCCCAAGAAGTTCAATGTGGTCGGTAATTGGCACGGTTACACCCCGGAAAGATGGAGCCGGGTGGAATTGGCTCCGTTCAGTGGAGAAAAGACACGCCTGGGTTTTCGTCACATTAAACTTGACCAGATTGGCATCGCTCCATTCTGAGACTGCCTCTAAGGATGAGTTCAAGCGTTCAACCATAGCTTCTCGAAATGACTGGATCTGTGACCCACTAGCTCGTGCGCTAGACACATATCTCTCAGCAACAGTGCTGTCGTCTGCATACCCAAAAGTTTCGGGTTTAAGTAGGTCATTATGTGCAGCAAAAACAGTGATGCCGAGAATACCGACCCTTGAGGAACTCCGGCATTAATATCCATTTGACCGGACGAGCATCCATCAATTACCACTCGGATGGATCGATCCCTCAAGAAGTCTGCGATCCAATCACACAGACCAGTGGGTAGACCGAAGGAAGGAAGTTTAGCAATAAGGCTTTCGTGCCAGACCCTATCGAAGACCTTCGAGATATCAAGGGACACGGCAAGCGCTTCCCCATGCTTCTCAATGACCTCGCTCCAGATGTGAATGGCATACGTTAGAAGGTCCCCAGTAGCCCGATTTTGATGAAAGCCGTATTGCTGGTCGCTGAGGATGTCGTTAGCTTCCAGGTGTGCTAGAAGTTTCCTGTTAATTACCCGTTCCATACTCTTACAGAGGATGGACGTAACAGAGATGGGTCGGTAGTTTGCCGGGTCAGCTCTACTGCCCTTCTTGGGCACAGGCTGCACTAGGTTTGCTTTCTCCTCAGCGGTGTGGGCCAGTGTCCCGTCGGGACTCAGTAGTGGCGGAAGTGAGGGACGGCAGAAGTTCGATTCAACCGACTTTTCCAGGGACCAAAACGCTTTACTACCAGCGGGGTATGAAGCAAGTTTGTTCCCTATTCGGCTAATGTGGTCGAACCGAGACTTTCTCAACATCTTTTTGCACGAATTGGCAGCCCTGTTAAAGGCCTTCTTCTTAAGAGTCACGTTATTGGCTTTGCGCATACGAGCATCGGCCCAAGCTTGGTATGCCGCATGTTTTTTCGTGTCGGCGCCAAACCAAGTTCGAACTTGGTCCGACATTGCTACGTCAGAGTATGGGATGTAGTACTCCATTCCCTGTCGTAACACATGTGTCACGGCATCAGCGCACGACGATGCATCCTTCGAAGAAAAGCAAGTGGGCTGCCAAGGATATCATGCGAAGAAAGACCGCTTGTCATCCCAATCTGCTGACCTGTATCGCCAAACCCACTGAGTTCCTCTAGGACTAGGATCGGGCGAGGAGTAGATAGACACAGATTTAACCAGATAGTGGTCAGAACTGCCTAAAGGCGAAGATATCGACACTAAGTAGCGGTCTGGATCTGTGGTCATTAGAAGGTCCAAGCAATTGGTTGTGTGCGAATCCACATCAGGTACCCTCGTTCCCCCTAGACCAGCTGGGTGAGATTCAATTCCAGCGCTAGCTTCCGCATCTCACGACCAGCATGATCTGTGCACTGGTATGGGAAAAGCCACTCTTGGTGGTGCGCATTAAAGTCCCCCAGTAACACCAGTTGGGCGGAAGGTTACCGCTGCTGAGCCGCATCTGCCGCCTCACTCAGATGCTGTGTGAGCCCGGACGTCTCCACTATGCGAACGGTAAACACAAGCGTAGATTATTTTATCTAGGCCTGTGGCGACCAAAGCCCAAAGCGTTGAGAACCTGGAGTCTTCAAGATTGCGGAGACGCCGATAGCAGATGTCGTCCCGGGCATACATACATACGCCCGCGAGTGGTTTGAAGTTGTGCTCCAAGGTAAACCCTGGGTATGAAAGATACGACACGTCGGACGGACCTCTGATCTGCGTCTCCGTAAGGAATAGTAGAGCTAGTTTTTTCAGTCTCCAGGTGGTGATGGACTGCAACGAGATTTAAGTGCAGACCTCGTATATTTGAGAGGTGCACTTTATGAGAGAGGGCAGCCGCTGTTTAACTGTACTCTTTCCATTCCTTTTCATAATTTGAGAGTGAATGGAGGAGAGGAGAAGGAAGTGAAATGGGCAGCCACGCTGCTAACCTTCAGGCACGCACTGAAAGGACGACATCATTAGGAGACTATCTTTTTTTTTACACAAAACTTTTTGACCACGAGAGGGCGCCACATTGTTTTTTTAATTTTTGCAAAGTACCGGTGAAGCCCTTTCAAATGATATTAAACACGGTGTATTTATCTTAACATTTATCACATTATCTTTTGTCCGCTAGAGGGCGTCACTTTGAATTTGAGCAACATATTGGAAATACACAACTTAAGCCCTTTCAAATGATACCAAACACGGCGTATTTATCTCCATTTTTATTTTTAACACATTACTTTTTGTCCGCTAGAGGGCGCCATATCGTGTTTTGTGACACGTCACACAGCATATGTTCAGCGAACGATTAAGACTGTTCTAACGATACCTCATATGTCGAGTTCTGATAAGTAGATTAGGAGCTATAAGGAACAAATGAACATACTCACAAACATACATACATACATAGCCTGTCAAAATCGTAAGTTCCCTCCGTTGTCGGGTAATAATTAAAAAAATACTCTCTTCATTCTTCTCTTTCTATAATTAATATATTTGTTAATTAAATATATTATATTAATAATATTTAATTTTCTGTGAAATTGTTACTACGAGTATTTTGGTGAACAATAAAGTTTATTCTATTCTATTACATTTGGTTGATTTATTTATTAGAATACGTTGCAGCAACCATACTACTATAATATATACAATTAATACTAATGCTATTGACTGTAGATATTATAATCGATTACTGCATAACAATTAAAAAAATTATGTAAACATGGTTTATAAAAAATAATATAAGAAAAATCAATTAATATAAATTCATTTTATAAAATTGAAATAACACGTCAACAATTTCCACCTACTAACCTTCATCCTAAGAAACCTTAAGTTAAGTACGGAAAATCCAGATCGTTTAGTCGCCGTATTAAGTGCGAGCGAGAAGTATGAATGAAAGTATCGGTGGCGCAGTTAGCCGTCCGCTCGAGCGCTCGGTGTGTAAAATACCTAAACTTGCGTAAAGCCGAAACGTAAAAGGACTCTTAATTTTGTGTTTTTATAAAGCTATGTTTGTATGCTTCAATTTTGCTTAATTATTTTTATTCAATATGTTTAGATTTAAGAAAAAAACAATATTAAACGAAATTACAAGCCTTGTGCGATTTTTCTGCTCTCAAGTTTAGATTGATATTTCTATATAAGTCTTCTTGCAATCTAGTATTACATAAATAAAAAAACTCAAGGTTCTTCCTTGAGACTTCCGCTCGAAAATTAGGCGAAATTATCATTTTAATTTTCCGGTTTACTAGAAACATTGACGAGGCCAAACGGAACAAAATGCAAACGTTCGTTCTCCGCTTTGCAATACAAGGAAAGAGTTTTTTTTTTGGAGGTGGGGAATCATCACCTGTTTTGTTGTTGTCACCCACAATGACTTCATCCGCTTGCTCGAGTGGATCGGTACGAGTCGGACAGGCTCGTCCATAAATTGAATGGTTTATTAATAGGAACGTTCAAATATTTAGATGTTTCAATTATAGTGGACGATCAATTGATGTTCGATTATTTGGAATTACATTTGACCTAGTAAACCATTTCCAGTACCTAGGTACTATCGAGTTAAAGTTTTCGAGTTAACGTCATTCGATTTGAAATAAGGAACCTTGGGAAGCCGTGTAAGAATCAGGTTCCTGACTTGTATCTCGTGTCAAAGATCTACACATAGTAGCCGAGGTCAACAACGAGCTCAACATGCTTTTTTTTTAAAGGTGGGAAAAGTCATCCAATGGCAACCCCTGCTCCGTCATAGTGTCAGACTCTTACTGACCAAAAGACCCACCCCGTTCCTTCTAGCCTTCCTACCAGGGCTCGAGCTCCTTTTCGGATAACCCTGGCCCCAGTAGGCTTCGGGTGGCAGGGTCCTTGCTGTTGCTGACAACTTCTTGAGGCGCGTGGGAACAGTGCGCGCAGACAACGACTTGGGCTTGGTCCGTACAGTTACCGGACGGCCGGACGGCGAGCTACCCATTGCTCACTGTCCGCAAGCCCGCGCCTACGGTG
The DNA here is from genome assembly GCA_929112965.1 of Mythimna albipuncta. Classification (NCBI taxonomy): domain Eukaryota; kingdom Metazoa; phylum Arthropoda; class Insecta; order Lepidoptera; family Noctuidae; genus Mythimna; species Mythimna albipuncta. The sequence goes on from OV815969.1 coordinate 14,773,095, forward strand.
GCCGGAAATCAGGATTAGAATCCCGGTGGCGGCGAGAACGCCGTTGCCTGATGCGGTCGGCCTCCTCCTAGGCGAGCATTACTGCTTCGCAGAAGTCGGCAGCCGCTTGCCACTCCTCCTCGTTCCGGACCATGGCCTCAACAAAGGCCCGGCGCGAGAGTTCTCCGCCGCCGATCGCCCCCACGAGGGCACGGTGATGTATCGCCCAAGCAGGGCACACCTCGACTGTGTGCTCTACCGTGTCCTCCGGGCGTTCCGCACAGTGGCGACACCCGGGCGTCTCTTCTGCCTGAATCTGGAACAGGTAGCTCCCGAACTTGCCATGTTCGGTGAGGACCTGCGTCATGCGGAAGGTAAGGACGCCGTGAGGTCTTTCCAGCCACGCCTCAAAGAGAGGACTTACTGCCATGATTGTGGCGTGTCGCTGTCGCCATTTCACCATAAGATCCCGCCGGAGCTCTGTCCGCCATGCCGTGACCTGTCGCGGCAGCGGACTTTCACCCCGGCGTTGCATTTCCACGCGCATATCGTGCATGTGTGCAAGGACTGCAACCTCCAGATCCCACGGTGGTAGGCTAGCCAGAAGGCTCGCCGCTTCGCGGGAGACCGTGCAGTATCCGCGCACCATCCTTATTGCCATGACCCTCTGGCAGGCGTTCAGCATGGCCGTCGGTCGCGTTTTCAGCGACGGCGCCCCGCAGAGGGCCATGGACCGAACGATCCCCGCGTAGAGCCTCAGGCAGGAGGCATCTGGATCCCCAAGGTTGGGCAGGAGCCGCTTGAGCGCAGCCCCAGCCCGGTTGAGTTTGGGAGTCAGACATCGGAAATGCTCCCCAAAATTCCACCGGCTGTCGAGGACGAGTCCCAGGTACCTCATCGTCGACCCGACACCGATGTGAACTCCTCCTACCTTTAGTTGGGAACCCAATGGCGGCGCGTTCCGAGAGCGGCGACCGTGAAAACACATCGCCTCGGATTTGTGCAGCGCCACCTCGAGTCCCAACTCCTGGATCCTATCAACGACCATCGCAACCCCGCGTGTCGCTAGAGCGACTGCTGCCTGGTACGACTCTCCCTGCGCTATAACCAGCGTGTCGTCTGCCTAGCAACTAGCAAACCACGCTGACCCCGTCAGGGAAGTCGTTGCGTAGCACGTAGTCGTACCCGATGTTCCACAAGGGTGGCCCTAGTACCGATCCCTGCGGAACACCGCACGACATCTCTCGACGTTTCCAGTCTCCCTCGTGACCGGGGTAGACTATAAATCTTCCCGACAATTAGGCCTCGACCACTCAACAAAGGTATTCGGGCACCCGGTGGTACCGGAGTGCCCTCCGGATCATACTCCAAGGCAGGCGTTAAATGGCGGCGGCAGGCGTTAAATTAAAGGCGTTGGAAATGTCCAAGGACACTGCCACGACACACCTACCCCGGGACGCCGCGTCCCCCGTCGTGAGGGCTCGCACGCGCATGATGGCGTCCACCGTGGAGCGCATACTGCGAAAGATGAACTGACCGTCCGAAAGGTCCGGCCCCACTGGTGTTAAGCGCGCGATGAGGCGGTTCGCAAATACTCTTTCAATGAGCTTACCCACCTGACACCTTGTCGAGCAGCACAATGGGCCGGTACGCGGACGGAGAGTCCGCAGGGCGCCCCGGCTTCACGATGAGGACCAGTTTTCCCGTCTTCCAGCAAAGTGGGAACTGGCCCCTCTCCATGCATGCGCTGAAGAGCCATCTTAGTCGAGGCCCGAGAGTCTCCATGGCCAGGACCCAGGCCTTCCAAGGCAAGCCGTCGGGTCCTGGGGCGGTGTTCTTGGCACTCAGCCTTCGCAGCGCCACTCTCATCTCTACCTCGGTCACCTCTGGAGCATCGTCGTCGTCGCTGTTGCGGTCCGCGTCAGACACCGCTGGCGAAGGCGGAGCCATGGGCGGGGAGGAGTGTTCCCCTCGCGCAAGCTCAACATGCTTACCGAGGCGCGGAGGAATCTTGGTAGGTAGGTATATTAACATAACATGGACACCAAACTTAGATATTTTATATTTCCATGATGGTCACCCATCCACGGAGAGAACTCGGTAAAGCTAGAACTACATTAGACCGACGCACACGTAGCGTTGAAAATTCCCGAAAGAAACAATTGTTTCTTTCAATGAAAAAAACAAATTGTGTTTTTTTTCCGTTTTTTTCACATGTTGCATTGAAATTTTGCGAAAAAAAAACGTTTGGGAACAAAATAGAAATTTTTCGAATGTTTTATTCATTATTTCGGTTAATTTCATGATAAATGGAAAAAAAACGAATTTTATTGAAATTGTAATTAATATTTATAGTGGGCGAAAATGTACGAGTGGTACATTTTCACCCACTATACAAATGATCTAAGCTTTCCTCAGCCAAAATCTCGATTTCACTGTCATCAGCTTGATCAGAATCGAGCTCCCACAAGCCTCCCCCAAGTGTCACCATAATGATCGGTGCCCACTGTTGGACACAAGCCTCTCTCAAGTATCGCCATTTAGGGCTATTACTGCTGTCCACTGTCACTGTTGGACGTAGGCCTCCCCCTCGCATGCCCACTGTTGGACATAAGCCTCCCCCGAGTGTCGCCATTAGGCGCTAAAATACTGATGCCCATAGTTGGACATAAGTCTCCCCTCGCTATAATGACCTATGCCCGCTGTTGGACATAACCCTCCCCCTCACTATAATGACCCATGCCCACTGTTGGGCATAAGCCTCCCCCTAGTGTCACCACGTAGGCGTTATAATAATTGATGCCCACTGTTGAACATAGGCCTCCTCTCGCGATAATGACTTTTGCCCACTGTTGGGCATAAGCCTCCCCCAAGTGTCACCACGTAGGCGTTATAATAATTGATACCCACTGTTGGACATAGGCCTCCTCTCGCGATAATGACCTATGCCCACTGTTGGGCATAAGCCTCCCCCAAGTGTCACCACGTAGGCGTTATAATAATTGATGCCCACTGTTGAACATAGGCCTCCTCTCGCGATAATGACTTTTGACCACTGTTGGGCATAAGCCTCCCCCAAGTGTCACCACGTAGGCGTTATAATAATTGATGCCCACTGTTGGACATAGGCCTCCTCTCGCGATAATGACCTATGCCCACTGTTGGGCATAAGCCTCCCCCAAGTGTCACCACGTAGGCGTTATAATAATTGATGCCCACTGTTGAACATAGGCGTTATAATAATTGATGCCCACTGTTGAACATAGGCCTCCTCTTGCGATAATGACCTATGCCCACTGTTGGGCATAAGCCTCCCCCTAGTGTCATCACGTAGGCGTTATAATAATTGATGCCTCCCCGTACTATAATGACCTATGCCCACAGACTCCCCAAGTGTCGCCATTTAGGCGCTATAATGACTTGTGTCCACTGTTGGACATAAGCCTCATAAACTAGTGCGCCTCACCATCAGATTGCGTCACTGCTTACCATCAGGTAGGACCGCAGTCAAGCGCTAGTTTACATTAATTAAAAAAAAACTACTGAGGTGTCAAGGGACACCCGGATGGAACGAAGTTCCGTTCTGGCTTGCTTTCTATAAGAGAGAGAGAGACAGAAAGAGAAACATGCGCACGCCGCACGGCTTGCAATAGCTTACTATAGCAAAAAGTATCGTTACAACTTTTCGTGAGATTTTTTTCCGTCTAGCCAATACAAGACAACTAAAAAATACTATCCTATTTTATGTACATTTTGACAGCACTATTTCAACATCTTCGAAACTATGAAAACGACACTCATGACGAAAAAGTTGATAATTTCTGACAGCCGCCATCTTAGATTTACATTTTGACAGCACTATCGGCTTCAACAACCTCGAAAACCATGAAAAAGACACCCATATCGAAAAAGTTGATAATTTATTGCAGCCGCCATCTTAGATTTACATTTTGACAGTACAATCGGTTTCAACACCCTGGAAAACCATGAAAACGACACCCGTGACGAAAAAGTTGATAATTTCTTGCAGCCGCCATCTTGGATTTACATTTTGACAGTACTATCGGTTTCAACACCCTCGAAAACCATGAAAACGACACCCATGACGAAAAATTTGATAATTTCTTGCAGCCGCCATCTTGGATTTATATTTTGACAGTACCATCGGTTTCAACACCCTCGAAAACCATGAAAACGACACCCATGACGAAAAATTTGATAATTTCTTGCAGCCGCCATCTTGGATTTATATTTTGACAGTACCATCGGTTTCAACACCCTCGAAAACCATGAAAACGACACCCATGACGAAAAATTTGATAATTTCTTGCAGCCGCCATCTTGGATTTACATTTTGACAATACTATCGGTTTCAACACCTTCGAAAACCATGAAAACGACACCCATGATGGAAAAGTTAACAATTTCTTGCAGCCGCCATCTTGGATTTACATTTTGACAGTACCATCGGTTTCAACACCCTCGAAAATCATGAAAACGACACCTATGACGAAAAAGTTGATAATTTCTTGCAGCCACCATCTTGGATTTACATTTTGACAGTACTATCGGTTTCAGCACCCTCGAAAACCATGAAAACGACACCCATGACGAAAAGTTGATAATTTCTTGCAGCCGCCATCTTGGATTTATATTTTGACAGTAAAAGTGTCGGTACAATTTTTCGTGAGAATTTTTTCCGTCTAGCCCCCTTTCACAACTCGCGATAAGGAACTTCGTTCCAAAAAAAGTACGCATTTGAAAAAAAACAAACATGAAGTTTTCGGTTCTTTTCATATTTTTCCGTTTTTTTCGGTTTTTTTCGAAAAATACAAGAAATTTATAATTTATAAATTTCTTGAAAGTTTCGAATGTTACATTGAATAAAACAGCAGTATTTGAAAGAAACGGGAATATTCCCTGTATTTTTCAACGCTACGCACACGTGTAACACGTCGCGTGGCGTGAATCAAGTGTAGCTCTACAAGACTAGTTTCCATATAAAATGTATAGAGACCGACGTGCCTAGATCGGCGTGCGTAGATAGACACGTGTGCGCAGTGTAGTTCTGGCTTAAAGCACAAAATATATAGGTACAGAAGTCAATCTACTTATAAAGCGCGCTCGATCGCAACGCACGACATCGCTCACAGACACGATGTCTCGGTCGCGTCTCGGATCACTCGTCGAACAGTTCCGGCTCAAACGCTCATTAGTGTGCGTCCACCACCGACGTATATAAAGGGGGGGTTTTGGGGGTCCGGAATGGGACCCCCCATTCTTCAAGAATGCGTGTAATTTTTACTGCACCACGCTGTTTGTAGCGAGTGCTAGTTGTGGATTAAGACAGAGTTTCTGGTTTTATGTATCTGGTCCTATCGAGGTTATAAGTGATCTGAGCCATATCTCGCGTGAAAAATAGTAAAGCAACTGGTCCCGATGAAATACCAGTAGAACTTTGGACGAAAACGGATACGGTTGGAGTCAGGTGGCTGACAGACCTTTTTAATCTCTTCCTTACATCCGAAAAGATGCCAGACCATATGTGGAGACCCAGTAATATGATCCCATTCTATAACATTACAGGAAATATCGCCGAAAGTAAAAACTACTACTGTACTAAGGGTCATTAAGTTAACTTTACACACCTTATTGATATGGGAAAAGATCCCTATCGACAGGCTTAACAAATTTTGCACTATAACCACTAATCAGTGTGGGTTTACTGCTAGAGTGAGTACTACGGACGCCATACATTGCTAAGGATACTAATGGAGAAATATAAAGCCTTAAAAGGATCTTTACCTTGTTTTCATAGATTTAGAAAAAGCTTTCGACCGACTGCCACGCAAACTCATATGGCAAGCACTGACAGCCCAATTGATACCGGATTATCTTACAAGACATATATAACAACGCGAGTTATTTCTCTAGCAAGTACAAGTGATAGACTCGAGGACAGGTCAGGGTCCATCAAGGGCTTAAGATTTAAGCTTCGCTTATTTTAAACATTGTTTTTAAGTAATGTACACATTACAAAACATTTTCTAAAACCAGCCCCTTGGACTTCTATGCGGACCATGCTTCATCTAGCATAAACTGACGAAAAAAATTGACGTGTAAAAGTATATTTAAAACCTATTTGCAAAATAAATAGAGTGCGTCTACTGAAAGCGTAACCTGGAGTTTTTTTTTAAATTAAATTGGCAACATTGTTTTGCCAAAAAAAATCACGTCAAAGTCTATGGTTGCAATTGTCAGTTTTTGGAAACAGATATTTATTTTTCAAGAATAATTGCTTAATTGTGGGAAAAACAATAAACAGTAACGTGCAAAAATTGCTACACACTATGGTTAATAAGTTCAAACAAAAACAAGAAGAGAAAGAAGGTGTTTTCAATGAAAACCAACATTGTTTACATACGATTTTTGATTTTTAAGTTAGTATGACGTTATAATCTTGATCCTTGTCGACTAATATTATTAGATAGTTATATTAAGGATGTAATGATTTTTTTTTTCTTATATTTTTAGATAATCTGACATATTGCGAATTTCATAATGGACAAAAATATCGAACAACGAAGGCTTTTGGTAAATCGACTTAATCAAAAACACATGCTAGTGAGTGGTATAATGCGTTCAAAAGCAGTTGAGATGTAATGAAAGATTTGCCTCACTCTGTCTGGTAGTGCATGAAAGTCTGCAACTAAAGTTAAAATCGCGAAAATCCTAGTTCAAGTTTGAGAGAGATGCTGCTGCAGCATCTGCTGAACTTTTTGTGTCTCACGAGTCGATCCGTATCATTTGAAACTGTTGTTCCCACTTGACTAATCCCAAAAGATCTGAATTTTCTCTATGCTAAAACGCATCGATTCCAACCCAATAATCTTGAAACACATTAATAGTGTTGGCGCGACGTGATGAAGTTGAAATCATGTTGACTATTTTATTTGACTATCACGGTGTTGTGCACTTGGTATTCTTGCCAGAACGCCAAATGAAAAATAAAGAATATTATTTAAATATTATATAGCGAATTTTGAGAGATCAGATAAAATAAAATAATTTGGAATACTATCTAACATTTTGTGTGTTATTGACATTTACCATACACCCATCAAATAATTAAGTCTACACACATGTTTTGACTAGGATTTAAGTTCTTGTACAACTATTCTAAAATTGTTTTAAATACAAAAAATACTCTAGTATCAAAACTTTTTTCTCCTACTATTTCAATAATACCACATTCAAAATTTTTGGCTGTAACCTCCTTTTCTCAGGTCACGCTTTCATTAGACGGACTCTATCATTTATCATTTATCATGTAGTCCTAATAGAGGATTCGCTGTCGGAAATTCAAATCTACGGAATGTTTTGGCAGACAGCCTACGGGTCAATCGTAAAAAGACGGAGCACATGTCACACACTAGGTTGACTGGCAGAGATTACCTAAGGCATTAAGTCCGCCTTTGTACTTTGTGGTGCATGAAGATTAAATAAATAAATGCACTGCAATTTCTCTGGCAAATACCAAACGCGTCGGCACCAAGCACAGAAGACAGACACACCATTGAACTAAATAGAAGATTTCAAAAGAGAAAGAGGTCGGCCACCGACTACCTGAAGGCGAACCATCCCGACAACCTAATGAAAATTGACCCAAAGCCAGAAATGACGCTAAATCGCCTAGAATGGCGTAACAGTATCAGGAGGGTTACCCCAAATAGGGTTGAAGATTGTCAGGAGATTGAAGTCAAACCTATGTTTTTTTTACAATGTGGGACCCCACCCTTGCCAAAGCTATAGCTACGTCCGTGGCGTCCACCGAACGTAGGTATAAAAAGTGAAGTACCTACATACATGAGATTGTCTTCTGTACCTCTATTCTATCTTGTGCTTAAAGTAATGTTGCTTAGCCTTGAAGATCAACACGTGGCGTTGTTATACCTAATTAGGTAAAGTGCGACGAGGTGAGCTCCTCTAAAAACCATTAATATCAAAGTCACCCCAAATAAAAACCATTGTTTTTGCCAAACCATTGGTGAGCAATATTTTGTATTCCCAGCAAGGCAGCACATTATGTACCTATGATAGCCACCAATAGGTACCATTATTTGAATAACACCACGGAATACATAAAAGCTAAAATTATATTTTCAATACGTGGTGTGGTTGATGATATTTTCCACATATTGATGGAGTGTGTCCGGAACGAAAATACAAGAAGGAATGTTTCCGGACTCAGTAAATCTTATGATATTGGCATTTGTAATGTAATCCTCTCTTCTCCAATATCCGATAAAGCCAAACAATTGTTTGAATTAGCCTTAGGGTTTTTTGTAAATTTTTGTTTTCTGTATCTACTGGGCGATGTGGTCGCTAAGCGACAAAGCCCTTTAATTAAATAAAAAAAAAATAAAAAACTATATTTTCAATACCTACACTTATGTACTCGAAAACTGGCTCATAGCGCACTACGACTAGGTTCAACATGACATGTTTATCACACTCATGTTTTTTTTTAATTTATCATAACAAGTGCTTTTTTCATTCCTATTTCGTCACGGTCAACCGTGATTTTTTTTTTAATACAATGAGGTGGATATATTTAAGGTTTTAATATTTAATGAAAATTTAAATTGTGTTTATGAACAGAATATCATGAATAAATAAGATTATTTACACAGTAATTTGTTATTATCAACAAATTAACAATTATGAGTTCTAAATTAAAAAATATTTGAATTTCTATTTTTAATAGAATGTTTATGGTTTGATATCTTTGCTTCTTCTTCAATCCGCCAAGGTAAAGCGCGGGAAAAAAGTCTATTGAATATGATTTTTTACTTGTGTTATATTTTGTGAAAAAAAAATGATTTGAAGTGAATACTTTAGATCTAAGAGTATAAAATTACAGTAGGTAATTTTATACTCTAAGCTTTAGATGGTAGGTACCGTCGCCGCCAGATATTGTGATTAAGTTACTAACTACTTGCGATAGCCTGCTGCCCATAGATTTATAAGAAAATGCATTCAATTTGAACGTTGCGTTTTGTACGGTACACTCTATCTGGTTCTTATAAATCTATGCTGCTGCCATCTAAATCAAAACTAAAATGTACTTTAGAACATTTTCTTCAGTACAAAATGAACAAAAATGCGTCGTAATTTTTCAGAGAAAGTATTTCTTCGTAAGTGTATTGAAAAACGTCGTTTGATACACGTGCAGATTTGTCACTGCAGCACTCGGCTCCATAACACCCTCGCCTAGGTATACGTCTCAGGTGAATTTCGCCTCGGTTGCAATGACAAACTTTCCTCAGTTGTATCAAAATGTACCTACTATTAATTACGTGTAGGACATTAAAAGACTTTGGCAATGGTGCGCCAGCTAGGTGCTGGCCAGAATTTTCAATCATTGTTTTTTTAACATTCACAGCTCGTTGTATGTTCAACGACATAAAGTGTTGCTGACAGACAGGTAGGTACTTTTGTTTTGATTCTTTATTCATTCAATGTCGCCAAACAGCTTTCATTTAACTATTTGGTATTCTTGGACAAATCACAGACGTCTTGTTATAGCTACAGATTGTAGCTATGTTTATGTACTTTTTTTTTTGAAGTGGAATGTCCTTTCCCTCGCGGCTGCTTGCTGCCATCTCCTTCGCTAGCATTACTGCTTTGGAAAAGGGAGCAACCGCATCCCATTTCCTTTCGCTCCGGACCAGATGGCTTGAACCTGGTCATCCTGGCCTGACGCAAAAGGTCCTCCACGAGGACACGGCGGTGATCCGCCCCTGTGGGGCACACCTCTACCGTAGACATGCTCCAAAGTATCATTTGGACGGTCCGCACAAAGGTCTGACGTTTCTCCCGCCTGAATTCGAAACAGAAACCATGTCTGACATCGCCGCGACGGCTTGCGTCATACGGAAGGTGGAGATGCCGCGGCGCCTCTCCAGTCACTTCTCAAAGAAGGAATTTGCCGCTATGATTGTGGTGTGCCCAAAAGAGGGAATATTACCACCGCGATTGTGGTTAAGCCACACGTGGCTTTGGTGGTTTCCAACCATATGGTCACCCCTTAAACAAGCAGCTTTTCAAATCACTCACTTTACGTTTTATTTTAGGTGCGTAGGTAGTGGTACATGAATAAAAGATATACCTACATTTTAAAATCTAAAAAAAAATAAGCGCTAGTTCAGACACGGCGGGAACCACGCGGTTTAAGAATCGCGCGGGAACCGAAATATCTTCCTTGATCAGTTCAATTAGTTCATCAAACGATTTTATTGACATTCTCAAATAGTCAAAAAAAAATCTCTCAAGCAGTCTTAAATTGGGATATAGCGTTACGAATATTGGCCATTGTGTCAGTCGATCCCTTAATATTGGATGCACCCATACTGCATTTTCCTTCTTTTCTTTATTTTCTGTCGCTCCAGACACTCTACTTCCTCTTCAACTTCCATCTTGAACTGATCGCAAATCGCTAACTAACCGCCGATGTTTGAACAGTTGAAATTTTTTGCGGTTCAATTTGTCAATCGCGCGGTTATCGCCGTATCTGAACTGTCCCTTATACTGTGGTTAAACAAAGATTAATTAGAACCAATGCTCGAAAAAGATGAAAGTGTAACGAATGTGAACTTGTGTGACCACTCTACCTGGTTACTGGTTTTGAGAGAGAATATGTATTCAACGTCTGTCGACAATCGCTATAAACTAAACTCGTTACCTACTTTACTCATTACAGGCATTAGATACTTATGAGGTTCTGAATTTGATTCCTGCACCGGTAAAGTTTTATTGCTTGTTATTTTTTGCACAAAGTGAATTAGTGCAGTGGAAGTGCTACTAACTTAGTCATAAGTCTTATTTACTAATATTACACTGTATTTACTTTATATTTATGTTAGTCTGTAAGGTATGCATCTATGGGCCAAGATGCCTGAAAATAAATGATTTATTTATATATTTATAGTTTGCGTACAGTTGCCGCAACGTATCTTGAGCGCTCGGCGTCAGAGTGGGGATCGCTTTGCACATTCCATACATTGGCGAGCCAATCGCCTTCGTTGTTTGATACATTCCGCAACGCAGGAAACGAATGAGGAGTGACGTCTATGACGTGATGGCGCGGCGAGCCAATCACTGACACTCCCCGCCCCCGCGTCTCACTTCGTACCACTAAAGCGATCGAATATTTGACTTCTGCGCAACCACTCAAGATACTTTGTGGCAACTGTAATGCGTAACACCAATCTGTACCTACACGGTCATTTCCTTCAAAGCAATTTGTACATTGTGTAACATAGGGCAATTTTAATTGCGATGTATGTAACTAATTTTAACATGGCAAAATCTCGTAACAACCTTATGTATTACAAAATGCTTGTTCTACAAAGAATCAATGATTTTTTAGTGTGGTAATTCTTTTGTAACTAGTCTATAGGTATGTACAGGCAAACTTTACCCTCTGGGGTAGGTAGTCCCCGTAGTACCATATCAGAATGTTTTTTTACGGTTTCGACCTCAAAAGGAAATATTTTTACGGTTTCGCCCTCAAAAGGAAATAAAAACAAGTGTGTTATGATTTTTAAAGAAAATATTCATAAATCGTTCAACTTCCAATAATAAGCGATAGATGGCGCTAGTAGTTACATGAACTTTAGACATTCATTGTAGATATTAAGTAATAATTTATAATATTACACTTTATGGATTTGTTTTGCATAATATATCATATTTGTTAAAATGAAATATTTACTTGCAGTTAATTATTAGATAAACTCTAATGTATATTAGATAGTCAATCTCTTTACTTTGCGCTGATTGGTCGGTCAGTCGACCGAGTGTTTGTGAAAGTGGGTAGTAGCAAACACGGGGGTTTTTTTTGTAACGATCTTTTGGGACAGGGGCGGTCTGCTTTGAGTTGTTGAACAGAAAACATGTCCGACTAATCTGTGTATTTGTAAATGATTGTTAATAGAACGTAAGTATGAAATTGTGTTTATCAAAGTGAATAAAATATTTATACAATTTATCCTGGAGTGTTTGAATTGTTACAATTCAGAAATGGGATGGACCAGACAAAAAGGTATGGTTGAACAAATATTATAACGTTTATCGAGAAATTTTCAACGCCCACCAATGTTAATTTCTATATCACATAGATACATAGTCGTTAATCTATCAACTATTCACATTAAAACTGTCAGCAGACAAATAATCTCGATATAACCTACAAAATTTTTAGTTAATATACATTTTGAGTACTATTTCTTGTATAAGCGTTTGGTCGGGGCTACACTCCGATAACGTTCATCTTAACAGACGATTAACATGTGTTAGATAAACAAATTGAGAGAGAGAGCCAGAGCTTCACTCTGGTAGCGTTTTGATTTCTTTGTTTTACTTCTCACATCGACAATATATACTGCATTACGATCACGCATTATCTAAATGTGACACATTATATAATAACACATGAAATATTCAGGGTAATTGTTAATACATCGTAGCACTGATTTTTAAATCTCTATCTAATGATAAAGTATCGTATTGATTTTAAATATTTTATATCGAGACATGATATGGGTGAACTATGTATGTTCATCGGATTATGTTAGGGGGTGAACTATGTATGTTCATCGGATTACGTTAGGGGGTGAACTATGTCTGTTCATCGGATTATGTTAGGGGATGGACTATGTATGTTCATCGGATTATGTTAAGGGTGGACTATGTCTGTTCATCGGATTATGTTAGGGGATGGACTATGTATGTTCATCGGATTATGTTAAGGGTGGACTATGTACGTTCATCGGATTATGTTAGTGGATGGACTATGTACGTTCATCGGATTATGTCAAGGGTGGACTATGTACGTTCATCGGATTATGTTAAGGGTGGACTATGTATGTTCATCGGATCATGTTAGTGGATGGACTATGTACGTTCATCGGATTATGTTAAGGGTGGACTATGTACGTTCATCGGATTATGTTAAGGGTGGACTATGTATGTTCATCGGATCATGTTAGTGGATGGACTATGTACGTTCATCGGATTATGTTAAGGGTGGACTATGTATGTTCATCGGATCATGTTAAGGGTTAGACTATGTACGTTCATCGGATTATATTAAGGGTGGACTATGTATGTTCATCGGATTATGTTAGGGGGTGAACTATGACCTGTTCACCAGTGTACATATGTGTACGATCTTACTAGAAAGTACACTACCCACTAGTTGTGTGTAGGCGCATCGTTGCCGGTTGATAGTGAGCTATGTATGCTTGCTAAATTCTCTTATTCTTAATTATGCCTACAAATATGTGCAGTGATAACAGGAAGAGGTTATGTGTGCCTAAATTGAAGCTAAATGAGCTTGAGATTTATTTATTTTTTTTAGCCAAATGTGCCAAGTATTTTAGACCAGTATCATACTCACCCAAATTTCTTACTGATGGTGACAGGCTCGTGTATTGAATCATTCGATTCCCTGCAAATGTGTGAACTGAATGGTATTGATATGCGCGTCATGTTCGTAATCGAACGTTGACAAGACTAAACACTTCTTATATGCTGGTGATTCATTTTAGTTTCTATATTTCAAATTGGGTTGCTTTTCCTTTCTTTATTTTCATCGAATTCGTATAATGATAAATGATAAATGATAAATGATAAATGATAAATGATAAATGATAAATGATAAATGATAAATGATAAATGATAAATGATAAATGATAAATGATAAATGATAAATGATAAATGATAAATGATAAATGATAAATGATAAATGATAAATGATAAATGATAAATGATAAATGATAAATGATAAATGATAAATGATAAATTATAAATGATTGATGGTTGATGATTGATGATTGATGATTGATGATTGATGGTTAGTGATTGATGATTAGTGATTGGTGATTAATGGTTAATGATTAATGATTGGTGACTAATGATTAATGGTTGATGGTTGATGATCAATGGTTAATGGTTGATGATTGATGATTGATGGTTGGTGATTGATGATTGATGATTGATGATTACTGATTACTGATTACTGATTACTGATTACTGATTACTGATTAATGATTAGTGGTTGGTGATTGATGATTGATGGTTGATGGTTGATGGTTGATGGTTGATGATTGATGATTGATGATTGATGGTTAGTGATTGATGATTAGTGATTGGTGATTGGTGATTAATGGTTAATGATTAATGATTGGTGACTAATGATTAATGATTGATGGTTGATGATCAATGGTTAATGGTTGATGATTGATGATTGATGGTTAGTGGTTGGTTATTGATGATTGGTGATTGATGGTTAATGGTTAGTGATTGATGATTAGTGAATGATCAGTGATAGTGCTTTGATGAGGCCAAGAGTGTCTTTGATGAGGCCAAACGTGACTTTGATGAGGCCCAACGTGCCTTTGATGAAGCTAAGTGTACCTTTGATGAAGATAAGTGTACCTTTGATGAGGCCAAACGTGCCTTTGATGAAGCTAAGTGTACCTTTGATGAAGCCAAGCGTGCCTTGATGAAACCAAGCGTGCCTTGATGAAGCTAAGCGTGCCTTTGATGAAGCCAAGTGGGCCATTTGATTTGGCCAGATGAGCCAATTAAGATTCGGGTTAAGTGTGCCCGGTGCAGATGAAGTTATCCTCAAGAGCGTAAGTAACGTATGAATTTACCTATAGTCTGACTACGTTGGTTTAATGCAGATGTTGTAAATGAATTGAATAATTTATTAAGTTTGTTCATATCATTTTTGAACTGTTTATTGGATGAGATTTGAACATTCTGTTATAGTTTTTGAAGATATTATAGGTTTAGATAAATTGAATTGAAAGTATATTTTAACACTGGGATTTGATTCTTAAAAGAGTTTCAAATGAATGATACAAGTACTATTTCCTGTAAATGTTTTAACCACTGATTTTTTTTTATTTTTGAGGACTTGGATTCCGACAGAACTACAGAAGGAAAAATTGCCAGTTTTATTGAACAATAGATAGTTCCTGGTTCAAACAGTACAGGCTTGAAGAAAAATGATGCAAAGAGACGATTTGGAAGGAATAAGACACCACCACGATGCAAGAAGCGAAGAGGTACCCCACGTTGGTCAAAGAGAGTGGTTGATTTTCAAGGAGGAAGGCGTTACAAGTATCGAGGTTTGAACATATCCATTGGAACTTTGTGATACGGGAGTTCTACCACTTCTGTAAATTTTTAGAGTATTTAAGTTTGATTAGAAAGAGTAATTATAATTGATTTGTATTAAGCAAGTAGGATCAGAAACTGACTATAAAATTTGTCTCAAAAACTTGCTAGTCTTACCAAGAGAAAATAGAAAATTTACGGAACCTTGCCAAGTTTTGTAAGTTAGCATCTCGTGACGAAGTGGTAAACTAAACTAAAATAATTTTATCTAATGAGCAGAATTATGGTCGGTTTCAAGCAGAAATGTTAGCTGGTAAGAATTAAGGTGTAACTTATGTGAATATTATTACGACAAATTAATGCTTATGTACGGATAACATATAAGTAAAAGAGCTGCAGATAGGAGTTTAAACACACGGTATTAATGATAAATCTATTAGGAATTGAGCCAAACCATTAAATTGTAGACGAGGAAATGGATTTATCACACGTTTTCAATTCCTGTGACATGTGCATACTGTAGCAGAGACTGATTCCATAGATAGAGAACACAATGATATTTATTTTACAAGTAGGATAAAATATATACTATTATAGTCTGTCTAGTAAGTCAACCGACTTGGGAATTTTGTATAATATTTAATCATTTAAAAAATACTTATATTCGATACTTTTCATAAGGTTCTTCTGTTAGTAAACAATGATCTCCATCTCTTAATCAACCTTGATTATTGAACCCGTGTTAACTACATCAGATTTCATTAAATCCTAATAATTACCCAAGTCGTTTATCTTATTAGACAGACTCTACATGACCATAACTAGTTCTCGTCGTCCAGACTGAAATCGAAGCCGGTTCCTAAGATGATTATGATACAATGAATGATTTAAATAGAGCTAAATAATTACATCGTTATTTATTCGGTTAAGGGGAAGATGGATTGAAAATCCATACACTAGAGTAGAGGACTAATTTCAGGGTTTCAAATAAAAATGAAGTTTGACGAACAGTGCGATCCGAACTTCATTATTGGAACCTTTACTTGGTACGAAATCACGCACATATGCTGCTAATATTATTTGAGAGATAATTTTAGTACAATTAAGCCCTAAGCCTCTAGCCGAAGGATCACCTTTATTATAAATGCTTAAGTTTCTGTTTTATATTATGCTTCCAAATAATGAAAGTAATGAACTCTGACTAAACGAGTCGCCACACAACATGTAGCAACATGGTGGCTACAGATTTGTGAGTTTCGTTTAACCGCTGAGAGTGTAAGATCTAGGACGCGTATGTCGATACCTTAAGCCGTAATATCATGTTTTCCACAGAAATTAAGACGAATACTGTTTCTGTTTATAGTATTGAGACGAGAATTGATCTAAATATCAACTTTTCGAATACTTTGACTAGAGACACAATAGAGGGACAATGAGGGGCCGGCGTTTGCTTGGGATTAAATGAATAAGATCTAGATTCCAAATTCTTATAGCTGAACCCTATGAAAAACCTAATGACATGAAGTGAATTCAGTGCGCGTAGATAATGAAGAATACTTTCGAACAAAAAGCTGATCAATTTTACTTTATGCTTACAGTCTCGCATAATTAACATTGACCAATGGTTTTGAGTACCTAATTTAGTGTTGGTTATAAAACATATTTGACAGTAGTTTATTAACTTGAATAATAGTGCAATCATGGATTTCTTTTAGATACCCTACTATCAAGAGCTTTTGCGATAGTCATAGTATTGACCTTGTTTTTAAAGCTGTATATTGTCTAAGTCGAGCGCGGTTTTGCTAAAATGTATAACCACTATTTTAAATCCCCTAGCAAAATAAAATGATTCCTATGACGAACACCAATGAAACATATACTTATGGCGTGTTATTAATTCTGTTAAATGTCCCACTAGACGGACTGCCACAAAACTACGTAAATATGTATCGTAATATTAATCTTTATCGAAATTAAGCATTATGTTATCAAGAGTATTTATGTAGAAGTAAAATTCTTTTTGTTTCATCTCGATCGGATATTTCGTTTAAAAGTTATCACGTGTGTAAGATGTTAAGAGTTGGTACCTATTAATGAGTTATGGGCCATGGAGTTTTTTATCAACGTAAAATCCTGTAATAATCTTTTTCGAAACATATTTGTTGATGATTGTAAGTATAAGATCTTTGAAGAGAAATAAATACATTTATGAACGCGGTAATTTTGGGAAATACTGATTTGATATGAAAACTATTTAAAATATTCAATAGTCCATTTATTGAGGGAGGCAATTATAGGCAATATTTTATCTCGGTATTTCCACGGAAACGAGAAAAACGCGGGTGAAGCCGCGGGGCACAGCTAGTACGTTATAAATTTTAAGATATGAAGTGAGCGTCAATATCTGGGTTAGACTAGCAAAAAGATACTTTCGTTATCAGTAAACTCCTTGATACAGCATACAGCATAAGTAGTTTAATAAAGATTAGTAGATCTGATTGCAATTATGAGGGTAAAATTGAATTTGCCTCATTTTAAAATTCATAGATTAACTATTCTTCGTGTGATGAATACTATAAATATATGACGTGACGATAAAGCAAATAATCAAGACTAAGCCGAATGTTATGATTATGAATGTAAGACTCGGTTCCTTGTAGAACTGGAATTAAGTTTCATAATTTTAATAAAAATATCCTATCATGTTAATTGTAGTCGTGCGTCAGGAGATCGCACGATGTCGGATGGCCGAATGTTATGATTTTTAAAGAAAATATTCATAAATCGTTCAACTTCCAATAATAAGCGATAGATGGCGCTAGTAGTTACATGAACTTTAGACATTCATTGTAGATATTAAGTAATAATTTATAATATTACACTTTATGGATTTGTTTTGCATAATATATCATATTTGTTAAAATGAAATATTTACTTGCAGTTAATTATTAGATAAACTCTAATGTATATTAGATAGTCAATCTCTTTACTTTGCGCTGATTGGTCGGTCAGTCGACCGAGTGTTTGTGAAAGTGGGTAGTAGCAAACACGGGGGTTTTTTTTGTAACGATCTTTTGGGACAGGGGCGGTCTGCTTTGAGTTGTTGAACAGAAAACATGTCCGACTAATCTGTGTATTTGTAAATGATTGTTAATAGAACGTAAGTATGAAATTGTGTTTATCAAAGTGAATAAAATATTTATACAATTTATCCTGGAGTGTTTGAATTGTTACAAGTGCGAGTCCGACTCGTGCACTGAGGGTTCCGTGCAAACTTAAATTGCCGAATGGAGTCTCGAAGATTTTTCCGAATTGCATTTTTTTTTTGTGACGTAGGTAATAACAAATTTACTGTTTTCAGATTTTTTCCTATACTCACCTGTCTGTGCTATAAAACCTTGCTTTGTGCCAAATTTCAGGATTCTCAACGGGAAGTACCTTATTTATGGTGGATAAAATCATCCAATAACAACCCCCGTTCTTGGGCGGAGCGGGAGATAGTGTCAGACTCTTACTGACTAAAAGCCCACCCCGTTCCTTCTAGCCTTCATACCGGGCTCGAGTTCCCTTTTGGATAACTCTGGCCGTAGTAGGCTTCAACCCGGCTGGGCCCCTGCTGTTGCTGACAACTCCTTGAAGCACGCGGGAACAGTGCGCGCCGTCGACGACTTGGGCTTGGCCCGGATAGTTACCGGATGGCCGGACAGCGAGCTAACCATTGCTCACTGTCCGCAAGCCCGCGCCTACGGCGGCCGGAAATCGGGATCGGAATCCCGGCGGCGGCGGCGAGAGCGCCATTGCCTGATGCGATCGGCCGCCTCCTTTGCGAGCATTACTGCTTCGCAGAAATCGGCGACCGTCTACCACTCCTCCTCGCTCCGGACCATGGCCTCAACCGAGGCCCGGCGCGAGAGGTCGCCGCCGCCGATCGCCCCCACGAGGGCACGGCGATGCTCTACCTAAGCAAGGCACACCTCGACTGTGTGCTCCACCGTGTCCTCCGGGCATTCCGCACAATGGCGACACCCGGGCGTCACTTCCGCTTTAATCCGGAACAGGAACCTCCCGAATGTGCCATGTCCGGTGAGGACCTGCGTCATGCGGAAGGTAAGGACGCCGTGTGCAAACGCAAAGTAGGAGTCGTAGAAAGATAAAAAGTAGCCTAGTAGCCTACATCCATCCTAGAAATTCAAGCTTCCTCGGCGCCTAATTTCATCTAACCCTAAGCGCACACTAGGCGACACGCGACAGCGACAACTTGGCGACTAGACGAGACGACAATTTCATAAATGTTGTTCAAAGCTTTGCACACTTGGCGTCAAGAGTCGCGGACACAAGCCAGGGGTCGCGCGCGCTCGCTACTTGTCGCCGCGTCTAGTGACACCGTACACGCGCACATACGACAACAGTAGCGCGACAGCTCTGCGTTGCATTGCTTCCTGTACGACGTCTGGTCTTACGACTAGTCGCCAACGCCAGCGACAGCTCCGCGTCTAGTCGCCGCGACAAGACGCCAAATGCAAACGACAACGCCTCGACAAGACGCGGCGACAAGTCGCCTAATTTGCAATGGCCTTTAATCGATTCAGTAGTTTAGCCGTGAAAGCGTATCAGACGGACAGATAGAGTTACTTTCACATTTAAAATATGACAGATAGAGTTACTTTGTTAGATTGACACAACTGAATTCCATTTTAGCGCGGTGTTTGAGTTGCATCGCTGCATCTGTTATTTAAATTAAATACAGTGCTGTTTTTAGTTATGTCATATCTGGTGTGTATTGCGAATTTCATAATGGACAGGCCATCAACCTCTGCAACCGACTGCCGGTGCTGTGTACGTAACATAATAACACGCATTGAAAGAATTGCAGTCTACAATATCAAAATGTATCATGCATTGTAACAGAATTCCCATGGTGTGAACTCCTTGCACTCGCGAACTGTGTGGGTAGGTACATGATCGGTTCGTGCGCGCGCTGTGCCCACACTTAAGAAATGCTCCTTTTATGTTAAGTTTATTTATTTATTACTATTTATTATATTCTTTATTGTAGTTATTGTACACCACAAACAAAAAATACAGGACAAACATCCAATACAATGGACGGTCTTATCGCACAGGGCAATCTCTTACAGACAACCTTTGGATGGACTAAAAGAGAGGAGAAAGATTTAGGGCTGTCAGTGTACAACATCAGAAATAATACTAATAAGAAATAACAACACAAATACATACATACATTATATAAAATATACTAATAAATATCAAATATGTAATCAAGCCGGGAGAAGAAAAATTCAAAGTGAATCCTCCACCATTTTTTTAAACATTGGTAATGTTTGAGCACATCTCACTTTAATAGTTAACACATTTCACAAACGAGCAGCTTGAACAGTAAACGATTTGTCAAAAAAAGATGTGGAGTGCATACGAATACTTAATTTCAGATTTTCCGATGATGTCAGGGACCTAGAATGTGTGTCGCAAAGGAACTGAAAGCGTTATTTAAGATAAATACATTACAGCAGTCTGTACCCAGCTTTATTATAGTGCTAAAGTATGAATTGTCAGAATTAGGTAGATTTTGAGACATATACATATATTCCACTTTATAGAACTTAATCATATATATAATATGATTAAGTTCTATAAAGTGGAATATCTGTTGGATGTTCCACTTTATAGAACTAAATAAAAAACGAAGAAAAAGAAAAAAAAAATACAAAATAATTATTCAATAAATAAATTTATTATCATTTACTTACACTAACAAATTGTTGCTCTATGCATTCATTTGAAGTTTTAATAATTTAAATTTACCTACATACTTTTTAACTTCATCCTTAGGATAAGGCTTGAGAGCTAGACAAGTTGGAATATTTTCTGGTTGTTCTATCCATAACTTATGTGATATGAAGTTTTCTTTTAATTTTTCTGCAATTTTTTTCAGTGATTCCTCATCTGGTACCTGTAATTAAAATAAAAATACATCAACTATCTGTTTGGCACTCACTATTTAACATAATAAACAATCAGTGTCAAGATAATTTATTTTTGTGGCCACAACCCACCTCCCAAGTTATATAAATAGCTATTGTTGACTTTTTTTTAGGTGGGAAATTCATCTAATGACATCCCCAGCTTTTGGGTGGAGCTGAACTCCTTGAGGCAGCTTTTGCTGACTTGTGATCATACCCAAGACCCGACTAGCGAGTTCAGCTGGATTTTTTAATTACTGTACCTGTGTCCCAGGTCCTTTGCTCTACAGAAGTGTTAAAAATAATGAGATCATAATTAGCAACATTTTTTTTATAGTATTTGTTCTGTGTTCTAAAGTTAATAAGATTTATATTTTGATCTTTTTTTTAATTCATTAAACCCCAAGCGAACGCCGGCGTTCGCGCACCTATTGTCTTTCAATTGTGTCTGTAATTATCACAATTGAAAGGTTAATATTTGTTCTGTGTTCTAAAGTTGACAACAAATAGTAATGTCAACTTTTCAATATCTAGACATGTTAGAATTCCTAATAAGATTTATGATTTTTGATAGTGTTCAACTTAATAATAAAAATATCAAGGCATAATTGAACATAAGTAAAAAACATACCTCTAGCACAACTTTGTGCATGTTATCCATATCATCTAGGTACTTTATGGTGTTTTCGTCATCTTTGTACAAATGGAGTACAGCTGTAGATGCATGGCAAGCCTGAGCTACCACGGATCCTATTGACCATCCCAGCTCCTTCAGTAAATCAGTACGTAATAGAATATATTGAACAATAGGGTTAGACATAATGTATTATAGTAATAATTTATAAAAGCTCAGCACTTTCCAGCCAATAGGTTATTTACAGGGATGGCAAGAGGACAGTGTGAAACATAAACAGAAACGCTGCTTGATAGTTTAGTTCAGATTGTTATATACAGTAAGCCTTTTATTAATAATATGCTTTCATAAAAATTCATAGATTTAAAGTAAGAAAAGAAACGCAAAACAATTATTTATTGTTGATTGACAATGACACTGACAATTAGACGGCAGTGTCATGTCATCAGTCAGACGCGTCAAACGTCGTTCTCTTTGATGAGCTATTCTGCAATAATCACAGGCATACTGCAAAAGTTGCCAGTGCATTAAAATTTGGCATCAGTCTGTGTGTGGGTATGTGGCATCAGTTGTCAATTTACGATTCTTGTTGACATTTCTATGGTGTGTCAAATTGTTTTGACGTTGACGGCGTTTGTGATTTGATTATCAAACGATTTTAATTTCAACATTTTAATATTTTTCATGTGTCTATGAAAAAACTATTACCTACCTCAGACGTGAATCTTATTTAACTGTTTGTTTATAAAGCAAATAAGTGAGAGGCAATGGCTTCGGGACTAGAAAATTATGTGAATCAAACAGTGTCGGTAATAACTTCGGACGGTCGAAACTTCATTGGAACTTTAAAAGGTTTTGATCAAACAATTAATATAATATTAGATGAATCACATGAACGAGTGTTCTCTTCTTCAACTGGAGTGGCGCAGGTGGTGCTTGGACTTCACATAATACGCGGAGACAACGTAGCGATTGTTGGCCAAATAGATGAATCTATTGATAGCAGATTAGACCTTGGGAATATAAAAGCAGAACCGTTGGGCTCTATTGTTCATTAATTACTTTAAGGATATGTAATAAATAAGTTTTGTGTACTATTTGTGTTTTTGTTTCCAACAATTTAGATATCAATGTCAGTTTGCAGTTTTAGGTTATGTTAGTATTGTTTACATTCTGATTTGCAATTTGTTGTACATCAGAATAGGTGAGACTATTGTACTAGTATTACATCTATGATAGCAACATTGAACTATGTGCACAGCAAAAAACATTCTATTCTCTGTTGTCTCATTTCCGCCAAGCAGCATTTCATAAACTTTTTTGCTGTCAACATCATTATTTAATATGTAATTTAATATTAGTGGTTTTTCTTTTTATCTAAGACATTGTAGGGAATTGATAAGTTTTGACTACTAATAATAAAAAACAAAAAATAACAGAAAACTTTTATTCCATACTATTTACAAATTCAACAGATAAAATATTTACAAAGTTTATTTTATTGTGTTATTTACACATTTCCAAATTATACAAAATAAAGTAAATAACAAAACAATAAAGAATACAAAAACAATGAGGTACAGAAATATTCGAATAACATTGGAGGATTGTCAGAATATTTTTTTTTTTATAGTTGTAATTTAATTTGTCAATACTAATTTAGACTATTGATCATGTTCTTTACTGCTATTTACTCTAAAACAGCGACTACTATGAAGTTTTATGCAATACTATGATCTTGGTATTTTTATTTCCCACCTATCTATGTGTCATTTGGTGCAAATCACATTACTGCTAAATATTTATTTAGTAGATATAGGTGACTGTCAATGTGCAATGCTTTCTAGGTGCTTCCAACTGGAAATATTTCATTCTCAATGGTAAAAGCCCTCTTTCTAATATTGTCGAGGACTGTGCATTGCTAGAAATGAAAGCAATTGTTTCTAATTGAAAACTTTGCTATTTTATAGAAGTCTAACTCTTAAATACTTGTTATTCATTCATAACTGTGTCAGTCGTAGCTGCCCCATCAGTGTCGTAACTGTACCATCTGAGGCCCGTTGCAAAATCTTTTTATGGGGCGTCAGGAATTTTTGTCAACTTTGTAATTAATTTGGATAAATCCCTGAAGTATAGACATATAATATTCTTTATTATTTATGAACAGGCAAGCTCTTTAAACATATTTCATCTTCCCAGTGAAATATCCAAAAGGTGGTAAGGCTGGCAAAATACAATAAAAAATTGATCAATCTTCATAGTTTGCTTAAATTTGTGTATTTAATTCTTCAGAGGCATCTCGGACCGTGGGGCCACTGGGCTGCCAGGGGCCAGCCTTGCCACTGTGCCTCACATGTGGTGTTAAGCATCTATATTCTATAGCTTCAAATCATCTAAGCATCTTCAAAAAGATTCAATTAAGGTTTTTCAAAATCCACCCCGTACGGGGATGAAAGAGGACCCCCTCTTTCCAAATTTTGTATTTACCTATCAGGGTGCTACTGCTGACACAAGCAGTTTTTCATAAACTACATTGTCCAGAAAAGATGCCACTAGAGATAGAACGGATATCCGGTAACTATCCGGCCTATTCGGCCTTCTTTTGATTATTCAGCCGGATACTGGATAGTAATTCAGTATCCAGCCAGATTCCCAATCATAAAATTCAAACAATTCTCCTTATCCAGGCAAATCATCACAAATTTTTTCAAAATGAACAATTGGCAAATTGTGGTGAATTTTGGCAAATTGTGGTGAATTAATACTAAATTTTCCGCATTTTTTGGTAAGAGGCAACCCTACCTAGCTTCGTAAAATAGACCAGCTTCTGAAAATACCCTTACGCTGAAAATGCTACTGTCACGTGCTGAAAAATAAATTCTAGCAAATAAAACTAATCACGTCATGAAATACGATAAAGGGCTGAATATCGGGTGGATATCCGGCGCTCCGGCCTCGTAGCTTGCCGAATATTCGGTATCCGGTATCCGGCCAAACGGCTATCTGTTTCATATTTACAACAGTACTGTTAACACGATACTCCTGCATCTATTTTTTTATTAAATTTTTTTTTTTTTTTCAGTTTTAGCTACCTAGCAATCGCGAATGGTATCTAATTTTTTTTTAATGTTCCTACATAATTATTAACTATAAAAAATAGGTATGAACAGCCATAAAAATACTTAAACTGTACTACAGTTCTATCACAATTATAATGTTATTAGTTTGCAAAATTATGATATTCCCATTATTCATACTATGAGTAGTCATTTTTGCAGGAAGATTGGCCCACTAGCACTATTTCTTGAGGTCTGAAATTGAAATAATGTGATTGTTAGAAATTAAGTAACATTTAATATTATTGTTTATCTAAACTAATATTCATATATATAATAAAAAGAGTTACAAGTTAATTTTTTTGTTTGTATGATAATTTTTGAAAGTTATTGGTCTGATAGCTAAAAGTTTTTCACCGATAGATAGCTGCTTTATTCAAGAGTGACATACGATATATCTTATGTACGGACGAAGCTATGGGCAAAACTTAGTATATGTATAAGAATAATTACATTTATGCCCTAGTAAAAAGAACTGGTCAAGTGCGAATCGGACTCGCACACGAACGGTTCCGTACTATATAATATTAAAATCGAACAAAAGAATGTTTCTTGTATGGGAACTCGGG
The DNA here is from genome assembly GCA_929112965.1 of Mythimna albipuncta. Taxonomy (NCBI): domain Eukaryota; kingdom Metazoa; phylum Arthropoda; class Insecta; order Lepidoptera; family Noctuidae; genus Mythimna; species Mythimna albipuncta. Next base: position 14,798,566 of record OV815969.1, read on the forward strand.
GAACTCTCTTTAATTTGTAACTTTAGTATTTCGACACCTACAAGGAATAACACTGCAACTCAGTTTTGATGCAAGTTTGAATTACAATCATATTCCTATTGCATAAAATGCAGAATGCAAAATGTCTAAAACTGAGTTGTTATTCTTTGCAGGTGTCGATTTGTTGTTGTAGTGGCAACAGAAATACACAGTGAAAAATTCAACTCTCGATCATACTCTTCTCTTACAGTTTGAGACACAGCCTACAGACATACGGATCAACAGACAGACAAACGGACGGACGGACCGACACCGGAGGCTTTGGTGAGTTGCACCATTTAACTATAACGATAACCAAACCATAACCAGCCGTGAAACGGCCACCTATTGGTCATTTCGACGATTTGATAACTGTTAACGGCTTTGTTATTGTTATAGTTAAATGGTGCAACTCACCCTTAGCAACCCTGAACCTGAACCCTGAAGGGTCCCGTTGGCACCCTTCAGGTACGGGACCCTAAACGGACAGTACAAAGGTGGACCTAGTAATCTTGCACCCATGACACAAGGAACCTTAAAGTGTGTGCGTTACTTCTACAGCAAGAGGAAAACTTATACACAACATTTTAAAATAACTATAGAACTAGATACAATTTTATTTTTAAGTACTATAAAAATAGAAAAGACTGTAAAATAGAATATTCTGTCTTTTTTTATTTTACACCGACAATTTATGAAAACTAATTATTATTAATTATATATCTATTCCCAGTTATGACCACCGACTTTGTTGACCACTAAAAAAAAAATAAAAAAATCCCAAATATTGCTATATTTGGGAACATAATTATTTGTGCCATATGTTACCATATTGGCCACTCTCTATTTGTCGCCAGTGGTAACTATCCTAGCGTTCCGAATTGCGATAAGTTTTTATATTGCGAATCCGACCAAATTTAATAGTCACAAAATATAAGGGCTATTGAATAATAATTATGATGTTGCACTTTGGTTGGATTTGCAATATTATCACTTTAATCGCAATTCGGAACGCAGGGTAAGTCGATCGTAATAACTGAGAATAGAGTATAATATAGTTATTAAATACGGTACAATACAACATCAGTCTATATAATAACCCTACAACAGATCTCTCAAATACCTTTAACATAAAGGTCCATAAATTAATCTTCATTTGTAATTATTTCGATTTCTATTCCTTGTCTGAAATTAGTATGATTGTACTAGAATAAGTTTGAATCAAAATACTAGTCTTGATAAACAATAATATATTTTTAACATGGACAATTCTGAAGATATGTTAAAATAAGGACAATTCACAAGTATTACAGAAATGTAGGTAGATCGAAAAAATATATAAAAAAATCTACCTTTGCATTTTTTCCTTATACTTCTGTGTATTATATTTTTGGAAGAATTGTTTTCCATATTCGAAAGTAGCGATCATTATGGCGCATGCTGGTGCTACTTTAAATATCCGAGGCAGGAGTCCCGTGAACATCCCTTTATATCCGTGATTAACGTATATCGTCCGCGCTATCTCCTTCATGTTTGAAGCTCGTTGATGGACTTTACCATCTGAAACAGTAACCACATCAACAAAAACAAGACTAAATATTGCCTGCTGGGAATGAGTGATTCTGCAGATTTTTATCTAAACGGATACAATAGACTTTTAAATAAAACAAACGAACATGCGGTCTCGAGTTGGATAGAACGGAGTCTGGTGCCGAGCGGAGAACACGAAGCGGAGGGTACCTCAAATCCACCCCGCTCCGCTTCAATAGAAACGGTTCCCTTCTCCATTCCACTTCAACCAGCTGAAATGGAGTGGATACTCAGGTTGAGTGTCCACTCCACCTGAGCGTCCACTACACTAAATTCTAGAATGGCGGCATAGATCTGATTCTGGCCACGCGCCAAGACTTTAGTCGCATGTAGAACAAAGGTTCGTGATAGTTTACTTAAATACTTAATCTAATTATCGACGCAGAGCAAAAGGTAACAAAACTATTGTCATTGAATATTGAACCTTATTTCTAAAGCCTAATGGTAAAGAAAAGCCGCACTAGAAGTATGCCAAAGTAGTTTTAAAGCTTCGATTTTCTTACAACTTTGCATTTTCTGCATCTAATTATAAAGTGTATTATTGAATGCTATAAGAAAATCGATGCTTCTTTCGTCTTTGGATCTCGACAAAATAAAATGTTGCCAACCTGTGTATATTTCTTTTTCTCCTAATTCTATTTGTTGATGCGTTTTTACGACGTCAAATGGAAGTGTTATGAATGCCGCAAGCTGAAACCAAAGATTATAAAATTAAGAACTCGTTAACTATAAATAAGTAAGTATCTATTTTCTACATATGTGTTATCTTATCTGTTCACCCCACGTAGGAGATATGGACGACGCAATCATGAAAAGTCATTCTTTATCTCAAACGATTTTATCTATCAATGAGTTTGCCTTTGTCACCAAGAGGCCTAGAATCTGCGCGTTATCAGTTCCAGTACTAAACAAATTAATGTTTTAATTAGATGATTAATGAAATATTAAATTAAATGGCGCTGCAGAGCGCTATCTGAATAATGACTGTTAGCGCGCCACGGTGGACAGAGGTGCGCGACTCATGTTTTGTATTAAACAAAAAAAAACCTTATATGCTTTTTGGCAGTGAAAACCTCGCTGAGATTTCACTGCCTTTTCACACAGAATCTTTATTCTCAAAAGGCTGGCTAAAATCGCGCTACATTTTAGCCAGCCCTTTAAGAATAAAGATTCTTTACAGAGATAATGTTGATTAGATTATTAAAAGATATTATTTTACAAGTTACTGAGCGTAAAGGCCTCAGGTACACAGCAATTTAACTTCATTATCATGTAGGTACCATAACATCAAGTTAACTAACTTAATGTTTGCGTTTTTTATGGTGAACAAAGCCAAAACAACACGGATTATTATTTTAAAATACTTACGCTGCCCGCGACTGATCCACAAAAGAAATTAAACAAAAACGTATTCTTTTCCGAGTCTGGTTTGTTAAACGCCCTCTTTGTTGTCTCAAATGTTGTCCAATATATACCTGGAAGTAATATATATATATGTATATTTATATTTATATAAATATTTTTTTTCAAATTAACTTATTTATTTTTTAGTTTTCGCTGGACATGTTTCACCATTTTAATTTATTGATATCGCTATCAAGGGTATCATAAAAAACTAGTCCTCCATCTTTAAGGGTCCGCCATATTGAATTTAGAATGTCGTCACTGTAGGTAATCATGCAATATCATCCAAACTGAGCATATTATTTAGTAAATTACCTATCAGACTCAGTGCTATCAGCTCAGAGGACTTAAAATGACACGCTAAAATGTCAGGCGTGCGAGCGAGAGAAAGGGATAAATCTATACACCCTAGGTATATAGCTTCATTCCTTTAACAGTTCAGTTTAGATCGTCAAATGGATCGCGTTAAGAGCTCGTGGTAGGGCCTAAGTTCAATCGGTTAGGGGTACCTATCTATTTAATATCTATATGTTAAAGTTAAATAAAAGATTCATGTTTTCGGGTATGATCAACTATGGTTACTTGAACATAAGATAGAGCAGTAGTGCGAGTATGTAAAACGCTTTTTTCGACTTGCGAAGAGACCGACAAATATATTTAAATAATGATTTTACAGTATTGTAATGAAAACCAAATAATGGGAAACTAAGAAAACATGTGTTTCAATTTAATAGCTAAATACTTATTTAGACCAGAAGTAGAGCAGTTTACACACGTTTTACAAAATTTGCACAACAAACCATGCAACCTTGTTTTTATGATAAAGGAAATAAATTAGTTACCTGAAAATGGTACATCTCTCAATAAAGTAGATCCCAAACCCCGAAACAGTCCTCTAAAACCTTCATATTTTACAACCTGACGCAAAGCATCCGAGATTTCTGAAAACAAAGATTTTTTTATTTTATTAATCAGGCGGAATACTAAATTATTTTCACTGCTCTTCTCTTCTTTGCGAATCGATGGTGAACTCGTTAAACTTTGTGGGCCCAGTAGATGGCCACGTTAATTGCAGCATCATCGGTGGCACTAAACAAGTCCTCCAAAGACTGCTCTTTGGATAAGTCCTCCAAAGAGCAGTCTTTGGAGGACTTATTGGCACTTGGGGCACTCCAACGTGTTTGAACAAGAGCACGCACCTTCATATTGAATTGCCAACGGGTCTATAAAACCCAATATCGTGAACTTGAGTTTGCAGCGGCCTCGCTGCCGCACTTGGCACTAAATCGGTAGCGCACGCAGGTAAGGACCTGGGTGCGAGTGCGCAACCGATTTAGTGCTTTCCCTAAAGGCCACTACAATTCCAGGCGGCAAATATTTCTGAGCTTTCAAAAAGTCGGTTGGTGGTGGTGGAAGACTGCTTTTTTAAAATAATTTAGAAAATAGATGTATATTTATTATTATTAGGTATCTATAAAAATTATAATTCTGAAGAATTAGCTTGGTTGGTTGGTTGAACAGGCTACTCTCAGAAACAGTAAAAAAATGTAGTCTGAAAAAATGTTTTAGTCTTCTCTACGCTCCATTATTTAGGAAGGCTAAAATGCTACAATCAAGCTACGACCACCAGGAGCAGAGTTGTAACCAAAGACGCGGGTGAAACCGCGGGGGATAGCTAGTCAACTATAAATAGATTATCTATTTTAAGTACCCAATTTATTACCCTATTTATAACAAGGTTCAAAGGTTATGATACACAATTAAATAATGATTACTTATCTGAACATTTGAACTTAATAAATAAACAATCAAAACATAACTAATATTTGTTAATCAAAACATGGCTGATATGGAACTCAAGAATGTGGACTAAGGTAGTTGAAAACCAACATCAGGTAACTGCACTGCTACGTGGTGGCCTGGCATTATGCTGAACTGGGCCTATTTGGTGCAGACGTGAGACACATAATGTATTAAATTTTTACCTCATTGTATGACCATGTGTCTGTGTGGCTAATACACGTGTTTCTTTCTTTCTTTTCTTTTACACCATAGAATATTACAGTACCTACAAGCTTAAAATAAAAAAAAACGATTGTTTTACTAAATAACTTTTAGATAGATTGGACAGAGAAGGAGAAAAAATACCTGCGCATTTGTGGTGTACTATTTACATTATTTTGTACAATTTATAAAAACTTAACTCGGCTATGTATTAATACACTTTCAATAAATGTTCATTGTATGTAAAAAACACACTTAAAAGGAAGTTGTTAATTTGTTTCATCCTATTACGCTAATTACTACATAGTACTAGAACAATGTTTTTCTATGTTTCCTTCCTAAATAAGAAACAAATGCTGTAAATAATTTTTAACGTAACATGTAATATTACATATTTTCTATTTTTAATGTACTTTTGGGTAAAAATTTGATCAGTTTACACTGTCATCTCATGTATTAATATTGTGATATGGAAATATTGTAGAATCAATATATTTTTTTGAAAGAGAGAAGAACCAGCAAGAAACTATATGGTTACTCATGGATTTTCTTGCTGGTTCTTCTCCATATGAAAAAATCAATTAGAACCATGCACTGGCATCTGACGTTTTATAAGAGCCTGTAGGCCTTTGTAAAATAAAATAATTTTGGGTTTGACTTTTTATTATGATCTCAACAGGATTCCTGCATGTGGAAAATTGCAATAAATGGATTTTAAATATACAGCATAAAGCTAAAGTAACTATACCTGCATAAGTCAATTTTTTCGACTGCATCTTTGTTCTTATGAGTTCTAGAGGACTGACAATAGTTACTGCTAACATTCTCGCTGTGGCTCCTGATATCATTGGTATCCATAATGGTTGTGAGTCTGAAAAGATTAAGTATGCATTTTAATTGCACTAGTTTCTGACGTTTTATAAGTGCCCATGTAGGCCTATGTGAAATAAAAACTTGAATTTTGAATTACTAATTTGGTGAGGAGCTATTATTATTTCTAGCCTGTACTATTTCACTGCTGGGCAAAGGCATCCCTCCATTCCTTCTATTGTTCCTAGCTCTGGGCTACTTCTTGCCAATTCCTAAGGAAGATATTTAAGTCATTCCATGATTTCTTTCATGGTCTCCTATCCTGTAGCAATTTCAGGGCACTAATTTTGTGTTTTACGGGCCCATCAGTTGGTTGGCATGCAAGAGACTTGTTCAACTCAGTTCCACTTAAGCTGGCCTTCCGAGCATCGTCAACAATCTGTGTTTTGGAGTGCAGTATAGTGTTTTGCTGGACTGTTAGTTAAACACCATATTTGCAAAAATAAATCGACAATACATATCCATAACAGTCATTGGCAGTTACAAAATTAACTAGATAACAAATATATATACTTTGTTCTACTGACATACTTGTTCAAAACAATAATATTATTGTCAAAGATGATTTATTTAAGATAAACGTATGTGTACCAATAACAATCTTTTTTATCAGTAGTTTACAAAATATGATAGTTATTGGCGTATACACTAGAAACGCTATAATAATTAAAATTAAAAACACTAGTTTTTTTTTTTAATGAAATTGTCATTTTGGGAATTTATAGGTTTGAGGACTTAAGTTTTATATTGGAATATTTTTCTTTCCAAAAATGGATAATCTAAACAGGAAATCAGCATAGATTTTTTTACCTATTTACAGCATTTAAAAAACATGCTATACAACTAAACACATGCTATACATAAAAAGAATACAAGTATAGTAAAACTCCAAATTGATGTTTCATAAAAAAGGTAATGACAACGGTTGTTTATTTGCTTCACCTATAACCTTGAAGTCAAGGTGAGGAAACTCGACAAGTTGTGTACTTATACAAAAATGTGTATTGTTGGTGGCAATATGAATACTTTATCTCCTATCATTTATCATCTATCACCATCACAATAGGAGATATGTATGAAATATTTGTGTTTGTTGCACTTCTGTGTCAAGAGGAATAGTGAGATATGAAATGCATGATGTGTTTGTATATTAGTAAAAGGTTATTCTTACATATTATATTTACTAATAATTCATGACGATATTATTTGTTCCCAGAAAAATGAATAACGTAGTTCCTAAGCGATAGCCCAGGTCAGGGAAGTGAAAATTACAATAAAAGCTAGATATTTATAAATTGTAAACCTCTTATAGTATAATTACAATGTAAATATAATACTTACTGTTAAGCATCAAATTATTATATTTTGTTTTAATTCTATATCTTAGTTGCTCGTAGGAAACAAAATAAATGACTGTACATGGAAGAGCTAGGACTAGAGTAGGACTTAATCCTGACCATAATGCAGGAACTCCTTCGATTTTGGCTATTTTATAAAATGCATCCTGAAAGCATAAACAATAATTGAAAATAATTAAATATATTACAAAGTTAAGTTCAGATTTGTAACATTCCCTATTTAAACCTAATATACATGGGATAAAGTATAAGTTTTAAGGTTCCGTTTCCATAGGTAGAATAACAAGTTGATAAAAAAGGTTAAAAAGAAAAAAAATATTACCATCGTCCCGCTGAAATGTACTCGTCTGGGCAACCATGGTGAGTCTCCGCAAGGACATATGTGTTCCATTAGACCATTGCAATATAAGTAACATTTGTTCGAGAGTAATGCCTTCTGTTGCGCTTGCAGCCTTATTTTAACCACATCAAGAGGAGTCACTAAAACAAGGGAACGAAAAGTTATATCACAGAAACTTCGCAAATGTTTTTAGAATTAATATAGAAAGAAAACTTACTGAATAGAGAGGTTATAAGGGCTCCGGAACAAGCCGATGCCATTTGCTGGAATGGAGTGATACGGAACTGAGGGTCATCTTCTCGAATCATGGCATCGGATTTTTTCACAATCAATTAAAAAAATACTCTTCAGCGACACTCATTCGGATCTTGCCCGTCTATTTACCGTGTTTTTTTCGATTCTTTAATCTGATCTGTCAATCCGTCTGTCACTGTCAATGTCATATATCCATCTTTTTTTTTTACTTTAAGGGCAGGCTATAATCTTTTACTAATATTACCTATTATTAATGTCTTTCGCAGAATGTCGTTAGAATACGGATGAAAAACATTCTTATGTTTTTATATTATTTGCCAGCATATGTATTCATCGATAAGGCAGTCATCAATAAAATAAAACTAAGCTATATTTTACCGAAATGACGCCTGTTTCAATGATATATTGTCCAGTTATGCAGGCGCTTGAGAAGTTGAGATACTGCACTACTTTTATATCACAATATCCAATAGGAATCTGTTTGCGAATATTCAAAATAATAACAGCCACTCGAAAAATACCGCCAAAAACAATAAAAAATTTCACAGATTATTGACATCTGCCTAGTCAGTGTTACTAGCATTTAAAAATTGGATTTGTATTTTCTACGGAAAATCCTTAAGTGTTGCGCTCCTTAAAATCGACTAACAACCACTAAAATATTAATACCATATAAACTTACGGCATCTACTCAATCTTATTCAGTAGGTAATTAAAAAAAACGTATGATTTAAAGTACGTTGAACCGAGTTAGTGGATTGAATTTTCAAGGTCAAATATATAGTTTACATTGATAGATCTTTGACATTCGTCGTGTTTCAAGACCTTCAAGACATTGAGCAATCTATATCTAAAACTCTTCCGTTACTGATACACAACACTGCCAGACAACGCACAGCAGAAACTACTGGTAGTAGAGAGCTGAAATTTGGCACTTGTGTTTGTTGGAGGAGTAGGCTACCATTATGAGAGGATTTTTTTAAATTCCCCCCCAAGGAGGAGAAGAGGGGGATAAATGAAATCTGAGTAATCGACACTGGTTCAATAATTAAGATTGATTCTTAATCAAGCTTAATCATTGTTTACTAATAGAAGAACCTTATAAACAGTATCGAATATAATTATTTTAAAATAATTAAATATTAAACAAAATTCCTAAATCATTTGAATTTTTAGACAGATAGCCTCATTACATCCAGCGTGTACCTAATCTGTTTTGTTACATGTTTTAGTTGACAGTTCTTGATTAAAATTATCGGACTTGTCGCACAAAGCACATCCCTAGTTACTTCAGTCAATCAGTCAATTTCACTGCCACATGGATGGAGGGCGTCACTGAAATTATTTAGTACAATTTTTATTATTCGGTAAAAAACTACACACGAAAGCGGTGCTTATTTCTGAGGGTTTCAGTTGTGTAGATGAAAAATACTTTTTGAAATGTTTACCACAGCGTCCAAATCTTTATTGTGAGTACCTTTTCATTTATTTTTGGAGTTTTCGGAGTTTATGTAACGTGACAGCTGTTTTTTATATCGGATCTATAAACAAATTGTGAGCTACATAATAATGAGACGGTCACACACCGATCGTTTGTGAATTCGTAATAATATGTAATAGTAATCGCGCCAGAGGCTCCGGGAACCACAAAATGCTGAGCGTTAGTGTGCAATTGATTTTTGGTTTTGTTCTCATTCCCGTGTTCGATAAATTGTGTGCCGAGTAGGTAAAGGCAGCAAGTGTATCGTTGCCGTGTTATTTTCAAGGTCTCGTGTATACTGTGGCATACCTTTCTATCAAAAATTAAATATTTATTCAACTCGTCAGTGAATTTTTCGGGCAGCTAGGATTGTCGTAGGGGCGGAGTTAATCCTCATTGTTCTGTTGCTATCCCAAAAAAATCCGGCCTATTTTTCTTTCAAATACCGATTCTAAATTGTTTATTTCTAGTTTACGAAAAAAATATTTGTATTTTTTAGATAGAAACCACAATTAAAATGGGCTTATTTAATTAATATTTTACAATAACGAAAATGTTGTTAAAAAAAAAAATGGTTGAAGTTGAGGTTAGCTGTTGTGTTTATTGTTGTTGTTGTAGGTAACTTAAAAATATCCTGAACCAAATTGTTTGCTAAAGAATCATCTCATACAAATCTATTTTAACAGTGATTTCCTGCATCAGGTTTAGTGTTGTCATTGACATTGTTAAACATATCAGTGCCACCTTATCTGAAGTTTTTGCATCACTTCATATTATCTGATTCTCATGTTAACATTTTGATTAGGATTCATTTATTAATTTTTATCAGTTAAAACATGCAACTAATTGTTTCATAACTTTTATTATAATTATGTATGTACACCCAATTTGAATGTTGAATCAGTGGTGGATATTTTGTATTCCCCAAATGCCAAATAATATACCTAAATCTTATTGAAGTTAGAGTTTGTCCAAGGACAAATAAATTTGCCATATAATTATCATAAATTATCTGTTTCCAACATTCAAATAAGTAAAATTCATTACCCTATTTATGGAGGGAAAATCTTGAACTAATGTAATAAAAAAATAAGTAAATATTATTAACCTTCCGAATAATTAATTAGAGACACAATAGAAAGACAATGAGTGCACCGACACATTTAATGAATTAATATATTCTTGTGACAAATAATGTCAAAAACAAGTAACTGTACACATTAAGCTAACAGGAATTTTCAGATAGTATGTATATTTTGTGCAACACTGATTTAAGATTAATTAATCAAAATAAGGATATAACATTAATTATCAAGCTATACGTAATTTGGATAACTGTTAATCCTAATTATCTATTTAGAAGTACATAACATATTATTATGTGTGATAATAATATAACAGATTACATACAAATTATATGAAAAATCAGAAATATAGTTTGTGCATCTCGTTATATCCTATTTGGCCATAATGGTCAGTTTAAATGCCTTCTATCAATGGCATTTTTACATTTGAAACATTGTTTACATTTATTCTTCAAAATTCTTCAACAACAAAAATTACAAGTACTCTCTATTATTAGTCTGTCCCATTATATTGTGAGTTGGCAAAGGCGTTGTGCCTCAAAATACTGTGAGTAGATTGCCAGAATAACAAAATATTTCTAACTAACACATCTTTGTTGATATTTACCAACAATACTTAATTTTTTATCAGTGTGATTGATTATGTGGACACTGACTTCTAGTCATCATCATATTATCTACTAGAAACTAGATAGGTTTTATCATTAAGTACTTTTATCTATAACCACTTGAATTGTCTTTTACCACCTGTATTGATAGTAGGTTCCGTAGGTACTTTAAGGGCCTGTCCGCACAGCGATATTTTACCGCGCGGAAAATATTCGCGCGGATTTATTTTCGCACCGCGCCGCGTCAAATCTGCAAGAAATCGCAGAATTTTTTGTCGCGTGTTTTTTTATCGCCTGAGCGGAAACTTTCGTAAGATTCAATGTGTTAAAGAATAACGAAAAAAAAAAACGTGCGGTGAAATATCGCTGTGCGGACCCTAACTTCAGCTTAATTTACAAAGTCAGCAAGAAAAAACAAAAGAAAATCTAATCTTTTTAAATCTTTTGTTTTCAATATATAAATTACCTTGACAATGGGCCATATGTTACGTCGCAGTGGGTGTGGTAATTACGTAAATTACCTCACACTCGGATAATTTTAACTAAATAGATAGATCCATGCCAACAGTCAGTCGGTCAGGTGTTCTATAGAATCATTGTATGTTCTATTCATTTGTATGGCGAGGGCACTTGATAGAGGATGCATTTTTCGCATCCTTGCTCACTCGTAATTCGCCATCAATCTCTCGGCACGGTTTTATGTGCGTAGTCCCGTTACTCACGCAGTTATTGATAGTTGTGATCATGATCTCATTTCAGGTGTTCTCGGGCTCAAAATGTTGGTAACTCTCGTCTGACTATATTCTTAAAGCTTTCGTTAAATAGTACTTAATTTATCCCTTTTACTGGAATCTACATTTTACGAAAAACCAATACCCAACAACTGTTTTAGCCATTCGGATTCTGACGATTAATACATATTGGACTTGATTATACCTAGTTAGTCAAAAGTGTCTCGTGGTAAATTCGTAGTTTGATTCAACCGTAAAATATTAAGGCCCAAGCGCCCGAGAAGTGCCATAAAACAGTGACTTTCTGAAACCTACTCCTCGGTAACGACCAGGTTAATAATATATTTAAAAAAAAAAATATGATTATTATAGTATAGATTCATGACCAACTTTATCAACTATTGATTTTTTCGTGCGATTAATACTTTTTTCTAAAAAAAAATTACATCTAACAATTCACATTCACTACTTTTCCCTACTCCTTCGACGCCCGGATGGATCTTTAGAAAACATTTTTACACATAAATATTGGTAGTTAAATATTCTTCAAAGTGAACATCCCACCCATAAGCACAAAGCGTTTTAGGAACACATTTATTATGCGTACAGCCAAGGAGTGGAATTCCCTGCCGGAGTCTGTGTTTCCTGGTAGCTACAACTAAGGGGTCTTTAAGTCAAGATTGAATAGGTTACTTCTAGGCAAGCGTGCTCCATCGTCGACCACATCATCGCTTACCATCAGGTGAGATGGTGGTCAAACGCAAGCCTCAATCAATAATATAAAAAAAATAAAAATAAAACATAGCTGTAAATCATCAATATTTCGCAAAGAAAATGGATTTAAAAGTCAACGGAGCTCTGTCCGGGCGCGGCGGGTCGCAAATAAATGCACTGATAGTCGTACTGTTGCCTAGGCGGGTACGAGAGTTGTGACCATTTAATTTCGGCCAGATTTTCAATGGACTATAAGCCTTACTAAATTAGAGAAGAAACTGTAGCTGTAGTACCTACCTACTTACCTACTACTAGTAAGTAGTAAAAGTCACGAATCTAGAATTGAAATCTTATACAACCTAGTAGTTGGCTTATTATTTCGATGTCTTCAGAAAATCTTTGCAAGTCGCTAATTTTCATGCAATGAAAATAAGACAAGATAATAATGACATACTTAAGTATATGACCATATCCTTCGAGTGGTATACTTTTCTTGGGAAAGAACACATCGTCATCATGTTTTACATAATCAAGGCTTCGTCAATGCGATTTAGACAATTATAAACCTAGGTTTCCTCATGATACTTTCCTTGTTCGCCAGTCAGCGATGCAACATCACTACTCTCATGGATATTACCCAGATTCGGAAACCCAATCTTGCATCTAAAAGAAGGGTTCTTTAACCTTTTTCCAAATAAGTTCCTATCTATCTGCCTAGCTCTTTCCGAAATGTTGGGATAAGCTACCAGACAGCTGAACAGTAGTACCTATACATGGAGCATCTTTCTGACATCCACATCTCAGTAGTTATCCCTGTAATATGCTCCTATTGTATTTTTCCACCGGTAATGTCAAGGCCTCACAAGCATCGCGGCCAGCGCCCCCTCTCAAACCCGTTATGATGAACCGGCCAATTACATAAGGCGAACATTATAAAAACTAGCTACGGAAAGAGTTAATTGATGTTACAATTTGCGATGTTTTTATCCAAGGCTTGTTCAATGTAATAGTAAACTTGAACACCGCAGCTGACATTGAATAAGTTCCTTCCTCAAGTATCGATTACCATTGTTGTATGTTGATATCTAAAGTGTTACGATGTATTATCGATGTTACGGTTTATATTTTATAAAGCCGTTATCGTATAGTTGCGAGATTTGAGCGTGCCATTGCGTGTATATTTTATTTATTCGCACAAAGTCGTGATATTGTGATGACTAACACTTGTAAACCGTTTGTCTATGTTCCCTTAGTGTCTAATTTCTTAGTACTGTTTATTTCGTGAAGAAAATTTGAACTAAAATTTAAATGAGAAATGGTAAATATTTTCGTTTCTGCAACACAGAGTGTCTACTAATTTAATTCTTGCAATGAATGAACGCTTGCCAAAAAATTTTTAATCTGACGACATATTTGAGCGGTCTAATATTTTCTAGGTGCTCAATGCATCATCGAAATATTTGGTTTAAGTCGTCTACATATATCTGAGGTCATAAACCTTATATTTCATTCGGAGACACAGCTTTTTGTTGGCACGGTAACACTGCGTAGAAATCTGGCACCAGTAACATTTGAATCTTCGTCTACAATACAATATAATGGAAATTTATATAATGTTGTATCAAGAAAAAAATCACTCAAAATCAAGAGAAACTGACTGACTGGCATATCAAAGCATAGTCGAAACTACTGGTGCTAAGAACATGACATTTTTCACAAAGTTTCCTTTCATGATGTAGAAGAGCGCTAAGAGGGGATTTTTCAAAATTAAAGTCCTAAAGGAATGAAAGGGGGGTTTAACTCTAAATTTTACATAGAGAAATCTACTTTCACGCGGGCGAAACCTCTGGCAGAATCTAGTTTCTAATAAAGATGAAATGGATCACATCCAATAACTGTTTTTTTCCTGGGTAATGATTTTATATCTCCGCACTGATACAACGTCACAGGTTATTTCATGGCTTTCAAACACATGAATGTTGATAAGCTTAATCTATGTTTCCGACAAAGCTGAAATTGCCAACGCGGATTTTATCTTTTGTGAGCGTCAACCGAGGCAAAAATGACGTAGCTCATCGACAAGTAATCAAATAACTGTCACTATTTAATAGTGACAGTTATTTGATTAGTTGAACAGTGACTATTATCATCGATCGTTAGATTTAAATGTCTTTTGTGTTGTATGACGGTAGCACGAGTTTTGAACGTGCACCTTTAAAGATACATGTTAGGGTATACCTGACAGGTTTGGCTGAACAGTTATACCTGTCAGGATACCTGCACAGTTGTGCAACATGCACGGTCCGGTTTACCTGTACAACTCACCTGGGCCTCAAGTCCGCTATTACAATAGTGTCAGAATGGTCTACCATGAATGTCATAATTGCCGATTTTGACAAGTTTGGTAATCTACTAATATAATGGCGTCATTCTGACTTTCCAATGGTCAACCACTGACACTCCATTGAAAGAAGTGGCATAGAATAGTAATCTCGTACATAATAATCGCGGTAATCTGCTAAAACTTTGACAGTTTATTTGATCAGTGTTCTACCATTAGAACGTTATTGTGCAGTTATTGGTTTTAATATGCTCGGTATTATCATACTACCACAACTCTATTACGATACCACTGACCGATCAATGATCGATCATTATGAATTAGCAGATTACGAACTTTTAGCAAAATGACAATGTGATCGTGTTGGAATGACAAATTTATAAAAATAGCAGACTTGGGCCCCAGTACAGGTCAATTTATCAGGTATAGAGATATGCCATTGCCGGCAATATTTGAATATTGCTGGCAATATTGCCACTTCAGGGCAATATTGCCGGCAACGGCACATCACTATACCCTAGCGTGTACGGCGGCAGGCATTACACCGTAAAAAATAATGTCAGATAATACCTACAGTGCAACTTTCTGGTGTTCGTCCTTCATTGGCGCTTTTTGTTCCGTCCCTTTATCGATTATGTTTCAAGTAACTGATTTAAAGGATCGCGTTTGCTGTCCGAATTTAGCTACCCTTAACCAAACTAGGTTCTTCAAATACAATCTTGTATTCTTTTTGCTTTTACCTACCACTTTTATATGGGATCAATGCAGCAGTAATTTTCATCTTCTGAATAAATTCATCATAAATTTATGCATTAATTTCCATTCAGAACATCTTCTTTCTTTAAATCCGATCTACATTACAATACATAAACCACATTATTATTTTCCCGGTGCAGTCTTAATTTAATCTTCAATGGATTTCGTTTACTTGTAGCCTTCAAGACGCATCATTACGATTTATCGTAATCCGTCATTTAATTGTAATAGATCGTAATTGTGTCTTATTGCGGTGTCTTTAGTCTTTACTTTCAATTTGCTCAATTGGCAAATATTAGTTTACACTTTTGGACTAGCTATCACAAGGTCGATCAAGATATTGCACAGAGTTAGCGATTTTCAAGAAATTCAAGTCTAGAACTATAAGAAACGTGACGAATGTCGATTATGACAGACATTAGTTATAGTCCTGTATATTCTCGGAAATGGGTGCTCAGGTTATATCAAAGAACGTCAGATACAAGTACAAAACGATGAATGGATTTCAATCAATTATGAAGAGGAAAATGTCCTTAGGGATGTTTGAGAATTAATATAGTATAATGTAGAAGGAACCATGTCTAAACGAAGTATGGACTGTGTAAAAGATTATAGAAAGGGAAAACTACAAAGATCATGACTCGTTGAGGAGTAAGGAAAAAGACGGTATTGAAGTTAGGTTGTTGTATATTTGTAATGTATCATAACTATTTCAATCTTATCAATATGATAAAGTTAGGTTGTTGCATATTTGTAGTTTTGTATCATAACAATTTCAGTCTTATCAATATGATAGGCCTTGAAGCATCCCTAATAAATTTCACTTGATATAACTGCTAAACTCCTCTCCAGGTCTACGTCACGGAAATCTCCGTCAGTGCCCGAGTTTAATGTTCTTATATCCAATACAGTTTAGCGGGGTTAGTGAGTCACCGTTCTCATCGGAAGTTCGATGTTATACTACGAGTATATCGCTCAGTGCTCTGTTGCTAAACTTACTACATATGTTCAGAACCGTACTTTTCCTCAATAATTAAGAAACAGACGTTCCGTATTTGCTATTATAAAACTAACGTAGACACTATTTTCCGTTTGTATTGTAGCTGTTTTCAAACTGTAGCTTCACAAGATACTTGAGTATTGATCTCAACGCTACTCAGACACCATTCTAACGAGTGCTGCTCGAGCAATCTTGTGAAATACTATCGTAAGCGTGCTTTAAAATTGGCAAACAGTCTAATTTTTACGACTATTATAACCATAAAAAATTGGGATGAAGACAAGAAATTAAAATGACTCCTCGTTCTATTGTCACAGAAATTGCAGAAATTGAAAATTTACAACAACGTGTATGGACAAATGGTTTTTCCGTTATTGTTTACTATATTATTTGTCTGTAAATAGTCATTGACTATTAGTCATGTGTTATGTTCGGTAATAAAATTTGAATCATGTGACATCTGAACAGTTTATGATTTGCATAGCTTTGATTTATTAGCTTTGACAATACCACAGTACATAATTCATTATTGATGAGAAAATGGTTACACTTTCTTTACTTTGATTATATTTACTTTTATTATTATTTCCTTTATTTACCATTTATACATATTATATTATATTTTTAAATATTCCTTAAAAAAAAATAACATTTAAAAATATAAAAAATAGTAGCCCACCGGCATCGGGAACAGGGTCCAAGCTGCCGGCGGTCAGGGCTCCTGAGAGAGGAACCTCCGGACAATACGCGCCGTGTCTAGGAGTACTGCTTTCTGGATCAAGCCCTTGATCCAACTGCCTAACTTATTTATTATTATTTGATTGAAGTCAGTGGTTTATGATTGTGAATTTGTAACCACGACATCTTATTTAAAGTCAGAAGTGTTTTTATTAGTTTCAGTAACTGTTTTTAGTTTCGTTTTAGTGACTTTAACATTTGAGTCATGTAGATCAAGGCCACGAACTTCATGAACTTGATAATGTGTAAAACTACGCGTTAATCCAAATTGAAATGAAAATAGCTCTGACGCGAGGTTGTCATTAATTTCCCTCAGTGACACGGTTTAGATTAGCGCTAGCTATGTAGATAAAAATTAATTTAAATAGCTCACGGCAGCTAATACAAAAGCTTTGTTATTTTACCTCAAGTTAGTAATTCATTAAGTAATTGCCTATGATGAGCTTGGACATAACTACCTGATTCATAGAGCATTGGATACTGAGCTATGTTTAGGAAAACTGCGTTTGCAAAGTGCAATAATATGAAGTACCTAGTTGCTGCATAACTGTATATGTATACACTGTAATTGTGTAACGATACATTACGTCACCTCGGACCGCGTATTATGAGGCATTCGTGAATGTGCGAACGTCGGGAATTCTGACAGGTTGCAGGAAAATGAGCAAATTGCTGTAAACGTATTTGGGAAATACGAGAGTAGTTGCCATTGTAAATAAACATGGGTTTTCTGAAAGTGGTTTCTGAAATTTTAATATCGTGTTATTACCATTGTCTTATTATTTCAAGCAAAAATGAATAAATAGGACAGAATTTTCATTTGTCCTGTAGGTATTCAACATGAAAAATAATAAACTCTCATCCTGAAAGTAGTATGTTTAGAATCGGTTACTGAATTCGAATTCAGCTATTTTTTAAACTGGATTTTTTTGTCTTGAAATAATCAAATTTTTTAAAAATATAGGATATTATAATATAAATTTATTATATAGGACAAATAACTTCAAAAAAAAAACAATGCCTAAGTGCAGATTTAAGAAATATTTCAGGGCTTGAATTATGATTGTAACTTAATTTTCTAATTGGGATGTGTAAGGGCGTGTATTATTCCAGTTACGTGTTGTATGTATGATGTTGGTATACCCTTTTCTTGTTGCAGATGTTGCTCCCCCGCTATAGGCCCACACAGGGCTCTGGCGGCAATCCTTGCGAGGAGCCCAACCTTAGTAACAGTGCAGGCACAAAACCGAGACTACCATGAGGTCACCGGCAACATAATCTGCCCCAATGTTGTTAGAGGTATCGACCACTTGAGGGATCCTCGTCTCAATAAGGTTAGTAATGTAGAATCTATAAGTTGCAGTATAATGCTACATTTGCCACCGGAATATTACAAATACGAGTAAATCCTGATAAGGTCATAAATCCTCGATTTATTGTAAACAGATCATTTCGAATAGGTACATTAAATTCTATAATACAATGTCTTATAGAAAGAGTTTATAATTTCACGCAATTCGATATAAACTCAGTGTTTGCAATAACCCGCTGACATATTCAAAGTCAAAATACAGCCTCTACTTTGTCAATGTTTAAGGCGCTGAGCTTAATTCATTGACAATCATTCATTCGGTGACAGTACACAGGTGGATTCATAATCAACTTGCAATATGAGAACAACTCTGAAACATGAAATAAAAACAGCTTCCATGTCAACAATTATTATGTTCGAATAATTCTACCAGAGAGCACATGTTATTTTATGACTTGTAATTCATCGTCATTCACCCTGCGTAACGCCAAATGCGCTACAAACCACAAGTTTGACGTCGTCGACCTATTTTTCGAAGTTCTCATTTTAAGTTGAAAGCAGTCCGTATAGTCGAATATTATTGAGTTTTAAAGCAATTGAAATTGTTGTTCTCAAGTCTTGTAGTTTTATAGGCTTGTGTAAATCCCGGATTACTTAGCTCATCTACTGTTTAAATTGAATGATAAGCTTCTTCTTTTCGACTCTATGGTTAACCCTTTAAACTGCTGGGACCCAGTAGGTGCCTAAATTAACTGCACCATCGGTGGTCATTAAAACCTCCAGCAGAACGATATGCGGACAATACAATAATGATTTATTATTATAACTAGATCAAACAGGAATATTTGTTAACTTTAATTTTTGTTTAGTTTTCCCTCGTTTTTCCTTGAAAGTCGGTATTGAACTATCGAGCTAAATGTAGGGGAAACCGTCTGACATTGACCATTTGATTACAATAGCATACCTACTAGCATTGAAATTTGCCTTGTTTTGAAACAATTTAAATAAAAATACTATTCTAATTAGACGGCACGGTTGACGCATTGCCTGCTGTACCTACTGCGTGTTGCTGCTTTCATTTCCGCACGCATATGTGTATGGTCTTCAGTCAGTTGTTGCAGTTCTGGGTGTTTTTGTGTATTTAAGTATACATGTTTGTGAACGCACTTACAATACAGGAGCAGTTCCAAATGTAGGCCAGCATTAGAAAAGAAAATCTAGTTACTTGTGTAGACATTTCGGCCAGAAATAAGTTTTGGTTTCGTATTTGCAAAACGATCGATAGTTTAGAAACGAGAAGACACTAATGTATAGATAGCCTTCTAAAAATTAAAACTTCTATAAGGATACAGTACGGCCAAAATATGTTGGCCAAGTGAAGTTGGCGTTCCGAATTACTGCGCATACTCAAAATAAGTAATACGCATTCGCTATAATCCGCTACCGCTATATTCTTAAAAAGAGTTCCGAATTACTGCCAGTAAATTGTTCGAAGTTCGGAGCGGTCATGAAAGATATTTTGGCCGTAGGTATTGCACATGTATCGTAAACCCCAACTGAGTTTTCATAGATATTACTCTCAATTGGGTAATAAAATTACACTAATGGCATAGGTATCTAGTAAAATTACACATGTACAGATAAGATTTATTGGTCACTTAAATAATAGTCGGATTATGTATTTTTATAGTCTGATTATAGAGAAATACTTGACAATTCCAGTCAGCATTCTTGCTCAGCTCTGCTGGAATAGATTTGGGGAAGACGTTTTAAAGGTCTCTTTAACAATGAAATATACCAATAAATTTGATTATTGTGTACAGTATAGGTATCTATCTACCTTAAAATATTATTAATGTAATAAAAGAATAACGTAATTATTGTTTAATGAAATTGTATAAGTTAGTCTATAATGCATTTTGCTGTGCCCAACAGGGTCCACAATTGTGTCTATTAAATTTTCACTTACCACCTATGCATGTACATTGTGGAATGCAATAAACAATTGAGTATTGAGTACTTCCGATTTTCTAATTCTAGACGATTATACGAGTATCTTTATATCTTCTCAGACGATTTCACATCATCATTCTAGTTTTAAGGAGTTCCGTTATTTCGCTGTGGATTACAATGATATTTTTTTTATAGGGTCTAGCTTTCACTCTGCAAGAGCGTCAGGCGCTCGGCATCCATGGTCTTTTGGCAGCCAAGTTCAAATCTCAAGAGGAACAGTTAGAGATATGTACCATATCCATTGACAGATATGAGGACAACCTAAACAAATATCTCTACCTCGTCGAGTTACAGGTGACTAAACATGATAAAGGTACCGTTGATTCTGTGAAGCTATTTATAGAAACTGGGTTTTGGATGCAGGGTCTGGTATGGGATGTTTAATATACAAATTCTAGTTTGAAATTGGAATTCTAGATATGAACTTTAAAGCTAAATGGATTTATGGAATTAATTTACTTTGAACGGGGAATTTTTGTTCTGTGAGTATTTTTCTTTTTGTTTGAGTGCAAATTTTTTGAGTGAATAACTTACTACACTAAATTGATGGGTGGGTAATTGGTTTATTTGGGCAATTGGTGGTGAAAGGAATGTATAAAAAAGGAGTGAATAATAATATCTAAAAAAATAACTAACGTGAGTAACAATTACTCACGATAATTATTTTTTTCTGTTAATTAAATGTGATATATTTTTTTAAACTGCTTCTGCTTAAATCCGAGCAATGAGCAATCAGGTTAATGTTGTTGGCCTTGACCTAAATTCCCTATCGACCCTGCTAGACTTGGTGTGTATCGGAGTTAAATTGAAGGACACGATTGCAAGGCTTTTATAGAACTAAATTTTTTTGTGTAGGATTTTATTGGTTTGTATTAATCGTGTATTATTATAATAACTCCCATTACAAGCTGACCGTTACGATGCTTAAAAATATAGAAATACAATAAAGAATAATTAGAACCTGGATTTATATGTTTATTTTAAAGAGCTCTAATAAATTAACGACTAAAAGAGCCAAAGTTAGAACTAATGACATACTATCGAACATTTTTGCAATGGCACGGAAACGATTCGCAGTGTAGGTACTTTATGTTGTGGGAATGATTGAAAAAGTTACCGTGACCTTACTCAAAGAGGAACTGAAGGTATACAGGGTTTTAGTCTGTAAAAACTGACAGACCCATTCAGGCTACCCAGAGCGAAAAATTTGATGATTTCCCACCACAAAAGTTTCGCCCTGGACCTGCGTGGCCCATACCCACTCCTAGAGAGCAGGCCTGAGTCTCAGCTGTGGGAACATTATAAGGCTGATGAAGTCATGCTAAACCTCTATCTATATGCTGGATAAACATGTAATTGGATAATGCGTTGTTGCAATTTGTCCATTTAGCTAACATGAATACAATTAAGCATGTTCGACTCTAAACATAAATGTGTCGTTAAAGCAGTTTGCCGGATAATTTATCCAACTGGCTGTTTTAAAGTTTGCTGTGCTGTAGACAATTTGTTTAATGACAACAATTACCTCTGAAGCCTTTGACTAAATAGAACTCATTTGTTATTCAAAATTTGCGTTTGTGTTCAATTGATTTTCTCTAGTAATTAGTAGTAAATAGTAGTTTTTGATTTAGGTCGGGTATTTTTGAGAATAGAACAGATGTGGTTTATTTAAATTTATTTCTTTAAACGCCTGCCCCAGCATGGTCCAATGAGTGTTTTCTCGTCCTATTCGCCTGTTTCGTGCATTTGCGACGATTTGGGTTTTCCATCTCGTTTACCTCTTCAATTCTCATAGGTGACAGAAGAGCTGACGAGATGAAGTATTTTATCGTGGATGTGCGGCCTTGGGGGAATAAACGCAAGCGTGTTGTCTGACATATTCGCATTGGCGGTTAAAGGCCTTTGTACCTTTGTGTTGCATGAAGTTTTAATAAATAAAGGGTTAAATGATTTGAGGGCGAGAAGACAAGTCCCTTGTTATTTTTAATTGGCTTCAATATAGTATTTTTTCATCTATATATCATTCGATTGCAATGTGCTTCGACTTAGCAATATTTTACAGGCAAGACCATCACCATTCTATCCAAAATAAACATGGCAACGTTTTTAATAATTTTATTGAATTATTGCAGGACAGAAATGAGAAGTTGTTCTTCAGGCTTCTAGCGGAGAACGTTGAGAAGTATTTGCCGATCGTATACACTCCGACTGTGGGTCTGGCGTGTCAGAAGTTCGGTCTCATTTACAGAAGGCCTAGGGGTCTCTTCATCACCATTAACGACAAGGGACATATATTCAACATAATTAAAAACTGGTGAGTGTATTTTTTTTTTAATATAAACGTTTTATAAGCCCCAACGTAGAAAGAGGGGTGTTATGAGTTTGTTCGCGAGTTTTCATATCTGTGAACACATCCAGGACACAGAAGTAATTCCTATACTCTGTTCAAAATAACATTAGACATTTATGAAAACCTTTTAATAGTGTATTATTTATTTTGACTTTTATTACGGTGGCGGCATGACAAATGGCGGCTGCAGTAAATAGTTGGTATTGTAACAATCTTTTTGCTTTTAATACCATCGTTATGCCTACGAAATAGTTAAAATCGGTTGAACAGACAGTAAAAAAGGTTTCTTTAAATGTCTAATCTTAACGCGAATAGGGTATAGTGTGGGGGCAAAGTTTTAAAAGAAAGAATATATTGAAACTTTGACAGTAGATTGGTTATGGTAGGCACCAGATAAACTAGAAAGTGTAAAGGATCAAGATAGATGACGAATAGCTTTATGCCATAATATTTGTGTTTTTGAAATTAAAAACATTAACAAATATAGAAGGGTCAATGCCCGCTATTTTAAATTTAACTGGCACTTACCATAGTTAGTTAATAATTTTATGTCTCTGAAATGGTCAATGGTGTTTATTGCACATTCATTCCCCATAGAAATCACGCTTTAGAATGTGCAATTAGCATAATTTTTCTGACTTCTTAACATTTCAAAAGTGCCTGGTGGATTATCCTAACTAATATTATAAATGTGAAAGTGTGGATGTTTGGATGTTTGTTACTTAATCACGCAAATACGGCTGAACAGATTTGGATGAGATTTGGCATGAATATATCCTTTGACATGGAAAAGAACATAGGCTACCTTTTATCCCGATTCCTTAAGTACCTAATGCCACGCGGGCGAAGCCGCGGTCAAAAGCTAGTTTGAAATAAAATGCTTTGTAATTTGAATCTTTCGGTATTTTAGGACTAGGTATTCATCATTACACGATTGTATTAGTGTCAAATCATATCTAATTTAAATTATGGCTGTAAATAAATACTTCGCATTTTACCTTACTCGTTACATCTACGGTAACATTCCTTGTACCATTCATATTTAATCAAACTTGTTCTAGAAATCGAGATTCATTATAGCTATATTAGATTTTATCTAGTAACGTAATGGGAACATTTTTATCATACAACACTTACATACGGATTTAGGAGAGACTTGTAAGTCGCTTATCTTGTAAAAGAATTTGAGTTCTTGAAGGCATTAAGCCAGTCTAGGTCGACCTGCTTTGACCTAGACTGTAGAAGGCTAGAGAAAATCGATAGATAGCAGGAGCGCATACGTAATGGCTTCATTTTAATCTGCTCAATAAAGTTGGAAGTATGTAGTATTGTGATATCGAAGGAGATCGCTTAAGTTAATTTTCTTATTACCTAGCTAGCGCACTGTCTAGATAAATAATATACTTTTATGGATCTTACATATTATTTAGAACAGGTTTGAAAGTTGATACTAGGAAAAATGAATTGTCGTTTGTTTTTTAATTGTTATAAACTAGTGCTTGACTGCGTTCCCATCTGATGGTAAGCACTGATGCAATTGCTCATGATGAGGCGCACTAGTTTTTGAGTAGTGAAGCGACTTTTGATTGAAATGTGTTTTTTTGTAGCTGAAAGAAATACATAATGTATAAGTTGTTATTGCGACGCCTATAGTTTGATTTCTGCAAATTTATATCCCGGGACCCAAAGCCTATCTACCAGGGCTAAGTCGCAACGGTATCATGGCTGGTGTTTGAAACACAGTTCTTCTTCTTGTTGTTCCTGTGCCCTTGTCCCGTTTTATGTGGGGTCGGCGCAACCCGTTTTTCTCTTTCATTCTGTCCTGTCACTCGTCTTCTTCTCACACAATCCATCCATCTTTTCTTTGGCCTCCTTCTCCCTCTCCATCCATCCACATGTAAATTCATAACTCTTTTAGCAACATGCTTTTCATCTCTCCTCTTTACATGGTCATAACAAGACAAACGATTTCCTCACAACAGTTATGAAAGTAAATTGCCTGACTATGTATGAAAATAGCTTATATCAGTGGATTCGCCCATGTTAAAGCCCATTATCCCCAGGAAACATACTACTGGGAAAAAAAATTCCTTTGTGTTATTTCAAAACATTGTCTACCCGCGTGCTAAGTTTAACCCAGATCCGTTCAGCCGTTTGAGCGTGAAGGAGAACGAACGTAAAAAGAGACAAACATACCTACAATGTTTGTTAGTTCTTCACGCTCAATATGTATTTGTATACTTACACACACACACATACATTCTGTATTGTACATAAACAAAAATACAGGACAAACATTTTCAAAAATAAATATACAATGGGCGGTCTTATCGTTTTATATTAGCGTGATACTTCTACAAAATAAAATAATTTAAACAGTAATATTCACAAGTACAGTAATGTTTAAGGCAATAAATACACGATTAGGAAAAGTTCATAAGCTAAAGGCAATTTAAAATTATGATTTAGCGATTTGATAATGAAATCTTTCGCTTTGTTAACGTTACTTCTTTTTGCCATGCAAAGGAACGATAACTGACCCATATTTTGTTGGTAATGAAAGAGAGAATAAACTGCTGGCTTTACCTTTATTAAAACAGCTCCGGCTTCGTACTGTCCTAAATTTTTGGGCGAACATTCCCTTCAAACCTATTTGTCTAATCGATCGATAGAACTATTTGTACTGCCGAAATAGACTTAGACTTACGATACTGAGAGTTAAAAAAGGAAAAAGTAATCAATCTATATGTTAAAAGTAGAAACTGACTGACATGTCAACGTACATCCTGCTGGGATTAGGTGCATGAAATTTGGCACAAGGTTTCCTTTTATGACGTAGGTGAGCACTAATAGAGGATTTACCAAAATTCACCCCATAAGGGGCTGAAACAGGTAAACGCGCTCTAACGTCGACCATATCGTTACTTTCCATCGGATCGATAACGGTCAAGCACAAACCTATAAACAAGAGAACAATAACGTTGGACTAAAGTTTCTAAGTATAAAGAAACATTTCATGCAGGCGAAGCCGTTAAATTATAATTACACTGTCTTCTGCGGTTTCACCTACGTCTTAGGTTACCTACTACACCGTTTCCATGGATCGTAGAGGGATGTTATATAACCTATATTATTCGTCATGAACCTGACTATCCTACACAGAAAGATTGTTTGAAATCCGACTGGTAGTTCTAGAGATTAGCGCGTTTATACAAACAAAATAATTCTTCCACTTTATTAGATTTACAAACTGTTGAGGTCAGTTTACACCAAACGACAAAAAAAATTACATGAGTCACGCATACTAATGCCCGCTATACACGCTAGGGTATACCTGACAGGTTTGCCTTTGCCTGTACAGGTGGATGTAAAGGTAAACCGGAGCGTAAAAGTTGCACAACTGTGAAAGTTTTCATACAAGATTCATCATCATCATCAACCTTATTAATGTTCTTCTCTAGGAGAGGGAATGGGCAGTAATCCACCACGCGGTCCCAGTGCGGGTTGGTGAATGTCACACGTCTTCGAATTTATGGTTTTAGGACATGCCGGTTTCCTCACGCTGTTTTCCTTGACCGTTTTGAAAACAGTGGTAATTAAATAAATTACACAAAGTAATGTGTCTGGCAGGGTTTGAATCCGCGGTCTACAACTCGGTAAGTCGGAGCCATTACCACTCGGCCACCACTACTCTCATACAAGATTACCTGACAGGTATAACTGTGCAGGCAGATCTGTTAGGTATACCCTAGCGTGTATGGCTACCTTAAAACGTCATCAATATCAAGAAAAGAACGTTCTTGTTCTAGTTTTATGTTCGGCTAGTTTATGCCCACTTTTAAAAGAACAATGGAAATCCTACTAAAACAAAAAAAAAACAACGTTATGTAAATCACAGTAATGGCATTCGATATCGTTATTCATTCCTTATCCTCAACCTATAAAACAATAAAGCAACAATTTCTTTTCATCGTATAAAAATAACTCGATCCTCGAAGCAATACTTCAACGGTACTCTATCGTATGTAAACAAAGCATACCGATGAATGAATATCGTAGTACGAGTGTATTGTATCATAATTTACTTGTTTTTACGATCTGCTACGCTTTTGGGAGCTCCTTTAGTATGACACATAACCTTTTTCGATGGGCAGCTATAAATAAATTGGTGTCCGAATGTAACACGATTTACTGCCAAAACCAACACTTTAACCAAATCCACCGAGTCCTCTAATTCCAAGTTTAAAAATAGTTTGAAGAGATGTATGCCACGGCAATTTTGTTAAAAAGTAATCAGGTTATTTAGTGGAGAAGAATGATGCGATTAGTCTTACTTCACCTTTCGTTTGGTGAACGTGCTCAATTTGCCAGCGGTTACTCCCGGAACTATAAAGCATCCTATTTCCTATTCCAGAACATCGTCTACCTGTCTGCCAAGTTTCATTTAAATCCGATCAGCCGTTCGAGAATGATGGAGTAACAAACATATTTTCGCTTTTATAATATTAGTAAGATAATAACAATCTTATTAGTCTACACTTTCTCCCATTACGGATGTCGCTAACTAAAGTCATAAGAGCGAAAATTGGACTACCGGGAAATAACGCACAAGTCTATTAAAATTTTATGACTGCCTCGTGGAGACTACTTTATGACATTAGACCATTTACAAAAATAAATGTTCGTTAAAATGATAATTGCCAACATTTTTATACAACCGGTTCTAACTCCTTACGTTACCCAATCTTATGAGTACTTATTGTTAAAATTTGCACGCTAATATCTATGAGGCAAAACATGTATGTTCTACCAATATGTTCAAATTATCATCTTGTATATCATGTTTTATGCAAATAAATGATATTATTGTAACTAATATTGTTTTTTAGGCCTGAACCCGATGTTCGTGCGGTAGTCTTCACTGATGGAGAAAGGATTTTGGGTCTCGGAGATCTTGGTGCTTATGGCATGGGAATTCCTGTGGGAAAGCTGTCCCTGTACACTGCTCTAGCAGGTATCAAGCCTCACCAGTGCCTCCCCATCACTTTGGACGTGGGCACCGACAATGAGGTGCGTAATTTATACACGTTTTTGTAATGTCAAGGCCAAACCAGTGTCTATATTTGGAATGTAGTAGTTTCCTTGTGTTTCGTTTTTTTATGATTGTGTGAATTGGAATTTTAATATGATGAATGAATTTGTGTGTAAGGATATTAGATTCGTTGCTTCCAATTCCATTTTGTTGGAAAAAAATCTCTCTATTTGCTTTGTCAATTTTTAGATCTAGCTAATATTTTTGAAGAAAGCAATCAGTTCAAGAGATGTTTACTAAACCATACGATCGATACGCACTTGCGATCAATAAAAAGCTAATAATATATAAAAGCGAAAATAAAATATGCAAAATACGATCATCGTCTTTGCTTACATTTTCTTAGGAACTAAATAAAGAATTTCAGAATAGTTCGCGTGTAGCAAAAATCTTAAATCTTAGGAATTTGAACTCTACGCCTTTTTACAAAAGGTTTATTTTACAGGATCTCCTCACGGACCCGTTGTACATTGGTCTTCGTCAGAAGCGCGTACGAGGAAAGGAATACGATGAGTTTATCGATGAATTTATGGAGGCTGTCGTCTTGAGATACGGCCAGAATACATTATTACAGGTGAGCTATTACCGCCTAGTACCTACTATAATTAGAAAGATGGCCTTGGTTTTTTTGGTGTTAGAGATAGATATACAGTTGTATTTTGAAACTTTTGGGAAAAGATACAGTACGTATCTAAATACGTAGTTCATGCCGAACGACGTGAGAGAGAGAGAGAGATTTGCAGAGCCCGTGTTCAGGCTCGCCATGTTCAGGGCGTACTTTAAAAGAATCTCTTTATTATTATTTTGAGTTATAACATGTCTTATTTTGCGAATGCTGGTTAACCTGTAATTGGCGACTGGGTAAGACTTAGGCCAATTATTATTCATACTTGTAAATGCTGTTGGTTTGACCTTTATAAATAAATAAATAAATCTCGTAAACAAGACTGCTTGCTTGATATAACGCGTGAAAAAAAAATTGTAATGGCTGTTGCGATCCGAAACAAATATCGCTGCCAAAAAAAAAAAAAAACTAAAGTACGTTATTATAACGTTTAATCAATAACCCGAATATTACATAAGCAATGTTTGCAAGCATTTTGCAGACTCGGACTGATGTAATATATAAAAATATGCAATACATTGTATTGTACAAGGGGAAATGTATGATAACAGTAGCCTTTACAAAGTGAACAATGAAAAGTATGGTTGCTTAAATGTACAACATGATTTCAACGTATAGCAACTTTTGCTAGTTCCATCCGTGAAAGTCTCGGCAGGTCATATTTATGGCGGTAAGTCCCCTCTTTGAGGAGTGGTTGAATTGGCGTCACGACGTTCTCACCTTCCGCATGACGCAGGTCCTCGCCGTTCCTCCATCGGATTCAGGCGGAAGAATCCTCCGGGTGTCACCACTGTGTGGATCACCCGGAGGACACGGTGGTCGGTGGAGTATGCTCCATCGGTGGTGACGATTTTTCTGAGGTCCCACGCAATGGCCATGGGTCTCAGATGATGTAGACGCCACTTCTACATTCACAGAACTGCGGTACTTTGTCTAAGGTCGACGCTGTTCTTGTATCAACATCTATTAAGCTTGAACTATATTAGACCGACGCACACGTGTAACACGCCAGATTTGTACGTAGAACGACGTCGCGTGGCGTGTATCAAGTGTATCTCTACACGTCTAGTTTCCATATAAAATGTATGGAGACCGACGCGCCCAAATTAGCGCGTGTGTGGCACATATAGACCGACGCACATGTGCATGAACACGCCTGAATTGAACGTAGAACGACGTCACATGGCGTCGCGCGGCGTGTATCAAGTGTAGCTCTACAAGTCTAGTTTCCATATAAAATGTATGGAGACCGACGCGCCCAGATCGCCGTGTGTGGCACACGTGTGCGCAGTGTAGTTCTACCTTGTACAACATATTAACTATGTATAACCGTAACCACAAAATTGTTTTGAAACCATGAAATAGCGTGCAAAACAACCAGTTAAATCGTTTAAAAGCATTTTTGTTATAGAATATTACACACAGAATATCGTTTTTATCAAATCATTATCTTGCAATTAAGTTACCTTGCACATATGGAATAATCATGAGGATTTAAATCAATTATTGAATCAGTACCTAATATTATTTACGTACCTAAGTTCCCTATCGAATTGAGACGTCTGCACTGCATTATGCGAAGATAAGATAATATAAGTCGTGTAGGGTGTGTTCCGTCCATGTTACTTTTTTAAAATACATAGAGTAGGTACTTATTTTAATATCCAGTTAATATTTAAAACATGAATGAGGTCTTTTTTTACTCCATTAAGTACTAGGGTTACGGTATTGTGTGAAAGAGTTACTGCGGCCCTGGAACGCAAAGGGCAATTAAAGAAGCAGGTGGGTTTTTGTCAATAAAAGTCTGACACTCCCTCGTACTCCACTCGAAGAAGAAAAGGGAGGGAAAGGTGATAGGAATGGAAGAATAAAACGTGCTTTACCAAATCCGGACAAGGGCAGATTGAATTAAAAAATATTTATGAAAATATATTGATAGCAATTATTCTATTAGATCAATGTAGTTAAATGATTAAGAGCTGATAGCTCTATTAGCTACATCTCCGTTATGGCCGCCCTCATTGGCTTACCATTTAGATATATTTTTTCAATCTGATTCCTCTCAGTACAACACCTCTCTATAATCCATTTGAAATTTAACGTCAAATCGTTTCAGAGAGAATAATCAGTGACTGACGGAAAGTTTTCGATAACATTTCCGTTTTAATATTTTTTGCACGGAACACCAAACACGTGCGGAAATAGTCTAGATTCAGACTGCACACGATATCAGACCGTGTGTTTTGCACACAGACGGAAAAATCACAGAAGGCACGTTACATAATGTAATCTTATCCGATAAAGCGTATAATCACCTAGAATTGAACGATATTTGACAGCAGCTGGTGATTTACCAATAAAACCGATATGGCACCGATATATTTGTAGTTATTGACTTTGACTTATCGTTATCACATCCAGTATAATCATCCAGATAAGACATTTTAAACCTAAAAATACTTTCTATTAATATGCAATTTCTATAAGGCTAGCTTCTATCAGGGGTTTTACCCGCGCGAATGTTAAAAATTTATCCCAAGGGGACCTTTATCCTATCTGGACATGGTAACAGACAGACATTTGCTGTCTCATTTTCTAGTGTTATTATAAGTTATGTTACTAAGGTTCAAACATACGAAATAAAAAATAAAATCCTAACATACTAATTTCTGTGCGCAATTGTACGCCAATTGTACGATTGCCCCCACTACTTTCACCGAGCGATCTTGATTCACCGCGCGACCTGTACTATATATTGTATTATTATCTATAAAAATACTTTTTCAGTTTATACTTTCTTGTCCAATCGTGTTTTAGAAATGTAAAAATCTTTACGAAAGCGTGAAGAGCATTTATCATGCCAAACATCGTATCATGAACTAAAAATAATAACTTCACAAGTTCACACCACATGTTATCTCATATTTCCCATAAAAGAAGTTAAATCTTACATTGGGTAGGTACTGGAATTCATTATTATCTTTTCAAATACAATAACTGTTTTGGTTTTATAATATCACACACACTTCCATAAACGTTTATTATTATATATTTATAATATATTTTTGTTCATTGTGTTGTTTGCTTGTACAAAATGTTTTAGTCCAATACCTATATCATTTCTGTTATTTCACTGGCTTTTACTCGCGGCTTCGCCTGCGTACATAAAATATAGCCTAAGCATGTCACTCAGCTTCCTATCGATAAAACAAAAATTAACAATCTGACCAGTATTTATCTCCTACAAACAAAAAAACAAACTTTACCTCTTTATAATATTAGTGTAAATATCTAATCTTAAATCTAATATACTCGTATAATAAATAATGTAATTTATTTCAAGTTTTATTGCCTCACAAATAGTAATATAACACAATAGTCAGTTAAAATGAAAAAGACTGTAAATCACAATACGGACAATAAATAAAATACAATCATCTCAGTAAGGACACTTTCAAGAACAATTTGTGTTTTTTTTTACTGTTTGGTAGATTATGCTTACATAGCAATGCGACGGCGAAGTGCCAATAACTCCAAACTGTCGCATTAAAAATTTCCTGTCCCAAAATGTTAGGAGGTAATACTATAAATTGACACGTTGCTTTAGTTGGGAAGTGTTTCCAGAATTATCTTGATGCATTTGCAACTAAATATCTGCTTCGGGGATTTCACTAAAACATGCGGTGTGTTTCCGTTTAAATTATAAGCGCTAAAACGTAATTTTCTCGATAAGTGTCAAATAGAAGGTGTTGGTACTTCACCGTCGAATGAACATAAATAAAAACAAAAGTAAAGTGCCCGAAACACTAGTCGCATAGCAATGCTGATTAGTTGGCCAAAGAAAAGTCCCAGCCCTTTGGTCACGTGGAGAATCAACAAGCTGCTGATATCCTGAACAACTCGATAATGATATGATCACGATTATGATATATGTGTCTTAGCAATACCAAGGTGTCTCATGACGTCACACAGTACTGATCTCATTGATACTGGCTGACGCATCTATGGCTTCGCACCTTCCTAATCAGCTGATCACATCAATGTCATGGGCATAGACTGTAGATAAAATTTATTTGTTATAGTCTGTCTAAAAAATGAACCACTTGCAAATTTTTAAACGAATTAAAAAAATCTGTTATATAAAGGGTGTAAGGGGCTCAGTAGACGAAACTGAACAACTTTTCACAATTTTTTTTTTACAGGTTAAAAAAAAAATCCGCCTCACCATACAAAATTATAAACTTGATTGGACAGTTTGTATGGAGAGGCCGATTTTTTAGCAAGCCCTTAAAGTTTGTGGAGGGCTGGCCCTTACATCTTGTATATTACATACAATACTTTTTATAAGATTTTACGTAAACAATGATCATCTCTTTGCAACCTTGGTTGTTCAATCAGTGTTGAATACATCGGATTTCAAGAATTCAATTATTTGACTAGATTAACCAAGTCATTTGACTTCTTAGACAGACTTTAATCTTTAAATAAAAATAAAAGTAGTTTTTCTGTGTATATTTTTGTTATTGTCATATTAGTTTACTGGGATGATTCTCTGTTGCGTATAGGTATTTTCATTACGTCATATTTTTTCCGTTTCTTTAGTACTTAGACTAAATTACTTGATGGACTTTCATTTAGTGAAACCAATTTCGGCCGTACTTTGATATTTTATAGCTCTATCGAAGATTAAATTATATACATACATAGTATAGTATGCACAATTTAATTTGCATAAATGGTTATACAAATAAAACTGTGCGTACAAAGCGTAGTGACGACATCTGATGATTCAGTTATTTAAGTTTCGGTAATTCCCGGTAGTATGTAGTGCCCACGCAGTTACACCACTATGGACCTGTATTTCGCCTTTTCTTGCCTCATTCGGAAATTGATGTTCGATTTGAGGTGTGAAGTTATGACATTAATATTTAACTTGAGTAATGGGTAAACCCACTGCCTACGAACACTAACAGAAGGTAAAATTGAGTGAAAAGGAAGATGTAAGCCTATTTTGTTCTAATACAAGGCAAACAGTGACAAAATAATATTTAACTTGAGTAATGGGTAAACCCACTGCCTACGAGTACTAACAGAAGGTAAAATTGAGTGAAAGGGGAGATGTAAGCCTATTTTGTTGTAATACAAGGCAAACAGTGGGACAAAATAAGCTAGATAGCGTAGTTGCTAGATAGCGACCTATATAAGCATTCCCGCATCGACCGGTCCTTGCGTCTTAGGTCTTAGTCTTAAATCTAGAGTCAGGGTTATCCGAAAGCGAACTCGAGCCCCGGTATGAAGGCTAGAAGCAACGGTGTGGGCTTTTAGTCAATAAGAGTCTGACACTATCTCTTGCTCCGCCCAAGAGCGGGGGTTGTCATTGGATGATTTATTCCACCATAAAAAAAATACATCCTGAGTATTTCCGCGGCATTCACCAAGTCAAGGCCTCCAACAAGGTGGACCGATGACCTGGTCAGGGTCGCGGGAATCCGATGGATGCGTGATGCACAGGGCCGGTCGTTGTGACGACGCTTGGAGGAGGCCTACGTCCAATAGTGGACGTCTTTCGGCTGATATGATGATGATGATTCACCAAGTCATAGGTCCATTTTGGGGTGACCCTATGTTCAGCTGTGGACATCTTTCAACTGAAATAAAAATGATGCCTAAGCAAATAGGTAGCAATATGATGATTGCTATTTGCTTATACAGCATTTCATTTGAAAAATTTTGGCTGTTGGGCATAACTCTCCCAAGTGTCGCCACAATGAGCGGTCCTGTACATCTCGCATCCAACGGATTCCCACGACCATCACCTGGTTATCGGTCCACTTTGTGGGAGGCCTTCCAACGTTGCGTCTCCCGGTACGCGGTTGACAGTCCAGAACCTTTCGGCCCCAACTGCCAACTGTTCTGCGAGCAATGTGCCCAGCCCACTGCCATTAAGTGGCGTTTGGCGATTCTTCGGGCTATGGTTATGGTTCTCCTGTGGATATCTTCATTTCCGAAGCGATCATGCAAGGAAAATCTGAGCATAGCCCTATCTATTGCCCTGATAGGTCTATTGTGAGCGAGTCCCACGTTTCGGAGCCGTATGTTATCACTGGCAACCTGGCATCACGTACTGGTCATAAACTTTCATTTCAGTATACATATTGCAATTGACTCACACGAAAGGAAAAGAAAGCTTCTGATTCGTTAAAAAAATAATAAAAAAGCTTTTATTATTCCAGAGTTAGTGTGTTAGTAGTATAATAAAAAAAGAGTCTTGGGGCGTCTTTCACAATGCTCGAATAGCCACTGCTTCCTGAATAAATTCAAAAAATGGAACAGAATTTTTATGAAATTAGAATTTCTCCCAAGTAACGGAACTTTAAACATAGGTGGTGAAACAGGCACTTATACCTATACTTGATAGTGTTGTGTTAGTCTCTTTGTCTTCGTTTTACTGATTCGTTAAAATTTTATGTTAGCGTGTCCTTGAGACGCGATTATGACGCGAAGAGAGTGTTATTTATAGCTCATCGAAACGGGTGAAGGTCAAGGTAAAAGTCAACACGTGTAAAGATTAGGGGTCAATGCTCCGTAGACCGTAGGTTACAGAACAAAAAAGATTAAAGATGCCAGCATTTTGTTTTATTACGTTGTGTTTATGTTCGGGCTCCAAACCGTCCTGTTTTGGAGGGGCCTAGTCCCAGGGTATTCTCTGGCATAGGCGGCTAATGCGGTCGGCCAGACGGTTCTAATTTGAGACTTTGGCATAGAGTTAAGTGTACACATATGCCATTTTTTTGGTGGGAAATCTTCTAACGACTTTTCCAGCTTTAAGGTTCTAAACAGAACAGTTCTAAACGGAAAACATTTCAACTGTAATCAAACTGCAAATTGCAGTTTGAATGCAGTTGACACGACCGCAATAGAACTGCAAACCAAACGTGTAGTCCGATTGCAGTCGTGTGAACTGCACACCGACTCCATCCGAACTGCACCATGCTCGGGAGGGCGGAGCGTGCGGGCGGGTGGGTATGATGCATTCAAACTGCATTAAACTGCAATTTGCAGTTGGATTGCAGTTGAAATGCAGTCCGTCTGTTTACACCGTAAGGCGGATTGGGAGGATGTGTCAGACTTTTACTGACTAAAGTTACACCTATATTCCTTTAGTTGCCCTCGCCCCAGGGCAACGAGTAACGCTTTTAAAAGTCGACCCACGGCTCCAGTAGGTTTCGGTTCTGCCGGATCGGTTTTGTGATATCCCCTTGAGGCGCGCATGGACACTACCCGCCGTCGACTACTCGGGCTAGGTCCGGATGGTTTCTGGCCAGCTGGACGGCGAGCTACCCATTGCTCGTCATCCGTAAGCACACGTCTCCGGTGGATACAGACACCATTACGATTAGCGTTAGAACGGACGAATTTCTTAGGGTAATGCCTAAAGTTTTTATGTTGCAACTTCATACTGCTTTTATGATTCTTTTACAACTTATGCGAGAGCGACTATGTTATACATTGTATACATTGTATGCTCATACTTCCAGTACACAGTTTATTACGTTGAGCTCTGTTTATTACATAAGTGGGTAAGCGTGACTAAACGCACATTGTTTAGTGGTTAATTATGCGAGTTGAGCGTATTAATGTTGATGCTTAACATTTTCTGTCAGCAAAGACATTAGGTTCAATTATGCACCTTATTAGAAGTGTGTTTAGTGAAGTTTTTTGCAAACATGACGTTCCTTTGATGTGTCGTCTTCATAAATTTTTTTTAGTTTTAGCATTCTCTTATTTTAGAAGTTAGAGGGGGGGGGGGGGGGGACACATTTTACCACTTTGGAAGTGTCTCTCGCTCAAACTATTCAGTTTAGAAAAAAATGATATTAGAAACCTCAGTACCATTTTTGAAGACCTATCCATAGATACCCCCACACGTACGGGTTTAATGAAAAAAAAAAAAAATTTGAGTTTCAGTTCTAAGTATGGGGACCCCCAAAATTTATTGCTTTTTTTCTATTTTTGTGTGAAAATCTTAATGCGGTTCACAGAATACATCTACTTACAAAGTTTCAACAGTATAGCTCTTATAGTTTCGGAAAAAAGTGGCTGTGACATACGGACGGACAGACAGACAGACATGACGAATCTATAAGGGTTCCGTTTTTTGCCATTTGGCTACGGAACCCTAAAAAGGCTGCTCTGGTTTTAGTTAGTTTTGAGCTTGAGCACTTAGTATCCTTATTTTGTGTTAAGTATTTCGATGATCATTAGCAGGGCTCGTCAAAGACAATAGATTCTAGTTTTTTTTTTTTTTTATAATGTGTAGGGTCGCGTTTGACCACAATCTCACCTGATGGTAAGTGATGATGTGATTTCATGATGATGTTTTATCGCATTTCAATAATATTATCGTGGTTAAACAATTCACACATCGGATTAGGTATTTATATTGTTTTCAAACTTGTTTTAATTATGACTGTAAAATTAACACTTGTTATAACATTGACTCATCGACCTATATTTGCATTAGATATTCGATCGGTATGTAGATTATTTTACATGAGAATGATTCCAGTGCAATATTAATTTTGCACTTGACCTTTTCATTCGTATAAACCCTAGTGGGCAAATCTGTCTAGCATTTTTGCTCCTTTGGAAGCTAAATGAGGCCATGTAGCTTTAATTCATTATCTAGAAAAATAATATCCACAATTTTGGAAAAACTGAAAACCGCAACTTAAATAAAAGTAGCCTATGTTACTCCTTATTACATTAGCTACCTGCCAGAAAAAGTCCCGTCAAAATCGGTCCAGCCATTTCAGAGATTAGTCCGGACAAACAGACACACAGACAAAAATAAAAAAAAATGTTATTTTGGTGTACGCACCGTATATATATTCATATGCATGTAGTAAAAAGGAGTTATTTCAATATTACAAACAGACACTCCCAATTTTATTTATATGTATAGATAGATCATATATTATTAATTACCACCAAATATTACAGAACTAAATATCTGTTATCATATTACTATTATTGCGTTAATAATAAGTTGTATTTTCGTTACCCTCAGTTCGAAGACTTCGCCCTAGCAAACGCTGGCCGTTTGCTAATGAAGTACCGTAACAAGTACTGCACCTTCAACGACGACATCCAAGGTACGGCCAGCGTGGCCGTCGCTGGTCTAATGGCCGCCATCAGATTCACCAAGAGGAAGCTCAGTGAAAACATCTATTTGTTCCTGGGAGCAGGTTCTGTAAGTATTATGATTTGTATATACTGGAAAATGTATAGCGATATTGTTAAAACAACTTAAAATTTGTGTATAAGAGAAGACTGGATGAAACACCGGTTACTAAAAGAGTAATAGTATTCATGTGGATGGAGGGAGAGGGAGACCAAAGAAGAGATGGATGAATTGTGTTAGAAGTGATATAAAAGAAAAGGGAAAATGGGGAAAGAAAAGAGGGAATTTATTTAAACTGAGCAATGATTTGTGCCATTTTTGTTGCATAAAAACATCATCATTTCAGCTGATATAAGTTCACTGTTGGATATAGGCTTAAGTGTCGCCACAATGAACGATCTCGAATGAAAGGTCTTCCGGTACGCGGTCGCCATTCTAGAATCTTTCGGCTCCAACGGCCATCTGTTCTGCGAGCAATGTGCCCTGCCCATTGCCACTTAAGTTTGGCGATTCTTCGTGCTATGTCGGCAACTTTAGTTCTACTGCGGATATCTACATTTCATGATAACATAAATAGTACAAATCATTCCTCAAAGTTTCGCCCATTATTTTCAACATATTGCAGTTTGAATTTTAATATTATTTTTTCAGGCTTCCAACGGCATCGCCTCCTTGACCGTAGCCGCCATGGTAACTGAAGGTCTGACAGAGAAACAGGCTCGAGAGCGAGTGTTCATGTTCGATATCGACGGTTTACTGTCCACCCGGCGTGAGGGCGGAGTGCCCGAACATGCGAAAGCGTTCGGCAAGGATGTCGAACCCGAAAAGGACTTCGAAGCTTGCGTTGCTAAGATAAAACCTAGCTGTCTTATTGGTGAGTTGAAGTCCGTTGAAATATTGTTTTCCCATGTCAAAGAAAAGAAAATAACAACTTTATGTAGTGTTTTTTTTTTTGTGTGGGAAATACTTAATCAAACGTCTCTTGCTTCTGGGAGGAAGAGATGCGGTGATATTACAAAAAAAAAATCTTTTCGGCGGTGAATCCTAACGTCTTTAGAAAACAGTGCAGGCGTTTGAAACTAAAATATCAAATCATAACTAGGGAATCCAGTCCCACGCTTTTTTTGCAGGATCGGGAATGCGGGATCCCGCACGTTTGCGGGATTGTAGTTTTTTATAACAAAATTGTATTCCGACGATCTGCCGCCGTTTTGATTTATTTATTAGACCCAGCCTCATTAAAAAGTGATGAAACAACTTTAACATTTTTTATAGAATTTGTTTGGAAAATAAAATAATTTTGTTTTCTATTTAAATTTTCGGTTAAATCATTTTTAAAGGGGATTGCCTATTTGAGGCCATAAGCGGACAATTAACTAGAGAAAAAATACTTTGTTCATTAATTTTGTCATAAAAAAATATGTATTCCCTTAGTTAAATAAATAGTAAATAAAAAGTAACTTATGGAAAAAACAATAGTTTTATCATTGATTTGACCTGAAACACCACAAAGGCTGGGTAATCCTCTTTCTACATATTTTGTGTTGTGTGAGTCCTGTAAACAATGTCAGTTTAAGTAGGCACTCTATGACCAGGGATTCCCCAAAGCACGTGAATTTAATTTTCTAAAAGATGAAGGTCCGTTAAATGTTTTATTATTTCATTAAAGCAGCTGATTTTATATGAAAATGGTAACTAGGTATTGACTGGTTTTCATGATTATTACTATTAAAAAAAAGACGTGTGGCACTCGGGGACTGCCTCTTTAAAGCTATTGCATAGCATTTTTTATCAACTTATGCAATAGACCTCGCCAACAGCTGCTTAACCGCACCCATCCAAAACCAGACCTCGCCAACAGCTGCTTAACCTCACCCATTCAAAACCAGACCTCGCCAACAGCTGCTTAACCCCACCCATTCAAAACCAGACCTCACCAACAGCTGCTATTGATTGATCACTCATTTGTTTTCTTATCAGTCACCACGCTCAAAAAACAAATGAGTGGGGGGGGGGGTGTTAGGTTATTTTCGTTACGGAATTTCTGGATTCGGTCTCCACGCTCAAGGCCCGCGATAGAAGCTATGCAATAGCTTAACAAAAAAGAAATTTTAAATCCCAATACCGTAAATTCCCGCGGGATCGCTGACTTCAATTCCGCAGGCATGCGGGATTGGATTTTGGATTCCCTATTCAAAACTAATAATATAAAAAAGAGTTGATTTTTGTTTGTTTGTATGTTACCATTTAACTCAAAACCTACTGGACCGATTTTCAAAAATTGTTTAACCAGTAGAATACAACTTTATCTTTGAGAAATATAAGACTATATTTTCTATGTTCACACGGGCGAATCCGCTGGCAAAAGCAAGTCATGAATAAACTAACATAGATTATGTATGCTAAGTTCTAGAATACCTTATTCTGCGTTATAGGTTGCTCGACGGTCGGCGGCGCGTTCACACCGAAAGTCCTTCAACAGATGGCCAAGAACACTGAACGACCTATTATCTTCGCGCTCTCAAACCCCACCAGTAAAGCCGAGTGCACCGCGCAAGCTGCCTATGACAATACAGAGGTATGTTTTACAATGTTTTGTGTTTAATTAGCTTTTCATCCTCAGCTCATCTCGTGACCGTGCATTTTTCTGTGATTGTCATATTGACTTGGCAATCTGACTAAACAATCTAATACGTATTACTTGTGATATACATGCGATTGCCAAGTCAATCTAGGTCATCAATGTAAATGTCCCTTAAGTACGGACTGAATAAATTAGCCGACTTGGTACATATTAGATGGATGAAGTTATGAACTTTTTACGGTAGAAGAACTGAGTTGCAAGCTTTGGATTTTTTTACAAAATTATGTTTTTGATGGCCTCTACCTTTTACAAAAATATAATTTTAGCTTTCATGTATGATCCTAATTAGTATTTGTAAATCTAAATTATTTTTTACCTTCAAAACTGCAATTTTACATCAGACTAAGGGTTTTAATCGATTTTGTCAACATTCATTCAGCGGCATCACTCGACGTTAAAAAAGAGCGCGTACATGAGACTTGCTTAAGTCGACTCATTGTGTCGACGAGAGTTAGGTCGGATTGAATGCATAATTTCTCTGGCATATTTTTTTGTTAAATTTGTTTTGGTTATAATTGCGCGATTTCGGCCGGGCGCACTTTTACATCAGCGTGTAATTACTCGCTGTTATTCTTAAGCACACAATTATCACATTATACCCCTATAGTATGATAATTATATGCTTAAGAATAACGTTGAAAATAAGTCTTAAAAATATGAAACTGTATTGATATCTACTTGCAAAGCATAGTCATCCGCATCAGATTTCATGTTTCATCTAAAATATTTATTGGACTATTCATAAATAGATAAACGGCGAACACCCTTATCTAACCAGCAACCAACCCCAACTTGACAGGGCAAGCTTGGTCGCTTGATTGGTTGGTTTTTTATCAATCAGCTTCACATATGTGTAATAAACTACACTTTTCTTAACTTGCAGGGCCGCTGTATCTTCGCATCAGGCTCCCCGTTCCCTCCCGTGAAGTACAACGGCAAGGAGTACCACACGGGACAAGGCAACAACTCGTACATCTTCCCCGGAGTGGCTCTCGGCGTCATCGCTACCGCTACCCACCACATACCCGAGGGCATGTTCCTGACGGCTGCTAGGGTATGTAAACCTGGTCATATACGATAAAGAAAAAAGTTTTAAACAACATGATAGCTACAACCCGGGAATCTTTAAGTCGAGAGTGAATAGGTTTCTTCTAGGTAAGCGCGTTCCATCGTCGACCGCATCGTCGCTTTCCATCAGGTGAGATAGCGGTCAAGCGCGAACCTATCAACAATAAAAAAAAACATTAGTTTTAGTTCGAAACACGTGACTAGTATTTTTATGTAAAGAGTCTATGAATAAAAATTTATAACTGTATCTGGTTGCCCGCACAAAAACATGGTCATTCTGTGTGACTGAAGAGTAGTTTAGCTCCCGCACCCAGTTGTGCGCTGTCGCCTAGTGCCCGTTATGACCTGTCGTAACCTGTGCTGTACTTAGTGTTGGTGGTGTCCAACTTGTGACCTTTGTTAAATATTTCTGGGAAAAAATATAACATGGTGTATAAATTATTAGAATCGATTCAGTTCCTGATTTTTTTAACAAACTATAATCAGTTTTCGTATATACTAACTACTAACTACTACCTACTACTACAATGTTGTATAGGGTCAAAAATAAATTAAAACTCGATGAGGTCGTTAAATGATTGTGAAAGTAACACTGAAACAAACAGGACAAAAGTCAAATGATTTTTAATATTGTTGCAGACTTTAGCCGAAAACGTCAGCGAAAAGGACTTCGAAATCGGTCGCATTTACCCGTCGCTTGCGGCGATTAGAGACATTTCTGTCAATATCGCATTCGAAGTCGCAAAGATGGCCTACGAGGAAGGTATGTAATTCACATTTATAGGTATTTTAAATAAAAACTACACATAATATTGAGTATTGGGATTGAGCGGATATCAAACATCAGCCTAGCATTTTCTATGTTATGCTATTCTGCCTAATATTTTTACTAATGTAAACATGCCATCCAAAATACTGCTTACCTGTAACTGGGTAATGCTAACGTCCTGTTTATGACTTCGCACTTAGCGGTGAGCGGCGCGGCGAGCGGTGTGGTAATGTTGGTAAGCGGACGCGCGGCGCTATGAGCGGCGTCTCGTGGCGTGCTTCAAACATTTTCATACTTTTGATCTTACCGCTCGACGCCCCCGCCCTTAGCTACCGCTCACAGCGGCAAGGTCGCGAACGGGCCGTAAGGGTGTATTTTCACTGAGTGGAGTGAAGTCGAGTGGAGTGAAGTCGAGTGGACAGTGAATTGGTCAATTAAAGTTATCGAAATGTCCTCTCCACATCTGTGGGAACAGTGTAATTGAAGTGCAGTGGAGCTGAGCGGATTTTTAAATAAATAAATATACGACCCCGAGTCGGTTAGGATGGAGTCGAGAAGGCTGTGGTACCGAGGGGAGGGCTCGAAGCTTAGGAATCCACTTCGCCGTATCTCCGCCCCGTATCAATAGAAATACTTGCCTGTTTTTTCGCTCTTTTCCAACCCAGTCCACTTAAGCGGAACCGTACCCTGACTCCTTGGCTTAGACTTATGTGTGTATTAGGATCAAACATGGACCTGCCTAGCCTTTTCTCACCCACAAGTAACTAGGTAACACTAATCTCTTGGCAAGACTAGTCTAAGATTCACTGGCTCTAACTGACTGATGTACAAACGATAAGCTTGTTTCGACCAATGGCAACCGATTTTATTTCGTTTTTAATCGATTTTATGCTAGTGGTAATCAAGCAGTGTGAGCTAGTCTGATTGTCAGTGGCCTAATAACTAAACTTGCCACCACACGGCATTCTGTATAAACAGTACTATTACTTTACAATGACCAGCCTAATTATTACCAGGCATTACGTATTAATAAAATACTTGATTAACAAAAAACAACACCCATGACAACATCTTTCTCGGAATGGCTTTTGGCATAATCGCTACCGTTACCCGAAGAAAAACGAGATCAGTACACTTTTTCGCACAACTTTGCAAAATGTAGAGAAAAGCTGATTATTTTTTAGTACTTACTGCATATTGTATAAATAGTTTCTTTATATTTCGTAATACCTACTTAAAGCCTGAAAAAAATGTGGCTGGTTATTGAAAAGTACAGAATTCGGCCTGTGAAGGTGAATCTTGTTACAATTTATTACTCTATATACCAAAAATAAGTTATTTTCACTCGCACATGACACAAAATAAAATTAAATATAACTAATGACAGTCATAAAATATCGACGTAAAAAGAGACTAGTGCGAGACCAATATGCAGCGACATTAAATCAAATAGGGCCTGGAACGCATCTGAATACATTATTTTTTGAAGCGACTGCTTATATGGCCTACGCAACCTAGATCAGCCAGTAATACGACCCCTGGTTGCCTATAATATAGCAGTCTTATTCACGTAAATTTTTATTTTTTTGGTTATTTCCATAGGTTACGGATCACTTTACCCAATTCCGAATGACTTGAGAGAGCATATTTTGAGATGTCGGTATAATTTTCTGTACGTTTCACACCTACCTGAACAGTACAGATGGCCGAAGGTTGTAAGTTTATAAAAAAAGGTGCGAAACCTTAATTTGATTGTAAACTTTGAAACATTGTTGTTAAGGTAGTGAATTCACAAAATATTTAGGACAGTCGCTTATTCGTTTAGTATATAAATATAAGGCCAAAGTTGAACTAGTTAAACATAGAATACTAAAAAATGTTGATTAAGAAAATTCATATGCATCGTTATCCACCAATGTATTTTAAATGCTATAAGCTGAAAGGATCTTTTAGCGCAACATTATTTTGTGAAATTGTTTGTAAATATTAATTAAAAAAAAAAACGATGGTAATAGCTCTAATTTTGATCTGATTGACCATGCGCCAAAATATTCTATTACAGCTATACGTGAGTTTAACTATATCGAGCCCATACAGCATTTTTTTCTTATTATTTTATTTACTTTAAAGTAAAATTATTTTAGTTATTTATTCATCGTATCAGTTAGATAAGTATAAAGCCGGGTTTACACCACTGTGTTGTGTCGTGTCGTGGCGCCTTTAGATGTACTTGATTGGTTACAAAACTCACTGACGATAATCTTGAACTGAGTCGTTTGATTGGTGCATCCTGCGCCACATCACAACACGCCACAGTGATGTGTC
Organism: Mythimna albipuncta; assembly: GCA_929112965.1. Classification (NCBI taxonomy): domain Eukaryota; kingdom Metazoa; phylum Arthropoda; class Insecta; order Lepidoptera; family Noctuidae; genus Mythimna; species Mythimna albipuncta. Next base: position 14,843,240 of record OV815969.1, read on the forward strand.
TGTATCTTAAGTTGTAGCAATACAAATTGACTCTTATATCCTTTTTTACGAAAGTCTATATTTCTTTTTCACAGGGTTGGCTTCAGTCTACCCCCAGCCAAAAGACCTCATGAGCCATATACTGAACCAGATGTATTGCTACCACTACGAATGTTCTATGCCGATCGTGTGGGACTGGAAACCAGAAGAGAAGTTCGATGTAAGGCCAATACAACCTGTACCGAAAAATATCTAAATCAGTATTCGTTTTATTGTTTCGATTATGTGTCAAATTTAATGAAAAAGTTCGCCAGTTTCAATCGTAAAAAATTATGTAGTTGCTGTATGAGAAATATAAAACACTTCTGTGTAGTATTATGAGTAAGTCGAGTTTTAAACTGAAAGTATTTAATAAAACCCCGCATGTATTATCCGGAAGGTGAACCAGGGTGTACTATTGTACACCCACGTTCGCCAACAATGATGGAATCGGTTTTTTTAAATATACGGGGGAAGTAAAGATAAATTGTCACTTTGAATAATTTTACTTTTACTAATATCATAATTTTAGTAATGTTTACTTGTTCAATCAAAATAAAACAGTTAAATCATTAAACGTTATCTTATACACATCTGCCTGTAATTATTTAAAAGCAAGTATAAAACATTATGTAGCCTGCTTGCAAAAATGACAGTTCTTTTATTTTTGACGAGCTTGTATATTTTGAGTATGTTACGTTCGTTTTGGAATGTTGGTAGTTAATGCAATAAAGACGCGTTCAGTGCACAACGCCTTTTAATGGGAGTGTTCATGTTGTCCATGTATTGTTGTTACAATAATTAATTTACACAAAGTATTTTATACCTCCGTAATATATATAAATATTTAATGTTCAAATTAGAAATCTTTATATATTATAACGATTGGGTTTATCGTCCAGTTACTCGAATCTCTTGTTGTGTTTACTCTTTAATGTTAGGTTAAATATTCTTGTAGAAGTATTAACTGTAAGATTTTTTTATTGTCTTCAAGTAGAATTATTATCAAAGCAGTATTTCATAATATATTTACTGATCACTGTTCAATCTGTACCAAACTTTCGGAGTGACTGGACTTAATCCATATTTAATGTAGTGTTGACTGTATTCATTGTGTGCAAGTAGCGAGTAGTAGAGCATTTTAACATAATAATATGATAATATGTCATCGATAGTCTTCAGTGTGAAAATAATAATTACGGTGGCCTTTTAACGTTGTTTTCAGCTTTGTTCACTAAATGTTGTGCATTTCAGAATATTAGATTTTCGACTTTAAAAATAAGGTAGTGTTATACCTTCTAAACTATATATCTTCTTATTGACGTTTATCCCTATTTAGTTTATGAATCCTACATTATTACCATAGTTATTTATTGCATCTCCTAGTTTCCATATAATCTGCGACGCGGCGAGCTATTTATTAGTAACATATAATTCTAACATTATTTTTAAGTTGTAAATGAATTGTTTAGCAAAACGGGATGTCCTACTTAAATGCTGTGAATATTTGAAATAATTACACAAAAACAATTTATGGGATGAAAGTTAAGAAAAGTCTAGTCACCGCAGCATCAAAATGCAGGTCATCTATTTAATATGCATTTCACATCATTATAATTACGATAAGCATTCGAAGCGGAAATACAAACGAGAATAAAATAAAGACATTTAGAGAGTAATTGGATAGAATGTATTTATTGTGGAAATGTAGTAGTGGAGTGGCACCATTGATTAAAAAATGTTTTTATCAAGTTTGTAATTCTGTTAAACACTTAAAAATGACCATACATCATTTTACACGCATTTATTTTATATTTTACATTTTAATTATGGTTTTGGACAGTTCGCTATACACTTTTTATTGTATTTATCCGCATGTGAATTCGAGACAATACTAAACAATTATACAATGAGTCGTAAAAATCTGCAATTGAGTTTTTTTTTGTCCTAGTTCAATTTTTTTCTGGAGTCAGCACAAAATGTATTAATTAATTGGTTACGTTTTCATACTCAACCCACTCAACCTCAATAATAACTGCCAACAAACTGTTTTACAGTTTGGCAGACTGTATGAATGAGATCTTTAGTCAAATTTCTTTGGTTCCCTCCATCCATCACCCATATTCATCATACTCTTATCTACATATGTTTCGTTCCTCATCGCTTACCCTTATCAATAAAAACGGTTCTATTTCAACCACATAAAAGAATATTTTAACACGTAACTCGGTAGTATAATCATTGTAAATTTGACCAAGTATTATTTTTTTGAATTGAGTTCAGTATTGTTAAAATAGTGAGACGAATTTTTTCGCAGAGCGAAATAAATACATTGTTTTTATTTTAAGTAGTCAGTTATTTATGTTATATTACGTATCAGGTGATATTATGTGATTTACCCTTGCTGTGACAATGTATAATAAAATGTATCCCACTTTTGTTAAATATTTGACTAAATGTTGCATGAAACGGAACTTAGTTCATGTGTTATGAAAGCATCTTTTGTAAGTTGGTCAATTATTCAGGCAATACTATTAAAATCAGGGTTTTATTTTATTTTTACACTGATTTTATTGCGTCAATTAATGTGTCACGTCATTAATGTAATGCAGCTTTCGGTTTTTTTATAGTAATCATTAGTTTTACTTACAAATAAAAATAACATTATTGTGTATTAGTTAATGCGATTGTTAAAATGAAAATTATAGATGTTACTCATTAAACATGTTCCAAAGATATTTATTTTTGTTTTATTTATTACACTGGCTGGATAATTCCTTACATATAATTTATGTTTTTTGGGAGTCAGATGAGATAGCAGAAAAGCTTTTCTGCCCGTCGTTTGCAACAAGTCTAGGTAAAAAATTACCTTGAAGCTTTGTTTAGGTATTTAGCTCCTTAGTATAGTTATCGGCACGAATATTTAGCGCTCGGTGTCAGAGTGGGGATCGCTTTGCGCATTCAATACATTGGCGAGCCAATCGTCGTCGTTGACAGGGAACGAATCACGAGTGACATCTATAACACGATGGTGCGGCGAACTAATCACTGACATTTTCCGCCCCCGAGCCTCACGTCGCACCACTAATGAGACCGAATATTTGACTTCTGCGCAACTTAAAGCTAGCACTCAATATTCGTGCCGATAACTATAGCTACACGCCACTGGCAGGTACACTAACTTATGAGCAAATTCTGAAAAAGACAGCTTACCATAGTGGTGCTCACACGATTAGAATAAAAAAACGAATCCTGATTAAACGATCAGGACCTGTGGGTACACTCAATACAATACGTTTCTTAGGTCGTTTGTTGTAGTTAGCGAAATTCTACGATGAAGGCAGCGCAGTTTTCGACGGAAGAGAGAATATATTAGAGGACAAAATGCCCTGCAACATGACACGCAACGCTCAACATACGTGACGCTGAAATGTTTCCCGGTGTTCCGTAACTTTCCCCCTAACTTTCTTTGTTATGAGCCGCATTTCGTGAGGTGGGTGGAATTGGCTCCGTTTAGCGGAAAAAAGACACGCCTGGGTTTTGGGTGCATTGAACTTGACCAGATTGGCGTCGCCCCAATCGGAGAACGAGGTGCACTTTGTGCGAGAGACATGTTGTGGTACCACTGTGGAGCGCTCTGCAGGCCACTTTAGTCTTTGTTTATAAATCGCTTGAACATACTTATTTCGGAAGAAAAACGAAAGCGAAAGAGACGGTTGTGGATGTGGAAATTGTTACTTGAACGAGAAATGGTTAGCAACGTTGGGGCAAGTAGGTTAGTGTTACATAGATTGATCGTTGCGCGTCTTGTTGGGAAACGTTTTATCCCCTGATGTATCTACGTAATGTAGGCTTTGTGCTCTTTGGTTTTTTAGAAACAGACACTGCATGTTGATCACACATCATTCATATTATATCTTTTCCTCAAAAATGTTTAGAGTCCGTCTAACGAAAGCGTGACTTGAGAAAAGGAGGTTAAAACCAAAAATTTTGAATATGGTATTATTGAAATAGTAGTAGAAAAGAGTTTTGATACTTGAGTATTTTTTGTATTTATGACAATTGTATAATAGTTGTATATGAACTTAAATTTAAGTCAAAAACGTGTGTAGATGTAGACTTAAGCTAGAACTACACTACACCGACGCACACGTGTGAGACGTCTCAGCCGTGTGCGGTAGGTGTGCACACTACACCGATGCAACGCGTAACACGTGTGATGCGCATTACAACCTTGGATTTCATCGGAGGATTAAAAACAGATCAAGCTCGCTTTTTCATTTACTATCGAAGACACTTCCGCCTGACCATCGCGATCAGACGCGTGGATGGCTATCCACGCGTCTGATCGCGGTGCCGCCGCGGTGTTCGCCGCCCACCTTCCTCTAAAATTTCTGGGACCGACGTGTCGGCGTCGAGGACGTAGCGTCGCATGGCGTGGCGTGGATCAAGTGTAGCTCTAACAGTCTATTTTCCATATGAAATGTATGGAGACCGAAGCTTCCAGATCGGCTTGTTTTAATACCAAAATTTTATTTTTGTGCGCCTACCATATTGTCTCTTCACCACCCTAGGTTGACTGGTAGAGAATGCCTAAGGCATTAAGTCCGCCTATGTACTTTGTGTTGCATGAAGATTAAATAAATCGGCGTGTACACCCGTGTGAGCAGTGTAGTTCTACCTTTAATTGTTGGTGGGTGTATGGTAAAGGTCAATAACACACAAAATATTAGTTATTATTCCAAATTATTTTATTTTATCTGTTCTCTCAAATGTCGCTACATAATATTCAAATAATACTCTTTATTTACCATTTGGCCTTCTGGCAAGAATACCAAGTGTACAGCACCGCAATAGTCAACATGATTTCAATTTCATCACGTCTCGCCAACACTAATAATGTGTTTCAAGATTGTTGGGTTGGAATCGATTCATTTTAGCACAGAGAAAATTTAGATCTTTTGGGATTAGTCAAGTGGGAACATCTTTCATACTCCAGTGATTGTTTTAAATGACACGTATCTCTCTCAAACTTGAACTAGGATTTCAGTCACTATTTCCTTCACTTTCGCGATTTTAAGTTCAGTTGAAGACTTTGATGCACTACTAGACAAAGTGAGGCAAATCTTTCATTACATCCAACCGCGTTTGAACGCATTCTACCACTCATTAGCATGTGTTTTTGATTAAGTCGATCACCAAAAGCCTTCTGTGTTCGATGTTTTTGTCAAATATGAAATTCGCAATATGCCTGATTATCTAGAAATATAAGAAAAAAAAATCATTACATTATAAATATAACTATCTAATAATATTTGTCAACAAGGATCAAGATTATAATGTCATACTAACTTAAAAAACAGAAATCGTATATAAACATTGTTGGTTTTCATTGAAAACACCCTTTTTCTCTTCTTGTTTTTGTTTGCATTTATTAACCATAGTGTGTAGCAGTTTTCGCACGTTACTGTTTATTGTTTTTCCCATAATTAAGCAATTATTTTCGAAAAATAAATATCTGTTTCCAAAAACTGACAATTGCAACCATAGACTTTGACGTGATTTTTTCGGCAAAACAATGTTGCCAATATAATTTAAAAAAAAAACTCCAGGTTACGCTTTCACTTTCTAGTACCGGCTTTCAATACAGTCGGATGCGGCTGGAAATCAGTGGTTAATTTGGAGAGATTGTCTAACAGAACTCAGTCCGCAACTGGCTAACCTGATGTATTGGATAACCTTAGGCAAGACTGGTTGGCTCTTCATCATAGAGTCTAGCAATGCCAGCCCGAGCATTTTGGCTTGAAATTTTGTAAAAATTGGAACTGCTTCTTCTTGAGAATTCATGGCAGAACAAACTAATATTGTAGAAGAAAAAGTTTGTGAGTATGTGTGTACGTTTGTTAAGTACTTCTTCACCCTCAAACGTCTGAATGGATTTAGATAAAATTTGGTACAAGGATAGAACTAGTTTTAGGTCTGTTCCAGTGGGTTAGAACCTGAATCCGCATATTCTAGTTCTTAGTGAGTCGAAACTGTCTGCGATGATACCCCAGTGTGTTGGTATGATGCTATCGTCGGGGTAATGCCGCAGTGAGTCGGCGTGATGATGTCTCAGTGAGTCGAGATGATGGAATGGATGATGGATCATGAGAAGACTGTTCGGTTTGTTTGTTCGGAATGAATGAGGCTCGTTTCGCTCGCTCTGTTTGAGGTTGAGTCCGCTTGGTGTGTGAATTTGTCAGCGTCACTACCACGATTTACTAATGGAATTGCTTCGCTCGTTCGGCTTGTGAGACCCATTTTGTTTTTTAAATATAGTTTTTGGATTTATAAGCCACCAATACGAGCACCCCATATCATCGCCTAGTTTGTCTAATGGACGGGTCGAACCTGAAGTCCAGTCGCCCATTAAGCATTTTATCTTGGTACAGAATATATCTATATAAAAATAACTAAAATTCAAATGTGGTCACTGAAAGGAACACACTAGAAAAATAGAAAACTAACTTGAAAGAGGTGAACAGCGTGCAAAGATCTTCATAATACTGGCCAGTAAGGCAAGTTTCCGTCTTCTGTCTTTATAATTCACTGTCATTTTACAGGATAGTTCACGGACATGTGAACTAGTTTTTTTATCACCTATTTTTAGGGTGTTTTTTTATTATTAATTTTATTTACATGATTACGCAAAATGCCCATCGAAAGTATGCTCCATCATATGTAAGTTACTAGTCTTATTTTCGTATTTTAACTAGCTTCGCGTGTGCAAATTGAATATACAAAGCTTCCTCGCTTCTTGATCTTTTATTAGTGAAACCCATTTTTAAACCCGTTGGGAGGAAATAAACTCAGGAAGCGATTGTTTTATACCATGTGGAAATGTAGCGATTTTTGTTTTGATTAGTTAGACGGTATCAACGCAGGGCCCGATCTAAGGTGGGGCGATCTGGGCATTTGCCCAAAGCGGCAAAACATGAGGGGGGCAAAATTTACTTATTCCTATCTTCCAACCTAGCCATTAGCCCATCCACACCCAAGTTGGCGGGTTGAGAATTTTATGTACCACTTTCCAACCTAATTCAAGTTGGATAGTGGAAATATTTGAGGCTTAAGTCTCATTATGACTCATGTGGTTTTGTGTATGTAAAGGGTGGCGAAAATTATCTTTGCCCGGAGCGACTAAATAGCTAGATCGGGTCCTGTATCAACGTCTGCATTGATCTGGTGCTATATTGGACATATTTAAATAGCCACCCAGACCGAATGGCAGTTACGGTGGTGAATCTTAGCAGATGGTTTGCCAGTTGATGCTGCGAGAGATCTAGGTGTATAAGTGTGTGTGTTAACACAACTGCTCTGTGAACATCGTTACCCATAGTATGTATACGGAAATAATAAACTCAAGAATCAAGATACTTAGAAGTCCTGCAGGTATTCCTGATATTCCTTCAGTGGAAAGATATTGATTTGTTCACCAGTTCATATCATAGTTACTCAGTGATATCTATTATCTATCCTATAAATAGGTATCTATAATACGTGGGTTTTGTGCCGAATTTTTAGTCATCTTTGTAGCGTGAACCTTTCAATAGTTTTGAAGGGGTCAAAATAATGGCTCCGTTATTTTTATATTATTTAATTAATTTTTTTTTTGCTACAGAAACAATACAAAGGCTGTAGCTTTTAATCGTCTAGCAAATACAGTCTTCTATCACATCCCTCAGCCCCTTATGATAAGCATACGAAAATATTCCGAAGAATATCAGTGTCCAAGTTTATTAAGAGGCATTGACTATTTAAAATTTCCGTCGCTTAACAAGGTAAGAGAAAGAAAAAAATATTTCTCGGAATTTTCTGGTAAGTGTGTACCTCCATCATTGAGGCAAAGCTTAAATCTTCATTGCAAAAAGATTTATGTAATCCTTGATTGGGGCCCCTAAATGACACAAGAAGTATGGACTCTGTTGGATACTTTAGATTTGATTAGCTTCCGCATTAGCTTTCTTTGGGTTAGGTTGAAAATAACGTGGAACGTAGGTATTCTATAAGAGCTTGGTATATTGCCGTTAATAAATATTCGAAAATACAACGTCCCGGCAAACTGTAACTATTCGAAAGACGTCGTCCGTCACCGCGGTGTCTGTGGAAGCGAGTGTTCGCGGCGGAGAGGCCGCCCTGCCGTGTTCTCACCCGCGTCTCCGGTCACAGCACACGCGCTGTCTGCGTGTGCTGACCGCGGCTTCGATGTGTTGGGTTCGATTTTCAACAGCTCCGTTTTTTTTTACAAGCTTTTATTTAGTTTCACTTGTCCTCATGTTTGTCTGTAATCAAATCTTGCAAATTAAATTTGATCCACTTCCCGGTTACCGATTGAGCTGAAATTTTGCATGCATATTAAATCAGATGACAATGCAAAATTATTATGACATGGAGCTGATCTGACGATGAAACTGGGAGGTGGCCATAGGAACTCGATAGACCCTATTCTGTTTGGGCTTGTATGATTCGTCTTGACGAGTATTAATTATATAGGTATAAAAGCTTGCTATTTTTCATTAAAAGCTTGTTTTCATACACTGTACGCCTATCTAATAATTATCTTTTGTTTCAAGGGACTCGCATTCACGAGGTCAGAGAGACAAGCGCTTGGTATACAAGGACTTATAGCAGGTGCTGTTCAAACGCAAGCGGACCAAGTGGCAATATGCACGTACTCGTTGAACAGATTCAAAAATAATTTGAATAAACATCTTTATTTGACTGAGTTATTGGTAACTATCTCAAGCTACTTAGCTAGCTAGATTCTTACAGCATCATACTGCGTGTTTGTTTTCTATATAATGCTGGAGTCACACGTCTCCTGGCATTACACTGTATATATATTATAGTTTCAATAGCGGGGTTTTTGACGTTTGATCGCACACGTGTCAGGTAGGCAGAGGCTCCCAGTAAAATATTGATATTTTAGCTATAATCGGTTAGGAAGCCGAGCGTAAATTGGTAAAGCGCAGGCCACACCGGCAGCTAGCGGGCGGGCGGGCTAGGCGGGCGAACATCGTTTCACCTCTTTACATACTTCGGTTCACACCGCGAGCTACCGACGAACCTAACGAGCTAAGCTAACGAAATATCCGACGATTCCAGCGAAGCTACTCGTTCACCTCGTTGGCGCGCCCGCGCTTCGCTAGCTTAGCTCGCCCGCCAGCCCGCTCGCCCGGTTCGTTCGCCCGTCTTCCCTGTTTCGAGTAGACTAGTCGACGCTCGTCTTTCGAATAGCAGTGTAGTGTTTAGTTTGGGAACGATGAATATGTCATATATCGACGAAAGTTCTGATGATGACTTAACTACAAATACTACACCCGCTTCGCCCGCTTAGCCCGCTCCGATCGTCTCTCGTCTTTCCGTAGTTTTCGGTGTGAACCCCATAGTTTAGTTCGCCAATATTTCGCGTAGTTTGTATAGTTTCCTTCGTTCGCTTCGCCCACCCGCCTAGCCCGCCCGCCCGCTAGCTGGCGGTGTGGCTTGCGCTTAAGACTAGGTAGAAGATGATGACCATCGTGTCAGCGTAGCAGACCACGGTGACCCCGTCAGGGAAGTCACCACGCAGCACGTAGTCGTACCCGATATTCCACGAGGGTAGTCTTAGTACCGATCCCTGCGGAACACCGCACGACATCTCTCGGCGTCTCCCCTCTCCCTGGTGGCCGGGGTAGACTATGTACCTATCTGACAGGTAGGCCTCGAACACTTGACAGAGATATTCGGACACCCGGTGGCACCAGAGTGCCCTCCGGATCGTACTCCAGGGCAAGGAATTAAAGGTGTTGGCAATGTCCAAGGACACTGCCACGACACACCTGCCCTGGGACACCGCATCCCGCGTCGTGAGGCCTTGCTCGCGCATGGTGGCGTTCACTGTGGAGCGCATCCTGCGAATTAGCCGTACTGGTAAGTTAAAGGGGATTTCCCCAACTTTAAATGACGTTGCCATTTTGTGAAACAATCTAAATTATTCCGAATTGTAGTTTTTCGCTACGTGCGAGGATAAACTTTAATCTCCAAAATGTTTAGTTTAGAAGACAGAAAAAAATTAATTATTGATATTATTTGTTCCTGTCTTCTGAACTCAAGATAAAAACCAATCGATATATATCGTGAAATATTTCATGATATATTATATCGGCGGAATCTTGCGTCAAGCGTCAAAAACAAATGTATGACTATTAACCATAAGGCCACAAAGTAGCGCGAAGTTAGGTAAAAATTTGTTAGCGCTTAAAAATGACGCGTGTAGTGAATTAACACCTCATGCGTTACTTTCGTGGCCGTGTAATGTAATGTCGTCGTGCCGTCGTGATGTTGCTGTTTCGCCGACAGAATATCATCCTTATGTTTGCAAGCTTCACGCAGGCCGAGCATTTCTAAGGCGTAGGTACTGTCCACGGATGTGTAGCTCCATAGACGAACAGGCGTCTATGGAGCTACACATCCGTGGACAGTAGGCCTTAGGGCTATATTTCACCGGAACACTATAGTGGCAGTGGCACTATAGCACCACCGTGGTTTTTTAGTCAGTAAGAGTCTGATACTATCTCCCGCTCCGCCTAACGGCGGGGGATGTTATTTGGATGATTTTAACCCTCCAAAAAAAAAACCACCTATCATATATATCAGTATCAGTAAGCTACCAAATTAGACACCAGAGTCGCCACACAACATTGCGACTAGAATTGCTGGGGGCGTTACTGGCGGTCGGACTGGCGGGTGAGTGAACCACCATTCAGCTCTATAGTTTTTGGTGGCGCGACCAGCGTGGCGACGCGACCAGTAACATTCTGTGCACGTGTCCGAGCTGGTCGCGTCGCCACGCTGGTCGCGCCACCAAACAGACACCAGGTGAGTAACTCTCTATAGAGCTGTATACATTTTTTGGTAACGACGACTGGTTGCGCCGCCATGGTGTCCCGGTGAAATAGCCCTAAGTCTAATGTGTTTTTCTTTGTTTCAGGATACAAATGAAAAATTATTTTATGAATTACTAGGGTCCGATATTCCAAAATATTTACCACTTGTTTATACACCAACTGTGGGGTTGGCGTGTCAAAGATACGGTCTCGTTTATAAAAGACCTAAGGGCATGTTCATATCGATACATGATAAAGGACGAATTTTTAAAATTCTGCAGAATTGGTTAGTTTCTTACATTGAAAAAAAAAAAAATGAAAAATTAACGAGTGCTCTCCTAAAGCGTTATATGTCAGCAAGAAAGTAGAGTTTGTAATTGTCTGTATTAGGTATAATAGCAAAATTAAAAATTAAAAAAAAATCCCCGACGCCTAAAATCTATAAAAAGTAAAAGAACTGATTAAGCCAAGTTTAATGAGCCTAAACTCGACCTGTTTTACAGTGGGCATTCCAGGGTCCCATTAGCCACTTCCCAGTTCTAGCATCAGGTCCTCGTCATCATAAAACATGTTTAGAACTGGTTAAGACGAATCTAATGAGTCCAAACTTGATAGGTTTACTAGTAGACATTCAAAGGTTCCTTCAGCCACTTCCTAGTTCTTGCATCAGGTCTTCATCATCAAGTTTTCGACTTTATGAGAAACGAACACAACTATTTTTAAGATAAATCTAAATGAGCCGAAACTGGAAGGGTTTAATAATAGGTATTCCCAGGTAACGTCTCTTATCTCCGACCTCCATCATCAGAACAGATTAATAGTGTTGACATGTAGGTACATGAGTATTTCAAACATTAGGTCACATTTATTTAATTATTTATTAAAACTTTGTGCACAAGTAAGATTGTACAAAGGCGGGCTGTAAAAAGGGGTGTTATAAATTTGAGGTGTGTGTGTGTCTGTCCGTGGCATCGTAACTCCTCAGCGAATATACCGATTTCGATGCGGTTTTTTTTAATTGAAAGCTGACATTATCGAGATGGTTCTTAGATATAATTTATGAAGATCTGTTGAGGTGTTCAAGGTCATCAGCTCGTTTGTTGGCTGTGGCGGGGTTCTTAAACACTTAAAGTATATATACATTACTAATAAATACATACATATGTGACCTAATGTTTGAAATACTTATGTGTCTACATGCCGACACTATCAAGCTGGTCTGATGATAAAGATATCGGAGGTAGGAGATATAACCTTGGAATACCTATTATAAACCCATCCAGTTTCGGTTCATTCAAAATCTTAAAAAGTCCTGTTCGTTTCTCATGACGAAGATCCGTCGAGTTTGGGCTTCTTAGATTAGTCTTAACTAGTTTTAAATATTTTAGTATTTTTAATGATGACGAGGACCTGTTTGCTAGAACTGGGAGGTGGCTAATGGAACCACGGATTGCCTTTGCCTACTAGACTCGTCTTAACCAGTTCTTTTACTTTTTATAGATTTTACACATCGGGAGTTTTTTTTTAATTTTTAATTTTGCTAATATTAAAAGTAGCGTACAGTTGTTTCTAGATAAAAATAATACTATAGTCATCATCATTTCAGCCGAGAGACGTCCACTGTTGGACATAGGCCTCCCCAAGCGTCGCCACAATGACCGATCATGTGAGTTTCGCATCCACCGCATTCCCGTGACTCTCACCAGGTCGTCGGTCCACCTTGTGGGAGGCCTCCCATCGCCTTTTCTGGTGCACGGTCGCCATTGTACCCTTTTTTTTGTAGAACTTTTCGGCCCCATTGATCCATCCGTTCTACGAGCATTGTGTCCTACTCACTGTCATTTTAGAATGGTGATTCTTCGGGCTATGTCAACGACCGTGGTTCACCTGCGGATATCTTCATTCCTAATGCGATTACGCTAAGCAACTCCGAGCATGACCGTTACCATTGCCCTTTGGGTTTCTTTAAGCCTTCTGATGAGGCTCATTGTGACAAGAGCGGGGGATGTTATTAGATGATTTTCCCTCCGGAAAAAAGGCTCATTGTGAGCGACCATGTTTAAGTGGCATACGTCATCACTTTGAAATTAAAGTAGTAAATTTATTTTTTAGGCCTGTTCCGAACGTGCGTGCTATATGTGTTACTGACGGTGAAAGAATTTTGGGCCTTGGCGACCTTGGAGCTTACGGTATGGGCATACCTATAGGCAAACTGTGTTTGTACACAGCATTGGCAGGCATCCCTCCTGGATTGTGCCTACCTGTCACATTGGACGTTGGAACCAACACTCAGGTCTTTATTTTCTTATTTTTTACGCGTAGGTGGTTCGACGTAATGGAACGCGATGCCATCCGGGTCGAAGGGCACAAACAATTAACACTCTTATTGCGGTGGCGTAACGTTAACTCTCTGTGCGGTGCGGCGATAGCTAAGCGATGCGGTCGCAACTAGGCCGTTTGATATTTTCGCGTGAACTCTTGCTGTGTGGTGACTTGTTTTGTGTAAATGCGGTAAAGATACATATCCTAGAATAAAAAATTAGACGATATGTGACATCCACCGAACCGCACTGAATCTGCGAGATGGATTACGACCCAATCCCTCATCTAGAGAGAAGGCCTAAGTCCCAGTAGTGGGAATATTGTAAGGTTGATTATGTAGGTCTGTAAATGATGGAAATGCCTGTAAAATACCATTTCTCTCGAAATTTTTGCCTAACTGAAAGGCTAGAGTATTATTTAGTGGCATTTTATCTGCATTGATTAAAAAAAATTCTAGGCACTTATACTGCCAATGTTGTCGTTTGTCTAAAATTTTCGCACTGCAATATTAGCTCGATAAATCGCATAATCACATGACACAGTGTTGTGTATGTAAGTGTTCTGTTACATTTTTAGAAGCTGCTAGAAGATCCGTTGTACATAGGTATACGAGAAAAGCGAGTTCGAGGCAGTGCATACGACGAATTTATCCAGGAGTTCATGGATGCCTGTTGCAAGAGATACGGTCACCAAGTTCTAATACAAGTAAGTGTTGTTGCACATGGCCCATATCCACGATCGCTGCTACGAGAAGCTAGAAACAGCCACAAAGGAGGCTGAAGTACGCGACAGCCACTTATGGCCGGCAGGTGCTACTTTTTTTAACCCATACTCGCAGTACCTACCTATCCTAAAGGACTATGACAAATATGGTTTAAATGCGAGAGTGGCGTGTGACGGCGTTTTGTATCGGCGTTTACTGGCTAGTGTGGGTCACATAAGAAATATGCCGGTGGCGGCGTGGTTGAGGCCGATGGCTCGTGTGCCGGCGACCTTAACTTTCATTTTCGTTCCCTTATTTATTGAAGTGTCTATAGCGAATGTATAGTCAACAAAAGAGATAAGTAACCAGCGTCGTCAGATATAGTAGTAGAAATTGTCATGGAAACCGATGGATGAATGAAATATACTCGTAATAAAATTTCATATTCACTCATAAATAAAATTAAATTTCATTTATTCGTGGTTACTTATTTTCTTAGTTGTTTGTCTAATCTATCTGTTATCATCTAAATGTGTTTCCACCATTTCACCTGAATATTCTTAAAAATTATTTCACTCAATTTTTTTTTTTATGAGAAGAGTTAAAGGAACTGTTGAGAAGGATTGTTGTGTTTAAATTAAACCATAACTCTTCCTTTTTTAAAGTGGAGAACTATCAAATCTCTTCTCCCGTTCTGGGTGGGGCGAGAGCGCTTCTCAGAATTCCGTGTTCCTTCAGTTGCCATTTGCGGTAACTCTTTCGACCAATCCTGCAACCCAACAATAACAAGCCCTGTATTGTTTACAGTTTGAAGATTTCGCCTTGGGTAACGCTGTGCCCCTTCTTGAAAAGTACAAGAATTTGTACTGTACATTCAATGACGATATACAAGGTACTGCAGGTGTCATGGTAGCTGGCATACTGGCAGCTTGCAGAATCACCAAAAAAAAAATTGGAGAGAATATATATTTGTTTCTTGGAGCTGGTTCGGTAAGTTTCATGTGACACGATAGCTACAAGCTACACAACCTACTCTATTCGAAGTTATATTAGACATTTATACAAACCTTTTTTACTGACCCTTCAACCGATTTTGACTTTTATTGCGTCGGTGGCATGAAAAATGGTGGCTGCTGTAAATTAACACTTTGTTAATGCTTCGCGAATACATTCGATGGGTAAAACACCACTTTTAAAAAAGTCGCTCAAAACTCCTAACCTGAATGTTTTATGATTTTTTTTTTATTATTATTGATAGGCTCGCGCTTGACCACTGTCTCACCTGGTGGTAAGCGATGATGTGGCCGACGATGAAGAACGCTTGCGTAGAAGTAACCTATTCACCCTTGACTTAAAGATCCCTGTCCTCCATTCGAAAAAATATTGAACATTGAAACAAACCATTTCTTACTGTTCGTTCAACCGATTTTCACTTCTATTCCGTACGCCTAATATCAAATTCTCAGAGCCGTCAGACCTCGGCAGAAAGAGCCGACTAACTTCAAATAATACCTGTCATTACTGCATCAAGTGACAGGTCGATTTAAAACCCTATCCAAAAACAATTATGTAGATAATTCCAACACCCGGGTAAAGCGCTCTTAAGGCGTATAGTCCCTTGAACCATCTGGCCGAAATTATGTGAACGCAACTCACGCACTCGCCTAGGCGTCAGTACGCAAATCTGTGCATTTATTTGCGGCCAGCAGCGCCCGGAAAGCGCTTTAAATCCATTTTCTCTGCGAGATATTGATTGATTTACATATGCAATGTTCACTTTGAAAAATATTTAACCACCAATTTTTATGTGTAAAAATGTTTCTAAAGGTCCAAGCTGTTTCGAAGGAGTAGAGAAAAGTTGCGAAAAGTTGCGAAATTGCTAAATATTTTTTTTTGACAAAAGTATTAATTGTAATAAAAAATTAAATGTAAATATTATTGTTCATGAATCTATGATAAACATATATTTTTTTCAAACAAGTTGACTTAGCCGTTACGGAGGAGTAGGCCTCAGAAAATCACTGTTTTATGGCACTTTTCGGGCGCTTGGCCCTTAAAGGGTACGATTATGTGTTTGAGATATAACTTAAGTTAGTGTATGACGTACGGCGTTACGTCACCGGTACATGGCGGACATCCCACCCATACGTACAAAGCGTTTTGGGAACACATTCATTATGCATACAGTTAAGGATTAGAATTCTCTGCCGGAGTCTGTGTTTCCTGATAACTGTAACCTAGTCTTTAAGTTAAGAGTAAATAGGTTGCTTCTAGACAAGCATGCTCCATCGTCAACCACATCATTGCTTTCTATCAGGTGAGATAGTGGTCAAATGCGAGCCTAGCCCTAATGAAAAATAAAATGTTTTTGACCAAGTAGTTGTATTTTCAGGCAGGCGTTGGTATTGCGGATTTAATATGCGATGCGATGGGCCAAGAAGGTATTAGCAAGGAAGATGCTATAAAAAAAATCTACCTATTTGACGTTGATGGTTTGCTGTCAACAAAACGAGAGGGTGGAATACCAAAGCACGCGACTAAGTATGGCAAAGATATGGAACCAACGAAGGATTTCGGAGCTTTTGTGAAGAGTGTCAAGGCTACCGCCATTATCGGTAAGCTTTTCTGGCTGACTATACTATAAAGTGAATAAATGCAGTTAGCAATTAAAATCTCAAAAGTGGTATAGTCAAAACGATTTCCTTGGGGTGTTTCCGCATCTGTTGGATGCGCCACAATTGCGCCGCTAGCGACCAGCTCGCGAGCTGCGTGTGTGAACGGCGCAAGAGCACCCGCAATATGAGCAAGCCTTACTTGAGTTGCAGTTAAAGAGGCCGGACAATTGAAGTATATAACTTCAAGTGTGCAGTGCTCGAACAGCTGCTAGCGGTGCATTCGCCAGATGTAGACACACCCTTAGATTTAATGGTTTACCTGGTAAGGTAAACAAATCATTGCGGGTCCTCATGTTGCTTTTTTAATGAGCATACAGCTAGCGCTGTTCTATTTCGCAGGCGAGACCATTTTGGCGCCCTGACATTTTCAAACTCTTTTTCTTCTTCTTCTTCCTGCCCTTGTCCCGTTTTATTTGGGGTAGGCGCAACACGTTTTTTTTTCTTCCATTCTTTCCTGTCACTTGTCACGCTATCACTAACTTCCTTTTCTTTCATATCACTTCTCACACAATCCATCCATCTTTTCTTTGGCCTCCGTCTATCCATCCACATGTAAATTCATTTAGCAACATGCTTTTCATCTCTTCTCTTTATATGATCATACCTGACATTTTCAAACTGACCTACGGTTAAAATGCTTGCTTTATAAGGCTGAATCAACCTTATTTCAGATTATTTGTTTTAGGTGTTTCGACAGTGGGTGGAGCGTTCACGCCCGAAATTTTGAAACAAATGGCGAAAAATTGTGAACGACCACAAATTTATGCACTTTCAAATCCAACAATTAAAGCGGAATGTACAGCACAGCAGGCTTATGACCATACTGAGGTACAGATACTGGTTGCCATCGATAATATATAGTCCAAGATCCCAGGGCCACCAGACATCACGTATTTTCTGACGAACGAAATGTGGACCATTGAATACTGTTAGTAAGAACGCTTGCTTACCTGCTAAGCTAGCAGGATGCTTAGACGGCAAAATTTTCAGGTATCAGGTAATCAAGGTACATAAAAACATTACTTACTTCACGTAAATTCTCGAGATTATTATTAATATTTTGTAAAAATCAAGTATGAGAATTTACGCCGCCACGGAATGTGTCTGGGAGTATTGGCGACTTGATTTTAAAGGTATTGCCTAAAAGTACGTAAAAATCAGCTTTGAGAATTTACGTTAAGTAAGTAACATTTTTATGTACGAGTGCCTTGATTACCTGATACCTGAAAATTAACCGTCTAAGCAAGCTAGCAGGTAGGCATGCGTTCTTAGTACATACTAACAGTACTCATTTCGTTCGTCAGAAAATACGTGACGTCTGGTGGCTCTGAGATCTTACTCTAATAGTTTCTTTTTGTGACTCGGAAAATCTTCGAGACTTGATTCGGGAATCGTAACTTACATAGCGAAACCAGAAGTATGAATTAACGTAAGGGACTTACCTAAAATATAAAAATGTTCCTTACGATGATTGATGTAATTTTACACAATCGTAAAAATATAGACTTAAAAAAATATAAACGTAAAAACATAGAATTTAGACTTGCGCACTAAACCCTCGGTTCGGTCCAAGTCCAATCTAAACTTCTATGGGGTGTACTATGCCGAATCGAGTGCCAAATAATCGAACACTTTAAATCGAACACCTAAATACTCGAACGTTCATAAAATCGAATGGTTATAAATCGAACACTCAATACGTCAAGTGTTCAAAATGTCGAATGTTTGATCGAGCGGCCAACGCATTGCACATTCAACCGGAAGACATAGTGGAGCATATTATGGTGGAAGTGTGCCCCGCTTGAATGGAGCAACTTCGTGTCCTCGTGAGGGCGATCGCCGGCAACAACCTCTTGCGCCGGTCCCTGGTACACACCGGCCATGGTCCAGAGCGAGGAGGAATGACAGGCACTCGCTTCCAGCAAAGCAGTAATGATAGCGAATGAGGTGGTTGGAGCCGTACGTGTGAGGGAACGCGAGGGCTTCCTCACGCTCCAGCCGTACCCCCCCCCCCCCCCCGCCTCACGGCGGGCTGGGGCGTGAGGGAGCCCGTTTTCTAACACGTACGGCCGCGGCTTGGACACGGCGGTGGTCCAATCAAGCGGGGCACACCTCCACCATATAATCCATCCTCCGGGTGAATGTGCGATGCGTTGGCCGCTCTATCAAACATTCGATATTTCGAACACTCGACGTATTGAGCGTTCGTTTTATTAACCATTCGATATTAAGAACGTTCGAGTATTTAGGTGTTCGATTAATTGATGTTCGATTATTTGGCATTCGATTCGGCATAGTAGCACCCAGTTCTTTGGGCCTGACTCGGTATTTATTAAATAGTGCGTCTCACCATCAGAAATTGCTTCACTGCTTACGATCAGTATGGATTGCTGTCAAGCACTAGTTTATATCAATTTAAAAAATAAATATTATAAAATTGGTTTCAGGGTCGGTGCATATATGCATCTGGTTCTCCTTTTCCGCCAGTCAAATATAATGGGAAAGAATATCACACAGGCCAGGGTAACAACTCTTACATATTTCCGGGAGTTGCGCTAGGAGTGCTGGCTTGCTTCGCTCATCATATACCTGACACCATGTTCTTAGCTGCAGCCAATGTAATTAATTTGTATAATTTAGCTTTACGAGAATTTAAAACAAGAATGAACAGGGACGTTCTGGACCCGCTCGCTCTGTTGTGGATTTGATTCGTTGATTACCATGAGGATTACAAGATCAAGAGCGAGATCATGAAGAACGAAAAACAAATGCCACTTTTATAACGCGCATTACTTTGTGTAATTTATTTTATCACCACTGCTCTCAAAACGGTGAATGAAAACAGGAATGTCCTAAAACCAAATATTCGAAAACATGTGACATTCATAGTACAGGATACGGTTAAGAACGATCTTCACCGGTTTGTTTAATGGATGAAACCTATTTTATGATAAATTTAGTATATTAAATAATAGAACGCGGGTGGGTTGCCTGAGAAATTCCTGGCCAAACATTTTTTTTTTTTTTGTAAAATGCACCGGTGTGTTTTACGAATAAATTTAATACCAACTGAAAGAGTGAACATGCCTTTAGAACATAAAAATGTTGAGTTGCCTATTTGTTTCCTGGCATAGCTATGGGTTGTCAGGTATAAACAGGTGTGTTTTTTTTTGTATACAACAAATTCTATATCAAAATAAACGCTGTTTCATTACGAATACGATGTTATAGTGTTGTCTGCAAAAAAATCTGGTATGGATAACGGTTGTCCATTTTTCTAAAAATAAAATAAATTTTCAATTTTTAATTAATAATAGTCTGGCCAGGAATTTCTAAGGCAACCCACCCGCGTTATATTATTTAATACACTAAATTTATAATACGTTAAACAGACCGGTTATGTATAATACGTTTCATCCATTAAACAGACCGGTGAAGGTCGTTCTTAATCGGATCTTAGACTATCATCAACCCGCACTGGGCCCGCGTGGTGGATTCCGACCCATTCCCTCTCCTAGAGAGGAGGCCTCAGTTCCAACAGTGGGAACATTATAAGGCCGTCTATGCTTTGACAAGTAGATGGAGGATAGGTACTGGTGTGAACCTCTACTGCAGATCAGTGTGCCTGTCCATAAAAAGGGATTATAACTTATTTTATGAAATGTGACTATGAAAATGAATCTCTATTACGCATCACAATCACGTGTACAAATGTGGATTGTCTAGCTTGTTATAGGTTGTCCAAAGTTCAAAGTTGTCTGTTTACGCAAAAATATTAATCAGCTGCTGTTTTATGTAAAGTTATATAAATGTTACATGTCAGTGATCAAACAAGCAGTAATGATGGACTCCTTCAAGCTGCGACTCGTGAAAAGCGGTCCAAATATTTTGATCATTAGTTAACTGCTCAAGTTTTCCGTATATAGCCGGCCTTAAACTACTACTGATACTTCTTCTGGCTCTGTCGTTTGATGACTGTTCTACCATCAATAATTTGAGTTACATGTCGGTGATTTCTTATCATAGTATTTTATTTTTTCAGTGTTTAGCGAAAAATGTTACAGAGAAAGATTTAGATATGGGACGAATCTATCCACCTCTTACCGACATCCCATGTTTATCTAATAAGATAGCTGTGGACGTAATTGAGGCAGCTTACAAAGACAGTACGTATGAACTTAATTCACTGTAATCTCTGTTATGTTGCCAATATTTGATAAAGATCTTAAAGCAATCCAAAGGGCAATGAAAAGGGCTATGATTGAAGTTCCTTGTGTGATCACATCAGAAATGAAGATATTCGCAGGAGAACTGAGGTTACCGACATAGGTCGAAGAATCGCCAAAGCTAAGTATCAGGAAACGGGGCACTTTTATAGCAGAACAGATGGTCGATGGGGATGAAAGGTTCTGGAGTGGCGATCACATACCAGAAGATGCAGCGTTGTAAGGTCAAGCACAAGGTGGACCGATGACCTGGTGAGACCAGTCGTTATGACGATGCTTGGGGGAGGCCTAACACGGCGATGTCCAACAGTCAACGTCTTTCGGCTGAAATAAAGATGATGAAGATTAATCACAGATCAACCGCTGAATGGACTTGAATGGAATTTGGTGGAATTTGATGATATTTGAACCAGTAAAATTTGGGATGTTCGACTACCGGCGTAGTTAGCGTCACTTCTTCCAGTTAACCAACTACAACTTTTTTACCCATGAAAATACGAGTATCAATAAAAATGCATTCAGTGGATTTGTGTTATGGTTCATGTAACAACAAGAACTCTACGTGAATGTCTATGTGGCCATTAGATAGTTTCAATTCAATGGGGCTAGCATTTTCAGAGCAATTAGGTACACAAAACCCCGTCATTTTTATAAAAACTAGTTTTTATTTCCAACTTCAGTACAAAATGTCTTTGTTTTGGGAAAGATCGACGAGAGCGCCACTTTGACAGTTGCCAGCCCCATTCGAATTGTTGTCAAAAGTTGGAGTAATTACCCGGAAGTTACATGTGCTTTATTATTTTACAGAACTCGCGGGTCTATATCCAAAACCAAAAAACTTAGAACAGTATATAGAACATTACATTTACAAAACTGAATATGACGATCTCAAACCAGATTTGTATGAATATCCTGAACCTAAAGGGATATCAGTGAAATCGATAGATGAAATGGTTAAACAAAAGTAAGTACTTGTTATAAATTACGTTACACGTTTAGAGGACGAGAAGGGGTCGATGAAAATTGTCACAAAGGGTGAGAGGAATCATAAGGTTCGTGACGTGACATTTTATAATTAAGTTGATAACGCGAATTTAACAAAATATGTCAGGCTGGCAATAAGAGACCTAGCTTAGTTACGATCATGGAAAAAGACGTTTTTTTATTTGTTTGAAATAATAATGTATTTGATCCAAGATCCGACAGAAGAAATCTCTTCCTTCATCTGTTGTTTGACAGTCGAGGTGTGCCCTGCATGGGCGGAGCATCGCTGTGCCCTCATGGGCCCGGCGATCGGCGGCGGAGACCTCGCGCGGGCCTTGGTTGAAGCCATGGTCCAGAGCGAGGAGGAGTGGCAGGCGGTCGCCGACTTCTGCGAAGCAGTAATGCTCGCAAAGGAATTCCGACCCTTATTTCCGGCCACCTAAGGCGCGGGCTTGCGGACAGTGAGCAATGGGTAGCTCGCTATCCGGCCGTCCAGTAACTGTCCAGACCAAGCCCAAATCGTCGAAGGCGCGCACAGTTCCCGGGCGCCTCAAGGAGTTGTCAGCAAGAGCAGGGGCCCAGCCGGGTCGAAGCCTACTGGGGCCAGGGTTATCCGAAAGGGAACTCGAGCCCCGGTATGAAGGCTAGAAGGAACGGGGTGGGCTTTTAGTCAGTAAGAGTCTGATACTATCTCCCGCTCCGCCCAAGAACGGGGGTTGTCATTGGATGATTTTTCTCACCACATGTAACAACCAATTTTATTGTTTAACATCACTGGTACCAGATTTAGCTAGGCAGCGTATTCGGAATGTTTTAATAAACGCATTAACTAGCACATACTATATATCATAATCAAATATCAGATAATAAAAAAGAGAAAGAAAAAGAGAAAAAAGAGAGAAAAGAAAAAGAAAGAGAGAGAGAGAGGGAAAAGATTACTTCTACAGTGCGTTTTACTTAAGAGAAAAACAGTGTTGCTATATATTTAGCAACGAAATTACTTATTAGGGAGATACTGATATTTCATTACTTTAAATAATTGCCTTATTTTTTTTTTTTCTTTTGGAAACCGTAAAAACTGTTTTTGAATAAAGCATACAACGTTGGGCTCTATTTCGATTGTCCTGCAATTGTTTTAAATACCGAAAACGCCACGCCCCGCATTATCACACTTCTCCATCCAACAACTTCCTTTTAGACTTGCTTTTTTTTTAACAAAATCCCATTCCACTCATTTATTCTCCATAAAGTGGTGCGACTACCGTTAAAATCGATTAAGTTTCACATTTCGTGCAAAAATTTTGGTAGAGTAGGCAACTCTTTTCATTCTTCCCTTCTTTTTTCTGTACATAGACAGGGGAGCCAACATTACAGCAAAGGAACCTCTTAAGTGAAACGCACTGTACGGATCTTTACTTTTTTTATTCTTGTTTACAACAAAATAAAATTTTATTTTTATGCGCCTACAATATTGACTGCACTACCCTAGGTAGACTGGCAAAGAATCCCTGAGGCATTAAGTCCGTCTATGTAATATGTGTTGCATGAAGATTAAATAAATAAAATATAAGTAAATTGCGCTTCACATAAGTCCCTTCGCCGTTATGTTGGCAATACTATTTTTTTTGGAAACTGTAAAAACTCTTTTTGAATAAAGTATAGGACGCCGGGCTCAATTTCGATTCTCCTGCAAATCTTTCAAATACCGAAAACACCACGCTACAATATCGTACCTCTCCATTGACAACTTACTTTTAAACCTGCTTTTTTTTAAATAAAATCTCATTCCCCTCATAATTATCCGAAAATTGTTGCAACTACTGTTAAAATCGATGTCGTTTCGCATTTCGGGAAACAATTTTGTTAGTAGGCAACTCTTTTCTTTTTTCTATAGACAGACGGAGGAGCCAACATTACGACGAAGGGAACTCTTACATGAAACGCACTATGACCGCTGTTACTTGCACTATCCTATAGCAATTGTAGCGTAAGAAGGCCGAATAACCGTTAATTTATAATTTCAGCAAGAAATAAATAATTATTGAATAATAAAATGTGAACAAGTAGTATCCAGTTCAAACGACAAAATTTACTGATGACACTAAGGATGTGAATGAGGTTGGTATCTTTTTCATCTTCAACTTCATATCTTCTAGTTTTTTTAAAACCTTTTCACACATTAGAATACCTGTTAAAGAGACAAAAGCATGTTTTGAGCAAGCTACAAAATTGTTCGCGACAGTAGCCCAGTCCTTTTATTTTTTTCACTTGTTTTATCGAACGGCGAGCAATGGGTAGCTCGCCGTCCAGACAATTGGTAACCGTCCTGACCGAGCTCAAGTCGTCGATGGTGCGTACTGTTCCACGCGCGCTTCAAAGAGATATCAGCAAGCCGTAGCGGCCCAGCAGGGTCGAAGCCTACTGGGTTTATGGGTTGCGCGAAAAGGAACCCTAGGGTCCTGGAACGAAGGCAAAGAAGGAATAGAAGTGGGTTTTAGTCCGTAAAAGTCCGCCCTCTTGCTCCACCCAAGATCTGGAAAAGTCATTGGATGATTTCCCCCCTATAAAAAGCCTTTTTTTTGTGATGGGGTGCCCTGCTTTGCCCACTACCTCTTAGGTTTGGCGATTTTTCGGGCTATGTCAGTAAGAATGGTTCTCCTGCCCTTTCCATTGCCATTTGGGTGAGCCTTCGGATAAGGCCCAAGCGGCCACGTTTCTGAGCCTTGTGTCACCCGTGTCATACCTACTGGGGCGGCCAGGGTTATCCGAAAGGGAACTCGAGCCCCGGTATGAAGGCTTGAAGGAAGGGGGTGGGATTTTTAGTCAGTAAGAGTCTGACACTATCTCCCGCTCCGCCCAAGAGCGAAGGTTGTTAATGGATGATTTTCCCCACCAAAAAAAAGCCTTATGTCACCTAGATCTAGTTTTTAGCTATTTGTTAATTTGGTCACATCAACTTGACATTTCAATGTGCAACCACACTGCTGTCCGTTCTGCTGTTGTGTGCTGTGCTGTGTGTTTGTCAGTTAGTGGAGTTAAATCGTTTAATAAAAAGCTATTTTCTTTTTCAGGCTTATTAAAATGGATCATCTGATGCTTGACGATTGATTGTCTGCATAACAGAAGAAACAAATTAATAGGTACTATTGGTTGTTCGTGCGTACGAGTGCAGTTTTAATACTTACATCTAAGGCCAATATTATAAGTACTTTATAACTTCGAGGGACATTAAGGGGGCCACTAGAAGTTTTTTGCCTAATCATCTACATATTATTTTTACTATATTATCTAAAATACATAGGCATAAAAGTGTGACGGTCGTGCGGCCAGTCTTACAAGAGGTGATGACAAGGTATTAGTGGTCAATTCTGTTCTAGGTTTTATAGTGTAAGGCCATAGACAATAAAACTGTATCTCAATTGTATGCATGGTTATAAAATAAAAATTGTCTTGTGTTTATTACAATAATAAACTCATGATTGTACCATTTACAATGTTTTTTTACCGGCCTTTTCCCGCTGCACCTTGGCACCGCGACGAAACTTCGGCTCTTAAGGGTGCATACAGTGAAACTGGATGGGTTGGAGAGGGGAAGAGCAGTGAAAACGTGGTGTATTTATAAAATCGGAGTGGTATGGAGTTGAGAAAAGTAGAGAAAAGAAAGTAAGAAAACATGAACAAATAAGTAAGTATTGAAATAAGGATCTTCAATTTGAATCATGGAGGAACGGCAATGATGCGACGTAGATATAATTTTGTTCCAATGATTAGGTGAGATCCTTCAGTTTACAACTTTTTTTGTGGGATACTGCTTGACATCTACCATCTTTCCCAGAAACTAACTTCCCTGCAAAATGTTGTCTGCGCGATGTAGAACAGTCAGTGATTTTGTGGCGCCATCTTCTTACGGTCGCTGAAATCTTGAAGTACGCTGTATGACTACATAGTACTTGTGGATGCGTATAGGTGTCGCTAGAAAATGATATTAGTTCTTCAACTCTTTGGCCTGGAACAATTGTCACGAAGGTAGATTAGGTTGGTTTCACGTACACCTTTTTTCCTGAACCGCCTTATGAGGTAAAACCACTATATACTTTCTGAAATGGCATCAAGAAAGAATGTAGGAATTAAAGTAGGCTGCATCAACCCACACAGTAAGTTCAGGAGGCTCCTGTACGATTTCGTGCAGAAGAAACTCCCGGGTAACACCATTGTATGGACCGCCCGGGGGACACGGTGGAGTATAAGGTAGAGGTGTGCCGCGCCCAGGCAAAGCACTGCCACCGCCGTGTCTTCGTGGGGGTAATCAGCGTCAGCGATCTCTTGCGCCGGGTTTTGGTATAGGCCATGGTCCGGAGCGAGGAAGGGTGGCAGTTAACACCCTGGGAGGGTGTTAATGTTACCAAAGGAGGCGGCCGCACACCCCAGTCGCTGGGATCCCGCTCCCGATTTCCAGCCACCGTAGGCGCGGACTTCCGTACGGCGAGCAATGAGTAGCTCGTCGTCCGACCACCGTCCAGACCGAGTCCAAGTCGTAGAAAGAACAAGAATAGGTTTTAGTCGGTAAAAGTCTGCCATGCCCTCTCGCGTGAGAGAAGTCATTAGATAATTTCCCACCTAAAAAAAACGATTGTGTCTTTTTTCAGAAATTTTCTGCGGTCTCTCTGCGGCACTGGCCCTGCTGGGCCCTTATGGTGGCTGGTAGCTGGTGTCGAGGTCACGATTGCTGGGGTATGAGGATGACCGTTTGTCTCGCACGTGTGTTTATCCCTTTCGGCATCATTTCTACTTCGCAGAAGGATTCACCCCCTCCCATTTCCTCTCGCTCCTGACTATAGCTTGAATTAGGGCCCGGCTTGAGAAGTCACCGCCGTCGATCGCCGGAGCTCCGCTGTAATATCTCCAGCGTATGCTCCATCAAGTCTTCTGGGCGGTCCGCACAATGGTGACATTCGAGCGTTTCTTCCACCTGACACCCGTGGAAGAATCTCCCGAATTCACCAGGAACAACGAGGACCTGCATCATGCGATAGGTTAGGACGCTGTAACGTCTCTTCAGCCACTCCTTAAAGAGGGACTGACAGCCATGATAATGGCGTGCCTAATCCCGTTATTACTTCAGAGTTCTTGGAGAAATTTTACGAAACCCGAATCGACCGCCAGATCAATCCTCGTTAGTGGACTTATCTAAATAGGCGATGGAAATCCTCAAGGGAAAAAACAAAGTGGGGCCGTCTCTGGCAAACCTGGCGAAAGACGCACCGCAGAAGTGAAGCGATGGAGAACTACTGTGGACGGACCTCGGTCCTAACTTAAGTTTCCTTTACGTAGTAAGTCACCCAGCAACTTCTCCCACTTTGGCAGGACTGGGACGAAGTATCAGACTTTCCCTGACTAAAACCCACAGTTTTTCTTTAGTTGCTGAAGGAACACTGTGGGTTTTCAATGTGAGAGCTTCGGTTGCGGTAACTGCTTCGAACAATACGCAACTCCTATAATTTTGCAGATACTAGATTGGGGACAAAATCTAAGTTAAATCTCATCATTTTTTGCAAGACATATCTGTGCTGGATCGTCGAGACTGTTTGTTTTTTAATTTCTTCAAAAACCTTTACTTGTATAAAGTAAGTAAAATCAATTAGAGCTAAAATAAAATGACAACTACGAGTATCTGACTTGCACGTCATGTATCGGTTCGAAGTCGGTCGTCTAACTGGCACAATATCCGGGGTTATCACACGCCAGCTGCTACAGTGTCGATTACACTGGACCGTTGCCACCGAAAATGTTTGCTATACCGACGTAGCATGTTATAATCGTGTCATATGTAGGTGAGCGTGTTCAGTTGTTCATACAAATTGGTCCGCCAAAAGTTTTGGGTCGCATTCGATTATGGAGCGACAGTCGGAAATTTAAAGTTTTTAATTGACAATTTTAGCGTTTTGTGTATGATATTAAGCGGAATTGTGTTTGATTTAGAGAATACAGTCATTTTGAGTTTGGACATGATATGAGATCCAAGATAATGAATAAAAAATAAGTTTTCTAAAAGACTAATCCGCCAGCGGCTGCCCTTACGAATAATCTGATGATGATGAGATGTTATTTTATGATGGTGATGATGTATGAATATGGTTAATGTGTTTTCAGAAGAATTTTTAGAATCGGTTTAGTAACTTCAGAAATTACCACCAACATACAAACTAAATTACAATAAACTGACAAGTTTAACCTCTTTACATGATTAGTATATCATATAGATATTCGCAACTACGGGAGTATTTTCTTCCTCAACGTTTTTTTCATATTCATGAGTTGTATCCTCTAAAGTCAAGTCGGGCAACGCTTACCCTCTTATTTTACAGTACACTTTTTGAGAAACCGCGCTCCTTTCTGCCAGTTCTAGCGAAAGCTGTCCAGTTTATCCCACCTTCTTCTATGTGGTCTCCCTAAACATTACGTCATCATCATCATCACCATATCAGCTGATAGGCCTCTCCCAAGCGTCGACAAAACGAACGGTCCTGTGCATCACGCATCGGTCACCAGATTCCCGTGTCCCTGACCAGGTCATCGGTCCACCTTGTTGGAGGTCTACCAATGCTGCGTCCTCCGGTACGTGGTCACCACTCCAGAACCTTTCATCCCTATCGACCATCTGTTCTGCGAGGAATGGCCCTGCCTATTGCCACTTAAGTTTGGCGATTCTTCGACCTATGTCGGTAACCTTGTTCTCCTATGATATTTACATAAATAAAAAAAAACAAAACTGGGTTCAAAGGCTCAATAACTCAGCACTGCCCAACAAAACATGCCGTAATATTCTCCATGACAAGCGCATTTATAGCTCAAGGATTTGTTATGCAAAAATTGAATTTACGAATTCGCGAATGTAGAACAAAGAACATAGCCATACATCACTTCCCACCTGTCTCGGCTCGCTACGCGGTACCAACGTTTATTTTACTGCATGAATACAAAACCCCTTTTTGGTGGATATGTTGAAAGGATGCAGTTACATTGTAACACAACTTTGTTAAACTTTTTTCGGTTTCAGGGCAGACCGATACCTTCAAAATATTACGAATCCGGTGTGAGAATAGTACATTATGATATAAGTGTGATTACGGTCGAGGTGTAAATGTTAATGATTACCGTCGAGGCGGTATTTAGACCCGAACCATGGCGAGGGTCTTAAGAGGGCCGAGAACGGTAATCATTAATTACTCACGTGTATCATACTACGTTTTTCAATACAATTGTGAAGAAAATGACTGTAAAACTAGTAAACTTTTGTTGCAGTAAAAATCTGTTTTCATATGCGCGCCCATATTCTGGGGGAGAGGTTGAACAAAAAGGTTTTAACTACATAGCACTAGTGCGTAATGTTAATCAAAATGTCACAGTTTGGTAACGAGGGTCATTATATACCTAAGTGCAGTGCAATAATAGTCACTTTCTGAGCAAGTGTATTGAAAAAGGATAATGCTATACGGTTTGTCTTTATGGTTTGTGTTTCCAATTACTTGTCTCGCTCTAGGATGGAGCGAAAGGCCGTGTCAGACTTTAACTGACAAAAATCCAGGATACCCGGTTCGCAAAAGGCAATTGAACTACACAACTGGGTTTTATTTTTTTCAAGGTTTTTTCATGTAGTACTGTTAGTTATAAGTATCTTTTCCTGGCGTCAACCAAATTTACATAATTGCATACTATAATTAAGTACATATTAATTATGATATAAATTATATCAATCAGGGATCAAACATGTATTTTAGTTTAGCACGAACTGAAACAAACTAAAATTAATTAACCAACTAAATTTTAGCGAGCGACATGCAGTATAATCATTCTATAATTTACATTATTGATTTACGACTAAAGTAGGCGCCAGATAAACATATAAGCTGACTTGAATCGGCTTGTTCGTCAACTTCACCTACTTTTTCTGTCGTCAACTCGCTCAGACTTGAAATTCTGACGTATTTATGTACAGTCAACTAAAAAAACTTTTTATAAAATGTGTAACATAGGTACTCACTATAATAAATGTAGTAGAAATTGTATTCGACTTGACTTCAAAATATCGTTTATCATTATATCGTTTATAAGAAAGATATTTAATATAAATCAACATGAAAATAATATAATATTGCATATTTACCTATTAATTACCAACGATATCACAAATCAACAATAAGTAAAAAAAGTTGATGTACAATTAATATTCATTAATGTTTATAAGTAAACTAAAAATTTGCAAAATTATTTGGCACTCGTTTGAGTAAGCGGAATGGGAGGTTTAGATTAGAAATACATGTGAGTGAGTTAATATGCATTATCGATACGTCATTTTGTGTCATCAAGTCGAGTGCCCTTACAATGAACAAAATCTTTCTTGAAGATGCGTTCCCATTCTCGATTAACCTGTGTCCCTCAGTTGCCCTTTGCGTTCTATTACTACGGGTTTCCTTGTTAGAAATTCCCCATGATCCTAGCTTGTGGGCGTCGGCCCTGCTGGACTCCTACAGTATGATGACATCTCTTTGAGGAGCGCGTGGATCACTACGCGCTGTTGACGGCTGGGCTCGGTCCGTAGTTACCGGACGACCGGACAGCGGGTGCACCATTATTCCGCGTTTACAAGCCCGCGTCTACCGTGGCTGGTTATCGGGGTCGGAATTTCGGCGGCCAAAGGACCTTCGGCCTCCTTCTTCGCTAGCATTACTGCTTCGCAGAAGGAGCCGACCACTTGCCATTCCTCCTCGCTCCGGACCACAGCCTGAACCAGGGCCCGGCGCGAAAGGTCGTTGCCACAAATTGCCTCCACGAGTACACAACGGTGCCCAGCGGGGCACACCTCTATCATATGCTCCACCGTGTCCTCCGGGTGGTCCACATAATAGTGACACCCGGGCGTTACTTCCGTCTGAATCCGATGCAGGAACCTCCCGATCTTGCCATGTCCGGTGAAGACCATGCAGGTGCAGGTAACATGAGAAAGTCAAAAGTAACGTAAAATTTTTTAAAGTAACTTGGATATCGTGTACCATTGGCCGCATCTTACTTGCCTCATTCCTCACCTTTAACATAATATCCCGAAATTTAAGTGAATAACCGGTACAGCCTGCGTGAACAAAGCCGCGGGCAATAGCTAAATACTTATAATAATTGTTTTCAACCGGTTTTTTTTTACTGTACTTTTATACGTTTGAGCGAGATGGTTACAGAAAAAGTAGGTGAAATCGGAAGGTGCCAGCTCGCTCGGAGTCGCACGAATCGCTTAAGCAAATTGACGAACAAGTCCTTGAATTGACGACGGGCGTCTATCGCGATCCTTTACAATTTATAGTACCTAGTGAAAATTGTTTGATTTTTGGGTAACTACGTAGAAAAGGTCGATGTACTTTATTTTTTAGGGGCGAAGCTGTTTACAAAAGTTAGTATAATAGGTTTTTTAATTTTTTATATTGAAGTTTCGGTTGGCGCAATGATCAAGCGATTAGCTGCTACGCTGCGTGTCACGGCTTCGATTCTCACATGGAATAAATATTTTTGTATCACCTATATCCGTCTTTTCGATGTGAATTTACATGTTTGTGATCCACGACAGTAGTAAAAAAGAAAGAAAGAATTCAGAAGAGAAACAAAGTATTAAGAAAGAAAGAATTCAGATTTCAATATTAACTGGCTCTCGACTAGTTTGCTAACATAAACTATCACTCTCCCATATTGAGTTTCATCGATTGTTCCGAAGAAGTTGTTTCATTTATAGGCAGGCAAAGTGCAACCACCTTACTGCGATCGAAGTCATGCATAGCTACGTCTATCGTTAGTACCGTTGTTGGGGTTAAGTTTCATGTTTTTTAAAGCTGCCTAATCCGTGTTTCAGCGTTGTAAAATGAAATCCGTTTTAAGTGCAAGTCAGAGTCGCGCTCTGAGGGTTCCGTACAAACTTACCAATGTAAATAGTTTAATTCCCGATCGGAGTCGGGAAAATTTTCAAAAAACGTAAAAAAAAATGTGACGACAGGTCTTGACAGCCAGACAGACGGACAACAAAGAACCCTATAAGGGTTCTGTTTTTTCATTTTGAGGTACGGAACCCGAAAAGCAATGCTCTTGACCTCGCAAGAGATATAATGCACAAGTGTGTGTGCAAACACAGGTGTAGGTACTTTTTGTACCGTAACCCTCATAGTCCGCTGGGTCGGCAATTTGACATGACCTGAGACAGATCAGGCGCAGATACAATGTCTGTATGTGCTTTTAGAGGAACGGGAGTATCAATCACACCATCAATATCCAAACCCTGGGCTGCTACAGAGTAATTCCTAATGGAAAAATCCATGAGCACCTTTTATTCGACCCGAGAATCGAACCTAGGGCCTCACACTGGGTAGCTCGCTATCCGTAACCTTACGGAAAAAAAAAAGAAAAAAAAAAAAAAAAGTCAAAAGTAAAGTCGAAGCCTACTGAGGCCACGGGTTGATTTTCGAAAGGGAATCCAGGTCTTGGAACGCAAGGCCAAGAAGGAAAATTGCTGTGGTTTTAAAAGTAGCGCTTACGACCACGAGACCAACGAGTAAACGAGTTGAAGTAAAAAAAAACAAGCACATAGTAAGGTCATTGCACTATACATATGTTTTTAATACCCCAGCTCAAAAAGTTTCAACGTAATACTAAAATATGTACACGGACTAGACAACAAGCGTGTTTTTTTTATAGCTTTTCTCTGTCACGCACACACCCTGTGAAATAATTAAGAGGCCCCTATGCCCTCGCACAGTCGTTGCGGTGCGCTCATATTAAACTTTAAAATTAATGTTGTACTCCACACGGTAAAGTGTATCAACATAGAATCCCACTTAAACGGTCAAAATCCCTTCGTATCCCGTCGTTTTCACCGTTCTAGAGGGAACCACAAAAGAGCCTTAATATTAAATAATCTGTGAGCTTTTCGAATGAAGATAATCGGTGGTCCCAGTGAAGGTCCGTTTCGAGTGGGAATGTTACAAATGCAATGGTCAATATTAGGACCTCAATATCTTATTAAATAAGGTGACCATGCAATGTTGATTCTTAGAAACAAAGTAAGAGTAACACAATTTCCCCTCGAATTACTGGCTCTGCAACGCAAAGGGTAACTAAAGGACACAGGTAAGATTTTTATTCACAGTTAATAGGCTGACGCTTGACAACTATCTTAACCGATGAAAAGCGACGATGTGGTTGACTATGGAGCACGCTTGCCTAGAATTAACATACGAGTATATACTCGGCTATCAGAAAACACAGACTCCCTCAAGGAATTCCACTTCTTGGCTGTTCAAAAAATAAATATGTTCTCAAAACGTTTTGTGCGAATTGGTAGGATATCCACCATGCACCGGTAGCGCATCACTGTATGCCTGGTGGTCCGATAATGGAAATTAGATTATGGCTTGGGCTTGGTGTAATTAGATTATGCAATTCTGATGCTTTCGAAGCTTTGACTTGACGTTGTTCATAGTATTCTTGGCTTGCTTCTCAGTTTTAGTCAGAAAAAAGGCTCACACGCTATCCTAGAGTGAGAGAAGACATTTAATGATTTTCCACCTCTAATCCTTGCTGGCCGATCGGCGTCTCATCGTCGACGACGGCTGGTGCTGAAAATCAGCGCTGTGGCTCTGTTTTACATGAGCCCCAGCATTTTGCTGAGCGCTGGCCGTTTTGCGCGGATGTGACGCATATCTTACTTACGTGCTACTTTTAGTCGATATTGTTATTTATTTTGTTATGGTATGCGTCATGTTTGACGTGAATAAACACTTTTTCTTTCTTTCTTTCTTTCTCTAAAAAAAACTATTATACACCTGGTAAGAATTTTTCCCGATCACTTTTCCGTTTTCCGCATCTAATAGTGTCCTATTTATTCAACAATATTTTTCCAAGATAGCGGCGTTACACAGCTGGAAGCATGATATTTTGTAATGGAGACACTGCAGAAGCGACGATTTTCTAAAACAAGAATATAGTGAACTACTACATTAGATGCACACAGCATAAAATGGAACGTGCTCTTTAAATATTCTCTTTAATGAAAGTAAAGGAACATAATTATTTTAAAGGTTTACGTTAAAATAGGTTTGTAGAGATAATGGTGGAAAATCTGTTTGAAGCCGGACTTATGTACATAAATATTATGTATATTAGGAAATCCAATAAGTATAGAAAGAAAGAAAGAAAGAATTTTTTTATTCGTACCTCACACATATAATAGAATGCAAGGCCAAAAAGGCGCCTAACTCAGCATATGCTGCGATATTTAAAAAGATACATAACGCAGCGCTGGTATTCTGTTAGGGCCCGCGGTGATGCCACGGTCACATTCACGGAGGCTTAATAAATTAAAAGGTATCGAAAGAAAATAATAAATAATGAAATACGAACATTGATAAAACAACCATTGGAAAATTAATAAATATATAACATTGGTAAATAGCTACTCATTTCAAAAGAGCTTGATTGATATGCACATTTAAACAGTCATTAATTCATTATGAGATTACGTAATTGGATGTGGAATGGAAGTAAATGAAAATTATGGTGTATATACAATTTAAATCATTTGAATTTTTTTGAAGTTGGTATGGCCTGAACTGATCTGAACTGATCCTTTTCTCGAATACTTGGGCAGAAGTCAAATATTCGGTCTCCAAATAGTGGTGCGAAGTGCGACGCGGGGGCAGGGAGTGTCAGTGATTGGCTGGCCGCGCCATCGCGTCCTAGACGTCACTCCTCATTCGTTCACTGCGTTGCTGCATGTATCTAACAACGAAAACGATTGGCTCGCCAATGTATGGAATGCGCAAAGCGATCCCCACTGACGCCGAGCGTTCAAGATCCGTGATGGCAACTGTACAAATATAACATTTACCAGGTAATAGGATCAAAACAATGGAAGGTGCAAAATAACAGACTTGGTATAACCATTTTCTATGTAGATGTGTAGTTTTCGGCCTATTCCCGTCAGTTTGGCCGTCCAGGTTGAAATAATGGCGAATGCAAAATTACCTGAATCTAAAGCTCATGACTACGAAACACTGTAATTATTTCCCACTAACATCAGCTTACAAGCAATTCTAGGCTTTAGCGAGTTGTTTTCGTGTTTCTTTATACTTTATTCGTGGAAAGTTTATTTCGGCTATATTTTGACTTTACGCGTTACTGTAGGTAAGTCTTATTAAAGTAATAAAAGGTGTTAGTTTGCATGTGTGTATAATATGTGTGTGTTTATGTATGTTACTCTTTTTAGCTCAAACAGTTGAACGGAGCTGTAAGTAACATATCTACACTAATATAATAAAGAGGTAAAGTTTGTTTTTTGTTTGTAGGAGATAATATCTGGAAGTACTGCCCCCCTAGCCAAGTTACAACCGTTTCGCTTGGGCCGCTTCGAGTTTACCTTGCCGCCAATTCTTTTGTTCTGACCACGTGACTGAGCGTTAAGACGACGTCATTCCCGTACATTTGAAGCTTTCTATAAGCGTTAACTATTGCAGATTAGCAACTTGGCTAGGGGTACTGGTCCGATTGCTGAAATTTTTTCACCGATAGAAAGCTGTTGTTGTTATTCCTGAGTGACATAGGCTATATTTTTGTTCGCGGACGAAGTCGCGGGCAAAAGCTAGTCAGTAATAAACTAACTAAACTAAATTGGCTTCGCCCGCGTAAAAGTAGAAAATTGTCTAAAGGAAACATACTTCAAGGCATTAAAAATATCATATGTACAACTCCAGGACATGGTCTATCCGTGTGCTAAATTTCATACAAATTCGTTTAACCATTCGAAAGTAGAACAGTAAGTAATAAACATACATGTACATTACAGACAAACACACACGCATTCAGAAACTTTCGCATTTATAATATATTAGTGTGGGAGTAGTACATGTGACAATTTTTGTAATTATTCCTAGGAGTCATTTTCTTCTTATACGTGGGTAAAGCTGCTGGTAGAAGTTAGTTTACTATTATAGTGCCTTCTTGTTCTTATTTTCTTCGAAGTTGTCCCACTACTAAATACAGGGCTGAAGCTAGAAATACATTAGACCGAAGCACACATGTGACACATTTGATTTGTTCGTAGAACGACGTCGCGTGGCGTGGATCAAGTGTAGCTTTACAAGTCTTGTTTCCATATAAAATGTAGGTATGGAGACCGACGCGCCCAGTAGCCCGATTCACGTAATGAAAACCGTAACGATATCGTAGCGGCTTAGTCGTTTAGACCATTTCCGTATTCACAATCATCAATCGAGTTTGAACGACACCGATTTTAAAGTCGTTTAAAATTCGTCGTTTTAAAAAAAAACTGTATTACATTATCCTGGTAGAATACTTATTAATGTAACTGGAAATAAGCTGATAGATCGTGAATACTGCTTTTGGATAGGACTTCAATCGAACGACTATAAAACTTCAACGATATTTGGCTTGTTTGATTTTACGTGAATCAGGCTACTGATCAGTGTGTTTGGCACATGTCGTTCTAGGTTCTTTTGTGCACAACAATGCCAAGTTTTATTTAAAGGCCTCGTCATCATAATCATTATTTCAGCCGATATACGTTCAATGTTGGACATAGGCGTCCCCCAAGTGTCGCCACTATGAACGAGAGGCCTCGATATTATGTATTTACATAAAAAGCTTATCAAAACACACACACATAGAAATATCATCCATATTACCAAAACTATGTTCCACATAGAATTTGCTAGAGCATTTATTAAAAATACCATTGAAAACGCGTTTGATAAATGAAAATTTCAGTTCACTATTTCAAACTTTTAATCGTTTTAAACAGGTAAGTCCTTTGTCAGGGAGTGACTCGTAGTTTCTGAGTTTTGCTAATCCGAAAAGGGTTTTAATAGCGTTTTAGACATTTTAGTGTTTTAACGATGTCGCGATTTAAAAGTTATACTCGTAGTTGGGACCACGAGAAAAAATAACTATTTTGTATTCTATATCAAGGACTGAAAATGACCAAAAAAATGATGACTGTGTAAAAGTTGTGCTAGTTTTTTTTGGTGGAAAATTCTCAAATTACTCTCCCACCCTCTCTGGGTGGATAGTTTTGTATGTATGTAAGCGGTGAGCTGCCGTACTTTTTTGAACCTCTGGATCCAGATCTGGATCTGGACCTGCATCTACAAATATAAAAGAGAAAAGTATAATAAATTATTTTATTTAAATTCACTATAATACCAACCATGTTGTGTAATAACAAAGACATTAAACATATAATACGAGTATTACCAATTTAAATCTCTTTGAGTAATAAAAAAAAATATATATAAAATAGTTGGCTCGATAAAAAAAATCACGAAACTGACCCTAACTTTGATTTCAAATGTGTAATATATTATGTACGAGATTACGACACAGATATATTTGAAACGTAAATAGAATAATAAAACTGGTTTTCTAAAAGGATCTGGCAAACCAAAAATCTTGTTATTTAAAAAAAAAAATCCCTGTTACTGGGCCGCAAAGTCTATAATACATATACCCGGACCAGTACTCCCAAAATACTCTGTGACTGCAACCATCTCTTAATATAACATGTTTCACTTCGTGTTGTTTCACTCTAGTTCAATATCACCCAAAAGTACCACCATATAGGTGCATTTCCGGTACTAGTCTTGTTAGTCCGCGTAATTCTAAAAGTGCAAAGTTCCTACATTATAGAGTTCCGTATAATTGGGCCGTATTCGTGTTATGGCAGTGTGCACTGGCTAAATGGCTGAAAACTGCCAGCTATAGTACTGGAGTACACCCACAGGACATGCAGGTGGTACGGCCGTAGGTTTAATCCTCTACCATTTGTGTGGGAAAGAAATGGGGAAGGTTTTAAGTTGTGTTACACACGGTACCTAATGGCTATTGTATACGGAACTAGGATTCGATTATTTTGCACTGTATTTAGTGAAAATAAAGACGGGTTTGCGAGATGATACTTTTCAAACCATCGAATTATTGTAGGTTTTCATCATAAAAATATTTACCATAGTATTTGTTAGTTTATTATTTTAAAATTTTAAAATATTTGGATATCTTAGAGAGCAGTGGTAGCCGAGTGGTAATTGCTCCGACTTACGAGTTGTAGGTCGCGATTCAAACCCAGAAAGGCGCATTACTTTGTGTAATTTATTGAATCACCACTGCTCTCAAAAACGGTGAAGGAAAACATCGTGAGGAAACCGGCATGTCCTAGAACAAAAAATTCGAAGACATGTGACATCCACCAACCAGCAATGGGCCCGCGTGGTGGATTACGGCCCATTCCCTCTTCTAGATAGGCCTGAGGCCAGCAGTAGGAGATTTATAAGGGCGACTATAAATATAATATTTTTACGTATATTATTATTGATACTTCGTTCTATTTCAAATATAGGATTACTGTTGGTAAGTGCATCTTTATCATACATATTTACCATAATATTTATTTACTATGTGCACCTACCGCATTTTATTCTTTTTTAACCTAAAGGTTGATTGGATATGCAGCATGGCGTTCTCTAATGCTATGTTGCATTAAGTTCGCCTAAGCAACTCTACTGTACATAAAGTTATTAATATACTAGCTTTTGCCCGCACGGCTTCGCTCCCGCTCTTCCCTACTTCAGCCTACTATACCCTACTCTACCCTACTATACCCTACTCTACCCTACTCTACTCTACTCTACCCTACTCTACCTTACTCTACCCTACTCTACCCTACTCTACCCTACTCTACCCTACTCTACCCTACCCTACTCTACCCTACTCTACCCTACTCTACCCTACTCTACCCTACTCTACTCTACTCTACCCTACTCTACCTTACTCTACCCTACTCTACCCTACTCTACCCTACTCTACCCTACTCTACCCTACCCTACTCTACCCTACTCTACCCTACTCTACCCTACTATACCCTACTCTACCCTACTCTACCCTACCCTACTCTACTCTACCCTACTCTACCCTCCTCTACCTTACTCTACCCTACACTACCCTACACTACCCTACACTACCTTACTCTACCCTACACTACCCTAATTTACTTTTTTTTTCATAAGAACCTTCTCCTCATAATAACGAACACAACAAAAAAAAAATTAGTGAAATCGGTCCAGGCGTTGTGGAGTTATGCGCTTACCAACACATTTTGCGATTCATTTTTATATTATAGATAAATGAAATACCCCTAAGACCACCCATTGTTCATTTATTTTATAAATGTTTGTCTTTTATTTTTTTGTTTATGCAGTGCACATTAAAGAATATAATAAAATGACGTAATAGCAAATAAATGCAAGCGTGGAGTGGGTTCTGTACGATGAATATTTTAACCAGCATATGTTTTTAAATCTGACCCAAATTCGTTTGTAGTGGGAATCTGCTGAAATATCGCCTGTTGTGGAATTATGTCTGGTCTTATATTCTTGATTACTTGAAATAAGACAAAGTGATAAAAGTTTTCTTATATTTGTTTTTTTTTATCCCTGAAATTTATTTCTTTCTGGTCTTTTTTTGTGCTTAATGCTTTTTGCCACAGGCCTGCTTGCCGAACTCGACTACGATTGTACTAATACCACCACCAGCGCCAGGTATATTTGCCTGACACATGCTTAGTTGGGCTCCCATTTGATGCAGTCTTGAAGCGCACTAACTTCTTATTTGTTTGTTTCACAATAAAAGTACCTACCTATCTTTATGTGTTCAATTTAGGTAGGTACTCGTAACATTGATGTTTGTGATTGTTAACATTTTTGATTGTTTTGTGTTTTAGTGCTTTTGTGTGTTACCTGTTTATTTTTCTGTGTGCATCAATTAAATGTTATATCTATCTATCTAATAAATAAAGTGTTGCCAGACGATAATAGAACTTTGTCCTAAAGCCGCCCAGTAGAAATTCGATTTCCTCTAATTCTTACCACAGTGGTTTGGCGCTCTTTTAGATCGGCGGATGATTGATCGATAAAGTTTTACAGAGGTTGCGACGAAATAGGCCTGTTGTTGTTTCGTCGTAAAATTTACGGTTTATTGGTCGCCACGCTATTTGCACTGTTTTTATCAACACGCTTCTAGTATACTATAGTGATCTGATACAACTTAAATACAATAAGACGGAATTACAGCCAAACTCTTGAAGGCACATAGAAAACCGTTTCTTAAGGCCCTTCAGAAGCTGTTTGAATCTATCGTACTCAAGAGGAAAACGCCATAGGTATAGAGCAGAAATGTGGTGGTACTCTTCTTTATGAATGGTGACAATGCCCAGCTCAAGAATGATAGCCCCATCTTACTTCTATGCCGCCAAGTTTATAAACTCTTCAAAAATCATCACAGATTGATTCGCGCTTTGGTTGGACGATTTCCAGCTTGCTAAACAAGACAGATTTTTTTTATGTGGGAAAATCATCTAATGACACCCCCCGGTCTCGGGTGGAGCGGAAGGGCGTGTCAGACTTTTACAGACTAAAAACCCACTTCTATTCCTACTTTGCCATCATTCCGGGACCCCGGGGATGTCTTTCGCACCATGGCTCCAGTAGGCTTCGACTGAATTTGAGTGGTTAATTTTATCGACGTCATTTTTACTGTAGCTAAATTGGTGCAAAATGTCTTTCCCTAACCAGAGATTTGACGGCTGATGAGGTATTGGTTATTGTCAAAGATAGTTGGTACAAGTGGGTGCAAGTCACTCTTAGTGAATAGGTTCCTTGTTGACATAACATAAATCCTGTTAACGCCGGCAATAAAAGTGGTCATGTATGTAGGCCTATGTGAAATAAAATATTTTGACTTTGAATAATGTAGTTTTTTAACAAAAAAAGGATTTTGTAATCAGATCGAGGATTTTTACAAAAGTATATTTAAATAATACAAGTACTTGTGTTTTATCATTCCCAAAAAATCTCCACACTATGAATTAATCCTATATCACGGGTGCGTTCAAAAACTATTATTACTGAAAATACAAAAGAATCCAAAAAATAACTAATTACAATATCACAGTGCAAAGTAACCCGTTTTAACAATTGGTAATTTTATTGATAAAGATCTGTTATTATGCTAGATTCGTCACAATAGCACAAGCTATTACAAGTATACGCCCTCAGCCTTTGTGGAGTAAGGTACAATACTTAGGGCATTTGTTTCCAACAAACTCCACTAACTCATAGGTTGGTTATTAAGGTAGGCGCCAGATATACGTGGAATAACGGTCACTGACCCTCCTACATTTGTTGACATTCTTAATTTCAAAAACGGAAATAAAGACATAAAGCTGTTAAGACAGCTCAATCAAGAATAAACATCAAGAATCAAGAATTGACATGTATCGTGACGTGACCCTTTACATAATCTAGTAATGAAAGGCAGGTACGCAGAGATATCAGGGAAAGGTCAATGTACTTTATTCCACGGTTATCTTGCGCCTCCTATAGACCCCATACAACAATGAAACCATCCAATTAGGCCTTTTTAAGTGTTCAGTTATTTGTCACGAATATTCAGAATGAACATGACTTGTATGGCGGCAATTATGGTAAAATATCGTGACTGTGTGACATAATGTGAAACAAGGGGTTCATTGCTTTTTAATTTTGGGGTGGAAGTTTTAAGTGGTGATTATTATTTTGATTTTTACTTTTTATAGCTTAGGCTTGGTAATTGGTTTTGATTATATACTTATTAAATATTACCTGAATTGCTCAGGAATACAACATTAGTTTTAGTATATATGCGAAACTTGAAACAAGTGTCTAGTATTTTTATGTAAAGAATATATGTACAAATTTTCATTTTTTTTTAAATGTTATAATCTAGTGCTTGACTGCGATCCCACCTAAGCCTAAGGTAAGCAGCGATTCGTAACTGTATCATGAAAAATTACAAAGTTATAAACTTGTTATGTCAGCAAAAATACATAGTCACCAGGCCATCAAGGCTGCTATTACCTGCTATGACCTACCGGAACCTGTGTTGTTCTTAGTGTCGGTGGTATCCAACTTTTAACCTTTTTGAACATTATTTTGAGAAAAAATATAACATGGTGTAAAAACTATTGGAGTCGATTCTGTTATTGATTCTGATCAAACTATGTCCAAAATTCGCATAAAGTAAAAATAATGTTGAATCTGAAACTAGATCAATCAAAGCTAATTCTACTCTCAAATATGTTCTCTATAAATAACTCAAAGGTTTGCTTTGAGAAAGCTCATAGCTCAGTTTACCTTACCTTTGTACACAGGGACTTAAAAACACCTTCATAAAGGTTACAGAATTATAAGTGTTACATGTTGAATTGGTAACAGAATCAAATATGTAACACTTTTAAGAGTGTTTTCAATGTGTTAACCCAAAACACTTATAAAAGTGTAACCGTAACATATCTATAACAGATATAAAAGTGTTAACAGTATTAATAACTGTAACAGGTAAACACAGCGTTGCCAAATTTGCAATTTGCTTATGTATGGAACTGTGCAATTATTTATACTTAAAGCTATACTAAAACTGATTATTTCAGTTACACATATTAACACATATAACAGGTTACAGTTTAATTCGGCAAAACTTATTAACACATCTATAAGGTTATAGTTTCATTCGGTAACATTTTTGTATCTGTTACATTTAAAAGTGTTTTTCTGTTAAAACTGTTTTAAAAATCAGTGTAAAACACATTATTACGGTTACAGTTTGAGTCCCTGGTACATTTTTGTTACAAACATATACTTTGTTATGTTTTTGTGTACAATAAAGAATTAAAGAATCAATTAATCAAATATTTTCATTTGACAATCTGAGTTCATGTATGAATAGGTGTTAGCAGTTTTATACACTGTTAAATTTTGATCGTTTTAATCCCGTGGAGGGTCGATCCGGTACATGAAACAATATCGATTTATATAGATAAAATTAAAAAAATAAAGTACCTTTTTTTCAAAATTCGTATATTTTCTTTAAGAAAATTTTAGCTGAGCAAGTCCAATGACCTGTAGGTGGTTTGTACGCAACGCCGACTATTACCAACAGGTCATTGGACTTTCTCAGTTGACGGACTTGATTAATTGATCCGAATATTCGTTTATTTAAGTTAAACATATACTCAAACTATCGAAATAGGTACGAAACTGATAAAATGCATATTGCTATAATTAATTTTGCTTCTAAACTTAATTAAACTCTACATAAATTCACAGTTGAAAATTCTCTTGATATTCTAAGCTGTTTATCATGTAAAACTAACTAATATTAACTAATACCTATTAATTAATTTCACAATGTTTGTTTGCTTTCTAAATATTTTCAATTGAAATATTTTGAAATAATTGTGTGTTTACGATATAATTTACAATGAAAAAATTCGAAGAATGAAAAATAATATTCTAAAGCAAATGTTGTTTAAAACTGTGTAAAATTCACGTTAATTTCATTTCGAGTCCATTGTTTTTTTAATTGAAAAGAAGTAGGTACAAATATTGATAGTGTGAAGGCAACGTTTGTAAGTATTCAAATAAGTAGAAAATAAAATTTGTTAGCAGAGTTAAATAACTAATTAATTTTTACTTCGAGTGTTACATTCGAGAGTACTTTTTATTATTGATGACCTCGCGCTTGACCTGATCTGATGACGGTTAAAATGATGTGGTCGACGATGGAGCACGCTTGACTAGAAGTAACCCATTTACTCTTGACTTAAATACCCCTAGGTTGTATATTCAAAAGACGTGTATCTACTTCTTTTCAAGACGATTTTTGCCTTTTTTTTCGATATGTGTTCAGCAACCGATTGAGCGCTTTCATATAGGCTTCTGTAGTTCCAATCTATGACTGGCCTGTTGGTCTAGTGGTTAGTGACCCTGACTGCTATGCCGGAGGTCGTGGGTTCGATTCCCACCCAGGACAAATGTTTGTGTGATGAGCATAATCATTTGTTCTGTGTGTGGGTGTAATTTATTTACAATATGTATGTATTTAGAAATATATGTATAAGTACGTTTATCAGTTGTCTAGTACCCATAACACAAGCTCTGCTTAGCTTGGGACTAGACGGCGTTGTGTGATTTTTATGGAATATTATATTATATTAATCTATCTAGTTTCGAAGTACTGCCGCTGAAACCCTACCGACTCGACTCTATGGCATCAAAGAGATCGTGCGCGGTTTTTTATCACAACCTCGAGTAGTGTTTGTAATTCATCTCCATCATCCTCACGCTCCAGCCACCGCGACAGGAGTCGCTTCGAACTTTGGAAGTTGCCGGTCGATCGCTGAGAGATGAAAACGAAAGAACCGAACCGCTGGCTGCTAGGGTCACCAGCATTTTCTAAAAAGGCAACCCGTAGTTCTGGAATACAAAGAGTAACTGAATGACTAAGATATGATTTTAGTCAGTAAAAGTCAGACATACTCTCCTAATTCAACCTAGAGTAGAATAGTAATTGGATGATTTTCAACCTCATAACAAAAATGTGTCATCGTATCTTACAGTGTTTCCCTGCATAGAAGCCTCTATGCTTTAAACTCTTCGAAGAGTTTCGAGCATAGAGGCTTTTATGCAGGAAAATACTGTAATCTGTAAATAATAAATATAAAAATTCCATCATATCGCGAGTAGGTATTGTTTGCTAAGAGCATTTTAACGTAACATTATAAAACCGTCACGACGTCGTAACGTAAAGGTTTACGTTCGGATTTACGCTTGCTACGTTAAAAGATATTGTTATGGTCTGCCATTTTGCTCGTGGATCATCTGCG
Organism: Mythimna albipuncta; assembly: GCA_929112965.1. Classification (NCBI taxonomy): domain Eukaryota; kingdom Metazoa; phylum Arthropoda; class Insecta; order Lepidoptera; family Noctuidae; genus Mythimna; species Mythimna albipuncta. The sequence goes on from OV815969.1 coordinate 14,887,873, forward strand.
ACGGCTCATACATCACGCGGAGAGATGCCACTTACCTATTTACCTGATACAATGCTCGATTGTGAATAAAGGCGACATGACTTATGCTTTTTGTTATGTGTTAGGAACATATAAGAAAGTCCAAAGTCAGTGTGAATTCTTTCTTATATCATAGTTTCGTTGCCCAAGTGTGCCAACAGGACCCTATTAATACGTCTCCGCTGTTTGTCGTTCCGTCTTTCTGTTTGTTTGTCCGTTCTTCTCTCAGCGGGCAGTATCTCGTGAACCGTAAGAGGTAGAGTTATAATTTTTACAGAGCCTGTATTTCTATTGCCGCTACAACGACAATTAATGTAAATAAAAAATAAAGTTACTAATTAAAGGGGGTTCCCAAACATGAAAAGTTATTTTTGTACGAACAAACAACAAAACGGTACGGAGGATTGCGTTCTTCAATATTCGTGGGCGATATCGTGGTTATATATGGTTGATTACAGCTTCTGATGCAATTTGATGGAGGTATGAGCTTGTACAAATCTTCCAATTAACTGTTAATTGTAGGTATACTTACATTTCAATGTATACCTCTATCCTCTTTTTTTAATCTCATTTTTCTATTTTAAACTAATTTTTATAATTGTAGGTGTGTTTTTTTTCCATTTTGTATGTTTAATTTTTGTGGTAATAATCTTTTTTCCTAAAGAGGAGGCCTGATGGATGGCTTGATGGATGAATCTTTTTTATCTCTTATCATACTTAATCATTATTGTCAGTAAGCTGTGCACATCTGTACTAGGCATGCATACCAATGTCTAGATTTTAGTGTATGTAATGCTGTTAGTGTGCCAATAAATAAATATATAAACTTCTGATGTTGAGGTCTACGTCCTAATCAGTAAGGAAAATTACAAGCCTAAGTTGTACTTAAAATCAAGTTCGGCCACTTTGGTGAGCTAATATTACATTAATTAGAGTTCGCGGTCACTGGCCATGCATGCCCAGTGCGTGACAAAGCATGGCCCACGCTACTACACGTAAACAAGGCGTAGTTTAAAATATATAGTGAACACGCAATCCTATGGCTAACTTTAACTAATAACATAATTTTTACGTTTGTATGTTTTTCTTTTATTTTGAGGTGGGAAATCATCAAATGTCTTCTTCCACTGTAGGGTGGAGCGAAAAGACGTGTCAGACTAAAACGCACGTGTTTCCTTCAATTGCCCATTGCGTTCCAAAGACACGGTAACTTTTTCAAACGTATCCGTAGCCTATGTTTATACGTCTAAGTTGCAATTTGAATAAACGGCATTTAAAACGGTTTTCTCAATATAGAACTTGATAGCATTTGGAATATATAATAATCCACAAAAAAATAAATGTGATGCAAAATACGTGCTTTAGTCGTTGAGTTGCAGAAATTAACCCAAAATAAAAATGCATGGCCAGTTAACTTTTTAAGTTACAATTGAACTACAAAAATCACCCTTACCTCCACGAAATAAATATAAAGTCAAAGTCAATTTTTTACGTAAGTCTAGATGTTTTTTTTTTAAGGTGGAAAAATCATTCCATGACTTCTTGCGCTTTAGGGCGAAGTGAGAGGGCGTGTCAGGCTTTGACTGACTAAAACCACTTCCATGTTTCTTCTTTGCCTTGCGGTCTAGGCGTACTATTTTCTAAGAAAACAGCCTTGAGCGCAGTGCTGGCCGCAGCGACGAAATCCAAAAAGGTACATTGGATTAACAACTCAATAGACCTATACATTGGATTGTTAATTCAATGTACTGCGCTCTCGACTCGTCGCTGCAGCCAGCGCTGCGCTTAAGGCTGTTTTCTTAGAGAACAGCACCGCAGGTCCCTAGGTTTCCCTTTTGGAATGCAACCCATGGCCTCAGCAGGTTTCGGCTCTGCTGATAAGCCTAGATTTAAGATAGACAGTAAACTTCTGGTTTTGCAGTTATAGTTTATTTCTCTTGGTTTTTAAATAGATGGAACCGCAGGAAATACTAGTCGCAACATTAATGTGAATTAAAATTCAAGCAAATGTACGATGAGTAATCGTTTTAGTGGAATTTTAAACGAATGACCTTCGAGTATAATAAATTAGGAAAGTATCATATATTGTGTTGTTATCAGTTTTGGTGATGACATAATAATTGTTCCCTCATGTTTGTAATCTACGAGTATTGATACTGTTGTTTTAGTAAGCGTTTAATTTTATCTTTTTATAGGATCACTTTGTTGTCCGCCTGTCTGTCTGTCTATCTGTCCGTTGACATCGACAAAACCCTTTGTCTCAGGAATACGTTGAGGTATAAAACTGTTTATATTAAACTAGAATCTTCGGTGTTATCGCCCGCATGAAAGTCGATTTCTGATGACATAATAATAAAATTGTTCCTCGTATTTGTAATCTACGAGTATTGATACTGTTATTTTTGTTAGTATCTTTATAAAGGATTACTTTGTAGTCCACCTGTCTATCTGTCCGTTTGACAAAACCCTTTTGTCTCAGGAATACGTTGAGGTATAAAGCTGTTTATATCAAAACTAGCTTCTTCGGCGGTTTCGTCCGCGTGAAAGTCGATTTCTTCATACAAATTTTGGATCCCGTTTCATTCCCTTAGGGAGTGAACTTTGCAAAATCCGTTCTTAGCGGACGTCTACACCCTTTAAGGAACCTACGTACCAAATTTTAAGTTTGTAGGTGTTATAGTTTTTAAGATGTCGTGATTAATCAGTAAGTGGTATTTGGCTTTTATAGGGTAATCCCTGTTTTACCCCCTCAAGGGTGGAGTTACGTAAAATTCATTCTTAGCGGATATCTACACCCATACGGAACCTGTTTGCCAAATTTTAAGATTGCAGATGTAATAGCACATGAGATTTCGTAATTAATCAGTAAGTTGTATTTAGATTTTATATATATACAGATAGATACTCAAGTTTACTACCACTAAGCAACAGTAACACTCCTGTTACAAATGTTGAAAAAAACTGGAATACTAAGTATTGGCACCAAATTAAATTAAAACATTTCTTTAAAATAAACCATTTACAGACACTTTTTAATCGTCAAGAAGTCAGTTAGGCAGAAAAAGTACGCTAATTGCACTTTCCAAAGTGTAGTTCTGTACCAATAACGTGAAAAAAGCTGACTAAAATATACAGCAACAAAAATCTTTTTGCCTAACGCTAAAATTATTTCCCAAATTAGCATTTAATTAGTGAGTACTTTTGAGCCCTAATCTGAAAACTTTGTAGACACGCAATTTTAACCTACATTTTAGATTTTCTATCGTTTAATAAACTAAATTACAAATGATTACAGTAAACCGCATGTGAGCGTTAGGACTTTGGGTCTAGTCTATAATTTTATGGTAATTTTTACAAATGGCTAACTTTTTTATACACATATAACTAGCGGCTCGTCCCGGCTTCGCGCGGGCAGTAAATAGCTTATGTTACTCAGGGTGAATGTAGCTTTCCAATGGTGAAAGAATTTTTGAAATCGGGACAGTAGTTTTTGAGTTCATACAAATATACACACAAAATACAAATTTCCCCTTTTTATAATATTAGTTTAGAAAAGTCATAAAAATAATTATTGCTGTTATAAAATTTTGTGTAGTAATCGGTATAATGGTTGATTAACCTTTTACTGCCATAATAATTTTATTTACACTTATAAAAAACTTAATAACTATAATTACAATAAATTACAAAATAAATAAATAATAAAACCCTACGCTAAAATACACTAACTAAAATATGGCGTCAAAAAAAGTCTTCCACATCGCTGTCGACTGGTAATGTGCCCAAAAGACTGGCGGCATTGCCACGTTGTATGGCAATGCTTATCCTCTGTCCAAGGTAAAAGCCAGCCTTTGGGTCACGTGAAGTGTCAACTAGACGTTTTGACAGATCTTTAAACAAACTGTGAGCACTCGGACCCCACGATCCAAGAGTTTCAACCCCAAACGGTTCGAAAATATAACTTCCAACAAGGTTGTTATATTTCCGCCGCTTGAGGTTCTCCGCAGCCGCAGCGGCAGCACCAGCACGACACGACGAGCTAGGAAGATGTGAAGGCGCAAGAGTATCGACACAAGTAGCGTCCCATACTAAAGGCCTTCCCATCTTCCAAGGAAATAACGACATGCCGTCCGGTCTCTTGCCATCGTCGCGTGCCAAGCCATGGGGTTCCAATACGGCTGGAACGCCGGCGGTGACAAGAGCGCGTCTGATTATGTCGTTGATATTCGCGTGTCGCGCTATGCGACCCGCACTTCGGCTGCATGACAGACCGTGGTGTCCGAGGCTGTTGACAACTTCGCCGCAGTGACAGCGATGAGGAGAACAGCAGGGAGCGCCTAGTTTGTAGTAATCTATATATAAAAGAAAGTCGTGTTAGTTATAACACACTATTTATAACTCAAGAAAGGGTGAACCGAGTTGGCTGAAATTTGGTGGGGAGTTAGCTTATAACCAGGAGACGGACATAGATACTTTTTATACGGAAATCATCTTGAAAATCTTTAATATGTTTCCGCCTCTGCCACAGAGCGGGAGAAATCGTTACCCAAGTGAAATAAAAAAATATCGCTCTACCTACACTAATATTATAAAGAGTTAAAATTTGAAACTATCTCTGAAAGTACTGGTCCGATTGCTGAATTATTTCACTGATAGAAAGCTGCTTTATTTCTGAGTGACATAGGCTATATTTTATGTACGCGGGTGAAGCTGCGGGCAAAAGCTAGTATTCTACTAAAATATGGCAATGCTTTTATTTAGCGAACTTAAAATATCAGGAACGGGGTTGTTTTGTTTCATTATAACGCATAACTGCCGCCCATCCTTCACTTTTGAAGAGTTTATATTATGTCCCACTTTTCGGAAAAGGTCTTTTGAATCTAAATCCTAAATCAGGTACAAATAAAGTACAAAATGCTCTGCAAACTGCCCTTGAACCCATTCAAAAATTGATCACGTTTCGTCACGATTACTGAAAGTCATGTACAAGTAGTCAAAAACATTTACATTCAAGACCTTTACATTTCTAGACCAAAATCCATCATGAAAACATCGAACAATAAATATTGAGAGCGTATTCCCCAGTTTCTAACTTTCTTCCATAACCACTTAAGCCTTAAAGTTGCCAGATCCAAGATTTGTTGCCTCGATCTTTCAAACGCAGATTAGTCATTTACGAATTTCCCATTAGTAACCTTCATTACTTGAGTCAAATAGAAAATAAGTGCTTAAAAGCCTACTAAAAGGAAAGCTGGTGGAAACTCATTCAGTTCGACGCGATCGTTGTAAGGGAACGGACGCCTACGCCGTAGCCGTGCTACACCGTAGCTCGCTCTACGAGTCGCGTGATAACTTCGTTCGATAGTTAAAATTAGTACAGTTTTATGGGTGTAGTTTAAAGTAGCTCTGTAGTGTTATGAAAAATGAAAATGTAAAGCAATAAATTTAAGTGATTTTTTTTTTAATGAAACAATGTTCAGTGACATTAGAAGAGGGCAGTGACTGAATAGTGCACACGGTAACCTACTTTAATGCTTCGTCACAAAGGGGAGGTAAGTAATGACTTCTATATTTAGTTGTGAAGTTATATTAATGTGCGCAAAGTTGGACAGACTAGAGTTTAATTAGGGAGGCTAACTTTATAGCCACGGCCTGAACATGTGACCGCTTCAATGAATTTGTGTTATGGACCTAACTACATTTTAATATAGGAATAGTTTTTGTTTGGTGACATAAATATAGCTTATGAAACTTTTAGTATAGTTAGTTATTCGAGTAATACATGATTATTATTATGTATATATTTAATGTGATGGTGGATGAAATGCACACCTAGGCCTCAAAAATGTCACAGTCTAGTCGGCCTTATAAAGTTCCCAATGTTGGGACTTAGACCTCCTCTCTAGGAGAGGGAAATCAAATCAATCTCAAAAATGACGGTCTCCATATCAAATAATATAATTAAAAAAGAAGTTATATTTATTTACGGGAAGAATAAGATCCTTTTATATATTTTCTATGGGGTTAAAATAATGACAGAGAAGTACGTAAATCCAGATCGTTACTAATCTGCTGATCTGCTAGGCAGATTTTGCTCTATACCAAAATCATCTATTTAAATCAATTTCAAAGACTCCATACTTAACTAAGATTTTTTTTTCAAATTATGATGAAGCGTCGAGTTCAGTTCAGTTGAAGTAGACAATCAGCAAATAAATTCTCCCACTGAGTAGAGTAGGAGGAATTGTTACACAGTTACAAACTACAACCCACACGTGTCCTTTCAATTACCCTTTGTACAAGGCCTGTAGTGATTTTTTCAAACAAAATCGCAATTTTACCGGAAGGTACATACGCCTACTACGACTAAATAAATATTAATCTTACATGTCGTAAGTTAAGCGAGAAAGATTATCAGACTTTTACAGTTTTAAACCCACCCGTAATCTTTCAGTTTTCAGTTGCCCTTTGCACTAGGGCTGCAGTGATTCATTCAAACAAATTGATTTCACATTTATCATAGTATTTATTAGTTTATTATATTTGCTTTTATTATTATATGCAACTCATTTGATTTAACTACATTCTATTTCAAATATCTGTTATTTATTTATTATCCACACCTACCACAATGTTGTATTTTTTAACCCAAAGATTGACTGGCAGAGAATGCCTTGTGGCATAAAGTCCGCTTATACACCACCACTGTACTGTAGTTTAAATAAATCAACAAATTCGCAGCCACGACTAAATAAATGCAAATTATTCTAGACATTTTATACCTACCTGGAGCTAGAAAGATGGCCAAACTTTTACTGACTAAAACGCACTTATATATTTTCAGTTTTTTTTTTTTAATTGATATAAACAAGTACTTGACTGCGATCCCACCCGATGGTAAGCAGTGATGCAATTTTTAATGTGACGCGCACTAGTTTATTAAGAGCCTATTCACTCTAGCCTTTATGACACCCAAATTATAATCGGACGGTAAGACCGCAGCAGGCAAACTGTTCCAGTCCTTCGACGTTGTCTTAAGTTGCCCTTAGCACTAGGGTTGCAATAATTCTTTCGAACTAGCAGGGCAATACGTCTACTACGACAAAATAAATGCTAATTATTCGAGGACATGTCGTACGTTAAGCGGAGTTTGGTTAGTCTGCATTTCAGATTAGTTTTTCAAGCGTTGCACGCCAGTGTCGCGTTAACACGGCTCGACTTATATGTCAACGTTGTATAAATTAAAGGTCATTAACATCGTTCATGTGTATTGTACTTACCTGAGTACCAGGTTGAGTTTTGTTTTGACTGTGACTTGAAGGTTCAAGTCAAAGGTGATTTAGAGATAAACATGTAATAAATACTATACTTATGTTATCTACCATTATGAAACGAATAGAACAGTAAGTGTGGATATTAGGGATATTTTTAACTGTACATCAAAAACCTTATTTAAAAATAATAATAGGTAATGGGATACCAATTAATGGACTTATTAAAATTACTAAGAGATGGTCACCTCGGTCTGGACAGGTTAGGTTAGAACTTATATTTTTAGGGTTCCTTTCCTAAAAAAGGAAAAAACAGAACCGACCGTCAAGACCCTTTATCTCGGTAACATGTTGAGATATCGAGTTGAAATTAAACCATATACTCTAATCTACGGAAACTGGAAAAAAAAACAAACTTCAAAAACTTATATTTCGATACTCTCAAGGGAATCAAAATTCATAGGGTTTCCCGTTGACCCAGAATTCTGAAATTTGACATAAAGCAAGGCCTGGTAAAGTAAATAAAAATTTGAAAACTGTTGTTTATCGCAAAATCTTTCAAACTCCATTCGGGAATTGAATTATTTTCATAGGTAAGTTTGTACGAAACCTTCAGGACGCGAGTCCGACTCGCACATGCCCGGTGGTTTTAAACCCACCAGAAGAGCATAAATATATACTGCATTATTAGTATATTTGGTGCAACAAAGGCATAATTATTTTGTAATAAAAAACAAGAATAAATTGAGGAACAGTTAAATACTACCCATTTGATTATTCCGTCCATACATCATAATTTATAATCCGCAAGTCAAATCAAAAGGCACTTTAGCATGTCGAAATTACTAGGTTAGCTCTGAATTGCAACATATTTTAAATTGTTTTTTCAAATAAGTTGCCTTTTATCTTTAAGCTCTTTTCTTTCTGTAGACCAGTCTCTTCTATCACGACGTTTGGAAATCACTAAACTGCTATAATTTTATTCATTCTGAATATCGTCATCTCTGTCTAGCACCAGAATTTTGATTATTTAAAGACGTTATGGTATGGCCCTGTACCTAATTTAAATTAGAAGGCAGGGTTCTTGCTATTCATTATTAGTAATATTTCTAAATCTTGTCAATGAACTACCAACTATAGAACCTAATTGATATTATGTACGTACAATGCAAGCATATCTATTTATTCAGCCTATTTAGTTCCGTTGCTGGGAAAACGCCTCCCTCTCTCTCTCTTCTACACCATTAGGTATGTCTTTGACTGATGCTGGCCAGTCCAATTGACAAGTCTCCAACTAGGGCTGCGAGAACATTAGAAAGAGTTACTGTGGCCCCAAGATTTACGCAAAAAAATGTGATACTTCCTCTCGCTCTACCCTACAGCGGGAAAAGCCATCTGATGAAGTCCCACCTCTAAAAAAAAGAGTCATGCTCGTCCCACCGTCTTTCCCTTGGTCGGCCACGATATCGTCTGGTGTTTAACGTGTATTACATATACTCCATGTTAATAGTGTAACCAATTACTTGCCCCTTGGCCACTTTACGCCTCGGTCTATGGCCCCCTAAATATCATCCATGGCCATTCTCAAACGTCCAGTAATTTAAATTCTTTCCTCAATTCTATTCTTTTCCCTAGTCACCTATTACGGTTACATATTACCATTAAGAAACCAAATATTTTAACCTATTCCTGGAAGTAAACTGATTAAAATGTTTAGTTAAAATATTCTAAAATTAAGTAAAATTCCAAACATTTTTCCAGAGTTGAGAAGGGTTTATTAATTAACGATTACTTATCAAAGTTTCTAATTATGTCGGAAGCTGTTGCTGAGTTTATTTTTCTCAGTGTTATTTTAGGTTGACTTATAATGTGTTGTGTATAATGACGACATGGGTTTGTTATAATAATATCCCAATCTACCAGTGGCGTTCGCCCGCGTGGGCGAACTAGGCTCTCGCCTACGGCCTCGCAAAAAATTGCCTCGTACAAGCGAGAGCTCTTTAAATTTGATAAGCTCGCTTTTGAACAGTTTCACCTAAAAATAAATAATGATAATATTAATCTTTATTTCCTGCTTTACATCACTGAGTTATGAGTGACACCCTAGCTAAGACTGAACTTGTGTTAAGAGTGTCAGGGCTCTCTAAAAATTTAAAAAGGCAGATATTATGTCGAAACTTCGGAGTCATAGTTATTTTAAAAGAAACAAAGATTTTATAAATTAAATCTTTTTTATTTGAACATGCAAACCACCAGTGACGCCTGATGGTAAGTGACGATGTGGTTGAACACTGGGTTGCGACGGTCGCTAGTCCGTTTGCAAATCGTAGGCGCGGGCTTGCGTACAGTGAGCAATGAGTAGCTCGCTGGGGACAACAAAAATCCTGGAATAGCACATAGGATGTGCTATTCCACAAACTCACATCTACAGTGAGATGGGACACGATTGTTTAGTCAGTAAGACTAAAACTCTGACACGCTCATACGCTGTGTGAACATAAAGCAGGAGAAGTCATTTGATGATTTTCCACTTTATTAAAAGTTGCTTAATATAACTATGTATAAGTAGAGGAAAGCCTTCACCAGGTTATCGGTCCACCTTGTAGGAGGCCTTCCGCCGCTGCGTCTTCCGGTACGCGGTCGCCACTCCAGAACCTTGAAGGTTGCGGGAATCTGATGGGTGCGAGACGCACAGGATCGTGCATTGTGGCGACACTTGGGGAAGGCCTATGTCCAACAGTTCATATCACATTATTTCAGCCGATAGACAGTGGACGTCTATCGGCTGAAATGATGTGATGATGAAAGAAAAGCCGAGAAGTTTGAAGATTCCTGACAACCAGGCAAAACTGGGGTTTGTGTAAAATATAACACAGATGACTTATTATTGGATTTCAGTCCTAATGGCGAGCCGTGCGGCGAGCGGGGCCGTAATGTTGGTAAGCGGACGCGCGGCGCTATGAGCGGCGCGGCGTCTCGTGGCGTGCTTCAAACATTTTCATACTTTTTTGTTTTACCGCTCGTCGCCCCGCGCTTAGCTACCGCTCAAGGTCGTGAACGGGCCGTTACAGTTAAACCATTTATATTAATAATATTCAGCTCTCGTGTTTATGTACTCACCATAATATACTAATATAATGTAACAAGTTTATCCATAATGTATGTACTAAAATCACGCCATTGAACACTTCTAACGACCATAAAGCATTGTTTATTACTGTCAGGTGCGTTTCAAGGTCTATTTAGTGTGTCATAATGCTTTTTCTCTAAAAAAACTAGTGAACGACAGCGCGTTTTTAGCTTAAAATAAGTTAAAGAACAGAGTCCATGTAAGGAGTAACCATAAACCTGTCATTGCCTGTATTTTCAGAGTTCTCTATGCGTATAAGTATTTTATGAATATAACTAATTAATATAACGTGAAATAAAAAGCATAAAGCACCTGTGTTCTTCCAGTTTACCATGGTTCTTTAGTTGGTCGTGGTAACTCTTTCTAACAATCCCATGACTTTGGTAGAGAATAATTAACTCTTTGAATGCCGTAATTAGAGACACAATAGAAAGACAATTGCTTATGTCGAACTGTGTAACATAAGACATTCAAAAGGTTAAGGCATTAAGTGCACGGGTTTCTCTTTTACAAGTCAAGTTTTGCTGACATCTCCTTGAGGCACTACTCGCCGTTGACGACTCTTGCTCGGTCCGGACGGTTTCCGGACGGCTGGGCGCCGAGCTACCTATTGTTCGTCGTCTATAAGTCCAAACCTTCGGTAGCTGGAAGTCGGGTCCCTGTGGCTGGAAGTCGGGGTCGGAGTTTCGATGGTTGGGGCATGAGGATGTCCGTTTTCTCATGCGTGCGGTTGCCTCTTTCGCTAGCATTACTACTTCGCAACTGCCTATTCCCCTTTTACTTCAGACCATAGTCTGAACCAAGGCCACGCGAGAGGTCACTGCCAATCGCTCCTACGAAGATTAATGCGTCATATCTAGGTACTCCTATGCAGTCTATGCATGGTTTTGATGTCATAAGGCATTATCTATCTAATTATATCAGCAGTACATTAACGCCCACTGCTTCAACATGAGCCTTATTAACACGAGACCGCTTCAATTAATAGTTGCGGTAAGGGAACTACAGCAATGCAGCTTTATACACCTGCCATACATTTTTGACATCGTGACCTGGCTATGCCTCAATATAGCGCATGGCATATCATTTAGCCATGGCCCTAAGAGCTTTATCTAATGAAGCTGAACGAGATCATCACATAATTCTAGACCGACTTCAAGAGCTGTCAGTGTCAATATTGAATTTAAAAACTCACGAACGCAGTCTAGATATGCTAATTGTATTTAGTTTCATTTGTAAAATTGGCCTTAACCCTTTAACGCTTAAAAAATTTGGCAAATGATAAAAACTATCTCGTAAAAACACTACAGGGTCGATTTACTAATGAGACAAAATATTTCGTAGTTAATTAATAGATAGTGACAGTTAATTTCAGCATAGAAATCGTTATTTTATTCCAATCCAAATTTCTCCATCAAAGTGCAGCAGTACAATTAAATCATCAACTCAAGTGCATTTAAAACAATCGCATCACTACACTATAACATTAAAATTCGCCCCTAAGATGACCCACTGATCTTACCTTTAAACTATAATATATGGTACTAGCTTTTGCCCGCGGCTTCGCCCGAGTACTTAAAATATAGCCTATGTCACTCAGGATTAAAACAGCTTTCTATCGGTGCTAAAATTTTTTCAATCGGACCAATAGTTTCAGAATTACCTTTAACTTTAGCTCTATATTATATTCGTGTTGATTATTTAACTGTTTTCAATAAACGCTACAAATAAAATCTACACCAAAACAAAAAGCATTAAGGTGTTTTTGCTGATCCTACTCTCACAATTTTCGATATACGCCGTTGTTTTATTTCACCCCCAATTTCACCGTAGAAGTCCAGCCCTACAATTAAATCACCAACTAAAGAGCATTTAAAACATTCTCGTACAGCACTATACATCGATAAGTTCGAACAAGCGTGCCATATTCACCGTTCATTCAGAGTAAGTGCATGCAGTGGCACACTTTTATCACAAATCAAGTGAGACGTCGCGACAATGTTGTATACTGAGACACATAACCGGTGTACACAATAGAGTTATGAACAACGCATGTCTGTTATACCGAGGTGATACTTGAATCCGGAAGGTGATGCTGTTGTGTAACTGGGTTTATAAACTTATTATGTCTATGGTTTTTAAATCTGATTAGGGTAGTCAGTAGATAATAGTTATTAGTTATTATTCTCAGAGTTAGTAGCAATCAGATGATTTTTGAAATTGTGATCTAACTTATAGAATTGTTAGACTGTTATCTGTTGAGCTTAAGGTGACTGCAAAGTTACTAGATACGCATTTATCACATCAAAGAATTGATTTTATCCGTGCAATTATTTATGTCAGTTTTCAACTATAAATTCGTCGATTTACGTACGTACGCATGATGGTGTAAGACTGACTCGTTTCTTCTGCACTTTAATGTTCTCCTGGTAAATCAATTACAACGCCTTGACTACATCGTTAATAGCTCATCATCATATTATATTTATTATCAGCTTGGAATCATTTAATGCTGGGTATAGACCTTTTTTTCTTTTTGTCATGCTTCATTGTTCTGTGCCACATCTAAGAGTTTCCCACAACTTTGGTGGCTCCCATCTCTCTGTATTTCATATTCTCCTGGTACATTCGTCACATTGACATGATTTATTTTTTGAGGCAGGTAATCATCAAATAACTGTTTCCGCTCTGAGCGGGGCGAGAGGTAGTTTCAGACTCTTACTGACTAAAAACCACCTGTGTTCTTTAGCCAGTAAAAGTCTGACCCTCTCGCTTTACTCAGGGCATAAGGAGTTACCCATCTGTGCTCCTACATCTGTCCTTGGCATTCCAGGGCTTGCTAACTCTTTCAACCAATCCCTAGTGCCATATCTAGCGTTTAATACGCTCGGTGTGAGCTTCTACATAATAATATGTCTGCACCGCTTGATAAAAAAGTACACTAGTCATACATATTGTTATGTCGAAGCAAAGCAACTTGTTGAATAAAAGCAATTTCGAATCAATTAACACTGTTTATAAGTACACATTTTCCGTACGATGTTAAGATAAATTAATTCTGACTGTACTTTATGGTTTACGTTACGGCCCCGGGGTGTTGTATTTTGATCAGTTTGTTATGGTCCGAATAGTAAAGTTGTTTACGGGATAAATAAATTAAGGAAGTTTGATTTATATTTGGCAAGTTTGTTATAGTTTCGGCGTAATTGATTTGTTTGCATAGCAAACTACCAGCGCGTATATTTTTTACAATACAGTTATTTTTTATTTTTTTTTTCAGTTTTTTTGCCCTTCCCTCAAGTTTAAGGGTAAAATCTACAAGTCCGTGATAAGACTTGTCATACTGTATGGATCAGAATGTTGGGCTGTGAAAAAGACTGATGAAAAAAGATTGCATGTAGCGGAAATGAGAATGTTGAGATGGATGTGTGGTGTAACGAGAATGGATAAAGTGAGAAATGAGTATATTAGAGGAAGTTTGAAAGTAGCACCAGTGACGATGTTGAAGGGGAATTGTTTGGTATGATCATGTAAAGAGGAGGGATGAAACGCATGACACTTAAAGAGTGATGAGTATATATATGGATGGATGGAGAGGGAGGCCAAAGAAAAGATAGGTGGATTGTGTGAAGAGTAATATGAAAGAAAGGGAAGTTAGTGATAGCATGATAACTGATAGGGCAAAATGGAAGAAAAAAAGGGTCGCGACCCCATATTACAGGACAAGGGTAGGAAGATGATAATGATTTTTTTAGTCCTGACAGTATGCTGAAGCAAGAAAAAGGCGGGATGAGCTGAAGTATAGTCTGTCTAAAAAGTCAAACGATTTGAGAATTTCATATAATATTTAATCATTTAAAAAATACTTATATTCGATACTTTTTATATGGTTCTTCTATTAGTAAACTATGATCAAGATCTTTTAATTAACCTTGTTTATTGAACCAGTGTTGACTACATCAGATTTAATTTTGCTCTAATAATTACCCAAGTCGTTTGAATTTTTAAACAGACTCTTATAACCAAATACCTTTCCAGTGTTTGTAAGTTCCTTTTTTAAGTTCGAAAGGAATAAAACAGCTTTCTACCGGTGAAAAAAAATTAACAATCGGACCAGCCGCCCTAGCCAAGTTACAACCGTATCGTGTCGAATTCCGTTCTCCAATCGGTAACGCTTCGGTGTCAGCAATTGTAGAAAACGATAAGTAGGTAGCCATGTTGACGCGCCTGAGACGGCTGCTCGTTCTACAATGTAGCGTTTGTTTATCAAATGATGTAGTGCTAAACGTTGCAGAAATTCATTCTATCATTTTGAACGATGTGACCTTGGCTACGAATTTTCTATTCGTTTGTTCCGACCACGTGAATTAACGTTGAGATGATGTCATTCCCACACATTTGATTACTTTTCGACTAGCGTTAACGTTTGCAGATTATCAACTTGACTAAGGGTGCTGTACTTTCAGAGATTACCTACTAGTGTGGAAGTATAGATATACCATTTACAATCCCTTTGGAATTGTCAAAAAATTAGTCAATCAGAAAAATGACGCTAATTGCACATTCCAAAGTGTAGATCTCTATGAAGCATCCAAGTTTGATGTACGAATAAATAAACATCTTTTCTTACATTTGAAAACTTAAACGTTTTCCCGTAACTATCTCGTTAAGGAAAACCCTTAAAGTAAGCTATTAGTTTCTTTTCAGTAGTTGATGTTGACACGTTCGCGTGAAAATATGTTTCAAGGAAAAAGTTTCAAACTCGCTGGCTTATTATGTAACTTTGTCAAACTAATCGTGTAAGTTAGAAATTATTTGAATCCTGGTATGTTGTTGTGTAGTTACGTTTCTATCAGCATACTTTAAAGTAAAACAAGCCGATGGAAACATAACTTCGGATAAGACTCAAAAGTACCGGTATCTAATAGAGATCCTTGTCCTATTATTATCCTCAGTCAGCCTAGCTCTCGCTTTCCTTGTATCAATCCTCACGTTCCTGTAACTGTAAACTGTAAATTACAAAAAAGCCTCATCTGAGGAAATTGGTGCAAGAGATAGTGTTCGGCTAGACCGGCAGCGCAGTGCGGGGAGCGGCGGTTTCCATAGAACACTCGAACTTGTTTGAGATACCTACTTCCGCGCAGGTTATCGCTCGTCACCCGAGCAAATTATGACAATTTTTATGAACGAGCTATGGCGTGATTGCTTGCGCGCGTCCTGCGTTTTATAATCCGCGCCGCTTCCCGCGCCCGCGTGCCCACTATGGACACTCAAATGAAATTCATATGTTTGAGGAAGCCCGCCCTGCACCCGCACTTCCAGTCTGGCCGAACACTTAGGATTATAGGGGCGAATTATAACATTAATATTGTAACAAAAAAATCAAAATCAAGAACACAAACTCAATCGGCAAGATAAAAAAATAAAATCTGCTATGAAAACTCTACTGAAACATAAATAATACTCAATATACGAATTTATCGCAATTTAAAGTGGTGCATAGTTCCTTTCAAATAGTTGAGCATATTGGCGTAACATACACGACGCGCGAACTAAATGTGTTTCGTATACTTTGAAACTCACGGTTATCATACAACTTCGTAAAAGGCGTACCGTGTCTGTTACCTGCCAATTATTTTAGTATATTGCTGGTTGCAGACTTGCAGTTTAAAGAGGGAAACAATGCAAAGTCGGGAACGCTTGATATGAACTGATAGTGTATTGGGTACGTAGCTTTTGGTTTTTGTTTATTTAGGAGTTCCGCAATCCAGGGTAGTGCAATTGGTATTGTTGCTTTGTTTTGGAACAACATACAAATCCTGTTTCGAGTTCTGGATGTAGGTAACACGTTGCAAGGATAGACGATACACTTCGGAGGTGGTGACGATATATGTTAATGTTTTCTACACTACCATGAGTGTCATCGTTTACTCGTAGAAAAGATAAGACTTATTAATATCAAAAATCTTAATAATTTAAAATAAATTAATTGTTAATAAGATAATATAGCTTCACCAAAAGTAATATCAAATAATAAGTATATAATTACATTATTTCAGTGTTTCCTGGGTTCTTGTATCCAACTCAGGCCCTTAAAAATGGGGTATTTGCCTCAATTTTCTTTTGTACAAAATTTTATACTAAACAACAAGTAACACTAAAAGAAAACGTTTCTGAAAATGGTATCAAAATTGGTTATTAAAAAAAAGAAGAAATTCTAATAACTGTTTTACAGTTAACGTGTTGGGAACGTCTTTCTATCTGTTTTCTACGCGCATATCCTAATGGCGGTAACGTCACATTTCAGTTTGTGCATCCTTGACAGTTTCTCCTTTTACTAGGTTTAAAAGGTTTCTAAATTATTTAACTTTGAACCGATTTGTTTATTTTCACTATGAAAAATAATTATGAAAAATAATAAATTGAGAATTTCATTTTCAAAAAAATACTCCAAAAATGGAATATTCCAGTATGGATTTGACAGTAGAAACTTACGTATACTCAGTGTACATTACGTGTGTAGGAATATTGTTAGTAATGACGTCTCAAGTCCCTGTCACGTCGGTGGTCCCGCACTTTATGATATGTAGACATCGGAACATTAGGTTCATCAATTTAGCGATCAAAAATACTGAGAGTTCGATACGGATCGGTTAGTTTAGATTGCTAAGGCGGGAGCGAAGCGGAGCGAAGTTCCCGCTTTAGCCTTCGTAGTTATTTTAATCAAAAGTTCTCATTACCTCTGCATATAATATTAACATATCATTACAAAAAAAAACATACATTACACAAAAATGTCTACATCATAATTTCAACCAACATTAAATTCTTGAACAAAAAAACTTTCTCATCCATTAGATAATTACTGAAACTTGTCCCCACATTTGTTTATTCACAAGAAAGTCGGCGGTGGCAGCTTAATGGCGTGTTTCCGACGATAAAAATTATGTTCTTGCCTTAAACAGTGCTTGGAACGAAACCTGCGGACACAGCTAACAATGAAAACTTTTAATGACATCAGAAAAAGCAATGATAATAAAAGATTTTATTGGTTTATAGACGTGAATAATGTAGTCGGTCTATTTATAGACAACTTCTGTTAGCAGCTACATCGGTGAGAAAGTAAAAATAATGTCTCCAAGTAACATATCGATGCGGTCGCATCCTATTCTTATTCTTTATTGTACACAAAAAAAAAATACAAACAATAAAAAAACAGGACATTTGATGTAAGCACATAGGCGAGCTTAACCCACAACTGGGTTTTCTTATAGCAAACCATGGGATTTAAAATGAAATTTTGCATTTGAGGAACCTTGAATTTTCAAGGTACAACAAAAGAAAAAAAAAACATATGAATTGAATTTAACTTAAGACCAAAAATATACTAAACAGACATAATTACAGCACACTATACATAAACATAATATATACAATAAATAAATACTTATTCACATACATATTTTTAGGTCATGTTGACAGGAAACATAATGCTAGCGGAGGAGGCGACCGCATGAGTGAGGGAACGTACATCCTCACGCACGCACCAGCCGCCGCAACAGAATACAACCCGGCCGCTGAGAATCGCAGAACGATCTCTGGCTACCATAGGTGCGGGCTTATGGACAACGAACAAGGAGTAGTTCGCCGTTCGTTCGTCCTATAGGAAGCCCGCGTCGTCGACGGCACGTAGTGTCCCAGGTACGTCTGAAAGAGATGTTATCAAACAGTAGAGACTCAGCAGGGCCTGTGCCTTCTAGGGCCATGAGAAAAGTATGAAAGGGGTACTCATGGTCTCAGAACGCAAAAAGCAACTGTTTAGCCAGTAAAAGTTTCACACGCCCACTCGATTCATCCAAGAGCGGGAAGTCATTAGATGATGTACCACTTTAAAAAAAGGTAACATTATATACTTTGGTCCTATTTCAGGACATGAAGATACTTCACGTCTTAACAGATAGACAGAATTCCTTTCACATTTATAATATGAGCATGGATCTATTTTAGAACAGCTGAGCTTAATTACTAAACTTAAGCACTCAAGATTAAGTTTGATTGTAGTTTTGATGATGTTTATTTCAAAATGTATAAACTCGGCTTCAATTTAATCGTTTGTAAGTCATATTCTTGTATCAAACTGAAAACTGAGTGATTAAGAACACTGAATATGTATATATTTCAAGTGCGTTTCAAAGTTTCTGGCAAAATGATTCAAGCCATAATAGAATTACAATAGACTGATGCACACGTGTAACACGCCCGATTTGTACGTAAAACAACATTTTAACTTATTTAACTTTAACTTTATTCGTATCATACATACATTGTAGGTAAACAGTAATAAGTTCCCTGTTTCCCAAACTAGGCCATTTGCCTGTGACTTGGACGTCAGTTCCTCCAGAAATATGTATTCAAATTCACATAGGCATGCTTTTAAAACAATTGCTACACTTAAACATCGCGTGGCGTGTAACAAGTGTACCTCTACAAGTCTAGTTTCCATAATAAAATGTATGACAACCAACGCGCTTAGATTGGCGTGTGTGCCACACGTGTGCGCAGTGTAGTTCTAATTTCGTAGATCCAAGTTCATAGAATGGGAAAACTGCCGGAGGTAGACGTCCCCTTATTTAACAACATTTGTTTTTGCAATAAAACAAATGTTTATTGTGGAAGTATTTCCTCACTAGATGCAGCTAGTGGAGAAGCCATGCGAAGTTAGTTTGTCGAAGGAAACAATATACTTTCAAGATAAAAAGCATCCAAATGCGTTCAGTTGTTCGAGCGAATGTAACAAACATGCACACTCATAAACTTTTCCTTTTATTATATTAGTGTGATTACTTACTGTAAGTACTGAAGAACATCGACAATTTGTAATTTACACTAATATTATAAAAAAGTAAAGTTTGTTTTTACATTTAT
Source organism: Mythimna albipuncta (assembly GCA_929112965.1). Classification (NCBI taxonomy): domain Eukaryota; kingdom Metazoa; phylum Arthropoda; class Insecta; order Lepidoptera; family Noctuidae; genus Mythimna; species Mythimna albipuncta. The sequence continues at coordinate 14,907,217 of OV815969.1, forward strand.
TTTGTTTGTAGGACGTAATCTCTGAAAATACTGGTTCGATAAACAATTTTTTTTCACCGATAGAAAGCTGCTTTATTCCTGAGTGACATAGGCTATATTTAATGTACGCGAGTGAAGCCGCGGGCAAAAGCTGGTGGTGTATCTCTATCTGCTTAATTCTTTCCACAAAATATTCAAAAACAAAATACAATGACAAGGTATAACCCTACCCCAGGGCAGTGGTATTGTTTGTAACCGTGTCACCGCGGTCCTGGAACGCAAAGGGCAACTGAAGAAACACGGGTGGGATGTAGTTAATAATAGCCTGTCACTCTCTCGTTCCACCCAGCTCGGGTGAGCTAAGTAGGCGGCCGCATACGTGAAACGAACGGACTTCCTCACGCGCAAGCCACCGGGATCCCAACCCAGATCTCACCATAGACCATAGGCGTGGGCTTGATGAAGGCAAGCAATCAGTAGCTCGCCGTCCGGTAACCGTCCGACCGAACTCGAGTTGTCGACGGCGCGTAGTGCTCCACGCGCGCCTTAATGAGACATCAGCAAAACCGTAAAGGCACAGCATTGGGGCCTGGGTTTTACTTCCAAAAGTAAGACCCGGATTCCTGGAACTCAAGGTAAAGAAGGATAACTGGATTTTGGTCATTAAAATTATGCCACGCCCTCCCGTTTTTTATGGTGGGAAAATCATCTAATGACATGTCCCGCTCTTAGGCGGAGTGGAAGATAGTGTCAGACTCTTACTGACTAAAAACCCACCCCGTTCCTTCGTGCTTTCATACCTACCATACATATACCTTTCATACTCTTTCGAAACTAACTCTGGCCACAGTAACGCCCTCTTGCTTCTTTAGAATGGGAGATAAGTCACTGGATCCCACTTAAAAAAAACCCAGAGCGGGTGAAGTTGTTTAATGATTTTCCACACCAGGAAAAGGAAAAAACCCTCTACCAACATGTAACTTGAAGTGTTTCAAGCAATTTTCTAACATTAATCCAATTACTAACATTAATAGATTTCCAAGCAAGGTTATTCCCTTACGGGAATAGGACCATTGAAATAAATACACTAGGTTATTAAATTTATGGTTATATCACCATTCTAGTGTTTATTTAGCCTCTGAACAAGTCAGCCACTTGAGACCGCTGCCTGGCACAGTTCTTTATTTATTTTACCTGCTCAACATACCGGCTTGTTTTATTTATACATTTTTAGGAGCTCGGAATTATTGTTTTGTTTAGTTTACTTTTGGAAAGTATTTTTTTAATTTGTTGTTGTGAACCTGGCTTCGATTTGATCGTTGTTGTTAAACTAAATAGGATGTCTTTTATGTTGGGCTTGCGGACAATGAGCAATGGGTAGCTCGCTGTCCGGCCGTCCGGTTACTGTCCGGAGCAAGCCCAAGTCGACGGCGCGCACTGTTCCCGCGCGCCTCAAGGAGTTGTCAGCAACAGCAGGGGCCCAGCTGTGTCAAAGCCTACTGGAGCCAGGGTTATCCGAAAGGGAGCTCGAGCCCCGGTATGAAGGCTTGAAGAAACGGGGTGGGTTTTTTAGTTAGTAAGAGTCTGACACTATCTCTCGTTCCGCCCAAGAGCGGGGGTTGTAATAGGATGATTTTCGCCAACGAAAAAAAAAAGTTATTTAACATAGTCGGCCTTATAATGTTCCCACTGCTGGGACGGTCTCCTCTCTAGGAGAGAGAATGGACCGTAATCCACCACGTGGGCCCAGTGCGGGTTGGTGGATGTAAAAAAAAAAAAAACATGTCTTCCAATTTTTTGGTTCTAGGACGATTGTTCGATGTTTTCCTTCACCGGAGCCCTGGGACCCAGGCAAGGAAGGAGCAGGAGTAAGTTTTTAGTCAGTAAAGTCTGACACTATCTCTCGCTCCGCCCAAGAGCGGGGGATGTCATTAGATGATTTTCTCACCAACAAAACAAAAGTGATAACTTATTTTTATTCTTACTAGTTGCTGTCGGTAGCATTGTTCGCGTGAAAGTTAAAAAATATTCCCTAAAGGAACATACTCTCGGGTTATCCTATGCACCAATCCACTGCGTGGTCTACCCCTGAACCAAAAAACTATATCCTTTCAGGCACACAGCTTTCACCAAACCACTTATATATACACTTATACACAGATAAGACATTGTTCTTCAAATCCTAAAACGATACAGTCGAGTTTCATATTTATTCCCCACTATCACACTATCCTTAAAGAAAATGACCACTAGTACCACAACAAACACGTGTATTTACTAACCTTGTCATGTCGGACCGTAATCTGAAGCCATTCGAGTAACTTCACAGTTACTTGGCGCGTTATCGGTACAAGGGTAGCAGGGGACAGTAGGGGACAGTTTGCGTCCCGGATTGGGGACAAACCTTCCAGTTTGTGAGGACTACAGGTGTATCATATGTCGATCGACTGCTGTTTGTTTAAATAGGCGGTGTATTGTATGTAGGGTGAAGTTATTTTTATATTCGCGTTGTTTATATCGAAAAAATCTTTTGAGTTGCTAAGTGCAATGAACAATGCAATGAGCTGATAAGTTATATTCCAGTTGCTACATATTATTTACAAGTTTAAAAAACACTTAATGTGCCCTAAAGAATGTGCCCAAAAGACTGGCTGAATTGGCATGACAATATATATTTCGCTAGTCTTTTGGGCACATTACGACATGTTATATGGTAATACTTACCTTCTCTCTATGGCAAAAGCTAGCTTTCGCGATTTGACAAATTACTCAATGAATCTAATTCATCCAAATTAATCCAAAAGTAAATCACGATTTGCATCTCTTATTCAAAATTCGTCACGTTAATCTCCTAATTTATTTATTGAGAATTTAATACTGTATTTATCATCATACTCCACAAATTTTTAATTAGTACAGCGTATTAAAAACATTTCCTCGCTAATTTTTCCACGATTACGTTCCAGCACTCGCAAGCGTCGAGCATACCCAATGGTTGCAAAAACTGAAATGGCTTCATGAATATCGTGATCCCGAGAGTGCTCGTAACGAAATACTTTAAAAAAATTAATATGATCACCGGGGATGGTATCGATCCTGCATCCTTGCGGTGTAGCGTGTCTGCGAATATTATTAATGGATTCTAAATTGCCTTTAAAGCATACTTCCGCGACGAAACGTACGTGTCAACGAGGTTACTTTCGCAAATGGATTATATTAATATTTGTGTACAAACACTCGTCCGTGACGATGCTTGGTTTTGTGTGATAAGGAGAATGGTATTTCTGATTTTAATATGAGCAATAACTACTTACTCATATTGAAATGGGAAACACCATTCTATCTTCCATTCAAAAGAAACTTCGAATATTTGTCATTTTAATAAAAACACACACATACAGCCTGGAATTAGGTTTGATTTAAATTCATGCTATCTTTACACTTTTATGTAGTATTTTCTAAAAGATGTGCAGTATTAATTTCTTCTCTATTGAACAAGAAACTTGGAAGGTATATTATTTGACCGTAGACTTCAACGTAGTCAGTCACTCACTTCCAAAACTGAATCATTTACTATTACTAACCAATTCACGCAATCAAATGTCCGTATTTCTTGCAGCGTTAGTTTTATCTTCTACTGAAATCCACTAGAAACTTGCTGTATTGTTTGACCATCTGTCTTCAACATAGTCATTCACTTCCAGAACAGAAGCATTTACTAACCAAATGTGTATATTACGCGTGATGGTAATTGACGCAATCACATATCCGTATATCATGCGCATAACACAATAATGGCGGGTCGTGTAAAGTAATTACACATAGTTTGATTTAGCTGATGAGGGTGGCTATAAACGACCGTGGTACAAACACAAACAAATCTCAAAATTCATGTGGGCCGCACGTTTGTTTATAATCCTAATGTGTTAGAGGCTTTATAATTTACAGTGGCATATTGCTTGAATGGTGTTAGGTTTTGCTGACGATATGGTTTTGGTGAAATGTGATTTACTTTTTACTGCTAATGATAAGTGCAGTTTTATCTCGGAAAATATTTTATTACTACTTTAAAAGTCAGAAGAGTTCAACGTTACGTAAAGGAACGCAGTTCTCTGAGTAGTGGTTGTCAAAGATATATAGACATAGGGACGTCCTCACTCATCGGCTTTTTAATATAACATTACATATTTTCGTGTGCCAATGCCAAATAAATATGTTTACATCTTTCATTTACATTAAAATTTCAGATCCCATTATACTTCAGACCGTCTGAAGTATGATGGGATCGCAGCAAATTCTTATGAGGCTAAAAACATGCTTACATGGTTTCGCTCTAAAACATGCTAGGTCGTGCGCAGTATGGCCGCATGTCACTGCATTTTCGGCCTTTATACTAAAGAAGAATTCAACAAAAGAACATCGGAATAATCATAACATAATCTTATCACAAACTTCCGCATAATCTTCTCCAGCAAGATAAGACAAATAAATGTGACACTGATTCAACCCATAATTTGCCGTCGATATGAATGGAGACAGATAAATTCCTTTATCTAAGCCGATCAGTTATGATTGATATAACGTTCACTCGTAATAGACATCCGAGTAATCTATAGAAATCTATATATAAATACGACTATTTGCTTGTGTTTGCAGAAGATAATTAAAGCAAACAGGCTGTATAGCAATTTTAGAATTGGATCCAAATGTTTTCACTAATAACAAACAGTAAAATGTGAAATTTAATTGAAATCGGACCTCAATTTCGATTTAGTTTCAAGTATTGACGTGACAATACATTAGAAACTTTCGCATAAGCAATTAAAATCAAAATTCGGGTTGGTTTTGATTGAATAAACTCATAAACAAAATTTGGTTTACTCAGCTAACAAAACTTGGATTATAAATTATTGGTTATTTAAATCTTTGAATATATTAAGGAAGTTTCTAACTAGATAATCTAAGTATTTATCTACTGATGGAATGTTAAGTGCTATTACGAACTTAATTTTCATTGTTTAGTCTGATTTATAATCCTTCGAAATAAATTAAGTTGAGAAACTATTTGAAATGGTTATTGTTAATCAATGGAGTGTTTATGGAAGGGCGAGCTTCTAAGCGAACTTTGTGCGATTAAAATGTTGTTGCACTGCGCCTACCATATATAAAGTTTTGACCATCGTCATCCAGTTGCATGGGTTGGAATTTCACAATTTAATCCCACCAATTCGTTTCATTATCAGACCACTAGACGTACGGCGTTGCGCCACCGGTACATGAAGGACATTCCATGCATACGTACAAAGCGTTTTGGGAATACATTCGTTTTGTATAAATGTCGTAGCAAAAGCCAATAGGTAATCGACACGAGACTGCTGCGATTACAGATACGAACGCTTCATGTACAAGTTGTTTAGCATTAAGTATCGTATGCGTTGAGTCTAACGTCCTTTGATGAACAGCTCGCTCTGGGTGGATCAAGATGTCAGACTTTAACTCTTTGAATGCCGTAATTAGAGACACAATAGAAAGACAATTGCTTATGTCGAACTGTGTAACATAAGACATTCAAAAGGTTAACTGACTAGAACTCTTCTGTGTTCCTTCAGTTGCCCTTTGCGAGGATCACGGTAACTTTTGATGCTGTCATTAGCTCCCTACGTGAAAAGGTAACAGGGCACTTGATGCAGAATGAAAGGTGGGACATGATCTGCAAAGAGACGCTGCACGAACACTGAAGATCAGAACTATCTGAGAATCCCCATCAGTTGATGGCATTGCCGTGGCCGCATTTAACTAGTTTTGCCATCGACACGCGTAGCGATACTAGTAGAAGACGGTAATTTTTTTGATCAGTCGGTAACCAAGTTGTACATACAACGTTGGACGCAATGTGTCGTGGGTTCGATTCCCACCCTGGACAAACGTTTGTGTGATGAGCATGATCATTTGTTCTGTGTCTGGGTATAATTTATCTATAATATGTATGTATTTAGAAATATATATGTATGTTTATCAGTTGTCTGGTACTCATAACACAAGCTCTGCTTAGCTTGAGACAAGACGGCGTTGTGTGATAGTTGTGTGGAATATTATTATATATATTATATTATATTAATGATTGATGACGCAAGGGTAGGTCTCCATAATATCTCTATATGTCGTACCCTCAAAAAGCGAACATGAATTAGGCACGGTAGGCGAGCGTTTGGTTGGCCAAGAAGACTGATTTGATATACCGTGAAAACCTAAAAAAATACAGATACTTCTATTGTCGAAATAAATAAGTTTCAATTATGGCAACGGTAGCTTCCACACTAGATCAAACCCATCTGCAGGCAAAGCAATGTCGCAGTAATAGTGAAGACAAGAACTCATAACGTAAAAATATGAAACATTTAAAGTTGAAATATAGGTTGAAACAAAGGTACTAAGACCGTTAAAGCACTTGAGAGACTGCAGCGAAATATTTCACATCTTTCATCTGCCATTGCCCGAGGAGAGCGGAGACATGACCCTATGCCTTGGCAGGCAGACTGCCAAATGCACTAAAGACTGTGCCCGGCGATTCTGCCCTGTCTAAATAAATTATTGTTATATGCTTTATGGTAGGGTTGACACTGATTTCATAATGTTGAATTTTATACAGGGTTATTTCTAAAACACTGGCAATCTATCAAGACTACGGTTTTAACATCATGAACAACAACTTTTGTTCTATGACTTTTAAAAATGTATCAATAAAATATTGTTAATGCAAAGCATGCGATAGTACAATAGCGGAAGGAAGTGGAGATCGGTTGGCGGGGGTACTTGATGCGGTTGCGTCGCATCATACAGACGTAGGTAGGTATAGCCAAATACAGAGTTGAAATTTGTTAGATAGAACAACGAAATCTTGAAGGTTTGTTTTTGGTAAATGTATTATGTTTTGTAAAAATTCATAGAACAAAAGTTGTTGTTCATGATGTTAGTTAGTATTGCAATCCTGCAAAGCTGTTAGTGTTTTACAAATAACCCATGACCTATTGAAGGTTCCGGCAGTATGCTAGTTGCGAAAAGAACAGGTAGTTCGCGAAACGCGATCAGAGGTTAATCTATTGTGTAAAGATTTCGGAGCAGTGGTGGCCGACCTGCCGACAAAAATTTAAAGACATGTGTCATTCACCAACCCGCACTGGGCCCGCGTGGTGGATTACGGCCCATTCCTTCTCCGAGACAGGATGTCTGAGTCCCAGCAGTGGGAATATTAAAAGGCTGATTGTGCAATGCTTATGTACAGATTTCTGAAGCTTTATGTAAATGTATTCTACAATTAATTTAAAAATTGTAAACATAAAGTACAATTAAGAGTATCTGTATAGGAAAGAAAAAGACAACAGTTAAAAGGAGGACGAATTTAATTGAAACTTTATGTCTTCATATTCGTGTTCTTTATTCATCCAAGAAAGCTGACGGAATCACGGACGTCGAGTAATGAGTAGCTCAACATTTGATCATCCAGTAATTGACCAGATCGAGCCCAAGTCGTCGACAGCACGTTCCACGCGCTCCTAATAGAGGTGTCAGCAGACTGTAGGAGCCTAGTAGGGCCAGTAGCCCATTAGGACCGCGGCGATTTTCTGAAAAAGGTAATTCGTGGTAATTCGTGGTAAAGCAAAGAGAAGGATATAGGTTAGATTTTAGTCAGTAAAAATCTGATACGCCCTCCCAACTACATCCTGGAGCGGGTAAAATCATTGGGTGATAAACATTAAAAAAAATGCAATGATCTTATGTTTCTTGAAAGAAAGATAATGATAGAATAAAACCTGTTTCTACCCCCGCTGTTGTTAAAATAATGGTGGCCATTTGCTTGAATGATGAAGCAGGGTCATTATGCACTAGTTATTTTCAAATTACAAATAATTGTTTAAAGTAGCTTTTGTTACATAAAACCTAAGGAAAGATTTTCTTTATACGACCAAATATGGACAGGAATAAGGATATACTTATTGCGATAGCGAATTTTTTTGAAGTGAAAACTTCTTTAGCGGCGTTGAGCACTTTTTCTGTAATGGGTATAAAATCTTAAACTCGCGTCAGGACACGTGACCTGATCGAAAAAGCGTAAGACGGATGGAGAGTAGACAGCTATCCCCTCTCTACGGCGCGGCGAAAATGTATGCCTGGGCCTACTGTTTCAAATATATAGATATATATTATATATATAATATACATATATATATTATATATATTCTATATACATATATATATTTTATTTATATATATATATTTATTTATATATATATATATATATTATATATATTTCAAATATATAGATATATATAAATATATATATATATGTCAACGTTAATAATCAAGTTTTCACTTCTGCCGGCACTCCCGGAGTGCAACCCGTCTTTTTTTTTTTACTTTGGAATGTTATTTTTTTACAATAGTTATTTTAAAACGTTTCTTAAAAAAATAAATAATAAAATATACCTAAATCTGATTTACTTTATTGAATAACTAGTGACACGCCCTTACTTCACTTGATTAGTAATTTATTATAGTGGAATCATGACAGAATGATATATGTAGTTTATATAGTACAGATGCGGTTAGGCCTTTAGGAATAAATAATAAAATTAAAGGTATAAAACTTATTTCAAACATTATGCTTTTCTTTGAATTACTCATTCGTAAAATTCGTTAAATATTACTGTCTTTAAAAAGGCAAAAGCAAAAGCAGTAATAGTGAAGCTTTACAGGATGCCTTTTGGAGAGTGTGCGCAGGGATTGCATGACTTCATTTCACCATCGAACAACCCGATGAACGGTGAGAATCCACCCTTACATTGTTGAAGCCTCTACGGTTCGGACCAAGCGTTTTGCCTCGTCTATTGTATGTATATTTAGTCCGTAGTTATGTTTAGTTTATATTAAAGGACTGGAATAATTTGCCTGCTGCGGTCTTCCTGTCCGATTATAATTTAGGTGTCTTCAAGGCTAGAGTGAATAGGCTCTTAATAAATGAATGCGCCTTACCATCAACGATTGCATCACCACTTACAATCAGGTAGGATTGCAGTTAAGCACTAGTTTATATCAATTTAAAAAAAAAGCTTCCTAGCTTTCGTTACGCAAACTCAAACTGAAAATGCAGACTACCAAATACGAAAATCTTTCTACCTTTTGTGTAATGCAATAATTACACAAAGGATTGGTGCCTTTTGTTTACGTATTATGCAGAATTATTTTTAACACAAAGGAGCTATCAAACCTTCATTTCAGTGTTCCATTAATCAAAGACAAAATTCGATGGAATTGAATTTCAGAACGCGTATTTTCTTTATTATACTTCTCCCCTTTCATGGTAGATACATATTCGTAATTACGGGAAACGCGTACCAAAATAATAGATCCCGTACTGACTACGGTACGAGTTCTTTGAAGATGAATATGTTTTTAAAGTTACTCCGGTTTTTAGGTATATGTAAAGGTTTTATTAGGCGTCCATGTGATGGATATGAACAAACTCCGACTTGATTTGATTGTTAGTTTATTTTTGTTCATCCTTTTGAGTTTTTAAGTAATTAGATCGATTGATATATTTTTTATTATACACCATAATTACAATTTCAGTAGAAGCTTATATTTAAATGGGTTGGCTCAATGGGCGGTCTTATCGCTAGAAGCGACTTTTTAACATACAAATTTTGGATTGATTTGAGAGAGAAAACCAAAATGATATGCAGGTAGTTCAGTATTGATTACTTTTGTACTTTCATCGAGTATATTATAAAGGTATTCAATACGAATGGCGTTCAAATATCTTTCACTAGAATGTCTTTAAATAACACGAAAGAGATTGTAATTAAATCAGATGCTCCCTAGAGACGGGTTGAAACGTTAACGTCTTTACACATAGCTTTTTAACACAAAAAAAAAATACTACTCAATAGAGTGTCTTGAACACTCGCACAATCGAAAAACAGACATAAATAACTTTTCGACTACATCTACGTTCAATATTGATCCCTCTTTGTCTTCCATTGAACTTTTTTTTCTACCACAGTTGTATGAATTGAACGGCGGAACCACAAAGCAAATGAATGCGGCGCTCGTGAAACAAATTGAAAGAAAAAAATACGATTCGATATTTGAAACAGGGAACGAAAATATGCGCGATCGCCGGTTAGGAAAGATGAGACTGCAGAAAAGAATTTTTGACAGTTTTGCGCGTAGGACTTTCAATAGGCCTGTCTTTATTGTTCTTTTTTTTCGGGAATGTTTGAAAAAGAAATGAATGCTGAAACTCTGCTAGTGTAAAACACTCACTGTCAAGTAAGTATGATGCAGAGTATAAGTACGATGTAGTATTAATATTGTACCTATTGAGATATAGTGATCTAATGACAGTAGGTATATTAGGTGGTATTTTATTTTTTGATATAAATATTTATCCCCTTGTAGTAAATGTGGATTCTATAAAAAGACTCTGCACTGTTACATTCACGCTATCTAGCCTAGCCGTTTTAGTATTTACGTAAGTCGTGCTACTCGGGGTTACGTAATTATCTATCTATCTTAACATACTGAAACTTTCATGTCCCATATAACATCAGAAGTCGTTAATACCAGGTATCATTTGTAGACTTTTGACAGTCATTACGGAAAGTCAGTATTGCTGAGAGATATCGTATTACCCATTTACTGGGTTGGAGAGGTCAGATAGGCAGTTATGCCGTGTAAATTACTCGTATCAAGAAGAATCTGGTTTGACTGCAAGCCGACTCCAATTTAGTTGGAAATAAGCTATTCAGAGATAAGCTAAGAAACGAGCAGTGGTGGCCGAGGGGTAAAAACCCCGACTTACGAGTGTGTAGGTCGCAAAAAAGTAATGTTACTTTATGTAATTTATTTCGTCACCACTGCACTCAAAAAGGAAAACATCGTGAGGAAACCGACATGTCCTAGAACCAAACATTCGAAGACGTGACATTCCCCAACTCGCACTGGACCCGCGTGGTGGATTACAGCCCATACCCTCTCCTAGAGAGGAGGCCTGAGTCCCAGCAGTGGGAACATTAAAAAGGCTGATGGATGAAGCAGAATCTTGTTTGTTTGGAAGCAACTCCAAATTAAGTTGGAAATAAGCTAAGCAGAAAATGGTTTACGAACACAAAAAAAATCTATAACACCATGAACGCCTTTTCATTTGCTAAACGCAATGAATGTTTTAGAACTCACTCGAAGACTACGGTATAGAGCGCATTTTGCCTTTCAATTCGATGCAAATAAATTTTATCAAAGCACACTTGATATCGAAGGAGGTTTGCGGAATGTTGCCAGTGCTTTGATAATAAAAAAAATATATAAGGGGTTGATTGAGACTGAACGCTTAACTATGCAAAATATGGCGTTTAATTTAAGTTTTAATTTCTGGTTATAAATTTTTTTTTATAAAATACGGTTCGAAGGGCAGTCCAATTGTACAAGATTCTCGCACTTACTGGTATGATAACGAGGCAATTCTATGAGGGTGACAAAATAAAACCTCGGTGTTGATTTTTTTTTTGTTGGCAATTGTCTGCTACACAGCATGCCATGGTTTTTAAATTCCCGCACGGAACAAATATTTCTATAGTCTACTGATATTAGTCATTTTGATTCTGAGTGTCCTCTATAATTATTACATGTATGGGACCACACCCTCGACCAAGGAGTAATTACTAGTGTGGGGATGAAAAAAAAAACAAATAGTGATGTGACTGATGTGCAGGTGCGAAATCTGTTTTTTTTTAACTGTGCTTTAAATATTTATATAACTAAATCAATAATTTATATATATAACTGTTATTGTATTGTCATCAGTTGATATAAGTAAAGTTCACGAGTTCAATCAAATTGAACATAATTAATATTGAAACATAATTATTAGGTACGTTTATAGTGTTAATTGGAGTCAGAGTCAATAACCGAGTATTGACATTTATGCTGTAGTTAGTTGGTTTGTTACAATTTTAGAATAATTATTTCGTTTGATGTTTAAAATTGTTATGTAATGAAGCCAAATTCAAATAATTTATTTGAATTATACCCTTAAAACATACATTTAACTGTAAGATTTACTGGGCACGCCATAATCTCAAGGGGGTAAGTTTTTTCTTTGAGGAGTGACTGGAGAGGCACGACGTCCTCCCTTTCCCATTCGGCGTTTTCTAGTTTTCACCATTGTGTGAACTGCCCAGAGGTCACGATGAAGCATGCGGTGCAAGTGTGCCCCGCTTAGTTGGAGCACCGCCGTGACTTCGTGGACACAATCGGCGGCTGCGATCTGAAGCGTAACAAAACTATGTTAGTTGTCACTAAAAAAAATACACTAGTTATCAATATCGAAATACTCCTATGTTTTTATTGCCACACATGGACCTTTTTTGACGTGGGAAATCCCCTGACTCCTTTTTTTATTTTTTTATTTTTAAGATGGGAAAAAATCATGCATTGACATCCCCCGCTCTTGGGCGGAGCGGGAGATAGTGTCAGACTCTTACTGACTAAAACACCCACCCCGTTCCTTCTAGCCTTCATACCGGGGTTCGAGCGCCCTTTCGGATAACCCCCAGACTCCTGAACTTCTCCTACTCAAGAGTGGAGCGAGAGTTTGTGTCTTATTTTTAGTGACTAAAACCCACGATAACTATTTCAAACGTTCCCACAGCTCACAAATGACGCTAAATATATGTTTAAAGCATCGATATATAGGTACTATGAATATAAGTCAATGGTTTAAAGTAACACTAAAAGCTTTTTAAATATTCCTTTTGATTAATTCTCGAACAAAAACAGGTTTCCCGTTTACGTCGTGTTTGCTGCTAGTGACAATAAAGTGTTTTGTAAGGAGCTAACGTGGTACTTAAGCCGCAAGCACCTTTTAAATGGATCTCTAACGTTAAAGAAAGATTTTGACAAGATTATCAGTGCTAAACACATTTCCAATTGGGAATAAAACGCATCAACATGAAAATATAAAATCAAACAATAAACAAACGATTCTCTTTTTAAATCTACAGCATAAACAAAACGCTTCTCAATTGTTTTTCAATCGAGTGGCGTGATTCTAAAATCAAACCGAACATTGGTTCAGCTCCGAGCCTTTTGAAAACAATACTCGTACAACATTTTTGTTGTGGGTTCTATCGAACGGTATTCTCGTGGAAATTGATATGTAATATTGTTGTGAGGGCTTCGCAAACAAGATTAGATTCGGGGACGTGCCTTAGGCTGGCGGTAAATCTAATTGTGACTCTTGTCAGAGGCGTCGATCGACGGATGAATCCACCAACGGACGCCTGTTATTATTTACATTTTATTTTTGATTGAAGACCTTTCAGCGCTTCAATTTGGGAACGATTGGACAAGGTTGTACCAGCGGCATTGTGATGACCTTTGAATGTCATCGAAGCGTTCGCATTTTGGGTTATTTAATAATATCTCGTACCTACCTATATTATTTATACATTAAAAATATAGAAAAAGATTTGTTTGACCTTAAGTTATTGGTAAAATAGAAATGGAATATTGGATAAAACCAAGCTTATGTTTAATATCATTCAAACCTTATCTAAAAGTATCAAAAGATTTAGTAAATATTGTAATTGTTTTTTTTGGTACAATTCATAAACTCAAGCCAATATCTGAAGTTAAACCTCAAATCTCTGGAGCTTTGTTGTAAGAAAACTCAAATTCTGGAGCTCACCTTTTTGCATCAACTATCTTTTGTTTCTGAACGTTTTGTGTGCAATAAGCACAATTCAAAAATGTCAGTTCTCCTGTCTTAGCTCCGTTATCTACGACAATTCTTAGACGATGTAATATTCATATCATGCAAAGAAATAAACGATTACGTCGGCCAAAGAATCTAAAGAGACAATCCTAAGCAAACATATTTGAGTTCCCTTATGACGTATGGGTTTCCTTAGCGCTGAACATTAGGCAAAGTTTCACGGACAAACCGACTCAGGTTGAACGTGACGGGGGTCTGAACGAACGAACCGATGCTTCCTCGCTTCGTGCCAAAACGGTGGAATAAGCCCTTAGGTACCGTGTGGAGCTAAGACATGGACTAAATGGATTACAACTTGGACAGAATAAGGGTAAATGTGTATTGTGTTCTTGATTGAGTGTGTTGATACTTGGAAGTTCTGAGTTTTAGCTTGTTTAGCATACTTGCGTAACGTTATTATCAACAGTATTTAGGTAGACACTGACATTCAAGCGGTCGATACATAAAAGTCAAATATACGCGCATATTGAATAATTCCAATTCTAATATTGTTCACTGAACCAATAAAAACCAATTGCAGTGAACTGAAAAATAAACAAATAAGCATAACATATACAAATACAGGCTTTTTTTGCTCCCAAAGCTTACAGACGTAATAAAAACAGAACAACTTGTTATTTTCTCTCAGACATAACATACTTTAGAACTTATTTAATATCTGAGAGCAAAAATCTGAAAAACTTCGATGCCTAAGTTCTGGATGATAACAAAGAAAATAATCCCTTTGTGGTCAGCTCGGGGCAACGGTTTACAGGGATGGTCCTTTCAAAGAAAAAACTCCCAAGGCGAAAGTTCAAATGAGCGATTTTAGTACATCCCACGGGGGAATTAAGAGAAGAGGAATATTTAAAATATAATAAAAATAATCCTCGAAAGTAACAAGGTCGGGCAGGGATAAATTTATGGCTTCCAATTGGCTGCTCCGCCGCTTACCCCAGTTTTTCACTTGTTTAATCTTTTGTAGGTCACTTAGGGCGCACACGGCTTTGTTTCACTGATCCCGGGTACTTTGGAATAGATACGGTTTGGACATAGAGATCACTCTCTGAACAGTATCATTTTTCTTTTAAAATACTGGCTAAAACGTAGCTTCACATAATGTGTTGCTTTTGTGTTTTTTTTTTCTTTATTTATTTCTAGAGGGTTTAATTACAAACTGATTTTCCCACCCTCATCGGTACAAACAATTATTCTATAAATTTAATAGTATCATAATTATGTTCTAAATCCTATTTTAGCTAGTCTATCCGCTGAATTGCCCGTGGAGGGTCGATCCGGTACATGAAACTATCGATTTGTAAAGATAAAATTAAAAAAGAATGTACCTTTTTTATGCCGACTATAGTTAATAGTCGGCGTTGCGGACAAACTACCTACAGGTCATTCAACTCGCTCAGCTGACGTTTTCTTAAAGAAATTAATTTCGTACATGCGTAAATAAATACGATTTTTGAAAAAAAGGAACTTTATTTTTTAATTTTATCTTTACAAATCGATAGTATTTCATGTACCGGATCGACCCTCTACGGGATTAAAGCGATTAAAATTTAGCGGTGTATACTGCATCCTTTGACAATGGGAACGCAGTAATACTGTTACATCTAGTGACTTGGGTAAAATTGAAATTGAAATTGACACACTCCATGTGTTGTTTTTTAATTAAGAAACAAATTATAGAGTAGTCAAAATGCTAGAGTAACACCCGGCTTCTAAAGTAAGATTTTAAAGTAAGGAAGTTGTCAAACTGTAATGCTCAAGTTTGACAAGTACTCTTGTAAAAGGAGAGTTTGCAAAGTAATTAATCCTCATTTCTGAAACCGGATGATTTATCAATCATTTTGACGTGGTGTAAACAGAAAGTCCACTTTATCGTTTGTGTTAGCCACTTTGGTGGAGGCACACCACGTGTTCAACTCAAGGGTACTCTGCTTTTTTTGGTGTTTCGCTCTTCACTAAAAGCGGGACGAGTGCAAGATAGTGTGTTGGACTTTTACTGCCTAACTAAAAGCCATCTGTGTATCCACGGTATCTGTTTCAAACAATTCCGCAGATCTTGCTAACATCGGGTCGGGTGGGCTCCATTCATTTTGCTGACTTCTTTTTGATGCGTGTGTGGAACGCAACGCGCCGTATACTTGCGTCTGGACCTTATCAGGTGTCGAGTTAACTATTACTCGCCATCCGCAACCTCGCGGTTAGGGTGGTCGGAAGCCGTTTCCAGTAAGGGAAAAGGGTACTGTATCGCTGTCTCAAATCTAGAAGGGATTCACTTTTAGTTGATGCGGAACCATATATGAATCTTTCTTATGGTATTATGGATCTGTAGGATCACTTATCACCATCAACGATTGTGTCACTTCTTACCACCAGGTGGTACCATATCATTGGTAATCTTATATGTCTAAAACTTGATACAATTTATACCTACGTAGTTTGTGTACCATAGATATCATAAAAATAGTGCCGACGTATTTTTTCTTTTGGCTTTGCAATGTTTGTGCATTTATACAGTATCAAGTTTAGAAAGTATTTATTTTGATACAAAATAAATAGGCCCTGATTTTCCATTGGAATGCGGATGTGACACATTCTAACGTTTTTGCAGTATTTGGCGGTTTTGGGGTTTTTCGGAACAGGTTGTAAAGTCCCACATATCTCCGTTGAAAAGGGAGGCTTCTTCGACCAGACGGGTGTTGTGTTTCGGTCGGTCAACTGCCATAAAGTTGCTTTCAGACTGTTGTATATATATTATGTATGTTCTAATCAAGCAAAGAACTCTAATACCGTGGTACAGGGTTTTGAATTGGATTCCTATATGGCATCATAGATGATACATACATCAAAATATCCACTAGGAATCAGTTTAGAAATAATTAAAACAGTCGCTGAACTTCACTCGAAGAAATCTCGCTTAAAACTCTAATGCCTTGATCACACGTATCCAGTAAACGGGTGAGACAGTGCTCTGGGCCAAGTACTCGGTACGTATAAACAAAGCGCCGAGTGCTCGGGCAACCGCTTATGCCTTGTGTGTTTACACTTACCGAGTACTCGGCCGAGAGCACTGTCTCGCCCGTTTACTCGGTACGTGTGATCAAGGCATTACATAGATACAACTCGCTTACATCACTGTCTCGACTGAGCAACATTTTACCGTCTCGTCCTTTTACTCGGTACGTGTGATCAAGGTACTAGTGCCTACTTATAAATATGTTTTCGTTTTACGCTATTGTTCCCCTTCTTTTGTTTTGCCAGTTCTTTTGAGCCATTGAGCCCTCATTAGTGATTCTTTATGATAGTTCAGTTTCAGTGAAGACATTACTAGTGTGGGCGATATGGATTGACGTCATCCTTGAGTATAGAATGACACACATTAGCATCTATTTATGGTTATCTATAAGCATGTTATATTCTAAAAGGGTGGAATATGTTACAAAGTAAGAGATCTTATATAAAGAGTGCTGGGTTTAGGCAGTGTTTACCGAAAACGTAATATGTAAAAGGTCATATTTGATACTTGTTGAAATTAAATTCGGCTTAATGTTTTAATACCAGTATGCGAGTAAAAAAGAGTCGATCAATTCAAAACATAAGTAGATACGATATTGATACTCGTAGGTATGTAGGTATGTACATGCGCATCAAAATCATATGTTTACAATCTGTTCTTTTTTCTATATATACCGAGTTTTCACATTTTTTCTGCAAAATAAAAGGACAAAAACCTCAGAAAGTAGGTACTTAACATGTAAGACAATTTTTTAGAAATTATTGTAGGTAAACTTTATAATGATTAAACAAATAAATTAGTGTAATAACCCATAATCATCATATTGCAACAGAAAGACGTCCACTGTTAGACAGGCAAAGGCCTCCCCCAAGTGCCACCACAGCGACAGGTCCTGTGCGTCTCGTACGCATCGGATTCCCGTGACCCTCACCAGGTCACCGTCCTTTTTGTGAAAGGTCTACCAAGGTTGCATTTTGCAGTACGAGATCGCCAATTCAGATCCTTTTGGTTCCATCAACCATTTGATCTGCGAGTAATGTGCCCTGCCAGACGATACTGAACAACATTCTACAAATTTTTTTTTCAGGAAACGAAAAAAAAATTCAGCCTCTCCATACAAACTTTCCAATCAAGTTTATAATTTTGTATGGTGAAGCAGATTTTTTTTTTCGTTTCCTGAATAAAATATTTTTGGGGAGTGTTGTTCAGTATCGTCTACTGAGCAAGCCCTTAAAGTTTGTGGAGGGCTGTCCCTTACACCTTGTATAAGTTTGGCGATAATAACCAGAATCTTATTATACAATCCTTAGTTAACTTTTAGTTTCATAATGAAGAAGCATTGCCTGCAGACATAAAGTGGGAACGTGTTCAGTGAAATGGAAGATCGTTCTCTTATGAACATGATTATTATTATGAGTTAGCGCCAGAACTGTCTTACCTATTTAGAGCTGCAGTAAGAAAGTTCAAGTATTCAACTTCTTGTAGTAGTAGATACAGGTCTTTACAAAAATGAGCAACTCGATGAGCAGTGGTGGCCGAGTGGTAGCGGCCCCGACTTACGAATTGTAGGTCGCGGGTTCAAACCCGGCTAGGCGCATTACTTTGTGTAATTTATGTATATTTCATCACCACTGCTCTCAATACGGTGAAGGAAAACATCTCGAGGAAACCGGCATGCCCTAGAACCAAAAAATTCGAAATCATGTGACATTCACCAATCCGCACTGGGTCCGCGTGGTGGATTACGGCCAAATCCCTCTCTTAGAGAGGAGGCTTGAGTCCCAACAGTGGGAACATTATAAGGCCGACTATGCTATGATGTGTGAAATAACGTCTTAGCTGTTGAACGGTTAGGGAATAAATTAAGACCTATTCTATTCTAGAGATTCTACTGTGTTAAAGAATTTCTCGAACACAAACGATAATGTTCGTACCACAATTTAGCATGCTTTAATAAAATAAGCAAAAAATGTTTGGACTCATTTTGTGTTGCAAAACCTTTTAAAATACCGTGTTTTTTGCAAATAAATATTATTATTCTCTTATTCTCGTAAAAGAACACAGCTAGATTGAGATTGCATCACTGCTTACCATCTAGTGGGATCGCAGTCAACCACTAGGTTATATCAATTAAAAAAAATAAAACCGGCCAAATGCGAGTCGAACTCGCTCATGAAGGGTTCCGTAGCAGCAAGTAACATAATATAAAAGTTCTTGTAATGTGTTGTAACTTTGATCGATGTTTTAATGATAGTGTATTGTTTTCGATTTATGACGCATTAAAAAAAAACTACTTACTAGATTTACGTTCAAACCAATTTCCGTTGGCAGTTTTTATAGTGATGTACAGCATATATTTTTTTTAATTTTATCATTCTCTTATTTTAGAAGTTAGAGGGGGGGACGGGACACATTTTACCACTTTGGAAGTGTCTCTCGCACAACTATTCAGTTTAGAAAAAAATGATTTTAGAAACCTCAGTATCAATTTTAAAGAACTATCCATAGATACCCCACACGTATGGGTTTGATGAAAAAAAAAACCGTTTTTTGCCATTTGGCTACGGAACCCTAAAAAGATAGAATTTTGCCGTTGGGAATTGGGCGAACCCTGGCGTCAGTAGGCGTAGGCTTGCACACGACAAGCGATGAGTAGCTCGCCGTCTTTTTCGGGTAACCTCGCAGATGCAGAACGTGGCTTGAATTTGGACATGAGATATCTTTTATACAGGGCGTAAATGACAGTTGTCCGACAATTTAAAAGGCTCACTAGACGAAACTGAACCACCTTCCACAAACTTAATTTTTTCGAAAAAAAAAAATCGGATATTCCATACAAACGGGCCAATCAAGTTAATATTTTTTAATATTGTGACGCTGATTTTTTTTGTTTTCTGAAAAAAAAAAAAATATGTAGGAATTGGTTCAGTGTCGTCTACTGAGCCCTTTAAGTTTACGGAGACCTATCTGTTACACCATGTATTTCGATAGTACATTCAATTTGTTACGATTTTCGAATAATGTGTGGTTTATTTTGCGGTCATTTACCGCAACTACCTTTGATTAATTAGGATTTATGACTTTGGTCTGCTTTAATAAATGTAATTAAAGAAAGATAAATCAGCATACAAACAAACCTTTATTATTTATATTTCGAAATGTTTTCAAAAAGTAAGTAATCAGTCAGTTGGCTACTCATAATTACTTTTGGTACGCTCAGCAAATAATAATTATAAACCATCAAGGTCTTAGGTGTAACTTAGTAACACACTTTAAATATATTATGTTATTGATTATGTAACAATTTTTTTAAGCTATTGCTATATAGCGGGCCTTGAGCGTGGAGACCGAATCCAAAAATTCCGTAACGAAACTAACCTAACACCTCCCACTCATTTGTTTTTTGAGCGTGGTGACCGATAAGAAAACCATTGAGTAAACAATCAATCAAAATTCAATTCAATGTGTGAAAGTGTAACTTGAATTAATATCAAAGAAAAAAAAACAAAGGAAAAAAAATACTGCATAAATAAAATAAATAAATAATTATAATTGCATAAGTTGATAAAAATGCTATGCAATAGCTTTACCGCGGCAGTCCCCGAGTGTCACACGTCTTTTTTTTTAATTATTGGGAGATAACTTTATCAAAAAAAATACAAAAAGTATTTTTAAATCACAACACACAGCTGGGGCGTCTGTTGGGTACCAAAAACGCCCAGATGGCCCGATGACCACGTATTTTTGCGGGCAACTAGATACATAACAAGCTTATAACTTTGTGATTTTTCGTGATACAGTTATGTTTGGTACATAGATTCTTTACGTAAAAATACTGGATATGTGTTTCAGGTTTCGCATATATTAAAACCAATGTTGTATGGTTGTTGTTGTTGTTGTTGTTGTTGTTGTTGGTGGCAGTGTTGTGTGGAGTAACTGTCTGACTGACATACTAGCGCACAGCTGAAACAGCTAGGAAATTTTGCACAAAGTTTTATATTGAAGGCGAGCATTAAGACAATTCACCTTCAATGTTCAATCATTCATTCAATTTTCATTCATCAATTCAATTTTCGTAAATTCCTTCTATGGGGATAAAACGAGGGTTCAAAGTTTGTATGCAGATACCAATTTTCACGCGAGTGAAATCGCTGGCAGAAGCTTGTATTAAATATTGTACAAAAATAAGAACAAAATACCGTATTATGTGCTCATATATTATTGATTTACTTTATTATCGTTGCTGTTATTACATCAGACAGATCAGTCTATATATAAATAAATACAGTGTGGCAAAAAAGGCGTAAGCCCCTATGACTCTTACGCCTTTTTGGCCTGTGGTATCGATATGTCAATCAGCCGTAAAGCCTCACATAAGAAGGATAATCTTGTCATTTTGCTCGTGATGCCTCTGTCCGGGCAGGTATTATTTTATTTACTTACGTTCCAAGCTAGGCCATCTTACGTGATGATATGGTCATAGAAAATGAGGCATTTTTTTCAGCTTAGTAACTCACTGTGTAATTTATCCGTATTTTCTGAAATAGCAGGCTGAAATACTATATTGATGGCACAGAATTTCTCGTTGGAATATTTTAGTGTGTTTAATGGTATGCCTTTGAAACTACAGCACTGTTGTTGTAGTTTATTATGTTTATTTAAGTCTCAACTTAAAAACTGTTTATTACTTTTTCTACCAGCAGTTTCGTTCGCGTGAAAGTAGAAAATTGTCCCAAGGGAAAATGCTTTTGGAATAAAAAGTATCCTATGTGCCATTCCAAGACATGACCTACCAGTGTACCAAGTTCATCGAAATCCGTTGGGCCGTTCGAGCTTGAAAAAGTAATAAACGTACAAACACACAATGTTTCGGTTTTTTAATATTAGTGTAAATATGATAAATTACTTGATGCACAAAGTAAACTCTTACGTGGATTATCTGTTTTCGTATAATTTACTTTTGAATGGCTCCTACTCCTTCGTTGTTTTACTTAATTTACTTTTCATCCTTTGATGCAAATTCTTGGCAATAGCAAGCCAAATCCAATTGGATTCGGATGTAAATTGGGAATTGGTTTAAACTGTTTGGCAAAGATTTTACAGTGAGACTTTTCCGTTTCATCTAATGAGAGAAAAACGAATGTGAGGTAATTGAGTGTTTAGCATGTTTTTTTTATTGGTCTATGGTGGAGGAAGTGTTGCCAATGATGACATGTGGCTCTGAAACGTGATCGCTCACAATGGGTCTCTTCGAAAGGCAGGTCACCCTAAGGGCAATGGAAAGGGCTATGCTCGGAGTTTCCTTGCATGATCGAATCAGGAATGAAGATATCCGCAGGAGAACCAAGATTGCCGACATAGCACGAAGAGTCACCAAACTAAAGTGCCGTTGGTTCCGAAAGATTCTGGAGTGGCGACCGCGTATCAGAAGACGCAGCTTTGGAAGGCCTCCTACAAGGTGAACCTGTTAAAGGTTGCGGGAATCCGATGGATGCGAGAAGTACAGGACTGTTCATTGTGGCCACCCTTGGGGGAGGCCTATGTCTAACTTTGGACGTTTTTCGGCTGAAATAATGATGATGATGCATGGTGGAAGAGGAGGGGGAGTTCAGACTTTTACTAAATAAAGACCACCTGTGGCCTTCAGTTACCGTTTGCGCTCCAGTGTCAAGTATCTCTTTCAAAAATACCCGCGGTCCTAGCAAGCATCGGCGGCATCCTATTAGACTCCTACGGTTTTGCTAACATCTCTTTGAGCCACGTGTGAAACACTACCCACCCATTGCCTCGGGTTCGGTCCTAACTGGACTGAAGGGTGAGATAACCTACTCACTGCTCGTCTTCCGCAAGCCCGCGGCTACAGTGGCAAGAAATCGCCATGTGACACCCAACTCCCGAAGTGTCTCCTATGGCGGCGGCTGTGGCGTGAGAAACTCCATTCCCTGAAGCTTTCAAGCTTTGCCGAACCAGGGCTGGATGCCAGAAGTCGCTGTTGTTTTTCATGGTTGTTGTGCAAAGTGCTTAAGGATTATGCCAGTAGCAGTTACCTAAAAAAATGGCATTACAGCGCATAAGCGTTTTATGAATTCCTTATTGACTACACAAACATACTACACACTTACTAGAAAATATACACCGGGGACCAAGCTGTATGCTGACGTTAAGAGAAAGTTTCTGTCGACTATGACCTGTATGACAAACTGCTAAGGATAAACTACTGGCGTCATTTCCCTTGAGAGTCGTGTGGGGCGACGGAATAGCAGTAGAACTTATAGTAAGTAATAATAACTAAGAACTAATACTGGTTGTGTTATGTGACTGCAATGTAGCAGTTGCTACTGAACAGTGCAATTGGGTATGTGGGAGATTATGACAAATTTAGCGATATTAAGAACCCTCGCCCACGACGACTTTTTGTAGTAATGCTGTCGCGCGTTTCGTAAGCGCGCGGCAGCTTCGCTACTAACGCGCGTTTCGCAAGCGCGCGGCAGCGTCGCTACTAACGCGCGTTAGTTGCATTTGCAAGCGCTATAGAAAAAATGCCAATGCACTACTACGCTACAGTATCGTGACTGTATCGATGCGAACGCGTTACAGCATCGCTATAAAAAGTCGCCGTGGGCGAGATGTGTATGACTTGCAGACGTCACGTGAGCGTAATCGTTTGGAGGGGAAACATTTACATTTTACGAATGGCAGTCTTGGGCGATCCGTCCTCATATTTATTAATTATTCAAATCTTTGCTGGAAATTATATTCACCGTAATTTACCCCAAGGTCTCAGTATTAATAAACTCTTTATGCACAAACACACAACCACATGCAGCGTACGACATATTTATATAGCAATACATGTCAGGCTCGCTCGAATGCCCGATAACCTACTGTTAGCGCTGTAGTTAATCTTCTTAATGAATTTTCATAGACAATTCCAGTACATGTACAATCCATTCGTGACTGGCGTTCACTGTTATGGACCCGTATTTCAACGATGTGGAATGGTCACCCTGTTATGGATACGGTGATTAAATTTTCACGCTATAAAACTAAACAATGTTTAAAAAAGTCTATCATCATTTCCCTAGCATTTTCCCAACTAGCTTGGCATCGTTTTCCAGTATAAACGGATGTGGCTGAATGTCCGTGTTTAATGTGGCGACTGGCTATCAGACCTCCATAACCCAGTTACTGAGTAACATGATACCCCTTGGATAGACAGATGGTCAGACTTTCTGGCGTCTGATTTAGAATGACTATCAAAGATCTACCAATAACAACTGGGGCCAACGTCTTTACGTGTGTGGGTGACTAACAATATCTACACAGTATAATGTGTAAATGTAGGTATTTACACATTCATAAACATTTATGTATTTCTAAGTTTACAACACACATACTCACTAACACTAAACACGACATACAGATTGACGTGACACAATGGACACGCGCATTGTCGATGACGTGTCGGCGACAAATTTACTACTACCGCCTCGTTAATATGTTCATTTCTCACCAGTCACAATCTACGCTACCGTGCTACGTCTTACGTGCGCTTGCGCCGATAAAATTGTGAGAAATCTACCCGCGATAACCTACCGCTGTGCTTGAAAAGACTGTATACTTATTGCTGTGTTCTTTCCCTGCTTAAACGTGCTTGACTTATTCAATATTATAGTGTTGTTGTGCTGTGTTTGAGGAGATTATACCTGGAGAAACCTATAGCAAGGGCTTTTATTTTCAAGCCATCAACCCAGTGAGTACCAACACCACACAGACACACCACCTAAACAACCAAACGTGCTTACCAAGGCAAAAGGTAGACACCTCGTGCCTCGTGTAATGTCCTAGATGAATTACCAAATTTAAAATAAAACAGACGTGTAGCACTCGGGGACTGCCGCGGTAAAGCTTAGCATTTTTTGTCAACTTATGCAATTATAATTATTTATTTATTTTATTTATGCAGTTTTTTCCTTTGTTTATTTTTTCTTTGATATTAATCGAAGTTACACTTTTTGAGTGTGGTGACCGATAAGAAAACAAATGAGTGGGGGGTGTTGGGTTATTTTCATTACGGAATTTTTGGATTCGGTCTCCACGATCAAGGCGTGCGATAGAAGCTATGCAATAGCTTAAAATTCAAATCGGTACTTGATCGGTTTCGTACCTGAAACCTCATGCATTAGCTCTCCTCTGCTTCTTCCAATTTTTAAGAGCCTTTTACTGCACAATTAGACGGACCTTAAACAGATCGTTTAAATTAACATGCATGCTCCATTATGATGCATAGGACCGGTCAACGTTCAAGACTTCGTGGCGGCGTGGTGGGTGGGGAGGCATCGGTAAGTTATGAGTCGCGCCTCGTGGCGTGCTTCAAACATTTTCATACTTTTGTCCTGCGGCCGTATTATGACATCTTAAAACCATCATGTTTTCTGTGTGAGAAAAGGATAGTGCTATAGTCCTGTATAGCTCCGTCTCTTTTTCACACCGAAAACATCATGGTTTTAAGAGGTCATAATACGGCCCCTGGCCGCTCGCCGCTGCCGAGCTTAGCTACCGCTCACAGCGGCAAGATCGTGAACGAGCCGGAGAAGTGTATGCCCAGTGGTCGATGTCTTCCGGCTGAAATGATAATGTTGTCCATTCTTTACACAATGTTACACAAGAGTTCAATTTCGTAACTGTAGGACCTCTGTCCAGTGTAATGTTCTCGTACAAACACTGGCTCGCTCGCAAACGCACGCGCAGCAACAACCACGTGTACTATCGCTCACAGCTCTCTCGTAACTCAGTGGCTCACCTCGGCGTCGCTTGCCCGAGACAGCGTATATATATATTTAAATATAGATACTCCTAATAGAAACATTACAGTAACCTTTTAAGAAATCAATAAGAAACGCACAGTTCAGTACACTTTACAGATTTAAGTAGATTTACATTGTTTTGGCAACGGCAGCGAAGCATTATTTTGGTTGGCTATCTTAGTAAGAAACAACAATAA
Organism: Mythimna albipuncta; assembly: GCA_929112965.1. Taxonomy (NCBI): domain Eukaryota; kingdom Metazoa; phylum Arthropoda; class Insecta; order Lepidoptera; family Noctuidae; genus Mythimna; species Mythimna albipuncta. The sequence continues at coordinate 14,933,041 of OV815969.1, forward strand.
TGTTGTCCAAGTAGAGAGGATTAAATACATGCTTATTTTGCTCGGTACGAACCCACTGTTAAATTTTTTTAAGAATAATATAACATATATATGTTGAAGGAGGCAATTTTGAACTTTTACATTTAATATTTTCTATCTCTAAAAGATTTTACCTTCGTAAGGAACAAAGAAATCCGCATGTGATGTTTTGATATAGTACCTTTAAGGATTTACTTAAAAGGTCCGCATTGAAAAAATCCGCAAGAGTTTCCTCGCCGGAACCCTAATCTTTTATAAGACTCGGAAACGATTTATCGTAGAGAATTCCTTCTAAATATTCCCCTTTCAACATTCCACTACCGAAGAAGGTCTAGTATAAATACTGGATACACATACAATTTACTTTCATTTATAATCCATTGCTGTATTGCTGTGACATTTCCACGAACGATTGCTGTAAAAACAAAATTGGATTTGAAGCAATTCGAAAATAACATTTTCTTATTTTTTTTTTGGAGCTCACAATAGTCCGTCACGTTGATGTTTACGTTTATAGATACAGCTTGACATTTGCCGTAAAAAGTGTTGCTCTGCGAAATTGGATTTTATGACGAAAGCGTAAGACTGTTTTTAAATTAAGGATTTTAATATTCCTTCTGGTTTTTTTTTTTTGGTGGGTAAACATCCAACGATTTTTCACGTTCTTGGACAGAGTGGGGCGTGTCTGACTTTTACTGACTAAAACCCACCCCTATGTTCCTTTTTTAACTTAATTCTAGAGCCCTGGGTTTTACATTTGCACAACCCATGGCCCCAGTAGGTTTCGACCCTGCTGGACCCCTACGGTTTTGCTAATAACTCTTTGAGGCGCGCATGGAACAATGCGTGCCATCGACTTCGAATTCTCGCATCCGGCCTTGGTTCAGGACATGATCCGAGGCCAGAGGGAATGGAAAGCGGTAACCTCCATCTGTAATGCAGTAATGAAATGAAAAAGATGGCTGCAATTGTGCGGTACCGCTATTTAACCTTTCAATCGTGGAAATTACAGACACAATAGAAAGACAATAGGTGCGCGAACGCCAAGCGTTCGCTTGGGGTTTAATGAATTAATTCTCTTTGGGTACCGCGCTTGTAGCTCCTCGTCCGATTGTCTGGTAAGGACCAAGGTCAAGTCGACGGTGCGTAGTATTCCAAGCGCACCTCAAAGAGGTATAAGAAAAAAATGTAGATACTGCCGATGCCTGCTAGGGCTGTAGGAACGTTTGAAAGATTGACCGTAGCCTAAGCATGCAATGATCAAATAAGACGCAAAAAATTACACATCAACAAATAATTTCTCACGCTCTGAGTGGAACGAAAGGGACTGTCAGACTTTTACTGATTAAAACTCACTGGAGTTCCTTCAGTTGCCCTTAACGTTCCATGGCCGCGTTAACTCTTTCGAACAATTCTGCAAATCTGGCAGGAAAAGACTGATCCAAGCGGTTTTCATCCAGCCACGAGTACTCCGTGGCATCAACGACAACACAGAGTTGATAATTATTTTCTATTCCTTACTATCCTCTCTATGTTTGTGAACGGAAAACATGCGTCCACTGTGAACTGACCGCTATGTTTGTGACAAGAGAATGTATGCGATACTGATAAATGAGTGATGTATGGAGTACATTGTTTGTGTTGACATACTGCGCTGCATGTATCTTCTGTCGTATGCATTGCAGACGTGACGTTTTTTGACCTACGTGTGACTGTAACATCTGTAAATACTTGCAGCCATTCTGTGTTAAAAAAATACTGGTATTCATTTCCTGCTTGCGAATAGATTAGACTTTGACCCTGGCTACAATTCTGGAGGCCGTCAAAAAATATTTGATAGAAATATTGATTTGATTTTGTTTGATTTGTGTGAAGAGCACGATCTTTGTTCTATGTCTGGGTGTAATTTATCTATAAAAATATGTATTATTATTTTGAAATATACAACATTATTTTTAGTATAAGCAAAACCTGAATATAGTTTGTTCACAATCAGTAATTGAATCGATTCCAATAATTTTTACACCGTGTTATATTTTTTCCCGAAAATATTAAAAAAAAGTCACAAGTTGGATACCACCGGCACTAAGTATAAAACAGGACACGGCAGGTCATAGCGGGCATTAAGCGCTATTGCACAACTGGGTGCGGGAGCAAAACTACCCCTTAGTCGCCCAGATGGCCCGGTGACCATGTATTACTGCAGACAACCAAGTAACATAACAAGCTTATTACTTTATTATTTTTCATGATACAGTGATGTTTGCACATAAAAATATTAGCAATTTTTTGGGGTTTTCTCATATACTAAAACTAATTTTGTAAGTATGTTTATCAGTTGTTTAATATTTATCGCTCACTCACTCACTCACTCACACTCGTAGCACAGACTTTTCTTAGTTTGGGATTAGATGGCGTTGCGTGAAAGTTGTGGAATGTTTATATACAAGGTGTCGTTTTGAAGCTGCAAAATATTTCAGGAGGTAATTATGTTAGTGATTCTCGACCCGAATCAATAATAAAATGAGTAGGTATTTTTTTTTTTTCTTATTTATGGTTAATCGGTATGTGTGAACTACGTTTCTTAAAAAGCAGCCAGTCTGATACCTGCCTTATAACCGCGCTTTCTTTCACACACACAAACACGAAACAATAAAGGGCGTTTTCACACACACTAATTCGCAACGATAGTTTCATAAATAATGTATCATCTAATCATCATCCCGCACGCCACACTCTAGCCACGCCCCCGCGGTCATCGATAAATCGAATTAGTTTAGTATAATTAAAAAATAAAATAACAAGTATTACTGATTATTGACCAGGTATCGTTTTTCCACATGATTATTTATGAGTTTTATTACAACCTCCTAAAATATTGTGCAGGTTTAAAACTGCACCTTGTATTTATTTATTTATTTCCTTAAATAAAAAAAATAAAAAAATGTTATTATATAATCATGAAAAAGATTAGAACGATGATGATCATTTCATAAACATTCCTCGAGTTCTTTAAAACTCAAGTCAAGTCAAAAGTTTTTTATTTCACATAGGCGTACATGGGCACTTATAAAACGTCACTTGAAACTTGAGAAAATCTCACTATTATATTATTACAAGCTGCTACCTGTGGCTGCGTCAACGCGATAGTAAAAATATCCCGAGGGAACATACTCCTAGGATAAAAAGATCATATATAAATGCTATTCCAGAACATGGCCTACCTGTTTACCAAATTTTATCTAAAACCGTTCAGGCGTTTTAGCGCGAAGGAGTAATACTCGTAAACACACACACTGACATAAACTTTCCATAGTTTGTCCGAAAGGTAATACCAGAGTCATGGCCACCTAAATAAACCCTGTCTGTGGGCCATTTGAATATTTGTTCCATACGGGAATCTTACCCGAAACACGCAGGGCAACAGCCAATCGCTTATCCACTACGCCAACCGGGCCATTAAGAACTTCAACGGGCAAACTTAGGTGGTTTTTAGTATCGTGCGGATTTCATCACGCATGCGGAGTTGCCCCGCATGCAGAAAATCTCAAAAATATAAAAAGTCCGCGTCCCGCGTGCTTATTCCACGCATTACAATGAACACTTATAAATGGATATTTGAGAGGGCTACGAGTGCGGGGCAAACCTACATGCATGATGAAATATCCGCACGATATTATAAACACCCTTACACTCTAAATAATTTCATTTTTACTTCAAATGGATAGTAGGTACTAAAAAAAAAAACACGATAAATCCAACAATACGCGGTTTCAATGACCTGTGAACCAATAAAAATAGAAATCAATTTAGTTTAAAATTGAAACAGTGACTACATTTTAGTTAGCAAACCATTTCCGCGGTCGAACTATTCATGACGTTCGGTTTGTTTAGGATTGAATACCTTTATGTTATTGACTGTACCTACATATGTGGCTACACGTTACACGCTGTTATGGCTTATACTCGGTGTTAGATACAGTTCTGTGCATTGTACAATCGTATAGAAAAAGCCAAATCGCACAAACTGAAGTGGCAGTAGACAGGGCAAATTGCTCGCAGAACAGATGGTCGATGGGGACGAAAGGTTTTGGAGTGGCGACCATATACCGGAAGATGCAGCAATGGAAAGTCTTCCTCAAGGTGTACTGATGACCTGATGAGAGTCGAGGAAATGCGATGGATGCGAGATGCACAGGACGGTTAATTTTGGTGACACTTGGGGGTGGCCTATGTTCAGCTGTGAACGTTTTTCGACTGAAATAATGATGATGGTAAATATTAATCATCATCATCATCTTCCTGCCCTTGTCCCATCTTATTCGGGGTCGGCGCAGCACGTTTTTTCTTCCATATGCCTGTTACTCGTCATGCTATCACAAACTTTCTTGTCTTTCATATCAATCTTCACACAATCCATCCATCTTTTCTTTGGCCTGCCTCTCGTGAGAGTCTCGTATACACTTATAAATCTCTTTCTGATGATAAAACATTATAAAAAAAATAACACAACGAATTATCCAATTGAATAAGAATGATCTTCTAAACACACTAACAATGCAATGTGGCTACTCTGCATTTCTTATCTCGTCTACTATCTAGCATACAAGACTATGTACTTAAAACTGTCTGCATTTAAACTTTCTTAGCATATACAGCAAGAGCATTTTCTTCTTAATTAGCGGGCGAGTCCATTGTTTTAACGTTCGAGCCACTTTCCATTCGCATTCGCCTCTGTTCCCTGCCAAATGGTTTAAATTTTTTGTTTTTATTGCTGTTCGGCTAATTTCTCGTTCTCAAGTTTTATGATATAATATTTTAAGTTTTTTGTTGGTCTATTAAAATTATGGATTATTAATGTTCGAAATGTTTACACTTATTTCCCTTTATGGGCTTTAAAATTAAACGTTGGTGCAGCGATAAAACGATGTTTATCCAATTTGTTCTCTGTTCATGCTTGTTCCATAAACTCCTACATAACTTAATTTGCCATCGAGGAAAATATTACAAAAAAATATTTTTCAATATCCTAGTTAAGTTCGAGAATGAGAACTGAATGAGAACAATGGTGTCTCTTTTTACTTTCAACAATAACGCAACACACCCTCTTAAGCACATTTTTCGAATCCTCTCAACAATTCCTCCTGAAAAACTTGGTCTTACAAATAGTACGTTTCCAGTTCGTTTCTAGGTCGCAGGCATAGTATGTCAACAATAGGGAATGGCTGGAGATTAAGAACGGAGGCAACTGTAGCAAGAAATGCACGGAGTGGGCCATGTACGGGCACACAGTGGCCCATGTACGGCAAGTACTCTGCGTTAAACTTGTGTGATATCCGCTGCCGTGCCGTCAGCCTTAATGAAAGGAGCTTTTTATGTTTTCTTCGAAGCGCTACGGGAAAATCTTTTGGAAGATTACTGTTAATCGTGGCAGTTTATAAGTTCTGTGTACGTATGTTTGCGTGCTGAAGTTTTTTATGAAGTTCGTATACAGAATGGTTATTTTTTACGTTGGGTACAGATGTTTGTGCTGTGTTTGTTTGCTTGTAAAGCAAGACTTTACCACTATAAAGACTATAACATACACAATTTTGTTAATTTTACTTCTTCCCAAATCGATGGTTTTCATTTTCCTCAAAGTTTTTTGGGCCCATAGGTTGGCACGTTTATAGGCGTTGGTAGCGTTTGCTAAATAATGCCTCATACATTCATATGTAACATTATACTCCTATTACAAAAGTTGATCGTTGTTGTATAATGGTAGAAAGCCTTTGTTCAGCACTGGACGTTTATGACCTAATATAATGATGATGACGTAAGTAAAGGCGGTTTCTGTGTTACATATGTGGGTAGTATAATATCGTGTCCCAGGTTAACTACGTGCAATTATTTTTATTTTTTGCCAGAAATTATGTAGGTGCGTGCACGTATTGTTCTTCGTAATTAGCTAATTAGTTAATTAATGAGTGAATTAGGCTCTAAGGGAAACACAACATCCGTTTTTCCGAAAAGGCCAGCATTACCTATTCATGGTGTTATTTGCCAATGGCTGCGTAAAATTATCTACAGAAGGCGCCAGATAACCGTGGAATAAAGTACATTAACCTTTTCCTAATATCTCTGCGTATGTACCAGAAAAATAAACAATGAATTGCGTTTCATTACTAGATCATGTAAAGGATCACGATACATGTCGATTCAGGAGTTCTTTATGTCTTTATTTCCATTTTTTTTTTGTAAAAAAATTCCATAAATTTAGAAAGGTCAATGACCATTATTCCACGTTTATCTGGCACCTACCTTAGATGATTAAATGAAACTGGAAAATGCCATGTCTGGTGAGGACCTGCGTCATGCGGAAGGTAAGGACGCCGTGAGGTCTTTCCAGCCACGCCTCAAAGAGGGGACTTACCGCTATGATCATGGCGTGCCCAGTTCTCTCATAGTCTGATCACTAACTTTTAACTTCGCGCAGAATAATTTCTGACAGAAAAACATGTTAGCACTTTTACTCTATCCAGAAATCGAACTCAAGACCACACGATTAGTAGTCATTCTTACGACTGTGAGACAAACGAGCCACTTCATTTAGTTCGCCATTATGAATACGGTTAATCAAAAACAAACGCACCACCTCGCGCTTTTGTACAGAACGCCTAGTAACATTTGCATGCGGTAAAAAAGTAAAAGTTGCACCCAGTTCCAACTCCTCTCATCAACATTAACACGAAAAGGAATATCAAACTTGTTTACTTAATTCGAAACACAAACGACACAAAATAAATAAAGGAAACAAATAAAGTGGTTTGGCAACTCTGGTAAGCTCACAGTGGATGGAGTAATAAAATGTAAATAGCTACAGAAGTGTTAAAAGGAGTCGCGGTAAAAGTTTAGCTCACGCGAACTTAGCACTTGATAGCGTCCCTCGCAGTTAGGGGCTGGTCTAAGTTAATAGAGACTGCGGTGAAAGACTGGAGGAACGACTGCGATCCGTTTGCGAAATACGCTTAGAGAGTGCTCTTTCGCTCGTAATACTTGCTAGATTGAATTATCGTCACAACCAATATTTATTGACTTTTCAGTGATATTTTTGATCATGGATATTATTGCTTTATTCTCCTGAGTCGGGATTAGGTTAAAATGTCTGTTGTTTTTATCTGCTGGTTAGTTTTAATTATGCAAGGTAACATTTGACATTTTTGCCTCACGGTTTGAACGTTGCGGGTTTAAACTTGGGTTTAAACCCGCAAACGCTTAAGCATATGTAATTTATGTCAACATAACAGCTCTCGAAACGGTGTAGGAAAACATCCTGAGGAAACTGACGTGTCAGTTCCCAACCAACCAACTTTCCCACTCATAAAGAGGAGGCCTTAGTCCTAGCAGAGAGAACGTTATAAGGCTGATTATGCTATACAAAGTACACTAAAATATTCTATTTTTGTAGTTCGTACTTACCATTTTTATTTTGAGAAATGCTTAGACCATAGCGTTGCATGAAATATGCATACAATAATAAGCACAAAGTAGATAGTAAACGCTCTTAATTATAACTTGGACCAAGACGTAAACAGTGCCCTCTAGCTGGTGAAATCCGCCACAAATGGTTTCGCAGAGAAATATAAGTATTGGAGTTATATTGAGTCAGAAATTATGACGATTGTTTTAATAAAATCTCATTACGGTTTCGTGTTTATGCTGTAATGAAATTGAGTCTTATTGTTAAGACGAAGATTAAGGGCAAATGTTACCAATGAAACTTGAACATGATTATTAGATTTAAAATGTCGTTCAAGATCTGTATTGTCAATATTACGTAACAATGATAAAATTGACATCTCTTTTTTATCGCGGTTTTAGTTTTGCTGATTGCTTAGTCGTAAGGTACCCCTATTATATATATTTCGTGGGTAAATATTTCTCATTTCCATTCTTCTTAATTTACGCATAATATGTTTAAAGTCGAGGTTGTTCTTCATAATTATCCTCCGAAGTATTCCACACATTTATTTAAATTTTCAGACCAGTATGAGCTAAATAAGTATTTGACAGAAATGTATTATTATGTAAGTATATTTCATATCATTTGCTTAGTACAGTAGTTCATTCGACGAGTTAAAAAAACTGGCGCACTTTATGCAAACTTTGCTGTGGAATTTTGTTTCAATTATATAAACAGACAAGAACAATATACAAAAAGCGAGGCCCCTATGAACTATTAATAAAATAATTATCATCATCATCATTTCAGCCGAAAGACGTCCACTGTTGGACGTAGACCTCCCCCAAGCGTCGCCGTCGCCACAACGACCGAACTTGTGCGTCTTGCACCCACCGCATTCCCGCGAATCTCACTTGGTCGTCTGTTCATCTTATCTAAAATAATTATATTATTGTTTTATTATTTCCTTTATTTTTCTATTACACATATTTTGATATTTTTAAATATTTTATTGGGTTTAGGTAATATTTCAATAAAGTCGAATAGATTTCTATAAACGCAATTTTATTTTTGTTCACAAAGAAATAATATTTTCATGATATGACGGTAACGGAAAAAACAACAACACCATTCGCGTTCGAAAATGAAATATAAGAACATGTTTACGAAGACACTCTTCCACAAAGGTGTTTACAAAGGCATCTATCTATCTTATGAATTTATATTTACTCAACATATTTCTTATAATAAATATATAAAAAAAAACATATAGAAATATAAAAACAGTAGTCCACCGATATCAGAAGCAGGGCCCAAGCTACCGGTGGTTAGGGCTCCAGAGACAGGAACTTCCTCACAATGCGAGCCGTATCGAGGAGTAGGTACTTGCCTTCTGTATCAGGCTCTTGATCCAACCTCGCAACGACAGCTTCGACAGATGGTCGTCGAAGCTTTTGGCTTTAAGACCATTGGCGGTCAAGACAATTATTGTTTTATTGTTATTATATATGCTAAATAAGTTAAAATTGTTTTTCAATTTCTCTAAATAATTATGCCAAAGTAGGTCATTTGATACCGAAGCCACAGTCAAAATGTCATAGCCCTTAAGAGTCACAAATATTGAATTTTTGATTCAGCTATTCCCAAGGTTGCCAGTTAATTTCGGCACGTCATACTGTATTAAAATATTCTCTGTTACCAGAATCCATTATGAATCTGTAATGGAATAGATTGATATAAATGGCGTTCATTGCCTAAAACAATGCGCTCAATTATTTTTCTGACGGAGAATAATCTGTTCAATTATAGCGGATTAAAAATACATTTGGCAAATGGTGAGTAATTTTGATGTTATAATGAAAATATTTTCTGCTATATTGTTTTTTGGGCTTTGTTAATGTTACATCAACTTGTGCTAATGATATGTGAGGAATTTCGTAGATAATATACGAATTCATGAGTATTGATGAGAGAATTTTAAGTACCCTATGTTCATGGACGTGGACATGAATTATGAATAATTGTTTTCTTTGTAATAATTGTATTGTTTTATGTAACGAAGATATCCGCAGGAGAACCAAGGTCGCTGATATAGCTCGAAGAATTTATCATTGTTTTAATCACATTTCAAAAACTTATACTTTTTTCAAAAAAATTATATTCTCAACAATACGAAAAACTTATATACCTACCTACTTACTTATTAAAAAATGCACCTCTATGAATAGAAACGTAAAGCATAAAATTCCCTATGACTTTAAAAAATATCCTGTAAAATTCGTCAGTGCGACGAAGTAATAAGAGATATAGACGTAACGAAGTTGTAAGAACAGTCTTTTCGTTCGTTTGAACACTTATCTATGACCAATGCGTGTTGACAGTGATGACATATGGCTCCGAAACGTGGTCGCGTAGAATGGGCCTCATCAGAAGAATTTAAAGTCACCCAAAGGGCCAATGGATAGGGGTATTCTCCGAGTTTCCTTGCGTGATCGAATCTGGAATGAGTGATATCCGCACGAAGAATCGCTAAACTTTAGTGGCAGTGGGCAGGGCACATTGCTCGTAAACCGGATATTCGACGGGGTCGAAAGGTTCTGGAGTGCTGAAAACGCAGTGTTTGCCTCTCACAAGGTGGATCGATGACCTGGTGAGAGTTGCAGAAATGGGGTGGATGCGAGATGCCCAGGAAAGTTCGTTTTGGCGACACTTGGAAGAGGCCTGTGTCCAACAGTGGACGTCCTTTGGCTGAAGTGATGATGATGATGTATTTCTGTATTATTTTGATTGTTAAATATTAACTGTATTTAAATATTTTTAATATATTCTGAATCAGAGCTATAAAATTTCAAATGCTATGTACCCGCTCACGTACAACAGATCAATAGTAACAATTGTTTTTCTATGATGTTAAATGTAGATGACGTAGCAGTACTTTATATAAATAAAGATGGACTGCTCGTACGCAAAATTTCATTCAAATACGTACGGCGTGTAGCGTGTAAACATTGACTTATATTCTATACATATAAATATATCGATGCGTGTAAGAGTTATAAATCCACACACACACATATATATTTGTAAACAGAAACTTTTACCTTTATAATATTAGTATGATGCTGTTGCACATGCTAAGTAAGAAGAAGTAAATCTAAATTTCTATGACTTATATGATTAAGAGGAAAGCTAGTAAAAAAAAATATTTTTAACTAGCTTCTGTCTGCGGCTTCGCCTGCTTTAATTAAATATAGCCAATGTTACTCGGAAATAAAGCAGAGACAAATAAATTTTTAGAACGATTCTAAAAATTATTACAAAGAATTTTAAGAATCGGTCCAGAAGTCTCTGAGTTTATTCATCTACACTAAAATAGTCTCATCAATAGAGGTAAAGTTGGTTTTTTGTTTGTAAAAGGGAATCTCTGAAAGTACTGGTCCGATTGCTAAAATTTTTCATCGATAGAAAGCTGCTGTATTCCTGAGTGACATAAGCTATATTTTATGTACGCGGACGAAGTCGCGAGCAAAAGCTAGATAGATATAAATACTTATTTCCATTAACGTTAGGACACAACACTTGTTCATAATGCTTTATTTTATACGCATATCGGCATCAATCACCAGATTGAACAGAACATAACAACTACTAACTAATGCATTAAAAGCTGATAATTATGCTAACTGCAGCCCCACATTAATACTAACAACAGATTGTAAATTGCTTGACATAATGACGTCATTGAATAAATATGATGCAGTAAATTATATCGAGGTTCACTGCGAACCACGGATGTAGAATTAAAGGTCAGCTCACATATAGACGCGATGCGATACGACTATGCTTTTCCAATCGCAATAAACAATACTGCGGTAGAGGACACAATCGTATGAATATCGTCAAAACGTCTTTTGTTTCCATCTAGACCGAGCCGGAACGCGTAGTGTTACAAGTGCGCCTCAACTATTGGCTTCGAATAGGGAAACCCAGGGTCCTGGAAAGCAAGGCTAAACAAGAACATAAGAGTGGGCTTTGATTTCACATCTGAAGCAAAATGCGTCAGTTGTGAGGAATTTGCGACTTGCACGGGCGTATCATCTCTACATCACTCTGTTCCACCCTCTGTGTAGTAAATAAAGCTCAATATCGCAAAGCTATGTTTTGAAAATGCGTGCACCATCGCGTGTAATATCGGTGTGAGCTGTCCCTAACAGTATATTTCCAGACAAGCTTCGTAGTTTTACTCCACGAATGAGATTCCCTTTAGGAATTGAAAGAACTACAACTTATAAGAGTTTAGAATCTGGAGTCTTAGAGGGAAGAAACTTTTGTACGTATGGATTACTTGGTCTATTTTCTTGTACTGAGGAAGCACTACTGTTTGCGTAAATTGGTATTTTATTTTCTTGTTATAAACAGGCTTAAACTCCAAGTTTTAGTGATAATCTATACTAGCACGTTGATATATTCAGTCTAATTCGAAAACTATTCATATTTGACGGTGATAGTGCCTACGTTGTGTTCACAATGTTCATAATGTATATTTACTATTTCTAAAGAAAAAAAACATCTGAAACTGTAGTGTTAGTTGTTTGAAAACACGACTTAGTGTAAAACTACTTAAATATAAATAAGGCTCATCACTACCAAGAAATAAAGCAAACTACGGCATGAAGCACCTTCCAGTCAATTAACTCTGTTGACGCCCTCTAGTAATGAAAATGCTAACTAAGGGAAATGTCAAGCGCATGATATATTGACGTTCAGTCGCTGTCCATCCAGGCTCACTATTGTTCCCAATTTACAACATTGCCGCGTTAAAATTCAGAATAAAACGTTCCAACAATATTTTCCTCTTTCAATTTTCTAGCGGATAAAAATCGTTGTTATTGATTTCGGTCCATGAAACGAACCGTATTTACGGTTATATGAAAATTCTATTCGACTATCGGAATATCAACACGAGGATATTCTGTTAATCTCCTATAAACCGAACAGCTAATTGCCACATTTATGGTGGGTATTTATTGCATGAACGAAATAGATTAAATTCATTACCCATTTTTGGATGTAATGGGCTTAGGTATGTTGTCATTCATTAGTAGATAAGCTAATATGAAATAAGCTAACAAGTAAATCATAATATAAAAAGTAAATTTAATTCATAAATAAAAAATAAAAATATCATAAAAAGACAACAATTCATGTCATTCAGATGATCATGGCTTTCCCATACGTTAAAGAAATATGGTAGCTGTTTTATATAATGTAACTTCAAAGGACTTCTTAAAGCAAGTCAAAGTCCTCAATAAACTATTTCGTCTGGTGATGATGATGATCAAATCATAAATATGAGCAAAATTCGAGTATGAAGGTAGATTTTACAATAAAAAACCTTCATTTTATCAAATAACTATGCAAAAATGCTGAGTATTTTTCAGTTATCTAGATTATACAGTTGAATAGAGCGAAATGCCTAGATTTCAAAATTACCTACCTGAATTCATAAATGGAGAGTTTTCTCATTTCCCCTCGATAACTAAATTATACGTCGAAAATTGCGTTAGCTCTGTTCTCAATAATGATAATCAGATAAAACTGAATTCGTTTGTTTGTAAAATTTTCAGCTGATTATATACGTCCCTACCCCACGTACATTTCGATTTCACCCTTCCTTATCTTATCGAAATTATCTGTGGAATTATCCAAACGTGTATTTTTGTAATTAGGAAAGTAAGTTTCAAACTCAACTTCGGGGGTTAATCAAAATACTTTCAGACTCAATTTTGTGTTCGAACTTTGTATTAAAACGAAACTGAGGGATAAATAAAACATTTCCATGTTAAAATGTATGAGTTTTTACACTATCGACATCGCTTTCATATTACTTCGGGAACATGTGAATTGAAGTAAAATCCTATCAAGCTCCACGAGTTATCTACCACTGAGAATTGTCACTAATTCAGAGTACTTTTCCATTTAGGATATTATGTGTAATAACGTATTTTGCAAAATATTATTGCTTTTAGTATATGCGCAACCCGAAACACGTGTCAATTATAGTAGTTTTTATGTACAGAATCTATGTACAAAATTTCATAACTGTATTATGAAAAATCACAAAGTTATAAGCTTCTTATGGCAGCAAAAATACATAGTCACCGGGCTTTCCAGGCGACTGCGGGGTAGTTTTGCACTTGCACCCGTGCCTGATGCCTGCTATGATCTGCCATGACGTTGTATTTAGTGTCGGTGATGTCTACCTTGTTACCTTTTTAAATCTTTTTGGGAAAAAATATAACAAGGAGTAAAAAATATTGGAATCCATTCAGTTATTGATTCTACGAGTAAACAAACTTTATTCAGGTTTCGCATAAACTAAATATTATGTTGTATATTCAAATATATACTGTTATAGTTGTAAGTGTGTTGGCAGCGACTTTTCGCAAGTGAAAGTAGAAATTTATTCCAAGAAAACATTCTCCAGGGAAAAAAATATGTCCCATTTCAGAACACGATTTGCACATGTGGTAAATTTCATTCAAATCCGTTTGGTCGATTGAGCGTGATGAAATAACTAACACACACACATACACACAATCTTTTGCCTTCATAGAATTTGTAAGATTTATGAAATTAATAACAAAAGCAGAAACATTTCTGCCCTATTTACATTACTCTATCTCTACCCATAGTAAGCACACTGACAGCTAAAACAAATGAAAGCTTGATAAATATTTCACAACAACTTTCATCGGATAATGAAATATTAACGCCCCAACATTTGTCTTAGAAATTAACCCTCGCTTAAGCCCACAAAGGTGTTCTATTTGAATTTACAACTGGAATGTAGGTCACTTTAGTAGGAGAGCTATGCTCTACTGTGGGCGTTATTAATACCGGTCTACGCGTACACCTGAGATGTTTGAGAACTATAAATACTCTTAAGTTGGTAAGTTAGTCCGATTATATCAAGCTGACGATCGAATTTAGTAATATTGGTTGTGGCTATACCGTCTTTTATCGACTCATCGTCTCTGTGTTCGGTTTTAGAAAGGTCTGTATATTCTTAGCCTTTACACGGAGTGTGCCCGTTTAGTTCTCACTTTGCAAAAACAATTTTAGAACAGGCGTCCAATGAAAGTATCAAATATAGCTAGTTTAGAATCTTTTAATATTTTACCTATGTGTATATTCTCTAGAAGGTATGGCAATGTCTGACCACAATTTTGGCTGTAGAAACCTAAATATTGTTAATAAGAATGTAGAAAACATTACATCTAAACTTACTTACGTAATAGAGGAGTGTTTAATGGAGTTTCATCGTAAGAAAACAGGTTTAAAGGTCAACCTCCTGTCTTGTATTTGACCAAATAAACCAAGACAAGGCTCCCGACCCTAAATAATTAAATAACAATTGTTTTTTCTTTCTATTTTTACTCGACCAATATCCCATTAATTGACTACGTTGAAAACAAACCCACTTCAGAATCTACGTGGGCGTTAATTACTGATGGTGAGTGCGAACACCTGAGGTGTTCCAGAACTATAAATAAGTCTACTATGTCCATTTCTGTGGAAGCGTGGCGGTGAAACGGCTAGGCCGCAATCGGAAGGTCGCAATTATATCCACTCGTTGACTATAAAGCCCGGGGGCGGTACCATGAGTTCGTCAGAACTTTTTTTTTCATAATTTCTTGCTGTTTTTTCTTTATAGTTTTGGATAATGTAGCTGGCTTATGTTTGATGAATGGTCTGTGATTTGTGAGGATTATGTCCAGCTAATCTGTTTTATCTAGCTATATGCTAGAGGTTTTTCGTTCCGTTTCTTGGTAAATTTCCAAAGATGATCTGACAATTCACTTTAAGAAGTTTTACCGTTTCTAGCACAAGTTTTTTTGGCGTTGTCAAGTATTTTTCGTTCACCAAATTAAAAAGTCGAAGTAACTTTAAGCGAGTTAATTTTCTTCAAACATGCACCTAAAAGCCTTGAGTGCTCATTTTGAAGAAATATTTTGGTCTTGCCAAGCGAAACCGAAAACTTTATTCGAAGTTTGAAAAGTTCTAGATTTCTAAGAGTTCCGTGTTGACTTAACAGCTTGTTTTAAAATTCAAGATACACCTGTGTGTATTCTATTGAACTTTATACAAACCTGCTCGGAGTTTTACGGCAAAGTAAGCAATTCAAATATAGAAATACGAGTGTTCCTTGTCCAATTCTCGCTTCCTTTTCACGCGAACAAATTCGCATCAAAAAGTTTAAATGGTCTCTATAGTAGGGGTATTGTTATGCCTGAATGAACATTCGCACCCTCGGTATAGACCGACCGAAATAACTATGCACATGAAAAATATTAGTTGGATTTTGTTCTTTACACCTTTGACTTAGAATTCCATTTCATTCTGTAGGTATTAGAATATACTGGTATCTATGTGTAAAACCGACTGGCTGACCGTAATGGTTTCACATTATAGCGGTAGTTCTTTTGATTCGGAATTGTTCCGCTTTGTTTGTGCTAATTATTTTTCTATTTAATTTTGCGTTGTTCTGTTTTGGGTGTTATTATTCATTTTAATGAAAAACGACCTCGGAGGAATTATCATAATTTATGGAAATGTATTTTTTTTACTTTTTTACATAAAATGAGCAGAGATTTGTTCAGTAATTACGTATTCGAAGTACCATTTTAAATTAGACGGTAAGAGGATATCTCAAAAATAAATCTAACTACGTAGAAAGGTTTTGATTAAGAGCATAGGTACCATTTTTGAGACACTTTGTTTTTGATACTGATTAATTCAAACAGTAAACACATCTAACGTGAAATGAATAAGAGCGTATTTCAAAAACATTAAATTATTTGAGTAGCAGCTGAACATTTTATATGCTAATTGAAATCACTTTAAGACGGCGAAGGCACATAAAAAAAGTAAAGCTTGTCTGAAATTCTTTGTGAGGCGAGCTATACGATGCCATAGGCAATTAGACATAAATCTACGTACGTTTAAACATTAGCTGTTTGCTTTTAAAGCCGGATATAAAACATGAAGTAATTTAATGTGTTGGGAGTTTGTTACTTTGGATTGTTGTAATTAGGTAAATGTACCTACTGGGCTCGGATCGAATAAAAAATATAGGTATCCACAGGAGGAATCAAGGTTACTGACACAGCCTGAAGAATTTATGGGCAATGGCACATTGCTCGCAGAACAGATGGTCGATGGGGCCGGAAGTATCTGGACTGACAACCGTGTACTGGATGACACAGCGTTGGAATGCCTCCTACAAGGTGGACCGATGACTTGCTGATAGCCGTGGGATTTTGATGCTTGCAAGACGTACAAGACCGGTCATTGTGGTGCCATTTGGGGGAGGCCTATGTCCAGTAGTGTACGTCTTTCAGCTAAAATAATTATGATTATGTCCAGCTAGTAACACATAGTAATCTACAGTAGTAGTAGTATACATAGTAATCTAGAAAAGAAGTAAGTAATCCCCACCTACCTCAAAAAAACCAGCTGAAGAGAATTCACTCAGGACTAAAGCAGCTTTCTATCGGTGCCAAAATTTTAGCAATCGGACCAGTAGTTTCGGAGATTACCTCTTATAAACAAAAAATAAAAATACTTTATCTCTCTAATTAATGTAGATCGATGATCAACGGTGTTTAATTCTTAGCCTAGCCTGGACATTATAGAGGCTGTGGCAAGTCGTAAAATTAATTTCGATTTGCGTTCAGCTGGAAATATGTTGACAACGGTTGTAAGATAAAACGAAGCAGTTCTTCTTTGCGGGTACATATTTTTTAACCAGCTTCAAAAATGGAGGAGATTTTCAAATCTTGAGCGTGAGGATCAACGTTTGTTTCTTCCTCATTATCATTTCAGACAAAAGACGTCCACTGTTGGAAATAGGCCTCCCCAAACGTCGCCACAACGACCGTTCCTGTGCGTTTCACATCCATCGGATTGACCAGGTCATCGGTCCAACTTGTGGGAGGCCCTCCAACTCTGCGTCTTGCGGAACGCGGTCGTCACTTCAGAAACTTTCTTTTTGTTTTATTTCTGGTGTCCGGCAAAACCGACTATTGGAATTTTCATTACGAATTACTCTGTAACTGTCTGGAGTTAAAGTGCTAGAAGAACCCCGTTGGCTCTGGGCCTGACCTCTTTCCAATCTTATTGGATTGCCACTCCATCGTACTATGAGAATAAAGGCACAGAGAGAGCACATGTGTTTGCATTCACGCTTGAAATTCGGTTGGGAGGATTACTAAACGATGTACCCAAAATTTAACTAAGCTGGCGTCTGTTTAACGAGTTCCTCATGAGTTTGAAGAGGGCTAAATATTGCATACTCTTCAGGTCTTTTTTCTGCGTACTTTGTTTATCTCCGTTGAGATTGACCGCCATAATAGAAGGAAAGAAATCGGGTGAGAGGATTTTTATGGGGTGGGAACCGTGGGAGCGTGCCTGTTCCGGGTCCGTTGACCAATAGACGACAGACATTTCGACGGACCCGTAGCGGCTCCACTGTTGAAGTAATAAAGGACTGACATAAAGTATACTTTTTTATATTTTTCAGCGCCCAAAACTATAAAAACAAACATAAGACGTGTGGTCTTACAGATAACATTAACTAGAATCTACTAAAACAATAATGCAATTCGTTAACTAAACCAGAATGCACTAGACGGCCAACAAAACGATACCTTGTTCACGAACACAAAAACGCTCATTCTTTGCTTAATGAACAAGCCCTAGTTAATTAGTTTCAAGATATAAAAAGGGTAATATAAAAGGTTTATGTAATAACATAGTTTCATTTACTGGAGGTAGCACGCGACGACGCCCAGCACTTTGCGCTAGAGTGCGTGCTTATTATACTGAAATGGGTGCGGACGACCAAGTGAATTTCTACGTACACTGTTATAATGAAAGTTCTCACGCAACGATTCATCGACATTAGTGAACCTAGCCTTTAGAACGTGGGGCATATTATGCTCTAAATTGCTCTATTCTGAACCTAATGCCATTTTTTTTTGCGGAAATCATTAGAGGAATGAAGGAAGGAAAGAACGACCGAAATATTTTTTTACATATTAAAGACTCGACAATACGTGTTGCGCCTACCCCAAATAAAACGGGACAAGGGCAGAAAGATGATTTGATGACATATTTGAGACTCGCACAGGACAAACAAGTATAAAATATTTTTTTCTAAACAAATTTCTATCGAATAACTAATAATAAAAATACAACAAAAAACAACAATAAAACGCAATAAAATAAGACCTGAGGCCCTACCAAGAGGTTTTAACGCGATCCGTTTTACGACCTATACTGAACTGTTAAGAGGAGCTATGGAGGGTGTATAGCTCTATGCCTTTTTCTCACTCGTTTGTCTGACATTTTAAGACGTCGTGGTAATGTCCTTGTACGAGGCCAAAAAGGCTTCTATCTTAGCGTACCTATACATATAAAAAACTTCTCGCGCTCTGTGTGAGAAGAAGGGTCAGACTTTTGCTGACTAAAACCAACCCATGTTCCTGTAGTTGTCTTTTACGTCCTAGCGCTGCGGTAATTCTTTCCAACAATTCCTCAGCCCTGGCTGAACCTAATACCAGTAATCATAAAAACAGCTTTTGATATCAATCTCCAAGTATTTTTCAAACGAATAAGTTTAAAAATTCATTGTAAGACTCGTGCTTTGTGTCTAAGAGTCAAGTCAACTTTTTTGTAATAATTACATTCATTTAGCCGTACCTGCCCAAAACCTTTGTTGTTTTAGAGAAACCAGTTAAATTACTCTTTCGTAAGTAATT
Organism: Mythimna albipuncta; assembly: GCA_929112965.1. NCBI lineage: Eukaryota > Metazoa > Arthropoda > Insecta > Lepidoptera > Noctuidae > Mythimna > Mythimna albipuncta. The sequence continues at coordinate 14,952,325 of OV815969.1, forward strand.
TAACTGGCTTCTCCTCTCATCTTCCAAGTATCTCAGTTATCAACAAGACCTCAGGTAACTCAACGGTCACGTCTAAACGAAATAATAAATTAGAATGTTCAAACCTTAATTTGCAGGTAAAGTGAAAAATAAACGAAATTAGCTTTACCGTTAACTTAGCGCAAAGTCGACCCTGTTTGAGCGGCGGGAAAGGACGGGGTTTTTAAAGGCAGGTACACAAGTATCGCAATACGATGACGAATGACGACGGTGCGACCCGCAGGCCTGCCCCCCTAGCCATGTTACAACCAGTTTGTGTCGAATTCCGTTCTATAATCGGTAACGCCTCGGTGACAGCAATTGTAGAAAATGATAAGTTGGTAGCCATATTGACGCGCCTGAGTCGGCCGCTCGTTCTACAATGTAGCGTTTGTATAACAAAGGAGGTAGCGTTAAACATTGTAGAAACGATTTTGAACGATGTGAACTTGGCTACGAATTGTCTATTCGTTTGTTCTGACCACGCGACTTTACGTTGAGATAACGTCATTCCCATACGTTTCATCACTTTTCGACAGCGTTAACGATTGCAGAATAACAACTTGGCTAAGCGTGCTGGTCAAGTTACGACCGGTTCGTTTCGATTCTCTTGCGTCGAATGCCTCGAGTCGGCTACGCCTCCAATTCTTTTGTTCTGACCACGTGACTGAACGATAAACGAAAAAAGGCGAGGCCGAGTTGAGGCATTCGACGCAAGATAATCGAAACGGTCGTAACTTGGTCAGGGGGACAGAGTTCCTAGTGCCAGTTAAAGCGATCGACATGTTTATGACGTCCGTCGCTCCGATTGGCCAGCTTCAAGCAAGTTAACCAATCCGAGAACAAAACGTGGCAAACGTTCGCGTTCACGTAAATAAAACTCGTACTCAGCGCACAGGATTTAGAATAGCATACGAGTCATAAGGCACGCGCTCCGTTTTGCATAGGTAGGCTTAAACCGGTAAAATACGAGAAATGCATGTAAATTACATCTACCGCATCATACGTGAATATTTCTGACAGCATTATCGACGTTACTTCGACATTTGCATGCCCGTTTTGCTTCCTAACACATCTCGTGCTCTATTTATTTGCTTATGTTCCAGAATAAATCTGAAATATCCTTTCGTGTTTCCGTGTCCTTTTGCAGAAATAAATTACATTAGATAGTCAGCGTACCACCATAAGCGTGGGCTTGCGGACGACAAGTAATCGGTAGCTTGTCGTCCAGCCAACCGATAACCGTTCGGACCGAGCCCGAGTCATCGTATACGCTACCTCAATGAGAACTCGGCAAAACCGTATCCCCTACGGTCCGTAGGGGCCAAGCAGAGCTGAAACCTATTGGGGCCATGGGTTGACTTCCGGAAGGGAAACCCGAGGTCAAGGAACATAGGTGTGGTTTAAGTCAGCAAAAATTGGACACGACCTTGTACGCCACACTAGAGGGGCAAAGCTTTATATAGCAGTAAAGAAATATTAATGTTTATATTAAATACTACCTTTTGCCTACGGTTTCGCCCGCATACATAAATTTAGTCTATGTCACCTAGGAATAAAGCAGCTTTCTGTCGGTGAAAAAATTTTTGCAATCGGACCAGTACTTTCAAAGATTACCTCCAACAAACAAAAAAAAAACGTGTGGATTTTAGTTCTTGGCTTGCTTTGCTTTTTTACATACTGTAAGCAAGCAAAAAAAATTAAACATTTTGTTATCTATATGTGTTATCTTTAGAGAAAGATTGTATACTAGCACTTACTGAGATTTTGCTTGCTCCGAAAACTCAAACAAAAAGAGGGCCATGACAGCGTGGCGTGACCTTTTATAATCTCTTGTAACTGTCAAAAGCGCCACACTGTCAAGTTGCAGTTCGTCAAAGTTGTCAAAAAAAAAAAATACATTTAATGTTGCTAATACAGAAAATAATCATAGTGTATGAAACATTATCATAAGAATCGCTAACAATTTTATGATTTTTCACCTTCAAAAAAAGTTCGTCAGCGTCATTGCGGTACAAGCTCAGTGTGGAACCCGCTTTAGTTGCAAAGGAAAATCTACTAGCGACACACTAATTGGGTGCTAAAGTAAATATTTAAAAAGGTGAGCGGGGAAACGTGAGGTTTTAACTTTTCAATTACGTCAATTAACAGTGCCGTGCACAGCTGCGAACAGAATTATTAGGTGTAGCCATTTTTGTGAAAACACACAATTCATTCGATATAACGAACGGCGGGTCGTGGACATTTAATTAAGTGACTTCTTAAATGAACTAATAATTCAGGCAAAATGGCTATGTTTTTATTGCTTTATATTTTTTGCATTTTTATTGGCAACGTGACTTTGCAATTTTTGATTAACGATTTTGCTTTTAGTTAATCTGACTTTTAAAATCAATTTCACTTTGCTATTCTGAAGTGAAACCTATTTTAAAAACTACCACGGAAACCATATTTATCTTTACCACAAAATAAAAATGAATATAACTAAATGCAATTTTCAGAATAAACGGTTCACGAGTTTTACTGCTCGAAGTTTGGCACGCTTGTTGAAACCTCATGCTTTTGTTTGGTCATTGTTTTAAAAACATATTTCAAAAACTTATTCTTTCTCAAAAAATTTATATCTCAACAATACGAAAAACCTATATACCAACTTGCTTGTATAAAAATGTATCTACTTCTATTAATAGAAACATACAATATAAAATTCCCTTTTATATTGTATGTTATTATTATTATTATTTAAAAAAATAAAAATAAAAAAGAACTTCGTCAGTGCGATGAAGTAATAAGAGACGTAACGAAGTTATAAGAATGGTCTTTTTTTCGTTTTTTTTTTTAATTTTTTCTATGATCAGTGTGTGTTGCCAGTGATGATATATGGCTCCGAAACATGATCGCTTACAATGGGACTCGTCAGAAGAATTAAAGTCACCCAAAGGGCCAATGGAAAGGGCTATGCTTGGAGTTTCCTTGCGTAATCGAATCAGGAATGAGGATATCTGCAAAAGAACCAAGGTTGTGGCAATAGGCAAGGCACATTGCTCGCAGAACAAATGGCCGTTGGGGCTGAAAAGTTCTGGAACGGCGACCATGTACCGGAAGACGTAGTGTTGTAAGGCCTTTTGCAAGGTGGACCGCTAACCTGGTATGCGTTGCGGGAATCCTATGACTGCGAGGTGCACAGAATCGTTCATTGTGGCGACATTTGGGGGAGGCCTTTGTCCAACAGTGGACGATTTTCGGCTGAAATGATGATGATGATGAAATAGTTTTCTTAAAAATACAAATCCACAACAAAACAAAAAATCTACTTGCCTACCTATTTATAAAAATGCCCCTCTATTAATAGAACTTTTGATTTAAAAAAAATCCTGTTAAATACGACGTAGTACGACGAAGTACCACGGGACGTGACATGCAAAAACGGTCTTTTCGTCCGTTTCCATTGATACTTTTACATTCCATAAAAAATAGAAATCCTCAACAAATTGAGAAACTTATATATCTACTTTAAAAATACACCTCTATTGATAGAACCGTAAGGCATAAAACAACAACAACAACGTTCAACAACGTTCAATTTAAAAAAAAAAAACCTGTGAAGTTGCAGACATGACAAGCAAAAATAGTCCTTAACACCAAACAAATACATTAAACTTATCACTCATTGTCGGTCACATGAACCACCCAATTGATTTCCATTTACACACAAAACGTTTTACCGCGATTACTTTGTATACCCTTTTATTACTTTCCAAATGAACTGTGAAAGTACGTTGTTGAAAATTACAAACTGTTTATTATTATTGGGTTTTGGCTTTGTAGACGATTTAGTTTGTATTCGTAAAAGTGATTCGGGTGTTAGGTTTGAATACGGTAGAACTACACACAGCGCACACCTTGGCCACGTACGCCGACCTAGGCGTGTCGTCACAAAATATGACGCACACATAGACATCGCTCACAGACATGATGTCTCGGTCGCGTCTCGGATCACTTGCCGAACAAATCCGGCTCAAACGCTCATTAGTGTGCGTCCACCGAGCGTAGATATAAAAAGTGAAGTACATACATAAGATGGTCTTCTGTATCTATCTATTTTGTGGTGTCGGTCTCCATACATTTTATATGGAAACTAGACTTGTAGAGCTACGTTAGATCCCCGCCACGCGACGCCATGCGACGCCACGCGACGTTGTTCTACGTAAAAATCAGGCCTGATCCACGTGTACATCGGTCTAATGCAGTTCTAGCTTTATTGTCTGTCTATCTAGTCCTTTTTTCCCTGCGATATTGGGGTTCGCTTCTAGTCTACCAGTATTTCACATGGAGTGACTGCCTGTCTGACCTCCACAACCCGGTAATTGAGAAACATGATACCTACCCAAATTATAGGAGGAATCTTGATATGTTAAGATGTCACCATACAAGAGATGAACAAGCATATTATTTTAGTCATGAGCTCCTTAAAACCTGGAACTTCTCAAAATGTAAAGGTAAAGAGATTCTGTATTGACAAAGGTCACATAGCACTGGTTGCGTAATTACTGGTTGACATAAGCAGTTTTTATTTTTCAAAAATATACAGTAGGTATATAGTAGTCTCTTACCTAGGACCTAAAACGCAAGGGGCAATTGGAGGAACACTGGTGAGCTTTAGTCAATAAAAGTCTAGCACTCATTTCACCCAGAGCGAGAGAAGTTATTTGATGATTTGCCACCAAAAAAAGTCTGTATATAGTTCTAATATTAGTTCCAAACAACATTATTTTTAAAGACAATCTAATGAGAATAAAATGTTTTATAAAAATAAATAAAAATGCTATAAGCAATGTTTTATTGTATTCAATTTTGACTAATCAAAACGTGTCGTTCACTTTGCAACCAATTATTCTTTATATAAATCCGTTATTTTGAAAAAGGAATGGTTAGTTTAACAAACATAGTTTTCTATAAGTAAGCTGTTAAAAGAAATTTAATTCTATGTATTGCTTTTTTCCCTACGCGTCTGGTTATCGATACTGATAGAATTGCTGTTCGCTCGACGCCATGTCAACATTGCTCACGCAAGCAATTTGTCAGATTTGCAGACACTGGGGAATATGTGCTTACTAACACAATTTTTCTTCTATATCTAAGAACGGCGGAGCTATTCTGAAAGAAAACACTATCGAGCTCAAGTTAAGTCTAAGTGACAATGACATGCAAAAGTTTGTATTTTCAATGCCATTTCGAAATTCTGTTTCTATAGAGAATACAGACAATTTACCTATACTAAGTTTTTACAGAATAAGAAGTACCTACTATTCAAAGTTATGTTTGATAAAATGGAAATTATTCATCATCATCATCATCATATCAGCCGAAAGGCGTCCACTGTTGGACATAGGCCTCCCCCAAGCGTCGCCACAACGACCGGTCCTGAGCGTCACGCATCCATCGGATTCCCGCGACCCTGACCAGGTCATCGGTCCACCTTGTTGGAGGCCGCCCAACGCTGCGTCTTCCAGTACGTAGTCGCCACTCCGGAACCTTTGATTGATAGAAAGAGTTACCGTGGCTCTGGACCGCAAAAGGTAACTGAAAGAACACAGGTAGGGTCGGAGTTAGGGAATGGTTCATTCCCTTTTCTAGAGAAGACGCCTGAGTTCCAGCATTGGGAACATTAAAATGCTGATTATACTATGTTATGCAAGCATGCTACTGTGTTCAGTGTGTTAAGGTCTGTTTTTGTTGAATTCTTAATTATAAGTCTAACATTATACGTGAAGACTTTAATTGGCTATCTGTCGTCTATGATTTTTTTTCTTTTTAATTAGTTTTTTTTATGTAAGTAAGCTTTAAGTCCTCCAAGCTGTAATAAATAAATAAATAAATAAAAATATTTAATCATTGTTGTAAATTAAATAAACGACCCTACGTCTTTGAGTATCATGCCAATAAAATACTTCTGATAAAGTACTCAATGTTTCTGTAATTTTCCTTACACATCTCAGTCTTCAATCCTCTTGTATGCCATAACCCACAGCCATGGAGAAAAGGATTGATGTAATCATCATTAAGGGATTAAACCATGGTCGTAAACGTTGACAAAGGAGGTTTCCTTTTACGACAAACCCATGAAAAGCCGGGCGGCCTTAAGCATAACCTTAGGCGTTGTTGACGCTAATCTTAGATTTTAACTAAACCCACGGGGTTCAGTTAAAATGTAAGATACTCTATATCGACTACTAGACCAACACAATACTGTATAAAACTATATACAGTATTTTGTTGGTGGTAACTGCTGCCATTATGAATGATATCATGGGTTTGATATTCTACCGTAGGCGCGGGCTTGCAGACAGTGAGCAATGGGTAACTCGCTGTCCGGCTGTCCGGTAACTGTCTGGACCAAGCCCAAGTCGTCAACGGCGCGCACTGTTCCCGCGCGCCTCAAGGTGTTGTCAGCAACAGCAGGGACCCAGCCGGGTCGAAGGCTATTGGGGCCAGGGTTATCCGAGAGGGAGCTCGAGCCCCGATATGAAGGCTAGAAGGAACGGGGTGGGTTTTTAGTCAGTAAGAGTCTGACACTATCTCCCGCTCCGCCCAAGAGCAGGGATTGTCATTGGATGATTTTTTTCCCACCATAAAAAAAATGGATTTGATATTCTGGTCCGACAAAGTGTTCTTGGATTTCGCATATCTGTTGGGTATTTCTCAGAAGTAGTCTGAAGTCTGGGTTTGTGCTCGGCTGATGTCAATAATCTCTTCTCTTCGCGGATCATCGGTCTACCTTACATGAGGCCTTCCAATGATGGTCGCCACTCCAGAATCTCTCAGCCACATCGACCATTAATATTCAGCGAGCGATTTTTTAAACCACGTCGGTAACCTTGTTTTTCCTGCGGATCGGCCCTCTTCACTGCCAGTCTGCCAAATTCTTCGGGGAGGTTTGATGTGATGTGATGTTGCGTAATTTCAAAAGTTTTTATTTTTTATTTTCTGTTTTAAGCATTGCCACCAGTGTAATTTGATTGCAAATTCTACACGTGTGCATATATTCGCTGAACCTTTTTGGTTCGGTCATATTCTCTAAAACACTATTAAAAAAAGAAAAAAAACTTCTGGAGTGTTACCAATGGCCGGTATATTTTACTGGCTTTGCTACTAACCTAGTAATTACTTCTATTTACGATATTTTCCTATAATAACATATAAAGGAATCCATTATTTTCATAATTATACTATAATAACAAAAGAACAATACGGCACTTGTTAACTTATGTCTTTGTTCGATAATTATAGTAATGCAACATTGTGTGTTTGATAAAATAATAACGTAATTAGTAAAGTAAATACAAATTAACTTAGCGTATCATTATTATGCTAACCGTACCCGGGAGCGTTAGCGGTACGAACTAGGAATAACCACTAATGTACGATCGTTTATAAGCGTTTCACGAAGCCTAATCTAAATAAAAGATGAACCTAAGTATAATTATATATTTTTTAAATACAGTGAAACTTGGATAACTGAGATCTCAAGGGACTAACGAGGTTTTGACACACTAATATATATATATTTTTTTTTAATGACAAACTAGTGCCTGACAGCGCTCACACCTACAATTAGGTATTCTAGGTTTGGATGTCTTGTATATGTGAGTTTACTTGTTTGTGAACGCACCCATGTGTATCATGGGTACGTACATAAACATGAATTTGGCGCGAATTCTAATTTCACGTTTAAGCTAGAAGTACATTAGACCGACGCGTTCGTGTAATATACCAGCAGCCCAAGTCTGCTATTTTTATAAATTCGTCATTCCAACACGATCACATTGTCATTTTGCTAAAAGTTCGTAATCTGCTAATTCATCGATCTTTGATCGGTCAGTGGTATCGTAATAAAGTTGTGGTAGCATGTTAATATCGAGCATATTAAAACCAATAACTGCTCAATAACATTCTAATGGTAGAACACTTATCAAATAAACTGTCAAAGTTTTAGCAGATTACCGCATACGTCAAATATTCCGTTGTCAATATGTACGAGATCACTATTCTATGCCACTTCTTCATATAATATATTCCACAACTATCACACAACGTCATCTAGTCTCAAGCTAAGCAGAGCTCGTGCTAAGAGTACTAGACAACTGATATACATACTTATATATTTCTAAATACATACATATTATAGATAAATTACACCCACATACAGGGTGACATTTGTCCTGGGCGGGAATCGAACCCACGACCTCTGGCATAGCCGACAGGGCCACTAACCACTAGAACAACAGGCGAGTCAACCAATCAAAAATGTCTTTCAATGGAGTGTCAGTGGTTGACCATTGGAAAGTCATAATGACGCCATTATATTAGTTGATTGCTAAACTTGTCAAAATCGACAATTATGACATCAATGATAGACCATTCTGACACTATTGTAATAGCAGACTTGAGGCCCTGATTTGTACGTAGAACTACGTCACATGGTGTGGGTGGACCTAGTGTAGCTCTACAAGACTAGTTTCCACATAAAATGTATAGACACCCACACACCCAGATCGGCGTGTGCGTAACACATGTGCGCAGTGTCGCTCTACCATTATGCTAACCTGTAAACGAGTATTGCGACCTGAATTTCGGGTGGGAGGGTTGGTATTATAACATAAACTACGTATACAGTTTGTATTTGCGTGTTTATTATTTACTCGTTTTCATCTTCAGTTTTTAGTTGACTCGAGCCAAGAGCATGTTTCATATTTTTATTAAGTCATACGAGTATTACCAAGAATATTTTGCCAACGCGCAGTAGAAAATTGTCTAAAGAAAATGAAAAAAACATTTTCTAAGACATTTTTGATCAATAGAAAATTATGATTTTTTTTAAGATAATTATAATCAAAGCAATTGGAACCCTTTTCCGTCAAATTAAAACCAATGACTTGATAATTTGTTTTGTCCATTGTCGCTAAAAAACAAGCAATCACCAAAAGAAAAGGCGTAACGACCTTTGACATTTCTCTGAATTCTTTTCTGATTAAACAGTCTCATTGTGAAACCACAACATTGTTCGTTGATATGAAGTGATTTACCAAATTTCCTCAATCGTTAGGGCTTTCATGTCGATCGCAATTTGTGTATTGTTGGAATCGGCACGCGATACATTACTGAGTTTTATTATTTTTAAAGCATTTCTATTATTGTGAATCATGGTGAACTAGTTCTTTTACAAGTTCAAGTGTGCCATCTAGGTCTGTAAGATAATAATAATGGATTTATTAAGGCCATTGTTGGTTAAGAAAATGAGCGATTGTTAAATAATGACTTAGCGTTTTTCTTAATGTTCTATGTAACGTCTGTGATGCTTCGTCTAGACTGTATTGCTATGATTGATATTTTTGTTGTTGTACACTCGGCGAAATGGAGGTATTAATTTATTTATTTAACCTTTAAAGACAGCGCCAGAGAAGAATGTCGGGAAGGACTTGGGGGAGGCCGTGCCCAGCAGTGGGACAGTAAATGCTAATATAAAAAAAAATCTTTATGCAATAAAAGGTACAAAGGCGGTCATTGCTTTAGGCGTTCTCAACCTAGGGTAGTAGAGACACAATATAGCTGGTGTACCTACAAAAAAAGAAAATATTATTTAGATGATACAAGTATTTTAAAATTATATATATAAAGCGTTAAGCGTTATAATAGGTGCGTTTCCTTAAGTCGTACTTGATAGCTTATGCGATAGAATATCATTTAAAAAGCAGTACAGTTAGGAAAAACTGTCAGTCATTTATAACACGTTAGAAAGATATTCTTAAACGTTTGCCTCTTTTTGAGGTAAGAAATATCAAATAACAACTTTAGTTGTGGGTGGAGCGAGAGGAACTATCAGACTTTTTCTGGCTAATTTCCAAACATGTTCCTTCAGTTGCCTTTTGCGTTCTAATGCCGCGGTAACCCTTACAAAAAACCCACAACCCTGATAAATAGTGTTGAGTGCTTCTGAAAGAATTATTTTAAAGTTGCATTTTTTTATGCGCGGATAGTTTCATGTAGTCTTTATTATAATCTACGCATTAAAAGAATATGACTTGCATTCTACAAAAACAATGCTAGAAAATAATCCTGCTAATGGATACTAGAAAAAGTTAACATTATACGGAGCCAATTAGATATTAAAATAGAAACAAAGAGAAAATATTATACTTATTTATTTCCGACTAGCTTTTGCCCGCAGCTTCGCACGCGGACATAAAATATAGCCTATGTTACTCAAGAATAAAGCAGCTTTCTATCGGTGAAAAAATTTAGCAATCGGACCAGTAATTTCAGAGATTTAGACCCCCTTAGGTAGTGGAGTTTAGTAAAACGAATGTTTACATTCGAATGTCTACACTCTATAACGAACCTAATAGCCAAATTTTATGTTTGTATTTGTTATAATTTCTGAGATTTCGTGATTAATCAGCGAGTTGTATTTCGCTTTTATTATATACTAGCTTTTGCCCGCGGTGTCACCCGCGAACGTACATAAAATATAGCCTATGTCAATCCGGGATAAAGCCGCTTTGTATCGGTGAAATAATTTTACCAATTGGACCGGTATTCAGAGAGATTACCCCCAACATATAAACTTAAAATTTTTACCTCTTTATAATATTAGTATAGATTTAGTTGGTATATAATATACACTAACAACTTGAATAAGAAATAACATGTCATTAAAACTTAATATAATAGTATGTAAAGTATATCCCAATTTTAGATGGTATATTATTATCAATATTTTAAACAGAAAGTAATGTGGTACAAAAGAAAAAAAAAAGAAAAATTGACTAAATTCAGAACGGCCAAACTTACTAGACAGCTCAAACTTTGGTGTCTCTGATGAGTCTAGCAAGGCATATTTTTAGGTCGTAGAAATAAGTAACTTGAGTTTTTTCGGAGCCTCTTTTAAACTTCATTAGTATTTTCACTCAATAGTTATCAGTTCTTTTAGTACGTACAAAAGGAGAAGTTTATTGCTCAATATTACACTGATATTATAAAGTTGACAAAAGGTTGGGCGAAAGAAAACCCCGGGGTTTTAGAATGAAGGTAAAGATGGAACAGGAGTGAATTTTAGTCAGTAAAAGTTTGACACGCCCACTCACTCTGTGCAAGAACGAGAAAAGACATTAGATGATTTCTCACCTAAAAAAACTCCCAAAGAATATTCTCTAGATATCATTTTATCATTCAGGCGAAGTCACAGGCAGAAGCTTGTAATAAAAAACGTGTAAACTTTAAAAAATAAACCACGAAAAAGAATTGCAAGTTTTAAAGCAAACCATGTTTGTTGCCAGCTATGAAACAAAGCCTTGGAGATGCATAAAAACTCTCTACAAGTTTTTTATTTTTCGATTGCGAAACGTTCTCACACTAATATTAAAAAGACGAAAGTTTGTTAGTGTGTGTATGTTTGTTACTACTTTACGTTCGAACAGCTGAATGGTTTCGATGAAACTTAGTGTACTAATAGACCATATCCTGGAATAACAAATATGATAGTAGAAATGTATCTCTTGGGAGAAGATTTCTTGGGATTTTACAGAGGAATTTTTTACTATCATGCGGGCGCAATGGATGCGAGACGCATAGCAACATTCGTTGTGGCGACACTTGAGGGAGGCCTATGTCTAACAGTGGACGTCTTTCAGCTGAAATAATGACGACGATCATCATGCTAGTGAAGCCACAGCAGCTACTTTAAAATAAATATGATATTTACAATTAAATAATTGAAAGGACAAATTGTCCAAGCATAAAATTACACAAAACGTATCGGTTAAAATGTGAAGTACGAACGAAAACCATCGATACATCGGTACATATGGTAAACAATACAAAGTAATTGTACCATATCTGTTCGGATGATCGCAAATAATGTCGCTCGTTTGTCATTTTTCCATTAAAATAAACGCTATACGGTTATAAACTCTGAACTAGTGATGGGCCACATCGGATGCTTCGTTTGATGACGGGTTGCCGTTTATTCGATGGTTCGAGATAATGTTTTCGAATCATTCGATTAAAATAAAATAGTTATTTATACAAAGTTGCCGGCTTAGCTCGAAAAATCGGGCAGGGTACATTCATTATGCGTACAGCTAAGGAGTGGAATTCCCTGCCGGATTCGGTGTTTCATGATAGCTACAACCTAGGGGTTTTCAAGTCAAAAGTGAATAGGTTACTTCTTGGTAACCGTGCGCCATCGTCAGCTACATCATCGTTTACCATTAGGTGAGATAGTGGTCAGACGCGAGCCTATCAATAATGGAAAATAAAAGTAATCATTGCTCGCAGAACAGGGGCCTAGGTCTGCTATTTTTATGTATTCGTCATTCCAACACGATTCCATTGTCATTTTGCTAAAAGTTTGTAATCTGGTAATGAATTAGCAGATTACAAACTTTTAGCAAAATGATCGATCATTGACCGGTCTTGTCTTGAATGACAATATCGAGCTTATTAAAAGCACTAATTGCGCAATGACTTTGTAATGGTAGGTCACTGATCAAAGGAATACGTCAGATATTCATTTATAATTGATTATTGTGTTTTATATAGTTAGCAGTATACCACAGACTACCCCGTGTATTATTTTTAGCTCTTATCCATCCTAAGGTTGTCTGGAAGATATCGCTTTCAGCGATAAGACCGCCATAATTGTACCCACAAACTGAAGTTTTTGTATAAGCTGTATTACTTTTTGGTGTACAATAAAGTCTATTCTATTCTATTCTACGAGATTACCATTCTATGCCATCAGAAAGTCATACTGACGCCATTATATTAGTACTCGTAGATTACCAAAACTTGTTAAAATCAACAATTATGAAATCAATGATAGTCCATTCTGACACTATTGTAATAGCAGACTTAAGGCCCTGGTCGGTGAGGCTAGAAGGTTCTAAAGTGACGACTGCGCATCAGAAGACGCAGTTTTGAAAGGAAGACCGATGACCTGGTGAGGGTCGCGATAATCCAATGGATGTGAGACAAGTCTGTATGTTTGTTACTGCTTCAAGCTGGACTGACAGAATGGATTTCGATGATATGCATGCGTATAGATCATGCCTTGGAATAACACATTGGATACGTTTTTGTCCCACGAGTAAGTTCTTTGGAGACATTTTTCTACTTTTACAAGGGCGAAGTTACTGGCAGCAGCTAGTTATAGATAAAAACAAAACAAACCCAGGTTTCGAAGTACTGTTCCGTATCGCTGACATCATATAAAGTTAGTTTTTTTTTTATTCTTTGATTACCGACCCTTTGCGTCACCAGAGGGCTAACTTGTTCTTTGCCCAAAAATTATTAGCATTAGGTACCATTCGACGTTGCAATACGGCCAGTCTTCTGGGCATGTTTTAAGTGCGTCCATAGGATAACGTGTGGAGGAGTTTTTCGACTCGTAAGTGTATTTCATAGTGTAAATACAAAATACATAAATATTTGTAGATTATACTATTAAAGTCTTTTTTCATTTTTATAAAAATTAATATTATATGTCCTTTGGCCACGAATCGTTAATGGAAATAAATATTATTTCAAAAATGTTTAAATATAAAAAATTGGATCTATAAAATACTGTTAGATTAAGCAAATTAGTTTAATGATAAATGGGTTCTCGAAAATACACGGCTAAAAGATCAGTTTTACAAACAAATAATTCTAGCACTCTAACCAACAAAATCAACACTAAAAGATTACTTTATAAAAAGTAATCTTTGGTAGTTTTTTTTCACTCATTACATTTTTTCACTGTTTAAAAGCAGCTAACAATAGCTGAGCGCCTTAAGCTACTTTTTATACTGTGTCGGATGCAAGAAAAAAAAAAACAAAACAGAAATACGAAAATGTATGTTTAGCTACGTCGTAGCCGGCGTAGCAATCTGCTACGCTCTTCGTAGCAGGGTACCGATTTGCTACGAAACGAGAGTATTCCCCATACAATCGAATTACTCAACTTCTCTACATCCATCCCCATCACTATATTGAGCATACATCACCAATAAGTAATTTATGGCTATTTATGTTATTGATAAATTACTACCTGCTGGCCAGCCAGTGTATACCTTAATGATTTTATGTGGAATTCCTGACGATAATTCATATGTAGTATCGCATTTACCAGTCATTGACTGCACGCGTTAATGATTCGATTATCGACTAAGAATTTAGCTGATTGACTGGCTTCGATAGTGGTACTGTGTTTATTTATGCGTTTAAAATGTATAATGTGGGATTAAGTGATTTTTTCGCAAATTAGAAAGAGCATTAGTAGTTTGTATATCGTTTACTCATTATTTTCTTCTTTTGTATAGACTACTCGTAATCTGGCTCTTTTTAAAATATAACTTTCCCCCATAGTTTAATTCGCGTCTTTGGTTACTACTGCGTTCATGACCCTTTTTTCTTTTTTATTCACGTATTAAAATATATTTTTTTCAATTCTAATTAATCGTTTTTGGGATTAGCGCGTTCAACCAAACAAATTCTTAAGCTATATATAATATTAGTAAATAGATTACCGACTTCACAAACTACCAAAAATGAACCATATAAATAAAATATTCATCAAAAGCATGGCTTTCGAAAATTCGTCCGTATTGCTGTCCAGCTGACCAGTAATTTATCAAATTATAATTCATTTATCGTGAATATTACATGACTTGCTACATATTTGTGTAGTGTTTTCAAATAGTTTATTTGGCTTTTTATTGTTTCTGACGATTGACCCTTGAGATAGTTTGGGTGTTTCTTCTCAGGGTAATCAGCTAGGAAACACTGGCCTCATCTAATTTAAACTAAAGAAAAAAAAATACGTGAAAAGTGACGTGAAAAGTGTTTTTTAAAACCTATTTGCAAAATAAATATCATTTATTTGCCAGCGGCTTCGGTCGCCTGAAAATAGACATATATGTTAAGGTAACATAAGTGTCTAAATCTAGTGGTATTTACTTTTCAATAACATTTAAAATACCTTCAAAACCATAAACTTTTGAATAAACTCGCCATAATTTCAAATTTAACTGTACCAAATTACCTATCTAACTTAGATCAGTACGAAATCGGATCGCGTGCAACGGGCGTGACTTTAAACTCGCACCGCATTCACTACAATGCGCGAGTTCCTTTTAACATTTTTAATTGTTGGTCTAAAACATGCTTAAAAAAAAGATAGATTTTAATCTAAAACAAAAAATACTCATTAATTATAATATACGTACAAACCACTAAACTCATAAACAACCTAACATTTTCGTTACTTTTGTATTTTGCTACGAAAAAAAGTTTTTTCCTTTAAAAAATGCATTATTAAAACAGAAAAAAATATATTTTGAAACAAAGTCACGGCAACATATTTAGTAGGTGGCCTAATTTTATTGTTTACTAGTATAGTATGTACAAACACGTATAAAACTAAATCATTAGGCATCATAAAGTTCATCCACATCGCTGTCAAATTCCTAGAATTCTGGCAGTATTGCCACGTTGAATAGCAATACTGATTCGTTGACCAAAGCCCAGCAGGTCAATTGAGACGGACAGTTCGGCTTTCGCAGGATGCGCTCGACGGTGGACGCCATCATGCGCGTGCGAGCCCTCACGACGGGGGATGCGGTGTCCCAGGGTAGGTGTGTCGTGGCAGTGTCTTTGGACATTGCCAACGCTTTCAATTCCCTGCCTTGGAGTACGATCCGGAGGGCACTCCGGTACCACCGGGTGCCCGAATACCTCTGTCGAGTAGTCGAGGCCTACCTGTCGGACAGGTACATTGTCTACCCCGGTCACCAGGGAGACTGGAAACGTCGGGAGATGTCGTGCGGTGTTCCGCAGGGGTCGGTACTAGGGCCACCCTTGTGGAACATCGGGTACGATTACGTGCTGCGGGGCGACCTCCCTGACGGGGTCAGCGTGGTTTGCTACGCAGACGACACGCTGGTTCTAGCGCAGGGAGAGTCGTACCAGGCGGCGGTCGCTCTAGCGACACGCGGGGTTGCGATAGTCGTTGATAGGATCCAGGAGTTGGGACTCGAGGTGGCGCTGCACAAGTCCGAGGCGATGTGCTTTCACGGTCGCCGCTCTCGGAACGCGCCGCCAATGAGTTCCCAACTAACGGTAGGAGGAGTTCACATCGGTGTCGGGTCGACGATGAAGTACCTGGGACTCGTCCTCGACAGCCGGTGGAATTTCGTGGAGCATTTCCGACGTCTGGCTCCCAAACTGAACCGGACTGGGGCTGCGCTCAAGCGGCTCCTGCCCAACCTTGGGGGTCCAGATGCCTCCTGCCGGAGGCTCTACGCGGGGATCGTTCGGTCCATGGCCCTCTACGGGGCGCCGGTGTGGGCGCCGTTGCTGAAAAAGCAACCGGCGGCCATACTAAACGCCTGCCAGAGGGTCATGGCAATTCGGATGGTGCGGGGATACCGCACGATTTCCCGCGAAGCGGCGAGCCTTCTGGCTGGCCTACCACCGTGGGATCTGGAGGCAACAGTCCTTGCACACATGCACGACATGCGCGTGGAGATGCAACGCCGGGGTGAAAGTCCTCTGCCGCGACAGGTCGCGGCATGGCGGACAGAGCTCCGGCGGGATCTCATGGTGGAATGGCGTCAGCGACTATCGCAACCCAGTGCTGGGCACGCCACAATTATGGCGATAAGTCCCCTCTTTGAGGCGTGGCTGGAAAGACCTCACGGCGTCCTTACCTTCCGCATGACACAGGTCCTCACCGGAAATGGCAAGTTCGGGAGGTTCCTGTTCCGAATTAAAGCGGAAGTGACGCCCGGGTGTCGCCACTGTGCGGAACACCCGGAGGACACGGTGGAGCACACAATCGCGGTGTGCCCTGCTTGGGTGGAGCATCGCCGTGCCCTCGTGGGGGTGATCGGCGGCGGAGACCTCTCGCGCCGGGCCTTGGTCGAGGCCATGGTCCGGAGCGAGGAGGAGTGGCAGGCGGTCGCCGACTTCTGCGAAGCAGTAATGCTCGCTAAGGAGGAGGCCGACCGCATCAGGCAACGGCGCTCTCGCCGCCGCCGGGATTCCGATCCCGATTTCCAGCCACCGTAGGCGCGGGCTTGCGGACAGTGTGCAATGGGTAGCTCGCTGTCCGGCCGTCCGGTAACTGTCCGGACCAAGCCCAAGTCGTCGACGGCGCGCGCTGTTCCCGCGCGCCTCAAGGAGTTGTCAGCAACAGCAGGGACCCAGCCGGGTCGAAGCCTACTGGGGCCAGGGTTATCCGAAAGGGCGCTCGAGCCCCGGTATGAAGGCTTGAAGGAACGGGATGGGTTTTTTAGTCAGTAAGAGTCTGACACTATCTCCCGCTCCGCCCAAGAGCGGGGGTTGTCATAAGATGATTTTTCCCATCGAAAAAAAAAAAAAAAAGCAGGTCAATTGAAGAGTCGACTAGCTTGAAATTACTTTTTCTCATTTGGAATTGGGGTATTTTTGTTTAAAAAAGGTGATTAACATTGAGATGGAATTGTTGGTATATGTATATATATAATATATAGCATTTTATGGCAAAAAGTTTCTTATTTTAAAATAATATTATGTTTGAATGGTTTTTTTTTGTTTTGTTACAGGATTGTACAGTTTGAGGCGATGTCGGGTCGCCATGGGGCGAAGTGGTAGTGCGATGGAGGTATGTACCGATTTCTTTTAACACAAAAAATGTAAACAGACTATTTATAGGTATTTGCAAAACATAAAAAGGGTAAATCCTTCCAAAACACTGCGGGCAGTTATGTTCTAACTCTTTCGTTCTTGTTTTTTTATTTCTCAAAATAAGAACGCATAAAAAAGTTTGAACGTTTAAACTGTACCAAAACTTTTAAGTATTAACAGTGTAATTGTCAATACAACATATTCTGAAAAAAATCTTAATGCAGTTCAATATTTTGCTCAAAATATAGAATTTTACTTATGTGCTAATGAGTTCCATTGAACAGTACAAATTTTTAAACGAAAATATTAGTTCAAGGTACTTTGGAATCGAGAATCGATTCTTTGTCAAAGCTCCTCGTCTCCTTAATTGGTTGCATCGAACTCCACTCCGTATCCGACACTCGATTACTTGCTAAAGTACACATAGATGCTAACTGTTATACGTTCTCATACTAATTAGGCATCGTAAAGTACTGTTCGTTTGAGTAGTATCAAGGAATTATCTCGATATAACTGATATTCTTGTGTGTGTGAAGGATAGATTAATCGTTCGTCGTTTGAAACGATGAAGTAATATTTTGGTGGTTGAGATTCGACATTAGAGATGCTTTGATGTGCAGTGAGAGTCTAGTTGTAAGCTTTGACGAGACTCCAAATGATGCAGAAGTACTACATGGTCTCTTGTCGCGAGAGGACTAGGGAAACAGTCGCCATTTCCAGCCACCGTAGGCGCTTGGTTGTGGTTGACGAACAGTACGCTCTTTGATAAGCAGGCTTAGGCAAACGACTTCTCGGTTGTCGTTCCCATCAAACGTTTAGTACAAAATGTATGAAAATGCCGAGAAATCACGGGACTAGTGACGTGACTGGTAATGTAACTAACTAAAAGACCAGACCCGAGATGTCGGTGCGTTGTGTTTTACGCGCACCTCTAATCGATGTGAACATGAGTGTTGGGCCCCAAAGTTTTAGCGGCGGGACTGTCCGTAAGAATCACAATGGCCCTGGAACACGAAGAGCAACTGAAGGACCAAAGTTAGGGTTAAACAAAGGGAAAAGCCTAATACTCCACTTAGAGCAGGAGAAATCATTTGATGATATTCCACCTCAAAAAAAAGTATTGTGAAGATCATCAGGACAGCTTTCAGTAACAGCAGGGGCCCAGCCGGGTCGAAGCCTACAGGGTTATCCGAAAGGGCGCTCGAGCCCCGGTATGAAGGCTAGAAGGAGCGGGGTGGGTCGTATAGTCAGTAAGAGTGTGACACTATCTCCCGCTCCGCCCAAGAGCGGGGGATGTCAATGTATGATTTTTTCCCACCATAAAAAAAAAATAAAAGAAAAAATCAGGACAGCTTTAGATAGTTTAGAACTCATTATTACGAATTATAAATTAAAAACAAATATACTCACCAATTAGAGTTGAATAATAAAATATAGGTACTGTTAGAGACATTTAGGAAGCCTGTCAGTTCGAAAAATCACTCGTGCCTAGTGATTTTTCAAAATAATGTAAAAAGTAACTTCACAGGAATAAATCACACATCCAAACGCGTATAAATCATTTTTATTATCCCCGATGCTCACGATATGTAGGGACAAATTTTGGTTGCAATAAAGCAGCTCTACAACTGATTTTTTTTTCATTTTTTTTTCCATTAATGCTTCCTATAACAAATAATGGAATAAATAGAGTTTCATTATGTATCTTCGGGTCACCAAGATACACAGATATACATATAGATTTTGCCTACTTTGGGACCCATTGCTAACCTGTAAATGTCATCCTTAATGACACACACATATACACGTGTAATTTATACCTTAATGAAATTAGTACACATTCTTATGTATGTTTTAATAAACTTAAATTAATAAAGTATTCGCAATGAAACAGCGCTTATTTTGATAAAAAAATAATATTCTGTAAGGCCGCCTTCCCACTATGTCGTAACGGTTAATATTGTGTCTAGCTGTTCCCATTATAACAACTGATTGTCTTGGCTATGACAGATAGCCGTAAAAACGACACATTTTTACGTCACGGTTTAGTCTTGTCAAATTATCGTTTTACGACTGTCGTGCTAGCCAATTCCACTATTGTAACAATCAGTTTTTACCGCAAAAACATCGTAGACGACATTTAATCGTGTTGTTCTATATGTGAATTCCTCCATTTAAAATAATATAAGCCATGACACTTAAAACTACACGCATACGACCAAATAGTCGTTACGATAAAGTGGGAACGCGGCCTAAACCTACAACTACATCGTGTTTGTCACATGGAGTTCTCACAATCATCGTCATAAGTGCTACCTATTAAAACCGTTGTCTATATACAAAACACAATATTTTATCGCTAAAATGACCCATTAACAACGCAGCAGTTTAATATCATAGCCTTCCCTATTGTTAATTTCTTCCCATTCTCTTATTTTCCCTACGTCACTATTATTTTGCGAGGAATATGGCTGACATAAAAGTGGTCGTTACAAGACCATTAAATGGTAACATTGTACGGCGTACGATTTTCATAGATAGGGTAATAATATCTACTTTTATGGAGTAAACACGGAACGGGGTTTGAAGTTAGAATCTCTCTTTTTTTAAGCTTATGGGAAATCCACAAACTTTCGAAGCGATCAAACTCATTTGCGGCAAAAGTTGTAATGTAGGTAGCGATTTTAAGTAAATTAATTTTGACGACTGAATCAGAGTAACGTAGATTGATTGTGTATACACTTAGGGTGGAGTATATTAATTGAGTTAAGGCTGTGTCAAACCGTACTTGAAGGTCAAATGTTGACTGGTTTTTGGGCTAGAGTTTGAGAAATACTCAAATTCAAATGCCTAACAGAAATCGGTTCTGATCCATGTCTATCACCTGCCCAGAGTTGATAAATGTGTATTTTGATATATAGGATCTGTTATGGTTTCAAATAAAACAATTGTGAAAAATAAATCTTCGAGATGTGCTGATATTCGTCTCCGTAAAACAATAACCATCCACTGAATATCAGTGCACGAACTTCCATAAAAAAAAATAAAAAAAAAATAAACGGACCGCTCCAAGTCCCAAACGTTTTATTTGTCAGGAAAATATGGTTGAATATAATGTATCATTATTAAAATGTCTCTGCACATTGAAATGAAAAAATAACACATAACTGAGCGTATTCCAACTGCATGCTTGTTGGAATGACGCCAGTTACTTCTAACCAGTTTATATGCAGTCCTTATGGGTTCCCGACTCGGGTCGCGAACTTGGCCGCCCCCGGATCTTTTCCCTAGCAAGCGACTGGAATTTCAAACGGAATGTGAATTAACTTGATACTTTGTAGCCGGTCAAACTCTGAGAAGCGTTGATTTGGAAATAGATATTAGATAAAATACTAAGAAGTTTTTTTTCCTAGATCATGGCCATTTGGGATATGAGATAACGGAAAGGGATATCAAAAGAATTGGCACAAAACTAAAAATTCGTAGATATTTTAACATAAACCAAACAATTAACAAGTGAAAGCACGAGAACACATTCGCAAGAAGTTGGTAGAATCATCGCATTCTTGATTTGTTATATCCGTTGTTTTTTTTTGTCGTGCAATATCATTCTTTATTTGTACGTATGTATCTAAGTATACAAGGTGTAAGGGCCAGCTCTCCACAAATTTAAGGGTTTGCTCAGTAGATGAAATATAGAATACGCCATAGAAATTGTCCAATCAAGTTTATCATTTTCTATGGTGAGGTTGATTTTTTTGATGTTGTTCGTTTTTTCTTGCTGTATATCTTCTAATAAGTTGCACGTGCCATATTAAGTCTCTATACCACCCTAAGGGCGCCGTTGTACATTGTTTCATTATTGCATAACGTTTTAAATAAAAAATAAATTTAGAAATCTAATCAAGATATACTTAAGACGTTACGACTTTTCTCTTTTAAAGCGTTATTGTTTTGAACATATATTGAATGGAAGAACATTTATAATCTCTTGAGAATCAATAGAATCCCTTCCATTTCCGACTCCCGATCATTTGTTAAAAGAACTTAAATATTTACAAAGCACAAGTGTGCTGACCGCCCGTATCAAAAAGAAAAAGACAAACAGAAAGTAAAATAAAGTTCACTGAATAAAAAATGATCAGGGAACATTCCACAGATAAAATTACTCCTTAAGAACTTTCGATTGGGCCAAAAAACTTTTTTAATATCAAGTTTAATGATCTCGATTTTCGTACAGTTTTAATGAAAATTTATTTCAGTTTATTTCAGCTTATTCAACATCGATTGCCGAGTTATATGAAAAGTATTTGCTCATTAACTTGTTGAAGGTTTTTGTGATTTTCAGGATGTAAGCAGGTATGGGTAGACTGTCTGTTAATTAGGGATTTCTAAAGGAACGTAATGCTGTCGAATGAGTGATTATGAACATAAACATGCTGTTTATTCAGGAGCGTTCATTGAGATGTAAAGAAATAAAAAAAGGATATGTCCGGAAAAAGGGTTTTATAGGTAAAGATGATGTAGAAACGTATGCTCATTTGTAATGTTGATGTCAATTTACAAAATGTGCAGACCAAACCAAAGTTAAGTAGGTAAAAAAAAGAGTACATCCATTATGCTCTTTACATTTTGTTCACTAGAATATAAGTCAATGCATTTTGTATGGACTTATCTTTTTTAATGGTGGGAAAATCAGCTAATGACAACCCTCGCTCTTGGGCGGAGCGGGAGATAGTGTCAGACTCTTGCTGACTAAAAACCCAACCCCGTTTCTTTGTGCCTTCATACCGGGGCTGAGCTACTCTTTCGAAACTAACCCTGGCCCCAGTGGGCTTCGACCCAGCAGTTGCTGACAACTCCATGAGGCGCGTGGCGTCGACGACTTGAGCTTGGTCCGACAGTTACCGGACGTTCGGACAGCGGGCTACCTATTGCTCGCCGTCCGCAAGCCCGCGCCTACGGTGAACGAAAATCGGGATCGAAACCCCGGCGGCGGCGGGAGCGCCGTTGCCTGATGCGGTCGGCCTCCTTCTTTGCTAGCGTCGCGGCAGCGGACTTTCACCCTGGCGTTGCGTCTCCACGCGCATATCGTGCATGTGTGCACGATATGACTGTTGCCTCCAGATCCTACGGTCGTAGGCAAGCAAGAAGGTTCCCCGCTTCGCGGGAAATCATGTGGTATCCTCGGGGGCACCATCCGTATTGCCATGACCCTCTGGCATGCGTTCAGCCACCGTTTGCTTTTGTAGCGACGGCGCTCACACCTGCGTCCCGTAAAGGGCCATGGACCGAACGCATGGACTCATCTCGTCTCCCATTCTGTGAATGGCTTTAATTCGAAAACTAACAGTGAGCGAAAATACAAACGTCCCCTAGTTTTTAATACCACATCTGAAGGCAGTCTCTACCACATTCGTTTGATTTTCCGCATCACAGAAATCTGATTCGGGACTCCCATTCACCGTCCATACAAACACAAACACCAATAAACTCTAAAATCTCAATTTCACGTTGAGCTTAATTGTGGGATTAATTGAGAAAGGGGTTCGGTTCCAAATAAACGTGCGAATTTGGTTCGCAGTCGTATTTCAAGGCATAAGAGTGGCGACCACAGAATAGATAGGTGCAGAAGGTCAGTTCCGTAGAACGTGCGACGATGCACGCACACATTTACTTGAATTTTAAAAGTACACTCGCGACAGGTGTTTTATTTGAGATCGCCGAGATACTTCAGCGGTTATTTCTAGAAACGGCAATGTCAAAACATTTTTACTTATCAAGTGTGTCAGTGACTGTCATTATTGTCTTACAGACATTTAAAATCTGTGATAATTCTAATTACGACTATGACAGCCGAAACTGGCTTAGCGTTACATGTATTGAGTATTGGTAGACCACGTCTCTAGTCGTTGCCAGAGCGGCAATTCCGTACTATGTGTTACAGCCAGGCTACATGATGCGTTGCAGCGCCGAACCGCAAATATTTCGAAAAATTGGCAGCATACGAGTGAAATTCGTCGAAATATTTGTGTTGCGGCACAGCGACGCATCGTGTTGCCCGGGCCGTACGCGTCAAAGTCAGCGTGTGCTTGTTTTCGCTTGTTGTGAGGAGCTGTACTTGTGTCTTTACCTATTCTATGGTAACGAGCTGTGTAAATTACATTGTTTGTCAAAAGACGTATTCGGGTCACGGCAGTTTTGTTTGGTTTCGTATCATTTTGATGTGTTGTGTTGAAACCGCGTAAATAAAGGTGTATCTCTGCGTGTTTTGGGTTGGTCAGGGTTTTTTGATACTTGGGTATGGCTTCGCAGGAAAATAGATTCGTTTTTGACATGAGAGTGAATGTAGGAAGATAAAATTTCTTTTTTAATCATAAATTTGAAATTGATTTGACCTGTATACACAGAATGAATCTGAACATTAATATCCGTAAAATAGTATCTCGTAATTCTTTGATTGGGTTGCAGAGTTTTACAGTCTGGATATTTACTGTTTTTTTCTGACTTTCTTTATTATTATTATCTCTGACTTTTATTATTATTTCACACTAGAAATTACTCTTATATGGTGGGTGCGCACTGCGCTCACAAACACGTAAACTCACGTACACAAGACACCCAGATCCAGAACAACTATTTATAGGCCACAAAAATATTTTTTTCTTGCGTGATTCGAATCCGCGACACGCAGTGGAGTAGCCGAACATTCAAACAGTATACCAACCGTGTCATCAAGAGGTAAAATCTGTAGAAAAAGTTCATAATGAGCAATGTTTTTAAGAGCTATGATAATGTAAAAAGAAAAACACTTCATCACCAGGCGTTAAAAGACTAAAAATCCACGGAACTAATAAAGCCCGACAGAGTTCATAATTGAATCGTTCATTATTTGGTGAAAACAAAGCGTCCACGGTCGTTGTACACAAACGTGAACATGGCGCTTGGCCATTCTGAAGTTAGCGAAAAAGTGCTATAAAATAATGGCGTAGAGCGGCGCTTGTCAGAGGGACATCCTCGGGTTCCAGTTATGAAACTGTACCGAGACAAGGAACATAGATACTGCGAGGGTTTATGGGACAAGTCCATAAGAGTTAGCGGACTGTAAAAGTTTTTATTACCACCGCTTGATAAAAAAAAGCTTCATAAACAAAATATTGATTTTTTTTAGTAGCACCTGCATACTTGCTAAATAGACGAATGTGCTTAAAATCCGTACACGTACAAGGAATCACACCTACAAAGCACTGAGATACCTTCGCAGACACTGCTTGATACTATCTTCTTAGCTTGGGACTAGACGGCGTTGTGTGAAAGTTGTGGAATATTATAAATTATAACTTCTATACAATCACAGTGTACCTATATAGATACATATTTAATTTTTTGTGTGGTTATGTGGTCTAAAATAAAAATAATTTATTATAATAAGTTGGAGAGCCTGTAAGAATGGATACTATTGTCAAAACTTTCATGGCGTCCTGTGTTCTGTAGTCACACCGAAACAAAATTCTTTTGTAATAAAGGTATTGAATTGTGTAGGTCGTGCTATCATTTAATGTATTTTCCTTCGGATGGAGCTTTGAGGAGAAGTGTTATAAAATAAATGTATCACATTACCAAAACCGCTACATCTCATGCCTTGTCCCACTCCAGGAGGCAGCGCAGTTCAACGTTCGACAAACGATACTCCAAGTTCCAAACTCAGTCCCGCTTCGTTTTGTTTGTCGTTAAAAACACTGGACCAGATGAAATTGTTACAAAAAAACTTAAGTATTTTAATATTTTTTATCTTTTTCACTATAGTACAGTCGCACTTTGCTTGTTAATGTTTCTTCTTACATTTAAGAGTATGCTGTTTGTTCAAAAACAAGTGAAAAGCATCTAGGTAAATGATTATTATAATCTATACTTATAATAAAACTGTAGAGAGGTCAATTCTGTACATTGAATATATATTCAAAATTAATATTAGAGGATGACTGGTGATCGATACTGATGCCAAAAATGCAATCAGTAAATTTTTTGTCTGTCTGTCTGTCTGTCTGTCTGTCCGTCTGTCTGTCTGTATGTGCACGCATGGGTCAAAAACTACTGAAGGGATTTTAACCAAACTTGATACGATTGTGGTCCATACTCCTGGGCAGGTTATAGGCTATATAACATAATGCTGAGATACATAGCAGCTGAGAAGTGACGATAAATTTGAAACAAGTCGGATGAAAATGCGCTTTCGAGCTCCTATCCTCGAATACGTAGATCATACACCAAAAGTATGTATTACAAAGATGATGGTCTCTAATAGATCTACAAAAAAGTCCCCAATAGTATATATCTATATTTAATAAATTAGCCACAATAACGTGTTTAATCGTTAGGCATTTCTTCAAAGTGTATTAAATCTTCTATACATATAATAAAATCGTAGGAAAGTCAAAACTGTACATTGAATATTTTTTAAAAGAATACTTGGGGCGTGATCTACAATCGATATCGAAGCCAAAAATATAGTTTTTGAATTTTTGTCTGTTTGTCTGTATGTATGTCCAGGCTAAACTCAAAAAGAACTGCATAGATTTAATTCAAATTTTGCATGAATATTACTAAGAGGTCGGGTCAACATATAGACTTCATATTATCACGCTATCACCTACGGGGGCGGAGCTGTGAATCTTTATTTTTCTTACGCATTCCTGTAATCTGACGACGCATATTTAAATGTTGTTTTTGCGTAAGACATGCTATTATCTAGCTTTACACTATAAAAACTACGCCATTTAAGTAACTTGGGCAGATAAACATTGAATGTTAGTAGTATAAAGACAATTTTGAAGCAGCGCCATCTATGAGACTTCATAAAAATCAAATCAAGTTATTAACAGTTTTTGGAAATTAATAATTTAAATTTAATCATGTTGGCGAGCTTAGTAGTTAGTTATTCTTTAAATTCATAGATGGTATTATAGTTCGTTTTGACAAATTCAAGTTCCAACAAAACCCTCAAAATCTTGAGCAGAGTTGAGGAAGACAATTTAAAAAATGCAGTGTTAAGTATTATTATATGGTGGCATTTTTCAGGCTCTGTGAAGTCGACCAGTTTGCGAGATTCCTTACGTATGACGAGGGGCCTTCATATTACACGTGCGACAAGCAAAGGGGTGTATTTAACCGATGTCGACGAAGAGGTGTTGAAGGTTTTCCGGGAATTTTCGGGACACCACATTGGATAGAGTTTATACCGTGCACCCAAATAGTGGCGAATGCTATTTTCTGCGTTTGTTACTTCACACTGTCCCAGGCCCAATGTCTTTCGACTTTCTGAGGATATTTGATGGCGTGGAGTATCCCACTTACCGCGAAGCCTTTTGCCTAATTGGGATGAAACCCTCGCAAAGGCAAGCGTCGGTGACAGTCCCAGCCATATCATCTGTTTGCCGTCCTCTTGGTGTTTTGTGGAGTCGCGAACCCGGTAGCTTTGTGGGAAAAGTATCGCCATCATCCGTCTGAAGATTTTCTACGAGCTTTGAGGCGTGCTACTGGAGACGAAGTCGAAGTAGCTGATGAACGCGTGCTGAACACCTGTCTCAGTTCACTTCAAGATGTGGTCATTTCTATCGGCGGCAATCCACTGATCGAATATGGGTTACCAGCTCTCCAATCATCACCACATCAAGACCGTGAAAATCGGGAGTATAACACTGAGACAAATTACGATCCTGGCGAAATGAACACCATACCAAATTATCATGTCGCTTTGTTCTCTTCAGAGCAAAAACAAATTTGTGACACCGTCATTGAAAGTGTTGGGCAAAACCAGGTTAAAATGTTTTTCTTGGATGCTCCTGGTGGAACAGGAAAAACATTTGTTACTACTGGCATACTTGCAGAGGTCAGGAGGCAAGGCAAAATTGCTATTGCTGTAGCGTTGTCGGGAATCGCTGTCACACTGCTTCCGGATGGCAAGACAGCTCATGCCATGTTAAAAATTCCCATCGATTAAGAGAGCGCCGAAACGCCTGTTTGTGGTGTGTCACGTAACAGTAATAAGGGACACGTGCTCAAGGATTGCTCTATGATCGTATGGGATGAGTTTACGATGGCCAATAGGAAGGCAGTTGAGGTCGAACATTTGATGGATGGTGTCACAGTTCTGTTCATTGGCGATTTCCAGCAAACACTTCCCGTGGTGACGCGGGGATCGAAGGCTGACGAGGTGAATGCTTCGTCGAAACGACCTTCGTTGTGGTCACGAGTTCGTACGCAGCGCTTGACCATTAATATGAGAGCTCAGTTCGGCAGCAATGCACGTGCTCAAGATGTCCTTCTAAGTCTTGGCGAAAGCACTCTACCAGAAGAGAGAGTTGAACAGGTTGTGCTCCCAGAGTCTCTCGGTAGAGTGGTATTTAGCTTAGAAAAACTCATTCAGTGTGTGTACGGGGACATCAGTCGTATACCGCACCAGCAGAATTCTTGGGTGTGTGAGCGGGCCATTTTGACGCCCAAAAATGATCAGGCTGCAGCAATTAACGAATGCATTCTCTCGGCAATTGAGGGGAATGAAGTGGTCTACAGCTCGATAAACACTGTTGTCGAGCAAGATGACGCCACACATTATCCCGTGGAATTTCTGAACTCCCTGTCAGCAAATGGACTTCCGGCGCACACCATCAATCTGAAGGTCGGTGTCCCGATTATGCTTCGAAGTTGTGACGTGTCCTGGAATGTATTTCTGCATTATTTTCTCTATTTCCTTCAGTCACATCTTATAACTGAACTCACCAGGATTCCCATATAACTCTCTTCA
Source organism: Mythimna albipuncta (assembly GCA_929112965.1). NCBI lineage: Eukaryota > Metazoa > Arthropoda > Insecta > Lepidoptera > Noctuidae > Mythimna > Mythimna albipuncta. Next base: position 14,980,853 of record OV815969.1, read on the forward strand.
CTTGCTTCGTTTGCAAAAAAAAAAACATATTTTATGCTACTTTAATTATTTTTTTTTACTTATAATGATATAGCGACACTGGCATCTTAGGTATTTATAGTGCTGTAGAAGCTTTACGCAGACGACGTCGCGGGCAGCAGCTAGTCTACACTAATATAATAAAGAGGTAAAGTTTGTTTTTTTTTGTTTGTCGGAGATAATCTCTGGAAGTACAAGTCCAATTGCTAAAAATTTTTCACCAATACAAAGCTGCTTTATGTACGCGGGCGAAATCGCGGGCATAAGCTACTATTATAATAGATACAGACATGGGTGTATTTTTCTAAACTATGATATGCACGAATTATATAGGTTATACCTTAACCTTTCTCATGAATCACTTTATCTATTGATGAAATCACATGAAAATCTGTTTAGCAATTTTTACGATACAGACAGAGAAACCCAGTGGGAGACTTAGTTTCATAAAAATGTTATAACAAATGTAAGACATAATCGCGTCTTTAATGATATTGAAAGTTATATAAGTAGGTACCAATACTTTATAATCTTTAAATGATGAATGACGCTGGAAAGGGGTGACAAGACGACTCAGACTCCTACCACAAGGGCTGGTTTGAGGAGGTTCGAGAAAAGAATAATAAAAAAACCGGCCAAGTGCGAGTCGGACTCGCCCATGAAGGGTTCCGTAGCAGCTAGTAACATAATATAAAAGTTCTTGTAATGTGTTGTAACTTTGATCGATGTTTTAATAATAGTGTATTTTTTTCGGTTTATGACGCATTAAAAAAAAAACTACTTACTGGATTTCGTTCAAACCAATTTTCGTTGGTAGTTTTTATAGTAATGTACATCATATATTTTTTTTAGTTTTATCATTCTCTTATCTTGGAAGTTAGAGGGGGGGGGACACACATTATACCACTTTGGAAGTGTCTCTCGCGCAAACTATTCAGTTTAGAAAAAAATGATATTAGAAACCTCAGTATCATTTTTGAAGACCTATCCATAGATACCCCACACGCATGGGTTTGATGAAAAAAAAATTTTTGAGTTTCAGTTCTATGTATGGGGACCCCCAAAATTTATTGCTTTTTTTCTATTTTTGTGTGAAAATCTTAATGCGGTTCACAGAATACATCTACTTACAAAGTTTCAACAGTATAGCTCTTATAGTTTCGGAAAAAAGTGGCTGTGACATACGGACGGACGGACAGACAGACAGACAGACAGACATGACGAATCTATAAGGGTTCCGTTTTTTGCCATTTGGCTACGGAACCCTAAAAAGTGCTAATAAAAAACCTCAAACATTTAATTTTATTTACAAATTGTAAGAATTTGCATAAAGGCGGCTAGCACTGTTTCAGTCAAAATAAAGCTTCGAATATAGTTTCAATCGTTTTTATTTTCGATTCTTTTGTTATCTTCAATGATTGATCAAAGCGAATTCCGTGTTGTGCTTAATTGATTTTGCTGTTTGTTGTTCAACTGGTTAGGATTTAACACAACATGTTTGAATTAACAGTGGATTGTGTTGATAAGTGAAATCAAGTGTTGTATGTCACGGATTTCTGATAAATTTGATGATAGATGGATAAAAGTAAATATGGAAATATTTACATTAAAAAAAATTCTATGCCTCATTCTAGGAATTACTGCTGTATCGTGGGCACGTTCACAAATATGTAAACTCACATACACAAGACATTCAGACTCGGAACACTTATCTGTAGATCATACAAATATTTGTTCCGTGCGGGAATCGAACCGCGACCCATAGTACAGCAGCCAATAAACCACTGGACCAACGGGTCCGTCGAATTAGTGCAATGATAGATATCATGGCATTAATTCGACGGACCCATACATATAATAAATCTGTAGAAGATTCATGTTGTGCGCGCATCACGTAAAATGTACGAAATTGATGTAGATAACTTTTATTTTACAATCCAATTGTGTGTAACATGATGTGTAAGGGACAGCCCTCGAAAAACTTTAAGGGCTTGCTCAGTAGACGAAGCTGAACAACCTTCCACAATTTTTTTTTTTTACAAAATGATAAACTTGATTGGATAATTTGTATGGCGAGGCCGATTTTTTTTTCGTTTCCTGAAAAAAAAATTGTGGAAGGTTGTTCCGTTTCGTCTACTGAGCAAGCCCTTAAAGTTTATGGAGGGCTGTCCCTTACACCTTGTATTTACTTAGGCATGGTTTCATCCCAATTGGTTGACTATATCGAACGTTATACTACATTCATTGACTGTTAGGCGGTATGAAGTTTGCTGGGTCAGCTAATCTACACTAATATAATAAAGAGGTAAAGTAAGTTATTATGTTTTTTTTTGTTTTTTAAAAATTATTTCACCAATAGAAAGCTGCTTTATTCCTGAGTGTCACTGGCTATATTTTATGTGCGCGGGCGAAGCTGCGGGCAAAAGCTAGTATCTAATATTATGAAGCTTGCATTCTTCGTAGAGTCCAGTAAAAATGTATCCGTGTACATTTCATATAAGTTAAAGCGTTAAGAACACCCTCATTTTGCTAGTTATTTTTAGGTTTCATGAAATAACGGGACCCTATAGCTATCGATTGGGGAAAAATTCCTATTGGGTAAACCTGATGACTTAAGATTGAACTCGGGACCTCATGCTTAGTAATAGAGCCTGCAACCACTAGACCAACATGACAAAACGTGCAATAAGTTTCAGTTGGAATGCATTTAAAAGCCAAAATCCTTTCAACAAAGTACAGTCTACAGTGCAATCTTAGTTTTGATGTTTAAAGTTTCGTGTTTCTAAAAAGATTCTGATTTCAAAGGAGTTCTCAACTTGTTCGCTTAGGTTAACAAAGCGTAAACAAATTCCTTGATGTTGCAGGTGTTCATAAAATAATGTAATAAGCCTCTGAGACGGGATCCGCTAAGTCCGATGCCAGCCAGGGCAGCAAGACTGTTTGAGACCAGATACCGTGGCCCTGGAACGCAGTGTAATTGAAGAAACAGCCGTGGTTTAGTCAGTAACAGCTGTGACATTAAAAAAATCTGCATAATCTTTTGTTCGTGATTTGCATTGAAGACCTTATTTGGGCCCGTTTGATGGATAAGAAGTGTGGGCAACAGATATACTGGCTGATGACGAAGGTACCTTAGGGGCCCAGCAGGGTCGAAGCCTACTGGGGATGGCCCCAGTAAAGAGAACCCGGGGCTCTGGATCGAAGACAAAGAAGGGAAAAGAGTGGATTTTAGTCAGTAAAAGTCTTACATGCCCTCGCGCTCTGCCCGAGGCTGGAAAATGACATTGGATGGGTTATCATCCGACCTAAAAAAAATAAACGATTATGTGTGAAAAAAAAAACAAGTCAAAAGATTAAGGATGACAATTTTTTAAGTCAGTACATTATTTTTGTTGGATTATAAAAAGAATATTATTTGCCTTTTTGAGTGTCTCACGCAGTTTAACAAAAGGTATTATTATTTAACCGTCAAGGGTTGTTTGAGGACGTTGAGAGTGACAGGTCGTAAGTCCTTTGTCAGCCTGAACTGAAACAAATATAATTAATTTAGTTAATTATAAGGGAAATGTTTTTGTACGTTAGTATTATTAGGAGTCAGTAAATTGGCTATTAGGGGGCGTCAAACGAAACTCTAAATAATTATGAATGTAATTTTCTTGTAAATTAAAATGCCAACATTTACCGGCTTCAAGGAAATCCAGTTTGTTTAAATCCAATTAATATTTTTATCCTATAAAATAATGACTTCCGTAGTACTTACTGTGAAGCAGGTTTTAATAATATTCATTTCTTCTTTTCCTGTTGATTGATGGCCATTCAAATATCTAGTTGGTTAAGAACCAATACCGTATCGCACCTTTGATAGCACAAGACGGAGATGTCAAAACATCCATAAAAATATATTTTAGCATACTTTTTTAATTCTTTGAAACTCTGCTTTCAAAAAAAATACAATCAACATAGCCTAGGGGTAATTTATTTTATAGAAAAAAAAAATACATTTAGAGCCATATAATGCAGAGCAAGACCATTCTAAATTTAAAAAAAAAATGCGTAAATAACTCTCCTGTAAAATTGCGATTGAATTCTGTTTTTACCAAAGGTGCTATAAATAATATGACATGGCGAATTTTTTTTTTTTTTTTTTTGAAATCTTTGAAATTGATAACTTCATGATACTCGTATGGCCAAGTAAAACTGGAAAGATCGTTTTAAACGTCAAAGTTTGATGATATTTCAATCCTCGTTTGGCCTACTTTCTTTAGACCTTTTATTATCATAGAAATTTTTCATGAGTGTTATGGCCAAACAAGGATTGACATTTCATCAAATGTTATCGTTTAAATTAAAACTAGCCAGATCAGTTTTAGTTGGCCATTACACGAAGCGATCAATCCTAAGATCTAGTCTGGAAATATAATCATCAAAAACAGTAACAGAAAACTGTTTAAAGAAGTTTCATTCATAACCATTCCAACAGTTATTCAAATAATGATGAAAATTTTACCAACAAAATTACACAAATCCAAGTGAAAATTAACATAAGTGGGTTCTCACTCAAACCACAACTTCCACAATAGTAGCGACAAAGGAAAAAGTTGGCCCACTGAGGGTATTCCAGACGAGACAATTCATCCTAATTTAGAATTCAAGAGAATTACCACACTTATAGAGTTTATCACGAAGTTCTGTGTGTAAACGCTTTAAGTGCTGGGATTTTGCGATGAAAGCGGAACAGTCAAAACTTCATGTAGGTTAATAAGTCATTAAGCCTATTTTCATATTGCTGTGTTTAGAAAATCGGAGTAATTTTGTACTTGATGCTTGGATGAGTTGTTTGTTTTAAGTCGGTTCGGTAATAAAATGGAAACGCTGGTATTTTTATTTTCTACAAATAGAATGAACTACGTGGATAGGTACAATCATTTTCTATTGCCAACTATTTCATTAACCATGTCTGAGCAGGGTTTTTATTATCACAGCTGTTTGATCTCAAGCTTAGGCGGAACACCGCCGTATCCTCGTAGGGGTGATCGGCGACAGTCACTTGTCGTACCGGACCCTGGTACAGACTATGGTCACCTCTTTCTCCTAATAATAGCGAAGGGGACGGTCGCACGCGTGAGGCTATGGACTTCCTCATGTCCAATTCCTATCCCAATTTCCAGCCACGATAAACGTGGGCTTGCGGACGACGGAGCTGTCTGTAGCTCGCCGTCCGGTCTGAGCCCGAGACGTGGAAGGCGCGTAGTGTTCCACGCGTGCTTCAAGGTGATGTCAAAAATACCGAGGGACCCAGCAGGGTCAAAGTCTGCTGGTACCATGGGTTGGGTTCCGAAAGGCAAACCCGAGGTCCTAGAATGCAAGTCATCAAATAATTTCCCATCTAAAAAAAGAGGTGCTTGATTTTGATCTCGGTCGATGTGCCAAACATATTTGATAATCCTCTATATTATCAAATATGTTTGGGACATAAGGGAGGAACTGTTTATACAGAAGTGGTGGTAATCATGGCGCAAATTTTACGAACTAAATTGAATTGTTAAAGGGATGGGTTTATAGGTATAGGGCGTATAGCTCCATCGCTCTTTATCACTTGCACGACTGACCTTTTAACACCTCATGGTAAGGCCACTGTTCCTGAAGTTCAACAGACTTATACCCATTCAGAAGCTAAATCGTATCTTAACGGTCAATACCAAGTACCTATACGCTCGGTTACTGGCCGCTTAACAAGGCTCCTTAGCGTAAGAGCAGAGGCTCGTCGTATCGGAGACCGGACCATCTACAGTGCTATAGATTAATAGAATGTACAGAAGGGATATATACATGTTCTTTCCTTGATGCATTTCATACTCGTATACGACCAGTTCCAAAGTCAAAATTCATTTTGATAAAAATATTCACGACTAACTTTTGCCTGCGGCTTCATCCGCGTACATAAAATATAGCACTCAGGAATAAAGCAGCTTTCTATCGGTGAAATAGTTTCAGCAATCGGACCAGTACTTTCAGAGATTCCCTTCTTTAAACTTTACCGCTTTAACTTTTTCTTTAATATTTATGTAGGCGCATTACTTTGTGTAAATTATTTCATCCCCACTGCTCTCAAAATGGTGAAAGAAAACATCTTAAAAAAACTGGCATGTTCTGGGACCAAACAATCGAAGGTACATGCCATCCACCAATCTACCAATCGGCCCTGAGGCCGCATGGTGGATTACGGCCCATTTTTTCTTCTAGAGAGGAGCCCGAGTCCCAGAAGTGGGAACATTCAAAAGGCTGATTAGACTATTATGCTAACCAAAAGGGAAGTATGCCGATATAATGCGGACTGTCACTGGTATACATATCATTGGCTCTAAAGCATAAGGTATACAAGTAGACAACTCGAGAGTTTCGTTTCTATTCATTTTTAGTCTTTGGCAATGTTAAGCCAGATCTCAGTTGTTAATGGGACTAGCTGTAACCATATGTATTGTTCCTTGAATACAAACAACAAACGGAAATATGTACCATAACGGTCATTTCTGCCTTATTTCTTAGAAAAAAAAAAAAGAATTTATTACACAACATTACATTGTAAAATGAACGGCTGTTGCGAGAATTTTAGTGTTTGAACATCGTGAACTTACAATCTGTGATCTACTATTAGGAATTTAATTATAAATACTGCTCTTAAAACAATGAAAAACCATAGTGAAAAAACCGGCATGTCCTAGAACCAAAACGTCATAGACATTTGAGATGCCCACCAATCCTCACTGGTTCCGCCTGGTGGATTACTCATGACATGAGTCATGGTGGTTCATTCATGACACACATTCTAGACACTTGAGATCATCGGAGATTTTGACCCTCTTAATGCCTTCGCATTCTACAAAATTCTCTGATAAGTCGTTTGCGATCCAAGCGGTGCGTTTGTGGAATGCGTTGCCATTACCAATTAGGCAAGCCCAGTCACTAGTTTCGTTTAAAAATCTAGTTAAAAGCCATTTTTTTTCTCTCTAATACTATACTGATTCTACGTATTTTAATTTCTTCCACCAACCCTACTTTACTCTTTTTTTCTATCCTTTTTACTAATTAAATTGTGTAACTTATTATAATATGTATGTATATATGTATTTATAATTGAGTATTGTGTTTTATATAGTTAGCAGTACACCACAGACTACCCCGTGTATTATTTTTAGCTCTTATCCATCCTAAGGTTGTCTGGAAGATATCGCTTTCAGCGATAAGACCGCCATAATTGTACCCACAAACTGAAGTTTTTGTATAAGCTGTATTACTTTTTGGTGTACAATAAAGTCTATTCTATTCTATTCTATTCTATTCTATTCTATTACTGCCCATTTATTCTCCTAGAAAGGAGACTTCAGCCTCAGAAGTGACAACATTATAAGGCTGTTTACACATAAACTTGTAATATCCAATTAAACAACTGTATTTCAACAACATCATAAATAACTTCCAAACGACTCTTACAAGAAAATAATGTTCTTGTCAAAGTAATAAATAAATTCCCATAAAGTTACAGCAAAAACATGAACTTAGTTTGAATAGTGGTGAAAGCAATACAGCATTTAATAAATTAATTGCCGTTGCATTTGCCACACTCGGACGTCGACGCCATCTTACATCTCAGGAGTTGATCTTAGTGAGTTTAAGATGTAGGGGCGATTGGTGGCAACAACTTTTTACGACGGATTGTGGTACAGGCCATGGTCCGGAGCGAGGAGGAGCAGGCGGCCACCTCTTTCTGCGAAGCGATAATGACAATGAAGGAGGCTGCCGCAAGCGCGAGGGAAAGGCCCTTAAGCCCCAGCCTACGGAGACCCGATTTATAAGCACCGAAGACGGGAGCTTGCGGACGGCGAGCAATAGGTAACTCGCCGTTTGGCTGTCCAGTACCTTAACTTTAAAAAAAACTTTTTTGCCATTGACACACTAAGAAGGTAAAGCCGATTGCAGTATTATTACATAAAAGGTTTATTGTTTACCATACTTTACTGTAGTATTTTACTTCAAAACTTAAGGTTACCTGGACTACTTAGTTTTCTTCTATATTCGATATTACCTCCTGCTTGTGGTTTGTCCCGCGTGACAGTAGAAAATTATCCCAAAGGAACATACTCCCAGGATAAAAACGTCCTATGTAGTATTTCAGGTTCAGGATATGGTCTACCCGTTTACCAAGTTTTATAGAAATCCATTCAGCCGTTCGAGCGCTAAGAAATAACAAACATACATACACATATTCACACCATTTTACAAACATTCGACTTTATAATATTAGAGTGATTCTAATCCAAAGTTTTCCGTCACTTTGGACTACCAGGATCATTGAAACTCAATAACTGAAAGAATTAGTTGAACCACCCACATGCCCTCAATCTTGTCTCCTTCAAACTTGTTCCTCCTAAACAAGATTAAGTAGTTTGTGAATTAGTACCGGAGTCTGATCCTACCAAACAACCCATAGATTTTCTTCCTCATTTAACTTTCTCCGTTTCGTCACGATGTCCAAGATAAGTGGGTGGAAGGATTACGCCAACTTTCCTACAGCGTTGGTATGATTTATTTACGTTTTCTGATTTTCGTGAGTTAGGGATGTTCGGCTTACATTGTAAGTCTATATAAAAACGGAAAAACTCCACAGTTTTTTTTTTCTTTTTTTTCATAATTTTATAACTAGCTCCTGCCAGCGGCTTCACCTATGTTAAAGTAAAAAATTATTCCAAGAAAAATATACTCGGAATAAATAAGTATCCTATGTTGTTTTCCAGGATTAGGAGGAAAAGTAATGCAAAGCATGCCAAGTTCCATTTACATTCGTTTAGCTGTTTAAAGTCGTGAAGGAATTATTAAGGAGTTATGATCTGTTCACGAACTTCGAAGAAATGGAACAGATAAAATTGCTCGGTTTATACGTGTAGGCGATGACTGGCTGAAAGAAAAGAGGGGAGGGATGTACCGATCTGCTGATGAAGCCGGAAAGTAAATTAATGTAATCTATCCATGTTTGGTATTATTAGAATCGTTATGAGATGCACTCTGGCTATAAGGTATTTAAGTTTGATTGAGATTTTCACTTTTTAGTTGTGGTACCATAACCAAAAAGTGAAAAATAAAAAACTTTTTACAAAAAAAAAAAAATTAAACCAACTTCAAAGTAAAAACCACTGAAAGATAAAAATAACTTTAATTTCTCATTCCCTTCTTTCCCACTTCTCTCCTAAATTAATAAATATTTTGGCGACATTTTTAAACGAAAATGACTTAAAATTTTAATTGCCTACTAACATCTACCACGAAGTATAGTTCGACGGTTACCCCCAATGAGCCGTCTCAACGTGACACTGGCAGAATAGTCGCAGTCGACTCAATTGCCAAAAAAAAAAAAACTTTAATTTCGGAAGTCGGTGTTAAATAACGAAGAGGCAAAACTATCTATTATAGAAACACTGACTTCCGAAATTAAAGTTATTTTTTACTTTTTAGTGTTTTTTTACTTTGAGTCGGTCCGTTTAATTTTTTTTTTAAGTGTTCTTCACTGTTTATTGTTTTATCGACCTAAAATCATCCAATACTTTTGGCAAAATACCTTTAGCATTTTTAACAAAAAAATTGGTTCATGGGAAAATATTTTAAAAGTTTTTGAATAAAAGCTGAGCAGTCAATTCGCTGTCTATTTACTATTTAATATTCATCCACACGAGGGTTACATAAAACGCGGGAATATTAACTCGTTCTGGGCTACTAACACACAAATAACGGGCTTGGAAAGTCCATTTATTATTTTCAAAACAATTTTGTCACTAATATTTATCTATAATATTTAACTGACTTCGAAAAGGAAGAGGTTCTATGTTCGGTTGAATGTTTTTTTTTTTTTTAATATTTTCAACTTTCGAAAAGTTTCTGAACTAGTTGTAGTTCAAATAAAGAAGTTTACAACAAAAAGGGCAAATACAAAAAGTTTTACACACATCTCTGTCATTTATTCTCTGTTACCTATCTACACTAATAGTATAAAGAGGAAAAGTTTGGAAGTACTGGTCCAACTGCGAAAAACTTTTCACCAATAGAAAGCCGTTTTTTTTCTGTGTGACATAGGCTATATTTTATGTATGCCGAAGCGACGGCGAAGCCGCGGGAAAAAGCTAATATATTATAGAGGAAAGTCTCCTCTTTTATTTTTGAGGTAGAAAATCATGAAATTACTCTTATCGCTCTGGGCGGAACGAGTGTCAGAATTTTACGGACTAAATCCCCACCTGTGTTCCTTCAGTTACATCGCAGAAAACGTGAACGATGTGGCGGAAATGTTTTGGAGTGGTGATTGCGTACCGGAAGACACAGCGTTGAAGGGCCTTCCACAAGGTGCAACAATGACATGGCGAGGATCACGTCTTTCAGCTGAAATGATGATGATGATCATGAAACGTAAACGTTTTTAATCTTTTGAATTTCACATAGCGGTATTTGCTAATCAGCACAGGTTTGACCGATTTGATAGTCTTTTATACTGTCGAACATAAGCCAGTCTAAATGGTTTCGTTAAAAAATGAATAACACGTAACCGCTGCACCAATCGTATTATACACTATTTGTGCAATGGTTGAGAGATTGACTACTGCACTGCGTCTCGCGGGTTCGATTTCCGCACGGAACAAATATTTATAAAAGTATTTTATTCCGATTCTCAGGCTTTTGTGTCTAGTGTACGTACGTTTTTGTTTGTGAACACACTAACAACACATTTAAAAAATATTTTCTTCTGATTTTCTTTTTTTATGCTTAGATCTGCGACAGAATAACATCGAAAATAGCGTGTGAAACCTACCCATAATGGTTTTCCTTTTTGAGTGTAAAATCAAATTCTCTCGCCGAAATCCTTTGGGTCCAGCCAGAATACAGCCAGTATCGAATGCACAAAGTAAGTTATTTACGTAGAAACTGAATGTTTTAACGGCTCGAGGCGTCCCCAACTTTGCTACGACGGTGTTGCTATCCGAAACTTATGTCTCGTTTTCTGAATACGGACGAGCATAGTGCAGATTGCGAATGTTGTTTGTTTCTTTTAGATATCATGACGACGTGTATTATGAACTTCTTTTTATTTTTTATATATGTATATGTATGTTCGGCTGAATGTAAATTTTTTTAAATAAAAGATTTGGTAATATTTGAATATAAAGAAGTAAAATTTTAATATAAATATATTTTTAGAGGATGGTCGTATCAGATGGTGTTTTAAGAATTCTGATTCTGTAGAAAAAGGTACTACGTACGTAGCTTAATTAAAGTGATCATTTTTATATTTTGTCTGGTTCTTGTTGACTACTGTTGGTTAACCATTATGTGGTCGACGTTGGATCACGATTGCTTAGAAGTATTTTATTTGAATTATTCATTTAATCAATCAAAGGTTCTTCTATGTTTTTCAGTACTATAACCACTTGAACATTGTATTGAGTATGAATAATGATAAACCGATTGCTACTTTAGCGAACTACAACATCCTGAAGGACACGCTGGAGCATACGGCAGAAGTATGCCCCGCTTGGGCGGAGCACCGCCGTGCCCTCGTGGAGGCGATCGGATCGGCAGCAGTGTCCTCTCGCACCGTCCGTTAACAGTAACCTTCTGGACTGAGCTCGTGTCGTCAATGGCGTGTAGTGTTCCACGGCACTTCAGAGATGTCAGCAAAACCGTAGGGGTGCAGCAAGGCCGAAGCCTACTGGGACCATGGGTTAACTTTCAAAAGGAAAACCCGTGGTCCTGGAACGCAAAAGGCACGGAAGAAACATAGGTGTGGTTTTAGTCTGTTAAAGACCGACACGTTCTCCTGCTTCGCCCTAGAACGAGAGAATTCATTAGAAGATTTCCCACATCAAAAAAAAAATAAAAAATAACAATATGCACGAACACTGACACTGCGCCATTTTGTTTAATGTTTTCCTGTGTTAGAAAAGGCGTTATCAGTTCCATTTCAAGTCCAAAAACTAAATTAAATGACCGTTCTAATGTGAATAACATCCTTTGTTAATAACGATTGCCAATGTCGGGTCTTAATGTTCAGTATTTGCGTGACCATCCGGTACGGCTTGTAGGAAATTGGACAGTCTTTGTTTACATAGGACCGCGGTCTTTGTTCAACTAAATTTAGATTAGAATAAGGTGTTAATGTTGTCCGATAAGTTGGTTTATGGATTAAATTAGGTTAGGTTGGGGATACATACACATTCTTCACTAATCTTAAAACGGTGAAGGAAAATGTCGCGCGGAATCCGGCATGTCCTAGAACCAAGAATTTGAAAACATGTGACATCCATAAATCTGCTCTGGGCTCGCGTGGTGAATTACGACCCATTCCCTTCTTTGGAGAAAAGTCTTCACTCCCTGCAGTGGGAGCATTATAAGGCTGATTATAAATTATGCTTATGCTTGAGAACAAAACTTTTAAAAGTACGAAGAGCCCCATTTCCCGTCTTCCCATACCCCCTAATCACTCCCTCCATGCATCCTCTCATCCTATCGGTCCAGAGGAAGGGCAACCTCGATTCCAAAAAAGCCCACCAACTCTTCAAAAAATGGAAAAGCAGGATAGTAAAAAAACTACCCAGGTGGGTCCCGGCGTAGCCGGGGAATCCCATGCGGACTTGTCCGTCAGCCCCCATCGTATTCTGGGAGGGGGCAACTTTCTGCCAATTGAAGCCGCGCCTTCAGCGCGACCGGCTGCCGTTTGGGCGCCTACAACCAGCACTGACCAGGCTGCTGTCGACCTGACAGCGCCCTTACCTTGCACAGAACAGGCTGCTGCGTCTCACGCGCCCACATACCCTGACATGACTGGTGCGCAAGCGCCAACCAGACCGACACTGAGCTTACCGTCCACGAGTGCCTGGCAACAGAGCATCGTTAGGAACAGCGTAACGCACAATCCAGACAATGACACTGACGAAGCCAGACTGACCAGTCTCGGTAGCGAACTGCGTGCGTTAGCACGACAGCGCGCAAAGACCGAGGCTAGACTGAGAGACGCTGACCCAGAACTAGGTTCGGGGAAAGTTGATGGCTCAGGTGGGTCCGCCCCGATCCCCGCGGACGAATTACGCCTGCTTTCCAAGCGCGAAAAAATCCGCATCAGGGAAAGGGAGTTGGGTAGCCGCATGCGCAAGATACGCGCAGGCCTTGGCCAGCGCGATGTGCAGGCGACTACTTCAACAGGAGTACGCGACCAGCCCGGATTACGCGAAGGGCTAGCCCAGCGCGGAAAAGAGCCGGACGCGGAAACACACGAGCGGGGGCAAGTACGCGACGGGGCCACCCGACGCGAAAAGCCCTCGCAAGCATCGGAGCCCACAGGGACTGTTGACCGGACCCAAGACCAGACAGACAGACCTCACCTGAAGAAGAGGGGGAAACGGGCTGGGGCTAATCGCCAGTTCCGGATCCCACCTGCACGCAACACGCCGAGCACTTCTAAGCCACAACCTGGCCCTAGTGGCTCAGGGGCGGCAAAGAGGGATTGCCCGGACGACTCGGCATCACCGAGCGCGCTGCAGGGGGATCCGAAGCGGGTGAGGACCCAGGCTGCTCAAGGGGAGCAGAGAACATACGCGCGGGCCACGAAGGACATTCCGGCGCGGCTGGCCGTAGCGATCTGTTTCCCTCCCCCCTCAAGAGACCTGACAAGGGACGAAGCGACTTACGTCAAATCGGAACTTGAAAAACTACTGATTATGTCGGACCCCACGAAACCACTCCCGGCCTTCCGAGGTTACCCTCGGGTGACGGACGGCACCGTGCAGATGTGGTGTGAGGACGACAATGCACTGACTTGGCTGACACAGAACACTCCCTTACTGAAACTCCCTACCACTGACCAGACACTGACAGTCATGAGACAGTCCGACGTGCCAACCCGTGTCCGAGCGGCGCTCTTTGTTCCCAGGTTCAATGGGGACATTGCGCTGCTCCAGAGCCTTCTGATTCGTCAGAACGCTTGGTACGACATTGGGAGGTGGTCGCTGTACCGGGCAACCAAAGTCGGTGGGGATAACTATGGGACGTATCTGACCCTGGGTATCCCCACCGATGAGGTTGACAAGGTCTTGGGGCGGGAGCGGCGTATATCCTACCTGCTGGGTTCGATATACGTTCGTTTCTACCCCCAGACCCATCCCAAGACTGAAGACACAGACCTTGAACGGACCAAAACAGAGGTAACGGACACTGACAAGGACATGGACAAGCTTGAGGAGGAGATGGCCCGAGCAGCCATGGCTGACGCCGATGCCGACAAGGCACCTGCATCCCCTGGATGGACGGCGCAGCTATTGGCGTCCTCACCCACCGATGACTGGCGCGGAGCGGAGGAGGCAGAAACCATTTCAGATGGCTCCATCTCCTCCTAACTTCGTTCCGACGCCAATGTCAACAACACCTATCCAGATCATCCAGACCAACCTCCAGCACAGTCAAACTGCCTCAGCTACCTTACGCAGGGTGCTGGAGACCAACCCCCGAACCATAGCAATGATTCAAGAGCCGTGGGTCAGAAATGACAAGATATGCGGCCTTGGAAGCATTGGAGGTAAACTGATATCTAACACATACAATATAGATAAACCCCGAACTTGCATTTACATACCCCAAGACATACCGATCATACCACTAACCCAATTCTGTTCCAGAGACCTGACAGCGATCAGGCTCCAGATTGGAAATGATGCCCAGAATCTAGTACTAGCCTCGTCGTACATGCCAGGTAACGACGACAGCTGCCCACCGAAGGAACTGACTGATCTTGTTCAACACTGCGAAAACGCCAACCTGGACCTGATCATCTGCACCGATTCAAACGCGCATCACCCACTGTGGGGTAGTGAAGTATCAAACAGCAGGGGTGAGTCACTATCCACATACTTATTCTCCACTAATCTTAACATCGTGAACCGAGGCACAGAACCCACTTGGGTCACAGTCCGCGGACAAACGATCATCGACCTGACTTTAGCTACAGAAAACGCGACAAAATTAATCTCCAACTGGCACGTATCAAATGAACTCTCTTGCTCTGACCACAGAAGAATACGTTTTTCTCTGGCAGCCATAACAAAAAACCCAGAACTAAGGCGCAATCCGCGCCGTACAAACATACCCGAATACAAACACCACTTAACTTCCCTACTAGCCAGGGAACAAAGACCCGTTACCCAAATAACTGACCCCATAGCACTAAATAACGCCGTGACAAAGCTCACGGACAACATAATCAAAGCATACCATACTAACTGCCAACTAAGTCCCTCACACACTAAGGGTAAGAGAAACCCTTGGTGGAATGCAGAGCTTGGCAAACTCAGAAATACATTACGTAAACAATTCAACAGAGCCAAAAACTCAAGACTCCCAGAGGACTGGGAGCAATACAAAGAAACCCAATACAGATATAAGAAAGCAGTCAGGACCGCCAGGAACTCCGCCTGGCGCAATTTCTGTGATAGCATTGAGTCAAATACCGAAGCAGCACGGGTCAGGAAAATTCTGTCAATTGACCAGGAACGTACCCTTGGTGCGCTGAAAAAACTCGACAACAGCTACACACAAACAGACCATGAGACCGGTAGGGTCCTCCTGGAAACGCACTTCCCAGACTGCAACCTACTTGAGGACAGGACGTGGTCGAGCGTACAGGAACAAACCCCAACTGATCTCGACTGGTCCAGAGCACATAACATAGTGACAGAAGACCGAATTAAATGGGCTATTAGGACTTTCCAACCGTATAAGTCACCAGGACTAGACGGTGTCCTTCCGGCGCTACTGCAGTGGGGAGAATACTCCCTGGTGCCGTGGCTGCTGGTGATATACCGAGCCTGTATAGCACACAATTATATACCACACACATGGCGTGAGGTGAAAGTCATTTTCATCCCGAAACCCGGAAAAACTGACTATACGCAACCCAAAGCTTACAGACCCATAAGCCTGACATCTTTCCTACTGAAAACCCTGGAGAGGCTGTGCGATAGATACATCCGGGACGGACCCCTCTTGGTAAGACCGCTCCATAAGCAGCAACATGCCTACTCCACGGGTAAATCAACAGAATCTGCACTACATAGCGTAATCTCAAAAATTGAATGCGCAATAAATCACAAAGGCTCTTCGCTAGCAGTCTTCATAGACATCGAAGGAGCCTTCGATAAGACTATGTTCCGAAGTATTAGCACAGCACTCGAAAGTCATGGTGTTGACCCGACCCTGAGTGGCTGGATCACAAATATGCTCAGATTTAGAGCAGTACAAGTAAATATAAATAGCACCACAAGGGCCATAGTGGCGAAGGGTTGCCCCCAGGGGGGAGTCCTTTCGCCTTTACTGTGGAACTTAGTTGCAGATGACCTAGTTAAAAGACTCAACACAAAAGGTTATTTCGCCGTAGGTTACGCTGACGATATAACCATTATAATAAATGGCACCCACGAAAATACACTATGTAACCTTATGCGACAGGCCTTGAAAATAGTAGAGGACTGGTGTAAGGAACACCAACTGACAGTAAACCCCACCAAGACTGAATTGGTTCTCTTCACCAAAAAAAGGAAACTGGCAGCACTACAACTGCCACTTTTCTTTGGAACTACCCTTAGCCTATCAACTGAAGTCAAGTACCTGGGCGTTTACCTGGACAAACAGCTGAACTGGGCAAAACACACTGAGTACATCACTAAAAAAGCCAGTATATCCATGTGGCAATGTAAACGCATGCTAGGCCGTAGCTGGGGCATAGCCCCAAAGGTGACCCACTGGCTATATACAACTGTTATCAGACCAATAATCACATATGGCTCACTAGTTTGGTGGCCCAGGACTGAACTGAGCACAGCCCAAAAAGACCTTGAAAAACTGCAACGACTCGCCTGCGTAGCGATCACAAGCAGTATGAGAACCACGCCCACGGCTGCCCTGCAGGCGATGCTGGGACTGCCACCACTGCATCTAATAGTACAGGAGGAGGCAGCCTCAGCGGCCTTCAGGCTCAGCGCTTCGGGCATCCTGAGTAAAGACTCCAGAATTAAACACATACGAATAATGGAAAACGCTATTAAAAGACAGCCTATGATGGCAGCACCTAGTGACAGAGCTCCAAAGGCGTATCATTTCCAAAAGCGTTTCAATATTCAATTAACAGAGGAAGCACACGACTACTCAGGCCCAGCAGAACTGAGAGTCTACACGGACGGATCAAAGACAGACACAGGCACGGGCGTTGGAGTCTTCTCCAATGACCTCAATATCAGAATATCCAGAACGCTGGGAAAATTCAACACCGTCTATCAGGCGGAATGTGTTGGCATAATCCTTGCGGCCCACGCCATAGAAACTAGAGATGTAAAGGACACACACATTCGGATACTCTCCGATAGTGTCTCAGTCCTACAATCCCTAGACAAAGATTTTTCCACCTCGAGAATTATACAAGAATGCCACTCTGCACTGGAAAGAGTCACGGTGCCAAAGCGGAACACGGTGACACTACAGTGGATTAAGGGACATAGCGGTTCGCTGGGCAACGACGCGGCGGACGAACTAGCCAGGAGGGGATCTGGAGCGGTGGTCTTCGGGCCCGAACCAATAGTGCCGGTCCCCTTTGGTCAGCTGCGTGTTTGGCTACAGGAACACACACAGATACAAGCGGAACGCTGGTGGTCCTCGACATCGGGATGCAGGCAGGCCAAGGAGGCCCTACCACACCTAAATAAAGTCCTCACCAAAAAACTTTTAAGTTTGAACAGAGGCGGCCTGCGCCTGGTGACGGGGACCATCACCGGGCACTGCACACTGAATAAACACCTTCACACAATAGGCATCACAGACAGTCCCCTGTGCAGAGCATGCTTGGAGGGGGAGGAGACAGTTGCACATGTGCTCCTAGACTGCACAGGGATCACTGAAATACGCACACGAACCATAGGATCCCCGAATTCCCTTATAGATGTCCTGAAAAACCTGAGAGGCCTAATCTGCTTTTGGAGAGAGGTGGGCTGGTTGGAATAAGCCCACCCAAGGTTATGGCCGCTATGGCCCACGTACAATGGTCCGCATAGGACTAAGTGCGGAAACCATTCTCAGACATAAGACATAAGACATAATAAGTACGAAGAGCTAAAATAATAAACGCATGGATCATTCAGGTTAAGCTGCGGTTGATGAGGTCGGGCCGTGGATGGATGACCATCTTAACATACTTATGGATATCCCTCCATGCCTTAGAAAGAACGTTAAGTTTTTTCGGCATAGACGTTCTTTAACATCTATCTCAAACGCGATTTATGTGGATTTGGTAACTATCCCCTACAATACATAGATGCCTTAAAATATAAAGATCCACAAAAGTCGCTAATGCTCTGGAAATATCAGAGATTATGTTTTTTAAATTTCATAAACAGGTAGATAAAAACAAAAGTACCTGCCAGTTTGACGAACAAATTAATTTATTTTTGAAACTAAAACTTATTAAGTGATTTAAAAAAAACAAGAGCAACTATCCGGTTTTTACACTATCTATATATTGTAACGTAATGTGTACACAAAGGAGTGTGACAGTTACATGAGAGGGTAAGGAGGAGTATGGGAGTGAGGAGTGTAGAGGAAGAGTGAGAGTAAGAAGAGTAAGTGTATAGTAAGAGGAGAGAAAGAGTGTTACGCGAGTGCTAGAGGGAGTGTAGTGAGTAAGTGCCTCCAGGGAGTAGCCCTGGCAAGGCACGTATGGTGAGTAGTGAGAGGTTGAGTGAGGGAGGAAAGTATGGATGGAGAAATAATATATATAGATATGAATCCTTGTGAGGTTATAATGCAAACAAAAGCATATAAAAACAATAGAAATATAAAAAGATATAAAAACAGTTCAGTCGGGCTCGGCGTCAGAGGCGGAGTGCAGCAGCAGGAGTAGGCGTAGCCCTCAGCCGTACGAGGGACGGCGAAGGCTACGCAGCCGCAGGCAGCAACAGATAGTGGTAGTCACAGCCCTCCAGCGTAAGGGCCGGCAGCAGTAGAGGAGGCCCTCAGAGGCCAGGTCCAAATGTAGAACAGCCCTCTGCCGTGAGGGCCGGCAGAGGCAGAGAGGAGGTCCTCAGTTCCTTCTCTGAGGAGGTCTTCATGGTCCAAGGAGCTCAATCAGGGAAAACTGACATCAGGAGCTGAGCCAAGTAACTGTCACATGTAGCTGAACCAAGAAAAACTGACACCAGGAACTGAACATGTAGCTGCACCAAGAGTCTGACCGAAAACTCACCAAGAAAACTCACAAACATGGTTTTTATAATCAATTTTGACGGCTATGCTGGCTGTCAATTCATAATTTAAATTTGAAAACAGGTTTCAGCCAGCATTGCTGTTTCATAAGAAAGATATAAATTACAATTTAATTTTAAAGAATTATTTCAGATAAGAGAACATATAATTTGATAGCAAATTATATGTTTACAAAATAAATAATATTATGAGTAAAAGAATAAAACCTAAGACTATAAAAATACTCTTTGTTGATACCTAATCAAAACCATAGAAGAAAATAGTAGTGACATGACAGATGACAGTGATCAAAGAAAATAAACAAACTAAATATACATCACATCGACAATATTTATCTCTTTATAATATAATTGTGGTATCAACAAAGAGTATTTTTATAGTCTTAGGTTTTATTCTTTTACTCATAATATTATTTATTTTGTAAACATATAATTTGCTATCAAATTATATGTTCTCTTATCTGAAATAATTCTTTAAAATTAAATTGTAATTTATATCTTTCTTGTGAAACAGCAATGCTGGCTGAAACCTGTTTTCAAATTTAAATTATGAATTGACAGCCAGCATAGCCGTCAAAATTGATTATAAAAACCATGTTTGTGAGTTTTCTTGGTGAGTTTTCGGTCAGACTCTTGGTGCAGCTACATGTTCAGTTCCTGGTGTCAGTTTTTCTTGGTTCAGCTACATGTGACAGTTACTTGGCTCAGCTCCTGATGTCAGTTTTCCCTGATTGAGCTCCTTGGACCATGAAGACCTCCTCAGAGAAGGAACTGAGGACCTCCTCTCTGCCTCTGCCGGCCCTCACGGCAGAGGGCTGTTCTACATTTGGACCTGGCCTCTGAGGGCCTCCTCTACTGCTGCCGGCCCTTACGCTGGAGGGCTGTGACTACCACTATCTGTTGCTGCCTGCGGCTGCGTAGCCTTCGCCGTCCCTCGTACGGCTGAGGGCTACGCCTACTCCTGCTGCTGCACTCCGCCTCTGACGCCGAGCCCGACTGAACTGTTTTTATATCTTTATATCTTTTTATATTTCTATTGTTTTTATATGCTTTTGTTTGCATTATAACCTCACAAGGATTCATATCTATATATATTATTTCTCCCTCCATACTTTCCTCCCTCACTCAACCTCTCACTACTCACCATACGTGCCTTGCCAGGGCTACTCCCTGGAGGCACTTACTCACTACACTCCCTCTAGCACTCGCGTAACACTCTTTCTCTCCTCTTACTATACACTTACTCTTCTTACTCTCACTCTTCCTCTACACTCCTCACTCCCATACTCCTCCTTACCCTCTCATGTAACTGTTACACTCCTTTGTGTACTCATTACGTTACAATATTTGATGATGAAACAGCAGACAGAATAGAACAGCTGGTAGCTTTACATGTACCTACGCTTTTCCAATAAGCCCCTGTCCTAGTTACCACGCGGAAACGCAAAACAGCTTAATTCCTTCCTTTATTTCTTTCAACAGAATAGGGCCGAACAAATAAAAGAAAAACGAGTATTTAATGACCCAAATAAAAGTCAGCAGGAAAAGTTTCAGTTAATTATACGTCCGTGCCAATTATTCTCTTTTGTGACAGCTGATCACTTTTCAAATTAGAGTCGGCGTTGAGTTACGAGGCCACTTAAGGAAAATTGTTTTAAGATCCATTTAATTGTTACAAACTCTCATGGACCAGATTTTGTGTAAAATTGCTCTTAACGCGTTACGAGGGATTTTCTTGTAGACTAATTTATCAATCAAACTAGAGGATACTTGGCGTGTTACCTACTTACATTAAATACTTTATAAATTAAAAATATATCTATCTAAAAATTACTTCAAATAAAAACTGAAAAGAAAAAAAAACAAGTTTAGTCCAGTGGTGTATAAAGCAATTTAATTACTACAGCATTGAAATAATTTCATAATCGACAGACCACTCACGTAAAATCTTCTTCTTCCTGCCCTTGTCCCGTTTTATTTCGAGTCGGCGCAACACGTTTTTTCTTCCATTCTATCCTGTCACTCGTCACGCTATCACTAACTCCCTTTTCTTTCATATCACTTCTCACACAATCCATCCATCTTTTCTTTGGCCTCCCTCTCCCTCTCCATCCATCCACATGTAAATTCATAATTCTTTTAGCAACATGCTTTTTATCTCTCCTTTTTACATGGCCATGCCAAGACTAACGATTTCCTTTCAATCTTTCAGTCACTGGCGCCACTTTCAAACTTCCTCTAATATACTCATTTCTCACTTTATCCATTCTCGTCATATCCATCACGTAAAATAAAACAAATAATAAATTCTAAAACGGAACATATTGACTGCAACAGTCGGGACTCATAGTGTATCATCATCAGCCTTTTTAATTTTCCCACTGCTGGGACTCAGGCCTCCTCTCTAGGAGAGGGAATGGGCCGTAAGTCACCACGCGGGCCTAATGCGGGTGGGTCAATGTCGCATGTCTTCGAATTTTTGTTTCTAGGACATGTCGGTTTCCTCACACGAGGTTTTCGTTCACCTCACGATGTTTTGAGAACAGTGGTGATGAAATAAATTACACAAACTAATGCGCCTGGCTGGGTTCGAACCCACGACCTACAACTCGTAAGTCGGGGCCATTACCACTCGGCCACTACTGTACTGATAGTGGAATATCTTTTTCATTTTTTTTTTTATTTAATCTAAATCGCTTCACAGTTGCGATTTTGGTTTTTTTAACATCACCTATCTAAGAACTCTTGAGTTTTCAAGATAAATCTAACGATAACTTAATAATATAAATCCGTTTATCGGTTTGGAAGATATTAGGCAATAAAGAATATTACATATTTATAAATATATACAAGAAACGCACGAAAAATCCTTCATGGCAGTCGGGTAACAAGAGAAATAATTTTTTCTTGTGTATCTAATATGATGTCCAACAAACAATAGGATTAGTATTTTTTAAATTCATTGTTTATGGTCTTAAACTATTATTGCCTTTTATTTCTAATCCTGGCATAAGGCACATTATACTCTGTTCAAAATCAAATTAGAAATTTATGAAAACCTTTTACTGTAAAATCGGTTGAACAGGCAGTACAAAAGGTTTCTTTTAATCTTACCGCGAATAGGGTATAGATGGTTTCAAAGTTTATAAAGGAAATAGAAACAATTTTTTTGTGTATTATATTTAAAATTGTTAAATAATCTTTCTCAGTGTGTAAATAATTGAAAATGCTGCAAACAAAAGGATGTGTTACTCTGAAATGAAGTTTTTATTTAACTGCAACAAGGTCTTTCTTTAAACTGATTTATTTTCAAATTTAAAAAGCTAGCTAATCTCTCCTCTTACTATATTTTCATGCATTTACGTGAGCATGTTAGGCGTAGGTATAAGCAGCGTAACGCAACTAAAAAGTCACAAAAACTCATCTTCAGAAAATAAATGGCCTATTATACCGAGCTGCCCCCGTTTTTATTACCATATCTATTCTCCCCTACTTCAGAAAATCTCAATCTAAAAGTAACGTAACGTAACGTACTCAAGTCAAAAGTTATTTAAATAAAAATTTCAACAAAATCGCAGATGGCAGACATTTTTAATTTACGCCGAAAAAAACTAATCGACTTCATAAAACTGCATTCGAACTTTGAAATTGTTTGAAATGATCTTTACACCAACTGGGAAAATTGATAGCGGCACTAACTCGCAGTTTTGTTCGCGAAAATCCCATATTTTATAGGTAACACTGACTCAGCTGGTAGTGAATCAGTCGAAATGAATATTCATCGGAATAAATTCCAGGTAGTTATATGTCAGACAGTAAATTACATAGAATTTATTTTTGTGAGAAAACTTTTAGCATTAACAGCTTCCTTCGCTGGTGCTTTACATGTCGTGCTGAAAGACTGGGCTTTCAATATCAATGTGTTGTTGTTGTTTATTTTCAATTTTAACCGAGAATTTTCTGCTGGAAAAAAGTATAACATCATTATTACGAATCTAGCTTAAGACGCGTTTACGGCCAGATTGAGTGTGTTTTTAATATCGTGCGAATTTTAACACGCATGCAGATTAGCTCCGCATGCGTAACCCTCGCAAATGTCCTTTACATACAAGTATAAAGGGTGACTGGTAATTAGTGACCGATACTTATACACGTGATTGTACTTATGATTATAAACAACTTTCCCAAAGAAACTTATTACATTTCCTAGTTAAATTAACAAACTGTCTTTGGGAACATGTAGGTATCGTCCTACACTGATTACATACACCGACGGATTTCCAAGCAGCGCGGTCGCTCTATTGTAGGTAAGGTACATGAGACAACAGCGTTACGCGGCTAACAGCTGAGCGGTTAAAGGCGCTCGCGCGCGAATTTCAAACAGCTGTTTTGTTTAAATTGTGATAAAAAGAAAGACTATAAAAGTATCAGTCACTAATTACCAGTCACCCTATATACTGTAGTGCTGGGAATACGCTCACAGCATGCATGCAGGGCGGAGGAATACCGCATGCTTGATAAAATCTGTATGACATTAAAAATACCCTTAGTCAACTGAACCAGTTACAATTTTATACCTAGATAGGTACATGATTCTGAAAAAAATAAATTATTTTATTTTATGCGTCGCGTCGTCTAAAATTTCAGCGCCTCCAATAGCTCTAACCACCGTTGGATGGTGCAATAAATTCGTATACGTGGCTATGTCCACACGGGCCGATATTTTGTCATGCGAAGCGCGCTTTTGTTGGTACAATGTATGTACAATACATGCAGATACATTAGTATTCCTAGTTTAGGGTATCTAGTAAAATTGCATGTTTTAATTTTTGTGTGTGGAGTGGGGTATGGAGTTTCTTGCACATTCTTCTCCATCTACACTTTGGAATGTGACATTACCATCATTTTTCTGACTAACATTTTGACATATATTAGAAGTGCCGGTAAATGGTTTAAGTATTTGAAATAAGGGCTATGCTTGGAGTTTCCTTGCGTGATCACATCAGGAATGAAGATATCCGCAGGAGAACCAAGGTCACCAACGTAGCTCGAAGAATCGCCAAACTTAAGTGGTAATGGGTAGGACCCATTTCACGCAGAACGGATGGTCGATGGGGACGAAAGGTTCTGGAGTGACGACCACGTACCGGAAGACGCAGCGTTGGACGGCCTCCAACAAGGTGGACCGATGACCTGGTCAGGAACGCGGGAATCCGATGGATGCATGATGCACAGGACCGGTCGTTGTGGCGACGCTTGGGGGAGGCCTATGTCCAACAGTGGACGTCTTTCGGCTGATATGATGATGATGATGATTTGAAATAAATGTTTTGAATCTTGTATCTTATACAAAATAACATTAGACATTTATGAAAACCAGTGGCGTGCCTAGGGTTTCAAAATAAGGCAAGCCCAATAAAATTTTAATCGATTTCAAAAAAAGAAAAAATATGCAGCACCAGCAATACAACTTATTAGTGTGCGAACAGCCAACAATCCAACTAGTTTTATACACCGATCTATTAAATTTTCGTTTATGCGATTTACTAGTCTGAGAAATACACAGATTAGGCGTCGGTTTTAATGAAGAAATTAACTGTTTTTTCTGAGCAAAGTTTAAAGATTTTACCTTATCTACGCCAATCAAAACTAGAAAGCATTTTAAATCCTCACAAGGTACAATTGCCTCCATTGTTGTAGGTAAGTCACCAAAACAATTGCATCACTGAGAAAATCTAAGAAAACAAAAAACAACAAACAGCAAAATAACAAAACATCTATTTTCCACTCAAGCAAATAAAACTGAAGTGAGTTGCAAACAGAGTTGCAGTGTTGTCATTAAGGCAATAAAAAGTCGCCAGGTATATGAAAAATCTAGCAAAATGTCGTAAATTTTTTATTTTTAATATATTGCTTGAATATTTAATTTCGTTGTTTTAAAAAGTCGCTAGTTTTTATTGTTGCTAAATCTTAAAAAAAGTTTCCAAACTCGTTAAAAATCTCCAAGATCTCACAACGTCGCTAAAACGGCAACACTGCAGAGTTGGCAAGGTGACAAGGTCACGCATATGCGAGCAACTTCATACGAATGCCCGGCTTAAATCTTCCATACTGATCGATTTGTAGATGCAAAAGGTCCTAACTCGTTATACGGCACGTCGCCATAGGTGCGAAAGAGACAGAGATAGTATTTGAAAGCCCGGTAAAAGCCGGCGCGTGTAAGCGAGATAGCTATATGTAAATGCGAAACTCTGCGCGCGAACAATCGCGATGTGTAGTAAGTGTGGCATTTGTGTTATTTTGATAAGAATTAAGCGCGCGAACTTTTAAATAGTTCGGGTTTGATATTGATTCTCTTCTATCGAGCATTTTAGTAAGGCATGCCTGGCTAACTAAAATGATAATTGATTGGTCGTGTTCTATGAATTAGGTGAGGTTTTGGTAGGGCAAGCCTGGCTTTTTGGCTTATATGGCGGGCACGCCACTGATGAAAACCTTATAATACTGTCTGTAAAACCGATTTTGACTTTTATTACGTTGGTGGCATGACAAAGTTGGTACTGTAACCACTTTTTTTTTTGTTTTTAATGACATCCCTATGCCTACGAAATAGAATATAAAACGGTTGTACAGACATGAAAAAAAATCTTTAAATGTCTAATCTTAACGCGAATAGGGTATAGGTTCTAAGCTCTAAGGAAGTATTTAGATACTAATAAGATTGACTGTACACTTAATAGTTCTGCTGTCATCTTAATATCGCAATTAAGTGTAATTATCTTTGAAAATGAATAAGTGTACCCGCACACGGGTCACAAAAAAGCTAGAAGCGGCCACAAAAAAGCTGAAACGCATGACAGCTTGTGGCCAGAGAAGCTTCAAGCGGCTTATAGCTTTATTTGTGACCCATGTGCAGGGACACTAAATTATTAAAAATACTTCTGTATATGTTTGACACGTAACAATTACCTTTCATTTTCTATGGCAGTTGATTAGATAATGATAGCAGCCTTGTATCAATTATTAAGTTAGTAATTCTAGGTTCGTGCCCTAACTATAAAGGGTGATTTTTGATTTAAATATTTTGGACAATCGAAATTCAGATAACCTCCCCCTTTTCGAAGTCGTTTAAAGATTATGAGCGTAGTTACTATGAAAGTAAAATCAGCTATTTACTACAGTTGGTGAAGTCATATGAACAGAAATAAACTTGCGGAACAAGCGCTTTTTATTTTGAAGACAAAACAGTTTTTTTTTACTATGGATGGGCTCGCGTTTGCCCACTATCTTACCAGATGGAAAGTGATGATGTGGCCGACGATGGAGCACGCTTGCCTAGAAGCAACCTATTCTCTCCCCCTCGAGATACCGAGATACCGTGGACCACGGAATTTAAAGGGCAAGTTAAACTGGATACATTTGGGTCTGCTTCTGAAAGGAAGATTCGGCCCTGGTATGAGAGGCTACTAAGGAACAGGAGTGGATTTTTAGTCAGTAAAAGTCTGACACTATCTCCTGCTATGCCCAAGAGCGGGAGATGTCATTAGAACCCAAACAAAAAAGGTGGCTTTTAGCCAGTAAAATTCTAACACGCTCTATTGCTTCACTCTAAAGCGGGAAAATTGAAGATTTCCAACATTAAAAAGGGTTTAAATGTTGCCATTAAAAGGTTAGATTAAAAGTCATTGTTGAAATTTAAAGGTCACTCTGTATAGTAAAGTTTAGGCACCTACGGCCTTCAAAATGTAGGCAGCTCTAGTCGTTCTCATATCACCATTTATAATTTACGTGTTGGCTTCGTCACGCTGAATTTTAATAATGTTTCATGTAGTTTGTTTTATGTTTCGGTCCTGGAAAGTTTGTTAGTTAACACTGTTATCAGCTTGTGATATTTTTCGTAGTACAATTCCATTTTATTCATAGCAGTAGAAATGGAAACAGCGTCACAAGTTTGCCATTCATAGGACTTTGTAACTCTGCCGTTGTATGTTCTGTTTATAGACTATTATTATCCTCTGTTGGTAGTTATGTCTACGTGATAGTAGAAAGTATTCCAAGGAACCATAACCCTGTGATGAAAAGCATCATAGCATGGCCGGGCTATAAAGTTTCCACTGTTGGAACCTGGATACCTCCAGGAATGAATGTGCCGTAATCCACCACGCGGGCCCAGTGCAGGTTGTAGAATGAATGTAGCTTTAATGTGCTATCAAATCCAATCAAAAAACTTTTTGCGCACAGTTAAAATTTAGATGTCATAACTTTTTGATTGTTGATAGGTTTGCACTTGATCTCTATCTCATCTAATGGAAACAGAGCGCATAGAAGATGGAGCGCGCTTACCTAGAACTAACATATTCTCTCTTTTACTTAAAGATCCCTAGGTTGTCGGGTGGTTGTCTATTAAACAAACCAGAAACATTACAAAACCAAAACACAAATTTCACTCCTTAGCTTAAAATATAAATATGTTCTTCACAAATATTGGTAAAATATATTTAAGTTTAACACTAATATCTACTAAACAGCTGCTAGATAAAGTCTAGGTTTCAATAACAGTTATACAATATTTAACAAAACAACTAACGCTTCCTTTTCCTACAAAAATGTATACTAAAATTTCGAAACCATAAGACAGTTTGCAACGATTTTACCATCCAAAACGAAGATTCCACACAGTTCAATACCCCACAAATCCAAAACGATCTTTAAACAACTTTCAGGCAGCCAAAACTGGAACTACAAAATACAAACTCTACTAAAATCAGGGTCGGTATATTCTTGACGCGTTCGCAGCAACTTTAAAGCCGACATGATGGTCGACATTAGCCGCAAGGAGACATTATCGTGTTGTAAACCGGAGATTTAACGGCGTCAGGTAACATACTGGTACTATTGTAGCGTCCATGTAACCACTGGGGATTCCTCCACAGAGGTTAGTTGTTGCAAATTGTACGAGTAGTAGGTTTTAATCATAGGAACGCGTGAATGTTTTTGTAGATTGAAGTACTATTTTTTTTTTTTGAGGAATCTGGTTTGATTTATTAAATAACTTCTTGTGATGATGGAGGGTATGTCAGATTTTTACTGTTTGATTTTGAATTGAAAATAATATGCTTTTTTTTTAATGTGATCTGAAATGGTTAATTGTTTAAAGGTATCTTATGAAATAACTGAACGGCCCTAGGTAGTGTTCTGGTATATTGTACCATGTAACCAATAAGGATACACCACAGAGGTTAAATTATACGATAAAAGTTATAATAATAGAAACGCGTGAAACATTTTGTGGATAATATTTTGCTCCGTTGGCACTGGGCACATTCAATATTCATAGAAATTTAGAACTTTATCCTTGCTCCTATATCATTCTTCGTTCGCATCAAGTTTCATTATATTCTTTTATGAGTTACCTAAATATTGTTATTTTCTTTTGTCATTGGAGCTAAAAAGTATAATATAAAATTCCGTAAATCGTAGTTTAAAATAAGAATTTTTTTAGTGGAATTACTAAACCAAGTAGGAAATAAAATATAATGAGTAAACGACGACAATTGAAGAGTATGTAAAGTTTAGGAGTTCTATTATGTTTATTGAGATCAAACTTTGCAGTAACGTGGTTTTAGCGATATTATGTTCGAGTTTTTGTGGTAACTACATATGTTGAAAATAAAATCACCTAATATTTAGATGTGATGGCAAAACAAAAAAAAAATACAAAAATTGTGATATTTCCTTTTTTCCGAAACTATAAAAGTTATACTCTTGAAACTTAGTAATTAGATGTATTCTGTGAACCGCTTTATGATTTTTGCACAAAAATAGAAAAAGAGCAATGAATTTTGGGGGTCCCCATACTTAGAACTGAAATTCAATAAATTTTTTTTCATCAAACCCATACGTGTGGGGTATCTATGGATAGGTCTTTATTGATGATATTGAGGTTTCTAATATCACTTTTTTCTAAATTGAATAGTTTACGCGAGAGACACTTCCAAAGTGGTAAAATGTCCCCCCCCTGTAACTTCTAAAATAAGAGAATGATAAAACTAAAAAAAATATATGATGTATATTACCATGTAAACTACCAACGAAAATTGGTTTGAACGAGATGTAGTAAGTAGTTTTTTTTTAATACGTCATAATGAAAAAAAAATACACTATTATTAAAACATCGATCAAAGTTACAACGAACTACAAGAACTTTTATATTATGTTACTTGCAGCTACGGAACCCACCATGGGCGAGTCCGACTCGCACTTGGCCGGTTTTTTGAAACTTGTATTTATGCGGTGAGGTTCAAAATCAAGTACAATGTGAAAGCAATTATGTGAAACATCATGCGGTTAGAAAAGCTCGACTACTGATCGGAAATGGCCAACACGCTGAGAGCACGCTTGGTGGTCATTGATTATTCCTTCTCTGCATGACAAAAGGGCTTGGCTCTGCATTTGCAGTAGACAGTTCCAGGCCGGAAATATTATTAGGACGTTGACCATGTATTGAAGGTGAAATAGGATCGTATTTCCTGGCACTGGTGAATTTTGGCGAATCTATCCTTCTGATGAGATTTGTTTGATCGCTCTAATCTCTGGATTGTTTATCAGATTTAAATAAAAGCTATTTGGTTTTGGTAACCCCATTCTTAACGTGCAATCATGCTGCAATTTTTAGAAGTCAAACAATAATAAAAATGAACCTAAAAAGTGTGTGAACACTCGGACAAAACCTGTCATAGTGTATAAACCGCAAAAGAAAAAATCGGATAGGTAAAAAAAAAGGAATAATTTCGCCGAAAAGTTTTCTACAAATTCAAAATCTTTTTCGCAAAGAGTGTAAAAAAGATTCTGTAAAAATACCTCAATCAAATAAATCGCATCGTCCATTTCGAGGGCCTCTCTACGATTTCCTGTTATGAAAAACGTAATAAATTCTGGTCCACTTTATGCTTTGTTGTTGCTAAAGAAGATTCTTCAAATAGATGGAAGGTTATACAAGGAAAACCTAAGAGATTAATTTTCAACTTCGTTGTTGAAATTATTTCTTTTAAACCCTAAGGAAATACACAGGTTACTTGAAAAGGGAGATGAAATAGTAAATGCATATAATAAACATCCAGTATTAAATAGATACATATAAACCGGCAAAGTTGGCCATTTCCATCTTTGCCGACATACTTAATTCGGTTTTCGCTAATGGGACATGAGAAAATAAATACCATAGGTATATAATAAATAGTTAAATAAACTGGCAAAGTTTGCCATTTCTAACTTTGCCGACAGACTAATCTAACAGATTTTTTTTTTAATTCAATATTTTTATTTCACGCAGAGCTACATGGCCACATACAAAACGTCAGATGCCAGTGTACGATTACAATTGGTTGTTTCTAATGGAGAAGAACCGGCAAGAAACTCGAAGTTCGCTTTTCACAATATTTTCACATCTCGATATTAATAGGTACAACCCGTGCGCATTAACATGGCGCCTGATGAATGACGTTTGAAATATTGATTGCATTGAATTTTATTTTAGTTTTTTTGAATATCAACATTCATTTTGTACAGAGTAGTTTCTCATGTCTCATGTCAGTAGTTTCTCATACTAATTTACTTTATGTATTAACAATGCTTTAAACGTGAAAAAAAAAAAACTATTTACGAGTATTCAATATGGCAACTCTATGGTTTTCGAGCCAGGTGCCATTTTAATGCACTCGGGTTGTACCTATGAGAGGACAGGACGGCCTTTAGATCCATTCTTCTTTGTTTTCTTTTACGCCACAATTTGTGCATCTAGTGTCAAGTTTACAAGGCATTTAGTTTTGGTACGAAATATATTTTATTTTCTATTACAATGCGTATGTAACACATTCTAATGATATTTGCAGTTTTTGACAGAAAATATAATAAGTCAGCCTTTTCAGCAAGCTTCATTGACGTAATCAATACTGCAATAAAATTCTCAGCTGCAATTAAATTGAAATTACGCCTATTTTATTTATTTATTTAAACTTCATGTACAGTAGTGATACATAGGCGGACTTAATGCAACAAGGCATTCTCTCCCAGTCAACCTTTGGGTTAAAAAAAAATCACTGTGGTAGGGTTTGCACAATAAACAAATAACAAATAATGAAACGGAAAATAATAATAAGTTATTTATATATAATATATAATAAAATATATAAATATGCTAAAATAATAAACTAATAAACACTATATAAAATATCAAATCAAAGAGAACTTAATAACAATTCTGACGAAGAAGAAACTAAGGTTGAGAGGACTTCAAGTAGTAGTTCCGAACTTTACGTTTGAAGGAAAATTTACTTTCGGCTTTTTATATTATCATATTGTCTAGTGGTAACATTTAAGATATAGGGCTACACCAATGTTACATTATACTATTCAAAAGGAGTCAATTTGCGAATAATTGGGACTCCCCAAAACCCCCAAGGGGTAATCGGATACTAAAAGTTCCGAATCGTAACCAAGGGAACCTCTTTGCTTGTTGAGATGAATTTAGATGACAACAAATTAAAGATAACACAAGCTTTGCTTAGCTTGAGACTAGACGGCGTTGTGTGATAATTTTGGAATATTGTTATTATTATTATATTATTAGCTACATGAATTTTAAAAGTCAGTGTAGAACAAGATATAAAGAATCGTAGGGTAAATACGAGAGGAGTGTAAGTACATTTGCACTTAGGTAACTACCTAATTAGAAAAGTAACTAAATTACCCATAACTCTAACTAGGTTTATGGGTAATTTAGTTACTTTTCTAATTTAAAGGCCTTGAGAATGTAAGAAGTTTCGATACGTTTTGTTTCTGCTACTCACCAATTTTCACTTTCATCTCTTGAGAGAAAGTAAGTGTAAAAAAGGAAATTTTATACAAGGTGAGTGACATCATCCGAAAATGTCACGAATAAAAATTAAATTCTAGGACTCGGAAAAATACTATTACCAAGATGGCGACAGTCAATATTGTGACAAAGCTCATAAAAATAAAACATACGTAAATTAATATACACTTCCCGGTCACATTCTAGAACTAATCCTTAATAAATTCAAATAACTGTGAAGCGAAAACTTTGCCAGAACACTTTGTATACTGCAAAAGAATATTTCGAGGGTAAAAAGGCTTTAAAAAGGCTTGGAATTGAGCTGCTCCAGCGATATACACTACAATGGACGTCAATTTTTTCTGACAGTTTGTATTTTATTATTTTTTGTTTAATACACTCGACATTGATGGATATTATTATTTATATTTTACATTTTGCATTTGTTAAATTAACTTTGACTTGAAAATTTACTTTGGGCGTAAAATATTACATTTTTTATTTTAATAATGTGAATGTTTATGTTGTTTGCGCACTTTATGCGGCCCAAATTATCTTTCTCAGGTATTGTTTGTTTCAAAAATTTATGCGCCACGTCCGAGCAAAACGGTCGTACGCTCAGCATAATGCTTTGTCCACACGCAAAATAAGACGAGTCCACAGCGATGGTTTTCAGCGTGGGCCGTTGACAATATCGACTACCAGAAGTCAGCAACGGTATAGTGTGTCAATAGAAAGGTTTAAGTAAAATAAATAAAATATACAAAGGAATAAATGGAAACAACACAAATAAATAAATAAGAAGTACACACATTTCCCTTCCAAAAAAAATGCTTTGCTCTGATTTAATATGATTACTAAAATACCTCATGTCAGAAAGGTCTATTAGAAAATCAACATTTGTCCACCATTGTTGTCAGCTAAGAAAATCATTTATTTTAGCCTGAAGTGAATCAAATTGATTTCAGTCAAAGATAAAACTTGGGTAATACTTGATTTAAAAAAAAAGAATTTACTCAATAGACATGCCCAAAAAAGAGGTTATAGAGGTTTTTTTTTTACCGAAACAAGTTGAATTCAGTAATCATTTCTATAAACATGATTGAATCTGTGAAGGTAAATATTTTTCTGTCCAAACTTTTATAAAATAAAACTAAGAATAAAATGGATTATTCGTATTTTCATTACTGAATAACAATTATGGCCAGCTAATCCTATTACTTAGTGAAAATGAAATCTTTTTCTCGATAAATCCTTGGAAAAAAAATACTCTTCTAAATTACATTTTAATCTAGCTTATAGACTGGAACTTAGCTAAAGTAAAAGTTGATAGAATGAATTAAATATGAGAGAAAAACTGTGTGTCTACGCATAATATAAAAATAAGTAGCTTTTCATGTTTTTGTGGCCACTTTGTTCTATTTGACTACGTAACGGACTTTGAATAAGAAAATTTACGTTGTTGACACCTTTAGGGTCCGGACTAAGCGTTTATAATGCGTACATCGAAAGAGCAGTGGTGGCCGAGTGATGACAGCCCCGACTTTTGAGTTGCAGGTCACGGGTGCAAGCCAGTTATGTGCATTACTTTGTGTAATTTATTTCATCACCACTGCTCTTAAAACGGTGAAGGAAAACATTGTAAGGAAAACGGCATGTACTAGAAACAAAAATTCGAAGACATGTGACATCCACCAACCCGCACCGGGCTCGCGTGGTTCGAGATTACGGCCCACTTTCTCTCCTAGAGAGGAGGCCTGAGCCCCAACAGTGGGCACATTATAAAGCCGACTATGCTATGCGACATCGAAAGTCTGGAACAATTTTCCTGCAGCGGTCTTCTGGTCCAATTAGATATTAAAATACCAAATTAGGTAGTTTCAAAGCTACAGTGAACAGGCTCTTAATAAATTAGAGCGATATAATAGATTATTATGGACTGCATTACTGCTTACCATGAGGTGGGATTGTAGTCAAGCATTATATTACATTATTTAAAAAGAAATGGTGCATTAGTATCAAGAGTACCTACATTAAAGAGACAGATAGTAATTTAAAAACCGTATACTTAATTAAATCAAATCATAAAAACCGTACCAAAATGGCAGGTGGTATCCTTAAACAAACATATTGTAAAACAAAGACCTTTTCACTTCTGCCTGTCCATTCGTGATAAACTCAAAAACTACTGAACGGATATTCATGCGGTTTCCAGCAATACACAGAATGGTTATGTGGGATAAAGAAATGTCAAGAATTCCAAAGATTTTTCACACGTGTGAAACTGGGTGGGTCGCGTACAAAGTCACATTTATTGCTAAAAGAATTAGATTTGTCCTATCTCCTCCTATCTACTAGATATTTGAAATAAACGAATTCTAAGGGAATTATAGTTTCAATTCCAAAATTAAATAAAACTGGGACACACTTCACGAAACCACAAATATTTCTTTATAACTAAACCTATTGTAGGACACAATTTCTACGAATGTAGCTATTTATGTGAATATGCTACATAAGAAATATCTTGGTATATTATAAGGAACATTTCTGGTACTGTACTAAATATCCTTTGATCGTTTCAATGGCTTTTCTCCTGTGAATAAAACGGTATCATAAAATTGTCAACATCCGATGTTTTCTAAGCACATTATTACAGACATATTGGTGACCAGCAGACATATTATAGACATATTGGTGACCAGCTTTGTCATACAGAGTCACACCCCAAGGTTTATCTCATGGTAACTACGTACCGGAAGACTCAGCGTTGGAAGGCCTCCATCAGGGTGGACCGATGACCTGGTCAGGGTCGCGGGAATCCGATGGATGCGTAACGCACAGGACCGCTCGTTGTGGCGACGTTTGGGGGAGGCCTATGTCCAGCAGTGGACGTCTTTCAGCTGATTTGATGGTAAACGATGTACTATTTTCCTTAATATATCATTGCGTGAGATAGCCCTTGGCACTCAATGATAGTGTGGTTGTCTTTCAGTGAAAGAATTTTTGGATTCAGATTAGTACTTCAAGAAATTACCATACCTATATAAACAAATAAGCAGATATTTGTACCTTTCTCTTGACTCTCATTCGAGGGAAAAGGGAGAGGGAGACTTTCACCCTGCAGTGGGACATAAAGGGCTAAATATAATTAAGTACACTTAGCAATAACCACTACCATCACATCACCACCCCCATCGCTACCTTATAGATAGGTACCCTTCCAGTAAAGGTAGTAGAATTTGTTTTTTTTACTCGTCGTTACTGTTCTACTGCTGACCAAAGGTTACCTATTTAGTTTATCTAAAGAAACATATTGCGACAAACTCGACAGTTTTATATGATATTTTTCTTTTTTTATTGGTAGGTTCGCGCTTGATCGCTATCTCACCTGATGGAAAGCGACGATGCGGTTGACGATGGAGCACGCTTACCTAGAAATAACCTATAATAATAATAATATTCTACAACTATCACACAAGGCCGTCTAGTCCCAAGCTAAGCAGAGCTTGTGTTATGGGTACTAGACATCTGATAAACATACTTATATATTTCTAAATACATACATATTATAGATAAATTACACCCAGACACAGACCAAATGATTATGCTCATCACACAAACATTTGTCCTGGGTGGGAATTGAGCCCACGACCTCCGGCATAGCAGTCAGGGTCACTAACCACTAGACCAACAGGCCAGTCATTCGTCATTCATAACCTATTCACTCTTGACTTAAAGATCTACAGGTTGTGGCCATCAGGATAATACAGGCTTTAAATGCAAACGCAGTGAACAAGCCTGCCTGTCAATGTTGTTCATAACTATGTATATGCAAAGACCTTTATGCAGCGGTACAATTACAGGCCGCCATTATTAAACCTTTGTTATAAAGCGCTCGCTCCCTCCCCATTCCGCAATGCGTGTATAAAAAATTCATACTCTTGGTACCTAATCCATCATAGCGGATTACTTGACGAAGAAACACCGAATGATTGAAACTGAAAACAAAATGTTCTATTAATCTTACATATTAGATACATTTTTTGTATGAATATAAAGGCCTTTGAGAACACAACGGCATCAAAATGAAAGGCATGTTTTAGTTTAATATCTTATTATATTAATATTTGGTACAAGGAGATTTTTGTGTTATGAAAGAAACTAGCGTTGGCGTCGTGTAGAGTTTGTTCCTCGCTAATAGGTATTTTTTGTTCTACAGTCATGAAATTGGTATTATCGGGAAGGAAATCCTTGAATCGTTTACGTTGTAAATAAGCCTCAATTATTACTCGTACATTGCTTACTTTAACCTTTCAGATATCGTCAATTTGAGACAATAGTAAAACAGTAGATGCGCGCTTTGCGTTACTTGGGGTTTAATTAATTAAATCGGAATATCCTCACTTAAAGAGAAAGTGCCAGGATAGCCAGCAATATTAAAATTTGTGTCACTTGTCTCAAGGTAAAGCATGATGTTACTACTGTATATAAGCAAAATATTTATATATTCAGTGTAAATCAACCATCTTACATGTACTTGTTTGTTTACCTATTCGGCTAGGCGTGCCATTTCTCCCTACATAAGTATTACGTTTAGGAAACGACTATGCATTATTTAGCACAAAGCTATGCCCGTAAGCCAAGAATGAGTTATGAGTATTAGTTTTTGATCTATATGTATAAATAGATAGGTACCTATATTTAAGGATGTCATATTTTGACTACTGTATAAACAACATGATGTGACGGACTGTAATTTAACTGATAAGGAAACATATTTGTTAAAAAATGACAGAACTGTCACGTTTGTGATATGTTATGTTTATTAGTAGAAAAAAAATAAATTAAAAATGACAGAATTGTTGAATGATTGTGATGAATGATGAAGCTTATATGATCAATTATTTTATAAAACAATACTGCCATGATATTACTGTTATAATAAGTAAATTTTAATAATAAAAATTTTAATTTTATTAATGGGTTTGTTCAATAAACTTCCTTCAGTAGGTTTTCTATGCATAACTTAATTTTTTTTTTTAAACTGATGATAACTTTGTTTACTTAAGAGATCCGAAATCTTGATTCTTAACTTTTCCGAT
The DNA here is from genome assembly GCA_929112965.1 of Mythimna albipuncta. Classification (NCBI taxonomy): domain Eukaryota; kingdom Metazoa; phylum Arthropoda; class Insecta; order Lepidoptera; family Noctuidae; genus Mythimna; species Mythimna albipuncta. The sequence continues at coordinate 15,018,163 of OV815969.1, forward strand.
CGAAGTGTGTTTGTTTGTGATGGGGCTGTGACCCAATTTTTCGCTGAAGTTGCATTTACTTAACGTCCATCTGGCTTGTTAAGTTGGACCAGAACCCCAAAATATAACAATTAGTTACCATATTTTTGAAACATAACGTGCAGTTGTACTATATTATCTTTAAAAAACAAAACATTTTCCCCTACTAGAAATCACTTCTGAATACAAAAACTAACATACACAAGGCACCGACCCGGAACACTTACCTGTAGGGCATACAAATGTTTGTTCCACGCGGGATTCAAACCCGCGACACGAAGCGCAGCAGGCAATCGCTCAACTACTGCGCCAATCGTGACGTTTTTTTTTTACAGAAATAGGTACTAGATCGAAATATGTAACTAATGCCCCAGACAGGCACAAACAGCAAACAGAATATATAACACCACTCTTTGTTCCTTCGGATTTAAAATGGCTTTTATTTGCACTCATTTGGTTGATTTTCCAACCTTAAATAAAACTGTAACCTTAACAAAGCAGAGCGTTGCCTCAACGTTAACGAAAAAACTGATTTAAATTATTTAAAAAACTCCCAACACCCAATCTACTTGAACAAAACCCACCTAATTTAAATACGTCACTGTATGAATGCGGGGCTCAAGGAACGAAGCGACTCCTTAACTCTGCATGGTAACAAAGAGTACAATAACGACTTTAGTCAGATTATCTACATAAAACAAAAGCCAGGGTAATGAACTAGCTCAGATTCAGTGTTGCGTCATCGATTTTCTTTTGTTTTGTACCAACTTGAAACATTGTAATAGTGGTAATTATGTTGCAGTTTAAGGGTAAGTTGCACCATTTAACTATAACGATAACAAAGGCGTTAACAGTTGTCAAATCGTCGAATTGACCAATAGGCGGCCGTTTCACTGCTGGTTATGGTTTGGTTTTCGTTATAGTTAAATGGTGCAACTCACCCTAAATATTGAGATGTTGAGTGCAATTGGGTTATCGGTCTGTTTTTCTCCACACTGTGGGCTTTAGTCTATAAAACTATGACCCTGTCTGTCGCTCCACCCGCAGCAGGTGAAGTCATTTGATGATACTTCGTAAAAAAAAAAACAATCAAACCGAGTCACATGACTTCATTCTAACATCACTTTTCTGTCACTGGATAACCCAACGTACAGCTAGTGTCCACCCTTATATTGTTAACACATACCTCTAAGGTCTGGACTAAGCGTTTCACCTAGTTGTTGGTACAGCGTACATCGAAAGATTGGAACAATTTGCCTGCTCGGTGTTCCCGTCCGATTATAATTTAGGTGTCTTCAAGGTTCTTAAAAAACTAGTGCACCTCACTATCAATGATTGCATCACTGCTTACCATCGGTAGTATCTCAGTCAAATACTAGTTTATATCATTAAAAAAAATCAGGTGACAAATAATAAAACACTAAACTAAACTAAACTAAGTAACTAAGTAAAAGTCGTTCTGTACAATATTTACCCGTCAGTGAACAGAACAGTTACCTTTTACCACTGTTCATTTCATATGTCGGTTTTATGGAAAATTGAACTATCAACAACGTTTTCATTTGTTATGCAAACTTGATTTTTGGTCACAGATTTCACCACGTAGCCTAAACGGTAAACAGTGGCTCACTAGTTTGAATATTAAAAAAAAACCTGCTGCTCAGTATACTTTTGTTCGCATGATTCGATAAAATGATTCTTATTTTTTTAAGAGATAAAAAAAATCAATATACACTATCTTCAGTTTATTTAGAGCGAAGTATAATCTAAGTATTTTTTTAAATTCGCTTATTCTTTCCCACTGCTGGGCCAATGCCTCCCTCAAATCCTTGCAAATATTTTTTTCCAGCCATCTCGAACCAGCCGTCTCCGTGACATTGTTCACCCTCAGTGGCGTTGTTTGCATTAAAATGATTCTAAGGTAAGTGATTTAAAGTCCATTGCCTCCTTTTTCCACACACGTCTGTCTTATGCCATATCGAACCCCCATGATATTGCGGCCCATGGCTTGCTGGCACAACTCGAGCCTGGAGCCTGGCCCCTGCTGAATTGTCAAAGTTAAGTGATCAGGTAAAACTTCTAATACTTCTTCTCTAACGTTCTCACTATAGAGAGACTGTCCTTCTTTCTGTAAGAAAAAATGAGTCATAATTCATTGCGTACCAATATCGGTACGTATATATTTTCCCTAAATAAAGAAATGTAGGTGTTGTCTGCCACATTGGGTATGTGTCACCGAGGCGGTATGCTCAATTACATTTGCTCATTTCCTCTTAGTGTGATAATAATAATAACCATTTCCACATCTCTCTTCTCTAGTGTTTCCGATGATTTGGTTGGTGACAAACAGATCATACGCTTACATTTCCGGGTTGCCGATAAATAGAGGTAGTCATGGCCAATACATATGCAACCGTAAAAAAATAATACCTATTGCCCTAGGTCACGTCATTACAAGTGAACGGCTGGATCATTTTTTTAAATTGTTTAGTTTGTAATTGTTAGGAGAAAAATCATATGAAAGACAAAATTGAGAATGTTGCGCATAAAATTAGGAAATTTCAGAAATACTACGACTATTTTTTTTTTTCGTTTTTGTCATTATGAGCTTTTGATTTTTCGTGCGTTTCTTAGTTCAAAACTAAAACAGAATAACGTCTGTCGGGTCAGCTAGTAGTACCTAATAATTGTCTCCTTAATTGGACTGTACAGTGCATAATACTTGACTTTCAAACCTACTATTTAGCGTAGCATAAGCAATACTTACGACGAATATAGACCAATATTTCGACGTGTCAGTAGAACTTTTCTGGACAAATCATTAAAATCAAAGGGCAACAAATGATTTTACTATTCTTTGTAGATAAGTACAGTCAGCATCATAAATAAACGATGAGTGTATTTTAAAATTAGAGATAGTCAGCATGTAATACCTGAATCATAAAAAAATAATAATAACACCAGTAAAAAAATATCGAAGACAATCACAGATTCAAATAACTATTTTATTACGACACTAAATCTTGAACATTTTAACGAATGTTACGTTATCCCCCTCCTCATAAATCAGCGCGCTGTCATAATCAGTGAGACGCACACGATATGTGACGTAGAAGGTAAACTACTCAGAGGCATTATAACTTGGGTAAGTGAGGACTCTCTAATGAAAACAAAATATGTTTAAACAAAAAAGAAAAAACATAACATTCCAATAATGTTATGTTTTTTTTTCTATGAAGATACAATACTACTAGGTTATATAATACCAAATTCGTGATCAGTAGGTGGAGTAAAGAAGAAGAAGCAATTCTTGAATAATTTGCCGTTAATCCATTTTCATAATTTTAGCTGAAAGACATACACTACCGGAAATAAACCTCTCCTAAGCGATGACATATCGCATGGTCCTATGCTTTTTGCATCCAGCGAATTCCTGAGGTCTTCACCAAGACATCTACTTTAAAATTATGATATTGCCTAACACATTTGTCATTCCAGAATCTCTCGGACAATCGACCATGCAAGTATTTGATACAATTTTTCAAAACATAACTTCACGAAAGTGACTAACAAAAACCACATAACTCTACACCCGAAACCCAACACATTCTTACGTAACACAATCTTCCCGCTTCGCATAAATCAGCAAGCCGTCATTATTAAGTGAGACGCAGACAGTATGTAACGCTGAAGGTACTCAGAGGCCTTGTAACTGGGGTAAGTGTGGACTCATTAACCCATGCCTAATGATGTGCCGCTGTCTCAACTTACCCCTCTCGCTTTAGTATTCTATTAAATCACGACTGCGCGAGTTTTGAGTGAAAAATGTGACCTGTTTTTGTTCATTATTTCAATGGAGCTTAATGATTATTTTATTCTATGTAGAGATTTTTTGGGGCTCTTAAGTTTTTATAATGTTGATCTACGTATTTTATGTGTTGTTACTACGAATATTTAGAATGCCAGTAATTAGTAATTTCATGAGCAAAATTCTGTCGTGATGGCCTAATGGTTAAGGCACTCGCTTCTCATGCAGGGTTGTAAATTTTCAAATCACATCTACTTTTCTATGTTTCTGACACCCATGTAGGACACTGACACCTCGTGCCTCAGAAAACACAGTTATTAGTAGTCAGATACCAGAAAATCTGACCAGTCTATGCAGGGAGTACCATGTTGCCGAGTAACTGTTACTTCTTGTAAAACACAGGTATTAAGCTGCATCTGGTTATAATGGAAGCCGATCGCAAGTTGGAAAATGGCTAGGGAGATGACAATGATAAGCGTAATTCTTGGGCAGGTTCAGGAAGTAAAGTTTGATTGGCATGCCTACTTAAGTACTGATTACTGGATGTATTCAAAGTGAAATTCTCTGATAATTTAATTTCGTGATAAACACTCAAAAATTATATAAGTATAATTACGGTATACTTATATCATTTTAGAGACCAAAAGAACCAACAGTAAAAAGGCATTTAAAATCTACACCTATCTAACACCATGTAACCTCAAATATTATTCAAAATCTACACCTATTTATCACCGTTAGACCACAAAATTTCTGACTTGCGTTTTATTGCTTGCAAATCCAGTTATATTTTATTTCCCTCATATCTATCTGTGTGTCAACCGTCAAGGGACCAAGATACATGGAGTCTGGATGAGCGAGGAAGTTGCCGAGTAATGTAACGATGCCGTACGTGAGTTGTGTTATTAAAGTTGAAAATATCTCTATAGGAAATGGAATGAGCGAAAGAGTTCGAGTGTCCTTTGTTGGTCACAGGCGGATCTAGTACGATAGTTTGAGATGTTTTCTTGAAAAATGTTATGAAAAATATGTGACTAAAGTTTAAATGGAAAACAAATTATTTAAAGTAGTCGAATGTTTTTTTTTAAAAACTGGCCAAGTGCGAGCTGGACTCACGCACGAAAAGTCCCATACAAAATCCGGCAAAAAAATCACGTTTGTTATGTGAAAGCCCCCCTTAAATATTTATTTTATTTTGTTGTTGGTATTTGTTACAGCGGCTACAGAAAATTTCAACTAACTGTGTAGGTATCGTAGGTTCTTAAGATAGAGCTTGGTCATTCAGACAGACAGCGAAGTCTTAGTAATAGAGTCCCGTTTTTACCCTTTGAATACAGAACCCTAAGAAGGTAGTAAAAAGTCTAAAAGCGAAAGTTATTTGTTATTATATGTAATTTAGTTCAATAAATATTAGCCTTGACTTTGAAAAGAAACATAACAGCGAAATAACTACACATAAAATATTTTAAGACTCTCTAACCAAAATTTTATATCTACCTATACGTTTTGAATACGGTCATAAAACCGACTTCACAAAACGAATACTCTGAAGCAATAACTATCACTACTTTATGACGATACAGCCAAATAAAACAGATACAATACAATCAAAACAAACTAAAACGTCTTCATTCGAACAGCAAACAAAACGATCAGTCGTAACACTGAACTTAACATAACAATACCCGATAATACCCCGGATCACACTTTACGTTCACTACCCGAAATGATCCGTTTATTATCGCCATTAACTACCGTATCTCAGAATGGAAATGACGGTAGTTGCCATCACACGTATTTATGGAGCCGACTGTACCGCAGAGGCCAGTCAATGAAGATTTAATTTTGGAATTCCCTTTGTATTGAATGTCCGTTTCTGTTAACTGGGAATTGAATAAAAATGGCGTTCGATTTTTGTCTTTTATGCTAGCTGCATTAACATTATGCAGTTGTATAATGGGCTTTAGGGAGGTATGTTTTCAGCTGACTTTTATTTTATACCTCAAAAAAAATGTAAACAAAGCTGCGAAATAACCGTTATAACCGTTGTGCTGTATCTGTACCGAATAAAAGTATTTATATTCTATTCTATTCTAAATTATTCAAAAGAGTTAACATCCTACGTCATAGCATCGCTTACCATCAGGTGTGATACTGAAAAAAAATACACCCTCGCAAAAGGCAAGTGAAGGGGCACCGTGGGTTTTTTTATTAAGTTCAGTCCCTCGAGCTCTACCCATAGCGGGAATATATAAATACATAAAAGTTTTTTTTTTTCTAAAAAAATCTACAATACCTTTCACAGTGGCAATTCTGTCTTTGGGGTAGTTCTGTATTAACGATTATGTGGATGAATTTATTAACGTCCAATTATCATTTTGCTTTTTATTGAGGCCTGTATGAAGTAGTTTATGCTTATTACAATTATAAATATTTTAGTGACTACTTTATGTTATTTTATCATCGTGAACAAAAAACAATGTAAAAATAATGACACTAAAAGACGCGGAAACGTGGGCACAATTTAAATTGTTTCATTGCTTGTCTGAAAAAGGAAGGTTCGTTTTCCGCGCAACTGTTGAAACAAGCAATTGGTTGTTACAATACGACTACTTCAGAACTTGATTAAAATTTAAACTGAGTTAAATAGTGTTGACGGTGAAACAGGAGTGTTCCGATTTTTTCTTTTTTATTAGTTCGATATTTGAATTTACAACAAGGTTGTTTACTCTTACTAACTACAACCACACCTTTGACCTACCATAGGGCGACATTATTTTTTATTATTGATAGGCACATTCCTATGTTCTGTGTTGATAGGCTCAAGGATGATTGATAGGCTTAAGATGGTAAGCCAAGATAATATGGTCGATGATGGAGCATGCTTGTCTAGAAGTAACCTATTCACTCCTGACTAATAGACCCCTAAGTTGTAGCTATCAGAAAATGCGGCAGATTCCGGCAGGAAACAACTGAAAACAACTTAGTGCTAAGAGCAGCAAGTTTATTCTGTAAACAACTCACCCTGAAAAAATGGATGGAGTGGGCTTGAAGTAGATTTTTATACCCCTTTTTTTAAACGTTGCCTCCCGCTAAGAATGACTAGGTAAGTCATTCCTAGCGGGAGGCAACGTTATTATCGTGGGTACGTTCACTAATAAGTGATCTAACATACACAGGTCACTATACGTTGGCCATACAAATGTTTCTTCTGTGTATTGAATCCACAGCACGCAGAGTACCAATATCTGTGTGGAAATCAAAGCCACGACACGCAAAACAGCAGCCTTTCGTATAACCACTGTAGCCTACTATAATTACTCTTGAAAAGATGGAGAGCAGACTTCATATCCAGTTCATCTAAATTGTCACGGAAGGAGTTTAATGGAATCCAGCAGGCCCGTAAGCCTACTAGGGCCATGGGGTCGCTTCTGAAAGGAAACCCCGGGGGTCCTGGACGTAAGGTAAAGAAAAAACTTGGTAGTGGGTTTTAATCAGTATAAGTCCGACACCTTGAAGCTCTCCCGCGTCGCCCTAAAGCGGGAGAAGTCACTGGATGATTTCCCACCTAAAACAAAAAGAGTTCTATAGAATAGTACTTCAGTACAGATTTGTCATATCATGCTATCATCATCATCATCATTTCAGCTGATATACGTCCACTGTTGGACATAGGCCTCCCCAAGTGTCGTCACAACGAACGTTCCTGCCCATCTCGCATCCATCAGTTTCCTGTAACCTTCACCAAGTCATCGGTCCACCTTGTAGGAGGCCTTCGTGTTATGTCATCATATATTATGCTAAGTCATATATAAAATCTTTGGCTAACCCCCGATTTCTGATTTAAGCATTTGAAATTGAGTATTACTCAAAATCTACTTTACCCTGAAAACCCACCAAATTTTGACATTTTTTGAGACTTTCTCAACTCAAAATACTCAAATTAGAAACCCACCCACTCAAGAGTCAGTAATACAAAGAGTAATGAAGAGAATACGATCTGAAAGAACAAAGAACATGAAAAAAAAGACGATAGAGAAAATAAAATACAAGTATACAAGTATGTTTCATGGCAGTAACGAGGAACAGGATTTGTATCGAGTCAATCAAGCTTATGTTCCTAACTAGCTCCTGACTAACTTCTTGCTGTTACTGGTCAGGTTTCTCTGACGTCATTATGTTAGTAAGAAGTAATAGAATAAAGGAAACTTTGTTAGCTCCCGACTGTTATTAGATTTTGTTGAGAAACTCAGAAATAAACAGAAGAACAGAAGTTTTAAGTGCTGTACCTATTCATTTGGCTAGATATGTTTGGCTTTGGTACAAATATAATGATGGGCTTCGCCCGCGTACATAATATATAGCCTATGACACTCAAGATTAAAGCAACTTTCTATCGGTGCTAAATTTTTTTCAATCGGTCTGGTATTCAGAGATTACCTCCTACAAACAAAAAAAAAAAAACAAATTTTACCTCTTTATTATATTATTTTACTAGCTTTTGCCTGCGCGGCATCGCTCCCGCTCTTATCTACTCCACCCTACTCTGCCTTACCAAACATCACATAAACCATCTACTAAATAGTCCGAACAAAGTCTAAACATTTGGTTTGGATAGGTGAGCCCGTTCTTGAGTTATAAAATTACAACGAAATGTCGCATTGATTTTTATATATAATATAGATTATACATGGACAAATTGGAGTACTTAATTACTGCAAATCATATTGAATTAACGTGAAAATGCCCTTAAAAGATTTGTTTCCACTCACCCCTTTTTTGTGAGTAGTTAAATCATTCAATGACATCTCTACGCCCTTGGGCGGAGTGGAAGATAGTGTCAGACTTTTATGGACTAAAAACCTACTTCTGTTCCTTTGTTGCCTTTCGTACTGGGGCCGAATCTTTCTTTCAGAAGCAGACCCTTGGCGCGTGTGGGCTTTGACCCTGCTGGGCCCCTACGGTTTGTTGACAACTCCTTGTGGCGCGTGTGGTCCGAACGGTTATCGGACGGCCGGACCGCAAGTTATCCATTGCTCACCATCCGCAAGCCCCCGCCTTCGGCGGCTGAAAATCGGGCTCGGGATCCCGGCGGCTGGGACGTGAGGGCCGCCTCCTTCGCTAGCATTACTGCTTCGTAGAAAGAGACGCTCGCCTGCCATTTCTCCTCGCCACCCAAAGGCTATGGAAAAAAAAAGTATCTTTATTTCATTACTAGCGGCCCGTCCCGGCTTCGCCAGGCAATAAATATAGCCTATGTTACTCAGGGTAAACGTAGCTTTCCAATGGTGTAAGAATTTTCGAAACCGGCTCAGTAGTTTTTGAGTTATTCGTTACATCAGAAAATACAAAGCCGTAATTTTAGCAATAGTTACGAATCTTTACATTCGTAACTATTGCTAAAATTACGGCACGGTGAGTCTATATAATAAGTACATCTCAGATACTTTTTAAGAAAATCTGTCTTTTTTTGTTTTTACTGTAAAATTTGTGTTTATATTGAGTTACGAATTCTGATAATGAAGCAGATGTTTTATAACTACTCGGATAATTATTCATACTTACTCTTTATTTTTGTAAGAATTACGTGTACTTGGAGAAACATGATCAAAGAACTTATTTGTTGACTACCTAGACGATATTTTTTTTTTTTCAACAAGTTAGGAGACACGTGTAATCCAGTATTAAAATCTAAAAGTATGTTTGTTGGAATTTTATTAGGATTCCGTAACCAAAGGGTAAAAACGGAACCCAATTGCTATCACTCCGCTGTACGTTTTCCAAGGGTTTCTTCGCACGCGGCTCCAACTTCTAGTTGGTCGATTTTATAAATTATATTATAATTTTCGGCTAATACCCGGGGAAAGCTGGTGGTCACAACTAGTCTACAACAAAATAAATAGGTACGTACGTAATACGTACCTAAGTAGTTGTGATCAAATAAGTAAATAGAATTACATTATTATGTCCCAATTTCATGAAATAGTGCTGAGAAATAAATCCAATAGGAACATTGACTAATTCGCTGTTCAAAGGCACTTCAAGGCTCGATTATAATAAATTCGTTATTCATCTTTCTGACAAGTGTATTAGTGTCTATATTTGATGATATATATTATTTTAGTTTCAAATTTTATTTACAAGAATTTGAATGAGGCCATTTTCTGTCGCAGTGATTTTTTTAAAAGGCAAGTAACGAACAACTAAAGGACTAAAGTAGGGTTTTATTTAGTAAAAATCTGACTGAATCTGGAGCATAATCAAAGTTGCCTCTGCATTAATCTTAAAATGACCTATTTAGGAAAAAAAAACCAACAATATTACACCATAAACTTTGAACTAAAACTGACACCTCGTAAAAATACACAGATCTTAACAGAAGGGAAGTAGAGCTATATAATGCCCACCTCCATAGCCACTGACCCATATACCACATAAGTACCTAACTTGATGACCGTACATGGTGCAATTCAAACGGGCCTAGCCTTAGTGGGGATAGAACAGTAATAATCTTAGCAGAGGTGGAGCTCCTGATGTAGGGTGCAGAGCTTGACCTTCGCGGAAGATGAGGGGAACAGTAACGACGAATCAAACCGGTGGAAATTATATTTTACAACTACAAATAATGTTTTACGGCTTTGTCACCCACTTCATATCATACATTATACTCAAACAAATAAATGGTTTGTATTTATGAGGTAGGTAGAAAAACAAAAAGTCTACCCAATATGTAGGTTGGTTTAGTCACTTTCACAATACGTTTTATAAAGACTATGCAGCTGATGCAGAGGTACAATTCATCATAATCATCATCATATCAGCCGAAAGACTTCCACTGTTGGACATAGGCCTACCCCAAGCGTCGCCACAACGCCCGGTCCTGTGCGTCACGCATCCGTCGGATTCCCGCGACCCTGACCGGGTCATCGGTCCACGTTGTTTGAGGCCTTCCAACGCCGCATCTTCCGGTACGTGATCGCCAATCCAGAACTTTTCATCCCCATCGACCATCTGTTCTGCATGCAATGTGCCTTGCCACTTAAGTTTGACAATTCTTCGAGCTATGTCGGTAACCTTGGTTCAAAATAAAAAGACTCAAAGTCACCCAAAGAGCGATGGAAAGGGCTATGCTCGGAGTTTCGAGAAGAAATCCGCAGGGGGTACAATTACTTGGAAGAAATTCCACGTTTACAGAGGCGAAGTTCCTTTATAGCCCAAATATTAATCCATTAGTATATTCTATCTATATTCCTTAAGCCGCGACTCTATGTCCAATACAAAAGCATTTCGCCGCTTAATACTCCCCAAGTATTTGCTACTGTTTGGGCCAGTTTACTCACTGCAAGTTGTCTCATTAACTCGGATTTAGTTACTCGAAACACAATTAACTTCACTAAGAACACTGAACAGTTGTTCTTTTCTCGTTTTATGTGAATAGTTGAGTTTATTATGTTTTTGTGTAAGAATAGTTTTTATTTTGCGTTGTTTTTGCTAAGGTTTTTTTTCTGCCCATTTATGAAATCTCAAGATCAATCTTAACTTGTCAGAGGATGTCAGAGGTGTATGTACATAAAACTATGTGTTGCAATTTACCAAATTTATATTTTTGTCAAACTTCGAAGCGACATTGCCGATGATAAAATTGTAAAGCTGAAAAAAATTTTTTTTTTGTTATTTGTTAATTTTATCACAATTTAAACAAAAAAGCGAAACGTCGCTCACAATGGGCCTCATCAGAAGGCTTAAATTCACCCAAAGAGCAATGGAAAGGGCTACGCTCGGGGTTTCCTTGCGTGATCGAATAAAAAAAAACACACATTCAGCCGAACATAGAACCTCCTCCTTTTCGAAGTCGGTTAATGAAGATATCCGCAGGAGAACTGCCGACATAGCACGAAGTATTGCCAAACTTAACCCATGAGACCCCGAGCATTTAAATAGGTATAAATACGGATAAATAGAAAAGGTTTAGGATTTTCGAAATTTACCGACTATTTTGTGAAGAATTTCTTACTTACATTCATAGATACATAACCAATAAATAAACACTCAAAATTTTAATAATCTACGCGGACTTTTAATAGTATTAGTGTTCAACCAAATGGCGCTAAATCACGACCGATGGATGTGAGACGCACAGGAACGTTCGTTGTGGCGAAGCTTGAGGGAGGCCTATGTCCAACAGTGGACGTATATCGGCTGAAATGATGATGATGATGATGAGACAAAAAGTAATAATTGGCACAAGTCAATAAATCTCCCTAGTTTTTTTTTCAATCATGTTCGGTCTTAATCAAATAGGAAGCAGCGGAGAATATGTGATCTCCACAACCCAACTACTGGGTAGCATGATATCCACTAATAAGACTTACGGCTTCTGACTGCCCATCATCCTCATCATCATCATCATCATCATCATCATCATCATCAGCCTTTTTAATGTTCCCACTGCTGGGACTCAGGCCTCCTCTCTAAGACAGGGAATGGGCCGTAATCCACCACGCGGGCCCAGTGAGGATTGGTGGACATCTCACAAGTCTATGAATTTTTGGTTCTAAGACATGCCGGTTTCTTCACTATGTTTTTTTCACCCATGTACCCATGTCGAGCAAATAAACGGCATCTTAGCACTTTATGATTCGTAGTAGGAATTGGGTACCCACATGTACTATCAAAGATACTTTCGCCTGACCACCGAAAGTGTAAGTTCATTTTTGTTTGCACTCCAAACGAAAATTTTAAAGGGTTTGGTTTCAAGCGAATTTTTTTCTAAGTGATTAGGCAAAAATGACCGTTATGGTACATATTTCCTTTTGTTGTTTGTGTTTCCACTGCTGGGACTCAGGCCTCCTCTTTAGGAGAGAGAATGGACCGTAATCCACCACGCGGGCCCAGTGCGGGATGGTGAATGTCACATGTCTTCGAATTTTTGGTCCTAGGATATGCCGGTTTCCTCACGATGTTTTCCTTCACCGTTTTTAGAGCAGTGGTCATCATCATCGTCGTCATTTAAAACGAAAGACGCGTCCACTGCTGGATATCGGCTTCCCCAAGTGCCACAACGACCGGTCCTGTGCATCTCGCATCCATCGGATTCCCGCGTCTACTCTTAAGGAATGTCAAACATTTGCAAATGACAACTGGGAACAATTTCATGTGCACTCGTAAGGCACGGAGTGGTCTCGATATGTACAGAATGGTAAGCCATCTCCCGTGCAGGTGTTATCGACCAACTTAAAAAAAAGGACGAGGTTCACAATTCGGTTTAGTTATTTGTTCTTTTACAAAAGCGTCAATAAAATAGCTCGAATGTTAGCATAAACAAAAACACTTTAAATAGTAAGTAGGTAGGTATGAAATAGAGCTTAATGGTATATCCATGAAGAATACATAACAATGGGTTTACATTCATTTTTCCTTTTCGCCAACTTTTCGTTCTGTCCATATTTTCATAAAACAAATCTTTTTCTTAGAAAAACTCGAGACTTCCCACTCAATTTCCACGTAGTGCAAACACCGAGGCTATTTTGCAAGAAAAACACGAATATAATTTTCTTGAAGATAGTGCCCGGCCGCAATGAGGTGGGTAGGCGACCGAGTTATGGCAACCGGCGCGGCGACCGTAGTACAGTCAGTAAGCAAGCAACTATGCCCGCCGTCTGTAGACTTTACCTGAATGTAAGCGCTAACGAGAGATTCACTAGCGCCTTCATTAAAGCACCGCTCCACAGCGACCGAACACTAAGCTACGCACGTGAACTTCACTTCGCTTTGTATGAGCAAGAAGGCGGGAGCGTCGATAGTCACTGCGAAGGTCCGTGTTGTTACGCACGACTACGTTGTTGGCAAACAAATGAATCGTGCCGCTAACATGGGTAACCTTTCCGTGCATAGCCTACGAAGTGGACGGTCGACTTTATATCGCTCTGCCTACAATTTAATGTATTCGGGATTAATTTTACCTTCTACACCGTAATAAAACAACAGACATGACAAAAATACTTACGTAAAATTTTCATTTCCTTTCTTTTTCAATAAAACCGTGACTGGTAGATTTAATAATGGATTGGTAGTAACTTCTGCCATAGATCAAGTAATCATTTTGTCGTACATCAAATTCGTGGTTTTATGCAGGATATTGGACTTGAGAAATTCTTTACAATGAGTTGGATTTTCCCTAAGAAAAAGTTTTTCTTTTGTGTATTGAAAAGTTTAAGAAGCGTGATTCACTGCTTAATTGTATTTTGTGAGGGTTCTTCATTCAAATAATGATTGGTTACGCGGTTTAATAAAATATAAAATGAGATTAAAGGCATACGGTATCTCTGTTTATGTAGGGATTTGATGGCAGCGTCAGCGGACGGCATTACCATGGCGGAATACTAGGCCAGGCAAGAAATTTTACTTGAAAAAAAAAAAATCTAGCTATACCATCGACACACTAAGAATTTAGTTAGAAAAACTTTTTTTTGACGAATATAATATGGTTCATTGACAGCTTTCGTATGGGAAATACAAACGTAAAAAAAAAACATATTTATTCAAAATTTTAATGAACTTCATAAAGGTACTATTACTAGGTAGATAACTTAGATAACTTTCCAACAACAAGCATCTTAAACGCCTAACATAACATTTTTATATTCTTAAATACCTACTCATGAATTTCATTGCCCCACATTTGCACCGACACCCTCGCTTAAAAAACTCGCTTAAAAAAAAACAAAATCACAAACGATGCCGCCCATTTCCGTGCTCTTAGGTACACCGGCCGCATTAAGAAGCATTAGTTCAGTAACAAAGGGTGGTATGACAAAGTGCCTTCCTTTCTTGGCGGTGTAACAATAGAGGTGTCGCCCGTTGTACCCCAGAGTTGTCGCACGCGACCGAGGACGACATTGAACAACTCTAACGACTTAATGCATCGTCTCGTTATTTCTAGAAATGAAGGAACACTCGACTGTTGGCTGCTTGCTCTTTTGGCTCATTTCTATGTAGTCACAATGTGGTTTTATGATTGTCGGTTTGGTATCTCTACTGTAAAGGTGTAACTGGAATTGTTTGATAACGCCATTTGTGTACGTCGGGTTTTTATTACTTGTTTATTTCTACATGCAGCTGTAATGTTTGGTTATCTTGTGTGTTGTGGTGATTGTGCTAAAGACCAATTCAGGTTCCGATATTGACACTATCAATGTTAAAACTTGTCAAAATTTTGCGAAGTTTATGGGAATATGAACGTTTCTTAAAATTACCTCTCTGTTCTTCTACGGACACATCCATCTAAGTAAATAAAGTCATTTACAAACAACCACAGCTAAAACTGTGTCTAAAAAAAAATCTTATGGGCTTATCCATAAGATTTTTTTTTTAGTAGACACAGTATTTTTTTTTTACTAACCTATATCGTATCCTACTGCTGAGCAAAGGCTTCCTCCTTCTTCTTCCAAACCTCTTTGTCTTGAACGATCTCTAGTCGAATTGCTCCCGCGAACACGATGAGATCGTCACACCATCTTCACCGCGGTCGACCTCGGTGGTGTCGATCTCCCTCAGGCGTCCAGTGACGGTGTTTGCCCAGCTATCCAGGTGTATTTGCGTGAGGTGGCCAGTTAACAACCACTTCAGCTTAGCTGTTTTTCTCCGACATCTGCTACTTGAGTTATGGAGCGCAGGGGTTTTTGTTAGACAGGAAATCATCTAATAACTACCCACCTAAACGCGGATGGAGCGCGAGGGCATGTCACGCTTTGATTGACTGAAACCACACCTACGTCGTTCAGTTGCTCTTTGCGTTTTGGAACCATGGATTTCCTTTTCAGGCCAAGAAAATGTCCACGACTGTGGAGCGCAGGGTACAAATGCGCAGAAGTCAAATATTCGGTCTCTTTAGTGGTGTGAAGTGAAACGCGGGGGCGGGAAGAGTCAGTGATTGGCTCGCCGCGCCGTCGCGTCATTGACTACGTCACTCATGATTCGTTCCATGCCTTGCTGCATGTATCTAACAATGACGACGATCTCGCCAATGTATGGAATGCGCAAAGCGATCCCCACTCTGACGCCGAGCGCTCAAGATCCGTGACGGTAATTGTAGTGTTTCTAATGCGATTACCATCCTATTATCTGATTATTATTTGGCTTACTTATTGTAATAACTATTATTTGCAATTAAATATTTAGGATTTTTAAATTTATACTCTGAAGAGTTTTATCTCTCAAGATAAAAACTTTGTAAGGAAATTCTTTAATTTTGCAAATGGGAAATCACATCGAACTCTCGAGGTTTGTAACAATGTATTTCAATAGTACTATTTCCGGGTGCAGAGGTAAAAAATCAGCTTACCAAAGTGCTCGCTCAAAATTATTCAGATCACTACAAAAACAACTTAGAAAACCCTACTTACAGAGGAAGCAAGATTTTTTTGCGTTTGGATAACACAGGTTTTCAAAAACACTACTTTCCGGAATACCGAATGGACAGGAATACTAATCTGTTATAAGGAAAAGGATAAAAAGGGGCGACTTGTTACGTATGCCTTTTTTATCTGAACTGGTAATTCATTAAAATGAAAGAAAACAATTTTTATTGAGATTCGCACAGAAAAAACAACAAAATAAAAATAAACAAACTAACATAGGAAAAAATTTATTACAACATTTAAAATAAACAATAACAAAAAGTAAAAAAAAAAACGAACTACAACAAAAAAAGAAACTGAAAAAGGAACGAGATTTTCAGGATTCTGAAATAAACAAGGTTATTGATGAAACAAAAACAAAACAAAAAGAAAAGCCGTAGTCACACGTGTTGGTACCTGAATAATATTTTTTTTATTTGAATTATTTTTTCTGAAATCGAATTTTTTGATTACTTAAAGGCGCCATATTGAATTTTGATGAGTACAAGTGAAGTCCTTTCAAATAATATTGAACACGGTGTCTTAACGTTTTTTTTTTTTAACGCATGACGTTTTGTCTGCTAAAGAGCGTCACTTTAAATTTGAGCAATATTTTGGAAATGTACAAGTAAAACTCTTTCAAATTAAACCAAACACGGCGTAAGTATTTATCTTATTTTGTTTTTTTTTTTTTTAATATATTTACATATTTTTCTTATTTATTTTAAACACAACACTTTAAGTCCGCTACAGGGTATGTGGTAACATCGAGTTTTGTGACACGTCACATAGCTTATGTTAAGCGGACGATTAAGGCGGTTTTAACAGTCTTAATCGCGGCGTTTTAAGGTCCTCCAAAGTACTCGTACTACTAATTACAGTTGTAAATCAATCCGGTGGTTTTGTTGGCAATATGTACGATCTTTTTTAATTTTTATTCTTGTTTTTTAAACAAAATTACTTAGAGGAAAACTATGTCCCTGGAATATAATAAAAATAATGGAATATAAAGAACAAATGTGTCTTGTAAAAATGTACATAAGATTTCTATTACCATAATTGATCAGTCATTTGGCGTTATATTTATCATCAATGATAAATATAATGCCATAGACAACAGACTGTTCAAACGTAAAATACAAAAAGTTCGGTTTTTATGCAAACTTATGAAATAAAATTTTACCGTTGACGCATAACTAACAAAGTTTCAATACTGAAAACAAGCATCGGAAATATTTTCCTGGATGTTAACAAATACTACAGTAAGGTCATCTGACATTTTTTAACTTCCATTGTGTCCCTTTTGAAAATCTTTCTTTTCTTTTTTTAATAAAACGTTGTCCCGCTTTAGTTTCTCTGTTGCTGTAGATTATTATACATAAATGAAAAGTTATAGTAAAATGTTTGTGAGCGCATAACTTTAGATTGCCTATTACTAATTTGGCTAATTCATGAATACGGCAAAAATATAACCTTTGGATCAACTCTTTTTAATAATGAATATATGCATTACAAAATGAGCTCTTCAGTACATTCGTGATTTTAATAACTTGACAAAAAAATCGGGAACAGCTGATTTTTCTAGTGACTTCAAAAAAGTTCTCAATTCGATTGTATGTTTCGTTTTCATATTAAAAAGATATGCTTCCAGATTGAACCCATTTTTTTCAAAATCCATTTCTGGTGATAAAAAAAAAATTTGTTGTTTCATTTGCACTGTTGATCAAATGGTACGTAAAACTAGTTCACATTCATGAATACTTAACATTATACCTTTAAGACTGAGAATTAATTAAAAGTCACTTGTGTAAGAGAAATAAACTCTCACTGTCTTCAATAATACGAGCGAAACAGACTGGATGAAAACAAAGATACATCGGCCTTCGCCTACATCGCTGACGTGAAGCCGAAGTTTCTGAATTCACCCAGTTTACGAAAGCTCTGTGTCAAAAGTTCTTTCTCGTATTTTACAATTGGGTATTTCTCGAGCTGGATATATTTTTCTTTGCTTTCGTACTTCCCAATAATAACAATGAGCAATTGTGATAGTCATTTCTGGGAATTTATGAGAAGTGTTTATTTTAATCCAGGAAGTATGGTTTTGGTTCTTAGGAAAGGTATACTTGTACATGTGTAGATGATATTAAAAATATACCATATGTTTTATTAATTTTGTGATCAAATTAATACTTAGGTATATTCTGAAATTCTTGGCTGATATAAAATATAGAAACATTTGTGGGAACAGTATTAACTCGCGTACAAATCAATCGCGTAGTGGATTGGGACCCATTGCCTTACCTAGAGACAAGGTCTGAGTTCTAGCTATGGGAACATTTATAAGTCTGATTATGTTGTGTTAATATGAATTGGGTAGTTTCCAGGGTCAAACTAGTTACATTTTATTTTGTCCGTATTTTAGATTATAAAAAAATTTTGGACACGTATTTTTTCTTTTTTCGATTATACAAAACATACGTGTGACGTCACCCCAAATGCACCATAACTTTAATGAGCTATATCTTTGACATTTCTGGTTTCATTTACAAATAAAAAAATACGTGTCCCTTTTTTTTTGAATAATCTAAAAGACGGACTAATTACATTTTTTACGGTCACTAGCCTATTGTTGCCCGTTGACCTTGAATTTTATAGAGGATCGTTGGTTTGTAGTTCACTTAGGAAGGTTATTTCACCGATAGAAAACTGCAGAGTAGGTATCATAGACGCTACTTTAATATTTATATATAATTATATATGCACTGTTAATTTGGAATAGATGAAGGTATAGAAACTATAGAGAAAAATCAGGGGGCCTTACTATGACGTGTTTAAATGTCAGTCGTGCGAGTGAGAAAGAGGGATGGAGTTCTATACAGCTCCATCCCTTTAACAGTTCAGTTTAGGTCGTAAAGTGGATCGCGTAAACAACTCGTGGTAGCACTCCTATATTATTGCAATGTCAGTTTAAATGTATGTAATTAAAGAGCAGCTATTAACATTACACTAATTTACGTGACCTCAACTTATATGTTAGTCTCAATAAATAGTTATTCAAGTCCCACTATTTCTTTCTAGTGAACTCTTGGGGAGGCAAGTAGTAGAATTATTCAGAAAGTTAGCTCGTTAAACCTCGTGAGACACGACTAACTTTCTAAAAGTGATACACGAGGAAACGACTCGAATATATACTTGTGTGTACTTATTGTTCGCGACTTTAAATAGAATTCGTTGTTTTATAGTTTTTGAATACGTTGTTACATTTTCTACGTCAAGTGTACCGGTCATGGCCGATGCCTCGTAGGGGCCTAATCGGACCGATGCCCGCTAGCTAGGACCGCGGGGAATTTCTAAAGGGGACACCTGTAGTCCATAAACGCAAAGTGCAACTGAAGGATGCAGATTTCTTTCGCCCTCCCGCGTCACCACCAAAGGTGGGAGATGTCATGATGATGAGATTACCACGCGTAAAAGAAAAACATATGGATTTACCAAGAAGAATCTTGGTATAAAGAAGTAAAGAAAAAAAAAAACAAAAATAGAGTTTATTCTATTTTATTCTCATGTTCCTTTTTTAACTTGTGCTCCAGGAGCCCGGGTTTCCCTTATGGAAGTGTAAGTATTCTTTCCTTAAGTGTGGTGAGCTATTGGTGAGTTTTGTCAGCAAAAAATTTGACACTCCTCGCTCCATCCAGAGTAAAAAGACTTATTTGATGATTTCCTAGTTTAAAAAATTTATCATCATCAGCCTTTTTAATGTTCCCACTGCTGGGACTCAGGCCTCCTAATCAATCACGCGGGCCCAGTGCGGGTTGGTGAATGTCACATGTCTTCAAATTTTTGGTTCTAGGACATGCCAGTTTCCTCACGATGTTTTCCTTCACCGTTTTGTGAGCAGTGATAATGAAATAAATTACACAAAGTAATGCACCTAGCAGGGTTTGAACCCGTGACTTACAACTTACAAGTCGGAGCCATTACCAATCAGCCACCACTGCTCTCTAAAAAATTACCTTATAATGTCAGGGCCATATCTTAGAACTGATTACTTCATGATATAGCCAACTAAAACTGGCCAGATCGTTTAAACTTTAACATTTGATGACATGTTAATCCTCATTTGGTCACAACATTGATGTAGAATTTCAATGATAATAAAAGATCTAAAGAAAGTAGGCCAAACGAGGATTGAATAGGCTAGCTACCGTAAAAATGTAATAAGTCCATCTTTTAGATTATTCAAAAATAAGGGACACGTATTTTTTATTTGTAAATTAAACCAAAAATGACAAAGATATAGCCCATTAAAGTTACGTAAAACGTCACAACGTGCTGCATTTTTTCGCACGGGGTGACGTCACACGTAACTTTTATGGGCTATATCTTTGTTATTTTTTGTTTAATAAAAAAAAAAAGATAAATACGTGTCCAATATTTTTTTATAATCTAAAATACGGACGGAACAAAATGTAATTATTTTGACCCTGGAAACTACTCTATTTATCATCAAACGTTTAAAACAATCTTTTTAATTGGTCATATTATAAAGTAATCTATTTCTAAGATCTGGCCATGAAATATATAGTTATAATGTTTTGTAGCCAAACCAATATTTACATTATCACCACATGGTAATGGTATTTTAACACAAACAGCCACTCACTATTGATACTACTTCCGAAATATTTCCAACAATTCTTTTTACACATTCAAATGCGCAAACAAAATGGATTACGAAGGCAATAACGATATTGATTTTTGTATTATGACAGGCCATAATCAAAGTTAAGTCGAGTGGAAAAGCGAGCTCCTTTTATTTAGGAAAAGAACTTTCAGACGATTTAACAGGCCTTTCAGATACCCTTCCATTTGCAAAAGATGAATAATAATATAAACAGTGACCTCAGAACACTGGCCGGTTACAAAATACAGCAATTAATCTAGCCAAAGTTGGCGGCAATACAACGATAACACAATCCTTTTAAGGTTCGTGCTTTTTTTTTCTGTAATATATTTTTGTCTAAAGTGAAAAAGTTACGTTTGTTCATTGTTAAGATATGATATAGAGGCCTTTTGTTGAGTCGTACAATATAAAAATAATGGTGTCAGTGGGACGTGAAACAAATTAAACCGTCGCCATAAAAATCTATGTCTGTATAGAACCCTTTAATTATTTCATATGAGACTGCACGTTGTTTTGTTGTTCGCAATTTTATTGTAGACAAAATGCGTGCAGGGTAGACCGTACTTTCATAATTACTTATATGAAGAGGATGAGGTCCCGGTTAAATTTTTGAGGGGGTTCCGTTTATTTTTCACTTATTTTGTGGGTAGACAAACCAACTTAATTGTGCTTATGACTTCTGGGTCCGACCTGATATTATTATATTATATTCTTTACTGTACATAACTTTACAAATTATAAACAGTAAGAAAGCCGATGTACACAGGCGAGCTCAACCCTAAATTGGTTTTCTTACAGTAAACCTTAAATATATCTACAAATAGTTTTATAATAAACAAATGCACAACAAAAACTAAGTTAACATAGATAAATTGAAACTTATAAATTAAAATAATTTACAAAGATATGTGCGCAGCACCAATCTTGAGCAGACCTTACTCACTGAATGCTCTGCTCTTTCACCTTCATACGAGTTCGATTACGATCTCCACAACACACAAAAGAACGATCAAATGGAGATTATTTGCCTATATTTATTTATTTTTAGAACTAATGCCTTTATGAAGTACAAACAAACTAGAGTACGGTTTTCCAGTTTCCTTTTAGATCACATTTACGACGCATTGATAAGTCTAGTCTTAATCTAAATTAAAATCTTTGGTAGACATCTGTAGATTTTATATAATCCATTTTGTATTTCTATATGGATAAAAATAGAATAACGCCTACACTGATGGCCGATGTGGTTTTGGATATTACTCGTACATAAATTTTCTCTTTTACTTTTGCCTTTACTTTGCTTAAAATGTACTGAATGTATACTAAGAGTGAAGAATGAGAAAGTATTAAGTTTTTCATATAGAATAAACTTTTTTTTCCATTAGAAATGATAAAGCTAAGGTGTTCGGTTGATATTCTAGCGGTGACTCTTATTAACCTGTGCTGTTCATGCGACATTTAAATAGGTAATCATGGCCCCAAAATTACTAGTTTAAAAATCTTGCACAAAGTTACCAGTACGGTTGGTTAAAAACAAAATCAGTTAAGTCAAAAAGAGGCTACTTTAGAGGACACAGACTGAATTCACGTCGACCAAGATAAAAGCGAAAGACTTGTATTGTCCAAAGAGCTTTTAGCTTTGAAAGTTTCTCCCGAAAAAGATTTCCGAGTTAGAGATTAGATTATAGAACTGGGACGTGGACACATCGGAGACGAGTGAACTTTGAATAATATATGCGATACTTTGGGGAAACTCTCTATTGTTATCACTCATAAATTATATACTTTGCCACGAAAACAATATCACTAAGAATATTTTATTAGCTTGATGAAACATACGGACATGAGTATATTTCTTGCTTGTTCTTCTTCACGAAGGTTAAACATATTAGCTGCCTACCGATAGTTTATACATTTACGAGTAGATATATATTTTTCGAACATTCATGAAGCTCTAATATGGACAGTTAGGATAGGTTAGGTTAGTTTTAAATATCGTGAGGTTCCGATAACGCATGCTGGATTGCTCCGCACGCGGAGCCCCCGCAAATGTCCATTTTATACAAGTATTTATTGTAATTTGTGGTATAAACGCAATTTTTTTTCTTGTAACCCGCATGATGTTGTAGAATTTTTGTGTATAAATAATACTTACTAGTTTATATTCTTTTTGAGAAATAAATGTCTTAAATCGTAATTGTCTCGTCATAAGAACGTGTCCACCAGATAGGCTGATGACCTGGTGACAGTTGCGGGATTAAAATGGTTGCTGTTTGATTGATGTGGAAAGTCGTTCGTGGTGACAATTTGGAGAGGATTTTAACCTGCAGTAAACGTCTTTAAACTTTAACAAATAGTTTGAAAAGTTCATAATTATATTATAGTTCGTATATTGTTGAGTTTTGAGCTTAGCAACACATTTAGCCATTCGTTTATACATATATATGTAGAATAATGTATATAGTACATGTTCGTTATTCGTTCTCCGCATTCGAACAAGGTTGGAGTTCACCACAATCTCGCCAAGCGTGGTTTCAATTAGTGATTTGATACTAGTTCGAAGGTTCTAACATCGTTTTATTCGTCAAAGATCAAACAAATGAGATTTAAACCTATTTTGTACAAAATTTCTAGCAATAATATTATTTTGATGTAAGCCTGTCTAGACTAGCTGGATTAGGCTGAATATTATTTTAATAAAATGAATAAGCATATATTATAATATTTCGTCTGATGTAAATTATAGAGCTACTCAAGAATGTTTGAATTCATATTAGCCACCTTTGCAAACTATAGTTACAATATGACTTGCAGATTCATAAACCTCAAGGGCGTAGACGAAGTGGTATTTTATCAGCTAGTTAAAGATTGTTGAACTATCTAAAATGAATGAGTTCGACATGACTGTAGAAATAACACACGCACAGGTTGCTATTATTTTGGACATTTGTCAATTGTGTTCACTATAGGAAGTCACTCTTGCTATAGGTCAATGACGGGCAAAGAGATTGTCAGGTTTTGCTTATAGAAAGCGTTATTTTATATGTCAATAACGGACAAAGAGATTGTCAGGTTTTGCTTATAGAAAACGTTATTTTAAATCTATTAGTTGCACGACAGCAACAACCTAGGGGTCTTTAAGTCAAGAGTGAATAGGTTACTTCTACGCGTGCTCCATCGTCGGCCACATCATCACTTACCATCAGGTGAGATAGTGGTCAAACGCGAGCCTATCAATAATAAAAAAAAGAAAAAGAAAAACGACATGCAATGTTAATGCTTCGCGATTTATGGTGACTTTTATTGTGGATAAGCAACTACCGTAATGAAAAAATGTGCAGACTTACAGATTATAACAATTAACTACTTTGTCAAGACAATTCAGACTCAAATGATATAAGAATATAAAACTTAAAATTTTACAACTGTTGGGACTTAGGTCTCTTCTCATAAGACAGTGAAAGGGCAATACAGGCCCGGTGCGACTTGGCAGATGTGATATGTTTTAATTTTTTTAATTCTAGAACATGTGGTTTCATTTGGATATTTTTCTACTCTGTTTTGAGGGAAAAGTTGTGTTTATTTAAGTTACACAGCAAAGAATTGTCTAAAAGTTAGAAACCACGACTCGTAGACTCAAATTTAGGCTTTCAATGCTCTTTAAATTTCAAATACATATGAATAAAATTACGTTTTTACAAGTTTAACGAACTCGCCACTTTTCAGCCAGTTCACTGACCTAACCTTGCAAGAATCTACTAGATACAAGTTGGAGTTTTACGAAAACTGTCACGTAGTTTAATTCAATATAAGCGTCGTCCACATACATATATAATATTAGTGTGCGGTTTAGTCGGGCCCGCGCCATCTGTCGTCCCTCGCTTAACGAAGATTTAGTGATCTAACACGCGGTACTGAGTTGCGGTCGGTTTTTACAAGAGTAGCTCTAAGTCAAAAGGTTACGGTGTTATTAGAACGTTCTTTTGGTTGGTTTATATGTGTAGAGGGGAATTGAGATAGATTTCTTTATTATTTTTTGGATTGTTAATGTGTGAATAATCGGAATGCAGAAATGGAAGGAGTTTTTTTTTAATGGGTATAAACTAGTGCCTGACTGCGATCCCACCTGATTGCAAGCAGTGATACAATTGTTGATGGCGAAGCACACTAGTTTATAAAGAACCTATTTACTCTAGCCTAGAAGACACCCAAATTATAATCGGTCAGGAAGACCGCAACACGCAAATTGTTCCAGTCTTTCGTCGTGGTATAAACGACGAGGCGAATGGCTTAGTCCGGACCGTAGATGTTTTCACAACAACGTAAGGGTGAATTTATCACGTGGGTCCTGTGCGCTGGTGGATGTCCCATGTCTTTATTTGTGGGATTCAGAACATGATTACACTAGGTACCGTTTTGATCGTCTTCGTCGTTTGAATGAATACATATTATTATTTTTTTTACATTAATAGGTTGCTATAATTTATGAAGCCTCTGACTTCAGAACTAGGTGGCCCTGTGTCAGGAGAGTGACCTCCCCACTTTAATTTCTATTGGCAACATTGATTTTTTTTCAACATTGATTAATTTTTCGTAAAATTACGATTATATTTATGAAGCAACATTCAAGTCATTACGCAGCGCCATCTATCAAACCATTTATGAACTGGTTTTTACCTTAACATTTTGGTATATGGCGTTCAAAAAATGAATTTTAGTTTTGTTCTAAATTGCCTGAGCATGTTCCTAATAGAAGTTTTATGTAGTTATAAGATAACACTGCCAATGCCAAGGAGAGACCAACCGAACAATTCGATAATACCCGACCCCATCAACTCCTATATAGGAAAAATCCTAACAGCGCGAACGCGAAATACCCCAAAGTACAGCGCCATCTCTCGGGGAATTGGGTTACTAATTAATACATAGGTATCAGAAGAGGTTTTCGGTGGTAATTTTGGATTGCGAACCGATTTTAATGATTTTTTTTTTTTTGGAAAAATGATACGTTCAGGATAATAAAATATGAAAACAAAGTTAAGAAAAATGCTTGCATATACGGTTATACTACAAACTTAATCCAGAAATTATTTTGGACAAAAACTGTTGTTTCAATCAAGTTCAAAATTATTTTCCTAGAAAGTCCTTTTAAAGTTCTACTTTATAGATTTTTTTCATATTTTCTAAATTTATGGTTCAAAAGTTACAGGGGGGGGGGGGGACACACATAAATATAATAATAATATAATATTCCACAACTATCACACAGCGCCGTCTAGTCCCAAGCTAAGCAGAGCTTGTGTTATGGGTACTAGACTACTGATAAACATACTTATATATTTCTAAATCCATACATAATATAGATAAATTACACCCAGACACCGAACAAATGATTATGCTCATCACACAAATATTTGTCCTGGGTGGGAATCGAACCCACGACCTCCGGCATAGCAGTCAGGGTCACTTACCACTAGACCAACAGGCCAGTCAAAAACACATTGTTTTTTATTTTTGGAGCGATTAGTTCCAAAATTATTGACATTATCAAAAAATTATTCTAGTAAACCCCTATTCATTTTTAAATACCTATCCAACAATATATCACACGTTAGGGTTGAAATAAAAAAAAAATCACTTCCCACTTTACATATAGGGGGGCTACCCTAAAAAAACGTTTTTTTTTCAATTTTTATTTTATCACTTTGTCGGCGTGATTAATATACATATTGGTACCAAGTTTCAGCTTTCTAGTGCTAACGGTCTCAGAGATTAAGCGAGGACGGACAGACAGACATAGCGAAACAGTTGACGACTAAACCCTAAAAATGCACAAATTCAATAAATAAATGGCTTTTATTTTTGTGCAAAATTTATTTCCTCAAAAAAAAAAAAAATCATTTCAACAAAACTAATATTAATAAAGCGAATATTGTAAACATGTGTTAAACGAATACCGGTTCAAACCATTCCACATTATACACTTCCAATCGTAACACAAATGTTTATATTCGTTCGAAACCAATTAAATGCACACATTTCTCATGATCTCTGTTTACTTTCAATTATTTCATACATTCAGTACAATATTCATTTATAACTTAATGGGGCTGGGTATAACCTAGCGAAATGGACAGGGTTACCAAAACCAAAAGAAATAATATATCGGACCTCTGCTCAAAAAGTGTCACAGCTCAAAATATAATGGTTTGCTGATAATTCATTATGCTGTAATTGAAATATTTGCCCACAGGTTCACCATTTTTAATTTAATTTAATTTTTTTCAATGATTTTGAAGACTTACAGCTAAAGCAAATCAGGTAAGAAACATTAAGTTAGACTGATAGCCAATAATAAGTCCTATTTATTTATTTATAAATAGAGTCACATCCCTCAACTATCAGAATATTATTTTCTAGTTTTAGCCCCGCGGCTTAGAAAGCCTTTTTCTAAATAATTTGATTTTTGAGTTGTGACACTATTTGAGCAGAGGTGCGTATTATTTAGTAATACTTGAAGAGCTTATTAGAAAACGTCTTATTATTATTTAAATAGAACTCAATCTACACTAAAATTATAAAGAGGTATACTTGGTTTTATATTCATGTTTGTAGGAGATAATCTCTGCAAGTCCTGGTCCGATTGCTAAAATTATTTCACCAATAGAAAAGAAGCCGTAGAAACCGCGGGCAAGAGCTAGTAAATAATATTCATAAACAGAAAAGTTATTAGCGATTATTTAAATTCCAAGATGTCACTTAATTTATGGAAATATTGGGTCACACAAAAAATATAAAATTCAAGTTGGGCAAACTACGAAATTTGTGGCCGGATAAGGTCGAAAGCCGAACATATCCGGCTAAAGAGTGACACCCCTAAATATGGATCCTACAGTGTAATACGGATATAAACTGTGTGTAATTTAAATTGAACTCTGTAACGTTTAATCAAAGGAGTTGCAGATATTTGTAGGTTAATATAACATTTGATTGATAGAAACCAGTGTTTAAATGCAGTGGGACTGCATTTAAACACTGGTTTGGCCAGATGTTAAGCAGTGATGCAATCGTTGATGGTGAGGCGCACTAGTTTATTGAGAGCTTGTTTACTCTAGAAGACACCTAAATTATTATCGAAGAGGATGACTGCAGCAGGCAAATTGTTCAAGTCCTTCGATGTATGCGGTATAAACGACGAAGCGAACGCTTAATCCGGACCGTACATACACGCCGTACGCACTTTCGTCCGATGGTCGAAAGGAGATGACGGAATCAAGTCATACTTGGTTACTATGCTATTAGCTTTATTGATTGGATATCGCAATTAAGAGTAGTAACGACATAACAGTATCATGCAGAGATTCATGGATTATTATGATAATACCTAGTATCAATATTAATTTACAATCCAATTGGTCTAGCTCAATGATATCATTATGCTTGAATTACATACCACATAACAAGATGTTATGGAAACTGGATGGATAGAATGAAATTCTAGTTATAGTTGTCATTCGATTCCAACCATTACAGTTACTTTTAATCATCACCTAGCAACTACCTTCGACATTTAATTGAAAGGAAAAAATAATAATCATTTTACCCGTCAAAATTTTCCTAACAGAACCTGAATAGCAGACTACGGCGTAGCTGCCTACGCCATAGCAACCTACGCCGTAGTTCACAAGTAGGTTTGTAGATCACAAACATTTTTTGATGTTATTGTGTTATTTTGTTTTTCCCTTCTTTATTCCAGTCCCTTTGCAGTCCAATAACTTAGATAAACCTACACAGTAGTACCTATAGAAGGCAATACATTCATGCCGATCGCATAAATTGTTGTTTGACCTAGTTGAACGTCTGAAGTTAAGCTGAGCCTTTAGCTACATTGTTACTAGATGCTCGGGTACGCAAATCTTCACTTTGAAGACGGTGTAGCGGTGCGCTTATCAAAAAGCTGCGGATAGCGGTACGGTAGAAGGCAAGGCGAGGCGAGGCGAGGCAAGCCAAGGCAAGGCTCGTGTTTGGCGCAGCGTTCTCTTTGTCGCTTGCAAAAGATAAGCTGCAAAGTTGATACAATTTCTAAACAAACGTTGTCAATGTAGTTTGTAGTTCTGCATTGTTGATATATTTTGTGTTCGGGAGTTCTGAGTTGCGAGTTTGTGAACGTCGCGTCGTGTGTATGCTGTACCGATGCAAATTAGCTGTCCGGCCTCTGTTTGTTACTGGACACATCCACCGATAGTTGGCTGTCCATGTTTTTTTCCTTTTATTTAAAGCTGCGTAGAGACATCGTGAGGCGTGTGTCGCGAATGGTTTGTCTCGCATGCCTCGGGCTGTGTGTTCGTGTGTGCTCAAAGTGAGCATTCGCGTCATACGATCGTTGGGAACGCCGCCTCAGTACGAGCCGTGCGCTCCGTGTGAACGGACAGGTGCGTTTTCTACTGACGAACACCGTGTGTTTAGGTTTGCGTGCTCAGCTTGAGCATGTGTTGTTCGGTACGCATGCATAAATGTACGTCGTATGCCGCAGGTTGAGGCATGCGTGACAAACCATTCACGACGCACGCCTCACGACGTTTATACGCGGCTTTAGGTGAATAATCGTCTTCAGGTAGCGTAGTAATCGAGGATAAATATAAGAGATAGTTCACTGGAATGCATTGAGGTTATATTGATTCCAGATACAATGATGTACAGGTGACGAGAGTGTATCGCTCGCGTTGCAGTTACGTATTTATAAGCTTAAGTTATTACACTTTGCGTATTGTATGCACTAATTAACCTCTACACATCTAATGATTTCCCCCTTTAGAACAGAGTGGGAAGGCGTGTCGGACTTTAACTAACTAAAATCACACCTATGCTCCTTCGGTGGCCCTTTGCATTTTAGAACTTTTAAAAGTTTTAAATAATTTTCATTCTTTTTTCCATGGCCCCGGGAGGCATCGGCCTTACTGGACCTCTATGGTTTGCTGGCGCGTGGACCTCTACTCGAGCTCGTACATGGACGGAAATGTTGGTGCTAAAAAACCAATTTGAAAGTACCCCCAAATTGTACATAATGTGTCGTTATTTCGTCGTAAATCCGCACTTTATATCAGAGAAAAGTAACGCTAATGCTTCTAAAAAATGTTACAGCTTAACATCTTCATGGGGTCCATAAATTCCATTTTGTGTGTAAGTACACTCTTCGTTTATGACCGCCTGGTCACTGACTTTAAGAATCTTCGATAAATTCTGGTTTGGATGCTGGTTTCTTAATGCCAGGTTAATGTAAGTGTCACTTCTATATGTTTTATCACCTCTAGTTTGCAGAGAAGGAACCACTCTTGAAAAGGTAGATTCACCATTGTTTTGATATAAGTATTTGCTTTAACATTTATCTTTGTTAAAATTTTAATTTTTGGGCCATTGCTCCTCCTAAAGATTTTTTGTTTTCTTTCAACTAATCAAAGTGGATAACCCTGTAGTTTCTAAAAATAAAATATTTTTCCAAAAAAGTTCTTGTTTAATCTTAAGTTTATAAACCGTTACATAGTTGTGGTTTCACTAACTTGAAGTTATTATTTTAGCTTGTTACTCATGTGTCTCATTTCTAAACTCTTTTTTTTAATGATTTATGTATAAAAAAATTATACAAGTACAAACTTTGTTACTTTTCAGGAAGTAAATATAAATAATCATCAATAATAAAATCTAATATCTTCTACTACTATATATCGCTACTATCTATCTACCTATGTACATTTTTAACTTCATAAAATTGATCTTAAGGTTGTCAGGTAGATATCGCTGTCAGCAATAAGATCAATATTGTACACGCGGGCGAAGCCGCGGGCAAAGCTAGTGTACAATAAAGTTTTTTCTATTCTTTTTCTATATGCTTTAGGAAAGATTCTTTTATACTTATAAAAGTAGTTTTCAGTTCACAAGTCAGATTAATGTACTCTTCGTTAAAATATCCTCCCTAGGTGATCTATTTTTCACTGTCCCAAGTTGTTATTCAGCTTGAATGTTAATATGAGTGTTATTAATGATCTGTGAATGCATTGTTCTTAAATACTCGTATTTAATGTGACTGATATTAAGTGTTGTATTACGAAAATAAACTGAGAATATATAATGTAAATATTTGAGTTTTAGTGCAGATAAAAACTTAAAGTTTTTTTAAGCAGAGAACTGAAAAATTTTAGAAACTAGTTATACTAAAACTAGTTAGTTATTATTATTAAAATATATTATAACTAGTTTCTACCAGCGGTTTCGCCTGAATGAAAAAAATAGCCTATGTCACTCAGTAATATTGTACTGGTGAAAGAGTTTTTAACATCAGTCCAGGGGTTTTTAAGAAAAAAAAATATATATGTATATTGTTCTTTACAAATAAAATACACGTTTTCCAGTTTTTAATATCAGTATATTGACTTACATCAACACTTAATTATATTAAACACTAAAATAATATTTAAGTGTCATGGTGTTTTTATCATCGTGCGATTTTGATCACGCATGCTGGATTGCTCCACATGCGTAACCCCCGCAAATGTCTATTTCATACAAGTATTTATTGTAACGCATGGAATACGCACATGGGATGAATTTTTTGCATTTTGAAATTTTCCGCAAGCCGGGTTCATATTTAAGATACTATGATTATTTTTAACATCCTTAAACAACATTGTATGGAATAAATAAAATCAAATAATCCCGCACCCCACCATATAACATAATTTACACTAACATTTTGATGAGTACCTACATATAATTGTTTGTTTGTACAATAGGGTAGTTTCCAGGGGCAAAATAATTAAATTTTATTTAGTTCGTATTTTTGATTATAAAAAATATTGGATAAGTATTTTTTCTTTTTTCGATTAAACAAAAAATAACAAAGATATAGCCCATTAAAGTTACGTGTGACGTCACGCCATGATGCATTTTTCTCACGGGGTGACGTCACACGTAACTTTGTCATTTTTGGTTTAATTTACAAATAATATAAAAATACGTGACATAAGAGGCACGTATTTTTTGAATAATCCAAAAGAAGGACTAATTACATTTTTTACCGCCACTGGCCTATTATTTTAAGTATATTTCTAACTAATCTCTGCAATTACCTACTTGCTCTACTCATACTTACAAAAAAAGGTTCATTCTTTTTTTTTCTTGTGTATTCATCCTGTTCTAGGGTGGATCACAGGGCGTTTCAGGGCCACAGTAGAATTTAATTAAAAGAGTTTAGCGTTGCCACGGATCTAGTTATACTACGTCTGAGTGATACGGGATACTTTATATCCTAATAAACTAAACAGTTCCTGTGCGATACGCCAAGGGAGCGCAACCGCGAGAAAAAGTTAGTCAACGCCAACCTCTCCTACCTCCAAACTACCCACGTAACGTATTCTATAAATGGACTCATTTGTACCGGTCTACCGGATCCTACCCCTATTTAATCAGCATTACGACTTTCCGTGTTGACGGGTATTAGTCGTGGCCACAGTATCCACTCCTGGATTCAGTGTGTGGGCACAGGAGTAACGAAGACAAACAGCCGTCGTACGCGACCCGTTCTTTTGTTGAGCTAATAATAAAGGGTAATGGGAAGATATATTGTAGACATAGAGAATGGCCTGAAGTGAAGCAATCGTGCTAGGTATTGACAGTTGTCTTTTTCTCTATCATTGTAAATGTTTTTTTTTTCTGTTTTTGAGGTGGTTAATCATCCAAACACTTCTCCCGCGCTAGGATGGAACGTGAGGATGTGTCAATTACGCTAATGTTATAAAAAAATATAAAAGTATGTTTATGAGTTGTCTAGGACTCATAACACAAGCTCTGATTAGCTTGAGATTAAACAGCGTTGTGTGATAACTGTTGAATATTATTATTAAAGTTGAAAGTTTGTGTGTGTTTGTTTCAGATCTCAATGAAACTCGGCTCATGGGTAGATCATGTCATAGGATAGTACATATGATACTTTTTATTCCAAGAGTATGTTTTCTTGGAATAATTTTCTACAATCACGCGGGTGAAACCGTCATAAATCTAAAATAGAAATAATTTTTCAAATTAAATCGAAATTAAGTGAGTTAGAAACTTTTCAAGTCTGGTGGATTTGGAAACTGTCATGTAAAAGAAAAAGGATGCACACACACTGAAATATGACGTCACTGCCATTAGGTTACATGCGCATAAAAGAGATAGCGAGGTCACAGTATAAGAGGTGCCCCTACCATGCTTTCTCATTTATTAAAAATGCTAATTGATGCTATATTTAATAACTAATTTTAATTTTGTTTTCAGGAAAACATTTCCCATTAGCGTTATTTTTCGTTTAATTTAAAATACTGGACCAAATTAAACACGGAAAAATACAAATTTCTGATTGGACCCTATCTCAGGCTTACAGTGCCA
The DNA here is from genome assembly GCA_929112965.1 of Mythimna albipuncta. Lineage (NCBI taxonomy): Eukaryota > Metazoa > Arthropoda > Insecta > Lepidoptera > Noctuidae > Mythimna > Mythimna albipuncta. The sequence continues at coordinate 15,051,491 of OV815969.1, forward strand.
CCCTTATCACTAAACTAAGTCCTGCAAAAAAGACGGATATTGTTCCGATTTTCTGATTTGATAGATATTAGTTACGCCACCCTTAGATTCAATGTGTGGGCGTTGGAGTAATGAAGACAAAGTGTCGTGTAGTACGTGACTCATTATTTTAAGGAAACTGATAAACTATTTAATCCAATCATTATTGTTACTAGTAATAGTACTTAATATATTTAAGTTAGTTGAAGTTGGAGGATTTCTTAATAAAGTAATATTAAGAAATCCTCCAATTTCAACTTATTAAAAAATCCCAGAAGAAATTAAGGGAGGCCTTTGCCCAGCAGTGGGACAGTTTAGAGATATTAAGAAATAGTTTAAACAGAAAAAATAAGTTACTTCCACATTCCAAAGCGTAAAGATCTCTATGGAGAAGAACATGCAAGAAACTCCATGGACGCTCTTTTATTAAACATGTTATAAAATAAATAAAATCAGAATAAATAAAAAGATTTTTTTTTTCGATTATGATCATAAATTAAAAACAGAATCAAAAATTTAAATTAAAAATCAACATCATAATAAATACATTAAATCATAAGTAGTACAAAAAAAATGTTGACATGTTTATCATTGTTTATATATCGTAAGGTAACAAACGAATAAACCTTAATAAGTAAATAATACCGGTGCTTACGGTACGTTACCGGTTCGCTACCGCTACTAATACCGGTCCTACCGGTAATCAGATTGTTCGTAAAACACGTTATCTACAAGAATCTCAAACCGACATTCAACTAGAGCAGCATGTGGGTGCACTTCCTAACAAAACTTAACTATGACATAGGCTTTACGGTTAGCGAAACACGCGCCTAAGTTAATCTAACTTAGTTATTAAGTTAAGTTGCCACTTACTTCGCGGCTGGGTGTTATTCCTCTAGTGAGTATAATGAACGGTATTGAGTTTTCGATCATGTTGAGAATCTACGAATAAATGTTAGTGAAATAGTTTATGATCTTAAATGTAAACTAATGTAATGAATAGGGAAAATCTAAATAAATATTAGAAGTACAAAAATTGTTTATTATTTTCAAGCATAATTGTTTATTTATAAAAGGTACTCTCTAAAAGTACGTATCCAATTGAATTATGACAATTGAATTATTAGAGTAGTAGTAATGGTCTTGATTTAGGTAAAATTTGCACGTTGTGAGTCCAAACCCAGGCCTTTATTTTGTCTAAATAATTCCATTACCACTGCTCACAAAACAGTGAAGGAAAACATCGTGAGGAAACTAGAACTACAAATTCAAACGTGTAACCATCAGCAACCAGCAATGAGCTCACGTGGCGGCCAATTCCTTTTCATAGAGAGAAGGGCTGAGACCCAACAGTGGGAATAATATAAGCTGAGTATGCTTTTAATCCAATAACGTTTATTAATCATAAGCAATGCAATTTTTAACATTTTTATAATAAAGAACAGAAAGTACCGTCAAAACCGCGAAACAGAGCTAATGTGATATCAAAGAGACTTAAATAAAAGAAGCCAGAAAATCGTTTGTAAAACTGTGTAAGGATAAGTATGCCAATACATACATACAAAGATTGAAATCGATCACTCTGTTACGAAAATTCTCGATCTCAGTGCAAAACGAAAATACAAAACTATGTAACCACAGAGATATCACATAAGAAAGCTGTTATTACCCCAGACGAGTTTGTCTCAACGACAGACAGCACGATATTAGATTTGTCTCCGATTCAAACGCGTTACATTGGCAGACAAAGCAATAATAATAAATCGTTATGCCTAAATGAAGAAATGACGCTGCGTAATTCTCATACACGAGGCCTTCAATGTCTGAATGGCAAAGAAGTAATAAAGCCACTGAATCAGCATTTTTATTTTTCCTTTTTTTTGTTTGAAATATTTTCATCAGAATTTATATTAAGCTCACCATTTTAAAAAGTGAGTGGCTAATTTTGGCTCTGCCTTAATCAAGTTTTCAGGTGGCATTTACAAAGACAAATAAGGTTTTCTGAATGTAATTATAATTGGTGGTTTTCTTTAGTAAAATAAAGTGTTTTTAGAACTGTGTCTACGAAACCGTTTTATCTTTTGGTAGTTAATTAAAATCTCCTATATTTTTATTTAGCCTATACTTTCCCATGACTGGACAAAAGCTTCCCCAAATTCATACAGGTATTCTTTTCTCGACCCACTTTGGGCCCTTGCGATAGCCGTCCAAGTAATCTCACTACCTTTTCCTCAGCGCGATCGTCCACCCTTAAGTACTTTGTGGAGACTTGCCCAGCGGTCAATATGCAGCTGACGTAACCAGTCCAATCCTATTTTAGCCTGGCAACCTTTTTCCTAAGCCTAGTATAACGTGTCGTTTTTAATTCTGTCGATTCTTTTGAAATCCACAAAGCTTCTATCTTTATAAAATGACAAAGTTTTGAGCCGCTAGTATAATTTTGAATCGTCTTTCGTAGTATGTGGTTCGTGAATGTATTAATATCTCGCTACACTTGTGGAGGTCACCGAACTAATCTGTTCATACGTTATCATCATTCGGCCATTTGCTGTGCGCCATATTGTGCCCCTTTTATTGCCTAAGTTAGCTCCTTTACCGCGCACATGATTTGTGTGAGTTTACCATATAATACCATAATTTGTATATATCGTCTCCCGTTTAGTTCGAAGCGTATTCGGCGTGTTTTCGTCTAGACCATAAATATACCGCAGAACTGAATTTATTGAGGAAGTAGAATTATATCTGTGATTTATAAATGCGATCTTTATATTCGAGGTGGTTTAGTCAGGAGCTTTTAAGGAATTAAATATTGTGTGGGCTTTGTTTTGTAAACCGTTCGAAATAAATAATGCCTAAACAATTGCTATCCAAATAATGTACACTAATATTATAAAGAGATAAAGTTTGTTTTTGTTTGTAAGAGGTAATCTCTGAAAGTACTAGTTCGATTGCTACATTTTTTTTAGGGATAGAAAGCTGATTTATTCCTGAGTGAGAAAAGCTATATTTTATGTACGCGAGCGAAAGCTAGAATCCTATAATATTGTTTAGGTAATTTTACCCACTACCTATGTGCCTAACCTCCATTAAAAAAAAAATATATTTAAGAATTTTATTTTCTAACATACTAATCACTTCCTTCCGAACTTAGACCGATAGCCACTTACCATATTGGAGTAGATGGACCATATAAACGTATGAGCTTGCAGCAAGGCGCTGATCTGTTGAATTTAACAAATGGCGGCCATCTTTCTACGCTGCCGCCAATTTACGAAGATGGCGCCCTTTACAGCTGTTTATATAAAGGAGAAGCAACTGATGCGTTCACATCGCGAGGGTTGGTCTCGTTACTTACTCATGAGCTGGTTTTGCTTGTCTTTTTAAAGTGGGTTCTTGAAAAATGCATGGTGGCTTTGTAGGTAAGATTTCAAGGCTTTTCTTTTTTACATTTGGCTTACTTTTACGTGACGTTCTTTACTTATGTGTGAAGTGCAAAATAACTTTTCAATGATATATTAACTATACTTATGTTTTGTAATTTGTTCATAAATAATACATTAACGGGTATTTTAAATAGATGAGGCGCGTGTTAGGAAACACGTGCCTCTACTAAAAATAATAATATCGAAACAAACTCAGAGGTCAAAATTACTTTTAAAGTCCATAAAATAAAAATGTATTAATGAAATCATACGACAACTATGCAGGTTAATGTCAGAGGTGGTATTTCGAGGAAGAGATCACACAGATATGAGTGACCTATCCTGTGTGATAGAAGCGATTGTGAGATATCGCATAGTTCAACGCAGAACTATATATATTAAGGAGCACAATCACATGATGAACACTAACACTAATATTTTGGTAGGTCGCATACTTAATGTCAAAAAATCAAACATAAAAATTACTGAAAAAATAATATTACTGAAATAGTTACCCATATTTATAAAAATAATGGCAAAGAGTACAGAATAAAAATCATGTTTTATCATTTCATGTTTAGATCACTTCCTGTTTCTTAATTCGTTAGCTCCGTGTGCTAATTTTAACTCTATGACTTTTTACATTTCTCAAACTACCATTTACATTTCTACAAAACTAAATTATTCGCAAATCTCACAACAAATAGGTCATCACGGTTTAATAAAATGTGAAAAAGGTCCCTTGAACAACAAGTTTCAGAAAAACTACCTTTGTCGTGTCCTTCACGAATGCCCCCGAGACGTCTTCCATTCGCACCAATTGTTGGAATAAAACCTCTTTTTTAGAATTTGTCCCTCAAAAAAGATTTACCTATAATATAAAATTGAATGTACTTTACCACAGAACTTGGCGATTCTTTGGGCTATGTCAGTAACCTTAGTTCTGTAGCGGATATCTACATTTCTGATGTGATCACGCAAGGAAACGTCCAGCATTACCCTTTCTATTGCCCTTTGAGTGACAGTGGGCAGGGCAGATTGCTCGCAGAACAGATAGTCGATGGGGATAAAAGGTGCTGGAGTGGCGATCACGTACAGAAAAATTCAGCGTTGGAAGGCCTCCCACAAGATGGACCGATGACCTGGTGAAGGTCACGGGAATCCAATGGATGCGAGCCGCACAGGTCCGTTCATTTGGCGACACTTGGGGGAGGCCTATGTCCAATAGTGGACGTATTTTGGCGGAAATGATGATGATGATGATTGAACTATATAGATACCTATTATAGTCTTTGCAAGTAATATGCTCGCGATATGTGACTTCTATGCCATTGATATAAGGTTTAAATTACGTGCAATATTGGATGTGCGCTTGTGAAATGTAACAACAGGAAGTATGACAGGGTGATTACCGATATCTAATCTTATTTCTGTCCATGTCAGGGTTAGCTGGGTAAGATCGGATCTTGGCGTTTAATTAAAATTTTCTTTTTCAACAGACGTATAACAGTATTCTTGGAAGAAAATCCCGATTATTATTTTTAGAGATTCAATTAGTTGGATTTTGAAGGAATATCGGGTGGATAAGAAATTAATTTAGAAAAAGAGAGATTTCGCAGATTGAACCGATGTTATTTAAATAGAAATTTAGTAAATCCTGATAAATAGTAACTATTGAAACATAAAATATCAAGATAAAAATTAGCACATAATTTTTGTGGTAGGTACTGTGGCGCAGCTCAGCTCATCGATAGGCACGTACTGGGATACTTTAGGAATGAAAAACTTTGTAGCGCGCACACTTATATTTTGTAACTTATTTCACCATTCACGAATACATGTTGTCTTTACAAAAATCTCTTCCGCACTGAAAAAAACAACCGACACACTTTTTTTCTACTAACTTTCAAAACTTTTATTCAAAATTCGTCTAGGTGTATAAATCATAACTAACTGATTGGGTAAAAACCTTACTACTTTGGCCTTTTTGTCATAATAAGCCTTCTGTCTTGCTTGTGCTTTTTTTATATTATCTATGGCACATCGTGACAGATGACTTTTCAGATCGTGACGTCCTACGTAATCTAAATGACTTTGGTGACTTGTCATGTCAGTTATGAACAGTGGCTCCTTCGCATAGAGAAGCATGTGTGGTGACACTCTTGTGCTTGCTTGTTTACTTGAATTGTACGCATAGCACACGAGTGGCACATAACTACACCAATTTCTCTGATCAGCCCTCACATACATGGAAAGCATTTGGCAGATAGTTTTGTTATAGCGTTCCGTCAATCCGTTCGCCTCAGGATGAAACGCTGTGGTGAAGCGGGATTTTGCTCCGAAATAACTCACCGTTTCCTTGACTAAACGAGAAGTGAAAATCGACCCCCTATCAGATATAATTTCCTTGACACCGCCAAATCGACAAAAAATATCCTCTATCAGAAAGTCGCTGATCCTCCGGGCTGTCGCTCTGGGTACCGCTCTGCAAACTGCATACCTCGTAGCATACTCTAAACTAACGATAATATATCGGTTACCATTCAACGATTTTCTAAAAGGTCCTAAGATATCGATGCCTACCTTTTCCATCAAATCATTCACTACAATGGGCTGTAACTGGGCTAATCGATTATGTTTCTTTCGCTCCTGACATAACAAACAACTACTTACATAACGTTCTATCTCCTTCTCTGCATCTTTGATGAAATACTTCTCCCTAAACTTAGCCAACGTCTTAGCTAATCCTAAATGACCACCTGACCAAGGATTATCATGCAATTCGCTTAAAATCTCGTACAAAAGCCCTTTTGGAATCACAACTAGTTCACAAATACCAGTCACTCTCCTTGCTTTCTTACGCAACACATCATCCCTGACATTAAAACCTTTAACATCATTACCCCTATTAGCAGCAATCCTATCTAACCAACGTTTACAAAAATCATCCCTCTCTTGCTCCTCTCGCATCTTCACAACTTCTATTCTATACAGCTGCATGCCATCCTCCAGCTGCTCCGTGGTACTCCTCTGCTTCTCATCTTCTTGGCTTAAGGGATTTCTACTCAAAAAATCAGCAATGACATTATCTCTACCTGAACAATGAGCAATATCGAAATCATAAGCCTGGATGCACAACGACCACCTAGCTAATCGTCCATTCATGTCTTTCCGGTTTCTCAGCCAACAAAGCGCCTTGTGATCTGTCATGACCTGAAACTTCAGACCCCAAAGAAAATGTTTGAAATAATTCAGAGCCCAAACCAAAGCAAGACACTCCTTCTCCGTAGTGGAATATTTCTTCTCTCCGTCGCTCAGCTTCCTTGACGCGTACGCAACTGGATACATTTTTTCTTCACCCTGCATTAAACAGCAACCTACCGCTTCACCAGATGCGTCTACATATAATCGTGTAATTAGCTTAGAGTTAGGGGAATAAAACTTCAGAAGGGGTGGTGACTCCATAATTTTTATTATGCTTCGGAACGCTTCTTCTTCCTTGTCTGTCCACCTGAACACGACGCCTTTCCTTAACAATTTTGTTAAGGGCAACACTATTACTGCAAAATTACTAATGAATTTACGATAGTAAGAAAACAAACCCAATATAGATTTTACTTGTTTAGTATTTGTCGGAGTTTTTAATGTTTTCAACGATTGTAGTTTCTTTTTATCTGGTTTAATTCCATCTCCTGAGATCTCATGTCCCAATACAGAAATTATATTATAGCCGAAACTGCATTTACTCGGTTTCAGTGTAAGGTTTGCTTTCTTTAATCGCTCCATGACATCTTCTAATGATTCTAAAAATTCGGTGAAATTATTACCCCAAACTAAAATATTATCTACATAACAAATAGCCTTTTTGTACTTTATCCCAGCTAATACTTTATCCATAGTCCTCTGAAAAACAGCTTGACTTGTCTTAAGTCCAAAGGGTAAAACATTAAACTCATATAATCCTGATGACGTAATAAACGCTGTTTTATGTTTATCTTTCTCACATAACCGATGTTGCCAATAACCCGAATTTAAATCTAAATCTGCAAAATAACGTGCTCCCGCTAAATATATCATAATATCTTCTATAATTGGCAACGGATAACTATCGGTAATTACTTTTCTATTTAATTTTCTATAATCTACACAAAATCTCCACGTTTGATCGGGTTTTTGTACTACTGTTTTTTTTTTTTTAATTAAAATCAATAAAACAGTGAAAAAGTGACTCAGAGAAAGCCTAAAAAAGTGGTCATGCCTCATGGCATTAATGCCATGACCACTTTTTTTTGTCGGTGGGTAAAAATCATCCAGATGACATCGCCCACCTTTGGGAGGACCGGGAGATAGTGTCAGACTCTTACGGACTAAAAGCTCATCCCGTTCCTTCGTGCCTTTCGTACCGGGACCGAGCTTCCCTTTCGGATAACCCTGGCCCCAGTAGGCTTCGACCCGGCTGGGCCCCTGCTGATTCTGACAGCTCTTTGAGGCGCGCGAGAAGTGTGCGCGCTTTCGACGACTTGGGCTCGGTCCGGATAGTTACCGGTCGGTCGGAGAGCAAGCTACCCGCATTAAGACCACTTAAGAACTCATTTTAGAGTTACAAAAATAACCAGCTTCTGGTTTTTTTTTTTAGGTAATAAAACATTAAATAAATTTTCCCGCTCTGAGTGGCGCGAGAGGAAATGTCAAACTTTGACTAACTAAAACCTACCTGTGTTCTTTTAGTTGTCTTTTTGCGTTCCACGGCCACAATAACTCTACCGAACAACCCCGCAGCCCAACTTGTACTTAACGCTGTAAAGTTTTAATAATAAAAACAATGCATTCTTATTTCTTTGAAACATAACTTGTTTTAAAATCCAATTTATCTCAGCTCCATGTCTATGCCAAGGCAATTTTGCTCTTCAACAAAAAACTTGAAAATATATTCAGTCAAATCGCGTTAGGAACTTCGCTGACTCTTCACGAGTAGGTGTAGTACAAAGCTTCTGATGCAATTTAAACATGAACACGCTTTAGCAAATTATTTATACTGGCGTAACCCAGTTTATGTCCAGTTTGTTTAAAAAACTTTAGCCTACTCGCACTGTGATGAAAAATAAGCAAATTGTTTTTGTGAATAATGTTGCTTTATTTTTTAAGTAGGTCCTCGACTGCACTACATGTATGTATCTGCAAAATTCGTAAATATGGCTTTTACGACCGGAGTTTTTGCGTTGCAAATAAAAGTATAAAAAACAGTAAGCCTATTCGCATGTTCGTTAACAAAGCTACAATTTTTTTTTTTTAATTAAGTAGAAATTTTAACGAATGCCAACAAAAACATGAGTATAAAACCATTGGCCAAAGACTTTAGTCATCTATTGTATACATAAGAGGAAAAAAATGCTCCGTAACACGTGTTTCTAGAGACATGATATCACAACGCCTCACGACATTGCCAGAGGTCCTAGACAAAGTGACATTCAGTCAGTGAATGTGAAATACTCAAAATTTTAATTAATCTAATGGATTAACGTACGCTACTGCTTTGTACCTTACTACATAGACGGTAGCGTAAGTGAACCACGGGTGTCCACTGGGTAGGAAATTATCAAGTAATCCTCTCGCTCTTTATCAATTAAAACCCACCTTTGTTCTTCCGCTTGCCTTTTGCTTTTCAGGGCTACGATAACTCTTTCGAACCATTTCTCAAACCTCTCTTCTTCTTTTTTTTTTTTTTCTGATGCCTTGAGGGCCTCATCAATTTTGCTTTTGTGCGTAGAACACAGTGTATGCTTAATGAGCTTTCGAACGGCGAGCCGCGCCATCCGGATAGGTGTAACTCTTTGGTACATGATCAGCCGGTGCGCCGATCGCTTCCACAGTGACCAGACCTACACTGGATCCTTGTAAAGGCCCATGGACCGCTTATTCCCATGCAAGCACCAGACTGGTTGACGTGACGTTCTGGGAAGTTCTATCTTCTGTAGTAGACGTCTTTTAGCATTTTTTTTTTAAATGAAATCATCTAATGACATCTCCTGCCCTTTGGCGGACCGGATGGGCGTGTCAGACTTTTACTGACTAAAATCCAGTCCTATTCCTTTTTTTGCTTGGTTCTATTCCTGTTTTCAGGGATCCCTTTCGCACAATCCGTGGCCCAAGTAGGCTTCGATACGGCTGGGCCCCTAAGGTTGTTGTCCTTGAGGCGTGCGTGAAACATCTCTTAGCTGATTGATGTTTTCAATTTTCTCATTCCCTTATAAAATGTCATTTTGTCGAGATTCCTTATAAATCGTCCTACCAATAAACTCATATAATGACTTATCTGTTTCCTCATCAAGTTTCATCTCAATCAAGTGTAAGATTGACATGTTCGTCTCCAGTGTGTCGTGACCACAATTCATCACGTTGGATATATTCATTTCCTCAGGGGCGTATGCTAATATTGTCATGATTAATTAATCTGGCTAACCTTGCACTGTATTGAATTATTTATTATTTGAAAACCATTTGAATTTTAGGAACATGTTGGAAAATGTGGTTTCTTGGTAGAGTAAGTTGTTTTCTGTTTTCGATTAATTTAAAGTGTACTTTAAATCTGTTGTCTTTGGAGTGAAATTGTACTTTTTTTTTCAATTAACTATTTGGAATCAGAACTTTTTTTAGGTGAGAAATCCTTACTGCTCTTAGTGGAGCCAGAGGGCGTGCCAAACTTTTACTGATTAAAATCCACCTGTGTTCTTTCAGTTACATTTTGTGTTCAGGGGCGACGGTAACTCTTTCAAATATTCCTGCTACTTTGATATCCGACGTTCGGCAAGTATCCAATCTTACATTGTTTACACCGTTACGGTCCAAATTAGGCGTTTTGCGTCGTCGTTTATACAGCGTACATCGAAGGACTCGAACAATTTCCCTGTTGCAGTCTTCTCGTCTGATTATAATTTAGGTAGTTTCAAGGCTAGGGTGAATAGGTTATTAATAAACTAGCGCGCTTTACTATCAACGGTTGCATCACCATCAGGTGGAATAGCAGTCAAACACTTTTTTTTTTTGGGCAATGACAACCCCCGCTCTTGGGCGGAGTGGGAGATAGTATCAGACTCTTACTGACTAAAAAACCCACCCCGTTTTTTCAAGCCTTCATAACGGAGCTCGAGATCCCATTTGGATAACCCTGGCCCCAGTAGGCTTCGACCCGGCTGGGCCCCTGTTGTTGCTGACACCTCCTTGAGGAGCGCGGGAACAGGGCGCGCCGTCGACGACTTGGGCTTGGTCCGGACATTTACCGGACGGCCGAACAGCGAGCTACCCATTGCTCACTGTCCGCAGCAGTCAAGCACTTGTTTGTGTCATTAAAAAACAGATCTTAAGTAAAGTAATAACAGTATAAATTCACGCCCTGTTTTCTTCGTTACCGTTACGTATATATATATCCGTAAATATATTCTGTGACCTTATCCTCTAAGCGAAGAAACAGCTAAACCAAGATCAAATATAAACCGATAATAATAAATCAATATCACTCCATCAGAAGAAACCTATCAAATGATCTTCAACCATTTCGATTACGTATGCCCGATTATTAAACATAACATTAACACAAAATTCGGCCGAATCTAACGTTACACTACCAAAGCCGAAGTTTCACTAATTATATACCAACTAAAAGGGTTTCTAAGCTTCGGCTCGTAAATAATTACAAGTTAGTGTTAGGTACATTCTTAAGCTTGGTTTTGCCGCAGCCAATACGCACTGGAATTCGCCTTGGCCTGATCTTAATTAAATATTAGCCAGCTGAAGTTCGACGTCTCGGGAACGCCCCGCATTGATGGCATGTCTTGCTGTCTTAAGATAATTATTTGGCAATTAAGGTTAATTTCACATTTCTGACTGGCTTACTGGTGTAATAATTTTATTTATGTTTTGGCAGAAAGTAAATGATACACAGGTTGGGGATTGATGAAATAGAATAGAATTGCGACATGACTTAGAGTATTTTAAAGTCAATATTTTTGTGTAAAAAAAATCAAGTTTTATTATGTTTTTTTTTTATTTGTATTATTATCAATTGAATTTTAGTTTTTAATTATTTATTAATTGTTTCAATTTGTGAGTAAAATCACAAAAGATCACACAATTATATAGTCTCAATACTGCGCAGTTTTAATTATTTTATGGACGGATTTTTGGGCAACATCTCAAACAAAAACATTCAAACGAATTGAGAATCTCTTCTGACGGAAAGTTTCTTTAAACCCGATACTATTGATAGATGCTGCTTTGAACTAAAAGCAGTAACTACTATCAAAAGAATATAAAAGAGAAACTCTTTTATCATTCCAATCACATATTAAGTACAATGGAAAGTGCCCTCAAGATACCAATGGGCCCGTCTCAAAAGTTTCATAAAGCTTCTTTGTATTTAAATACCCCATTTAACTTTGTCCTGACATAAGTCCTAGGATTAATGGCCAGACATTGTCAGTACTAGTAATTCTCTTGCCGTTTTTAATCACCCTTAGTTTGCGCTGCCGTTAATTAAAATAATACGAGTAATCTTTCTTAAGTTAGGTCTATGCTCTTTTGTCTGGCGTACTGATCTCATTCAGAGATAATTCGCATTCTTAAATTATTGTTCTTCATTGTGTAAGTTGAGTTAATTAACAATAGGATCTAAAGAAAAAATAAGATAACGTAGTACCGTAGTATAATATCTCACTACTGTAGGATTTGGAGATGATAAAAAGGCTTAGTAGTGTAGGATTTATTACAACAATCATTTACATTGTTATAAAAAAATACTCGTGCCTATCGGCTAGACAGCCGTCTAACCCAACCTCTTCTTGTAGACGCCCTAAAATGGCCAACATCTTAGAGTATTTTAAATGGGCAGTAGCATCCAACTGTAAATTGATAAGGGTTGCCCGGATCAGACGGCAGTCCTCTCCAGAAATTAGTTGTTTCAGCAATTCTATAATAAAGTTAGCTTAAGATATCTTTTCATTTAGGAAAATAACAAAATCATTTTTAGAATGAAACGGTTCCATGGAAACTGAAGTCATCCAACTGAATAATAAATAAAAACATTAACAAAATAAAAGCAATCTCACAGGAAATTCTCTGTAGCCTAATGTTTAAAGCTAAATGGCTGAAGTTTCATCTTCGGTAATGATTCATTATTAATTAAAACTTAAAACAATACGTGAAGTTTCCTTAAACTTTTGCAGCAACAATTAAAATTTTACACAAGAAATTAATGAATGCCTAACTAATTTGATTATGTACGTATTTCGGTTTCTTAAAGGGCGTGTAAACACATTCTGACATATTAATTTCTGTTTTTGTTATATTAACTTTAACCGTAATCTAAACATATTTGACTCGAGGCATTTAATTTAATTTACATACAGCTTCATTATATTTTGGCATTTTCGGAAAATATTTTGATGAACTGAACTTGAAACTTTGTCAAAATAACCGAGATACTGTTTTGTTATTTTTTTTTGTGTGGTCCACGTGTATGCTTTAGTATGTACAAAATACCACTTGGTATGGAAAATCATCAAATAACTTCTCTCGCACTAGAGGGAGCGAGAGGGAGTGTCAGACTTTTACTGACAAAAACCTACCAGTGTTCCTTCAGTTATCTTACGGGATACAGTTCTGCGGTGACTCTTTCGATCAATCCCGCAGTGTAAACGATTTCTGTACTATTTTTATGAATTACCGAACTTTTTAGGTAATTCACAAAAATAATACAGTCTATTAACCCATTGTATGCCAAAACGCAGATCTACGCGGGACACAATGGCTTTTTAATTGTGTCTTTCATTACAGCATATGAAATATTAAACAGTTTATTGTATAGGGAAATTAAGGTCAACGGAGGTAATAAATATAGTTTATCGACAGTTATTTGATAGAAATAATTGTCGAAAACTCACTGTCAAAACTCACTGGTGAAAACTCACTTAAAGTGGTTTTATTTTTTAATAATTTCGGCCATCGTAATCATGAGTGTAAAAATGAATTTTAGATTTATGATCATGATTGATAATTTTTTGAGATAATCAAGATATTTAATTCATTAAACCCCAAGCGAACGCCGGCGTTCGCGCACCTATTGTCTTTCAATTGTGTCTGTAATTATCACAATTGACAGGTTAAATAGAAAATAAATAAATAAAATAAAAGTGGAGAGGGAGAGGAAGGCCAAAGAAAAGATGGATGGATTGCGTGAAGAATGATATGAAAGAAAAGGAAGTTAGTGATAGCATGACGAGTGACAGGGTAGAATGGAAGAAAAAAACGTATTGCGCCGACCCCAAATAAGATGGGACAAGGGCAGGAAGAAGAAGAAGAACCATGGTCCGGAGCGAGGAGGAGTGGCAGGCGGTCGCCGACTTCTGCGAAGCAGTAATGCTCGCAAAGGAGGAGGCCGAACGCATCAGGCAACGGCGTTATCGCCGCCGCCGTCGCCAGGATTCTGATCCCGATTTCCGGCCAACGTAGACGCGGGCTTGCGGACAGTGAGCAATGGGTAGCTCACTGTCCGGCCGTCCGGTAACTGTCTGGACTAAGCCCAAGTCGTCGACGGCGCGCTCTGTTCCCGCGCGCCTCAAGGAGTTGTCAGCAACAGCAGGGGCCCAGCCGGGTCGAAGCCTACTGGGGCCAGGGTTATCCGAAAGGGCGCTCGAGCCCCGGTATGAAGGCTAGAAGGAACGGGGTGGGTCTTTTAGTCAGTAAGAGTCTGACACTATCTCCCGCTCCGCCCAAGGGCGGGGGATGTTAATGCATGATTTTTCCCACCATAAAAAAAAGGGTAGAATGGAAGACAAAAACGTCTTGCGCCGACCCCAAATAAGATGGGACAAGGGCAGGAAGAAGAAGAAGAAGAAGAAGAAAATCATTTAAAATGTTTTATAATTCCATAACGCCATCGTCTTCTCATTTATCTTCAGGGTTCTATAAATAGGTACAAAATGCGTTAATTAAACATCCCGTATTATTGTCAGCAATATCTGAGGCTCTCCTCGTAAATATGATTTAAATTACGATCGTACTATGAAACCCTTACGAATTTAGGTGAATTTAATAAAGCACCATTGTTTAACGATAAGATAAAGATCATGGAGTAGGTAGAAATGGAGTACTACTAACCTTTTGCATAGAATTGCAGAGCCGTTGCTGCGTCCCTCATTTGGTTTAAGTTTTCGATTTGATAACCATCTGCTTTCAACCAAAGATCAACCTTAGTGAACAAAATTATTAAAGAATTGTAATGCGACTCAAACGGTCCATTTTTTACTAACAATATTTTATTTGGTGATAAGGTAGCATATAAAAAAAACCGCAAATTTTAGAAATTACAAAGCGTTTAACTAACAACATCAATACAAGTTACATAAGTACCCCGCCTCTGTAAGATAAACGTAATGTCAATCATATACACTAAAGTTAAATTATCAACCTACTAATTATTCGCATCAAAAATTTACTAAAAATTTATTTAAGTTGATCCATTTTTATTACTCCATGGTTTGTTTCAGATGGTTGTATATTTTATCTTTTCCGTCAGAAATAGTACTGCAAAATGGTATACGGACACGCCGTCATTTCGGGCACGTTGTAGGATTAAGTTTTTGCGCTCGTCGTAGTTTATGAATTAGTGGTGGAACAAAGGATTTACCTTTGGAGTTTGTGTATCTTTTGTGTTTATCTACAGATTTACATAAAGCTTATTTTTATTTGTAAACATACGTTAGGATTAACATAAATAGTGAGGTTCTGACAAGGGGTGATATTATTAAAGTGGGCCTATAAAATGTTGACGGAATGGACTTGACTTGTTCTTGACTGATTGACTAGAATGGAATAGAAGTTAAGTGTAATGGAAAAGCATGTGGTAGAATTTTGTCTAGAAATGGAACTCTTAAAGGTCTATTTGAAATAAATGATTTTGAATTTTGAATATTAAGGTTTATTTTAAAAAAGTTTATTAAATGTCAGAAATTAGACCGATCTATTTTTATCTCGACGCGTTAGTTTTTAATCGATAAAATACCTTTAATTTTTTTTAACTCATTTATTGAAATTATAAAATACAGGTGTTACTTTAAATCTAAAACTCGCCAAACTTTGACGTTTGAAGGCGAGAAGCGCTCTTTAACATAACAGTGCTACCTCTGTACACACTTACTACCGTATACGAGTAGTTAGAATTACATCTTAAATAATTAATATATTTAGTAATGTTCACAATCGAGTATTTTACTCAGTTTTACTTCTTTTCTCAATAAATCTATTTTGTTAAATGATTTTGTATTAATAATAATAATCTTTATACGAGTAATAATTTATTTACATAAGACGTTTTTACAATGTTATTGAATTCCCTGACTCCTTTGCTATATCTAGCACGGGAGAAATGCAATAAGTTCCTATTCCGAAGCCCGTGAATAAACAAAAGATCTAAAGCAGTAATAGTATCCTCAAATCTTGTCATTTCACAGAACAGTCGAAAAACAACAAACAAATCGCTGCATATCAAGTTACGATATAAGGAAAATTCCTTCAGAGTTCGTATTTATAAGAGAAGTGTCGGTTTCCAACTGTTTCCTGAAACTTCGTATTTTGTTCTGTGATTTCGAATTTGAAATTTTAAATCATAGATGTTCATTCGTCGTATGCCAGATGTTTGGATCTGTTAGACTTTTTCGTTTGGGTAACATCGGAGTGGAAATTTTTGGCAATACACATACGTTTTATGGGAGCGGTATAACCCAATATTGGTAGCGTTGAAGACAAATGTGTCTATCTTTTTTTTTGTGCAATATGGATATGGATGTTTGTAAGTCAATCAATGAAGATTGATTGGAAACACGAGATTGACATTGAGTTAGTATTTTGTTCATTGCAACTGTTAGGTGCCTCTCTGGTATTGCGTCATTTTTTTGTTGAATTTTATTTTTTGCTTCACTCATGAAAATACCTGTATCGTGCACAACTTACATGCACATGATCTTGAACAATTAAGGCCTTACAAATATTTGTTTTGTAAGCTAGCTTTCCCATTCACACTGGTCGCTCGACGTACCCTTATACTAAAGAAATTGTGTATTTTTCTAGAACAGTCTATAATACTCTGTGAGTTCTCGTTCAGTGAAATTTCTTCAAAATCGAATTAGTTCTTCCCAATACTAACAAATGAAAACATTTTTTTTTTACTTCATATAGATAGGGTAAATTCCAAAACCAAAATATTATCTAGTACCTTGAGAGAGTCAACAATAAAATAGACGTAAAGAAAGAACTTAAAAGAACAAAAAACAAACCAAAAATATCGAAATCCTGTTTGCGTTATGTACATATCAAGTACAGCTCGAATCTCTTACCGATTGAATTTATCCTGAGTATTTGATATTTCTACATCTTTTTGCACTAACAAATAATTGTTTGCTAAAGAAAAACTACGCACTAGATGTAGCTGGGAAAAAATCTTAACTATGTGGGTATTACTTTCTATTTGCTTTTAGGAAGAAAGCGTTTGAGGTTGGGTACTATTTTAAGGTTCCGTACACGAATAGTAACCAACTAAATCCTATTACTAAACCTCTACTGTCCGTCCGTCCATCCTCTCATTTGTCTGTCGGTCAGTGGACTGTATCTCATGAAAGAATAGGCGGACAGTTCAAATTGTTACAGGATGTGTTTCGATTACCGCTATAATAACTAATTGGTCATAAAAAATAATTTAAAAAGTAAAGGGGGAAGGGTATACAAAAAATTTGAATTCTTCAGTTTCCAGTACGGAACCTTTCGTGTGAGAATTTGACTTGCACTTGGGCGGTTTTTTTATTATAAAAATACTGGTGTTTACATTTCGTACTTTAACAAAAAAAACACGTTACAGGCACCAAACGAAACACTTTAATAATGTGTGACTACGGATTTTCTTTATGTTCTGTTCTTGTTATTCCAGTGACCTTGTTCATTTCAGCATCCTGAAAAACTTGTTTCATACTTTTTCAGTGTCATTTTTTTGACGTAGTCGGGTTTTAGTTTTTTACTTTTTTTTATATGATGTGCATATGAAACAAAAGACTGATCGTGGTGTGTTTATAAAACAATTAGCTCGACGATTAATATTAGAGCATATATGCAGAGAAGGGCAGGCAACTTACGTTTGCCTCGAGAGCTTCGTGTGAGTTTGACAAAAACACTCGGTTCTGATACGCTAGATACGGTTCAAGGTCAAGTCAATATAGAAAAAAAAAAACAGGAAAAACATGTGCATCTGATCATCATGAAAATCCATATATCTGTGTTATTCTTGTAAAAAAAAACATGTTTGTTTACAGTGTGCTAAGCAAACATACCCAGTTTTTTTTTTATTTGAAGCTTTCTAAATACTATTTATTATTTTTCCAGCAGATTTAACCCTAGAGTGCCAGGTAAAGTAGTTTTTGTAGTTCCTAAATAGAAAGATTATTTTTAAAATTTTCATTACGTTCTGTAGTATTTTTTTAGTAAAAAAACATAGCCTAAGAAGTTAATACACATAATCACAAAGTTTATTAAATTCGATTATTATTATTTTTTCTTTTATTATAAAATCCTAAATTAACATTATAAACTATAATTTATTTCATATCTTACATATTTTCCACTATACTCAATGTTATACTTGTGGCTTCTCAGGCCCCACGTCGGTACTAGTGTGACAAAAAATCCACGTCGGTAGCTAAAGGTTATTATGTAATCTAAGTACATAATTCTATGCTTTCATAAATTAAATATTGTTTGTATTTATATGTTTATTTATTGTATATATGTAAATACTACATACATACATACATGACCTACTATATCATTTTTTCCTTCTCTGTCAAATCCATTCAAAGGTTATCTGTATAAAATCGCTTTTAGCGATAAGACCGCATATTAGTGTAAGTGTAATTTACTTATGGTGTACATAAAAAGCATATTCTCTATCTCTTTCTTCTATTAATGAAGTCAAAAGCTTTAAAAGAATGAATGTACGAGCTTAGTGACACATGTCAGTTTGACAGAATCCGGGCTGACGTTTGCTCGCACCGAAGGGATAAAAGTTTCGACCGCAGAGCAACGGGGGTCTTAGGTTCCTCTATCGGCAGTCGTACAAACCACATTTAGTCTGGTGACTGTCTCAGGTTTCGTTGTGAAGTGAATACCTAAAACTTGCATCATAAAAAATGCAAAAACTTTCGTTACCTAAAACTCTGTTGTTTGATCTGGAATAGCTTGCTCGATATCCAGTCATCACCTACAAAACGTGCAATTTAGCTTCACTTTTTTTTTGACTGACCGACCTTATGACAATTTTTTTTTTAATTCTGAAATAAACTAGTGCATGACTGCGATCCCGCCTGATGGTAAGCAGTGATGCAATCGTTGATGGTGAGGCGCAGTTTATTAAAAACCTTTTCACTCTAGCCTTGACGACACCCAAATTATAATTAATCAGACGGGAAGGCCGTAGCAAGCAGAAATGCCAGAGTGCCTGTAATTGATCTACATATTTGAAAAGAAACGTTTTTGATTTCTGAAACAGAGTCCCTGGACAGAACTTCGAAAGTGATCGACATCCTGCACCGCTAAATTTATCTATTCGTTCATTTCAAAATGCAATCAAACTTTTAACTAACGCCGCTTCCACACAAGATAACCAACTTTTCATTTTTATGACCGACCCACATAGAGTGAACATTTAACAACGCTAAGAAGTTAAATGAATATGTAAAAGTGCGGAAATGATAAGTTAGATTGAAAAAGTACTGTAAAAAAAGCCCACAGCGTCCCTTGGTTATGTGTAATATTAAATGACATTTCAAAATAAATTAATTCCATCAACAATATGCGAATGATGTTTAGAAGCGTAATACTTTACCTTTATTATACATATTTACAATACAATAAACTAGACTTACTACGTTTCCGAGCGAAAATGTAGAAAATT
The DNA here is from genome assembly GCA_929112965.1 of Mythimna albipuncta. Lineage (NCBI taxonomy): Eukaryota > Metazoa > Arthropoda > Insecta > Lepidoptera > Noctuidae > Mythimna > Mythimna albipuncta. The sequence continues at coordinate 15,070,919 of OV815969.1, forward strand.
ATCCCAAGTGAATATACTCCCAAGACAATATATATGTACTGTTCCAGAACATGGTCTATTTGTGTGCCAAATTTCATCCAAATCTGTTTAGACATTTGAGTGTAAAGTCATAACAAACACTTAAGTACACATAAACTTTCGCCTTAATAATATTAATGTGATGATAAGTATTTTTGAAGCCGAAAAGCTTTGTAGTTACTTATATAACAACGAGAAAAAGATTTTTAAGTTATTTTACAAAATTGTAATGTAAAACACGAACTTTCCTTGTATTTCATAAACAAATTCAACCCAAAATGCACAGCTCTACTTAAAAGCATAAACTTTAACGGAATTTTAGATTTAAAATAAAATAAAACTAAAATTTTAGTCCGCATCTGTTCCGTGTTGAATTTTAAGCACACGACCACACATCCTGGAAGTTTGTTTAGAACTAACTCGATGCAGTAAAAAGGAACAGATAAAGTATTACTACAGGGGGATGTTTTATGCTTTTTAAGCCGGGTTCAATGAAAGAATTTGCCGTCCACATTGTCATAATGTATCGTGCAATGTAACACATTCCCATAGTGTGCAACTACCAAATGTTCTTCTGCCTTATAGGCAAGAACAGTAATATCCTGTAATAGCGTCTCTTCCTTCTGACAGTTTTGAACCAAATATAAGTATAGTAGATTTTTGAAGTGGCGTGCCTTGAATGTATCTTACACCTTAATAAAATATCGTTATCATTTATTTCTGGATGTCTGTAAAGCTCCATTTCGTAAATGCCAGTGCGTTTCAGATGCTCACTACAATAGGAGCGCGCTATTTAAACATGGTACGTACCAACTGAAAAGAGAATTAACTCCTCAATGGTGAGGCGAGGGAAATCTGCCACTTCTGGGCTATTACAGTTAAAACCCCGAAATAACAGTTCAGTCAAAAGAGTGGCCTATTGTTATCAGACAGATTGCCATGTCGCAGAATACAAAAAAAAAAAAAACTTCTGGGCTATCGGCCACAAGTCTTGTGAATATTGCTCACTGTCTATTCGAGTTATTATTCTTCACATACCCAGCCAAAAGATTTGGCTAGTTCATATTTGCGTTACTGATTTTTATGAAAGCATTTTTATATGGCGACAACAAGCAGTAACAAAGTACAAAATGAGTTCCAGGAATCATCGCGCCGCGTAGAATGCTTTGCTTGTTTGTTTATAAAAACAATACACACTTTATATTACTTGTGTTCAATGTTAAACAATTGTGACAAAATAAAATACTGCGCCTTATCATATACACTGAGCAATTTTAATATGTTCTTCACTGATTTTGGACATGCGGACTTTTTAAATTTACTTTACCCAATTTTGCGAAAATTCTGACATAAGTTCATTAGGCCTGGGGCTCAGTCTCCTTTCTCACCGACATTTGTACGCCCTCTGGCTGGTATGCCATTTAGCGGTCTCTGTATTATCAACAGTTGTCAAATCTTCGAATTGACCAATAGGCCGCCGTTTCACGGCTGGTTAAGGTTTGGTTATCGTTATAGTTAAATGGTGCAACTCAACCTTATTGTACCCATAAATTCAAATTAATGTATAAGCTTACTTTTTGGAGTGCAATAAAGTTCTATTTTTTATTTCAAAGATAAATACTGCAGATATTGACATACGTGTGCCATTTGTTAATCTAATAGATACCTTTGGTCATTGATGTTCGAATTATTGGTAAAATTAATGCAGCAATTTGTGGTGTCCGGTTATTTTGGTAATAAATTATCTATTCATTTATTATAATAATGTGGTTTTGTGGTTCCGATAGTTTATTAACTTTAACAGCGGTCAATTGCGTGTATATGATAGCTTTTGCCCGTGGCTTCACCTATCATAAAATATAGCTTATGTGAGCTGCTTTATTCCTGAGTGATCACGAATAAAGCAGCTTTCTATCCGTGAAAATTTTACGCAATCGGACCAGTACTTTCAGAGATTACCTCCTAGAAACCAAAGTTCAAATGTTTACATTTTTACGTAGATTATGAAAGTTAAATGATAGTGTAAAACAACAAGAGAATCTGAACTTTACTTAACATTTTTGAACTATTTTGATGAAGTTCCACGGTCCCTGAGAAAAATATTGAAGTGGTTCCTTTCGGCGATGGTCAATGAAGTTGAAAGATTCTAAAGTGGCAACTGCGCACCGGAAAACGCAGTGTTGAAAGGCCTCCCAAGGTGGACCAACGATCTGGTGAGAGTCGCGGGAATGCGATGGATGCAAGATGCACAGGATCCGTCGTTGTGGCGACGCTTGGGGAAGGCCTATGTCCAATAGAGAACATCTTTCGGCTGAAATGATGATAATCATGATGGTTCCGTTCGCTTGCTTTGCTAGCTCATTCTAGCCCCCTTATTCCTTTCTAACTTAATCTGTCCGTTAGAGGGTGTCCTTCAAAAATCAAAAATCAAAAACTCAAAAATATTTTTGTTTCACATAGGCCTACATGGGCACTTATAAAACGTCAGAAGCTAGTGCACGGTTCCAAATTGGTCGTTTCCTATGGAGAAGAACCGGCAAGAAACTCCATGGTTACTCTTTTAAAAAAGTGGTTGTTTTACAATATTGATAGATGTTATGTAAGAACAGTGTAGACCAGTCAAATATTGTACACAAAAGCACAATAAAAATTTTCTCATTAAAAAACAAAGTAAGTCGTAATAGGAAGTAGTCTAAGAGTTCGTGGAGTATACAGTGTTCTCACATTTACAATACAAAAAGAGGCTATATATAAAAAAAAAACAGGAATAATATAATAATTACAACTATCAATAAAATATTAAGCCTGCTTCGTTCGCTCTTCCGGTGGAAAAGGATCATAGAAACATATCTATTGTGTGGGTTTATTTAAAGTATTTCAATACAAATCGTATGATCAATTATTGTTTCTTGGTAGCTGAAACTTACTATAAACCTTAAACAACAGTTGACGATGATCGCCAATCTACTTTCCAAGCATTGTTTTGTCATTTCCCCACGGCATTTTATTGTACGTTGCGACTGCGAGACTGCAGTCAGTCGTGAGCTATTGTATAGCTTCAAATGACACTGATGATGCATGCAATCTGAGGGAATACTAATTACGGTAGACCTGCCAACCGGCCTACGTGAACATTTCTGAGACAAACAAAAGCTATTTTTGTCTTTTAAAAAGTATCTTCTGAAAAGGAAATTGGCAATATAGGCATACTTTTGGATTTTTGTTAATGATATCTGAAAAATTATTTAGATATTAAACGTATTATTAAAAAAAGCAATAATACGAAGAAGATGATAGACTATCCAAAATGCGGGCTTGCGGACGGCGAGCAATGTATAGCTCGCCGTCCGACCATCCGGTAGCCATTCGGACCGAGCCCAAATCGTCGACGGTGCGTACTGTTCCACGCGCGCTTCAGGGAGATGTCAGCAAACCGTAGGGCCCCAGCAGGGTCGAAGCCTACTGCTGTCAACACACCGAAGCCGGCGCGCCGGCACGAACCCGTCGGGTGGACCCTGACGGCTTTAAAAGTTGCGAGCCGGACAATTTTCCCGGCGGCACGATAGTCGTGGCATGCAGTGTTCACAAAAAACCGGTGGACGATTGAAGAGCGGAAAGGAGCGTGCCGCGAGGTAGATCAAGATCGTTAAAATCACGCCGCCGCCGCCGCCGAGTTCATGTCGGCGGTGCCGGCAGCTTCGATGTGTACACACTTTACTGGAGCCAAGGGTTTACTTCTGAAAGGAAAACTTGGCTCTGGTATGAAAGGCAACAAATGTACAGGAGTTGGTTTTTAATCAGTAAAAGTCTGACACACCCTCTCGTTCTTCCCAAGACGGAGATGTCATTGGATCATTTTCCCACCTAAAAAAAAGACTTTTAAAAAAATGTATTAAAAATGCCTTTTTTCCAACAAATAAACCAAATACGTTTTTAGGGTTCCGTAGTCAACTAGGAACCCTTATAGTTTCGCCATGTCTGTCTGTCTGTCTGTCCGTCCTCGCTTAATCTCTGTGAACGTTAGCACTAGAAAGCTGAAATTTGGTACCAATATGTATATCAATCACGCCGATAAAGTGGTAAAATAAAAATTGAAAAAAAAAAATGTTTTATTAGGGTAGCCCCCCTATATGTAAAGTGGGAGGTTATTTTTTTTTTTAATTTCATCCCTAACGTGTGATATATCGTTGGATAGGTATTTAAAAATGAATAGGAGTTTACCAAAATCATTTTTTGATAATGTCAATAATTTCGGAAATAATCGCTCCAAAAGTAAAAAACAATGTGTCCCCCCCCTCTAACTTTTGAACCATAAGTTTAGAAAATATGAAAAAATTCTGAAAAGTAGAACTTTATAAAGACTTTCTAGGAATATTATTTTGAACTTGATGGAAAGAACAGTTTTTGTACAAAAAAGACAAAAAGGTTCTACAAAATAATTTCTGGACTAAGTTTATATAAGTGTATATGCAAGTGTGACTGTTCCAATAAGACCCTAGGCTGATAATATTTTCATTTTCCTGAATTTCCCTACATGAAGGTATGAAGGTCGGCCTCCCCCTAAGGGGAAGAGGGCGAGCGCCACCATTCGCCCGCCCTTGTAGCTTTCAACCAGTGACTTGGACAAGCTCCCACCGACATAAAGATGAATTCCATAAAGTACTAAGTAGTCCAGTACCTTATCACATTATCCGGACAAGGAAAGACTTGAAAGAATTGTCAAGTGAGACTTTGGAATTCATGATAATATGAAATACATTAGAAGTGGTTTCAGAAGGTTAAAATATAACTAAGGGATGTAAGGTTATGATTAATTAACATTAGATCATGTGAGTAACCCACACGCAAGCGTATCAGGTCTTTGGTCAATAAAACTCACACGGTACCTCACATCCGCACTCACGGCACTTAGGGCAACACTTCCATAAGTGACGCCTGCGCTTTTCAGCAACAAAACGTCAACATCATGCTCCTTTTGAGACATGGTCCCTAGCAGTTCTCTCGAACTGTAAAACGTGACGAAGCAACCTTCCCTGCTGCAAACCGTGCGACCGTCCTTGTCTAGCAACGGGGCAAGCTAGTTCCAGTGCAAAGCGTCTACATCATGCTCCTATTGAGTCATGGTCCCTAACAGTCCTTGGACTGTATAGTATGTGATAGATATGGTCAACCCATCCCCAGGTCGTGCACCCTTTGTACAATAGGTACGTCTGCAAGATACAATGCTCGTATCTGACCGAAGTAATGGTCGCAGACAGAGTATATAAACTCAAGAGTAAATGCAAATACTAATAAATAATATAGACGAGAGTCATCACTCCAATAATAAATAGAGTTGGACATCTCAACTCTCTTGAATGCCTATATAGACAGCCCCAAAAGCGCCCCCACCACTCACCACTTCCTAGTGTTTCAGCTGGAGAGAAGAAGTGGAGGAACAAACTCTCCAGCAACACAGTTCTGTCTATTTAGTTATAAGAACTTTAGACAACTAGCCTCTCCCGCGGCTCCGCACGTAGGTCTGTGTATATTAACACAATATCAGCCTAGGATAAATTAGAATAATGAATGACTCACCCATTCACACCAACAAACACTCACACACTTTGCTACTCTAAATACTAGATCAGTCTAAGCCAAACTGAGGCCACCTGTATCTCAATGTTGGCACTTCTAAGACTTACAACGGGACACAGCCCTACAATATCTACTGAGTCAGCTAGTTTAGCTGGATCCTCCTGGACAGACCTCTCTCGGGCCCTGAAGCCAAGTGTCCTAGACGTGTGTTCCCTACTCGGCCCTGACGCTAAGTCTCTCTGGACGTCTGTCCCCTACCAGGGTCTCACGAGAAGTCCCTTCCTGCCGATCTAACCCCGTGCCTCCTTTCGCCTTAAGGCTCAGTATCGCTTGTCAATTACTTATTATTGCTTTGTTTTTTTGTATTGTTTCTAAGAAGGTTTGGGTCGCTTGGTTCTCACGACTTGCTCGCACGTGTTGGGTATTTTGGTCATTTCTTTACAATTGTGCTAAAATATTTCCCTTTTTTGTAATTGTTCCTTTCACATTAAAAGGACAATTTATGAGGGTCTAAGTGGCGCATGACGCCAGACGTGGTGTTCAAAGACGAATATAATATTTTGTTATTAATTTGGAATTAGTGACAGACAGTCACACAAGCATTTTTTTAACCTCATAAGTGGGTATACTTATTGTGATGGATGGGAAACTACGGAACCCTACACTGAGCGTGGCCCGACATGCTCTTGGCCGGTTTTTTTAAAGTAGTGACACATGCCGAGTTTCAGCTAATAGGTATACCTATTTATAGTCATAGATTATACTCAACTGAACTTTACATTGCTAAGACTAGAAATAATATCTGAAATAGCTAGACCAAAACAAATCCCAGTTCATTAAACAAAGAATAACTCGAATCTGTTTCATCTCAATTTACTATAATAATGGACATTAACGTTTGACGGCACGACGACAAGAGTCCATCAATAATACCCCACCTCATCCCCCCATAGTCCCCCCACCTGGCAATATAAATGAGAAAAAGATTAATGTGGACTGTTGGTACCAATAAATCATGAGATCTTATACCCCTTACCTTGTAAACGGTGCTTAGTAAGGGCTCAATATACAGGATGTTTTTTTTACAAGGGATTTATTAAATGAGGGTAGTAGAATTGAGATAAAATAATCAGGTGGATAACTATACAACCTTAGTTTTAGTATATGTGAAACCAAAACACGTGACTAACATTTTATGTAAAGAATATATGTACAAAATTTCATAACTGTATCATGAAAACCACAAAATTATAAGCTATTTTTATGGCAGCAAAAATACATAGTCACCGGGTCTTCCAGGCGGCTGAGGGATTGTTTTGCATTTGCACCCAGCTGTTTACTGGCATCTGATGCCCACTATGACCTGCCGTGACCTGTGTTGTACTTAGTGTCGGTGGTGTCCAACTTGTGACCTTTTTAAATATTTTTGTGAAAAAATATAACATGGTGTAAAAACTATTGGAATCGATTCAGTTACGGATTCTGAACAAACTATATTCTGGTTTCGCATATAGGTACTAAAAATAATGTTGTATACTCCTCGTCGTCTGTTTCACGTACATCGAAGGAATAAAACAATTTGCCTGCAGCGGTCTTCCCGTCTCGCCGTCCGACCGTCCGGTAACACTCCGGACCGAACTCAAGAAGTCGACGGCGGGTAATGTTCCACGAGATAACCGTAGGGGCCCAGCAGTGCCAAAGCCTACTGGGGCCATGGGTTCGCTTTTGAAGGAAAACCAGGGGCCCTGGTAAGCAAGGCGACGAAGGAACATACGAGTGGGTTTTAGTCAGTTAAATTCTGACACACCCGGGCCTCCCGTTCCGCCCAAGGGCGGGAGATGTTACTGGATAATTTCTCACCTAAAAAAAGCGGTTTTCTCGTCAGATTATAATTTAGGTGTCTTCAAGGTTAGAGTGAATAGGCTCTTAATAAACAAGTGCACATCACCATCCACTATTGCATCACTGCTTACTATCAGGTGGGATAGCAATAAGCACTGGTATATATCAATTAAAAGAAAACTCTTTTTTTTACGGTTGGAAATCATCAAATAGCTGCTTTCACTCTACGTGGGATTGCAGGTTTTTGTTGACTAAAAAACCCACCCATGTTTCCCTGGTTGCCCCTTGTATTCCAGGGTCACGGTAACTCAAAAATATCGTAGCCCGTAACTAACTATCCTTACAAATGTCAGATGCGAATGTGCTCGAAGATATTGAAATTAACTTTATTTTGGTTCACATTATTGAAACTATAAGTTGGTATAAGTACTTAGAAGTTTTGTGACAGCTTGATTGGCGTAGTGGTTGAAGGCTGCTGTACTGCGAGTTGCGGGTTCAATATCCACACGAAACAAGATATTTTTTTGCATGGGCTACTGAGGTTGCCTGGCAGAAATTGCCTGTGCAATAAGACCGCCTATTGTACACTTATTTTTGTTAAATATATAATATAACATATTTTTGTAGAACACCAAACAGCAATAATCTTGAGCTGAAATATAACTGTCATCTAAAATCTCATCCTGTATATCTACCAAATAAATCTTGATTTTGTGAGAATACATAATTCTGGGCCTGGACAATATTTTTTGTCCTACGTAGGTACAATCTATGCACGGTCTTGAAATACGGTGAAGTAGGCAAGGGGTCCTAGTATTGCTTGAAGGGAGGATTTAGGACTAGATTTAGGGATAGACATAAGTTTCAGTTCAGGGTTTTCTAAAGTAAGAATAGAGATATTAGGATTTCGCTTTGGATGGTCAAGAATTTCATTAATGTTTAAATGTTTTGTTAGAAATGGCAGTGATTGTCTATATTTGTAAGAAACAATAAATCAGAGACAGCTTTATTAGTTTCTGGATCTCGTGAAATGATTATTTTTGGGAGCTCTAAACTTACAATTCGTTTTTTTTATCTCGGAGCACAAATAGTGATGAAGAAATTGAAAGAAACAGATAAAAATGAAGTTCTATTTTTGGAATATAATATGTTACAGGATGCATTTTGGAGAGTGTGCGTAAGAATTGCATGACTTGATTCCGTCATCTCCTTTTTGCTATCGGACAACCCGACCTACGGCGAGTATCCACCCTTACATTGTTGAAACCTTATCTAAGCTCATGGGAAGAAGCTTTGCATATGGTACGGACTAAGTGTTTCAGCTAGCCGTTTATACTGTGCACATTGAAGGGCTGGAACAACCTGCTGCAGTTTTCCCGTCCGATTATAAGTTAGGTGTCTTCTAGGTTAGAGGGAATAGGTTCTTAATTCATTAAACCCTAAGTGAACGCCGGCGTTCGCGCATCTATTGTCTTAATATTGTGTCTCAAATTAACGGTATCTAAAAGGCTGGTGTGCCTCACCATCAACTATTGTATCACTGCTTACCATCATGTGTGTTCGCAGTCAAGCACTAGTTTAAATAAATAAATAAAAAACAGACCTGACGCGAAACTGATAAGATTCCTTATAGTAGTTTCATATTTACGAAGTTAGAGACAGGGTTTCATCACTACATCCCTGTTCTCAACCATTTCCTTGTAACATTCAAAACATTTAGGTACTCAAATTGTTCAGCAACTGAAAAGTTTTGAAAGTGCCAGATAGTGATAAAGAGCAAATAATTTGTGTGTAAGCCAACTCAAAGCGTGCAGTTGCCTATTAGCGCTTGTTTGCACCTAGATCTAAATTGACTACTGATTCTAATAGTGTGACTATCTGGTGTTGAGCATTTTTGTCTATCTACAGTCAATTAAAAGGATAATAAATAAAATTATAAAAATAATTTATTTCAGATCGTAATCTATTTTATTTTAGTAATCATTGCCCTAAAAACTATGTACTATAACTAGCGTAAAGTCTGTCTAATAAGTTAAACGACTTGGGTAATTATTAGGATTTAATGAAATCTGATGTTGTCATCACGGGTTCAATAATGAAGGTTGATTAAGAGATAGAGATCATTGTTTACTAACAGAAAAACCTTATGAAAAGTATCGAATATAAGTATTTTTTAAATGGTTAAATATTATACAAAATTCCCAAGTCGGTTGACTTATTAGACAGACTAGACTTGGCCTTATAATTTTCTCACTGCAGGCTCACACCTCCTCTTTTGGTGAGAAAATGGTCCGGAATCCTACATGCGGACGCAGTGCAAGTAGATGGATGTCACACGTCTTCGAATTTCTGGTTCTAAGAATCTTTCGATGTCTCCTTGGTTCATTTTGAGAACAGTGTTGATGAAATAAAAAGCATAAAATAAAGCACTTGTTTAAAGCCGAGACGTATGAATAGTATCGGGTTGGTTGACGCTAAAACACCACTGTTCCAAAATTACACTACGAATGCCGAAAACAACAGTACCGGTTAGGAAAAGCTACACCTCAGAATACGCTATGTTACTGCACCGCATAAATTTCACTACACACTACTGTGATACCACACCGGTCCGTACACTGTAGGCCAAAGCAGGGTTGTTTATTTAGTCGAACCAAGAACAACGTAGATTTGTGTACTTGAATTTTGGTTCAGCTATTAAAGTAGTGGATTCTCTGCCTTACTCGATGAAAAGTATATAATAATATTCCACACAACTATCACACAACGCCGTCTAGTTCTAAGCTAAGCAGAGCTTGTGTTATGGGTACTAGAAAACTGATAAACATACATATATATTTCTAATATTTCTAAATACGTACATATTATAGATAAATTACACCCAGACACAGAACAAATGATCATGCTCATCACACAAACATTTGTCCTGGGTGGGAATCGAACCCACGACCTCCGGTATAGCAGTCAGGGTCACTAACCACTAGACCAACAGGCCATGAATTTACTGAAGGTCAACATAAAAGATGGATGGACTTTGTAAGGAGTAATATGAAAGAAAAGGGAGTTAGTGATGGTGACAGGACGGAAAGCGAGAAAAAAACTTGTTGCGCCGACTCCAAATGCCCCAACAAGGGCAGAAAGATGATGATAAACATGATTATTGTGTTCGTTAATCAATCATGCCTGAAATGTTATACGGATGAGGATCTTTGGATGTAGATAGATCTACCATTTTTTGAGGATGGTAAACTATCCAATAACTTTTCCTTCTTTAAATTGAGCAACAGAGAGTGTCAGACTTATACTGACTAAAACGCACTAGTGTTCTTCTAATTGGCTGCGTCAGCTTGTTGTGCTTTAGAGCAATTCCACAGACCTTGTGGACCTTGGCCTCGGTATAGAAATGGCATACTTTTTTATCTAGGTACTATATTGGCTTGGGATTCAATGAGAAGAATTGGGTGTTATTCTTTCTTATATTCTCTATTGTACAATATTTTATATTATTTGTTACCTTTTATTATTTATTTTTTTACAATATTTTATATTAGGTAACAAATAACATTAAAATCATTGTTTGAAAACAGCAAAAAAATTAGGTATTAAATGAAGGAGTAATCAGCATTTCAAATATTAAATTGAGGAAGAGTGGGGATGAGGTGGGTACAGGTGTTCCGCAATCTCTTTTACACGCATATAACCTAATGGCGGTGACGTCACATTTCAGTATGCGCATCCTTCATCTGTTACTTGCCTCTTACCCCCTTCACTTGATTGAAAAGGTTTCTAATGAAATAATTATGGTTTAATGTCTTGTTTCTTTCAGTCCATCCAAAGGTTGTCTGTAAGAGATCACCCTGTACGATAAGACCGCCTATTGAACACTTATTCTTTTAAATATTTGTCTTAAATTGTTGTTAATGTGGTGTACAATTATAATAGATAAATAATTATTTATTTATTTTTGAACTTATTTAGAAAATTCTTTCCGTTTTCGATATATGATAAAGTGTTATTTTAAATAAATGATAAAAAAAAGTTGTCAAGTTGTCAAGTGGTAAATTTTCAATTTTCACACGGGTAAAACTAGTTAACTTTAAAAGTGTAGCCTGTAGTTCTACCTATAGTTATTATAATTATCAACTAACAATTTCGTGATTATATAGCACAGTATGCAAAGCTGGGAAAACACGTTAGTAAACCACCATCACGCGATCATTGATATTATAATATGCCTGTCGTGTCCCGTTTTAATTAGTCATAAGTGAAAAAGTTTACAATGGGATATGACGTTGATAGAGCAGCTTACATTTATAAAATAAGATTTTATAATTAATGATAAAATTAATTATAAGTGGCATAATCACATTAATATAAAGAAAATGAAAGTTTATATGAATGTATGTATGTCTGTCTGTTACACTTTCACGCTCAAATGGTTGAAAGGATTTGGATGCAATTTGGCACACGGTTAGAATGTGTTCTAAAACAGCATTTAGCATATTTAATCCTCCCCTGATAAACCACATTTTATACAACAGAATAAAAAACCCATATTATTATAAGTACTTAGACATGATTTGAATGAATTAGTTTCGTTCCAAATTTGAATTAGAAGGGAAAAAAAATGATACTTTTTTAAAAGGAACAAAATTTATGGCCAGACAAAGTATGATATACCATTATAGATAATGATCTCCCCAGTACTAATTCCACGCAGGAAAAGCCGCTGACTGAATCTTAAGTAATATTTTAAAGAAATAGTGTCAAAAAGTAGAATTATTATACCACTAGCCGCTGCCAGCGGCTTTACTCGAGTGAAAGAACTTATAAAATTCATCATCATCATCATCTCAGCCGACAGACATCCACTATTAGACATAGGCCTCCCCAAGCATCGCCACAATGTACGAACCTGAGCATACCGCATCCATCGGAAAAAAAAAATCGGATAAAATTGCTCCAAAAGAATATACTCCAGGGATGAAAAAACACCTGTGTGCTATTTCTGGATGTGACCTATCAATGTGCCAAATTTCATCTATATCCGTTCGAGCTTGAAGAAATAAAAAAAAACATACAAACACAATCGCAAACTTTCGCTCGCTCGAGAAATAACAGTCTCAGATTCTCAAAAATTGTTCGGTATGAATTAAATGAAATACCCTGTTACTCTGTGAAATTAAATATTAAATATCTGAGGCAGCTCATAAAATACTTGCAACATTATTTACAAAAAGCCCAGTGGTATCCAAGACCGGGTCTGCGGGTACAAACACAATTTTTCATTTTGCCCCGGCGCCAGGACAAAGAGGAATTTTAATGCAATTTAGTAGTCGCATTGTACCCTAGAGTTGTTGGCATTTTTACAGCACACGGCTTACGAAAGGTGTCACGAAAAGAATGGACCTAAAAAAAATAATTACTCACCCGTTACTGTGATATTATAAGTAAGGCTTGCATTTTTAAAAGGGTTATGAGAGTTCGCGTATGAGGGCTAACATTTTTCGCACTCATGAAATATTTGTATCGAAATGTGATGTGAAAAGTGGTTTAAATATAAAATGGTAGCAGTACTTTAGAAATGGTACCTGTTATAGAAACTGGGTATGTGGTCGTAAGGCAAAAGGTGCATTTTTTCAGAAGATTCGTTTTTAAAATGTTAATGATTTATAAGTAATTTGTGAATCATTTTGTAAGTAATTTGTGATGTAATCAATAGCCAGTTTAAGATCACACTTATTTTTTTAGTATACACTAGCTGAATAAATACAGTATATCTTTCGATATTGTCAACCAATTGCGATTTAACATATCCTAAGTAATCTGTCAAGTTAGACACTATTTTAAGGTACAAAAGTTATCTTCATCGATTTCGTACACTTTACATGATGCTTGCACAACATAAAACTTTTACAGATTTATTATATGTATAGAATAATAACTCTGTACTCAAAAACATGTCACGCCTTTGTGCGTAGGAGGTATCGAATTAGGTTTTGAATAATTTCACTCCATGTTAATAAAAAAATGGCAGCTTTCATCGACGGCCGGCGGAAATTGCCAAAAATAAAAGTGTCATGTCGTCCATTATGATGCTTTTTCCTTGTAGATAATAGATTTATTGTACCCCTCTTATTTTTAGCGATGGTAAATCATTAAATCCCGCTCTGGATGGGGCGAGAGGATATGTCAGGCTTTTACTGACTAAAATCTGTAAAGCTCTTGGTGTTTCAGGGCTACAGGAACTCTTTCGAATAATTCCTGTTAACTTTTCTTTTTATTTAATAATTGTCAACGAGGATTAAAAAAAAAACAAATGTTTTTATTATTATTGCTTAGCTTGGAACTAGACGGCGTTGTGTGATAGTTGTGAAATATTATTATTATTATTTCATATTTATACATATTAATCGTATTTTTAAATAGTTCTTATTGAAAAGGAAATTAAAAAAAAAAACATTTAATAGTACAAAAAATAGTAGCCCACCGGCATCGGGAACAAGGTCCAAGCAACCGGAGGTCAGGGCTCCTGAGAAAGGAACCTCCGGAAAATACGTGCCGTGTCTAGGAGTACTGCCTTCTGGATCAAGCCCTTGATCCAACTGACTAACGAGAGCCTCCGCAGATGTTGGTCGAGGCTCTTGGCTATTATTATTATTCTTTCACATAGGCCTCCAGGGGCACTTATAAAACGTCAGAAGCCAGTGCTAGTATAAATTTAGAAATAGTATGGATTGTAGAATTAGAATGATGTGTTACTGTAACAATATTCTGTTGCAACTACAATATTGTACAAACCAGTTAAGATTAAATTAAATATAGACATAGTACAACGTATGAATTTGTTAAACCAACCAAGGCGGCATAATTATATGTACGAAAAAGCCCATTTGAGTTTAAAAAAATATTTGTAGCTTCTTACAATGTTAATAATATAAATGTATTGTTGTTACAGTTGTCAGCCACGTTGCTGGTGTTCCTCCACCTATCGATGCATGTCGTCGACGAAGGACATGCTGTCAATCCTAGTGAGTATTGTATTGATTAATGTATTGTATTGTGGTGTAACAGAAAAAGCTATTGTCCACACTGCTACAAAAAAAAAAAACAGAAAAATAAAATTGGAATAATTGTGTGAGAATCACATAACTTAATTCTGCCATCACCTTTCTACCATCGGACAACCCGACATACGGCGATCATCTACCCTTACGTTGTTGACACTTCTACAGGTCCAGACTAAGCGTGTCGCTTCGTTGTTTATACCGTGTACATGGAAAGGCTGCAACAATTTGCCTGCTGTAGTTTTGCCATCCGATTATAATTTTTGGCTGTCTTCGAGGAGTGAATAGACTCCTCATAAACTAGAGCGCCTCACCATCAACGATTGCATCACGGCGTACGATTAGATGGCATCGCAGTAGTAGTGCGTGGTTATTTCAAATAAAAACTCCTCAGCCACTTTGAATTTGGGCACGACATAATCATAGCGGTAAGTCCCCTCTTTTAGAAATGGCTGGAGAGACTTTACGGAGCTCTCACCTTTCGCATGACGCAGGTTCTCAGCGGAATTACCATGTCCAGTGAGGTTCTTGCACCTGATTGATGACACCATTGTGCGGACCGCCTAGATGACATGGTGGAGCATAATGGTAGCAGTCCGGGCCTTGGTTGAGGCCGTGGTCCGGAGCGAGGAGGAATGGCAGGCGGTCGCCGACTTTTGCGAAGCAGTAATGCTCGCAAAGGAGGAGGCCGAACGCATCAGGCAACGGCGTTATCGCCGCCGCCGTTACCGGGATTCTGATCCCGATTTCCGGCCGACGTAGACGCGGGCTTGCGGAGAGTAAGCAATGGGTAGCTCGCTGTCCGGCCGTCCGGTGACTGTCCGGACCAAGCCCAAGTCGTCGACGGCGCGCACTGTTCCCGCGCGCCTCAAGCAGTTGTCAGCAACAGCAGGGACCCAGCCGGGTCGAAGCCTACTGGGGCCAGGGTTATCCGAAAGGGCGCTCGAGCCCCGGTATGAAGGCTAGAAGGAACGGGGTGGGTCTTTTAGTCAGTAAGAGTCTGACACTATCTCCCGCTCCGCCCAAGGGCGCGGGATGTCAATGCATGATTTTTCCCACCATAAAAAAATGGTAGCAGTGTGCCTATGTCCACCAGTTCCCCCCTAGAGCGGGAAAAATCCTTGAATGATTTCCCACTTAAAAAAAACCACATTTGTTTCAGAAAACACGGCGAAAATAGCTAAATTACCTTCCGTTTAATCCAATCAGCCGGTCGTTGTAAGCCATTAAAGAGGAAGTTAAGAAACTCTTTCCCTCCTCTGCATTTTATCGTCTGATTAATTTAATTGCGGTTAGTGCGAACAGTAGCTTTGCGGGGAAACTTGACAACGGACACTTGTTTTTAATGATCTTCTTGTGCCTGGACATGCTTCATTAACATTTTATATCGGAAATCTGCATAAAAATGTCTGAAGAACTGTAGTTCTTTAGGATAGTTCTGCATCTTGTAAATAAATCAGACTTTTAAATGGCGTGAGAAGAAAGAAATGAGAATGAGACCTGAAATGGCTCGATGGTAACTGCCTCGAATTACAAGTTATAGGTCACGAGTGCAAACCCAGCCGGAAGCCTTACTTTGTGTAATTTGTTTCGTCACCACTTCTCTCGAAATGGTGAAGGAAAACATCGCGAAAAAACTGGTCTTGTCCTAGAACTAAAAATTGGAAATGGATACATTCACCGATCCGAATTGGGCTCGCGTGGTATATTGTGGCCCATTTAGAGCAGAAGCCTGAGTAGAGAGAACATTAAAAATGAAGTTTATTTTATATTGTATTTGAAAATGCGCCAGAGATTTTTTAAAGATATGGGTATTATAGATATTTTCCGATAAAAAGAACAACAGTTAATGCCAGAGCAGAGAATCGACACAGTAAAAAATAAAAACGAAAACATGTGTTACTCTATCGCGCTATTAATTCATTAAACCCAAAGCAACCGCCAGTGTTCGCTCTCTCATTGTTTTTCTATTGTGTCTCTAATTACGGCATTCGAAAAGTTAAACAGCTGAACGTATTTATATGAAAATTGTCACATGGGTGGACCATGTCCAGAAATCGAGCATGATAGGATTTTTTATGTCACGAGTATATTGCGATAACTTTCTACTTTCACGTAAGCGAAGCCATTGGCAGAAGCTAGTGCTATATATAAGTTTACGCAGAGCTGACCATGAATTTATAAAAAGGTTCAAGAAATCATTCCTAAGATCTTCGCATTATGATATAAATTCAATTTAAGTCAAACATTTATCTCTCTAACTCCTATTTGAACCTTCATTGAACCCGTTTTATTCGTCGAAAGCCATCTTGATACGTACATAGTTTCCCTTTAGGTTGTAATACCGGTGGTCTCTAAATCGGGTTGCTTTTGTTGTTTGATACTTAAATCCGGGCTGAACCCAGCATTTGACACAGAAACCCGGACTCACCGCGAGCGAAACGCAATCATCCAGCTTAACTTCAACGGGTAATTCCACTGGTACAAGTTTAAGCGTAAATAACGAGTAGAGGAAGAACTAGTGAAGAGTTTTTAATAGTTGTTTGGAGATACGCTGATGGTTAACTGGTCGTGTCTTGGCTATTAATGTTGAATGTTTTATGAAGTCATCCTTTGATAAATTGTGCAAGAAAGTTGCGAAAGCGATGGAGTTTTTTTTGTAGTAAACTGCCCGCGATTTGAGATTTAATTTGATTTTTTTTTGGGGTATCATCTTTTTCCTGCTCTAGGGCGAGAGGGCGTGTCAGACTTTTTCTGATTAAAAGATCACCTAAGTATGTCTTTCAGTTGTACTTTGTATTCTAGGACCACGTTTCCTTTTTAAATTCCCTGTGACCCTATCGGGCGGTTTAATTTGCGTTAGAAGTATTTTATTATCACAAGGGTATTACCACAAAATAGATAGGTACAGAAGTCAGATTGACTTCTGTACATACAAACATACATACACAGTACATACAAAGCGCGCTTGAGCAACGCACACATCGACACCGCTCACAGACACGACGTCTCGGTCGCATCTCGGCTCACTCGTCGAACAGTTCCGGCTCAAACGTTCATTGGTGTGCGTCCACAGAGCGTAGGTATAAAAAGTGAAGTATATACATGAGATTGTCTTCTGTACCTAACTATTTTGTGGTATAACAATGATGTCATCAAACAACTCCGCTCGTCTCCGCCTTGGGAGAATTTTATTGACCCATCTGTGTTCTGGACTTCAGTAGCATACAGTTACTGGCATTAATAACCTCAAATTCGGCTAGCTGTCCTTACAGAGGTCGTAGTAGATGCTCACTCATTTGTAACTCCTTTTAAATACATACTTAAAAGTACCTACATTCACAATACTTTTTTTAAGTCCAGGTTGACACCATAGGTAAGTCGAGTTAAGCAGACAACTATCTCATAGCTTAAAGCAACTACTTAAAAAATCCAACGTACATACGTAATAACCTCGAAGTAAATAAACATTATATATATGTACAACCGTGTGAATTACATTCACAAACACTTAGAACAACGATAGTAAATTCAACTAAAATCCCAGAATAGCCTAACTTAAGTACTTGGGATTATAATAATAGACGTCTAAATAAGCCTGTTCTGTATACGTTTTGGGTCGTCCCAAAGGCTTTGCATTGATGTTCTCTTGTTTGTTGTATAGTAATGATGCTTATATTATAACCGAAAGGAAATAACCAAAATTATACGAGTATGACCCAAAGACATTCACAATAGTAAAGGCAATTAAGATATGCATCTATGGATGACCATTGATATATAATTTAGATATGGTATGGTTAATTTAAATTTTGAAAAAAAAAGACTATCGAACTTGTTGGTTTTATATAAAAATGTTCAACACTAGGAATCCTACATAGAAAAATCCTACATAAACCTTATGTTATGTTTAAGTAGTTTAAAAAGTCTGTAACAAAAAGTGGAAGAGTATGTTGATGAAAATATAAAGAACAATAGATTTCGACTCTAAATCAGTAAATGAGATCACAGTAAACTATAAGCACCAAAATAATATCGTCATTACTTTTTCGGCATCTGCATTCAAAAACTAAACGACAGGGAAACTCAGCTCCTGAATCGTCTTCTTCCTGCCCTTATCCCATATTACTTGGGATCAACGCAACACGTTTTTGAATGTTCGACGTCAGAGCGTCCATTATCATCTGGGAAAGGTGAGGGCTGAGAGCCGACCCTTGATGTAAGCCGACTGCTACATTGAAGTTTCCAGTGGTGCCTACTGTGGACCGGACTTAGGTACTACATAGACTGGACCTCGCTCGTATCAACTGTATATACTTCAAAAAACTATGCAAGTGCGAGTCGGACTCGCGCACTGAGGTTCCGTGCAAACTACAATTCCCGAATGGAGTCTCGAAGATTTTTCCGATTTCCAAAAAAATTTTTTTTTGTGACGCAGGTTACAACAAATTTACTGCTTTCAGATTTTTTTCCGATACCTATGCTATAAGATCTTGCTTTGTACCAATTTCAGGATTCTGGGTCAACTGGAAGTACTCTATGAATTTCGATCTTTCAGAGTATCAAAATAGACGTTTTTTGCAACATAAACCGCTGTATCTTTTTTATTCGTTAACTTAGAAGTTTGATTTTTTCACAGCTTGAAGGGACCGCAGACTTGAGTATAATATGGTTCTAATTTCAACTCGATACGTCCATGCGCTCTCGAGATAGACAGACACACCACGGGCACGGACACGGGTCTTAACAGACAAACAGACGGACAGACAACAGAGTGATCCTATAAGGGTTCCGTTTTTTCCTTTTGAGGTATGGAACCCTAAAAATCAACGCCTCAATATAAGAGAAACAAGATTTTGTAATGAAAATCATTTTTTTCTTAGCAAGCTTTTATAGCGTAGTACACCTGTATAATTAATACTCGTCAAGATGAATACCAGCCCGAACTCGTTGAGGTTGTGTCGTTTAACTACCGAGTTTCTGACGGCCACCTTCCGGTTCCATCATCAGATCAGCTCCATGTCATGATAATTTCGTATTGTCATCTGATTAACATATGCATGAAAAATTTTATCTCAATCGGTAACCCTGTATCAAATTTAATTTGCAAGAGTTGATTACAGACATAAATATTGTTCAGTAACAAATTTGGTTCAACAATACTGAGGTTGACCTCTCCTTTTAAGTATGAAAACACCTGTGCCAGGAGAGGCCGCTCTCCCTTAACTTAATTGCATTTTTGTATCTCAATAATTTACTTATACGACATCTATATGATTAAATTAATATAACAGTGAACAGTGATCTAAGTCTACATGAGCATGAATATTATAAACATCGGCACAGGTGAAACTAAATAAAAGCTTGTAAAAACAAGTTACTAATCGGGTTGAGCTAATACTTGGTGTTAAATGCGCAATGCAATCTCATAATATCCCTTCCTAGTTATTTTTTCCATTTACCATGCTATCGCCGTGTTCATAGCGACATGTGTGTCGAATATGTAGTGAACCTGATGACTGTAGTGTGCGTCAACGATTAGTGCGCTCACCCTACGTGCGTGTCATGGCAATGCTGAAAAACGCGCAATATACACGAGTGCACTATGAAGTGTGCAACTACCCTAATAGCTTCGTGCTGTTACTATATTTTTTCTTTGTTGTAAAAAACATACATTTTTGAATTTAGAATGCCAGTTTAGTATCAAAAGTTGTATTTATTTATTGCAGTGTTTTTTTTATACATCAGGAATCATATAAACCATTTATTTTTGAGCTAGGAGGAATGGCAGGCGGTCATGTCCTTTTGCGAAGCAGTAATGCTAGTGAAATAGGGGGCGGCACACGTGAACGAAGGTCCTCAAGCCTCAGCTGCCGAAATTCCGACCCCGACTACCAGTTACGGTAGACGCAGACTTGCAAACTTCGAGCAATGGGTAGCCCGTATTCAACCGGACCGAGCCAAGTTGTCAACAGCGCGTAGTAACCCAGGCGCTCCTCAAAGAAATGTCAACAAACAATAGAGGCCCGGCAAGGCTGATGCCCGGTAGCTGGGACCGCGGGGAATTTCTGAAAAGGAAACTCGTAGACCAAGAACGCGAAGGGCAACTGAAAGACACCGGTGTGGTTTTAGTCAGTAAATATCTGACACGCTTCTCGCTGAGATCATTGGATGATTTCCACTCTTAAAACAGAAAACACAATGGAAGGAATTTTAAATAAAGAACAATTTTTTCTGGCAGAGTTTTTTCTTTTCATTATAGGTATTGTCAAAATTATGATCTAGTACTACTTTTAAAACCTACATAGGTACTTAGTATCTGCATCAAAGTTCTGAATTTATAACAAATCCCTAAAATAAATCCTTTATTTAAACCCAATGAATTGAGTATTTTATTAATTTAACTTGATATTTTTCTTTAAACTTACAAGTGCCAAGTCTTTAACATATTACAAGACTTTTGTAAACCAGTGTTGTGAAAAATACCTCATCACTCATTCTTGCTTGTGCAATCAAGTAATGAATAAGCTTCCGGTCAGCCTCGCTAATTAACTAATAATAGGTATACAATATTGTACTTGCTGAATAATAATGCTCAGGCAATAAATGTGCGCTGGACATCAACATTTTTTTTTTGCTGGTAGCACGAGTCATGGCTTGCTCCAACAGGGTTCTGGAAATGATAGCTGACAGAGTGGACTGTCCGTACATGGTTCACTGCTGTAATTTATATGTGCCATGCCAGAATTTTATTTACTAACACTTAGGTTAAGATTATTGTTACTAACGCTCAATGAGTTTTACTCGAATTTATTGTTAATATTAAAATATTTTTGAATATTGTGTTCGGCAATTTTATATTGTTTTATTTAAGCTTAAAACAAAAAAATAAAAAATAACCAAACACAAGAAAACACAGTGTTTAGCTTTGATATTATAATTAATAAATGAAAAAAAGAAGACAAAGTTTATTCTATTCTATTCTGTTCTATTCTGTTCTGTTCTATTCTATTCTATTCTATTCTATTCTATTCTATTCTATTCTATTCTATTCTATTCTATTCTATTCTATTCTATTCTATTCTATTCTATTCTATTCTATTCTATTCTATTCTATTTTATTCTATTCTATTCTATTCTGTTCTATTCTATTCTATTCTATTCTTTGCTATACTATTCATCTACATTTGAACACAACGTGACTAAAGTTTGCCTGAAGTTTTTATAAAAATATTAGTTCTCACAATCGACGTGGCTCACTTCTTGTTAGGAGATGCCTCTCGTAGTTTTAATTATTTTTTATAACAATGAAAATAACATTGCTGAGATTGGAGAGATAATAACGTGGCAGTCAAGCTTATTAATAATGTAAGTAAATAAAGAGTGAATCCAGTTAAAGATAACACGCTAAGTGCTTTTGTCTGCCGGCTTTCTGACATGTTAACAAATATTATTATATCGTGTTTTCTTATGGACCAGGAATATATTCGCATTTTCGACAATCATCACCACTTTCAGTAAGTGGTTTCGTTTTTATAATCATTTATTTTAGTATTTTGAAAGAAATGTAATATTCAACAAAGTAAATATTAATGTCAGTGTAAAATATAAACTGAATATCAATATCAAATTGTAAAATGGATATAAAAAGGCACAATTGAATTTAAAAAAAAAAACAAGAGAGAAGAAAAATTACAACAATAAAGTCTTACGCTAAACTAATGTTTAACCCATGAAGTACTTAGGGGAAAATACTGCTTTTTTTAGATTATTGCGGACAGATAGGAAGCACCCATGGCCTTTTTATAATATTTAAGGATAAGGATATTCTAGAATACCTGGTCATTCAAACAAATTGATTATTGGGACAGAATACTGCAAATAATCTAGCAAGGTCACATATTACATTTTAATCAACATACAATTTGGCAGTAATAATATAAAATAGTAGTGCTAATCTGTACCCCAAGCCAAGTTGATAATCTGCAATCGTTAACGCTAGTAGAAATCTTCAAAAGTACGGGAATGACGTCATCTCAATGCTCAGTCACGTAGTCAGAACTAAAGAATCGGGGGCGTGGCCAACTCGAGGCGTTCGATTTAACTTGGCTAGGAGGGCCGGAAATCAAAATCATTTATTTCAAATAGACCATTTGCGGACACTTTTGAATAGTCAGTCCAAGAAAAGTGAAGCTAAATTGCACGTTCCAAAACGTAGGTCTCTATGAAGAAGAATGTGCAAGAAACTCCATGGACACTTTTTAAAACATATTATGAGTTACATAGATCTTGGTTAAATATTTCTTGTCGCTTCTAATATGTGAGCACAATGTAGGTAGATACGTAATAATAATAAGTTATTATTCTTTTTATTAAATGTAATTAAAAATAGAAACCGAATTAAGCCACTGGCAGCCAAGAGATGACCATCTCAACCGATGGCACCCGTTCATCAGCCCCACTCAGCTCAACCATTTTAAAGGGAACCGAATGACCCAATAACACGTGCCACCACCAGCAAGACATTTGGGTGAGCATGACAAAGTCTCAACTGCCATGCTCGTAATGTCAAACAAGTTGTAACCTTATAAAGATGCTTCTGCCATGGTGCTTCCCATTCACAAAAATTAAAAAAAAAATGCTAAAAAAGTGCGGAAAATTCACCTTAACTACTCGCAGGTACAACAACTATTACTTGTTAAGCTATTATTAATGATATAAAAAAATAAAGATCAAGTGATGTTAGAAAATTATCTGCACAACTCAGTTAATGTACTTAAGTACATAATATCTGCCTTTGTTACAATCGCTATTTATAACAATCGCATTGTCTGTAACACATATATATATATACAAACAGCAGTATAGCTTCAAGTTTATCTAACTAAATATCTCCACACAATACCACTACACCGTTTTCACTTCCTCATCAAGTCCCAAACACAATAGATGAGATTACGATAAATGGCTATAATCCAGTATACAGTAGCTGACATGATATTTGTCACTAACCCAGCTATATCAAGTGTTATTGTGAATTAATCAGTGCTTAGACACTGGCGCAATCAATCCCTATTATAACTCAGTAAGCATTGAGACTGTGGCACTTGGAGTATTAATATGTCAAGCTATATTATGTTCTGTGTAGCTTCGCTTGAATAAAAATCGGAACCAGGATAACGAAGCCTAATATTCAAACTATTTACCGCGGCCCCAGAATGCAAAAGGCTACTGAAAGGCACTATAAGCCTGTAAATCATTCAATGATGAATTCTGTAAATTATTTACTGAAAAAAGAAGAATAAAAGTAAAAATATATTGACTAAACTTTATTGTACCTACACGAAAACGAGTATGCTTTGAAGTGGACGTGATCAAAGTTTCATCCAAATCTGTTAGACAAACTTTATAGACTTTATATCTACAAATATAATATTAATAGAAAGTGGCGTTCCTATTTGTATATGTAACTAGCTTTTGCCCGCAGCGTCGCTCGCGTGCATAACATATAGCCTATGTCACTCAGGAATAAAGCAGCTTTCTATTGGTGAGAGAATTTTAGCAAACGGACCAGTACTTCCAGAGATTACCTTCTGCAAAAAAAAAAACAATCTACTACCACTTTATTATATCAGTTTGCGAATAAACATAGTATAAACGAATGACCTACTATATAATTATTATCTGAAACTTTTAGTAGAAGTATAGAGACTTAATATTTTACTCATAATAAAAGAATGGCAATGTTGGCTTTGTAATATTCATGTTGTTCATGGGTCTCAGCCCTCCCCTCTAGGATAGGGAGTAGCCCGTAATACCTAAATAATCCCCTAAATTTCCCAGTACAAAAAAAAGAATACCTAATATATTAGTAAGTTAACAGTGACACCAATACGAAACCCAGCTACGTTTTTAAGGTTGATATATTTATACTTTGTATGAAACCCTACATTTCCTCAAAGATTTATCTTTAACACATTTCTGTTTGACTACCATACATTTGAACGGTTTTAGCGCCAGAACACACAAGTTAATGGATAAATTTGATAAACCTTTATCGATACGCACCGTCACTACTCTATGTTTGCTTTCTCGATGGCAGTGTTGGCTCGTAAACATAGTGTGGGGCGACCCTTGTTCTCGATTACCGCTCACTCAAAATTGTACTTAATAGTTTTGGTGTTAACGTTCATAATCGTATATAATTTACTGATAATTTCACGACTATTGGTTATTACGTTGCCACGTACATAGTAAAGAAACCCTACGTAGCATTTGGTCTGTGGTTCGAGGACTGCGTTTTGTGGATTGTCATGACGGCGTGACCGCGTGTGAGTTATGGGCAGGGAAATTAGAGGCTATAGTAGTAAGGTCTGCATGCAAATTAGGGGCCGATATATGGCTTCGTGTCATATTGTGTAGAGCTGCACTCGATCGAATCGTAGTCGTAATAATAAGCTATTGAATGTTTCATTATCACAGTTTACAATATCAGGGGTCTTACTATGCCGTGTTACAGTGTTAATCGTGCGAGCGAGAAAGAGAAATGGTTTATGTAGTAAACTCTATATAATTTTATTCCTTTAACAGTTCAATTTAGGTCGTAAAATGGATCGCGTTAAGCTCTGGGTAGAACTGCTGGACTTTTATTTACATTTTTTACATAGAAAAATGTAATTTACATTCTTATAAAAACTTAACAAATTTTACTGTACTTACAAATAACTAAATTAATAAACATCTTAATAAATATATGTATTTACAAACGTGTTTAAAAAATAATCAATGGATAATTTTTATCCACATTTCTGTAACGGGAACAGTGCTCAGAAAGCTGGCAGCATTGCCACGTTGAATGGCCATGCTGAAATTTTGGCCAAAAAAGTCTCAATTTTCAATACTCATTGTATTATAGCTGTTAGAATTTTTGTCTAAGAAGTGTATGCTTATTATGATTGTTCAAAAGCTAGGTACTTCAAGAAAAATCAAACTACCTTTACTGAAGTATTCTCAACTGTCAGAGGAAATTGCTGTTTATAAAACTCTTGTCGAATACTTTTTCGGAGAATCAGATACTAGGAAAACCTACCTTATATTTCAAACCAAGTTGATTTTCCAGGGATAATAATGATTCCTACTTAAAAACCTGTCTATAATTGGTCTCTTGATATCAAAAAATAACTACTAA
The DNA here is from genome assembly GCA_929112965.1 of Mythimna albipuncta. Lineage (NCBI taxonomy): Eukaryota > Metazoa > Arthropoda > Insecta > Lepidoptera > Noctuidae > Mythimna > Mythimna albipuncta. The sequence goes on from OV815969.1 coordinate 15,096,611, forward strand.
AATACTCTCTTCCAGATTTCCAGCTACCTTAGGAATGGACTAGGACAGTAAGCAATAGGTAGCACGCCTTCTGGCCGTCAAGTAACCGTTAGGATCAAATCCGAGTCGTCGACGGCGCGTGGTGTTCTAAGCGCACCTCCTAAAGATTTCAGCAAACTGTAAGGGAACAGTAGGGTCGAAGCCTACTGGGGTCAGCATCTAAAAGGGAAACCCGGGATCTTGGTACGCAAAGCAAAGAAGGAACATAGGAGTGGGTTTTAGTCAGTAAAAGTCTTAAGTTTAAAGTCTCCCAAGAGCGGGACTTCTCCCGCTCTTGGGAGGAGCGAGAAGTAGTCTTTGGTTGGAAATCCCACCTAAAAAAAATTACTAAATAACTTTCTAACATTAAATTCAATAATTTCCACCCAAACGATTTTAATCCTGCCCAATATCCAACCCCAAATGAAATGGGAACCAACATAATTGCACTGGCTGCGTCGAAATGGGTTGTGCGCATTTTTAGTGGGTGAAAAACAAAAGTTTTATTGGAGTGGAGCATTCAACACAGGAGAGCCGTTTCAGCTTTTGAGCAGGTTAATGTTCATCACAGAAAACAAGGGAACCGGTGAAAATTCACTGCACTTTGTACATGCAGCCGGGCATTTCGTCCAACTCTACAGCAGTTTAGGACGGTTTTTTTGTGAAGCCGTTCTGCGAATCTGCGAACTGGCCCGTAATTATTGGCTTTGTTTAATCAACTTGCCTTCCTACTCATTTTTGAAAACGGAACGTGACCGTTTCCATTTTTAATTCTAACTAGTTTCTGCGGCTTTGCCCCCGTGATAGTATTTGTCCTATACAAACTTTGTAACCCCGTTTCATTTCCTTAATTTTGTAAAATCCTCTCTTAGTGTTCGCCTACGCCATAAAAGGAAACCTTATGATTTTCAGACTCCTAGTCACAGTTTCAGCTGTGCATCGATATGTCTTTCAGTCAAGGTTTCATGATAATTATGTCAATTCTTGTTTGGCCTACTTTCTTTAGACCTTTAGTTATGATATGGCCAAATGAGGATTGATATATCATCTAACGTTAACGTTGAAACGATCTGGCCAGTTTTAGTTAGACATATTTTGAAGTAATCAATTCCAAGATCTGGTCACGACATATATGTTATGTAGATTAAGGCAGGTCCTCTTTATGTCTTACTTCTGTGACTGTCATTTCGAAACTACTAGTTTCGTATTCGATTCGTAACTAATACTACCAGTTTCGCACAACTGGCTGGCGGTTTTTGTGAATCCATTGTGAACTTTCGAGTCTGCGAGCTGACCGGTATTGCTCGATAGTTATGGCTTTTATTGGTAGCGTTCTAAGCGAGGCAAATGGATTGTCTGTAGTGTTGCGGTCGACATTTTTGAAATGGAAATGTTGAACTATTACGTCGGTTCCCTTTATAAATTCCAGTTGGAATGTGTTTTATTTGAAAGGAGTGATTGTTATTGTCGTTTGAATTTCTAGTTCATACAGTTTTGATTAGATGACAATAGTTTTTTCCAAACACTCATTGGGGATGTCGCGGGACATGACAAACAAGATGGAGATTTGAACTTGACTTTTACTGGAGAATCTGGTTGAAGACAGACGTGTATGGAAATGGAAGAAAGAGGTCATCGCCCAGCAGTGGGACATAATGGGCTAATTAGATATGTATTTTCACAAAAACAAAGTTATTTTATTTTTGTGCTTTCTCTTCATGAAATATCCCATATATAGATAGATATATTTGAGGGGTTGCAGATCGCTGCAACATTACCCACTGACTGGAACGTATATTACAGAATATCTTCTTCTTCCTGCCATATTACTTGGAGTCGGCGCAACACGTTTTTTTTTTCTTCCATTCTGTCCTGTCACCCGTCAAACTATCACTAACTCCTTAACTAAATATACAGTTGTATATTACAGAATATACAACTGTATAATCCAATCAACAGAAAATAATACCCAGCAAATAGTCATCGCAAAGACAAGCAACTGAAATCATCATTATATAATATTTAGAGGAGAAAAATAAGCAATAAAGTGTGGGGAACATTCGACCCGATATGGGCGTATGATGAGCGACCATTCCTGAATAATGTATGAAGGGCTGGAACCTCGGAACCACCCGACGGCAGATAACTCCGTAGCCAATAAACAGGACCCTAGTAAACTTAGACGAGAATAATGGGTATTTATTTATTATAACGGTTTTATTTTTTGCGGAACAAGGAAATGATGTTGATAGAGAATTAGGGAGACGAATTATTCTGTGTGTGATCTTGAGTGAATAGTTAGTGTAGTTTTAGAAATTGATGATACGGATGAGGCAGTGGTTGAGCGTTGCACTGCTACTAAAATATAATAAAAACCGGGCAAGTGCGAGTCGGATTCGCGCACTGAGGATTTGCCTATTAAAATAGTTCAATTTCCGAATTACAAAGATTTATCCGAATCGAAAAAAAGTTTTTTTTTTGGATGTAATTACAAAATTACAGTTTTCAGAATTTTTCCTAGACCTAATTGTGCTATAAGACCTTGGTTCAAACCAAATTTCAGGATTCTAGATTAACGGGAAGTACCCTATGAATTTTGATTCATTTGAGAGTGTCGAAATAAACGTTTTTATAAACGGCCGCAAATTTTTTATTCTTTAATTTAGAAGTTGGTTTTTGTATGTCCAGTATCACTGAATATACCTTAGGCGTAAGCTTGCGGATGATGAGCGTTATGTAGCTCACAGTCCGCACCGAGCACGAGTCGTCGACGGCGCGTCGTGTTCCACACGCGTTTAAAAGAGATAACAATCAGCAAAACCGTAGGGGCCCAGCGGGGTCGATGCCTACTGACGCTATGGGTTGGTTTCCGAAAGGGAAATCCAGGGTACTGGAACACAAGCACACACACACAATCTTAAAAAAAAGTATCTTCTTCTTAGTCATACACTTCTGGCAGAGTGGTTGTGGTCATGGATCGTCTGGTAGTTTGGTTGCGGCTTTGCGAGACTTCTTCATCTGTCTCTATTCGTGGCACTGCGTGTGCATTCAATGAAGGAACACTTAGAAGATGATTTGATGAGGTATGTCCATCTGGTAGGTGATCGACCGCGAAAAACTAATAAACAAATATTTACTTCGGTATTTTGTCCACCATAATAACTTTATAACATGTTCTAAAGATTATAATTAGTCCACGGAGTTCACTGTTTCAGAAAGCTGACCCATCTCAACACAAAAAACGACAAAAACCTTTCTAAACTCCAGTGTTCTAAAATGTAGTGTCTTTTAGTTTTAAAATTGTAGAGTTATGAAAGTGACGCGACATGTCACACCACATAATTAATTTTGTGCACGTGACTCGAGTAAAAAGGCTGTGACAAATTAGTTTATTTCTAGATTTTAGAGTGGCTTTCCGAGAAAGCCTTCGTACCCGGTTGGTAGGAATGGGTATATTTAATGTCATTAATCCATCTGGATTTTAAGATTTTTTACTGGGAATCATGAAATAAATTCCCTCTCTTGCTCTGACAAGAAAGCTGGGAGAATTTATGAAGTGAATAGTTAAAGTGTTAGACTTCATTTGACCGTGGTAACACTTTTAAACACTATCCCAATAACAGTTTAATTTAGAGAGGTTTTCTATACAAAACGATCCAGGAAGAATTTTACCAAAGATATTCGACGTGATTGGCGGACGTAATAATGAATATATTAAAAAGTATTGAATCTCTCGAGTTTTATCATTAAGTTTTAATTCTCATTCGAAATGTAAAATTGAATTGATTACTATTATTTAATAAAATTCAGCCAGAAAAGAAGGAATCAATTTTTTTTTTTGTTGTTGATAGGTTCGTGAAATTGTATGCAGGTACCATGTTCAAATTTTTTAAAACTTTGCTCCACATACTCCTTTATCATGGGAGCGTTACAAACATGTAAACTCACATCTACAAGATACCCAGATGAAGAACAACACTATCAGCATGCCATTCACATATTTTTTTGACACATTTTTTTTTTTGACAACTTTGTCGCATTGTGTTGATTTGTTTGATAACTGTTTTTGTTGAAGTGGAATTGGATTTACCTAATAACTATGAAATTAAAATTGCAATTAATAATTTTGATTATACCATCGTATTGGATTCGTCTGTAATGATAGGTGTATGTAGGTCTAATAAATAAATAAAATAAATAAATAAAAATATTAGTTTCCGTGCGGGAAAAGAACTTACACGTAACACAGCAACCGTTCGCTCAGCCACTGCGCCAATCGTACTTTAAAATTAAAATTAGAACAGATCCATCAATTCAACACAATACTGCATAAATTGACAACAATTGAAATATTGTGTTAAAAGAGGTCCGAATTATATAGCACTATTCTACGAATCGCAATTGTCATGTAGGATTGCAATCCTTTGACATATTCCATGTGTAAGCTTACACATCAGTTAATGCTAATGAGTTAGGACAAAGCAATCTTTATTTAACCTTTCAATCGTGATAATTACAGACACAATTGAAAGACAATAGGTGCGCGAACGCCGGCGTTCGCGCGGGGTTTAATGAATTAAATTGGTATTGTGTTCTAGGAAAAACCTTGTTATTACAGATAACAATTGTATATATAAAAGGAGAAACTGACAGACTGACATATCAACCCACAGCTGATACTACTGGGACTAGGAACGTGAAATTTTGCACAAGGTTTACTTTTATGACGTAAGCGTTAAGACGTTCAAGCACTAAGAAGGGATATTCAGAAATTCCACTTTAAGGGGGTGAAAAGAGGGTCCAAAGTTTATATGAAGAACCTTGCTTCACGCGAGCAAAGTCGCTGGCAGAAACTAGTACACAATAAGCAAGCTACATCGTCAACATAACTTCAGTAGAAATACGTCCTCGCTGGTCTCATACTCGACAACGAGTCGACAACAACTCGACAACGAGTCGTCGTTATCTATTTATCGTACCCTGCAAAGTCCTGTAACGCAGAAATAAGTGCTTTTCACTGCACACACTAATGGATTTTAACTGTTAAAAAAACATAAACTGCTCCTTTTTAAATGGCGAAAGAAAAAATACTATAATTTTCATTCTAGTCTATACCTTCTTATAGCTTGCATGCGGTAATGTTCGAAAGAGTTACCACGGTCCTGTAACGCTAAGAGCAATTTGAGGAACACGGGTGAATTATAATCAGTAAAAATTTGACACTGGGTCTTGCTTCACCCAAAGAGGGAGAAGGTATTTGAAGATTTATCCCTCCAAATAAAGGCAAACCTGTCAATCCACAATTTTTTAAAATAATAGTTTCGATAAGACCACAATTTGAACCACTGCAGAAAGCACGTCATCAGAGTAGACGTTACTCTAGGTAGTAGTTAGAGGTTCAACCTTCAACTGACCTCCAAACTCTGATAACGAGAAAGATACAACTTTGTCCATAAATTATCACGCTCATTTCCCTTGCAGGATAAACAGGGACACTCAATCAAGTGCTAGTGATCGTGGTAAGCGCTTAGACCTCGATGTATCAGCGTCTGTTGAGTCTTTAGTTAACGAGTAGGGGCTGCGTCTTCCCCTCTTAAGGAATTACTTGTGTTTAGTTTGGTGGGATAGGGGTAAGACAGCTATGGATCGGTTTTTAGGGTTCCGTACCTCAAAAGAAAAAAACGGAATCCTTATAGGATCACTTTGTTGTCCGTCTGTCTGTCTGTCTGTCCGATCTGTCTGTCTGTCTGTTTGCCTGTCAAGACCCTTTATCTCGAGAACGCGAAGAGGTATTGAGTTGAAATTAAAACCATATACTCAAGTTTGCAGTCCCTTTAAGCTATGAAAAAATCAAACTTCTAAGTTAACGAATAAAAAAATACAGCCGTTTATGTCGCAAAAAAAAAAGTATATTTTGATACTCTCAAAGATCAAAATTCATAAGGTTGACACAGAACTCTAAAATTCGGCACAGAGCAAAGTCTTATAGCACAGATACAGGGAAAAATGTGAAAACAGTAAATTTGTTGTTACCAACGTCACAAAAAGAAATTGCAATTCGGAAAAATCTTTGAGACTCCATTCGGGAATTGTAGTTTGCACGGAACCCTCAGTGCGCGAGTCCAACTCGCACTTGCCCAGTTTTTTATTTTTTGTTGAGACGTTGCTATAAATTTAACTATTTTATTTTTTTTCTTTTGCCGCAAAGAAGAAGTCTGAATGGAACACATTAAAAAAAAAACGGAATTTGTTACTAATATTTTCAATGTGTGTTATCAAAATTGCTTCTTAGAAATAAATTGGTATTGAAATATGGCGTAACTAGTTGAAAACAAAATTGACTGAACTTTTGTTAAAATATTGAAAAAGAAAACGTTGTAGACAGCTCAAAGAAATCAAATCAACCTTGAACAGATTTATATTGCCTCTTAATATAAATACTAGACGATACAACAGTATACATAAATATTTAAAGAAGAAAAAAATCCGCGGACAAAATTCTTTTCTCATTCTCTAAAGAGCTTTACAATTCTGTAAAAGGCTTATCTGCATCAAGATTATAATTACTTGGTCCCTTAAATCGCGAGCCTAGATGTCTTTAAGGCGACACGGTTTTATGAGCTCAACGGTTTTGTGGGCGCAACTGTTTTCTGAGCTCAACAATTAATCAGGCCACAAGGAAGCAATGGTATTGTTATGCGCTCAATTTATTATCGCTTAAAAGTATCTCCAGAGTAATTCAACTTCCCTTTGTTGGAAAATTACAAAAGGGTTATAGAATTTTTCCTCTTGCTTTAGCCGCTTTTTGTTTAATCGTTTTATTTTTTTAATATTTTTTTTTTGTTTCACTGACAATGTGCCTAATCCTGCCATTAGAAATAGCCCTGAAAATGAAAATATTTCCTCAACGGTTTATTAAATATAGGTTATCATTTTTCTGAAACTTCTAGAATTTACTGTTTCTAGGTACTGAAATTAGTGCTTAGAAGCAGCCAGTTCTTGAATTTGATTATAATGTCATGTATATAAAACATTCTCTTAATCTGTTAATAATATTAAAATATAATAGAACACCTGTTCATTATTAGAAAAAAAAGAAAAGAAGAAAAACTATTTATAATCTAATAGTATTAATGAACCCTAGGTTGACTGGTAGAGAATGCCTAAGGCATTAAGTCCGCCTTTGTACATTTGTGTTGCATTAAGTTCTAATAAATAAGTAAATAAACTTCCGTAATTGATCTATCGTCAATTGCTCCACAAAAGGAACAGTACAATCAGAATGCAAACTGTAAATAAAAATACCATTAAAACAACAATCAAAGGCAACCATAAAAACAGTTTATACAAAATAAAATTATCTTAATCCGTTTTTAAACGGCTCTAAAATCAGGCAAGGGGTGTGAAGTGCCAGTATAATTAGAAATCTGGGCTATATTCATGGTATTAATAACTTGCTAACGGTACTGAGCCGAAGGCGTAGCGATAACCATTATGCTAAAAGCCTGTGGTACTTCGCCTAATGTGTCTTCAATTTAGAATAAAGTAATCTTTATCACGTCGTTAGAACGTATTTTATGCTTCAAGTTCTTGAGGACCCTCGTGAGATCTTTTATGAGCTATCATGGGTGATGGTGTTGTCTATAACTTGTTCTATTTAAAAACTTTTGTAGGTACTAACCTAGTTTCATTTTCATTACGATCACGAATGATAAAAATATAATAATATATTTATTTCAAGTAATATTTACGTTACAAAGTGTAACGTTAAATGCGCAAAATTGAAATAATTTAATGTTCCTAAATATTGTAGCTCAAAATCTAAAGTCATATCCAATGCAGTCTCTTTGTCGTGAAATTTGAAAGAAGAATTTTCCATTTGTTTTAATGTGTTTATTAATGTTATAATTATTATTTATTATTTTGTTACAGTATTTTTTATATTTATATTAATTTTTCATTAATTTTTTTCTATCAATTACGTTTTTTTTTAAATTATTTAGTAAAAAATGTATCTTAATTTAAAGTATATGTGATTGCCGATAACTTGCATGTGTAGTGTAAAAATAAATTAATAACAAGATTGTGTAATATAACGTTTGATTTTAGTTATTGTGCCTTTTTTGAGACTTGCCTAGCGATCAGTGTGCATAAGGCGGACGTCCCAACCCACACAACCAATTTCATTTCAACTTGACAGTATTTTTTTCTTATGTCTTTAATCCTCATTTTTAAGCGCAGCGTGGTACCCTTCCATTTCTTAGCGGTTTTGACCACCAGAATACTGTGTTTTTTAACAAATCCTAAGGTGTAACTTTTGCGATTGCTATGAGCGATCAAAAATGAGCATACACACACACATACCAAAAAAAGGTATTGCTGTGAAAGTAAAGCACTCTTTTTTTATATAACCAGAACATAATCCCAAAATCCACATAAACAGTCAATTTCCTATTCGTATAACGTTTTCACGCATCATCTCCGAAAATCTCAGTTAAGATCTCGATTGCTCTCAGACTGCCGTCTCCAACGGAGCACAGTTACGCACAGTTTGGCACAAACGTGATCAAAATATTTGTGCAACACTCGGAACAACTGACTCCAATTTCCTCAATCTGAATCGAACAGTTAATTAGATTACCAGTTTCAAGGCAAAACCTGATGAATTCTGTTATTGGTGAATTGTTATTCATTGGACTATGGCCAGTAGTAATACGGGTTAATCAAAATTATAATTTGTTTGAGTTTTTGTATTTTGCTATGCATTATCAGAATGGTGAATAATATTTCATACAGGTTTTACTCATGAGATACTGTTTTTTACTTAGTTTTGGTTACCTATTAATTTTTCTTTGGTAGGAAATCTTCCAATGACTTTTCTCGCCCTAGGATAGAGGGAGAGAACGTGTTAGACTTTTACTTTTCCCTGCCGGAGTCTGTGTTTCCTGATAGCTACAACCAAGGGGTTTTTAAGTCAAAAGTGAATAGGTTACTTCTAGGCAAGCGTGCCCCATCGTCGGCCACATCGTCGCTTACCATCACGTGAGATAGTGGTCAAACGCGAGCCTGTCAATAATAATAAAAAAAAAACTTACTAAAAGCCTTTCCTACGTTTCTTCTTTGCTGTCCAGGGGGTGCTATTCTCTAAGAAAACAGCCTTGAGCTCAGCGCTGGCACAGCGACGAGTCGTGAGCGCAGTACATTGAATTAACAACCCTATGCCCCTTTACATTGGATTGTTAATTCAATGTACTGCGCTCACGACTCGTCGCTGTGCCAGCGCTGAGCTCAAGGCTGTTTTCTTAGAGAATAGCACCCCAGGACCTTAGGTTTTCCTTTCAGAAGCAAACTCCAGTACCCTTGCTGGGCTCCTACGATTTTGCTGACAACTCCTTGAGGCGCGCGTGTAACACTACAATGTTGGATATTGTATTGAAGGCTGTATTGTATTACTTTAGTTATTATGAGAAGTAAGCCTTTTAGTCTAGCGTCATTCAATTAGGGATAAGTTCTTGGTAGTTTAGGCGCTCATGACCATTTTTGGAATACCAATGCCATTCAAAATCAATTTGAGATATTTATTATATTTAGATTCTATTGTTATTTGAATTGAAATTATATTAAATTATGATTACTTACAAATTGAAAGGAAAGCGATGCATAAAATCATAATCTTTCTTTAAGAAAATCTATTCTCATCGCAGTATCACGAACACCAATTTCCTTATAGGTTATCAGCCAATTTCCAAAGATATAATTCCCATTTTTCCGGTCATTTCTCCTACTTAAATTCGTATTGAAGTTTATTTATTTAGCCCTTGTCGTTTCCTCTCCATAAGTTTTACTATCACACACTATACACACTAGATTACCTTAATGTTATTGGTATAAGTGTCAAATTGCTGTTCGGGATATTAAGTAAGCTTATAGATTATTAGTGTTCTAACTAATTTCATGGTTCAGTTCCTTTATGATAGGTTTTATTAAGTTTACCTTTTGTTGGTCTGGAAACTGAATTACAAAAAAGGTACCTACTTAAAAAAAAACTGGCTAAGTACGAGTCGGACTCGCGGATGAAAAGTTTTATACCATTATTCAAAATTTTACGTTGACATACTCGATACATGATTGAACACTATATTGTAATAGAAATATGTCAACATCATTAACAAATTCAACTGTATATCATGATTCATGAGATACAGTCTTGTGACGGACAGATGGACAATAGCGTCTTAGTAATAGGGTCCCGTTACCCTTTGGGTAGCTAACCCTATAAAACAGATACTGGATGGACTGAATAGTTCTGGAGTGGTACTACAGTGTTAGAAAGCCTCCTAAAAGATGGACCGATGACCTGTCGAGATTCGTTGACCGATGACCTCCCTTCCTAAGAATTAATCTAGAACTGGCAGCAGTTAGTTAGGATAGTAACTAGACTAGAACAGAGTAGACTGTAACAGCTGTAGAGTTACTTTACTTACTACTTTACTATCCTGTATTATTGTTCCAAATTCTCAGTACAGTCGATGCTATTACCCGACATAACAAGTATCCCATCATTACGCTGTCAAAATCTGGTGGAGGGTAATTCGAAAACTTGAAGCCTGACACGGCTGACACGCGTCGAGGACAGCAGGTCATTTATCATTGTAGCCCCTCACTGGCCAGTCGTGTTTATCGCTAAATGACGTTTATGTCGTACAGCGAAAAAAATGATGTATATTTTCTGTAGTGACATTGTCGAGTTTCTTTATTTGGGTCGGTTTGATTTTTTTCATACGTGTTGTTTGAGATTTTATATATTTTTTTTATTTTGTTTTTTTGGTTTTATTTTTGTTCAGTACTTTTTGGTTCAGGATTTAAAAAAAAAAACAGTCAAACGCGAATCGCACTTCCACTACGAAGGTTCCATACAAATTTTAGCTTATTATCGCATAAAAGTAATTAGGTATCTTGTATTTTAACAATTTACGGTTTTCAGATTTACCTGTGGTACACGGCATTGCTTTTTACCAAATTCCATGATTCTGATTTAATTTAAAGTTTCCTTTAAGGGTTGATTTCTTTGCGAGTATCAAAATATATGCCATTAAAGGAGCATAAATGGCTTTATCTTTAGAGTGCGTTGACTTAGAAGATTTATTTTTACAGCTTCGAGGAGTAGCCCATTTTAATGTTCGATATTAATTTCAGCTTGACAGGTACTTCCATTCGTTCCTGAGAAAAAGGTTCTTGACAGACGACAAAAAAGATCCTGTATTCCTATTTAGGTATAATTTTTATTGGCACCCTTCTTTTTGCCAACTGTAGTACGTAACTTTGAAAATAGAACAAAAATTCGGTAAAATCGAGTCGGACTCGTGTACCAAGGGTGCGTACCGTACGTACCAAAAACCTTTAAAAAAAACACGTTTTCTGTATTGCCTGTGTGTATATACAGCCTGGTGACAGACAGATGGACAGCGGAGTTATAACAATAAGATCCCGTTTTTACCCTTAGGGTACCGAACCCTAATAAAAATGGATAGACGCTCTTTATAAAGTGACATTCTATAGATGACGATAACAGTTTCCTAAAAGATGTGAGCTGAAGGAATATCACGTCGAGGATGTGACCACTATTCATGTGATCACAACCTCTTGTACATGCATTCAAAAGCCTGAATGCCCTAATTTATGAACGGTACTAAGACACAGTGCGAAATATTTTTTAAACCAAAACCATGCCAAAATGTATCAATTACAGTATGCGGCTTACTACAAGATACTGACTCCCAAAGTCTCCACCCACTGCTGACCTAAGCAAGATATATTTCTAAGCCTATATTTAAAGATGCATACGTAGCCACTTTTGCAAACGACTCGAAACCGAGTTAATTTAAGTCAACTATCTGCAGCGTTATTACTAATCAATACCCTAATCTTTGATCTGCTGATAAAGTAATTTCGAAGTAACCTTTCCAAGGGTCGTGTTAGGACCTCATGATTAAGGGAATATGCGTCTAAGTTCGAAACTAGTCGGGTAATTCCGAATCACGATGGAGCGACACTATTTTTTAGTAAAAACGTTAACTTACGAACAAAAAAGACAGTTACGACTTCTCCAAACGCTATCAATTTTTATATCTTCCTGTTATTTATTACCAAGGGTATCTATGCAGGAAATTATTTAATGGTACAAGTTTTTTTTTTCTGAAGTTATATTCTGGCAACTTTGATACTTAGCTTGTTGAGAAGTTATGACACTAAGTCAGCGAGAAAAAGTTTATTGTAGGTGTTTCAAATGGCCGACAAAGAATTTCTTTGATAATAAATCATTGAAAAGAAATAGTCATTTCACGACTAAAGTGAGAGATAGAAGGTACTTAAAAATCATTATTTCTTCAATTATGGAGGCACAATTAAGGATTGAAGAAATAATGAGCATAGTCGGTCAAACTTCTATCGTTTATACGGAATACGGAACCTTGATCGACTGAAGTCAGTGTGGCACTTCCTTCACTGACACTGACATTGACTGACACTGTAATTTAAAAACATTTATTTTTTCTGGCCATTTAGGGCGCCTTTAATGTATGCGTTTTATGACTGCCTGCTGCTGTACGGATGCGGTGCGTTAGCCGAACTGCGTATGCGTATGGACGACAAATTCGGTTTTGAAAAGCGCATTACTGGAATGCAAAAGCACGGCAGTCAGATACATTTTAAATTTAGGCGCTTGTTGTAGGGCTGCTAACGTACTACATTGTAACGTACGGCAGCAATCTGACATGAAAGTCTAAAAAAAAGTCTAAATTGAAAGCAGCCTTATATGTATACAGGGCTAGATAAGATATTAAAACAAATTATTATTAGAGGTTTGCACAACAGGAGGTTAAAAGTCCCATAAACCTACCGTTAAAAAGGAAGAATCTTTCAATCAGACTGGTATTGTGTTTGATCCGGGAAATTGCCCGTTCTAATCATTCGGAGAAATCTGTCTTTAATTCGGAGAGTCTGTTTAGAATTTTTTACGCTATTTTTTGTTATAAATCATTATAATGTAAGTTGTGTGTATTCGTCTGTGAACTGTTTTTTTAACACAGCATTTACAAATTTCGCCCATGATGTTGTATGGATAGTAACCACGCCCATTAACGAGTTCAAGGTACCGACTAGTGCACCCTTAAGCACCCATTATCGACTTTTTGGCCAAATGCTAGCGGTGAGAAATGGTTGAAAGTTCCTACAAAACTGTCTAAACAAGGACGTAATTAAATTGTTGGTTAGCCTTTAGGTACGTGACAGTCACATTAGTGTTATAATGAAAACAGTTTTATTGCTTAGCTGCTAATTAGATAAAACTGTACACAAGAATGAGGTTTTCTGCGTCACTTTTATCTTTAAGATACCTAGTCAGAGTTTTATATTTCGGGCTGGTATCCGTAACTTCATGCAAGCGCGTATTTTGCGTACAGGTGGGGCGAATGTGTCATTCAATCTACCCCAGCGTCTCTAAGAATACCAGCAGCACCGTGGTGTAACTAACCATTATGCGGAGGGTACCTCGGTTCTTGAAATACTTTACCCTGCCAGCGACCACAGCAGCTTAGAAGCTGATGAGCTGCTGTCTCACCCTCTTCTATGCAAGCTCTGCAGAGTGGGCTGTCTGCAACTCCTAAGATAATACATAAACAGGTGCTTAATAACCTTTCAATCGTGGTAATTACAGACACAATAGAAAGACAATAAGGGGTTTAATGAATTAAAGGTCCTGTGGCCAGTTGTAACTTAGCGTAACTTTTTTTTAGGAAAATCATCCAATGACATTCCCCGCTCTTGAAAAACCCACTTCTGTTCCTTCGTTGCCTTTCGTACCAGGGCCGAATCTTCCTATCAGAAACAGATCCTTGGCCCCAGTAGACTTTGACCCTCATGGACCCCTACGGTTTGCTGACAACTCCTTGAGGCGCGCGAGGAACAATAAACACCGGCGTCGACATTTTGGGCCCGGTCCGGACGATTACTGGACGGTCAGACGGTGAGCTACCTATTGCACGCCGTCCGCAAGCTCGCGCCTACGGTGGCCCGAAATCGGGACCAGAATCCTGGCGGCGGCTAAGGCGTGGGCGCAAAATTGACGCGTAAAACTGTTTTTTTTTTTTAAACCTATTTACTAAATAAATACCATTTATTTATTGTATTAGGTACTAGTTTTTGCCCGCAGCTTCATTCCCGTATAGCCTATGTCACTCAGGGATAAAGCAGCTTACCGGTAAAAATAATTTTGCAATCAAAACCAACAAGAAAATAGAAAAACGAACTTTACCTCTTTATTATATTAGTGTAGATTTACTTGTTATACAAGCCTTTTCCTGAAAATTCCACCACATTGTTAAATCTCCCGAATACATATACAACTAAGTTCGATCCTATAGCTGTCACATCCACCTCCTCATATCACTAATTATATCCCTCTGAACTTAAGTAATCCATTGATATATAATAACGACCTCCTGTAACTCGCGACCCCTACATTTTACGCCCCACTGACTCAAGGGATGTAATACCGACCCCTTAAGTTTCTAATTGGGTTCATTGCCTTTAAACGACACAAGTTTTTACAGTAGACCTGAAAATATTTTTAGTGTAATATTCTATTTAGGTGGCGCCTGGCGATTTATTAATTTTAGTCATAGAAGTCATGAAGTGTTTTTGTCCGATTTTTTTTTTTTGTAGTTGAAGAAGAATTTGAACTTTTGATTTTTTTCATTTAGTTAAAATAGACATATTTCTTGATTATTGCGAATAATGCTGTTGATTGCGTAGTTATAAATTATAAGTTTTATTGTTGATATTACTTCTTTGTGATTTAAAATAAATAAAATTATTAAAATTAAAGTTGAAATACAGAAATACCACGTAATTTCCCTGTAATTTTAGTTTGATCTTTGTGATAATTGTTACGTTTTGAGCTCTCCTAATTATAATGTTTAATAGTTATTGTATATTACATGTGTATTTTGCTATAGTATTATAAAAAACTAATCTTAATAATACTTAATTTATTTAAAAAAATATGTGGGGTAGAAAATAAAGTGTTAATGGACAGTTTTTCTTGGAACCCGTTATCACTTGCTGGTTAATTGTTTTTTATATTCGCTTTAATTTAAGTAGTCTTATCTGAATTTTACAAGAGTGTTTTATCTAGAAATTATTTTTTACACCACTTGCTTGATAATGTCGTTATATACGACATACCACCCTCACTGACGTTCGGGAGTAAAATCAATAAAGAAACTGCTTTATCTCCTAGTTACATAATCCACTATTATAGAAGAATTCTGAGACCCTTCTTTATGACCATTTGAAGACCTAAACTGAACTGATAAAGGGATGGCTATATAGGGTGTATAGCTCCGTCCCTTTCTCTCATTAGATCCCTGCTTAGGTATTTTAAATGTAGAAGCATTTCTAGTTCCATGTAAACCATCCTACCTACTGCTTACAAATGAAAAAAGTTTTCTATCATTATTAAGATATCACTATTGATAACAATCTACAAAGCTTAAGTAAGAAATAACTTTGATAACAACCCTAAACGAAAAGTTCTTAATAAAAGTTACAAATATTTTCATATCTACGTATACAATACACAAGTTCCCTCGCAATTTTGGTACTAAACAAGATTCTTAACAGATATTAGGAAAATTATTATCTTGTTTTGACCATCGTTTCAGAAACCTTAGAAGTTGCGATATAATCAGTCGAAATCTAAATCCAATCGTACTTAACAACAACACAGACAGTACTTACTTTTATCTCAGTTTTATTGCTCTTAAAGATGTGAAGTATCTAATTAAAAAAAGTTGAGCTCATAATCCAACTCTTCACGTTTTGAAATTGTTACAAGCGGTTTTTTTCAGCGGTTTTGTGCCATCTCGAGGGAAATCGGCGTATTCAATTGCCACAGTAATTCGTTGCTGGAAAACGTAATTAGGTTTAACGAGTTCACAAGGATTGCTGCTGTAATCAACAATAAAATAAAGGGAGATGTAATTAAAATCACTGCTAAAGACCTAAAGTGTGTCAGCCGTTTTCGGATCCTCTTGAATTGGTTTGTAAAGCGTTTTATTTTTCTACTTTCTAGTCTACTAACATTAATCTTCGTTTCTTTTGTATTATCTTAGGAAGCCAGAGGAAAAACAATGACTGTTTTCTTTGAGAAAGAGCTAACTTTAAGCTGTGCCGGCAGGTATAATATCAAAGTGTTTTTAAAGTATTGAGGCTCTTAAAACGACCATAATACTGGCGTAAAAGAGAGATGGAGATATCACGACCAATAGCCTTATCCTTTTTTCACAGCAGATGCAATTCACGGTATACAAAAGAGTAGGGAGGGATTATATTTACTTCAACAAAATCGAAATACACAATTCAACGAGATCACTTTCTTTCGGATTGTAAATTGTAAAATATGTGTGTGTGTAATATACGTGGTTTAAGACTGGCTTTTAATTCTGGTCTTGTAATTGCAGTTACTTAAATATATATCATACATAAGAATGATTTGTAGTTGGCGTATCTTGAAGAAATCTTGGGGCTCCCAATCTGTCTTTTCATTCCAAATCACCTACTTCAGAGTATAGGCTTCATGTTTCACGCTGTTTATATTACACAGTATATCTACATAACACGATCTAGATTCAGTTTCTTTCGTTTGTGTCTAACGATTCTCAGAATGATGTCAGGCTTTTGAAATAAAATGTGAATAAATAAGCTATTTCAAAATCGTATTTCTTCATATTTCACTTTTGAAGTAGATACTGCAATCGATCTATCATTTAATTGTGATGGTGCCAGAGGTTGGAGGGCTATGATGTCGTGATACAAGAGTTAAGACATTTGCACGCTGACGTGCATGGGTTGTTGATGCTCCCCGGCAAGCAAATAATTAAGCCCTCGTCTAGCGCGGTACACAACTTGGCTAGGAGTACTCCTGTCCCCTAGCCAAGTCGATAATCTGCAATCGTTAACGCCCGTAGAAAACTTTAAATGTACGGGAATGACGTCATCTCAATGCTTAGTCACGTGGTTAGAACAAAAGAATCGGGGCGTGGTCAACTCGAGGCATTCTACGCAAGAGAATCGAAATGTAACGGTTGTAACTTGGCTAGGGGGGCTGAGAAACATTTTAATGCCTAGTTATTATTATTATTTTGAACCCGTTATATCCCACTGCAGGGCAAAGGCCTCCCTTTCAGTCTTCTTCTCTTCTCTGACGTTAGCTACTTCGGGTCAATAATTTAGAAAGGAGTCCAATTCGTCATGCCATCTTCTGGGCCTACCACGTCGCCGGCTCTTATTGTGCGGGAAGAGACACGCGGCAGATTTGTCCTGCCACGTTCCACTTTGATTTGGTGGCTGAGTAGCAAACGCCTGCGATTAGTATTTATACGAAGTGTACTGTCCCTTATGCGGTCTATTCTTTTGACCTGCTTAATGCCTAGTAGCTGCTATAAACAAAGTACTCCACGACAGATCGATGAAACGATCGATATGCTAGGATATCATCACGGTGATGTCGTCGTGACTACACGTGAAATCTTTCGACTACACCATTGTCCAGCGGTGAAAATCTTACTGCTAAAATGATGATGGATATAAGTTAAAGAATAGATGTAAGCTACTTGGTTTTTAGAAAGATCAGCAACCCAGATTCAGCTTTTTCCCCGATTAGGTTGGGGTCAGCCTTCAGTGAAACCTAATGCAACTGGATATCAGTATTTTAAACAATTGAGTTTCACGATACCTCGTGGCAAGACTGATGTTAGATTTTATGGCTGACTATCCGTAGCGACTTTCAAAGGTCAAGAACAAAAGATAGCCGGGACCAACAGCTTAATCCAAGGCACGGAAGAATCTCGAAAAATTCAGATGGTAACCCATCCATAAATCGACCTCGGCAACTGTTGTTTAACCTCGATGATCGATCCAAGCGGCTGCTATTACTTAGCTATAAGCTCTTTTAGAAAGATTACCTATACGATGTGTTTTATTAGTGCAATCAAGAAATTACGTTTATTGGCCGTTTCCTACATTAAAAGCTCCAAGGGTATTCAATTATTCATCTTCTTACTGCTCGTATGAGCTATGTAGGTCAATCGGTTAACATCGGTTTCTGGTGTACATTTATAATGTTATCCACATTTCAGAGCTGGACTAGATGTTAATTCATTTTTAGGGTTCCGTACCACAAAGGGAAAAACACGGAACAAAAGAATAACATTTTACTTGGAACACATAGATTACACACAGTGTAGAAACAACAAGTATCACTCGGCTGCGCCAAATGGGTCCAGTTCAACAAAAAATGCCATAGCCGTGGTAGTTGCCTGACGCAGGTTTTTAACACTGAACCTACTTCAAACATTAAGCCATATAATATAATAATATAATATTCCACAACTATCACACAACGCCGTCTAGTCTCAAGCTAAGCAGAGCTTGTGTTATGAGTACAACACACACAACACATAATACACACACAATATATATATTATAGATAAATTACACCCAGACACAGAACAAATGATCATGCTCATCACGCAAACATTTGTCCTGGGTGGGAATCGAACCCACGACCTCGGGTATAGCAGTCAGGGTCACTAACCACTAGACCAACAGGCCAGTCATATGGCCTGCGGGATTATTTAAAAGAGTCACCAAAGCCAGCTGAACTAAAACGAAAGGGGCAACTATAGGAACACAGGTCAGATTTAGTCGGTAAAAGTTTGATGGTGTGTGAGGCGTGTTGGGTGAGAGAAAACATTTTATAATTGTTAAAGGTAGAATTGCATTGCGCACACGCTAGCCACGTACGCCGATGTGGGCGCGTCGGTCCTTAATACATTTTATATATCAACTAAACTTGTAGAGCTACATTAGATCCACGCGTTTCTGCCTACAAATCAAGTTTGTTCCATGTGTGCGTCGGTCTAAAGTAATTCTAGGTTAAATTGCCTCGTTATAATATGCAGGTATGTTTCGAATTTATTTTTTGAAAGAAGCAAAATACTTATTAGTTACTACCGCACTGTTTAGCACAAACCTAAAAATAACACAAACAAAACAAAATTCATAAACAAAAAGTTTCAAACAAACACGAACTCATAAATACTTTATCAAAAACAAAACGCATAAAACGCTAAAACCAAACAATTCGTTATACTTGGCCGCAAAATTAACCGTGTGGCCGCCTCATTCTTTTAATTCCGGCCGCAAAACATTGTGAACAAAAATAAAAATGGCCGAAATACTTCGTGAAAACAACGACACAGAAATCCTGGGTCTACAGGTAATAAGTGAAAGTGCCTTGGCACCGCCAAATTAAATATGAATGCCTTGGTAACAACACTTTTTCGTAGTTGAAATATAATCCTGTACCTTTTTCAGTTCATGTTGGTTTTATTGTAGTTTTTACGAGCGATGCGGCAGTGATGGTGACGCGGCCACAGGATTCTGTATAAATATTACATTACGATGTATTGGTTTGTCGATATTACATCGTGTATACGTTGACAGTTCTTCCTGTACTGATGTTCGAGTCCGGAAAATTTAACAAGAACTCAAGAGAAAATTCTATCTGAGTTTTACTTTCAAAGTAAGGTTTTTAGAATAAGTTTAGGTGGTTTAAGAAGCTAAGGGACAGAAGAAGTTGCACCTCTTTTAAAAAACACATGAATTTTATTTAGTTTTGTTATCTAGACTAATATTATAAAGAGGTAATGTTTGTTTATTTATTTTTTTGTTTGTAGGAGGTAATCTCTGGAAGTACTGGTTCTATTGCTAAAATTTTTACACCGATAGAAAGTTGTTTTATTCCTGATTGACATACGCTATATTTTATGTATGCGTGCTAACCACAGATAAATGCTAGTCTATAATATGTTTAACATAACACAATAAATACTGGGTGATACAATGTTACATGATGGACCCGCCCATACGAATAAAACGTTCTGGTAACACATTCATTGTATGTACAGTTAAGGAGTGGAATTCACTGCCGGAGTCTGTGTTTCCTGATAACTACAAAATAAGAGTTTTTCAGGGAGATAGAGGTCAATAGTAAAAAAACCTTTATAATGTTTTCCACAGCTGGGACTCAAGCAGCTAGGAAACGGAATTTAGAAATCAGAAATCAGTAACTTTATTTCAAATAGACTAATAACAGACACTGTAAAAAAAAAAGTGTAGCTATGTATCATGTTCCAAAGCGGGTAAAGAACGAGCAAGTAATTCCATAACAGTATATGCAGTATTTAATACAGTAGTATATAAGTTTCAGTACGAGGATGAGTTCCATATAATTTGCAACTGTTACAATATAAGTAGAGAGAATCGATCTTCATCGCCTCGATCTGTAATCTCTCCAGCTTCCTTCACTTCCATATTTCATTCGCATTACTTTCATTCACTTGAACTCGATTCGAAGCGCTCATTTTTCATAGCTGTGACTCGTACTTGCAATTCATGCTCTGAACGTGCAATAAGTACTGAAACCTCCTCTTATAGAACCAGCTCTCTACAAGATTATCGTGTTTTGCGCTTAAATTCAGCTGGACTTACGAAACATTATTTTAACCTCGTAAGGTCCAACCTAAATTGAGGTTGATAGACATAACGACCCAGTGTGCGAATATTAGGCGCAAGTAGTTGCAGCCCATAACTTTAGTGTAGTCAAAAAAATGTACAAATGTATTGCTTTTGGCTAAATTCTTTTAAGCGGTATTTCCTATACCTAAAGTTAACTATTTCATGTATTTTTGTCCTTAAATTAGGATATAATGGAATTGATGGAAAAATGTGTTAAAAATTTATTGGATTCGTTTGGGGTCATGGTGTTCGAGTGCTTTACGAGTTTTGTGAGATATTTCTAAGTACTCGACTCTTCTCGTGACAAATGGTTTTGTCTTTTTCTGCACTGTGTGCATCCAATGTGGCAATGCTAACAACTTGTTAAGTAACCTTCCATTAATAGCGATACAGACGAATTTATTGACGGTAGGCTAATTTTCTGTTGCGTATTTAAATATAAAAATATCCTTTTAGAGTAAATAATATGCCTTAACAATTCATTTGGAATTTACAGACTAGCCAAAGGATTTTCGTGCGTGACAGTAGACCACTATCCCAAGAGATCATCAGTATCTTAAGTGCTGTTCCAAGACATAGTCTATCCGTGTTCTAAGTTCTCGTTCTAGTATAAAAAAAGTAACTAACACACAAGCCTTCAGCTTTATAATATTAGCGTGCTTTCGAAAATTGATGTGTATGGAAATAGGAGTAATAAAGTTGTCAAAATATATATTTAAATACGCAAAAAGAATACTCGTACTATAATCCATCATATTATTAATGCGTTCAAAATTATGTACACTTTATTTAAATCCTAACTAATATTATAAATGTGAAAATGAGGATGTTTGTTAGTTAATCACGCAAAAACGGCTGAACGGATTTGGATGAAATTTGGCATGCATATAGCCTTTTACATGAAAAAGAACATAGGTTACCTTTTATCCCGATTCTTTGAGTACCTAATGCCACGCGGGCGAAGCCTCGGGCAAAAGCTAGTAATTAATATTTTATTGTTTCTTTCCCTTTCGTTTCAAGTTACATTCTAGTATTTTTAAATGTCAAAACGGACCTTTCATTTTTTAACGAGTTTAGGGAGGTTTTGAAATACAGCTACGATTATTTTCCTAAGTTCATTCCACTCATTACTAGAAGACAGTATCCCAAACGTAGGTACTTATAACAAACCCCTAGATATACAGTTCTGGGCCATTACGTAACACAATTATATGCCTTGCCATAATTGTGTGTGGAGCCGTTCTAACCGCGTTTTGTGCTCCATGTTATGTACAATAACTATAGTCATCACATGCCTACATCCTGACTATGTGCTACATTGTATTGCTGTGTTTTGGTACTAATGATATAGAATTTTTAAAGAATACTAATGGGGCAATATTTTTAGCTTTTGAATTTGTTCAACGATCAAACTAGTACTCGATTTAAGAAATTTATTTCTTGGAAACCACTGCATTTTTTTTTTTTTGTGAGAAAATCATCCAATAACTTCCCCCGCTTTTGGGCGGAGTGGGAGGAGATGTCAGACTTTTACTGACTAAAAACTCGCTCCTGTTCCTTCGTTGCTTTTTATACCAGGACCGAATCTTCCTTTTTATTATTGGTGTATCTGTATAGTAAAAATGTAAGAAACATACGAAAATCATTTTACGATGGTCACTTCATGATGGAATGAAAAAAACGAGCCTCGGGTTCCGGAAGTGTTTTTTTATCACCGTCGTCATCATCATTTCAGCCGAGAGACGTCCACTGTTAGACATAGGCCTCCTCCATGTGTCGCCATGACCATCGGTCCTGTGAGTCTCGCATTCATTGGATTCCTGCGGCCTTCGCCAGGATATTAGTCCACCTTGTGGGAGGCCTTCCGCGCTGTGCCTTCCGGTTATTTTTATCAAAATAAAATTTTAACGTTGCATAAAAATATTATACACAATATTTGTTACTTCATCACACTCAAAAGACTGAACATATTTAGATAAAATTTGGCACACTGATAGACCATGTCCTATAAAAGCAAATTGGATACTTATTATTTTGTTTTTTTTTTCGATCATTTTCTACCTTCTCGCGAGTGAATCCTAGCGGATTCACACGCTAGCTTTTGATACAAATGTCTCAAAAGTTTCAAATAATTTTATTTTGATTCGGGGTTTAAAATAAGTTTTCAGTAGTTGTACTCTCCCACTCACCTCTTTGATGAACATTGATGGGTAGAAGCTTGTTATTTATAACAGACACCTACTGCAGAATTCTAATTTCCCAAGGGGTTCCCGAATGTCCGTCAGCAATCGCTCAGCATGAACCAGTAACGGGTTCTGACAGTATTTCGATGAGAATACGGAAGGGTGAAAAGTCAATCGTCAGATCGTATTAAATTCCAGCCTGAAGACTCTCCCACTGCAGGGTAAAGGCCTTTTTTCGTATAGAGAAGGTACGACCATCAATCACCATGATCTATTAAAGGTATTTTATTGTCTAATACCAAAATAGTATCTAACATAAGTTTACATAAACTATTTTGACAATTTCCGACAAACTTTAAGCGTAGATCCATGGATATGGATCTACGCTTAAAGTTTGTCGGAAAGAGGCAACAGAAAAGCATCTTGAGGAAAGATTTTTCCTGTTTAAATATTTGGATATTTGTATCTTGGGATCATCATATTCACTGTCCTGCCTATGTCACTAGGAGTCGGCATAACTCTTAATTTTCTTCTATTCTGTTCTGTATCACTGGCCCTCTTTTCTTCTTAAGACAATCCATTATTCATCCATCCATCTACTTGTATGTATTTGATGAGTCTTCCAGTAACATACCGGACCTCCTTTTCATATGAATATCCCAAGACTAAGAAAAAATACACCGTTTCTTTGACATCGACGCACAAACGAATAACATGGATCCAGTACATGATTCTGGACCCTTGGTGGAATTTTTCGTCGGGTTTTTCCTAACTAAAAAAAAGAATCTGTACTTTTTTTTTTTAAACCGTATAAAATTTTTGTTCTACCCAATCTTGGTCATATTTTCAGTAAAAAAAAAACTATATTTGATAAAAATTAATTAATTAAAAAGTCATTGGGATTTATAAAATGGTTATTCTATTCAACCTTGATGACATTTTTAATTTTAAAAGTAATAATTCATTATTTATTTTTTTCTCTAAAAGTGGATCTCTGGTATTTGTTTATGCGTCGAGATGTCAAAGACAGCCAGTATATGAATTCAAAATTCATTCTAAACTCCAATAATTATTGTTATGAAGCTCCTTAGAAAACAAGATTTTAATGAAAATCATTTTTTCATAGCAAGCTTTTATAGCTTGGTATAACTATATAATTAATGCTCGTCAAGACGAATCATATGAGCCTAAACTCGATGGGGTTGTGTCATTTAACTACCAAGTTCCTATAGCTACCTTCCAGTTGCAACATCAGATCAGCTCCACGTCATAATGATTTTGCATTGTCATCTGATTTACTTACGCATGCAAAATTTCAGCACAATCGGTAACCGGGAAGTGGGTCAAATTTAATTTGCAAGATTTGATGACAGACAAACATCGGGACAGGTGAAACTAAATAAAAGCTTGTAATATCATCACATCATAATCATTTTGGCGGCAAAATGTCCACTGTTGGAGATGACTTACATTGATTTCCTTTCATAAAATAATTAATCGCTAAGTCATCTGTATACACGTAGCTCAAATCCGGCACCCTCAAAACAAATGAAAGCAAAACGGTGTACCCCTCTCACAAACAAAATAAATTATGCAGACCGTGTCCATTACATACTTTATCTCTGAGATATGTATACGGATATAGATGGACTAGATACGTTCAAACTTAAGCTGCTTTGTCTGTTTACAACGATTTTAGAGTCAGTTTTCAGTGTAATTCATTAAACCCCAAGCGAACGTCGGCGTTCGCGCACCTATTGTCTTTCTATTGTGTCTGTAATTTCCACGATTGAAAGGATAAACTTATACAGCTGAAACTGAACTCACTAAGAGTCGCCTTTGACGTACGTTTGAGAAACGTGACGATGGTGCGCTTTTATTCTATTAAAGGTCTACAAGCTATATCTCTGTTAACGCGCGTCAACGGTGCGTTTAAAAAACGTGGAGTGCACAGGCTCTAACTGGACTACACAATAGACTATTTGATTCGGCTAGACTATTTTTTTACGTGAGTAATTATCAAATAACTTCTTCCCGCTCTGGATGGAGTGGAGGGAATTGACTTTTACTGACTAAAATCTAATGTTCCTTTAGTCGTCCTTTATTGTGAAGACTGCAGTAACAGGAGTTACTGGAGGAGTTGCTGATTGTTCGTAGGAATGAACAATCCGCAGCCCTGGCAGGCGTTGACCCTTACTGGCCCCTACAATTTTGCTGGCAATTCTTTGAAGCGCGTGTGGCTCACGACGTATCGTTGACCAGAAGCTTGGTCCTTATCGGATGGCTGGACAGCAAGCTATCCGCGCTTACAGTGCAGTAGTTGTTCTGCGACTCTCGACGCCTGGGGCGGCTGTTTTGGCGGGGGACCCTAGGCAAGACCGGTGTCAGACTATCTCACTACCCATTAAGACTGTTAATGAGCATTGAGATCTCGAACCAACCACTTCACATGCTTGACGAGACCAGCAAGAGTCTCACCTATCCAAGGACTTATCGGGTAGCGTTGCTTTAATTAAAAAATCGACCCGTGTAGCTTTTATTATTTAGCTATGACCTCCTCTCTAGATAGGTGCAAGGTATGAGTTGGAAACTATCAAATTAAGGACACAAGGAACTGGACTGAAAAGACGGACAAAATTAGCTGCCTAGTATCATGAGAGTGATTTCCATGCCTGCTGTGCGAAGTGTCTCTACGGCCGGGTGGCCCAGGTATAGAAAAGGCAACTAGGAACTAGGAAAACGGAAGGGTTTTACTTAGTAAAAGTCTAACTGACACTCCCTTTCATTCCAGCCAAAGTAATGGAAGTTATTATTTGATTAGGAACCCCAAAAAAAAAAAAAAATTAGGCCGTGTTAAGTGCCTGCGGGCTTCAACGTTATGCCTAGACGGCCATGTTCTAGACAGACAATGTACTTACTTACTCTTTAATAAGTACACCGTAAGAGTTAGAGAAAGTTCAAGTAATACACCCACATATTTTCATTTTGTTACAGTATAAGCAACATATTTTTAATGGATAAAAAGGCACTTTTTACAAAGATATATTATTCTAAAGCGGATGAATCCAATTACCCACTTATTTTTTGTTTAAACGTTTCGCAAACGTAATAACAGAATCAAAATTATACTCTTCTGCATGATTACTCCACAAACAGCAGCACGAACGTATATGAAATACCAGCAAATTATAGTTAACCGTGCGTCCAAATTATCTCCTCACAGCCGCGCTCAAAGGCTCATCCAGCAAAACATATTTGGCTGTCCGTCCAACCTGATGAATGGGCAAATCGTCCCTAATTGAATATTAAATGCGGCCGCCTACAGGCTGTATGACAGCCAGGCTAGGGTCGCAAATAAGGTCACCGGCGCCCTACGCTCGGATTACTACAGGCCTACCCGTATATCATTGGTTTTCCCGGGATAGGTAGCAAATGCTTCGGCTTTTGCGTCTAAAGCCTTAAATTCCCTGATCAGTCGACAATGTGTTTGAAGGTGTTTTCTGTAAAACTTTCCCGATATAGTTAAGTAAGTAAAAGGTGTTTGTTTTTCGTTACATTGTGATAGGGTTTCTAGAAGCTTTTATATTCTGTAATTTATTTTCAAATCTATATGTACTAATGTTATAAAAATAATTAATTTGTATTTTAGTTTGTATTGAATAATCTCAACAACTATGGACTGATATTTAAAATTCTTTCACGAGTAAAATATTACTTTATCGCTATGTAATATAGGCATATACTTTCTATTTTAACGCGGGCGAAGTCCCTGGCAAAAGCTAGTTGGTCATAAAAACTCTTTTACTAATTAAGTTTTTCATCAATTTGAGCTAATTGAGGCCAGTGCTTCTTAGCTGACTGATGGTACCGTCAGAAGAAATACTGAAACAAACTCATAGGCCTCTTTTAAAGTCCAAACAATAAACATATAATGGTATTTTCATATAAGGACCACACAGATTAGTGTTTTAGATGTTTTTTTCAGTAATAAACCACACAGGGACCTGTATAGTCAACGCAAGCATTTGACAGTATTCGTGTCACTCCACTCGAGACTCTAAGGAACTCAAAGACATGATGAAGCTAGTGATTGAAATTCTAATAAAACCACCATCTAACCCGTAAGTCAAGTTTTTTCAGCGGTATTTGGAAAATATATGTAAGCAAATTTTACTCCATCTTTTCATTATCTTCTTTGGAGACATTTTATCCGTATTTTTCAACTAAAATACGGGTAACAGAGACACAGCGAAACCGGGCAAAACCAATATTGACTTTACCGAATCCTTGATATACGGAACTACTTTTGTTTACCTTGTCTCTGCCACAGGTGCTCTATATTTATGTCTTATGAAAACCTCCTTAAGTACAGGTGTTGGTCGTCCTTATGAAACATAATACGGCGCCGTATATCTTCGGTATTAAGATTTAATACGGATAGTATACCGTTTTCTTTTACGAGTTCATTGTCAACTTTTGAAGGTGGTTCGGTTTGGATTGTCTGCTTCGAAATTGATCGTAACGAATGTTATGTGATGTTATTCGAAAACATGTGACATTTACCAACCCGCACCGGGCCACGTGGTGGTTTATGGCCCATACCCTCTCCTAGAGAGTGGAGGCCTAAGTCCCAGCAGTGGGAATATTAAAAGGCTGATTATGCTTATGTTACGAATGTTTGAATGCAAAGGGTAACTGATGGAATATAGAAGGGGTTTGGTCAGTAAAAGTTTGACACGCCCTTTCACTTCCCCTTAGAGCGGGTGAAGTGGTTTAACAATGTCCAACCTCCAAAAAAGCATTTCACTTTAACCCTCGATTATTCGTAACTAGCTGTTGCCCGCGATTTCGTCCGCGACAGGTTTCTAAAACACAACAGTAAATAGTTCTGTGCATGCCATTCATACCAAAAGCAACCAATTCATTTATTTTTTTATCACATAAAACAGTTCTAAGTCAAAACCTCAATTACCGTGTGAACGTAAACGAAGCAAAAGAAATATAATATATAAGTGCCGCAGCAGTTGATGATTTCAATATTTGCCTACTCCATAGGAAAAGGCATTAGTTTATGTAGGTTTCCACTTTATATTACTATAAAACAAAGTACGATTTTTAAAAAGATTTGTTTTGCAAAGAAAGCATATTGACACAGATTCGTTTCCAAGCAGCACCACATAAGTGCTATTTAATGTACTTCATAATTTGTGAGAATAAGATCAACTTTGAAAGAAGATTATAAAAAGTTTTGTGTGACTTACCTCTAAAATACTTATCTTGAAACTTTCTAACAGTTTTCACAAATAAAATGAATATTTAAAGTACTCATTTAATAAATGCACGGTTTATTAACTCTTTGAATGTCGTAATTAGAGACACAATAGAAAGACAATTACCTTATGTCGGACTGTGTAACATAAGACATTCGAAAGGTTAACACTTATTTAACACTGAGATACAATGTAATTGTTAATGAATAGATGAAATGAAATGACTAATCCGATAAACATATTTAGACCTTCAGTCTAAATAATTATGTCTGTCGGATTAGTTTGTAATGCGCTTATACTACGTCATTGCATTTTAAAGCGAGCAGATGGAAAATTGAGCGTAAGCTCTAAACTTTCAAATTGATATCGGACGGTAATATGCTATTACTTGGCATTTAAATCAAACTTCCGAACATTTTCTCTTCAAAGACATATCGCAGTCAAGTTTGAAAATTCATCATGTTCCAAGTTCTAATCTAGAAGTCCAAGATCAGAATCACGGTCTCCGTTTATGACCAAAGTTCTGGTGTTTGTGCCACAGACAATGCGACCTTAAAGACACAATAACTGTGCCCTCGACAATTAAAACGAGGGTCTCGTGTTATGTTAATTGTTTACGTGACAGCCCTAAGAATGTAGTAAATACAAAACGTTTAGTTGACGTGGTAATTACGGAGAGATTTGTGATAATAGGGCTGTGATGATGTATTGGTTTTGATGTGGTACGAATATGTATTTAAGTTTACTGTCTTTTTGTGGCTACAAAAATAAAGTAAATTGACTCTCCATTTAATGTACTAAAAACCCAGAGACGTAGCGTGGACTAATTTAGGAGTGGGCGAAGGCACATCAGTGTGGCCTTTTTATTACATAAATTCGAATAGTGTTCGACCATATCGTTTCTTACCATCAGGTGAAATAGTGGTCAAACGTGAGCCTATCAGTAATAAAAAACCTTCGTTCTAATACAGTCCTTGCTTGTGCGAGGCTGTGAGTGAGGGCCTAACTCACCCACGCCTAGCTGCGCGACTGTAAAAACCTGATAAGTCTACTGCGCTCCCTGATGGGCTCCGCACGTACGATGTTTTTTTTTATTACTTTTTAATAGGCTCGCGTTTCACTACTAACTCATCTGATGGTAATCGACGACGTGGTCTAAGATGGAACACGCTTGTCTAAAAGTAATTAAAATGAGCCCGACCTTTTAAGAGAAAAACAGTATGGTAGGCGTCAGATAAACGTGGAATAACCACACATCACCGTAGGCACGGACTTGTGGACAGTGAGCAATTACAGAGGTAACTCGCTGTCCGGCCGTCCGGTAAGTGTCCGGACCAAGCCCAAATCGTCGACGGCGCGCACTGTTCCCGCGCGCCTCAAGCAATTGTCAGCAACAGCAGGGGCCCAGCCGGGTCGAAGTCTACTGGGGCCAGGGTTATCCGAAAGGGCGCTCGAGCCCTGGTATGAAAGCTTGAAGGAACGGGATGGGTTTTTTAGTCAGTAAGAGTCCAAGAGCGGGGGTTGTCATTGGATGATTTTTCCCATCGAAAAAAAAACCCTCCCACATTTGTTGACATTCTTAATTTCAAAAAGAAATAAAAACATAAAACTGTCTTGAATAGACATGATTCGTGATCCTTTACATAATCTAGTAATGAAAAGCAATTCATTGTTTGTTTTTCAGGTACCTACGCAGAGATATATGGAAAAGGTCAATGTACTTTTTTCTACAGTTATCTGGCGCCTTGTATAGTTTATTCTCACGGCTTTATTCTAGTGGCCATTTCCAGAGCAACCGTGCAGCTTTCTTGAATAAACAGTAACCTACGATCTTAGAAAGAATTATCGTGATCGGGCTTATTGAATTATCGTTATCGGGTTGGTACTTCCTTTTAACAAACAAACAATTTTCCGCCATTATAACATTATTAGTATTGAGGTTTGTTTATGTAGTTAGCGTTCATATAAATACACTTTTCATCCCCCCATCTCGGAAAGAGTATTTTCTTCTTTCAGCCGATTTTATTATTTTAAATTGAATTTAAAACATCGCGTACACTAACGTTGTGAACTCAAATTATTATTAAATCTATTTACTTCTACCTCCAAATTTATCATACAGCTTTTTTTTACTTGTTAAAAACTCAGATTTGGAACCTCCTTGGTGTATTTTTTTTTTGCATTTAGTCATTTCGTACAAATAACGTTTAAATTTAACGTTAGAATTTCGTTATACACTTCTGTTATTCAAAAGGAGGTATTTGTTTGCGTCCTGATATTGTAATGATGTCACGTTTAGCCTATTGACTACCGTGCTACGGATCGCTTTCGATGTCTGCACGGAGCAAATATTTGTATGTGCTATAGATGGATAGTTACGTAGATATTCGGAGTCTTGTTTGTGCATGGTGAGGTCTATCGTCTATAGAAAATTATTTTGTTTTATGAAAACTTTCAGCTTTTGGGCTGTTTGACTACTCGTGGCACTACGAACGACCGAGTGTCCTTTTAAAACCTATCAAGTAATACTACCCCCCTAGCCAAGTTACAAACGTTTCGCTTGAGCCGAACGCTTCGAGTTGACCTTGCCGCCAATTCTTTTGTTCTGACCACGTGACTGAGCGTTAAGACGGCGTCATTCCCGTACATTTGAAGCTTTCTACAAGCGTTAACTATTGCAGATTAGCAAATTGGCTAGGGGTACTGGTCTTTTAAGGATGAAGATTAAGATTAAAATTTTTTTACTCTAAATATGCTCGCCGTGATATTCCAATTTTGTTATGAATCAGTTCTTAGAAATGTTATTAGAAAGTAATGTTATGACATTCAGTTGTTTCTCATAACACAAGCTCTGCTTACCTTGGAACTAGACGACATAATTTGATAGTTGTGGAATACTCTTATAATTTTATATTATTATTACCGCATTACCTTCATAAAATTAAAGGCTGAGCTAGATCCTTAAAACTGACCCTTAGTATTTTCACACAGATTATAAGGCATTTCCCCAGCAGCGGAATTATAAATTAGGTATCTTAATATTGAGATACACGAAAAAATTATTGACTCAACACTGTTTGTAGGCATCACCAAAATTCAGTTCACTCATCAAGGCTTTAAAATTAATGTCAATTAAAATTCATATCGATATTGATACAAAATTCTGTGTCCAGGTACAGAAATAAATCAAAGGGCGACCCAGAAGTGTATTTCCTAAAAGAATTTAAGTGCCTATGTTTTTTATCCTTAATGTAAGGCCTCTTGCCCACGACGACTGTTTGTAGCGATGCTGAGGCGCGTTCGTATCGATAAAGTCACGATACTATATCGCGTTGGCATTTTTTCTATAGTGCTTGCAAATGCGACTAACGCGCGTTAGTAGCGATGTTAGTAGCGACAGCTGCAAAAAGTCGCCGTGGGCTAGAGGCCTAAGAAGAAAGTTTAGAGGTAGGCGACACAGGATGTAGACACAAAATGGATAGGTACAGAAGACAATCTACATACAAAGTGCGCCCGAGCAACGCACACATAGACACCGCTCACGGACACGATATCTCGGCTCAATCGCCCGGTTGCATCCATACAGTTCGGCGCAACGCACTGACCTTAGCGCGATCACCTAGCGTAGGTATAAAAAGTGAATTACATACATGAGATTGACTTCTGTACCTATCCATTTTATGGTGTAGATTACAGCATACCTCTGTTGAAAAGGGATGTTCCTCCGATCAGACGGGTGCTATGTCTGGTCCGGGCTACTACGCGATAGTTGATTTTTTATCACGTGGATAACTTGATACCACAATGCAGTATTTTAAAGTTTAGTTCCTATGTGGAGGCATGGATATCATTTTAGAAATATTATTCTGTTCTTTATAATATAAGAATAGAATATAGAATAGAATATCGTTTATTTGCGTAAAATGTGGTAGGTACAAAAGATGTTACATAAAAGAGACAGGTGCAAAGACACATTCCGCCATGTAATGATGGCATGCAAATATTTCGTCGATAGTGTTTTAGTAACATAAAGTAACAACTATCTAGAGTTCTATTGTTAATAAAATAGAATTACAAATAGATCTTCACCCAAATTATTTAAACTAGGTAGTTAATATTAACCAGAGAAATAGGTAAATATTTAAAAATAAACACAACACTTTAATACGAACTACAAAGCATTCCTGAAGTGGTAGGATTGACAAGTTTTTTTATTCAGAAATTCGCCTACTGAGTAAAAACTGTGCGATATCAACCATTTTTTTAAAACCAAACAGAATTTTTTATAAGGTAATTTGGTCATCCAGCTAGGTAACGAATTAAAAATAAGTGGCGCCATATATACGCAACTGCGTCTGAACATTTCTAATCTAGGCACAGGGATCTTAAGTGAGTACTGTGTAACTTTTCGTTTGTTAAAATTATTTTTCTTATTTATTTTTCTTTGTTAAACTTACTTTCTTCTTCAACTTATATCTACCTAATTTTGACTGCAAGTCTCTTTCATTCTGCGTAATTGTGCTTGAAAAGGTGATTATTAGAACATAAAGGACAACTAAAGGCAGAACCACACTGCTAACACGTGTGCCACACACGCTGATCTGTAGCCCGATTCACGTGATGAAAACCGTAACGAAATCGTAGCGATTTGGTCGTTTAGATCATATTATTTAGGTTGCACTCACATCTATCAATCGAGTTTGAACGACACCGATTTTAAAGTCGTTTGAAATTCGTCGACTTAAAAAAAAAATCTGTATTACATTATCCTGGTAAAATACGTAGAAGGTAGAATACTTAGGTAGAATAATATAATAATAATGTAACTGGAAATAAGCCGATAGATCGTGAATACCGCTTTCGGATAGGACGTCGATCAAATGACTATAAAACTTCAACGATATTTGGCTTGTTTGATTTTACGTGAATCAGGCTACTGTTCGTGATCCAACTTTGTTGTCAGTCACAAAACGTATATATCTCCTCCCGCTCAGGGTCAAATAAGAGGGAGCGTCAAACTTTTACTGACTAAAACCTATCCGTGTTACTTCAGCTGCCTTTAACGTTCCAGAGCGATTGTAGCTCGTTAAGTTCAGGTAGGCATCAGCTCTAGTGTGCCCCAACCATTTTGCTGCCGTCTATTAGAGACGTGCCGGGAACACAACGCACCGTCGACCCTGGTTTGCTCCCAGAGGGCGAACTATTTGTGACCAACCTGCGTTTCTATGATCAGTTTTAGCTCTCTTTTTACGCCTGGGTACCTCATATACTTACTTACATACTCCCGGAATAAAAGGCCGTGCTATTCTAAGACTTACCTGTGTTCCAAGTTTACCTGAATTCCGTTTACCTGTCCGAGTGTGAAGAAGTAACAAACATGTGTATGTGTTGTCACACTCACAAACTTTCACCTGGTTTTGAATGCCCGAGAAATTAGAAAAGAAAAGTTTCAAGACCCACTAAAACACATTTCCATTCCAATAAATTAGCTCAACATATTTCAAGCACGTTTCATTTTAACAATCTCAAAAGCTTTAATTATTTCAATTCGTACATTTTCTTCAAATGTGTTAATTGTTATTTTATAAGACTTTGCCATTTTAATTGTTATTTTATAAGTTATATATTTTTTTTTTTATTTATTACCTTACTATTTACCTTTTATATGTGCCTTATGTGACCTCCTGTAACTGAAGGAGCATACACTAAAGGACACGGTGTACAATTTGTGATAAAGGTATATTGTTTCTGTGTCCTTTGTTGAATATCTAATTTTAATCTACACTATCTATACTTCTATACTCATTATAAAGAGATAAAGTTTGTTTGTAGGAGGTATCTTTGAAAGTACTAGTCAGATTGCATTATTGCATTATTCCTGAGTGACATAGGCGATATTTTAAGTATGCGGGTGAAACTGTGGGCAAAAGCTAGTTAATAAATACTGGGCTGACACATTATATGCCCGGAGGAGATTAAAACTCTAAAAGCTAGGAGTATTCTAAATTTCTTGGAAGCCTCCGGGCTAAAAGAGTTACTCTAACAAGGTGGCTAATCACAGTGGATCTTTTAGGCCTATATCCCCTACACTAAGGGTGATGCATAGCCCCTTATTTACTAAATAATAATAATAATAGTTAATAAATAATTACCTAGTTTTATTTAATCTCAGTGAGTTTGACCGTGACATCACCGCGGGCCCTAACAGAATACCAGCGCTGCGTTATTAATCGTTTTAAATATCGCAGCATAATGCTGAGTTGGCGCCTTTTTGATCTAGCACAGATTTAAATGTTACTTTTTATATCTACTGCATGTGTTAGGTACAAATAAACGGTTTTTCTTTCTTTCTAATTAAATAAAGGAATGTAGCTACAGTGATTAATGTATATGTAGGCGATTAATAATAAACCCGACGAAGATCACTTTAACTGAATTTGTGTTTGGTAACTCACTAAAATAATAGAGATTTCGGGCAGCGTAATCCCATTTCCGAAGTGGTTGTATAGGAAGATTAGTGTGATAACTTAGTTTTAAACAGCTCACCTATTGTATTGAATAAAGGTTGCTTTAATTCAGCAATTGTTTGTTAAAATTTATATTTATCAAAGTGATAAATATAACTTTTATATAACAACACTTTATCACTGAGTTCGTTCGCGAGTGTTTTCATAAAAAAAATAATGTACATCTCAAGTCTTATTTTGAAGATAGTTTTGAAAAATTATTAATCAGAGTCTTACACTCATTTATGTTGTTAAGAATTTTTGACAAGTTTTTTAACTCAAGTAATAATGCTCCTCCAAAAATCTTTAAGCCCCTAAATTGTTCTAAAGCATAGAAAAACAAGCAAGGACCACATTTATCATTTGCTTAAAATTATTTGTCTTTTCAAGTGTATTATAGAACAGGGTTTTGGAAATTCAACCTTTTCCCCTTAAATGTTGAATTTCCAAAACCACCTTAGTGCTTGCTTACGTTTTAAAAGAAAGCGTTTTGCAAAATTTCACATTCCTAGTCTCAGGCGTTTCGACTGTGCGTTGATGTGTCATTAACTCAGTTTCTCCTTTCATACACATAGATAAGTTAATATGGATAAGAAATATAAAAAAATAACAATCAAATAAAACAAATAGCTAATCATAAAGATACTGTAATGACATTTATGATTCTCACGTTACACGATTTCAGTAGGGACGTACACAATTACGTTTAAATGAATCCACAATGTCAGCAAATACGTATTCTTCTGGAACCACCGGCGCATCGAAGAATGGATCCTTCGGTACAGCGACAGCGCCTCCCGAAAGACCGCCTGAAGACGGGTAAGAGGGGGCAGGTGGAGTTGGGTGGACATAATTCTGTTCCGACGTCACTTCTCCTGCCGAATTCCACGTCAATCTCTGGATTTGACCGTTCCACCTTACCACTACAGAAGGGTAAGCATCACCAATTTTCAGCGTACGGAGCTTGCACTCAAAACTTAGAGGAGCCTTTTCTTTCACGTCGTTTCTCTCCGGTACCACGATCGTCTCTGTTTCACTCGGCGCCACCCTCCCCGCACATAACTCAACCGTGAATAATAAAAAGAGAGGAAGTAAATATTTCATCTTGTCAGTCCAAAACGACACCGGGGAATGAAGTAAATTTAATGTAGATCATTCCATTTCACCACGCGTAAACATCATTAGATAAAGAGGGTAAGAGTCAAGTTAATGTGTTTGTGTAAGATAGAACTATCGCTTTATATCGCTGCCAAATGTTGAGTTTAATGTTTTTTGTTTGTGATAATAAAACTGGTGACAACTAAACTTGCAACGTTTTTAGTGTAGGTACGAGAAAAGGGCAATGCTCTTTTTATGAGTGACCCCTAAGTTACCGAATAAAGTTTGTTTTATTTATGTAAGGTTTTCTTTTAGTTTATATTTTTTGTTACGTTTTTATCTCTTGACCAGTCACTAAGAAAAGGATCGTTTAAATTTCACAGTTATAATGGTGGTGAAATCAAATAAATTAAGTTCAACATATAACATATTGAACGCACATCTTTAAAGTAGTATGTTCGGCGACTAAATAGATTTTAACTATTTTTAAATACGTATTTTTTTTTATCCTAACATAATTCTTGATTATGCATTTCGGGGTGTGTGACCATCAGACTATGGCTATGCGCCACCGTTACATGGTGGACATCCCTCCCATACGCACAAAACTTTTCGGGAACACATCGATTGTGCGAACCCATTCCATTATAGGACTACCAGACGTACGGCGATGAAGATTCAGGGATAACGGAGAGAAACAGGATGACGAAAGTCGGATCTAGTGGAAAATCTACCATTGAAATGGATCTACAATCACTCCAGACTGTATTTTTAAGAGTTCATACATGTAGATGGATGGAGAGTAAGACGGAAATCAAAGAAAAGATGGAAGGATTGTATGACAAGTGATATGAAAGGGAAGGGTGTTAGTGTGACGGGTGACAGGACAGAATCAGCAACAGCTGGGACCCAGCCGGGTCGAAGCCTACTGAGGCCAGGGTTATCCGAAAATGGCGCTCGAGCCCCGGTATGAAGACTAGAAGGAACGGGGTGGGTCTTTTAGTCAGTAAGAGTCTGACACTATCTCCCGCTCCGCCCAAGAGCAGGGGATGTCATTGGATGATTTTTTCCCACCATAAAAAAAGGGTGACAGGACGGAATGGAAGAAAAAAACGTGTTGCGCCGACCCCATGTAACATGGGATAAGGGCAGGAATAAGAAGAAGTATCGGATGGAGTGCGAAATCGCTCTTAGACACTTCATGGTACGTGAGGATTATTATTATTACACCAATTCCATTAAATAATACAACTTCAATCCTACTCCGAATTTATATTATTAAAGTTTTATGAACCAGCGAACAGAATCTTCATCTACACTAGTGAGATTAACGAAGTGAGCCTGCGCCCATAGCGGGAGATATCTCAGGAAAGTTTGGATCGTGACTTATGTACTACAGTTCGGTCCATAAAGCATCGTGGTTCCGCGGGCAAGTTCAACGGGTGGGAGATCAAAAGGAAGCCCTGAATGTTCGGGGAATAGTTTCAATTAGCTGGGTTGTGGTCGGGTTAAAACGTAAGATTAGTTACTTACTGACTTTCGTGGGTAACTCTGCTTGACAGATGACTTAACTTTTCACAGTCAGTAAGTCGTCGCCATGTTGTTTTTTTTTCTTTTGGCTTTGCACGGTTTGTGTGTTTGGTCAGTGTCAAGGTACAGAATTATCAGTTGACTTAACTTTTGACTGTCAGTAAGTCGTCGCCACAGGTTTTTTTTTTTGGTTTCTCACGATTTGTGTAATTGGTCAGCGTCAAGTTAAGAAAGTATTTTATTTTTTTGTACAGAATATAGTGCCTTTATTTTTTACCATTATAATGTATCACATTCTACAGTTTTTGCAGTGTTCAGTAGTAAATGTTTTGAGTCAACTTTCTGGGTAACCTTATATTGAAGTACTGACGTTGTCAATTCTATAACATTCTTAGCTGAATTTTATAAAGTTCACGCTAGTTTCAATGATTTTACATGTTGTAAAGTTGTGTAGATACTAGAAACCTGAGAAGTAAGACTACACCAATTTTTTTCCATAAAAGGACCTATTTTCTAGTAATTACAATAGCCGCTGAGCTGGATTCGTTACAATACTGCCAAAAACTATGTCTAGTTATTTTCTATCTCCAGACCATTAGTAGGCAAAGTGATATTCCATCAGCCATAGTGATTGTTTCAAAGTCAGAATGTTAGTAATTGACTATGTTTTGTTTAACTCACTTTGAGTGGACCTATGTAGTAGGAGTGTATCAGACTTTTGTAGACTATAACCCACCAGTGTTCCTTTAATTGCTTTTTGCATTCCAGGTCCGCAGTGATTCGAATTATCCCAGTAGTTCTGTATATATTTTTGTCAAGCCTACATTTTAGAATTCTTGACAGTCAAGTGAAACGTTTTTTCTTAATATTAACTGTACAATTAATTTTCAATCCATAGTGATTTTCAACACACAGTGATAATACTATTTTATGTCAAAACAGAATTTGTTGTAGTGTTTTCTCCTGGCCAACATTTGATGGTGAATAGAGAAATCACAGTAGAGGGTAACATCTAGTGCACAATTTTAAAATACTACTGTGTCTAGACCTGTGGTAAGGCTCTAGAGCCTTAGGGCTAATTTTTATGTTCTTCCATACTTTATAGCTAGATACATTTTAAGAGGTTGATGTATCAAAATCAAAATTGCTGTGACTGCTTCTTCCCATACCATAATTCCTTACGTACACTCTTGCTTAAAATCATAGTTGGTAAGGATGATGCGAATTCATCATCGACATCATTATATCAGCCGAAAGACGTCCACTGTTGGATATAGGCCTCCCCCAAGCGTCGCCACAACGACCGGTCCTGTGCGTCACGCATCCATCGGATTCCCGCGACCCTGACCAGGTCATCGGTCCACCTTGTTGGAGGCCGTCCACCGCTGCGTCTTCCGGTACGTGGTCGCCACTCCAGAACCTTTCGTCCCCATAGACCATCTGCACTGCCACTTAAGTTTGGCGATTCTTCGAGCTATGTCGGTAACCTTGGTTCTCCTTCGGATATCTTCATTTCTGATGTGATCACGCAAATGAATGTGTGTAATGCGAATTAATCGAAAAAGTGCGAATTTTTTACATAGAGCCACAAAAAACCTGTATCAATAATACCACAACTCTATTCAGTATATTATATATTAAAATCCAGAGTTGCCCAATAAAATAAACATCTGGCCAAGTGTAATGACATAACGTACTTACTTAGCTAACATACTGTGTCCGCAAAGTCAATTACTCTCACAGAGAGAGGTGACTTATAATGCTTAGGTATGCTATAAGCTTGATTACAGAATAATATCGAGTATTACGGCGTCTCGAGCCTTACCATTCACGGTATCGACCAAGCAAATCTAGGCATCTAAGGTTACTGACTCGAAAAGCCTGTTACGAATTATATTGTCTAGAACACGGGCGCAATGTGGATAACTTTGTAGCGAGAATGATTGTGTTTATGCTTCCCTAGAATAAATTGGTGCCGAAGGTTAACTCCATAAGATCACTGAAAACGCAGCACACATAGACACGCTTTACATAAGTACTGCAAGGCAAGTGCAAGGGTATTAAGGCACTTGGGATTACAGTACTACTGAGGGATGCATAATGGAGAAAAAGCAGTTTTTAGAAATGTATAATTCTACTAAAAAAACCAAAACTTGTAAACTGCTGCTTAACAGTGTGCACTAATTCTATTATAATGCTAGTAGCTGCTTATATGCTTTTAATCAGCTGCTGACTAGCCGTTGGCTACATATTATGCTACTCGCTGGTTAAGAAGACTAAAGCTTGTTAACGGCTGCTTAATGCGATAAAGTCACACCAATAGATCAAGTGTGCTGCTTAGGAAGGATTGACAGTGCTTAGCAGCGGCCGCCGAGGAATCTCAGTGTTCTACGTTAAAGATCACTGTAATCAATATGGCTGCGTGTGGATGCTGTTATCGCTAATTTAATGGAGTTAACCTTCCATTCCGTATCTGTTTTGTAATTTCACTGTCGCGTGTCACATACTTACGTGAACGTGATATAATTGTAGACAACTGAGCAATGTCTCCAGAAGGGTATAATGCTTTCAACTTAATTTTGTCTCTTACTTAGAAAATGTAACGTCATTTAACTTTGGAGTAAGGTGTCGCTTTATAATGCTGTCTATTTTTAAACTCACGTGGGTTAGTAATCAGCGGTATAATAATAATGATAAATTAAGGTTTTGTATTACTGAGGCAAATTGGTAATAAACAACGGACCGGCGACTTACCTACGGTACCTAGACCATAAAAAAATTCGTTGACTAAGCTAATCTGCCTTCATAATGAAGTCTATAAAATATTTTATTTGAAATAAACCTTACCTCAATATACACAAACTGGGTTAGTCTACTCGTACAGATTTGTTATTATAAAAACAGTAATAAAACCCTGTAAGTGTACTACATAAAGGCGGTCGACCAACTGTTCTGGTCAAGGGACGATAAACATAAAGAAACCACCACGTCTCCAATTCGAATACGATAGGGCAATATATCCGAACCAAATCCGCAGGGACTAAGGATCCAGAGAGCAAATAATATTTTATCTTATTTTCTCATCATTTACTCGCTTTATATGTCATTCATTTATCGGAAAACTTTTGTAGATAACGTTTCAGGTTGTATGGATCAGATTTTCGCTTGTTTGTCTCAAAGTCTTTGGTATTTAATTGGTACAACGTTCGATCTTGATTAAACACTCAACTTTGTTTGTAGTTGTAACCCTCAGCAGAATAATTGAAGCCAAAGTAGCTGAGTAGTACTTCAAATTAGTAACTAGGTATTCCGTCACTCTCAGTAATTGTTTTTCACTTTGGAGACTGAAATATTCCAGTTTGATCAAAGTTAGCCAAAATTAGGTTTAAATTAATATTCTTGAATTAATGTTGATGGTTATTGAAATTTATTAGCGTTTCTTGGAATTATATTTCAATTAAAATTGGCCTATTTTTGGCCTGGTTTTGAACCGTTTTGTCTTAACAAAAATAGTTACTTTTATCTGTAACCTTTCTTTTATGGTGGGAAAAATCATCTAATGACAACCCCCGCTCTTGGGCGGAGCGAAAGATAATGTCAGACTCTTACTGACTAAAAGCCCACCACGTTCCTTCTTGCCATCATACCGGGGCTCGAGTTCCCTTTCGGATAACCCTGGCCCCAGTAGGCGACCCGGCTGGGGCCCCGTTTTGGCTGACAACTCCTTGAGGCGCGCGGGAACAGTGCGCGTCGTCGACGACCGAGCTACCCATTGCTCACTGTCCGCAAGCCCGCGCCTACGGTGGCCAGAAATCAGGATCAGAATCGGCCTCCTCTTTAGCGAGCACTACTGCTCCGCAGAAGTCGGCGACAGCCTGCCACTCCTCCTCGCTCCGAACCATGGCCTTAACCAAGGCCCGGCGTGAGAGGTCTCCACCACCGATCGCTCCCACGAGAGCACACCGATGCTCCGCCCAAGCAGGACACACCTCGACTGTGTGCTCCACCATGTCCTCCGGGCGTTCCGCATAATGGCGACACACGGGCGTCTCTTCCGCACGAATCTAGTGCAGGAACCTCCCGTACGTGCCATGCCCGGTGAGGACCTGCGTCATACGGAAGGTAAGGACGCCATGAGGTCTTTCCAGCTACGCCTCAAAGAGGGGACTTACCGCCATAATTGTGTCGCAACCCAGTGCTGGGCACACTGGATTACGATAGTCGCTAACGCCATTTCACCATGAGATCCCGCCGGAGCTCTGTCCGCCTCTACCGGTTGCGGCAGCGGACTTTCACCCTGGCGGTTCATTTCCACGCGCATATCGTGCATGTGTGCAAGGACTGTTGCCTCCAGATCCCACAGTGGTAGGCCAGCAAGAAGGCTCGCTGCTTCGCGGGAAATCGAGCGGTATCCCCGCACCATCCGTATTGCCATGACCCTCAGGCAGGCGTTCAGCATGGCCGCCGGTCGCTTTTGCAGCGACGGCGCCTACACCGGTGCCCCGTAGTGGGCCATGGACCGAACGATTACCACGTAGATCCTCCGGTAGGAGGTATCTGGACCCCCAAGGTTGGGCAGGAGCCGCTTGAGCGCAGCCCCAGTCCGGTTGAGTTTGGGAACTAGACGTCGGAAATACTCCCCAAAATTCCACCGGCTATCGAGGACGAGTCCCAGGTACTTCATCATCGACCCGACGGCCGATGTGAACTCCTCCTACTGTTAGTTGGGAACCCGATGGTGGCGCGTTCAAAGGTCCGTGAAAGCACATAGCCTCGGATTTGTGCAGCGCCACCTTGAGTGCCAACTTCTCGATCCTACCAACGACTTTATCTGTAACCTGATAGTAGGTAAGCGATAACCGAGTTGGGGCAGGTCACTAGTACAATATGAATATGAGTACAAAGGATAAGAATATTTTATTATTCATGTTGGATAAACTTATTACACTAATTGGTACTGAGAAGCTATTAATTCATTAAACCCCAAGCGAACATCGGCGTCCGCGCACCTAATGTCTTTCTATTGTGTCTGTAATTTCCACGATTGAAAGGTTAAACACGCTTGAGCGCCTTAAGCATTCTGTTTGTTTTAATTTTCTAAAATTTCAATGAAAAGTCGCAGTATTTCCGTGTAAGGGCTTTATCATAGGTATTAGCGGATTGCGAACATCTTCAAAGCAATATGGGCACGCAACGTACACGCCTCGCATTCGCAGCGAATTTGTTGTGGACGCACGTCAAGATCCGTCAATGAGATACGGTTCTCCGACATCTTCGAAGTAACAAACCCAACAGCAGTGTCTCCTCGTCGGAATCCATTTTGTTACTGAGTATCTTGTACGTCGTTAACTTGCCACAAACACGCGTTGAAAACGTTGCGAATTTCCACGTGTCCGCGACGTTTTTGCTTTGCAGCCCCCGGCGTGTTCAGGACGCGTTGGCTGCGCGCCCGCCCCGTTCCTTAGCCGCTCGCAAATCGCTAGTGTAATAACGCTCTTAGTATTGTCGCGAAGTAAAATTCTGTAAAACTCGTCTGTTGAAACTTTTATGCTACAGCAGCTGCATAGCCAATATAACCCTCTATTTACCACACCAAATACCAGCTACAACTTTATCAATATCTATCTAGCAAACAGCTCATAATCAAGCTGCGCAACAGACAAAACATATTAACTACATTCCCAATTCCATAGCAACTTGGGGTATCTCACTGTTCTGCACTTTGCGTTCCTAAAGGTGTGGTTACATGGAAACTTCGATTGCCCAATTCTGGGCAATATTCACTAAATACATAATATAACCACCACTGCTACAAATGAAGTAGCCTAACAAAATAGGGTAGCCTAATCTAGGAAGGTAACTACATTAGATTAATAAGAACAACCTTTTTTTTTTTTAAAGAGTAGGTAATCATGAAGTTTCTTGCCAGTTTCTCTCCATAGGAAACGACCATAAATGCCCATGTAGGTCTATGTGAAATAAAGACTTTTGAGTCTTGAAACTCTGAAAATTATAAAGACGAAGGTTTGTAAGTATGTGTTTTTGTTACTCCTCCGTTTAGATGGCTAAAAATGTCATCCAAACCCAATCTTCTTTTATTACGAGACTATGTTCCATTGGGTTAGTTTTAAACAAAAACACGAAGTAATTAAAGGTAAAAATAATGGAATCATTTTAGCAGTAAAAAAACCGGTTTAATGATGCGATTTTACAGGTATTATTGTCTGCTACAACTGCTTGTTTTAATAAGCAATGCTGACACCGCTTTTTTTTTTTTAAATCAAACAAAAGTTCATAAATTATTTTAGCAACTGTTGCTAGCTACTCCTATGTAAGCGAAGCTTAAGCCAGGTAAGGTACGAGTAAATGTTCGCTTGCGCACCGCAATCAGGCTGAGATAGGGTTATTGTTCGAGACAACCAAAACACCCCGGTGTAGAGACCTAAGAACGCTTAGGTGTAATTAAGGTACAAGATATCTCCATACATGTTTTGTACATTGTACAAAGACTTTGGGTTAAGCCAGTGTGCTCTTGGTCTTACAAATTCGTGAGACGGAGAAAATCTGAGGTAGAATTTTGACTACTTTTTTTTGGATTATCTTTTTCATATTTAGGTTTAACTTTATTGCATAGAATTGAGAGACTATTTATGTAAGTACTAGAAAATCAAATCAAATACTTTTATTTACACATTTATTTATTAATTTATCTACATAATTAAACACTTAAAAATTAAAAGAGCAAATACCGATAAAAGAGCATAAAGGTGTTGCTTATTTCAAATTAAAATTCTTCCAGCAGTGTGTTTAAGTAAGTATGTTTATTTTGCACAGCAAAGTTTGAAGCCCTGGCTTTATACTGGGTAGAAACCTGTATTAGAGAATTCAGTGACTTCTCAACCAGTCTTCGCTATTATCAACCATGAGATTTTTCAGCCATAGAATACCATGCATTGTTCTGTTGCAATTTAGGACCGACCTAAGTTCAAACTGTTTTGTCGATATCATTATGGCATTAGATAAAGTACTTGTAATAATTCATTACAAGACTTGCTTATGATATCATCCACAGTGGTACATGTTGGTATATTAAAACGGTGTCTTAATTAATATGTCAATTATTAAAGTTAAAAGAAAATCATGAACAAAACTCACAAAAAAAAATTACCTTTTAAAAATTTGTTCCGTTTGTTCGTTGTAAAATTAATACTGAATTAATTAAATCCTAATGAAAAACTTAGACTTTGTTGAATTTTTGACCACTTAACTCCTTATTAAGGAAATCGACGAAAGGCAATAATATAAAAAAAAAATCTAATATTTCGGACAAACTCCATAGTTGGTTAGTACACACACAACTTAAAAACTAGTGTTAGTA
The DNA here is from genome assembly GCA_929112965.1 of Mythimna albipuncta. Lineage (NCBI taxonomy): Eukaryota > Metazoa > Arthropoda > Insecta > Lepidoptera > Noctuidae > Mythimna > Mythimna albipuncta. The sequence continues at coordinate 15,141,234 of OV815969.1, forward strand.
CTAACAACTATTGGAAACCATTTTTTATATATTATACGCCTTAGAGGCATACAGGCGTATCCAATGCTCCAGTGTGGAACTGTCCTATCAGTCCGCTTTTGTCTTCAGGATGATGTCGGGGCTGACGCGTACCCTGCGCATGATGAAGGAGCATCGCTTGCGCATAATGGCATGAAAGCTATCAATTTCTGCCTTTGCAAATGCGAACATACCGGATGCACTGCAGTAGCGCGGCAACCCTATCAACACCCTAAAAGCATCGTTGAATCAAAAAAAATACAAGCATTGCGCCATCGCGCATCTCTTTCTTTACTATGCAATCTGATAGAGACAGCGCTTTTAGATCATGTCACGGCCCTAACCGCCAGGGTCTTGCGATAAATCAAGATGACAATATAGCGTAACAAAATAGGAAAACGCTAACTCCATACATTTATCTCACTAAAACCAGCTAGCAAGAAATTGCCGCAATTCGGTAGATGGATGGAAATTCTTAATTGAACCAGTTAACTAATTGAACTAATTATGACGAGACATTCGGATAAATAATGGATAAGGCTACTTCAATCTTCTGGAGGCTTCGCGTCTGTTATAGAATTATAGCGGAATGTTTTAAGTGATTATGCTTTTTTAATTGAATTAGAAGATTGACACTGTTCTGTTTGGTTACTTTTGAAGAAAATAGTTGTTATGGTTGGAATAGAATGCCATAATAGATTTGAGGATGGCTTCCTCCTCCTTGCGTCGTATTCCTCAATGCTGAGGGTTGTGACCTCCCTGCTTCATCACTTTAGCCTTTATGATGTTCTTCCATCTGTTTCTGTCTCTGGCGGTGTGAAGGGCATTGTACATCGTAGAGTCAAGAGCATGAGGGTGGCTTACTGCATAGATAAAAAAGATTTCACGTCTCATCATCGTCATTTCAGCCGATATACGTACACTGTTGGACATAGCCGTCCCCCAAATATCGCCACAATGAACTATCCTGCGTGTCTCACATCCATCGGTTTTCCGCAACCTTCACCAGGTCATTGGCCCACCTTGTAGGAGGCCTTCGAACGCTGCATCTTCCGGTACGCGGTTACTACTACAGAACCTTTCGGCCCCAGCGGCTATCTGTTCTGCAAGTAATGTACTGTGCCCATTACCACTTAAGTTTGGCATTTCTTCGTGTTATGTCGGTAACCTTAGTTTTCCTGCGAATCTCTTCATTTTTTATTCGATCACGCAAGGAAACCCCGAGCATAGCCCTTTCCATTGCGCTTTGGGTGACTACAAGCCTCCTGATGAGGCCCATTGTGAGTGACCACGTTTCGGAGCCATATGTCATCACTGAAATCACGCACTGGTCATAGACTTTCGTCTTGAAACACTGTGTTGTGTTGTGGTCGATTTCATGTCTATAGTTCTCAAATGGTTGTCATACACAGGTGTACGCTAAAGTAACCCAAATTTCGTGTACGAATTGGAGTCAGAGTTGATACTGAAAAGTTCCAAATCAAATGTCTTCTTCCTCTCAGTGGAACAAGAAGTGTCAGACTTTTACTGACTAATATCCGCCTGTGTTCTTTCAGTTGCTCTTGGCGTTCACACATTACGAAACTATGAGTGTATAGCGACATTTTGTCACGTTGTTCTTATGCTACGTTTATATATGAGCCCAGCCTCAGCCAATCGCTATTGTGTTGCCATTGTATAAACGGGAAAACTCCGTTAAAACAATGACGATTGGTTGAGGCTGGGTCAACATGTAAACGTAGCATTATGTGTATACGGGTGTATGGACTAGCGATCGACAAATAAATAAAAAATCAAAAATATAACAACGTCAAGAAACAGTGTTTGTTATTAAACTCCTTCGAAGTAGTTCGACCGATTTTGTTTTTTGTGTAGGTCTTCACAGACCTGTCAAATCATAAAAATAGGTCGTAGGCTATTTTTTACTCTCCTAACCTCACCCCAAGAAAACCCCGGGGTCTTGGAATGTAAGGTACCTAAAAGGAAAATAGGTGAGGTCTTAAAATCAAAAAGTCTGACACAGAAGTCATTGGAAGTTTTGTCATCTTAAAAAATAAATGATAATCTAAACTAATATTATAAATATGTTTTTTTTTAATATTTTTGTTTGTAGGAGGTCTGTAGGAGGAATCTCTGAAAGTACTTTTCCGATTGCTAAAATTTTTTCATCGTTAGAAAGCTGCTTTATTCTTGAGTGACATAGGCAGATATTTTTTATGTACGCGGGCGAAGCTGTGGGTAAAAGCTAATTATTTATACGGCAAACAACATTTTTCGAGTCTGACTCGAAAAACGTAATAATTTATTTTTTTAATGATTTTAATAATATCAGCCATACCAGTGAATAACCTCTAATGCCTTGATCACACGTACCGAGTAAACGGGCGAGACAGTGCTCGGAATACTCGGTACGTATAAACAAAGCGCCGAATGCTCGGCCGAGCAACATTTTACTGTATCGCCTTTTTACTCGGTATGTGTGATCAAGGCTTTAGTTTCTTAAATCAACAATAGATAGATAACCGGCTACACAATACTCGGACGAGTGCGTGCGAGAGAGAATTGCGATAAAGATGATTAATATCCACTGTCATTAGCCCGCCACGCCTCGAGTAGATTACTCACTCATCGACTGAAATCCGGATCAAATCATTTCTCTTAGTTGACATATGATATTAATTAATTGATCTTTGCTATCTATTCTGGATTTATATTAAGTTAGACGAAGGTCTTTTTCTAAGTTATGCTGATCAATACCTGTTTGATGGAAAACTTTGATAGTACAGCTATATGCTCGTACCTACATAGCATAGCATAACTGGCATTATCAAACTTTTATAATGCCAGTTATGCTACGCTATGTAGGTATTGTAGGGTTCAATGTTCTGTTGTTCTCTAGGAGAGCGGTCACAGCGCGGGTTGGTAGAAGGTGCAAGTCTTCGAATTTTCGGTTCTAGAATATATAGCGGTTTCCTCACGATCATTTTACAGCGACATTGGAGTAGATTCTTCAGTTCTTGTTTTAAGAATTTCTAATATTTTCTTCAATATGTAACAAATAAAACAAAATATAAAACGGATAATAGCGGAGTAGTCTCAAAAATCCCTTCATTTTCCTTATAATTATATACATATAATATATATATTTATATAAATATGTAGGTTTATGTTATATTGAACATCTATGTATGTTTATTATATATTATATATATATATATATATTTCTCATGTTTTCTTAATAATCTATTCTCTTTTTTTATGCACCTGCCATGTTTTCTTTTACCACCCTTGGTTGACTGCTAGAGAATGCCTAAGGCATTAAGTCCGCCTTTGTACATATGTGTTGCATGAAGTTTTAATAAATAAATAAAACCTAATTTCTACCTACACTTACCTAAAATATCTACTAGTTATCCATATATAGGACCTACGCAAAACATGTACTCGAATGGATATTCCTATCTACACAAAATCAGCCAACCAATTATTAAGATTTATTTATTTATTTTTATTTTTTCACATTTTAGGAAAGCTTACAGACTAATAACAACATAGTGACAATAGTAGGTAATTAAATTGCTAATTACAAGCTTCCACATGTAGGTAGTAATAAAGACGAAAAAAAGAAAAAAAAAATCCAATGTTGGTCCCACAAGGTTGACACAGAGTTGGTTAACTCTCAATAATTTTAACATACAATAATATTATGTTTTTTATATTATTGATTGGTTTATATATCTCAACTAATCAACTAGTCAATCACTCATATATCATGATATCCTTCAATTATACCGCAACTAGTTCAAGCAGATAACTTTTAACAATAATATTGCAAAGGTCAATTATTTACTATCCAAGTTAGTAAAAGGTCAAAGCGTTAACAAGAAGTCGCCTGTAGCGCGTTCAGTGTAATGTAATATTGCTCAAAACGTGCGGCAGAAAGGAAATTGTTTCACCTTTTGACGTAGGAGTGAAGCTTTGCAAAGATACGGATTCAAAAAGGTCAAGGTCGTGTTATATTATTTAGGGGTTAATACTGGACTAAAGTCTTGAGTCGTCGCGAGTATTGATTGAGCGCTGACGGAAATGTACCTGGTACTTAAGCTAATGGGATAATCATAGGATATTTTATTTCAAAGTTAAGTAGGCACATATTAGGCACGATATACTCTTTGAAGAGTAGTTGGGGAGCCGTCACAGCCTTCACACCTTCCACCATTCCACCTGGTACAGGCCATGGTTCGAAACGAGGGGGAATGGGCGACGGTCGCTTCCTTCAGTGAAGTAGTAATGTTGCTAAAAGATACGGCCGCAATATGAGGGAACAGACCCGAACGGCGCTCAGTTCCACGCACACCTCAAAAAGACATCAGTAAAAACATCACATCATCGTCATCTTTTTTTTATGCACCTGCCATATTTTCTCTTCACCACCCTTGGTTGACTGGTAGAGAATGAAACTTTGTACCTTTGTGTTGCGTGAAGTTCAAATAAATAAATAAAGACATGTGGGCTTAGTAGAGGCGAAGCCTACTGGGGCCATAGGTCGCCTTCTCAAAAGGTTATCCGTGGCCCTTGAACGATAAGGACAACTGAAAGAACGAAGGTGTAGTTTTCATAAGTAAAAGTCTAACACACCTTCCAGCTTCGCCCTAAACAGGAAAAATCATTAGATAATTTTCAGAAAAAAAACATTTGTAAAAAAGTAGGAACAAATAAAATCCATTAGAAGATCAAATTTTCTGCTTAGGTTTATATTAGAATTGTTTTATTGGAATATAATTGTCATTCTGTATGCGCGTTACGGGGTATGAGAAAACAATGACATATCATTACGGTCTACTTCGAGAGTGGTAGATATAATCAGATTATATGTGAGTGATACGAAAAAATAAGGAAGATAGGTTGAAAAAATAGAAAAAGAAAACGTTTTGCATCATCATCATCATCAGCCTTTAGCCTTAATGTTCTCACTGCTGGGACTCAGGCCTCCTCTTTAGGAGAGGGTTTTGCATGCCGACAAGTAACATCGAAAGTCATACGTGTTCTATTCCTTGTAAACAAAATCACCACGCTTACTTTTCAGATCTCTTTGGTCGTACAGATAGCATCGTCAGTTGATGATAAAAGTAGGAATGGACAGTTGTTTACACCCTTTCCTATATGATGCAGAGCATCTGTACCTACCCATCCAAAATTACCTAACACGCTAAACAAGATCAAAGCTAGATCTACTATTAATTTCTAACCAAATTATTACGACCGCTATTTTCCAGCATGAGCAACTTCGTCCGGGCGGACAGTCGGCCGCCCGGCCAAGCGGTGCCAATTTCCGGACACCCACACTCCAATGATTGCGGACACTCCGATCCGAATCACATAGAAATAGATCACTAGCTGTAATATCTAAGTTGGTGCATTTTATGTCTTGGAAATTTTGTTGCGTTGCCATTTTAATATTATTTGATAACATTTAGATTTTACACTACTTTTTTTAGTATATGGTCAATTATACTCAATTCATGGAGAGTCTTTATAAAAATTGAAGATATTGATATGTATACAATTTTATAATTAACATAATTATTTTTTATAAATATCCTCATAATTCTCATTTTCATAAAACCCATTTATTTTGGGACCCACCCAAATCGTCAATTCTACGAAATAGAGTTGTAGAAAATGAATACAGATTTATGTCAATATTATTAAAATTTTGGTATTTCATGAGGTTCTGAGTAAAATATATTTTACTAGCTTTTACGCAAGCAATCAGACCAGTACTTTCAAAGATCCTCCTACAAACAAATAAACATAAACACAAAAAAAAAATAACCGCTTTATTATATATAATAAGTGTAATATTAAATATAATTGCTTTCAAGAAGTTTCAGATAATTGGTGATCTATCACTGTTTGTTTTAATTTACACTCATGCACAGATTTGGCTGTGGGATAATAATCTATACCAACGTGAGAACCCGACAGATGTAAGATGCATAGGACCAGCCATTGTGGCGACACTTGAGGCAGGCCTATATCCCGCAAGAGGAGTCTATAACAATATATAAATATATATAGAATACTTACCACAATTTAGGTTCCGCGTGCAGACGATCGGCGGCGGCGACCTATCACGCCGGGCCCTAATTCATTCCATTGTTTGGAGCGACGAGAAATGGCGGGCAGTTGCCTCTTTCTGCAAAAAGCTAATGCTAGCGAAGAAGACGGCCCTATTAGTGAGGGAACGGAGGTCTGTTCCCTTACGCCCTAGCCACCGCGACCACGACTGCCAGCCACGGTAGGCGCGAGCTATGGGTCTGACCTGTTTAGTAATAGTTCGAACCGAGCCCAAATCGTCGACAACACGTACGTGTTCTACGCTCTTTTCGAAGAGATGTCAGCAAACCAAGGCAAAATTTCTGGGAGAAAACTCATTGTTCAGTTAAGCTCGCCCTTGTACATAAACTGTCTGTACCACCGTGTACCTACTATGTATGTTTTGTGTACAATAAATAATAAACTTTCTGTACCTCTACCATGAGTTTAAAGCAATAGTATTGGTCGATACTCGATACTGACTACGTAAATATTTTGTATGGCAAATTTTGGTTCCGTAAGTGATCGAAAAAAAAAAACCCCTAGAGACGCTGTAAAATTTGCCATACAAAATATTTACGTTTTTCGGTATCGAGTATCGACAAATACTATTGCTTTAAACTCATGGTAGAGGTACAGATACCGTCAATTTGAGACACAATAGTAAGACAATAGATGCGCGAAAGTCGGCGTTCGCTTGGGGTTTAATGAATTAAACCGTAGAAAGAAGATTTTCTTAAAAAACCCGTGGTCCTAGAATTCGAAGGGCAATGAAGGACACATATAGTTTTAATCAGTAAAAGTCTGATATGTCCTATCGCACCGCCCTAAAGCGAGAGAAGTCATTGGATGATTTCCCACCTTACCAAAAAATCTATACTTATAATAAAACTGTAGAGAGGTCAATTCTGTACATTGAATATATATTCAAAATTAATATTAGAGGATGACTGGTGATCGATACTGATGCCAAAAATGCAATCAGTAAATTTTTTGTCTGTCTGTCTGTCTGTCTGTCCGTCTGTCTGTCTGTATGTGCACGCATGGGTCAAAAACTACTGAAGGGATTTTAACCAAACTTGATACGATTGTGGTCCATACTCCTGGGCAGGTTATAGGCTATATAACATAATGCTGAGATACATAGCAGCTGAGAAGTGACGATAAATTTGAAACAAGTCGGATGAAAATGCGCTTTCGAGCTCCTATCCTCGAATACGTAGATCATACACCAAAAGTATGTATTACAAAGATGATGGTCTCTAATAGATCTACAAAAAAGTCCCCAATAGTATATATCTATATTTAATAAATTAGCCACAATAACGTGTTTAATCGTTAGGCATTTCTTCAAAGTGTATTAAATCTTCTATACATATAATAAAATCGTAGGAAAGTCAAAACTGTACATTGAATATTTTTTAAAAGAATACTTGGGGCGTGATCTACAATCGATATCGAAGCCAAAAATATAGTTTTTGAATTTTTGTCTGTTTGTCTGTATGTATGTCCAGGCTAAACTCAAAAAGAACTGCATAGATTTACTTCAAATTTTGCATGAATATTACTAAGAGGTCGGGTCAACATATAGACTTCATATTATCACGCTATCACCTACGGGGGCGGAGCTGTGAATCTTTATTTTTCTTACGCATTCCTGTAATCTGACGACGCATATTTAAATGTTGTTTTTGCGTAAGACATGCTATTATCTAGCTTTACACTATAAAAACTACGCCATTTAAGTAACTTGGGCAGATAAACATTGAATGTTAGTAGTATAAAGACAATTTTGAAGCAGCGCCATCTATGAGACTTCATAAAAATCAAATCAAGTTATTAACAGTTTTTGGAAATTAATAATTTAAATTTAATCATGTTGGCGAGCTTAGTAGTTAGTTATTCTTTAAATTCATAGATGGTATTATAGTTCGTTTTGACAAATTCAAGTTCCAACAAAACCCTCAAAATCTTGAGCAGAGTTGAGGAAGACAATTTAAAAAATGCAGTGTTAAGTATTATTATATGGTGGCATTTTTCAGGCTCTGTGAAGTCGACCAGTTTGCGAGATTCCTTACGTATGACGAGGAGCCTTCATATTACACGTGCGACAAGCAAAGGGGTGTATTTAACCGATGTCGACGAAGAGGTGTTGAAGGTTTTCCGGGAATTTTCGGGACACCACATTGGATAGAGTTTATACCGTGCACCCAAATAGTGGCGAATGCTATTTTCTGCGTTTGTTACTTCACACTGTCCCAGGCCCAATGTCTTTCGACTTTCTGAGGATATTTGATGGCGTGGAGTATCCCACTTACCGCGAAGCCTTTTGCCTAATTGGGATGAAACCCTCGCAAAGGCAAGCGTCGGTGACAGTCCCAGCCATATCATTTGTTTGCCGTCCTCTTGGTGTTTTGTGGAGTCGCGAACCCGGTAGCTTTGTGGGAAAAGTATCGCCATCATCCGTCTGAAGATTTTCTACGAGCTTTGAGGCGTGCTACTGGAGACGAAGTCGAAGTAGCTGATGAACGCGTGCTGAACACCTGTCTCAGTTCACTTCAAGATGTGGTCATTTCTATCGGCGGCAATCCACTGATCGAATATGGGTTACCAGCTCTCCAATCATCACCACATCAAGACCGTGAAAATCGGGAGTATAACGCTGAGACAAATTACGATCCGGGCGAAATGACCACCATACCAAATTATCATGTCGCTTTGTTCTCTTCAGAGCAAAAACAAATTTGTGACACCGTCATTGAAAGTGTTGGGCAAAACCAGGTTAAAATGTTTTTCTTGGATGCTCCTGGTGGAACAGGAAAAACATTTGTTACTACTGGCATACTTACAGAGGTCAGGAGGCAAGGCAAAATTGCTATTGCTGTAGCGTCGTCGGGAATCGCTGTCACACTGCTTCCGGATGGCAAGACAGCTCATGCCATGTTAAAAATTCCCATCGATTAAGAGAGCGCCGAAACGCCTGTTTGTGGTGTGTCACGTAACAGTAATAAGGGACACGTGCTCAAGGATTGCTCTATGATCGTATGGAATGAGTTTACGATGGCCAATAGGAAGGCAGTTGAGGTCGAACATTTGATGGATGGTGTCACAGTTAGTTCATTGGCGATTTCCAGCAAACACTTCCCGTGGTGACGCGGGGATCGAAGGCTGACGAGGTGAATGCTTCGTCGAAACGACCTTCGTTGTGGTCACGAGTTCGTACGCAGCGCTTGACCATTAATATGAGAGCTCAGTTCGGCAGCAATGCACGTGCTCAAGATGTCCTTCTAAGTCTTGGCGAAAGCACTCTACCAGAAGAGAGAGTTGAACAGGTTGTGCTCCCAGAGTCTCTCGGTAGAGTGGTATTTAGCTTAGAAAAACTCATTCAGTGTGTGTACGGGGACATCAGTCGTATACCGCACCAGCAGAATTCTTGGGTGTGTGAGCGGGCCATTTTGACGCCCAAAAATGATCAGGCTGCAGCAATTAACGAATGCATTCTCTCGGCAATTGAGGGGAATGAAGTGGTCTACAGCTCGATAAACACTGTTGTCGAGCAAGATGACGCCACACATTATCCCGTGGAATTTCTGAACTCCCTGTCAGCAAATGGACTTCCGGCGCACACCATCAATCTGAAGGTCGGTGTCCCGATTATGCTTCGAAGTTGTGACGGGACCCGCCTTAAAGTCTCTCGCTCCACATAGATACACCATTGAGACGGAAATTCTTACGGATTGTGGCGTCGGCGAGGCAGTATTTATACCACGCATTCCCCTCATACCTGATAACTTCCCGTTCCAGTTCAAGCGCGTACAGTTCCCCGTGAGTGTTTGCTTCGCGATGACTATCAATTAGTCGCAGGGGCAGACACTGAGGGCAGCGGGTGTCAACCTCAGGACGAGTTGCTTCTCACACGGGCAACTGTACATCCCTTGCTCCCGCTTCACCATTTTGGCTCTTGGCAGCATAACTACCAACGTAGTTTATAGGGGAAGTGTAGTAAGATATGATACCTTTGTACGTATTTTTACTCTTTTGTGTCCTGGAATGTATTTCTGCATTATTTTCTCTATTTCCTTCAGTCACATCTTATAACTGAACTCACCAGGATTCCCATATAACTCTCTTCACTTGCTTCGTTTGCAAAAAAAAAAAAAACATATTTTATGCTACTTTAATTATTTTTTTTTACTTATAATGATATAGCGACACTGGCATCTTAGGTATTTATAGTGCTGTAGAAGCTTTACGCAGACGACGTCGCGGGCAGCAGCTAGTACTTAATATAGGTATATCGTACCCTCCCATTGTTAGGATAGAGCGTAAAGTAAAGAAACATCACGGAGTCCTTGGAAATTCCAAACAATAAAAGAAATCAGAAAACTTTGCCAATAAGTCCCGATTGAAAAAACTTTTATATACTGGAAATGAATAAGATATTAGTTTAAAAAGAAGTAGTTTTACGTTCGTTATACTTACTTTGTACTCTGTCTTTTGGTCCCTTGGGTATGAGGTAAGTGTTCCTTTAAACTTTTTTTAGTGTCATACCTTTGAGCGAAGGGAAATACGGAGATTTTAAGTCTGCTTGATATGGTATGATATAACAGATGTGGTAGGTACCTACTAGTAGACAGATGTGCCTTCAGTGAACCATACGAACCGATACTTTTTGGTCCCGTTAAATCGTGAACTGCACTGGGCCCGCGTGGTGGAGTACGCCCCCTCCTAGAGCCAAGGGCTGAATTTCAGCAGTGGAAACATTATTGGCTGATTATGTTATGTTATGTCACGCTATGGTCACAGCTCATCTACATGACAGATTTAGATGCTAATAAACCTTTTAACAAAGCATTGTTTATCTTATTTGTGTTGTTAAGATGAAATGGCCAAGTTGCCCAAAAGCACGATTTTGCTTTTTTCTTCAAAAGGTTAAAAAGCAGCGTTTCAAAAACATAAACAAATTGTTTTATCGTCAGCATTTTCCTACCACTTCGGTCCTGACAGCCAAAGTTCGTTAGATTAATACTCTTTACGCAGGCCATCATCAATCAGCCAAACTAACGTCAAAGGAGGCTTTGTTCATTGAATTTCAAACAACATCACTATTACTAATAATGACTGAAGTTCGTTTGGTCTACGCACAATAATATCCCATCAATTCCGAACCGCTCTGTAATCAAGAAAGGAAACATTCGAACTAAATTGGAATAGTTGACTAAAGCTGCTGAAGTGGTTAGTAATTTAACAACTGAAGGAGTTAACCATGTTAATGAAAATGGTTTCCGATAAGATCTGATGTCTGAGTTATTGAATATGAGGCCTGTGATGAGAATGGGAGATAGGAAGTCGGAGGGATAAGTTATGAGAACCTTTTATGGGAGGTATTAAATTTTATGGGCACTTGTGTTGAAATCGAGGTATTGTTGACTCTTTAATAGCTTTGGGAGTCAATGAGTTTACACTAGTCAATTTTTTTTTTAAACAATTCATGTAAACGTGATAGTGAAGCCACTTAAGTAGGACGCTGTATGATTCATCCCTTTGTGTAAAAATAAATTAGGAAAATGGGTCATACTCCGAAATACAATATTTTAAGCATATAATATGGTTTCGCTTTGTAAATCGACTGATGTAATTTTTTTAACAAAACCTAACAAAAAATGATGTTATTAAAAGAACTCTTATACCGGCTCTTTCGGTTTTTCCTTAATTAGTACCTATTTTAATTTGGTCCTATGTTTTTTAATTACATCATTTAGGTTTGTCTTTGTAATCGAGTACATATTGTTCGTTTGTGATCCTTAATCCATCCAATAATAGTTCAGTTTATTTTTCTCCACAATTTTGGTCTTAGTTGCTAGTCTTATTACTCGTACTATAGTAACATATAAGAGGGGCATTATATTGTAGGAGGGTGCCTAAACTAGGCTCAAGGCCTGCATTTCAGGTCACGAAAACTTACAAAACCAAGAATATTAAAACAACTTAACATTCTAACACTTATCACTACATAATCTTTTCTAAACTCTAGGCTGTATTCCAATCCTATATAAACTGCGAGAATTTAACGCAATCCACTTCACGCTTGTAGGTGCCTCACGTACTATAAAGCTAATAAAACCAACCAAAGCCTCGTTTACACAAGGAGAGTTGCTGAGCTACGAGCTTAGAATGTTCAGGAGAGAACAGACTTGCCAGATGGATTACTCTCTTGTTTCTTTAATCGCCTTGGGAACGATGCACACAGTGTTGTCATGGTCATGAAAGTAAAAGAGCAACTGAAGTCTCCCCCTTTTCATCTACGGTCCAAACGAAGCGTTTTCTGTAGTGTTACGAAGAATCAGGATAATTTATTTGCCTGCTGCGATTTTCCCGTCAGATTATAATTTAGGTGTCTTCAAGGCAAGAGTGAATAAGCTCTAAATAAACTACTGCACGTTCCCATCAACGACTGCATCACTGCTTACTACTACATTTCCTAACTGGGCTTAGCTTCCATTATAATTGGCTATGGCTCAATATCAGTGTCTTTCTAGGAGAAACTGCCTGTCTTACCTCTTAACTTGTTAATAGTAGGATATATCTTTTGTTAAGGCTGGTTGCCAAGCTTAACAACCTACTCGTAACGACTGTTAAACAACCATAAATGATAGCCGGGACCAACAGCTTAACATAGGTACTTTTCGAACTACGGAAGGGCTTATAGTTATGCATCGACACCTACCAGCGGACCGACTTCGGCAACCGTAGCTTAATCTTCGATCAAACCGTCAATTTAGCTATTTTGTTGCGAGTATCACACCACCATAATTATTCTAGAGAGAGTAACGACAGTTTTTTTTGTGTTTAATGTAAATACTAATGCTGAAAACCGGTGAAAATGTTTTGATCCAGACATCGCCCCTTTTAGGATTTCGTAATCTCAGTCAGCATAAAACACATATTTTGACATTGGCAAAAAGAACTCAAAACCTGTAGGGTACTTTTTATGAGTTAGTTAATCCTGAATATTGGCAGAAAGCAATGCCATAGTACAAGTAAAGGAGAGGTCTAAAAACTGAAAATATGTTGTTACAACATAAAATAATTATTTTTTATGATTGCTGAATAATCTTCATAAATCGAACTATTAACCTAGTTAAGTTTGTTTTGTACATATACAAAGTGAACTATCCCTCAGTGCTAGAGTACGGCTTGCACTTGATCCGATTTTTTTTTTTTTGGGTAGTAATACAGTCGTTTTTCAGTTATTACCAGAGGTCGGAATTAGGTAGAGTTATTTAAATACTTATATTGATTTAATACTGCGAAAGAATGAAGTGGATATGCCCCAAATCCCAAGATTAATTTTATAGACCGCATTTTTTTTATGACTATCAGAAATATAGGAAAAAAAAAAAATTCTGGATTAATGACGAGACAGAAAGTGTATAAGCTTGTTAACCTCACTTCAATTGATGTAGAGAGATCTTTTTCAATAAAAATTGTATGTTAATTATCTTTGTTTTATTTGTCTTACCTATCTCTGAGGTTATTATTATTATTATTTATTTGTAATATTGTTGGCCACACGGAATTTTTAATTACAAATCCCGGGAAGATCCATATTAATATCAACATTTCGATGCAAGTACATTAATAGCTCTACCTTATTCCGACCTCTGGTTATTAATAATAATAATAATATAATAATAATATATTCCACAACTATTACTTGCATTCCAGGCCTACAGTAATTCTTTTGAATAATCCCGCAGCCCTTGAATTGGCCCTAGAAGGCCCCGTCCATTTTGCTGTCATCTCTTAAGAGTTTACATACTGCTAAGTCAAAAATACTTACTCATATTAACGATGATCTTAGTTTCTTACAAATTACCTTTGCACTCTCAGTAGTAACCAACTGTCGGCGAATAATTTACTACTAACCTTTGTGAATTAGTGCCATAATATACTACGGACAATTTGCGGTTTAGGACCTATTTGGTACCTGAAGTGGTTTCCGAGAAGATAGGAGACTAATTAATTAACCAGCACCTGTGAGCCTTACAACTATCTAATCAGGCTCTTAGGATTTTCTTAAGTGAGATTCAAGCATTTTTCCGATAGTGGTTCATTTGGTTTGAACACAGCTGGCCACTAAGGCTCATCAAGTCTACTATTTTTTCGCGTAAGAAAAATTGTAGGTTTGATCAATCGCTACAAAAACAAATCATGTTTTGGGGTAATTTATAATTAATCTTTTGATAAATCGTGTAAGTATAGTTTTTGTTTCTTCATGTATTATCTATGTGTACTTAAATATATTTTTATTTAAGTATATTTTTGTTTTCCTTTTGTATGCTAAAGAAGAGATTTTTTTTGGTTATTACTTGTGCAAAAAAATCAACTATAGGAAAACTTATTGGTTTCTCTTTGCACAAAAGTTCATTCTGTCATATAAACGTCACCAGCAAAATTTAAACTCAAAAGAACCATTTATTTAAACCATCCCAAAATTGCTTAGTTAAACAACATGGTGGCGGCAAGCGAGGGATCCGATTAATTCACAACTAAAATCCCCGACGGCCCGTTTACAATGTTATTCGTTAAAATAATCATGTTCAGCTTCCAGTGTTACATTTCACGCTGCGATGATTATTTGTGAGTAAAATGCATAGTTTAAAACAGACACAAATATGCATATGTGCTTCTTGACTGCACATATATCCAAATTCTCTCAGAGACACCCTGAAAAGCCTGGGAGGCCTAATCTGTCTTTGGAGAGGTGGACTGGATGGAATAAACTCGCCAAAGGCCTTGGGTCGAACGCTTCGATTTGGCCACGCTTCCTATTCTTTTGTTCTGACCACGTGACTGAACATTGAGATGACGTCATTCCCGTACATTTGAAGCTTTCAACTAGCGTTAACGACTGCAGATTAGCAACTTGGCTAGGGGTACAGACTAGTTATAAAAGATTGTAGAAATCTAATATTTGATATGCCATTGAAGTTAAGTGGAGGTCTATGAAAACATAACAAAGGAATTCTAGTTTTAATTGACGTAAATAATGTTAATTTTTAAGTAGAGAAAGTTTATTCATAGATGGTAGAAAGGTGACGGTGGGATCAAGTCATGTAATTCCTGTGCATACTCTCCAAAACGCATCTAATAAAACATCAGAAGGCTGGTTACCCTATGTCTGTACTCCAGGCTTTGTGGAAACAACCTAACCTAAAACTAAACTGTCTTTTCTCACCGTCCGGTTGTCCGGTAACCGTCCGGACCAAGGCCGAGTCGTCGATGGTGCCTAGTGGTCCACGCACGCCTTAAAAAGATGTTAGCAAAACCGTAGAAATTCAGTAAGGTTGAAGCTTAACTGGGGCCATGGGTTGTGCGAAAGAGAACATCGGGGCCCTGGAACGAAGGCAAAGAAGAAACATAGGAGTGGGTTTTAGTCATTAGAAGTCTGACATGCCCCGCTCTGCCCTAGAGCGGGAGAAGTTATTCAAAATTTAAAAAACAAAATTCATGTGCTTTTATTTCACATAGGCCTACATGACCACTTATAAATCGTCAGAAGCTAGTGCACGGATCCGAATTGGTAATTTCCTATGGAGAAGAACCGACAAGAAACTCCATGGTTACTCTCTTAAAGAAAGTGGTTAATGTTGAAATGCACATTACAGTATTAATAATATTATGTAAGAACAGTGTAGACCAGTCAGTATTGTACTCAAAAGGACAATAAAAATAATCATAATAAAAAACTCTAAGAATTTGTAAAGTCTACAAGATTGGATGATTTCACACCTAAAAAAAAAAACTAAACTGTCTTTACTGTTGTTACAGGTTGCACGTGCATCCGCTACACTTCGACGTACGGCAAGGAGCGTGGCACATTCAGCAGCCCCGACTACCCGCGCCCTTACCCGCCGAGGATCGACTGCCTTCTCTACACTTTCATCGCGGCACCCCACGAGATTGTCGAGCTCGTCTTCACTGACTTCGACATTCATAAGGAGCATCTTGAGTGAGTTGATAGATATTTAGTCAGTTATTTTAAAAAGCAAACTTTATGTCGCACGTGACATAGTATCATCAATTTTTTTGGATATTTTTAAACTTTTTATCACCCACATTGGATATATCCAACAAACACTCTCGCATTTATTTCGCCAAAGTCATGACATCCACGATGAAATCCTCCATCTCGTCAGCTCTACTCTCACCTATGAAAATTGAATGAAATAGAGTACCCAGACGTAAACATACAATTCTCGTAAATCATATGAAAAAACTTGTCTTACCAAATTGACGCAAGCAGTTAAAGAGTTCAAACCAGTGTACTTAAAAATTAATTTGAAACCAAGTTGTTTTTTTTTAAAGAGGATCTCCTTCATTTCGTGTCGAAGCTCTTAAACTATACCTTTTCTGACTAATATTTGCAACCTGTACAGCTCTATTGTTGGTCTCGTATAGATCCTGAAAACTGCAGGTGGTTATGCAGGATGTGTAGCATAGCAGGTGGTGCATGGCATGTGGAGAGGCTCTACACTGGCACTGTGTTAGAGATGGGCCGAGGAAACCCCATTTGGCCAGATTTTGGTTTGCGCTGGTTTTTACAGCGGCCAACCTGGGTTCGCAGTCTGTTTAGAGATTTCCAAATTGGTGACTAATGCTTTCACCACGATGTCTCAAACTCAAACTTTAAACTCGATATAAAAAGACGACCTTGAGATGACATTATTTTGAATAATTACACCTACTAACATTTGATACCGGTTTTGAGTTTAGAATACCAACTGACATTTTTTTTCATTTGCTTTATTGTATGGCAAAAGGAATTGTTCAAAGTTTCCCCCGTCTTTTGTTTCGTTTCACTTTGCTGCGAACGGTTAAATTCTTCGCAAGATTGAGTGGCTTACAAAGCTGTGAAGGTTGAAAAGCTATTTAATGCATTTTAATTTAAAATTGAATTGGTGTTTTACTGAGACGGCACTTCAAGTATAATTTTCTGAGTTAATAGTAGGTACTTTTACAAAAGAAAAAAAAAACATAGTTTCTTATTAAGACCTTGACTAAATTATAGTTAGGCATCAAAATGATTGATAGATAAGATCAAAACTATGTCTAAGACCTTCAAAGTTTAGAGGCTAAAGACATCTTAATTAAGATCAATTTACATAGTATTATCCCAAACGTTTAGCTTAACTTTAATACCTGAACATTTTAATCCAAATGATAAATTTTACATCTCAATATTAACTTTAGCCCTCAATAAAAAAGTTGTAAGTAAGATTAATCATTGAAAATAAATTCTTATTATTTAAAAGTGGGTCTACGGTAGAGGAGCCGAGCACAAGCGGAAACGAGAACGAGCGACACTACACGAATTTGAGCTTGGCTCATGCTCCACTCATGTTTGGCCCCTCTCGCTTAGACCCACCCAGCACGTGGGGGACTCGAGCCCAGCTGAAATTATTGTAGGGTAGAACGACTCTAGAGGAACTGAGCACGAGCGACACTACACGAATTTGAGCTGGGCTCATGCTCCACTCATGCTTGGCTCCTCTCGTGTAGACCTACCGAGCACGACGAGAGCACCAGCCGAGTTGAAATTAGTGTAGGGTAGACGGACTCTAGCGTAGTCGAGCACGAGTGACACTACACGAATTTGAGCTCGGCTCGTGCTTCACTCGTGCTCAGCTCATTTAGCGTAGACCCACCTTTATATAAGAATAGTTTTCTCCAAGGCCCCAATATTGATGTATGGGATATTAAAATAATATTCCTAAGCTTTACTTAGTCCCTAAAGTCTACAAAGTTTAATTCTACAATCGAAACTTCTCTCTTTATCGAAATCCTGCTGGAAATTGGTCCATAACAATGGAACTTGAATTTGCTTTTAACATCGTTGATTTCGTGCAATTATTTCGTTGCATCTTACTTTATTTTTAAAGTCGAATGAAGAGAAATTGTTTTTTTATAATATCAATTAATTTTATTAGTGGGTTAGGTAATTTATATTTTTTTTTCTTTCTCAATTCAGTACAGTAAAAAAAGAGTTATGATTATAATACATGTGGATGGATGGAGAGGGAGAGAGAGGCCCAAGAAAAGATGGATGGATTGTGTGAGAAGTGATTTGAAAGAAAAGGTAGTTAGTGATAGCGTGACGAGTGACAGGACAGAATGGAAGAAAAAAAACGTGTTGCGTCGACCCCAAATGAAACGGGACAGTGACAGGAAGATGATGATGATTCGGTCCAGTAAAAATACTTCTCCAGTTTGACCGCGGCTTCGTCTACCTGGAAGTAGGTTTCTCCATATAAACTTCAAATTCCCGTTACATCCCTTTAGAAGGTGATTTTTGAAAAATCCTCTCTTACTGCTTGAGCAAAGTTTTCGCTCCAAGTCCCAGTATTTTCGGCTGTGCGTTAATATGTCAGTTAGTCAGTTTCTCCATTTAAATACGAGATTACTTTGCTCAAAAGTTTATTATTATTATCGACATAGCTCCACGACATTATCGGTTGCTCAGTTGCGCTTTTTGTTCTAGAGCCGCTGTAACTCTTTCAAACAATCTCTCAACACTATACTTTGTTCAAAATAACATTAGACCAGACATCGGTTGAACAGACAGTAAAAAAGGTTTCTTTACATGATTGTCTAACCTTAACGCGAATAGGGTATAGATACTATAGCACCTATACTCTCTATACCTATTCGCGTTCTACTTCTTCACACATGTTAGGTTATATGGAAACTACAAATATATTAATAAAACCTTTATTTCCCACATCGTGCTAAATGCGGACATGAATATTTGAATTCATTTCTTCTTTTTACTTGACTTCAATTTTGGTTGGTTTTCTCAATCCTGCAAGTTTTCTGCAGAACTTCACGTAGTCGATCATGGTTGACCCATCGCTTTGGACAATCATAGGGGCTTCGTCTAAAGCATAATCTGCTTCCTTTGCGGTGAATTTGTCTCCGAAGGTCATAAGGTCATGTCGGATCCTGGAATCAAACATATCAAAAAATTATTAAAGGCCAATAGGTAAAGTGCTTGGAATAGAAAATAGGATATTTTTTATCCCAGGAGTATAATAATATTCCTTTGAGACAATTTTCTACATTCACGTAAGTGAAACTACTAACAGTAGTATCCTATAAAGATTTGTAACTTTACCAACTCAGGTCTTGTTAAAATTTAGATTCAGATGCTATTTGTCTGACATTAGTAAAGTAATTCAGGATTTTCGAAAATTCACGTAGGTGAAAGTACTACCAGTAGTGCCCTATAAAGATTCGTCACTTCACCAATTCAGGTCTTGTTAAAATTTAACGTCAGATGCTATTTGTCTGACATTAGTAAAGTAATTCAGGGTTTGCGAAATAAACTTTTTTTTTCCATAGATGTCGTTTTAAAAAAGCCTTATATGTCCTTTGTTTGCTATCTGTTTAGATAAAACGTATTTTTTTACCATTATTGTGTCGTAAATTCTAAGTAAATTACTTATAAAAATGATACAATACAGGTAAGTAAAAACAAAATCAATTGAACGTGAGATTCTATTGTATACATAGGGTGTCCAACTTGAAATGAAGATATGTATTTTTATCCAACGAATATTACAAGATTTTTTTTCTTATTTTTTTATTCAGACTTCGCAATTGTATATGGATTTAAAACTTAAAAATCTACAAAATTTTATTGGCTAAAAGTGTACTATCCTTTGTAGTGTGTACATCAAAAAAATGTAAACTTTACTCGCATATTAAGTAGCCCACTATTTAACCGAAAAATTTTACGGGTTCAGTATTTTAGATCGAACCCGACGTATTCTTTTAAATATCCTCTTCGAAAGATTATTGTCAAATCGATTCAGTTTAGGGATCAATTGATTCGGTACCCAAAAAATTATGTTGATATTTTTGACGTTTTTTATTTACGTTGAAACTTGAATATAATAACTGAAATGTATACAATAGTTTAGGTCTTAAAACCAAATGAAACCAAACAACAACTCTTTAATTAAAAAAATGGATATCAAACCACAGCAAACATTGTCCTCAAATCAAAATCATGGCAAAAAAAAACACATAAAATATACTTCGTATGTGGTCACCCTATATAACTGACAAACAAGACACAACAAAGACAGATTTGAATAAAGAAGAAGCCGAAAATAAAATATTTTAGCTTGAGATAAACAATTTTGCGAAGACGAGAGAAGTATTACCAACAGTATATAAATTAGATAAAACAATGTATGTTTTCTTTATAAACAGTCGTGTTCATCATCCTAAATTGATAAAAGGGAAAGTTTCACTCGTTTGTTTTTCTCACAAACAGCTTATCCAATTGGCAGTGCCATTTATTTTCATCTGTATTATTGATAAAATCAGGGTGGATGTTTGATCAAACTGGCGATATTTTTCTTGTGATGATAAATTGTTTTTTTTTTTTTTTTTAATATTCTTTATTTGCTTATTTTGTGTGTCATTGCTGGGCAAAAGAATCCCCTTCTTCTAAACCTTTCTCTCTGGTTTACGTTTTAAATAAATATAATAATGATGAATTAATATGTTTTTGTTAGATTTAATCTGGCCGTATAGTGCGTATACTTACCAATTATTGATGTCTGAAATATAAGATTATATAGTTATAAAAAAAAGTTTTATTCAAGAGTCATTTGATCACTTACGTATGTGTCTCTGTTGAGACAAGATTTACTATTAAATTCATAGTCTACAAAAAGCTCTTTTCTGTTACCTGACGATGTGGCCTTAAATAGTAAAGCGAACTTAACTTTACAAGATGTTTACGTGCGCCGCTTAGAAACATGGTGGAGCTTTTACTGTAAGAATGTGTAAGACCATAGCAACCGAATAAAATATTACTCCACGCTTAGACGTGACTGAGCAATAAACCTTTTTTCGAGACTCTAAGGTCGCGAGAACGAAACCGTGAGAAACAGCTAGTATGTAATAAATTTTATTTTAGCGTTCCACATTATCTTCAACAGCGAACATAAAAGAAAAGCTTAGTGTATCGGAAACTTACTGCCACGTGGTAGAGAAGGGCTGTTTTTGAGGATACATACATACATACATACATGTCTTAAATCACAACAGTTTGTCATATCAATACTGGATACTACTATCGTCAGATTTATTACAAGTCTTATGTTTATTATCGAACTATCTGCGCAGACTTTTCCCAACTGTGTCGGAGTTTGCTTCTCATCACCCCGGAAGCGGCTGAATATTATTTATTTGTTTAAAGCTTTATGCACAAAAAAAAACTGTACAAAGGCGGACTTAATGCCTTCGGCATTATCTGCCAGTCGACCTTAGGGTGGTGCAGAAACATAACATGACAGGTGCAACTTAATAAATAGACAAAACAGAAGAGAAACAAATACATACTTAGATATATACATATCAATAAACATTAATATTTTATATGGAACCACTACCTATCTGACTTCAAAAACCCCATAATTGAGTAACATCATAACCCTTGGCAAGACTGTGGTAGATTTCTTGGCTTCTGATTATCAAACAAATGACAGACGGGACGAACAGCTTAACGTGAATTCCGAGGCATGCATCTTGATCCTTCATCATGGTCTTTTAATCTTGGAGATCTACCCGTTTGGTTGTTATAACTTAGCCACGAGCCCTCGAGCTCACAAGATTTACCATTCAACTAAGGTTAACCTATAATCTTTTATAAGCATCTTTCGCATACTTTATTTTATCATCATCGTTTGACTGGCTGCTAGACAAACGCCTCTCTCAAGTGTCACCACAATGACCGGTCGTGTGTGTCTCGTACTCGCATCCATCGGATTCCCACGACCCTCACCCGTTGTCAGTCTACCTTACAACACTGCATCTTCTGATACGTGGTCGCTACTCCAGAATCTTTCGGCCCGTAAGTATAGCAAAGGAAACTCTATGCATAACTCTCTCTATTTATTACCCTTTTTTTTCTATGGGAAAAATCATCTTATGACAACCCCCGCTCTTGGGCGGAGCGGGAGATAGTGTCAGACTCTTACTGATTAAAAAAACCCATCCCGTTCCTTCAAGCCTTCTGTGTAATTTTGAGCCTTGCTTGTATGCTTTGTCTATAAAATTATATCAGACTTCCCAGAAAAATAATTACGGTTTATTTTATTTAAGTTGGTTTTGCTAGAATTGCTATAAAAATGCTTTACTTATTTTAAAGTACATAAAAAGTTTTCACGTCATTCTTCAAGGTTTTCAGTTGATCAATTGGATAAAGTTTGAAGTTTGAACATCTACATTTAACATAATTATCCCAAAACTTTTACAATAAAATTAAACTTTCGACAATTTACATTTACAATTAATTCGTTTCGTGTTTAACAAACTATGTATTTATTATTAAACTTCACTTAAATCTCAAAAAAACCGTAAACGTAATTTTAAGATTTTTTACATACTTCGAAAAAGTTTTTAAAGTCCAATATTTTCATTAGATATATTGTAAATAAATGTTTAGATAAATAAATGATTATAATATATATCGCTTAAAGCCCAAAGTTGCCTGAGTGGATTTACAAAACTGCATTTTTATGAAATAATTATTGTTTTTTTTTTGTGTGTGTAATACACACACAAAAAAAAAATTAATATGACAGATTTTAATGATTTTTGGATTGATTTATTTTTATTTTGAACGTAATTAAGTAACTAACTAATTAATGCATTTGAACATTGCACTAACGTAGTTTTAGGTTTCAGTTACTAACAATAATATATTATGGATGTTGAAATTGATCTGAATTAAATTTTATTTTTATTAATTTTATTATATTCATAAAACATATTGACTACATTTATTTCGTATTTTTGAGTCTTATTCTTTCGTATACACGAATAAAAATGTAATAACACATAAATTTACTTTACGACGTACAAATGTTTTCTTATACGTTTTCTCGTCAAAATTCGCTCTTAGAATTATACAAAAGCATATCCGAGGGTTGTCGTAAAACACAGATTGCACCGAGAATTTTAATAAACCTCCATGGTGTCCCTCCTTAAGTACGCAGACTTTTGAATAAATTTACACATAAAATTATTCATCTTATACATTTTAAAGCTGTGGGATGTATAATTTTTGAGTTAGAAAGATAAAAAAATATAATTGTAAAACTCATTGAACATTTTAACGTGTGAAAACGTCTGGTGGTCATATTTAATTCTTTTATTTGCAGATCAAAATCGTAGAAGAGTTATCAAAAGCATTAATTGTATAGCATCACCAGCATAAAAGAAAAAAAAAACAGTACTATTTTAACGGCCAAATCAAATCCGAATAATTAAGAATAAATCTAAAATATCATTTAAATATTACTAAAGCTAATATACTAATCTGAAACAAACGTCATTCGGTTTCGGGTACCCAAAGACCGCTTTAAATCATACCCTGACAGGATACCCGAGAAATACATCATACGAATATCTGAATATGTAATTTAAATCTTGATTCGCAATATTTACCGGTCCCTTGAGTAATGTAAAATTTAAACGGTACCTTTTTATGGCCATTAAGATATAATAATTTAATTCATTTGGGTTTAATTATAATTATTTTGAAGCTGATTGTACGCTTCTGGGATTAATTATATAGCGGACAGTTTCAGTTTTATAATAACAAGCTTTTCTGAGAAATAAAATTGTTTCCGTGTTTTTTCGAGTATGTCTGATTGAAAAATGTTAGAGAAAATATACCCACATCATGAACATTTTCTTTGTGAGAATAAAAACGTTTTATGTTCTGACACTGTTTTTTTTTTTAATCAAATAATTTAACGCCTTTATACGGCGTGTTTTTTTTTCGGTAAGGCATCAATCCATAATATCATGTCCAGGATTTCCCAGTTACGAATATCCGTTTTAACAAAACTTATGTCAGTTTTTGTTGCTATCCTAGGTTTTTCCTGTTTTCATGCGACTTGATTATCACCAAAAAACTTTAGAGGTCAACGATACATGGTGACGCGAGCAAGTGTTTCAGCACGTATTTCTATAAGTTTTCGAAGGTCGATAGTATCGTACACAAACTTGTTTCAATAAGATGGAGTTTCCTTAGTAAGTGATCGGTCAGTCTTGTTTTTGATGTTTTTCCTCAAAGCAACTTACCTCTACATACAGTTTTGCTATTATGCCTATATGTGAACGTAATCCTGAGTATACAGAGAGGAAAGCCAATGTATTTGCGTAAACAAACGTCCAAATATGTTTTTCATAAAAAGATGTACAGCGGTATCATATTTTAAATTTTGTAAAATACGCTGTCCATGTTTCTATGTTTTCCCTTTATTTTTTTAATTTTTGTCTAGTTAGAAAACGTAATCCACCATGCTGGCCCACTGCATATATCCAGGTTCTAGTTGGTAGTTTGGTTTCTTCATAATGTTTACCTTCACTGTTTTGAGAGAAGTGGTGATGAAATAAATTATACAAAGTGATGCGCCTGGCTTGGTAATCATTACTGCTCTGCATAATAATATCTCTGTCTTAATCCGAAAACTCATCAGTGTGATGGCTATATTAGATTTACACATAAGTTCATTTGTATATCTATATACAAGTATACTTGGAGTTTCAAGTCGGAGTTTATTAGCGTCCTCAATTCACTGCGGATTACACAAGTTAGCCCATTCTCTTCATAGTTTGCTAACTTTAGTTGTGAGACGATGTAAATTCATTATCGATTGGCCTACATATATATTCTGAATTGTCAATAACTTTTAGATTGATGGGTATTATAAAATTTTATGTTTTCCGGTGAGTCATGACCATACGTTGACGTAAGAATTTAATCTAATTGTTGGAATTGATCGAGAATTAAATTTATGTTTACGATATACATATGTCGTAAGCCGATATTTAAAATTATATTTTTAAATTTTGAGCTCAGTTACATTTTCATCGTCTTCGGCCTGTAACAGTACCCTGCCCCATCCACATTGCACAGACATTCATTTCCTGGACTCGAAGACTCGAAGCCTAATGGGACCAGGGTTATCCGAAAGGGAGCTCGAGCACCGGTATGAAGGCTAGAAGAAACGGGGTGGGTCTTTTAGTCAGTAAGAGTCTGACACTATCTCCCACTCCGCCCAAGAGCGGGGGTTGTCATTAGATGATTTATTCCCACCATAAAAATATATATCGTTTCATTTGAGTGTCGATTATTGTTATCGAACTTCTACTATAGTTATTCTGTTAAAATCATCTGTCCTTCTTGCCCAGAACTATGCCTGCCAGTTACAGGTTACCCAAAACACTGCTACCTTCTAATGTAGTCGGACCGTTTCTACTCTGTTTCTCTGTCAAATCCTTCAACTGAATCTAAAACCATTTTTTGTGGAGTAAGGGTTTGTTATCATAAAGTAAAACCTACCTGTCTTCAGAAATTAATCCGCTATTGTTCTTGTCCCAACGAGACAAGGCTGACAGAAGCGTTTCTTCAGAATCCAGTTCCAGGGTCCTGTATCCAAGGAGGTTGACAAAACCATCAAAATCCAACGGGTTAGGTGCCTGAAAAATAAAATAAATTAATTTCTTGACAATGTAGAACACTTATCATACTATTTAAATTGGAAAGCGTATTTTATCACTAGAACGTACTTGCGCCGTGTGTGGTTGTGATTATTTATTAGTTTCTTTAGGAGAAAATTTAACAAAGAACCCCATGGCCAATGGTTACTCTTTAAAAAATTGTTGACGTTTATAATAATCTGATTAATTGAAATATTTCAACATAAACTTGACTTGAAAACTTTTTATGAATATTTTTCAAATATTTTTATACATATTTATTTAACAATAGTTATATACTACTTAACCAGCTATAATTGTTAATACCTACCCCAAAACAAAACAAAAAAAAACAATTGCATCTGACTGAAAACCATTTAAAAATATCGTATCGAGAAACTCCTCCACATTGCATTCAGTAAATTGAATTTTACGTTTGAGAAATTTAATTTAAATGCAGTCTCTGATTTTGATCGTGTCTGTAAAAACAGAATCATTGGTGAAGGTACTAATTAGTGCTTCGATAGCAACTGATTGAATGCGGTTTACCTTCAACAAATACAGCAACGTGTCGGGATTAAAGATCGCAATAGGTACTACTATTTGCTAAACCATTTTAACGTTATATAATACAAGATGGCCAACTTAGGTGTAACGTTATATTTAGAATTTTTTTTCACTACTGAAAATTACCAGATATTTTTTTTTACTTTCTGTATGGATTGTTAGCTAAAAATGCGGTAATTTCTTATAATTAATTTTCATATAAAATATACAACTATCAAAGTAACAAAGATTCTGAAAAAAAATATATAAGATCTATCGAATCTAGTATGATTGAAGATCAATTCTATTGATTCGGGATTTAACAAATATAATTTGTTGGCAATGATTTGTTTATTTATCGATTCACCAAACTTGAGAATTTCATTACATTATTATTAAATTTTGTGTAGTGGTCCTAACAATTCGTCGCTTTACGAGTCGCGAGACTAAGCGGACGTGTGTTCTGTTTTGATTATAATGAAATAAACAATTACAACAAATAAATATAATATTGCTCTGTCAGTAAAAAAATTAAAGTGTGTCGCGTGTGATTTTGTAACCGACTTATGTACGTAAACAAGATGAACTAAATAGATCTTTATAAACTATAAATAGTGTTTTGGTAGTATGGCTACCCCCGGAGCGAGCCCGTTTGGTCGTAGCCAACTAGTACAGAGAAGTCCTCCACAGACGCCTACCCAACCATTACCCCCTAGCTACCCAAATCCACCAGCACCTACGGAGAATGAATTGCCGACTGAAGTCATCAGTACCCCGGAGATTCAAAAATGGATTGTTCCTATAGAAACAATCCTGGGTGAAGTTTGCGCTATTGTCGGGGATGGGAAAATGAACTCGGACCAGAAGCTTCGTGTCTCCGCTCTTTGCCGTAGGGTCCAAAGTGGGACATCTCAAATGGCCGTCTTATACCAATCATTGAAGACAAAAACTATCCTAGCCCATACCACAATCCAGCACCTTCAGGCTCAGCAGAATGTTGGGAACTCTCTCCAGCAGTTTAGAGAGCTCGTAGAGACAAAAATGAATCCGCCGGAAAATACTTCTTATGCTGGCATGGTTAAGAAGGGTACCGACATCGTCCGTCCTGCAAATTTGAGATCAGTCGCCATCTATCCCAGCGATAAAACCCAAACAAGTGACGACACCAAGTCTCTTGTTCAAAAGATCATCTCCCCAGAACAACTGAAGCTTCATGTTCGTGGCTTAAAAAAGGTGAAAAATGGGGGCGTTTTGATCAGCACCGAGAACAAAGGCGATATTGAAAAACTTAAGAACTCGGAAAAATTAGCATCGTCTGGCCTAAAAATAGAAGAGCCTTCCAAACGCCGACCTCGGATTGCTGTCATTGGTGTCCCCGTCGCTCTTACTGAAAAGGAGGTATTTGACTGTATTTTCGAGCAGAACCTATCAGACAAGCTGCCGAATTTAACTCGCGAGTCCTTCCTAGAGTGCATCAAACTAAGCCATAAATCGGGTAAGAGAGACCATTCAACTTGTAACTATGTCCTGGAACTGCCGGCTAGCATAAGAAAGGTTATCATTAACCAAAGCCGAATTTTCATAAATTGGACGTCGTGCCCAGTGAGAGATTTCACTATAGTCACCAGGTGCTTCAACTGCCAGCAGTTTGGGCACGCAGCCAAGTTCTGCCGGGAAGCCAGTCCTACCTGCAACCACTGTGGAGAGAGCGGACACTCCTTCAAGGAATGCAGTAGTAAATCTTCTCCCCCTCTATGCGCAACGTGTAAACGCTTCAAGAGGAAATGTGATCATCCAACTGGTGATGTAAGTTGCCCGGCCCGCAAACATGCAGAAATGAATTACATAAACTCTATAGATTATGAAGGCGCCTAAGAGCGTCACCGGACACTTAAGTTAATTAGCAGATAAATAGGTAGCTTACATTTATTTTTATTTTATTTTATTTTCTTTTGTAACTGTCATGACAACTCAGCTAATTTGCGATCTAGATAGTTTTTCTGTGTCAGAGTCTAAAGTTTGCAATGTTGAGGATTGTAAACACCTTCTTCCTTCTGGTGACAAAACACTAACCCTACTAACACAAAATATTCGCAGCATAAGTCGAAACATGAACGGTTTTGAAGTATTATTACAGGATCTTGACGTAAGCTGTGATATTATTGTCTTAACAGAGTGTTGGCTGTCAAAACAGATGGTTAACCTACCATCTCTTGACGGTTATTACTCCTACAGAAGTGATATAAACATAAACCAGAACGATGGTTTAGTAGTTTATATTAAAAATAATTTAAGAACAGTAAGAGAAGAATCAGTAGCCTTAGACAGTAATTGTTTAATAATTCAAATTATTCCCGACACGGTAGTCATA
Source organism: Mythimna albipuncta (assembly GCA_929112965.1). Lineage (NCBI taxonomy): Eukaryota > Metazoa > Arthropoda > Insecta > Lepidoptera > Noctuidae > Mythimna > Mythimna albipuncta. The sequence goes on from OV815969.1 coordinate 15,169,840, forward strand.
GCTATTTATAGGCCTCCTTCACAAAACATAGATAGATTTTTAGAGTCACTCGACACAAATTTAAAAAAATTATCATCTTTTAAAAACATTATACTTATGGGCGATATTAACATTAACATTGCTTCCGGGAAAACAGATAGTAATGTACATAATTATCTGAACATTTGCTCATTCCATGGACTTCTTCCAGCTCACTACCACCCCACGCATCAGAGTGGCTCATGCTTGGATCACATCATTATAAAATCAAAAAATCCATCCAAAACACTAGTTACTAATTCTACGATAACCGATCATCAGGCTGTTTTACTAGCACTACAAACAAGTTCACCTAGAAATATATGCATGCGTAGCTACACTAAAGTCAATATGACTAATCTCGAGAATGACATTCGCGGTATTAATCTTGACCCGGTTTATAATTCAGACGATGCAAATAGTTCGTTAAATTACTTCATAAATTCGTTACAATCTGCGATAGTGAAAAATACGTTTACTAAGACTGTGCCTAGAAAGTATAGTTGCATTAAACCTTGGATCACGCCTGGTCTCGTTCGATGTATAAGGCATAGAGACAGACTGCATCTAAAATTGAAACTAGCTCCTGATGACAAAGTACTTTCTATAACTTATAAAAGGTATCGGAACTTCTGTAATAATCTTTTGAAAAAACTGAAAAATCAGTACGACAAAAATGAATTACAGAAGGCCGGGAAAAATAGTAAACTTGTGTGGAAGTTTGTAAAATCACATACTTTTAGATCGAAAAAACCTGATCCTCCGTTAGAAATATTATTGTCAGATGTAAATCCAAATGAAGCAATAAATAAAGCAAACAACTTTTTTGTTAACGTTGGTAAGAATTTGGCTGAAAAAACATTTAACCCAAGTATCATTTTCCAACCCAACTCGACCACGACATTCTCCACACTAAACTCTTTTGTTTTATTAGATACCGACGTAAACGAAGTATTCAGAATTATAAGCGGGCTTAAGGATGTATGTGCCACTGGGTGGGATGACATACCCAATCATATTCTGAAAACATTTAAATACTTACTTGCCCCTCCTCTAACCCACATCTTTCAACTTTGCTTATCTAAAGGTATATTTCCAAAACTACTTAAGAAAGCCGTAGTCACACCTATATTCAAAGCTGGAGATAAAACCAGTGTGAATAACTATAGACCCATCTCAGTATTAACAGGCCTCTCTAAAATTTTAGAAAAAATTATTAATAGTAGATTGATCAAATATTTAGAAGATAACAGACTACTATCAGATAATCAATTTGGTTTTAGGGCTAAAAAATCAACGAACCAAGCAGTCCACAATTTGACTAACTATATCACTACTAACCTAGATAATGGTATGCACACAATAGGGATATTTCTAGACCTTGCCAAAGCGTTCGACACTATTTCTTGTTCTTTACTCTTGCACAAGCTTGAATCACTTGGGATAAGAGGTAAACAGCTTTTACTATTTTCTGATTATCTCAGCGATCGTTATCAATGTATAAAAATAGGTCAGTACACCAGTTCTGATCTAAAAAATAGCTGTTTTGGCATTCCGCAGGGTAGCATTTTGGGGCCCACATTATTTTTAATCTACATAAATGAACTATGCAGCCTGTCACTCCAAAATGGTGTTATAATGTCATATGCGGATGACACCGCTCTATTGTTTTCAGGAAAGTCAAGAGCTGAGGTGTATGATTATGCACAAAATGGTTTTGACATTGTATCTAAGTGGCTCCATAAAAATCTCCTTACATTAAACACAGATAAAACAAACTACATTTTATTTACAATGAAAAATGCTAACATACCGCTTAATAACCTAAACATTCACGCACATATTAACTGCAAGTACTCGTATGCTGACAATGCATGCTCTTGCCCCACTTTAGCCAAAGCTGACCAAGTAAAATATCTAGGTGTAACGATTGACTCAAATCTGAATTTCCGTAAACATATCGAGTTATTGTGTACGAGAGTGCGCAAATTAATATATGTTTTTAAAAATTTGCGCGACATAGCCGACTACAAATTAATAAAACAGGTTTATTTGGCTTTGTGTCAATCCATTCTTACATATTGCATAACTTCTTGGGGCGGTGCTGCTAAAACCATTTTACTCCCGTTAGAACGTGCTCAAAGAGCAATTCTCAAGGTTGCTACCTTTCGCCCTTTTAGATATCCTACGCACCAGCTGTACATAGCATGTAAAGTGCTAACAGTGCGGCAATTATTTATTTTAAACATAGTACTACATCAGCATAATGCACTGCCTTTTGTCCCTCCACCTTCAGACAAGAGAAGAAAGGACTTGGTTTGCATAAAGCCTCAAACCAGGCATGCCTTTACTAAGCGTTTTTACGTGTTCTTAGGTCCTTTTCTATATAACAGGCTTAACAAAGTATTAAGTTTCTATAGTATAAGTTACAAAACATGTAACAAGATGTTATCAGAATACTTAGTGTCACTCAATTACGCAGACACAGAACAACTTTTAGAAATTTTGTCATAATGGACTCGTTAATGTTTATTTTTGTATATTTTCATAGATATAGTTTTTAGATATTATTGTACCATATGCTTAGTTATCGTAGTCATTTATTACAGTAGAACATTTTTTATAATAATTTTATTCTAATTTTAAATTTTTATTGTCGCAATGAAACTGGACTGTAAAGTGATGGCCTGAAACACAGGTTTAAATTAACCTAGATCGGGCGGTCCATTATCAAATAATGCAATTCCAAACCACTACTAATTGTACTTTTTTTTTTTTGATATTTTAGTTTTACAATATTTTTAAGCACTGTAATTGTATCATTATTGTAATAGGAAACCTTGTTACTGTTGCCTAATGTTCATATTTTTGCAAATGTATTTTTTGAATAAATTATTATTATTATTATTATTATTAATTATAGGAAACAATATTTCAACTCTTTGAGAAGATGTGAATCTCGTGGAAAACAAAGCTATGAAATTCTAAATTCAATCAGTTTAAAATTCAGTTCGCACTTCTGTAAGGATAATACTATTATAATATAAACACTAACAATATGGGCCAACGTTGTGCCAGAAAACTAAACCCGGACCCGGTTATATATATTATTTAACAAGATGGTGGACTAACATTTGCAAAACGGACTAAAGCTGCATAACCTAATGTTAATAAACTCTTATCAGGCCGGACCCTACTTAAAATAAATTGGATCATGTTATCAGATATGAAAAAAAAAGTATTTTAATCTAAAAAATTTAACACCCCTAAACAGTTTGTACACAAAACTGAAAAATATTAATTTGAGTGGGAAATAATGGATCAGGACCCTTTGCTTACTGACGTGAAAGGGAATAATTAACAAAACGAGACCAACATTCAAATAATGTTCTTGTAAATTAAAATGAATTTTGGAGATTCACAACACACGTAGGTACGAGTACAATATACAGTAGAACAGATATCACAAATATTGACAGCTTATAACTACTTTTTCCCTTTAACCTTTCGAATGTCTTAAGTTACACTGTCCGACATAAGGCTATTGTCTTTCTATTGTGTCTCTAATTACGATATTCAAAGAGTTAAAATGGAAATTCATAGTCTAACCGAGGTATCTCAAAAATATAAATACAAAACTCCCGAATTCTATCGTATCCTATAAAACCACATTTAAGTAGATTACGATGTTATTTCCGGATTATAATAGAAATTTAATTTCAAACTTCCAGCAGAAAAAATGGAACGAGAATAAGTCCCCTTAATCTTAAGGATACAGGAAAAATATACTGTAATTCCAAAAAATCTGCAGACACTGTCCTAGACAAGGGAAGTTAAATTTGATCCGCTAAAGCAGTGCGGGTAAATCCCTGTGACCTCGTCAGAATTGTGGATTGACACGAGCTTAAGGGTCTCTTTCGTCAGGAACTCAGGACTCGGAAACTTTCCTAACAATACTTAGGCGGAATTAAAAGAAAAGCAAAGTTTCGGATCTGTTTTAAGACCGCCTTTAGCGAGTAGAGTCTGTTGTTTTATTTTCATTGGATGAATTATTTTGGAGTTGTTTTGTATCTCAAGATGGTTGTTTTCACAAATTGTGTTATTGTTGACGAATGTGATCAGATGGTATTTTCTGTTTGTTGTTAAAACAACGAAGACTAGGATAACAATTAGTGCATTCAGACTCCAGACCAAACATATTTGTAGCTGTCTAAATAATACAAGAACACTAGAGATGAATTTAAATGCAGAAATTACAAACCAAAAGGATACGAACGTTATACATGAACGCACTATAAACTTTAATCTTACTGTACTTTAGTCCATCTGGCTACGCCCAACTTTCAGCCAGAGTTTGGTCACCTGGCTTAGTTATATACCACTACACACAAGTCTGGCCAACAATTGTCTACTGACACAGATGCCAGCTGGCTAATTGGCTATGCGCTTACGATTTATGGCTGGTTTGTGCATATCCGAAGTACTGGTAGCTACTTATGAGGCCAGATGTTGATATTACGTACAACACTGCCTTGTATATTATAGACACTATTCCAGCTAAAGTACGATGGGTTAATTTCGTTGCACTGAAATTACTACAGGTTATTGCAGTATGTGGTTTCTTGCAACTTTGTGTAATTCGTGTGATATTGCTTTGAGTTTTGCTAATGTTTTAAGTGAAACTATGTCAAACGTAGGGGTGAATTTTCAACAGGATACTATTACTGTTATGCGATTTGTGTCATAAGATATTTTAGATTAAAGTATATAATTTTTCTAAAAATGTGCAGTAATATTAGATTTGTATCATTCTAAATTTGTGTTTATCTCGATAATTTTTTTAAATATTAATTAACGTTATAGTACAATTATAAAATTAACCTCAGAAAGCATGTTGCGAATAGCATTTTCGTCAATCTTGTCACCAAGGCTGACCAAGGTAGCACGAAGGTCACTGAAGTCGATGCAGCCATCCCCGTCCATATCAAATAGTAAGAACGCCTGGAATTGAATAAACCAAAAAAAATGGCATGGAATAAAAGTACGTTTGAGTCTCAGTAAAATTAAAAATAAACACGGTGTATTAGATAGATGAACATATTTCTGCTATTTATAACACAGAAGTAGATTATTGTAAATAAATTTGAAATTACTGGGTAGATTTTATTCAAGCCATTACTGTCCTAAAACAGGAAAATGTGATTAAACAGGAAGGTGCTATTAAATGGATATCATTATCAAGGAATAAAATCTAAAAATAACAGAAACGGTGGTCTTAAAAAGTAGCTCCAATGCAGTTCCAGCTGATATTTCTGATAATATCACACACAGTATAAAAATATCATGCAGTGGTCTAGAATTTTTGAAATTGCATGCAATAACCGGGATTCCTACCTCTTTCAGTTCAAAGATTTTATTATCGTCGAGTTCGGACGCGACATTCGCTGGTATACAAAGAGCTTCCCTAGCTCTAGACGCTGAGCGAGATCTCGGCTGCGGTGGGACAGTTAAGTCGTTTCCACTCTCTGATATAATAGAGCTGTAAGGAAACAAAATGTTAACTCATATAAAGTTTCTTGTGTTCTAGCGTTCAGTTCAATTCTGTACTATAAAAGTGAAGTTTGATCAGGAGTTGGTCTAAACAATCGTTTTTGATGGTATTTGATTTTTGAACACAACATCAACTAGAATATATTTTTTTTTTAAACTTCATGTACAGTAATGGTGCATAAGCAGACTTAATACAATAAGGCATTCTTTATTAACCAATTTACCTACATTATTTCTTAAGCACTTTAGAGTCGGCTTGTAGTCTTACTGAATACAGGAGAAAGTAAGGATTTTATATGGAGCACCAAATGAAGAGTTACTTTTTGGTGCTGAAGATCAAATATCAGTATTTTACATGGATACACATAAGAAATTCACCCCGCACTGGGCCCGCGTGGTGGATTACGGCCCATTCCCTCTCCTAGAGAGGAGGCCTGAGTCCCAGCAAGGGGAACATTAAAAAGCTGATTATGTGTATGTTATGTACATGGAGATGTATAATACTGGTATTTGCCCTTCACTACGAAATTAAACAGTTAATTGGATGTCAGAATTTCAGGCTTTCGACTGCCAAAGATTTGTTAATTTCAGCCGAAACGGATTTATCTTGCATTTTAATATAGAGTCGAAAAAATCAGTTATAATGTTTTCTATTACATTTTTTTTTTTTTTAAATAAAACGGAATAAAAATACATATTTTATGGCATTAATACTACCTAGCACCTTTCAATCACTTCTGAATAAACACATTTTATAGCGACAAAATAAACCTTTTTTGTTAGAGCCGGTGAACGAAGCGGAAATTAAAAATTACAAATAATGAGATTTTTATGGAGGCAATGTTCAAAAGATGTTAGCAAAATGATAAATCCCTGCCTATAGAGACGTCAATACGTCATATTTTTATAACGAACTGGAAGGGTTCATTTTGAAAAAAAAAAATCTGACAATCTGTTAATAACATTTGCAATAAATTGAATAATACATAATTTCACAGCCTTTCCAGTAATGGCAGTTTTAGACCTTTTCAAACAGAAATATAATTAATAATTTACTAATAAGTAAGTTTGTGCAATTTAAATAACGTTATTAAAGTTCATTCATGTTTAAATTCATTTGCTACTTATTTATTTTAATTTGGTCGACATTGTAACCAAAATTGACAAATTACGTACCTACCACTTATCGGTTCATCATTTTCAATAATAAAATCAACTTACGCTATGGAATTTTTTGCAATCAATTTTATTCAATTTTGAGTATAACTGCATAATACAGACGACGCTACTAAAGTTGAACTGTACAAAAGAAATAACTTAGCATATTCAACACTTACTCTCCAGTAGAAAGCGATTGTAAAAGATTTTCTTTAAATTTCTTTATTTCGTCCTTAGCATCGTCAGGCTTACTACGACGGCGCTCCCCTTTTGATCCCCTCTGCGAAAATACAATATACATTTTAAAGCCGCAATTTTAATATGAAAAACACTTTCATCCTATTATAGCATATTAAAACTTTTTCATTTTATAAACGGAGCACCATTGAATTGACTTTACACGCTACAAACGATCCCAGCTTTACAAAGTAAATTGTTGAAAGAAATAAAGCAAGGGTCCCGTTTTATAAAACCAACTGTTTGCAATCGGCAGTAAAATATTAATTCTCTGTTTGAAGTGACCGGAAAAGATAACACGGGTGACTCCCCAACTCAAAAGTCAAGTCACTTTGAGACAAGAAATTACTTACTTGTCAAAACTTTGTTCACAATTTAATTTACAAAGGACTCAAACCTTGTGTTCACTCTATTTATTCTACATTTAAAACGTGTAATATTTTAGCAATTTAGAGTAAGATTACTTTGAAATAACTTACTCTTTTCGCGGAACCGTTAGTTTCTTGGTCAGCCATGTTTTTATAAGACTTCTACACTTCGATTTTTCGTCGCTAGTGGTGGCCTACGCGAGTTTCCACGACCGTACTGACTAGAGCAAGAATTGTAACTACACGTCAAGAATATTAAATTTACATTGCATTTTCCGTCAGTCGAGATAATTATTTATTTCGGACGGATGCACGCAGATTTCGAGATTAGCCGTGATGTTTGCCTCAACTAATTAATCTTTAGGCCAAACCGCTTTAAGATTTCCAGGTCAACGAATTGTTTGTGCAACGTATACGTGTTTCCACTTGCTTAGAACTGAGAAGGGTTGAAAGCTTAGTGTTGTTTGTGTTTATTTTGGCAAATATGGCGGCTGAATGTTCCGAATTTAACGCCATTAGCGCAAAGGTTGCAATTTAACCGATAATTTTCGTTTACCCGATTTACCTCTGTAATTTGCTGTTTGATTTCTCTGTGGATTACTAGCTCGCTTCAATTAACATTATTAGCGGCAATATTGTTATTAGTAACTGAGACCGAATTCCACTATGCATTAATATTAAATTTTGTGGTGTCTCCTGTTAATCTTATCTCATCTAATCTTGTATGGATACACATGTTGGCAGGAGATCAAAAATGAATAACGACTATTAATCTCTGCGATATCACCAGGATAGTCAATTAAATAATATTTTACAACCCAGAATGAAAAGTAATGGTGACAAAAATAAATAAAATATGTGTCAACATACTAAACCTTCTGAGAAGTAATAAACTGGGAGATTTTAAACTTCACGGTAAATAACTTCTTGAAAATGACTAGATTCAAAGAAAACATGACTTTATGTGACACAAATATTGTGTAGATAGGTATGATATGTTTATTGCAACGATCCGCAAATAAAGTACTTGAACAAAAATAAACTTTGGAAAAATCTTATTGAATTAAATGATATTTTTAAGCTTTCGGTTACTAATTGACTGGCCTGTTGGTCTAGTGGTTAGTGACCCTGACTGCTATGACGAAGGTCGTGGGTTCGATTCCCACCCAGGACAAATGTGTGTGATGAGCATAATCATTTGTTCTGTGCCTGGGTGTAATTTATCTGTAATATGTATATATCTAGGAATATATAAGTATGTTTATTAGTTGTCTAGTACCCATAACACAAGCTCTGCTTAGCTTGGGACTAGACGGCGTTGTGTGATATTTGTGGAATATTATTATTATTATAATTAATTAGTCTAATTTTACAAAAAAATATTACTTTTATCGTAAGTATGTAAGTAGCTTTATCTGAAAACTTAAATTAACTGATAAGATAAGTTGAGCTAAGATATAACTAAAGAAATTAAAGAACTTTTAATAAATATTATTAAATCAGTCGATCAGTCACTTTATAAGCCAAGACCGACAAAACAAACTTAAAAAAACATATTTTAGCGAGTTACTTTTCTCTTTTCTATTACTATAAGGCAAAAAAGTACACATCGATAAATACAAAAGCGTTACCATAAAATACGCTAGAAAATATTGTTTAGCAAGAGTAGGCGTCGAAAATACGAGAAGTTTCCATAAAAAGTTAATGGTTTGAACAAAAAGTAACTACCTATAATCCCGTGACATTTTCCGCCTTGAATGCTGAGAGATGAGATTTCTCAAGTTTTATGATTTGTTTTGTTCACTAGCTACTGCTAGCGGTTTCACCTGCGTGAATGTAGAGAATTATCCTAGTGAATGGAATAATATAAGCACCTATTCTAGGACATGGCTTGCCCGATTGCAAGATTTCATCCAAATCCATTCAGCCGTTTTATAGTGAGAGAATAACAAAAATACCATATTTAGCTTTTATAATCTGAGCGTGATGTCGATACAAGGGTTGTTAGTTCATTTGAAAGAGACACCGCTACCTAGGAACGCAAAAGGCAACTGTAGGAACAAGGGTGAATTTCAGTCAGTGAAAGTTGCATGTATGAATGTTACTACATTTTGCTTCACATAGAGCGAAAGAAGATATTTGACGATTTCTAACCCTCAAAAAGTCGTTACAACCAAGTTTTAAGTTTTCTAATAATACTGTTTACATAAAAGTTAATCAGACAATAATCTTTTTACAAAGAAATATTATACTGATTTAAATAAAAAATAAAAATACTAAAAAAGTACAAAATAACTTTAATTTGGAAGTGTTTCTTTAATAGTTTTGTCTCTTCGTTATTTAATACTCCGAAATTAAAGTAATTTTGTACTTTTTTGTGTTTTTTTTTACATTGAAGTCGGTTGTATTATCTTTTTTACACTTTTTAATTGTTTTGGCACAACTAAAAAGCACCCCTGAACTAATTATCATCAATTTAGGATTAGGAGTGTCTGTTACGCAAATTATTGCAATATGAATGCAACAAATTTTCGAAAACACATTAGATATGTATTTGGTTGAATGATTTTTAACAGGCTATCGCGCCGCTTGTCATATTTTATTTATGAAGCGTCGATAATTTATATCCATGAACCGGTGTTAGTGTTAGTGATTTCGTACTGTCACGATTCCAGGTTGCTTGGCAACGTTTGCACTTGCCATTAATTTATTTTTATTAACAACAAGCGTATACCCAACGAGTGTTACTAAACTTAAAAAAAGAAGTATATTATTTTTATTTGCTAGAAATAAAGGACATTTTCAAAGGCGTTTTTCTTTAATACTATTTCCTCTAATTTTTACCTTTAGGAAACCGGTTTAGGACACATCAGTTGGATGTTTTCGAATTATGTAACGTACATAAGTGGATATTTTTGGTACAGTGAAAGAAGATTAAGATAATTAAGTAACAATCATAATATAAACATTGAAATTTTACTTATATGCAATTAGATTAAGTTTTCCATAAGAAATTAGTAGTTATCCTAATTATTGGCAAATAATGTGCGCATCGACACAATATATTGGCTCGCAACAGTATTGGTTTTTACACATGTAAGTACCCACAAACGCGCTAGAGCCACAACCAAGATTTATTGAGAATTTATCAAAATAGTAATTTTTAATTTATTGATTATTTAAGTCCTAAAATAATAATTGTTAATTTTATTATAAAAAATAAATGACAATAGTAGCCAATTCTAAGCGTACCACTTTCGAGATGTGCATTTGTTATGTCACATGTTGTATAGATGGAGATTTTTTGTACTTTTTGATCGGGTTTCAAAAACGACATCTCTTTGGATGTCGTTTCTTAACTTCTTTAAGTTACCAGTTAAGAATTACCACCACTTCCTTCATCTGATAGCTTACTAAACGAGATCATGCAAATACGCCAGTCTCAAGTAAATCAACAGCGGCGAGGTAATCTGCACCACGAACAGGTGTAAGTGGGTTTTTAATCAACTACAAATGCAACGGTTTAGGAGAGTCCAAATGAGATTCGTGTAGGGATGTCACTATGCCGATCTTCAGATAGTTGACGCGGAATTCGTAAATCTATATGAAGCTGGATGGAAAATTTGATTTTACACAAAGCAACGATGTCTACGTTTTTCATTTACGTGTTTTACGCCCTTATTTAATTTAATTTTTTACATATAAACTAATAACTATTATATTATATATGGCCTGTTTTTTTTTTTAATTTCTAAATGGTAATCTTTTGAGTAACTTATTCGATTACGCACATTCTACTGCTACAAAGCTGTCGTCAAGTGCCAATGGGTAATTTTATTTGAAAAACTTTAGCTTCTGTGGATCAGCAACTTCGATGCCGGTAGGAATGATAATGAAAGATAATTTCACTTAGTATTAATGTTAGGTTTGTCGATGATCAATTTTTTACCTGATGGTAAGCGGTGATTGGTCGACGATGGAGCATGTTTGCCTAGAAATAACCTATACACTTGACTTAAAGACTCCTGGGTTATATCTATCTGAAAACGCAGGCTCAAACAGAGAATTCCACTCCTTAGCTGTAAGGACAATGAATGTGTACCTAAATCGCTAGTGGTGGTGGTATCACCGAAAGAAAGAAAGAAAGAAAAAGTGTTTATTCGCGTCAAACATGACGCATACCATAACAAAACCCGCAGCAGCGGTTTCAATGCTTTTAAAGCATATGATAGAATTCTTTTTACTGGCATTTTCATTGTGACTCCGTAGCCGGCAGACAACCTATCATGAAACGGAAAATCAAAATACTGATTACTCATTCTATATACAATACATTGTGTATTAGGTTCCTGTAAGCCAAATTTTAATTAATAACAAACAAAGCAGAAAATGTCTACGATGACTGATGAATCGGTTTTAATATATAAAACGAGGTTTCAAAGAATAATGTATGTTTTTTAATATAAAAAGTCTACACGACGGCTAATTGACCGTATAACAAAACGTGGAATTGAAAAATCTATTGAAAGACTTGGGATTATGTTTTCGAAAATGAAACGAGTTCACAGAAATAGGAGAATAATGTAACTTTAGTGTGTGGTGTGACAATAATTAATAAAGTGAGAAATGAGTATATTAGAGGAAGTTTGAAAGTGGCTAGGTGACTGTGTTTTTTTTTATCGATTGGAAAAATCATCCAATGATAACCCCCGCTCTTGAGCGGAGCGGGAGATAGTGTCAGACTCTACTGACTAAAAAACCCATCCCGGTCCTTCAAGCCTTCATACTGGGGCCCAAGCGCCCTTTCGGATAACCCTGGCCCCGGTAGGCTTCGACCCGGCTGGGCCCCTGCTGTTGCTGACAACTCCTTGAGGCGCGCGGGAACTGCGCGCGCCGTCAACGACTTGGGCTTGGTCTGGACAGTTACCGGACGGCCAGTCAGCGAGCTACCCATTGCTCACTGTTCGAATGTGGAAAAGAGGAATAAAATACATGTTACTACAATTTTATTAATGGATGAATAGAAAAGGAGAGGAAAGCCAAAAAAAGATGAATAGATCGTGCTAACGCACTCCTAAGTGTTAAGAAATAAAAGGGAGTTAGTGATATTGTGACGGGTGACAGGATAGAATGGAAGAAAATTAAAAAAAAATGCATGTTTCACCGCTCCCAAGCAACATGGGACAAGGGCAGGAAGATGATGTTGAAAGAGAGAATTTCCATTTGATCACTTGATACTCGTACTTTTTGAGATTACGTTATACATACATTAAACCAACAAAAAACTGTTCCTCTGATCAACCTCATTATAATAATTATGAGATATTTTTATGTTTCATTTAATTTTTTATTTTTATGTTTCATTTAGATTTTACATAGTTAAATATTTCTATACCAAGTTTCACTTATTTCTCAAAGTGTCAGCCCTGAATGCGAGGGTGATTCGAAACGGAGGCAAGAAATTGAGATTGCACTTAAGTTTCTTTGGCATTCGAAGACCGCAATTTATTTTTGTAGGACGATTGAGGTTCCCGATGTTTGCTTTCATGAGTATCGAGATGGATGATAATTATACTTTGAGCACTTTATATATTTCCGAAGTTAATTAGTTATTCTGGTGTAAATATATTGCTTCAAGATTAGCAAGGATGATAGCTTCATATTATTATGTTTGACTTACATATTATCATGTATATATTTTTTTTAAGTGGGGAACTCAACTTTAATTAAGCTCCTCTCGCTCTCAGGTGGAGCGAGACGGCGTGTTAGACTAACTAAAACTACAGCATTGAGTTTGAATTAAGCAAGTTTATATGACGATACTATAATGCCTGACCTAGATTTTTTATTCAAATAATTGCGTAATTTAGTAATCTTGTTGACACTTCGTGTGACTTAAGGGCTGGCTTATACTTCGGACAAAGGATAAGCATTGCCAATCAGCATGGCAATACCGTCAGTCTTTTGGATACATTACCTGCCGACAGCGATGCGGAGGAATTTTTGGACGCCATAGATTACTTTTTTTAGTTCTTTAGGACTTTTATTTTGTTAGTTTTAATTTTATTAACGTAAAATTGCAAGTTGTAAATATTTAGTTATTAGTAAAATTATTCTTAAATAGATAGGTAATCGCAAGCTTTCATTTTCTAATTTGGTTATTTAAATTAAGAAAACAATTGATTGAATCATAGACATAATATGTCTATGATTCAATCAATTGTTTTCTTTTAAATATAGTATACTTAAAACAATAAGTTACTATTTTTAACTATTGGTTCACCAAACAACGGATCGAAAAGCTCGTCCTAAGTGGCACTTAGTTTCTTCTTTAAAACAAACAAAAGGGTAGTCATGCTACTCAGGTATTCTACTTGAATAGTAAAGACGTCTAACAGTAATGGACCGTATGATTTAGATCTAAAACACTATTAAGCAGAAGTAGAGTATCAACCATCCTAACCATGAACTTTCATATAAAACTACGATGCAAAGCGACATGAAGCCGCAGCGTTCTTTTTTTAAATTTTTTCTATGGGTAAACATCATCCAGATGACATCCCCGCCCTTGGACAGAGCGGGAGATAGTGTTAGACTTTTACTGACTAAAAACCCTTCTTTTTTCTTTGCCTTTCATACCAGGGCCGGGTTTTCCTGTCAAAAGCGAACCCATAGGCCCTGTAGCCTCCTACCCTGCTAGGCTACTGTTTGCTGACATTCTTGAAAAAAGCGTAGAAAACTACACACCGTCGACAACTTGGGCTTAACCCGTCTGCAAGCCCGCTCGTACGGTGGCCAGGAATCAGGATCGGGATACCGGTGGCAAACGCGTGAGGGCCGCTCCCTCGCGCGTGCATTTCTTCCTTTGCTAACATTACTGATATGCAGAAGGAGGCGACCGCCTGTACCAAGGCCTGGCGAGAGAGATCGTTGCCGCTCCAAGAGGACACGGTGGTGCTCTACCCAGGGGCTTTACCATGACGTGTCAAAATATCAAGCGTGCGAACGAGAAAGAGGGATGGAGCTATACACCCTCTATAGCTCTCTATAGATCTCTTTAACTGTTCGGTTTAAAGGCCATGACGTGTTAGAATATCAGGCGTGCGAATAAGAAAGCGTGATGGAGCTACACGACCTATAAATAAGGCTAAATGTATAATTAATTATCTTGGTGTACAATAAAGGATATATAAATAAATAATAGCTCCATTAAAAAACAGTTCAATTTAGGTCGTCACTGGACCGCGTTAAGAGGGCCCTTTTCTATTCGCCTGTCGTCAACGTCAAGCATGGTTTAGAAGCTCGTCTTCTTCAAGCTTGCTTCATCTAACGCAATCCAACGCGATGTTTGATGAAGAAGCAATGTGAAAAAAGGGAAATAACGCTTGAAAACTCTGTTGGCATTCAGAATTCCGTGACTTACTCGAATATTTTACAAAACTTGTTCCAGGAAATACGTGTTATTTTAAAACGCTTCAAAGTTTTTGAGATAAATTGTCGTCATTTAGAATCTCAATTAAATGTGCAAGGCATCTATTAATGTATTTTTTACTATTTTTAGTATATAAATAGATTATGGAGGGCCAAATTTCACGTAAAATAGCAGATTTTCAGAGGTCTTTACTGAATTAGTTTTACACAAACTTGTGTTTTGATTTTTATAGAAACCTAGATAATATTTACAAGATATATTGTGTAATAACATCAGAATTGAAGAGTTAAGTGGATAAAAGTGTTATCTGACAAAATAAAAAAATGCGACTTTTTTTCATGAACATAGGTTTTAACTTTTTTTTTTTCTTTTTTATTTATTTCTCTCATAACTGATGGTAAATCGATCCAAACATTTAAAACACTTCAATTCTACCAATTCTAATTCGTTACATAGTTACAGATGCTAGCAAAGGTTTTATATGTCAATCAAGCATATACTTCAGATTTGAAAATGTGCTAACAGCAGAAATATTACCAGAGAATCGTAATAGTAGTTAACAGCTTTGTCCACTTACCCCTTCAATTACGTAAGAGCGGTTGCATGAAAAAGTACCTCGAGTTGGTCGCTCTTAAGCGCTCTTGATAGAGCTTCACGTGACCTTATAATGTGCGATGCGAATCATATCGCAAGTTATTGCAATGCAACTGGGTGTCTTGTGTGTGTGTGTGTGTGTTTACATGTTTCTGAGTCTATCAAAGCACTTATACAAGGTTTTTGTGCCCAGTTGGTACTTCTGCTTGTGTTAGCATGAATAGGGTAATTTTCAGGGTCAAAATAATTACATTTTATTTAATCCGTCTTTTAGATTATTCAAAAATAGGGGACACGTATTTTTTCTTTTTTCGATTAAACTAAAAATAACAAAGATATAGCCCGTTAAAGTTACGTGTGACATCACCCAGTGCGAAAAAATGTAGCACGGCGTGACGTTACACGTAACTTTAATGGGCTGTAACTTTGTCATTTTTGGTTTAATTTACAAATATAAAAATACGTGTCACTTATTTTTGAATAATCTAAAAGACGGACTAATTACATTTTTTAAGGCAACTAGCCTATTGGGTGCATCTAAAAGATACATAAGAAAATTGTACATACAAAAACCGGCCAAGAGCGTGTTGGGCCACGCTCAGTGTAGGGTTCCGTAGTTTCCCGTCCGTCACAATAAAGTGTACCCACTTATGAGTTTAAAAAAATGCTTGCTACGATTATACTACAAACTTAGTCCAGAAATTATTTTGTAGAACCCTTTTGTCTTTTTTGTACAAAAACTGTTCTTTCCATCAAGTTCAAAATATTTTTCCTAGAAAGTCCTTATAAAGTTCTACTTCTCATATTTTTTTCATATTTTCTAAACTTATGGTTCAAAAGTTAGAGGGGGGGGGACATTGTTTTTTACTTTTGGAGCGATTATTTCCGAAATTATTGACATTATCAAAAAATTATTTTATAAACCTATTCATTTTTAAATACCTATCCAACGATATATCACACGTTAGGGTTGAAATTAAAAAAAAAATCACTTCCCACTTTACATATAGGGGGGCTACCCTAATAAAACATTTTTTTCCAATTTTTATTTTACCACTTTGTCGGCGTGATTGATATACATATTGGTACCAAATTTCAGCTTTCTAGTGCTAACGGTCACAGAGATTAAGCGAGGACGGACAGACAGACAGACAGACGGACAGACAGACATGGCGAAACTATAAGGGTTCCTAGTTGACTACGGAACCCTAAAAACAATTGGTCACACGGTTGACTCAGTGATTGAGCGTTTGACTGCTGCGCTATAATGCTGGATTAAAGCACAGAGCTAATAATCGTATGGTCTACAGATAATTGTTGCCGGTCTGGGTGTCTCGTATCTTCTGTGTATTCTTCTGGATCTTCGATCTGACCAATTACAATAAAAAAATTGTAAAATGAAATATCAATTATTGTATTTTGAAATGGAACTCTTAATTTACAAACATTTTACTTTTTTAATTGCGAGGAATTATACTTTGAAAAGCAATAAATGTATCGTAAGTTAAAACTTACGATAGGAAAGTTTCTAGATACTTATATCTAATCTTATTTATCAGGACCCAGAAACTTTCAGCACGTCCTAAGTACAAGAAAAATGCTAGTTGGCCAAAGTTTCATTCAAAAAATGTGTTGTGTCGTTGTTGTTGTGTTGTTATGTTATTGCTCGTAAGAACTACTGCCGAGAGTACTTTTGAGTTCATCTACTTTTTTCAGTCGCAGCCCAAGCTCTGAACATATGCTAATTTGACGGCATTAGGCTCACCTCCTATGAAATAGTCATTAAATATAACTGGCAAAATCTTCTTATGCTATAGATGTAGATACCCCTGCTTAACCCTTCAGGTAATGTAGGCATGATGTTTTGTGGTCTTTACTATTTTATTTTCTTTGATCATCGATCTCTATCGAAGTCCTTTGTAGTATGGGATATTCTAGAGTTTAGTGTTCCACAACGATATCGGTTTTCATGCCGAATGCTACGTTCAATGGTACATAATAACTGTTTGGAACATTACACTCAAAGAAAAAATCCTTCATCGTTATATATTATCCTATTGTAGGGCACTATACGTTATAATAAATAGTGCACGGCATGCGCGCGGCATGTTGCTGGAACTTGGTCTATGCACTACCGTGCGCTTAGAGGTATTCCAGATATAAAAGTTTAGATGCATGCAGAAAAGAGTACAAAGTCTTGCACACCTCCTTTGAAAAGCGAGGATCCTCCGATCTAACGGGTGTTATGGGTGTCTGATTTGGGTAACTGCTCGTTAGATGATTTCGGATTGTTTTATATGTTCAGATTGCATGAAAAACTCTAATTGCGCGATGCAGGATTTCGTAGTTTACTTTCTTTGTGACGCCATAGATGTCAGTACAAAACCATATACCATCCATCTTTCGAATATCATAATTAGAGACGCAATAGAAAGACAATGACAGAGCGAACGCCGCCATTCTCTTGGGGTTTAATGAATTAAAATCTACAAAAAAAAAATACGCAATCTGCTTTTCTCAGATTAAGAAAAGAAAAACAACTATCGGTATTCATTATAGCCAGCTTTCAATAATATCAACCTTCATTTTCTAATCATAACGTACCTACACTATATTACAGCATTTTTATTTCCCTCCAATCAAACACCCCGCCTCTCCAAACAAGAGAATCGCTTAATCTTCCTGAAAACATTTTCAGTAACGTAAATGCTTTTAGTTCGATGTCTTAAGCCTCACATTTTCGTAACAATCTGCAATACTACTTAAGTGGTATTGATGGCATGTAATCTTTATGTAGTTTGCGGATTATTTTGTACTACATGCAGAGACTTTGGTTAAAAGCCCTCTATGTAAGTGGATGGCAAACAAAGACTTAAATAAATGTCATAAATAGGTTCATCATATCAGACGAAAGACGTCTAATGCTTGATATAGGCCTTCCCCCAAGTTTCGCCTCAACGACCAGTCCTGTGCGTCCAGCATCTACCGGATTCCCGGTACCCTCATCAGGTCGTTGGTCTATCTTATGGAAAGCATTTCAACGCTCTGTCTTCCGATACGCGGTCACCACTACAGAACCTTATGGCCCCATCGGTCGTCGGCCATCTGTTCTTCGAGCAATGTTCCCTGCCCATTGTCACTTATGTAAGTTTGGCAACTTTTCGAGCTATGTTGGCTAGCTCATATATGTTAGGTTTTATGAAAACTACAAATATATTAATAAAACCTTTATTTCTCAAATCGTGCTAAATGCGGACATGAATATTTGAAGTCATTTCTTCTCTTCACTTGACTTCAATTTTGGTTGGTTTTCTCAATCCATCTGCAAGCAATGGATAGGGCAATCAATGTGCCCTATTCATTGCTATTTAATTTTGGCGGTTTTTTAGGCTACGTTCCTAATTCGATCACACAAAAGAGACGCGAGTTTCAGAGCCATATGTCATCACTGATAATAGTCTCGAGACAATGTGGTATGTCGGATGCGAAGATATCACGCAGTTTTCTGAATGCTGCCCAGCCGAGTCGATTCGACAATTATCCTTTTTCTCGAAGTTAGATCTACCTAACTGTACCATTTGTCCTCGGTAAACGTAATCGTCTACAACTTCGAGTGTAATCTAAAAGTATGTTTATGTGGTGCTTGAGAGGAGGTAGAGGTGGAGGTGCCACACGGGTGTTTATCTTGGTTTTTGGTTAGTTTTGGTTCTTTCGGAAGCTGTACTTAACTTAAGTAGTCGAGCATTTCATTCTTTTATAGTCTCAAAACCATGACTATACTATATTATATCTCATTTTCGAATATATCGAAGTTATTGTAAATATCTCGACTAAAAGATTTTTATTTTATGTTTTTCATGAGGAAGGAGGAAGCTAATGAAAAGATAGGTGGATTTTGTAAGGAGTGATATGAATTAAAAGCGAGTCAGTGATGGCGTAACGGTTGAAAAAAAAAAAAAACGTATTGCGCTGACCCCAAGTAACAAGAGACAGAGCAGGAAGATGATAATGAACATGAGATATTTTCCACAATAATCATACCCTGCTGATGTATGTAGACATTAATGGATTTTTATACCTATGGCAACTTCTTAGGCACAGAAAGACATCACAGATTAGATATAGCTACAACTTTATTTTCTGGCACTGTACATAAAATAATGAACAGTTACGTTCATTATTTTATGTACACGACAGTCTTTTTTCTTACAGAGAGGAGACAACGAACTCAAAAGCTAAACCTCATATAAAACACAAGAACAGCTGTTGAGCAAACAGCAACAAATATTTAGCAACTGGACGTCTATTTGGCTTAGTAACTAAGTCGTCAAACAATTTGTGAGGTGGCTCCGAGCTGCTTATCTGACCTTAGCATTACCATATGTTACAGTTCTAACTTGTTGTTTCCCAAATACTGGGATATGGAAACACTTGGTGTAATATGGAGCATACATGTAGAGAAGAATAGTTTTTGACTTGTTTGTTTTTGGGCAGTCTTGAATAACAGAAAAAAAAGAATCAACCGCTGTATCGGCGTAAACTTTTTGGTTTGAATTCTCTCGAATATCTCCTTTTTATTGATTTAAATAATCTATACATCTGTACATACATATAAATAAAATTTGTAGTTTCTGTTAGTAATATTGAAATAACTGTTTTTTACTACGAGTACATGCATATGATTAAATATACGGCACATACACCAAAATAACATTTTTTACAATTTTTGTCTGTCTGTGTGTCCGGGCTAATCTCTGAAATGGCTGGACCGATTTTGACGGGACTTTTTTTGTAAGAAGCCGCTTACAGTAATATCTTACTAAGATTCATCACCTTGCATTACCTAGTCCGAAACTGTCTGTATATATTAACCACTTTTTGAAAGTGTCAACCTTAAACAAAGGTGCCAGCTTAATAAATAATTTTCCCAATTCATTCAAGGACAAGTATCGGTGTCGGGTACAGGTATTCCAATTGATCGTAGGAAGAACATCGTTCCACCCCATTGGCCAGAAAATTTTGCATCAAATATTCAACACATCCGTAAAAGGACGGTACACAGTATCTCATGTAAAAGGTACCAAAGCGGTTTTGTAAATAAGTGAAAAACGTTTATGAAAACACAATCTGCTTTTGGGGTAGCTTCGCGTGTTTGTTTTCTGAAAACAGTGATGTCACATTTTCCAGATGGTTTGTAGAAGACAGTGTTGACGTAACCTTTCAGAGGGATTTTTGTGAGAGCTTCAACAATCAAACTAAAGGCGAAAGTTTAAATGTATGTAAAGACATGTATGTGTATATGTATCCTCGATAATCCTTCACGCTTACGAATGAATTTAAATGAGATTTGAAAATCAGCAAAATGAATTTAAATGAGATTTGACACACTGATAATGCCATATGCTGGAATTACAAATAAGATACTTTTAATCCCAGGAATAGTTTTCTGATTAACACAGGCGAAGTCTCAGGCAGGAGCTAGTATTTAAAAAAGATGCTGTATGTTTGAGATGAGTATAACAGCGAAATAAAAGCTAAAAAGAGTAACTTTTATTAAAATTGCTGTTCCAATAAACGAATTCAAACTGTGCACAAAAAGGCTGTAAATAAAAGAGCAGCGTCGATTGGTGGTTTGATTACACTGCAAGCGCCGACTGGAATCACCAACGGTTAAATACAATTACAAACACTAACAGACACCGTAAACTGCAGAGATGTATGACACAGACGAAATTGTCCCATTTGCACTTTAGTACCGCTTAAACTTTTGTTAAAGTACACGCTCGCTCCGAACTAAATGTGTTTTCCAATATTCGTTTGTGGTGTTCGGAAAGGCGCTGCCGTGTCATTTGCCGTAATTGTACTAGTAACAGGCGCTTGGAGGCCTAACATTTCGCTTGCAACTGCCACCCATTTATGTTAGACCCACAACATCGGTACAAATATTTTCCAACCCAAACTCATTTGCTTTAGCTACGACAATAGTGTGGAGGCCTTCTAACACTGGTGCAATGACATTCCGTTTCGGGACACAGCCGTTTCCCTACTCATTATCGTTAACAAAAGGATTGTACCCAATTTACATTTCATCGCAGTATTTCCCTGACTATTATATTGTTCGGCGTTGATTTGTCGGATTACGAACATGCTAAATCATTTTTTCTTACAATTTTATTATTTTTTTATGATATGCATTTCAATAATTTAGTTTCATATTTCTTGCCAGAGATAGTATATTACAATCGGATGCCATCACTGTTACTCGTAAGACAAACATCCATCCATATGAGAATCAATGTTTTATTCTGCCTCATGCAATATCTGAGGGCTTACACATATTGACAGCGAAGATGTATTACATTTCTCCAATTATGCGGAAGGTCGTTCAGCGACAAGATATGTAGGTACCAATCGCACAATAATATTTCGACGTCTTCGTGATCTTGAATAAGGAATGCTATTTTTCATTCTCATCTGACCGGAATACGGCAACCCGTCTTCGCTATTTTCATAAAGCACTTCATACTTGACAAGGCTATTATATTTCAATGTGGAGTGAAAACGTTTCGTTTTGCTTTTGTTGTTATTGATTTATTTCGTAAAATTCAGATTTTCGCATGAATCATTCAGAGTATTGTTATTGTGAACGTCTGTCTGTACTGTTATAGTTAATATCTGTGTTTCTTTTTGTATAACTTTTGGATACTTGCTGTTTGTGTTCTGCTGCCTAGGATTATTTGTTTAATCGTCAAAAGACTTTCCCGATATTTTGCTTGCCCTATCTACTGCAGTTCCGGGAGATATATCACGGCATTTAACGCCAACGTTCCCTCGTGTGTCCTCCATAAACGCTCACACAGCTATATGCGGTAGTACACCAGGCTGCATAAAGCTTACCTGCGCCTTTGCACCCGGTGTAAAATATTTGACGCTGCGAGCTCCAAATTTCATAAAATAAAATAGAAAAATATTCTGGTGCTTGAGAGTCAAATTGTTTTGCTACCAAATGCGAAAACGGCTGTGATGTGTTCAGAAATTGTATTTGTTGGAAAAGTCTCAATTTGCATTGCGTTTATGATATTTTGCAGGTCCTGTACTGTATTGTCTGAAACAAAACATGCAAAATACTGAATGACCCAATATGAATATTTATATTTATGTCAGCTATAATAATGCTTACTAATATATCCATGAAAAATTCAATGTCATATTTATCTTGCCGACCCTGTATACCATTGTTTAAATGTAGCGAGGTACATTATTTATTTTAGCACCGTTGGATATAATTGTAACGTCCCTCCTATTCAGCTGCACAGTTTACAACAAACAAAAGGATTTAATGTTGACTGTACGTAGTCAGCCTCTTGGGCGCCATTTTTCCTGACCCGCCAACACGAGCCTGCGATTACTTGACTTTAGTAATCCCTATCCACGAATTTAATCTTTGTTCTTTCTACTCTAACCCTGTTCACAGTTCATTAATTTAATCAACTTCTACAACACATCATTGCATTCTACTTAACTACACACTCCCTTTAATTACTTACTTTGATCTGAAAATTCTGTGTAGAAAAATTTACTGTGATGGCTTAAATATAAATTCCCTCCGCTCCATGGTCTATCGTAGCTGAGCTAAGAGAAATAATATAAAAAATCCGCTCCGGCAGCGCCATTTTTCTTTAGCCTGGCGCTTATTTAGCTTTAATATGTTCCTTTCTTGCTGAACCTAAAGTTTATGAGGCTTCGTATTTGATTCTTAAGCGGCATCGTGATGAAAACTTTTGAGATAACGTTACAGAGTAAATTTTCGCGTAATTTTTGCATATATTATGTCACTGCTTTGAAACCGTGCTTGCAGCTATCATTTCCACCTTTTGAGTTGAAACATCTGTCTCACACATTAGCTTATGAAAGTTAATGTAATATTTTAATTAAGGTTCTTGTTGACTCGCATGTATTATTTTTAGACACGTTTGCTCGATAAATTCAATTCCCAGAGGAGTCTATTTTCTCTTTGCACTACAAATATTTTCTAAAGGCATCCAACTAAGCTGAATGTGCTTGTCCTAGCCATTCTTCCAACGTAATAGCTCAACTGGGTCACATTATGTGCACTTCTTATCTCAGAACGAACGACCCGATCCCAAATGGCGTCAATAAAGTGGGTCTGTAAGTCAAAAATTAATCCAACTTTACGGAGTCAATATGACGTTCAAATTCCTCATATTGGACAACAATAGGGGGTTCATTAATATTGTGACGATGGCTCGTCCGCCTCATATGACCTCGTTAATCAAAACTAATGACAGAGATAAAAATATTTCCAGCGTTTGCTGGACCTAGGAAATCATTCGATGTAGTTTTTCTGTGATGGTACGAGTAATAGCTGGTCCTTATACTGATATTGGTGCGACTAATTTGATTACATTTGGTTGGTAATTCAACCTCTGCTAATTCGTATGTAGCCTTGGATCGTTCTACCTGAGGAAGCAAACTGCCATTGAAATCCATGTCCATGGAGATTTTAAACGTATCTTTGAATGATCTATTAAAAATAAACGTTTCTTATTTTCTGATTTCTGAAGTAGATATAAACATTCGTAGTCCACATAATTGTGTCAGTTACATAGCACATAAGAACGTCCTTCTTCAGTCCACATAAGTAACGTGCCCCTGTGTAGTTTTTTCTTATCTAAAGTCAAGTAAGCTAGAGCCAACTAATTAGAGACTTTGGAAGCTAACGAGCCAGCGATCTTAGCTACTTTTTTATCGTTGAAAATAGTATTCCCACTTTGACATTTTACTTTGTGCTGTTTTAAAAGCAGTATAAGGCTGGGAACAGACTGGAGTCAAGGTTGATTAAATACAGACATTTGCTCTATGATAAATGAGAAATAAAAAAAAAAACAGAAAAAGGTAAAGGTTTCTTAGTGCATGTTATACACCGCTAAATTTTAATTGTTTTATTACGGTAATACGGAGGGTCGATCTGGTACATGAAACGCTATCGATTTGTAAAGATAAAATCAAAAAATAAATTACCTCTTTTTTTCAAAACTCGTTTTAATTTACGCACGTACGAAATTAATTTCTTTAAGAAAACGTCAGTTGAGTTGCGTAAATTAATAGATACGAGTTTGGTGACTGTCACATGTCTTCGAATTTTTGATTGTAGGACATGCCGGTTTGCTCACGATGTTTTCTTCCAACGTTTTAAGAGCAGTGGTGATGAAATAAGTTACACAAAGTAAGCAAGGCGCATTGCCTGGCTGGGCTTGAACCCACGACCTACAACTCGTAAGTCGGGGCCGTTACCACTCGGCTACCACTGCTGCTTCCTATCGGTGAAAAAATTTTAGCAATCGGACCAATACTTCCAAAGATTACCTCCTACGAACAAAAAAAAAACAAACTTTACCTCTTTATAATTTTAGTGTAGAAGATGGATTAATTCAGCAAGAACATAACACAGCAACCATAAAATTTTCAAATAAAAGAACACAGAAAAAAGATACATCAATAAAAAAGAGGTCTCAAAGAAAATTCGGACCAAAAACTTTTGAAGAAACTTCGTTTCAACCCAGACCTCCTTTTTTCTGGTCTTTGTATCTTGTTCCCTCGTTGACGGATTTATATAAAGTGTTAGGCCATAAATCTAACTGTACAGCCAGATTATTGCAATATTTAGCTTCAATCTACCCTCGAGAACCCTTGCGCCCAGAGGAAGGATGTGAAAAAGGTTTGACACCCTTCCTTAGGTTTTTTTTTTTTGCAAAGCTTTCACGAAAATGGGTTCGTAGTAAAAAAGCGTAGCTCTTTTAACCGACTTCAAAAAAGAGGGGTTCTCAACTGGGTTTTTTTTATGTTAGCTTCCGAAGTCCGTCATTCCTAAACCGATTTAGTTGAATCTATTTTTTTATTTGAAAAGACATACATACAAATTGGTCCCATATTCTTCGGTCCAGTTCGTAACAGTGGAATCTATGAAAAATTTAAAGAACTTAAATTCCTACAAAAACATACAGAAACGACACTATCGTATAAATATAGTCACCATATATTTACTCGTAGTCCGCCGTCCATAGTATTATTGGCCCCCCATGCACTTGGGGGCTAATAATAATAATTATTATTATTGTGATATTTATACTGATTAATCCACTACTTTCACACCGCGCCATCTAGCCCCAAACTAAGCAGAGCTTGTGGTACGAATACTAGACAACTGATAAACATGGTTATATATTTCTAAATACATACATACAGATAAATAAAACCCGAAATTAATTCACGAGAAATAACAGTATCTTCACATTTTTTTTTTGTGATGAAATTGGAAAGGACTTAGGCCATTTTTTGACACTCAATTATAAACAACTGTATGCCTGGCTGTTCCTTATATGACATAATGAAAGAAATAATAAAATGTAAATTTGACCAGGATTCTATACTTTTAATCTTTATTGGTAATAGGGGAAATGTGAACAGAGGAGAATTACTCCAATATTATAGTACCTTAAGTAACCTGAGTGTAGAAAAAATTGTGATGTTTACATTCCCCTACAGCCAAAGTTTGCCACAGGAAGAAAATTGCATTAGATATAAGATTAATATGACATTGCACAATTTGATATTAAATAATAATTTGTTCCATTTAATTGACACCAACAATTATGTTGGTATTAACTATTATTTGACAAAAGATAGATATCTTGCTGATAATTACTATCTTTCCAAATTTTGTAAAAGACAGATAGCTATGTCGCTATCATATTATTTTTTTATTTCAGCCAAGAACTTGGCTAAACAACTTGCTCCTGTTGAGCAATGCAATGACTTAATAATTGATTGTGCCAATAAGTTGGCATCAAATATTGACATTAATATTAATTTAAATTAGAAATTGAGACAACAGAGTCAATCTCTAGCACGAATTTACTGATAAACAAAAATCATTCAAATCAAATCTTGAAATCCATAAATAGTATCAACCTGGTGCATCAAAACATTCAGGGATTTATGAATAAAGATTTAGAGGTAGAGCTATTCCTTAAATGTAATGATATTGATATTCTTTGTATAACGGAACATTGGCTTAAAAGCCACCAGCTCATGTTCAATTTTAATAAACACCAGGTTGGTAGTTCATTCAGCAGAACTAATGCCTTACGTGGTGGCTCATTGATTTTAGTTAGTAACCACATTAAATTTAAGGAACGTAAGGATATTGTGAGTCTGTCTGTTGAGCGGTCAATTGAAATAGCCTGTATTGAGTTGGAGCAGTTTATTATATTAAGTGTGTACAAACCCCCTTCCGGATTGTATGACTGCTTTGAAAAGGTAATGGATGAAGTGTTTCACAAGATTTGTAATTCAAATAAGTACATAATCACATGTGGTGATTTTAATGTTAATTTATTAGAAAATTCAGCTTTATGTAGCAAAATTATAAGTTTGTTTCAGTCCTACAATCTTGTTAATTTGTTTTTAGAGCCTACAAGAATAACTCCTACTAGTGCCACTTGCATAGATAATATTTATACCGATGTTGTACCTAGCCATAAAGACATTATAAATTTACTAGATTCTGATCATTGTGGGCAATTAATTACATTTCAAATTCCAAACATCATAGTGGCTAAAAAGAATATCACTGTTAACCCGAAAACTGCAAATCGCTTAGAAATTTTTAAAACTAAACTAATTAACAATTTACCAGCTTTGTCAACATTAAATGATATGAATCAACAATATGAATGCTTTTTTAATATGTACTGTAAGCAATTTAATTCCACTTTTATACCCAAAACTATGTCGGTTAATAGTAATGTATCTTTCAGTGAATGGGCTACCATTGGTATACATAAAAGTAGAACGCGACTCTATGAATTGTATGAGGAAAAAATTCTTGTAAACACTGCCGAGTTTAGTTTGTATGTTAGAAATTATTCAAAATTATTCAAAAAAGTATGCTCTGTTGCAAAATCGCGCTACTTGAGTTCCAAAATTAAAAACAGTAATAATATAATTAAAACAACCTGGAAAATTATAAACAGTGAAACTGGAAGATCTACAAAACCATGTAGTGACTATACCCTTAAAATTAATGACAGCGTGATCGAATCGGACTCACAAGTTGCTGCAGCTTTTGAAAAGTTCTTTTCAGAGATCCCCATATTAACTACTAAATCTCTGAACTCATCACCCACTGCTGCAGAGTCTCTGCTTAAAGAAAATGTTAAAGTTTGTGATTCAGATTTTAATTTCGAACATGTGACATATGTGGATATAATTAAAACCTTTAACACTTTGAATGTAAAAAAGACCACAGATTTATGGGGAAATTCTGTGGATGTTGTAAAGTCTATTATAAAGGTTGTAGCTCCTAGTTTAGCACTTATTTTTAATAATTGTATTGATCGTGGCGAGTTTCCTGACTTAATGAAGTATAGTAAAATAATACCATTGTTTAAAACAGGTAGCACATCTGACCCCACAAATTATAGACCTATTTCAGTGCTACCCACCTTTAGTAAAATATTTGAGAAACTAATTTTACATCAATTACAAAGATTTTTTAATAGACATAAGTTGTTACATATTATACAGTTCGGTTTTACAAGGGGTCGTTCAACAACCGATGCCGGGGTTGAACTTTTAGGACATATTTATAATGCATGGGAAGACAAATGCGATGTCCTGGGCATTTTTTGTGATTTGTCCAAGGCTTTCGATTGCGTTCTCCATGAAACATTAATCAGGAAACTACACCATTACGGGATCCGGAATTCCTCTCTGGATCTTCTTACTTCTTATTTGAGTGATAGGATTCAGAGAGTTGATGTAAATGGAAAAAGATCACCCGGGTCTGTAGTATCAATGGGTGTGCCCCAGGGCTCGATTCTTGGTCCATTTTTATTTCTCATTTATATCAATGACTTGCCATACCTCATAAAGGATAACCATGATATAGTGCTGTTTGCAGACGATACTTCGCTTTTGTTTAAGCTTAAACGTCAGCAGCCGGTTACTGATGACATAAATAACGCCCTTTCAAAAATAGTACACTGGTTTAATGTCAATAACCTGCTCCTTAATGAAAAGAAAACCAAATTTGTTAAATTTACGATGCCTCACGTAAGACAGGTAGAAACTAGTGTGCTAATAAAAGGTAAAGAATTGAGTCCTGAAGACACTACAGTGTTCTTAGGTATAACTCTTGATGCTAAGCTTCAGTGGGGCCCACACGTAGATAAGTTATCGAAAAAACTTAGCTCTGCCGCATACGCTGTTAGACAAATTCGGAATCTAACTGACTTAGAGACAGCCCGTTTAGTTTACTTCAGTTATTTTCATAGTGTCATGTCGTACGGTATTCTATTATGGGGGAATGCCGCCGATATCCAAACGATTTTTGTTTTGCAGAAAAGGGCTATTCGTTCAATTTATAAATTAAGTCCCAGATACTCCCTCAGAGATAAATTTAAAAATATTAATATTTTGACTGTGCCATCTCAGTATATCTATGAAAATATTTTGTATGTTCATAAAAATAAAAACATGTTTAAAAAATACAGTGACATTCACAACGTTAATACTAGGAACAAACACAAGTTAGTGGTTCCTGCCACCAGGCTCAAAAAAATAGGACGCTCATTTAGATGCCAAAGTATACATTTTTATAATAAGCTTCCCAATCCTATTCAGGAACTTAGCATTAATAAATTTAAAATATTTGTTAAGCGAAAACTTTGCCAAAAGGCTTTTTATTCTTTAAAAGAGTATCTCGAGGATAAAACGGCTTGGGATTGACCTGCTCCAGTACCTACTCACTATAATTATTATCATTTGAATGTTTTTTTGTTTTAACTGCCTTTTTTATATTGACGATTGTTGTTGTTTTACAATTATGATATTGTATAATTATATATAAATATATATCTTATTATTATTTTTTTACAATTATGACATGTTTATTATTACTATTTGACTGATTTTTTTATATACTTTTTTTTTACAATTTGCAATATTTACACTTTTGTAAATTTTATTATTGTGAATGTGAGAACTATGTGGATTACTCTTTCCTTTTCTTTTATATTCACATGATGTCTGGCAGTTTTGAGTATTTGATGTGGCCTACCCAAATGTCCTTTCTTTGGCATTGTTCGTCAAGTCGTTGAGCTCCTTAGTAGTCCCGAGTTGAGCTACACGCATATTGACAAATGCTTGCACTGACTGGACAGGTCCACTTAGAACTGTGTGGTTCTTTCTTCAAAAGACCATCTCAGGCTCAATCTGCATGGTTCTCACATGATTTGACCATTACATGTTTTGCTGTATGGACTTTAAAAGAGACTTTGACCCCTGAGTTTGTTTCGGTGTTTCTTCTCAGGGTAGTCAGATAGGAAACACCGGCCTCATCTAGCATTATTTGACGACAAAAAAAAAATTGACGTGTAAAAGTGTTTTTATAAAACCTACTTGCAAAATAAAGATCATTTATCATTTATCATTTATCATTTACAGAGCGCACACTAATCGCCAATATCATTCTGAGTCATAAGTGGTCAATCGAACGTTTTTTTGTAAATGTCTGCAAAACAATAAACAAAACATTAATAATAACAATGCGTTAGATAAAAATACTTCAATAAAGATTTTATTTTGTAATTAGCCGTACATTAATATCTTTGAGAATGTTATACTTAATTGCAATTTAACGTGGCAAAACTGCCAGTGTTCTGGGATCTTGTGAGGAGGTGAAAATCCGATGGTTATAAGACTCACAGAACCCGTCGTTGTGGTGACACTTGGGGGAGGCCTATGTCCAACAGTGGACGTTTTGCGGCTGAAGTGATGGTAATGATATCAACTTACTTTTATTCAAGACCCAGACAGTTTTTTAATTTTTTCCAGCAACCCTTACCAGGTCATCGGTCTACCTTGTAGAAGACCTTCCAACGCTACGTCTTCCGGTACGGTTTTTTTATTAGGTGGGATATCATACTGTGATTTTTTTTGGCACTAGAGTGGAGTGCTTGTCTGACTTTTAGTGTCTAAAACCCACTCCTATGGTCCTTATTTGCCTTGTGTCCCAGGACCCCCCGGGGTTCCCTTTCGGACAACCCTTGGAATATCCAGAGAGATAAGTCTACAATTAGATTTACCAATACAAACTGCTCTCACAATCAAGAAATCGAATGCAATTTCAACAAATACATCCAGCATACCCTACCCGTATCTTGTTTAAAACAACAAAGCAAAAGAACCTCTATGTAATTTACGTAAACAGATGTTACGTACTTACGGATATTAAATCCGTTCGGATCCGGATTTCGGCCCAGTTGAACGCAGTCCAACTAATATTATACCCTTTTATATTTGTTTTGACTTTGCTGTGCGTTGATTTATTGAAAACTTGATTAAAATTCTTTGTTGAAAAGATTTTTATTCTATCTCTCGATCGTCGAAAGTTAATGTACGATTTATTAGGTTAAATCGAATCAAGGTTATTGTTTATCACTATTGCTAACCCAAGTGTTTTAGAACTTGAAGACACTTATACCATAGTAGGTACATACATTTTTGAACGCGGCTTGGCAATCTATAGTATATTTTAAGTATAATCAGCCTTATAATATTCCCACTGCTGGGACTTGGCTTTTTTTTTTCTAGGAGTGGGGATTGACAGCACCTAGTTAATTGAAACTTTATTGACCTGAACTGAAGATTAAAACTTTCTTGCATAGTCAAAATATAAACTTTTTTTTTGACATAGACACAAAGATAGGCTACTTGGTATCAAACTAGCGTATCGAGTTCAAAACATAAGAAGTACTGCGCTCCAATGCAGATCAGATTGTTGAGTCGAACGGCTTAAGTGGGACTGGGCTGGACATGTTTGCCGCTTGCCGATCGAGTGGTATGCCCGTAAACACAAAATTAGTATCCTGAAATTTTTCGCCGGCATCGTGTCAGACCACATATGTTACAAGACGACTTAGATGTCTACCTAAAGCCGCGTACAGACATCGCGAGGCGTGCGCCGCGAATGGTTCATCAGGTTTGCCTCAACCTGAGGTATACGACGGTAAATTTATGCGAGCGTCCCGAACGACATATGCTCAAGCTGAGCACGCAAACCCCACGCACAATCTTCGTCAGTAGAAAACGCAAAAAACCCCCGCACGACTTGCATTGAAGCGGCGGGCGTTCGCAACGACCGTACGGCGCGAATTCTCACTGTGAGCACACTCGTCCACACAGCCCGAGGCATGCGAGACGAACCATTCACGACGCACGCCTCGCGATGTCTGTACACGGCTTTAGGAATTGGTTACAAATGGCTCAGGGTCGGGAATCTTAAAAGGAATGAAGAAAAAAGCCTTTGCCCAGCAGTGGTACAATACACGTTAAATTAAATAATAAGGTACTTTCGATCTTAAATAAAACTTCCCTGTACAGTACTTGATCTAGAGAATCTTTAAGTCAAGAGTGAATAGTTTTCTTCTAGGTAAGCACGTTCCATCGTCGACCGCACAATCAGTTTCAATCAGATGAAATATAGTTCAAGCGTGAGCCTAACAAAAATAATAAAAAAAAGAATCCCTAAAAATACAGTTTCCATAATATTATAATATATCTGTTTCCCATTCATGAATCGTCGAAAAACACCAAATACAAAATATCATGTTACGAAACGAGTATGTATTGGTCCCTTGAGACCGATACGTACTCGTCATTTTCCAAATATGTAGACCTTCAGTTTACTTTTCTTTCCACACGACATGAAAAATTGCTTCTACGTTTTTCTGTTAATAGTGTAAAGCTTATTCTGCTTTTCTTTGTTCAAAACCGTCTGCCGACATTATTCGGCGAGAATTTTTAAGTGAAGTCACTGTTTCAGTTACTCAAGAAATTGGTTTATAGATTCTTAGTGACTATTGTTATTGGTATAGTTTTGTATATCAATGTCTAAACAACAGAACAAGCGTGATTTCGGAAAAAAAAAGAATTTTATTGGTTTTTTTTTTTAATGTCTCCCTTACGACTATCATTACAGTCAAGGTGTTTTTAATATCCTGTGCATTTTTTGCATTTTTAAATTTTCAGCATGCGGAGCCAACCCGCATGCATGATGAAATCCGCACTATAAGAAGACGGACTAAAACCATTTGACGCGTTACATTTGCATTCTATGCAGATGTAACGCGTCACTGGTTTTCTGAAAAACAAGTGTGAAAAAAAGTGAAACTAAATACTTTTTAAACTCGATACTGGCTACTAAATGCAAACATGCAAAGCCAACAGAAAAAAACAACATCTGCCTTTTGGTTTAGCATAACCTACGTGCCTGTGTTACGAGGCGACAAAATACTCTGTCGGCCAAATAAATGTGGTACCATCTTACACGGTAAATGTAGGGTTAAATCGAGGAGCCCTTTCTTATGCCGATACTTTTCTAGGTAAACTTGTAATAAAGAAGGTAGAATGGCTTTTGTCTTTCGGGTCGGAAGGTTCCGAAGGATGATACGACCTGTCGATTCATTTGTGGTATTGTAATGTTTCGGTTCCAATTTCGAAGAAGACGGAAATTCAGACTACATTACTTTTCGATAAGAGAGTTAACCCACAGTGAGCCCGCGTGGTGGATTACGGCCCATTCCCTCTCCTAGAGAGGAGGCCTGAGTTCTAACAGTGGGAACATTAAAATGGCTAATGGATGGATGGATGAAGATAGTGTGTCTTACTTTCAAATACTTTAGCTACACTGTCGCATTAGGTTATAAGACCTGTAAATATAGATGTAAAGAGGATTAATAAATAAATAAATAAATAAAAATAAAAAACTTTTACAAATATCTAAGTCTACAAATGTTTGAGTATTTATCTGCCCTCTACTCTCATACCGTGACTAAACCACGACCGCGCTAGCAACGTGTCGAGCATAAAAAAATATACGAAAAATATGAGACTATGTCCACTATCCCTTTTCATCAACGACCGACACCGTCGCCTGCCATACATGGAATATATCAGCACCGGTAAATATAATTTTCATTTTCTTTCATACTGAAATAACTTTGCCATAGTCGTAAATACATACAACCTGCGCGACTTGTGAAAAGAGTTCCAGTGAGATCTCAAGGCGACATGACGACAGCGACTATATGGCAGTCGCATATCCTAGTGCTGGGCATGCCAATATCATGGCTGGAGATAGTGCGTAGTGTTCCACTCCACAAAGATATGTCAACAAACCGCAAGGGCCCTGCGGAGCCGATGCCCGTGGTCCTAGAACGCAAAGGGTAACTGAAGGACACAGATTTGGTTTTAGGCAGTAAAAGTCTGACACGCCGGGCTGCCGCTTCGCTTTTTTTTTTTCAGTGGGTAAAAATCATCCAGATGACATCCCCGCCTTTGAGCGGAGTGGGAGATAGTATCAGAATCTTCCTGACTAAAAAACCCACCCCGTTCCTTCGTTGCCTTTCATACCGGGGCCGAGCCTCCATTTCGAAACTTGACCCTTTTTTATGGTGGGAAGATCATCAATGACAACCCCCGCTCTTGGATGGAGCGGGAGATAGTGTCAGACTCTTACTGACTAAAAACCCACCCCGTTCCTTCAAGCCTTCATACCGGGGCTCGAGTTGTCTTTCGAAACTGACCCTGGCCCCGGCAGGCTTCGACTCAGCTGGGCCCCTTCTGTTACTGACAACTCCTTGAGGCGCGCGGGAACAGTGCGCGCCGTCAAAGACTTGGGCTCGGTCCGGACAGTTACCGGACGGTCAGTCAGCGAGCTATCCATAGCTCGCCGTTCACAAGCCCGCGCCTACGGTGGCCGGAAATCGGGATCGGAATCCTGGCGGCGGCGAGAGCACCTTTGCCTGATGCGGTCGGCCTTCTACTTTGAAACTTGATCCCCACTTGCCCCAGTAAGCTTTCGACCCTGCTGGACTCCTAGGTTTGCTGACAACTCCTAAGATTTTCCACCTCAAAAAAAAGTCATAAACACAAAAATCTCTCAAGATCCATGTAAAAAATAAACAATGCACACAGGAGGAAAGTAATTGCTATCTACTTGACTTACGTAGCGAGAAATATCAAGTGAAAATTGAGTTCATTTTTACCGTCAGTGTTCATGAGTGTCGTGGGATAGACATCGCGAAATATTACCTGTTTTTTAATACATTCATACATTCGTGTATCTACATAAATAATGTATATGTTTTGTGGGTAAATATTGAAAGTATCTGACTCATAACTGTACCAGGTAGATATTGCAGTAGAAATATGTAAATGTTATTGTACTTACATCAAAAAAGTTACAGTACCTACATTTTACGCGATTTAAGATTATGCGTGCAATGGTGGTCTTATTATTGATAGTATAACTTATGGATGGACTTTAATAACTAAAAAATTAAAAAGGAATTAGTAGATATACTCCCAGTAAATATTATGTAAAGTGGTAAAGTTTTTTTTTTGTTTGTAGTAATCACCTCAACACCTCACCAACATCAACATCACTGCTTACCATTAGGTGAGATCGCAGTCAAGCACTAGATTATTTATTTATTTATTTGCATAATTATAGTCGTTGGTGTGCCCCAACGACTTATTTACAATATAATTTAAATAATTATATGATTAAAAAAAACGATGATGAAATACATTACTTATATCAATTAAAAAAAAAACTCTGAAAATACTGGTCCGATTGCAAACATTTTTTCACCTACAGAAAGCTGCTTTATTCCTAAATGACTAGCTTTCATATATTGCATATTATTTTATATGTTAATTAAATAGCCTACGACCTATTCTCAGACCTACGAACCATGCACAAAAATGTCACCAATATTGGTCAAGCGATTTCGGAGGAGTTAGGTAACAAACACGAGATTATTATATATTAGAAAACTAGATAAAACAAATTTTCACAACGCGTCTGTTGGTCTGTTTCTATTTAACTCAAAAACTACTAAACAGATCTTAATACGGTTTTTTGTCAATAGACAGAGTGATTCATGAGGAAGATTTAGGTGATACATGCATAACACCTGTGCGAAGCTAGGGCGGGGTCGCTAGTTCTACACAAATTGAATATTTCAGGTAAAGCTTTGCTTGACACGATTGTGTCTCGGCTGGATGACTGCCTTAAATTACCTGCCTCAAACATTATCTTAAGCCCTCTGGCTCAGTTGTTCGACCTATCTAAAGTATTTATGTTTACAATGATAACCTAGGGGTCTTTAAATCAAGAGTGAATAGATTGCTTCTAGGCACGCGAGTCCATCGTCGGCCACATCATCGCTTAACATCAGGTGAGATTGTGGCCAAACGTGAGCCTATCCATAGTAATAAAAAAAAAGCTATGGACGATAGTGTTTACAGTAACGAGAAATAG
Source organism: Mythimna albipuncta (assembly GCA_929112965.1). Classification (NCBI taxonomy): domain Eukaryota; kingdom Metazoa; phylum Arthropoda; class Insecta; order Lepidoptera; family Noctuidae; genus Mythimna; species Mythimna albipuncta. Next base: position 15,205,610 of record OV815969.1, read on the forward strand.
GCGGGAAAAAGCAGTGTTGTGGACATCGTTAAGGCCACGAGAAATTTCTGAAATGGAACCCCGTGGTCCTAGACCGCAAAGGGCAATTGAAGGAACATAAGCGGGTTTTAGTCAGTAAAATTCTGACAAGTGCTCTCGCTCCACCCTAGAGCGGTAGAATTGAATTAATACCCACCTCCCAAAAAAAGAATAGCGTTGTGGTTATGCTGCACGCTGCATGACATTCGTTAAGCCCACTCTTTGAACCACATTAAAATAGGCTAGTTACCATAAAAAATTTAATTAGTCCGTTTTTTAGATTATTCAAAAATAATAAATAATTACGTGTAACGTCACGCCGTGCTGCATTTTTTCGCACGGGTCGGGTACGTCACAGGTAACTTTAATCAGCTATATCTTTGTTATTTTTTGCATCATGTCTTGTTTGCATCTGTCGGATTTTTGCAACCCTCACCATTTCATCAGTCCAATTTCCAGGAGACCCAAAAATGCTACGTCTTCCGGTATGCGGTTGCCTCTCCAGAATTTGTTGGCCTAACTTTCAGTAAAAATTTAAAAATATTGTGAGTAACATTTTAGTTTGGTCAAAAAACATGACGTCGAAAACAATATTCCTGTTATTTTTTGCTCCCATTTTTTTGTTTTCAAAACAACAAGTCATCGGAGTCGGTGTCGGCTTTTACAATATTCGTTACGTTGGTTTGCCTTCGGCTATAATATATTCCGGGTATCGCTTATATTTAAAACAAACATCGTGTTTTCTAGAACGATATGAAATTTAGGTAACAGAGGCGTTAGACGAAGAATAGACACAAGATACAAGAAACATGTAACAGAGATATTATAATTACACAACATGATTGAAAAGAGTCTCCATGGAGTTTCTTGCTCCTCCATAGAGGTCTACGCTTTGGAATGTGCAACCAACATCATTTTTTTTGATTGACTAACTTCTTGATATTTCAAAAGTGCTTGTAAATAGTTTATTTAGTAATCTAATAATAATAAAGAGGTAAAGTTTTTTTTTTTTTGTTTATAGGAGGTAACCTCTGGAAGTACTGGTCCGATTGCTAACATTCTTTCACCGATAGAAAGCTGCTTTATTCCTGAGTGACATAGTCTTCCTATATTTAATGTACGCGGGCGAAGCTGCGGGCAAAAGCTAGTTTGAAATAAAATGCTTTGAATCTATACTTAAAAATAAAATTGGAGTGTTTGTTTGTAATATTGAAATAACTGCTTTTTAATAGATGCATATGAATATAATACGTTACATACACCAAAATATTTTTTTTACAATTTTTGTCTGTCCGTCTTTTTGTTTATCCGGGCTAATCTCTGAAATGGCTGGACCGATTTTGGCGGGACTTTTTTGGCAGGTAGTTGATGTAACAAGGAGTAACATAGGCTTTTATTTTAGAAAAAAAAAAACAATTTCATAATCCTATACTTAGTCGACGCGAAAGTCGTCGCGGGCACAGCTAGTCTTGGAATAAAATTATCAAAAACAGCTTGTTTAGACTTACTTTGAAGACTATAAAGACGGATTTAGTTATGGTTTAGAGCACCACTAAGACCGGTTTACTAAAAAGGTTTTCGTGTATTAATTTTATGTATGCAAAGCCGCTAGCGGGCCACTAGTGTACCATAAAATTTATCATGTCTTCACTCAGTAAAAGCATTTTCATTTTTCGTGTACAAGGAAGGATAATGTGGGTTAGACCATAATATATCATTTATTTCCACTTACTTGAAGAATTCTGTCTGTTATTATAATGTTTATGAAATACTAACTTTTGCTCACGGTTTCATCCGCATGCATAAAGTATTGCCTATGTCACTCATGAAGAAAACAGCTTTTAGCTATTGGTGAAATAATTTCAGTAATCGGATCAGTACTTTCAGAGATTAAAAATTACATTAACATTAAAAAATATTTACATCTTTATCAAAAAGTATCTTATGTCCGTTTCCTGGTTCTAAGCTACTTCCCCACCAATTTTCAGCCAAATTGGTTTAGCCGTTCTTGAGTTATAAATAGTGTAATAATTAAATGTCACCACACACAGGCCTAAAAAAAAAACGCCTCCACAAAACAACGCTTAGAACAGTCAGTCAAAGATGGAATCGTCATGGAAAACTCAGGATTTTTTTATCTTAAAACAAGATTCTTCTTGTCTTTTGAAAATATTCCTCTTCCTGTTGCATATCAACGATCTGCTGGTGCCCGGTATCTATGGGTATGCAGATGACAGCACAGTTGTAGAGAGATACCTGCCCAGTGCTCGGGCTAGTAAGGAGCTAATCCGGTCCGAAAGAGAGACTATGGTAGAGCGAACGAATATCTCACTTCGGGCAGTCTCCAAGTGGGGTGAAGCCAATCTAGTGGGATTCAACGCCGCCAAAACACAAGCGTGTCTTTTCACTGCCAAAAGGAGCCCGTGCACCTTGGTTCCTACTTTTGGAATTTATCCCTGGAGTACACCGACCGCCTTCAGCTCTTGGGGGTTGAAATTCCCTCAGACCTTAACTTTGGGCGGTTCATTGAGTCCAAGGCCAAGGTAGCTGCTAGGAAGCTGGGCGTTCTTGCAAAGGTCCGGCGGTACTTCACACCGGGACAGCTTTTGATGTTATACAAAGCACAGGTCCGTTCGTGTGTGGAGTACTGCAGTCACATATGGGCTGGTGCTGCAAAATGCCACCTGGCAGCTTTGGACTTGGTGGAAAGGCGTGCAAAGAGGCTAATTGGTGATCCAGATTTGGTTAAGTCCAACCTTCAAAGCCTTGAGCATAGGCGTAGAGTAGCCAGCCTTTCGGTGTTTTACAGGATGCATTTTGGAGAGTGTGCGCAGGAATTGCATGACTTGATTCCGCCATCGCAATTCTACCATCGGACAACCCGACGTACGGCAAATATTCACCCTTACGTTGTTGAAACCTCTACGGTCCGGACTAAGCGTTTCGCCTCGTCGTTTATACCGCGTACGTCGAAGGACTGGAACAGTCTGCCTGCTGCGGTCTTCCCGTCCGATTATAATTTGGGTGTCTTCAAGGCTAGAGTGAATAGGCTCTTAATAAACTAGTGCGCCTCACCATCAAAGGTTGCATCGCTACTTACCATCAGGTGGGATCGCAGTCAAGCACTAGTTTATCTGAATTAAAAAAAAAAAAAAAAAATTATATTAGACCTAGTTTTATTTAAATAACCGAAATACAAGATTTTTAATGGCTACATGAATGGTTCATGCATAATGTATTCCGTGTAAGAAATTATTTTTAACAATACCTCCTTCCTCAATTTCGAACTTATATTAAACATTTATTTTATAATAGAATCCAGTAAAGAGTTTCATTACGACGACGTCATTTTCTCACATTTCTTATTTCAGTACCAACACTCAAAATAAAAACCAGGAATTTATTCTTTGATGTTTTTCAAGCCTCACTTTTGCACTAATTACAACTCCCCGTCTTATACTTAGATATACTTTATAACCTTTAATTAACCTTCTCTTGCGCCGCAAATATTTCCTGCCGTACACTCAAGGAATATTTTTATATTTTAGTTTATGCTCCATCATGAGTCGCCATTACTCTATATTGCGTCCTGCTGCGATATACCAAGTAATCACTGGGAGACTGCTTGCCTTTTTCATGTATACGAGATTTATAGTGCTAAGGCATGCCGCTCATAAGCTGTTGTATAACTAGGAATGTAAGTATTGCCATAGTTTTATAGAGTGGCATTTAATACTTATGGGCAAATACAGGAAACTTCACTTTACTGGGTTGGTAATAAATATATACTTACAATATGTAACATTACAAACGCACATCTGGAAAGCAATGGGTTCAGAAACAACAACTGAATAGATTTAACCTATTTATAACATAAATCCTAAAGTAATCAAGCATTAGTTTGGGATAACAAAAAAAAATTTTCTTGGTAAAAGATAGACCAGACGGTCGTAATCCAGAGTCACAATAGGGGTGACCTTGCTAGTATCAATCCGTGTAAACAACAGTTATCCATGACCTTCAACGCCCTTGGTTAGCGAGCGCGTTTTCCCAAAGGCAGTGAATGATTTGCGGACGTGTGGCGCGAGGCATACATCCATGTAGACACAACACAAACTAAGCTCCAACCAAGGTGACCTTGGTTCAGCGTTCTAACCAAGGTGACCATGGTTCAGCGTTCTAACCAAGGTGACCTTGGTTGGAACACAGGTTTGCAACCATCTGGTCCACCTTTTAGTTTTGATTGCGTCACTAGCGCGTTTTTGTGTGCAAACGTAGATACCGATGCGCTACCAATATAGTGCGTTGATGGCCGTATTAATCGGTTACTATTAAAAACATTCATTTAAGTAAATTTTCAGTGATTGAATTATGATATGGTAACTTAATTTTCTTTTGGTGGTGTAAGGATGTGTATTATTCTAGTCACATCTTCTACAAATACTAAAATTTTGAAAATTAAAAATAACTATTAAAAATCATTGCTACATTTTACTAAGTTATAGGTACGTAAGCAAAGCCAAAATACGACGTCTATCTAACGTCGTATCTTGTAAATACGGTTACACATTGCTGGCCCCAATCCGTTATTGGCCTAGCACTTACGTCAAATAAAAATCTATTTCTAGAATTCCACACTCGTAAAGGGATCCGTCAACGTTAATACTTTCTAGCTGCGCTCATTCGTCGCTGTCACTAGTGTCCCAACTTTACAAGGCTCACGTGGGACGCGCGACGCTTGACTGATTCTTGTTGAGAACTGCGACATTCCCGGCTTGTACACAGGAATATGAATTTGAACAAATATTTCGTGTATTTACTCCCAAGGTAACTCCTTTGGGACAAAGTAAATGCAGTAAAGAGGTACATGAAAGTATTCGTTGTAGTCCTTATGAAAATTTTTGTGTGATTTAGGAAGCCTTCAGATAGAATGTTATTGGATCTTTTTGCTTTGAGGTTGTGTATGAGAATAAAATTGTGGGCATAGTGAAAGACTTCTAGATTTTTTTTTTGCGAGAAATAAACATCATAATATACCTGAGAACTATACCACATCCTACTACATATACGTACTTAATCGTTTCGATAAGCACAACATTTTGTTTCTCTTAAACCTAAATCAACATAGATACATAAATAAGTAAGGTAAATATTTATGCTAAACTTTACAACGTACATGTCATTATAATATAAAAACAAAATACTCTCAGGCGTTTATGTACTCCTCCACATCGCTGTCATTAAGAAAAAGTGCGCAAACGACTAGCAGCATGGAATGGCAAAGCTAGTTCTTTGGGTGAAAAACATGCCAGCCATTTGATTACGCACACTATTGATCAGTTGGTGTGAAATTTCCTTGAAAAGGAAACGCGCACCGGACCCCATGACCCAAACGTTTCGACCCCAAAAGGCTCAAAACTGTAATTACCAATAAGGTACATATTTCCGCATTTTGAGGGTCTCAACAGCAGTAGCGGCAGCGGCGTCACAGCATAATTTATTATATAGAAATATAGGTTTACGTATGATAATAATTTATTACAAACTCAAATCTATTCAGAACAATCCCAAAACGTTTTATCATAAAACAATCTATCTTTTCTACCATTTATCAGCAACCGCAGCCTACCTAACTACAAATCCGCGGAACAATTTCCTGTGTAACAAAAACAGGGCTAGTATTTTCATGGTAACAATAACATTCAGTTTATGTAAATCACAGAGCGAGTGACTGCTAATATCCGGGGAATAAATAATGTTCCAGCGGTTTCCACAAATCCTTTTCTCCTAACGGAATGGCGTAATTTTAGGAGATTGGGCGAAAGAGTCTGTGAAATATTGATTCGACGTAGCCATTGTTTATTGGCAAGGACACGATTGATATTTATAATGCTACGCGTTTAATGTTTGTTTATCGAAAAATCTGTGCCTTTAATAAAAATTGCTATATCTATTTTTGGCCAAATGTGTAATCTATTTTTGTGTGACGGGTGTATTGTTTCGTTGACGATTATTTCAGTTGTTATTTTTATTCAGATATTGTTTTTGAAATCTGTTTGTTGATAACTTGTAGAAATATTGTTTTATTGTTATTGAGCTGAAAATCTCTTTAGGTTCGCTGAGTACCTACTTTATTATAGGGCTATTGAGTGAGACTGAGCCATCACACTTTGCTATATAACGCTCGATTTTGTTTTAAAAAGGGATGTTACGGAACTTTATAACCTTATTCGAAACCGATACGTAAGTTTCGCATAGTTTTTTTAGGTGGGATATCATCCAATGACATTTATCGCCCTTGGGCGGCGTAGGAGGGCTTATAAGACTTTTACTGATTAAAACCCACTCCTAGTTCCTTCGTTGCCTTTCATTTCAGGGCCGAGTTTTCCTTTCAAAAGCGAACCCATGGCCTCAGAAGGCTTCAACCCTGCTAGGCACCTACGGTTTGCTGACATCTCCTTGAAGCGTGCGTGCCGTCGAGGTCTTGGGCTTGGTCCGGACGGCTACCGAACGGTCGGACGGTGAGCTCGAATACCTCTACCGTATGCTCCACTGTGTCCTCTGGGCACTAAAGTTTCGGATTGTTTCGGAGTCTAAATGTCAGTTTACGATAGATTTTGGTTTGTTCTGCCCTGCCACAGTGAAATCTAACAATTTTAAACTTCTGATATCCTTAACCCAAACTATTCAAAATTAAGTAAACTGAAAAGATAATTTCATATCCGTGATCGTATCTGAAACCGGAATCATATTTTATAGTATATTAGAGGAAGTTCGAAAGAGGCGCCACTGATTGAAATAGAATCGTTTGTCTTGATATGGTCTTGTCATGTGAAGAAGAGGGATGATTCGCATGAAACTAAAAGAGTTATGAGTAAACATATAGATGGATGGAATAGAAGAGGGATGCAAAAGAAAAGATGGATGATTTATGTGATGAGTGTTAAGAAAGAAAAGGGAGTTACTGATAACGTGACGGATGATAGGACAGAATAGAAGAAAAAAAGCGTGTTGCACCGACCTCAAGTATTATGGTCGAGGAGCAGCAAGATGAAGAAGAAGAAGATCGTTTTAATGATGTTTTCACTTCTATCGTATGGTTTCAAGAGGGTCCTTTTCCACTCACCTATCGTCAACATCGAACATGGTGTAAAAGCTTGTTGCTTCATCTAACGCAACCCAATGTGATGTTTGACGAAGACGCAACTTCAAAAAAGAGAAATAACTGGTTCCAGGAAATACGTGTTTTTTTAAAACCCTTAAAAGTTTCAATAAAAAAATTCTTCTTTTGCTTCTATAGATGGACTTTTTTATATTTCTAATATAGGACTATACATTGCGGAAGGCCAAATTTCACGTAAAACAGTAGATTTTCAGAAGTCTTTACTGATCACGTAAGAGCGGTTGTCTGAAAATGTACCTCGAGTTGGCCGCTCCTAAAGCGCACATTGTTTTTTTTTTTGCGAAATTTTTGTCTCAAGACCATGTCTTGACTAATTGTTTCCAACTTCCCATTAAACTTTACGAAGTTTAATTAGTACGAGAGATACATAATGGTCTCTGACATGCAACGTAAGTCATTTAAATAAGTTCTCCATGCCTGAACGCCTTTTCTCATAATTATTCACGCCTTCATAACAAAGTTATGTATGTAATGCAAAGCAATTTTCCTTGTGGATTGCACGAGCATTCTTTCTGGAGTTTATGTATGGTTTTAGAAGTTGCGTTTCATATCTTATTTTGTAGACATTTACTTATCAAGATTGGAGTAATAGTGTTGCGCTGACCGTAAGTAGCATGGAATGAGGAGTGGTAGACGGTCGCCTCCTTCTGCGAAGCATTAATGCTAGCAAAGGGGACGGACGCACGCGCGAGGCAATAGGCACCCTAGCCGTCGGGATTCCGGTCCCGATTTCCGGCCACCACAGGCGCGGGCTTGTGGACGGCGAGCAATGAGTAGCTCGCCATCCGTGGATTTTATTTTCAAAATCTTCTATTATGGTATTTTTAGATTAATACAATATTCTTACACTATTGGCCCGAAAACGTTTAATCGCCACCATTATTACTTGGCAAGGGATCGCGGTGACTTCTGGCTGACTTCTCGGCTTCTTCTTCTTCGGCTGACTTCTTCTGCTCTAGTGTGTATGTTAGATGTTTACTGGCTAAAACGAACCTATATCTTTCAGCTGCTTTTTGAGTATCAGTACCGTGATATCTCTGTCAAAAATGGGCCTAGGCCGAACTGAACCAAGGTTTTGCTAACTTCTCTTTAAGTGCAACCATATTTCAAAATGTTCAAACTACCTATTTTCCTCAAGTTAATTTTTATGTGAATGTTGTACACTCAATTACCCATTTTAGGATCATCGATGCGTTTTATGACACCTACACGGTAACCAAATGATAATATAAGAGAAACATTTGTCTTTTGAATTTGACCTTTTAAAAACAATGGTGTAGGGTGTCGGGATCGTGGTGATCTAAACCTAAATTCCTAATCTATATTTGTTTATAGATTAGGAATTTAGGTTAGGATTTAGGTTAGGTTATTTAGGATTCTCATAAATTTAAAATTATGTTGTCATCATTTTAAATTTATGAGAATCCTAAATGTAGTTTGTTCAGAAACTGAATAGAATCCTTAGTTAGTTTTTACACCATGTTATATTTTTTCCTAAAAATATTTAAAAAGGTTTCAACCACCTACACTGAACAACAAAACAGGTGATGGCAGGTCGTAGCGGACATTATGCGCTAGCATACAGCTAAAATAACCCCTCAGTTGCCTGGATAGCCCGGTGATTATGTATTTTTGCTGACATTACAAGCTAATAACTTTCTGATTTTTATGATACAGTTATGAAATTTTGTATAAAGAATCTTTACATAATTAGACACGTGTTTCGGGTTACGCATATACTAAAAATAATGTTGTTTAAAAAGAGAAAATTACTGACTGACATATTAACACACAGCCGAAACTATAGAACCTAGGAGCATGAAATTTTGAAAAGATTTTCTTTTACTAAACCCTTAAGGAATGAAACGGGGTCCAAAGTTAGTGTGAAGAAACCTACTATAATAATAATCCACAACTATCACACAACGCCGTCTAGTCCCAAGCTAAGCAGAGTTTGGGTTATGGGTACTAGATAACTGATAAACATACTTATATACACCGTTAAATTTTAAACGTTTTAATCCCGTGGAGGGTCGATCCGGTACATGAAACACTATATAGTTCAATGAGCTGTAGGTAGTTTGTACGCAACGTCGACTACTACTTACAGGTCATTGAACTCGCTCAGTTGACGTTTTCTTTAAGAAATTAATTTCGTACATGCGTAAATTAATACGAGTTTTGAAAAAAAGGTACTTTATTTTTTAATTTCATCTTTTCTTATCGATAGTATTTCATGTACCGGATCGACCCTCCATGGGATTAAAACGATTAAAATTTAACGGTGTATTTCTAAACATATACATAATAGATAAAAATTACACCCAGACACAGAACAAATGATTATGCTCATCACACTTTTGTCCTGGGTGAGAATCGAACCCACGACCTCAGCATAGCAGTCAGGGTCAATAACCACTAAACCAACAGGCCAAACTATGAAGTGGGCGAAACCGCTAACAAAGGCTAGTTCAAATATAACAGTCAACTGAAATCCGACCACTTCAATCAATACCAAAGCGCACGGTTGAGTTCATTATGATTAGCACTCGACACTCATTCATTAATATCTGGTTGTTATTGTCAGTGATCATTAAGCGAACTAGTAAATGTACTCTGAATTTATTTCAAAATCTAATTCAATAGAGAGTATTGCTATTTCTAAATGTAATTCAATTTAGTGATAATATTTTTAGATTCGAATTTGGAATTACAAAATGGATTTTAAATTGAGTTGAGAAGGTAAAATGAGCCGTCTGCTTCTTTTGTTTTTCTTTTTAATTACCTTTGAAGGTGTCTTGAGGGGTTGACTTGGATAATTATGTTTTTTTTTTTTCGTGTTGTTTTACTTTTTAAAAGGTCGTTGTACTAAAGTGTAATTAAAAGGTTGTTGTTTATGAAATTTAGTTTCATTAGATTTTTGATCCACTATACCTTCATATTAACAGTAAAATAAAACCGTTGAATTGTAATTATCAGTACGTTAATTGTAATTTACCTCTGAAAGGGAAACTCGTGTTTGTGGAAAGCAAAAGGCATCTGAAAGAACATAGAACATGGTGTAGGTCAGCAAAAGCTTGACACACGCTACTATTTCGCCCTAGAACGGAAGAAGTCATTAGATGATTTTACATAAAAAATATAATTTACACAAAAATAATAAGGAGGTAATTTTTTTTTTTAAGCTATTGCATAGCTTTTATCGCGGGCCTTGAGCGTGGAGACCGAATCCAGAAATTCCGTAACGAAAATAACCTAACACCCCCCACTCTTTTGTTTTTTGAGCGTGGTGACCGATAAAGAAAACAAATGAGTGAACAGTCAATCAAAATTCAATTCAATGTGTGAAAGTGTAACTTCAATTAATATCAAAGAAAAAAAAAACAAAGGAAAAAAAATACTGCATAAATAAAATAAATAAATAATTATAATTGCATAAGTTGATAAAAATGCTATGCAATAGCTTTACCGCAGCAGTCCCCGAGTGCCACACGTCTTTTTCATTTTTTTGTTTCTAGGAGGTAAGCTCTGGCTAAATTTTTTTCACCGATAAAAAGTTGTTTTATTCCTGACTGGCATAGGCAATATTTTATGTACACGGGTGAAGCTGCGGGCAAAGCTAGTTATAACTATAGTTACAACTTTAAAAAACGAACCTCCCAGTAAGTTTTTCGACCAGATTTATTTTTAAAATAAATCATAAAGCTTATCACACACAAGGTTACATCGCACCCTAATTGTCACACCTCATCACCGTCACATCGAGCCTGTGACAGCTGTCATGGCCGAATCCTTACACCGCAGGTAACATTCCCTTCCCCATGTAATATGCATGTATGTGTAATATCATCTCTACCCGATTGCATTTGATAAATGTTTCATTACTATTTTCTTTACACGGATTCTGTAAACGATAGCGAATAAGGCGGTTTACACTTGTTTCAGTAAAAATATGAATGCAAAAATGTTATTTTTTTTTAGTAGGTAAAAATGTTCTAATGATATCCCCGCCCTTGGGCGGAGCGGGAGGAAGTGTCAGACTTTTACTGACTAAAAACCCACCCCGTTCCTTCGTTCCTGTCGTACCAGAGCCGAGCCTTCCTTTCAGAAGCAGACCCTTGGCCCTGGTAGGTTTCGACCCTGCTGAGCCCCTGCGGTTGCTGACAATTCTCAACGTATGTAAATTTAATTTTATACTTGGTAAGAGAGATTAAATTTATGCATACATATGAACTTTTCCAAGTTTATCTAGCATTATCTATCTAACATTATTGACACCCCGTGAAGAAAGCATGTACCTAAAGCTGTTGGTCCCGGTTGTGTTTTGAAGATCTTTGACAGCTGTTATAGGTAATCAGACGCCAGAAAGTCTGATCATCAGTCTATCCAAGGAGTACCGTGTTGCCGAATAATTGGGTTGTGGAAGTCTGATTCGTAGTCGTTCTGTGTAAAACACGGGTATTCAGCTGCATCCGGTTAGGTTTGTAGCCGATTTTAAGTTTGGAAAAGACTACGTAGATGTAGAAGAAATTTAATATTATATTTTATAATAATAATATATCCCTTTAATAACATCTATTTTTTGGCAACACTGTGTTTTTTAAAATTTCAATTGGTAGGTAAACCAGTCACATAATAATCCAACCAATTCATATCATAATGAAATCTGATTTTCAAAATCTGAGTTCGAATACTTGATATTACTTAGAAATTCATTTGAATTTTTTTAAACTTTCTTAATAGTAAATGGTAAAAATCACACAATTGCGCATAAAATTAGTCCAACATTTGTGTTCCAACTGCAGTCTCACTGTGTTAGCAAATTCACTGTGGATGGCAGCCTTACGTGAATTTTGCATGCGATGCGATATTTTGTGTTGATTTGTGTTCAGTTCGGTTGCACACAAAATTAAGTACGTTTATCGTGAAACTTGTGTTTGCGTGTGTGTGTTTGCCATTTGTGTTTGATTATGGAGTGAAACGTTTTATCGCAGGCGTTTCTCTTACTGTATGTAAGCTCATACGATTACGTTTAAGTTCCAATGAAATAGGTTTATTGCATTTGGAGCTGTATAATATAAATTAAACAAAAGAGCAATGGCGTATACGGTGTGTAGGTGTTTATTTGATAGGGTAGAATATTCGATGGCGATAAATTCTAACTTAACTAAATGATGAAAATCATTTAACTGATATTGCACTATGAATGTGGTGTGTCAATTAAACTAATGTACGTAAGCCAAAAAAAAAATACTTTGAAGACTGACTTCAGAGTCAGTCTTCAAAGTATTTTTTGACTAACTTCAGAGTCAGTCTTCATCGTCATTATTAGTTTTATTGGTATATATTATACATTGGTATAAAATATTGTTTTAGAGTACTTCAAAATTAAAATCTTTAATATTTTAAAGTTTTTAGTTTGGAGAAATAAAATATTTTATTTATTTTTATTGATTATCATCTTCCTGAATACGTGAAACATAAGCAAAAGTGGTTGCCAGTTGCTCAGAATCTTTAATTTATTTTTTTGGAAGGGGTAATCATGGAGCAAAAAGAAGTGTCAGATTTTTACTGACTAAAACTCACTCGTGTGAAACGAGAGGGTGTTTCAGACTTTTACTCTATTCCTTCAGTAGTCCTTTACATTTTCGGGCCACGGTGACTCTTCGAAGAATCCTGTAGCCCTGTCAGGTTGCTCACACTCTTACAAATGAATCTGACTGACGTTTATCCACCTAGTATTCATGTACATCAATATTATAAAGAGGTACTTTGTTTTTTTGTTTGTAGGATAAATAATCCGATTGCTAAAATTTTTCACCAATAGAAAGCTGTTTCATTGCTGAGTGACATAACCTATACCTTTTTTATGTACGCGGGCAAAAGCTAGTTTGGAATATATGAAAGCAACGCGTTTCTAAACTGATGCCAGCACACGGCACGGTACAATCGAATTTCAATTCTTTTGGTTTTACCATACCGATTGGATCGCCCCATACACGGTCCAATCGGTATGATCACACCAAAAGAATTGAAATTCGATTGTACTGTCAAACATTTTGGTCATACCGATCCACTCCCACACACGGTCAAATTTGTTTGATCAAACATGTAGCTTCATACCGATTGGACGACAGGTATGACCGTGTATAGCTGGTAAGACGATTTTAATATAATAATACGTAGTACGTAGAACGTACAATACAGACGATGACCGAAGCACAGTAAGGCCATCCAACAGATTTATTATGCACTAGGTCGGACAAGAAGTATAAAGATATGAATGTCTCGTTCCTTGTGCCAATTTTATTGAAATACTGTGATGTGAAATACGTGTTCTGTAGTGCTCTTTACTTTGTTTCTCTCACAGAGTACGCATTTTGCGCGACTACTGTCGACGCCCCCTGCCCCAGCTAGGGTGCATAGGATCTTAAGAAGTAAGAGACGCATTTAACCACTATATCATTTGATGGTAAGCAAAGATATGTTCGACGGTGGAACACAGCTGCCTAGAAGTAACCCATTCACTCTTGACTTGAAGACCCCTAATTTCTAACTATCAGTGTTACTTTTTAGGATTCAATACCCAATGGGTTTAAAGCGTAAGAGGTATAGAGTTGAAACTTTTACGGAATGTGTTTTTCTGTTGAAGCTACAACAAAAAATAATAAAATTCAAATAACATTGTTCCCATACAAGGAAGGATATTTTTTCGATTCTAATATTTAATTGTAGTATGGAACCATTCGCCTACGAGTGCGATTTTTAGTGTATAATAAAGTTTATTCTATTCTAAAGCCATAACCTGGTTATCTTTTTACTCTTCATTTACATTTTCCAGGGATTACATCACTACTGCCTACCCAATATCTACAATTGAATATGTCGAGATACCGATATTTTCAAGTAAAACTAGCTGTAAGACTGTCGGATATATGGTTTTCCAAAACAATATAAACGAATTGGGTAGACGGGGTTTAGGATGGTCGGCGGTCATTCCTGGTACGCCTATAGCAACCGCAGCTTACCTCGCTAGTAGATCGATGAGTGCAGTAGCTGTAACTTGATAGAATCACCTCTTTATTCAAATTGACCCTTTTTTTAATAATATAAACTCGTGCTTGACTGCGATATCTTCTTCTTTCATCTCCACAAATCCAAGCTTTAGAATTGTTAAATTTTAGACTGTTTGTAATAAAAAGAATCGAAAACAGTGAGATGCAATGGAATTTGAATTTTATGCTGAAATAAATAAAGTTGGATTTTAAAAATATTGAAATTGCCTTTGATTTTCGCGACAAGAAATGAATTGGGTATCTAAGTGCCTACCATATGATTATCTAATATTAAAACCCATAATATCTCATATAATGGTCATCGCTAAAAAATAAAATGTCATCCTAATATCAATAAAATAAGTAGGTAGTCTAATGGTACCAATTTTCTCTATCTTTTACATAAAGGCCTATCTCTATACTGTTACAGACAACCTCTGGGTCTATATTGTTTTGATAATAATTGGGGTTAACCAAAATATATAATTTAGATATCTAGGTGTGTTAAAGCTAACAGTATCTATAAAATTAAATTAAATTCAAAGCTTATCTAAAATATTTTTCGTTGAATCTTGTAATAAATAGACTGCGATATTCACCACTTGAAAGGTGTGATAATCCGCTAGAAGCCGTATAAAGGTAGCGTGTTCGATCCGAAACCAAGTGGGGTGCGGGCTTCATAGTAACAGTCGGTACTGTACAATATCGATTTCAAACAGGTCATGTAGAGGAGAATAGATATTAGGTAAGTTATAGTCCTACATGGCTATTACTTTAACCGTGTAGAGGGATTACGTTGCATTTGATTGTCAACCGATAATTTAACCATCTAAGTTGGTCGCGTGGAGATGCAATGCCGGGGCGAAAGTCCGCTGCCGCAACCGGTCGCGGCATGGCGGACAGAACGCCGGCGGGATCTCATGGTGAAATGGCGTCAGCGACTATCGCAACCCAGTGCTGGGCACGCCACAATTATGGCGGTAACTCCCCTCTTTGAGGCGTGGCTGGAAAGGCCTTACGGCATCCTCACCTTCCATATGACGCAGTTTCTCACCGGACATGGTAAGTTAGGATTCGTGCGGAAGTGACGCCCAGGTATCGCAACTATGCAGAACGTCCGGAGGACAAGGTGGAGCACACAGTAGAGGTGTGCTCCGCTTGGGCAGAACATCGCCGTGCCCTCGTGAGGGCGATCGGTGGCGGTGATCTCTCGTGCCGGGCCTTGGTACAGGCCATGGTGCGGAGTAAGGAGGAGTGGCAGGCGGTTGCCTCCTTCTGCGAAGCAGTAATACTAGCAAAGGAGGAGGCCGACTGCATCAGGCAACGGCGCTCACAGCGCCCCAGCAGCCACCGGGATTCTGATCCCGATTTCCCACCACCGTAGAAAATGGGTAGCTCGCTGTCCGACCGTCCGGTAACTTTCCGGACCGAGCCCAAGTCGTCGACGGCGCGCACTGTTCTCGCGTGCCTCAATGAGTTGTCAGGAACCGCAGGGGCTCAACTGGTTCGAAGCCTACTGGGGTCAGGGTTAGTTTCGAAAGATAGCTCAGCCCCGGTACGAAAGGCAACGAAGGAACAAGAGTAGGTTTTTTGTCAGTAAAAGTCTGACACTATCTCCCGCTCCGCCCAAGAGCGGGGGATGTCATTAGGATGTGTTAAAACTTTAAACGCCGCGCCGCAAACAAAAATTAGTAGCTTACTAAAATCTACTGCGAAAAACTACGTAAAAGAAAACAATATTTATATCAAAGAAAGCATTTCAAAACAATTTACACATTTATTACTTTCTTACACCGACTTGTGGATCCATTTTCTTTCACCAAATATATTATTTTGTGATTAAGCTCAGTCATAATAACATCGCACATTTCTCGAGGGAAAGCTTCGGTTTCCATCAAAAGCTGAGGTTGTTCATGCATTGAATTTCAGATGCAGCTGAAGAAAATAGTTCGTCATGAATTTTGTAAAACCAATCAGAGAATACGTTCTTTGTTCGAATTGTTTGTGAAAAAAATCCAGTATTAAAGCATTCCAAATTCAATTTTATTAAAAGGTTTACTTTTTCTTACATGGAAAATTATCTCATAACGTATGCCGCTCTACAATGGAACGAGAGGGCATTTCAGACTTTTACTTACTAAAACCACAACTAAGTTCCTTCAGTTGCATTTAGCGTTCATGGACCATGAATCCTTCCTTCCATCCTTTTCAGAATAAATCCAATGGCCTTAACAGGCGTCGGACCTGCATCTCTTTGAGGGTCGGTCCTTATAGAACGAGTAGTCAGCGAGCTACCCATCACTCGTCATCCGCAAGCCTGTCGGAGATCTTTCTGCGATTTTCGACCCCTGGGGCTTCTTCTGTTGCCGCGGATGGGGCATGAGGATGTACGTGACCTCACTGTTACGACCGCCTCCTTCGCGACCATTACTGCTTCGTAGAGAGATGCTCCGGACCATAGCCTGAAACAGGGTCTGATCGCCTCTACCAGGACAAGGTGGTGCTTTGCCCAAGCAGGGCACACCTCCATTGTATGCTCCATCATGGTCATCGGGTTTTCTACTCAATGTTGACAGCTGGGCTTTACTCTTACACGAATCCGGTTAAGGAACCTCCCGAACTTACCATATCCGATGAGGAACTGTGTCATGCGGAAGGTGAGGACGCTATAGTGCCTCTCCAGCCACTCCTCAACAAATCCCATTCCTTAAAGAAATACCACTTCTTAAAGAGGAAACAATAAAAGTTGCAAAGTCGAAATCAAAATATGTATCAAGTAGGCATCTAATAACACACTATTATATATATATATATACCTATATACCTAAACATAACATTTCCTATGAGAACATTGTGTTCGTTCGAACAACACATTACAGAATCATGACGTCGTAATAACACCGCTACCTTTGTTCAGGGCGAGGGAAGATTTACGAAATTGGCCCCAAATTATTCCTGCTAACCGTGCAGTAGGCTGACCATGCCTTGCGTACCGGAATATTGTCATAAACTGTCATACTATAAACCTGTAGTATTAATAAAGTCGGTGTTGGTTTAGTTTGCTAGCTCCGAAATATTATTGCAGAGATGTAGACTTGTAGATATACGGGTCAGGTTAGGTTACTAAATGCTATATAGGTTACTATATACTAAACGTAAAGGCTAAATAGTACCTACCAGGGCTGCGGAATCGCTTGTAAGTCACTAAGTCCCACCCTTGGGGTAAGCGGCAGGGCGTATCAGACTTTTACTAACTAAAAACTTCTGTTCCTTCTTTGCCTTTATTCTAGGGCCTCGGATTTTTCTCTTTCGCACTAGCCCCAGTAGGCTTCTACCCTGGGCTTCATCCCTCTGTCAATTCTGTTTAGGTTGTCTCATGAATCGCGTTTAAAACTCGTGGTAGGGCCTAACGCAAAAATTAATTTCTAAAGAAACTCAGGTGGGTTTTAGTCAGTAAAATTTCGACCTCTACACAGAACTACAGAAGTTATTTGAAGATGTCCGACGCCAAAAAAAAGTTACCTGGTGGTGTTCTAAAATAAAAAAGACGTCAGTCTTAAATCATAATTTTAGATATTGAAAATATAGAAATATGTATGCAAGTACTAAAGAAATATTTGGGTCATTTATTTACATGCACCTGAATATTTTCATCAGGTATTTTCACCCCGAAAATAAAGAAAATTCCTGATAAATTAGAATTGGTTCTAACTTTAATAAACGAATCCTGTAAAAATCGAAAAGTTACATAAAATTTGTTGAACAAATAACAAATCAATGTGTCAACTGAACTTATTACTCTAATTTTTATGAAAGTATTTTGTAATCTTCCAATTTCGAGATTGGAAATGCAAATCACTAGACTAATATCCATTACCATCGTTAATATAATCTATTACGAATCCAATTGCATTGAAACGATAAATCTTTTTCCAATCCCGAATTTTCCTGAATTCATTCTGTATTATTTGCTTCGCTAAACTTTCATTTAATCGCTTACCCGCAGCATCGCATACTAACAAACTTATCATGCAATCTTTTTTGACGCACTCGAAAAGTGACTTTCATCACATTGATTTTAGGTTTACAATGCAGTATTCTTCACACATCCCTGATTTACTTTTCTCATTTAGTTTATTACAAGTAAGCTAGTTTAATAGAATGGTTTATAGAATTCAAACAAAAAGTTTTATGCAGCACGTAATATTCCCATGCCTCACATAATATTTATTACATTTTCTACATATTGTTATGTATTGTTTCTCTGTATGTGTGTTGAAAAATGTCGTTAGTTGAGCATGAGAATATGTTATTGTATTCTCGGCTCTATAAAGTCTTGTTTGTAATATCAATTCGCTCTCAACTGCAATGATAAACTTCGCCCACTTGTATCAAAACACTATTTCATTTAGCGTATATATACGGTTTTATTCAATTTATATTACGCTACTGACCATTTAGCCCGTTTTTATTTGGCTTCACAATCGCTGTTTGCTTTCGCTACCTTTTTGATTCAACAGAGAACGTTTTATTTCCGTTTCTTTTATTGTTTTCTGTGAATGGTTCGCCGGAATGCATTTCTTTCCAATCATTTGCAAATCTACTGTTTGGTCTACCCACTGGCGGTAAAATTAACTTTTAGATTACTTTTTACGATTGTTGTTTTAAACGCTGAATAAATTATGCTCGTACTACTTTTGTCTAAGTCTTTGGGAAATAAGATGATATATTTTATTACTAGCTTTTGCCCGCGGCTTTGCTTCCGTCAACTGACTACTATATTCTATTCTATTCTACCCTACTCTGGTCTACTCTACCTCATTCTACCCTACTCAATTCTACTCTAAAGTATATTAATTTAATATACCATTAAACACATCAACCGGTCAATTTAAAAAAATCTGATTGTCAAAATAATTATATGAAATTATAAAATTATAATATTGTAAAAACATAAGTTGCTCCACACTAAGAATTACTCCTGTATCATCAATGCTTTCACAAATATACTCGCTTAAACAAGACACCCATTTTATGGCAAAAAAGATCGGCGGCATTTTCAAACCGCGTCAGCGGTTAACTAAGTTTCTATAGGTCATACAAATATTTGTTTTGTGCGGAAGTCAAACCCACACATGTAGTAGGTATACAGCAGACAAATGCGCAACCACTGTGCCAACCATGCCATTAAATTTATTATAATTTTTGTCAATTTTACTCTCATTTACCTCTATATTAAAACTCCTATAAATGGTCTGAGGGACAGCCCTCCACAAACTTTAAGGGCTTTCTCAGTAGACGAAACTCTCGCCGAACAACCCACCATAAAATGTTTTTCAGGAAACGAAAAAAAAAATACAGCCTCTCTATACAAACTGTCCAATCAAGTTAATAATTTTGTATGATGAGGCGGATTTATTTTTTCGTTTCCTGAAAAAATTTTTTATGGTTTCGTGTACTGAGCAAGCCCTTAAAGTTTGTGGAGGGCTGTCCCTTACACCTTGAAACACAATCATCATCATCGTCATTTCAGCCGACAGACGTCCACTGTTGGACATAGGCCTCCCGCAAGCGTCGCCACAACAATCGATACCACTTTTTTAAAAGAGTAACCATGGAGTTTTCTGCCGGTTCTTCTCCATAGGAAACGACAAAGAAACTGTGCACTAGCTTTTGACGTTTTATAAGTGCCCTTCTAGGCCTAAGTGAAATAATATATATATATATACAGGAAAAGTTTTTAACCAGTGCGCAAATTTTGTCATGATAAACTTGAATATATTTTAATAAACACGTATTTTTTATTTTGATATGTGTTAATAGTAAAAAATAAAGTTATCGCTTACGAGACTTATTTACATAGAAATTTATTTTATGGTCGCTTGCCAGTCGGGCGCCCGGTTGACCGACTCACGCGTCGACTGGTCGCCCGACCGGCAAGCTGTATCAGCTGAGTTGTAGGTAAGTACTTATGTGCGTTCGCTCGATGCGACGGCGCCGACGTAAGTACCTACGCGGTGCGGTTACTGACCGCAATTTCGTGCTACTTTTTAAGTTTAGGTAATTCCAATTTTTCCTTCATACTTTCATGGGCTTAGGACCATCAAAATGCAGAAAATAAATCAAGTAATAATTTTTACATTCAAATTAAAACATTTATGTATGATAATTACTCATGATAAAATTTGAATTGAAAAAATTGCATTCTGGCGTATTTAAAAAATTGGAATCAACTACCTATTTACAACAATGTCCAATCAAAAAGAACCTAACACACTAAGATTGTTTATAATTTCTTACCTCTACATTTCGTTAATCACAGTATTTAAGGTATTGTTCGAAGTGACCTCCTCCTTTTTCCAGGCATAAACGTGCACGTTTAAAATAAGTTTGCATTTAGTTTGTTTAGGACACTAGTATCACTTTTCACTTCATTGAAAGCGTTATTTATTTTTTGTTTGCCAGTCGAGGTCTGCCAGACCCTAGTGCATGGCTCGGGGTTCTGAACTGGCCGTGATCAAGCAGCCTTTGATTTGCTGCAAGAATTGTCCTTTCATTAGGTACCGTAGGATTACGGATCCCTTGGGCTCGCATACGAGGTACGCTCTCCCTCTCATATCTTCTTCGTGCTGCTCGTAAATTTTCGTGGCTAAGTAGATACACTCGCACCATTTCGTAGTATTCGCGGTGATTAAAGTTCGACATCGTGACGACACGAGTACGCGGCACACACGCGCGCAGGGATGAATATGAGCGAACGTCCGAACCCCGCTTCCGCAAGTGACGTACTGCAGATCCGCACATCAAAGGCCGCCGCCGGCGCCGCATACCCCCGCCCCCTTCCCCCCGCACCCCCGTCTCGTACAACGGGCGGCGCGGCGGCCAGCGCGTTTTCATTCATAGTATTTGATAGTATTACGATTAAATTATGTCCATGTTATGCTTATTTCAAAATGGGACAAGGTGGAAAAATGTGAAAAAAAAAGTTATAAACTAAAAATGGAAATGTGTTCTATTACTTACACTGAGCCACCAAAAAAAATTTACGCAGTGGTTAAAAACTTTTCCTGTATATATATTTGATTTTGATCGTGTGCGTCTCTCCTCCCCCGCATTCCTGTTACTCTCACCAGGTCGTCCACCTTGTGGGAGGCCTTCCAACACTGCGTTTTCCGAAACACGATATTTCACAATTATTTTAATCTAGTCTTCCTTCTTTTAAACTCTTTAACCTCACTTCAATTAAATAAAAACATGATGCCATAAAAAGAGTGGCACGCCTAATTAATGTTAAATTAAACAAGAACTTTGTAAGTGGGTCTAACCATTACATTATTATTAATCATTCATGGCCAAAGGAATAAATTATACCTTGAAACAAAGGAATTATTAGGGCCTGTTCTTGACCACACAACTTTCCTTCCTGTAATTTCTCAGCAAGCGGAACATAGTAGCGACCACATTATTAGACCGAAACGTCAAGACAGAGAAATTAACTGTCTACCCTTTTTGACAATGTTTCTAATAAATTGAATTTTCAAATAATACGACTGTCACCTAAACAAATAAAAGAATATATATACACAGTCTTCCCACAAGGTAAACCGATGACCTGATGAGGCTAGTTTTTTTTAAGTTGGGAAATTATCCAATGACTTCTCCCACTCCAGTCATATACTGACTAAACTACACCTATTTCCTTTAGTTGTCTTTTGCGTTTTAGGATCACGAGTTTCCGTTTTAAAAAATCCCCTCGGCCCTAGTGAGAATTATCCCTATTGTTTCCCTACGATTTGCTGACATCTTGGGATGATCATCAGGTTCGTCTCAGTCGGGTCTAGGTAAATAGTCCGTTCCCTCACCCATGCGGTCATGCATTACTGCTTCGCAGAAGGAGGCGACCGCCAGCCATTTACCCTCATTCACTTCTCTCTCTTCAGGCCCTAGCAAATTAGTTAGCCGTTGCCGACCGCCTCCAAGAGGACACTACGGTGCTCCACCCAAGCGGTACACACGTATAACGTAGCTCCACCTTGTCCTCCTGGTGGTCCACAAAGTGGTTACACCAGAGTGTTTCTTTTGTTTTAATCCGGTGCATCAACCTCCCGGCCTTACCATACCCGATGAGGATCAGTATCAAGTGAAAGGTGAGGACGCCGTGACGCCTCTCCAACTACTTCTCAAAAAGGGACTTACTGCCATGATTGTGGCGTCTCTAACTTATTGAAGGAAGTGGATGTCTATCAGTCGAAATGATGAGTGAGATACATGTGAAGTTCAACGTTATAAATAAAATATTTTATTGGTTTTTCAGACCGTAAAAAATCGACCATAAAATTGTTTCAGTAATATCTTTCTGCTTCTCATAAGAATAAATAAGATAAAAATGTGTTGTTGATCTAACAATCAGGTTTTGTTAGAAGAAAACAAGAGTACAATATATACTGCAAAAAATATAATATTCTAGTCATTTAAACCCAGTGTTCCCCAAATCCAATTTGTTCTAGACCGACATGAAACAAGCAAGATGTAACACGGAGTGCTAACATTCCCACCGGAGAGTAACCGCGATGTTTTCATTCCACCCGCATCACAATTTGAGATCAGAAAATTAATCCTCTAGGATTTTCTGAATTTCATATTTATTGCTACTTCGTCTTCCCACCCGAAAGTTCAAGGCGGCAATATTTTTCGGATCTTAGAAAAAATGCCCAGCATTTGGTCCTGTTTTCTTAGAAATTAGTTTTCTTTTTCTCACATATTATTAAATCAAGTAAAACTTCAATTTATTTCACAGAAACAAGGCAATTAAATAAAAGGTTATTTGATTTGAAAGACAGGAGTTATTTGATCAACATTTATTTATACTCGACTCGGATATCAAACGTCTAAGGTTTCTACGGAAATCTAATTTAAGGCAGCGAAGTTTGTGAATTCCGAATTTTCTTGTAGCGAAAAGACAGCTTATTTTCAGAGTATTTACTATACTATCATATGTACCTATTTAAAATCATCTTTCTATCAGAGAATCACTGTAACATGATATTTTATTAGCTTTGATTCATAGATACAACAAAAATACTTTTATAAATGGTAGCAAAATTTTAGAAGAAAATATTATACATCACAATAATTTAGATGTTAAATTTCCTTTAATATTTGTGATAATAGTCTATGTTGAGCATGTGGCTGTTGCAGGGAATGAAAACATGTTGTTTTCAAGTCGTAATGATACTTAATGAACCTATTTTACTCAACCATGATCTACCATCGAAAATAACCCCAATAAGAAATATTAAGATTCAGATATATACGATGATTAGCTGGACTCCTGCTCAGAGGACTGGCCCGAACTTATAGAGAACTAGTAACAGCAAAATGAAGGCCTTTGCCATGCAGACGAAACAGCTGACAGAAGCTAGTTCATTTATGTATTTATTTTATTCTTCAAACACACAAGAGTCCAGAGGTGGACTTAATGTTTCAAAGCATTTTAATTTGGATCATAAACCATATCTTATAACCATCTATAATAATTTTTTGATCTCCACTGAGACCCAAAAAGATCTAAATTTAAAGAACTCTCAATAAATATCTCATTGATTTCAATAGACCATAGTACCCATCCATATTACCCATGACTTTATCGTAGGGTTCTCCCATATTTCCCCCAATTTATACGGGTTCGCCTTTTGCGGTTTTCTGACAGTTCTTTCACATATTCGGATTAGATTCAATTTATTCAACTCAACCTACACCGATATTGGATCGGTCTACCTTTAATATATCACAAATTCAATTTTAAATGTACAGGATTTTTGTTCGTTGGATATTAATGTGATGTGGTTTAATTTAGAGTCCAATTCTAAAAATTAATCAAACATGAGAAAATTTATATTTGTTCAGCGTGGATAAATTTAGGTAGACACAAATAAACAAAAGTATCTAATATCAATAAGTCAAGAGTGGCCACATCATCGCTTTCCATCTCATAATTAAAAAACAATTAAATTTAAAAAAAAAATAGATTTAAAACTCAGCTTAAAAAAATGAAAATTACAGAGATTAAAATGAAGAAAGAATAAATCAATCTTCCTATTGTACCACAACACCCAAAAATTTATCCAATCTCAATAATGCCCTATCCATATTACATCGTACACTAGAAGATTAAAGTACACACAATCTGCTCCTCAAATCCCGAGCTACATACCCAGGTATAGCATACCCGTACCGCACAAGCCATATTCCGAAGAATGCCGCAAGAGCAAGGGAATGCCCGCCTCGCGTCAATGGGTGCAGACAATTGGAATGTTTGCGCCAACAAGCTGAATCTGGATACAAAATACTACTGGATTTTTAGTGTTCCGTACCAGAAAGTAGGAACAATTGCGATGTGAAACAATTGCTGCTTGTTTTTGTTGTGCGACTATTTTTGGCAAATGTTTGCCTTAAAACTGGTCGGATAAATAAAACTATTAGTTTTACTTGCTTAACAATCAATCAATGCATTTACTTCGAATTCGAACTTGCCAGCGGCTTTTCCCGCGTGAAAATATACAAACTTTAGATCCACTTTAGACTTTAGTTTCATACGCTTAAGGCTGCATTTTGAAAAATCTTTTTAGTACTAGCCTATGTGATCAGTGGAAGGCTTTTACCAAATTCTCAGTAGTTTCGGCTGTGCGTTGATATGTCAGTCAGACAGTTTCTCCTTTTATATGTATTTATAAATAATAGATAAACCATTTGCAGGCACTTTTGAATTGTCAATAAGTTAGTCAGTCTGAAAATGATACTAATTGCACATTCTAAAGCATGAGTTTTAATGGAGAAGAATGTGTAAAAAACTCTATGATACTCTTTCAAATCATATAACACACGAATATTTTGGTTACATATTTCTTGTCGCTTCTATTATGCGAGATTCATACTACTCCACAAGAAAGATCGTTTTGCCTGAATCTGACGCATATTTTCTCCATATATAGATTATGATTGTAAGTTAATTTTAATATTGCGAAATTTTGCGAAAAATAAATTGTTTTTCTTTCTTTCTTAGAAAGTGGCATAAAGTTACTGGTCTATAAGACACCTCTGCGTTTTTTAATCTTAAGTTCCAGCTCCTATGTTTTAGCCATCTTATTTTGTTCAAGACTACTTGCTACTTTCTCGTGATGAAATGACATGGATTTGCGTCGACGGAAATTCATCGTAGTGATGTATTACGTTATCAGAAAATATGGTTTTGCTTCCACCCTGTTCATAATAAAGATTTGTAGCCGAATCTTTTATGGGCCAGGTAAAAACAAGACTTCTTGTTTCCAATATTTATATTCGAACCGCATTCCTGGCCTGGCCTGGCCATTAGACTGGCCTGTTGGTCTAGTGGTTAGTGACCCTGACTGCTATGCCGGAGGTCGTGGGTTCGATTCCCACCCAGGACAAATGTTTGTGTGATGAGCACGATCATTTGTTCTGTGTCTGGGTGTAATTTATCTATAATATGTATGTATTTAAAAATATATAAGTATGTTTATCAGTTGTCTAGTACCCATAACACAAGCTCTGCTTAGCTTGGGACTAGACGGCGTTGTGTGATAGTTGTGGAAATATTATATTATTATATTATTCCTAAAAATCTTTTAGAAAGTAAACAACCAACATTCAAATTCTCCTGTAAAAGGTCACACAAAAGAATTAAGATTTACGTCCAAAAAAACCTTTATTTGTTTCCTGTAATTTGCATAAAACTTTTGGGTAAGTACCCCAATTTGTGCCAGCAACGGTCTTCGCAAAATTTTACCAATCCACCCGCATAGGTACCCAAATTAATCGTCACTGATTCAGCTGTGAACGTTTAACGCTATTCCTGCAAACATAAATTGAATTACAAGTGTTACGAATCGTACACTTGCTCACGAAATGTCTGGAACACATCGAGTTCTGGATCCTCCCAGTTATTTGACGAATGTCTTGGAGCGCAACCAAATGGATGCGGCACGACGAATGCTCTGTCTACAGCAACTATTTGATAGCAACTCGATCGTGCATTGAACATCAAGTGTCTCTCTCTGCGACAAATTTTGTCTTTTGTTGAACTCACTTGCAGCGAAGTAAGACGGATTGTAGAGTGCGAATGTCGTGGTCGTCATCTGATCGGGATTCTGAAATGCTTCTTCAGTATTGTGTTGGACTTTATTTGAGATAGTCCATTATTTTTTTTAAATAGAGTTGATGGAGAGAGGAGTGTGCTGGTAACCTATGAGACAGGATTCCCTGGTACCAGTCTCCAACAAAGGAATTAGTTTATGTATCTTTTTATACCTATAATATAGGTTTGTGGACAAGTATGACAATAAATCGATTTTATTTATGCTACTCATATGACATTACAACTACCTACTTAACTATATTTTCTCGTATAACGACAATGTGATATAATATGTTCCGCATATTGTTTGAGTCATATTGCCTAAAAAAGTATATTGTTATTAGTAGAGAAAATATTTTCGCTATTACAAGATGTATCATCCCCATAACTCTGATAACTTCATACCGCTTCTATTCTACTATAATTTGTCTTTCTTTGCCAAATTAATATTGTATTAGCGTTGCCCCCGATCCCATTTCTTCGTAAGGACCCCAATCAACTAAAATTGTTCGGCATTAATGAAAGTGACGTCTCTTCCATTATATTTCCAATACATCCCTTTGTCTTTGTTACGAAACTGGATTTGGATTAACGCGGACTTCGAAGTTTTCTATTACAATATAGGTTCAGAAGGTTTACTCCTCAAAACGATTGAAACTGCCACACGGACACATAAAAGTAGATATGCGAACTGAAAAAAATCTAAAATTAAGTCCGTCTAATTGGTCCGTCGGGTGTTTTCATGTTCTATTTGCAAGGATCAAGTGATTGCTTGCAACTAGGTACTTTATCTCATTTAGCCCTTTGATCTCCATAGGTGACAAAAGAAACGACGAGATAGTTTATTTTGTTGTGGACGTGCAATCCTGTCGGAGTAAACGCAAAAGTGCTTGTCGGATATATCTAAATAAGCTGTTAAAATGATAAAAATATTTTTATAGCTTTCATGGGCACTTAAATTAATTATAGCTATTGCACAGTTCCAAATACGACATACTGTCTCAAAGCAAATGCCAGTCGCGTGAATGATATTGCATTTGTTATGCTTGTGTCATGCATGTGCAATATGCAATACATCAATAAATTGTATAAACCCAATCTTCTGTATCCATTCATTCTATTCTCCAATCTTCACATTTCCGGAGATCCATGATTGTAAATTATATTATTAATGCTCCGATTAAAACGTAATTTCTATCGTTGCGTTATGATTGATACGCGACGAGATTAGGAAGGTATTAAATTTTCATTTCATATTGTAATTGGAACACCAGGTATATTTATTAATATTGGAATGATTTTTTGACAACCTTGGAACCCGACCTACATTTGATTTATATTTGACAATGCAATTTGTTTTGCCTTTTTATTTCAAAATGGGTTGTTTAATATAAACTATTGTAAAAATTATTTGAACACTTTTAATCTAAATTATCTTTTTTGGATAATAAGTCTTTGTTTTCTGGGTTTATCCTTGTATCTTTTTTTGTGCTGTGAATTGAATGATGAATTTATTTGGTATAAAATTAAGGTTGTTATTATTAAATAAGTATTCGTTTTGTATTCCAACAATAGACATCATTTGAACTATCGAGCTCATTATCTAATACTAGACCTCCCATTTAATTTTCATTAGCACTAAAACTTTTAGATTCTAACGATCAGAAGTCCGGGCACTTTATCAGCCTGGGGATAAACTTGGGAGCAGGGTTCCGTCGGCAAACACGGCACTGCGGAACCGTGATAGCAGTGCGGATGACGTATGACCGCGTTAGCGAGGTTTCACCATCTAGTTATTACCTACCTCCATTTCTCTAGAATGATTTGAATTTCTGGCGCATGGTAATCCAAATTGTCGTAGTTACACTCCAGTGCATTGCTCAATTTATGTCCTCCTTTGTATACTTATTGTTTATGACACAGTAAAGATGAGCTGTTGGTTCAACAAGAGCGTTAACTTGAGGACAGTTTGCATTATTCTGACTTTTGTTAACTTTCTTGGGTATGTAAGGAGGTAGATTTCCGAATAATGTGAACTTAGTTCAATGTTCACAAGTACTGGTCTAAAATTAGTGTCCTTAAGTGTTTTCTAAACAAGTTTTTCTATCTTATGTTTCTTGGTGTAATAAATAATAATTTATTTATTATTTATTCATTTATGTACACACACAAACACTTAAAAATGAAAATAAAAATGAATAATGTGGATAATCAATATTTATATAAAAGGTGTAAGGGACAGCCCTCCACAAATTTTAAGGGCTTGCTCAGTAGACGAAACTGAACAACTTTCCACATATTTTTTTTCTGGTAACGAAAAAAAAATCAGCCTCACCATACAAAATGATACTCCCCCTGCACTGAAATCAAAAACCCACTGATAACAAAAGTGCAAGGGGAAGCACTGAAACCAGTCTCCGTGCGTAGCAGATTTCGGTTACAGTGATTGGTTGGCAACTACGGGTTGCAATCATGTGCTCTAATGTGGCTAAATATAGCCTATATTTGCTGTAAAGGTGCGTGTACAGTACCTACGGACACATTAAAACAGAATTGTGATATTGGAGAGCAGCTTAATTTTGATGGTCTCTCAAGTCGAGATGTGTCATCCGCTGGTTTTAGAAAGAATTAGAACCAAGAATTATTGTGTAAATGAACTTTAGAAATAGTATTTTTGTGGCGATCGGGATTATTTAAGAACGCAACCGAACGCCGTCTGTCACCAGTCGCCAAACCACCCGAATACCGTTCGTACAGCATCGGAAATCATGACAAGCAGCCGTCAGTGATCTTAAGCTGGTGACACGTAGAGGTTACGTGCTCGTGCCTAGGGCTCCGACGCAGAAGTCCCCCGTACGTATAGCCAATAATTATACCTACAAATTGGTGACCCCGACGTGATAGACAGTGAAGTGTAGTGATATTTGTTGGTGCGCTATTCCAACAGAACAATGGCTAATACCGGGGCAAAAGAGGCGTCGAACGAAGTGTGCCGTGTGGGTGTCAAAGTGCCGCCATTTTGGCCGAACGAGCCAGCCTTGTGGTTTGTACAATTGGAAGGCCAGTTCGCATTGTCAAATATAACGGCTGATGTGACGAAGTTTTACCACGTTATTGCGAACTTAGATTACAAATACATCTGTGAAGTGAAAGATATCATTGCTAAGCCGCCGACGGACAATAAATATGATAAAATAAAAGCCGAGTTGATTTCCCGGTTGTCGGCTTCGCAAGAACAGCGGGTGAGGCAGCTGCTAACTCACGAGGAGCTAGGGGATCGGAAGCCTTCCCAGTTTCTGCGACACCTACAAAATCTGGCTGGGGCAGAAGTACCCGACGACTTTATCCGGTCCCTGTGGATGAGTCGTCTACCAAGTCATATACAGGCGATCATTGCGGCTCAAGTAGACCTTCCTCTGGATACAGTTGCCCAGATTGTAGATAAGATACACGAGATAGCTCTCCAGCCAAACGCGCAAGTGGCCGCGGCATCCATGTCGACATCAGCACCGGTAGCCTCGTGTTCGATGTCTGCGATCGACCAACTCATGCGTCGCGTCGACGAGCTATCACTGCAGGTTGCGGAGCTATCCACTTCTCGCTCGCGCTCGAGGGGTCGCAGACACTCTCCGCGTTGGCACCGCCAGTCTCGGAGCCGTTCGAGAGCTGGCTCGGACTTATGCTGGTATCATCGACGATTCGGCAACCAGTCAACGAAGTGCCGTGACCCGTGCTCATTTCGGAAGGGAAACGGATCAAGCAGTCAGTGAGGCCGGCGACGCGTGACTGCGACAGTGTAGCGAGTGGCCGTGTATTTGTGACAGACCGTAAGACAAAAGTGCAATATTTAGTAGATACTGGTTCTGACCTTTGTGTTTATCCTTGTAAATATGTGCGTGATAGACGGAGTGTTCAGACAGACTATAAGTTGTTTGCAGCCAATGGCACAATGATCAATACGTACGGATGGATGAATTTAACGCTAGATTTTGGACTTAGACGTGCGTTTACGTGGCGTTTCGTTATAGCTGACGTCACGAAGCCTATAATCGGTATCGACTTTCTGTCGCACTATGATTTATTAGTCGATGCCAGACATCATCGCTTGGTAGACAATTTGACGTCACTGTGCGCGTTTGCTAAACCCGCATCCTCCACTTTGTGCCAAATTAAAGCTGTTACAGGTACTTCGCGCTATCATAACCTGCTTTCTCAGTTTCCGGACATTACTCGCCCGGCTGGGGACCTATCCACGCGTAAGGTTAAGCATAACACGTTGCATCATATCCGCACTACCCCAGGACCGCCAGTATGCAGTCGCCCACGCCGTTTAGCACCGGATCGGCTCCGTATAGCTACGCGGGAGTTTGAAGATATGGTAAGAGCAGGTATTGCAAGAAGGTCCGATAGCCCGTGGTCATCAGCGCTGCATCTGGTGCCTAAAAAAAACAATGAGTGGCGACCATGCGGTGACTACCGCGCGCTTAATGCGCGTACTATACCTGACCGATATCCGGTCCGGCACATTGGAGACTTCGCTCATAACCTTAGTGGGTGTACAGTCTTCAGCAAAATTGATCTGATCCGTGCTTACAATCAAATCCCGGTTAATCCAGACGACATTCCTAAGACGGCAATTACAACACCTTTCGGAATGTTTGAGTTTCCGTTTATGAGTTTTGGATTACGCAACGCGGCTCAAACATTCCAAAGATTTATGGATGAAATACTGAGGGGCCTAGATTTCTGCTATCCTTACATTGACGATGTACTTATAGCTTCGCAGACGGAGACACAGCACCTGGAACACCTGGAAAAAGTATTCCAGCGCTTACACGACCACGGAATTGTTGTAAACCCTTCAAAATGCAAGTTCGGTGAGTCACAAGTTGAATTCTTAGGCTATATAGTGTCAGCGGCAGGTACCAAGCCACTTCCACAGAAGGTGGAAGCCATCCAGAGCTTCCCGGAACCAAAGACTATCAAGGAGTTACGCAGATTTCTAGGCATGGTGAATTTTTATCGGCGATTCGTGCCCAAAGCTTCCGCAATTCAAGCTCCTTTGCTTAAGCTTCTCTGCGGACCAGTAGTCAAACCCACTACTCCCGTTACGTGGTCGGAGGAGTTGCATGAGGCATTTATTGCTTGTAAAACGAGTTTAGCTGAAGCTACGTTGCTTGCGCACCCTAATTTATCTGCAGATTTAATCCTGTGCACTGACGCTTCAGATACAGCTATCGGTGCTGTGCTACAGCAGTATGTAGTTTCCGATTTGCAACCACTAGGATTCTTCTCCAGGAAACTCAACACAGCCCAAAGGAAATATAGCCCATTCGACAGGGAGTTGCTGGCGATTTATGAAGCTGTTAAACATTTTAGGCACATGGTCGAAGGTAAGACTTTCACCATTTATACAGACCACAAGCCAATAGTTGCAGCATTTCAGAAGGCCTCCGAAAACTGCTCACCCCGTCAGTTTCGCTATTTTGATTACGTTTCACAATTTACCACAAATGTTAAGCATATCGCCGGAGAAGACAACATCGTGGCAGACGCACTTTCCCGTACGGATGCCATCACAAGAGCAATAGACTTAGATGTCCTAGCATCCTCACAAGAAGACGATAACGAGCTTTTTCAGCTCCTAGAAAGCAACACTTCACTGGTCCTACAGAGAATACAAGTATCTGGTTCCAGTAAGAAGTTGTATTGCGACGTTTCGAGCGCAACACCGCGACCTTTTCTGACGCCACAGTTCCGTCGACAAGCATTCGACTGCATTCACGGATTGAGTCATCCAGGAGTTAAGGCTACAGTCAGACTGATGACTCAAAGTTACGTGTGGCCAAATATTAAGAAAGACTGCAGCAGTTGGGCTCGTAGCTGTGTTGCTTGCCAGCGTTCGAAGATTTCTCGGCATACTCGATCACCAGTACACGTTTTCGTTCCTCCAACGAGCAGATTCAGCCATGTACACATTGATCTCATAGGACCTTTACCAATGTCACACGATTTCAAGTATTGCCTTACAGCAGTGGACAGGTTTACACGATGGCCAGAGGTCTTGCCACTCTATGACATCAAAGCTGATACAGTGGCTTCCGCCTTTGTCACCGGCTGGATATCACGCTTTGGCTGTCCCGAGAAAATAACTACGGATCGAGGTAAACAGTTTGAGGCACATTTATTTCGCGAACTTTCCAAATTAATCGGATTCCGTCACATACAGACGACCGCATATCATCCAGCTGCTAATGGAATTGTTGAAAGATTCCACCGTCAATTGAAATCAGCTATAAAATGTCATGCCAACGACAATTGGTACGAAGTTCTTCCGTTAGTTCTACTGGGAATACGTTCGGCTTACAAGGAGGATATAGGCTCTTCATCAGCAGAGTTAGTATATGGAGAAACATTGCGCTTACCAGGAGCATTTTTCCATAGTTCTCCCGCAGAAGTGGTGGACTACCATGACTTTCTTTCTCGTCTAAGAGATAATATGCGCAAGATAAAACCAACACCAGTACCACGGCATGGTTCATCTCCAATATTTATTAGTAAAGATTTGTTATCATCAACACAAGTATTTGTTCGTCAGGACGCTGTACGGAAACCATTCCAGACACCGTACACTGGCCCATATAACGTCATAGAACGAGGCGAAAAATATTTCAAGATAGACGTAAAAGGCAAACCTACTACCGTGTCTATAGATCGATTAAAACCAGCGTATCTGCTAAACGACTCTGCGCCAAATGAGCAAGTACAAGCGACGCCACCTAGTACTACGACTGATACGCACAAAACCCGATCAGGTCGCCAAGTTCGTTTTCCTGATTATTTTCGACCGTAACGGTCTCCGGGGGGGCTGATGTGGCGATCGGGATTATTTAAGAACGCAACCGAACGCCGTCTGTCACCAGTCGCCAAACCACCCGAATACCGTTCGTACAGCATCAGAAATCATGACAAGCAGCCGTCAGTGATCTTAAGCTGGTGACACGTAGAGGTTACGTGCTCGTGCCTAGGGCTCCGACGCAGAAGTCCCCCGTACGTATAGCCAATAATTATACCTACATTTTCTTAAAGTAGAGGCATTTTATTTCAAGTTTCCAATCATAAAACAAAAAATAACACTTAACTATGAAACATGGATCTTAAATCTTCCTTCACAAACTTCCAAATTGAAAACATCTGGAAGTGTTCCAAGTGGGAAAAAAAAGAAAAGTAGCCGTTTCTCTAGATTGCAATCTAATAATTTTGCCAAGAACCCTTCATGCGTACCAAGGTGGCCGACATATGTGAAATTAATTCAGTTGCCATTATTAATACTTACCTGCGCTTGCGTTGGGGAATTTATAACACGGACATTATTCTTATACAACTGATTTATAGCAGGAAGATCCATTTGTAGGACGCAACCAATGTTACTAGATATACTACTCTCTATCGGTCTAAATAGCCAAACATTAGGATACAATGAAATCTGATTTAGTCAACACTGGTTGAATAGTCAAGGTTGATTAAAAGGTCTTGATCATTATTTACTGATAAAAACTTATAAAACGTATCGAATATAAGTTTTCCTTTTAAAGATTTCATATTATTAAGGTACTTTTTAGCACTAAAAAATGCAAAAGATTTTTCATTTAGAATATATTTCGGTCTCTTTAGTGATAAAAGTATCAATCTATTTCGTACCAGGTTTGACTAGTGAGTGACAACTAAAATTCGCGTTGCCAAAAACAGATTTTTATTTTGTTTAAAGTTCCCGGTTTGATTTAATAAACAGACTCTATGTAATCTATCGAAGAATAGAAACTTAACTGGCAGTGGGCAGGGCACATCGGTCGCAACAAATGGACGATAGGGACGAAACTTTCTGGAGCGACTACTACGTACCGGAAGACGCAGCGTTGGAAAACTTCCTACAAGGCAGACCGATGACCGGGTGAAGGTCGTGGGAATCCGATGTATGCGAGACGCACAGGACCGGTCGTTCTGGCGACGCTTGGGGGAGGCCTACGTCCAACAGTGGACGTCTTTCAGCTGAAATAATGATGTAATATCCTATCTGTTTTAATCTTTCGAATACCGTAATTAGAGACAAAATAGAAAGGCAATGAGAGAGCGAACACCGGCGTTTGCTTGGGGTTTAATGAATTAATATAACTTCTATTCGTTTAAAGGGTGGCGAAAGCAAAGAACGACGCCCTCTCATTTTTTTTTTAATCGCTTTACAGATAATAGATTCAATTTCAACGAAAAAACTTTGTCGCGTCTTGTTTCACTGTAGGAGCTTTTTTTATGTGGAAAATCATTAAATGAATTCTACCGCTCTGGGTAGAGCAAGAGGGAGTGTCAGAACTGACTAAAACTGACCTGTATTCCTACTGTGTTCCTTTGCGGTCCAGGGCTACTCAGGTCAGGTATGCAAACGACGAGCAATGGATCGACAGCTTGTGGATACCGCAGGGGTCCAGCAGGGCCGAAGCCCGCTAGGGCCAGGAAGATGTTTGTCAAAAGGAAACCAGTGGTCTTAGAATACAGAGGGTAACCGAAGAACACATGTATAGTTTAGTCAATAGAAGTCTGACACGCCCTCACGCTCCACCCAGAGCGGGAGGATTCATTGGATGACTTTAAACGTTAAAAAAAAAAAATTTAAAAAAAAAAATTTTTTTCCTAAAATTTTGGTTCGAAAAGACTTAATTTATGCAAGCTTATCGCCTACACTTTGTATCTAATAAAAAATATACGCTTTTCGCGTTAAGATTAGAAATTTAAAGAAACTATTTTTTACTGTTTTTTCAACTGATTTTAACTTCTATTTCGTAGGCATAAGTATGCCATTAAAAGCAAAAAAGTAGTTATAATACCAACTATTTAATGCAGCCGCCGTTTGTCTTGCCACCAAAATAATAAAACTCAAAATCGTTTGAACGGACAGTAATAAAAGCTTTTCATAAATGTCAAATGTTATTTTGAACAGAGTATAGTTAATTAATAAGGATTATAAGACTAGAATGCACAGGAACGTTCGTTGTGGCGACGCTTGGGGGAGGCTTATGTCCAACAGTGGACGTATATCGGCTGAAATAATAATAATATTTCACAACTATCACACAACGCCGTCTAGTCCCAAGCTAAGCAGAGCTTATATGTTATGGATACTAGACAACTGATAAACAAACTTATATATGTCTAAATACATACATTTTTATATGTAGATAAAATACACCCAGACACAGAACAAATGATTATGCTCATCACACAAACATTATTTTGTCCTGGGTGGGAATCGAACCCACGACTTCTGGCATGGTCACTAACCATTAGACAAACTGCCCCTCTAGCCAAGTAACAACCGTTTCGCTTGCGCCGAACGCTTCGAGTTGACCAGGCCGCCAATTCTTTTGTTTTGACCACGTGACTGAGCGTTAAGACGACATCATTCCCGTACATTTAGAGCTTTCTACAAGCGTTAACTATTGCAGATTAGCAAGTTGGCTAGGGGTACAGGCCAGTCATTGATGATGATGATGTAGATGATGATAAGACTAGGTAGGAACCTACCCATTGTAAAATTTCTCGATACTTAATTACTCGCGAGGGATTCTCCCTCGCGAGTAATTCGAGTTCACGACTACTGAGTCATAACATCTATTTTCATTTCTCAATTAATATGAAAATTTTCCTGGTGTATTTATACCTCGCACAGAAATAACTTTTGAATCATTAGGCGTTTGGGACTTAGGTAATGTAGTCGTATTAAATTCAGGGGTATTTTTATCGCGTTTGCATAATCGGTCATTGCTCCTATACAACATTATTTTCAGTTTAGTTTATGCGATTTCAATACTTTTCACGCCAAAAGGTCACAGGTTGGATACCATTGACACTAAGTAGGTACAATACATGTCACGGCTGGTCATAGCAGGCATTAGGGGCCAGCAAACAGCTGAGTGCAAATGCAAAACAACCCCTCTGTGACTTGGATGGCCTGGTGACTACGGTTTTTTTGCTGACATAACTAGCTTATAACTTTGTGATTTTTCATAATATAATTCTGAATTTTTGTACATAGATTCTTTACATAAAAATTCTAATCAAGTGTTTTAGGTTTCACACATAATACTAAAACTAAGGTTGCATATATTCAACTAGTTTCTACCAACGGCTTCTTTTATATTCCCGGAATAAGTTTTATTCTGTATGCTATTCCAGGACATAGAATAGAATAGAATAGACTTAATCGTAAACCAAAAAGTAACACAGCTTATACAAATACTTAAATTTGTGGGTACAACTACGGCGGTCTTCCAGACAACCTTAGGATGGATAAGAGCTTAAAATAATACACGGGGTAGTCATGTGACATAGTTTACTCGTGTGCGAAATTTCATCTAAATCTGCTCAGACGTTTGAGCGTGAAGAAGTAACAAACATAGACACACACTGATACCTACCAACACACAAATTTTCGCTTTAAAAATATTACTGTGATATTGTATGCTTTTCCATATATTCCCTGAAAATTTTTCGTAGACACAAAATAAAATAAATCTTCTAAAATCTTCCATTTTCAATTTAGCTCTCATCGTTTCTGATTTTCCAATTAGAGCGCTGTTATCAGGAAATTAAGTCTTTCACGCTTCAATTGGCTTTGATATTACGTTCCACTAAGGCATTGTATATACAAACCTATGTACAAAGCTGGAAAAATAAAAAATGGAAAATGAATGGGATGGAATTGCTGAGTTGACCCTTTCAGTTCAGGCACAGTCACTGCAACTGTTGTATATCTGTACTATTTTTTAATAATATTATTTTATGTTGTGGTATATTGTGTTGCTTGCGTCGAATAAATGCTATTCTATTCTATTCTAGTCTTAAAAACATGGAATATATAAAGAGCAGTCCTTTTTTGTGTTTTCATACTCAGGACTCTATTGCTAAGACTCCACTGTCGACACAGATAAATGTCTGTCACCGAACTGTATCTCATCAACCGTGATAGCTAGACAGTTGATTATAGATGATGTATTTCTGTGGCCGTTATAGAAACCGACTGTCAGTACCTGAACCACTGTTGTATGGTTCACGTACTGCCTAATTTTAAGATATTATTTTAATTTTAAATTCAACTTTCAATGACTTTTACTAACTAAAACTCACTCCTAGTTTCTTCGTTGTCTTTCTTACCAGAGCTGGATTGACCATATTATCGCTTACGAGTGGGTGACATAGTTGTCTAACGTGAACCTACGCAGCTACGGTACAATTGCCAAAACTGATGTTGAGCACTCGGCGTCGGAGTTGGGGATCGCTTTGCGCATTTCATACAACGGTTAGTCAATCGTCTTCGTTGTTAGATACATGCAGCAACGCAGGGAAGGAATCAGGAGTGACGTCTATGACGCAATGGCGCGGCGAGCCAATCACTGACACTCCCCGCCCCCGCGTCTCACTTCGCACCACTAAAGAGACCGAATATTTAACTTCTGCGCAACCGCTCAAGATCCGTGACGGCAATTGTACGAAGTCCTTCATGCACGAGTCCGACTCGCACTTGCCCAGTTTATTTTTTGTATTATTTATTGATAGACTCGCGTTAGACCACTATCTCATCTGTTTGTAAGCGATACTGTGGTCAACATTGGAGCACGCTTACCTATAATTAATTAAAGGACTTAAATAAATCCTGTGCAGAGGGTATTGTAGTGCAAAGCACTTATATTCGTTCAATAAAACGTCAAAGGCCCTTTAAACACCGCTGCTATAACAAAAGGAAACAGCTATCTAACTGAAATATTAATTTATTATCGATACTCTTTCTCGAACCGTTTCCATCCGATATTTTACGCTTACAAACCGAAGCCTTTGAAACATTGATTAATATTAATGATTTCCTTTAGAAACTAATTTTAGTGGATAATGGATCTTTTGTATTTTGTGAAAAAGTAATTTGTTAGAATCGCCGACCGACCAATTAGACTACAGAAAGCACGCGGCGTTGCTCGATTAATCATCACATTCAGGAACGCTGAGTATTGAGATATCGCGTGTTCCAACGCAATTTGTGTACAATACATACTTGTGGAAATAAAATGAACTGAGCCGTTCAATATATCTCTTCGTTATTATGAAATTAGTTTATATTAAGAAGAAAAATAATTTCAGAATAAGTCACAAAGTAGAAATTAACGAGATTTTTATTATTACACCTTAGCTTATTACAGGACAATTATTTATAAAAATAAATGTAAAATAGACGGTCTTATTATACGGGACAATTTCTACAAGACAACCTTTAGATGAACTGAACGAAAGGAAAAGAATTGGGGCTGTCAGTGTACAACAACATTAATAAAGTAAACATATATATATAATACAATAGAAAATATATTATAATACAATAGCTTTTGCCCGCATTTTTGCTCATGTACATAAAATATAGCCTATGTCACTCAGCGATAAAGCAGCTTTCTATCGGTGCAAGAATTTAAGCATTCGGACCAGTACTTCCAGAGATTACCTCCTACAAACAAAAAAACAAACTTTACCTCTTTATTATATAAGTGTAAAATTGTAGAGAAATGAACCATGATTTTCTACCATTTCTTTTTCCCAAATTAAAGATATAATTTTTCCAGTTCGACTGGTTTTTTAACCGACTTCTAAAAACCATCAAATTTTAATTTCGGACGTCGGTGTTAAATAAGGAACAAACAACATCGAGAAACACGAACTTCTTAAATTAAAATTATTTTGATGGTTTTAGTGTTTTTTAGTGAAGTCGGTTATTATTATTATTATTTTTTTGTAAAGAGCTGTTTATTTCACACTTTTTTTCCAGTAATTTTTATACACTTTGTAGTAGATACTGTTTCTCAATTAATAAAGATAGAAACTGATAGAGGAATATGATACAAATGAAAGTAATAAATCAGAGAGGTTATGGCCCTCAGCATTGAGGAATACGACGCAAGGAAGTGTCTCAATTAACGGTAAAACGTGCACATCCAAAAAGTTTCAAAGCGCCAATCACAAATCCGAAATACAAATCACAAAAGTTATTTAAAAAGCAGAAAAGGTTGTCAACTCCGATTTATTGTCAGTCCTTGCAATAAGAACAAACGTTGAAAGAATAAAGAGCTCAGAATTTAACAACTTTTTCGACTTTTTATAAATCGACTTTTGATTAATGAAGCTCAACTTCGGGAGGAAATGGACTACAGATAAAATATAGCGGGAACATGCTTCAATTTATTTAAAAAATATTTTGTTTCGAATAAGATACATCCAGTTATTGGCGTTGCCTATCAATAATCTACACTTAACAATAAAAAGAGGTAAAGTTTGTTTTTTATTTTTTGTTTGCAGCAGTTAATCTCTGAAAGTACTGGTACGATTGCGAAATTTTTTTCATTGATAGAAAGTTGCTTTATTCCTGAGTGACATAAGCTATATTTTATGTGCGCGGGCAAAAGCTGATCATTTATATTTTAATACAAGTGGAGAAAATTGGTCATTGTAACCAAGGAGGTGCCTATGTTACGGCAGATATGTCATGTTCGCGGGCAAAGCCGCGGGCGCTAGTACATTTTACCATCGTATCAATTAAGAAAAAATCAATTTCACGGTTCATTTTTCAGTTTCTCCAGGAGTCGTACATCAATCCCTTTTGTGTATTTTTCAGTAAAAGTATTAAAAAACGTCACTTGATACACTGCAGTACTCGGCTCCTCCTTGGTTACAATGACCAATTTTCTCCACTTGTATTAAAATATAAATGATCAGCTTTTGCCTGCGCAAAATATAAAATATAGCTTATGTCACTCAGGAATAAAGCAGCTTTCTATTGGTGAAAATATTTTTGCAATCGGACCAGTGCTCCCAGAGATTACCTCCTACAACCAAAAAACAAACTA
This sequence comes from Mythimna albipuncta, assembly GCA_929112965.1. NCBI lineage: Eukaryota > Metazoa > Arthropoda > Insecta > Lepidoptera > Noctuidae > Mythimna > Mythimna albipuncta. The sequence goes on from OV815969.1 coordinate 15,245,954, forward strand.
TCTCTTTATTAGATATAGTGTAGAAGTGTAAATAATAACAAATGATGTTTATTTTGCAAATAGGTTTTTATATACACTTTTACACGTAAATTTAAACTAGATGAAGCCGGTGTTTTCTAGCTAACTACCCTGATAAGAAACACCAAAACAAATTCAGGGGTTAGTCTTTTTAAAGTCCATATAACAAACATGTAATGGTCAAATCATAAGATAACCATGCAGATTGAAGTCTGAGATTGTCTTTTGAATCATAATATTGAGTTTGAATGCCACGTTCTTCCGGAAATACGTCAAGTAGTCATTAATTGTTCAATTTTAAGTGAATCGAAGTAGAAATAAAATCAGTAAGTTAAAATAAAGGAAAGATTAAATTGAGAATGGTTATCTTTATATTATGTCAAGTTAAGGCGATTACATTCCGGCGCAGTAGGCATTGCGTGGCGAGTCGTGCGTATGCGTATTTCAAAAGAACTCAAGAGACCCGATTCTTTGCGCGTGTGAGTGTTTTCGCAGGCTCACAGTATATTTTCCTTAATTTTTTTTTGTACACAAAAACATAGCATAGTACATGGTGTTGATTTTTTTCGATGAAATATTTTTGAAGTGAAAACTTCTTTACCGGCGTTGAGCACTTTTTCTGTAATGGGTATAAAATCTTAAACTCGCGTCAGGACACGTGACCTGATCGAAAAAGCGTAAGACGGACTTAAATTTTTAATGTAATATAAATTGCCATGTTTGTGTACGATAGCGCAATAAATGAATATTGTATTCTACCACATAAATGATAGTACTTTTATACTGATAAAGCAATTGGTGTAAAATTATTCCCTAACCATTCCAAAATATCAAACATGCTCAACGTTAATAATCAAGTTTTCACTTCTGCCGGCACTCCCGGAGTGCAACCCGTCTTTTTTTTGAGATGGAGTAGTAAAGGCTAACCGTTAAAACTACAGGAAGACGATCTATGGATCTGTCCTTAGATCGTCTTTGACCCAATATATACTTTTATAATATAGACAGTATCTGTACTGTCCTAACATATACCTATTGGTTCATTCATAACTACATACCATCGGACAACCCGACGTACGGCGAATATTCACTCTTACGTTGTTGAGACCTCTACGGTCCGGACTAAGCGTTTTGCCTCGTCGTTTATACCGCGTACAACGAAGGACTGGAACAGTTTGCCTGCTGCGGTCTTCCCGTCCGATTATAATTTGGGTGTCTTCAAGGCTAGAGTGAATAGGCTCTTAATACTACTCTATTACGCTTCACCATCAAAGATTACATCGCTACTTACCATCAGGTGGGATCGCAGTCAAGCACTAGTTTATCACGATTAAAAAAAAAACATTTAAACTACAAAAAAGTATAGTAATAGTGAGCAGTAAATGTGCAATTTTAACTAAATCTTTTCTGGTGTTTTGATGAATTTGGAGGAGTAGTCGTCATGGTGACGTTAAGGAAAGGCGGGTCTAGCAGTGGACGAATTTCGACCAAAATTATGACGATAATGAAGAATCGTTCCTGTTTCATCGCAATGGCGCCTTAGAAATTTTTTATGGGTTTCCATTTCATGATTTTTTGAATGACATGAACTAATTTGCGGTTAAAGCATGATGGTATGTTTAAAAAAAAATTAAATAAAAATAGGTCGATTTGGAATAATACCCGTAAGTAAAACTAAGATATTTTTTTATAAATTCTACACTGGAAATAAATTCCTCAAAAAGGTGCATTTCCACAAATACGGTATATATGGATTAGAAGAAAGTAGAAACCAAACCGACATACGTTAGTAAATCAAAGTAAATCCACTTTCGGTCGCGAAGGATAAAATCGGGATCTTCAGACCGTTCTATAAGACTTCAAAGGATTTACTGTGAAATAAATGGAAATTATTTTCGTGAAACTCAAACACATTTTTGTGCTTGTTAGAGGATGTTTTGCTGTGATGAAAGGAAAACTTTTTTTTAGATTTTGTGACATTCTTAGTACACTAGGCCGCTAAAATTCCAGAACACTAACAAAAAGTAGTAGTTCTGTATTAAAAAAAAAAGAAAAATACGTCAAAATCAAAATCACTAGGCCTTTAAAATTCCGGAACAAATGTGATAGTTCATACAAATATTTTTAGACAACTTTGATTCGTGAGGGAACGGTCTTCCTCACGATCCACCGCCGGGAACCCGACCCCGATTTCCAGCCACCGTAGGGGCTTGCGGACGGCGAGCCATGGGTAGCTCGCCTTCCGGTAGTCTGGTAACTGTCCGGACCGAGCAAGAATCGTCGACGGCGCCTAGTGTTTCACGCGCACCTCAAAGAGATGTCAGCAAACCATAAGTGCCCAGCAGGGTCGAAGCCTACTGGGGCTATAAATTTTACGAAAGAGAACCCCGAGGCTGGAACCGGAGCGGGTTTCAGTCAATAAAACTGTGACACGCCCTCCCACGCTGCCCGCGATAAGTCATTAGATTTCCCACCTACAAAAAAAGGTGGTTTTAATGAGTAAAAGACTCTCTCTCTTCACTCTAAAGCGTCTCTGGATTATTTTACATCTTAAAAAAAAAGGAACATAAAGGCCCACATCCACAATTGTCAATTACCCACCGTTTAAATTAAACGTGGTCAAGAATCCGTAAAGTGAAGCAACTCTGGCTAACAATTAAACTTCAGGGCACTTCTTTGAAAGTGATTTAAGTTAGAAGAATCCTTAAGAAAGCCGGTATCCCGTCGACGGTCTAAGGATCCCTCTCGGCGTTAATGAAGGAATTCCGTTTTTATAATACCGAAGTGCTCCCCTGTCAAATCCATCTTGCCTTTTAAAGGTTTCTACTGGAAATGGAAAAGACAAAAAGGTAAATCTACAATAGATTCCTATAAACGTAAGCCTACTTAACTCTTCATGGAAATGTCCACTATAAATCTTTTTTGTGCGAAGCTTTATAGAATTTTGGTAAAAACTTTTGACAGTAAAGCTTTTGTAATTACATAAGTAACAAAGATAAAATTACGTTACACGTTCCCAAATTAGATAATTGAATTAAATTACAAAGCTCGTCGCTGCGTACATTTGTAGGTACCGGTAGGTAAAACACGTGTAAGCGTACACGCTACCTTTCAAATGTGGGTTTTCATTTGAAGTTTGACAATTTTAGTTATCACAATTTCTTATCAGATTTGTTGAAATCTAACGATTAAGTATTAAAATTGTCTTAAAATTAAAATTAAAAATATTAATAGTAGGTAATAATTTAATTTAGGTATCTAAGTAAGTACCTACAGTTCTTTCACACTAGCCTTTGTTTTGTTTGTCAACTTTACATGTATATATATAAGCTTACACTAATATTTGTTTTTAGCTCATGTGGTGTCTACCTTTAAGTAATTGTTGCACTGGTAAAAGTTTTATACCGATTGTATTTTTGTTTTAAGTGGTTGTGTAAACAATTGTTGGTAGACCAAATAAATAAATAAATAAATCACTATGGGCGATGTCGATGTGGCTCCTAAGGGCCTGTTCACACCACGTTTTTTAAACGTGCCGTTTACTTACGTTTTAGAAACGTGTGTTGACGGCGCGCCTTTATTCTATTAAACGTCTACAGGCTGCGTCTGTATCGCTACCAATAACGGCGCGTTTAAAAAACATCGTGTGCACAGGCCCTAAACGACACAACACTTAAACGAAATAAAAAAAACTATTGTGAAATTGATCACCAATTGAATTTTAAAAAATGAACCGATTTTGTAAATCTCAGGAACTGAAAAAGAAGGTTTTATTCCAGCTTTTAGTTTCAATACAAACAGCATAAATAAGACCAAATGTCAATGACCCGTCGTACCTTTAACCTCAGAGCGAAAATCTATCTCCGTCCCTCCTCACAGATGCACTGGGAGTAGACCGAACTAAATTCATAATAAAGTTTCACAACTCCTAGAAAAGACGGACCGGGCTAGAGGGAAATATCTCTCGAGTAACCTCAACTTCAGTGGATTATAAAATACCTGACAGAATTGAAAATTGTGTTTCATTTTCAACTGAAACTCGAAGACTAAAAATCTGTAAGAAACTGAAATATTTCTGCGGAACTTTTATTGGGGATTGAAGGATTGTAATTGAATAAACTCATGCGATAGAGTAAACGTTGGTCAATATCGATATCGTTTTTTTTTTAGGTTTGAAATCTTCCACTGACTTCTTCCGCTCTTGGGCGGAGCAGGAGAGTATATCAGACTTTTAGTGACTAAAACCATATCTATGTTTCTTTTTTGTTCTTTTCCTTGGTCTTTGAGATGCGCGTAGATCACTACGCGCCAGCGACGACTAGAAATCGGTCCGAACGGTTACCGGACGAGCTACCCATTGCTCGTCGTCCGTAAATTCACGCCAACAATGGCTGGAAATCAGGGTTAAGGTTCTGGTGGCTGGCGCGTGAGGATGTCAGTTTCCTCACGCGTACGGCCACCACCTTCGAATATCGGTATGGTAAGTCCGACAAAGTCTATACGAAGAAAATATAACATTTTATGTCATGCTGAGCTATTTTCAGAACAAATATTCAGTAGATGCGCTTATTAATAAAATTACCAGACTATTTTATTATTACAGCAAATAATGATGATGATTATTTTGAACCCTTGTTTTTTCGTATTTATATTTTATTTGTTTTTACTTTTTTATGTTTTCTCTTCGCCACCCTAGGTTGACTGGTAGAGAATGCATAAGGCATTAAGTCCACCTATGTACTTTTATGTTGCATAAAGACTTAATAAATAAATAAATAATAAATAAATGACAACAATTATTAATTTGGGGTGACTTTAATTTTACGAGCCAAAATAGCGTGACGCTGAAACACTATAAGTTGAGCTAATGGCTCAGCTACAGTTTTATATAAATATTTTTTCTATCACTGGTCCATCATACTGTGTCATTTGCTTGCTAAACAAAAGAACATGGAATGTGGTACATGACAATCTGGACTCGCTCTGAAGGTAGCCATACACGCTAAGGTTTATCTAACAGGTTTCCCTTTATAGTTGAGTTTCACTAGTAAACCGGAGTGTATATGTTGCACACCTGTACATGTTTCCACTCAAGCTTACCTGACAGGTAACTGTCCCGGCAAACCTGTCACACCTGTCAGGTACACCCCAACGTGTATATGTAAAGAGAACCAAAAGGTGTCTGGGTTCTCTTTTTTAAGCCGGTGACGACGACGAGACCTGTCTTCAGATACCTGAGTTCGCTTCTGTTATATCTCCACATAATTGATTCCTTATCTCAGCTAACAATACACCTCCAAATTTGTAGCAAACCAATAGCAACGGAGTGCTGATTAGAAATCTGTACGGTTAACCAAGCCCTTATTAGTGCAGACCACAAATTTCGGAGCTCTGCCGAGTCTCGGCTCCTGTGAGCATCTGCAAATAACTATGAGTTACTACCCGTGTGTGTAGCTTGTTTGAGGAAGCCCTGTACCGGTATTTACGTTGGTATGGAGAGAAATGTCATAAGTTTCGCGGTTTTGTTCCATCATTTTGATTTGCTTTTCCATGCTCTTTGTAGAAGCGAATATTAATGTGAATATCAGCCTTCTGGTTTGTAGGTACAATATTAGCTTCTGCCACTTTACCCTTTTTGAGGAGGAATTTCGTGAAATCCGTTCTTAGCAGATGTCTATACACTCTATGGATTTTACCTGTCAAATTTTAAGTTTGTAAGTGTTATAGTTTTTGAGATAATTTTTTATAAATATTGATTTTCTCTTATCATTAGATTGGTCATATTACTTTTCAAGAATTAGTTCACGTAATAGTGTGACCATTATATTTTGTCCAAGTAAATACCTAGATATTTTTATTAAACTATAAGTTTCTGTCCTTTTTTAAGTTGGAAGTCATCAAATAACTTCTTGTGTTCTGTGTAGAGCGAGAGAAAATATCAGACTACTGACTAAAACACCGTATTTCATTAGTTGTTCTTTGCGTTCTAGGACCTCTGTCAAAGAATCTTGCAAAAGTTTATTCTACCCATGTGGGACTTTATTTGGGATAGCTCAATACTTAGTTACTTACTTTCTTGGTTTTGTTCCATAATCCTGGATATCTTTTCCATGCTATTTGTGGAACTGGATATAAATAGGAATAACCAATATAAATTTATATCTTCTCATTATAGGACTAATCATCATCGTCATCATCATCAGCCTTTTTAATGTTCCCCCTGCTGGGGCTCAGGTCTCCTTTCTAGGAGAGGGAGTGGGCCGTAATCCACCACGTGGACTCAGTGCGGGTTGGTGAATGTCGCATGTCTTCGAATTTTTGGCTCTAGGACATACCGGTTTCCTCACAATATATTCCTTCACCGTTTTGAGCGCAGTGATAAGCAGTGGCAGTAGCATAGTAGGACTAATTTTCAAAATTCTCTAAAAAGACGGCCTCCATTTGAACTGCTCGTCAACTACAAAATTTCAGTTAGGATGCAATTCTTCTGCAGGCGACAGAATTGCATTGGGCTTTTGTGCAGTGGACATAACTGCATTGAAACTGGTAACCAAGTGCACAGGTTACTTGAGTCGGCGTGCAGTAGACACGCAGTTCTTATTTTCCAAGATCTACAATTTGTCACCATTTTGTTTTGTCTTAGTAAGAAGGTATACCGTCGTAAACTCTTTTTCCTTTGTAATCTGAAGTAAAAAATAATTCAAACGTACAAAACAGTATCTCTGTGCTTTTAAAACTGAAAAGATTATCTTCAAACTGCGGAACGGAACCTCTATTTAGTAGAGATCCTAAAAGCCAGTACATTGTTTCACAGTGGCAGCTCGGTTTCAACTTTATTTCTCGTTATAAAGTTACTCCTTTGCGGTGCATTGTCAGGGATGCCTGACATTTGAAGTCAAAAGATTTAAAAATATACAAGGTGTCTCAGAATAAAACTAAAGTGAGTTTTATTCTGAGACACCGGACACAGTATATGCATAAAAACAATAATAATAATAATCTGTGGTCTGACTGTCAACCGGACGTGTCAAAAAATTTTTCCTTAAATTTTTTCAAAATACAAATATTGAAATATTTTATTACAATGGAATTATCCCAAGAAAAAACAGGTTTAGAAATACAATAAAACCTACAATAATTACTGTGAAATACGTGTAACTCTCGAAAATGAGTTCACGTAAAATATACTACATGTCATACTTATGACAACGAAAAATCTGGACGAGGAAAAGTGAATGTTGACCAGAGCCGCAGCTCGACGTGCACGCCCACCACCTCCGGCCTCGTCGCTCAGCTCCGCCTCGCCGCCGCCGGAACCCAGCCCCATCGTGAGTGCTGTGAGACCGGCCGTAGCAGTTGCGTCGAGCTCGAGCGACGAGTACTACTCGCCGCCGACGACACCACCACCTACGCGTCGTCGGGGAGGACGCCGGCCGCCGGATTGTTTAGGACCTCGAGGCCCACCGGCCTCTGATAGGGTCCCAGCTCCCGGCGGAAGTGTGCAGCGCATGCGATGGACGCAATCCATCAACGAGAACGTCATGCGCTCATACTATGGGGCTACAGAGGGAGGAAATAACCTGACCGCGTACCGTGTTCGGATGCTCTCTTTGTTTCAGGTGCTTGAGCCAGCCGTCAACGTTTCGGCCCAACGACTGTCGGATCAGGTGCGGGTCATCCTGCGTAATCATATGTTGGATGATACTGTACTTGATCGCCTCCGAACGGAAATGAGTGACCGTGTCATTACCCCTCCGTCGCAGCCTGTGGTACCAGCTGTGGTACCACCGTCCAGCTACATATCTTTCCACACTGACGAGGTGAGTTCTGACACGGTCACTAACGTAAGTAACCAGTGCAATAGTGAACTGAGGAGTGCTTTGGAGTGTGCGATTCGGGAATATCGCAATATACCTCCCGAACTTAGGCCACGCATACCTCGGTTGCCCATGTGTAACAAGAATAGGGCGCTGGTGGCTGCTCTGGATTCGCAGTTGTCAAATTATTTTGATGACTGCGAAGATCTCACCGATACACACTCGATCATGTACTGCGCGGCCGTAGCGGCATGTCGTGTAGCTCACGTCAAATTCCCAAACAGTGACGTAGCTACACGACCAAAACCAGCTGTGCCGGCCTGGCAGTGCAGGATCGAGCGTCGTATCGGTGAGGCTAGAGCACTCATCGGCAAACTAATCTGCTTCAGGGAGGGCAACACTCGTCCAAGAGTGATGCGCTTTGTGAGACGGGCATTTTCGGGGACTGATATTAGCCCCCGAGACTATATGTCCCGAGTCACAGAGCGCATCGACTTCCTGAAGCAGAAGGTGTGTGCATGGGCAAACCGTATTCGCAGGTATAAGCGGCGGGTTGAGCGATACACCCAGAATCGCACATTCCGGAGTAATGAAAGGTGGGTTTATAGGGCTTGGGAGCGACCGGACCAAGGTGTGACTGACGCGCGCCTCCCGGATGATGACGCCATGAGTTCATTCTGGCGTAGCATCTGGTCGGTGCCTGTCAGTCACACCGAGGGTGACTGGACTCGGGAGGTCGAGCGAGCGTGCGATCCAATACCACAAATGGGGGCAATAGACATCAGCCCCCAAGATGTAGCTCGTGCAGTCCGTCCGTTGCCTAACTGGAAATCTCCAGGGCCGGACGGGCTGCATAATTTCTGGATTAAGTGGTTTACAAGATCGCATGCTCGCTTGGCATATCAGTTTCAGTCTGCCTTAGAGTCAGGGTCGCTGCCCCAGTTCCTAACAACAGGAATAACCCACCTGCTCCATAAATCAGGTAGTACTGCGGAGCCTAAAAATTATAGACTGATCACGTGTTTGCCGACGGTCTATAAAGTTCTTACATCCATACTGAGAAGTAAAATTAATAGTCATATTGATGAAAATTCGATCATGTCGCCTTCTCAGAATGGATGTAGGAACGGGTCCCGCGGTACTAAGGAGCTGCTCCTCATTGATATGACTATTAGCCAGCAGGTTCGACGTTCCCGAAAGGATCTGTCGACATGTTGGATAGACTATAGAAAGGCCTATGACTCTGTTCCTCATGCATGGCTCATGAGGGTGCTGGAATTGTATAAAATTGATACAACACTACGCACCTTCCTGATGTCGTGTATGAGGCAATGGAGTACAGTCCTCCGCTATCCAGGATGTCGAAATATCCAGAGGAATAGCGAACCTGTAAGGATCGAGCGTGGTATATTCCAGGGTGATAGTTTGAGTCCGCTTTGGTTTTGTCTAGCCTTGAATCCTCTAAGCACACTGCTGGAGAATTCAGGTCTAGGCTATCGGTTGAAAAGAGGTGGTCAGGTTATATCTCACCTCCTTTACATGGATGACATAAAGCTCTTTGCCCCCAACAATCTGCAACTGATGGAGCTACTGAAGGTAACTGAAACCTTCAGTAGTGCCATCAGGATGGAGTTTGGTGTGGACAAATGTGCAGTCATGCATGTAAAGCGAGGGGAGGTTGTGGAGTCCGTGAGCACTCAACTCACGGATTCCATAAATCTGAGATCCCTCTCTCCAACCGAAACCTATAAGTATTTGGGTATGTCGGAAGCTCTAGGCATCAGTATCACTAACATGAAGCAATCGTTGAGGGAGCGTTTCTTTGGACGCCTGAAAAAGGTATTCAATAGCCTTCTTTCAGGCGGAAACAAGGTGCGTGCCTTCAACGGTTGGGTCATGCCGGTATTGATGTACTCTTTCGGCGTACTCAAATGGACTCAAACAGAACTTGACGCCCTGGATAGGCGGGTCCGTACACTGCTGACTGCATACCGAATGCATCACCCACGATCGTCGGTGATGAGGCTGTATATCCCGCGGAAGTGTGGGGGTCGTGGCTTCTTAAATGCTAAGACCCTACACAACCACGAGGTATGCAGTCTCAGGGAATATTTCCTAGCTGCCGACGTGGGTATGCATCGAGATGTAGTGGCAGTGGACAAGGGACTCACCCCGCTCTCCCTAGCTAACGAGAACTGGCGCAAACCGATAGTGCTTGACACTAACGATCGCAGGGAAATATGGCAGAGCAAGGAGCTTCACGGACGCTTTTTCCGGGCCCATCACGGACCCGATGTAGACCAATTGGCGTCCGTAGCCTGGCTGCGTTTCGGTGACCTCTTTGGGGAAACCGAAGGTTTTGTCTGTGCAATTATGGACGAAGTTATCATGACGAATAACTACCGGAGATTTATTGTGAAGGATGGCACGGTTGACATCTGTCGGGCATGTCACCGTCCGGGAGAATCAATCCGTCACATTATCTCTGGTTGTTCTCGTCTAGCTAACGGAGAGTACTTGCATAGGCACAACCTTGTAGCCAGGATTATCCATCAGCAACTTGCTCTGAAATACTCTCTTGTGGAATCGGAAGTGCCATACTATAGGTATGAGCCCGACCCAGTTCTTGATAATGGTCATATCACTTTGTACTGGGATCGGCCCATCATCACTGACAGGACTATTGTGGCCAATAAGCCTGATATAGTGGTGGTGGACCGAAGCGAGAGGCGTGCAATGATTGTTGACATATCCGTTCCGCATGACGAGAACCTCGTGAAAGCCGAGAAAGATAAACAAATTAAGTATATCGACTTGGCCCGCGAGGTTGTCGACATGTGGGAAGTGGATTCAGCGGTCATTGTACCGATAGTTGTTTCAGCCAATGGCTTAATAGCCAAGAGCCTCGACCAACATCTTAGGAGGCTCTCGTTAGGCGGCTGGATCAAGGGCTTGATTCAGAAAGCAGCATTGCTGGACACGGCTCGTATAGTCAGGAGGTTCCTTTCTCTGGAGCCCTGACCGCCGGTAGCTTGGACCCTGTTCCCGATACCGGTGGGCAACTATTTTTTATATTTTTAAATGTTTTTTTTTTTATTTTGAAATATTTAAAAATATAATTTATATGTAATATTAATGAATAAATGGAAATAATAATAAATATGCAATAATTTCTGCAAAGATGTTTGCTGATGCAAGGGTAGACGATTTCTATGTCATAATACGTGAAGTAGAATCTTAAAGCCAAAGTCTGCTGGTTTTCAGTTGCTGTTAGCGCTCCAAGGCCACGAATACTCTTTCGCACAATCTCGCAGTCCTAGAGCCGGAAATCTCACGCAGAGATATTCACAATTTACGTTCCAGTAAAAGATAAAAACATTTCACAAAAAAAATATCACTATTAAAACTAAAGTACCAAAGTACCGCCCTCGCTCCGTCTTCTGCGTGATAAACACAGCATTCTGACAACTTGAGTGGGTAGAGAAACATCTGACATATCATAAATATTCTTACCTCAAACTCACTTCGTAAATACTTACGAAATATTTATCTTCTTTTGAATATATTATAATATAAAGAGATATTTTAAACATGCGTCAGTCGTGGTGAAAGCACTGGCACTTCATATATCCACGCCGTTCAGGTACTTTATTCCTAACATGACAGCTCGCTACCTCACCTAGAGCATAAACGTTTAAAATACACTTGAAGCTAGTGATAAATTGTTTAGGTGTATTTGGGAAGCATTTTAGTGCGGTTTCAAGAGAATAGTATAGAAAATTTTGATATAGTTGTAGGTATAATTATTGGCTATACGTACGGGGGACTTCTGCGTCGGAGCCCTAGGCACAGGCACGTAACCTCTACGTGTCACCAGCTTAAGATCACTGACGGCTGCTTGTCATGATTTCCGATGCTGTACGAACGGTATTCGGGTGGTTTGGCGACTGGTGACAGACGGCGTTCGGTTGCGTTCTTAAATAATCCCGATCGCCACATCAGCCCCCCCGGAGACCGTTACGGTCGAAAATAATCAGGAAAACGAACTTGGCGACCTGATCGGGTTTTGTGCGTATCAGTCGTAGTACTAGGTGGCGTCGCTTGTACTTGCTCATTTGGCGCAGAGTCGTTTAGCAGATACGCTGGTTTTAATCGATCTATAGACACGGTAGTAGGTTTGCCTTTTACGTCTATCTTGAAATATTTTTCGCCTCGTTCTATGACGTTATATGGGCCAGTGTACGGTGTCTGGAATGGTTTCCGTACAGCGTCCTGACGAACAAATACTTGTGTTGATGATAACAAATCTTTACTAATAAATATTGGAGATGAACCATGCCGTGGTACTGGTGTTGGTTTTATCTTGCGCATATTATCTCTTAGACGAGAAAGAAAGTCATGGTAGTCCACCACTTCTGCGGGAGAACTATGGAAAAATGCTCCTGGTAAGCGCAATGTTTCTCCATATACTAACTCTGCTGATGAAGAGCCTATATCCTCCTTGTAAGCCGAACGTATTCCCAGTAGAACTAACGGAAGAACTTCGTACCAATTGTCGTTGGCATGACATTTTATAGCTGATTTCAATTGACGGTGGAATCTTTCAACAATTCCATTAGCAGCTGGATGATATGCGGTCGTCTGTATGTGACGGAATCCGATTAATTTGGAAAGTTCGCGAAATAAATGTGCCTCAAACTGTTTACCTCGATCCGTAGTTATTTTCTCGGGACAGCCAAAGCGTGATATCCAGCCGGTGACAAAGGCGGAAGCCACTGTATCAGCTTTGATGTCATAGAGTGGCAAGACCTCTGGCCATCGTGTAAACCTGTCCACTGCTGTAAGGCAATACTTGAAATCGTGTGACATTGGTAAAGGTCCTATGAGATCAATGTGTACATGGCTGAATCTGCTCGTTGGAGGAACGAAAACGTGTACTGGTGATCGAGTATGCCGAGAAATCTTCGAACGCTGGCAAGCAACACAGCTACGAGCCCAACTGCTGCAGTCTTTCTTAATATTTGGCCACACGTAACTTTGAGTCATCAGTCTGACTGTAGCCTTAACTCCTGGATGACTCAATCCGTGAATGCAGTCGAATGCTTGTCGACGGAACTGTGGCGTCAGAAAAGGTCGCGGTGTTGCGCTCGAAACGTCGCAATACAACTTCTTACTGGAACCAGATACTTGTATTCTCTGTAGGACCAGTGAAGTGTTGCTTTCTAGGAGCTGAAAAAGCTCGTTATCGTCTTCTTGTGAGGATGCTAGGACATCTAAGTCTATTGTTCTTGTGATGGCATCCGTACGGGAAAGTGCGTCTGCCACGATGTTGTCTTCTCCGGCGATATGCTTAACATTTGTGGTAAATTGTGAAACGTAATCAAAATAGCGAAACTGACGGGGTGAGCAGTTTTCGGAGGCCTTCTGAAATGCTGCAACTATTGGCTTGTGGTCTGTATAAATGGTGAAAGTCTTACCTTCGACCATGTGCCTAAAATGTTTAACAGCTTCATAAATCGCCAGCAACTCCCTGTCGAATGGGCTATATTTCCTTTGGGCTGTGTTGAGTTTCCTGGAGAAGAATCCTAGTGGTTGCAAATCGGAAACCACATACTGCTGTAGCACAGCACCGATAGCTGTATCTGAAGCGTCAGTGCACAGGATTAAATCTGCAGATAAATTAGGGTGCGCAAGCAACGTAGCTTCAGCTAAACTCGTTTTACAAGCAATAAATGCCTCATGCAACTCCTCCGACCACGTAACGGGAGTAGTGGGTTTGACTACTGGTCCGCAGAGAAGCTTAAGCAAAGGAGCTTGAATTGCGGAAGCTTTGGGCACGAATCGCCGATAAAAATTCACCATGCCTAGAAATCTGCGTAACTCCTTGATAGTCTTTGGTTCCGGGAAGCTCTGGATGGCTTCCACCTTCTGTGGAAGTGGCTTGGTACCTGCCGCTGACACTATATAGCCTAAGAATTCAACTTGGGACTCACCGAACTTGCATTTTGAAGGGTTTACAACAATTCCGTGGTCGTGTAAGCGCTGGAATACTTTTTCCAGGTGTTCCAGGTGCTGTGTCTCCGTCTGCGAAGCTATAAGTACATCGTCAATGTAAGGATAGCAGAAATCTAGGCCCCTCAGTATTTCATCCATAAATCTTTGGAATGTTTGAGCCGCGTTGCGTAATCCAAAACTCATAAACGGAAACTCAAACATTCCGAAAGGTGTTGTAATTGCCGTCTTAGGAATGTCGTCTGGATTAACCGGGATTTGATTGTAAGCACGGATCAGATCAATTTTGCTGAAGACTGTACACCCACTAAGGTTATGAGCGAAGTCTCCAATGTGCCGGACCGGATATCGGTCAGGTATAGTACGCGCATTAAGCGCACGGTAGTCACCGCATGGTCGCCACTCATTGTTTTTTTTAGGCACCAGATGCAGCGCTGATGACCACGGGCTATCGGACCTTCTTGCAATACCTGCTCTTACCATATCTTCAAACTCCCGCGTAGCTATACGGAGCCGATCCGGTGCTAAACGGCGTGGGCGACTGCATACTGGCGGTCCTGGGGTAGTGCGGATATGATGCAACGTGTTATGCTTAACCTTACGCGTGGATAGGTCCCCAGCCGGGCGAGTAATGTCCGGAAACTGAGAAAGCAGGTTATGATAGCGCGAAGTACCTGTAACAGCTTTAATTTGGCACAAAGTGGAGGATGCGGGTTTAGCAAACGCGCACAGTGACGTCAAATTGTCTACCAAGCGATGATGTCTGGCATCGACTAATAAATCATAGTGCGACAGAAAGTCGATACCGATTATAGGCTTCGTGACGTCAGCTATAACGAAACGCCACGTAAACGCACGTCTAAGTCCAAAATCTAGCGTTAAATTCATCCATCCGTACGTATTGATCATTGTGCCATTGGCTGCAAACAACTTATAGTCTGTCTGAACACTCCGTCTATCACGCACATATTTACAAGGATAAACACAAAGGTCAGAACCAGTATCTACTAAATATTGCACTTTTGTCTTACGGTCTGTCACAAATACACGGCCACTCGCTACACTGTTGCAGTCACGCGTCGCCGGCCTCACTGACTGCTTGATCCGTTTCCCTTCCGAAATGAGCACGGGTCACGGCACTTCGTTGACTGGTTGCCGAATCGTCGATGATACCAGCATAAGTCCGAGCCAGCTCTCGAGCGGCTCCGGGACTGGCGGCGCCAACGCGGAGAGTGTCTGCGACCCCTCGAGCGCGAGCGAGAAGTGGATAGCTCCGCAACCTGCAGTGATAGCTCGTCGACGCGACGCATGAGTTGGTCGATCGCAGACATCGAACACGAGGCTACCGGTGCGGATGTCGACGTGGATGCCGCGGCCACTTGCGCGTTTGGCTGGAGAGCTATCTCGTGTATCTTATCTACAATCTGGGCAACTGTATCCAGAGGAAGGTCTACTTGAGCCGCAATGATCGCCTGTATATGACTTGGTAGACGACTCATCCACAGGGACCGGATAAAGTCGTCGGGTACTTCTGCCCCAGCCAGATTTTGTAGGTGTCGCAGAAACTGGGAAGGCTTCCGATCCCCTAGCTCCTCATGAGTTAGCAGCTGCCTCACCCGCTGTTCTTGCGAAGCCGACAACCGGGAAATCAACTCGGCTTTTATTTTATCATATTTATTGTCCGTCGGCGGCTTAGCAATGATATCTTTCACTTCACAGATGTATTTGTAATCTAAGTTCGCAATAACGTGGTAAAACTTCGTCACATCAGCCGTTATATTTGACAATGCGAACTGGCCTTCCAATTGTACAAACCACAAGGCTGGCTCGTTCGGCCAAAATGGCGGCACTTTGACACCCACACGGCACACTTCGTCCGACGCCTCTTTTGCCCCGGTATTAGCCATTGTTCCGTTGGAATAGCGCACCAACAAATATCACTACACTTCACTGTCTATCACGTCGGGGTCACCAATTTGTAGGTATAATTATTGGCTATACGTACGGGGGACTTCTGCGTTGGAGCCCTAGGCACAGGCACGTAACCTCTACGTGTCACCAGCTTAAGATCACTGACGGCTGCTTGTCATGATTTCCGATGCTGTACGAACGGTATTCGGGTGGTTTGGCGACTGGTGACAGACGGCGTTCGGTTGCGTTCTTAAATAATCCCGATCGCCACATAGTGTTTAATTTCATTAAATACTTTATCATAATCAATGCGGCAATGATAATATTGCGGACTGAATTGGAGAAGAAAACATGTTAGACAATCTCCTTAGTGTATTCCTATTTGTATAAATAAATTGATTTTGTTTTTGTGTCATACAGTAAATTTTATTTAATTTTATTTTTTCTTTAATTTTAATTATACTTTTTTTTTTGTACCACTGTTTATTGTACAATGGCTGCTGAATATTTTATTTGGCTGGTTGTTACTAAGGATCAGTGACTCCTCAGTCACAGAGATGTATTATTATTATTATTAGTTTTTCCAGTACAATTTGAAGACTGATCGTATGTATTATCGAATACCGTAATTAGTCACACATTAAAAAGACAATGAGAGAGCGAACGCGTTCGCTTGGGGCTTAATGAATTACTTGAACAGGCCTAAGGCGTTTATTTTAAACTAGCTTTTGCCCGCGGCTTCGCCCGCATGGCATTAGGTACTTAACCTTTTGAATGTCTTATGTTACACAGTTCGACATAAGCAATTGTCTTTCTATTGTGTCTCTAATTACGGCATTCAAAGAGTTAAGGAATCGGGATAAAAGGTAGCTTATGTTCTTTTCCATGTCAAAGGCTATATGCATGCCAAATTTCATCCAAATCCGTTCAGCCATTTTTGCGTGATTAAGTATCAAACATCCAAACATCCACACTTTCACATTTATAATATTAGTTAGGATTATACACATTAACCTTCTCAATGTACTGATTGATGATCATAAAGTAATCAGCATGCTGATTTAATATCAATTTCAAATTAAGATATACAATTTTCATTCGGCTTTTCAATTTAAATGGACATGAAATTGAACCAATTTTATTCATTCCCGTAAAACAGTCACAGAGTATCGATGTAAAACAAAACCTGGCTAATAATGGATTATAACGTTAGTACACGAAACTATAGTACAGTGGCGCATTAATATGCGGCATTGAACGCAATGCAACGTTGTGCAAATACACCGGGGTTTATATTAGTGTTTACTATTGTCATAGAGGAGATGAAACCAGAAGGCAATCGCCATAAAACAAGCTATATCAAGCATATGCACACACAGGCAGGACAGAGTAAGGAGCTTGAGCGGGTACTAAAAGAAAACATGGTTATTTGGCACATGGATAAACAAGTATTGAAAACTTTAATTGAACTTAAAAAAAAAGATATGTGGCACTCGGGGACTGCCGCGGTAAAGCTATTGCATAGCATTTTTATTAACATATGCAATTATAATTATTTATTTATTTTATTTATGCAGTATTTTTTTCCTTCGTTTTTTTTTCTTTGATAGAAAGAAGTTACACTTTCACACATTGAATTAAATTTCGATTGATTGTTCACTCATTTGTTTTCTTATCGGTCACCACGCTCAAAAAACAAATGAGTGGGGGGTATTAGGTTATTTTCGTTACGGAATTTCTGGATTCGGTCTTCACGCTCAAGGCCCGCGATAGAAGCTATGCAATAGCTTAAAATTAAACATATTAAATCGCTTTGTACGTTTAAATAATACTAATTATCGGTGTTTTTTAGAAAGGGCTTAGCTGGATTTGTAGTCGTCTTTTGTTTTACCGTTCCATTCTCTACTGCCTGCTACAACCACTTACGATGCATTGTGGGTAGCCACATTAATCGCACTTGTCATTTTGTACCCGCTCTTGTCACTATTCGTTCACTATCGACAAGGCAATTGATGCATAAGTACGACAATTCTCCAAATATCTCAAACAGTAGAAAGTGAAGTGTGTATGTATCTGCATATGTTTTCACTCGTTGTGTGAAGTTGTCTTCTGCATCTATCTACTCTGTGTTACTAGTGTTTACAATGGTCCCCCTATAAGTACCTACCTGTGTTGGTACATTTACACCAATCCGGTGTACCAACTTGTGTAATGATTCGGCGAATTAGATTATTGTGCCATGTGATTGGGGTTTAGTAAGTGACCATTCCAATTCAAATAGCTGTATTGGCTATCTGACGAAATATTTTGTTAAATCATTATTAACTACCTGCGTATCTTCTCTCCTGCTCTGTCAAATCCATCCTATGGTTGTCAACATTAGGAAGAACTCCGGGTTGTCCTTTCGGATGTCAACTCATAGCCTTAGTAGGCTTCGGCTTTGGTGGGCCAATACGGTTTTGCTGATATCTCTTTGAGGTGCGCGTGGATCACTACGCGCCGTCAACGAATTGGGTTGGGTCCGGATGGCGAACTACCCATTGCTCGTCATCCTTGCGGATGCCCATGCCTACTGTGGTTTGAAATCGTGGTCGGTTTCCCGGCGGCTGGGACATGAGGACTTCCGTTCTGTTTAGGGTGGAAAACATCAAATAACTTCTACTGCTCTGGAGAAAGTCAAAGAGTGAGGTCAGACTTGTTCTTCCATGTTCTTTGTTGACATGTGTGTTTCAAGGTCGCAGTGACCCTTTCCTTCCTTTCTCTTTTCCTTTCCCTATTTTTCTTTCCTTCTTTTCATTCTTTCCTTTAGTGGTGATTCAGTACTCTGGATAAACCTATTCAGAATTCATTAAAGTACGTTTAATTATACTTTAATAGACCAATTATTGTTGGCGTGTCAAATTCCCATTAAACACAAAATTAATCATCGTTCTGCACTAGATGTTTATTGCAGCATGTTTCTGTGTCAATCCACCGCTCATTAGAGAAGGCCACATTAATATTCACTTGTTCCGGAACACTGTCAATGCAGGTTGAACGGAACTAAGCTTTGATTTACTGTCTTGTATTACCGGTTGTGTATTGTGCTGAGTGATCGCTTTTGAGCAGAAAACTGGATTGCACTGTTATAGACTAGCTTCTGTTGCTGAAAATATATCACTCAGTCTATATCACTCAGTGATCATCATCATCATTTCAGCCGATACAGGTCCACTGTTGGACATAGACCTCCCCCAAGCGTCGCCACATCGACGCACGTTTCTGTGCGTCCCGCATCCATCGGTTTCCCGCTACCTATCACTCAGTGATAAAGTACATTTAATACATCATTAAGTTCCATAATTATGTACTTTGTGTAATATTTTCATAACAATTCGGTTCACTTTTTCTCCCCATGTCATTTTAATATCGCAAAAATATTTAACATTTGGTGATTGGCGTGAAAATGGGAAAATACAATGAATATTCGTATAAGATTGACAGATTCCAAATTCTAATGTATTTTTATAATTGTAACAGTATTTACGGCTAGATTTATATCCAAAAATAAATACTTTTAAGTAGTTTATATGGGTTGGGTCGCTGAGTTTAGATTTTTTTTATAAAATAAACCGTTAGACACGAACCTTCCAGAGTGGTTATATACGAAGTCCAAACAAGTCTGATAACCGTAGGAACCAGCAGGCCAATGCCCGCTAGGACCACATGATATTTCTGAAAAAGAAATCTGTGGACTTAGAATGTAGACCATAAACAGCAACTGAAAGGACACGGCTGTGGTTTTAGACAGTAAAAGTCTGATAGGCCACACAAAGTGGAAAAAATCCGCTCTATGGTGGAGACGGATTTTCCCACTTCAAAAAACAAAGCAAGTTGTTTTGTTTGCTAAATCCAGTTTAATTACACCTGTAATAATATTATTCCATTGTTAGGCATAACAAATGACAAAAACAGGCCATAATTTTTACACAGACACACAAAATCGTTAACAAAGTACCAGGCAACAATGAAACCGCGTAGGCTTGATGTTCAGCTAACATTAAACGCATCCGACTCAAAGCCACTTGAGTTTTGGCTCAGTTTCCAGTCGGTTGCACTCAGTGTTGATTCTGTTTCCAGCTTCCCTTTCACTGAGGTTTGCTTACTGTTTGTAGGTTTAGCTAGTAGTACCTAGTCATATAGATAGGTAGGTACTGAATGTTTCAATTCTGTGTACGTTCTAGTAAACGTAAAACTGAATTTGTAAAGAGAATCAATACAGAAATAAGTGTATGTAACTTGTGAAAGCTCAGTTCATTTATTTGAAAATATAAGTTTATAGTACAGGAAAAATACACTTATATTCTAAAATCTTAGAGACTAAACAAAACTAACAAACTAAATAAACTTTAAACTACAAAAAACTTCAAAATGAATTTATAAATTTAGTATGGCATATTATCATGGAAGAGATCCAGATCTATGTACTGAGTGAGCAAAGAGTTGAGCAGTATAATTGCTCATGCTGTAGGCGCTGCAGAGGATCGACGTGTGCGCACTCTCGGTGGCGCAGCAAACAGTTTTCTCTGATGACGAGGACCAATATACAATTTTGTGATCAAATTTTTAAAGATAAAAAATAAAAATATTAATAATTTTTGAGAGTAATTACTCATCTGTTAGGTTACTATATTTTTATTTAACATTTATAAATAGACCTCATTTTTAATTAACAGAAGTTTTTCTGTATCAACATTGTTTTGTGTATTACTCGTATTCCGTTTCTTCTTCAATTTGTCTATCATAATTTGAATTACACTCGTTCCGTTCTATTTCTGAAGCACTTTCCTAGTAAAACATTAATTTTTTATATACAGTATACCCAGTTTTTAGTTAGAAACGGAACACACACCGCCCGATATAAACGGTTTCACGTTTCAAACTATTTCACAGAAATTCCTCATAAATGAAAAACCACTTGTGTATCTTATACGAGTACATTGCATAACAACTTACTACTTGGAAGTTATATTAGTGCATTGACAATTAAATTGAATTTAATATCACCAACTAAATCAATTGACTAGTACCTACCTCTATTTTCACTCGTAATAAAATGAGCAACAGAATTGAAAATATCTGTAACTTACTTTTGCCCGCGGGTTCACCCGCGTACATAAAATAGCCACTCAGGAATAAAGCAGCTTACTATCGGTGAAATAATTTCAGCAATGGGACCAGTACTTTCAG
The DNA here is from genome assembly GCA_929112965.1 of Mythimna albipuncta. NCBI lineage: Eukaryota > Metazoa > Arthropoda > Insecta > Lepidoptera > Noctuidae > Mythimna > Mythimna albipuncta. The sequence goes on from OV815969.1 coordinate 15,266,941, forward strand.
AGATTACCTCTTACAAACCAAAAAACAAACTTTACCTCTTTATAATATTATTAAACAAATAAAATGATAAAATACATATAACTGATTAGAAATAAACTATACATTAAAAACCTAGCTAAATATGACGTCATAAAACTACTCACCATCGCTGTTGACTGGAAGTGTGCTCAAAAGGCTGGCAGCATTGCCACGATGTATAGCAATGCTTAATCTGTGAACGCGGTAGAGGGCTGCAAGGGCCTGGCTCTTGGGTCACGCGAAGAGTCAACTAAGCGTTTGGATAATTCTTTATAATACTAGTGTAGATAAATCATGCATTAATGCGTAAAAAACATGCTTGTTGGACATGACTGCTGACTTGTGTGCTGAATATTGTTACTCCAATATTTTAACTGGAATTTTAAAACATTTGTATGTGCCAATTTTAATTAATTTTAATTCCAAATTTAATGTGTGGTACCTTGATGATGGGACCTTAGGAGGCGATGTAGACACCGTTTTCAATGATCTAGAATTCTTAAAAAACCAACTTTCTTCTATTGGACTAGAACTCAACTTTTCTAAGTGTGAGTTATTCCTATCTGAAAGTATTGACAAAAGTCTGACTTATTCAAAATTCAATGCAATAGCTCCTGCAATCAAAATTATCGACAAAAGTTCTCTTCGCCTCCTTGGGTCTCCAATTTTTGAGGATTCCTTTCCCAGTTTTGTGGAGGAAAAAGTTAAAAATTTCAATGATGTTTCGGAAAGATTGCTCGAAATTAATATGCATTCGGCCATTACCCTAATCCGTTATTGTTGTTTCGGTCCTAAATTAATATATTTCCTTCGTGCTTCCCACTTATGGAAGCACCCTCACCTTTTGGAAAAAATGGACCAAATTATCCGCCACACCCTAACTTTAATTTTAAATATGACCTTGGACGATCGAGCTTGGGCTCAAGTTACTCTTCCCATCCGTATGGGAGGCCTCGGCGTCCGCAAAATTACCAGTATTAGTTTACCGGCATTCATATCTTCGGTCCACGGCACTGATAAATTAATCAGGAACATCCTAACTTCTACACTGAATCCTTTAGAAGTACCGTGTTTCGCCGAGGCTTTGGATGCCTGGAGAATCGCTTGCCCGAATACAAATCCACCTAACAACCCGGCTTCCCAGAGACGGTGGGACGAGCCGCTCTGCAAAGTAGTTCAGGAAAACCTTATCGTAACATCTGCTACTGCTGCGGAGCGTGCGCGCCTGCTGGCTGTGGGAAATTGGGAGTCAGGTCTTTGGCTTCACGCACTGCCATCGTCGAATATTGGCACCTTGTTCGACGATACTACTTTCCGCTTAGCTGTTGCCCTACGTCTAGGTGCTCCTTGTTGTTCTCCTCATCGCTGCCACTGTGGCGAGGTTGTCAACAGCCTCGGTCACCACGGCCTGTCATGCAGTCGAAGTGCTGGACGCATAGCGCGGCACGCGAACATTAACGACATCATCCGATGAGCCCTTGCCACCGTCGGCGTTTCGGCTGTTTTGGAACCTCATGGGCTGGCACGCGACGATGGTAAGAGACCAGACGGTATGTCTTTATTTCCTTGGAAGATGGGTAGGCCTTTAGTGTGGGACGCTACCTGTGTCGATACTCTTGTGCCATCCCATCTTCCTAGCTCATCGTGCTGTGCTGGTGCTGCCGCGACGGCTGCAGAGAACCTCAAGCGGCGGAAATATAACAGCCTCGTCGGCAGTTATATTTTTGAGCCGTTTGGGGTTGAAACTCTCGGGCCGTAGGGTCCGAGTGCTCATATGCTTTTTAAAGAATTGGCGACACGCTTAATTGACGCTTCGCGTGACCCAAGGGCTGGCTTCTACCTCGGTCAGAGAATAAGCATTGCCATACAACGTGGCAATGCCGCCAGCCTTTTGGGCACACTTCCAGTCGACAGCGATGCGGAGGAGTTTTATGACGTCATATTTAGCTAGGCATTTAGTGTATATATTATTTTTAATTATTTAAGTTGTTTTTTAATATTTAAGTTTATTATGTATATATTTTCTTGTAACTAAATAAATAAAAAGCCTTCCGTCAGGTGTATAATAAAAAAAAAAAAATTGTATGTGAATATTATTGTTATTATTGTATTGAACAATTGATAACAATGTTAGAATTGTTATCAATTGTTCCTAACATTCAAATTCTACTTATACCATGCTGATACAAAACATGAAAAAAAAATTTCTGAAAAAATTGCTTATAATGGTTATAAGTCTATATATATCAATTTTCACGATGTTTTTAGCAAAAAACCCGGCAGTTATATCATTTTGCACAAAATTATCTCCGGAACTATGAGAGATAGAAGAGCGTGAATTAGACCAAAAAAATCGTATTTTTTTTTAAGTTTTATGTAAAAAACTAAAAAATGATCTATGTCGAGTTGTATCACTTTTCACAGGAGGCACAGATTTTATGAGTCTCATAAAAGAAAGACAATTTTCGCAATAAATTATTATTATTATACAGTAGGATTAGACGAGCTCACCATAGTTGAAAGCCTGTCCAGCGATCCGCTAGGTTAAGCTGCTCTGACCCCGGATAACAAGCTAAGCCGCCAGTCATACGTGCTTTGATAGACGTAACGTTACAGACAGATGGAAGGCTAAAAAACTTAGAGCTGGCTTTACCGCTGGATATTGGTAACCCTGTGTAATCCAATTAACTGGTAGGTGTATCATTTTTGTGGTATTGTGATATTTGATAACGTTGTATGCTTATCAAGAAAATAAGCATAAATAAAATTGTCTGATGTTAGTTTTATATGCGCTAATACTCTTGGTCTCCTCTATGTTAGCATATTTAGTTCCATTTAGTTTTTGATGACTTATTGCTTCACCAAAATTTTGGATATTTAACTGTACAGTTTGCCAGTGAACTAAGAAGTGCAGTATCCTGGTATTTTGAATTTTTGACCGTGTAACCGGAAAGCTGCTATACTTAAGTAGAATTGGGCCGGACATGTCGATTGTCGGGGCTAAAATACTCGTAACACTTATTTTGTTCTGTTGAACGCAAAACAACCTCGAGGTAGACCAAGACGAAGGTAAAGAGATGAACTCGACTCTCTATTACTGGACTGGAGTCCCTAAGGCAGAACGAGACAGACGTGTGTGTAAAAGGGAAAAGCAGGGCCTTCGCCTAGCACTGGGACATAATGGGCTGATTGGATTAAATTGTAACAAGCTCAAGCAAAATTTAATTTCATATCTCAAAAAATAAATACAGTCACAGTATACCAAGCAATCTTTCACACATATGGAAAAACTGCCGAACTGTCATCCGAAGACCGGTCACTGGGTTGGTGACAGATGATTGATGAAACTTATCCCTCGCTGTGGACCGACTCAATTCGATTGATCAATCACAAACGAATATATCCAGTTATTCTTTCGTCTCTGTGTGTGAGTGACGCATCAATCTTGTGATATGAAAGTTAAGATAGTTGGAGAAAAAGTTTTGAGCTGACACTTGTCTGCAAAAACGTGATCGCTTGTCTTTTGAAAAATTCTTAAATGTTTTGATGCTTGAGTTTAGGATGAGTCAAAGTTTTTGTTATTTGTCTTTCTCAAATTTGTACTAAAGCTTACTAAAACTAATACTTATACAAGCAGATTCTATTCAATATGAACATTTGAATGTTCTTGATGTCCTTTAGCCAACTTTTAAATGAAGAGTGTAAATTATATAAATATCTAACAGTAAATATAACAGAGTGTATAAGATACCTTTTTGGAGAAAAAATATGTCAGCAGATATTTGAGTATATCATTATCAGGAGTTGTCAGCAACAGCAGGGGCTCAGCCGGGTCGAAGCCTACTGGGGCCAGGGTTATCCGAAAGGGCGCTCGAGCCCCGGTACGAAGGCTAGAAGGAACGGGATGGGTTTTTTAGTCAGTAAGAGTCTGACACTATCTCCCGCTCCGCCCAAGAGCGGGGGTTGTCATAAGATGATTTTTCCCATCGAAAAAAAAAAAAAATTATGTAAACTGTTTTAAATTCAACCAAATTTTTTATCAAAGACGCTTTTGCTAGTATTACTTTTTAATTTAGAAATCTAGTCTTACATTACTAATAATACTCGGAATTTCACACATCACACAGCTAGGCTATACGTCGTAACATGTCGTGACTTTCATTAAATTAAAGCTGTTAACTCGGCACGACAAGTGAAAAGGCGAAAATATTGTCACAGTAAAAAGTATCGCAGTTGGCGGCGTGGAAATTGAAAACACAACTAGTGGAAACCGTTTCATTACAACACGACATGCAAAACTTTTTGGGTATAGGTATAAGAGTACCATTAAAACTTGAGCTCTAAACGGGTGATATTCATTTAGGAAATTAGGCCAAAACTAATTGATATAAAAGATGCTTTAGTGGGTTTAGTTTGGACAAGGTTTCGGGATTGTTCGGAAGAGTAACCGTGACCTTGGAACGCAAAGGGAAACTAAAGCAAGACGGTAGGTTTTATTCTGTAAAAGTCTGACATTTTAGCGCATTCCACATAGGACGTGAGAAATTATCTGATGATTTAACATTTCAAAACATGCTCTAGAATGATCTGAATGAATTTAATCTTTAATCGTTTTTATTTTCGTTTTATTACATTATTAAAAACTAGCTTTTGCCCGCAGACGTAAAATATAGTATATGTCACTCAGAAATAAAGCAGCTATCTATCGGTGGAAACATATTAGCAATCGGACCAATACTTCCAGGAATTACCTCCTACAAATAAAAAAAAAAGAAAACAAACTCTACCTCTTTATTATATTAGTGAAGATGAAGATGAATTATTTATTATTAATAAATAATAAATAATTCATCTAAACAGGTGTTTAAATTATTAAACACCTGTTCATTGTCCACACTACATTTTTAAACTGCCAAAACTTCAAAAACTAATTGTATTCAATCACGAACATCGATAAACGTTTTATTTTTACTTCCAACTATCACTGAATTAATGAAGCAAGAAACTTTATTTATACCGCTCTTTCTCCATCTTCAAAACAGTATTTTAGTTCCAATTGTTCTACTGAAAACTTGCTGTTCGGACCCAGAATTCAGTTCGCAAAACAAACACCGTTCACCGTATCAGGCGTTGATGGCAAACTTGCTTTACAAATCTCTTGCGTTCACGATACCAAAGTCAGTTTCTATTTCGTTCTCAGTGCTACAGATTTCCCAGTTGCATCGTTTGTCTCCAGTTTAAGAGGCAAATATGTATCCCCGTAACGCAGAGACGACGCTAAGTGTATTCTTTTGTGAGACTTGCTGTACTGTTACGGGGAAAATTGTTTGCTTTGGAGTTTATTGCTAAAGAGATTTCTTTATTGTTCTCGTTGTGATAGAAAACCTTTTATCACTAATAATAGGTTTATCTTTAAAAAAAATACTTGTATGTCTTTCTTTAAAAGCCAAGGACAACTAAAGAATAAAGGTGGGTTTTAGTCAGTAAGAATATAAAAAAACCGAACTGCCTTTCCGTTTTCATTCGTAAAATTTTTGAAATTTTAAGTCATACATTTTTTCTGCCCAGTAAAATTTTATATGCCAAGCCAAAAACTATTAACTAGTAATGTTGACGGCTACTAAAATTGTTTGAAGGGTTTACCAAGTTTGGCAACATTGAGAACCAGCGTATGTAGATCCTTAATATTAAACCATATTCTGCTTTGATTGTAAAAGGCATCTTCAAATCTGTAGTGTCAAAAACAGAACTAAGGTGTTCATTGCTCATCCCATTTTTTTTTTATCTGTTATAAACTAGTACTTGACTGCGATCCCGCCTGATGGTAAGCAGTGATGCAATCGTTGATGGTGAGGCGCAGTAGTTTATTATCTTTCACTACAATTCAGTTCTCAAGATACCTACTCGTATCTAGTAATTTCAGCAAACTGTGGTTTGAACAATAGTTCAATTCCGCCTCCAATTCCGTGAAACAAGACGTATCTGGAGATCATTTAGTTCATGAAATAGTAAACTAGTTCTGTTCTGCATAATTTATGCTGTGATTATACGGTTATGGAATAACATGAAAGGCGTACTCCCAATTGGAGTGTTTGTCATGTCACGAGTTAGAAGCGACCATTGTGGGATAATATTATGACATGATGAATGTTTGATTTCAGGACAATATGAATTTATTGTTAGAAATTAATGATGAGTATTAGGATCACTAGCGTGATCATATGGTTGTGGTTCCACCAGAGATATCACTATCTACTTCTACTTTGCTATGGATGCGTTTGATACCCATCAATCAAATTTATTGGTCGGTATAGTTTAGCACTGGTGGAAACTGGTTCAACTAAGCAATGCTTTTTATATATGTGCTATAGATGCGTGCTCTGGGTGGTCGCGAGTGGTTATAGCTCTGTTTAAAGTGAAATACGTAGGTGTTTTGCTCGGAACAGAGCCATAAGTACACTGTAGAGTAGGCGGACCTTACCTACTGTCGATAAATTGCATAGCTTGATCCGCGTACTATAGCTTCTTAGCATATATTTGGTGGCAAAGCACCCTAAGACGTTAGATACCTCCAACTGTTTTTAGGTTTTGTAATATAAAAAAAATCGAATAAATAACACCGAAGGCTTCCCAAGCTGCTAAGCGCTATTGGACAATGCGATAACGCATTTTTATTTACAAAATCCTACGGATTAGAAGTTTTTGAGTTCGAGAGGCTATGTTTAAATACATGCATTAACTTCATGTGCTAAAACACAAGTTTGGATAGTAGTTTAATTTTATTCTTCAAACAATAAGTTAAACTTCTATTATCAAACTTAGATAAGTTTGTTCACTAGACTAGACTTACTATTGGAAGACAATCAAATCGACTATTCCCAGGCTATTTGCTGAAGACTTTTAGCAAAGTTTTTAAATGATTTGTTTTCGCAGCATTTAGAAGCATATGATATTGAATTGAAATGAGAACTTGAAAACTACGAATTTCTGTTTTTTTTTTTTTAATATGTTGAGTATTTTTATGTACAACAGACTGTTACTTCAATACAATGTTTTTATTTCATATAAATTTTATAATTAAACTATTATGACAGTTATATTCGCTATACATCCCTCTACAATGTAACACTAAGAAAATAAAAATAACACTATAAATACGTGAAAACCATCAAAATGTTTTCAACTAGGTCGACACTCAAAACTTTGATTGCAATTTCCCATTTTTCACAGATTTTTTGAATTATTCCGGTTTATTATTAAGCGTGCGACTTATACATGTATGAAACATGATTTTTTCCCGAACTGAAACTATAGAAAGCCTCATGTTATTTATTTTTATTTTTTTTGTATAAAACGCTAGCTCCTGTTACCCACGTAAAAGTAGAAAATAATATCTATGTCACTCAGTGATTAAATTGCATACTACTGGTAAATTATTTTTAAAATCAGCAGTTGAGTTCATGCATTACAAACCAAAACATAAATATTTCTTAACTAAAAATGAATATAACTATCTTATCTTTAATAACCAATATATTTTTATTAGACATTTTCCCGGTAATTTTAGGTTATCTAGGTTAGTAGATACATTTCTACAAATCTTAGTACAATAAGTACCTGCTTAATGTATTTCAGCTGCCGTAGTCTTTATAAAATATTTATGAGTCTCGTTTTCTGTCTCTTTCATTTGCTCTTACGTCTTTAGCGAATCCCTTTGGTGATGTTGGCGGAGAATAAACTGCATCATTTAATACCCAGCCTCGTCTGGATTATTATTTCAATATTATTTTAGCACAACGGTGTCGCTCGTTATTTTTTGAGTCTTTGTTTATATACATAAGTATAAGTCCTAAAAGTATGTTCCAAAATACTACAAATTAGTGCTACTCCAAAATACTCAGATCTAAAATATGGAAAATAATTGAAAATATATGTAATAATAATATATGTAAATAATAAACATCATGAATATAAAATAAAAAAATATATTGAACAAAGATGGAGTTTACATGACAATGCAGTAATGATTTAGCGCCGAAACCATGTGGTTTCAGACTCTTTCTGCACATGTGTGCAGAAAGTCATCGCGAAACAAGCTGGTGTTCAACTTAGTCTGTAATCATCTAAGATATTCTTTTTGTTTTGTTCTTTTAATGTTTATCGTAACTGAGGTAGTATATATTTAGTCTCATAAAACGGTGTTTGCTCATTTAATAAATAAAAACGAAATTATAATTCACAAAAAAAATATTCCGCTTTTCAATCAAAGACAATGGGTTGCTGAATCTAAAAATCAACATTTGAATTGTTCAATGTTGAATAGTCAAACACCTCTAACCGTTGAATATTGAAATTCAATCAAAATAATATTATGCGATATCATCGAAACAAAGCCGATCCTATTCTCAATATAATACAAACTGTATGAACAGTACTGTGGGACGATACATTAATATGCATCAAGTGCAAACTATCGCCGACCGCGATCGCAGTGTAGACTACAAACACGAACACAGCTGCTAGGTACTAGTCGCTTTTCATCTATAGACACAGAAACACTGTGCTATCGTACCCTGCTTGAGTACTGAATTATTTTGTAGCGGGTTTGGGATTGAGGAAACAGCGTGTCGGCCACTTATCTTCTGGCGAGACAAGTGACGGAAATGGGTGACTTAATGGCACTGCGAGCGATAGCTGGGTTCTTAGCTCTTGTACGAAGTCAGGAATTTAAACGATTCGTTATTTGTAGAGAGTGCGATAAGTACAACAAGGGCCACACCATTTGTTTCGCCTAAAGTAGACATGCCATAAACCAACCTTCTTTGTTAGCTAAAAAGATGTTAAACACAAAATGAAAGTACAATAAAACGATTTCTGATTTGCTTGGCGTTGACATAACAATCACAAGAAAAAAAAACAACGAAATCGGAAATTATACTAATGTATCTATTACTTATCTATGATCTACTTACAGTGTAGTTCAATAACAATAAAATATCACCTATCTAATAAATAAAACTGGTAGATATGGCTCAAAATTTTCTGTGTGCAGTCTATTTACAATCGGAATATCCAAAAACATTTTCTGTAGCTTTGAAAATTTAAAAATTCGGCAATACTTTTCAACAGGAGTTTAATTCCACTTTTTATGCTATCGGGTACGATAGAATTGAATAAAAGTCAATGTGAATGTTGTGATTCAATCCTACTTCGTGTTTTGAAAAAAATCTAAAAATCAAATGTACTGCTTGTGTTTGGCCGATTTTGATGCCTTCGACCGTTCCTATATTCAATATTTTTTGGTTGCAAAACACCGAGTTTTGAAACCAAAATGAATATTGAATATCGAACGTCAATAATTTACGTGTTTTCTTTTTATTTGGGAAACATATTGCTCTTCGTAAAATACTGGTATTGGACTCTAACATAGAAAAAAAATACCATGAAAGTTGATTTAGGGAAAGCGTATTTAAAGATTCAACAAGTTCAGTAAAAAAAAAAAGTGGATGAAAATAATATTTTTGTGTTGTTGTTATGAAATAACCAACTAACCCATCAAAGGTCAGGATCAGTATTAGAAAGACTGTAAGAACTTTGAACTGAAAACTTATTTGTCAAACACAACACCAAATAAGCTTAAAAGAGATGCTCCACCCAATCTAACAACTTAGCATAGCGGTTAGGATTCAAAGGAGAAGACGGTTTTACTCCAACTGTAGCAGTCTAGATAACTTTATAACTGTTCTTATTAATGTGCAACAGCTGGCGATACCAAACTACAGATTTAATAATAAAAAACTGATGAACGAAGCTTCTTGCTACGAAACAAGTTTCAATTATGAAATCGAAGTATCTATTCAAATTGGAAAACAGTTATTTTGTAGAGGCGCTATTGAGTCTTATGTTTCTTCTTCTTATCGTGTCAATGGCAAAAATATTAAACTTTCTTAATTAAATCCTGTCTGGCCAGTACTTGGACACAACAATTTCGTTCACTAACACTGTCATTAAATCCTTACGTGAACAGGTAACAGAGCATGTGACGATATATGGGATATGGTCTACAGAGAAACGCTGCACAAACACTGATGATCGGAACCGTTTAAGAAGTGGCTTAGGAGATTGTCCTTATTTATTTATTGGTCCATCTACAATTGTTTCCCTTTATATCGTAATAATACATGCTATGAGTATTTTAGAAACTACAAATTATCATGCGATAGACAGTGTAGATATATCACCTAATAGGTATCTAGAGTTACCCACATAAATCTAAAGTGTAGCGGTGAGTTATTTTAGAAGGACTTGGCGCTTGAATTTTCGAATTGATGTACAACAAAAATACAAACGTGAAGGTAAATAAACCCACAACATTTTTTTCTAATTAAACAAAATACTCTGGAAAACTCCAGCAATACACAATTTTCCGGAATATTCCATGCGTTTGATCCTAATTGCCAGTGGGACGCAAATAGACCTGACATTTTATCCAGCGAATCATAATCGCGTAGGAAGTGGTTTGCTGAACTGAGCAGATCTGTTCAAAGAAATCTGTTCTAATAACGCATTTGCCTACCGAGCTTTATTTATATTTCATTCAGGTAACGCAAAACATATAAATATTCATAAAAATTAAGCAAGACGGTAACAGTATACAGTAACAGACTGGCCTGTTGGTCTAGTGGTTAGTGACCCTGACTGCTATACCGGAGGTCGTGGGTTCGATTCCCACCCAGGACAAATGATTGTGTGATGAGCATGATCATTTGTTCTGTGTCTGGGTGTAATTTATCTATAGTATGTATGTATATAGAAATATATAAGTATGTTTATCGGTTGTCTAGTACTCATAACACAAGCTCTGCTTAGTTTGAGGCTAGACGACTTTATGTGACAGTTGTAATAAAAAAAAAAAAAAGTATTGTGATCGCAGGGAGAACCTGGATCCATGAGTTGTCGGAAAGGGAACCCTGGGATGCAAAGCAAATAAGGAACATAGGTGAAAGTCCGATTTGCCCTCACGCTCCACCCTAGAGTGGGAAAAGTCATTGGATGATTCCACAACTAAAAAAAAAGGAAAAACGATAGAAGTATGGAATCTGATGCAAAAAAGCAATGTACACAATTATATACCCAGCAGTCGGGATGTGAATGATGATATTTATGAGCTAATAAAATTAACTAATTGTACTTCATCAAATGAACCATTAAACGTAATAAATAAAAAATATCTGCGTTTCATCTTTGATCATTATTAATTGGGTAGTCTACGAAAACAGACAGTAAATAAATATGTAGCCTTTTGAAATATCTAAAGTAAAATATTTGATCGCACCAATAACCAACAATTCAAGTTACTTTCTATGACACGGCAACAGCATTTTATTTAACAACAGAAAATGTTTTTGAAGGTAGAAGATCATGACTGTCTTGTTGGTCTAGTGACTTGTGGCCCTAAATGCTATGCCGGAGGTCGTGGATTCGATTCCCACCCAGGACAAATGTTTGTGTGATGAGCACGATCATTGTGTCTGGGTTTAATTTATCTATAATTTGTATGTATATAGAAATATATATGTAAGTATGTTTATCAGTTGTCTAGTATTCATAATACAAGCTCTGTTTAGCTTGGAACTAGATGACGTCATGTGATAGTTGTGGAATATTATATTAAATATATTCTATGTGTAATGACTTATCCCGCTCTAGGGTGGAGAAGAATGGCGTGTCAGACATTTATTGACTAAAATCGGTGTGTTTTAAATGGAATGTTCGAAAGAGTTAACATGGCTCTGAAGATCTCGGCCATGGCTCTTTCGTTCCTCCTCGCAAGCAAATGGCATGCGTGACAACCGATTTCCACAAGTTTTTTCAGACATTGATGCCACTTCTTCTTAAATAATATTTACGTAGGTATACTCATTTCGTTTTACTGCATCGTCAGGGATGTGCTTTTACAGGTGTTGCACAGAGGGGATACTGGAGTGGTTTTTAAGAGGCAACGGGACCTTTTCTATGTGCTAATGGTGATCGGGTTGATTGAGTGTGGAATTTTTACCTTACTAACGGGTTAAAATCCCACATTCACTCTCTGGGACTTATCTCCAAAATCCGGGCCTTTTTTCAGGTTTTCCCCGATTAGTCTTAAGGTCTTAAAAAAATAGTTAAGAACAAAATTATGTAAATGTTAGAAGACACCACTAAATACAACGTTTCAATTTCAATACTATTTGAGCAAGCCGTTTAAAATTTCACATCGGTCGTTGTCCTGAAAGGAATTGTAAATTTCGTATTATGGCAATTCTTATATTCTAGCATTAAAAGCAGGGTAACATGGTGCAAAAAGTGATCCTTGTTTTAAGGCCGTATGTTAAAACTGCTTTGTATATCGTCAAAATGTTTTTGGACTGGCAAGGTTTCAAATCCGTATCCGTATTCATGTTTGTTTAAACTGTGTATGATTTCGTGGAAATTTAATTTGTGTCTGTTAGGTACGTTATGTTTTATGTTCCTTTCGGCATATTCATAAATATGAGTGGCTTGTTTCAAGATTGTAAATTATTGTGACAGATAGTCAAACTCGCGTTGTCAGCTAGTTAATTGAATTTTTCAATGGCTAATTGCATTGCATTACTTGCATTTAATTTGTGGCGCAACGAATGATCCTTTTAGTTTACTAAGGGTAGTATTTAAAAGAAAGATAATAAGTTAAAATTATAAGTGATCAAAATAATAAATTTAGGTGATTTTATTAGTAAGTTAACGACTAACTGCGAGAGACGAGAAATCAACAGAATAGCAACTTACAAACATCAATTTAAGTCAAATCGTGTTAATTAGACACAATGGAAACACAATGACAGTACGAACGCGCTTGGGGTTTAATGAATTAAAATACAAAATGAGAAGCTTCATAATATTTGAGCGAACTAGTATTTGTTTGAGTGCCAACGTTACGATCTGCATTTTGAGCAGCATTTTATTTTAAATGAAGTGTTTCGAATGTCCTAAATATCGAAGTAGAGAAAATTGAATGTCTTAAATATCGATTATAATATTTATGTCACAAAGTAATTTCGGATATTGCGAAAACCCGGATAAGAAGAGCTTACTCACTTATAGTCTTATTTAAGTTTAAAGATTCCTTATTGGACATAAAACATGGTAAAGTTCACTTACTTATTTTCTTAATTTTTCTATCACATGGATTGAAAAACAAAAAAAAATATAAGCTATATATCACTTACCCATTCCCTCTCAAACGGGTTGGGACGAAATTTTGCACACAAGTAGATCGGTCTACATGTGTGTCAGACATGCATGTATTGGAAAAGCAAATAAGATATTAAGAGCCTGCTCCTTTGAGATAATTTTCTATTTTCAAGCGGACAAAATCGCTGGCAGAAGCTAGTAAGTGTAAAAAAACCTTATAACTACACACTTCTAACAGAAATAGAATAAGAACGAAAAACTTTTCCAGTACATAGATACATACGTACTTCCATGATTATTTCTCACAGTGTCAACTCCAGTTAGATTGATCACAATGCGGGGATCGCGCTCCAGGGAAACAACGGTAAGACAAATCTTTCCCTGAGCTCTTGGAAACTTTTCCGACTTTACCGGACCGCATATGTTACTAACACCCATTGTAGTGAGTTTGTACCTTTATTTTGTTGAACAAAAGTGTTCCTTTAATATTATTATGATAGGGGATTCAATTACTTTGTAGTGACTCTGTTTAGAGATCTGTGCAGTGTGCATCATCCATCATGTTAGATACCTTGAATGTTTGTAATTGCAATGCACATTGTTACGAGTATTACTTCATCAATTTTCTTAATTTATTAAGCAGTGTTTTTAATTACGGATGGCATGTTGAATTCCAAACAAAACGAAAGCTCCCGAACGTCAGTGAGGGATTTATATGATTAACTTCCGAGCATGCGAAGTTTTGTGTTCTAAGACCGCAGGTAACCTTTTCAAAAGTCGACACATGGCCTTAGTAGGCTTTGTGAGTATGTTTATGATTATAACTTCTTCACGCTTAAAGGGCTGAATGCATTTAGATGAAATTTGGCACTCGGGTAGATTATGTTCTAGAAACACAACAAGATACTTATTATTTTAGGATTTTCCCTTGGAAGATTTTTCTACTTTCACGCAACTTAAGCCGCTGGTAGCAACTAGTGTGATATAATAATAACAACGTGTTTATTTCATAAAAACATAGTACTTTACACGGTATACTTTGGTTGTAAAATTAATGTGTTTTTAATTCTGTAACTAAAGTCAAAGTCACATAACATAATCCCTAGCAATTTAGTTACGTTATGTTTGTATCCATTTTTGTCATTCAATTTCAAAAAAACATTTTAACAGCCTTGCGTGACGTCATTAAAATGCTGGGAACGTCACAAAAACGAGACTAACACATGTATTGTGATGAAAATCGAGGTGGTCAAGCAAACGGGCGCAACCGACAGATTTGCAATTCACAGTGCGTCGTACTGGCAAATAACCGAACGTTTGACGACTAGTGTTTGTAATCGAAAGCTTAACATGTTGGTTGGGACAACGATTAGTGTTGATGATGGTTTGCAATACAGTTGGTTGGAATGGGCAGAATTGTTGAAACTGTGCACGAAATTTGTCACTTTTCAGTTATGTGATTTGTGAGACTGATGCTGCGTAATGGGACAATATTTATACTGATTTTTGTTTTTATTCCAGTAGGAATTAGTGTTCTCGGGTAAATACCCGACGAACACTACGCTACTACGGTATTAACAGTGGGACTATTTAAAATAAGGAAACTGCAATATCACATTGGGTACATTTAGCCTGTGTAAATGTACAATATCCTTATATTGTACATTTTTAGAAATAAATAAATAAATAAATTTACATCACCAATTAGCGCCAGTTAACTGAGCGGTCTTCTGCTTTTGAAAGACGTTGACGTCAATTTAAATAATGTCCTTAATAGTTTTGATAGATGCCTGGACATGAAAACTCAGTGCAACCTGATGAATGTACTTTTAGAAAACCCTCATGGTTTTTCAAACATACGTCGTATGTAGTTTCAACAAAAGTACCTTATTTTTTGAAATTGTTTAAAACATTTATCGAGTCCTTAAAACACAAAGACTAGGAATTAAAACTCTACCAAGAGTGGGACTCTACTAAGTCTTATGATAATTTTCCACGAAAAAAAAAAGGTTTAAACGAAGTTAATTTAGTGAAACTAAGAACTAAAAACAGTACCTCTAGCTCATACTCGTAATAGATACCTAAAAACAGTCAATTTGTGACAACCTTATACCTTTCGATGGAGCAGCAATCAACATAGTAGCCTGCTAACCATTCTATCCTGAACTAAATTACTTAATTTACATCATCATCAATCATTTTTTTTTGTTTTGTTGTTTTTTTTTTTGTGCACCTGCCATGTTTTTCTCTTCACCACCCTAGGTTGACTAGTAGAGAATGCCTAAGGCATTAAGTCCGCCTTTGTACCTGTGCGTTGCATAAAGTTTTAATAAATAAATAAATAAATAAGTATGAAATTATCCACTCCTTGCGCATACTTAAACATTTTTTGTGTCCAGTTGCTTCCACTTAACACATACTGATGATGATCAAAAAGTGTTCGGTGTCGGTAACTGGAAAAGTGTCTACGTTTGCGCAGCGCCTTAATGTAGCCAGTCAACTACAACACTGTATGTTCTAGATCGTATTAATTACAAACTTAGTACAGACTAGTGACCCGCCGCGGTTTCAGTCGGGTGCAAGTAATGTACATAAACCTTCCTCATTAAAATCAAAATGAGTGCGTGTTTAAGGAGGAGATAGCAGTAGGTACCAAGAACATGTGACATGATTACCACGATGATTTAATCCACATTCATTTTTTTTTTATAAGCCTGTTCTGTCCCACAGCTGGGCAAAGACCAACCTACAGTTCTTCTATCTCTAGCGCGCCCGGGTTTCCTCTTGTCAGTTCTGGTGAATTCTACCTAGTTCGTAGCACCATCTCAATCGTGGTCTGCCGCGAACCCGTCTCACTGTTTCAGGGCACTAACATTCAATTTGCTAACCTAAATTATGAAACACGAGGTTTTACGAACTTTAAAGTCTACAAACTAGGTACTTGAATATTCCGGACAGTACAATTTCGTATCATGATCATGATCATTATCATTATTATCATTAGTGGAAGTGTTACTAACAAAGTCATAAGTCTTATTTACTAACAATAAACTGTATTTTATTTATATTTATGTTAGTCTGTAAGGTATGTATGTATATATGGGCCAAGATGCCTGAAAATAAATGATTTATTATTAATATTATTATTTCTTCCACGACGTATGACGTCCACTGTTAGGCATAGGCCTCCCCAAGTGTCGCCATAACGACCGATCCAGTGCGTTTTGCATCCATCAGTTTCCCGCAACACTCACCAGGTTATCGAACCACATGGTAGGAGGATCACGCTGCGTCTCCTCATAACTTTTCGTCCCATCGACCATCCGTTCTGCGAACAAAGTGCCTTCATCATTATCATCATTTCAGCCGATATAAGTCCACTGTTGGACATAAGCCTCCCCCAAGTATCGCCACAACGCACGTTCCTGCGCGTCTCGCATCCATCGGTTTCCCGCAACGTTCACCAACCTTTAACAAAGTTACTACAAAGTAGTTGAATCCCCTATCACATTCAAGAAACACCTTTCTTCAACAAAATAAATGTACAAACTCACTACAATGGGTGTTAATAACATATGTGGTCATCGGTCCACCTTGTAGGAGGCCTTCCAACGCTGCGTCTTCCAGTACGCAGTCCCACTCCAGAACCTTTCGGCCCCACAACAAAGTGCCCTGCCTACTGCCAATTCTTCGAGCTATGTTGGTATTTCGTATCATAAACAAAACAAACTTTAAAACTAAACTAAAAAGAGAGCACAAAACTGATATGCCCCTTAAATAATTTTCTCTTTACAATAGCTTGGTATTTTTGAATCTATAAATCATTCTAATCAATTAAAAATACGAGTATCAAAGAAAATATCTCTTAATGCCTTGAAAATCTTGTTAGCCAGTCCATTGTTTGCATAGCAGTCGTGGCCAAGTCTAAATAGGTCAGGACACGTTTTGCACTAAGACTAAACTGTGTTTAAATCGAAGCTCCCCCAAACAGTCTCGACGCGGGAATGGGGTAGCAATAAGACAGCCATTTTATGAAAATTGATGACAACATGAGAACTTTTGACAAGCTTTTATTTAATTTCACCTGTCCGGATGTTGGTCTGTAATCAAATCTTGCAAATTAAAGATCCACTTCCCGGCTACCGATTCAGTTTAAATTACATTTCAGGCCATGAGTGGACAATTGACTAGAGAAAAAATACTTTGTTTCATTAATTTTGCCCTAAAAAAATATGTATTTCCTTAGTTCCAAATGAGCGCCACTATAATAAACAATAAGTGGTAAATAAAAAGTAACTTTGTGGAAAAAACAATAGTTTTATCATTGATAGTAATATTAGATGTCCGTCTTTGGCCTGGAACACCATAGAGGCTAGGCAATCCCTTTTTACATGCATGTGTAAATCAGATGACAATGCAAAATTATGACATGAAACTGATCTGATAATGGAACTGGAAGGTGGCTATAGGAACTTAGTAGTTAAACAACACAACCTCATCGAGTTTGGACTCGTATGATTGGTCTTGATGAGTATTAATTATTTATGCTTGCTATGAAAAAAAAATATTTTCATTAAAAGCTTGTTTACCTTGGATCACTATCGCATTGAATCTAGCGTCTGACTTTTTGGGAGGAAAATCATCCAATGTCTTCTCCCGCTCTAGAGTGTACCGGGAGTTTAAGACTTGTAGCCACTAAAACCAAACCGGTGTCCTTGATATTCAAATATTTTTATTAATAAAACGTCAGAAGCTAGTGCACAGCTCGAAATTGAGCATTTCCTATGGAGAAGAACCGATAAAAAATTCCATGGTTACTCCTTTGTTGCCATTTGCGTTCTAGAACCACGCCCGCGAATGTATGTACTCGTATCTTTTAATTTACCCTTTTGTTGGGCAGCGGGATTATTCGAAAATGCTACTATGACTCTCCTCAGAAGGTAACTGAATGAACACAGGCGGGTTTTATTCAGTAAAAACCTGACAGTCCATCTGGAGCTGAAGAAGTTATTTGATGATTTTTCATTAAAAGAAACCCTTTTGTTACATTCGAATAATATCGACATGTGGATGATGTATTGAGTTCGGATTGCAAGTGAATGATGAAGAAAAAGTTGTTATGTAGTTCGTAGGAAAATGATTAGGTAGGTATTGACAGAACGGATTAAGGAATGAAGAATTAGAATTGGTTTCATTCGAGATGATAGAAATAATTCACGGTCAATGTCAGAAGGGCAGTAAATTTTTGGATGAAAAAGTATATTTTACGACTATCCAGTAAAATAAATTTTATAATCAGATCGGCACTTCTAGAAACCTCCTACAAACAACTCAACATCTTAAAAATATTTTAGAAGTAATTACTATCAGCGGCTTTGCCCGAGTGATAGTAAAAAAATATCCCAAGGGAAGATACTCTCAAGATAAAAGTACCCTATGTGCTATTCCAAAACATGGTCTACTTGTTTACCAAGTTTGCTCGAAATCCATTCAGTCGTTCGAGCATGAGGAAGTAACAAACATACAGACTCACACACTCGCAGCTTTCGTTTTTATAATATTAGTTTTTTTTTTTTATATATGCTTTCAGCGTCCTGCTGCTAAGCAAAGGCCTCCTGCATGCCTTCACGACATTCTTTTTAAATTACAAATATGTTTTCAAAGAAGATCAATTTTTTTTTTGGTTTTTGACATGCTTTATTGTAGAAGCTTACTTTTTTAAAATGATACCCAATTACTAAAATCCCAATTACTTTACTCCAGAAACTGTCAATGCATAAATAGAATATTTACTGTTTTTACAAAAAGTCACTGTCTTTTTCCATTACGAAGAGAAAACTTTTCCTGAAAAAAAAAACTTTCAACCATTTTACGTTTCCAACCAGAAATGAAAGTATAAGGGGCAAGTTGTCTTTGACATAAAAACTGCGAAACAAAAATGTTTCATCACATAAACCTTAAGAAACTTGTCATTTCAGTCCAATTGAGTTAGGCAGAGGTTCCCAAAAAATGTCAACTCCAATACAAGTTGAGATAATAAAAGATATACTACACAGAAAAAAAAAATATAATTCCAGTACAGATAGACCGTTCAATGTACTGAAGATTTATATAATGCAAGATCAACATATACTAGACATAAAGTAGTTAGTTGGATATTGGTGTCGAACGTTCATTTTCCAGGTAAAGACTGCTTTATTTTCAGCATCGAATCGATTTTCTGTTAATAATTTATTATCTTTACGGTGAACCCATAACTGCGTAATTGATGAAAATCGAACCAGTCATTTCAGACGCTTACCCTGTCCGATTGATGTACAGTGACGTTTTTGATTCGAGTATAAATATCTCCACCAATCACAACCGTCAAAAGTTACTGGTTTATTCAATAATGGCTAAGCTTTTTTTAAAAGGGGTTTGGATTTCTAAATTTCTGTTTTTTTTTGTAGTCAGTTATTTATCTACATTCTATTTTTTTTTAATGTTTTAAAAATATAAGTTTACAGTACAGAACCAAACTACTTATATTCTAAAATCTTAAACGCAAAAAAATACGTGATAATACAGTAGTCTCATTGAATGGTCGCACTGGACACTCCTCAAATATATGATGTGCCGTATCGTAGAGATAGTTAACAACACAGCCCAAGCACTTTCACCCATGAAGCACCCATTTCCGGACTATATCTGTGTCAGCTGCAAAGTTAAGGTGACACGCCGCCGTAACTCCAACCACTCCAGCTTCTTCTTCTTAGCGTGTCGATGGCAAAACTTATTGAATTCCATGCCTGGCCTTGTATTCAGACACGGCAATGCCGTCCACTGATGCTGTCATTAAATTCCTATATGTACAGGTTACAGAGCACGTTATGCAGGATGGAAGGTGGGACATGGCCTGTGGAGAAATGCCGCACAAACACTGAAGGACGGAACCGTCTAAGACCCACATCTTTGGAGATTGACCACTCCATGTTATCTGGTCTTTTTTTTTTTGACAGCAATGGGAAATTCTTACTGGACGCCCAGGCTGCTCCAAAAGAGGCAGTTTGGGCAAAGAAACGGCTAAAACTATACTCCTGCTTTTGCCAGTGCCCTCCACCTGCTACTGTTATTGTGTTGACTGGCCTGTTGGTCTAGTGGTTAGTGACCCTAACTGTTATGCCGGAGGTCGTGGGTTCGATTCCCACCCAGGACAAATGTTTGTGTGATGAGCATAATCATTTGTTGTGTGTCTGGGTGTAATTTATCTATAATATGTATGTATTTAGAAATACATAAGTATATTTATCAGTTGTCTAGTACCCATAACACAAGCTCTGCTTAGCTTGGGACTAGACGGGGTTGTGTTATAGTTGTGGAATATATTATATATTTGGAAGATCTATTTTGTTAAGATTCTACTCCATGAAGTGAGAATATATTCTTATTGGATCTTTCCGTCACTTCTAAAGTCCTTGAGAATAAATAAACTTTATTGTACACCAATGTACATTGTCTACTGAGATCGTTAAGAAAAATCAGAATTCGCAATTTGAAATTCATACATTCAGATATACTAGGGCCATGCCGATAGAATATGCCAACCTTATTGAGCTGCATGCATAAAATGCATGCGCCATTTTGTATTCAACATTCATCTATGAATTATTTATGGTAATGAAAATTAAATTTCGAAATGATCGTTACGTTTTATCTACTCGTTTGTAGGAATGGTTTGATGGATGATTTTAATTGAGTGAGATTTGGAAAAGACTTTGTTTTGCTCACTGATTTTAGCTGTCTTTATTAGAATCGAACAATTTGACTAGCCTTTTTGTAAGTAGGTTAGGATCGGCTTCCAGTACGGCTACAACGCTCATTAGTGTGCGTCCATCGAGCGTAGGTATAAAAAATTAAGAACATACATGAGATTGTCTTCTGTACCTATATATTTTGAGGTTTAAGGGACAGGTCTCTGCAAACTGTAAGGGCTTGCTGAGTAGACGAACCTTCCATAAGACCTTTTTTCCGGAAACGAAAAAAAAAATCAGCCTAGTCCTTACAAACTGTGCAATCAAGTTTATAATTTTTTATGCGATACTGTCCCTTACAGCATGTATATAAATATAGTTGGGTTTTACTCAGTAAAGATCTACACGACTTTTCGCTTCAACCTAAAACGAGAGAATTCATTAAATGATTTTCCACCTTAAATAAGGTACAAGCATAACAAAAAAAGCATAAGAAAAAAACATTTCAAAATGTTCGAAAAATCGCTTCGAAAACCTGGCCCGAGTCTACAATGTTATCTTTTTCTTCAGAAATTCCCTTGTACAAAGTTGCCACATAATTTTCCCGATAAAACTAGATGACATCTTAATAAAGGCTTGTCTTTATAAAATGGAGTGCTATAAAACAGGTTGGAAAACATTTATTTCGTAAAATTGAGCCTCTAAAACCTCGCTGCACTTAACTCGCTGAAGTCTCTAAGCGAACGTTGGCCGATAGTATTGGTTGTTCCTTTAAAATATTGCTATCATATAGAGTGTTCAGTTTTTTTTACCTCTTAGGTAGCTTTGATACAGAGATTTCATAATGTATTTTGGTTTTATTAGATCGGACCAAGTTTGGTTTGCTGTACCAATTTAATTGGAAGTAATACGTGTTTTACCAAGAAATTGTTAGGTTATTTTTAGTTTCAAGAAGCTTCTAAGTTAAAAATTGATTATTACACACTTTAAATATTGCTTAAAAATTGTAACTGTTTAGAAAACGGTTCTTTTAAATGCCTCATACCATTAAAAACTTAACGAATCTATGATTAAGTTTATCAAGATCATCATCTTTCTACCCTTTTCCTGTGTTATTTGAGGTCAGCGCAACATGTTGTTTTCTTTCATTGTGTCCTGTTCCCTGTTATGCTATCACAACTTCCTTTTCTTTCTTATCTCTCTTCACACAATACATCCATATTTTCTTTCTCCCTTTCTATTCATCCATATACTTATAACTCTTGTAGTGACATAGTTATGTTTAAGTTTATCAAAACGAACAAACAAAACAGATCTTACAAAAATTAACCCTATCAATGTTTCATTGTTACAGCTGCACCAGAGGCGATTACCTGAAGGTTTACTGGGAAGTCCAAGGCCCTGGTCCTCCTGGAACCATCAACGAGCGTTCAGCCTGGGCTCGGGAGCTTTGTGGCAGCAGGGCTGATGCCCCTCCGGCCCTGTATTCCCCGGGACCCTCACTTATCTTGGAATTTCACACTGGAACCAAGCAGAACAACGCCACGGGATTCGTTGGCACATACAGCTTTATTGACAGACGTGAGTATCTTTAATTTTTCTGTTTTGTAGACACTTTTTAATGCATCTAATCATAAAGGGCGCTTGTGAAAAATCTGGACAAAAATTGAGGATATATTTTCAACGTAAAAAACCGGTCAAGTGAATCTCGCAATCGCGCAGCGAGGGAAGGTTCTGTCTGTACGAACTTAACCTATACAAAATATAAATAGTTTGATTCCAGAATCGAGTCTCGAAGATTTTTAATTATTTTGTGACGTTACAATAAAGCTTTTTATGACTTTTTCCTTTATTTATAGAGTAAGATCTTGCTTCTTGTCTTTCAGGATTGTAGGTCAACGGTAAAGTACCTCATTGGTTTTAATTTCCTTGCAAATGTAAAAATATGCTCCTAAAACGGTGCCTACACGGCCTTTTCTTTAAAAATGAATTAATTTAGAAATTTGATATTTTTTTTTACTGCTCCAAGGAGTATCAGATCTGAGTATTTGATATTATTAATTTCAGCCTAATAGCATTTCCTGGTCCGGAAAAAAAAGGTCTTGACAGATAGACAGATGGACGATAATGCGATCAGTTTTCGTTTTTGTCCACTGAGGTACAGAACTCCAAAAATGTTCAAATCGCAATATAATATTTCCGAGACACAATGGCAAGCACCTGTCAAAAAGTAAAAAAAAATAAGAGTTTTTGATAGATTGCGACTACAATAAAAATATGAACGATCCATAAAAAAAACAGAAATTGCCAAACTGGTATTGGTTTTAAAATCAAAACAAAATATTTTGTATTTCCAACATCGTCGATGCTCTTTTGTTTCATCGTTTACTATCGTGTCGAATTGTTCGTTAAAACCGTACAGGACCCTGTGGTTTATCCGTACGTCTTGCTCGGAACTCCAACAGACATTTCTGGTTTGCAAACCAACTCGATAGCTTTACGGTTAGTTTATATCTGAGCAACAGTTAAACCGATGGCTTTACCCCCTCAACAGGCAACACAGATATTTTTTCTCTTTAAAGTCCGATGAAAACCTGAAACAAATATATAAGATATTATACAAACGGCAATTAAAAAGTTTAATAAAGTTTAAATAATTGAATAAAAATGCCATTTTAATATGGTCATATAAAGAGTAAAAAAAGACGAATCGCATGTTACTAAAAGAGTTATAAATATACATATGGATGAATAGAGAGAGAGAGAGAACAAAAAAAGATGGATAGGTTAAGTGAGAAGAGATATGAAAGAAAAGGGACTCAGTGATAACGTAACGGTTCATATAATAGAATGGAAGTAACATGGGATAATGACAGGAAAGAATAAATATACCATTTTAAAAAAGAAAATAATGAGCCAACACTAAAAATACTCTGAAAACACGCATTACTCACAGTGTTATTTAAGTGACATGATTTCATTCAAATGTGTAATTAATAATGCTTATTAATGCGTGTAAATAAAATAGGTTAATGAGCAAAACTGTCTCATACTTCGTAGGTGTGCGACATTAATATCGTTAGTGCTTTGCGACGGTAACACGTTGAATGTCCGCACTTCCGCAGTATTTTATACACTCTAGTGATTTAATATACATAGGTCAAATTCTGGAATGGAAATTATTGCTGAGTTGAAATTACAAATATTCAAACGCGCATTGGCTGTGATTTATTCATTGTTCTTAGTTTGTAATCTGATTTGGTCTAGAATCCAGGAGATATTTACACGACGATATTTAAAAGAGCAATAAAAATTGCTCTTTTTTATGTAATAAAAGATAAAAGAAAGAAGATCAAGAGAAACAACTCTGTGGTCTGTAACTTTTTTAAGTTACAGACCACAGAGTTGTTCTAACAAAATAATGGTAATAAACTATTTATTTTTTAAATAACAGTTGTGCCTATCTTATTACCTACTATTAATTTTAATTTATTTGATAATACCTACGTTATAAATAAAAAACTGCAAAATGTTTTTCATTAAATAATAAAAATATAGCCTATAGTTTGTTTTCATAGACAATTAATTTAACATTATAATTATAATGAAATATGAATTATATTTTATTAAATATAATAACAATAATAATTAACGTAAAGAAAAAATTCAAAAAAAAACATATATAAATAAACGTTTTAACGTTGATTTATTTTTTTCTTGAATACAAATGACGTGGTTAGTTTTTTTTTTTTTTATCTTTAGAAAATTCTTTCCAATTACATGCACATGATTATTAACCTTTCAATTGTGATAATTACAGACACACAAAGACAATAGGTGCGCGAACGCCGGCGTTCGCTTGGGGTTTAATGAATTAAATGCATCTTTTAGATCTATGTAATGACACTAAAAAACGACTGACTTTTTTGTCGATACATTATTGCAAGCTGACTTGATCCCTCTGATCTGATGACACAAAAATGTCAATAGCACATCAAACACATCGTTACACGACCGGCCAGATTTAAAGGGCCAGTGCCGCTAACTAACGGACTCGCAAATCGGATAATGAAGATTTTCACCAATTACGGCGCTCGACACGCGTGTGCCAGTGAACGCCATTTTACCCTTTGTCTAGTGTCCAAAATGCACTAAGCGGATATATTGATCAAAGCGAGCCCAGTCCGGTATTAAAAACCAATATTTATGCAAAGTGTCTGAATAATTTGTGAAGTTTTTTGTTTTGGAACCCGTAAATTTTGATGGAGTGGAATATCCCTGGTGTTTACGTTTTGATGGTGGTTTAAAGACATGTCTGAATTTAAATTTGTTTTTGATGAACGGATAAATAGTTTGTTTTTGGTTGTATGATATTCATAAAACGGACTGTTATTTGCTTTGCCAAGACGACCTTTTGATCTTTCGGAGCACAGTTTGTTAGTAAAACGAGAGGTTTACATAAATATGTTATTTTATTATGATACTTTCATTCTTCTATTGTCCTCTTCTATTGTCAATCCTTTAGGTAAGTGGCCAACTACCCACGCCATCTTCTTTTAGGCCAGAAGTGCCATGACAAGCTCTTAACACGATCCATTTTACGATCTAAACTGAACTGTTAAGGGGATGGCGACATATAGGGTATTCAGCTCCATACTATCTCACTCAAACGACTAACATTTTAACACGTGATTATAAGTCCCCTGGTATATTATATTAAGTGAATAAATATTTTCACTCAATTAAATAATGACAATCAATGTAAGGAACCTGACTTAGATATAATAACCATAATATAATACGTACCCTATTTTTTTCCAACCTTATCTCCTTTATTGGACTCAAAAAAACCTCCTTTATTGGACACAATACAGTCAAAAACCTTTGTATTCTAATTTAGGATGTAAGTCAAATTAAATCAAGAATAAATCCACATAATATTTGGTTTAAAGATTCAAAATTCGAATACACACACATACGTGCCTACTAATAATCTCACCTTAATTTATTTCTGTTTCTCTGTACGTGCAATGTATATACTCGTATGTTACACACGGTATACACCTATGGCGAAACGTATATACATTTTGTAAACATGAGAGTTACTGTACCGATTTTAACACCGTGTTCACAATTCGGAGCTTACATTTGGTATATGAAATTTCACCTTTTGTCTTCAGGGTGGCATGTATTTACTAAGCAAATGTTTGAGCAACGCAGGTTTATGTTGTTTGTTTTATGAAATGTTTTATATAAATAAACAACACAATATTAAAGAAAGTCTTTTGTTAGTGCATTAGGAGTTAATATGGTAAAGGTACGAAATTAATGAGAATCAAGATTCCAAGAAACCGTTTTTTTTTTTCGATAATAAAACATAGAAAGAAAGAAAGAAAAAATGTTTATTTACGTCAAACTTGGCGCATACTTTAAACTTAAATAAATAACAATATCGACTAAAAGTAGCACGTAAGTAAGATATGCGCCATCAATAAATCAATCAATCTTTTTCATAAATTTTTCTTTCGCTCTAAGTGAAAAGTTCTTCCTCCGAGAGTCAGCTTTGTACTGACTAAAACCTACCAGTGTTTCTCCAGTTGCTCTTTACGTACCCAGGTCGTGATAACTGTTATCAAACAATCCCATCGCGTAAGATAAAAAAGCTAAAGTTCGTGTGTGTGTATGTATGTTACTTCTTCACGCTTAAACAGCTGAGCGAATTTAGATGAAAGGCTCACGGGTAGAGCACGTCCTTTGGGACAGTTTTCTACTTTCACATGGATGAAACCGCTGCCGAAACCGCTAACAGTAACTAGTCATTTTATAATTTGACTGGAAATGAGAAAACAACTTCGTCCGTGCAGAAATTTGCATGTGATTCATTAGAATCATCTTCGAATTTCTACTAAAGCGCCTCATCAGAAGACTTAAGGCTATACTCAGAGTTTCCTTGCATGATCGCATCAGAAATGAAGTTATCCGCAGACAAACCAAGATAGCCGAAGAATTGCCAAACTTAAGTGGCAGGCAAGGGCAAGGCACATTGCTCATAGAACAGATAGTCGATGGGGCCGAATGGTTCTAGAGTGGCTATCGCACACCGGAAGACGCAGCGTTAGAAGGTCTCCCACAAGGTAGACCCATGACCAGGGAGTTGCGGGAGTGCGATGGATGCGAGACGCACAGATTCGCTCGTTGTGGTGATAGTAAAGGCAGGGTTATGTCCAACCGTGGACGTATTTTGGTTGAAGATAAACGATGATAACAAAAAACACGATTATTGTGCAAAATATTTAAAATGATTTCATAGGTCTTATTTTTTGAAAATCCTAAGACCAATGAAAAAGAAATACTATTTGAAAATCCTTTTTTTTCTCCTCCTTTGCGAGCATTACTGCTTCGCAGAAGTCGGCGACCGCCTGCCACTCTTCCTCGCTCCGGACCATGGCCTCTTCCAAGGCCCGGCGCGAGAGGTCTCCGCCGCCGATCGCCGCCACGAAATTGAATATCCTTGAAAGTAAGATTCCTAAAATTGTCTCACATTATAATCAACATCAAAAGGTTTGATATTAGCATAATTATTAATTAAGAACTGTGTGTATGTGAATTTATACGCAAATGGGTAATTGCACCTCCTGGAGCAAAATCTTGGGCACCATAGGCACGTGTTTTTGTTCCGGGAATAAAATTAATAATTCCACTGACGATGTGTGGAGAGATCTAATCGATATTTAATTAAATATTTTGATATTTTTTGCTGTGAAGTAAAAATTTTTATACTGCGATAAAAAGCTGGGAAATGTTTCTTAATATGTAGATAAACTGAAGAAGGTTTTATATAAAAGAAAAAAAGGCAAAATAAATGCAGAGATGCATGAAATTTATTATGATTGTATTACTCCTATAAACTACTCTGAGTAGGTACTTCCCAGTAACTTCATATCTAATAACATTTTCATTAATTTCATTTTGATGTTAAAAAAAATACTGTAGCCACAACCAGGGGTCTTGAGTCAAGATTGAATAGGGTACTCCTTGGCAAACACTCTATAACATTGACCACATCATCAATTTCCATAATGGCAGCCACACACGTTCCACTATACTTGTGTAAGTATATTGGAACGTAAAAGAAAAGACAGAAAAAAAAAGTGTTTATTTACGTCAAACATGGCGCATACCTTAACATTTAATAACAATATCGACTAAAGTAGCACGTAAAACGGCCACCATAAGGTTCTCGACCACTATGATCGAGAGCGAGTAAAAAAAAACCTATCGATGAACTTTCAATTCCTCAAAAGTCTACTTATAGTCCTATTATGAACCTGTAAAATGGTTTGAAAGAGTTGCCTGTATTGGTCCTGGAACATAAAAGGCAATTGTATTACCAGAGGTGATTAAAACTCGCTAACTGACACATACCTGTGTTCTTTCAATTGTCCTTTTCGTTGCAGAGCTCCTGTTTATGTCTCTCCTGGTTACTGTTTCGGCCAGTCCTGCAATTTTAGCAGACATCAGTCTTAGTAAGCTTCATCCATGTTGTTGATATCTCCTTGACCCTTTACGAACTAAACAACCAAAATGGCAAAGTAAATTACAAACCTAACAAGACATTGTCACCTAATTTATGTTTCAAATATTTCAATTCTCCAAAGCACCCTGAGAATTCTAACATTGTTAAGATTGAGTTTAAGGATTAATAAGAAAATGAGTCACTGTTAATAACTACGTAGTTATTCATACAAATATCTCTCAAACAATTCAAGTGCTTTTATTCAAGTAATTTATTCAAAGAGACGTCAACTATTCAAAGTGTAATTTCTTAGAGTATTATAAATCGAATTAAAGCAACTGAAGTAAGGAGATTAGAAAGTGATAATGATTGATGACTATAGTTTTGCGTCTTCGGTAATAACATAATTGGATAATTATTTAAGTTCGTTTTAAGTTCGAACTAGTAAATAATATTATCACTTTTCGTGCCACCTGCTGTTAGTTTAAATGAAGGATTGAATTAGTTATTTGTTATGTTTTATTTACTATCTCTATGTATACTATCTATCTTCAAATAGAAACGACTGCCTCACAGTGACAGTCGACATTTACTCATATTTCCCAGCGTGGTTTAGTGTTGAATATTAAATATTATATCCTTGCAATAAAATCTATCTAACAATACGTAAACCTCACAGAATATAATGATCGGTATTATGCACAATATGTAACTAGGATAATACGTGGGTATTGTTCTAGTTACATATACCTTATTCAATTATAAAATTAAGTTACAACCATATTTAAGGACTGATTTTTTTTCGGTGGTGTTTTCAAAAGAAATTATTTATGGCAAATAATATAGGATTCGACGCACTAGACTGGTCGAGAGTCGGTATTGGTATCTGTACTATGTACATACAGACACTCTAATGAAGCAATTTTTTTAAATCATATTTGTAACTCGTAAGTCTGTACCGTAACCACTGGGCCACTACTGCTCAGACACGCCCAGCCCAATTTTATTGTATCATTTTGTACTATTTTTGTATGTCAAATAAATATTTTCTGTTCTGACACCAAAAATACATAATCGCTAAAGATTCTACCCATAATCATCATCAAAGCCAGCCCTATCGTTTACAAACAAATCTGGCGAATCGTTAAGACTAAACGGAATTTCTTCAGTGAATTAACCTCAAGTTTTAATTACATCTGACTTTAATGAATGTCGGGTAAATGTGCGGAAACAAAAGAGAATCAACTGTTCTGGAGACATTGAGATAAGTGGACTGAGGAGCTTTGTAGATACTGTATACAATGATGATTGGTCTTTGGAATGGCGCAAAATAAAAAATATCATATATTATATATTTGTATGTATTACTAAATAATAAAATAATAATAAAAATAATGTAATGTAATTATGTAATATACTTTTTTTGTTGTTTTTAAATAAATTAATAGCATATTTATAATCGTAGGCGTCAGAAAAATTGCTAAGAGCGGTTTATAATCCGTAATGAAATGTCTATTGAAATTCCTTTAATTCCAAATATAGCTGTCTTGAATTGACGGCTATACCAAACTTCAAACTATTATTTTGTTATTAATCAAAAATTGCTTAATTTCTTGCTCAAGGTTCTATAAAGAGATACTAGAGAAAGGACCAGGTTACTTATTGCTATCTTTTTTACGCCTTCTATAGTGCCTTATGTTATCCAATAATCTAATGATCCCTTAACTGGTATTTCCCGTATGTTATTCGTAATTTACTGGAAAGGAAGTAATTATATACACATTTTTCTAGTTTGGGCTGCAATATTACTCCCTATTGCAACATTGCATTACAATTTTAATAGGAACTGCTGGGGAATCTAAATATTGTAACTTTCATTCACCATACTTTATACTGTAAAATTTTCTTGATTTAAACCCCATTAGAGTTGAAAACTATTATCGATAACAATTGCTAAGAATTTTCAGTCTTTTTATATTCGCTGAAGAACTCTATCGAACAATGATGCCTCAATTTTTCCGCCATTTTGCTACTGCTGAAAACAATAGGTAAAACGAAACGCCTTAAATCCTTGCATTGTTTGAATCAAGACCTCTGCAATTAATATAATAGTAGGTTTGCGAACAATAAATGTTTGGTGTAGATTCAGAGAGAATTCAGAAATATTTATGTATACTACTTGATGAAAGGTTTATTTTATAATTCGTTACACTTAATGTTTTGATTTTAATAGAAACAAAAAATATCCATAAGATCCTTTTTTTTTAGATGGGAAACCATCCAATCACTTCTCCTGCACTTGGTTGAAGCGGGATATGAGATTCTCACTGACTAAAACCCACTCCTATGTTCTTTCTTTGCCTTGCATTCTACAGGCGAACCCATGGCTCCAAACCATAAGATACTTGTGTTCTCAAAATATCTAAAGAAAGATGTGTAATAAAGTCATAATCACATAAAAGCAGTTATTCAAGTATCACTGGTTGGGCACTCTTAAATACAATCAGAGATATTAGTAGATTAAATGGTATAATTCATGCCATCAAAATGTATAACCCCTACCATACGTCGTAAAGTCATCATTAATACGGTGTTAGAAAGGAATAATGCCACACGACCTGTATAGCTTTGTCTCACTCTCACGCTAGAATTATAATGATTTTAGGACGTCATGACAAGGTTTCAGTAAACCTTTATGACCGTACAAAGTTCCAAGTTCCATCATACAGAGTTGTAAGTGTTATACGTATCACCACAGTTTAAACACCGGGTTTATATGGATTTCCTATCTGGAGCTCGTAAATACGACCGAGTTTTGTACTAAAATCTTGATGACATCTAACGGTTCAAACATTGTTCAGATGCGGGAACATCAATTAAGTAATGTGGGACGAAGCTGTTGTATTGTAAGTAACTACTAGTATTATTAACTAGTATTAGTACTAGTTCCTAATACTAGTTAGTAACAAGTACTAATACTACTTCTAATAATAATAATACCGGTAGCTTGGACTCTGCTCCTGACATCGGTGGACTACTGTTTTTATATTTTTAAATGTTTTTTTTTTTAATATATATTTGTTATAAAAAATATTTAAAAATATCAAAATATGTACTATAAGAAAAATAAAGGAAATAATACTAGTATTAGTAACTAGTATTATTGTAGTACTAAGGAGATTAGTTTACTGTGTGTTGGTGAGTAAGAAGTTTTGTAATCAGGAGGAATCAAAGAATCACCAAAGTTAAGTGGCAGTGGGAAGGGCATATTGCTCACAGAATAGATGGCCGATGGGTAGAAAGGCAAGGTGGACCGATGACCTGGTAAGGGTTGCCGGAATCTGATGGATGCGACACACACAGCACCGGTCGAGGACTTAAACTCACCTAGTAGCTAGATTTGGAAGCAAACAAAAAACAATCGCTGCGAGTTAAAATTTGCAGCTGCATTCAGTGAGACTGGCAGCTGACCTTATCATAGATGACGAAATGAAATAAATACAAATGATGTATTAGCTAAGAAGCTAGCAAGATTAATTGAGCTCAAGAAAAAATATCGACATATTAATTGGATCACTGCTATGGACATTACGTTGAATCCATAATGTACAGAGAAGTGAAAAAATATAAAGAATTAGAGATTTTTATTTTTCAAAAAAAGTGTAATCTAACTTTGCTTTTGTTTTAATCAAAACAATCCTTCAAAACAACTCTATTGTCCCATCCGTACTTCCAAAACAATTCAGCCTATTACTCGAAAAACTTTGATGAACTCTCGACCCACTTAGAACAACGAACAGATTTCGGGATAGTATTATCATTCTCTCAAATCTTCACTTGCCTTTTGCCAGTCATTGAGTAAATACGCCTTTATTCCTCAAATCCTTTATCTTAAAGAAGCTCAATGTGCCCGCATCCTTACGAACCTTGAATGCCAGCACTTTTGTTGGCTCTTATTCTACGATTCTGAACTTCTTTGCTTTTCAATCCGCGGCTGTTAATGAGTCGACTTCATCAGAAAAGTGGTCTGGTCTCAGCTTTATAAAGTTTAGTGTGTCGATAAGATGGAAGAATTACGTTTCGCAGCTAACTGTGGCAATTGCGGGATAGAAATCTTATTTATTTTCTGTTTAGTTGATCATTAACAATGATTTCCAGGCTTGTTTTTCTTTGTAATTACTAAGTGCGTAAAATGGGGTGTATAGAGACTTAGGAGTGAATAAGGAGACAAAACTTTAAAGCGTATTTTCTTGATATTTGAATATATTTTTTGCAGCATTTAACTATATCAATTTATTAATGAATCGTTATTCTAAAAAATCGATGCTTTGTTAGAGGTCGATATTATGGTATCAAAGAGCAAAACCAAACCAAAGTTAAGTCTCTATTCACCCCTAAATCTCTATTCACCCCATTTTACTGTAGTTAAAGACACAATTATAATTATAGTACCTAATCGCATTTTTTTTTTTTTTTTTTTTTTCGATGGGAAAAATCATCTTTAGAAAGCTTGTTAACACGTTGAGTGCGATACCAGGTCTAAACATCTTGTATATGTCTCGCTTACAGTGCGGCTAAGAAAAGTATAGACTTCTTTGTCGTGCGGAAGGAATAACTTCAATTTGGTTTGGTGTAGGAAAGAGATGTATTTTACATGAAGCCAAAAATAGAAGAAGTTTTCATAAAAATTACAGTGTTTAAAAGCCTGGTGCTGCCATAATGGAAGTTTTTACCAGATGTACCTTGTACCGCAAGAATTGAAAGTATAGAAAAATCACTGTCGCAGCGAACGTGTTAAGCCTCTCTAAGATCTCGGATGTTCTTTGTATGTTTTTGTTAGTTATTACAGGAAATCAGAAACCTACAAATCAGAAAACCAGTGTTACCAAGGGTATCGTGTTAACGCTTGGGTAAAACGATACCGTTAATAAGACTGGGTTATGGAGGTCATGTCGACAATGTCTCTATGCAAAACACTCAGCTGCATTTAATTAAACTAGAAGATACTTTTAGATGAAACTTTTACTGACTAAACGGTCACCTGTGTTCCTTCAGTTGCTCTTTGCATTCCTGCGAGTAAAAGAAATGGCTGCAACTGTGAAGAAACAGACATCTTCATGCTCCTTCCACCACTGCAGGACACGCCCCTGGCATTCCAATATCTGGAGTATACCCTGAAATCGCCTTTTGATTTGACGGCGCGTAGTATTCCACTTGCACTTCAAAAAGATGCCGATAAAACTGAAGAAGACTTGTGCCTGCTAGAATCGTGACAACGTCTGAAAGAATTACCGTGGCCAATGAGAATGCAAAGGGCAAATGAAAGTGGTGGGTTTTTGTTAGTAAAATTTGACACACCATCTTGCTCCAATCTAGGTCGGACGAAGTCATTTGATGATTTTTCCACCCCAAAAAAAGGCAGCGGTACTTGTAGAACTACATTGCACACACGTGGACTACGTACGACGATCTGAGTGCGTCGGTCTCCATATTTTTTTTATAGAAACTAGACTTGTAGAGCTACACTAGATCCACACCACGCGACGCTACCTAACGTCACATAGAAACTGAGCCTAATTTATTTAGGAAAAGGAAGATAATGATGCGTTTAGGCCTGAAACAATACTTGCACAAGTGTGTTAGAGGTTTCCCTTAATTATCTAACGGACAACTTGCACCTCAGTTGTAATAACATCATTGCGCGGTCACCAATTCGCCTGCCAACTGTCGTGATTATGGCATATTGGCCCAGGCCATTTGGTAGTAACGGCCTATGGGCTAATTTCAGCAACAGACGGGTTGATAATTTCGACTATTATGCCACCAGCTCAGTCCAAATATGTGTTTGGGATTTACAATTCTGTTATAACAACCTAATCAATTCATTTGGTGGACCCCTGGACCCTCTAGCGTTTTCACGACGTGCTGTTTCGCACTTCATTGTAGACCCTATTTTTGATATTTACAGACGATTTTATGAAGACCGACTTATTGACGTTCTTGGATAAATAATGTACAAATAAAACAAGTTAATATTTTATAGTATACGCCAAACGTCCGGTTGGTGTTTGACAGAATTTCGTGAAACCATGCGCAAACGCTGGTGTTCGCTTGGAATGGGACACACTGAGACTTCTCCTTGGATAAACTGATAGTCAGACTTTTTGACGTCTGACTACCTATAACGACTATCAAATATCTTCGAAAGACAACTGGAACCAACGACTTAGTAACGGCAAAGATATGATTAGATTCAGTTATTGTCAGACATTTTCTCTCTTCGAATAATATCAAAGATAATTTCATCATTGTCTCACCGCCACCTGCAGTGCTAACCGTAATAATTTGTGATTGCGTCATAGTTTCTGAGAGTACCTACATTCAAGGTGGGATGTTACCTGAAATTGAAATACTTCGTGCATGACAGTATCCACAAATATCACATTTACTCACAAGAAGTATGTTTATCATTATATTAATGTCTGCAATGTAAATAGAATTCTCTCTGTATTTTTAGAGTGTTTGGTTTCCAGTACCTATAACTAAATGCAACCTTGTTTGTATTTCACATAGACAGGGAACGGACGCCGGGACCCCGACCCTGCTTTCCGGCAACCGTAAGGCTTGCAGACGACGAGCAATGGTGAGCTCACCGTCTGGTCTCAACGTTTCAAAACTGTAGCACAGTAGGGCCTTGGCTTTGGAGGCAACAGTCACACATGCACAATATGCGCGTGGAGATGCAACGCCGGGGTGAAAGTCCGCTGCCGCGACAGGTCACGGCATGGCGGACAGAGCTCCGGCGGGATCTCATGGTGAAATGGC
Organism: Mythimna albipuncta; assembly: GCA_929112965.1. Lineage (NCBI taxonomy): Eukaryota > Metazoa > Arthropoda > Insecta > Lepidoptera > Noctuidae > Mythimna > Mythimna albipuncta. Next base: position 15,302,242 of record OV815969.1, read on the forward strand.
GTCAACGACTATCGCAACCCAGTGCTGGGCATGCCACAATCATGGCGGTAAGTCCCCTCTTTGAGGCGTGGCTGGAAAGGCCTCACGGCGTTCTTACCTTCCGCATGTCGCAGGTCCTCACCGGACATGGTTCGTTCGGGAGTTTCCTGCACCGGATTCATGCGGAAGTGACGCCCGGGTGTCGCCACTGTGCGGAACGCCACGGTGGAGCACACGGTCGAGGTGTGCCCTGCTTAGGCGGAGCATCGCCGTGCCCTCGTGGGGGTGATCGGCGGCGGAGACCTCTCGCGCCGGGCCTTGGTTGAGGCCATGGTCCGGAGCGAGGAGGAGTGTCAGGCGGTCGCCAACTTCTGCGAAGCAGTAATGCTCGCAAAGGAGGAGGCCGCACGCATCAGGCAACGGCGTTACCGCCGCCGCCGTCGCCGGGATTCTGATCCCGATTTCCGGCCAACGTAGACGCGGGCTTGCGGACAGTGAGCAATGGGTAGCTCACTGTCCGGTCGTCCGGTAACTGTCCGGACCAAGCCCAAGTCGTCGACGGCGCGCACTGTTCCCGCGCGCCTTAAGGAGTTGTCAGCAACAGCAGGGGCCCAGCCGGGTCGAAGCCTACTGGGGCCAGGGTTATCCGAAAGGGCGCTCGAGCCCCGGTATGAAGGCTAGAAGGAACGGGGTGGGTCTTTTAGTCAGTAAAAGTCTGACACTATCTCCCGCTCCGCCCAAGGGCGGGGGATGTCAATGCATGATTTTTTCACACCATAAAAAAAAAGGGCCTTGGCTTCGGCCCTACTGTGCTATAGTTATTTTAGGGCCATGTCCTGTAACGCTAGGCAAAGAAGGAAGATAAGGAGGTTCCCACCTTAAAATAAAAAGTATTTTACGCGGAGCGACTTTCTATCTAACCACGACAACCCAGTATCTCCCATGCACGACTGAATTTCCGCAACGACGGTTAAAAATGCACAAATGACAGCTGGGACCCATTGGTGCTTCCTGAGACAAAGGGGAAACTCGTTATGTTACGTTATGGATAGTATATTAAACTTGTCTCGAAGTTAGAGAGTTATGTTAATGGTTTTAATGAATATAATTGTGTAAAGTAATGGGGAATCGAAAATGGCCGGAACTGCTTCGAAAAAAGAATGTTAGGGCCGTGCTAGTTTTTTGCTTGGCTTGGCACTTACGTAAAATGATATTACGGCAAATATATATCATATCAGACTTTAACTGACTAAAATCAAACCCGTGTTCCTTCAGCTGCCTTTGCGTTCTATGAACATGGGTTTCAGAGTTCGTCCCATGGCCTCAGTAGTCTTCGGCCCTGCTGTTCGGTATTGCTGACATCTCTTTGAAGCGCCCGTGGAATACGGGCCGGACGGCAAGCTACCCATTGCTCATCGTCTACCTATGTTGGCTGTTAGTCGGGCAGACGGTTCATGAGTATATCCGTTATCTCACGAGTGTGGCCGCCTCCTTCGCTTGCATTACTGCTTCGCGAGTAGGCGGTTCGCGATGCGACCGCCGCCCATCTCTCTTTGCTCTGGACCATGACTTGAACCAGAGCCTGGCGCGATAGGCTGTCGTCAGCGGGCTACCCTGGAGCATGAATCTTAAGTAATTTTATTTAGTTATATAGTAATGATCTTTATTTCGCAAGAAGATTTTAAAAACACTTTTACACGTCATTTTTTTTTCGTCAATTTTAAAGCTAGTTGAGGCCGGTTTACTAATATCTAAGCAGTTAAATGACAATGCTGTATGAATTTTCAATTGAAAGCACTTTAGTACAGCTGGATACACTTGAAGTAATAAAGACAATAGTTGTAATTCAAATAAAGCATGTTCTAAACTATAAATAGGTAATATAACGTTTAGAAGATGCCAACGCTTGGTTCTTAAATATGAAAAGGCTCAGAATTTACTAACCATCTTGAAATATCATCCATCTATATGATAATCTTAGAAACTATTTGTATGAAAATTTTATAAGGATATAGAGAGCATTTGAATGTTTCCAAATTTCCAAGTATTCATTGAATATAAATTTCGAATAGCTCTGGTTTTAACAGCACTGTATAAAATGGCGATCTCATGACTATCACAGCTTCACCTAATTGTGTTAAATGCAGAATAATTGAGGACGTACAACATATTCTGGTGAAGTGTGAGCGGGTCAAATGCCTCAGAAGAAATGTTTAGCACTTTAAATTTGTTAGATATCGGTTTTTGCAACAACATCTTAGCTAAGCCTACATCAGACGAAGCAAGAGTTTTATACAAAATTTATTACATTCATCTAAAATAAATCATAATACAAAATTTGGCTATGATGGAGCGAAATGGTCAAAATTATGACACGCTATTAAAAAAAAAAGAATGGCGATATTTACGGTGAAAAATAAAAACCCTAAGTTTTGGCCATTTTATTTATACTTCTAAACTAATATTATAAAGCTGGAAAGACTATTATATATTTTTATTGTTTAACCTTTCAAGTACCGTAATTAGAGACACAATATAAAGACAACAGAGCGAACGTCGGCGTGGATTAAATGCACTAATCTCAGAAACCAACTGGTTAGAATTGAAAAATCATTTCAATGGTGAATAGCCTTTTTAGCGAGAAAGGCTATAATTTATATAACTTCACGGTACTAATAATATAATATAATATAATATAATATTCCACAACTATCACACAACGCCGTCTAGTCCCAAGCTAAGCAGAGCTTGTGTTATGGGTACTAGACAACTGATAAACATACTTATATATTTCTAAATACATACATATTATGTATAAATTACACCCAGACACAGAATAAATTATCATGCTCATCACATAAACATTTGTCCTGGGTGAGAATCGAACCCACGACCTCCGGCATAGCCGTCAGAGCCAGAGAGAGTCAGAGAGAGGGTGGAGATGATAGAACCGGAGCAGTAACCAAAGATGCGGGTGGAAACGCGGGATGCAGCTAGCAGTACGTATGATACAATAATAAATGCATTTATGCTAGGAAAACAAAATGGGCGTTTAAAGCGACAAAATGATTCTATAAATTAATTATTGTCACGTTTTACGTTTACATAATTAATTTATTTATGAAAGATTATCCTGGTTTTATGATTTCTATAATAAATATTCATGTAATAACTGGGTCCAAGTTCTTAGGCTCTGAATGGAGTGTGAGGTAGTGGCAGACTTTTACTGGCTAGAACCCACTTTTTTTTCATGGTGGGGAAACCATCTAATGACAACTCCCGCTCTTGGGCGGAGCGGGAAATCTCTCGCTCAGCATTTCTCTGACTAAAACCCACCTCATTCCTTCGTGCCTTCATACCAAGGCTGAACTATCTCTCAAAACTAACCCTGGCCCCAGTAGGCTTCGACCCAGTTAGCCTGCTGTTGCTGACAACTCCTTGAGGCGTGCGGGAACAGTGCGCACCGTCGACGACTTGGGCTTGGTCCGGACAGTTACCGGACGGTCGAACAGCGAGCTACCCATTGCTCGGCATTCGCCTGCGCCTTTGGTGACCGGGAATAGCCCTGTGACTACCGACACCCGGGGCGTGGTCTGCTGGTCGGCTGTCTTACCGAAGATACTTACAAGACTAATTCCACACAATATCTACCTACTACAGAAGCGTTTCATAAAATCACTCACAAGCACTATCATAATTAAATTAACTAACACAATTAAAACATTAAGTACTTCACACTAAGTACATTTGAGAGCTCTATTAAATTATCATTATACACCATCCTGTACCATCTGCTCCCAAGTCCCAGTATTTGTTCCAATAAGCACTTACAACTTATCTCAGTATGACTTATTTCTCCAAGCATAGAACTATACGACGGACTTTTCGGCAAAGTTAATAATGCTTTCATAGAACGAACATTATGTCTTGTTGCGTAGAGATATGGTTTATTATTGTGTTAGCTGACGGTAAAGTTGGATGGTCTTGAGTCAACTTAGACAAATGTTTGTTAAGGAGTTTCTGCACCTGTGTTCGCGTCATATGTCTTTGTCGGAAGATTTCTGCGAGCTGTTCTGACAATGATCGAAGGTATCATGGCTTTGACCTGATGTCTCTTTTACTAGTTCTGAGTTGTGGTTATTTTAAGTTATGCAGAATATTTTTAATTTTTAATAAGGAGCTTGAAAAGAAACAAATAAACAAGCAAACAGACTTTTTGCTAAAAATCAAGTACAAATACGAGCATATATACCTTATGGCAATCCAAGAAAGTTTAAATGAGATTTTCTTGTGAAAAGAACAAAATCATGATAGAGTGGTGTTAAAAAATAAATTGTAAACTTTATCAGTAACTAGCTAACTTGGCAATAAAAATTGTTGTGCCTAAAAAAAAATCAAAGAAAAATATAAAAGTTAGAGTTATTCATGCCTACCAAATATACACAGTAAATTTCATAAAAATCGGTCAAGCTGTTTCGAAAGAGTTCGATAACAAACACTGTGAAACGAGATTTTTATATTTTTAGATTACGAAGCAAATGTTTTATGAATTTCATGTAAGGAACTATCACATAGTTAAGCCAACTGCCAAAATTACAATAAGATCTTAATAATATTCACAAACCAATCATTTGAGTTATTCAAATACAATACAATTGATATAGCACCAAGCAATATAAAGTATGCAACCGCTATATTTCACAGCATTTGCGAAGGAAAAATCTGGTGTAAATCTGAGAAAATCCTTTGGGTAGACGGCCTAAGGCGCTCAAATAGGATCAGGTCAGGCCTTGCAAGGACGGCTTATTGGCGGCTCAGCTCCATGCATATTAAAACCACCTGCAGAGAGAAGTTGAGCCAGAAAGAATATTTTATTAGTTGCAAAAGAACTACGGATGAATTATTTTCTTTTCTTACTGATTCAGACATCTCAGATCTATGGTAAAGTATGCACTCTGTACCATGTTTAAAGCTGCTTCTATGTGGATACCATGAAGACATTATAAATAATATGAAAAAAATATGGCGGATGTTTTCTGTGCAACATACGAGTTGCCGTACTGGTTGAATTATTTTTTGCTAGTACCCTATTTCAAACGTAATAAACTCGTTGAGGGATGAGGCTGAAACGTATTTAATCTAACAAACACTAGCTTTTGCCCGCGGTTTTGCCTACATACATAAAATAAAATATACCCTATGTCTCTAAGGAATAAAGCAGATTTCTATCGGTGAAAAATATTTCGCAATCAGACCTTCAGAGATTACCTCCTACAAACAAAAAAAAAACAAACTTTACCTTTTATATGAAAGCTACAAACGCTGTCATAAGAAGCAAGTGCACACAAGAACGTACACACCCATAATATATATAAAATGAAATATAACGAAAACAGCGCACACAATTTTACACACACCTTTGAGCGTATGGATATTATGAAAAGAATCGAATCCAATAGTACCTTACGTTCAACAATAGCGTTTTTGAACCTAGGTTAACGATACACTCCAAAACATAATTACACATAAACCTACAACTACCTAGGTTTTTTTACCTAAGGGTCCATTACTTAGGTAAAAACGTCAGAAGCTTGTACACGGTTCCAATCGGTCGTTTCCTATGGAAAAGAACCGACAAGAAACGAAGAGTTTCCTAGTGGTTACTCTTTCATAAAAAATACTGATTTTACGATATTACCATATTAAAAGTATGAGAGAACAGACAAGCTAGTCAATATTAAGAAATGCTAGCTTCTGACAGCTGCGTCACCTGCGTGAAAGTCAGAAAGACATTTTTTTTATAAGTGGTAAAATCATCCAATAACATCTCTGTGCCTTTGAGCAGGAGATAGTAATAGACTTTTACAGACTAAAAACCCACTCCTGTTCCTTCGTTGCCTTTCGTACCTGGGCCTAATCCTCCTTTCGGAAGCAGACTTTTGGCCCCAGTAGGCTTCGATCCTATTAGGCCCTTACGATATGCTTACAACTCTTTAACTCGGGCTACCCGTGTGACAAATTTCATCTATTTTCGTTTAGTAATTTGAGTGTATAGTGGTAACAAACACATTTACATTATATCACATAATATAAATGTTCGTCTGTGATAGAATGGAACCTTTAAAATAACTCATCGAAAATATCTTTCAATACATCAAAATCTTTTATCAGACCCGAGGCCCACTGTTAATAAAATTCTGTTCATATTTCCCGCACTGAGAAAATATTTTCGCACAAAAAGATTTTAAAATTTCTCAGCAAATTTAAAATTTTCCAGATCGTTCCCTTTATAAAGAGAAATTCAGAAAGTGCCTCTTTGTATGCTAAGTGATGGAACTCAACAGCAACACGACTGCATTTCTGTTTACTTATAAAGTACATTGGATATTTAACATACAATATACGTAAGCATAGTGATATTATTCCACTATTATGCTGACCGGTAAATATTATAAACAACCCGACATACTGTCACTTAACAGGCCTGTTGGTCTAGTGGTTAGTGGCCCTGACTGCTATGCCGGAGGTCGTGGGTTCGATCCCCACCCAGGACAAATGTTTATATGATGAGTATAATCATTTGTTCTGTGTCTAGGTGTAATTTATCAATAATATGTAGATATGTATTTAGAAATATATAAGTATGTTTATCAGTTGCTTCATAACACAAGCTTTGCTTAGCCAAGGGACTAGACGTCGTTGTGTGATAGTTGTGAAAATATTATATTATATTATTATACTAAGAACACTACAAAGAGTTACTGCTATGGATTGTAATGGATGACTGAAGAAACATAGGTGGGTTTTAGTCCGTAAAAGTCTGTCACTTACTCTAGCTATAAAAAAAAAATGGTTCGTGATCCATGATCGTGATTCTGGAGAAGGCGCAACACGTGTTTTTCTTTCATTCTGTTCTGTCACTCATCACACTATCACTAACTACCTTTTCTTTCATATCGCTTCTTACACAATCCATCCATCTTCTCTTTGGCCTCCCTCTCCACCTCCACCCATCCACATGTAAACTTATAACTTTTTTAGCAACATGAGTTTCGTCCCTCCTTTTCACATGACCATACCAAGACAAACGATTCCCTTTCAACTTTTCAGTAACAACCACGGTAACATAATAAACATAAAAAAACGATGGAAACTTAGAAAAGTAAAACATATTCCATCTAATAACATGCACAAGAATAGGTAACTTATTATAATTATGATGATTAATCATTTCTAATTATTAGATATCATATCAAGTTTGACCTTAAACTTACGAAGACCTTACTTATCACTCTCTGATAAGAGGTCAGCGAGTGTTATCATAATTATTGCATATAGTTTCGCACAGACTCATATCATTTACAGATAGTTATATAAAACATACAAATTACAATAACAAAGTTATGATTTTCTCGGTGATAGAGATACCTTACCGTATGTTACATACCCACTGACATAGCTCAAAGAATCGCCAATCTTAGAAATCAGTAGGCAGGATATATTTCTCGCAGAACACATGGTCAATGGAGGCCAAAATGTTCTGGATTTGCGAACGCATATTAGAAGACACGGCGTTGGTACGCTCCCTCAAATTAGAAAGAAAGAAAGAAAGAAAAATAATTTATTTGGTACAGCACAACACAATAATAAATAAAAAAACACGTATCAAAAGTAAAAGAATCAAAAAGAGAAATAAAAAAAAAATACAGTTGTTGTGTGCCTCATGGCTACACCAAAATAGTTCCAGTTCAGCATGAATGCCAGACAACAAGTGCATGACGCTGGTTTTCAACTGAACCTTGTGACGCAACGGACGCAAAACTGGTTTTGGGTTTCAATATAATGTATTATTAGTGATGGATAGGTACTGAAATAATATACATACATAAATTAAATGATAACCTGCTGAGGGTCGCTGGAATCCGCTGTATATGGGACGCACAGGACCAACCGTTATGGTGACACTAGAGTGAGGCCATCTTTTGGCTGAAGTGATGATAATGATGATGAGGAATGTTTCTTATCTTTTGCTCACAGCAGTTTTCTATACAATGGTAATAATACCATTTTTTTTACGTGGAAAAATCATCTGTTGCCATCCCCACTTTTGGGCGGAGCGGGAGAGTGTTAACTGTTCCTTCTTTGGCATTGTTCCGAGGCCCCGGAGATCTCTTTCGCATCACCCTTGGCCTCAGTAGGCTTCGACCCTGCTGGGGTGGTATGGTATGGTTGCTGACAACTCCGGTCCGGACGGTTACCGGATGGGCGGATAGCGAGCTACCCATTGCTCGCCGTCCGCAAACCCGCGTCTACTGTGGCTAACCATACCAATGGGGTAATAATGACTGGTTATGGAGAGTCATTACAAAATGATGAGCCAGCTTTTGCCTGAGGGAAGGTAATTGATGAGGTTCACGATGAACAAATCCAAGAAGATGCATGTCTACTATTGATACAGTTGTAGTAATTTCGTGAACTCAAAGGTTCAGTTATAGAGGTCCAATGTTCATTAATTCAGATGTCCCATAGTTGTAGTCGGTATATGTTCTGATTATTATTTTTAGGTGAGATATCATGAAATAACTGGTCCCGCTCTATGTGGAGTGAGACGGAGAATCAGATTTTTGCTGACTAAAACCCCTCTTTGTGCATTAACCATTTTCTTTGTCCTTTGAGTACCAGAGCCGAAGTGACTCTTTAGCAGTATTGCAGCCCTAGACTTTCTGATTACCTGTTTTCTTCTCATCACCATCACAGTATAGATTCTTGCTTTGTCAGACAAAACAAGCTTTTAATGAAAATTATTTTTTCATAGCATGATTTTATAGCTCAGTATACCTAATACTCATCAAGACGAATCATACGAGCCCAAAGTTGATGGGGTTGTGTCGTTTAACTACTAAGTTCCTATAGCTTCCTTCCGGTTCCATCATCAGATCAGCTCTATGTCATAATAATTTTGTATTGTCATCTGATTTACACATGCTTGCAAAAATTTCAGCTCAATTGTTAACCGGGAAGTGGGTCTTTATTTTGCAAGATTTCACAGTTCAAATGAAACTCGGGACAAGTGAAACTAAAAGCTTATAAAATACACAGTTACGTTTTATATCGTACAGGAAATTAAATTAAACAATCAAGTTTTTATAAAAAGTCTATTTCATACTATGTCGAAAAGAATAATGTTATACAGTTGTGTGTATTGGCCTTAAAGCCAGTAAATAGATTCGATGTTGTGATTTCTCTTAAATATAAGACTATAAAAACTAGACTCTATTGTCACATAAATAAGTCTTATAATTAGGCTTTGGGTTGTGTCGCCGCTTTCATGTCGTTCATCTGAAAGAAAAAAATAAATAAGTATCTACTTTTTAGGTAATAATGAAATGGATTCTGCTATCTTTTTATCTATTGAAGCATATCTTTTTAAGAATTACAGAGACATGCGCCAGAAATTCTCACTGATATGTATTTGTGGAAATCACAAAACTATCATGTTATGATGACGTTTTTGAAATAGGGTTCGTCATTATTTCGTCGAGCAGTTGCAGGAAGTCCAACTCGTAAGTTGGAGCGAGTGTAATAGCTCCGACTTCCGAGTTGTAAGTCGCAAATTACAAAACCCAGCCAGGCGCATTACTTGTGTAATTTATTTCATCGGCACTGCTCTCAAAACGATGAAGGAAAACATCGTGAGGAAACCGATATGTCCTAGAACCAAAAATTCGAAGACATGTGACATTCACCAACCCGCACTGGGCTCGCGTGCTGGATTACAGCCCATTCCCTCTCATAGATAGGAGGCCTGAGGCAGTAGTAACATTAAAAAGGCTCGTTTAGGCAAGCAATTTCGCCTAGGCAAGGTTCAATTTTGATTGAACAAAGAAATAGCAATAGTCGAGATAGCCGCAGACTAACCCAATTTTATTATAGTAAAAAAAAAATCTTCGAAGATTGTTTACTACAGAATGTAACGCAATTTTTGGGTGCTGTCAAATCATATTTTAGATACTGCTTCTTCCTAAGTAAATTATTAACTTTCTTCAACGGAGGAATAGTTTATTCTCAAAAAACAAAATATCTCTTCCCTACAATTTTATCAGTTAGCAAAAATTTGGTGTGGAAAGTCCAATATTTTTTTTTCGTAATTTACTGTGACTATCTTTTAAAACAGGACAATAATTTTTGAAAGTCCTAACTTTCAATACGTTAGTCATTTCAATATGGATGTTTGTTTGTTGTTAATAAAATTAAATCATTGACGGGCCTGTTGGTGTAGTGGTTAGTGGCCCTAACTGCGATACCGGAGGTCGTGGGTTCGATTCCCACTCAGGACAAATGTGTGTGTAATTTATATAGGTATATGTATGTATTTAGAAATATATAAGTATGTTTATCAGTTGTCTAGTACTCATAACACAAGCTCTGCTTAGCATGGGACTAGACGGCCTTGTGCGATAGTTGTAAAATATATTATTTACTATTATTATATTTAGATACATTTGACAATGAACCCTTACCGTCTTAGTAACACCGTCAACAAATTGGTTGAAATTCTTCTTAACTTGTTCAGGGTCGAAGGCACTGGCGACTTGGGTGTTCACAGACTTGCCAAACTCTTCAATTTGCTTTTGTAAAGTCTCAAGATAGTTCTTGCCGTCACCAGCGGGAGCATCACGTTTCACGAACGCCTGAGTCTGTGGGATAGAAACGAAGCAAGTTAATCTAGAACTACATTAGACCGAAACACACGTGTGATTTGTACATAGAACGACGTTGCGTGGCGTGGATCAAGTGTTGCTCTACAAGTCTAGTTTCCATATAAAATTTATGGATACCGACGCGCCCAGATCAGTGTGTGTGGCACACGTGTGCGAAATGTACCTTTAATCTAACATCATCGTCTTTGCCTTTTCCGAACTAGTTTGGGGTCAGCTTTCAATCCAACTACATAGATGTGGACCTATCAGACTTCCACCACACGAAACTCCTTGTATAGACTAATATTTGTCACTCACGACTATTTGTATAAAGGCAACAAAGTAAAGTATGAGTAAACTCGAAAATAATAAATACTATTTTCACTAACACTAGACTCCTTATGCCTAAAAATATGTTTAAATATAATACTTGAATTTTGACATCTCAGCGCAGAAAGTTGGCTGCAGTATTGCTAGAGAGCCTGTATCAGAATTGAATTTTTGAATCTAAGAACGATCAAAAGCTTTCAATTCTTTATTTAAAAACGGGCAAGTGCGATTCGGACTCGCGCACTGGGGGTTCCGTGCAAACTACCACAATTCCAGAATAGAGTCTAAAAGATTTTTCCGAATCCCTTTTTTTTGACTTATTTGAAAACAAATTTACTGTTTTCATATTTTTTTCTATATCTATCCTATAAGACCTTGCTTTGTGCCAAATTTCAGGATTCTGGGTCAACGGAAAGTACCCTATGAATTTCGATTTTTGATAGTATCAAAATATACGTTTTTTGCGACATAAACGGCCGTATCTTTTTTATTCGTTAACTTAGAAGTTTGATTTTTTCATATCTTGTAGAAACCGCAGGCCTAAGTGTATGGTTTTAATTTCAACTCGATACCTTTACGCGTTCTTGAGATAAAGGGTCTTGACAGACAGACACACAGACAGACGGATGGACAACAAAGTGATCCTATAAGGGTTCCGTTTTTTCCTTTTGAGGTACGGAACCCTAAAAATCAAGGGCTAGGCTACGGTTTTTACACACTAGGTTTACTGAAAACAGGCACGAGTTTGATTAAGCAAAAACAAAAATAAAACAGAAAAGAATACTTACGCTAACTAGGCACACGGCCAGAAGAACGATCAACATCTTGTTCATAGTGAAATAGTTTGTGTTCACGTCTTTACAATGCAACTACACAATGCAAACTGCGTTCGCAACTGCAGAAATTCCCTTTATCTTGATGGCAACTGAGGAGTACGTTTGTACCTACAACTTATCGGAGTGACCCCGGGTCGATTGATCTAGGTAATTAATAAATAGGTTTGCAATTTACACAGTAATTGAAGTAGACTTTGGACTTGTCAAGTCGAATTCTATTCGTGTTTTTTCGAAGATTTTGGTTGAATGAGAGCTGAAAAGAACTTTTATATGACGCTAGATTTTGATGTAGGTTGCATTCATAAACATGTGTGGAGACATCTATGCAGCCAATGATGATGAATAATAATAATAAAATAATAATGATGGCGCCACATAGGAACTATAAAAATAAGAAATTCCGCATCGCGCAATCAAAGTTTTCCACGCGATTTGAATTTAAACGACAGCCCGAAATCAACTATCGGGCAGTTGCCCACCAGACATAACATCTTCCCTTTTCAACGGAGGTTTGCGGGAACGGGCGCCTTCAGTTGAGACTGGTCATCTGTTAACTAACTGCCAGTGACTTAATTAAAATTCTATTTTTTATTATTATCACTTATCTTTATTGTGCTCACATAATAGAAGCAACAAGAAATATGTAACGAAGATTAATGTAACACATAATATAATTTTAAAAAAATGGCCATGCAGTTTCTTGCACGTTCTTCTCCATAGAGATCTACGCTTTGGAACGTGCAATTTAGCTTCACTTGTTTCACTGACTGACATTTTGACAATTTAAAAGTGCCTGTAATTGGTCTATTTGAAATAAATGTTTCTGATTACGATCTACCAGTATGCAAAATTCCAAAATCCGTTCACAGGACGTTAGTCTACTCGTGTATAAAGTTTAATCGAAATTCATTCAGACGTTCGAGTATGAAGAAGTAACAAACATACACACTCAAAAACTTTTGAGTGTGTATGTTTGTTACTTCTACTTTGTGAGTAAAAATTGCTATTAGTTTTAAAGATTCATCTTGATCAGTAAAAGAACCTGTGTATAAGGCTAACAGTTAATGTAGTAAAAAATAGTATCGGCTTGTCGTACTAAACACAAATCATATTTCCTGTTTACCATCATCATTTCAGCCAAAGCACGTCTACTGTTGTACATAGGTCTCCCCCAAGTGTTGCCTTTTCTGTTAACGAGGCTAATCGCTGTAAAAATTGGCCACGGTGATTCATGATCGAAATACTTTCTGAGGATCATGGTATCTAATACCATCAATACGGATATTTTACATGTACTGGCTACCTGCTGAACCTTCACAACTGGCACCTTGACCTTGGATTACATCATCATTATCATCATCAACCTTTTTAATGTTCCCACTGCTAGGACTCAGGCCTCCTCTCTAGTAGAGGAATACGCCGTAATCCACCACGCGGGCCCAGTGCGGGTTGGTGAATGTCACATGTCTTCGCATTTTTGGTTCTAGGACATGCACTGTAGCCAGGTTTTCTGGCTTTTAACTACCCGTAACGAATGTCTAAAATCTACAAATGACACTTTTGTCAAATAGTTTCGACATTCATTTCGAGTAGAAAAGTCTATTGCCTTAAGAGTTGTTAAGAATCATCATCATCTTCCTGACCCTATCCTATAAGTCAGTCTATCCTGTCACCCGTCAAGTTATCACTAACTTCATTTTCTTTCATATCTACTCCCTACACAATCCTTCTATCTTTTGTTTGGCCACTCTCTCCACCTCCATCCATCTACATATAAACTGAAAACTCATTCATCCCACCTCTTCACATAACTATTAAAAATATTGAAAAAAGTATAATTTGCTCCCTATGAAATGTTTATTGATGTAACGACATCTATGGGGCCACATACGAACTTAAAGAAATACGAAATCCTGCGTCGCGCAATTAAGGTTCGTGATTTGAGCATTTAAGAAAGCTCGAAATGATCTATCGGGCAGTTGCCCACACCTGACATAATACCTGTCTGGTCTGAGGATCCTCACTGTTCAACGGAGGTTTGTGGGACTTTACTCTCTGTATCGCATAACTCCAAAGTTTCTATGTATGTGGGTTCAATTATCAGCACTTAAAACTCTCATAATGTCCGTTGTGGGTACAGGTTTTAGCTCAAACGGCCAGCCTCGCTCCACCCAGAGCGAGAGGAGTTATTTGATGATTTCCCTCTTGAAGAAGGCGTCTAAGTCCTCAGCGCTAAAGCCTACCTACCTTAAATCATATTTTTTATGACTTTCACACAACGTCATGTAGTCTCAAACTAAGCAGTGCTTGTGCTGTGAGTACTAGATCACTGTTAAACATACTTATATATTTCTAAATACACACATACACATATTATAGATAAACAAAACCCAGTCACAGAACAAATGATCGTGCTCATCACCAAAATATTTGTTTTGGGCGGAAACCAAACCCACGACGTCCAGCAATCACGGTCACTAACCATTAGACCTACAGGCTAGTCGGAAGTTATAAGTCTGAGGTGCACCTACTATTAACTATGTACTGTCCCTTTCGTCTTACTGCAGCTTTGGAATGTAAACGGGCAACCTAAGGGACATAGATGGAGTTTACTTAGTAAAAATATGTTTATCCTTCTCGAGCGGGAAGAATTTTTTAATGATTTCCCACTTCAATAAAGGTGTCTATTGATGACGCCGCTTACAATGGGCTAACTTTATTACATAGGTAGAGAAAAAGAAAAGAAAATTATGTTTATAAAAATCTATTTCGTACAAGGAACATTAATTTATAGAAATTGCATTTAGCAATACAGATTTGGTTGACAATTTTATGGTTTCATTTTAAGGTGTGTTGATGTGGCACTATTGAATTAGTTATTTTGTTAAAAAATAGTAGTCTTATTAAGCTGCTGGTTTGTCTCCTGCCGGTGCTGGTTTCAATTTGTCGATCTGAAAAGAAATTAAAAATTTGTATTAATTTCTTTCTTGTCTTTCCGAACAAATAATTATCTTTGGACATATTTTAAAACCATAAAAGCGGGTGCCAAATGGAGTTGAGGTGTGCAAAATATGAGGACCGACTTCTGTGAATAATTTTGGACTCAAGGGGTGTAAAAATAAATGGCCCAATATACCTCCTGGTAACATCCAGAATCATAATCTGCATGCTTTTTTGAATCCAAAACTATTCACAGAAGCCGGTCCTCATATTTAGCACACTCAACTCCCTTTGGCGCCTCCTCTAATATACTTATTTTAAGTTATGCAGTAATATACAACGTGTAACATTAAATGCGCAAAAACCTCTGACACCCCAAATGATTTTTAATACAATTGACCTTATTCTGTAGGAAAACTAAAACATTTAAAAAATTAAAGGTTCTTCGTGCAGTTTTAGTTTATTTAAAATTTGTATCTGCTGTTCTTATTCAATATAAGAACTTTTATCATCCCGCGTATGAGAAAATTTGATTGGACTACAACCATTTGTGCTTATTTACCAATTTACCTATATGATGGCTTGACCTATTAATAAATAGACAAGGCAACATTTCCAATTTTTTTTTTTTGGAAAATGTTTTGTAGTGTTTAAAAGTGTTTTAATTGATTCTGGTCGCTATTCTGATCAAACTATTTTAAGGTTTTGCGCATTTAACGCCTTTAGTGCCTCAAGGAATTGTCAGCAACAGAAGCAAGAGTCTGACACTATCTCACGCTCCGCCGAAAGATGGGGGATGTCATTTGGATGATTTTTACCCACCAAAAAGTAGTAGTTAAATATGCTTACCGCTTCCTTTGCAGCGTCAATAGCTTTTTCCAATTCAGTCTTAATCTTTTCAGGGTTAAGGGCTGCGGCGGTTTGTTCGGATAAAGTCTTTCCTAATTCTACCAACTGGTTTTGCAGATCTGTAAATTGCTTCTGCAAGTCTGACACCGCCGCCGGAGCGTCGCGTTTCACGAAAGCGTGAGTCTGTAAAAAGAACAAGACGTATTGAAATTATTCAATTTAATTCAAATATTTATTTCAGATAATTATCCATATGTGTTAGTAGTGGTACAAACTTAGCTTAAGGTTAGTATTTAATTAAAATAATAAACAACCAATGAACCATTGCACGAGCAGTTCAATGATTCATTAGTCCATTACAATAAATGAGACACCATTACACTTATCCACCTTCGTAACAGGGGGGAGTCCCCACCTGTCTGAAAACACATTCAGGATGCCATTGGAAGAAGAGCGCAGGCGCGCCAACATGGAAGCGCATCGCTTCCGCATGATTGCGGTAAACCCGTCAACACATGCGTCCGCGAACATCCCTGATGCGCTACATCGCCACGGCAACCCCAAAAGCACCCTGAATGCGTTATTGTACTATACGCGCAGGTCGCTGTATGCCCGCTGGGTAAACTTGGTCCACAGGCTGCACGACTGACAGAACGCCTTAAAAAGTGTTATTTTGACAGAGTCAGTACAGCGTGCAAACCTGCGGGCCAGCATGTAAAGTCAGAGGTCATTATGTACAGTCAGAGGTCAAAAGTGCAGTAGCACTCTTTTTTTTTATGGTGGGAAAAATCATGCATTGACATCCCCCGCCCTTGGGCGGAGCGGGAGATAGTGTCAGACTCTTACTGACTAAAAGACCCACCCCGTTCCTTCTAGCCTTCATACCGGGGCTCGAGCGCCCTTTCGTGCACTCTAGGAATATTGAAGTGTCTATAAATTCTTTGTAAAAGACAGTCGTGACTGATTCTAGTTAACTGATTTTTAGTTGTGAACTAATCAAACTTTTGTTTTGCTACGTAGTTTGTTAAACCAGTAAAATACATTAGTTTTAGTATATGCGAAACTCGAAAAACGAGTCTAGTATTTTTATGTAAAGAATCTAAGTTCAAAATTTCATATCTGTATTATAAATAATCACAAAGTTATAAGCTTGTTATGTTAGCCAAAATACATTGCCACCGAGCCATACAGGCGACTGAGAGGTTATTTTGCACTTTCACCTTACTGTTTTCTAGCACCTAATGCCCGCTGTGACCTACCGTGACCTGTGTTATACTTACAGTCGGTGGTTTCCAACTTAAGAACTTTTAAAATATTTTTGGGAAAAAATATAATATGGTGTAATAACTATTGGAATCCATTTAGTTAGTGATTCTGAACAGATTATTTTCAGGTTTCGCATAAACTTAAATACTATTGTATAATATCGAACTTCTATTACAAAAAAAAAATTAGATACGAGTGTAATATTGTGCTTTTTATATCTGACTGTACCATCAAAGATCTTCCGCCTGACCACCGCTAATTTCACTTTTGCTTGCACTCGAAACGAAAACTTCAAAGAGTTTGGTTTGGCACTGCGCCGCAGGATTCAAGCAAAAATTTTTTTAAGTGATCAGACAGAAATGACCGCGATGGTACCTAAACACTTTGAAAATTAAAAAGAAAAACTTAGTTTTTTATTTCACATAAGCCTACTTGTAAACTATTATAACGACAGAAGTTAGTGGACCTTAGAAACTAGTGTAGGTACTTTATTTTATTAACAAGATAACACTGAGGATCGAAAACCATTAGATTTATCAGCGACAATGATTATCACTTTGTCCAGAACTCCATTGTTAACAAAAATAGGATGAGAAAAGTGGAAAAAATTGCTTTTTATTATAAAAACTAGGCCTAAATATTTCTTGAAAATGTATAACATTAATATAACTCGCGTATCTAAATTTAAAAGTTATCCTTACTAAAAAATAAATAAAAAAGATAGCATGAAAATAAAGAAATTCAAAACATATGCATTTTACAAAAAAAGCAGATTTCATGTAATTTTATAGATAATTTATAATCGAGATAAAAACGAGTTTTGTAGAAAAAAAAATGATCAAGAACTAGTCAGGCTCGCAAAGTTAGGTTTCCGAACCAAACCTTTACCGTTATTACTGAATTTCTTTTAATAAAAGCATGTACTAGTTCCAGAATTGTTCATCTAAATCACATAATTATATCACTATGAAAATCGTTATATATATTTATATCACCGTCCAATATTTTACCAAGCATTGAGTTCAAAGACGAGTTTTTATCAACAACGAAAAATCCTGCTATTTTTCTTTTCTAAAAAAAGAAACTTCAAAGTTGTTTTATATTTTACTTAATTCGTAACTTCGATACTTAACATGAAATGTAATCTACAATCAAAAATTTTAACCTGCCCTTAAATTTCGTAGCATTAAAAAACAAACAATAAAGGTAACTTACGCTGACAAGGCACACGGCCAAAAAGACGATCAACAGCTTGTTCATGGTGAATTAGATGTACGTCTATACTACTCAACAACACAATAGTTACTGAGCTTTCCTCGACACCAATCCCCTTTATTATGATTCCACCATGTTTGGACTGCTTATCGTAGTGACTTGACCCCGCTTGTTTTTTTTTTGTCTTCATTCCTAATTATCAAAGAGTTCAAATGCCCCCAATTAAAATCTACGTGGTCATTGGTCGAAAGGAAAATCAACTGTTTAACAGTGTAGATAACAATTCCTAGTAATCTGATATTTCACTAAAGTTAAAATTAAAAGATTTACAACTTTAGTGACTTTAGTGATCATGACTCTCTTTTTGTTTTGCTCTTACTATAAAAGCAAGGCAAAAGCTATAGGTGACGTTGGTGTTGTAGTAATCGGTAGAATCACAACACAAGTCGTATTGATATCTTCAGTTCTGAATTTTTTGTGAACTTTACTGTGATAACATTCCCTGAAGGATTGGATAGTAATATATCAGTCTCGTATTTTTCTAATTTATTTAAAGTAGTAGCGACGAGCAGGGGTAGCCCCAGGATAACTGCCCCGACTTACGAGTTGTAAGTAACAAGTTCAAACCCAGACAGGCGCATTACTTTGTGTAATTTCTTTCGTCACCAGTTTCTAAACGGATAGAAAATATTCTGAGGAAACCGATCTTACCTGAAAGTGACGCCTGGGTGTCGCCACTGTGCGGAACGCCCGGAGGACACGGTGGAGCACACAGTTGATGTGTGCCCTGCTTGGGCGGAGCATCGCCGTGCCCTCTTGAGAGCGATCGGTTTCGGCGATCTCTCGCGCTGGGCCTTGGTACAGGCCACGGTCCGGAGCGAGGAGGAGTGGCAGGCGTTTGCCAACTTCTGCGAAGCAGTAATGCTAGCGAAGGAGGAGGCCGAGCACATCAGGCAACGGCGGCGCTCACATCGCCCCAGCCGCCACCGGGATTCCGATCACGATTACCGGCTACCGTAGGCGCAGGCAATGGGTAGCTCGCTGTCCGACCGTCTGGTAACTATCCGGACCGAGCCCAAGTCGTCGATGGCGTGCACTGTTCCCGCGCACCGCAAGGAGCTGTCAGCAACAGCAGGGTCCCAGCTGGATCTAAGCCTACTGGGGCCAGGGTTAATTCGAAAGATAGCTCAAGCCCCGATACGAAAGGCACGAAGGAACGGGGTGGACTTTTAGTCAGTAAGAGTCTGACACTATCTCCTGCTCCGCCTAAGAGCGAGGGTTGTCAATGGATGATTTTGACCACAATAAAAAAAAAATCGAAGTTATGTGACATCTACCAACCCGCACTAGGTCCGCTTAGATTTCGGTCCGTACCCTCTCCTAGATAAGAGGAAGCCTTATTCTCAGGAGTAGGAACATTATAAGGCTGCCATGATTATGGCTATATAAGGGCGAACCTTTCCCTTACATGCTACTGAAAAACGCAGAATGATTATACTAATTATTTTTACGTTTTATTTGTTATTTTCTTCAATCTTCCGTAAAATTGACTAACTTTTTCTTGTGTTGGGACTGTGGCATCATATTCATATGTTATGGTCCGGAACGAGGGAGAATAGGCAATAATCGCCTTCTTTTACGAAGCAATAATGCTAGTGAAGGAGGCGGCCGCACGCGTGAGGGCACAGACGTCCTCACACCTCAGTCACCGAGACCCCGACCCTAACTACCAGCCACCATTGGCTTGACCTTGCGGACGACGAACAATTGGTAGCTCGTCGTCCAGCCGTTCTGTAAATGTCCGGACTGAGCCCGAGCCGTTGACAGCGCATAGTATTCTACGCTCGCCTTGAAGAGATGTGAGCCGTAGGGGCCCAGCAAGGCCAAAGCCTACTGGGGCCATGGGCCGAGTTCTGAAAGGGAAACACGTGGTCCTAGAACGCAAAAGGCAACTGAAGAAACGTAGATGTAATTTTAAGTAATAAAAGATTGACACTCGCTCTAGGGCAGAGCGAGTGTCAATCTTTTATTAGCGGGTGAAATCATTAAATGATTTCCCACCTTTAAAAAATATATGTTATATTCAGATTTATGAATTCTGATTTGATGGTATGGATAATGATAATTTCATTGCAAATTAGACTATGATTATAATGAAACTTTGCCACCGCTCCGCCCATGGGCGGTACGAGGGCGTATCAGACTTTTACTGACTATAAACCCACTCTTGTTCCTTCTTTACCATTATCCCAGGGCCCCGGGGTCAATAAATCACCTAGAAGATGGCAAATTCGAAAATGTAATTTCCGAAATGTAGTTTTAATTTTGAATGCTAATAGTTCGAGATTGTTTTAAACAAAATATGTGACGCAACACTTCCGATGTCTCCTTATCTGCTTCCCCTGAATAGCTAGTGTTACATTCCTTTTCATCTCCTCTACCTTTTTCTGCCTAATATGTGTTTCCAAATAGGCATCTTTTTTTAGGATTTAGGAGATAAACAGTTGGTTTTACGTGTTTCTCACTGAAGCTTCAAAAATAATATATTTTTTGCAGTTAGTACCACAATAGTTACTACACATTTAAATTTAATTTAGGTACAGTAGTGGTACATAGACGGACTGAATGCAACATGGCATTCTCTACCAGTCAATCTTTGGGTTTAAAAAGACTGAACTGAGGTAGGAGACAACATTATCTCAGAAACTGGAGTACGTGTAGTATTAAACCCATTTTCACACAGTGTTCAGTGCTTTCAGAATAATTTAAATTATGTTATGTTCAAAAAATAGATTAGCTTATATCTTACCAACTATAAATATACTCTCTAAATAAATTAATAAAAAAAAAACTGAGGAAAATTGTAATCCAAGTAGGTACAGTCAAGGATCAAAGCTGCTGTTGCACTCTATCAATGATAGTATGTAATATTCCTTTATGCTACAAGTTCAATGTCTATAATTAAAATTATGCAAATTAAATCAGTGACCTTCTTCTCCAAAAAATATTTAACATTGGTAAAGTGCAACTGCATTTTTGGCTCTTGACTGTACCTACAGTGATTTTTTATCATGGCCTTGTAACATGATTGAAAGTGCCAACCCATTTTTATAGTTTCACTAGACTATTGTTTAGCGGATCATATACCGTACTTCTAAACAACGGAATATCATAATAATGTCAAAAGTATTCGGACAAAGGGGTTTGTCACATTTAACTTGTGGTCGGCGCAAGACATTTTTCTCTACCATTCAGTCATGTCAACTGTCATGTTATCACCGACTTCCTTTTCTTTCATATCTCTTCTCACACAATCCATCCACCTTTTTTCTTTTTTTTTTGTCACTTTCATCATCTCCATCCAATCATTACTCTTTTAATAATATATGTTTCATTCCGTCTCTTCAGATGGTCATACCAAGACGAACGATTTAATTCCAACATTTCAGAAAAAAAAAGTCCCTGGCGCCACGTTCAAACCTAGTCTAATATACTTATTTCTCACACATTCATCTCTTATCTCCCTACTAGCAATTTTTCAGCCATCTCTTTTATAGCTCTGGATTTTGATCAGGTACCTATACAGGTTTTATCACGAACTTGTAGATTTTAAAGGGTTTTTGTGCAGGCAAAACAAAAAAAAAAATTTCATCCAAGGAACATTTATTTATATAAAAATATAAATTCGATACAGATTTTGATCAATAATACCTAATGGTTTTGTTTAACTCTGGAACATATCAGTCTTGTTCATTACGCTTTGGCTGGACTTGCTGGTTTGAACTTATCAATCTGAAAAAATATAAAGAAAATCAGTTTAAATCAAAAATACAACTATTTCTATTTATTTATTTTTTATTAATCAGAATTGATTCTCTGAAATTGTATAAAGAGGTCGCGGCAGACCACGATAAAATTGTGGGGCGACTTGCCTTCCTAAAGGGCCTACGCGTTATTCAGCACACGATATTCAGACTCGTCTTATTTTCATTCATAGTAAGACAGTCTGACCCTTGTTACACTACGTGACATCGACTAGGATTGTCTGAATATCGAGTGGTGTAATAGGTCCTTTAGGAATTGGCAAGAAGTGGCTCAGAACCGGGAACAATGAAAAAAATGGAGGAAAACTTTTACCTATCAGTCGCACAGTCTAGACTCGATATAGTAAAATGTAAAGCATAATCAATGTGCAGCCAAACTTAATCGCCTTCTATAATGCGTAAAGAATAGAAGTGCCTAGCTGTCCCGCATTAGGAAATACTACCTATGGAGTTTCACCAGCATTTTTGGTTACTAAAATCTTACCTCGATAAATAGACTGTCTAACACAAAACAATTTTTATAATTCGAGCCAGTAGTTTCTGAGTTTAACGCGTTCAATCAAGAATACAAATTCTTCATCATTATTATCGTCTTTCCAGCCGAAAGACGTTCACTGTTAGACAATAGGCCTTTCCCAAGTGTCACCATTACTTTATCGATCCTGTGCGTCACACACATATTGCATTCACGCGGCTCTTACCAGGTCAAATACGTCAGTTTTATGTATACTTAGTTTATATAAATCAGAATAAAGTACTAAAATATTGATATACCTGTAAAGAGTGAACACATTTTGCCTACTACAACTAAACTTGAATTATTGCTACAATAGGCCTGCTACACACTTAATCCAGTCACTTGTTTGGTCTTAATCGAACCAATCAACACGTCTAAACACTTTGGTTTGGCGTACCTATCGCCCTTGAATGTTACCGCTATATTGTCATTGTTACAGTGTAGATCACAAAGCATTTTTTTGGAGCGATAGAATGTGCTAGACTTTTACTGGCTAAAACTCAACTGGGCTATATTTCACCGAGATATGATGGCGGCGCGACCAGTCGCCGCTACCAACAAAATGTATACAGCTCCAAAGAGAGTTACTCATCTGGTGTCCGAGTGGTTGCGCAACCAATTTGGTGGCCCGACCAGCTTGGACGTGTAGCGACTCGGGTGTATAGTAAAGGCTGTATGGTGTCCAGTTTGGTAGCTTAGGGCTATAATTCACCGGAACACCATGGCGGTTCAACTGGTCGCGCTACCATGGTGTTTCGGTGGAATATAGCCCCAAGTTACCCTTTGGGTTCCATGGCTATTGTAACTCGTTTGAATAACACTGAAGTTTTGAACGCGTGTTAAATAACAACAACAAATAGATTGCAATGAAAATGCTTACCGTTTGTTTAGCAGTATCCACCATGTTATTGAAACCCTGCTTGATTGCTTCAGGGTCAAACACTTTGGCAGCTTGCTCGCTGAGAGTCTTGCCGAAGTCTTCGAGCTTGGTCTTTACATCTGCAACTTTCGCCTCCAGGTCTGATGTCGCTGGGGCATCGCGTTTCACGAAAGCGTGTACCTGTGTGAAGAAAGATGGTTTAATATTGTGTAAGGCGATTAACACGCTGCCACGCACCACGCTGCGTAGCGCGTGAATGAATGCGTGTTTTAACGTTGCTTGTAAGTATATCCAATGGTATAGAAAACACGCACAGTCAATCACACCGAAAGTGCATCCACGCGCGTTCATGTAGATCACGCGCCTACAAACGGAGAAACATGCGAGACGCAAGGTATGGCACACTGAGTATCGTAGTGCCGTGCGTGAGTTTGTATGAAATGAGTCAGAGCCTGCGTGAATCTACAAAACGCAACTACGCGCGTGAGTGCGTAAACGCACGATGATGCAGATCTGCACTTCCTCAAGTACGCATGTGTGCATTATCACGCAACGCAATATGCAGCGTGATGCGTGGCAGTGTAATAATCGTCTAAATAGCCCCTTTCTCTTTTCTTCATCTCGTCATTTGTGCTCAATGCTGAGAGTCTTGACCTCGACGAATAACTACCAACTATACTTTGTTGTGCAAATATTTTGTTTAATTAAAAAATTATACATATATTTATTGTAATACTGAAGAAAGACTCTGTATAACTTACTACGTTAAATATCAAAAAACAATATCTATTTTACTCGAATATCATTGTTCTACAACCGTAACGCAGAATTTCAATAAATTTTACCAACTAAGCGATCACTCAAAAACTCTGGTAAAATTATACAAGTTTACCAGAAAGCAAATATATGACACAATAACGATATGAATAATTGGTATATCATACGTTTATTATATTTTGTTCACGTTATTGAAAGATTTCATACTCCTTGTATAAATAGAAATATTCTATAACAGAGACTAATATCAATAAAAATCTAAATCAATCTAAAATCTTTGTTTTCAGCCGCAACTCACGCGTTCTAAACAAAAAGACTACATTACGTCAAGCGTATTCCTTAATGGACCCCTGCCTTGTTTAACCTTCAATCGGGAAAATCACAGACACAATAGAAAGACAATAGGTGCGCGAACGCCGGCGTTCGCGTTTGTTTTTCTATTGTGTCTATGATTTCCACAACTGAAAGGTTAAATGAGAGTAATCGAACACTTAAAATATAAATAGGGAGGTGAGATAGTGGTCAAACGCAAGCCTATCATTAAAAAAAAAAAAATTAAAAAAAAAAAATATTTAAAAAAAAACTTACGCTGACAAGGCACACGGCCAGAAGGACGATCAACAGCTTGTTCATAGTGAATTAGGAAGGTACGTCTATACAACTCAACAACACAATCGATACTGAATTTTTCACAACAGCATTGCCCTTTATCTTGATGCCACTAGACCCTATGTTTGAACTGCTTGTCGTAATGACCCCGGCCCTTTCTTTTGTCTTTCAAACTAATTAATAAATAGTTCGTGGTCTTTAGTAGAAGTAGGGTTTACTTTGTATATATTATATATTTGTCAACAATTCCTGGTAATTTGATAAGTCTATCTAATTATCTAATAACTTTTGCCCGCGATTTCGTCTAGGTAAATATCGATTATTGCGAACATGAAGTCGAAGCCAGATGAAAAGTAACCCATATCCTTCAATGGGCTTTAATCTTCATCTGAATAATCATTATCATTTCAGCCGAAAGACGTCCACTGTTGGACATTGGCCTCCCCCAAGTGTTGCTACAATAAACAGTCCTGTGCATCTCGCATACAAACAAGCATGCTTCAAGCTTACTCCGTTATAAATTTCTTCAAAATCGGTCCAGTCTCCCTATTACTGGAGTGAAATTTTATGCATGTAGTTGCATTACATATGTTAGTCCTGTAATTGGGAGAAGATACTGGTTCCTGTTAAACAAGTACCTACTATATCTTGAACAGGAGTCTGGGTCTCACTATTTTGTAAAATGTTATTAATACCAATAAAGTATTTATTATTAATACAGTATCTTTTAAGCTTAAAAGTAATAGACAGACGGAGTTAATTTCATATCCTAACTAATATTATAAATGTGAAAGTGTGGATGTTTGGATGTTTGTTACTTAATCACGCAAAAACGGCTGAACGGATTTGGATGAAATTTGGCATGCATATAGCCTTTGACATGAAAAAGAACATAGGCTACCTTTTATCCCGATTCCTTGAGTACCTAATACCACGCAGGCGACGCCGCGGGCAAAAGCTAGTTTAAAATATTAGTACAAGATTCTATCCAAGTGCAAGTGATTTTCAACTATAACTACGACACATAGATTTTACTTTCCTTGACTACCTTTTTGTTTATGATCGAATGGAACAGATGAATGGGTAAATACTAAATATATGGTAAGATTTATAACATTCTTGTGACTTACAGGTATTTAAAAAACCGGTCAAGTGCGAGTCTCGCGTACGAAGGATTCTATACCATTATCTATACAACATTAGAAACTATAATATTTATTGAACTATTCTAATATCGAGCATAAAAATCATGTTTTTTTTTTATGGAAGCTCCATTTAAGTATTTTATTAACTGTTTTTAGTTTTTTTTTCTCTACTGGCTTAGAAATACATCATCTGTTACGGTCTGGCTATCACAGTTCACTCCCATTAACCGTGATGCCAGACAGTTGAAATTTTGAGGTTTGTTTTATTATATCTTAAGCTTTTTTTTCGGTGGGAAAAATCATCTTATGACAACCCCCGCTCTTGGGCGGAGCGGGAGATAGTGTCAGACTCTTACTGACTAAAAAACCCATCCCGTTCCTTCAAGCCTTCATACCGGGGCTCGAGCGCCCTTTCAGATAACCCTGGCCCCAATAGGCTTTTGACCCGGCTGGGCCCCTGCTGTTGCTGACAACTCCTTGAGATTTTATCTTAAGCTGTAGCCTGGTAACAGACCAAGACGGACAGTAGAGACTTACACCCGTATTTAAATAGAAGTAATTACTTAAGATTATAATTCTTAATTACAAATTCTCATTCTTTAGTGGAACAACACACGTTACTTACTTGAGAAAATGCTCAAGTAACACTAGACGCTAGGAATACAAATTGTTACTTATGTAGTACGTTTACTCATTTACAAATACGGGTGTCAGTATAGGGTCCCGTATTTACTAAAAAAAGAAAAACAGGAAAAATAAAAGATATTATTTATGTTTAAGAATTTACTATTTCATACCAAATTAATTAAAACTAATATATTTTTTACATTGATTTACATTGTTCCTAAGTAGGATTTTATTAAGACTATAAGATTTTGTTGTACTCAGTTCAGTCTTGTTCACTACGCAGCTGGTTTAGCTTTCATATCTTCCATCTGTAACAATAAATGTTCATATTATTCAAATGATAACTTACTTTGACTTTAGGGAAACATTTGAAACTCCTGGAATATTCTGTTGTATATAAAAATCTTTTCAACGATTTTTTTTTCTTTAAAGCCTGTATTATATTAGAGGATACCCCAACATGACGCTCAAGCATCAGATACACCGGGGGACAAAATGTGCCCAAAATTACGCACAAAGCTGGCTAATCCAACTTAAATTCGTAAAATGTTCGGGATATGAGACACTGGGCGAAGTCGCAGTGTCACGTAGATTGAGCTTTACAGTCAGGGGCAAAAAGCCCTTCAATGTATCTGAAGCTTCAGATACAGTAAGGAACAAAATGTCCCTCCCCAATATGACGCGCAACGTTGACAAAATTGTCCAACAACCTCACAATCAATTAACAACAATTCCACGTCACGAGAATGCATCGTAAAATATATTTTTGACGCTCTTTTTTCTTTTTAATTATCAAAATCATTTCAAGTGTCAATATTAGAACTATGTTTAGTAGGAGATGGGACATTTTCCTTTTTTACCGATAATTTCTTATTCCCTCGACCAGCAATGTAAATGTCGTGTTAGCTCTCTGCTAGACTCAAGGGTAGACCAAATAGCAATCAGAGAAGAATTTTGATATTTAGAATAACATTACAGTGCAGTCTTCTTGAAAAAAAAAACATTTTATTGAATGGTAGATTGACAGGCAACCAACCGTAACATATTTGTAACATAAATAGATGTGACTGCGCATGATTGCGGCAGGAAACAATCATTAACACGACACACCTAATAATTTAGAAAACTACATATAACGGATCCAACTTTATTATAACCGTAACAAAACTATTAGCATCCAATTATTCATGTAGCGGTTGCTATCTCAGATAACTCTATCTAGGCTCATATTGTTAACCGCTGTATGAACTATCCTATTTTAATACAAAACCTACTTTGTTCACGCTTGTACATGAAAGAAATGCGGGACTGCAGTTATACCAAAGGTATGCTCTTCAGTAGTCTTCATGTTTCCGAATAAATAAGAACGTTGCACCAAAGAATCACAGAACCAAAGTTGTCCTAATTCTCTTACTGCAGCTAGCTTATATAAGCATAAGCATAATCAGCCTTTTAATGTTCCCACTGCTGGGATTTGGGCATCCTCTCTGCGAGAATGGGCCGTAATCCACCACTCGGGTCCAGTGTGGGTTGGTGAATGTGACAAGTCTTCGAACTTTTTTTTTCTAGGAGATGCCGGTTTCCTTACGATGTTTCCCTTCACCGTTTTGAGAGCAGTGGTGATGAAATAAATGACACAAAGTTATGCAGTTGGCTGGGTTTGAACCCGCGACCTCCAACTCGTAAGTCGGGACCGTTACCACTCGGCCACTACTGCTCTGTAGCTAACTTATTATTGAGCATTAATGTGAAGTATTTATTTCTGACACATTATCTAATGCGGACACGGATAGTCACCAGAAATTCCATTGTATTGGAAAAGTAAATAGCGTAAATGCTCATGCAATTCCCAAAAAACTTTTCGCTAACTAACCAGCCCCCATAGCCAAGTTACAACCGTTTCGCTTGCACCGAACGCTTCGAGTTGGCCGCGCCGCCAATTCTTTTGTTCTGACCACGTGACTGAGCGTTGAGATGACGTCACTCCCGTACATTTAAAGTTTTCTACTAGCGTTACCGATTGCAGATTAGCCACTTGGCTAGGGGTACTGAACAAAAAGTTACATCTTAAAACTTCATAGTTGTTAAAACATATTTATGGTTATGCCAAAAAAAAAGTTGCTGCCATAATGCTAACAGCTTTATTGGACATCTAAAAGCCCCTATTTCTGCAGATAGACCATTATTTTTCTATCGTATAAATATATAACTATACTGCTCACACGTGTGCGACACAGCGATCTGGGCGCGTCGGTCTTCATATATTTTATATGGAAACTAGACTTGTAGAGCTACACGTGATACACGCCATGCGATGTCGTTTTACGAACAAATCAGGCATATTACACGTGTGTGTCAGACTAATATAGTTCTAGTTTAATTGTTAACTCACCGCTTTGTTTACGCTTGCCGCTAGATCGTTTATATTCTTCTTCATAGCTTCGACGTCGAATGTGCTGGCCATCTGGCTGTTGAAGTCCTTAGAAAAATCTTCCATCTTCTTCTGCATGTTTTCTATGAAGGTGGCGTCGACAGCCGCAGGCGCATCGCGTTTAACGAAAGCATGTGTCTGTGTAAATGAGAAGAAATATAAACAAACAAGAAAGTGTGAGCGAAGGAAATAGTACATTTTGAATAATTTTGATACAAGCGGAGAAAGTTTGTCATTGAAACCGAGGCGAAAATTACCCGAGCCGCAGGCGTGAGGTTATTTAGTCAAATACTGCAGAGATTTTTCACAAGTATCAAACGACGTTTTTCAATACACTTATGAAAAATAAATATACAGGGTTTGACCAGTGACTCGTGGGGGT
Organism: Mythimna albipuncta; assembly: GCA_929112965.1. Taxonomy (NCBI): domain Eukaryota; kingdom Metazoa; phylum Arthropoda; class Insecta; order Lepidoptera; family Noctuidae; genus Mythimna; species Mythimna albipuncta. The sequence goes on from OV815969.1 coordinate 15,331,549, forward strand.
CATTTAGCGGTTTGATACGACAAATACAAAAAAATCTGGCGGGGCACACTAGTGCGAAAAACATTTAATTGCGGTAGAGATAAGAACGGATTTTCATGTAAGTGTATTAAAAATGAGGTAACAATTACCATAAGATTATCAAACTGCGAGCTAGCATGTAAGGAAAGAAAAAGAAAAAAAAAATATGATCAAGAAAATATTGCAACGATTAGAAGAATGATTTGATTATTGCTCAGGCATAAATTAAAATATTTCATTCTGCGAGAATTACCTATTTAAGAAAGTACGTAATAGGTTTTATAAAAAAAAAAAACTGATGGATACTTACAGATACGCTGACAAGGCACACAGCCAAAAGAACAACCAACATCTTATTCATGTTTAAAGAGTTACTAATACACCTTCACGACGCAACCGTAGAATGCACACTGCGATCTTCTCAGAAATAGTCTCCTATATCTGGGCACTAGACGACAAGTAGTCAAGTCACTGTAGTGACCCTAGGTTAGCTAATCTGTAAATAATCTTGCCTGCAATTTTAAACCTAAGCAATTAATTAATGTTTTACGTGTTAGGTGCGTGATATTGTGATACTCATTGACCATATCATCCCTTATCATCAGGAGAGATAGTGGTCAATCGCGAGCCCATCCATAATAAAACAAAAATTAAACTGCATCATTGGTCTCATGGCTGCAAGCATGGCTTTAGAAGTTGATGGTTAGTCTTACCCTTATCTTTCTCTAGTTATGTCGAATTACCGTCCCGTTAAGAAAATGAGAGTGCACCTGTGTTCGCGCACACTGTGATCAAAATTCGATCTATGGGTACCTCGTGTTTAACTTGATCGGGAGTATTAGGTAAAAAATGGGTAACTCTTTTTTAATACTATTTAGCTTCAAGGTAAAAATGCGTCTGTATTATGATCAAACAAGCCTTGACCATCACGCTCGCTGACTCTGTTACAGATATTACAAAAATTTCCGTTTCAGCATTCACGTTTTTCCAAGTGTATTGAATGCTTGTTGTGTTTTGTGACTGAACTAATAATGTTTTACTACTTTTTTAACAATGGTCAGTTTTATTTGAGTATAAAGCGTGACAAATTAACAATGACAAAGCCTAACAAGGTCTATAAACTGGCAGTTTATTTGACCTCGCACCTAGGTCAATATTGAACGACAATTGCCTAAAATCACTCAAACGCAACTAAACCGTGCCACATGTAGATATATATATATTATACGAGCTTCTACCAGTGGCTTCACCCGCGTGGAATTGAACCTGCATGCAAACTTTGGACTCCTGTTTCATCATTTTAGGGGGAGACTTTGGGAAAATTTATCTTAGTGCTCGCCTATGTAATGAAAGGAAACCTTGTGCAACCCCCCAACCTAGTCCCAATTTCGGCTGTCAGCCAGTTAAACGGTATAAATACAAAATAATTTTCTTATGAACTCAAGAAAGAATAAGAAGCGGAATATAAGAGTGAGCTACTTGGCACGCTCTCTCCGTCATGAACCTCATCCATAGCTTACTATCAGGTCAAAATTAGAATCATAATCTAATTTAATAGCCCATTATGTTCACCATTTGCTGTCCATTATGGCTACGATTGAGTAAAGGCCTCCCTCTCCACACTCCACATACTTCTATCTTCAGCCAGGCCATTACGGGCAAGTCCCTGGTAAGAGTCAAGTTCATCCCCCTCAAACCCCAAGCGAACGCCGCGTTCGTCATTTAGTTGAACACTAATATTATTAAAAGTCCACGTAGATTATCAAAATTTTGAGGGTTTATTTATTGTTTATGTATCTAAGAATGTAAATAAGAAATTCTTCATAAAGTAGTCTGTAAATTTCGAAAATAAGCATCCTTTTCTATTTATCCGTATTTATTATATTTAAATGCTTAGGGACTCAGGGGTCCACCGTCGTCTTCGACTGCCGTGATGACGTTATCGGGATCGTAAAGATTTTTTTTATTTGGCATACAAGATACTTATTCCCACTTACTCTTCGTGCTAACCCAAGCCAAAGACTGGAACAATTTACCTACTGTAGTCTTCCAGTCTTATGCCCTTCATACACGCTAGGGTATGCATATACAGGTAAGTTATACAGGTAAGGTATAACTGTGCAGGTAAACCTATCAGGTACCCTAGCGTGTACAGCGAACATAAGACTGGAAGACCTCAGCAGGCAAATTATTCCAATTCTTGGCTTGGGTTACCACGAAGAGTAAGTGGAAATAAGTAACTTGTAGTGGCTTTAGGAACAGCTAAAGTTACTCTAAGGCACTCTAGCCTTGAAGACATTCAAGGCTAGAGTGCGCTCTTAATAAACTAGTACGCCTCACCATCAACGATGGCAAAGCAGATTACTTCTCGATTTTTGCCGCAAACTACACATCAATGTCGGTTTAAACAACGCCAAACGGGATATTGCATTAGACGTCCCCTCGGCCCGTTTGACTCATTTTAATGTTCCAGTTCCGTCCATACAAATGAGATAATTGAACAGCAATAATCATGTCATCGAACATATAAAAGTTATATTTGAAACACATTTAGAGACTAACGCCTGTATCCTAGGAAACAATTTGGAATCATCTAATGACTTCTCCCTCTTTAGGATGGAGCAGGAGGAAGTATCAGACTTTTACTGACTATAACCATATACGTGTCCTTCAGTTTGCTTTTCTATTCTAAATATTGGATAAATAACTATTGGATAAATCTAAAGACAGGTCAATCGATTTAGAGCTGGTGATAAAACTCATGATTGAGTTTCGCCCTTGCGACGACGATCAAACCAACAAATCAAATAGGCTAAGCACAATGCAACTGCCTCCCAATTGCATTTACATTTTTTGTCATAATTCGAAGGCCCAAAAAGACCTAATCAATAAGCATTGTTAAATAATTACTATTGATTGTGTGTTACGCAAATAACTCACTATTTAGTCTTTCTGCATGGACCAGTAACTAAACCAAAACCCGGATCTTGAAAATATGCTAGACAAACATATTTCTCAAATAACATTGTTATTGTTTTATCCCGCCATGCATATAGCACTCATTTAATCAATTATGTCTAAGGTTCGAGGTGCAATAGATAGTAGACATCCGTCAGCTGCTTATCAAAGACTCGAAGTCCAACAGTACTGGAAAATAATACTAGAGATAAGATTCTCTAGGTATGCCTTTCTGAAACACTAGGAGTTTATAACCTTTGGGATGTACGATTCATATTGTAGATAAATACAGTAAAAAAGGTAAATAGTGCATATACACTCTACCAATGCTTAAGTGTCTAAAATTTGCACGGAGTGCACGGTGGAGCATACGGTAGATGTGTGCCCCGCTTGGGTAGAGCACCGCCATGTCCTTGTGGAGGCAATCGGTGGCAACGACCTTTCGCGTCGGTCCATAGTTCTGGCTATGATCCGGAGTGAGGAGGAATGGCAGGCGGTCGCTTCCTCCTGCGAAGCAGTAATGTTTGCGAAGGCCGCACGTATGAGGAAACGAAGGTCCTCAATCCCCAGCTGCTGAAATTCCGACGCCGACTACCAGCCACGGTAGTATAAGCCTGACACGTCTTCTTGCTACACCAGGAGCGGGAGAAGTCATTGGATGATTTCTATCTTTAAGTGTCTAAAATTTATTTGTAGTAAAAGAGTGGGCGCTGTATGTTCACGCTTCCATGATTTTGAGGTAAATAGAATGCGGTAAATTTTTAGTAGGTACAGTACAAGAGTTGATGCAATTCATACAGCATGAAGTATTTACTTGATCTATCTATGTAGGGTGACTAGCAATTAGTGTACGATACTTAATCACATGATTGTGCTCATGATAACATACAATTTTTGTTATGGGAGCAAAGTCGAAATCGCGAAAAAAATATCAGCTGTTCAGTACATTAGGCAAATATAAATGTACTGAACAGCCGATTTTTTTTTTCGCGGTTTAAGGTTTGTTCCCATAGTAAAAGTTGTTGATTTTCATGAGCACAATCATGTGTTTAAGTATCGTACACTAAGTTAATATTTTTTTTTTTTAAATTGATATAAATTAGTGCTTGACTGCGATCCCACCTGATTTTCCAAAATTCACCGCCTAAAGGGACACAATGTGGGTCCAAAGTTTGTAAGAAGAAACCCGTTTTCACGCGGAAGCCACTGGCAGAAGCTAGTAATTTTCTAGGATTATGGCATGTCTTATGTTTATTACCGTAGTAGATATTTACAGAGAAGACTGGTCAAGGTGAGTCTAGACTGCAACTGCTTATTCAAAAAATAAATCAAAAACAAATAATAAATCATCTTGTAATTTTCCCACCAAAACTGTGTGAGGTTGGGTACAGATGCGTACCGGAAGACGCAGTACTGGAAGTTCTCTCACAAAGTGGACCGATGACCTGGTAGGGGTCGCAGAAATCCGATGGAGGCGAGACCGGTTGTTGTGGTTACACTTAGGGGAGGTTTATTTCCAACAGTGAACATCTTTCTTAAATTTCATTTTTTTTTTAATTTAGGTACACATCCGCTTTCAGGAAATGCAAGCGTCTCGCGACGGGCCTTGGTTGAGGCCATGGTCCGGAGCGAGGAGGAGTGGTAGGCGGTCGCCGACTTCTGCGAAGCAGTAATGCTTGCAAAGGAGGAGGCTGAACGCATCAGGCAACGGCGTTATCGCCGCCGCCGTCGCCGGGATTCTGATCCCGATTTCCGGCCAACGTAGACGCGGGCTTGCGGACAGTGAGTAATGGGTAGCTCACTGTCCGGCCGTCCGGTAACTGTCCGGACCAAGCCCAAGTCGTCGACGGCGCGCACTGTTCCCGCGCGCCTCAAAGAGTTGTCAGCAACAGCAGGGACCCAGCCGGGTCGAAGCCTACTGGGGCCAGGGTTATCGGAAACGGCGCTCGAACCCCGATATGAAGGCTAGAAGGAACGGGGTGGGTCTTTTAGTCAGTAAGAGTCTGACAGTATCTCCCGCTCCGCCCAAGGGCGGGGGATGTCAATGCATGATTTTTCCCACCATAAAAAAAAGGGAAATGCAAGCGTAATTATATTTTGTTTGTTTTGTATATTAAATGATTTCTCTGTACACAGCAATTAGTACACTATTTAATTATATTAATCATAATGTACTAAATGCGTTATCATTACAAAGTGTCATTAGAGTGTAAATAAATTTCTCTACAAAATAGGATCATTTATACCTAAATGGTTCATTATGATATGAAATGACAAAATGGATTGTTTGTATAAAAATATAGGTAGGCAAAAAACCCTTGTGCGTGATGTCCTACTCTGTCATAATAACGAAAAATATTGAGAGAAAATTAGTATAAACAATTTTAGGTAGGTACTAAATCTACACTTCATAATAAAAAGCTAGCTAGAGTTTGTGTGTTTATTCTTCTCAGAAACTTCTGGCTCGAATTAAAAATATAATTGTAGTTTTGGATGTTTCATTCATTGAGGAAGGCTTAGGCTATCACGCTACGCCCAAAAGGAGCGGAGCGCTTTATAACTGTTGTGCCGCCGTTCCTGCCTAACCATAGGCCCTACCATGAGCTAAATTACGATCCATTTTACTACTTAAACAGGACAAAATGGTGATTTACAGGGTGTTCTGCGTTATGCTCCATCCTTATTTCTTGCTCGCACGACTGACATTATGACACACTAGCTTTTGCCCGTGATTTCGTCTGCGTACATAAAATATAGCATCGGTCATTCAGGAATAAAGCAGCTTTGAACCGGTGAAAAAATTTTAGCAATCGGACCAGTACTTCCAGAGATTACCTCCTACAAACAAAAAAACAAACTTTACCTTTATATTAAGTGTTGATAATGGAAAGGCCCTTGGTCAAAATTTTGTTTTTTTTGTACTCTGGCATTCCTATTCACTCCATTTTGAGGTAAGCCTTTTATCATATTACAGGTGTTTTGATCAGATTTCAATAACATTAAAAGAGTAAGAATTTTTTCGGTCTTTAAAAGTTCAGACTGAAGCCCAGAAGGCATGACCGATGTATAACATCGGTAGGATCACAAAAAAGTATCATAAACAGTTTCGAAAAACACATTTTAATTACAAAAGTAAACCCAAATACATAAACAACACGAGTCAATTTAGAAAAACATCAAATTTTCTCACTCAGCTTATTGATCCATTAATAACGCTGCCGCACTGTCTACAATATCGGAAACCACATTGTCGTGTACCATCGTTGTTCCAGGGTCGTATGTACGTGCTACGTACTGACGGAAATCCCTGAACGATAAGCCTAACAGACTCTTTTGCATCATTTCCAATTCATTGCGTTGTTCATTTGTAGGAGAAGTCACTTCTTCTTCCGTTGGAGAATAGCGTCCAACAGCCTGTGTAGATAAGAAGAAATGGTTCATTATCATCTTCTAACCCTGTGCTATCACTGGCAGATTTATTCGTCCATTCTCTACCCTGCCATTCATTATGCTATCATTCATTTATTTTTCTTTTATAACCTTCCTCCTACGTATTGTCGGTACGAACGACCCTGGCTTACGAGTTGTGCGTCATAGTTTCAAAGCCAAGCAGGGCTTTACTTTGTGTAATTTATCTCATCAGCACTGTTATCAAAACGGTGAAAGAAAAAATGGTAGAATACGTCCCCTTTCTCTATCCTCGAGAGTGTTTATGTTTGATGTCAGTTAGTTTCATCTGAATCTTTGCCTTCTTACTTCTTTTACATCTAACCCCACATCATAAATAGTCGAGACTGTTGATAACATCTGCCTTTAGCTATCCTAGTACCACCAAAGGGCTTATGAATAAAAGCAGATGACTAACTTTTACTTGGTTGTGCGTATAATACGAAATATATGCTAACAAGAGAAGTCTGCTAAATATGAGAAGTCTGCTTCCTATTATAACACTAACCTGCCCATATTGATCAAAGAAAGCAAGCTCTGCGCAAAGGCCTTTTACATTTTCACGCAATTTTGTGGCAAAACAGAATGCTTACTTAATCATAATCAGCTTTTTAATGCACCCACTGCTAGGACTCAGGCCTCCTCTCTAGGAGAGGGAACGGACCGTACTCCACCACGCGGGTCCAGTGCGGATTGGTGAATGTCGCATGTATTCGAATTTTTGGTTCTAGGACATGCCGGTTTCCTTACAGTGTTTTCCTTCACCGATTTGAGAGCAGTGGTGATGAAATAAATGACACAAGGTTATGCGCCTGGCTAGAATTGAACCCGTGACTTAAAACTCGCAAGTCGGGACCATTACCACTCGGTCACCACTGCTCTACTGCTTACTACATGAGTTACTGATAGATGAATTGATAGTTTAGTACTCGTACCTTGGCATTTATACCGACGATGCACACAGTTAGCAGGAAAATTAACGCCAAATTCATGTTTATTTTGTTTGTAGAAAAGAAAATAATATTGTATTCTTTTTATAGTTTTAGATATTATATTTCTATAAAAAATTTCAACGAAAATTTTGACAAATTCCGTTAAATATTTTCACAAACACGAATTGAGAGTTTTTTTTTAAAGGCCTTGATATATTGTCATGAAACCAAAAAGTATTTACATAGATGAAAGTGTTCATTTGCAAAAATACTCTATCATGCAATGTATTTGGGAAAATCATGGAATCAGAAGGTGGCTAACACTAGGTGATGGAGTATATGGATTTGTGCATGGTTAATTTAAATAATACTGCGACTTATTAAACGGGATTTCGACGTACAAAGCGTTTTGAGAACACATTTATTATGCGTACAGTTAAGGAGTGGAATTCTCCACCATAGTCTGCGTTTCCTGATAGCTAGGTACAACCTAAGAGTCTTTAAGTTAACAGAGAATAGTTTACTTCTAAGCAAGCGTGCTCCATCGTCGGCCACATCATCACTTACCATCATGTGAGATAGTCGTCAAACGCGAGCCTATCAATAATCAAAAAATTAAAAAAAAAATACACAACTGCCAATGTCTTCCAGGGCGGCGGGATTCTCTGAAAGAGTTACTGCGGCCTTGGAATGTAAAGGGCAATTGAAGGAACATGGGCGAGTATAAATTAGAGTCTGTAAAAATCTGCCACTCCTTCTTTTACCACTAAAGCGGGAGGAGTTGTTAAGTGCTTGATTTGAAAAGACATAACTGGTAAAATCCAACGATAAGTATCTATTGTCTGTCTAATAAGTCAACCGACTTGGGAATTTTGTATATTTAATCTTTAAAAAAATACTTATATTCGATACTTTTCATAAGGTTCTTCTGTTAGCAAAAAATGATCTCTATCTCTTAATCAACCTTGATAATTGAACCCGTGTTGACTACATCAGATTTCATTAAATCCTAATAATTACCCAAGTCTTTAACTTATTAGACAGACTCTACTAAGGTCTCAAAGCACGTCTCTATCCCTATTCGTTCATGTCCTAAACGTGAACAAAGAACGTACTCTATTCCTGATAGTTTCAAAACAGGAAAACCTAATTATGCTAGGTTCGTCCCGGGAATTAAACTTATACTACGTCACGCACAGGAATCAAAATAGTTAGAGTTCATTTCGAGTTGGAGACAGCTAGCTAGATTATAATGAAAGGAATTCGGAGAATAATGTGCGAACATATAATAAAGGTACGACGTTCAAATAGATGTGGAGCGTAATCAAACTTTTTTTTTAATTGATTTATGTGTATGTGTGTGTGTGACTGCGATCCCACCTGATGGTAAGAAGTGATGCAATCTCTGATGGTGAGGCGCACTAGTTTATGAGCTTATTCACTCTTGCCTTGAAGACACTCAAATATAATCGGACTGGAAGACATCAGCAGGCAGATTGTTCCAGTCTTTCGACGTACGCGGTGAAACGAAGAGGCAAAACGCTTAGTCTGGACCGTAGAGGTTTCAACAACGTACGGGTGGATTCTCGTCGTACGTCGGGTTGTCCGATTGTAGAAATAATCAGCCTTTTCTATTGTTTCCACTGCTGGGACTCAGGCCTCCTCTCAAGGCGAGGGAATGGGAAGTAATCCACCATGCGGGCCCAGTGCGGATTGGTGAAAGTCACAGGTCACATTTGATTCTAGGACAATAGGGAAAGCATCGTGAGGAAACCGACCATCACGATGTTTTCCTTCACCGTTTTGAGAGCAGTGGTGATGAAATAAATTACACAACGTAATGCGCCTGGCTGAATTTGAACCCGCGACCTACAACTCGTAAGTCGAGGCCGTTACCATTCGGCCACCACTGCTAAAAATGTGCAACATCCCGACGCGACATCACAATGGCGCACTGGGTTGTCTATCAACTTCGGTTAACCAAAAATGTCTTGGTAGAAGCGATGACAACATAAAAGCTACTACTACCTTCGCTGACTTGCTGATCGACGCCGTCATTGAAAACTTCCGTGTCTCTGCCGTGCTGATCACGTTAAATTACGAACTGAGTCGTCAGATAACTTGTGATTTATGCTAAATAGTTTTCTGCCTCCTGAAGTTATCCTGTGGTAGTAGAAATGCTATGAGACACAATATTTCTAAATGTTCTTAAACGAAGCCATCTTCATGAGTCTTCCGCTACAGAATAATCTAAAATAATCTTAGGTATCAAATTAATTAATTTCAAAGAAACATTAACGTAAACATTCTAATAATTTATATTTAATCAGGTCATGTTATCAGTTTTACTGGAATTGTAGAATCATCTAGTCTTCGTCAGGAGAGGGCTTCGGTTTCGTTAATTCGTCAAACTGTAAACAAACAAAATTTGCATTTACGATAAGACTGATAAACACTGTAGCTAGGCAGAGTGCATTTATTAATAATATTCCACAACTATCACAAAACGCCGTCTAATCCCAAGCTAAGCAGAGCTTGATTTATGGGTACTAGACAACTGATAAACATACTTATATTTTTCTAAATACATACATATTATAGATAAATTACACCCAGACACAGAACAAATGATCATGCTCATCACATAACCATTTGTCCTGTGTGGGAATCGAACCCACGACCTGCGGCATAGCAGTCAGGGCCACTAACCACTAGAACAACGGGCCAGTCAGTTTATCATGTTCAATTCGAAATAAGTCAGATCTCTCTCTCTTCATATCCTTTAAATTAAAATCTGGTTGCGTAGACTTTATTATCTTGCAATATCACATATTACAAGTGATGAGTATGAGACTTGCTCATTTGTGTGAATCTACTTCGACTCGAGCTTCATACTTACTGGACGGCAAGCTACCCATTGCTCACCGTCCGCAAGCTTACTCCTATAGCGGCCGATAATCGTTCTATGACCATGTTCACACTCACGCTACGATGACAGCGCGGACACCGGCCCTGACTACGACTTGTGGCATGATCGGTAAATATCTAGAAGTTTCAATCAAGAATTAAGGTCGCCGTACACGGGCACCACAAAACACTGCCACAAGCATATTTCCCGTAGGTTTTATGTAGGACACACACAATCCTTCACACGCTACAAAACGCCGCTGCTTGTTTCTTGTACCCCGCACTGGCCACAACACACCGATACAAAACGCTGTCACACGCCACTCGTGCATTTAGGCGATTATAACACTGTCACGCACCCGCAGCGTAGTGCATAAATACGTGTGTTAACGTTGCTAGTAAGTATCTCCGTTTGTATAGAAAACACTTACAGTCCAACACACTGAAACTGCATCCACGCGCGTTCAGATTACGCACCTACATGCGGAGAAACATGCACTCACGCGCGTGCGAGTGCGGGGCGACACGCATGGTATGCCACACTGAGTCTCGTAGTACCGTGCGTTTTGTATGAAATAAGTGCGTGCGTGCCTGCGTGAATTTACAAGACGCACCTACGCGCGTGAGTGTAAAAATCCCGCACGATGATGCAGATCTGCACTGCCGCAACTACGTGCGTAGGAGCGTTTTCTCGCGCTACGCTGCGTGGCTGTGTGATAACCGCCATAAACCTTCTTCAACAGAGTCCCTTATACTACTGCGCACATAAGTTAAAAAAGTAGCACCTACTGGCCACAAGTGGCTTGTGGCCGCTTCTATATTTTCGTAGCAGCATTTGTAGTTCTGGCATGTGATCCAAGTGCGGCTACAACAAAGTCTGGTCATAAGACCAATCATTCAACCTATTTTGTTGCGATTAATATCAAAGATGAACGTACCGCCTTGGAGAACCTGTTCAACTGATCACCAATGACATTAAACAGTGGTTTCAGATGGTCCTCATTGACTTCTCCGACGATGTTAGCCAAGCTCTTGTCGACACAACTCCTGAACTCATCCATGTTCTTCTTCAGTGCATCTATAGCAGTAGCATTCACATCTCTTTTGACAAAGGCTTCGGTCTGTAAAAGTTAATTTGATATTATTTTTAGGTTCGGCTCTTCAAACATAAGAGTGTTTTAAATATCGTGCGGTTTTGATAACGCATGCGGGATTGCTCCTCACGCATAACGCCTGCGAATGTAAAAACATCATGCAAGTATTTATTTCATACTAGCTGTCCGCCTGCGACTTTGTCCGCGTGTACTTCGGTTAGCGCACTCTAAACGTGTTTTCCCATAGGAATAAGAAGTTTTTCCTGGACAAAAAGTTGCCTATGTTCTTTTCCATGTCAAAGGCTATATGCATGCCAAATTTCATCCAAATCCGTTTTTTCGTGATTAAGTAACAAACATCCAAACATCCACACTTTCACATTTATAATATTAGTTAGGATAAGTATTTATTTTAATGCGTGGAATACGCTTGCGGGTCGCAATTTTCTGCGGAGCAAACCCGCATATGTGATGGAATCCACACGATATTAAAAACACCCTAACTAGTCAAATCAAAACAAAAAAGACGCGCACACTAACTACATCATACTACTACAACAAGGAAAGACGAAAGAATTGGCATTTAGTAGCCCTGTAATATCACACAGCAACCACCCAGTAATGCGGTTATCCACTGAATATACCGCAGTCAACTTAACTCCAGCCGCGGTTGTGTGGGCCATTCACGCGGCACGTAAAGTGCTAAAACACCATTTTGTGTGCTCATAGAATGATAAAACCTCGTCTGTGGTTACGTGCAAAATTGTAATGAATAGAAAGCGAACCTAAATAGCTTTGTGAAGTGTATCATCATCATTATTTCAGTCCACTATTGTACATAGGCCTCCCCCAAGTGTATCCACAATGAACGATCCCGTGCGTCTCGCATCCATCAGATTCCCGCAACCTTCACCAGGTCATTGATCCACCTTGTAAGAGGCCTTCCAATCCAACGCTGCGTCTTCCGGTACGCGGTCGCCAATCCAGAAACTTTCGGCCCCAACGACCATCTGTTCTGTGAGCAATGTGCCCTGCCCATTGCCACTTAAGTTTGGCGAGTATATAATATTTACTGATTTAACCATGTGTGGCTAAGTTATTACCAATAGTGCGAAAAAAATAACTTGGAGACGTCTTAATTGGTACAAAATATTTGACTACTTATATGTATGTTACTTACTATATGTGTTTAGGTGAGTGTCGTGATGGCCCAGTGGTTAAGGCCTTCAATGCATGAGTTAGAGACACATTAGAAAGACAATGAGAGAGCGAATGCCGACGTTCGCTTGGGGTAAAATTAATGCGCTTGTATCAACTTTATCTAATTATAGTAATAACTAGCTGTGCCCGCGACTTCGTTCGCGTGGACTACAGGATTTTGAATTTATTTTTTCTAAAATAAAAGTAGCCTATGTTACTCCTTATTACATCAGCTACCTGCCAAAAAAGTCCCGTCAAAATCGGTCCAGCCCTTTCAGAGATTATTCCGGACAGACAGGCAAAAATAGTAAAAAATGTTATTTTGGTGTATGTACCGTATATAAATTCATATGCATCTATTAAAAAACAGTTATTTCAATATTACAAAAAGACACTCCAATTTTATTTATATGCATAGATGTATAGATTTAGGTAACATTTTTCAAACGTCGATCGAGTCAATAAATCTAACCTAAATTCCCAATAAAACATCAAACTTTTAAGTCTTACATTATTGAAAATTACCTCAAATAATTTATTTGGGGGTCTGCTATGAAGGCCCATGAAACAGTTTTCAATAGATTCTCCGACGATTTTCATTTAAGGTAGCCCCTAGTGAATTTTATCCCGAGTCAAGGCAGGTACTCTCTTAATATCTTCATCCTATCTCCTAAATAGCCATCATATACAGGACGTTAATGTTATGACACCATTTGTGGCGATTATTGTATGTGTAATCAACATAAAATTCTATCCGTTGTGGTGGCTAGAAAAGGTGGCCGAGGTTAGCAAAATATTGGGAGAACAAAAGGCATAATAAAAACAATCTACATCTATAGGTACTTAATTATTATAAAGATAGTTTGTGTTTTTGTTTGTAATGAATAAATTCAAATACTGCTGAACTCGTATTTTTTTAATAAATAATATAAACTAGCGCTTGACTACGACCCCACCTGATAGTAAGCAATGATGCAATCGTTGATGGTGAGACGCACTAATTTACTGAGCCTATTCCTTGCCACAGCTTTGAAGACATCTTAATTTTAATCATCTTCCGGCCCTTATGTTATTTTTTTGTCCTGTAGAGTCAGCGTAACATGTTTTTTTTTTCATTCTATCCTGTCACCCGTCATATCATCACTAACACCCTTTTTATCACTAACTAATTTTAAAAAAAAGAAATCCTTTAGTTATAATGCTACTTTATCACTGATCTTTATCCGGGCATAAACACTTTCAGAAGCTAATGAAAACCTCAAACACTACGGAACAGATTTTTTAAGTTTTTTCACCAATAGAATACTACTTTATCACAGGTATACATTTTCTAGTTTCAAGCTTGTAATTAACATTTTATTTACTTTATAATTTAACTTAATTAATGACTTGTTATTTCTCAAACAATAAAAATTCTGACTAATAACTTATCCAAATTACCAGTCCTCATTAACTAATTCCCAGTAATACTTACATCAACAAACAACAAGAACACACAGAACAAAATGGCGAATTTAAAAAACATAATAATATCTGCGGAAAAACCAACTAGTACGTTATGATGAAATCTACTGATCTTAGTAATAGCAAACGTTAAGTATAAGTACAAACGTAAAACGGTTGTTTACACTGGTACAGTCATACACATATTGTCCAGGTAAACTAGTAAATAATGCGTCAGTACTATTCTTGTAGGTACACAGAAAAAAATAGTACAAATAAAGGGTGTAAGGGACAGCCCTCCACAAACTTTAAGGGCTTGCTCAGGAGACGAAACTGAACAACCTTCCATGAAATTTTTTTTCAGGAAACAAAAAAAAATCAGCCTCTCCATACAAACTGTCCGATCAAGTTTACAATTTTGTATGGTGAGGCGGATTTTTTTTTTCGTTTCCTGAAAAAAAGTATTGTGAAAGGTTGTTCAGTTTCGTCTACTGAGCAAGCCCTTAAAGTTTGTGCAGGGCTGTCCCTTACACCTTGTATATCCATCTATTTATGTATCAAACAAAATCTTGAATGACAGGTGTGAAGGTAATAAGCAATTTCTAAACGAAAATAGTTTTCATCTTTTTACCAAAGGTGAGTGATGAGTGCTATTAGTAGCTAAGACTTACATACATCACGTTTAATATCGCTATATTAGTTACAAGTTTAATATCGTAAAATTAATAATTATCATCTTCCTCCTAACACAAGCCATTGACCGAGCAATTAAAGTCGATAAGTAGAAATATCACACACTTGACAAGCTGATATTTTTTTAAGTTATTTATTCATGGAAAAGAGAACAATTATTAAATAACTTATTATTATAAAGGTCAAACGAATTGACCACTATAATATTGAGGTCAATAAAGTAGTCAATCAAATATGCGATGATATGATCGATGATGACACTTGCCTAGAATCAATTTATACATTCTTGACTTTAAGACGTAGTCGTCTTAAAGTCAAGAATGTATACTAGTGGTAGTAGCTGTCAAGAAACACTGAGTCTGGCATAGAATTTCACTCCTTAGTCAACGGTGCAATTTAGTTGTTTTTCACAGACATGTTAAAAATTATGTCTATCTTATTACTAAATCCTTATTTCCTTTACTTTCCCATGGATATTTAGAAACAAAATTGTGTATCTTGTTTACTCATCGAGGACTGCTAGGATTTTTGTGAATAGCTTTTTTTTTAATTGATATAAACTAGTGCTTGACTGCGATCCCACCTGATGGTAAGCAGTGATGCAATCGTTGATGGTGAGGCGGACTATTTTATTAAGAGCCTATTCACTCTTGCCTTAAAGACACCTAAATTATAATCACACGGGAAGACCGCAGCAGGCAAATTGTTCCAGTCCCTCGATGTACGCGGTATAAACGACGAGGCGAAACGCTTTATATTGACCTTAACCTTTCGAAAACCGTAATAAGAGACACAATAGAAAGACAATGAGAGAGCGAACACCGGCGTTCGCTAGGGCTTTAATGAATTAAACGAAAGAGGAATACTTTGTTACAAAAATCAGCAGCGTTTTAACTGAAACTAGCTACAGACTGATAACTAAGCTATTCCAACGAAATTGTGTTATCTTCATTTTGGTAAATACCTAATTGATATTTCATTATTCTGGGAAATATCGAAAATAGCGAGGTTATCAGCTGTTCAGATACTACTTACAATGTTTAACAATTTCAACATAAAATTTTGTGAAACGAAAAAGATAAACGTGTGTCGGTTATTTTAGGAGTTTTTTTTTTTTGTAAAATATTTTTATTCTGGCCCCCTTTATGAAGTAACAAAGGAAAAGGTGTCATAATAAGTACTCAATTATGTACTTAAATTTAAGGAGTTCTATAAGTTTATAAAATAACTAGCTTCTGCCAACGGCTTTGCCTGCGTGAAACTAGATTTCTCCATGCAAACTTCGGTCGCTCGTTTCATTCCTTTAGAGGGTGAATTTTGGAAAATTATTTTTTATTATTGACATATAATGTATGTGTAAAAAGAAAGGTTTTACAAAATTTCAGTCTTCTAGGTCTATGGGTTTGAGCTGAACGTTGATGAGTCAGGAATTAACATTTTAAATGTAAATCACAACTGCTTAAAGAATTTAATTGAACTAAAAGGAAGAGCACTGGATTTTTGTTTTCAGATTTCTTACTTACCTACTGTAATTATATCATTTTTGTAGATGGTATGTAACTTTTTGGCTGTCCAACTCTCATTCTCCCATAAGATTCAAAACCTTAACTTTATATTATTTCTATTGTGACGGAGAACAGCTGTATTCCAGTTCAAAGTGAAAAGGTTGTCCTTTTCTATGTAATTTACCTTAGTAATAGGGCAGTAAATAGTTATGAAATGTTTCTTTTCAATCATGACTACTGTTCGATAAGATTTGCCAGTGGCGATCCAATCTAAAATTCAAGGATATTAAACCTAAGAATGATGGTAACACGCTGGGATTCCTGGGATAGGCATCTTTTTCTTAAAAACGGCTTCAAAATTGGCTAGTAAATGGCAAATGAAGCAGCAATTAGCATTTTAAATATTGGCATGAGAAAAATTGGAGGCTTAGTGGGGATCTCTTTTTTTACACACGTTACCAGTGGTAGCAGTGATGTCACATTTCAATTTGTGCATCCTTATTCTGTTACTTGACAGTTTCTCCTTCAACCAGATTTGAAATTACTGAACTGATGAGAATAATTGATTCAACTACTTACTGCCAAAAGGACCTACTAACATGTCCGTTAAAAAAAACTTCTTTCTCAATACAATCAACCGTGTGGCTGAAAAACTTCTCCACTTAGATGTTATGTTGCCGACTGTGCGCGCCAATTGTGCTAATAGTCAAAGTGCTCTGTCCTAATTGTTTGAAGAGATCAAAACGTGGAGTCGGTATGATATACCTACGATATGATCCAGTAATAGACTTCTAGTGGAGTACTGTCGATTACGAAACTATGTCAATGTGTGATCAAGTTTGAAACCTACTTCGTATGAGCTCTTAGTAGAAGATTTGGTTTCGAAAACCAACCGTTTCGTCTCACTCTTGGGCAAAGGCCTCCCTCCAGTCCTTCTATTTTAGCGAAATCTCTCCAGTTCGTCCCACCTGCTACTTCCTGGTCTAACGCAACCACATCCACTGCATCGGGGCACCAATTCTCTCCCATTTAAGATTGATAGGCTTTCCAGCCATGTCATCTATTCTGGTTTTGGAGTATAGTGTCAAATCATAATATGTACATATATCTTTAGTGGTAATTTGCTTGACAAAGTATGAACTATATGGTTATTGATCTATTGAAATGTGCGTCGCGTAGTACTTGATGATAATTTATTTGTTTATTTAATCGCCTACGATTAATATAATAAATTCCTTGGGTGGCTTTGGTTAATTCTTTGGGTCTCCTAAGACCCAACTAAATATTGATAAATAAACAACAAATTAAACTATTGTGGAATTTAATCATGTATCAACATTTCTGACAAAATGGAGTCAACAATTATACTAATAGTCGGGCAGCGAAGGGTTTTAAACAAAACATAGAGAAAGCAACGATTAAACGTAGAAAGTCAGATGCGGAAGCTTGTCATCACAGACACGGCACGTATTGTGAGGAAGCTCCTTGCCATTTCTTTTTTTTAGGTGGCAAATTAGCAAATTTATTTCTCCCCGTTTTATTGCGAAATGTCAGAGTTTTGCTGAATAAAACCCACGTTCCAGAGGACACGGATACTTTTTCTATCAATTCCAAATACTCTTCACCCTAGATCCCTAATTTAGCAGGGTTGATATCTATTTGAATTTCTTTATACATAAGATATTTAAGCGTTTTACTATTCTGGCGAGCAGGATTTTCCTTCATTCAAGAAATGACTAAGTGTGGTGAAGATCATAGTATAATAGGTTATCATCTATTCTAAAGAAAAACTATTCCATTGTAACAAATAACAATAACAACTGATAAAACTATTATCAGCATCTAACATTCTAGTTGATTTACTAATGAGAAATGTTAATTAATATATTTTAAACATTGCTTCTGTGTGATAAATATAGCAATTGAGACAATTAATATGTTTCTAAGATTATTTTATCATCATAACAATATAACATGTATCAATAGTGTGTTTATTTACAAAACATCCTTTAATTAGTATTCTTTTGTTATTTGCGGTCAGACTGAAACAATACACCACTAAATTTTAATTGTTTTAATCCTGTGGAGAGTCGATCCGGTACATGAAACACTCTCGATTTGTAAAGATAAAATCAAAAAGTAAAGTACCTTTTTTTCAATACTCGTATTAATTTATGCACGTACGAACTTAATTTCTTTAAGAAAACGTCAGCTGAGCGGGTTCAATGACCTGTAGTTAGTAGTCGGCGTTGCGTACAAACTATAAGTGTTGCTGGCAGTGGACGTCTTTCAGCTGAAACTATGATGATGATGAATGATATCAAGTACCATTAGTAGGTTATGCTACTACTTATAAAATTACAAGAGTCTTTGTCTATTCCATTCTTTTCTTTCTATATTTATCATCGAAGCTACAGAGACCATCAGCCACTCTTTCTTCATCTTGTGTCGTCACCTTCAAGATCCAAATTATCAAGAGCATAACTTGCGGTGTGAATCTGTGAACTTGAGCATTTTATAAACTCTACAATTACCCTGAAAACTTATTACAATTATGTGTCGTTAGAGTGACTGATACGTTCTTAACAGAAAATAAATTAATTCAAGTCTGCTATAATCATCATCATCATGTCAGCCGAAAGACGTCCACTGTTGGACATAGGCCTCTCCCAAGCGTCGCCACAACGACCGATCCTGTGCGTCTCTCATCCACCGCATTCCGGTGATCAGGTCGTCGGCCCACCTTGTCCCGGCCTTCCAACGCTGCGTTTTCCGCCATCAAAGAGTGATAAATGTAAATGTGAATGGACGGACGTTTGCGTTACTGAGTACTCGCAGAACGATATATTCAATGCCCTTCTTGAAGACTCCGATTAATTCCTTTCATGATTTATTCTGTTATAATACCACTCATCTAGTACCACTGTTATTTGTTTGAGCCCGTGTTTATTGCCTGTTCCAAATGGATACCATTGCTCCAACTAATACTAAACAAAATTCAAAGATCTAAAGTACAGTCAGCAGAAATGTTTTGTATAGGACCTTTAATTGAAATAATATTCAGTTAAATCCAAAAAAAAGTATTTATTTAACAAAACTCTAGTTCAATAATAAATTGTGTTTTAATAACCATCTTTAAATAACAAGCCACCATTTCTTTTATGCCAGTCAAGCTTTTTGTTTTCCCCCAAGATGTTGAGGGTTGAATATAGCTTTCACAGGCTTATTTAAAAAAAGTGATTAGTTAGTGAAAGTTTTTGTACATTACGATCGTATAAAAATATTAGGAAACCAAAATTTGATTAGGTTTGACTTAAGCTGACTGTACTAAATTGAAGTCACTGGTATGGGTCCATACATAGATCTGTTAGGTTGCAGTGACTACATCCCCTACACTATGGGTGATGCATAGCCCCTTATCTTCTAAATAATAATGGGTCCATACATTAAATTAAATTGTTTAAAAAGTGGTCTCCCTTCAGAATAGGCAATAAAAATGCATTCAAATTAATAGATACTAATAGTATTAGATGTTTGGTATTAAAATGGGATGAATATATCCCTTTCATGCACCATCAAGTTAGAGTAAGAAACAATAAATAAAAATAAAAAACATAAGTTCTCTAAAATAAAATAATCTCTTTATTTTAATAATGACATAGGTATTTACGTATACATTTGTTCAAATTTTATGAGTAGTTTAATAAATTTTTATTTTATTCTGCGCCATGTTCACCGTCGTCATCGGCTTCTAAGGTAGCCAGGAATGGCGCGCTTAGCGGTTGAGGCGCAGAAAACTCTAAGATCATTTCATGTCTCGGAAAAGATCTATCATGAAATTGACTAAATACGTCTTCGCTTTTTTCGTTTTCCATTTCTTGCATTAGAAGTAGCTGGAAATTAATTAAACTAGATTATTAGGTGTCAGTTTTTTTTTAACTAGTACTTGACTGCGATCCCGCCTGATGGTAAGCAGTGATGCAATGGTTGATGGTGAGGCGCACTTTTTATACAAAGCATTTTGAAAACACATTCCTTATGCGTACAGCTAAGGAGTGGAATTCCCTGCCGGAGTCTGTGTTTCCTGATAGCTACAACATAGGGTCTTTAAATTAAGAGTGCATAGGTTACTTCTAGGCAAGCGTGCTCCATCGTCAGCCACATCATCGCTTACCATCAGATGAGATAGTTTTCAGAAGCGAGCTTATACATAATAATAAAAAATTGCTCTCCCAGCGCAGGCCGATGGCTTAATCCCAGCAGTGGGAACGTTTTAGGCTGCCTTAGCTATGATGTAGTATTTTTTGTACTTAAAAATGACAATAGATAAGTGTATTTCAAAGTTTCAAATTTTAATTCATTAAACCCCAAGCGAACACCGGCGTTCGCGCACCTATTGTCTTTCAATTGTGTCTGTAATTATCACAATTGAAAGCCATTTTTTTTTATTTCGATTTCCAAATAAACAGATGAGTTATTGTAACCATTAATGATACCATGCTATTTTATGAGTAGATACCTAGTTCTAAGTAATCAAAATTAGTTATTCCATTATTAAGACTAAAATTCAGAGGGAAATTTCCCAATACCAAAAGTTCGGAGTTATTTATAAGTAAAATATTTCTGCTCGAGTTAATAGTACAATATTATGATACCTTGTACATTTTTAAATGATTGTGATTCGGAATTCAGTGGAATTTTCCCAATTATATTTATTCGGAGACTACATTTTTTTGCTGTGATATCAATTTTATTTCGCAGGTAGAACGTTTATGAATAAATTCGAAGAATTTATATCGTTGGTAATATAAAAAATTGTTACACTATCCTTAGATTATGGTAGATATAAGTTCTTCAAAAATGTATGGTGTAAACAATTGTTGGTTGGCCAATAAAGGAAATATATATATATACAAGTATGTAGGCACATCACAAGCTAAATACATCAATTAGTTTTATTTACGTATCATTAAGTGGTAATAATGTTTAGATTCTACAAAACTATTTTAGGTAAAACACAGCTTTATGTAAACAACATTTAACTAAAATAAAATTTCAAAATTATGAAAGAATAAAAGTTTATTTGTGACTCGCACAGGGCAAACAACTATAAAAATGAAATTATTATTAAGATAATAATTTTAAATAATAATAATAATATTTTTAATATTTTTTTATTTTTTTGTTAAGATAAAACTAACTAAAAAATCAACAAAAAATAGACCTACGCGAGGCCAAAGTGGTTCTTATCTTGATACATACCTTTTGGTTTATGTTTTCGAGGTTTAACCTTCAACAGGCGCTTGGACTTCGGAGATAAGTCTAAAGAGTGTGGGATTTTTAATTGACTAAAACCACACTAATGATCACCATTAGCATAAAGGAGCGCCGTTATCTCTTAAATAAAAGACCACTGCGGAACCCTTTTGTGCAAAGTCTTTTAGTGAGGTGCCCTAAAAGACGTCGACGATAACACCTACTGAGATATTTTTTTATTGAGCTTATATACTTCCCCTGTGCGGAGCAAAGGCCTTCCACAAATCCTTCCAGGTAATATTTTCTATCAATATATTAAAGACATCAAATTTTTTGCTTGCTGTGTGTTTTTAAAAGAGATTCATGATTTGACAGATAGATACCTCTAGAAATGCAGAATATTATATCACTATAAAAAGTATCCTTTTATGTAGGTAAAATGAACGATATTAATAACTGATACACCACGGAATCGAAGACGAGAAAAAAGGTAGTATAAAAAATGAAACCCCAAATTCTTTATATAAAGTAACTTAATTCATTAAACCCGAAGCGAACGTTCGCGCACCTATTGTCTTTCTATTGTGTCTGTAATTTCCACGATTGAAAGGTTAAATACAAAGCAAATAACAAGAAGTGTCATGATTCAAACATTTAAACTAAAACCAATACAATACAGAACGTTTCACCTATAAAATATATCAAGGAGACATTCGAAACACCTGCAATAAATTCCATTCGCTTATTACTAAGATACTAGTTGACGTTTATAAGCCTTTGTCACCAAACGTGTGTTAAATTATTCGTCACCACCCGGTTAGGCGGCGCTAAGACGAGGCTTCTGAATGTTCTGTATAAATTGAGGCAAAGCGGAACTGTAGTACTGTTCTTTGGAAGTTAATTAAACTAACAACATAGAAAATTACAAGAATTTGGCATAGGAAGAGACCCTTTTTAACCGACATCAAATAGGAGGTCGAAACCTACTGGGGCAGTGGGTAGTGTAAAAGTATAATAATATAATATTATATTCCACAACTATCATACAACGCCATTTAGTCTCAAGCTAAGCAGAGCTTGTGTTATGAGTACTGGACAACAGATAACTGATAAACATACTTATATATTTCTAAATACATACATATTATAGATATTATTACACCCAGTCACAAAACAAATGATCATGCTCAACACACAAACATTTGTCCTGTATGGGAATCGAACCCACGACCTCTGGGCATAGCAGTCAGGGCCACTAACCACTACACCAACAGGCCAGTCAACCGTGGGGCAAAGGGCATGGGTCAAAGCGAACCATGGGGCTATGGAAGGAAGGCAAAGAAGGAACAGGAGTGGGTTTTAGTCAGTCAAAGTCTGACACGCCGTACTACTCCGCTCTTGGGCGATAGATGTCATTAAATGATTTCGGACCTAAAAAAATCACTCGACAATCGCACTGGTTGTGACCACGAGACTGATGAGGGAGTTAAAATGACAATCGTGGTATTAACCCGTCAATTATGCATATTGACCAAAAGTTTAATTCACACTACAAAACAAACACAAAGACAAAGCTACCAATCATAGCTTACACTAATATAATTCTAAAAGGATAAACATAAATCGTTCTGAGTACATTTGGAGAGCAAACAGACCTTCGGTTGGTAAGTAACTGATCAAACAGGGAAGTTTGTGTTACGTTATGCATTGTCTACATTAGAATAGTGGCGTTTACTTAAAGCTTTAAGGCTCACACAGACAAATGCGACAATGTGACATCGTTGCGGCAAATGTTTCTTATTTTGTGTTTAACGAAATTCAAAAATTTATTTTAAAAAAGTAGATCAACGGAAAATAAAAATTGTACCTTCGATACTAATTTTGATCGGCTGACAACTTTGCTGAAGAAAAGGAAGTTAGTGATAGCATGACGAGTGACAAGGCAAAATAGAAGAAAAAAACTGGGCAAGTGCGAGTCGGACTCGCGCACTGAGGGTTCCGTGCGCGGCTATAAGGTATTTAAATTTCGCTGAGAGGTAATTTTTAGTGATAGTACCATAACTAAAAAGTGTAAAATAAAAAAAAAAAACTATTATTGAAACACCGACTTCCGAAATTAAAGTTATTATGTACTTTTCAGTGTTTTTTTAACATTGAAGTCGGTTGTATTTTTTTTTTTATTTTCTTTTTGTAAAAAGTTTTTGCTTAATAATATAAATAAAATACTATATTACATTTTCGTGTTGCGCTTCTGTACGTGAGGCTTTATCATAATTAGCTTGGTTAGTGGGTAGGTGTTGGAGAGTCAACATGACAATTATACGAGCGTGTTGCTCTTAAGGTTGCACACGGGTGTTACGCACGCCGAGCTAGCCGCGTCGGTGTCCAGTCCATACATTTTATATGGAAACTAGACTTGTAGAGCTACACTAGATCCGCGCCACGCGACGCCACGCAACGTCGTTCTACCTATAAATCAGGTGTGATCCACGTGGGCGCCGGTCAAATGTAATTCTAGCTTAAAAGTTCGTTATAAGGCGTAGCTGCGACTAGACCCAGCCGGGTCGAAGCCTACTGGGGCCAAGGTTATCCGAAAGGGCGCTCGAGCCCCGATATGAAGGCTAGAAGGAACGGGGTGGGTCTTTTAGTCAGTAAGAGTCTGACACTATCTCCCGCTCCGCCCAAGAGCAGGGGATGTCATTGGACGATTTTTCCCACCATAAAAAAGGCGTAGCTGCAGATCAGTACAGTTGGCGCACTGCTAAAGCTTTTCAGAGATGGATTTACGTTTTCATTAAACCCCAAGCGAACGCCGGCGTTCGCGCACCTATTGTCTTTCTATTGTGTCTGTAATTTCCACGATTGAAAGATTAAAAATATTTCTTTATTGTTTAGGTAACCTACGTACACGTATAATTAATTATCCGATAAACGCACATTATTAGCGAAAATCTGAATGAAATTTTTACAGCATTTTACCAAATAAATTTCTAACGAAAATTCGTTTTTCTACAGATTGTATCGCAAAATCGATTTTAGCATTTAACAAACACAATTTATATCTGTTATCGAGGCTGAGGGATAACATGGATGTTTTCATCCCGACTCGCACTTGATTCGCTCGCTAATTTTTTTTACATTAGAACATAGAACCTCCTCCTTTTCCAAGTCGGTTAATAAAAAGAAAATATTCCTGTTTGTTTTTAAGTTTGCAAAATGTAGTAGTCTCCGGAAATGCTAATACGAAAATTCTGTCATTTACACAACGGTATAATATTGCTGAGTACCGTAAGCTAATTTTGTTCCAAAATTTTCTCGGTTCCTTAAGTAAGAGCCGCAACAGTTGAGTCATGGGTAAAAGTTAGCTTAACATAAGTATCAAATCAACACTTACCAAATAATTCATACAGCTCGCTAAACCATTTAAGCCCATAATCTTCATTTCTTCCTGCTGCTTGACATTAAGTTTGGACATCAGAGGCGTCATATGCTTATCTATGGCTATTCTCATATCATCCATAAAGGCATGCAATTGGTGTTGATAGTCCTTTGGATCCGTCATTGGTAAATAGCCCTTTGGAACTGCAACGAGTGATTCAGACGTTGGCTGGGAGTCTGGTCTTGCGTTTGCCTGGAGAAGATGTATGTGTATTTAACTTAGAATGATGTTTGAAGATGATGTTTGGAGCAAGATGTTTGAATCGTATATGCAAATGGAATTCTTAGGAAATATGTGTGATTTTTTATAACTGTTCGATATAATTTGAAATGATAATTGATAAATGATATTTATTCAGTAAATAGGTTAACTAGATAGCTGACTACCCTGAGACACCTAAACAAACTCAGGGGTTAAAGTCTCTTTTAAAGTCCATACAGTAAACATGTATTGGTCAAAATCACATGAGAACCATGCAGATTTATCTGAGATGGTCTTTTGAAGAAAGAACCATACAGATTTGAGTGGACCTGTCCAGTCAGTGCAAGCATTGCAGTGCAGTGCAAAGCTTTGAGCAAATATACAAACAAAAGCAATGGAACAGAAACACTTAGGTATACTATCAGACGCGTAGCTTCATAGACGCGTAATCATCATTATACGCTTGGTACTCGTCTTTGAAGCTACGCGTCCGTGAACGGTAGGGGCCTACCCCTTTTTTTACAATTATCACACAACACCCCGTCTAGTCAACTGATAAAAATACTTATATATTTCTAAATACATACATATTATAAATTAATTACACCCAGACACAAAACAGATGATTATGCTCATCACACAAACATTTATCCTGGATGGGAATCGAACCCACGACCTCCGGCATAGCAGTCAGGGTTACTAACCACTAGACCAAGAGGCCAGACAAACGGTGCCTTTATAGGCACCACGTTGGCATGGAAGATCCTGTAGTCAACCACAATAAAAGTTGGCTCACACACCTAGAACTTATTTTTGCATAATTTCTTTCGGACATGATGCAAGCAATTCAAAAATCTTGCTCCTACAGAAAAGAAACTACTACAGAAACGTACCTCTTGAAGCCAAGAAGTAACAAGTACCTATGTCAGATTAATATCCTACATCAACTAAATTCTACTGTTTTGTTATACCAATGCTAATGATACGCAAAATTATACATTCATTCGGATGCCGTTATTCTATTTAATGGACCACGATTATCATATAAATGGAACATTGTATTAATCTATGCTATTCCTAAATTTAGGAGAGATGTATTCAATTAAATGAATACGGAATTACCTAGTGTTCATTTTACAAAATATTATAGTCAATTTCCGACAATACTATTGGCTAATTAGACGATAATTTGTCGAAGTTGGCGTTATGCGGTTAAACTACGGTCTTATATAGAAAACATTTTTTTTTATTCCATTACATTTAATTTAATGACAATTGTTATTTAATTTAATATTTAATTTGTTTTATAACAAGAATACCATGAGTTAATGTTTTTGAACTTCAGAACTAACATAGAAATAAGTGATAATAACATAATTATAATGAGAACCAAAAGTTGTCTTTAAAAAATAAATAATTATTGATATTGTCAAAAAGCTTGGAGCTCTAACTAACGGTAACTTGGACCACTCGCGACATCAGTTAGCCAATTTCTTTTTTTTTAAACTTTTTATTAGTGATGAATAAAACTAAAAAGCTAAAATAATATGTCGAAAATCAGTATAGCCTAACTGAGGAAAATGGAGCAACCGTATCCAAAGTGAAAACCGAATACGACAGCACACCCAATATACTCACAAAATAAAATGCAGACGCAACTAACAAGAACGTAAGGAACGACATCTTTGACTAACAAAGACTAAAATAATACGAGAAGAAACACCTTGTAACCCTTTTTATAAATAGAGCAAGTCCTTTATTACCTTTAAGTGAACAAGAGATGTCACGTCTGAATGATAAGGCTAATCATGGTTAACCATTGTTTGAGGAAACTGGTGCATATGTCATCAGGAACCACTGAGATAATTATACTCAATGACATTTAAATACAAAGCTTATAAGAATCCTTTGTTTGGAGTATAAAATTGAATTCATAGCTATCGTTAGGAATAGAGATATGTATATGGAAAATAGTTGTTGTGTGTGTTGTTGTTGTAGTAGTTGTTGTTTCGATTGCATCACTGCTTACCATCAGGCGGGATCACAGTCAAGTACTAGTTTATATCAGATGAAAAAAAACTATGTATTAAAAACATAGTTAGAAATAGAGATATGTGGAACAAGAAAATTATTGCACAATTTATTATCAAGTAAATTGAAATAAATGTCATTACTTGAAAATAGATGTAGCTATGTATGACAAACATATATCATAATTATATGTATCATCACTATAAAATAAGTCAAGTGAATACAAATTTTTCATGATCTACGTACTTCTCTAAAATCCCTTCTTATCGATAAAAGGGTTCATGTTATTGACAAAATAAACAGTAACATGAACAATTCAAGAAATCATTGTATTCATTACTGCAACTATGTAGAACTAATTTCAATATTCAATATTCACGCATAATGTCTGTCCTTCGTTGTTATTTCCACCAAAAATATAATATGCAATAACAAAAACATTTCTGCTGTAAAAACAATAACTCATCATACAAAACACAGATTGCTTCACAACACAAATGGAAAAATATTTGTCACACTCCATATTACAGAAGTTGTTTTGAGTTTGTCAAAACTGTGAGGCATTTGAGTCTATCACTGTGGGAATTTAAACGCGAAACTCGACGTAGTGAATATTATGTTTTAACATAACAGTCACTAAAGCTGCACGATGTGTATAGGTTACTTTCATTATTTTGTAACTTTGCAATTCGGAGTCCACACATGACTTCCGCAGATTGAGAAACTAAGATTTAAAAAAAAAGAACAATGGCAAACGCCCGAAGCATTTTTTTTGGCGTCCAGTGATAAAAAATACACAAAAGTATATGGATTAAATCAAAATCGTTCCCCTTATTACCAACTCAAGTCAATAGATATTAAGATTGATTGGTAAAACTGAATATTTACAGCAGTTCTGGCTTTTACAGTATATCGTTATCATGTGGTGCCGGTTTGCAGTAACCATTGCAATGACATTATTCACTATTCAAATCTACACTAATATTATAAAGAGGTAAGTTGGATTTTTTGTTTGTAGGGGGTAATCTTTAAAAGTACTGGTCCGATAGCAAAATTTTTTTTTACCGATAGAAAGCTGTACCCCTAGCCAAGTTGCTAATCTGCAATAGTTAACGCTTGTAAAAAGCTTCAAATGTTCGGGAATTACGTCGTCTTAACGCTTAGTCACGTGGTCAGAACAAAAGAATTGGCGGCAAGTTCAACTCAAAGCGTTCGGCGCAAGCGAAACGGTTGTAACTTGGCTAGGGCAACATAGGCTATATTTTAGTGAAGCCGCAGGCAACAGCTAGTAAACATGCACACCTTTGTCACTTCGTCTTTCATCTTGTCATTAGTAATATTATACACACAAGCATAATCGGCCTATAATCTACTACTATTGGAATTCAGGTCTTCTTTTTAAGAGAGAGAGAAAGGGCCGTAATTCACCACGCAGACCTGTGCGAATTATTAATTAACTGTTCTAGAAGCAGGCTTCTTCACTATATTTTCCTTCACCGCTTTGAGAGCAATGGTGATGAAATGATTCAAACAGAGCCTGTGTTTGTATCTACTACGTATAAATTATAAATCGGGGCCATTTCCACTCGTCCATCACGTTTCAATCAATCTTCCCATTAAGCGGCTTTTGTTCAAACTACAAGTACCTGCACAGGTAGAACCTTGACCGTACTACCCAGGCTACCTTTCGCAACCCTTCTTGTCACGACATCTTCCCTCTGACCACAAAGATTGTGCGACATTGTTTTCCTCGATCCTAGTTAGCAATTTCGCACCTCCTACCCTTTTAGGGTCGACATTTACCTGCTTAATACCTAATAATGAATAGAACGTCAAGCGTTTAGTCAGTATTAGTGAAAACAAAGAACATTGTGAATTTAGTTTAAATTAAGAACAGGAACTGCTTCGTGATTTTTGGGTGAGGAAAGGTTTGCTATTTATTTAAAACTTGTTGGCTAAACATTTTTCTGTCATCGAAATTATCAAAAAAAATGGAGGGTGTGGGTAGGAGGGTGAAAAAACCTACCTGCCTGTCTACGACCTATTGTCAGACCTACCAAATATATAATTGGTGAGGCCATTTCGAAGGAGTTTGATATCAGGCACTGACACGAGATTTTTATACATTAGAATTATAATAGGTACTTATACATAAAATATTAAATATACTTATACATTTTCATTGGACTTTAGTATTACTTCAGTGAACCTCAGCGGGTTACAGTAACATATACTTCCAGTCGACAGCGATGCGGAGGAGTTATACGACGCCATATTTTAGTAGCCTTTAGTGTGTATAGTTAGTTTAAGCTTAAATTTTTTTTAATATTTTTTTTTTGTTGCTTTAAATTGTAAATAACTAAAATTATTCCTTCATATACTTAATTTTTGAATATATTCTTATTTATCTCGGTGGCAATAATGTTCAGCAATCTTCGCGTGACAAGGGAGCAAACTTGTGCAGGTTTTATTTTAAGGGCCAAGCGCCCGAAAAGTGCCATAAAACAGTGATTTTCTGAGGCCTACTCCTCCGTAACGGCTAGGTCAATTGGTTTGAAAAAAATATATGTTTATTGTAGATTCATGAACAATAATATCGACATTTGATTTTTTCGTGTTATTAATACTTTTGTCAAAAAAAAAATATTTAGCAATTTCGCAACTTTTCGCAACTTTTCCCTACTCCTTCGAAACGGCTGGGACCTTTAGAAACATTTTTACACATAAAAATTGGTGGGTAAATATTCTTCAAAGTGAACATTGCATATGTAAATCAATCAATATCTCGCAGAGAAAATGGATTTAAAGTGCTTTTCGGGCGCTGCTGGCCGCAAATAAATGCACAGATTTGCGTACTGCCGCCTAGGCGAGTGCGAGAGTTGCGTTCACATAATTTCGGCCAGATGGTTCAAGGGACTATACGCCTTAAGTTGTAACACCACGAAATGGTTTCTCCCACTCTATTATTCTAGGTATTATTATAGTGAGCACTTACACCTAAATTGCCTTATTGTTACTTAGACGGTTTCTTGTTTAAATAAAATATATGTTGGTAATGTGGCTGTACTTAATTTAAAAAAAATACAATTTTCAAATTGTAATCATTTTCATTTCAAACGAAAAGCTTGAAGACCATTTTAGACTAAACTTTAAACTAGATTTACTGTAACAAACAATGTTAGTTTTGCATTCACCGTCGCCGTGTCAAGAACGTGACTAGATGACATTTTCTAAACAAACGGTTATGATAACTGCACACGTGACAAAGATAACACTTCATTATTCCTTATTACTTTACTTATCTGTATAACTGTGAGTAGTGCTATTTTTTTTCTGTAGTCATAACAATAAATATAATTATTAAATAATTTATGTAAGTTCTTGATGGAGTCATTTCGAATTAGGTTCAAAGAAAAGTGTGCAAGGGTCTCGCACTTGGACCGGATTATTTATATTGAAAATAAGTGATGACTTGATCTGCGTTAGAGCCGCTTGCTTAGAAATTACCCATTCATTCTTGATTTACTCAAGCTGTAATTTGAAAGTTATAAGGAAAGTATATATACTTACTATCCTAGCTTCGCATAATCAGGTTTATATTGTTCTTACTGCCGGAACTCAGGGTTCTTGTCTAGGAGAAAGTGCCACAACTCACCAAAAGACTGTGTCAATTTTTTAGTTCCAGGATTTGCACTTTTTTGCACGGTTTATTCATGATGAACAAGCCGCGCAAAAAAGTAGAGCACCTCCCTATTGCACCTACGACGTTACACATTATACGTCACGTCGGGGCCCTTACCTGAACTGTGCCATCACTGCTTTTCTACTCATTTTCAAGGCCCTTATTTTTATATTTTGACTACCTAGCAGCTTGTCCGGTGTAGTGTAGCTACTACTTAAATAGCTTACTACTACACCGGACCCCTAATTATTATTTTGTTTCTTTCAGTTTTGTTCCAAGTTACATTCTTTTTTCATTTCTCAAATGTCAAACCAGGCCTTTTATTTTTTAATGAGTTGTAGTCTCCTATCTTACCCTTTGATATATACATGCTTGATATTATGCTATTATCATACTACTTTCTGAAAAAAAAGGTCAAGAGAAACAAGCTGCCCCAGTATTTCTTAAGCACTTCAATTACAAATAAGTAGGGATGCTGTTTATTTAATAAAGAAAGAAAAAAACCACTTCAACAAGATCCAATATTAAACTGCAGATTAAAAACCTAATTGTAAACAATTGTCAAGTTAATTGAAACAAGCAAATAAAAGAAAAAATCCCATTAAGTCAGAATGAGTCCCGTCCAAAAACTGTTCAGCGCTATTATGAAATTGTTTGTCCTTTTTGGACTTTAAACCGCAGTGGAAAATAAAAATAAATGAAACATTTTTTTTTAATAAAACTCGTAGGTTGAGTTTTATTGTTGCTGCTTTTTTTAAAAAAATCGGAAAGTATTATGAAATTAATTTAATTATAGCAACGTTTTTAGAAGCAACTGAAACGAAGATAAGGACTAAGGGCCGAGTCACACCGGAATAGCAGCGACGCGGCGAGAACTTTTTGTGTGATATAATTTTAAACTTTATTTACATACTTGTATCGCTTGAAAAGCATGAAAAGGTCGAGGGTTTTTTTTTATTATGGATAGGGTCGCGTTTGACCACTATCTCACCTAATATTTTAAACCATGATGTGGCCGACAATGGAATACGCTTGCCTAGAAGTAATCTATTCACTCTTGACTTTAAGACCCTTTTAAGCTATCAGGAAACACAGACTCCAGCAGGAAATTCCACTCCTGCACGCATGATGAAGTTCTAGAGATGCTGCCGGCCACTGCTAATCCGTGTGGGTAACTCGGCCTTAGCGCCTATAAGAAGGCTGAACTGAAAACACAAATGTTGTTCTTAGATAATACAGGGTGGATTCTTGAGATGATGTAGCAAGGGCAAGACAAGACATTTTCCTCCCATGTTCTACCACCATTCCAACTGTTCTGGGCGTATCATATGGGTATGATTGCACAATCACACCAGTATTGAAATTGCATGCTTGTTTTATGAATATAAAAAACCGGGCAAGTGCGAGTCGACATATACGATCGTATCTTTTTTTTCGTTAATTCAGATGTTTATTTATTTCACAGCATCAAGGGACCGCAGACTTGACAATATGGTTTTAATTTCAACTTGATACCTCCACGCGTTCCTGAGATAAAGGGTCTTGACAGACAGACAGACACACGGACGGACAACAAAGTGATCTTATAAGGGTTCTGTTTCTTTCCTTTCGAGGTACGGAACTCTATCGAACGGAACTGAATTGGCTTACAAGAGAACACATCTAAACGGTATCTGTACCTCTACCATAAGTTTAAAGCAATAGTATTTGTCGATACTCAATACTGACTACGTAAATATTTTGTATGGCAAATTTTGGTTCCGTAAGTGACCGCTAGAGGCTCTGTAAAATTTGCCATACAAATTATTTACATAGTCGGTATCGATTATCGACAAATACTATTGCTTTAAACTCATGGTAGAGGTACTGTCACTAAAACGATGTACACCGGACTATCAAACACGATACTTGACACCGCAGAGGCAAACTTCTAATAACTCAAAATAGGCTGCAAATAGGTCCCAACATAGACTCACATTCACTTATACCGTCAACACAACACGATAGCCCACGCTTCGTTTATTAAAAATTAAACCCTCTTAATATTTCAGCAGGGTGTCTATTTACTTAGGATACCAAGTTATGCTCTTATCTTCCAGTATATAATGTACCACTGAGATTATATGAAAGGACTTTCCGAGGAGAGTTTGCCGAGAAAATCTCGTGTTACGTAGATTTTTTTGCTGACCGTGTTGATTAAATGAGTAGGTATAAACAGCTCATTTAGTGTTGGTTCTTGTCCAGGCTTATTACCTGTTCTAGGTTAGGTTATGAATTTTCTAACTTTATTGCTAGCGTTTTTTAGTGTTGTTTTAAAAGAGCAGAGATGATGTGAATCTAAAAGAGATTTTTACGGCAACTGGAAAGCAAAATATAAATAGACTTATTAAATCATGAAATTACGCTCATTTATTTCAGTAAAAAAAAACTGGCAAGTGCGAGTTGGACTTGTGGCCTGAAGTTTCTGTACAAATTTAATTAGGTAAATATAGTTTGGTTCCATAATGGAGATGAGGAAGATATTTCCGAATCGCAAAAAAAAGTTGTGACGTAACAACAAATTTACAGTTTTCAGATAATAATACAATAATTGTGCTGTAAGACCTTGCTTTATGCCAAATTTCAGGATTCTGGGTCAACAGACAACCAGACGGGCGACGGAACAAAGTGATCCTATAAGGGTTCCTTTTTTCCATTTGAAGTACGGAACCCTAAAAAAAGTATGTTAGCTAATGTAATTAGTATTGTGACCCTACAACTTGAACTAAATGAAAAGAATCATTCAGTCCAAATTGTATCTCGAAAACAAAAGAGAGTCGGACCAAAATCTATTAACAAAAACGTTCCCTTCCAACACTCATGATAGGTACACCCTGTACGAGTGTACGTAACCAAAATCCCAGGGTTGTCCCGATCGAAACTAATGGGGATGTTAGGCAACAAGCCACGTATTCAATATGGCGGGTGCGGCGGGCACAGCATCATGAAACACTCATTAGTTGTCATCACCAACCCTGGAATAGGTTATACGTGTTACAAACACTTGAATTGTGGTGGGGCTGGGTTTAGCATGGAGAGAGAGTGTTTTGCTATGAATGAGGGAGTGAATAAGTTTGTGAATGACTTACGAGTACGTAGGTATAGAGAAATTATATGGCATGCGTGAAGACACTTCTTTTGATTTATTTTGCAAGTCTTCTATCAAAAGGACTAAAAAAAGTAAACAAAAATCCTACTAGCACTTTTGGTTATAATAAAAAAAGTACAACCAAACCGACAACTTCCTCTTTTTGAATTCGATTAAAAAAATCTGAAAGTTGACAACACTATTTTTTTTTTATTGATATAAACTAGTGCTTGACTGCGATCCCACCTGATGGTAAGCAGTGATGCAATCTCTGATGGTGAGGTAAGGCACTAGTTTATGAGCCTATTCACTTTTGCCTTAAAGACACTCAATTTATAATCATAACAACATTTTTCCCGTGTATAACTTCCTCTTTTGACTAAATACCGACATGTAACTGAATATCTACTGGCTTTTCCGCTTCAACAGTAAAAGAGACTTTCCCACCGCTATTTATCTCCAAAGAAGAAATTACGGTAACAATGCATATTTATGAAGGAAAACCCTCATTTATTTCAATTTTGCCTCGAACACAATGTTGATGTATGTAAAATATAAAATGGTACAAGTTTCATCGTTAA
This sequence comes from Mythimna albipuncta, assembly GCA_929112965.1. NCBI lineage: Eukaryota > Metazoa > Arthropoda > Insecta > Lepidoptera > Noctuidae > Mythimna > Mythimna albipuncta. Next base: position 15,366,063 of record OV815969.1, read on the forward strand.
CGGGGGCCATTTTACAACGGGATGAAGTACCCTTCGGCAATTATAATTCATTTCCATTGGAGAGGACCTTAATTGATTAAGCAGTTAAAGTCGCCGTTTTTTCAATTACGAAGTTACTCTTTCTTTGAGGATGTTTGAAAATAATTTATAGTGTCCGTTTTTAGCTATAAACTATTTTTGATTGTAGAAACGATTGCTTGATAAACATAATAAGTCTTCGTCCAGATTTGCATAAGTAATTGACAAATGATGTTAGAAAATATCTTGTTACATTAAGTCCGCCTTTGTACATGAAGTAAAATAAATTAATAAATTGAAAAAACAAATAAGTTGAAAACCTACTAATAAAACTTAAAATGCCAATGCATTCATCTATTTTTCATTTATTTTCCTGTATAAGAGTTTTACTGTCCAGGCTACTCGTCTACCTAAATAATGCATTACCCGTGACAATAAAGCGTGCGCAAACACTGCCTGTGTTTAAAAGACTTGTGAAGGAACATTACTTGTCACTGTGATCTTGTTTTCGTCTTACCACTTATTCTCTTATTTTTATTTACTTTCAAATTTTCACCAAGTAAAACCCCATTTTGTGTCCAGGCTATCTCTATCCATTTCAGGTCACCTGGAAGAAATCACCTAGTGCGATAAGGCCGCTGAATGTTTGTTTTTAGTATTGTTTAAAATAAAATGCATGCTATGCATACTTGAATCTACAATTTTATGTGAAATTTTCGCAAATCCCCCAAGTATTATGACTTACATTACTAAAGCTTGTTACACATTTACGTAAGACGTTGCAAACTTCAAAGGCTTGTGTCCATCATCTGTACTTAGCCTTATATCAACATCAAGGTGGACAGTTTGTGTCAGTTCTCTGTTTCTTTAGACGAGGGTTTTATACACGTAGGTACCTAAACGTTATTATGTTAGTATACTTATGTTAAAAACTGTACTAAAAATATTTATTTATGCATCTGTCCGTATAAAAAGCACAGAGGTTTTATCTCTTGGTAATAAAAAAATAAAAGTTAAAAATCACACCAATAGTATAAAGACTTGTTAACGAAAAGTAACTTCTTTGTAAATCATATAAACTAATGCTTGACTGCGATACCACCTAATGGTAAGCAGTGAGCAATCCTTGATGTTGAGGCGTACCAGTTTATAAATCTTCTACTACTAAAAGTTAGTTTATTCACTTCGGAAATCACACTAAAAAATGTAAATGTTTTTTTTTTAAATTGAGTTAAACTAGTATTTGTATTTAAGTGTATATGTTTAACATTAACGCTCCAAAGACTCAAGGACTTGGGATGAAATTTGACAAGACGGTAGACCTATTTTTTTTTTTATTCTGACAGTTCATTCCTTTTAAAATAAATTCGACATTCATGTGCGCTAAACCGCTGGCAGAATCTGGTTGTCTAAAAAATGTGGATCTTTACAATACTTCCTTTACAAGGTTTTGTTTTTTTTGTCGGTGGTTAATAATCATCCAGATGACATCCCCCTCTCTTCAACGGAGCGGGTAAGAATTTGAGATAGTGTCAAATTCTTACCCAAACCCACCCCGTTCCTTCGTTGCCTTTCTTACCGGGGCTAGGCCTCCGTTTTGGAACTTGACCCTTGGCCCCAGTAGTTCCTTTACAAGGTTGATCAAAGCGGTAATTAAGAGTTCATTTTAAAACTATGTTATACCTAATACATTAACTAGAGTTATATGCACAAATAATGCAAAAAAGAATACTTCAACACAAACATTACAACCAGACGGATCAATAGTACGTCATCATCAAAACGCGACCAACGCAACACTCCAGAAACAAACCATGTTAAAAGAAACTATGCTAAGGTACAGTTCAGACAGTATAAAACATAAAATTCCAGCAGAGTTTTCTTTCAAGAAAATTGAATATTCATGTCGGGAGATGAGAACTATCGTTCATACAGGCGCTCGTTTTAAATCGTTATACCGAAGCTCGATGTTTAAATTTTAAACTTTCAGCTCTACTAAGCCATTCATAAGGCTTTGAATATATCTCAGCACATTTATTACCCGTCTATTTTAATCCCAGAATATTGATAAGACTAGTTAGTTTAAAAAGTGTTTTGAAAGCTTCAAGAATTGCGATTATTTATTTACGAAACACTCAGGCAATTTGAATTCTCCGTAAAGATAAAGTTCTAAATGAGTTTAAATCTATTCTACTCTTAATTTAAAACTCAGTGAAATGTTAATAGAAACAAATTGAATAGAGGTCTCGAGAAATAGAACTTGAAGATTTTAGGAATAATTCTATTTTGTGTTCTAGTATTCAGAGAAAACTAAATAATCAAACTTTTTGAGAGAAGTTCAAGAGGTATATGTAGTATAGTAGTTACAGTAGGTAGTTTTATTATCTGATAGAATAAGTAACAATAAAAAATATTTAAAACGTTGTGTCTAGAGATAATAAGAATACATCTTTGTTGGTCGTCTGTTCGTCGGTATTTCTATATAGACCCTTTTTTCGAGATGATGTGAAGGTATCTAGCTCAAGCTGAAATTAACATTAAATACCGACTCTTACAGCTTATTCTCCACTGGCGCATGTCATTTTACAAGAGTAGGTATATTACAAAGAACTATTCATTAATCGCCTTATTAAATATCAACACAGCACAAAGATCACGGAAGTACAAATCCCCGTAACCTTTTACCGATTAAATGAATCGTAAAATTAATACGATTCCAGCAGAAAATTTTCCAATGCAATTAGTGTTGCAACGATATGAAAGTGGCTCTACTTGAACAAATTGTCGATACGGTACGAAAGGTGCTCAATTAACTCCAAGTCATACACAGGTGTTTGATTTTAAAAATAGGTTTAATTTTGTATTTCCGAGCGAAGTTACATTTGCTCTCGGAAAATAGAGTGTCTGAACTAAATGTGTTAATTTTAATTATGTTGTTTCAATTTATGATGTTTATTGTTGTTTTGTTTGTGTTTTTGTTTGTGTTGTTTATGTTTTGTTGTTGTTTTAATTATGTTGTGTTGTTTTGTTATGTTGTTGTTGTGTTGTTATTGTTGTTTTTTGTTGTTTTTATGTTGTTTAATAACGGAATTTCAGGGTCTATTCATAATGTAGAACATGTATGTAAACAAGGTTATTTATAACAACCTTGCAGGACTGTTTAATTAACATCGTAAAAAGCAACTCCTGTTCTATGACTTTTTACAAAACATAATTCTTTTACCAAAAATAAACCTTCAACCTGTATATCATTGTGTTCAAAAAAAAATGCCAGTGGTATTAGTTGAATAGTATTAAAACGGAATTAATCTGAAAATTGTGTAACTATTTATATATTAGAAAGATATAGTTGTTGAACCTCCTCAACAAGTCACATTCGATATGTGCATAGTTCCTACGGGACAGGCCATAGAATAAAGTGAAATAATAAAAAGTAAAAATAGAGGAAAATATCTTCTTTGGTTATTTATTATTTATAAGGAAATTTTTGATTCTGCGACTGTTAAACGTCATAAACAGGCCACATTACAGATATGCATAGTTTCTGAAGAATAGGTAATTGTAACAAACATAGTTGATCAAAATACCCTCTTTACTTATTGCCAAGAAGATAATGAAAGAAAAATTGTTTAGAATTTTCCGAAAAAAAGAAAGAAAACAGTTTTAATTGAAAATTAAAACTGTGTTCTTTCTTTTTTAGGCTAAACATTGTATCGTAAATCTCATCGCACCGAAGTTCGTCACGGAATGGATGGCGCGTCATAATCCGCAGAGCATCGCTGCAAACAAAGTCGAAGTGCTGCGAACTCAGTCTCGACGAATAGAGTATAAACTATAGAGCACGGAAAACCGCGTCGACGGCACCCAATAGAGGCGCCATTTTGCTAGTAATATTTCAGCTGTCATAAATTTCCGTAACAGCTGAAATAAAAAAACCGAAATTGTCGAATTTCAACAAGCGAGTACGTACATCCTAGGTAATTCCTAGGATGTACGCAATTACTTGCTCCATCCATCCCTCCATGTTTGTAAACGCGCAAGGACGGCGTTCCCAAACATGTAAAGTCACATTCACCAGTCTTATAAAAACTGTTTCCGAGCGGAAATAGATCCTGTGACACGCAGCACAGCAGTCAATTTCACGCAATTAAAAAAAAACTTATCTCTCTTCTTTTCTCATAGTTTTTCCTTCTAACGCTCTTGTAGTGGTATACGGTCATCGCTCCAGAATCTTTCAACCCCGCCATACATCAGCGGGCACTGCTACAAGTCTACAAACACTAATAGTTAACAGCTACCTACATCCAGTTAAACCAGAAGGCGACCCGAAGATAAATAGTTGGGATAAGGCTAAGATGGTAAATTTCCTTACGGCTAGGTTTTTTTTAGTGGAATCGTTTCTCTGCCGGATAAATTAAAAAGAAAATGCACTTTAGTATAAATCAAAGAAAAAAAAAAATCGCGATTGAAAAATGAGGTTCGTGGGATAGAGGACTAAAAATACTTTACTCTTACCTATATTATAAATAAAATAAAAAAATAAAGTTGGGCCAACACTTGATATTTATATCACTCTCTCTATCTTTTGATACAACGGCGACTCCAATTGTGCCAGTGCGGCATCTACACGCTCTGTGGTCTGGACACAGTTCACAGGTGTGTTTGTGTTCCGTTATATCACTACTAGTGTCAACTCTGTGTTACTCGCGAGGTGATCCTTTGCTCTCTGCTTGAGGAACGAAGATTTTTATTACGTTCCGGAAATTAAAAGAACATAACATCGTGCTTGAATTCCCCACAGCGTTCGACAGCAGCACACTTACCAGTATACATCTCGCCTGTTATATTTTCGCCGGGCACAGTTTGTATTTTCTAATCTGAGGGTTTAAAAGCGTATTGATCACTTTAGAAGTGCAAGCATAATTCATATTAGGATAGTGGTCAAACAGTGTGATAGGTTTTATCACATTAATATATGTTATATCATATATGCGACAATGTGTGTGTTTGTCACTCCTCTATGCTCAAACAACTAAACAGTTTTGGTCGAAATTAAGTAAATTAACATAGACATAGGATATTTTCCATCTCGGGAGCATGTCTTTTTTTGCAATAATTTTCTACTTACACGTGGTAGAAGCTGAAATAATTCAATCATAAAAAACCGCATGCAGAAGATGACTCTATAGCTGAGCTAGAGATTACAAGAGCCGTTAGCACTGTCTACATATCAGATATTTCAAAAACAGGATTATCCTTTTTTTTTCAAGGGTAAGAAATCATTAAATATATTTTCTTCCACTCTGGGTAGAGCAAGGATTGACAGATTTTAAAACCTACGTGTTCCTTTAGTTTCCTTTTTCGTTCTAGGACCGCGGTGACTGTTCAGAACCACAGAACAGATGAAAGAGGTTTTATCTAATCTATGTTTGGAACCATCCCGCACACTTTCCTCTTCCCGAAATTCTTTAAATTTATAAAAATTCTGAGAAAGATCAAATACCTATAGCACGTTGTGTAACAAATCTCTTGAGATCGAGAGCCGTGTCGTGATCCTCAAGAGAAGCGATGCAAACATGTTGGAGTGTCTCATGTGCGCACGTGTGTTTGTGTTCGATTATGGCGCTCTACGTGTGGCATGCCATATTGGTTTTAAAGTGCAGCTTGATCTAATCGGGCGGGTTCAAACTCAATCAAGCCCATTACTTTGTGTAATTTATTTTATCACCACTACTCTCAAAACTGTGAAGGAAAATCTCATGTGGAAACCGGCAGGTCCTAGAGAGGAGGCCTGATTCCCTGCAGTGGGAATATTTATAGGCTGATTACGCTATTTTATTATGATCTGATCGATGAATATAGTATACCGGGATTTATTTTGCAACCAATGACATAACATATCATTTATACATGCATAAATAAATATACCATCGTTATCTTTCTGCCCTTGTCCCGTCATATTTGGGGTCGGTGCAACACTTTTTTTTCTTCCATTTTGTTCTATCTCTTGTCATGCATAAATAAATACAAAAACATAAAAATAAAGAACCTATTTAATTATTAATAAAAAAAAAAATCAAAATATTAAGCAATCGATTGTGTAATGTGTGGCTTCAATTTTTTTTCATGATATCTGAGCAAACATCGAAATAAACTAATATCTCCATTTCATAAACTTTGACGATCATTTGCCGATTCCATTGTATTCAAACCAAATGGTGTTACCAACTAAAATTATTTCGGCGCTGCAGCGGCTGTCAAACTTTTGCACAACATTTAATTTTGCACAGTATTTTCGTTTAGTTCACAGATAGTGACGCCGTTAACGTTTGCTTGTTATATTGAAAAAGTAATGAAAAACTCGCGACTCAACTCAAAACTCTCGGCGTTATTGAAAAACTATTTTTATTTGAAGCGTGAGAAATTTCTAGAAACTCGCAGTGTCTCTTGGGTAGCAAATGTTGTTTATTTGCGTCCACGAAAAATAATAATTTGATCATAATATTTAAACATTCGCACGGCGACGACCAATAGGGATGGTATTATGGAAAAATCGTGTTTTAAAGTTTCGTCATAAATTAAAAGTTTATATTGTTGATTCGGTTTGTTATTGATTATAAATGAAAACTAAACTTTAAAATACCACAATTTGGAGAATGAAATTAGAAATTAAATTATACATTTTGATAGCAATGTTTGTAACTAATTAATCTAATCAAACACTTAATGGACGTTGAATATTGTCGTTTTGTGGGGGTCTAACTTAACTTAGTTCCGCAAAACGATCGCCCGTCACCCTTTGAAATTTTTAATCGACTTCGAAAAGGAGGAGGTTCTATGTTCGGCTGAATGTATGTTTTTTAATTTAAAAATTATTTATCAGATTAATTGGAATACACTATTTGTAACTGATGGTTTTAACATTGCCACAAAATAGATAGGTACAGAAGACAATCTACATACAAAGCGCGCTCTAGCAACGCACACATAGTCACCGCTCACGGACACGATATCTCGGCTCAATCGCCCAGTCGCACTCGTACGACAGATCCTAGCGCGATCGCCTAGTGTAGGTATAAAAAGTGAAGTACATACATGAGATTAACTTCAGTGCCTATCTATTTTGTGACGTTGCTGTAATGTTAAGCATTGCCCTGTAAAATTTAACACAACTTAAGAAACATTCCAAATGATACCTATAATGAAATCTTTAGAATTCAAATGCACATTGGCACATTGCATAGAACCATCTGATATATGTTGAAGCGATAAATCCTTGGGTGAACACAAACATTTAATCCGACATAATACTATTCCTAGATAGCAAATCGTACACAGTTGTGACGAATGTCTACAACATAAATATCTGTAAACCTTTATGTCAAAATACTCACCGTTATTTCAGACTCTAGCACTAAGAACCTTGTATAGCAATATAATCCCATTCGCTTCACTCCCGTTTAATCCTTAATACGCTTGATCATGTCAAACTCGAAAATCTATTGCAACAGCGCCATCTAGTGGAACTAAATACCTCTTGGTCCCCAAAGGAACGGCATTCGCGCGTGAAGTTATCGCACCACGATTATTGGAATGCTTGACGCAAACTTGTGAATCAGTTTTAATTTTCAGGAAAAAGCCCATTTTGTATCAATTTCAGCTACAGTCGACCCATTATTGCATCAGACCGTGAAAATTTTAAAAAGGGGATGGAGACTTTTAGCCTGCGATGGGACATCATAACCACAAAAACACTTTTTACAAAACAATACAACCAACTACAAAAATAAAACACCGAAAGTACAAAAATTCTTTCCCTTTGCAAGTAGACATTAAATAACGAGAAACAAAACTTTCTGGAAGCCTGAGAGACAGTCACAGAATTTTTTTTTTTTGTTTCGTTGCTGTATTCCAATAGCTAAACTTAAGCAAATAGGAACTATGTAAGTTTTAGAGTAAGGTAAATAGACTATTATCATTAAAATCGTTTAATTTTATAGCCAGAGTTTCTCTCATAAACATTTAAATAACCCCAATTCAAGTATCATCATCGAATCAGTTCAACGGCACCATTTTTATCAGGACTCTATTTTTGTGTTTTAAAAGTTCTGTTGACCGTATGTAGTGTTCTTTATCAGTTCCACTTCATCAAATAATACTGTCTGTGAATGCAAATGCTTGATTTCTAGATGAGAATACAAAAATCGAAATATCGAAATGTAAGCCTGTAATATTTGAGGAGTTCCTTTAATTCCTTATGGATCCTTTCCCAAAGAATTGTCTTTTGATAAAAATGAAACCAATCAGGAAGTATAATCCTGTCAAATTAAAAAAAGATCATTTTATTCGAGAAGCCCTTCTTTTTTTTAATCGGTTAAAACATATTCCCACTACCGTTTAAACGTGCCTTTAGCATCTTGTATCTCTTTGAATGCTATGCACTTTAAGAGTATTCACACTTACATGCACTTCACGGATCTACCTATGAACCATCTTCAACAAATCACGATGCTTCAACTATGTACCGACTCGATTCTCACGTTTTATTTGTTCTTCGCGTAGAAATCTCACAAAGCGATGCACCGGGAACACTTGAGAGTTTCGAGCCTCTTCCGATAGAGGACGTTCGATTTTTAAATTCCACATACAGAAAGTGATGTAAAATACTGAAAAATGCTTAACTTTTAGAGGACTTTAAGTGCTGTGGCGTTCTGAGGTGTTTGGGTGAAGCGGTTGTTATGTAAAATGCATTGAAAATGGATTCCATTTTTAACTTCCAAACGTCGACTGTCTATCTATCAGTCTGTCGCAGTAAATTGGCAGCGAATATACTGGACCGATCTACTTGAAATTATTATGAACGTATGACGTAAATATATGAACAATATTTAAACAAATGAAACAAAATTTTACTGTAGGTATTGTTTTACGCGGGCTTGCGGACGGCTTGCAATTGATAGCTCGCTGTCCCAAGCTATCACTCGCGAGTCGTCGACGGCGTGCATTGTTCCCGCGAGCCTCAAGGAGTTGTCAGCAACAGCAGGGGCCCAGCTGGGTCGAAGCCTACTGGGGCCAGCGTCTAGTTCCGAAAAGGAAGCTCGGCCCCGGTATCATCATCTTCCTGCCCCAGTTCCGTTTTATTTGGGGTCGGCGCAACACGTTTTTTTCTTCCATTCTGTCCTGTCACTCGTCACGCTATCACTAAGCTCGGCCCCGGTATGAAAGGCAAAAATGAACGGGGTGGGTTTTTAGTCAGTAAGAGTCTAACACTATCTCCCGCTCCGGCCAAGGGCGGGGGATGTCAGTTGGATGATTTTCACCCGCCGCAAAAACAGCAATCAGAATTCTAGGAAAATAAGAAATAGCCTATAGGTTTTAATTTCCTCGCATGTTTAAATATGCACCTAAACAAAGTATATCCCCCGCCCTTGGGCGGAGCGGGAGATAGTGTCAGACTTTTACTGACTAAAAACCCACTCCGTTCCATCGTTGTCTTTCATACCAGAGCAGAGCCTTCCTTTCAGAAGCAGATCCTTGGCCCCAGTAGGCTTCGACCCTGCTGGGTCCCTACGGTTGCTGACAACTCCTTGAGGTGCGCGAGAACAGTACGCGCCGTCGACGACTTGGACTCGGTCTGGACGGTTACTGGACGGTCGGACAGCGAGCTACCCATTGCTCGCCGTCTGTAAGCTCGCGTTTACGGTGTTCCTACAAAAACCCAGCAACTTAATTATTTTGGCTACCCCAAAAACCGAACTAGAAATAATTTCCAAGAATCTCACGGATATTTTTTTCGGTTGGCAACCAAAACTCAATTCATCTACATCAGTCATTTGTCAGAGTGAGTTATTTTGCGCCTAAAGTTACAAATCCGGCGATATCTAGACATCTGTCTGATTCGTTTTGGCCAACGATAATGTTTTATGTGGAAATGTTTGACTTTTACAACATTTTATTTAACTGGCAATGTTAATATGTACCTACTTTGTTTATACGATATACCTACATCGATTGATTTGAACAATTTAATTTTGCTGTCTTCCCGTTCGATTATAATTTAGATGTCTTCAAGGCTAGAGTGAATAGGCTTTTAATAAACTAGTAGGACTTTTTTTTGGTGGGGAAAATCATCCAATGACAACCCCCCCGCTCTTGGAGCAGGAGATAGTGTAAGGCTTAAAAAAACCCACCCCGTTCCTTCAAGCCTTCACACCGGGGCTCAAGTTCCCTTTCGGATAACCCTAGCCCCAGTAGGTTTCGACAAAGTATACTGCTCGCTGAAAGCTGATTATAAAAAAAAATGGCCGGACGGATACCGGACGGGTATCCGTCCGGACCGAGCCCAAGTCGTCGACGGTGCGTATTGTTCCACGCGCGCCTCAATGAACTGTCAGCAAAAACCGTAGAGACCCAGCAGGGCTGAAGCCTACTGAGGCCACTTCTAAAAGAAATATGGGTGTGGTTTTAGTCAGTAAAAGTCTGAGTCGCCCTCCCTCTCCGCCCTAAAGCGAGAAAAGTCATTGGATGATTTCCCAATTTAAAGAAAAACGTCGTATACAATTTGTAATGATTGAAAAAGATTTAATATATTGGGAACTTCAGTCCCTATGCTTTTAATATATTGGCTCTATTGTGATGAAGGTACACATAATGTATTCTGGCAGCTACTTTGAATTGTATTGAACTTTCAATCCTAATACTTGTACTACCAAATAAATACTCGATAAATTTTTGCTCACTGGTGTGCTTTGTTTAAGTTTTTTTTTATTCTAACAAACTGTGTAATCAATAAAATTCTTGTTGGTCTATGTATTTACCAGTTTTGAATTACAAAATAGTATTATGTATGATATAAAAGTAAAAATAGTTTTAAAATTGCCACTAACTTCAATTTAAATTGCAATTATAAATACTCATATAAATATTTATATTAAATTATAATTATACTATATTTATGTGAACGACAACATGCGGGGTTACCATGACGTTCAAAGTAAGATTGTTTTAATCATGTTTTAGTGTGGGTAAGAGATGGCGCTAGACAACCTGTATAGCTCTGTCTCTTACCCACATCGAAATAAGATTAAAACAATCTTACTTTAAACGTCATGGTCTAGGTCCAGGGGTGCTATTCTCTAAGAAAACAGCCTTGACCTCAGCGCTGGCACAGCGACGAGTCGTGAGCGCAGTAAATTGAATTAACAATGCCTCTATACATAGGATTGTTAATTCAATGTACTGCGCTCACGACTCGTCGTTGTGCCAGCGCTGCGCTCAGGGCTGTTTTCTTAGAGAATAGCACCCCTGGTCAGAGACGCGGGAATGCGGTGGATGCGAGACGCACAGAATTGGACGTTGTAGGGACGCTTGAGAGAGGCCTATGTCCAACAGTGGACGTCTTTTGGATGATGATGAAGATGATATAAGTAAAAAAAAACAAGAATAAGTTTTAAGTCCGCTTTGCCGTTGTTCCTACATAGATGCCAGCCAAAGAGCGTCCATGCATTTATAACGTCCTCACTTTCGATTAAAACAATCAGGCGTGTTAACATTTCAATAGCTCCAAAGGGACATATATAAACAGACGAAGCATTAACCCCTAAAGTAATATACCTACGGCCTACATGTAAAAAAACATTGATATATGCCCAGGAAGGGGCTTCAGCCAGTTGTTATTAAAATTTTCATGAATTTCGTTCAGACTGTGAAAAATAACGCCGTTTTGGGAACGCTGCAGCGAAGGCAAAGTTTTGGTGGGTTACAGTTTCCTGTTTGTGCAATTTGATTAATTTTGGACACATTTTCCTGATGACACGATGTGAATGTTGTTGAGGAGCAATGATGAAATGAAAAAAGAAAGAATGAAAGTAGGTACGGGTTTGACATGGATAATGTTATCATTATAAATTTTAATCAGTTTGACTAACTTGTATTTATATACACGAATTAGTTTAGTGTTTTTTTTATTCTACTGTTGTTATATTTATTTAAGTATTACTTGAATACTATAGCCATACTGCCGATAGATGCGTGACGCTCAGGACCGGTCGTTGTGGCGACGCTTGGGGGAGACCTATGTCCAACAGTGGAGGACTTTCAGCTGATATGATGATGATGATATACAGACGTTAGTTGATGCTTCCATTCTTCTGTACTGTAAATAAATTTTAAATTAATAAATGTTTTCTTTAACTTTTATGATGCACATTAAAAAAGAGTATTATATCAACCTTGATTATTTAACTATATCAGATTTCATGAAATCGTCATAATTACCCAAGTCGTCTGACTCTTTAGACAGACTCTATAGTGTTTAACCTATTTTCGAGATGGAAAATCTTTAAATACCTCCTCTCGTTTCTAGTTGTCAGATTTTTACTGCTTAAAATCCGCCCTAGTCAGTCAACAATGCTTGCTTCTTGTTTTTTGAGAGCTTTACGACAGATATTCGATGAACATGAACTGCATATCTTACATGGTACAAAAAGACAGATTGGCCCACTGGCCATGGTTTCAACGTACCATATTCTTATAAACAAATATTCCTTTCTTTCTATATCAATAACATGGCATTACGTTTCAAATAACCCCATAAAGATCCATAAAATATGAAATTTAAGACCCGAAATTGTTTTACGGTATCGCGATCGTAAATTGTAATTTATCTCTTTGTTCTGAAACGTAACACATAAGGCGAGTTCACACATACGAACTCAATATTCGATAAGGCGTGGCTGCTGAGTGAATAAGCTACTGCGTGACATGCCTAATCTGACGCGCGTGTGTGTAAATACCCTATATTGAAAGGAACTTTCGAGTAAAAAAGGGTTTGCTAAATATATTTGAACCTTGTCGAGGTTAGTATTAACTGTTGATCTTAGAAAGGCTTGGCTTTATAAAAAGTAACTTTTAATTGAAAAATGATTTGATTTTGAAAAGTAATTTGATTGAAATATGCATGGAAATTATGTGACTTCAAATAAAAAGATAGGTTTTACAAATCAGTTTACTTAAATAAGTCCTACACAATTTTAACCACAGTTGAAAAAAGAAGAACTCGGCCAAGTGCGAGTCAGACTCGCGAACGAAGGTTCTGTACCGTCCGTAGTTAAAAACGGTAAGAAAATCGTGTTAGTTCTATGGGAGTGGAGCCTCTTAAATATTTATTTTATTCCGTTTTTAAGTATTTTTTGTTATAACTGCAACAGAAATACATCTATACATATAAATAATATTGGAGTGCCTGTTTGTAATATTGAAATAACTGCTTTTTACTACATGCATATGAATATATATACGGTACATACACCAAAATATTTTTTTTTACAATCTTTGTCTGTATGGCTGTTTGTCTGGGCTAATCTCTGAAATGACGACCGATTTTGATAAGACTTTTTTTGGCAGGTAGCTGATGTAATAAGGAGTAACATAGGATACCTTTATTTTAGAAAAAATAAATTCAAAATCATGTAGTCCATGCGAACGAGGTAGCGGGCACAGCTTGTCATTCATAAATTTCAACTGTCTAATTAACACGATTATTGAGATACAGCCTGGTGACAGACAGACGGACGGACAGCAGAGTCTTAGTAATAGGGTTTTACCCTTTGAGTACGGAACCCTGAAAAATATGGAAGCTAAAGAGACTTACTTAGAATTCATATTTTTTTACAATCTTCCTAAGTAGCTACTTTCAAAGCTTCTTTAGTCTGTTCATGTATTCTAGGTGGCAGGTAAAAAAATATAAAATTACAGGACGCTCCCATTTTGACATCTACTCGTGAGGATTTGCATCCAACCGCCATTTTGATATAAGATATTTTTCTAGCTTTACTTTACGTCAGTTTCATGTCTCTGTTTTTCTACTGAAATAGCTAACAAGTTCTTGGAGGCTAACAATGAATGCCTGGTTATTTTTTTTTTTTGCAGGGTCCAAGAGCATGTCTTCTTTTACTACTAGGCTTTAAGCTTTAGGTACTAATAGTGCTCCAACGATCAGCCACATCATCGCTTATCATTACATGATTTATAACCATTGCGCACTATTCCCACGCACCTCAAGGAGTTGTCAGCAACAGCAGGGGCCCAACCGGGTCGAAGCCTACTGGTGCCAGGGGTATCCGAAAGGGAACTGGAGCCCCGGTAGGAACGGGGTGGGCTTTTAGTCAGTAAGAGTCTGACACTATCTCCCGCTCCTTCCTCATTCTCCTCCGTCATTAGATGATTTTTCCCACCATAAAAAAATCATCAGAATAGATGAGATAGTGGTGAAATGTAAGCTTATTAATAACCAGCTTTTGCCTGCGGCTTCACCTGCGTACATAAAATATAGCCTATGTCACTTAGGAATAGAGCAGCTTTCTATCGATAAAAAAATTTTAGCAATCGGACCAGCGATGCTATTCTCTAAAAAAACGGTCATGAGCGCAGCGCTGGCCGCAGCGACAGCGTACATATATTGTTAAAAGTCTTTGCAATAAACAAAATCTTTGAATCCAATTCCTGTTATATCTCACTTCTGTAAAAAAGACTTTTTTCCACTCACATCTTCTCTCTACCGTTAAGGACCAGGACCAGAATCTTTTTCTTTCGGAGTCGAGTTACTTTGTGCCATTTTTAATTTAGCCCCTCAAAGATCCAAGTCGCAACTCCAGGTTTCCCTCTCATTATTTTGGCCTAAGTGACATTTTTTCCACACTTTTTCGTGCACATACGATTATTAAAGCTCAAGCCAAGTGTTATGTTAGCACTTAGACGTGCCTCGGAGTATATTAACTGAGGGAACGACTGGATGGCCATAATTTAATATTACTAAAAGAGGTTTTATGGCGGGGAGGGACGGTAAAATGTTACAATGAAATGAATAAAGATTACAGAAGTTGAAGAACGGGGATGGTGAACAAACATTGTTGTACTAACTACCGTTGTTTGTTGAACGTTTTCGTATTCTCTTTTTTATTTTATCTATAGAACAGTTCTACAGTCTTTTTAGAGTTTCGTGGTACAGTTGGCAAAAACCGAACACTTGTAGGATCACCTTATTGTCCGTTTTTGTAGCCCATGTTGTCACGTAACCCATAACAAAACAGGGCTCACATGCAAAAAACAACACGTCCCACATTCCACTCACATAACTCACTAAATATAACTAGTAAGAAATGAACATTTGCGGGGGTTATGCGTACGGGGCAAACCTGCACGCGTGATCAAAATAGCACAATATTGAAAAATACTCTTAAGCTGAAATTAATGGCAAATACTCAGGTTTGCTATCTTTTGGAGCAGTGAAAAAATAAACTTTTAAGATCTAAAGATAAAGCTGTTTATGATCCGTTTATGGCATATATTTTGACACTCACAAGGAAACTAAAACATATAAAGTACTTCTCGTTGACCTAGAATTCTGAAATTTGATAAGAAGTAAGATCTCATAACACAAGTAAAAGAAAAAGTTTTGAATTCATTAATTTGTAGTTACATCACAAAGTAATTATCTCGGACTATTACACTATATCGAACTATGTATTTACTCGAGAGAAAGTAAGTTTGCCATAGCTCGACCCGAGTTATATGTTGTACATATATTGTTTTCAATGCGCACACTTCAAGTAGAGGCATTCGCTACGTGCCGATCGCGGCGCATGCCTCGCAAAGTCTGTATCCGCCTTTAGGAAGTAAACTAATAAGTTAAGCACCCATCATCCAAATTTTCAACAGTGAAATTTCTAAGGAGTAAATCGCCTAAAATTCATGGATCAGTGAATCTACAATCGTTGACTGCCTACATCAACCAGTCACATCTCTAGTCAAGCGGTCGACAACCGGTTAAATTGAATGAGCTTTCAGGATTCGTCCATCTCTATGTTAATGGAGTTTTGTGTGTGACTTCGTTTTAAATTCGGTTAAGGGGATCTACAACCAGATTATAGGGTACCTAAACCATCGACTTATATACTAGTGATAGACAAGCCCTTTCATGGGAATTATTTGTCAAAATACTGAAAAGTTAGAACAAAAGTTCGCCACAACGCTACATTGGCATTATGTCGTCTAACAGAACTATTAAAGCAAACAGTGCTAAGATAGCTTTTAGAGGATACTTTTTCGGGACTTTGTCTTAAAAGCATCATGAATTTCGTGGCACATGCGCGTTTTGTTCAACATAGTGTAATGTTCATGGTGTACAGTCAACATTACACCTTACCCCTAGCCAAGTTGCTAATCTGCAATCCTTAACGCTAGCAGAAAGCTTCAAATGTACGGGAATGACATCATCTTAACGCTCAGTCACGTGGTCGGAACAAAAAAATTGGCGGCGCGGCCAACTCGAAGCGTTCGGCGCAAGTAAAATGGTTGTAACTTGGCTAGGGGGGCTCAGTCGACTGAAGTGAGTGATCGGTACGCCTAATCTAGTGCGTAGTACATATATATCGATGACGTAAACAATCTTGTAGCCTCATCATAATACGAAAAAGCTTTGAAGCTCCCGATTTAAACCAGATTGAAAAACAAAACATCTATCCAAAACAACAAGAAGTCAGTTAATCAGAAAAATTATCCTAAATACGCATTCCAAAGTGTAGATCTCCGTGGAGAAGCAAAAAACTCCACGGATATTCATTTAAATAAATAATCACGTTTGAGACTCAGAGATATTACAAATATTTCGGTTACATATTTCTTGCCGCTTCTATTATTACGTGCGTGTGAACTGAAGGACCATACTGTAGGGCCCTACAAGTGTATGTAACAATGTAAATCAAGAATAAATATGTAACTTAAAATAAGCCACTGGCACCTAGACGAGGGCCTATCTCAGCTGATAGCATCCGCACATGAAGCGCATATCAGCACCACTCTACTAAACCATGGCGTTTTCATCACCTTTCAGTTACTGATTGTATTTGATTCAAACGCACTAGTTGCACGGACTTATCAATTTATCTTTTATTCGTGAGTAGCCGTGTGAGGTAACAGCCGTGCCAAATGGATGGCAGACCTACCTTTACTCAACTTAGCTCTTAGTCCGCTACAGGCTTTAGGTTTTGTTACGACAAAAACCAAAGCCCCCTCCCTCAACTACCAGCGCGATACAAATTGTCAAATCCCTACAAAGTCCTTATTCTGTTCCATTTGTTTGTCCACAGGCATATTCGACACGGACGGCGTCCACGTACCGGGCACGGAATGTGACTTCCAGTTCAGCCGTTCCGGCAGCCGTCCGACCCACGGCCGGCTCTACAGCCCCCGGTACCCGTCCATCTACCCCAACAATGTGCGGTGTTCCTACCATTTTCATGCCAGGTAAGTCTTGAAAGGAGAAGTAACTAGCCGTACTGATTTGGGCTAGGTGACATGCGGAGCCGCCAAGCGCGCAATGCGGCCGGTCACGTACATTTTATAACGTTTGTATCACAGAAAAGATTAAAGAGGTTGTTTGTATCAATTCTCTACTCGTCAGTTACTCGCTAGGTTCTTAGCATTGAGCAAGCCACCTATCAGCGCGTACATAGCCTTATTAGGTACATAAGTAAGAGTACTAACGTATTCAAGGTAACCCTTTCATAGAGCTAATACTTTACGTGAAACCCACAAAAATTCTCAGTCTCCATTACTTGGTATGCATCTAATATGTCTCATACCTTTAAGAAGGGGTAGACTGCTAACTTATCAACGATACTACAGATTTGATTTCTGAGTTACGACGGAGAACACTCTGACGAAAAAACAAATTCGACATGATTGGCGCAGTGTTTGAGCGATTGCCTTCTGCGCTGTGTGACGCCGGTTCAATTCCTGCACGGAACAAATATTCGTACGATCTATAGATATTTGTTTCGGTTCTAGATACACCCACGATACAGACATAATTTTTATTATGGGGCAACATTCTTTTTTAATATTTACATTTTGCCTGAGCTTATATAGGAATCTCGGAACTTAAGTGGCATAAAAGTTGAAAAAATATGCAATTAACACTGTAATACCTACTTTAGGGTGAAACAATGATGAGCATTAGCATCCACAGCATGCTCTGAATCTCCATTTCAGGATATTTACCTGTGAAACCATTATTACCATTTACACCGAAAAGGGCGTCACCTGCTTGTTTTCAATTAGACGAGATTAAGATTATATTCTACATCCCGTTATTATCACTGCGATTACTTTTTCCGAAATTCGAGTTACATTCGAGGGCCCAAAGTGTAATTTTATGCATTCTCGCTATCTCGCCTTAAAGTGAAAACCTCATGAAAGTAAAACAGCTAACTTTACAGGAGGAAGAAAAAACCACAACCTGTAAAAGAATGTTTTACAGTTTCTTATGTGTCTAATTTAGTTTACAATTGGGATATGTTGTCAGAAGCTTCAAAGTCATATGTTTCAAAGTTAGTATCGTAAAAACTTCTAACGCTACCTGGGAGCTTTTCTTAAAGACTCTTACGATGTTTTACAAAGTTCTAAAGAATCATTATTCCCGAATGTCCCGTGATTTGTTTTCTAAGTCTAAATATTGTTACGTACGTGGGTAATCAAATGCCGATTTACTGATGAGAGAACTTTATTCACCACAAACAATAACAAATTAGTCCAGTCAACAATAATCCGAATCACAATTAACACTAGAGTACCGTTACACTATCGCTTTAGTCGTTAAGTAAAATCACTTCAAGTACTAGGGTAGTTCGCTCTTGATCGCAGTCGAAATCACAACTGACTCGCTTCCGGCCGGGGGCCCGTATTTATATGCGCAGCCAAGAAAATTCTAGATACCGACGTCCCCGGATCTATCCAGAATTCCAGAACAATTGAATCGCTTCTCGAAGTCATAAATCATTTTCATTTCTCGTAATAATAAGAGTCACGTTCATGCGAATTTCGACTCTATTGTTAACGTCGGAGAGTACAATTTCCCTTATCGGTTAGATATATGCCTACTACTACTTGTAGGTATGTTGTGGATGTTTCGAGATTTTTCCAAGTCTGTCTAAGCACAACTACTCTAGACCTTTCGAACAGCAATGCGTTTTAATTATTACGTGCCACTCGTTATTTTCTTGGAGATATGGCGTGTTCACGTTTAGTGGCGTAACAATATGTATAAAAGGAGAAACTGACTGACTGACACATCAACTCACAGCTGATACCACTTTCTTTTATGACGTAGGCAAGCACTAAGATAGGATTTTCCAAAATTCACCGCTTTTTTAGGCGAATTTTTGTGGATGAAACCGAAGTCCAATGCTTATATGGAGAGCCGCGGGCGAAGCCGCTGGCAGAAGCTAGTATGTAATAATAAAAATAAACAAACATACATGCTTAAGTATTTCATTATCCAGCGACAGTATGTTACTACAATACTACTAAGGACATAAGACCATTTTGTGCACATAATTAGATAAAGTTAAAAAAAATAAAAACAAATTTTAAAATTATTGCCCATATTGGATTGGCTTTATCATATTGAATTTATAAACACCTAATTGATACTCATGAGAATGAGAATCAACCCTGAGAATGCATAAAAAAATAACTCGCCCGCTATTTCGAGAGTCCGCCATATTGGATTTAGAATGACGTCACTTAGCTAAGCATGCATTATTATCAAAACTGTACATTGTGTACATTTGTCTGCAAAACAACTCAATACCTTAGGTGTTATTAAATAGTTTGCAAAATTTGACCTAAACAAATATGATACAAACATTGCAAATTATTTAATAGGTTATATAGTTTTTAAGGTTTACTTCAATTAAAACAATGTTACTTTTTTTCAGACCAAAGGAACGCGTGAAAGTTGTATTCGAAGAAGTTGCCCTTCAAAAAGGTGACATAAGGTTTGTATAATTTTATACTTTATTATGATAAATAATTACTGTTTTCTAAAAACAACCAAAAATTCCTAGCTATTACAAATGAAGCCTCAAGTTTTTATGAGAGTAACTCAGGAACCTTCTCACAATATTTTATACAATATTATGACGTCATTATCATCAGTGTATCAGCCGGAAAACGTCTACTGTTGTACGTGGGTTTCCCTCCTCTACCATAAATTACTATTATTATAGCCAACCCAACATCTGTTTGCTTCAATTTTTGTTAGTTGATTTTGAACTTTGCGCCTCGAAAGAGCAAGAAAATTGCAATTTTATGCTGTTAATTCCATTGTTACCTGCAGATGTGAACACAAATTTCACAAACAAAAAATATAACGCGGCATCAAAGATAAATGTACAAATTATTACACCAGTAAAAGCCACTCTTAAGAAACCAACACTTAACAAAATTAAACTGATATAAAAAAAACTGACGACACAACCATAAAACACTTCGGCAACCATAATTCTGAACCATAATCCATCTATAAAAATAAAATTGCACGTCAAGATATTCTATAAAGTCACCGTCGTATGAAGACTCGATGATAAAACTGGGAATGTACGAGTCATAATCGAATTTCTGATCGAAAATATTGAATGTGATGACGGGCGTGCAACATAGTTCGAGGAATGACGCCAGATGGCAACATAGTTTAGTTTGTGACCTATGCTAATACCGTTATTGACTGGCCTGTAGATTTAGTAGCCCTGACTGCTATGCCGGAGGTCGTGGGTTCAATTCCCACCCAGTAGCCTGATTCACGTAAAATCAAACAAGCCAAATATCGTTGAAGTTTCATAGTCGTTCGATCGAAATCCTATCCAAAAGCGGTTTTCACGATCTATCGACTTATTTCCAGTTACATTAATAAGTATTCTACCAGGATAATGTAATACAGATTTTTTTTTAAATCGGCGAATTTCAAACGACTATAAAATCGGTGTCGTTCAAACTCGATTGATGGATGTGAATACGGAAATAGTCTAAACGACTAAATCGCTACGATATCGTTACGGTTTTCATTACGTGAATCGGGCTACAGGACTAATGATTGTGTGATGAGCATAATCATTTGTTACACACATAATCTCACAAACTTTTCCTTTATAATATTACTGTGATACCCATAGAAAATATTAGGATTGAACAATGTAAAGATCAACCAAACGACCAACCCTCACTGGGCCCGCGTGGTGGATTACGGCCCATTCCCTCTCCTAAAAAGGAGGCTTGAGTTCCAGCAGTGGGAACATAAAAAGGCTGATTATGCTAAGCTAATGTAAAGATCAGCAGCAGGTTTGCGATTTTCTTTAATACCCAAATGTGTAACAAAAGCACGATCGTGTGATAGTGCATTATGCTAAGTCGTAGTGGGACAGAGGTTCCACGAAGCCCGTTTTGTTGCGTTCCTACTAGAGTTACTTATTAAAATATCGTGCTTCTAAGCTTGCACTTTCCGAGTAAGTGTCCTGTTCAATGTCATTTCCTATAAGGATAACCCGCTGGCATATTGTGGTTACAAAACCAGTTGGTATTTTATATATCTACCGGTTTTATCTATTTTCATTTTTTTAGATAGGAAATTATTCAATGACTTCTTCCTCTCTAGGTCGGAGCGGGTCAAACTTTTACTGCCTTTTGTTTTAATTGATTTAAACCAGTGCTTGACTGCGATCCCACCTTATGGTAAGTAGTGATGCAATCGTTGATGGTGAGGCGCATTAGTTTATGAGGCTATTCACTCTTGCCTCAAAATATAATCGGACGAGAAGACCGCAACAGGCAAATTGTTCCAGTCCTTCGACATACGCGTTATAAACGACGAGGCAAAACGCTTAGTCCGGACCATAGCATAGTCCTGCCTAAAACCCACTCCTATGTTTTTTCTTTGCCTTGCGTTCTAGGACCTCGGGTTTTCTTTCAGAAGCGAACCGGTCTTGCCTTACAATGGCTAGTTATGACCACACTATTTGCTCATCACATAATATATTTACAAATTAATAATATAATAAAGAAGTTTATACGAATGTTTGTGTAACAAACATACACAAGAGGGCCTAAGTCTGCTATTTTTAAAAATTCGTCATTCCAACACGATCCCATTGTAATATTGCTAAAAGTTTGTAATCTGCTAATTCATAGTGATCGATCATTGATCGGTCAATGGTCTTGTAATAGAATTGTGGTAGAATGACAATAGCGAGCTTATTAAAAGCACTAATTGCGCAATGACGTCGTAATGGTAAGTAGATTACCGCATACGTCCGATATTTATTGGTCATTATGTATGAGATTACCATTCTATGCCATTTCTTTCAATGGAATGTCAGTGGTTGACCATCGGAAAGTCATAATGACGCTATTATATTAGTAGATTACCAAAACTTGTCAAAATCAACAATTATGAAATCAATGATAGACCATTCTGACACTATTGTAATAGCAGAGGCCCTGGACGTTCCTCACTCTTTCACGATCAAATAGCTAAACGGATTTAGCTGAAGTAGCTCACTAATAGACCATTTCCTGAATCCTTACCATGAGCTTTTAACGCGATCCATTTTACGACCTAAACTGAATTGTTCAAGGTATGAAGCTGTAAAAGGTATATAGCTCCATGCCTCTTTCTCGTTCCAACGAATGACATTTTAATCTGCATGGTAAGGCCTCTAGAATAAAACCTATGATATTTTTTATACCGGGTGTATTTTCCCGATAATATCTAACTTCCCGCAGGCAGAGTCACCGACAAAAACTAATAAAAAATATAACTTAGCATAACATCACCGGAAATGTAAATAAAAAACAGACTATGGTACAATATTGCGTTAATGCACAAAAGAGTAAATTATGCAGTGCTGACCGCCAAACGATTTCGGGGTTTGGTTGTTGGCTTGCTTCGTTACGTTCCTCTCTGCTTTATTTTTAACAAAAATACCAACATTAAAATGAAAGCGTATGAGATTTTGTAAAGACCTTTTTATTTGTTACTAGCTTTTGCCCGCAGCATCACCCGTGTACATGAAATATAGCCTATGTCAGTCAGGAATAAAGCAGCTTTCTATCAGTGAAAAATTTTTAGCAATCGGACCAGTACTTCCAGAGATTACCTCCTACAAACGAAATAACAAACTACCTTTACTATATTAGTGTAGATTGAAAAGCTCGCGCTTGGCCATTATATCACCTGATGGTAAGCGTAGATATGGTACGATGGTGTGGTGGTATGAAGTACGCTAGCCTAGAAGTAACCTATTCATACTCTTGACTTACAGATCCCAAGGTTGTAGATATCAGGAAGCACAGACTCTGGTAGGGAATTCCACTCATTAGCTGGTACTAGGCGCGTAGAATGAATGTGTTCCCAGAACCTAATATATATTTTGATAATAATATATTTGCTGTTTATTCAAATAGATTATACAAGCGGACTTCTGATTCGTTGGAAATCTTGATCACCTTGATACATTGTGTTGAAAAACAACCTGTAGAGGTTGTTGCTATTATAGCAGAGGTAAATGAAATGGAAGTTATTTGGGTTGACCCAGTTATAAAGTCGAGTGAGTGAAGTGGGTTATGCTTATATGAGGATAGCGGTCAGGTAGATTCTGTGGACCTGTCCTTTATCTAGCAGCACAAATAATAATGAATTAGTAGTTATAGAGACTGATGTTGCGAAACATAATTCAGTTTAAGTATGTGCTATCAAAGACACTTCCGCCTGATCATCGCTAAATAGATTTTTGCTTGCACTTGAAACGAAAACTTCAAAAGGGTTTGGTTTGGCACCGCACCGCAGGATTTAAACGATTTTTTTTTAAGTTATCAGACGTAAATGACCGCGATGTGACAGACTACGCTAGCGTTTAACGAGAAAACATCAATTGTAAATGTGTTTGGTTTTTATAAAAGTGCATTGCATTTTATATTCATTGCGCACTTGACACGGCTTGACAAGTAATATCGAAATTTTCAAACGTGTAGGCTTTTTTTAAGGGTTGGGAACCTATACATAACTTTTTCGCTCTAGAGGGATTTCACTCATGTTTTTTCAGTTACTCTTTGCACTTCAGAGCAGCGGGGACTCTTTAGAAGAATCCCGAAGTCCTGGTAGACATCGGCCCCCGCGAGGTCCGTAACTCATGACATCTTTTTGAGGCGCGTGAAACAAAAAGCGCCGTCAATCCAGGCTTGGTACTTGTCACCATAAGCCTGGGTTTACGATGACTGAAAATGACAAAGATGCAAAGGTTTGACAGTTAGCTCATACCTTATTCAATAGAACGTCACTTGTCAAGAATATTTTTTTCAACGTGAGAAACATCCATTTTTCTGCTCTAGGTGGGGTGAGAAGTAGTGTCAAACATTTACTGACTAAAACCCATCGGTGTTCCCACTATTGCCCTTTCCATTCCAGATACTCTTTCCAATTATCCTGTAGCCAATTTGCCCAGAGCATATGAATATTGTACCGATCATACCAGTTAAAACCAAATGCTATTGTAACTAAAATAACTGAAACAAAATTAACAATTCCAGCAGCCACCCGTGGCCACCAGTTAATTTCTCCGCACCACTTGACCGAAACCATTATGCAAAAGACCTCGAGGCTACATTATGACGTAGCCACCTAAAGCGGTACTTTCATGCATTATACGCTTAATGAAACAAGTAGATACATATAGTTTATGAGCTGGGCTCATTTACGTGAGCACTAGTCGACCGTTAAAACCATAATTTAATTATGCCAACTCTACTACCCGCTTTAGGGATTGGTTACGGTTAGGCTATTTCGGTTAACCGGTTTTACGCAAAAACCGGAATCCTATGTGTACGATGTATTCTCGAGGGGTGAATATTGTTTGTCATGGTGTTGTTTAGTGTTTCGGTAAACGGTTTTCAATATTTTCGTGTTTACGCGTTTATGATGGGATCAGAAGGGATGCGGAAGTCAGCTGAATAATATTTTTACTTTTAACTCTAGTGTTGAGAAGAAAAATATTTGAA
The DNA here is from genome assembly GCA_929112965.1 of Mythimna albipuncta. Taxonomy (NCBI): domain Eukaryota; kingdom Metazoa; phylum Arthropoda; class Insecta; order Lepidoptera; family Noctuidae; genus Mythimna; species Mythimna albipuncta. The sequence continues at coordinate 15,390,969 of OV815969.1, forward strand.
TTGAAATTATGAGCCGGTTTTATGTGTGGAGGGACGAAATTATCAATGAATAATTTTATATAACTTTGAATACCATTAGGATCAACACAAAACGTGAGAAAAATGACCAAGTTGTCCGAATTAATGATGTACGATGTTTTTCCGTAATTTAGTAGTTAATGAACTATTTTCGATATAAAAAAAAATTGACTCACTAGTTTCGAAGAAATGGTAAGTTTTGATTTATTTTTTAATTAACTTACGACGTAAACTTATTTTACACCGTTTTTTAACCCGTTCTATGTGAAAAAAAATTATCCTTTTTGCAGTCCAAAAGTGATCTCTATATTACAAATTAATTTATTTATTCGGATCTTTTTATTTGGACCCTATACAAAATCCTAAAAAGATTAAATCTTACAGTAATTAAGTCCTACAAAAATTAAGTCCTACAGTCATTAAGTCCTATAGTAATTAAGTCCTATAGTAATTAAGTCCTACAATAATTAAGTCCTACAGTAAAGTATTAAATTCCAAAAAGCAGTCTTACAGTAAAGAATCAAATTCCTACTAATATCATCATCATTATCATCATTTAAACTGGAAGACGTCCACTGTCTCATATAGCCTTCCTTTCAGATTCCCATGACTCTCACTACTTCGTAGGTCTACCTTTTAGGTATACATTCACCATTGACAATAATTATATGAGCAATGTGCCCTGTCTACTACTTTATGTTGGTAGTCTTAGTTCTGTTCCGGTTATCTTCGTTTCTAATTCAGTCACGCCAGGAAATTCATTCATTGCCCTTTGCATGACTTTAAGCCTTCTAACTAGGCCCATTGTTAGCGACCAACTTTCAAAGCCAAGTCATTATCTACTGGGACCACATAAAACTAGAGTACAACAAACTTTCGACATAGACCTCTAATATCTGTCGTCTAAAATATATATGCTATTTTTTTTTCTATTTTCACTGGGTAAAAATCATCCCAATGACATTTCTCGCCTTTGGGCGTAGTAAGAGATAGTGTCAGACTCTTACTGACTAAAAACCCACCCTGTTCCTTCGTTGTCTTTCTACCGGGGCCGAGCCTCCCTTTCGGGAACAGATCCTTGGCCCCAGTAGGCTTCGACCCTGCTGAGCTCAATGGTTGATGACTACTTCTATAAGCGCGAGGGAACAGTACACGCTGTCGACTACTTTGGCTCGGTCCGGACAGTTACCAGACGGTCAGACAGCGAACTACTGAAAAATAAATACAAAAATAACATATAAGTTAGTAGCGTGGTTTCAATGTCGTATTCTCATGAGTAGTTGTTACACATTATAACCATTTGAGGCTGACATTGACCACGTGTCTAGTATTGTTATGTAAAAAACCTGTATACACGTAACAGTATCATGAAATATCATTAGGTTTTCATAACAGTCTCATGAAATATCACAATGTTATATGCGTGATATGATACCTGGTTGTCCGCAAAAATGGTCAATGGGCCATCCGGGCGACTGAGAGGTTGTTGTGCTCTTGCACCCAGCTCTACGCTGGCGCCTGATGCTCGCTATGACTTGCCATTACCTGTGTTGTACTTAGTGTCGGTGGTGTCCAACTTGTGACCTTTTAAGCTATGTCATAGCTTCTATCGCGGGCCTTGAGCGTGGAGACCGAATCCAGAAATTCCGTAACGAAAATAACCTAACACCCCCCACTCATTTGTTTTTTGAGCGTGGTGACCGATAAGAAAACAAATGAGTGAACAATCAATCAAAATTCAATTCAATGTGTGAAAGTGTAACTTCAATTAATATCAAAGAAAAAAAAACAAAGGAAAAAAAATACTGCATAAACAAAATAAATAAATAATTATAATTGCATAAGTTGATAAAAATGCTATGCAATAGCTTTACCGCGGCAGTCCCCGAGTGCCACACGTCTTTTTTTTAATATTTTTGGGAAAACACCACGCACACATGTTACATAGTGTAAAAATTTTTGGAATTGATTCAGGTACTGATTCTGAACAAACTACATATATTCAGGTTTCGCTAAACTAAAAATGATGTTGTATGGACCACGGAATCGATTGATATTGAGATGATTCTATTGGCCATTTCGAAGCTCATATCATGTTTCCAGAAATCTTCCTTGATTTCGAATTTCGAAATTCCGCTGTAAAAACAATTTCTGAAATTGTGTGTCATACATTCCCCGTTTTCCAACTAATCAATACTGTGTTGGCAGTGTAGCTATAAATAAATGAAACAAGACTGAATATTTTACCATCGTGTATGCCTCAAGCGTTGACATTGGCTAGCCGAAACACCTTGTAAAGGTATTTGCTCCAGCTAATCCGTTTAAGGGTGGCTGTAACTAAATTTTGTGGCGATGGCATGAGAGTAAATTTTAGCGGCTCGTAAACACGCAAGAAGGTAAATAATATACCTAGAATAAGTTCGTTTATTGGTGTTGATTATATATTATAGAATTAGTGGCGGGGTTCTCTACAAAGAAATCTTTACCTCATACCAGGTAATGTTGTTAACCTGTCAGCATAATTGAATATTATACAAGGTGTAAGGGACAGCCCTCCACAAACTTTAAGGGCTTGCTCAGTAGACGATGCTGAACAAAATCCCACAAAAATTTTTTTCAGGCAACGAAAAAAAAATTCGGCCTCTCCATACAAAGTGTCCAATCAAGTTTATAATTTTGTATGGGGGAAGAGGATTTTTTTTTCGTTTCCTGAAAAAATTTTTTGTGGAATTTTGCTCAGTATCCTCTACTGGGCAAGCCCTTAAAGTTTGTGGAGGGCTGTCCCTTACACCTTTTATATTATACTAGCTTTTGCCCGCGGCTTCGCCCGCGCACATAGCCTATGTCACTCAGAAATAAAACAGCATTTTATAGGTGAAAAAATTTTAGCAATCGGCCCAGTGCTTCCAGAGATTACCTCCTACCAACAAAAAAACAAACTTTACCTCTTTATTATATTAGTGTTGACTATGATTGTAATGTATTTGGCTTTAAATAACAATTCACTAAGATTTTAGTTGACAAAATCCCTGACAGCTTTGAAGTAAATATGTTTAGTTATTAGTAGACTATTTAAAGTTCATCACTATTCCATTCCACTCCAACCCTGTCAATGAACCCAACCGTCTATAAAACCTGTCAAATGGATTCCTAAGCGCCAAGGAAATGGCGTCACTACACCTTAGCTCGTTAAAATCCTCAAAAAGCCCGCAAGTTTTTAAAGAAAACTCGAGAAAAAATATCGCTGTTTGATTAGCCGACACGGCATGATGATGAATGCAAGAACAAGCTTCTTGCATTCAGGAATACGCCTTAACGTATCTTTATATTTCCAATTCACAAAGAGCTCCGACCCAATTCCGACCTAATTTCGCATGTCTCCAAACAGTACAAACCATTTTACAATTCCGCGTATATATTCCTCGAGCCGTCCTTAACATAACTTGACTAAACTCAGGACATTCCAGCCAAGGAATTCCGTAAGTCCGGCCAGAGGAACTCGACTAACTAAATTAACTGAATTATTCGTGCAGTAATATTACGTGAGCTGTGTTATTAATTAACTACTTTATATTTGTTGTGCTTATTTTGGAATTGTATCTTATAAATAATATTAATGGCTAGCGCTCGCGGCTTCTACTTAAAATATAGCTAAGGTCACTAAGGAACAAAGCAGCTTTCTATCGGTGAAAAAATTAAAAAAATTGGACCAGTAGGTACTTTCAGAGATTACTTCCAGTAAATAAAAAAAATAAATAAAACTATCTTTTATATTATAAGTGTAGATGAAAGGATACACAACCATCTATGAGCATGCGAAAAAATTAGTAAGTATCAAAAACATAATCTTCTTGGCTGTCATGTAAAAAACCAATCAAGGGCGAGTCAAACTCGCGCACCGAGGGTTCCGTATAAACACGAGGGTTCCGAGGGTTTTTGAACTTATATAAATGTTTGATTCCAAAATCGAGACATGAAGATTATTTCGAATTCCAAATCTAATAAAGTTAATAGGTTAGCAGTAACTGGCAGGTGAGCCAAATCGTCGGCTACATCATCGCTTACCATCAGGTGAGATAGTGGTCAAACGCGAGCCTATCAATAATACAAAAGTCTTTATTTGTGACATCGTTACTTTATTGCTTTCAGACTATTAATAAACACCACAAAGAGCATAACATAACATAGTCAGTCTTATAATGCTCCCACTGCTGGCACTCAGGCCTCTAGTCTCTAGAAGAGGGAGTAGGGCCTTAATCCACCACAAAGAGTATTAATTATTAATAACATTATTTAAGTCGTAGAGTTTACAGAGCTTGAAACGAGCAAAGCTTCATTTTTCTCGAAGTGGCAAGTTCGTAGTTCCTTCAAGCTAGCTGCCACTTAATCTCGGCAATTCTTTACACCGTCCACAGCGCGGTGTGGCTGCAAACCATCATCAATCCGACCGATAAAGTCCGTTAGTGGCTTTTCTAGTGCAGCTATGAAAATAATACATGCCTTTAGTTTTTGACCTCTACTCTTTAGAAATAATAATACCACTTTGTTGCGTCATAGTACCACAAAATAGTTACAGAAGACAATTTTATGTTTGTACTTCACTTTTCATAGATACCTACGCTCGGTGTACGCACACTAATGAGCGTTTGACCCGGAACTGTTCGACGAGCGGGCCGAGGCGCTCCGAGATATCGTGTCCGTGAGCGGTGTTTATGTGTGCGTTGCTCGAGCGCGTTTTGTGACAGTACAAACCAGTGATGAAGTTACAGAACAAATTCTTTACGTACATCAAAATTGGGAGTTTCTAATAAGGAACAAGAAAGCGAAGGGCGATAGGACACATACTGTTTTAGTGAATAACAGTCTAGTACGTCCTCCCGCTTGACTCTAGTGCGGGAGATGATATCTCAACCCAAAAAAAAGTAGAGAGAATTTATCGCAACTAGCATCACCCGCTGTCGCTCTGTGTTAAAGTTACCAGTTCTATTCTCTAAAGGGTACGTAACATTTTCATGTATCTACTCGTACAATAAAGAGGTACGGTTTGTTTTTTTGTTTGTACTCGTGGGAAGTAATCTCTGGAAGTACTAGTCCCATTGCAAAAATTTTTCACCGATAGAAAGCTGCTTTATTCCTGAGCGACATAGGCTATATTTCGAGTACGCGGGCGAGAATTCGCGGGTAAAAGCTAGTACTTAATAAACTAGCTAACTTGGCATAATTTGATATGCAAAATTACTAAATCCGTACAGCCGTTTCAGCATAAAGAAGTATATCACATACACACACAAGCATGTGTGTATACATATTATTTTTCAACAGACAAGCAATCTGTAAATAATAAGAACGTCCCTAATAACAAAACACTTCTGTTTAAAACTTGCCCTTATTTACTCAAAGCTACTTAAGTACCTACTCGACACATTTAAAGTGCAATAAACATAATTACGTCGCAGTTTTCCCGTCTGTCAACATTACATTACATTACCATAGTACCGAGAATCCCATACATAATGCTTATAATATTGACCCTAAATTATTCCTAAAGCAATTCAATTACTTGTTTATCTTTATTCTCTTCTTACGTAATGGATTGAGAGAATTTTGAACGCTGTCCAAGTTTGGGCTTGAAATGTAGAGAGTAAAGAAAATGGTTTCATGTTTATCTCAAGTGTTTAGTTTAACAAAACCATTTTAGGAACACATTCATTGTGCGTGCAGCTAAGGAAAACAAGTGGTATTACCTGGCAGAATCTGGGTTTTCTGATAGCTGCAACCTGGGGTTCTTTAAGGGTGAATACTTCTAGGCAAGCTAGCTTCATCTTCGACTTCTACGTTACTTTCCTTCAGGTGAGATGGTGAACAAATGGGAGCGTATCACCAGTAAAAAATGGTTACTGGTTTGTGGTGATAGTACAGTCACACCTGTATCATTATTCAAATCTGGTCTGCAATAGCTATAGAGAGACTTATAATAACCGAACTCTAGACTCCATGAGACCTACCACCTTATGCCATAGAAGAATCTTTGATTTCTTTGGCCACATTGCCAGAAAAAAAGGTGATCCTGGAAAAGTTACTGCTAACAGGATAAGTAGATAGGAAAAGACCTAGAGGCAGGAGTGCGATATGTTGCGTTAGACCAAATCTGTGCTACACTGAAGACCCACAGTCAGTGACACTATCCACATCGCCGAAGATAGGAGAACATGGAGAAATAAAGTTCACAAAAAAGTTATTGGTCGAGGTTACGACCCTCAGCATTGAGGATTAACGACGCAAGGAGGAGGAAATTGTTTTCAAAGCACTTGCAATTGCACTATAACTACACTCGATTTCTCCCGCGGCAAGTGGTGTGTTCAAATCTAAAAAAAATAGTTCCTAAAGCGAAAGTACTCCTCTACTAATGATGCACGAATATGGCACTATAGACATAAGATAATAAGTACCGACATTATTAGTGTAGACTATCAATGTAACTAACATTAGGCTTAGTGCGTAGGCTGTAAGCCTAATGCTTTTATAATGTACACCAAGTTACCGAAAATACAATTCTAGGTTCCATATCATTAGGTGAAACATATAGCCTTATCGACAAAAGAGACCTTATTGTAAATGAGCTTTAATATTATCTATTGTTTTATTTGGGTTACATAACATACATAATCAGCCTTTGCAGCCACTGCTGGGTCTTAGGCCTCCTCTCTAGGAGAGGGAATGGGCCGAAATCCACCACGCGGGCTCAGTGCGAGTTGGTGAATGATACATGTATATGGGTCGGTATGATCATTAAATAACTCTGGGTTTCCCAATCTGGGTGGAGTGAGAAAGAGTATCAGACTTTTATTGGCTAAAGGTGGGTTTTAGTTGTTCCTTCAGTTACCTTTTACGTCCCAGGGCCGTACTGACTGTTTCAAGTAATCCCATAGTCTTGGCAGGTTTTCTAATATTTGGATTTTAGAGCAGTGATGGCCCAGTGGTAATGACTTACGAGTTGTATTCATGTGTTCAAATCCAGCCAGGCGCATTACTTTTTGTAATTTATTTCATTATTATTGCTCTCAAAACGATGAAAGAAAAGGTCATGAGGAAAACGACATGTGACAATCTCCACGGGGCCCACGTGGTGGATTACGGCCCATTCCCTCTCCCAGACAGGATCTTCTGTGGTAACGTCTGAAAGAGTGACAGTGACTGTTGAACACAAAAAGCAAATGAAGGAACTTAGGTAGCTTTTAGTCGGTAAAAGTCTGACACGCCTTGTCGCCATCCTTAAACTAGAGAAGTCATTTGAAGATTTCCCACTTCAAACAAATAAGTATATAATCTTAAGTGAACTGTAATCTATAATATAAAAATGAATCGCTAAATGTTTTGCTAAGCGCAAATCTCGAGAACAGCTGAACCGATTTCGAAAATTTTGTTTCTGTTGTGTTAGTTAGTGTAAAGAGAAGGTTCTAATGGAAAAGAAATGAAAATTAGGGTAGAGTAGGGTAGTGTAGGGTAGAGAAGGGTAGAGTAAGGTAGAGTAGGGTAGAATAGGGTAGAGTAAAGTATAGTAGAGTGGAGTAGGGTAGAGCGGGAGCGAAGCCGCGGGAAAAAGTTAGGAGCATATAAAGATGGTCTCTATTTTTTTCAGTTCGCTAAATATATTCTCTTCCTCCAAAATATAACTTATCTACACCTTTTCAACATCACAGCTCGCATAATAAAGCAAACACGACAATTTGCCGTAACGAGAGTGATGCCATAAAATGTATGAAGCCACGGCGTCATGTACATATGTCACAAGCAGAAACCGGCGATATATTGCTGGAGGCTTTCGATTCTATACGGGAAGTTGCCCACGGAAAAAATGGTGATTGATTTTTAAGTGAGAGGAAGAAATAGGGGCTTTGATAAGTTTTCCTTTTCACCTGACTATGGTAAAGCTTGTCAAGAATAAGAGGCAGTAGACAGAGCAAATAGTTGATAAGGCTGAAAGGTTCTGGGTGGCAACGTTGTATCATCACGGTGGACAGATAATCTGGTAAAGGTCGCGGGAATCTGACAGATCGAGACGCACAGAACAATTGGTGAAATGTATGAATTATAACACAGATCACTATATAGAAAATAACTCGTCCAATAAAATCGAAATAAAAAAAACACTATAAAATTAACATTACTATGACACATTTTTTTAACTAAATATGATCTAAACTAACTTCTTCATCATCTTGATCATTAGATTCCTATTACCCCGGTCATTGGTACACCTTATTTTCAAGAGGCCTTCTATTGCTGCGTTTTAAGGTACGCAGTCGCCCTGCTACATTTTGGATCCGACCTTGTACAACACAAAGTATCAAGAACCTATACCTATGCCTAATGTAAGGTTATGTAAGGTTTTGGAGTGACGACCGCGTACCGGAAGACGCAGTGTTGGAAGGCCTCTTACAAGGTGGACCGATGACCTGGTGAAGGTAGCAGGAAACCGATGGATGCGTGACGCACAGGAACGTTCGATGTGGCGACGCTTGGGGGAGGCTATGTCCAACAGTGGACGTGTATCGGCTGAAATGATGATGCTGATGATACCTATGCCTACGAAGCTAATTCGAAGAGTACTTAAAATTTGCGGTCAAACAGTCATACAGTCATACTCTTCCTACTTACACCATAAATGTCGTGTTAATTATATCATTTCCGAAGTATATAACCACGTAACCATCAACCACAACGGTTACCACAACCCTATAAACTATTTGTGGTCACAATACTGGTCACAAATACACCGGAGGTATGGTATATAAAATTAAACGGCTGATATCACTATAAGTACAATATTAAACCCTTTTGATGTGAAGGTATCGCTGTATTGAACATCAATTAAATTATATAAATATTATATTCGACTAGTACTCCCAGTGGCTTTACTCGTGTGATAGTAGGAGAATATCCCAAGAGATCATACTCGCGAGATACCAAGTTTCATCCAAATCTGTTCCGTTGTTTGAGCATAAAATAGTCACAAACATACACACACATCACAAGAGAATGCCTAAGGCATTAAGTCCGCCTTTGTATCATTTGTTGCATGAAGATTGAATAAATAAATCACAAACCTTCGACTTTATAATATGTATGTATGTACTTTTGTTATATAATTTCTATAACTTTTTCTATATGTAAGTGAACCGTAAGATTTTTTGTTAGGAAATAAATGTCTTTAAACTGAACATTAGTGTGGTGAATTCTACGTCAAGTGCGAAAAACTGGACTAAACCAATTTCATTTAAAAAAAAAATGCATCAAATCAGTTGCTGGTATTGTCATTAATTCCTGTCACCAACTTAGTAACTAATTGATTTGCACAGATAAATGAAGTGCTCACCTTTCACTGTATAGATGAAAATGACATCGTATTTAAAATAAATCTTCAATTCATTAATTTACAGTCAGAACACTCAGTCTTAAATTCTGAGTCTGGAAAAATTACATAGGATTTGTGAAAAATACTCCGTAGGCGATACATATACTTGAATAAAAAGATCGAGATTATTATCAAGTTTTGCAACAACAAATCTTGTCATACAAGACAAAGATCAAATTCTATTGCATGCCTAACATTCTGGATCTGGAAAAATGACACAGGGCTTATAAAAATGACCCCGTAAGAAATCAAAAATTGTATTTTTTCCCATGAAAAATATAATCAGTCGCACGGCCTGTATACTTGAATAAAAAACTCGATATTATTATGACATTTTGCAACAACAAATCTATGTCATACTTTGACAAAATTGAAACTTTTTAGGGTAGTCAATTAAATACAAAAAGTCATTTAAAAACAACTCCATTACACAACACTAAATTCGATACTTGAATTGGTTGCGATGGGTTCAAATTATCTTGAATCGCATGACAGTTCAAGTGCCGTTACGTGACTTACACAATAAATAACACACGTAGAAGAAACCGAAACGATACAACACAAGTGTCAACATCATTTATTTTATCTACTGCATTATATTCAATGTTAAATGCCCTATAAACGATCAATTTATTTGACAAAATTGTTAATCAAAGTATCAAACTTCACATTTGCATCAAATACGTAGAATTTGACAAACCATTTTATCGTATACTATACATACGCCGCTTTACCATGTACTTCTTCCAAGCTATATACAGCATGCTTGACAAAAAATTTGATTATTTTCTGGACGCTTTACTTAGACAGTTCTTCCAACCAATAGGTATACAGTGTGCTGTTGTATTTCATCTGTCTTTTAATTAATACAGGATGTTCTCTCATTTCAGCTGCCTACGCCGTGCAGACATCATCAAAGTCTTCGACGGGAGAGATACGAACTCACCAGCTATAGCCATGCTTTGTAACGAGCTTACAGGTACTTAGCATTTATTATATTACTCTTTGAATTCACGTAAATGGTAAACCGCTGAAACTGGATTCACGCGACGTGACGTCATTCCTTCTGACGCCGTTAGCCAATCAAAACTCGAAATATAACGCAAGCCTAAATAGATTCGTTTGATTTAGATTTTTATTTTATTAGATACCACGACACGATACAATAATGTCTACTTTTACAGGTTTTTGAAACAAGTAGATACTATATAGAACCGTCTCCAGTTTACAGTCTCTACTTCAGAACTGAACGGTTCCATCGTCCACCTGTTCTGCAAACGACATGCACAGGGTACACTGCTCCGTTAGTTTGGCGATTCTTTAAGCTAGAGTCAATTTAGTTACTCGATGTTACAAAAATGAATGTGCAAATGCATCTAAAGACGAAAACAACGCTAAACGACGATTATCCATGGATAACGACGATTGTTCCGCACTCCCATGAAAAGTGTCTAAAAGGCCTCTGAGAGACAGCATCGCCCCCTTCCATAAATCTAGAACCCTAGGATACTGAGAGCTATAAAGACATAAGCTCTTCCAGTTATAAATTCGCATAATATTCTCTCTGCAAGACCAAGGATCACACAACATTCAACTACCTCACTTTAAACCAACTCTCCACATTTATTTCCGAGCATTTCCACAAATATCATAACAAGATTTTATTTCTTGACTCTCGCTCGACACACAATACTAATATAAGTGACGTTGAGAAATCGGTTTGGAGATCTAATTTCACGGGATGCGACGATGCGGGACATTGCATTGCTCTGCCCGGAGTCCCGGCATCACGGGATTCTTTGTCGCTTTACACTCCCCTGCACTTATGGAACAAACAGTTCTCCAACACAGATCTGGATATATATATATTGTTGTTTATTATGAAGTGAAAAATCTTAAAGAACTTGTATTTATTTACATAGATAGAAATATAAAAGTTGACAGTGTCAAAAAGCCTAACCGCAAAAAAAAAAAACAAATAAAAAGCTTAATGTTACTTGTTTTGATCTTGCTAGAATGTATTTTTGCGGTTGGTTTTTTTAACACTCATATTTTTTATTTTTTAGTGAATAATACTTTTAAAATCGTCACCTCGAGCCTTTTATTTGATACCCTATTATACTATACCATGAAAAAACATAATTGGAGTGGAAGGTAGAAGTGGGATTCCTTGCCGTAGTCGGCGTTTCCTGATAACAAACTCTGGGGTCTTTAACTCAAGAGTAAATACGTTCCTACTCTACTGCTACTGCTCTAGGTAAGCAGCGTGCTCTATCGTCGGCCACATCATCACTTACCACTAGGTGAGATAATGACAAAGCGAGAATATCAATAATAAAAAATTGCGCCAAAACTTCGCCATTTTTTTTAATCATTTATGTACCCAGAATCACTCTTACGAGTAAAACCATTCTGACGACACCTCTCAAGGTAATATTCCTGGAAGTGTTTGTTTATTTTATAGTTACTAAAAAAGCAAACTTTTTTTTTATAGTTATAAAAAGTTGACAAACACTTTCACATCTGTAAAATTATGTGAAAAGTACCAGGCAATTTCAAATCAACGTAATATTTGTGTATAATTTATATAAAAAGCTACTCCCACAATTCCGAAAATTTCGCCTCGTTTCTTATCGGGCTTAACTAGAATTTGATTCAATAAGAAAATCTATGTTTCTTGAAGCAATACATTAGGTTTTTCCTAGAAAACATTTGGAATTTGATTCCCTTTAGATTAGGTAAATAATCATGAGTACTGGAAGTAATATCCTGTCTGGAATTGATTGTGTTTTGGTACCTACAATTTCTGCTAAGAAATTGTAGTATTCTGCTTTAAAATGTATTTACTTACGATAAGTAATTAAAAAGTATTTTGTTACTTTATCGGTCTAGTGATTACAAGTTTTACTGCCGAGCTTTTTTGTTTTAAGTGGAATATTGGGCAATTAATTTTTCCGTTCTAGGGTGGAGCGAGAGCGCCTGACTGACTGATAGTGACTAAAACCCATTCCTACCTAGTACCTAGTAGCTTTATTCCAAGGCCGGGTTTTCCTTTCAAAAGCGAACCCATGGCCCCAGTAGGTTTCGACCCTGCTGGGTCCCAACGGTTTGCTGACATCTCCTTGAGGCTCGCGTGGAAAACTACGCGCCGTCGACGAGTTGGACTTGGTCTGGACGGTTACCGGACGGTCGAACGGCGTGCTGCCTATTGCTCGCCGGCCGCAAGCCCCCGCCTTTAACTTGCTTCCTAGGACCACGTGTTTCTCTTTCGGAAGACAACCCATGGTCCCCGTACGCTTCGGCCCAGCTGGGCCCCTACATTTATGCTGACATCTCTTCAAGGTGCGCGTAGGAGTTTATGGCGGGATTTCTTGGACTGAAGTTCAGTGACTGTTTTAATTATTCGCAAATAGATTCCTAGTGGATGTTGTAATGTAAAAATGGTGTAATTTTTTATCTCAAGCGTGATCGCGGTAAAATGAGACTGATCATTTTATTAATAATATTCCACAACTACCACACAACGCCATCTAGTCCCAAGCTAAGCAGAGCTTGTGATAAGAGTACTAGACAACTGATAAACATACTTATATATTTCTAAATACATACATATTACAGATAAATTACACCCAGACACAGAACAAATGATCCTGCTCATCACACAAACATTTGTCCTGAGTGGTAATTGAACCCACGACCTCCGGCATAGCAGTCAGGGCCACTAACCACTAGACCAACGTGCCAATCAAATTTATTGTTCTGTTAACTACCTCAGTGAAGTTTGCCGAGAAGATTGACTTGATACATGTGCTGCAAACATTACAATAACATTAAAATGAGTACATAACTATCCAAGCAAAAAACATTAACAAAAAAAGAAGTGTGGCACTCGGGGACTGCCGTGGTAAAGCTATTGCATAGCATTTTTTATCAACTTATGCAATTATAATTATTTATTTATTTTATTTATGCAGTATTTTTTTTCCTTTGTTTTGTTTTTCTTTGATATTAATTGAAGTTACACTTTTTGAGCGTGGTGACCGATAAGAAAACAAATGAGTGAGGGGTTTTGGGTATTTTCGTTACGGAATTTCTGGATTCGGTCTCCACGCTCAAGGCCCGCGATAGAAGCTATGCAATAGCTTAAAAAAATGTTCGCGTTTGATATAGATACAGTCAAGACGATACCTACTTTAGTATGTATTTGACTCACATTCGTATCGGCAGTCACCTAGCTCCTGCAACGTCCACCACCTCGCTTTTTGAATGAATAATGCCACGTCAAAGCAGCACTGACTTTTGGCGACAGGGTTGGCACGATACCTTTTAGAATTTTCATCAGTTTTAGGTTATGCTGAAGTGAGAGCTATATATATATATATATTTAAACATCTAAAAAGCACTTTTGCTAATAAAGCTATTTCTAGACATTTTATATCCAAATAATATAAATATTGGAACAAGTAAATTATCGTCAATATATATGTACTAAATTATTTAACAAAGAAGACAAGTATTATAATATAAATTATATTAATACACGTGAGACGTGATATTACATTAGATCATTTGCTTTTTGTAAAGACATTTTTTTAAATATAATTAATCTATTTTTATACAGTACAGTCAAAACGAACAGTGTTGTTATTGACCGGGTCTCGTAATTTTTATTCTAATAAATTGAAATAAATCTATTTTAGCAATTCGGAAACCGAATTGCTAAAATAGATTTATTTCAATTTCAACTCGCTACAGCTATTTCACTCAGTGATATAGTAGTATTCTACTGTTGAAGTATTTTTTATATTGGAGCAGTAGTTTTTGAGTTTAAGCGTTACAAAACTAAAATAAAAAATCTTTGAAGTGTAATTATTAAATAATATAAAAATCTATCGTAGAAAGAGGTGAAGAGATGATCTGGACGCGTATCAAAAGAAAAAAAACTCGTGTCACAATATTTGTTACTTATTGATCTTTTCCGAAAATTAAAATTGTGAGTAAGTCTGAATAGCTCTTAAGCTATTTTTACCGTCCTTCTAGCTCCCATTATTTTTCTTTGATTAATTAATTTATATGACAGAACGTTTACTGGATCAGCTAGCATTATTAAAGATAAATTTCTCTTTTTAAGGAAATGATTGGTCAATACATAGGGTCAATATGACCAATATCACATTGCTTTATCTATTTCCAAATTTAATTCTTCTATTTCCTTGGAGACTTTGGCAACCCTTTGAGCGACTCCCTCGCTCCAGTTCCGTAGTACAGTGATTGCAGGTGGTAGGTACGGTACTCTTTACTTAATTTCCAGGTTTTGTGTATTCAAACAATGGCCCCTGTTCCTCAAGACTATATTCAAGACGTCCACGATGAATTAATATCAGCCTTTTCATTAAAATTACCAAATATAATTAATCTTGTCAGACTTCTATTCAGAGGATTCAATAGTGAATTGTAGTCGACAGTATTCAGCAGTTTTTGAAACAATAAGATTGTGGCTTCGAAAATATTAATTTTAGATAAGGAAGTACTGAACCGATTTTATTACCGTTATTCATAATTTCAGAGAGAGCAATGGCGGCCCAGTGATAACAACTCAACTTACGAGTTGTGGCAGATCGTGGGTTCAAACTCAGCTAAGCGCATTACTTTATGTCATTTATTTCATCACCACTGCTCTCAAAACGGTAACGAAAAACATCGTGAGGAAACCGGCATGTCCTAGAACAAAAAATTTGAAGACCTGTTACATTCACCAATCCGCACTGGGCCAGCGTGGTGGATTAAGGCCCATTCCCTCTCCTAGAGAGGAGGCCTGAGTCCCAGCTGTGGGAACATTAAAAAGGCGATTGTACAATTGATATCAATATTATATAATTATATTTGATTATTGTATTATTTTGATTGTGGTATTGAATATACTTTTGTATGCATTTAGTAGGTATAATTATTTATTTTATATTACTGACAGACACTTCAATTTTATGCATGTATATGGAGTAGTCAAGGCAGTTATGGTATTGAAAGTTAGCGGAAAAACAAACAAACCTAGTACGTATTAGCTAGGTACTTTTATACTATGTAGAAATCTGTATTCGATGAGCATCTACCTATTTTAATAAATGTATTTATAATATATCAATCTCAATTTCAATTAATTTAATGGATTGGGCATTATATGATTTAACTAAAATTAATTTTAATTTTACAAACGTAGGTAATTTTAATTAGGTCTGTTTTTTTTATTATTTTACACAAAGAAATAATAAACAAATTAAACAATAACTTAAACCATTAAAAATAATATATACACTAAATGCCTAGCTAAATATGACGTCATAAAACTCCTCCGCATCGCTGTCGACTGGAAGTGTGCCCAAAAGGCTGGCGGCATTGCCACGTTGTATGGCAATGCTTATTCTCTGACCGAGGTAGAAGCCAGCCCTTGTATCACGCGAAGCGTCAATTAAGCGTTTTGACAATTCTTTAAATAGCATATGAGCACTCGGACCCCACGCCCCGAGAGTTTCAACCCCAAATGGCTCAAAAATATAACTGCCGACGAGGCTGTTATATTTCCGCCGCTTGAGGTTCTCTGCAGCCGTCACGGCAGCACCAGCACAGCACGATGAGCTAGGAAGATGGGTGGCGCAAGAGTATCGACACAGGTAGCGTCCCACACTAAAGGCCTAACCATCTTCCAAGGAAATAAAGACATACCGTCTGGTCTCTTACCATCGTCGCGTGCCATGCCATGAGGTTCCAAACAATACTTACAAAAATATAAAAAAAAAATGGCATTTTTATTTTTACCGACACCGAACGAACCCAAAAATGTGATTTAAAAAAAAATTGTCTGTCTGTCTATTATTCTGGACACCACAAAAAAAAACAAACTTAATTTTGCGGTTCGATCCCTAGACCCAATTACTGTACCAACCGCAAATAATAAGTTGTCGTAGGTTACGTCGCCCAGAGTGGAGTTCACTAAGGGAGGTTCACTAACCCCTCACAGAAAGGGGAACCGTGTTACCTCGACTTAACGCGAGTTAAGCCGCGGGCAAAAGCTAGTCTCACATAATTAGCAATGAGAACATTATCAAACAAGTCACTGTTTGCTTCTAAAAGGATGTGTCACCCAGTCGACCTCAAATCAACGTGCCTGAGCAATTATTTGTTTAGGTAATTATCCAAGAAGCTGCTAATAAACATAATAAGTAAGCGATAAGCTATCATAACATGTACTCTTGACATTAGCAGATACACACTGGACATAAACCTTGAACCCTTATCAGTACCTACGTGTCAGTCATGCAGAAACTAAGCAACGTTATCTGCCGTCGTGATTACTGCGAACAAATATGGCGTGATATTCTTACTAATTTTGTAAGATGTGACAACAAATAAGTGACCAATTCGTTTGCGATAGATTTTTCGAAGTTACTCATAGAAATTGGAGAGTTTCCTTGCGTGATCGTATCAGGAATGATATCCGCGGGAGAACCATGGTTACCAAAATACATACACAGCATATAGTCGGCCTTATAATATTCCCACCGTTACGACTCAGGCCTCCTCTCTAGAAGAGGGAATGATCCGAAATACACCACGCGGGCCCTGTGTGGGTTGGTGAATCACAGCCATGTCTTCGAATTTTTTGGTTCTAGGACATGTCGGTTTCCTCACCATGTTTTCCTTCACAGTATTGAGATCAGGCTACCAAAATAGCTCGAAGAATTGTCAAACTTAGATGGCAGTGGGCAAGGCACATTGCTTGCAGAACAGATAGTCCTTCCCCTTCTAATGGCGTTGTTTTATACTCAACGCTAAGGTTCGCGACCTCGACGCCATGTCTTCGGGGAATCAAGTACCTACTACTACTACTTACTTGGTCATAGGACACAAACTACGAGAGTTCTCATTTTTAAAATCCATCGCCCCGCACTAGGACTCCCGTATCGTAATTGCGTTCACAAACATGAAACACATACACAAGACACCCAGACCCGGAATAACTCTGTAGGCCATACAAATATTTGTTCCGTGTAGAAAAACCCACGACACGCAGCGCAGAAGTCAATCGCTCAACCGCTACGTCAACCGTGCTGTCAAAAAAGTTACCACGTCCTTTGAGCTAGTTTGTTCCACCAACTTAATCCTAATAGTCCAAGCATAATAAAACAAACTTACCACTACATTGATCTTTAATGTTCTCGCTGTTTCCATTCCAAGAACCCTTGACCTACGGACATTAGATATAATCCAACATACGAGTACAAGTAATAAAGTTCTTATCTACTTACTTACTTCTATAGATACTAATCCGATCGTCTCATTCCTTTTCATTAAGCTTTATATGTGCAGGATTTACTGAACCCAAAAGTCAACAATGAGGATCATTCAATCCTTAGTGCGCTCTTCTTTTCAATACAAACCCTCTTCAAAAACCCTCTGTAACAATAGAGCCTCCGAGATGTTATTCAGTACATGTTACTTACATCTGTTTCCGTGTTATATAACATAACAAACATATGACGTGTATAACACGGAAGTGACGTGTCGTAAGAGAATTTCGTCTCTCAAATTTCGACCATGCCTCGGAGTTCCTTTGATGCCAAATCCGAAATTTCATGACGTTTCGAAAATCAGTAATGCCATTCTTTTGTTGAATTTCGAACGGAATCTTACTGGAATGGAAATTTTATTTTAGCTCCGCGCAAAAGAGTTGTGTTGAATCCCAACGAACGGTATTGGGGATTTGCCGGGTGATAGATTTTCAGTTTAACTCTTCGTGGCTCGAGACTGTAAACCGTTAATACATATTAGAGTGCACTATCGGAGATTCGTTAAAGTTTACGTTGGAACTCGGTCTCAGTCATTTGGTCTCCAAAATTGAAATTGGGTATATAACTTGGGAAATAGATTAAAGGGACTGGTCCCTTTCAAGTATCTTCTAAATTTCTGCTTAGAAGCTCTCCGCCTCTGTAGAGTGCTATTTCGAATTCGTCTTTTCATCCGATTGCGGTTGTGTTACACTGTCGTTGATTAGTTAAGTAATCCATCGATTGTATTGCTTTGGTAAAACTAATGGGTACATGTGTTGAAATACCTACTTACTTAGGTTCGTAGCATAATCATAGCAGTAGACCTATCTATCAACAGAATTACTTAAAGTCTAAACTACCCTTAGGATCTTAAGGATTTAAAAACATTTTTACACACAAGAAATTACTTCAGTATCGTGGCTGCACTCACCAACATGTAAATTCTAAGTCACTCAAATCCGGAACATATTTAGGCCATACAAATATTTATTCCACACGGGAATCCAACTTGTTACCCGATGCGCAGAGTGGCCTGTTGTAGCCACTGACTGCCAGGGCTGGAGCATTATTTGAAAGAAAAAGCGACTGAGGGAATACAGGTGGATTTTAGCCATTAAAAGTTTGCCATTCTCTCTCACTCCACCCAGAACCACTCCATCTAATCATTTGATGATTTCCCAATGGAAAAAAGAAGATAGAAGATGCTACAGACTTCATTATCATCATAGTTTCAGCTGAATGATGTCCAGTGTTACACATAGGCCTCTCCCAAGTCAGAAATCAGAAACGTTTATTTCAAATAGACCAATATTACAGGCACTTGTCAAAATGTCAATGTTACCGTCGTGGAGATGATGCGAATATTTAGTTTCTGAAGCAAGTAACAAAACAGCCAAGCCATAAATTTTTACTAATATGTAGAATTTTTGAAGTTAGGGTCGATAGAGTCAGGCCGTGTAGATTGAGAAGCTTGGCTCTACATGAGATCTGGTATCTTTTTCACAGGGCAAACCTTATGTGGTCGACTTGGCAACATTTTACATGATATGTTTTTGGTGGGATTTCAGTTCTTTTTGTAAGTTGCTAGGCAGTCTTTTTAGTGTTTACTTTTTTCTTCTTTTTTTGGGGTGTAAAATTGCACGTTCCAAAGCGTAGATCTCTATGGAGAAGAATGAAACGGTCCATCGGATTCCTGCGGCCCTCGCCAGATCATTGGTCTACCTAACATAAACACATATAAAGAACATCCATAGGAACATACGTGTAAACATACCTCCTCTATAATTCATTCAATCTTTGTGTCTTCCAGGCTTCGAGGTGCTGTCGACGGGTCCAGCGCTGGTCATCCAATTTACCGCCAACTCTGCCACTCCTGGCCAGGGGTTCGCAGCCACATTCCTGTTCCAACCACCCCCTGATTCAACAGCTGCTGGTATGTAAACTAACTCGGTCAGGTTTCATTTATAGTGGGCTGTGTCCGTCCCGAATAAAAGTTTTTCTATTCTATACTGTTGCTTTCGTCAGAAATCTTAGTTAATTGAACAAAACTTGTGATCAAGATGTTTCTAAGAGTTCATTATCTGGTCTGTGAAATGAATGATGTCGTCTTTTAAAATTATTTAAGTGAGCGTTGAAATGAATGAGCAGTGAAAACCTACACATTCCACGTTGCTAGAGTAGTCAAAGTCAAAGTCAAGGACAAGGTCAAAATCAACGTCAATGTCAAAGCCTTATAGCTGAATACAATACAATTTATCAGTACATTTCTGGTGCTACGTAAATGCAAGGTTCATTTTCTATTTCACTATACCAGAGTGTTATTCAAACAAAACTTTAAAAAAATGAGACACGTTATACACAATTTAAAGGAAAATCCGATAACTACAACAGATAAACATTTTTTATACTCTTTTTCATAGCCCTTACAATGGCTGGGCAAAGACCTCCCCCAAGTCCTCTCAGACATTCTTTTCGCACGCCATCTCAAACCAGTCCTCGTGGCACGACATTTCCATTTTTAAAAAATTAATAATAATATCTTAACATTTTGTTATCTAAGCAAATAATAATATGTAGTGTAATTAAGCTCGATTAGTAAACTACTAGGTCATATACGAGAAGTCAAGCTCATTCAAGCATAATGAAACTCAAATCAATCCTCCCATAGCTCTATAATTAGTACATTATATCAAGTCTAAGATACATTAATTTGAGTTATGGACTTTGTCAATGTTGTGGTATAATTCTGGAACGACATTGTCCCACTAATGAACGAGAACAGTTCGATCTGAACAGTTCAAACTATATTGGTTAGTAGTCTCGAGTTACTCTGAACTCAATGAGAACTTAGCTCTACCGCAATTTGGCCAATTAATATTGATGCCTATTCAGTATTGTACGGGTTTGTAGAATTCTGTCTGGCTTTGATCATCACCCACAACCTGACTTCGCTCACTGTAGGGTCTATCTTTTGTTATATCAATACCTATGTTCCAGTGCCGTAACCAGATTTTACATTAAAAGTAAATTGCAAGACTTTTGCTTTTGCCATTCAGAATTATTATGCAGTCAGATCGACAGATCGTGTGTAGTGTTGCCAGGTCAGTAAGTGATAATTTGGGATGAAAGGTGAAAATAATTGGGATTTTGGTATTCAAATCGGGACAGTTACTATAATTACCTCGAAAAAAAACAACAAAAGGACTAAGCCTATCGGGAAGCGCATCTCAGAAAAGCTAAGATTACTTTTCAAGATTCATTATAGTAGAAGTACGAGACTTAAAAGCATTTAAGTTTGATAGACAAAAACGGTTAAATTTAAAAGTAAAAATAGTATATTGTAATTTTGCGAAACAAAATTGCGATCTAACAGACCAAGGAGGTTAGAGAAAAATCGGGATCTTTAGCATCTCGATCAACGATTAATCGGGAAGTGTCACTAGTCTCCTGAAAATCGGGACTTCCCTCGTAAATCGGGACACCTGGAAATACACGATAACAACTGGCAACTTATGATAACTTAGTGACTGACAAGTGTTGCCAGGTGTTTAGATAATTATGTAAGCAAGTTCAATCAATGCGCATAGATTTATAATTTTTTATTTAACACATCTAAATGATGAAATGCAAACACTGCAGAGTTGATGCAGTGGTTACAATTAACTGCTGCTCTGCTTGTCACTTCGTTCGATTCTCGGTCGTAAAAAAAAATATATTGAATAGTAGAATTCTCTATTGATAGCTGTCCTGTAGGTCTTTGAGGCACTCATGAATAATGTCATGATGCTATACTTCAGCAATGCCCTGATACTTTCGAAAAAATACCTACATCTCAAAAAATGATTTGGAGTTACCTGCATTTAGATTTTGGTAGCTACTTATTCGATAAAAATCGGAATGAAATTCGGAACGAGTGACTCGTAAATGCTTCAGTACCAGTTAAATTTTCGAGTGCCAACACAGGTAAGTACCTACCTACCATGTTGGTACTATAAAGGAATGTTGGCGAATGTCCAGCCGACCTCTTGGTCCCGCTTATTTAGATTGGAATCGGAAGTCTCACCTGATACTCTGTTGCATAAAATGCAAATGTCCCATAAAGCTGCTTGCTAGAAAATTCCGGGGTGAAGTGGAGATAATAAAATATATTACCTACCTGCAGTAGGTAAGTTTATATACATATACAAGCTAACCCGGTAAAGGTTGTTCTGCTAGGTAAATAAATTTTAAAGAAAAAAGTGGGGAGTGGGGGTAGCAGGATAAATCATAGCCCACGACCTATTCTCAGACCTACTAAATAATAATATAAAAATCGGTCAAGCTGATTCTGAGGAGTTCGATAACACATTGTGAGACGAGATTTTTTTTTTATTTGTACACCTTTAATCATTGAATTATAACCTTTAATTAAAACAAGACAAACATTTTTATAAAAAAATGGTTGCCTGTAAAGTCGGTTTTACGGGCGAAGATTTTACGTGACAACGTCTTTTTCTCGGTAGAATATTTATTGATATGAATATAATTAAATTGTACATATTGGCGGCAGACCGATCATAGTTGAGTGGGAGAGAGACGCAAGGCATTCGGCGGGCCTCTCTCTCGTTCGGTGACTCATCGTAACGTTACCGAGCGTTACACTTTTTCATAAGTGACTCCCAGCCGCAACCTAATTTAAGACGTTGTCACGTCAATAAATGAACCATATATTTTAATTTTCCAATTAGGTACCTCAGGGACCTAGAATGTGAAAGTATCTCAGAGGAACTGAAAGCGTTCTTTAAGTTCCAAAGGAGTTAAAAAAAAAAGTATGTGAGCATTCCGGCGAAATCAAATAGGAAGCCATTTTAGCTAGGTACAAAATTCAGAAACTATAAACCTGACACAGAGATTTTGATATCGCTCAAGCTTGTAATTTGGTATTGGTTGACATAAAGACAGCTGGCATCAGCATAGTGCCGGATTTGAAGATGACATTGTGCTATCACTTTTTAGTAATATATGTAGTATATATTAGGTGACTTAGTTTTAAAAGTCTGAAATCCGCCAATTAAATTAAATTAAACCGAAATCTAACAATATTATCTTATAAATAAATGAGTTGGTAAGGACGAACTAAAGTAATTTTGTTCATGAAAACGGAATTCACCACACTGTGCGTTTCTTCAAAATTTATTTCAGCGCCATCTAGCGTAATCTGTGTATACTTTTTAGCCCAGGAGCTTACTAACTTTTGAATTTCACTCATCGGCCCGACTTCACTCATGTCTAATGTGCACTTCAAGCTCTGAACATAGATGGCGCTGTAAGCAAATTTAAGTTTTAACCTAAACTATTTGTTTCAGATTCAGATCGACTACTTAAGCTGAGTTTTGGCAAAGCTTTCGAGTCTCTGGGGCCCGAAGTAAGCGCCACAAGTAAGTACAACATTCTTTCTTGATCATTTATTCAGTTCTGTTCAATATTACAGAGGCAAGTGCGTGCAAACAGCAGGTACCTACCTGTAAAATAGGCTGTCTAATCTGTACCTTCGGGAGTTTTACGTTTAACAGGCGCTACAATTTTATGTGGGTTTTATTAATTGGATCACGATTAAACGGGATTAAAACAATACGTTGTTGTATTTAAGTAGGAACAACTGAATTACTTAGGTACTGAAATAATTAAGCGACAATGTGTATCTCAAGTGTTTTATACAATCTCGGTAGCTGTTTTGAATCTTTTGTTATCTGCTTCTGGTAAAACTTCTAGGAAATTATCAACTACTTACTCGTATGTAGCCCCAGCGATCCGGAAGTACAGTAGTAACCTGTACCTAACAATGAATGTTTTGTCAGCAAGATCATATTTATCGGCAGTTATTTTTAATGTGTCTACGACGTTATTTTACCTTTACCTATGATTAGAGTATTTAATTTATTATAGCATCAGATATTTGACACACGGGTAAGTACCTTTTATCATGTTCCTAATTGCCCGCTTGAGCAGCTGACGAAATCCAATTATTATCCAATAAATGCTTCTAGGCGAGGCATAAATTCCTATATGAATTATTGATTAATTATTAATTTAATATTAAATTTAATAATTTCGTGGAACCACGGCACCGAATATACGATCTCCAGCAAGCTACCCAGCAATGAAAATATGAAATGCCTAATTACGTAGGTAATGTTAACCGACTTTTACAAAGATTTTGAAGCGTTACAAAGTTTTTTTTTTCAGTTTTTAATAAAATAACACTTGTTATTGATTCAGTAGGGGGTAGGTGGTACCTACTAGTCCATAATGATAAGACGGCTAAAAAAAAACATAAATACATACACACTCAGACATACATAAACTCACGTAGGCAGACACGACAACAACAAGAAACAACAACAACAGATAAGAAAGAAAAAATACCAACGGAAATAGTATAAAGAGTGACAATCATAAAAAAACTATTTAGGTAATATGAAAACTAAAAAATACTAAACAGTTATAATAATATGAGTTTTTTTTTATTTATTTATTCCGGTTAATTCCGACTTTCAGAAGTTTCTACCTTTCGGAATCGGAATTGGACTTAACATCTCTAGCGAATACTACTTATCTGTGCTTTTTGAACAACATCAATAAGAAATAGTACATTTTGATACAAATAGAGAAAGTTGGTCAACGTGACCGAGACCGTATTCGCCCGAGCCGTAGGCGAGGGTGTTATGGAACCGAGTGTTGTAGTGACAAACCACGTTTTTCACCATACTAACGAAGTCTATAAATAAACCAGAGTTGACGTGCGAGTTGAATTAGCGCCCAGCCGGGCACGATAAATGTAATAAATTGTGGCGGGGGCGAACTCGGGCACTTTTCCTCACTAGTGTAAAAAACAGTAAATTGCATGCCTAACAGCATCAGGCAAAAGAGCTTTCGAGTAACTGTATTATGATAAAGATGACCTGCCCTAGTTTTCCTAGGACCCCTCCCTAAAAGTGCACTTAATTAATACCCGGTAAGAAGAAGGAAGATACCTGATGAATGAATTAAGCTATCTCATAATCTAGATGCGACAGGGAAGCGCTGAATTACAAAACTTTGAAAACGAAAAGTTTGTCTGGATTTAATTTGAAGTTGAGCTGCAGGAGCGACTACTGTTTTTAATATAGTATCACTAACTTTAAAGTTAAACAAGCTTCGTTTTCATAACTAACCTTCACGTATGTTAGGGAAAAAAACGAACGTGGGTACGTTACTTGTTATAGTAGCAGTAGGAATACAAATAATACATTTTGATACAAGTGAAGAAAGTTGGTCGTTGTGACCGAGGCGGCAATCGCACGAGCCGTAGACGAGGAGACGTTATGAAGCCAAGTGCTGCAGTGACTTTGCACTTGTATCAAACGACGTTTTTCAATAGTTACACTTACGAAGATATAATTAAACGGGGGTTGGTGCGCGTCTCGTGAGAGTTGTTTGGTGCCCAGACTGATACGATAAATGTAATAAAATTGTGGTGGGGGCGAGCACGCGCACTTTGCTGTACTAGTGTGAAAAATATTAAATTGTTTGCTTAACAGCGGTAGGGATTGGTGGATGGGGTTTCGAGCAAGTTGTATTTACTCTATATGTATGTTAGTCTGTAAGGTATATATCTATGGGCCAAGATGCCTGATAATAAATGATTTATTATTATTATTATTATTGTTATTTATCAAAAAAGCCTTTTCATAATATCAGAAGTACAGGTCAGATTTCGATAATAATAATTCAATAGCCATGATACCAACCCACACTGAGCCTACGTGGTGGATTACGGCCCATCCTTCTCATACGAGGCCTTTTTTTATGGTGGGAAAAATCATCCAATGACAACCCCCGCTCTTCTTGCGAACAGTAAGCAGTGGGTAGCTCGCTGTCCGGCCGTCCGGTAACTGTCCGGACCAAGCCCAAGTCGTCGACGGCGCGTACTGTTCAACAACAACGGCTACCCATTGCTCACTGTCCGCAAGCGCCTGCAGTGGCCGGAAATCGGGATCGGAATCCCGGTGGCGGCGGCGAGAGCGCCGTTGCCTGATGCGGTCGGCCTCCTCTTTTGCGAGCATTACTACTTCGCAGAACTCGGCGACCGCCTGCCACTCCTCCTCGCTCTGGACCATGGCCTAAACCAAGGCCAGGAGGGCATGGTGATGCTCCGGAGAGAGGAGGCCTGAGTCCCAGCTATGGAAACATTAAAAAGTTATGCTATGTTATGCGCGTGATAAATACATATTTTTAGTGAAATTATTGAGTGTCTACGTATGATACCATGATGTATACCAACGGAATAATTGCTTAAGTTTTATCAAATCTAATGTTCAGACCAAAGAATGCAAAAAAAACGAATTGACTAGATATTGTACGATAATAAAAAACAAAACCGGCCAAGTGCGAGTCGGACTCGCCCATGAAGGGTTCCATAGCAGCAAGTAACATAATATAAAAGTTCTTGTAATGTGTTGTAACTTTGATCGATGTTTTAATAATAGTGTATTTTTTTCAGTTTATGACGCATTAAAAAAAAACTACTGACTGGATTTCGTTCAAACCAATTTTCGTTGGTAGTTTTTATAGTAATGTACATCATATATTTTTTTTAGTTTTATCATTCTCTTATCTTGGAAGTTAGAGGGGGGGGGACACACATTTTACCACTTTGAAAGTGTCTCTCGCGCAAACTATTCAGTTTAGAAAAAAATGATATTAGAAACCTCAGTATCATTTTTGAAGACCTATCCATAGATACCCCACACGCATGGGTTTGATGAAAAAAAAATTTTTGAGTTTCAGTTCTATGTATGGGGGACCCCCAAAATTTATTGCTTTTTTTCTATTTTTGTGTGAAAATCTTAATGCGGTTCACAGAATACATCTACTTACAAAGTTTCAAATGTATAGCTCTTATAGTTTCGGAAAAAAGTGGCTGTGACATACGGACGGACGGACAGACAGACAGACAGACAGACAGACAGACAGACAGACAGACAGACAGACATGACGAATCTATAAGGGTTCCGTTTTTTGCCATTTGGCTACGGAACCCTAATAAGGGTTTAGTTTTTTTGCAGGCGTGACTTGATGGCTTTTGAGTAGGTAAATTGAACTTTTAATGTTGCTACTAATGTAAATCTTGGTCAAGTAAAATAACATGCTTTGCTTTATGTATTGATAATAAATACTTAGAAAATACATTTCCGCATTAGTTAATAAACATAAAAATTAAAATAACTGTTTATACTTAGAGTACAAGGGCAAAAATGACACAATGTGACATTTTCACTACAATACCTAAACACAATACCGAGAATCACATCATCATAAAAAAGCATGGCATTAGACATTTCAACTGCCATCCAACCTAATGACGTTTAGAAAAAGAAACATGACATTATGAAATGACAATTTGTCGTTCGTTCATAAATGGGTTTTAAATTTTTAAGGAGGTACGTAGGTATTATTGACATAATATACTTAATCTCATCAACTTTAAACTAGAATATCTTTAATATACGAATTCTATTTATAGTAATGTCTAAGAAAAAACGTCATGGCAAGGCCCCAGGTCTTTTAAAAAATCCTCAAGAAATTCTTTAAAAAAATTCGATAGCACTGACAAGTAAGCTACACTATCACTATTATTCACTATATCATTGAGTACTTTTATCCCGGGAAAATACACGGTCCCAGTGGTAATGCCACGGGAGCGAAAACGCGGGAAAATGCTAGTAGATAATGGATATAAAAGATATCAATCAATTTGCCGAGCCTTTCGGGTTGTTTTCCAATCTAACCGGATGAAGCTGAATACCAGGTTTTTGTTTTTTTTTGTTGGAAATCATTCAATGGCTTCTGTTACTTCTAGGACGAAGCAGGAGGTTGTCAGACTTTTACTGACAAAACCCAAAAATCCGCTACTATGTTCTTAATTTGCCTTCCATTCCAGGACCTCGGCTTTACCATTCGAAAGCCAACCCCTATGGGTTACTGGGGCTATCAACCCTCAAGATTTGTCCTGTGATTTCATAATTTTTGGACTCTTCTAAGGATTGCGATTGGATTTTGCAAAACTTACGGTTTTTAGAAATTTCATCTTAGGTATGCCTAAAAGTTAAACAAGCTTAAGTAAATTAAAAAAAAAAACCTAATTAAAAGTTAAACTAAAATTAATCTTCCTTTGGTAAAGAGGAATTAGGCTGCCACCCGCAACATTTTGAGTACGATGTGCAACGAATGACTTAGATACCCAGTAGGAAAAATGTTTAAACTGTAAAAAATCTCATGATTTTACAATGGACTTTTGATCCGGACTTTTGATTTTTTCATCTGGTAACCCTATCCCCAGAAGACTTTAGCCTAAAGGAACCGTAGTGACGGTTTTGCTGATATCTCTTTGAGGTCTGCATGGAACACTATGCGCAGTCAATGACTCGGACTCGGTCCAACCGGTTACCGGACGGCCGGACACTGCTTATCTGACCTTCACAAAATCACAACCCATTAATACGTGCGAACTACAGTGACCAATATGGAAATCTCTAAACTAACTGTGAACCTAGATTAGCCAATATAAAAACAATCTGGCCAAATGGGGCTTCCACGACCCTTCTCTAACACAGTGCCAGGGTGGAGCCTCTCCACAGAACATACGCCACCTGCTACTCTGCCCATCCTGCATAACCACCTGCAGTTTGCAGAATCTATACGAGGCCAACAATAGAACCGTACATGTTGCCAAATATTGGTCAGAAAAAATATGGTCATATATCAACACGAAAAGAAGAAGAAGAAGACCCCATTAATAAAGAAAAACTAGCTCTCTTAGCTAGATTTGTTTCAGATTTTCTAAGCTGGCTTCTGACTATCCAAAAGGACTTTAAAAGGTCTACAAACGACAGAATAACATACTTGCTGAGGTGCGGAAAATCTCGGAATGTTAAAACTGTCATGTATCGAAAAACTAATCTCAGCATCAGTTACTTAACTTTCGATATCGACCCGTACGGTTGTTAATATTTTAACCACGAACACCCAAAAAATACATCTTTTACCAATAATAAATTCTTGGCTTCTACGTAATTAAAAAGAAACCATGCCATTTTCTTTAGAGGCGTAAAGTAAACCAAACTCCTAATAGGAATTTTCAAACTCATTCGTGAATTTTTTTAATAATGAATTGAAATGTACGAATAATTTTGATGTCTGCGATATTGTTTTGTTTTGCAATATTTTAATAATTACTTATGAAAATAATTGGGGTCGTAGGAATCCGATGGATAGGACCGTTCCTTGTGGCGACGCTTGGGGGTGGCCTATGTCTAGCTGTGGACACCTTCTGGTTAAAATTATGATTACATATAATGCTTATTCAGAGGCACTCATTACCGAATAGATACTAATGCTGTGAGCTGCTATATTTTTAGCTCGAAAATTATTGCTATTTTTATTAAACACTAGCTTTTGCCGGCGGCTTCACCCGCGTATATAAAATATAGCCTATGTCACTCAGGAATAAAGCAGCTTTCTATCGGTGAAAAAATTTTAGTAATCGGACCAGTATTTCGAAGATTACCTCCTACAAACAAAAAAGACATAAAAAACAACTTTTGCCCTTTGTTCTATTAGGTATTGATTGTTAATATTGTTCCTAAATAAATAAAATAAAAACAAGTTAATACGTCATCAGGTAACAATATATCTCTTAATTGCGGAACTTAGATATCCGTGTGTACCACATGTAGGAGAATCCTTGCTCCTCAATAAGAGAATCGATAGTTCCAACATTCCTTTGACAAAAGCCTTGAAACTGGTGCATTCATTAGAAGCAGTGCATGAAGTACTTACTTATATAGAAACTCTCGTTTCTGGTAAAACTGTAGTCAGACATTACGTTACACAAAAGACCCTTCACTCAATTTTCTTCAATAAATTTCATGTTATGATTTTAATTTAATGGTCTTATTTATTTATAATCATTATAGTTATTCCTATTACAACTAATCAACCAAAATTTAATCAAATGTATTATAATTTAATTACTAATTTACAATAAGCAAGTTAAGAATTTACATGTGAAAGATTTTTGATTTTTTTGTGTTATATGTTATGCATTGAATGCTAAGGTAATTTTCTTTATTATTGCTTTTTTTTTTTGTATGTTAACTTCGAATTTCAGTAAGCTATAAATAAGCTATATATAGCCGTTTTTGTGCATGTGGTGATAACCTGTAAATGAAATGATGATGATGTATTGTGAATTGTTACACTTGTAAATGTTACTCTAGTCATTAAATCAGAAATGTATGCAGTGTATAGTCTGTCTGAAAAGTCAAACGACTTGGGAATTTTGTATAATATTTAATCATTTAAAAAATACTTATATTCGATACTTTTTATAAGGTTCTTCTATTAGTAAACAATGATCAAGATCTTTTAATCTACCTTGATTATTGAACTCGTGTTGACTACATCAGATTTCATTTTACCTTAAGGGCCAAGCGCCCGAAAAGTGCCATATAACAGTGATTTTCTGAGGCCTACTCCTCCGTAACGACTAAGTCAATTGGTTTGAAAAAATATATGTTTATTATAGATTCATGAACAATAATATCAACATTTGATTTTTTCGTGCAATTAATACTTTTGTCAAAAAAAAATATTTAGCAACTTCGCAACTTTTCGCAAGTTTTCCCTACTCCTTCGAAACGGCTTGGACCTTTACAAACATTTTAACACATAAAAATTGGTGGTTAAATATTCTTCAAAGTGAACATTGCATATGTAAATCAATCAATATCTCGCAGAGAAAATGGATTTTAAGCGCTTTCCGGGCGTTACTGGCCGCAAATAAATGCACAGATTTGCGCACTGCCGCCAAGGCGAGTGCGAGAGTTGCGTTCATATAATTTCGACCGGATGGTTCAAGGGACTATACGCCTTAATAATTACCCAAGTCGTTTGACTTTTTAGACAGACTCTAAACACCTAAATAAATAAAGACGAAAGTTTGTGAGTGTGTTGTGAATAGATTTGGATGAAGTTTGACACAAGGGTAGACCATGTCTTGTAATAACCCATAGGATACACATAGGACTTTTTATCTAAGGAGTATTTTTCCTTCATGGGTTTGAAGCTGAATTTTTTATACGACTAGCTGTGCCCGCGACTTCGTTCACGTGGACTACAGGATTTTTAATTTATTTTTTCTAATATAAAATTAGCCTATGTTACTCCTTATTACATTAGCTACCTGCCAAAAAAAGTCCCGTCAAAATCGGTCCAGCCATTTCAGAGATTAGCCGGGACAAACAGACAGACAGACAGACAAAAATTGTAAAAAATTATATTTTGGTGTATGTACCATACATATGCATGTATGGTATGGTGCTATTCATATGCATGTAGTAAAAAGCAGTTATTTCAATATTATAAACAGACACTCCAATTTTATTTATATGTATAGATGTATAGAAGATTTGATTCCCAAGCGTTTTGCGCCGTCCGCTCTCTCACACATCTGAGCAATATATGGAATCATTGAATGAGTTACGACCACGGTAAAATAGAGATGAGAATTTTATTGCAGTGTTGACTATCTCAGCAAAGCTTGCCGAGAA
This sequence comes from Mythimna albipuncta, assembly GCA_929112965.1. NCBI lineage: Eukaryota > Metazoa > Arthropoda > Insecta > Lepidoptera > Noctuidae > Mythimna > Mythimna albipuncta. The sequence goes on from OV815969.1 coordinate 15,422,357, forward strand.
AGCCGACTCGATACATTTGCTGCCAAATATTCCATAAATATTACAATGAGTTACATCCTCATTCGAATGGGAAACAAATTGATAGTAACTATAGAAACTAAGTACTTTCTCAACTTGACACTAGCTAAATGAACAAAAAGGTCATCATCAGCCGAATGATGTCCACGGTTGGATATAGACCTCCCGCAAGTGTCGCCACATTGAATGGTCCTGTGCGTCTCATATTCATCGGATGCCCGAAACCCTTACCAGGCCTTCTAAAGCTAAGCTGCGTCTTCCGGTACGCGATCGCCACTCCAGAACCTTTCGGCCCCAACGGCCATCTGTTTTGCGAAATTTCTGCAGACCATGAATATCTTTAACCCCTCGAGCGCCGATTGTACACACGTGTGTGCAATTTGAATGACCTTGACGCTTTATTTTCGTTTTATACCTACACACGTTTGTACGAATTTTTCTTGGTCGAAAATTTTGGTTTCTCTATACTTATTTGTTTTTCCTAAAAAAATCCAGAAAAAGATTTTTATATATTTTTGTGATTTACGTAGAAACACGCAATTACGTAATAATAATACCCGCGCGCGAATTCACCCAGAAACTTGCAAACCACACACCTAAAACCGTCGGCCTTGGAAAATAAACCTCCAACTGAAGTATGACGTCACAACACAACGCTTTACGAATGCATCCCCGTGCAAGTAACTGCGGCGAATAAAGTATACAAGGAAGGCTTAAATAAATAATCAAACGAGCTGCAGTGGCCAGTGTTACTCACACCCGGAATAGGGGCCAAGGATTTGTGGCACAACAACTGTATGAATCTTTTATGAGCGTTCTTTTACGTTTTTTGAAAGAGTTCCGTTGTGGGATGTTTGACTGTGATTGACGGAATGGTGAATGATGCAGCTTGTGTAGTATTTGCGCTTTACTGATGCAATTTGGTCGGTGTTGAGCTGGTAGGTTCGTTTTTTTTTTTTTTAAATAGTCGGTTGATTAAAAAAAAATCTTTTTCATTACTCATACTCTGAAAGTAGGTCTGAAGTTGCCTGAGGAGCGGGCTGAAAGTGATACTTTTCATCCCTAGGGAGTTTTACTTTACAACTGACAGTTTTACTTTACAGCTGTCAAATTATTAAAAAAAAACTAGTTTTATCTTCACATTTCTATTGAACCATGTTCCAATTTTCCATACAGCCAGTCAATCACAGCGCGATATAAAATTGAAATAACTTAAAGACAAGTATTAATTAAATAATGTTATATTTTAAACGATTTATTTGTTCAAACATTTCTTTAAAATAATTTATTTTTAAAAGATTACAATTAATTTCTAATTTTTCATTAATGAGGCTGAATAGCTGGCCGGCCGCCGAAAAAAAAAACAAAATGGCGGGAAAGTGGCAATCAGTCGTTGGTTTTTTCGAGTTTTGTTTACATTTCCGTACAACAGAGATTTGTATTAACACGTTATGTTTATCAGATTAAAATAGTGATTTAATGCTTAATTTCATAAGAGAAGAGGCTAAAGCAGTAGTGGAATACCTTTTACCGCCTAAATCAGAAGAAAGATACCTACTTAATATCATAGGTACCTACGACGACTCAGGTTTTACAAACTTTTTATTTTATCTTTAGTTTCCTCGTATTCGTAATGAAAAGCACAGTGTTTACCTCGGGGTGAAAGTAACCCATTTAACCCCTCGAATTAGCGACCTCGCTTCGCTCGCCCACCAACTCCTTCTCGGGACGAAATGAGTTACTTTCACCCCTAGTGTAACAATGTACTATTTCATTACTCATACTCTGAAAGTAGGTCTGAAGTTGCCTGAGGAGCGGGCTGAAAGTGATACTTTTCATCCCTAGGGAGTTTTACTTTACAACTGACAGCTGTCAAATTATTTAAAAAAAAACTAGTTCTGTCTTCACATTTCTATTGAACCATGTTCCAATTTTCCATACAGCCAGTCAATCACAGCGCGATATAAAATTGAAATAACTTAAAGACAAGTATTAATTAAATAATGTTATATTTTAAGTGATTTATTTGTTCAACTATTTCTTTAAAATACTTTATTTTTAAAAGTTTACAATTAATTTCTATTTTTTCATTAATGAGGCTGAATAGCTGACCGGCCGCAGAAAAAAAAGAACAAAATGGCGGGAAAGTGGCAATCAGTCGTTGGTTTTTTCGAGTTTTGTTTACTCACGCTATGTTTATCAGATTAAAATAGTGATTTAAAGCCTAATTTCATAAGAGAAGAGGAGGCTAAAGCAGTAGTGGAATGCCTTTTACCGCCTAAATCAGAAGAAAGATACCTTCTTAAAATCATAGGTATGACGACTCAGGTTTTACAATTTTTTTATTTTATTTTTAGTTTCCTCGAATTAGCGACCTCGCTTCGCTCGCCCGCCAACTCCTTCTCGGGACTAAATGAGTTACTTTCACCCCTAGTGTAACAATGTACTATTAGTAGTTTATCACTATTTGAGATGTCATTATCCCCTTTCTGAAAGCTGGATCAAGTCTGTGATCTGGAAGGTATGCAAATACATGACTGTGTTAAATAACATTTTAGTTGAAATTTATATAAAACTAGCTTTTGCCCGCGGCTTCGTCCGCGTGGCATTAGGTACTTAAGGAATCGGGATAAAAGGTAGCCTATGTTCTTTTCCATGTCAAAAGCTATATGCACGCCAAATTTCATCCAAATCCGTTCAACCGTTTTTGCGTGATTAAGTAACAAACATCCAAACATCCACACTTTCACAATTATAACACTAGTTAGGATTAGCTTTTGCCATAAAATGTAACTTATGTAACTCAAGGATATAGCAGCTTTCTTTAGCAGAAATTTAACCAATCGGACCAGTACTCTCAGAAATTACCTCCTACAAACAAACAAGCTTAAAAACAAACTCTTTATTAGCATAGAAGTGTAGATATTGATTTTTTATGGCAATATTTTTTATCTGAACTTGTACAGTAGGTACTCTATTATTTATTTTACCTTTCAATCGTGGAAATTACAGACACAATAGAAAGACAATAGGTGCGCAAACGCCGGCGTTCGCCTGGGGTATAATAAATTAAATAGTAATCTATATTTATGTTAATTAAATATACTTAGCTTGCTAATGTTTGAAACCATTCAATTATCTCCATCACTCAAGGTTTTTGGAACACTAGCGCCAGACAGCATCTGTCTGGCAGCATTGCTGTAATAACCTTTCTGGCACAGCCATCAGAAATTTATGATGTTACTTTTTTTGTCACTTAAATTTTATTTCTGTTGTGTCTCTCACCAAATTAAATAGCGATATATATATATATATATATATATATATATATATATATATTAACTTAATCATTTACCAACGTAGGACACAAATCTCCTCTAAGCGTAGTCACATTGACCAGTCCTGAGGCCCTACTTGAAGCTCTTAAAGCCATTCATTTGATGACCAAAACTGAACTGTTAAAAAGATGGAGCAGCATATCGTGTATAGCTTCATCCCTCTTTCTCGCTCTCACGCTTGACATTTTAATACATCATAGTAAGCCCCTGTTCGTCACGCCTCAGCATTTGATCAGTCACAAGCATGAGTTGATTTTCCAATGTATGCCAACTGATTTTAATACGAGTAGATCCCAACAAGACATTGCCTCCCACAAGGTGGACCGACGACCTGGTGAGAGTCGTGGGAACGCGGTGGATGCGAGACGCACAGGATCAGTCGTTGTGGCGACACTTGGGGGAGGCATATGTTCAACAGTGGACGTCTATCGGCTGAAATGGTAATTAAAATCATCATCATCATCATTTCAGCCGAAAGACGTTGCAACTGTGGCGACGGTTTGGGGAGGCTTATTCACCAGGTTATCGGTTGACCTTGTAGCAAGCCTTCCAAAGCTGCGTCTTCCAGTATGCGGTCGCCACACCAGAACCTTTCAGCCCTAACGACCATCTGTTCTGCGAGTAATGTGCCCTGCCCATTGCCACTTAAGTTTGGTGTTTCTTCATGCTATGGCAGCAAGCTTGGTTCTCCTGCGGATATCTTCAATTCTGATTCGATCACGCAAGGAAACTCCGAGCGTAGATGATGATTTTAATAAACTTAAAAAATTCGACTGAGTCTTTATGATAAGCAAGAGAACACTACTTCCCATTATTATATAAAATTAAATTATATTTCAAAGCTCTCCCATCTACGAGATTTTATTTCGGATATTGCATTTGCCTTTAATAAATGAGAACAGCACAAACCGTTCTCTTTTGGGAGTTGAGAACTTTAATCTGGAAGTGGGTTTTAATATTACAATGGGCCGTGGAACAGCAGACAGGTGGAATGGAAGTGCCAACGCCTCGCGCCACTAAAACTGAAGTCACTCAGGCGATATAGTTTTGTTAATTCGTTTTGCGTTATGTATTTTAAATTTTACGTCCAAAGAAAGAACTGTGTAAGGACGTTGGTATCTATAAGCTCTTGTCTTAAGTTTTTTTATAAGATTTCTAGCTTAAATCCGCGGCTTCGCTCGCGTATATACAATACCGATAGAAAGCTACCTACTTTTTTCCTGAGTGACATATAGCCTATGTCACTCAGGAAAAAAGTAGCTTTCTATCGGTGAAAAAATGTTGGCAATCAGACCAGTGCTTCCAGATATTACTTCCGTAAAACTAAAAAACAAACTTTACTTCTTTATTATATTAGTGTAGATTAGATAGTTTTTTGGGAAATTCTGCCTTTTTTTTTCTTATATTGAAGGAAAACCATTTGATGTCAGGCTTTAAGCGATTAACAATTAAGGCGGATCGTATTTTTTCCTCGAATGTTCTACAGACGTAAAATTGACTCAGAAAGCACCCAGGCTGACCCGATTTTGTTGTAATTCCAGGTATTTACCTGGAATTACAACAAAATCGGTTTTTTACAAGAAATAAGTATTTTTTTTACAGGAAATCCTGTAAAAAAAAAATCGTCGAAAAAATCGAAAGGATCAGTCCAAACTTTCGCTGAGTGGCGATTGGCTATCATTTTATTCTAGCAAACTGCAATTTAGTGAAACGACGAAATAAATTAGGTATTAAATAAATAAACAGCGGAAAAAAGGAGAGTTATTTTATGGAAAAAAAAAAACATCATAACGTTTACATGACCTACCAACCATTACTTTTCATTTATTTTCATTGAAGGTACAGTTTATTACGTACAAAAAGAAACTACCTAGTATTCGTCTCAGCATTTAAATGAATGTTGTCATAATTAAATTAAAATGTCGTCACAACGAGTCCTGGGGCTAAAGTCTACATAAACTATACATAGAGCCACGTTGTTATATCTTGTCGGAACACTTCGTAGAATTTTCTTTGTTCATAATAATTAACAATGTAAGTAGGAGTACAAGCCAGAGGCAATGGGCTACATACAGGGTGAATTTTTCAAGTCGTTGTGGATTGCCCAATCTAAAACTATACGGAATAATATGATTAGTAAGGATCAAACTATAGAAAGTAAAGAGGAGGGAGCTCTGCTCCCGTATTAGCCTTCTAGCCTAACCTATCCGTGTCAAATTGCCCTAAAATTAGATCACCTTCTTCCCCGCTCTCGTCTTTTATTCACATTACTTGCTGCGTATTCGGGATTGTATAGAATACCCAGGCAAAATATAAAATCTATTATATACGAGTATAAGCGAAATACCTACTCACTAATTAATCACGAAATCTCAGAAACTATAACATCTGCAAACTTAAAATTGGCAGGTAGGTTCCTTATAACGCGTCGACATGCGCTAAGAATGGATTTTATGAAACTCCACCCTTAAGGGGGTAAAACAGGGGTTGGAAGTTTATATGGAGAAACCTACATTCACGCGGGCGAGGTCGCTGGCAGAAACTAGTAAATAGTATTTCATACATTACCTACACGTTTTAGGTATTCTATAGATTGCCTAAGTATTTTATAGAATACTGAATTATAAAAATTGCCGGTAACATATCCACTTAGCAATAAAATTTTATTAAAATAATAAATCATTTTAATAAAGTTCCTTAATTTCCTAAGATTCACCCTATGTTATTATTACTTCCTAGTAAATTATTCTTATTAACGTCACTTTGAGTATTTTTTAATATTTCGGTTTTTTTCATTAATCCACGCCCTCATGAAAAAATCATCCTGTATACAACCCATTGCCTACTGAGAGAATCTGAAAAAGACGTTTTAATTACCGAGTAGTGAACGATCGTTATGTGTGGTTTAGTTTTCTCATATATCTTTGTAGAGAGTTTTAAAGTTGATCGAAAACAGAACTAGATTGTTTACATCATACTAACAAATTGACGTTTTATTTTTTTCAAAGGAAAATCTAAGCAGTTAAAAAGTAAATATATACGAATAGGTTAGTAATATATATAAATAATTAAATCGATAATTTGAACTATTAAAAAAATATTTACTGCTAGATATTATATTTCTCTCGCGTGGTATAAGCGTGAACGATATAGTATATAGATGAAGTTGAACAAGTAAGTAATAAGAACAAACACGGAAGAAAATAGTTATTCATCTTCACTTACGATATCCGCCCACTGATTATATATATATATATATTCCTTGTAGAGAAGAAGACGCATATACATATCGTGTCTCGGGGCTCTTTGAACCAGGACCACGGTCCCAACTTCCACCTATAAAAATATATAATTTTTTTAGTAGTATTTTCGGACGACAAATAAAATAATAACAGTACATTAATGCCTTTTTCAATGTGGTACCAAAAAACTATTTACGCCTCTGATTCCTTTGTTCTGACCACGTGACTGAGCGTTGAGATGACGTGAAAACAAAGGAATCAGAGGCGTGGCCAACTCGAGGCGTGCGGCACAAGAGAGTCGAAACAAAACGGTCGTAACTTGGCTAGGGGGGCTAATTTGTACGTAGAGTCACGTCAATTGGCATTACAGTACATATAATACATACAAACTTTTGATTTGTAATATATATAGTGCAATGTAATTGAATATTATTATTTTATATTATATCGTTACTTTACAAGTTTGATTTTTGTACAGCTTCAAGAGTCCGTAAACTTGAATACATGGTTTTAATTTCATCTCGATAACTCTACGCGTTCCCGAGGCCAGGGTTATCCGAAAGGGCGCTCGAGCCTTGGTTTGAAGGCTAGAAGGAACGGGGTGGGTCTTTTAGTCAGTAAGAGTCTGACACTTTCTCCCGCTCCGCCCAAGAGCGGGGGATGTCAATGCACGATTTTTCCCCACATAAAAAAACGCGTTCCCGAGATGGGTCTTGACAGATAGACAGACAGACGGACGAACAGATAACAAAGTGATCCTATAAGGATTCCATTTGTTTCCTTTTGAAGTACGGAACCCTAAAACAGGCAATTAAACAAAAAAAAACTGTCTTGAATCGACATATGTGGCGCTGTTTTCTAGTATTAAAAGTTATATTAACGGTCAATGCACTTTGTACATACATAGTTCAAACAACTTTTATACATGTAGTATTTATTAATATTATTAAAAGTCTTACCTGAAAGTAAAGAAATATCCCCTAACTAGTTTACAAAAAAAAAAATTCGAGGCCCTGGGACAAAGGTAAAGAAGGGACAAAAGTGGGTTTTTAGTTAGTAAAAGTCTGACACACCGTCACGCTCCGCCCAAAACCGGGAGACGTAATTGGATGATTTTGCCACCTAAAAAACAAGTTTCGCAAAAAAGATTCTAATATTTTATACGAATATTTTCAGTAGTTGTTCGACTTTCACAAGCACACTACTCCTCTACTAGCCACAACTACAGATCTCTCTTCAACACTTTGTGTTTGTTCTATTTACCATTTTGTACATAAAACCAAACATCTGACTGTCCTTTTGTTTACGACTTACAGATCCCAATTTTATTCGAAATCTTTCATGAAACCAACATTCACGTATCTGAGACCTTCTTGACTCAAAAGTTTTCAAAGCTTACGATGCTACTGAAAAACATTTTACTTCTTCAGAAAGTGTGAAACTGCTCTTAAGTCAGAACGACTGTAAATTAAGTTATTTACTGAGTGTAAACAAGTATTTCTTAGTTTGTCTTTGAAAGAAAGTTACTTCGTTTTACGACTGGCAATGTTAGATAAACTGATATTTCTAACTTATACTTAGATTATAAGTGCCTATACAAAAGGGTATTCCACAAATATCAACAAGAATAACGGTGAGGAAATTGTTGAATATATATACCAGCGAAATAAGTTTACTAAGATTTATTAAATCAAGCTAATGGCCAGTCTAAGTTTCGCACAAAAAAACATCATAATTGGAAACTGAATTGACTAGATTTAAAAGCTGTAAAAAATTCAACTTCCGAGATAGTAAAAAAAAAATGGCCGTATATGTCGCAAAAAACGTATATACACTCTCAAGGGAATTAAAACTCATAGGGTACTTTCCGTTGACTTAGAATAAGCAAAGTCTCATAGCACAATTCTAGGAAAAAATCTGAAAACTGTAAAGTTACGTTAGTGTACGTTACGAGTACCTACGTCACAAATAAAAAATGGTGAATCGGAAAATTTTTTGTAATTCAATTTGGGAATTTAACAGCTGTTTTCATTGGTAAGTTTGTGCCGTCAGTGAGCGAGTCCAACTTGCACTTGCCGGTTTTTTTTTATTGTTACCTGTGTATTTTTTATTATATTATCCTTATTTATTTTTTTATTGTTTCCTGTGTATTTTTCTGAAGGCTTTGTGGAATATATTTATATTCCACAAAGCCATCAGAAAAATAAAAGGAATAGTCAAATAGCCTCTTTACTTGTATTATGGCAGCCATGATGTTCGTAAATAAATCAGGTAGATAGACACGGAACAAATTTTGTTTATTTAGGACACACAAATGTGCTCAAATATGTGTCGGTGAAAGGTGACTGAAAACGCTGGAAAAATCCAATTTTGTCCTGTCCTGCGGCCGGTATCCGTAAAAGAAGTAAAGTTGGGAAAAATAATGATAACAATCTTTTAAAGGTTTTATTTTCTTCAATTGTATTCTCGCTTATCCGAAAATAAAATACAGGACCTAAAGATAAAAATATTTCAGTTTCTCCAGTGACAAATTGGGACCGAAATGGTTTCTACGTCATATTTTATAGCGGATTTTGTAGGCCACGTTCTGAAATATAGAAAACAAGCCAGTTGTTTGGTATCCATATTACTATTTGCTTTATTTGTCAAAATGCAGAATTTTAAGGTTCGTCCTGTGGGATGATCTGTAGCCCGATTCACGTAGATAGGTAATGAAAACCGTAACGATATCGTAGCGATTTAGTCGTTTAGACCATTTCCGTATTCACATCCATCAGTCGAGTTTGAACGACACCGATTTTAAAGTCGTTTAGTCGAAGAGTCGATTTAAAAAAAATATATATCTGTATTGTCAGCCAGTTGAGTGATCGTTCTATCCAATTCCGATGAAGGAATACGTGAATACCGCTTTTGGATAAGACTTCGATCAAACGACTATAAAACTTCAACAATATTTGGCTTGTTTAATTTTACGTGAATCAGGCTACTGGGAGGAATCCTGAAAAAGTATACACACTATTTTTGACATTAAAATATTCGATATTATTTTAACAGAAATTATGTTTATATATTTATTTATACGCGTATTTTTTTTCAGTTGGGTTAACATTTTACATTAGTTTATTTCAACTTTCAATTTTATAAATTGTTTCTGCATGCGACAATTATAATATATGTAATGTAATGTTTGAGATAATATTTATTGTTTACGAATAAATGAAATGAAATTAATATTAAATTAGGTAGGTATTATATATTTTATGTTCAACAGAATGTTTATTGTTTACGAATAGATGAAATGAAATTTTAATGATTATTTTCACCTTTGAATGATTTTCTTTCTGCCGAACACAAACAAAATACACTGCAGTTTCAAAAAACAAACACACACAATATAGCCCACATGCATCAACTTTTTAAAACTCCACCACCAGTAATTATAACCGGCCAGTTTCAACTGTTAACAACAATCATAACACCGTGTGGGCTTACGTTTGTGTTATTAACAAGCAAAAACTAACCGCAGAGCAATCGTGTAGCCCCGATGTGGATGAAAGTTGTGTCGGAGCGATGTAAAGGCACGTACACAACTCATTGTTGGGGTAGAGATGGGCTATTGAATTTGGTTGAATTGTCTGACAGTGTACACATAGCGTGATTATGAATGGACCAATTGTGTGAGGTGTGGTTGCTTGCAGAAAATTTGGCAAACGCTTCAAGTGATAGTTATAATAGGTAATGTGTCGTATATAGGTATAATTTATCAGTGGCTTTTCATTTGTTTATTTATTATGAGCCTGCTTTTTTAAGGTGGGAAATCATTTAATAGCTTCACCCGTTCTAGAGAGGTACCTAAGGGCCTATCAGACTTTTACCACAAAATATATAGGTACAGAAGTCAATCTACATACAAAGCGCGCTCGAACAACGCACATAAAGACACCGCTCACAGACACGATGTCTCGGTCGCATCTTGGATCACTCGTCGAACAGTTCCGGCTCAAACGCTCATTAGTGTGCGTCCACCGAGCGTAGGTATAAAAAGTGAAGGACATACATGAGATTGTCTTCTGTACCTATCTATTTTGAGCTTTTACTGACTAAACCACACCTATGTTTTTATTTTGCTTTACGTTACACGACCCCGGGGTTCTCTTTAAGAAGTTAACAAGCCTGGTGTGTCTGCAGGGTAAAGGCCTTCCATTCGTCCATTTCTTCGGTTCTTAGCTATATCTGGCCTACCAGATAAGCCTTAAAGGATTGCCTTTAAGAAGGAGTCCAACACGTCACACCTTTTCTTTTGAGTCTGACGCGTCACCGGTTCCTGTTGTTTGGGATCCAGCCAGTGTTTAATTAATTTGTTTCTGTTTAATTTTGTATCTTTCGGTATATCCTTTTTTTCTTTCTGAACAGATAATATCCACAATATTGATTTTTAGGATCTATGCGCTGGTCTGGTTAAAATATCTATGTCTTTACTAAACATTTATAAATGAAATATTAGCAGCATCCTTAAAAATATATATTTATTGTAGTATTTAATTTTTCACACAGCTTTTGTTTACAAAAAAATGCGAGTGCTTCTTTTGCCTTTTGGGTACTGTAGAACTTTGTCCTTATAAATTATCATTTCATATATTTATAAATTTATTATTCATTTATAAATTATCTTATCCTCAATGTTTTTCTAGTGAAAGGTTTCAGTAATTGTTTTGCTAATTATATTTTCGTAATTTGTTCCTAGACTCCTCTTCTTAACTTGAATTATTGTTCTACCCTCGTGTAATAAATCGGCATTACGTTTTCAACGACACCATCTCTAAATTCCATATCAATTAGGCACGTCAGACTCAAATTGAATTCTAAGAAATGTTTTCTCACAGTTAAAGTCTGCAAATAAATTGAAATTGCTTTATAAACGGGGCGACGAACTAAGAAGTCAACTTCGGCAATATTAGTCGATAAGTTGGCGTTAGATAAAAACAACTTTTACTCTTAATCATAAAGTTTTGTTTGCAGTGCTTCGGTTGCCAAAATTGCCTGAAGCCAGGCTTGTAACCCCAACACATTTCTCGCCTATTTTTGTAGAATGTGGTTACATAAATCGTTGTGGACGCGCGAGAATGTTTACTGTACTAGAGAATTTTTCCGCGTAATTGGTCTAGACCTGAGGTCGATGGCACTGCAGTTGAAAGTTTTTTAATAAAGAAGGCGTTTATTTTCGATGTGGGAGTATATCAAATGACTTCTCCCTCCCCAAGAGGGAGAGCCAGACTTTTACTAAAACCTGCCTATATTCTTTCAGTTGCCCTCTCAGTCCCGGAGCCACGCTTAGGTACTCAATCAAATATTATCGCTTCCCTAGCAGGCATCGCTCCTACTGTACCAAATAAATTTACGAACACCTGTTTGAATCGCGTTTGGAATACAATACGTTGTCAATCCGGACTTGGAGCTTACAGGACGTCCGCTTGCTCGTTGTCCGCAAGCCTGGAACTAAGACCTAATGGCAAGTAACTATCGACCTGCTTTCACAGTATATAATGATTATACGTACATATACGTCGAGATTAAAAAGCAGAAAGTGATTAAGCCTTTGCCCATTGGTATGATAAAGGCTACCATTATTCAGGTCTAAGACTGGACGTGACATGATTTGGTTCCTACTGTTATCTACTTCGTGTGTCTAAGAATGAATGAAAATATATAGGGTGACTAGTAATTAGTGACCGATACTTACACACGTGATTGTATTCATGATTACAAACAACTTTCCCAAAGAAACGTTTTTTTATACTCATTAGTTTTATCACAATAACAAAATAGCTGTTCGCACAAATTCGCGCGCTCGCCTGCCTCCTCGCAGCTGTTCGCCGCGTAACGCCGCTGTCTCAAGTTACAATAGCGATAGCGAACCCGCGCAGCCTGCAAACCCATCGGTGTTTATAATCAGTGTAGGTACCTATATATGTTCCGGTTAAATAATATAAGTAATAATAAAAGCCGAAAGTAAATTTTCCTTCAAACGTAAAATTCGGAACTACTACTTGAAGTCCTCTCAACCTTAGTTTGTTCTTCGTCAGAATTGTTATTTAGTTCTCTTTAAGATTTGATATTTTTATATTATTTATTAGTTTATTATTTTAGCATATTTATGTATTTTATTATATATTATATATAAATAACTTACTTTGTTTTTTTTTCCCGTTTTCATAATTTGTTATTTGTTTATTGTGTAAACCTACCACAGTGATCTCTTTTTAACCCAAAGGTTCACTGGGAGAGAATGCCTTGTTGCATTAAGTCCGCCTATGTGCATGAAGTTTGAATAAATAAGTTAAAAAAATAATGAGTATAAAAAAGAAGTTTCTTTGGGAAAGTTGTCTGTTATCACGACTACAATCACGTGTATAATTATCAGTCACTAATTACCAGTCACCATTATGTAGAATATCATTAAATGACTCCACCTGGGTGAACCCAGAGTAGTAGGAGTTATTGCAACCCTTGAACGCAAAGGGTAACTGAAGAAACACGGGTGAATTTTAGTCAGTAAAAGTCTGACACTTCACCTGACCTGACCTTTTACTCCACACAGAGCGGGAGATATTATTCATCAATTCTTCAAAAAAAAAAATTTATATGTATAAAATACTGAATCAATAAATACGTATGTTTTTTAAGGACTCTAGTTAAAAGAAGAAATAATTATGTCGTTTTGTATGTTTGAAGACGCAGCGATGATGCGATGCGAGGCGCACTGGACCGATCATTATGTCGACACTTAGGGAAGGCCTATGTCCAACAGCCGATGGATGCGAGACGCACAGAACCAGTCGTTATGTCGACACTTGCGGGAGGCCGTTGTCGAACAGCCGATGGATCCGAGACGCACGGGACCGGTCGTTATGTCGACACTTGAGGAAAGTCTATGTCCACCAGTGGACGTATTTTAGCTAAAATGATGATAATGTTTGTACAGCGGGTGTGTAGAGTCACCTTTATCCCTCGATACAGATTCGATAACCGCATTACAAATAGATAGTACTTCTCAATCAGAAATGAAGCTAACATGGCTGCCAATATTGATTGCTTTTGTTGCATTTGAATCGTCTGTAACGAAGTATTTGTTCAGGTTAATGTTGTTTCTTTAACCTACGAGTATAATACTGCATTACCTATAATTATTCGTAAACAAAAAAAGTAGAAACACGTGATAGTACAAGCGGTGTATCTACTATTCATTAGTAGAGATGGTAAACGCGGAAGAATCGCATTTATGTACGAACCACTAAGGAATGGAATTCCTTGCCAACATCTATGATTCCTAATACTACAGAGTAGGGATTTTTTTAAAACAAGATTGAATAGGTTATTTCCAAGCAAACTTGTTCTATCATCGCCGCTTACCATTAGGTTTTTAAAACAAGATTGAATAGGTTATTTCTAAGCAAACTTGTTCTATCATCGCCGCTTACCATTAGGTTTTTAAAACAAGATTGAATAGGTTATTTCTAAGCAAACTTGTTCTATCATCACCGCTTACCATTAGGTTTTTTTTTCAAGGTGAAAAATCATTTCATGACTTCTTCCACTGACTAAAAAATCATCTACTGACTAAAATTACACATATTTTTCTTCAGTTGAACTTTGCATCTCAGGACCACGTGTAGCCCTTTCAGAACTCGATCCATGACCCCAGTAGGCTTCGGCCCTCCCTGGCAGGCTTTAAACACTACCTAGAGTACATAAGGTGAAGTATTCCAGTCCTTAAGAAAGTAAAATATAGTTTATTTTCAAAAATTCCAAAACTCTCTCTTGACAAAACAACATCTAAACTAAACGAATCCAAAACCACAACATAGACCACAAAAAACATTTAAAAGAAAATCACTCAACTCTACTCCACGAAAAGATAATCTTAGAAAACAGAAAACAAAAATTCTCTAAGACGAAGATGAACGAATAAATTCTTTAACAGTGTACTTCCAGAATATTAGTACACTTTAAGAGCAACTAGTTCACGTCGAACCGACTAAAAAGAATTCACTATTGTCGGTTAAGGAAAAGAAAATTCCTCAAGTACACGCTGTACCTTTCTATTCTTCGTGATATTTTTACAAGGAAAAATTATTTTACCGTACAATTTTAATTGGACACGCTCACTTACAGGCAATTTTGAGTGAAGCGAAGTATTTAAAAAGAGATATTGTGAGTTGTGTTTACTGTGAGTTGTAAAGTGTTTTGTCTAAAACACAGCTCACAATATCTCGCACGAACAAACAGTACTTAGTATGATTTAATTTTGACAATATAGTATATTTTTAATTTTCTAACTTACTTGTGTACACTGTGTCTACATCATCTGTGTCTACATTTTTAAAACATAATATTATTGTATGTTAAAATTATTGAGAGTTAACCAACTCTGTGTCAACCTTGTGGGACCAACATTGGATTTATTTTTTTTCTTTTTTTCGTCTTTATTACTACCTACATGTGGAAGCTTGTAATTAGCAATTTAATTACCTACTATTGTCACTATGTTGTTATTAGTCTGTAAGCTTTCCTAAAATGTGAAAAATAAATAAATAAAATAAATAAATAAAATCTCTCAAGCAACTCTTCTGTCGCAGGTCTGCTGGAAGAAATTTCATTTGTAATAAGCAGTATCTTTGTGCTTTTCTAACTGTATTTGTTCTTTTCATTGTTACATAAATAAATAAATGGTTAAATATATTTATTTTTTCGCGGTGGGAAAGTCATCTAATGACATCTCCCGCTCTTGGGCGGAGCGGGAGATAGTGTCAGTCTTTTACTGACTTAAAACCCACTCCTGTCCCTTCGTTGCCTTTTGTACCGGGGCTGAGCTATCTTTCGAATTAACCCTGGCCCCAGTAGGCATATAACTACTGTTCGTTTGCAATTTTCATATGCTTGAAATATAGTATTTACCGAATCTAATTCTTTCAAGATTATATTTCCACGAGTAGATCGTAAGCACAAGTAGATTTCAATCAGCAAAAGTCTGACACGCCTCGCTACAATGGGAGAAGTCATCAGATGATTTTCCAACTTAAAAAAACGCGTAGTTTTTGGTGTGACATGCAAAACTGTTTATAGACTTTTAACTGCATAAACTGGGCAAAAATAGTTTTAAAGAGTTGAAATTATTTTAAATTTAATTGCAATTTTCATATGCTTGAAATACAGTAGGTATTTACCGAATCTAATTCTTTCATGATTATATTTCCATATGTAGATCTATATCATATGTAGATTATATTTCCATATATTTCAAAAATAGTTTTAAAGAGGTAAAATTATTTTAAAATAACTAACATTTACTCAAAAAACTGTTAGGTTAAATTAGGCTAGGTTAAATATTTTTGCGAACGTTTTCAAAACTTTTTCTTGTAGTGATTCTAGTTTCTTCTTTTGTAGATACTAAAACCAAAGCATTTTAACTTAACAAGAATTTTCCCCGACACTAATAAAAACTAATTTTGAGTAACTAACAGTACCTACGACAGTCCTAGGCTGTATGTAAATATTTAACAGTTTTATTGTAACAACTATAAAAAATCTATGGATTTTGAAAACAACTGAACTTTTTTGTGCTGATTGATTATGCAAACCACAACTATTTCTAAAATAAAAGAAAATAGTTAAAAATGTTCCAATTAACTATGCTGCACATGAAAAAATCTAGCCTAACATATCAAACTATTACCTTAATTCATTATACACCATGTAACATGTTCCGTGCAAGAATTCACACGCTGCTACAAATTCCTTCATTCCGATACAGGTGTTCCTTTACAGACAAACTTTAGCACAAGTACCTTAATAAGTCCACAGATTTAACACCTCTACTTACACGGCATAAGTTCTAATATCGCGTACATTGGTTCCACTAACGAAGTAAGTGGAACTTGAAGTGAATCTGACAGGAACATATGGGTATTGCTGGAAGGCAATTAGGTAAGAGAGCATATAGGATTTAAACTAACTGTGGGGGATGAGATAAGTAAAGCAGGACTTAGGATTGAAGCAGCTTTCTCAAGCGTGTGACTGTTTTGCTTTGACTATGGTAGTCTTGAAGGCAGGTAACAATAACATTGCAATTGTACCAAAAAGCCATTTTGAATTTTTTTTGCATTCAGAACAATCTGTTTGGGACTCAAAAGTTATTTTACTTTATGAAATAAACTATCCACGATAGTTGAGAATTACCAGTCTGGGGAATTGCCTTGAAAACTCCGTGTTTAGTCGATTGCAATCGATGAAGAAGAAACCAAGTATGACACTCTCTCTCACTCTACCCAGAGCAGGAGAATTTAATTGATGAGAACTTAGCCTCAAAAAAGAAGAAAATATTGGATAAAGATCCTCACCAACCAGTAGTCCCATAAGACCAACGCATAAAGAAGATACAGCTGCCTGAAGTGTTTTTTTTTTGTGACTCAATTACTACAGAACTTAAAACCTACGAACAGTATGTTCTCCTTGAGTCAAACAAACTTACACAATAGTAACTAAACTTTCTTTCTTTCTCAGAAAAATATGAAAGTAATTAACTGGAATACAACGCAATGGATTTTACAGCCGTACACAGCAATGTTGGAGCATTCTTGTTTTCTTGCACTCGTATGCAATGCTAGCAGGATATTGAAAAAGTAATAAATGAGTTTTCTTGTAAACATTGTGCAGGACTGCTGTATTGATTATGGAAGTACTCTTTACAGATGGAACTGTTTTATACTAGCTTCTGCCTGCAGCCCGTGTAAAAGTAGCAAATTAATTAAGGGAATATACTCCCAGAATATAAAGTATGAAAAGTTTGTGCTTTCCAGAATTGTTCGTCAAGTTGTTGCGCTCCTTAGAAGTCCTAGTGCTTCTGCCTGTAGCTTTACCCGTGTAAAAGTAGCAAATTAATTAAGGGAATATACTCCCAGAATATAAAGTATGAAAAGTTTGTGTTATTCCAGAATTGTTCGTCAAGTTGTTGCGCTCCTTAGAAGTCCTAGTGCTTCTGCCTGTAGCTTTACCCGTGTAAAAGTAGCAAATTAATTAAGGGAATATACTCCCAGAATATAAAGTATGAAAAGTTTGTGTTATTCCAGAATTGTTCGTCAAGTTGTTGCGCTCCTTAGAAGTCCTGAGTTAAGCTACACGAATACTGATGTGTTAGTATTCGAATACTGATTTGTCAGTATTCGTGTAAAGTTGTAAACAAATGCACTGTCTGGACTGTTTGGTTCTTTCCTTAAAAGACCTCCTGAGACACTAATCTACAATCTACATGGTTCTTATATAATTTGACCATTACGGACTATGGTGAGTATGGTTATGGCTGTATGGACTTTAAAAGAGACTTTGACCTCTGAGTTAGTTTCAGTGTTTTTTCTGGTAACCAGTTAGGAAACACCGGTCCAATCTAGTTTAATAAATTGAAGAAATTGACGTCAATTTCTTCAATTTATATTGACGTCAATTTCTTCGTCGATTTAAAATCTAGTTTAAATCGACGAAGAAATTGACTTTGATTGAGGTTTTTTAAAGAACACTTTTACAGGTGTAAAAATGTTCTTAAAAAAACCTATTTGTACAAAATAAATATAATTTATCATAGAACAAAGGCTACCCGTGTGCCAAAGTCTTTCGTCTTTATAATATTACTGTGAGAGTTACATTGCAAGCTTATAATTTTGGAAATCTTAGTAAATTTGTAGCAGTGGGCCAGTAGTCAAGAATTGAATGGTATTTATGTTTCTCCTGATGTTATGAATGGATTACTTGTAAATGGATGTGCATTTCTTAAGTTATCATCATTTATAAAATTTCTAAAAAAAACTTAAGGTTTGCTTTAAGAAAACTTAATTTTAGGTTAAGCTCGCCTGTGTACATCAGCTTTCTTACTATAAATAATGTGTAAATTTATGTACAAGAAAGAATATAAGAATGGATTGGAATAGGCGTATGTCGAGGATAGTGTCTATGCAGACACACTAGAATTTAGAATATTTATTTTATAAAAAATACCGTATTTTGTCAACATAAAATAGTACTGCAATTATCATTGGACAGAGTACTACAATTCTCGCATAGGGGTAATATCTAGAAGTACTTATGGGAGGACTTTGCCCAGCCGTGGGACAGTCCCTCCCTCCTCCTTGCTTCGTTTATTTTCAATGCTGAGCGTCATGATCACGACAAATAACTGGAAAAGACATAGAACCTAAAAAACTTCGCTCTGCAAAAATTACGAAATATCACTTACGATGTTCTTCAAGTTCAAATTCTATTGCAATTCATACTTTTTAAGGGTCGCCGCACACGGACAGTCGGGCACAACCACAAAACGCCGCCACCGGCATATTTCTTTTAAGTTTCATACATTTTATATGGACTCGCCGCACACGGTTGACACCGAAAGCCGCCACACGCTACATAACACCGCTGCTCGCTTCTTGTGGCCCACACTGGCCACTAAACGCTGTCACACGCCACTCGCGCGTTTAAACCTTCTTCGACAGAGTCCATTATACTACTACGCATATGAGTTTAAAAATATAGCAGCTACTGGTCACAAGTGGCTTGTAGCTGCTTTTAGCTTCTCGTGGCAGCGTTTGTGGTTGTGCCATGTGGCCTATGTGCGCGACACTAAGGCCTTTTGGATACAAATTGGTCATTCAAAAACCATCATAAAATATACCACACTTAAGTTGATACTTGAATAAATAGCGATGGAATCAAATTATCACGAATTGTTAATAATATATTAGTAGGTAGTTTAGGTACAAAGTAATTTGAGAACTATGTAGAAGTATATAGCTCAATGTTTCAGCAGAGTGAGCAGTAGTTGGCCAACCTCGAACGCGCAAACAAAAGTCCAAAACCACGAACTTCAAAATTAAAACCGGCCAGTTTTATTAAATAAACGCAAATCTGAGGCAACCCTAGCTGAGGAAATACGAGAAACCGCTGCGAACTTCCCTTTTCATGCCTAGTTTTGTTTATGAGCCCATGCCTAGTTTGTTTAAAAGTAAATAACTTTGAAGTTAGAGTACCAACATGTTTGAACAGTTTATTTACAGGCAATGAATATAAATGGTTAATATGAATAATGCTTGGTTCGTGTGAGCTAGGGCTGCCATTGAAGGGGGCACAACTCATGGTAATGTATGGGCGATAAGTGACAGTGTTCGTAGTCAAGCTCGAAGGTCGTTCGCGGAAATATATGAGGGCGTATTTATTTTCTGTGAAAGTGGGAAAATGTTTTGTATTTTCGGTGACGAGAAATGAAGACAATACAGAAAATACTGTACATTATAGCTGTGATTACGAAGAGACGGGAAGCGTCCTAGACATTGCGGAACCAATGAATGCCCAAAAGTTTTCCTAGTCAAGAAACTTCATTAATTAAAATGCCTTGCCAACTTGGATTGAATCGTGGAATAGTGTCTTTGAAAAACTTCTTGCTAATAACGAACCAACAGTATACTGCAGTCGCAGTTAATAGAGGAATTCTTTGAAAAACTAGTCAATATTTTACAAACCAGGGGAAATACACCCATTTCTGTGTATATCGGCGAAAAATGCAGGGATCACTTTGAAAATTACTATAAAAACAAATAAAGATGATGTGATTATTTCCAATAAACGATCTCATTTTCAATCAAGATCTCCAATCAGAGTAATTCCATTTTCGATCTCCCATTCTCGTGTTAAATGCTGATCGAATCACTTCTTCCATCAAGTTAGTCTTCGCATCTCCTTCGTGTCCTATCGTCTGTCTCATCTTAACTTAAAGTAGAAACAACTCAGTCACCAGAACATCTCTATAGGGCTTACAAATATGCAAATTTGCACTTCGTATGCGATAGTTTAATAGTGCTTATACTAGTTATGTTTTCAATATGTATTATTATTTTGTAAGATTATTATTTGTGATTTTTGTTCCATTTATTTATTTTATACACATTTCTGTTACATTTTTAAATATTTATTAAAAAAACACATAAAAAATATTAAAAATAGTTATTATCATTATTATTGAATATTTGTTCCGTGCGAGAATCGAACCGCTACGTGTCGCGGTACAGCAATAAATGGCACCATCCAACCGTGCCGTCAAACTGATTCAAAAACGACCCAATTATCCTGATATTGCATCGCCCATCTCTGAACAAAATCGTCAGCAACAAGAATTGATTCAAGCCCACGCCGGTCAGGTTTACCTAGAGCCGATCAGTCGGCAAATCAACTATCTAGGTCAAACTGCCGCGGACAAGTTAAATAATTGAAATCACTTTGGCCGGATATTGATAGGCTGGATGTTTTACGCTGTGGCTTGAATTTTGTATAGACTGTCGAATATTTATTAGCATTAAAATTAATTAGTCGTTTGGTTTTATGTGACGTCAGCGGATGTAAAGGTGGGTTTATATGGAGTTGTGTTGTATTTTCTTTATTTCTGATTAAAAATTTGGTATAATTTTATATTGCGAAGTATTGAACATATAACCAAAATTATATTTTTTAGGGTTCCTTACTCGTAGTATGCCAACTGAATCCTTTTACTAAGCCTCCGTTGTCCGTCCGTCTGTCAGCTGGGTCCGTCTATCATGAGGTACAGAGTTACAATTTTATTATTATTATTCTCTTTATTCAATTTTTTTTTACGTATAAAATTACGTTTTTAAATATTTTTTAACAAAATTATACAAAAGAAAAAAAAAAACATTTAAAAATATAGTTATTATTTTTTTTTATGAGAGGTTCAAATTTTCACAAAATGTATATTTCTATTGCTGCTTCAACAATAAATAATAAAACTTAAATAAAGTTAAACATTAAAAGGGTTTTTTCCCATACAAAAAATGTTATTTTGTTAGTGTGTCTTTTTTGCTCGATTTTAATATTGTAGTACAGTTTTTATACTTACACTATTAAACTAACTCTATTCTTACGTTACAACCAAGTAGCTTAGTTCTTCATTCAATTAACTGCCTACTCTGACGAACGGCACCGTTCAACTGCTATCGGCCTGAATTATAATACAGTCTTGCTAATGTTTATACCAAAATTTAAGCCACTCAGACACGGTCAAGTTAGGTTTGTAGCAAATGACGGGGCAAGTGTGAAAGATCAAGACGAGTGAATGAAGCCCCCTCATGTTAGGTTCCTTTAAACCCTGCAGACAGAAACTGGAGCCATCTCCAGTTCCAGCTCCATCGACTTATCTTACTTACGACCATCGCCTTGTCAGCACATTGCCAGCTGAATGCAAATCAAAATTAATTTTACGACTTGCCACAGTCTCTGAAATGTCTGGCTAGGCAAATAATGAATCGTTATCGATCCAAGTAATTTACCTAGCTATTTGATTAATAAATAACTGAATATCATTGTAGTCATGAATTTTTATAAAAAAAAAAGAAATCGGCAAAGTGCGAGTCTGACTCACGCACGAAGGGTTCCGTATCGTCCGTGACAAAAAAACGATAAAAAATCACGTTTGCTGTTGTTGTTACAGTAACAACAGAGCTCCATCGACTTATCTTACTTACGACCTTCGCCTTGTCAGCACATTGCCAGCTGAACGCAAATCAAAATTAATTTTACGACTTGCCACAGCCACTGAAATGTCTGGCTAGGAAAATAATGAATCGTTATCGATCCAAGTAATTTACCTAGCTATTTGATTAATAAATAACTGAATATCATTGTTGTCATGAACTTTAATAAATAAAACCGGCAAAGTGCGAGTCTGACTCACGCACGAAGGTTTTCCTACTGTCCGTAGCAAAAACCGGTAAAAAAATCACGTTTGTTGGAATCCCATTTAAATGTTTATATTAATAATAATATTCCACAACTATCACACAACGCCGTCAAGTCCCAAGCTAAGCAGAGCTTGTGTTACGGGTACTAGACAACTGATAAACATACTTATATATTTCTAAATACATTAATATCATAGATAAATTACACTCAGACACAGAACAAATGATTATGCTGATCACACAAACATGACTGGCCTGTTGGTCTAGTGGTTAGTGAACCTGACTGCTATGCCGGAGGTCGTGGGTTCGATTCCCACCCAGGACAAATGTTTGTGTGATGAGCATAATCATTTGTTCTGTGTCTGGGTGTAATTTATCTATAATATGTATGTATTTAGAAATATATAAGTATGTTTATCAGTTGTCTAGTACTCATAGCACAAGCTCTGCTTAGCTTGGGACTAGACGGCGTTGTGTGGTAGTTGTGGAATATTATATATTATTTAATTTGTCCTGGGTGGGGATCGAACCCTCAACCTCCGGCATAGCAGTCAGGGTCACTAACCGCTAGACCAACAACCGATATTGTTCTGTTTTTATCTTTAGTTGTTATAGTAGCAACAGAAGTATAATCATCTATGAAAATTTTAACTGTCTTTGCTGTCACGGTTCACAACAGAGTGATAGAAATAGGGTTCCGTTTTTACCTTTTAGGTACGGAACCCTACAATAGCTAAAAGTTACCCTACTTTTTTTTTGCTAGTTTCTTATGTTCCACTCCCTCCCTCACCTTTCGCGAACTTGCGCTTCCTCCCACTATTATTAATTTAGGTCATCATCTACACTAATATTATTAGGAAGTAGTTTATTTTTTTTTTGTTTTTAGGAGGTAATCTCTGAAAGTACCAGTCCGATTGCTAAAATTTTTCACCGATAGAAAGCTGTTTTATTTCTGAGTGACATAAACTATACACCGTTAAAAAAATATCAGCTGAACGAGTTCAATAACGTGTAGGTAATAGTCGGCGTTGCGTACAAAATACCTATAGGTCATTGAACTCGCTCAGCTAATGATTTCTTAAAGAAATTAATTTCGTACTTAATCTTTTAATTTTATCTTTACACATCGATAGTACCGGATCGACCCTCCACGGGATTAAAACGATTAAAATTTAGCGGTGTATTTTATGCACGCCGGTGAAGCCGTGGGCAAAAGTTGGTATTTCATAAACAAAAAATTATACATTTCCTCTACGGTCCGGACCTAACGTTTCGCCTCGTCGTTTATACCACGTACATCGAGGGACTGGAACAATTTGCCTGCTGCGGTCTTCCCGTCCGATTATAATTTTACGTGTCTTTAAGGCAAGAGCCTATTCAGGCTGCGCGCCTCACCATCAACGATTACATCACTGATTACCATCAGGTGGGATTGCAGTCAAGCACTAATTTAAATAAAACAAAAAAAAAATCTATTTATCTTTTGGATAAGAGGAAATTCTTCCTATGCTCAAGCATAGCTGACTGCACAATTTTCACACATCGCGTCCTTGAGTCCGATGAGTGTTAAGCAATATTTTCAAGGGTGTCGCATAGTACGACCTTGACATCAGCTAAAAGAATAGTGACGGAACAGAGAGAAGTAAACCCAGTAGGATACTTGACTCAAAACATTCATTTATACTGAAAGGCCAGAGCCTTTGCCTTTTTTACATGAAAATATCACCAATAGTCAGAACTATTGGTGATATTTTCATGTTACGATACTAGGACTACAGTACTAATTACTGATATATTTCTTTTACTTTTTAAGAGCGCTCATGATCCGTTGTGCCTACTGCATAAAATAAAAATAATAAAAAGTTGATCTCCGGCCAAATCTTTTGTTTAAATTTTACATGTCACACTAATTTTATAATGGAACCTAATTTGCACGTAATTCCTTCACACTTAAAAAGCTAATTGTCTTTATTTCAAAGGTACACGTAACACGATCCTACCTGTGTGCCATATTCTAGAACAAAGCGTAGGATATTTTGTATGTCGGGTATATGTTCTCTTGGGATAATTTTTATTTTTGTGAAGCCACTGGCAGATATTAGTAATTTAAACAACATAAATAGTGAAATACATATTATTATTAGCTTTTGCCCGCGGCGTCGCCCACGTAGGTACATAAAATATATAGCCTATGTCACTCTGGGATAAAGCAGCTTTCTATCGGTAAAAAAAATTACCAATCGGACCGGTACTTCCAGAGATTACCCCCTACATACAACTTATAAATTTCACCACTTTATAATATTAGTATAGATACATACCAAGTTTTAAAAAACAGAAGCAAAACTTCTGTAGATCGTATTCCCGCTCTAAAGTAGATCAAGAAGGCATGTAAGACTTTTAGTGACTAAAAGTTACCTGTGTCCTTCAGTTGCCTTTTGCGTTTCACGACCACGGTATTAATTTCAGAAATTTATTGGGCCGCTACTGTTTTACTGACATCTATTTGAGGTGCGCGTAGAACTACGCGCCGTTAACGTCTCAGGTTCGATCGGCTTGGACGACCGGACGGCGAGCTCACCGTTGCTCGTCGTCCGCAAACCCGCTTCTACGGGAGCCACGGATCGCCGTACGACTCCGGACACCCGGGGCGTCTCTGTGTCTGTTCCCTCACAGCTTCTTTCTTAAGCTCAAAATACCGTATTAAAGCTCACACAGTACAAGTTAAAATTACTCACAGTCATATTTAAACCTACTGTCGCAGCATTGCATAGTCCTGCAGCTACGTAATGTAACCTCAACCGCATTTCTACGTACCTAGGTGAACGTATAAATAACAGTAACTTAGCATTCCGACCCCCGTCGCTGCGTCGGAACGTAAGAGCTCTTATATTTTCTGCAGTAAATTCAAACCTGTTGGACTATGCTGAACTTCTAGGTTAAAAACACAGCGCAGTAAGGCTTCCATTGAAGGTTTTGCATTTTTTTGTGTTACGGATTCTCTTTGTCCAATAAAATTCGTATTTCCGACGGACGGGGTACAGTAATAATTGGAAATTCAGCGACGAGACAATTGATTTATTCATGAAGCCTTTTGTTCAATGATTATCATGAATTTTGTCCACAAAATTAAAAGGTTACAGTTCATTTTGCTACTCTAGGCAACTGAATTGGTAATGGCAGAATGGAAAGGATCCATTCTACCTTTACCAATTCAGTTGCCTTGAGTATCCATCCTGTCATAATAATAACAATAAAGCTGAAAGAAAAGCAAATAAAATATCTCGACTTAGCACACGAGGTTGTCGACATGTGGAATGTGGACTTGACTGTCATTGTGCCGATGGTCGTTACCGCCAAACGGCCTGATGACTAAATCTGTTAAAACTGTCGTTGCGCGGTTGGATCAAGGGCCTGATACAGAAGGCAGTAACTCCTCGTTACGGCTCGCATTGTGAGGAGATTCCTGTCTCTGGAGCCTTAACCTTAGTCAGTTGGCTGCCGACACTGATGGACTACTATTTTTTTATATTTTTAAATCTCTTTTATATGTTAAGAAATATTTAAAAATGTATAAAAAAATAATAATGGAGATAGTAATACTAATATTCCGTAACTATCTCACAACGTCGTCTAGTACCAAACTAAGCATGCATACATGTTACGATGCAGAGTCCTCCTTCTTTTTGAAGTCTGTTAAAAATACATTCTCTTTTATTCGGACGCGGATGTTACACTCTGTCTTAACAGTATTTGGCAGCAAACGAATCGAGTCAGGCTTCTCGGCAAACTTCGCTAAGGTAGTCAACACTACAATAAAATTCTCAGCTCTATTTTACGGAGATGGCGCCTGTAAGAATGATTCTTCATATTGTCTAGTCTTGTAGATAGTTGAACAATCAAAATTACACAAATTTTAATTAACAATACGCATTAAGAATCAATGTGCGAATAATTAACTCATTGAACTTCACTCTAAAAATTCACCAAACACCTGCAAGCTGTTGATAAATGATATTTATTTTGCAAATAGGTTTTAAATCATACTTTTACACATCATTTTTTTTTTTCGTCAGTTTAAACTACATGTTCATGAGGCCGGTGTTTCTTGTTTCTTGAGAAGAAACACCGAAACAAACTCAGGGGTCAAAGTCTCTTTTAATTATATAAGAACCATGTAGATAGTAGATTAGTGTCTCAGGATGTCTTTTGAAAAAAGAACCATACAGAATTGAGTGGAACTGTCCAGCCAGAGTAAGCATTTGTCAGTATTTGCAAAGCTCAACTCAAGACTACAGGAGCTCAAGGACTTGACGAACAACACCAAAGAAAGGGCATTTGGGTCTTGTGGCCTAGGCCTGCTTAGCAACGAGACAACCTTTAGTCTCAATATAGCCTGTAAATCATCTATAAGCGCTAATAAAAACATGCCCGATACACTGCAGTATCTATGCAGGGTTACCTGAAAAGCACCCTCTGAACTAATTATTATGTTTACTGTCATTGATAGCACCAATTGACAGATTTTCAGGATAGTCATAGGTCAGGTATAATTGGTCACTAGCGGATATCCGGCGAGCGTTACGGAAAAAAAATTACATATTTTTTAATTTTGTTGGAAAAAAAAAGAAATTTTGCGTTTTTTTTTTGATGGTCTTTGCATTATTGTCTTTCTAGAAACCAGTTTTAAAGGCTATCTATTACGGATATAAAAATAGCATTTTATGTGTTTTATGTCTCGGATTTTATCACGCATGCGGGTTTATCCTAGAAAATTTCAAAATGGAAAAAAAAACGCATCCCGCGCTCGAATTTCGCGCATTACAATAAAATCTTGTATGAAATTGACATTTGCAGGGGTTACGCGTACAAAGCAATCCAGCATGCGTGATCAAAACCGCACGGTATTAAAAACACTCTATAGTTTGTATTATGCTAAGACCCAGTCCCAAATCTTTTCAAACACGTGTCGAAATTTGCTTATTCCCTTTGAAGAATGTAAAGCTCAGTAGTATCTCCCTATACCAGACAATACGAAGTAATTATGCATGTAGATTGATGGAATTCTCTGATCCCATTGATATTTGAATGGTAAGTGCGTTTAATATTCATAAGGAATCGATTGATAGCATTCATCACGATCATCTTTGCCGACTGAGCAGAATCCCAAGTTGTTATCATGACAGATAAGAGATTGCATTATTAATCGATGCTCGAACTTGTAACCTGTCTTCGATACTGGCAGTTTTCCGACTTTGGAATAAAGTATTGCTGTCGAGAAAGATGCTCTTTTTGTATTTGTTACAAGTTTTTATTTAGTTTCAACTGTCCTGATGTTTGTCTATAATTAAATTTGATCCTCTTTCCGTTTACCGATTAAGCTTGAAATTTTGCGTGCACGTGTAATTCAGATGGCAATGCAAAATTATTATAACATAGAGCTGATCTAATGGTGGAACCAGGAAGTGGCCACAGGAACTCTGATAAACCTATCGTGTTTGAGCTTTTTGGAATGGTCTTGATGAGTGTTAATTATTTAGTTATATAACGCGCTATAAAAGCTTGCTATAAAAGAATATTATCATTAGAAACTTGTTATTTATTTAGGCGACTTCAAGGGCAATATTAATTATCTGTTTTTTACCCTTTTTGCGGTTACATCTAAGCCAACGTGCACCATCGTCGCCCACACAATCGCTTACTATTAGATGAGACAGTGGTCAAGCTTGAGTTTTGTTTGTTTGTAGGAGCTAATCTCTGAAATTACTGATCCGATTGCTAAAATTTTTCAATAGAAAACTGATCTATTCCTGGGTAAACATAGGCTATATTTTATGTACGCAGGTGAAGCTGCAAAGAAAACCTATTCAGTAATAAATTAAAAATAAAACAATCGATATGGGAAAGGGAACATTGGTCTTCTTTATGTTAGCAACAAACACCGCCCTGTAATTTCTATTTGTCCCCCCGGGAACGTTCCGCGATACCTAATATTAATGTTTAACCTATGTTACTGAGGAAAAAGTTGGGCTGTAATCCTAGATGGTTCGTAGATAAATTGGTTGTAACTTCTTAATATTTAGGTGTTATCGATTGCGATATCGCCAGATAGGGTTACTTCTCGTGTCATTTATTTATTTATTTATGGTTTTACTTTAACAAAAAAACGGCTATTCGCCAATTACATTAGTTAAAGACAATATACAAAAAAAATTCACACACTCATCTCACAAAACTCCAGACACACTGACATGATCGTCTTCCATTCGTCCGCGAACACATCACAGTCAGGGTGCGTGTCCAAAAGAGTGTTGAGCGCAGAAAGAGTGCGAGGGACAGGAGACTGGGCTCGCGCAACAGTGTGACTCGAGTCATGCCCGTGAACGGGTGCCATTGGTTCAGACTGGTCATCTCTTAGCTGCCAGTGGCTTAATTCGGTTTCTATTTTTAATTACCTTTTTTATTTAAAAAATAAATAAATAATAATGTATTATTATTACGTATCTACATCGTGCTCACATATTTGAAGCGACAAGAAATATGTAACCAAGATCTGTGTAACTCATAATATGTTTTAAAAAGAGTGTCTATGCAGTTTCTTGCACGTTCTTCTCCATAGAGACCTTCGCTTTGGAACGTACAATGACTGGACATGGACTGACCGACATTTGACTATTCAAAAGTGCCTGCATATAGTCTATTTGAAATAAATGTTTTTGACTTTGACTTTGACTTCTTACGCGTGGATTGGAGCGTAACCAGTTATCCCCTTTTTTTAGGTGGAAAATCATCCAAAGATATCCCTTACCCTTATCGTGTCAAACTTTCACTGACTAAAACCCATTCCTAGTTCCTTCTATGCCTTTTAGACAGACCAGGGCTGGTTTCTCCTTTCAGAAGTGAATCCATGGCCAACTGCCTGCTGGTCCAACGCACGGCGCACGTGATACGCGCTTTCGAAGATGTCGGCTCGGTCCGGACAGTTACCGGACGGTCAGACGTCGAGCTAACCAGTTACCCCTGTTCCTTTTTTTGTAGTGGCATCATTATCCTCATAATTTTTTCAGACAAAAGACGTTCACAGTTGGACATAGACCTCTCCCAAGTCCCGAATCCATCGGATTACCGCGATCTTTACCAGGTCATCGGTCCACCTTGTGGGAGTTCTTCTAATGATCTTCTGATGATCTTCTTTTGATACGCGGTCGCCACGCCAGAACCTTTCAGTTCCAACTTCCATCTGTTCTGCGAGTAATGTGTCTTGCCCACTGCCACTTAAGTTTGTTTGATTTATATTTATTAAACGCTTTATGCATACAAAAGTACAGAGGCGGACTTAATGCCTTAGGCATTTTCTGCCAGTCAACCTACACAAAGGTTACTGACCGTGCTGTCACGCAATGGCTTTGGCCAGTTGTTAAAAATATTCACGGTATCTTGTGTTATGATGTACTTAAAGTTAGTATTAGTTGTAATTACACTGTCTAGTAATTTTTCCCTTAATAGATCACTAAACGTCACGCTATGTCACGGAGGCGTGTCTATTGTTAAAACTGGAACCATATACTTATTTTAAGTTAACTATTTACAGGCACTATTGGATTAGGTTTTGTGTTAATTTTTTAAACTAACTTTTGTCCGCAGCTTCGCCCGCATACATCTACACTTAATATATTAAAGAAGTAAAGTTTGTTTTTTTCTTTTTTTGTTTGTAGGAGGAAATCTCTGAAAGTACTGGTCCGATTGCTAAAATTTTTTCACCGACAGAAAGCTACTTTATTCCTGAGTGACATAGGCTATATTTTAAGTACGCGGGCGAAGCCGCGGGCAAAAGCTAGTAATGTATATATATTCCTATGTCACTCAGAAATAAAGGAGCTTTCTATCAGTTAAAAAATTTTAGCAATCGGTCCAGTACTTACAAAGATTACTTCCTACAAACAAAAAAAAACTTTACACCTTTTTATAATATTGGTCTAGATTAAACACAAAATAACTAAAGAAATAATCTTTTTTAATGTATTTTTTTTAAAACAACATCAAAATTAGTTATGAAGCAGCAATAAGCATTTCAAACATGTATGAGGAAGAGTGGGGGCGTGCGAGGAATATCTCACTACCTCTTTAATACACGTAACGGTGACGTCACATTTCAGTATATGCAACCTGTGTGACAAAATGTTTCTTGACAGTTTCCCCTTCCACAAAATTTTAAAGTTTTCTATTTTATTTAATACTAAATGATAAATGATAAATGATACTGAACGGAACTGAAAATTTCCATTTGAAATTTTGGATAAGTAAAGTTACTACAAAGATTAAATTAAAAAATGTAGTCTTTTTAAAATAAAAATTGCATCTTTTTGTTTATTAGTCCAAAATATGAAGCACAAACTTTTAATACTAAATTTTTCTTAACTAGTAAAAAATAGGGTTACATAGGTATTTTCAAAGGTTGATGCGGTATTATGGTAAGCTTTCACAATTAACGCTACGACTAGAAAAAGAGGTGGGAAGCTGACCCCTTTTTTGACATCACTTAAAAGCCTTTAGTACAAAAAATGTATCATTTAAGGTTTTTGTCTAAACATTTATAAAAAAAAAAAATGTCATTGATAGATCCTGAATTGTGATTCCTGAATTTTGGGATATCTATTATCTACCCCATATGAGATACTTGCTAAATCCGTATAAAATGCGATTGGTATAGACCCTATGCCAGGAAACAGTATCACAGTAAAACAATCGTTAATGCTGGGGCCACACTAGCGTTTAACGTCAATGCCCATTATTGCGATAATTATTGCAATAATTTTTACCGCATTAAAGTGGGTGGCTACACTTCAACAGTCAACATGAATGCTCATTATTGGCGATAAAAACGGCGTTGAATTTACTTCAATTTAAAGCAAGATGGACGTCATCACTCTGTGTTCCTCGGTTCTTGTAACTTTTGAGTTTCGGATCCCACAAACATGGTTCTGTTTGCAGAATCTCGAGAAAAGTTATAACTTTCTCGTTACTCCACTCCGTCGCCATAGTACGTATTTTAAAACAAAAACGTCGATGTTGAGGCAAATCCGTCGTACAAAAAACAAACACGTCCGCTCCCGTTGCGCTCTCGAAGCACACTGACAAAACGTAGTGTGACCACTTCATCGCATCAATTCTCGCGTTAATCTCTTTGATGTACCGCCACTTGAGCTATCGCCTAACGCCAAACGGCATTGTTAATGCCATTGTCAAATTATCCCGTTAAGTTGTGGCTACACCTATGGTTAACGTCCATTATCGCGATAATTAATGGCATTTCCCGTTAGTGTGGCCCCAGCATAACTTTAGTAGAAAACTTCAAATGTACGGAAATGACGTCATCTCAACGCTCAGTCACGTGGTCAGAACAAAAGAATTGGGGGCGTGGTCAACTCGAAGCGTTTGACGCAAGCGAAACCGTTGTAACTTGGCTAGGGGGCAGGATATCTATTCCAAAAGAACATTGAGCGTTAGCCTTCCCATGAAAACGCAATAATTTTTTTCACTGTCTACTGTTAGTAGTAGTTGAGCGAGTAAGTTGTAATCTCTCGATAGATACTCGTAGGTACATAAAATAGCATCGGGAAAACTGGAGTAAATATAATCAAGGCATTAGTGGCAGGATATATTCAGACCATGTAACGCACACACATTTCAACTAGATCCGCTGACCATGCATTAAAATACACTGCATTATGTAGAGGAACTGCCTACGAGAGTTCACGAAACTAATTTAGTTCTAACTAAAACAAATATGGAAGTTTCTGGGTACTAACTCTAGTATACTGGCTTCAAGGCAGTTGGAATTCACATGGCCGCTTTGTGACGAGGCTCAAACGGCCGCAAAAAGTACACAGACGGTCTGGTGCCAACCATTTTCGTCAAAGTTAATGAAGAAACCCCCAGCCAAGTTATAACTGTTTCGCTTGCGTTGAACGCCTCGAGTTAGCCACGCCCTCGATTCTTTTGTTCTGACCACGTGACTGAGCGTTGAGATGACATCATTCCCGTACATTTGAAGGTTTTTTTACTAGCGTTAACGATTGCAGATTATCAACTTGGCTAGGGGTACTGTTCCTTCCTCCTTATACTGGACTGGCTAATGTACTGAATATTCAAAATGGAGAGAATGCCAGCTTTTAAAAGAGTAACTATAAAGTTTGTAACCGGTTATTTTCTAAAGAAAACAAAACCAATTGTAACGGTGCACTAGCTTCTGACATTTCATGAGTGCCCATGTAGACCTATGTTAATTTTTAAGGTACCGTACCTCAAAAAGAATACGCGGAACCCTTATAGGATCACTTTGTTGTCCGTCTGTCAGTCTGTCAAGAACCTTTATTATCTCGAGAACGCGTGGAGGTTCTCAATCAAGTTGAAATTAAAACCACTCAAATCTGCGGTTCCTTGAAGCTGTGGAAAACTCAACGAAAAAAAAAGAAACGGTCGTTCATGTCGTAAAAAACGTATAATTCGACACTCTCAAGGGAATCAAAATTCATAAACTTTCCGTTGGCCTGGCATCCTGCAAGGCATGAAGCACAAATATAGGAAAACTGAAAACTGTAATTTTGTAGTTAGGTCATGAAGGAAAAACTTTTTTTGCAATTCGGAATTTTTTTATAACTCGATTCGGGAATGAAAATGTTTTCATTGGTAGGTTTGTACGGAACCCTCACTGCGCGAGTCGACTCGCATTTGCCCGCCTTTTTCTAATATTCATAATTCAGCAAAGCAAAACTGATTAAACTGACGATACTCGATACGAATAAATTAAATAAAACTTGTGAGTTAAATTAAATATAAAACAGTAATTAGTCTTTATTAATAAGTTGGACACTTTGGACAGGGACTGATATTGAATAGTAATAAATCGTTTATCGATGAGATGAAGGCTGCAAGATTTTACTAGAAAGGGATCTCCGGGGTTACCTTTCGGACCACCCAGCCTTTAACGCAAGGCAATGAAGAAACATAGGAGAATTTAGTCAGTAAAATTTTGACACGCCTTCCCGCTCCGCCCTAGAGCGAGAGAAGTGATTGGAAGTTATTTCAGGAAAAAAAAAACAATCGGAAAAAGGCCGGGCAGACAGAATATAGACCTCATGGATGCTTCGGACCTATTTATAGTCCAATCTTTTTTTTTATGAAACTTTTTTGTTCAGACTCTAAAATCAATACAGGGTATGATTACAGGCCATTTTGCCATAACAAATGCGTCTCGTGAGTGACGTGTGATGTTAAAAACTAAAATAACAACAGTCCTCTTCGTTAGTAATATAAATCACAAAATAGCTTACAGCTAACTAACATTGTAACTTGAATTTAGAAAGAAAAACACAATTTAAAAGTGTTTTGACAGTGTACTTAGCAAAAAAACAATTTTGTACCTTCATTGCTTCTTTCAGCACTAAAATACAGCTTTTCATGATCTTTTGAATCTTTAAAATCGGTGTCTAGGGAAAAACAGTGCCCCTGAAAGTCACTGTAATAACTTTTTTTCTCAACACTACTATTAGTACAGTCTGATTCATTGTTCTACATTGAAGACGTTTTTGGAGATATAGATTTTTTATAAATATAAACAAGTGCTTGACTGCGATCCCATCCTGATGGTAAGCAGTAATGCAATCGTTGATGGTGAGGCGCACTAGTTTATTAAGAGTCTATTTACTCTAGCCTTGAAGACACGACTAAATTATAATCGGACGTGAATATCGCAGCAGGCAAATTGTTCCTTATAATTTGGTTTTCTAATTTTATTTTTTACTTCAGAAACACAGGTTGTGTTCGTAAACATTTTTTTCTTTATTTCTCAATACATGTAGATGAAGAATGGGAGACTAGAAACAAAGTTACGTTTCGCTACCTTTAACATTGAAGCTTACAGTTTTGAAAATAACCCTTGTTTTCTGGGGGCGGCAAAATGCTCATAACGTGAGCACTCAACGACTAACGTGATTTCTTTTTCCAATAACGCAACATTGTCATGCAAATTTCTTACAAAATAAACCGTTTAAAATATGATCATAACTTGACATGGGGGAGGCAGTTCATTGCCAAATATTTACCAAAGAACAACACAGCGTCAACTTCTCGAGTTACTGACGATTCGGACACAATAAATTCGGCCAGTGTCCCAATCGACATTTTTTTTTTTTACTGGCCATTCTGAAATTTATTGAAGCTATTTAGTACAGTCGTTTAAAAAAAAACATAAAATATAATATAAAGAAATTTATTAAAGCGCAAAGCGAAGTTGCCACCTTAAAACTAGCCTAAAAAAATAGTTTTGGTAACGCTTTTTTCATATATATATTTTAAATATAAATGCACTAAACAGTCCAAATCGTCAATGAAAAAAATATTTAAAATAAAAATGTGTCAAATCGGACACTGTGTCCGAATCGTCCATAAGTCAACTGCTCTGTGTTCACACTATGCAAATAAGCTCATTGAAAAAGGAACTTGCCAACGAACTGGCAAATGATAGTCGAGGAAATTAAAATGTATGAGTCACACTAAGCTTAATTTCGGTTGGAAACTTTTTATTTGTTCCGAATCCGCATGTGACATAAGACTAGGCTGCAAGAGCGACCTTTACGTAACCGGTAACCCTGCACCGTTTTAGAATTTACTAGCTTCAGGCACTCTTTGGCTTGGAAATGGGTATGCGGCAAACGGGGGGTTAGAAAGTTAGAAGGGTGAATTCTAGCGAGAGCTTAGCTTTAGTTTTGTCGCTATGGAAAGGTTGATTATAATCATTTGTGATGCAGGGTCAATAGCTTCGGTCTTGAACGTTGCAATATAGTGGCCTGCTAACATGGTTGCTATCAAAATGGTGATAGAAATAGTACATTTTGATATAAGTGCAGAAAGTTTGTCAATCAGGTTTTTTTTTTGGAGCCGAGGGCTTCAAAGTCAAATTTACATGTGTTTCAAACGACTTTTTTCAATACACTCACCGAAATGAATAAACGGGGGTTGACCGACAACCCATGGGGGACGACGCGCGCCCATCCTGATACGGTAAAGGTAATAAAATTATGGCAGCGGAGAGCACGTGCACTTTTTT
Source organism: Mythimna albipuncta (assembly GCA_929112965.1). NCBI lineage: Eukaryota > Metazoa > Arthropoda > Insecta > Lepidoptera > Noctuidae > Mythimna > Mythimna albipuncta. The sequence goes on from OV815969.1 coordinate 15,457,854, forward strand.
GCATTAGTGCGGGAAATAGCCTATGCCGTGCCAGTAAGCGGTGGAATAAGAGCGGGTTTCCGAGTGAGTGTATTGAAAATATATTCCTAAATCAAAAAATTGGACATTTATTTATTTATTTAACACTTTTTTTTATGGCAATTGAGCCGACTGCGACTATTCTGCCAGTGTCACGTTGAGACGGCTCATTGGATTTAACACTTTATGCACATGGGTACAGAGGCGGACTTAATGCCACATATATGACATCCAACAATACGCATTCGGCCCGCGTGGTAAATTACACACACCGATTAACCGCAGATAGTGTGGTGATTACCTACACAGGTAGATGCCACACGCAGATAATGTATCAGAGTTCAGAAATAATTAAAGGATAATCATTAATCAGCCTTTAATTATTACGACGTTGCGTTATTTTGCTTTTCGGTTATTAAACCAGTGTCGATAATTTTTAAAACCAAAAAAACGAATAGTAGGATGAAACCCATCACAAAAGGAGGAGAATATTATAAAAATGAAAGGAAAAATAATTTACGGGCGATCTGAGGTCGGGAAGGGGGTGGGGGTGACTTTTTAAGGGGAAAAAACGGTTTTTCTCGTTTTCCGGCAAAACTAAAAGTCCTATGGAAAAAAGTCAAATGGCAAAGTTGTAGGTAATAAAAAGATCTAAAACTTTTGTATTAACACTTTTTTCACATAACCTCAAAATTTATGTGAAAAATTCAAAAAACCATGTTTTTGGTTTTTTATTTTTATCTCTTTCAAAAAACAATATTTTATCACGAAATTTGGTGAAAACTTACCTTTTTATGTTCCAAATACGCTGTAATTTATTTGATTAGAAATATTTATTTTTTCACCTTATTTTGTATAAATATCGAAAAATCACCTTAATTTTCAATCGAAAATTCACCCGTCAAAATATCTTTTTTTTTTTCAAAAAGTTTATATGGTGTCTGTTCGTTGAAATCTCTACTTTCCGATGGTGAAAAAAAAAAATATGTTACCATAGTAAATCTTCTCAGCAAATGCAAAAAATCGAAAAAAACTCGAATTCGATTTTTTTTTTTCAATTATTATATTGAATGTAGAGCTATTTATTAAAATTTACACTTTAATTACTCGAAAAACGTAAAATTACATGTTATCTATATAACAAAAAAAATGCAAATCAAAATATCTATACTAATATTATAAAGCTGAAGTGTTTGTTTGTTTGTTTGTTTGTTTGTTTGTTTGTTTGAACGCGCTAATCTCTGGAACTACTGGTCCGATTTGAATGATTCTCTCAGTGTTGGATATTCCATTTATCGAGGAAGGCTATAGGCTATAGTTTTTTTTTCAAAATTAGGGATCCGTATTAAAATTGCTATTTTGTAACACAAGGTGTAAAATCGAAAACCTATTTTTGCGTGCGCTGCAAAAACTATTGACAATAGAACAAAATAATGTACTACGGGTTTGTAGATCCCATTAAAACCTACAAAAAAGTCCGCGAGAACATATATCTAGCTATCATGGTTTAATCACAATAACCGATTTTGTGTTCAAAATAATTATTAAATCGTCTGAAGAAAAAAAAACTACGTTAAATATGTATCGTAATATTAATCTTTATCGAAATTAAGCATTATGTTATCAAGAGTATTTATATAGAAGTAAAATACTTTTTGTTTCATCTCAATCGGATATTTCGTTTAAAAGTTATCACGTGTGTAAGATGTTAAGAGTTGGTACCTATTAATGAGTTATGGGAAATAGAGTTTTTTATCAAAATAAAATCCTGTAATAATCTTTTTCGAAATATATTTGTTGATGATTAGTATAAGATCTTATAAGATCTTTGAATAATATTAGTATAAGATCTTTGAAGAGTATAATAAATACATTTATGAACGCGGTAATTTTGGGAAATACTGATCTGATATGAAAACTGTTTAAATATTCAATAGTCCATTTATTGAAGGAGGCAATTATAGGCAATATTTTATCTCGGTATTTCAGAGTATCTCGGTAGTTAAGAGTTGGTACCTATTAATGAGTTATGGGAAATAGAGTTTTTTATCAAAATAAAATCCTGTAATAATCTTTTTCGAAATATATTTGTTGATGATTAGTATAAGATCTTATAAGATCTTTGAATAAGATTAGTATAAGATCTTTGAAGAGTATAATAAATACATTTATGAACGCGGTAATTTTGGGAAATACTGATCTGATATGAAAACTGTTTAAATATTCAATAGTCCATTTATTGAAGGAGGCAATTATAGGCAATATTTTATCTCGGTATTTCCACGGGAACGAGAAAAACGCGGGTGAAACCGCGGGGCACAGCTAGTAGTACTATAATTAACAAACAAATAAGTTGATAAAATTAATACTTAATAAGACGTCTACAATATTTGGAGAAAGGAGTCGAATCTTCTTTATGTTATATGCGTAGATGCCTATTTATAACTATTTTTAGATAATTTATATTTATCTGAGTGACCTACGAAAAATATTAGCCCATCAAAAGGTATTTTATAGAGGAGTGGGGAAGGGGCTAGGCGGGTCCGGGTCTTACTACATACATACCTAATATTTCGTAGCAGCTGTAACAACCGTTAGCCTAGCCAGTATTCGAAATACAGTATAGTATACAAATCGTTTATAAAAATACACGTGCACGTTGAGTTTCTTGAAGACAATTATGACCGATGAAGTACCTGGGACTCGTCCTCGACAGCCGGTGGAATTTCGTGGAGCATTTCCGACGTCTGGCTCCCAAACTCAACCGGACTGGGGCCGCTCTCAAGCGGCTCCTGCCCAACCTTGGGGGTCCAGACGCCTCCTGCCGGAGGCTCTACGCGGGGATCGTTCGGTCCATGGCCCTCTACGGGGCGCCGGTGTGGGCGCCATCGCTGCAAAAGCGACCGGCGGCCATTCTGAACGCCTGCCAGAGGGTCATGGCAATTCGGATGGTGCGGGGATACCGCACGATTTCCCGCGAAGCGGCGAGCCTTCTGGCTGGCCTATCACCGTGGGATCTGGAGGCAACAGTCCTTGCACACATGCACGACATGCGCGTGGAGATGCAACGCCGGGGTGAAAGTCCTCTGCCGCGACAGGTCGCGGCATGGCGGACAGAGCTTCGGCGGGATCTCATGGTGGAATGGCGTCAGCGACTATCGCAACCCCGTCATGGGCACGCCACAATTATGGCGATAAGTCCCCTCTTTGAGGCGTGGCTGGAAAGACCTCACGGCGTCCTTACCTTCCGCATGACACAGGTCCTCACCGGAAATGGCAAGTTCGGGAGGTTCCTGTTCCGAATTAAAGCGGAAGTGACGCCCGGGTGTCGCCACTGTGCGGAACGCCCGGAGGACACGGTGGAGCACACAATTGAGGTGTGCCCTGCTTGGACGGAGCATCGCCGTGCCCTCGTGGGGGTGATCGGCGGCGGAGACCTCTCGCGCCGGGCCTTGGTCGAGGCCATGGTCCGGAGCGAGGAGGAGTGGCAGGCGGTCGCCGACTTCTGCGAAGCAGTAATGCTCGCTAAGGAGGAGGCTGACCGCATCAGGCAACGGCGCTCTCGCCGCCGCCGCCGGGACTCCGATTCCGATTTCCAGCCACCGTAGGCGCGGGCTTGCGGACAGTGAGCAATGGGTAGCTCGCTGTCCGGCCGTCCGGTAACAGTCCGGACCAAGCCCAAGTCGTCGACGGCGCACGCTGTTCCCGCGCGCCTCAAGGAGTTGTCAGCAACAGCAGGGGCCCAGCCGGGTCGAAGCCTACTGGGGCCAGGGTTATCCGAAAGGGCGCTCGAGCCCCGGTATGAAGGCTTGAAGGAACGGGATGGGTTTTTTAGTCAGTAAGAGTCTGACACTATCTCCCGCTCCGCCCAAGAGCGGGGGTTGTCATAAGATGATTTTTCCCATCGAAAAAAAAAAAAAAAGGCAATTATGACAAGTTTACAAAAAAACTAAGAAGATTAAAAAAATAATAATCTCCATTATTTTGCACAAACAAACTTAGTTACTCCCATAAAATATTAATATCATTGTGAAAAAAGCGTGGGGCGTTTTGTGCCACATTTTTCGTAGATCGAGTACCCCACGCTTTTTTCACAATGATATTAATATTTTTCGTTCATTATTATTATTTTCTACTTATATTGAAAATTATTTTACACTTTTTAGTTTGATATGCAATGAAAGCGTGTTTTTTTTTTTAAACTATTTTTTTTTATCCTAATAATTACCCTAGTCGTTTAACTTTTTAGATTGACTCTACCTATAGGTAAAATGTCAACGTTCAAACGGGTACCTACGTATTTTAATATTCGACATTCAAATACACTTTATTTCTTTTTTATCTACTGGTTGTTATATTATTATTATTGTTATTATCACTCTCCATAAAATCCACCGCAGTATTCGAGATTGTAAGTACAGTTGCCACAAAGAACCTTGACCACTCGGCGTCAGAGTGGAGATCGCTTTGCGCATTCTATACATTGGCGAGCCAATCGTCGCCGTCGGGAGGTACGTGCTGCAAGTGAAATGAATACATATAATCACGAGTGGCGTCTATAACACGATGCGCGGCGAACTAATCACTGACGCTCCCCGCCCGCGCGTCTCAAGTCGCACCACCTAAAGAGACCCGATTTTTGACTTCTGCGCAACTTGAAGCCAGCGCTCAAGATCCTTTGTGGCAACTGTACTAAAATACAAACTTACATCCCAGTTTTAGCTGCTACAGCATCATTTCTCTTTGCCTTAGGTCTTGCGCTCATTAACAGAATATTTCCTTTGTCAAAAACACATTGTCATATTTCTAAAGAACAGCCAAGGCCAAGCCTACAAGGAATGCTTTATAAGTAAGCATGAAGATGTTTTCCAACTGTTGTTCACTTATACTTAGAAAACACGGTGTTTCGCACGGGCACACTATCTTTTGTGCAATTACTTTGAAGTCATCTAACACGGTAACTACTTAATTTATAGTGTAAGAAAATGTCGCACTGCTTACAATATAGAATGCAGTAACTGCAGTCGCAGAGCGATTCCCGGCTCCCGTACGCTTGCGGACGATGAGCAAAGAGTAGCTCACCGTCCGGACGTCTAGATAGGACCAAGACCGAGTTGAGAACGTTTAGTATTTCACGCGCACCTGAAAGAGAATTCAGCAAACTGGCACAGTAATCCCGATGACGGTTGAGGCTGCGGAAACGTTTGAAAGAGCAACTGAAGGACACAGATGGGTATTAGTCAGTAAAAGTCAGACACGCTCTCTCGTTCCACCTCAGAGTGACAGAATTCATTCGAGGATTTCTCACCTAAAATATTATTTTATATTTATAGATCATCATTATACACCCCTACTTTTTAATTAGTACACAAAAAATGGGGCTCTATCTGTACTCGTCACTGATCATATTTTTGTAGTCAAAAGTAAAAAAAAAACCGAAATCCTAAAATTTACCACGAAAAGGTAAATTCATCATAGAATCAATCAAACATAACAATTGCTAGTAGAAAATACTGCGGGCAGGGTTTTTCCTTAATAATTATCACTTATTCATTCATTAATCAATAGCCTGCACAATATTTCCATAAATTGAGTGACATAAACTAACGCTAATAACTTTGCTGTTTAAGACTATTATTTATTTATTGAGATTTTATTATTAAAGAACAAGAGCTATTCTAATAAGCCCTTTAAGTATGTGTACTAATTACAAAATTGTGGTGTATAAGAACATCTGCTTTTCGCATCCTCGCAAACTTTCTTAAAACACAAAATAAAAAAAGGACGTGTGGCACTCGGGGACTGCCGCGGTAAAGCTATTGCATAGCATTTTTATCAACTTATGCAATTATAATTATTTATTTATTTTATTTAAGCAGTATTTTTTTTCCTTTGTTTTTTTTTTCTTTGATATTCATTTAAGTTACACTTTCACACGTTGAATTGAATTTTGATTGATTGTACACTCATTTGTTTTCTTATCGGTCACCACGCTCAAAAAACAAATGAGTGGGGGGTGTTAGGTTATTTTCGTTACGGAATTTCTGAATTCGGTCTCCACGCTCAAGGCCCGCGATAGAAGCTATGCAATAGCTTAAAAATTTTAATCTTCAATCTACCATCACTACTACATGTAAATACCACACATATGTAAGTACAAACAACCAAACTAAAAAAAAACTCAGTTTTTATTCGCCCAATAAGAGAGGACTTGAGCGAACATTGCTCCCACACACAAACAAGAAAGCAAACAAACAAAATTTTTCCACAAACGACTTTAGCCCGCGGCATCAGGGTGTTTCAGTGTAGTTTGTAGATGGCACACAACTATAGCTGTTCTGTTTTAAGTAATTAACGACCAGTGAACATTTTACGCGAATATTCTTGTAAATGAGGGGTTATTCTGTTTCAAATTGTTTTATTTTGACTAGTTATCCGGAGTTGTTGATAATTTTTTACGGACTTAGGTGTTCAATAGCAACTGGTGGGTATCTAGTTTTTTTTTTTAGGTGCGAAAATCATCCAATGACATCCCCCGCTCTTGAGCGGAGCGGAAGTTATTGTCAGACATTTACTGACTAAAAACCCACGCCTGTTCCTTCGTTGTCTTTCGTACCGGAGCCGAATCTTCCTTTCAGAAACAAATCTTTGACCCTTTTTTTTATGGTGGGAAAAAATCATGCATTGACATCCCCCGCCCTTGGGCGGAGCGGGAGATAGTGTCAGACTCTTACTGACTAAAAGACCCACCCCGTTCCTTCTAGCCTTCATACCGGGGCTCGAGCGCCCTTTCGGATAACCCTGGCCCCAGTAGGCTTCGACCCGGCTGGGTCCCTGCTGTTGCTGACAACTCCTTGAGGCGCGCGGGAACAGTGCGCGCCGTCGGTCGACGACTTGGGCTTGGTCCGGACAGTTACCGGACGGCCGGACAGCGAGCTAAGGCTTTGACCCTGCTGGGTACCTTCGGTTTGCAGACAACTCCTTGAGCCGTCTAGTTTAAAACGACGAAAAAGTTTTATAAGTGAAAGTATTTTTATGATTATTTGCTAAATAAATATTATTTATTAAGTTCGACAAAATATAACGTACACTATACATAACTCGCATAAAACACAGCGTACCTACATTTTCAATTTTCAGTAAAAACTAAAATGTTGAATTTTAAATGGCAATCTCGGATATCATGAATAACTTTTTGTTCATTGAAAATAACTATTTTTTAGTTTTGCGAAAAACATGATATGTTGGTTATTCCGAAAAATGAATTAGTTTTATTATATACTAGCTTCTGCTAGCGGCTTCGTGCATATAAAAGTAGAAAGTTTTCCCAAGGAAACCTACTCTAGAGATACCTATAAAGTATCCTATGTGCTATTCTAGGACATGGTCCGCCTGTGTCTCGAATTTCATCCAAATTCGATCAGCCGTTTGAGCATGAGAAAGTAATTCGGGATTCCGATCCCGATTTCCTCCAGCCACCGTAGGCGCGGGCTTGCGGACAGTGAGCAATGGGTAGCTCGCTGTCCGGCCGTCCGGTAACTGTCCGGACCAAGCCCAAGTCGTCGACGGCGCGCGCTGCTCCTGCGCGTCTCAAGCAGTTGTCAGCAACAACAGGGGCCCAGCCGGGTCGAAGCCTACTGAGGCCAGGGTTATCCGAAACGCGCTCGAGCCCCGGTATGAAGGCTTGAAGGAACGGGATGGGTTTTTAGTCAGTAAGAGTCTGACACTATCTCCCGCTCCGCCTTTTGGGCGGAGCGAGGGTTGTCATTTAATGATTTTTACCATCGAAAAAAAAAGCTTGAGAAAGTAATAAACACACAAATACCAACATACACATACACATAATCACACACACAAACTTTCGAATTTATAATAAAAGTTTATAAAAGAGGTAAATCCTGTCCTTAATTTAAAATCAATTGAATAATTCAACTGTTTTAATTCATTAAACCCCAAGCAAACCTCGGCGTTTGCTCTCTCATTGTCTTTCTATTGCGTCTCTAATTACGATATTCGAAAGGTTATATATAACACGAACATTGGTATAACACGAAAATTAACAAATATCTCACGACCCACAGCTAGTCATAATTTTATGTAAAAATCTTTCCAGTTCCGAAATTAGAATTTTACCTAACCTCAATATGCCTGAAATCTAAGAATAGGATGTCACTAGAAGGCCAGACTTCCATTTCAAATTCTCAACGGAGTGGAAACCTGATTTCCGTCAATCAAATTCTGAAAAACGATTTAAAGGAATAGCAAACTCAATTTTATTATTACATTTTAATATTTTAGAATTGAGTTTTAGCTAAAATATCGACCAAAGCTTGTACAATAGCCAAACCAAAAAGCAAAAACAATTTATTTTATATTTTTATAGTAAACCAAACAAGGTAATATTTTACACGCCCAGCTCAAACAAATGCATAACCGAATTATTCCACCGGGCCTAAAAGCTTAGGTAGGTTACACAACAATCCGATATCAATTTTGTAGATCCAACACTCCATTATTTTTGCCCACACACTGTAAAATAAATCGGATACCCAGTGCTTAATCTAAAAGACTCGATACATCACCAATTGTTGGGCCAATCGATTCTTCAGACGAATGTTGTACTGTAACAGAAAACCGAATTGAACGTTAATAATAAAGTTCTCGAAGAAATAACAGAACCTCATAATATTTCACGAAGTTCTTGAAATTCATTGGTTAGCCATTTTCTGTTTTGTTACGGTATCTGTCTTAAATAACTTGAATATTGATTTTATTGCAATCTAAGTTAATGGTTATTGTGAAACAGACAACAAAATGAAACGTTTTAAACAATTAGCAAGTCAATATAACCATCCCCTTTCTGATTAATTACTTTGTAGAAAGTTTGTGAATAATGTTCTCATTTCTCTAATAAATAAATTCAACAACGACTTAATTTAAATCGATTCAATGCAACATTTATTGCTGCTGGCGTCTTAGAGAATATTCTACAGTCTGAACGAATCAAAGTTAACTGCATACGATAGAATCGGCCTTAAGTGTACATAAGCCGCCTGAATCCATCTTCTCTGAAGCGAACATGAAGCGAAGTATCGTTATCAATTTATAAGATCTTAGACGTGAAACTGCCTTCGAAGCTAACTCCTTCGAGCATCAATTCAAAGTGCTAAAAGCACATTGAAACATAAATTAAACTATAGAACACCTGAGTAATAAAAATTCAAGAATTTCATGGAGCATGGGGTCCATGAAAAAACACGCGACAAGAATGACTCGACAAATTGTAAATATCGAGTTAGCAAACTTTTTAATTTCAAACCACTCAAAGCATTTTATGCACATAAAAAGCGGCGTGAACCTAACGAAATTCCTGCACCAGCCTTGGTTGAAATAAAAAATACACAGCGGAGAGCTAAGCCGGTGTACTGCGCAGTGGTCCATTTCTCCCGTTCCAGTTAGAGGGACCTTGCTCAGTCGGCGCTCACGTGTCGAGAGCTCTCGACCTTTGCCGAGCAACCAATCGACACGAATCTAAAAAGCGCCTGTTTAAGCGCATTATTCAAATAAAAACAAAACATCGCGTAATAAAAAATATAATGTGAAAAGTGAAGTTCGACGTAAAAAAAATTTTCAAAACAAAAATGCAAGAGTTTACAAATTAGTTTGCGAGCGCCAAAAAGTGTGGAGCGATGATCAAGAAAAGTTATCAAGGCGTGTTTTTAAGCTTCGTTTCTATATCCTTCTGCTGTCAAATTACTGAAACTATAGCGAAGAGTGCGAGTAGATTCATTGGTAAGTACCCAATTCACTTTTAAACAATTTTCATGTACTCGTAAAGGCGTATCGACAGAACGTAAATCACGTTACAAAAGTACCATAAATCGTGTTAATACATGAATAATAAATGATAAGGCGTTTTACACTTAGGTCTCAGAAGTGTAAATTATTTATTTACGCACATCGTACGAGACCTAAACCTTGAATCTCGCACTTAACTAAAGATTTAACTACTTAGCCCTCGGAGAGTTTGTTTTACACAAGTTTTAAAGCCGAGAACGTTACGGAGAACGTTAGTATTGTTAAAAAAGTGCTATAAAAGTCTTTGCCAAAACTCCGAGCAGCAAATTGAATACATTATTTCTCTGTCATTGATAATATGTCTAAAAATCTACGTTACAGGTTGCATTTAATTTGTTTTCTCAAAGACAGTATTCCTTCTATGTATTTTCAGTGAAAAGGTTCAATACGACGATGTTGTTTTATCCTTCTTTGGAACGGCTTACTGGAAAATGTTGAATATTGCAGAGACTAGCAGAGTGCTAACGCGTTATCTCCTTAGGAAATAAGCAGCTCGGGAGGCATTGATGTGACTTACTCTTGCCTGAAATGATTTACCAGCTCTATTGAAATGTGCCACACTTAGAAATAGGTACATTTATAAAAAGAAGTTATGTGTACAATTTACTGTAAAACTACTATTATGTAGGTACTCGCAAGCATTAAAACAATATTAATTAATTAATTAAACCCGAAACGAACGCCGGCTTCGCTCTCTCATTGTCATTCTATTGTGTCTCTTACTAAGGAATTCGAAAAGTTAAAGAGTACTTTTTTGTGATTGGAAATCATCGAATAACACTTACTGAATAAAACCAAACCATATTCTTTCAGCCCTTAGCGTTCCAGGGTCATGGACAAAAGCAAAATTAATATTAATTATCAACAAGATATTAAGAGTAATGAAAATTTTTCAAAACATATGACTAATAATATAATTTCAGTTTTTTTGTATCTCTTTCGCATAATCCCGCAGCCCTTGATCTAGATTATCCTGGCATCGAAGATTACTTTACACTTTTCTGCCAATTATCTTTGACAACTCGACTGTAACAAACATGCCTTAAACATAAAGGAAAGAAACATTTTCTCCATTCACAAGTAGCCCTTGAAACTCGAGCTCTTGAACGCAAAATTACGTTCTTCAACGACATAGGCTCCTTAGAAGCTAATGAAAAGATAATTACTCATCAAAATACTACTCCAAAGGCATTAAATGACGCCATGACTTCAAAGGCATTATGTTGGGTTATTATTATTTCAAATACTCGGCGATTTTCATGACGCTTTAATTAGCAGGCGCGGGTAGCATCTCTCTTCATCTAAAATGTATACTTTTGCATAACATGCATGTACTGTTAGTGTGGTGTTTGTGATGTCATATATGTGTGATACACTGGGAATTGTCAAATGGATGACATGGGAATATTCCCATGTAAGTAGTGGGTAGTAAAGTGTAGGCATCTGAATCTCAAATGGTATACTCAACAAGAGCGATAAGTTATGAAATAAGGAAAATGCATGACAAAAATACGAGTATATTAAAGGCATAATATTGCAAAGATTGTTTTAAACTATCAAAAAATTTACAAAAAAAGAACTTTATTGACCACGGGATCAAACTTCTCACTTTATTACTAAGCAACGAGAAAATGAAATGGCCTTTAATAAATTGATTCGTCTTTTTTACAGCGCCGACTAAATATTCATAATAAAAGAGCGAGCGAAGCGAGCTCGGAATTATAGTGTACTATGACTCGGACAGGTTAGGTTAGAAGTGGTTATTATTTTTATAACCACTTAGAAAATGGCTAAGATCATTAAGACGCTCAATGATTGTGACTTAGTCACTTAGAAAGCAATATAGATTTTTAGAGGTCTCTTTAATTACCACCCCAAAAAAATATAATACTTTTTTTTTTAATAAACTTCTTTTTTAACGTAGTCTAGCTCAAACCGGGTGTCCGGTAATATGTTATAAAATAAAACATCATTTAGAAAGAAAATACGATTAGCTGCATTGTTAATGAATTCTTTTATCGACTTTACATTTTCCGATTTCAGAGGTCTACATGGAAAATTAATTACCTTTTGTACCAAGAGGATTTGTCTAGTATTAATGTATCGATTTATCGATTACCGATACTGCTCTGTTCTCGATACTTACAGTTGCATATAATACATGATGTAGGTATTATTTTCTTTTTTGCGAGGTGAGAAATTATTTAAAGACTTCTCCCGCTCTAAGGTGGAGCGAGAGACTCAGGCTTTTACTGACTAAAACTCACCTATGTTCCTTCAGTTACTTTGCGTCCCAAGAGAAACTCGTAGTGGATTTCCTTTTTAGGAATTTCTCGTAGCCCGAGTGACCATCGGCCTTGTTGAACCCCAGCACTGACATCTCTTTGAGGCGCACGGGGGACACTAGTCGCTGTCGATGACTAGAACTCGGTTCTTACAAAAGTGCCCGACGGAGAACTATCCATTGCTCGTCGTCCCCAAGCACGCGCCTACGGTGACCAGATATCGCTCCCCGATACATAATGTAGGTGCTGTGATTTTTTCAGCTGTAAATGGTTTCTATTGACTCTGGAATGTTATCGATAGATTGGAGAATGTGAAATAGTCGTAGGACATTTTTGTAGCAATATTTTGGAAGGTCAAAAGCATTGTAAAATTCATAGAAATATGGTATTCCAAAAAAATGCCTCGGGTTCTTTAGAGGCCCTTTTTATACGACGACAGGGCTCCCTTCCTGTTTCTATTCCTTTGATCTTAAAAGGAAAATCTTGTGGGGGGCTTTCGTGTCGCCAAAAGTCGTATTACGTATATTTCAAAACATAAGACTAGCCTTTGAGATAAACCCAGCATCATCATCGTATACCCAATAGCTGTAACGAAAATCTAATACAAGATTTATGATTTTTAAACTTCATAAAATATAAATCCTTCTTGGAGACTGTCCAGTTCAATTTACCACAAAATATAGCTCAGCCATTACCTGATTCAGTTCGTTTTACTTCTCTAATGTAACATGCCTGGATGAATCGTGGGAAGCCACCCTAAGGTTCAACTTAGTGAAACACATTGCTTAATGGCGCTTGTAATTGTTGAGCTGACTACTTATCACTACGCTGCACTAATGCAAGGTTCACTTAGCGAGATTATGATGTTAAGCTCTGGTGGTGAGTGTGTTTTGGATGGCTTTTTGGCGCGTATGTATTGTCTACTTGGGATGAGCCTCGATAATGAACCTAAGCTTCAGCCACTGTTTTTTTTTATGGTGGGAAAAAATCATGCATTTACATCCCTCGCTCTTGGGCGGAGCGGGAGATAGTGTCAGACTCATACTGACTAAAAGACCCACCCGTTCCTTCTAGCCTTCCTACCGGAGCTCGAGCGCCCTTTCGGATAACCCTGGCCCCAGTAGGCTTCAACCCGGCTGGGTCCCTGCTGTTGCTGACAACTCCGGACAGTTACCGGACGGCTGGACAGTGAGCTAAGCTTCAACCACCCGGTTTTGCTCGCGTGAAAGTGGAGAAATATCTCAAAAGAGCATATCTCCGGGAAAAAATGTACTCTCAATGTTATTTCAGGATCTGGTCTACCCTTGTATCAAACATCCAAATATGTTCAGCATTTGGAGCGGGAAGAAGTAGCAAACGTACACACCTGCATAAAAACTTTCGCCTTTACAATATATGTGAGCGATGTGAAGTGTGATTCTATTGGCGAAAAAGATTGAAAATTTTAGTAACAAGATCTACTAAAATGTCATGTCCAACTCAATCTTTGTTGGACACTTTGTTGACAATTGACATAGCAAGCAGAAACGTCACTTTCAATTTGTTAATTTTGCTTTGTATCTATTTACGAAATAATTAATGGAATTATGCACTTAGTACAACAGACTAATTACCTAACAAACAAATTCTATAGATACATAACGTATCTATCAAGGGAAATGTAGATTGAACTCAGCAGCCAGTCTCCTAATGAACTATATTGTAGTCGGATATTAAGGTGCAGTCATTAGTCTTGCACTGATTATATATAATTGTTCATTGTCTACCTGACTTATTTACTTTAGTAGTGTTAATTTAACATAGTACCACAAAAATAAAAACACTTAATTAATTAAAACTATTTATACATGATAACTTTTACCTAAATATGGCGTCAAAAATTCCTGCAAAAAAGCTGGGAATCCTCGCAAAGGTCAGGCAGTACTTCACGCCGGAACAGCTACTCAAACTTTATCAAGCGCAAGTTCAATCGTGTTTGGAGTATTGCTCTCGTCTCTGGGACGGATCTGCCCGGTACCAGCTTGATGCACTTGAGGCAATTGAGACACAAACCAGAAGGATAATTGGCAATGATGCACTCGTCGAGTTGAGCCTTCAATGTCTAATGTCTTAAGCATCGACGCCGAGTTGCTAGCCTGTTAGTTTTCTACCGGTTGCATTTCGGGAAGTGTTCGTCGGAATTGCATAACCTAATTCCTCCTAGCTCGTTCCATCATCGGACCACCAGACGTACGGCAATGCGCCACCGGTACATGGTGGATATCCCACCTACACGCACAAAACGTTTTGGGAACACATTCATTGTACGTACAGCTAGGGAGTGGAATTCCTTGCCGGAGTCTGTGTTAGCTACAACCCGGGAATCTTTAAGTCAAGAGTGAATAAGTTACTTATAGGTAAGCGCGTTCCATCGTCGACCGCATCGTCGCTTTCCATCAGGTGAGATGGCGATGAAGCACGAACCTATCAACAATAAAAAAAAAGTGTGTCCAAAAGACTGGCTACATTGCCACGTTTTATAGCAATGCTTAATCTCTGACCGAGGTATAACTGGTATAAGTGTTCATTGTCTACCTGACTAGTATCAATATTCAATTATTCAGCTCTTCAGAGGAAATCCCAAGTTATCACATTGAATAAAAGGGGTCGACCCGTGATGATGTATTCAAGCTACCGTAGTAAGCTTCAATAATCTTTAGGACGCTATTCTATGGTTCACCTAAATTGATTCGCGTTAGTTGTACTTATTTTTGAAACGTTGATGACTTTTTTTTTAATTTGGATTCTGTACTTGATCATGTTGACAGCACCGTCAGTGACGTTCATTAGATCCTCAAAGTGCATATAAGCATAATCATCATCATCCTTTTTAATGTTTCCACTGCTGGGACTCAGGTCTCCTCTCTAGGCTATAATCTACCACGTCGGTTAAGTGTGGGTTGGTCAATGTCACATCAAGTCACAAATCTATACAATTTTGGTTCAAGAACATGCCAGTTTCTTCACTATGTTTTCCTTCACCGTTTTGAGATCAGTAATGATGAGATAAATTACACTAAGTAATGCGCCTGACTGAGTTTGAACCCGCGAGTTACAACTCGGAAATTGAGGCCGTTATCACTGGGCCACCACCGCTTCCATTGGGGAAATACAAACATATACTTAGAGCGCTTTACTTGGAAAGTGCGAAAATGTTATTACATGATTCACTTATACCTTCATAGCATTCTTATCTTCGCCATCATCAGCATTCACTTCTGGACATAAGTATCTCCATTTTTACATATCGGTTTACTTCATTTTCAGCTGCTTTCATCCAGCTGCCACCAGATAACTTAATTTGTTTCAGACAACTCGTGTGTTTCCTACATCAGATGAAACAGAACAATTCTTTTAGGTTGCACTTCTGCAAGAGTGACTATTTGCAAAAAAAGAAAGACAGCTTTTGTAGCCAGTACTTTGTAACAGTGGCACTTTATTACACAGGTGTTATCCTGCCATTCTGTCGATCATTAGGGCGTTGTCTAAAGTGAACGCGAGGTGCCTGAGCGGGTGCGAGCACAGTGACGGACGCGATTAGGCGTCTACAAGTGCATCGCGAGTTATTGCTGCAGGTGGCTATAGCGTCTCCTCATATTTATTTGAGCAGTGGTAGCCCAGTGGCAAACACAGCCAGGCACAATACTTTGTGTAGCTTATTTCATCACCACTGCTCTCAAAACGATCAAGAAAAATATCGTGAGGAGACTGACTTGTGCTGGAACCAAAAATTTAAAGACATGATATCTACCAATCTTGTGATGAATTATGATCCATTTCCTCTTTGGACTTTATAAGGCTGATTATGATTATTATATGTTTACTCAGGGTAAAACTAACAACACACGATTGCTCTACAACATGTTGCACTGGGCACCAGCCATTAGCACTGCAATATAGACAGAGGCGGGTGATTCATTGTTTGATACTATGCACTCCGCTTCAGCACCCGCGCAAGCTCCTCACCCAAGCCGGGGCCTAGAGCTTCGCAGTGTTGGAAGGATGCACCATCTGCAGGTGAACGTGATGTCAAGATACGTGCTCTTTCCTGTATTCATTTATCTTCATTCGTATTCGCTCACATGGCACGGTGGTTCCAACGGTTTTTGGACATGTTTTTGGACACTTAGTAATTTGTGAATTGAATACGTGGGTAGGTACATGTTTTCCAGGCGTTCAACTCATGGAACTTTACTCTCGGGAGCGGAAGTTTTAACTATTGATATGCAAGCGTTTGACAACTATATCACCTGATGGTAAGCGATGATGTAGTCGAAGTCATGGAGCACGCTTGCCTATAAGCGACCTATTCTCAAGCTCCCCAAGGTGAAGCTATCAAGAAACACATACGCCGTTAGGAATTTGTCAAGTAAAAATACCATCTGACAAACTTAATTGTTGAAAGAAAATCTTTTACTACTAACCCACCCTTATCCCATATTAGGGATCGGTGCAATACGTTTTTTCTTCCATTCTGTCTTGTCACCCGTCGCTCTATCACTAATTCCCTTTTTTTTATTTCACTCCTCGCACAATCTTACCATGTTTTATTCAGCCTCTCTATCCGTATCCACCAATCCATATGTATACTCATAACTCTCCTCTTCACATGACGATACAAAGAGTAACGATTCCCTTTCAACTTTTCGGTCGCTGGCGCCATTTTAAAACTTCCTCTAATATATCTTATCATTCTTATCTGTCTTCCATAACCCAATAATTTCCTGACTTCTTGACTTTATTTCCTGCCTTCTGATTATCCACAACAACTGTGAAAGCTTTAGAAATGACGGCCAGAACCACCGATATAACATGTTTTACGTTACCTGGAAAATAGCAAATACGATTACCAAGCGTACTTTACCTGCAAGGCAACGAGTACCTCATTGTTCTGCGGAGTTCCATTTTTATTTGAAATAATCCATTTTACCTGCTCTTTTACCAACGGACTGACAATTTCAGCATTGTCAGTCCGCTGTGCTATTCGATTTTCAAACACTAATTTACGTTATTTGTCATATTGTCAGTTTACTATGCACTAAAGAACCATGAATCGTGTTTGGACTATTAGTTTGGTCGTTTCCTTGTATACAAAACTGACCGAATTAACCTCTTGTGTAAACTGGGCATTAAAATTGGGCAATAGAGGTCAAAATGGCAGTTACGTACGAAATATTGGCTACATCTGGTTGCGCTGAAGGACACACCCGCCTCGTTATGAAAGGGGTAGAGATGATTTTTAGATTAGGTGGTGTAACTTCGTGAGCCATTTTCGTTCGTTTTACAAACGTGTTGGTTCAGATAATGTGTCTTATATTAAATTAGGCGTATACACAATTATATGTCCAAATAATTTGCATTGCCGTTCGTTGCAACGCTGCTAATCTTCTGGTCACGTTTCCCGGGTGACAGAGATGCATGTGGAGGAGTACTTCGATGCCTGAGTTTTTCTTGGTTTTTGTACCTTTAAATGTACGCATTTAGATTTAGTATAAAATAGTAAGTTCAAATAAATAGAAAGCTTTTTGATTTGAGGATATCATTCACGTTACCGGGTAGTAGCTACAACTACTAAATCACGACAGTATAGGTTGTTTCTAGACAAGCGTACTCCATCGTCAACCACATCATTGCTCACCATCAAGTTATGGGGCCATGAGTTATGCCTTTTTTTATGGTGAGAAAAATCATCCAATGGCAACCCCCGCTCTTGGGCGGAGCAGGAGATAGTGTCAGACTCTTACTGACTAAAAGACCCACCCTGTTCCTTCTAGCCTTCATACTGGGGCTCGAGCGCCCTTTCGGATAACCCTGGCCCCAGTAGGCTTCGACCCGGCTGGGTCCCTGCTGTTGCTGACAACTCCTTGAGGCACGCGGGGACAATGCGTGCCGTCGACGATTTGTGCTTGATCCGGACAGTTACCGGACAGCCGGACAGAGAGCTACCCATTGCTCAAGGTCCGCGATGGGTTCTGCCCTGGAACGAAGGCAAAGAATGTTCCATAAGAGTGGGTTTTTGTCTGTAAAAGTCTGGCACGCCCTCTGGCTCCGAGAGCGGAACCTCCAAGAGCGGGAGAAGTCATTGAATAATTTCCCATCAAGTTGGATAATGGTCAAGCGCGAGCCGACTAATAATAATAAAAAAATACATAAATGAAGTCAAATTTGAACTACCAAAAACACGTTTTTATAGAAATTTTGCTACGAGAGTAACCCTGAAACCGCGATGACAGATGATGTTTAACAATAACTGAAAGACCCCTTTTTAAGAATGAAAGAAAACCGCTGTTTCAGCAACCCCTAGTAGGTAATAATCGATACATTTAATTGATGTTCCTGACTCATATTTTAATTTTTCAGTAATTTTAACGTATGTCTGGCAATTTGAGTATTTTCTGCGGCCTACCCAAATGTCCTTTCTTTAGTATTGTTCGTCAAGTCGTGGAGCTCCTTAGTAGTCATAAATTGAGCTTTTCGAATACTGACAAATGCTTACACTGATTGGACAGGTCCACTCAAATCTGTATGGTTCTTTCTTCAAAAGACCATCTCAGACAAATCTGCATGGTTCTCATATGATTTGACCATTACATATTTACTGTATGGACTTTAAAAGAGACTTTGACCCCTGAGTTTGTTTCGGTGTTTCTTCTCAGGGTAGTCAGACAGGCAACACCGGCCTCATCTAGCATAAACTGACGGAAAAAAAATTGACGTGTAAAAGTGTTTTTAAACCTATTTACAAAATAAATATAATTTATCATTTATAATATAAGTCACTATAGACCTCAATACATTTCACTTAAATTATTGTTCTGTTAAGAATTTGGCTTTGGTGTGGATTACATTCATTTATTTGTTAATTAAAACTTTTGGGACAAGAAATATGTAACCAAGATTTATATCACGCATAATATGAGTGTCCATGGAGTTTCTTGTGCGTTCTTCTCCATAGAGATCTACGCTTTGGAACGTGCAATTTATCTACACTTTTTTTTGACTGACCGACATTTTGACAATTCCAAAAGTGCCTGTAATTGGTCTGTTTGAAGTAAAAGTTTCTGATTTATGCACAAGTAAATAACACTGTACAAAGGCTGACTTAATGTCTATTTATCGTGATTCTATTTATTTTTTTCATGTTGTTTTTATTTTTTGTTTCATGATGTTCTTCTCCTGCTCTAGAGCAGAGAGTGATAGCGTTTTAGACTTTTACTGACCCTGAGTTTCCTCCGGTGGGGGCGTGAGGACGTCCTTTCCCTCACGCGTTGTGAATCTACATAGGTTATTAATTTCTTGGGCTACCATGGCCTTAGAACGCAAAGGACAAACGAACGAACATAGATGAATTTTAGACAGTAACAATCAGATCAACCCTCACATTCCACCCTAGAGCGAGAGAGATCATTTGATGATTTTCCATTTCAAAAAAAAAGGTAAAGTATTCTTGTATTTTCTCTAGCATATACCTATTAATTGTCACCAATATAAATCTATAATGTCGTGTTAGATAGGTACACTATTTATAATTCAAGCACGTCTAGACCGAGTTTAGTGACCTTTATTTTGTTAAATTTGTCTCTGCTATTAAAATATCA
Organism: Mythimna albipuncta; assembly: GCA_929112965.1. Lineage (NCBI taxonomy): Eukaryota > Metazoa > Arthropoda > Insecta > Lepidoptera > Noctuidae > Mythimna > Mythimna albipuncta. The sequence goes on from OV815969.1 coordinate 15,477,652, forward strand.
GAACGATTCACGTGAAATAAATATATAAAAGGCCGCCAATTGTATGTTCTAAATATAAGGCTCAAATGTGTAATTTATTATCATGGTGTAAAATAAAGGATACAGAAATAAATAAAATATCCAAATTCAAAAAAATTACTGCAACTGTCAAATATATTGGTCTTAATCAGTCAATACATTCATTGACTATTAGGCGATACGAACTTCGTTAGGACAGCTAGTATAAAATTAAATAAACTGTTAAAATTCGACCAAAAAAATAGTAAAGAACGAACTTCAAACGTCTAATAAAACTTTAAAAAACACATACATACATGAAGATACTCTCAAAACGTCACATAAAAACTTTTTACAAAGAAAAAATAAAACTGACCTCAATGTTAAATAAACACTGAAAAGTACCAAATAATTTTAATTTCTGAAATCGGTTTTTCTATAATAGTTTTGTCTCTTCGTTATTTAACACCGACTGCCGAAATTAGAATTATTATTACCGACATATCGGTGAACATACATAAAAAACATACATTTAGCCGAACATAGAACCTCCTCCTCTTCGAAGTCGGTTAAAAAAAATGTCCCAACTATTTATTTATCTTTGTTAAAACTTGGTTACTTCAGCAACTTTTAAAAGCATAAATAATGGACATGAATTAATCGCTCCGGAGACCAAAGTTGACATAATTACCACTAGAAAGTTACGGAGAATCGATAAAGTTACCCAAGTTAGATATAAAGTAGAAGCTTGTACAGGATTAAATTGTCTGTACACTGTTAAAGGTGTAGGATATCTTATTTACGAGAATGAACTGAATATTTAAACATGTTGGTATATTCAATACTAGCTTTAACCCGCGGCTTCGCCCGCGTACATAAAATATGAACTTAAAATAAAATAACTAGTGCTTGACTGCGATTCAACCTGATAGTAAGCAGTGATGCAATCGTTGATGGTGAGGCGCTCTAGTTTATTAAGAGTCTATTCACTCTAGCCTTTTTTTTATGGTGGGAAAAATCATGCATTGACATCCCCTGCCCTTGGGTGGAGCGGGGGATAGTGTCAGACTCTTACTGACTAAAAGACCCACCCCGTTCCTTCTAGCCTTCATACCAGGGCTCGAGCGATTCACTCTAGCTTTGAAGACACCCAAATTGTAATCGAAAGGGAAGACCGCAGCAGACAAATTGTTCCTATACACCGTTAAATTTTAAACGTTTTAATCCCGTGGAAGGTTTACCCGATGGAAGGTCCAACACTATCGATTTGTAAAGATAAAATTAAAAAATAAAGTACCTTTTTTCGAAACTCGTGTTAATTTACGCATGTACGAAATTAATTTCTTTAAGAAAACGTCAGCTGAGCGAGTTCAATGACTTATAGGTAGTTTTTACGCAACGCCGAATATTCACTCAACGCAACAACGCCGACTGACTCTTCACGGGATTAAAACGATTAAAATTTAGCGGTGTATAGCCTATATAACTGTCTGTGTCTTGTCACTATGTGGCTATATCCTGATATAGCCTGATATAGCCATATAGTGACAAGACACAGACAGTGTTTGCGCACGTCTCATAACATACTCAATAATCGGTAACATACTCCCAGGATAAAAAGTATCGTGTGTGCTATTCCAAGATATGGTTTAGCCTTGTTCCTAAGATCGAAATCCGTTTAAATCCGTGAAGGAGTAACAAATATACACACACACATACTTATAAAACTTTTGCCTTAATAATATCAACATGTAAAATTCTAAGATATAAGGCAACCACCAACCCGCAATGAAACCGCATCGTGGATTACGGCCCTTTCTCTCCGAGTCCCATCAGTGGAAACTTTATTAGGCTGATTATTAATTAATATTAATATGATAATTCGACCCTAAATATTGGCTTGACAAACAGGAATATTCTTTAGAAGAACTCGTGGTCAAAGTATAAACTTAAAGACCTGCACTGCTATCAACTTGTTGATGAGTTTACCAATCTTTATAACTGTGACTTACTGAAGTCAAACATTCAGACTCTTTAGTGATGCGAATGAGACGCGGGGGCGGGGAGTGTCAGTGATTGGCTCGCCGCGCCTTCGCGTCATAGACGTCACTCTTAATTCGTTCCCTGCTTTGCTGCATGTATCTAACAACGAAGACGGTTGGCTCGCCAATGTATGGAATATGCGCAAAGCGATCCCCACTCTGACGCCGAGCGCTCAAGATCCGTTTTGGCAACTGTAAAAGAAGATACTGTGGAATATCAGCAAAGGAGTTATACTATACTACACCTGGCTACTCCATGCATATAGACATCAGTCGAGCCGATATTTCTGCTCTTATACTAAGGAGTATTTCTACGTATATTATGCCATACGGCGAGCTATGGGTAGCTGGCTGTCTGGCCATCCAGTAACCTTCCAAACCAAAATCAAGTTGTCCACCAGCGCGTCAAGGAGATGTCAGCAAAACTGTAGCAGCCCTACAAGCTCTAAGCCTACTGGGGCCACGGATTCGCTTCTGAAAGGAAAACCTGGGGTCCTGGATCGCAAGGCAAAGAAGGTACATAGTACGTGCGGCGAATATACACCCCTACGTTGTTGAAATCTCTACGGTCCGGACTAAGCGTTTCGCCTCGTCATTTATACCGCATAAGTCAAAGGACTGGAACAGTTTGCCTGCTGCGGTCTTCCCGTCCGATTATAATTTGGGTACCTTAAAGGCTAGAGTGAATAGGCTCTTAATAAACTAGTGCGCCTCACCATCAGAGATTGCATCACTGCTTACCATGGAGCGGAAGAAGTAATTGTATGATTTTCCACTTAAAAAAAGGTATAGGTAGGTATTATATGCCATTAAGGTCTTAAAGCCCCAAAAAGACTAAATACATTACAGTACATAAGCAGTTTTTATTCGTCAGAAAGAAACTTACAATTATTACCGTCACGGATCTTGAGCCCTCGGCGTCAGAGTAGAGATCGCTTTGCGCATTCCATACATTGGCGAGCCAATCGTCGTCGTTATTAGATACACGCAGCAAACGCGGGAACGAATCATGAGTGACGTCTATGACACGATGGCGCGGCGAGCCAATCACTGACACTTCCCGCCCCCGCGTTTCACTTCGCACCACTAAAGAGACCGAATATTTGACTTCTGCGCAACTTGAAGCCAGCGCTCAAGATCCGTGCCGGCAATTGTAGCCTCGTTAGAACACACGGAAGGTATACTAGTAACATTAATAGACCTAAAGTAAAGTCTAAGCTAAAAATGCGCAACCTTGGAGTCATACTTAGAACCTCACGCTTCGAAACTGTGGTAAACAATCACGCAGTATAATCCTAATTGTTTATTTTACGACACCCAACGGAAAAGGCAAGGTAGTCAGTTTAAAACCCTCGAACATAATGACGAAACGATGCTAAATTGGTATCCTATATTTAGTATGAACCATATTAAGCGTCGCCACACATGGGCCACAGCCACAAACGGCACTAGAAGCTAGAAGTGGCCACAAATGAAGCTGAAGCGCGTGACAGCCACTTGTGGCCGGTAGCTACTTTTTTAACCCATACGCGCAGTATCATGATGGACTCTGACGGAAAAAGTTTAAATGCGAGTGGCGTGTAGAGGCGTTTTGTATCGGCTCTTATTGGCCAGTAAGGACCACAAACCGCAAGAAACGAGCAGCGGCGATTTGTAGCGGGTAGCGGCCACTAGCGTCTCCATATAAAATGTATGAAACCTACAGCGGCGGCGTTTGTGGTCGGTAGTCCGTGTGCGCCCTATAGGGACACCACAATAGTTACGTATTTTGGACAGGTTTCATGAAACTCAAAGGTACAGGTACATACATCTAAATAATGCTGACATTCCACTTCCGTCCGATATTTGTATGTTTGAGAATTAGGATAATCCTCAAAGGTTAAAAGGATTTGGAGACATTTAAAACGTGGGTTGACCATGACCTGGATTTATATTTAAGACTAGTGAACCGCCCCGGTTTTGAACTGGAGCAAGTTATGTATAACATTGTTTTTAGTATATGCGTTCAGAAGTTTTTTCAGAATCAATAACCGTATCGATTCCAATCATTTTTACACCATGCTACATTTTTTCCCAAAGACATTTAAAAAAGATCACAAGTTGGACACCACCGACAATAAGTATAACACAGATCACGGCAGGTCATAGCGGACATTAGATACCAGTACACACGCTGAGTGTTTGAGGAAAACAACCGCTCAGTCACCCGGATGGCCCGGTGACCATGTAATGTGCCGACAACCAGTTAACATAACAAGTTTATAGCTTTGAGATTTTTCATGATAAAATTATGTTTTGTACTTAGAAATATACATAAAAATACTCTACACGTCTTTGGGTTTCGCATATACTAAAACAAACTAATATACAACATTAAGTTATATACATACGTACATAAAAAAACTTAAATACTAAATAAACTATTTATACTTAAACCTAACTATGTACATAAATATAATACAAAATGACAAAGTACGCTCAGGCGTCAAAGTACTCCTCCACATCGCTGTCATCCGGAAATGTGCCCAGAAGACTGGCAGCATTGCCACGTTGAATGGCAATGCTAATTCTTTGGGCGAAGAACGAGCCAGCCCTCTGGTCACGTGAAGTGTCGATCAGTCGGCGTAAAATTTCCTTGAAAAGGAGACGCGCACTCGGACCCCACGAACCAAGTGTTTCGACCCCAAACGGCTCAAAACTGTAATTACCAATAAGGTTACAGTATTTGCGCCGTTTAAGGGTCTCAGCAGCAGCAGCGGCAGCACCAGCACAGCCTGCCGTACTTGGAATATGGGATAGCGCAAGGATGTCGACACAGGTTGCGTCCCACACCAAAGGCCTACCCACCTTCCACGGTACCAACGTCATACCATCTGGTCTCTTCCCATCGTCACGTACCAAACCATTTGGTTCTAATACGGCAGGTACCCCGGCGGTGACAAGAGCTCGACGAATAATGTCGTTGATGCTAGCGTGTCGTGGTATGCGGCCTGCGCTCCTGCAACAGGACAAGACATGGTGTCCGAGGCTGTCGACACCTTCACCACAGTGGCACCGATGTGGAGCAACACAAGGTGCGCCTAAGCGTAGACAGGTAGCGAGCCTAAACGAGGCGTCATCCATCATAGTGCCTATGGTGGATGACGGGAGTGCCTGAAACCATAAGCCCGACTCTCATTCCCCCACAGCCAGCAGACGCGCACGCTCAGCAGTACTTGACGACGTATTTAATAGGTTATTCCGTACAATACTGCAGAGCGGCACATTCCACCGTCTCTGTGAGGCCAGGTTGTCGGGCAAATCCGTGTTGGGACAAGCCATTTTCCAAGCGTTCAACGCATCGGACAAGCACGGTACCTCAACATCAACCAGTGAGGAAGATAAAATATTCCTGGTTAATGTTTCAGTACTGTGCACCGAGGAGAGGAAAGCTGGTAAACTTATACTAGAAATTTAGTTAAACATTAAGTTATGTTCAGGATACCGATTAGGGAAATCTTCTCAGGGAACATACTAGTAATTGTGTGGTTAATGAGTAAGTAGAGCAAACAAACTGTTCCAGACCACGCAACTGATCAAGAGAGCTCTTAGGATCTTGATCGCTTCTTTTACTGCCGGACTAACTGTGAACGTTATGCCAAAATCTGACAAAACTTATACATCACACAGAGCAAGGCTTCGCCTCATTGGCAAACTGCTGTTAAATGGTGGACAGGCCACCGATACCCTCGAAACGGATTACAACACATTTGACTGACCTGTGGGTCTAATGGTTAGTGGCCCTGACTGCTATGCCGGAGGTCGTGGATCGATTCCCCCACCCAGGACAAATGTTTGTTTAATAAGCACGATCTTTTTTTTTCTGTCTGGGTGTAATTTATCTATAATATGTATGTATTCACAAATATATAAGTATGTTTATCAGCTGTGTAGTACTCATAACACAAGCTCTGCTTAGCTTAGCAGTTGTGGAAATTATTATTATTACATTCATTGTGCATAGTTTAGCCGTAGCTAAGGATTGGAATTCTACATAACTACAACGTGAGGATCTTTAAGGCTAGAGTGAATAGGTACTTATAAGCAAGCGTGCTCCGAGTCGATAACATAAACGCTTTCCATGATGGATGAGAGAATGGTAAATGGTACGAGCCTATCAAGAATTAAAAAAACTGGGCAAGTGGGAGAAAAAGTGGTGAGAGTCGGGCTCGCAGACTGAGGGTTCCGTACAAATAAATTTATGTAAATAGTTCAATTCCCGAATCGACTCTCGAAGATTTTTCCGAATAGAAGATTATTTTTGTGACGTGTCTAAAAATTTTCAGTTTTCAGATTTATTCCTATACTTCCTAGATTTTGCTTCGTGCCAAATTTTTAAGTTCTAGGTCAACGGGAAGTACTCTATAAATTTTTGATTCCCTTGAGAGCGCCTAAATATATTTTTTAGCGACATAAGTAAACGGCCGTATCTTTTTGTTTTCATAAACTTAGGATTTTTTCACAGCTTCAAGGGACCGCATACCTGATATATTGTTTTAATTTCAATTCGATATCTCCACGCGTTCTCGAGATAAAGTGTCTTGACAGAGAGGCAGACAGACAGACAACAAAGTGATTCTATAAGGGTTCCGTTTTTTCCTTTTGAGGTAGCTAAGGCTATAATTGAACCATATTTCTTTATACATTAACGTCAAATAAAGTAATGCAATACAGTTTAGTGTAAAATACGAAGATACATACACATACAGATATTGCAATTCAAATACAAAATAAAACTGCCCATTTCTACATATCAAACGTGACCTACCTCTACCTAAAAATTATTCTGTTTCTTGCTTGGTCTAGAGAGAGATACTTATTTAAAAACACGTATTGGTACTGGTACGGCACGTTTTCGTACAGGTATGCTGAGTGCGGCAGGTATACCGGCTGCACACCAAAAAGTAATTTTACATCTGCGCCGTCAATATGTCGAGCCTTTGCAGTGACGTCACTCGCACGAAAGTCACATTCGAGTTGATTGATTGAGTTTTGATGACATCCCCTTTATCTTTCATGGGAATTTCGAGAAAAGTTGCCATATTTAGCCATATGTTTAAGTGGAAGAAGCTCTGTTAAGTATATGTAACTCTGAATGTACTTTTCAATGTTTAAAGTGCTCACAGGAGCACTTAAAACATTGAAAAGTACATTCAGAAAAAGAAAAAGCATTATATTATTAAGCATTTATTAAAGCATTGATTTTATTTTTATACAATAAAGGACTCCAAGAAACTCAGAATCCTTATACTACAGAGTTATAAAGTCGTTGGTTTTAACAATAATTCATCTTATTTCAGACTTTTCTGTGTCTCACTCTTAAATAAAGGCCTCAACATACTTTCTAAATCTTCCAAACCTTAGGCGAATTAAGGCTAAGGTTCCCCCTCAAACACGACCAGATGGTCATTACTTTCGCAGTGGTCGACCTCGACTGCGGTTGGTAGTCAAAACATGATTAAATATTACTTAATAAAAAATAAATAAAATATGACAGGTTTTACAAGTGTTTATCATCATCAGCCTTTTTAGGGTTCCGTAGCCAAATGGCAAAAAACGGAACCCTTATAGATTCGTCATGTCTGTCTGTCTGTCTGTCTGTCTGTCTGTCTGTCTGTCCGTCCGTATGTCACAGCCACTTTTTTCCGAAACTATAAGAGCTATACTGTTGAAACTTTGTAAGTAGATGTATTCTGTGAACCGCATTAAGATTTTCACACAAAAATAGAAAAAAAGCAATAAATTTTGGGGGTCCCCATAAATAGAACTGAAACTCAAAAAATTTTTTTTCATCAAACCTATGCGTGTGGGGTATCTATGGATAGGTCTTCAAAAATGATACTGAGGTTTCTAATATCATTTTTTTCTAAACTGAATAGTTTGCGCGAGAGACACTTCCAAAGTGGTAAAATGTGTGTCCCCCCCCCTCTAACTTCCAAGATAAGAGAATGATAAAACTAAAAAAAATATATGATGTACATTACTATAAAAACTACCAACGAAAATTGGTTTGAACGAAATCCAGTAAGCAGTTTTTTTTTAATGCGTCATAAACTGAAAAAAAATACACTATTATTAAAACATCGATCAAAGTTACAACACATAACAAGAACTTTTATATTATGCTACTTGCTGCTATGGAACCCTTCATGGGCGAGTCCGACTCGCACTTGGCCGATTTTTTAATGACTCAGGCCCCCTCTCTAGGAGAGGGAATGGGCCGTAATCCACAACGCGTGCCCAGTGCGGGTTGGTGGATGTCACATGTCTTCGAATTTTTGGTTCTAGGACACGCCGGTTTCCTCACGATATTTTCTTTCACCGTTTTGAGAGCACTGTATAAATAAACTATTTATACAGGTTGGAAAGTCCCGCATAATCCATTGAAAACGTTGAATCCTCTGACCAGACGGGTGGTTGTCTCAGGTCCGGGCAACGACCCGATAGTTGTTTTCGAACTCTTGAATATATTCTAATCGCTTAGAAAACTTTATTATCACGATGTAGGATCTGTGTGACGTCAGGTTTTTAGTTCGTATGTTGTAGTATAGATGGCGTTATATAATTATATTATCTTAACGAATAGAAGGACAAACTGTGGTCCTCAATCACAGGCCAGAAATTGTTATTAGTTCTACAAGTGCTCCAAGTTTACTTTAACTTTTGGAGGGGCACTTAGGACTTAGACCAACAAAAAGTTTTATTAGCCATCAGATCTTACTTAGAAACTTATAGATGTTTCTTAGAATAATAATTAACTAGCTTTTGCCCGCAGCTTTTCAGCCCCATCGACCATCCGTTGCGAGCAATGTGCCCTGCTTAGCCTATGACGGTAACCACGATTCTCCTGTGGATAACTTCAATCCTGATCTGACCACGCAGAGTATTTTGACTTTGAGCTTTCTGATGAGACCAACTCAACACACTGGTCAGGGTTTACTGAAAAACTGTATTTCAAATTAAAGATTCATTCTATGCAACCGTCGCGGACACAGCTGTTTCAAATATGCTTCAATCTTCATAACAGTTTGATTATTAAAATAGCATATACTGAAATGAGCTGGTCTCAAAATTGAGACCGTTCAACCACGAGCGACATTGGGTTAAACCATGCAGAAAGGTGAAATGTAGAATTTATTTTTACTTTTTACGTGTACCGCAAATAAATATTAAAGTAGCATGTATTCCTATAGTTGGAATATTGGTTGGCTTACGTTTATATATCCCCCGGCAACAGAGGTAATCCCCGTGTGAAGCTAAAGCTTATCTTGCCAATTTATTTGTATTATTTTCACATTAAATAACTGTTTGTGCTCATTATTGGAAAACTAAATATAATAAACCGGACGTTCGGAAACTAAAGCGCAATAATCGAAAATCATGACAGCGACTAATGAGGTTGTACAATAAATTTGATTAATTTCAAATAGGTTAACACTGTATTAATGAATTTGGACAGATAATTAACTAAATAGGAAAAATAATTTAAATTGAAAGTGAATAGATAGGTAGGAAGGTACAAAAGCACATCCGGGAAAACAGTTCTATAATCGGAATTCAAACTTGTTTTTTTTATGCTTAACTAGCAGGTGCCAGCGACTTCGCCCACGTGAAAGAAGAACATAAAAGGATAAAAATATCCTTTGAACTATTCCAGGACAAGGTCTAGTCGTATACCTTTTATCCAAATCCTTTCAGTCGTTTGAGAATGAAGAAGTAACAAACATAAACACACACATTCGCAAACTATCGCCTATTATTATTGTTATAGTGTCAACAATTAATCATTATTCGACATTCATCACGGCGCACGGAATGATTAAAGCAGCAAATGAAGTAATCTTTGCTCCGTTGGTGTAATTTATGTATGACATTCCGACTCAAAGATTCATGAATAACAATAATTTTACAAAGACGAAAGTTTTTAAGCGTGTTTGTTTATTAGTTAGTTTGATGGCATTTGTTATTTTTTCACGTTCAAATGGCTAGACGGATGTCATTCAACACGGGTATAGCCCGTAGAATACTTTTTATCCCAGGAGTCTATTCCCCTAGAACAATTTTTTTAGGCTAAAACAACTAAAGAGCGGAATTCTCTGCCGGAGTCTGTGTTTCCCGATAGCTACAATCTTTAAGTCAAGAGTGAATGGGTTATTTCTACACCTAGCGTGGTCCATCGTCAGCCACATCATCGCTTACCATTAGGTGAGATAGTGGTGAAACGCGAATCTATCAATAATCTACACTAATATTATAAAGAGGTAAAGTTTGTTTTAAGCTATTGCATAGCTTCTATCGCGGGCCTTGAGCGTGGAGACCGAATCCAGAAATTCCGTAACGAAAATAACCTAACACCGGGGGGTGTTAGGTTATTTACTCGTTTGTTTTTTAAGCGTGGTGACCGATAAGAAAACAAATGAGTGAACAATCAATCAAAATTCAATAAGATTCATGAAAGTGTAACTTCAATTAACATCAAAGAAAAAAAATACTGCATAAATAAAATAAATAAATAATTATAATTGCATAAGTTGATAAAAATGCTATGCAATAGCTTTACCGCGGCAGTCCCCGAGTGCCACACGTCTTTTTTTTTGTTCATGGGAGGTAATCTCTGGAAATACTGGTCCGATTGCTAAAATTTGAAACCAGCTTTATTCCTAATCCTGAGTGACATAGGCTACATTTTATGTACGTGGGCAAAACTACGGTCAAAAGCTAGTAAAAAAAACCGCAGGTTGCACTTAGGTCACTAAACTTTTATTTTAAGCAATGAAAAGTTTCACCTACAGCTAAAAATCGAACAAATCCCGTTCCATCAATTCCTCTAGATCCTCAGCTTAGTTTCATATTAAAAGAGCGTATCGCCAGAACCGATCTGCGGTGCCCGTGCGCGATCAGGCTGCAATCTGTTACCTGGCACGCACTATTAATCTCTAGCTATCTAATAAATCGTATCTACGCCTGGAGCAGTACAATCCCAGTGTACTAATACATCGTTTGATATTATGGAACAGTTAATAGGCACTCCCTATGAGAGACTGTTAAAGTTGTGAGTTTTTTTTTTAGGTAACCACATCATTGCGCACCATCAAAATAGGTAGTGGTCAAGCGCGAGCCTTTTTTTTTGTGACGTAACTACATATTTACAGTTTTACCTTCATGCCAAATTTCGGGATTCTAGATTAACGAGAAGTACCCTATCAATTTTGATTTCCTATGATTTATCATCATCTTCATCATTACAGCCGAAAGACGTTCACTGTTGGACATAGGCCTCCCCCAAGTGTCGCCATAATGGCCAGTCCTATGTGTCTGTTATCCATCGGATTCCCGCGACTCTCATCACGTCTTTCTACTTCTCCTGCGGATATTTTCATTTCTGATGTGATCACGCAAGGAAATTCCGAGCATAACCCTTTCCATTGTCCTTTCGGACATTAAGTTTTCTGGAGACGCATTGTTAGCGACCACTTTTCAGAGCCATATTTCATCATTGGTAACAAGCACTGATCACAGACTTTCGTCTAGGGACACTGTGGTATATTGGACGAAAAGATAAATGCAGTGCGTGTCTGGAACTCTCTCCCACATTTTATTTGCGACAGCCCTTTTGTGGATGACTGAAGAAAATTAGAGAGCACACTGTTTCACCTGTCCTGATATTTGTCTGTACTCAAATCTTGCAAATTAAATTTGACCCACTTTCCGGTTAACGATTGAATTGAAATTTTGCATGTGTGACTGTCTGTCACTAATTCCAAATTAATAACAAAATATTATATTTGTCTTTGAACACCACGTCTGGCGACATGGGCCACTTAGACCCTCATAAATTGTCCTTTTAATGTGAAAGGAACAATTACAAAAAAGGGAAATATTTTAGCACAATTGTAAAGAAATGACCAAAATACCCAACACGTGCGAGCAAGTCGTGAGAACCAAGCGACCCAAACCTTCTTAGAAACAATACAAAAAAACAAAGCAATAATAAGTAATTGACAAGCGATACTGAGCCTTAAGGCGAGAGGAGGGACTCATGACTCGGCAGGATAAGAGACGCTGGTAGGGGACACATGGCTGGGGACTTAGCGTCAGGGCCGAGTAGGGAACACACGTCTAGGAGAGACTTGGCTTTAGGGCCCGAGAGAGGACGCACGTCCAGCTAAGCCATCTGACTCGGTATATCGTAGAGCTAGGTCTCGTTGTAATTCTTAGGAGTGCCAGTATTGTGATACAGTACTAGATATTATAGGTGGACTGAGTCCAGTTTAGGCTTGTCAAATATTTATAGTACAGGTCTGTGCGTGTGAGTCAGAGTACGAATGGATGGGCGTTGATTGTGATCTAGTGAGTAATGTGTAAGTACGCGAGTGAATCTCAGCGGCTGTGTTGAAGACTGAATGGGTGAGTGTTGTGTGTTTTATCTTTCCTTACTCCATCCTATGACAAGGTAACCTGAGCTTGCGGTTGGTGATAGGGACTCGGAGAAGGCCTTCCTTTGGAGTTAGCATGACATTGACTTTCCTTCGAGAGGACTTGACACTTCCAGCCATACTTGGCGCAACCATGACTGAAGCACTGCCAATTGAAGGTTGAACCGAATAAACATTCGCTACATGCTAAGGCTAGTTTGAGCCACATTGAGATCACGAACCACCAAACGTTAGCGACGGCTACCTCCCCCTAAGAACTGACTGACAGTAGAGTGATTTACATTGCTCTTGTTATACGCACACTTCCAGGGAGTGGGGGTAGGCTTCACCAAGTACCCCAAACTGCATTGATAGTCGTTCTACGGAACGCTAGGGAACGTATCTCGTTAAAACAACACACCGGTCTTCGGGCCTCTTACTGATACAAAAAAAAAAATATTTAGCGAGACACGTAATTTGGACTCATCTCTGGAAACTCCGCAAGCTAGACGTAGCTCGGAGACACGTAGGTTATGATGTCCTCACCTTTGGGTAGAGTAAGGAAGTGAGAAGTGTCGATAAACCACTTCAGCGTGAAGCAAGGCAACTGTAAATAGTTCTGCGACCGACTGACGATGCGTCACGCTTGTTTAAGTTTTGTATTGTCTTAGTGAAGAGGGAGTAGGCCGTTATAAGGAGTCATTTGTAGAAGAAGTGTGTCTTATCCAATAGCAGAGGCCTCACAACCCTTTGCCGTAGGATTGGTCAGGACACGCACGAGCGAAACGGATTGAAGTAGTTTCTAAAATAATTTAACTTGCAAATACAAGCGTCACGTGTCATATACCCTTTTGCAGCCCTCTCAGTCTCATAATATTCATAACTCAAAAGAAAAGTAGATTTTCCTTCCTTATCCCTTGGATTTCCAACCCTATTTGATTTTAACCTTGTTTTCTCAATTCCCCACCTAATCCCCTAGCTTTCTAAGTCGGGAGAAGGTGACGCATTCCTTGGAAATCCATTACTGTCGGTGGGAGCTTGTCCAAGTCACTGGTTGAGAGCTACAAGGGCGGGCGAATGGTGGCGCTCGCCCTCTTCCCCTTAGGGGGAAGCCGACCTTCATACCTTCATGTAGGGAAATTCAGGAAAAATGAAAATTTTATCAGCCTAGGGTCATATTGGAACAGTCACACATGCATGTGTAAATCAGATGACAATGCAAATTTTTTATGACATGGAGCTGATCTGATGATGGAACTGGAAGGTGGCTATAGGAACTTTGTAGTTAAACGACACAACCCCATCGAGTTTGGGCTCGTATGATTCGTCTATAGAGCTGTAAAAGTTTTCTATGAAAAAATTATTTTTATTAAAAAATTGTTAAATATACATATTAGACGTAACTATTTATGTTTATTTATATTGTCCTCTAGATCCTACCCTCGAATATGATCTCTCTATGTCACTCAAAGGTCAGCTGGGTGAAAACTCATTGTTGAGTTAAGCTCGCTTTTGTGCCTACATTCAATTGTCAACTCACTGTGTTTTAATATTAATTTTGTGTACAATAAAGAATTAGAAAAGAGACTAACTAATTGATAACACGGTCTGTTTTACAAAGCCTTTTTATTCGTTATTCGAAAGTGCTAAGGTTTTTTATGATTACTTCAGATTTATTTATAGTTTTTAGAGTGCTGGTCCTAATGAGAATCGTAACTTTAATAAAATTACTTTTTGTCCGTCTCTTATCTATCCGTCCGTCGGTTTTGAAGTAGAAATTATTTCAACCAAGCAAATTATTTTAACTCCTTCTTCGTAACTTCTTTATAATGCTCTGGTTTTTGAAATGTTCTTCCATCGTATTTTCGATTTTGCCACGTGCTTATAATTATATACATCGCGACCATTTTTTAAAACATAAGCCCGTCAATCTTTAGCGCTCTTGATAACCATACTAAGTCGAGTAGCCTGAAAGGAAAAGAAAGAGATCTATCTTACAACCTTCTTATAAATATAGTAGGTAATGCAAAGAGCTATTTGAAAAACGGGATTGACACTATAGTCCATCACGGCAGTTCAATCCAGGTCGGACACCCGGACAGGTGGGCAATGATTGTAAACAAGGATGTGGTCGACCATGGCAAAGGTGTGACGATCTAATCATGTTCGCGGTGCAACTTGACTAAACGTCACCCAAGACAGAGAAGTTTGGAAGAAGAAGGGGAAGCCTTTGTCCAGTAGTGGGACACAATTTAGGCTAATTAAAAACGAGTATTTTACAGTTGCCATAACGGATCTTGAGCGGTTGCGCAGAAGTCAAATATTCGGTCTCTTCAGTGGTGCGAAGTGAGACGTGGGGGCGGGGAGTGTCAGCGATGGCTCGCCGCGCCATAGCGTCATAGACGTCACTCCTGATTCGTTCCCTGCGTTGCTGCATGTATCTAACAACGAAAACGATTGGCTCGCCAATGTATGGAATGCGCAAAGCGATCCCCACTCTGACGCCGAGCGCTCAAGATCCGTTGTGCCTACTGTAAGAGTGTTTGTTCTAAATATAACATATAAAATCAAAATAACCCTGTATTTAAAACAAGAGAAAAAACTGTGATAAACATAAAATACGAGTAATCTACAATAGGGAAATTATTTATTATCAAAGAAAAGTAAATAGACACATTCATCTTACGTATCGGAAATCGTACGTTCCTGTTTCGGATGTTATGCTTACAGTAACACTACCGACCGTTTAGACAAGTATCGTAAGATTTATTCACAGTATCTATCCTCTTCTGATATACGGTTAGGATCAAAGCAAACGGGCCACTGATGGCCAGCGACAGCAACATAACACACTTTTTCATAAATTTTGTATAAACACTCCTTACAGTAACACTACCGACCGTTTAGACAAGTATCGTAAGATTTATTCACAGTATCTATCCTCTTCTGATATACGGTTAGGATCAAAGCAAACGGGCCACTGATGGCCAGCGACAGCAACATAACACACTTTTTCATATATTTTGTATAAAAACTCCTTACAGTAACACTACCGACCGTTTAGATAAGTAGTATCGTAAGATTTATTTACATTCTCTATCCTCTTCTGATATACAGTTAGGATCAGAGCAAACGGGCCACTGATGGCCAGCGACAGCAACTTAACACAATTTTTCATATATTTTGTATAAACACGCTGCACACGTGTAGCAGGTGGCGGCTACTCGCTACAACAGTGTCCATGACTCGCTACTTGTGGTCACAAAACGCCGACACCCGCCACTGTCGTACAACTCCACCCCCAGCGCAGTTAACCGTAACACGTTCTACGTATCGTAATCGTCACCATAGAGTACGACACCTCAATGGATGTTGATACATTCATATCTTTCATCGTAAGACTGCGCAGCAGGGAGCGGGTTAGAAAATGTGGCGGCTTTTGAACACCGCTTGCTGTCACTCGCTTCTGACCTGTTACAAATGTAACGTGGCGCGCGTCAACCACCGGTGGCTATGGTCAGTGGCTCGTTTGCACTGAGCCTTACTGGTAATACAACGTATTCCCAGCAGGATGTAATAGTATGACTTATTTGGAACAATTAAGCACCCAATGGAACGAAGGCAGGAAATCATAGGTTTAGAGAAGATAGTGTTTATAATTAACTTATCATAGACTCTTTGGGAACATTTTTGTGTGCGTACAGGTAAGGAGTGAAATTCCCTGCAAGAGCCTGTATTTTCTGATAGCAATAACCTAGGGGTCTCTAAGTAAACAGTGAATAGATTACTCCTAAGTAAGCGTGCTCCACCGATGACCCCATGAGTGAGAGTGACATAGTGATCAAGCGTGAACTTTTCAATAAAAAAAAACAACTTCAACGACTTAATTACAAATTAATATCTGCTATAAAACAACAATCACTAGAGGATTCTGTATAAACTAGTTAATAACGGACATGCATAATACTCATAGAGATACATACATATACCCATAAATAAAAAATAAAAATATCCTAACTTAAATCAAATTAAAATCATATTACTGTTATCTTAAAATTAAACCATGAATTAAGTTACATTATTAAAACTGTTGTTGAAGGTTTTCTCTGAGTTCGTGACTTTGAATATTTTGAACAGCTGAAAACTTTTCATAGCGATTAGAAACGATACATAAAGTAAATCCTTTTCACGCTAGAATATGGTTTAAAATATCAAAATTTCTACCATCATTATACATCAATATCCATCAAGTCAACGGAATTCACTAAATAATTCTACTTGAGCCAGTAAGTATAGATATCAAACATATTTTTTAGTATATACGAAAGCTGAAAATAGTTGGTTTCAGAATCAGTAACTGAATGGATTCCAATAGTTTTCACACCATGTTAATTATATTTTCAAAAATTAAAAAAAGACACAAATTGGACACCAACGACATTATGTAAAAAACAGGCTACAACAGGTCATGGCGGGCGTTAAACGCCAGCAAATGGCTGGGTGCAAGTGCAAAACAACCCCTCACTCGCCCTGATGGCCCGGTGACTATGTATTTTTGCTGACATTACAAGTTTATAACTTTGTGATTTTTCATGATAGAGTTATGAAATTTTGTACACAAATTCTTTACATAAAAATACTAGACACTTATTTCGGGTTTCACATATATTAAAACACTAATGTTGTATACTTTTGGCTTTGAAAAGTATTTTTTCTGAATCAAAATCCCGAGTAGACTGTACCCATTGATTCTGTGTAAACATAATTGCTTCCGTCGCTTCCAGCCACGTAAATTATATTGTTCCTTTTGTCTGGCATCGATGCAGAAGACAAGGGAAGGATTTGTGGCATTCTAAGCTATGCCACAGTGCTCTGTAACTCGCAAATAGTTGCTGTAACGACCCTCTCGTGATGCTTTGTGTTCCTAGTACCTGATGTTGTAGGAATTTGTGTACACAGATCCGGTACATGAAACGTATCGATTTTGAAGCTGGTGATGTAATGTTGAAGGAAATATTACATATATCTACCTATATATAGATAGCATGCACCATAACAAACAATATACATACATTGAAACTTTTGACAGATACATAAATTGTTAGATAGAGCGGTTTCATCGCAACTTCAAATATTAAAAAAAAAACCCGGTCAAGTGCCAATCGGACTTGTACGCACTGGGTTCCATACCTTTGTCTATATAACATAAGACACTATATATAAGCAAAAAATCACATTTGTTGTATAGAAGCCCCTCTTAAATACTTATTTTTTTTTTAGTATTTCTTGCTACAGCGGCATATAGCATCTATAAAAACAGTTGTCTAGCTATTAAGGTACATGAAATACAGCCTGGTGACAGACAAACGGACAGTGGAACCTTAGTAACAGCGGAACCCTTTAAAACAAAGGTGAACATTTTTTATTGGGTATAAAATGACATTCTAAGAACGCCTTACTTCTCTTTCTATCTTAATCTGCAAATAAAATTATACTACTAAAAGCTCCCCTAAAATATTACAAAGGAAAGCCGGTTGTCGCTTCGTCTAAAACTGAAAATTATGAAGACCTCGTGCTAAAGAAATTAAAGTGCAAATTCGTTCATACATCCATCTTCATTCTTCCTAGTTTAGCTAACTGCGGCCCTTTTACAATCAACTAATGGATGACATAGAAGAAAATGTGAAGGGAATTACGAATCAGATAAATCTTTCCTACCTTAGGTCTAGATTTACTCAGCTCTGCTATCTTGAGTAAGATTTTTAGTTTTCTACGTCTGTAAAAGAGTTTTTAGAAATCTTTCAGTACCTAGTACTGAAAGATTTCTAAAAACTCTTTTACAAGGAAAATTTTGAATTTCGTTCAATGAATGGCAATTGATTTGCCTCTTTTAGTACATTGGAAAGAAGTAATGTCTATATACATATTCCATGCATTACAATTAATACTTATTACTTGTATGAAATTGACATTGGCGGGGATTACGCGTGCGGAGTAATCCCGCATGCGTGACCAAAACCGCACGATATTAAAAACACCCTAGAAGTTATAGAGAATTAAAAATAAACACTGACTGCGAACCTACCAGATGGTATGCCGCGACGCAATTGTTGATGGTGAGGATCACTACTGGTAAGTCAAGCCACGTTGCAATGCAATTTTTTAGACGAAGAACGAGCCAGCCCCCTTTTAATATCGTACTCAGACACAATAGAAAGACAATGAGAGAGTGAACGCCTGCGGTCGCTTGGGGTTTAATGAATTCATTCATTCTAATAGTATTAAACAAAAATAAGCTCTCTGTCATGTTATGTTTACTGTAAGTCCATCTCAAGCTATTGCCTTGAGAAAGTTCAGCTCAGTTCTTCAAAGCTTCAGTGACATTTCGCTGAGAAATTGAAATACAATGTCGAACAAAGACTATTATTTCTAACACGTCTTGCTTTCTACATCGATGACATACAAAGGAACATCGAACAAGTTGATTTAAGTGGCAGGAAGCGACGGAACCAATGATTATTGTTGTCGCTTTGATTTTGTTCGACATTTTCGTTAAGGGACAGTAGGAAACTTTCTCAGTTGTTGTGATAAAAAGAAATCTTTGCAGAATAGTGTACGTCTTTCTTGTAACTAATCAAACAGGCTTGAAGGAAAGGGATGGGTTTTTTAGTCAGTAAGAGTCTGACACTATCTCCCGCTCCGCCCAAGAGCGGGGGTTGTCATGAGATGATATTTCCCATCGAAAAAACAAAACACTAATATTATAAAAGCGATTGTTTGTATGTGTGTGACTGTGTGTTTATGAGTGTTTATTACTTCTTCAGGCCCAAATAGCTTAAAAAAATTGATCGAGGCACACAGAGAGACGATGTCCTAGAATAGCGCATATGATAATTTTTATTCCGAGAGAGAAAATCTACTTTCACTCAGATGAAGCCGCTGACAGAAGCTAGGAACCAAACTTATATTATAAAGACTAAAGTTTGTGAGTGTGTTTGTATGTTTGGTATTTTGACATGGTCAAACAGAATCTAGAATAACCCATAGACTACTAGTACTTTTATTGCGGGAGTATATTTTCTTTGGATAATTATCTATTTTCAAGCGAGCAAAGCCGGTGGCATTGCTCGCTTGAAATGGTGTATAGCTTTATGGCCATTTTAAGTTATTCGTAAAATAATGGTGATGCTTTTTAACAGCAAAGAAATATTTCAGGGTCATGATATTTTCAAGTTAGGCACGCCATTTCTTATTTAATCTACGAGTTTTGAAGAGAAATAAAATTGGTATATCTTTCGAATGAATTTGTAGGTTTACGACTTTGTCACTGTTTTGAACTAAAACGAGCTTTTGACATTCTTTTAGTTTGTTTGTTAAACTGACGACTACTGGGTGAGTTTCTAATGACAATGTTACAGGGGGTGAAAATATTTGACGAATACTTAGTCTTAGAACTTTATCTTTGTCTAAGGACGAGACGCAGTAAAATATGGCTATTTTTATTTTTATTATTACTAGCTGTGCCCGCGACTTCCTTCGCGTGGATTACAGGATTTTGAATTATAATTTTTTTCTAAAATAAAAGTAGACTATTTTACTCCTTATTATATTAGCTACTATTAAAAAAGTCCCGTCAAAATCGGTCCAACCATTTCAGAGATTTGCCCGGACAAACAGCCAGACAGACACAAAAATTGTAAAAAATGTTATTTTGGGTATATTATTATTACTTGATTGCGCGCTTTTACGTAAATCATAAAAAAAATTTTTTTTGGATTTTTCTAGGAAAACAAATATATAGAAACCAAAATTTTTGGCCAAAAAAATTTCGTACAAACGTGTCGTACAAAACGCCAATTAAGCGTTTTTCAAGGACATTCAAATTGTACAGACATATATAGAATCGGCGCTCGAGGGGATAACCTTTCCCGCGATCTTTCGCGCGCTCTCTAAATCACACGACAGCAGACATACGAAATTTTATATACGAAGTTTGCATCACTGCTTACCATCAGGCGGGATCGCAGTCAAGTACTAGTTTATAAGAGATTTAAAAAAAAATTGTTCGTTTTGGATAGACCTTCAAAAAAACGATTATTTCATCGATAAATAGATATTAACATGGTATAAATTATACCTTCCCGGAATCCTTATGAGTTTTCCTATCTACTAATTTTACTACAAAAGAAAAAAATATTCATTTATAAGATACTTTCAAACCCCAAAAGCTCACCAATGTATCAAAAGTCATTCTTTAGATAAAATACCACATTCAAAAGCCGTTTGAATGTTTATAATTACACGGGATTTATTCAAATTATCATGCTCGGTAGGTAGTTAATATTTGGGACTTCTTTTACCCAAAACAGACATGATGAGTTGAGAATTTTTTGATTAAAATGCTAATTACTTCGTAATTACTTCAAACACTTTTTTACTCTAAGCTTACATTCGCTTGAATTTTCCTCAAAAAAAAAAAATTGCTATGCTTCTAAATAAAAAAGGGACGTACTAAAGAGAATTTAAAGAGGATTTTAGTAGCGTCCTCGTTTTATCAATAAGACCTTACTCTAAATATGAGTGTTAATCATTTATTTAAAGTAATTTTATTGATATATTTTGTACTTTATTGAAAAAAAAATATTGCACTCGGATAGACCATGTCCTAATTGAAATTTTTTTATGCAGGGAGTATGTTCCTTTGGAATAAGTTTCTATTTTATTGCGGTTGAAGTCGCTGGCAGCAGCTAGTTAATTTTTTAAATAAAATATTGGGCAAGCGCTAGTCGGACTTACACACTGGGGGTTCCGTACAAACTTTTCTACCTACGAGTATCGACGATTTTTCCGAATCGCAAAAAAGTATTTTTTGTGATATATTTGTTCCTATATCTGTGTTATAAGACCTTGTTTTATGCCAAACAGGATTCTGGGTCAACAGGAGTACCCTATGAATTTTGATTCCCATGAGAGTGTCGAAATAAGTACAAACTTAGAACTTTAATTTTTTCACAGCTTCAAGGAACCGCAGACTTAAGTATATGGTTTCAATTTCAACTTGCTACCTCTATGCGTTCTCACAACGACAAACTAACTACAAAGTGATCCTATAAGGGTTTTTCTTTCGAGCTACGGAACTCTAAAAATAACATTGTAGACGAAACACTAATAAAAGAATTTAAATTCCATTCAGAAGTAGCAATAGACGTTCAAATAAAAAAGAACAATGCCTTTTATGCTATTACGAGTACCTTCGCAATGGAATCAATTTTTGAAGTGCAACACAATGCTTTATCCCGAGTCCAACCGTATCCATTGAAACCAGGTCGTCTAGTTAATGATTTGTTAATTAATCTCCGCTATTGTGGACTGTGTCTATGTGTGTATGGGATATTGTATCTTTAGGTGATTGTACGGTATTGTTTCGTGTGGTAGGTGTTGATAGATAATATGCCTTTGCCTAATTTGGGGCTGATTGATTCAGTATAAACGGGCGCTGGATAGAATTGAGTGAGCAATGTATGAGGACCTCAATCTTTCGACGGCAGGCTACTTGCCTGACCATAGAATTCTATAAACAAAAAAAAAATTTAGGAAATTAAAAAAAAAGGGTTTCCCGTCTGAATTTTTTTTTGATCTTAGTTTAAATATCATGCGTTTAGCAGTTAACGGCTATTTAAACGATATTCTGTTTGAAGAGTTTAATCATTGTTCAAATCTGCATGCGTTTCTAATTTGTAGTTGAACGGTTAAAATTTTCATTAGACCTACTAAGCTTTAATATGGAAAAGTTATGAAAACTAATCTCTAGAAAGTATGAAACTAAGTTACTTTTCGTGCCTGTCTGACTGTCCGCTAAAGAACTATTAAGTTTTGAATAGTGTAACAACCATGCAGCATACGCATGTTGAATACGTCTTTTTTATGGTGGGAAAAAATCATCCAATGACAACCCCCGCTCTTGGGCGGAGTGGGAGATAGTGTCAGACTCTTACTGACTAAAAGACCCACCCCGTTCCTTCTAGCCTTCATACCGGGGCTCGAGCTCCCTTTCGGATAACCCTGGCCCCAGTAGGCTTCGACCCGGCTGGGTCCCTGCTGTTGCTGCCAACTCCTTGAGGCGCGCGGGAACAGTGCGCGCCGTCGACGACTTGGGCTTGGTCCGGACAGTTACCGGACGGCCGGACAGCGAGCTACCCATTGCTGACTGTCCGCAAGCCCGTGTTGAATACATCTCAAATGTCAGGATTGCGGACAAGCAATGGGTAGCACGCTGTCTGGCCTTTTGGTAAGGTCGACAGCGTGTAGTATTTCACACGCACTTCAAGGAGATGTCAGTAAACTCGAAGGAGTCAAGTAGCGCCGATGCCTGCTAAGACTGCGGGAATATTTAAAAGAGTTAACATAACCCTAAGATGCAAAGAGCAAATTACCCTTTTATTTGCTCTTTGATTTTAGTCAGTAAAAACCGGCCAAGTGCGAGTCGGACTCGCCCATGAAGGGTTCCGTAGCAGCAAGTAACATAATATAAAAGTTCTTGTAATGTGTTGTAACTTTGATCGATGTTTTAATAATAGTGTATTTTTTTCGATTTATGACGCATTAAAAAAAAACTACTTACTAGATTTCGTTCAAACCAATTTTCGTTGGTAGTTTTTATAGTAATGTACATCATATATTTTTTTTAGTTTTATCATTCTCTTATTTTAGAAGTTAGAGGGGGGGGGACACACATTTTACCACTTTGGAAGTGTCTCTCGCGCAAACTGTTCAGTTTAGAAAAAAATGATATTAGAAACCTTAGTATCATTTTTGAAGACCTATCCATAGATACCCCACACGCATGGGTCTGATGAAAAAAAAATTTTTGAGTTTCAGTTCTATGTATGGGGACCCCCAAAATTTATTGCTTTTTTTCTATTTTTGTGTGAAAATTTTAATGCGGTTCACAGAATACATCTACTTACAAAGTTTCAACAGTATAACTCTTATAGTTTCGGAAAAAAGTGGCTGTGACATACGGACGGACAGACAGACAGACAGACAGACAGACATGACGAATCTATAAGGGTTCCGTTTTTTGCCATTTGGCTACGGAACCCTAAAAATGACACTCTCCCGTCCCACCCTGCAGAAGTCATACGCTTTAAAAAGCATGTCATGTAAACATTAACCCAACAGACTGTAATATCTTGGCAGGACATTCAAATGCACTGAAATCACATACTGTTGACAGTTGCTTTGCCAGCAGGATCTACATAAGCTGCCAAGATAAACTGGCACACTCTAGTTATATTGTGTTCTCGTATGGATGACGAAGTCTTATCGTAATTGCTTACTGGCATTAAAAGGTTTTTCACTAATGAATTTATGACAGACTGTCAGATTAACAGATGTCAGCAAAACCGCTGGCGCCCAGCAGGGCCGAAGCCAACTGAGAGCGAACCCATAGCCGTCTCTGAAAGGAAAACTCGGAGCCCTAGAACGTATACCTACATAGGTGTAGGTTTTAGTCAATAAAAGTCTAACCCCACTACCCTCTATCCTAGATTGGGAGAAGTCTTTAGATGATTTCCCACCCCAAAAATAATACTTAACTTTATTCTTTGAGGATAAGACGGTAACTCAGACTGAACTGAAAAAAAAAAATTCCCACCAATTTTCCAAGTGACGTGATCTGTCAAACCGCTTTTGTTCTTCTTTGTTTGTTACTGGCCATTTTTTTAAATATTGTGAGGTGATCAAAGAAGGCGTAATAATGTCAACTACAAGTTAAGATATTTTATTGTGAGAAATAAACGTTTTTTTGCTCGCCTTGGCGGGAACACTGCTATGCCCTCAGAAAAAAAATTTTCACCATAGCCATAGTCTATATAAAAATATTTTCGCACTTTTTTTCCAAATGACGTATTCTGTTAAACAATTTTTTTTCTTCGTTTGTTACTGGCAATTTTTTTAATAATACTTAGTGATCTAAGAAGGCCTTATTATTTCTATTACAAGCCAAAATATCGTGAGAAAAAAAAATAATTGTATCTGTTTTCCTTAGGCCTAAAAGCCATAGCTAGGTAGGTATGTTATAATATTGATAATCGCAGTATCTCACCAGAAGGTATGCTGTTAATCAGTTACTAGGAATCTAGGTAGGTACGCATTATACTTGTAGTCGTCAGTGATATGTTCACTTTCCCGCATTTTCCACGTCCCTATATCAAGATTGTGAGGGACTGTACGAAGAGGATTATTATGTAAATTAAGTACCTACCTACATAAAATTGATTTTAATATACCTAGATATTATTTGTGTTTCCAGCATTAGCTGAAAACGGTTACGTAATTAATTACAATTGTATTAACCGTGGGCGTAAACTTATCAGCTTGAGTAGCATCATGTTTATTTTAACAATGTTTGTAACTATAGTAAAATTGTAAATTAAATTTAGGACCAAATTAAACATCACGACAGTCGCTCACATCTTCACCTCTTTGACATCTCCACTGGCTACAATCCGAAAATAAAAAGAAACAAGTCCGACGACTCATTCTGATCCAAAACAAAAACCGGCCAAGAGCGTGTCGGGCCACGCTCAGTGTAGGGTTCCGTAGTTTTCCGTCCGTCACAAAAAGTGTACCCACTTATGAGTTAAAAAAATGCTTGCATAGGTATACGATTATACTACAAACTTAGTCCAGAAATTATTTTGTACAACTTTTTTGTCTTTTTTGTACAAAACTGTTCTTTCCATCAAATTTCTAAACTTATAGTTCAAAAGTTAGAGGGGGGGGGACACATTGGTTTTTACTTTTGGAGCGATTATTTCCGAAATTATTGACATTATCAAAAAATGATTTTAGTAAACCCCTATTCATTTTTAATTACCTATCCAACAATGCATCACACGTTAGGATAGAAATTAAAAAAAAAAACACTTCCCACTTTACATATAGGGGGGCTACCTTAATAAAACAATTTTTTCCAATTTTTATGTTACCACTTTGTCGGCGTGATTGATATATATATTGGTACCAAATTCGGCTTTTTAGTGCTAACGGTCACAGAGATTTAGCGAGGAAGGACAGACGGACAGACAGACAGACATGGCGAAACTATAAGGGTTCCTAGTTGACTACGGAACCCTAAAAAAAGAGATGTACCTACTGTAACAAAACCATTATAACTTGTTACAAAATATAAAGCTATTACTTTACCAATTAGCGCTCACCATTTGCAAAAAGTAGCTGATCACTTCTGCCCACTTCTTCAGAGGAAACGGGCGTGATATTGTGATGTATCGTTATAGGCAAAACTAAGTTCGAACTCGGCCTCGGCCACATCTGCTTTGATAAAACTTATTTGGTTGAAGGCTGATCCCGAAATACTTGGAAAAAGCTAGATCACTAGAACGATGGGAACTTTGATGAATCTATGAAATACGTGCTTATTATATTGAGATTTTTTTACATATGACTAGTGACAAAATATTTTTTCGACACTTTTTATGTTAAAAACATCTTTAGTAATGAAAAAGTTAATTAAATATTTAAAAAAAAAATTAGACCTCAAGCGTACCGGAAGACGCAGCGTTGGAAGACCTCCTACAAGGTGTGCCGATAACCTGGTAAAGGATGTGGGAATCCAATGGATGCGAGATGCATAGGACCGTTAATTTTGGCGACACTTGGGCAGACCACTTTCGGCTGAAATCAAGACGATTAAACATCGTCGACCTCTGAAATGTAGAACTTGGAGTACAATTTTAATTTGTCTTGACGTTACAAATGCTTACGTATGTAGATATGTATATATTGCTATTCCAGCTAGCCGTACAAGTTAAGTCCTCTACCATATGAACATTCTTCATTCATACTCTCTAATATAATTTTTCTTATAAAATTGTATGAAATTATTCCTGAATTCCAGCATGTAATAAGAATCGTTCTGAGTACACTTTTGTTTCGTTACATTTTCCGGAACTTGGTTCGACTTTTATCAGTGAGTAAAAATAATGAGAGCATCATTATTTCTCTTTTAAAAATATATTATTTCATGAACCGTACAGCAAAGCATTGAATGCGTTAGATTGACGAAGAGCTAAAAGATGAAAGTTACTTGAATTCACTCTTGACAGAAAATAATAGCAGAGACCAATCTACCGATAAATGTGTTATGCCTTATATTCTTAAAAAGTTGGTAATATTTCCCAACCAAACAAAATAACATATTTAGATATTACACTATTACACGTTCAATTTATTACAAACGTAGCAAGTCTCAAATTGCCTCGCACGAAAGAATTTACCAAAACTTTATAAATTTTAAAATTAGAACCACAAGCGTCTTCCAGAAATTCTCGGGAGAATTGACCAGAAACTAAAATGCTACCGCCGCTACATGTCTAGACTTTGACATATTTATGTTTCTAAGCTATTTCCAGCCTGTGTGGATGTATTGGAATATCTATAGTTTACAAAGGTTGTGCTGAGTGCTTCTAACAATATCTTTCAATATATATGTCATTTGGTACGGAACTTTGCTTCACTGCAGACACTTTTGGCGTTTCCGTAGGAATATCTAGACTAATAAATTTCTTATTAGTGATCTCATAATTTCCTGCTTTATTAGGCTTTGAATGATTAGATGTTATATCCGAAATAGCCTAAACTTCGTAACTGTCATTACGCCTTTTACTTCGCGCCAGATATCTTGAGTTGTAGCCAAAACAGTACGTGTATTTTAAGCACGATACTCGTCTTGACATATTTATGTTGCAAAGCTATTTCCGAAATCTATGATGAGATGTCAATAAATCATTAGAGCAATCAGAGTTTACAAAGGTCTAGTTTAAGTGTGTCCTGAATACTGCCGCCATAAAGAAAAAGGACGTATCTGCATAAAGTACGAAACGGAGAAAAAAATATTTAAAGATTTAAAAAACTAAAAAATACTCTGTGCGAAAGGAAATAAACAAAATAATAATTATCTGGTGCAAAAGTCTGTATTAGAATTGGACCTGTAAGAAACAATAACTATGTAAATTTTAATTAAATAATTGTTATGTATTTAATAAATGTCTTTTTCCGTTTCATTTTAGTAAAAAAAATGCAATAAAATACGTGATGCTGCAATAAAAAGACGTTTCTGGCTAGATACGTCCTTTCAACTTAGTTTTTTTTTAAACGTCTTTTCTATATAGTGATAATGCGTTACCAGATTTTAGTTAACTAAATAAAAAAGGCTTTAATAGCCATTTGCGGCTTTTCAACTTAGCAAGCTTTTTACTTAATGACCTTAAAAAAATACCTACAGATTTTAATATCCTTAAATGTAAGTAAACTGAAATACATTTTAACTTAATAATTATCTTGTATTAAATAAAACAAAAAGTATGGGAATCAGACCAACAATTTTTATAAAGAATAATAAAAAATAGCAATTACAACTTCTTTTAACATAAAGTTTCACTCTTTTAAAAACAAAAATTATAAAAACTGTCTAAGTTTGTACTAATTAATAATAATCACGGCTTTATAAGGTATATCTTATAATAAACTCTTCATCATAAACTTAGTGCAACCTCACCTTCCGCATGACACAGGTTCTCATCGAACATGGTAAATTCGGGAGGTTCCTGCACCGGATTCGTGCGGAGGTGACGCTCGGGTGTCGCCACTGGGTGTACCACCCGGACACATTTCAGTACACGGTTATGGTGTGCTCCGCTTGAGCAGAACATCACCGGGTTCTTATGAGGGCGATCGGCGGCAGCGATCTCTCGCGCCAGATCGCGCGTACAGGCTATGGTCCGGAGCGAGGAGGAGTGGCAGGCGCGAGCCTTCTTCTGCGAAGCAGTAATGCTAGCAAAGGAGGTAACGGTGCATCAAAATGCATCAGGTAACGGCGCTCACTGCGCTCCAGCCGCCGCCGGGATTCCGATCCTGATTTCCGGCCACCGTAGGCGCGGGTTTGCGGACGGCGAGCAATGGGCTGTCGGACCGTCCGGTAACCGTCCAAACCGAGCCCAAGTTTACGACGGCGCATACTGTTACCGCGCACCTCAAGGAGTTGTCAGTAACCGTAGGTAGGCCCCTAGGCAGGGTCGAAGCCTACTGGGGCCAAGAGTCCGTTCCTAAAGGGAGGCTCGGCCTCGGTATGAAAGGCAACAAAGGAACGGGGTGGGTTTTTTAATCAGTAAGACTCTGACAGTATTTTCCACTCCACTCAAGGGCGGGGAAGTCGTCTGGATGATTTCTACCAAAAAAAAACCGTATCTTTCAGTTTTTTTAATTTGTTTTCTCTGCGCCGGTGATTCATCCTGTCCCTTTTTTTGTAAGACTTTGTGGCATATCTTCCTCGCTTGAGACTCAGGGATAGTAACGTTAATTGTCTGTGAATAGGGGATGGTATTTGTAGAAGAATCTAAAAATTCTGAACTGAGGGGTAAAAATTTTTTATCAAAAACGGAATTGTCTGAATCGAAATCAAGGTCTGAGCTGCAGCTATGAAAATTGGCATCATCCAAAGCGATATTTTCGTTCATAGAGGGCACAGGAACTCATGATTATTTGTATTCAGGTTTGATTTCTGGTAAGAACTGGTTGATAGCACCAAAGAAATTATTTTTGAGGATCGATTATGCTGCATTTTGTCACACTGAAACAAAAAAGTAAAAAAAAAATACTGGCGCAGAAGATAGAAATGAAAAAAACTGGAAAAAAACCCTTTTCTAACGCTTTTTTTTCTAGTGTTAGGTTGTACCTCCATTGAATAAAATATGGTATGTGGCTGTTTAGGTATTAACGGAATTATAAACATTTTATTCATCAAAGAGAAAAAAAAGTGGTGTCTCAATGTTCATTTTAAATGACTGTGAACTGTTCATTGTAGCTTTAAGGGTTGGGTTGATCATTTTAATGATTAGAACTCAATAAACCTTAATTAGTTTCGATCCTATCATATTTTAAGTTGTGTAGTCAAAATTAAGTTCACTACCCTGACGCTGTCGTCTTAAAGTAATAGTGTATATACTCAAACTCTTCATTGTGATAATAGGTACTCAACCGTGTAGTGTAAACAAATTCAAGAAAGAAGGGATTTCCTAGAGTAAGGTAATATTGTTTTCTAACCGATTCATTTAAATTTCAAATATTTTAACATAAAAGCAATTATATATTTATTTGGTAAGTGCCACTTGATAATTTGCTGTTTAATTAATCTTAAGGAAGTTTGACTTACGATTTTTCCATAGTTATAACTCTGCCTGGACGTAACTGAAGTGCAGTATTGCAACCCACTTCACCCCGCACAACTAACAATACTAAGTAGGAAAGGCACTACTGCCACTTGCGCCTGCTCATTTTTTGTAACACTAATTTGAAAAGGCACATCTACGCAGAACAGTCTTTTCTTCGTATGACCATGCAGAAGTGTCTTTTCATTTTATGATGAATTATAATTTTTTTAAATAAATAAAACGCTTCTACTAAAATGCGTTTTTTCAATTTAGTGTACGACAGAAGTGTCTTTTCTTTTTAGTAACATTTGATTCATATCGCAAATGCGTCGTATTTAACAGTTAGATTTATACAGTTCCGTTTAATTTATGTGAATTATAAAAATACTCGTAGATGCCATTTTTTTTAAAGATTTAGAATTTGTAGGTAACTCAATTTCGGCAAAAATGTTAGATACGTCTTTTTTCCTTATGGCGGCAGAATATCAATCAAACAATACAGTGTGGTTTCGGAATCAGTGATATTATGATCTACATACACTTCCACTGTATTTATATGTACTTGCTTGCAAGTCGAAAGATAAACTCCATCCATTACTTGATTAACGTACTATCTTGATTAATTAGTTTGATTAATATCATAATTATCTTAATGGGCAAGTCGTAAAAATGATGAAACCCATTTTATGTATAGTTAATATCCCCAGTATCTTCACTGTCTTTATCAATGAAAACTAATACCTTATTATTTCCGTCTGTATCAAGAATCTGCCTCTCCATATTTAAAAATTTAAAACTTTGGGAACTGGCCAATACCCATACGTTACTCCCCGAACTGTATATCATTGTAGAGACCATAGTTTACAAAGGTCTATCGGGGTGGCGGACTTTAGTTATGCATGGCCCGGTGTCCCAGGCCTCCGTTAATTATGACGAGGTTCGCACTACACTTGAAAATTGGATATTTAGGCCTGAATACGAGATTTTCGTGTTACTTTACAGATGATGCTGCATACATTGTTGTGTTAGTGTGTCTAAACCAATCCCCCAGATTGGTTTGGTCGTGGCCTGTGCCTTTGATTATATGGAGAGTTGATATTGTAAGCTCAACGTATATGCTTTTAGTAAACTAGAATCCGTGATTTCTCTGTAAAAAATTTCGCCTTCTTTTATTTATACAATAATACAGCTGCTTAGACTTCATTGTTATCGTTAATAGCGTGTTTACCTTTACGAAACACATTTCATGTAAAAACAAATGAACGCATTTCTTCTATTGTTTCATTTAGGTTTATTTACTAAAAATGGTCTCAATCTACTTTATGACAAAGATGCTCGCCTTCTATAGTCAATTATCTTACGTCTAGTGCTAGAGACTTAATGAATTTGACACGGCCGTTAGCGAGTTCACCTCACTGTATAATTTAATCATTAGTATATTCAACTACCCCATTAGTATACAGTTAGTTAGTTACTCAACGAACAATGCCACCAATTTGCCAAACAACCGCGTACTATTACCACAACAACTGGAGCCTAAATTTTCTAATCGGCAATCCGTCCTATCTAACCTAATAATTTTATGCAGTTCGCAATTAGCCGCTACAAAGAGATTTATTAACAACTCTGGCAATGCATTGTGACTGTCAGTACTTTGTCATTTTAATCTTCTGTGACCTTTGTGGCAGTTGCGCGAGTGTTAAACTGGCCTACTGTTTATGCATTTGATTTGACCTAGGGATAAGGTGGTTTCGTATGTATGAAGCAGTATGAAGGGAATCTAACACTAGGGTACAGTGTTTTGTCTTAACTGTGCTGATTGTCTTAGTCTGTAGTCTGTCACTGAGCTTATTAAAATAAAATAATTAATATTGCATATGACAACAAATAGTAGAATAACTTCAATGATAATAACACCACAAAAAGATCTTCAATGATACTGTTACGTACGTGGGTAATCAAATGCCGATTTACTGACGAGAGAACTTTATTTACCACAAACAATGACAAATTAGTCCAGTCAACAATAATCCGAATCGCAATTAACACTAGAGTACCGTTACACTATCGCTTTAGTCGTTAAGTAAAATCACTTCAAGTAATAGGGTAGTTCGCTCTTGATCGCAGTCGAAATCACAACTGACTCGCTTCCGGCCGGGGGCCCGTATTTATATGCGGAGCCAAGAAAATTCTAGATACCGACGTCCCCGGATCTTTCCAGAATTCCAGAACAATTGAATCGCTTCTCGAAGTCATAAATCATTTTTATTTCTCGTAATAATAAGAGTCACTTTCATGCGAATTTTGACTCTATTGTTAACGTCGGAGAGTACAATTTCCCTTATCGGTTAGATATATGCCTACTACTATTTGTAGGTATGTTGTGGATGTTTCGAGATTTTTCCAAGTCTGTCTAAGCACAACTACTCTAGACCTTTCGAACAGCAATGCGTTTTAATTATTACGTGCCACTCGTTATTTTCTCGGAGATATGGCGTGTTCACGTTTAGTGGCGTAACAATACCTTTTTTGGTGTGGTGGCTTTGAGCGGGGATAGGAATGTCAAACCTTTACTGACTAAAACTCACCTGTGTTGCATCAGTTACGTTTGCGATTCAGAACCGTAGTGACACTTTAGAACAATCCTGCAACCTTTTTATCCTGTCTCTAAAGAGACGCTGACATCTCTTTGAGACCCGCGTGGAACACAACGCATCTTTATCGGACGCGATCTATGCATTACTCGCGAGTCAGAAGCCGTTGCAGTGATAGCTGCCTCTTCCTATTGCTTTCTACCACCTTCTTCGCTTTCATTGCTGCTTCATAAACGAAGTAGTTGGTAGAATCATCACAGCATTGATTGGTTGGATTTGTTTTTTCACCACAACATTGTTTATTTGCATGTATTTATCTAAGTATGTATTTACTATTGTATTTGTCTCTCTTCTGTTTGTCTATTTATTAAGTTGCACCTGCCATGTTGTTTTTGAATCACCCTAAGGTCGACTGGTAGATAATGCCTAAGGCATGAAGTCCGTCTTTGTGCTGTGTAATATACATAAGGCATAAATAAATAAACAGTTAAGGGCTCCTCGCTTTGTGCCATAGCCTACAGTACGGCAGAAGTCATAGCTCGTCGCCGTTGATCGCTTCCACGAAGACACGGCAGTGCTCTGTGCAAGCGGGGCAGGACTTCACTATATGCTCCAACCTGTACTCCAGGCGAGTCGACAATGGTAACACCGACTTCAATGAACCTTTAGAGCCATCGTCAAAGAGAAAGGCCACAGATACAGAACCTTAGGTATCCTACAAGCTCAATTTTTCTATAGCTAAACTAATATCGTCATCAAAGGACACTAATGATTTTGTTTTATCTATTTTATACCAAGGTAATAAACTTCAAAGAAATATGGTCTGTCCAGTAGAAATAGGCGATTATTCAAATCTCTCTCGCATGAATCATAAGTAAGAACCTCTTATTCATGGCGAGAATCTCATACGTTATTGTAAATTGCAAGGTCTGCTGTACTAGAATGTAAGACATACCTAGTGTCAAAATCGGTACTTCTAAAGCTCTATCGAGTAACTATATTTGATATAACAGATAAGGACCAAGTATCATTCACATAAGGAAATTAAATATGAAGATTATCGATACAATAGAATTTAATGATGAGCCAACAATAGCAAAAGACAATATTCCATGAACTGCGTAAGGAAACTAAACTGTCGATACTAATAAAATAAAAATGTAAATATGTTCAAAAACAACAAAACATCTAGCAAACTTGATTATAAATACAATTCTTCATGTTCATCCCAGGGAACAAACAAACTCAATTAGATACTGCTAAAACTTAATATTTTCTCTAATTGAAAAATGAAATAATCTCGTTCAGATAGGGATTAACCTCAGTACCACAAAACCTTTAGCGTAAACTAAAGCAATAAGCCAAGATTAATCTGCAGCTTCATTTACGTCGGCCATAAGCCTGAGTAATATATTCCAAGCTAGAAAAATGTCTCTAAAACGGCTACGTTTTATATTCGAGCTAGAGGTACTTCAAAAGTGCTCGATTTACGTATAAATCGCTACCTAGTCTTAGTAAGCGAGAATCTAAGATCCAACAGTGGCAACAGTGTATTGAAGATCGAAAAGTGTATTGATAGGAAACTGTGAATAGATTTTGTACAGACGTGATAGATTTTATGTGAGAATTTCTGTTTAGTTTGGCCTAGCTTAATCCATCAGCCACGAACAACATGTTCATGTGTTGTCCCATGTTTCTGGAATTTTTTTCACTCATTTATTTTGTATACCTGTACATTATATACATACTTGTATTCATTACATTTTTAAATTTCTCTTCAAAAGTCTAAAAAATACAAATGATTAGTTCGCCAGTATTGGGAGAAGGGTCCAAGGTACCGGTAAGCCTAGAAACAGTGATAAGAACCTCCACGGTTTCCTGGCAATGAACACCGGTCCGGACAGTGTGCGTATCGATAAAAGTACCCGTGTTAACAAGCCTTTTCCAATCTCGTAACGACATTATTCTTTATAGTATTAAAAAAATAATTACCAGGACAACTTTTACATTATCAAATCTAACTTGCCTACCATTTGTAACAAACCTAATTAAAATCGGAAAAATAAAGTGAGTCACCTAAATAAACTTTAGCCCCAAATAAACTGCTACTTTATGAAACAGTCTTTTAAACTGACAAAAAAACGGAAAACCTTTAAGTAAACGACGTTTTTAAATAAAAATCCTTATTGTTTAGCCCCCTATTGAATAGCTTCTGGCAAATTAGGCTCTTTTATAAAGCAGTAAACAGCAAAAAGCCACTGAGATGTTAGGACGCGCGACGTGACTTCGCAACTTCGAGAATTTTATATTAAACTAGCAGCCTCACTTGCGAATTTTTCTCATTTCTTCGCCCTCAACTTTCCCATTGTTTACCCACTGTTTTTCTATTGCCATGGATTATTATACATGGCTAGTTGTAAATGAAAACTTGCGAATCAAAGGAGTCTTTATTCGTTGGGCATTCGTAAAGTTTGTATTTACATTTTCGTTCTGAATAATTCCGTTTGTATTTTTAATTAGAGTCGGATTTCGAATGCGTTTTACTGACGTTGCATATGATTTGAGTTTAATTAAATTTTCTTTTGCTGCACTCTGTGTAGAGAAATGTGAGAAAACATGTATGCATGCTGAACTAGATTACTTTATGCGTGTCGAATGTTCTGTATTTTATTTTTATTTGCCAGTCAATTCACATGCATGCTTGGGTAAGATTTCCACCCAATCAGATGTTGAATATCAGTATTTCCTTTGAAATTCATAATCTGGTAACTGGCAGACGCCGATATTCTAAAGTTAGAATGGCTGTCTGGCTTTCGATTTTCACGTTTCTAACTGCCTTAATGCTTTGTTCGTGTTTGTTAAGTTCATCGATATACGTAGCAATCTGAAAGGATTTATATGTTAAAGGATATTTAGGAATATATTTTTGAAATTCAATTCTCGTACCTAAAAATCGATCAAATTCAAATCACATCTTAATCTCAATCAATATCAAAAATTGATCAAAATATAGAGAAATTAGAAATATTTGACACAATGCGACTGCGATGCGTTTGCAGAAGTTCTTTAAAAATACAAGAATAGAGACTACGGTAAGCGTTTTTCTTCTTTTGTGTACGAATTGAGCATTTAACCAGTATCAATTTTAAAAGTACTTATTACGTGACAGATTTGGTATATAGTCACGTTGTTTTCTATTACAATTCGGATGTATAGTCTGTCTAATAAGTCAATCGACTTGGGAATTTTGTATAATAATCATTTAAAAAAATACTTATATTCGGTACTTTTTATAAGGTTCTTCTGTTAGTAAACCATGATTTCTATCTCTTAATTAACCTTGATTATTGAACCCGTGTTGGCTACATTAGATTTCATTAAATCCTAATAATTACCCAAGTCGTTTAACTTATTAGACAGACTCTAACACATTCTAATATTTTGGGAACAAATGTATCGGGTCAACCTTTTCAAGCTTCGTTGGAGTAGTCAATACTACAATAAAATTCTCAGCTCTATTTTACCAAGATTGCGCCTGTTTCAATATTCTACAAAATTTTCCAGTCCATATAGATACCTGAAATATGAAACTACACTTATTTTACGTCACATTATATTAATTATTTGTAAATTGATTCTTAGTGAAGCCATCAATTTGCATATAATTAATAGAGCCACTGAACTTTACTCGATGAAACCCCAGCAAAGCGTTGCAGCTTTATTGATCAATGTAATTATATTAAATCATAAACCCCTCACTATAAACATAACAACAGGCCTGTGTTGTAACCCTTTGGATCTGGATACAACATTTTAATTTATTCATTAAACCCCAAGCGAATGCCGGCGTTCGCGCTTCTTTTGTCTTACTATTGTCTCAAATTAACGGTATCTGAAAGATTCAGGGTGAGTTGCACCATTTAACTATAACGATAACCAAACCATAACCAGCCGTGAAACGGCCGCCTATTGGTCAATTCGACGATTTGACAACTGTTAACGGCATTGTTATCGTTATAGTTAAATGGTGCAACTCACCCTAAGTGTTTTATCTTCCATTTGTGTCTTTCCAACATGTTATTGTTTTTCTTAATTGTAATAGGAACAATTAAGCAGTACAGTATCATAACCAATCTCAAGTTAATACCACCGTCTTCAGTTATAATCTGTTCATGCTTATTT
This sequence comes from Mythimna albipuncta, assembly GCA_929112965.1. Classification (NCBI taxonomy): domain Eukaryota; kingdom Metazoa; phylum Arthropoda; class Insecta; order Lepidoptera; family Noctuidae; genus Mythimna; species Mythimna albipuncta. The sequence continues at coordinate 15,514,152 of OV815969.1, forward strand.
ACGACATCTACAGGGAAATGTAGGGTAGCTTATGAGCAGTTAGTGAGTAGCACGCATTACTAAAGTATTTATGGAGAATGTAAGCGGACTTTTGCAAATGGTACATTACAGAACAAAGAAAATTAAAAAAAAAAAGAAAGTATTTTGTAGCTTTAGTGTACGTCACGCCATTACAAAGTACCTATACCTTTAAATATCTTATGGTAAAGCAATTACTATATACATAACAAACCCCGCCAAAGCAGAGAGATTGTTCATGAGAGTCACGGTAGTCCTGGAGTGCAAAAGGCAACTGAAGAAATATAGTAGGGTCTCAGTCAGTAAAAGTCTGACATTAACTGTCAGTTCACCTGCGAAAAATTATTTAGCGATTTCTCAAATCAACAACGAAAATAGATAAGCAATTAGAATTAATGTGGAAATTGAAGTGCTTAGTTCTTAAATCTGTATCATATTTTTTTTAGTTGATACAAACTAGTGCTTGACCAATAGTACTATTAGTGGTAGTTAGTAGTAGTTGTGATCCCACCTGGATGATAAGCAGTGCTGCAATCGTTGATAATAACGAATCACTCAAGATATTTAAATTATAATCAGACGGGAAGACCGCAGCAGGCAAACTGTTACAGTCTTTTGAAAGAAAAAACAGCTACATATTGCAAAAACATACAATTCACATTATGCCACCTTCTAAATCCTCTCAAGCTTTGTTACCAACACCAATCATTGTTTGTATCGCAACAGTCTCTCTCTAACCCTTAGCAAATAGCAAACAACCTTCGGTTCTCACAATATGGCGGCAGTGCAATGTGGGGCGGGTTTATAGATTGTAATAACAAAGGTGACAGGTTGCAAGCCCATCGCTTTAGAATGGGATTACCGGGTTTTACCTTTACGTATGGATACAACTTTCTTAGTGGGTCCGTAGGTACAAATATCGCGAAGTTTAAAAAAAAAGCTTTAACTTTTTATTTCCTGCGTTTTAGTGAGTAAGTTTCAAAGTACTCGTAATACTTTTGAAATTGTCTCCTGGACCCCTTTTATTTTGATACTCTACATTAATATCAAGAAAAAAATTTTTTTTTTGTTAACTGTTGGTGCTAAAAATCCTCCATTTTGTGTTTTTATAATTTTAATGTAAGTACCTAGTGTCACTTTCACTACTAAAAATCAACTTGTAGATCTTTGAAAGAAATTACGGAAAGCCAGAAGTCAGGAAATCTGACTCCAGTTTTGCCAAGGGATTTCATGTAACCCAGTAACTATAACTCCATGAAAAATACTGTTATTCAGCTGCTTCCGATCAGAATAGAAGTCAACTCCTCTATATTAGGAAAAGGCTAACCTAACCAGATTGACAGAAAAAAATATAATATAGTTTTCAGCAAAATACATATTTTGTTTGAATAAATTCAGTATCTGATAGACTACACGCATGAGTATCCACTCATGCGTTAGTCTAAAGAGGGGTTGAAGTTTATGTGCGAGGGAAGTCAAGGCCATTTATTAGTTACTTTTTCATTGAATTTTGTATTGGAAAAACGTATTCTATAGATAAAACTCGTATATGGAACATTGCTCGATTATGACGGTACCTGTAATAATACTTTCTTTCCCACGCTTATTCTAATCCTGTCACATTTTTCCGTGTTACAAACATGTAACATTAAGTGACTTCGCAAAGAAAAACAGAACTTTATTTTTTCTTCAGAAGCTAAAGCAAAAACAACATGACATCGCCGAAAATTTAAAAACAAATTATGTAAAGTGCACATTAGCTTTTCCGTACACGTGCAACACATGAATCTTCCATAAGGGCCGCCATTTTTGGCATGTTAAATCCAAATGTGTAATGAAAGAAAGATAAATAATTAACTAACACGATGTAGCGTTAATTCGATATATTTGTAACGTCCACATGAAAGTCTGCGAGAAAGACTCCATCATGTTTGTAGGAAGGAACCCGAGTGGCCCTTTATTTAATTAGCACTAGGAAAAGGAAATGGCGTGACGTTACGTTAATGTGTCACAAAAAGGTGACCGTGTTCTTTTTTTAAACATTGCTGTTTTGTTGTCTTTTAAAAGCTTTTTTTTATTTGAATTCTTAAGGCTTATAGTCCCGTGCACCATCTGACCGTAATTATGTGAACGCAACTCTCGCACTCGCCTAGGCGGCAGTACGCAAATCTGTGCATTTATTTGCGGCCAGCAGCGCCCGGAAAGCGCTTTAAATCCATTTTCTCTGCGAGATATTGATTGATTTACATATGCAATGTTCACTTTGAAGAATATTTAACCACCAATTTTTATGTGTAAAAATGTTTCTAAAGGTCCAAGCCGTTTCGAAGGAGTAGGGAAAAGTTGCGAAAAGTTGCGAAATTGCTAAATATTTTTTTTTGACAAAAGTATTAATTGCACGAAAAAAACAAATGTTGATATTATTGTTCATGAATCTATAATAAACATATATTTTTTTCAAACCAATTGACCTAGCCGTTACGGAGGAGTAGGCCTCAGAAAATCACTGTTTTATGGCACTTTTCGGGCGCTTGGCCCTTAATTTAAAATTATTTGAATGCACTAGCTCAAGCATCGACTTTCTATCTATATCTATACTTATAATAAAACTGTAGAGAGGTCAATTCTGTACATTGAATATATATTAAAAATTAATATTAGAGGATGATTGGTGATCGATACTGATGCCAAAAATGCAATCAGGAATTTTTTTGTCTGTCTGTCTGTCTGTCCGTCTGTCTGTCTGTATGTGCACGCATGGGTCAAAAACTACTGAAGGGATTTTAACCAAACTTGGTACGATTATGATCCATACTCCTGGGCAGGTTATGGGCTATATAACATAACGATAAGATACATAAGAACTGAGAAATGACCATAAATTTGAAGCCAGTCGGATGAAAATGCGCTTTCGAGCTCCTATCCTCGCATACGTTGATCATACACCAAAAGTATGTATTACAAAGATGATGGTCTCCAATAGATCTACAAAAAAGTCTTGGATAGTTTATAACTATCTTTTATAAATTAGCCACAATAACGTGTTTAATCGTTAGGCATTTCTTCAAAGTGTATTGAATCTATACATATTATAAAATCGTACGAAAGTCAAAACTGTATATTGAATATTTTTTTAAAATAATACTTGGGGCGTGATCTACAATTGAAAAATATAGTTTTTAGAATTTTTGTCTGTTTGTCTGTATGTATGTCCGGGATAAACTCAAAAAGTACCGCATGGATTTACTTCAAATTTTGCATGAATATTACTAAGAGGTCGGGTCAACATATAGGCTACATATTATCACGCTATCACCTACGGAGGAGGAGCTGTGAATCTTTATTTTTCTCAAGCATTCTGTGACAGCGTGTAATCTAACGATGCATATTTAAATGTTGTTTTTGAGTAAGCCATGCTATTATCTAGCTTTACACTATAAAAACTACGCCATTTCAGTAACTTGGGTAGAGAAACATAGTTTGATGAATTTTAGTAGCATAAAGATAATTTTTAAGCAGCGCCATCTCATGAGATTTCATAAAAATCAAATCAAGTTACATGTTAACACTTTTTGGAAATTAATAATTTAAATTTGATCATGTTGGCGAGGTTAGTAGTTAGTTATTCTTAAAATGGATGATGGTGATGTGATGTGATGTGCATTTTCTTCATAAAAGTTGTATCGTATAGTTCGTTTTGACAAATTCAAGTTCCAACAAAACCCTCAAAATCTTGAGCAGAGATGAGGAAGACAATTTAAAAAAAAATGCGGTGTTAACATGGTGACATTTTTCGAGCTCTGTGAAGTCGACCAGTTTGTGAGATCCCTTACGTATGACGAGGTGCCTTCACATTACACGTACGACAAACAAAGGGGTGTATTTAACCGACTTCGACAAGGAGGTGCTGTGGAAGTTTTTCCGGGAACTTTCAAGGACACCGCATTGGATACCTACCGTCCATCCGAATAATAGCGAATGCTATTTTCTGCGGTTTTTACTTCCCACTGTCCGAGGCCCGACGTCTTTCGCCTTCCAGAGGACATTTGATGGCGTGGAGTATCCCACTTACCGCGCAGCCTGCGAAGCACGACACCTTCTCGACGGTGACAATAATTGGGATCGGTTGGTGTTTTGTGGAGTCGCGAACCCGGTAGCTTTGTGGGAGAAGTATCGCCATCATCTGTCTGAAGATTTTCTACGAGCTTTGAGGCGTGCTACAGGAGGCGAAGACGAAGTAACTGATGAACGCGTGCTGAACACCTGTCTCAGTTCACTTCCAGATGTGGTCGTTTCTATCGGCTGCAAACCGCTGATCGAATATGGGTTACCAGCTCTCCAATCATCACCGCATCAAGGCCGTGGAAATCGGGAGTATAACGCTGGGATAAATTACGATCCGGGCGAAATGACCACCATACGAAATGACCCTTTCACTTTGTTCTCTTCAGAGCAAAAACAAATTTATGACACCATCCTTGAAAGCGTTGAGTAAAACCAGGGTAACATGTTTTTCTTGGATGCTCCTGGTAGAACAGGAAAAAGATTTGTTACCACTGACATATTTGCAGAGGTCAGGAGGCAAGGCAAAATTGCTATTGCTGTAGCGTCGTCGAGAATTACTGACATACTGCACATGCCATGTTTAAAATTCCCATCGATTTAGAGAGAGCGCCGAAACGCCCGTTTGTGGTGTGTCACGTAACAGCGATAAGGCACACGTGCTCAAGGATTGCTCTCTGATCGTATGGGATGAGTGTACGATGGCCGTGATGGTCCGATGTATCGAAGGCAGTTGAGGCCGTGGACAGAACCCTGCAGGACATCCGCAGGAACGAACATTTGATGGGTGGTGTCACAGTTCTGTTCAGTGGCGATTTCCGGCAAACACTTCCGAGTATCGAGGGCTGACGAGGTAAATGCTTCATTAAAACGATCTTCGTTGTGGTTACGAGTTTGTTAGCTGCGCTTGACCATTAATATGAGAGCTCGACTCAGCGGCAATGCACGTGTATTGCAAGAATTCTCCGATATCCTTCTTAGTCTTGGCGAAGGCACTCTGACAGGTGGTGCTTCCAGAGTCTCTCGGTAGAGCGGTATCCAGCTTAGAAGAACTCATTCCCTGTGTGTCAGTGTCAACTCAGTCGTATACCGCACCAGCTTCTTGGGTGTGTTAGTGACATCGCCGACGCCCAAAAATTATCAGGCTGCAGCAAATAACGAATGCATTCTCTCGGAAATTGAGGAGAATGAAGTGGTCTACACCTTGATAAACACTGTTGCCGAGCAAGATGACGCCACACATTAGCCCGTGGAATTCTGAACTCTCTGTTAGCAAGTGGACTTCCAGCTGATGGTATATCAAGTTGAAGGTCGGTGTCCCGATTATGCTTCTTCGGAACCTTTCTCCTCCGAAATTGTGTAACGGGACCCGCCTTAAAGTCATCTCTCTTCATAGACACACCATTGATACGAAAATTCTTACGAGTTGTGGCGTAGGCGAGGCAGTATTTATACCACGCATTCCCTTCATACCTCACAATTTCCCGTTCCAGTCCAAGCGCGTACAGTTCCCCGAGAGTAATTGCTTCGCGATGACCATCAATAAGTCACAGGGGCAGATACTGAGGGCAGCGGGTGTCGATCTCAGGACGAGTTGCTTCTCACACGGGCAACTGTACGTCGCTTGCTCCCGCGTCACCAGTCCTGACTCTTTTTACATTTTGACTCCTGGCAGCATAACTACCAACGTAGTTTATAGGGAAGTGTTGTAAGGTATGATACCTTTGTACGTATTTTTACTCTTTTGTATCCTGGAATGTATTCCTGCATTATTTTCTCTATTTCCTTCAGTCACATCTTATGACTGAACTCAGCAGGATTCCCATATAACTCTCTTCACTTGCTTCGCTTGCAAAAAAAAACTTATATTTTAATGTTCTTTTAAAAGTTGTTTACCTATAAATACTATAGCGGCACTGACATCTTAGGTATTTTTGGTACTGTAGAGCCTTCACGCAGACGACGTCGCGGGCAGCAGCTAGTAATTCCTAAAGAAGTGAAATAGTGGCAATGTAATGTGTACTATATGATGGATGACATAGAGTATCATCATCATCATTTCAGCAGATACACGTCCACTGTTGGACATAAACCTTCCCTAAGCGTCGCCACAAAGAACATAGAGTTTATTTTTACAAAATTTGATTCCGAATTCAAATATAGAATCCTCTTTGACAATAGTTTTGATACTTTTCAAGCAAAATATTACGTTATATTATTTTATGGTAATAGCGTACAGTCTATTTATACTTTTGGATAAGACTCAGATTCAATTTCGAATACTAAGTGAAGAGTTCATAATAATCTTAATGTTTGGCAACTGGGTTGCATTTACTTGACCTACACAAAGCTTTGGTTTAATTCTCGTCCTTAATTTTGAAATTTGTTGGTACTTTCAAAGCCAGCAGCTTCGAAAAGGTATTATCAAGATTATTTTATCTTATCCTTTGAAGAGGCAGGAGCGCCAACTTCGTGGGTGCTCGGGGGCTTGAACACCCAGAAATAAAAAGTGGGTGCCGAGCACACCTGAGAGCAGACATCAAGACACAGACAAGTAATCGTCTTTTAGGGATGGGCGTTCTTTTATTACCTGACGACCCGTTTAGCGCAGTGGTTAAGAGTAGAGCACCGGTTGAGACGCAAGGGTTGAATTTCCGCACTAACACAAATTTTTGTTGTTGATGAAACATTTGTAAGTAGGACGTTAATTTATTTGACAGTCGATCAGTGTACATTTCTCTTCTCACACTTCGCCATTTTATCGTGTTATCAAATGAGCATAAGCACCCATGAGGTTTTCTAAAAGCCGGCGCCCCTGTCAAAGGTAAGACAATTCTGAACACTTTTTACTTGAATGAATACTGAAAAAGTCGTCCTCTTATCTTGAGTCGTAATTCGTAGGAATCAGCAGAACGGATCAAAGTTAATGGTAATAAAGTTACCCGTAATTGTTGAAGAAAGGAACCGCGATCTATCATTACTGGGTCGTTCTCTAAACCGGGGTAGAAATTGTAATAAACGTGTCTTTTTTTTCTTTGTAAGTTTGATGACAAAATCAATGAAGTTGGTGAAGAAACACAAAATTAAAACTGACGGAACACAAAATTAGCTTTATTTATTTACACGAATAATTTACATTTTAAAAATACTTAACTAAGTATTTATAATTACAGTAAAATAAAAAAAATGTAGTATTGGTTTACTTCGAGTATTACTCGTATTTTGGGACCATAAATGAAATAAATACAGATTATTTTCGTAACTATAATTTAATGCCTTTTAATGGTCCTAAAATACCACTCAATAAAAAAAAACGGTCTAAATTAAGAACCTCCATAACTTATATTTATTATTTATTTATTTATTATATACTTTATTGTACATGCAAACATAACAAAGTAAAACTTATATCTACACTATATAGCTCCATCTCTTGAATAGTTCAGTTAGTTCATAAAATAGATCACTTTAAAAGCTCGTGGTAGCACAGTTGGACTGATTTCATAAATTCTTTTACCAGTAAAATGCTATTTTATTGCTAAGTGAATAGGCATACATTTTCTACTTCCGCGCGAATGAAGCCGCTGGAAGAAGCTAGTCTAGTACACAATAAATTTAACACTCCTAAATATTTTCTGAACGCTTTTTGGTGACTACAAATAACTTAAAAACAGTTTTTACTTTTGGGTCACCGGGCATTTTAAAACAGTTGGCATACTCACAAAGATTTTATTCACTCTGAATAAAAATGTGATGTCAACCAAGTAATCTCATAAATAAAATACATCAGCTTCACAAACATTATTTTGTCTATACATATAATAGGTAAATCTGTAGAAGTTTTCAGTTGTGCGCGCATCACGTGCGAAATCGATGTAAATAACTTTTATACATTAAAATTATGTGTAACTTAACATATTATATCAAGTCACACACAATTATTTCATCGAAATCGGTTGACTATATCGAAAGATATACTACATTCATTGACTTTTAGAGCCAAAGCATACGATGCGTTGTGCGCAGCACCGCATATATTTCGACGAATCGGCGAGCATACGAATGACGCCATCCCGCTCGTACGGCCCGCCGATTCGTCGAAATATTTGCGGTGCGACGCCGCACCGCATCGTATGTTTTGGTCCTTAGGCGGTACAAAGTTGGCCTTGTCAACAAGTCATAAATATTTACTATCAAAAATTAATCCTTCTAATTTAATATTTGTATTTAATAAAATGTACTATATAAAATATAATATAAAGTGCTTCATAATACAGCTGATGGTTTGTTCAACCGGATTTTTAAAGCGATTGTGAGCCGAGCGGTTTTATCGCTAACGGCAATCGCGAACTAGCAAAGTTTAGATGGACCGGAATAGTAAGGATGAGAGACAAAGGCTGCTAAAGGTATAGTGGTACGCGATTTATTTATTAAACGTTTTGCTTGCTATAGTAAATAAGGGTCATATTCCCTTGCAGCTGTTTCGTGTAAAATACCTATCTATAGTAGACTAGCTTATTTGAAAGGCTATGTTGATAACAAAAACTAGAATACCTTTTAAAATGGTTTGCTGATATTGCACAGGCAACAGATGTTGGTTTTTTTTTGGGTGGGAAATCATTCAATGACTTCTCTCGCTCTAGAGCGGGGCGTGGGCACCCCCACGCCCCGCTCTAGAGCGAGAGAAGTCAGACGTATACTGACTAAGACCCACTCCTAAACAGATGTTGGACTACGTTATTGTTCGAAAGAGTTACTGTGGCCCTAGAACGCAAAGGGCATCTGAAGGAAACAGGTGGGTTTTGGTCAGTAAAAGTCTGACATTTCCTCTTGCTGCAGTTAGAGCAGGAGAAGTTATTTGATGATTTCTTACCTCAAAAAACCCCTTCTTTTAGGGTTCCGTACCTCAAAAGGAAAAAACGGAACCCTTATAGGATCACTTTGCTGTCCGTCCGTCTGTATGTCTGTCTGTCTGTGTTAGAAGTTTAATTTTTTCACAGCTTGAAGGGACCGCAGATTTGAGTATATGGTTTTAATTTAAACTCGATACCTCTACGCGTTCCCGAGATAAAGGGTCTCCTTTATCTCAAGAACGCGGGACCTACCCTTCAAGCTGTGAAAAATTCAAACTTTTAAGTTAACGCGTAAAAACGATAAGGCCGTATATGTCGCAAAGAAACGTATATTTTGGTACTCGCAAAGATCGAAATTCATAAGGTACTTCCCGTTGACCCAGAGTCCTGAATTTTGGCACAAAGCAAGGTCTTATAGTACAGGTAAGGGGAAAAAATCTGAAAATAGTAAATTTGTTGTTACCTACGTCAAATTTTTTGCAATTCGGAAAAATCTTCGAGACTCCATTCGGGAATTATAGTTTGCACGGATCCGTGCGCGAGTCCGACTCGCACTTGCCCAGTTTTTTAAACTAGAAGTCATCAATATCAGTTTTTGTATGGTCAAAACTGATATAGATGTCTTTATTGAACTTCGCACATAGATTTATAAATTATATAGGTATCTTCAAAGTCTAGAAGAATCCCAATGGATAAAGTTTTAATGAAAGCTGAGACTAATTGAAGATTTGGCACAGATATGGAAACTTAAAAGTTACGACATTCATATGATAGCAAGGAGCTACTCTGCTGCTAGACTAGGTACCATTAATTCGAAAATTAACCAACGAACCGATTTAATAAACTCGAAAAAAGTTGTTGTTTATTTTTTTAATTGAAAAATTTATTTTCAGATCAAGCACACAGCAATGATACAAGTCCACATTATGTTACTAAGTTAATCCTTATAACTATGTTAGTAAAATTTAAAATTAATTTATTTGTTTATTACATCTTGGAAGATTTACTGCTCAAACAAACTAAAAATAAAAACAAATATAGACGACAGCAAGACGTCTACAAGTCCTCACGTCTATATAATAGTTATTATTTTGGACATGCATAAACAACCACTGCCTCAGGATTTGACTATCCAGTTCATCAGACAACATGCCCTACTAAAAATAAAAACAAATATAGACGACAGCAAGCCACACGTCTACAGGTCCTCACGTCTATATAATAGTTATTATTTTGGACATGCATAAGCAACCACTGCCTCAGGATTTGACTATCCACTTTATCAGACAACATGCCCTGAAGCGTGTTGATACTACTTTTTACCATCGTCTTCCGAACTTTGTCTTTTGATATTTTATAAATCACAATAATCTACACTAATATTATAAGGAAAATTTGTATTTTTGTGTGTTTGTCTGTAATTAATAAATTCAAAAACTACTGTGCCGATTTCAAAAATTCTTTCACCATTGGAAAGCGACATTCACCCCGAATAACATAGGTTATAATTATTGTCTGTGCGAAGCCGGGACGGGCCGATTTTCAAAGCAGCGAAGCCACTGTCAGAAACCTGTTCTTTTACAAAATTAGATAAACAACAATTCGATTTATAACTCAATTCAATCACCAAAACATAAAATAACTATCAATACTCACACAGCTTATTTACCTCAAACACAGAAAAAACACTAGAAATAGGTTAACAATCTTATACTCAGAAAAGCAACATCTCTACCAAACCACGCTAAAGTCCGTTCAAGACAAACATCCTCAAGAAGTCTAGACAATTCCAACATGCAGTAACATCACCTCAAAACTATATTAAACGCGCAAGTCTCCCATAAGTTACAATAAGCCCGTAACTAAACACTGCAGATGTAACCCGAAAACCGCATTCACCTAACTTTGGTCTCACATTGTCACAGTGTTCCAAGCTCAGGGAAAAGTCCAAAACTTGTGCCAAAGTTGAGTTTTCTGGCTCGTTTGTGCCAATTGTAGAGCGGTGTGGATGTGGCCGGGAAATTACGTTTTGTTGAGATACGATCCAAACGTGAGCCTATTAGAGAATTGAAGGATTCATTTGGAAAATGTAGGTTGATATTTTTTTTATAATAATAAATTATTTTTGGCGCAATACTAGGTTACAAATAAGTGAAACACTGACTCTTGAGATAAGTTAGGTGCTTGTATCTGAGAAGACAGTAACTTCTTCCATTTACATTAATCTTTTGAGAGCATGTAACATTAACAAAAAACACCTAGTAACCTTTTTTAAATTTAGGAACTTTTGGTCACAGTAAGACCATGCCAGCCCCATCGTAATCTAATACAAGTATAATACAATTTTAATTGCATGTACAAAATTAATATTGAAAACTATTAAAGACTTATTCCATTTACATATATTATTTATTTTTGTTGTCATAATTGATTTGAGTGATTACTGGCCATCCATCAGCATAATCAAAGCCGATATCGCAACAGCCTTGCTGAATGAATATTCCAACCGGATATACCCAATGTACCACTACAAGTTTTAAAAAAATATTGATGACCATTTTGTCTCCATTCAGTCATTGATAGAGACAAATTGATCCACTATTGTGTAGAATTATTCGATGGCCTGATTATCGCACCAGTAAACTCGTTTATTTAACGTGTCTATTTTATAATACCAAATGAGCATGTAGAAGTTTGAAAGTGGCGCCGGTGATCGAAAAGTTTAAAAGGAATTGTTTGTCTTATGGTATATAATCGTTTGGTATGGTAATGTGAAGAAGATGGATGAAATGCGTGTTACTAAATAGCTATGAGTATACATGTGGCTCGATGGAGAAGGAGAGGGAAGCCATAAAAGATGCATGAATTGTACGAGAAGTGATATGAAATAAGGGAATTAGCGTGACGGGTGACAGGACAGAATTAAAGAAAAAAAAGTATCTTGAGACAAGGGCAGGAATAACTAGAATAACGAACAAATGAATGTCAGTACCATATATGTATACCAAACAACACTACAGTCGAATAGCCGCAAGAATCTGTGCACGTAATTTTTTCCCTAATTTTTTTTGCTCATTCAAACAAAATGGAGTGACCAGACAGAATAGAAGAAAATAACGTATCGCGCCGACTTCAAATAAAACGGGATAAGGGCAGGAAGATGATGATGATGATTATTCAAACAAAATGTTTCTCTTAGTGTGCAGTATGGTAACGACAGAATAATAATTATATTGTCTATTAACAAAGCATGAAAGTTCATTATCATTAATAACAACTGTAAATAGGTCGTGAGAACGGTCACAGTCAACACCACCTGACATGTTAATAGAAAACAACAGGAAAATGGTGAAGAAATCTGATCTGACGTGATCTGTAATGAGTGGCAAAAAGTCTATACGGTACCAAAGTAGATTCGATTATCTCCCTTCAACTTGTATAAAAGGTAAGATGAAATAGACAGGACGTTAGGATATGTTTGACAGCATAGAGAAAAACTCTATTATGATCTATTATATTATATATCTATCTTCATAGGTATAGGTATAGTGTGTTTGGAAGGGTACTCTGGATGGTTTAGATCAAAGATTTTCCAGAGTTTTGATTCCGATTCCGGTTCATTCTGGAGTTCGGTACTTTTCATTGACTTTCCAGTCTAATTCCGATTTCGGTTCCGATTTTGAATCGGAATTTTTGTCGAAGGTTTATAAACGAATTTATACTTGTCGCGTGGGGAACTTCATTCCCATCGTGATTTCTGTCAATTACTCTTTCCCTTATGTTTTGTTTTGTGTTCGGGCATGTTGTGAGTTCACGCTTTATTTGTACCCGACCGAGTTTTTTGTTAGTTTTAGTAGTGTTTCATTTCACGCTTCTATATCTACCTCCGATCCCGGTTCTGATTTCCGTTCCGATTCCGAAAAACCAAATTCAAAGACTCTACTTCCTAATTCAGTTCCGACATAACTACTTCTGTTGCTTCTCTGATTCAGAGTTACAATTGGATGCAGTATGTGGTGCTGCTATCAAGCTATGCAATTATTATTTTTCTTACGAGAAACCATCGTTCGTGCTGAACACGAACATCTGTAGAGATCGCTAATAAATGCTTAAAATATTTTGTACAGCTGTAACTCCAAGTAATCTCAAAAGAAATCCTTTTCACATCTAAATCTTACAATTCTCTCTCATATCCCTTCCATCCCAAAAGTAACGGCTGCGAATAAATTTTACACGAGCGATATAACTCATAATTCCCGCTGCGTACATCCCAATTGATATGGGATGATATTTACTTTACCGACAGCAGTTTGTGTTCGAAAGGCCACGCTTTTATTTTCTATTGTTGAAGCGCAGACAGCATGCAAATTGTATTCCGGATTTTTACGTTCTCGTGCATCTATTTTGGAATAATTGTGAGCGAAAAATGTATGGTGAAAACTGAAAAGCTGCACGGGAAACTTGAATTTGTTAAGAAAATATTTGTGATGCTCTGTGAATTTGTAAAGAATAAATAAGCCAGTACAATGTCCGTGAATTCTGGGTTGTGCGCGGCTACTGTTGACTATCTTTCAAACCTGTGGGAATGCAGATTTTCGTAACGATGTTAACAATGTGCAGGTCAATGCTTTTGCCTTTCTTATTATCCATTTGTTTAATCCTGTTCCCTTTTATATGAACATAGTAAAAGTTCTTTCATAGTAAAACTTGTAGAAACGTAGGAAAAAGTTTATTGCGTTAAACAGTAAAAGCGCTGTGAATATTACCAGTCCACTCATTCTAAAATGCCTGAATGAAAAGACGTCCAGAATTTCCCGCTCCTCAAGTTTCGTTAACTTCATCATCCATTTCAATTAAAATTTACTCCTGCTTAACAAAAACTACTAGGTGCAAGTGAAAGGGGTGTCGGAACCAAGAACTTTTTAAACCTTGTTTAAAATTTTATACAACTTAAATATCAGCTTCATCTAGGTTGTAAAAGTTTGGTGCTAAGCTTCTTTTTCGATATTATTTAAATTGAAACAAAATTGTAGTTCAGGTAATTAAATGAGGCTTTTATTTTAAGGGTTTGGATTTTGACACTATTACAAGTAGACTACCCTCAATTGCACCCATGCCTCACCTTTCTCTCTCTCTCTCTCGTCTGCCATGGACGATCACTTCACATTTCAAGTAGGATATAGGTTTAAATTGTCGAAAAAATTTAGGTTTAAAATTGGTCTTTATAACCAACTACATGTCCCCCGCATCTTTGGTTACAACTCCACTCCTTATGGCCATAGCGTGATATATCGATAAATGGGCTATCCATCACTGAAAGATTTTTCTGTATCATCTGATAGTTCCTGAGATTAGCGCGACCAACAAACTCTTCAGCTTTCCACTATTAGTACCTATATTATCATTTGAAAACCTGTCTGTCTTATCAATGACACTACCAGTTATTAGAAAGAACAGACATTTCAATAGTTAATTAATGACGAGCTAAGTATAAGACCGCTCTGATGCGGGTCGACAAGCCAATCTGCGCCGTAAGCCTGTGACCTAATTTCAACTTTAGGCTTAAATGATGACACAACTTCTGCCCTCAGGCTAATGTCTCTGGGTGCACCTGAGGGACACTAGGCCTCAGTATAATCTTAATGAGAAGCCGGATGGTGTAGACATTAAGGCATTTAAAATTCTATGGAAGTATGCATTACGTAATTTACGACTATAGGTACGTCAAAGCTTTAAAAAAAAAAACTATAGACATTACAGCGCATATCTTTTGAGGGTTGGTTTGAGCTGAATGTGATTGCATCAATAGATCGTAAATCATAGGACCGAAGTATGTGATGACATTTCGGAGTCTTAACATAGAACTTTTCTCGAGCAAAGCACGTCTTCCGACTAAAATTGTGATAATCAAATTCATAGTCTTAAACCAATTCTTTCTATGAAATTAACGGTGTTATAATATCACAGATCTGCAATTTGTAAAAAATAACTTAGTGCTACGCAACAATTGACCGCACTTCCATCCGCTGAAGCGCTACAAAAGCGCGTACTTCAAAAAAAAAGTAGCTAACGCACGCTCGATTAGTTGTCAACTAGCGAGAGAGAGCGATGGTGCGAGTAATCCAATTTGAAAGTTGTGCCCACCGAACCAGGCAACGTCATAATTAACTACTGGCGGGGGACAATGTCATGAATAAACTAAAGCTTCAGTCATGAAACAACTGGCCACGTCGCAGGTGTGCTTTTGTAATCTGTGGCAGAATGAAAGAAAAATATAGTTTAAATGAGCTTGTTTGCAACTGATGGAAGGATAACAATGCGAGAGTCAAACGAGGAAATTTACCGTCAAGTTAAGAATAATAAAATGCTACCACGTGTAGCATTACCGATATGTAATCGATGACAGAAACGGTCGTTTCCTATCTTTTCGTTTTTATGGAAATCAAATCAAAATCATTTATTTCAAATAGACCATTTGCAGGCACTTTTGAATAGTCAAATGTCGGTCAGTCCAAGAAAAGTGAAGCTAAATTGCACTAAGGAAGTCAATTAACTTCCTCTTT
This sequence comes from Mythimna albipuncta, assembly GCA_929112965.1. Taxonomy (NCBI): domain Eukaryota; kingdom Metazoa; phylum Arthropoda; class Insecta; order Lepidoptera; family Noctuidae; genus Mythimna; species Mythimna albipuncta. The sequence continues at coordinate 15,529,648 of OV815969.1, forward strand.
ATGTCTATATTCTTTATTGTACACAACCATAAAAATAGCAGCTTCTTCTTCTTCTTCTTCTCGTGTCGATTTGACTAAAATTTTGTCCGACTAATATTTAGCCACCTGGACAGAAGGAGTTTCCCCGAACGGCGTTAAAAACATCGTAATACGATTCTAAACGCCCGGCGCACCCTGGACAGCTAGCACTCGGTAACGCAGAGTATAGCTGACAAATCTTTTCACCACGATGACTCAAACTTGTTATATAATAATATATAAATACAGGCTTGCTTAACTCATAATTAGGTTTTTTTTTTTAATTGAGATAGTGCTTGACTGCGATCCTACTTGACAGAACCGGTCCGGTTTTCTTACATTTTCTGTTTCTTAGGTATCATAATTATCTAATTAACCCGTTATATCTTACTGCCAGGCCGTTGCCTAGCATGCTTTGCATGCAGTGCTTCCCTCTCCATTTTCGACATAAGTCTGTCTATGGCCATTACGGGCCAGTCACTCTGGCTCAAGATCATCTCTCCAACTTCATTTAGGTTTGCTGTAATGTCACCTTGCATATAATGAGACATAATAAGTGTATCTCTTAGCTCATCTTGCAGCCACATATAAGATGAGACCACGATCCACTGACATGCGACAGATACGTTTTTCTCAATCCACTTAAGAATACTTAAAACTAATAGCCACTAACGTGTAAGATTATTTCTCCTGGATATACGATGCATCTGTCTTTCTGCTAAATATATCAGCACACATTTCACTAAAATACGTAAAATTATTACCTACATGCTATTTCCCGGCGACCTCTCTTATGGATAACAAAGCCAACGCATTGAAAGCTTTATAAGCCACAGTGTAACAACAGTCTGCACAAAGTGTTTGCTAAACTGCGATAATGCGGTTTGAAAGTTGAGCTGTGTCGTTTGCACTTCAATGAGCACATATTCATACTATTACTTGTCTATAAGTCAACTTATTTGTACTTGGCATTCTATTGTTATAACAGTATCCTCATTCCAATACTCCTTTGAACTATAGCTCCGTAATTCCGCATCCTCGTCAATGCTATACCTACTGCCAGTGATAGATTCATTATTGCTCCCAAACATAGATTTGTATTGCTGAATGGAATGCTCCCGATTGACTGCCATTAGCATAGCAGGGAGTTATTATCTATGTAGGTTAGACTACGAAAATTTTGCTCTAATAAATGTACGAGAGAAACTCTGTGTTACATAGTGTTATAATTTCATACTGAGTTTACTGCAGTCTAAAATTAATATGGAGTATGAAACAAAGTGTTAGTAGGAATTGTCTCGTGAGGAATAAAGGATATGAGTTCTGGAATGTTTGCATTTTATTTTGTATTTCATGTACTTTAATGTGTTCATTGTGCTTCTGGGAATTGAAAAGAAACATACTTTGTATTGGTTGCGTATTGTCTTGAGCATCAAAACAGTTTCGTTCTTGCTCATGAGAGTTTTAGCGATTTTATGTTAAATTCAGGATAGGCTTTACACTAATAAATTCCGGCAAACACTGGTCACGTCAGTATAAAACTTAATAAGCTAATTGACAGCAATCGACTATAGGATCGCAAAAACTGAATAAATTTCTTGTATACCTTACACAATAATCACGATCTCTTAGAGCAGGATATTAAATGGTACTTAGTAGAACTACATTATTTTATTGAAATAAAAATTAATTAATTAATTAAATACGTGCAAACGCGACTACAACAATCTCCTAAAAAATCACAAAAATAAAAATCAAAAAACAATTTTTGTCGCCTACTATTTTTTCATATCAATTTGATCCTGTAATAATTACGATATACTTGAAACTGCTTTGTAAAAATGGTAGACGTCAAAATTTGTTATCTGGATTTTCTCCTTAATTTTTCGTCGCATTATAACTTCAGATTATATTTTACGTGTAAAGTTAAAGTTACATTCCTCTGGCAAACATTAGATAACCATAACATGTCTATCACATTCACTCATCATTCCAACTGTTATGACTGCGGCTCACTTTAATATTATAATTGTTCTTGTTTCATGGAGGCACATTCAATTTCATCAAAGGTACATTCTAGCACATTGCTGGTACATTCTTTTCTTTCATGTATAACATATTCATTTCTGCAACAATAAACCCGTCATTCTGACCCACACGATTATAACCACGTTGAGGTTAAAACTGTTTTTACTGAACACGAAGCCAATTTCAAAAGGGAACGTAAACTCCATACATATTTTTCCTAACAAATCCACTTTAATATCCTTTTGATACAGTAGTCTATTTAGCTGGCTTTCCTTAGAAATAATGTGAGCCCCTACAGGGAAGTAGTTACGTTTATATAAGAAGTTCTATCGTTTGTTACATCTAGTTACTTGAGAGTCATCCTGGGACAATTTTTAGTTTCCTAGTCAAGAAAGAAAAAGTTTTTTATCTTTCGCGATGTGGAAATGTCTGGTTTCAGTAATTTTGCTGTCCGCTTTAACACCTTTGTTTTCCTTCGTTTCTTTGTGAGGATTCGCTGTTTGTACTTTTATTTGTCGATGAAATAAACTTCAAATTTAGCCTAGTATAACATTTACTTGGTATGTTTCAATTTCAATGTATTTCATATTATTTTGACATTTATACTTATTTTTGACATTTATATTTATTTTGACATTTAATTTATTTGACGGTATCCTATTATTTATTTATTTTAATACTTGTAATATCAATAATTATTGCCTTTTTAAATGTAATATTGAAACTGAATTTTATAATGTATTTTATTTTACTGAAATTTATTTGTTTTGCCCTTACAGGGTGTATATTTGAAACTCTTTATTTTTATTCCAACCACTGTACGACATGTTTGCAATTAACTGATTTGATTTGATTTGAATCAATTCTTTGTTGTGGACTTTATACAACTTTGATTACTTATACCATGGTCAATTAGTTCTAGTTCAATACTATACCTATTGGCATCACAATGCAATTAACCTATTTTATTAGTAGCGTTTGAAATATCACTTGTGGGAACTAAACCTCATCAGTACAATAAATCACAATCAAGATTGATCTCGATCAATTGCCGCTAAGTATGATGATTATCGTCCAATCGCTAACTCTACCGGTTCTGTGGAAGCCCACATTCATCAGCGGATATTTACATAATGATTCTATTTCCATTTATATTGCATAGTGGAAGTAGTGCTAGTTGCACCACTCTAATCTACGTTAACCAATAGGGCTAGGATTAAAGTTCACGATTTATGGGACATGTAGCTCGGTTGCAATTTAACATGAGAGCTTCGTTAGGAAATTAATTATCTATTTCAGAATCTAATATAGACCAAGTTCTATGTATATCATTAGTTCTATGTACAATTAATGTTTTATAATATCTATAGATAACAATAATATTTAGCAGCTTCTGCTAAATATTTTCATATTCATCATAATATAATGTTCTTCAACTAATAAATAAGTTTCCGATAGATCTAAAGCATTGCATTAGGTATAATTAGATACGTGGTAGCCATCAATCATAAACTTTTCTTGTTTTCCAAGCTTCTGAGAAAGGTGCATGTAGTAGAGTATTACGCGTATATATGTGGGTTTTGGATCGTACCTTCTATTCTTCAAAAGCATATGAGCATACTTTTTAAAAGTTCCAATCTCGCGGAACCCATAAGAAAATTGCATCGCAGTATGTTAGAAAACGTTCGACAATTTAAAATAATGTTTGTTCACTATACGTATCGCGTATGCAGACGCGAACGGGAATCTCTTATAAATATTTGATACAGCTGAGCCAGATATTTGCCTTTGCCAAGCAACAGTAGCTTTGGGCAATAACGTCGAAATTTCAGGGCCCACCTTCGGGCTAATAGAATTTTCATTTCAATAGCAAATCGTTGAAGAGGGGACGGTCAGGCATAAATGGAAGACAAAAGAAACAATGTCGAAGAAAGGTAAGGCGATAAGATTGTTTCCTCACTTGTTTTACTGCTCACGTCGTTGTAAAAGGTAAGGTTTTCTATAGGCATATGGGCACTGATACAGTTAGTTTGTTTTACGATAATACAGCGAACAATCACCTAACTCCTTTGATTAGAGGAGCCTTAATCAACATTTGATTTGGAAAGAAACTAATCAGTTTTAAAACATTCGTGCAAATTTTATTACTTAGTTAACCTCACAGAGTTCGCAAACAGGAACAAACCGCGCCGACGATTATTAAAAATTCAACCTCTCACATATATTTTTCAAGCGTACGTATGTATGTAATTAATATTTAAACTTGTCACCAAGTTGTACAAACAGGGTACCCCTTGGTTAATAATGAATTCTGGACATGTTTCCCATGCGAATGCTTTAGGCTCCGGCGCCCCTTCGTGAGACAAACATTACATTATGACGGGAACAACGAAATCAAGAACCTTGTTGATGCATTGCTAATGAATGTGCGTTTTAGGAAATTAGAGGCTTGAAGTGCGTCCATATATTATATACCAATAATCTTTTCTCTCGTGAAAAAAACTTACTTGATAGACACATATATAATTCACTTGCCTGCTATAAAATATTCTACGTATTCTGTAATAACTACGTATATGAAGAACATAATGTAAATACGGCTACTGTCTTAAATTTTAACCACTATTAGGGGTTCCTAATAGTGGTTAAAATTGCGAGTGTGGTTACACTCGAACCCTACACACATTTTCACTTAACGCGTATTTCCACTACATCATTCATTAAATATCCACATAAATCTTTAAATATACCTCTACCGAGTAATCTGATATTGGCCAGGCAAACAGCGAAAACAAATAAACGAGAACAAAATAAAACATTAGCAACTGTAACGGAAAAGGAAAAGCACCTTCCCGTAATCACAGCAAAATATAATTCCCCAAAGACTGACTCATTAAATTTTATGGCAAATGTAAATTATTTTGTATGTTCTACTAAAGATAATATTCAAAATATGCAAACATTCTCGACTCGGTTCATTTGAAGGCTGAAACTCCACGTGGATGTTAATAATTAATTTGCTTTTGCAAAGAGTATACAAGTGTACGAAGTTGAGGGTTTGGTGCCTAGATGTTGAAAATTTAAAGCGGAATACACGGTCGGCCTTCTCAGTGGTTATGGCATGTTTGCTGTTTAAAGAGTGGCCTGTGACACCAAAAGGCAGTAGATACGGTAGGTTTCATCAATTTTTCAAGACTTCTTTAGCCAAGAGATGACTTAGTTATCTCTTGAATTCATTCGGAGTAGACTTCCTGAATATAGATTGTGGTATCTAGTATTGAGAAGAAAACCGAAATTTCTTTTTGTTGTTGTTGTCTGCTATAAAGTAGAAGATTGCATTCAGGGATTTTGGCAAAGCGCCTAGTTTACCAATCACGATATAGTACCTACGCTTTAAGTCTCAAGTTTCTATCTTAAATGACGTAAGTATCATTGGAAATAAACTAATCAGTGTCTTTATTCTTGGTTTGAAACTGTAAGAGACAATTTAAGTCCTAAAATGTCTGTTGGGTAGCGGTTACTAAAACATTTAGACTACAACTATCTATAGCTTTAACATAAGTTTGTCCTGGGGGAGGAATGCCACTCCAAGGAGATTCAGTACAATGAGCGCTGATAACACTTGACAAGACGCTTGTCCATTGCCATCGTGCAATAAAGTGATAGCCCTTGTACACAATGGCTCCCGTTAGCCACATGTCAACATCATCTCTACAATATACAAGATATACATGAAATAGGTAAGAGTACTTCGCAGAGTAAACGCATAGGAGAGAGACCATAATAAATGCTCTGAAAATATGTTTACCCATAAATATTTTATTCTTTTAATATGATAGGCGCAAAATAAACGTGGAATAATGGGCATTGACCCTTCTACATTCTTAATTTCAAAAACAGAATTAAAGACATTAAGCTGTCTTGAATCGTTGAATGGTTTTTCGAGTACCTTCAATATATTGGGGATATTAGAAAATTGACAATGTACTTTAAGTATATCTGGCGCCATATAGAGATGCTGCCAGCGGTTTTGGCCGTGTAAGAATAGGTTTCTCCATAAACATCTTAGACCCCTGTTTCATCACTTTAGGGCGTGAATTTTGGAAAATCCTCTTTTAGTGCTCACCTACGTCATTAAAGAAAACCTTGTGCCAAATTTTACAGCCCTAGTCCCAATCGTTTCTGCTGTGCGTTGATATGTCAGTCAGTCAGTTTTTTTTTTTTATTGTTGTTAGGTTCGCGCTTGACCGCTATCTCACCTGATGGAAAGCGACGATGCGGTCGACGATGGAACGCGCTTACCTAAAAGAAACCTATTCACTCTCGACTTAAAGATTCCCGGGATGTAGCTATCAGGAAACACAGATTCCGGCAAGGAATTCCATCCACTCCCTAGCCGCACGCACCATGAATGTGTTCCCAAAACGTTTTGTGCGTTTTGGTTTCTCCTATTACGAGTATATATTGTAGTATAGGTCATCACCAGCCGCCAAATATTGTTACAGATCACTTTAGATTCAATTTCGTATCAAACCAGATGAGATTTTTTTCGAGACGAGAAAACATAAAATGACTTCCGCCACTCTAGGGTGGAACAAGAGGGCGTATTAGATCTTTACTGACTAACATGCCTGAGTTCCTTCAGTTGACCGCAAATGGCAACTACAGGGACGCGGTAACTCTTTCGAACATTCCGGCAGCCTGCTGTAAGGTTTATTTGTAAACCACCTGTCACACAAATAGTATCCAATACTATTATAATCTAACAGAAAATCTTGAGACCATTTTCAATATCAAAATTAATAGACACTATAAATTCTATTAATATGATTTCTGTGATCTTTTCTTTTTGAATTCTTTTGTATTTATTTTTATGTTCAATACTAAATATAAAACAATATTGCAAAGAACCAGGAAGAAACAGCAACTGTAGCCCGAAAAATCGCCAAACTAGTGTGGCAGTGAGCAGGGCACATTGCTCGTAGAACGGTCGGTCGGTGGGGCCGAATGAGTCTAGAGTGGCGACATCATATCGGGAAACGCAGCGTTGGAAGGCCTTCCAGCGACCGATAACCCGGTGAGTTTCGCGGGAATGTGAGACATACAGGATCGGTCGTTGTAGAGACGCTTGGTGGTGGCCTATGTCCAACAGTGGACGTCTGTCGGCTGAAATGATAATGATGATGATGATGACAAATTATAGTGCAATAATATAAGCCCACTGCAGAAAACGGTTCCACTAAACTTCTGTCGTTTCCAACTTGCATTAATACGAAACTTAAACTACGTCTAAACTCAGAATCCGCAAGATTAATCTTAATTATGTTACCTACTTCTATCGATTAAGACCTTTAGATAAACTCGGCTAACTTGAGACGGTACCGGATGCCGTATTATTTGCAGTAAGCTCATATGCAAGGAAACGATTGAATAAAAGATATCTTAGTATCGATATTACTGTATCGATAGACTTACATCGAAGCTTTAAAGCTATACCTACTTTACGTATGATACTGTAGGGACGGGGCTCAAATGAAAGTCTGCTAGTACAATTAATACTTATAATATCGTAAGAAGCACTCTTTGTTCCATCATTTATAAAAATACTAGCTTTTGCCAGCGACTTCGTTCGCGTACATAAAATATAATATATCTGAAAAATAGCAGCTTTCTATCGGTAAAAAATTTTAGCAATCGGACCAGTACTTCCAGGGATTACCTCCTACAAACAAAAAAAAAACATAAAAACAAACTTTACCTCTTTATTATATAAGTGCAGATTTATTCTATCAATGATTGCATCGAATATTATTCCCTTAACTTTTTTGACTTAAACCTTAAAAGTAGCCAGTTTTGCAAATTAATGTGGCCTTAGACGCCACAGTACCATGCTGTGGATTTGTTCGAGAGAGTTACTGCGGTCCTAAAACACACTTAACAACATACTTGGCTTGATTGAATTTTGCGTTCATATTTGAGCAGGTGGCACCAGTAGGTGGCGTCATAATAGGGTTCTTAATTTTTTCTGACAAATTACCAGCTTTTAGCCAGGATAACGTTTGCCGGGACCCCTAGTTATTTATAAAAAATATTGAAGTATTTTACACTAGCTTAGCAGATTTTCCAAGTCAAAAATTTTACTAGGATATGCTTGCACTTGACCACTATCTTACCGTATGGTAAGGATATGGTCGACAATGGATCACGCTTATCAAAAAGTAATCAATCCACTCTTGACTTAAAGTAAAACATTTCAGATATTGTGTTGTTTGATCTTTGTTTATGGTTCAGCAAAAGTGACCTTACTATGCGCGTAGACTCTGGAATATAACGTAGCATTGATATTTTCAATTCGATATTACATAGCTTCTCATATGACGCGTTTTCCAACGCACGATTGATCGCAATTGCCGACGCTTTGACGTTATTTGAAGTGTACATATTTGAACAAGATAGGAACACGCTTCGCATTTTATCTCGAAAGGTACTTTTCAACGAAGCAAAAGCCATCTAGATATATCTGAAGCTAAAAAAGACTAGGTACAGAAATTCACAAAAGAAATTTTGAAGTACTAGCTGTGAGTGGTGTCGCCGATGAGAAAGAAGAAAATAATCCAAAAGCAACATACTCTTTGGATTAAAAGCTTATGTGCTTTTTGCCCTATTCTGTACATCGAAATCCGTTCAGTCGTATGAGCGCAAAAGAGTATAGCGCCTTACGCACCATCCATCTTGATGTGCGTCCCGCCAAGGCCATGCACGATGCACGATGCAAAAGTCTCGTGCGTAGGCTTGACGTACGGCAATAATTAGTCATCCAGCAAGCAATTAATGATAATTTTTGCACCGTGCCTCGTGCATGGCATTGCCGCGACGTACAGCAAGATGGATGGTGCTTAAAGCGCTTAATAAACAAAACCAACCTACCCAGACACTTCCCTACAAATCGCCTTTATAATATTAGTGTGATCTAGGTGTTATGTTCAGATTTACGGGATATATTCTAAGTGTTTTGATGACGACGACAGCAATCTTGATATTACTAACCGTTTAGCTGGAAATAATGGTACCTAAAGAAACAATACAACGCGGATGAGTGGAAGTCGTCCAACGCCTCATATGTCCTCGTCTTTTATGGGAGGGCAAAATCAGACCGTAACATTTTATACCCTATTCGTTTGACTGACTCCATTCCTACTATACTGTTTAATTTTTGATTAGATTGTTACATGTTCCGGCGTGGAATTGGCAAAGTTGTAACAGTGGCAAACTACTAGTAAAAAAGCAAAAACTTTGCCTTTACATACTTCGCTTGTCTTAAAACGTAGCCTACCTTAGCATTTCTGAGAAAGGTATACTTTTTTCTACGGAAATTCAGTAGGCAATTGATTTTTATACTTATAACTTTGTTGGCGAGGCTAGGGGCGAATTGGGCAATTATGAAGTGGAGTATCTTTTCGGTTCTTCTCCGTCGGAAACGACCAATTGGAACTGTGTACTAGCTTCTGATTTTTTTACCCATATGTAGGCTGTAGGCATATATGAAATAAAATATTTTAAATTAAAAGTTTGGCAAAGGTTAATGCCATCAAAATGGACAAGAGTAGTCAGTCTTATTCCATTCAAATATTTAATTGGTTTTTTGGATATGGATTAGAGTACTTTGGTTTAAGTAATCAGTACCTAACTATGGTTCCACAAATTATGCGTACGAGTATCGTGTTTTTATATTTTGGAGTCAGGATATTATCAGGTCTTCTCGCTTTATGGTTTTTCAGACATCGTAAATTTATGTCGTCCGATATAATGAATGACACAGTCATGGTACGCGCAGTGGAATAACGGTCATTGACCTTCCAACATTTATTAACATTCTTAATTTAAAAAACGGAATTAAAGACAAAGCTGTCTTGAATCGACATCTCATCTTTTACTTTTTCTGAAAAACGGTTCATTGATGGCTTTTTGGGTACCGTCGATATATTGGAGACATTAGGAAAAGGTCAATGTGCTTTATTTTAAGTATATCTGGCGCCTTGTATAGCAGGAACACGGGCCTCAAGTCTGCTATTACAATAGTGTCAGAATAGTCTATCATTGATTTCATAACTGTTGATTTTGACAAGTTTTGGTAATCTACTAATATAATGCGTCATTATGCGTCATTATGACTTTCCGATGGTCAACCACTGATACTCCATTGAAAGAAATGGCATAGAATGGTAATCTCGTACATAATGACAAATGAATATCTGACGTATGCGGTAATCTGCAAAAAATTTTACAGTTCCTTTGATCAGTGACCTACCATTAAGACGTCATTGCGCAATTAGTGCTTTTAATAAGCTTGGTATTGTCTTTCTATTACAAGATCATTGACCAATTAATGATCGATCATTATGAATTAACAGATTACAAACTTTTAGCAAAAGGACAATGGGATCGTGTTGGAATGGCGAATTTATAAAAATAGCAGACATAGGCCCCTGAACTGACGACGCGACGATGCGAATTACCGTCAAATATTTTAACTACTTTGCGGAGAACAAAGTAGACATTTCGCTAAACAAAAGATGGAAGAGACATTTTTATTACAAGGAAAAAACTACATCATAAATTCAACGGTGAATAATTTCCTGAAACGGCAATATAAAGAGCTCTTGTCACTTTAAGCATGAAATACAGACATTAACTTATAAATACTAAAAAATACTTGCCACTTAACGGTCTAAGTAAATAGGTACGTTGCCAACTAAAGATGTGCCGTTGACGGCAAAATTGCCCAAAGTGGGAATATTGTTGGCAATATTGCCACCAATATTCATACTTCGCGCATGAACAGCACAGGTTTAGTTGAAAACCAGCGTCAGGGACTAGTTGTCTGGCAGTCATGCTGAACTGGACCTATTTTTGGTGCAACCCTGAGGCAGACATCAATGATTTTTTTTTTTCTTTTATTTTTGATGTGTTATTGTGTTTAGACCTTGTGCTGTACCAAATAAATTATTTTTTTATTAATTTATTGCCGGCAAAATTCCCACCAGTATTCCCACTTCACGGCAATATTGCCGGCAACGGCACATCTCTATTGCCAATTATTATTATTATAACTAGAAGAAACCTTGAAAGGCTAAACGTAACCGGTAAAGTAGATGGAGAAAAGCCTCGCCTCGTCCGACCAGTTCCGCTCCGCTATTTACTCCACTGTTTGCAAGGCCCTTCTCATCGCCAGACACAGGAATGGATGAAGGAATATAATAAAGATGAGAATGATGAAACAAGGAGGTCAACCCTCAGCATTGAGGAATACGATGCAAAAAGGGGGATTATAGTTAGTTTGTTTTGTCCCACTACTAAGCAAAGACTTCCCTCCATTATTTCCAACTTCCTCATTCCAATTCTAAGAAGACATCCAGGTCGTCTCGCCATCTCCTTCATGGTCTACCGCGGCCCGGCTTCGCTATGTCCGGACACTAATCCTGCGTTCTATGGGCCTATAACTCGTTGCCAACTATATCACTTAATATTACAAAGGCGCAAGGTTTGTGTCTGTATGTTTGTTACTTCTTCCCGCTAAAACTACTGAATGCATTTGGATGGAATTTGTCACATGGGTAGATCATGTCTTATAATAGCACATAGGATGCTTTTTATCCCGGTTATAAGTTCTTTTTCGATAATTTTATGCATACACGCGGCTTCATTGCTTCATTCTCGGAATTTTCGAAGCTTGATAAAAGCTGATTTCATTAGTGTTGTCTGGGTTCGACTAGATTATAAAAGGCCTCGCGTTTATTGGAAAGGATATCCTACTATGTAGTTCGACTTTGATTATACGAGCTTATCTTTTGAATTTTGTGTCAGTTCAAGGGAAAAGGGACTTTACAACTGCTGGTACTTCTAAAGCTGTGCATGAACTTGTTACCACTAGGAACAAATACATACGGAATGATCTTTCGAATTCTGTGTTAGTAGTAGTCTATAAGGCCTGAGGGATGGTTCGAAGTAGTCTATAAGGCCTGAGGGATGTTTCGAAGGAGTTACCGTAGCCCTGAAATGCAAAGGGTAACTGAAGGACCACAGGTTTTTTTTTTGATGTGTGAATTCATCTAAGAACTTTTGCCCTCTAGGGAGCAAGAAGGTGTGTCAAACTTTTACCGACCAAAATCACACCTGTATCCTTCAATTACCTTTTGCTTTCCAGGACCACGATTTGCTTTCAGAAATTCTTCACGACCATTGAAAGCTCAGTTGGTTTTAATCGGTAAAAGTCTTACACCATCCAGAGCGGCAGACAAGAAAATGTTAGTACCTACAGAGAAAGAGAGTTCTACAATTTATGCTACATTTGATGCTGTTCATGCACTGATTGTAATTACTAAGACCACCAAAGATATATGGGAAGCTACTAAGGAACGTATCCAATAATCCTGGTGGGATAATCAATGAACCAGATGCATAGTAAACGCATCTATAGAGCTGGCTAGATGTTTATCCCAGTAACCCGTAAGGGAAGCTCAGAGCCCAGTCTTTACTAGGGATGTAACGAAGTGGTTCTATCGAAACCGAATTCAAAATTGGTGTTTTTAAATTTGGATTTTGGAATCCGGTCAGAGATCGGAGATGAAGGCAGAGGCAGAAGCATCAAATGAAAACTAATAAAAAACTCGAACATATGTACCTACCTATATCAATAAAGAGCGAACTCACAACATTCCAAATACGAAATAAAACAACAAGCGAAAGACTGAATCGGCAGAAGGCACGAGTTTTTTTAGGTGGAAAATCATCCAATGACTTCAGAACCTCTAAGAGCAGGAACGCGTGTCAGACTTTTATTGACCAAAATCCGCTCATATGTTACTTCTTCGCCTTGAGTTCCATGACCCAAGGGTTCCCTTTCGGGCAACCCATGAAAAGGCACAGGGGATGGGAAGTACCTCCGATTTTCGATTTTTATCAAAATTGGAATCGAAGGTTTCGAACTTTTGAAATTCGAATCAAACCTCTGCAACATCTTTAGTGTTTACCGCCCTGTTTGCTTAGATTAATAGCCAGTGGTATTTCCTTCCTCCTTTCACAAGAAAACCACAACATATTATTACAGAGATATCTCGAGCAGTAAATATGTTTACGTTATTTTGACATCGATCCCCTTACCCTTCTTATTGGTTGTGACATCTAATCACTTCTCAATTTTGGTAGAAATCAAACCCAAGATGAATTAAGGCGGACGAAAGATGAGTGTATAGCATAAAATTACGACTGGTGCACACACATTTCACCAATAAACACGAGTTTTTTTTTTAGTAACCGGGCTGGGTTGCTCTTCCTGAAGGAATAAACCAATAACATATTGCCTGATTAAAAAAACGAAACCTGGACTTAATATTCAACAGGACAGGCACAGACTAAAAATATGAATAGGTGAATGATAAGAAGATGCAAAATTCATTTAAGTCCATTTTACTAGGACGATATTTTTCTACAAGTGGAAGCTTGTAATTAGCGAAAATATCACACTTTGTATATCAATTATTTTGTTAGTCTAGAAGCCTTCTTTAAAATGAAATGGAATAAATATTAACATTACCTATAGTTGCTTAGTTGGTGGTTGGTTGGTTAGTTAGTTTATAACTAAAGGCACATAATACCTAACTTATTTAATGTTCTGAAATGAAAATATTGTCAGAATAGATTTGAAGACAGCTATCAGGCCGATAGGCGGGAGTATTTTTTATATGATTATGTGAAACCAACATTTTATTTATTTTTCTGGAACTGGAACTGGTTTAGTAACTACTACCAGCATATTTTATATAAATTGTATTTTTCATTTACATTTATGTAGTTATTAAAAGTTGTTACATATTGTTAAAACTTATACATGATGAACACATATGTTTTGTCGAAGAAATAAATATAATAACGTCAAAAAATAATTTCGTAGCAATAAAGCCCATCGATAAATTGCGAATAAGCCTTTTAATTAATCCAATTTGTAGAGTAGGTGCAAAATCCGCACAAATTAAACAAGACCTTTCCACCCACGGTCCAATTGAATACAGGTCAAAAATCCCGCCATTTACAGATAAATAAAGTGTCACAACAATGTTTCTAGTCCACTAGCTACCTACCTTCCTGTGCGAAGAGATAACGAGCTTACCTACCCTCTGTTCACATTTATTTTATATCCGACATTCAGGAACTAACGTCGCCTGTCTCTGTGGAAAAATTATACGGAATATGTAATTGAAAAGGTGGACGAGGTAATTGTAACGTGTAGCTAAATAGTTTTTTTTTAATGACTTAAACTAGTGCCATCTGATGGTAAGCAGTGATGCAATCGTTGATGGTGAATCGCTATAGTTTATTGTAAAGTAGCTTTGAAGACACTCGTATATATTTAAATAACCCGATGATAAAGTTTTAATGAAAAATAAAACTGCCTCACACTAGGAATTACTGCTGTATAGTAAGTGCGTTCACATGTACTACGCGTTCCAAATGAGAATAGGACCGATTCCTGTGTTTTGACGTCTCGTCGTACTGTCAAATCGAAAAATTTTGGCAAAATTGAAGAACTTAGAAATGAGTAAAATTGAAGAACTGGATTTTGATTAACACTTTTTTCGTTCACAGTTCACAAATAAATTAAAATGTTTGTTTCGGAAAATAATTAATGTTTAAAAATTTATTTCTTCGATTTGATAGTAAATCGTGACGTCACATGGCGGCCGATCCTGTTCTCATTTGGAACGCATTGTAAACTCGCATACACATAGACCTAAATGAACTATCTGTAGGCCATTCAAAACAGGAATTGAACTCGTGACACGCATTGCAGCAGCCACGCATCATCAACCGTGTCGTCTAAATACAAAATCTATATATCAGCAGGCCTAGCCAAGTTACGACCGTTTTTCGTTTCGATTCTCTTTTGTTGATCGTCTCGAGTCGACAACGCTTTCGTTTCTTTTGTTCTGACCACGGGAATAAGCGTTGAGATAACATCATTCCCTTACATTTGAAGCTTTCTACTAACGATTTTAGATCATCAACTTGACCAAGCCCTCTGTAGTATAAACTAGCGACCTGTCCCAGCTTCGCTAGGGCTACAAACTTTTTAAATTCGCTGTTTCTCTACTATAATATGCATGCATTATACACGTAAACTTTCCTCATGAATAACTCTGTCTATTGGTGAAAACGGCTTGAAGATCCATTCAGTATCTTTTGAGTCTAACGTGAACAGACAGACTGACAGACGCAGTGGGAAGCGTTGTTGTTGTATATAGTATGCATATATATATATATATATATTATAATATAATATCACGGAAAACACCATAAATGTAACATGAAAAAAAAAATGAAAAATAGTTTATTCACAGAAATACATATTTAGCACAATAAATATTACCTCTGCCAAACTGTAAAGCAGTTTGTTGACAGATGTAGCTCCTTTTGTCTAGCACAAACATACACATTCACCGATAACGCTTTCTAAATATCCACATATTTATACCCGGTAATGGTGTTGAATGCTATTATATAACAACTAATGATAAAACCCAAAAAAAAAAACTGGGCAAGTGCGAGTCGGACTCGCGTACTGAGCGTTCTGTGCAAACTACAATTCACGGATGGAGTCTCGAAGATTTTTCCGAATTGCATTTTATTTTAGTGACGTTTACTGTTTTCAGATTTTCCCTATACTTATGCTATAATACCTAGCTTTGTGCTAAGTTTCAGGATTCTGGGTCAACGGGTGAATTTTGATCTTTGAGAGCATAAAATATATGTTTTTTTTTGCGACATAAACGGCCGTATATTTTTTATTCGTTTACTTAGAAGTTTGAATTTTTGACAGCTTGAAGGGACCACAGCCCTGAGTATATTGGTTTTTATTTCAACTCGATACCTCAACGCGTTCTCGAGATAAAGGGTCTTAACAGACAGACAGACAGACAGATAGACGCGGACGGACAACAAAGTGATCCTATAAGGGTTTTGTTTTTTCCTTTTGATTTACAGAACCCTAAAAAAGTATCAATGTCGAGTTGATTGGATTTCTGATTCCTAATAGTAAAAGTTTTTCTTTCTAGCTACACGACAATAGTAGTCGTAAAGGAGTTCTTTCTGTGTTTCGGGGAAGCCAAAGATAGTTGTTAATTAAGAGTTGGGGCCTTCTTCTCAAGTCGCGTATCAGGAATAGGCTAGTTGCCGTAAAAAAAAATGTAATTAGTCCGTCTTTTAGATTATTCAAAAATAAGGGACACGTATTTTTTTATTTGAAAATTAAACCAAAAATGACAAAGATATAGCCCATTAAAGTTACGTCACGCCGTGCTACATTTTTTCGCACGGGGTGACGTCACACGTAACTTTAATGGGCTATATCTTTGTTATTTGTTGTTTTAATCGAAAAAAGAAAAAATACGTGTCCAATATTTAAAACACTTTTATAATCTAAAACACGGACTAAATAAAATGTAATTATTTTGACCCAGGAAACTACCCTATTGTACTACACGAATATATGTATGTGAGTAGGTATGTCTTTACTGGTACTGCAGTAGATATAGCAATTTTCATCTCATCTATTCAGGGTTATTTGTCAAACATTAACAACCTAACATGACTGTATTACTAACATCATAAAGAACAACTTTTGTTATGTGACTTTTTACAAAACAACATTTAACAAGAATAAACCATCAAGATTACGTTTTCCTATCTAACACATTTCAACTCTGTATTTTGCTATACCTACCTACGCCTGTATGACGCGACACAAGCCCATCAAGCATCCCCGCCGCCCGAACCCCGCTCTCTTCCGCTATTGTACTATCGCTTGCTTCGCATAGATTTCGTAATATTTAGAACGTTCATTTTTTTTTTTTTTTTTTTAATCATAGAACAAAAGTTGTTGAACTAAGAGCGTGATATTTTGCTCAAGATTTCCTTTTATAACGTAAGTGAGCACTATGGAAGGACGTTCCATAATTCAAAACAGAAATGGGGGGGCAAAAAGGGGGTTCCCTTAGAGAATCAAACGGGGTCCAAAGTTTGTATGAAGAAACATACCTTTACGCCCTTTACGCGACTGAAGCCACTGGCAAAAGCTAGTTTATTGTAAAATAATAAATCATCATCTGAACTGATCATATCAGCTGAAAGACGTCCACAACTGGACATAGGCCTCCCCCAAGCGTCGCCACAACGACCGGTCCTGTGCGTCACGCATCCATCGGATTCCCGCGACCCTGACCAGGTCATCGGTCCATTTGTTGGAGGCCTACCAACGCTGGGTCTTTCGGTACGTGGTCGCCACTCCAGAACCGTCGTCATAGAATATCTGTTCAATAATAATAAATTGTTTATTTCACGTTTATCAATTACAATAAAATAAGCAAAAAGAAAAATTAATAGTTGTAATTAAGTTTGGCAACTTGAGACCTAAACTAACTGACTTGTATATAAATCTAGGTATCAGCGCCCATCCCAATAATCACTAACAACATCAGAGCATTTCCAATTTTTTATTTCAATCCTAAAAAACTATTTGACACGAAATTTAAATTAAAAGCAAAAACAGCGTATTAAATCAATCAAACGCCATAATTTGAAGGTTCGCTAATTAATTTAAAGGTATTTATAGAATGTTCATCGTTAATTAAAATGATTATCAAAATTTTGAATGTTATTTAATTAGTAACCTGCGGCGGTTTCTCTTTAAACTTATAGCTACTTCTGATATTGCTCTTTTTATCCGTGACTAGCTTTCGTCAGCGGCTTCACCCACATGAAAATAGAAAATACAAGCATTTTTTACTCACTGATAAAGTAGCTTACAGGTGAAAGAATCTTGAAAATCGATCCAGTTGTTTTTGAGTTAAATCGCAATATACATACAAACAAACAAACAAAACATCTTTCCTGTTTCTAATATTAGTATAGATATAGGAAAAGGATACTGCTGCAATTCGTCGCATGGTTTAAAAGGAGTCAGCAGATAAAGAGACGTTGACGTAGGGAGCTTTTGCTCGCGGTTTCATCCGCATACATAAAATATAGCCTGTCACTCAGGAAACTTTCTATCGGTGAAAAAAATTTGCTATTGGACATGTACTTTCAGAGATTATGTCCCACAAACAAAGAAAAAAAAACTTCAGGTACCTCTATAGTATATTAGTGTAAGACTATGTAAAATTGCTGTTCATTTTTTGTAGTCTTTTAAAAAAGCTTTTAACGTTATTTTTAGACGTTAAACGCTGGACAAACGGCTGTCAGGCTAAAATAGGATTGAACAGGTCACATCAGCCGCATGCACTGTCTCCACAAAAGGGGTATCTGAGGCCGGACGACGCCGCCGAGGTCGACCAGGAAAACGTGACGAGATGACCTAGACGCCAAGGCCTACCGCAAGGACTGATTCGAGGTGACTCGAGAAAAGAATACCTGTAGGAAGTTGGGGGCGGTCTTTGCCCAGCAGTGGGAAAATATAAAAAACAAAAACATTATTTTTAGTAAACAGGAAAAAGCAAACTACAGTCATCACTGCCTACAACATAAGTTTGTGATTTTCCTACTACCAACTACCATCATTAATCATTCTTTTTTTCTTCAGCTACAGCGGAAAACGATAAACCGATCTTTATATTCCGTTTCACAGCCAGATCAGTACAGGAATAATTTATTGAGACACAAATCAATACGGATAACTTCAGAAGACAAGATGTTCCGTCATATACTAAAGGTAAAGGGATATCGTAGCGATTTAGTCGATTAGACCATTACCGTATTCACATCCATCAATCGAGTTTGAACGACACCAATTTTAAAGTCGTTTGATCGAAGAGTCGATTTAAAAAAAATTCTGTAGGTATTTCATTATCCGGGTAGAATACTTATTAATGTAACTGGAAATAAGTCGTTGAGGGATCGTTTATTTTCGAGCCAGTTGAGTTGTCGTTCTGTCCAATCCCGATTAAGGATCACGTGAATACCGATTTTGAACAGGACTTCGATCGAACGACTATAAAACTTCAACGATATTTTGCTTGTTTGATTTGACGTGAATCAGGCTACAGGCGCGTCGGTCTCCATACATTTTATATGAAAATTAGACTTCTAGAGAACACTTGATCCACGCCACGCGGCGTCGTTCTACGTACAAATCAGCAGGCTTAGCGAAGTTACGACCGTTTCGTTTCAATTGTTTTTCTTCGATCACGCCTCCTATTCCTTTATTCTGACCCCGTGACTGAGCGTTGAGATAACGTCAGAACAAAGGAATCAAAGGCGTGGCCGTCGAGTCGGCGGTGATCGACGAAAGAGAATCAAAACAAAACGGTTGTAACTTGGCTAGGGGGGCGGGCATGTTACCTACACGTGTACGTCGGTGTAATGTAGTTCTAGCGTTCAAAAACCTGAGAGTATTCTTTCAAGCGTAAAATTCGGAACTGCTTTGTGAAGTCCTTTCCATCTTAGTTTCATCTTCATGATAATTGTATTTTGAATTCTCGTGACCTCTCGATCCCCGAGCAAATGCGGCGTTCGCTCTCTCATTGTCTTTCTATTGTGTCTCCAATTACGGTAACAAAAAGAAGAAAAAAAAACTTTGTCTCTTTAATACATTAGTTTAGATTTTTTTTTATGGTGGGAAAAAATCATCCAATGACAACTCCCGCTCTTGGGCGGAGCGGGAGATAGTGTCCGACTCTTACTGATTAAAAGAAAAATATTGAAAAATGTTACAAGTTAGATACCACCGACACTAAGTACAACATAGGTCACGGCAGGTCATAGCGGGCATTAGGCGCCAACAAACAGCTGCGTGCAAGTGCAAAACAACCCCTAAGTCACATAAATCGTCCGGTGACTATGTATTTTTATTGACATAAAAAGCTCATAACTTGGTGATTTTTCATGATACAGTTATGAAATTTTGTACATATATGCTTTACATAAAAATACTAGACACGTGTTACGAGTTTCTTGTATACTAAAGCTAATGTTGTATATGGAGCTGGTGTACCAATTTACCGACGACCGTCACGCCTTGCAGGCGACCAGGTCAACCATGTAGATTGGTTTCGAATTGGATCGAATGTACCTCTGACCTTTTGAAGTATCTGGGCATTTCTGGAACATGGATTCTTTCGAAGGGATCATGATGAGTGATTGTTCAGTTAAACATGAACACTGAAAACATAATATATTTATTTATTCTTCATGCACCACAAAGTACATAGGCGGACTTAATGCCTTAGGCATTCTCTACCAGTCAACCTAGGGTGGTGAAGAGACAATATGGTAGGCGCACAAAAAGAAAAATTACTCTAATATTATAAAAGCGAAAGTTTGTAAATGTGTGTGTGTATGTTTGTTACTTCTTCACGCTCGTACAGCTGAACCGGATTCGATGCAATTTAGCACACGGGTAGATCATGTCCTGGTATAGCACGTAGCAAGAAGAAAAATAGTAGATTATGTGACTAGGGGATAAAGCAGTGTCTTTAAGTTGCGGGCGATATATTGAATTCCGAACGAAAAGAAGGCCGCTGATTTTAATCCCGAACGTCAGTGACGGGTTTATATAATTAACTCTCGAGCACTGCGAGAGAGTTAATTAAGACCTACGCGCCCAGATCGACGTGTTTGGCACAGTGTAGTTCTTCCTTTAAAATATGATCCGTTTTACGACCTTAACTGAACTATTAAAAAGACATTACAAATAAAGTGTATAGCTCCATGCCTTTTCTCGCTCGCACTACTGACATATTAACACGTCATGGTAATTATAATGAATAGTATAATCTGATAGACTATTCAGTAGTACCTACTCCTAATTATCTTAATGAACAATATGTAGATTTCTGATTATGCTTGCGTTACTGATCAACTCGTTGGTTCATTAGCTAGGTCATTTCAGTCTACTAGAGGTCATGATTAATTAATACATTTGTTCAGATATATGTAAACATTGTTGTAATAAATACTGAGCCATAATCTTTGGTGTAGGCTTATAGTTCTGTTTACGTGTGTGTCGTGGGAATCTGACGGATGCGAGAGCGAGACCCACAGGATAGTTATAGCGACAATTGGGGGAGGCCTATGTCCAACAGTGTACGTCTCTCGACGGGAATGGTAATGATGGTGTTTCATGTACAGCGTGTCTAACATCGACGCACAAACGAATACCACTAATGCAGTACATGATTCTGGACCCCCCCCCCCCCCCTTTCTAGCTAGTATACATAAAGTTAAATAAAGGCTTATAAAAAAATAACAGCAAACTACACAGGTAAGTACTACCTGGGTAGATGACTCATTAATGTTTTTCTACATTACCAGCGTTTCAAGCGCTTTTATGTTAGTCCTTCACAACCCCAACTGCTTTAAAGTGGAAACGTTGGTAAGTATAAAATGCAAACGAGTAAAACCGGAACTAAAAAAAAATACCGTTGAAAAACACTAAAAGTAATTTCATTCATGATATGAACACAAGGACTTCTGCAAGTGTATGGACAGCCGCTGCTAGTGCACTTGTACGTATAATGGATGGCGATGGTCCATTCTCGTTCAGTGTTCCCATATTGCAGTCATAAAATATTAACGACTTTTCGCACTAGTGCCTATCCATATTCACTCCAGTAAAAGCCGTGTTTCCGTGTACCGTAGGTTGCGGCCAATTGTTGTAGCTACCCATTTATATAGCTCGCCTGCCTGAGCTTGCGATAAGAGATTGAATTTAAGTTTCAATTTCGTTGAATTTCCTCTATAGAGGCAATGGTATAAAGAAAGTTGGTGGAAACTGGAAGGAGTAACAATAAAAATACAACAGCCATTTTTATACTCACCGCGAATTGAATTGGAACGATATAGTTAAGGCACACCTCTTGGTGGAAACTGCATTTGAAGTGCTTTCTTTGAAAAGAAAAAAAAATGGGAAGTGCGACTCGGACTCGCGCACTGAGAGTTCTGTCCGTGCATATTACAATTCCCGAATGGAGTCACGAGGATTTTTCCGAATTGCGATTTTTTATTGTGACGTAGTTAACAACAAATTTACTGTGTTCATATCTTTACCTATGCCTGTGCTGTAAGACCTTGCTTTGTGCCAAATTTCCGGATTCTGGGTCAACTGGAAATATCCTATGAATTTCGATCTTTGAAAGTAAAATATACGTTTTTTTGCGACATAAGGGCCGTATCTATTATAATTGTTAACTTAGAAGTTTGTTTTTTTCACGGCTTGAAGGGACCGCAGACTTGAGTATATGGTTTTAATTTCAACACGATACCTCCATGCGTTCTCAAGATAAATTGTCTTGATAGACAGACAGATGGACGGACAACAAAGTGATTCTATAAGGGTTCTGTTTATTTTTCTTTTGAGGTACGGAACCCTAAAAACAATCACTACGAAAGATGTAAGCATGAGAAGCTACAGCAAGCTATACAAAGCAGTCTACGGCAAATTCCAACACGTTTCCAAGATCTAAACTGAATGGAACATATCTACCTATAATATGTATGGATGTTCTATTTCGTGCCTACAATTACTATAACTGTATAGCACATGTTCCTTTTAGATAGCATCTGCAGGCTCACAATAGATCCCTCCCTTCGTAACGTGTCCTGTAGAGCAGATATCAAGCAGTGTTAGATTTGTCGTATCTATTTGTACCAAGATGACGATATGTCGTGTGTATACGTATGTATATGTATACGTAAGTGGAAAAAGCAATCTTTACGATACAACATTATTTTTAGAATATGCGAAAACTGAATATAGTTTGTTCAGGATCAGTAACTGAATGGATTCCAATAGTTTTTACACCATCCTTTAATTCTTTATTAAACACTATAACAACACAAAATAAGTGGATAACAAAGTTCATGTACATAGGCGAGCTTAACTCAAAGTTGAGTTTTCTTCCAGCAAACCATTGAGCGATAGAGAGAGATGACAATAGAAGGTAGGGTCCAATGTACAATTTTAAATTAGAAATATTATGAATAAAATAATAAAACATAAATAAGTATACCTACATACATAAACCACCACCACCATACCATACCATGTACCGTACCATGTTATATTTTTTACCAAAAATATTTTGAAAGGTCATAAGTTGGATATCACCGACATTAGGTACAACACAGGTCACGGTAGGTCATAGCGGGCATTAGGTGCCAGCAACATCTGTGCAACATCTGTGTGCAAGTGTAAAACAACACCTCAGTCGCCTGGATGGCCCGGTGACTATGTACATTTGCTGACTTATCAAGCTTATAACTTTGTAATTTTTCATGTTAAGGTTATAAAAATTTTATACATAGATATATTCTTTATTGTACACCAAAAATAAAAATTACATAAGGAACGCAAAATAATAGGGTGTCACAATAGGCGGTCTTGTCGCTGTCAGGCCTGTTGGTCTAGTGGTTAGTGACCCTGACTGCTACGCCGGAGGTCGTGGGTTCGATTCCCACCCTGGACAAATGTTTGTGTGATGAGCACGATCATTTGTTCTGTGTCTGGGTGTGATTTATCTATAATATGTATGTATTTAGAAATATATAAGTATGTTTATCAGTTGTCTAGTACCCATAACGCAAGCTCTGCTTAGCTTGGGACTAGACGGCGCTGTGTGATAGTTGTGGAATATTATTATTATTATTAAAAGCGATTTATCATAGATTCTTAAAAAGATTAGGTACATAAAAATACTAGACATGTGTTTCGGATTTCCCATATATAGGTACTAAAACTAATGTTGTGTTTTGTAGTGTCACAATATTTGGTATTGATCGTTTTACTTTTCTTAAAACTATAGGTACTGCCTCCATTAAAATACGAAAAACTTGAGACAATCTCAAGAATCTTAACAAACGGGTGAAAAAAATAAGATTTTTATTTCAACTTTCAAGCAAAGCCAGACCCTACCTTCATAAAACTACAGAATACAACGTTTCATCGTGACCAAAAATATAATAAAATAAATGTCCAGCAGTAATGAAATACCATCATTTACAAAGACAACAGCCCGTGAAATTTTTTATCAGCATAGTTACTTTTCATTCCGTAAAACAAAGAACTTTGCAGGTAGTGATATCTATACAGGTTGCCTTTAAATTCTTTTGAATCGCGTAGTTCAAGGGGTAAAAGTACCTTTAATTAATCGCGAGGCTGTCATTCGCTTTTCATAGTTCTCGTTGAGTTACATGATATTTAATGTGATGAATAGCTGAATAATATTTTTTTCAATACGCTTACTCAAAAAACCCGCTCTTATTGCTACTGCTTTTAATGACGCATTTTACTGTTTTCCGCACTAGTGCGGATAAGTGCGTGAGCTCGCGCTCGTCACTATTTATTATATTTATCGTATCAGGCCGGGCGCTAAGCGACCTCCACGTTGAATGTCACTGCATCACTCGGTGCCATAACACCGTTGCCTACCGCCTCGGTCCCAATGACAACCTTTCGCCACTAGTATCAAAATGTAGATACCTACTATTTCACATTTAAAATTAGATCCCATAATGACCGTTGTTTCGTATTTATGATTACTTTCACCCCCTAAACAACTTACTCGTATATAAAAATGAATCCATATTTCCTTGGTCACGCCATCATGCGTAAACGGCTGGCCCGATTTCGCTATTTTTTTTTTGTTGTGTTCGTTATTTTGAGAAGGTTCTTAAGGGAAAAAAAAATAAAATTAGGGTAGGGTAGAATAGAGTAGGGTAGTGTAATGTAGAGTAAAGTAAAGTAGGGTAGAGTAGGGTAGAGTAGGGTAGAGTAGGGTAGTGTAAGGTAGAGTAAAGTAGAGTAGGGTAGAGTAGGGTAGAGTAGGATAGAGTAGGGAAGAGTAGTGTAGAGTAGGGTAGACTAGGGTAGAGTAGGGTATAGTAGGGTGAAGCAGGGAAGAGTGGGAGCGAATCCGCACGGGCAAAAGCTAGTAACCAATAACTTTAAATTCACCCTGTATATGCAATAATAACAACAAAAGGTAGTCTAAGAGCTGGTTAATATAGAATAGACTGTTTGTAAAGTCCCTCTTTGCAATTTAATTTTCATTTTAATCTGCCAACGGATAAACAAGTTGAACAATATTGTTCTGTTTCAAACGCTTATCATTCTGCGCAGACATTTAAAGTTGTACTTCGCAAAGTTGTGCTTAAATAGTGCTTATTATGATTATGAAATGTTTGGGGCTTAGTTGGAAGCTGATATCATAAATGAGTTTAAAGGACAAGCGTTTGAATGAAAATGTTGACTGGGTTTTTCTGCTTGTTCTTTAGTTCGTCATTATTTCAGCTGAAATTCGTCTACTGTTGGACACAGTGTCGCCCCAATGAGCGATCCCGTGCGCAAACTTTACCATTCACCAGCCAACCTTGTTTCTCGTTCTTTGTTTGTTCATGTTTGAATATGGAATGATGGGTGAAGATAGCACAGATCTAAATATCATTTTAATTACTAAGGTTTTTTTACAAAGCATAGGTAGGATAACAGCAGGACGAAATTATGCATCTTTAAAAGGAGAGAAAAGGTGAGTTTGACAGCTATCAGCCACATCATTCTCTATTGTAAAATGCGTTCCAAATATGAATAGGATCGATCGCCATGTTGTGACGTCACGATTTACTGTCAAATCAAGGAAATATATTTTTAAACATTAATTGATTTACGAAAAATTTAACTTATTTATGAGCTGTGAAAGAAAAAGGTTTAATCAGAATCCAGTTCTTCAATTTTACTCATCTCTGAGTTCTTCAATTTTGCCAAAATTTCTTCGATTTGACAGTACGACAGGAGTCATGACGCCAAAAGAAAAGATTCGGTACTATTCTCATTTGGAACGCGTAGTAGTACCTACTGTGCACAGTGTGCACTATAGTATAACTGTAGTGTAAAATTTTATATTTCATTAAAGTTTAATGAAATACAAAAAAATACATTCAGCCGAACATCCTTCTTTTTCAAGTCTGAAAAAGATATGTCTGAAAGCGATATAACTTCAATTTCTGTTTTATTTAGTCTATTTGCTGTTCTGTTAAACAGATTAGAGTAAAGGGATTTATTTAGAGATACCGGAGTAAAATTGTAAAAGAAATATAAAAAAAGCTTACAAATTCAATTTACCTTTTCCATTATTTAACTAAGGATCTTATTC
Organism: Mythimna albipuncta; assembly: GCA_929112965.1. NCBI lineage: Eukaryota > Metazoa > Arthropoda > Insecta > Lepidoptera > Noctuidae > Mythimna > Mythimna albipuncta. The sequence continues at coordinate 15,555,891 of OV815969.1, forward strand.
CATCAGCTAAGGGCAATATAAACTATTAGATAACTATTATTTTTTCCTTTGGTTTCGCTTTGTAACTCACGTTTACACACAGAGATAATGTAGCCCTCATCAATACTAACTAATATTATAAATGTGAAAATGTGTCGCTGGCGGACAGCTAGTCGGTAATAATTATGTAGCTTTTAGTGATCTGCGCATAGTGCTCCTAGCGCGCCTCAAAGAGAAATCAGCCAACCTTAAGAACCCGATGCTCGCTAGAGTCACAGGAAATTTTGGAACAGGACACCCGTATTTCTAGAACGCAAAGGGCAACTTAAGGACACAGGTGAGGTTTTAGTCAATAAAAGAAAAAAAATCTGATACGAGGGAGAGAAAGAGAGAGAGCAGGAGAAGTTATTGGATGATTTCCCATCTCAAAAAAAGAGAAACAATATTAGGAAATCACTACAAGTCAAATTAGCGACTGTGTAATCTTTCACAACGAGCATAACTTTGAAGAATGATTCGTTTAATAAATAAGGTTAAAACAAAGAAGCCTATTAAAAATCCTAAGAGCATAACACAATCATTTCGGAAAGCACCATAATATATTTAATGTTCCTTCGATGTTGCGAATATTGTATTATAAGTAATTATGTATGTTAGTCTATAAGGTATTTATGATATGGGTACATGTTGTTTGAAATAAATAAATTATTATTTTATTAAAACCGCGTGACACTGTATGGAGTGAGGAGAGCTTAGAAATTGGATTTTATACTGATACTTCATTCTATTTTTTAGGTACATATCTAGTAGTATTTATTTATAACGCTCACCTTCCACAGTGTTGCCTTTTTTAACCCAAAGGTTGACTGGTAGAGAATGCCATGTTACATAAGTCCGCCTATGCACTACCCAACAAACATATTAGCGTTAAGACAAGCTTTATTAGACATGTATTTCGGTTCTACTTAGATATTTAAGAGGTAGCGTATTTCTTATAAGAGAGTTATAGAGTGTAATAACACCTTTATACCCTCGATTTTGGCACAAAATTTTGCAGGCTAAGCCTGTATGAATCCCTATATAGTGGTTCTACAAAGCCTTTAGTTGAAGTGTGTAAGAGGTGTTACAAGAACGTCAATTTTAGTTTGAAACTTTATAGCGCCTTTAGAATGGAGTTAAGTTGAAACCTAGAGTTATATAACATATCTATAGTGGTGTTAGTTAGAACTAAGACCGGTATGTTGATACCTTATAAGTCATTTGAAAAGTTTTCTGTGTCAAAATCAGATTGTAAAAGCTTTAAAGTAAAAATAATTCTATTAATTGTCTAAATGAGTGCTTCGTTTATCTGCCGACAGTGCCGACATTGCAATATTCTCATCACAAAATGGAAGTATTGTGGATTTAAAGTATTTTTGAAGTGTTAAGTTAATTATTAGTGCGCTTGCCAGTTTACTGTGATAGTGTATCGTGTTTCTCATCTCAATTTTAACGCGCCCTCAAAAAATTATGAATTAGAGGAATAAAAGGATAACATTTGAAAATGCAAATAAACTAAAATAGTTTTAAACGTCATTTTCAAGTGTTGTTCGGTTTTATTAGTGATTATATACATAAAATTAAGTAAAATAATTAGAAAAATGTAAATATATCGTTATTAGAAAGTGATTTTGTACCAATAAATTTTTAGGTTATGTTTACAGAAAGTAATCAAAATGGCGTTTTTTTCTTAAAGTTACAGTCTTCCCTTAAATCAATTATGACACTTGATGAACTACAACGCCGGTGGTAAAGAGTATTATACGGTCTTGGGTTGATATAAGAGAGGAATTATACACTTATCGAAGACATTTACCTGCTGTGGAGACTAAAATACTGATTTTAGCTTTATTTATACATGTTTGGATTAGGGTTCCTTACAAAGTAATGAAACCCCTAATCTTCAAGTCACCCCAAGCGCAAAGTAACCTACTGGTACCTAGGTACTTAAACTTAAATCACAGATACCGTTTTAACTTAAATTGTTAGCTTCAAGTTTTTTTTCTGCACTATGCTTTGGCTATAGTGTTATTTTCTTTTACAAAAATAAACATAGCAAAAATAACTCAATATAAAATTTTAATTATTAATTTTAGTTATTTTTTGTTTTCACGAATGGCGCCTTCTAAACTTCAGCCAGCCGGTAATACTGGTGACAGACGGACAGAAGGACAGACAGACAGACGGACAGACAGAAGAGGCTTAGTAATAGGGTCCCGTTTTTACCTTTTAGGTACGGAACCCTAAAAATGAACACAAGGTATACCTTTTATAAAGGTTCTCGCTGGAGAATCGCATACAAAACATTTGATTTTCACACACAAATTTTTATTATTTATGCAGATTCCATTATCAAGTAACGTTTTTGTTTCTGCGACAAAGTCCCTTAAATATTCTTCCAAATTTTTTGGTTTGCCCGTACCATAGTAAATTCCAATTATAAATAGATCATTATAGCCTTCAACCACTTTAGCTAAAATTGGCCAAAACTCTTTCTTGGCGCTTTTAAATATTGGCAATCCATCGAAGTTAAAAATTAAGTGAATAATACTGGGCAATTTGGTCCAACTATTTAGAATTTTGGTTAACTGTTCTATAATGCCATGATGCCAATATTCTCCTCCTTCTATATTTTTAATATTAACTTCTTGAGGCGTCTCCAAAATTGTACGTGGATCCATGGGTAGTGAAATTGTGCTGCCAAAAGTTTCATTAAAAATCAATAGCAGTTCTTTTAATGCACGTTGGGGAATATTATTTCTTATAGACCAATCTTTTAATTTATCCCTTAATTCAATATTTTTTGTCAATAAATCAGATGAATCGTCACTTTCGTCCGAGCTAGTGTTTGGCATAAAATCGAAAAAATCTTTATTAAAGTCAAATTCGTCAAAATTTTGTGCGGAACCCTGTTGCTCAATATAACTTACTTCCTCTTGGCTAGTAGATGTTGAAGCGTTTACCTCCTTAGCAGGTATTTCATTTTTAGAAAAAGCACATTTATTTGGTATTGAAGCTGCATCCGTATCAGCAAAATCTAGCCTAGAATCACAATTAGGTACTTAAATTGGAAACATCGACATCTTGTTGAATCGACTTCATAAACTTTTGGTACTCTTGCTTAATTTTATATCTCACTGCACCTTTTCGTTTTTGTGCTCTCCAGGAATGAATTCGTTTCATTTTAAAGAAAATGCACAGCTTACAGTTCATACATTTAGGTTAGTTAGGTTATGCATAAACTCTTTAAGCGTACGAAACATTTAATGGTGTTTTTACAGAGTTACAAGTAATTCATCTTACACCAAAACATTTTATATAAGGATCGTACAAAACCACTGTAACTATTTAACCTATGATTGCCTTTAGTATAACAGGCGTAAACTGTATATAAGGGTTATACAACGCATGTAGAGTTTGGTGTTACTACACTCTTAATATTCTGCAAGGGAGTTACCTTGCAGAACCGCTAACGTTACTGAAGTTGAAATAAAGTCTTATGATCTAAAAGCAACTCCGTTATAGCAGATTTGTAGCAATAAGAGTTAAAGAGAGTTAATGAAGATCTTTCAACAGGTTTTAACGTTGTAAGCAGAAACAAGCTTTAACGTCTTAAGTATATACGCAGCCACTGATACTACACTAACTACTAAGGAAATTGTGATTCGTTATTTACAGTTGTAATGCAACTTGAAGAGCTGAACTTATTTAATAAGTGTACTGAACCACCTTTAGTGATAACTGAATCCATTATAAATCAATAGTAGTACCTTAAACATTAAAATAGCCTGCAACCAACGCATAATTGTTTGTTGGGTACTGTACTTTTTTTAAACACATAAACTAGTGCTTGACTGCAATCCTACCTGATGGTAAGCAGTGATTAAACCGTTGATGGCGAGACACATCAGGGGCCTAAGTCTGCTATTTTTATAAATTCGTCATTCCAACACGATTCAATTGTCGTTTTGCTAAAAGTTTGTAAGCTGTTAATTCATAATGATCGACCATTGATCGGTCAATGGTCTTGTAAAAGAATTATGGTAGAATAACTAATAAATAATATCGAGCTTATTAAAAGCACTAATTGCGCAATGACGTCGTAATGGTAGGTCACTGATCATAGGAACTGTTAAATATTTTGCAGATTACCCCATACGTCAGATATTTATTTGTCATTTTGTACGACATTACCATTCTATGCCATTTATTTCAATGGAGTGTCAGTGGTTGACCATCGGAAAGTCATAATGACGCCATTATATTAGTGGATTACCAAAACTTGTCAAAATCAACAATTATGAAATCAATCCATTCTGACACTACTGTAATAGCAGACTTGAGGCCCGGTTCATTACGATATGAAGTTTAAATATATAAATAGGAATAAAAAAAGAGGCTTAGCAAAGATCCTATAACACAATAATTTTGGAAAGCACCATAATACATTTAATGTTCCTTCGATGTTGCGAATATTGTATTAAAAGTGTAAAATATGAGCCGCGTAACACCGTATGGAATGAGGAAAGCTTAGAAATTGGATAGATATTATACTGGTTCTTCATTCTATTTTTATATAACTAGTGGAATTTATTTATAACGCACACCTACCCCAGTGTTGCCTTTTTTACCCGAAAGGTTGACTGGTAAAGAATGCCATGTTGCATAAGTCCGCCTATGCACTACTGTACTTTTTTTTATACACATAAACTAGTGCTTGACTGCAATCCTACCTGATGGTAAGCAGTGATTAAACCGTTGATGGCGAGACACACCAGTTCATTACGATATGAAATTTAAATATATAAATAAGAATAAACAAAGAAGCCTAGTAAAGATCGAAATCTCTTAGGTCATCAGATAACTTGAGACTCAAAATGCCGATGCATTCCACTACGTTTTTGGACAAGTCCTTTACTGTCCAGGCCACTCGTCTCTGGAATGCTCTGCCAGATCCAATAAAACGCGCGCAGTCACTGCACATATTCAAAAAACTTGTGAAGGAATATTACTTGTCCTTGTAATTTTGTTTCGATTTTAGCTGTATTAATTGTAGTTGTCACTTGTTTTCTTGCCAATATAATTATTATTTAGTATGTATGTATTTAAGTATGTATTTTAGTGTTAAGTATAGTACTTTTTTTTTTTTCTTTTCTTCACCAGTAATTGTTTAACTTGTTTTGTAATGCACCATGTGCAACCCCATTTTATGTCCAGTCAATCTCTTTCCATACCAGGTTGCCTGGAAGAGATCGCGGAATGCGATAAGGCCGCCAATTGTATATTTTAAATATAAGGCTCAAATCTGTTATTTATTATCTTGGTGTACAATAAAGGATATATAAATAAATAAATAAATAAAGATCCTATAACACAATCATTTTGGAAAGCACCATAATACATTTAACGTTCCTTCGATGTTGCGAATATTGTATTAAAAGTGTAAAATATGAGCCGCGTTACACCGTATGGAATGAGAAAAGCTTAGAAATTGGATTTTGGTACAAAGTTAGAGATTGGCGGACAAAAGTTTTAATACAATAACGCTTTTAGCCCAACATCGTAATTCTATGTAAGTAACGCTTCGGGACGCAATTGGGTTTTTATATCTTGATTTTGAGGGTAGGCAAACAGTACCAACTAATAAATTGTTCTTGAGTTCACGTAAAATAATAAGTTACGGGCACTTGAGGAAGAATGAAGTTAGATATAGGATAAGTAAATGAGATTTATCAAAGAGACAAAATTGATTATTATTTGGTGTCTGTCCATCATCAATAGGCGGAGTATTAGTAGTAGATACGAAGATAAGAATCGCCAACTAAAGAAGCGGATTATCACCCACGTTTTTGGTTACTGCTCCGCTTTTGTGGGTCGTAGTCGATATAGGGCTATCCAAAACTCGCTTCTAACACTACCGCACTAGTGTAGAAAAGTGCTAGCGCCCGCCCTGCCACAATTTATTGTATTTATCACATCCGGTTCAGGCTCGGTGCCACGCATCCCCCACGAGTCGCTGGTCAAATCCAGTTTATTTATTTATTTGTAAGTGTGTTGAAAAACATCTTTTGATACACGTGAAAAATCACTACAGCACTCGGCTCCATAACATCTCTGAATTTTCAAAAACTCATAAATGTCAAACTTTCTCCATTTAAATTGTATTAAAATGTATGATTTCAATTCAAATCAAAATTTCTTGAGATTAGCACATTCAAAAAAAAATCACTCCCCCCCCCTCTAACTTCTAAAATAAGAGAATGATAAAACTAAAAAAAATATATATAATGTACATTACTATAAAAACTACCAACGAAAATTGGTTTGAACGAAATCTAGTAAGTAGTTTTTTTTTAATGCGTAATAAATCGAAAAAAAAATACACTATTATTAAAACATCGATCAAAGTTACAACACATTACAAAAACTTTTATATTATGTTACTTGCTGCTACGGAACCCTTCATGGGCGAATCCGACTCGCACTTGGCCGGTTTTTTTTTTTAATTTTACAGAAAAAGACGGTATCACCAAAATAAATAAGCCATGGCTAACACATGATATATCACAATCTACATTAAACTCCGAATAATCTGAAGGAAAAAATCACAACGTTTGCAACATAAAATCTAACATGGCCATAAAAAATAACAAGAAACTTTAGCTGATTCACGTCTAGTGCCTACCTATTTATAACGGGTTTATCGTAGAGAATTTTTATTGCTCAATTAGGTTCATTGCCAAACATGTAAATCACTAGACCAAAGATTCACTAACTTATACCCAAAATAGATAGGTGTAGAAGTCAATCTCATGTATGTACTTCACTTTTTCACCTACACCAGGCGATCACGCTAGGGTCAGCACATTATGCCGAACTGTACGAGTGCGTGAAATGTCGTGTCCGTGAGCGGTGTAGAACGTGTGGGTTGCTCGAGCGTGCTTTGTATGTAGATTGTCTGTACCTATCTATTTTGTCCTCATACCGATTCGTTTATACTGCGTACAATTTGCCTGTTGCCGTCTTTCTGTCCGATTATAGGTAATTTAGGTGTCTTCAAAACTAGAGAGTTCCTAATAAACTAATCCGCTTAATCATCAACGATTGCATCACTGCTTACCATCAGATGGGATTGCAGTCAAGCACCAGTTAACATCATTAGAAAAAGTCTAAAGATATGAAGCACATGGTTCGTACCCAGTTGAATCCAAGATTTTTTTCATCTGTGGTTTAGGGACGTTAAAGAAAGAAAGAAAAAAAATTGACATTGAAAGTGTTATTTAATAGTATGTTTCACAAAAGCTTAGAAACAACTATTTGTTTTGTTACCGACTTAAGACGAGGATGTGTGCTTAAGGCTTGCGTGTCTTTTTGACTGGCTAACCAGCTACGTATGACTAAATAACTGAACTTGGCACATTGAGCAACTCTTAATCCGGTAAAGATGTCAACAATATAAAGGAGGACACACTATTTTTTTCTATATACGTATGTGTACTACATAAATAATAAAAATAAATAAATACCTACTACAGAATTTTTCATAATTAGTACGAGTTCTGACGAAGAGATCAGACAACATTCACTACATGAAAAGTAGTTTGAACTGCATCTGTTTCAACGATGCTACACTCCTAACAATATCACATGAAATAAGCTACATTCCAGTTTCCGGTGTCATGCTATTGAGAGAGAATAGCTTAATAGGCAATAGCGTGCACTTGACTCGAATCCTAATAACATCACGCTGCCATCAGCATTTCAGATACCAATTTAATCGCTGCAATATGTACAATGTACATCAGAGCTGTTATAGAACTCTGTAATCTTAAAGCTAGAACTACACTGCGCACACGTGTGCCACACACGCCGATCTGGGCGCGTCAGCCTTCGTACCTTTTTAATGGAAACTAGACTTGTAGAGCTACATTAGATCTACGCCACGCGACGGCACGAAACTTCGTTCTATGTACAAATCAGGTGTGGTCCACGTGTGCATCGATCTAATGTAGTTCTAGCTTCATAATGTAGTTCTAAGCTCATACATATCCGATATCCGTGGTTAAGATATCGGATATCTATGAGCTTAACTGAAACTACCGGGTATCCGAATTAAAAATTATCCGTAATCGAAACCGACATAAAATTTCGGATAGTTTCGAAAAGGCAGACTCTGTAACCGAAACTAGCGAATAATCTACACTAATATGATAAAGAGGTAAAGATGGTTTTTAAGGTTTTTTGTTTGTCTCTCTCTCTGAATCTCTGGAAGTACTAGTCCGATTGCTAAAAATTGTATGTACTCGGGCAAAGCCGCGAGCAAAAGCTATTTCCGAAATAATTTTATATCCTGTATCGTAACCAAAAAATCGGTTGGTATTATTCCTATATCCGCTTTCGAAATTTCACATCCCTAATGTGCGCTAAGTTAATATGGGCTCTAATGTTGGTTGTACAGTAGAAAAAGCTATTTGGTACTAGCTTCTGTTTAGTTTCGCTCGCGTGAAAGAAAAAAATATCCCAAGGGAGCATACTCCCGGGATCAAAAGTTTCCTGTACCTATGCTATTCCATCCATCACACTACTACCTACATCATTTATTATTATTATAAAGCCGAAAGTTTGTATGTATGTATTTATTTAATCTTCATGTAACGAAAGGTCAACCTAGAGTAGTGCAAAGACAACATGACAGGTGCATAAAAAAAAGAAAATATTACTTTGAAAACAAGTACCTATTACAAAATTGTAAGAGCTTAAACTAAACAGACATGCATATTGAATAAATTATATGTTTACGTATACCTACATACATGCATACTAGTGTACCTATGTTTTTTTTAATAATAAGCAGTAGTAAACAGTGATGCAATCGTTGATGGTGAGGCACACTAGTTTATTAGAATCCTATTTACTCTAGCCTAGAAGACATCTGAATCATAATTGGATAGGAAGACTGCAGCAAACAAATCGTTCCAGTCAGATGGAAGAATATCGTAAAATTAAAAGTGATGAAGTATCCCGATCTCGACCCTCAACATTGAGGAGTATGACGCAAGGAGGGTATAGAAAAGAATAGAATAAACTTTATTGAACACCAAAAAGTAACATAACTTATACATAAAGCAATGATCTATTCTAATGTTTAAAGCTATAAGAGTAGTGTGTAATATTTAACTACTCAACACACTGACAACATTGTTTTAAAGTATCAAGTTAACTATGTGCATATCAAATAGCTTATTTGACTATACGAGGTCTCTACAGCGTTCCATTATTCGTACAGCGTTATAACAAACAGCTTCATAAGTTTCTTCAATCGTGAACACAAATGAGGCAGGATTGGCAGAGTTTCAAAACTATCATTTCTGTCCTTTGCAGTTTCTGCCTCTCAGTTCATAGCTTCTGTGACTGCTGTTTACTTATATACTCGTATATTGAATATAAAAGGAGATAATATAATACAAAAGGATTGACATATCAACGCATACCTAGCCTGAACTACTGGGACTAGGAGCGTGAAATTTTGACAAAAAAATATTTTTCAAAATTCAGGCCCTAAGGGGCTAAAAGGGGTTCTAAAGTTTGTATGGAGAACCCTGCTTTCACGTGGGCTCATTACTGACTGGCTGATTCATCAACACTCAGCTCAAACCACTGAACGGATTGAGTTGAAATTTGGCACGCAGATAAGGCATAATGACGTAGGCGGGCAAAGTCGCCAACTTCTGTCAGCTACTTTGCCCGCTTGGACGACAAAAGTTATAAGTAGATAACTAAAACATTTCGTATTTTTATGTAATAAATTAAATACTTTTTAACTTAATTAGATTTTTGACAGAAGCCAATCAAAACTAGCTCTGACTAATTAATAGTAATGACGATGTATAAATTATGTAACGCGATTAGAGAGTCAGTCTTCAGGAATTTGTCTGATACATTTCTTACCCGTAGCCATAATTTGTTCACACTCAATAGATAAAGCTATGTAGTACATAAAATACAATACTTCAATCATCGTCAAAATCCGACATACTTCCAATAAAAGGAAAACGCATGAATTCATCTTGTAAAAACCTTTTCGTTCGAATAATTTCAGTCTCTTTTACCGTTTCTTTCATTTAACTCTACAAGTACTTATCGGATGTACTTCGCAGGTCTTATCTCCGGGATTTTTCTATCGTATTTCCTTCCAACTCGATGTAGCTGGCCATTTCTCATTAACTTTTCTAAATAATTAAACTTAGAACAATTGCACGAATTCACTTTAGCTAGACTTACAACGTGCTACAAAGTTGTTTTTGTATCGACTGAAAGAGAATGCACTAACTACGTAATACAGTTAATGGAATCAAAGCGGAGAAGCATCGTGATTTGCAGCTTCGTCAACTACCCTTTACTTTTTGTCCTGTTTTTATGTTGATGTGGTGTACAATAAAGAATATATCTAATAAATAAAAAAAGAATTAAAAAAGCATTTTTTGCAAAGAGTGAATCAATTTAGATAAACTTATTTAGTAACTTAATTTAATTTATCCGGACTCACTAACCATGCATAAGCTAGTAAAGGCTTTAGTGGTTTTAGTATAAAAATGAAATGTATACTGTGTTTTTGAACATAAATAAAGTAAATAAATACTTACCATGGTTGCGGAATTGATCAAAAAAATTTTCACGACCCAAAACGCAAACGGAAGGAACACTGGTGGGTTTAAATATAAAATCTTCTTCATGTTCTCTCACTAGTTTAGAAAAATAAAGATTCTCAGAAATATAATTTATCCTTCCTCCCTCTCCAGATTCATCTCCATTTCCGACGTTATTATTTTATTTATTCCCTCATGACGGTTATATTGTACCGGTGTATAACATTCACAAAAACTTTACTCGAAAAGAACCAATTATGAATCATACAACTACTAGTTTAAACATTCTTAAAAGGGATCACCATAAATTATAATGTCAGCAAAAGTCTGACTAAAACCCACTATGTTCCTTCAATTACCCATAACATTCCAGGGCTACGGTAACTCGTTCGAATAATTCTACAGCCCTGGGCCCTTTTTTTTTTAAAAAAAATCATGCATTGACATCCCCCGCCCTTGGGCGGAGCGGGAGATAGTGCTGACAACTCCTTGAGGCGCGCGGGAACAGTGCGCACCGTCGACGACTTGGGCTTGGTCCGGACAGTTACCGGACGGCCGGACAGCGAGCTACCCATTGCTCACAGTCCGCAAGCCCGCGCCTACGGTGGCCGGAAATCGGGATCAGAATCCCGGCGGCGGCGGCGGCGGCGATAACGCCGTTGCCTGATGCGTTCGGCCTCCTCCTTTGCGAGCATTACTGCTTCGCAGAAGTCGGCGACCGCCTGCCACTCCTCCTCGCTCCGGACCATGGCCTCAACCAAGGCCCGGCGCGAGAGGTCTCCGCCGCCGATCGCCCCCATGAGGGCACGGCGATGCTCCGCCCAAGCAGGGCACACCTCGACTGTGTGCTCCACCGTGTCCTCCGGGCATCCGGAAACAAAAATGCAAACACACAACTCACCATTTTCCCAGAACCACAAATGGCTATTACTTAATTGAACTTAAAGTTAAAACGGATTAGTAACTGATCTTAATTGTCCAAAGACTAAACGTATTGCAATCCAACGATACTGTGTGAAATGGACCGGCAAACGATACGAATCGGCCAGTGGCGTAACTAGTCCCAAAGAGGCCCCCGCACATTGGCCTCTTTCTCAATTATTAATGTTTTGTTTTGTTTATACAAATTAGCTCCTGCTGGCACAGACAGTGATATGGAGTCGCGATAGGCAACGACAGAGTTGACCAGACTATTGTGTTGTTGGATAGATTCGGTCCATGTCATTATATATGACTGAGACCGATGAGCTCGTTTATTGAAGCATTCTGGGCTAGAATAGGTTATGTTTTTATTGTGATCAAATGTAGACAATGCTAGAACGAATGCAGCGAACTACAAAAATGGAACCACATAACTTAATCATTCATTATTGATTACCAGTCATCAATAAAAGAATTGTAGGTTGTAGGTGACATGTTACGAATTTTTACCCACGTTGGGGTCCCTGTAACTCGGAGGCCCTGAAATATTGATACGGCGGTAGGTACGCCCCTGAAATCGATATCGGGCAGCTAAGTACACCCTGAAGTAATAGAATTATATCGGTACGCTTGCTTTATACGCGAATTTGTACAAGGATAATTTTATCTACCGTTTAACGGTGCTTGATTTTGATTTCTAATCAATCTGACAAATCTAAAAAGGCCACCAGTTATTGAACACATGAAAGTTTAATCACTGTTTGAGTAAAATAAAAACTGTATAGCAACGCGTCCATGGGCTTTACTTCAATGAACTTTATTAATAAAAATACTCGTTAAGGTATTGTCGTCCCGACCTCTACCAATTATACATCACCCTTCTAAAAAAGCCTATTTATTACAAGACCTAACAAAACCAACAAGTAAGTAGAAAATATGGAAACGGTTGCCATACATTCTGCCGCTATTCTTGGGTGTTGTCCAAATAGATAAAGTTTTCTACTTGACATATGGCAATTATGAACGTGATAATGCCTTCCAACCAAAATAGATATCGTCGAAATAAAACAGTGCGTTCCTAAAACATCGGGAACTTTCTACGCACTTGTTCGGCTTTCTGAGTTTCAGCGTTTGTCTCACGTGACAAGGGTTGAAAGGCTCCTTTCGTGCCAGGGGGATGATGATGAGCTAGGTATCTTTGTTTGGTATCTTTGGTAGTTTTGATGGTTTTCTGTACTCATATGTGTCGTGGCCAGATCTTAGAATTTATCACTTCATGATATGGCTAAAATTCTCAAGTTTGACTTTTTAGACAGACTATACGGAGCTGAATAGAAGTTTTTTTCAGTATAGGAGCTAACTATACTGAAAAAAACTTCTATTCAAGATTTTATTATAGGACTTTGTCGGCATGAAACTAAACGAACAGACAGACAGACGGCGATGGCAAAACTATACGGGTTTGTTACTAGGACTGCAGAACCCTAAAAAGTTTAAATGGACTACAGACACATCCGACAAGACCATCCCGCTTTAGTGAGATAGAACAACTATACCTATCTAAACAAATTCCAAGTTAGGGCCTGTGCACACCACGTTTTCTAAACGCGCCATTGACGCGAATTTTAGAAACGTACGTTGATGGCGCGCTTTTATCCTATTAAGGCTTATAGTCCCTTGAACATCTGGCCTGCATTAAATGGTCACAACACTCGTACCCGCCTAGGCGGCAGTACGAGTATCTGTTGCATTTAATTACAGCCTGCTGCGCCCGAATAGACCCCATATTGACTAGCTTTTGCCCGCCTTCATAAAAAATAACCTATGTCACTCAGAAACAAAACCGCTTTCTGTCGGTACAAATTTTTGCAATCGGACCAGTACTTTCAGAGATTACCTCCTACAAACAAAAAAACAAACCTTACCTCTTTATTATATTAGTGTAGATTTAAAACTATGTTCACTTTGAAGAATATTTAACCAAAATTTTTATGTGTGAAAATATTTTTAAAGATCCAACCCGTTTCGAAGGAGTGGGAAAAAAGATGCCAAATGAAAAAATATTTATTTTAGACAAAATTATTAATCGCACGAAAAAATCAATAAGTACCTAGTTGATAATGTTGTTCATAAATCTATAATAAATATTTTTTAAACCTATTAACCTGGCCGTTACCGTGAAGTAGGCTTAAGGAAGTCACTGTTTTATGACACTGCTCGAGCGCTTGGGCCATAAAAGTCTACAGGCTGCGTCTGACTTGCGTCCATATCGCTACAAACGCGCGTTAACTGCGCTTTTAAAAACATGATGTGCACAAGCCCTTAGGCACTAACAGAGCCTGATCTGTCTGATACTGGCAAATTCTCAAAGTTTACCTTGTTAGCCTGCGTGCGAAGTTTGTACCTTTACAGTCGTCTTTGACCTGTCGTAAACAATAGTTTACGGTAGGTACGCAATTCAACAAGAAATTAGGTCGGTAGGCTTTTTTTTAGAGATATAAAATGACTTTTAAGGCTCTAAAGTGAAGCGAAAAGGCGTGCCGGACTTTTACTAACTAAAATGCAATCATGCTCCTTCACTTATCTACCCTTTGCATTTCAGTCGTTGCGGTAACTCTTGCGAACAATCTCAAACCCTGGCAGGTTTCGACCCTACAATTAAGCTAGAACTACATTAGACCGACGCACACAACACGCACGATTTGTACGTAGAACGACGTCGCGTGGCGTGGATCAAGTGTAGCTCTACAAGACTAGTTTCCATATAAAATTTATGGAGACACCATTTTTTTTTATGGTGGGAAAAATCATGCATTGACATCCCCCGCCCTTGGGCGGAGCGGGAGATAGTGTCAGACTCTTACTGACTAAAAGACCCACCCCGTTCCTTCTAGCCTTCATACCGGGGCTCGAGCGCCCTTTCGGATAACCCTGGCCCCAGTAGGCTTCGACCCGGCTGGGTCCCTGCTGCTGACAACTCCTTGAGGCGCGCGGGAACTGCGAGCATTACTGCTTCGCAGAAGTCGGCGACCGCCTGCCACTCCTCCTTGCTCCGGACCATGGCCTCAACCAAGGCCCGGCGCGAGAGGTTTCCGCCACCGATCGCCCCCACGAGGGCACGGCGATGCTCCGCCCAAGCAGGGCACACCTCGACTGTGTGCTCCACCGTGTCCTCCGGGCGTTCCGCACAGTGGCGACACCCGGGCGTCACTTCCGCATGAATCGAGTGCAGGAATCTCCCGAACGAACCATGTCCGGTGAGTACCTGCGTCATGCGAAAGGTAAGGACGCCGTGAGGTCTTTCCAGCCACGCCTCAAAGAGGGGACTTACCGCCATGATTGTGGCGTGCCCAGCACTGGGTTGCAATAGTCGTTGACGCCATTTCACCATGAGATCCCGCCGGAGCTCTGTCCGCCATGCCGTGACCTGTCGCGGCAGCGGACTTTCACCCCGGCGTTGATGGAGACACCCAGATCGACATGTGTGGCACATGTGTTAACAGTATACTTCTACCTTTATACTGACATCTCTTTGATACACACCGTCGATCCGAGCATAGTTCTTATCGGACGGTGAACTCTTACCTTTGGTCACCCCAAATTGTACAACTTCTCTTCTCTCTCGGGTTGGATTCAAAGTCTTTGTAATCCAACCCACGAAAAGTCATCATCATCATCGTCATTTCAGCCGAAAGACGTCCATTGTTGGACATAGACCTACACCAAGTGTTGCCATAACGAACGGTCCTGTGCGTCTCGCATCTATCGGATTCTCTTACCCCCACCAGGTCATCGTTCCACCTTGCGGTAGGGCTCCAACGCTGCGTCTTCTGGTACGCGGGCGCCACTCCAGAACCTTACGGACCCATGGACCATCGGTTCTGCGAGCAATGTGTCCTACTCATTGCCTCTTTAGTTTGGCTATATCGGTAACCTTGACTCCTGCAGATATCATCATTTCTGATGCGAAAACGCATCCTTTCCATTGACCTTCAGAAGATTGGTACAACGTAATCACGCATTAAAATTTCCCAAAAGTAGGTACACTTTTATCAATCAATCAAATCATTTATTTAGTCAGAATATGGTACCTACATAATTATGGTCTTGAAATAAATTAATAGGCTCATCACATTCTGCCACGTGTGGCGTGCAAATATTTGGTAGGTAGATACATAATCATAAATATGTTTAAAAAAATATATATTATGTTAGCATTGAGTTAATCGAATAAAATTTACAATATATGGCATGTCATCTAAAAATTTTGTGTGGATTAAATTCAAAGTAATATTCAATGTCAAATTATTAGAGAGAGAATGTCAAAATCTATAAAATTTAATTTCATTTAGGTAAAACTCTTCAGGAACTACAAGCAACGCACATACGAATAACTGCCCTCTATTAGGGCATAATTGAATTACATTTTGAGCTCCTGAACACATTAATCAGTTTTACGATAGGATAGTAGGTGCTTCCAACACTGACCTCCCCAGCTACCTACCTGTTTGATCCCTTAAATGAGTTTCCACAAGGCTACACAGAGAACTAAATAACTTTCTGCCTTACTTTATTATTTAGGATTATTTTGTTATGAACCCGACGCCTAAAATAGTACTGTGTTTTAGAATAATTATAATGAGCCATTTTGGGTACCTAGAGAATTTTTGTTTATTTATTCCGTTACAATTATTTATTGAATTATCAATCAATGATGGTAAAATAATTTAGGTATTTATATTTCTACCTATTAAAACTTCATGCTACACAAAGGTACAAAGGCGGACTTAATGCCTTAAGCATTCTCTACCAGTCAACCAAGAGTGGTCGAGTCGAGAGACGACATGGTAGGCGCATAAAAAGAAGAAAATATTAAGAAAACAAGGGAACAAAAGTAGATATATAACCGTATTATAAGGCGCGCCTGATTGAAAAACATCGTCGTAATGTAATACAGCTACCTCACGTTCATCCAGATTACAATTCGGCTGAATAGAAAGAATATGAGTATAATTTTATTTGCTCGTTTGAGAGGATCATATTGCTATGAAAAAAAGGTTGACGTTAATTACTCGTCAAATTATATTTTTATGAAGTACGTTGAAGGTTAATTCCTCTGGCAAATAATAATATAAGATATCTATTACATTCATTATCATCATTCTGACTGTTAGGACCGTGGCTCATATTATTATAATAATTGTTCTTGTTTCACATTCAAGTAAGTACACACGCCTCTTATATAATGCATATTCATTTCTGCAACAATACGCCCGTGTTTCTGACCTACACGGTAAAGGTTTTATAGCTCCATAAACTAATAAACGTAGTCAGTAGCAAGCATTAATCCAAACCAACTTTGACGAGGGGTAAGCTAAATAACACACAAAAAATAATTCGCGATATTTTATTGAATAAAACATTCTTAACGGCATAAAAACAGTGGATTTTATCTCTCAATTTGATTCATTCTTATACTCATACAATCAGTATGCAGAATTTAACAGTTATTTAATAATAAAAACAGGATAATCTTTCGTATCACACAATTTAACATCATTAATACTTTGCATTAACCAATCCTTGTAAACATGCCTTACATCTGAAGGTAACTTCTTCGTTAATTTCTTCATTTTTTCTACACTTATCTCATTATTGTTATGAAGAACATAGTCAACGTCCATTGACTTAATTGACTTGACAACAGTACCTCCATAAGCGATCCAGTGTCTCTCAAAATGTTTCCTTTCGTCCTCCGAGAAGCTTATGAAATCTGGGTAGAAACCTAACCGTTTGTCATTGAAGACATTTGGTAAAGGGGTCTCTGGTATAAATTGGTACTCTTTACTGTCTAATTCATCTATACTCATATTACTCTCTTCTTTAACATCAACGTCTGTTTCTATAGAAACATTATTTTCAGATGAAGATGAACGATTCCGTTTGACCTTTGGCTTTTCTTCCTTTTTTGTGAAAAAGCTATCTATAGTTTTTTTAGGACTAATTTTGGTAGTTTTTGTTGTACTTGCTTTGTTTTTAGACGGACTAGGTTTCATTTTTTTAGCTGGTGGTTCATCTGATGCCGTGGCTGCTAGCTTATTTAGAAGGGATACATCTGTTTTTTCTTTGGAAGTCTTATATAAGTGTTTCAGTTCTTCTAGATTCGTTGCAGTCTCCCAATCTTTGTCTGTTCTTATTCTAGTTACTCTTGGGAATCTGACCGATATCCCATCCGCTGTATGTAAATTTGCCTTCGTTAATTCCGTACCTGGAAACAAAATTATGCATAATAAATGGCATTGCAGTTATAATATGCGGCAAATCAAGTTATAATATTATTGAATTCGCGGTTTTATTGCTTTTGTGTACGACTACATTTATTATTAACGGGAAATCAGAGTTAATTTACATGTTAATTAAATTTATGACTAAAATATTATAAGGCCGCCTCGGCCAACGTAGAATATGGGTCACCAAGGACTAAGCGCGGGATCCTAATACCTAAATAGATTGAATATAGTATGTTTTCCAACGCTTTTTAAAGTGTTGTTGATTTATTAATCAGCATGTTTCGTCACAACATTTTACTGTTTTTTGAGTTGTGTTCAGTTCAGTTCATTTATTTTGCCAGAATATGGTACATAATTATGGTGTTGAATTAAATTAATAGTCTCATCACATTCTGCCACGTAGGGCGTGCAAATATTGGCAGTACATAAATCTTTTTTTTTAATATAAGATTAGTATTAGGTTAGTAGGTACATTAAAATTTACAATTTATGGCGTGTCATTAAAAAAAAAATATAACGGCGATTGTGATAAAATTCGACATCGACTTATTTAATAAGTATCGTTATAATAAAAAGAATCACTAAATTAGGGAGTTACCTTATCAACAACCGATATTATATACCTAGAGCGCCCAACCCGAAATACATTTCGAAACAATCGCTTTCGTGATTATGACGTTATCACAAATCTTTCTCTGGATATTTAGGAAACACAGATATCTTGTGGATGTTATCTAGGTTATTATTAATAATGTAAAAACATTAATTTGTATAAAAATTAAACCAGTAAAGATCTCTGAAAATGTAGTATTTTGCGGAAACTTAGATCCTTTATAATGTACTCATAAATTTAAAAAATATGTCTCTAGAAAACCTTGTATATTTAATCGACATTTTGAATGACGAAATTTTTTGAAGGTTTTTAAAAAAAATACACGTATTTTCTGGAATAAGTTTTGTGAAATATTCGAATAATTAAATTACGGAATTATCGAATGCCAACAGAGCGTTCTGGCGTTCATCTCTATCTTTTTGCGTTGCCTCTGTATCAAATATTGCGCTGGATTGCGTTGGATGAAACAACAAGCTTCAAAACCATGTCTAAGACTAATAATAATAATCAAACAAAATATTATAAAGGCAAAAGTTTATCGGTGTGAATGTTCATTACGCTCGACGCTCAGCACGTTCGAACGGCTGAACGGATTTGGATGATAAGTTCACGAGTAGACCATATCTAGGAATAAACAGGACAGGAGAACTTTCATATCAGGAGTATGTTTCCATGGCATAATATACGACATTCACGCATGCGAAGTCGCTGGCAGAACCTAGTATTTATATAAAACTAAGCTTACCAGTAATCTCCCAAACAGGTTGTTTCTTAGGATCTGCAGCAACAAAATCAGGTACCATTCCTTTATTGCAGTCCAACCAAGATGGGACTTTATTGCTGTCCTGTGATATTTTCACCATGAGTGGAGCTAATTCTTTCTGTAGCCTTTCTAATGTGCTGTCGTCGTGTCCGGTGTGGACTTTGGTGACGGTCACCCAACGGTTGCGCCGGGTATCGTGACAGCCCATCAGGAATACTGACATCATACCCCCTTTTTTTCCGGTACCTGTAAAGCGGACGAAATACTATTAAAAAAACCATGTTAATAAAGTTTTTCTGTATATTGAGCATCAACGCCGAGTTGCTACCCTCTCGGTTTTCTGCCGGTTGCATTTCGAAGAGTGTGCGTTGGAATTGTATAGCCTAATTCCGCCAAGTCCGTTATTTTATCGGACCACCAGGCGTACGGCGATTCACCACCGGTACATAGTGGACATGCCACATATACGCACAAAACGTTTTGGGAACAACCATTGTGCGAACAGCGTGGAATTCCCTACCGGAGTCTGTGTTTCTGAAAGGTACAAACTGGCTAACTCTTTAAGTAAAGAGTAAATATGTTACTTCTAGGTAATCGTGAGAGGTAGCGAACAAGCGCGAGCCTATCAACAATAAAAAAAAATCTTCCAGCAGCTGAATAGCATAAAATTCGAGGTACTTCCTCTCAGAAGCTATACTAAATATACCTATGTACCTACATGCATTCAAATAGATTAGTAATACTAATAATCTAGTGAGCCAGGAAAAAGGGAATTATGAGCATAAAATATAGACAAGACCTAGACCTTTATCACATATTTTAGGTCATACATATGTATATCATCTGTATGACGAATATTACCGATTTTAATGGGTATTTACAAACTCCTCACAAAAGCAGAATATAAATATTTTTGCATTTAGAGATAACACTGCCTATTGTACTGCTGCAAAATTATTAAATGTTTAAAGTTTCCTAACATTGGGTTTGTGAATGAGTCACTATTTCCTTTTATAAGTCGCCAGACTGGTTTTCCTTAAGATAACCTTCAAAAACTGTTAGATATGTATAAATAGGTACGTGCGGGTTGCGACCCCACGCTCCACGCTCGCCCATAATTTAATAAACCAGCCAGTGCTAAGCGACCTGTCGTTTCAATTACACGTATCGACCCACATACCTAACAAAAACCATTTAAAATTATGTAGGTACAGCAACAATTAGGCACTGCATTGCTGCTTTGGTAGTCCCCACTGCTCCATACATTTTCCCTTAATACTTAGTTTTCATATAATACTCAATCTCTGAACATTCCAATAATCCAAGAATAGTGAGACTCTATTGAACTGTTTAAATCAGCACTAGGATTAAAGACATAGGCAATAAAGTTATAGATCATAGTGCTCTATATTATCTTCTGCTAACCCCAGCCCCAGGAAAAATGGCATGAATTCACTTTTTTTTTAAATTATAAACTAGCATTTGACAGGCATCTCACCCAATGGTAAGCATTGATGCTATCGTTGACGGTGGATTTGCATTAGTTTATTTAGAGACTTCCACTCTTGTCTTGGAGACACCTAAATTATAATCGGACAGAAAGACTGCTGCGGACAAAATATTCCAATTATACATATACATGTACCTACCAAACCAAGCTCCTAGTACAACAAGATCAGCAGTATCAGCCATCGCTCCATCAAATAGATAGTCTTTCTTCACTTTTAGCCAGTGTCTCTTGCCTGGTTCATAGGTAGACTCCAAGTCTTTGAGTACCAGGCCTTCTAGACCGAGTTCCAGCACCTGGAATATGTAAAACAGAAACTTTAAAATATAGTGTCAGCAGGATTTTTATATAGGAAGCTAATGGTATATCTAATTAGTTTCTTAACCTCTCCTATACCGTAATTAGAGACACAATTAAAAAGCCATTGTGTCTCGCGTAGATCTGCGTTCCAGCATACAACGGGTTAAATGTTCGGCCTTTGAATTTGTCACTAAAGATTATGTAGTTAATTTTAAAAAACTGTGCTGGTTATATATCAATGTATTGTGTTTATACACAATATTCATATTCAGACTTGTTTTGGGTTGACAAGTGTACCTAAAATAATCACGCTGATAATAAAAAAATCAATTCAAAGAACAATATTTTTACTATCTCAAAAATTGAATTAAATATACATATAATGAGTGATAATGTTTCAAACGTACCTCGGCAATCATTTTAGCCAAATCGGAGGGCTTTTCAATCAACTTCTGTTCAGAAAACATCACATGATTTGTAACTTCAACCATATTGTCATACAGTATCTGTCTCCTTTTCCTTATAGGTAGATCTATTAAAACTTTGCCATTGTAGTATAAACAGTCAAATATGTACAGACACACCTGTGCGTCTTTGAATTCAGACCGTTTATGTACACCTAATGTACCAAAAGGCAACGGTTTCCCTGTATTAACATCTACCATCAACACTTCAGCGTCCAGAATCATATCCGTACCTTTTGGAAAAGCTTGAGGTAGATAATCCTTGAAATGACTGACTTTGTGTGCCATAACTGGTTTTAACGCTCTAGAGAAATATTTGAATTCATTCCCTTTTTTATGCACTTGCACTCTTTCACCGTCATATTTGATTTCTGAGAACATTCCGTTTGGACATTTTTTCATTGCCATATCTACTGATTTGCAAGCTTCAGCCAACATTGGTAGGACAGGAGTCATAAGAGAAATTTTAGCTTCAAAACCTTTTTGGATAGCATCTTTATGTTTTATGGTACTGTTTTCGGACATGATTCTATCTAAAACCATATCAAGGTCTCGTGATGTTTGAAAAACACTGTATGCATCTGGATGAACCCCTTCTAATATGTGTTTTGGTCCAGCATTTATTCGTAAATCACCTTTTATTAACCGTATAAGCATTTTCAAGTCTTCAGAGGTACAAAGCTTGACAATCTTCTTGAAATGGTATATTTGTTCATCTTCTTTTGTTAATTTTGAAAGGTCCTCTAAGAATTCTTCTATTTTTTGTATTGTAAGAGTGCTATTTGATGCTGGTTGAACTGATTTTGATTTAAGGAAGAAATGTTTTATTGTATCAGCAACATCGCCCTGCTCCAAATGTGTCAACATGTCATCATGATCCATTTTAAATATTTTTGAAAATAATTTCACCAATTGTTTACTTTTCAAATTGTAAACTCTTTTGCATACCTGTGGTAATAATAGCTTACACCATAATGTCAGGTTACCTTTGAAGGAGTTTCCATCTGTGCCTTCTCTAAAAAAATTATTGACAACGGCTGTTTTTTCAGTATAAGCATCTACTTTAGAGATTTTCTTACATAATTTGAAGAATGTCTCAAACCTATCATCATCAGTTTCAACTATCTGCTTTTTAGGGCTGTCAGTAGAAGCAGTACTACCAGTTTTTATAGGGCTAGGATTATCAAAAGCAGTTGAAACATTTTTAATAACTTTAGCTGTATATTTACCACTATTTTTATCAGCATACAGTTTCTCCATTTCATTTAGCTTTTTCAATATAAATTCTTGATCTTCCTTGCTTATACAGCCCCAGTTACCGAAGTCATCTATGGAGTCTACGCGTTTGGTCGTGGGTCTTTGCTTTAGTAAGACATTCATGAAGCAGTCCACGTGATGCCATGATTTCATCGATTGTCCGTCTCCGTATGGACTTGCTACAAGCTTCGCGATACGTAATTCTCCACTTGGACAGTTAGTTTTACATCCTTTACACGAAGCTCGTCCACCTTTAGCTCGATCTACGAAAAACGGCGCTGATTCCCCCATGGCTTCTTGATTTTTAGGTAATCAATCACATTAATTTGAAACAATATTATTCAAGCACTTTAATATGATTAAAATTAAATGTATAAGAGATTCATATTACAGAATACGTTATAGTTACTTTGAAAACCATTGAAAACTAAACAAATATTGGCAAGGAAACCAAAACAACATGTAAAAGAAACATGTTGTGACTTGACTTGTCTTGTGTCAGACAGTGTCAGAAAGCAAATCTGACAGAACAAAACTGACAGTTCTAGAGGTGTGAAACGAGCATATTCTGAATCGATATTTTATTAACTCTTAATCACTAAATCTGTGAATATGTACTTCAATAGACTATAACGAAGACAATAGAAAGTTAAAAGCTTATTTAAAAAAACACCTTGTTTATTCACACTTTGATTTAATGTACACGATATTTTGTTCTTATATTTCATTGGTACGTTTGTCACAGTTCCGTGGTAAAAATAATCCAATCCAAGAGAAAGGTCAGTCTGCCTCTATTGACGTTTCGTTTCACGCATGCGCCGATTTAACAAAGTCTGCTGCCTGCAAATATGACGACGCGTCGAGACAATGTTCGGAATTATGCAACTTGAACGTTTTGATGGTACATAACGTACAAAGGGTTATGCAGTTTTTTAAGTAAACTTGTAGTAAAAATATCTATACCATTTTACGGTTTTTACAGGTATTTATTATACGCCACCCACCACACACACCACCGTGTATGAACTAAAAGCTTCAAATATGTGTTTTAATTTGGATGTCTCTTTCTTTACAGCTTCATCATGTCACCAAGAATTCAGCAGCGACGGTACAAAGCACGGCACGCTGACATCTCCTCACTACCCATCACCCTACCCTCCGAACACTCACTGCCACTACGAATTTTTCGGGAGGGGCAAGGAGCGAGTTAGACTAATATTTCAAGACTTCTACTTATACAAATCTGCTGATGGATCTATTGAGTAAGTAGTTAATGAGAACAAAAGTATTTTTTTTTAAAGTAGGTACTTAAATAAAAGCACCTATCTACTTACGTATCTACAAGTAGATACCTAGATTTAGACAAGAACTTACTAAGATACTACTAGATACTTGAAGGAGTATGATCAAGTGCAGCAGAATGTATACGTAGTGAATTATGTTCCGTGAACGTATTAGATAATTTACTAATCTAAAAATCAAAGTTCTTCAAAGACTATCCAAGATGTTTTGAAAAAAAAAATATTATGGTTTTTTATAGAATAATGGAGCATTTTACTAATTGCCTAACGACAATAATTATTTTTAATAATGAATGACACATATATTATTGTAGTCGTTTATTTATGTATTCCGTTATTGCGTAATGATTTAGAATTTAATTATCATTACTTAATAATCATTGATAGTAATTTAATCGAAAAACAGAGCGCCTGACTACAACTTTGAATCTAGCCCATATTAAAAATTTGTGGAAGTGCTATGCTAATAAAATTGTTCTCCGCCCCGAGAAACATGAACGGCATTAGTTTATTATATTATCATCCTGAAGAATCAATATATAGCAATGGTTGATTTTCAGTTGTCATGTCATGTGACGACCCGCCCACATGAAAGTCAAAAACAAATTATGTCGTTTTCCAGGACTCGGTCACCCGTGTCCCAAGCTTGATAGAATAAATTGAAGACGTAACAAAACAGAGAAACAGTTACAGTACAATTCACGAATGATGGCGACCGTGAAGTTAGCCTTTGTGAACATTCGCGTATACTACACTCTTCTTGCACACGCACTTCACCATTTGGTTCCTAAAACACGTTACTGTGCAGCCTTCTGCGCAAACTTCACGGCCGCCATCATTCGTGAATTGTACTGTACTTTCACATATTGCAATATTAAAGTACGAAAAAGTGTAAGAACCGATCTAATGCTAAGTACTTGATAACTATAATAGCTAAGCGCGAGTTTTATTCGAATCGGCCAAAAGTTAATAACATTAAAATTATAAATCTAAAGGTACCAAAATATCTTTAAATAATATTTTTTAATAGCGGGACCATTGAACTCCCATGTCTGGGCAGCATTTTGGTCCGTACTACTGGGATTATAGATCATACAAAATACTGATCTTTGAAAGTAAACATTTATGAATGTTTCACCACACCACACCATTTTTTTCTAAATTGATTGTTGCTACTAATACAGTTTATAAGAGGAAACTTATAATTATAATTTGATATCGTATTGCCCATTTTCAAGAGCTAAGACACTTAAAGGAAAATATATAACAAATACAAACACTTTTTAACGACTACTTTTGTGTAACAACTTGTGTAAAGAACCACCCATTTAATTAAATATTTAAATTTACAAACACTAACGCATTTTTTATGCATTTACAGCTGTACAAACGTGGATTCGTTGCAAGCATTCGTCAACGTAGATGGGCGATTAGAAAAAGTGGAGACGTTCTGTGGTATCGACCTACCCAAGCCTATTATGTCGAATGGACCGAAACTAATGCTGGAATTCCGTGGAACGCAATCATCGAGGTACTCGAGAGGATTCAAAATATCATATTCATTTGTAGAAAGTAAGTATGCATTTGACAGTTTCATTTTACTATTAGGTTTAGTTGAAGTTGAAGAAATTGTTAAGAATTGAAATTAAAGAACATACCTTCTCAAGACATAATGTGGCTTTTATTGATCAAAAACTCGACGACAGGTTGAATTTTATGTCATCTCAAAATTAGGACATGAAGAACTCCTCAGAACCTGTCAAAAGATTTTACATCCCCCCAAATGTCAGCTTAATGACTTTTAATTCATTAAACCCCAAGTGAACGACGGCGTTCGCTCTCTCATTGTCTTTCTATTGTGTCTCTAATTAAGGTATTCGAAAGGTTAAAGCCATTGAAAAATAAAGGTTTCTTAATAATCTTTCAGATTTCGGAATAAACACAGGGAGGCAGTTGAAGGAGTTTCCATGCGCCTTCGTGTATAATAGTAGTGAAGCGAGCAATGGTACATTTGCATCTCCAAACTCACCGGGACCATATCCAAGGGATACCGAGTGCACATACTTCTTTCATGGCGGCGAGACTGAGAAAGTGCATCTGCATTTCACGAATTTTGATGTTGAAGGAGTTTTGCCGTAAGTATTCAGACTTTTTTATTACCTATACTCGAAAATATCAACTTTCTCTCAGGAGAAACATTACATAATGTCTACTTACCTATTTACACAGAGTTGTTTATTTTAAATTTCTAATAATTATGTTGATATAATATTCCTACCTAAATATAAATACTTATCTATTAAATACAAAATAAAATTGCTACCTAAGTAGGTATTACCTAAGTTTACTATATTTACACTAAAGACTCGAGATATTTGATTTATTAGTAAGTAACGTTGTTTCTATGAACATCCAAATATACCAACTTATTTATACAGCTCATTTATATACCTATATTTTGTATGTAGTTAAGTACTACCTTATATACATTAGAATACATACTTAATTAATTAATAATGCATATTTTCATTTTTATTTCAACATACATATTAAGGTTTACATTCCAATATTATCTACGTATTATTTACGTTCCTTAGACTTTAAAAACACATTTACAATATATAATTGTTTTTGATTTCTTAGAATATAAATATCTTATCTCCGTAAAAATAAAAAGCCTAAGGTAGTGAATTCAATTACCTAATGCTTACCCATACCTATAAGATAAAGCATTTTATTATAAGTCTAATCAAAATTACGATTTTAACACGGCAAAATGTATGAAATGCCTTTTTTTCAAATTTTTCTTTGTTGTTACTCGATGCAAATAAAAAAATCTGTGAAAGTTTGCACAGTTGATTACCTTGGTACAGCGTTGCTAAATTACTTGAAATAAATTGTGATATTGATATAATCTCTGACCTAAAAATGAGTATAATAGAAAAAATTAAGAAAGGCATCCAAAAGTGCACTGGAAGATTCTATAACGATTTTTGAAATATGATTACCTCTATTTAATATTACTGTTCATCTCATAAAAATACACTTACTAATACTTTTTTAAACACCTGTTTCAGATGCGAAGCAGTATCGGCGAGTGATTATGTCGAATTTTCAAACTATATGACTGAAGACAATAGATTCGGTAGATATTGTGGGCAAATGAAAGAATTCCACGTGGAGTCTGAGAGAAATTTCTTCAAAGTTACATTTAGGTCGAACGACCGCTTAGATGGTACTGGTTTTAAAGCTATCTATCAGTTTTTAGAAGCTACAGATGAATATCGAGCTCCACCTGTACAAGATAAGGCTTCACATTCTATATGTAAGTATTTTCTAGTAGATATAAATATGGATTTCTATAATAAACAAAATGAAACTATTTACATTACAATTTATTTATTAGTAAGCCTAGAATTAGATTGTAATGGGCCATCTATAAGCCATTAAAGGCTTTTAGCGTAAAATGTAATCTGTACCTACTTTGCGATTTTGAAATTAAATAAAAATAGTGATTCATCTATACTAATAATATTATTTAGAGGTAAAGTTTATAAAAAAATTCTCTCTGAAAGTACTGGTCCTATTGCGATATTTTTTTTTTGATAGAAGGCTAATTTACTGCTGAGTAACATAGGCTATTTATTATATATTATGTATGCGTGCGAAGCCGCGGGGAAAAGCTATATTTTCATTATGTGTTAAATGTGAAGTTAATTAAATTCATGCAAAGATCGAAAGATTATGGCTAAAACTCGAATTAAATTCCGGCCCTGAAATTACGTGATCGATTCCTTTTTCATTTTTATACGATGTGAATGTGATATTAACGTTTTGTTTTCTCATTCCAGGTAAATTTGAATATTTTCTAATGCTGATCATCCTCGCAATACCACAGCTGCATCATCAATTATATCATTAAATAAAGTGATATTAGATTAAATATTATCATAAATTAGTCTATAATCCTGTATATTTTGTATAATAGTATGTGCCATACACCTGTAATTACGTAGATATGCAATATTTTCTAAAAAGTCGCGATTTATGTTTTCCTCTATTATCTACCAACTAAAGCAATACCATGCGAGACACAATAAAGATTTATTCATAAAGGCACGTCGTAAAACGAAATAAATTATTTGAATTTAAAGCGTTAATTGTTTTATTTTATCCTTTTCGCTAATTCAGACACATCTAATGCACAACAAAGACATACCGAACTGGCATTGTTAAGCTGAAAAATAGCGTATCGGTGACGGAAGATAAATCTAGTCAAACTTTCAATACATGGCAAAAACTATTGCAGTGTGTAATAATGTGCACACTATAGTATACAGTTTTAGCTCGACCTAATATACATTCTTCAGCTTTTTTTTAATGGTAAGAAAAATCATGCATTGACATCCCTCGCCCTTGGGCGGAGCGGGAGATAGTGTCAGACTCTTACTGACTAAAAGACCCACCCCGTTCCTTCTAGCCTTCCCCGGTATGAAGGCTAGAAGGAACGGGGTGGGTCTTGCTCGAGCACCCTTTCGGATAACCCTGGCCCCAGTAGGCTTCGACCCGGCTGGGTCACTGGGTTGCTGACAACTCCTTGAGGCGCGCGGGCGCGCGGAAACAAATTCTTCAGCTGCGGAACGGGGCATATGAAGGTTCTTTAATAAGTCACGGTTTGACTGCGGAGCTACATAGATATGAGGATACACACACGCTCTTGTTCCGATCTTTGTGCAAATAACACCAGCACCATATTATACAAGGCCAACGTCAACGTGACTGCACTGATTTACTCATAATAGTATAATATCATTTATCGAGACTAAGGCGATGGGATCTACTGGTAGGGCGTACTAAAAATCAGGGTAACCAGCGATTTATACGTCTCACAATGTCTACGACGACGAAACTAAAGAAGTTTGAAGATGTGGGTCATAAAAATAAAAAAATCTTACTTTAATGAGTGCCGAGATGAATGTGTATCAAAACTGTTTATGATTATCTTTTAAACCGTGATATAAAGCATGTATTGAACACAGAACGAATTTCATAAAACCGTCGAGTTCTATCAATAGTTGACTATTAATAAGATTTAGTTGAGTATATAAATCAGAATCAACTTTAAGTGAGACAGCTTAATAAATATGTTAAATCACAGATTTAAATTTACTACGTCAAAATCTCAGTAACATCATAAATTGCTGTTCAAGTAGGCGTTTAGTTCCATGACAGGTTGCAATAACGATTAAATGAGCAATTCCGTGTTTGTTGAGTATTTCTGTTACGCTTAATTTGGCCGTAATGCTTGGGTCTACAACTACACTTTCAAAGTAACTAATCAAGACGCAAAATACCTCACTTATTAAGAAAACTAAGAGATCTTATTCTGTCTAAAGTCTAAAAAGATCGACCCACAAACATGAGCTTTTCAAATAGTTATGTAAATATGTACACAAAATAATTCAGCAATGACCCCTTTAGTACTGGAAAAAACATCGGTATTGTGATTGTTGTGTTTACAATCAGAGAATTATAAAAGACGTGTGTTTGATCTTGTTCCTGTTTGTCGCCGAATAAAAGAGTGGATGGGTTGAGTTTTGTTAACTTTTATTAGTTCAAAATATTTTAGTTGTGGTTTTCGGGCTTTTTACAAGTAAAATCGCTGCAAATTCGTTCAAAAGATTTTTGACATGACACTGTTTCATTTGAAAAGTTGTTTGAGATATTAATGGCCTACCGTGTTTCTTGCTTATCGTTACTCAGAAGCTGGTCAACTATGATTTCTTGTGTAGGAGTACTTACTGAACTACCTCACTATTGCTAGGACTAGATTCCACAATAATGCAACAAAAAATTTAATAATGACCCAGATATAATCCTTCCTTGCTTTTCTTAAGCCACCCTAAACCTATCTCTTAGTACAATATAAAATTTACAAAATTTATATAAGATTTAGTAACTGGTACTTGTTCCGAGTATCAACTACAATGCATTATTATCATTTCCATTATAAGCGGGAATATTCGAAAAAAATCACTGTGGCTCCCAAATGCAAAGGACAATAAAATTGAAGGAACAAGCTTTAGTTAGTAAAAGTCTGATACTCTCTCCTACTTCGTCCAGAGTGGTAGAAGTTTTAATATGGTGATATCGAACCTAAAAAAAAAACATTATATTATAAACATCGGAATTCTTTAGTCTCGGTAAACATAAAGTTACACAAGAGAAATATCTGAACGCTGTAACTTTAGTACTTATACAGCTGCAAGTAGGTACTTAAGTACAATAATAACAAATTGGCATTACAAAGTTTATGGCATCCCACAATGATATCCATTACACGGATTGTCAAACAATATTAGAGAACGTTGCGCTAATACCAGTACTCAATGTAACTAAGAATTTCAATTAGTTAGGTATTGTGGCATATTATTCTCGAAGACATTTTCTTCCTACCTGTCCCCGGTTAGGTTTTACCGCCACAGGTTGCATAATCAGCGAAATACTACCTATTTACTTATGTTATGTGGAATTTCAAGAGCGTTTGACAGTGTTTCTTGAGGTAAGTACCTACTTATTTTTCACTTGCTGTGCTCCTGAAACCGTGGGCGATTACATCCGCGTCTTTAGTTACTGATCCGCTCCGATGAGTCGTAGAGTGATGTTATGTAGCTTAAAACCAACAATAAAACAATTTTTCAATTTAGACCAATAGTTTTTGAGATTAGCAGGTTCAAACAAACATACCATCAAACTGTTCGCCTTACC
Source organism: Mythimna albipuncta (assembly GCA_929112965.1). Classification (NCBI taxonomy): domain Eukaryota; kingdom Metazoa; phylum Arthropoda; class Insecta; order Lepidoptera; family Noctuidae; genus Mythimna; species Mythimna albipuncta. Next base: position 15,586,739 of record OV815969.1, read on the forward strand.
AATAGCCGGAAAACTAGACAGGAAAGCAAGCGTTTCATTCATACGAATTTTTATATTATGAACTTTTTGTAGACGTACATTAATGATAAGTTATAACAATAAATACGTGTGTAAAAATTGTTTAGGTATATTTATTAATGAAGAATAAAGTTCAAATCTGTAAGAGACAGTCAGACAACAGTAGTTACCTACATAGTCAATTCAAAATTACTGGCTTATCAATAATAAATATCTAATAAAGGCTAGGAAAGTCACCCCTTTGTTTGTCTGTAACTTACATTTGAAACTTTAAGCTAGCAAGCAGCTAAAAGTCTAGTAACAATTTTGCTGTCATAAGGAAGTTGAGGCTATGATTTTAAAGTTTATCTTTTCTTTTCATTTTCATTTACGTACATATATCACATCATAAATAAATCTAATAGGAAATATTCAGTACGGAATAATACTAGTTAGTTAGTTAGTAAATAAACTTAGTCAAGCTCGACTTAAAAACAAAGTCATTGCACCTCTACTTTCGCCTCGGTTCATTGCTTATACTGGAGTTGTAGTCCGTGCGTTGACAGGTGTGGCGGCGCCACCGTCGCGTCGTTTAGTTCGCTATTCACGCGCGATCCCCACTCCGTTTTACGTCAATTCGAGTTCGTTCGCCGCTCTCTTCGGTGCCGGTCGGCAGGCTGTACGTGTTAATTTCCTAAGTCCGCGAAACTTTTTTCCGAAGTAAAGGGATGTGACAGTAAACATCGGTATTTTGATAATTTTTGTGTGGTATACTGTGTGTAAACGTTGTTTTGAATTGTGACTAAGTAAAGTGTTAGGTCGGAGTGGTACTGTGAGTGTGATTGTGGTCACAGGTGTCGCATTCCAGGGGGGACGCCGACGCAGCCTCTGTACCCGATACAGTAGGCAGGTGAACCGCTAGACAACCCTATTTTATTTGTAAGTAATCTGCCTCCTTACTATTAGCCCGTAAAAGGTCAATTAGTACCTACTTGAAATTGTCTGATCATTATAAAATGGTTTGCTTACCACATGACATCCCATAATCTAATTAAATATTAGCTGCTTCTTGACGCTAACTTAGGTACTTGATAGGTAATCCTGACGACTATGATTTGAAAATCAAAAAAGCCTACCGTTTATCTATTCATCAGACTACATCAATGCGCCAACCATGTAGGCTAAAAATGTTTAAAAATTCGCAAAGTTGCAGAACTTGTAGGTATCAATTAATAAGTACCTACACTATGTACCTACATCAATACTTACTTTGTAAAATATTAAATTCAGAATTTAATAGACGCACGTTAACTAACATAACATCTTAGTAGGTACCTACTAGGCCCTTAAACATATCAGTCTTTAGCTAAATAGGTACCTATTGATATATACCTAAGCCTTAACCGTCCATCTACCTACCTACTTTATCGTTGATACTATGAAGCCCATGCTGGGTAACGGTATAGACGTTCAGCCTGTTTTTCTTATCACGTTGTCAATGCTGTCCATCCGGCCTAGTATTCATCTGATTGATCGCATACAAAAAAAGACACTCGCCATAGACATAGGTACTTTAGGTACCTAAGTAGGTAAGTACTCACGGAAATGCCCTATTCAGCTTAGCTTATCAATATGACACGTAGTGAGTGTTTATTGTGGTCTAATAAGATTAGTTTTACACATGTGAAAATTAATCTGTCCTTCATTTGTCTTGAATAAAGATCATTTCAATAGACAGGGAAGTGGTTCAATGCTGGACCTCAATAATGCGTCACCCACCACACGATCGGTCGTGCTTTTCGCATCTAGCAGTCGCGACTCGAGATAACAAAATGAAACGATATTTATCCTATCTGGTTTTGGAGGGTAAGTACGTAAAAACTAAACCAACTCTTTCTAAACTTGACACTGGCTGAATGCACAAACCGTGCGAAAACAACTCGAAAAAAGAACACTAGGTACGTAAGTAGGTACCTACTTACCTAAGTAAGGATATTGTCATAATAAACATCTGGTGAATTAATAAATATTGATACGTGTAATTTATTTTGCCTCATCAGCCTATTTTGAATCAGAAAATACTGTTTTACCTCTTGAAATAACAATAAATGAAGTAGGTAGGTGTACCTACTGATAGCTGCTTAAATCCCCGGTTAACCACTTTTCAACTTTCAACCTTTTTGACTTTTCAACCTTGGGCCTAAGGGCAATAAGTAGTCGTACATATTTTCCGGGGTAGTCAACTTTTACGGACTACCTACCCGCATAGCAATTTTTGACGTCTTTGAACCAGCTTTGCTGTAATTCAAGTAACAATAATAATAGTTCAATACGTGCTTACTTTGCAAAGGTCCTGCATTGTTGTGAAATGACAGCAGCCGTGAGCCGATACAAAGTTACCTGGTGGTAAAGGTTACAATATACAAAGACAGCTCAATTTAATTTACACGTGGAGGAAAATTATTGCAGACCTCACTGCAGGCGATTCTAAAATACCATCTTTCAAAATCTTTTGAAAGATTGTATTTTTACAATCGTCTGCAGCGCGGACCACCGTACTTATCGATATCTGTAAGTCACTGACCCTATTTTTGGCTAATGTTTTTATTCAATAGGTAGGTTATGCAAATTCCGCTAGCACTTTTTGTAAGTCGATCGTGGCGACGAAAAATATAGCACTGATACTCTATACTTATCGTAGTCTAAGTATTCTGTTTATTATGTTACGAAAATCAAACTTGTATCTAACCGTAAACAATTTGAACTTGTTTCTTTTTTTTTCACAGAATGTCAGCGCAGTTATTGCGCGCCGTTCGAAATTCGAAATGGATGAATAAAATACCTACTAGGATTTAGTAACATCTCTAAAGCGCGAAATGCGCAAATGGCTTCGGTAACACCTGATAGGTTACCTACACCCATTTTCTAGAGAAAGTCGCCGACTAGCATCGCCATATATTCACGAGATTTATGTGAGCTGAAGACATGAAGATATTTGTAAACGATTGGCCTGAAAACTGGTATATTGGCATATCATATGCGTTTTGAACACCCCTAACAGTCGGGTTTTATGAGCCTTCAAGTATGGTTGCTATAATAGATAATAGGCCCTGAAGGCGTTTATGATTTCATGAGGTTTTATAGTCTGTATAAGCATTTAACATATGAATATGTCAAAGGGAGTTAAACCATGTTGTACTTACATCTTTTGACCTAAATGTTGTGACTCTGCGCCTATTTCGCTAAAGTTTTCGTTCTCATGGCAGTTCAGATAATTTGATAGAAATTCTGTTCATTTTTTAATTTATTCAGAAAGTAAAGGAGTTCGGGCAGGAAAAATACCAAAAAAATAATATAAACTGATCTCTATAGAATAACTTAAAACGATAATACGACAGTTATGAGAGGCTAAAAAGGCTTATATCGCAGCATAAAACTGCAATATTTAAAAAAAAAAAAGTGTGGCTGTGTTCCACAAACAGAGGATTTGGCCCTTTGGCGGGATTTCTTTGAGATAATGTAGATTCTGTGATGTAAAATTGGTGTAGTTTTCTATTTCAAGTGTCTGCGCAACTGTACAATATGTAGAATCATTGAAACAGGAGCAATCTCGGTAAAATGGAGCTTAGGATGATTGTAGTATTGAATACCACAGCGGAGCATATCGAGAACGTTGACCCGATACATTTGCTGCCAAATATCTACTGCAGAAACATTAGAATGGTTAGAATGTAATACATCCGCGTTCTAACAGATTTCAAAGTAACTTAAAGTGACTGAAAAATTAATATTACGATACGATCCTAACCGTGCGAAACTAAAATTTAAATATCCAGAAACGTACAACAAAACACAAAAGTTCATTGAATGTCTATCATATACCATCACCAGCCTTTTTTAATGATCCCACTGTTGGGACTTAAGCCTCCTCTCTAGGAGAGGGAATGGGCCGTAATCCACCACGCGGGCCCAGTGCGTGTTGGTGAATGTCACATGTCTTCGAATTTTTGGTTCTAGGGCATGCCGGTTTCCTCACGATGTTTTCCTTCACCGTTTTGAGAGCAGTGGTGATGAAATAAATTACACATATGATGCGCCTGGCTGGGTTCGAACCCGCGACCTACAACTCCTAAGTCGGGGCCGTTACCACTCGGCCACCACTGCTCTCCCCTGTCTATTATATACTTAGCTAGAATTACCTATTTCTGAAAAAAAAAAACGAAAATGTGGAATTAGAATTGAATTTAAAACGAATTGTCAAATAAAGCCGTTAAAACTGATGTGTTAATAATTTTCTGAATAATATTAAAATATCTGTCTATATCTACACATTGACTTGAATTTATCGCCTAAAAGCATACGTTCTAATCTAGAATTCTAGAATAAATAAATGTCAAAACCTTATCAGTAAACATTGGTATTTATTGACAAGCAGTTTGGTACATGACTTATTTTAACTAACTACCAACCAACGACCCTTCTATTCCATTCACCCTGTCTTTACCTGATTTATTTATTTATTATGGAACTGCAATAATATACGTATTATATAGGTATATACGATAAGAGACCTTTTAAAAACTGGACTGCCAGATTGTTCGAAAGAGTTACCGCGGCCCTGAAACGCAAAGGGTAACTGGAGGAACACAGGTATGTTTTAGTCACTAAAAGTCTGATATCTACTCCCTCTCTCTCCACCAGAAAGCGAGAGTAGTCATGTAATGATTTCTTATAAAAAAGGTCTTAAACACTGGCTGGTAAGAGAAACAAACTCCAATCCAAATAAAGTTAACAGGCGATTTTTGGCGGGAGATTTTCGGGTAACGTTCGAGTAAAGGATGTTTTAATTATTCACAAATTGATTTTTTGTTGGTATTGTGATGTAAAAGTGTACCTTTGCGGCTACACAACTGGACAATATATTAAGTGGAATTATTGCAGCAGGAGCGATCTCTGAAAAATAGAGCTGAGAATTTTATCGTAGTTTTGCCTACTTCAGCGAAATTTTCCAAGAAGGTTGACTTATTGCATTTGCTGCTAAATATTACAAAAACATTAGAATGTGTACATCCTATATTCTAATGATAAACTAATGAACTATTCATACGATAACATTGCTTAAAGGACTTAGTATCCAAGCCAAAAACCTTAACAAAAAAAGAACCAAAGAAAGGGTACAAAAAAAAACCAAACAGGCTTTTGAAAAAAGTACTTAGCGACGTATTTGTGTTTATCTCATATTTTATTCCTTCTTCCGAACATCTCTATTAACGTGCTCATGATCTCAGTAGTTACCTCATTAAATCTTTAAACATTACATATTTAATTATACAAACACCCAAATACATTGACGTCATAAGTACAAACAAATCTGTCATTGCTTCTGTTTTGTTGATCGCACGACTCAAAACAAAAATTGCCAATTAATAGATATGATCATAATTAGCATCGTCAATATCACGCTATTGTCTTTAGTTGGGTGTTGCTAACAATGCCTATCTGTTTAACGTCTATTGTGTAATGATATAAGAATTGTACACGATTTTATCAAGTAGTATTGTGGCGGTTTTTGTCATATCTGTGCGGTTGAAGGTAAAGAACGGTAAGTAAAGACTTCAACGCGTAAGGTTAAATATTTTTCAATTCAATCACTTGAAAACGCGCTCTTATCCCACCGTTTACAGGCACGCAATAGGCTTTTTCCCGCACAAGTGTAAAAATGTGCGCGTGCTCTCCCTCGTCTCAATTTTATTACATTTATTGTATCACGGGCGCGCGTCGTCCCCCACGAGTCGCCGGTCAACCCCCGTTTATTCATTTCAGTGAGTGTATTGAAAATAAAAGTAGTTTGAAACACATGCAAATTTGTCACTACAGTCCTCGTCTCCATAACACACTCGCCTACGGCTCGTGCGGATTTCGCCTCGGTCGCAATGACAAACTTTCTGCACTTGTATCAAAATGTACTATTGAAGCCGTCTCAAAAAGAAGCTTGAAGCGGCTTTTTTTTGTGGGTCGAGGCGGGGACACTTATAATTTTTATACAAAGCGTTTTCGGACCACATTTATTTTCGTACAGCCAAGGAGTGGACTTCCCGGCCGGAGTCTTGTGTTTTTTGATAGCCTACAACTTAGGGGTCTTTAAGTCAAGAGCGAATAGGTTACTTCTTGACAAGCGTGCTCCATCGTCGACCACATCATCGCTTACTATCAAGTGAGATGGTGGTGAAACGCGAGCCTATTAATAATAATAAAAAAAGTTAGTTTGCTCGGTCCACTGTTTGTAATGAGACATAAAATAACACCTTCTCTAGGCGGAGCGAGAGAGAGTGCCAGACTTACTGACTAAAATCCACCTGTGTTCCTTCTGTTGCTCTTTGCATTCCAGGACTCCGGTACTTGTTTCGAACCATCCCGCAACGCACTCCTGGCACGTTTGCTCTGACCACGGCTGTCTGATTTAGAGTACCTGTGACTAGGGGCGTTTGTGCACTCAGTATTCGTAATTTTTGAGCTAAAGAATCATGAGCAATAAAAAAGAAAACTTCCATAAACAATTTTGATCTTGTTTACTCGTCAACCTAATATACCTCTTTCCACGTTTCATAGACTATGGCTTGACCCTTGAGCATAGAAGTGTTGGTAGTTACTAAATATTACCGACTTTCACATGTTTTGCAAAGATAAAATTAAAATATGGCGTCCGGAACCTATGCTCTCGATTCTTATAGCTTGCCCTCAACACTTGCCCCTAAGATAAGAAATTCAAGATTTCGCAAACTATTGTGATAATTTTCTTAAATAAACTTATCTACGGAAACCGTTGTATTTATCCATTACAGATACTCGATTTTGGATTGGCTTTTATTGATTGGAGTGCGGTTAAACAACGGTTTCGAGTGATTGGCAGACCTTTTATCTGTCCTAAGGCTAGTCCACTTCAGTACATGGCCTCATTTCCTAGGTAGCTGCAGTGCAGTAATCTTAGGAGATACAAACGGGATCGGAAGATTAGGTTACGCCACCTTTCAAACTGAGCGCGAATTACCGTCACTTTGAATGACGAATTGTGGCTCAATAAATCAGGTGCGTCAAATATGTAGGTACCCACATTCTAAAGATATGTTTACGTCATTATGGAGAATGAAAATGATATCACTGGTTACAAGCTTGTGTAGTTTTGCATCAATTATCGCTAGAGATAAACGTTAAACTTTGTGCTACACAAGGCTGTTTTAGCGAACGAAAATTGGAACTAATGCCGCCATTTAATATTTTTTCAATAGTTGCTATTTGCATAAATAATCTCACTAAAAGTGCTCTCCAGGCAATGCCATTGAAGCGCCAAATGTTTGTTGTGATGTAGCACCGTGAAATCAAACAAAAACACTTCGAAAATAATGAGCATAGTTTACTAAACCTTCAAACGCATCTTATACACACACAATTTCACTTAAATTTACTAACAGTAACCCCAAGGCAATGCCATTTAACCTGTCAATCGTGATAATGACAGACACAATTGAAAGACAATAGGTGCGCGAACGCCGGCGTTCGCTTGGGGTTTAATGAATTAAGCGCCAAAAGTTTATTGTAGCACCGTAAAATCAAATTAAAAGACTCAGAAAAAATGGGCGTAGTCCACCAAGCCTTCAACTTGAACACATCTCATTGTGTTCCAACTGTATTTCGTAAACTCACTTGTCATCGCCCCCGCAGTATTTCCTTTAAAAATTATACTTAGCAAACAGGTTCACTGTTCTAAGAAAACTTTGTTTTAATATTCTCACGAGAATTCCGTGGCTAAATACGGGCAATTGTGCAAACACAAAACATTCCTTTTGCCTGATAAATATTTAATTCAAATGGTACCTGTTACTGTACTTAATGTTCTATCAATATGCAAGTGTTCTATTTAGGAACGTTCGTTACAAGTCCGGCTAGTGTTATTTATTTTACTTCTTATTTATCCTAGTCATAGGCGTATAGAAAAAAATATGATATAAGCTAGTGCTTGACTGCGGTACCATCTGATGATAAGCAGTGATGCAATCGGTGAAGGTAAGCGCAGTAGTTTATTAAGAGCTTATTCATTCTAGTCTTGAACGTTTGATTGCCGTATGACAGATCCAGAAAACTTATAGCATTTATTTCAATTTAACTCTACAGGCAATTTCGAATTATCAAGGTCTGTCATATAAAAAAAGTAAAATGTGCTATTTGCGCGTTCCAAAGCATTTCTAAGAACAACGTGTAAGAAACAGTTGTTAAATCAACAAATTGTCACAAAATAATTATTACACCGTTAATGCTGAATTTATAAATATCTAAAATGAATAGAAAGACGTGAACATTAAAAAAGTAAGAAGAAACAAAAAACAATTCGAAGAACAAATAATTAAAATAAACCGTGGCAGGCGAGATGACTCATGCACGCGACCATTTCGAAGGGAGCCGAATGATCAAGCACATTCGCAACCATCAGAAAGATAGACGTTTGAGTGAGCATGACGCTGCCACCCGCCAGGTCACATTTAAGTCAAAGACGTGTCCAGTAAATGGAAGTTTAAGGTTTCTAACTTAATTTTGAGCGGAGTTGAAAAATCTTTATAATTGCAATTTTGGATAACAGACCTGAGTATTGGATATTAATATTACAGACGGACCAGCGAACAACAAAGTATTCCTAGAAAGGTTCCGTCCAACTGAGGTACGGAACCCTGAAATGAGTCAAGTAGGTACCTAATTCCGCAATGCACATGATAGTGCATCTTTTTTAAAACAAGGGTAATTAAGTTAATAGCTAAGTATCCCATTAAACGGCCTATGGCTATCCCACGCACCATCTAGCGAGGGATGAGCTGTTGTTCCCATAAAATCGAGTTATGATCCGATCCATGTGATTACGTATCCTGCTTGCTAAAGATTACGGCTATCGTCACAATTAACCGGCGGAAGTACCTAACAAGAACTAGCAATAAATGTCGAAAGTAATTGCATGTAATGTGCAGTACATATTCCCCGGAATTACGCAAGAGGTGGGATCGGGAAGAAATATGTACAGGAATTCCCTTCAGGTCGATGGGCCGATAGATCACTCGGGGCTAGAGCCTATAGGGTTGCTAATTGGAATGTTAATTCAAGTTTCTATACGAAGCTTATTTTAATATTCTAGTCTTATGTCGTGATAGTCCAGTAGTTAAGGCACCCGCTTCTCATGAAACCGGGCATGAACCAATGTAATTTTTTCAATTCGTATGTACTTTTTTAAGTTTATATAGGATATTACCGACACCCTGTACCTCGAAAAGCACTTAAACAGTGACAGTCGTTACAGAATAGTCAGACGCCAGAAATTCTGACCATCAGTCTATCCAAGGAATATCCCAGTAACTGTCTTGTGAAGAAGGTCTGATAGGTAGTCGCTTCATAGAAACACGGGTATTCAGTTGCATCCGGTTAGCAGCTAAAAAAAACGGTAAGGACATTATGATTACTCTTACTCCAGGTACAGTCTTATTGTGGTGTAAAAAATCGGTATGGCACTAAAAAGTTTTGACAGCCAACGGGAAAAAAATATCGTTCTTGTTGTTATGATCATACTAAACTAAACTTTTGGCAATCACACTAGGTATGAAGACGAATGTTTCTATGTACTTGTATTATTTTTTCATGTTCAAACAGCTGAATGTATTTGGATGAAAATGGGCACATGGGTGGACCATGTCCTATACCATACATAGGACTTCATAGGACTTTTCTGCTTTTACTCTAGCGAAGCAGCTGGCAGAAGCTAGTTAAAAAAATAAATTGCTGACCTTTACTGATATCGATTCTAAAAGCAAGATCTTCATTAGGAACTTTTTTGCGATAGCTTCATAGACTTGCTGATAGACGCGTGTCTTATTGTATCTATACCTTTTTGTGTTCCCCAAACTATCTTTGTTGAACCGTCATTACTTAATTTGCCCTACAGCTCAAAATCGGGCTCCCATTGTACCGCAACAGTAATCAACTCTTTAAGAAGTAATTACATCCGTAAAGACGATGATGATGCTGGGAAAATAAGAAAAAAGACATCATTTAAATATTGCTTCTAGATTTAAAGGCTATTGGCCCGCACAAGAAATCGTTAACTTATTTTTTTTTTGTTCATACAACTGTGTTTGCCAACCGTCCACGGAAATATAGTGAAGTTCAAAGTCAATATTGTGAACACCATGTCTAAATCGTTTTTTGTTGAAAACTTGATTTTTGTACCTTCCGAGTATTTAATGTGGGGAAGTTAGTTAAATGCATGACGAATTAATTTCATATGGATCTCTGAGACGATGAAATCTTGGTGTGATTGCGATTTTTTCGTGTGTAACCTTGATATTATATCTATGTGCCATTCAACGAAGCTGTGTAGTGACAATTCGAAAAAGGTCTTGCAAAAAACAGTCACCAAAATGACTTTATCGAAGACAAACATTATTTGGAACTGAATGTTTCCGATTTTTGACTTTTCATTCTGTAATTTGTTGCCCTATCATAACTTAAGAGCACTTGACTTTACTCTCAAGGTGCCTTTATCATGGATTCGATAGCTTTTGCAGTTAACCCACCTCAGAAGGACCATAACAATATTACTCTTCTTAATATGGTTGATTTACTTACATACTTACTAAGAGACTCTTGTTGAATCTGAGATAGGCGATGATCACAGTACCGTTGTCTGCAATACCATCTTTGCATGATTCTGCTTTTAATTTTCTCTTCGTGGTGATTGTAAAATAATCCTCAAATTGCCATCACGCCATAAAATTCTGACAGCCTAATTTCAACGGCAAATCATACTGAGTTATCATTATTGTGATAAATTGCTCCAATCAATCGAAACACATTATTACATGATCAATTAGACTCGAATATCTTCTAATGCATTGTTCTGTCAAGTTAAGGTCGATACAAACTTGGTCGTCGTCGCCCTTGCACTATATTCGTCGCTTCGCAACCGAACAAGTCTCGATATAAATAACAATGTTAGTGATTATGAATTCGTTACTAACATTTACGCATTTGATACGCGTAGTTCGATGAATGGTTCGTATAACTTCGTGTCGAGTCGGAGCTTTTCGCTCACGGTCAACTTGTGATGGTAGAAATTGGTTTTGCGTGTTGATGTTGATGGTAGAAAGTATGGATCGTGTGAAAGATGATATTTGTATTGACTTTGGAAAATAGTTTACCTTCGAGATTTGGGTCGATAGCTAAACAGACTTTTTGTAAATAGGCCAACTATGAACCATGGCTGGTAGCTTATGATGAGATTTTTATGTCTTGAAGGATGACTGATAAAGAAAATAGAAAACTTAGTGTACATTCATGAAAACAAAGAATCACCAGTAATAGATATTCTTCACCTAACTCCATTATTTCCAATCTAACGACCCCAATTACTATTACATTCCATGGTGACTTGAATCTGATATCACAAGATCACGTCATACATCACAGAAATTACGCGATATAGTAATAAATTTTAACGATACTGTCGATGGATATGGACTTCACAAATCTCCATTTATGTAGCTTATCGTAGATTGAATCCAAACCTAAGATATACGTGTTCAACCTTTTTCATAAATCATTAGATTGTTAAGTAGTTTGTAATAACTACATAGCAGCACCGTGGCACGTTGGGCAGCAAAAAAAAAAACATGCGGACGTCAATCGAATGTCATGACGATGACTGTAACATGACGTAAGATAAATGCTCTTACATTCTAAAGCATCGAATTCCTTTTTCAAATTTCTTTAAAATGGCAACGGCACTCAGTGTAACTGGCTACTACGTTGCTTTTTATTAGACATTTTTATTGCGCATGAGACAGGACCCATGAGGTCTCGTTGTCTCTGTTAAAGCGGTACTTTTCTACCGCGGTGGTATTTCAATTGGTGCTTTAGACGTTGAAGTAAAAGCAAATACCAATAAAGACTACTCAACTTCTAGAGAAGGAATTTTTATTTTATACTTTCATAAAATAGATAAAGGTCATATAAGGTAAAGTTAAGAACATTTAAATCTATCTTCAATCGCAGAACGTATCAGCCCAAGTAACACGAGGAAAAAAGCTTCCAATAATGACCAAACAATGCAAATTATTCGTTGAAACCACGTCAGTCTGAAATGTCTCCGTATTAACAATTTATTATCTCCAATGCAAACATCATGGCATGTCGCAATCGCATTGTTTTATCTTAGCTTGAAGCACACTAATCTAACCTGTTGAGGAATGTAAGGCCGTGTCTAACAGCCTTTTCTAAGGCACGTAGGACCACATTTATCTGATGTGACAGGTATGAGAATACATAATAGTCCGTGACTGTGTGCATATTTGGACACGCAAATTATGGGACACAGGGTGACAAATTGGGAAATTAGTCCTTTACCACGATCTTGGGTAGCTGCATGTTTTGTTGCGAAATTCTTGCATCTGGCTTTAATCTATAGGAATTGTAATCCTTATTATTGTGTCTTACAATTGCAATAAGGAGCTTAAAGGATTATTATTGCAGTGTTTTATCATTAGGATTAGCTTCTGAAATTTTAAGTTCTGCTTTAAATGTAGTAAATAATTAAGATTACAAATCAGACTACCAAAGTACCATATGATCATCAAGAAAAGATTTCGACTCTTAGAATCGTTCAACCAGAATTTCAGTGCTATGCATTAAATCAACCACAACATTTCGTCGACCAAAACTTGGAAATTTATATTTATCCCTCAAAGCTATCGATGGCATAAGTTAATAATCTATAATATTTCTAATCGATCCATTAAGAAATTATCCGAAGAGAAATAACGTTAAACTGAATAATGGCTATGCAACGAGACACGACTTCTGATTTCAACTGCAACAATAAATCTAATACTTAGAACACGGCGTGTGTTGGGAGCGGCTTACCTTTGGCTGACGAGGTCGAATAATGTTAATACCTCTACAAGAAGCAGTGTATCACCGTTATTTATGTCTACACTTGCATCTAACGTGCATTTGGCATTTTACTCTTTGTCAGGGTTAGGAACTCTGACTGGGAAACTAAGCATGCTGGTTTTAGAAAGTTTTCAAGAAGTAAAAGTGAAATGTGCATCTGCTCTTTCTCTATTTCGTCCCAGATTGCCATCAGTTATGGTAAATTATTGGCTAGGTTTATCCTCATTCAGTTCCTTCATGTTTTTTTTTTTTGGGTGGGAATTCATCAAGTAACGAGTTCCCGTTCTGAATCGAGCGAAAAGTGTCAGAATTTTACTGATTAAAACTCCGTCGGTTGCCTTTTGCATTCCAGGGCCTCAGTAACTCTTTCAAACAATATATGCAAAGCTTGTTCATGCTAAAAAAGATAGTGACAGGTGATAGTGTATGTCTGTTTTTTGTTCACAGATGGAATAAGTACTTAAGAGAAGGGCAAAGCTCACTGGCAATGACTGACAAGCATCTTGTCAGTAGCTTCTTTATGCTAACGTGCTTCCTCCATTACTAGGGCAACCGTACTGAGTAGTTGATGTGCGATTCTAGTTTATCGTACAGCATTGCTGTCTTTTGATGATATCAGTTCTTGCCTTTGCAGCCGCCGCCTTGCTTAATACAAGGTCACATTTTACATTAAACTGACAAAGATGCGTAGATCATTTTGTGAATCGAATTAGACACAGAACTATTGCAATAGGCCATCAAAGATCATGACAAAATGCACACATGTTACTCTAAAGGTGTTAGCGTTGGTCAATTTGCATCAAACCGTACTGTAGTGTCAACACTACAACGACCGAGAAATCTGTCACTTCTGTCACAATACCGTTCTCGTGACTGCAAGCTAAATATTTTACGTAAGTTTAACCTAATACAGAGACAATAGCTACCTTAGTTTAGCTGATAAATTATTTCTAACTTATAGGGTCATAATGGTCATAATCGAACAGCCGACTTTGTAGGTGGCGGTCGATATCGTTATGTCAACTAACTAGTGTTATGAAATACTCTGTACGTTAGTGTTTTCTTAACTTTCTCATAGTGTACCAGTTAAATAAGCTTTCGCAGTTCCCTGATGCATAATTCATTAGAGTCAGGTGCTTTGATGGAATATATTTGCTTGGTTGATCTAGTTTTTCTTTCAGTTCTGACTCTGTCAATCCAATTGACGTGAAGAAAATGACAGCTGTCTGATCTTAAACTTTGTTATAATCTAGAATTCAGAAGTTGATGGTAATCCAAATTTTTGCCTTTTGTTCACTCTGAAGTGGGTCACTTCTTGAGAGGCTTTATCAAATGGATAATTTCTCCTGCTTTGAAATTCGAAATGGATTATCAATTTTGCGGTCTTAAACCCACCTGTGTTTCTTCAGTTTTTCTATACGCTCCAGGGCCACGGAACCTCTTTTGAACAATCCCATAGCCCAATTACTTCACAAGGTCTAGGGTTATCTGAAAGGGAAGCTCGGCCCCGGTACGAAAGGCAAAAAGGAAAGGGGTGGGTTTTTTAGTCAGTAAGAGTCTGACACTATTTCCCGCTCCGCCCAAGGGCAGGGGATACCATTGGGAAGATTTGTACCCACCAAAAAAAAGCACTTTAGAGGATTTTGGTGGGACTTTTTCTAATGAAGTCAGACGGATCAGAAATGATAATAGATATTGTAGTTCTTTACAAAAAGTTTGCATACTACTTCAACCTCCAACGTTGACTGAAAGATCAGCAAAAACCGTAATGTAAGAGTACATTACTGCTTCATTAGTTTTATGTACGATATTTTAATGACTATGATTATTATGTAGATATTTTTCCCCGTCTGTCATCGAGGTCTATAAATGTGTTTCCGATAGAAATCTTTACTATTACGAGGTTCTTAAATGACATACTGTGTGCATATAAAAGAAGTGTTTTATTGCTTGCGTAGTCAATTGTGTCATGATACATTAGATACGTTTTATTAAGTCAATTTAGCTTGAAATAGTATTCTATTAAGTTAATATGTTTTCCTTTCAGGTTTTATTACTGCGGAAAAAATATTTCTGCTGTTATGTAACAGAAACTTTCTAAAAAATAATAGTTTTACTAAAACAATGACATATTTTCGAGTTACCAAATGGAATTATGGAACTTTTTGAAAGTGGATGAAAATATTTTCAGTTAGTTAGGTATATCATCGGTGTGCCGTCATAATTTAGACGTTGTTTTAGTTAGAATCCAAATACCTTTTTGTTTTTTTTTTACTTATATCAGACTTGTTTTTATAAAACTGGTTGAATTTTGTCTTTTCCCATCGAAATCCCACCTAGCCACTTTTATTATCAGATCATTTAGATACATTTATTAATACAAATGGACAGTATTAATATATATAAGTACTAAATGATCTGCTAATAATATTAACGGCTGACAGGCAGTAGGAATGTACTCTAGATAGTCGTCGACCTCAACACGGTGCGAGGACACCCAGCGGTGACGACCACACTTTTACAAAGTAAATTATTAATAAATCATTATAAGAAGAAAAAGAAAAGGAAATAAAGTTAGTTAATCAAGAATATTAAATAGTAGATAGGTCCCGAGAATGAAACGTAAAAAGAAACGTAAGTACCATTTGAAAATAGAACGTTTGGTCTTGTTTGAAAATAGCTAGGTGTGCCGGCGACTGCGTTCGCGCAGACTACAGGATTTTGAATTTATTTTTTCTAAAATAAAAGTAGCCTATGTTACTCCTTATAACATCAGCTACCTGCCAAAAAAAGTCCCATCAAAATCGGTCCAGCCATTTCGGAGATTAGCCTGGACAAACAGACAGACAGACAAAAATTGTAAAAAAATGGTTTTGGTGTATGTACCGTATATATATTCATATACATAGACACTCCAATTTTATTTTATGTATAGATGTATAGATTTAGGATACAAGGTTTTTGGCGGGATTTTGTCAAGTGAAGTTGAAGGCTGGTTATTGGTTAATCATTTTGCAAATTGATTAACCCCTGAGTCCCAAGCATTTAAATAGGTTTATATACGGATAAATAGAAAAGGTTGCTTATTTTCGAAATTTACAGACTACTTTATGAAGAATTTCTTATTTACATTCTTAGATACCTAAACAATAAATAAACCCTCAAAATTTTAATAATCTACGTGGACTTTTAATAATATTAGTGTTCAACTGAATGACGCGCGAAGGCCCGCGTTCGCTTGGGGTTTGAGGGGTAGTAATTTTGTGATGAAATATTGTTTTAGTTTTACACAACTGGATAATATGCAGAATCAATAAAACAGGCGCGAACTCGGTAAAATTAAGCTAATAATTATATTGCAATAATTGAGGAATCTTGCCCAGAAAGCTGACTTGATATATTTACTCCCAAATACTGCAAAAACTTCAGAATGACATTCTAATGGAACTCAAAGTTCCTAACTGTAAAAATTAAATATTTTTTAAACTTAACACTGGCTAAATGCAAAAACAGTGCGAAACTAAAAAATAGGTTACGTTTTCATAATTTTGGGTTGGCTTTGGTGATATTTAGGCTCAGTTTTTTTGGGTCAATATTTATCGCAAAACTTCAACTTTTATTAGCAATATATATATCATATCATTTGATTATTTCCTTCTAGCAAACTGTACCTATAAAAATTAAATCTTCTTTAAGAGGTAGAGTCTGCGTCCCTTGCCTCAGCCAGTTTAAGTCTAGTTCCTAGCGCCAGCATGCGCTTAGGAATTTGACTAAATAAGGCACAAGTAAGCACCTAATACTTAGCGATAAGTTAAGTAAGCAAATTACTATAAGTACTAACTTGTGGTAATTTTCTAAGTAAGTCTAATTAGATCCTGCTTGAAGGAACTGCACGCATCCTTTGCTGCCACAGCAGATGTTGGGTAAACAAGATATTTAGTAGAAAAAAAGCTGCTACCTGTTTCTTTGGATAGTACAGGTAAAGATGAATCTTTGAACACCTCTCCTTCTTTTAATAGAACAAAAATAATAAAACATGATTCAAATCTGACCTTTTAGGTTAACCGCAAAATAATTGCGACGTTGTTTTTTCTACCAAAGAAATAATATTATTTCTTCGTGACTGTTCTGACCTTGTCCCTGTCGCATGTATAGTAGTGCAAGTGTGTTATAAATTGTAAGACAGTATTGAATTGACACCTATAAACAAAGACAAATAACCGGTACCTATCGATTTTTTTGCCGTCGAGAATAGTTCACTAGTCACATACCTAGTCATTGTTATTATTAGGAAAGGTTTTTAGCATTTAACTTTTCGAATACCATAATTAGATGACTATTAGACACAGTAGAAAGACAATGAGAGAGCGAACACCAGCGTTCGCTTGGGGTTTAATGAATTAAGGCAATAATTTACTTAGTTATGCCCAGCCCGCTATGGGGAAGAAATGCAATGGATGATGACTATAATAAATTAAAATATACTTATATATTTTTTATTGTTTGTTGTGTAAATTTGCTTTAGACTGACTCCTGTGTTTCTTTAACTATACCAGCTTAACAATATCCAGGGCCATCGTAACCTTTTCGTATAATCCCGCATTGATGATTTTAAGGTTCAATTCACTCAGTTTTGATATCAAACATTTCATTTGGTGCTGCGCTACGCTTTCAATAGTTTTTTTTTTTTGCAATACACCTTTTCTTTTTGCCAAGTCCAGTCTTTTTGAATGTTTTATCATCGGCTTCGTATCAAGAGTACCGTAACTTGAAAAACGATTAGTCCCCGCAAAAATTAAACCTTACCGAGCGTTTATTTTCTGCTGAGCTATAAAAAACTTGAACTGTCAATTTGAATCGTGATGCAACGGATTGTATCACTGGTGCTTCAGCAACATTTGCTATCCCTTTCTTTAGTCCATAAATTTCACTAAGTCTATCTCGTTCTCTCAACCAAGCGTCACATGCCTTTTGATTGGACCATCAACCTGTTTGTATAGGTGTTCCATCGAGAGATGGAATCGACACACGAGTATCCTGTGGACATTTTTTCTAGCCCATTATAAATAAAAGTGTTCGAGGCAATAGAAAAATAAGGACCATATAAACGACACGGTCTTTTGAACGTATCTTGTTGGAAAGCTTTGTTGAAATCTTTGTGTGGGAATCCAGTTGTATAATGACATTTTTGTGGCTTAATTAATGCCTTGAGCTCATAGTGTGTTTCGCCCCTTTGTTCCCATCCAAACGCAGCTCGCTATTCAGCTTTCAAAGGCATGCAATGTCCATTGCAGCGTAGTTTATTACCCATGCATGTGATTAATTAAGTTTTTTGATTTGTCATGAATGTAATTGTTGTCTTGATCACTGTGCTTGGCAATAAAAGGTATCTATTTGAATAAAGACGTGTCATCTGCATTTGTTTCATCCATGGCTTTTTAAAGAGCTTAGAAAAATAACGTAACAAATTTTAAAATGGCTTCATAATCAGATTACATGGAATTCGACATGTACCGTTTGTTAACTAAAGCGCACCCGAGATACACCTGTTCCATTTCTCGATTCGGTCTAAAAGAATGTAATTAGTCGTTGCCCAACTGTTCCGCTCGATCAATCTTTGTTTTGGGATTCCAATCTTTTTGTTTTATCATTGAACGTCTTTATTACGTGTCATTAGAGTTCTAAAAACAACAGGAATATTTTAATTAACGCTGACGAAAAATGACGTTTGCGGCTCACCGGGTAGGAACGGTCGCTGGCTGAAAGGTTTCGAGAGACGGCAACGGTCATCGTCTATAGAATTAAGAAATTTTATAAGATAAATTTGTCAGATAATTTTTATTACTTGCGTATAAAATTTTATGTTCTGTGTTTCGTATATGTTGTGTTTACTAGCAATTGGATTTAGCAATGTACCACTGATACATATCTGTTAAAATTTTTAAAAGCTTGCGTTGATAACCGGATAACCTACTTCATGAGTCAATAGTTTCGTAAGCTTTAAACTTTGAGATGATTCATGTAATAATGTCACATCCGCAAACCATTTAGTCATGTTTTTCGGAATATTGTGCTGGAGGCTGTATTTACTCAATTCTGATGATGATGCCTTTGAACTTTAAAACATGCTGTGTTTTTTGTACCGTGAGACTCACTGAGACGAAATCGAATTTCCTCCGGCTCGTCTAACCGCACAGGGTCTATCCTGCGGCTTCTTTGAATGTGCCCGAGCACCGTGTCGTTACCCCCTTCCCCTCTCGCCTCACGGGCAGGTTTCTGCCCACCGCACCGCCGAATCCTCGGAACCACGGTCAGTCGTCTTTTGTTTGTTAAACGCGATACAAAACCAACACGGAATAAGGCACCGTCGTTTTTTCTCTTTTTATGTACTCTCAACTGGAGCAGTCTCTTGGCCCCACAACAAAACAAATAAAAGGTGCTCCAGATCGATATTTATGTATGAGCACCGATTACTGCCTCTATGTTGCAATTGTGACTTGCAGTAACGAAAGTGATGTAAGAGTTTTATAGCTAAAACATGACGAATAGATTATAATAGCTTATTATGTTCAGGCCTAAATGGGATCTTATTTTACCAATGTTTACTGTCAATGGTGAAGTAACAAGTTTATGGGCGAAACATTTCTTTGTAAAATTGTCGGTGAGATACTTAAACAACCACTAACTTTAGCAATAGCACCAGAAACTGATCTTTTTTGTGAAATAAAGCATTTACCGGTACACATTAACGGGTATGGTCGACAGGCGTTGGAGCGAATAATCGATCTAAAATGAAATAACCGTGCAATTGAAAGCACTTAACAATACTTATCTAATTTTTGGGTCTCTTGCGAATTGTTCATCGTCGCTATAAAAGCTTATTAGAAATTGGGCACATTTAAACTGGTTCTAAGATCCATACCGCCCAAATCAATTTTCTCTGGTGCTATATTGTTAAGTAGTACTCCTCATTTATGACCATGAGAAATCCTTTCAGATTCAGATATTGCAATTTTGAGTACAATTTTGACCATCTTCTTCTTAGCTTATCGCAAAATTAGTTAAATTCCTTGCCTGGCCCAGAATTTGGCCACGGCAATGCCGTCCGCTGATGCTGTCATTAGGTCCGTACGTGAGCAGGAAACAGGGCACGTGATGCAGGACGGAAGGTGGGACATGATCTGCGGAGAGACGCCGCACAAGCACTGAAGATCGGAACCATCCGAGAACCCCCATCTGTAGAGATTGTCTTTGCTGCGCCCAACCTGGGTGCGGAGACTGTTTAGAGTTTTCCAGGTTTGGCAATGATCAATGAAGACAAGATCTTCAATTTTAAACACAAGATTGACCATATCTTAAAATTGTAATTCTTGTTGTGTTGTGTGTGGCTAGTAGTGTACGTTCATGTTATGTGTCCTGCGGTTGTTAATTGTAAGCATTGTATTTTGTTTCTATGTGATTGATTATACAGATACGTAATGTACAATCAAATGTTTCTCTGATATGACACACCAGCATAAAAAGCTCATAATCAAGATACATTTGTGACTTATATCAATGTGTGCCATCGTAATATATATAGCAGGAAATTTTTAAACAATTCGATATATATCATTAGAATTTTCATAGTTGAGTCTAGAACACCAGTGAGTTGTAACATTGGCTAACTGTTCTCTTATAAAACCGGCCAAGTGCGAGTCGGACTCGCCCATGAAGGGTTCCGTAGCAGCAAGTAACATAATATAAAAGTTCTTGTAATGTGTTGTAACTTTATTTGATGTTTTAATAATAGTGTATTTTTTTCGATTTATGACACATTAAAAAAAAACTACTTACTAGATTTCGTTCAAACCAATTTTCGTTGGTAGTTTTTATAGTAATGTACATCATATATTTTTTTTAGTTTTATCATTCCCTTATTTTAGAAGTTAGAGGGGGGGGGGACACATTTTACCACTTTGGAAGTGTCTCACGCGCAAACTATTCAGTTTAGAAAAAAATGATATTAGAAACCTCAGTATCATTTTTGAAGACCTATCTATAGATACCCCACACGCATGAGTTTGATGAAAAAAAAAAATTTGAGTTTCAGTTCTATGTATGAGGACCCCCAAAATTTATTGCTTTTTTTCTATTTTTGTGTGAAAATCTTAATGCGGTTCACAGAATACATCTATTTACAAAGTTTCAATAGTATAGCTCTTATAGTTTCGGAAAAAAGTGGCTGTGACATACGGACGGACAGACAGACAGACAGACATGACGAATCTATAAGGGTTCCGTTTTTTGCCATTTGGCTACGGAACCCTAAAAAGGTTGTATTACTCAACTTTAGATGCTTCAACTGATTTCTTAAATTCTTCTTTTTGTCTAAAGTTCATTCGCCGGGCTTTACTTATTACAAAAAATAAGACTTCGACTTAAAGGAAAAAAAAACACCCGGAGTCCGTAATCCTTATGTTACTCGTATCTATATTACCGCGTTGTATTAGTTTTTAGAGCCCCCATAAATTTTGGCATGCCCAAAATAGCAGTTAGTAAGCTGGGTCTGTAAAGAGTTAAAGAGACGTGCAGGAAACATGACGTCATTTTAAATGTTTTACATCTTTCCGTGCACCAAGCCTTCTGAATGTGTTATTTCATACTTAAACATAATTGCTTAGATCCCTATCATTATTGTGCACGGCGGGATGGCTCCCGGCAAGGGAACTAATCTCGCCTGTGCTTTTGGTCGCATGAAAAAACTTGGGTCTTTCTAATCGTGGGAAGTTCCGATGACTTTGTTTTCGATTAGCTCCATTATGTTTGGAATGACTCTATTTGAAGAAAGTGTAAACGTGTTTTATTCTTCCGCTACTGTTTGTTCTTCGTTTCATGCAATTTGTTTATCATTAAGTTGCCCAATTGTTGTTGCTTTAGCTTTAAAGAAAACGTGACCGTTTACTTTTTGTTCTCTCAGTCAGTATTGTTGAGAAAAATGTCTGAAGCATTAATCTTTTTACCATAATATTCAAATGTGCTGTTTCATCTTTGATGGACTACAGTTCCCTCCCTCTTCAATTTGCTAATGGAACCTTCAAGGTAGTTTTGACGCTACATGATCAAGTTACTCAATATTTCTGTTTATATTTCCCTTAAGTATATTAAACTCGATATTCTTATATACTTTTTCTTTACCTTCCGTCACACCAGGTACACATAAACCAACGGACACTTGATACATGCGTCATACCTCCGGATGTGGTACCCTTACATCTGTAGAACCAGTTTGAGACAACGTACTTTTTGTCCCACTATCTCGTCCATTTGTTTGCCGACTCTTGGCCATTAGCCGACTGTTTGATGTTAGATCTGATAGAGGAATGGGTGCGGCTTTATATTATGGCCTTGTGATTTCGGGGAAGGTATGAGGTAAAAACTTAGATTCGCATCATTGGTGTAGCTTCTAATGAGCTGTTTGGTGTTTCGTTTTGGGATTCAGATGGTGAATGGGATGATTTTTTGTGAGAAATATTGTTTCAGTTCATTAGTGTTCCTTAGATGCCTGCGTCTGTATTTGGCAAGTCGTGAAAGGTTTTTGGTTTATAGAAAACATAGGAGAATTTGGTTTTAGTAAAAGTAACTAAGTAGGTACCTACCTATATTTAAATATTGATTGAACGGCGTCGATTTCACTTTCTTGAGAAGCATGACAGTTTACAAGACAACTTTATTTCACGATACAACGCTAGCTGATTAAGTAGACCGCATCAGTACTAAACATCTCTGACATCGTATTCACTACGATGAGAACAGAACGATACTATAAAGTTAAATTGCATTTAAAGCATGGTTCACATGTTCCATATTCCCGTTCTCCCACGTTGCCTCCCATTAAGTACTGCATGCGATCATCAATCTAAGGCCGGAACAATAGGCTTAGGAAGACTTTAGCGTCGCGAATTTTTCGAACCGAATCGCAGACATATGTGAAATGACGTTTAGAGTCGCAAATGTGTGATGTGACTTTCGATTTTTGTATTGTGAAAGCTTTGAGCTGTATTGGGAATAGTGTTTTGTTTGAATAATGAGCCGTATTGAGTGTTTAGCTCTATTGTTCTATTTTGATTGTATGTTCTTAGATACGTCAATTTGAGTTGTTTTTTTATTTGTTTAGCGGTGGT
This sequence comes from Mythimna albipuncta, assembly GCA_929112965.1. Classification (NCBI taxonomy): domain Eukaryota; kingdom Metazoa; phylum Arthropoda; class Insecta; order Lepidoptera; family Noctuidae; genus Mythimna; species Mythimna albipuncta. The sequence continues at coordinate 15,609,880 of OV815969.1, forward strand.
AAACGAAGAAGCTTTTTTAGAAACTTTTTTTCGATATCTTTTAATAATTCCGTCTAAACTTCTAGAGATCTTCCTATAGAATGAATAATTACCTGTCTACTGCTTTCTGGTCAAACAAGTTTGGCTTTTCATGGTTCTTGTAATTGAGTAGGTGCCAAGATTTCGTTTTTTAGCACGTCTCTTTTTGTATAATCTGCAGATTGCAATGCTCTAAACGTATGCAAAATTGAAAATCTGACAGACGTTGTATGGAAACCTGTTGGCTGATGTCATTTGCCAAAAATAACTTGTTGCAGGTCATTTAAAAGCCAAACCCAACTAATTCTGAATCCAAGTTTTTGTGTTTGCTAGTCAGATGCTTATAAGGTTATCCTAGGGCAAGAGATTAGCGATTATACCGTTTTTGTATGTCATTGAAGGTTTATTCTAAAAACGTTAAGTGTAGTAAACGCCTAAACTGTATCCATTAAAATCCCATGAATGGTAGTTGGTTTTTGCTTGAATGAAATTAGCATAGAGGAATGCCCCAGAATACAAGTGTTTACGCCAACAAGACGTGTCGTACCAACATTTAAGTAGATTGCCTTTGTTTAGTTCTCCCACGAATAGCAATAACGGAACGCCACTAAATGGTAGGTAGTTAGGTACGTCACTACTTCTCCCTACGTGCGAAAATCTGATGCGTTATTTGTTCGTGAGAGTAAATTGAAATTTATGCGATTTATGCCAGTCGGACAGCTCAATGAGCCATAGTTTATGTGAAACAATGTCATTGGCAGAATCTGTATTCGTACTTGATTGGTTTATCGACAGTTTTTGTATGCTTATGCCGTAACGGTGCATATTTGTTATTCCTTTATTGTAGGTATTATTGTGGATATGATAATAAATGTGAGTTTCTGTGCGGCTTTAAACTTGTTTCATCCTAATCTTTATTATTAATCATTTTAAAGATTATTAGGTAATTAACTTTTTTAATTTAGCCGTAAACAGAATATTAGTTTGTCAACTTTTTTAAATTGATTATAGGTATACTGCCCCTGACATTTCGGATAAGTTTTATTAAATGTAACACCTTTATTTGCTTTAGAGTTCAAGGAAGTCGGCAGCCATTTTGTTAGGTAAATTAATCACCGATAAGATCTTTTAATTCTTCTTAGCTTTGCACTTTCCTATTCGCAAACAATAAAATGGAGATTAATTATGTATTGTAGTGTGAAAGTATTTTATGCAAAATAGTGCTCTCAAAACCGATTAAAGTTCATTGATTTCATATCTCGTGTAATAATGACCGTCGTAAAAGGTTGCATTAAATTTTTCTCCGACCTTTTTGTTTCTTATCCAATATTAATTTATTTACCTCTTTTCACTTTTCATGATTCAAGTGGCATTTACCTACATGGTTGAGTAATTCAATAACCGAATTATTCAACCATGTAGGTTTTTATTTATTATTTTGTTTCATCAATAGGTACCTAAGCACTGCAAAATTGGAACCGGATTTACTTTTTTTATTTAGTCTATACTTTCCTACTGCTGGGCAAAAGCCTAAATTTTTCAATTAAAACTTTTTTTAGTCATCTCGAACTAGACCTTGCGGTAGAGGCGTCTAGGTCTTCTCGCCACCTCCTCCCAGATCTTCATCGGCGGTGTCGTCGATTTTGCTACATCTGAGATTCTTGTTTTTGAGCGCCTCGTCGCATCTGGTTTCTTATTTATTTCCTAAAAGGAGGCATCACCACCTGAATAGAAACTATAGTTGCGTTCACAATCGTAAAATGACTTTAGTAAGCTTTTACAAATTCACTTCCACGTATTGTGAGGACTGCAGCTCTGACTTAAGAGATAGGTTCCTGAGATCTGGTGTTCATGAAGAGGTGATATTTTAATATTTTTAGCATTCCTTTTACGTGGTCTACAAACAAACAAACAACAAACCAACAACAAACAAACTTAAAATAATGTAATTATCTTCCTAACAAATTCAAGGCCTATTTTAAATGCACGACCCCCCTTTTTTATGGTGGGAAAAATCACGCATTGACATCCCCCGCTCTTGGGCGGAGCGGGAGATAGTGTCAGACTCTTACTGACTAAAAGACCCACCTCGTTCCTTCTAGCCTTCATACTGAAGCTCGAGCGCCCTTTCGGGTAACCCTGACTCCAGTAGGATGCACCACCCCCTAAAAGTATACGAGTAGGTATTAGCATAATTATCTAATAAGGTATATTTCTCATGCGATCTTATCTCAATACTTACCAATTTTACCAATCTGTAACGGTAAGCATTACAAATGAAAAGATACAGGTTGTTAACCCTTGCTTACGACATTAAAAATAACTTATTTTCCCTCCAACTCATAGATTACTCTGCTATCAACTGATAGGCTATCATTTTCTTTCATTACAAGCTCTAAAAGAAAACATCGTATATTTAAAAAAAAGTACGCACCTCAAAACAGTTTGGTATACGGGCCAGGAATTACCTTTTTCAAAGTAAAAGCTTTTGTTTTGAGGTCAGAAATAATTAAATAGGTTCTCCTGCTCCGAGGGAAGCTGAAGGGCATGTCAGACTTTGTTTCTTTATGTTGCCTTTTGAATTGTACCGGAACCCGGAACTCTTTCGATTAATTCTGCAGCCCTAGCAGGTTCAAAGTAGGTACAGCCTTACAACGAGGTGTTAAAACGACAGTCGTGCGAGTGAGCTCTATATTGTTATAGCTCCATTCTTTAAACGGTCCAATTTAGGTCGTAAAATCGATCACGTTAAACTCGTTGTTGGAATAGCTGTGTATACCTACTCATCTCTTTTGTCGACTGTACTCGTATTAAGTTCATAACTATACCTACTTCTAATAAAGATATTATTAAACATAAATTACGTTCAATGCTACGTTCAGGTAATTAATGGTTTGGTCAAAACTCATGAGTTTCGATCGTTCAATCAACATTCTGTTTCGATTTCCGATCAGCCGTTTCGTAAGATCTCGATCGGTGGCCGCTGGGTTATTTCGTATGAACATTATTATATTTCAGATTTTGGTATTATTTTTTTATTTCCTTTTACCTTTCCGTGAGGATTGAACGTGAAAGAGAAACCGGTTCAATCAGTTTTCGATACGCGTTTGGTTACTTGATGCCATTTTAAGATAAATAATATTCGTAAGTAGGCATTGCAAACATAACCTGACAAAATGGGGGATTATAGTCCTCTCCGACACCCAGTTCGAGTGCGGTGCTCCTGACCAGACGATGACCCACTTACTAGAGTGTCCAATGTGTCCCAACATCTGCACTTTGGAGAACTAAAAACTCCACAGACACCGCTATATAAACGTGACAACTTTATAGGTTATAGGATATTCAACATTACCTATAGGTTTCCATTGCTGGGGCTAAGGCCTCCTGTCTAGGAGAGGGAACGTGGCAACCTACTGGGCTCAAATTCCCTCAAAGGAAAAGAAAAACATCGGCTCAAGAAGAAGAAGATGGCTTATGGTTGAGCCTATCAGATAGGCTCCTATCTGTTATTGAACAACTTTACCCGTAAAAGTGTAACAGGTTTCCGCCTCCGCCTCCAATACCTGTTCCGATTCCGATATTTAAACCAAATTTTAACTCTGCTTCATAATTCGGTTCCGATATAACCACGTCCGTTACTTCCCTAGTTGAACTAACCACTAGCAATAAAACTGTAGTACAATAAAGTTATTCGATCTTTAGAATTCAAAATTTTATGTAGACTGTTTTCATTAAATCCAAAATGTATAACCAATGCACTAAATAAATCATATAGTGCGTTAATAATAAATCATTCAGTGCGTAAAGGTCATTGCCGTCAATGTTTAATGAATAACTTATTCGCGTGCTCATCAAATAATAACGTTAATTAACTTAAGAATACAATATATGATCAATTGATCACGTAGGCACTAACGAAGGCGATGATGCAACTGTGAAGCATTTTACCAACGTAGGTAAATTACTCAGCCATACAAGGAAGAAACAAACTCATATTATGCATCATAAGAAATTATTGTAAATAACAACAGATAATAAGAAGCTGTAAAAACACTCTATAAGCAAAATATTTTTTTCTGATGATTGTCAGCAGCTAAAAATCTTATGAGATGTACGTCACGGCCCCGCCCCGCCGCGGCCTCGCCCCGCCGCGGCCTCCTACTAACCACGGTAGGCGAGAACTTGCAGACGATAAGCAATGGGTAGGTCGCCGTCCGGACTGAGCCCAAATCATCGAAAGCATTTCGTTCCACGCGGTCCTCAAAGAGATGTCAGCAAACCGTAGGTGCCCAGCAGGGCCGATGTCCGTTAGGGCCGCGGTGGTTTTCTGAAAAGGAAACTCGTGGTCTTAGAAAATAAAGGACAACTGAAGGACATAGGGTGTCGTTTTAGCCAGTAAAAGTCTGACATGTCCTCCTACTCCACTCTAAGCGTCAAAAGTCTTTGGATGATTGCCCACCTTAAAAAAAATGTTATTATATGAAAGGTCTGCAAAACCCAAGTAGTCTCTCAGTCAAGATAACGCACGCCACTATTACTCTATTCTCGTGCCAATAGATGGGGTGACGCCACCAATCTGATTCCCTCACGGCATCCGACTTTATCGCTTCCGCCTCCACCGGCGCGGGCGCTGAGAACGCTAGTATTAGCCGGCCTTATCTGAGACAAAAGGACCGACGCCACTATACCATGTTTTCGTTCGTTTACCCTATTTATAGGATGTTGTTTTTGAATGGTTCTTAGTTTCGATAACAATGTGACCGTGTTTATTTTACGCTTGTCTGTTTATAAGCTAAGCTTCTGCGCGCGGCTTCACCCACCTCAAATTATCTAATTTCCTACTTCTTGGAAAGCTTTACTTACTTTTTACTTTGGTTCTTTTTGTTTAGCCTTAAAGACATCTGTCTTCAAATTTAACTGGCTTTTATAAACTAGTGCGCTTCACCGTCAATGATTGCATCACTTACCAGTAGGTGGGGTTTATATCATTAAAAAAAATCGGGTAACCATACTCCCGCTATAAAATGTCCTATGTATAATTCAGGAACATAGGCTACCCGTAAACCTGCAACCCAGTATTGTTCTGTCTGATGTCCGTACAAAAAATACTGTAATAAATCTGTCACAGCTTTTTTTGTTTGTAAAAAAATATCATGTTTTTTTTTTCTTTCAGGTAAGTTTTCATTCATCTCAACCTCATCATTATCACGTAGTGAAAGCAGTTCCTTAATATTGGTAAGCTACCTTATTGAATAACTTGGTTCACCTATTAATCTTATTAGACCAGTCTTTTCCAGCATATCAGTGTCGGCGTTCGCAATGGAAACTGGTCCACCACGTCTTAGGACTATTATTGATGATTTAGAGATAGTTTCTTGGTTCTGTTGCTAAACGTAAATCGAGAAACCTCCAACGCCATCATTACAGAAATGTTTCTTTTTTATCTTTTTTTTTTGCACACAAAAATTTCAAATAAAACGAGTTTTGTTACAATGGAACAGCTACCGTACAAAGGCGAGCTTAGCCTTTTTTTGAGGTGAAAATTCATCAAATAACCTCTCCCGCTCTGGATGAAGGGCCAAGCCTAGGTTGGCGGCTCATGCTAAATTAGGCACAATTGTAACTGTTTCATTAAGCGAGAGTAACTTTAAAAAACTTACAATAAATAATAATGGTTTGCTGGAAGAAACTTTCAGTTATGCTCGCCTATGTACATGAACTCTGATGTCCATATATTTTGTTATCTATCATGGTGTACAATAAATAATTAAAAAATAAATAAAATAAACAGTAATTTCTTCTCTAACAGAATTTTTAAAATTATTTTACAGCGATATATCTACTTACATATATTGAATGCAACTCATTTCAGTCATCAGACGGCCTTCCCCTTCATAGCGTTAGAATTTAGAACGCTATATCACAGATTACTGAATATGGCTATATTAACATAAGATTGAGAAAGCCTTACACTACACTTCATAGCATAGCATAGTCAGCCTTATGATGTTCCCACTACTGGGTCTCAGGCTTTCTCTCTAGGTAGGAACTACACCCCACTTATGAATAATTCAGAATTCGGAACGAAAAATGTTCCTAAATCCCTTATTCGTGACATCTTCACCGTTATTCCGTAGTCATGTGAATCCATAACCGTTACACCCAGGTTACATTCACAGCTATTACTCCATTACCAGCTATTATGCAAGCAGAAACCAAGTCAGTCACATCGTCGAAGTTCGAACAATGTCAAGTGTTCGCTCACTAGCATTTTCCCGTTGCATTCATTGCTGTAATGTTCAACGATTCACCTATTTCATCTAATGTTTTTATGCAACGCGATTTGTGCATAAACTTTTACATTATCGGTACTTACGTATTCTTAACGTGATTTTTAAATCGTTTCAGATTATATGACATTTGAATTGCTGATCATGGGCTTTGGTGTTGTTTTGCTTTTAATATTTTCCGTTTATGTATAAATTCTTTTGTGTTTTTTTTGGAGAAGCTAAAGGTTGTTGAACGATGAATTATTATTATTTTTTATATAATTTGACGATTTGGTAAACAATTTAAACGGCAGTTTAAATATGAAATGATGATGAACCTTGTACATTTTAATTAGTTATACTAATTGTAATAATACATATTTCAACGTTTTATGAAAACCTCTTCAATAGATGTAACATCTACCTACATATTGGCATCTTAAAACTAATAATGTATAAGTATCGCATTTTTGGACTGATTCTGGGGTTGATTATGAACATGGAAGAACTTCTTTAACTAATCTAAAGTGCTTTTATCTGTTTGAAATGAGAGAAAATGATATTATCTATAATGTACGAAAGCCAAATAGTACATCACTGCATCATATCGCATTCCAGTACTTTCTCTCAATGCCAACAAAACATATACAAAATGACCTACACAATTTAGCATCGCACATTTGTCACACAACATAATCTCGTGCATCTGGCAGTCGGCGCACGCGCACGTTGACATGCATGCCACGCACGCATCGGATAGCATCGCGAACATTGGTCCCTCGTGTTTACAAGGATTAGTTTTATCAATATATCCTATTTATGTTCGTTCGTTTTGCAAATTTCTTGTTAAAGGTCTATAAATTGCTGATTTTAACAGTCGGTAGAAATTTTTATGGCTTATCTTATGGCAGTAACTTAGTATGAATGGCTCTTCTATCATCATCATCGTCCTTCACCTCTTCCTGTTCGTCATCACCATCATTTCAGCCGAAATGGGGCCAGCATGTATTCTGCTAGGCATCCAGCCATCTGTTCAACGAGCAATGTGTTCTGTCCTTATCTCAATTAGCTAAGTGCAGCGTGTCTTCTTCCAGGCAAGTCTATTCGCCATCATCTCAATAGCCATTTTCTTTTTTTCATACAATCCATCTATCGTTTCTTCTGGTCTTTCTTTACCTTCTTTCATAAATCCATTAAGCTTCTGTGTCCTCTATTCTATGACCTAGGCAAATTAGAACATTTAGTCAGTCGATGCCATTGCGAGACACTTTCTATTTAACATTATCATTTAATAATCATGATTTATACCTGATCTATTTCAAACTAATTCTTTGGCACGAGTACAGATTTACTTGATAATTTGGTCAAATTCACGTCAGTCAAATGTCAATCTAAGTTAATCTAATTTAAGAACGAATTATTAAATTCCAGTTCTTGTTGATTGACTTTATCAATCCAAACATTTTTATACTGTAAAAACCCAATCATACATACCTTATATCCTTTGGAGCTTTATTCTTAGAAAAGTGAACCATGGAGTGATAATATGTAGGTACTAAACCTAAACCTGGTATTTAGCCTCCAACAAGGTGGATTAATGACCTGGGTTTGCGACGCACAGGACTGGTCGTTGTGGCTACAGTGACGACCATCAGTGGAAGTCTTTCGGCAGATATGATGTCGGTAATAGTACTCGTATTAGCTTGATATGTGTCGTGCTAGCCTAGCCTATGCCTATACGAAACCCATGATAAGGTGACGTTAGAAATATGTTTGACCGATATACAAAGACACACGTGAAATATGCTGTTTCGTAAACAAAGCCAAATTTAATATCAGCAATTAAGTTTTGTTAGAAACTTTAAAAACAAAGACACATTTAAATATTCATGAAGGTTTGTTAACTTCAAATCAAGGTTTATCGTCTTAAATTACGATCGTTAAATCGGTCAAATTACGTATAAAATTATTAGAATCTTCCGCATTCCTTCACAAAGCAGCAATTAGGGAACATCACGGTTAACAACTTTCGAATTGTTTGGGAGAGGTTCCAAATTCCATTCCATTGCCATTTTTGGTCCTTACGCTCCCAAATGACGTATTTCAAAAGCAGTTTAGATGAAATCGTATGGCGTTCGTACGTCACGGTTGCTGACGGTTGCTCGGGTCACTGCCCCTGAACTCGTCTGCATTTCCTCTATTTACTGGTTTACTGGTGTACTAACCTCATGTTCTGGCTTATTTAGGGCGTGAATTGGATGAATATGCATTGTTTAAGTCAACGCATAACAATGAGTCGGCTCTTCGGAGTGAAGAATATGTATTTATGCAGACGGTTAATTCCGCTACCGACTGTGATGTAATTTTTGTCTAAAAAACTTTTTTATAATCTGTCAAGTCTTCAGGAGCGCTAGAAGGTTTGTATTTTCAATGGTTCTCGTAAAGTGGATGCAATAAGACGTAAGAAGAATAGAAAATGAAATGATTATGTAGGTACGAGCGAGTTCACTCGCCTAATGGCAGAGATATTATCTCAAAGAGAGTGGTTACGATTCATAGCAATTTTTGTCCCATTATTTAATCAAATCATTTCAAACGTAACACGTAAAATGTCATCACGAACTATACTTTGAGCACATCATCTCATTAACTAGTATCTCTACGATCGTGTGCGAAATAACCCATCTGCTTGTGGTGAAACCTGCGCGCGCCGACCTTTGACACAAAATCCAAGATGGCTGCCGAGCTGTCAAACTAAATACTCTTACTTTCCTTATCTGCTAACGAATCATATTTTACCGCTTCGTAGCCCCTTTTGAAGATTCATTGTGTCTTTGATTCTCAGATACAATTGTGAAATCATTTTAAAAGAATTAGCACTTTTTGTTACCCGAAATGATTGACTACCGGTCGCTGTATTGATTGTGCAATTCACACTTTAATACATCTGTCTTTTCTATGGCAGCTTCTCATGAAAGAGATGAAATTACGCAAATTATCTATCTAAATGTAACTTTCGGTTATAGTACACCGAATAAGCATATCTAATTCGCAAATAATAGTGAATCAGTTCCGGATAATGTCGGTTAAGATATGGCACGTTATTTGAGTCTATAAACGTTAAGTAACCATGCAAATCTGGTATCATATTCAGTATTCATACTTCAATTATTTAGACTATGAAATCTCACCGCGATATATTTGTTGGGAAAACATGACATTGTTAAGAAATTAGGATTATTTATTGTGTTCATTGTATAGACCCATAGATTTATCATAGTTTTTGACATATCTGTGTATGTACCACATGACTTTATTTCAGGTCCTTATGACGACCTCGATTCGCTGAGCTCAATTTTTTTTCACTAGGCTTTTCATTCCTACTCCTGGGCAAACGCTTCCTTCCACTGCTTCCATCGTTTTCACCCGCGCTTTCGCCTCCCTGGTTTGGTGAAATCTGTCCAGTTCGTCCAGCCATCTCCTTTGTGGACAGCCGCTAACCCATCTCACTCTCATAAAGCACCAACTCTGTTTTACTTTGCCCCATAGTTTGTCGGACATACGACTAACATGTACAGTCCCATTTAAGTTGAGCAGCCTTTTGAGTACATTAGCTATCCTGGTTTTGGATCGCGGTTAAACCATAAAATTTTTATATTACAGTTTCCTTATGCGTTCCTTCGTCTCTTATGATTGATTTATGAAGTTTTCTGTAGAGTTTTTTTTTAAACTGATTCTCGTCGTCCGTTTAAGTTGTGACTTAAGTGAGGTGTTTCTTATGAATCAGTGAAGAACTTGTTTGTTGTTTTTATGTACCTATTTGTTTTATTCATTAGTTGTCGTTCAACGAACATTCTTGTTCAGTATTTTTAGACTCATGAATATTAATTTAATGACTTATAGGTAGCATGTATGTACCTATATTATTATCAAGTTAAATTGAAAAGCCTAAAAGCTCGTTTCGCAGTTTAAGACTAGCTGTTAGATCTCTAGTTTTATCAATCAATAAAGATATTGCAGTCCGAAGGTTCATAAGTTTAATTAGGTTATGTCTATGGTTAGTGCAATAAACCGTAAATCTTCATTTTACGACTTAAACGAGGCCTCCGCATACCGTGGTTTTACTAGCTTTCGATCGCGACTTAGTTCACGTTCGGAAGACATTTTCTTAGACTTTAATTGCACCTTTTAAAGGTTTAATGTCTCGGAATTGCTTATTTCTATATTGGTGGTCGATTACCACAATTCTGTTTTATTCCCATTTAGAAGCACTTTAGAAAAGTGACAAGCTTCCAAGTGTAGAAAGCGACTTATAAAGTTGCTTGAAAATATTTTTGGTGCTTAGATTTTGAATGTTGACTTTGTAAAGTCAGTTGATTGAACAGAAAACTGATAAATCTCTAACCTACTCTCAGCTTAGTACCTAAACGTATGAAAAACGTAGAAGAGCATCCCACGCAGGCCGTAGAGTAATGAGGTAACGGTGTTTGTAAACAATGGACTAGAAACTTGTCACTATTCATACGGTTATGTTCGAACTTCAAATGCAATGGTAGTTCTATTGTAGCAGCCAGTATTACGATGCATTGTCTGTGCATGGAACTAGCAAAGGTTATGCAAAATCTTCGCACATAGCATAAATATCGAATGGTCACCACAGCGTGTGTGTCTGATCTCAAGCGACGCGCCTCGCGGATACGCAGCGCAATGTTTCTCAACATGAGACAACGTGACACGAATACCTGATGCATTGCCTGCATGCCCAGGCCAAAGGCTAAGCAGAAGAACAGCTGTCAATACGAATAGACACTCAAGCCAATTACATAAGCCAATCCAGTAACTGCATTTCGGTGCATTGACCAATCGCAGCCTCCTTACGGTGTCTGTGTCTGCCTCATTATCTTTCGTATTCACTGAAGCATGCTATTTGCTTACTGCGGTTTGCAGACTGCCATTCAACCACTTCTTATCGAAAATTGTGAAGATATACTGTTACTTTTGCCATAACCGTGTGAGTTAAAGTCCTCGTATAATTTTACACGACAATACCGGAAGAAAACACTTTCAGTGTTGTGTTAAGCCGTTGAAGAAGTGGGACTCGCTTTCTATATTGCATTAGCGGTAGTCTTGCCTGATAAACTTCGTATTCGTAAACTGTTTATCATATACAAGTATCGTCTATAGGTAGATACTTAAACAAGATGCGTGTATTGAACAATCGTTGTTCCACTTGCGATGAAGCTACACCGAGCTGTTGACTTTGACATTTCGAACAATCTCTCAAAGGCCTTTATGCTATTTCTGAAGTTCTCAGAACACTGTTTGACAAAGTTCACGTAATCGATGACAGATTATAAACATGGTAGAATTTTTTAGCACCTTTTCTGATTCCTCTTAAAACTTACCAAAATTGGCAAAGCGATGCGCCATTTAAATGTATTCTTTGAAACATCATTAGCTATATTTGGTGTTTACGACTTTTCCGAGTAAAAGTAGGCGGACAGTTAACTTTGCAGACGGAAGTATGACAATAAGAATGACAATTACAAATTTACATAAATTGTGAAAATGTCAGATGAATCTACGAGTACTTGTAAAGATAAAAATGCGTAGTAGAAAGATGGTGAAGGAGCATTACCTTTCTCTTTGATTTATTTTCTTCTCCTGGTTCAACTATATATTTGATATTTATTAGTATATATCTTTTTTGTATTGTATGTATGTATTTGTGTTAATGTATCTTGTTAGTATTATATCTGATGTTTGTACACTGACAACCCTTAATCTATCTCCTTTCTCTCAGTCCATCCAAAGGTTGTCTGTAAGAGATCGCCCTGTGCGATAAGACCGCCCATTGTGCACTTATTCTTTTAAATATTTGTCCTGTATTTTTGTTTATTTGGTGTACAATAAAGATTATAATAAATAAATAAATAAATAAATAGACCGCTACATCTGGGTCAGAGAAAAGTGCTAAAAACACCAAAGGACTTCACGGAGATGAAAGAAACTGCTAAAAAGTTTCGTAATAGGGCTTAATGATTCATCATTCCTTCGAAACGGTTTATCTGTAGGTACTAATTTAATAAAGCGGAAATTTTTGTTTGTTTGAACTCGTTAATTTCTAGAACTACTGGTCGGATTGGAAAAAAATCTTTCTGTATGGGATAACCGGATGCTGATAAAACCGCGGGGGACAGGTAGGAGTAATAAAGATCAAGGCGATTTAAAGCAAAGGCAATTTAAAAGTCTTTTACCTTTATTATTAAAGATCTGATTATTCATAACCCTCAAGGCATGCCGCAAAACATAATGCTTTTACACCATAAAGCCAGCCTAATAGAAGCCGTCCGTTATCACTTCGTGTTCTATAAACAACTTTAACAAGTCCGCCACGTTCACATACACGACACTTGACCGGCAAACCCTGTAGTCTATGCTATTGTGAACTATCTGGAAGTAGGACTCGCTTTCTACCTTGTGTCCATGCGTTTTCGCTAGTTGATAATCATTTGTGAATTCTCTATGGAGAAATTCAGTTAATAGGTGTTGAAGGAGATTGTATGTTTGATTCCAAATTTAAAGATTCCTAAAAGCTTTAGGCCGAAAGGTTCTGACAATTTAAGGTTACCCACGAAGTAGACCTGATGAATGTTGCAAGAATTCAATGGATGCGAGATGCACAGAAGCGTTTGTTGTGACAACACTTGGGGGGAGGCCGGTGTCCAACAGTGGACGTCTTTCGGTTGAAATGACGATGATAATGCTTTGGAGGATATTGATATCTCAAAGCCGTTAATTTTAAGTATAGAGCAGATATATCCAATATTTAAGACATTGTGAAGGTCGAAAAACGAGATCTGAAAACAACTACATTCATAATATTGATCACTTAAATCATGTCAAAGACAAGTTGTTAAGATACGCAATTATTAGCGAACAATTTCTAGGAAACCACAAATTTGCTATTAAACTAGATTCGTTTATTCAAGTTACATGTTAAAGCGTGATTATTAAATCTATTAGACCACTAAAATACTATCTATTATTATCATCACGATTTAGCATTCCCGACTTCTGAATTCATTACGAAACTAATAACCATATTGACATTGCGAAACTATGTTGATTTAGTTGGCGGGCTTCATTTATTTCAAAATGAACTAGCTGATTCTCTGATACCACAGACCACGGAGACACCTTGACTTCAGCTGCTTGAGGTTACACCACTATCTGTACTATTCTAATTAAGGCAGTAATGTCACCATTACCCATACTAATCAAGTGTGATACTGTTTACTCACGCTATACCACAAATGGCTTAATCTAACCTAACCTAATTCAAAGGGAATAACGAGAGCTTCGTTCTCTCGTGGAACTAACTGACGGTTTTGAAGACGTTCCGCGTCATAAGTTGCAAAATGCAGTTTCTGTCTCACTACCCATACTAATCAAGTGTGATAATGTTTACTCACGCTACTTACAAATGACTAAATAAATCTAACCTAATTCGAAGGGAATGTCCGGGATTCTTTTGCTGTATGAACTGACTGCCCGTTTTAAAGACAGTCAACAAAAGCTGCAAATGCTCTTTCTGCATTACGTATTTTACTTGTTTTGCCATCTCTAGACACTTCCGCACCCTATGCCTGCTGATACCTAAGTTGTTACGCATTAGGAATGTTCTAAAACAAGCCGTAAAATCAATAGAATAATGGTTCCTGTCGTTTCCTAAACGATACATTATTAATATTTCCAACATGTGGTTTATCTTGCTTGAAAATGTAACAAAACATACCTAATACGGCTATAATAGGAAGCTGGCTGATAGTTGATAGATAAACATTTAAACCAAATAGTTTACATGTGCGATAAATTTTATTGCTCAGTATTGTTGTGAACTGAATTGTCAATTTATGTGTTCGACTCTTGTAACGGTAAAGATATTTATTTTGCAAATACGCTGTAAATAACACTTATACACGTCAATTTAAACTAGATGAGGTCGGTTTTTTCTACCTAACTATCTTGAGAAGAAACACTGAAATAATCTCAGAGGTCAGTATTTTAAATTCCATACAGTTAACATGTATATATGGTCAAATCATATGAGAAATGGTCTTATGAGGAAAACACTACACATATATGAATTCGAAATCGACAGGTCACTGTCGATTTAGTGCAAGCATTTGTCAGTCTTCGTGTAATTCAACTCAGGACCACTAAAAAGCTCAACCATTATGGCTCAGTAAATATGAAGAATCCCAATTTAAAAACGATACGGGCAGAATATGCTGACCACTCTGAAGTTAAGCGTTAAACATACGCGCAAAAATATGCATTTGAAATATGATTCGTATAAAGAATTACTGCGCAGCCCATCGTTCGAAGTTCAAATCGGTCAAGTTATTTCGGCTGTACTGTGAATAGAAATTCAATGATTTGGCTATTGCGTATTAAGATGGAGCTACCGCTAATAAAAACCATATCCAATTAGTCGAAACCGACTAACCTTTAACATCGGATGCCATAAGAGATGTGCCGGATCGTTAAGAATGTGTAGATGTCCACATCAGACAATTTTCCAATACCCATTTAATAGCCACCGTAAAAAAGCTAAAACCACATTTCATACTGCTAATGAAGCGAGTGTATTCACTGCACATCTACCGTACGAGTTGCTTCTAATTTTAGCTCACTAATCACTTGCACTAATCAATGTGTAAACATGCTGTAATATATTATCAGAGTTTGACAAGAACAAGGCACTAAAGGTCTTGATTTTCTATGTGCGGAAAGTTAGCCCGCGGCGAACCTGGCGGGAATGTAATTAAATGGGCCGAAGTATGTCCTACACCGTATAGGGAGCTCAGAGTTATGGGACATATACTAGAAACACACTTTATTACTATTTAAGTTGTCTAACATAAGGGCTGGGTGGTGTTAAATCGGTCTTAAATCTGTCGATATCAAATTGTTTTCTGTTAACTCGTAAATGAGAAATCGAATTTTAATATGGTGATTAGAGAAAGAGCTGCTAAGGTAAAGATGGAATGTTTTTGTGTATAATTTATATTGGTTCGAAGCTGGGGCGGGTCGCTACAGTAGGTATAAGTTTGCTTGCATCATGATCATTCTCATGCTTTCTTCAGAATTTATTTTGGGGTCGGTGCAACACATCTACTTCTTTCATTTATACTTCTCTATTAGTCCTCATCTCAGTAATGGGCCACTTTCTGCCTACAAGTTTTATATAGCTAGAGTCCTTCGATTCGAATTGGGACTGCGTGGGTCGATGCCTTCCAAATCTTCTCCTTCATTAAGATTTCTCCCGGTATGTATAGAGCGAGGGGGAGTGACAGACTTTTACTGACTAGCACCCACCCGTTATTCTTTCAGTTAACCTTTGCGTTCTAAGACCGCGGAGAACGTAAACATTCAGTCCTTCAATACTAACCATCGGAATATATTATTAAATGAGTGTCATCTAATGTTTATTTTTGTTTTAAGGTCAGCATGCAAATTAGACAAAACATAATATCATATTCATAAACACTTGGAAGCACGAATTTTGTTTATAATCAAGTGTCATTCAGTAGAAGATGATCTTGACACCTTGCTTTTGTTACGCCACTATTATGTTTAGTTATGATGCAATATGTTAATAAATACTTCTTTATATTATTGTGATTTTAAGAATTTGATCGTTACTGAACACTTTTGTAATGAAATACTCCAACGTTCGTGCAATTGTCGAAACGGATCTTGCTTCTAGTTGCGCAGAAGTCAAATATTCGGTCTCTTTAGTGGTGCGAAGTGAGATGCGGGGGCGGGGAGTGTCAGTGATTGGCTCGCCGCATCATCGCGTCATAGACGTCACTCATGATTCGTTCCCTGTGCTTGCCGCATGTATCTAACAACGACGACGATTGGCTCGCCAATGTATGAAATGCGCAAAGTTATCCCCGCTCTGACGCCGAGCGCTCAAGATCCGTGACGGTAATTGTAGGTATGTTTCGTAAGCAATTGAGTAGCTTCTGCCAGCGGCTTCGCCTGCGTGATAATCGGTTTCTTCATATAAACTTTGGACCCCCATTACATCTCCTTAGGGGGTCAATTTCGGAAAAACCGTTTTTAGCGGATGTCTACACACTATAAGGAACCTACCTGCCAAATTTTAAGTGAAATTTTGTGATTAATTAGTGAGTTACATATTATCGCTTCAAGCCACATCGGAACTACTTAAGAGGCTGCTTTTCCACTCGCCTATCGTCAACATCGAGAATGGTTCAAATGCTTATTACTTCATCTAACGCAATCCAACGTGATGTTCGACGAAAAAATAGAGATAACGCCCGAAAACTCTGTTATCATTTGGTAATTCCGTGATTTACTCGAATATTTTACAAAACTTGCTGCAGGAAATACCTACGTGTTTTCTTTAAACTCTTAAAAGTTTTTGAAAAAATTTGTTATCATTTAGATTCAATTTACAAGGCTTTACAAATTTATATATTTTTTTGATTTCTTTAATTTGAGTAAATTTTGAAGTGTCAAAGTTCATGCAAAATAGCAGTTTTTCAGAGATCTTCACTGGATTAGTTTTACACAAAATTGATTTCAATAGAAGCCTAGATAATATCCACAAGATACTGTGTTTCCAAAATGTCGAATGAAAAATGTGTAATAACATCATAAGAGCGGTTGTATGAAAAACAGTGAAGATATTAGTATATGTCGAGTTGCATCCCCTTAACCTTATGAATGTCTTATGTAACACAGTTCGACATAAGCCATTGTCTTTCTATTGTGTCTCTAATTACGGCATTCAAAGAGTTAAAGGCACGTAACACGTTTAAAAATAAAGAAAACTTTTTCAATAAGCAAGTCTTACTCCTGTCTAAGTTTAAGTGTGAAAATTCGAAGTAAACTTACTTAACTCGGTTGTTAAGCATCACGTCGGGTGTAAAACCAGTGACTCGTACAGGGAAAATACTTGGGGAGATTACTGCAATGTTTAAATTGTACTCTAGGGGTGTGTAAAAATGCCTGGTGTCATTTGTGTTAAAATAAAAATAGTATAGCAAATCCTACGCAAGATTTTAATGGAGAATGAATGAACCCTAGCCAAGTTACAACCGTATCTGTCGAATTCCGTTCTACAATAGGTAACGCTTCGGTGTCAGCAGTTGTAGAAAACGATAAGTGGGTAGCCATGATGACGCGCCTGAGTCGACCGCTCATTCTACAATGTAGCGTTTGTTTATCAAAAGATGTAGCGTTAAACGTTGTAGAAATTCATTCTATCATTTTGAACGATGTGAATTTGGCTACGAATTTTCTATTCGTTTGTTCCGACTACGTGACTTAACGTTGAGTTCATGTCATTCCAATACATTTGATTACTTTTCGAATAGCGTTAACGATTGCAGGTTATCAACTTGGCTAGTGGTGCTGGATCAGTTATGTAGGTATGTTCTAGCAAATAGTTTCTTCAAATTCAATGTTGGTTCTATTTGTACAGCTGCACCCAAATATCAAAAGATATTTGGTACTACTTGGAGTACATTGAAGATGAAAACAGTTGACGGTTTTAGTTGGTCCTCATAATCAGATCGGAAAACATTACACAAGTATTGTTTTTGATGAGTAATGTTTGGAGGTATGCGGAACAGAGAGTAAAGTCCTACTTCCGTTGAAAAGGGAGGATCATCCGGCCAGACTGGTGTAATGTCTGGTGGGCAACAGCCCGATAAAAGATTTCGGGGTTTTTCTATATGTATAACCTGTTGTATGGCCGGAACGCGGATCCAAGCGGGACACAATAACTTTTTAATTGTGTCTCTAATTACGGCATACGAAAGGTTAAATCGAGCAGAGAAATCTTATTGCGCGATACAGTATTAGTTCTTAAGTGACGCCGTAGACGTCGCTTCAAAATTCTTTACAGGTATCATTCTGCTTCTTATCACTCCGGTCTGTTCATTACGTTCAATTTTTTTAAATCCTCTAGAGTTGCTCAGGAATAACTAAATGACCGTCTTTCGACAACTGTAATAACGTACCTAATAAAACAAATTTTCTTTTTTACAAATGCTCGGTGATCAAAAAAGCAAAAAGTCACGCAATAGGAACATTAGCTACGCAATCACATCGTTAGTGTATTTGTAAAAGTATTGCAACTGCACTTGCTTCACGGTATATCATCCTACCTTTCAATCATGAGAATTACAGACACAATAGAAAGATAATGGGTGCGCGAACGCCGGCGTTCGCTTGGGGTTTAATGAATTAAATGAAGCTAGAAACTTGAGAAATCTGGTCAGTCAGCATAGTATAGTCGGCCTTATAATGTTCCCACTGTTGGGACTCAGGCCTCTCTGGGAGAGGGAATGGGTCGTAATCCATCACGCGGGTACAGTGCGGGTTGGTGGATGTCGCATGTCTTCGAATTTTTGGTTCTAGGACATGCAGGTTTTCTCACGATGTTTTCCTTCACCGTTTTGAGTGCAGTGGTGATGAAATAAATTACACAGAGTAATACGCCTGGCTGAGTTTAAATCCCTCTCTCGGTAATCTGGTCAGTTACTTGACAGCTAATATGTACTAAGAATTATGTGAAAAACTAGTAACAATCTATTGAAATACCTACTTAGTTTTGATTCCGTGTTGCAAGCGATGAGTCCAATAGGTTGGGTTAGACCGAGTATTGAAAGCGCAAATGATGATATCAGCGGCTTATCTAAAAGCTCTAAATAGTTTGTGTTCGCGTAATACAAGATGAAAGGTCTCAGCATAAACTGATATCCTGCCGCGTTGCAAACGGAATTTCTGAAATGGAAACCCGTGGCCCTAGAACACAAAGGGTAAATGCAGGATACAGGTCTGATTTTAGTCAGTAAGTCTGACACGCCTTCACGCTAGAGCGAAAGAAGTCATTGGATGATATCTCAAAAAGAAATGTTTCATTTTTTTCATTACTTTTAGCTCACTAATTCATTGACAACCTTAACTAAAACAAGCAACCCTAAATTGGTGTAAGAAGCGTGTGATTTACAACGAGACACGCCACAGGCGACAGGGTTCCTAAGAAGATCTACAGATTGCGGCTACACTGTAATACACAATACATTTAGCTCTACCTCTATTTACCTAATACAGCATGAGAACCGTGCTAAAGTCGAAAATTTCAAACAGTAATTGGCGATTGTTTAGTTCATTCGCGTCATTTCAATTCAATTTCGTGATATTTATAGCGTTTAAGTGACCATACAACGGTCAAAAGTCACTCGCTCGGATACCAATACTGTGTATCTCGTTATTTCGAAATGTTTACACAATTTGCTTATTATTCGGTAGTTAGTCTCTTTTGAATGGAGAGGGCTATGCTCGGAGTTTCTTTGCATGATCGAATCACGAATGAAGATAACCGCAGAAGAACTAATACAAGCGACAAGCTCAAAGACTCGCCAACTTCAATTTTGACTGGCCTGTTGGTGTCACGGACACTGAGTGCTATACCGGTCTTGGGTTCGATTCAAATCCAGGACAAATGTTTGTGTGATGAGCATGATCATTTGTTCTGTATCTGGGTGTAATCAGTTGTCTAGTACTCATAACACAAGCTCTGCTTAGCTTGAGACTAGACGGCGTTGTGTGATAGTTGTAGAGTATTTAAAAAAAAAAGAAACTTAAGTGGCAGTGAGCAATGCACAAAATATAGCATTGGCCAAAAGATTCTGGAGTGGCAACCGCGTACCAGAATATGCAGCGTTCAAAGGCATCTCACAAGGTAGACTGTACTGAGTGGCATCCTGGTGAGGGCTGCAGAAATGCCATGAATGCGAGACGCACAGGATCCGTTGTTATGGCCATATTTAAGGGATGCTTATATCCTATAATGAATGTCTTTCTACTGAAATGATGAGATTCTTTTACCAGTAATACTGCTTCAAAATAAGTATCTCTAACACACTTCGAGATTTCATAAGTTTCTTTGCGTGTTGTTGTGAATGTCAAGTATTTGTAAATTGAGAACTCTTTAAATAATTATATTCAGTAATGTGTACGTATTTATGTCAGAGGCAATATTGAAAAGGTCAATATTAATTTTAGTAATGACTTTAATTACATTTTTGAAATTATTTGCAATTTGGCCACGATACGCGTGGTCAAATTGAGCTGTATTAAACTCGTAAACTATGTAAATTTAAAGATATATTTAGCTTGAAGCAATCCTGTATAGATCATCATTATTTGCTGAAACATTTAATCTTGTACTACGTAAAGCCGAACCACTTTAGAGCCTTCAGCCCTTTAATCCCTAGAAAATGACACTGACATCTTCATATTCTGACCTCCACATTTGCATTAACCTTACGCGATCAAACTTCCAACTCGGATGATCCGAGAATTAACGAAGATAGCCGAAGCACTCATACCATCTCCTAGCAACACTTTACCTATGTATACCCTGAGCGCGTTGTGAAAGTTACCTTAGGTAAATAGGTTAGCATGGTGCTTGCTGGCCGACCACTTGTCACCTACAGTAAAGGGCTATGTGCCCCTTTACTGTTTAATGTGAGTTCATATAATTCCTAGAATACTTACATTTTACTCCTGCTTTGATTATTGCTCTCCTTTGTTCGGATCAAGTATTCCATACTAATTAAAAATTGAAGTAATGCTTCTTTAGCCTCAGACGTAGGTACTCATTCTACATTATTTTTTGGGAGGTTGAAAATTATCTTATGACTTATCGTTTGGTGGTGGATCGGGAGGGCGTGTCAGACTTTTACTCTCTCAAACAGACCTATGTTCCTTCAGTTGCCTTTTGCCGTCTAGGGCCACGAGTTCCCATTTCAAACATTAATTTTATTGGGAGTTTTATGAAATTTGGCTGGCCAGTCAAACATTTTGTCAAATGCTATTGGACTGTATCGTTTTAAGAAAAAGGGTCTGTTTAACGAATAAATTAAAGTAGTAGTTATATATTGGAAGGGTGACAACGCTAACTAGGAACAGTTTGAAAGTGCTAAAGTTTAATGTATTAAAAATTTTCGTGCAATTTTCCATTTTTCTCTCCATAGGTAAAAATCATTGAGAGTTCAACAAATAGTTGTAAAAATTGGTTTATTGTCATCATTGGTCCAGGTTCTTCATTCGCTTAGTAACACATTGAGCCATTAATTTTCATATAAGTAGATTTCTTACACTGTATAATGCTTTTCTGCATATCCATAATCGTATTCCTATATGTCCAAGTATTTGCCACAAGCCCAGTTTAACTTGGCATTTCAAGCGGCTCTCTTTTCAAAGGCAAATTCAGACTCTGTATACAATTTTCTATCTTACCACCTGCCATGTTATTCTTGGCAGCGGAACGTATCAACTTTCATATTATTTGACGGCTTGTATCTGAAGTTTAGATCAGGGGTGCTATTCTCTAAGAAAACGCAGCGCTGGCACAGCGACGAGTCGTCAGCGCAGTACATTGAATTAACAACCTAATGCCCTTTACATTTTATTGTTAATTCAATGTATTGCGCTCACGACTCGTCGCTGTGCCAGCGCTGCGCTTTCTTAGAGAATAGCACCCCAGTGTGCTGAGTGCGAGTTGTTTTAACGTTAATGCAATTGAAACGTTTTCCGCGGCTATGATTGGTTAAGAGCTTGAAGCGCGCCAATCGGAACGCCCAACGTCATAAATATGTTGATCGTGTTAAGAGGAAAGTTCTTAAGATACACCTAAAATGGGACTTACAGTTTTCAATATTTCTAGAAAAAAAAACCGCATGTATTACACAAAAACAATAATAAAGAACTTAAATAGATATGCCAACAGTTTCACCGCTAGACATTTACAAAACTATTCTTAATTTATAGAAAAAACAAATTGTTCATAACTCTAAAAAAAAATATACGGTCAAATTGAGAACCTCCTCCTTTTTTGAAGTCGGTTAAAAACAGCCAAATAGACCTTTTCTATTTGCATGATTGACTAAATAAAAAAAAAATAAGATCAATTTTTTTGCAAATATTTCGCAGTGAAACTGTTATTAGAAATTTTGAAAACCGTATCTGCTGTTTTGGGTGTTTCCTCAGCTTGGAACGGACCAACCGGAATGCCCAACGTCATAAAGGCATCGATCGCGTTAACATAAAACAAACTTGCACCAGCCACTCTGACTTCACTTCTCTATAAAAACAACGTCTTCCAATCCACTCTAGCTTACGGATGAGATAAAATCAATGATACCACTAGGTACATTGGAAGAAATGCTTTTCCGTCTAGAATATTAATGCTAACAATAAATAGCATTACAGGGACAAGCTTAGCTGCCTTACTTTGTAACTTAGTTGGTTAGATAACAAAACAGTTTAGCATCTTATTTATTAAGAACATTTAGGCGCTTTATCTTCTAAGCAAACTGTTTTCAAGTTGTTTAAGTGTTAAAATATTTAGAAGATTTTTCCTTCTCTATTGTCAAGTAATAATCCTTACTTTTTTAATGTTCCCACTGTTGGGACTCAGTCCCCGTCTCCTTATGCTTATATTGTCAAGGATTATGTAAGCATGTGAGCAGCGACCACTGGATCACCACTGCTCATTCGCGACTGCACGTCTGGCTGCAAATCTGCTCGTCTGTGTCGTTCTCTGTGTTGTGATCTGAACATTGCAGGTTTAATTTATTTTATCACCAAAGGCTCTCCAAACGACAAAGGACAACATCGCAAGGAAATCGACTTTTCCTAGAACCAAAAATTCGAAGATGTGACATCCATCAACCCGTAGGTACTGAGGTTGATTAGCCCATTCCCTTTCCCAAAGAGGATGCCTAAATCCCAACTCTGGTAAAAATACAAGACTGACTATACCTACGTATAAATATTTAGTCCCTGAACTTCGGTTCGGTTCAGTGGTTAGGAAAAGAAATATGAAACTAGCTTCCTTGCCCCTGCACCATATTGGTAAGGCTTCAGTGTGCTCATGTGTCGCTTGTCTGATGTAGCCATTGCATAATGACTTGCCTGACTTATGTATCTTTTTTAAATGATATAAACTACATAGTAAGCGTTTGACTGCGATCCCACCTGATAATAAGCAGAGATGCAATCGTTGATGGTGAAGTGCACTAGTTTATTAAAAGCCTATACACTCTAACTTTGAAGACATCTAAATTATAATCGGACGGGAAGACCGTAGCAGGCAAATTGTTCCAGTCCTTCACCATACGTGGTATATACGATGAGGCAAAACGCTTACTTTGGACCGTAGAGGTTTCAACAACGCAATGGTGGATACTTGCCGTACTTGCGTCGGGTTGTCCGATAGTAGAAAGATGATGGCGAAATCAGTTCTTGCAATCAACCTACCGCTTGGTTGCCCGAATCACATCAGGTATATTTCAAATGCTTTAAAGATCGAGCCATCGCCATTTCTTCGATCACAAATATTCTGCCGGGCTGAGGTCTCGATCCCTGTTTACAAGTATTAAAGGATGTCACAATTTATGCATTTTACGTGCAAAACTCCCACATTTGACCCTCGACAAGTGCAGGCAATTCTCAGAATATGTAAATGTTATTGTCTACAGCACCTTTTGTCAGCTAACGAGGTGTTCAATCGGTTCTTAATGCGAGATAAAACGGGCTGTGAGTGTAAATTGTCTTTTCTGTTTTACATATTGATATTAAATCGAAAGCGACCTAGCCAATGGTGTTTACATCGTTTTGAAAGAGACTTATGTGGTTGCTGCAGCCTATTGCAAAAACTTTTAAATACAATTGTTCGTTCCTGTCTGTTGAATTTGATTTGAACTTCGAGATACGTGGGCAACCTTGGTTCTCCTGCGGATATTTTCATCCCTGATGCGATTACACAAGGTAACTCCAAGCACAGCCCTTTCCATTGCCCTTTGGGTAACTTTCAGCCTTCTGATGATGCCCATTGTAAGCTACAAAGTTTCAGTGCCATATGTCATCACTGGCAACACGCACCGGTCATAGACTATCGTCTTGAGACACTGTGGTATGTTGGACGAGAAGATACCAGCTTTCCGGACTTTGGGGGCAGCCGTGTCGGATTCTTTATCGAAGCGCCCAGCTAAACGTAATCGTCCACAACTTCGATGATGAATAGAACTTGAGCTATTTTTCAGCAGCACGACCCTCTGCTTTTAAGCTAATGAAAACTTAAAATGCATTGGGTTCACATTTCACGTAGGTAAGTAAATCTTAAATGATATATGGTTTATTATTATGTCTGACCCTAAGAACTGCTCTATTGACCTTCATATTTATAGACTGCCCGATTAACGGATCAAATACGACGAATCTACAAAAGGTTCATTACAGATTACTACCGCTGGAATAGCTTTTCGCCCAACACGCTGCTATAAACACTTATTGCCAATATCCTTTAACCAAAAACCAGTATAACTGGACTAGTCACGGACGGGGCTTAATATCCCGTTAGGAGAGTAAATCACATTAATGCTTTTCCTACGCGCTGTACCCGTCATAGTGTGGCAGAATTACATGTGGATAATTACGTGTATAATCCATTTCCGATGGTTTACGTTCGCATTCCTCTTCAAATAGATTTTGAACATCTTCACATGCAAATGTTTTACACTAGAAGTGATCCTGTTGATTTGAAATTAAACCTCGTTTGCTTCATGAAGAAGCTTGAAAGTACTATCCACCAAAGCATTGATTTCTAACAAAAATAAACCAAATAAGACCACAAAATAAATCTCTCACCTTAAACGGTATCTTAAAACACGACAACTTAGAAATAGCCACAGCATAATCAGATAACAGCGTACAAAATTCCTTTTGTAGAAGCTATAAAGAATCCTAATCTCAAAATTAAATGCGCAACTAAATCAAAACGTATCAGTTCGAAGACAATGTCGCAGCAGGTGAACATGGCTGATGACAACAGAGTAAGAACACGGCATTCTGTGAGCATCGTTCGTTCTATCACATAAATTACCCGCGTGCTCCCATACGGTGCGGGTTGCGCTTGCGCTGAGTATACAAGGCATGAGTTGGAAGAGATTAGCGATTTGTAGTCGTTTGGCGCGTATAGACACGATGTAGCTTTGTGATAAGTAAAAACTCTGCAAATGCGAGTTGTACTTTTTTACACCATTATGATTTTAATATTTGTTGTTATAGCGATAGCAGCAATAGAAATACATCATCTATGAAAATTGCAATGGTCTAGCTATCACGTTTCATGAGATACAACCTGGTGACAGATAGACGGAATCTTAGTAATGGGGTCCTGTTTTTTTACCTTTTGGGTACGGAACCCTAAATGCGTAAGCTATAAAACCAAGCAGATGCGGTTGGAGACAACACTATAATTCTTTCACTAAACTCCAGTTCCACTTAGCCGTCTGGTTAGTTCCTTTACACAGTCACACACACATAAATGAATACTTCATTCATCCTTTTATTTCTTTCAAATGAAATAATTGGCATCGTTAATATGTATATCGCATCGTTAAAGGCGAGAACAGCGATCGTTCTCCAGCACAAAGCCATTAAACACCATTTAATATTCCATACAGGCATCGGAGATAAACAACCAATCTACGATGAAATCGCAATCGATTCGCAATTAATTCCATTCACACGTACAAAAAATATATTGGTTACTAATAACAGTAATTCTATCCTAGTTAATTACATTTTTTTGCCACCCACTTGTGCCTTGGGCCATAAATATTGTAACTAATGCACGCCCATTCGCTGTCAAGCCGTACCGGCGGTATATCGGAAGAGGTGTGCAGATACGAACTGGTTGACGTATGCTACGCTATTAATTATAGCCAGTCTGCGCTCTGGTGAAGTATTTTCATATATGCATGGGAATTTAATCTAAAGGTCTGTTAGGAAAAGCTCATTGGTTAACGAGACGTGTGAATTAGCTGTTGATCAGCTTTAGTTGGTAAGTAATTTTCTAAGCAGCGAACAGGCGGTATAGATAGATATTTTACATGTATCGATGCTTCGCTCTGAGACTTTCTCTCCATTTTTGTTACAGTTCTTTTAAATGTTCCGTACCTAAGTGCAAAAAGTGAACCGAACTGTCCGTCTGTCAAAACCGTTTTTCTCAGGAACTCGTGGAGGTATGAAGCTGCAATCAATATCAAATACCTAGAGAGTCTGCTGCCCCAAGCAGCAGTAAAATAACATCTAAGTCAACGCAAAATAAAATTAAGACCGTTTATGCTCGCGTTTAGCCACATATTTTGTCACTCGCTAGGAAATAGACTGAACTAGTACGCCTCACCATCAACGATTGCATCACTGCTTACAATGGTAAGCAGTGATGCAATCCCACCTGATGAGGTGGGATCGCAGTCAAACACTAGTTTATAATTATTAAAAAATCAAAATCTATAAGATAGTTCCCGTTGACCTAGAGTTCTGAACTTTGGACATAAAGCTCTTTTAAAGGTCTTGATGGTCTCTTAGCACAAGTATAGAAAAAAGCGTAAAAACTGTGGTTACGTCAGAAAAATACTCGAGACTCGGGAATTGAACTATTTACATAGGTAAGTCTGTACGGAACAGTCGACTCGAGCTTGACCGCTTTTTATTCTTCAGGTCGTTCCATTTCCGACAAGGTGTCTGTTCTTATATCCGAATGAAACATAGCATGTCGTTTCATCTCTGTTCTCTATTACAGCTATTCACCTTGTTGTAGGTCGAACAAGTTTGATCGATGGTTTTGTAACCACACAATCAACTGGACGGTTATTCCATTTTGTCTCCACAGTTGCATATTGACACAGTAAACATGCGCCGGTCATCGATTCACGAGCTCTTATTTTAATGAGTGCAAGTCATTCTATTTAATCACCAAGCTGTAATAGTAACTTAGTTCATTCGTAATTTGTAGTATGACATATTTAGTTCACGCTGTCTCATTGTTGGACTTAGCTAGCTCCTTTGAGGTTGACGCTTCCATCGGTCTGTATTATTCTGGTTTTATTGAATTCATCGAAAACCCAGGACATATTTCCAACTGCTCATTCTGTTTCATTCGCTTTACCAATACCAAGTATCACAATACCTAGTAATCTAATATCTTTGACTCCATTGCGTAGACTCACTAATATTCCTATTAATCTAACAAAACTACGCTAAATTCTTGTTCTGGGGATAGGTTCACTGTGATTGCCCAATTTGAACTGGTGACCTTTCGCTCGTAAATCCACACCCTATCTCTGAGCTATGTGTCTATCGGTTAAATGTAAATATCTTAAAGGCATTTTAAGCGACCTGACTTGATATGCACGACAGATTTGTAAAATGGCACGGAAAATGGTCCCAAATATCACGCACTTATCCACCGATTTGTAAGCGAAACAATGGCGGAATACGTAAAGATAATGTTGGATATAAAGTTGAATACTAAAATGTGTTGTATGGTTTTGAATAGATAGGCTTGCATATCTCTTCTGGAAGATAGTGCAGATAGAATGATCAGATTGTGAAAACTTACACACCACTCTCAGTCCAAAAGGCAAAGAAACATTTTGGACAATTTTGTTGACAACAAAATAAGATATTCATTTTTTGGGCTTTGGGATTTTAAGTCACTGTGATCCTCGAACGCAAAGTAGGTAGTAAAAGTTTGATGATACTCTTTCTTCCTCTGCTCAGATCTGGAGTTGCTCTACAAATTTTCACCTAGGTAGGTAGTCATTGTCTTGCCAAATTACAAAATTACTGAAGATAGAATTTCTAATGATTTCTGACTGTTACATTTTAAAACAAAAGTTACTGGAGGTGAGCATGATATTCCTTCTTAAAACAAAAGAAAAGTAAATAACAAACCTGCCAGTCTGTCTGACTTCGTACTTATTGGACATGTAAAGTTAAACTTAGAATCATAGGGAAACGAACTCATTATACTAATGCAAAGATGTATGGCACACTGCCAATATTCATTTGAGCTTTGATATTCTGTTTGGTAAGTATTCAAGAAGTTATGATAGTGTTTAGCCGCTGTACTTATGGCTTTAAATTGATATCTCTTCTTTTTCGACAACGGGAAATCATACCAATTTCTGCCAGCGTTTTCGCTCACGTGACTGTTTGAAATTATTCCAAGGGTAAATATTAACAAAATAAACTATGATTTGTCCTATTTCAGGACATGGTCTGTGTGTCCGGACAGTAGTATGATTAGCTATTTGCTTCAAGTCCAACTGTTAAATAACTAACCCACAATCATCAAATAACTTCTCTTGCTCTGTAAGAAACGAGAAGGCGTGTCGGACTTTACTGTCCGAAACCCACCCGTGTTCCTTCAGTTCTCATTTACGTTTCATTCATAAACAGTCTTTCTGTTGCAGCCTTGGCGTTGGTAGGTTCGGCGATTGCCTTGATAACTTGATCTGATATTAAACTTATTGAACTTATGTTAGTAGTTTAGGCGTCAGTGGAAGCTTTAATATTACCAACATCAAGAACATTAAGTTCGGTAGTAAATATTTACCTCGGTTTACTTTATGTCTTGCTTAGTAATCTAAAATCTCAAATATCTGGTAGAGAGATTCGACATTTACAAAACTTGTAGGTATACCTATACCTAACTCTTATAGCAGTTAGGTACAGTTGCGACCTATCAATTCCTACTTTGATAAACTCAAGCTGCCAATATAAATCATTGTTAAAACAAAGCACTATTTATAATAGGCAAATATAACATGGTATTGAGGCAGTAAAAGCCTCATTTATTCATAACTGCCTATGTATATTTGATCAGGTTTTAAAGCACTGCAAATGGTCAATGGCGTCCGGCGAGTTGTTAAAAACTCCATTATGTATGCGTTGTCACGTACTTCCCTTACAAAATGTACAAGAATCAAAAGCGGTAACTACAGACGATGCGGCACCTATAAATTGTTGTAATATGACAGCGAATATAATGTGAAAAAGATTTTTGTTGCGGACATGGTCTCGTATGTATGACTTATAGAGGACAACAGTATGAATGGGTATTTATTTAAAATCTAACAGGTAATCAACCAACCAACATTCCTGAATTAGTCAAATCCTTCCTGTTTAAGTGCAGTGAAGGGAAGTGTCCAACTGTTACCCACAGACTTTTACTGACTAAAATCCCACTGCTGTTCCTTAATTGCCTTTTATACCAGGGTCAAGTTTTCCTTTCTGAAGCAAACCCTTGGCCCCAGTAGGCTTCGACCCTGATTGATGGGTATTTGATTAAAATTCAACAGGTAATTAACCAACCAACAATCGTAAAATAGTCAAAACCTTTCTGTTTAATTGCAGTGAGAGGAATTATCCAACTTTTTCCGACTTTAACACCTTTATCTATTTTTCTGCATTTGCCATTCGCGTTTTAAAGCTGCAGTAACTCTTTCGAACAATCCCGTTATCCGAATTCCCGCAATCCTGGAACAAGACCCTAAGGGTGTTTTTAATATGGAGCGTATTTCATAATGCATGCGGATTTAGTCCGCATGCGTAACCCCAGCAAATGTCCTTTTCATATGAGTATTATTGTAAGAGACGCGAGAGATATCATTGAATGATTTTCCCATCAAAAAAAACTACTGTTTACTCCTCTTTACGTCGTACAATGTCCTGAAATAAGATTAGAAATAGAAATCATTTATTTGCCAATATAGGTAACAGTCGTAACAGATATGGTATTAATTTATGGACAGATCAAATTTTTTATATTTTTGTATTTTCTCTTGATAATTTTTTTCTTTATAATTTCCAACAGTCACGTAGACGAAACCGGTGCCAGGATAAGGGAAGTAAAGAAGTGAGTAGATTATTAGTTCTGATCTCGAAATTAGATCAGATACGGACGTAGAGGATCAATTTATGTTGGAGGAACTTGCATCACAGATCTTAAATCTTAGTTAATATTTATCTCAATCGTTTAAAGTTGACTGAGATAGAATGATGTTTAAATACGTTTAGCGTTAAGAGCACTCAATGATTTGTAGAGCAAGTGTTCCTTGATGTCTTAGTCTATAATCAAACCTTAATTGCGAATTGTAAATACGACCTTATTTCATTTCAAATACTAATTAGTGCTTTACAAATGTTATGGTGGCTTATTGCCTAGTTGCTAAGGTCTAAGGTTGCGTGGAAACCATAAAATAAATAACACATAATGAAATCGTGATAGCATGTTCTATAGGTCTTTAATGTTGTACAATATGTAAGTCTTTGAGCGGTAAAAGACCGTGTTTATTACCATTTTTATGACCGATAACGTTACATAAGGTACTGTTATACTGAATAATGCGCCTCTTCGGTATGGAATGCGTGTTGGTTGTTCTAAACTTGTTGTAATTGATAATCAGGCAATGTATGCAGGTTAGAATACTAACCGTTATTTATGTTTGGTATTGTTGTACTGTTTAGAACAGTAAGTGCTGTTGAATATGATTTTCGTATTTATATTTAAAGCGCTGGAAATCTAAGCTGGCCTTTAGCACAACATATTTTCTTTAAGAAATCTTCTTTGGTTAATAATGTGAAATATAAAAAAAAAAACTTCTTTTTTTCGTGTCGATGTTCTCAAACTATGTACAGTTTTTTCTGACCAGTATTTGGCTGTACAGTAATCTGCATGGTTCTCATGTGATTTGACCATTACATATTTACTGTATGGACCTTAAAAGAGACTGTGACCCTTAAGTTTGTTTCGGTGTTTCTTCTCAGGGTAGTCAGATAGGAAACACCGGCCTCATCTAGCTTAATCTGACGTAAAAAAAAATTGACGTGTATAATTGTTTTTTAAACCTATTTGTAAAATAAATATCATTTATCATAGCTCTATTATTGGCCTCGTATAGGTACATCCTGAAAAGCGCAGGTAGTTATGCAGGATATGTAGCATAGCAGTTAACGCATGTCAGATGCATATTATAAAATGCTGAACCAATACTTTATTTATATTTAAAAAATAGTCACCCTAACCGTTAGGTATAAATTTTAATACAAATTTCTATCTAACTCAGAAGTCCGGTCTTCAAATATTGGAGTCTAACAGAAATCTATACATCAATAAAAGATTTGATTTGAGCCGATAACCTCATTAAATCGAACTATATAATATTGAAATTCTCGATATTTTTCAACCTACATACATCAATATCAGTAACAATCACAAAATCTAGAACGAATTGAGCTGTAAACCTACTTTAGTAAACCAATATAATTTTAACTGTACTCTGTATCGTAAATGGCGGATTCAATAAGCTATAAACACTTAAGGTTCCATTACATCGATCTGTTACTCATACTAGGTTCCTTGAGAGACAGAACATTATTAGACTACTCGTATTACTTTTTTATGATATTTAAATGTTATTCGATGTGAATGAAATAAAAATACGCTAGTATTTTATTTACTGTTAAAGAACAGATGGGGGCGTACCTTAGTCGTAATTAAAAAAAAAAAGTGTTCCCCTCACCGTCCTCATGTAAAGTACCGAATTCTTTGATCCTTTAACTATCTAGTGGTGTAAGAAAATTATGGATGGAGATAAAGGATATGTAGCTGCAACACCAAACAGTATCCCCCGATTTTGTTATCATTCGTGTTTTGATTTGCTTCTATAGTGGAAGCAATTTCAAAGGGTATATACAAAATTAACCTTGCATTTTAAGATGTTGTTAACAGACAATACAAAGGCTGCGGGATTATTTGAAAGAGTTACCGGGGTCCTGGAACACAAAGGGCAAATCAAGGAACAAGGTAGTTTAGTCAGTAAAGTTCTGTTACTCCCTCTTGGAACATGAGGAGTTATTTACTTTATTTCTGACAAAAAAGGAATGAAACTAAAGAGGACAACAAAAGATTTAGTGTGTTGGAAACATACTGAGACATCTTCCATTTTAACCCATTATTCATCGCCTTAAGTTGGTATTACTGAAGCTCTGGCTAACCTTTCACGTACTGCGACGATATGTTATATTTCCTCGCCATTTTCTTGTACAAATTCGACATAGTCGAACCATATATTACGTTTAGCCACAGAACATTGTTCACGTCGGCTATACTTCAAACTCGATCGGTACGTGAGTTACAAATATTGCTGCGTTCTCGAAATTACTCGCTCGTGACAACGTGTTTCTTGTAATATGTGTCGTGGAGTCAATATTGTATGGATGAAGAGTTATGTGTGGTAGGTACGGTACTGGACCATAAATGAGATGTATATCGGGCTATACAAAGGAACGGACAGAAAGGCTGCTGCTTCTTTGAAACCTCTGAGAAAGATTACTGTTAAGTTTCTCACAACACTTAGGTAATAAAAAACTTCAAGCATAAAAGCTAGCTAAGCAGTATTAAGTTAGTGGGAGCCATGCGTGTCCACTGGATGCAAGCATTACAGCAGGGCTACAGGATTCTTCGAAAGAGTTCCCGTGGTCCACGCAAAAGTGCAACTAAAGTATTGCAGATAGGTTTTAGTCAGCTTATGCTGCGACCCTTCATTCAGCAGAGAACATCTTTTGATTAAGTGATAACTAATACTGGAACATCCGTCTTCTTTTGTTCATTTTAGTGCCAAATATTATGCACAATGTTGCTTTGAACAATAGTTTGTTAATGCAGACCCTTCTTTTACCTGACTTGATAGAATGGTATTCACCTTGGCCCCGATGCCATCGCACGTTGCCATCGATACAGTCACTCTGTTAAATCGATTCTGAAGCAAAAACGTTTTGTTAAAAGTAGTGAATAATATGATTGAGCCCAAGCATTCAACACTGATATTCAAGACATCAACCTGCTAAGTGAAGTTAAAATGCGGTGTACTAGATAGAGAAGGTAGAGAACTGTAAATTGGGTGATGTAGTGTAGGCGCTCTAAGGAAGAGTTGTAACATAAACAATAAAGTAACAAAAGATCCAGTTGGAAGGCAGAAGAAGGCAGAGAACTGTCAACTGGTTGCTAATGTAATGTAGATACTCTATGGAAGAGTCGTAACATAAACAATAGACTTGCTGGACTGCAGAATGCTAATCATCTAGTTGGAAGACAGAAGAAGGCAGAGAACTGTCAATTGGTTGCTAATGTAATGTAGATACTCTATGGAAGAGTCGTAACATAAACAATAGACTTGCTGGACTGCAGAAATGCTAATTATCTAGTTGGAAGACAGGAGAAGGCAGAGAACTGTGAATTGGGTGCTGTAGTGTAGGTATTCTATGGCAGGGTTGTAACATAAACAATAGAACTGGATGATTGGCATATTTGCTGCCTAGCTATAGACAGTAAATATACCAATCATCCAGTTAATGGTGTTTGGGCAAAGATGCAACAGGAAGATTTATAGACGTATATCTATTTCCTCAGGTAAAATTACCGGTTCACCAGAATTACAATACCAATCTCCATATATTTTTAGCCATTTACGATCTTATCCTACTTCTCACGATTGCAAATTAACACTTAGACAACGAGTCGACGATTGAGTGTTTAATAGTTCTTTTACGACTGTCTTTCTAATGAACCTCGTGGTTCGCAGAAACCTTGTTTTACGAAAAAGGGAGTTTCATTCCCATTTTGCTTACTGTACTTGCAATTGATTGTTCAGTTACCGTAAACACAAGACTATCTTAGGGACTTCCATTTTATTGAATCTTTTCTACGGAGCTATATTATAGTACGTATTAGAATTTATAATATTTATCAATTGATATTGATAACGATCTATAGCCCGATTCACGTAATGAAAACCGTAACGATATCGTAGCGATTTAGTCGTTTAGACCATTTCTGTATTCACATCCATCAATCGAGTTTGAACGACACCGATTTTGAAGTCGTTTGAAATTCGTCGTTTTATAAAAAAATCTGTGTTACATAACGTAACACAGATTTTTTTTTAAATCGACGAATTTGACCTGGTAGAATACATAGTAATGTAACTGGAAATAAGTCGATAGATCGTGAATACCGCTTTTGGATAAGACTTCGATCGAACGACTATAAAACTTCATTTGGCTTGTTTGATTTTACTTGAATCAGGCTATTGAAGACAACATAAGTTGACATGACAATGTCTTAGAACAGACGCGTTTGACGATAAACGATAGGGACTAATATAATGTAAAAATACAATAAGTATAATCAGGGTCGGTTCATCATGATTGGCAAGACTACTTTAGCCAATAAGCCTGATATAGTGGTGATAGACTGAATCGAGAGGCGTGCAATGATTGTTGACATCAACGTTCTACGAGAAATGACTTTGCTCACGACTGGACTCGGCCCAACCATTAACTTATACGACTATTTGTATTGATACCGATAGTCTTGTAAGCGCTAAAGTATGTATGTATAAGTATGGCGCTAGACAACCTATGTATGTATAGCTCTGTCTCATACCCTCACTGAAACAAGATTAAAACAATCTCACTTTGAACGTCATGGTCTATGTCCTGATCAAAGGTTTTATTCAGAAAGTAGTTCTTCTGGACACGATTCGTATTATTAGGTTCCTCTCGGGAGCCCTGACTGCCGGTAGCTCGGACTCTTTTTCTGATGACGGTGGGCTTTTTTTTAATAATAATAATAATAAAATAATAAACATGTTACAATTTTTTTTTAATATTTCTTTTACATTTAACATTAGAATTATTTAATAAATTTAGATGATAATTTGAAAATGAATAAAATAAAGAAAAAGAAAAGTAAAACGTACCTTAATCAAAAAGATCCGTGTCGATACTCAGTAAAAGAATTAAACCCAGTAAAACAACACATGAAACATAATATGACAATAATAAAGGATGTAATCGCGGATACACATAACCCTACGATAACCTATTAAATCGCGATTGTAAACACAATTAATTACACTGACATAAAACAGTTACATAAAATCAAAAACGCAATAGCATTTCAATAAGCGTAGTTACCATAACGGTTCGTTCATTCCGTAATAGGTCTAAACGTATGCATTAAGTCACGGAGATATACGCCTCGTAAGTCTCGTTTCGCTTTCAGAATCACGAGTTTTGCTCTCGAAACGACGTTTAAGATACATAATGTATGGTCTACTAACACGCTTGGCCTGTGAATTAGAGTGTGAATATGTAAACAAACACTTCTTGCTGCGTATAATATTCAAATATTAGTTTTGGAACATATGACGTGTTTTCGGGTTATATTTCGGGACTTGTCAATTTGTTTCCTACAGAAATATTGGTTTTCAATACGACAAATGCTTCATGAATACACACCTTGTCCAGGTTCGTGAGTTGACCGAGGTCTAACAAATTATGCGCATGTAAAGCGTATCTACTTGGTGACCCATAATAGTCCGTGGTATGCAGTTAAAGAGGAACTATTGTGGAGGTATTAGAGATGGACCAAGTTGATGCTTGAACGATGGAAATTTTTGGATAGCTGTTGGAATTTGTAAGAAAGAGGGCATGCTAAGTAATGCAAATGATCGGCAAATTGAAAGAGGAAACTACAGCTTCTGAAGAAATGACGAGTGGAAACGAATAGAAAGCTCATTTACTGTTACCTGTAGTAAACATAGAAACAATCAGAATGCAATGTACGATAAATCTTGTTTGTTCCTTTCATGTTATCAATAAAATAAATCACATTGTAGCCAAGCTATGCAAAGACAACGCAAAACTTTTTATTATGCCAGTTGTAAAGGCTATAACCATACAATACAGTGATGCGCTAATCTGTTTGACACAGCCTCGAGCGTTGTCTCTCGGATTTGTAGACTAAACTCGGCAATAAATTAAAACGACTTCAAACTTAATACCATCAATCGAATATGGTGTTTATATCGGTATATGCAAAGGTGAATTTGGTATGCTTCATGGGTAATAGATGCATCGTCGATATGCTCATGCGGTGTTCCGTTAGCCGCTCACCTGCGCCCGCGCTTCTCTAGTTATGCTAATGGTTGAGCGCGGTTCGCTCTCAGACTCTCAGTACTAATACTGAGAAACATGGAAATAAGTCCACTAGAAGATTTAGTAGTCATACTCCCTTGTATGTAGATTTGTACTCGCAATATTTTCCTATGAAAACGCTGCTTGCACACCCAATAGAAGTCCAACATCATTACGTAGTCATACGAATTCAAATGAGACAATCGTTTAGATAAACATTTCACTTGAAACACTATATTACGTTCATAATGCTGATAACAATACCCAATCGATTCCTATATAACATTGAATTTACTTAAAACATATCCTAGAAAGACGAAACGAGTTGATAACTAGATATCCGTTGTATTTGGTGATGTCCCTTATCTAGTATGCACCATTTATATCAGAGTATGGAGATATTCTGTTCGGTGAACGAGACCGTGGGTGGACGCCAAACTGTAAAGGAAATCGACTCCGCTGTACGTGTTGGAATCGATTTCTCGACACCGGGGTTAAGTGCACGAGAATCGAGTAAGATGTTCCCCAGTTTCATTTACGGGCAAGCGAGTCCGTTTCATCGGTATTCGAATACTGAGTCACGGTATGTGCATGCCTAATTGTGCATACTAAGTGTTATGTTATAACATCACAAGTTATCTCTATTACTCGTAAACCAGCAATGTTATGATGTTGCACGTCATAAATATTTCACGCTAAAAGGTTTTTTAAACCTTTTGTTTTTCGCTTGAAAGTCGACTTCGTAATTAAAAGCTTTTCACGCACGAATCATGATATTAAATTAGTCTTTTTATTTATAGTTCGTGATTATAAAGTGGATTTCGAACAAGGTTATTGAAAGAAACTAAAAGATTTCTTAATGACAGCTTCAAATTAACAATGAATTCGGTTACTTTCGTCTTACACAATTAATATTAGAAGAGAGCAAATTGCTTTTCTAACGAACTGTTAAAGTTCAACAGTACAGTTCATTAAAGTTTCACAAAGCAAGCTATTGTGTGAGATGGACTGACAGAAGCTACTGGCGCAAGCGTAAGACATCTTAATGGATCAACTCGGCACGCATCTCTTTGTCGTTTGTATCGAGTACATCTCGCGTCGACTCATGAAATCGATCACTGCTACACAATCGATAGGTGACGTAAGTTTTTACACTCTAGTTTCGTTAGCGTTATTATTGAATTAACGTGTTACAAATAGTACTGTTAGTAGGTTGTTATTGAAAACGCTCACGTAGTTAATGATTTTTGATCGTTGAACACTATTAGCGATGGTTATAAATTTCGCAAGTGATCGATTTGTAGGCCCGCCATGATAGCAACTACCTACGCTATTCGTTCAACAGAATATATGTATGTATTGAA
This sequence comes from Mythimna albipuncta, assembly GCA_929112965.1. Classification (NCBI taxonomy): domain Eukaryota; kingdom Metazoa; phylum Arthropoda; class Insecta; order Lepidoptera; family Noctuidae; genus Mythimna; species Mythimna albipuncta. Next base: position 15,647,486 of record OV815969.1, read on the forward strand.
ATTATTCCGAAACTTCCATTTGTAACCAACATACCGAGTTGTTCATAAGCCCATTTTTTCCACGGCTGATTCTTTTGGTTATTTGTGTCACTGTTGTCGAAACTGTTATTCATTGAGCCCTTTGTTGATGGGCTTGCATGAACATTCTCAAAAGCTTATCGATTTTTTTTGCAAATCGAATAAAATTTCATAAAAGAGAAGCGTGACCAGTTTGTGCTTATGCCTTATTGTAGGGACCAACCCTGTCGCGGCTGTCACCAAAGAATACAGTTGCCTAGCTGTCACCGTCTGTCCCAGTTTCTGTCGCCCTTCTGTCAGTTTAGACTTTTTCATTGTTAATTCGATTAGCGGTGTTATCATGTTCGTGAGTAGATCCGCTATTCCATGGTTCGGCCGAATTCGTGAATTTTCACAGCACGTGCATGTATTTGATAATGGAGAATCAGAAATAATAGAAGCACTCGGTAAGTCGACACGTTTATGAAAAAATGTAACCGCAAGCGGTGGGTAGTTGGCTGCAAGAGTCACCGTGACCCTGAAACGCAAAGGCTACTGATGGATTGTAGACGATAAACTCCCTCTCGCTCCATCCATTTGGAAAGGAGTAATTGAATGATTTCCCACCTCAGTCGCTTCTAAAGAAAGCAGTGGGGAAGTTAGGCATAGGTACTGTCATGAAGTAATAAAAAAAATCGTAAATCGTAATGTTTACAGTTGATTGTTTATTTAATTGAATAAAAAAGAAAGTTATTTTGTTCATTACTGTTTAGAATAATTTAGATTTTAAATATCTTACACTACACAAAAAGGATAGAAAGGGAGCTCGGAGTTTCCTTGCGTGATCTCATCAGGAATGAAGTTATCCAATATAATTCAAAAATGTATTCAGAATATTGTTTATCAATCTTTTCGTATTTCTCTCCTTAGCTCACTTTCCTCAATCCCGTTTTCAGCATTAAGTACTAAGAGCAGTATTGATATAGAGATAGCAGTACCTATCTACTGGATGTCAAGCAAACCTTTTTGTTGCTGTTGTAACTAGAAGCTATTAGCGATAGCTTAGTTTTTTACTTCAGTTTAACCATCTATTACGAAGGTTTATATGTTGTGGGCGTATATCGTTTTTATATCAACCTAGTGGTTGCGATAGATTGCTAGGAATTCTTGCAAATAGGTTTCTTAGAAAGTATTACTTAGTTTCTCTAGGTATGTTGATTTACAAGTCGTATTTGATCATGTAACTTTGTAACGGTGATATGTTGGAAATGTTTGCGTTTGATGAAAGCTATACTAGACGAGTGATGGAATTCTTTATGAAGGTAGTTTTGATCTGGTATGTTACCGAGATTTTTTTTGGCCTCTTTTTTCTGTTTATTTCAGAAATTCCTACCGATAAATCCCATGTTATGTTATTGATGGTTTAATTTTTTTCCAGAAATTCCCACTAGTTGGGATTTTTTTTTAAATAATCTCCACCAGGTGTAGCTATATTAAATTAATTTATAATCAACTCCTTCTGGTGGAGACTGTTATCAATAAGTTTCATTAGGTAAGAAATTATGTCAATACTAACTTCTGTCAGCGGCTTCACTATTGTGGAAGTAGTTTTTTCCATTTATACGCCTATTTCATCCTCTTCTATTATCAATAGTGGAATCAAGAGGCCCATAATAAGTAAGAGTTCAAGCAGAGTTTAAAATTCCATACGCTTATGTAGCGTTTCTATTTTTCATCATTATAATGATATCATAAAGGCAATTTAAACGATACAACATCTCAACAAACCAAACAATTCTGACCTAATTACTGGTCACAGCATTATGCTGACTGATATAATCATCTTAACATCTAATCATTTACCTTCCTAGTTCACGAGTACCCCCAGCAGCCCTTCGGCAATGTCCGTCAGGTAGTCGTCAATCATCGTGACTCGTTCGGGACGTCGTGTCGTGATCGCGGCCCACCCAACCCGCGCGCGCGCATAACTGTTACACCGTCGGGTACAAGCTGTCCAGGTACTAGACAGATGATGTCAGAAGGTTCAAACTATCTGCCTCACAAGTCGCTGTTAATGATATTATTTTTTAAGCTTTCTGTTTGCTCCAAAAGCTCATAAATCATAAATCATTTATTAGTTTGCAAATACAAGCTCAATACAATAATTATAACTCTTTTCTTTGTTTTGTAAATTCAATATAAGCTAACAGTCATCCTGCGAGATTGTTCTAAAAAGTTACCGTTGCCCTGAAATGCAAAGTGTAACTGAAGAATCACGGTTTAAAAAATAAAAAGCTAACTGTCGTCTGAATATTGTTGTATATGTAGCAAAAGAATTAACTCGAAAGGGTTTTTTCTCAATTATTATAATACCTTAATTTGATTCAGTGCTAAAGGCTTGGTTTCAGGATTATTTGTTGTGACAGGTTAATGCCTGTCGTGAGTAGAACGTCTGCTTTAAGACACTTGTTTATTCTTAAACCGTTGCTTTTGCCAGTTACTAAACCTCTTGGATCACGAAAGCATTGCTACACTGCAGTTAAATTCCAAAATTTTGCTCTTGTTATGGTGCATTCATAGGAGTTGCACTTCTGTACTCATATTTCTGATTGGACCAAACCGTACCCGCTATGAATAATCCCCATCTCCGCTATAGTTTTAATTACCGTGGAACTAATTACAAATGAATATGTATTAATTTTATATTGCAGGAGGATGGAGATAGTTGTTTATATGGTGATATCCTGTTACAGACTTTAAGGCTCCATTAATGTTTGATTCTTCATCGTTGTTCTTTCCATTTATGTCTTTCGATTTGGGATCGTTGTAGGATTCCTTGGAAGCATTTTCGCTCAGCGTATAAGTAAAGATGCTCATAAAAACATGTAAGTGAAGCCACGTGACAGTTATGAGACTGGATATTGGACAAGTGACCCACATATGGGACCTGTTTTCTCCGTTGAAGCTCACACTTGCGTGGGAATTGCTGCACTACAGACGTTCGTATGTAAGTGTCAAGTGAGGTTTTTAAAACGATGTGTTCTTAAAGCTTATTTGTTCTAGCGGCACATTGACAAAGTCTCTTTAGGCATCGCAGGTGGTCTACAGGTCTACTTTCTTCAATGTTTTGTAACGAGTCATCCTACATAACGTAACACACATAATCCTGACGACCGAATTTTAAACATGGTGGCCAAACAATAGAGATTAAGCAATTACGCAGGAGATATCAGAGTGCACATGTTTAAACACAGGTGCACTTTTTGTTTCTTTACTCTCTTAATTCGATAGGACAGCAATCTGATGAGAGTGATTAGGAGCAGGACCAACGACTTCACGTGGTTTCCGAGGCACGGAGATTCTCATTTCCTTTTCCCGCCCCGGGTATTGAAAAACCTTTGCTCAACAATCGGTCTTGCAACCACCTACCTAATGGTGCTACTAATGGAAAAGGGACCTTAACAGTATTTTCTTTGTTGTTGATCTATTTATTATCAGTTTTCCTCTGAATGCTGATTCTAAGATAAGGGTCTAAACAGACGGACTACATTTCAACTGCAATCCAACTGCAAATTGCAGTTTGAATGCAGTTGACACGAACGCTATAGAACTGCAAACCAAACGTGCGGTCCGATTGCAGTCGTGTGAACTGCACACCGACTGCATCCGAACCATCCGATTGCCATACACGGGAGGGGGAGGTTGGATTGCAGTTGAAATGCAGTCCGTCTGTTTAGACCCCAATATGTATATTTAGGGGCCTATTACCAAATATATTTGAATCAGCATCCATACTACTGCTATCAATCATATTCTAGTACTTAATTGCAAGACTGCCGAATCATGTCTTGATTATGTTGACTCCCACAACCAAGCTTTGCAGGTTTAAATATAACAGACGATTCCAACCCAACCGTCTGTTGAAATCATATGCCTAGCTAGTTCAAGAATCTTGATCTTCTGTACACACTTCCAACTTCAGTCGTTAATCAAAACTAATAGTGTTAACACACACTCGAACTTGGTACGACTGATTTGCTCTGTCCATACCAAGGTCGAGCGTCAGTCAGTAAAGAATTATTATTAATAATTAATTTATTAGTGTTGTATTGCCTTTTGGGCTGGTGTCCACAATTCCACGACTAAATCGCATATTTTGCGTAATGGTGGGACAAATGTCATTCGAATCACCCCAGCCTTCCAATCCTTAAGGAACGCCAGCAGCGCCTTGGTGTTACTGATTTATGTTAATAATTAGTATTAACACACGTTGGAACTTCACACGATTGACTAAACTTAAGCTAAGTCACGTTCGACCTTGGTACGGACGAACCAAATCCATTGTACCAAGTTCAATCGTTTGTTAATACTGCCATACTATTTTCTATTTACCTTTCTTATACAGACAGACAGATTTACACTAGTTCATGTCCATACCCGACCGGTCATGCGACTTCGTCCGTTTTATTTACAGTGTGAGTGAGAAGGTAGTCTGACGGATTTGTTGCTAATAAATACATTAGTTTATTACGCCAAGTTAGTTTCTGAGTTTTGAATTATAGAGTTGAAATAGGTTGGTGGACGTAATGTTTTCATGCTGGTGCACTGAACATATTTTTTGTTTGAGTTACTGTTCGATCTATCTTAGTTGTTGAGACAGTTGAGAGTGACAAGTCGGAATCGTGAACTGTGTTTATATAGCTTAGCATCCATAAATATTGTTATGTCCAAAAGCAATGTTTTGTAATTGCATTACATTATTGTTTTCTATATTATCTTGCTACCAAATTTTGTATATCTCAATTACTTCCTAACTGTAACTTTCCACAATACTTCCATACTATATGTGGAGGCTTGTAAATGGCTCATCGTAATCTATTTTAACGTTTATCTTGTATTGTCAGCTGTAAGCCACCCAAATAAAATAAAATAAATCTATATCTTTTGTAGCTGTAGGTATCTAAAAGAAGTACGCTATGTGTGTACTATTTTTTGCCAGTAGCTTCACCCGCCAGCAGATAAAAATATAACTCAAGAGGTGTGAAGGGACTATGTTGGTCCTAGAAGTATCTTATGTGATTTTCAAAGACATGGATGGACCTTGTCCTAGAAAATCACATAGGATACATTTTACCGCGTGACGGAATTTGAAGACCACACAAATACATCCTTTCGCCTTTGACGCTTTAGTGTCAGACTTTTGATGACTATAAACTCACTCCTGTTCCTTCTTTGCCATTTGTTCCAGCCTCTCAGGGATCTCTCTCACATCACCCATGGCCCCAGTAGGCTTCGACCCTGCTGGACCCCTAACCCTGGCCCTTGCTGAGGCCTTACTGTCCCGCTACTGGGCATAGGACTCCTAGAAGTCCGTCCAGACTTTCTTCTCCCGCACCGCGTCGTCTCAAACCAGTCCTTTATAAAATGAATGAGATTTTTTTTTTTTTCACTATCCTCGTAATAGGCTTATAGGCACCTTTAATTCTTGCTTTGATGTAGGTACAACAACTATTACGAATATATTTATATTGCCTGAAACATTTACCGTATCTACAATCTACATAGATCAAAGTGAACAGGTTTATTGGTTCTAAATTACGATTCTCTGCCATGTTTGTAACGGGAATGGTCCACTTCTTCACCATAAACTTACCTTTTAAAGTTAACTAGAATCTTATAGCGTTTGTAATTATGAAACTTGACGATGTGAGGACAATTAAAACCTAACCTCACAATGAAATTCATAACTGTAAATTCTTGGACCACACGCAACCATATTTATCTCAGATCGTTAATACCATGTAGAATAATTGCTCAAATGCTAATTACAATTACATTCATCATAGAAACTTCATAAAACCAAGTTTTCATGCGCGCTATTCGCTATTTGTCAATAGTTCAATACATATTTAAATGTATAGAAAATTTAGCTTTATGGTCTTTGTGTTTAGTTCACATCGGATCTAAAATTCGCCATTGCAGATATTGGAAGCACTGAAAGAGGTCGTGGCTAATTAATAACAGTGAGGTCAGTCTTCAGACCTTTTGGGTATAATTTTGATTGATCTACACAGTCCTCTCATAGTATTAATATTGTAACATGGAAATATTAAAAAAATCAATATTTTTGAAGTGAAAACTTCTTTAGCGGCGTTGAGCACTTTTTCTGTAATGGGTATAAAATCTTAAACTCGCGTCAGGACACGTGACCTGATCGAAAAAGCATAAGACGGATGGAGAGTAGACAGCTATCCCCTCTCTACGGCGCGGCGAAAATGTATGCCTGGGCCTACTGTTTCAAATATATAGATATATATAAATATATATATATATATATCAACGTTAATAATCAAGTTTTCACTTCTGCCGGCACTCCCGGAGTGCAATTTTTTTTTAAAGAAAACCATGCATTTTCTTGGTAGTCCTTCCCCAATTGGAAGTAGCTTCTGACGTTTTGTAAGTGCCCATGTAGGCACATGTGAAATAAAACGTGTTTCTTTTTTTAAATTTTAAGCCAGCTCACCTAGGTCAGTCCTTGGATGGGTGAACATCCATTACACATCGAGACTCCTGCGTGCCTCGAAAAGCACGGAAAGCCATTGGTCCTTCGCCAATGTCTTTCGGTCGTGTCGGATTGTCGTCCCGTTGGACAACGAGAACCTTTCATGCTGCATCGACCATCTGTTCTACAAGTAATGTGCCCTGCCCACTGCCTCTTAAGTTTGGCAATTCTTCTGGAAAAAAACGCTATTGCGTTTTTCGTGCCTTCGGTGTAAAATTAGTCTTGCCCTTGATCTCTCTCTGATCGTGTCAGATTGTCATCGTAGAGTGTTATTTGAATAAAGAAACAGAGAGTGCTTACTTAGACTTGTGGACACATTTGTGAATTGTAATATGTCCTGCGTACTTAGCTAATCTCTGTTAAAATTGGGCACATTAACCGCAATTAGGTTTGTGGGGGCGATCGGCGGCGGAGACCTCTCGCGCCGGGCCTTGGTTGAGGCCATGGTCCGGAGCGAGGAGGAGTGGCAGGCGGTTGCCGACTTCTGCGAAGCAGTAATGCTCGCAAAGGAGGAGGCAGACCGCATGAGGCAACGGCGCTCTCGCCGCCGCCGGGATTCCGATCCCGATTTCCACTGCAGCCACTGTAGGCGCGGGCTTGCGGACAGTGAACATTGGGTAGCTCGCTGTCCGACCGTCCGGTAACTGTCTGGACCAAGTCCAAGTCGTCGATGGCGCGCACTGTTCCCGCGCGGCTCAAGGAGTTGTCAGCAACATCAAGCCAGACCCAGCCGGGTCGAAGGCTACTGGGGCCAGGGTTATCCGAAAGGGAACTCGAGCCCCGGTATGAAGGCTTGAAGGAACGGGGTGGGTTTTTTAGTCAGTAAGAGTCTGACACTACCTCCCGCTCCGCCCAAGAGCGGGGGTTGTCATTGGATGATTTTCCCCACCGAAAAAAAAGCTTTTGTTGACCGTCTTTAAAACCGCAATTTGGTGAGGAAGAGTATTTATTGATTGCGATAGCAATAGCTCTTAACAAATTGCGACTGGGTACTCTACCTCGTTCGCAGGTGCCAGAAGAGCTGGCGAAATAGAATATTTGGTCATGGGTGTGCATCTCTGACGGAAGTAACGCGAGAGTGATTGTCGTATATATTCGACGAAGACACTTAAAAGGTTAAGCTAATAGATTTCTTCCTGTGTTTCGCTTACCTCCTAGTCATTAGCATTAAGTACTAAGGTAATTGTAAGCAATTACCTAACCATACAAGATGATTGCTAACACATGCCTGACCTACCTAACAACTAGTGTATAAAAAAAAAACAAAAACAAACCAGCTGGGAGGAATGTGGCCTATTCATTGTTATCATCATTACTATTCATAAATATTTAACAAAGTTCAGCTGTTTACAAATAATAAATAGTAATCGCACGCACACATTGTGATTTATACTTTTTTATGTAAATATACTTATATGGAGTTCATTCGCCTTAGTAAAAATGTGTTGTTGTTTGACTAAAATATTCTAGTCAGGTTTTCGCGATGGATTTACATCTAAAGTGTTTCTATCGATGAGTAACACAACGGTTTCGGATACTAGAAGCGGTATTTTATGATTTCTTAGAGGTGTGTTTGGACGTATTTGTACTCTTGATGGGTTCTGAGAATTTCTTTCGTTTTATTTGCCTTGCAGCGGTTTTCTAAATTAGTGAGTTAGAAATTCGTACTTATAATTAAGTATACAAAGAGTTTTTTTTTATCTGTACTGGACCCGGAACACCATTTGTTCCGGTCGGAATCCGAACGCACGACATGCAGTACAGCAGCCATTCGCTCAACCCCAGCACCAACCATGCCGTTGATTCTATCATCTTTCCCCGGCTCACGTTGAGCATGCGGCTTTAGACAATTGACATTGTATTATTGATGGCGTACTCATACCGAATCTATTATTTATAAAAATGATATGTAATCAATAGGTAGATACATTTTGGCATTTTTGCCAGTGAAATTACATGACGCTTAGCCTAGAGCGCAAAGACACTCCTTTAGTGCTGCTACCCACCACCTCTTGACTATTGCTATGATGTTGTCATTACCAGCCAACCAACCAACATAACATTCAAACCTTTCTCCACATTGCAACATGCCAGCATCAAAACAATAAAAAAAGAAAACAATAAAGTATTTAATCGTCAGCAATAATACCCATCATCGAACACCGTATCGCAACCGATTCGAAATTCAAAAAAAAGTTTGAACACAGTCGTACCGAGATGAACGAACGAAGCGCGCATTCGCCATCTCACTGTGCCAATGACCTACTACAGCTTTTTGTACGTATAACGGACCGGCACACTTCATCTTTATTGATAATAAAACTAATCATTTAAAACCTTGTGTATACGCATTTTTTATTTTTAATACCTTTGCGTAATGAAAATTTTTACGCTTGTTCACTATCGTGAAACGTTTTGACAATAGTTGATTGTTTGATGAGTTAGCGGACAAAGAACTTGAATACCGATTTAATTGTCTCTGTATGTCGTATAACAGTTGTTTTCTTGATTGGAGAGATATTTTTCTTTGACATCATAATTAATGGCATGCGTGGGTAAGACATTTGGGGCTGGTCGTAATATTTAAGTACAGGTGCGATAAAATCGAAGTAATACTAAATACTAATACTACCTATAACTTGGTAGTACAATATTTAAACGTTGCAAAGACATCAACGCATTGGATGGCGGTAGATTTTCTCTTGCAATTTGTTTTATAAAACCTTTATACAACTGCACAATAAGGACAAATACTGTAACAATTTGCCTGCTGCGGTCTACCCGTCCGATTATTACAATGTAGGTGTCTTCAAGGCTAGACCGAATAGGCTCTTAATAAACTAGGGCGCCTCACCGTCAACGATTGCATCACTACTTACCTTAGGTGGGACATATATCCTGGTGTTTCACAACTATGTTGGGGCCGGTTTCCTGTTTATCCAGAAGCAGCTGGATATCACTATTTTACGTGGAGCGACTGCCTACCTGACCTCCACAACCCATTTTCTACCAGTCAACTTAAGGTGGTGAAAAGAGCACTTGTATTTTCTGCGCCTTTCATGCTAAAAGTAAAGATGACACCGTCAAACGTATTAGTATGTAAATTTCACAATTTGTGTGTTATATTAAGACTCTTATTAGGTACCAAGTTGTGTAAAGCATACACATTAAATTTCATAGTAATTATTGCCTTATTTGCATTATCATTTTCATATAAAGTTTCTAATGGCGTCAGTAGTCACAATTATGTCCAAATCACATGAAAGTGAATGAGAATTTCGTCTTATAATAATGAAAATCGCATAAAAACTTTATGATTTTTATTATATATTCCATTTTAGTTTTATTACGCGTTGGTGTGAGTGGCAGCCGTTACAAAATCGATAATTCAGGTGTTTCCTCCAAATGATTGGTAACTTCCTTTCATATTAGGTGGGAAATATCATTTAAGTCTCGGTTCATACGTACAAGTATATACTTGTACTTAAGCTTGCCAACTTAAGTTTTCTAAGAAAAATAACGTTTCACTTTAATTTAGTAAGAAAAAAAAGGACTTGAAAAAACAGTTTTCTTCAAAATTTTATTTATTTTTTATTTTTAACACATGTTTTAATTGCACACATGCTCTAGCAATCACTAAGTTTTTCACTATAATTAAATTATAAAGAAACATATAGTACATATATAATCTTAATTTAAATTTTAAATAAATACATATGTCATATAGAACAGAACGTGAATACGAATGAATACTTACTTTAACATTAAAACACATTTGTGTTTCAATGTAAAAATAATATCTAGTTAATTAATTATGCATAATTATGTTTCATTTGCATCATAGTATGACATTGAAAATTTACTATTTTTGTATACTTATTTTAAAGTATATTTACCAAAAATAAAGTAAGATACGTTATTATTATGTAATGGTAGGCAACCCTACTTGTATTATCAATTTGTATTTCCGACGTGGATGTACCAATGTAGCGAAGTGACTGCATGTACTACCTAATCACTTCGTTCAAGTGTTTCTAGGAATGATAAATGTGAAATTAATTACGGTTTTCCGTTGGTAGCAAAACATTTAGACAGACGGTTAAACAGCTTGGCTATATTGGCAATCTCAAGTACCGTAAACTCGTTGAATTGGAAGGCGAATAGCGCAAAAATCAGATGCTATTTCTAGTATCGTGTGTTCATTTAGGAACAGCAAAAATCATTTTGTTCTAATCAGTTTATTTACGAATCTTAAAATGTTTTTGATGGAATGGTTGTAATGTAAAGAAAATAAGATGCATTGTTTTTATATTATTTTAAAAATAATTAAAGATTGTTTTCTACTACTAGTTGAAAATTGTCGCAGGGGAACATAATTCCGGAATAAAAAGTGTTCTATGTGCTATTATGCTACTCCAGAATGTAGTCATTTATACCGTGTGCTTTTTTTTTTTTTTTTTGTGCAAAATTTTATCCAAATCCGTTTAGCCAATACACGCACACACTCACAAACTTTCGCCTTAATAATATAATGTGATTGATTGCTAAGGCGAAGCTTGTTGAGAAGGTTGATTTACTGCCAAATACTGCCAAAAACCAGAATGTTCCGCTTTTTAATGAAAAAAAAGTGACTATGTTCTGTTCCTAAAACTAAATACTTTCTAAACACTGGTTTGACACTAGAAGCGCGGAACATCAGTGTCAATTTTGGCCATTTTTTGTTTGCTACAATAATATAGGACAAATGAAACTTTTTTATTTTTTTTTAGGTGGGAAAATCATGCAATGACATTTCTTTTTCGTTGTCGTTTCTGAAGTATTCGCCAGTAAATAGAACTCGATCAAGAATATAGGAATGGGTCAAATTTGGGACGCCTGCGCTTCTAGCGTTAAAATGTACTAACCGTGCGAAACTGAACAAAAAAAAGTGCAAATTCTGATAAGTCTCGCATAACGTTTACCCGCAAAATCTTGGTAAACGTTTCAGGTTTCGTAAGTTCTACATAGTAAAGTACTCGAAATGATATACCAATGTATCACGTTGCTTATTCAAATGAAGCGGTCTGGCTTTGCATGTTTCTGCCTGCTTTATGTTAATGGCCTGTATTTAATTAATATTTATTTCTTTCTCTCTTGTTTTGAGGGCGGAGTTTAATTGTGGGACGTTCGACCTATTGATTGCATTTATAATGTGCTTTATGGTATCTTTGTTCGTCGTTGACGTGGAAAAGGCTGTCCAATTTAAATTAGAGTGGGTTGGACATGTCTGTCGCATGCTGACCGAATAGTGAGCTCTTTAAACTTAAAGTTTGTGCCCTGAAGTCACGAGACGGGCCACGGTAGACCACGAAGAAGACAACACAAATATCATACTTTAGAAATGGCAAGAAGAAACGCAGAAGTGAGAACAATAGAAGGGAGGGAGATAGACCTTAACACAGTAGTTGGACAGTTCAGGCTTGATTTATAATTTCATGATTATGTTGTATTACTTAGGTAGTGTCAAGAAGAGGCGCAGAATCGAGAACAATAGAAGGAATGAAAAGAGACTTACCCGGTAGTTGGAGGGACAGTTCAGGCTAAACATAATGGCATGATGTGATGCGATACTTACGAAAAGGTAACATAGCGAATGAGAGCCGCTACTGTGAAGGAACGGATCATAGAGGCCCAGTAGAGCCGATGCTGGCTAGGCTACGGGATTTTTTGATAAAGTTTGCATGACCCTTCAACGCTATAGGCAAGTGTAGGACTCAGATGGGTTTAGTCGGTTAAAGTCTGATACTCCTTGCTCCACCCCAGAGCGAGACAAGTCATTTGATGATTTCCCACCTCAATAAAAAGCTAGATATCTATATATATAAAAATGAATCCCTATTTTTTCTTGGTCACGCCATCACGCGCGAACGGCTGGGCCGATTTCGCTTATTTATTTTTTATTGTTTGTTATTGTGAGGAAAAAAGCTTCTTATGGGAAAAAAAAATGAAAATTAGGGTAGTGTAGGGTAGAGCAGAGTATGGTAGAGTAGAGTAAGGTTATGACAGCTTAGCTAAAAGGTATCACAACATAACTATTAGGCGGTACGAAGTTCGCCGGGTCAGCTAGTATCTAATAATAATGACATCTTGTTTTCATAATAAGTTGGCGCTAAAGAGACTGCTCTACGATGCCTGACAAGAAACGGTGTTCTTCTGTTTTAGTAATTTTCGAAAAACTTGTTATTCTACTCATATTCGCTAAATGTTAAGTCAAATATTGTTTTATTCATCACGTCTTCACGTAGTCTTTGTTTCCTAAGTAATTCTCACTTTTGTCGCAATCGGTGTACAAAGTGTACCCTAGCCAGCCAGTTGCGTAGTCGGGAAACCTGACCACGACAGTCGTATCACTCGTTAAAATGCCATATAAACCAACCAGCGACATTTTAAAACACACTTTATTTGCAAAAGATAGCGTTTATTATTCACTGACATGATAAACCTTCGATATTCAATTTCTGAGCAAGCAAAACTGCCTGCTATTTCAAAGTAGGAAGGACTATTTTATGTTGTAGATGACCAATATTGATAATGGAACTCTGTGAGAAAGAGACGCTCTAAAAACCGCGGATTTACTTACAGTGCACAAGTTCGTAAGAAAAGCCGTAGGTATGTAATAACAGTCCACTTTGTAAGGTCACTGTATGAAAATTAAAACCTTTGGAATGGGCATTGTTGTCGATTATCGAGAAAAATAGATAAGATTTTCTCTTGTGAAATAACTTTTTGCGAAGTATTGTTTTATTACTACGAGTAACCCGCACTGGGCCTACGTGGAAGATTACGGCCCATTCCCTCACCTAGACAGGTGGCCTGAGTCTAAGCAGTAAGAACATTTTATTGTTGTTATGTTATGTGTTTACAGATCCATAACTACCTATGAAAAAAAAAAGACGTGTGGAACTCGGGGACTGCCGCGGTAAAGCTATTGCGTAGCATTTTTATCTACTTATGCAGTTATAATTATTTATTTATTTTATTTATGCAGTATTTTTTTCCTTTGTTTTTTTTTCTTTGATATTAATTGAATTTTGATTGATTGTTCACTCTTTTTTTTCTCTTATCGGTCACCACGCTCAAAAAACGAATGAGTCAGACACTCCCCGTGTTAGGTTATTTTCGTTACGGAATTTCTGGATTCGGTCTCCACGCTCAAGGCCCGCGATAGAAGCTATGCAATAGCTTAAAATCTCAGATTAAACTCGGTACGTTTCGTATACTTACTCACATCTTCAATTAGTGAATCTACGGTCAAATAATTTACAAACATTTTCGGCAGTAAATATTTAAACTTAATTAAGCTTCAAAAGTTCTCTACGAACATTATAAGGTTGATTATGAACTATTGTTGATAGATAGAACTTACTCAAGAACTTATTAGTACAAATCACAAAAAGCTAGCTGTACAAACCGTTGTATGTCTTAAGAGGTTAAGTCTCAGTAGGTGTAAGTAAATTATCTTTATTTAGCTCAATTGAAGCCTATTCACGGAAGGCCCCCACAAGCATAAACTGTCTCAACAAAGACTCCCACTGGCCACTAAAGTACGGGCAGAAACGCCTTCAAGACATCAGGAGAAAACACCACCATTTGAAAAATTACTTTTTGTTCGAAACAAATGACGAAAGTTGCTTCACTTACCTATATATAAATTGATACAATTAGGCCTAGTTTCACAGTATCGGAATATCTGTCTACTACCTTACTGAATAAATTCAAAAATGGAATGGAATTCAAAAATGGAAGAATGTCTGTGACATTATCTGCCCAGTAAGTTAACGGAAACTTAATTATATGTGGTGAAACCCTTAATCCACTAGAACTTTTTTTATGCTTAGTCTTCATTTTTATTTTATTTGCTAACTATCCCAAGAAAATATTAAAAAATGTTTTCTATGATCTAAGGTCAGTATTACGATTTCATGTTAGTTTAGTCAACCAATGGTAAATATTTATTTTTTGAGCAAAATGCGTTGTTCAATCAATTGCTAGCTTGACCAATCGTCAAACAAAAAAATGCGTTGTTAAATCAATTGTTAGCTTGACCAATGGTCAAATAAATAACTATTAGTCAAGAAAGAAATAGAAAACCATTAAAGACATTTAAGCGTAATTTTAACTATTATTTAAACCAACGGTTAAGATAACTGCGGATCAAAACAACTGGCCTCTAATAAATAACTGCGCTATGAGTGTTACACAAACATAAATGACCGTGCTTCTCATTACAACAAAAACAATATCTTTTTAGACCAATTGGCATCCATTTAGAAATAAATCTCACGTGGCTATTGGGCACAACAACTATGGGAGATATTTACAAATTCATTGCATCATTTTTTAGGGTTCCCTACCTCAAAAGAAAAAACCGGACCCCTTATAGGATCAGTTTGTTGTCCGTCCGTCTGTCTGTCAAAACCAGCTATCTTGGGAACGCTTGGAAGTATCGAGTTGAAATTAAAACCATATACTCAGGTTTGCGGACTTGTGAAACTGTAAAAAAAATCTGACTAACGAGAAAAAAGGATACATATGTCTATGATGAGTTTATGTGGCAAACTCGTAAAGCGGACATTTTCGACACTCGAGGGAATCAAAATTCATAGGCTACTTCCCGTTGATCCAGAATCCTGAAATTTGTTGTAAAGAAAGATCTTACAGCACAAGTATAGGAATAAATCTGAAAACTGTAGTTTTTGTGCCACAATTTTGTTTTTTGCGATTCAGAAATATATTTCGAGTCTCCATTGGAACCATCAGGGCGCGAGTCCGACTCGCACTTGCCCAGTTGTTTCAATCCATACATACATGTAATTACAATTCAGATAAGATGTATGATCTACATTGCAAAGTGTTATTTAAACGAACGGGCCATCACTGCAGATCCATTAACACGTTCATCTTGGCAGATAAATGTGTTTCATATTTAAAATACTGTATCATTAGTTCAGTTTTACATAATACCGTCCGGTGGCCTCTTAAAAACAGTTTGGAAGTTGCTGTTAGAATATTAATTGCTTGACTTGAAATTGAAACCACTTTAGCACAAAATAGATAGGTACAGAAGAAAATCTTTATACAAAGCGCTCTCGAACACATAGACACCGCTCACGGCCACGATATCTCGGCTCAATCGCCCGGTCGCGCTCATACATTTCGGCGCAACGTGCTGACCCTAGCGTGATCGCCGAGCGTAGGCTGCGGAGGTATAAAAATTGAAGCACATAAGTGAGATTGACTATTGACTTCTGTACATACATATCTATTTTGTGACTTTAGCGTAAGAGCATTCTACAATATTAATAGCTACATTTATTACTACGTATTGTCTCACTGCTGGACAAAGGCCTCCCTCCATTTCTTCCAGCGATCACGAGTTTTTGCTTCTTATTTCCAATTCTCAAGATGGATATCCAGTTCGTCGCATCATCTTCTTTGTGGTCTACTGCGGCCCCTTGACGCTGTGTCTAGGCATCAATCTTGTACATAAAGAGCTCAAGTATACGGCGAACATGGCCAGTTCCATTTAAATTTGGCAGCTTTTTGAGCCATATCGACGATCTGAGTTTGGGAGAGCAGCGTGTTATTTTGTGTGATCTGTATATTCATAAATGACCTTTTTTAAGTTGAGAAATCATCAAATAACTCCTCCCGCTCTTGGTGGAGCACGGGGAATTGTCAGACTTTTACTGACTAAAACTCACCTGTTTTCCGTCATTTGCCCTTTGCATTCTAGTACTGCGGTAACTGTTTTAAACAATCTCGCAGCCATATTTACCTCTAGGTCTTATTGATTAACATGGCGATGAAGTAAGCCTCCTAAATGCAAGACCTCAACGTTACGATGCAAATTTTGTTACTCCTGGTACCTGTACCTGGGTTAATATTTGAATAAATATAATATTAAGGTTCGAATAATTGCCAGCTCATACTAATTGTCAATTACAGATTCTAATTAAACAGTTGTCGATAGCCGTCAGTCTCATCACAGGACCATTCACATGTCTTCAAGAATATTAAAATTTGAATAAGAATTTTATTTCTGTTTATTCCGTTTCGAAATGCACTTTTAGATATCCCTTTGACCGTCCTGCTTATAAATCACATTTTGGTCCTAAAATTGCCAGTGGAAAAGCCTGGTCACGGTCCGGCAGGAATTTCTCAATAAACCGGGAACTGTAACAACCGGGGGCTGTATCTGTACTGTACCCGTTAATGATCATATTTTTGTATTCAAAAGTAGAAAAAACCGAAATCCTAAAATTAACCACGAAAAGGTAAATTCATCATAGATTCGATCATACATAACAATTGCTAGTAGAAAATACTGCAGGAAGTTTTTTTCCATTTTAATCGTCATTTATTCATTCATAATCAATAGCCTGCACAATATTGCCATAAATTGAGAGACATTTTGGGATAAACACAAACGCTAATAACTTTGCTGTTTATGAATATTATTTATTGAGATTTTACTTAAATAATAACAAGACCTTTTCTAATAAGCCCTTTATGTAATTGTACTAATTAAAAATGAGTGGTGTATATACAAAAATATAATATTCATTATATTTTTATTTAGACACCACTAATTTTTATCTATACAAATAAATCCTCTCCCCCCACACCTCAGATGTCTTTTTCCGCTTTGAACGGAGCGGACTGATATCTTTTGGAGACACGATGAATATGATTGATATTTTCCTTCGTATTCCATGTGTCTTGCAAGATGTAAATTATAAAGTTAATTACCACAACTTGAAGTTTAGTTGAATGACACCGTAACATCGCTAATTAATTTGTGCTTGACTAACCTTTTGGCTTGGAATCCGCTTCGAGAGGTTAGTCAGGCTTCAGTAATCGATTCAGCTGTTTAACGGGAATCGAGTGAGTACGACTGATCTCACAAAAGCAGTGCGAACTTTGGCACTTTTTTATTTCGAATTGTAGCATTTGTTTTCCGAGTAGGTATGTATCTATTTAATTCTTTGTGACATCTCTTATAAACACAGTAAGCTTATGAAGTGTTTGTTGCATTCTAAATATTGATATATTCAACATTAATCACATTAATGTATTTCGAATTATACGTTGGGAATTATTTAATTATCATCATCATCATCAGTTAATTTCTCCTAATCTAGGCAGAGCGAGAGGGAGTTTCAATCATTTGCTGAATAAATCCACCGTTTTTTCCCGTGTTTTCAGATGACCTTTGCATTACATTGCCAGGTGAGTGTTTCAAACAACTCGTTGAAACATTGTTGCTTATTGCTCTACTTACAACGTTACAGACTTGCATTTAAACCCCCAACACTTAGCAGAACAGTTATGGAAACTACTACGTCACGAACTAGCGTCACGTCAAACATTCATCAACGCTAACTCTAATTTCTTCCTGGAGCATGCTTTATTAAAGCTTAGGTACGGAATTAAGAAAACGTGGTCTCATATTTATGACTTGAGCACAAGTATAATCGTTGCAAGATAATTCTGCAAGGAATGTAAACAATCCAAAAACCAGAGGTGCTGAACATTTAATTGAAGTGAAACATTTGAATTATTAAGGCAAACGATTCTTATAATTCCGTTTGCTGCGAGAAAATATCAAGTTACCCTCAAGATTTCAAGTAATTTTGGTGTTAAAATTAATGTTGTCAGAGTTATGCATAATTTCAACACAACTGTCGCACTTTATATTTATATTGTAAGTAGGTAAGCTTTTAAATAACATAATTCCTTACACAATGAAGAAATAAATATATAATTTCTGAATATCTGTGATTTTACGTCTGAAACAAACGTTAATGGTCTTCAAAAATATGTTAAACTCAAAATCGTACTGTATAATTTTAGTAAAATTATTCCCTAAATCCGTGGCAGTGTAATTGTTGACAATGGTTTGGAGTCACGTAATTGCTATTGCGAGCACACGAGAACCATTATGTGGTAACGCTGCAATATGCAATTATATGCACACGTTTAAGGCGGGAGTAAATTGAAAATATCTTGTAGAAGAACTGTGAGGTAATGTTTCGTTGAACTTTTTGGGAGGAATGCGTCTTTACTTCATAAACTTAACGAAATAAAACCTTCAACTTTAATTTATATAAACTAGTGTTTGACTACGATCTCACCTGATTGTAAGTACCTAGTGAAGCAATCGTTGATGGTGAGACGTTCATTATGAACCTGTTCACTCTATCCTTAAAAACATCTAAATTATAATCGGACGGAAAGACTGCAGCAGGCAACATGTTTCAATTCAGCTCCCAGAATTCAACCCATATGTCAACTGCTTCTAAAAATCGTCATTTCGGAATATTTACCGTTCCATCTTGTTCAATCCCAGTTCAGTCTTAACTCTGCCACGCTTTTGTTTTTAGATAGGAAATCATACAATGACTTCTCCCACCTTAGGAGGAAGGCGTGTCAGAATTTTGCTGACTAAGACCCACTCCTATGTTCCTTCTTTGCTTTCGTTCTAGGGCCGTGGTTCAGTTTCACACAACCCATACGTTGATACTTGCTTGAGACTACCAACAAATCCAGTTAATATAGGTACGTCCCTGCCCTTTTCTAATAAAATAGCGTGCTATAGATGAGAAGTCTTGACAGTTTTAGCGGCATCATATCCAGGCCAGGTAGTAAATACTCCGACGCCAAAGCCACAGGTCAGCCTGGATACTTGTGCACTATCGCGATCGTCATTCCAATATATTTATAGCTGGGAGCCCTGCAGCCTGTAAGAGTAACTATTATTGTCCAGTTTTATGATTATCAATTTAGAAATTTAAATAATCATAACGGGAAACAAGCTTGGTTCTGTAAAGTCTTTAGGTAGCTCCTAAACTCCCGCATCGGTCTTTAAGTTTGCTACACAATTAGATTTATTACTTGCTTTTAATGTTTACACGTTTCTGTTGTCAGAAGCTTCTTGCAAAGATTTAAGACGGATTTAACTGTTTTTGACATTTACTGCTCACAAAGAAAAGCTCAACTCTACAAAATTTTATGGCCGACTTTGTTTAGGCGACGATTCTTTATGCAAGGAGAATAAAGTATTTATATCAACCGGTAGATATATTGCAACTGATATAACAATGCTCGTACTCTGTATTTTAATATTTTCTTTGATGCAAATTTTATCTCTATTACATTCAATTAAGATTGAAAATTGCACATGGATTGTTCATGCATTACTTCGACTATCCTTTGAAAATGTAAAAACGAACTCACGTGTCGGCGCCGAAGACGTGATCGGCAAATGAAAGAGACATCCTTATATTCAGAATACATTTCTTGGTAACCTCCGTCGTTTCTCAACAGCAAAGAAAAAGCAGTAAAAGTGTTTTAAGATGGCGGTGATTACGTTAAATCTATTGCCGCCATTACTCAGAATAAATAGAATTATTATATTGCCTAGATGGGTTATGAAAGGATAGCAAAAACTTGACCATATTTGGAATGAAAGGAAGATTGATTTTTTCCTTTAAAGTCTGCCATTACTTGGATTATTCGTACAAATTTTAACTACCTTTATGGCATGCTCTTCAGTAAGTAGGAATTTTATGGCTAATTTCTTCTAGTTGCCGCCGTAAAATTGACTGTGAGAAGCATTTGATGGCGGTGTTTTATAAACAAACCGTTTCCATGTTAATGGCTTTCGGTGAACGATATCTATTATACAATAGGGCTCTCTTTTCCTTACGTTAATACTGTGGACGGCACGTTCTTAGAACTATGAATATCAGAATAAATATTTTAGTTTCATAAAGTTTCTCAACCACTTCTGCCTTCGTCTCAGTTCTACATATTTATGAAATAATCACACACTCATTATTAAGCCTCGCAGTAAGACATAAGAGCTTGTTCTTAACATACATTTATTTATTGTCCTCAGATTAAAAGATGGCGGAGCGATTATGAGGTCGAACGGCGAACGACTTTTAGGTGAGTCCAGAATGTAAATGTATTATGCAAAGAAACATGTTCATACCATAAGCACATAATAGAACTATTCTGACTGTTAATCGACAATCTATATGGATAAATGCCCTCTCGGTAAAGTGAAGGGTGTGGCATGAGGAATTGGACTGCGACCCACGCTTTTTTGGTGACAAAATGAAGTCATTCAATTTGTTTTGACAAGACTTCCAATGATTTAGAGTTTGCCCCACTTACTATTTGAAGGCGACAGGTTACCACGATTACTTCACAGCTCACGATGTGATATGTGGCGTGTATGCGATCCTAACTCACGTCAATCGTGAAATTGCGAGAGGTTCTCGTCGTAAATCCTTCGTGTCGATACTATTCTACAATGTAGACCCAGACTCGATGAGATTGAGTAACTAGGTCCGTTAAAATGCTCTGAACTTTAATATAACAGGTTGCTCATGTATAATCGAAAGTAATAATCGTTAAAGTTCCAGTATCTCAGATTTTACACAGATAGGACAACTTATTTCAGCTGCTACTGTGCTGTGAGCTATACTTTGAGTAATGCTGTGAGCTCAGTAACATTTCAATTCTCTTTATGCTTTCCTAGTGGCCAGTTCAGGCTAGTATTGTGTTTTGAAGTGCCATGAATAAACGTATTGTTGAAGCTGTTTTCAATTTACGAATTTGAATTCTCAGCAAGCTATTGTATATTTAAATAAATTTCGTGCTTTACTCGAATGCTCAGTAATACAAATGGCTCCGATTTGAAACTGCTATTGTCAAAATAAACATGCTATCTATTGACTTGAGTACCCATATGACATTTACATATTCAACCTGTAGGTAATTCGTAACGAGTGGAACCAGTTTCCAATATATCTGAAAGTGTTAATTTATAATCATTAACTTCATTGATGGCGCTGTCTTTGTCTCTTTACAAACATCGTGTCTCTTTATTGTCTTATGACTTTTTATTACCTTTATAAATCTATATATCTATATACTTATAATAAAACTGTAGAGAGGTCAATTCTGTACATTGAATATATATTAAAAATTAATATTAGAGGATGATTGGTGATCGATACTAATGCCAAATATGCAATCAGTAAATTTTTTGTCTGTCTGTCTGTCTGTATGTGCACGCATGGGTCAAAAACTACTGAAGGGATTTTAATCAAACTTAGTACGATTGTGGTCCATACTTCTGGGCAGGTTATAGACTATATAACATAACGATATGATACACAGGGACTGAGAAATGACGATAAATTTAAAGCAAGTCGGATGAAAATGCGCTTTCGAGCTCCTATCCTCGCATACGTTGATCATACACTAAAAGTATGTATTACTAAGATGTTGGTCTCCAATAGATCTACAAAAAAGTCCTCATTGGTATAGGTATATCTATCTTTTATAAATTAGGCACAATATCGTGTTTAATCATTAGGCATTTCTTCAAAGTGTATTAATTATTAAATCTATAATAAAATCGTACGAAAGTCAAAACTGTACATTGAATATTTTTAAAAAAGAATATTTGGGGCGTAATCTACAATTGATACCGAAGCCAAAAATATAGTTTTTAGAATTTTTGTCTGTTTGTCTGTATGTATGTCCGGGCTAAACTTAAAAAGTACTGCATGGATTTACTTCAAATTTTGCGTGAATATTACTAAGAGGTCGGGTCAACATATAGGCTACATATTATCACGCTATCACCTACGGAGGAGGAGCTGTGAATCTTTATTTTTCTCACGCATTCTGTGACAGCGTGTAATCTAACGATGCATATTTTAATGTTGTTTTTGAGTAAGCCATGCTATTATCTAGCTTTACACTATAAAAACTACGCCATTTCAGTAACTTGGGCAGAGAAACATAGTTTAATGAATGATAGTAGTATAAAGACAATTTTGAAGCAGCGCCATCTATGAGAGATATCATAAAAATCAAATCAAGTTACATGTTAACACTTTTTGGAAATTAATAATTTAAATTTGATCATGTTGGCGAGGTTAGTAGTTAGTTATTCTTAAAATTCATAGATGGTGGTGTGATGTGATGTGCATTTTCTTCATAAAAGTTGTATCGTATAGTTCGTTTTGGCAGAGTTGAGGAAGACAATTTAAAAAAATGCGGTGTTAACATGGTGACATTTTTCCAGCTCTGTGAAGTCGACCAGTTTGCGAGATCCCTTACGTAAGACGAGGTGCCTTCATATTACACGTACAATAAGCAAAGGGGTGTATTTAACCGACGTCGATGAGGAGGTGCTGTGGAAGGTTTTCCGGGAACTTTCAAGGACACCGCATTGGATACCTACCGTGCATCCGAATAATGGCGAATGCTATTTTCTGCGGTTGATACTTCCCACTGTCCGAGGCCCGACGTCTTTCGCCTTCCAGAGGACATTTGATGGCGTGGAGTATCCCACTTATCGCGCAGCTTGCGTAGCACGTCACCTTCTCGACGGTGACAAAAATTGGGATTGGTTGGTGTTTTGTTGAGTCGCAAACTCGGTAGCTTTGTGGGAAAAGTATCGCCATCATCTGTCTGAAGATTTTCTACGAGCTTTGAGGCATGCTACTGGAGACGAAGTAACTGATGAACGCGTGCTGAACACCTGACTCAGTTCACTTCAAGATGTGGTCATTTCTATCGGCGTCAAACCGCTGATCGAATATGGTTTATCAGCTCCCCAATCACCACCGCATCAAGGCCGTGGAAATCGGGAGTATAACGCTGGGATAAATTACGATTCGGGCGAAATGACCACCATACGAAATGACCTTTTCATTTTTTTCTCTTCAGACTAAAAACAAATTTATGAGACTGGAAGCGTTGGGTAAAACCGGGGTAACATGTTATTCTTGGATGCTCCTGGTAGAACTGGAAAAACATTTTTTAGCTTGGACATATTTGCAGAGGTCAGGAGGCAAGGCAAAATCGATATTGCTGTAGCATCATCGAGAATCGCTGCCATACAGCTTCTGGGTGGCAAGACAGCACATGCCGTGTTTAAAATTCCCATCGATTTAGAGAGCGCCGAAACGCCTGTTTGTGGTGTGTCACGTAACAGCGATAAGGGACACGTGCTTAAGGATTCCCTGATCGTATGGGATGAGTGTACGATGGCCAATAGGAAGGCAGTAGAGGCCGTGGACAGAACCCTGCAGGACATCCGCAGGAACGAACATTTGATGTGTGGTGTCACAGCTCTGTTCAGTGGCGATTTCCAGCAAACACTTCCCGTGGTGACGCGGGTATCGAGGGCTGACGAGGTGAATGCTTCGTTGAAACGATCTTCGTTGTGTTCACGAGTTTGTTAGCTGCGCTTGACCATTAATATGAGAGCTCGGCTCGGCGACAATGCACGTGCATTGCAAGAATTTATTCTCCGATGTCCTTTTAAGTCTTGGCGAAAGCACACTGACAGTTGGTGCTTCCAGAGTCTCTCAGTAGAGTGGTATCCAGCTTAGAAGAACTCATTCGCTGTGTGTACGGGGACATCAGTCGTATACCGCACCAGCTTCTTGGGTGTGTGAGCGATAACGCCGACGCCTAAAAATGATCAGGCTGCAGCAAATAACGAATGCATTCTCTCGGAAATTGAGGGGAATGAAGTGGTCTACAACTCGATAAACACTATTGTCGAGCAAGATGACGCCACACATTATCCCGTGGAATTCTGAACTCCCTGTCAGCAAGTGGACTTCCAGCGCATACCATCAAGTTGATGGTCGGTGTCCCGATTATGCTTCTTCGGAACGTTTCTCCTCCGAAATTGTGTAACGGGACCAGCCTTAAAGTCATCTCTCTCCACAGACACACCATTGAGGCGGAAATTCTTACGGGTTGTGGCGTAGGCGAGGCAGTATTTATACCACGCATTCCCTTCATACCTCACCACTTCCCGTTTCAGTCCAAGCGCGTACAGTTCCCCGTGAGTGTTTGCTTCGCGATGACCATCAATTAGTCGCAGGGGCAGACACTGAGGGCAGCGGGTGTTTTTTTTTTTTTTTTCGATGGGAAAAATCATCTTATGACAACCCCCGCTCTTGGGCGGAGCGGGAGATAGTGTCAGACTCTTACTGACTAAAAAACCCATCCCGTTCCTTCAAGCCTTCATACCGGGGCTCGAGCGCCCTTTCGGATACGACCTTAGGACGAGTTGCTTCTCACACAGGCAACTGTACGTCGCTTGCTCCCGCGTCACCTGTCCTGACTCTCTTTACATTTTGGCTCCTGGCAGCATAACTACCAACGTAGTTTATAGGGAGGTGTTGTACGTATTTTTACTCTTTTGTGTCCTGGAATGTATGCCTGCATTATTTTCTCTATTTACTTCAGTCACATCTTATGACTGAACTCAGCAGGATTCCCATATAACTCTCTTCACTTACTTCGCTTGCAAAAAAAAAAATATTTTTAATGCTATTTCAAAAGTTGTTTACTTATAATACTATAGCGACACTGACATCTTAGGTATTTTTGGTACTGTAGGGCCTTCACGCAGACGACGTCGCGGGCAGCAGCTAGTCTGTAATAAGATTTGCAATAGTTATTTAATCCTTAAATGTATTTATAATCCATATTAACTAAACTAAGTATTTATACTTAACATAAAAAGTACATATAATAAAAAAAAAAACACAAAACACACTCAGGTGTCGGTGTGGAATCACTGTCATCCGGAAATGCACTTACTCAGAAAACTGGCAGCATTGCCACATTGAATGACAATGCTAATTATTTGGGTAAAGAACGAGTTAGCCCTCTGGTCACGCTCGATCAGTTGATGTAAAATTTCCAGGATGCATATAAATCCTTTCGATTACTTTCTTTTTGGTATTACCATGACATGTTAAGCCGGGTACTCACCTACGAGCCGTAACTGTAGCTGTTGCAGATATAGTACCATAGTTCACGTGTAGACGTTTTCTCATTGTGGTTACAGAACTCACAAAACCGACAAGTTTCGGTTAGCTACGAATGGCTCGCATCGGACCACAACGGGCTCGCGAACTGCTCGCAAACTACATACTCACTCATAAAATTTAGTTACTGTATCTGCAACGGTTACAGTTACAGCTCGTAGTTCAGTTCCCGGCTTTAAAATGTTAAGCGTGCAAGCGAGACAGAGAGATGGATCTATACATCCCATATAGCTCCATCCCTATAACAGTTCAGTTCAGGACGTCAAATGGATCGCATTAAAAACTAGTGTTAGAGCCTCTGGCGCCTCATCAACAGATCTCTTGTTGAATCTACAAACAAGTCTCAAATCTGTTCCTATTTTCTTTCAACCACATATTTTGTGCGAGGTGTTACAAATTCTGCCTGTAGGCTGGCTAACAATACACCATGTTCAAGTTGTACTATGTGTTCGGTATAAATTGGTTACGCCAGTTAACTTACCTCCACTGAATATGTAAGCGTCAATGTTGGTATTACGGAATACTCAAGTGACGCCGATTTTAATGTAATCTTAGTCATGGCGGAAGAATTTGTTTTATTGTGTGTTTTAGGTGTATTGTTTCGTTTGCTTGCAGTTTTAAAAGTGTGGGAATGTTACTTGCTTGTTGTAATTTAAGCGTGTCAAGTTCATTATAACACATTGTAATTTGTGCGTTGTCTACATGTTACTAGTTACTAACCTATATTGTGTTCAAGTATCTTTTATTCAACTAGTCTACCATTAGGACTTGCTTCAACTTTCTTCAAAGCGATTGTCCCTTTACCATCACCAAATATGCTTTTCAAGTCCTCTAAAAAAATTTAATGCAAAAAATATACAATAATTAATTCGTGTGCCATTACTCTGCCTCTCGAGCCTTAGTTAAACTTAGTGAATGTTGACTTTTGTTCTTATACAATACCAACGCGACTAGCGAATCTAAGTTTAAGTATTTTTAGCTTAGGTACTTAGATTTTTTTTTCAAATTTTCAGTTATGTATACAACCTAGATTCCTGGTCCTTGGCACCGAATGTATTAAGTGCACAGTTCCATAACCTTTTGGAGTTATTTTCGCGGTGGTAGTAGGTACGCTTACCTACAAACATCTTAAGAACACAATAAAAAATTAACATGAATACCAATGAATACCGAAGCAAATTTTACAACCCACAACACAAATGCCCTAAAACATCACGATATACACGATAGCATACAATTAAACATTCCCATCACAATGCCATTAATGAACGGGTTCCGTTACTCCGAACAAATTCCCAAAGAAAACTACTAAGTCTCAGGTCAAAAGTTCACGGAACTTTACAACATACGAATACATGTTCGTGATATGGGTTTGCTTAATTTAATGTAATCAACATCATTATAAAACGTGAGGGGAATGAACCATTGAACGTTTTTGAGCCATTAGAATTGAGATAACGTAATATGATGTCACTGAAGTGGCGAATTTCTTTGTTATAACGTAAGAAGTCTAGACTACTCCAGATTTTGAATTAATTTAAACTAGAAAATTGAATGCATTGTCGTGAATCACTGTCTGAATACTTCACGGTACCAGGTAGAATTGGATAAAGTGACAAGATTTTTTTAGTTTTGGTTCTCGAAAGCGTTATCCACGCTGTTGCACTTTGATTTAGAAGGTTGGAAAGTTTTCACTCAAACTGTCATGCGATTGAACGATTCCAATTCTCTAGACAATAACAACACCAAACTCTTACTACCGTTACATTATCTCCAGCTCTTAATTTCGCTCGCCTTCTAAATCGGCTCATTGAATACCAAATGGCAGTAGACCACACGTACTTCTGCACGCTACTCTGAAATCGCATTAAGTAAATCTTTCACAGGAACACGAACCTTTAAAGCTAATAAGGTCTTTACAATGGCGGTACGGGCTTTTCAAACTCTCGACTTTCGAAATATATGGATCGAATTTACGCGCGAAAACGATAAATTCAAAGGTAATAAGGTTGCGGTATTAGTGACCTATGTAGGTTTATGTGTGTGCGTAGTGATTGCCATTTAGATCGTTTCAAGTAAATAAATTGAATCTAATATAAATGAATTATCTATATCTAAACGGTTTCTGCACACATTTTAGTTCGTAAACTAAAACTTGTATTTTGCACAATTATACTGGCTCCGCGCTGGCGATCTAATGAAACATTTGGTGCACCTATATTAGCTCCACAACTTGTTCGCCCATTTGCTAAAAGTCAATCTTGTATCCATCAGCCATTACTGGCTAAATTTACTTGAACTCCCACATCAATATTAAATACGGAAGCACCCATTAAGCGCTTCTAAGTAAACTCTAACCGTTATCGCCGACATTACGTATCCGTGTGTTTCTCCTTGCAAGTTCTCGCCATAACGGTACGGGGCTGGCGCCCTCATTTCGAAGTGATAATGCTTCTGAAACCGATACCTGATTGGCCCAAGGAGCAAAGGAACTTATAATTGGAAAGATAAATTGTACCGCGAAAATTGATCGTTCCAACTAATAAAATACCCATTCTCGTAACAGTAACACTATCGATTGAAATTCATAATTGAATTCCAAAGAATGTGTCTATTCAATGTGTTCGAAAAATTGCATTAGAGAAAAAATTAGGACACAAATAAAATGATTTGGAGAAAATAATAAAGAAAATCAACAATAGAATAATAGTAAGTGCAGCATAACGTGTAGTTGTAGAACAATTTGTAAACGCTTCCACAGCCAATCCATTTCACTCTTGTACCTTATTGTGTATTACAAATGTCAATTATCGATTGTGACAAAAGCCTTTAAGTTTTTCTGGTTAGCAAGGTCAGTGTTAAAAAAAACGAGTGCATTGAATCTAGACTATAATTAGATTGCTATTAGCAAATGGCGGCATACTTTTTCATTAAGCTTCAAGCACTGTTAATCCATCGTAACATGTATTGTTCGTTTAAACTTACCTACACTGATGAAGATTTATTAACTTAGCTTCTTACTATAGTTTGTCTTAGAATTCTCATTCCCAGGCTTCATTACAATATTCTAATGTAATGTATTTACCGTGTACATATTCGCTATATTGTATGTCAGCGAATGTGTCCATTTGGTAATTCACAAACGTATCTTTCGTCTCATTTATCTCAGGTTCTGTTGTAACGGTCCCTTTATCATCTTATCCATCTGTGTTTGTTTCCCATACATTTATAAGACTGCCCTTATTTGCCTTTCTATTAAGATTCTAATGAATATGTATCTGTAACTTGCCATTTTCCCTTGTGTGGTATGCTATTTTCCTACAATATCGATATAAAGTTTGTTGGTCCCGTTTCGAAGATGCTATCGTGTCGATTGGAATGATGTCATTGTGCAATGAACAGTTATAAGAAGGTGGCCTATCGTCCTTCAATATCTCGCGTAGGATGACGAAAATATTTTTCTCGATTACTAAATTAGCGTGGAAATGTTTTGTTTCTCAACAAATGCCTTTAACATTACCATTTATGTCTGACAAAATTTTAAATTCTAAAGAGACTGTTGTGTTAGTCTTTTAAAAATGGTGAATCATTGTCGTCATGAACTAATGGTGTTATTATACGGTTATTGTGAATTGTCAGTATGTGGTCCCTCCGTATGTGTTTGTTATACCACTTTCTTGTCTTTACACACAAACCAGTTTTTTGTTAGTTGTCAGTGCTGACTGTTTACCCAAAGTGTCTAAGCTTAGATAACTTTTTCTTGAATTTAGTAAACTTTTCAGTTAAGTTAGGCAGTCATTTTAGCCACATCAGCTCGGGTTTTGGAGCACATTACAGTGTTTTGAACTTTACAACCCTCTAATACTCGTTAGCAAACCTTGAGTTTGGGCTTCTAG
This sequence comes from Mythimna albipuncta, assembly GCA_929112965.1. NCBI lineage: Eukaryota > Metazoa > Arthropoda > Insecta > Lepidoptera > Noctuidae > Mythimna > Mythimna albipuncta. The sequence continues at coordinate 15,676,864 of OV815969.1, forward strand.
GCAGAACATATCTGCCGAATGTGGACCAAAGTAACACGGAGTTAGTGCTTAGAGACAGTGAGTTGGTGTCTTGGTAGACCACGAAAGCTCGAAGGAGATGGCGGGAAGAGCTGGGTAGATTTTGATAGAACTCGTTAAAGATGATAGGAATGGAGGGAAGCCTTTGCCACTCTTGATCAAAAGCTTGTTTCCATTCCTTCCATATATCAGGACAGAACAGGTACCTGTAGCAAAAAAAGAATTAAGCTTTCTGTTAAATATTTACAGAATGCCACATAAATGATCGAATGTTACTACCGTTATTACGATGATCTTCAACCGTTATAGTTTTGCGGGCTTGTCTACCAGTTTTTAATTGAGTCAGCTTGATAGATTTTTTAAATACAGCTCTAACAGTTATATTTTAAAATTCAATGACTATATCTTCTTAGTTTGATCATCTATTAATATGCCTATACTAATAACGGCATATAACTTGAACATGTGTGTTTTGATTTTGAATTTTGCCAACTTCTGAAAAGGAAGAAGTTAGTGGAGGTCCGATTATACAAAATAATATATATATATATATAATAATAAATATATATTATTTTATTGAAACTTTCGAGCTGATCTTCTTGAGGGTTTTGTAGTGTAGATTTGTTAAAGAACTTTGGGAATAAACTGTTTTTTTTTTTTTTCGATGGGAAAAATCATCTTATGACAACCCCCGCTCTTGGGCGGAGCGGGAGATAGTGTCAGACTCTTACTGACTAAAAAACCCATCCCGTTCCTTAAAGCCTTCATACCGGGGCTCGAGCGCCCTTTCGGATAACCCTGGCCCCAGTAGGCTTCGACCCGGCTGGGCCCCTGCTGTTGCTGACAACTCCTTGAGGCGCGCGGGAACAGCGCGCGCCGTCGACGACTTGGGCTTGGTCCGGACTGTTACCGGACGGCCGGACAGCGAGCTACCCATTGCTAACTGTCCGCAAGCCCGCGCCTACGGTGGCTGGAAATCGGGATCGGAATCCCGGCGGCGGCGGCGAGAGCGCCGTTGCCTGATGCGGTCGGCCTCCTTAGCAAGCATTACTGCTTCGCAGAAGTCGGCGACCGCCTGCCACTCCTCCTCGCTCCGGACCATGGCCTCGACCAAGGTCCGGCGCGAGAGGTCTCCGCCGCCGATCACCCCCACGAGGGCACGGCGATGCTCCGTCCAAGCAGGGCACACCGCGATTGTGTGCTCCACCGTGTCCTCCGGGCGTTCCGCACAGTGGCGACACTCGGGCGTCACTTCCGCTTTAATTCGGAACAGGAACCTCCCGAACTTGCCATTTCCGGTGAGGACCTGTGTCATGCGGAAGGTAAGGACGCCGTGAGGTCTTTCCAGCCACGCCTCAAAGAGGGGACTTATCGCCATAATTGTGGCGTGCCCATGGGGAATAAACTGTGGAGATCATAACTCATAAATTGGTAATAAATCTTCCGGGATTGCTGTTTTCGCATCTCTGTTTATTGTTTACATCATTTCATAACATGTTAATGTTAAACAATAAACAGAACTGTTATGTTATGAAACGCTGACACATTGAAAGGGGTACGCAGATGTTTACCGTTCACCCTGGTACACAAGAATTTCACAAATTAATGACTAATTTCATGTTACTTATTGGAATTATTAATTGTTTTAGCTACGGATTACCATCATTTTAAGGGGAAAATAAAATTGGAAGACAGTTTCATATAACTTTTGTATACAAGTTTTTTTTGCAATTTAAAGAAGCTCTTAGCGTCATTTTCAATCAAAGCTGGTCACATCGCATCGAATTCCGAAACAAATCCAAAACGAGTGTCATAAATTTATTATGTCATAAATATTTACCTAAACAATTAATCCTAACTCCCACTTTCACAATACTGTCACTGCAACTCTCACTTCCGAAAATTGATGATATTCCTTCAGAATGGAAAGAATGGCATCGCAAATAAAAGTTATCGGTGCCGTTTATTTTATTTGTAGGCAGATAATTATATGACCAGCTTCTCAATTGACGTGAAAATCGAGATTAATGTTAGCAATTAAAGTGGGTGTCATTGCGCAAGCTCTGGACTATACTGTGCATAAAATTTGCGTCTTCAATGCTGATAATTGCATAATCTACGAAGTGATAGAACATGTATTTAATAAACTTTCTCTGGACTGGTTAATTTGAAGTGAATTCTGACTCTAAATGTAAATACTGTAAAGCCGTGATGATATAACGATGCTAATTTACTAAATGGTTGATCGGTTTCATAGAAGTCTACGAATAGATCATAATCACTCATGTAATGTTCTTACAGAAGTTCACTGTAATGATAATTCGATTTTGAATTAGATAAGAAGTAGCAGATATTACAGTCATTAGACTTTCTAATTATCACACTAATATATAGATAGATAAATAGATATTCTTTATTGTACACCAAAAATAAAACTAATATAATACGAAAGTTTGAGTGCATATTAAATTAACACATAAACTTTCGTATATATTAATCGAGCGTGAAGAAGTAACAAATCGTATAACAATTTTGTATATCGGTACATTTCCTGGAATAGCACATAGAGTTCATCCCAGGAGTTCCCTTGAAACAATTTTCTAATTTCACGTGGGCCGCTGACGGCAACTAGTTATGATTATAAACAAAGATAACGATCGCTAGTGACCATTTTAATAACCCACTTGACTCCTACGATTTGAAGAGGGCGAGGGGCAAACTATAATTTGTATTTCTTTTTCATTAGATACAGTCGAGATAACTTTCCTTTTCCATGTCTGACTACGAAGGAGTCTATATTAAAATACTATTAGATCCATTAAATATCACTGAACATGAAACCTGTTAGTGTTTGTGTTTATATATATATATATATAGTATTTGTGTTTTGTATGGGTAAATTTGAATTCGAAAGATTGTTTGTTTGGAATACTTTTTTTATTTTTTGTACACTGTGACCTGTCCTGTCCTGACACCGTAAAGTAGTTATAATATGCTGTGTATTTTTTCCACACACACTAAAATCTGGTTTATCTTATACTCCCATAACTCTTTTACAAATAGTAAGGCTGAAAAGCAGTAATATAATATCGCGTGTATTTTTTGTCACATATCTCTTGTTTCTTAAACTGCAGTTCAAGCAACATGAATCATAACCTTTAAATGTAGGTTCTTCAAATTAAAATAATTGATGTCTGTGAACTGGTTGTGGTCTGTCCCAAATTTGGCACAACCTGTTCTCGCCGCGACACAAACTTAACCGCTACTTGCGCCTGTGCCGTTTTTGGTACCTTACACGTGTTTCATCTTCTGCCTTTTGAATTATGAATGGGTTTTTCTTTCGTTAACTTTATTTTGATGGAAATATTGAGACGTGGTTTGAATTTATGTTGTTTACCGTTCCTGGTGTTTAAGAGTTTATTAAAGGCGTTAATTGTTTTTATATTGAGTCGTTGTACGGAGTGTTCGTCATTCTTTGTTGATTGTTGATGCAGCATCGAGTGACTAAACAGTGCGTGATGAAGCTGATAATTTGTATGAGATTGTTAACAGAAACATGTTTTGTTGTTGTTATTGTCAACATCGATACTTGTTTTGTAAACAATAACAGTTTGATCACCACTGATGAGTCTTCTATTACTATCGTATTCAAAGTTTCCCATAGATTAATCAGTATCTATCCCAGCAGGGTCATCCTCATGTCTAACTGATGGCTACTCGACAAAGTAAATATCTCTATCAACTCGATGCGCTGCATAGATTGCGGTGCAATCGCCAATCGCCGATATACCGACCCTAAATTCCGATCGTGGCGATTCTCGATAAGCGATACGTAAACGTTCTCGATTGTCTGGTACCGTTCGAGGGGGACTATCGTTAAATTATCGCTCACGTTTCGCTACTGACGGCGCCCTAGTATTACGGTATTGCTAAGATAGTCATAGCTATAGTTTTAACGGCAACCGACAGTGACACGGGCGCGAATGTTCTGTTTCTGACGTCAGAGACTCATACACCGTGTTCTTGCATGTTTATGATCTTTTCTATCACGAGGCGTGTAGATTACGGGGTGGTGTTAACAGTGTTTCTGTTGCTTAACTCAATCCCATCTAGGTTATTGTATATTTTATACCTACCTTGACCATTCTCTATCGTGCATTTCTTACTAACATTAAGTATAACAATTTATGGTATATTTATGAATACCTAGCTTCTGTTAGCCTTGTTATGGTAGAAAATTAACCCAAAAGTATTCCTTTGGGATAATGTTCTTCTTGTTTTACTTCCGGGCTAAAAATTGTTCTGTATACTTTTTCAGGATTTGGATTACCTGTGAGCCAAATTTCATCCAAATTAGTTCAACTGTTTGAACGTGAGGCTACACACACTCACATAATATAAGTTCCCATCACACTTAGTATAATAAAGTTGGAAAGAGGGGACGAGTCTAAAATGTTGCCTATCTCACGATCAAGTCTTAGTCGCATTGAAAAAGAAGGGGTCCCGTTCTAGTCTGGGACCACACAGGTCGGCTTTACTTTCTACCAATCCTCTCAATACATCTATTTACTTTCGTTTCCACGCACAAATATCAACAGTCAAAAAAGGAGATCATTTGTAAAACGGCTTTCGCTGGCGACTTCAATTGCGTTGATTTATTAACTGGTTAACTTTCAATGTGTGGTAAAATGCACTTTGTTGGTCAATTAAGGGTATATTTCGATTCGTAGTGCATACGAAAGCATATGCTTATCCACTTCCCCATTTATCATTGAACAGGTTTTCATTCAAATGTAATCTTAAGATTGGCTATCGTTCCTTCTGCTTCGTTGCGTCTCATTTCTCTTTATGTAATCAAAACATTATAAATTTATTTATAACCGACTGGATTTGCAACAGCGGGCATTTGTTTTGCCGTACTGCGATTACAAAAATCGTTATCCCCCCAAGATCTTTGGTGGGACGGTCAATGGGGGAACCCCATTTGACAACGGTCACATGGACTGTACGTTAGAAATTACACACATTTTAGTACATAGAATTCTTAAATTATTTTATAAATAATGTAAAAGGGTCAATTCCAGCTGACGGTAAGCAGTGATGTGTTATTATTAATTGAATATAATTAATAATACTATAATTTGATGATAGTTGGTACAACCGTCCCGTTTGACGAGAACGTCGCGAAAGCCAAGAAAGATAAGCAAATCATGTATCTTGACATGGCCCGCGAGGTTGTTGACATATGGGATGTGGACTCGGCGATCATTGTACCGATAGTTGTGACAGCCAATGGCTCGAGTCTCGACCGACACCATAGGAGGCTCACGTTAGGCGGCCTGATCAAGGGCTGGGAGGGTTAGGGGCTGGGGGGGCTGGTTCAGAAAATGATACTTTTGGACGGCTCGCATTGTCAGGAGGTGCCTTTCTTTGGGCGCTGACCATCCGGTAGCTTGGACGCTATTCCCGATACCGTTGGGATAGGTTCTGTTTTTTATATTTTTTAGTTTTTATTTTCAGATTAGAATATCTATGAATTATAATTTAATATTATTTCATATTCTATTATTTGATTTTTTTACATTTTCGGCTGAAACCATGATGATGACATCGAATTTATAGAAAGTGTGTTATCCAAAATGGTTGACTTCCTTTTTGTATGCGGTAATCTTCACTGTTACTCAACATCGACTAATGTCTCTTCTATAGACTTTCAATTACTAGGAACCGAATTCTTATTAATCTCAATTTTAATTGATGACCAATAATATCCAAGTTCTATATCGTTAACTGTATCTCAACATCAATTTGAAATAAATTACATGTAATTCAATTGATATAATATACAGAATGAAGTCATTGATTTTCCTTTATGTACGAATTATGTAAACTAATGTAAAGTATCGAATGCATGCGTTGTGCAACAGTGGCGGTTACACCTTTTGGTTTAATAAATCGTTGAGTACTAATGGGTTTCCGATGTTACGCGTCGGTGTAACACGGGGCCTCCTTATTACTCGAATAACGATGTTTGTCGACTTTTCAGTTGTGGGCGGATACGCTAAAATTGGCTGGAATTATTATGTTGCTGTAAAAGCTTGAATTGTGGTAAATGATAGGAGTAACACTTTGTTTTATTGTCTGTTTTAAGTACTCCGTTCTGTATGTTTCTCTTTTTCACATTATGAGGTGTCCAAATAAGTATAGGTATAATAACTAGCTGATCCGGCAAACGTTGTTCTGCCCTATATGTTTTAATAGAAAAAAAGGAGTTGGATAACAAAGCATTTTTATGTGAACAAAAGAGATTTTAACTTTTCGATTTTCACGTACTTACGTGACTGTAGCTAGCTAGAACCTCTCGAATGGTTTGATATCAATCGTTTTTAAAACCTACCATTTCTATTAGTAAACTTACTGTGATCTATTTATAAGAACAATAAGAACTGCCGATTTATCTGAGAAAAATGTTCAATTACCAGGTAAACCTGAGTATTAACTAGAAGTTCCAAGTTTTACCATCTTCCCTGTTCCACAGCAACATTTACACCGTTACATTTATAGACGTCACGATGGTTCCGTACTAAAGGAATTTTATTATGTGGGCGAGGGCAATTTGTTCGACGGTCTGCCAGATTGAAAATTGTTTGAATTAATCATAGTGATTACCGACGACGTGGTCAGGTGGTCCACGGTGCAAGCTGTGTTGTGTACTGGTATTTTGTGTAAGCGAGGTGGGCAATACTTTAGTGTTTAGAAAGAGCTTAAAATAAATGAAAATCAATTAAGGTTATTTTTATTATCGTACAGATTTCATCACGCATGCGGGATTCCACCGCACGTATAGCCCCCGCAAATGTTCTTTTCATACAAGTATTTATTGCAACGTGTGGAATACGCACGATGGACGCGGGGCGTAATATCGGGCAGCAGTCTCGCATGCAGAGCAATTCTGCATGCTTGATGAAATTCACACGATATTAAAAACACCCTAAGGGTGTTACTTCTGGCATTGTTGGTCCAGTGGTTGAGCGATCGGCACATCAGATATGTCCTCTCGTTCTAGGTGGAGCGAGAGGCAGTGTCAGATTTTACTGACTAAAACCGACCCGTATTCCTTCTTTGCCTTCCACGGAGGCGGTAACTTTTTCGAATAATTCCCGACATTTAATTTTAATCCCTATGTTCAATATTATGCAGGTTAAGGGCCAAGCGCCCGAAAAGTGCCATAAAATAGTGATTTTCTGAGGCCTACTCCTCCGTAACGGCTAGGTCAATTGGTTTGAAAAAAATATATGTTTATTATAGATTCATGAACAATAATATCAACATTTGATTTTTTCGTGCAATTAATAGTTTTGTCAAAAAAAAATATTTAGTAATTTCGCAACTTTTCGCAACTTTTCCCTACTCCTTCGAAACGGCTTGGACCTTTAGAAATATTTTTACACATAAAAATTGGTGGTTAAATATTCTTCAAAGTGAACATTGCATATGTAAATCAATCAATATCTCGCAGAGAAAATTGATTTAAAGCGCTTTCCGGGCGCTGCTGGCCGCAAATAAATACACAGATTAGCGTACTGCTGCCTAGGCGAGTGCGAGAGTTGCGTTCACATAATTTCGGCCAGATGGTTCAAGGAACTATACGCCTTAATGTGCAAGCGTCAAACACGTCCGATTTAAGGATCGACCCTGCGTTAAGCGGACGCCCGCGCGGTCTCATATAAAAGTGCTCCACTGTGGCTCGCCGCGCAGACACTTGTCGGGGGTAGCCACGCCCCGCGCCCGTTTTGCTACATAATAATTCATTAAAGTTCTCCATCGACACGACTACACGCACAACGTTAAAGTTGAACTTGCGACACTCAGGTATTAATCCAGTGTCCGCTACGGGGACCGCCGCACGACACACGCGCGACGTCACGCGACTAGTACCCGCGCGGGCGTTCGTATAACGCAGCGTTGGCCTTTATTCATTATCTGTTTGACAACCTTATTTACACACTTCTAGTTTCTTATACACACAATGTACATTGTACATACATTGTCAACGTTCTAAGTAACAACTAACATTGCCTGACCCACTTCTAACAACGTACATATACATTATACATCTCTATAATTACACAGATCTATCGAAATACTATTACGAAATTAACAATTCAATTGTGTCTCAACAGTCCAATACTAATAAAAAATTATTGCACTAGATATTGTGCGGAGTTGAAAAAGTCGATTAAATTCCATTTCAGATCGAATCAGACAGTGTTGTGCTGTAAGAGCAGTAGTGGCCTATTGGTAACGGCTCCGACTTAGGTTTTGTACGTCGCAGGTTCAAACCTAGCCAGGTGTTTTATGTTGTGTTATTTCATTACCAATGTTATCAAAATGGTGAAATAAAACATTGTAAGGAAGCTGGCATGTCCTTTAAGCCAATAATTTGATATTGAGATTTGATAGAATTTGATGACCTGTCCACTGACTGGGCCCGCCGCGTGGTAGATTACGACTCATTCCATGCATCTGCTTATCCCAGCAGTGGGAAATTATGAGACTCATTATACTATTTACTATACTTATGCAATCAAAGATAGCAAAGAAGGCAATGGACTGAGTGTTTTATATCTAAGTTCACACAAACCTCTGCTTTTTATGTAAATTATACGGGATAGTTCTGTATTGCCACCAAAAGGCACTTATCCGTTTTTAATAAAATTTGATGTTACTACCGTGGTATAAAAAAACTTGCGCTATGGCCACTAAAGTACGCTGAAAGTTACCGTGATACTGTTAGCAAAGAGCAACTAAAAGACATAGATGGGTTTATACGACCCCTCGCCCCACACTAAAGCGGGAGAAATAGTTTGATGATTTCCCATCTCAAAAAAAGTCTCTGAAGTGATTAAAAGCGAAAACGTGTGCGAGAGATAGAGCTACGTATGGTTAGTAGTTGTGTTTTTTTTTTATAGAAGTCTGTAGTGTCGCGTCACATTCTGACAGGAACGAGTTAGTTCAACGCATAGTGGGTCTGTAGTCGTTTGGGCCCGCTCGGTTTGGATCCGCGGGATCAATCGACACAGTCCCATTTTGAAGGTGTCGATTCGACCCACTGCCCAATTTTATTATAAGTACAGTCATGAAAGAAAGTCGAATCTTTTAGTTTTTTTTTTTTACTAAGAATATATTTTTTTAATTACGTATTTACATTTACGCGCCACACTTATCTTCTAACGTTAAAACTAAACATTTTTTACTGCAACATCGAGCGGGCCCAAACGACCACAGACCCGCATAGTCACCGATAATTTGAAAAGAGACGGATATTGACGACTCTATTTATAAAGATGTCAAACTTGTCACGCTATTACTCAGTCCATTCTCTGTCAATGAAAACAATCGATTGGTTATGATGCAGTTTTACAGTTACAATTTTACGATAGACTATAGCATCTTCAGTTATTTAGACTTTATTATGTAAACAAAAACGGTACGGCATTATTGTATTTTTGTTTGCAAATTGAATCAATTACGTGTTGATATTTCACCGTGAAGTCTGGTGAAAATAACTAGGTAGTGTCTTTTTTGGCAATTATAGTATCTAACTGTCGTTTATTTTTTGACGTCTACTTTTTGTTATTATGTCACTGTAATTTTACCGTAAGACAATAAATCATTTCTTTTTTTTTTTGTTTATATTTTAGAATTCCAATTTCAAAATCGCACTATGATTGTTTTTTTTTTACAAAAATAGTGCGGTTGCGCACAAAGGAAAAATTTCCTCCCGGAAAACTTTGAAAAGTGATTTCATTTTTTTGAGGGACGTACCTGTTTAGGAAACTACATTGTCTTTTATGACAATATAATACGTCAATTTTGTGTTAGATTTATAGCCAATCTCCATTCAAGGCTGGTTGCATATACTTAATGTGTTTCTGTACTAATACGTTTTCCTGGGATTTGTTTAGGTAGCTTTTTTCTTTATGGAGGTATATATCTGATCTTTCCTCGTTGCTAGTCACAAACAAATGGACATGAACAGTGGGAATTTATTGCGTTTTTCACGGATAACCACCGTCCGTCTTGTGATGGCTGTGTAAAGACACTAAATGAAATTCTCAGAGAATATCTTACACAATCCTATTAGACAATATCCTGTTATTTGAAGACTATAAGTTTAATGATTTACAACACATTTACTGCTTAAACGTTAAATACCACCTGCAACCAATTTCGAAAATCTAGGCCAATAGATTCATATTCTTAATTTAGCATAAGGCAGATGAGTTGGTTACGAATGCACCATCAAATCAAAGGCTTGACTCGTAAAATGTAAGTGGGTCAACCCACCATCTTTGCTCTCAGGCTTAAGGGCCAGGCCAAAGTGAAGAACTTACGCGGGTTCAAATTTAATAAGGCAGGCACGAAGTATCAGTACCTATAACCATTTTTTACTATCTGTTCAATCGATTTTAAGTTCTATATCGTAGACTTAAAATCCTATGTCCCCTAGTCGGGGCAGAGGGCGTCGACAGTAGTCACCCATCACGATCGGTCTTGAGCTTTACGCTTTACCTCGCTACATGTCAATCCGATATATATATCGTAGGCATTTGTGTATGGCAATAAAAACAAAAAAAAAGTGGTCACAATACATATAATATTTGTCATGCCATCAAAAGTAATAAAATTCAAAATCGGTTGAACGGACAGTAATAAAAGTTTTTCATAAATGTCTAATGGCAGTTTAATACATCCACGCGTTCCTGAAAAAAAGGTGGACAGACCTACTACAACTTCAAATGCAGTCAGAAATCTGAAGAATCCGGCCTCGATAGCGAGCGATCGTCTATTGTTTTTATCTTGGAGCAACCCTTATATGCTCAACAACTCAATATACGCTGTTACCACCAAATCGAGCCCGCCATCTCGCTCGCCTCCGCTTTCGTCACCGCGCGTTTACTTGAACGAGGCTTACCTGTACCTATGTGTTCAGTTATACTACTTATTGTCGATAATGTATGGGCCCGGATGGTAATGCGAAACGATAATTTCGTATTCTGAGTTTACGTTTGTTGGTAATGTTGCAGGTTAGTGCAATCCATCTAATTACTTTTACTCCTATTCTGTTTAAAACGAATATTTCTGAATGATCAAATGCGTTTCTAATATTACAAAAATAGTTGAGCGTTTTCAGAGCTCAGAACTTTTTTAAGACTTCTTCTTAGTCGTACACTCTTGACTGCGTGGTCTTGGTCATGTCTCGGTCGAGTTTAAGACTCGAGGGTTTGTGTGTTTGTTACTTCTTCACGCTCCAACAGCTGAACAGGTACGGAGTACATTCGATACTTTTTATTCTAGGCGTTATATGTTTCCTTGAAATAACTTTCTACTATCACGCAGGCAAATCCACTAACAGCAGCTAGTCTTGTATTAAAGATCATGTAAATATAATAAACGCGACTATCTAACAGCTGTTCTAGTAAAAAAAAAACAAAAAGGAACCAACCTAACCGTACTACGCATTGAAGAATGCACATTCCAGTTAGACTTTGAACCGGCGTCGCATCGGCAAGGCATTGGAGCCACGAAGCACAAACCGTTCTAACATAGTATGCGGTCGACATGTACTCGTACATGTAAATGCACGCCTTATCCCTACTATCGTAGTATCGTAACTTTGTACGTAGAATAAGGATAGAACACAGAATGTTAACAATTGGAGTAAAGTCTGAATACTGTTTGGGACGTTCGTTTCTTTTATTTATTTATTTATACTTCATGCACATAAAAGTACAGACGCGGACTTAATGCATTACGCATTTTTCTTTTGTATCGACATAAACATTTCCCACTCGAAAATACCTACTGTTAAAGCGAAATTCAAATTTTCTTAAAAAAATCTATTTTGCAAGTCAGTGTCTGCTTCTATGTTTGTTAAAATATGATTTGCAACTGTAATGCGTATTTTTTTTTTCGGAAACTTTTTAAAATCTACACTTACATAATAAAGAGGTAAAGTATGTTTTTATGTTTTTTTTTGTTTGTAGGAGGTAATCTCTGAAAGTACTGGTCCGATTGTTAATTTTTTTTCACCGACTGAAAGCTCCTTCATACCTTAGTGACATAGGCTATATTTTATGTATGCAGGCGAAGCCGCGGGCAAAAGCTAGTCTTTAATAATACTCCGTACGTCTAACCTAGCCCTATTGAATGGCTATTTCATGAAAAAGCCATTCGATTACTTACGTTACTTGAAGTTAGAGGGTTATTGATGATTTTATTATTATTATTTTTTTAGGCTTTAAATTAGATATCTGATGATATATTTTATTGTTTTTAATTTCCGCAATAGATGGAATGAAATACACCTCCGTCACATTTCATTGCGGTAGTCGTCAACAAAGAAAGAAAAAGTTTCATTCACAATTGAAAATGTCGCATGCACCACTAATTTATTTTGCTTGAAGTGTAAAAAAAAACATTTCATTAGATTACTTAACCATCACATTTTCTACGGCAAATCAGGTTTATACTTGCAGTTGCACATCTGTTAAAAATTAGATGCGCGTTTCTTTGTAACCGTAAAAGTGGTTTCGGAAGAAGTGACGTTTCCAATTTGTAGTTTTATGCTCTGGCGTAAATACCACTTACAGAATACGTTGATGTTCTTAATAAGGGTCAGTTCACACCGAGACGCGATATGACGCTGCGCGAAGAGCTACTCAAAATATAACTTTATTTACTACACGAAAATATACTCATTTTAGATCTAGATATCTCGCGGCGCAGCGCTGCGTGGCACAACGTATTCATTCAATTCTCACAATGAAATGTGTATCTTAGGTGTAAGTTAGTTTGTTAGCCCATTTATGTCCCACTGCTGGGCGAAGGCCTCCCTCTCCCTTTTCCACACACGTCTGTCCTCGGCCATTGCGGGCCTGGTCCTCTGGTCCAGCTCCTCTCTGCACTTTCGCCTTGGTCTGCCACGATGTCAACTTGCGTTTGATGGGACCCAATAAGTGACACTTTTAGCTTACAGCTTATCAGACAAGTGAATATATTTCGAGTTGCTCTTCGCGCAGCGTCGCGTCTCGTTGTGAACTGCCCTTTAACCTATATTCGGTCCCTGCTGATTGTTCCCGATAATTTTGCAACTTGTGTACGTAATTGTCGATATCTCTAAAATCTTGAGTTATTTATTACTAATGAAGTGGACATTCTGTATCACATTTATCCTTTATCCAGACTAAGGTATCGAGTCCAACTTAGCATATCGTCCAGGAAAATCGCAGTATACGGGATTAATCAAATATCGAATGAATCAATTTGCGATTCGAAATGTGCTTAGTGTCAAGTGTCAGTGAGATTACAATAGTAAGTACATTTTGTTTGTAACTGTATTTAATGATAAAATTAGATGTATGTATGATAAGCGTAATTGATTATTTTGCTATAGAAAGTTGTATTACAATTTGAATGGCGCCATCGTAATAGGCTGTTTTTTATAATGTTTAACAAGTGGAATAAATTGGTACGCCAAAAGGTATTGTTAACAAGTAAGCGGATGTGAAGTAGCTGAATAACAAGATTGCAAAGCTTTGATACGTTATGTATACTTAATTATTAATTTTGTGCGTCGTAATTGCATGACTTAATTCCTGATAGAGCTATTACCTAGGGTTTTTAAATTCAAGAGTCAATCGAAATACTTTGAAAATAATAACAGTCTACTTTTATGAGACAGCCCGCTGACAGTCAGATGGTGTGGAATTCCCTGCCGGATTCTGCAGTGTATTTGCTGATGTACAAGCTAGGGGTCTTTAAATCAAAAGCGAATAGGTTACTGTTAGGCAAGCGTGCTCCGCAGTCGACCACACCATCAGTGTCAGACTTTTAATGACGAAAGCACATCTGTGTTCCTTTTGTTACCTTTTGTGCTCCACGCCCACGGTTACCCTTTCGAATAATCGAGCAGCCCAGACTTGTTTCACTTAGAGTGGAGTAGGAGAAAGTGTCAAACTTTGACTGATTAAAATCCCTCCGTGTTCAGGGACGCAGTAAGAGCGCCTTCACACTAACGTTTGTCATGCGTAGGCGTTCGATAAACGTATGCGCAGCGCAGTCGCGTTGTTGCGACGTTCAATTGACTTCAGAGGAACCGCCGCAACAATTCGACGCCTGCGCCGTGTTACCGCAGCGTTCAATGGACTCCAGAGGAAATGCCGCAACAACGCGCCGCCTTGTCGCGGCGTCTGCGCTGCGCATACGTTTATCGAAAGCTAGTGTGAACGCGCTCTTACTCTTTTGATCAATCCCGCAGCCTTAGATTTTGTTAAAATGTGTCATCTTCCGGTTTTTCATCAAAAACCTAGATTTTCGATCAAAAACCTAATTTTATGAAAAACCTGCGACATAAAATTATATCCTAGTTAGATATCAGAACATTTACATACCTAGCTTCCTAAGCCAATCAAACTCCCGCGCCTCTTCCAATACATCAAACTTAATCTAGATTCGCACTAAATCTAATCTTACAATATCATCCTCGTTATAAATCGTCTGGTACAAGCTAACTCGTGTACCTGCTACGGATGTCGATTACATCAAATGAATCATGACATCCCTACTAATATATTCGACAGTAAATCTGTCTGTGTGTTTGTTTATTTTCACGCAATATTTAAGTCAAGAGTGAATAAGTTACTTCTAGGCAAGCTGCTCCATCGTCGACTACGTCATAGCTTATGATCAGGTGAAGGTAGTATTCAACCGCGAGCCTACCATTATTTTTGTTTTTTTTTTTTTTTAAATTTTAGAGTACTTACACAAATCGAAACTTGAAGATCCCGAGAGCACGTTCCTTTGAATATCGTGTTTTTTGAGGAGAAAAAATCAACCAATGACTTCTCTCGCTCTGTCAGACTTACAGACAAAAATTTACATGCATTTTTGTTTGTACAGTTGCCCTTTGCTTGCTTGAACGTGGTTCTGGAACCTTCAGAAATTGTTATCGCCGTAGCGGGCATCGGCTCTTCTGGGCCTTAGAAAACCCGTTTTGCTGACTTATGTTTCAGGCACGTGTGGAAAACTACGCGCTGAATACAACTCGGGTTCGATCCCTACCAGGCGTCCCGACGGCGAGCTACCCATTGCTCGTCGTCCGCAAGATCATGTTACCCAGATAGCACTTCGTCGTGGAAGTCACAGAAATGTTAGTTCGATCTGCAGCCAGTCAGGCGGGAAATATAGCCCCATAATCATTGGGAAAAGGCAGATTGATTGAGTACCCTTGGGATAATTTCCGGCGTCCACCGGGGCGAAGCCACTAACAGAAGTTAGTCAATGACATAAATACAGAGGAGACTTCTATTTCTTCGCGGCCGTACAAAATATTTGCGTTCTCCGGGATTATGACAGTGGGTGCACAATAGATATTTATACGTGGGAAGACCTTTGAAACTATATTTTCTTGTTCACGTTTATCGAAGTAAATTGTATAGAAAATAGAGTACTGTTGAAGATTTTACTGTTATATTCTTGCTTGTATTTTTTCAGAGTAACATCAAGTTTAATTATCATTTATATTTTGTCAGAAGTTTATCGTAAATTATACCGACCTGAAGCAATAGTTGACTCATATTACTTAAGTCAGAAATTTAGTTGAAGTTGACTTCAGAATTTTTGCTGACGAGAAACCTCGCTAGGTTCATGACTAGACAAAATCTGACGTAACTCAATCAATCTATCATCAAATAACTAATCCTGTTCTATGTGGAGCGGTAAGGAGTATCAGGTTTTTACTGACTAAAACCCACCTGTTTTCACTTCAGTTCTCTGCCAGAGTCAATGCATTCTGATTGCTATAACTTAGGTGTCTTTATGTCAAGAGTGAATAGGTTACTTCTAGGCAAGCGTGCTCCATCGTCGGCTACATCATCGCTTTCCATCAGGTGAGATAGTGGTCAAACGCGAGCCTATCTATATTAAAATAAAATTGCCCTTTGCGTTCCAGCTACAGTGACTGTTTCGAACAATCCAGCCACCCATCCTTCTTCCATTCTGGGTGGAGTGAGAGGGAGTATCAGACTTTTACTCTCCGATGTTCCTTCTGTTGCTTTTGCTTTCCAGGACCGCGGTAACTCTTTTGAACAATCACGCGTCTTAAAGAAAACTTACAACTTGCTTACAAAGCAATTTGTATTCCAAGCTCAACACCATAAAACCACCATAATTAGTTCAAATAAAGATCCACAACACATCTTACCATAACAGTACATTTATTGACTCGCAATAAACCCATACTTCTCCCTTTAAAGTCCATACTATTCGAGCCTTTATAGTGTACTTATAGTGAACTTGTAGCAAACTAAACGACGCCTACGTAGTTAGTAATGCCGTTCTATAAATTGCACTTCGTTATGCTAAGTCGAAGGCAGGTGGTCTGTCTGCTTACCTGTGAACGGTGATGTATGTATGCGTGTTGGCTGTGCTGGGAGTCGATGAATGATGGGAGAAAGAACCGTTTTGATCACGGTTTGACGGCTTGGCGCAGTAGTTAGGCGATTGTGCATGTGAGTTTGTGGGTTTTTTTTTATTGTCAGACAACTGGCCCATAGATAAAATACATAATGTTACAATCTTATAGATACATGATAAACTAATCTACATCTGCACTTTCTACTCTAATTAGTCCGATTGCTAAAATTTTTTCACCGATAGAAAACTGCTTCCTTACTCCTGAGTGACATAGACTATTATTTTATGTATACGGGCGAAGCTGCGAGAAAAAGCTAGTACATATTATAAATACTACAAATAATAAACTATAATTGTACAAGTAACATCGGCGTCTTGTTCCGCTGCGTGGTGTCGCATATTGTCCTCGGAAACGTCAAAACACGACGCCTTTCGGCCGAAATTCCTCTCTCAAAAATAAAACATACATTCAGCCGAGCATAGAACCTCCTCCTTTTCGAAGTCGGTTAAAAAGGTCTGTAGATGGTGGGTTGAAACTCGTATCACGAACGACTTGATGTTGTTGTCGGGGCGCGAATCCAGCCTTTCGACCTTCAGAGTCTAGTTGCTCTTTATCTTCATTATGTGGATTTAGCTCCTGCTGGCGGCACCAAAGGATAAACATTCAGATATAGTTAAACTCCCTAATAATGTTGGGTAAAGTCTAAGCAGATTGATTGAAGCATCTTCTTTCATGATGATAAACCTGATGAGGATCGGGGGTATCCGATGGTGGCGAGACGCACAGGACCGATCGCTGTGGCGACACTTGGGGAGGCCTGTGTCCAATAGTGGAGGTCTTTTGGCTGAAATTATGATGATAGCGATGATAATCTTCGTTCATAAACTTGTGGAACTCACAACTCTAATCTACATCTACACTATAATAAAGAGCTAAGTTTTTTTTTTGTTTGTAGGAGGTAATCTCTGAAAGTACAGATCGGATAGCAATTTTTTTTTTCACAGATAAAAAGCTGCTTTATTCCTGAATAACATAGGCTATATTTTATGTACTTACGCGGGCGAAGCTGCGGGCAAGAGCTAGTTCTTAATAGAAATGAAATACCATTTTAAGTTACGTCCAATTATTTCTAAACATTTGTTTCCCTGGTTGTTTTGACGACAGATACTGTTAACCGTTTTGTGTATTCCAAGCAACGCCCATGCATTCGATTAAAGCGTTATAGTCCAACTTGCATATTTATCGCACGATTTATGTACTTACAAAGTACCCATACTGTTATTCGTAAGACGCGAAGTAATTATACTAAAATAGGTGATTCTTAGTCTAAGTATTTCAATAAATAAACGCGTGTGCAATCCTTTGTTAGCCTTGTTATATTAGACCCGTATCCGATTTTCCGGTCGCGAAATATTTTTACGGTACAAAGTAATAATAACATGAATAATTATAATCCTCCAAAGCTATATTTCACCTGTTTCACTCAATAATAATGAAGCTTGACTGGCGAAAGAATTTTTAAAATCGCTTCAGCCGTTGCAGAGAATATCCTACAAACCAAATTACAGTTACTGTTTGTCTGTTTATGATAAACTTTAATTTTCATGTAGTTTTCACTAATAGACTAAGTGATTCATGATCAAGGTTTAGGTGTATAACCACGGATATCGATATGGATGGAACCATGGATATCTATGTGTATAACACATGCAGATTTCTAACATTCATGCAAAGCTTTGCCAGGTTGATAGTTGCAACTGAATCAACGTTTATAGTTCATCACAAGACTATATATTTTTCTACTTTAAAACTAATCCAAGTACCTCGAGCCCAGTAAAACTAGAACTACACTGTCACTACTCACACGTGTGCCACGCACGCCGATCTGGGTGCGATCTCTATTTTATTATATGGAAACTAGACTTGTAGACCTACACTTGATCTACGCCACGCGACGTCATTCTACATACAAGGCGTGTTACACGTGCACATCGGTTTAATGTAGTTCTAGCTTAAACCTCAAGAACTTGGTAAATATCTCCCGGAACAATTAAAAGTCAAGAGATAAATCCTTACTAAGGAACGGGTAACTTACAAAATGGTCTATTAAAATTGTCAACCGACGTTTTTCACTTAGACTCGTATTTATCGATGTTACCCAAGAAGTTAGTATGTTTTATAGGTCTGTTTATGCCATGACAGCGGTTCGACCCGCATCGGTAAACGTACAATGGACTGGCTAAGTAATATAGATAATTTATTATATATTTCCTAGTTTATTTGCGGCTTACAATTAATTCTCACGAGTTAGGAGGAATGCGATTGTTGTTTTCATATGTTTTGTGATGCGCTTTCATATTTGAATTATTGAGTTCGTTGAACCGAGTCCGAGTTCTTGCTCAGTGATGTAGGAAGTTGTAGTCGTAAATAAATAGGTGTAGCATTAAATTTCAAATCTGGATTTATAGACAAGCATGGAGTTAACTAAACTACTGTTAGAGGAAAGAAGATAAATTATGTTTAGTTTAACGTATCGTTTCGTTTCTTTCGTCTTACAGTCCATCCTAAGGTTGTCTGGTATACTTACATCGCTGTCAGCGATAAGACCGCCATTGGTACCCATAGATAAAAGCTTTGTTACGATTTTGGTGTACAATAAAGTTTATTCCATTCAATGGTAGCTAAGTTAAGATTTAATTACCTGTTTTTTTTTCTCCATCCAGTCTAAGTGGAGTAAGAGGGAGTTTCAGATTTATTCACCTGTGTTTCTTAATTTCACAAACATTCCCGCAACACTGGCAGGCATCGATCTTAGTGGGCCTCGTTATTTTTACTGATAGTTTTTAAAAGGAAATAAGTCTTCCGTTTGACTATTTTCATTTCTTACTATTTTCCATGTATTTCAGAATTAGCGTTTCATGTTTCAAATTGAATGACCCACTTATTAGAGTAAAAAGTGTCCCTACATCGGCACTTTGGAAGACCTAAAAACGCCACTTACGCCGCTATAAACGTGGCAAGCTACTGGACCTAAAAACTTTGAGGGAAAATAAAACCTTCGATTCGAGTAGAGGTTTCGAATTCATAAATTATAGTCTTGTGTTCCACCCGCGCCGCAAAGAGACGTCAGCAAAACCGTAGGAGCCCAGCAGGGCCGAAGCCTACTGGGGTCATGGGTTCGCTTCTGAAAGAGAGAACTGCACCATGCACGGGAGGGCGGAGCGTGCGGGCGGGTGGGTATGATGCAGTTCGGATGCAGTCGGTGTGTAAACTGCAATTTGCAGTTGGATTGCAGTTGAAATGTAGTCCGTCTGTTTAGACCCAAAGGAAAACTCGGGATCCTGGAATGCAAGGCACAAAAGGAACATATGAGTGGGTTTTAGTCAGTAAAAGTCGGTAAAAAAAATATCTTAAGATTTTATCTAAACTTTCTGTGCAAAGGCACACCCTTATAAGGCAGTAGTGACACCATCTAAGAATATTGCACAACAAGCAGATCACAGCTGTCATTTTTACATAAACGCCAGTTTAATTGAATATTCATTTCCGCTAGTCGCTTCCAGTCTTCGTATTATGATTCATAACATCCAAGTTACCATGTTTGGGTATCGTTCTCGATATTAAACCAAGTGATTTAGTACCATTGTGCTACTTTTGGCTTATTACTATGCCTCTTCTTGAACAATACCATGGAACTGTGATGTACCATCGCGGTCATTTCTGCTTGATCTCTTAATCAAAATTTCGATTGAATCCTGCAGCGCGGCACCACACTAAACCCTTTAAAGTTTTCGTTTCCAGTGCAAGCAAAAATGAACTTAGCGGTAGTCAGGGAAAGTGTCTTTAATAGTACATGCACGTCTTCGGTTCCTCTTCCTCCTCAAGTCGTATTCCTCATTACTGAGGGTAGTAAAATTCACGCTAGATGAGCTTCTTACTGATAGTGTCACGCCATCGGTGACGGTTCTTGGCGTCATGAAGTGCAATTTGTAATTGGGTGTCCAGTGTGAAACGGACCTGATCTGCTCAACTTTTTGGGCTACGGTCTCTAGGTCTTTTGCCATCAACCATGCCAGTTACGACCGATAAACCGTTCAAGGTTGTGACCATTTTTTCTCGTTATATGGCCAAAAAACTTGAGTACTCTGCATATCACTTCGATTATCGGTTTTCATTGCTTAACTGTATCTTTGGTATGGTCAGTTCCTCACTGAGTTTGGTAAACTGATTATTTATCAACTCTGACTGCATCGGCGTTGGTTGCTTTTTCCTTGATACAATACCAAACGAAACTTGATTTATTGAAGTATTTAAACGGCAAAAATTACTACTAGGAAAAGCATCTAGTGTAAAATGTGCGAGATATCGTTTGCCAGTAATAAATCTAATTTAATACTGTTATTATTACTATTGGAATGTTCATTCAATTCGTGGATTTATGAATTGTCATGATAAGTATTCTCATCAATCTTCTATTGAGTGGGTATGGAATTTTAATTTCAAAATTCAATTATTGCAACTTTATCAAGGCACGATTTTACACCCTCTTCTTCTTTTACATCTATTAACTTAGTAATTCTGTTGCCTTGTATGTTCATTGGATTGCTGTCTACAGCTTTATTTTCTTCTCTATCAGATTCTGTATTTTTTAACTAGACTTTGAACGACATCTTTACACTTGTTTGTATGATTTTTTAATGTCAGTGTACGGCTCATTTGGTGCAACAATGACGCAAAACAAATAATAAACTAGTGCGCTTCACCATCAACGATTGCATCAACAGGAGATGCTAAAGTTAGTAATCACATTTTGAAGCGACTTATTGAAATCGTCGATTTTAAAAGAAATTACACATGTAAGTACTTTTAAAATGGCATACGTTTAATAAATATCTTTAATTGCATCTACTCCCCCCCAACCCACCTCATTGTTGCACCCAATTAAGAGATGTGCTATTGCCCGAAATAAGAAATTGTGGCAATATTGCCAGCAGTATTCCCACTTCACGACAATATTGCCAACAACGGCACATCTCTACACCCAATGGTACCGTCTCCAATTTTGTTACATGCAAGGAGTCTCTTTAAAATCATCGTGTATAAATATTTCGTCTTGCCTTCTAAAATCAAATCTTAGTTCTCAAGTCACAGACAAATCAGTTTTATGTTCTTCAAAAGCTAAACGTCAATACTTTAGAAAGTGTATTACCTCAATAAACTATGCATCTCATTGTGCCTTCTATTATTTTTTTAATAGGTTTCGAAAGGTGAAGTAACGAAATGAGCTGTAAGCAAATTTTTTGCTGTATTTCATAATAGATTAAACTGCATTCTTGGATCAGGCATTTTAGTTTTACCTTCTATTGTGTAGGTGTCATTCTAAGATTGACTAACTGCAAGTTTGCATAGCAGTTCCGTTCAGGCATTATTTGGTCTACGATGTTTATGTTTTCGTGTGAGACCTTTGATTTTGAGACACCTCAAACAACGCTGTCAAAACTGCGTCATACTTATTGATCACTAGCTTTTGCCCGCGCGGCTTCATAGGTTTCGAAAGGTGAAATAACGAAATGAGCTGTAAGCAAATTTTTAGCTGGATTTCACAATAGATTAAACTGCATTCTTGGATCAGGCATTTTAGTTTTACCTTCTATTGTGTAGGTGTCATTCTAAGATTGACTGACTTTAAAGTTTGTGATGGTAGTTCTGTTCAAGGATTATTTGGTCTACGAAGTTTATGTTTTCATGTGAGACAATGCTACATAATACTGATTGATTAGGAGTGTTTGCTGCTCATTTTTTAGCCAGTGACCCGTTTCAGCAGTGCTACCATGAGCTTTTAACGCGATTTATTTGACGACCTGAACTGAACTGTGTAAGAGATAGAGCTATATAAAGTGTACAGGTTTGACGGCGAGCAATAGATAGCTCGCCATCCAACCGTTCGATAACCTTCCGGACCGAGCCCAAGTCGTCGACGGCGCGTAGGTAGTAGTAGTTCCACACTCGCCTCAAGGAGATTTTAGCAAACCGTAAGGGCCCAGCAGAATTGAATCCTACCTACTGGGGCCATGGGTGCGATAGTGAATCCCGGGGCCTTTGAACGAAGGCAAAGGAGAAACAGGAACGTTTAATCACTAAAAGTCTCTCACGCTCTCCCACCCCGCCCAAGGGCAGGAGATGTCATTAGACATATACCACCTAAAAAAACGGTGTACAGCTCCAACCGTCTTTCTCACGCGCACGCCTGACATTTTAAAACAAGTGATGGTAAAGTCCCAGGTGTTTATTTTCTTTGTCCATCTTAATAAAGTTCCTTAGTGAGATATCGATGCGATACAACCCCTGTAACCTGACTCTTGCACAGGATCAACTTACAGCTTGCCAGATCTACCGCTAGTGCTCCCAACCATCACGTTTTACACCAGCGATTTATGACCATCATTTGCTGCAATTTATTAGCAGACAGAAGGATCCTGATGTCCATTCTCTTAACACAATACCTCAGCTACCCTTAACGACACTTTCAAAATGGCGGGTGGCCATTCCTTTCAATCTTTACGAGACCAATTAGATATTACACCGTTAACTTAAATGGAATCACTTTAAGGCAAGTTTATAAACAGTTATAAAACTTAAGAACCAGATACAGAATCCTGGTAAATAATTGTAAATTAACCGAGTATCGTAATACTATTAATTAAGACATCGTTAAATCTGTTGGACCAGATTGCTTATGAGAACCAATTCCTAAGTTGTAGGAAGAAGAGTGTAATAAAATTTGCTGACAGGTGCTGATTATAGGGTTGTTCGTAACAATTATTGCTAAGATAAAATCGTTTGAACATTCCAGAACATGTTAAGTTTGAATTGCAATATTCAATGAATATCGTTTCAAAGATATTTCTCATCGACACAGCCTGATCAGAGAGCTGATTCGATGTTTGCATAAAGAATTAACATTGCTATTCGTCGTGGTAATGCTGCCAGTCTTCAGTCCTGATGACAGTGATATGGAGGAGTACTTCGACGCCTAAATGTATTTAATTTTGCATATACATATTTAAGTATTTAGGTTGTGAATACACGTAGTCCGTTAATATGTAGGATATGTATGTAAATATATTTTGTTACAAGTCAGATATAAAGTTATTGATCTTCCGTTTGTAGCGTGTATATAAGCTATACTATTCGCCATGGACTTGACTATCCCCTACAGAAAGACTAGATTAGATCCAAATCCGACTTGTAGTTCCTCTTCAGCTTTAATAAATTAGTAGAGATGGATATTTTGTATTTGCATATTACGCAACTTTACGAGGCAGCACGTAGTTTACAAGTTTACGCAAACAATGAAATAAATCATTGACGTACCGTTAGTTATAATGGGTGTACACAGGAACAAGGCATCAGCCATAAACTTAACAAGGTACTTAGTTCCAGGTTAATATAATACAATAGTTTCTTGTTAGGAACGTTAAATAGCATGCCGTTTCGTTCAACGCAGTGCAAACACTCGCTTAGATTTTTTCGCATTCATAGAATTCTGTCGACAACCCTATTCGGTGGATTTAGCGCAGCGGGTGGCTGTCTGAAACAGCCTCCAATAAGGTTTCTTTCACAATTGTAAAATGGATCTCTCGTATCGATTAGATACTTGATATCGTAAGCCCACGTTTCGGGTGCTAATTATAGCTATTGGTTTATACCCTTGAGGCAAAACGAGAGCTATGAAAACTGTTATAGATAACCGATTGTTACGACCAATTGTCAGTTTATGTTTGCGTTCTGTTACTGCTACTGTTGCAAATATTGTTTGGGAATGTAGTTCCTGAGCTTTCAAAATTATTGAGACTATATTTCAGAATAATGAAACGAGAGATCGAATCTCGGGAAATTCAAGCCGCAACTGTAAATACACTTTGACTGTTACGGAGCTCATTAGAAATAATAGAAACTAGTTTCAACAATGATAATGCATTCAAAAAAATAAAGTTTGTAGCTTTGGTTCGAGATGTTACTGCGTTAAGAGTTGAAATAAATAAAACATGTGCGTAGGCCTAATTTAAATTCAATTTATCGGCACATCTTTCTCTTGTTGGACAGCTAAGGCTGGCAACACACTGGCTGGTTTCAGAAGGAAGTGCATACGGACGACTGTGGCTGTTAATGATCCACACATCAATCTCTCAGCCTGTAGTAGACAGCTGAATCCGAAAGCTGTCGACTGCTTGAAATTTCGCAGTTGTAAAATGCATTCTGAAGAAGAAGCATTATTACTTGTTTTCCTGTCTTTGAAAATTTAAAAGGCAATCTGAGCAGATTTTGTGGCTCTTCTAATTTAAATCTCCAAGCGTTTCTCAAGCTGTATAGTTTTTAGTTTCTGTCTCAGAGGGAAAACTAAAGGAATCGCTTTGCGTTAATCTGGCCATCCATCATTTATATTAATTTTATTATTATTGAAAATCTTTCGTTTGACCGCTATCTCACTTGAATGGTAAGCAACGATGTGGTCGACGATGAAGCTCGCTTGCCTAGAAGTAACCTATCCACTCTTGACATAAACCTCCTAGGGGTCTAGGATATATGTAGTTATTGGCGAACACAGACTCCGGCAGGGAATTCAACTCCCTCTGACTGTATCTCATGAAGGTAGATTGTTGTAATTTTCAAAGTGTGTATTTCGATTGCCGCTGTAACAGGAAACAATATACTTACACGTATCTTTAAATTCGTGTAACGTGTTTTTTTTTTCAATTTATCGTACGGAACCAGAACCCTTCGTATACTAGTTCAACTCGTCCTTAGCCGGTTCTTTTTAGTTTAAACTGAAGGTCAGACGATTTCGTGTAGACATCTTAATTCAAAGGAGTTTAAAGTTAACTATTCATTTGGATCAGAAGTAATTTAGCAATCTAATTTAGTCTATTGTTCTCAAGTGGAATAATTTTAACTTACTTAACCTCTTTTCTTGCTTGATTGCTTATCTCGCAGTACTTAGTTTTTTTTTGTTTCGTTTTTATTTCGATATTGTATTAAGCTAATTATATTATTATAGTTATTAAATTTAACTCACATATTCATTTCACCTTGATATGCCAGTTGTAGGAGCGATCGCATCATTTTAGCAATATCAATAAATGCTACAAATACACTGGCCTTGGTTTTTAGAGATTGTTATTATGTTTCACTTAGTATAATTATAGGGGTTTAATTTTAATGCATAAAACGATTGAAATATCGAAGGCATCATCTTCTATCTGCACTAATATCATAAAGCTGAAGGCTTTATTTTTTTAACGTGCTAAGTTCGAATTGAACATTTATTTTAGTGTTGGATAGCCTTAAATCGCGGAAAGCTAAATAAAATCACGGTGCGACCAATAGAACCAGAGCAGTAACCAAAGCCATGAATGAAATCGCGGGAGACAGCTGGGTAGATCACACCAACATCTTAATATGTAGATGCAATATTTGCGAAAAACAAAATTGATTAACTTTAATGAAACCTATCCATTTATTTAATTCAATATTTTAATTAAAACCAATGATGTATAAAAATATTATAAGACACGATAATTTCACAGTTGATCAAACGCAACACCTGACGGTATATTTGATCTCACAGTAACACCATGAGTGGCTTCGATTCTTCGAATGGCACGAACCACGAAAGCGTAAAGGCGAAAGCAAAGCCATTATCAAATCATTAATTAGTTCCAGTGACATCCAACACTAATATCAACTTTCTTGATACGGAGTCAATCTACCGAGAAATTGTGATGACTGTAGTAAAAAGTGCGTATATGGGAGTATGGGTAGGTACCGTAAAAGATACGACTCATCGGCGTATGAATGGTAGCATTACGTGGGCAGTATTGCTTCCTTGTCCGTTATGTGCATCGTAGTTTCTGAGAGCTCTGTGACTTTTCAATTGTACAGTTTATGTAGTTATTGATGATCATCTTTAAAGCAACTGTTTTTCTTCCGGAAGAATAAACTACCAAATCGTGCGATCTTGAAAGGAACAAGGTCCCTTTTCTCTTTCAATATCCACTTGTAAACACAGTTTCGTACGCACTCTGACCTCAATACAAAGTAACTGCGTAACAGCGAAATTATAGCAAAAAAATCTTGTTTCCGAATTACACCATCAAGTAATTGTTACGGATCGAATTATCCGCCAGATTTCGGTCGGCTCTACTCGCGAGTGTGGTTGTGTTTGCGCGTGACTTTCGCAATCGTTGACATTATCATGTCGTGTCTGGCCAAAAGTTAAACGCCGAACTGACCTCACGGTTTTGGCTACCCGACAAACTAGATAGTTTTTGTGTAAAAGAAACCGAGTTGGCTAATGCAGTAAGTCTGATTTCTGTACAATGTTGCAGACTTTATCCTTGAATATTTTCAAGTGATAATAAAGTAGCGGAAGTTAATAGGTACAAAATACAGTCTACCATTGTTTATTCGAGTCTCTTAAATTCACTTTCCCTTAATGGCGATCAACTAAAAGCTTTAGCGCCGCTTAAGTCTGTAATGTTCAACGTTTTCGAAATTATATTGCATTCAATCAGATTTGCTAACTAAAGCAAACTCTAATAGGACAAGAAAGAGGCTGACATAAATAAAATGAGCGATAGAAAACACGAAACTGTAGGTCTAATTGTGTACTTGCCTGTCCCTTTTTGTGCAATATTATATACTAATCAACAAATAACACCAAAAAGATTATTTTTTCTGCAAACAGCATCAAAATTATCTAGATCATCTTATCATTTAAAAAATACAAATATTCGGTACTTTATATAAGGTTCTTTTGTTAGTAAACAATGATCTCTATCTCTTATCAACTTTGATTATTGAACCCGTGTTGACTACATCAGATTTAATTAAATCCTAATAATTACCCAAGTCGTAAAATGAA
This sequence comes from Mythimna albipuncta, assembly GCA_929112965.1. Classification (NCBI taxonomy): domain Eukaryota; kingdom Metazoa; phylum Arthropoda; class Insecta; order Lepidoptera; family Noctuidae; genus Mythimna; species Mythimna albipuncta. The sequence goes on from OV815969.1 coordinate 15,704,286, forward strand.
GCAGCAATTAGAATTTCAAATATTGGTCTTGAGTGGAGGCGTGTTTGGAATAACTAGTTATCTCTTTTGCACACACGTAACCTAATGCGGTTGCCACCGCGGTGATGCCACTTTTCATCCATACATCCTTGTTCTGTTATTTGACAGTTTCCTCTTCCCTCAGAATTTATGGGTTTGTAACTGCCTTAATATTGAACAAAAAAAATTCTTACTACCCAGTTGGGTACTAAAATTTAAGTGCATAGACTGTCATTTTCATGAAACTTGCAACATTCTTCGGGAACAATAACTTCTTGTTACCAAAGACAATTCCGCCCATCTATTTGTACGTCTACAATAATTTTACTCGCTCTACAATCAATAGAAATGATATCGTACCGTAGATAATATAATAAAATGTTCCGAACAACAGCCAGTGTCTAATCGTCACAGCCCGATATGGAAACGACCAGTCTGTCCGTTACTTACGATTTCATTCGAAAAAGATCTTAATCTTTGGCCATTATCGTCTGTATACGTACGTGAAAGGCTATCCGATCTATGTTGGCTTTATTTGGCTAGTAAAATCGAAATTAACTAGGTGGACCGAGGTTTTGAGATGCTTGGGATAGTTTAAATGCTTTTTATGTTTGTCAAACAACGAGTGTAACGACGCTTTTTCTGTTTGATACACGTTTTGAGACAAGATAAGAGCTACTAAGTCTAATTATTCTTTTCCGGAATTGCTTGAGCTATGTTTTCGGCCTCTTTAGTCGTTTCCTTTTCATCTTTCTCATCGTCAACCTGTCCCATGTAATTGGTAGTGTTAGCGACACTTAAAATAACTGGTAGCACAGTACTCTCATTAGTTGCTTCCAGTTCCTTCATCTATGATATGTCAACTTTCAAGTTTTTTGTCTCACCTACCTCTTTAATAACATAAAAGCTTTTAATTTCGTCTGCCTTATACGGTGCTCCATTACTCAGCTATCCGATCATTACGATCCCAATTTATTTAACAGCAGCGCCACTCTACTGGTTAGAGTCCATAGTCTAGACAATCAACGGACTTCTTAGCTCGATTCTTGATAATAAGTAAATGCCGGTCGTGACGTTGCCAATACCTGTTTCCATTTATGCACGAACATTGACGTGTTATAGATTAAGCACAGATGTCAATTCGTTTTTTGGACCGAAGTTACGTAGTTGTCCTTGTGTAATTGGCAAGTGTTGTAATTTTTGGCAACAAACCCTTAATACTTGGTGCTTACAAGTCAGTCGTTCTACTTCCACTAGTCTGTACCCTAAATTTACAGGTTACCTACGGGGTATCGGGGAGTGGGGACAATCGGTATTGTGTAAGCAGTTAATCGCGATTTCAGGAGAGCTAACGTCTTTTGTTAACCAAAGCCTCGGCTCCCAGAAAGAGGTAGTATAATACTTATTTAAAATAAATTTTAAATATACATGTTTAGTGTATATCCTAGATCGTAGACCTGGTTGTCGCGAAAGCCGTGAAATTCGGTGTCGTACAGTAGTCTCGTGCAATTTGCCATAAGTCATCGGGGGCTACTTTAGGTAGCAGAGAAGATGTGCTGTCAATCAAAGACATATTAGACTAAACGAAAGATTCGGAGATAAGTATTACAATACCGTTGTAAAATATAGTCTTAAATATTTTGATCGATCGATCGGAGGGGGTTAAAAGATACGGCATTTGGCAGTTTACTGTGCGTCATTTGGGTTGGCAACGCGGACGTGCCCCTTCATCAAACCAATACCTGGGCCAACAGAATGAGGTATTATAATTTTGAATATAGTTTTAAGATAATATCTTACACACGTTTTCATTCTTTGAACTTTTTAATAACCAATTGAAGTTCATGCTACGGTATTCTAGAATCGAACTCTCACATCGTTGCTTAGACCTTTACGTATACTACGATGATATTCCCTTCGATGTAAACCCAAGCTTAATCGAATGGCCATCATGGCCGACGATCGAAGAGAAAGCAATTACCGTGCTTTCACGGACGACATCCTAAATCAAGACCCGGCCTTACAATGGAAACTCGTTGGGCGTGCATCCGAAGTATTCCGGAGTGCAGAAAGCACCGCTCGTCTCGTGACGCTGCTGTCCCGATAACGGCATCGTCGGGACCTTGACTGGTCGAAGCTTGAACTTTTATAGACCTGACGATCATTTGCCACGGTTTTAACTGGCTATGGGACTCGGTTTTCTGAGAATTTGTATTTAATGAGAGATATTTCTTCACTAGCTGCAGCCAGCGGCTTTGCCCGCGTTGATAATAGAGAATTATCCCAAGGCAACACAGTCCCGCAATAAAAAGTATCATATGTACTATTTATTGCAGGACACGGTCTATCCGTTAGTTAAATTATAAATAAATTTTCAGTTCAGTTGTTTAAACACTCACAAATTTTCCGTTTTATAGTATTAATGCGATTTGGCCCTTTTTATTCCGTTCGAAGCTTACTCAAACCTTATTGTTATTGTATTAAGTAAAAAGCCACTTATATTTATCAAAAAAACAGACATTATTTATAATATTTCCAAGTTCTAAAGAATTGTTTTACGGTACTTAATTTATAATATCTATTTCAATTCACACTATTTTAAATTCTTTATTGAGATTATTGTTCGCCTCCCGGGGTTACGCCAGTAGTTTTACAGGTTCTAATTACCATAATTCTTTGTAATTAACTTCCTTCAACATATTTTCTCTTCTAATTTAATTTCTGTTACCGCTTTAGACCTATGGTATTGCAAAGTTAACTGTTTGGTTTTAGCATTATTTTAGTATTATACTGTGCTTGAAGACGTAAGAATAACCTTAACATAATGCAATTGCATAGGGTTAAGTAATAATATATGTGCCCGGGCATATTGCTCGCAGAACAGATGGTCGTTCGTGCCAAAAAGTTTTGGAGTGGCGACGTTGGAAGGCCTCCCACAAGGTGGACCGAGGACCAGGACCGGCTGTTATGGCGAGACTTAGGGGAGCCCTATGTCTAACAGACGTATTTCGACTGAAATAATGAAGATGATGTAATAATAACAGCACAGGTCAATCTAAGAGGGTAAGCTACACTTACCGAAGTCTTTCTGAAGATGTCTCATCAAAGACCCGACCGGTCCCCCGGTCTCCCGGTCTGAGTGATCTTAACATATCGAGATCTCTTTGTGCCTCGAAAAGCACGTTGAACCGTTTGGTCCCAGCTGTCACTGGTAGATATTTGAAAATCGTTACGGATAACTAGTGAAAAGCCAAAAAATAGACCCCAGACGCGGCAGTAGTTAGTGTTATTCAATTACTCGATCGTGAAGGTCAGATAGGCAGTCACTCCGTGTAAATTACTAGCAACATAACATAGTTGGAAAAAGACTAAGCAGATTGATCAAATGCAATTAAAAAGGGAAAATACTGGTGTCCCTACTTGTTGTGTAAAGACATTAGTCTTCGAGTTTCAAATGTCGTTGCGAAGCTTCGAACGTGGGAGATTCACATTTTACCAGCAAATCACGTTTCATGTTTAACGTGATTTCTATTGTAAAACGACTATTTCTTGGTTTATTTATTGCTAGTTGTGGCTAGCACTTATTCTGACACCTGATTTTAATCGCTGCTTATGGTGCTTGCTAGACTGTTACATTAGCTCTATCTATGTTGAATATGATTGTTACTAGCTGTTTGTTAACTAACGTTAAATAAACGGTGCCTTTGCTTTTGGGTTTTCCATCCCCCAAAATATAGTCTTTGATTAATTTCTCCGCGAAAGGTAGTGTCAGACTTTTACTGACTAAATCGACATGTATTATTTCAGTTTCCGTTTGCGCTCCAGGACCACGGTGATTTTTCGAACATTTTCATCTTCGTATTTATAATCTTCACTTTCGTTGTTATTTAAAGAATTCGCGAAGATGTATTCTTCTCTTACTGGCCGCATGTTGCTATTTTCCAAGTAAGTGGTTTTGTAAATCTTTGGAGAATATTAAATGTTATGACTGATTATGTCCTTAATATTCATTGTTTAGTGGGTCGTCAGCTTTAGTAGTCAATATTTGACTAAGGTGTCATACGATCTGTAGAATGGTATGATCTTTGCTTTAACTGTAAAATTCTTTACGGCTCTTTGTCAAAATTCAATATTTTAGCAAAGATAACGGTCTCTTGATACACAGTTTTTGGAATTGAAAGGTTAGACCCCGTTTTTGGTTCTTATTCAATTTAAAATTGTGTAATTCGTTTCCGTTAGACTTCTTACGTTTCCCATTAAAATTGGCCTTTCTATCTATATGTCGTCTCACCGATTCTACTGAAATTAGCTCAGCAGACTGATCGACGCGTGTCCACATTATTCACAGACTGATAGATTAAACCAACTTCTAGTCACGGTAGCTTTTTGCAGTGCACTCAGTGCCCACCTTTATTCCAGTTTCGTACGATAAAGTAATCTAGTCATGTTAGGTGGTGCCAATTAGCTCCGTTCAGTTTACAAACTTGATTGATGGTAATTAATATGCATAAAGAGAGTTTCGAAAGTTTGTTTATGAATATGCAGTGCTCAATCAAAGACAGGTTAGAGGAGATTCTTTTCATCATCATGATTACCTGATTGGATGTGATTTACCGTATTTGAATATTCTTTATCTTAAGATTCATTATAATCTATTTCTATAATTACTCTTATATTCGACACAAATAGATAGTATAATTCGTTTGGTTTTTTTTTATTATTGGTAGGCTCGCGCTTGACCACTTTCTTACCTGGTGGAAATCGACGATGTAGTCGACGCCGATGAAGCACGCTTGCATAGAAGTGACCTATTCACTCTTGACTTGTAATAATCCCAGGTTTTAAATCCTGCTTTATGAACACTAATGTTATTGATTCCCATTTCACCTTTGATTTCAAAATCAGCGTCGTTTAATTATATATTCTTTCTTACCAATTTAATATCAATGAAGGGCGGTGCTCCAAGTGAGTGGACATGCGTGCAAAAACCAAGCATTGCCGGTTGATCGAGTTTATACCGATATGTAATCGTATTCGGAGATTTTTTGTCTTTATCAACTCGCTACGTCGGTCTTTACGCAATGCAAACTGGATACTGTTACGTGCTTTTAACGATGTATGACATAGAGGCTTTGCGACTCGTCAATTAAAGTGACTTGTGGAAAAAAATTGAACTGCGTGTTTGTGTTGAAGTGTAAACTGTCGTTGATTTAGCTTATAGAGTTGATTGATGGGAAGAAAAACATACTGGTACTATTGAATTAAAAAAAAAAAAAAAAACAGAATATTCTAAATCATTTTAAAATCAACAAATTCAGCTCAAACACAAATGTTTGCAAAATTATTAGTATATACACTTTTATTTGTGTTAAGAGCCAAGTCGCGAAGAAAACATTATGTTACGGAGTTACAGGACAAGAAAGATGCATCGCCTTATATTTTTTTCAAGTTGACTTGCCGTACCAGCCGTATGTCTCAGTATTGTCTGCGCTTGTTAAAAAACTGCTAGCCATGTAAGACCAACTAAAGGACAAGAGAATGGCTCGATAAAATTCCATTTGAAGGAAATGTCAATTGGCCACTTGCTGTATTCAGTTTGCCGACATTACTTTTTTTATTGTTTTACTATTTTATTTGCTCATGTATGATTTGCCGGTATTTCAAAGCCGTGTGTACCGGATTAGGAAATTGTAAAAGGATTGGATGAAGGGTCATTTTTTATTGGTTCTTCATTGTAAATTGTTGCCTTATTTAATTTTGAAACACGACGGTTTTCGATTTCATCAACTCCGATAGTGTTTGCTATAAAAAAACATTTTTTATTTACGTTCTTAGACATAACATTTGTGGTAGTCAAATCATCATATAATTTATGACAATTTGTCGTAATAAAACAATAATAAAGTTTATACGTTATGTAAACAAGTCTCCATGCATCGTAAATGCATCTCTAATACGTTTGAAACATGCCTTAAGCTTTGACAAGCAATTGAACATTTATGAGTAGGTAGGTGCAGTTTAACTAACGACAGCCCAAATTGAATCGTGCTCTTGTAATCGGTACCCAGCGAGTGTTGCTCGTAAAATTGCCGATGCATCGACATGGCTTGGGTGTTGCACAGGGACTTTTAATTCATTAGCAATATGGTAGAGGTGAAATTGCTAAGAATATAAATAAATTTTAATGTGAGTTCAAATTAGAAATAGGTAGGCAGGAGTAATTCGATGTTGATGAAAATGTATGAAAGGAAGTTACTGCGTACATTTTAGTTAAGTAACAACTTCAATACTACTACTAGCTATTTAGCACCATAGGTATGGGAAAGCTCTCGGAACTATCAAAATCAGATCAAAATATTTATGAATCCTTCTAAATAACCGTAATTGCATCTCATGTAATAATTAGCATATATTTAAGAGAATCTCAAAGATTAAATGGCATTAATTAAAAATACCACCCTTAACTTACACGCACTAGAGCTTGTGGAAATGTTTGAAATAATATACCACAGCTTTAGAGCGCAATGGGTAACCGAAGGTCACGGATGTATAGTAGGTAAAAGTCTGACACAGCCTATCGCTCCACCCTAGAGTGGGAGAAATCAGCGGATGATTACCTACATCAAAAAAGAAAAACATACACGCAATAATTGGTTAGAAAGCGACACACAAAACATTTTCCGATTATTATACAACCTGTCACTTCAAGCACGTCCTTCACAAGTAGGACTTACTATAACAGCCTTCATTTACTCAAACCATCATCTTTGTTTATCTGCACAAGAAGCTAGAACCGGCTTTCTTCCACAGCTTGTGCATGTTAATTGACATTCATAACGGCTTGCTTACGATCTTTGAGTAAAAACTCACGGAGACTGCATTCCAAATTAGTCGCTTTGTTTAGTTCCAAACGTGCTATATCTTGAGTAGGCCATTTGGCAATATGACAATAGTTTCTAGACACAATGATGAGAATATCAACTATAATTGCGACTGGGGCATATGTAATAGCGGCATTTGTGTTTATGTAAAATTTTAAAACTTGACTGTGCTTGACAGATATTGGTCAGTTTAAAAGTTTACTTTCACGTTGTACTGTTTATGGCGTAATGTTTCAGTAGGTTAACTGGTTGTTTCTCTTTTTTTTTGGCCAGATAAACTTCACTATATTGTTTGTTCCCAGTTAATTTTTTCTTTAATTATTCTGAAATAAACTCTCTCTTATTGATTTAGAATCTTACCTAAAATGTAAAAATGTCCCTTACGGTAATTGATACTTCTGTTATCGATATTCGTAATTCTCATTTATGATATGCTTTAGAGTCCTGCAAACCTCCATGAAAAAGGGAGGACATTTTGACTAGACGGGTGTCGTTTCTGATCTGGGCAACTACCCGATAATGGTTTTCGGACTGTTGTATTTGTTTTAAAACCACTGTGCAGGATTTTGTAGTTTTGTTCCTATGTGGATAGATGTCGCTACAACGCTTTATCGCAATCACATCTACTTTATACACGATGCATATCTTATTCTAACTCGCTAGAGTTGCATTAATATTGTTAGTGGTATCTAGGAAAACGTCAAATTGCATCAAGACGTTATCGTCACAATAAAGGTAAATCAAATTACTGTTTCCTTTACAGAATTGAGACGTAAGATATATCACGCTATTTATTTGAATCCGTAGATAAACTTTTGACCAGCATTGAGATCTCAGCGGTATTACTAAATACGTCGTTAGCACAGACTACCGGTGTGGCATAGATAAATCTTGTTTTGTGATCAGAATTTCTATTATATTCAATGCTTATTGATTCAACCTGTTCATGTTTGATTGAATGATTTCTTTCGGTGTAACTCCCTACAGCCCACGCTCAGCGAAAGGCGAAAAAGAAACTCCTATTCTTTTCTTTTTTGTTCCGTGTTACTCGTCCCCTACACAACACCAATGATTGTACACAACTACACGTAAATCGATTTGGTATACAGTTACATCGATTACAAAAGATTAAATCGAGTTGCGATTCCGAGATATTCGGGTGGTCCAATTATCAATAAGTGGGTAACTAGGTATGTGTTTAGCGTGATAAATTGCTATTGTTTCGAGTAACACGTAAACGTAATTTTTATCAATGGTTCAGATGATTTGAGCATGAAGACTCCACGATAGAAAATTGTAAATGGCTTGGGTAAGATGTTACAATGTATGCATCTGCACGATTACTCTGTATTATCCTGAGATGTGTGAGAATCGTTTCATGTTATGAAGTTCAACATTACGTATCATAAAGTTCGTGTGCATCCATGGTTACTTAAAGGCATTCAAATGAGTTAGAGGATTCCAATATTACTTTTTAAATCTATACTTAATGGATTATTAGTTTTTAATACCTAAAGTACCAATGATCCTCCCAGGGCTTTGTACAGGTCCAATTGTGTTTTTGTCCTTCCATTACTCCTGACTCTGTGCCACTCTTGCCAATTCTTAAGAAGATATCTATAAGAAGTCATCCCGCCATTTCCTTCGTGGTCTGCTTTGACCACGTCATCGATTTCAACACACGAATTTAATATTTTACGGACCCATCGTTCGATCGGCATGCGGCAGATATATCTAACACTCTCATGTAATCTGGGCAGCTTTCTTCTTCGAACTTCGTCATACAATCTTTAAAACTTTAGATATCAAGCAAAAAGACCACAACTATATCCCGATACAATTCTCGTTTCTTCGTAAATATATTAATGATCGATCAGGTTTGATGCCTAGTCAAACCAGTCGCCGACAAGTTTATAGAGACGTGGCGTAACACACGGAAACTAGACTGTTAAAGATTAAGATGATTGATATCGTTAATCGATCATCGATGATCAAAGAAAGTCATAAAATCGTCACTTTGATGTATATGTTCTTAATTGGTAGCTTTATTTTGGTGCTAAAATAATTATTCCCTAGCAAATAAAATATTCAATTAGTTGGTAAGTAATAAAATGCCCCTCATGTTGTAAAATCCTTATTACTTTTAATTGACGTCAACTTTTAACTTAGGGTGCCGCATGCATGTTGAGTATGGCACTAAATTCTACCAATTAAGAAATTCCTTTTTCTTAAATTCTGTAGTGTGTAAATTTGGATATGCGACTAGTCTATAAACTTCATTAATGTATGAAATAAATATTACCCGATTTGATATATTTAGAAGGGAAAGGAAAGGACTAAACTTGTAATACTTGTTACTAATATGAACCAATCGAATTAAGTTATTATCCTACTTCCAGACGGTCTGCCACCTGGTATGACTTAAGTGGTACTTAATTCCATTTATTACACATGGCAAAGCTTTGGTGCGAAAACACTTCAATGTGCTATTGATCAGATAAGTACGTATTGAACACAATTGAACGATATATTGAGGGATATTTCTTAAAACACATACGCGGCTATATAAAAATGAAGTTTAAGACAGCACTTAGTTAAGAATAAAATCGTATTATAAAAATTCATTTTCATGAACAGCAATATTTTGTAAGACTTCCTAACTGCTTTCTATCACACTTGCTTCATTCAGATCTTTGAGACCATCGTCCTAAACAATAACCCTATTTCTATTAATTTCATGACGTAACTGTCGTACCACCAAAATTATTGTCCAGTAACTGAGTCACGTGGACCGGTTCCCACACCCACTCTGCGCCTACGCAGCGCACCGAAACGTTGACATCACTTATGCAAGGGTTGTTGTGTTACACTTGTTTTATTTTTATGTTCATTAATGTTTGCTGCATGATTGCTGATTTATATTTTCAAGAATATCTTATAGCTAAATTTACTTTTGCTTTCTTTGTTTTACTTATTTTCATTAACCATTCCATGTTTATGTTTTTACATGCGTATTTTTTTCAGTCTACTTCTCCATCTTCCTATCCATGACCCATGTTACTTGGAGTCGGCACACTCGTATCCCTTTTTTTTTTAAATATTGAAATCGAATTCGATATTAAAGTCGTTCACTTCCAAAGAACAATGAGGCAATCCTTTATCCTGCACTCTGTTTCCATGTAATCAATTAATGACAACCTATGGTTACATTCCTTGGTCTGACTGGACATGTTTCCCTTTACTATGGTTAATGTGATTTTGCGTATACTATAATTTTATTCTTTGCTTCTTTATTTGTGCCATTATAAAGAAACAATTGGCTCATGGGTCTGTCATGTGCGTATGGTTCTTATTGTTCTTACTTATTAACTTAAGTTTACCGTAGTATGTTGTCTTCAATGCATTTTACATTCAGATGAGATGATTTATCTGGAATGATTTAGAATAATACGTGTATATTTTCTCTGTTTCCCTCTCATATTTATAACTGAGTTCCTAATTTTTTGCGATGCATCGTACAATAAACATCCCATGACTGAGCATAAAGCTGCTAGGAAAACGAAACTGCTGTCATACTGTTCAAAATCAGTTTAAGAATTGAACAGACAAGAAAATATCAGTAATCAAATTACAGGCCACATACAATTGTTTCCAATTTCACCGTCCATCTTTGTTTAGTCTGACAGATCGACCACAACAATATGCTATCTAAACAAATATTTAATTGGTATTGCTAATTGCTGACTTGGTTCTATTGTTCCCTTGGCGATTCTTTCTCACAATTGCCATTGTGGTTAGACAATGTTGGGAGCTGACCTTAAGGATCATGATGCAACGACTTTTTGTTGCTGTAGGAAGCGATGGGTTCTTAGAACGGTGCCTTTCGATTTAGGTTCTGATTATTGGGAACATTGTCGTATCTTATTAGTGAGAATCTTGTGCCGTGTTTGATTTTGTGATTGTCTTTTATTGTTACGCTTGCCTGTGTAATTTTCTTGAGATTTTTCGATTTCTCAGGTTTAGAAGCGAACAATGACGCAACAGCGAACTCTTCTTTATAACGACGACTATCTTCATCAGCTATAAAATCTTTTTAATGTGTTAAACTGTCACTGACTAAACTAGTTATTGCTTTCTCACCTTGTTTTACATTTAATAGCTATTTTATCGTTCCATCTATAACAAAATTAATTTCTTGTTTCAGATGTACGAGAAGGAAGCATAATTTGAGTAATGCGAACACTTCGGTGTCATAATTTCTGCGTAAGTATAATTTTATGTAACGTCCATTATATGCGGTTGTCGATTCGTTTTCAATTCGATACGCGTAGTTAACGGGCTTGAAACTAGTGGTTACTGCTTGATCTATGTTGATGGTAGCAAAAAGATAAGCTGGATTAGAACTTGAAGTTGTATGAAAAATGTGTGTGCGTACATTTTTCATGAGACTGCTTTTTTATCTAATCAGTAAGTATACGACTCAATTAGCTGTGGTTCGTTGTGTGATTGATGTATCATCAATATTTATCTGCTTCTAAAATGGTGTATGGAAGACTACTTAGAGAGCGTTTAATTTCTCTTCTACTTTAACTTTAGCGAATCTAAACATTGCACCAAAGTTTTTTTTACTGAGCCGCAATTAAAATTGTCTTGTCGTTATATCTATTCTCTATAAAACTGCCGTTCCAGATAGAGAAATACATAGGTAATTATGGAGAAATCTGATACGTTCATCCATATGCAACAAGATATTATACCCTATCTAAATAAACGTAAATTGCTATACTTATTGAAACCTTAGACTTTTTATTATTTCTAATAAGAATGTTTTAATACAATCATCTGATAAAGACACTTGATATGATATTTTACTTTAATTTCTTTTTGAAATTAAGTCATATTCCATTATGACCACGAAATTCGATGATGTCAGATCTATAAAGATTATTCGGGATTGAGTATTAAGATGTGAAAGTATGACATTGATATTGACATTTATGATTATGTTTAATTTTATAGATGTAATCGCTTTATGGGTCGCGTAACTACAAAGCGGTTTTGTTTTCATAATTATTATAGTATTACTAGCAGTCTTGACAGACGTTGTCCTACCTGGAAGCTAGCTTTTTCTGATTGCAGCACTACCTACCGCATTCGATAGTATATTCAAACCATCAAGGGATCCACGCAAATATACACACTTCTCATCCAACGCAGTCTAACTGTTTAGAAGGAGATAGGTGACGAACATATGATTTTGTACACGTACAAAAGAATTCTGTACTACAATTATGGCAATACAATTAGTATTTCATAAATACAAGTGGTGCCTAGTCTTAAAAAAAGTAAATATCTGTCAGTATAATTAAGGCAGCTGATTAGTTTGTATTTATGACCTATAAATATTCTTAAACAATCTCACTTAATTACCGTCATCCGCTCATTAATTTAATGGCTCCTGTTTACCTCACATTATCTCTCATAAATAATTAGTTTTGATCGTTAATATTGGTAAGTTATTGTTAAGTTGGACCGTACCTTCTAATATAGTGTCACGATATCGTGACGATCTCGTAATCGTATAGATAAATTGTTCAATGATATATTGCTGTGATATTTCAAGCGCAGCTACTAAGCGTGTAGGGTAATAATGTTACAAATAATAGGTACTAGAACTGTAATATTGTTTGAAACAGTTACCGCGTGCCTGGAACATAAAGAGTTACAGAAGGAACACGTCTAATCAGTAAAAGTATAACACTCCCTCTCGCCTTCACAGAGTTCGAGGGAGGAGGTATTTGATGATTATCCACTAACAAAAAAAAAAAAAGATAAAATTGATAGAATTTATGTTATAGAATGTTATAGCATAGATTTTTCAACGATTGAACGATGCGATGGTTCGGACTAAATGTTTCGCCTCGTCGATTTGCCTGCTGCGGTCTTCCCATCAGATTATAATGTAGGTGTCTTCAAGGATAGAGAGAATAGGCTCTTAATAGACGAGTGCACGTCCCAATTAAAGATTGCAGCACTGCTTACCATCAGGTGGTGGTACCACCGCGGTCATTTCTACCTAACCTCTTAAAAAAATTATCGCTTGAATCCTGCGGCGCGGCGCCAAACCAAAACCTTTGAAGTTTTCGTTTCGAGTGCTAGCAAAAATGAACTTAGTGATGGTCAGGCGGAAGTGTCTATGATTAACATCAAGGATACTTCCGCTTGATGACTGGCAACTAGCAGCCTAATGACAATTTTCAACAGATTTTTTGGTTGAAGCAAATTTTCAAATTTTTAATTCGGAAATTGGCCAAAAGACATTACAATTCGGTACGCATTCGGGTAGAGGTAAGCAACCTGCATCATAACTTTTGTCCAGTACCTACACATCCTTGATGATAGGTAATATTAGATAGCCAATTACGACATGCAATCATCATGTACAAACTTTTTATTAACTAAGTAAGCGACTGCAATCTTTACATTGGCTAACGCACTATCAAATTCCTTATCGACCTCAGCTTCTTCGAAATCAGATACGAATTATACGCGATTAGAATTCTTTAAGGCGATATAGCATATGAAGCAAGAATTGTTTGCAAAACTTGTTTAACAACAAATTCTGCTCCAGTTTAAGATTAATCTTTAACTATAAAACTGCTGGTTTTATTGATCAGTTAGCTTTTGCTGGTGAAAACATTATCTGGGCACTTAAACAACTTGTCTTAAGCGACGATATGTTTGAATTTATGAAGGTTTGACTCTTTAAGACACTACTTATCGTTTGCGGGTTTGCTTACCACTGTTTTGATTCAAATTCTCATAGAGTAATGGAATAGCAAAGCTATTGAGAAATTAAAATTTTATTTTAGGTATAGCGTTAATCTTTTTTGGAACTCCAGTCGTCAGTATTTTTTTTTATTCTTGAGGGAGGACATCACCAAATAACTTCTCTCTTTCTGTGTGGAGTAAGAGGGTATGTCAGACTTTACTGACTAAAACCGCACCAGCGTCCTGCAGTTTCCTTTTGCGTTCCCCGGCCACGGTAACTTTTTTGAACAATCTCACGACTCGCTTATGAGTATTCCTAACTTGTCAATCCATGTTTGATTGTCGAGGCGGTGAGATCATGTTATACGCATACATGTAACCCGCACTGGGCCCGCGTGGTGGATTACGGCCCATTCCCTGTCCTGGAGAGGAGGCCTGAGTCGCAGCAGTGGGAACATTAAAAAGGCTGTTGATGATGATGCATACATTTGAATCTAAAATAAACCAATATTTTTTCATGCTCAGTATTGAAGGCTCTTCTTTATGGAAGTTCTTGCGCCTATATAATTTTAATACGACAATTTTAAAATGTGTCGTGTTCCGTATAACAATAGTCAACTTCGGATTGTTTTTGATTATGAAGCGCTACAAGACTAAGAACGATAAATAGTGAGATGGATATACTGTTTTTTTGATAAGTACACCATAAAAAATACAGTAGGAGTTTAAAATTAATAGGATGAAACAATGAGCAGTTTCGCTAAATGCGATTTTTTACAGTCAACCTTTGGATAAATTTGACAGAAAAGACAAACGATACGCAGGTAGTTTGTCTTATACTATTTACATATAAAGGTACAATAATTAACTAAACGATGCAGACACTTCCATTAAAATTATATTAGAGAATTTCGCGAAAATAATATCTGCACTTTATTCCACAATTTTATTACAACTTTATCGTAATTCGATTCAAATGCAATCGCATAACGAAATCGATTCATTAACCGACGCCCACCTACGTCGATCGAATATCGCTTATTGTGTTGTAATATCGTAATTACGGTAACAATTTGTTAAGTAAACTATATTTTACATGAATTTAGATATTATTATTTCTGCTTAGCGCTCTTAGCGTGACCATGAATGGAGAATTTATTATTATTTGGCAAATGGCTTGCGATTAAACTTTATAATTTTATATCGTTTATCGAATGACATTTTGCAAATATTTTCTCGAGTACCTTACTCTATAAGATTTTATTGTTCCTACTACTTGTGAAACTGTAGCTTAATTTACGTTTGCATGTTTTGTTAATACCTTTATTTAATGGTTAATATATTTTACCATAAATATTCAGCTTCTTAAGTATATTTGCACGTAAATTTATTATCAATAACTAAACATTTCAGTCGAGCTTAGTTCTCTTGAAGTCTTGAGTAAAGCAATCAACTATCATAATATTGTGAGTGCAGACCGGATGTTTGCAATCATCTAGCTATCAAGCTACTTGATGATACCTCTCAAGTCTCAACACTCTTGATAAGAATCGGCGTGACTTTACAAAGGTATTTATAAAGCGGATTGCAATCGTGGATTAGAGATCGGGACTTGGGACTTGCTAAAATGATCGAAATTATTTGGTTTTAATTTTGAGATGTACGTTCTAATTAAGAAAAAAAAAAAGAGTCTTCAGATTTTTAACTTGGTATAGAATGAATATACTTAACACCTACTAACTTTATCGTCTTCCTGACTAATTGTCCAGTTTACTTGAGGACATGATCGCTAACAAAAATGGATAGAATCTGGATGAGGTTGCCATAGAAACGTGGCTCAGCAATGGCCGAAGATGATCTTTGGATAACATGGGGACGGCACCACACGTTTTCTTCTTTCTCCTTTCCTTACTTTAAGTTTCTTCTAAAATCAAACATGACACTAATATCATAAAGGCGAACGTTTGTGAGTAGTTTTGTTACTTTTTCACGGTCGAACAGCTGAACCGTTTTTCATGAAATTTGGCACACAGGTAGAACAAGTCCTGAACGAAATAGGTCATATGATACTTTTTATCCCGGGATTATAGACCATTGGGACGACTTTTTACATTAATAATTTCATTGGACTTCCCTTCTATTTCATCCAACTACATATTTATACTCATCCGTCACATACATTTCATTTCACGACTATTCATTTAAATCTTAAAACAAATGACGTCTAACATTCTCTCCATCATAATGACGAAGCTTAAATTCATGACCCACAGTTCGATTCGCATCTGCTAATTCAAAATGTGATTGATCAACAGTCACACTCCTGACCTTTCCTATTTGGTTTTTTGAAGGCTCAATTAAACAAATTGGATTGATAGGTGGTAAACCTAATGAATTATTTTCGTAACAGATTTCGAAATGGTAAAGTTAAGAGGCGTTGCGTTTACTATTTGTGCTTGCTATATGTTTGTTTATTTCGCAATATAGTTAATTAAAAGTTTATAGGTGCAGTTGAGTTCAGTGGGGGCGTTTACATTTTAATTAAAGTGCTATCACGTTGCCGACTGAAGCAACTAACATGCAATTATTGTTTTATCGCTAAGATAAGACATGACAGACAGACATAATTGCTACAGTGTTGACCAAATACTCTACACTAAAATATAAATTAATTTTGAATTAAACTTTGAAGTTTACGAAACGTAATTGATTCTCAAATGAAAGCGTCTTACATAATGTCTATCCGATTAATGTGTGGTCAGAAGACCTAATGCGAGTTATAAAGATCCCATTTCCTCGATTTCTCCAAAATTCCATCATAAGATCCTAACCTTAATGCCATGGGACCACCTGGGAAGTACCACGTTTTCAAACATAAAAATTAATTATTGAAATCGGTTCAGGCCAGTACGAGGAATCGTCGGTTAAAAAGAAGTTTGCGGTCACTGTCAACAGACAGCGCGCACCTATGTCACTTTAGTATAAACTGACATTTAAGTACATTAATGCAATAGAATGTATGAAAAAAACTCTCATTTAGTCCAAGAGCAAAATGTTTCATCACAGGCCGCCAAAAGTAATACTAGTAAGTGTATCAATTATGATACAAAAGAAAACCTTCGATTACACCAATATCCACAGATTGCAATAAACCTAAACTCCTCAGTTTATACATAAGGAAGCGCGCGCAGCTGTCTTCCGTAAGCGTTGCGCTTGCGCAGTCCAGCTGTTTGATATATAAGCTGGCAGCTTAAAAAAAAAAGGGTTGCCGTTAAAAAAATATTCGAAGGCCGATAAAGTTGTTACAAGTTGCGTAGAGCATTTTATTGGCTTTTTATAGAGCTACATACTGTTTTGTACTTTTTGAGATCTTAACAAATTGCATAGTACTTCAAGGCTTTTCCTTGCTCGATAGCTAGTGCCTAGAGACAAAGGCACAAGAAAACAGTAGTACATAGTAGTACAGAAGAAAACAATTCCTGGAGTAGCTCATTGACTAATAAATAAAATCTTTGCACGTCATTAATCATCTGCTAGAAATAATTACTTGCGGCGTCGACCACGAGAAGTACAATATTATCCCAAAGGAAAACACTTTAGAATTAAAATGTATCCTTTGTCCACACGGTCTACCCTTTTTTTTATGGTGGGAAAAATCATGCATTGACATCCCCCGCCCTTGGGCGGTGCGGGAGATAGTGTCAGACTCTTACTGACTAAAAGATCCACCCAGTTCCGTCTAGCCTTCATACCGGGGCTCGAGCGCCCTTTCGAATAACCCTGGCCCCAGTACACGGTCTACCCCATCTGTCAAATTTAATTCAAAATAAGTTCAGCCGTTTAAGCATGAAAGATCTCTGGTGGAAAAGGAGGTGTGGTGAATGGATAACAAGCCTACACACATCAGCCTTTCTACAGTCTACTATTGCCTTTATAATATAAGTAGACCGTATTTTGTGATTTCAGATATACATAGACCACACATTGTAGGAACCAAGTGCTGACAACATTGATCTCTAAAAAAGAATCAATCTTTATTTTTTTTTTCTTTGTACGATAGCTGACGACACATTACTTTTGTACGTTGCTTGTCGCTACACGACCGTAAGCCAGTCGCTTACCAACTGGACAGTAAAGGACACGCATACGTACAGCATAAGATGACTTTATGGAGAGTCCAGTACAAGCAGTGTCTGATCAGCATTGTTTAATTCATACACACCTTGTTCCCCTGGAACCAGAAAATACAGAATGACTTCTGACCACCTGTTACTATCCTTAATCGTTTATTTAGCTTCGTTTACATTAATACATTTTAGAGATATATTGTCACAAATCACGCAACATTGTATCAGGCTTTATGACCTAGTGCGGACTAGTCTATAGTCTGTTTTCATTTCATAACTGTTTCCTCGTTATATTTCCATAAGCTTTGATCTTTAACTTGCCTGCCTCCCACTCATTCCTAATCAAATTCCTGGTATAACGAAGCTGTTTGTTCATAGCTTTTCAGTAGATTTTATTAGCATAGCATAGTCGGCCTTCTAATGTTTCCACTGTAGGGACTCAGACCTCTTCTCTAGGAGAGGGAATGGGTCATAATCGATCACGCCGTCACGCGGGCCCATTGCGGGTTGGTGGATGTCACATGTTTTCGAATTTTTTTGGTTCTAGGGCATGCCGGTTTCCTCATGATGTTTTCCTTTACCGTTAAAATATCAGGTGACCTTTGAACTTCCCTCGACGGGTATGTGCTTTTCTTTTAAAGATAGAAATCATCAAATAAGTTCTCTTATTCTGGGTAGAGTAAGATAGAGTGCTAGACTTTTGGTGACTAAACGTGAAAGGCGATTGAAGGAACACAGGAGGGACCCTTGTTTCTTCAATTGCCCTTTTCGTTCCAATACCATGGTAACTCTTTTCAACAAATTATCACATACGTTTTCTCACTCTGAATAGAGTGAGAAAGAGAGTACCAGACTTTTGCTGACTAAAGGTCAGGACCATGGTAATTCTTTCCAACATCCTGCAGCAACATGGTTTATAAATCTAGATGTATAAAAATCAACGCCACTTTTCGTTGTAATTTTATAACTCAAAAACGGGGCTCACCTATCCAAACCAAATGTTTAGGCTTTGTTCGGACTATTTAGTAGAAATGGTTTATGTGGAGTTTGGTAGGGTAGAGTAGGGTATGGTAGGGTAGAGTAGTGTAAAGTAGTGTAGAGTAGGATATAGTAGGGTGGAGTAAGGAAGAGCGGGAGCGAAGCCGCGCGGGCAAAAGCTAGTTTTATACAAAACTAAATCTGTCATTAGTACCTTGAAATAACATGCCGTGTCTTGGTGAGAATGTTTGTGGACGCACTCATGAAGTCACGATCCAAGATTCATTCCCAATGTGGGGTGGTTTTTTTTTCTTTTCTTTTTAAGTGTCCACCTTCTGCAGCCAGCCTATTCAACAAGTAACATTAATAACTGAACTATAAATATTTCAGCGATACATTACAATACGACATTATCTTTTGATATCAAATCGAATCAGTTTAATAACTTTAATATACCTTCTGCAGCTAAATCATTTCCGAACAGATTACGATATAGGTGTACGGTGCACATTATTGCCTTTAATTTCATAGTAGGTACTTCAAATAAGCAAGTACCGCTCGCACCCAGCGCGGCCTTAGCGTTTCGTCACAGCCACATTCCTGGGCCGCGGATCTAGCGTAGGGCTGACAACTAATCTAGGAAAATGTCCATTTCAATGTTGCAATGGCTTGAAAAGCTAAACAATGTGGGTGAATAATGGCTATAAATCAAGGGACTTCAAGAGGCTGGGCGGTAACATGCAGGGACGGGCGACCCTTAATTGTGAACTGGATTGTTTTGTTAATTGCAATCATATTTGTATACTCGATGGACAGCAACAAATATACAAACAAATATATCACGTCTTGCCTCTTTAAAATCCCTCAACTTGACATAGTTATTAAGTTAAGGGAGACGCGAATTTGTCTATCCCATTTCTTAGTTATTATAATGGATAGGCAGATTCGCATCTGACGGCAGTGACAGCTGTCACCGCTGCTGGTAAAAGATTGTATCTCTTTGCAATTACCTCCTTACCTTACGTTGCTGGATACTTTCTGCAACATACCTTCCATGATTAATCCTACCGTCGGTTTTAGTACATTAATGGAAAGTGTCAGGGGGTCAAATTCTGGCAGCTATTTGAGCTATTGTAGTTGTATATGTAGGTCCCTCTTGCTACACTAAGGGGGAGTGACAGGAGGCCAAATTCTAAAGTGACAGGGGGTCAAATTCTCGCAGCTATTACTAATTTCCCCCTTTTTCTTAAGTATGTTACTTGCGACTTTCTGCAGCTGCCCGAATGTCTTCCATGTAGCTGTAAACATGCAGGTCCTTCTTACGACACTAACGGGAAGTGACAGGGAGGTCAAATTCTAGCAAGACGATTATACAATATATTATACACTTGGGCCAACCCTAATGCAGCGTCGAGTTGTCTCAGCATGCCGACAAACATGTTGATTTATGTGCCGTGTTATTCTAGTTTTGGGAACTTCCAATTAAAGCAAGACGAATTAGTACAAACGATTTAAGGTGCGCTTCAACGGTAAATAAAACTTTGGTAGTTGGGGTATGCAGATGATTGATATAGCTATCACTATAAGAGCATTTTTGGGGGAACAATTAAGTAATTAAGGCCGAGAGGTTCTGGACTGGCGACTGCGTTCCGGAAGACGCTGCGTGGGAAAGCCTCGAACGTTCGCTGTGGCGACATTTGGGGGAGGCCTAGGTTCAACATTGGACGTCTATCAGCTGAAATCCAAAGATCCAAAGATTAAAAAAAAAAAGAAAAAAAAAAATAATATACTGATGCTTGGCTACGATCACACCTGATGGTAAGCAGTGATGCAACCGTTGATGGTGAGACGCATTAGCTTATTAGGAACCTATTTACTCTAGCTTTGAAGACACCTAATTTATAATCGCACGGGAACACTGCAGTATGCAAATTGTTCCAGTCCTTCGATGTACATACTGCGGTATAAATGGCGAGGCGAGACACTTAATCCTAAGCGTAGAGGTGTAGAACTTTTAACAATGATATTTAATTATTGCAGTGTATCTGGCTAACCAGCTAAGTAAAAAATGAAAAGGGATTTACAAAATTAGGTCCGTGCATCTGAATTCAAGTTGGCAACACTTGCCTCGGGGTGTCAAAATTTGTTCGTCCGTGAGTTTCAAGTTCCGTTTCGTGTCCCAGTAATTGAAAGTGTTAATTCTAAACAAGGTATATACCCACGCTTTACTGGACCTTGCTTATCGGTACCTGCCGTCCAAGCAATAAAGCACCGTCCAGTGGCGTAACTATATCGTCTGAGGCCCGTTGCAAATTCATTGTATGGGCCCCAGAAAAATTGTGACGTTGTAATTTAACTTTGGTAAATCTGTGAAGTACCGATATAAAATGATTCTTTATCTACACTTAATATAATAAAGAGTTAAAGTTTGTTTTTTTTATTTATGTTTTTTTGTTTGTAGGAGGTAATCTCTGAAAGTATTGGCCCGATTGCAAAAATTTTAGGACCGATAGAAAGCTGCTTTATTTCTGAGTGACATAGGCCATATTTTATGTACTCGAGCGAAGCCGCGGGCAAAAACTAGTTTTAATAAACAGCAAATTGTCTAATACTAGAAGACTTCTATTTCGTCTCTAAAGATGGGCTTACCAGAGGCATAACTGAAGGGTGGTAAACTGGCAAAATGACACGGAAAGTTGATCTTTTTCAATAAATTTTAATAATTGTGTCTAACTTTAATTGTTTTAAGTACTTATATACAAAATTTTATCATTTTTACTTAAATTTGTTAACATGTTAGGTTACTTTTTCTGACCTTGTCCGTGACCAGTGACCAGGCCAGGGGTCCGTGGCACCCTATGGTTAAGCCACTGGCACCTACGTAAGTTAATTTCACACCCACGACCTACAGGTCGTTTAATTAGGAAGTGACTCATTCACTACGCTTTGACGTCTGAACTTTGCACATTCACTGACAACCAGAAGAATTAACCCACTGACCTATGCCAATGCGCTTGCTGAAAGAAACTTCGAGTAATTGCTTTTTTACTGTCTTTACTGAAACACAGTCGTCTTTAGCTTTTTCAATGCACTAGAACAAGCGCTTCTAATCTATAAAAAAAAAACTTTTTACAAAAAAAATATAACCGACTTACTAAAAAAAAACACTAAAGCCATCAAGATAACATTAATTTCGGTAGTCGGTGTTTTTATAATAGTTTTGCCTCCTCGTTATTTAACACCGACTTCCGAAATTAAAGTTATTTTGATGGTTTTAGTGTTTTTTTAGTAAGTCGGTTATATTTTTTCGTAAAAAGTTTTTTATTTCACACTTTTTAGCTGCCAATTGACAATTCCAATTAACTCAAACCTTGCTAGGATACATTGTTTTATTATAAAGTTCCGGTACCTATCTTCCGGCTCCATCATCATCATCAGGTCACATCGATGATACCATTTTCAAAATACCTATTCAGAACTATTTATTTATTTGTAACTATGTTCATTGGGAGATCTGTGTGAGTATGAACTTCCGTTGGCCATTTCTGGTCTTCTTCACCAGTTCCACTTCATCAAATGTCATGTTTTGGCTATAAATGCTTAAGTTTTTGATGAAAATACCAAAAGAACTATATGGTTTCCTATAATGTTTGAGGAGTTCCCTCGATTTGGCCAAGATGCCATCATCAGATCTCAACTTGGTGACTATGGGACCATTTGGGAAGTATACCCTTTCCAACAAAAAATATTTTTTCAAATCGGTTGGCAAGTGACGAAGTTATGCGCGAACATACATTAAAAAACACAAACATGCGAATTGAGAACCTCTTCCTTTTGTAGTATATTATATATATTATTTTTATATTATTTTGTGTAAGTCGGTTATTCAAAGTTGTCAATTGATGAGAAAAGCTTTTATTTATTTCTTCGTAAGTGTATTGAAAAACGTCGTTTGATACACGTGGAAATTTGACATTGTAGTACTCGGCTCCATAACACCCTCACCTGCAGCTCGGGGGATTCGCAATGGTCCCAATTGTAAATTTTCTCCAGTTGTATCAAAATAAACCATGCTTTTTTATTGATAGGCTCGCTCGCGCTGACCCACTATCTAACCAGCCCCCCTAGCCAAGTTACAACCGTATCGTGTCGAATTCCGTTCTCCAATCGGTAACGCTTCGGTATCAGCAATTGTAGAAAACGATAAGTGGGTAGCCATGTTGACGCACCTGCATCGGCCGCTCGTTTTACAACGTAGCGTTTGTTTATCAAAGGATGTAGCGTTAAACGTTGTAGAAATTCATTCTATCATTTTGAACGATGTGAACTTGGCTTCGAATTTTCGATTCGTTTGTTTCGACCTCGCGACTTTACGTTGAGATGACGTCATTCCCATACGTTTCATCACTTTTCTACAGCGTTATCGATTGCAGAATAACAACTTGGCTAAGCGTGCTGGTGGTAAGCAATGATGTAGCACGTTACTACTGCAGCTATTTTAGTACACAATAAATTTGCCAAACGTGTTTGTGTTCAAAAAGGAATGTATTTTATTTCTCTAAAACTGTTCTTAATAGGAAAACGAGACTATAAGTGACTATTACCACAATATCAACAAAAAATATTTAACAACGAGAAGTTGCGGTCACTTTTTGCGTACAAAAAGTGGTGTATCTAAGTCGGTTCGCTCTGTTTCATGTGAATTTCTATGAAAATGGGACAAAAGCGACTAAAAGTAAGTGATTATAGGGTTGGCACATCACATAACTGACATAAGGGCTTGTTGGTCAAATGTTTGGTCAACTTAATTTGGTTAGCAGGCAATAGAGATTGACACATTACCATGAATTAAGTTAAAAGTAAAAGGAAGGAAGGACGTCAAAGTCGATAATAATTCTCCAATAATTCGTCCAACGCTGCGTCTTCCGGCACGTGGTCGTCACTCCAGAACATTTCGTCCCCATCGACCATCCGTTCTGCGTGCAATGTGTTCTGCCCATTGCCACTTAAGTTTGGCGAGTAATTTATTGAATTAAAACATTTTGTTCACTCAAACACTTACAAACATGGAACTCTCTCATGTATGTTCTCTGTGGAACAAGAATAACCAGCAATTATTTGTAATGAATTTGGCACCCAAAGTAAGATTTAACTTGTGGAAACCAAGATTCTTAGGCTATTTATACATTAAAAGAATGTATCAGAAGGCAGAAAAAGCGAATGCCAAAAGCCAAAAGGTCAAAATCAAAATCGAGCCAGCGAAGGTGACCTCAATAAAAGAGACAGGACAAGAGCCACACTGAATGTGACAGAAATAAGGTTTCTATCAGTAAATAAATAAATAAATAATTAGACTACAGGAAATAGAAATTACTTTACTTAGATCATGTTTCGTGGTCGTGAAAGGTAATCTCGCTAACCGCTAAACGTAATTATGTTATGACATTAATATTTTATGTTTTGTTCATTTCCTTTGCAAATAGAACGTAACGTGCTTGAATTAGTCAATTATATCATTATGTTAGCTTTATGGGCCGTTAGTTATATTAAAATAAATAATATAACCCTACTTCTAGCTTCTTCACCCTTCTGTGTTCTATGAGTTCTGTACCCCTAGCCAAGTTGATAATCTGCAATCATTAATGCTAGTAGGAAACTTCAAATGTACGGGAATGACGTTATCTCAACGCTCAGTCACGTGGTCAGAACAAAAGAATCGCGGGTGTCGCCAACTCGAGGCGTTCGACGTAAACGAAACGGTTATAACTTGGCTAAGGGGGCTAATTTTTTTTTGAATCTGATATCTACCACATAGTTGTTTGCCATTTTTTCCGACTGGACCTATTTTGTGCAGCTGTGAGACTTTTTAAAAAGACTGACCAAAAGAGAATTAATTGACTCCTGAGTTTGGTTCGGTTTTTCTTCTCTGGGTAGTCAGCTAGGCTTGTATTGCTCTAGTTTGAATTGACGAAAAAAAATACGCGTAAGTATTTAAAAAAAAACCTTTTTGCACCTGGTACGGTCTGTACGGTTTAAATACACAGGTAAAGGACATTATGTGTTTAATTTATATCCTTTACAAAAGCTATATCTCAAGTTACAACAATTAACGAACCTTACTTCGTTAATTGCCGCTAAATTGCTAATTAACTCGCCTTTAGATTAGCATAATGAACTTTACTAATTCTAGTATTGTCTTGCAGTACTTAATGTTTAATTAAAGGGTATGAATACTGTCGATAAACTGTTGTTTGACAGCCCTTGTCTTAGCGTTTGACCTCTTGACCAAAATATTGTTTTTGTTGATGATGTTGGTTTTGTGTGTTGAAGAATGATTAGTGTTGTTCTTGTCGATGTTGATAGTTTCATCTTATTTGGGATGACTCGCAAAAAAGAAAGTAGATATTTTTCTTAACACTGTCTATTTTATGAGGATTGATTTATTTCTTACTATGCATATAAAGATTTATTGAAATACATTTTATTTCCTTTAAAGTGTGTCCTAACAAGCGTTGTGCAGAGGGGTTCTGAGGTGATGTTCTGAGAGATCCCTTGCGATGGTTTCTGCGAGGTGAAAAGTCAGACTTTTTCCTCAAGAGTAGGTACGAGCACCTTTAAAATATATTACCCTTTAAGAAAAGGCTCTCCGGAATCCTAAATAATTGATAGGTACGTGTGAAGTACTTTATCTGAACTTAAAGGTAATTCCGATCAACAACTGGTAATAAAAACTTTAAAAAATATTTTAATATGCATGATCAATGGCCAATAATTAATATGAACAAAGTAAACAATTATTTAAAACAAAACAAAGTCATAAAAACAGTTAAGAGAATGATTAAATAAAATACCTTTTGACAACACACACAATTAATATTTGTAGATAAAAGAATCTGTAAAACAAAGCGTGTACTTAATCAAAAGTCAATATTTGTTATTGAATATTTATGAGCAGTCGTTTCCAAACCGAAGAGAAAGATTAAGATAATAGTTAAATCTTTGTACAAAAATAATGACAAAACAAAATTGTTTTCTAATCTAGCAATTTGTATTCACAAAATTGTTTCAATACCTTTTATTTAATATTTTATTATTCGTTATTGTTTCAAACAGAGATAGACATGTCAATCAACACTCCTAAATATTATATAGGTTAATCAATCAAAACATTTATTTAAAATACACTATTTACAGACTCTTTTTTTTGTCAAGAAGTCAGAAAAAATATTTGCACGTTCCATAGCGTAGATCTCTATGTAGAAAAATGTGCAAAAAACTCCATTGACACTCTTTTAATTCATTTAACGTATTTACTTGCCTTTCTATTGTGTTTTTAATTACGGTATTCGAAAGGGTAAATCTTATTATACACCGCTAAATTTTAATCGCCGACTAGTAACCTACAGGTCATTGAACTCGCTCGGCTGACGTTTTCTTAAAGAAATTAATTTCGTACATGCGTAAATTAATACGAATTTTGAAAAAAGGGTACTTTATTTTTTAATTTTATTTTTGCAAATCGATAGTGTTTCATGTACCGGACCGACCCTCCCACGGGATTAAAACGATAAAAATTTAAGGGTGTATATTAAATGGGACATTAAACAATCTGATGGTGATAAATGCAGTGTGTGGACATTTCGAATTCAAAAATTATCAAGTGAATTACCTACTGAACGTTGACGCCATTGAAGTTATGGAAGAAACAAGTACCGAGTGAGTAAAGAACATTATGTGGCGAAATATCTCAGTTACATATTTCTTGTTGCTTCTATTACGTGAGAACAATTTAAATAAAGTAAAACTAAAAATTCAAAATTTGTAAAATTAAAATAAACTGGCAGCTAAGAGATGAACAGTATTAACACTCTCAACTGACAGCGTATAATACGCATTTTAATTATTTTGTTAAAAACACATTGAATATCATTCTGTATAGTTCAATTAATTTGTACGTTGTAATTAATAGGAAATGATAAATGTGACTTATGGGTGTGGCCTTAAAATACTTTAAAAAACCTTTTCCTTGTTGTCGGTTTCTCGTTAATTTAAATGTGTTTTTAAAAGTTATCACTAGTCAGTCGCTACCCTTTTTTAATGGAAGTTGTTTACGAAGTCTTTTTATGGGTGTTGTACAAAATTATTGCTCTGAGCTACTTTTATTGAGGTGTAAAGTTGAACGAGACTAGAGTATTCTGCAGAGCCGTAACGTAGACGTATGATGATTGAAAATCCCTTTGTACCAACTCATGTTTAAATTTTGTATTAACCTCTTTAATGGTCTTGAGTTGAGCTAGACAAATACTAACAAATGTTTGCACTAACTGGACAGGTCCACTAAAATCTGTCTGGTTCTTTCTTTTAAAAACCGTCAGTGACCTGTGATTATATGTTTGCTGTATGGACTTAAACCTTTCGTATGCCGTAATTAGAGACACAATTAAAAAGTTATTGTGACCCGCGTGGATCCGTGTTCCGGTTTAAAAGAGACTTTGACCCCTGAGTTGGTTTCGGTGTTTGTTCTCCGAGTAGTCAGCTAGGAAACACCGGCCTCTTCTAGTTTATATTGAAGTAAAAGCGTTTTTTTAAAAATCAGTTTAAAAAATAAATATCATCATTTTTACTTATATCCGTCCTATTAGTTTAGCTAAATTCTAAGTATTCGGCAAACCTTAGGTTGAAACTACGTTTAGGAATCTAGTCCTAACTCTATTAAGCGCATGTTCGACGCGTATAGACTTACATTTAAGTTTCGGCACGACCCTTTCTAAATATCTTTGCAATTCAATAAACAAATACCAAGAACACTTTTTGATTTATTGTTTTAGTAAGTTTCAATTAAATTAAATTATTAATCAACAGATTTGACTGTAGGCGGCTCTAGATTTGGATTTGCTTGCAGCAGTAACGTGAGTTTAAATCACAGACCACAGAATCTAACGTTATTCGGAATGACTATAGATGCCATTGCCACATAATTTATATATTTAGACATTACAATTTTAATGTTCATATCCGCGCAATGTGCATTTAGAACCAAACACAATTGTCATATTCATAGTTAGAATCATCAATGACTTTGTTCTGGAATGTCTTGCATCAGGGGTAAAACTTAGGTGTAAGGTTCGGGTACCTGACCAACGTTATGTTAATTTTTAAATTTCAAGACCTATCGCCAATTAGGGCTGCGAGGTTTTCGAAACAGCTACCATATCCCTGGAACGCACGGGTTTCAGTCAGAAAAATACTAAAATTCTCCTTCGATTTCGCACCTCAAAAAAAGGGTTCTCGCTGTCGTTTTTTTTTTTCGAAACTTTGCACTACTATGAATAAAAGATGACATTCACTGACAAGCTAACTTAGTCTGGACAGTTTTTGACATTGCCGTCTCTAGTGATTCTGTGTTCTGTGGTTTAAATGAATTAACGATGGCCGAATGTAAAATGAGATCAAATCCAATTATTCGATTGCTCTACTTATTCGATTGTTGATTGTGCCTGTTCAATAAAACAATCGACTGTTCAAAGATTTGCTAAACAAAACAATGGGAAATGTGTCGTTAAATAAAATGAGTCTGATTCGACAGGTTGATTTAATTCAAATGTAAGTGCCATTCAATTGTTTGTTTGTGTTTGTAGAGCAAATCGAATCTCGATTCGATTTATGATTGTTTCTGGTGATGATTTCTTTGTAAGTGAAATATTTTTATAATATTATTTTTATCTTTCACTGACACTTGAAAAGGCAGGGTACAAAAGATATGATAATGCAAATTAAAATAGGTAGATTGGTACTTCGGCACATTAAACAGAGAATAGAATTAACTTTGTTGTAAGTACTAACCAACACCAAAATATGACTTTTTACACTAACTTTAATCCATGGGTAAAATGGCGGTTTTATCGCTGAAAACAATATCTTATCTACCAGACAACCTAGAGACGACCCCTGTAAGAACTTAAAATAAAAAATCTTTTTGCAAGCAGTACACCGCATACCTACCTACCCTCTGTGGTGTACTGCTAGCAAATTAATGAAATATATTTGCTATGGGTTTTTGTATAGGTAATTAAACAGAAAAGATGAAAGAGGTTAGAAAGGAAATACTATCCGATTTGTAGTCTCTCACCCTTTAACTCCACTACAGACAATAAACCTGAATAACGCGCATTACCTACGCAAATAACAGACCACGCAGACTTCGATCGCAAGTTTGCTATTGGTTGTGTCAATTATGATGATCATATACCTACCCTCTGTGGTGTACTGCTAGCAAATTCATGAAATATATTTGCTATGGTTTTTTTTATAGGTAATTACACAGAAAAGATGAAAGAGGTTAGAAAGGAAATACCTTCCGATTTGTAGTCTCTCACCCTTTAACTCCACTACAGACAATAAACCAATACTATCGCGCATTACGCAAATAACAGACTATGCAGACTTAGATCGCAAGTTTGCTATTGGTTATGTGTCAATTATGATGAGCATGATCACATTTTGAGGCTCGCTTGCCCCGCCCACAAGGCCATTCTAAGATCTTTTATGTGGGTAATTACAACAAGGACACTAGCTTATATCTTAACAATAAAAGAATAAGCTTCTAAC
Organism: Mythimna albipuncta; assembly: GCA_929112965.1. Lineage (NCBI taxonomy): Eukaryota > Metazoa > Arthropoda > Insecta > Lepidoptera > Noctuidae > Mythimna > Mythimna albipuncta. The sequence goes on from OV815969.1 coordinate 15,733,669, forward strand.
TGATAAAATCTACTTTTAGTCAGTTTTGTGGAATTACATTTAAAAAAAATCTTGCGAAAAGAATTCATAGTAGTCCATACCTACGCTACGCTACCTACAAAAGCCGTATAGTTTTTCTGATCAAAATTTTATTTTAAACGATTACGAACATAACCCCAGGCAAACCAAAGTTTCTATCTCCTTATTTATGTATCGTTACCATCAGCATTACTTACATTATTAGCACGACACAATGTAATACTAATTGTAATCTAAAGCCTGATCTATCGTCTATGAAATTTTACGTTAATCTGTTCACTCGTTTACGACTTGCGAGTACTTAATGGGCAGTAAGCGTAGGCTATAGTTACGCATAATTATCTGGATGCCGAGTATTTTACAATTTAATCGATTTAGATCATCGATTTGGAATAGCATAACGAATAGTGGAACTGGAAGAGTATTTACTTCCTTAATATATTCGTCAATTATTGTATACAGGTATTGGGTTATAAGACCTTACCCTTTATTGCTAGGGCTGCGAGATGGTTCGAAAGAATTCGTGGGGGCCCTGGAACACAAAGGTCAACTGAAGGACCACAGGTGGTTTTTTTTTTTTCAGTAAAAGTCCGAAAAGGAACATGCTTCGCCAACAGGGGCGTGCAGACACTCGGTTCTCAGGAACGATATGCTACATGAACTCAAGTACAATTACAATCGTCCATCATATACTTGTATATCATTTATTTGAAGTCCCGTAAAAGTCTACCCAGTGGTCCTTCGAGCCGGATATTTAGATCCTACGGATGAAGCAGTAGTGCGCTGACACTGACTCTTCCTTTAGCTCTTATCAAAGCGGGAGAAGGTATTTGATGATTTTCCTCCAAAAAAAGGATAACCCTGTACGTAGGTACATATAATTTTTAACGGATATTTTAGTTTCATAGGAAAATCTATGACAACGCGTTAGGTATCGAAGTTTTCGCATTGGAACTTTATACGAGGAACTTATATGTCAAAGCTGTTACAATTCAGAAAATTATTATTACTTTCGCAAGTAAAACACCTTTAGGCTAGGCATTTATTAAGAAGAACACTCCTAAAGTAATTCCACAACTTACCTCACATTGAAACAGTCACATAAATTTACCAAGTATCTTCCTTAGTCACGCATGTTGCGTAACAAAGACAACATTATGGAAAATAATTATAATTCGCATATAGTATTCGTGAGATAAAGGCATGGACCATAGGTGTGCGTTGCGTGAGAATGCGAGGTCATACAAGCGCTGCTTTCTCATAGACCTGAAGGGAAAGAGCTCGAATTATCATTTTAGGTGAGCTTGCGAGTAAAAGATGCATAGAGACCACCTAGTCTATACTAATATAATAAAGAGGTAAAGATTGTTTTTTTGTTTGTAAGAGGTAATCACTGTAACTACTGGTCCGATTGCAAAAAAATTAGCTCCGATAGAAAGCTGCTTTATTCCTGACATATGGACAGGCTATATTTTATGTAATAAGGCTTTAAGATTGGGGTGCGACCAAAGAAACGATTTAATTTGTTTTTATCGTAGACCGTAGGAAGGTATACACGATGCAACTGGTGTTAATAAATGTTTTGTGAACACATGCCCTAACTTTAGGTCGTAACAAAGCGCGACTATCACCAGCTAGGACCATACCCTTCAGCCCCATCGACAATCTGTTCTGCGAGCAATGTGTCCTGCCAGTGCCCACTGCCACGTACTACGCGTTCCAAATGAGAAAAGGACCGATTTATATGTTTTGACGTCTCGTCGTACTGTCAAATCGAAGAAATTTTGGAAAAATTTAAGAACTTGGAGATGAGTAACATTGAAGAACTGGATTCTCATTAAACTTTTTTCGTTCACAGTTATTAAATAAATTAAAATTTTCATAAACTAAATAATTAAAAAAAAATCTTTCCTCGATTTGACAGTAAATCGTGACGTCACAACATGGCGGGCAGTCCTATTCTCATTTGGAAAGGATTGTAAATTTGACGATTCTTCGAGCTATGAGAGCACTTATGGTATTTCCATCAAATTGAAAATATCCGACAGCGTATTGTACAATTCGGAAGTCTCCTATTACACGAATGAACGTTTCCAATACCAGCAATTGAAGTTGCAGGTATTACAACATTCTTAAGTTAAATAATTACGGTGATTTTCTCTTATGACGTAAGCAGAACATGCAAATATCATCCTGCCGCTTCTACATAACTGTTTAGACCAGTATGTGTTTAATTTTACCGTTATTCATCTTTAGGCGAGTTCCGAATTTAGTTATTTTAGCATTAACTGGCATTTATGATGTCTGCCTGTATTCTTTGAATATATGGGTATTTGAAGTACCAAAGTATGCAGGGTGAATTTTTTGGAAAGTTAAAGCTGAAACTTTGAGGAATAAACTAAAGCCGCCATCATTTTGAAAAAATAATAAACCAGAATCAGAAAACGAATCCAGTGATTTTGGAAAAAGAACACACGCCTTATGTCAACAGTTCAACACCATTCGATATTGTCGAATTCAATTTTGTAACAATTAAAAAAAAAAAAAAAAGATGAGTACGAAATGCCTGCCATATACAAGACATTATTTCCAGAATTTTAAATGAACTAACGACATTATCGTATACAGCGTGAGTTTTTTCACCGTCTACCCGTATGATTTCTGATTAGAAACATAGATTTTGCAAAAACCTAATAATTTGGTTTTAGTATTCATCAAAATCGAATCCTCATAATTTCGGAATTAGCCAATTAAAATATTAACACTCTAGCGTACTCTATGGTGGCTACCTCAAGCCAAGCCCTGTATGCTTTATTCTTCATGCTACTACTACGAATTCTGAGTAGTTTTCATTAGATCTGCTGATGCAACTACATAATTAAGCTTACCTTCTTAATTAACGATGATATTGGGTTTTAGGATAATTTCTAACTTAACCTGTAACTTAGATTGAAGTTCTGAATATAACTATTCTATTTAAACTTTGCAGCAATTGGAATTAATAAACAGTCATTAAAATACCGTTCTCACGTTTCAGGCTTTATTAACAAACGTCCTGTATTTACTATTGAATTGACATTAATAAAGATTTAGTTTTGACTGATTTTAAGGTTAGGATAGGACAGCATTCCCTGCTACCGGTTCAAAGTATTTAAAATTATAATTAGACGATTGTTTATGTTGTTGACAAACAGGGCCTTACCATGACGTGTTGAAATGTCAGGCGTGCGAGCGAGTAACTGTTCGGACCAAGGGTGCTATTCTCTAAGAAAGCGCAGCGCTGGCACAGCGACGAGTCGTCAGCGCAGTACATTGAATTAACAACCCAATGCCCCTTTACATTGGATTTTTAATTCAATGTATTGCGCTCACGATTCGTCGCTGTGCCAGCGCTGCGCTTTCTTAGAGAATAGCACCCCAAGCCCAATTCGTCGACGGTGCGCACTGTTCCCGCGCGCCTCAAGGAGTTGTCAGCAACAGCAGGGGCCCAGCCGGGTCGAAGCCTACTGGGGCCAGGGTTATCCGAAAGGGAACTCGAGCCCCGGTATGAAGGCTTGAAGGAACGGGGTGGGTTTTTTAGTCAGTAACAGTCTGACACTATCTTCCGCTCCGCCCAAGAGCGGGGGTTGTCATTGGATGATTTTACCCACCAAAAAAAAAGCGTGCGAGCGAGAAAGAGGGATGGAACTATTTAACCTATATGATTCCAATTTATTTATTTTAGTTATTTACAACTTAAAGTAACAACATATATGTAACATAATAAACTTACTATACCTACACACTAAAGGCTACTCCCTACTAAAATATGGCGTCATAAAACTCCTCCGCTTCGCTGTTGATTGGAAGTGTGCCCAAAAGGCTGGCGAAATTGCCATCGTAGGGCAACAGCTAGGCGAAAAGTAGTATCGTCGAACAAGGTGCCAATAGCCGACGACGGCAGTGCGTGAAGCCAAAGACCTGACTCACAATTTCCCACAGCCAGCGCCTAGGCGCGCCCGCTCCGCAGTCGTAGCAGATGTTAGAATTAAGTTTTCCTGGACTACTCTGCAGAGCGGCTCATCCCACCGTCTCTGGGAGGCCGGGTTATCGGGCGGATTATAGTTCCAACCTTGAAACCGTTGAGTTTAGGTCATCAAAAGGATCGCGTTAAAAGTTCTTGGTAGGGCTTCTGGCCTGTTTCCAATAAGCTACTTTATATTTTTCTCCAAGAAAAGACTGAAAATATAACTACCTACCTGAAAAAAAAGAAAATTAAAAAAGAAGAAGAAAAAGAAGAAGATTGCGCCATATCGCGTAAATAAACTATTTTTCTTTCTTTCTTTCTAGAAAAAAAAAGCATCTAATAAATTTTAAGGAAGTATAAAATAACATCGTAAAAAATATCAGTCGCAGTATGACACCACACTGTTCCATTTCCTACGCTTAACGTGCTAATAGTGTGGCCCAACCCGTCTATCGATATCAAGGTCAGAAGTATTAGCACTTATTATCGACTTACGCGTCCACGCCCACCCAACTTTCTACCCAACTAGAAACCTTAAACAAATACATGAAAGGGAAGCCTCTTATACAATTATTCACAATTAATGATACATTTATGAGTCTCATATAAGAACAGGTTATTATCGGTGATTTTTAGGTTGTATAAATAAAAATTAACAAGATTTATTTATAAAAGTAATCCAGTTGAATCAAGATATTACATAAGACTTTGACGTGAACCCGTTTTTTAAATTGCTTCCATATAGGGAGGCTATTCAATAAACGAATGATAACAAAATCTGAGGATACGGTTTGGTGTTGCAGCTACACAACTATTTTCTCCATCCAAAATTTATTTATACCTAAAGGATAAAAAAATTGTATACAAACGCTATTGAGGACTGTGACTCATCGCGCACTGTGGAGGGGGGAAACGCTGCCATTTTGAGTTTTTGCTATTGCTTTTTGTTTTTTTATTTCACCTTTCGAATACCGTAATTAGAGACAATGAGAAAGCGAACGCCGGCGTTAGCTTGGGGTTTAATGCATTAATATAACTTTTGACTTTTTTTTTTAATGGTGGTAAAAAATCATCCAATGACAACCCCCGCTCTTGGCCAGAGCGGGAGATAGTGCCAGACTCTTACTGACTAAAAGACCCACCCCGTTCCTTTTAGCCTTCATACCGGGACTCGAGCTCCTATTCGGATAACCCTGGCCCCGAGAAGCTACAAGAAAATCAGTACTGTAAAATAATTACCAGTGTAATAGACAGTAGCGTAAAAATAAAAGTAAATCTGAAACTGGCTATTGCAATAATAATAACAAAATAAAATATGCAAGTGAATGTTAAAATCGTTTTTTTGCCGACGTCTGTGTGACGACGGCTATGCAGGCATCGATATTACCCGTTACGTACACATGTTGAAGCACAATACACAGCCCTATATTTGACACAGCCACACCTTATTTTTTGACCAAATGAGTTAAATTATAGAACAGCTTAGCCATATTTGGTCAAATTGTTGTTAAGGATTTCAAATTTTGTGAAAAACAACCTTTATATCCTCAAACATTGAAAATAATGACTACCGCAATAACAAGACCCACGTACTAGGTACTTTAAGATCTTCTGATTACTCTAACATACAGGCAAACATGGACATCGTTACATGGGTGCCTCATTTTACAGTATGTAGTGATTACTCTGTCGCTTCTATCACATGAACCAAATGAAAACAGCGCATTAAAGTATATTAGCTGTTTATCGCTGCGTTCAAGTAGCTGGAAATCAACTGGAAACTGGTTAATGTTTCCGTGGCCGACGGCTCAGCAATTTGTCACTACTCCTGTACTATTGCAATCATTAATCCTCAACACTATTGCAGCAGTTTCAACCGGGAACGTACTTCTTGCTGACACTGATTGGAGTTCCTTTCACGCGCACAGCGGAAAGAACATGACTACGCGAACATCAAAGCTGCTACTTTACAAACAAACAGACGGGCTTTTGAAAAGGGAGCGACGGTTAGATTGCATCACGTAAGTTATTAGACGTTATGATGAGGGGATATGGACTCTTACATAGCTAGACATACACGCAGTAATACCCGTTCTCAACGGACATAAATCATAAAGTAAACACGGAAAACAATTAACAGAAAATAACGAACAATTTCACCCGACACGACTTTAAAGATACTGATCTTCCAATCAACTGTCAATTTGAAAAAAGTGTTGGCCCCAATTGCATTTTATCGATACTATTACGCAAATAAGGCGCATGGTCAACTGACTGCAGGAGAGGTAATTAAAGATTGCGATTGCATTAAATGATTATGATAATGAAGTTCAGTCGTTTCATTCGTTTCTATTATATTTGCTATTCCTGTTAAGGATATATACTGAGTTAATTAAAATCGTGGAGTTAATATTACACACTTCAGAGAGTTTGTTCTGATTTAACACACATAAGTTCTATTTTGTTACGTAATAATTGCTTCGCAATTTCGATTATGCCATGGTAAAAGTGTTAATAACAATGTGTTAGCAAATTTATTATGTGTTGTAAAATGGGATCATTTATTGTTCTGTGCTATAATAAAAAGCTATTACGTTATAGTTATGCCATCCGCTCTGTAATTAACATTTCTCGTTAACATGTCCAGTGGCTTTAGTTCTTTATTAAGCCCAGTGTGTGCATTACAGTCGTTATTTAAATACTAACAACGACTTAATTAAAGTTTTATTCGTATCATGAAAGCTCAGTCGGCATCCGTTGGCTGAATAACTACAAACGATAAACTGTGCTGTAAAATAAATCTTATAGTTTGTCTTTCTTGATGTTCAATCGATAACATCGTTAGAGTTATTTAAAACACTTGCACCGCGTAGGTGAACGCCTCGCAACAGTGGAACAATAAATCCTCTGTCGAGTAGCAACGACGAGACAAGATTATCGATAATTTTGACATGCAACACTAGCGCGCCAATATTAGAGTCGTGTAACTTATAATAAATATCAGAAAGATTTTTAGTTTTGAATTGGAAAGAAATTGGAAACTTTTATAAATATTAATATTCGCGAAACACCTGGCCACCTAGAAATTACTAAAGACTCATAAATAAATTCTTATATGATATTTTATAACTGGATAGTAACACTATATTTTACTGGTTTGATGCTCGGACTGTGTAGGAACTGGTTCTAGCAAATTATACGAGTCTCTTTGTATCCGGTGCCTCTTCTTCGCCATAATTTATAGCATCTGCTTTCTAAACCCTACGGTTAGCTCGGCAGACGCTTACATGTTTTAATTCACTGCTGGCAAGCTGAAAGTTTCTTTATAAATTTTAAAGAGCTGCGTTGTGATTTTATTTGTTAGATGTTATCGTAAATTGGATGGAATAAAAGGCGTTTGCTGCGTTCAAAAACGAGACTTGGAAGTTTATTACGTTATTCTAAGGAGTTTTGTTGGACGACATGTTTCTAATAGATTTTTATTCAAATTCGTTTTGGTTGCATAGATTTAGAAACTGCATTTTGAATACAGCTTAGCTCAGCCTCAGTCATTCTTAATGTATCTCAGTGCTTTGGAAATCGAACTGAAATAACAAGAAGCCGTTTAATAAATCAATAAAGTAATCGTTTAAAATATAAGTAACTCAAAGACGATAACAGAAACTATAAATCAGGCACTAACCACTTCATTCCAATCCAAGATGGCGCGAGAAATAACAGATATAATTGCATAGTACGCGACTTTAAAAATAAGAATACGCACTGTCGTCAAAAAACTAATTCTTAGTAACGCCGCAGGCTACTGTCAAGCTACTATTTTAGCGCTAAAAAAGTGGTCGCACCACCGTTTTATCGCTACTCTAATCTCATACCGAAAAGCATATATTTTTTACACTCATATTTTATCTTAAGCGTAGTTATATTATGTCTAGTGTGAGTCTGCACTAAAGTACGTGTGAGATTGTGCGTGTGATGAGTACCAAGCATAACTGTGTAAAAACTTTGCCAAATGTCATTGGCCTTATATCTTTTAAAGTAGCAAAGCACGACTGTTTTATAGATCGTTTCGAATCCGTAAGAATCTCACTGATCAACTTTTCGCACTAAAAATGTTCTTATTCTGGTGTCTAAGCCACATAACAGTTTTTGCCTTGTGAAAGGTCTGTACACGAGTTTAGTAATTTGTTTAAAAAAACAATGTAAAGTTGTAAAACAAGATTTTTTATTTAAATACATTTTATTTATTTTAAGAAAATACCTTGTTAAGCTTAATAGAAGAAACTGCATGCCAATCAAACTGACAAATTTTCTTTTATTTTTTTAATATGACGTTTTTTGCAAACACATCAAGATGGTCAAACGCGAGCCTACTAAGAGGACCACATGAGCTAATCGTAAATCTATATGAGATAGAATCCAAATCCTTCAGGATAAATGCTAGATAGATAGTGTCAAAACGTAATACACACAATCACGAAGATGCCTCTAAAAATACTTTTATCGATTTTTAAAACCGGACTACTTAATCATTCTGATTGTTTGTCAGTTTATTTGACAAACAACGTTTTTCCGTTAAAGTATTTTAATTTTATAAATCAATCTGCAGATTTTTAGTAAATCGCTAAAATGTTTTATATTTGCAAAAATTGTGTCCGCGCGTCTCTTTCTTTTTATGCAGTTCGATAATGATTGCACTTTAAGTCGGGGTGTAGTCTTCAAATAAAAAAAAAAACATTATGTTTTCACTACACGGTGACGATATGCAGTTTCTCCCTTAACTGTCTTTCTGATTATTTTATGTGCCCTAAATACCCACTACGTGTTTGACATTTCATTTAGAATTTGACATTTCCTTAATATTGAATATCAAGTTGATATAATAATTTAATTTTATTGGTGCAGCATTAACATTAGCATTAATTTTAGAACCAATTTACATAATGCATTATGCTAAAAACGAGATTAGCATAATATCTGTATCACTGCTAGAGAACGGTTTAAAAGCTTTCAGATTATTATAGTACAATAAAATTAGTGACCCACTCCTGCATGTAATATATATTTTATCAAATCCAAATGAACTGTCCGTAAGTTTTTTTTGGATTTGACAAAATTATATCATCGTCTGCCTAACCCTTGTCCAAGGAAGTAAGTAAGTGATCAGCTTCCGGTCCTATCAAATGCAGCCAAATACCAAAATTTGACAAGAAGTCGCTCCATATCAAATACTTATTTTAGTTTATTACCTATCTGACCTCCAGATCCCATAACTGGATAACACGATATTAAATAAAATATAAAGTATACCGTTTTAAGAATAATAATTATGTAGTTACACACAGGTATAAATTCTCCAAATGATGAAAATCGCATAAAAATCCATTGCACAATCAAGAAGAAAAAACGCGGCCAAACAGGCACAAAAAGCGAGTATTTTATGACTTGTTCTTACATACATAGAAGTTACGTAAACAAAAGTGATTTAATAGATTTATGAGTTCGCAAATCAATTTGACGTGTAAACTGTTTGACATATAAATATTTTTATAGCAAATTGACATTGACAGGTTACGTCATTTTAATTAACTATGTGCATATTTAATGAATTAAGCATTAATTACAACGGTTTTCGATGTAATTAGCCTGCTTAATTCTGTTTTCTTTTTTATGGTTTAAGATTTAATTGACCGTTTACATTCATTTTAATATTTTGATAGTCATTTATAAGTCTGATTGGAGTTTCCACTATTCACCAATTCTTTAGTTCACTAATTGGGCGTAATGTCAATTCACACATTTGTAATTAATGTATGACATGTCAAATGATTGGGATTGATTTAGGACATATGGATCTTCATCGCTATCATAAATTCTACCAAATTTTAACAAGAATAATAATAAGCATATCTTTCGTTTCAAAAAACGAACGTACTTCTTGTTTTTTTAACACCCGAACCAACCATTTATATTTGTAAGAAACCAAATAGGCCATTAAATGTCCTATTAAATCCACAAAACTGAGCCATAAACATCTAACCAATCCGACAATAAACTTAAAAAAAAAAAATACATAACTATTAAAAAAAAGTCTGAAGTCCCAAGCCTATAAAGCGTAAAAATATAGCACCTTTAATTATTATTGGGGCAGTAAAGACTTGCTGTCTAACGCGCCCGACTTGCATTCTTTGCAGTAAAATTACAAGACGGACCCAGTAATGGCGTATCCGTACCACAGGCTACCTGTTTCTGAGCATAATGACTGGCCTAACTGGAGCTTTGTGTTAAGGAATGCCTAGAAATTCTCTGTACTGTGCACTTGGCGCGAATGGCTTCTTGTAACGTTCTAAGTTGTGATCGAATCATAATTGATTAGTTTCGTTCGTTGCGTTGTTTTGTTTCGAGTAACTTTAAACCTTTCTTTTTGTTGTAAATACGAAGGCCTTTTTGCTGAGGCTTATTTATTGGTAATAAACTTTAACAAATTCGCAATTTTCTTGCTTTAAAGTGTTGTTTAAGACACTCATTTAATGTGTTTTACGAACGTTGGGCATGAAATGTTACCTCAACAATATGCAAGCCAAATATAGTTTCCGAAAGAGATGACATAACTGTTGATATTATGCTCAGGTTCATTCTTTAAACAATAATAACTGTTGCATCATTTACTGTAGTCTTAAAGAAATGAAACGCCACCACATCCAATTTCATAGACACCGTCAATTTCCTTACTCCAGCAATTTCTTTAAGCGAAACAAAATACTTCAGCTTTTATTTATACGTAGATATTATAAACATAGCTTACACCTCAGCGCAAATCCCGTTTCTATCTTCACGTAATAACACTAATCCTGGCGACTAGAAAATAGCCGAGCCGCACCCACCCAACTATACATTGGCCACGAATTAAACTCTTAATTGCATGTACATTGCCGCTTTACATTTGCTGTCTGATATGTAGTGAGAGGCAAAATGTTAATGGATTGTTACCTTAACAGGAAACTTTACAGTCGTGGTTCGTTTGTACCCTGGGAAAACGGGGCTGCCGTATCAGAATCCGTTTGACAGAACAATTGGGTTCAGTTAATATTCATGGGATCTGTCAATTATTTTCTCAACGGTTTAGCGTATCGCTATCTATATTAGAGGTTATTGGATGTTAATTGTGGAATTATTCAGTTCTAAATGTGACGAAACGGGAACTTGTGTTAACATGGAATGTGCTCGAAAAATAGGCATCTGGGATGTTCTTCTTTTAGATCGACAATCGATCAGTAAAAAAAAAGTGTGATGGAGGCGTATTTGGTGCACTCCGTCACACAAATAAAAAAAGAAGTAAAATGTTATTACTTATCTCATTTCAAACCCATGAATTTTCGTAAAAGTGTATTTTACTAAATACACTTCTTCTTCCTCGTCGATAGTCACTCTTGACAGAGTGGTCGTAGTCATCACTTCAGGTGTTGGTGGCAAGCTTCACAATACGTCGCCACTTCTCTCTGATGACCGCCTTGTTCGTGCATTCGTGTAGTGATTATCAGCCATTGCCAAAATACACTTACGAATATTCTTTTTAAATAACTTTGAGCATGATCAGCCTTATAATGTCTCCACTGCTGGAACTCAGGCCTTTTCTCTAGGAGAGGGAATGGGCAGTATTCCAACACGCGGGTTCAGTGCGAAGTTGTGGACATCAGATAACTTCGAATTTTTGGTTCGAGGACATGCCGGTTTCCTCGAGGTGTTTTCCTTCACTGTTTTAAGAGCAGTGATGGTGATAAAAAATAAATACAAAGTAATGCGCTTTGCTAGGTTTAAACTTGCGACCTATAACTGTTAAGTCGGGGCCTTTACCATTGGGTGGGGCACCACTGCTCATTGGGACCAGTGGTGACTTCTCTCTCCTTCTTAAAATAAAAGAAAATAGAGAAACTTAAAATTTTCATTTAATTTACCTACCTACATTATTTTTCGATGTGAAATGTAAATGGGTTAGGACGACCCATTTGCATTTAAACTTTTTGCGTAGCTCTAGAATTCATAGAATTCTTTTGTTAAATGAGCTTCCAATCAACTCCATCCTTTCGACTTTCGGTTTTTATTTAAAATAATTATCGTCTGAACTCGCAACTGTAATCATCTGGCTTTTGCAGTATATTGTTAACAATTTACAGGGAGATGCGAATAACTGACACGTGTTTTAAATGCTTTTTACGACACCGAAGAGGTAGAATAGCATAGGTGAGCAGTTTTTAGGGTTTCGTAACCAAAGGCGAACGGGACCCTGTTACTAAAATTCCGTTGTCCGTCTATTTGGAACCAGGCTATCTCATGTACCGTGATAGCTAAACATTTGAAATTTTCGTTGTTTTTCGAAGTATTTCCGGTACCGCTATAATAACAAATGGGTACTAAAAGCAGAATAAATATTCTAGTGCGGGACCCTTCGTGTGCGAGTCCGACTCGCACTTGACCGGTTTTTTATTCACCGCAATAAGCAATGCTACCGTAATAACAGTTGTTTTTTTCTCCAAACGCTGTTTTCTTTTTTAACACTGCAAAATCGTAATACTCATAAAGCAGTGTAATCGCCTTTACTTTAATTTACAACGCACTTATTCAGTATAAACCGTTGATTACTTGCTGTTGAAAACTGTCAGCCAACTTGCTTAACATTAAAACGCGACAGCGATAAATATCTCACATTTTATGTCAACTTGCTTCCTATTTCATAAATCTGTGGATTACCATGGTCGGATAAAGGGAGCTTATTACCTATTTATGATGTTCGGTCATTACTTCCCCTTTGACATTCGGCGTCGTTTAGGATATTGTTGCAATCTTAACATTACAAACTTAATGAAAAAGAACATTCTAAAATGCACCTTTCGGACTTGGTGATAGGGTTTCACCAGTTTCAGATTCATCAGTAGTATATGTTTGTAAGCCTACAGAGACGCGTCGCCTCACTGATGGTTATCCGATATCCATAAGATGGTATGCTAAATCGCCGTTGATGGTCAGATGTGTTATTCAGTGTATAGGACGAGTATATTATTATATGCCTTTTTACTGTTACTTTGATGACATGATGTTAGTCGCCGGTCGTGATTTCCCAATAACAATGACTATGCTTTGAGTCCTGTTGCTTGTTAGATAGTTTTATTAAAAGTAATAAAATGTATTAGCATAGATGTTAATTACCCGATAGTGTTCGGTTTTCTTTCTGATATGTCATAACTAGAAAAACTGATATTAAAAAATACATAAATATATTTATTTCGGAACATAAAACAATTGACAATAATGACATAGATAACGATGACAGCTGCAAAAGTTATAAACTGTGACGCAACTATTAAAAAAAAATTGTAGTTAGATAGAAAAGGACAACGTAAAACGTAAGTTAAAGACATTTGTATTTCATTGCATTCTACAGTTGAAACATTATTCAAAAATTAGCATTACCAACCTTGCGTTTATCGCCAAATACATTCACATGTGCGTTTTAAACCGACACGCCGCACGCTATTCGAATGAAAAAGTTAGCAACAAAAGTAGAGTCAGCACTGGATTTATTCATAGAGGTTTCGGTGGCGATGTCGCGGTGATAACATCTAGATCGGATCTCCTTGCGTGCCGATCCGATCTTCAGGCTCCTGCTTTAATGAGGCTTGGTGATTCAGGCTCGTGGGAGTGGTTAGAAAATTGTTCGTTTTTATCATACATACGACGTCACTTATGTAATAGTGTGCTTATTATGCACATACATCACCATCACTTTATCTTTGTTTAGAATTGTGTTTGCTGGGTATTCTGATGTGTCCGGTGTCTTTGGAATAACGGCTTACTAAGATTTTTCGATTCTCAAGGTATCATACCACCATAAGTACCATAAGTCTTTTGATTCAATTATTTTCATGAGTAGTTTAAAGAAGAAATAAATATGACGATTAACGATGAAAAGCATAGCTGCAATATTTCCAAGGTGGTCAAGTGTCACGAAATATAAATTACCGATGTCTAAGATTATTTACAGTATTGATCTATGAAGGTCTTGGCTTAAAAGTAGACGATTCATTAGTGCTATTTCGATTGTCAAGTCTATTATTATTTTCGATCTCACAATATTGTTATAAACTAAATATTATGAGCTTGAGTTAATCCGTGTAATTATCGTCATTGTAGTTAGGCTATAATTGTTTCATCATTGTGATCAATTTATTTTATTGCTAAATTTTTAGACAACCTTTAATTTGGACTCATTTATGTCTTTATTTTAATTACTTTGCTTTTCTATTAAATTTCAATAACCTTGTAAGTTTGCCATTATACCATTAGGTTAATATGATGTCAAGATGTTTAGTTGCATATCCTTTAACATTTAAGACACTCGTCTCAAATGTTAAAAGATATGCTAATGCTCTATTTTTCTTTTAGGAATATTTTATTAGGAAACTTTTTTGAATAGTAAGTAATACTATACGACTAATGTATCAAATAATGAAAAGTGCCACTCAATTCAACGCAAGAGTTGCATATTGCATTCACAATAAATTTATTTTATATTAAATACCAAGTGTCCAAATCTTTATTTTTTTTTTAATAAACGTTTCCTTTGTTTTCTTTATCACGTCCGGCTTTGCAATAATTGTAATATCTATCTTGTTATGTTAATCACATTTGCATCTTATTATCTAACGGTCGTATAATGAACTAATATTCAAATGAGAAATTAAACATGCAAGATCTTGTCGTTGTTCTCGGAACTTCTTTGTATGAATTCGTAAATTTTGTAACAAAATTTGATTTTACGACTACTAAAATAGATTTCTTTATTGGTTATAAATAAATATTTGGTATTGTTTAAATATTCCGTGGAGTATTTTTGATGTATAACAATCTTCAAGCAGATGTCAATGTGACATTTATTTTCTATCGATTAACAATAGCGAAGTTAGAGTGATTTGAATTTTACATTATTGCTAAAACTAACCTTTGTTTTAAGTATTTCAAACTAAATTAGGTTTTCTCAATTCTAACTGACGATTAATCATAATTTATTTCAGCGAAGTGAACTTTAATCAAGTTTATTTTAAGACCAATAAAATTATGTTAACGCCTATTTCCTTTGCGGCTCCTGGTCTTGGCTTTACTTTAACGACCATTGCTGATTTAATTGCTTCTTTAATAGACCTCTTTTGTACGACCAACGCAGTGGGCGTTGAAGTGGGCCAAAGTGGGTGTACGGGAGCCATAACAATAACATTCTCAGTTACTATTCGCAATAGAGTCTGTTATAACTGTAACTAGCTTGTTAGCACAGAACCGACTTCCTTCACCTATAGCCTAATATAACATTAAAATAATAAATTATCATTTACCCGTATTCAGTAACGATCACTGCACTAATTACTTAACTTCAGGCTAGAGTTGGCCTTTGCACTTTACAATATTTTGTTCATTAGCTAGGCGGTCATTAAGTCGGCTAGCAATTGATCATACGTTACATCTCTATTTCACAAATCGGTTATAATTTTAGTTTCTTTGTGCAGGTTATCATTCAACACATTTTGCTTTAAGTTACAGTTTTGTTTTAGTCAAAAAGATCATGACGACACCAATATTTAGTTTTGGTAAAATTTTTACTTCTTGTGTCGCTTTTTCACGGCTGTATTTCGCGGGGTTCTGGTTTTCGAGTCGAAATGAATCCAATTTTCTAGACGAATGTAGATCAAGTAAACTGTGAAATGGTGTTTTATTGAATCTTTTAATTTACCTACCTCGATGTTTTGATCAACTTGCAGCCTCATTTTTGGATGTAACAGAAATACTCGTTTTACCTTCATCACCTAAAAAATGCGCCATCGCTAACCCTAGCAATCTCATATATCAGAGTCCGCTGACACGAAGACGCTCCAGCGCTGTTAATTTACATCAGTCACGAGCACTAAGCTGCGACCCATTGAACTTTAGATGAAGATGTTACGTAAGCCTATGCAAATCATGAGGATGCACCAAACACTGGCTTTATGTAAACACTTTCACGAACTAATAGAGGGTCCATACGTAATGCTAAGGTAATATAAGGGAATGAATCGTGAGGGTTTTGATTTGTTGCTTTATCTTCTCCATCTTTGTTGTCGCTGTTAAGGGTTTTATTATGTAATAAAATTCACACCATGCGTATACCTAAGTGGTTTACCTACTGTATAGCTTTTCGTTAGGTCTTCTTTGGTTAGGAACTTGTTTTCTTTAATGTTGGACAGGTTCTTTATTAATCCTTTTAGAGATTTAAATATTAGCACATTGAGATTTTACCGTCTTTCGCTTTTTGAGGTTTCCAGAAACCACACTGTTTGCGTACTTTGAATTCAATATGCAAAACTCATCTTTAGGTGAATTCACTCCTCAGTATAGCTCTTTGAACTGTTTAGGTTAGCTCCTAACTTTCCACGCCTGTAAGACAATTCACTCTAACAGCAGTGAAATTTCGCGTTTAGCCGTAAACGGCCCTTTTACTGCATATACGTGTAGGAATTTATGTTGTTGGTCGTATGTGGAGATAGTATCTGCGATAGAAGATAGGACCAACAAGTTCAAATATTCCGACCCGTGGTAGATCCTGTATTTATTGGTTTCCTTTCTCATTGTGTGGGCCTCTGTGTATGCCACTTTTACTCACAATATGCTTTACTTTATGGACCTATATCTAACACAGTGCAGTTATTATTTACTTATGACGAAAGCTTATGAATTAGTTTTAGTCTTTATCTGCTTTTCTGGACTTTGCAACATTTTTAAAAGATTTGTTATTGTCATCCATATTTATGTATATCCCACTTCTTGTTTGTACCTAACTTAACAAAATATCATTCTACATTTTTATAAATAAACAACTTTCAAGTCTTGAAGTACCTAACTTGTTGTCGAAATCGCACGGGAGTTTGCTAATAAAAGGAACTTAAATCATGTCATATATTATCAGTTTAATATCGACCTTTTTCCCACGGGGTAAAGCACGATTTTCAACGCAATACAGCAAGCGTGTTTTACACCTGTCTCGCAAAGGATCAAGAAACTTTAATCTAGCTCATTACCGTTCAGTTCAAAAACGGCGTATGTTGCTTTAAAAGCGTGTCTACTTAAGGCGTTGTTCTTGTTGTTTAATCAGATCATTGAGATAAAAGCAAATGCCACGTTACACGAGACTCGTTTCTGCGTTCGACACTTCAACTTCCAATATCACGACTTAGTTATAATTTAAGTTCAACTTAATACATATTTTTTTACTTTAAACATCGGCTTTAAGTTACTGGACTTGGTATAAATACAAGTTTATTAAACCTGATTTTTTAAGCGTTTTATTATATTATCGATGAAGTTATTCCAAAACTAGTTTTGACTTTTAAGAACTTATTTATTTCGATTTAACGATTGCGATTGAGCCACTTGATAATATTGCGATCCAAAGTGGTATTTTTTACAATTATTTATGCCATTAATAGTCATAGCAACGAATTCAAGATTATCTTCATCAGGCCGATAGCATGAAGCACATGAGTGTCAATATTATCTTTTTGCAGTAATCTTTTATCCCAATCCGTATTATTATCAAAACGCTTCAAAGCGTTTTGAAGATTACTTGTAACACTGTGGGGGTTCGTGTGGGAAGAATCCGATATCCTTTCCGTTAGGGTTCTTAGGAAGCGTAGGCACTTGTAATGCATCTGTCATTTCCTTCAATCTAGTTCTTCAAGCTTTATCTCGTTTAAGTTATGGTTTAACTGTAGATTGCAATGGCTGATCTGAGATCGTAAACTGCTCTAACTGTAGGACTGAAGATTCAAACATCATTAATTCTTTTGTGTTTCTTAAGAACTCGTGCTGTTGTCACAACAGTTATATTACTTTACATAAAGCTCTTACCCCAGTAAAATTCTTTTAAGTTTACACTCCACGATGCTTCTTCACTGCTGTGTTACGTCACAGAGCGATATATTCGCACTCACGCCGCTTATTGTGAACGTTAATAGATTCACCCGCGTGTGGGCCATTACAATAAAGCATCGATCATTTGGCTGCGCCGGCGCACAATCGCCGCCGTTAGCAAAGTAAATCGAGGGGTGGATGCGGAAACAGATGGAATGATCCGTGATATTGCAGACGCAACGGTCCGTTTAATGGAAGAGCCTTTAGTTTTCAAGGAGTTAGAACGTACATAAGTTATGAATTTGATAGTGAGTGTGGATTTTGAAGCTCTTAAAAACAGAACGCCTGTATTATGCAAGACATTAGAGGAAAACTGCATAACGGCGTTGCAAGTGTAGTTAGTAGAGAGAGTGGATATGAGTTACAACTTTGTCACAATTTTAGTGCCTATAAAGTATTTTCTATCTGTCTACAATGTAGTGTCCTTAGCAAATCACACAAATCTAAAGCCATCCCTTTTTTTTTGTTTTTGTTCAAATTGATCAGGGTTTTTAAATCTGATGAAAAATGTCTTATTGGTAGTCTCGCTTTTTAATTGATTGATTGCTTATTTTGTACCTCACCACTCTTTCATTATATTTGACAGGCCTCAATTAAACATCTTTAGCAATCTCATCGATAGGTTAACTACTCGTACTAAACGATCAGCAATAATAAAAAATGGCTACTAATTTATTGAAAGTATAAAGTAAGTCGACAAACGATCCATCATCAAGTGTCAAAATGTTTATAATGATAGAATTTATCGACCGTTATCTCTGACATTCAACGTTTTATTCTTTAATCTTTGGCACTAGTTTTTATTAAGTGGTTATCTAGTAATTAGTCATGTGGTATAATAAAACTGTTTTCACTTTAGTGTAGTTATTCTGTTCTGATATTTTCATTTTTATTTGCACCTATTTTATTAGCCACGATCTTGGATGTTTTGTTTAAACATTTTCTTGAGTGCGTTTCCAAGTCATTCTCGTTTTCCTTGGTCGTTCCAACGGTATAATGCTCAGCTCATTCCAAACTACTTTACAATATATCGGAAACATAATCTGCAGAAATGCTCCAAAGGAACCTATCAACATTCATCGGTGTTAGTCTGCCCCCGAACGTGCGCAGGACCGCACCGCAATCCGTTAAGACAATGGCGATGGGTTACTGTTGTTTTACAATACAAATTCCTAACACAAATTACATGTGTGCAGATTTCCGTTGCCGCCTCTCAGACGTTTTTCATTGTTCCGTGTGCATATTGCCGATAGGTTCTTGAACGGTTTCAGTTAAAGCTTATGATATATTTCATGCGTATGACGTTTTCAATTTTCGTGTCTGGTTGGTTAATATTTGTTTGGCCTGGGCTATAAATTCACTATACATTTTCTTCTGTGGATATTTGAACAGGTTATTAAAGAGATTTTGTAATTGTGAATCTGGATATATCAAAGCTAGCCTCTTGGGCGTCGTAGTAAACAATAACATTACCCCTATCTGAGAGTATTGTTGCTACTACTGCTGATTATGATGATAGGCTACAAACTTCAATAGATTAATCATAATTTCATTCTAATTCTACATCTTCAATAGTGCAAAATATAGATTTGTTTTTAGAATCTGAAAGGTTTCGAAGAATTTCTCCTTAATTAAATTTTAATGACTATCATATTTTGAATCCGTTAAGAATTGTTTTATAGTCATCATTATTACTAATAAAAATAAATTTTGACTCCGTATGGCCTAAGTTATACTCATCAACCTGTCCAAGAGGGAATCATTAGCGGGAAGGGTAATAAAACTTAAGTATACTTATGATAGTAACAATTAATAACTCGATTTATCGATCGAACTATCTACCTCGTAAACGATGCATCGTTAGCAATTATTATCTACCGATTTGATTAAGACCATCCATTTCATCCAGTAAGTTTTCAATACAGTGCAGAGGTCTAGCAAGATTTATGGGAATATTCGACTGTAAAACAAAACGTTGTAGTAACATATTTTATTTTCCTTATTCAATCTAAGGTCATCGTGAACACTAATTTTTAAAATAAAGAGCGCAACATATTTTTATGGCATCCAGTTTCAATACACGCCATATCTTAGCATCAGTCGAAGAACCATAATTACATTAATCTAAATTTTGTTACATTCTAAAATTACCGTGACAATGAAGACCAATTTCCCAAACGTTTATATTGAAGACGATACTAATAGGATTATGAGTAGGTATTATATGAGACGTCAATGTGCCCTACTATTCGTAATTCATCGTAATAGTGTTAACGGATTATACGGTCCGTAATCAAGGCTAACAGTAATCGCATATCTGGATAAAGGTGTTGATTTATTTTCATTTTTGTAGGGCTTCGATTCAAATGATTTGTTTATTATAAGTGGGTGTCAACTGTTTATTGGAATTTTAGTAAGTTTCACTAGATTTTTTTTTTCTGATTTAAACATTTTGATTGTTAAAACCACTTCAGCTTCTACTGTTTGGTTCTATTTTGGTATATCAAGGAGTTTTCTGATTTTAGTTATAACATCACTCGCGGATTTATTTATATTATAAAGTCTAGTATTCGGCATTCCTAACATCGCACTCGGCATACCGCTAGTCCAAGTAGATGCTATGTACTAACTATCTGTGCTTACAAACATCGACAATGCATCAAACGAGACTCTAGTTAGTCTCTTACAAGATAGCTTTTGAATCTGAGAAATTTAATAAAGCAATAATTTTTATTTATGTCTTTCTTATATAAATTGTATCTTATCTGCGTCTGGTTCTTCATTTCTGCCTACTATTTGATTCTATAACACCTGTTTCAATTTTTAACAATTACTCAATGCCTTATCAGTATTCATAGTGCATATCTAGCGTGTTCAACAAATAGTAATTCGCAGTCCCGTCAAACGTTATGTCCCTTCGCCAGGGGGCCTTCGCGAGACATCCCTTTAGCATGCAAATACAATGCGTGACAAATTAAAACTACGTGCTAGCAACGTCGGCTTCGATCCAATGTCGGACCTAGCAATAATGCTAATTGAGATATGATTTATGAGAACGAAGAAAGAATGTGCAATTGTGCACTCCTTCATATTGCAGGAGAGAATAATTTTCTCGTGAATGGTAAAGATGGGACATTATTATAATGTTAGTTTGCACACATTACCCTCCCACGAGGTGGACCGTTGACTTGATGAAGGCTACGGGAAATTACTAGGTGTGAGGCGTACAGGACCATCCATATGGCGATATTTGGAGAAGCCATGTCCAGCAGGGACATCATTCGGCTGAAATGATCATACATAGGCTTGATTATTAAAACACAGGTTTTGCAATCCGGAACACAAATATCGATTCTAATCTAGGTTACAATTTACAATAACAACCATTTGAGCTTCTCCTTTCAATGTAACAATTCCTCTAAATAAAAGATTTGCACTTATAAAAGTAAGTTCATCCGTTAGCTGTATCATTGCATTATCTTATTTATTGTCGTCTCCGCCCACAAACTTAGATGTTGCGTTAGACTTTTAACGATTTCTCATGATTTACCCTGTCTTCTGAATAGCCTGTTAATACTGGGTCTGCTTTTTGCACTGACTTGCAACCGGTCAGGACCGCTTCGCTTGTTTTATTGCACCTATAAACCACTATAAATAATTTCACTTAAAACAAGCGCGCATTACAGATAACGCCTTAAGACTTTTTGCATAAAATCAAATAACTCCATTTAATATATGAAAAGTTTTCGCTTCTTTGTTTGAGTTGAACCGCGTGGGAAGTAAGAGCAGGTGATGCATTCATTTGCAGATCTGCATAGAGTCCGTCGCGTCTGCATTAAAAATAAATAATATGAGATTGTGTTAATAAGAATTTATTTATGTGAGAATATTAATCGGTAAGCTGGCATTGTAGCAATTTCATAATTCGTCTTGAATATGCTGTCACACATATTTTTCTATTTTAGCGATAAATAAGTGGTATGTACATTGCATGCGTAAGCAACTAAGTATTGTTCCAAGTCATATGAAGCTGCATATGACATTAGTAATACATAATAAACATGGACTTATATCTATGCATTTGCATATTACTTGTATCAGGTCATTTTATTCTGAACTGCACACATTTTAAGAGCTTTTGCACGTTCAAGTGTTTACGGCGAATATTTACTTGTTACTTTGTTATATTGACTTACAATATGCGCTTGACCTTAATCGTAATTAGAATTTACAGGCTTGCTAGCAAAGGAGAATTGTCCTTTGTTATGTTTTCTGAACCTTGTGATGTAGGATTTAGGAAGTAGGGTTACGAAACCACAATAGTAGTAAGACGTAATAATAAGATAGTTTATGCGTGCTCTAATTCCGATTAAATGTAACCTGAAGTTAAATTATGAAACTTCGTGCAAATGTCTCTACATTGTGTGCAAGTAATAGAAATTGAAAATACGCAGTCACGCGTAAAGCTAGAATCTCACAATACTGCGGATGAAGTATTACGACATAAAACCGCTAATGAACGCTTTACTTGTTTCTTAATGAAAACCGAACCCTAGACTAACCACACGCATAATACTTAGCAAAGCAAAGGACAGAAGGAGCAGAATTCGTAAAAGAAGCTTCTTTGTTCACAATTTAAAATTATATGAAGTTCAATTTATTCACATTGCCGCAAAAGCAAGCAATGAGAGTGCATACATTTTCTGAATATCGCCTACAAACTATCTGCCTATAAATTCCACTATAATGTAGAACCCCAAGGCTTTGAGGTCTTAAGCTTCGAAACGATATATTAACCGGGGTATCAATACAAATAATTTATACGACACCATTTATTTTTCTGTTCTAGCTGGTGGGATTTCAATGATTGTAAATTGCATTATGATATAAATGGATTTGTTAAGTGTTCCCAAGGCTGCGCCTGTTTGCTTAATCGTGAGAATTGGTGGTGTGATAACTATGTAGTTTGTAATCCGATTAATGTTATCTGCTTCGGTAACAGAAAGTCCAACACTGGGATTTGTTGGTAGCCTGTCATGTTCACTTGTAAAATATTGTTGGAACAGAGACTGACGCAAGTACTTAATCATTGCACCCTTCAACCTCCAAAGTTCGTAGACCAAGTAGCAAGTCCTATCAGAAATATAAAGTTTTAGCACGGATTTTACATGAAGCACTTTTGAAGTACAATCAATTCTTATCAAATAAGGTATATTATCTTTGAGATATTATAAACAGGAATTATAGTTTTTCACAATTACTCGTAGCTGAAAAATTTCAGATATCAATAACACGTAGCGCTTAAAAGGATTCTTCTTTTAAATTGACTACTGTGATATCTGCATCTGCTTTTTACAATTTATCTTTGCGATATTCCCCTAAAGCTTTATTGTTATTGCATTGGTGCGATAAGTAGCAACCCTTAATGCATTCCTGATATTTCAAACAGCTTCAAAACTAAATCTTGTGAATATGTTATTTATTATAATTTAAATCCCTTGATCGCAAATATTCGCATTACCATCAATAAGGACAGAAATATTTGCGTTAATCCGAGCCGTTATTACAAATGTGAGAATGAGTTTGGTCTACTTATGATTCGACTGTTTATCTGAATTGGTTTACTTTGAATTTTGCATCAATATACATAAGTATAGTCAGAAACATCCAACAAATTGAATATAAGTAGTCTATTATTATCGAGACCGTTACAAGAAATCTAATCCTCGTGGGCAAATCCTCGTACAAAAGTTTTATCATTATCATTAACTTGGCTTATTGCAGTAAGCTAGTTTATTATAATTTAAAGCCATCGCTTACAAGCTTTCCCATTACCATCAATAAGATCATAGATACAGGCGTTAATTTGTAATAAGCTTGATGCGTTTTTATCGCAATCTCGCTTGTCAGTTTAGTGTCTGCAGTCCCTTGACCTAGAACCGCTTTCAAGATTAACTTCGCTACTTTGATTCGTATTACACTTTGTTGCAGATTTATTATCTTGTTTGTTATTATTTTGCTCTTCTATTATGCACCTATTGTTGGTGTAGTATGTCAGTAGACAGTCGTTATTTCATTTGTCTATAACCGAGTGAGTGAAAACACGTGTAGTTATTGTTCGCCTATATCGCATATGGATAAAAGTGTTGTTGGATTTTCTATTGTATTTTGTTTGAGGTATTGCTTTCTTTATTATTTTTGAATGTTATTTGAGCTATTAAGTATTTTCCATATCATATTTTATTGTTACGTGATAGAGATTTTTCTCGCCGATTGGTCGTTAATCTCTCAAATGTTACTGTCGTATGAGTGAAAGTAAAATGTTAGTGATTCGCGTAGGTATGGATTAATTTGTTTATACTTCTGGAGCAGTCGCCTCAGTAACAATAGAAACTGCAGGATTAGCAGCTTTACGTGATATTGCATTAAGATTAACATTTTCATGTATAGCCGTAAAGCTTATTGTTTTGAAGCTCGTGGGCGATGCTCGATGAGGTTACATGCTGACTCTACTTATTTGTAGCTACACCACACGCACTGCCTTTATTTTAAAAGGAAAATCCTTGAGGCCAGGTAAATTATCTTACGATTTAGAATCAGGCATTGATACCTCTTTTTCAGACAATTTGAAAATATGCATGCTACTTTTTATTTGCTACACTAATTAATGTTCGGCTCTAATAAATGAATATGAAAGAATAATAAAAATATCTTTATCAACAACGAATTTATAAAGTTTAAAAGCTGCCAATAAGAAATAAGATGTCGGACGGTCGACTTTAACTTCAAAGTTCACCACGCCCGTGGTGCCTGCGCCACAGAAAATGGTTTTTGACGAGAAACACTAATAAATGTGTTCTGTCGGGGGACTTTTTATGTAAGAAACTATTCTACAAACTGGACGGAGATGAAAAATTTTGTTTTGTAGATCTAGTAATTTTCGAGATATCGTGTTTAGTCAGTGAATGAATGCGTGACTTTTTTATTTTTATTTAAACAGTTTAACTAACGTCTTGTCAAAAGCACAAACTTTTTAGTTCATTTTTTGACATGGCAGTCGTGTTTTTTTATTTTTTTTTTAACGCATTACCCATAGTGCTATTCGTTAAAAAGCTTCATGAAAAATCAAATTTATCTAATCTACCTACGCACTGACTTATAAGATACAAAAAAAAAATGTACCTACATGAAACCTCTTGCATTTTGAATATCTTATTTGTTTTTAGTATTTTTACCTGACTGTATTTTCTCTCTCTTTTATTGCACTTCCACTGTTTTTCTCTGCATCACCTAAAGGTTGACTGGTAGGAAATGCCTAAGCCATTAAGTCCGCTTCTGTAGTATTGTGTGCATAAAGTTTTTTATAAACAAAAATCAGTAAAAATATTTAAAAGAATATTTTTCTTTGGTTACAGTGAGATGGCGCGGTGGAGTGCGCTCCAGCATGGACGATCAACGGTTTGGCTTGTTCTCTTCTGCCTACTGCAAGTGGCGAGGGCAACGCCCGGTAAGTACCTTCCTATACTTAGTCCATTACTTAGTACTTTATACAAGTTGGTAGAGAAACAATGCATTTCCTAAAAAGAGATCATTGTAACCTACTCGTAAATGCAAGCAACTGTTTTGATGATGAGTTATGTTATTTCTTTCTTTATATAAATTAAAAAAATATTGTCATACCCGCACAACACGCAGTCAATTTGTTTTGTAATTATTTATAAGTTAGCTTTATAGTAAATATTAATTATTTAGTTAAAATAGTGACAAAAGGCGTGACTGTTGAGCTTTAGGTTGCGCTTTAATCGGCTAAAGTGTTATTCGGTTTTTTCCATTATAAATTCATCAGTAGGAGACAAGAACTCACCAAAATGTGTTGCCAACTTGCCTCGTAAAACACATAAACTATAGTTTATATGGGTTCTGAGCCTGAACTCTGTCTGCTAGTCGGATTGTCATCCCATCGAACTTTGAGAGTTAAGAAACAGAATGTACCTGTGTTTGCGCACATATTTCTGCAATATATTTTCTGCATTCTTGGCTGGTCTCCATTATGGTTGGTCACCGTGGCCGAAATTCTTCCGGGATGATTTATTAAAGACTGATCATGATGAGCACAATGCCTCTTTTTCAGGAATAGCTTTGTTTCTGTTACAACCTGTATGTCAGCCTAACAGTAAATGTAACAAAATATAAGTTATAGTATCTCTTCGTACTAAACAGAGCCTCCTGTTAGACCGTTAAAACAAAACGATGTCTAAGACAAATGGGTGATCTAAGATTTTATCGCCCATCGAGATGGTTTATCAGCTTTTATGACACCTTCAAAGTAAGTGCTGGCTTATTAATAAGACAAAATTTATAAACCATGTTACCCCACTGGTACTGAAAACTTAAAATCCGACCGCACCCTTAGTCATTAAAATACCTAACTCAAAATGGAGTATTTGTTAATTGAATCTTAATTTGTATGTTTAAGATTCAATTTTCAATAACCTCTTCTTTAAGTTCGATCTTTTCACGATTGAGTGAAATTGAGTGTCCGGAACGTTTTACATAGATCTATGAAATCCAAGATAAGCCACACGCTGACTTAGATAAGTACGTCAAAGTATTAGCTTATTTTGGTTCCTGATTTAAAACATACACAAATAAATGCTGTCTGTCTAACAAGATTAAATCATGAATAATAGTGTTTGTTAACAAAAGATCAATACTCCATTGTGGTTTATTTACAAATAATGCAAGTTGAATGGATCGACTAATAAAATACCGTCATCGCTGCAGTCATTCATTCATTGAAACTAAACGTATCCAGTGAAGCTTGTAAAATTAGATCTGTGGAATGCCATTGAAGCTGAAAAGTAATAATTGGCCGGAAAAGTGTTGTTATTTGGATGATTTTTGACAAAAAGCGTCTAATTATAATTATATGACAATGTTTACTTAATAACACAATAGAGTATTATTTAACCGACCTCAAAAAGAACGAGGTTTTATATTTGGCTGAATGCATTTTTTATGGGAAACAATCAAAGCACGTCTCCAGGTCTGAGTGAAGCGAGAGTTTTACTGGCTAAAATTCACCTGTATTCTTTCGGTTGCCTTTTGCGTGCGAGTTACAATAACTTTTTCCAACAATCCTATGGCCCTGGTTGAAGCCTGGAGCCCTGGAATACAATGGAACTTAAATCGAACGCGCCGTTCGCTTGGGGTTTAATGAATTAAAAACAAAATACTTACTTATCATACATAATCTAATAAAAAAAAGGTAAAGAAAAAATAGAGGGAAGTAAAACTGCGCCCCTCTAAGAGTACTTTACCTAATAGAGTTGAGTAACCTGTTACAGCAGTATTTAGTAGTATACAGAATATTAAATTACCCTTTTTACATTATATTACGGTTGACTGAGTCATTCTGTAACAAAACATAGGTACCTATAACAATTAAATTTCAAGCTCCAAATCTTAGCAACAAATATTTTTAACGCTGACCGGCCACATCCATGTTTCTGCTAAGTCAAAATGCCCTTAGACAAAATGGCGCTACAACATTTCCCGTAACATAACTGCAGTACATTCCAACTAATTTATTTACAACAAACACAGTATTAATTGCCTAAAACCCTAAACGAACGATATAACAGAATCCTACCTACTTCGAGAACGTTACAAACCGTATTTTCTAATTGGAACAGATACTTATAAGGGAAGTCCCGGTTTCCTTTAGCGGATCTAAAGTATATGTGCTTATTAAGATCATGTATTGATACTAATTAACACTGTCTTTTATGGTTTGCGTTTTATATTTCGAGCTAGACACACTAGCTTTTATCCTTTATATTATAGTAAAAGTATTTATCATTATATTATAGTAAAATTTAGCTTATGTCACTCAGGAATAAATCAGCTTTCTATCGGTGAAATTATTTCAGCAATCGAACCAATACTTTCAGAGACAGTAAGTACCTCTACAAACAAAACAAAACCATAAAAAACAAACTTTACCTCTTTACAATATTAGTATTTAGTTTAGACTAGCTGACACACACGGTTTTACTCGCATGTTGGATTGTAGCTCCGCTTTCGAGTCGTAGCGTGATGTTCTACAGCCTCTATTCCTCATGAATCTTGCTATCATATACAACAAGAAATATAATTTAACGCACAACCTTAAAGTAGTATATCCAGAATCGACTGCTGGATCGATTTTAGGTTTTTTTTTTAATCAGGTACTTATTTTTTTTTTTTTTAATAAGGTTTAATAAATCTTGGTTACCTCACTAGCGTGTTTGTATATGCTTGCGTAGTTACCAATACCAATGCGCTACCAATGACATGAGCCAATCCCTAATATATTATTTGCCTACAATTAGGATAACTTTGTTTTTTTCTGTCAGTTGAAAGCTCCCTAGAGATGAATTGTCTTCAGGCAACATTAGAACTACTTTCCGGGTATAAGTAATGAAAAAGTTTTTCATCCCATTCAAGTAAAATTTTAGAGCTTGAATTAAGTATAATTGTAACTTAATTTTCTAGTTGGGGTGTAATAAGGGTGTGCATTAATCCAGTTACATCATGTTGTAGGATTTTTGCCAACTGACTGGTATTACTAAATAATAACGCATGCAATCAAACATTATATTTTTACAGATAGGGCTTTTTATGGAGTTATTTGCCTACACATCCCTATAATAGTAGTTTATGTGACTAGGGGATAAAGCAGTGTCTTTAAGTCGCGGGCGGCATGTTGAATTCCGAACGAAACGAAGGTTGCTGATTTTAATCCCGAACGATAGTGAGGGATTTATAAAATTAACTCCCGAGCAATGCGAGGGAGTTAATAAAGAAACCTGAGTGAAGTGAGGAATTTAAGCCGCCCAAGACAAAGACAGCTTTATCCCCGTGTTGCATACTCTACTTTTTACACCATCTGTGAGATAATCAAAAGACAATTTGGTCGACCAAATCATATATTAGAGAAATATAAGTAGGTATTATATTTACAAGTTCATCAAACAGACAAAATTCACTACTCCAAGATTCTATAGTTTCAATTTTCTATAATGCTCTCGTGTCATCAGTACGCACGTTTTATTCTATTTTCTTTTTTTTGTTAGTGGCCAGTTTGAATCATAGTGATAACATAGCTACTCTTTGGTTTGAATTTCGAGTCAACTTGTTCGATGCGCCTACATTTTAATTCACAATGTTGACGATTCTTGATGCTCCAAATTCAAATCTCATTATTCCCTAGGGATCGGCCATACTGCATTATCTCCCTAGGCATATAATGACTTGCTTTAAGCGAGGTTTATATGACGTGTAAAACGACATTATCGAGCAGATGGTGTAAAAAATTCATTACATCATTATCTACCAGTATAAAGCATCAAGTAACTATAATTTATTTCCTGGTTGTTTTGAGAAGTGATTAATTATTATGAATCCTTAGCTTGCTAGTTTCTCTTCTTGATTACTTTTACAAGTATAATCAGAGGTCAAAAGTGCTGTAGCACTCTACCATTGTGTCTAAATTTTCTTTGTAGTTGAAGTTCAATGGTCTACATCTAGTTTATGCAATACTTTAGATTCTATGCTACAAAGTAAATTCATCAACTCGTGAACCATTGACTCTTTTAAAGTAATTTTAGTAATTTTGGCATTGGCTTTTGACTCTTTTTTTATGGTGGGAAAAATCAACCAATGACAACCCCCGCTTTTGGGCCGAGCCGGAGATAGTGTCAGACTCTTGCGGACTAAAAGCCCACCCCGTTCCTTCTCGCCTTCATAACAGGGCTCAAGTTCCCTTTCGGATAACCCTGGCCCCAGTAGGCTTCGACCCGGCTGGGCCCTTGCTATTGCTGACAACTCCTTGAGGGGCGCGGGAACAGTGCGCGCCGTCGACGACTTGGGCTCGGTCCGGACAGTTACCGGACGGTCGGACAGCGAACTACCCATTGCTCACTGTCCGCAAGCCCGCGCCTACGGTGGCGCGAAATCAGGATCGGAGCCCCGGCGGCGGCGGCGAGAGCACCATTGCCTGATGCGGTCGGCCTCTTCCTTTGGGAGCATTACTGCTTCGCAGAAGTCGGCGACCGCCTGCCACTCCTCCTCGCTCCAGACCATGGCCTCAAAAAAGGCCCGGCGCAAGCGGTCTCCGCCGCCAATCGCCCCTACGAGGACACGGCGATGCTCCGCCCAAGCAGGGCACATCTCGACTTTGTGCTCCATCGTGTCCTCCGGGCATTCCGCACAATGGCGACACTTGGAGGCTTTTGACTCTTGATTGTATATAGGTAAGCAGAGGTGAGAGAGTGGACTAATTTAGACGTGGGCGAAGGCACATCGGCGAGTCTTAGACTTACGACTGTCGCAACCCAGTGTTCGAACATGATCGTCGCTAACCATCAGGTGTAATAGTGTCAAACGCGAGCCTATAAATTATAAAATAAAAACCCTCGTTATTAAAGAGTCCTTGCTTGTGTGAAGCCGTCGTAGATAAGACAAATACTTGACCCCTTTTGACTGCTAACGAACAAAACTGATTTAAATGAACTTTAGCGTAAGTGCAAAAATACTATGTCCTAGATATTTTATCTGATTAAATAGTTCCCTAAGAATGTGAGTAAGTAACACCAGTGCAAAATTAATTTTTAGCTTGTTAACGAAACATTTTAATGAAAATCTCTAAACTTTATATTATATAACTACAGTTACCTCGTTCATAGACTCGGTAACAGCCACAAAGCTAAATCAGGATTCTCTTGGCTTTCATTATTAAATTTACTAACTTTACGAGCAATCTTAAACTATCCCTTACAGTAACTTATTTATAATTTTCGTTATGCTATGAGCTATGGAGTTATTTTATGGGATAATATTTTATTATTCAATTTAATAGTGCTGGAAGATTAAAGTGATTAGCAGATTGTATTGATATGAATAACTGGATGGCCATTAATTTTTAATAGCATCTTTCAATAACAGGAATGAGGAAAATGTCTTCGTGAGACGTTAATCATAATATTTTAAAGTATTTGTATGGGTTCGTTAAAGCTGTATTTTACGCAATGTGAAAATTATATTTCCTTATATAATGTGATATATAACAACTAGCTGACCCGGCAAACGTTGTTTTGCCATATAAATATTTTTTTTTTATCACTAAGGGGTATGAAAAATAGATGTTGGCTGATTCTCAGACCTACTCAATATGCTCACAAAATTTCATGAGAATCGATCAAGCTGTTTCGGAGGAGTACGGGAAAGAACATTGTCACACGAGAATTTTGTATATAAGATCAATTAATTTAGAATGTGTTTACCTATTGTTTTTGGTAGTAGAATAAAAGGCTATTTTATTTTATTATTTTATAAAAAATCGTTCGTGCTAAATTTGAAGGCTTAGCCCTCTTAGGCTTATTGGTCCGGTCGCCCTGGTCTACCCTTTTTTAAGGTGGGAAGTGTCAGACTTTTACTGAGTAAAACCACACCTTTCCTTCAGATGCCCTTTGCGTTCTAGGACCGAGTCGCCGTCAGCGACTCATACTTTGCTTGGACAGCTGGACAGCGAGTTACTCATTGCCTGCATCCACTTTCTGAACGACTCTGTTGTTATATTGTATACTAGCTTCTGCCAGCGGCTTCGCCCGCGTGATTGTTGTGTAGTGAAGTCATAAGATGATTTTCCATCTATTGGTATAAACAGGCGGACTGCATTTCAACTGCAATCCAACTGCAAACTGCAGTTGCAGCAGGCGGAGCGTGCGGGCGGGTGGGTTTGCAGTTCTATTGCATTCGTGTCAACTGCTTTTAAACTGCAATTTGCAGTTGAAATGCGGTCCGTCTGTTTAGACCCTTAACCTTTTAATCGTGGAAATTACAGACACAATAGAAAGACAATAGGTGCGCGAACGCCGGCTCGCTTTTGGTTTAATGAATTAAATAAAAAAGACACTGACCTGCAAAATGCCAACAAACTTAAGACAACTTTGAATGTCGCAGGCTAAACTAGAGCAACTCGCGTTTAATAAACAATTAAGATATTTCGGAAACTATCCACGCTATCCGTTCGGATATCTCTAGTCGGCGCACCTCGATATACAGTTAACATTATCTCTAAACAATTTAATGGGAAAAGGAAAGGCAACGTTTGCAAAACCCTAATTAATTGTTTAAAGGCCTAACGAAGCTAAGGTCTCGTGCACCTGTCGATTCTCTTATTTATTACTGTTTGTTTCGTGTGAGAGTATTCGCTTATACGGTTTGCAGAACAATAGCTAAGCTAAGTTAGTTTAGCTTAGCTTGCATAGCTGACTCAGTATTCCTGGCTACGCATCAGCATTTATAACACACTGCGCACACGTGTACTACACACGCCGATCTAGGCGTGTCGGTCTCCATAGATTTTATATGGGTACAATAACCGGCACGGATCTTGAGCGCTGGCTTCAAGTAACGCAGATCAGATCAGTCGCAGAAGTCAAATATTCGGTCTCTTTAGTGGTACGAAGTGAGATGCGACGGCGGGGAGTGTCAGGATTGGCTCGCCGCGCCATCGTGTCATAGACGTCACTCCTAATTCGTTTCCTGCGTTGCTGCATGTATCCAACAACAAGAGCTAAGTTAGTTTAGCTTAGCTTGCATAGCAGACGCCGTGTTCCTAGCTACGCATCGACATTCATAACTAACTTAGCTTCGTATATTTTAAGCTAGAACTACACTGCGCACACGTGTACCACACACGCCGAGCTGGGGCGCGTCGATCTCCATACATTTTATATAGGTACAATTACCGGCACGGATCTTGAGCGCTGGCTTCAAATTGCGCAGAAGTCAAATATTCGGTCTCTTTAGTGTTGCGAAGTGAGATGCGAAGGCGGGGAGTGTCAGGATGTGCTCGCCGCGCCATCGTGTCGTAGACGTCACTCCTAATTCGTTCCCTGCGTTGCTGCATGTATCCAACAACAAGAGCTAAGCTAAGTTAGTTTAGCTTAGTTTGCATTGCTGACGCAGTATTCCTAGCTACGCATCGGCATTCATAACTAACTTAGCTTCGTATATTTTAAGCTAGAACTACACTGCGCACACGTGTAGGTACTACACACGCCGAGCTGGGGCGCGTCGATTTCCATACATTTTATATGGGAACTAGACTACACTTGATACACGCCACGCGATGACGTTCCACGTACTTAGCAGGCGTGTTACACGTGTGCGTCGGTCTAATGTAGTTCTAACGTGAGTTAGCTCACATACAGTTGCCATCACGGATCTTGAGCGGTTGCGTAGAAGTCAAATATTCGGTCTCTTTAGTAGTGCGAAGTGAGACGCGGGGGCGGGGAGTGTCAGTGATTGGCTAGCCGCCAAAGACCTTATACCCTAAAACTTTTTAACGTTTTAGGGTATAATGTCTTTGCTCGCCGCGCCATCGCGTCATAGACGTCACTCCTAATTCGTTCCCTGCGTTGCTGCATGTATCTAACAACGAAGACGATTGGCTCGCCAATGTATGGAATGCGCAAAGCGATCCCCACTCTGACGCCGAGCGCTCAAGATCCGTTCTGTTATTTGTACTAGACTTGTAGAGCTACACTTGATACACGCCACGCGATGATGTTCTACGTACAAATCAGGCCTGTTGGTCTAGTGGTTAGTGACACTGACTGCTATGCCGGAGGTCGTGGGTTCGATTCCCACCCAGGAAAATGTTTGTGTGATGAGCACGAGCATTTGTTCTGTGTCTGGGTGTAATTTATCTATAAAATGATGTATTTAGAAATATATAAGTATGTTTATCAGTTGTCTAGTACCCATAACACAAGCTCTGCTTAGCTTGGGACTAGACAGCGCTGTGTGATAGTCGTGAAATATTATTATTATATTATTATTATTAATCAGGCGTGTTACACGTGTGTGTCGGTTTAATGTAGCTAGCTAGCTTGAGTTAGCTTACATAGCTTAGTATAGTTTGCGGTCTGCACACAAGTATGGAAAACTGCGTCGGCTATGCGAGCTGAGCTAAACTAACTTAGCTTAGCTATTGGTCTGCAACTCGTATTATTCTATCTTTGAAACTAGTGGCTTTGTAGTTTGCCCTTATCTTAATGCATTGTGTTTGGTTTCCACGGTGATAAATGTGGGATTAATGGGCCACAGATTTGTATACGATGTGCTGGGAATGTTAGAAAAAGGCGGTATGCTAATTGATGTGATTGAGTAATTAGTTTGTCGAAGAAAAAGTGCTGTGAATGTTGTATGGGTCTTGTTTATTTCCGGAACGACGTCACGCTCAAGAGATTTAGTAGGACTAGCTTTTGCTCGCGACTTCGTCCGCTTAGAAGTCGAAAATGGTTCTAATAGGACAGATATTCGTTTTTTTTACGTCATCTATTTTGTAACCTTCTATCTAGTAAATAAAATGAAAAAATCACCGAAAACTTTGTACTTAGGTACTCGCATCATTTCCGATCAACTGAACCAAATTGGCTGATTTTGGTCTGAAAGATTCATGGACGTCCAGAGAGAGTTAATCCAGGAGGAAAATACTAAATAAGACAATTTTATTTTCCCATAGGTACCTAGATATTCCTACTTGTCAACTATGAGTTAACAAATATGTGTCAAAATTAAAATGTAATTTAAATCAAAAGCACTAAGGATTATTTGTATTAACATTGGAAGTTAATAAACCTCGAAAATAACTTTTTATCATTTTATAACCCCTTTAGGGGATGAATTTCAATAAACTACGTAACTCATTCCTTCAATTCTTTTTCAGAAACCGTCATTTTGAGACACAATAGTAATACAATAGAGCGTTCGCTCGCTTAGGGTTTAGTGAATTAAAGAAAGTTCATTGAATTGCATTTGAAGTAGATTGGACGAAGGAATCATGTTGTCCCATACAAATTTTGCCCCCTTTCGAAAAATCCTTTCTTATCGGATGCCTATGTCATATAAAGAACATATATCCTTCTAGTTTCAGGGGTGCTATTCTCTAAGAAAACAGCCTTACCGCAGTACATTGAATTAACAATCCAAAGCCCCTTTACATTGGATTGTTAATTCAATGTACTGCGCTCACGACTCGTCACTGTGCCAGCGCTGAGCTCAAGGCTATTTTCTAAGAGAATAGCACCCCAGGTCTTCACGATCAGTAGTTTAGGCTGTGCGTTGATCCGCCAGTCAGTCATTAAGGACAAAACATTTCAAAAATTCTTACCTATTTAAGAACTCTGTTTTCTGTCATAATTAACGAAGTTGTAATGATGTAATGCATATCCTTTTCTTTTTACAGGTCCATGTGAAGTGGAAACGGGCCAGTCTAGCATTATAGTTGATATTGAAGAGAGCAGAGGAGATCGTAAGTAAAATATACATATTTTAAATAATAATAAAAACATATAATTTAAAATAAAATATAAATATAATATTCAAAATCATCAATACAATTTTGGGTTACAATCAATTTACACGGTGTGTGAAAAAGTCACACACCAAATCCCCACCATAAAGGCGCTGTCAATATTAAATTGCTGTTACTGATTTGTGGTTGACAGCACCAACCAGTTACTGGAAGAATTAGTTAGCCGAAGAAGACATGAAAACCATAGATATTGATTAGTAACAAAAGACTAATCGCTTTCACGTCTTTACCGTTAGTTGCGTCATTATTCATAGCTATTTTACAAATTTCTTAACTCGTATGTTGATTTCCTCCAATTCCAGAGGTGAACCAAAGCACAGTACCAGCCCAGCTACCAATAGTCGGGGAGCCAGATGTAGACGTGTTGTTATCCACGGTGTTCCCCAAGGGGCCAACGTTGTTCCAGCTTGATGGGAAGCGGCTGCAGCTCCTACAGCCTCTCGATAGAGATAAGGATAACTTGTCGCATATGGTGTTTCAGGTATTGTGGATATATTAACTAACTTAACTTAGGGCCGATGCATGCTGGGGTTTCGGGATTATTCGAAAGAGTTACCGTGACCCTGAAGACACAAACAGGTTTTAGTCAGTTGAAGTTTGCCGTTCCATATCGCTCCAACCAGAGCGGAAGAAATCATTTGATGATTTATCACGTAAAAAGAAAAAAGGATTTTAATGAATTAGCAGTTAAATTTTGTCAAGCGTAAGGCATAATATTTTTAGAAAGCTAATATCGCTTAGAACACCAAATTTTTCTAAACGTCTTTTTAATGAATGATCAATGCATTAAAAAACTTTCGGCGCCGTGATCTCCCCTTCTACCTGACATCATTTTGAAGTCGCCTTGATGATGGAATTATTATGTAACATGATTTCAATACAGCCTGCTTTTGGCAGCAGTAACTCATTCTTATAGGCATAATAATGAGGAAAATGTTTTGTAGCCAATTGTCAAACTGCATAATCTTCTTCATTCTCAGATTGAAAAGTATATTTATGTTAGCAACAGCCCACCTTTCTAAGCTTCTGACGATTAACATATGCATATCGTAAACCACTGCATACGAAGTGTCTAATAAGATGCACGCAATCTTGTTAGATAACTCAATAAAACGTGTGGACGGACGATTGAACAGTTTTAATACACTGCCGGTGACTATAGGTCATTGATTAAGTAACAGTTACACAACAAATACAGAACTTCTTCATACACAGTTCCCACGATCAAAAACTTATTGTCAAATCATCTAAATAAGTAAGCCATTATTTATCATTGTTAAAATAAATTATCCATCATAATCATCCTATGATAATTTGTCATATAATTTATAAAGATCTCTAGACACTTCATAGGTAGCTTGTTAACATTTTTAAACAATCCATTTCTAACTTTACAATTCGGAATTAGAGTTCCAAATTCAGTGGGCTGTAGATACAAATATGGACCGATATATTTCCTCTTAACCGAATTAAGTCTATTAATATATCGCCTAAAGCTAATAATATGGTAGTTATTAATCGGTGTTAGAAGTAATTTGGGTTATAATTAATGGGTATTTTGCAGCTGGTCTGCCAAGTGAAAGCGACGAAGAAGCGGCGAACGATACCAGTCATAGTAAGAGTATCGGATATCAACGACAACGCGCCGGTCTTCCAAGGGACGCCGTATGAATCTACTGTTTCTGAGGTAAGATGCTTATAGTCCTTATCCTTACATTAGCGATCCTCTATGATTTTATTATATCTCTATGGTTTCATCCCTACTGGGGCCAGGGTTATCCGAAAGGGCGCTCGAACCCTGGTATGAAGGCTAGAAGGAACGGGGTGGGTCTTTTAGTCAGTAAGAGTCTGTCACTATCTCCCGCTCCGCCCAAGAGCGGGGGTTGTCATTAGATGATTTTATCCCACCATAAAAAAAAATGATGGCTTCATCCCTGTTTATAAGTAGTTACTGCACCGCCCCCGTGGATCGTAGTTTGATGTTATATATCATAATTTCAGCCGATAGACGTCCACTGTTGGACATAGGCCTCCCCCGAGTGTCGCCACAATGAACGATCCGATGTTATATATAGCCTATATAAAAGTATTCTTTGAAAAAAGGGCTATCCAACAATAAACCAATTTTTTTAATTCGAACTTATAGTTTCTGAGATTAGCGCGTTTAAACAAACATTAGTTTATGTATTATAAAACAAAGTCCTTCACCTCGTCTCTCTGTGTGTTCACGACAAACTCAAAACCTACTTAACCGATTTTCATGCGGATTTCACCAATAGACAGAGTGATTCATGAGGAAGGTTTAGATGTATAAAATATGCATATTTTAGTGGAGAAAAGCCGAGAATTTTAATGATTTCTAACACTCGTGCGCAGCTGTTGCGGGTCGTTTGTAATATCATAAATTAAAGAATCGCCAAACTTAAGGGGCAGTGGGCAGGGCACATTGCTCGCAGAACAAATGGTCGATGTGGACGAAAGGTTCTGGAGTGGCGACTACGTACCGGAACACGCAGCGTTGGAAGGCCTCCCACAAGGTGGACCGATGACCTGGTGAGGGTCGCGGGAATCCGATGGATACGAGACGCACAGGACCGGTCATTATCACCATAAATTATCGCCACCAATCTGTATGATTGGTGGCCTTTTACAGAGACTTTGACCTCTGAGTTTGTTTCGATGTTTCTTCTCAGATAGGAAACACCGGCCTCATCTTGTTTAAACTGACGAAAAAATTGTTGCGTAAAAAATGGTTTTGAAAACCTATTTGCACACTAAATACCATTTATCACTAGGGGTCTGATAGGCAGTCGCTCCATATAAACACGGGTATTCTTACGTATCCGATTAGACTAAACTCCGACCCCAAGATAGTAGGGAAAAAGCTAGAGAGTTGATGAACAGCGGCTAGGTAGATAATAAACACATTACAAGTTTACAACTAGAAATATTCTCCTATTTTAATACTATCCTTTTGTGTTTTCAGCTGGTACCAATCGGCACCACTATATTCGACGGTATCAAAGCACTAGACCTTGATGCAGGCGTCAATGGTCTAGCAGAATACTTCATCATACCAGGAGATAATGCGACGATAGAGGAAGCGAATGCAGTCGATGGATATGGCAGCTTCGCGATACCACTGCCTCATCAAGGACAGGTCACAGTCAATAGAAGTTTGGATTATGAACGCACGCAGAAGTATCTAGTCACTATCCTTGCTTCTGTAAGTATCTTTTTTTTTAATTTCATAAACTAGTGCTTGACTGCGATCCCATCTGATGGTAAGTAGTGATGCAATAAATAATAATAAAGAGCACTAGAGTGTAATAGCGTCTATCTTTGAGATTTTAATGGTACCAGGACGTTAGGTTTACAAAGAGGTGAACGTAGTGGAAGCTATGAATGTTTCGTGATATTGCTGCCTCATAAAGGGCAGGTTAAAGCGAACAGGCGATTGGATTATTTAGATTTTAGAGGAGATAAAGGAAGTGGAAAGCTAAGGCAATTTCACAATACAACTGCACAGTCAATACTAATCCTTGTAATTATTTTGGGGTTCTTTATAATCTTTGCTGAGTACTAGATGATGAAACGTTGGAGGCAGATGCAGTACTCGCTTAAAGAAGACTGTTTTAGTCTACGCTACCATTGATAAGAAATGTTTATTTTCACTGATACCTTTTTTTGCGTGCTATTACAGTGAGTCAGCAATTTGCAAAAGCCGTTCATTATTTATCCACTTTGTCAGAGAAATCTCGCCTTTATTACCACCTTAATATGTTTGCTTTTCCGAAACACGAGAACAACGATAAGAAAGAATCACTTAATAAAACCTCTTAATAATTTCAGGATCGTGCCCGCGACACAAAGAGACGTTTATCCAGTACCACAACGTTGACCGTCCATGTACAGGATGATGATGATCAAGATCCGTCATTCATATACAAGGGTTGCACGCTTCACGAGGGAGCTTGCTTCAATCCGGAGTATACTAGTTTTGTAAGTATATCATTTTCGCCTCTGCGTTTGTAGTTTGACTGACATAGAGGGGTTTGGGATTTTATAAAAGAGTTACCGCAACCATGAAATACAAGGAGCAACTGTCAGAACACGGGTCGGTTTTAGTTAGTAAAATTCTGCTACTTCCCCTTGCTCTATTCAGAGCGGGAGTAGTTGTTTTATGATTCCCCAGTACAAAAATTATTGATACAGAGGACTCCGTACAAAGCCAAACTTTTTCCATAAGTCTGTGCCCAATCCATAACCTGGTACTGTCATGGTAATTCAGATATTTCTCACTTCTTTACATAAGTACTTACATATTATAAAATAATGTCCCCCACTGCGTCTGCTTGTCTGTTTGTTCGCGATAAACTTACAAACTACTGAACGGATTTTCATGCGGTGAGTTTGGTTTTCACAATAGACAAAATGATTCATAGGGAAGGTTTAGTCGTATTATTTATGCGTATTTTAGTATAAAAAGCCAGCAATTCTAAAAATATCATACACCCGTGCGAACCTGGGGCGAAGTGCTAGTGTCTAGTAGAAAATATTGAATAGATAGACAACTTTACCGTGCCAATAATACTGTGTCAAGGTTTACCTAATCTCACGATCACGATACTAATAAGGCATTTGGGTGTAATTATTAAGTTATTCACGGCTTTTGATTGTTCTACTCCAAGACAAGGCCATTTTTGTCATTAATCAGCATAGTTTCTCTGTCTGTTTTCTTCCCTGCTGATATCTAAATCTTGTGACTAAATTCTACTGTCACAAGTGTACAGTTTCATAGACGCGTATTCGTCATTATACGTTTAACATCCAATGTTTTGCGTTAATGTAGTGATTGTCTATAAGTGTTGCAGCACTTTAATAGTTATATAAAATGAACTTAAACTTAAATTCCCAGTGCCTGTAATGTTGGCGATCCTAATAATCCTATCTAATATTATAAATGTGAAAGTGTGGATGTTGGAATGTTTGTTACTTAATCACGCAAAAACGGCTGAACTGATTTGGATGAAATTTGACATGCATATAGCCATTGTTATGGAAAAGAACATGTTTAGAGTGCGATAACCGAAGTACACGCGGACGAAGTCGCGGGCGGACAGCTAGTAATAAATAAATAAACTTTGCGCCGTTGTTGCTAGTTCGTCGATAGTTTCATAGTTAAGTATGTAAACTGTGAGTAGGCGTACACCAAGAGAATAATGACGAATACTGACTGTAGGCCTAAGACAAGTCCATCTTTGTCACTAACCACTATAGTTGCTCCGTGTAGACATCTAAATGTTTGACCAAGCAAAAATATACTTTATGACCCTATAACTAAACCTAAAATCGTATGCTACGCTATTTTACTAAAACTCTTTTTGAAATCTCCAGGTAAACAGCGGCGTTCTAGCAGGTATCCTCACAATCGAACCAGAGAAGATTCAGGCAGTAGACATGGATACACTGGACGCTCGTATCAAATACACCATCGACAGTGGGGAGCCCGACTCCTGGGCTACGTACTTCGCCATAGATCCTAATACTGGTGGAGTTAGGCAACTGGTCCCTGTTGACACTTCCATTGCTAAGAAATTTCAGTTGGTTATAAAGGTTAGTAACAATTGTCATGTCATTCGTCCGTGCTTGACATTAGCCTATCCTAAGCTGAGGTTGAAAACCAGCGTCAGGAAACTACCACGTAGTTGTCTGGCATTTTTGCTGAACTGAACCTATTTGGTCAATCTTGTAGATATTTCTTTAATTGTTGCTTTTAAAAAGTCGAGCATTCATACTTGTGGTCCAAAACAAAGCGTTCTGGGAGCACTTACATTATGCAAGGGTGGAATTCCCTACCGGATTCTGTGTTTCCTGATAGCTATAACCTAGGGGTTATTAAGTCAAGAGTAAATAGGTTGGTTCTAGGCAAGTGTACTCCATCGTCGGCCACATCATCGCTTACCATCAGGTGAGATAGTAGTCAAACGCGTACCTATCCACAATAAAAAAGATGGGTTGCACTCCGGGAGTGCCGGCAGAAGTGAAAACTTGATTATTAACGTTGAGCATGTTTGATATTTTGGAATGGTTAGGGAATAATTTTGCACCAATTGCTTTATCAGTATAAAAGTACTATCATTTATGTGGTAGAATGCAATATTCATTTATTGCGCTATCGTACACAAACATGACAATTTATATTACATTAAAAATTTAACACTTTAAAACTATTACAATTATTTTACATTAAATACTCTCCATCCGTCTTACGCTTTTTCGATCAGGTCACGTGTCCTGACGCGAGTTTAAGATTTTATACCCATTACAGAAAAAGTGCTCAACGCCGCTAAAGAAGTTTTCACTTCAAAAAAAAAAAAACAAGGAGCACATTTTTATCTAATCAACCTTGATGATACAATGCTTTCAATTTGAGAGTCACACTTGCTCATTATTGTCGTCGCATCCATTGTTCCATTCAAAACTGTGAACGACATTTTGAACTGAAAAAATAAGACCTGAGCAAAAATATATATTACTAGCTTTTGCCCGCGACTTCGTTCGCGTGGAATAGTGACTTCCGGCAACGACGGCGAATTGATGCCGACTCTTGACCAATAGATGGCGCTGTATGTCCGGAATAAATTTTATTTTTTATTTTATTTTTTGTAATAAAAACTATCCTATGTTCTTTCTCAAGTTCCAAACTATGTCTGTACCAAATTTCACACAAATCGGTTCAGTAGTTTAGGCGTGAAGCAAAGACAGACAGACAGACAGACAGATTACTTTCGCATTTATAATATTAGTTTGGATTGTTTTTAATTTCAGGCGGAAGAAGTATCAGAAGCCCGCCGATTTACAACCGCGAAGCTAACAATAACAGTACGTCCAGTAGACGCCAGTCCACCCGTCGTGGAGGCGTCGTCTGACGAAGGAGTGGTGGAAGAAAACTCCGCTAAAGGCACCAAAGTTCTGGACGCTGAAGGACTCCCTATTATGCTTACTGTTTCGGACCCTGACTTGGTAAGTTATGAACACAACTAGCTGATTCATGCGGTTACTGCCTCCGCTCCTACGGGTCGTAGCGTGATGTCATATAGCCTAAATAGCCTTCCTTGAGAAATGTGCTATCTAACATTAAAAGAATTTTCCAATTCTATTCAGTTCCTGAGATTAGCGCGTTCAAACAAATACACTCTTCAGCTTTATAATATTAACTAATATATATTTATTACTCTATTCGCAACTTTTCTACTCTAAGAGCAATGGTGGCCGAGTAGTAACGGCCCCGACTTACGAGTTGTAGGCCGCGAGTTCAATCCTAGCCAGGCGCATTACTTTGTGTAATTTATGTCATTACCACTGCTCTCAAAACGGTGAAGAAAAACATTGTAAAGAAACCGGTCTGTCTTTTGTCTTGTGTTATTTTAAGTTCCTCATGTAATTTTTATTTTTGGTGTACACTAAAGAATCAATCAATCTATCTATCTTAGAACCAAAAATTCGAAGACATGTGACATTCACCAATCCGCACTGGGTCCGCGAGGTGGGTTAGGGCCCATTCCTTCTCCTAGAGAGGAGGCCTGAGTCCCAGCAGTGGGAACATTAAAAGGCTGATTATGCTTTGCTATGCTGTTCGCTACAAGATTAGACATTTAAACAAACCTTTTTTACTGTCCGTTCTTCCGATTTTGACTCTTATTGCATTGGTGGCATGACAAATGGCGGTTGCAGTTATAGCCACTGTTTTTGCTTCTAATGCCATCCTTATGTCTATAGAATAGAAGTTAAAATCAGTTAGACGAACAGTAAGAAAGGGTATATACGTAGGTGACTTAACTAGACCGGCCTCATCTAGCATTAATTGACGAAAAAAAAAAATTGACGTGTAAAAGTGTTTTTATAAAACCTACTTGCAAAATAAAGATCATTTATCATTTAGACAACCACCACCATTACTTTCTGAGATTTTTTTATTATTTCTGTTGTTCATTTAATGTGTTGTTTTTTCAGGGCCCCGGAGATCCAGTACCGAAATACACGTTCGAACTGACAACGAACTTCTTCGACATCGACAAAGATGGTTACTTAGTTGTCAGCGACGAAAAACTTGACCGAGACCCACCGAACCCAGGCAAATTTAGATTCCAGGTAACGTTTAATTATTTTTCCTACAAGCTATAGACCATTACATCATCATAATAGCCATCATCATTTTAACTGAAAAACTTCCACTGCTGGACATAGGCCTCCTCGAAATGTCGCCACAAAAACCGGTCCTAAGCGTCTCGCATCTATCGGATACCGCGACCCTTACCAGGTCGTCGATCCACCTTGCTACGGCTCCAATGCTACGTCTTCCGGAGCGCGGTCGCCACTCCAGAACCTTACAGCCTCATCGACCAACGGTTCTGCGAGCAATGTGTGCCGAGTTTGGCGATTATTCGCGCTATATCAGCAACCTCGGTTCTTCTGCGGACATCTTTATTCCTGATGTGATCACGCAAGAAAACTCCGCCCTTTTCATTTTATTTAATCTTTTTTTTATCTCGTATAACCTAGTGCTTGATTGCGATCCCACCTGATGGTAAGCAGTGATGCAATTGTTGATGGTGAGGCGCCCTAGTTTATTAAGAGCCTTTCACTCTAGCCTTAAAGACACCCAAATTATAATCGGACGCACCGCAGCAGGTAAATTGTTCCAGTCCTTCGATGTACACGGCCTTTTCTACGCAGACTACCACACCTGAAATGAAAGTTAACAATCCCATTTCATCAATTGGTTAAATGCTTATAACTATTTTCTGATTCCAGGTGGTCGCCCGCGAAGCGAACGGCGGTGCTGCATCAGCGCCATATTCCTTGGCTGTGCAGTTGCTGGATCTGAAC
The DNA here is from genome assembly GCA_929112965.1 of Mythimna albipuncta. Lineage (NCBI taxonomy): Eukaryota > Metazoa > Arthropoda > Insecta > Lepidoptera > Noctuidae > Mythimna > Mythimna albipuncta. The sequence goes on from OV815969.1 coordinate 15,778,002, forward strand.
GACAATGCGCCTGTCATACCTAAGACTCAACCGATCACTGTACCAGCCAGTTTGGAACCCGCTGAAGTGCATAGGGTCAGTATTTTAGTATTTTTTGAGGAATAGATAATGAACAAAATCAAATTATTGTTAGATTTTTTTTAATAGTGAGAGGCTAACGTTTGACCTCTATTTCACCTGATGATAAGTGATGATTTGTCGACGACAGAGCACGTTAGGACGTTGACCTAGAAGTAACCTATTCAGTCTTGATATACCACTAGGTTACAGGAGTTAGTGAGCGAGTTGGGACTTTTCCCTTGCCCTTTGCCCTTTATATGGATAATACAAATGTATGAATAACTTGCCAAGTCAGTCCTCTTCCAAAAATTAACTTCTAACTAAAATTTGTATTTACACCCACAGGTAGAGGCGATAGACATCGATGAGGGTGAGAACGCACGTATAACGTACAGCATATATCACGTATCTAACAATGGCGGCAACAAGTTCACTATACACCCTAGCACAGGAGTTATATGTAAGTTGCACTAGTGTGTTATAATAGTTGTAGCTGACTAGAGAGGTATTTGTGCGATTGTGTATTTTTTTAGTCATATTAATTGGTCGAGTGTTTTTTTATATTAATAAGGCACACCCAAGATTTTTTTGTACTTTCTAGATTGATTACGTCAATCTTAAAAACGTATCAAGAGGTATGATACAAAAATGTATGTTTTTTATAATTATTTATTTAATACTAGCTTTTGCCCCCGGCTTCGCTTCCACTCTACCCTACTATACCTTACTCTATCCTACTATACACTACTCTAGGGAAATCGTTTCAGCTGTTCCACGGGACAATTCTAAAAAAATACACCTTAGAGTTAGTAATGTTTCATTAATGTAATCAATCTAGTTAGTCGTAAGGTTTACAAGATCCTTGGGCACATCAACAGTAATTACAGGTGTGCACAGCACTCCGAGATACTCGGTAACAAGACAGTAAAAATGACGACCGTTTTCTGTGTCAAAAATGCTAATGTTTTAACATGATCACTTTGAACTTTTTCTCTTACACTTTACCAGCACCAGTTTGATCTTTTTATAAAAGTGTGTCATAATTGTAGCTATTAATATCAACACAGTTTTTGTTTTGCAACTATACCGGTCACGATGTTTAATTAAATGCCACGCAAACGAAAAAAAAAAACACTAAACTTACCACCCAATATTAACATAAATTGTCTCTATCATATCTCTTTCCTTCACAGCAAGTACAGGTCGTTTACAAGCTGGGGAACAATATAGCGTGACAGTTCGTGCCACGGACGCCAAAGGCCTCAGTTCGCAAGGCATTGTAGAACTGTCTGTGGCACCGGGGCCTAACACCAGGCCTCCACAGTTCTCTTCAAGAGATTATTACGCGCCTGTGTCGGAAGGAGCTGCCATTAATTCCACTGTCACAACTGTTACTGTAAGTATTTTAGACTTTGTGTTCTGAAAATTAAGGTTTAATTTTACATGCATCATACGCCGAAATCTACTGTCACTACTGTACGCTCCATTTAAAACTTCATAAAGTAAGTTATAAGGTTCAGTTTAGTTGGCATCTTAAAATTGTCAGTGGAACCGAGGCCTTAGTAATACTAGACATCCACAATTATCTTGAGTGATTATTACGCGTAGTTGGTTTTATGGAACTGTAAGTGGCTATACTCGTAGAACCTAATGCCACACCTCCATGGTTCTCTTCAAGTGATTATAAAATTTGTCCGAAAACGCAGTTATCAATTCTGTGAGTCAGTTACAGTAAGTTTGATTTTAGACTTTATGGTGTAAGAATTATGGTTGAATAACCAGGTATCTTGGAAAACTAAAATTCTCAAGTATGGCTGTAAACTGCCATCAAATCGTTAGAGGTAGTACTTTTATTTTTATTGTTGATAGGTTTGCATTTGACTCTCACCTGATGGAAAGCGACAATGCAGTCGACGATGGAGCGCGCTTACCTATAAGTAACCTATTCACTCTTGACTTAAAAAATCCCGGGTTGTAACCATCAGGAAATACAGACTCCGGCAGGGAATTCTACTCCTTAGCTGTATGCACAATGAATGTATTCCCAAAACGTTTTTTCCCCAATACTTTTATTAACTAGACCTTTTTTATTTGATTTTCAGGCCAAAGACCCAGAAAACGAGCCAGTGACATACTCCATAGCATCGGGCAACGATCTTCGCCAGTTCGCAATTGGCTCCAACACTGGTATCATCACAGTCATTCGAAGTCTGGATAGAGAAGTGCTAACGAGATACCAGCTGGTAAGACTTTACAATTTAATAAAATAATATTTAAATTCACTAAGGGTGAGTTGCACCATTTAACTATAACGATAACAAAGCCGTTAACAGTTGTCAAATCGTCGAATTGACCAATAGGCGACCGTTTCACGGCTGGCTATGGTTTGTTTATCGTTATAATTAAATGGTGCAACTCACCCTTAGGCCAACATTGGCCTGCATAATTATTTTTACGGAGAATCATTGTTGCCTTAAACAAACTATTTATTCTGTTCGTTCAAGCGATTTTGACTTACATTGCGTTGCTGACATGATAAATGGCGGCTGCAGAACGCAGTACTGTAAACACTGTACACACACTTTGTTGTGTTGTTTATATATTGTAATTTTTTCAAGCATTCGACACAAATATAAATTTGTTGATGAAATGAATAAATAAACACTTTTTTTGCTATTAATGCCATCCTTATGTCTACGGAATAGAAGGGACAGTAAAAAATCTTATTCGAATGGAGTATAAGTCACAGATTAATCTGCCCCCCTAGCCAAGTTACAACCGTTTCGCTTGCGCCGAACGTTTCGAGTTGACCTTGCCGCCAATTATTTTGTTCTGACCACGTGATTGAGCGTCGAGAAGACGTCATTCCCGTACATTTGAAGCTTTCTACAAGCGTTAACTATTGCAGATTAGAAACTTGGCTAGGGGTACAGTTTACTGACCTCCCGTGTAACCTATTCTCTTCTACTACCCATGGAGATACTCTACGGAGTCGTTACTCGGCCTCGGAACAAGTTCAAAAAATTTCAGTATTCGTGATTGTACTGTTACTGACAGACGCTGTTTGATACCCTCATTTAACAATTCCAGTCTCAAAAGGACTCCTGTTATTGACACACATTCACGATGATGAAACTAACTTAACTCTTTAATGTTTCAGATGGTAAGAGCAGAAGATCCAGGAAGATTATCCAGTACAGCTACAGTCAACATCAAAGTTACCGATATCAACGACAATAATCCCAAGTTTGATGAGGATTCCTACGTATTCCATGTCAAAGAAGGTAACAAACATTTACACAATTGGCTTTGTATAAAAAATTGAGTACAAATATAGACGTAGCGTGGCCCGTGTACCAACACATTGTTGTCAGGTAATCGTGGCGACTTACCGCCCGCACGTACCTGCAACCGCATACCTGTAACCCCGCTCTCTCCCCTAGAAACCAACCGGCACTCTCTCTCGCAAGCGCTTAGGACGCGTCTGAACCTCGACTCCATATTGCTCCATATTTTAAAATTTATCTAAACTCAACCCTAAGAAATTAAATATATTCTTTCCCTTTGAATCTACAGTAAAATTAGTCCACGCTTAAATTACATGCTTCAGTGATTTAATTAATCCATTGGGACATGGGGCAAAACGGAAGAGAAGACAAATATTAAATTTCAATGTAGATGTAATACCTGAATACGGATCTTGAAATAAAAGCTGGAATGGAATTGGACTGGCTTAGAATGATGTATTTGTTGACGATTAGAATTTAGAAAGAAAGAAAGAAAAACGTTTAGTTATTTTAAAAGCTATAGTGGACCGCGTTTGAAGGCATGTTCCCGGCGTCCCACGCCGGCCCTTCTATTTAGTACTCTAATATACCTCCTTAATATCTTAGTCCAGAAGTACCAAGATATCTTTAATTTTTTGCCATCAACTAGTATTTCTGTAATCCAAATTACACACATGTGCAGTTAGGTCACAAACACCTTTATTCGAAGCCTTTTGTTAACCTGTTTCATAAAAAAGAAAATTCCGAGGAATCGAATCTAATCAGACCCATTTGCCACTATCCAGGTGCCGCTAACGAGTTCGTGGGCTACGTCCACGCAACAGACTTAGACGAAGGAGTGAACGCTATGGTCAGCTACAGCATCCCGACGCACCTGCCCTTCAGCATAGACAATGGAACTGGCATGATCATCACCAACACCAAACTGGACTATGAACACACTAAGGTACTTTAAAATAATCATAATAAACAAAAAGACCGGGTACTTTTTTTGAGCTGGGAGATCGTCAAATAACTTCATCCGCTTTGAGTAGAGGGAGAGGCTGTGTCAGATTTTTACAGACTAAAATACATCTGTGTTCCTTAAGTTGTCTTTGATGCTCCAGCGCCCAGGTAATTCTTTCAAACAATCACTCAGCCCATAGAATACTGAACTAACTACCTTTATAACATCAATAATGTTTTTCATTGATACCTAAATATTTGAGTGGGTGATATAAAATTTCGGCGCATTTTGAAGTGAATACCTGGTGTCTAAACCTGGTTGCATAAATACACACCATCTCCTATTTTATACCTTTGTAATTTTAGAAGTAATTTTTAAATTATCTAAAAGTCACCTACAAATATTTTTGTGAGTTAAGTTTATTTTTTAACCTTTCTAAAATTTCTTTCAACGTCTACCTAAATTTTGTCTGCAAAGTTAAGCAAAAAGCACCATGAAAGGTTAAAAAAAAAAACTGTATTTTAAGGATTTCCTCACGGAACAATTATTTGTGTGGCCTACAGATGGTTATTCTGTGTCTAGATATCTTCTGTATGTTAAAGACATGTCTGTGAACGCATCCAAGATACAAACGTAATTTCAAGAATGGGCAACGTTTTTATTAAAACAAAAACAAGGTTATAAAATAATACCATTTTCATTTCCAGGATTACGCCTTCGTAGTAACAGCAACTGATAGCGCAATAGACAAGCGACTTGGAACCGCGTCAGTGACGGTACAAGTGACGGACATTCCTGATGAGGCGCCGGTCTTCAACAAACTGGTCTACTCGGTGCATGTGCCCGAAAATGCGGCTAACTACCCTGTTGTTAAGGTTCAGGTTAGTATGGCAAGTCGTTATAGGTGTAAGATTAATGAAATGTATAATGGAAGAAGGTTGATGATGAAAATGATGATGCAGGATGTAAAACGGATATAATGTCATGCATGCAATATCAAAGGAAACATAATTATGTAACCATAAAATAATAATATTTAATTTATTTCTCCCCACGATATCACAGCAATTGTACAAAAATATATTCCAAAACTTTCGAACAACGCCATCTAGTCCCAGACTAAGCAGACGCTTGTGCTATGAGTCTAGTTGTCTAGTGACAACTGATAAACAAACATACTTTTGCATACATTTCATAGATAAATTACACTCGGATACAGAACAAATTTAATGATCGTGCTCATTACACAAACATTTGTCTTGGTTGGGAATCGAAATATTCACACCACAAGCTCTGCTTAGTTTGGGACTAGATAGCGTTGTGTGAAAGTTGTGGAATATTTTATTATTATTACTACTAAAAAAAAAACAACCTGACCATTAATGTCCATAATTTCAGGCTGAAGACCCCGACACATTACCAGAGATCACCTACACAATTCTAATGGGAGACACCGAGCTATTCTCAATAGACCGTAAGTCGGGAATGATACGGACTCTGAAGCCGTTGGACCGGGAGACGACAGCGCGGCACCAGATCGTTGTGGGCACTGAGGAGAATATGGAAGAAGGTCCTGGCGCTACTACTACTGTTGAAGTTTTTGTTGATGTAAGTATGATAATAAGTCTGTGTAGTTAATTTTAAATTATGTTATAACCATAGATCGGAATAGGTAGGGCTGTTTTATGTACTTGCCATAGGTTAGAATAATGTGGATATTCCCCGAGTACCGGGATTTGGCGTTAAAGTAGTAAAATTATAAAAAAAAAACCATCTTGCCTTCGCAACTAATGAAAGATCAGCCTAGCGCTCGAGATTCGTGCCGGTATTTGTACGCGTCTCAACAAAGCGCGCTTGGCAAAAAGTTTTACAGCGTGCTGTTGACGTAAAATTTACAACGTCTCATATCATGCGCTTATTGGCTTACATATTTTTTTTTATACATATTGACAAAAATAATGAAAATCAATTAAATCCCGTAGTATCATCCGGAATCCCGTGGAATATCCATATTAACATCATATTTGTGGTCAATGAACCTAAATAGCCCTACCTATTCCGATCACTGGTTATAACCTATTTGCAAAACCAACATCATTGACCATTTACGAGCTTTTGCCAGTGTCTTTGCTCGCGCGAAACTAGAAAATTGTCCCAAGAGTACATACCTCCTAATAAAAAAGGATCCTACGTGCTATTCCAGGATACGGTCTACTTGTGTGCTTAATCTCATCCAAATCCGTGCAACCTTTCGAGCGTGAATCTATACATCTATACATATAAATAAAATTGGAGTGTCTGTTTATAATATTGAAATAACTGCTTTTTACCACATGCGTATGAATATTTACGGTACATACAAAAAAATATTTTTTTTTAAATTTTTGTTTATCTATCTGTCTGTCTGTTTGTCCGGGCTAATCTCTAAAATGGCTAGACCGATTTTGACGGGACTTTTTTGGCAGGTATCTGATGTAATAAGGAGTAACATAGGCTATTTTTATTTTAGAAGTCCACGCGAACGAAGTCGCGGGCACAGCTAGTATATAATATAAAAAATTAATGGTCCCTAAGTTGTAACTATCAAGAAACACAGATTCCGGCAAGAAATTCCACTCCTTAGCTGTACGCACAATGAATGTATTCTCAAAACGCTTTATGATTCTGTTGTAATTTAAAATAACCACACTTTTATACCATTTCAGGACAAAAACGACAACTCACCAATATTCACCTCGGTGGTCCGGCCCGTAACTATCGAGGACTCCTCTTCAATCGGCAGCCTTGTGGAGACCGTGGTGGCTATGGACGGCGACGCCACCGCGCCCAACAACCGCGTGCGATACAAGCTGGTGGGGCGCGGGAAGGCTTCGATATACTTCAATGTTGAGCCTGACACCGGCGCTGTGAGGGTCAGAGATGATTTGAGGAAGGAGACTGATAGTGAATATACTGTGAGTTTAAGTTTTAATAATTATATTCTTTATTTTCAGACGCCAAAGCCCACCAAAAAAAAAAAAAATAGATATATTCTAATCTCTAATAGTGAAAAGATAGGATTTTAGTAACAATTTTTGCTTATAACTTGGTATACACTATTAAAGATAACGTTGTTTTGACAAGATACCTTACTATGGCTGTCAATATTCTCATCTCTGGTGATTTCATGGGGTTTTATTTATTATCACATTTTTTTTTGTGATATCTTAAAATGATTCTGTTACTAACTAAAACCTAGCAGTGTTCCTTCAGGCAACACGAATAGCGCAGTGGTTGAGCGATTGGCTGCTGCGCTACGTGTTACGGGTTCGATAACTAGATACCAGAAATATTTGAACTGGGTGTCTTGTATACGCTGGTTTATATATTTGTGAACGCACCCACGATATCAATCAATCAATCAATCAATCAAAGCATTTATTTCAAATAGACCATTTACAGGCACTTTTGAATAGTCAAATGTCGGTCAGTCCAAGAAAAGTGAAGCTAAATTGCAAGATACATGAGTAATTTAAGGGACCCCTTTTTTTTTAAGGAAACTTTACCCGTAAAAAGTAACTTATTTGAAGACTCCTGCAGCCCTGATAATGCTTTATTCTGAATCTTTGACGATGCCAACTAGGTTTTTTTTTTCGATGGGAAAAATCATCCTATGACAAGCCCCGCTTTTGGGCGGAACGGGAGATAGTGTCAAACTCTTACTGAATAAAAAACCCATCCCTTTCCAAGCCTTCATACCGGGGCTCGAGCGCCCTTTCGGATTACCCTGGCCCCAGTAGGCTTCGACCCGGCTGGGCCCCTGCTGTTGCTGACAACTCCTTAAGACGCGCGGGAACAGCGCGCGCCGTCGACGACTTGGGCTTGGTCCGGACAGTTACCGGACGGCCGGACAGCGAGCTACCCGTTGCTCACTCTCCGCAAGCCCATGCCAATTAGGTTGATACTTAAACAGCCTGTGCGAGAATTATGGGTATTCTGAATGAAAATCAATGACTGGATGCTCAATGCAAATTAGTTTTTAATAATTTTCGGTGTGAACAATATATTTTACAAGAAACAAGTGAAGACAAGTGACAAATAGAAGTGTCATATTTTTTCATATAATTTAGGAAGCTTGCAAGAAGGTTTTATCTCCAACATTTCCCCGGGCGTTGAAACCAATGGTTTCAACCAGATTCTGAAGACACAGGCAAAGGGCAGATTCTGTTGAATGCCCGTCGAACGACTCCAGTAGACGTCCGAATGTCAGCTACACGGGCGATACCATCCGTTCCTGGATGAACAGCCACGATCCGTCCAAGTCTCCACTTCAACGGAGGAAGATCGTCTTCCTTGATCACCACCAAGGAGTTCAGCATCAAGCCATCCTTGCAGGAACGCCATTTGGAGCGTTGTTGCAATTCTGCAACATACTCCTTGCTCCATCTGCTCCAGAAATGCTGGCGAAGCTGCTCGATCCTCTGGTAACGAGACAGATAATTGGCAGAGCTATCCTGGTAATCAGGTTGCGGCAAAGAAGTAAGTGGCCGTCCCACAAGAAAATGTCCTGGCGTGAGCGGAGTATAATCTGCAGATTCTGAAGACAACGGCGTCAATGGACGAGAGTTCAAGATGGCTTCAATCTTGGTTAGTGTGGTGTACAGCTCCTCAAAAGTCAAGTTACAATTTCCCAACACTCTCTGAAGGTGATACTTTGCTGACTTGACACCCGCCTCCCAGAGTCCACCGAAATGTGGGGTGTAGGCGGGAATAAAATGGAACCTTATTCCGTCGTTTGCTGCACTTTCACCCAAGGACAAACTATTTAATTTTAAAAATTTGGAAAGGTCGTTGTATGCACCGACAAATGAGGTACCGTTATCGGAAAAAATATCAGCAGGTTTACCTCTCCGAGAAATAAACCGATACAAAGCCAGTAAATAACTATTGCTAGTTAAATCACCAACGAGCTCCAAATGAATGGCCTTGGTTGTGAAACAAATAAAAATAGCGACATACACCTTTACTAACCTACATCCACGGCCCTGGCGACTAGCACACATAATAGGGCCAGCGTAATCAACGCCTGTGCTTTCAAAGGGATAACCTGGACGAAGGCGTTCTCGTGGTAAGTTACCCATTAAGGGAGCTACAACCTTACCCTTCATACGGTGACACAAAACACACTTATGATAACAGGCTTTCGCCAACTTGCGACCTCCTATTGGCCAATAAGTTTCCCTAATGGAAGCTAATAATAATTGTGGGCCAGCATGCATCAGCCTTTTATGCTCAAAATTAAATAATAGTTTAGTGAAATCATGAGTGGACTGTAATAAAATAGGGTGTTTCTTACTATAAGCAAAATTAGAGTTATCGAGACGTCCTCCTACTCGCATTACATTATTATCGTCTAAATAAACATTAAACTTTAGAAGGGCGCTCTTTTTAGGTAAACTCTTTTTGTTCAAAAATAATTGGTATTCAGAAAATGACTGAATCTGACTCTTAATAATGACAAGAGTTAATGCATCTTGTACCTCATCATGTGACAAGTATTTGGTTTTAGGGTAATGCTTTCTACATGACTTAATAAATCGTAATACGTAGGCAACAGATCGTACGAGCCGTGTGTAATTGGAATAACGCCTAAAATCAATTAAAACTTCAGGTTTCGAATCGTTTACAACATGTAATATGATTTAGGTCGAGTCTCCGGTAACGATTGTAGTCCTGGGCTCGTAATTTGAGAAGGCCATTCAGACGAATCTAGTTTTAAAAAATCTGGTCCTTTCCACCACAGATCTGACTCCTGCAGATCACTAATATCCATGCCACGAGATATTAGGTCTGCTGGATTTTGATCTGTTGGGACGTGCCTCCAAGTACAGTTACCCGACTTATCCAAAACCTCAGCAACGCGGTTGCGCACAAAGGGCTGAAGTCTGGTAGGCATCATCTGTAACCATCCCAAGACAATGGTTGAATCAGTCCAACAATAAACCCGACTGATCTTCACTCGAAGTGAGCTCATCACCTTCTCGTGAAGACGAGAACCGACTACCGCACCACATAACTCCAGTCGCGGAATTGTCGTAGGCTTGATGGGAGCAACTCGACTCTTTGCCATTAACAAGCGAGCCATGTACTCACCCTTAGCATTAACACTGCGAATGTAGACGCAAGCACCGTACGCGGACTCAGACGCGTCTGTGAAAATATGGAGTTCTAACTCCGTAAATGAATTGCAGACTACAAGTCGCGGAATGCGAACATGATTTAAAAGAGGTAAAGATTTAATAATAATCTCCCATTGTTTACAAATCTCATTAGGTAATGGTTGATCCCATGATAATTTATCTAACCACATTTTCTGTAGCAAGATCTTCATAGTAATAACAATAGGACCTAACAGACCTAAGGGATCAAAGATTCGCGCAATAACGGATAACAAGTCACGCTTTGTGTACCTAGTCGAAGATTTAGTCAGACCTATAGGAAACCCTATCTCATCAGTGCCGATATGCCAACAGAGACCAAGCAACTTTTCTGGCTCATTTTGTCCAATGTTCAAATCGTATGACGCAGGGACAGCATTCGACAATAATTGAGAATCATTTGACTTCCACTTTCTCAATGGCATACATGCCGACGCAAGCGCTTTGGTGACTTCAGTGCGAATGAACTTTACTTCATCTAAGTCATCCCCTCCGGTCAGCAAGTCGTCGACATAGAAGTCATGTTGGATGATTTCCGATATCTTAGGGTTCCTACAGTCGAGTCCTACTTGTTTAAGGCATCGTGTCGCAAGGAATGGCGCACTGGCCGTACCGTACGTGACGGTGTTTAATTGATAAACGTTAATAGGATCACTAACATTATCACGCCAAACAATCTGTTGTAAATATCTGTCCGACGGGTGGACGACTATTTGTCTATACATCTTCTCCACATCCGCAGATAAAACATACTTGTGGACTCTAAAGCGAAGAAGTATAGACAATAGACCGTCCTGTACGGTTGGCCCAACCATCTGTAGGTCATTAGAGGACACTCCCGTCGAAGTAGAAGCACTAGCGTTGAAAACAACACGAAGTTTGGTCGTGGTACTCGACTCGCGTAAAACTCCCATATGTGGAATAAAATAACCCAAACATAAATTAGGTTTATTAATTTTTGTCATATGACCAAGTAACTCGTATTCTGACAAAAAGTCATGATACATTCTACTAAAGTTCGTCTTAACCTTTAATTTACGCTCTAAAGAATGTAAACAATGTGTGGCTTTATTAAAAGAATTTCCTAAAATTGAAGGATCTTTCTTAAGGGGGATGCGAACACAAAAACGACCATCAGACAATCGTGTCGTATTTGTAACGAAATTGTCTTCACACAATTTCTCTTCAGGCATATAAGAATTGGAAGACTTCGCATTCACCTCCTCTAATTGCCAAAACTTTGTCAATTCTGACTTGAGGTTTTCCCAGTCACCATCGCTGTCGGCAACCATTTTAGACATATTGCACTTTACGTCATTCGTCAGCAGTGAGATAGTATTCTGAGTAATTGGACCGGAAACTATCCATCCTAGACGGGTTTCACATAATATTGGTTTCCCGGTACCTAACTTTAGTCTTTGAGATCCTAACAAATCCCAAAAAAGATCAGCGCCGATTAAAATATCAACATCGGCAGGGTTATAAAAAGTAGGATCAGCTAAAGTAATATTCGAGGGTAAGTCGAAATCAGAAATATTTATCTGACGACACGGAACACTACTCGTAATGAACGGAAGAACAAAACAATTTAGTTCGAATACAAAGCTATCATCTAATGGCGTACCCTTAACCCGACATATTTTACCTACGTGCGAAGTGACGTTATTGATTCCAAGGATTGATCTATCTACCTGGCTAGTTTTTAAGTTAAGTTTATTGCACAACCTATCTGTTATGAGTGAAGACGTGCTACCACTATCGAGCACCGCGCGAGCGAGATGCACACACCCATTGTGGTCTCTTAATTTGATCAAAGCGGTTGATAACAACACATCTCGTTGCGTATGACCACACGGAGATGCAATGTTTGCGGATAAAGCTACGTTATTCGTTTCAGTCGTAGCAGACAAGTTATTCATCGAATTACCACTAGGTGTATTCGATACAGTGCCATTAGAATGTACGTGAACTAATGTGTTGTGCCTACGTTTGCATAGTTTGCAGCCTGGTTTTTTACATTTGTTAGCATAGTGTCCGGAACGAAAACAGTTAAAACATACCTTATAACTAGGTAATGATTTGAGACGGTCATCGTTACTCAATGCGAGAAACTGTGGACAATTATTTAATGTGTGATCGTTGTTATTACATTTAGGACAAGGTTTAGAAGCTGAGTCAGTGCTAGAATTGATAGGAGATTGTGCTACCATTGACTTGATCTTAGGACCTGATTTACCTGGTGATTGCGAATAATGATTGCGGGGGAGTTCCAGGGTCTCGATGAGGTCGGCTCGATTGCGTAAGAATTGCATAAATGCGTTAAACGTGATTAAGCCATCCTTGTCTATCCTACCTTTGCACTCCTCCCACTCACGATAGGTTTTTTGATCAAGTTTTCGTGTGACAATGTAGATTAAAAGTGTATCCCAGTGTTTCACAGGCTCCCCTAATGACTCTAAAGCTCGCAAGTCTTTATTTAACTGATCGATCAAATTCTTAATGGCAACAGAAGATTCTTTTGTAATTGATTCAATAGTAAATAATGAACTTATATGATTCTGAACCAGTAATCTTTTGTTGTCAAACCGATCACATAACAATGACCATGCCACAGAGTAATTACTTGAAGAAAACTCAATGGATTTGATAACTATAGCAGCTGTTCCCTCAAGTGATGCTCGCAAGTAGTGAAACTTATTGATTGCGTCTATGTCATCATTACAATGAATTAGGCTAGTAAAGGTGTCGCGGAATTCAAGCCAATTACAATATAATCCGCTAAACTTTGGTAACTGAATCGTTGGCAATTTAACCGGCTGCTTTATGCTAACACGAGTACTTTTACAACTTTCCATCGATTTATTATCTTTATTGTAGTCAGTCAGAATATTCTGGGCTCTAGATAAGGTTTTATAATAAATAGACTCAAACTCGGAACGCTGAGAATATTGTAAGTTGATGTCGTCAACAATGCATTCTAGACGTAACTGTACCTCATCATACTGCTCATACAACGCCTCTATCTTGCCCATGCGCAACTGCAACTCGGACACATCACAGCTAGATAGCTCCTTGTCCTTGAATGAGTCCAGAAAATTGAGGAAACTAGTCAAGCGACCTTTGAAGCTGCCTCGCTTCTTAATTAAATCCTTTTCCTCAGACATTCTGGGAGACGAGTGTTGTCAACCTGGCATTGATACAGGAATATAAAAATTAAAAACAACAATATAATTTCAATAATTATACGCCTAGCTGTAGTCTATGCCCTTTCTGACTGCTAACTATAATTTATAACAATGACTTGTACTAATATCTAACACTCAAATATTTTTATTATGTCAAGATACTTGTTAAAAATTAATACCACTGTTAAGTAGTTATGTAATTAGTTACAGCTTAATATAATGTAAGTTTAATAATGTAGCAAAATAGCTAACTATACTGTTAAAAGTATGAGTTTAAACTTAACATTGCTGTTGAATAAAATACTAATCACAATGCAACAAAGTACCTAATGATTTTACTCAAACACAATATAATTGGTAATTTAATAAAATAGTACTGACCTTAGTATGACTACTTATATATACTACCTGAGTGTTGGGTGACGATATTAGCGTAATTATAACTGTACACCACTAACTAACTTGCTTGAAATCAATCCAGTTCTCCAGCAGTGAACTCATGAACCTCCATTCAGCGTGGAAGTCAGTCTCTATTCTTTTTCTTGAAAATAATCGCTGATCTTCTTAATTATATTTCATCCGGCTCGTTATGGACCATGTGCGAGAATTATGGGTATTCTGAATGAAAATCAATGACTGGATGCTCAATGCAAATTAGTTTTTAATAATTTTCGGTGTGAACAATATATTTTACAAGAAACAAGTGAAGACAAGTGACAAATAGAAGTGTCATATTTTTTCATATAATTTAGGAAGCTTGCAAGAAGGTTTTATCTCCAACACAGCCTTTAGACTTGCTTTTTATTTTAATCATAACTAGCTGCCCGAACGGCTCCGCCCCTGTGAACTTAGTACTACCCATATAATGATTGACTTTAATTTTTCAACTGTTCTTCTAGGTGGACGTGCAAGCATACGATCAAGGCGAGCCCATGATGTCATCTGTATCTAGTCTTACTGTATATGTCAGTCATTCTGCTACTGTGCCTCCAGATGTAAGTAATTTTATTCCTTGAATCATTGTCACCTAAAAAAAGATGGGTCTTGGTAAATCGGAAACGAAACAGCATAAGAAAAAACTACAGTACCTAGTCATTGTTTTTTTTTATTGCTATTGAGATGGTGGTCAAACGGGAGTCTATACTCCCGTTTGACCACCTGATAATAAGCGATGATGTGGTTGACGATAGAGGACGCTTGAAGTAACCTATTCACTCTTGACAATCGTAGCAATCACCTTAACGGGTCGGTTTGGCAAACGCAAACTAATCTTTTACATATTTCTGACTTTTAAAATTACTGTTGCAATGCGAAAATTTAACGAGGAACCGAAGTCTACTTTTATCCTTATGACCATCGTGATCTTCTATAAACCATCATGGTTTTTCTTCATTGCCACAACGCGTTCTGATCGAATTATGAAACCAAGTATACGGATTTCGCCTTGTACCCCTTTGTATTTGCCACTATACGTCATGGCATTATTTTAAATGCCATGACGGTAAATTTACGCCGTTGCTACTTGAAAAAAAAAATGAATAAAAAAAAATAACCTACAGCGTGTTGTGAGCATTGAAGAGTTTAAACACTAAATATTGAACATGACACAGGGAACACGTCACGCGTTTTATGTTGTGGCAGTGAAAAATTAAAAAAAAAGAAAGCTTTGTTCTCCATCACTTCCTTCAATTTTTTAGTCAAATATCTCATCTCTGATTGACTAACTTCTCCATCTAACACTCGCCTATATGTTTCTCTCTTCCAGGTGGGTCTAGGCTTCGCAGACACGCTCTACACGGAACACGTAGCCGAGAACTCCCCGAACGGCACGCTCGTGCGAGTGTTGCCGCTACTGAACAAACGCGAACACTCGCCCGACACGCCGCTCAAGTGCCGCCTCACCGAGTCCTCGCAGAAAGGTAAGGTGGAAGGTCAGTGGCAAATTGAAGATATCACTGTTTTTCTGTGTGCCTTCTTCTTGCTACACTTCGTACTTAGAGCATACTGAAAGTTTCTGGATACTGAATTCACATCAAAATTCTACAAACCACGAATACACAGAGCTGGGACATGGTGCTTCGTCACCAAATGTCAATTAAGTCTCTGGCAACTCTCTTGTTGACTTAAATCACAACGAAAATCATAAAAAAAAACATGAGCAAAAATGTCTCAAAAAAAAAATGACACACAATCTTCGAAAGGACGCCATAATGAAAAAACATAAAGACACTCTCGCAAATTTAAAAGTAACATGCTTGCAGAGAGTTACATTTTCGAATTCTATAATTATGTTTTCATTCTTTTATTGTAAGTGGCCAGATCCAGAGTGTTTCAGTGTGCCCCACGTTTTTCTTTAGATAGAACTATTGACGAAACTAAAGCCCGGTGTCTATACTATGTTCGCGAACCCCTTACGCCCCGCGCTCCTGCAACTGCTCCACATAGTGTTCACTGTTCGCGGTCCTGGAGCGAGCAATAGTACGCGTTCCATGCTCAGCGCTCCAATCGGAGGCGGTTTTTGGGTGACTACAAAGGGAAGCACAGTCTGTTTGTGGACGTGAGCAAAATACTACGCGTAATGCGTACGTGTCGTGTATCATGCTGCATGCTCACATAAATGCTAGATTGCATCGATACTTACCATCAGGTGGGATCGCAGTCAAGCACTAGTCTATATCAATAAAAAAAAAATAAATGGGAGTGTACGAATGAAAAATGTTCGCAAGCCGACTGTGGAGCATGCGCGTTCCTTATGGAGAGGCACATACCGTCTCAATGAGCGGTTGGAGATGCGCGGAGCACAGTTAGTTCACGAACATAGCCCAGGATATCACGCTTGAGACTCGATGCGCTCATGCTGATGACGTCTACTAACTTGTGTGAACGTGTTCAAACTGGCAGAAGCCAGACTTCAGTCATTACAAGAGTCGACGTGTAATGCGCGGGATTTTCCTTAGTTTTTTTTTATTTGTTTTGTGTGGTTAAATATGGTGTTAATCTATTTCTTATTTCTAAAATGTTTGCTAACATCACACTAATATTATAAAGGCGAAAGTTTGTGAGTTTGTTTGTATATGTTTGTTACTTTTTAACGCTCGAACGGCTGAACGGATTTAGATATAATTTAGCACATAGATAGACTAAGTCCTGGTATAGCACTTCAAATACTACTTTTATCCAGGAGTAGATATGTTCAAGGGAACATACTACGTACAATTTTCTACCTTCACGCGGTCGAAGCCGCCGCAGTAGCTAGTAACAAATACAATCGTTTATATTATACTAGCTTTTGCCTGCGGCTTCGCTCGCGTTTTTTTTTTCGATGAATAAATCATCTAATGACATTAGCCTATGTCACTCTATCTTAAAAAATCACGTCAATTCGTCGCTCCGTATTGCCGTGAAAGACGGAAAAACAGACACACACATACATTTTCCCATTTATAATATTAGTATGGATTCAATTTTCAACAAAGAAATTCTAAAGATTCCAACATTCAACATTCCTACTTTTTTATGTGAAAAACCTTTGTTCACAGGTGTATTCTACGTGAAATTGACAGAAGACAGAGACTGTGCGATCTACCTCAACACAAGTTCCTTAGACTACGAAACACTTGGAGAATACTCATTAGAAGTCCAATTAGAGTCTATCCAGGGGTTGATAAACCCTGAAAGCAGTAAGGCAACCATAAAAGTTCATGTCACCGATGCCAATGATAACGACCCAGTGTTTGTGTTCCCTGAACAGAGCAGTATTTCGGTCGCGAAGGGAAAGTATTTCGCGATCGTGACCAAAGATATGTTGTTGGGGACCAATGTTTTGCAAGTTAAGGTGAGTTTTAACTGTAAGACAGTCATATGTTCGATTATCATAACGATAAAACGCTTTTGATCAACTCTCCATAAATTTCTGTAAACCATAAGCCATGTACGCACGTACGTTGCACGATACGCATCAACTTAGTACGCGCGTGTGTACTGATCATTGAACACTTTGTTCGTCAACATGTTTGCTCCGTTCCTGTTAGTATGTTCTATATGGACGAAGTTTTTCATGAATCAAAGCGAACACCAAAAAAGTTTTCGCTACTTCACAACCATATCCAACGACGCCGCCATTGCTATTATGACAATTCACGACTGTTGGGCGCGAACTCGATTCGAACTATTTTCACGTTAGTGTTCGAATCCATACGACCAAACCAAATGTTCAAGTTTGATGTTTGTGTTCGCCATGTTCGTATTCGTACGCGGCTTTAGACAAAATTTGCGTTACTTAACTTTAAAGTTTGTAAACTACATTGACCCGGCATGACTTTGTACGGATGCAAGATTATATACATTCACGTTCTTCGTTTATTGCTATTCCTATTAGTGAAAATTGCGCCAAAATCTTTTGCGTGGTTTAGGAGTTAGTTGATAAACAGGCAGACGTGGAAAGCTGCTTTTATACTACGTAAAGAAGATACGCCGTTTTTTGTTACAAATGTTCTTAATAAATTAAGAACATTTGAATTAGTAATGACTACACGAAAATATGCTAATTAAATATCGCAAAATGCTATACATTATCTATACAATACAGTACTCTTTAATTACCTGTTTAATTAAAGAACTTACTTCATTAATCACGTAACGACTTTACTAATTTACAAACCGTTTGAATAATTACTTTCATCATTATTTGCTTCCATTACATCCATTTTGTGATTGAGAATAATTTACTAATAATTCATTTGTATAACTCCAGGCGAAAGACAAGGACAGTGGTGACTTCGGAAAGCTGGAATACCACAAGAACTCCTGGACGAAAGCTGCTGAAGAATACTTCAGTTTGGACGCGGATACCGGAGTGATCAGTAATAAGAAGACGTTTGAGAACGTGCCTAAAGATGTACTGCCATTCAAGTTCAGCGTGACTGCGAGGGACAACCCTAATTCTGCGCAGGATTATAATATTGCTAGGGCTTCGGTTATTGTGAGTACTTTTTTGGATTTTTACCATAAGTTTCTTATTTCTTTGAAAAATATCAACATGAATTCCTTAAATTCTCTGAACATGGATATGATATCCATAATCGACCATGAAAAATTGCGATGATACGTGTATGGGCTCGTATTTGACCACTATCTCACCTGATGGTAAGCGATGATGTGGCCGACGATGAAACACACTTGCCTAAGAACCTCTTCACTCTTAATTTAAAGCCCCCTAGGTTGTAGCTATCAGGAAACACAGACTCCGGCAGGGAATTCCACTCCTTAGCTGTACACATTATGAATGTTTCCCCAAAACGCTTAGTACGTATGGATGGGATATCCACCATTAGGTATTTAGGAAATGCGTAGGAACAATTGTTCTTTAATGTGACAAAATATTGTGTAATATTATGAGTAAGAAAAGCCGACTTCAACGTCGATACGTCCTAACACAATATGGAAAATAATGGCAATTAAGTCGATGCCTAGTATCACAAGCAAGTTGTTTGTATACCGTGAAGTATTAAGAGTATAATTGCCATTTGATTGCTGCTAATATGTCATTATATCACTTGTATCGTAAAAATCAGCGAGCTGAGCTAGCATGACATATCGCAAGAATTTGCGAATTGATTTGTATAGCATATTGTATAAACGTTTTCATTGCTTTCTCACAAGAAATCGCAATGCAATTTTGTGTGAGAACCTTCTCTCCTACACACGTATTATAAAAAATCGAGCAAGTGCGAGTCGGGCTCGCGCACTGAGGGTTCAGTAAGGGTATAAATTTACCTATGAAAACAGTTCAATTACCGAATCGAGTTTTTTCCGAGACAGGCAGACAGACAGACTAACGGAGAACAAAGTGATCCTATAAGGGTTTCGTTTTTCCTTTTGAGCTACGGAACCCTAAAAAAGAAGTAAACTTAAAAATAGGTTTTACCAATTTTTCTGTTTTAAGAGATTTCTGTACAATCACCAGTTTCTACAGAAATCTGTTCCAGCATACCTACGAAAGGAGAGTTGGAAAAAAAAACATGCAGATACCTGTGTGTAAAAGTTAAAGGAAAAAAATTAACAGTACAAACAACAGTTATCGTTGAAATATACATGTAGAAAAAATATCTTAATAATACATACCTTTTAACTTTATTTTATATTTTAATTGCAGATAAACCTTCTCCAAAAAGAAAACCAACTAGTCGTTGAAGTATCAGACTTAGACGCGGACACAATGCGTCGTAGATCCAGAAGTTTACTATCCGCCATCGAAGAGAAAACTGGTCTCTACGCCGGATTAGAAAAACTGACTTCAAGACATTACTTAGGAGAAAATGGAACTCTTGAGAGCGATACCAAAGGCACTGATGTGTGGTTGTATCTCATTGAACCGGTTAGTGGAGAGATTTTGAGCAGGGAATCGAAACCGGTTAAAAAGTAAGTGGTTTGCTTTCTTATTACGTGTTCTAAGTTCATCATCATCATCATTTCAGCCGAAAGACGACCTCTGTTGGATATAGGCCTCCCTCAAATGTCACCATAGCGACTGGTCCTGTGTGTGTCTGTGTCTAAAAACAAAAACATGTGATTTCCAACTAAACAAACCAACCCGCACTGGCTTGCGTGGTGGATTACGGCCTTTACCTCTCCTAGAGAGGAGGCCTGAGTCCCTGGTTTTTTTTTTTTTAATTATAAATCCTTTCTATTTTGGCTATTAAATGCAAAAGATTTGTTACTAGCTTTTGCCAGCGGGCTTCGTCCGCTTGAATGGTAGTTATTGCGGACGCGAAGTCGAAGATGAAGACGGATAAAAAGTAGCCTATGTCCGTCCGTCTTTGGAGTTCAAACTTCCTCTGTACCAAAACCGGTTCTGTAACTTAACCGTGAAATTATTATTATAAATGTTTGTGTGATGAGTATGATCAATTGTTCTGTGTCTTAGTGTAATTTACCTGTAACATGTATGTATTTAGAAATATATAAGCAAGCTTTGCTTAGGTTTAGACTAGACAGTGTTGTGTGATAATTGTGGAATATTGTTATTATAATTATATATTATAGACAGACAGAGTTATTTTCGCTAATATAATACTAGCTGTTGCCCGCGAGCAAAAGCATCATCAACACCGAAGACTAAATCACCCTTTACCCACTTTCCAGAGCAATAGACAACGGCGTGCACAAAGCCGTGGCAGCTCGCTTGCAGTCCCCGGTGAGCGCGGTGCGCGCGCCGCTGTCTGCGCCGGAGCAGGCGCGCAAGCCCACCATCGCGGTGGCGCCGCTCGCCACGGCGCTGCCCGCCGCGCTCATCGCGCTAGCGGCCGTCGTGCTCGTTGCTGCCATCGCTGCCACCATCTATATCTGCGCTTCCTGGAATAGGTGACATTTTTTTCAAGTTATATCGCACCCCTTGATGAAGAGTCTGGTAATACATAAATTACCCGTTTGGAATTAATGACATTTCCATATCCGCGGCACCTGCATAGAGATAGTCACGTAACAATATATATTTTCAACTGTTTTAAAAAAAAGTTGATTACGCCCATTGCAAGATTACAGGGTTTTAACAGTTTTCAGAGTTTTGAACAGTCATTAAAAAAATAATTAATCTGACATACTTTAGAAACCATGATTATTGTTAAAAAAATACACTTGTTAAATTTTGATCGTTTTAATCCCGTGGAGGGTCAATCCGGTACATGGAACACTATCGATTTGTAAAGATAAAATTAAAAAATAAAATTCTTTTTTTAAACTCATATTCATTTACGCATTTAATTTGACCTGTGCAACGGTGTGACCAGTGACCTGTAGGTAGTAGTCGACGAGTCCAATGACCTGTCATTGGACTGCAAATGACCTGTCATTGGACTCGTTCAGGTGACGTTTTCTTAAATAAATTAGTTTTGTACATGCGTAAATTAATACGAGTTTAAAAAAATATTTTTTTTTTAATTATCTTTACATATCGATAGTGCTTCATGTACCGGATCGACCCTCCACGGGATTAAAACGATCACAATTTAGCGGTGTATATAAATGTATATTGATATTAATTGTTTGTTGGTTTTGAATATACCTACATATTGTTAGATTTTTGATCTTTCTTAAAAACTGGTTTTTCGTAATTTCTGACAAACAAAAACAGGATTATTGAGTTACCGGATTCTTCATCTTGGGGACCGATATGGCACAAAGCCATGGCGATGCGCCTATAGTCTTCAGCAAACTAAGTCACTCCATCAGAATCGCTGCGTAAGGCGCCCTTATTCGCTGCATCGCTGTCTTGGTTGTCATTTGCCTAGAGTTTTTAATTGGTCCTACTTTTGAATCAAAAATTAAAAAAAAAAACAGTTTCACGTTTAGAAATGGACATGTCACCAAATAGTTCATTGTAAACACATCACACAACACACATCAGTGTAACATGTTTGATAAAACTAGCTGTTTCCCGCGGGTTTATCCGCGTCTTTTACTACTCCGCTTCCGTAGCGTAATGTATATCCAGCTTTCCTCGATAAATGAACTGTTCAACACTAAAATTTATTTCAATCCAAACCAATAGTTCCTGAGATTAGTGCGCTCAAACCAACTCTTTATCTACAACTGAACTGTGACAAACATACTGCAAAATGGAAACAAATTGTACTATAACCAAACTTGTAACTTTTACAGATACAAGAAACACAAAGAGCAAGCCATCCAGCAGTACGGCACGCTCAGTATGAGCATGCCGACCCCACGCCCAGCGTCGGGCTACGAGTCCAGCGAGGACGAGCCGGCGCCGCGGTACGAAACACAGGTAAATAGACGAGTATGTACAGACTTTCATTCATTCGCATGGTATTTAGCGGCTTTGCATGCGAGATGGAAGCAAACTTGAAGAAGGTAGAACAACAAAGTGTATTTGCACTAAGTATGATACTTTTTCCTTTTTAAAAATACACACACACACTTGGAATTACTCTTTCACATGCTTGCAGACTCCATAAGTTACTTAGATACTAGACAGGCTTTTTATTTAGTTAGTTAGCACACTGCACATTTTTTTTTTAACTTTGCCCCCACCTTAGGAATTACTCCTGTATCGTGGGTGCGTTCACAAACATGTAAATCCACATACACAGACCCGAACCAACTATATTTGTTCCGTGCGGGAATCGAACCCGTGACAAGCAGCGCGGCTGACAATCACTCAGCTATTGCACCCACCGCGCCTTGAAGTTGCACTAATAACATAAATTTTCGTCGGCTCAAAGCAAGGCGGTCTTCGTAAAGCTTCATTATGGGGCGAGAAACCCTCGATTTCTGATTAAGTACTCTTTTGGCCTGAAAACCTGTCAAAGATTGGTTTTAAAGTAGGGTTTGAGATATTCTTAATTCGTAATACTCATTTCGGAAACTCACCCAAAGCCACAATGCTAGTTTTCAGCTTTTGCAAGTAACTTCTAATAGTAAATTCAATTTTATAAAAAACCGAAAAAAAGTTAATAAATTATTGTCATGTATGTAGAGTAATACTAGTAAAAAATGCATGAATGGTAGAATTACGAAAGTCTCATCGGTTAATAAACCGAGAAAAAAAATACCTTTATATTACTTACAAAAGTAATGCATGAAGAAGAACAGTCTAAGACTGCACTTTCTCACGCTTTCTTGCATGATATTTGCAGAAAAAAATCTTTTGAATAAAAAAATTAAAACAAGTTGCAAAAGTTTGTAAAACACTTTTATAAATTACATCAGACTAGTATATATACATTAGTTCTCAAGCTAAAGTCGTTCATTGACATCAATTTTGAATTTGGAAAAAATACTTTACTAACGATTTCTTCATAATGTTCCAGGTCTTGAACATGGCGGTGGATGACGCAGATTTACAGCTAGACTTCAGTCCAAACAACCACGCGTTCAATATACATAGCGTGCAGTATCTATCGAAAGATAATGGTAAGTTTTACTTTCATTCAAAGTACCTAGAACATACATATCTAGGCACTTTTGGACTTTTTATAATCACACTAATATTATTAAAGCTCATGTGTGTATGTGTGTCTTCATCTCTCTAATAGCTGAACGGATTTGATGAAATTTGGCTCATGAGTAGACATTGTTCCGCAATAGCATATAAGATACTCTCTATCCCGGAAGTATGTTCCATAGGCCAATTTTCTTAATAATTAATAATTTTCTGAACATAATTGTTTCTAGGTGAACGCAGCCCAACCCTATCCGAAACAGCAACAACAGCTCGAGCCTCAAGCGTCAACGAGAACGGCGGTACACTCAACAACATGCACAACAGCCAACTATTCGAGCCCATCGCCAACAACTCCACACTCATGCGCAACACTCAGACGCTCAACCGTCGAGTGCCCACCGCTCACCCACTCAACAACGCGATAGGAACGCTGCCTCGCGTCAACAACAATGGCGTCGGGGGAGGATTGTTGGCGACGACGCTCGGGAGAAAGATTAATGGAGGGAACAATCATAAGAAGAAAGCTACGCAGCCTATTATGGCGTATGATGAGATACCTGGATTACAGAGGTTAGTTTTGTTTACACTGGGTTAGTTACCAAAGGTCTAGGCAGCTCAGTGCCCTGTGTCAAAAGTGGGGGTGAGGGGTCATCCCCACTGTGGGCTGTAGCTCGCTTGTTTTTGCGTACGACAAGCGAGCTACAGACCCGCCATTAAGTAGGAATCGACAAAAATCTACACTAATTCATCACATACACTAGAAATAATTTTGCGAATCGCTGTGTACAGCGACAAGCGAGATACAGACCCGCCATTACAGCCCGGTCACGACTTTGGTCTTAGCGGCGAGCGAAGCGGCGAGAAGAGCGGCATCGGTAAGCAGGTCCGAGACGCATGAGCAGCGTCTTGTGACGTGCTTAAAAAATTTCATACATTAGGTATTACCGCTCGCCGCCTCGTTTAGCTGTCGCTCATTTAAGCTACGTTAAGATGAAATCGACAAAACCTACATTAATTGTACAATCATCACACATTGTATTAATTACTGGAACTAAATCTGAACATATAATATTAATATCTTTAATTTTTAATTTTATCATTAACTTTTTCAATCTGTAAACTGTCTTTTTATTATGGGTTTTCTTAGTCTGAAATAAATGAATTTATTATTTATTATTATTATAATTAATTCATCACAATATCCACTAGAAATCATTTGGCATATCATTAAAATAACCACTGAACTTCGTTTGCAAAAATCCCTCCAATATTCCTATTTTATTAGAGAGTATGCTCCGTTCAGAAATTACGGATCACCAAACCTTTGAACTGCTCATCGTAATAATAGATTTTTCGATTCCAGGGCATCAGACAACGATAACGTAACATTCGGCAAGAGAAACTTCTCCGGTTACAATTACGACCAATCCCCAGTGGAGACCACCACGGAGTTATAAACCATAAAATATGAAATGAATAGTGAATAACAAGACTATCTCTCTTAAAGTGTTAACAAAAGACTTTTAAGTGACTTAAAGTGAATAAAAGTGGATTCCGTCCGAAAATCATTAATTAATTTAAAAATATAAAAAAAACATATTTTTTTTATAACGTTTGTGTTCAACGAATATAATTATAATAATTCTCTTCGTGTAAGAATACGACTGAACTTTTGAATAATTAAAGTTTAAATATGTGAATAACGAATTTTTAGATAATTATATTTTTGTACTTAATGGTAATGTAATTTCTTAGCCAAGGCTAGTCCCGTTTTTATGAACAAATGTGCATAATAATGATGTAAATATGGCATTACATGGTGATGTATATATTTAAGGTACCTGAATTGTAAATACAGGTACAAAAACTTCTTTACTATTTTTGTAAATCTCTTTTTTACGCATCTCTGGCAAAGTGCCATTAATTTGTTTACATTTTTATACGTAATTTGGTATCGTTTATATTGGTGCCAATGTTTGTTCTGTTACTTTTGTATAAACAAACGAATCTTGACTGCCTTACGAGATCAAACGTTGGATCCAATATATTGGCGGAACAGTGAGTTTTCTTACTTATTAGACTTAGCTTCTATCTGGTTTCATTCTTGAGAACAAAACTTTTTATTTTTCTTATTTTACCTACATATTCTTTACGAATTTTGTGCCAGTTACTGTTAAAATGTATTATAAGGTTTTTACTACGTCTTTACTTGCGTCTATAAAGCCGCAAAAAAAGTGATCTTTCACCTATGAATTTTATAAGAAAGGGAACATTTTGTTTATTTCATCATAATAATAATACGTGGACGTAGAATTATAAAAAATAAATATGATTAGCATAATAGATAAAAATGCTCAGTTTTATATTTTTTTTTTAATTTTTGAATCTGGCTTCAAAATGTGATTTGTGCCAAACCGATACTAACGTTTTTTTTTTTTTTTAATTTATTTGGTATTGGAGAGTAAAATGTTACCTAATGTAGTTTCATTGTATATCTTGTAAAATAATAAAATGTTTATTTTGATTGTGAAGAATAAATTGTATCATAATTTTGTGGTAAAATTGTTAATATAATTTTTGTAATAAATTAATTTTTATTATCAACTTGTGTTTTGATTATAACTTTTGGAGGCCCTACCAGGAGCACTTACCGCGATCCAATTGAACTGTTAAGGGATAAAGCTTTATAGGATTTACATTATTTTTAACCGACTTCGAAAAGGAGGAGGTTCTATGTTCGGCTGAATGTATGTTCACCGATATCTGGGTCAATTGTGGACCGATTTTGAAAATTCATTTTTTGATTGAAAGGTTATGCTTCTAAGTTAGTCCCATTGAAATATTGTTATGATCTGTTCATGAACTTCGAAGATATGGCACAGAACTCCTCATAGGATCACAGCAGAACTATCGTAACAAGTAAAATTGTTGTGTTTATACGTGTAGTGGATGACTGGCTGAAGGAAAAGGGGGAGAGGATGTATCGGACTGATCTGATGATGAAGCCAGAGGTTAAATTAATGTAATCTAACCGTGTTTGGGATTATTAGAATCGTTATGAGATGCTCTCTTGCTATAAGTGTTTAAGTTTGGCTGAGAGCTAATTTTTAGTGGTGGTACCATAACTAAAAAGTGAGAAATAAGAAACTTTTTACATAAAAATAAATACAAAATACAACCGACTTCAATGTTAAAAAAACACTGAAAAGTACAAAATAACTCTAATTTCGGAAGTCGGTGTTAAATAACGAAGAGGCAAAACTAATAAAGAAACACTTGCTAGGCCGAAATATCTTGATCGATTCGAACTCCGAACAATAAAATTGACTGCGCAGATGAAAAGAACAGTGGCCAAAATATTTTGATCGTAGGTGGCACTGTTAGTCACGAACAATATAACATGGAAATATGTTTTAAATATCAAATTCAGGTAGTAACATCAAATCGTAAAAAGAAGGGTCCACCCTCGCTCCTTCGACTCCTAAAAAAAGATTTGTCTATTTGTAATAAAACAAGTATCCTACAACAAATAGACACACACAAATTCCTGGGGGAAGTGAGATTGAATTTTCATACAAAGGACAGGTATCCTCTTACGACCCCTAGTTCGGTAGTAAGTAGGTAGGTAAGTTTTTAAAATTTATATTTTTATACAGTCGGGTAAATACTAATGGTAAAATTTAGGAATTGATATTAAAAAAAAACTGGCCAACTGCGAGTCGGACTCGCGCACTGAGGGAGGGAGATTTTCCGAATTGCATTTTTTTCCTTTGGAGGTACGGAACCCTAAGAAGAACTATAAATATTAGAGAACACTTTTTCTTTTGAGGTTGTCCCGCCCTAGGGTGGAGCGGAAAGTCATGACAGACTTACTGACTAAAACAACACTGTTTTTCTGTTGCCTTTGCGTTGTAGAGGTCCTAGGCTTAGGGTTTCTTTTTAAAAATATTCCCCATTGCCCTAGCGGGTATCGGCCCTGCTGGGTCCTAAGATTTTGCTGACATCTCTTTGAGGTGCGTATGGCACACTACACGCCTTTGACGGCTAGGGCTCTGTATGGACCGCATAGTAGTCTGCAAGCCCATGCCTACAGTGGCTGGGGGATCACCATAGGACTCCCGACGCCCGGGGCGTCTCCTATTGCGGAGTCTGGGGCGTGAAGATGTCCTCTTCCTCACGTGTGCAGCCTTCTTCGCTAGCATTACTGTTTCTGAACCAAGTCCCGGCCCGAGTGGGCGCTGCTGCCAATCGCCTCCATGAAAAAAAACGCGGAAAACGCGGTGGTGTTCCGCCCAAGTGGGGCACACCGTGTTCTCCGGAAGATCCGCGCAATGACGACACTCGGGCACTTCTTCCGTCTGAATCCAAAACAGAAACCTCCCGAACTTATCATGTCCGGTGAAGGCCTGGGTCATATGGAAGATGAGGACGCCGTGGCGCTTCTCTGGTCATTCCTCAAAGAGGGGACTTCGCGCTGGGTTTCGATAGTCGCTCTTACCATATCGCCATGAGATCAAGCAGGAACGATGTCTGCCATACCTGCGACTTTCGGAGTATCACTCCGGCCGGCGTTGCAACATCAGGTCTTGCCTCATGCAAGGAATTTTGCCTCCAAATCCCACGGTGGCAGGCCGGTAAAGAGGTTGTACCGGTTCACATGAGACCATGTGGTATCCCCTTACCATCCACATGCTTGAGCATGACCCTCTGGAACGTGTTCATCTTGGCCGCCGGCCGCTTTTTTGTTATTATGGATAGGCTCGCGTTTGACCACTACTCACCTCATGGTAAGCGATGAAATGGCCGACGAAGGAACATGCTTGTCTAAAAGCAATCTATTAACTCTTGACTTAAAGACCTCTAGATTATAGCTATTAGGAAACACAGATTCGCAGGAACGGCGCCTACAGCAGAGTGAGTGCTCCTCGAGATTCCATAACTCCACCGGCTGCTGAGGCCAAGGTCTGTATCTCATCATCGACCCCACGCTTATATGAACCCCTTCTACCGTTATTAGGGAACCCGTTGGTCAAAACTCACACCCTAAGAGAATAAAACGAGAAACCTTCATTCACGAGGGCGAAGCCACTGGCAGAAGCTAGTATTATATATACTGACAATATCACAATACATAATCCAAATTAAGGCTCAACAAGATTAATTCACCTACCCTTATAACATAATATCATCAAACTTACAACGAAGTAAAATAGTGAAGGTAACCTAATGGCAATGTAAAAGGCATTTAAAGGGTAACAGGTAAGACCCAAAAACTCCTTTAAACCATTCTAAATGGTCGCGTCAAATTGAATTTTAATGACCGTAGCGAAACCTTTTCGGGGTTCTTCCTATGATGTATCAAGTTATAGCGGTCTAGAGCTGTCGAAACAGTTAGTAATTTCTTGGGTTCTATTAAAGTAATCATTTTGAATTTGGTACTTGGATAGTTTCAACTAAGGTTCAAAGCAACCATCGTTGATTTGGACCTAAACCATGACGTCTAAAGTAAGATTGTTTTAATCTTGTTTTAGTGTGGGTAAGAGACAGAGCTATACAGGTTGTCTAGCGCCATCTCTTACCCACACTAAAACAAGATTAAAACAATCTTACTTTGAACGTCATGGTAACCCCGCTAGTCACTAGACAGGTAGGTCCTAGTCCCACTAGATTCGAGTGAGACTAGGCGGTACTGAGGAGCACGAGGTAGGTCCTAATAAGTTTCGATTCACAAGGCAGTTTTAGGTGGCCTGCGATATTGTTCGAAAGAGTTGCCGTGGCCTTTGAACAGCAAGGGTAACAGAAGGAATATAGGCGGAATTAGTAATAGGGTGACACTCACTCCCAGAGCGGGAGAAGTTATTTGATGATTTTTCATATAAATAAACCGTACTAGTTGCTAACAGCAGTTTCACCCACGTGATTGTAGAAAATTACCCCAAGGAATCATATTTCCGAAATAAAAGTATACTGTGTGCTATTTCAGGACATGATCTACTGATGTACCTACCAAATTTTTACGAAATCCATTCAGACGTTCGAGCGTGAAGAGGTAGCAAACATACACACAAACTTTTGCTATTATAAACTAGTTATGTTGTGCCACACTCTCGGAAACTTTCGCCTTTAAAATATTCACTTCTCCGTTCAGTTCTACTATTGTATTTATCAGAGAACCATCCTCTATCTTCATAACTCCGTAAGCTCTGAAGATAATCTAGTCCATAGCATTATTAAATTCATCTTATGTATTTAAGAAACTATTACACTTTTTATTAGCAACCCTGAATTTTTCCGGTCCAGTTTATTCATGCTCGAGAGTGTAAAGCTAGAACTACACAAAACTGACGCACACGTGTAACACGCCTAATTTGTACGTAAAACGACGCGTGGCGTGGATCATGAGTAGCTCTACAAGTCTAGTTTCCATATAAAATGTATGGAGACCGACGCGCCCAGATCGGCGTGTGTGGCACACCTGTGCGCAGTGTAGTTCTATCTGTATGTTGGAGTGTAAGTTGTACCTGTGTAACTACCTACTATAATATTTTACTACCCAAGTTCCAAGGTTATTTCGTCATTACTAAATTGGACCCACTCTGGGGCCCTAAATTTTTAGGTAGATAAAAAAGAAGGGTCCTCATTTACAAACCGCAGGCGTCACCGTTTGATGGACCATGAAACGCGGAGATGTCGAGAGGCACTTGTTTCATTGCTTCATGGAGAAGGATTGCCTCCTAGTAAATGGGAAAAAGAATATAGAGGTAAGCTCATTCATTACTTAGTACGTGCGTAGGTCGGTATTTACGAGTTGTTGACGATTCGTACTCAACATAGGTACTCGGAAACCACCTTATTGAAGCTATTTAGTACAGTTAGATAATAGGAAATTATGATATAAGTGTGTAATATTAGTGATTACCGGCGAGGCGATATTTAGACCCGAGCCGTGGCGAGGGTCTTCAGAGAGCCGAGAACGGTAATCATTAATTACTCACGTGTATCATACAACTTTCTTCAATACACTTGTGAAGAAAATAACTGTAAAACTAGTAAACTTTTGTGGGGGTAAAAATCTGATTTCATGTGTGTGTGTCACAGAACAGATGAAAGAGGTTAGAATGGCCTTGTGGGCGGGGCAGGCGTGCCACAAAATAGGGCAATAATTTTTTTTTGGTGGGGAAAATCATCCTATGACAACCCCCGCTCTTGGGCGGAGCGGGAGATAGTGTCAGACTCTTACAGACTAAAAAACCCACACCGTTCCTTCAAGCCTTCATACCGGGGCTCAAGTTCCGTTTTGGATAACCCTGGCCCCAGTAGGCTCCGACCAGGCTGGGCCCCTGCCCAGATCTCCACCACCGATCACACCCATGAGGGCACAGCGATGCTCCGCCCAATCAGGGCACACTGCGACAGTGTGCTCCACCGTGTCCTCCTGGCACAGTGGCGACACCTGGGCGTCACTTCCGCTTTACTCCGGAACAGGAACCTCCCCAACTTGCCATATCCGGTGAGGACCTGTATCATGCGGAAGGTAAGGACGCCGGGAGGTCTTTCCAGCCATACCTCAAAGAGGGGACTTACCGCCATAATTGTGGCGTGCCCAAAAGTAGGGCAATGCTCATAATTCAACTATCAATAGAAAAACTTGCAATCTAAGTGTGCGTGGTTTGTTAGTTGCGTAATGCGCGTTCGTATTGATTTATTGCCTGTAGTGGAGTTAAAGGGTGGGAGACAAGCGGCGACACTCGTTGTAGTCCAAATTGGAAAATATTTCCTTTTTAACATCTTTCATCTTTGCTGTTAGTGTAGAAACAAAGACTGTTTTAAGTATTGCTAACATTGTTATAAATACTCCTAATATTAAAGAAAATACAAAACACAAATAAACTGTAATTGTGAAAAAAGGAACGTAAGTACTTACCTATAATATAAAGTTAATTTGATAAACAACCGTTTCAAAGCAACCGTTTTAAAAAAATGACAATTTCACAAAAGGTAAAGATCTATTGTGAGATAAGTGTGATTCTTCAAAACTAACTTTTCGCAACAAGAATTAAAAACCCACAACGAAATGGTGCATAAGTTATTAAATTACCCAATCCCGTCTTCAACCCTTCACGGTAGAGCCCAAATATTTTTCGAGCACACCGTCTGTGCCAAGCAATCTCACTTGCGTACATTTTTAAATTTAATATCTCTTTGTAGTATAGTCCCCTGGGCATATAACGTCGTACGGAATTACAGAAACGCCGAATGATATAAAATTCTATGTTGCCGTACCTGATGGCTTATTCCTTCGCCGACCCATACATTTGAAATGCCTTGCTCCACCCGCTGAAGTCACTGGCGAATTTTGAAAAATATGGTTTTTGTATGATTATTATTAATGACTAGCTTTTGCCCAAGCGAGCGAAACGCTTCATAAAATGATATGCTGATGTCATTCGGGAATGAAGCAGCTTTCTATGGACGAAAAAATTTTAGCAATCGGAGATTCCTCCTACAAACAAAAAATATAAAAACAAGCTACAAGCTACTATATACTACTTTAAAGAAGTATAGATTTAATTACACTTTTTTTACGGGGGAAATTTCTGTGCAATTCCGTCTTCCGTTTCTTTATATTCTAACGGCTGAACGGATTTGCTATTTAACACACAGGATACTGTCCTGGAATCTAAAAAAGGATACTTTTAAATCTATCCCAAAGAAAAATACCTTAACTATGTTTTGGGATAATTTTCGACTTCCATGCGGATGAAACCGCTGGTAGAATTTAGTCTATCATAAATTGTAGGTAACTGCAACAACAAAATTAAGTAAGTATGAGCTGGCAACATCAGTCTCCGAACTTGACCCATAAAATATCTGGAACACCTCGCTTTAACTCCCTAACAGACATCACTCACAAATTAATGTTTGTGAAATTAGTTCAGTTTGATGTTGCTCAGTAACTGCCGGCCGGTTCGGAGACTACCCATCCTTGGCGAGGAACGAATTACGAAGATACATCATCGTGAATGCTTTTGTAAATTAGCGAATTTCGAATTGAAGAGTGACCATTTTTTCGATATCGAAAATCAAAACACAGACGCACAGAGCACAGGGTCACTATACAAATATTTGTAACAACTAAATTGCACCTGTGTGCACAAATAAAATTTTGTATTTGTATTTGTACGCACATTACTCGAAGAAGGTATAAGGGTAAGGTCTGTGGGGCCGAAAGAACCGAGTACCAGAAGACGCAACGTTGAAAGGTCTCCCACAATGTGGACCAAATCGATGACCTGATGAAAATCACGGGAAACCGATGAATTCGAGACTCACAGGACCATTTGTAGTCGGCGTCACGCACATACTACCTACAGGTCATTGGACTTGCTCAGTTGACGTATTCTTAAAAAAAAAATAATTTCGTACATGCGTAAATTAATACGAGTTTTAAAAAAAAAGGTACTTCATTTTTTAATTTTTTGTTTACAAATCGATAGTGTTTCATGTACCGGATCGACCGACCCTCCACGGGACTAAAACGACCAAAATTTAAGGGTGTATTTCTAACTAAATATTGCATGCTGCATTCAGCATAACAAAATGAATCCACAGTATAACATGACCTTAACGCTTTAACAGTCTGTTATGCTATATACGGGACCATCGTTACCTGCATACTAATGTGCCTGATGAGTTATAGAACGGTGTGGAAGGTAAATCATGATGTCTTATTTCAATTATCCAGGCTAAACGGCTCATCTCAGTGTTTTATAGTCTGGCCGTTTTATTATGACCGTACACTGATCTACAAAAATATTGCTTTCTTTCGGGGTAGTCGAGTAACAAAGAACTTTTCAATACGCTTTTATTTCTACCTTATTTACTTTTTTCACACTAGTGTGGAAAAGGGCACGAGCTCGCCCCGGCCTCATCGATTTATAATATCGTATCAGGCTAGGTGCTAAGCGACCCCCACAAGTTGCCGGTTAATTCCCGTTTATTTATTTCTTCGTAGATGTGTTAAAAAACGTCGTTTCATACACGTGACTCGGTTCCATAACACCCTTGACTACGGCTCACCTGTCGTAATGACAAACTTTCTCCACTTGTATCAAAATGTACTATTTGTCGGTTCCATTCCACCACCCACCCATATCAGGAGTGGCTAGAACATATATGGATAGAATAATAAAACCTGCATTATTGTTTTATACACAACTATATAATTAATTTTAATTGTGTTTACTAGACGATTTGAATTGAAAAATATGTTATATTGAAAGTGGATACGCTAACAAAGCCTTATAATTTATTATAGACTATTATATAGACTATTGCAAACGTTTACCATTATGCACCTATACAAAGAGTACACATGAAATTCTTAAACAAAAAAAGACATATGTTTATGGATTTATTAATAGAATATTCTATAGGAACAGTGCGTTTTACTTATGAAGTTCCTTCGCCGTAATGTTGGCTTCCCTGGCTGTCTACAGAAAAAAGAAAACCGGCCAAGAGCGTGTTGGGCCACGCTCAGTGTAGTGTTCCGTGGTTTCCCGTCCGTCACAAAAGAAAAGCTATTTGTTCGTTGACATACTAAGTACGGAACTCTAATAAATACGAAACCCTAGAAACGGGCCCTCAAAGGACGGTGATAACTAAAACAGTATGCAAGTTTAGAAATTTCAGCGATTGTGCACTCGTAAAATTACGGATATATTTAGGAAGCAACGGCCGGTGGAAGTCGCTGCGTCCCCGCAAGGGGGCGCGGCGGCGGGGTATAGGCATTGCCTTTGTAGGTATAGGACGATTCCCATTGAATAACCCACAGTTAGGAGGGCCCTTTCTTCACTCGTTTATCGTCAACCTGAGCGTGGTTTAAAAACTTGGCGTTCAACCAATATTTGATGAATAGGCAACGCAAAAATAATGAAATAATACTTAAAAGTTCTGCTGAAAGATTCGGTGTGCAAGGCTTCTATAGATGTACTTATTCTTTTTCTTTTTTTTGCATTGCCTCTTCATCAAGTATGGTGTTGGATTGTGTTACATGAAGCAAAAAGATATTAAACCATGCTCTATGAAAAGATAGGCGAGTGGAAATGGACCGTCTTAATGCTTCTAAATCCAAAGATTTGGACTGTGCCTTGTATGTTAATGAATACTGATAAAATTTTGGAATATTACTTGACAAACTGGATATATAGGTAATATTAATATGTTTTTGGTAACACTATTATTTTCAAGTCTTTCTTTTACCTAAAAATCTAGATTAGATATTTCCTAAAACTGTAGCAAAAAAAGGTTCTTAAATTAGAAAGGCCGTTTACTTTATCGAACTGACCCAAAAGTAGCTCTTGGGCATACAGGGGTACAAAAGCTGCCGGACGTACCTTTGAAATCTCAGGCAACGCCTAAAAGCCCCACAAGCTTTCATTATCAACCCTTTTAAAGCTAAAAGCCTTTTCGTATGTCCTGTTTACCTACACTGTTCCAAGAAGGTTCCAACTGCTTTTATTATTGTTTATATTTTGTAAATAATACTTATGTATTTGTTTTGTGAAAAATTAAACAAGAAAAAAAAGATAATTAATTAATTAAGTGGAAGTCTGAAACCCATTGAGCAGTGTCATGGTCGCCCAGTGGTAGTTGTCGTAATTACAAACCTAACCAGAACAACTTGGCTAGGGAGCCAAGTTGCCTACTGGAGCCAGTGTTATACGAAAGGGCGCTCGAGCCCCGGTATGAAGGCTAGAAGGAACGGGGTGGGTCTTTTAGTCAGTAAGAGTCTGACACTATCTCCCGCTCCGCCCAAGAGCGGGGGATGTCATTGGATGATTTTTTCCCACCATAAAAAAGGGAGCCTAGTTGCTAATCTGCAATAGTTAAAGCTTGTAGAAAGCCTCAAATGTACGGGAATGACGTCGCTTCAACGCTCAGTCACGTGGTCAGAACAAGAGTATTGGCGGCAACGTCAACTCGAAGCGACGCAAGCGAAACGTTTGTAACTTGGCTAGGGGGCAGGTGTATTACTTTACGTAATTGATTTCATCACTATTGCTCTCGGAACGGTGTGGGAAACCGACATGTCCAAGAACAAAAAAAAAAACAAAGACATGTGTGAGTTTGATCAACCTGCACGGGGCCCCGGTAGTTTAGTAGATTACGGCCTAGCTTGTGTCCGAGTAGTGGGAGCATTATAAATCAGTTTTATTTTTTTTATTCCACAACTCTAAGCAGAGCTTGTGTTATGAGTGCTAGACACTAGTAGATAAATTACACTCAATCACAGAACAAATGATCATGCCCATCACATAAACATTTGTCTTGGGTGGGACCCACATAGCAGTCAGGGCCACTAACCACTAGACCAACAGGCCAGTCAAAGATTATCCATGTTATACGAGTACCTTGGTTTTATTATATACGAAACCTGAAACACCAGTCCAGTATTTTTATGTAAAGAATCTATGTACAAAATTTCAAAACCGTGTCATGAAAAATCACAGAAGATTCTGAACAAACTATATTGAGGTTAAAATAATCTAGAATTCAAATAAACTAGAATAAGATCATTTCGCAGAGGGTACCAGGGTTTTCGAAATATTTTGCCCAGTGATCACAGCAGAAGCAGATGAGCTATTAATAATAATAAATAATAATCAATTTATTTCAGGCAACATCTACCAAAATTATAAATACCTTATAGACTTACATACATAATTATATTAAATCATTATAATTTCAATGTCATCATTGTCTAGTTTTTATTTGCCTGGTGTTTTTGTTATGTTTATGGAATAAAACATTAGTAGTTTTTCCCTATCCGTCCAATCTCCCATAAATGTCACTAAATTGTTTTTTTCGTGACATGAACTATAACTTAAAAATAGAATAGAATAAACTTTATTGTACACCAAAATAGTATCTAACAATTTCACAGAATCTTAAATCTAACCTAACCTAACCTTTCAAATCATTCATATTTATTATTGACTAGCTTTTACCCGAGGTTTCGCCTGCGTACATAAATTATAGTCTATGTCACTCAGGAATAAAGCAGTTTTGTATCGTTGAAAAAAAATTAGCTATCGGACCAGTATTTTTTGATAATATCTCTTGCAAGCAAAAAACAAACTTTACCTTGTAATATTGTAGTCGTACATGAGTTTTTTTAATGAACGTCTCTATTTAATACTTCAAATATCTGCGATGCCCACGCGACTTAGGTTGAGTCCGACATTTTTAATTTGTATTTTTAAATAAGTAATACCAGAACATAGGTTTATTTCGTATTGTATCTAAAATTACGATTCATTAGAAAATTTCATTAATATTCATAATGGCCAGATGAAAATAACTTTCCCAGACGAAACGAATTAGAAATATATATTTAATTATTCCTTTCCAAAAATGTAGGTAGCCAGAAGATAAAATATCAAGGATAGAATGATAATGAGTTCTAAAATTAACTTACGTGGGTTCTTAGAAAAAATATGTTTTACTGACCCCGCACACGAGCCACAAAAAAGGCCGCCACAAAAAAACGCTAGAAGAGGCCACAAAAAAAGGTAGAAGCGGCCGCAAAAAGCAGGTGAAGCGCGCGACACCTTGTGTCCGAAGAAGCTTGAAGCCGCTTCAAGCATTTTTTTGTGGCGGCACCGCAGCACACGAGCCACAAAAAAGGCCGCCTCAAAAAGAAGCTTGAAGCGGCGTTTTTTTGTGGCCTGTGTGCGGGGACAGTATGTCTCGGTTTTGGTCCCATTTTCATTCTCAAAAATATGTTTACAAAATAATATTATGTAATTTCCATTGGGATGAGACTACTACGTAGAAAACGCATAATTCCAGCCACTTATAAATCGGAAAAGCTATGCTAAAAATTTACATGATGAATAAAAACGTCACACCGCCCTACAATTAGTAATAACTTAAAAAAATCTTTTTTAGCGATAAGACTATTCATTGTTACAACATATTAATTTTAAGCCCCTACAGTTATATTATTTACAGTGTACAATTTATATCTATGTATCTAAGAAGTCAATGATGTCTTAAAAAAAAATACATCTAAATAAAAAAAAATCACATTGGAACTTGCACGACTTCGATCCTTCAACCTCACGTACGAGAGGCAGGTGCATTAACTACTGAGCATTCACGTCAATGTTTGCTGATTATACAAACCCAATTAAAAACACTGCATCACTTCCATTAACCTGCCAAATTAAAAGTATAAAACGATCCAGTCAATTAATAATAATCCAGTTCAATTAAATTAAACATTTTTATTCAGCAAAACAATTTTAAGCCAGGAGTAGACTGCTGTAACGTAACATACAAGGCTACATGAAAGGAGCATTTTATAAGTGTGACGCAGCGCGCGCACGAACCGAGCATATACATAAGATGATTTTTCCCATCGAAAAAAAAAAAAAAAAAGCATATACATACTCACATAGTTGAAATGCTCTGTTCGCGCGCGTAGTATGCACGGTTCGCACGCGCAAGGCGTCCTCACTACGGATTTTTTTTTTATATTGTACTAGCTGTGCCCGCGACTTCGTTCGAGTGGACTACAGGATTTTGAATTTATTTTTTCTAAAATAAAAGCCTATATTACTCCTTATTACATCAGCTACCTGCCAAAAAAAAATTCCGTCACAATCGGTCCAGCCATTTCAGAGATTAGCCCAGACAGACAGACAAAAATTGTAAAAAATGTTATTTTGGCGTATGTACCGTATATATTCATATGCATGTAGTAAAAAACAGTTATTACAATATTATAAACAACCACTCCAATTTTATTTATATGTGTAGAATAGATGATTAATTCGACAATCCTCCTCCATGCGTCGTATTCCTCTATGCTGAGGGTCGTGACCTCCCTGCTTCATCACTTTAATTTTTATGATGTTTCCCCATTTATTCCTGATTCTGGCGGAGTGAAGGGCCTTGTCTATCATAGATTCAAGAGCCGTGCGGATTTGGTCGGACCAACGTATTGGGCTGCACATGTGAGGCCTTTTTCCATCTACTTTACCGGTCACGATTAGCCCTTCGAGGTTTCCATTGTCTTTCCTTGCAATGTGACCGAAGTATTACAAAATTATGCAACGACATCTTTTTTTTTTTATGGAGGGAAAATCATCTAATGACAATCCCTGCTCTTAGGCGGATAGTGTCAGACTTTTACTAATTAAAAACCCACCCCGTTCCTTCAAGCCTTCATACCGCGGCTCGAGCTATGTTTCGAAACTAACCCTGGCCCCAGTAGGCTTTGACCCGGCTGGGCCCCTGTTGTTGCTGACAACTCCTTGAGTGCGCGTCTGAAATGCTGTCCAAGGGATATGGAGCATTCATTAATTTGATAATATGGACGGCAAATTCTTTAATTGCGTGTTACATTATATGTTAGGTTACAACAGTCTATACCCGACTTTATATTCAACGAAAAAAAAAAACATAAATGCATTGTTAAAATTTGCTATAAGGTAATGATGCGGCCCATTATTTTGTTTTACAAATAAACAGTACAAATATTTTTTTATTGAATAATCGTGCAAATGTTTGCTCGACTTTTAATTATTTTATCGAATTTGTTCAACTGTTTTACAAAATGTTTTTTTAATTGTTTAAAACCTTTTCAATAGATAATGAATAATTAATGTTTGCTTAACGAAGATAATAAATACTACCGTTGTTGTGAAAATAACAGACAGTGTTCATTTGTAATGTTGGTGTACGTTGGTTTTATTATTTTGACTCTTGCAGGAAGTTTGGCAGGTAACAAGCCACCAAAATGCAAACATTCAGGTACCATTATTAAAGATGTTTATACTTATACTTGTAATATGGGATAAGAGCAGGAAGAAGAAGATACTTATACTTTTTATTCAAGTTTTTTTCTTGATTTATGACTCGCTGCGTGTCGCAGTCTTGATTCCCGCTCGGAACAAATGTTTTTATGGCTTATAGACGATGAGAGAGATGGATGTTTCGAATCTGGATGTCTTGTATATGTGAGTTTACTTATTAGTGAATGCATCCACGATACATGAGTAACTTTTAATATGGGGCAATGTGTCGCTTTTCTATACAATAAATAAATGCATGAGAAATTTTCACCCTATCCAGGGCAGTCGGGTAAGAGCAGTGTACACTTCCCGGTCCACCAGTATTAGATACTCGAAAATGCAATGCGCTGTGTTTACTTAGCTTTAATGGTCTGTGAGATGCCGATTATCTCCTTATTTCCAGGAAATAAATAAAATCATAAAATATATTGCTGAGTTGGAAAACCACCTTCCTTATAGGCGTACCACATGCACAAAGCTTCTCCATCGTTTTGCGTGCTCAGGACATGGCGACTAAGTACTAAAAGATGCAGCGTTGGAAGGCCTCCCACAAGGTGGACCGTTGACCTGGTGAGGATCACGGGAATCCGATGGATGCGAGACGAACAGGATCGATTATTATGGCGACACTAGGGGGAGGTCTATCCAATAGTGGAATTCTTTCGGTTGACATGATGATAATAAGGCTGTAGAGAAGCCATACTGATTTACAATCGATGTCGATGTACCGTTGTACATACCGATGTACATAGAACCTCGGGCGTATGTTTAGTAAAATTCATTCAGTTTTGCACAGTGTTTCTTCTACAAATCGGCCAGCACAGGCAAAACTGACTTGAAGCTTGTGCGTGTGGTAGACCCATAAAGTTAGAACTATGCACACTACACACACACGTGTGTCACACACGCCGATGTGGACGCGTCGGTCTCCGTACATTTTATATGGAAAATAGACTTGTAGAGCTACACTTGATCCACGCCACGCGACGTCGTTCTACGTACAAATCAGGCGTGTTACACGAGTGCGTCGGTCTAATGTAGTTCTAGCGTAAGACTCTTTCATTAATTTTATCCTTTACTGTTATAGAGCATCTATGCCCAGAAAATGAACACTACACGCGAAAGAATCCACGATGTATAAGGACCTGCGCCAACAAGTGGGTGCCTACCTCTGATGACTGCAAACCCTTCACTGGATGCGTCTGCGATGATGGCTTCGTAAGACTGAACGATGATGGCAGTGGTCCTTGTCTTCGTGAACAAAAATGCCGTAAGTAGATTTTTTTTTTGCTTTGTGCATGCTCGCCTTTGACCACTATCTCACCTGATGCTTAGCGATATTGTGGTTGACGATGGAGCTGGCTTGTCTAGAAGTAGCCTATTCACTCTTGATTTAAAGACCCCTAGGATGTAGTTATTGTCCGGTAAGGACCGAACCCGAGTAGTAGACAACGTGTAGTATTCCACACGCGCCTCAAAGATATGGTAGCAGAATCCTAGGAGCCCAGAAGGGCTAATTCACGTAAATCTCCGCTAATGATCCGCCCTACCACTCCGTCGAAGAGCGGAGAAGTCATTAGATTAGATTAAGAAAACTATACGCATAATTAATGAGTTCCTAAAATGCTTTGTACGTGCCGGTGGGATAACTTTACAGAAAAACTTCATACGAACCGAAAGAGTTCGATTGAAAATTGTCGACGGTGCGTACTGTTACACGTGAGCCTCACAGAGATGTCAACAAACCGTGGCAGTATGAAAGTGAGACCTGGTGCCCTGGGACGAAGGCAAAGAAGAAACAGGAGTGGATTTTAAGTCAGTAAAAGTCTGACAAGCCCTCTCGCTCTGCCCAACAGCGGGGGATGTTACTGGATGATTTTCCCACAAAAAAAAAGAGTTTAATTGAACCATTTTAATGCTGCTTTTTAGTGCATTTTTTTCAAATGCTGTTTTTAGGTGTAGTCTCTTATCAAGACTATTGTACATTTGTCTACGATTTACACTATCTTTTGTTTTATTCATTGTGTTGATAACGTAACAAAATTTAATTCGGACGATGACATTTAAACTTAAAATACCAGTTAGTGCGCCAAAGAGAATCGAGTACCTATGCAAAATATGAAGACTGCATTTTGTGCATAGTTTTGAACTTAAAAAAGCAACCTGATTGTGGTTCTGGATGTTGCCAGGTTTATTGGCTCATTTATTTAACCTAACCTAACCCAATCCGGGTGTACAAAAAAACCGGGCAAGTGCGAGTTGGACTCGCGCCCTGAAAGTTCCATACAATCTTATCCATGAAAATAGTTCAATTCCTGAATTGAGTTACGAAATATATAAAAGTAAAATACACACCGATTAATCATGAAATCACAGAAAGTATAAAACCTAAAAACTTAAAATTTGACAGGTCGAGTTTTATAACTCCACCCCTAATGGGGTAAACGGTGGTTGTCCTATAAAAGCGAAATACAATTCACTGAATAATCACGAAATCTCGGAAACTATAACACCTACAAACTTCAAATTTTTCCTTATGGGTTGTAGACATCCGCTAAGAATGGATTTTTCGAAATTCACCCTTTAAGGGGATCTTGTTCCAAATTAAAGCGATAGTGACGCCCGGGTGTCGCCATTGTGCGGAATGCCCGGAAGACACGGTGGAGCACACAGTCTCGGCCCAAGCGGGGCACACGCCCCGCTTGGGCGGAGCGTCGCCGTGCCCTCGTGGGGGCGATCGGCGGCGGAGACCTCTCGCGCCGGGCTTTGGTTGAGGCCATGGTCCGGAGCGAGGAGGAGTGGCAGGCGGTCGCCGACTTCTGCGAAGCAGTAATGCTCTCAAAGGAGGAGGCTGAACGCATCAGGCAACGGCGTTATCGCCGCCGCCGCCGGCGCCGGGATACTGATCCCGATTTCCGGCCACCGTAGGCGCGGGCTTGCGAACAGTAAGCAATGGGTAGCTCGCTGTCCGGCCGTCCGGTAACTGTCCGGACCAAGCCCAAGTCGTCGACGGCGCGCGCTGTTCCCGCGCGCCTCAAGGAGTTGTCAGCAACAGCAGGGGCCTAGCCGGGTCGAAGCCTACTGGGGCCAGGGTTATCCGAAAGGGCGCTCGAGCCCCGGTATGAAGGCTTGAAGGTACGGGATGGGTTTTTTAGTCAGTAAGAGTCTGACACTATCTCCCGCTCCGCCCAAGAGCGGGGGTTGTCATAGGATGATTTATCCCATCGAAAAAAAACCCTTTAAGGGGATGAAACAGGGGCAAGTTTGTATGGGGAAACCGACTTTCACGCGGGCGAAACCGCTGGCAGAAGCTAGTTCTGTGTATAAAATTAAGTAAATTTTTAACTAACGTTGGAATTTTAGAATACAATTAGGTACTGAAGTTAATACAGTGGGTTTTATACCTTGGACCTAAAAAATATTCGTCATAAACCTGCAACTGTATTACTAAAATTAGGCCTAATTAGCAATAAAAATGTACGGCAATAATATTCCTCAAATCGTAGTAGCAAATAAAATTTGTATGCATCGGAAAAAATCGTATAGATCACACTTGTATTATATAGTTTTGTAAATTGCACAATAAAATAAAATTATACGTAATCATAGGTTTGTAAATTGCACAATTAAATAAAATTATACGTAATCTGTTTACCAATTGTTTATATTAATCTATTCATTATTAAAAAAAAAAAACTGTAAAAGTTTAGTTGTGCGCACATCATGTAAAATGTACGAAATTGATCTAAATAACTTTTATATATTAAAATTGGGTGTAACATGATATATTACTTAGGCTTTATTTCATCGCAATCGGTCGACAAGGTATATCGAAAGATATAACTACGCTCGTTGACAGTTAGGCGGTTCGAAGTTCGGCGGTCAGCAGGTTTATATTAAAAATCAAAATATAAAAGCGAAAAAATACACGGGTGGTTTTAATGTATGGTGAAGATGAATAAATATGGTTTATTTATCTAATCAAAAACCGTCATTACATAATTCTATACATTATATATTAGTTTAACCACCTCGTGCGTAACCTGTGTTTGTCTTTGAAACAGATAGTAAATTATATTATTGAAGGTTGAACAACGGTAGCTTGCTTACCCTG
Source organism: Mythimna albipuncta (assembly GCA_929112965.1). Classification (NCBI taxonomy): domain Eukaryota; kingdom Metazoa; phylum Arthropoda; class Insecta; order Lepidoptera; family Noctuidae; genus Mythimna; species Mythimna albipuncta. Next base: position 15,821,618 of record OV815969.1, read on the forward strand.
CCCTTGACGACAGTTGATTACTATTTCAATTTTTTTTCTTACGTAACGATTACATCATAATTTCTGGTGGATGTTATTGTATCTAAGATCAGTCATGTTCCTATCTCTTATGTTATGAAATTTTTTCACAGATATTATTTTTGGTAATCGCTCGGCAGCCCGTTTGCTAAGTATGTTCCTTTAAATGTATGCCAAGTGTTTTATTTATGTGTTTGTGCTCAATTACTTGTTCTTTTACTTCGATTTTATAGATATCAGCAATACTAATTACATACTTTCTTTCTGTAAAATAATGTAAAATTTTCATATTAAAAAAACTTAATAATTTAATAAATCTATAAGAGAATAAATCTTTATCAATTGATAGATGAAATAGATAATAATTTTTATTTAGAAATTGCAGCGACGATGGTAGAATTTTCATCTGGTGTCCAAAAGGTTTTCTTTTCATGTGGCAGTTCGTGCCCGCCATTAGTAATATTGTGCTGCAAGGTTGTAAGTGTTTTACAAATAACCCTATATATATATATACTACGCACACCCACATTCTATGTCTAGGATAACAGGCTTTGTGGAAGTAGTATCCTGTTGGCATGACTATCTATGAATATATATATATATATATTATGACCTAGTGCGAGAAATTATTACCCATTTCATTTTATACAAAAAAGAGAAACAAATGTCAAGCATTTACCAGCGTATCTGCTCAACGTAGGTACATTTCTTCTGTAAATACATTCTAATTGTGTTGTTTAGTTACTTTCATGCATGTTAATTTAATTTTATCTCTTTTACTAGCGTCGCGTTCGTGACCAATTAAACTTTATATGTGTTTAATATTCACAAACATAATTTTATTACATTCCGTGAGCCATGTTTTCGATTGTTTTTTTTTCAGCTGTTACCTAGAGATAATTTCAAGGGATCAAGTTTATAATATAGTTCATGCAGAATCTCTAGTCATCACAGAAGTTACTCAAGAAGATATAATTTTAGATTGTGTTGGGAAATCATTCAATCCAGTTCTAAATCTTTGTCTCTTTCCAAATCATCTACTTTTTAACATGTATTTCGACACTCTGGGAATCAAAATTCATAGGGTTCTTCCCGTTTACCTAGAATCCTGAAATTTGGCATGTAGCAAGATCTTATGGCACAAGTATAGGAATAAATCTGAAAATTCTAAATTTGTAGTTACATCACGAAAAAAAATATTTTGTGATTCGGACGACACTGTATTTCATATTATTAGAAAGGAAATTTGATGATCATTGAAAACATGTCGTAAGTCAATTAATGTACGACATGTTTTCAATAACAATTCACAATCGTGACAAAAACTGCCTTAACAAAAAGAGTTATGATGTGCGATTTTTTTGCTCTCGAGTGTACGGGATATTTACGGGTGAAATTTAACCAAAATTAATTTTGCCCTATTTACGAATATTGTTTTCACTATTTCATGTTTATCGAAGTTAACTTGCCTTTTTCTCTGTTTTAGCAAACAAATGCAAAGACCCAAATGCAGTATACAAAAAATGCCCCAATCCATGTCCTTTATCATGTGATGATCCATTTCCAAAGGTTTGCACTAAGGCATGCGAAAAAAATGGTTGCGAGTGTGCCCCAGGATTTATCCTGGACTGCAATGGAAAATGTATTGAACCTCAGGATTGTCCGGGTATGTATATCTTAAACTGTTTTATTATTTTAAGCTATTGCATAACTTCTAACGCGGGCCTTTTTGACCGTGGTGACCGATAAGAAAACAAATGAGTGAAGAATCAATCAAAATTCAATTCAATGTGTGAAAGTGTAACTTCAATTATTATCAAAGAAAAAAAAAACAAAGGAAAAAAAATACTGCATTAATAAAATAAATATATAATTATAATTGCATAAGTTGATAAAAATGCTATGCAATAGCTTTACCGCAGCAGTCCCCGAGTGCCACCCGTCTTTTTTTTGTTTTATCTTTTACCATCCTACACTTTTCAATTTTATGGAGAAGGCCTCTTTCTACTTCTATCATATACACAATGTACGTTATCATTTTCCAGTCTGATAGTTTCAAATTTCTTACAGAAAAAATACGTTGTCCAAAGCATCAACGTTACGTTATAAACGATAACCAATGTCCAAAGACCTGCGGCAATCGATTGTTGCCTAATAGTGACACAACTGGCGCCTGCGCTTCATTCACTGGCTGTGCATGCAAACCTGGCTATGTCAGAAAATATGATAACGCTACAGGACCATGCATCAAAGAAAAAGATTGCCGTAAGTATATACCTTTTTATGAATAAACTAGTAAAAGTGTAAATGTGTTGACCGCTTTAAATTTTCCAGCTCCAATACCTTGTGATTGTGGAGTTAATGAAGTACCAACTAGCTGCGCTACCGTTTGTCCACCGCAAACATGTGATAGCATCTTCTCTAAATACTACTGTCTCCCAACTGATTGTGAGCCGGGGTGTGATTGTCTGAACGGCTTTCTGAGAAATGACGAAGGCATTTGCATCCCATCTGAAGATTGTTTTAAACCTGATCGTTCGTATCTTGTCTTGCAGTCCTAAATATTTCTAAACTTTTCAAATCTGCAGCTTGTGTGTATTTTTGTTTTCAGCAATTGAATGCAATGGACCAAATGAAATATACTCTGACTGTGCTATTACATGCCCTCCTCAGATTTGTGAAAGCTTATTCGTAGATTACCTGTGTGCAGCGAATACAGTTTGTGCAGCGGGATGTAATTGTCTTGATGGATATCTTAGAAACAGTCTTGGAGAATGTGTAACTATTGAAGAATGTTATAACGGTCAGTGCTATCCTTAACTATAGATTCATGATAATAATGTTTACCTTAAGCTTACAAATGAAGAACCGAGGTTGTTGCCGAGGTGTGTGTCGGTGTCTTGATTTTAGAAAGCATGCATCTTCTTTTTTTAGTCACCGTCCTCACCTCGACACCAACTTCTGTCTTTAGTGAGTGATCACCCTTCGTGTTCAATGTTTTGAATTGTATTGATAAGTTTATCAGCTACTGCAGTTTTCATGGAACCAATTTCTTAAAGGAGTATTAATTAACTGCTTCTTTATATTCTACAAAACCATTCGGCAAACATCCTTTTGCTTAGCCATCAATATTTTCTCTTACGTAGAAAGTACAATTTAAACAAACAGCTTCATATTAAAAAAACACAATCACAAGATATGTTTATTGTTTTCGAGGTGTCCCACAAGGTTTAACACTAGGACTCGTTCTAAATTTAATTTGGCGTATCATATTATAGATCCAGGGGGATGCAATGGAGATCTCAATGCAACACGTGTGCGTGGATGCGGTAACTCAAATCCTCCGACCTGTGAAAACCCGGAACCTAAAGGAAGTGACTTTGAAGTTTGTGCACTACATGGATGTCAATGTAAAGAGGGATACATTGTGGGCGACGCAGGAAATTGCATTGCAACAAAAGATTGTCCCGGTGAGTGATACATATATTTTACATGGCGGACTTTCCGCCTATATGCATAAAACGTTTTGGGAACACATTAACTATGTGTACAGCTAAGGAGTGGAATTCCTTGCCGAAGTCTGTGTTTCCTGATGGCTACAACCCGGGAATCTTTAATTCAAGAGTGAATAGGTTACTTCTAGGTAAGCGCTCTCCATCGACGACCGCATCGCCGCTTTCTATCAGATAAGATAGTGGTCAAGCGCGAACCTATCGACAAAATAAAAAAAATATTTTGGAACCGATTTTTTCGACCATATATATATTCTCGTATCATATAGTTTCTCGTCAAATTATTGACTTATTACGAAGATTATTTCGCAAGTTGCCTGTAATAAGCCCCTGAAATTTTCACCATCTACTCGATTGATATTATAACGAGCTTTTTATCTCCACTTTCTCGGGCTTTTTAATCTTTTCTTATGAGTATCTGCCACTAAATCCAAAACTTCTTACTTCTTTAGGTGGATCACCAAAATGTGGAGCAAATAAAACATACGTTGATTGCAAAAATAATTGTCCAACTAACTACTGTCCAGCTGATGATAGCCGAGCTCAGATAGCATGTTCCATGGCATATCCTTGTCAAGGTGGCTGTGCTTGTAAAGCGGGCTATTTAGTAGTGAGTCCTGAAGACCCACGGTGCGTCTTAGCTTCAGATTGTCGTAAGTAAACATTTAATATTACTTTTTTAAATATTCTAAGCTTGATATGATTATGACTAATGTGCACGTTATAGTGTAATGGAAATATTTTAAATACTGTTCAAGCAAGCTTCAAGATTCGAGAAGCCTAATATAATTTTATTATATTTTGAAAATTTAAATTTCATCGACTCGAGCTTGCCTGGACAAGATCGTGGATTGCGAAAAGGCCACCCATTTTTTGTGTGCCTACAAAAAAGTTCATAATATTAAATAAATAAATTTTATGTAATTTTCTATATTTGTGCTGTAATTTAAGTTATCTCGTGTAGTTTGATTGTTATTGAAATAGTATGGGTTGATGTAATTACCTAAAATAAGTCTGTGAAAATCGAATTATCTATTTCGAAAAGAACATTAGCCACTGATAAAGTTAGTATGGAAAGTCCAAAATTTTTTTTGGGAATCGACTTGATTATGACGTCTTTCAAGAGAGTTTTTTCATTTAGAAAAAGCAGTACCTAAAATATCTATCTCCGTTACACTTTGGGCCAATATCACCCTGAAGTACAGTTTTAAATAGTTTTGCTGATTATATTTGTGTCTAAATACTCATCTAAATAATTTGGTTTGTTTCCAGCTAAAGTTAACTGTACCAGACAAGATGAAGTGTGGGATCCTAATCCATCTGGTTGTTTTTTTGAAAGTTGTGAAGAGAGAGGCAGCGAATGCGATTATCCATATTCGTCTGGGCCAAGATGTGTCTGCAAGGAAGGTTACTATAGAAATGGAGATGATGTTTGTATTCCTGCTTCAGAATGCCGTAAGTTATTATGATTTAAATTATACCTGCTGTGAAATTCTTAATTACTGTTTTTTTTTTTAATATGTAAATATTTGATAACTAGAAAAAAAAAAACACATAGATAAAACTTAAAAGACATAAAAAAGAAATCAACATAGTTATTTCAAAATCTTAATTTTATATTGTGAAGCGTGGTTGACTGCAAAAAAATTGGCCAATTAATTGATTACTCGTTGATTTCTGAATAAAAAATTTGAAGTCGACTTTTCACCAAACTTTACTTTAGCCGAAAAACCTGTGGAACTTTGACATTCAATTAAAGTTTAATGCGTCCCACAATTTCAGCCTTATCATACAATGGTTTCATAAAGATAAACTAAAAGCTCTTTTAAATGAACTCTGAATACATAATGTTTTGATTTTGATTTTAATTTATACTTTTAATTGATTCATTTTATGATTTCATTGTTTTTAACACGCTTATATTAGCTTTACAAAATTGAGCTCAAAGGCGTTGGCTACAAACATACAGGATGTTTGTAGCCAACGCCTTTGAGCTCGATTTTGTTGTTTTAATTTCATTTAGTTTTGTCCTGTTTTAATATGAGATTACTGGCTATGGACTCTTGTCTGATAATAAATGATTTTTATTTATTTTATTTATTTATTTTATTTATAATTAGCTATTGAATATTTTACTGGATATTTACTCGTATTTTTGAAAGAAAGAAGACAACAGAGTTCATTGCTGACACTATTTTTTTTGTTGTTTTATTTTTTAAATTATTTTACAGCCCCACTTGCATGTAAAGGCGACTTCAATGCAACGCTGACAGTCTGCCCCAACCCATGCCCGAAGACCTGTGATGATCCAGACGCTGGAGATGGCGGATGCATTGAAATATGTCTCCAGACAAACTGTCAGTGCAATGATGGATATTTCTTAACAAAAAAGGATGGAGGAATATGTATCAAGCCCGAAGATTGTGGAAGTAAGATTTAATTACTCTCACAGGGATTTTTGGTGGGGATTCACAAATGACTATTAAGGGTAAACCAGCGTCTCAATCAAGATGACCTTGCTAGTTTCAATCCATGTAGACAGTAGTTGTAAACATTGACCTTCAACACCCTTGGTTGGGAGGCGTTTTTTCCCAACCATCGAACGTGTTGGCGCGTGGTTTACATGCATGTAAGCGCAACACAAACTAAACATACAAACAAAGGTCACTTCACGCTAGTTTGCAACCGTCTAGTCAACCCTTTAGTAGCGACACAGACAAAGTATTGACCTTGTTTTCAGTAAAAGTCTGAGTCTTAGATTTGACGTTTTGTGAGCAATATTAGCGTCTACACAATTTATATTACCTTTTCCGAAATGGATGTTCTCAAAAGCTTTAAGCAAGAATCTATATTTATGTTATACGAAAATGTTTGAACTTTTCCGTAGTTAATGTTGTTAAAAGCTAGAAGCGAGAATCAAACAGTTACTCCCTACATTTTGCCGACTTACGACTACTGTATTAAGTTTTTTTTTGTCAATAGAAACATCTATTTGTATTTGATTGCTAAGATATCACGAAAAAAACAATTGAATGGTGGTAATATAATTTTGGAGGCCGTCCCACGCTGCGTCTTCTGGTATCTGTTCTGCGTGCAAAGTGCCTTGCTCATTGCCATTTAAGTTTGGCGATTCTTCGAGCTACGTCAGTAACCTTGGTTCTCCTGCGGATACCTTCATTTTTGATGGGATCACGCAAGGAAACTCCAAGCATAGCCCTTTTCATCGCCCTTTGGGTGGTCAAGGTGGACCGATGACTTGGTCAGGGTCGCGGAAATCCGATGGATGCGTGATGCACAGGACCAGTCGTTGTGGCGACGCTTGGGGGAGGCCTATGTCCAACAGTGGACGTCTTTCGGCTGATATGATGATGATGATGATGAATATAATTTTAATGACCCTCTTACTATTCTAACAGGTTGTAAAGGAGATCCGAACGCAGTTTACAGCTTCTGTCCCAGTGCTTGTGAACCGACTTGTGAAAAACCGGAGCGACCCCAAGGATGCACCAAACAATGCATGCCACCCGGCTGCATTTGCAGGGATGGCTTTGTTCGTAATCAAGTAACTGGAAAATGTATCAAGCGCGAAAAATGTCCAAGTAATATTTCCATCAATTTATTTATGAATAGCAGTAAGGAGTCGCATGTCAGTATGTTCTGAAAGAGGTACTTACTGGGTAGACGCAAGGTGACATTGGGGTAGATTGAGGCGAAGAGAGATGAGTTTGACTCACTCGAAGCCGGCAAAGGCCGGGGTCAGATTTGTGTGGATAAAAGAGTAGAAAGCCGTTACCCAGCAGTGGTACATAATGAGCTAATTATTTAGACAGATAGTAAAACTTTGAGTCCCAATGTGCATTTTTTTTTGATAAACGGTTTTTGGATCATCATGTACGATCTTTAATATTGTTGTAATTGATGTCATAGTGAAATCATCTTTTTTTGGAAGGGTTGAATTCATCAAATAACTTCTCTCGCTCTAGCGTTGAGCAGGAGGACGTATCTAAAGCACCTACACTTAAAGTCACCCTTTTTTTCTATCAGAAAAAGGTTGCGGAGGAGATCCTAATGCAATATACAGCCACTGTCCGACTGGTTGTGAACCAACTTGTGACAAGCCGCACCCCCATACGTGCAACTATTACCAGTGCAAAAAACCTGGTTGTGTTTGCAAACCAGGATATGTAAAATCTGCTTGTGGAAAATGCATTAAACCTGAGGCCTGTCCGGGTAATATATGATAATAAAATGATACTGCACACCTTTCACACAATGCCATCTAGTCCCAAAGGAAGCAGAGTTTGCGGTATGAGTAGTAGAGAATATTTCTGAATAGGTACATACATACATATTATAGATAAATTACGTTAACCAGACACAGAACAAATGACTATCATGACACAAACATTTTTCCTGGGTGGGAATCGAACCCATGACCTTCGGCATTGCAGTCATGGCCACTGACCACTAGACCCACAGGCTAGTCAATATACGACACGACATAACGAAAACGAAATTACAAATAAGACATTTCGAATACGACATTACGAATACGATATTACAATACAACATTACAAAAGAAGGCTGAACTACTTTAAACAAATGAACTAACGATTTTTTTTCACCAGCCGTTGGATGCCACGGAGATCGCAACGCAACGTACAAAGAATGCCGCAGTCATTGCCCCCTGACTTGCGATGATCAGGATCCAAACAGAGTGTGCATAACCTCTTGTGCACCCGGTGGCTGTGAATGCAACCCGGGATATGTACTGACGGTTAAAGGAGATGGCGGAAAATGTATCTTGCCTAAAGACTGTCCAGGTGAATATAAACACAATAGTAGGTATATTTTGATTCAAGTGGAGAAACTCTGTCATTGCAAGCAAAGTGAAATTCGCCCGAGATGCAGGCGAGGGTGTTATCTGGGCGAATTCTGCAGTGCCACGTGTGTCAAACGAGGTATTTCAATACTCTTACGAAGATATAGGTAAACGGGGTTTATGGGGATCGCTTAGCGCCTGGCCTGATACGATAAATATAATAAATTGAGACGAGGGTGAGCTAATCCTAGCTCGCTGTCCGGCCGTCCGGTAACTGTCCGGACCAAGCCCAAGTCGTCGACGGCGCGCACTGTTCCCGCGCGCCTCAAGGAGTTGTCAGCAACAGCAGGGACCCAGCCGGGTCGAAGCCTACTAGGGCCAGGGTTATCCGAAAGGGCGCTCGAGCCCCGGTATGAAGGCTAGAAGGAACGGGGTGGGTCTTTTAGTCAGTAAGAGTCTGACACTATCTCCCGCTCCGCCCAAGGGCGGGGGATGTCAATGCATGATTTTTCCCACCATAAAAAAAAAGGGTGAGCTAATCCAGTGCTGGGCACGCCACAATTATGGCAGTAAATCCCCTCTTTGAGGCGTCGCTGGAAAGACCTCATGGCGTCCTTACCTTCCGCATGACGCAGGTCCTCACCGGACATGGCAAGTTCGGGAGGTGGCAAGTTCGGATTAAAAAGGAAGTGACGCCCGGGTGTCGCCACTGTACGGAACGCCCGGAGGACACGGTGGAGCACAGAGTCGAGATGTGCCCTGCTTGGGCGGAGCATCGCCGTGCCCTCGTGGGGGCGATTCGCAGCCGGCCTTGGTTCAGGCCATGGTCCGAAGCGATTATATTAAATTAGCGACTTTAGGCTTCTAGTTTCGAGAAAAGGATGGTACGGCCGTGCCACTTTTTTGCCCGCCAATAGTGTGATGAATAAAATATATTCACCGTGTTTTCTATACTCCTTAAATATTGATTTTCTTTGTTTCAGTTAAAGACAAAGGATGCAACGGCGATCTTAATGCAACACACAGTGATTGCCCAAGCTATTGCCCGGTTACTTGTGAAAATCGATATAGCAAAGAAAAATTACTTTGTCCCGCTGTGTGTGATCCTAGTGGCTGTGTGTGCAAAAAAGGATACATTTTAACCAAGAAAGGTGGAAAATGTGTTAAACCTGAAGACTGTCCAGGTATGTTATTAGTACACTTCATATTGATGTCCTGGTGGGCTCAATACACAAACATTTATCTTAGGTGGGAATCGTACCGAACGCCCTCCAGCTTAGCAGTCAGAGCCACTAACCACTAGACCAACAGGCTGGTCTGATTGTATAGATACTTGTTTCGGGTCTGAGTATCTTAAGTACGTGAGTGTACATATTTGTGAACGCATCTACAATCCAAAGTCAATCCTAAATTGAAGTAATCATCATTTGTGATTTTAAGGATCACATTTTTTCAAATTGTATCTGTTCTCACATCCGTACCAACCTTAGGTGGTATTATCAGTTTTGGCGCTACTTATGTTGCGTTAATGAGGTTTTATTAATCCATTTCTTTACTTCCACAGCACGTTGCAAAGATCCCAACGCAGAGTATAAAGAATGTCCGAGTGCTTGTGAACCAAATTGTACAAATCCGGATCCAAAAATTTGCACCAAGCAGTGCTTGCCGCCCGGTTGTGTTTGTAAAAAGGGATTTGTTCTGAACGAAGTAACTGGTTTATGTGTCGAACGAAAAAAATGTCCAGGTACCTAACAGTTTCTACAATCAATTTTATAACAAAGAAGGATATGCTCGTAGTAAAAAATATAAGAAGTCGTTCTTTATTACAATAAAATTTTAATTATTTACTTCTGCAATGCCAGGTTGCAACGGAGATCCCAACGCAGAGTACAAAGAATGTCCGAGTGCTTGTGAACCAACTTGTTCAAATCCGGATCCTAAATTTTGCACCAGACAGTGTTTGCCACCCGGCTGTGTTTGTAAAAAAGGATTTGTTCTAAATGAAAAAACTGGAAAATGTGTGAAACCAGAAAATTGTCCAGGTACCTAACAGTTTTTACAATTCATTTTAGAACAAGGAAGGATATGTTATGTAAGATTATATACGTAAAATTATTAAGAATACTTTATAATGATAATAGTATAATTTCAATTATTTACTTCCACAGTACCACGTTGCAAAGATCCCAACGCAGAGTACAAAGAATGTCCGAGTGCTTGTGAACCAAATTGTACAAATCCGGATCCTAAAATTTGCACCAAGCAGTGCATGCCGCCCGGCTGTGTTTGTAAAAAAGGATTTGTTCTTAATGAAGTAACTGGTTTATGCGTCGAACGAAAAAAATGTCCAGGTAACAGTTACCATACATTTTTTAATGGTAGTGAAGAGCCCTAATGCTCTGCTCTTTTCTAAAGGTATTCAACTTCTATTCTTTATTCTTCTATCTGATCACGTTACCTTACCTGTAACAAAATGAAGGTCGGCAATGGGAGTTGAGATTTATATTTTTTTAAATATTAAAAAAAACAGCACCCTCCCAGGATCAGAAACGAGGTTAAAGCTGTCAGCGGTCAGGGCTCTAGAAAAACGAATCTCTTAACAATACGCATAATATCTTCATTTCTAATGCGATCAACAGAGCACATTGCTAATGGATAATCCCGGCTACAAGGTTGTGCCTATGCATAGACTCAACGCTAGCTAAGCGAAGACTACCAGAGATAAAGCGAGAAAAGGCGGTCTTTTAGTATAGGATAATTTTATATAGACTTTTTAGTGGTTAAAATACTATTAGTTTTGGCGCTACTTATGTTTAAGTACACGTTTCGATAATGAAGTTTTATAATTCCATTTATTTACTTCTACATTGCCAGATTGCAAAGGAGATCCCAACGCAGAGTACAGTGAATGTCCTAGTGCTTGTGAACCAACTTGTACAAATTCGGATCCTAAAATCTGCACCTTGCAGTGCTTGCCACCTGGTTGTGTTTGTAAAAAAGGATTTGTTCTAAATGAAAAAACTGGAAAATGTGTCGAACGAGAAAAATGTCCAGGTACCTAAGCAGTTTCTATAATCGATTTTAGAACATGGAAGGATATCCTTCTTTCTAGTAGTATTATTTTTAAGAAATAAATATAACCTATGTCACTTAGGAATAAAACAGCTTTCTATCGGTACAAAAATTTTAGCGATCCTCCTAGTATTTTCAGAGATTACCTCCTACAAATAAAAAAACAAAATTTACCTCCTTATTATATTATATAGTGTAGATTAGTATAATTTCAATTATTTACTTCCACAGCACGTTGCAAAGATCCCAACGCAGAGTACAAAGAATGTCCGAGTGCTTGTCAACCGAATTGTACAAATCCGGATCCTAAAATTTGCACCAAGCAGTGCATGCCACCCGGCTGTGTTTGTAAAAAAGGATTTGTTCTAAATGAAGTAACTGGTTTATGCGTCGAACGAAAACAATGTCCAGGTAACAGTTGCCATTCATTTCTTAATGGTAATCGCTCTTTCCTTAAGGTATTCAATATTTTTTTCTTTATTCTTGTATCAGCTGATCACGTTGTCTTTCCTATTATTATATTTTATAAAAGAATTAAGCTTCATAATCCTTGTGATAAAATATCACAGTTTTAATTAATTCTGAAAAAAAAAATACTACAAACAATAGTCCAGCTTGAACCCAGTTCCTAATCAGGAACTGGGTTCAAGCTACTGGTGGTCAGGGCTCTAGAGAAAGGAATCTCCCAGCAATATGAGTCGGGTCTAAAACAAGTGCTTTCTGAATCAAGTCAGTAGCCCAACATGAGCCTTCTAAGATGTTGATTAAGGTTCCTGACTATCAAGCCATTGGCTGACACAACTATCGATACAATTATCTCTGTTTGTGTCATTTCACATGTCATCAACCTCGTCATCCAAGCCATTCAAGTGGTGCTCGTCATGCGGGACGGCAATATCCACAATCTCTACATAGGTACTTCCCGGTTCGGTCTTCCACTATTGTATCAGGTTTAATAGCTACAATAATCTTGTAGTCTTGTACGTCTCACATCTATCGAATTACCGCGACTCTCACCAGATCTTCGGTATGTTTAAGTCCACGTTTCGATAATGAGGTTTTATAATTCCATTTATTAACTTTTACAATGCCAGGTTGCGAAGGAGATCCCAACGCAGACTACAGTGAATGTCCTACTGCTTGTGAACCAACTTGCAAAAATCCAGATACCCAAATCTGCACCTTGCAGTGCTTGCCACCCGGTTGTGTTTGTAAGATGGGATTTGTCCGAAATGAAGCAACTGGAAAATGTATCAAACGAGAAGACTGTCCAGGTAACAACAGATTTTATAATTAATTTTAGAATCGAAGCATTTATTTTAAATAAACAATTTACAGGCTCTACTGAATTTTCAAGAAGTAAATCATATAGTTAGTATAGTTAGTAGTTAATAGGCAGGTTCCATTTTTTAACTGGAAACCGGTATCAAAATAGGCAAAAGGATAAGGCTCGTTATATTTTGATTAAAATTACTTAAAAAAAAAATAGTATTTGAAATAGTAGTATTAGCTACTACTACTACTGAATTACCACTGTATTGCTGTATATAGTTCGTAGTAGTTAGTAGTAGAGATCTATATATAGTATACAGAAAATGTCCTTGTGAATGGACTTGAATTGACCTTTACCCTATATGCATTGGGCCATGTGGGTCAACCGCCTAGGTTGGCAAACCAGATTTTGTCTAGGCACGTGGAAAACGAAAATATTATTTTAAAATTAAATATCTAAGATCAAACGATTACTAAACCATTTTGGCGAAACGCGGAATATACAACAGTTGGTTGAAATTGTTTAAATGATCAGAAATTGTAACAAATCATGATCAGGTTAAACTTGCGGAGTTTGCAATAAAACGGTGACGTATCTAACTATTTAGATGAAGTAATAATCTTATTTGTAACTTTACAGCCGAACCTCAATGTAATGGGGATCGCAATGCAACTTACGTCGAGAGTCCAAGTTACTGTCAAGCGACCTGTAAGAATCCTGACCCCGAAGGACAATGTATGGATATGCCAATGCCACCGGGCTGTGTGTGCAAAGACGGATTTCTTCGGAAGAAAAAAGGTGGCAAGTGTATAAAGCCCGAAGACTGTCCTGGTGAGAAACTATATCGTTTTAAAAATAATGATTGCTCATTATAATCTCTGTCAGGTCATTCATTAATTGGTTTTAATTGAGTATTATGATATGTAGTTTTTGATTAAAATTCTGTAATACCACTTTAGTCCACAGTCATAGATCAACGAGTAACGTTTAAATTATTATGCCTTCTATGCTCACATAAAATCCTGCTTTGATTTTGAGGGTTGTCCCTTAAACATCTTTTGTTATGGAAAACTAATAGATGGTAATTACAAGAAGAGTATTAAGATCTGAAATGGAATAATACTAACGCTGAGAATTATTTCTGTCAAGTTGTTCATCACATATATTACGAGAACCTATAATTGATATTTGGTTTTTCATAGGTGGTTGGCCAACTTGTGGAAAAAATAAAACCTACGTCTACTGTAAGGTAGGCTGCCCAAGCAACTACTGCCCAGTAGACGACAGCCAGGCTATTATCGCTTGCGATCCTATATTTCCATGCCCTGGAGGTTGCGTTTGCGAAGGAGGCTATTTGATGGTCAGTGTAGACGATGATAGATGCATCCTGTCTTCAGAGTGTCGTAAGTACAATTGAGTATAATTTTCAGCCAGACCAAGTAAGCGAAAATGGATAATTAGAAATGATGGATATGTGTAATGAAAACTGATTGCATAAAAAAAAGTTTTAAATTTGATAATGTTCGTCTATGATGGGAAAACCGCGTATCTTTTTGCCCTTGTTTCATTTTTTTATATGTGAACTCGCCGACCACTTCGTTTTTTTTTTTAATTCAGTACTGTCAACCTGTGACTTTATCACTGACTCCCTTTTCTTCCATATCAGTCCTTACACCATCCATCCATGTTTCTTTAGCCTCTCCGTTTCTATCCATTCACGGAATGAATACTAAAGCTGTTTTCTTGTGATAATAGAAAATCTCTTTACTAAAAATGCCAATTTTGCCTTTTTTAGCACCAGTAAAGTGCACCAGACCGAACGAAGAATGGGATCCCCATGCTCCTGGTTGCCTGCATGAAAGATGTGACGATAAAGACATACCTTGTGACTTCCAATACCCTGGCCAACCAAGATGTAGATGTATTAAAGGCTACTACAGAAACCAGGACGGTGTCTGTGTACCGGAATGTGAATGTCGTGAGTATTAAGTTAAAGATTCTAATTAGGGTAAAACCATGAAGTGTTTTGATACTTACAGTAAAGATTTTAAAAATCGAAGAGACGATTTATTTATGACAACAAAAACCATGACAGCCTGTTGAACGAGTACCTCAGGCAGACGAGTACTCGCCTTAGCCACAAAACGGACAGGTACAGAAGATAATAATAATAATAATATAATAATAATAATAATCCACAACTATCACACAGCGCCGTCTAGTCCCAAGCTAAGCAGAGCTTGTGTTATGGGTACTAGACAACTGATAAACATACTTATATATTTCTAAATACATACATATTATAGATAAATTACACCCTCACACCCTCACCCTCACACTTACACCAGATAATCTGTGTATGTTCTTCACTTTTTATACCTACGCTCGGTGGACGCACACTAATAAGCATTTGAGCCGGAACTGTTCGACGAGTGGTCCGAGACGCGACCGAGATATCGTGTCCGTGAGCGGTGTTTATGTGTGCGTTGCTCGAGCGCGCATTGTATGTAGATTGATTTTTATACCTATCTATTATGTGCCTTAGCCTAAAGAACTCGTTAAGGACTCTCATTGAAATCACTCTGTTTGGCAACATTACTGAAATGAACATTTTTGGTAGTTTTTGGTAGGATTTCTAAGACTGAAGTTATGTAGCTGTTTTAATTATTCGCAAATTTATTCCCAGTGGGTAATTGTGATGTAAAATTGGTGTAGTTTTGTAGTTCAAGTGTTTGCGCAACTGCATAATATGTGGAATCATTGAGGCGCGATCTCGGTGAAATGGAGATGAGAATTTTATTCTAATGTTGACTATCTCGGCTAAGTTTACCGAGAAGGTTGACTTGATACATTTGCTGCTAAATACGACATCCATATTTTAATGGCAAATAAATTAATACGAAGACATCATTTAAAGGATTTGATATTCAAGTCAAAAACATAAAAAAAAAAACAAAAGAACCTGTGGCGCAGCCAGTGAGTAGTGTGAGGTAGGTACATACATACAAAGTTATGGTTTTTTAGAGACTGTCACTTTTTATTTTAATTATGTTGTGTGATCCGGGTGACTGCCACTAAATAAATAATGTTTCTTTTTTTCTCGTACATAAATATAAAAACCGGCCAAGAGCGTGTCGGGCTACGCGCAGTGTAGGGTTCCGTAGTTTCCCGTCCACCACAATAAGTTAAACAATGCCAATAAACTGCAAATGCCAAACAATGCCATCAACTCAGGAAAAATCTTAACAGCGCAAAGTAGTCCAAAATACAGCGCCATCTCTCGAGAAATTGGGTTACTAATTTATACAAACTAGACGGGTGATGTATTTTTGTATTTATTTGAAAGAAGATACGTTCAGGATAATAAAATATGTAAATTAAGTTTAAAAAAATGCTTGCATATACGGTTAAATTATAAACTTAGTTCAAAAATTATTTTGTACAACTTTTCAAAAACTGTTCAACTTAAGTGCAAAATATTTTTTCTGGAAAGTCTTTATAAAGTTCTACTTTTGAGATTTTTTCATATTAAACTTCTGGTACAAAAGTTAGAGGGGGGGGGGGTGGGCACTTTTTTTTTTTACTTTTGGAGCGATTATTTCCGAAAATATTAACATGATCAAAAAAAATTAGTAAACCCCTATTCATTTTTAAATACCTATCCAACAATATACCACATTTACCACATTTTAGCTTTCTAGTGCTAACGGTCACTGACATTATCCGCGGACAGGCGGACAGACAGACAGACATGGCGAAATTATAAGGGTTCCTAGTTGACTACGGAACCCTAAAAAGAGGCTACATTACCACCATGGCACAAAATTACCACTATTACAGACAAAAAAATCCTCAGAATTCAGTTCTATATACGAGGAGTAGAGAAGGATTTATTGTCGCTTGCATTTCAAAGATATTGCAATAGAAAACCGCGACGGTTGGACACTGAATCTTATTACCATATTTTTCATTTGAATTTTGTCAGGACTCAAGGAGATCTTGAGCATAAATCTATTCTAACAAAAAGGGAGAGATTTTTAAGATTCCATTGTAGTATAAAGAATGCTTATATGCCATTTGGAAACTTTTCTCATCTAGGCCCAAAGTCACTTTCATAAATCATTTAAATATTAGTTTTTAGCGAAACGAGATTGAAAGAAGATTTATTTTAATGCTGACAAATCGTTTTCAATTTAATTAATTATATTGTAACAAATGTCCGATGGTTTAGATCAAAATAATTTTAATTAAACTTCTCAAGACAAATTGATTATTTGTCTTTAAACATTTCCGTTGCTGCCACGTCCAAGGGTTTAAATGAGAAATGCGTTTACTCTGACATAGTTTGGACAATTTAGAATTCCAACAGGTACCTATGTTTATTGAATCACTTTGTTCTGATTCCTTTGAGCGAGTAACACGTAACTGAAAAGTGGAAATAAATCCCGGCTTTTTGGAAGGAAAGTCGATGGCTTAGGTAGAAACCCAAGTGAAACAGGTTCCTTCGATTTAAGTAAATGTAATAGAACATATTTCGAAGTTGGATTACTCTTTATCACCATCTTTCTTTTATGGATGACGTGTTGTTAACCGTAAAATGCTTTTTCAAGGGATTTTATTTGTATTGTAATATACATTTAGTTTTATTATACGAGTTTTAATCGAGGTGCAGTAAAATGTACTAATTGAAAATTGTGAAATTAATTTATTGTAAAGACTGCTTATTGTATCCAGCAACAGTCAATTTATTCCTTGATAAGTTAATTATATATGCGTTAATTAAACGAAAAGTTCTTCCAATTATGTAACTTGGCTTAGTAACATTCGTTTTACAAAATGCATAAAAAATAAACAATGACAGTTAATTGCAGATAATTATGGTAAGGTATCGTTTAACAAATATTAATGATTAAAATTGAATATCTAGCTATAGTGTTTTGTTCAATCGGCATGTGGGAAGAATTAGTAAAATGTTAGTACGTAAAATAGAAAAATGTAAAAAAACAATTCAGTACCTAGAAGGTATATCATTCCCGGGCTTTTATGACTGAATATTTCACACAAGCATGTAACTTATTTATTTAAAACCCTAAAACTTAGTACTTAGATTAGTAAAACTAATAGCTAATTTAAGGAGATATGTGTAAACGAATATCAAGTGGAGCGAACGTTATCCGACAAAGTAACTTTATATGCACATTATTGCACATTTCTCCTCGTCCAACATAATGGACTGTCAGTTGATGTTACTAAGTTACAATCATAGACCGACAATACGCCACAGCGGGCACTGCCAGAGCCGGCGTTGTCAAAACCGTGGCAAGGCAAGCGTGTTTACCTACTGGATTTTTTTTATCGGTAGGAAAATGATCTAATGACATCCCCCGCTCTTGGATGGAGCGGCAGATAGTGTCAGACTCTTACTAACTAAAAACCCACCCCGTTCCTTCGTGCCTTCATACCGGGGCTGAGCAATTTTTTGAAACTAACCCTGGCCCCAGTAGGCATTGACCCAGCTGGGCCCCTGCTGTTGCTGACAACTCCTTGAGGCGCGCGGGAACAATGCCTGCCGTCGACGACTTGGGCTCGGTCCGGACAGCTACCGGACGGTCGGACAGCGAGTACCCATTGCTCGCCGTCTGAAAGCCCGCGCCTACGGTGGCCGGAAATCGGGATTGGAATTCCGGCGGCGGCTGGGGCGCTGAGAGCGCCGTCTACTGGATCATTGACCCTGACAAGCAAAAGGCAATTGAAGGAACACAGGTGGGTTTTAGTTGTCAGCGAACCGTAGGGGCCCAGCAGGGTCGAAGCCTATTAGAGCTGTGGGTTTGCTTCTGAAAAGAAAACGCGGACCTGGAATGAAAAGCAACGAAGGAACTAGGAGTAGGTTTTAGTCAGTAAAAGTCTGACACGCCCTCGAGCCCCATCCAAGGGCGGGAGATTTCATTGGATGATTTCCCACCTAAAAGAAACGTGGGGTTTAGTTGGCAAAAGACTGCCACTCCCTCCATCGCACCTCCTATGGCGGTATGAGTCATTAGATAATTTCCCACCAAAAAAGCGGCGAGTTTGATTTTTCACGGACCAGATTATCGCTTACCATCAAGTGAGCTAGTGATCAAGCATGAGCCTACTAATAATAATAAAGAAACCTGTTATTAAATTAATATAGATCACCGGGATATTGCAAATTCCGTTATATCAATATATTTGGTTATCAAGATTTTAAACAATTTTTTTTCTTAACTTGGGTAGAATTTATCGTATTTAAAATGATCAGTTCACAATATCGAGACCTAATCACCTTATTGAAAAGATAAGAATATGCGCGATAATGTATATAAGAATATGCGCGTATATTCGACGTCGACACAAAAACTACAAATTGATTTTATTGTTATATTTTTTTTTAATATGTTCTCTAAAAGTGTTAGTTTAATTTTTGTATTTAAGTTGTGCTTTTTTTACGGAACTAAATGTAAATGTACAAGACAGTATCACTGAGTGTTATGAATGACTCGTGAAAATTGATGGCCAGTGACATTAGTCACGGGCTGGTTGACTATGGTTATAACCATTGTTACACCACACAACTCTACGGCACTTAATTTTGATTTGTTAACCGTCCAATAAAGAATATCTCTCTATCTATCTACCTATCTATGACAATTAATTTTGATAATGTGCTCAGCGTTTAGAACGCAGCCACAATTAATATGGTCCAGTAGCTGTCGGCTTCATTATTCCTTACTCTGTGGTACACCATTCAGTTCGTCTGTCTTTTGTTTACTTGTTCTTCTTTCGAAGTGTTGTGAACTGTATTGTTATGTATCGTGTTTTGTTTCTCCCCCTATTGTCTGTATTGGTTTTGGAAGGAAACAATGCATACATTGCGCTTTGCTGCCCTGATAACTTAAGACTATATCTATGCGTATGTATGTCAAATCTTTTGGTATCCTGATCAAATTAACATATATATCTACTCTTGAATTTTGGTAAGACTTCTTCAAAACAGTTACTCAAAAACACGCTCTTATCCCTACAGCCTATATATATATCTGCACTTTTGCGGAAAAATGCTTTTGGCTTTATAACACCCTCGCCTGCAGCTCAGGCGAATTCTGACCCTGTCGTATTGACAAACTTTTTCTTTTTATAATATCAAAATGTACTATTAGTGCCAAGGAAGCAACTGTCAAATGTGTTATCAGTTTTTTAGAGTTTTGCTTTAGGGCAGTTGTCTATGTGTATTAGGGCATTTCACTACAATCTGGTCACTAGAAGAACCAGTAATTACATATATTATTAATATTATAATACCGTTAATATCACTTCGACTGTGACGTAAAAAAACCAACGTTGCTTGGAGATACAAAATTTGTACGTTGGAGCAAAAAAATCCCCGTGTTTACTTACCTACGTCACTCGGTCCATAGTTGATCTAACGTCCTCTGACTCATATCCCCGTTGAGTTCAGTGTTTTTATATCCTCATACTATGTTATATACTACACTATGTTTTGACGAGTTCGTAATATAAGTGGTATTTTATTGAGAGGAATAGTGTTGAACAATGTGGTTTGCGTATCTTTTTATTTGTGTGGTTTGTTTATTTCGTAGTGGTGTTGCAAAATATGTGGATGAGAAAGGTATTTTTTTTTCTGTGTTGTGTTTATAGGACATTGTGTAGAGTTGGATTTCTTGTTCATGCCCCTCCATCACCCTGTAGCTTGACTCATCAACTAGTTTTTGTTAATAAATTTTAATAGGTATGATTAGCCGTGTCTATTGAATTACCGGTATCTGCGGTTGGCGCCAGATGAATATACAAAATTGTATGTATATGTTCAATCGTTTTTAACATTATTAAAACCGTTTTAAAATATAAATCTACATATATAGGAAGATTATATTCGTTGTTGTTAAGTACTGTTCTTATTTTCGTTTTTCTCTTTTACCAGTAAATATTACTTAATTGAATCATTTTATTCATGACAGAATTGTTATTTAACTGTAAAATGAACTTTCATGCTTTTGAAATAAAAGCAATTAACTCCTGTTTATTGTGTGTTTTCTTGTGGAAAATATTACATTTCCAGTCATGACTTCTTAGTGCCCAAAAATACTTCATTATCATTTTAGTCGGAAGATGTCCACTGCTAGACTAGGGCTTACTAAAGTGTCACCAGAACGACTGGTATTACGCGTCTGGATTCCTGTGGTCCTCACCCATCGCTCCAGCTTGTGGGAGTTCCAACGCTACGTCTTCTATCTTTATACAGGAAAGGAGAGGGTTAGAAAGCCTCTGAGAGTTGGACTGAGGACTTGACGTAGACTGAGCTGGGAGCGAGTAGCTGGACCAGTTAATTTGGTCCCAATTAAGGCCCGTGTCTCCCATAAGGTAGTGGGAATCCGATGGATGCGTGTCGCACAGGAACGGTCGTGTGCAGAACGCAGTGGACGTCTTTCGGCTGATATGATGATTGGGCCCATGTGCAGCAGCAGAAGTTTTGTCTAAAATGATGATGGTGTTACAGTGTCATCATCATAATTTCAGCTGGTTTCCCAAAACATGTATTGACTTGAACTTGGAAATATGCCAGATGAATTAGCGTGGCTAAATTTACTATCATCTGACATGTTTTGTCATCAGTGAACTGGAAGTGTGCGATAGTGCACCTCCCTCACTTTATTTAACTGAATCGAATTTAGATTTTTATTATGGAAGTGAAATTAATTTCTGGCAGCCAGAAAAAGTTAAATGGGAACCTGGAAATCTTGCGTGCATTTTGTTAAAAACCTATTTGATTTGTTTTTACTGTTATGGTTTTTCTATTCACAGGAATGAGTGAGTACTAACCTAGTTGCTGGATACAACCAGGTCTATATTAGGGTATGTGAAAAATCGAACGTTTTTAGTGGTTATACAAAACAGTTATCAAAGCACTTTTTTTTTAATTGTAGACTCTTTGTTCTTTTAATTTTCATACTTCAATTTTCATCATGTTGATTAACAATGTCAAAGAATTTTGACAAAAAAGTTTCAAGTAAAATTGACTCTGTGCATTTTATGTCACATTTGTTGTTTTTATATAAAGTTGATCGATAAGAAATGATCTGTGTCTTAGTGATAAGACCGCCCATTGCCCACTCTATTAATTTTAAGCACCTACTGTAATTGGATTTAGTTGTACATTAAGGAGTAAATCTATCTAAGTATCTATTTATCTATCTATTCGTGCTTGTAGCATTGGTCCTTTTACGCTAAATAATCTGTTATTTTTATGTAAATGTAAGTTTCTAAATAAAGCTAGTACATTGAAAGTCCGTAAATCATAAAATAGAAAGTATTAAATACATTTTATCCAACATTCGAACCCAAAATATTTTAGCAAAGCCACAGCGGCCCATCAACGTCAAAATCGTATCAGTGCCAACTGAAATCTGGCCTTCTATTATTTTGGTCGTTATCTGGGGCTTTATAGGCCTCCAAATGCCTTAATGACAGCCTCTGAAGATGATAGTCGGGTACAGAGGGCTTAACGGCCTTCTCGAGTAGGATTTGATATATAAACATCTTTGGAATTGATTTTAAGCTTGTATGTATATCTATAAAGTATTCTTGTTTGTAGTCAAGATCATTATTTTTTCCACAATACTCTGGGATAAAAGAAAATTGATCTGGGATCCAGACGTTCTTTTGTTTCTAACTTTTCTTCAAGGATGATATTCGATCTCTAGGGAGCCCCACTTACGTATCGCTTCACAACAAAACCACTTAAAACAAGTTTTTCTTACTTAAGATTTAAGTTTATTGTTTGAGTGTTAAATGATGTTTCAATATCTAGTACAATTTGACGCACTTTATTGAAGTTATTTATATCTGAGGGCTCTTAAAAACCGTTTTTTTTGTGTTATTGTTACTGAGCATACTGGGCTATATCTATACATATAAATAAAATTGGAGTGTCTGTTTATAGTATTGAAATAACCGCTTTTTAATATACGGTACATACACCAAAATAACATTTTAACAATTTTTGTCTGTCTGTTTGTCCGGGCTAATCTCTGAAATGGCTGGACCGATTTTGACGGCAGGCAGCTGATGTAATAAGGAGTAACATAGGCTACTTTTATTTTAGAAAAAAAAAATATTTTAGAAAAATAAAGAAATGTATACATATAAATAAAATTGGTGTGTCTGTTTGTAATATTGAAATAATCGCTTTTTACTATATGCATATGAATATATATAAGGTACATACACCAAAATAACATTTTTAATGATTTTTGTCGGTCTGTCTATCTGTCTGTTTGTCCCGGCTAATCTCTGAAATAGCTGTACCGATTTTGACGGGACTTTTTGGCTGATAATACTGATGTAATAAGGAGTAAATTAGGCTACTTTTATTTTAGAAAAAATTAATTCAAATTCCTGTGTCCACACAGCTAGTATAGGTACATTTATTATAGAGGCTAATGCCATGTTTAAAAACATGTATCAAATGAATGTCTTCATTGTTTAATAACCAAACCTGAACCACCAATCTGTGGTTACAACGAAGTAGCAGTACCCTGCAGACAGAAATGTCCCCCACAAAACTGTGATATTGCATACACTGACTATGCTTGCACTGAAGAATCAAAAATTTGTGAACCAGGGTGCAACTGTCTCCCTGATCACCTTAGGAATGGAAGTGGAATATGTATACCAAATGACCAGTGTACTTGTAAGCATCTTTTCTTAAAAATCATTCACATCTGTTGCTGAATATAGAAAAAAAAGCTGCACCTTTGAAAAGTGAGAATCTTTTGTTCGTCAGTTTGTGTGCTGGACCATTATGGCTCTTAGTTGATGCAAACGAAACGCTGGGAATAAACACAGCATTAATCAGTGTGATTTCAGAACGAAAATGCAGAGTTTCAGTTCTCTGTATATCACCATCAAGCTTCCTCATTCCATAAATAGCGTGATCTTTAAGCTTTATAAAATATTGCTTCTAATGATCACAACAATAACGATTCTGAAACTTATATCATTTTTAGATCCATCAACACCCGTGTGTGGGATAAACGAAATAGCTAGAGATTGCAAACAGATTTGCCCACCACAAACTTGCCAAAGCAAATACATAATGTTCAACTGTATTCAAGACATACCTTGTGAACCAGGGTGCGATTGTATTCCTAATTATCTGAGGGACGAAAACGGGACCTGTATACCCAGTGAAGAATGTCCTCCACTGCGTAAGATATACATATTGACTGTCTTAGCTTCTTGACTTCTTCTTCCTCTTCTGTTTTCCGAGTCTTTTTATTGAGATCCCAATGTTCTATATTGGAATTGGATAGTCTATCTTATGACTAATCTGTTTATAAAAAATGTAACAAAATTTTAAAAGAATTCTTGTGTTATTATAACTACTGTGGTTACTTCTTGTACTATTGGTATATTCCACGCATATGTGAATTCATTTGGTAATTATAATTTTATAGCTGAACCTGAACCAACATGTAGTTACAACGAAGTGGCAGTACCTTGTCGACAGATCTGTCCACCACAAAACTGTGAGATCGCATACACTGACTATGCTTGTACTGAAGAACATAAAATATGTGAACCAGGATGTGACTGTCTTCCTGATCATCTTAGGAATGGTAGTGGAATATGCATTCCGAATGACCAGTGTCCTTGTAAGAGATTAACTTTGGCATTATCATCATCATCACCTATAGCTATGTTAGGACAATAATAAGAAACTTAAACCGAACCAAAAATTTATTCAATAATATCGTAGAAGTAGATCAATATCATCTTTCTTCTTGATGGAAATAATACAGTTAATAGTTCTGTTTAATAACCATGACAAATGCATCGCATGATTTTTCTGACAACACCATCCAGCTTTACACTTTCATAATTCACAAACACTAACGTATACATTGCTTCAATTCATCACCTTACTTTCTCAACTTCAATTTAAACACTGTACATAATTTTTAGATCCATCGACTCCAGTTTGTGGGATAAACGAAATAGCCAGAGACTGCAGACGGACTTGTCCACCACAAACTTGCCTGAGCAAGTATGCGTTATTCCGTTGTGTTGCGGACTTACCCTGCGAGCCAGGGTGTGACTGTGTTCCCAATTATCTAAGGGACGAAACAGGAAAATGTATACCGAGTGAAAAGTGTCCTGCGCGTAAGATTTTTAAGTTGACTGTCTTCGCTTTTTACTTTTTCTTCATCTTCATCTTTGTTTTTATGTTCTTCTTCTTCTTTGTTTTCATGTTCTTCTTCTTCTTTGTTTTTATATTCTTCTTCTTTTTCTTCAGTAGTATTAAGTCAAAATGGGTTATTATTTCATAATACTAACTATAACTGCAAAAGTAACTCAGTCTGTTTATCTGTCTGTTATTTAGTCATGTCTTAATGGCAAAATTGATTCGGATGAAACTTCGCACAAGGGTACATTATGTTCTAGAATACTCACTAGAACAGCAGTAGTTTTAGAATGTTCTTTGGGATAATTTCCAACTTTTAAGCAGGCGAAGCCTCTGCTAGTGCGAGGTAAAGAAAAATATTAAGCTCTTGTACATATTTCTTTTAATTATTCGTCTACCAGTTCAAATGCAATGTCAAACTATTTCTGTCATTATCAGGTATGTGTATGTGCTTATTAGCATAATTAAGTGTAGTTTAAATCACGTAGGCTATACTCATTGTAATTACCAGAGTATCAAGACTTTCGGCCTTGCTATGAACTAGCCTCATAATTAATGTTTGAAAATATTCAATTTTGATTGTACAAGGTCAAGGTCTCCATATTATTAAACTATATCAAGTAATAACAGGTTTCAGGAAAACCGTTCACACTATACTTTTATCAGACACGAGTAAAAACATTTGAATATCTCGTTTTACTGAATTAATTAGAACAACGGTTTCATCTACATATTTTGGTTTATATTGTTCATCAGCCTCTCCTCAAGCCCCATTTGTACAAACGTCTGTACAACTTGAATGACCTTGAAAAACGCTTAATTGCCGTTTTGTACATACGGCTGTACGAAATTTTTTCGGCCGAAAATGTTGGTCTCTATAATAATATCTTCATTTTTCCTAAAAAAATCCTTTCTTTTTGTGATTCAACGTAAAAGCTTAATTGTATAATAATAATACCCCTATACGATTAAGCCGATTGATACAGAGCAGTAAGTATGTTGGATCTTATATTATTAAGCCGCTAAAGAAACCATAGTACACTCAGCTCTCCGTCGAATGTGGGAATCCAAAAAACTGTCTGAAAAGCCAGTACACACAAATTCAAATAAACGTAAGTAACTATCTCGTTGCTTATGTTACAGCCTGTCGAATTCCCGATGAGTGTATGAGAACCTGCGCAGAACCAAATCCTCCAAACTGTGTTTATGATCCACCAAAAGAGAATACAGATGGTTGTGATTGTAAAGAAGGATATATTCTAGAAAAAATAGGAGGGAAATGCATTCCTATCGACCAATGTCCACGTAAGTATTGTAGTTTAGTATAGTATTGCTTTTGAGTTTATTTTTTTCTGTTTAGGATTTTGTAGAACTATGCTAGACGACTTAGTCGGACAGGGGAACCAAAATGAGCCACCGTGCAATTGTGAAGTTACGTCCCAAACAATGCCTCACCTCTTGTCTGTCTTCCTCACTTTTCAACAACGCCTATTTCATTATGACCTTTCCAAGGCAAACGCTAACGTTTTCGGCGTGGTAAAATTCTGGTCGAAGGTCATTTAATTTAGGAACTATCGATAAGTCAAGTAAAAAGAATTTCTAGACCAGAATAAGCAGCATCTAGAAGCAGTCAAATTAAGTGGCAGTTTTAGTTGGGGACCTTTGTACTCATACAAATATGAAATCGTTGTATGGACAGCGTTATCCACTGGTTACCCCCTTTTGAGCTATTTTGATGTGAGTAGCATCAATTGGGCACAACTGTCTGCACCTACCAATGATTGATTATAAATATTATTCATTAGGTCTAATATGTCGTCTTCTAGCTAGTAATCTTGAAGTAGACGTTAGAATAATCTGTCAATCATACCGCACTAGGTCCGTGTGGGGGATTGCCCATTCTTTTTCTGAAGTCCGAGTTCCAGGATTGGGAACATTATAAACTGATTATGCTTCGCATTACCAAGTCTGGGGCAGTTTTGCAGTTTTGTATAAAATGTCTCTTTATAACACCTCCTTTTTTTTATTTTCAGCTGACATAGCCTGCCACGGTGATCCCAACGCAAGACCCAAACGTTGTCCAAAACCATGTCCATCTACATGTGAGTCGCCAAACCAATTTCCCTGCAAGAGAATGTGTGAGCCCATCGCATGTGAATGCAAATCTGGCTTTTTGCTGTCTAACAACACTGAATCTGCACGCTGTATCTTACCTGATAAGTGTAAAGGTAAAGTCAAACATTGTTTATTTCTACTTACTTTATGATATCGGTGGCATTTTTTCCTCATAAGAATTTGTCTTAAACCTAGATACAATAATTCAATAAATCGCTAGCATATCGCCTATTTCAAGGGGGATAATTTTTCGATTTCATTCAGGTATTGAAAGCTTTCTGACTTTTGCCATCATATTAGATCCAAAAACCATATCGACATAAGGACCAAGTATGAAAGGTATTTGGTAATATCAATTTTATAATATTTGCAGGTGGAAATCCATGTGGCAAGACTGGCCGCTTTGTTGACTGCAAGGCTGAGTGCCCAAACGATTATTGCCCAGTGGATGATAGTCGGGGCATAGTATTTTGTGATCCTCCAGCAGGAGATTGCCTGTCTGGCTGCATTTGTAATCTAAATCACAAAAGGAAAAGCCGTGACGATCCCAGATGTATCGTGTCGTCCGATTGCCGTAAGTGATTTTTAATGTTAATTGCATTTTCCTTTAGCAATGGTAACAAAAAATGGCAGTTGAAATGAAAAATGGATTGGTTTTATGCAATTTTGCTTTGTAATGTTTGGTTGGCAATGTTGTGATTTTAGAGATGATCTCACTGATAGTAAATATAACTTTAAAGCAAAATAAAAAAAAGAAAATTATATGTTAGACAAATCACACTATCCGTATTCAAAAACAGGGCGTTGCAGTTGAAGATTAAATTGTTCATATAAAGTTACAAAATTTTTGATAAAGAAAATTATGTATATATTATAAAAAAAAAAAATGGTTGCCTGTAAAGTCGGTTTTACGGGCGAAGATTTTACGTGACAACGTCTTTTTCTCGGTAGAATATTTATTGATATGAATATAATTAAATTGCACAATAGGAACAAGGAATTGAATGAAAATAGTTGAGTGGGAGAGAGACGCAAGGCATTCGGCGGGCCTCTCTCTCGTTCGGTGACTCATCGTAACGTTACCGAGCGTTACACTTTTTCATAAGTGACTCCCAGCCGCAACCTAATTTAAGACGTTGTCACGTCAAAAGTTAACATCTATCTAAATCTTATAAAAATTACATCAAAGTTTTTTTTTTTCAACCTAACAGCTCCAGTAAATTGCAAAAGACCTTGCGAAAAATGGAGTTCTTGTCCATCAGCATGCCTTGCTGAAGATTGTGAAGACGTCAACAACCAACCCACAGTTTGCAATACTTTGGTTTTGAACTGTGAACCTAAATGTATTTGTAAGAAGAATCACTTCAGGAATTCAAGCGGCATTTGCGTTCGTGCTCAAGACTGTCGTAAGTTGAACTTTATTATATCAATAACTAGGTTTTGCCCGCGGCTTCGCTCGCGTGGCATTAGATACTTAAGGGATCGGGATAAAAGGCAGCCTATGTTATTTTCCATGTCAAAGGCTATATGCATGCCAAATTTCATCCAAATCCGCTCAGCCGTTTTTGCGTGATTAGGTAACAAACATCCAAACATCCACACTTTCACATTTATAATATTAATTAGGATTTTCACGGTAACTCACTAACTGGGTTATGGATTTAGTTGGGCAGTAAGTCCATGTAATATTTTGGCATTTATTGATTGGGAATCAATCAACCTTAGATTGAGTTTGGATTGAATCTGATGACAATTTTGTATTCCTTTTCGGGAGCGAAACCATCAAATGTCCCGCTCTGAGTACAGTGAGAGGGAGTCTCAGGCTTTTTCGAGTTCTGATTAAAACAGATTCAGTACCCCTAGCCAAGTTGCCAATCTGCAATAGTTAACGCTTGTAGAAAGCTTCAAATGTACGGGAATGACGTCGTCTTAACGCTCAGTCACGTGGTCAGAACAAAAGAATTGGTGGCAAGGTCAACTCGAAGCGTTCGGCGCAAGCGAAACGGTTGTAACTTGGCTAGGGGGGCTGTTCATGTAATATACGGCATTTAGCTGCATCAGGTTGGACTGGAAACTGACTTAGGTTGGTGCAGGTAATGGGTGATGCAGCTAAATGCAGTATACACACACAGTACTGTACACAGTATAGTGCTTTTGAGTTCTGATTAAAACCTAAAACCAGTCTATGTAAAATATTGGCATTTAGCAGCATCAGGTTGGATTTGGAACTAACCAACCTTGGGTCGAGTTAAATTGGGATTGGATCCGATGACGAGTTTTCTTGTTTTTCGTGTGTTAAATCATCAAATAACTTATTCTGCCTTGAGTGCAGCGAGAGAAAATCTCGGGCTTTTCCGATGTCTGAGTAAAACCCACCCGTATTTCTTTCCCTATGCGTTCTAGGGCTCTTTTTAACAATCTTTGTGCTACTTTCTTTTTGCCAATAATAAAATGTGATTTTTTACTTTTTTATTTTAATAGCTCCACCAGGCTGTGGAGGGGATCCAAACGCAGTGCACAATAAATGTCCAAGTGCTTGTCCGGCGACTTGCTCCAACCCAGACCCTCAAATATGCACAGCACAGTGTATGCCACCCGGCTGTGTTTGTAAGGACGGATTAGTTCTAAACGAGGATACTGGAAAATGTATCGAACGAGAGAAATGTCCAGGTAACGGTTTCTCCTTTACTTTATTTTTAATGTGAAAATAGATGATTGTATTGTTACATTTTAATTCTAATGTCTACACAACGATAAAACATTTTTTTAGGGTTCCGTACCCTAAGGGTAAAACGGGACCCTATTACTAAGACTCTGCTGTCCGTCCGTCTGTCGCCAGGCCGTATCTCATGAATCGTGGTAGTTTGACAGTTGTAAATTTCACTGATGATGTATTCGTACAGAAAACAAATCATTACACCATCAGTGAAATCAACTACAATTACAGAAATATTATGTTGCCGTTGTATAAAAAAATACTAAAAAAAACAGAATAAAATAAATATTTACTCACTTACAACAAACGTGAGTTTTTGCTCGTTTTTGCTACGATGCTACGGAACCTTCTGTGCGCAAGTCCCACTCGCTCTTGGCCGATTGTTTTTTTAAATTTGGTTTTTCTTTATTCAAACAGAGCCAGTATGTGAAGATCCCCACGCAGTCTACGAAGTATGTCCAAGTGCATGTGAACCAACTTGTGCTAATCCAGAACCCGAAGTGTGCACAGATCAGTGCATGCCACCCGGATGTGTGTGCAAAAAAGGCTATGTACTTAATGAAAAAAATGGAAGATGTGTCAAAAAACGTAACTGCCCCGGTAAATAAAAGAGTAAAAGAAACGAGATGTTATTTTATGGCATTAAAATTTATGACATAAGCCTAATAAATTAATGCTTTTATTTTCAGATCACTGAGGAAGACTTCATGTTAAAACTAGTGCTTAATTCTACTAATTTTACAATTAATTGTCCAAAATAATCACCTATTTTTAATAATCTTTATGATATAATATTGAACTCTAGTTCGAAACTAATAAAAATAAATATTTCATATTTCTGTTTTGGTCAAACAAAATCAAATTTTAGGTTTCATAAATAAACCACTTTCGGAAGAATTGAAGATATTTTTATTATCCCAAGAATTATTCTAGTTTTCCAGCAAAAAGGGAGTAAAAGAACTTATCAGCCTCTAGAATAAAATAAACATTATAATTTGTTTTTCGTAAAAGTTTTTCGTGAGAAGACTAATCGGCCCATCCATCTTACGAGTTTGCTTCGAAAATTGACGATTATGGTATGTAGGGAACTAGACTGTGTTTCTGTATGAGTATGAGTATTTTGCGCGCACTAAAAGAGTAACTAACTTACACTTTACCAACACACATAGCTAATGACAAAGAAACTTACAAAGTGTCAGAATAGATCATAGTCATAGTCATAGTAGTTTATTGGTAAGGGATTCTTACAAGTTAAATACAGTCTTACATTATAAGTCAACAAGTCACCACTTTAGTGTGCCAGGAAAAATATATCGAGTTGAGATGAACGAAGAACATGCATGAATGTATTCTTTTTAAATTAACAAAAAGAAAAAATATATATATATATATATATCAATGTCATTCTGTGATAAAGTAGCATTCTACGTGTAAAAAAAAATTAAATCGGTACAGTAGTTTTTGTGTTTATTCATGATAAACAAAAATACAAATCTTTCTTTTTTATTATATTAGTACAGAAATACAAACTTATATGAAATAATTTAAACATATCTTCATCATTTTTTTTTTGATGGGAAAAATCATCTTATGACTACCCCCGCTCTTGGGCGGAGCGGGAGATAGTGTCAGACTTTTACTGACTAAAAAACCCATCCCGTTCCTTCAAGCCTTCATACCGGGGCTCGAGCGCACTTTTCAAAGGTCAAGCTTCAAAGCTATAATTAAAAAGAAAAGTCTGACGAGGACTCTGAGGTCAAAGTCTATCTCGCACATATGGCAATATGGCCGCCATATAAAGCAGCGTTTTCCGAGACACAGATATACGATCATTCGTTAAAAACAGATCACTTATAAAGAAATAGTGATCGATGAATCTTCAATTTAAAACATTCAGTATCTCATGAATGTCATTTCAGGCAACGATACTCGAGGTTACATAAACAAAGACTCAAAGTAAACTCAGGCTTTAATACCCAATGATTTTAAAAATGTATCAGTAACTGCAGTTACTCAATGCCAACGGGCACTTATATTTCCTCAGAACGGCTGTAAAGTGCAGACTTATTGCTTTTTGGCTGATTGCTTAAAAGCATCGTTATTACAATCCATGTATCACACTTTCATTGATTTAAATTGAAGTCATATTTTGTTACAATTTTAATTAATTAAAAAATGGTTGCCTGTAAAGTCGGTTTTACGGGCGAAGATTTTACGTGACAACGTCTTTTTCTCGGTAGAATATTTATTGATATGAATATAATTAAATTGCACAATAGGAACAAGGAATTGAATGAAAATAGTTGAGTGGGAGAGAGACGCAAGGCATTCGGCGGGCCTCTCTCTCGTTCGGTGACTCATCGTAACGTTACCGAGCGTTACACTTTTTCATAAGTGACTCCCAGCCGCAACCTAATTTAAGACGTTGTCACGTCAATAATTGAACTTTTTAACATGAATATTCAGTTGGAATATCTTATCTGACTTCAAAAAGGAGGTTCTTAATTTGACAATATTTTTTCAGTCGTCAATCTCAATTAAAATTGTACAGTTGTCTCTTTCAGTTATGCCTCTGCCAATACCACTTGACTGTCCTTTTGGTCTAGTGGTCAGTGGCCCTGACTACTATGCCGCAGGTCGTGGGTTCGATTCCCACCCAGGACAAATGTTTGTGTGTTGAGCACGTTCATTTGTTCTGTGTCTGGGTGTAATTTATCTAATATATGTATTTAGAAATAAGTAAGTATGTATATCAGTTGTCTAGTACTCATAACACAAGCTCTGCTT
Organism: Mythimna albipuncta; assembly: GCA_929112965.1. NCBI lineage: Eukaryota > Metazoa > Arthropoda > Insecta > Lepidoptera > Noctuidae > Mythimna > Mythimna albipuncta. Next base: position 15,854,156 of record OV815969.1, read on the forward strand.
AGCTTGTGACTAGACGGTGTTGTGCGATAGTTATGGAATAATATAATATAATATAATATAATATAATATAATATAATATAATATAATATAATATAATATAATATAATATAATATAATATAATATAATATAATATAATATAATATAATATAATATAATATAATATAATATATAAATAATATAATGACTCCCAATGCTTGTTTTTCCGTTCTGTCCTGTCGACCGTCATATTATTTCCAACTCCCATTTCTTTCATATTACTTCAAACACAATCCACCTATCCTTTTTCTGGCCCCTCTCTCCATACATCCTTATATAGACTTTGAACTCTTAGTAATATAGGTACGTTTCATTTATCCTCTTTTCGTCTAACCAAAACAAATGATTCCACTACCAATGTTGTTTATAAGTTAATTTTTAAGTTCTCATGTAAGTGAATTGTAAATTCTTATGGAAAAATAAAGATATCTCAAACCTCGATAATGGTATTATTATACATATTATTTAAGACGATAATTTAGGATTCTTTAATTCTTTGCTGCTGTCATCTAGCGCAGTTTACTTTAGAATTGATACTGAACCAACCTGATATTAAGTTATTATATGACACCTCTGTTCTTGAAGAAAATGCCTCTCGAATTTTCGAAGTTATAAAAGTTTTAGTACCGAGAGAATAAACTTCGGCGAACGTTAAGGCGTCAAATTGATATTTTAATATTCCCTTGTTGTCTGTTTGAATCAAATTTTAAAGTAATCTCCGTATTATTTAAGTTATGTACTTGAGTATACAGTTATTTAGCATCCCCCGTTGTGTTCACAAAAGTTTTTAAGAGGTTGTTTATCAAGGCATTAAACATGTCATATTTAAAATTTGAAATTACTTTGAATAATTAAAAAGTAAAGATCGACAAATCTTAGTTTCTTCTCTCGCTTTTATACTTCGTTCAAGCATGATGCATCGTTCAAGCAAGAGCAGTAGTGGCTAAGTGTTAACGGCCCTGACTTACCGAGTTGTAGGTCGCGGGTTCAAACCCAGCCAGGCGCATTACTTTGTGTAATTTATTTCATCACCACTGCTCTTAAAACGGTGAAGGAAAACATGGTGAGGAAACCGGCATGTCCTAGAACCAAAAATTCGAAGACATGTGACTTCTAGCAACCCGCACTGGGCCCGCGTGGTGGATTACTGCCCATTTCCTTTCCTAGAGAGGAGGCCTGAGTCGCAACCAGGGGAACATTATATAGCCGACTATATTATGCAAGGATGATAAACAAATTAGCTAAACACTAAGTCCTAATTGGCCTCAGAAGAACAGCGTAAGAAGTTCCTGTTATCTACTCGAGAGGGATCTTTCTATAATTTTTGTGCCATCAATTACTCAGTATTTTCACTTTATAGTTTTTTATGTCGATTTTTGAATATTCTAACATATTACAGTGAAGTGGGTTACTCGATCCGGTAGCAGCCATTAAATATTTTATAGCCTTTAATGGATTTTCACCGATTTTATAGATACACATACTGCCATTAATAAAGCTTACCAAACACATTTTTGTTCGCGGAAACTGACGGTGAGTGCTTCTGCTGTTGGTTTAAAATTTGTAGAAGATATACGTTTACATCTACAAAAGAAAGCAGTAGTGGCCGAGTAGTAATGGCTCCAACTTACGAGTTGTAGGTCGCGGGTTTAAACCCTGCCAAGCGCATTTCTTTGTGTAATTTATTTCATTTCTACTGCTCTTAAAACGGTGAAGGAAAATATCGTGAGGAAACCGGCATGTCCTAGAACCAAAACTTCGAAGATATGTGACATTCTCCAACCCGCACTGGGCCCGCGTGGTGGATTACCTACGGCCCATTTCCCCTCCTAGAGAGGAGGCCTGAGTCTAGTTGCTTTTTGCGTTCTAGAACCATTGCCTAGTCACCACAGACACGATATATGAATAATTATGGTGGAAGTCTGCCCTGCTTAGTCCGAGTGGCAGTGACCTGTCGTGTGCGGCCCTAGTTTAGGTAATGGTATGAAGTGAGAGGTAATGAGAAACGGTCACATCCAGGACATCCGCACGTCCTAGCCGCCGCTGCAAGAGGCGCTCCAGGCATCAACAGTCGAAGGGCGATTCTGGTCAGCATAGACGCGGGTTTGCGGACGTCGAGCAATAGCTAGCTCGCCGTTCGGTACCTAAGCATGCTCGAGTCGGCGGCGCGTTGTGCGCGTTACCTACGCGCGTTTCAAAAAGTTTATCAACAGAAAAAAGGGCCGGGGCCCGCTAAGCCAATATCTGGTAGGATTTTAGGATGTTCCAATAAGTGGACCTGCAAAGCGATGGGTAAATAAAGGTAGAACTACATTGTTCACACGTGTACCGCACATCCCAATCTGGGCGTGTTGATCTCCAGACATTTTATATGGAGACTAGACTTGTAGAGCTTCGACGTCGATTTACTTACAAGGCGGCAGGCGTCTTACACGTGTGCGTAATGCAGTTCTAACTTAAAGGAACATATGCGGATTTTTAAAGTCTGACATTTCCTTTCGGACCACCTAGAGAGGGAGAGAGAGTTATTTGCTGATTGTGCTCCTCAAAAAGTATAAGTAACTATTGAGATAAATAAAATAATTCCTTAGACGGACATTTTTGTAACTCAATCCTAAGCAGATTAAACTAAAGCTGAAACTGTAAAAGTTTACTCGTATAAAAACAAGGTCTAGCAAACAACTAGTTCCACTATATTTAATTACAAACTAACTTTTAAGGCTAGAGTAGTCCAGATTACCCTTGACGGGGTATTCCCCAAGTCCCTAAACATTGTCTTGTTTCTCATACCGATAGTGAAGCCTTCCAACCCGTTGCGGCTGAATATTTTACACGGAACGACTACGGTTTGACCTCCGCAATGTAATCTTAAAGAAGACCTTAAAGTTTGGGTTTTTTTCTGAAATTTGTGTGAGATAGGAAACATGGGTCTGGCCAAATTTAAGTTTCAAATGAATTCGACGATTAAAATTATTAGAATAAAATAAAATAACATTTTATTTGGTACACACAAAACTACAGCAACACTATATAAAAGAAGTAGAGTAGATACAGATTTTTACAATACAATGCGCTGAGCTTTCCCGAACCGAAAGGGGGCTACCCTTTCGGTTCGGACAATTGCTCAGCAATTGCTAGTAGATATACTAATATATCAACAACATATGATATGATTATGTTGAACAAGATATATTTAAGTATCAGTTACGGGTGAGTCAGTTCTTTGGGCCTCTTAATTCTTATTCTTATGTAATTTGGAAACGGAACTTATAGTAGCTGGGCTACAAGTTTCCTCCAAATTATCTCAAACAAAGTTATAGGGCACAAGATGCTTCACAGATCGCAAGAGTGAGGGAAAGTACGTTATCACCCCCTAGTCACAGCGACAGGACGCAGAGGGATCACTGGCCACCGTAGATGCTTGCTTACGGACGACGAAAAATGGGTAGCGTGCCATCCGCTCGTCTTATAAGAACCGACCTTGAGTCGTTGACGTCATGTAGTGTCCCACGTATGCCTAAAAGAGATGTCAACCAAACCGCAAGGGCCTTTCAGGGCCCATGCCTGGTAGGGTCATCTAAAAACTACTGAAAAAGAAATTCGTGGTCTTAGAACGTAAAGAGTAATTGAACGAACATACCTAGGTGTGGTTCAAGTCAGTAAAAGTCTGGCACATCCTTTCGCTTCGCCCTAAGCGGAAGAAGTTTTTAGAAGATTTTCTACGTCAAAAAAAGACGCTTTACAGACAGACCAACTCGTTGACCTTGTATGAGCCTTTTTAGTAAATAGTTTTGGTGATAGAATTTCTAACAAAGTTACTCACTCAATCTTACTTTACCTAATTTGAGATGTCTGTTCTGTTCTCCAGGGAACCTTGTTTGTTCAGATAATAATAATATTCCCAAATAAATATTTAAACAAAATAGAACATTTATTGCTACCACACAAAATATATCTCTCCAACGTTCTAAAGCAAAAACTACATTTACTTACGTCACCAGGTATCAAAATAGAAGAAGAAAAATTGCACGGTGTCTACGTCTCGTTTATAAGCGAACAATCTCTGCATTGTGAAAGGAAGTTTTTGTTAGAGTCATAAATCAATCTGCGGCGAAAAGATTCTCCTAAAGTTTTTGCTATGGTCCATGTACAGATATGGAAAGCCAGGTTTTTTAAATGAGAATATATAGCCTACTGGTATTTGAACATCACTTTAAATTTTGATATCCCTTGTAGAAATTTCTGAAATCGTTCATTTATAAAAAAAGCACATGGCTCCAATCCAAGTTATTCACTAAATAGAAAAATAAAGCTTAAAAGGAGTGTCCATAATTTATTTATTGATAAAAACTAGTGTTTGACTGCGAACCCACCTGATGGTAAGCAGTGATTTAATCATTGATGGTGAGGCGCACTAGTTTATTAAGAGCCTATTCACTTTAACCTTGAAGACACCTAAATTATAATCACACGGGAAGACCGCAGCAGGCAAATTGTTCCAGTACTTAGATGTACGCGGTATAAACGACGATGCGAAACTAAAAAATGAATTGTTTAAAGACCTTTCCAAATGCTTTATTGACTCTTCGCGTGACCGAGGATAATTATTGACATACAGTCTAGCAATACCGCTTGCCTTTTGGGTACATTACCAGTCGACAGCAATGTGGAGGAGTTTTTCGATGCTTTAAATTACTTTAGTTAGTTATTATAGGGTAAAGCTATTGTTACACTATGTTTTTGTAAAATATTGAAAACATTGCATCCCAAGCGTTAAAATTAAAATTGTACATGTAGAAAAAAATAATAAGATTTCGTCTTTCACATTAAACTGAGAACTGACGTTTAAGGCCGTGTAAAAAAAAAAATGGATCTGTGGTTTATGCGAATCACAGTATTTTATTTTATACACAATATTCTAGCAGAATAGGCCCCACGGCAAGTTACATTGTTCAATAAAATAACCCCGGTTTTCCGAAGCATATTTTTTCTATGTTATTGTTGCATAAATCTAGTAGCATGTCAACTTTGCATATCCATACAAGCCACAAAAACGTCCTGTAGAGCTACTATGGCCAGCAGTAGCTCATAAAACGAAGCCTCATCCTAGTCTGCTTTGTCTGTACCAGTACAAAGCTGGCCGTCAACCAAGTAACATTCGATTAATCAGTCTTATTAGTTCCTCTGAAACTCTAACTAAATAATTGGTTACGATAAATGTTATTCTGCCAAGTGTAATTGGTTTTCGTCCTATTTGTTTGTTCCCCGTTGATTTTTCTTTTATTTCTTTGTTTGATTATTTCTGTGTGGCCAGTATTTTTGTTTGTTCCTTTTGTGATTTATAGAGCGTCGATGGCTGGAGAAATTGTCTGAGGTCTTAATTTGATTTTCAGTCTCTCATTCTGAGTTCTTGATTGAGTTATTTTTTGGGAATAATATTTGTGATCTGGCTTTGTAAAATCTAGTACAAGAATCTTCATTCTTTAGTAAGAAGAGTAAACAGGTTCTACATATTTATTATTGCATCTTTGGTATAATAATATAATCACTTTACTTGAAATATTACTAATTGTATATAGATACCTATTAGTTGTCGTTCATTAAAGGAGAATTTGATCTGATTACAAGATAATCTTAGCTAATAAATGTTGTACATACGAATATTAGGTAGATGTCTAACTTACTATATTAATTTATTAAACTACAATAAACAACATGAGAATTGTAATTACGCTCTTATTATTAGAAATATGACTATCGAGGTTTTTGTGAAAGTTATTTCGGATATGGCTCTTCTTTCAGAAATAGCTTTCTGATTACAAAAGCCTGAATCGAATATTAATATTTTTTTCATTACTACTGTCCTAGATTTACATGGAGTGACAAGTGAACCTAAATCTTACTGTATAGAAGAGAAAGGAGATTTTGAGGTTAAAATATTTGTAAGAGCTAGGGATTTTTTCTAAGGCTATTTAAAATAATATGTAATAATACCAACTTCAAACTTTCCAATATCAAGATTTTTTGTCGTTTTTCTATGAGGTTATATTTGAATTTATTCATTTCTTTTTTGCTGTATTTATCTTGAGACAAGTTCATTTTTAAATAACTTCGAAAAAGAGGAGGTTCTATTTTCGGCTGAATGTATGTTTTTTTTCATGTATTTTCACCGATATCTCAGTCAATTGTGAACCGATTTTGAATTTTTTTTTATGATTGAAAGTTTATGCATAGAAATTTTATTATGATCTGATTATGAACTTCGAAGATATGGATCAGAACTCCTAATAGGATCACAGCATTTTGTTGGAACAAGTAAAATTGCTCGGTTTATACTTGTAGGCGATGATTGACTAAAAGAAAAGGGCGGGGGGATGTATCAAACCGATCTGGCGATGAAGCCGTAAGGTAAATTAATGTAATCTAACCGTGTTTGGGATTATTAGAATCGTTATGAGATGCACTCTGGCTATAAGGTATTAAGTTTTGCCGAAGGGTACTTTTTAGTGGTGGTACCATAACTAAAAATTGAAATTGTTTCTTTATCACAGCGTGCTGTAGAAAAAAAATTGCCATAATATATGCTACTTATAAGAACTACAACGCAGTTTTCCTTAAAATATTTTGTATTATAAAAGCAAGTTATACAAAAAGCGAGGTTTCCGCAAACAAAGATATCTCAGACTGGGTTTTGCTAGCGATTACCTCAACAAGGATGTTTTGTACGGAACCAAGTCGTTAGGGAGGCATGATGGTAATATATTTTTCTTTTACTTAGCTCTTGAAACTCAGGCTTTGCTGATAATATTTTCTCCGCAGCAACTATGTTACATAAATGAAGAATAATCGAAAAAGGAATACTTTTATTTATAAAATCGTTTAGTTTTTACAAAACAAGGAAAAAAGACTATTTAAATCATCACATTTAGAACAGGAATGTTGATCACGGATGTGATTAAAACAACTTTAAAAATTATCAAAAAAAAAAAACTAGAAATATTTTAAGATTTATTTTCCTCAACGGATCGTTTAAATTATTGTTACTTATGATTATTTATAAAATGCTTAGTTAGCTGGTCAGTCTTGTATATCCCTCGTAATTATCTCAGAGGATAAAACTTGCTCTTTCGAATTTTTCTCTTGAAAATTTCACGTTCCTTGAATTCCTCTTTCGGAGTTCGCAACAACAATTTTCCTGTAAATTAAATAAAAGGTCTTGTCATGAGAAAATTCCTCGATTAGGTTTTTAAGGTTCTGTACATGAAAGGTTCATTGAAGAGTGAGCATTTGTATTTATTTAATATCTGTCTTAAAATTAGTCAAACGCAAAATGATTATTAAAATTAGTTAGAAACTTGTTTTTTTTTTATAACTATACAAGGTGTAAGGGACAGCCCTCCACAAACTTTAAGGGCTTGCTCAGTAGACGAAACTGAACAACCTTTCACAAAATTTTTTTTCATGAAACGAAAAAAAAAACATCGGCCTCGCCGGGTCGGGCGGGTTCTCTAAACAATATTGATGTCTGATTAAATAAATAAATAAATATATATAAACATATTTGCTGCTCGTTTGGTGATACTTGAGGTTTTTTAGAGACAAAATAAAAACAACAAGATGTATAAAATATGTTAGTAGAAATCCTAAGTCTAGAACCAAGTTCACACTCAGCCATAGTTATAATTGTTGCTTCAACAATACTAATTACAAAGGTCGTATCTCATAATATTACCAGACATTTCCACGACAAGGCCGCTTACACAATTACCAGGAAAGGAAGCTATCAAAACAATTTTCAAGCAAAAATCCTTTGAAACATTTTTGGGAAAATTAATATTTTGTTCTTAATGGTGATAAAAATTCTTTCGAATAATAAGGGGTGTAATAAAAATAGCGGTGATCCTATGTTTTTCGTTGATGTTAAAATGGAATTTCTGAATGCTCTTTGTAACATATTTGGTTTGTTGAATTCATATTGTAATGATAACATACATAATACAGGGTTATTTGTATAACACTGGCAAACTCTCAGGACTGTGATGATCATAAACAAAAACTTTTCTTCTATGACTTTTAAAAAGTTATCATATTTTAGTTCATCAGATAAATATTACGGCAAGCAGCAAGCGAAAGTACAATAACGGAGGAAAGCGGGGTCGGGCGGCGGGGATGTTTGATATGCTTACGTCGCGTTATATCGGCGTAGGTATGTATAACAAAATACAGAGTTAAAATGTATTAGATAGAACAACAAAATCTTGAAGGTTTTTTTGGTAAATGTATTATGTTTTGTAGAAAGTCAAAGAACAAAAGTGGCTGTTTACGATGTTAGTAATACAGTTCTGCTAGGTTGTTCATGTTTTACAAATAAGTCTGCATAATCTTTTTTACGTAGTGTTAGCAGGATGACAGCAGGACAAAAATATGCATCTTTAAGATGAGAGATAAGGAAAGGTAGCTACATTGTATGAATCCGATAGCTGTCACCCGCACCATCCTATAGCAGTTGTAGTGCAGAAATCGTCTAAATTCATATTGTATTGATGGCATACCTACATAGCTAGAATTAGTCTAAATTGACCATTTCAACTCTACAAAAGATTAAATAGAAATTAATTGGTGAAACTCTGCAGACTTGATGGGTATCAAAATAAAATGACGATATTATACGAAAATGCCAGTAAAACCAGACTATTGAACCCGAAATTAACATTAAGTATAGACTTAATTATACATTTCGTAATAAAAAAAAAAATATACATATGTCTGTAAAGTTGTTTTAATAAAAACTTGCTCGGTACTATTGCGGTCATTTCTGTCTGATCACTTAAAAAAAAAAAAATCGCTTAAATCCTACGGTGCGGTGCCTACCCAAACCCTTTGAAGTTTTCGTTTCGAGTGCAAGCAAAAATGAACTTAGTGGTGGTCCGGTGAAAGTGTCTATGATGGTACATTTTGAAAAATAAGAATTTACTAAAGTTGAGGTTAATAAATTGATCGATACGGTGATTAAAAAGAAAATTTCAGTAGCTAAAAATTTTATACTTACAACAATCAACAGGCAGGACGCATAAACTGAAGCCTTCATGGAATACATAACCAGGTTTGCAGTCACAGCTGTTACCCCGACAGCCGCTGAAGCAAGTTTTGTTGACATCTTGGTAATCGGAGCAAGAGTTTCCGCAGTGGTTGCCACAGCCAGATGTGGCATTGTAGTCCCCATTGCAGCTAGCTGTAATAGTGAAGATGTAATCAATAAAGAGTTTTTATGAGATAATAAACTTTCAGGTACCGTAATTAGGGATACAATAGAAAGACAATGAGAGAGCAAACGCCGACGTTCGCTTGGAGTGTAATGAATTAAATGTTTTCAAAATGAAAAAAAAAAGATAAAAGAGCATGTATAAATTGTTGTGATTAGCTAAAAGAATTGCATCAATTAACATATTATAATCATTATAATGGAACTATATTCTTTAATAATAATAATGATTGTCGTGTTTACTAGGCTTCCAGCCTTTTCTTTTTGAAAGTCAGTGAAGATGACTTTTGAAATTATTTCTTCGAAAATATATTATATGCCTATGTCACTCAGTGATTAATTTACATTTTACTAGTGTAAGAATTTTTAAAATCGATTTAGCAGTCTTTGAATTTATTCAAGCTGTTTTTCCATGGTTTTATCTGCTGCTATTGATCATAAAGTAAAATAAAACATTATAATACTTGTATATAACGTACTTCTAGCCTTCATTGATAAATGTGTTATTCAAACTAAAAGATTTTCACAAGCTTTTATTTGGTTTCACCTGTCCCGATGTTTGTCTTTGATCAAATCTTGCAAATTAAATTTGATCCACTTCGGGTTACCGATTATTTTAGCTCAATTGGTAAATAAAATGACAATAAAAATGACAAATACAAAATTATTATAACATGGAGCTGATCTGATGATGGAACCGGAGGGTGACCGTAGGAACTCGGTAGTTAAACGACACAACCCCATTGAGTTTGGGCTCGTATGATTCGTCTTGACGAGTATTAATTACACGGGTATACTACGCTATAAAAGCTTGCTATTTAAAAATATTTTCATTAAAAACTTACGTTCTTGAGATTACGCGCGTTGGAATAAATTTTTCAGCTTGATAATGTTGGATTATAATGTAATAGTACATATAAATTATAATGTATAGAACGTATAGGTAGGTAATGATGTTAAATTCAGCATGACATATCTTAGCGCCTACGTGAGGTTTGTAGAACTGTTGATGACATTTAATGAGTATTACTAATTACGTGCGCGGTTGGGTTTATAGTAAACCTACCTAAATGATATCATTATAATTGAATTAGTTAATCCTTGCCTTTATTGTGGTTTCAATTATGAATATAGTATATTTTCCTTTTGTTTGTCATGTGGTCAACAGAGACGAATATTTGGTTTGGCTTTATCGTGTGTAAACTAATATAAAACTTTCCTACAACGCTATCAAGGCCCAAACTAAGCAGGGTTCAATATACTCAAACTATTTTTTTTTATGACTATATTTAGCAACTCGTACGACATTGTATACATCCTAAAAATGCTTGTGGTTGTGCAGGATGGGCAGTATAGCAAGCAAGTGCTTGTCCTGTGCAGTGGTTCTACACGGTCATTGTGTTAGAGGTGGGTCAAGGACGCCCCATTTGGCCAGATTGTTTTTACAGCGGCCAACCTGGGTCCGCAATCAGATAAGAGATTTCCTGATTGGCCACTGTGGTCTTGATAATGGGGGAGATGTTCAAGACTGACGTATTTGAGAATATAAAAAATAATAGTGTCTCAATTCGAATGTTAGGTAGTATTATTGTAGACTCTACATAATCCATTATGGTCACAGTCTTACTATAGTCACTTAGGGAACTCAGCGTACGTACTCACGCCCACAAACCACAAACTTGACTCACTTCGTAGTTCCTGCTGACTTTGGGCGACTTCTTATAACAAACTTATTCTACCTACACTGCCTGTTTCAGTTGTTCTTAATTCAAAATTTTGATTCTATCCCAATGGGAATACGTGGCTGTATAGTCATTGGAGAATACGCTTGAAAAAAATTTAGTATGTAGCTTTCTTCTCATTACGACTTGTAACAGCTGGGAAGTGGACATTCCTAATTCGGGAGGTTCCTATTTTGGATCGAGGTGAAAGAAATGCCTGGGGTGTCACCATTAAGCATTACCGGAAGATACGGTAGACCATACGGTGGAAGACCGTTCCGCTTGAGCGGAACACCGTCGTGACCTTGTGGAGGTGATTGGCAGCGACTATGGTCTGTAGCGAGACGGTATGGGAAGGGAGTCGCCCCCTTCTGCGAAGTGGTTATGCAGGCGAAGGAGATGGCTACAACTATGAGGTAACAGACTTATTTACGCCCCAGTCACCACCGTAGAAGATGCTTCGGGCATCGGGACTCCTAGGGCGACATCCGGCCACCATAGGCGCGAGCAATGGGTAGCTCACCCAGTAAGGACCAAACTCGAATCGAAGGCTCCTAATGCTCCGCGCGTGTCTCCAAGAGTTGTCTTTGACAAAATTGAAGGGGCCCAGTAGGGGCTTGCGGACAGTGAGCAATGCGTAGCTCACTGTCCGGCCGTCCGGTAACTGTCCGGACCAAGCCCAAGTCGTCGACGGCGCGCGCTGTCCCCGCGCGTCTCAAGGAGTTGTCAGCAACAGCAGGGGCCCAGCCGGGTCGAAGCCTACTGGGGCCAGGGTTATCCGAAAGGGCGCTCGAACCCCGGTATGAAGGCTTGAAGGAATGGGATGGGTTTTTAGTCAGTAAGAGTCTGACACTATCTCTCACTCCGCCCAAGAGCGGGGGTTGTCATAAGATGATTTTTCCCATCGAAAAAAAAAAGGGGCCCAGTAGTGCCTATGCTTGTTAGGGCTACAGGAACTTATGAAATAGTGACTTTGGAAATGAGGATTTGAGAATTTCCAACCCGAAAAAGACCCATTTGAGATAGGCATATACAATGCGGAGGTACGTGTTTTTATGCTTTGTTTCCTTGGAATTGTCTCGAAAAACTTGAAGTAACGTTATTTAGGGAAAAGTTGTGTTTGTTAATGACGTCATGACATTATATAAATTACGAGTTGCAAAACTAAGCTCAACTAAGGAAATATTTATTTAAAACTTCATGCCACCTACATTAATGCCACATAATATAGTGTGTCATTCGTGTAGCATTGTTAAACTCGTTAAAAAATAATAAGCCCGTTTTGATATTTGAGAAAAAACTTGTAATGTAACTTGGAACGAAACTGAAAGAAATAATAATAATATATTTTTTTTATTCTATTTTAGTACTTAGTACTATACTGTACCGGACATTCCGCTAGGTAGTCAAAATTATTATTATTATGAGCCAGTTGTGTCCCACTGCTTGGCAAAGGCCTATATATATCACCAGCCTTTTAATGTTCCCACTGTTGAGACTTAAGCCTCCCCTCTAGGAGAAGGAATGGGCCGTAATCCACCACGTGGGCCCAGTGCGTGTTTGTGAATGTCACATGTCTTCGAATTTTTGGTTCTAGGACTTGCCGGTTTGCTCACGATGTTTTCCTTCACCGTTTTGAGAGCAGTGGTGATGAATTAAATTATACAAAGTAACACGCTTGGCTGGGTTCGAACCCGCGACTTACAACACGTAAGTCGGGGCCGTTACAACTCGGCCACCGTTGCTTACAAAGGCCTCTATTCCGTTATTCCATCCTTTTCTCTCCTTAGCTACTTCTGGCCAATCTAAATCCAAATCGACACGCCGTCTACTTCTGGGCCTACCGCATCGCCGGCTCCTGTTGTACGGAATCCAGTCAGTGGTTATCATCGCCCAATTTAGTAGTAATCAAAATGGAAATGTCAAAACGTGCTTTTTTGCCAACTTTATTAGTCTACCACCATTAATTTACTCTATTCTAAGTAAACGTATACGTTTAACATGTACCTTAGAAACATCTGCACAGGATACATGATCCTGAGTGCACACTTTCCGGTCCGCACCGGTAAGTGGCTTTCCTACCACCTGTGAGGAGACCCGAAATTGATATATTATTGGAATACCTATTAGAACTATCATTGAAGACCATCAATTATTTAAGGTGCCACGTTGGTGTACGGTTCTGCGACATAGGTATGTCACCCACTCCGCGAATATTAATCGCACTAAACACTTTTATTGAATGTCAGTTGATTTGCAAGAAGACTGAGTGAAAAGTTTATATAAAATAAATGTATAGCGTTTTTTTTGTATTATATTGTCATTAAAGTGCGTTATATAATTTATGTCTAATCGGTATGATTGGCATTATGTCGTTCTGGTTAAATAAATAAAGTCGCCTCTGGAATACAAGGGGCAGTTGAAAGAATACAGATAGCTTAAAGCCAGTAAAGTCTCTCACGCTATCACACTCTTCTTAGAGTGGAAAAAGTTATTTAACGATTTCCCATCTCATAAAGAAAAACTGTTGTTTCTGATTGAAAACCAATTAATCTGCTTAGCATATTCCGACTGCTTGCCTGTTTTAAAATACATAACTACTAGTCTACATAGATTCTCTCAAGATTAACTCAAAGTTACTATGGACTCAACAACAAGCTACCGTTAAAATATTTTGTAAAATTTTCGGTATTTTTTGTAATAATGATTAATTTATTATTTTGCCATTTATTTATGTTTTCGTCTACTTTCCACGATTTAACTTGAATATTATCAATTTAATGCTTTGTACAAATCATATGATAGTTTTTTTTAGCCAAACGTTCACTGGTAGATAGTGTCTTGTAGCATTTATTCCGTCTATGCACCACATATATACTTAAATTTAGTTTATCTCAAAGCAATCCAAAACATCCAACTTACGGCAGTCCGTCTTCGGTATGCAAGTTCCATTGGCGTCGCGAACCATACCGTCTATGCATACACATTCCGGTTTGCAGAGCGAAGTGGCCCCCCCACACCGTATCAGGTGGCCCAGGTCGTCACATGTTTTTGGCCCACAGTGGGAACACTCAATGTTCACTTCGTTTTCTTTACATACTTCCCGTTTCACGACTGGAAAAATAAGAAGATTAATTTTCGATTGCGTTATAATGTGAATTGTGGTATGGCTAATTTATTTTTATAAATTTAATTTCAAAAATTAATTACTAGTTTGTGTTGTGGCTTTTTATTATTTCATATTGAGGCCAACGTCTTAAATACCCTACAGAAAAAATTAGGACCGGTCAAATCTGGTAAGTCGAATCAATTGACCCCGACATTTAATTCATTACACAAAAAATGTTGTTTATGAACTTTTTTGTTTTTCAATAAACGATGGAAGATGTAGAATTAAATTATAAAATTTATGCTGTGCCATGACCACTGTAATAAGTCTTCATTTTAAATACCATTCAAAACAAATTATAGCTTTTAACCTAAAATGAATAATTATACAAATGACCTTAAATTAAAAACAAGTTTTTAATGAAAATATTTTTTTCATAGCAAGCTTTTATAGCTCGGTATACTTATATATAATTAATACTCGTCAAGACGAATCATACGAGCCTAAACTCGATGGGGTTGTGTCGTTTAACTACCAAGCTCCTATGGCCACCTTCCAGTTCCATCATCAGATCAGCTCCATGTCATAATAATTTTGCATTGTCTGATTTACACATGCATGCAAAATTTCAGCTCAATCGGTAGCCGGGAAGATAGATAGATAGATAAAACATTTATTTGGAAGTGGATTAAATTTAATTTGCAAGATTTGATGACAGACAAACATCGGGACAGGTGAAACTAAATAAAAGCTTGTAAAAAACAGAGGCAAACCAATGTTGTAATTATATATGTTATCGGCACTTAGGCGATGTATAGAATATCTGTAGGTAATGTACGAAATTTTATTTATTTTATACTTTGCATTGGTATTCTATACAATACCCAATGCGCAGCGGGTAATGTGTGTAAAAGACGAAAGCCTAAATTGGATGTATACAACTTTGTTAGTTTTAATGCTTTTAAGCATTACCTAGTCATTGTCAAAAAGTTAAAATGTAAGAGATAGACCTCTTCACATTTCGGTTGCGTATCATTGCTTAATTTCTAACAACGTGTACGACAAAATCGAACACTTTTCAGGATAGTAAATAAATTGTTTAGTAACACATAACTAAGTTTACAACTGAGTACAACGGAGTACAACTGAGTTCCACGATTTTGCTTAGCTTTTCTGTTCAACACTAACTTAAGTACTGTTTTTATTTATTTAAAACTAGCTTTTGCCCGCGGCTTCGCTCGCGTTAAATACGGGGTAACACAGTTACCCTTTCTGTGGGGGGTTAGTGAATGCCCCTTAGTGAACTCCACTACGGGTGACGTAACCTACGACAAACTTATTATTTACGGTTGGTACAGTAATCGGGTCTAGGGATCGAACCGCAAAATTAAGTTTGTTTTTTTTATTGTATATACTTTTCCGGGATAAAAAGTACCCAGTGTGGTGCCTAGGATATTAAAGAATAATTATAACAAGTTTCATCGTAATCAAACTGGTAGTTTTTGCGTGATGCCTGAACAAACAGACAGACGAACAAAAATTTTTTTAATCACATTTTTTTTCGGTGTCGGTCTACCCCATGCCTTTAATTTTTTTTATTTTCAATGTACAGAATTTTCACTTCTACAAATTTAATAGAAGTATATAGATGACGCATCACCATTGTTTCAATGTGTCATGTTTGATTCGTCAAACGCTGCGTTGTTCAATTTCCTATCGAATGACATGCGTACCGTATTTGGTCATAAAATAACTTACGTAGTGCTTGAACTAATGCGACGGCATAATAATTTGGAAAAGGGCAACTGAAGTAACACAAGGTGGGTTTTGGCCATTAAAAATACGGACACATCATCGCTTACCATCACGTAAGATGGTGGTCAAAGGCGAGCCTATAAATAATACATATATATATAAATAGAAAAAAACATGGTTAGTTGGGGAGGTTCCTGAGGGATGGAGAGGCAGAAGCCGGAAGGCGGACTCCCGAGTGTCACAGGTACACGGTGGAGCATACGGTGGGGTTGTGCCCCGCTTGGGCGGAGCAATACCATATCCTCGTGGAGGCAATCAGCTGCGGTGGTGACCTATCGTGCCGAGCCTGAGTTCAGACCATGGCTGAGGAGGAATGACAGATGGTCACCTTTTCTGCGAAGCAGTATTACTAGAGAAGGAGATGGCCGTATGTGAGAGAAAACAGACATCATCACGGCCCAGTCGTTGAGTCCCCGCCACGGTAGATGTGAGCTTGCGGACGACAAGCAATGGATAGCTCCGGACCCGGACCGAGCCCAAGACGCCGACAACACAGAGTTCCAAGCGCTCCTCAAGGAGATGTCAACAAACCGTAGGGGCCCAACAGAGCCGACGCCCGCTAGGGCTAGAACGTAAAGGGCAAGGGAAAAAAACCGTACGGTAGGTATGCCAATCAAAATATTTTGGACATGACAATCTCGCTTAATCAAATAAATATCGGAAATATCCGTGTCATTAGCGAAACACTCCATCGTAGAAAAAAAAAGTTTGGATGCCATTCTACCGAATAGGAATATCGGAATTCCTGCATTAAAAGTACCTACGACAGCAAAATTAAATGATTGGTGGCTAGGGAACGTCATTCCGTGTTTTGTTCAATTCTTGGAAATAGAATTTAATTTCGAACGAACTACACAGAAAGATCAGCTTTAGCAGTTTCATACTATTTTCCTTTTAAAAGTAGGTAATTAAATTAAGTGCTTTTGGAACTGTAAGACCAAATGTGTAGTACCTGACGATATTAAATAGCACGTCTTTGTGCCACGCGTATACTGCAACTAGCGTTTTATTACTAGTACGTACGTACCTAGAATATGAACGAGCAAAAAGTTCACTTTGGGGAATAAAAAACTTGAAAATTCATGTACGACTTTCAGAAACATATGAATGTAAAAAGTTCAGGAACTAAGCACGTTTATTATGTACATTGCATACTATCGTGTACTCGAAGCTTTGCTCACGTAAAACTCGAAGAGTATCCCATGGGAATATTCTACCGGAAAAAATCTACATCTCATTTCAGGCCGTGTACCAAGCATTATTAGTAGAAACGTACATAAACAAAGCTGAAATTAAATGGAAGACTGCGTTTACACGGTACGAGTTCAATCGATTTACACATGCACGGATAGATTCTCCACTGGCATTGTGGGAATCAGTGATCCGAGATGTCTTGGAAGTTTGCTTTCCGATTGCACTACTTTACCGCTTCAGATGTGGCAAAATGTATTTCAAAAATAAAGGCTTATAGAACTTCTTCTTCTTCCTGCCCTTGTCCCATTTTATTTGGGGTCGGCGCAACACGTTTGTTTCTTCCATTTTGTCCTGTCACTCGTCACGCTATCACTAGTTTCTGAGTAAAAATTGAATATGTGACCTACTTTTTGGCAGTAAAATTCATTTGATGATAGACAACGCACAACATGAAGATTACAAAAAAATATATTTACCATATAAGTTGCTGTATGAATACCATCTTGTATAAGATTCTTAAAATATATATACCATATATAATAGGGCACGGACATATATCATTACAGTTATAGGTGAAACGAAAACAAATAATGTTAGGCATATAAAAAAATTACCTCTAGTTCCTTTTATTAATATAATTAGTACGTTATCAGCATCTGCCACCGGTGCATCGGCTTTGCATATGTGAGACTAGAGTGAAAACTAATCCAGAAACTGGTCTATCCATTTGCCGAATTTCATCTAAATCTATTGAAATCTTTTAGCGTAAAAGAGTAAGACACATAAACACACATACAAACGTATGCTTTTATAATATTAGTGTAGTTGTGGGTGGGTTTTCCAGGGACCCGCATATTTCGATATTTGGACGGTCAGATTCCCATATCTCAGTATCTACGAGTATTTCAAATATTTAATTCAGAATGCGTGCATACCGGCAAACTACGTGTTTCTTGCTCTTCCTCATAAAAATGCAACGGGAAAAATTTGCAGTAGGATATTATACATATCTTGCATTTCTTTATTAGATATATTTTACAGTATACAATAATATACGATAAGTATCTTCTTTTTATAATGGATAGGCTCGCGTTTAACCACTATCTCACCTGATGGTAAGAGATGATGTGGCACCATGGAACACGCTTGCTTAGAATCAATCTATTCACTCTGACTTAAAGACTCCTAGGTTATAGCTATCAGGAAACACAGACTCCGGAAGAGAATTCCATTCCTTAGCTGTACGCATAATGAATGTACTCCCAAAACGCATTGGTGGGATGTCCACCATGTACTGGTGGCGCAACGCCGTACGGGAATATTTTGTTAGGGAATATTTTTACACTAGTGGTATAATAAAAAACTGGCCAAGAGCGAGGGTTCCGTACACACTTACATAATATATGTTAATAATTCGTTTCTTGCATTACTAAGATTTTCCCGAATCGGAAGTAACTATTTTCTGATGTAATAATAAAATGGTTTGGTTTCAAGAATTGCCCGTTTATTTGTGCTGTGAGAGTTTCATTCTAGGTCCGCGTAAAGGTTTTTATAGGTTTTTGATTTCCTTGTGAGCGTCAAAATATGCGCTACTGACGAAGCATAAACCGCCCTATCTTTAGATTAGCTTAAGCTTTTGAATACCGTAATTAGAGACACAATAGAAAGATAATGAGAGAGCGATCACCGGCATTCGCTTGGGGTTTAATGAATTATGTAGAAGTATGAAAAAAAAACTACTCTAAAGGGTAAGAGACCTGCATATTTAATAGTAATTTCAGTTTAATTACGCCTCGCGTTACTGAGAAAAAGAACATACAGGCAACATGTGATCCAGTAAGGGTTCTGTTTTTGCCGATTGAGGTATTTAAGCCTAAAAATCAATCAGGGAAATATAAAAATGGTCATGCCGGAAAGAGCGGTTTTCCGGCATGACCCTTTATTATACCGGATACAATAGTATAAATAATGCAGACAAAACTAATCTCCATGATACGTTGCCATGTCCAAAAACATTTGATATTGAACCTAAAAACAACAAGAGCAGTGAGAGTTGAGAGCAGTGGTGGCTGAGTGGTAACTGCCACGACTTACGAGTCGCGGGTTCAAACCCAGCCAAGCACATTACTTTGTTTAATTTATTTCATCACCACTGCTCTCAAAACGGTGAAGGAAAACATCGTGAAGAAACCGGAACCAAACATTCCTGTTCCATTCGTTTCAGTCCTTCCTAAGGTTGTCTGGTAGATATTGACTTCTGCAATAAGACCGCCTATTGTACACTTATTTTTGAAAATGTTTGTAATTCATTAAGTTGTATAATAATAATAATTCGAAGACATGTGACATCTACCAATACGCAATGGGCCCGCGTGGAGGATTACGGCCCATGCTTCTCCTAGAGACTTTGGAAGATATCTTATGATCAAACTAAGGATTTACTGACCGTATTGAGGTAGTGATTTAATTTATGGTAATAATTATTACTAAGAAATTGAAAGTGAATGGATAGTTAATCTAACACCTTTACACCCTCTTTAAACACATACACTTAGAATATCACTTTATACACCCATAGGACATTTACCATTTTTTTTTAAATATTATTATCTTTTTTTGTTTGAATTAATTTGTTCCATTATTATTATTTTAATTAATTGGGTTCGTACTAGATGACTCAGAATCAGGGTTTGAGGCACTGTGTGCCGAAATACAGGCACCTAGCCTAGTTTGGCAGTAGATGCTTAGTGTTAATTTAAATTGTTTATAAACAAATTGTGAAAACATGTATTTTTCTGGTGTATTAAATTATTATTATTATTATAGAGAGGAGGTCTGAGTCCCAACAGTTGGAACATTATAAGACCGACTATGCTTTGCTATGCTAACTCGTACTTCATAACTAGTTACAGAAACTAAACATTATATTGTAAGAAGAAACATAAACGGACGGTCAAACTTACCTTCACTATGTATAAAATAAACCCAATAGGTGGTCACAAGAACTATCACAAATAACTTAGACATCGTAACCAACAAACGTCCACTACAACCGTAGAATACAACAAGAATGATATTTTCAAACAACTATAATAAAATTTAATTCAACTCCAGACTCTTGGCATTCAACTTTTTTCCTTTTGAATGAGTAATTCACGACATTACGAAATCTGACATGACGTTTTCCTTTTATTTCTTGACGTAGTCCAAGTTCGATTGCAATCATAGTAATTAATTTGTTTGTTAATATTGTGAATGAAATCGAGTCTAATTTGACATTGTCATTGTCTGATTAAAAGGATAAATCTGCTTTAATCACGTGAAATTTTGCTCATCTTTTGTTTTTTCTCGCTTTTTCCTTGTGATGTAGGGTAATGTCTTTTCCTATAGTTGTGGTGATAAGAATATGTGGGACTATCTTGTGAGTATGAGCGCGTTATTCAAGTATTTATGTTTGTGTTGATGATTTGGAATTTACAGAATAATACTTGGATCCTATTTTCCCCTTAACTTAGTTGTGAATAAAATTAAGTTTTTTATTTTTTTTTTCTATTAAAACCCTACATATTATATACTACATAGGATACAAGTGGAAAAACTTTGTTTTTGCGACCGAGGCAGAATTCGCCCGAGCTGCTGGCGAGGGTATTATAGAGCCGAGTGCTGCAGTGACCAATTTCCGCGTATATAAAACGACGTCTTTTTATACGCTTAAGAAAAAACAAAAAAAAAATGAGGTTGACCGGCGCCCCGACCCCGTGGGAGTCTTAGTGCCCAGCCACAGTACAATAAATTATGGCGGGGCCGAACTCACGCACTTTTCCACACTAGTATGTAAAACAGTAGATTGCGCGCCTAAAACCGATGGGGATAAGAACGGATTTTCCAGTAAGTGTATTGAAAAAGAATGTTGACATAAGGCGTATTCAAATTTAAATAAAATGCAATTAAAGATGTCCCGACTTCACGACGCCATTAGTGATTTTTGAAAATCGAATAACAATATGTGCCAATTATGCTGTTCAAAATGCGGACACGAAAATTCGGCAAAAGCGAAATATGAAAATGTAAGAAATGGTACAGTGACAAAATATCTCCGAGCAAAGACAGTTTCCCCCTCAATTCCCTCTATTTGTCTCAATATACTCTCGGCGTCTATCGGATTTCTTTGCAAAAGCCTCTTATCCCGTTTCCTCCGTGTTTATAGTTTTTGGCCGTATAGTGAAGTGATTGAGTGCTCAGGTATAGCCATATATGTATATTCAATCCTCAATAGCTTTTGATCTTAATATAGTATCAACTCTGAAGAGGTAGACGTTTTCGTTAGTGATCTTGTCTTATCTAGATTTTTTAAATGAAAATATAATTAAGATATTTTAGTAGGTATATAAACGATAAATTTTTGTTTTCAGCAAGTACTACAATATAGTTTGTGAAAAATGTGGTCAATGGCCCTACCACGAGCTCTTGACGCGATCCATTTTATGATCTAAACTGAATTGGAAAGGGCTCCAGATCCCGATTACCGGTCACCACAGGCGCGGGCTTGCGGACGGCGAGCAATGGGTAGCTCGCTGTCCGACCGTCCGGTAACTGTCCGGACCGAGCATAAGTCGTTGATGGCGCGCACTGTTCCCGCGCGCCTCAAGGAGTTGTTGTAGTTGTTCTAGCCTACTGGGGCCAGGGTTAGTTTCGAGAGATAGCTCAGCCCCAGTATGAAGGTTCTCTCGACTGAAAATTTAACACTCAAGTAAGGTCTCTGGACATATTATCTCTATAAAAAGATATAAATGTAACGAAAGACCAAAAGAAGTATCATTATTATGTATTCGTAAATTCTTTATCATCCAAAGGGCAATGGAAAGGTCTATGCTTGGTGTTTCCTTACATGATCAAATCAGAAATGAAGATATCTGCAGGAGAACCAAGGTTGCAGATATAGCACGAAAAATCGCTAAACATAACCGTTCGAATATCGTAATAAGAGACACAATAGAAAGACAATGACAGAGCATAAGCGAGTGCGCTTGGGGTTTAATGATAATTCATTAAACCCCAAGCGCGTGTGTGGCAATGGACAGGGTACATTGCTCGCAGAATAGATGGCCGTTGGGGCCGAAAGGTTCTGGAGTGGCGATCTCGCACTGGAAGACGCAGCGTTAGAAGGCCTGCTACAAGGTGGACCGAGACCTGGTAAAGGATGCGGAAGTCACAGAACCGTTCATTGTGGCGATTCTTGAGGGAGGCCTAAGTCCAACCGTGGACATCTGATGGCTGAAACGATGACAAAGATGTTGAAATTCTTTATTGCCCATAAATGTTATACAACTGAAGTATTTACATTTGGTTTTACCCTATACACCGCTAAATCAGTTCAATGACTTATAGGTAATACCGTAATAGTCGGCGTTGCGTACAAACTACAGGTCATTGGACTCGCTCAGCTGATGTTTTCTTAAAGAAATTAATTTCGTACATGCGTAAATTAATACGAGTTTTGAATAAAAAGGTACTTTATTTTTTAATAAAATTTATTTCTTTACAAATCGAGTGTTTCATGTACCGGATCGACTCTCCACGGGATTATAACGATCAAAATTTAACGGTTTATAATAGTTCGTTGTTGTGAGTAAAGTGTAAAAAAATTCAATAAAAATGAGAGTTCATTAACTGGAATGTCAATACAGCACGTATTCGTAAATAAATTCTCTTGACAAATACTGAGGGAAACACTGTTGTTCGCTTTATTATAGTTTTCTGAAGAGACACACAGGAAGGCAATTATATCATACTTCGTTTGGTTTTTTAGGGGCTGCCCATAAATTACGGCATATGTTAAGGGGAAAGGAGCGTCGACGGGTTATGACTTTGTGTGACACGAGGAAGGAGGAGTTGACGAGGATGTTTCGTGGCGTAAGAATTCAAGATCTACTACTCTATGTGTGCTGAGATGTTCTATATTCTTTATTGCGTACACAACTTTTAGAAAACAAACAAAATATTAAGCGGATGCACATGAAGAACCTACAATTGGGTTTTGTAATAGTAAACCCTAAATTAATGAGAGAGAAATTTTGCCCTGAGAGATGCTGTTGGTTTTAAAATATTTGATTTAATAAAAAACGTTTTAAATGGAAGTTCAATTAATTTCGGATTGACTGTAATAATAACTGATCGACTGTGATGATTTATTTAATTTAATCATTTTTAATGTAAAATTGCAAATTACTTGTAAGGGTCACTAGGAAGAGTCTCACACAAATGTGATCAACTGTGACAAGGACAAGAGGGGGTCACATGAAATTTTTGTGACATAATTTGTGGTTGGCCCTTACTGGTAATTGACACTGCAACAGACGACAGGACCAATTGATGTAGGTGCACGGAATCGTCGTGAAAATAAATTGGCACCTTTTGAATGTTGACTTAGAAGAACTTTTCACATTTTATATTGTCATCAAACATGCATTTTATAAGTATGTTGATCAAAGGAAGGAATGAAAAGATCCCTTAGCCTAGAAATGGGACAGTACAGGTTAGATATAATTAGAATAATATTTATTATTTTGTTCATAATAACAAAAAAAAAAAACATATCTTACAATTAGTACCTACACAAGTACTTAGTATGATAAAATTACATATATCTGTAACTATCTATCTTTTTTCTTTTTCTTGATGATGGTTTCCACTCTAGGCAAGATCTGCATGGCTTTATCTGGTGAATCTGAGTTGTGATTATATTAAACTAGCTTCTGCCTGCGACTTCGCCCGCATGAAATTTGGTTTCACCATACAAACTTTGGACCCCGTTTAACCCCTTTAGGGGTAAAGTTTCGTAAAATCCGTTCTTAGCGGATGTCTACACTCTATAAAGAACCAACCAGTCGAATTTTAAGTTGGTAGGTGTTATAGTTTCTGAGATTTCGTGATTGATCAGTGCGTATTTCGCTTTTACGTGTATTAACAATTCCTTACAACCCGGGGGACATCATCGCGGGCTTGCGGACAGTAAGCAATGGGTAGCTCGCTGTCCGGCCGTCCGGTAACTGTCCGGACCAAGCCCAAGTTGTCATAGGATGATTTTTCCCATCGGAAAAAAAGGGGGACATCATAATTTAAATCGATAATAAAAGATTATATCATCTAGTTTTGATTTTCTGAGTTTCTGTTTCATAATAAAGAGGTAAGTAAAGTTTTTTTTATTTTATGTTTTTTTTTGTTTGTAGGAGGTAATATCTGGAACTACTGGTCCGATTTTAAAATTTTTTCACCGATAGAAAGCTGTTTCATTTCTGATTGACACTCTATTTATTACTATTTTATGTACGCGGACGAAGTCGCGGGAAAAAGCTAGTATAATGTAAATTTGCAGAGAATACTGCAAAGTAATATAAAACATAAAGCCCTCCCAACAAATACTGACGCGAATCTAACTAAAGAATATAGATAGAAAACAACCATTCACAACTTACAAGAATATAAATAACGCTAGCAAAAGCCGAAGCTGTTGCAAACTACTTAACTTTTTACGTCAGTGTAATCTATTTTAGACGTATGAAGGAGCTAAGTGTAGTCAGAAAACTTCTAGGAAAATAAATATCGTCGAATAAGAGCAGTTCGAGTAACTACGAAGTTGTGTGCGGAAGTAGTTGAAGTTTGTAACGTACCAGTGTGTTCGTTTAGTGAAAACAGGTACAGCATTCCCATGTGTAAAGAGCTTTTCGAACCAGTTTTGTGTATGTTTAAAACATTTGTGAAGTTGTTTCAAAGTTCACTGTTTGAGTGAGCGATGCGTTGCTAATATTGAAACTTTGATCAAGTTTACGCTGAATGACTGTTTATTGCTTGGATTATTTATAAATGTGTTTCTGTTAGTAGCGAGTTATGTTATTTGCTTGTAATTTATATCAGGCGTTATCCAAATCTGTTCATTAAAGTTATTCTTTAGAAGTAGATACTGTTACAATTATAAAAAATCTTCCGATGACAGAAAGTTGTACTATTTATTTATTTATGTACACTCAAAGATGAAGATAATAAAAACAGGTAGAAAAGAACCAAGGCACTGCTTATTTCAAATGAAATTTCTTCAAGCAGACCTGCGATAGGAGAGTTGGATGAGAGATGTAGACACAGTGTATATAAATAAGTAGTAATACTATTGTGCCTCGACTTCCTTCTCGAGCTCTATCCAAACAATATATATACTCGTATTACACATTCTAGGATAAACAGTAAGCCTAAAGTGTATTCAGTCACTCTCTTTGTGTCTGATCTTGTTTTTAGGCCTGCCTCAGTCTATCATCCATCTTCAAGTAACTTCCACTGTGTAACGAACTTTGCCCATTTGCCATATGTGACCCACCTAGTCCCTAGTCCCTGGACCTGTATGATCTCTTGCTAGATCACACAGAACTTTTAGATGATATGGGCGAAATAGAATAAAATATGGTAAAATAATTTAAACTACTTGTATTGTTTCAAAAGTTATAGGTAAAATGAGTGAATGAACTAATATATCGACGGTGAAGTACCAATACCTTCTAACTGACACTTCGAGAAAATTACTTTTTAGCGCTTAAAATAATTTAAACGTGTGTTTCCGCGTGTTTTTGTGTAATCTCTGAAGCAGAAATTTAGTTACAACTGTATCAAGATAATTCTGGAAACACTTCCTAACTAAACCAACGTGTCAATTTATAGTATTACCTCATAACATTTTTGGGACAGGAAATTTTTAACTCGACAGTTAGGAGTTATTGGCACTTCGCCGTCGATATGTGAAATGAGTCACCCGTGGCCCTTGTTGGTCGTAATGAGATCGTCTAGTTTGATGGCTCAATGCGAACTGATGATTATTATAAAGTAAAATGAGTGTGCGATGGAAAGGGCTATGCTCGGAGTTTCCTAGCGTGATCGAGTCAGAAATGAAGATATCTGCAGGAGAATCAAGGTTGCCGACATAGCACGAAGTATCACACAAACTTAAGTGGCAATGGGCAGGGCACTAAGCTCGCAGAATAGATAGCCGTTGGGGCGGAAAGGTTCTGGAGTGGCGACCGCGTAACGGAAAACGCAGCGTTAGATGGCCTCCTACAAGGTAGACCGACCTGGTGAAGGTTGCGGGAATCCGATGGATGCGGGACGCGCATGATCGTTCGTTGTGGCGACGCTTGGGGGAGGCCTATGTCCAGCAGTGGACGTCTATAGGCTAAAATGATGATGATGATGAAAATAAGTGTGAGGCGTCAACGCTTGCTTTCATTATTTGCGGTTGCACCGTACACCACCTGAAATAAAAAATACCAATATTACCTCACCATAATACGTTTTGATACTTTAAAAAGGAAAATTCGGTACAATGAGTTAAAACTTTGAGTAAAGGTAGGTACTGTCATAGTTGAAATACCACCGGTACAACCCAGAACCTAAATGTACATTGTACATGTAGGTACATTTTTATATTCCACCTTTCCTGTTGTCTCGTTATTCCACTAAATTTACTTCCAATTAGTGAAATACTTGGAACGAATAGCGTAGTTTCCTTGTCTTAATTGAAGTGCGCCATGCAATTACTAAAACTTAGAATAGAGTTGTATGCAAATTATATGCGTCATAGTTTTCGTTTTAATTCCCTCTACAATGTTGCCTTTTGAGGTAATTATTTCGTATATTACGTTTGTACCTAGCCTTACTTTGTAATTAGTTAGGAACTTTACTTTATTAGGTAAGGTTAAACTTCTGTCTTTATTTTATAACTAGCTGTGACTACAGAATTTTGATTTTCTTTTTATAAAATAAAATATCTTTTCTAAGCGTAAGTTACTCCTTATCAGCCATTTGCCAATAAAAGTCCCGTCAAAATCAGTTCAGCCATTTCAGCCATTTGCCTGCGTGAAAGTAGAAAATTATGCCAAGGAATCCCAGAATAAAAAGCAGTCTATGTTATATTTCAGGATATATGAGATAGATCTCAGTTTCATTGACATTGGAAATGGATGTCAATGAAACAAGGGCGAAAGGAAAATTTACTTCTTCAAGTTCGAAAGGCCATCTTTCGAACTTGAAGAAGTAAAAGTAACAAGTACACACACTCACAAACTTTGCCTTTATAAGTATGTTTTTAATATCGTGCGGATTTCTTCACGCATGCGGGTTTGCTTCGCAAGCAGAAAATTTCATAATCCAAAAAAGCTTGTCCCGCGTGCGTAATATTCCACTCAATTCAATATATTCGTATGAATCCATTCCAGACAAGTTTTTTGAATTGCGTGCGTAATCAAAACCGCACGATATTAAAACACCCTAATAGTGTGTGTGGTGGTTTACGTTTCCCAGCACTGTTGTCGCATGGGTTGAGCTATTGACTGCTATGCTGCTTGTCGCTCGTGCGATTACCGCACGAAACCAGTATTTGTATGGCTTATAAATTGTTGTTCTTGTATCCTGTGAATGTTAATTTATATATTTGCGAACGCAACTACAATGCTGGAGTAATTCATAGTGTGGAGTAATGTTTAAAAAAAATAGAATAGGATATACCAAAACAATAATACTGAGGACCATCTCAATGTTGTTATAATAATAATATTTTTTTTTCATGTCAAAATATCCTTTTTCACAATTATAACATATTAAACGCAAATAACATAAGATAGAATAAAATAAAAACAAAATGAAACTGAAACAAATACATTAAATTCATAACTATTAAAACAATATCAATAAATTAAAATTACCCCACTGGGTCAGTCTATCTGTTTGCGATAAACTTAAAACTACTGAATGGTTGTGTGTCATACTTATTTATTTAATCTTCAAGCAACAGAAGATACAAGCGCGGACTTACTGCCTTAGACATTCTCTACGTCATACGGGTTTTCTCAACAGACAGTGTGATTCATGAGAACGGTTTAGATGTGTAATACATAAATATTTATTGCATTAGTAGTGAAAAACCTAGAATTTCAAAGTTTTGTGACACTCTAGTGCAAAAGTTCCAAACTACCGTAATAGAATAGAATAGAATAGAATAGCATTTATTCGGTGCAAGCAACACAATATACAACAGCATAAAAAATAATAAAAAAAAGAGTACAGACATACAATACAGTTGCAGTGAATGTGCCTGAACCGAAAGGGTCACCAAGTCAGCAATTGCTGGGCTACAAACACCCAGCGCTGATTTTCAGCTGGCACCCCGCATAATCGCAATGAGACCGCCCATTGTATTGTATATAACCTATAAATTTTCGGTTCCTACTGTTATTCTAATTTTGGTGTAGAGTAAAGGTATAGGCATTTATTTATCTACCTATTGGATGGTTAAGTTGTTGGGTGGCCTATTTGGTGGTTGGTGGTTGGTTATAACTGTATAACAGAAGTTAAGATATATTGAAAATGTGACAATGTGTATAATGTTTTAATGGTGTTGACAATATATCTTATTGCTTTTGACCGTACATTTCAAATTAACATTTTCGTCAAAAATACCTAAAAAAATATACACAAAAAGAATTATATGGTCATTTAAAATTAGAATGTTTTTGACATTACCTTAATTAAATTATAATTTAAAAAGTCAAGCTTTCTTACTAAGGGAATCCACGTGAATGGTGAAGGTAAATAAAGAGTTTCAAAAGAATATATTTGAATGACTTCAAAGGAATGTTTTAAAGACAATCTTTTTCGTAGACAAAGCAAAAGAAAAAGTTCGCGAATGATATTTTCGTTACGCACATAATTAAAAAAACAACGAAGAAAAAAAAACAGACTAGTGCGATTTAGGTTACGCACAAAGTTTTTTTTTGTGTTTACTACCATAAAAATGACATCCATGGCCAAAATGAATAAGATTGAAAGAAAAATTAAAATAGTAAATTTTAATAAGGCATATTTCCCGCTAATTTTGAATTTAGAATTGCTCAATTTTCAAATTTGTTTGAATTTAGAATGGCAAAACAATTGAAATAATTAAGATTGATGCAACTATTTATTCATAGCGTGGTTTTGTATTTATCAAGTCGTGCACAAAAACGAATCTATCTAAGGAAAAAGTTCGTGCTATAATTTTTTACAACTATCGGAGAGGCCTAACTCGGATTCAATGTTTCGAGGAGTTAAGATCTGTATTTTATGATGAAGTTCCTTGTCTATGGACTATCGAACGCTGGTATTTAGAATTCTAGCGTAGAAATACTAGTCTTAGTGACAAATCTCGTGAAACAACTGATACTCGAAGATCGGCATGTGACGTATCGGGAGATAGTGGCGTTAATAGGTATCTCAGGGACAATCATTCTAAAGATCTTGCATGAGGAACTTGGTGTGAGAAAGCTAGTTTGCCGATGGATTCCGCATTTGCTTTCTGATGATCATAAGGCGGCCCGCGTCAGATGGTGTAAGAACACTTTCCAAAGGTTCAAGCGATGAGGACGAATCTTAGATTTATGCCTACAACCTTGATTCCAAAGAGCAAACCACAACCTGAGTCTTCCGAGATGAGCCAATGCCGACTAAAGTTGTTCGCTCACGAAGCACTTCGAAGAAGATGGTGGCTACGTTCGTGGCGAAAACGACCGGTGTAAATTTGAACTTGGCAGGTTAATTTAATTATATAAATAATAAATTTAATTATACAATTAATCAAGTGTTACGTGTAGCATGAAAACCAGCCAAGTTCAAAAACGATGATCAAGGTGTTGAAGATGATTATGATCGATTTTAAAGTGCATCTAAACTTGGCATTGAATTGGATTTCAACCCCGTTTTTAGGCGAACAATTAGCCGATAGGAACTTGGTCCCCTTTTTGACAGGTATGTTTTTAGTGGGATTATTTATACACGGATTATTATTACGGATAAACGAAAATGTATAGTATAGTTAATCATTTTAATGTTGAAAATAATTGTAAGCACTGCTTAGCTAGCGTACGTAAAGTTAACATTAGGTACGCTGGCGAATCAAAAATCACCACAACATCGTGCGTACCTACAGCTAAGGAGTGGAATTCCCTGCTGGAGTCTGTGTTTCCTGATAGCTATAACCTAGGGTGTTTTAAGTCAGGAGTGAATAGGTTGCTTCTAGGCAAGCCTGTTCCAACATCGACCACATCATCGCTTACTATCACGCGAGATAGTGGTGAAACACAAACCTATTCTTAATAAAAAGAGAAATCCCGCAGTTCTTGCGGGCCTTGTCTGATATATTGGTTTAGGCTTGAAATATAAATCGAAAAATTGGCCCTGGTGCCAACCCTACGGGGAAAATATGCAAGCTAATAAAAGCTGAATACTATGCTCACATAAAATAAAAAAAAAAACACTATTCAATAAAATCAGAACCATCCAACATAATTTAATAAACCGATCTAACTTCCGAGTTTCCATTCAAAATTGTGCGCCGGTTACAAAATTGCATAACTTGATGCAATTAAAGATGACTTGCTTTAAAAAATCCGACTCAGCTCTTTCAATATAAAACTTTATTATGAAGGATGGAAAGTTTTAATAATCCCAAGCGACAAGCGACGGGAACATAGAACAAGTAGGTCCTACAGAAGGTCTGTTTTGTAAAACGAACGCGAATACAGACGCACGCATACAGTACAGTAAGGGCTATCGCGGCCTTGGAAAGTGTTGAAAAACTGAAGAATTATTATGTAAGTCTGACACTCCCACTAGAGTTGTCAAAAAATAAAAAGTACATTTTGATATTCGTATTTTGACTATCTAGCGGCTTGTCTGGTGTACTAGTAAAATAGCTAAAATAGCTACTACTACACCGAACCTCTATTATTTTATTGTTTCAGTTTCGTTCCAAGTTACATTCTAGAGTATTTCTCAAATATCAAGCGGTCAACTTATTTTTTAACGAGTTTAGTTAGCTGCACTTGCATCCGTTGAACTTGATGCATGTTAATGTGCGCGTGCGTTTTGTTTCATTGCATGGAACTGACGACAGAACAACGTGGCGGCTATTATTAGGTTAAAAAAAAATCTCAAACAAACTAAGCATGTCAGCAAGTGCTACCGTTAACTCGTTCAAATTTACGGTCTATGACAATTTTTGACTAAGGTTAAGACAGCAGAAAGTCCTCAGCGCGGTGTTCAGAAATTGCGTGGCTGCAAATATTATTAGCAATGGCGTTCTTAGTCACTGAAAGCGTGGCGGCGCGGCGATGTTCCATGCTCTATGGATCCGACCTTCGGTATATATCTACTCTATGGTTAGGACGTCCGAATCGAGATTCTGTAACCTCATTTCACACCGGGTGAGTCCTGCTCATTCATTTTTAAGGTGATAAGTAAGTTTATTATTAATGAGGTCATTTATTTTGCTCCCAACGAGATTATAAGGGGGTCGAAAATTTTAGTTGCGTCTTGTTTTAATGTAAGTTGGTTTTCGGCCGCCGAAAAATAATTTACTTTAGGTTCTTTTCAGTCTGTGTATTCGATGAGAATATCGAAGTTACCGAGACCTTATACGATGCTATGTTAAAGGGACAATGTATTTTATTTTATCACATAAAATTTTACCATTTTGGTAGTTGACAGGTTAGCTTCTAACGCCTTGAGCACAGGCACAGAGTAGCCAGCCTTTCGGTGTTTTACAGGATGCATTTTAGAGAGCGTGCGCAGGAATTGCATGACTTGATTCTGCCATCTCAATTCTACCATCGGACAACCTGACGTACGATGAGTATTCACTCATACGTTGTTGAAACCTCTACGGTCCGGACTAAGCGTTTCGGCTCGTCGTTTATACCGCATCTGTCGAAGGACTGGAACAATCTGCTTGCTGCGGTCTTCTCGTCCGATTATAATTTGAGTGCCTTTAAGGTAAGAGTGAATATGCTCATAAACTAGTGCGCCTCACCATCAGAGATTGCATCACTGCTTACCATTAGGTCGCAGTCAAGCACCATATTATATCAATTTAAAAAAAATGCCAGTCCATATTCATTTTAATTCCCACTCTTTCTGAAAGGTTCTGGACTGGCGACTGCTGTACCGGTAGACGCGACGTAGAAAGGCCTCCCACAAGATGTGCCAATGACCTAGTGAGGGTCGTGTGGGGATGCAATGTATGCGAAACGCACAGGATCAGTCGTTATAGAAACACTTGGAGGAGCATAGGGTTCCCCCAAGTGTGGACGTCTTTCGGCTGAAATTATGATGATGACGATTAAGACATGCCGGTTTCCTCACGATGGTTTTCCTTTACCGTTTTGAGAGCAGAGGTGATGAAATAAATTACATTTCGTAAAGCGCCTGCCTGTTTGAACCCACGATGTACCATCGCGGTCATTTCTGGCTCAACAACACAAAAAAAAATCGCTTGAATCCTGCGGCGCGGCGCCAGACAAATACCCTTTTTAACCGACTTCGAAAAGGAGGTTTTATGTTCGGCTGAATGTATGTTTTTTAAATGTATATACCTATATGGACCGATTTAAAAAAATCTTTTTTTGGTAGAAAGATTATTCTTCGAAGTTGGTCCCATTGAAATATTGTGATGATCTGATCATGAACTTCGAAGATATGGTACAGAACTCCTCATAGGATCACAGCAGAACTGTCGTAAAAAGTAAAATTGCTTTGTTTATACGTGTAGTCTATGACTGGCTGAAGGAAAAGGGGGACGGGATGTATCGGACTGATCTGATGATGAAGCCAGAAGGTAAATTAATGTAATCTAACCGTGCTTGGAATTATTAGAATCGTTATGAGATGCTCTCTGGCATTTATAAGGTATTTAAGTTTGGCTGAGAGGTACTTTTTAGTGGTCCCATAACTAAAAAGTGTAAAATAAAAAACTTTTTACAAAAAAAAAAACTTAAAAAAAAACTTTAATTTTGGAAGTTTGTATTAAATAACGAAGAGACAAGTCTATTATAGAAACACGGACATTAAAGTTATATTGTAAAAAAATTTTTAATCGTTTTCGAGTGCAAGCAAAAATTAACTTAGAGGTGATCAGGCGGAAGTGTCTTTGATGGTACAACTAATAACGGCACTACGGCTCTCAAAAGAATTTATGTCATAAAATTACAGCAAAATCTGTGTAAGTATAACAAGATTTATTTTATAATCTTGTTAGCTTCACAACTTGTTATCAATGAAGTTCTCTGTCCCACAAAGTTAGTCAGCGTGATGGACCTACAGCGGAGCACTGTTAATAACACTAACTAGCCTCGCTGCCACCGACTTTCGCTAAAGTAGGAAACGATATTACGTTCGTTCGTCGCCATTTTTTAAACTTTTCACAGCAACTTGTTTCTAAGTTTTTTTCTTTTTCTAAACAGCCAGTGATTGCCTTGTCGCGAGATTGCTTGTCAAGTGATTTAATTGAGAAGACGGCCAGTTCCTTTTTTGAAAGTTTTTATTTTATTTTAACAATGTTGTGGTTATTTTTTGCTTGAGGTTAGATACATGGTTATTAGGTAGGTAGCGGATAAATCAGAAACAGCGATAATTGACCTTCTTCCTACATTTATTGACCTTCTGAATTTAATAAAAATCAAACAAAGTCAGAAAACTGTCTTAAATCCTCGTCATTCTTTATATTTTCTAGTAATGAAAAACAATTCATTCAAATGGGGTGAATAGAAACAAAACTTCAAAAGGAATTTTCACGATAGTTGAATAACTTTGGCATTAAATGCTGCCTAAATTATCAATGTATTTGCTAAAAGTTGATGCTTTGTTAGAAGCCTGTGCCTAGGGGTCTTTAAGTCAAGACTGAATAGGTTACTTCTAGGCAAGCTTGCTCCATTGTTGACCACATCATCGCTTACCATTAGGCGAGATGATCGTCAAAAGCAAGCCTGTCAAAAAAAAAAATCATTCCCGATAATATGGTATCAAAGTGAAAAACCAGACCAAAGTTTTGTTTCTTTTCACCCCTGTGTTTCTATTCACCCTGTTTTACGGTTCATTGTTTATTTTACGGGTAACTATGCAGAGATATTAGGGAAAAGGTCACTGAAGGTACTTTCTGTGGCGCCTACCATAGTCATGTTTTGGTATTACGACGAATAAAATAATGTCAAGGTTATGGAAATCGGGTTGTGGCATTGTTCAAACGAGTAACTACGGCCCTGGAATGCAAAGGGTAATACTGGAGGAACACAGTTGAGTTTCTTTAGGGTAATCAGTAAAAATATGACACTTTCTCTCCTCCATCCAAAGTGGGAAACATCCGGTAAACGGTGAAGGAAAACATCGTGAGGAAACCGGCATATCCTAGAACCAAAAATTCGAAGAGGTGACGTTCAGCAACCCGCACAGGGTCCGCGTGGTGGATTATGGCCCATTCCCTCTCCTAAAAAGGAGGCCTGAGTCCCAGCAGTGGGAACATTAAAAAGGCTGATGATGATGAAGATCCAGAGTGGGATTATTTGATAAACTATAAAAAGAGTTTTGCTATGGAAAACAGATTTTTCAAGTCTTGGGAAAACTAGAAATCTAATTTAGATTATGATTGGTCAACTCCATCTGCAAGAAATTGGATAATTACCACCATTATTCTTCGACCCCAATTAAACTTAGGTTCGAGGTCTTAAAACAATCGTAAATCTTGACAATTAGCTTTTAAATCAATATAATAATTTGGAAAAATAGTCGCTTACGAAGGGCTTTATCAGAAGGAAATCTGGAAAAAAAGCAACGGAAACTCCGAGCATAGCCCGCTCGGAGTTTCCTTGCGTGATCACATCAGGAACGAAGATATCCGCAAGAGAACCAAGGTCACTGACATGGCACGAATAATCAACAAACTTTAGTGGTGGGCAGGACACATTGTTCGTAGAACTTAGCCAAGTTCAGTAATCTACAATCGTAAACGCTAGTAGAAAACTTCAAAAGTGTGAAAATGACATTGCAACATAGGAATCGGAGTCGTTGCTGCCTCGAAGCGACCGCCGAAAAAGATTTGAAACGAAATGGTCGTAATTTGGCTTGGCTTACTGGAGTGGCGACCGTGCACTGGAAGACGCAGCGTTTGTAAGTTTCCCATAAGGTGGACCGATGACCTAGCGAGAATCACGGGAATGAGATGGATTTTTTTTATGGTGGTAAAAAGTCATCCAATGACGAACCCCGCTCTTGGGCGGAGCGGGAGATAGTGTCAGACTCTTACTGACTAAAAGACCCACCCCGTTCCTTCAAGCCTTCAGCGAAACGTGCAGGACCGTTCGTTGTAGTGACATTTGGGAGAGGCCTATGTCCAGTAGCAGATGTTTTTTTTTGGCTGAAATGAAGATAATGAGGATGAATAATTTGTTATAGTAAGTTAGCTTTTGGTCATTGTTAACTATTGGCCAAGACAACGTCTCGCTTATTTCCTTATAAGTCAACTTGCTAAAATAACTACCGAACATTCATTTCCGCTCTAAGGTCTGGCCCTCTTCAAATAAATCTCCCTAATCTGTTGGCCGACATCTTGAACTGTTAGCTTAATACAATTATTTGTTTGCTTAATTGAATGAATTACTGAGAGGCTCAATCAAATCATTGGTGTAAATTATGTAAAATTGATAATTGTGTTTTGTTTTGTTATGATTTGGTAGATATTGATAAAGGTACGATTTTTTTTTAAGGTGTATGTCATCCAATGATTTCTTTTACTTCAGGAGAGTTCGAGAGAGCGTGTCAGGCTTTTACTGACTAAATTCCACTCCTTTGTTCCTTCTTTACCTTCGTTCTTTGTTTCACACAACCCATGGAAGCGGTGAAGATAGTGTGATCAATTTGATCACGTTTGTGGGTAAAATTTGGTTATAGATCATGGTTTTGCATTTTAGTTTGAAATAAGCTTTCTCCTTCTAAACGAAACTCAGCCAGAAAGCTAAGTGCTGGGACACAAACAGATCATGAATCAAAATATTTTTGATTAACAGCCTGATCATAGCAGTGGTGGTCGAGTGGTAACGGCCCCGACTTACGAGTTGTAAGTCGCGGGATCAAACCCAGCCAGGCGCATTACTTTGTGTAATTTATTTCACCACTACTGCTCTCAAAACGGTGAAGGAAAACATCGTGAGGAAACCGGCATGTCCTAGAACGAAAAGTTTGAAGCCATGTGACACACTGGGTCCACGTGGTGGGTTACGGCCCAATCCCACTCCCTGGGAGGAGGCCTGAGTCCCAGTAGTGGGAACATTAAAAGGCTGATTATGTTATGCTATGATTGTAGTGGAATATATTGCTCGTGATGAACGCATATCAAAATGGTTATTTTGTTGTAAACCTACTTACCTACTCGTTAAATATTTAGTAAACGCTTACAATATAAAATATGAAAACTTCCATATTCAAGAATTTATGCAAAAGGATTACTTGGAAGTTTGGAAGTAAATACTCGTACATTTACCTACTACTGAATATTAAAATAAATTAACAACGGAAATTGTTCAGTTACACAATTGTACAATCATGTTTTAACTTTAATGATGTTTCTCTTAAAGCTGATTAATATTTTTTTGTGTCAAAATATTCATGACTTCTGTATTTATTTAAACTGAACTTAATTATTTTTAAATGATAAGTATGATAATAAAAAAAATATTGGTATGACCTTTTTTTGTGTGGGATATCTCCTAATAACTTTTTGCGCTTTCGATGGGCCGAGAGAGGATGGTGTGTCAGATTTATACTATTTAAAACCCATGTTTCTTCTAAGTTTAGAGCTGTGGTGACTGTTGATCAGTCCCGAAAATCTCGTAGGCTCTTGTTCTTGGGCCCCGTTTGATAAATTGAAGAAAAAACAGCGTGCTGGAAGATTGAGGTTTTGTAGACTTACACTATTGTAAGTCTACAATATAGGCAGTGTTCAGTTTTACTTGGTCAGTTTTTAACTGATTTTCATTCTAAGAGGGATCGGGATTATCAGATCCTATTGACAGGGAATTACAATTAGGTATAATTATACCTAAACAATAGAAATACCACAAATATTTCAATTCTAAGAAAGCCAAATATAATTTAAAAATCAGTTTTTGTAAATTTTTATTTATATTTAGTTTTTATTAGTATTTTATCAACAAACCCTTTTGATTGGTGCCAATATCATGGCACGCAATGCAATGCAATGCATAAAAATATAACTAATCCACCATCTTGATCAGTTCGCTATATAAAATTTAGAATGACATCACTTAGTTAAGCATGCATTATCGTCTGAACTAATCATGTTTGCTAAATTTCAACTTAATTGGTTAGGAGTAGCTGATGCAAAATTTATTTGTAAGGTTTGACCTAAACAATTATAGAAAACAGCATTGCAAGCCAATTGAAATCTTATTAAATTTATAAAAAAATAATTGCAAAGCCACATTTGCAGTAACATACAGATAGGACACTACCTACATAGGAGCTGTAATATAATAACGTTACAACGTAATAAACTGAAACACACGACGTCCGCTGTCCCGACTTTATATTTATGAACACTTGTGTGACCAGCACTAAGCAGGCTTAGGACGCTATTATGATACCGTTGGCCCGCAAGAAAATGTTAGAAAAGTGTGCGGTGAGCGAAATATTCTTTGAACAATTGAATGTAGGTAATCGTATTATTGTACGACACAAGTTAGACGTTTCATTGGAAAAATCGTCAAACAATTACCTGTCTTGCCTTTTCCCAATTGTCTTGGAGTCAGGTTTAAGTCTAACTGGATGCAATTGACTAACTGTTAGTATAGGGCGACTGCCTATTTGATCTCCACAATCTAACTATAACACAATACCCTTTGGCAAGGACGAATACGCCAGCAGGGTTTCGAGTACGAGCGCTTATAAACTTCAGTTTTTTTTAACGGATAACGGATCGTCAATAAACGGATAACCTTGACATCATCATCATCATCTTCCTGCCCTAGTCCCGTTTTATTTAGGGTCGGCGCAACACGTTTTTTTCTTCCATTATGTCCTGTCACTCGTCACGCTATCACTAACTCCCTTTTCTTTCATATCGATAACCTTGTATACATATAATTTTCTTACCAGATGGATGTTAGCTTGGACTGGCGTCTATATGTGCTAGTGCGTTTAAGAATGCAGGTAGACAGCACTCAATTTACAGAAAATCGGCAATATGTCCGGTAGCGCCAAAAATCATGCACTAATAAACTGGTGTGGAAGACCGCTTTTTCTTACGGGGTGTTCGATGCATGCACACACATTATTTATTTATTTGAACTTTACGTGCAGTAGTGGTACATAGGCGGACTTAATGCAATAAGGCATTCTCTCCAAGTCAACCTTTTAAAAAAGACAACACTGTGGCAGGTACATCATCACACATTTATTATAAACCATATACCGTCTCGAATCCGGCAAAAAACTGCGCTCTACGGCAGCGAATCAATTGTGCCGCTCCCATTCGGATATTTACGCAAGCTGGTAAGGAAACGTACCAAAGATCTACACCACAACCTATGAGTAGATCATAACGAACATAAGCAAGCCATGGAGGCTACCTTATATTAATGGCCCAATGGCCGTTTCACAAAACAGGTCCCTGTGACAAATACACCTCAGTTGCTCAAAGTCACGACTGTTAGCAATGCGCAAATTAGTGTTCGCTTGCTATTCTAATATAATAGGTGCCAGATAAAGCCGTAGCGATCATTGACCCTCTTACGTTTATAAAGACATTTAGCTGTCTATAATCAACATCTATCGTGAACCTTTTTAATTTCTAGTAATGAAAAACGGTTCAGTATTTCTGTTTCTCAAAGATGTTAGGAAAATATCAATATATTTTATTGAAACTTTGTCCAGCGCCTACCATAGTATTTTGGAAGCCCCACAGTGGCAAATTTGCTGTGATAACTTTTATGTCCAGCTGAGAATAGCGAGAAGCAAAAGTGATTGATAGTTTAATCTACTTTGTATAAGAATTTCCATATATAGCGCGGCAATGACGCCAGTTTTTTGGCCACATTACCTTCGACGAGGTTTTTGACTCCACATTTGTTTTTAGTTACTACCACTAGTTTGTTTTTAGTAACTTTTAAATTAGTTTAGGCACTTGATTTTTTTTTTGGTTTTACTATCATTATAGTTAGTTAAGTATTTTTTTAAAGTAAATTATATTTGTAAAAAGAAAATTAAAATATAAACATATATGTATCTTTGGTACATCAATGAAACATTAAACTCGTGTCTTACTCGAACTGTAGTAATGCTTGATTTAAACAGAGCGTTCAAAGTACAATAGTTTTAGACTCTCGTATTTCTACCGTTGAGAACAAAAATTTTCTTAAATAAAAACCCTTTCATCTACACAGACTTTACGCAAAAGTGAGGATCACCGACAACGTTTTTTTACAGGATTAGTTTTACAAAGGCTTTGCTTGGTCGAACAAGGATTCGTTTTAAGTTTCTTTGCGAATTTTGCTTGTAGTTTGGACACTAATATTTTCACATTTTATAATATTTGTTGATAAAACCATGTAATAGCAACAAGTTTCTCCTGTGTTGGGATGCAGAAATTGTATTATTTTGGGATGTTTTTATAGTTTTCTTTTTATTGTAGGTAAGGAACTCATTCTGAATGTCCATCTGTCTCTGTGTCTGTTTGTTTGTTACCTTGCTAGTTGAATGGATTTCGTTCAAACATGAGGCACAGTTAGACCCTGTCTTAGGATTTGGATTAGGGCACGAATACGTTTTTATCCCAGGAGTACGTTCCCATTTATTTATTTACAATGTACTTGTACATTACAGACTATTTATTATATAATACGTTGAACAAGAAACTAAGAAGTAAAAGAAAATACGTATACATTACCAGTAAAATAATATCCGACAAAACAAATAAAACAAGGTACTTATTTTTTCATAATTGGATAATTTCCGACTACCACAGGGGCAAAGTCTCTGGCAAAAGCTAGCTAGTATTATACACGCAACGCCTACTACTACCTACAGGTCATTGGACTCGCTCAGCTGACGTTTTCTTAAAGAAATTAATTTCGTACATGTGTAAATTAATACGTGTTTTGAAAGATTAGTACTTTATTATTTTAATTTTATCTTTACAAATCGATAGTGTTTCATGTACCGTATCGACCCGCCACGGGATAAAAACGATCAAAATTTAGCGCTGCAGAAAGTTCAAAGTTTGTGTGTATGTTTGTTACTTCTTCACGCTCGAACGGGTAAACGGATTTGGAAGTTTGTTAGATGGGTAGACTATATCCTGGAATAGCGTAGAATACTTTTTTGACAAGGAAGATTGTTTCTTTGGGATAATTTTGTGGTTTGACGCGGGCGAAGTCGCTGACAGTAGCTAGTTATTCATAAAAGTGATGGAAATTATGGTGTACTCGTATTTACAAACCAAAATTGTAACATGCAAATGCAAATTCAACGAAAATTACATAGGTAGTGTCTCATTAGATAATTTCGTTGTCTAACCAAAACTACGAAGCAAAAAAGCAAAAAAGAAGGAAAAGCGAGGAAATCCCTTGCATTTTGAACTACACATTACTTGAAATAATGAGAGAACAAAACGTGTGGTTCATAATAACTCTGTACTGCCGCCCAAGAAAAAAGGGCATATCTATCATTTTAAAATATTGTGTTACTAGCTTCACGCCGGGTGAAAGTAAGTTTTTCCACACAAAATTTGGATAGCTGCTTCATCACCCTAAGGTTTGAATTTTGAAAA
Organism: Mythimna albipuncta; assembly: GCA_929112965.1. Lineage (NCBI taxonomy): Eukaryota > Metazoa > Arthropoda > Insecta > Lepidoptera > Noctuidae > Mythimna > Mythimna albipuncta. Next base: position 15,894,977 of record OV815969.1, read on the forward strand.
AATACTTTCTTATTCTTTGTAAGCATTGTAAAAGGAAACCCTGTACAACGTTTCAAATTTTTAAGACCAAGAGTTTGGGCTGGAAGTTGATGAGTTACTGAGTGATACCTTTTATAAAACGAATTTGCTTCTTTTCACCCCCAACCAAATTAAATTATCAAAAATTATTTCTTAGTGCTTACTAACATATTAACAGAAAGCCTTGTACAAAATCTTACGTTCCCAGGTCCAGTAGTTTCAACTATGTGTTGATATGGCAGTTAGTCAGTTTTTCCTGTAAGATTTACATAATCTGAATCAGTTATACAAGACATATTAAACAAGCAATTCTGGAGCTTCTATGCTCGAGTTACACTAGTGATAAGTTCTTTAGTTTCACCGAAGATTAATTCAGATAAATTATTTATTTTTAATTAGTACACAAAAAATGGGGATCTATCTGTACCCGTCACTGATCATAATTTTGTAGTAAAAAACTGAAATCCTAAAATTGACTACGAAAAGGTAAATTCATCATAGAATCAATCAAACATAACAATTGCTAGTAGAAAATACTGCGGGCAGTGTTTTTCCTAATTGTCACTTATTCATTCATTAATCAATAGCCTGCACGATATTTCCATAAATTGAGTGACATTTTGGGATATAAACCAACGCTAATAATTTGCCGTTTATGAATATTATTTATTGAAATTTTACTTATAAAATAACAAGGGTTTTTCTAATAAGCCCTTTAAGTATGTGTACTTGTAAAAAATAGTGGTGTATTGGTTCTCTGTTTTATGTTTCTGTTAGATTCGCCCCTTTTCTTTATGAGGCGGCAGTGTCCCGTACACTCCCCGGAATTCTACAGTCGGTCGGTAAATTGCCTCATTACACTTAAAAACTTAATTTCTTCATTGTTGGATGAAATTTTGAATTGCGAGATTTATTCTTTTGAATATTTGGGCGTATAACTTTGCGGTGGAAATAAACTGCCTGTTTTGTATGAGTTTGTATGGGTTTTGTCTGGTATATAAATAGAGCTTTTTAAGTAGTTATCGTCTATTCAGAAAGAAAGAAAGAAAAAAAAGTATGTAAGAAAGAAAGAAAAATAAGTTATTTGGTACAGCACAAGGCACACAATTACACAATAATTAGATAACACAAATCAAAAATAAAAGAAGCAAAAAATTTAATAATAATAACACAAAGATATTATCGCTAGTGTTTCAATTAACTTTTCAAGATTTATGAAACAAGGAACGTGTTTGGTGGTACGGTTGGGTGGTTAAGCAATTGACTGCTGCGTTGTGTGTCGCGGGTTTGATTACGGGACAAATATTTTTTTATGTCCTTTTTACATGTTTGTGACCGCATTCACGATATAAAAGTTCAAGTGCGGGTTTATCAAAATGGTTTGTTTTTTGGAGGTGCGGAATAGAGAACAAAGTCCCACATACCTTCTATTATTTCTGCTGGACAACTGCCCGGCAGATAAATCATCTGCTGGCGTAGGCTGTTCTACATGTTTAAATGGCGCGAAAAACTGCGGGATTAGTTCTTATGTGAAGCAATAGATGTCACTACAGGTATAATCTTAAAAGATATAGACTTTGTCATAATATAAATCTGAAGTTAGAATTACAAAGCAAGTAAGCAAAGCGTTCAAGTAATTGTCGTCCCTAACTTAAAAGACTATAAAAACAGAATACTTCATGTCCATCTTCTTTCACAAAGTTAAAACCAACTTTATTTTTAATCAAACGACTTTGTCACTGAGATCATAAAAAATCCAGTCCTCAATTTCAGGGTAAACAGTTTCTTATTTACTTCCCAATATTGTGGGACGGCAAATTGAGATTTATGGCTTTAGAGACAAGGATGGGAATGGCGTGGGCTGACTTAATTCTGGAGGTATTGTTTTATTTTGATGAAGTGGGAGGGATAAATAAACAGCGAAGTACCGTGGTTGATTTGATGCAAGATATACAGAATATATGGTGGAGGAGATAGGGGAATGTTCAGTTAGTGGTTACCGTATTTTTATTGTCGTGAAGAAAGTTATTATCGTAGCACTTCGAAGAGGAATGCTAGTGTTTGTGAACAAATTATTTTGGGAAATAACAGATAACTTTGGAGTACTACATAAGGGTAGAGTGAGGCGTATGTTTAGTAGTGGATGTCTATTGGCTGAAATGAAACATCATTTCATCATCATCACCAGATGGTAGGCACCATTTGGTATTTTACAGGATGCATTTTGGAGTGTGCGCGCGGGAATAGGGTAGTGTCCAGGGTCAAAATAATTACATTTTATTTAGTCCGTATTTTAGATTATAAAAAAATATGGGATACGTATTTTTTCTTTTTTAGATTAAACAAAAAATAACAAAGATTTAAGAAGCCTTTAAAGTTACGTGTGACGTCATCCCGTGCGAAAAAATGCAGCACGGCGTGACCTTACACATAACTTTAATGGGCTAAATCTTTGTCATTTATGGTTTAATTTACAAATAAAAAAATACGTGTCCAATATTTTTGAATAATCTAAAAGACGAGACATTACTCTACATTTTTTACGGCCACTAGCCTATTGCATGACTTGATTCCGATTCATTTCTATCATCGTACAGCGAGTATCCGAGTATCCACCGTTACGTTGTTTATGACGCAGCGTACATCGAAGGACTAGAACAATTTGAATGTCCGATTACTTATAAATTAGGTGCCTTCAAAGCTAGTAGGCTCTTAATAGACTAGTGCGCCTCACCATCAACGATTACATCACTACTTATCATCAGGTGAGATCGCAGTCAAGCACTAATTTATGTCAATTAAAAACAAATAATGCTCACAAGGATTGCCTCCTTTTTAACCGACTTCGAAAAGGAGGAGGTTCTATGTTCGGCTGAATGTATGTTATTCTTTTTATGTATGTTTACCGACATCTCGGTCAATTGTGGACCGATTTTGAAAATTCTTTTTATTGATTGAAAGGTTTCAATAGGACCAACTTGGAAGCATACTTCCAAGTTGGTACCATTGAAATATTGTTATGATCTGATCATGAACTTCGAAGATATGGCACAGAACTCCTCATAGGATCACAGCAGAACTGTCGTAACAAGTAAAATTTCTTTGTTTATACGCACGTAGTCGTTGACTGGCTGAAGGAAAAGGGGGAGGGGATGTATCGGACTGATCTGATGACGAAGCCAGAAGGAAAATAATGTAATTTAACCGTGTTTGGGATTAGAATCGTTATGAGATGCTCTCTAGCTATAAGGTATTTAAGTTTGGCTGAGAAGTACTTTTTAGTGGTGGTAGGTACCATAACTAAAAAGTGTATAATAAAAAACTTTTTACAAAAAAAAACAACCGACTTCAATGTTAAATAAACACTGAAAAGTACAAAATAACTTTAAATTGGTGTTAAATAACGAAGAGACAAAACTATTATAGAAACACCGATTTCCGAAATTAAAGTTATTTTGTACTTTTCAGTGTTTATTTAATATTGAAGTCGGTTGTATATTTTTTGTAAAAAGTTTTTTTTTGGATAAAACATAGCATTTTTCATAAATCAAAGAAAAATATAGTACTTTTGAAAAAATACAGATAAAAAGTCTTAATCATTTTTACCCGACTACGTTGAGATTTGAAGATTGAACTAAAACTGTGTGTGTGTGAGATTTTGTAGCTCTGAGAAAGATAAGTATAAGAAACCTCTAAAGCCGCGTACAGACATCGCGAGGCGTGCGCCGCGAATGGTTCGTCAGGCTTGCCTCAACTTGAGGCATACAATTGCCGGCACGGATCTTGAGTGCTGGCTTCAAGTTGCGCAGAAGTCAAATATTCAGTCTCTTTAGAGGCGCGAAGTGAGACGCGTTGGTGGGGAGTGTAAGTGTTTGGACTCGTCGCGCCATCGTGTCATAGACGTCAATCACGATCCCTGCGTTGCTGCATGTATCTAACAACGAAGACGATTATTATTGTACGACGATTTTATGCGTGCGTCCCGAACGACACATCAAACTCAGCACGCAAACCATCACGCACAGTGTTCGTCAGTAGAAAACGCAAACCACACCAGTCCGTCCACACGGAGCGCACGGCTCTTAATGAAGCGGCGGCGTTCGCAACGATCGTACGACGCGAATTCTCACTGTAAGCACAGTTGTCCACACAGCTTGAGGCATGCGAGATGAACCATTCGCGACGCATGCCTGGCGATGTCTACATGTACGTGGCTTAAAATCTATCTATCACCTCAGCACGGTATTATTTTGAAACTGTCATACAAAAATTGAATCCAAACTCAGGACCCTTGCAGAAAACTTTGAGAGGGCGAAGCCGCTGACAGCAGCTAGTAAATAAAGAATTGAATACCTGACGTAGGTCCTCTTGAATTATACTTCAGAATCAGATCGCAAAAATGTAAGTATCGTCACAATAATTGTCTCTAGGTCGAAAATTTATCGGAACAGACATTCGTTTCAGATTTTCCGGGCACCTTTGACTTCCCTCTAAAGCAAGATAAAGGGACTTCGCAAATTCCATCAATAATTATATCATCTATCTTTTACATAAAATACGAGCCAAGAACTCCACTGAAATACATTTGGACCTATTATCAAAATTATAAATCATCTTTATCTTGCTATCCGTCGATTTCCTCTGCCCATTGTTTGTGAAAATCAACGTTTTGTCGACTATGAAATGGTTGGGATTTCCTGAAGCCAAAGAAATTTCAACTCTAGTTACATAAATATTGAGTTTAATATATGTTTTTTTTTTTGTTTAACATGTTTATGGTAACTTCTGTACCTAAACGATTGATTTCGGAGAAAAATGTTTTATGACGTATGCCAATAGATTGATAACTGTAAGGTCTCGGTCACAACTCACCCATTCGGGGTAGACCCTTTGGAGGGTTTTATTAGTTTTTTATTGAATGTGAAATCGAAAAATCGTATTGAATAAAAGCTTGCATAGAGAAAAATCCAGTCAGGTGTCCGTAGCAAAAAAAAAAAACGCGGACAAAAGCTGGTTATAGATAAAATGCTTCATGCTCATCACACAAATTGTTCTGGGTGGGAATCAAATCCACAATCTCCAACATAGCAGTCAGGGCCACTGACCTCTAGAACAACAGTCCTGTCAATAAAATTGTAGGTATTTACTTAGGGTGTTTTTAATATCGTGCGGATTTCATCACGCATGCGGGTTTGCTCTGCATACAGAAAATTTTAAAATGCAAAACAACGTGTCCTGCGTGCGTATTTAACGCATTACATATGCGTAACACTACTAAATACTTGTATGAAATGGACATTTGCGTGCAAATCCGCATGCGTGATGATATCCGTACGATATTAAAAACACCCTTAACCTTTCGAAAACCCTAATTAGAGACACAATAGAAAGACAATGAGAGAGCGATCGCTGGCGTTCGCTTGGGGCTTAATGAATTAAAGAATCGTCTAACAATTATATGACTCTAGAACCCGGATGCCCACACAATTATGACGTGTCTATTATCCTTTGATATTTATCTATCCTCTGTAATTACAGAGCTGTGGTTTATAAAAATCATTCGGTAGATTATATTCTAATTAACATTTATCTTTATCTTGTTTGAACATGGTCATTATCGTCAATCATGGGAATACCAGCTGACGCGTACGTATGTAACGTGACGTGCCGACTGTCAGCCATAGATAAGAATAGATGGAATGAAAATACGTGTTTTCAACGGGAATTCCCTGCATCCTTTGAACAGTAAATTGATGTCGTTTTACAGAGAATAAAACCTATTTGCTTTGACGTTGCGTTTTGCGTTTATTATAGAAGGAAGATTGTTTGTAGATGTTAATCTCTGAAAAAAAGAAACGGATCTGGTTGCGAAAATGGTTTCAGTGGTATATAGCACTTTATTGAGGCGTGTTATGGTGAGAAGACTCGAGAAAAAGCCATTGTATGTCAGTTATTACTTAGAAGATCCTTAATATCTGTGGCCCTAGTGAAAAAGGATCTAAGTCCAAAAATGCAACTTTACAGGAGACGTAAAAAACACTCTGCATGCTCCAAATTCGTGTTTGACCTCGTGTGTCATTCAAACCGCTACCAAATGAAATACATGTGATGTTTTTTATAGGTAAACAATTTATGCTCTTTACTATTATTGAGTTATTTTTTATGTAAAGTTAATAGTTTTTAAGATAGTGACTTATACCAACCACAAAATGAATTCCAAAAGGGTATAAAATAAGTTAGACCCGTTCTCCCATAAGTTAAATATTAATTCATGCACGTGAAAAGGGATACGCATTTGAAATTATTTTTAATAACTAATTAACTAATGGAAAGAAATATTTTTTCTCTTTATTTCGGTGAAAACGGATATAAGTCTAATAATATCCTTTCTAACTTAAACCATTTTTATGGACTAAGTGTTGTTGTATCGATAAACACCAACCAAATTGAAATATGGTTGATTTATGTTAATTTAGATTAAAATACACAAAAGAAAGTTTTTATTTTTCCGTTTAAAACAATATAAATGGACTTGAAATCAACTTGCGTGGTTTTTTTGGTGTCAGTTGAATCCTTTTGCACAAAGTAACTTCCTTATTTTTAGGGCTAGCTTAGATCTCTTTTCACTAAACGATAGAGCATTTTTTTCTGATCATTTTGGTATACTTAACTCATTTTCGACAAAATCGGACTTATACCCCTTTTCACTAGGGCCACAGATATATACCTATGTTTACCATCTTAATGATTCTAATTCCATCCACATTTCTTAAAAGTATGTAGAATGTCTGATCTAAATAAACTAACTTATCATTAACAGATTGTTAGCTGATCCTTGATCACGTACAGTGTCACGAGCCAACTTGCCGCTCATTCGTGCGCTTTCTCTACTCAATGATCTACTCATTCGAACTTCTACACCGGAGTGATTTGTTTGCTGAGAAATATGCGTCGTGAATCTTTAAAGTTTTCTGAGAAAATGGATGATGATTTTAATTATTTTTTGTATTTCTTTATTAATAAGTGTTAAATTAGTCTTAGTTTACTGTTATATTTATACACTAAATTAATTTTTAGTTTGTAAGATTGGACTGTACAACGCTCTGGACTTTTAATCCAAAATAATCTACACTAAAATTAAGAGGTAAAGTTTGTTTTTTTTTTTGTTTGTAGGCGGTAATCTCTGGAAGTACTGGTCCTATTGCTAAACTTTTTTCACCGTTAGAAAGTTTACCTTTTAACGGCTGCTTTATTCCTGAGTGACTTAGGCTACATTTTATGAACGCGGGCGAAGCCGCTAGCAAAACCTAGTTTAATTATATACTTGTAAATAAATCTCATATATTAGTTCTAGCTCAATCTATCAATACTACTAATATTGAGAGAAAAACCTGCAATTCTTTAGAATTTTGTCTTGTTGTAGTCGGCGAGATGGGGTACTCGAGCGTTTCAAAAAATCATATGGGGAGAAACCTTGCTCCTTGCAATGTACCCCTTCCACATAATATACCCTTAATATGGTGGGCTTCGTTGAGGGCAACCTGTCAGATCAGTAAAAAAAATTGATCCTAAAAAAAAAACTCGAGCGCGATTAAGACAAGGTAACTTAAGTACATGCAGAAAAGTGTATATTTCAATAATCTAACCATTTGAGCGTGGCATAAGAAAATGGGTGAGTCATAAGTTTGGATTGTAAGGTTCCTGTTAATATTTTGTAGCAATGAGTAATTGTTTTACCAGTATTTGCTAAGATAATTTTTATAGAAACGTTTGAAAATTTTACACTTATAGATGGTTTTAGCTACATTGCCCCATGAAAATCGTCAAATTATAAGTTTTCCATAACCCTCATAAAATTATCTTCAAAATAAAAAAAAAAAACACAATCACGCCCGAGTCTTTCGTGGTTACGACTTGTTTACAGTTTTGAAAATCCTTACACTCTCTACCCCTCACTAAAATGGAAACTTGTCGTAGACTTTTTATGTATTAGAACCTAATCTAATCTTCACAATGCAATAGGTCCTCATGGCGCTTTAGTAACTGCTTCAGCATCCGTCCCTCCTCTACTATTGATAACGTCATAGCATTTATTTAGTTATTACCGTGTGCTAACTCATGAGCAATCAGTAAATAATCGCAGGCTGCTTACTCTAGTAAGATGTGGTTTATTATCAAAACAATCGTGACTTGTTCTTAGACCTTCAACTATATACTGGATTTGCTTAGCAACTATACATACCTCTTAGTTATTTATATCGACATTACCTACACCTTGTGGGTAATATTGTGGTAATGTTTAACCAGAAATAATTGTGATATTATACAACATATTATATACATGTGGGCACGCGTGTACACGGCTTTGTTGGTGTGTGTATTGAACACGTGTAAGCGTCTCTGTAGGAGCAGATCAAAGCCGAGGCCTGGCTGAAAAGAAGTCTAGACTCTTAGTCTAAGATCCGATTAAGAACGACCTTCACTGGTCTGTTTAATGGATGAAACGTATTTTATGACGAATTTAGTATATTAAATAATATAACGCGGGTAGGTTGCCTAAGAAATTCCTGGCCAAAATTTTTTTTTTTTAATGCACCGGTTTTAATAACGAATAAATTTAATACTAACCGAAAGTATGAAGCCTTTAGAACATAAAAACGTTGGGTTGCCTAATTGTTGCCTGGCATAACTATGGGTTGCCAGATATAAACAGGTATGTATAAATAAGTGACAAATATGATAATATAGGGTTGTCTGCAAAAAAAATTCACATGAATAAAGGTGTGCATTTTTCAAAAAACAAAGTAAATTTTCAATTTTTAATTAATAATAGTTTGGCCAGTAATTTCTTAGGCAACCCACCCGCTTTATATTATTTAATTTACTAGATTTGTCATAAAATACGTTTCATCTAATATACAGACCGGTGAAGGTCGTTCTTAATTGTATCCTCTACCATTTATCTATAAGTTCATTCTGGGGTTGACCGGACTGTATGGCGATGTCTTTAATCTTGTTCAAGCTACTTAATAGCTACAAAAAGTACCTACAGCTCGAGTACTGCAGTACAAATCTAAAAACCGCACCTATTAAAAAAGCTGCACTATCTATCGACAAACGTAACGTTGGCAAAAGTTTTATGTATGAAAAATGCAAAATAGAAACCCGTTTTCTATTTTAAATTGTTTGTCCGTTTTATTTATTGAAATGAATACTAAATGGGTTATAGTCTGAACAGTTTTGCAGATAGAGCATTTAACTTTAATTGACATAAAATTGGCTCGTTATAAAATATTTCAAACATAAATATGAGTATTAACTTTATCATCGGTTCAATATTTATTTTACGATTGATCTGCTCCATTACACTGCTGAGCATATTTATATTTCACATCAAATGTAATTCTGTATTGTAATTCAAAAGTCAGATAAATTATGAATACTATACAAATGGTAAATAAAAATATTATGGTGTTTCCATAATATTCTTATTTGTGGACTTTGTCAGAAAAAGTATACTTTTAATTATACTAATAAGTTAAGAAAGAATAGAAGATTTGTTAGAGGCAGTACAATATTTGAAGGAGTATGTGATGAAATTTTCTTAAAATCCAACTCATAGTATATCAGTCAAGTCATAAACGGACCCGATTATGATGTTTTCAGGAAAGTTTTACGGTTTTCCCTTACGAGAGAGTAATAAAATGACTCCCATATTTCAGTAGAAAAAGTTGCAATCTTGTCAAGAGATGACCCAGTAAAGTAATGTCGAAGTCTTAGAGTATCACTTTGCAATTTCTTCAGCAAAATCCATTAGTGTTATGTGTTAAAGTTGTTGTGGCTGGAATCGACAAAAAAAATAACGATTTGTAGCAAAGCTGACGCCTTTTTTCTATATACTTATGCCAAAAAATACTGAAAGAAGTTTTTTGATAGGTCGTATATTGTTTATAGTGTAAGCAAAAAAATATCGTGTTTTCCTACATTTGAAGAGAAACCAATACATCAATAACACCTTATAAGAAAAATGAGGTAGTATTAACCGTATACCAAACGAAAACATGGCATGTAATAAATAAAAATATATTGACATTTATTTTCCTCTTTGCTCACCAATCTTGGCAAGAACAAATGCTTACGAAACGATTACATCATAATTTCCGGTGGATGTTGTTACATCGAACTAAGATCAGTAATGTTCCTATCTCTTATGTTATGATATTTTTTCAGGGATATTATTTTTGGTAATCGCTTGGCAGCCCGTTTGCTAAGTATATTCCTTTAAATGTATTCTAAGTGTTTTATTTGTGTGTTTGTGCTCAACTACTTGGACTTTTACTACGATTTTATAAATATCAATAAATTCTAATTACATACTTTCATTCAGTAAACTAATGCTAATAAGTTCTATTATTTTTTCTTTTTTGATGAAGGGGGTCTTACTGTATTCTTGTGCTCTGTGTGTGACAAATTAACCAATTTTCTTTCTTTCTTCTATAAACTTCGCCTATTTTTTTAACATAGAAATGGTCTCTTCCAGACATCTAACACAGCGTTTCATATGCTACGATTTGTCGCCTCATGGACACATTAAGAGGAATATCATTTCACTAATGGACCGTTGTTTATACGTATGTAGGTGTTAAAAGTTGGCACAAAAACATCGCTAGCGCTCATTCAATATACGGAGGTAGTGGCGTACAAAATATCGTCATTACTTTGCTATTGTTGACGGTTTTATGTTAAAGAAAATGTTTATATATATTAGTTTAGTTTTTGAACACGGTGATGTAGTTTTGAGAAGTATTTTTTGCAGTACTTGTAGTGGAGTTGCTATTTTAAAAATACCGCTTACGACTCTATTCGTAAACATACTCAATTTCAATACGGGTTTGTTTGCTCTGCAAACAACTTCAGGTTATATAAAAGGTAGACGCTCCGCTAAATTATTTTGTATTCTTCTTGTCTTTGTTTTCGATTGACATATCAGTTATGGCTTCTTACATATTGCCTATAATATGTTTGTTTGTGGTAGTTTTAACTGTTGTTTCTGCAATTCCACCACAAGATGTACCACTGCGTAAGATTTTTTTGTATCATTTAATTTATTTATCTTTTCGTTACTTCAATTAAATTTTTTTCACATTTAATTTCGGGTTATATTGGTGTTCGTGTTTACCACGATTTGTTCGTTTGTGTTTAGGATTTGACGTATTACGTAAGACAATTTCTTTGAATCCTTGTCTATTCTTACCATCATAGTATAATGATGGGTGATTAGTATTGAAATCAACCATCATGTATCCTAGAAAAAGACTATCGCTTTTCTTTTCAGACTGATATTTCAGATTTCTTATTTTTCCCTTAAATGTCACCTCATCATTTACCAAACTCTACACCTTCACTTTTTCTATTTTCGACTTCTTTAAAGAATCTGTTATGCATTGGTCATAATGCATAAATGATGCCTTTTTCTATCATCGTCGGATTTTTCTATCACGAAAAACCCTTCCACTCAATACTCACCAAAAATTTTCATGCGACGCAAATTTGCTGATATGAACTAGGTTTTGAATAGGCTCCTTTTACAACTGCTTAGTATGGATATTATTAATAACCTCTTAAATTTTTCAGAGTGCCAGGAGAATGAGGAGTACTACTCTTGCTACCTGTATCGTTGCCAACGGACCTGCGAACAGTTCAAAGAAAAGGCACCTTGCTTGCCTTTAGCTCCTGGCTGTAATGAGCCTGGCTGTGAATGTGTCGACGGATACTACAAAAATTCAAGTGGAACTTGTATTCCTGAGAGTGAATGTTGTAAGTAGGGGTGCTAGAGAATCTAAAGCCAACAATAATATGATCACAACTTGAATACTATGCGTAAAACCAGTGTTGAATTTTCATTGCGTTTTAACTAATTTTATACACATAAATTTTATTTCTGGATATCTACATAACTCATTGATGTTTTTCTTTTTCAGAAATACGACAAATGTTACTTCCGTGACTGCTTTCAGAAACCTGTATGGAAAAGTTGTAATATTTAGTTAACATAATAAATAAAATAAAACTGGACTTGTTATTTGTTGAATTTTATAAATTTTCCAGAACAACGTCTAAAAATGATGGTTAAAATCTCATCAGAATCCATTATGATGTTTAGAACAAAGCGATTTGTTTAATGATGTACATTTGTAGATATAGAGGATATTGTAATTTATAACAATACGATCCCTTAGTTTAAATAATCATTGTTAATGAAGTTGAATTTATTATATTTATACAATTCAGTAAGTATTACTATAAAAGGCGGATGCCCATCTAGATCATTATCTTTGTTAGAATCACCTTCATCTAACGGTTTTGCAGTAATGGCATTCTGTGTGTTAACTACTATACTGTTGATTGTAGTTTCGGTTTATGATGCTGCACCACCGGACCAAAAACCTTTTGGTAAGTTTTTATTGATTTTAATGTTTTTGCTCTACAAATGCTTGCAATTGTCTTTAAGTTTAGACGTACAAAGTCATTCATACAAGTATGATCTGGCTGTCCTATAAGGCTTTCGTCAAAAATAAGTCAAAAAGAATCATATGTGAAGTGAGGCCATTGAGTAGGACAGGGGAAAGTTTGTAGTTTCTCTTGACCTGTCAAAAACCAACAGGGTCTGGCATAAAAATCTCAGTAGTAAGCTGTTTGCTTTGTTCTACCTACAAAGCTGTATGATTGGATTATTAACTTTCGGAGAGATTAGTCCATCTGAGTTGTTAGCGATGGCTGCTCATTAGGTCAATTAGATATTAAAAAACCAGGATCCTTTAGGGGTTGGTACTGCAGGCAATATTGATTTTGCTTCATATTAACAATTTATTATAGCCAGTAAGTTGAAGATCCGGTCTTTATCAAGCGCAAGTTCGATCATATAATTGTAATCGATGCGCAGAACTAGAGTATTAAATTTCCCGTCACCCATTCTTCTGTGGGAAATGATCAAATGGTTCCTCCCACTTTCGGTGGAGCGAGGAGTGTCAGACCGTTACTTATTAATTGAAGTAAGATGTAAGAAGTGTTTCTTCAGTTGCCATTTGCTGCTTGGGTCACAGTAACGCTTTCGAACAATTCTGCAACTCTGGCAGGCATCAGCCCCATCATTGTTGATGACAGCTTTTTGACCGAGTTGCTTGTTTGTTTCAGTTTTAAGCATTCCTGTTAATAGCACACGACCAACTGAGGCACCCTTTGGTAAGATTACTGAATCTTTTTATTAATAACTAGCTTTTGCCCGCGACTTCGTCCGCGTACATAAAATATAGCCTATGTCACTCAGGGTTATAGCAGCTTTCTATCGGTGTAAAATTTTAGCAATAGGACCAGTACTTCCCGACATTACTTACTACAAAAAAAAACAAACTACCTCTTATAGATAATAAATGTAATATTTTCTATCTTTGCATAACCTTAAGATCGACTGATAGAAAATGCCTAGGGCAATCTTTTCCGCCTTTGTGTTTACTACTACTTTGTGTTCAATAGTGCATAAAGTTTCAATAAATAAATTAATAAAAATTGCTTTGGGTTGGCTGAGTGGTGAACTAAACAATAGCTCGACTTTGGGCGTTAGTATCATCGATCATCAAAAAGTTCTAACTTCGGCTTCTCAATTCTCATTTCGTAGTAGATACAAAATTTCTTGTATTTTTTTTTAATTGATATAAATTAGTGCTTGACTGCGATCCCGTCTGATTGTAAGATGTAAAAGAGGGGATTTGTTTGTCTGTTTACAAACAAAATTATCGTCATTTCTTCAACTCCTTTATCTGCATTTATCAATGCTTATTATTCCTTTTTTCTACTGTTTAACATTTCAGAATGCCCTAAAAACGAGAAATATCACAAATGTGACATGGAATTATGTTACAAGACTTGTGAACATCTCATACGTCCGCCATCTTGTCCCTCCCTTGATGAGAATTGTTTTAAACCTGCTTGTCTCTGTGAGAAAGATACTCTGAGGAATGCTCACGGTAAATGTGTACCAGTGGATCAGTGTCGTAAGTAATTTTGCTGTTGTATATGTTTCTGTTAATTAATATCAGCAACAAAACAAACAAAACAAAAATCCTGACTGGAAGAAAAACTGAGAAGTTCCAAACAGGTCACTTATTAAGCAGTCTGGTGCATTTTGTGCTATTTATTTTTATTTAAATACAAAGGTCATTGGGCGTTTCTGACCCACCTTATGAAAGTGCCCGTACACAGACCAAATCAGTTTTAAATTAAAGAATTCAATCCCAATTTTCAAAATATGTATTTTTTTAATTAAAAGATTATACTTCAAAAAATGAAAATTATTTTTTTGATTAAAAGATTGTACTTCGAAATTGATTCCATAGAAATATTGTAATGATCTGATCATGAACTTCGAAGATATGGAACAGAACTCCTCTAAGGATCACAGCAGAACTGTCGTAACAAGTAAAATGGCTTTGTTTATATGTGTAGTCGATGACTGACTTTTTTTTTAGTCCTGGGCTGACTGAAAGAAAATCCCGCTTTTCTTTCAGTCAGCCATGGAGGATGTATCAAACTGATCTGATGATGAAGCCGGAAGGTAAACTAATGTAATCTAACTGTATTTGTGATCAAACCCTGGTATCTAGCTAAGGTATTTAAGATTGGCTATGAGATATTTTTAGTGGTGGGTACCATAACTAAAAAGTGTAGATAAAAAACATTTTACAAAAAATAAAATACAACCGACTTCTATTTAAAAAAAAAAAATCCCTGAAAAGTACAAAATAACTATAATTTCGGAAGTCAGTGTTAAATAACGAAGAGGAAAAACTATTATAGAAACACTTACTTCCGAGATTAAAGTTATTTTGTACTATTCAGGGTTTTTTTACATTGAAGTCTATTGTTGCTTTAACGAAATATGAATAAAACAGAAGTTTTTACTTTTAGCTACATCGCACATTTGGCAGATAGACAAAAACAGTTAGGTACCGAAGTGTGCTTGCGGTTGGGTAACTCTCTGGGCATCGAGCTAAATAGATCGGTTCAGTAGAACAAACCTCTCTAGGTCATCTTCGAGATGCCATTAAAAAAAAAAGAAAAGAAAAATGTGCATTTTTGGATATTTTAGTAGATTCCTCACGAATTGGAAGAAATGGAATAGAACAGTATTACTGCTTATTAAAAGTATTATTAAAAAGATGGATGGATTGTGTGAGAAGTGATATGAAGGAAAAGGGAGTTAGTGATAGTTTGACGGGTGACAGGACAGAATGGAAGAAGAAAACGTGTTCCGCCGACCTCCAGTAATATGGGATAAGGGCAGGAAGAAGAAGACTACTCGTGTATACACGGCCGCCGCACTGTTGGAAGCTGTGCGCATGTTGTAAGCGTAGTTTACTATTTATCATGAGCCAGGCCTCAAGATGTAATAGACGCACCTGCAGCCTTTTTAGATGAGATTAAAATAGATTTTGATCATCATCATAAAGATTTTGATCAAGCTGATTAAAAATGTTATTTAAGTAGAAATGGATTTAATTTTTAGAAATAAATAATAATAAATAAATATTCTATGTTGTTCACCACATAAAAAAAAAACGGAATAAATATTATTAAAAATATCTGCACGATGGGTGGTCTAAACGCACAGGGCAATTTCTTACAGACAACCTAAAATAGTTTAAAATAACTGCTTTTGATAAAACTAGCATATTCTTCTTTCTTTCCCGTGGGAATTTCCCCATGGGAAAATGCCACTTAGCGATGACTAGCCTTCGACAGGTAAAAGTATTTTTGAAATCGGTTCAGTAGTTTTGAGTTAATTCTTTAAAAAAAGGCTTTAAAAATCCCTTAATAATAATAAATACAATATTTTTTTCTCAATTTTCCCTTGGCCCACAAGAATGCAACCCATACCACTGGATTACAGATACATTTATTTATATACCTTGCCCTATTTCGTTTGTGTACGCCATGAGTCAATTGTCCATACAAAATGTCTAATGACCTTTGAAATCACCAACTGCATAAGGCTGCTAAAATCCACAAAATTAAAATAAATCAAATAACGTAAGAGTCATCAATATTGGCGTACGCGTTTGGTCTCTAGAGTAACATAAAGGAATAAATATATATATACAGGCTAATAAAGATCTTACTGTCCTGGGGTGCTATTCTCTAAGAAAGCGCAGCGCTGGCACAGCGACGAGTCGTAGGCGCAGTACATTGAATTAATAATCCAGTGTAAAGGGGCATTGGGTTGTTAATTCAATGTACTGCGCTGACGACTCGTCGCTGTGCCAGCGCTGCACTTTCTTAGAGAATAGCACCCCTTAACATCGTGCAGTAGGGGAAAACAGCACGTCAGTCTTCATCTCTTTTTCTTTATCCAAACCTCTTCCCAGTATAACTGGGGCCGGGTCTTTAACCAATTTGATAGTATATTTTACGTAATTGATTTTATAACTGTTTTATTTTTAGATTATATCTAATTAATAATTAGCTTGTGCCGTGCAGGCGATATTTGTAATTCACTTAATTTGTCTTCAAATAGGCCAAGCAATAAGAGCAAGATATCAAAATTTTTAAACGGATAATTATGTTAATGATTTCTTTTTTTGTTTCAGCTTATAAACAACAACTATATCCGGAATCTATTAAACAAATCAATGGTTTGATTTGACTTCTTTTATCTTAATAAAAAACAGTTACTATTGTTTGAATGTGTTTCACTACTTTTATTATGAGTATAAAACGGAACAGTTATCGATAACATTAGGATGACTCAATTAGGCTTGTACTATTCTGTGTAAACAATTGCACAGTATAAAAGGCGGTCACTCAACTGGATGAAAATCCATCTTAATTTTATATTCGTCACGATAAAACCGGTCATGTCGTTTTACATACTATCAATAAGTCTGTCACTTGCTGTTTTAAGTGTTGCTGCTACTAAACTGAAATCTGATATCAAACCATTAGGTAAGATTGTATTACTTGCATCAAAATTTTCTAACGTTTAATTAATTTCCAAATCACATAGAACAAGGTTATAATTTGACCACAATGTAATCTTTATCCTTTTAAAAACTCTTTCATCTCTTTGTTTAGTTTTATTTATAGTGCTTCCTTTTTCAATTATTTTTTTTAATAAATATCCTTTTAAACATTCTAGCTTGCCCGAAGAATGAGGTATACTACTCCTGTGCTCTGTATCGTTGTCAGCGGACCTGTTATTACCATAATAGAAACGTTCCTTGTCCCTCCCTGCCCTTAGCTCTCAATTGCTATTTGCCATCCTGTGAGTGTATTGATGGCTTCTACAGGAATTCTGCAGGAACTTGCGTGCCTGAAAGAGAATGCATTAATGAGATTGGTATCTAATGATAATAAGTAGGTAAGGTTAATGGCGGAATAGCCACAAGCCTCAACTAACACTTCAGAAGGTTCTTGTTAGTCGGTTATACACAGAGATATGGACCCGACTCAGAGAACGGTACTTTTGAATATGGCTCGTATTATTAGGAGATTCCTATTTCCTGATAGCGTGATTTGAATTTTAAATATTAAATATTTTATTTAATGTGCTTTTGTATAAAATTTATTTAAAATGTAAATAGAAAGTTTTAATAATAAATAAAATAATGAGTAAGTATTAGATATTTTAAACAAATCACGATTACGTAACGTAATCGTAATATTACAGCCCCCCTAGCCAAGTTACAACCAGTTTGTATCGAATTCCATTCTCTAATCGGTAATGCCTCGGTGACAGCAATTATCGAAAACGATAAGTTGGTAGCCATGTTGACGCGCCTGAGTCGGCCGCTCGTTCTACAATGTAGCGTTTGTATACCAAAGGATGTAGCGTTAAACATTGTAGAAACGATTTTCAACGATGTGAACTTGGCTACGAATTGTCTATTCGTTTGTTCTCACCACGCGACTTTACGCTGCGATGACGTCATTCCCATACGTTTCATCACTTTTTGACAGCGTTAACGATTGCAGAATAACAACTTGGCTAAGCATGCAGATGTAGGCAACTCAGCCCAAAAACTTAAACGAAACTGGAAAGGCCATATTTATCAGCCACATGTCGGAATGAAATTGGGCGATGACAACCCCAACTAACGAGAATTGGCGATGCGGCAGGCCCATAAGGAGATGACGTGATGATTAGGAGTTCTAACTAAAAGACTTTGCCATATACAGGGTTACTGGTAACTCGACGTATTCCTTGCAGGACGTCATGGGAAGACTAAAATGCAACAAATTAAGCCACCAAATATTCTACCGATATTCAGTCGTTTTGAGTTAGTACCTAAGATTTTTAGATTTTTTATTTAAAAGTCGAAAATCTATGAACATTACTAACTCAAAAACGATTGAATATCGGTAGAACATTTGTGGATTAATTTGTTGAATTATTAACTTAATTATTTTTTAACAATAATTTTAAATTACAATACCTTATCTTATTTTTGTGATTGTAAATTAGAATGTATTTATAATCACAAAAATAAGATAAGGTCAATGTATATAAATTATCTATACATCTATACAACATTTTTTTACAATTTTTGTCTGTCTGTCTGTCGATTTTGACGAGACTTTTATCGGCAGGTAGCTGATGTAATAAGGAGTAACATAGACTACTTTTATTTTTAAAAAATAATTTTATTTTAGAAAAATAAAGTAATGTTGCAATATCCAAGTTAGAGGTGGGTTGGAACAGGTTAATTCGCATATCTGTTACGCCTGTTTCTGCTACTTTAAAATAGCAGTTGCAAAAACCTGTGACAAAATAGCAACTGTTACACGGAACTGTAAAGGATCCGTCCGGTCCTTTACAGTTCCATGTAACCGTTGTGTATGTAACTGTCTGTTTAGTTTGAGCTTGTGACTAAGTTTACCAGTAACTGTGTCTTAATAACTGAATAAACAATATATGCCTACCTACTTTTTTATGATCAACTTTATTGGTTTACAGGTTTGCTTTTCGGAAGTACCGAATTAATATTTTACAATTAGGCGTTTTATAATAATTTATCTTTGTAAAACTGAAAACAATCCTTCATGTTTTTACAGGCTATTTAAGCCTCCTAGTGTGTCGGTGTGACTTGTAGCAGTCGCGTGGAGCAGGAACAGTTTATTTCGCACATTCGTAGCTGTTACAGACTGCTATTTTCAGATATCTGTTATATTTATCTGTGACGATAAATACGCCAAGTCCAAGTACTGTCCAGTACCGCGCGCAGCTCACGCGCTTGCCGCTACTGGTTATTTTATTTAGTTAGTAACGTAGATAGTGGGTTTTTTCTAAAATAAATATTGTTAAGTTGAATTTTTTGTTTTTTTAATGGACAGCCATTAGTTATGCCTAAAAGAAAGTCAAAACTCTCTAAAAACATGAAAAAGGCCAAAAGCTAGAAAAAATATTTTATTTTAGAATAAAAAAATAAAAATAAAATTTTAGTGGTATTCAACGACTGCTTAGGATACTGACGAAAAACTGATCCCTGTTACATAGGTGTTCTCACCTAGCACGGGAGTCAGGGCCTCACTTGCACATTTGTTTTCGGCCAGTAAATTCATCTCACTAACTTTGTTTTTATCTTAAAATAATAAACTCATATCATTGTAACTGGAAATACCTTGTTTTTGAGGGTTGGAAATTATAAAATAACTTTTCTAGCTGTCGGTGGAGCGAAAAGATCAGAATTTGACTGACTAAAATCCAGCCTTGTTGATGCTCACGGTAGAGGTGTGCCCTGTTTATGGGGGCGATCTTTCGCGCCTGGCCATAGTCCAGAGCGAAGAGCAGTGGCAGGCGGTCGCCAACTTCTGCAAAACAGTAATGCTACGTATAGCAAAGGAGGAGACCGACCGCATCAAGCAACGGCGCTCACGCCCCAGTCGCCGCAGGGATACGTAGAAGCGGGCTTGCGGACGGCCAGTAATGGATAGCTCGCAGTCCTACCCTCCGTTAACTGTCCGGACTGAGCCCAAGTTGGCGACGGTGCACACTGTTCTCACGCGCCTCAAGGAGTTTTCAGCAAACGTAGAGGCCCAGCCGGGTCGAAGCTTACTGCGGATAGGGTTTGATTCCGAATGGGAGGCTCGGCCTCGGTATGGAAGGCAAGAAGGAACGGGGCGTGTTTTGTAGTCAGTTAGAGTCTAGACTATTTACCGATCCACCCGATCCACCCAAGGGCAGGAATGTCACTTGGATGATTTTTACCTACCGAAAAAAAGAAACCCCTTGTTATTGCTCCATACAAACAAAAATTGACAATTTTACCCTATTCCCAATAACGTTATGATGCATCTGTCGCAGCCATCTGGTTAAATTTGCCATCCAATTGGACGCCTAGGGCGTTCGTTAAACGCTAGCATTCAATGAAATGGCTGAAGAACAACTAGCCATGTCGTTAACCGCAACGTTTAACCAGATGGCTCAACGCTGTGTAATCCTTTAGTATAGTAGGGTAAGTAGACGCCATTTATGACAAATTCTCTGGATTCTCAATACTTGAGGAGCTGAAAAGATCTAAATTGAAGTCATAAAATCTATGTAAAAACAGAAATGAGACGCCCTGCTTGAGCATCGAACTGCACGACAACAGAACAGTAAAAGTGTTATGAGTTTTATGACCTTTTTGAAAAACATTGCACAGGACGCGAGATGAGTGTGGAGGCAGAAACACTCAACTCCTCCACAACATCTCCCCTTGGACTCGAACTGCATTGGCCAATATGAAAATCTCTTAGCCCGAGGTTGGTCACTGCACAAAAAATCTGGCCAGATGAGGCTTCACCGATCCATCACAGACAAAGTTCCAGTATGGAGCTGCACAGGATAGCTTGCATCTTCCAGATTTTATGTGACGTCAATGATGGTTGTAAGTACTGATCAGACAAGATTTATTTTATTTATTATTTAAGAAGAAGAAGTACGTGTGTAACATTTTAATTATTGAGCAAAGATAATTACTGCTTTTTTATGTCTTCTTTGGTATAGTTATTCTTCTCTAAAACCGTCATTCGAATATCTGCAATGCAGTACAATCAGGGCTTAGAATCAAAATGAAGTATTGTACTAATGACAATAATAAGGATATTTTTGTCGTTCTGCAGCAAATGATTCACATATTTGGTTAGTAAGCAATGGTGTGTTTACTTGTTTTAAATTAATATTCAAATCATCTATTATTATTACTAAAATAGTTATTATTTACCTATTACCAGGCAACATATTAACAAGCCAAACCGCTTATTGCTATATAAATAGAAGATGGTCGTCTCGCTAGCTCATATTATTTGTTCACATTATCCTCGACTAACGTTTCTGTATCAATGGCGTCCTTTATACTACCTATTTGTTTGTTTGTTGCAGTTTTAACCATTATTTCTGCAGCACCAGCTGATGAGAAACCTCTTGGTAAGTTTATATCATTTGTATCTTTTTTGTGTATTTTTGACTTTTATTACGATGAAAGCATGACAAATGGCAGTTGCAGTAAATAGTTGATATTGTCACCACTTTTTTTCTCTTAATGCCATCCTTATGCCGACGAAATAGTAGTTAAAATTGGTTGATCAGAAAGTAAAAAGGTTACTTTCAATTTCTAATCTTAACGCGAACAGGGTATAGGAATGGTAAACAGAAAATATTAATTTTTACTTGGCTTTAGGTGTCTATAGTTAATTCAAGTAATGCCTTCTTAGTAATTATATAAATATTATAAATTGTCCAACAATAGAATTACAGCACAACTGTTTCTGACTCAAACTTGACCCCTTGATCTTTAACGACACTATAATGTGATACTTTGAATATGGCTTAGTAGAGGTTAGCATTTGGTTTTAGAACTCTTTGTTTATTTCTTTTTTTGTCGTCTGACTGTGAAGACATCTGTTTTTAGGTTCTTGTTTCCTTTACACATGTTGATTTTGTTAGTGTTAAATAATTGTATATTCTATTTGCATATTTCATAAGGTCAGTGCATCGATATTATAGTAGTTTGAAGATTGTTATAATTCTAAATTCTTTATATTTTTTATTATGATTTTGTTATAGATGATCTCATGTTTAGTTCGATTGATAAGAGTGTCTTTGATCAGAATACAAAAACATACGTTCTTGTACGAAATAATGAATGGGAAATAGGTTTATTGTATTAGAACACATCTTGGCTAAGTATGCCTATACTTAGGCTATGATCTTCCTATTTCTAAGAAACAAGTTTCTTATCTGTGAAAGCAAGTAGTCAGTAAAAAAGGTAAACGTCATTGGTTTTCAGATTGTCCTGCCAACGAAAAGTATTACAAATGTCAACTGGAGGTATGTTACAAGACCTGTGATCATTTGAAACGCCCACCGGCCTGTCCCTCCATTGCTCCTGGTTGCTACAAACCTGCCTGTCTTTGTGGAGAAGATACCCTGAGGAATGCCGAAGGAAAATGTGTGCCTATTGATCAGTGTTGTAAGTGATTTTTACTTGATTTGGAAATCAGTCTTCGGGAACAGAACAACTGGTAGGACGTCAGCGATAGCATTTTTTGTACCATCACCATTACCCGGATGGTCTGCAATTTTCACCCGCTCATAGACGTCTCCAGTGGAATGACTGTTATAGGAATATGTGATAATGCTGCCTCTATTGGAAGTCACCACAATTAACCTACTTACTTATTCTTGATCACTGTATATTTCAACATATCGATATTTAATTTTTTTATAAGAAAACAGAAAAGAAAAAAAAAAATCATATTTTTTTGAGACCAATCTCCGGTAATCTGATAATCACAAAAAATTTTTTTTTTTTTTTAAATTTCTTTACATTAGAATCGATTTAAATCTCTATTTTAAACTAGCCTACTCTAGATTTTAAACGTCACTTTTTTTTTGTTTCAGGACCGAGCACAGTGCTTATATACAACAACATGAGCTGTTTCAACGACTTAAATAAATCAAAATGTTTTTAAATAAAAAGAACAATTACATTTCCTAATTTGTGTTTTATTTTCATAAAAAGGTATAGCTGCAAATGACGATTATTGTAATAACTTTTTTGGTCTCTATTGAATCTACGAGCATATAGCGGATTAAAGATATTTTATTTTCGATAATTTTGAGAAAATTAACAGCCATTTAGGGTGTTTCTTGGCGTTTTGACATATGTCCAATAAAATGTTTCCATTTGAACCGAAATAAATTTCGTTGATTTGGAGCGTCTTCGTCATTTAACCTTAGATGACATTCGTAGAAATCTTGGAAGCTGGTCCCAGGCAACGTCCTGTGGTTACCACTCTAGGTATCTATACCTACAGTGTTATGAGCTGCTTCTGGACACCATATCGTATCACGGGATGAGTGGCTGAGCGACGTGGAGGACAATTATAAGAGTGCCCATGGAGTTTTTTGCACATCCTCCTCCATACAGATCTACTCTTTCGATTAAATTTAATGTCGATTAGTTTCCCACAATTTGCAAAACTATATTTGATAAATATTGTTTAGGTGTTTTTTATTACACGGCGACTTACCAAGTTGTGTACTTTCAAAATGTATTTAGTTAGTTTTTCGCATAACATATGCTAGGCCATTTCAAGAGTAGGCGCGGGCTTGCGGACAGTGAGCAATGGGTAGCTCGCTGTCCGGCCGTCTGGTAACTGTCCGGACCAAGCCCAAGTCGTCGACGGTGCGCACTGTTCCCGCGCACCTCAAGGAGTTGTCAGCAACAGCAAGGGCCTAGTCGGGTCGAAGCCTATTGGGGCCAGGGTTATCCGAAAGGGCGTTTGAGCCCCGGTATAAAGGCTTAAAGGAACGGGATGGGTTTTTTAGTTAGTAAGAGTCTGACACTATTTCCCGCTCCGCCCAAGAGCGCGGGTAGTCATTGGATGATTTTTCCCATCGAAAAAAACAGCCATTTCAAGAAAATATTAAATTGTCGGTTATTACTATAAGCTAGCTTCTGCAAGAGGCTTTGCCTTACAGAAGAAATTCCCAAAAAGTATTCTTATTTCTAAACATGGTCTTCTCGTGTGCCAATTTTCATCTTAATCCATTCGGCTGTTTGAAAATGAAAGAGTAACAAATATGATAATGTACAATAATTGTACATATTAGCTAATACTGCTAGTGGCGTTGCCCACCTTAAAATAGAAAGTAGTCCCAATGGTGTTCCCTTGGGACTACTTTCTCTCTTTTCTTGGGATACTCCCAGAATAAAAAGTATCATGTGCTATTCCAGAAACATATTTTCACCTTTATAATATTAGTGTCATTATCAGTTACGGCTTATGGATAAAGATTTCCTCAATCCCACGCTATTGAATTCGATCCTCAGGCTTCCTCTTTCACCATGCCGAAGTTAACGTCAGTTTTAATCTAGAAACATCTACCATCCGCTTGGCTTTACTTAAAAACACTACCGCACCATTCATAGTACGGATGGTAGGCCCATTACCACTATAGTTTCCTCATTCTGATGCTAATAAATAAGCGTGGAATTTCGAATAATGAAGATACAAAATACCAACTGACTATTATCTACACCTTCGCCATACGAAAAAAACAAACGAACAGCACTATATAAATAAAAAGGCACACGAATTCTTAGATCATTGTCTGTTTTGGAATCATCTTTATTTAACGTTGCCATAGCAATGGCGTCGTATGTGTTACCTATTAGTTTGTTAGTTGCAGTATTAACTGTAGTGTTTACAGCACCAGCTGATGAGAAATCAATTCGTAAGTCTTTATTCTGTTGTTTTTTAGACTCAAAATACGATTTCTTAGCAACTTGTTTTGTTCCCCAAAAGCGAAGATCGAAGATATAAATAACTAGTAATATTCCAATTTTTTTACTAGTCCTATGAAAAATCTTGCTTAAATAAGACAGGCTTAAGTTTGCAGGGATTTATCTGTAGTACATATTTATAGTGTGTGACTGTGGTGTATATGATATATATCTGAAATAAAGTAATCGATAGGTATGAAATCGAAATGCTTGTTTTTTTTTTATTGATTGATAGCCTTGCGTTTGACGATTATCTCTCAGCTGATGAAAAGCGACTATAGAATATGCTTGCCTAGAATTAACCAATCCATTCTTGACTGAAATACCGGATGGCAGTTATCAGAGAACACAGACTCTGGCAGGGAATTACACTCCTTACTCGTAGCTGTACGCACAATTAATGTTATATATGTTTCATGTTTCAGAATGCCCACCAAATGAGCTGTACTACAAATGTCAACTTGAGATGTGCTTTAAGACATGTGCTCATCTAAAGGAACCACCACCCTGTCCTTCAATTCACCCTGATTGCTATGAACCAGCCTGTCTTTGTAATTATGGTGACCTTAGAAACTCCACCGGACAATGTGTCCCTGAAGACAAGTGCTGTAAGTGATGTCATTTAAATTAGTACCTCTGATTCATCTGAGTTGCTGTTGTAGTTGCTAGTGGTCGAAAAAGTAACTGCTGAGTGTGAAGTCCCGGGTTCAAAACCTGGGTTGGCTATAGTAGCATCAGGTCTTACCGAAAAGAATTTCTCAGTAGTTGCCCCGAGTTTTGAATTTGGTGGTGTATCACCCCCGTGCCTAGGAAAGGAAGTAAAACCGTTGATTCTGCATCAGATTTTTTCCCAATAGTATTGGATTAGATTGAGAATCTAAAAGTAAAGAATAAGAAATTCATCTGTGTTTGAGCATACACTTGTGAATCTCAATTTTGGTCGGATATTCGATCAGAACGATTTTTAATGATGAGTACCTATTTGGTAATTCTTTAGGAATCCTATGAGTTAGCATCTTGTCCTGTGTATTCTTAGCCACAGTCATTATCAACTTAAGTATTAATGTTGGATTAATTATTTTTGTTTCAGCATAATTGGCAGCGAAAACTGATCGACTAAATAAATCTTATTTAAAACATGAAGAGTGCTGTAGTATCTTTGTATTAAAAATGTAGTCATGACTGTGTTTGCTTCTTTAATTTAGTTTTAAGAATCGTAAAACGATGAGCGGAATACATAACTTACAATGTCTTCATTGTTACCATCGCTCAGCCGAAAGACTAGAACAAGACACTGCTTGAATGTAAATATAATTATCTATAATTTTATAACGTGTTTGATTCTAATTGGTTTGTACTTTTTGGAATGATATATTCTTAAAATTCTAAAAATAAAAATAGTGACAGTTGTGTTTCGTAGTTTTTTTTTTCATATCCTATCTTTGTATTTCTTAGCCCGCGTTCCCACTATGTCGTAACGGTTAATTTATCGTCAGAATACTATCGTTTCTAGCTGTAATATAACAACTGTTTATCGAGGCCATGACAGATAAAGGCACATGATTTACTGTCAGGGTTTAGTATTGACAATTTTTTATCGTTTTACGACTGTCGTGCTAGCCGTTACCACTATCATGACAATCTGCTGTTACTGTAAAAAAAGTCGTAGACGATAGTTAATTGTGTCGTTCTACATTATTAACACCTCGTTCGTTGTCGTTCTACATTTTAATACGTCGTCGATTCACACATTACATAAGGAATTGCCATAAGACAGTGATTATTGTTTTTGATAGCATTGTTTTCTTTCCCTTACATTGTAATAAATACATTTCCGGAAAAACCTGGCTTTCTGTAAAATATTTTCTGAGGACTGAACCTAATTCACTCAGGATTAAAAATTAATACGTCATTAGCATTCAGTCCGCGGTTGGGCCTATACAGAGGCCTTCTATCTCTTTCTCAAGTCTTTCCGAGAGAAAGCGCATCATTTAGCGCAATTTTAGCCACTTGTTCTGGGTTAAGTTGAGGATGTTTACAGGTAATAACTGTAAACATTCTTAACTTGATACATTAGTAGTGTCTGATTCAGAAGACTACCGCACCAATAAACATTTCCACAGCCAATTTGATCAGACCAATTCGTTACTAGTTTCCTTGTTCAGTCTAATAATAAAGTTGTGTATATTTTCCCCCTATTACAGAACTAGTTTTATTTTTATAACTCACACTTTGCCTATTAATATGATACTATAAATAGAAGGACGCTTCAATAGATCATTATCGACATCATCTTTGACTAACATTACAACAGCAATGGCGTCCTATATTTTTCTTATTTGTTTATCAGTTGCAGTTTTAACCATAGTTTCTGCAACACCAGCTGATGAGAAACCTTTTAGTGAGCCTTTGTAAATTTCATCTATTTTATAACCTTCGGGTTTTCATCTATTTTATAACCTTCCGGGTTTGAATAACCAAAGTGTGATATAATGGCAGTTTCCAAAGTATTTACTAACTGTTTTTCCTCATAAAATACCAACATGATAGTGTGTTGCATCTGTCTTTTACATAATTTTAATGCTTTGATTCTAGTGTTTATGTCACCGGAAAATTGTAAACGCCGTCGTAAAATTCTATAATATCGCATGAAATTGTAAACTATTTTTTTCTAAATAAAACAAGAAGGTAATGTTGAAAACTAATGAATTTAGATGTGATTTATCGTAAACAAAACAATTTTTCATAACATACCGAGAAATTATGATCGAAAAAAGACTTATTAAAGTCATACGGAGTCTGCAATTTTTCGGTGACTTATATTTTAGATTACAATTTATAGCTAAGATTGGTCATCCTTTTTTTTATTACTGAACGGAAATATTTTATTAACTTTAATTCAATTTAACTTATTACATACACAACTAAAAACTATAATTACAGTAAATAAAAAAAAAAAACCCTACGCTAATTACAACTGTCATCCTTTTTGTTTATCATCTAATACTACTCCTACTTTATTAACAACATTACCTTTTCAATTCTAGATTGCCCTGTTAATGAGAGATACTACAAATGTCAACATTTACAATGCTTTAAGACCTGTGATCACTTGAAGAATATACCGCCTTGTCCTTCAATTGCGGCTAGCTGTTATGATCCTGCCTGTCTTTGTAATTTTGGTTACCTTAGAAACTCGGAAGGCAAATGTGTCCCAGAAAATAAGTGCTGTAAGTTATTTAATTGGTTTCACATTTACTATTTAGTTTTTTGTTTAAGTTCGTTCTTCCACTATAAATAATAGTCGCTTCTAATAAAAATTTGTCTATAAAGCCTAAAATAAATATTTTCCCGAGATGGGCTAATATTTTGCAATGTAATCACTAAGGAAGTAATATTTAAAAGTCTCATCATAATCATAATTACATATTTTTAGACATATTCGTGTTCACAGTATTTTAACACAGTCGTTCCTATCAAATTACCGATGAAACCTGCAAGCCGTGGAATTAGGTCTCAATCTTACGAGTATATGACTACTAACTCTAATCTAATTTGTTACTCTTATATACGAATTAGGTACATGTTTTTATTATCATCAAATTCGGTTGCTATAATTATTATATACTAGCTTTTGCCCTCGTCTTCACTTGCATACATAAAATATAGCCTATATCATTCTCTATCTATCTACTCTCTTATCTCAGAAATAAAGCAGCTTTCTATTATTGAATAAATTTTAGCAATCGGACTAGTACCTCTTACAATAAAAAAACCGGCCAAGTGCGAGTCGGACTCGCCCATGAAGGGTTCCGTAGCAGCAAGTAACATAATATAAAAGTTCTTGTAATGTGTTGTAACTTTGATCGATGTTTTAATAATAGTGTATTTTTTTCGGTTTATGACGCATTAAAAAAAAACTACTTACTGGATTTCGTTCAAACCAATTTTCGTTGGTAGTTTTTATAGTAATGTACATCATATATTTTTTTTAGTTTTATCATTCCCTTATTTTAGAAGTTAGAGGGGGGGGGGGACACACATTTTACCACTTTGGAAGTGTCTCTCGCGCAAACTATTCAGTTTAGAAAAAAATGATATTAGAAACCTCAGTATCATTTTTGAAGACCTGTCCATAGATACCCCACACGCATGGGTTAGATGAAAAAAAAATTTTTGAGTTTCAGTTCTATGTATGGGGACCCCCAAAATTGATTGCTTTTTTTCTATTTTTGTGTGCAAATCTTAATGCGGTTCACAGAATACATCTACTTACAAAGTTTCAACAGTATAGCTCTTATAGTTTCGGAAAAAAGTGGCTGTGACATACGGACGGACAGACAGACAGACAGACAGACAGACAGACAGACAGACAGACAGACAGACAGACAGACAGACATGACGAATCTATAAGGGTTCCGTTTTTTGCCATTTGGCTACGGAACCCTAAAAACATAATTTTTTAAAAAAAACCTTATCTCTTTATATTATAAGCGTACATTTTAGTTTTGTAAATATAAATAATATAGATCAATCATTGTGGCGACACTTGGGGGAGGCCTATGTCCAACAGTGGACGTCTATCGGCTGAAATGATGATGATGATGATGATGATGAAATAATGTAGCAAAAGTCCTGTGTGATAGGTAATTAGATTGGACCGAATTTACACAATTTTTTTATAGTTTTAGTCACCGATGTATTGTAATTTAACATTGTTTTTTTTTGTTCCAGCATAATTGGCAGCCAGCTATTTTTATGATCGACTAAAGAATTCTGATTTCTTGAACTTGTATTAATAATATTTTTGTATTAAAATGACCTAAATCCTAATTGTGTTTGTTTTTTTGCTATTTAGTGTTAAGAATCCTAAATCAATAAATGGAAGGCTTTTCTGATACTTAGGGTGTTTTTAATATCGTACGGATTGCATCACGCATGCGGGTTTGCTTCGCATAAAGAAAATTTCAAAATGAAAAAGAAAAACGCGTCCCCTGTGCATATCACTAAAAACGCACGCTCGCCTTCCATACGCCCCTCACGCACTAAGCCACTTTTTGTTCTTCCTCCACTTTAGAAAACATTGACTTTACTTGGTCCTGAAACAGGTAATGTTTCACCAAACTTTTCTGTATCCAAAAAAAAAAAGGATGAATTCAGATGCGTCTTTCCATAATGGAGTGTATTGTGTTCAATTTTTACCTAAGTATTACATTGTCGGCACTATAGGTCTATCATAAGAAAACAATTATGTTAAGAATTAAATTTTTGTATGCTGTGGCACTTGCTTGTTTGTTGTGGCACTCGGGGACTGCCGTGGTAAAGCTATTGCATAGCATTTTTATCAACTTATGCAATTATAATTATTTATTTATTTTATTTATGCAGTATTCTTTTTCCTTTGTTTTTTATTTTCTTTAATATTAATTGAAGTTACACTTTCACACATTGAATTGAATTTGATTGATTGTTCACTCATTTGGAGTTTCTTGCCGGTTCTTCTCCATAGGAAACGACCAATTTGAAACCGTGCACTAGCTTCTGACGTTTTATAAGTGCCCATGTAGGCCTATGTGAAATAAAAATATTTTTGATTTTGATTTTGATTTGTATTCTTATCGGTCACCACGCTCAAAAAACAAATGAGTGGGGGGTGTTAGGTTATTTTCGTTACGGAATTTCTGGATTCGGTCTCCACGCTCAAAGCCCACGATAGAAGCTATGCAATAGCTTAAAAAATAAATAAAAAAATATTCCACGCATTCTTATAAATACTTTTGGATAATTGCGGGGGTTACGCGTGCGGATCAAAACCAGATGATATTGAAAACACCCTTAGAACGTTACACTGAGCCAACTGCTCTACCTATACGTATGCATATAAATCCCATAACACATACTTATATTATTTTATGGCATTGTGTATGTGCAGCCTTGCATAGTAATAACTACACACAGCGATAAATTATACAATATTCTACACAGCGCCACAAAAATTCCAAGCCGCTAATTAAAGGTATGGTAGTTTCTTAAATTCAAAAGACATATTCGTGAAACTCTAGTATGTTATAGTTGACAAAATAATACAAAAAATAAAATACAGGACCTGTTTTTTTATCACTGTTTAATTTTAACTACATGAAAACTTTTCTAATTCTTTTTATTTCCTGTATAACTTCATTAACAATATGATCAGTAAGGATAGAGCCCTATTGTTTTTTAAATAATTAAAAAATAGGGGTGTATATACATTCTCGATAAAGGTATGAGAGACTTTACTCTCTGTTTCCACATGCCTCTAGAGGGTTTCTGGGCTGTGAGCTGGCCACTCCATCCAAGTAATACCAACAACGTCTTGAATCATTGACCAAATGAGCTACATATGGCCGCGCACTATCGTGATTAAAAATATAATTAGTGCCAATATTCACTAAGAAAGAACCAGAATACCCATTTAAAATCGCTTCTATGTTTGTGAGAGCAGTCCGAGAACTGATTTGCTTGTAGGACAGATGGTTGATAAGATAAAAGGTCCTGAAGTATCGACCACGTAATAAAAATGCGATACCCTGATGAAGGTCAAAGGAGTACACTTGATGCGAGACCCACAGGGCCGGGGGAAAATCTCCATTGCCTTGTAGGTGACCACGTCAAAACCGAAGATTCATAATATAATATTTTCATCATTGGCAACACGCACTGGTCTTAAAATTTCATCTTGAGGCACTTTAATTTGTGACACGAAACTATATCGCGCAGCTTTCCGACCGCTGAGTTCGATGGTTGATTTATCAACAAAGTTAGATATACCTAAGTAGACCGTTTGGCCCAGGCAGATGTAATCGACTACAATTTTGAATAAGCTATGCTTAGCCTCTAATCTTGAAAAAAAAATGGATGTTACATGGTTATTAAGCATGACCTTAGTTAGTATATAAATAAAAGATGAAGTTACTAGCTTATTATCTTTAAGTAACGTTACTATAGCAATGGCGTCCTATATCGTACTTATTTGCTTGTTAGTTGCAGTTTTGACTATAATTTTTGCTGCACCGGCTAATAATAATAATCAATCATTTCGTAAGTCTTTATTTGTTTTTATTTGTCTTACTATTTAGTTATTTTATGTACGATTTATTTAGGATTCATTATTGTTTTATTAACTCGAAATGCGATACACTAGCAGCTGATGGGAAATCTTTTAGTAAGTTTTTGTAATATTGTATCTCTAATTTTTTTTTATTATGGGGAGTATTATTACTTTTGGTTATGATGTCCATTGTGAAATCAACTAGTGTCCAGCATTTATAGGTATTTGTCACAAATATGTTTTTCCTATCAAACGCATGATCTACAGTAAAACTGCTTGTTTCAGATATATGTCTTTCACTCATGTTTTGATTGATTTTATCGTTTCATCCTTAAATAAGGTTACTTTCAAGACAGGTTACACATCATGTGTACAAAATATCTGATAGAAAAGAAATGATAACAAATTTTGATCAACTTATGTTGTTTTTTAATGTCCTTTCCATGAGAAACTTTATAAAAAATATCTTTACTTATTTCTTAAATAGGTATATACCTTAAATAAATTAAAATAAGTGTCTTATTCTATATTGTAACCGCACTGTGCCCGCGTGGTGGATTATGGCTCATTCCCTTTCCTAGAGAGGAGGCCTGAGTCCCAGCAGTGGGAACATTAAAAGGCTGATTATGCTATTATTATGTTTATTTTTTTATTCTTCTCTATTTGTCATAGTTTATATGAGTTTTATTTGAATAGTTCTTATTTAATATTCTAGATTGCCCTGCAAACGAGACTTACTACGAATGTCAACTTGAGGTGTGCCTTAGAACCTGTGAAGATCTGAAACATAATTCACCATGTCCTTTAATTGAAGGACGTTGCTATAATCCAGCCTGCCTTTGTGAATTTGGTTACTATAGAAATTTCGCGGGTAAATGTGTAGAAGAAGATGAATGCTGTAAGTTATTTTTTTCTATCCCTTTAACTGTTCGCGACGGATCAGTCCGACGAATGTTTTCGCGTCCTACTCAAAAGGGTCGTGTGATACTCCATCTCACACACTCACAGAAAAGAGATAACAAATACTTTATCCAATCCGTCGAGGATGTGCAATCCTGGTGGAATATACGCGAGAGTGTTTGTCGGATATATCCAACGCACCTAAGCGAATATATCCGACAAATTTTGATTGTTAGAGATCTTTTACTAGTCGTGATTGT
Organism: Mythimna albipuncta; assembly: GCA_929112965.1. Lineage (NCBI taxonomy): Eukaryota > Metazoa > Arthropoda > Insecta > Lepidoptera > Noctuidae > Mythimna > Mythimna albipuncta. The sequence continues at coordinate 15,928,069 of OV815969.1, forward strand.
TGGTGGTAACATAATTGTTACCCAATTAAAGGACGGCGCGGTTGGCACAGTGGTTGACCGATTGGCTGCTGCCGTGCTATTCTCTAAGAAAACAGCCTTGAGCGCAGCGCTAGCCACAGAGATGAAATCCAAATATGTACATTGGATTAGCAATCCAAGGTCCTTATACATTGGAGTGTAAATTCAATGTACTGCGCTTCCGACTCGTCATTGAGAATAGCACCGCAGCACTGCGTGGAACAAATATTTGTATGGCCTACAGATAGGTGTTCCGGGTCTGGGTGCCTTGTGTATATGATTTTATATATTTGTGATAGCACCCACGAAACAGAACTGTAATTTCTAGTGTGGGACACATTGAGGATTTGATTTTTGTATAAGAAAAGAAAATAATTACTGGGTTATGGAGGTCAGAAAGATAGTCGTATCACATTGTTTGCTCGTTTTCATCATATATTGGTGCCTATTTATTTACGATCTTAGTAGGTACAATAGGCTAGTTGCCGTAAAAAATGTAATTAGTCCGTCCTTTAGATTATTCAAAAATAAGGGACATGTATTTTTTTATTTGTAAGTTAAACCAAGAATGACCAAGATATAGCCCATTAAAGTTACTTGTAACGTCACGCCGTGGTACATTTTTCGCACGGGGTGACGTTTTGTTTAATCGAAAAAATAAAAAATACGTGTCCAATTTTTTTTTATAATCTAAAATACGCACTTAATAGAATGTAATTATTTTGAACCTGGAAACTACCCTAATATAGAGCCATTATGAAGCACCTATTTTCCTGATGACAGAAGAAAAGGAAGCTGACGATATATTATGGTTTATAAAAATGTATTAAATTCTTCTTTGCATGTATTATTACCTTGTACACCCTACATGCACTACATAGCGCCCTCAGTATGTATAATTAGATCTTTTAGTGTACCTATGTTTTACAATGAATAATGAATCTTGAATCTAGGATTTCAAGTAACATACGATATAACCTTTCTGACCAGAATATAATTGTTTTTTTTTTTGTTTCAGCGTAAAAATTGGCAGATGATACCTTTTTAGTCGACTAAAGTAAACATAGGTATTTTAAGAAATTTTCTACTAACTTTCATTAAAAAATAATCACAATAATTGTTGTGTTTTTGTTTTCTTACTGCAGTGTTTCTTGGTTTACTTAGGCTGAGTTGCACCATTTAACTATAACGATAACAAAGCCGTTAACAGTTGTCAAATCGTCGAATTGACCAATAGGCGGACGTTTCACGGCTGGTTAAGGTTTGGTTATCGTTATAGTTAAATGGTGCAACTCACCCATAATATTTAAGTTTATTTAAACTTCGGCGTCAGGCATCTCCATTTTATCAATACAAATGATTTTCAAAAACACATCAGTACCAATTTTATATATACTTTTTTCACAATATTTAACGTTTTAGGGTTCCGTGTCCAAAGGGTAAAAACGTGGACCCTATTACTAAGACTCTACTGCTCGTCTGTCTGTCACCAGCCTTTATCTCATGGACCGAGGTAGCCAGATAGTTGAAATTTTCACAGATGACGTACTTCTGTTGCCGCTATAATCAGGATAAAATAAATATTTAAGTGGGGTTCTCATATAACAAACTTATTTTTTCTACAAACAAACACCGAGATAGGTAAAACTAAAAAAAGGCTATAATATAGTGTCTAATGCTGTAGAGATAATAGTACGGAACCTTACATGCGTGAATCTGACTCGTACTTGGTCGCATTTTATTAAATTTGGTGTCCAATTTTAACTGATTAATGCTTTTCAATAAATCGTGTTTTCTATTATACATATTCAAAAAATATTTGCACGACTGATAAGTCGAATACAGTGAGTTTAAAAAAAATATTTTAACATGTTATTATGTTACTCTAGCAAATAAATAAATTTCATTTCCAATTTCACAGTTCCTATATACCATATACTATGTGACAGGTTGATTTTCATACTTATGTGGATCCTCATGTCATCATTTTCAATAGACTTTCTCAATTATATTTAGTCAAAGCATTATTTTGGTTTACGTCAATCGCAGTTCACGTTACATTCCAGGTAAATAGATAACTTCGAAATTTGTACGGTTTTAATTGCTTTATGTTCTTGGAAAAGGTAATTGAACACAAAATTCCTGAAAGTAAATTATGAGCGATGAGGTTGAAAAGGGTTTATTTTCGTAACCAATATATTTTGTCATTATATTATTTACATTTCAGTGGTTTTCCGCGAATGGTTAGATAGAGTTGTACCTATTTAGAGTAAGTTCTTGCCGGAGCCTGTGTTTCCTGATAGCTACAACCCGGAAATCTTTAAGTTGAGAGTCAAATGGTTTCTTCTAGATAAGCGCCTTCCATCATTGACCGCATCGTCGCTTTCCATCAGGTGACATAGCGGTCAAGCGCGAACCTATCAACAATAAAAAAAAAGTTTTGTAATGGCGACCACGTACCACAAGACGCAGCGTTGATAGGCCTTCCTTAAAGTGGACCGATGACCTGGTTAGAGTCGCGAAATCTGATGACTGCAAGACTCACAGGACTGGTCATTATGGCGACACTTGGGGGAGGCCTATGTCCAACAGTGAACGTCTTTTGGCCGAAATGATGTGATGAGAGTAGGTACATCCGAATTTCGCTATTGACCATGTATTTAAAATAAATAATAATAATTTATTTTTTAAATACTTTTCTTTTTTACTTTTTTTACTTATTTTTAATTTTTATGCAACCGTAGCTTTTTTTCAGATTTTTTTCCAAGTTTTTGTTTGCGTTAATTATGAAGTAATATTGTATTGGTTTACAAAAGTTGGTTTAATTGGTTAACTAAATGTATATAGTACTATTTTGTCCCATTTCTTATATATATACCCAACAAAAATTCTACGACTTTTTCAGGGATTTTGTTTACTATTTGGTTCAAGAGCTTCAGTACCGCGAAGCCCAGTGGACTTTAAGACCGCTCGCTGAATAATTGAAGCACCCTTTCACTATGTTTAGGGAAGCATCCTGTAGAATTTGGGTCACTGGCATAAACCTAGGACGAGATTATGCAGACTCGTGAGCCCAAAGGGAATCGAGTGTCTTAAGAAATATGTATTAACTTTGTAACTTTCTTTTACCTATAAACTTAATTGGTACCTAACAGCTTTAATCTAAGGGTCTCTACTCTCTAAGTCGGATTATGGATGGCTTGAAGGACTGGGTTTTAGTCCAGTAAAAGTCACTCTCTGCCGCTCTGCCCAGGAGCGGGAGAAGTTATTTGATGATGTCCCACATGACACACATGATATGATGTCAAGAGTGAATATATTACTTTTAGAACCTGATGATGACCGCGATGTAATCGCTTACATACACATTAAATAATCGTTTTAATCCCGTGGAAGGTCGATCCGGTACATGAAACACTATCGATTTGTAAAGATAAATTAAAAAATAAAGTACCTTTTTTTAAAAACTCGTATTAATTTACGCATGTAAACAATTAATTTCTTTAAGAAAACGTCAGCTGAGCGAGTTCAATGACCTGTGGGTAGTAAGCGGCGTTGTGTGTGAACTACCTACAGGTCATTGATGTGAGATAGTGGTCAAGTGGAACCTTATAAAGGATAAAAAATTTCGTAATCAAGCCTTATTTTTTAAACATCTAAATCCTGTAGGGACAACAAAGGATTTTCCTTTGAGAGTAACTAGAAAATTTCTAGACGCAGCGTTGTATGTTATTTGACAGTAAATTAAAGTATTCATAAAAATATAAATGAGCCTGTAGTAGTTTTAAAAACATAGACGATAAATTCATCTTTATTATTAAAAAAAAAAAACCGTATAAAAAGCCTCTTAAAAAAAAAACTAATTAATAAACAAACAGTCTGTTTGTTTATTTGTTAATTTTTCCTAAAGCGCACAACGGATTTTGATACAGTTTTTACTAATAGAAGTAGCAATAAACGAGAAAAGAGTACCTAAATATATATACAATCTGCATCTATCCAAAACCGGAGCACGATACTAATCATAATAATATTATACGGTGCTCATGCTATGTTAAGCTACACGGGTAGAGTATGTCCTGTAATACTCGTAGTTCGTGTAATACCCTGGTATATATTTTTTTATTTCAAAAGTGGGATATTTTTTGAAGCCGATAGCAGCAGTTACTTTTTAAAAAAAAATGTAAATGATGACATTAGAACTAGCACAAAAAAAAAAAACATTTAACATTTACAATTGTGTACACATCACTGCCCCAAACAGGAATACAGTTTCTTTGTCCTGCAAACGCAAACAAGAACAATACAAAATATGGTTGCACAGTTTGTGAAACTCTATTAATTAAACGCAGCCATTTCCTCTGTGGATCTCATAAATAACAAAATATAATGCAGCCTTCACAAGTAGATTGCAAGCATACAACATGGAAACTAACATTTTGCTCGTAGAATGTAATTCTAAGCTGACTAGTGCATATACATAACCCAAATTAAAGTTAATTACACTGGCCTCAAACAAAAAGCGTCTACGAAAGAGAATAGCAACGAGTATTTTTTTCAAGCCTGGAATGTAGTTACAGTGAAGTGCAGGAAAATGTAGTCACTTGCTAAAAATTGAAAATGAATATTGTAGTAGACTTCTCGTTCACTTCTTAGGGGTAATATTGTCCTTCATATTCAAAACATCTCATAATCCTAAATAATATTATAAATGCGAAAGCCTGTGTAAGCCTGTTTGTTACCTTCTCATACCTTAAAAAATGGAACTAATTGTCTAAAAAGGACGATATTTTTATAACTATTACAGAAATTTTAGTACTGTGTTAATTTTTTTTTTTTTAATATCAAGTAAACGTAGGTATTATATCATTTATATTAATATTTTCTACATTAATAGGAGTGAAGTTGCGGGCAAAGCTAGTATAGCATAATACAGTATAAGGAAAAACGTCAGTGAAAATTGTTACCTACTTTATATTAAGTGTAGGTATAGGTACTCGGTAGGTAACTTTTACTACTCGTGACTATAGAGTGTATTTTTTTTTTCTGAGAATAACTAAATTACTCGTTGGTGTACTGGTAATAAATACAAACTACCCTCTTATCTATGCTCCGCTGTGGAATACATTGTGCTTGACAGTTTCCTAATTTCACACATGCCAACTGGTCGCTTTTTTATAATATTAATATCACATATCTTAAAAAATATATTTTATTTTAAAAATAAAAGGAAGACACGCGTTTTTGTAATATGGTTTTTGTTGATTTTTAATTAGTTTCAGTTGTCATTCTTGGGATTGTGGCTGTTTCGCATATTTTATCGTAATATAAATTCCGTACACGTTATTCCAAGCAAAAACCTCATTTAAACCGTATCCGCATTTTACATTTCATGACTTAACCGCGAAAAACAACAATTTTTATTTTTTTGCAAAACCATTGCTCGTTACAACATTAACAGTATTTCTGTTGGAATTTCAACAGCAGCGCGAATTTTTGTGTACATTCGTGAGTGAGCCGTTTAAATATTTCGTGATATTCATAAACAGTCAGTTTATAATGGCCGAGATATTTGAAATTGCTTCATGAATAGAAAAGGGTAGTTTGTGCACAGGTATTACGTTTATTATCGCTTTAGAACATCGTTGCTTTGCTTCCTAGACATTGTTTGAGATGAAAAGATACCTCGGTTTCCTCTCTCAGTATTATCGCTATTTTTAAATGCTCAGAAACTTCTGTAAAACAAAAAAATTTTGGCTTCGGCTGTTAATATATTTGCATTATAAAACATCAATTTAACCTTTCAATTGTGATAATTGCAGACACAATTGAAAGACAATAGGTGCGCGAACGCCGGCGTTCGCTTGGGGTTTAATGAATTAAAATTTTCAACAAAGTTGGACACTAGACTGTGGCCTATAACAGGAATAAAGCCATTATACCACCGAAATGACAGCTGTCAAACGCTCCATTTCGCGCCAAAAGCTGACACCTATGAAAAGTCGTCATTCAGCCTATTTAAATTGTTCGTGTTCGAATATACGTACTGAATATGGAGTCCGCAAGTTTCTATTGTTAAGCCTCAATGGAACCACGTAATTTGCATAAGCAAAGTTGAAATTTAAGGAACAATACCCTGCATTATACGACTGTAAAGTGCTAGCACAAGTCATGATGGAGTTTAATGCTTTATTGCACGTAATTCGTGCTTTGTTTTTTTTTAATAGCCTTTTAGCATTCGAACAATGTTTAATTATGAAAGTCGTACCTTCAAATTATATGGCAGCACGCGATTATTTGTACAAATATTTGATCGACTTATTTGGTATTAATTTAAATTGTTTTGCGTTCATTTTATCGTTGCGTTGTTATTAGCTTTCATTATTAAGTGTTGCCTACAGTTTTAGTTAGTTATTTTTATGGAATAAATTGAATTGGTTAATGGTCAATATTTAACTTTTAATTGTTAAAATGTTCCAAAGATCACGTATACCGTAGTATTATTGTGCAAGTCAAATTTAGCAACGGTCAAATTCCCAGACAAAAGCAATCCGAAGTATTTCGTTAATTATTTCCTCATATCTTCCGGCAAGCCGTCTGTTTGTTCAAGAAAATGAGAAGCGTCGCATTCTTGTCGCGACGCTCAACGTTATGCATTTGTTTGCGTCAACAGCACAGCTACGACGACGGGATTTATAACCGAGCGTCGTTGGTGAATTAGTTTTTGAAACTGTCTACTTTCTGTTCGTAGGAACAGAAATGTATTTACGTATGGTTTGCCTAATTTTTTATTTTTTTAATAACTGTTACAAATTATTTTAAGTTAATTAATTATCTACACTTCTAAACAACTTAATAACTATAATTACAGTACACTAACTAAAATATGGCGTCAAAAAACTCTTCCACATCGCTGTCGACTGGTAATGTGCTCAAAAGACTGGCGGCATTGTCACGCTGTATGGCAATGCTTAACCTCTGTCCAAGGTAAAAGCCAGCCTTTGGGTCACGCGAAATTTTAACTAGACGTTTTTTCTTTGATTACAGTTAAATAGGAATAGCTAGTTATTAATATACTACACTTAACGGCTGACATGACATTTTTTTAAACAAAAATCAGTTCTTACCTAATAAATCATACTAAGTTTTATATTATGGCGTAACATAATTCCAAACTAAACTATACTACCTGTGAATTGAAGGTTCTTAATCAAGTGTCAAGTAGATCGCGTGGTTTGTCGAAGATACATATCTGGTTATTCTTTTTTTGCATTTTTAAACTTGTTTTTTTTTTTGGAGCCGCCTTAAAATAAATGTTATCAGAATATCCTGACCATTTAGCGTCTTCCACCTGCAAGCAGTCAAAATAACAGACAACCATAGTAGTAAATAGCAGATAATGGTTACTTTATGTATTTCCTACGCATGTTAGAAAACTAAAAAAAAGGCAAAACTATAACCGCTTTTTTGAGATTACTTATTATCACTACAATCTAAATAATAACAATAATAAGGGCTTGATTCAGAAAGCGGTACTCCTGGACACGGCTCGTACAGTTAGGTGGTTCCTTTCTCTGGAGCCCTGACCGGCGTAGCTTGGACCCTGTTCCCGATACCGGTGGGCAACTATTTTTTATATTTTTAAATGTTTTTTTTTTAAATGTAATTTTTTTTATTTTTTTTTATTAGCCCACACTGTCCCACTGCTGGGCAAAGGCCTCCCTCCACTCCTTCCAACGATCACGGTTCCTCGCTTTCTCATTCCAGTTCTTAAGGAAGCCATCCAGGTCATCAAATGTAATTTATATGTAATATTTATGAATAAATGGGAATAATCACACAACGCCATGTAGTCCCAAGCTAAGCAGAGCTTGTGTTATGGGTACTAGATAACTGATAAACATATTTATATATTTTTTAAATGCATACATAGGTATTATAGATAAATTACACCTACTTCAAATAAATATTAACTGTGATCACTTATTTATTCCTTATATCAATAAATATAAGTGTATATATAACTTTTGCGAGACCATTTATTGCCTTAAGTCATATAATTACTTTATTACGATTTGTTTAAACGTGACTGTTATTTTTGTTATGTTAACATAATTTACCTTGTGTATATTTAGATATATAATATAGATGTATACATTTTAAACACTGCTAATGACAAAGTTTACCGCATAATAATTGGTATTGGTTTATTTACATCTACATTTTATATAAGCCTAAGAAAAATTCTCCCAGGCTAAAATATGATTATGTAGGTCACATCAGCTACATGAGCACATTGACCACTGCGCAAGAGTTTTCTCAAAGGGGGTGCCTGGATCCCCAAACACCCACTTTGAAAAAACGTTCCATTCGGACGATGCCGTCCAGGCAGGGTAGAGGTGGGTATGATGACCTTTTTATGGTGGGAAAAAATCATCCAATGACAACCTCTGGTCTTGGGCGGAGCGGGAGATAGTGTCATACTCTTACTGACTAAAAGACCCACCCCGTTCCTTCTAGCCTTCATACCGGGGCTCGAGCTGTCTTTCGAAACTAATCTTGGCCCCAGTAGGCTTCGACCTAGCTCGGTCCCTGCTGTTGCTGAAAACTCCTCGAGGCGCGCGGGAACAGTGCGCGCCGTCGACGTTTTGGGCTTGTTTCGAACAGTTACCGGACGGCCGGACAGCGAGCTACCCATTGCTCACTGTCCGCAAGCCTGCGTCTACGGTGGGTATGATGACCTAGTGAGGGTCGCGGGAATCCGATAGACGCGAGACGCACAGGACCGATCGCTACAGCGACAACTCGGGGAGGCCAATGTCCAACAGTGGACGTCTTTCGGCTGAAATGATGATGATGATTGATAATAAAGGGGTCCTTCATTATTATGTCTAGTTCGTTCTTCGTATCTTCAAAACGACTGTTTTATTTCACTCGCATTGATCGTTCAGCGTGAATCCAGTCTGATGAATGGAAGGAGATACTATCTGAATGTCTTGTGATACAATAATACGAATTTATATAATAATATTTATATTTGATATGCTTAATGTTTGTAATTTGTCTCTAATCAGTGTAATTTCATCTTTCTGGTTAAATCTGATTGTTTGTTATCGAACTCTTACGAAAGGCTTGATCGATTTTTAAGTTTATTTTTTTATTTTTGTATGTCCTGAGAATAGCTCTTAACCCCTGAGACCCCAAGCATTTAAATAGGTATAAATACGGATAAATAGAAAAGATTGCTTATTTTCGAAATTTACAGACAACTTTATGAAGATTTTCTTATTTACATTCATAGATACATAAACAATTAATAAACCCTCAAAATTTTAATAATCTACGTGGACTTTTAATAATATTAGTGTTCAACTAGATAGCGCGAAATCACGCGCGAACGCGTTCGCTTGGGGTTTGAGGAGTATTTTTCACCCTTCTACCCCCCAAACCCAGAGTTCTGTCAGTTGAGACTGATCATCTCTTTGCTGCCAGTAGTTAGTTTAAATTTATATTTAGATTTTATTTGTAGTTTAATTACTTTGTCCTCACACACAACAATAGCGACAAGAAACATGTAACAGAGACCTTTGTAATACATACCATAATTGAAAAGAGTGTCCATGGAATATCTTGCACATTCTTCTCCATAGAGATCTACGTTTTAGAGTGTGCAATTAAAATCATTTTTCTGACTGACTTTTTGACATTTCACAAGTGCCTGTAAATGGATTATTTGATATAAAACGCTTTGAATCTTTGAGCGCTTTTATTCTTTGAATTTGTTACGGCAGAACATTTGCTGAGTCAGCTACCAGATGAATAAATATCTATAAAAAAAACTTTAGAGGTGTGGCTCAATTGTAGAAATGAAGCAGTCGATATTTTACAACAGAAGTCAGAATAAAGTCGAATCATTTACTTTAATTTGACCATTTATCGATACTTTTAAATTGCTAGCCAGCCTAACCACAAAATAGATAAGTACAAAAGTCAATTTCATGTATGTACTTTTCTTTTTACACCTACGCTAGGCGATCGCGCTTGGGTTAGCGCGATGCGCTGAGCTGTACGAGTGCGACCGGGGATTGAGCCGAGATATCGTGTCCGTGAGCGATGTCTATGTGTGCGATGGTCGAGCACGCTTTGTATCTAGATTGTCTTCTGTGTCTATCTATTTTGTGATTAGAAGTACTACAATATTATAAAAAATACAAAACACAAAGAAACCAATTAATTCCCAATTTCGAAAAAAAATTTCGTACCTTTCATATAAAGCTTTTTTGAACTAATAATTTGATTTTTGTACAATCAGATTGAAGTCAATCCAATAATATAACACTTCAAAGCAACCTGTGTTAAAAACGGTTTCTTCTTCTAGTCTTAAACAATTTTATTGGTAAAGACCTATTCTCAGAAAACGAAAGAAGTTAGGATAAAGTCAAAGTATTTACTTTAATTACACCATTTATCAATAGTTTTAAATTGCCTAACTGGCAGACCGTCAGCCAATTAAATAATGGAACTTTCTTTATTCCAGTACAAAGTTAGTTACTTTCTATACACCAAACTAAAACTATAAAATCTCAAATCAAATAACACTGAACAAATATTAAAATGTAACCATGTTATTGGCACTGTACTTAAGTGGCACTAAACCGAAAGAAACTTGAACTGCAAACGTCTAGCAGCACTTAAAACAAGTGCACTCATATGTACAGTCAACCAAAGAGATAAGTTACTAGAGTCGTCAGACATAATAATAATAACTAAAAATAATAATAATAATTTATTGATATAAAGATAACTTTTGGTCCAAAATATTTGTTAGCAGTTCTTATTCCTAATAGTTTAATTTATTAGTTCTTAGGTATTAAAATATAATTATAGTACCTAATACTATGATAAAACTTTCCGTATCCTAATAATGAAAATTAAAATCAACTCATACAATTCTCAATGAAACTTGATTGTAAGTAATTAAACTTTTCATGGATGGATATGAATGAATTTAAATTTTATAAATGTGTTGCTTTTTACTATGAATTTATTTATGTTTTATTCATATTCATAGGTACATCGGTTTCCACGAAAACTTCAATTATATATCTAAAGATTCTGGTTACTTATATTCGTTGTTGTCTGTACATTGTTATTAAGTACATATTAAGTTTCAAGTTTACTTCAATCAAACAATCTGAGGTCGTAGCCCGTCAGTCTACCTACATGAGTTTTATGTTTCTAATGATTTAAGTGGTAGAAACATATTTATTTATCTCTATTTACACGTTTATAAACAGTTAAGCTAAAAAATAAGTCAGCGATTATGACAATGCAATGTTAGGGGTTACTAGATGGTTGCAAATCAACGTCCCAACCAAGGTGACCTTACTAGTTGCAATCCGTGTAGACACCATGCCCTTCAACGCCCTTGGTTGGGAGGCGCGTTTTCCCAAACACCGAACGTGTTGGCGCGTGGTCTACATTCATGTAGCCACAACACAAACCAAGGTCACCTTGGTTAGACCGGTAGATTGGAACCGTGGCCATCCCTCTACATCTATCTGGCCGCCCCTTTAGCAATATTAAGACACTCAATTGATGCCGGTTGATAACGGAGTGAGGAGAAACTGTGGAGCTGTGACGTTTTAGTCAACTCATGTGAGTGGAATCATTTGGAAGGGTGATGTTTACGGACAGTAGTCTTGGGCAACCCGTGGAGCAGTTCGGCCGCTCCTAACTAAACTGGTTCTCTCGGAATAAGTTACACTTCAGTCTGTTATTGCCAAATTATCTATTGTGAAATAAAAATGATTATGAAATGAATTGTTATTTTAATTCGATGCTATGAATCCTGTACCAAGAAAACCTTATCGAAGACGGCTGTGCGGTTATTTTTTCGCTGTCACCTTCTCGTTCTCTGTCTGGCTCGAGTTTCCTTTCGGATAACCCTGGCCCTAGTTTCGACCCGGCTGGGTGCTGTTGCTGACAACTCCTTGTGGCGCGCGGGAACAGTGCGCGCTGTCGACGACTCGGGCTTGGTCCGGAGAGTTACCGGACGGTCGAACAGCGAGCTACCCATTGCTCACTGTCCGCAAGGCTGCGCCTACCGAATCCCGGCGGCTTCGAGAGCACCGTTGCCTGATGCGGTCGGCCTCCTTCTTTGCGAACGTTACTGCTTCGCAGAAGTCGTCAACCGCCTGCCACTCCTCCTCGCTTCGGACCATGGCCTCAACCAAGGCCCGGCGCGAGAGGTCTCCGCCGCTGATCGCCCCCATGAAGGCACGGGATGCTCCGCCCAAGCAGGGCACACTTCGACTGTGTGCTCCACCGTGTCTTCCAGGCGAAGGGTTAAGTGCCCAGAACGGTGGCAGTATTAGCACTTGGAACATCAATACTGATTCGTTGGCTAAAGAAATGGCCATATAGTTTAGAGAAATCATCAATTCTTCAGCTCTAGGTGGAGCGACGGGAATTGTCAGACTTATACAGAATGTAAGATTACCTGAGTTCCTTCTGTTGCACTTTGCGTTCCATGGACGAGGTTTTTTTTTTTTCTTTGGGAAAAATCATCTTATGACAACCCCCGCTCTTGGGTGGAGCGGGAGATAGTGTCAGACTCTTACTGACTAAAAAACCCATTCCGTTCCTTCAAGCCTTCATACCGGGGCTCGAGCGCCCTTTCGGATAACCCTGGCCCCAGTAGGCTTCGACCCGGCTGGGCCCCTGCTGTTGCTGACAACTCCTTGAGGCGCGCGGGAACAGCGCGCGCCGTCGACGACTTGGGCTTGGTCCGGACTGTTACCGGACGGCCGGACAGCGAGCTACCCATTGCTCATTGTCCGCAAGCCCGCGCCTACGGTGGCTCCATGGACGAGGTGACTCGTTCAACTCGTTCAAATAACCCTGCAGCTCTGGCAGGCGTTAGTCCTGTAGCGACATCTAGAACATAATATTGGAACTAAAAAATTAAAATCAACTATGAGGCAGTTGCCCGGACCAGATAAAGTACCCTTCAGGTCGAAGGATCCTCCCTTTTTAATATTTCTTAATGGTATTTAGTAATTTCTTTAAATGTGCTTTCAAATAATCCTGCAGCTCAAGCTAATGTTACGGTTCCAAAAGTTCGTTTACAATAGAGGACAATACCCTTGAAACTACAAATATAGCAGTTTTCCTTAGACTTATGTATGTAAGCTTGCCCCATTTCTTAACCAATGTACCGACATTCAGGTATTGTTTACCGATTCGTTGAAGCCTGTTCCGAACCGTTCCGTTTTTCCTTACACGGTAGAACAAACAATGTGTGTACATAATTCTGTTTGTTGAAGAAGATAGGTTTATCAAGTTTCTTTGAAGTGATAAGAGGCGGTTTCCTTTTGTCGGCCCTCAATTTGCTATATTTTTAGGATACTGTTTTTGTTGTTGTAGGATATGTTCGGCTGTGGAACGGATTGTGTTTTGTATGTAGAAGATTTGGTTTATTACAAAAAGAATAGAATAAATTTTATTGTACGCCAAAAGATAAAAAAAATTGTAAATAATCTGAAGAAAAAATATTTTAAGCTGCGTACGGACATCGCAAGGCGTGTCTCGCAAATGGTTCGTCACGCATGCCTCAACCTGAGGCATACGACGGTAAATTTATGCGTGAGGTCCGAACGATACATGCTCAAGCTGAGCACGAAAACCACCACGCACGGTGTTCGTCAGTAGAAAACGCAAACAAGACCTGTCCGTCCACATGGAGCGCATCACTATGAGCATACACGTCCACACAGCCCGAGGCATACGAGATGAACCATTTGCGACGGACGTCTTGCGATAACTGTACGCGGCTTTAAATATATAGACGTAAATTCAGGTCGTCTTGTTACCTCTTTTTGGGCCGACCTCTGTTGTACCATTTATCTTCAGGCGCCCATTGTGTAGAGGCATTTGCCCTGCGGTCAATGTGCAGGCATACCTACTGCGAGAGTTCGTCCCAGTTAGCATGTGACCAGTTCTTAGAAAGGCTTAAAGGCGGGAGGTTTTAATCCTCCCAAAGCAATCATAACTTCAACTAGTAATATTATATTTATGTCCTACAAAAGGCGCCTGATAACCGTGGAATAAAGTACATTGACCTTTCGCTAATATCTCTCCGTAGGTACCCGAAAAACTATTGATGAATTCCTTTACGGTACTAGATCATGTGAAGGATCACGATACATGTCGATTCAAGACGCCTTCATGTCTTTATTTCCGTTTTTGAAATTAAGAATGGACACAAATGTAGGAGGGTCAATGACCGTTATTCCACGCAGGCAAGAAGTTCCTGGAAAAAATATAAATTTAATTATTAAGAATTTAAAATGTACTTAAATTACAATTAAGAAGATACATTTGAAGTACTACAAGTAACGTAGTGCTATTAGTCCAAATATTGTAAGCATGAAAATACATGAGAAATTTTTCTCCCTTGCTCTAACTTAGCTGAAATACATGTCATAATATATATAGTTTGATTTACCTTTTCTACCTGCGGGGACTTTTATCATAACCTTTAATATGCGGAAAATATAACCCTACTATTACTCTTAAATATTTCCCTCATATTTTACCTAAAATAGTGCTAGGACAGTCATTTTGTCAAAAACAATTGAAACGATAAATTGGATACAGTTGGAGATTTAACACCAATACTCAGGCCTAATAAAGATAGCTTTCGGAAGGGACCTCCTTTTACGCACCATAAAGCCGAAAAACGTGGTGGACTTTTCTCAATGACTGAATCCATGCCGGTTTTTGTTTGAACTTTGAATCGAAATAACATTGACGGTAAGCAATGTATGACGACTAAAGAGGAATTATTTTTTTAGTTTGAAGATAATATAGAAGTAAGGGTCGCGAGTCAGACATAAGTTTTTTCTTTAAAAATTAGTGCTGTAATATTTAAGTACGTGAAAAGAGGCAATAAACCGTTCGGTGGAAAGTTATTCGTATCGTATTTTATTGAGATATAACTGTGTGATCTTATATTCGCTCAATTTTATGTTTGGCAGAATTTATTCTGGTTTCTTAGAAATATTTCAAATTGTGATTCTCATAACGTTATATTTCATTGTAACTTACTATAAGTAGTTGAAGCATACTTTTACTAGTTTTTATTTTTGTTGTTGAAGTGTGATTTATTATTTTTCGTCGTAAAATACCCGCGTGATGTCGTATGTAACCCTTACTTAACAGGTTTCACAACTCTTGTGTATTTTAAGTTCATACTACATTGGCTGAATTCCTCTATAATCAGCCTTTTAACCTTTTGAATGTCTTATGTTACACAGTTCGACATAAGCAATTGTCTTTCTATTGTGTCTCTAATTTGTTCTCACTGCTGGAACTTAGGCCACTTCTCTATAAGAGAGAATGACTCCACCACACGGGTGCAGTGTAGGTTAGTGGATGAATTTACAATTTTATTATTCTAGGGCCTACCTGTTTCATCACGATATTTTCCTTTACCGTTTTGAAAGCACTCAAAATCAATTAACCCAAATGACTAAGTATAATATAAAGAACAAACATGGAGTATTATCATAGTTTTCTCTTTACCAACATTATTTTACAAATCAAAATCTTGCTATAACTCTATTTTTGTCGACCTCAAACCATTTCAAATTATAAGACCTCCACATTAAAGGTCACTGCTCTTTTATTTTCTTTCGTATCAATTCGGAGCCCATCAAATTACTTATTTACAGTTGCGTGATTTATTGTTTGAACCTTTTTAATCTTAGTAAGAGATAAAATGAATTTATTAATCTTACTTATCATAATTAGATGAAAAGATTGGCTCGTTTATTATAGTTACCAATGAAGTTAATAGATTAGGTTTGTAATATATTGATGCTTTAAATATGATATTTTTTTTTAAAGTTAAACCAATAGAAACACAACATTTTAACAATGCGACTGCACTCCAACCTACCAATCCTAATGTCTGTTTTTTTTTGATGAAGAGAGTTCATGTCTGATAAGATTTTATTTGTAACATAGAATTTGAAGTATTGAATAAACTAGTTTTGGGCCATTAAATTTTACAAAAAGTATATTTTAGATAGTTTTGTGTTTAGTGCCACTGCGCTTTTGACTCTTGACTGTACAAACATTTAGTTAATCGGACGGTTAACCAAACAATGTTTTATGGTAATCAATATCTCTAGATTGTGAATTTAATTATAAATAAAAACCGGCCAAGTGCGAGTCGGACTCGCCCATGGAGGGTTCCGTAGCAGCAAGTAACATAATATAAAAGTTCTTGTAGTTCGTTGTAACTTTGATCGATGTTTTAATAATAGTGTATTTTTTTAGATTTATGACGTATGTATTAAAAAAAAACTGCTCAATAGATCTCGTTCAAACCAATTTTCGTTGGTAGTTTGCATGATAATGTACATCATATATTTTTTTTTTTAGATTTATTATTCCTTTTAGAAGTTACAGGGGGGGACACACATTTTACTACTTTGGAAGTGTCTCTCTCGTAAACTATTCAATTTAGAAAAAAATGATATTAGAAACCTTAATATTATTTTAGAAGACCTATCCATAGATACCATCCACACGTATGAGTTTGACGAAAAAAAAAATTTTGAGTTTCAGTTCTAAGTATGGGGACCCCCAAAATTTATTGCATTTTTTTCTATTTTTGTATGAAAATCTTAATACGGTTCACAGAATACATCTACTTACTAAGGTTCAACAGTATTGCTCTTACAGTTTCGGAAAAAGGTGGCTGTGACATATGGACGGACAGACAGATAGACAGACAGAGAGACCGACAGACAGACAGACAGACATGACGAATCTATAAGGGTTCCGTTTTTTGCCATTTGGCTACGGAACCCTAAAAACAAAATTGAGAGGTTACTTTTTTATAATTATTTATAGGCTCCCGCTCGACCACTATCGCACGGTCGACGATGAAGCATACTTGCCTAGAACAGCGTTGTCAATTTTTTTTTTGAATTCGTAAGTCCTTTTTTCTATTTAAGACGAATAATGGACTTAGGACTTAAAATTACGATGAGCGGACGGGCACACTATGCTCTTGTAATCGCTTTTTGAATTTAGACATCTAAGTTGAATATGTATTTATTTTATTTTATTTATTAATGTTTCATGCACATTACATTGTTAAAAGGCGGACTTAATGCCTTAGGCATTTATTCTTCATGCACAAAAGAGTACAAGGGCGATATGTTTCAAATTGCACTCAATTTTTGTGTTACAAATAGAATAAATTAAGAAAAGGTATTGAAGCACAGGCACAGCTGAATCGTTATACTTTTTTTGTGCCGTAGGGTAAGTTTCCCATTTTTCACTTTTACCCGACTCGCGACCGCGACCTCCTAAGCAAGACTGACCCACCTGGGGGTCGCGACCCAAAGATTGGAAAACAATGGCCTAGAAGTAATCTATTTACTTTTTACTTAAAGAAAAATTAGGATTAGAGATTGAACCTTGACGGTAATTCCCATTGCTCCGTCTAAATACTTAGAAATCATTCCCTATTCTAAAAATAAATGTAGGTACTAGTACCTACATTTAGCTAATATTTTTTTCAATTGTGGGTTCTTTAGTAGAAATAATAAAACGCTGAGCTTTTATAAATAAACTCTCAATATTATAGCTGCCCAATCCTCACAGTTGAGTATGATATCGTTATTTTATTACGGCAACCAGCAGTAAAAATACTTGTTTACGTATTGCTAGTTCCGGTAACCTAGGTATTTATTATATTGCAAAATTAAATAACTGCGATTCCGAGTAAGTAGATACCGTATGAATGACTTTTACACTACGTTGCTTCGATTTGAAGGTTAAAGAAATTTGCAATCTATTCCTAGGTAAAATAAAAAAAATCAAAGGTAAGGTATTCACAGCTGGACCACTGGGTAAAACTGGACACAAAGTCAGCGGTTTCTTACATTTTTTTTTTGTTATTGATAGGCTTGCGTTTGACCACCATCTCACCTGATGGTAAGCGATGATGTGGTCGACGATGGAGCACGCTTGCCTAGAAATAACCTATTGTGGAGTTCTGCGCACATAACGCACTCTTACTTACGAGTTGTAGGTTACGGGTTCAAAGGCAGCCAGGTGCATTACTTTGTGTAATTATTACTCTCAAAATGATGAAGGATAGATAGACGTATTTTTTATTGTACACCAAGAAAAAAAAAATACATCAGGAACTTAAAATTAATAGGGTGTCACAATGGGCGGTCTTATCGAAAATACGAAAAGAAAAAAAAGGGGAAAAAAGGAAGGAAAATATTGTGAGGAAACCAGCATTCCTGAGATCCAAAAAATCAAAGAGATATGTCATTCACCAATCCGCACTAGACCCGCATGGTGTATTGCGGCCCATTCCTTTTCCTAGAGAGGAGGCCTGAGTCACAACAGTAGGAATTATTATATTATTATAAAGGCACATTATGCTTATAAATAGTATATATAGTATATATCTAGTCAGTAAAAGTTTTCAGTAGACCAGGAAACAAGAGGAAATTCTATAACGTAGTTAAATGATACTTAAAGCATTTAATGGTTATTATACAATCATTTTATTCGTTATTTCAATTAATTCAATTAACGTAATTGGTTAGTACAACGTTATTTGGTAGTCTCTATTCAAATCACGTGCTGGTTCCCCCGTTTAGTCGAAAACGACCCTTTTCCATAATGTAGGCAAAGGGAATATTTATGTAGGTATTACAAATATTTACAGATATATTGTAGGAGCCGTACCTCCATGGTTTCTGTATTTTAGTGGGTCCAACCCAAGGTTTCCGGTTTATATTTATTCAGGATTGATATAAATTATTTAGGAAATGTGCAAAAATGAGTATTGTATTCTATAAAATATGGCAATTATGCTACTGTTATATTTTGTAGCGTAAATAACTGTTTCAGTCCTTCAATATACGCGGTATAAACGACGAGGAGAAACGCTGTCAATCCGTTTTATACATTAAAAAACGCGAAAAACTTTTCCACGAATTCGTTAGTTTCCAGTTTGTACTCATAAACCATGATATAACGTGCTGGAGGGCCAATCTGAAATAAAAAATAAACCATTCCTATGAAACATGAACTTGGAAAAAAATGTTGCCAATTTATTTTCCGTTCCACTGTGAGATCTGATTCATTTTTCCGTTGTTAATTGATATTATTAAATTTTGTAACGACATCCATTGAAAAAGCTTCGTCTGTGATGAAATTAATAAATGTCGAGTTGCCTGAATAAATATTGTCAGTGCAAAGATTCAGTTATTATGTCTAATTTAATATCAAGAATTACTGTTTGAAAATAAAATAAATACCTGTACTAGAGAAAGTTTCAAAGTGGTGCCAGTGACTGAGAAGTTGAAAGGGAATCGTTTGTCTTGATATGGTCAAGAGGACATATGAAAAGATTATTACTAAAAGAGTTATGAATATACATGTGGATGGCTGGAGAGGGAGGCTAAAGAAAAGATTAATGGATTGTGTGACGAACGTTATGAAGGAGAAAGCAGTAATAGCGTGACGGTTGATAGAATAGAAAGGTAGAAAAAAAAACGTGTTGCGTCGACGCTAAGTAATATGAGTCACTAACCCAAGTTAACTTATAAGGTTAGAAAGATGATTATGACTGTGTGGAAGTCCGATAAAAACGTGGATGGATTATACAAGATGATGGTTGAAGGGACGACATGAGAGAAGATAACTTATTACGCTATTTGTAGGGTATAGTTTCATAACGTTCCCATTGTTGGGTCTCCTCTCTTAGAGAGGGATTGGGTAGTAATCCACCACGCGGGTTCAGAATCGGTTGGTGGATGTCATGTACCTAAAACAGCTCCTCAGCAAAAGCGCAGAATGATACTTAAAATTGGGCGAAAGCAACTACTGACTGGACTCCGAACAGCAGGAGCCGGCGACGCGGTAGGCCCATAAGGAGATGGCGTGACGATTTGGACTCCTACCTTTAAGTTTGGCCAGAAGTCGCTCAGGACAGAAAAGAGTGAAATACCGGAAGGGAGGCCTTTGCCCTGCAGTGGGACACAATGGGCTCGTAATAAATAATAATAATACTCAAGGAGTAACTGAAATCAGCATAGAAATTCCATTATCAATTTGCCCAGTAATATTGTCTATATAGCGACAAATAGGTGTAAACCAGCTTTACTACCTGTGGAACGACGAAAAATTGATACTTCAGTGACTCAGTGTTATTTTTTCATTACCACGGCAACGTTCAGGGTCCTATGAAAATATTAAAGTGCCTAACAATTAGACGTCCGTTTCAATTGATAACATTGTTTATGTTCAGACCGGATTTCAAAAGGTTATTTTATGTTTCATTTTAAATTTTATTTAGATGATAAAATTTATTTATACAGGGACAACAATATCAAATTATTTACGGTCTGTTTGTTCGAATGCTAACGTTGTTAGTACAGTATCTTCTATTTTGAGGTTTTCATCATTCGGACAAATCCAGTTGTCAAGCGTTGATATGGGTTATTCGGAATACCCCATGTCTATAGGGTGTGGAATTGTGAATAGCCCCTTTTCAAATAAATCTTAAAGCAGAATGCTTTGATGACAGTTCTTATTTTCAACCAGAGTATTGCTGAAAGTGAGCATAGTAATTTCTTGACCGATAAAGATATTCATCACCTGCCGAGGGTTTTCTCAATTATGTTGAGGTTTCTTTAAGTTGGGAAATCATTTCTTGCAGGGTAAAGAGAGGGCGTCAGGGTTTTAGTGATTAAAACCAAACCTATATTTGCGCCCTAGGACTATAGATCCTCTTTATAGAAGTCGACACATGACCCAAGTAGGCTTTGGCCCTGCTGGGCCTCTATGGTTTTGGTGACATCTTATTGACGACTGAATGGCGAGTTACTCATTGCCGCAAGCCTAAGCCTGTAATAGTTGATGGTCATGTTCAAGATTCCGGTGGCGAATAATATTGAGGTTGGCATCCGGTCTAACTGAATGCAGCTGGAATTCATTGTCTTCATGGAGCGACTGACTATCTGACCTCCACAACCCAATCAGCATTGTGGAGATTTGTGACTGGTTAGTCAGAATGCGGCATTGTTTAAAAGATTAACTGCGGTCTTGGAACGCAAAGGGCAACTGAAGGCACTTGACCCAGAGCGTGAGAAGTTATTTGACGATTTCTCACCGAACACAAAGACTTTAACACCAAGTAAGGCCAAAACATCTTGACCGATTTGAACTTCGCACAATTGGCTGCGCAGTCATTCTTTTTAAAGAATCATCTATGAAGATAGATAATGCGCATTGCGTTTTTTTTTAATTGTGCTCATAGTTCGGAATGCCTAACTTCAAAGTGGCCAATATTTTGACCATACTGTACCTTGACGCTAAAACCCGAATCATCTAGACATATATTTCACTTTTGTTTCATTAAAATACTGTTAATATTCCTCCTTGTAAACCGATTAGAATTCCTAAAATCCTCGACTTGGAAATCTTGCAACCGACGCCACTCAGGGCGGAATAAAGTTAATTATTCACTCGCAGTCCTAAACCAAATTTAAACGTACCATTGTTAACTAGGACGCGGTGAAAGTGAAAGTTTCAAACAAATTACTAACTTAATCCTTGTTTCCGTCGGTCGGTTTCAGTGTAGAAAATTAAAGAGAAATATTATTAGGATGGTGTGTATGTAATTTTAAATGGTTTTGGCTTTTTAATTGGAAATAACTAATTGAGTAGGAAACGACCGACTATAGAATAGAATAGAAAAAACTTTATTATACACTAAAATAGTAACAAAACTTTTACATTACAATTGCGGTCTTATCGCTGACAGCGATATCCACCAAACAAAGTATGGATGGACATGTAGGTATATAATAAATTTCACATCATCTGAGCTGGTATGTTAATATTGTTAACGGGTGTAATTTACCTATAATATATTATGCATGTATTTAGAAAGAAATATATAAGTATGTCTATCAGTTGTTTAGTACTCATAACACAAGTTTTGCTTAGCTATTTTTTTCCGGTGGGAAAATCATCCAATAACATCCCCCGCTCTTGAGCAGAGCGGGAGATAGTGTCAGACTCTTACTGACTAAAAGCTGTTCCTGTTCGCAGAAGAAGGCGACCGCCTGCCACTCCTCCTCCTTCCGGACCATGGCCTGTACCAAGGCCCGGCGCGAGAGATCGCCACCGAAGTTCTGCTTAGTCCCAAACTAGATAGTGTTGTGTGATAGTTGTGGAATATAATTTTATAAATTTTTATTTCTCATCATAACATATTCAATGCATTTCTAAATATTTGAAAAAAAAAAAAAATGGGCCCCAGTAGTTTTCGACCCAGCTGGGCCCCTGCTGTTGTGCTCAGAAGACTGGCCAAGGCAAAGCTGCCAGTAAAAAAATTAACATCACTATGTTAATGACTACCAACAAATGTTCGATGTTCATTTTTTTGTTAGCTGTAATTGCTGAGCTACACTTTTGTCTTTACTAGTTAAAGAAAACTGACATCGTATCGGTCACCTGTATTCGAAGACATGTGACGTTAATCAACTCGCACTGGGTCTTGTGGTGGATTACGGCCCATTCCCTCTCCTAGAAAACTGGGGAAGTGCGAATCAGACTTGCGCATTAAGGGTTCCGTGCAAACTACAATTCCCGAATGGAGTCTCGAAGATTTTTTCGAATTGACAATTTTTTTTTTGTGACGTTGTTAATAATATTTTTACTGTTTTCAGATTTTTTCCTATAACTATAAATATATATAATTTCGATCTTTGAGAGTATCAAAATATACGTTTTTTTTCGCGACATAAACAGCCGTATCTTTTTTATTCGTTAGCTAAAAGTTTGATTTTTTCACAGCTTGAAGGGATCGCAAATTTGAGTACCTATAAGGTTTTAATTTCAACTTGATACCTTTACGCGTTCTCGAGATAAAGGGTCTTGATAGACAGACAGACGGACGGACAACAAATTGATCCTATAAGGGTTCCGTTTTTTCCTTTTGAAGTACGGAACCCTAAAAAGGCTAGTGATAATGATGATATTCGGTCACCTGTATATTCATAGGTACTAATATACAATTTATACTACGAGTAGCTCAAAGCGCTAACCTGTATTTACATTCATTTAATTACAAATTCAAATCTTAATAAACAATTTGTTAAACCCAAGTGCCCGAACCGGGGCACTGGTTATTTGCAAAGGGTAATAGAGAAGCAAATACAGATATTTCGGGTAAATATATAATAATCCTGCTGGCATGAATAAAATAACAACCTTGGATAACGTTGGTTAGCATTGGTCACTGTTTGGCAAATGCGCCAACATTCCAACGTAGTTTTCTTATCAAACACAATTACAGGACGGTAGTGGTTATTTATTGGAGACCTTATTCTGTGTATAGTGAATACTTTTAATACAAACTCTTAGGTATGTTTATTATTAACATCCTCGTTCCAATGGTATGACGTCTACTGCAGCTGGACGTTAGTCTCTCCCAAGTGTCACTACAACAACCAGCAGGCCTGCCAAGTTACGACCGTTCCGACGTCGAATTTCTTTCTACAATCGATAACACTTACACCTTACGGTTAGTTCTGACCACGTGACTTATCGTTGAAATGATGCCATTCATCATTTGAAGTTTTCTACTGACGTTAACGATTGTAGATTATAAACTTGGCTAAGCCTGCTTTGTTCGTCGTTCGTCTCACATCCATCGCGAATCTCGCGACTCTCGCCAGATGTTCGGTTCACCTAGCAAGAGGCGTTGTGGCGTTGCCTTCTGGTCGCTTCGCCAGAACCTCTCAGAAGAAGAGCTTATGAGAGGTTCTAGCGAAGCCAGGGGCTAGAGAAGGTTAAGTTATAAAACAAAAGTAAAACAGTAAAAATAATTATTAATGGTAGCATTCATGTTGATATTATATAAGTTTGAATCCCTGTTACATTTGGATGTAGTATTCGGAGACAACCTTTAATTTTTACTAAAATTCATAACTGTATATTAGGTGATAAAAAAGAAGTGCTTAGATATTGATTAGTTCTTTGCAAAACACAATTATCATACATGCTAGCACTTCCAGATTCTTATAGAAATATTGCAGACCTACATACTACTCTATATCTACACTAATATTATGAAGAGGTAAAATTTGTTTTTTGTTTGTAGGAGGTAATCTCTTGAAGTACTGTTCCGATTGCTAAAAATTTTTCACCGATAGAAAGCTGCATTATTCCTGAGTGACATAAGCTATATTTTTTGTACGCAGGCGAAGCCGCGGGCAAATGCTAGTATGTTGTAAAACAAAAATAAAGCAGTAAAAGCAAATAATGGTAGCAATCATGTAGATGTTATATAGTTTTGAATGCCTGTTACATTTGAGTGCCGTACGTATTAGGAGAAGATCATTCATTTTTCAACTGGCTTAACAAAAACTTGTCTTAAATTCACAACTGTGTATTATGTAGATAAAAAAGAAGTTCATAAATATTGGTTAGTTCTTTTGAACCCACGATTACAATTCATGCTAGCACTCGATTCATATACCAATAATGCAACCCTATATTCTAACATAATAAATATCTATCTGCAACTATCCTTAAACTCAACGAAAATATTCGCTGATCAGAATACGCCCTAAGATCCGTATCAACAGCGCTATAAAGCCATTTCTTGGCCAATAAGGGTGGGCTATAAAACTTTCACGTAACACAGGCAGTGGGTCTGTTACGCTGCATTTTTTATTGTTTGCGCAGTGATGGAGTATTTGTTTAGATGTGGAATGTGACTTAACCGCTTTAAGCAGTGGTAGGGATGGGATGGTAGGGACGTGTCAATTGAAGGGTGTGTGTCTTCCTTATCTTTAATAGTATAAAACAAATACATACGGTGATGTGCCACCGGTATCTACAAGATGGTGGTTATTCAACCTATAAGTACTAAATGTTTAGGGAACAGATTAATTGTGTGTAGAGCCAAAGAGTAGAATACCAGAAGAATAATGCACTCATTGACATTTAAAGGGATAGCGAGTTCTTCCCAGCTCACATTCTTCTTCATACCGATATTTAAAATGACAATTGCTAGATACTATATTTTGATGTTGTTTTTAAGAAAGTATTTCTTGTTAGTATCCTTAGTTGCTTCATATAAAATCATCGTGTCCTACCTTTGTCTCATGTTACTTGGGGTCGGCGCAACACGTTTCTTTCCTTCCAATCTGTCTTGTCACCCGTCACGCTATCGCAAACTCTCTTTTTTATCATATTCATCACACAAACCTCCTTAATTTCTTTGGCCTCCCACCCACTTTTAATCCATCCACATTTTTCATATAAAATATTGGACAAAAATAAACACATGAAAATACCAATTACAAGACTTTTTTAAATGCACTCCGATACATTTAACGAAAGAAACTGCAAGAGAACAAAAACGACGTCCAATTTATAATGAATCCAAATACAATTCGTACAATGGTATTATCGTACTCGGATCGGAACGTTCTCCAATAAAATACTCTCAAAAGAGAAACAATGGAAGCATTAACACTCGATTCTCGGTACCGATTCAGATCGAATTTCAATTCCGGAAAAACGCATCGAATCGAAAATCTGAAAACGTATTAAAAAGCGGAGTGGTATCGGTGTTATAGATGAAAAATCTCCTAATATTTTCTGGCATGTATGATTTAGATGGTTGTAACTATTTTGTATATTTTGATTCTCAGATTGGCAAGAACTGTTATTGAGTTTTTCTAAAACGAATTACTCTGTAGCAGCCCGGAGTTTCGAAGTTGATGGTATGTCACCCCCGTGCCTCGGAAAGCAAATAAAGCCGTTGGTCCTGCGCTTGATCTCTCTGGGGTCGTATCGGATTGCCTTACCATCGCACTATGAGAGTTCACTTGTGAAGGAACACAGAGTGCACCTGTGTTTGCTTACGCACTTGTGCACTATAATATCCCCTGCGAACTTGGCTAATCTCTACTGAGATTGGCCACTGTGATCGAAATTCGATCGGGAGGATTGTAAAGGTGAAAGTGTGTAAGTTTGTTATTTCTTTACGTTTAAGTTCTTTAACGGATCCGATGCAGATAACGCGAATCTAAAGCGAAGTGCGGCTATGATCGACGTGCACGCGAAATCGCCGCTTTAGTCACCATTTTCATTTTAAATAAATCAACGCACCGCAAGAGTTCACTTTAAATAAAATATCAAACATGCGCTTGCGACCGCTTCGCTTCAATCATCGCCGCATTGCACCGACGTGGAAGAGAGCATCAATTGTGACACTGACCTGTCGCGTTACTTCGTAATTGCGATCGCGTTATATCGTCTTCTTAAGACACTGCGTTGAAATGCGAGGGCAGTACTAGCGGAAACTAGTTACCTATTGAAATAATTTTATGTCGCTGGTACAAGACTAATGGATATACTCGTAGTGAAGAGAAAAGATAATTTAGGGACCAAAGTTAATACCTCATTCAACAAGCGTATGAACAAATAATCTCGATAAAGGTTGTTTGATGTAAGGATCACTACCCTGTAAATAGATGCTGTAGAGATTGGAGACAATAAAAGGCTTAATCGCGTATTAGTTTAGGTTTTATTTCCATGAAATTCCTATATTACAGTATTAATAGCTGACCTAGCAAACATTGTTCTGCCGGGAGAAGGGCAAAAGCCTACGACCTATTCTCAGACTAACCAAATAACAACAAAAAAAAAAACATACAAACTGCCCCACTAGCTAAGTTACCATCGTTTCGCTTGCGTCAAACGCTTCGAATTGGCCGCGTCACCGAATCTTTTGTTCTGACCACGCGACTGAGAGTTGAGATGAAGTTATTCCCGTACATTTGAAGCTTTCTACTAGCGTTAACTATTGCAGATTAGTAACTTGGCTAGGGGTAATGGTCAAGTTATTTTATAAGACTGATTTACAAACACGAAATTTTTATATATCTATAGTAGATAAAAAATCACTCGGGCCTTAAGCATGCCCTTGGTAATGGCCCCGACGAACGAATTATATCGTAGATTCAAACCTCATCTTTCAAAATTATTTCACCACTATTGCTCTCAAAACGTGTGACGGAATATATCGTAAGAAAACCGGCATGTCCTAGAACTAAAATAATCGAAGACATCACCCCCAACGTGTACTAGGCCTGCGTGATGGATTACGGACCATTTCTTTTCCTAGAGAAGAGGTCTGAATCCTAGTAATGGCCACAATGGAAGGCTTCTAAATCTCAAGTGACATTAACACTCAAACAAATAAATAAATCCAACTGAATGAAACTTTATAATACCTATCAAATCTATCAATAATATAATAATTTAATATCAACAAACTTAGTAATATTTTTAAGAGGACTACAGCTCCTAAAGCGCAATCACTTTCGGACTGCCAACAAAAGAAGGAGATGCGCAAAAACACAGTGCTTTCAAATATAAAGCATTTTAGGTATTTACTAAAAATCAACAGATTTGATCATAAAATTAAAACATAACGATAAAATGTTATTTATAGAACGATCAGACAAACAATAAAAACGATTGAATGTAGATTAGTCCGGTTTTTAATTGATCAAAGTGATTTTTATAGGCATCTTATATTTATTGTTTTCTAACGTACTAATTTAATTATATTATGTTTTGAACACACTATTTAGTATTTATCCTGAATTTTAACATGTATTTTTTCAATTCTATTTACTGCAGTGGATCATATACTTTGCGCATTATAAAACTCACGATTAGCATCCACAGTCCTCTTAAGATTCAATGATAGATTCATAATGTTACTCATTGATAAAGCACTCAAACTCTAAAAGTATTAAGCAAAGTCCAACTTAAAGCTCCAAACATTCTGCGGATTGATTTTAATGTAGATATGTCTTCTCCAGTTTTAGCCAGTAATCCGATTACGGGCTTATCATGCCATTACTAACAAAGACCTTTTAATGGGAGTATCGGACCAACTATTGGAAATCTGTCTTAACCACACCCGCCTGGACATTTCCATATTTTATCTCGGAAAAACATTGAGAAAAAACAAGGGAAGGTTTAATTTAGTTTCTGTTTGATTTTGGTTTTAAGTAGGTACTAAGAATACATAGATGAATGTTCGAACTCTGCTAGCAGTAGGTATTTTATGCTTGTTTTAAGTTCAATCATGATAAAGGCGTAATTTTTACCTACAAAATTAATCCTGATAGCCATACCCTAGGGGTCTTTAGTCAAGGGTTGGTTCTAGGCAAGCGTGCTTTATCGTCGTCCACATCATCGCTTATTATCCCACCTGATGGTAAGTTATTATGTGGTCAAACGTGAATCTATTCATAATAAAAAAAGTAATAGAAAAGGTTTTCGTTATAATTAAAATAGAAATAGACGAATTAATCATTTATTTGCCAATAATGTAGGTAATAGACATGAGTCCCGATACATTTTGCCTTACGCCGTGCAAAATTAATTAACATAATACATTGCCTAAGTTGTTAATATATCTTGTTAACAATTCTATACACATTTGAGACACATTATATCACTTCTAATAATAATTATTGGTTATGTCATAAAATACGACGACGACCTGGATGGCTTCCTTAAGAATTGGAATGAGAAAGCGAGGAACCGTGATCGTTGGAAGGAGTGGAGGGAGGCTTTTGCCCAGCAGTGGGACAGTGTGGGCTAACTATAAGAATAATAATGTCATAAAATAATTATTATAATTAAAATAGTACTAAATAATGAAAACCTGATAAAAATACATTATTATTAAATTGTATTAATTGCTGACCAGTGTTTCTATTTTATTTATTTATTTAACAATTCATGTACACACTTAACTTAAAGAAGACAGAAACAGAAAAATAGGTACATTGGTGATGCTTATTTCTAACGAAATCTCTTCCAGCATACCCGCGAAAGGAGAAAGGGAAAGGAGGAGGGGTTTAGTGTTTCTATTGTCAACAATTATTAAAAAGATTTTTTACATCTCGTCATTGCCTGAGTTCAGACTTAATTAGATTTTTTATTTATTTTTTCTAATATAACACTCTAAGGATGCCCCCCCACGCTTAATGAACGAATGACTCCTGTACCAAGGGTTGTACCGTGGGTTCGTTCACAAACATGTAAACTCACATACACGAGACACGCATACCCAGAACACCTATCTGTAGAATAGAATAGAATAGAATAAACTTTTTTGTACACCAAAATAGTAACAATTTCACAGAAACTTAAACCTATGTGCACAGTGGCGGTCTTATCGCTGAAAGCGATGTCCTCCAGACAACCTTGGGATGGAATATAAGAACTTAAACTAAAAAAGGGTGTAGTCTGCGGTGTACTGCAAGCAATATATAAATCAAAGGAGACATTAATTAAGGGGAAAAATAATAATAATATGCAAGTACATATACATATATAAATATATACTATATTATTATATATAAAATAATATATATAATAATATATACTATATTGTTATATATAAATATATACTATATTTATTATATTATTATATATTTTATTTTAATTTTATATATCTGTAGGCCCTAATAAAATTTCAGAAGCCTTAACATCAGCTCAATCAATGCGCCAAACTGGTTCGCCAACTCGTCTTTTGAATGTGGTTTTATTTCAGAATATTACACATTTCACGGATGGGTATTTAGACTAAGGGAGGCACCAAATAAACGTGGAATAACGGTCATTGACCCTTTTACGTTTATTGACATTCTTATTTAAAAAAACTGAATTAAAGACATAAAGCTGTCTTGAATCAACATTTCACCATCGACAAAACGGAATTAAAGACATAAACCTGTCTTGAATCAACATCTCATCATCGACAAAATGGAATTAAAGACATAAAGCTGTCTTGAATCAACATCTCATCATCGACAAAACGGAATTAAAGACATAAAGCTGTCTTGAATCAACATCTCATCATCGACAAAATGGAATTAAAGACATAAAGCTGTCTTGAATCAACATCTCATCATCGACAAAATGGAATTAAATACATAAAGCTGTCTTGAATCAACATCTCATCATCGACAAAACGGAATTAAAGACATAAACCTGTCTTGAATCAACATCTCATCATCGACAAAATGGAATTAAAGACATAAAGCTGTCTTGAATCAACATCTCATCATCGACAAACGGGATTAAAGACATAAAGCTGTCTTGAATCAACATCTCATCATCGACAAAACGGAATTAAAGAAGTAAAGCTGTCTTGAATCAACATCTCATCATCGACTAAACAGAATTAAAGACATAAAGCTGTCTTGAATCGACACCTCATCATCGACAAAACGGAATTAAATACATAAAGCTGTCTTGAATCGACATCTACACCGCTAAATTTTAATCGTTTTAATCCCGTGGAGGGTCGATCCGGTACATGAAACACTATCGATTTGTAAAGATAAATTTAAAAAATAAAGTACCTTTTTTTAAAAAACTCGTATTAATTAACGCATGTACGAAATTAATTTCTTTAAGAAAACGTCAGCTGAGCGAATTCAATGACCTGTAGTTAATAGTCATCGTTACCTACAAGTCATTGAACTCGCCTTCCCCTTCAACTTGTCAGTTACTTCTTTTATATACAGATATAGATATCGCGCTGTTCCACCTAAAACCTATATAACTAGGTCTATTCTGAGCCTTTGACGATTGTTTACTTTAGGAAATAGAAAAATATCTAGGTGTATTGAACCCATTTCCGTCGCAAGATAGGCTGTAGTGATCGCAATCACTTTATGTTCGAACTAGCTTTTACCCGCGACTTCGTTTTCGTATATAATATAGACTGTGTGTGTACTCAGGGATAAAGCAGCTTCCTGTCGAGGAAAAAAAATAGCAATCGGCCCAGTACTTTCAGAGATTATCTACTACAAATAAAAAAACAAACTATACCTCCTTATTATATTAGTATTCGAATAAACAATTTACCCGTATCTTGGACAGCTAAGATGTTTATAGCTTATATTAGATCTTAACGCAATAACTTTTAAAACTATAGCACGCTACTGCGTAAAACCAAACTAAACTGTAATTTAATGTCTTTAAAATAAAGATGAAATTTGCACGAATCTACGAGTATATCATAAAACAGCACATTTGGTTACGTTTTTAATAGAAGTTTTTTTATTTGCACGGAATTCATTTTTTTTTCAAATGAAAACTAAGTTATTCTTTATAACATCACCTATCTATTAGTGAAAGTCTTGTCAAAATTGTTCCAGCCGTTCCTGAGGTAAGCTGGAACAAGCAGACAGCCAGACAAAAATGCTAAAATAACATTTTTTACTAAAATTTCATACAGACTGAAACTTCTATTTTATTTTTAAGTATGAATAGATGTATATAAATTAAATGAAATCTAATAAATAGCACAGAAAGTTATGTTTTTAATTAGCAACTGAGTGTCATTCTACGACATTTAGGTTGTAGCGACATCTATGGCACCACATACGAACTACAAAATACGAAATCCTGCATCGCGCAATCAAAGTTCTCCACGCGATTTGAATATATCTATACGACAACCCGAAATCAATAATTGGGCAGTTGCCCACCAGACATAACACTCGTCTGGTCGGAGGATCCTCCCTTTCCAACGGAAGTTTGCTGGACTTTACTCTCTGTTCCACATACCTCTGAAATGTTACGCTAATGAATCTGTAAAACCGAAAAGAAAATTTTATCGTGAGCTGTGCAAACCAGAGAAAATATTTTAAGATAGAGATCTTATTTCTTACCGTGACTGTACAAATATAATTGTAGTACTTGAATAATATTGTGTTGTTTTGATCTTCAATCCTTTCAAGACCGCTCGGATTCTTGGAAGAACCGCAATGTTTTGAACTGAAAATAATTTGCTTGGCGTCTTATAATTGAACTGTCATCAATTGTATTATTTTGTAATGGCTTTTATTTTATTGTGTTTGTTAATTTCTTATCTTTGACTTGGATACTATAGTTTTTATTGCGCGTTGCTATTTATTTACATCACAGATAAATAATATCAGTTTATAGTGACCATTAGTGCGTCTGTTCACTATGAGAAACTTTTTGATTCGATCAAGACCTGAGCTATACTGCAGTCTCTCCAACGGTGCAAGATAGACTATTGGTACATCGAATTGCTGAAGTGTTTGTACAAAAACGCTAGCATGTCAGGCCGACTTCAGGACCAGACATCGAAACCTATCCTCTTGCAGCGAGGTGTGGGGCAGGGAAACGTCATTCCGCCGAAACTGTTCACGGCTGCAATGGAGGAAGTCTTCAAGATTCTGGAGTGGAGAGGAATGGAGTGCCAATGACGAGCACATTATTTACCTTCGGTTTGCTAGCGGCAATGGGCAGGGCACACAGAGCAGATTGTCCATGGGGCTCGAAAGGCTCTGGATCTGGAGTGGCGACCGCGCACTGGCAGACGCAGCGTTGAAAGGCCTCCCACAAGGTGGACCGATGACCTGGTTAGGGTCGCGGGAATCCGATGGATGCGAGACGCCCAGGACCGACCGTTGTGGCGACGCTTGTGGAGGCCTATGTCCAACAGTGGATGTTTTTCGGCTGAAATTAATATGTACTATCATATCTGTTTTAATATATATTCTATTCGTTGAAAGGGTGGCGAAGACAGTGAGCGTAGAAACTTGGTCAAAAAGTTCGGAATGTCAGCGAATTGTGTCTACATAAATAAGACTTCAGAAAGTAGCTTTCTACACCTGTCTCACAGTTAGATACATAGTGGTTAAAGTGAGTATAGAAACATGGTCAAAATTTCAACCAACTGTATCAACCAACTGTACCAACCTACCTAAGGCACGGCGCAAACGTGTGTCTAGTGTCAGATTCGGATAATAAAATAATAATAATAATAATAATAATAGCGGAGTAGTCTCAAAAATCCTTTCGTTACCTTATATAAATTATATATATTTGTATGTATGTAGGTTTATATTATATTGAATATTTACGTATGTTTATTATATAAATATTTGTACACTTGTTTTCTTATAAAACTATTCTTTTTTTTTTTTATGCACCTGCCATGTTTTCTCTTCACCACCCTAGGTTGACTGGTAGAGAATGCCTAAGGCATTAAGTCCGCCTTTGTACCTTTGTGTTGCATGAAGTTTTTTAAATAAAATAAAATAAATAAGATACAAACTAGCTACCAATGAATATTTGATTTCTATAGAAGTAGTAAGAAATCATTTACTCCTGCGTATACGTAAACATTTTTTGTGTCCAGTTGCTTCCACTCAACACGACGACCAAAAAGTGTTCGGTGTCGGTAACTGGAACACAAAGTGTCTTTGTTTGCACAGCGCCTTTGACAAAAGAAAGTCGCTTTTCACACCTGCCTTACAGGTAGGTAGAGGAGTTAAAGCGTGTGGAGAAATATGATAAAAACATTGAGAAAGCCAGAATACCTATTGTATCTCTATCTATGTGCATAAAACAAAAGAAAGTCAGATTCAGATTCAGATAGTTTTATTTGTGGAACATAGGTAGGTAAACAAAATTACAGATGTGATGTCAATATAAAAGAACACTACGTCGTTCGTTTTCTAAGTCGCGTTTCGCATTTATCTGTTTACTCAATAACTCATCCATAACCACTCAATGGATTTTGATGCAATTATCACTAATAGAAAAAACATATAGCATAGCAAAATCAGCCTTATAATGTTCCCACTGTTGGGGCTCTGGCCTCCACTCTAAAGGTTCTCCTTTAGAGTGGAGGCCAGAGCCCGGGCCGTAATCCACGCGTGCCCAGTGCAGATTGGTGAATGTCACATGTCTTACATTTTTGGTACTAGGACAACCAGTTTCCTTATGATGTTTTTGTTCATCGTTTTGAGAGCAGTGGTGATGAAACAAATAACACAAAATAATGCGCCTGGCTGGGTTCGACCCTACGGCAGTGAAACTCTTATATTCTCTAAACAGTGAAACTCTTAAGTTCTCTCTCTTAAACTCTCTGTTTCTTTTGGGCTATTACTGTCCATAGAAAGAGCAATAAACGAAAAAGGTTTTTGTGTATTATTTGCGCCTGGGCAAAGCCGGGACGGATCACTAGTGATGTTTTTATTCCCAGAGAGACCGTTGTTCATATCCCTATTGTGAACGTACATAGATAATCCTTAAGCCATCTTTTACTGCACCCAAGGGAAGCAACGGGTATTTTCCGAGCACATAACACCTGATTTCCCTATTACATTTTGATAGCATGCTAAAATACTGTTACAGCATGCATTCAAAGGATCTTGCGAGATTCATGTTAGTACGGACATTAAGGAGCAACACGTTGGTACAAAGGCTATACCATTAAAATTTATGTTAAACGTACACAGCCAAGTCGGAATTTACATTCGAAAAATATACATAAAATGACGTCATAGTGCAAATTTTATACACGTAATTTTGTAAAATTACACGTCGTTCACGCAATTTCGTATAAAATGTTAATTTTCTTGGAGGTGTGATAATTTTTATACAATGGCAACATTTGGATCAAGAGATTTTAGTAACGACATTATTCCGATGGGTCATTTCTTTCTTTCTTTCTTTTTTTCAGGGTTTCCTTTAAAATGAAGGGTCGATATGTTTAATTTTACGTGCGGTTTGAGTTCCGTCTTACGTAAATGGGGTTCAAGCTTACGGAGCATCTTGTTAGTTTGAGATTTGCGTTTCGATGTGAACTAGCTAGTACCAACTTGCACAATCCGGGTTTAACACAGTTTACAGGTGGCTACAGGGAAATCTATTGACCCTAAATACGGCCAAAACGAAATACATGACATTCTGCCTAAAAACCAATGGACCAACTAATGCTATTGTGGCTCACACTTGTATGGATGCACCTACGGGTAGTTGTCACTGTGTAACTCTGTCTAAGACAGACAAAGTAAAGTATCTTGGGATAACAATCGATAATAAACTGAGATTTCAAGAGCACATTAACATCCTTAGTAATAGATTGCGTAAGCTCATATATGTATTTAAAACCCTAAGACACGTTGTCGATCAAGATATCTTGAAATCAGTGTACTTTGCCCTGGCTCAGTCCATAATAAGTTACTGTATCACTACCTGGGGTGGAGCACCGAAAACTACCCTACTGGAACTAGAGAGATCTCAGAGGGCTATCCTGAAGGTGGCTTCCTTTCGTCCGTATCGATATCCCACTGAACAATTATACAAGGAGAGCAAAGTACTCACAGTCCGACAACTATTCATACTGCACACCATAATGAAACAACACTCTCTATTAATGTATGACCCGTCGCTGTCTAGTGGGAAGAGGCGGTGTAATCCAGCGAAACGTGTTCACCCACATTTAAATACGACCTTTGCTAGACGCTTTTTTATGCATTTGGGTAGTCATCTCTATAACAAAACTCACAAACTGCTAAACATTTATAATCTCAAAAAACAAGAATGCAAAAAGAAGCTAACTGAATGGTTATTAAAACTAAACTATGACGATACCGAACATATGCTGGTTTAGTCTAATCATATATAAGTAACTAAAAATATAACCACACACACACACACACACATACACTTACACTACACAACGCATATTCTGTACTAACACTACCTTTTTACTAAAAATAAAACGAATTATTGTCTTCATATACAGTTGTCGAGTATCTTACTACTACGTTGTCAGCGCGTTTAGTACAAAATCTAAGTCTTGTAAAAGTTAAGGGGTGGGAACCTGGTGTCCTGAAACACAGGCCTAGAGCCTAGCTTAGGCACCAGTCTCCTACAATATATATGTATAATTGAATGATTAATTAATTGTAGATGATTTATCTGTATTGTATTTTATTTTTTTTTTTGTATAATCATTAAAATGTTTGATAATTACTGTGTATTGTAGTGAGAAAAATAAAGCATATTATTATTATTATTATTATTATTATAGTTTTGTTTTAGTTGTCCCCCGATTTCTAATTTAAGCATTTGAAGTTGAGTATTTATCAAACTCTATTTGACACAGATTTTTTTAAGATTTGAGTCGTTTTAACTCAAAATAGAATACAATAGAACTTATTTGACTCAGGCAATACAATACAACGACAATAACATAAAAAGAGTACAGAAATACAATACAGTTGCGCTGAGCGTATCCGCGCCGAGAGGGTCGCCAATCCAGCAATTGCTGGGCGTCCGAAACCTAGCGCTGATTTTCAGCTGGTACCCTGCAGTGATGCATGAATGATGAAATATTCAAATCAGAAAACTGCTCCGTGAATTCTGAAATTTTCGTTCAATAATTTAAGTTTTGAACGATAGTTATATAAAGTCAATAAAACTGATAAGTCACTAATTGAAATCCGCAGTAATCCGCTACATGTAAAAAGCACAGGATGGGGCTTGCAGCACTGTTTGAGGACGGCCTATATCTAGCAGTGAACGCCTTTCGGCTGTAATGATGATGATGAGTAGCATAAACTGTGAAATAAAACCGCTCACTTTTGCATAAAATAATACATTTATTGTTCAATCCTTTGAATCGTCAAGAAGTCAATTAGTCAGAAAAGTGCAAAAAGATGCCAATTTCACATTCCACAGTAAAGTAGATCTAATGGAGAAGAATTTGCAAGAAACTCCAAGGCCACTCTTTTTAAATTATGTTGTTTCATATTTATTTGTGCGTCTTACCTTAATGGTTGCTAATTGAATAAGAGAGCTCCGAGCTGTCACCCGCTATTATGCTATATTGACAGCTTTACCACAGAAAATCACAAATACATTTCGGTATTGAGAGCAAAATTAGTCGATTGCAATTAATAATCTAATACAAAATAAATTAAATAATATTCTTGGTTGCAAAAACAGAGCAAATAATCTGGGGCCCAAGTATGCTATTTTTATAAATTCGTCATTCTGATACGATACCCATTCTCATTTTCATAAAAGTTCGTAATCTGCTAATTCATAATGATCGGTCACTGTCAATAGTCTTTTAATAGAGTTGCGGTAGAATGACAATATCGAGTTGTCTCGTAGCAAATTAAAAGCAATAACTGCACAATGACGTTCTGATAGTAGGTCAAAGGAACTGTCAAAATTTTGAGCAGATTACCACATGCGTCGGACATTAATTTGTCATTATGTACGAGATTACTATCCTATGCCATTTCTTTCAAAGAAGTGTTAGTGGTTGACCATTGGAAAGTCATAATGACGCCATTATATTAGTAGATTACCAAACGTATCAAATTCAACAATTATGAAATCAATTCTAGACCATTCTGACACTATTGTAATAGCAGACTTGAGCCCTTGGTTTATATCAAAACTTAACAATTGAAATTACCATCGTTGCACAAACAAGCAAACCATTTTTCCCAACGAAAAACATTATGAAAACCATTCTTCATTTAAGATAAAAATATTCCACAAAAACTAATCTACATCTAGATACCTACCCTCCTAGGCCGTAATCTAATTTCGAGCTCTGTTTATTCCAACCGATAAACTCAAGATTACTTCTAAAAATCATCATGAAGAGATTGCTTAAAAAAGGACCAAGATTATTCCGATGAGGCAAATCAAGGGCCTACGTAGACCATTAGAGTTCGTTGACCCGCCTTAGTATCGTCAGAACCATGATGGCGTTCGTTAAAATCCATCGCGTCGTTTCACACAGCAAATTGCATCAAAAGGATTCCGTTGATTTCAATTTCAAGTCTTTCAATCGTTAGGGAGTGAATTTTCGATTGAATACTGAGCTGGTGCCGATAACTACGGCTATTCAATATCAATTTGAGATATTAGAGAGTAGA
This sequence comes from Mythimna albipuncta, assembly GCA_929112965.1. Classification (NCBI taxonomy): domain Eukaryota; kingdom Metazoa; phylum Arthropoda; class Insecta; order Lepidoptera; family Noctuidae; genus Mythimna; species Mythimna albipuncta. The sequence continues at coordinate 15,965,985 of OV815969.1, forward strand.
TGATTACAAAAAGTTATTTTTCTCTAATGTATTTTTTAGTTAGGAAACCAAGATAGTTGATGTGGTTGAAAATGCTGCCTAACTGAAATGGGACTGGGCTGGACATGTCTGTCGCATGTCCAATAAACTGTGGGCCAAAGCCAGCTCACATTTTTTTTTTACTATTGTACTCGGTAAAAGGGGTAAAGAAAGTCACACACTAGACGCCTGCGGACCTTATCGTCGAGATCAACCGTGCTGAAGGTAGTGTGACGATCTGATTACGATTGTCAGTCGAACTTGTACAGAGATAGTGCAAGGCAGAGTAACTTAGAAGAAGAAAGGTGAGTAGCAGCAGGCGAGGGCTCCAGGTGTTGGACCACTTCACGAATCACGCAGGTAATCTTCCAGATATTTTAACATTTAATTTTATAAAACTAATCATTAAAATATTGCTCTGATTTGTGAATTATACAGTTGTGAGTACACCTTTGACCTGCAACGGGACCAAAACAAAGCTAAAAAAGTAATAATTGTAGTCTGTTTGTGCTACTGTTCAAAATAATTCTCAATTTTGATAAAAATAAATGGGTAATATCCGCGCTAGTAGGGTGAATATTTGAAGATAGACATATTCAGGATACTTAAATTAAGTTCAAATAATGCTTCCAATTACGACTTTTTTGGATTTAATGTGTAGTTTATAATGCAGATTATCGAAATAAATGAAACGCACGGTATTTTAATTGCTGTATAGGTCTAAACCTGAAGCTGAAAATTTTCGTCGAACGGTGATGAGATATGAAACATACGGTAATTAGCATTTAAAAAATGGTGATTAGGTTTTATTATTGGTAATTAGGAATAATATACTTGAATCACATATTTATTAATTATTTAGTTGACAATAAACGATATAAAACTTAGGTAACTTTTTAGTGAGGTGATTGTATTAAAATAATAGTAAAATTAAAAGTATTAATAAACCCAAGACGCATAAAATCTATAAAAAATAAAAGAAATGATTAAGACGACCATAATGAGCCTAAACTCGACGTGTTTACTAGAAGGTAGGCATTCTAGGGTTCTATTAGTCACCTCCCAGTTCTAGCATCAGGTCTTCGTCATCATAAAAAATATTTAGAACTGGTTAAGACGAATCTAATGAGCCCAAACTCGATGTTTTTACTAGAAGGCATTCCAGGATCCCATCAGCCACTTCCCAGTCCTAGCATCAGGTGCTCGTCATCAGGAAAAATGTTTAGAACTGGTTAAGACGAATCTAATGAGCCCACACTCGACGGGTTTACTAGTAGGCATTCCAAGGTTCCATCAGCCACTTCCCAGTTTCGGCATCAGGTCTTCGTCATCATCAAAAATATTTAGATGTGGTTTAGACGTATCTAATGAGCCCAAACTCGATGGGTTTACTAGTAGGCAGTCGAAGGTTCTATCAGCCACTTCCCAGTTCTGGCAACCAGTTTGGGTTCTACCTATTGTCTTTCTATTGTGTCTGTAATTTCCACGATTGAAAGGCCGGGCGTATGAAATAGGGTCAGCTTTGATTTTAGTGTATCGATTCCGGCGTGCAATTTTGGCTTTAGCCAATGTTCCCTCCTTCGACTGCTGTTTTTTCCGAAGCATACTTACTCTAAAAAAAAAATATTACTGAAGTGTCAGTTCACACCGAATGATCACCAATCGTTTACGCGTTGGTAGTAACAATTCAACGTTGGGCTGGCCTAGCGAAGCAATGAGTTTCAATGTAATAAGAGGCCAGCTTATACTGGTACTAATTACCATTTTCAATTGCTCATTAACAAAATCAAAATACGAACGGAAAAAATGGTAATTATACAAATGGTAATTAGGTATTTGTATATTTTTTCACATGATACGTTCTTTACCGGAGTTAATAATTTTTGAACTTAATCAATGCAAAAAGTATCCTATAACGACTATTAAAAAGCTTAAAAATTATTAATAAAAATAATAGACTTACCACGGGAAACTCGAACGGTGAGGAGATTTTTTTTTGCCAAACACGATTTCTGGGCGGTTAAGGTATGCTAGAATTGGAGCCAAAACATTCTTTGAGGTGTGACCCGCACGAGTCGAGACGCGGAACCGAGCGTGATCGCCGAGATATTGCACTTCAAATAACAATACATTACGTAGAAAAATAATCCTGCGATTGTGTGAACAAATGGTAGTGAGTACAAAGTGTTGGGACAATTTTCAAAGTCATTACAAATTACCTTAAAGTGTTCTTTAATGTATATAGTTTTGTTAAATAGTAAAACATGTCGTGTACTATCTAAATTACTACTTAAAATTGCGTTCTTTAAGGTATATTTATAACTTTTCGATCATGAACTGCAAAAATTCGGAAATTGGGACACGAATGGTGATGAGATTTGAGAAACGTTTATAAAGATAACTTAGTTGTTTATAGCAATAGGAACATATTATGTACATCTGTATATAGTGCTGGAACTATGTTATATGTGAAATAAAAAAAAACATAACTTTATACCCCACAAAGTAGTTATTTGGGGAGGGCCGCGTGATATGCACATGTTCAAAGAATCACCCAGTAATAAACTTTGGATGAAATGAAATTGACTAAATCTTTTTGCTGGAAGCATATAAAGCAAATACCTACCCCCATTTTATTACTTTCTCTTTCCTGGTATATGTTCAATTCGATAAGATATTACTTTTGTTTTTCGTGATAGTTGAATAGATCTCCATACATTTTTAAAATACTTCAAAACAGACGACTTTACGAGTTATAAAGTAAATTTTATTTCAACAAATTCAAATGTTCAATAACATGTTATCGCCTATCATTTTAAAATTACGACCCAGACTTATGACGACGCCAATGGTAATCGGAACCAACTCCATTAATATCTGAAATAATAAAAACGTCATATCGAACAGTTTTCAATAACCATTAATGTCAGTATGATTAGGTTTTTCCACAGAAGTCGGACCACCACGCACGTAACGACTAGAAACTCTATTGCTACCATTAATACTCGATCCGTTGGAGGCGATATGCAAAGGACCGGTTTTTTTTTTTTTTTTTTTGATGGGAAAAATCATCTTATGTCAACCCCCGCTCTTGGGCGGAGCGGGAGATAGTGTCAGACTCTTACTGACTAAAAAACCCATCCCGTTCCTTCAAGCCTTCATACCGGGGCTCGAGCGCCCTTTCGGATAACCCTGGCCCCAGTAGGCTTCGACCCGGCTGGGTCCCCTGCTGTTGCTGACAACTCCTTGAGGCGCGCGGGAACAGCGCACGCCGTCGACGACTTGGGCTTGGTCCGGACAGTTACCGGACGGCCGGACAGCGAGCTACCCATTGCTCACTGTCCGCAAGCCCGCGCCTACGGTGGCTGGAAATCGGGATCGGAATCCCGGCGGCGGCGAGAGCGCCGTTGCCTGATGCGGTCGGCCTCCTCCTTAGCGATGCAAAGGACCGGTCATTATAGCGTCACTTGGGGGAGAGACGTCGACTGCTGAACATAGGCCATATTCAGCAGTCGACGTCTTTCGACTGAAATAATGATGACTATATTAATATATGTGACCGCAAGATTAAGGTACAGTCTGTTGTGGTATCTCAAAAAGTCTGGTTGGTTGGTTTTTTGATTTGCGTAAGCTCGGAATCATAGAAAGTAGAAACAATGTGCACGTGCACCTTCACACACTGATCTATAAAACCAACTAGCCTTCTTGAGATACAAAAACTGTACAAGTTTCAGCTGACATAGTTATAGTTACATAAAATTGTTAGGAGACGTCGTCAATTTCGAGCTTTCGTATCCTACCCTGGTCCAAGTTATGGTATCGAGCGTGAGAGCATAGGAAACAGTTACTTCCTTCTACAAGCGAAAGAGGTGGTGGAAATTGTAACGGAAAAGCATTCCTTACATCACAACACCGCAGGAGGAGCGTTGGGAGTCGCAGATTGATTTTTGATTACTGAACGCATGGGCTTCCGAACACTGAGCAATGGGTGATAAGGTGATAAGCATGGGTCAAAGTTGCATTTTGTTTCACACCTCAAAGATATGTTAGCATGTGTTAGCATAATTGGTAGGGCATGCGTGGGCCGCAAAATTGTTGGAAAGAGTCGGTGTGGCCCAGGGATACAAAAAGCAAAAAGTGGACTTCAATATCTATGAGTACACGCAGAAACTCACTCATATACAGACATGCTAAGTTTTATGGAAAATCATGACAGTGCCATTTCTAGTAAAGGCTGCTGAAGCGTCTTGGTGCTCTGTGTGTTAGGACTATAAATAACAAAAAGAAATAAATCCGTTGAACCCTCACAATTAAGACCATTCGAGGTGAAGGTGACCATTTTGTTAGAACTTTTTTAATAAAACCCACTTTATCTTTCTCCCTAAGGAATAAATTTTGTAAGCAGGATTTTAAAATTTGGGATTTTAAATCATTTATGTTTACGGAGGACCAGAGTTTGTGCTAATTAAAGAGTTTTGTTAACAATTTCATAAAATTATTTAAGCTTGGCGTACTTGTTTAAATATTTGTAGGGTAGCTTAAATTCTTCGTAATTTAGGGTAAACAAGTCGTTTGTGACAAACAATTTGAGCATTATATTGTGGGTTTATTGTGACTTATCCATATAAAGCGCCTGATTTGGTGATGCTAAATTACATTGTTCTGTTGCTGGCAAATAACTGTATTTGTAGTTGCCACGTTAGTCATTACAGTAATGGTTGTGATAATTGCAAACAAAATTTTGTTGAAATTTAACTTTTCGAATACCGTAATTAGAGACACAATAGAAAGACAATGAGACAGCGAACGCCGGAGTTTGCTTGGGGTTTAATAAATTAAGGTAAATGTATATTGTCCCTGTAGTGGACATCTTTCGATTGAAATCATGATGACGATTTTATAAGTTATTGTTATATAAGTTATAGTTATTTCTTTTATTTCACTTTACGTATTAGATGCAAAGCATCAACCACCTTTAAATCTTGATAGCTTCATGTGTATGTTTTGGCATATCCAATATAATCGACAGTGATGCCAATTCTTACCAAACTCAAAGAACAACTGAAAGACACATGTATCGTTTTAGTCAGTAAAAGTCGGACACGCCTGCTTCACTAAGAGCCGGACCACACGATGCGCCATGCGGTGCGGCGCCGCACCGCAAATATTTCGACGAATCGGCGGGCACAAGAATAACGCCACCCCAACGGCCCGCCGATTCATTGAAATATTTGCAGTACGGCGCCGCATCGCATCGTGTGGTCCGGCTCTCAGAGCGAAGAAGTCATTGGATGACTTCACTCAACTTATCTATGACATGCAACATAATAATTATTCTATTTATAATTATATGGTTTATCATTAAAACAACGTCCGCTTCCATTTTAAATAGAAATATTAATTTAAGATCATGTTCAGCAGAATCAGAATCAAATAATTTATTAAACCTTCGCTGCGTTTAGTCTACGTTTCCACAGCTAAAAGATAGAAGCTTCATATTAATCTTTGTCAGAAAACCAAATTATTCGGAACAATTCAAACAGTTCAACATTCTGAAGTATAATTATTATATCTCACTTTGCCAACATTCATTAACAAAAGTTTTTGTTGCGATGAAAACGATATTTCAAACAAACTTAATAATTAGACGTGGATAAACTAAGTTTCAGGAAGTACATTTCTGCGCCAAATCTTCGAGTGTTGAGGCTGTTTTACAGGGGAAGGGTATCTCGCCCGTTGAGATGCGAAAATGTGAATATTGCTGGGGAAATGCGCCATGTAATTATAGCTCCTCAAGGAAAAACGTCTTACTGCAAGTATGATTACATTGTAATTACGTGACAAGAGGGCTTATCATGATGTGTTAAAATGTCAGTCGTGTAAGCGACAAAGAAAGAAAAAGAAAAAAAGAAAGAAAATCATTTTATTTGCCCGAAAAGGTTTGCACCTTTTAAGTTTGCACTTAAGGCTAACATATTAGATTTATATGTAGGTACATTTTTACATTCAAATTTAACATGAAAATATAATAATTAAAATTTATGCGCCACGTCCGAACAAAAGAACGTTTATAGCTCCTTAAATACCCTACATAGTTCCATCCCTTTGACAATTCAGTTTAGGTTGTAAAATACTCTAATGTATCTAATGTCCATGCATATTGCACGTACTTATTCAATATTTCGAACTGGCGATGCATCAATACCGTCAAGCAAGATCGTGAGTATATTCGTGATATAAGCCACCTTTAAATCTGTACGTAATTCATGCGACATGGCTCGAAGAATCGTCAAACTTAAGTGGCAATGGGCAGGGCATAATGCTCGCAGAACAGATGGTCGATGGGAACGAAAGATTCTGAAGTAGCGACCACGTACTGACAAGACCCAGCGTTGGAAGGCCTCCTACGAGGTGGGCCGATGACCTGAAGGTCGCGGAAATTCGATGGATGCGAGACGCAAAGGACCGGAAATCTATACTCAACAGTAGTCGTCTTTCGGAAGAAATGTTGAAGAGCAACCATTCCGTATTTCTACTTTGAATGGGGATTATATTTCTTTCTGGTTAGGGTAAACTTGTAGAATTTTTTTTAGTGATTAAGGTTATGTTTAAGATCGTTTCGGTTTTTCTTCGATCTCTTTGCTGCCGTAAACGTAATTTGTTTGTCTCGAATTTAGATTCAGATTGCGGCCTCTGAGTTTGACTGTCCAACGAGATTTTGTGGCTAAGTTTGGAAATGGTAGCTATGTTCAATAATAGACTACAATTGGCTGAGTTGATTGGATAGACATTCGAAATACGATTTTCAGACGTTTAAAATTCTGTGGGTATCTTGCTTACCTACATGAAGCTACTTTTTCGAATATCCGTTTTCAAAGACGAGATATTCTCCTCGTCTAAATTTTCCTTTATACTTCCACGATTGTTTATTTTAATACGTTTATTAGCTGGCGTTTCCGTCTGCTTTATTTACTTACGTTTATTCCTGTAAACAAGTTGATAATATCGTTTGGAAACGGAGGCGTTTGTGGATTTTACATTTGAATTGAGTTTCGTTGGTATTGCGTTTTGAAAACCTGCACGAATACGACGCCAGATAACCGTGGAATAAAGTTCATTGACCTTTTTATAATATTTCTGCGTAGGTACCCGAAAAACAAACAATGAATTGCTTTTCATTACTAGATTATGTAAAGAATCAAAATACATGTCGATTCAAGACAGCTTTATGTCTTTATTTCCGTTTTTGAAATTAAGAATGTCAACAAATATGTAGGAGGGTCAATGACTGTTATTCCATGTTTATAAAGCGCCTACTTTAACCTTTCGAATACCGTAATTAGAGACATAATAGAAAGTCAATGAGAGAGCGTACGCCAGCTTTTGTTTAATAAGCTGGTTGAACAATATCTTTAAAACGGTCATATTTTTTTGCTGAAATCACTGGATAAACCCCGATTAAATTTTTTATATTTTGGGTGAGGTATCGAAGCTACTTCCTGAATTATAAAAATTGGTCTTTAAAAAAAAACTTTAGATAGCCACAATATTTTGCGTACACGTAATTTAAAAAGTAATTTAAAAGCTTTATTAGAAAAGGGAAATTTAAAAAAGTACTCTTAGTTACTTTGAAAGTTAACTTTTGTCAAAAAAAAAAAGACAAGAAAAACCACATCATACATGATTTTACAACTATTTTAACATTTTGAAATCCGCATTAAGCAACGATTAAAGGAATAAATTGATAGGAAAACATTTTCATAGTAGGCTAGTTGCGGTAAAAAAATTAATTAGTTTGTTTTTTAGGTTATTCAAAAATAAGGAACACATATTTTTTTATTTGTAAATTAAACCAAAAATGAAAAAAGATATAGCCCATTAAAGTTTACGTGTAACATTACACCGTGCTACATTTTTTCGTACGGGGTGACGTCACACGTTACTTTAATGGGCTATATCTAAAAAAATATTTTTATTTAATCGAAAAAAGAAAAAAATACGTGTCCAATATGTTTTTTATAATCTAAAATAATGTAAAATGTAATTAATGCGTGTGTGTTAATGTGTATGTAAAATGTAATTATTTTGACCCTGAAAACTACCCTATTCTAACACATGTTTCATGCAACCTCTTACACCGTAATATTAAATTGCTTGCAGGCAATAAATATCAAACTCAAAAAACACATTGTACAACATTGCTTTGACATTTCACACACACTTATCTTTCTGGTTACTCCTACGCTCTAGGGAAACAATATGGATGCGTTAACTTACAAATTGCATCGTCGTAGTAATTTTAAGTTCACATACTTTCGTGGAACCCACTGAATTACCTTCAGGCTAAGAACTTGTTGCAATATTGTTCAAAAGAGTCGACGAGAAACGCAAAAGGTAACTGAAGCTTTACAGGTAACTTTAGGGCCGATGCTGCATTACGCGGTCGCCCGCACGGTTCCATACAGAAGTGTACCGTCACGGCTCGCCACGCAGGCACTCGTCGCTGGCAGTCGCGCCCCGCGCCCGTTTTGCTATGTAATAATAGATTAAAGTTCTCCATCGGCACGACTACATGCACACCGGATACATACCGTTTCTACTACGGGGACCGCCGCACACGACACACGCGATGCTTAATGCAGCGTAGGCCTTTATCATCGTTATCTTATCCTTTCATCTCTTAGCTGCCGGTGACTTATTTTATATATCGGTATCCCTGATATGCAGATTGCGTGGTAGCTGAAATAAAATTTAATAAAAAGATTATAGTGGATAGAGACTCATGTCCACTTTGTGTTTCGTAAGATGAGTAATTTAATCTTATTTTATATTAAATTCAATATCATTTGATGATATAATTTAACATTTTTTTTTTAAATTAAATTGTATTAAGGAATAAAATTTTTTATTTTAGTTTCTAAAAAATACTTAACTATAACTACGTTAAAAAAAACCCCAACGCTAATTCCAATTAACTAAAATTAAACTAAAAAATAGTGTCTGCCACAACAGTTACATTTACAGGCACTTTTGAAAGTCAGAAAAAATCTTTGGTCCTTGGGGAGTCAAGAGACTTTTGATGAATTTTCCACCTGAAGAAATAAAAAAGGCTTAAAAATTTTGTATAGACATGGAAAGATATATCACACAGTAGACAGCATAAGTTTCAACAATAAGCAACGAATTTTGTTGAAAACACACTTAATTATATAGTTCTGAAACATTTATGTTGTTCACCAAACAAGAGTTGACGTTTAGTTGTGTAACTTATAATAATATCTATTTATAAGATTGGTACGAATATAGCCGAGTTTGTGAAGCACTACCAACTATTCATAGAATTATGAGACCTCACAAATGTTAAAGTATATATAACTAGCTTTTCTCGCTGCTTTTACTCCTTAAGTTCTATCCAACAGGAACCCTGAAGGTTCCTGTTGGATAGAACTTAAATTGTTAGGAATAAAAAAAATATATAATAGAAATCATTTTTTTTTATTGAAAATACTCAAAAAATTGCAAAATAACTATATTTTGGGATGGTGTTTTTATATTTAATTTTTTTTTTTGGTATTCTTTTATGAAGACTTAAAATAAAAACTTCTTCTAAAAATATTTTATTAAAATAGACTATAATTATGACCAACTGCCGGTCAAATATCAAAACATGTTATAAATTAATTGGCTTATTAAAAAAAATCGCGAATCTGACCCTACGAGAACTTACGATTTCAAACGTGTTTGTCTATGAGATTACATCACGGAAATATTTGAAAGTTACCACAAATAATAAAGCTTGTTTTTTAAAAGGGCCTCGCAAAAACAAAAATTTTGAACAGTTATTGTTTTTTTTTTTATGTATAAAAATATAACCGCTGTTACGGGGCCGCGAAATGTAGACCCGGACGGAGTTCATATAAAACACTGCGTGACTACAACCGGTTCTTAATTTCTGTGGGATTAGTAATACTTGTTTAGATCATTATTCCCAACATTTCAGCTGAAAGACCTTCTCTGTTCATTAAAGACCTCCCCAATATACAGGTGTCACCACCACAAACGTCTTTGTTCGGTCTCGCACTCAACGTGTTCCTGCAACCCTCACCAGGTCAGCTCCACCTTGTACGAGGCCTTGTGCCTTCCTTCCAGCACCTGGTTCTATTTAAATACCTAGATTAAATGGAACTTGAAAATGATGAACACGAATATGCTAAGGTATTTTCGTTTAACAAAGAAATGTAGGCGAGAGCAATTCAAATATGAAACAATATTATTTTCTGAAGAATATTTGACTCTTATATTTTTAATCAAAATAGGGAAAATGTTTTGAAATGAAACTTTTGTAATTTAATCATGATTTTCATCTGAATTTTATTACATTTTGCTACAAATTAGATTTTTTTTTAAATTATCATCATCATTCGAAATTCGAATGATAGTTATCTGCTACTGAGTAAAAATTCTTCCTCCAAAGCTTCTCGATAGCGACTTATTATGTGTGTTTTCTTCTAATGTATTTTCACGGCTTTCATCAGGTCATCGGTCTACCTTTTGGGACGCATACTGATGCTGTGTCTTGTATAAAGTCGCCACTCTAAAATCTGTCGACCCCCATTTCTTTTTTATGGTGGGAAAAATCATCCAATGACAACCCCCGCTCTTGGGCGGAGCGGGATATAGTGTAAGACTCTTACTGACTAAAAGCCCACCCTGTTCCTTCGTTGCCTACGTACCGGGGCTTGACCTATCTTTCGAATTAACCCTGCCCCCAGTAGACTTCGACCCAGCTGGACCCCTGCTGTTGCTGACAGCTCCTTGAGGCGTGCGGGAACACTACGCGCCGTCGACGACTTGGGCACGGTACGGACAGTTACCGGACGGTCGGACAGCGAGCTACCCATTGCTCGCTGTCCGCAAGCCCGCGCCTACGATGGCCGGAAATCAGGATCAGAATCTCGGCGGCGGCTGGGGCGCTGTGATCGCCGCCGTTGCCGGATGCGGTCGGCCTCCTCCTTCGCTAGCATTACTGCTGCGCTGAAGTCGGCGACCGCCTGCCACTCCTCCTCGTTCCGGACCATGGCCTGTACCAAGGCCCGGCGCGAGAAATCGCCACCGCCGATCGCCCTGTCGACCCCCATTAACCTATGTTCTGTGAATATTTGTGCCCTGCCCATTACCACTTAAGTTTGGCGATATTTCAGGCTCTGTGAGTACTACTGGGGCCAGGGTTATCCGAAAGGGCGCTCGAGCCCCGGTATGAAGGCTAGAAGGAACGGGGTGGGTCTTTTAGTCAGTAAGAGTCTGACACTATCTCCCGCTCCGCCCAAGGGCGGGGGATGTCAATGCATGATTTTTGCCCACCATAAAAAAAAAAAAAAGGCTCTGTGAGTAACCTTAATTCTCTTACAGATATCTTTAATATATTTATAATTTAATTTTCGAGTCCTCTCTCTTGTGCTTTGGGTGACGTCCCATTGTGTATCTTGATATATATTTTAAATTAAAGTGTAGAGTCTGTCTAATAAGTTAAACGACTTGGGTAATTATTAGGATTTAATAAAATCTAATGTAGTCAACACGGGTTCAATAATCAAGGTTGATTAAGAGCTAGAGATCATTGTTTACTAACAGAAGAAACTTATAAAAAGTACCGAATATTTGTATTTTTTAAATGATTAAATATTATACAAAATTCTCAAGTCGGTTGACTTATTAGACAGACTATATCTGTCTATATGAACGCGATAAATTAAAAATTACTGAACGACTTTTCATGCAGATTTCACCAATATATAGTGATCCATGAGAAAAGTTTACGTGAATAGTATACATGCATATTACAGTAATTAAAAGATTTCTTGCACTTGTTGGATTCATCATTATTTGTGACGTAATTATATTGTGAATTTCATTTTTCACGAATATTGTTAGTAGTATTTTGTACATTGGTAACATTTATGAAGCTTGAATCTAATGTTGAAGTACCTGCCAAAGATAATAATGTTGTGTTTACAAACGTAAAACGCCAAACTTATAAAAATCCTTATTGATGATAATGTTGTAAATTCTAATGTAATTATTAATAATCTTTGTAATATATAACTACTAAGACTTTGTCTACTAAAATACAAGAAGTTGTGTGTTGTGCGACAACCTGAGATTTGTAGAGGGTGGAAGGATATTTGATGTTTAAGTGTCAACCCACAGGTTTGACACTTGAACGTCAAGACTTTCCTATAAATAAGATTGGTTTCTATTAAAGTCCTCTTACTTGCTGTTCAGCTCCAGACCTTTACGGACTGCCTAAGTGTAAGTTATTTAATTTAATAGCTTAATATTATTGCTAATGTTGTTTTGATTCTGTGTATTTGTTATACTGTGACTTATGTTTCTAATTATGTTATTGTTAACTATTATTTTAATGTGCCTAAAAAATACTATATCTGAGCTTCCGAGGTGTTTCTTGGCCGTTCTTCACCTCGAAGACCTAGTTTCCGAACGAGCCAGTAGTTTATTCGAATAATTGACAAGCCTATTTGAAATAAATACTTAGTCTTGTCTTTCTGTGCTTTTCTTCATAAAACCCTTTCCTTACACACCAGTCATAGGAACTTTGATACACAGTAAATAACCGTTAACCATCTTGACATTTTTTTTTTTATTATGATTTAAAGGTAGTTATAAACATGTATCAATATATATAGTTTTTCATTCTGTTCATTTCTAACACACTCGTGCAAATCTGAGGTGTGTCACTAAGTTAAAACTACGAGTATAAACAAAGTCATTTAAAACAATTTAAAAATATATATTAATACTATTATTACCTATTAACGTTGTCCTACCAGAAAGCTGGTTTTTCACCAGAACAAAAAACCATGAACCCGATTCCAGCTTATTGTGTTTTCAAACCGTCCAACAATCCACTTAAGTATACCGAATAAAATCGGTCATGGCGTTTAGGAGAAATAAGGTGACAAATATAAGTACAGAAGAATCCTAAGTAATATTATAAATGTGAAAGTGTATTTCGATGTTTGTTACTTAATAACGCAAAAACGGCTGAACGAATTTGGATGAAATTTGGCATGCATATAGCCTTTGATATGGAAAAGAACATAGGTTACCTTTTATCCCGATTCTTTAAGTACCTAATGCCACGCGGGCGAAGCCGCGGGCAAAAGCCAGTTATATATAAAGATTAAAAGACATAAAGGTAAAAAAATAAGAAGGAAACCGTTTGTCAAACGTACGCGAACTGAATTTTTGTTAAAATCAAGTTTAGAACTCGATCGTACCAATCGACTTGCGTTTAACCTGTATCACATTTATTATGACCTAAAAGTGTGGAAACTGTAAAATGGAGCCACAATATTGTACAAAAGTATCCTTTGTTCAACAGTCACGTACTCGAAAAACAATGTTTATTTGTGCCAATTCGTCATCTGCGCGATATTGTTTACAAACTGTTATTATTTTTGTGTGAATTCCGTTCGAAATAAAGATCTGTTGTTTGCTTCAAAACTGATCAATTTATTTTATTCTGAAAATCGTTTTTGTTAAAAGGTTTCGGTTTGTTTTGGGTCGAAGATGCTGAAAAATAAATGAACACCGATTCGTTTGTTATTTTTTTTTTTTTTATTGAATTGCAATTTATTGATAATCTATTTGTTAGTTGAATATTCATAGAAAAGAACGTGAAACAAAATGCTATCAGATATGTATACAAGGTGTAAGGGACAGCCCTCCATAAACTTTAAGGGCTTGCTCAGTAAACAAAACTGAACAACCTTCCGCAACACTTTTATTCAGGAAACGAAAAAAAAAATCCGCCTCGCCATACAAAATTAAAACTTGATTGAGCAGTTTGTGGAAGGCTGGCCGATTTTTTTTTCGATAGAAAAAAAAATCGGCCAGCCTTCCACAAACTTAAATATATATATTGCTGTAAACTAGTGCTTGACCGCGTTCCCACCTGATAGAAAGCAGTCATGCAATCGATGGTAGTGAAGCATTAATTTATTAAGAGCTTATACATTCTAGCCTTGATGGCAACTCAATTTCAGGTGAAAAATATTTTCTTACGAAGTCTCGCTAAAAAAACTCTTTTAAAAAACTAGAGTAAAAAAAACCTTCACAGAAACGAGAAATTTTCAGTGTCGCCGGTTTTAAATTTTCCATCTTATCACAAGGAACTTTAAGTGCTCGAGATGAGCATCCAATAATCCAATTAACTGCGAAGTATAAAAAAAAACATCATGGCGGCGTAAAAGCTAATTTTAATAAAAAGCCCGCGTCATTTTAATATATTATAGTGTCAGTAGAATTGAAAAGTATACTCCTCACTTAGACTAATTGAATTTCCATAGATTTACGTTTTATGCGACATTACTTTCAATTTACTTATAGGTTATATGATGAGATTTATTAGAAAGTACATTTTGAATTACACTTGGTTCCAGTGTTTTTTAACTATTGTTATATTATTATTTTTTGCTATTGTTTTTTATAGATTTAGCAAAATGTAGCCTTTCGTGGAGAAAAACGTTAGCCAAATTTTCATTTGTGTTTTTTTTATAAAGTTTTAAATATTTTCCTTTTTTCGACTTTTACCTTTAATACATAATTTTCAGTAAATGAGGCTATGAGAGTGCCCAATTCAACAGAAAGTGTGTAAGTGCGCATATTAGCTGCGTTTGAATGTATATCTACATAACTGTCTGCCGCCAGCATCTTTGCCCGCTTGAAAGTAGAAAATTGTTCCGAAGAGACATAATCTGGGAATAAAAAGGATCTTATATGTTATTCCAGGACATGTTCGACCCGTTGCCAGCCGTTTGAGCGTGAAGAAGTAACAAAATACACACTAACTTTCTCCTTTATAATGTTAGTAATGAAACTGAAATTAGACCTTATAAAAATTATACCAAGTATTATTATTATTTAGAAGATAAAGGGCTATGCATCACCCATAGTGTAGGGGATGTAGTCACTGCGGCCTAACAGATCTATTGTGACTCGCCACCTTGTTAGAGTAACTCTTTTAGCCCGGAGGCTTCCAAGAAATTTAGAATATATATACCAAGTAATGTTCACCTCGAAAACACCATTATAGTACCCGCATTAAATGAACTAAAAAGGGGATAATTACCGACCTAACCTCAACACCAATCGCCTTACGTTAGTCTTCTTCTTCCTGCCCTTATCCCATACTACTTGGGGTCGGCACAACACGTTTTCTTCTTCTTCCATTCTGTCCTGTCACCCGTCAAACTATCACTCCCTTTTCTTTCATATCACTTCTCACACAATCCATCCATCTTTTCTTCGGCCTTCCTCTCCCTCTCCATCCATCTACATGTATACTCAGAACTCTTTTAGTAATATGCGCTTCATCTCCCCTCTTCACATGACCATACCAAGACAACCTTTCAACTTTTCAGTCACTGGCGCCACTTTTAAACTTCCTCTAAAATGTATACTTATTTCTCACTTTATCTATTCTTTACGCTAGTATTGAGACTAAATCCTTAGTTAGCTTAGCATAGTCGGCCTTATAATGTTCCCACTGTTGGAACTAAGGCCTCCTCTCTAGGAGAGGGATCCACTAGGCGGGCCCAGTTAGTCAATGTAACATATCTTGGAATTTTTGGTTCTAGGACATGCCGGTTTCTTCACGATGTTTTCCTTCACCATTTTGAAAGCAGTGATGATGAAATAAATTACACAAAGTAATGCGCCTGGTTAGGTTTGAACCTGTGACCTACAACTCATAAGTCGGGGCCGTTACCACTCGCATACATAGCAGATCCTTAGGTAATACAAATTAATTCAAGATTGTTTCGCTTTTCATGTAGATATAATTATATAAAATAATCTTTATTCTTTTCTCCAAAAAAACCGCTTTACAATTATTACAACTGAAATAATAAAATAAAAATTTCAATAACTTAGTACGATGTAATTAAATAAGATTAAAATAATGAAGGTATAGAAAAAAAAACCTTCATTATTTGAATCTTTTTGAATATTATTTGAAATGTTTGGATTCGTTTTCAAATTAAGCAAAACATGGACTTCATTAACTGTTATTGTGTTATTTTAATTATAATGATTATTGTTATAAAACCGAGCTGTATAATACTTATAATTGAAATGAAATCTCGTTAATCCGATGAAATAATTATTTTCGTGAGAGTTTGAAAATGAATTAAAGGTAATTAATAAATATATTTAACTCTGTCGACCTTGAGACTTGTTTTTAAGAAATTGTAAGTCAAGCCATCTTTATATTGGTCACGAGATTAAACTTTTCATAGTTCCCGTAGGAACCCATAAAAGATCACTGTTTTTTCCGTCTGTCAGTCTGTCTGTCACACACATCAACGTCGCAACGACGTGCAACGCGGCGGTGCCATCCCCAGGCACCGCCTGCATTTCAATCAAACGCGTTTAAAATCGCTTCTGCGTAAACGCTCCCATACGATGAGATGTTTGAATATAGTGCGAGCCACGGCACCCAACGCAACGCTCGACGCTCGACGTCTCCGTAAACGAGGCCTTATTTATTTATTTTAATTAGAACGGCAAAATGCCAATTACACAGATTACAAATTATGTAAAGAACATTATAGAAAATATAACATATAAGTATTATAACTAAACCTCTCACGCAGTCTTCTCGCAAATCGCCAGACATACGAACAGTATCTCCTTCCATTCATCAGCGAGTAGATCTAGCCTAGGACTGGATTCAAGGGGAGCGGAACAACATTTGCGGAGTGACATACGATGTGCAACCACAAATAATTTACTCCGATTTGTGCAGGATTATTGCAGAAAATAGAAACCAAAGCAATTAGGCTATGGGACAAGGTGACTTAGTGGATTCTTTAGAAAGTGACGATGTGGTTGACGATTCAGCAGCACGCTTGCCTAAAAGTAGCTTATTCATTTTTTAGGTCAAGACCCTCTATCAGAAAACACAGACTCCTTAGCTGAGGTCCTTCGATTCATTACGAAGAAGTATGGAATGACTACTGTTTTAAATATAATAGCTTTTTATCACTTAGGAAGTAGGTCATAATATTAACTTTAGCTTTATAAAACCACTAAAGACCCATCAAGAGTTTTATAAAATTTTATTCTACCATATTTTTTTCAGGTTAGTTAGCTAAAACTTTTCACCTGAAAGTTATTCCACATAAACTGCAGTATAAACTTTCACTAATCACTGGCACTAATTAGCGTGCAAACGGCTCTTTTTAATTAGCATATACTCGTATATATAGAAGCAGCATTGCGTATTTCCAATTAAAAAATATTTTTAGTTCTCCCACGCATATAACAGTGAATTGAATGACGTAATTGGTTGCGTTTTTCAGAGTTACTGGGTCAGCTTTTTTGGTTCAAAGAAGATGCCAATTTTTAAATTTCGAATGGACTAATTACCCACATCGTTATTGACGCTGATCTTTTAAGTGGTCCAAAGGTAAGTCATGTACCTGTACGTTATGGACTAAGTCTGAGTAATAATATAAATAAGAATAAGTAATAATATTTGTTATTATCTATTATAATGCGTATCATATCCTATGAGGCAGAATCGTCGTTGGACATATATCTTCCCCAAGTGTCGCCATAACGACTGGTCCTGTGCGTCTCGCATCCATCGGATTCCCGCGAGCTTCACCTGTCCCCCTAGCCAAGTTGTTGGCCGCGCCGCCAATTCTGTTGGTCTGACCACGTGACTGAGCGTTGACATTACGTCATTCCCGTACATTTGAAGCTTTCTGCTATCATTAACGATTGCAGATTAGCAACTTGGCTAGGGGTACAGGTCATCGGTATACCATGTGGGAGGCCTACAAACGCTGCGTCTTCCGGTGTATGGTCGCCGCACTCCTGATATTTTCGTCCCCACCGACCATTTTTTCTGCGAGCAATGTGCCCTTGCCACTTAAGTTTGGAAATGCTTCGAGCTATGTCGGTAATCTTGGTTCTCCTAATGATGATCACACAAGAAACTCTGAGCGTAGCCCTTTCCATCGCTCTTTCGGTTTCTGATGAGGCTCATTGTATGTGACTACGTTTCGGAGCCATATGTCATCACTGGCAATAGTAATTAATTAAAATCAAATTATCTTTCACTATAATTTGATTTGACATCTATCAGTTCTATCACTTTAGAATCTAATCAACAATCTATAACTATACCTAAAATTAATTAGAATTAATTAGTCCAAGAGCGAGCGTAGCGACACTCTGACACAGACAGGTTAGGCAATATATATCAAAGGAAAGTGTGCCCTGCACGCTATGGTCTCTACTACATAACAGACGTAAACACTATAGATTTTACTAGTTTCTGCCAGCAGCTTGGCCCGCGAGTAAGTCGCTTCCTCTGTACAAACTTTCATCCCCTTAGAGATATGGTTTTTTAATTTAAATTAACAAAATCCATTCTTAGCGGATGTCTACACCACAAAATAGATAGGTACAGAAGACAATCTCATGTATGTAATTCACTTTTTATACCCACGCTTGGTGGACGTACACTAAAAGCGTTTGAGCTGGAATTGTTCGATGAGTGATCCGAGACGCGACCGAGATATCGTGTCCGTGAGCGGTGTCTTCGTGAGCGTTGCTCGAGCGCGCTTTGTATGTAGATTGATTTCTGTACCTATATATTTTGTGTCTACACCCTTCAAGAAACCTACCTGCCAAATTTTAAACTTGAAGGTGTTAGTTTCTGAGATGTCGTGATTAATTAGCGAGTGGTATTTCGCTTTTACATATATAGATAGATAAGAATGTTTTGTTTTTCTGTTTTATTTTGTCAAAGGATAAAATCGCCGAGAATACGGTTTTGCTTTTTGACGTGGCTTTTCAAAGGTTAAGCCATTGGTCTCGGGAGTCATTTGTAAATCTTTGACAGTCGAATCGGATAGTCAAAAGGCAGAAAATATTTGCATCAATCTTCGGCCGGCGTTCGCTCACTTGTTGTTATTCTATAGTGGCTCTAATTACGGTATTCGAAAGGTACTATTATTATTAATTTGTTTAAAATCACAATTGACCCATTTAGGGTGCTTACATTATAAATATTCCATTCCAATTTGAGCAAAATTATGTCGGATAATCATCACTAATCAATTAAATTTCACCAAATTGTAATTATTAAAATGAAATGAAATTGTCGGATTTAATTATTTCATCAAAATACTCGTATGTTTGTATTGGGGTGAAGGAGAGAGAGAACTTTTCAAAATTTTTATCATAACAAGAAATTTTCAAAACTTCTTCTCGAAGGCAGGCCGTATAAAAAAAAACAAATGTCAAATGATTCATTGGAGTTTTTTGATGGAATAATTTATAAATAATGTTTGCATATAATATTTTTTAATCGATAATTTTAACGTCGGTCTTCAGTTTTGTTAGCTGGCTCTGTCCAATAGACAAATCTCGTTTGAAAACTTTAGAGCCCTTGTTCTGCTCAATCGCCTTTTTAATACCGGAAGACGCAGCGTTGGACGGCCTCCAACAAGGTGGACCGATGACCTGGTCAGGGTCGCGGGAATCCGATGGATGCGTGATGCATAGGACCGGTCGTTGTGGCGACGCTTGGGGGAGGCCTATGTCCAACAGTTGACGTCTTTCGGCTGATATGATGATGATGATAATTTTATAGCAAAAATTCGAGACAGACACTTCGATTCTTACTGAACCCCGAAACGAAACGAGAGCGTGTACATAAAACGCGTTCATGAATTCGTTAATCGGATGCTGGGAGCAACCGGCCATGGTACCGCAAAAATAAACTAATGAAATCGTAATTAGGGTTAATTTCGGGCAGCTTCAGCCCGGTTTCGTCTGCGGTTAACCTGTACAGAACAACCCGTTTAGATTTATAGGGTTTTCATACAAGATTTACGACTGTCATTTATTATTCACTATCTGCGGTACAATCAGAATTTATGACACACTTTTCGGTATGGTTTTTATACGAATAAATAAACTATTTTACTGTAATATCTTGGCGCGCCGTATGATAAGTGTTTTTGCTGAATAAAAGTATTTGAATAATATTTTAAAGCGTAAACCTTTTGGATTTGTGTTGAATTATTTCTTTTGACGACAGTTGTGAGCGATTGTGCTGCGTGTTCGATTCTCGTACGGAAAAATATGTTGTTTAATTGTACTAGATTAATCATTCACAATATTAAAATGCCAAATCAAAAGTTACAGTGATCGCAAAAGTTCCTAATACTAGTTCCTAAACTAAGCTATCGCTTTTATTTTGGGACACAGTGTACAGTCGTCGTCGTAGCCACGATACGAGAGTAATTAACTCCTAGTGTAGTTTTAAATAAAATAAAAATATGTTTAGGATGAGGCTCTGTATGCAAAAAATAAATAAGAATAATGTTACTGTATTATTTCAGTTCTGTGATATTGGCTAGGTATGAAAAGAAAGGTCCAATATAAAAATAACATGAGTGTATTTTTTGCAAGATTAATTTCACCGAGGTCAACGGTCTTTGAATGAAAGATTAACAATAAAAGGGTCTATTGCTTTGGTTAGCCGCTTGGTTTGGTGCCCAGTCGAGAGGAGAGGTAATCATGTCCATGGGACCATTTCAAATAAACAGTTATGTTTCTACATACAGTTGCCATCACGGATCTTGAACACTTGCGCAGAAGTCAAATATTCGGTCTCTTTAATGGTGCCAAGTGCGACGCGGGGGCGGGAAGTGTCAGTGATTGGCTGGCCGCGCCATCGCGTCATAGACATCACTCCTCATTCGTTCCCTGCGTTTCAGCATGTATCTAACAACGAAGACGATTGGCTCGCCAATGTATGGAATGTGCAAAGCGATCCCCACTCTGACGCCGAGCGTTCAAGATCCGTGATGGCGACTGTACTTTATACATAAGCATAATTAGACTTATAATGTTCTGCTAGGACTCAGGCATTTTCTCTAGAGAGGGTGGGTCGTAATCTACCACGCGGGCCCAGAAGACATTTTTGGTAAACTTTGAAGGAATTTGGGATGAGTAAAGGTGACCGGTGGTGGTTCTCGCTGAAGACGCCCCCGGTGCGGCGTCTGCTGTCACAGGACGACTTTCGGTCATTGTGGGCGCGATTTTATGGATGGCGAACCATTGGTAACTCGCAGTCCCGCTGTCCGGTAAGGACCACGCCCGCATCCACGTGTACTCTAGCTTAGTGATGTGCCGTTGCCGGCAATATTGCAAATGTTTGTGTGATGAGCATAATCATTTGTTCTGTGTCTGGGTGTAATTTATCTATAATATGCATGTATTTAGAAATATATAAGTATGTTTATCAGTTGTCTAGTACCCATAACACAAGCTCTGTTTAGCTTGGGACTAGACGGCGTTGTGTGATAGTTGTGGAATATTATATTATAATTATATTATTATTGCCGTGAAGTGAGAATATTGGTGGGAATATTGTCCGAAGTATCAATATTGGTGGCAATATTGCCAGCAATATTCCCATATTAGCATATCTCTACTCTAGCTTCTGATGTTTCATAAGTGCTCATGAAGATCTACGTGAAATAAAATGATTTTCAGTTTGAGTATGAGTTCAACGTGCACCTTAAAGAAATATGAGCAAAATTGATGGAGCCAGTTAGAGCCGGCGCCTGCCAGAGCTGCTCATTGTTTGAAGGAGTCAACACAGCCCTCGCAAGAAAGGGTATTATTTAGTAAACGTCTGACACTCCCTTTCGCTCTACCCAGAGCGGGAGAAATTATATGATGATTTCTTACATGAAAAGAGAAATAAAGTTAAACGATGGTTGCACTACGAATCGTGGGTTCCGGGTTTGATAAATTTGTGTGTGTGAGCTGATAATTATGTTTGTTTGCTATTATAATTATCGTTATTAAATTCACATTGCCAAAAATATTGCATCTTTTATCACCCGAGTCTGAACATGGTGTTTGTAAAAATTAAACTTATTAAAGTACTCCAATTTTAATGTTTAATTTGAATAAAAGAATTGTATTTGAAACTATTTTTATAGCCAAACCTCAGGCTCATTTTCTGGAACGAAAATTATTATAAAATTACTGTAGCGGATTATCAAACAAACATTAATTACCTAAAAAATATTAAACAGTCTATTTGTGATTGGTCTCGTAAAGTTAACACAAAATTCAGATATATCTATTAAAAAATTGTACCGCAGCAGTTACATTTCATCAAATTCTTTATTACCAGTGACTTCAAAAAAGTATATTTTACATCGCAGTTCTCGTTTTCATAAAATAAAAAGTTACCGGCAAAAAGTTGATGTACCTACCTGACCCTATTCGGCATGATAACTTGGTTACAGTGTTGCAGACCCAATTTCGTTCGTTTGACGTCATTTTTCATATTTGATAGCATTTTTTATGAGTTCAATGTGCAACCATCTTTCCAAAAACTGATGCAGAAGTAACTGGGATTTTTTATAGGGTTTTAAGTGACAGTGAAGTCCATTATTCTTTGTTTCAGTTCATTTTCGAGAAACCTATAACTTTTTATGATAGCCATATTTTTTTAAGCAGCTGCATCGTTTCTAAGCCTGATCAGGTTTTTAACGATGCTGCTGTCTTTTATGTTAGCTGTTCTAGATATTGTCTAGATAAATAGTGCTGTTGAAATGCTTGAGATTGTACTGGCGGGACTTTTTCGAGTGAAATTCTGTTGCTTTTTATTATTCACAGATTTATTCCTTTTCTATAAATTATGTGATGTAAAATTGTTATAATTTTGTATCCCAACCGTCTATATAACTGGATAGGTGAGTACTAAGAGAGGATTTTCTAAAATTCATTATTTAACCTCTCAAGGACCGCCATTATTTACGTCAACCAATATTAATAATCAGTAAAATATTATCTGCCGTCGAGAACATTCGTTCAGAAACGATTTTAAGACTTATGTTTACTACAAATACAGTTTTAAATCGGCGGGTTTGGTGGCACAAATTTGTGCCAGCGGTGCCGCTGGGGCTCTAGAGGTTAAGGGGCTTCAACTGGGGTCCAACGTTTGTATGAAGTAAAGAACTTGTACGCTTGCAAAGCCGCTGGCAAAAGCTAGTTTCAATTAAACCATTTACAGGCAATTTTGAATTTTTATAATGTCGGTCAGAAAAAAAAAGTGAAGCTAATTTGCACGTTCTAAAGCGTAGATCTCTATGGAGAAGAACGTGCAAGAAACTAATAATAATAATATTCCACAATTACCACATAACGCCGTCTAGTCCCAAGCTAAGCAGAGCTTGTGTTATGGGTACTAGACAATTGATAAACATACTTATATATTTCTAAATACATACATATTATAGATAAATTACACCCAGACACAGAACAAATGATTGTGCTCATCACACAAACAGTTGTCCTGGGTGGGAATCGAACCCACGACCTCCGGCATAGTAGTCAGGGTCACTAACCACTAGACCACTAGACCAGTTAAAATCCATGGACACTGTTTTAAAACGTTCAGCAGGGACAGTTTTCTATACTAGCTTTTCATTTTGTAATTCGTCAATATTTTCTTACTAAAAGTAGGTTACACTAACGCTGAATATTTAAGTATTTTTATCACAAGAAAAAGCTTGGTCCCTGTGGGCTATGCCACGGGATTAAGCTTTAGTATTTATACATCAGCCATTAGTTTATTTAACCTTTCGAATGTTACACAGTCCGACATAAGGTAATTGTGTTTCTATTGTGTCTCTAATTACGACATTCAAAGACGAACGACGAACGGTTTTATTATTTAAAAGTTAATCACCGGTACATAATATACGGCGTACCCATACGCACAAAACGTTTTGGGAAACCATGTGTGGTGTGTACAGCTAAGAAGTGGAAAGACCTGCCGTATTTTGTGATAGCTGCAGTCTGGTAGTATTTAAGGGGCCGGCAACGCGATGAATTTTCATACAAACGTAATAACACGCTCATTTGCAGCTGGAGCATATTTCCAACATATTATGATGATATTCGGTTATAGACAATATTTATCTAGGTTCCTACGTCTTTCTTTTAAAAAAAAACAACAAGAAATTTAAGCGACTTCTATTTCGCACTTTTTTACAGCGTAAATGGCAAAACATGCCATTTGGCTTTTCCTGTATTAAAAATAACAATATTTCTAATATTCTCGACGTAAGAACCTAGATAAATATTATTTATAACCGAATATCATCATAATATGTTGGAAATATGCTCCAACTGTAAATGAGCGTGGTATTACTATTACTATTGGCTGGCCTGTTGGTCTAGTGGTTAGTGACCCTGACTGCTATGCCGGAGGTTGTGGGTTCGATTTCCACCCAGGACAAATGTTTGTGTGATGAGCATAATCATTTGTTCTGTGTCTGGGTGTAATTTATCTGTATTATGTATGTATTTAGAAATATATAAGTATGTTTATCAGTTGTCTAGTACCCATAACACAAGCTCTGCTTAGCTTGGGACTAGACGGCGTTGTGTGACAGTTGTGGAATATTATTATTATTACGTTTGTATGGAAATTCATCCGTCGCCGACCCCTTAAGTCAAGAGTGAATAAATTACTTCTAGGCAACCGTGTTTCATGGGTGATCACATCATTGCTTACCATTAGGTGAGAGAGTGATGAAGTGCCGACTTATCTATGTAGGTACATATGTAAAAGGAGAAACCGGGTGACTGACATATCAACGCTCAATCAAAACTAATGGGACTAGGAAATTGAAATTTAACTTTTTTGAAGTAGGCGAGCACTGTGGGTCGTTTTAAAACGCGCCGTTGACGCGCATTTTGGAAACGTGCGTCGACGGTGCGCTTTTATTCTATTAAAAGTCAACGGCGTCTGACTCGCGTGCGTATCGCGTCTGTAACGCCAAAAACGCGCGTCAAGACGGCGCGTTTAAAAACGTGGTGTGCCCTAAAAAGGGATTTTTGAATATTCAACTTTTAAGGAAGTGAAACGCGGTCCAAAGTTTTTATGTAGAAACCTATTTTCACGCAAGCAAAGCCGCTGACAAAAGCTGGTAGTATATAAATGATAACACCAGGAAATAACTTCTCATATTTCCCAACAAGAGGCTTTAAGTGTGCCTTTTAATCCTCCCTTAAAAATACATCGCTTCAATCAAATCATTTGTCCAACTTTTTCCGACTAACTTACAACCAGTCATAGGTATTCGTTCAAAAAATTTAGAAGCAGTTCTATCGTCATTTACAAAACTGAAAGTCGTAAACTACCCTTCTAACTACTGTTCAATGTTCATAGTCTCACTGAAAAGTTGTCTGTCAGTTCTTTAAACGTTTAATGAAATTTCAGTTGCCTCTAAATTAAGTGAACCATTTGTATAAATGAAAAAGCTGTGACTGAAGCTAACATAATGTAAAGTTCGTTTCAGTACAGATGGATCTTCGATCTACATGCTACCTAGTTATCTGATAATTTATGAACAAGGAATTACGCACCAAAAAGCAGTGTTAGATAACATAAGTGTCAGGGATTCCGTGATCAAGGAAACTTATCATTAATTTTATTAATTTATTTTGGAACCTATTGTAAGAAAATAAAATACTGTTTAGACATATCTATAGAAAACTTTTAGCTAATTACTGTAGCATCAAAACCCGAGAATCTGTCGAATGTTACTAAATGATTTATGTAATATGCAATATTTTTTTGTAACAGTAGGTAAACATGGTACTTTTTCTAAAAGAACAAGCCTTTGTACTTCAGGCCTGCCCCAAGTGTCGCCATAACGACTGGTCCTGTGCTTCTCGCATCCATCGGAATCCCGCGACCCTCACCAAATTATCGGACTAAAATCGATTTTTCTAAAATAATGACATAAGATTAAGTAGTAAGTAGTAGTGTGCTCTATCTACGCGCGACGACTACATCATCGTTTTCCGTCAGGTGAGGTAGTGGCAAGCTATATCAATAGCACAATGGCATAATCAGCGTTACAATGTTCCTAATGCTGGGACTCAGGCCTTCTCCTAGGTGAGGGAATGGGCCGTAATCCACCACGCGTACCAAAGCGGGTTGGTGTCTTCGAATTTTTGGTTCTAGGATATGCCGATTTCCTCACGATGTTTTCCTTCACTTCATGTTACACAAAGTGATGCGCCTGACTACCAGCATGTCCTGAACCAAAGTTCGTAGACTTGTGACATTCACCAACCCGGTTTGGGCCCGCGTGGTGGATTACGGCCCATTGCTTCTAGAGAGGAGGCCTGAGTCCCAACAGTAGGAATATTAAAAAACCGGCGAAGAGCGTGTCGGGCCACGCTCAGTGTAAGGTTCTGTAGTTTCCCGTCCGTCACAATAAGTGTACCCACTTATGAGTTTTAAAAAATGCTTGCATATACGATTATACTACAAACTTAGTTCAGAAATTATTTTGTAGAACCCTTTTGTCTTTTTTGTACAAAAACTGTTCTTTCCATCAAGTTCAAAATAATTTTCCTAGAAAGTCCTTATAAAGTTCTACTTTTCAGAATTTTTTCATATTTTCTAAACTTATGGTTCAAAAGTTAGAGGGGGACACATTGTTTTTTACTTGAGCGATTATTTCCCAAGTTATTGACATTATCAAAAAATGATTTTAGTATACTCCTATTCATTTTTAAATACTTATCCAACGATATATCACACGTTAGGGTTGAAATTAAAAAAAAAACCACTTCCCACTTTACATATAGGGGGGCACCCTAATAAAACATTTTTTTTCAATTTTTATTTTACCACTTTGTCGGCGTGATTGATATACATATTGGTACCAAATTTCAGCTTTCTAGTGCTAACGGTCACAGAGATTAAGCGAGGACGGACAGACAGACGGACAGACAGACGGACAGACAGACATGGCGAAACTATAAGGGTTCCTAGTTGACTACGGAACCCTAAAAGGATGATGATGTGCCTGGCTAAGTTGAACAACTCGTAAATCGGGGTTGTTATCACTCGGTCACTACTGATCTCCTATCAATAGTAAAAAGATAGCATTATGTCACGGTATTCTAAGAAATTTGTAACTAGACTAGAACAATGTGGCTATAACAGTCACAATTTACGAGCGAAGAATAATTTTAAAGAAAAGGGTTAGTAACTTGTCACTATCCGTAAGATATTGAGACCCTTACTTTATTTATTGCTGGATGTAACGTCTCGCGGTGCTGACGTAACTACCGTTTAGTGATTTACTGATCTTCGGTAAAGATTATAAGACTATTTCTTGAGATATCTTTGTAACAGTATGGAACTTAGAGTTATTATTTAAGAGGAATTTAGATTTGTACTCGATTTACGATAGTACTGATTTACGTATGTTTGAGATACAGTGTTATTTGTAAAACACTGACAACCTTGCACGACTGTATTACTAACATCATAAACAACAACTTTTATTCTATGACTTCTTACAAAATAGAATGCATTTAACAAAAACCAACCTTCAAGATTTAATTGTTCCATTTAACATATATGTATCTACTCTGTGTTTTACTATACCTCATCATAGCCTGCAAGACGCTCCGTGGCACTGTTGATGCGCCTGATTTACTTACTGTGCTGGCACGTTTCTTTGTCCCGGACAATTACTGCCGCGGCAAGAAGCACAGAATGTTTGCTGTGCCTCAGTGTCGCACTGTTGCCCGTGCTCAGTCTTCAATACCTCGCACTTTGGCTGCGCTAAATGATCTCTTGGAATCTTATCCAACAAACGATCTGTTTACAGATGAATGGAAGATGATTTTATTGGCATGTCAGAAGTACTGTGAGAGGAATTGATGTACGTGTTGTTTAAATGTTTATACTTTTACTCTTTGTTTAGTTACTGTAATTGGTTGTTTAACCGTTGTAATTAATTAAATAAATAATAATAAATACCTATCTACTACGTCTGTATAATGCGATGCAAGCGCGTGAAGCACACCACCACCCGATCCCCACTCCCTTCCGCTATTGTACTATCGCTAGCTTCGCATAGACTTCGTATTATTAAGAACGTTCAGTTTAAATATTTTTATTTTTGGATGAAAGTCTGATGAACTAAAATATGATACATTTTTAAAAGTCATAGAACAAAAGTTGTTGTTTATGATTTTAGCACCATCGTAATGAAAAAATGCCAGTGTTTACCAAATAACCCTACCCTAATCATGTAGCGATTATAGCAGTAGGTAATTTGCACTAGCTGTCAGTGATAGGTTTTACTGTAGAGCCCATGGTGGCTTTAATATGTTTTCCCCCATGATATCCGACACGTTATTTCCTGGGTTTCCCCCATTCCAAAAGATCTTAATTAATTTATCACGTCTTAATACAAGCATAACGACCTATTTTGCTGCAAGGGACGTCAATCAAAATCTAATTTTTTCGACGATGAGCAAAAAATTTAAAAGTTTTGGTGGACAAGTGTTTTAGCGCTTTAAGGTAATGTTTGAAAAAGGAAAATTTGCACTAAAACATTTTTTTTTATCGTAGCTAAAATTAAAGTTACTGTTAAAAAATAAATATCATTTATCATTAAAAAACATATTGAAACTACTCCCACCAGTGTTCTTAAAAGCAAAGTCAGTGAAGCCCAAAGTCCAAAATGTTGTTGTTGTCAGATATTCAATGCTAATCAAGTATACATTCCAATTTCAAGGAGATCTGTTATCTGGTCAGAGGATCGAGGAGGTTGTATAATGTTACGGTTTGTTTACTCTTGAAGAGGAAACTGAACGGAATGGAACTTGAAACGCATCGTAATACAGATATAGCGAAGTTTGAATGACGAACGGCGATGATGAGTTAGTAGTTTGTTGTTAGTTAGAGACAAGGAAAAGAATAGAATAGAATAAACTTTATTGCACACCAAAAAAGTAAAACAACTTGTACATAAAATTAAATCTATAAGTATAATGGCGATCTTACTACATGCTATGAAGCATGTAATAAGATTAGAAATTAATACAAAGAAGACGTAAAATTTCTTGAAGAAGGTGATGAACTTTGGAATTGCTAATAAGATTAAAAAAAAACCTTATAATGATAAATATTACATTTGACGGATATCAAAAGTATTACATTGTTATGGTACCTATAATTGACATCCACACCCATTTATTTTATTCGCCAATTACAACGAACTACACTAATATCTGAAGTGTGTGTATTGAGACAAATCTTCATGTTCAAACGGCTGAATGAGTTTGAATTCATTTTGACACACACGTAGATCGTGGGGCCTGGCCGTTTCGTAAGTGCCCACGTCGTCGATGGTAGTATTCCACGCGTGCCGTAAAAATATGTCAACAAAACCGCAGGGGCCCAGTAGGGCCGAAGCCTACTGGAGCCATGAGTTGACTTCTATAAAGGAAACCTGTGGTCCTGGAATGCAAACGGCAATATATAATAAAAGTCTGACACGCCTTCCCGCTTCACTCTACATTGAGCCAAAGAAGTCATTAGATGAACTTCCACCTAAAAAAAAACCAGTATGTTCCTTTGGGATTTATTCAATTTTCACGAAAGCGAAGCTACAGGTAAACACTAGTATTGATATATATAAATATAAAATATTATTATTAGACGTAGCATCTCACCCCAATTTATTTGCATAACCAAAATCGAATCACGGAAACAAGATTCGGAAAATAAAATCAAAAATTCCGCATCGCCTCCACTACAGGTGATAAAATAAATATTTATTAGTAAATAAAAATGTTCCGTATCTCGCAAGATCCCTATGGAGAGGAAGGAAATCAATTGATAAAGTTGGAGTTCGAATACACAGTATTCCCCGACAGAGCGATACGTTTTCATTTGCTTGTCGAATCTGTGATCTGTGATTGTACCAAACCGGCACATAAATTCAAGGGGAAAACATAAAAGTGCGAGTATTGTAGGAAAGGTATACAGTTAACTGGTATTTTGTACGGAACTGCTGTCCATACTTGAAAGAATTCTGTTATAATGGAGTACCTTGGGCACGACCGATTTTTTTTTCTTCTTTTTTTCAAGGACTTTTTATTACTGTTTTGACGAACGATGTAAAATTGTCTGTAGCTTTGTACGTTGATGAAATAAATTGAGCAAAGGGACGATGAATAAAAATCGAGTGCCTTTTAATTGATCAATTGGTATGTCTTCCTAAGTGGGCTGTAATGGTTCAGTTTCGGGCCCAAATCTCAAGGATTATTAGACCTTAAGTAGCATCTTGAAATTTGTGTAGAAATAAATTCCGTATTCCAGTTTCTAAGACAAGGGGTATTTGGTTTTAAGCAGCGTTTATACATCTAAAATTTTCAATTTATGTAAAACCTACCACATAAATTCCAAGTCGTTAGTAAAAAGTGTTATAGTTTCTAAAATGAATATGATGAAATCGTGTTATTGTAGTATATTTTTGACGACTGATTATAATACATATAAAAATCTTTTTTATTGTTCGATGGCGGCTCAGAAAGCTGCTTAGCCTATGTGGGACTGAAATCGAAATATTTGTTACATCTAGCAGTGGGTCGGTCAAAGCACATAATTGATGTCCTATAATCACTCGACAAGGAGACGGCGGTAAGACTAAGATATCTTCTTTAGGAATTAGCACAATGTACCTCAAACCCGGGTAGAATGGAAAGAATGGAGGGAGACCTTCAGAATTGGGTGGCAGTGGGACAGTATTAGGCTAGATATAATATGATAATTTCTTCCATGGGCCATTCTCGTATCATTTCATTAAGACAATATGGCATTGAGCACTGCTTCGCAGAAGGAGGCGAATGCCTGCCACTCCTCCTCACTCCGGATTTTTTTTTGGTGGTAAAAATCATCCAATGACAACCCCCGCTCTTGGGCGGAGCGGGAGATAGTGTCAGACTATTACTGACTAAAAGATCCACCCTGTTCCTTCTAGCCTTTAGAGAACTAGAGCTCCGGTAAGCTCGAGTTCTCTTTCGGATAACCCTGGCCCCAGTAGGCTTCGACCCGGCTGGGTCTCTGCTGTTGCTGACAACTCCTTGAGGCAAGCGAGAACAGTGCGCGCCGTCGACGACTTGGGCTGCGTTCGCACAGTTACCGGACGGCCGGACAGCGAGCCACCCATTGCTCACTGTCCGCAAGCCCGCGCCTGCGGTGGCCGGAAATCGGGATCGGAAACCCGGCGGCGGCCGCGAGAACGCCGTTGCCTGATGCGGTCGGCTTCCTCCTTTGCAAGCATTACTACTTCGCAGAAGTCGGCGACCGCCTGCCATTCCTCCTCGCTCTGGGCTATGGCCTCAACCAAGGCCCGGACTCCGGACTATGGCTTGTACGCGAAGCAACCCTTACTTTATCACTCCAAAGAATACAATTTTGATAATGTTTGATATGTTGTCAATCTATTTCGTTTTCTTCAAAACTTAGGCCCAAATACATCCCTAAACATCTTCACGAAATTGATTTTTTCAATTTAACCCTCTCTTTGAAAACATTGATGTTATACTAAATACAATTATTAGATCGG
The DNA here is from genome assembly GCA_929112965.1 of Mythimna albipuncta. Taxonomy (NCBI): domain Eukaryota; kingdom Metazoa; phylum Arthropoda; class Insecta; order Lepidoptera; family Noctuidae; genus Mythimna; species Mythimna albipuncta. Next base: position 15,997,529 of record OV815969.1, read on the forward strand.
TTCACACGTACGATTTTTACTGCAAAAAGAGGATCGAACGTGAGATAAATGGCTAATATCAGGGATTTGTGGCTAAGCGTTGGTGGTTTAATTTCCTCTAGGGAAATACGAATAAAAGCATATAGATATACGCGTAGTACCTACATATGTAAAGCGGGCGAAACTATTAAATTGGTTCTGAAATGTACTGCGTATTCGGCGTTTTATCATTGAAGTGTCGATTTTGATGTGCTGTTAATGAAATATGTTTTAAGTTGTCGGTTTGTGGTTTTAATGGTTGAAAATCTATATATGGAAGGCTTTTTTTTCGTATTTCATTACAGTCATATTGATGCATTTGTAATTTGATATGGCAATTGCAGTCATTGACCCACCTAATTATTCTATCACCACGGCAGTCTATCAGCGATAGACTCTGAAACAAAACAAATTTTCATGTTGTTTTTGACATTGACAGAGTGATTTATGAAGAAGATTTTAATGTGCTTATTATAGTAGAGAAAACTTGATTTTTTTTTTGATTGCCTTAAGGCATTAAGTCCGCCTCTGTACTCTTGTGTGCATAAAGCATAAACAAATAAATAATAAATAAATATTTGTAACACCCGTGTGAAGACAAGGCGTGCCGCTAGTATTTACATAAAAACAGAAATAATAACAAAATCGTCTTGAAGCGACATCACGTATAAAATTGAAAACTCAATTTGTTTCGATGTTGAGATGGATTCATGATAGCACAAGTTTAAACCTTAGTGGTTTTTTGCTATTTAATCTAAATAATCTTGTAATCTTTGTATAAATGATAAATAAAAAAAAAATCTATCGTAATCGTCAACATTTTGTAGATACTCATGAAAAACGATACATAGGAAGTATATTGTTAGAGTTCCTACGGAGAGATAAAAGAAAGAGGGTAATGATCTATATTGTTATGATTAAATGGCACATCTTTATGACAGACGATTCTAGTACCAATACACTGAAAAAGGAACAAGTAAAAACTTTTTTTATTATTCTTAAATAAAAAATCTAAGTCTGTTGGTCGGGGGCTGCAGTTTTGTAATAGACATCTTATATCCATTTCGTTACCATAGGGGACTAGCGGAGCCAATGTGCGCTAGTTGGTAGTAATAGTTCTTAGCCTATTATGTTCCACGTCTGGGCAAAAGCCTCCCTTTCTTATTTCACACGTCTGTCCTAGGCCGTTGCGGGCCAGTCCCTCTGGTAATACGGTAGTTTCCAGGGTCAAATAATTATATTTTATTTAGTCCGTATTTTAGATTATAAAAAAATATTGGATATATATTTTTCCTTTTTAGATTAAGAAAAAATGATAAAGATAAAGCCCATTAAAATTACGTGTGACGTCACCCCGGGCGAAAAAATGCAGCACGGCGCGGCGTGACGTTACACGTAACTTTAATGGGCCATATCTTTATCATTTTTGATTTAATTTACAAATAAAAAAATAGGTGGCCCTTATTTTGGAATAATCTAAAAGACGGACTAATTACGTTTTTTACGGTAACTAGCTTATTGTCAAGCTCATCTTTCAACCTTCGCCTTGGTCTGCCGCCATGTTGTGTTGCGTTTGATTCCTATCTAGTTCCTAGTTAGTGGTTCTTTTAGCCCATAGTTGATCTGAAATGCGGCAGACATGTCTGGCCCAATCCCACTTTAGTCTATTTGGGACGTAGAGTACCTATTTCTAAAAGTGAAACCGTGGTTCTAGAACACGAAGGGTAAGGGCTAAGATAGGTTTTAGTCAGTAAAAGTCTGGTATGTCCAAGAATCTTTGGAGATATACGGAACAGATAGTAAAGTCCCCACATACCTCGAAGAAAAGAGAGGTAGTATGGTCTGTGGGAAACTGCCCGTTAGATGATTTCGGGCTGTTGTATATGTTCAAATCGCGCGGAGAACTTTGATTGCGCGATGCAGGATTTCGTATTTTTCTTCGTAGTTCTTGCGTGGTGCCATAGATGTCGCTACAAATCAAAAGTTTCTGATTTGAAGATTCTGTATTAGTTTGCGTCAATAGGCTAGTTGCCGTAAAAAAAATAATTAGTTATAACGGACACGTATTTTTTTATTTGTAAATTAAAACAAAAATGACAAAGATATAGCCCATTAAAGTTACGTGTGACGTCATCCCGTGCGAAAAAAATGCACCAGGGCGTTTGTTATTTTTTGTTTAATCGAAAAAAGAAAAAATACGTGTCCAATATTTTTTTTTAATCTAAAATACGGACTAAATAAAATGTAATTATTTTGACCCTGGAAACTAACCTATTATTAGTTGTCAATGGATTACACAAATAAAATAAAAAATAATAATCATTTAAACTGGCTAATGGATCCAGTACCCTGTTTAAATCAGCTGAAAAAGACTGATTTTTTTCCACGAAAAATCCGTATTTCCATAAAATTTCATCCAAGCTGGTAGTAAAACGAAAGGAGAGTATGTGGATGATAGAACTTCTGGTTCAAAGGAAATTAAAAACTGCATACGATTTATGGAGGAAATATAAACGTTTGAAGGAGAGTAGCGTGTAATATAAATATGAAAATAAATTTTTAAACGTTGTTTGGTAGGTACTCAATTCCCAACAAGCTGGTATTAATAAGAGTTACTTTGCTTTATAAGTATTTTTTATTTTTTTATAAATATTTTATTGTTGGTACTTACAATAAGAACATAACAAAGAAAAACTCATCTGAAACACGTACAATGGGCGATCTCTTCCAAGTACCCTGGAATGGACAGTAATTGTCAGAACATGATTTGAACTGTCATTAGTTTGATAAAAAGTACCATTTTTTTCCTTCTACTAAATCTACCAATTTGCCTTTTTAATTACCAACAGGCCTATTCTGGCCCAAGGCCGGGCAAAGTCTTTTTCCAATATTTTCCAGCTGTTCTTTTCCTGTAGGGTTTGACACAAGGAAAAGAGAAACCTAAGCCCAGCAGTAGGCAAAGTGGGATGATGATGATTCTTTTCTTGAATTGGCTTTTGCAGCACGCGTCAAGTACATCTTACCACTTCTTCTAGCGGTACTATTCTCTAAGAAAACAGCGCTGGCCGCAGCGACGAGTCAAGAGCGCAGTACATTGGATTAACAATCCAATGAATAGATCCATTGGATTGTTAATCCAATGTGCCTATTTGGATTTCGTCGTTGCGGCCAGCGTTGCGTTCAAGGCTGTTTCCTTAGAGAATATCACGCCTGGACAGGTGTCGATATGGCGCCGTCTATTTTCAGACATTTCGTATATAGTTCAGAAGAAAACTTTGAGCTCAGTGGACCCTGTATAGCATAATCAGCCTCATAATGTGCCCACTGTTGGGAGCGTTAAGAAAACAACGCCAGCGAACTCTGTGCATATCATTTATTTAAAAAATAAATAAACACAAAATCATCTTCTATTAACAGCTATCATTCCATTTCCGAACACATTATCTTGGCACGTGTCCCGTCTCTTAATATAGTTTAAGTATGTTTTTCCTGGTTTTTCTAACGATAAATGGAAACATCGTGAGAATACCATCGTTAACATGCTATGAGCAAGCGTGTCTTTCAGTTTAAATGGGGATGTCCAAAAGTTTGCGTGACAAGTGAGAGCTTGCAGTTATTTCCCTAATTTCTGAATGAAGCATTTGGAGAGTATTTATCAAACTCCACTTTCGTTTAGAAACCTGCAAAATTTGGAATAAACTAGAAAAGTAGGTTATTTGCACGACGAAATTAAAGGCAGAATAAGAGATAACTTTTATTTATGTCAACCTTTTGTACCTTATTTACGCAAATAAACGATTTATTATCAAAGACGTTCTTAATACGCATTATTTTGAGTTTATGCGAAACCTATGAATAAAGTTTTCTCAGAATCAGTAACTGAATGGATTCCAAAAGTTTTTACACCATGTTATATTTTTTCTCAAAAATATTTTAAACTGTCATAAGTTGGACACCACCGACATTAAGTACAACATAGGTCACGGTAGGTCATAACGGATATGAGGAGCCAGCCGATAGCTGGGTGCAAAAGCAAAACCACCCCTCAGTCGCCTTGATGACCCGGTGACTATGTATTTTTGCGGACATAACAAGCTTATAACTTTTCATGATACAGTTATGAAATTTTGTACACAGATTTTCTACATAAAAATCGAGTCTCGCATATACTAAAACTAGCTTTGTATATGTGAAATATGTTCGTATCTATATATACATAAAAGGAAAAACTAACTGACTGATATTATCTTGCTTGTTGTTTGTTTGCCTTGAAGTTGCACCTACCATGTTATGTTTCTGCACCACCCTACGGTCGACTGGTAGATAATGCTTAAGGAATTAAGTCCGCCTTTGTACAGTTTTTTGTGCAATAAGTATTAATCCTTACTAATATTATAAACGCGAAAGTGAGTTTGTTTGTTTGTTACGTCTTCACGCCTAAATGGAAAAACCGATTTTGATGAATTTTGGTACAGAGATAGTTGGGGACCTGGAGACGGACATAGGCTATTTTTTTCACGCGAGTGAAGTTGCGGGTAAAAGCTAGTAAATAAATAAATTATCAACGCCCAGCCAATACTACTAGGATTAAAGAAACATGAAACTAGAAATATGAAGAGCACAAGGCTTCTTTTTACGAGCTCAAAGAAGGGGTTTTTGTTAATTCAACCTATAAGGGGATGAAAATAGGGAAATTCATTTGTATGCAAAATCTCATTCCGTGTACCAATAAACTTGAAAGTTAATACAAATAGTAACCTAAACAAATAGTGGAGATTGTCATTATTTGTTTTTAGAACTTCTGTTTTAATGACTATGTGGAGGATTCTTCTTTTTTGGGGTAATAAATTTGAAACTAGGCACAAATAATTAAAAAGTCCAAATTAATAATAAAGATTTTCATTAAAATTTTCCGAAACTACTGTCAAAATACACAAATTGGAAGGGTGTTGAAGATTTATGACAACGAAGTCACGTGTAAAGTGTGGTAGTTGAATTATCATTGACATGGATGTGAAAAATATTTTAAAATTTGGCTTAGGCGTAAGTAGCGAATAACGTTATATTGCAACCCATGTATTAGCTATCATAACTTCACATAACATCACGTCTGTTTACTTCCCAAAGGGGTAGACTGATTCGAGTTCCACAACAAGCAGAGTCGTTTCGAAAACCTCTGTACTTCACTTTATATAGGTACAAGGTGTAATTTTTTTTTTCGGTTCCTGAAAAAATTTTTTATGGAGGGTGGTTCAGTTTCGTCTACTGAGCAAGCCCTTAAAGTTTGTGGAGGGCTGTCCCTTACACCATTTATATGGCCATCTTAGAAATTGATCACTTCATAATATGACCAAGTAAGGCCAGATCGTTTTAATTGATGACATTTCAATCCTCGTTTGGCCTACTTTCTTTACCACTAACTATAATAGAAATCCTACATCAATGTTAAGGCCAAATGAGGATTGACATTTCATCAAATGTTAACGTTTTTATGCACCTATATAAGAAATTTTGAGGTATATGACGATTTTATCATCACTACACTACACTACATCTACACTATATTATTTATTATTAAAAATTTTTTTTAGGTGTTAATCTCTGGAAATAACTGGTCCGATTGATAAATTTTGTTCACCGATAGAAAATTATTCCAGAGTGACAAAGGCTATATTTTATGTACGCAGGCGAAGCTGCGGGTAAAAGCTAGTTCTTAATAAAAACAAAAACCGAATCCCTTCACAGAGGGACACGAAGTTAACATTATCTTAGGCTGACAAACATCACACGTCAAACAAAAATGAGAACACAAATATGAATAAACAAAAAAAAATATCAAACCGTATAATAAAGTATTGACCAATGAGCAGGGAGATTGGTATAATAAGGCCCAATAAGACGGACCGTGGCAGATAACATCACGGGGTAAACAAACGTTTCAATGGACCTGGGTAATAGAGCCCGCAAGTCCTTATTAGACTATTGGACCCTGGTAATAACACAGGCGAAGAAAAATATTCTTCTTTTACCCATGTTGTGAGTAATATTGTAGTTATCTATGTTACAGTACTTTTTTCTTATTACATGACGCACTTTTTATTTGTTTTATGAAGATGTTGGCGATAGATATTTTGTCATTTACATCTTTCATTATTGAGGTTGTGGGTTCAATGTTATTTTTAAGTTTACTTTGCACATCACTGGCATAAGTGAACAAAATACGATGTGGTCTGATATTGCAAACTCATTTGAGGGGTCAGTCGTGGTAATCAAAAGATTCTGATCACACCATCTTGTGGAAGACGAGCATAGGGAAGTTTGCCGTCCGGCCATCCGGTGAGGACCGAGCCCGAGCCGTTGACGGTGCGTAATGTTTCGTGCGTACCTCAAAGAAATGTACTGTGTAGTGTGTATTAGTAAAAATAAAAAATAAACTATATTAGATTTTTCTTCCTACATATGAGGTAAATTCTAGCACTATATTTTATACTAGCTGTGCCCGCGACTTCGTTCGCGTGGACTACAGGATTTTGAATTTATCTTTTTCTAAAATAAAATTAGCCTATGTTAGTCCTTATTACATCAGCTACATGCCAAAAAAAGTCCCGTCAAAATCAGTCCAGCCATGTCAAAGATTAGCCCGGACAAAAAGACAGACAGACAAACATTGTAAAAAAAAATATTTCGGTGTATGTATCGTATATATATTCATATGCATGTAGTAAAAAGCAGTCATTTCAATATTACAAACAGACACTCCAATTTTATTTATATGTATAGAGTATTGATTTTTATATAGATTTAACGACAGATTTCTATTTTATTTTATTTAAAAAGTTCTAAAAATGGATAAACCATCATTGTAGCTAAAATATTTTGTTAAAGTTATAAGCTCAGATTTTTCCGAACATCGTTTTTGAAGTCTATAAATAATATAAAAGGCTTGATAATACAATAAGATATTTCTATTGTTACCATACAATGCTTTGAGAATTATTTCGTTTGTCACCGAAATATTCAATCGTACTTTTGAACTACGAAACTAATAAAAGCTTGTACCATATTTATTCGCTTATTCTTACGATGGAGGGGCAATGAGACGTGATGACGAGAGAGAGAGATGGACGTGAGTATTTATGAAAATAGTGTAGTTTGTAGTTATGGAGAATAGACATGTGACTAACATTCAACTGACTTGACTTACGCCATGTCAGAACTTCATCATCATCATCATCATATCAACCGAAAGACGTCCACTGTTGGACATAGGCCCCCCCCAAGCGTCGCCACAACGACCGGTCCTGTGCATCACGCATCCATCGGATTCCCGCGACCTTGATCAGGTCATCGGTCCACCTTGTTGGAGGCCGTCCAACGCTGCGTCTTCCGGTACGTGGTCGCCACTCCAGAACCTTTCGTCCCCATCGACCATCCGTTCTGCGTGCAATGTGCCCTGCCCATTGCCACTTAAGTTTGGCGATTCTTCGAGCTACGACAGAACAGCTGTCAGAACTTAAGCGACGTATATCCAGCCACCTTCCGATTTCATCATAAGACCCTGGGTTTTGCCTAGACTAAAATTACTTTTCAGTACTAATCTAATGAACCCAAACATGACATGATAGTGGTATGTTTTTTGGTTAAAAACATCATATAATCACCTTCTAACTCCATCAACAGATCTTGGTCATCGCCTAAAAAAACAGTGTAAATTCACTTTTCAATTTGGCACCCGGCTTAGTCAAGTTACGACTGTTTCGTGTCGAATCTCTTTCTACAAACTGTAATGTCTCGGCGCGTAAGCGATTTTAGAAAACCATAAGTTGGTAGCCATGTTAACGCGCCTGAGTCAATCGCTCGTTCTTCAAAAAATGTAACTCGGTTATCATTTATCCATAAAACTACAGGATGTAGCAAATAAAAATTGTAGAAACAATTAAATTTCATTCATTCTATCATTTTGAAAGATGTGAACTTGACTACGAATTTTCTATTCGTTTGTTTTGACCACGTGACTTAACGTTGAGATTTTGTTATTTCCATACATTTAATAAATTTTCTACTAGCCTTAACGGTTGTAGATTATCAACTTGGGCAAGCCTGCTGTTGGCGCAGTGGTTGAGCGATTGACTGTTGCGTTGCGTATCGTGGGATCGAATTATTCCCGCACAGAACAAATATTTGTACGTCCTACAGATAGGTGTTCTAGGTCAAGTTGTCCTGTGTATGTGGATTTATTTAACCTTTCAATCGTGGTAATTAGATACACAATAGAAAGAGAATATGTGCGCGAACGCCGGCGTTTGCTTGGGGTTTGATGAAATATTTGTAAAAGTACCCACGATACAGGAGAAATTCTTAACGTGGGGCAACTATTTAAAAAGAAAAAGTAATAAATGTTTAGTGAACCCAAATACATTGATGCTATTTTAATTAAACTAACGCGCCTCACCATCAACGATTGCATGACCGTTTACTTTAAGGTCAAGCACTACTTTACAACAACAACAAAATTGGCCTTTGAGGCCCACCAGTCCAATTTCAGTTCCATCATTAGATCTTGGGCTCCACTCAAATGAGATCAAATACGATGGTGCTACCTTGTTTGATTAAGGAGATCCTATGGTCTACTTTAGCTCTATCATCAATCCGGCCGTCCGGTAATTAACCGGACCGAGCCGAGTCGTCACCAGCGCGTAATGATCCACGCGCTCCTCAAAGAGATGTCAGCAAATCGTAGAGGCCCAGCAGGGCGATGCCCGCTAGCTAGGACCGCGGGGAATTGCTGAAAAGGAATACCATTGTCCTAGGCGGTATCTCCTCGTCCAACATACCACAGTGTCTCAAGACGAAAGTCCCACCAGTGTGTGTTGCCGTGCCGTGACATATGGCTCCGAAACGTGGTCGCTCACAATGGGCCTCGCGATGGAAAGGGCTATGCTCAGGGTTTCCTTGCGTGATCGAATGAAAAATGAAGATATCCGCAGGAGAACCAAGGTTGCCGACATAGCACGAAGAATTGCCAAAATTAAGTGGCAATGGGCAGGGCACATTGCTCGCAGAACAGATGGCCGTTGGGGGCGAAAGGTTCTGGAGTGGCAACCGCGTACCGGAAGACGTAGCGTTGGAAGGCCTCCTACAAGGTGGACCGATGGGAAATCGATGGATACGGGACGCACAGGAACGTTAGTTGTGGTGTCGCTTGGGGGAGGCCTATGACCAACAGTGGACGTGTATCGGCTGAAATAATGATGATGATGAGTCCTAGGATGCAAAGGGCAACTGAAGGACACAGGTGTGGTTTTAATCAGTAATAGTCACCCAGAGCTCCCGAATTGGATGATTTCCACCCTTAAAAAAAGGTCTATCATCAAAACAGCTCAACAGTACTATATTAGCTGCTGCCAGTGATTTTAACCGCGTGACAGTAGAAAATTATCTGGTGTAAAAGGTGTTATTTGTGCTTTTCTAAGACATGTTATACTCGTGTGTTAAGAAAGGCTGAACGGATTTTGATAAAACATCAAAATCCGTTCAGCCGTTTGATTGTGAAGAAGTAACAAACATACACACACTCACAAACTTTTGCCTATAAGATATAAGCGCGAATGCAAGTTTTAGTTTAATTACATTAAAGTCGGAAAGTGCTTGAAAAATCTAATCAGCACTTTAATATAAAGTTTGTAAAAAGAACAACAAGTCCGATCAAAGAAATAAAAGAATAAGTCCTTTCTCATGCTACGCCAAACGACTGTAAAATATGATTAGAAAACTCATATAATACCCAGGTCTTAGCGCGAAGTTAAGCCGTGTGAACAACGAGAAATTCCAACTAACGCCCTACAAAGCCTACAAAATGTACTCATAAACTTTCTTGCTTACTCCTAGTCACACAACCACATGTACAATAAACTCCACTTTTTATTTCGGAAAATAAAAGTCCGCTTTACATTCGACCACGATAAAAATAATTTAATGACTAAATATTTTTTACTCTGTATATTTTTCGCATATTCGTGTACAAAAAATGTAACAAAATCTAAAATTTACACCTTAGTTGTCGGTTTAGGCTGTAATATACCCCTTATACGGGCTTCGCTTTGCAGTCAGTGTAGCGTTATCGCGATTGTGAACGGACGTCTACGGCGTAGCTCGTAGCACCGTAGCTCGCGCTACGAATTTCACTCCAAAGTGTCGGTTTCATTTTCAAGTATTTCAATAAGTTGTTGCTGTTTCTCAGTGTACTTTAAACCGTGATGTGTTGAATTGTTCCCAGATTTATCAATGAAAGTAAGTATTTAATGAGTTTGTCTAAAGTTTTTATTGGTTAAAGTTTTGTTTGTGATGGGGTCGCTAAGACGTTTAATTATTTGTTTAACTAAATAAACTTGGTGCGTTGGAATTAGTTATTAAGCTTTTGTTTATTGAGATTTATTTGTTGGATTTATATCATATTGTTTAGTTATTTAAAAGTCTCTGAAAATAATATAAATAATATTTATTTCCAAACAAATGCTGACTCAATTTACTATTTAATGTAATCCTTCAAATGTACAGGACGGTTAATTTTATCAAAACTAAAACTGTATCAGAAACAGTTACACATTATTGTTACTTTAAATTATTCAGATCAATTACTCAGCCACACCATGCGATTTATGATACATTCCCTGTTTTTTAACCTAATTAGTTACAATGCATTAGTTAATTTATTTATACAAATACTAAAATAATACAAACATTTAAAAAAACACTCTGCTACTTCGCTACCCATAGTAAGAAGCCAAGTTGATTGACATTGTTAATGTCTTGGCTAAAGCAGGAGCTAGCCATCTGGATTCACGAAATGTCAACCAATTTAACAACGAATTTCTTTTATCAATTATAACCGTGAAGAGCTGACAGATTAAATTTTCTTTAACGTGAAAATGAAATGAATTATTACCTTATAATTATATTATTAGTCGGTTAGATGTAGGTAACTCCTGAAAGTTTAGTCAAATTTTTTTTAATCTTGATATGCTCACGTTTAGCCACTATCTCACCTGATGGTTAGCGATGTGGCCGACGATGGAGCACGCTTATCTAGAGGTAACTTATTCACTCTTGACTTAAGGACCCTTGGGTTGTAGCTCAGGAAAAACAATTCATCACACAAATCAACATGATCCATCTTGTGATTTCTTTCATATTTTTGACTAAATTAACCAAATTCCTATTATTCCTATTGTGAAATACTCAGCCGGAGTCTGTGTGTATATATATATGTGTGTGTCGTGACAGCTACAATCTGGAGATATTTAAGTCAAGAGTTAATAGGTTACTTCCAGTCAAGCGTGCTCCATCGTCGGCCACATCGTCCATCAGGTGAGATAGTGGTGAAACGCGAGCCATCAACAATATTAAAAAAAACATTGACAAATAATTTATATTTAGATGTGTATGTGGTTCTGTATCAAAAATAGATATATAAAAGACAAATGTGTGAATGTGTAAAGCTTGTCATCTTCGATACACACAAAACAAAATTCAGAGATTGACATTCAGATTCAATAATTGACAGAGTGATAGACAACGCCTCTACGTTGTCGATCAATTTTTCAGCCGACCGTTCCAGAAAGGAGAACACTTTTTCGAGATTATATCATATATGTATATCGTACCCTTATTCCAAAAACCAATGGTCTGCATTTTGTATTATTATGTTATATTAATATATTCGATCCATTCTTTAGTTTATTTACTTTTTGCTAAAGCTATCTTTGTAAATAAGTGTTTTGCAATATGCTAATATTCAATTTTACTTTGATTCAGATTCGTCTTGATGATACGAATCGCTAGCTATATTTAACTTAATTTGGGTAAAAAATGTAGATAGTTGGTTTCTGTAATGAGGGTACGATATTTAATGTTTGTACATCTATTTCTTTGACACGTTATCTAACTCAAACGTGTAAGATGGATTTTAACAAATGAGGTACCATTACATTTGTCTTAACAGCTAAAATGATACAGGATTACTATTGAATAATGAAAATACCTGATAGAAATTAGTTAAATTAAGATATTGTACTCGTAATAATATACATATATATATTAATTTCAGCAATAACAAAATTTAATAATAATGAAGACAATAAATAAATAAAATATACCAATACTTAGACATAATGATATAATAACATGCATAATTTAATTTAAATAGATAGGCACATGATTTATTAATAATGATGACAATAATAAGTGAAATATCTTTATTTTGTTAGCATTTATCCTCTCTCCTAGCTTTGCTGTGCCGGACGGGTTCCATATTGGTCTTAACTATATTTTTATACCATCTATATATGTACATATGGAATGCAATAAAGTATTGAGTATTCAAAAAAAAAAAAATCAAATGACAGCTTATATTTGGTAAGTGTGGTCATGTTTTCTGTGACATGATCATGTGAGATATAAAAATCAAGGGCTTGAGGGACAATTCCAAAAACTTTAAAGTCATTAAAATATAGTAAATGTTTCAAAGTCACAATGTACTGTATGTCGGGCTGGTATTCGGAACTTCGCGTCTAAAGCGCATATTTTGCGTACGGGGAGGGGGGGACAAACGTGTCCACATTCAACTTCTCTATTAAGGCGAGCAGCGCCTTGGTGTTACTGACCATTTTGCGGAGCTGGGTTCTCAAAGTGTAACTGAATACACTCTTCAGTGGTCTATGAATACAACGCAAATCTCTGAAGAATTGCGTTGTTTTCAGAGACGACTGGGCAGCTTAGAAGCAGATGAACTGCTGTCTCGTTCTTCTTCATGCAGGTTCTGAAGAGTGGGCTGCCTGTAACTCCTATGACAGAGACAGAAACACCAATGACTTGTCAAGTAGTTAGTTTAAAAATTAATGATCGCATTAGATTTTTATTATTAAATAAATCGCACCTAAAAGTGAGACGTGTCTGAATTTTACTGAAAAAAAAAACATCGTGATCATTTATCTGCTTTTGCTTTTTTGCGCCAGCGTAATTCTTTAGAACATTATTATATATTTTTATCCTCTATCAAAATGAACAGTTTATGTGAGTTAATTTCTTTTTTAATTGATGTAAACTAGTGCTTGATCCTATCTGATGGTAAGCAGTGATGCAATCTCTGATGGTGAGACGCACTAGTTTATGAGCCCATTCAATCTTGCCTTGAAGACACTCAAATTATAATCGGACGGGAAGTCCTTGCAGTCCTTCGATGTACGCGGTATAAACTACGAGGCAAAACGCTTAGTCCGGACCGTACGTGGTTGCAACAACGTATGGTGGATACTCGTCGTACGTCGGGTTTTCCGATGGTAGAATTGAGATGGCGGAATCAATTCATGCAATTCCTACACGCACTCTCCAAAATTTATTTTTTAAAACACCGAAAGGCTGTGCGCTAAAGCACGGTAACTATCTTCCTTTCATCAATGAAAGTATGATCCTTGTTTGATACTCAAATGTGATTGAAAATAACCTCAATTTTCAATCAAATCAAGACATAGTACATATAATATCCCTCTTCATCTACTCTACGAGGTCCTAACCTAATCCCATTCATGAGTTCGTAACACGGAACTCCAGAGTAATGTCATTAATTTAATAATATCCGGAGTACACTGCTGACTCATGTTCCTCAACTGGTAATCCGAAGTAATTTTATACGAGTCTTGGGAACAAGAAAATGTCAATTGAGTGTATTATTATTAAGGATTAGGGACCTCTTAATATGATTAAAAAATTAAACCAACTTCAATGTAAAAAACTGGGCAAGTGCGAGTCGGACTCGCCCACTAAGGGTTCCGTGCAAACTACAATTCCCGAAGGGAGTCTCGAAGATTTTTCCGAATTGAAAATTTGTGTGTAACGTTGGTAACAACAAATTTAAAGTTTTCAGATTTTTTTCTATATCTGTGCTATAAGACCTTGCTTTGTGCCAAATTTCAGGATTCTAGGTCAACAGGAAGCACCCTATGAATTTCGATCATTGCGAGAATCAAAATATACGTTTTTTTGCGACATAAATGTCCGTATCTTTTTTATTCGTTAACTTTTTTTTACAGCTTAAAAGGACCGCAAACCTGAGTATATGGTTTTAATTTCAACTCGATACCTCCACGCGTTCTCGAGATAAAGGGTCTTGACAGAGAGACAGATGGACGGATAACAAAGTGATCCTATAAGTGCTCCGTTTTTTTTCCTTTTGAGGTACGTTACCCTAAAAAACCGGCCAAGTGCGAGTCGGACTCGCCCATGAAGGGTTCCGTAGCAGCTAGTAACATAATATAAAAGTTCTTGTAATGTATTGTAACTTTGATCGATGTTTTAATAATAGTGTATTTTTTTCGGTTTATGACGCATTAAAAAAAAACTACTTACTAGATTTCGTTCAAACTAATTTTCGTTGGTAGTTTTTATAGTAATGTACATCATATATTTTGACGTGACAACGTCTTAAATTAGGTTGCGGCTGGGAGTCACTTATGAAAAAGTGTAACGCTCGGTAACGTTACGATGAGTCACCGAACGAGAGAGAGGCCCGCCGAATGCCTTGCGTCTCTCTCCCACTCAACTATGATCGGTCTGCCGCGCGCGCAGCACTAGAGAATTAGGCGCATTGAATCGGCGCATGCTTGTGTCTCTGTCTTTGTCTTTCTCGAACGTTCTTGGCGTTGGAAAAAAAAAGACGTTGTCACGTAAAATCTTCGCCCGTAAAACCGACTTTACAGGCAACCATTTTTTTTTAGTTTTATCATTCTCTTATCTTAGAAGTTAGAGGGGGGGGGACACACATTTTACCACTTTGGAAGTGTCTCTCGCGCAAACTATTCAGTTTAGAAAAAAATGATATTAGAAACCTCAGTATCATTTTTAAAGACCTATCCATAGATACCCCACACGCATGGGTTTGATGAAAAAAAAATTTTTGAGTTTCAGTTCTATGTATATACCCCTAAAATTTATTGCTTTTTTTCTATTTTTGTGTAAAAATCTTAATGCGGTTCACAGAATACATCTACTTACAAAGTTTCAACAGTATAGCTCTTATAGTTTCGGAAAAAAGTGGCTGTGACATACGGACGGACGGACAGACAGACAGACAGACAGACAGACAGACAGACAGACAGACAGACAGACGACAGACATGACGAATCTATAAGGGTTCCGTTTTTTGCCATTTGGCTACGGAACCCTAAAAACACTGAAAAGTAAAAAATAACTTTAATTTCGGCAGTCTGTGTTTCTATAATAGATAGTTTTGTCTCTTCGTTATTTAACAGAGAGTGGGAGAGGGAGAGTAGTATATAAGCAATATAGCTTCATCCATCTTTCTAGTTCACAAGCCTAACATTTTAACAGGGCATTGTAAAACCTACCTTTTCATTCATACAGTTGGTAGCATTTTGATTTAACATTAAAATGAATGATGAGTGATTTCTCATGCATAAGGGAATTACTTACACATTTAAACAATACAATTGCTTTTTCCCAAGAGTGGTTCGAGTTTTTCTGATTTATTTCTTTATAAAGTAATTGATTATTTAAAAGGTTGCCATGTCCAGTCAGTTTTCATCAGTTATCTGTCAGCTGAGATGGGTCAGCGGACAGTGACAAAACTTTTACTAAACTTAAATAAATCAATGAATATCTGGGATTGTTTTCTCGTTCATATTGATAGTAGTTTTTGGACACTTTGTCGTGATTTATGTCACACTTTTTGCCTTTTCTACTTACATATACATTTTTAGTAGATAATCATGTCATATTAGTAGATCTTTGACAGTCGTTACAGTGTACAGACGCCAGTAAGTTTGACCATGAGTCTACTGGGCAACAAAATACTCACCCACTTAGACCTCCACAACCTAACTGGGTTATGAAGGTATGACAGACAGTAGCTCCAAGAAAGATAAGGGTTATTTATCCGCATCCGGTTATGACCTGTTCATGACTTGGGTTTTAAATATCGGCGATTGGCGCAGCGAGCGGGGCGGTATCGGTATGTGCTGCGATCTTACCGCTCGCCGCCCCATGCTTAGCTACCGCTCATAGCGACAAGGTCATGAACGGGCCGTTTGACTGAAAGCCAACCACAAGCTAGTTGGGAAAAGGCTAGAGAGATGGGACAACCTGAAATAACTTGACCTGAATGGAGCGAGGTGGATGGGCTAGCTTTTACTGACTAAAACCCTCCTATATTCCTTCAGATGCTTTTTAAGTTCCAGGGCCGTGGTAGGTACATAAATATTTCGAACAATTTCACAGCCCTGGCAGTGATGACAGAAACACTATGATTCAGTTAGAGTCTGTCTAAAAAGTCAAACGACTTGAGGAATCTAATAAAAAGTAAAATAAAATAATTTTTATTTATCTAATTATTTATTTATTTATTTAACAGTTCATGTACACACTTAACTTATACAAGAAAAGAAGACAGAAACAGAAAAATAGGTACATAGGTGATGCTTATTTCTAACAAAATCTCTTCCAGTATACCCGAGAAAGGAGAATTATAAAAAAATAGAAGTAGACACCGTGTGTAAAAGTGACAGGAAAAGAAACAAACAAAACAATTATTATAAGAATATACTTACCATATGTATGTTTTGGTTAGGTTGCAAAGAGATGATCATTGTTTACTAATAGAATCATATAATAAGTATTGTGTGTAATATATTTAACAGATGTTTTTTATTTGTCTAAAATTTCCAAGTCGTTTGACTTTTTAGACAGACTATACACAATACACCCCCTTTTTTAGTAATCCATTCTAAAGTGGTCCCGGAAAAATCGCTATCAACGATAACGCCGCCATTGTACTACCCATACATTTAAGTTGGTGTAAAATTATGTTACTCTCTTGGAGTACAATAAAGTTTATTCTAATCTAAACTAATATAAGAGTATTGCTATCTTTCTCTAACACACAAAGACATGAAGAGACAAACAGATTTTAGCTGTCAAAACTAGTTAAACTATATTGTTAAACTTCAACATGTAATCTTAGTTGTTCAACCAGAGGCTCATCGCAATGAAAAGGGTAGACACTTTGTGTACTCAACATGAAGTAAGATGTTGGTGATGGAAATTAGTTGGTGTTCGTTGGTGGTTACTATTCTGTTATATGATACTGTTAAACGATGTGAATCGGGAAGTCTTGTCAGGACTTAAAGATTGTTCAAAAGATTAATAGTAAAAAGTAATGGAAAAGTTGCAATAAAAAAAAAATGATGAATTGCATACAAACAGCGTCTCCACACGAGCAAAATGAAAATGCTCTAGCAAAAAAACATAGGTTGGAGGTATGAGGCCAGAAAAAGTGATCATTAAAGATGTTACCAATTGCCGAAAAGAAATAAAGTTTTTATCGTGAGACTAAATGACGACCAACCAACGATATTAAAAAGGCTTAAAGTATCCCCGATTGACCACTGGGCAGAGGCCGACAGACCGCCACCTGGTGGTTAAATATGCAAAAGGAAATCCAGCAAGTGTGTCAGTGCACAGACAAGCCAGAACGGAGCTCTTTTGCTCTTATACAAGTAGACCCGACCCCAGCTACACTGTGAAGAGGGTTGGACAAAGAAGAAAAGGAGAATTAATAGTATATCATAACATAATCAGACTTTTTAATGTACCTACTGCTGGTACTCAGGTTTCCTTTCTGGGAGAAAATTTCAGTGCGGGTTGGAGAATGTCACATGTTTTCGAATAAAAAAAAAAACAATAATGCTGTAAAGTTGCACTTACAACAATAATTTTGTTTCACACAGTGCTCCTATGTATGAAGTCACACGACCCTTTACCGTTTTAATGAAATAAAAAGAAGCCTTTTTGTCGTACTAAACCACGCAATGGGTTTTTTTTTTTGGTTGTAACTGAAGAAAGAGCGATAAACGAGGGAACCTTGTGTATACGATTTGCACCTATACAAAGCCGGATCTGGTCGCTAGTATTTTTTCCATTTTCAAATACAGTAATTTTTTTTTATGTGATAAGTTTAATTAAGGCTTCAGAGTGACTAATAAGAAAGAGAAGTCCAACCTGGTTATTAACGTCAAGTTCATCACGCCCATTCGACAGAATATATAATATTTCAAATTGTTATATATAGATACATACATAACGTTAACGTTTGCTTTTTAACCAACTCTGATATTGTTTTCACTGTTAATTTTCTATTTTTGAATATTCTATTATTCACAAAGTGGTTAGCTAATTTTTTTTTCAGACATAGTTGTTTCTAATTTTATGATTTCCATATTTGCTTAATGACCAACTATACTACTCGTATATAGCTAATACTAGTAAGTCACCCAAGCTTCGTACGGGTTCATTAGATTTTTTTTAGACAGAAAGACGTGGTGGGGGCTATTGTAATAATTTTTGTCTAATACCTATGTAATTATTAATACTAAACTTGAATTTTTTCTTGATAACTACCGTCTTAAAATACCAGAGTAAGACAATTAATTAAAGAAAAATACAATATATTCAGCTTTTACTACGTAACTTAGTAAGCACTTACTTAAATATGAGTCCATAAACCTCGAAGCCACCCCGACAAGATAAAATATTCTTATCTGTGCCGTTGTTGAAATATGCAAGTTCATAATCAAAATTATTTTCCTATAGTACATTGGTTACCACAAAAATTGATCCATTTACGTAAATATGCCTAAGTCACGGTGAAATTAGGCGCACCCTGTAACATTATTAATGAGTTTCCGATATTGCCCCCGCTCACTTCTGAATTTAATAACTTACCCGAAATTTTTGAATTCGACATCTTTTTTTTTATTATCAGCATTTTCAATATTTCCCATGCTGTGGTCGGAAGGTGACTTAATTTAGGAATCGGATTTACTTTTTGAGAATTATTTATGGGGATCGGATAAGATGTGGTTACCCTTACCACGATATTACGCCAGGGGGTATTTTATGATCCACATTTTTTTGTTTATTTGTTTTCTGATAAAAATGTTTGTATTTTGAATACATTTTTGCCAGTTGTTTCGCCTATATGAAAGTGAAAAATATATTACTTACGTTCGATAGTGATAAAATGGCATTCTATTAGTGAAACAACTTTCAGAATCGGTTAGGCGAATTCAAAGATTTACCCCCTACATAAGTTTATCTTTTTGTAATATTAGCATAAATTATGTTGAATAATGATTTCAAAAATGTTTTTTGTCATACATTTTTTATCATAATAGCTTTTGCCTGTGGCTTTGCCCGCATACATAAATAATAGACTATATCACTCAGGAATAAAGCAGCTTTTTATTAATGTTTTTTTCTTTATCTGTTATTAACTAGTACTTGATTGCGATCCTGCCTGATGGTAAGCAATTGTAAAAAATTGTAGCAATCAGACCAGTACTTTCAGAGATTACCTCCTACAAACAAAAAACAAACTTTACCTTTTTATAATATCAGTGTAGATGTGGATACAAAGTCAAAGTACTGTCAATTTACACCACTCGTACAACACTTTCGAAACCAATTATTGACATTTTTTGTTTAGTTTACTGGGTTGTATTATCGAACTAGTGCGTAGATTCATTAGGTTTATTTTTTTAACGGTCGTCAAGTAAATTCTTCGGTTCTGAGTGAAGCAATAGGGTGAGAAAAAGTGTCACTCTTTTACTGACTGAGAAGACGTCTGGTTTCCCCCAACGTCTTCTTTCAGTTGACATTGGCTGCTGTAATTCTTTTGAACAATTCAACAACCAGAGAAGCAGGCAGAGATAATTAGGCAAGAAACGTTATCACGAGTTCTTAACGCGATCCATTTGACGATCCAAACTGAACTGTTGAATGTGTAAAGTAATGGAGCTATACAAAAATATTTAGGGTATACATATAACTACATCCCTCTTTCTCGCTCGCACGCTTAACACTTTAACATCTCATAGCAAGGCTCTTGGTAGTTTTTTTTTTTTAATTTCCTGACATTTAAGTCGCAGGCGGCATGTTGAATTCCGAACGAAACGAAGGTTGCTGATTTTAATCCCGAACGATAATGAGGGATTTATAAAATTAACTCCTGAGCATTGCGAGGGAGTATAGTGAAGTGAGGAATTTAAGCCGTTGGTGTAAAAAGTAGAGTATGCAACACGGGGATAAAGCTGTCTTTGTCTTGGGTGGCTTAAATTCCTCACTTCACTCAGGTTTCTTTATTAACTCCCTCGCAATGCTCGGGAGTTAATTTTATAAATCCCTCACTTCGTTCGGGATTAAAATCAGCAACCTTCGTTTCGTTCGGAATTCAACATGCCGCCCGCGACTTAAAGACACTGCTTTATCCCCTAGTCACATAAACTACTATTGTATGACGTATAAAACGACATTATCGAGCAGGTGGTGTAAAAAAAGTATTTACTTTTAGGCCAATTTATAGAACAATCTTTGCAGAAGCACGAGCAGTCCTAAGTCTAGCTTTTACCACCTTTCGACCATTTGTCCCTTTTTCGGCTCATCAAATATCAGTTCGTTTTATTGGCTGTAATAGATTTCCGTTAGACTCAACTGGTTTCAATGTTGCGTGGAATCGTCTTCTTGTTACGGCTATAATTTGTCCCATTTCAAACAGGATGTGATCCGTTGATTATCTACTTTTTGACTACGGCTTAACTATTACAGTTCTTCTTCTTTCCTACCGATAGACTCAGATTTTATTTGATGATATTATTATGAGTATATATTAAACTTTCGCTGTATGTATGTATATACAAATACTGAAGCTTTAAGTGTTTAGTTACTAGACCCGCATGTAACCTTTTTTTTTATGGTGGGAAAAAATCATGCATTGACATCCGCCCTTGGGCGGAGCGGGAGATAGTGTCAGACTCTTACTGACTAAAAGACCCAACCCGTTCCTTCTAGCCTTCATACCGGGGCTCGAGCGCCCTTTCGGATAACCCTGGCCCCAGTAGGCTTCGACCCGGCTGGGCCCCTGCGGTTGCTGACAACTCCTTGAGGCGCGCGGGAATAGTGCGCGCCGTCGACGACTTGGGCTTGGTCCGGACAGTTACCGGACGGCCGGACAGTGAGCTACCCATTGCTCACTGTCCGCAAGACCGCGTCTACGTTGGCCGGAAATCGGGATCAGAATCCCGGCGACGGCGGCGGCGATAACGCCGTTGCCTGATGCGCTCGGCCTCCTCCTTTGCGAGCATTACTGCTTCGCAGAAGTCGGCGACCGCCTGCCACTCCTCCTCGCTCCGGACCATGGCCTCAACCAAGGCCCGGCGCGAGAGGTCTCCGCCGCCGATCGCCCCCACTAGGGCACGGCGATGCTCCGCCCAAGCAGGGCACACCTTGACCGTGTGCTCCACCGTGTCCTCCGGGCGTTCCGCACAGTGGCGACACCCGGGCGTCACTTCCGCATGAATCCGGTGTAGGAAACTCCCGAACGAACCACGTCCGGTGAGGACCTGCGTCATGCGGAAGGTAAGGACGCCGTGAGGCCTTTCCAGCCACGCCTCAAAGAGGGGACTTACCGCCATGATTGTGGCGTGCCCAAGACCCGCATGTAACCTATGAAGCAGTAATGTTGTCGAAGTAGGGAATGGACTTTCTCACGACTCAGCCACTGGGACCCCGACTCCAATTTGCAGTCAGTGAAGGTCTGGGCTGGCGAACGGCGAGCAATAGGAGCTACCTATACTACGCCGTCTGGCCGTCTAGTAACCATGTGGACCGAGCCCGAATCGTCGACGGTGCATAGTGTGCAACGCGCGCCTCAAGAAGATATCAGCAAAACCGTAAGGACCCAGCAGGGTAGAAGCCTAATGTGGTCATGGGTTGTGTGAGAGAGAAGAGAAGCTAGGGTTCCTGGAATTAAACCAAAGAAGGAATATTGGAGTGAGTTTTAGTTAGGTAAAGTCTGACATGCGGGAAGTCATTGGATAATTTAGCACCTAAAAAAAAGACTTACAGAGTGACAGATGGACTGATCAGCTTTAAAAATGCATTTGAAGATGAGAAGTCTCCAAAGGCATTTATAAAGCTCATCAAAGCTGTGACGTAACGGATGTCGGTAACAGCTGTCTGGCTTGCCACTCTTGTGAATTTTAAAAATACAAACAAAGTGTTTTTTCATAATCTTTACTGCTAGAAGACTTTTACAAGATAAAATAATTTACATACATTGTAGTGCAGTGACAGTGATCATAAAAACATTATTAATAACAATAAAAACTAAATCAAACTTAACCAAGTGCAAAACGCCTACCCGAAACTGTACAAATAAAAACTAATAACTAAATAAACAAATATACATTAATTATATTGGTGCTACGTAATATAGTTATACTACGTATGTTTTGAGTTGTGAACTTGTGACGAGATAAGGTTCTCTAAAAACTACAGAATTTAGGGATAACATTGCCGTACAATACGCGCTGTTGACGCCATCTGTGATTCCCCGGTGGTACTAGTCTGTGGTGTTTGTATACATTAACTATAAATAAATAAACCACGATTATGGCGAAATGTGGCGGCTGCGGTCAGTTTTTGGCCAGAGCTGAATGTATTTGCTGCACGAGGTGTCCTGGGTCGTATCATCCCACTTGTATCGGTGTTACATCTACAAAGGTGGCGCCTAACTGGTTGTGCCCGGATTGTAAAATGAAGATCCCAAGGAAGGATAACTCGGCCACTCCTGTCAAAGGCCCGTCTGATGGTGTAACAGTGAGCAGCCAGCCAGGTATAGTTCAGTCTCCACCAAGAACTCATCTAGCAGCGGTAAACCGGGGTGCAATGGTTGAGAAATCCACCAAAGAACTAGCAATCAACCAGCCTATTCAACCCCTCTCCCCAATTACAACAGAGTCTGGGGAGCTCAGTGTGGCCCATGAAATTCGATGTTTTCGTGAGGAGCTAAGTGCCATGCGAGTGGAGTTGCGACTGTTCCGGGACGAAATGGCGAGTTTGAAGGTTGACATCGGGTTATGTGGGGAACGAATGAGCGTCATTGAGGGTAAGGTTTCCCACCTCGAGAAGCGTTTTGAGGAAACGGGCCCATCGTCTAATGATCACCTTGAAGAGACCATCTCTGAGCTGAAGATGCAGTTGAATGACCGTGATCAGGATCTTTTGTTGAATGACGTCATAATCACGGGTATACCGGAAATGAAAGATGAGAGCCCACTACATATTACCCAGTTGGTGTCTGTTAAGCTGGGTGTCACCGTCGACGACCGTGACATAGTGAACGTGGAGCGCGTTGGTGCGGTGCGCCGCAATTTCACCGCGGCGGGCAGTGAGGACATGGCAGCTCCACCGCGGCCGCGCGCGCTCGTTGTGCGTCTGGCGCGCCGCACTGTTCGCGATCAACTGTTGAAGGCGGCGCGCGTGCGACGCGGCCTCACCACTACGGACCTCGAGCTGCGCGGACCCTCGAGAAGGTTTTATTTGAACGAGCGACTGACGCCGATCAATGGGAAATTGTTTTTTAATACACGTCAAGCTGGACAAAAGCATAGATTTAAGTATGTGTGGACCAAAGACGGCCGGATATTTGTAAGAAAAGATGATGGTGTGCCACCACAACGCATTCGTTCTGACCTAGATTTGGTTCGAATTTTTGGTAACGGTTCGGTTTGTCTCGATGTTGGAATATATAAAAATACGTTTAAATTTTAATTATTGTTATTTAGTTGTTTTTGTTAGTGTTTGTTTTAAATGTTTTCTAATTCATTTATTTGTATATTTGTGGCCGCAGCTAGCCCACCTAGCCCAGCCTAAAGGGTGCGTTTTTTTGGTTGGCATTTTCCGCAGTCGCACAGTTTTGTCGGTGCCCCTCTCCCACCTTATTAATTCATTAAACCCCAAGCGAACGCCGGCGTTCGCGCAGCTATTGTCTTTCAATTGTGTCTGTCATTATCACGATTGAAAGGTTAAGTTATTGTTATATCTTTATATATCATATTATTTTAATTATTTTTCACAAGTATCTCCTACATACTTAGTTTTTTTTTATACTTACAATTACACTACAATTTAACATTACATTAACTATATTTAATCTAATTTTAATTACACATGGGCCTATTTTAGCATTGTTTTATATTATTCATGACGTCTTAATACATATTATAAGCCATTTAACTGCACACAGATGTCGTTTTGTGCTGCTAAGTGATATTGAAAAGCTGCAATGAATTCAAAGTACATCAAATTTGGTTTTCTCAACCCTGGCTCACTAGGCACTCGCCATGATGAGTTTATTGCTGCTTTGGAGAATCATGACGTCAGTATAATGGCAATAAATGAAACATGGCTAAAGACGGATCAAGACGGACGTGCGCCCACTGTGCCTGGGTACCGGTTGCGGCATGTTCCACGTCCGATGAGCGTGCGCAGTGGCCGCGGCGGCGGCGTCGGATTTTACGTGAAACGCGGTATTAGGGTTCATACCCATTCGCACCCGGTTGACCCTTTTCATGAGGCTGTAGAACAAATGTGGCTTGTTCTTAGTACTCATGGTGTGAAAATCGCTATCGGAACTGCGTACAGACCGCCATGGATGGATGTTGAATTGTTTTTGGATGCGCTAACCAGTTCAATTAATTCCATGACGTTTTGTAAACACACCATTCTCCTTGGTGATTTCAATATTAATTGTTTGAACCAAACTGACCCTAAAACAAAGAAATTAAATATGTTCCTTCAAAGTCTCGATCTAACTCAATTAGTGACATCGGCAACTCACTTTACTGCCACTAGCGAGACTCTTATTGACCTGGTGTGCACGGATGCGACTGCGCGCGCCATTGAGGTGGACTGGATTAGTGCGCTTGGTGCGCATGCTTTTATAACTGCTGTTTTTCATTTTAAGAAAGAGAGAATACCGCCAATTATTGTAACTCGTAGAAACCTAAAAGCTATACCATTAGACAAGTTTAACGAGGACATGGGCTCAATGGATTGGCTCGCATCGGGTGACGTGAACGCTATGGTGGCACAACTCAACTATAACATCACCATACTTTTTGATAATTATGCTCCATGTGGGACTCGGGTAATTAGGAATAGGTCGTATCCATGGATCACAGATAATATCAAGTTTATGATGCGTCTGCGAAATCAGGCGCACATACGGTGTAAAGGGTCAGTTTCAGAGAGTAAACTATCGTATTATAGGGAGTTAAAAAGTCTAGTAAACAAGTCTTTATACTACGAAAAAGTGGCTTATTTTAAACACAACATAAATAGTAAAATACATCAACCCAAAATTCTGTGGAAAAATCTAAAATCAACCTTGTTACCTTTTAAAGCTGTATCGGAATTACCCTCTCATATCAATGACCCTGACGAAATTAATTCACATTTCTTGAATGTTCCAGGTGATATTATGGCACCAGAATCATGTTTAAATTTCTATGAGACTCACAGATTTAATGAGGCTGTTTTCTCTATTAACTCTGTAGATCAATCTGACATTATCAAAATTATATCAAAAATTAAATCTAATGCAGAAGGTTTTGACCACATTACGCTTGACATGTTTTCTCTGACTCTCCCTCAAACTTTAGATATCCTGACCTCTATTGTTAACTGTTCCATTTCTACATCGAGCTTCCCGGACCTGTGGAAAATTGCCGTGGTCCGTCCGATTCCAAAAGTGGCAAACCCAAGCACTGTTAAGGATTTAAGGCCAATAAGTATTTTACCCTTCCTGTCAAAAGTGTTGGAAAGGGTAGTGAATTCCCAGCTGAGTACATATCTTGAGCAAAATAACATTCTACCGGAGACGCAATCAGGTTTTAGGAAGGGTCGTAGCACTGCAACGGCTTTGTTAGATGTTACCGACAATATATTATCGGCTCAAGATGAAGGAGAATGTACTGTGTTGGTTCTACTAGACTTTTCACGGGCGTTTGATGCGATTAATTTGTCTCTTTTGCTTGCTAAGATGGTGTATTATGGTTTTGACGAGGCTGCGGTTGCATGGTTTAGAAACTACCTAAATAACCGTAAACAGCTGGTAGAAATAAAGGATGCAAATGGATCGATTATTTTTTCAGACATGACTCCAGTTGTGAAGGGTGTTCCACAAGGATCTATTCTGGGACCTCCTTTGTTTATTTTGTATAGTGCTGATATTGTAAATGTTATAAAAAATTCTAAATTTCATATTTATGCGGATGACATTCAATTATATATTTCTTTTAAACCCGAGGATTATGAAACCGCAGTAAAATTATTAAACGAAGATCTAGACCGTATCGTGGACTGGTCAAAACAAAACTCCCTATTACTAAACCCAGCTAAAACTAAATATATGCTTTTCGGTTCTAAGAGTCAACTAAATAAGATAAATCATAGTCATGCAAAAGTGATGGTAATGGGCCAATGTATTGATCGTGTCTATGAGGCGAGAAATCTGGGTTTGATCATAGACCAAGAAATGCACTATGAGGCTCATATTGCAAACAATGTGAAAAATTGTTTCTACCGTCTGAAGGTATTGTACAAGATGCGCCCCTATCTAAGTGAAGAACTGCGTGTACAGCTGGTTGAAAGTCTGGTTCTTTCGAAATTAAATTATGCAGATACCGTCGTGGGACCTAGACTTCTGGCACGTACTGTAAAACTTATTCAACGGGTCCAAAATGCTTGCGCGCGCTTTTGCTTCAACGTACCACCGAGGAGTCACATTACACCTTTTCTAAACAAGCACAATATTTTAAAAATGAAGTCGCGTCGTAAGTTACACTTAGCTTGTCTCCTTTTTGGTGTCATCAAAAATAAATGTCCGTCATACCTGTACTCAAAGCTTGCGTGGGTAAATAGTCACCGGCAGCGCAAGGCCAGGCGGTGTGCTCAGCAACTGGCTACTCCGCATCACCGTACTGCAGCCTTCAGAGGTAGTTTTCGGTACATGGCTACTAAGTGTTGGAATAACATTCCTCCACCGATTAGGGACCTGAAAAGTATAAATACGTTTAAGGCTAGTCTTAAGAATTTTATTTTGAGTTCACAAATCGATTTTAATGATGTTAATATTGATAAATCATTTATATAATTCAATAATTACATGTCTATTTATTTATAATTATTATCATTCAAGTAAGCATTAATCGAATTAATCACCAATTAAATACATATGCATTCTCTAATTTTAATTTTACTCTATTTTAATCATGAAATACAAAACTTACCACTATGTTTTGTTCCTAATTCCAGGTAATAAGGGAGTTTGTAGGTATATAAAGTTTTTGATGTATATAATCAAAGTAGGCAATTTTTTTGACGAGCGCGTTGCATCCGTGTCGCCAGGGACCACATAGTATTCACTCCACTTTCGTTTTTGCTTCCATTCTACTCCTTTCCAATTTGTAATTCTAAACCTTGACAATCTAAATATAACTTTTTTCTGGAAGCCTAAATTATTTTATGTAATATTTGTATTATAATTGTTTTAGAACAGGATAGCGGCTAGTCGACGAGCCGGTGCAGCGTTGTCTGTCTCGATTTATGCGTCATCAAGTCAACCGTCGCATCGCGCGATGCAGTATGTTTCCCGCGATATATTTTGTTGAAATAATGTGGGTATAGTGAGAAAGTTGGTTTGTAACTACCAGGGCACATTTTATATAATATTTAGTTACATACCTATTACAGTAATACTATCACACAAATACACTAGTATCAATATTTATGTACCAAAGTATGGGTTATATTTATTTATATATTTATTTATTTAAGTATTTTTTCTTTACCATCATCCGTGCGTCACTGCGGGGTGCCAGCTGAAAACCAGCGCTGGGTGTTTGATGCCCAGCAATTGCTGAGTTGGTGACCCTTTCGGTTCAGGCACAGTCACTGCAACTGTATTGTATATCTGTACCATTTTTTTAATTTATTGTTTTATGTTGTGGTATATTGTATTGCTTGCGCCGAATAAATGCTATTCTATTCTATTCTTTCTATTCTATTCTAAAGCAAAAGAAATTAATGTAAAAAAAGATTTACATTTTATAAAATATTTTTTAAATATATAGTGAACGGTCCTGGTGTTGTGCGAATGCACAGGTCAATTTTAAAATTTGAAATTGACAGTGCGTTCATTTACGTTCCTTGCGTTGGATGTATAGATACAAACTTGCAGAACTAAGAACTAACCGACGACGACAGTTTTCAGGTTTCATTCAATTACTGATTACTGAATAACTGTAATAGTTTTTGATTAATGTATTGACTTTAATTAAAAAGCCAATAGACGGCACAATACAATAGTCACAAAAAGTTACACTTAATCTTTTTCCCGTGGTGTCTTCATTCGGATTTACAATGGGCTGCCCATTTGGACCATAGGGTACGGATCCCTTGCTCATGGGCCACAGGCTAGTAAGTTCTTTTTTCATTATTGAAAAGTTTACGCTTGACCACTATCTCACCTGATGGTAAGCGATTATGTAGTCGACGGCGGAGTACCCCTGCTTAGAAGTAACATTGACATAAAGAACTCTAGATTGTAGCTATCATGAAACATAGACTCAGGCAGGGAAATTCACTCCTCAGGGCCTCAAGTCTGCTGTTACAATAGTGTCAGAATGGTCATTGATGTCATAATTGTCGATTTTGATAAGTTCGGTAATCTACTAAAATAATGGCGTCATTATGACTTTCCAATGGTCAACCACTGACACTCCATTGAAAGAAGTGACATAGAATGGTAATCTCGTAAATATTGAACAAATGAATATTTGACGTTTGCGTAATCTGCTAAAACTTTGACAGTTTATTTGATCAGTGTTTTACCATTAGAACGTGTGTTATTGGTTTTAATATGCTCAAAATTATCATTCTACTGAACTGAAGTTTTTGTATAAGCTGTATTACTTTTTGGTGTACAATAAAGTCTATTCTATTCTATTCTATTCTACTACAATTCTATTACAAGACCATTGACCGATCAATGATCGAAAATTATGAATTAGCAGATTACAAACTTTTAGCAAAATGACAATGGGATCGTATTGGCATGATGAATTTATAAAAATAGCAGACTTGGGGCCTTGGTGTACACACAATGAATTCGTTTATGAGTTGGTCTAATATTTTGAAAATCATTTAAGGTAATAAACAAAAATGGTTAAAAGGTACAACAACAGCTTTCTTAATTTATTTACTGTCTACATTTTCATTTACTGGTTTTAAAACACCAATTATATTAGCATAAGCCGATTCTTCATGATTTCTTGTTAGTTGACTATTTTCGTGCCCCAAGTTGAGCTCTTCATAAATTAGTTCACTGGCGGTAGCCTGAAAGTAAATAATAAATCATTATCTGCCTGCTCTTGTCACGTTTTAATTGGTGTCGCCACAACATATTTTTTGTACCGTACGGTGTCAGAAATAAAGAATAGCACCATCCCATTACTTCCCGTGGGAGTCGTAATAGGCGACTAAGGTGGGAAGATTTAAAGTTTGTGCATACTATAGCACCTTAGATCACCGTGTGGTGGTGAGTAGGCCACCAACAACAGCATTCCCAAGGAGGATTAGTGATAGGGTGGCAGCCAGATTGAAAAAAACAAATATCCAAATTTTTTTGCAACTGTTTTGGTCGTAATGGCATGCGACATAAATAATATAAATTTGTTTAATGACACAAATCAAATATAACAAACTATTTGAAACCTTGGCTCCTCAGCCAGGTAACAATCAGAATTATTTTGCTTCCAGATCTGGCAAATGAGCTGCTCGCGAGCCTTTCGCGAGCCACTTGCGAACTGCACGCGTACATTTTATGTTCGTACGAAGCGCGCGCGGCGCAGGGGCTTCTTCACGTGCGCTGTTCGCAAGCAACTCGCGAGTGGCTCGCAAACGGCTCGTGAGCGGCGCATTCGCCAAATCTGGACGCATCATTACAGGTGCAGTGTTTGCTTAGTTGCGAATAGTCTATTTTGATCACATTTTTTATAAAATTGTACAGTAAACTTACATAGGTATCCAATTCCATTGCTTCATCAGATTGCGAATTTCGATAACGATATTTTTTGACAATTATATAAACCACGAATAGAAAAACAGTAATCAATAGTACAGATGGTATAATAAATATGAGCTTATTAGTTGGAGAAGTTGTTTGTTTGTCAGCACTAACTGAAAAGAAAACAAAACAGTAAGTAAATAAACTTTTCGACCAAATCACTGTCTCCGCACACGGGCCACAAAAAAAACGCCGCTTCAAGCTTCTTTTTGAGGCAGCCCTTTTTTGTTGCTCGTGCTCGCCACAAAAAAGCGCTTGAAGCGGCTTCAAGCTTTTCCGGAAACAAGGTGTCGCGCGCTTCAGCTGTTTTTTGCGGCTGCTTCTAGCTTTTTTTGTGGCCGCTTCGAGCGTTTGTGTTGGCATTTTTTTGAGGCCTTATAGCTACGGTAGCCAATATCCACGGAGATTTTACCAAGTACGCACGAGATCTTATAGTGCACAAGTATGTGCGCAAACAACGATGCACTCTCCGTTCCTTTAGTCCTATAAGATCGCAATTAAATACGATCGGGGAGAGATCAGGGCCAATTTTATACAGGAGGTACATAAAACGTAATAGTATTTTTTCAAAACGGTAAAAAAAAACTGGGCAAGTGCGAGTCGGACTCGCGCACGCAGGGTTCCGTAACATCCGTAGAAAAAAAAACCGCAAAAATTGCGTTTGTTGTATGGGAGCCCCCCCCCCCCATAAAGATTTATTTTATTTTGTTTTTGGTATTTGATATAATATCAAATACTAAAAAAAAAATCATTTGTGAAAATTTCAACTGTCTAGATATCGCGGTTCTTGAGACACAGCCTGATGACAGACAGATAGACAGACAGCGAAGTCTTAGTAATAGGGTCCCGTTTTTACCCTTTGGGAACGGTACCCTAAAAATAGTAAAATAAACAAATACTACTATTTATAGAACACTTACTAGTAGCACTTTCAATGCCAAATACAATCTTGGTTGATTCTGTGATGCTATTAGCTGATGGTTTTTCACTTTTATTATTCTCCGTATCTACAGTATACAATATATTATGGAATTATTATAATATATAGTATTTGATAAGTACAGAAAGCTCACCTAAGTTATTTTCTATACTTTTCAAAATACTAGATTCTGTCAGCGCCTGAGTGAACGTCATAAATTATCTTAAAAAAAAACATACTCCAGGGAACAACAAACACTTAGACACACATAATATATAAACTTTCACTTTTTAAGATTAATATGACTTATCCACATTACAGGCATGATAAACCTTATAATAGCGCAGCGACTGCGCGCGGTCGATATGTTTAACTGCTTGCAGTTGTACGTTCGACTTCGTGCAGTCATGATATCAACTGCACCCGGTCGGCTGCAGTCGAGTGAAGTAAATATCAACTGCCTTGTAGTCGTGCCTTCAAATTTACGAGCTCGGCTATAGTCGTGTAGTGTCAACGCACGCTGTCCATCGCTAATCGCATAACGTCCGTGTGCAGTTAATTACAAAGAGCAAACGCACTTGTCACGACATTGTCAACTTTATTTTGAGGCACTTAAAGATCGAATCATACACTAAGCTTCTGGGCTAGATGCGTGGCGCAAACAACGCAAAGTCAGATCAAACTGCATGCAGTTGAATATATGGACTGCGTGCGGTTACTGCGATGCAGTCCGTCTGATGGCAGCCTTAGTTCAGATGTTTTAAGGATAGTTATTATGTTGCCGAATCGGGATTGTGACGATTAGGAATAGCATACTCACTTGCGTTACTAGTGATAGGTATCGTTGCTTCCGTCTGTGACACATCAGCTACAAAGTTCAAAATTAAATAATTAATAAATATGTCTTTATGAAACACTCAGTAACAATATAATGGAATAGAAAGAATGAAGTCGCGGGCAACAGCTAGTAGAATATAAATACTTTTATTCGGGACAAAAACAGCACAACGGTTACAAACACAAAGTAAAAAAAAAACAAAAGTACAATAACAATATAAGTACAAATAAGGGGTATTTGTACCTATAGGTATTGTTATTCTACAATCTACCATCTGAATAGATGTTTTCACGATTTCAGCGTTGGTACCGTAGTGAAAAATAAAAATATAATTTGTAAAGCGTTTACTATGCAAGCTCATTACTAAATCGGCTAGCAAAATGAACATCGGTATAATTATTTAGCGAAGTTTACAAAAAACAGGTTAGCTGAACAGGAATAAAAACGAGCATATAAGCATATTATAGGCACTTGGCTATGCTTGAAAAGTTGACTTAAGTTAAAGTTATAGTTTAAATTGACTAAATGGTAATAAATGTATTAAAACCAAAGTAGTGATGAAACGCCCCCTGCGTTCGGTTGTTTTAAGACAAGATATCGCATCTCCGCTCAAATAGTATCACAACTCAAAAATCAAATTATTGAGAAAAAGGCTTTTAGTTAAGTTCTAATAATTCAGGGATGTGACGCTACATATAAATACAAAAAATGGGTCATTAGTGGGCAAATAATTGAATTACAAATTGACAATATCTGACCTTAAAGTATGATGAATTCTGAAATGAATATCATCATAATAATCATCAGCAAACGATTTTTTTTTGAGTCGTAACACTATTTGAGCGGAGAGGTGCGATATGTTGATGAATCAGGAATTCAGGTGTGTATATGTAGGTTTATATTATATTGAATATATAATGTATGTTTATTAATATATATATTTGTTCACTTATTTCTTATTAATCTTTTCTTTTTTTTATGCACCGGCCATGTTTTCTCTTCACCACTCTTAGTTGACTGGTAGAGAATGTCTGAGACTTTAAGTCCGCCTTTGTATGTTTTTTGTGCATGAAGTTTAAATAAATAAATAAGTTTGACGATTTGAGAAATAATAATACTCACTTGTGTCGCTTGTGATAGTTGTTGTTTCATTCGTCTGTGAGTTTTCAGCTGCAGAATTTAAAAATATTTATATTTATTTCTATGACATATTCATCGATAAAATATATGAGGCCCAAGCTTTAAAGATGAACTTGTGAACAAACTAGATACATTTTATGATTTTTTGAAATGAGAATAGGTGTTACACTGTTCTTTACCTGGTTTCAGTGACAAAGGCATTCGAATTAAAACGTTATTGGTACACAATTTTGCGTTTAATTCATTAAACCCTAATAGAACGCCGGTGTTCGTTCTGTCATTGTCTTTTTTATTGTGTCTCTAATGACGGTATTCGAAAGGTTTTTAGCTTTGGCCAAATTGATTACCGCTGAGTGAACGCAAATGTAATTTCTTCAATTACTCACTTTACCAGAAACAATAAGATTATTGTTATATCCGATGAAGTTAACCAACTTTTAGATATCATTTCAAAAAATCATCAAAACCTTTAGATACCACTTCAATAAATACATTTTGTATTTTTTAAATAATAATGGCCTTAGTTTAGTCCCTTGAGAAACACTATTACAGATGTCGTTCGAATAACATACTATTTGATTTTTAATGGAATTAATTAAATAAATTTAATTCATTTATATGAATTATTAACCATTTGATTTTAATTTGATTGAATTAGACATTGAGTCGTACATTAAATAATCTATAAAGTATCAAATGCTTACCTGAACACTCATTCCTAAGATCTACTTCAATTATGCAGGGGCAAGGTCTTAAACATTCATTCATGTCTGAAAAAATATCAGTATCACCAGTCAATACGTATTTTACAACATAACGATAAATTGCCTGAAGAAGTAGGCAAAAGTTTTTAACATTTCCATAGTAAGGTTTAGGATCCATGTTAAAAAAAATCAAAGTATTTACCTGGATCGAACCGAAAGGCATTCAAAATGTAAAAACCTGTATCTACCTGATCCTAACAGACCCGGGATTTGAGGCTCTGCAGTCATTCTTGTGACCCCGTTCAATTAGCCGAAAATGAAAATTTTCTACAAATAAACTAATTTAATCTATTCTTATAAAGAGGTTTTCGTATGTGGAGATGTACGAGGTATTTTCGGAAATTATTCATGCGATTTTGAAAATTCTTTTACTAATAGAAAACTACTCTACCGCTAGGGTCATTTATTTATAAAATATGCACGTTCCTTGCTGTAGACTACAGGAGCGAAGCCAAGAAAAAAATTCAGTATGCAATAAGATTAAAAAGTTATGCAAGATAACAATTAATGTCATAGTTATAATAACAATAAATAAAATAGGGTCTTAAAAAAAAAATCCTTCTTTAAATATTGCTCCACTCTCGTTGGGCGTAACTTAATTTTATATATATAGCATGTAGCTTTTTTTGATAAATGGGCTATGCAAACCTTTTTTTTTTATTCCAACTAGTAGTTTCTCAGACTATCACAATCAAACCAACAAACAAACTCTTAAGGTTTATAATAATAGTACTGTTTTCAGTGAACAAGCACGTGTCAGCTACACCGTAACCGGTCATAATCAGTGTTAAGCATTTTATTTAAGTGATAAAGAGGAAGTTTTGTTCTTAGTAACCATGACAAAAAAAAACATGAAAATCGAAAATATAGTAATTGTGCCTGCTTATTTTTATAATAATAAGTTATTGATAACATGATCAGTTAAATACTCATTAGATTTTTAAAGTCATGATATCTCTCGAAAGGAACGTGCAAATTGCTACATTTAAAAAAAAATATACAGGAACTGAAATAGACTTAAACATGTAGTAATTTATTTTCCTAAGAATTGAAACAATACTACAAATAAAGTATCATTTTGGTGTTCTAAAAAAAAAAGACGTGTGGCACTCGGGGACTGCCGCGGTAAAGCTATTGCATAGCATTTTTATCAACTTATGCAATTATAATTATTTATTTATTTTATTTATGCAGTATTTTTTTCTTTGTTTTTTTTTTCTTTGATATTAATTGAAGTTACACTTTCACACATTGAATTGAATTTTGATTGATTGTTCACTCATTTGTTTTCTTATCGGTCACCACGCTCAGAAAACAAATGAGCGGGGGGTGTTAGGTTATTTTCATTACGAAATTTCTGGATTCGGTCTCCACGCTCAAAGCCCGCGACAGAAGCTATGCAATAGCTTAAAAAAAAATGGTTGCCTGTAAAGTCGGTTTTACGGGCGAAGATTTTACGTGACAACGTCCATGCGCCGATTCAATGCGCCTAATTCTCTAGTGCTGCGCGCGCGGCAGACCGATCATAGTTGAGTGGGAGAGAGACGCAAGGCATTCGGCGGGCCTCTCTCTCGTTCGGTGACTCATCGTAACGTTACCGAGCGTTACACTTTTTCATAAGTGACTCCCAGCCGCAACCTAATTTAAGACGTTGTCACGTCAAAAATTAAAACAGGTTACACCTGTTTTTGTTTTTTTAAAAATTAAAACTGGTGTAACCTAACTATGAAAGTCTTTATTATATTAGTATAGAGTTAAAGATTCCTTCATAAAATGTATACTTAAGACAACAACTTTAAGCAGTCTGAAAAAATAAATAATGAATTACAAAAACTATCCAAACTAATCTTACATTCAAATTCTTTATGAGCTGCCTCGGTATATCTACGTGCATCAAAAATTCTTCCTTTTAAGATCGTTATATTCTTAGAGCATCCATGTGTTGTTTTTAATGTTAGATACAACGATATATTCTTAACGTCAGACTTTAATTTAGATTTGAATGGAAAACAATCTTTTCCATCACCGTTTTCTAACAATATTTTGGTTTCCTTTTTCTTCTGTACATCTGGAAGGTTAAAGAACAATTAAATATTATTTTTTTTTAATAAAATACAGAATGTCTCAGAAATAATACACTTTTTTGGTAATAAAAAAATATATACATTCGTTAATTTGCAAAACATGGATAATTCAAGACATAGAAAAATTTGGATGTCGTGTTTTTCGGCTCTGCCACTCTACAAAACGATCTCACATTCATGAAAACGAGCCTCATAAGTTGAGTAGCAATGTTTTTGATTTCTTATCTAATGTTTTCTTTTAACCCCCTCACAGAGCTCAGACCTTCTTTGGATCTACAAAAGTGTTTATTTCTGAGACCCTGTATAGTATTATACCACCAAGCTAATAAACAGCGTTTTGATAAAAACCGGCCGAGGGTTTGTTGGACCTCGCGCATTCAGGGTTCCGCACCAAGTGTGGAAGTTGTTTAGTTAATTTAGTAAAAAAATTGAGAAATTGTGAAAAAATCCTAAATTATTTTGATCTCCAAATTTATTTCAATTTCAATCTAAAGTCAATTCGATTGCAATGTCAATTTTGTCGTTACGTGATTTAGTACTCTTGAAAACAATATTGTCAACATATACGATTTCACTTAGTTCTCAAAATGGTCACGCAATTTTGAACCAATTTGGCGCTAGCATTGTATTCAAGGGTACAAAACGTCACAACCTCAATGTCTACCGCTCGGAATTGAACTCAAGAGTAAGCCTGCCGGTTTGTGCGATTAGATTTGCTCGCGTGAAAGTTGACAATAGGCGAATTGCCGTAAAAAATGTAATTAATCCGTCTTTTAGATTATTCAAAAAGAAGGGACACGTATTTTTTTATTTGTATATTAAACCAAAAATGACAAAAATATAGCCCATTAAAGTTACGTGTAACGTCACGCCGTGCTGCATTTTTTCGCACGGGGTGACTTCAGACGTATCTTTAATGGGCCATATCTTTGTTATTTTTTGTTTAATTGTAAAAAGAAAAAAATATGAGTCCAATATTTTTTTATAATCTAAAATACAGACTAAATAAAATATTTATAAGTATTTTGCTCTTGGAAACTACCCTATTATTATAGAAAACAATACTTGTGACTGACTGACGCATCAACATCCAGACTAAATCAGAGTATGCTTATCTATAATATGTATGTATTTAGAAATATATATAAGTAAGTTTAACAGTTGTCTAGTACTCATAACAAAAGCTCTGCTTAGATTGAGATTAGAAGCCGTTGTGTGATAGTTGCAGAATATTATAACTCAAATTCTCGTCTATGCTACATGCAATCTTTTTTATTCTATTTATCGACTTGCACTCGGCCGGTTTTTTCCAAAGACATACCTTCTTCATAAAATATCGTGAAGAACACATCAGGAGACAAATTTTCGAAATTAAATATCACATTCAAATCATTGATTGCAGGATATAATATGTACTCGGAAGTAAATGGTGATTTCATTTTTTTCGGTTGTTTACCTAAAAATTAAGAAAATGTATAATATTCTGCACATTATTGTACATATTATTCCCAGTTTCTTATTTGTCCCAAAACAAAGCAAAACCGTGATTTTTACAAGAACTTCATCATAAACCCAAACTAGTTCAGGCTTTTGATCAAAAATCTATGGATCTATGGTTTATGATGAAATTGAGTTTAAAATTTGTCATCTTCTGGTTTTTCACCAAAAACCTAGGTGTTTACCACACATCCATCTCAACATTCTCATATCCGCTACATGCAATCTTTTTCATACGTTTTTTTCACAGCCCAACAATATGAACAATACAGTACGACAGGTCTTATTACGGATTTGTAAATTTTGCCCTTCAACTTGAGGGGCATCCGTGGGTTGCAAGTTGTTCCAATGACCTGTCGCCATTTCATGCATCCTGAATCGATTCGATGTTTCACGTCTCTGCCAACCTCGCTGTCTCCTTAGATAAGCGACCCGAGGTACCGGAAGTCGGAGCAGATTGTTATGGGCATTCCAGCGAGAGCTAAGGGTATAGGAACGGAGAAACCGCCAAAATCGCAGAACAAGTATTCGGTTTTTGTTCTGCTCAATTTTAAACCAACACTCTCCAGTCTGTGCCACTACACCTCCGATTTGCTCTAGGCCTTTAAGCCACTCTCGGCAACCGGCAAAATGTCATCGGTAAACAGCATACACCAGGGAGCCACTTCCTGGATGTCCGACGTCAGGGCGTCCATTATCATCAGCCGACTGCCACATTGAAGTTGCTCACTGTAGACTGGACTTGGGTAATGTATTGATTGTACTTGCTCGGCTCAACTGCACATACTTCCCAGGCACCCCTTTCTCCTTAAGGGTCCACCACAGAACCTCATGAGGTACCCGGTCATATGCATTTTCGAGATCAACAATACCATGTGCAAGTTTTATATATATATAGCAAATATGGCATCGGTTGTACCCCGACCAGGCATAAAATCGACTTGGTTCTGTGAAATTTCACTCTCTTCTCTTAGTCGCCTTTCAATAACTTTCTTCCAGGATTTCATAGTATCCGTTCTTCATTCCTGCTACAGCTATTCTGACTTCATCAATACTAACTACTACATTCTCATTAAACCCACAAAAAAATATAAAATTATGACACGAAAACCAAATAATCAATATATGTAACTTACAAATTTCATCAATGTCACAGTGATTTGCGTTAACTGCCCGGACTGATAACACTATTGCACACACTTTGAAAATTATAGAGTTCATAATCACGTTTTAAAAACAAAATATGACTTTTAGAATTTATAATTCTAATACGGAGCGAATAAATGAGAGTGTACTATAGTGACATGCGTTTGATTCACTGATAAATTATTTATTATAATTTTAAATTCTACAAATATATTACATAATTTTACAGCTATCATGTTGCTCGTATATCCTGTAATAATTTATTTTCCTGTTATTTTGACTCATAAGGAAAAAGAGAGTACGACATATGAAATTAATTATGATATTTCTGGTTCAAATGAAACTTATTATACATTCTGGTTAGTAATTATTATATATAATTTATCAAATAACTATTTTCGCTCTAGGTGGAGCGAAATGGTGTTAGACGACTTAAAATCACTAGTGTTCTTTCAGTCGCCTTTTACGTATCAGAAGCCTTACCATGAGTTCTTAACGCGATTTATTTTATGATCTAAAGTGAACTGTGAAAGGGATGGAGCTTTGTAGGGTGTACGCAGTACAGCTTCATCCTTCTCTCTCAATTGCACAACAGACATTTTAACAAGTCATGGTAAGGTCAAATCCTAGGGTCGTAACTGTTCCGAACAATTGCAGCAGTAAACAGGTTTATTTGTAAAACATGAAATACTTTGCAGGACTGTATTACTAACATCACAACAACAAGTTTTGTTCTATGACTTTTTACAAAATATAATTCATTTACCAAAAAACAAACCTTCAAGAATTTTGGTTCTATCTAACGTCTGTATGACGCAACGCAAATCCATCAAGCACCTCCGCCGCCCGTTCTTTTAAATATTTTATTATTGTATAAAAATCTGATGAATTAAAAATATGACTCAAAAATAAATTGTTGTTTATGACTGTTACGCCATCAAACGTGAACACGCCATATCTCAGAGAAAATAACGAGTAGCATATAATCATTAAAACGCATTGCTGTTCGAAAGGTCTAGAATGGTTGGACGTAGTCAGTCTTAGAAAAATCTCGAAACATCCACAACATACCTACAAGTAGTAGTAGGCATTTATCTAACCGTAAGGGAAATTGTACTCTCCGACGTTAACAATAGAGTCGAAATTCGCATGAACGTGACTCTTATTATTACGAGCAATAAAAATGATTTATGACTTCGAGAAGCGATTCAAAGTTCTGGAATTCTGGATAGATCCGGGGACGTCGGTATCTAGAATTTTCTTGGCTCCGCATATAAATACGAGCCCCCAGCCGGAAGCGAGTCAGTTGTGATTTCGACTGCGATCAAGAGCGAACTACCCTAGTACTTGAAGTGATTTTACTTAACGACCAAAGCGATAGTGTAACGGTACTCTAGTGTTAATTGCGATTCGGATTATTGTTGACTGGACTAATTTGTTATTGTTTGTGGTGAATAAAGTTGTCTGTTAGTAAATCGGCATTTGATTACCCACGTACGTAACATGACGAAGTGACATAGTCCTGAGGGGTTGCTGGTGTTATATAAACTGATGCGAAATTGTTATACAAATATATACCACAATATTATACAGATCATCTACGTGTGCTTCGTAAGGTTTCGAGCTCGTGAACATTCTGTGTAACGGTATTACAGTAATACTACTTATTGTAATGATGTGTCAACCTCCTTGCATTCGCGCTTCCCAAACAAACAGTTAACCCTTATAACCAAACCTTGTATAATTGTAATAAATGGTTCTGATGAAAATGTATTTTATCTGTTGATGAAGCCAGAAGACTCCTTAACCGAACCCCATTAGCCAGAAGCACTATCTTACCATCAGCATATTTCTCAGATTGCATCGCACAAAAGTATAGGAAGGAAAAAGTGCAATACAAATTCTAGCCCTGTTTTGGCTTATTGGAATTGTGGTGATATGAACTCTGGCTGTAAATTGTTTTGTTGATCATATACTCGTATTTTCATTATCAACAATAAAAAAATGCTATTCGGACTCGTACACTGAGGGTTTCGTGCTAACTACAATTCCCGAATGGAGTCTTGAACATTTTTCCGAATCGCAAAAAGTTTATTTTTTGTGACGTAGGTAACCACAAATTTACTGTTTTTAGATTTATTTCCGTAACTGTGCTAGAAGACCTTGTCTTGTGTCAAATTTCTGAATTCTGGGCCGATGGAAAGTACCTCTTGAAATTCGATCTTTGGGAGTAAAAATAAAATAGAGAGAGAGAGGGAAATATACTTTTTTTGCGACATAAACGGCCGTATCTTTTTTATTTGTTAACTTAGAAGTTTGATTTTTACACAGCTTAAAGGGACCGCAGACTATGGTATTAATTTCAACTCGGTACTTCCACGCGTTCTTGAGATAAAGGGTCTTGACAGACGGACAGACGGACGGACAACAAAGTGATCCTATAAGGGTTCCGTTTTTTCCTTTTGAATTACGAACCCTAAAAACAAGGAAACTTGCAAGATGACTTTAGTTTTGCAAGATGACTTTAGTTTTACAAGTTCAGTTTAGTGACTTTCTTTAAATTTTTCAGTCACTGGTGCCGTACATTAAGGGTGAGTTGCACCATTTAACTATAACGATAACCAAACCATAACCAGCCGTGAAACGGCCACCTATTGGTCAATTCGACGATTTGATAACTGTTAACAGCTTTGTTATCGTTATAGTTAAATGGTGCAACTCACCCTTAGATCACAATTTGCTGACTTAACATTATATGGTTATTATGTCACCACTTAGAAAACAATACATCATCGGGGTAATAGGCCCAGAAAGTTAGACGGCTTCGTCTCGAAGGACCAAAATACATATATGTATAAATATGTTATCACTGACAAGGATTAATAATATGTCCCTTGTAACCCTCATCTCATACGAGTATCTTACTTAACTTACAAGATAACGCATTGTCAAGATTTTAGGTTTTGTAGGAACAAAATACTTGTATCATCACCATACGTGTTTGAATTTTAACGAAATAGATACCTTCTCTTGAATAGGAAATCATCAAATAATTTCTTCTGATTTGAGTGTTAGAGGGAGTGTTTTACTGACTAAAACCGAACTGTCTTTTAGATGCACGTTAAATTTTAGGGCCACGGCATCTCTTTCATACGTTCCACCCATGTCTTTCAGATGCACTTTAAATTTTAGGGCCACGGCACCTCTTTCATACGTTTTGCAGTCCTAGCAAGCATCAGCCTTACTGATCCCTCCAGTATTGCTGACATCTCTTTGAGGCGTGCTTGAAACACTATGCTTCATTGATTTGTACTTGCTGGATGGCTTGACGGCTATCTTCCATTGCTTGTTGTTCGCAAGCCCGCGCTAATGGTGGCAGGGAATCGCTCTGCGACTTCCAACGCTTGAAGCTTCTTCTGTGACAGCGGTTGGGTCGTGAGGAGCTCTGCTTCCTCAGGATGAAAATATTTTTTTTTTTATTATGGATAGACTTGCGTTTGCCCACTATCTTACCTGTTGAAAAGCGATGATGTGACCGACGATGGAGCACGCTTGCCTAGAAGTAACCTATTCACTCTTGACTTATAGACCCCTAAGTTGTAACTATCGGGAAACACAGACTGCGGCGGGGAATTCCAATAGTAAGCTGAAGGCTGTCTCCTTCGCAGAAGATGATGACCGCTTCTCTTGCCCTTTTGCTCCGGGTCATAATATAGTCAATCATTTAATCTGCCTTTTCTGAATTTTATTGAGGTCGGCTTCCAATTTATTTGATAATAGCTGTTTTATATTTCCTGGCTTCAATCTACTTCTAGTGATCGTCAGGTCTACAAATGACATCTGGGACCAAGAACTTAATGTACACGAAGGGATGTCGATTTTGTTAAGATGGTTGGCCATTCACGGACCAACTGACAGAAAATCGACGTACCTATTTAGCTAATATAATTTTAGAGTTAACAATATAGATTGATAGCTACCTTCATTAATAGATACGTACTGGTACTACTCAACAACATCCATTACGTTTAAGATTAATTCAAGACATTAGATAACGACTGACCTCCTTTCAAAACTCTCTCTGGTCAAAGGCTCGATTAATGAGAAGGCCTTTACGTTTACGTAGGGTTCACACTTAAACCTCTGTGCCTTTATAAATAGTTAGTGGAACACGCCTTATTCGTACTTAGGTTAATTTTCTTAGTCTTAGTTGTAATTGTTTTAGGTTTGTAGGGCTTTGTGCTAGATTTGAAAGGGCAGGATTATTTCTATGCAAATCTTTTCGAGTGGTAATGGCCCCGACTTACGAGTTGTAGTTCGTGGGTTAAAACCCAGCCAGGCACATTGCTTTGTGTAATTTATATCGTCACCATTGCTCTCAAAATGATGAAGGAAAATATCGTGAGGA
The DNA here is from genome assembly GCA_929112965.1 of Mythimna albipuncta. Taxonomy (NCBI): domain Eukaryota; kingdom Metazoa; phylum Arthropoda; class Insecta; order Lepidoptera; family Noctuidae; genus Mythimna; species Mythimna albipuncta. The sequence continues at coordinate 16,040,380 of OV815969.1, forward strand.
AACCGGCATGTCCTAGAACCAAAAATTTCTAAAACATGTCACATTCACCTACCCGCACTGGGCCCGCATGGTGGATTACGGCCCATTCCCTATCTCTAGAGAGGAGGCCTGAGTCCCAGTAGTGGGAATATTAAAAGGCTGATTATACCAGTCTTATCGAGAGGAATGAAAGGAACTGACGGACTAATAAAAAATTGGTTTCCTAAACTATGGGGAGAAAATCTCCTGCATCGAAAAAATATTTATATGGTCTACAGATAGACATTCTGGGTATGTGTGTCTTGTGCATTGTGAGTTAATACGTTTGTAAAATTACGCACGAAACAGAAGTAATTCCTAGTACGAGGGAACGTAAATTTGAATAATCGGTTTTCTTCTAGTACTGTTATGGTTCAATCTTGAAGACTAAACAACGCTAGCTAAATGCAGACAAGACATATGTGATCATGCATTACATACAAGGCCATCTTCAGGTCTGGGTGCGGCTTTTAGGCTGTCATTTGTATCTCTTTTTCAATCGTTTGAAGTTAATTAATCTATCAACAAAGGGCTTAGCCAAGTTGATAATAATCTACAATCGTTAAAGTTTTTTAGTCACATGGTCAGAACAAAAGGATCGGAAGCGTTGCCGACTCGAGGCGATCGACAAAAGAGAATCAAAACAAAACAGTCGTAATTTGACTAGGCCTGCGGTCGTGCAATGGGGTTTGTTTTGAGATGGGAAATCATTCAATAACTTTTCCTGCTGTAAAGTAGAGCGAGAAGTCGTGTCAGACTTTTACTGAATAAAACGCACCTATATCCTTAAGTTACCTATTATGTTCTAGAATCATGGATTTCTAAAAGGGATATCGTTCGAAAATTCATCATGATAACTGATTTTTATGTTGTGATGACCAAGTAGATATCCGTTACATCTAAAATACTGGTATTCCGTTGCGTAGCGACATCTATTTTTTTAATGATTTAAACCAGTGCTTGGTTGCGATCCCACCTGATGGTAATAATTGATGCAATGACGTCACATAGTAACTGAATCATCAAAATCCAGTATCGCAGCATCAAAGCTCCCGAAATCCACTATCGGGCATTTTCCTAAAACTAGACATAACACCTGTCTGCAGAATCCACCCTTTTGAAGGGAGATATTAGGACTTTAAAGTCTGTTGCGTATGAGTCTAAAATTGCTTCTAACTTAGACTGAAGGCTTACTTTAGTTGGAAAAGTGTTCAGCCGATTGAATTTTCCGAAAATTCACCTAATAAGTACCATACCAATTATGTTTTGCTTAAACTGATTTTATTATTTTAATGAATGCCAAAAGTAAAATACACGTTGGGATCCGCAATTTACTCCTATTAATACTGAAATACCTGAAATGTAGATGAAAACTCATTAGTATTCAGTTGTTATTGACCTAGAAACTTGACTCGTATAGTAATGAAATAATAATGTGCTTCAGCAGTGCATATGACGTAAGAGGTTCGAAATTAAACCTTATGCTATAAGCACATAGAACTTGTTTTTCAGTGTCGTGATTACCCTACGTATTACAAATAATAATGTTATAATGTGCGTTGTTTCAGATCTGAAATGCAGAAGTTTCAAGGTTATAAGAATATGAAGGTAAGTTGGGAAATCTTCCTAATCGTAAAAATTCCTCCCATTACAGGTTTTTTTTATTATTGTAATAATAATAATATTCCACAACTATCACATAACGTCGTCTAGTCCCAAGTTATGAGTACTACAAAACGGACAAACATAATTATATATTTTTAAACACATACATATTACATTTTTTTTCTATTATATTAAATACACTCAGACACAGAACAAACATTTGTCTTGGGTGAAAAATTGAACCCACAACCTCAAGCATAGCCGCCAGAGCCAGTGACCACTAGACCAACAGACCGGTTTATTTGACTAGCTGTCCACTGCGGTTTCACATACGTTTTTGGTTATTGCTCCTCCTTCGTGAGTTGTAGTATGTTATTAAAAAGCCTATTGGGTATAGGCATGATGTTATGTATATAGCCACAGCATCGCAAACATTTTCAACGCAGAGGTTCAACTCCAGGCATGCAATTTATTTAGTGTAATTTATTTCATCACCTCTCCATCATCAACTATCAAAACGGTGAAGGAAAACATCCAAGGGAAACCAACAAAATTGTTGGTTCTAGGATATCCAAGAACCAACAATTTGAAGACATGTTGTATTAGCTATATCACTGGGTTCGCTTGGTTTCCACACCCTCTCCGATGTTCCCACTATCAGAACTCACGCCGTCTCTCTAAGAGAGGGAAAGGGTTGTAATCACAGAAAAGAGGAAAAAAGGAAATACTTTCCAATTTGTAGTACAACGAGTGTCGCCGCTTGTCTCACACTCTTTAACATCACTACAGGCAATGAGCAAATACGAACGCGCCTTATGCAACTAACAGACCACGTACACTTAGATCGCAAGTTTGCTATTGGTGGTAGAACTATGAGCATTGGCCCTACTTTGTGGCATGCCTGCCCCACCCACAAGGCCATTCTTATCCCTTTCATCTGTTCTTTTGTCGTAATCCACCACGCGGGCCCAGTGCGGATTGGTGGATGTCACAAGTCTTCGAATTTTTGGTCATAGAACATGCCGGTTTCTTCACGATGTTTTCCTTCACCGTTTTGAGAGTAGTGCTGATGAAATAAATTACACAAAGTATGCTTGGCTGGTTTTGATCCCGCAACCTACAATAGAATAGAATGGAATAAACTTTATTATAAAAAAAAAACACTAAAAAAGTAACACCACTTTATATATAAGTTAAATCTATGAGTACAATGGTACAATATGTGGGTCAAGACAGCTATGACTGAGCCACCACTGCGAAATGGATGAAGTTAATTTTAAAAATAAGTTTAAAGCATAACAAAATTCAATTTCGTTAATTAGTCGACTGATGTAAACAAGGCATATTTCTAATTTATTTTCACACCCCCATAATTTCCACATCCTAGCATCAGTAAAGAAAACACTTACATCAATTTTGTAATCCTATTAAAATGTTAAAATAAGATAATTTAATAAGTTTCCCCGTTTTGCAGCCGTCTTTCTTATAATTAGGGATTAATCTATCAATATAATAGATACTGCGATAAAAGGTATGTTTTGATGAAAATTATTAAATTTTAATCAATTTCTATTGACACGTTGTTTAAGGCTTTCACTCAGGGGCTCAACGAGTCGAACCACAAGTCACACGCAGTTTTATTTAAATGTTCTTAACCCCTGAGACCCCAAGCATTTAAATGCTTAGGTTAGGTTAGGAAAGGTTGCTTATTTTCGAAATTTACAGATTACTTTATGAAGAATTTCTTATTAACATTCTTAGATACATAACCAATAAATAAAACGCTCAAAATTTTAATAATCTACGCGGACTTTTAATTATATTAGTGTTCAACCGAATGGCGCAAAATCACGCACGAACGCCAGCGCCGGCTTTCGCGCGAACCGGCGTTCGCTTGGGGTTTGAGTGAGGGGTATAATGAGCAATATTGGAAAAAGCCCTGACGAAGCGTATTGATGATCACGTTTGCGCAAATTTAAAGCCTTTACATATTTGAAGATTCAAAGCATTTATCAATATGTATAAAAGGAGAAATTAACTGACTGACATATCAACACACAGACAAAACTACTAGATCGAGAAGCGTGAAGTTTTATACAAGGTTTCCTTTTATGACGTAAGCGAGCACTAAGAGAGGATTTTTCAAAATTCACCCTTATAAAAGGATAAAAGTTTGTATAGAGAAATGTATTTTCGCGCGGGCTAAGCTACTGGCAGAAGCTAATCTATATATATAAAACTCTTCCGTTACTGAGTGACTGACAGACAACGCACGGCCGAAACTACTGGCAGTAGAAAGTTGAAATTTGGCATGTGTGTTTGTTGGGAGGAGTAGGCTACCACTAAGAGGGGATTTTAGGAAATTCCCCCAAAGGGGGCGAAAAATCAATTTGCCCCCCGTAAATTGAAATTTTTACGTAATCGATAGACCTTGGAAAGGGTGATAACTAAGCGAAAAACCCAAATTGTGGCGGAAGTCATTATTCCACGCGGACGAAGTTGCGGGCAAAAGCTAGTTTTAAAATAACCATTTAAGTATAGTTGCCACCACGGATCTTGAACACTTGCGCAGAACTCAAATATTCGGTCTCTTTAGTGGTGCGAAGTGCGACGTGGGGGCGGGGAGTGTCAGCGCTTGGCTGGCCACGCCATCGCGTCATAGACGTCACTCCTCATTCGTTCACTGCGTTGCTGTATGTATCTAACAACGAAAACGATTGGCTCGCCAATGTATGGAATGCGCAAAGCGATCTCCACTCTGATGCCGAGCGTGCTAGATCCGTGATGGCAAGTGTATAGATACTTTTGAATTGTCAAGAAGTCCGTCAGTCAGAAAAATAATCCGTAATTGCGCATTCCAAAGCGTAGATCTCTATACAAAAGAAGGTGCAAGAAACTTTGGAGACACTCTTTTAAATTATAATTATCGACATTTCTATACTAATATAATAAAGAGGTAGTTTATTTTTTTGTTTGTAGGAGGTAGTCTCTGGAAATTCTGGTCCGATTGTTAAAATTTTTTCACCAATAGAAAACTGCTTTATTCCTGAGTGACATATATATATTGCGTACGCGGACGAAGCTGCAGGCAAAAGCTAAGCTGTATTATAAATATCTCGGTTAAATTTTTGATTTCTTCGCGTCAGTTTTGGTTTCAAGACGGAGAAAACTTTTTCCGTGGGTTTAGGGAATAAACGTCTATAAATCAAAGCCATATTAAAAGTTGTTCATTTCGCTGTCACGTAAACAATGACGCTCCCCTTCAACTCCGCCAAACACGTCATCATATTACATACTACAGAGTTGTTGCATTCAATACCACCGAAAGAATCGCTTTGTCACTCATTCACGTAAAATATAACTTCTTACACTCATAACCTGCATACAGCTTTACTTTGTTTAATATTTAACTCCTGATTTCCCATAGGAAATAAGCAGCAGTAAACATGACTTACAGTAGAGCAAGTAAAGTAACTAAAGGACTTAAGTTGAGCCTTATTTTCTCTTTTGTATTAATATTATTGTTATACAATATATGTTACTTAAGTTTTAATCAGTAATAGTTTGAAACACTCTCCTAATCTAATCATAGCGTGAGAGTGACAGTTGATAATTTGCCACATAAAAATAAATAAAATAATCTAACACTTCCTGTGTTGGCGGTATTATGACTGTAGTAGATAAGAGTTGTTAGGATTGTTTAACACTTTCAGTGCGGAACAAGGTCTAATATGTCTCATACATGTCTTTTTGCGGAGCAGCTAAGAAAGAGATATTCTTCTTTTCCATGCGGAGACTGTAACTTTAGTTTGAATAATGAATATATAGGTACCTAAGAAGCCCTATTAAAACAAGATGCAGTAGTCTATCCATTTTAATACGGGGTCACTTTGACCTCGTACAGGACTTGAAAAAAATTACTTTAGTTTCTTAAACGTTACGGGGTTCCAGGTGTCACCATTGTGTAAACCGATAGGAAGACACGGTGAGGCAGAAGTGTGCCGCACTTGGGCAAAGCGCCACCGTGTCCTCGTGGCGGCAACAAGTTTTCGTACCGGGTACCTGATACAGGATATGGTCCGGAACGAGAAGGAGTGGTAGGCGGACGCGTCCTTCTGCGAAACAGTAATGCTAGCAAGGAGGCGGCCGCACGCGCGAGGGTACGGCCGTCACGCTAGGGTATGAGACTGGGGCCACAGGGATTCCGATCCAGCCACCGTAAGCGCGGGCTTGCGGACGTTGAGCAATGGGTAGCTTGCCGTTCGATCGTCCGGTAACCTTCCGGACCGAGCCCAAGTCGTCGACGGCGCGTAGTATCCCGCGCGCTTCAAGGAGATGTCAGCAAAACCGTAGTGGCCAGCAGAGTCGAAGCCTATTGGGGCCGTATGGGTTCGCTTCTGAAAGGAAAACCCGGGGCCTTGGAATGCAAAACAATGAAGGGACATAGGAGTGGGTTTAGTCAGTAAAACCTGACACGCCCCCGCGCTCCGCCCAAGGACGGGAGACGTCATTGGATGATTTCCCATCTAAAAAAAAGTCTTATGGTCGTTTTCAAACGGGGTCTTTAACGCCCCGTACCACAGAATTGGAAATAAAAGAAAGATGGGTGCCGCTGTCAAAGTGTTAAAAAATTAAGGCGGGCGCTACCGCTAGCAGAACTTTATTGGTATACCTAGTATAAAGTTGTTGGGTAGTTACGACAGCTGCCCTGATAAAATTACGGGTAGATAAACTTTGGTTTTACCAACTTTGTGATCGAACCCTTTTGCATGAAGTATTTAATAGTTAAGGGTTGGGATCACACTTTAGAGAATACCATTATTTATTTAGTGAACCATCTGCCAAAAAGTAAAATTTTCTTGTGGTCCATTTTTATTCTCATTGTTATTAGAAATGAACTATCTATCGGGTTTGGCTTTGCCTCCTTTAGAGAAACAGTAATGCGAACGAAGGAGATGGCCGCAACCGTGAGAGAGAGAACATCCTCACGCTCCAACTGCCACCGAACCGGTGTCGGGATTTCCGGCTACCGTAGGCGTGGGTTCACGGACGATGAGCAACGGGTAACTCGACGTCCACCCGTCCGGTAAAGACCAGTCCTCAGTAAACGGCGTGCAATATTCCACATGAGCGTCAATGACATGTCAGCAAACTGAAGGGGTCCATCAGCGCCGAAGCCTGAAGGGGTGACAGAAGTACACTGATTTTCTGATTGACTCGCTCACTCGTTCAGACGTAGCGTGTCAGACGGAAAGGGTCATTTAATGACTTCCTGCAGCACACAAAAGGGATCTTTCTGTAGGAAAACGTGGAGAACTAGCCATTATTGTTAAAATTTCTGCAGTAAAAATAACCTACTTAAGGTAATCAAAACATTAGGAGCTTAGCCATGTGCTCAGTGTAACGATAAAGGTATAAACGATGGACCCTGAAATAGGACGGGCAACTGCTTTGACACGGAAGGGTCGCCTCTCGCTCCAGAGAAGAAGTTAGTAGAAATTGGTAGTTTAGGTGTTTTAAAGGAAGTCTAGAGTGAATAGGCTCTTAATAAACTAGTCTATCAACGATTGCATCACTGCTTACCGTCAGGTGGAATCGGGGTCAAGCATTGGTTTGTATTATTAAAAAAAAAAAGTTTTTTCATTATATCCTTCCCAAAAAGGGTTATCAGAACGTACGTTTCATATGATCAACACTTAGGTGTTTCCTTCCTCCTATTTAGTACATGGCAAAATTTTGGCTTATCCTTTAAACGCTCGTGAATATTTTCGCGACCTATTCGCCAAAGTCATGTGTTTACGATTGGTTACTCCATCTTCTTTATTACTTCAATCCTCATAGGTGAGAGAAGAGCTGACAAGATGGAGTATTTGGTGGAATAAATGCGAGAGTGTTTGTCGAATATATCAGACGTAAACAATCCTTACTAATATTATAAAAGCGAAAGTGAGTTTGTTTGTTACGTCTTCACGCCTAAATGGCAAAACCAATTTTGATGAATTTTGGTACAGAAATAATTGGGACCCTGGAACGGACATAGGCTTTTTGACGCGGGCAAAGCCGCGGGTAAAAGCTAGTAAAAAAATTAAAAAAAACTTTAGAATTGAATACAGTATTTAATTCCTTTGTCTGCATACTTCTTGTTACCGTTGCAGACCATCCATTCATCAATCTTTCTACCACTAAGTTTGAAGTCTCCGGCTTCAAAACTTCTGATTTACACCTGTCTTCCAAACTCGTCAGTCAATTATTTTGAAAGATACATCTATTAATGTAAAAAAAAAAAAATCGACGTTGTTGGTATTAATAATAAATTAGTATCGGGCAAACACGTCAACAAAGTGGTATAAAATCAATTATTATTTTTATTGACCAGTGTATTGGAACGACGCAAAATTGGACTGATTTTATTCATTTAATATATATATACATATATATATATTAAATGAATAAAATCAGTCCAATACATATATACAAAAGCACACGTCATAATGCGAACATTCACATTATGACGTGTGCTTTCAAGTACAACTCTTGTAATAAGTGGAAAATCATCAAATAACCTTTCTTTATCTTCTCTTTAAGCTTTGTTCTGAGTAAGAGGGAGTGTCAGACTTTAAGTAATAAAACCCACCGTGTTTTTTTTTTGGTTCTTCTGAATCCCTTAGTGTTCCAGGAACTCGGTAACTCTTTCGAATAATTCCGCAGCCGTTTTATGTACAAAAACATGAACAAAAAAATGAAAATTCCAGTATGGTTTACTGGAATTTTCATATTTTGTTGGTTCGAGTTCCAACATTTGGTCAAAGGTTCTATTTTTATTGTTGATAAGCTCGCGCCTGACCACCATCTCCCCTGATGGAAAGCGATAATGTGGTCAACGATGGACCGTGTTTGCCTAGAAGTAAACTATTCAGTTTTGAGTTTAAGATCACTTGGTTGTAGTTATCAGTAAATACAGACTCTGGCAGGAAATTCCACTCGTTAGCTGTGCGCAAGTACTATGAGCTTACTATAAAGTTAGTTAGTGAATGTTAGTATCAAGTGGCATTAAATACTGAGTGCGATTGTAAGACAAGATGGTAAAGAACCGAAGACAAAATAACATATTATAATGATTTTTCCAAAAAAAAAACTGTCTCTATTATTTAAATATTAGTTCCGTTTATTGCGGCTAGCCGCCTATCTAACGTCGTGAATTCTTAATTAACTGCCTGAAACTTAAAGTAACCACAAAGCTCTCATAAATGACACCCACATGTAAAATGGATGTGGAACATTTACACCTGAAAACCACATGACAAAAACAACCTTTATAAAAGTAGGAATAAAGTCGTTTTTTAAGTAAGAGGTAATGTAATTTCCCCTGTATTACTACTGAAAAATTGTGAGTAATTTTTCAAACTTATCTACATATTTAGCATTTATTTGAAGCACCTGAAATATTAATTTGAATTTACTTTATGTTGAGCCGCGTCGAGTTTATTTTTATAGCATGAGTGTTCATACTATAAATTATTTAAACGTTTGCGTTATTTAAACGTATTACGTTATTATGAGATATTTAAATAAAACAGTTAAGTTTTAGGTAAGATTGACATTTATTTTATTTTAGAAACGTCATTGAACCTTAACATTCGTATTTAAGTTAAACTACAAGAAAAATAAATCATTTCTTTTTATAATATTGTCAAAATAACTACTTCATAATTTCGATCAACGCACTACTTAATTTTATTCAAAATAATAATTATATAATATCACACAACGCCGTCTAGTCCCAAGCTAAGCAGAGCTTGTGTTATAAGTACTAGACAGCTGATAAATATACTTATATATTTTTATATATATACATATTTATTATAGATAAATTACGCCCAGACACAGAACAAATGATCATGCTCATCACATAAACATTTGTCCTGGGTGGAAATCGAACACACGACCTGCGGCATAGCAGTCAGGGCCACTAATCACTAGACCAACAGGCCAGTCAAATAATTGTAGGTAAAAAAGTACTTCTATTGAATTTTCATAAAACTCACAAAAAGCAATCGCACCTACAATAGATGTGCTATAAAATAAATAAATAATATAGTGCGGATGACAAATATCGGATTCATACAACGTAGCTACCAATCCTTTTCTCTCATTATAAAGATGCATATTTTCATCCTCCTGTCATCCCATCCATGCTATGTAAAAGAGACCATAATCAATAAACAATCGCTCATTGTTTTTGCAAGCACCATCACTACCCAAGATGGCGGCACTCCACAACTGCGGGTCTCGAAACATAAATCCATTGCTCAGAGCCATAGAGCACGGAATGACAGCGTCGCCAGCTACAAATACATTTTTTTTTTTTTTTAGCCTGTTCTGTCCCAGTCCTGGGCAAAGGCCTCCTTCCACTCCTTTCATTTTTCGCGCACCCGGGCTTCTTCTTGCCAGTTCTGGTGGAATCTATCAAGTTCGTCGCGCCATCTCCTTCGTGGTCTACCGCGACACCGACACGCTGTTTCAGGGTTTTTTGTGCTACTTTGGCCCCCCCAAACTGTGGGCCAAAGTAGCACAAAATGCCATTATTATGTTTAAATTCAAAATTCGAGTTAAAAATTAATAAACTATATAAACTAAAAGACAAAGTTCAAATTCCAATGCAACCCATATTTTTTGGGTCCTTTTAATAGAAACTGTCACGTGAAAACCAATTTAATAGTCGACACTTGAGTTAGTGGCGATGAAGTCAATCGATCTCTAATGATAAAATAATAATACTAGTATAATCATAGTTTTGCAATCACAGTGTTCGGTGACCGTAAGTTTTAGTTCGTATAGCCATAATAAGATTACCGTTAATAATTCTTGAGACTCGTGACTGACAACCAAGGCTGTCTGACAAGAAAGTTTTGGCCGATGCAAGTAGAGTCACCGTGGCCATATTGAGACCAACTGAAGGAAAACAGGTGGGTTTTAGTCAGTAAAAATCTGACATGGTTGCAACACCCAGAGTGGAAGAAATAATTTGATCATTTTCTACTTAAAAAAAAGCCAGCTCAAGCAGTTTCGGCAATCTATGGTTATACCGTTGCGACACCACACAAAGTTAAAATCCGCTCCAACAGTCCGATAAATGAGTCTCATTTCCACCAAGTGTTTACTTTGAGCCCCCATCAAAATTTTGTTCAGTGACTTATTCTTGTGGTATTCGATAACATCTCTTCTCTTATACCCTTCGAAATGTAAAATCCTTTTGAAGTTTCAAATTCGGAATCGTTTTTCGAAGTCGGTTTCAATTTAGATATTCTTTGCGACGGTAACTTTGGTCGGTCAGACGGATAAGTTGAAAAATATTATTGCAATGCCAAAAAGTTAGTTGAGGGTGAATTTTGAGGAATATTGTAATGAATTTTCTGTTGTCTGTCTGCTGAAATCAGAACAGAGAACTTTATGCCATGGAGTTTCTTGCACGTTCTTTTTCATAGATATCTACGCATTGAAATGTGCAATTAGTATAATTTTTCGACTGAATGACTTCTTGACGTTTCAGAAATCAAGAACCTAAAAACCTAAGAAGAGAAAATTATGGTTTATGTGAAATAAAATGCTTCGCATCTTTGAACCACAATAAATAACTGAAAAATAGAAAAAGGCAAAGTCAAAAAATAAATAAATGAAGGAACACGTGCCTAGGTTCTTTTATTTAAATTACGAGTTTAAAAAAAATATTAGTAGGTATCAGGTGCAAGAATGCAAACAAATTGTAAAGTTTCAAGCGGTAACAAAGGGAGATTAAAGTCTTCCGTCTTTACACTTACTTCAATCATTTCCTCCACTATTCTCTTGGATTTGTGAAGTTTCAAACTTACGACATCTAATTTGTACTACTTTCACAGTTATTTGTTCAGTGAAAAAGTACTCGGAACGTCCTCGATATGTTTTATTTTTATTGTCTCTTGTTTTTTCGCACGAATTTTTCGATGTAACCTTGTTCTTCGAACAGTGATTGAAAAGGTTTGTCCTGGGACCTAAATAAATAACAGGACATTGCTAATGTTTTGCGAGTCCGTTGCTCTAAAACGTGCCAAGATGGCGCGTTTTTTTTTTGGATCTTTCAAGAATAAAGTTGAAGAAGTATAGTGATTACTTTAGTCAAACAGAGTAGCAGAGTTTATTGCTGATAAGCAGGGGTATAAATATCCAACGTGATATATAATTATAATTTATTAATCCATTGTATAATTTAAAAATTTGATTTCATTGTGACGAATGAAAATTGACATACTCAGTATTTATTTGTCTTTTTTAATTGTTGTTTTTTTTTCTGATTGGTTTAATATTTATAATTTATTTTAATTGCTTGGTTTTTTGCCATAAGATTATACGCCATTTTTTTGGCAACTCATAGCGCAATCATTTTTTTCATATACTACCTGTACATATTACCTCTACATTTTTTTTATATACTACATATGTTTTGCAAAATAATTGATTGATTCTATCATCATCTAGAATCAGTTTAATGTACGACGACACGACGGGAACAGTGCAAGTGGTTGAGCTATAGACTGCTGCGCCGCATGTCGCACGTAAGATCCTGCTTGTAACAATTATTATAAATATGAGTTTACAGATTTATAAACGCACTTACGTTTCAGAAATCATTTTTAGTACGAGATACAAAATTAAAAAAAGACGGGTTGCACTCCGGGAGTGCCGGCAGAAGTGAAAACTTGATTATTAACGTTGAGCATGTTTGATATTTTGGAATGGTTAGGGAATAATTTTGCACCAATTGCTTTATCAGTATAAAAGTACTATAATTTATGTGGTAGAATACAATATTCATTTATTGCGCTATCGTACACAAACATGACAATTTATATTACATTAAAAATTTAACACTTTAAAACTATTACAATTATTTTACATTAAATACTCTCCATCCGTCTTACGCTTTTTCGATCAGGTCACGTGTCCTGACGCGAGTTTAAGATTTTATACCCATTACAGAAAAAGTGCTCAACGCCGCTAAAGAAGTTTTCACTTCAAAAAAAAAAATATGACGAATAAAGAGTCCTGATGACAGCCACAATGCTACAACCGCAATAACTAGAATAAAAACATGCGGTTCAGAGTTGCGATGTGACACAAATGTTTCACTATTTATTTTTATTACATAAAATTAAGTACCATTCTCTAATTAAGAAACAATTACGTAAATAGTCTTCGTTATGAAGTTTCTAGTTTTCTGTTTGTGAGATTTCAAATAAAGAAACATAAATTATTTCAATCATAAACATTAATTAGACAACATTTCTGTTATTAATAATGTTTTTAATTATTTTTATATTTAGAGAAAGAGAACATAATTAGTGTTAATAAATTGCTTACGTATAATATTCTCAAATTAACTGTTACTGTTTATTTAAATCGTGTTCTTTAAATCATATATAAATAGCCAAAGTTAGTTGAATCGACATTAAAGTACCTTTATGAGAAAAAAAAGATAAAGGACGTACAAAAATAAATAGAGATGTAAGCCTTTAATAAGCCTACCCTGTTATTATTAACAGCGTACTAATTTTACATGGCGCCCAATAGTGTAAAATAGATATTCTACACAACACTACATTTTAGTGGTGTTAGAGCTGTTACGGCCCTGTGGTAAGTCCCTAACTGTGGTAAAGTCCCCGACGATATGTACCACCGCGGTCATTTCTGCCTGATCACTTAAAAAAATTATTGCTTGAATCTTGGGGCGCACCGCCAAACCAAACCCTATGCAATTTCCGATTCAAGTGCAAGCAAAAATGAACTTAGCGATGGTCAGGCAGAAGTATCTTTAATGGTACATCGTGGATCTAGCATGGTGCTTTTCTTTGTATAAATAGGTACACTGCTTCTTTCAAAACGGCAAAGGAAAACATCGTGAAGAAACTAAATTTATTGTTATAGAACCAAAAATTCATGTCCATGTGGCATTCCCTCTCTTATACCGAGGCCTAAGTCCTAGCAGTGGGAACATTTTAAGCTGGATTATGCTATGCTACATCCAAGTGTCGTCCAGTGTTAGTGTACATACTTAAACTGTTGGATACGTCACATTAATTGATTATAACTTAGACCCTTGCAATGAACGACCGTAAGGGGTGCCATAACCAACGTAACATAATTATAATCTACCCTCGTCTATAACCTCTCAGGAAGCATTGAGGGACTTAACACATTACCAGATTTATGAGTTATGGTCAAACTTCAGTTAAACTTGTAACTCAACGCAGCCACTAAATATTTCAGGTCATTTTACATAAACTAACCACTAATGCGGACCAATGTACTTACTAACATCTTTAGTATCTTCAAGCATCCGAACTTAGGGTATTTATTCGACCGAACTTTAGTTTTGCGAACTTTTAAAGTACTTCCACTGTTCAGTTTGTATAACAAAGGTAGTTCTGCAGAGTTGAGTCTAACAAATGGGCATCGGACGGAATTAAATGGCGGGGAAACAGGAGGTCTCGGATCTCTTGTTATGCTAATATTTGGCCTCGGGAGATGACAAATTGTGATGCATTCTATGAAAAACCCAGAGGACCCAACCATGACCGATGTAGTCGGCAGTTGTGCCCGAATAAAATTTTCTTACTATATCTTAGATCGGTTCTATCATCCCAAGGGACCACCCAAGGACACTATCCTCCTTTTTAGGGTTTCGGACCTCAAAAGGAAAAAACGGAACCCTTATAGGATCACTTTGTTGTCCGTCCATCGGTCTGTCTGGCAAGACCCTTTATCTCAAGAACGCATGGAGGTAGTGCGTTGAAATTAAAACCATATACTGGTGTCTGCGGTCTCTTCAAGCTGTGAAAAAATCAAACTTAAACTAAAACTAAAACCTAACCTAACGGATTAAAAAAGCACAAAAAATCGTATTGATACTCTCAAAGATCGAAATTCATAGGGTACTTCCCGTTGACCAAGAATCCTGAAATTGGGCACAAAGCAAAGTCATATAGCACAGGTACAGGAATAAATCTGAAAACAGTAAATTTGTTGTCACCAACGTCACAAAAAAAAAATCTTTGAGACTCCATTCGAATTGTAGTTTGTACGCTCAGTGCGCGAGTCCGACTAGCACTTTCCCTGTTTTTTTTTCTTTTACAAGTTAGTATTAGTATTAGTAGTCTTTACTTTTTTTTTTAAGTCTTTTGTGTCGATGCAAAACACGTGTATACTGCCAGTCCATAATTGTATTTTATGTTAGCCACGTCTTTTAGCTCTCAATCCTGACAAATGTCAGTGAGCGTCGTCATCCTTTAGTAAGATTGAGGCGTGGGGCTTGGTCTCGACTTTTAAACAGGTAGCGTAGAAATAGTTGAGTTATGACTTACCTATAGGTACGTATCTATGTGTCAGATAAGTTATTTATTTTTTCTATAGAAATGTGAGAATTTATTTTAAGCAATATAATAATAAAACTTTTTAATAATGAATAAATGTAGGTAATAACAATAGTCCACAACTATTACACAATGCCGTCTAGTCCAAAGTTAAGCAGTGCTTGTGTTATGAGTCTTAGACAACTGATAAACATACGTAATATATTTCTAAATACATGCATATTTTAGATAAATTACACCTAGACACAGAACAAATGATCGTGCTCAACACACAAACATTTATCCTGGGAGGGAATCGAACCCACGACCTCCGGCATAGCAGTCAAGGCCACTAACCACTAGACCAACAGGCCAGTTAACAGTCAACAATATTTAGAAAGGTTATTTCCCAACTCTAAAAACCCAATTTCTTTTTAGACGTTTAGTACTTAAGCTCTGCGATACCCAATCTAACGTTGTCCCAAATATATCCACGTTTTCATGTAAAACCTAGAATAATTTGGAAAATCCTTTTATTCAATATTCATTAAAAGCTTCCCTCCCAAAGCCAGTCTAATCATTAAATAGTCGTATAACTTCTGGAAAACTAATGAATTTTAATCCAGGCAAGTTTTACGACCAAACGCTGATTTACAAAGGGGAAGAACGGAATAATCTTGGAAAGGTATCACTGTCATTTGCTGAGACCCCGTTCATTTCTAAGGACAAAAGCGTCTTTGTTACAAAAGGGTCTTGTTAAAACTATAATGTCCAAGGAACCCCGACGTGAATATAATTTAATACTACAGACGATTGCTTATTTAAGAATAATAGCTTTTATGTCCCTTTGCATTGGGGCTATCATGTATATGGCTGAGCTGGAGGCTCGTTTAGTTGTGGACTCAAACAAAATTATGAAAACTTGAAACTGCGGGAGTGAGCTGAATTACTCTTTGGAGAGTATTACTGCGTGAGGGTAGGCAAAGTTCGTAACATGGGCTTTGTTGAAATTAGTTAAAAACTCCTTTATTGGCTCTTACACCATCAAAGTGTTTAGCTTTTTTCTAACTATGTTTTTGATGACGTCTCCCGCTCTAGGGTAGAACACGACGGCGTATCAGACTTTTACTGACTAAACTCCCCTGTATCCTTCAATTGCCCTCTGCGTTCTGGGTCTACGGGTTTCTTTATTCAGGAAAACCCGTCGACCAGGCGCCTTAGGTTTGCTAACATCATTTTAAAGAGCGTGTGGCATACTACGCGCTGTCGACGATTTGATCTCGGTCCGGACAAACCAGACGGCCGGACAGTAAGTTACATAGCTAGGTAGCTCGCTGTCCGACCGTCCGGTTCGAGCCGAAGTCGTCAACAGCGCGTACTGTTCCCGCGCGCCTCAAGGACTTGTCAGCATCGGGGCCCAGCAGGGTCAAAGCCTACTGGGGCCAAGGGTTTGAAAGGAAAGCTCGGCTCCGGTATGAAAGCCAACGAAGGAATCGGGAGGGCTTTCGAGTCAGTAAAAGTCTGACACTATCTCCCGCGCCACCCAAGAGGGGAGGGGGGTGTCATCTGGATGATTTTAATCCACCAAAAAAAAACATGTGCGATTATTAATTTGTCTTTTATTTTCTGCAGAATTCATGTCTTCTATCTTCATTGCGCCTTTAGAGGATTATTATTGATCCTAAAACTCCATGACTTATAGTTAAGGTCAAAAAAGAAAACACTTTACTATTTTTCTCATGTAGATATTGAAAAGTAAAGAAAAACCGCTGATTATATATTCTGAATACCGTCCATTGTGTCCAAGATATTTCGATTATTGGGAATTCAAATCTATTTCAATGCTTTCTTCGACTATTATGTGCTGTTGTGATTGTGACCTTGACCTTGAGATTTTTATTGAGTTTAAAAGACCAACCAGTGACTGACCGTTTAAAAATTGAATAAAATATATTTTGGTAAGTCAAGTCAGCCAAGTTCATCCTACTTGTTCTCCTCATCATTTCTGTCATGTTCACAAACGTTTATTTGTTTGGTATTGTACCAAAGCTGAAGTAGCAGTGGACAGAATACATTGCTCGCAGAATAAATAGTCGGTGAGGCTGAAAGGTTCTGGAATGGCGACCGCGTATTGCTAGACGCAGACCTAGAAGGTCTCCTGCAAGGTAGACCTAGAAAAGATCGCGGAAATTCTATTAATGCGAGGCGCACATGACGTGGTGCCGACACTTGGGGGAGGCCTATTTCCAACAGTGGACGTCTTACATCTGAAATGATGATGATGTCTTTACTTTACAAAACTGGAAACCTTTTCGTTAAAAATATTCTTTTAATTAATTATCGTTTTTACAAAAACAAGCTAAAATTGTTTAAATTCAACTTCACTCGTGGATACAATGTTTTACGTGCGTTACATACATTAAGCACTACCGACATACAAGTTGTTTCCGTCCCTAGCAATTATATTCGGCAACGTCCGGCTTTTTCACTTTGCGCATTTAATTATGAAGTAAACACTTGTAGAACATACTTTATTGAAAGTACACTGCAGATTGTGCATTATTATTATTTCATTTATTTTCTATATAGTTAAACATTTAAAAAAATACCTATTAACATATTCTACTGTCATCGGAAACAGGCTCCAAGCTAACCCTAGTGAAGACTTGGAGAAAAGAATCTCCTAACATTACACACCCTAAACAGGAGTATTTCTTTCTAGATCAATTGGTTGATCTAATTGCCCAATGAAAGCCTGTTCAGGTGTTCGTCGAGGTTCATCGTTATTATTATTACTAGCTCTTATTATCCTACTGATGGACAAAGGCTTCTCTCCATTCTTTCCAATGGTCATAAGTTTTCGCTTCTTCTTTCAGATTTTTAAGAAACACATCAAGGGCTTCAAGTCTGCTATTACAATAGTGTCGGAATGGTCCATCATTGATTTCATAATGGTTGATTTTGACAAGTTTTGGTAATCTTCCAATATAATGGCGTCATTATGACTTTCCGATGGTCAACCACTGACACTCCATTGAAAGAAATGGCATAGAATGGTAATCTCATACATAATGACAAATGAATATCTGACGTATGCGGTAATCTACGAAAATTTTGACAGTTGCTTTGATCAGTGACTTACCATTACGAAGTCATTGCGCAATTAGTGCTTTTAATAAGCTCAATATTGTCATTCTACCACAATTCTATTACAAGACCATTGACCGATCAATGATCGATCATTATGAATCAGCAGATTACAAACTTTTAGCAAAATGACAATGGGATCGTGTTAAAATGAGGAATTTATAAAAATAGCAGACTTAGGCCCCAGGTCATCACGCCATCGCTTTCGTGGTCTACCGCGTCAGATGGTACATAACTATATCTATACATTTAATAAATCTATAGAATATTTAAGTTGTGCACTTTTATACATTAACGGGTTAAAACTGTATGTAACTTGATATAATTATTACTTAGACTTTATTTCATCGCATTCGGTTGACGATGTCTAAAGATATACTACATTCATTGACTGTTAGGCAGTACGAAGTTTGCTGAGTCAGCTAGTAAATAATAATAATTAGGTAAGCAAACTCTCGTCAAAGCCTCTAAATTAAAGATATAATTAACTATATTTACGTTCAAAAACATATTTCTTTGCCATAGCTCTCCTAAAAGGACCTTTTAATAAGGTGAAATGTAACATTTTTTTTTTTTTCTAGTTAATGAAACTTTCAGATTGGCATTCAAATATACTGTTTCGTCTCGTCTTTGATTTGTAAACATTCGTGAAGGAACTCCGGCAGTATATCAATGTGTAATGGGAATTTTCGGCTGATCAAAGTGCCTCGAAAAACCCTTAAAATGTAGCCAATTTGTTTCTTTTGCTCGGATTCATTTACCTTATTTTTTGTGTATCTATATGTTGGAAATATATAAACATATATGATTATGAGCGTTTTTGAGTCTAGGTTTTGTTGTTATATCTATATGTTATAAAAATAAAAGTAACGAGGGACTATTAATCAGGTCGAGTTGAAATTGTGTACGTAAATTGAAACGATTTATTTTCTTTTGTCATATGCCTATACCAAGTATCTTTTTATACTTATTTTGTAACTTTGATGGTAATGGTAATTGAATAAAATACAATTGACTGGCATTTTAGTTACAAAGAAGAACATAAATGAACTGTGTGATTACAATAACGGAGGTGTTAATTTCAAAATTAAATGACTTTTAGAAGCATCACAAAAAGTACCCTCTAGTACAGACATTCTGAACTAGTATTGTATTTTATAAACAGTGATAAGTTTTTGTTTGCAGAAGATAATATTTTCTAGAAGTGCTGAGGCCGGTGTGAAACGTGAAAGTGTCATACGGCCAGGTGCTCTGTATCCACTCATACCAAAATTGTGATGATTTTAAGATGTCTTGAAAGCCCTTGACCTAATTATCTAATTATAAAAAAAATCTTTCAATTGTTGAAAAATAAATTATCACTTCTATCCTGAAAAATGTTCGTTTTCTAAAAGGATAGGCCAATGAGTACGGAAGTAAAGACGGAATAAAAGTAAAATCCATTACGAATATCTACTAAAAGTTGAAAACGCAGAACCAGTGGTTGAAACAGCGAACCCATAAACAAAAGATTTGAGTATGAGAATAGGAAATTCGGCCCAATTTCGGAGTAAATCGCGAAATATATTATGTTGTTTTCATGTGTGGTCTATAATCTTCTAATCCTTGACGTTAGTTGACGTTGAGTGGGCGAAGAGGGGACGAAAAGACACGCTCTGAATTCCCCATTCAGTTTCTCGTAAGAATAATACACGATAGCTGTCGACTTCCTAAGTCGACAGCTATCGTGCCTAAAGATAGAACTACACTGCTCACACGTTTGCATATACGTCAAGCTGAACGCGTCGGTCTCCGTACATTTTATATGGAAACTAGACTTGTAGAGGTACATTTTTGATACCTACACGCCACGCGACGCTACGCAACGTCGTTCTACGTACAAATCAGGCGTGATACATGTGGGCGTCGGTCTAATGTTGTTCTAGATTTAGTCATTTCAGGTACCCAGCAACCTAGTTGAATTTTCTGCGTCACTGAAATTTTATTTCGTTCTTTTTATTCGATGGTTGCTATTTTTTTATACGAGTATTCACGTTGCCTAAAGCTGTGAGTTTTTTGTACAAGATATTGGAATAGATATCGTTGTTCGTTTCCAAACAGATACCAGCTTTTACTTTAGTGCAATAAAACTTCACGATCTCGTGATCAGGTGTTCCTCTCTGGCTATTGCCTCTTCTTGTTTTACGATTTTCAAGCTACCTTTGAAAACAACAAAAAGTCTTCTAAAAACATTCTTTATTATTTTACGAAACGTTTTTCTTTTGTTTACTGCGTAAAGAATGTCCCAAACTTTTTCTATTCCAAAAGTGTTCGGACCTTTTTGATAAATCACTTTCTAAGATACAATATTTCTCAATAACGTGTAGTGTTCATATTTGAGAGTGCCAGTATTCTCCTAAGTCTTGCTGAGACGTGTCAGTGTTAATAAAAAAGGAATGAATACACGGGAGTAAAGCCGGGGGCCGAATCAAGTTCGTTGTAGGCAACGCAACTCGACACCAAAAGTAATCCTCTTATCCTAATATGGGGTGGTGGAAGCCTTTTTATATACGAAGATATATGACGTTCCATATACGGAATATTAGTGCACTGTGTACGTTGGTGTCCCGTGATCCATCAAGTAGGTACCTATAAACAGTATTTTGCTTCAGCTCAGTTTTAAGCTGGGCCTTATGTGGATTTTCTTGGAAATGGGTTATTATGTGAGCTTCTTGTCTCGTTGGTACAGTTTCCTTTGCTTCAGTGTTATGAAAATTTCTTCGAAATTCAAATATGTCGTCAAGAAATAAAAAGATTTTTTTAAAACAAAACTGTTACCTATTTTAAAAATTGTTGATTCGAATGGCCTGTATTTTTTAAGGTTTCGTACCCAAAGGGTGCAAGATGCACAGGACCGTACGGGGCGACACTTGGGGGAGGTTTGTGTCCAACAGTTAACGTCTTTCGATTGAAATGATGATGATGACCCAAACGGTGAAACGGTCCTTTGTCTGGTCTGTCGGTCTGTCCATCACCACGCCGTATCTGATGAACCGTGATAGCTAGCAATTGAAATTTTCACAGACGATGTATTTCTGTTGCCTCTATAACAACAAAAACAGAATAAAATAAATGTTTAAGTGGAGCTCTCATACAACAAACGCGTTTTTTTTTTGCTGTTTTTTCATATGGACGGTACGGAACCCTGCGCGGGTAAGACTCGGACTTGGCCGTTTTTTTTCTAGTTTTTGAATTGCGTGACGTGTGTTTTTTTTTCGTAGTTTTTTTTTTTCTGTCAATACTGGTCATGTTCACAATATTCCAGGCCCGTTAGTTTACTTTATATATACACATATTTTGGATAGTCTTTGCAATAACGAATAGCTAACATTGAGTAAACCTGTAAACAATACTTGTTTGACTGGTTACTGGCAAACAAGTCAGTGGCGAATATACTAATATCAACGTACTGTGGTCATCTTTTTCGTAGCTTTTTCTGTCAATACTGGTCATGTTCACAATATTCAAGCCTCGTTAGTTTGTTTTATATTATACTCATAGTTTGCATAGTCTTTGCAATAACGAATAGCTAACATTGGGTAAAACTGTAAACAATACTTTACTTGTTTGACTGGTTATTGGCAAACAAGTCAGTGGCGAATGAACTACTATAAACGTACTGTGATGATTATCGATCTGTTTTCTGTGTATCATGTCCTTAATGTCATGTTTTACTTCTGCGAAACAGTAATGCTCGCCAAGGAGGAGGCCGACCGCATCGGGCAACGGCGTTCTCGCCACCGCCGCCGCTGGGATTCTGATCCCGATTTCAGGCCACCGTAGGCGCAGGCTTGCGGACAGTGAGCAATGGGTAGCTCGCTGTCCGGCCGTCCGGTAACTGTCCGGACCAAGCCCAAGTCGTTCCCGCGCACCTCAAGGAGTTATCAGCAACAGCAGGGACCCAGCTGGGTCGACGCCTACTGGAGCCAGGGTTAGTTTCGAAAGACAGCTCGAGCCCCGGTATGAAGGCTAGAAGGAACGGGGGTCTTTTAGTCAGTAAGTTGTCACTGAATGATACTTTCCACCATAAAAAAAAAAATGTCATCATGTCATAAGTAAGGCAAAGCCCTGCCTTTTTTATGGCTCGCTCTAGGGTTTGGTTTGAAATTAAGTTTATAATGAGTTGTTCTATCTCCACTCACGGTAGATATCTTGATAGTGTTCACATTGTTCCTGTGTGCGTAAGCTTAATTAATGACACTGATCACTCCGAGTTTATGCACACATCCCAACGCCCCCAGCCGCCGAGACCCCGACCCCGACTTTCAGTCACCGTAGGTGTGAGTTTGTGGACGACGAGCAATGGCTAGCTTACCGTCCCGCGTCTGTTAATCATCCGGATTTAGCCCGAGTCGTTGACGGCGTGGCTCAGCAGGGCCGAAGCCTTCTAGGCCCATGGGTTAAATTCCGAAAGGGAAACCCGTGGTCTTAGAACACAAAAACAACTAATGACATTTCTGGGTTTTTTTCTGCCTTTAAAAAAATATATGGAAAAAAGTGCATGTGTGTGTGTAGATTCACACACAAGCTAGACCGCCTTCGTGAGATAGAACAAAGGTACCAAGTTCATCCTGTATTTATCACTGCGTTCCAAGTCTTCGATAGAAATAATTTCTCTCCGCTCGATCTATTCACTTTACGGTTAGTTCCTGCACTCCGCAGGTGGCGCTATCTATCGTCGTCAGATATTACTTAAGTTTAAGATTTATTACTTGAGTGGATTTCGTTACGGTTTCTTCGGTGGGAAGCATGATAAATTGAACCAGATCAAATGGTTGAAGGATTATTGAATGATTATCGCAACGATATTTAGATTTTGTTATTAGATTTTCGAGGCTAAAGAGGTTTGTTTTCCCTTTGATATTTATGAAAATAGATCAGAGAACTCTTAACGATTCTTGGTTATTGTCTCATCGCATAAGTGTGAATTGAAGAGCGTTATTATTAAAAGTTAAGATAAGGCAAGATAAATTATAGTTATATAAAGATAGCGTAGATAAACTTAGACACACTCAGGAATAAAACAGCTGGAAAAATGAAAAAAAAAAACATACAAATTGTTCCAGTCCATCGATGTATATGGTATAAAGGACAAGGTGAAACGCTTGGTCCGGACCGTAGAGGTTCAACGATGCAAGTGTATTCAAAAGATACACCGCACCTCAAGATTGCACAGAGCAACTGGTCCTTCAGTGGCTCTGTGGTCTTTAGTTTAAAAAGTAAGTCTCTTTCTCTCGGTGAGCAGCAGTATTTTTTGTTGATTTTATATCCAAAACAAGTCCTTTAGGATAGTTTTTTTTTTCTGACAACTCCTTGAAGCGCGCGGGAACAGTATGCGCCGTCGACGACTTGGGTTCGTTCTGGACGGTCGAACAGTGCTAACCATTGATCGCCGTTCGCAAACCCGTACCTACGGTGGCCGTTCTTTCGGATATTGACTCTTTAGTATGTTTCTATAATAGATTTATCAGGTAAACTTTTATTGGTAGAAACTGGTTCAATCTTTCGAACCTTACCTAGTTTTGCCTCCCGACACCATGATCGAATGCTTTCCGCATCGGATTTCTGTTAACTTTGCTTCTAGAGAAGCAAGTTCAATAGAAAAAACATTCGTTCGTTTGTTTGTTCTATTTTTTATGTATTTGTTTATTGTGCAAACCTACCACATTGTTGTCTTTTTAACCTAAAGGTTGACTGGCAGAGAATGCATTGTAGCATTAAGTCCGCCTATGTACCACTATTGTACATGAAGTTTAAATAAATAGAAAGTTCTCAGTTATTTTCTAAAAATACAATTGAGGTGGTCCTACTTGCGTAGATATATATGTATCAATGCCCTTTTTAAATTAAAAATGACATAGTTATTATATTTAGATGTTGCATATTTATATTTATTTACAAATTTATCTGTCATCTTGATTGATTAAAATCAAGACGACAGATGAATTTGTATAAAACTATTCTCACAGATAGACCATTATTTGGATCGAAATAATTTAAAGGCAAAGGAAAATAGAGTTCATTTTCGAGAAATACGTTCTCTTGGTATTATTTCCAGTAGGTAATCAAGCAGCCGAAATTACTGGAAAAATCTTATCGTTCTATAGATAATAAATTTACAGGCTATTGAACCAGTTTATTTCGGTATTATTTACTGAAGATACAATAATATAATAACCATTTTCGTATTAAGCTGAAAGAAAAAAATAGGCCACCAATTCGTCAAGTAATAGCGTAATTTTCTATATTGATCTGATTCGGTTCACCGTTGATAATGGGCCTCTTGATCTTACAAATTGGCTGTATTATGTTTACACGATTGTAATGAAACCCTTAGGCCCTGTCTTTTTGTAATTCATAATAGTCAATTTGGTATAGAATCTTCGGATGTGTATTTGATATTTATTTATCCATATAAGGTGGTTTTTTTTTCATTTAGCATAGGAACGCGTGTGACCACTTTCTCACCTGATAGTAAGCTATGAAGTGGCCGACGATGGAGCACGCGTGCCTAGAAGTAACCTGCCCCCCTAGCCAAGTTGCTAATCTGCAATAGTTAACGCTTGTAGAAAGCTTCAAATGTACGGGAATGACGTCGTCTTAACGCTCAGTCACGTGGTCAGAACAAAAGAATTGGCGGCAAGGTCAACTAAGCGTTCGGCGCCAGCGAAACGATTGTAACTTGGCTAGGGGATCTGTTCACTCTTGACCCAAAGACTCCTAGGTTTTAGCTATCAGAAAACACATACTTCGGTAGAGAATTCCAATTTTAAACTGTACGCATAATGAATGTGTTCCCAAAACGTTTTGTAGTTACGGGTGAGAAGTGCAGCTTGTACCGCTGGTGCAACGCCTTACGTCTTCTGGTCCGATAATGGAATAGACTTGGTATTTAGGTTTGTACTGAATTGATTCTTTCGAGTTTAGTTTTAATAATTAATCTATTTTGTAAGTTTCTGAGAAACTTTACAAACTGCATTCAGCTTTGATACACTATTACTAAGTAAATCTAACTCAAACTAAAAATTATTTATTTCACACAGGTCTACATGGACGTTTTTAATTCTGCAATATTTCGGTCACATTGCAAAGAAAGACTATGGAAACCTCGAAAGGCTAATCGTGACTGTTAAAGTAGATGGAAAAAGGCTTCGCGGGCGCAGCACAATACGTTGGTCTGACCAGATCCGCACCACATTTGACTTCACGGTATACAAGGCCCTTCACACCACCAGAGATAGGAATAAATTAAAAAAAATACCATAAGAAGTAAAATGATGAAGCAGGGAGGTCACGACCCTCAGCATTGAGGAATATGACTCAAGGAGGAGGACATGGGCGTTTATAAAACGTCAGAAGCTGGTGATCAGTCTCACTCATAGAACTCAGGCGCTACCATACGTAATGCTGTATTTAAGTTCACAATATCAATGTTAGTTTCGATGAGATAGTAATACCTCGCAGTGCTATCTAATCTAAACTAATATTGGTATCGAAAATAGTTTCGAAGTAAACAATGTTGTCCTCTTGATAATACAGTGAAACTTTACACGAGGGAGCAAAAGGAATGTAGGATTTTTATCACCTATAGAGGATTTTCATTTATAAATAAATAAAATAGCTTTTATTTACTGAAGGAGCTTTACACACACCATACATAATTTTTGCAATACAAATTTTTCATTTACAGTTTATTAATTAGAGAGGGTTAAAGTAACAGTGTTACTTTTACAAAAGGTCCTGTGAAGAAACTCAAATGCTGGCAAAGGTCATCAAAGTCCCTTAAATATGGAATGAATAAATTAACCGACTTAGTATTATTACACTGATCTCACATTTTTTTACGGTAGATCTACTCAGTTCGAGTGGCAAGCCTTGGTTTTTCACAAGTTATGTTTATGATGGCATAGAAAAAATACATAAAATAATCTTAAACAATACTTAATAAACTAATACATACTTCTTATTATAACAATAAAACTTATTAGCTGCTCGAATTTAATAGGAAGAGAAGACTTTTTTTTTGGAAATAATCTATTTATTACTTTAAGAATGTTATTCACTTTTATGAGTAGAAGCAGTATTTATAATAAGACCATCTATTTTCGTTATACCATGTCACATTATCATATATGTATATTAGTAAAGCCCCAACCCTAAAGTCGCAAATGTACGAGTAAGCACTCGCTTCGACAATATCAGCCAACTCAATACAAATTGTCAAAGCCAAACTTCCTTTACCCCAAACAGACTCAATTTAAGAAACCCAAACGCGTAAAGACGAATCGAAGGTCTTATTCACATCATATTGGCCTCGAAAACCAACAATGCGTTAGTTAGACCCTTTGCCCTATGAGGGATGCGAATATCGAACGCTGTCTTCTATGTTATGTAATAACAACGAAAAATTGTTTGATTTTGTGGTTGAGATGTTTCTTTGACCATGTTTTTGTAACTTCTGCGAATTTGGAAATAATCTTCTTAAGAATACAAATGGTTTTTAGGGTTCCGTAGTCAAGGGTAAAAACGGGACCCTATTACTAAGACTTCACTCTCTGTACGTCTGTCTATCTGTCTGTCACCAAGCTGTATCTCAAGGATCACGAAAGCAAGACTGTTGAAATTTTCATAAATTATATATTTCTGTTGCCACTATATCAAAAAATACTAAAAACAAAAAAAAAAACATTTAAGGGGGCTCCCAAACAACAAACGCGATTTTTTTTCAGTTTTTTTCTACGGACGATACGGAAGCCTGCGTGCGCGAGACCGACTCGCACTTGCCCAGTTTTCTCTAAAAGGCATGGTTCTATTAAAATGTTTTCGGCTCTGTGAAGAGGTTACTGGCTGAAACAACCGGTAGGCTGGCAGGAAAAAAACATTCTAAAGAGGTTCGAACGCTCATTCAAATATTGAAGAGGTTTTCATTATGTTCATAGCCCTAAAGAATGTTGTAGGATTTTTAATTAGGAAACGATTATGATTAATGGTAAAGTTAAATTTACTGTAAGATATTACAGTGCTAATAATATCGTCAAATATATAGGGCCGATGCCTGTCTAGTACATGGAATCGTTTTTGAAAAGGATATACTCTATTTTTACCATAGGTCCTGGAACACAAGAGGCAACTAAAGAAATATAGGTGTGGTTTTAGTCAGTAAAAGTTTGACTCGCTCTCATAAGAACATTTTGCACCCTAATAGCAAATCTGTGTATACATAATATGCTTTTTCGAAAAAATAGGGGAATATAATGTATTGTTTTTAAAATTGGCAGCGCAGAATTATTCCTATTATGTGTCAAAAAGATCAAAAATGATTTAGCCTATGTAGTAACGTAGTTTTTTTTAAATTCTGACAATATAAAAAAAAAATTGCACTGTAGAGGTTACCTGCTGGAACCTAAAAATATGCAGGCAGAAAAAAGATTTAGAAGTAATTGGAAAACTCATTCAAATCTTAAAGAGGTTTTCATTATGTTCATAAACTTATAGAAACTAGTTATGATCATAAACATATCTGTAATCTGTTTGATCCAATCGATAGCGTCATACCGATTGGACGATCGGTTTGAGCGTGTATGGCCGGTGTAAGAGCTGAGACTAGTTAGTTTTAGTTTAGCTTGCATAGATGGGTTCATTTTTCGTGCAAAGTGTACCGCAAAATATATTGCAGAGATATGAAAAAAGGGCTTTGAAATTGTTTAGGCTGCGGAATTGACTGGAGTTTTTCGAAAGAGTACCGCGGCCCGCAAAGGTCAATCAAAGGAAAAACTAAAACGTGGGTTTTTATCAGTAAGTCGTATAATACTTTATCTAATGTACCCAGACTGGAAAAAGTATTTTATGATTTTCCACTTCAAGAACAAGGTATGGAAGTTTTGATAAAAAAAAGATTAGCTTAGCTCTTAGTTGGAAAGCATATATCTACGCACCGGGAAAATACAAAGAGAAAAAATTGCATATTCTTAAGACGTTTTTAAAGCGTGATTTATTTACCATGAATATAAACTAAGTATGTTTCTTGAAACATACTTAGTACACCATACTATATTTGCATTAAGACAGAAGATTTACAGATTTCCAGGAGATACTACCACAACAAGATGGGAAAAGAGGCATGTGCCCAGCAGCCGGCGAAGTTGGAGAGTAGATTGTATTCATTATACGTCATCACCAATATTTCAATTCCTGTAATAATCTTACGTGTCTACCCACAAGGCTTAAATGAAAATAAAATAAAAACCTCTTTATTGAAGTATCATTTTCTTACTGAGAACGTCACGGTCAGATAGCAAAGAGCCTCCACAAAGGCCAACCCGTTACCAATTTCCTGTATTTGAGCTGGAGGAAAAGAGGAAAAACTTAATACGGCGTTTCACTATTTAAATGGCATTGCTGTCAGTGATTTTATTTTCCACGAAATGGTTATTATATTTTCTCTCGCAGACTGTCCAAACCAATTAACGATGAATTATGAGTTCGGCGAATACTCATTTATCAATATTGACTTTCTCCTTTTTGACCATAACACCAACCAAAGTAAGTATAACTTAACCAAAATGTGACTTTTAATGACGAAATTTATTTTATTTCTTTTTTTTTTTGAGAAAGCGTACAGTCTAATAACAATTATAGTTTTTTTACATATATAAAATGATGAAGATTGCTTATATATTATTAATAATTGACATACAATTACACGTGGACGGCATCACTGTAAAGATTGCTTATAACAAGCTTCCGCATAATATATATAAATCTAATAACAGATTGCGTTGACATCTTTTAGGTTTATGATAAAGTTAAAAATTAATTTCAGTAGGTATATTAAGAAATGATTTGGCGTATACTTTTCCACTGTTAGGCAAGGGCTTCCCCTAACTTCTTCCAGGTGCCATCCCTTGTGGTAGGCATCTAGTAAGTCATCTCGCTACCTCTTCCAAGGGCGAACTCGGTGGCGCAGCGTCGTCCATCCTCATCCTCTGAGGATAGTCAAGTCAAAGTCAAAAGATTTTTATTTCACTGCACTTATAAAACGTCAGAAGCTAGTGCACTCTTGCACGCTAGTGATACGCTTGTCCAGCGGTCAGTGTGCATGCGTCTAATGTGATTGATGATTTGTTTATTCCCAAGTTTAGTAGTAAAGTTTAGCATTATTTAGGTTTAGCATTTTTATATTTATTAGTTTATTATTTGGCTTTTTATTTATGTATTATATTTTTATTTGTTATTTATTTTTACATTGTTTCTTTAAGTTGTTGTACACTTTCAACCCGAAATCTTGTTCCTTTCGTTTCAGTCCATCCAAAGGTTGTCTGGTAGAAATTGCCCTGTGCAATAAGACCGCCTATTGTACACTAATTTTTGTTAAATGTAATTCTTTAATAAGTTAAAGTGTGCAATAAAGATGTATAATAATAATAATAATAAAGTCGAACTATAGTTATAAGAAAACAATGCGCAATATGCCATTAAGCCAGAGATCCCAAGAAAGGCTGTTCCCTACGATATTTTGAGTTGTGTGAACACAAATATTTAATAACCCCGTAATAAATGTGTAAATTTTCTTTCCCCCCTGTAAGATTACCAATATAACCAAAAGCAAAGTTACCTCGTCTAAAATTAAGTCAAAGTTTGTTATTGTTGAACACTACAATACATTTTTGGATGTAATGTGAATACCTACGTAGTTCATTGTGTTCTACCAATTTAGATATGCTAAAATTATTTTCAAATTATTCATTTAATGACTTTTTTAAAACTATGGATAGGCTCGAGTTTGACTCACTATCTCACCTGATGGTAAGCGATGATGTGGCCGAGGTTGGAACACGCTTGCCTAAAAGCAATCTATTCACTGTAATTAATTCTCCTTTTTTGTATTTTCTTAATTCTCTATACACCGCTTTAGGGTGACTTGAGAGGGCATGTCAGATTTTTACTGACTAGAACCCTTTGCGTTGTAGAAGTCACGACCACTCTTTCAAATATTTCCAGTTCGTAGCTATCTGATAGGTACTCACTTACTGTGTACATTCATTCAAACTAGATGTTAGGTACCTATTCAAAGTCTTGTTAGTTCTGATCTTACAATTCGAAATGTATGTATATGCTAGAATTTGCTTGAACAGTATATCAATAGTCCGATACACGATACTGTAGGTACACGGCTAATGCATTAGTTCGAAGTACGAAGCCTTACTAATATAATTATGTTCTAGCTGTTTATACATATGTACGTTAGCACAAGTAATCCGTAATAGGATTATTTCTGAAGAGAAATGAAGGTCGTTTGTTATAATGAACGTATTTATTTTACTATCTTCAAGTACTTAGACATAATAATAAAAGAAAAGAAGAAGGAATGGAATGAATAGTACTACACGTTCCAAATGAGAATAGGACCGATTCCTGTTTTGGCGTCTCGTCGTATTGTCAAATCAAAGAAATTTTGGCAAAATTGACGAACTCAGAGATGAGTAAAATTGAAGAACTGGATTTTGATTAAACTTTTTTCACGCACAGTTCATAAATAAATTAATTTTTTCGTAAATTATTTAATGTTTAAAATATTTTTTTTTCTCGTTTTGACAATAAATCGTGACGTCACAACATGGCGATCGATCCTATTCTCATTAATTTGGAACGCATTGTACAAAGATGGTGCTTGTTTCTAAAGAATTTTCTTCCATCATACCTGTATATTTGAAATATATGTCTTCATATCATAGCATAGCCGGCCTTATAAAGTTTCCACTGTTGGGACTCAGACATCTTCTCTAGGAGACGGAATGGGCCGTAATGCAACACGCGGGCCCAGTGCAGGTTGGTAGATGTCTCATATCTCCGAATTTTTTGGTTCTAGGACATGCCGGTTTCCTTACGATGTTTTTCTTCACCGTTTTGAGAGCAGTGGCAATGTATGTTCATTTTGTCTCAAATCTGACGAGGAGACTGAGGAAATGAAAATAAATCTTTATATATACCTATATAAAGGCGAAATATCACTCATTGATTAATTACGGAATCTCAGAAACTATGACACCTACAAACTTTAAATGCGGCAGGTAGGTCTCTTGTAGGGTGCAGATATATATTTATGAAACTCTACCCCTAAGGGGATGAAAGGGAGGTCTAAGTCTGTATGGAATAGTACAGGCCATGGTCCAGAGCGAGGAGGAGTGGCAGGCGGTCGCCTCCTTCTGTGAAGCAGTAATGCTAGCAATAAGGAGGCGGCCGCACGCGCGAGGCCATTGCCCTCGCGACTGTGCCGCCGGGATTTCGGTCCCGATTTCCGGTAGGCGAGGGCTTGCAGATGGCGAGCAATGGGTAGCCCGCCGTCCAACCTTGCGATAGTCGTCCGGACCGAGCCCAAGTCTCTGGCGGCGCGTGGGATCCCACACGCTCCTCATGGAGATGTTAGCAACCGTAGAGGCCTAGCAGGGTGGTAGCCTACTGGGGCCATTGGTGATGCGAAAGAGATCCCCGGGGCCCGGGAACAATTTCAAAGAAAGAACAGGAGAAGGTTTTAAGTCAGTAAAAGTCTGACACTATCTCTCGCTTCGCCGAAGAGCGGGGGATGTCATTGGATGATTTTCCCATCTAGTCTGTATGAAAAAACCTTTGAAAAAACTTTCAGGTGGGCGAAGCCGATGGCAGAAACTAGTGTTATTATTAGTAAATGGTTTTGACAGGTCTGTAAGTGTTCAAATAACAGTTGTATGCTATACTTATTTACCGTCTCCAGTGAGATATAAATATCTATAGAATATATAACAAAACCTATTTGAGTTTCTGTTAAACATAAAGACACAATTTATTTCGGCAATTAAGATTAGAGGGCTTTTTCTTTTTACGCCATCAGGCAACGCAGTTCTCGCCGCCGCCGCCGGGATTCTGATCCCGATTTTCGGCCAGCGTAGGCACGGGCTTGCGGATAGTGAGCAATGGGTAGCTCGCTGTCCGGCCGTCCGGTAACTGTACGGACCAAGCACAAGTCGTCGACGGCGCGCACTGTTCCCGCGCGCCTCAAGGAGTTGTCAGCAACAGCAGGGACCCAGCCGGGTCGAAGCCTACTAGGGCCAGGGTTATCCGAAATAGAACTCGAGCCCTGGTATGAAGGCTAGAAGGAACGGGGTGGGTCTTTTAGTCAGTAAGAGTCTGACACTATCTCCCGCTCCGCCCAAGAGCGGGGGTTGTCATTGGATGATTTTTCCCACCAATAAAAAAGGGGTTTTGTGGCAAACAAGGAGTTAATCTATACCAACAACTTTAGTGTTAGTATATGTGAAACCCGAAACAGGTGGTTAGTATTTTTATGTAAAGAATCTTTGTACAAAATTTCATAACTATACCATAAAAAATCACAAAGTAAGTTATAAGCTTGTTATGTCAGTAAAAATACATAGACACCGGGCCGTCCAGGCGACTAAGGGGTTATTTTGCACCTGCACCCAGCTGTTTACTGTCGCCAAATGCCTCCCTATGACCTGCCGTAACCTGTGTTGTACTTAGTGTCGTTAGTGTCTAACTTGTGACCATTTTAAATATTTTTGGGAAAAAATATAACATGGTATAAAAGCTGTTGGAATCCATTCAGTTACTGGTTCTGAACAAACTGTATTCAGATTTCGCTTATATTAAAAATTATGTCGAGTAAATAACCTGAAACAACTTTCGAGCTTTGACATACCCCCTGGTATGTCAAAGCTTTGTTGCCCTCCGGCGTCAGTGTCAAGGGGAGGGCGAGCCATGGGTACTTCGCTGACCATTGCTGTGTTGCCATCCGGTAACGAACGAGCTCTGGGGCCCGAATCTGATATTTTTATAAATTCGTCATTCCAACACAGCCTACTGGGACCAAGGATTTGTTTCTGAAAGAAAGATTCGGACCCAGTACGGCAGGCAACGAAGGAATAGAAGTGGGTTTTTAGTCAGTGAAAGTCTGACACTATCTCCCGCTTCGCCCAAGAGCGGGCATGTCATTGAATGATTTTCTCACCGTACAAATAAAAAATAAATAAGTAAGAAATCCCAATTTAATTTCGCTAAAAAGTTCGTAATCTACTAATTCATAATGATCGATCACTCCTTGATCAATGGTCTCGTAATAGAATTGTGGTAGAATGACAATATCGAGCTGTCTCGTAACAAATTAAAAGCAATGACTTTAGGTATTCATTTGTAATTATGTACGAGATTACCATTCGATGCCATTTCTTTGAATGGAATGTCAGTGGTTAAACATTGGAAAGTCATAATGACGCCATTACATTCGTAGATTGCGAAACTTGTCGAAATCAACAATTATGAAATCAATGATTTTTTTTTAGGGTGAAAATCCAATAATTTCTCCCACTCTGGTAGCTGGTACTGGAGCGTGAGGGTGTGTCAGACTATAACTGACTAAAGTCAAGCCTGTGTCCTCTCCTTATCTGGAGCTGCGGGATCATTTGAAAAAGCGGCTTGGAACCTTTAGAGCAACTGCAGGAAAACGGTTGGGTCTTAGCCTGTAAAAGTCTGATGCTCATTTTTGCGGGTATTTGATAATTTCCGACCCTAAAGAACATTACTGGGGTTTGGTTTTGCCTAATTAGAGACAATAAAAAAGGTATCATTGAATATAAAGATATACTGTCATTAATTTCAACAAAAACATAGTAGAATAAATATCACAATAAAACATCCTGTAGGTACGAGCTTATAAATAAATCTACATTATCTAAAATGATTACCAATCAGAGATATAAATGATAGTTATGAATAAGCATCCACGATGAACGGCGAAAAAGGTTTTAACGGGACCCCTATTACTAATAATAGGGTTTCGTTAGCGCCTTTTGGGTAAGGAACCCTGAAAAGGTACCCAAACATCTCATAAATTCTCATCATCTTTATTTACATCTTATTTATTCATTCATAAATATTAAACGCTTGCTTTGAGTAAATATGCGAATAAGAAGTAAAAATAAGTACCTCATGTCCTTCGGAAAGTCCAGGCGTGATAAACGAGGTGTTTTACGTAAAATACGTAAAAGAAATGTATCATAAGAGAGGAGTTTTCATACATTGGAATAGCAGGTATCGTTAAAGACCATGCTTTTATTGGTGTAAGTCTACCTTCTGAAACAAAAATATGCACGGCGTCCTCATTTTTCGTCTGACGCAGGTCCTCTCAAGACATGGTTCTTGCTGGAGGTTCCTGTTTCGAATTCGGCAGGAAGGTCACTATCGTGCGGATTGCTCGAAGATCATAGTGGACTATAGCTTAGGGAGGAGTTTTTGGGAGGAGATGGGAGGGGATTAATGACAGCCACTCTCATGTCAGGCTTTTGTCTAGGTCATGGTACGGAGGGAAAAGGAATAGGAAACAGTTGCGTTTTCCTGCAAAGCAGTAATACAAACGAAGGAGGCGATGATAAACATGAGTAGGAAAAAACTCTCATGCCCCGGTCTCCATTAAAGACGGTGGGCTTGCGGACGGCAAGAAATGGGTAGTTCGCCTTCCGATAAGGACCAAGCATGGGTCGATAGTACGTCATGCTCCACGTGCTCAATAAAGAGATATCATCAAAATTGACGGGACCCACCACCTCTCGCGCCGGGCCTTGGTCGAGGCCATGGTCCGGAGCGAGGAGGAGTGGCAGGCGCCGACTTCTGCGAAGCATTAATGCTCGCTAAGGAGGAGGCCGACCGAATCAGGCAACGGCGCTCTCGCCACCGCCGCCGGGATTCCGATCCCGATTTCCAGCCACCGTAGGCGCGGGCTTGCGGACAGTGAGCAATGGGTAGCTCGCTGTCCGGCCGTCCGGTAACAGTCCGGACCAAGCCCAAGTCGTCGATGGCGCGCGCTGTTCCCGCGCGCCTCAAGGAGTTGTCAGCAACAGCAGGGGCCCAGCCGGGTCGAAGCCTACTGGGGCCAGGGTTATCCGAAAGGGCGTTTGAGCCCCGGTATGAAGGCTTGAAGGAACGGGATGGGTTTTTTAGTCAGTAAGAGTCTGACACTATCTCCCGCTCCGCCCAAGAGCGGGGGTTGTAACAAGATGATTTTTCCCATCGAAAAAAAAAAAACGGGACCCACCAGGAGAAGTTTAAAAGAGTTGCAAGGGGCAACTGAAACAACACACGTGAGTTTTGAGGTAGAACTCCACTACGCACACGTGTGCCACGTACGCCAATCAGGTAGCCTGGTCGCTCTACATACATTTTATATGGAAACTAGACTTGTAGAGCTACATTAGATCCACGCCACGCGACGCCACGTGACGTAATTCTATGTTCAAATTAGGCGTGATCTACGTGTATCGGTACGTCGATCTAATGTAGTTCTAGCAGTCAGTAAAAGTTATTGGGAGTTGATTGTTGATTTCCTATAGAAAAAATCTACTGTTTGAAAAATGATTGCAAAATGAATGTGGAAAATTGCCAAGCTCCCGTTAGGTGCTCTGAGACATTCAACTTGAATAAATTTTCACATCACTTGACTCGCGTTTTATTTGTGACGCGTCGATTATTCCTTGGCTGTCTTGGTTTTCACAAATATGAAATTACCAGAGAGAGGGCAGTGTTTGTAAATGTCAATTTTTTAGATCAGGCAATGTTTTGGTGTGTATTGTATAGGTAGATACTTGTTTAGAGCAGCAGCAATGAATGAGGCAATAGAGTTAAAGGTTTAGGCAATTAAATACGTTCTATGGCAAAATTAATGGCTTTTTTACTACACTTCTTTTACTTTCTGTTTGATTTTGGAGCGGAATTCATGACAGTTTGATTGTTTCTCCAAAACCCTTTTTTTTTATGGTGGGAATAATCATGCATTGACATCCCCCGCCCTTGGGCGGAGCGGG
This sequence comes from Mythimna albipuncta, assembly GCA_929112965.1. NCBI lineage: Eukaryota > Metazoa > Arthropoda > Insecta > Lepidoptera > Noctuidae > Mythimna > Mythimna albipuncta. The sequence goes on from OV815969.1 coordinate 16,076,420, forward strand.
AGATAGTGTCAGACTCTTATTGACTAAAAGACCCACCCCGTTCCTTCTAGCCTTCATACCGGGGCTCGAGCGCCCTTTCGGATAACCCTGGCCCCAGTAGGCTTCGACCCGGCTGGGTCCCTGCTGTTGCTGACAACTCCTTGAGGCGCGCGGGAACAGTGCGCGCCGTCGACGACTTGAGCTTGGTCCGGACAATTACCGGATGGCCGGACAGAGAGCTACCCATTGCTCACTGTCCGCAAGCCCGCGTCTACGATGGCCGGAAATCGGGATCAGAATCCCGGCGACGGCGGCGGCTATAACGCCGTTGCCTGATGCGTTCGGCCTCCTCCTTTGCGAGCATTACTGCTTCGCAGAAGTCGGCGACCGCCTGCCACTCCTCCTCGCTCCGGACCATGGCCTCAACCAAGGCCCGGCGCGAGAGGTCTCCGCCGCCGACCGCCCCCACGAGGGCACGGCGATGCTCCGCCCAAGCAGGGCACACCTCGACTGTGTGCTCCACCGTGTCCTTCGGGCGTTCCGCACAGTGGCGACACCCGGGCGTCATTTCCGCATGAATCGAGTGCAGGAATCTCCCGAACGAACCATGTCCGGTGAGTACCAGCGTCATGCGGAAGGTAAGGACGCCGTGAGGTCTTTCCAGCCACGCCTTAAAGAGGGGACTTACCGCCATGATTGTGGCGTGCCCAGCGCTGGGTTCTCTAAAACCCTTCACTTTTCTGGTTGTCTTCAACATAGATTCTGGCTGTCAAAGGCTTGCGGTGATACGTGAGGCATGCGTGTAACGCACGCGCCGTCAACGACTCGCACGGTTACTGAACGGTTGGACGGCGAACTACCATAAGTTCATTGTCCATAAGCCCGCACCTACGGTGGTTGATAGTCAGGGTCGGGGCCTCGCGTGAAGATGTCCGTTTTCTCATGCGTGCGGCCATCTCCTTTGATCGCATTACTGCTTCGCAGAAGGAGGTGACCGTAGCCAATTCCACCTCGATCCGGACCATAGTATGACCCGGGATGCAGCGTGAGAGGTCGCTGCCCCTGATTGCCCCTACCAATACACGGCGTTGGTCCACCCAAGCGGGGTACATCTCCACCGTATGTTCCACCGGGTATTCTGTACCTGGGCGTTTGTTTCACCTGAATCAGGTTCAGGAACCTCTCGAACTTATCATGATCGGTGAGGACATGCATCATGTAGAAGGTGAGGACGCCGTGACGCCTTCTCATTGACTCCTCAAAAAAGGGACTTACCGGCTAAAATGATGATGATGATGAATTGATGAGGTCTGATCTTTAATATTATGTCTATTAAGCCACATTAGTGAATACACATTTTACATAATAAATAGTTTAATTTATTGAAAAGCTACTGATTAAAAGCCTCGACATTGTACTAGTAAATATATAGGCGGTAAACTCGCAATTTGCCAAACGCGGTTTCAAGTACTAATCGAACTAATTGTAACTCCGCTAACGGTGATTCTGTACATACCAACGCACATTTTGAACTGTTATTTGGTATAATGAAGTACGGTACTAATCAGTAAAGAACAGGTAGATGTATGTCACGCATTAATTGACTATCGGGTTTCTCTAATTATCCAGGTTTACGAGATTATTCGAGAGAGTCACCTCAGCCCTGGATGTATAACGACTAATTATATATTTAAACTCATATTGCCAATAGTTTGTATTTTTGTTGGGAGAAAATGATTGATTTAATATGTAACTTATTAATTTTATTATTTAGCACAAACAAGGAAATAGTAATAAATAAAAATACGTAACAAATATGAGTATAAAGGAATTATTTACTGCTATAAAAACAAAAACACCAGTAGACACATGAAAAAAGTAATTAAAAGAAATGTAGACAATAGTTTTATAAAAAACTGGATAAGAAGGGTACGTGGAGTCTTAAATGTATTTTAAAGCTTTATATGAAACTCGTTTTTTCGCGGCTTCACCCGCGTACGAAAAATAAAGGCCATGTCACTTATAAAGCAGCTTTCTACCGGTAAAAAAATTTTAGCCATTGGACTAGTACAACTCTTAGAGATAGCCTCCTACAAAAAATAAGAAACAAACTCTACCTCTTTATAATATTAGTGTAGATAAATCTACAGATATATTGAGATTAATGAATACTAATACTTATGTACTTAATAATGCCATGCCAAAACCATACAGAAAAAAAAATACGTGTGACACTCAGGGACTGCCGCGGTAAAGCTATTGCATAGCATTTTTATCAACTTATGCAATTATAATTATTTATTTATTTTATTTATGCAGTATTTTTTTTCACTTTCAATTCAATTGAAGTTACACTTTCACACATTGAATTGAATTTTGATTGATTGTTCACTCATTTGTTTCTTATCGGTAACCACGCTCAAAAAACAAATGAGTGGGGGGTGTTAGGTTATTTTCGTTACGGAATTTCTGGATTCGGTCTCCACGCTCAAGGCCCGCGATAGAAGCTATGCAATAGCTTAAAAAACTAAAAAAATAAATGAATAACTAATTTCAAAAAAATACAGAATTTAATAATTGCTTAAAGTAATCCGTTTTATCAAACACCAATTTCAAATAGAAAGACCTAATGTAAAGTAAATGATTATCTGTGAAGTTTTATGGATGTCCCACAAAATCTACGGTGCCTGTTGGCTGTCTCAAGTAAAGTCGCAGATAGAACATAGTAGCAAATATAACACTTTAAACGACGTGAAAATAACACTCTAACAATAGTTAATTAAATCTGTTAATGAATCCCACATAGTCACATATAATGTGCTCAAGGATTAGGTTTCATTAGAGATATTGTAATCTAAACTCGTTGTAACGTACAAATCCTTACATTTGGTGCGATGCCTTCAACGTGTCTTTTAATGAATTAAGTTAAGAGAATGGTATATAATATGTAAATAAGAAACATTAAATCAATTAGCACAGGTTTATTAGTTTATTTGAAGGCTGAAATTAATTTAAGATTAACGGAACCTTTATTTATGAAATTGTAACGCAATCGGGCTAACAGAATAATAATAATATTAATATTTAAAAGAATTGATTGAAAACAGAATTATTTCGCACTGGAATTATAAGGTCTAAGTACCTATAATAACAAACATAATAATATGTTCATATTCAGCCATCTCAAAAAAACTCAATTTCTAACACATTCTCCTCCATAGAGATTTACGCTTTAGATAGTGCAAACAGCATAATTTTTCTGACTGACTTTTGATATTTCAAAAGTGCCTGTAAATGGTTTATTTAAAATACTTTGAATCTATCGTTTTCCATTCCAATCTTCCGCTGTAATTGTTTTAGTCACAGAAATCCAACTCCAATTTTAATTATTTAGACCGATGACCTATTCAGGCTGCTGTATACGACAAGCAGAGAGCCTTCGGTCGCTGTGGTGACGCTTATATTGGAAGCGTATGTGATATGTCCACCTATTATAGACCAGACTATTTTGGCTAAAATTATGATGACGCACAACACATTCCGCGACCTTCACTAGGCCATTGGTAGACCGATGACTTGGTGTACGAGTTGGTTGCGGGAATCCGATTAATGCGGGACGCACCGGATCGTTCATTGTGGCGACACTTGGGGGAGGCATATGTCCAATTGTGGATGTCTATATGCTGAAATGATGATGATGATGATGACAACACATTCTTTTAATGTTTACTATTTCTTTATTTACACACAAAAACTTAAACAACCTCCTAGTAGATCTGTGACAGAAACGTTGGGTGAAAAAATAAATGTTGACACAGTGTGACACAGAGTGTATAAATAGATACTTAAAGTTCTTACAATAGCCCAATCAAAAAACAAAAGAAAACATTATGAAAAAAAATTCAACCCATTATTATTCTAAGTATAAGCCTGATTTACGATATTTGCAAAATATTTTCCGGTAAATGTTCTCTTTTTTATCCACCAAATACACGGTTTCAAGATTACGGTAGAACGGAGTTGATTGATTGATACGCTCCCAAACCAAGTTATGAACGAACTCCAACCTACATGCTTCATGGAACTGAGTGCGGTAAAACGTCAATCATTTGAGTGAAGCGCGCTCTAGAGCTAACGGCTAGCCAATAAATACTCGTACAATCTATTCCTCGGCACTACCTAGTCTGGCTATGAAGTAGATTTTTTTTTTCTTTCTTGATTTAAATTTGGATCGAGACTAAAGGAGAATAATGTATTCTTTTTTTGTTCAGATTGTCCATGACGAGTACAAAATTTATTCTAAGAATAAGAATAGAATATTACATTCGTTTTTATGAAGTTATGTTTTTTTTTTTATAATAGGATTTATTTATACTTGTATTTACTTAGTATTATAAAGAGGTAAAGTTTTTTTTTGTAGGAGGTAATCTCTGAAAGTACTGATCTGATTGCTACAATTTTTTTGCCGATAGAAAGCTGCTTTATTCATGAATGACATAGGCTATATTTTATGTACGCTAGTATATTATATTATTGGCTAAAACCTTGAGTTATTATATACCTACATTGTATATTTAAAACATTAAGCTTGTAATGTCTTTATAAAAAAATACATAAACAGAGCTTTACCTTCGTTCTGCAAATAATTTAATTACGTACGTAAGTACGTCATAATTACGACGGCCCGTGGTTTTATTCTCTAAATATTAGATTACACAGCTTTTCGGTTACATTTCGTTTACGAATCAAGGTGAAAGACGTGGAACGAAGCGTAAAAATTGGGGACCTGCCTCGCCATTTATACGCTTGCTCCCACGCCTTTTAACGAATTACAACAAATAAGATGTTTTTACTTTTTTTTTTTCATAACATTTATTACGTGCGTAACAGTGTTTTATCTTAACATTATGGAGGCAGAAAGATGACTCTTACGTATCTGCGTTATTATACTTTGGACTCGTTTTCATAAATGTAATAAGTGTTTGACAACATTTCTTTAGAATAATGAACAAAATAATGTCGACGAAGAAAATGAAAAATGTGATGTTGGCTGGCACATGCTTGAAGATACAATGTTGATATGAGATAAAGTTTAATGTAAAACCATGAAGCGCTGGCTTTTATTTTGTAGCTGACAGAATATTCAGTTTGTCTTGACGACTCATCCCTACTAGAGTCGGTCGTATCACTGAGCAACTGACCCGCATGTAGTTAAAATCAAACAGCAGTTTAATTCGTCGACAACTTTGAACACTGGTTGTTTACGTGGATTGTGCTATCCCAAATTATTTGGTTTTTATAGAGATGGTAATAATGATAGAATCTCTTGGAACTCGTGTATTTCCCTATTAATATTTCACGTCGTCATCGTCATCATCATCAGCCTTTTTAATTTTCTTACTGCTGGGACTCAGGCCTCCACTCTAGGAGAGGGAATGAGCCTTAATCCGTCACACGTACTCATTAGGGTTGGTGAATGTAACATGTATTCAAATTTTTGGTTCTAGGACATGCCGGTTTCTTCACGATGTTTTCTGTTACCGTTTTGAGAGCAGTGGTGATGAAATAAATTACACAAAGTAACGCACCTGGCTGGGTTCGAACCAACGACCTACAACTTGTGAGTTGGGGCCGTTACCACTTTGCCACTACTGCTCCACACCATACAGACTGTAATATCTATTCGCTATATTTTTATCCATGTTTCAACTAGAAAAACTTACAATAAGCAAGGAAGGTAAGGCTTCAATAATACGATTCGAGATATTCCCGGTATCCGAGATTTCTCAAAAGAAACGTTCCAATGCAGATGGAGGCTACCGATGGAAGCGATAAGCAACGCATTCCAAATGAAGCTGTTCGTATGCCTTCGGATGCGTTCGGATCCATTTCGGCTACCCAGGTTGAAACGTACGCAGAAAATGTCGACGAAAGTGTGAATGCTTACACAAGACTTTGTGAGGAATACGTTTTAGATTCTAAAGGGTCCTTTTGTTCTGAAGTACCCTGGGCCGGTTGGGTGCGTGTGTCAACTTGTTTAGAAGGATTTACGGAATAAATTCGATTATGGTGTCGAGCGTTTATTGATGTGTTGATCTGAAGATGTTTGTTTCGTCTGTTATTTACTTTCTTGTTCCAATGTGCTTATACTCGTATTTACAAGATATATGTAAATGTGGCACATTCATATCTCAGAATTCATACCTTCTTCTACTTCTTTTTTTTTAGCTTTCAATATGAAAGTGATATTTTATCAAACGGGGCAAATCCGAAGTTACGTTAGCTCTAAATAATAATCATTACTATTCATTATTCATCTTTATTTTTTTACATTTTCACTATTATAAATTAATTAATTATCTACACTTATAAACAACTTAATAACTATAATTACAGTAAATTACAAAATAAATAAATAATAAAACCCTACGCTAAAATACACTATCTAAAATATGGCGTCAAAAAACTCTTCCACATCGCTGTCGACTGGTAATGTGCCCAAAAGACTGGCGGCATTGCCACGTTGTATGGCAATGCTTATCCTCTGTCCAAGGTAAAAGCCAGCCTTTGGGTCACGCGAAGTGTCAACTAGACGTTTCGACAGATCTTTAAACAACTTGTAAGCCCTCGGACCCCACGATCCAAGAGTTTCAACCCCAAACGGTTCGAAAATATAACTTCCAACAAGGTTGTTATATTTCCGCCGCTTGAGGTTCTCCGCAGCCGCAGCGGCAGCACCAGCACGACACGACGAGCTAGGAAGATGTGAAGGCGCAAGAGTATCGACACAAATAGCGTCCCATACTAAAGGCCTTCCCATCTTTCAAGTAAATAACGACATGCCGTCCGGTCTTCCGTTAAAAAATATATGTTCAGTCAAATTCTTTGATTATTGAAAGCGTGATATAATATGCAGCGCGATGATATAGTAAGCGTTTAATGCCCATAAGCCAAGTTAATTGCATAGACGGGGTTGGTTCTTGCTCTGCCTTCCACTGTTACATGACTAAGTTATATGCCATTTATATAGATTAAACAATGTAATCTTAATATAAGTATTATTTCTATTCAACAAATTCATTGGAAACTCTTAAAACTGCCCGTATGAGCTAATGCGAAATTTATCTTTCTATTTCGAAAGCATTTGTGTAAATCTTGAATCTTTATTAAGAAAGAATTCAACTTAAAAAAAAAAATGTTTTCTTTTTGAATATAAATAGTATAGTCAGCCTTATAATGTTCCCACTGTTGGGACTCAGGCTTCTTCTCTCGAAGAGGGAAAGGGCAGTAATCCACCACGCGGGCCCAATGCAAGTTGGTGCATGTCACATGTCTTCGAATTTTTGGTTCTAGAACAATGCTGGTTTTCTCACGATGTTTTGCTTCACCGTTTTGAGAGCAGTGGTGATGAAATAAATTACACGAAGTAATGTGTACTTTATTTCATCACCACTACATTACATGGCTGGGTTGAACTTACGACCTACAACTCGTAAGTCGAACTCTTATAAATAAAAATATATATTTACCTCTATTTTAACGAATTTCGTCAACTTTCAACCTTTACATAACGTATTCTATCAATTACTCACACTCAAATACACAATAATTCATGCTACGACAGGCGCAGACACGTTGAATTTTTCGTTTGAATATTGACTCAAAAAGTTAAAAAAAGGCTTGTTTACTAAAACAAGTTTTTTAACCAAATAGTATCTAGAGTAATGTAATTTTATGTATTATAATATTTGTACCTCATTATAACAATTTATTTGGTACAATGTATATTTAACTAGCTTTTGCCCGCGGCTTCACCCGCGTACATAAAATATAGCCATGCCATGTTCGTTGCTGTGTGTTGCCATGTTCGTGGTGCGAGTCCCGAACACTTTCCTGCCCCTCAAGCTGAAGGAAGACTTTTGGCCGCAAGGCGTGGTATTCCGTCGGTTCCGCGAACAGGTGCCACAGAACAGCACAAAGTGAACTTAGTGCAATGTGAAGTGTTACTACTAACATAATCCTAAGTCTTATTTATTAACAACAAGTTGTATTTGCTCTATATAATGTTAGTCTGTAAGGTCAAGATCTATGGGCCAAGATGCCTGATAATAAATGATTTATTATTATTATTATAACCTGCCCATCGTGCGTAACCTGCAGTTTTCAGAATCTATACGAGGCCAATAATAGAGCTGTACAGGTTGCTAAATATTGGTCAAAAGAAGTACAGTTTGAGAGCATCGACACAAAAAGAAGAAGAAGAAGATTATAGCTTATAAATAAAAAAGAATAGGAATAAAAAAGCTGGTGAAAAACTGTATGCAATTAGTTCTTTTAGAGATTACCTCCTACAAACAAAAAAACAAACTTTGCCTCTTTATTATATTAGTTTAGATAATTTCTTTTAGCTGTGTCATATCGAGGTTGCACTGTATACTATTACTATTAGTATGTAGTATTTAATGTGTTTTCTCGAGCTCATAACTTATACTATAAGATGAATAGAAACTTTTTTAATATACAATTTTGATAAAAATGTGACCAATACAATAAGCCAATTAAAATGGTACTCACCATTTGCAATAATTGGAAGGCTACAATAAAAAAAAAACCGGCCAAGAGCGTGTCGGATCACGCTCAGTGTAGGGTTCCGTAGTTTCCCGTTCGTCACAATAAGTGTACCCACTTATGAGTTTAAAAAAATGCTTGCATATGCGATTATACTACAAACTTAGTTCAGAAATTATTTTGTAGAACCCTTTTGTCTTTTTTGTACAAAAACTGTTCTTTCCATCAAGTTCAAAATAATTTTCCTAGAAAGTTCTTATAAAGTTCTACTTTTCAGATTTTTTTCATATTTTCTAAAGATACGTATGGTTCAAAAGTTAGAGGGGGAGGGGAGACACATTGCTTTTTACTTTTGTAGCGATTATTTCCGAAATTATTGACATTATCAAAAAGTGATTGTAGTAAACCCCTATTCATTTTTAAATACCTATCCAACAATATATTACACGTTAGTGTTAAAATTAAAAAAAAAATCACTTCGCACTTTACATATAGGGGGGCTACCCTAATAAAACATTTTTTTCCAATTTTTATTTAACCATTTTGTCGGCGTGATTGATATACATATTGATACCAAATTTCAGCTTTCTAGTGCTAACGGTCACAAAGATTAAGCCAGGATGGACAGACAGGCGGACAGACAGACATGGCGAAACTATAAGGGTTCCTAGTTGACTAAGGAACCCTAAAAATGGTTTCAATTGCTTAGTTAAATGTTTTTTACTTTTATACGTCTATTAGCAATTAACTGAACCAGTATCACTCATCAAGACTACCCATTTGCATTAATTTGAATGCTACAAAAAAAAAAATCAATTGCTTAGCTAGGTCTCATTTTGAAATGATTGTTATTTGAATTTCGAACCCTCAGGAGTATAAATTAAGTAGTAGTTTAAATGTTTTTAAAAACGTTGTTGAGCTCACTCCTTGAGTTTTAGTAATTTTCATATAAATTGTATTTCTAAATTAATTGATGTAACTGTCTTAAGGTATTCATTCAGTCCATCCAAAGATTGTCTAAAGATTGTCCTGTCTAATATGAACGCTCAATGTACTCTTGCGTTTTATAAATATTCGTCCTTATAAGCAACGCAATTCTTGTAAGGAATAAATATTATTGCTAAGGGTAACTGAAGGATACAGTAATAGATTGACACACCCTCTCACTCCACCTTAGAGCGAGAGAAGACATGAGGGTGATTTCCCAGCTCAGAAAAAAGGAATATAATAAATAAATGTGGATAGACTTATAGCAATCGTGCGTCATTGCGGTATGCCAGCTGAAAATCAGCGCTGGGTGTTTGACGCCTAGCAATTACTGAGTTGGTGACCCTTTCGGTTCGAGCACGCTCAGAGCAACTGTATTGTATTTCTGTACTTTTTTTTTTAATATTCTTCTTTTATGTTGTTGTATACTACATTGCCTGCGCCGAATAAATGCTATTCTATTCTATTCAATAAAACAAAGTAATGAATTAAGAAAAAAAAAAATTAAAAAATTTAAATATAAAAAAAAAAAAATCATTAACATTTATCATTTCAAATTATTTGAAATGATAAATGATGATGATTTATGATTCCCCGTAATTTACTATTTGTTTCTAAGAATGAAATGATACGGTTTTTGAATTTTATACGAATAGTAATTGACGTTCTATAGTTTATGATCAATCATTTTGAGGAAAGGTGGGATATAAGGTATAACTTACTGCCTACACGCGACAAGGGGTTGTATAGTCTGTAATCTATTGTTTTATTGCTTCTCGACATACATATGTCAGTGTTAAATGTCTATAAACTTCCACAGACCAACCCATTTGAACCATTACATTAGTTTATATTATTAATGAGATATTCAGAAAAAAAAAATATTCAGAAAAATCTGGCACCTCTGATGTCTTCTTCTTTATTAGATTATAAATGGTAGTATAAGTAATAAACCAAATCAGAAATGTTGTTGTTTCTTTGTAGTTATATGGATCTTATTTTAATAGATGAACAATAATCTCTAAAAGTTTTGACATAACAAATTTTTTGCTTTTGATTATTATCAAAAATCATTTAATCGGAGTGACAATACTTCACCTAAAAAGCCATACGATCTTTCGAATACCGTAATTAGAGACACAATAAAAAAACAATGAAAGAGCAAACGGCGTTTGCTTGGGGATCGAGAGGTCACCTGTTTTCTGACTTAATTAGAAGATAGCTATTAAATGTTTTAATCGAACAAATTAACATCAAAGTTAAAACACCACGTTGAATCCCTATAAAAAAGATAAATAATTTGACGTAGTATAACATTTATTAAGCATAACATAGCTTTTTTGGTTCTATGAGAAAACCGGGCATGTCCCAATTTTATCATGATGTTTTCATTTTGAGAACAGTGGTGACGAAATAAATTACACAAATTAATGTGCCTGGCTGGGTTCGAACTCGCAACCTACATACAGTAAATCGTAAGTCGGGACCGTTACGACTGGGCTATCGCTGCTGCAAAATTATTGCAAAATTTAGTAAAAGAAATATATTTAAACATATTTATAAACATTTCAGGGTATTTTCAAGACATTTTTAAATAAAAATAATAATTTACCGGTGTCATTTTAAAAACCAAAGCATCATGATCCTTTTCAAACTCTGTATATTTTATATTTCAGACGTCAACGGCTCTGATCCTTCTCCTCCACTTATCTCTCCACACAGTCGACGAAGGGCACGCTATAAATCCAAGTAAGTATAAAAGTACTCTTACTTTGTTAGCTTATTATCATTTTGTTTACTGCGACCGTAATTTGTAACTTTTGTGGCACAATAAAGGGGATTTTCGCTTCTTTGAATGTCATAAACCTTAATCTCGCGGCCTTCAAAATGTCCGTCCATTGGTGCGGGATTAAGTTTTTTCTTTGATATCGTTATTAGTTTCAAATAACCTAAGAAAAGCTGGCGATGTCGTTAAATTTAACTGTTATGGTCAAAAGGGCATTTTTGGGGTCACAACTAAGCATTAGATTCTATTTAACCAAGTTGTAACTTTTTCTAATAGTTTAAATAAGGTTAACTTATTTTACACACACATAAAATAAGTGATGGATATAATAATAGACATTCCAAAATATTTTTCTCATCTCTCGCCAAAATATTAATTTTAACAACACTTAGGTTTTGAACTCTATGAAAACTTGAATAAAATATACAATTAAATAACCAAAAATAAAATTTCATTTTTCAGAATCCTAATATTGTTTGGGGTTGTAGCGTAAACATTGCTTCAAAAGATATCAAATAAAATTTGATTAAAAGAATCTCGATTTCATTACATTGTGACAAGCAAAATTGAATTTTGAAATTAGTATTTTATTTGAAGGATTGTTTACCTTTGTATTCATGAGCCGGTGTGTCTGTTCTGTTAGTGGCATCGTAGCTCCTGAATTATTGAACCGATTTGATCCAGTTCTTTTGTTTGTTGAAACTATTGTTAGCTATGATGAATGCTTGCCACCATAGGATCTGGAGGAAATACAGTCCTTGCACACATGCACGATTTGCGCATGGAGATGCAACGCCAGGGCAAAAATTTGCTGCCGTGACCAGTCGAGACATGGCGGACAGGGTTCCGGCGGGATCTCATGGTGAAATCGCGTCAGCGACTATCGCAACCCAGTGCTAGGCACGCCACGATTATGGCGGTAAGCCCCCTCTTTGAGGCGTGTCTGGAAAGACCTCACGGCGTCCTCATCTTCCGTATGACGCAGGTTATCACCGGACATGGTCAGTTTGGAAGATTCCTGTACCAGATTTGTGCGGAAGAATTTCCCGGGTGTCACCACTGTGTGGACCGCCCGGCGCCCTGAGAACGCGGTGGAGCATACGGTAGAGATGTGCCCCGCTTGGGCAGAGCACCACCGTGTCTTCGTGGGGCGATCAGTGGTGACGGTCTCCGGCGCTGGATCTTGGTCCGAAGCGAGGAGGCTTGGCAAGCGGACGCCTTCTTTTGCGAAGCGCGATGGAACGACTGTCATGACTGAGCCACCGGGGTCCCAATCGCAATTTCCGGCCACCGTAGGCGCTGGCTTGCGGACCGTCCGGTAGCCGTCCGAACCGTGTCCAAGTTATTGACGGCACGTAGTGTTCCATGCGCATCTCAAAGAGATGTCAGCAAACCCTAGGGGCCCAGCAGGGTCGAAACCCACTAGGGCCATGGGTTCACTTCTGAAAGATTTCCTGGCCCTGAAATGCAAGGCAACGGAGGAACCAGGAGTGGGATTTAGTCTGTAAAAGTCTGACACGCTCCTGCCTTACCCAAGGGTCTGAAATGTCACTGGATGATTTCCCACATTAAAAAAACTGTGATTAATGGGAACCCTGGTTTGATGGTGCACCATGACTTGGAAGCTGAAGAATACTCAACTCTTCCATAACTTACAGTAGAGGTATCATATTTTTATTTGGGTTCATTCTAGTAGGATCAGATTATGGTTTAATTGGTTACCCATACCTGCTGCATTCTTGTTGCCCAGGAATCGTCCTCATTTACTTACATTAACGTTATCACCATGCTTGAGATTATTTAAATGGTCTCAATTAATAAGACAGCGATAAATAGCGTTGATCGCTATTTATCGCTATACTCTTTAAAAGAATCGTTAACATTAGTCAATGTCCTATATAATATGCCCAGATAATATGGTATGGGCGGCCTTTGCCTAGCAGTGGGACAGTATGGGCTAGAAGATACAATAATAATATAACAATAAATAATAATATGGAATATACTATTCAGCGTGATTATTTGGAGGTTTATACTCGTCCCGCTAGACCAAGAGCGGTAACGAAACGGATTTACGTTTATCGATTTTCTATTGAGCAGCTCGTGCTTCTGACTTTTCCCTAGGCGAAATCAATTTTATCGCAAATTTAGCCCTACTCGTACAAAAGTAAGAACATAGTTCCGAAATTGGTAGATTTCTTCATTTTGGTTATAAACAAATACCAGCAAATGTAACAGAAGTCATATCAGTGATTGAAGTCAACATCAAAGGACATAATCTTAGTGAAACATCAAACATTCATTATTTCAAACTGCTCTTTCAATAAATTTTGTGATGTCAAACAAGATTTTACGATCCAATTTTGTCTGGATTATACTCTCATCAATGTGAACTCTTTTATTGCTGACATAAAAGTCTCGGAAGAATCTTTCAATACGATGTATCGCAAATATGACATGAACTAGAGGATTCTGTTTCATTGTTGGGTAAAATGTTTTTTATTATTATTGAGAGAGATTTAAGACTTATCATCACAATTTAAAAGATGAGATAGATAGTGTAGAATCAAAATTTTACTTTTTCTGGCCTAAAAATTGCGATGAATTTCAGGTCAAAAAACTTTTAAAAGAGAATCGTTTCGCTCTGATTCGAGATGAACTAAAAATTCTAATGGATATGGTAATTTTATGAATTCCCACTTCAATCCCGAACTATACAAATGAAATTTAGTTAATATGCAAATCAAATAAACAGGCACAAATTGCTGCATCCAAAATACAATCTATGCAATTTAACGGGATCATTGAATAAAAGGTTTAGAGACGATTAACAATTAAATATATTTATTGACGTGTGTTTAAATATATGTAAAATATAACTATATTTGACACTAAAAATAGCCTCAGAATGTTCTTTAGAATATATTTATATAACACAATTCATTATGTAACCACATGGAAGAATCGTAACAATTTTCTAACAATGTACAAAAAAAACGAGGCTTGTATTCAAAATTGCTTAAGTTAATCGTCTTGTGGACCAAGTAAGACTGAGCATGATGACACATCCGTTTAGATTAGACAACTTTCAAACAATTTTGGATAACCAATTGTTTTCACCTTGTACTAGTTATACTTGGCCAAATACCAAAATGTCATATGATAAAATAAATACAAAAAGGTAAAGACAAAGTTATGGACGAATTCCACTTATACGAGATCTGTAACTGAAGCATGTTAATTCCAGCTGTATACCATTGCTACGAGGAGTATCTCTGTAGCCATATCACTCGTAGTTAAAGGAAAACACTCGTAAAAGCTTTATGTTAATAGCTCTTGCCCGCGGCAACGGGTGTATGTAAGCGCGACACAATGACAACGTGTCCGTACTAAAATGATTACGTGCGCACGGCTTCATTGATTTCGGTGGATTACTCCCACGTTTGATTATTGAAATATAATTGGATTTAGTTGTGATTATTGATAATCCAAATAGGTTTATTAATGGATTATGAAACATAACGGAGCTTAAGCTTCAACAATAATTTGTGTACCGTAATAATAGCACGTCATTTGAAACACTTTCCCGTTTATCGTGAGCAGTAAACAACCTTTCTGTTAAAGGTATTCAGAATTATCATTTGCTCCCAAACTATTATGCTAGGGAAGGTGTCGGAAAAAAGTGAGATATTTCACCAAAAATTATACTGAAAATAAATTCAGTGTAACGCAAGTTTATCTACAATTTTACTCAAAATAACGTCTTGAATATCTCATTTGACACTGTGGAAGATTACCGTGAACTCGTAAGTCGACGCCAGAGAATTTTTACATAAAATATTCATCATTGCTAAAACCCCGAATCGCGTGCTATATTCGTCACCTCTTTTTTTGAAGGTATATTTGTTGTTCCCTCTGTTTCATTAAGCATTGTCGTTATAGCTTTTATTATATCGTTGAAACGTAATTATGCTGTACAATGAGGGCTTTTGTGTTTTTTGTTATTTTTTTTTCGAGGTAGCGAATGTCACATGTTTAGGACAATGGGTTATATTTTTATTTTATGTGTTTTTTTCTTCTTCGAAATCACCTTTTTGTTGGTCCCCATTGTGTGTGTATCTGTATATTTTCCCTAAATAAACTGGGTTAATGTTTTTAATATGCTACTTACCCTAATAACATTTAAACTCACAATGATAATTTTATCTTTAAAAGACTCTAAATATTCAATATTCATAAATAGAATTTGCGGCAAATCTGAAGCTTCATTATAATGAATATCTTATATACCGTGACTTTGATGGGCAAAGTTATTGGAATGATCAAGAAAATAGATTACCTCGTAAAGCCGCCCAGACGGCAAATAAGTTCCTATTTGAGGGAAATAAGGTCATTGAACATATTCTTATCTTCGATTCAACATAAATTTCAGAAAGGCCTTCTAAAATTGAAAGAGAAGAAAAACATGTTGACGGTTCGAAAATAATATTACTTAGTTGGAGATCAAAATAAAATTATAGACCGCATTCATAATTGCGTAAAGGTATTGGTTTATTAATCAAGTTTTCTATATGTAGGCAACAAATTAGAACTGTCTTTAGAAAAGCAAAAATATAAAGACATTATTCAAACCAATAGGTTTACTCAAGTTCTATTGTAGTTAAGAAAACTAAAGTGATGTTAATTATCATTATAATATTTTCTTCGGCTTGTTTTTATAATACAATAATCAACCATATCTACAAAATCTTGTTACGAAATGATACGATAAACCAAGAAACTAACTAAATTCCTCCTTAATTTTTTAATTGTGTATATACTATGATGCAAGTCTATTGATAAATTTTTTCTTTCCTAGGTTGCACGTGTCTCCGCTATACGTCAACGTACGGTAAGGAGCGCGGTACGTTTAGCAGCCCCGACTACCCACGCCCTTACCCGCCAAGGATCGACTGCCTCCTCTACACCTTCGTTGCGGCGCCCCACGAGATTGTCGAGGTCGTCTTCACTGACTTTGACATCTATAAAGGACATCTTGAGTAAGTTTAGAATTTTGTTTGTTTTGCGTAATAGAGAAGTGCTAAATAGTAAGCTCTCAATTTTATGAAAACTGAACATGAAGATTAGACTATTGACTACTTGTATGCGCAGAGAAATAGAACTTTTTGGCCAGGCAAAATGGCCACAATCTTTAATAACTCATCATAACTGGCAAGGTCATCAACCATCAGCACATGTTTACCATCGTAAACAATCAAAAAGCCGGACACTTTTGCACGTTGCTCTTCATGGCACCAAGAACTGTCAAAGATGGCGAGACACCAAAAATACGACGCAAAAACGCGCGTGGCGTAAGGAGCCAATCTATAATAATAGAAAATTTTATATAGTGACTTAATTAATCGTAACGCTATTGAGCACGTCTCAAAATGTTCGGTCAGTTATTTTTTGTTGCAAATATTTAAATGCAATAGGACAATAACGCAACAATACTATGAAACTATTGGTTAAATCGACAAACAAAGCAACAACAATAAACAAAAACTCCATGAAAAAGCGGTTACAGTTTGTGACGTAATATTGTAAACAAAAATTGCCGTTACAGATACAAAGCACATAACTTAATATATTTATGGGGACAGTAACGGCTTTGTTTCCATCCATCCAATAAAAAAGGCAAATTCATATCAACGAATCAATTGCTTTAAAGACTATAACAGTCACAGGTTTCCCATTGGTCGAATGTTACAACTTTTACAATGTTTGCACACAATATTTAGGTTCAATTTGCGAATAAATGAACGAAGAATTTTAAATTTTTCATTTTGTGGACTTTAGATTAAAATTCGTATTAAAGCTGGCTACCGAAACCAATTTGTGGATAGAATTAGAGAAGACCAGTACAAATTGGAATCTGGATCACTGATATGGATATAATGCTTAAGTCTTTCTTTATTTGGGCACAACATTTAATGACTTCTTGCAACCATACAGACATTGTAATAACTAAGAACTTTTCGAAAGTTTTGCTTTCGAAACAATACTTTTGCAAATGTATTTCTATAATAGTTATCCTCCCTAGTTATAACTTAGGAAACTTTGAGCTTACTAGTATGTCATCTACTTAGGTGAAAGTAATTAATTATCTTAAATAACTCTTTAACGTGGAACGTCGTGGAACTAATATACTCGACGCATGTTTTACATTCCCAGATCATCATGAGAATGGCCTAGCTCATTAACTAAATGAAAAGGGCGCAAACGTGGAATATTACTGGCTTTAAACTTTAACTTGACAATAACCAGCCTACGAGTCCTAAGAAATGAACGTAAGGACACATTTACATTTTCGTCACATTTGTAGCAATAAAGTTGCCAATGTAAACGTTTGAAGACAGCAGTTTGGGAGCGCAATAATGCTCATTTAAGTGTAAGGAATCCCTGAATACGCGACTTTCAAATTATACGACCGAGTTTATTATTGTTCGTGTTTTTACGTCACTCTTTGTTGAGATAAACAGTCAAAAAAAATACTTCTTGTATCTAAAATGTATGGAAAAATAATAGTTTTCCCGGTTGTTGGAAATCACAGGGCAATTTGTGGACGACGAGCAATAGGTAGCTCACCGACAAGTAAGGACGAGGCTGAGTCAACGGTACGTAGTATTTCACGCGTGCGCATTTCTAGAGATGTTAGCAACGCTGAAGACCAGCAGACACCGTGAAAGAGAAAAAGTGTCCGTAAGTTGTAAAAAGTGACCGTGGCCTTAAAATATAAAAGGGACACATGTAAATTTTTGTCAGTAAAAGTCTAACACGCCCTTTCGTTCCACCCTAGAGTGAGGAGTCATTGGATGATTTCATACCTCAAAAAATTGTAACACTATTTAACATGTTTCAATCAAAGAAGGCGGCAGAGGTTTAATATTAGTACCCTTTACCAGTAACATAAAATATAGATACTAAAACTGACAGTAATATCAATTTTAGTATACAGTTTTTACAAAACTTAACATTCTTTAATTGCATGTTGTTGCATTTCTAACAGAGGGAAGCAGAATTATTTAAGAGTTTTTAAAAAATCATTTTCAACACTTTTAAAAAGCGAAATCACTCTCGAAATACGCATCCAAAATAAAAATATGCACAAAGACACAATTCTTGTAATATATGAAACATTTTTAGAAATATACTAATCGTCTACATATTTTGTTACAAAATAAAAACACTATTTTGCTTGTAAAATAATCTGGCAAAATATTACAATTTTTGGCCGGATTTTAATCGCTTAAAGTAATTGTTAAAGGTATTTATGTGATTTTTTCTTGAGTTGTCCATCTAAAGAATACGTACATCTTTCTGATTCGCAATTAACTTCTATTGTTCTCTTAAAGCTAATTCTAAAAGGTTCATACAAGTATAAATCATTTCATTAATAAACGAATAAGTAATCTCTTATCCCAAACGCAAACTCTGCATGGTAAATTAAAATGGCAACAAATTTCCATTTTCGTAAATGAATTCTGAATCCAACTCCTAATTCCGATAATGAACCAATATCTAAAGGCAAGGCAATCAATGTAATTGCAAATGGAGAAATGGAGGAAGAAAAATCGTACAGTTAAATACTCCTGATGGCGTTATTTTAATCTCATTTCACAATAGATACATCGGGAACAAAAAATCTCATCTCGAAATTGCTCTATTCACTTCGTATCCTGAACCAATTACGACGAAATTAATGTTCCCTACACATACAGCGCTGGATGAGTTTTTACTAGCAATTCTCGCATATAACTCGCTTGAAGTACCTATATTTCTCACGTTTAATACATAAAGGTTTATGATAATATTTTTTACTTTTTTACAAAAATATCGCTTTTTCTCTATCGTGGCTTCATGCCAATTTATTAATAGATAAAAATGTTTTTCATTGTAACTGTGTTTCAAACAATATGCTTATTGCAGTTTTCTGTTAGATAATAGGTATTATCGTTTTAACTTTAGAATTAATGTGAATACTTGAATGAGCCTGTCGCGTAATATATAATATTTGAGTTATTTTATTCAGGTTTGCATGTTGTTTACACAAAACCGTAGAGGCCCAGCAGGGCGAAGCCTACTTAGGCTAGAGTCGATATTTAAAACGGAATCCCATTTTTCTAGAACGAAAGAGCAACTGAAAAAACATAGTTGTGATTTTAGTCAGTAACAGTCGAACCTCTCACTCCACCCTAGAACAAGAGAAGTAATTAGATGATATACTGCTTAAAAAATATAGCGTGTTTGCCAAATACTATTTAGTACTGTATCTTAAATGACTGTGGAATAGAGAACAATTTTCAATATAATATTCGGTATAGGTCTATTAAAATAATAATTTTGTTGATCTAGATTTACCCGTATGTAATAATCTTACCAAAAATGTTTAACATTATTGTTAGTAAGTCTAGGTATTACAAGGTAGGTCTCAGGTTATTACTGTGGTACTTACATACTACCTTTTGTTTGGCCATCGTTTGTTCCTGTCTCCGTAGCACTATTGTTAGCCATAAATATAACGCTTTCACGTGGAAGTAAGTGGAAAATGTTCAATGTGCAGGCGACAGGAAGATATTTTTCGGCTAAAGTATGGCATCTTTAACAGATCCCACGCTTATTGTTACAATAGTTGTGTTTTTATTTTATTTTATCCATGCCAGTGGGTTATGTTTTTGGAGTAATGTTTACAGAGGCACATAGTTGCAAATGTTACTGTTGGAGTTGAAACATTTATATGAATGTGGTTCACAAATTTATTTTACCGCACCGGACGACGCAGTCTTGGAAAGCTTGCTACAAGGTGGACCGACGATGTGGGTCGTGAGAATCCTATAGATGCGAGACGCATAGCACCGGTCGTTGTGACGATACTTGTGGAAGGTCTATAAGCAACGTCTTTCGGCTGAAATGATGATGATAATCATGACTGTGCGTCACTAATATAAGTTTGTCATAGTATACGTTATATCGATACCCCGTAGTTTTACATCTCAATAACAATAAATCACTTCGTATTATTATATCAAGTTCTTACTTTTCGACGTGAACAGACATAATTATAAGTATCAACACAATTCTTGTTTCAAACTATTCCGAAAATGAACAGCATGTATGAGTCGTCAAAACTGAACGAACAAAAAAAAAGGAACGGCGAAGCAAAATTGTTTCGCTTTCTCGCGAAGTCTGTAGTATTTTTTGCAGAAACTTTTTACTTTAATAAACTATCGGTACTTCTGTCCCGCGTACTTTTTATTTTCCGAGAAAATAAGTATTTTCACAACTTTGTCTGTCATCAGTTGAAAGATTTATCTTTTGTTTTATTCGTTTGCAATAAAGTATGGAAGGATGATTTGTTAAGCAACAATAGTTACTTTTAACTTTGTTTTCATATTGATTTATAAAAGAAAAACAGGTTTACGGAGCTGCTTCTATTTATTGAGAGCTTCTTTTATTGAAAATTTCTTTATTAAAAAATCGTTGAAATGGAAGTCGGACCAAGAGTTTCGTTTAAAGTTACTTATGTCAGTAGTTTGATTTCTGAGTCGAGTCTTGAAGATTTTTTTAAAATTGTAATAAAATAATTATTTTTGTGATGTAACTAAAGACGTTTTTTAGATTTTTTCCTGTACTTATGCTAAGAGATTGTTTTTTGTTTTTCAGAATTCTAGGTCAACAGGAAGTATCCTATAGGTTTTGATTTCCTTGTAAGTGTCAAAATATGCGCCAAAAGTAGAGTGTGTCCGCCTTATCTTTACATTGTGTTGACTTCGAAAATATCTTTTTTACTGCTTCGTAGCTGCTACTCCTCAGAGTGGTAGCAGACCAGAGTATTTGATATTAATTTTTAAAGTTTCTACGCGTTTTTGAGAAAAAGGTTCTTGACAGAGGAACAACAAAGTTGTCGTAATAGATTACCGTTTTTACAAAATAAGATATGAAACCATAAAAATTGAGAATTTTATCTATATGGATAAATTTGAAATTATTCAAGCGATAGATTTGCAGAATGTCAATATGCTATTACGATATTTCAAACCTCAAAGCGGTAGCCTTTAGAGCTTTACACCTCGTGAGTGAAATATGCGGGGCTGTACATTCATACATATTTCTGAAAAGATGGATTCTCGGGTAGATCGTTGCCGTTCCAACCCTGCTTAAGCGAATAATACCGGGATTGCCAAATCCAACCCTCTTTCTTTTTGAATAATTTTGACGAATTCGCTTAGGACTGTGCCATTAAGGATTTACATTGCTTTTATCTATAGAATCTTTCAGAACATTACGCCTGACCAATTTCTTTCTGAAGCTTTTCATTAGCTATAAAAGTTGTAGGTACTATATGATATTATTTTCGGGAACTTTCCTCGTGGAGGTTGTCTTGTAGACCTCAGATATGGGACTTGTATTAGCGATGTAGTCTTAACTGGTGTTGGCAAGTTTAACTATGTACTTTATGAGGCCCAAAGGAGTCAGCCAGTCGTAATTTTTAATTGAATTACTATGGAAGTACGTTCTAGTGTAAGAAGTCATGTTTTATTAGATTATTAGCTTCTGTCAACGGCTTCGTTTGCGTGGAAGTAAAAATTAACTCATGGGACATGCTTATAGGATAAAAAATCCTATGTCCTTTTTAAGGCGTGGATCAAATTTCATCCAAGTTTGTTCAGCTATATGAGCGTCCGTAGGGGACCACTAGGGTCGAAGCCTACTGGGGACATAGGTAATGTAAAAGTAAACCTCGAGGCCCTGGAAAGAAGGCAAAGAAGGAACAAGAGTGGGCTTTTAGTCAGTAAAAGTCTGACACACCCTTCAACTTCATCAAGTGCGGGAAATGTCATTAGATGATTTCCCACCTAAAAAATAGCTCTATGAGCGTGAAACACACATACAAACATTCGCTTAAATATTATTAGTATGACGTGCAGCATAAAGCTTTTTATTTTTTTGACGAATTCAAACAAAAAGATCTAAACTTTGACGTGAATATTAATTTGGACTTTATTGTGAATTTTCTTTTGATTTGAATTCTATTTATTTGTTTCTTTTATTTTATTGGTTTGACATCTTTTATTATTTGACATTGTTTAATATTATTATAATCTATTTTTAATATTTGGTTGCTTATTATGTAATCTGTACATGACTTGTAAGAATCCCTTAGCAATAAACTACTGTGACTATGACTACAATGATGGAAGCAAGGTAGTATATTTTTCATCGCTACTGTAATCCAAAAAGGTTGCATAAAACGTTACCCAAACGCAGTTGATTCAATTTTGTATCGAAACATGCATAATGCATTTATGTTGATAGGTTTTAGGTATGCGTTTTTAAGAAGATTATGATAATATACTGTTTGCTGTTGGGGAATACCAAAGAGCTTATAATATGTTAAAGTGCTGCCTCAAAGTTTTTAGAGACGAGTTACCTTTTTCAAATCTAGCCGCGACAACATATGGCCACGGAACTTGCACTGTAATATAATACCTATATGTTGACCGGGCCTCTTAGTAATATTCATGCAAAATTTGAAGTAAATCCATGCAGTACTTTTTGAGTTTAGCCCGGACAGACAAACAGACAAAAATTCTAAAAACTATATTTTTGGCTTCGATATCGATTGTAGATCACGCACCAAGTATTCTTTTAAAAAAATATTTAATGTACAGTTTTGACTTTCCTACGATTTTATTATATATATAGATAAATTACACCTAGACACAGAACAAATGATCGTGCTCATCACACAAACATTTGTCCTGGGTGAGAATCGGACCGACGACCTCCGGCATAGCAGTCAGGGTCACTAACCACTACATCAACAGGCCAGTCGTTGTACTGTAGAAGTGCAAGTTCTTAGGATTACGCCCCAGCCGCCGATACCCCAACTTAACTTTCCAGCCACCATAGGCGTGGGCTTGCGGATGACGAGCAATAGGTATCTCGCCCTCCGATCGTCCAGTAGCCGTCCGAATCAAGCTCGAGTCGTCGGCACCGTATACTGTTCCACCCGCGCCTCAAAGAAATGTAATTAAAACCGTAGGGGCCCAGCAGAGTCGAAGTCTACTAGAGCCATGGCTTGACTTCCGGAAAGGCTCTGGAACGCAAAGGCAAAGAGATTTCATAGGTATGATTTAAGTCAGACAAAGTCAGAAACACTTTTTCGCTCCACCCTAGAGAGAAAGAAGTCATTGGATGATTTCCGAACTTATAAAAAAAGACCAAGCAATATCTGTCACAAACAACACGAAAAAATACTGACACGAAATAGATGTATCGTCTACTCTTGAAAGTCATCAATAACGAATTGGGTACTTCGGCCCATCTCCCAAAGGAACATGGGTTCGAAGACATTTTTTACATAAAATTGTTGGCCGTTAGTCGCGGGCAGTCGGTTGGGCCGACTGTCCGCGACTCACGGCCAACACTCGTAACGTCATTTGTGCTAGTATAGAATTTTTTTTTTTTTTTACATTTGAATTTTTATCTCACACTGACACAGATTTTTAACCAGATACTTCATTTTTGAAATAGGTCAAGTTTAACGACTGCATATGAGTCTTTTTTTAGACAGATTTCTGGTGGACGGGAATGGAAAAAGTGATAAATGAGTACATCACAGCATCAGAGGAAGTTTGGAAGTGCCAACGATGACTGAAAAGTTGAAAGGGAATCGTTTTTCTGAAAAAGAGAGATGAAAAACATGTTACTAAAAGAGTTATGAGTATTATGGATGGATAAAAAGAGAGAGGGAGGGAAATTAAAAGATGAATGGATTGTGTGTAGAGTGATATGATAAAAAGGGAGTTAGTAGCGTGACAGTTGTCCAGTTTTAATATATTTTTCCTTTAGTTGAAGTCATAGTTTTTTTTTTTTTTTTAAGATAAACGTTGCTCAACACTAGCAATTAGTATCTTGAGTGCGTTAACAAACTTCTAAACTCACGTAAACAAGTCTTAATCTTTTTATTATAAAAAACAAAATACATATTTTTTAATTCTCATTATATTTATATACTTACATGCACATACACGCACACATTTATTATTATTTCTACCCAGAACTGGAATAACCATTTTAACTTGCATAATGTTTTTAAAACCCAAGCAATAACGTGACTTTTCTGGTAAACAAAACTTGTCTCATTTTTAATCTAATAGATTCTCCTTCATGTAAATATATTTTCTCAGTTTTGGCAGCATTGCAAGAACAAATCCTCGTTACCTATTCTAGAGACATTACTTAAGACAAATACCTCGCCTTTAAATTATTCCGTCCATATATTACCACATCAAAGTGTGAGACTGTGCGTTCATAGATCACGTACGTCGGTGACGCAACTGTCGTTACGTCGTACGACTAATCGTGTGGAACTAACAAACGATTCTGTGTAGAATAGGTACGTTTGACGCTTTTGTGCGCCTGCCTTTAAGGTGCTGTTTGATATATCGGTGTGAGAGAGTTGTTGGAGTGAATTTATTAGGTGGGGAAGTGTAGGTTGTTTCAAATTAAAGTGGAAGCGTAGGTTGCTTCAAATTAACCCAGTTGAAATTAAGTGTGTCGGCTAATTTTAACGCGAGAATACGTTCTTACTGAATTACTTTTATTAAGCTAAGTTACGAATTAGCTTTGTAAAACTAAACATATAAAAAATACGATACCTATAAAAGTAATTTTTATCTGTCTGTCTGTATAACGGTCTGTCTGTCTCCAATGTGACTGTATCAATTTTGACGGGGGCATTAGTAGGGAGCTGATGTGTTAAGGAGTAACTCAGGCTACTTCTATTTAGAAAAATAATTAGGGGTTCCATGCAAAAAAAGCTACTTGAAATTGTTATCAAATTACATTGTGCTGTTTCACGAATTTGACGACAGCCAGTCATTTTTACCCTCATTTTCAGATTACAAATTTAGGTGAAGGTAAAGTTGCGGGCTCCAACTAACATTTTTCAGATGAGAAGTTTCCAAAGACCGTTCTTTGGCTTATTGAATGTACTGCTATATCATAGCAGTAGTTATTAGAATGATAGATAACACATCTATTATATAAATATTTTTAATTAGATTCGGTTGTTCTTTTCGATACAATAAATAAAAAATTCATTTATTTTAGGTTAAAATAAACCATTTATACAATGACTACACAATTTTACATGTAGATATTTTAAATTAAATTTTTATGGTTAATTATCGATAAATTAATTTGAATTGTCAGATAGTGATTGATGCCTAGCTAATAAAATTCATCAATTTGTGTAACTAAAGTAGATAAATAAATGAGATTAATATTTAAATTCAAGCTTGACTACTAAGTGTGTAAAGTGGTGCCCTGTCACTTCAAAATTTGTTTGCTAATTATTTTCTAAGTAACGATTGGCAAAAACATGATTGGTTATTTCATCATAAATACAACAAGTTGCTAAAATAATTCACTTTGCAAAATAATGACTAAATAAACTTTTGTTTAATTACATATTTTTTGACAGAAAATTCATTTATTATTTATTTTATCTCATAAAACAACGTTTAAAATACATAAAAAATATTATTTTTGTTATGCTACACGGAAACGAATTATTTTAGATTAAGTTAATGATTAAAGAAAACGACTAGGATAGATTAGGTTACATAAAAACTGACCCCAAAAACAACTAGATTATATAAAAAAAATGTACAAGTGATTAAATTGGTATCGTTCGAAACATTTCAAAGAGAACCCAAATAATGTTTGCAAAGCGAGTGTTTATAAAACCAAACGTTTGTAGAATTTATTGTTTATGAAATAAATAGTACAAATAAAAAAAAATTGGTAGAGTTTTGCTGAAAAAATAACCATGCACCATGTAGTGTCTACTAATTTTACATAAGGGTAACATTTGATATATCTCACTCGCAACTCAAACTGAAGGCCAGTTTGAGATGTAAGGGAATGAAACCTGTCACAGAAAATCTTTTATTTACCCTGCAAAAAAGCACCGATGAACGACCTTGTATAAACGCGTAAAACAAAAACCACATTTCAAAAGGCGAAGCCACTAACGCTAGTGCATGCTGTCAAAAGCCCCGTTCTATAAAGCGAAAGTGCTAGCCCATTTTGCTGTCAGTTGAGTCCTGTTTTACACCGCTGCAGTTTTTTTTTTCTTTTGACATGTGGTACATTGTTCGACACTGTTCAATAGTGATTGGAAAAAAGTTTGATCGGAGTGATTGATTTTTTGAATTTCGAAGATTGTGACTGGCAGCTAGACTGTCTTTTATTTTTGGGTCAGTATGTCAGGCAGTAACAGAACAAAAGGGTTTTACTGAATAAATGCATCAGCTGGGAATCGTAAATCTGTTTTTGGATTTTATCCTTGCAGTAGTGCGTCATAAAAACTTATGGCCACTATAGTAAAATACCTTTGGGATTATTTTACTGGAGATTTGTCGCACACCACATGGGAAATATAGCTCTTATTTGTTTTTCTACATATATTTTTCTCCATTGTTAATGTAACCTGGTTGTAAACTGATAAATTCACTCTAAATCCTGGTTCTGAACATAAACCGATAATTACGTCAATCGTACTAAACGTTGATAGAAATCGGAACAGAGACCGATACTGTTTACACTTTTGATTCTGTCAAAAACCGTCACTTTAAAAATGTTGAGTTTCTCATGGCCAAACCAATAGGCAAATTTTAGGATATATTAACGTAAAACAACTGTTCCCTCCTACAATGTATTATTTAAAACCGACGTATATAAACTCGGTTTGTTCAATAATCGATTTATTCATTTTTATTTTTCTATCTGACCAGATACATTCCTAAAAGCAGAATCCAGATCTCCAACACCAATAAATTGATAGATTTGATTCAATTCTAAATTAGAAAACCATAAACTAGGTCATATTTTTACAATTTTCTACAAATAACACGACAGTGATTCATCGGTTCTTGTTCCGACGCTTCTTAGTTCTTATTGAAATATTCTACGAAATTCTACAACTCAAAGAACAGAATATAATTATGTCTAGTAAATTTGAATTAATACGCACTACGTTTGCCCTATAAACGTAAACCTACATCTGTAATGTTTGTTTTTGTTCGTCTAACTATTATTAGGGTACCTACATAGATGCTGTGTTCAATCATTGCCTCACAATTACTGTAAGCTCTTCTTACAGCATACGTAGTAGTGCAAAGAAAATAGGAGTGATAAATGAGTATATTAGAATATATTTGAAAGTGGTGCTTGTAATGAGTATATTAGAGGATATTTGAAAGTGCTATTGACCGAAAAGTTGAAGGAGAATCGTTTGTGATATGGTCATGCATGGAGGAGGGATGAAACACATCTTATTAAACGAGTTATGAGTGTACATGTGGATGGATGGAGAAGAAGAGGGAGGCCAAAGAACAGATGGACGGGTGACAGGAGAGAATGGAAGAAAAAAACGTGTTGCGCCGACCCTAAATAACATAGAAAATGGTCTGCAGGATGATGATAATGAGGTGCCTAGATTCTCTGCAATTGTTCTTTTTAGAACGTCCATTGTCTATCCAACAAGTTTGAGTCAATAGTTATCACTAAAGCCACACTGAAGCAAGCCTAATTCTTACATGTACAAATTTAAAACTTCATGCGAGCACATTTCAGTGCCAATTTGGAGTTTAAAAGAAGCTTTACCTAATGCTATAACATTGGGGAAACGGCTTTTATCTAGTCGGAAAATAAAATAAAAGACTATACACGTTACGGCTCAGAGAAGCAAGCGGTACCGTGGTCAAAGTCCGTATTCCGAACAATAATTTCGTAGTTTTAAAACGATACACGAAGCGAGAGCACGTTTTGTTTTTCGTTGTTTTTTATTGCGGGTTGTGCTGAATAATAAATTATTAATTAAAGTGTGAATGGAAAAAGTTTCTGCGGTTTTAACGCGATCCCTATAATTATTAAATTGATATGAGTTTTTTCCAGGTGTAGGACCTTTTATGTTGACTGCTCGGTTGGTTTAGTGGTTAGTGGCCCTGACTGCTATGTCAGAGGTTGTTGCATCGATTCCCACCCAAGACAAAAGTGTTTTGTGATAAACACTATCATTGATTAATTTGTTTTGTGTCTGGGTGTAATTTATCTAAATTAATATTATAAAGAGGCAAGATTTTTTGTTTGTATGTTACGATTTAACCCAAAAACAATTAAACCAATTTAAAAAAAAAATTCACCGTTGAAACCTACATCTTCACTGAGACCCGCGAACGCAGGCCCTTGCAGCACCTATAATAATATGTTATGTATTTAGAAGTATCAGCATATTTATCAGAAGTCATAGGACAAGCTCGGATTAGTTTGAGACTAGATGGCGTTGCGTGAATTTGTTCCATTTTAATACCAGTCATCTAATACCACTGGTATTTGTTTGAACCCGTGTTAATTGTCTATTCTGAATGGACACCATTGCTCCAATTAATACTAAAAGAAATTCAAGGATCTAAAGTACAGTCAGCCAAAATGCTTTGTATAGGATCTTTAATTCAAATAAAATCCAAAAAAAAAAAACGTATTTATTTAACAAATGGCTAGTATAATAATAAATTGTGTACTGCAAACCTGCTCTAAATAACAACAAGATAGCATTTTTTTATGCAAGTCTATGTTTCTGTTTTCCCCCAAGATGTTGAGGGTTGATTATAGCTTTCTCAGACATATCTAAAAAAGTGATTAGTTAGTGAAAGTTTTTGTATATTACGATCGTATAAAAATATTAGGAAACCAAAATTTTATTAAGTTTGAGTTGAATGTACTAAATTCAAGTCACTGGTTCGTCCATTAAATTAAATTATTTAAAGAGTGGTCTCCGTTCAGAATAGGTAATAAAATTCAAACAAATACCAGTGGTATTAGATGAGTGGTAATAAAACGGAACAAATCGTTGCATAGTAGTTGTAGAATATTATTAGTATATGAGAACAAAATCTGTTACATTTCCACTAGAATTCTGTATATTTGCATAATATTGCATGCAACATGCAGTTTAACAAACATATCAAGATTCACAGCAGGGAAATGCAAGTGTTCTCACTTCTGCATATTGCACTCGTAATCTGGCTGAATGCCCGTGAGTCACGTCGATAACACAGATGCAGCTGAGAAAGTGATAAACTTTTATTCCGTTACGAAATGAGTTTTCACCACATCTTTGTACCATAAAACCCCCTCTTTGAGCCACTGTAATATGAAATGGATGTACTACGTGTACGTACGCGTAACAAAACAGATACATTTAAAAATATGCTTCAACCTTTATTTTTGGCGAGAATATCTACAATATACTGTTACTCATCGTATATAAAATATACTGTTTCTCATCTCAATTCTAATATTAATTAAAGACACGTCGAGATTACTCCATCTAAATTCGCGAAACCACAGCGTCATTATTCTGCCAATTTATTTAATATAACATTCTTTCCACAAAACATGGGGCGTACAGTTTATGTGAGTAATTTGTAAGCGATACACGTCATCCGTCATGCGAATATCATCAATCATCGTCAGGAACAGAATACACCTGCGGCTGTAATTTGACTAACATACCGTCATATTTCACGACATGATTCTGTAAGCGAGATGAATTAAAGTTAGCGCACCTACTACCCACTAATGTTGTTAGAAATAGTTTTGCTAGAGCCTGTCTCTAATGCTATTGTTGTAAACTGATTTATTAGGTATCTAGACAGTAAATTGTTGGCGTTAGTTGGTGATAAATGTTGCCATTACTTTTAGCATAAACGTAATCAGCCTCTAGGATAGGGAACAGACCGTAATCTAGCACGCGGGCGGCTCAATGCGTGTTGGAGGATATCATAAGTCTTCCAATTTGTAATTTTTGGACATGTCGCTTTCTCACGATGTTTTCTTTCGCCATTTCGAAAGCAGTGTGGCGCTTGTCTATGCTTAAGCCCAACCAGGCATATTACTTCGTGTAATTTTTTTCTCGAATTACGAGTCATGAGTTACAATTACAACTCATTAGGCGAGAACAATACCACTACTCGACAGGGCCACCACTGCTTTAGAAGACCACCATTGGCCATTACTTTAAAAAAGCCCTAAAGGGCAGAAGTTTTATGGACGTTTTTTTTGTTCTCGCTCTATGTCTGCATCGTCTTTCAGATCAGAAGACAGCATATGTCCCAGATATTTAAACTGTTCCACCCTCGTTAGAGGTGTCCCACATAGTTTTATTGATTGATTTGGATACAAGATTATCATAAAAGAAAGAAAGAAACAAAGAAAAACGTTTAATTATACCTCACATATACAATTAAATTCTTCTTCTTCTTCTTCTTCCTGCCCTTATCCCATATTACTTGGGGTCGGCGCAACACGTTTTCTTCTTCCAGTCTGTCCTGTCACCCGTCAAACTATCACTTTTACACCTTTTCTTTCATATCACTTCTCACACAATCCATATACAATAAATTAAAAAAAAAAACAGAATTATGATACATTAAAAAAAAAAAAAAAAAAAAAAAAAAAAAAAAAAAGAAAAGTACACATAAAGTTACGGATTCAAAATCTTCAATATTTACAAGCATTACGTTTTTTCCCATCTTACTAAATACTCCCAGTCCTTTCAATCTTACGTCTGAAAAAAAAACGAATAGCTATTTGCTGATCTCTTACTTTTAACTGCTAATAAGGCGAGTTTCAAGCGATAACCAAAGCAACCAAATCGGTCAGTCTCATGACTTGCCAGAAAATTATGCAGTCATACCAGCTAGAGACTGTAGGGTTGCTTCAGGAGAGACTGGAGGAGGCGGCGGCAGCTATATATAATAATGCCACCTCCCAAGTCATCAAGGGAGAAATGACTGGTCAATATATGGCTGCATACAGTGCCACGTGTGGGTTTATACCGTTGGATGAGTCGGCAACCGCACGGTCTGGCCGTATTACCTTCATGACACCCGAAAGCGACCCAATTGTGGTAGTGGCTAGATGTACAAAAATAATGCTGGATGAAAAGATCCTCGAACAGGCGGAAGCGATCTCAAGAACTATAGACCAGCCTGGAGGCTGGGCGTTGCCGGGCATCAGTTGGATCAACGGTGTTCCAGGGTGCGGAAAGACCACTTGGGTGATTGATAACTTCGATAGGGACCACGACATCATAGTCACTACGACAACCGAGGCGGCGAAAGACCTGCGGCAAAAGTTAGCGCACAAAATTGGTGAAGACAACAGAACCAAAGTGCGCACGATGGCCTCAATTCTGTCAAACGGGTGCAAAGAGTCACAAAAATGCAATCGCATTCTCGTGGACGAGGCTCTTATGAACCATTTCGGGGCCATTGTGATGGCAGTCCGGTTGTCGGGCGCAAGTGGCGCGGTCCTTGTCGGAGATATTAATCAACTGCCCTATCTGGACAGGGAAAATCTTTTCCCTATTAGTTACGCCCGTCCAGACTCAGTGGTGACCATCAGCCACGAACTGCCCTGCACGCACCGGAATCCAATGGATGTGGCATATGCCCTAGGGGAGGTGTACCCTGGCATATACTCGTCAAGGAACCAGGTCCACTCCTTACAACTAAGAAGGTTCACGGGCGCGCATATTCCCAACACTCTTCCCAATACGCTTTTCCTGGTCCACACGCAGGAGGAGAAGAAGACCCTCATTGACCAGGGTTATGGGGTTGGGGTTGGGTCATGCGTCCTAACTATACACGAAGCTCAGGGACTTACCAGCGAGACGGTCATCATCTTGAAGACAAAATCCATTAACATCCGGATTCACAGCAGCGTCCCCCACGCAGTTGTGGCAGTCTCCAGACATACTGCCCGCTGCGTGTACTACGCCGACAACGCTGACGACGCTATTGGAAGGTTTGTGAGGAGGGCACAGGAAGCGTCGACCAGAGACATTATCAACGCTAACTTGAAGATCGCCATGCAGCATCGGGACAAAACAGTCGTCGAGGCACTGATTCGCCTGCTTAGGCAATAACGGGCTGAAGTAGCTTTGGACGACGGACGTGGGTATTGCTCGGGGCGGTTGGTTTTTAACGTAAGACAGCGACCGGTCTTGGGGAGGATAAACAGCGGTTGAAGACATATACCTATAACGTTGACTGTATTATGAAAATCGGTGGAAAAAAAAAAAAAAAAAAAAAAAATGTCCTACCCACAGAGTAAAGAAAAAAAAAAAAAAAAAAAAAAAGAAAAGGAAAGGCAAAACAAACACTGTATTTACAGCAGTAGTTGTAGTTATTATAGATATTATATATGGTTATTGATGTGTGTATTTGTATTGTATAATGTTAATTATAGTTATAGTTATGTATCTGGAGCTGGGGGGCCGTCTGCTTGGCGTGGCATTTTGGGCGGCGGGGGGTTGTATGTGTGTTGAAGGTTGGGAGAACCCTGATCTTTGATGCGCTTATGACTCGTTGTTGCTTGGGTATCGCTTCGGGCTGATGGCCTCTCAGCCATTAAATTTAGACGGGATTTACTGTAATAGCTTAAGTGCTCTGGAGTGACGCCACTTGCACGTGGAGTTGCCCAGCAGCAAACAATGTAAAACTATTAAACAAGGGCACGGACGTCATGTCTGTGGTTTAAATGTAAGGCAGGAGTGTGGTTTTAGTCAGTAGGAGTCTGACACTGCCCAGACTGGCTCGTTTGTGAGGCAGCCTGGCCGTCCATGAGGATTTCCCACTCCTGCCGAAAAAAAAAAAAAAAAAAAAAAAAAAAAAAACTGCTAATAAGGAAGCTATTAAGGTTTACCATTAACATTTATTTTTACTGTTTTAACGTTTTCTGAATAAGTATTTACAGTTGCTACGCTCGGTGAATGGACTATAATTCGATTTTTTGTTTTTCCATTGAGTTGCATAATATCATTCAGATCATTATCGAATATTCTTATCTGGAACAGATAAAGCAGTAAACGGAAAGTTCATAAACGTCTACCAAGATTATTGAAACAAGAATACATTCTATGTAAAACATCTCAAAATACCTTTCCAAAACCAATTTATTGAGTTATTTTGAAACCAGATACGTTGAATTTCAAAATTAAAGTAATTTGTGTTTTTTTTTGTGATAGTTTTTTTTTCCTTTTATTTTAGATTAAAATTGGTTCCAATTTTTTTTGTAAACCATTTTTTTTTATTTTATAACCCTAATCTTCGTAATTGATGTCAGTTAATTTTATGAATAGAATCAAGAGGCCTCATTAGGTAGCTTAAAATCACCCTGACGGTAATGGAAGGAGCTATGCTAGGAGTTACCTTGCGTGATCGCATCAAAAATGAGGATATCCTCAGGAAACCAAGGTCGCTGACATAGCCCGAAGAATAGACAAACTTTAGTAGCAGTGGGCAGGGCACATTGCTCATAGAACAGATGGTCGGTGGGGCCGAAAGGTTCTAGAGTGAGGTGAGTTGCCTCACTTATGTGAGGCAACTCACCTCACTCTAGAACCGATGACTGATTGACCGATGACCTGGTGAGAGCCGTGGTAATGTGATGGATCCGAGATGCACAGGACTGGTTATTGTGGCAACATTTGGGGGAGGTCTATGTCCAACAGTGGACGTCTTTCAGCTGAAGTAATGATGATGAACTTGATTCATTAATTAAGTCTTAGTTCTAATAGTCTAAACAAGATCATGAACTTGGTACGACGGATTTGGTCCGTTCTTACCAAGGTTCAACAAGACTCAGCATAAGTTCTGACCGTCGTACTAAGTTCGAGTGTGTGTTCTACACTATTAGTTTCTCGTATAATTTTCAACTGGTTCCAACCACGTTTCTTTATTATCAAAACCTGGCACCAACATCCATTTGGTTTTCTATATCGATACAACTACCGACAATACTTTACATTCCGAATAAGTGTTCCGTATTTCGAAGCGTGTTCTCTGTTATAAATTATAGGCTAAATGCGACCAGCATTCCAGGTCCTACAATTTTTATTGTTCTGCAGATCCCAAGAAATAATCCTAGCAACGTTATAAAACATGCCATCTTTATCTGTGTTTAATTTAATGTTGTATTTGGATTAAATTGACCATGCATTGCGACTGTACGCAGTTAGGTCTTAGCGAAATTGCTTATATTAATTTAAGGAATAGTACGGTTATTTTTGTTACGTTTTTCGAAGTTAAGCTCCGCAGCGGCATCCATTTTTGCCAACAAAATTTTGGTGTTTCGCTAATTATTTTAATTGGACCTCACAGTACCTGTTCCTCAATGTTCCCTGTACCTACATTGATAGTAGATATATACATACATTATTACATAGTCTCATTTACAAATAGGCATACATTACTAAGTAGTAGTAATCAACAGAATAATTAACAAACAGCAATTGTTACTAAATTGCTGTTTGTTAATTATTCAGTAATTAATAGGTAGGATAGATAATAAAGTACTTTGCAGTGGCAATCCAAATAGCCATGTAAATGTGAATTCCACGTAGTGGCACTTACAAGACTGACCAGAACGCGTTGTGGCAATAAAGACAAATCATGACCTGTCCAGAGCCATAAGGGTGTTTTTATATCGTGCGGTTTTAATCACGCATGCGTTATTGCCCCGCACGCGTAACCTTTACAAATGTTCATTTCATACAAGTAGGTAATTATTTTTTGTAATGAGTGAAATACGCACGCGAGACGTGTTTTTTTTTGGCTCTGGAATCCAAGGCAAAAATGAACATAGGAGTGGGTTTTAGTCAGAAAAGTCTGACAAGCCCTCTCGCTCCGCGTAAAAGCGGAAAAAGTCATTGGATGATTTTCCACATAAAAAAAGCAGTGTTAAAGTTATTTTGACACAAAAGTTCCTGATGCAAATTACTCTTTTTATTTATTCAAGTTCTTGAATAGACGTTTAAATATTCACCGTACTTTCCATACGAGTCCAACTCACACTTGGCCAGTTTTTTTTTGTACCAGCGGTCATCCACCATCTTTTCGCTGGAAAAAAATCAATCTATGAAAATGCTTCGCGAACAAGAATGGTTCGCAAAGCATTTTCATAGATTGATTTTTTGAATGAACATTATTATCATTACTGTATTGTCACTCTACGCCTGTATGAGCGCCATTACTCACAGTTTCAAAAACAAATTCCACCGCAATACAAACCGAAAAAAAATCTTGAAAAATACAGGAAAGAAGAGGACTTCTCGTTAGTAAATATTGATAGAATAAACAAATGTACTTTTAAACAGTCTTCCTTGGAAACTTTCGTATTATTAGATTTCTAGAGGGGCTCTTATGTAGCCGACTTGACAATGGACCTCGAGATCTGATAATTGCGTAGGTAAGTACAAAACGACTAACTTTTTATCTCCCTTTCAAAACTCTTAGAGAATTGCCTGAGAGGAAATGAGTAAGGAACTCTAGTTGAATTGAAGAGGAGGTTAATGAAAGTAGCGTGAGTTAAGCGAACCAGTTACTGTGGCGTAATTTTATTGAGTTGATTGAAAGTAAAAAAGATCTCTCTCTGTTTCTATGTCTGATCTGTTTAAATGGTGGTTTAGCCGAAAAACTCCAAGCACAGAGCGTATATGTCATGTGTCGATCCAGCCGGGTCGAAGTCTACTAGGGCCAGGGCAGTAAAAGTCTGACACTATCTCCCGCTCCGCCCAAGGGCGAGAGTTGTCTTTGGATGATTATTCCCACCATAAAAAAGAATGTTCTGACACATACATTGCATATAAACATTCACCCATATAACATTAGTGTGACAACAGCTTGTCAGGCCTTAATATAGTTTCTTGTTTGATTCCGTCAACTAGTTTTATCACTTGCGAGTTACGCAAACACCCGAAAATGGGCAAAAGAAATCAATAATAAGAATTATATTAGAAAGAGAAAAGTTGCTTCAGGCGAACATACATTTTGGCGTGGTAAGATTTGTTTTCAAACTGTTTTTTTTTTATTTCATCTGGTACCAATTTATTTTTTAAGGTTGGAAATCATGTCGCGCTTAGAGCGCGGAGCGGAGTAAGAGGACGTACCAAACACACTCAAACCACGCATTCACTGACTAAAACCACATCTATGGTTTCTTCTTTACCCTTGGCGTTCCAGGACTACAGCTTTCCCTTTCAAAAGTCAACACATGGCCCCAGTTGGCTTCGGCCCTGTTGGGCCCCTATCGTTTTTGCTGACTTCTCTTAGAGGCGCGTGTAGAACACTAGGTGCCGTCAACTTTTCTGGCACGGTTTCCAGACAATTTGGTACCTATATTACCACAGAAAAAAATTAAGTGAATGTACAAACTACAGCACGTAACGCTCGGCGGCAGCAATATTTCGTGCCGGGCCTTGGTACAGGCTAAGGTTCGGAACGAGGAGGAGTGGCAAGCAGTCGCCTCCTTCTGCGAAGCAGTAATGCTAGCAAAGGAGACAATGGCCCTCGCGCCCCAACCGCCGGGATTTCAATCCTGATATTTGGCCACTGTAAGTGTGGGCTCGCGGAAGGCAAGCAATGGATAGCTCGCCGTCCGACCGTTAGGTAACCATCTGGACCAAGCCCAAGTCGTCGACTACGAACACAAAATATATATATATATATATATATATAAGAAAACAAAAGGCGTTCATTGCCAACATATAAAAACACCATCAAACTCATCATTATCAGTATTAATTAATGATGGTAATACGGAAATATCCATACATTAAACCCACTCAACATTCACGGCTACACCAATACATTACTCCACCTTCCAATCAACGAAGCAACGATGTATGACACAACATCATATATACCTGGTAATCCGAACCACAATTACTTACACCCACCCGGTAACAATACAACAACTATGATTGTAAATACTGCATATACATATACATATGTATATGGGCTTGGGAATACAGAACCTGGAACCGACTATCGATATGACATACGATCTCGTAAATTTATAGAAAGCTGCAACTGAACAAGACGGGTACCAGTGTTTACCTTCATAAAATCGGGTATCTAACTTTATTGGCAGTGATTGCGAAGTTATGTGATGATGGGAGGACCACGT
Source organism: Mythimna albipuncta (assembly GCA_929112965.1). Lineage (NCBI taxonomy): Eukaryota > Metazoa > Arthropoda > Insecta > Lepidoptera > Noctuidae > Mythimna > Mythimna albipuncta. Next base: position 16,113,825 of record OV815969.1, read on the forward strand.
GTGTGGATAACGATAAATGCTTCATATTGTGACGGGTTTCCTGTTTTGTGAGAGTTGATATAACTACAAATCAACATAGATGGACAATCGGGTCAGAACTGTGACATACTAGATAATATTTATAAGGCTGTTGTCAATATGGTCTATAGTTGTTAAATTGGGCTCAAAAAACAGGACTCGACTTTATGTAGTATAAAAAACTGACTTTAGTTAGCAGTTTTCTTTGGTGAAAATAGAAAATATATCACGTATGTCATTCAATGATGAAGTAGTGTTTAACTGATCAAAGAATTTTTGAAATCGGTCCAGGGGTTTTGAGTTTAATCATGACAATCAAAAACAAAATCTTTTCTTTTTATAGCACGAGTATTAGATAGTTAAAGATACGAGTTTTTGTTGGTAGTTAACCTTTAAAGATACGAGTATATTCACGTTTTATTTTTGAAAGTCACAATAAGTTTATAAATTGAAAAAAATATATATATATTAACCACTCCTGTCGTTTGTCTACGTTTAAATCGTAAATTATATTCAAAATAATAAACAACTTGTAAAAACCAGAAACCGACCGAAACTAAATGATTTCTCTTTCTTTGGATGGAGTGAAAGGAAGTTGTAGTATTTCACTTATCCTATGAGTTTCAAGGCTGCGGCGACTCTTTCAAACAATCTCACAGTCTTAACTGAAAACAACCCTGACCTCAAAATAACGATTGATTGAAAGATGACCATCGGATATTGTATGAATTATTTATAGTTCTACTGTCGTAGTTACAAGGTTGCTACCATAAATTACTTTCAAAGGGGAGCACGGACAATGAACATTGTATTTTTCATTGTGCAATGACATAAAATAACGGGACTAGTGCATAATGTGCTGAATAGAACAGAACATTTGTGCGTATGAATTCACATACAATGCTTATACGACCGGACCAATGCCAGAAAATGGTTATGTTGAACGCCACAGTGTCATGTCAGACTGTTGGCAATATAATTTGTAGAACAGCAAAATGATAAATGTTTTACACTGTGTTGCCTAACAACAAATAAGTGCCAATTTAAAATATTGATTGGGCTTCTGTTCATCACCATTTTAGTCGAAAAACGTCCACCATTAGGATATAGGCCTCCTATAAGTGTCGCTATTATAACCGGTGTTTTTTGTATATTCGCATACGACCCTCACCTGGGCCCCAAGTCTGCTATTACAATAGTGTCAGAATGGTCTATCATTGATTCCATAATTGTTGATTTTGAGTAAGTTTGGTAGTCTACTAATATAATGGCGTCATAATGACTTTCCAATGTTCAACCACTGATACTCCATTGGAAGAAGTGGGATAGAATGGTAATCTCGTACATATTTACAAATGCATGTCTCACATAGGCGGTAATCTGCAAAAATTTTGAAAGTTCCTTTAATCAGTGACCTACCATTAGAACGTCATTGTGCAGTCATTGCTATTAAGAAGCTCGATATTATCATTTTACCACAACTCTATTACGAGACCACTGATCGATCAATGATCGATCATTTTGAATTAGCAGATTAGGAACTCTTAGCAAAATGACAATGGGATCGTGTTGGAATGGCGAATTTATAAAAATAGCAGATTTGGGCCCGATCACCGGTCCACCTTGTAAGAGGACTTCTAACGTACTTCGGTACGGTGTCGCCACTTCAGAACCTTACGTCCCCATCGACCAACTGTTCTCCGAGCAACTTGCTCTGCCTCTCTTGAATTGAAGATATCAGCATCATCATCATTTCAGCCGAAAGAAGTCCACTGTTGGACATAGGCCTCCCCCTTGTGTCGCTATAACAAGTTTTCCGTTGCGTCTCGCATTCCCGCAAACCTGACCAGGTCGTTGGTCTATCTTGTGCGAGGCCTTCCAATGCTGCGTTTTTCGGTACGTTGTCGCCACTCTAGAACATTTCGACACCATCGACCATCTGTACTCCGAACAACGTATCCTGCCTCTCCTGAATTGAAATGATTAAACAAAATTAAGAAAAAAATACATTCATTAATTAAATCGTAAGCAAAATTGCAGCCAGCAAATTAAGAGACGGACTCGCGTTGCCAAAATATTATTGTAAATTGACACATTTCTGCTGATTCCATTTCCACATCAATGCCTCTGCCAGCCTCTTGGGATGAGAGTTTTCATTATCGAAACCGAATGGTAATGAGGTAAATTTAAATATTGGTAATTAAATAAATTGGATTATTCCTGTCCATGTCAGCACCTTTGTGCTCGTCTGTTTCGTCCTAATTGCTTTTAAGTGTTTACGTGAGTATGTCATCATTTCAGCTGGAAGACGTCCACTATTGGACATAGGCCTTCTGCAAGCGTGCAACGATCAATCCTGGTCATCCTCCATCCCTCCCATTTTCGCGACTCTCACCAGGTTATCGGTCCACATTGTGGGAGGGCAACGTGCCCTGCTCACACGATGCGATTTTTGGCGATGCGATTGGCGAGTTTTCGGGCAATGTCGCAAGTAACCTTCAAGCATAGCCTTTTTTATTGCCCTTTGGGTGACTGTAAGCCTTCTGATGAGTTCCATTGTAAGCAATCATGTTTCAGTGCCCTATGTTATCACTGGCAACACGCACTGGTACACACGCACATGAATATGTATACTTACGAGTACTATAAAACAAAAACATCCAACCTGTCGACTTGACTGTTTGTTCAAGATAATCTCAAAAACTACAGATCAGATTTTCATGTGGTTTTTACCGATAGACAGAGCGATTCATGAAGAATGTTTATGTGTACCTTTATGAAACATGCATATATGCGAAAAGCATAATTATATACAAGGTGTAAGGGGGGGAAACGAAAAAAAAATTCGGCCTCTCCATACAAACTGTCAAGTTTATAATTTTCTATGGAGAGATGGATTTTTTTTTCGTTTGAAAAAAAAATTTTGTGTGAAAGTTTGTTCAGTTTCGTCTACTGAGCAAGCCCTTAAAGTTTGTGGAGGGCTGTCCCTTACACCTTGTATATTGAATATTCCAGAGATTTGTAACACCCATGCGGAGCTGGGGGCGGTATGTTAGTATATATATATATGAAAGAAAAACTGACTGACTGACATATCAACGCACAGCTGAATTTACTGTGACTAGGAGTGTGAAATTTGGCACAAGGTTTCTTTTTACAGCATAGTAGGTGAGCATTAAGACGGGAAATAAAAACGGGGGACTAAAGTTTGTCTGGCGAAATCTACTTTCATGAGGATGAGGCCGCAAGTAGAAGCAAGTAATATTATTAAGCTAAAGAGTTTGTTTGGTTGAACGCGCTAATCTTAAGAACTGCCAGAGTCTCTGTTTCCTGATAGCTACAACCCGGGAATCTTTAAGTCGAGAGTGAATAGGTTTCTTCTCGGTAAGTGCATTCCATCGTCGACCGCATCGTCGCTTTCCACCAGATGAGATAGTGGTCAAGCGCGAACGTATCTACAATAAAAAAAAACTACTGGCATCTTCATTATCTCACAACTTTAATATTGAAAGTCGGTATTAAATAACGAAGACGAAGACAACTATTATAGAAATACTGACTTCCGAAAGAAGAAAAATCATCTAATTTTAAAATATTCTGTTATGATTACTGTAAAATGGTGAAGAGTTGGTAAAGCCAAGTAGGTGTTCGTATAAATCATGATTTGAATGACGAATGACGTGAATTTACGAGACACATTCCTTGAAAGTTTGACAAACATTGTTTCTGAAAATTTCTCGCAATTAATACCATACCAGAGGGTATCAAAATATATTTTATATCGCTTGATTCTCCAGTTGAGTTGTTGTCATTATCAAAATTTTCTGCTTTATAGAATGGGTTGTTGATTCCGATTTATTTCAGCCTATGCTTTTCCAAACAATCTGTAATTTACATAATATGATGATCCTTCCTAGAAACCTTATCATGATCTTATTGAGGATCGTTGAGCTCCTTAATTCATTAAACCCCAAGCGAACGCCGGCGTTCAGGCACCTATTGTCTTTCAATTGTGTCTGAAATTATAACGATTGAAAGGTCCTAAGTTAAGTTACACGAATACTGACAAATGCTTGCAATGATTGGATCGGTCTACTCAAATCTGTGTGGTTCTTTCCTCAAAAGACCGTTTCAGATACCAATCTGTATGGTTCTCATATAATTTGACCTTTACATGTTTGCTGTATGGACTTTAAAAGAGACTTTGACCCCTGAGTTTTTATATCGGTGTTTCTTCTCAGGGTAGTCACATAGGAAACATCGCCCTTATCTAGTTTAAACAGACGAAAAAACTGCCGTGTAAAAGTGTTTTTAAAAAACCTATTTGCAAAATAAGTATCATTTATTTTTAGTACTTACCTGTAACTCAAAAACTTAAATGAGCTTTTGAGTTACTGCATCAATGGTTATTACTATAATCAAAATAATACCTCAGCGCTGCGTCTTTTCAAACAAAAAGAGATGTGATTATCTTCCGTTTCAGTGTACATTAAAATAATGTTTGTTCTTTAAATAAAGCTCGAAATTTCTTTCTTACCTCCTTTTAATTTTCCCATTTTATATCTTGCGGGGTATTAGGATATAATCTGAAGGAAAATGATTACGTTTCCGCCCTCTCACCCTCGTTGAAAGTTGAATTTTGCCAAGGCTGAACAAATAAATCCTTACGCCATTAGGCTCGTCATATCACCTTCCGATTTATTTTTTCTTTTACGTTCAAGTGTTTTTTTGTAGATACTTTTGGTTATCAGTGGGTGTTTATTTGTGCAGTATTTAGATACTTAGCCATTGCACCAATTCGATGATAGCGATGTTTATCTTTACCAGCAATAAAACAAATAGTTTTATACACTTTCCTACACAAAAACACGCTCTTATCCTTACTCCTTTTTGGCACGCATTTTACTGTTTTCCGCACTAGTGTGGAAAAAAACTGGCCTTTACCCTCGCCATTATTTGTTATATTTATCGTATCAGGCTGGGCGCGCGTCGACCACTTATTTATAGTTTCGTCGTTTAATACACGTGGTTTATCACTGCATCACTCAGCTCTATAACACGAAAACGAAGATTCTGCCTTGGTCGCAAAGACAAAATTTCTCCACTTTTATCAAAATGTTTTTTTTTACTATTACTAATATTTATGTAATTTAACAATTTCCTTTTACTATTCATCAACACTGGATAATTATGACTATTTCTTTTTATACATAGAAATATGGAAATTATTTTCACACTTTAGTTTCGAAGCATAAAATGTAACTCTAGAAGAACATAACTGGTCAACAATCGGTCTTTAAAGAAATATAAATGTTTGTATGTGTGCGTCCTTTCCATTTGCTTAGGCCTATATTTCATCAAGACACCCTGGTGCCACGCCTAGTCGCCGCAACGCCGCAATTATTCAAGATAGTAGAAAATTTCAAATGTATGGGAATGACGTCATGTCAATGCTCAGTCAAGTGGTCAGAACAAAAGAATCGGGGGCGTGGCCAACTCGAAGCGTTCGACGCAAGAGAATCGGTTGTAACTTGCCTAGGGGGTCTGGTGACCGTTTGGTTTTGGTTGCACAACCAATTTGGTGGCATGACCTGGACATGTGCAACTCTGGTGTTTGTATGGTGTCTGGTTTGGTAACTTAGGGTGATATTAAATACACCATGGTGGCATTATCAGTTGCGCCGGCATGGTGTCCCAGTGAGCCAGGGTTATCCGAAAGGGCGCTCGAGTCCCGGTATGAAGGCTAGAAGGAACGGGGTGGGTCTTTTAGTTAGTAAGAGTCTGACACTATCTCCCGCTCCGCCCAAGAGTGGGGTATGTCATTGGATGATTTTTTCCACCATAAAATAAAAATGGTGTCCCGGTGAAATATAGCCCATATACACGGAAAATTAGATCCGTGGTATCCTCGTGTTTATCACACATGAAAATAAAAACACCCTAACTTATAAAACAAAATTCTCGCAGCGATAATCATTTTCCTACATACTGCCAGTACTTTTGTCAAAACCGCTTCAAACATGATCGTCACTATAAACATTTTTATACCTGTGCATCCGTATGTCGCCGTCATGAAAGCGACAATCACAGTTCATATTACTTGTTCCCGCGAGCGTTCTCAATGTAAATTTCAGTCATAAAGAATAATGATTTGTTCACAGTAACTTTGTCACTGTCATCTTTATATGAAAAGTAGCTCCGTATAAAAGTTTTCCCCTTGATTTTCATAGAGAAGATTTTAGTACCCACTTTGTAGGTACTAACTTAAGGACGAAAGAGTAAGTATATGTCGTTGACAAGTTACAAAGTAAATTGTTATTATGACAAGATATTAGAAAGTTTTTGTAAATTTATGTAGTCATCTTTTACCATACGTAAAAGATGCTAAGGCCAAGAACATGATGTAATACCAGCAAGATTTGAGCGCTAGAAAAAGAGATCAAACCCTAAAATCTCTGAACTGGATCCGGATCTGACAGACGGTCACTTTAGCACAAATATTTAAATTCAAACTCACAGTTGGTACCATTGATTAAACCCAATGTTTGGCATCGACAACCATTTTCATCATCAACCATTAAGGGATTCTTCCATATACCACTAATAGTTTAAAAGACTTTTCATTGTGGACGATATGTCCGAACATCTTAATCCCACACCTTGACCCGTAAGCCCCGCCCCCCCTCCCCCTTTATCATACGACCATCACAATAAATATAGTACTATAGTCTACGATAATAGTTTTAAATACTTTTCGTAGTGGACGATATCTCCAAACATCTGAATCCCACATCTTGACCCGTAAACCAACCTCCCCCTTTTATCATACGACCATCACTATAAGTATAGTACTATAGAATAAAACGTTCATCTTTTCGTTTCATTAAACTCCCGTGGCCCTCATCAGGCCGCCAGTCCACCTTGCGAGACACCTTTTAACGTTGCATTTTCCGGTATGTAGTCGCCACTCTAAAACATGACGATAATGATGCTTAATAATAATAAATTTTGACAACGTAAAATCATAAATCTATGTTCAAAACATAGAATGACGTCACACAGCATCACACCAACCTTTATAATTGAATACTGAACAAAAAGGGACCAAAAAAACTCATTTATGCCCACCATGTTATGAGATTAGACCCCATGTCCGTACATACAGAACATGGTAATGTTTTGTTGTTTCATGTCCGAATGTTGTCCTCAAATTAACTTCAACTTGGTCGGTTTGTTTTTGATCGCACCTATTTGGATGAAGGAGGATGGTGAAACCTTTGAGAGTAACAGGAAATGTTGATACTTTGTTTTTGCGAAAAACATACGAGAATATATTACTATATTTTTCCCGCAGCTTTACTCGCTTACATAAATGCCTATGTAACCCGGGAATAAAGCAGCTTTCTAACGGTGAAAAAAAAATCGGGATCGGAATCCCGGCGGCGGCGGGAGCGCCGTTGCCTGATGCGGTCGGCCTCCTCCTTAGCGAGCATTTTTGCTTCGCAGAAGTCGGCGACCGCCTGCCACTCCTCGCTCCAGACCAGCAATTTTCTACTCTCATGTGGGCGATAGCATTTTACTAAAATGATTTCATAAAACTTGCATGCACGTTAATTCCCCAGTGTTCGCTTGTTAAACCATGACGCGTTGATTTATTCAACGCTAAAAAAGTGTTGTAAACAGATACGGAATAAAACCGCAAATTGAATTTTCGATTTGAATTTTTTCGTTAATTAAAAAAATGGCGGCACGGAAGTGCTACGGTTTGGGTGTCGGCTTTGTTTTTGAATTATCAGTGCCTTATTTCTATCATTTTTATTTAGATATTACTTTTTGATTGAATCGTGAGCCAAATTTGTTGTGAAGATTAATTTATTATTGATCATATTTTACCATTGTTACCTACTATCAGCCTGTATTATCTTTTTTTATCTTTTGTGTTGGAAAATCTTTAAATCGGAGCGGGAAGAAGCGTCAGGCTTTTACGGACTAAAACCTACCCGTGGTCTTTCAGTTGTCCTTTGCGTTCCAGGGTCATCTTGAATCTTTTAAACAAGCTCGCAGCGCAGACTGTATTATCCTAGGATATATATCCTGTACTAGGTAAAACCACTCCCATGACTTAGGTACAGTTTTTTCAGTTCAAAGCTAAAACTAGTCATGTTAAAAACGGAATATTGATCGTGTAAACAGAGCTGACAAATTTTGTCCGCTAAAAAACTAAATTTTAGTTAAAATATTAAAATCCGAGACCTATGTTTGCAATGTACATCTTATAAACTGTCATTTGATTTGCCAACTAGAAGATATTTGTAAAAATTCAGTTGTTTATTCCGACTTTAACCTCCCAGATATCTTTAACTATTGCTAAACCTATTAGGTTAAACATGTCTAAAACCCGTCGCTAAAAAACCGCTTCTAAACTAGTTAACCTGAAAAAAAGCTACGATATATATATAGCACACAAAGTGGTCAAACTTTTAGTACCTCTCTTTTTGCGTCGGATGTTAAAAAAGTTAAGTATGTACACAAGTATTTAATTGTTGACGTTACCTTAACTATCTTGTAAGATAGTTAAGTAGTAAAGATAAGAGCGTCGAAATTCCCTTATCCCTTCAGAGCAACTAAGCTGGAAGATAACTCGGGTAACTAATTTTGTTCCTCCCTAGAGAAACTCCATGTTTACCACTTACCCCAATCAACAACAAACAACGGTACACATTTAATTACTAAACAATTAGAAGGTCTCTATAGAACAGGAGCAAACATTGAAACGTGGTACAAAATCACAAAATATCAAATACAAATTTTGGGCAGGGTATCGAAAACTAAATTCATTAAAACTATTGCTGAACAAATGTTTGCAACTTGAAACTCTGAACGGCATTTTAATGTCCGATAATAATTTGGTTACCCCTTATAATGGAAGTAAAATTCTATGGGATATTTCGTGCGTCATGTATTCAATTTAGTGCTTCTTTGAGACGACCTAAGGTCCTTTTTACATCAATAGAAACAGCAGGAGGAAAATATGTATCTTTTAAATGAGAAAAAAGGATAGGTAGCTGTATGAATTTGAAAGCTGTTACCTGCACCATCCTATCTTGATAATGGTTTAAGTTCATAGAACATATACCTCTGTGAGCCTTATTTTAGGCAACAACTTTACAAAAAAAGAAAATGAAATAAAATCTGATTGGTCAAATTATTGCAATTATCTCAAACCCCAAGCGAACCCCGTTCGCGCGTCATTTAGTTGAACACTAATATTATTGAAAGTCCACGTAGATTATTAAAATTTTGAGGGTTTATTTATTGTTTATGTATCTAAGAATGTAAATAAGAAATTCTTCATAAAGTAGTCTGCAAATTTCGAAAATAAGCAATCTTTTCTATTTATCCGTATATAAACCTTTTTAAATGCTTGGGGACTCAGGGATTAATAATCTTATTGGTATACACAATAACAAAGCCTAGTAAATTGTTAACGCAAACATATAGTCACTTCCACTCAACAATGAACGCGAAAGTCGTGTACGTACTACCAGCAAAATGGCCATAAGAAGTCGCTGGCACGAGCAAGCAGCGGCTAACTCCACACAATGTACAGGATTTTAACAGAGTTTAGCATGTTTTACCAAGTACTAAACGTTTTAGTGGCTAAAAGTGTCCAGTCATAGTGTATTAGTGTAAGTTTTATGTTAAAAGTTATACATCCTCGCTGAAGTAATGACATTGTGTCCGCACTTAGTGACTGCAAAATCTAGCGGGTATGGTAACGCAATTTGCGAGCTTTACCCGTGTGATCCTGCCTTAAAAATAGGTCACCCTACCTAAGTGTCGTGAGTGTTACTAGAGGATTATATTAGGCTTATGGCAACAGTGTCCACAGCTGTCTACCTAGCTTTAAAAGGGTTGGGTCGAGTTGCTGTTCTGCTACTTTGAAAGATAAATTCCGCACTTATCGGCGGGATTTGGCAAATGGTGATTTGATTGATTACTTTAAATTTTAGCGTACATAATAATCGATATCTACCAAAGTGGGTTTTCAACTCATACAATTAGTAGAATTCCGACTTTTATAATTTACTCAATAGGTATTCTTTATATGTTTTGAACTTTATCTCGTACAAAGTTTAAGGTAGACTATAAAGTCAAAGCCAAAGCCAAAAGTTTTTTATTACACATAGGCCTACATGGGCACTTATAAAACGTCAGAAGCTAGTGCACTGTTCGAAATTGGTCGTTTCCTATGGAGAAGAATCGGCAAGAAACTCCATGGTTACTCTTTTAAAATGGTTGTAGTTACAATATTTCCATAATACAGTATTAATAGGTATTATTTAAGAACAGTGTAAACCGGTCTATATTGTACTCAAAAGCACAATAAAATCATCAAAATAATCATTTAAAAAAAGTGAGTCAAAATATGAAGTAATCTAACAATTCGTGGAGTCTACAGTTTTCTTCCATTTACATTATAAAAAGAGGCTATATAAAAAAAAAGCTGTCAATAAATGAGACGTTAACAACCAAAAAAGAAAAACTAACGAATTTAATGTGGTTGGAGTCAGATAATATAAAATAAAAATATTACAAAAGCAATGTGTTAGAAAAAAAAAATGTAACAACAAAGATGGAGCAGTTAATAGATACATTCACACCATATTATGAGTTACCCAGGGGTCACAAGTGCAGAGGTAGTCATTGCCAAACAAGCGTGTCTTCGACATAGTCTTTAACCTTGTAATATGCTTTTTTGGTAAGACACGCACACAGAAAATGCCTTGTTGCATAACTCATATTACATGGGTTATGCAACAAGGCATTTTCTAACAGTTAACCTTTGGGTAAAAAAAAAAAAACTATACTGTGGTAGATGGGCATAAAAAAATAATTTATCTATATAATAAATATGTAGGAGTTGTAAGTTGTGCGCGCATCGCGTAAAATTTACGAAACCGATGTAGATAACTTTATACATTAAAATTGTATGTAACTTGGTATATTACTTAGGCTTTGTTTCATCGTTATCGGTAGACTATATCGAGAGAATTTAAATACATTCATCGACTCTCAGGTGGTACAAAGTTTGCCAGCGTAGCTAGTATACATGTAATATAATTTAAAATATAGCTACTGTTGTTTATAGCTACCAAAACTTTTTAGTTAAGTGAAATCATAATATTATAATAATAACGAAGAACAATTAGTTTGTTTATGAAGACTATAAGTTATTTACAAATTGTGCGCTTAAAAGCAAAAAGTCTCAGCTCTTTGACATCAAAGGAAAACACGTTCTAGAGTCACATTTTATTATTTTAATTGTGGAGACATTATAAGAATTAAACACAAACCTGTGCGACGCCAGTTAGAAGAAATATGGAGAATAAGTTAATAAGCTATGGATGGATGCCGACGTCAAATGAATACAACAGCTTCCCATTCTTCTCGATTAGTCGTCATCTCAACATTCTCCCCTTTTCTAGCCATATTTCATCTCTTACACCTTCTCGTCTTTTTAGACGAAGCTTCCCTTACTCTTCTTTAACCATTCATATTTATTTTATTATAATCTTTTTCAGTTATTTATTTAGTAGATATTGCTGTCAGCGATAAGACCGCCATTGTACCTATAAATTTAAGTTTCTGTAAAAATGTTTCTATTTTGGTGTTCAATAAAGTTTATTTAATTCTATTCATACTCACATCATTCTCTTCGATCCGCATTACATGCAACAGTAGGTACTTAATGTAGTCCAAGGTTTTACTACAGAAGATCTTACTGCCACAATAAACAGAAACTAGTCGTACATCTTTCAGTATAACCTCAACATTACTGCCAGAGGCATTCCTACTAATGTGTATCATTTGTCTGTAGTTTTCCACTTGACCTGCATTTGCCCAAGGGTTTTAATTAATGTATCCCTTTAATACTGTTTCATAACGCATGAATTCTCTTTGAACAATTAGTCTTTGAGCACTTGATTTCTATTGTGGAAGAGTTCAAAGAAAATTATTACTTAATTTTGATACAGTTACATCTATTTTTTAATAACGTTGACGGTGTTGGTGCAAATAAACTATTTTGAGTAAATAAATGTGAGCTATTATAATAATTTGTTCCTTTTAGCAAATAAAAAGACTTCTGTGATAATAAATAAAAGTGTTTTATATTTGCAATGATTTTATTCTTAACAATTCCTAACTTATTCTAGTATAAAGTTCCATCTTTGAAGTACTTACAGAATTTATATATTATATTCAACAAAACCAAAGATTATGACTGGCTTGTTAGTCTATTGGTATCGTCTGCTATGTCGTGATCATGGATTCGATTTCCGCCCAGGATAAATGTTTAATTTAATCAACGTGTGTACAAAGAGTTTGATTTTAAAGTAAAATAAACTTTCTTCTCGCAGGTGCATCCGCGGCGACTATCTGAAGGTATACTCCGAGGGAGGGGTCCACGGTCCAGGGCCACCCAGTGTCAACGAGTACTCCGCCTGGTCCAGGGTCCTATGTGGCAGCAGGGCTGATGCACCACCAGCTCTATACTCTCATGGACCATTGTTAGTCCTGGAACTTCATACAGGAATCAAGGCAACAAATGCTACTGGTTTCGTTGGGAACTATAGGTTTATAGATAGAAGTGAGTATCAGATTTGGCACTAATTTTAAAATTGAAGTGTTATTAACTGCACTAGCATAGCATGGGGTTTTTAGAATACAAGGCTTGGTGTAGCTACTAATGAGCTGAATTGATAGTATTTTTGATTAAAAATACGAATAAATTTACTATATCATAGTATTAGGATAAATTTTATTACTATTGTAATTGTTTATTTGATATTCTTTAGATTACTTTCTATGTACATATTTATTTCTTGTATGCAGACACACCCGTATTCCTTTATCTAACTAAATATTAATTTATGGTATGCTAAAATCTACTCATGGTTCTTCGGTTGCCCTTTGCATTCCAGAACCGCGGTAACTCTTTAAAACAATCTCGCAATCTATTTCTGGTGCACCGAGAGAACAAACTTAGTTCTCACATTACATTAAATTAAGAGCCTTGCTCTTAACACAAATGGCTAATATAAACCAAGGCAGAAAACACTCGAGTCAATAATGAATCAAACAATTAAATCACTTAAAACTTTACGATTTTCCATAGAACATAATATTCGTTAATAAACGTCTCATTTTGCTTCTAACTTCGTTTATTCGAACCATAAAGTTTTTACTCTGTGGTCATTAATTCTTATTATAGTCAATCTCTCTTGTCCTTGGCTGTCCGTCTCTGTCTGATCAAATCAGTGTCCGGTTTGGTTACCTTAAATATATCAATTAATTTTGTTAAATCTACAATAGCTTGAGTGATGTTGGTATTAGGCAAATTAATGAAAGGACAGTCTAAGTGTTTATGAGTTTCATGAAAAATTGCTTTAATTTTATTTTCTACTCCGGTTTTTTAAATTGACAAACCTTTCTTTTCAGATTTTTTCTTTATTTCATTTGTTTTTGTTAAGCTCCTAATAAACTAGTGCGCCTCATAATCAACGTTGCATCACTGCTTACCTTCGGGTAGGATTGCAGTCAAGCAGCAGTTTAAATGATTAAAATAAATATTATGATGACAGAAGATTTGTATTTTGGTTTGTAATTAATAAATTCAAAAATGACTGCACCGATTTTTAAATTTTTTTCACCATTCATGTTACTAAGTGAAATAGGTTATACATTCTTTATTCTCACGCGGTTAAAACTACTGGAAGGTGCTAGTATTCTGTATATTCCAATGATGTGATTTAACGTTTTTATTATAGTAGGTAATATACACAATATTAAAGATTTCATAATTCTTGCGGTAGCCTTTGTTGTGCCATGCAATATTATAGTAGTTTATGTGACTAGGGGATAAAGCAGTGTCTTTAAGTCGCGGGCGGCATGTTGAATTCCGAACGAAACGAAGGTTGCTGATTTCAATCCCGAACGATAGTGAGGGATTTATAAAATTAACTCCCGAGCATTGCGAGGGAGTTAATAAAGAAACCTGAGTGAAGTGAGGAATTTAAGCCGCCCAAGACAAAGACAGCTTTATCCCCGTGTTGTATACTCTACTTTTTACACCATCTGTGAGATAATTAAAAGACAATTTGGTCGACCAAATCATATATTAGAGAAAAATAAGTATTATATTTACATGTTCATCAAACAAACAAAATTCACTACTCCAAGATTCTATAGTTTCAATTTTCTATAATGCTCCCGTGTCGTCAGTACGCACGTTTTATTCTATTTTCTTTTTTTTTGTTAGTGGCCAGTTTGAATCATAGTGATTACATACTCTTTGGTTTGAATTTCGGGTCAACTTGTTCGATGCGCCTACATTTTAATTCACAATGTTGACGATTCTTGATGCTCCAAATTCAAATCTCATTATTCCCTAGGGATCGGCCATACTGCATTATCTCCCTAGGCATATAATGACTTGCTTTAAGTGAGGTTTGTATGACGTGTAAAACGACATTATCGAGCAGGTGGTGTAAAAAATATATTAAATAAAACGTAGAAAGGGTTTCAGCCAACATTAAAAAGGAATGAAACAAACATTTCAAACACGTAATAGATCGACTTCCATTCATCGATTTCTAAAGTTTTCCAATTTATAAAACTTGTATGTCTCGTTTCCTAGGAAATTTCGAGACAGATGGAGTACAAGTAGCTGAGACGTGGTGTGATTACGTCTTCCACTCGCAACCGAACAGACCTGCTCATGGACGCTTGTATAGTCCGAGATATCCATCGAGTTATCCCAGTAATGTGAGATGCACTTATCACTTTAGCGCGAGGTAAGCTGAAAGTTTATGTAGTTGAAAGGTTTATTTTGTTCGGTATTGTTTCACGAGAATGGTGATATTTTGAGGAATGGCGATTAAAATAGATCTGTATCTATAAAATTGATGTTTTTTTAAAACGGATTACTTTGAATTGTGATAATAATATCTTTGGATTGACTTACGATCATAAGTTCAATTGGACTTTAAAATAAAGGTGTTTTGTTTTTTCTTTATAATTAGTTTTTTTATTTGAAATCGTGGATCACAGTCAAGCATTAGTTTATATTAGATAAAAAAAAATCTATGAAAATTCGAACAATTTTGAAAATATGAGTTCTACCGTAAAAACAGTGTGCCTCAAACGGTTTGCAATATTTATGACGTATACGAACTTTAGGTTAATGGATGTCATGTGTATTTTTGTTTCAATCGTTTTCAGTTGGGAAATTTTACCTCACAAATATTTTTTCTTCTCTGGGCGACTATGGGACTTTATAAAACGAAAAGTATTAAAACAATAACAAAGTTTGATGGTGAAAAGAAAATCGTAGGCATGCGTCACTGATATTGCATGACCTTTAAAATGCATGGTTTCCACATTGGAACTTCTATTAGGAAAAAAAAAACTTCATAATTACGTTTCATGGTTATAAATACTGCAATATTACAGAATATACAAAACACAAAGAAAATAATAATTTACTGTTTTCAAAAAAGAATGACGTACAGTTGCCGCAAAGGATCTTGAGCGCTCGGCGTCACAGTGGGGATCGCTTTGCGCATTCCATACATTGGCGAGCCAATCGTCGTCGTCGGGAGGTACGTACTGCAAGCGAAATGAACGAATCACAAGTGGCGTCTATGACGCGCTGCGCGGCGAGCCAATCACTGACGCTCCCCGCCCCCGCGTCTCACGTCGCACCACCTAAAGAGACCCGTTTTTGACTTCTGCGCAACTTGAAGCCAGCGCTCAAGATCCTTTGTGGCAACTGTACCTACTTTAAAATTTGAATTTTAATTTTAAGTCAGTCCAAAGATGTCACAGTGCAAAATAGTAAATCGTTATAAGAAACATTAATGTCATAGGTATGGCACTATTATAACGCGATTTATGTAGTGCATAGTGCAGAAACTCAATCAAATTAAATTTCATCTCATTCAAATCAAATCATTGTTTTAATGCTGAGGCTTTAAAGCCAAATCAATACGTAATATCTGATCATCCTTAAATATACTGCTGAAATAAACTTCTCCATTAACAATGAACAATTTACAAAACTTTTCTTCAAATTCATAATTATTAAGTCGCAAGTGCTTCCAAAAATCTAATTCCGCTTCTAACATTTCTAAGTACTTTTAATACTTGGAATTCTTACTGTTTTAGGCACAACGAGCGGATCAAGTTAGTTTTCGAAGAGTCGTTCCTTCAGAAAGGCGACGAGAGGTATTTAGAAGTTACTTCTCTAGTAATGTCACAGAATAAATAGAAACAGAAGATCGACGCCTTACAACAAATGAAAAAACTTTTCTTCATAGAACAATTTCGACCGCGTGGCGCTTGTCTTTGAGATTTTTGAGTCAGCCATGAGTTTGCTAGTGCGCTTACATTTTTATACGTGTAGCGTGTCTTGTATGTGTGGGCTTGTTGTCACCGTTTTATATGGGTCTGTTCCTAGTTATAACTAGAGATATGCCGTGGCCGGCAATATTGCCCGTTGTGGGAATTTTGCTAGCAATATTGCCATCAACATTCATACTTCGGGCAATATTCCTGGCAATAAAGTCACCAATATTCCCACTTTCCCACACAACAATATTGCCGACAACGGCACATCTCTAGTTATAACCACCGACTTTGTCACAACTGGAAAAAATTTAATTCATTGCCAGTACTCACGGCATAAATAGATATGCGAGTTTGTTTACTTATAACGATAATTTGAAGTTTGCATTACAATATGAATGAGTTTTGATTTACTTATTGTGACGTATTTTATTTGTACAGCATGCAATTTATATTGATCTGAACATGCTTTGCCTTCATTGTTCAAGTTTGTAATAGTGGTAGAGACATTTTGAAGAATGTTTATGTTATACGACCCATTGGATAAAAAAGACATTTTTGTGATAAAATCGGTGGCATCAGCTATCAAAAGACGGTTGTATGGAGCCGACCTTTTGTGAAACTTTTTATTCTGTGACCAGTAATACGTTTCTTCCTTTACGTGTCATAACTTTTCTACTTTTCAGTTGCCTCAATCGTGCTGACATAATAAAAGTGTTCGATGGACGGACTTCTACGGCGCCGGTTCTAGCGATGCTTTGTAACGAAATCGTAGGTACGAATTACTTTAAGACCTCTGTGAAATAACATTTATTTATTTTAGTATATTTTGTTTTGTGTGAGTTAAAGATATTGGTTTTGGAAAATAAATAGCTCTTGCTTTTGATAGTCCATCATTAAACAAATTGTTATACGCCTCTCTAGGCATTGTGGGGATCAAAGATAATAAATTGGTTTATTCGCGCAGAATTTAATTCTACAAAATTAATTTCTTACATTTATAAAAAATCAACTCATGATTGACAGTCTATCTATCTCAAAGAGATAGGTCTTAACATTTTAAAATGTAAAATTGTGTTTATATTGTATTTATAATAATTGTGCCATCAAATTCTCTAAAGAGATACTGATAAAAGAGAATCTACATTACCTACAAGAATAAACCAATCATTTCAACTTTTAGTGTCTCTCTTGGAATCGTATGTCTTTATTTACGTTCATAATTTTTGCTTTTTCATCAGGTTATGAGATACTATCAACGGGACCAGACTTAATGGTACAATTTACAGCTAATTCCAACATACCAGGTCAAGGATTCAAAGCAAGATATCAGTTCCAAATGGAGGATGACCCTAACGCAGGTTTAGTAAGCATGTCATAATAAATTGTATCATCAGCAGATGTCAATAAGGTTCACTACCAAGGAAATTGATAGAAAATACTGACAGTTCCAAGAAATCATAAAATAAGCCGAATATACTTCTTACATATACTTATAATATACTTCTTTTTATAACAGCCTCAAACCCTGTGGAGTACCTATTTGAAAAGATTTGATTGCAGATAATGATGATAACTTTGAATTGACATCAATTTAGACATATAGTGATATAATTCTACTTTTCGTTTCATTTACTCGCTTATATTTATATATAACTTTTTTTAAAACAGCACATCAAATAATCTATCAATTTTTATTTATTATTCATAGGCTTGGGCTTGACCACTATCTAACTTGATTGTAAGCGATGTTGTGGCAGACGATGGAGCACGCTTGCCTAAGAGTAGCTTATCCATTCTTGATTTAAAGACCCCCTGATTGGAGCTATCAGGAAACCCAAATTCCGGCAAGGAATTCCACTCCTTAGCTGTACGCACATTGAATGTGTTTCCAAAATGTTTTGTGCATATGGGTGGGAACTGGAATATCCACCATATTTATTTTGATGGCGCATCGCCATTCGTCTTGTAGTCTGACTATGGAATGGATGTTAATCAACGCCGATGAACACTTTCCGAAATGGAACCTGTAGAAAACCGACAGGCTAGCAACCAGGTGTCGATGCTCTAGACTTTGAAGCTTTGTCTTATTTTTTTTCTTTGTATTTCAATGTTTACAATTAAAAAAAAAAACTATGCAAATATTTTATACAAAATAATAGTAATAATAATAATAATTTTGATATTAATTTCCGGGACAAAGGCAGGATGATGATGATGTTAATTTTCTTTCTAGATTATAAATTGATTTCTCTATTTCTCTAGTATCAGTTGCAAATTAAACTAGCCTTTGCTATTTCATATTAAACTTTATAAAATTTAATGCTGTGAACCACAATAATCTTCTCTTTCTCACCAGATGGGGATATTAATAAGAAATCAAGTACAACGGAGGCAATATCCGGCTTAGGACCGGCTGTAAGCGCCGCCAGTAAGTACTTAGAATAAGGTCGCCATTTAAAAACAGAGGGTTTGCGTTTTTGTTAGCAAAATCACCTCATATATTATTAGGAGTGCCATCTTTGTGCAAGATGCTTTGTAGACGGTACTTTCTTCTCGAAGCTTAGAAATTTTAATAAAGATGACGTGATATTTTATAACACATTTACTTGCCAACGTCTTGACTACTCGGTGGAGACCATGTATGTCCAAATCTGATAATTCGGGCAAGAACTAATGTGTATTTAACAATTCAAAGATAGTTATGATACTCATACCATACTTCAAGATCTAAGATATTTTGGAAGAGGAAAAAATTGTGAGAAAGCTGGGACATATATGTATAAACACGAGACTTCCATTACAGACTGCACCCGTGTAAACGTAGAAAAATTGTACATTTAAAAAGGTTTATACTCATAAAAGGATAAAAGTTTTAAATGTTCTATTGTAGCATAGTCTACTCAGGTGCTTAATTTCTATCTAATCCTTTTAGCCGAGTAATAAACATACATACAAACTTTCGCCTTTACAATAATTATAGTGTGACTAACGTATCTCTGAAATCATCAACTGAAGCATGGTGATTAATGATCATCCCTTCTCCTTATGAGAAGAAGTTTTTGCCCTACTATGAGATAGTTTCGTGCCGTTATTATTTTCAAAAGGGGAGATGATTATACGTTTACTAACTATTTACTCATGCATAATCGAATATGCATAAAAACCATATTTATTAATGTAACCACTTTATTAACAAACTAGCTTTTGTCCGCGGCATTGCCTGCGTACATAAAATATAACCTATGACACCCGGGAATAAAGCAGCTTTCTATCGGTGAAAAAAATTTTGCAATCTGACCAGTACTTTCATAAATTACCTCTACAAACAAAAAAAAATAAAATAAAAATAAACTTTACCTCTTTATTAAATTAGTGTAGATATACAAAAATAGAATAAGCAGAAAAGCAAACGAGATGTAACAATTTTAAACAAATATATCTATCTCTTTTCTTCTTACCTCTACGGGTCATTAAAGCAGAAGTGACGCCCGGGTGTCGCCACTGTGCGGAACGCCCGGAGGACACGGTGGAGCACAAAATCGCGGTGTGCCCTGCTTGGGCAGAGTATCGCCGTGCCCTCGTGGGGGTGATCGGTGGCGGAGACCTTTCGCGCTGGGCCTTGGTCGCGGCCATGGTCCGGAGCGAGGAGGAGTGGCAGGCGGACGCCGACTTTTGCGAAGCAGTAATGCTCGAGCGCATCAGGCAACGGCGCTCTCACCGCCACCGGGATTACGATCCCGATTTCCAGCCACCGTAAGCGCGGGCTTGCGGACAGTGAGCAATGGGTAGCTCGCTGTCCGGCCGTCCGGTCACTGTCTGGACCAAGCCCAAGTCGTCGACGGCGACGAAAAAAAAAACCCTCTACGGCTGTAATGGCCTTTGACGTCAAAGACCATGTCAGTTTTACAGCTTCATTATTGATGAAAACATATATTATATTATATTATATTTTTTTTTTAATTTGTTTAAGAGACGAAAAGTATTAAAAAAAATACATTATTTCCAATTCCAATTTGTAACTAATGGATTTGGTATTGGATTCTTTAACTTTGTTTCAAAGTCAAGGAAGTGAGTTAAGTAAAGAAGGAAATAAGCAACCCAAAATAACTTCCAAAGCTCAATTGGCTTTAATTAAAGCCATTACGACTAGTACAGTTCCACACGTGCCAATGATTTTCAAACGGTGGAGTTTAAATCTTCTATTGAGTTTTCTCTCAAATATGTTTGGTTCATAGAATCGTGCCAAATTGCTTGAGAATTTATTAACACGAAGGCGGAAGCATAAGACTTACTTTATGTAGCTTACAAGAGGATAAGAAATTCGCATGGTTTCAAAAAGAAACGGAATCTAATAGCAGTTAGAATAAGATTTTCTATTTGGACTTTATTTTTCTAACCAACAATGCTTTTCCTCGATAAAGAAAAGAATTTCAAAGCAAATAAACGATTAAACTTTTTAAATATTTTTTTTTCTCAATACCCTTTCTACTTTCTATAACTATACTGTTTTATAAATTACTACAATAATTAATAATAAAAAAAATCTCACTACATTTTAACAGCATAAATAATTTATTACTTAATTCAATTTACACACGTAAGAAGCATCTCACGCATAAGCTTCCACAAGTGTAACATTACATATCTCGAATATCGTATATAGGTATGAATTAATGTATGCATTCCATTAGTGATATGACACCTTCATTCCAGCATCATCCTGCCATAAAGTATTCAGCAGTGACAAGAGCAAGACCGGTAAATTGACATCGCTCCTCTACCCAGCCCCTTATCCGCAGAAAACGCAATGTCATTATGACTTTTTAGCCCGAGGGAGAGAAAGAGTCAGGCTGGTGTTTGAAGACTTTAGCTTGCAGCGAATAACAGAGAATATTATAGAGTAAGTTTTTAAAAGTTTTCTTGAAAATTATTAATAAATATTCTTTTTAGATCTCTAACTTTTTTTGTATGTAAGTAGTTATAAAAGTACAACTAAGTTAGATATGTAAGTTTTGGGGTGAGCACCACCAGTTTTGATAAAACAGAACTTTATAATGCTATATTGGACCGTCCTACGTAAGGTTTTAAGCTCCGAAACAAAATTTCAAATGACGATTAGTAATACCTGCGCACTCATGACACTGCATTAATTATTTCATATTCTTGTGCATATACGAAACCACTTTATAAAAAAAAAGTAAAAAAAAACAATAAAAGAAAATAAATAGATAATAAAAAATAGATTGCAAGCTTTGTGATGAACTAATTGCCATTCAAGTGAGCATGCACCTGAAAACTGCATAAAAATTTTAACAGCTATTTTTTAAAAAACAACACCAACATGAAATAACAAAATTACTATAACAAAACAAAATGGACAAGGATAAAGAACGAAAACAAAACACTCGAAGCGATATCGAATAAGCAAATTTACTTTGTTACAGTTGCGAGAGTATGGATTCTCTCGACGTATTTTTGTATGTAGACGGTCGTCTCGAAAAGATGGCATCATTTTGCGGCAACGATATACCGAAGCCAATAATGTCGAATGGACCCAAGTTATCTATCGAGTTCCGTGGAATATACTCATCGAGACACAGCAGGGGGTTTAAGATATCATACTCCTTTGTTGAAGGTACGTACTTCGTTTGTTTTATCTTAATTTCGTATGTGTGGTCATGCCTTAGGTTTATTGTGATTGATTGATATCAATTTGTATGTCTTCGGACTTGTGTTTTTCCTGTTTTGTCGTTCAAGAAGGTAAAGAATTATAGGTATTTCATTTGTGATATGCGCATTTATATTTCAACTTACTATCCCATTCTAAAATATAAGTTTTAAACACATTTTTATCATATTTGAAAATCTTTTGTCATTTTCTACATCGGAATTCAGAGCACCACGTATTCCTACCTCATCATTCTTGATGCCGTCCGCGCGTAATTCCTCACATTTTATGAATGTTTGCATTTCAACTATGGTGACGTTGCTGTTTTTTTTTTAATTCTTTTACTATAGGAATTAATCTTTAGTTTTTTTCGTAGATAGTTTCTACTTAAGATAATGTAGATAGAATTTTAAATGTGAAAATCAGAATCCAGACGATGAAAATGGAGGACGATTGTGAAACAAAAGAAAACCCCAAACTTTGCGCTATTTTCAAGTGAAGTAACAAATCATAAATTAATACCCAAAAGTACCACCATTCCGGAAAGCTTCAATTACGCCGAAATCCACGGACACCAAAAAAACAAAAGTAAAAAGTTTTTGACTTTCAGATTACGGGATCGCAACGGGGAGCCAACTTTTAGAATTTCCATGTGCCTTCGTATTTAATAGCAGTGAGAGGGGGAGGGGGGTGGTGACATCACCGAACCACCCAGGCCTCTATCCAAGGGACACAGAGTGCAATTACTTCTTCTACGGCAACGAAAACGAGAGAGTACATTTACATTTCACTTATTTCGACGTCGAAGGTGTGGTCCCGTAAGTAATTCATTTGAATACTATTAGATTTAGAAAAGTCTTTCGTCACTAGTAGAGTGCGGTGGGTACTTGATAAGGGTCTTCAAGCCGATTGGTTTCATGTTGAGTATAGATTAGTGATAAAATATGCCTAGTCCGTAGTGATTTAGGTTGGACGTAACATGGATTTTCGATTTTCATTAACTCACAAAAATTTTTTTGTCCCTATAACAATTTTCTGGTAGGTCTGCCAGTTTCTCATCCCTAAAAATCTTGGTGATGTTTAAACCATACGATCCGCTCATATTTTGATGAAGTTTTTATTTCAGATGTGAAGCAGTATCAGCCAGTGATTACGTCCAGTTTTACAGTCAAATGATCGAATCACAAAGCCACAGGCACTGTGGTCAACTAAAAGAGCTCCAAGTGACTTCAGAAAAGAATTTTCTAAGAATAACCTTCAAATCTAACGACAGGCTTGATGCTACAGGATTTAAAGCAAACTACTTATTTTTAAGAGACTCCGAGATGCATAGTATAACTATGCCAAATTCTATAGATAAAGGTATGATTTCACATTATTATTGTGTGATTTAAAATTTCTAAAACTAAAAATAGAAATATGATAAAAAAATAATGGATGACGTGAAAGATGATGAGTAATGCTGCGTCAATCTTAAATAAATTAAAAAATAGGCAGTGGACTCATGATCAAATATAACAGATATATATAATTATGTGATTATCTTTATTTTAAATATATAATAGATAGTTACAGGCAACGCCGTTAAGTGATAGAGGACTATCAAACACTAAAAGCTAAAAGAGCAACGCCATCGATTGCCCAGAGGCAGTCGACTCATTTCATTGCACTCCTCTCCAAATTCAGTACGCGTATTGTTCTATTAACTCCGCGTACAGTTTCTTTAGCTTGAAGACACTTCGATTTTCCTTTAGGAAACTGAACCTCATTCCAAGATGGCGTTTTTGTTGTTTCAAGTTCTAGATTTACTGGCACATAGCTACGTTCGTGAGAACGAACATTTAATTCTTCATTGACGATATATGCTAATGCAATAATGGTTTTACGTGCTACAGTTTTCGCTAAATAAATAATTTTAGGACGGGAAATTTTATGTCCGTTGAAATACCTAGCGGCCTTGAAATAATTTAACAGCAGTAAAGTGTCCGGAGTAAGTAATAATTTAGGACACTTTTAACAACTTTTTAACTGTTGTTTGAGAGACTGTTTATACGTAGCCTAAAATCAGTTAGAGTTCCATTACAAAATTGATGGTCACCAAAATTACTTTTCGTAGTTTTATATATATTTTATCATATTATATGTTCAAAACATCTACCTAACTAACCTTTCAATAAAATTTTCTGTATTTATTGTATCATCGTAGAAAAATGTGAGTTTATCCCAATTATAAAATGCACGGTCTAGCAGCTATCTAGGTTTCAGTCTCCAAACTGCTAGCAAAGTGAAGTAACTATATCGATGTTGCACACGAATTTCGTTAAAGTTACTACCAACTCCGTTATAACGCATTTCTCTTAAACCTCTAATCTGATGACGTTCGGTTGCTACCGCATGTAATCCGTCTCCCGCTAGCTTTTCAGTTCCATTCAAATCATTTCCATTGTGTTCTCGTCCTAACAATAAAGACGTGAGTGTGAATTTGCTTTGCCGATCAACAAGAGAATTTTAAACACCAAATTAAGGTCAGGCAGTCCTATTGTTTATTGAATTGATTTTGTCAATATCAATCAAATCATTCTACACCTTTTTCTTATGTATTTGGTATGTCTCTGACTGAGCTATTTGCATTTTTTAAATTCCACAAAGTTGAAGAAAAAGGTATGTAAATCCAGAGATGCCTGCCGAAATTAAGATTCTGTACCTAAAATTTGGGTGGCTAGATATATATATAGATTTTATCAATGGAAAATTGATAAAATCTATGTCAAGGATAGAAAAACTTATTAATTAATACTGCCTGAACTAAGCATTTGTCACAATCCCTAACGTTTAGGCAAATCCTCGTAGTTACGGGTAAAAGGGATAGGATTAAAGAGTTACAAGGTAATTATTGCAACATGAATTTGGAACAACCCTGCAACAAAACTGATGAATTTAGAAATGGCGACAGCATTATCAATTTTGATGTATAGGACTAATTAAAATCTTGTCATTATAAGCGTTAACTCATTTGATGTGGCAATGGTTAATAATATTCTATACGTGTGTATCAATGTGTGTAATCAATTTCTATTACAATCCCGTTTTCAATTTATACGTTATTGTTATTAGTATAATTACTGCTAATATTATACCCGTAACAAAGACATATTCTATAAGCAGTTTCTAATTAATTCCATTATTGTTTCAGGTAACACGCGCTACACCTCAAAATTCCTTATATTTCTATGTTTGTGCAAAGTCATTTGGAATATCAGATAAAACATAATTTTGTATCATCGGAGAGGAATTATGGAATAAAAATATCAGTGTTACTGTACGTTGTTTTAATTTACCAAAGATGATTTCCAGGTTTCCAATCCTTACTTATATTATAAAAGTGAAAGTGAGTTTGTTTGTTTATTTGTTTGTTTGTTACGTCTTCACGCATAAATGACAAAACCGATTTTGATGAATTTTGGTACAGAGATAGTTGGGACCCTTGAGACGGACATAGGCATTTTTTTTTATAAAAAAGTGAGAAAAGGGGTAGAAAGAGGGAAGGTCTTTTATGAACGCGGGCGAAGCCGCGGGCAAAAGCTAGTTGCTAATATTTTTTTTTTCCAAATTTCTTATTTTACATTGTAGATTTTTTTTTTGTCATACAGCGAAAACCTCTAAAGGTTTATCTGTGTAATGGCGAGCCCCTCATTTAATATAAAACAGTGCTGTTATATATATTTACAATGAAAAACATAAAAACTTCAAAAAACAACAACATTAGCGATTTTTCTATGAATTTGGCAAAAATATTAATAGGTTAGGGAATGTGGTAAAATTAGATATTTGAGACAGAGAGAGATGTAAACAAACATCACAGAAAACCTACCATACTCATCATTGAAATGTGAAATATTTTGCTCCCCTTAGGGCATCCCTTCAAAAGATTCCTTCGAGGGTTTCTACGAACGACAAACGTGCAACCCAAAGAGTGACATACAAACATAAAGTAAGGTCAAAAACGAACAACATTAACTTTCAAGTCACGTAGGAATCGAAAGATCGAAGTTTAACTTCACGATTTTAAGACGCCCTCAACAAAATCTAAATGAAATATTTCTCTGAGAGTTTTGGACCTAGAAAAACTGTCAGATTAGAAAGTGAAACGGGTTTAGATGAAGTAAGTTTGTAAAGTTTTAGAGTTATTTCTAGAAGTTCTAAAATATATTTGGGTACAATACTTTGCAATTGTACATTTAAGATAACAACCTAGCTTCAGAATACTTTTCTAATCTATGACTTAATGTACATAAAACATTGCCAAAGTCTTGCTTTCTATATAGCCAGTCTGTTCCTTATTTTCTAATTTATATCGCGTTTTTTATGGACCTGCAATGTTACGTCTCTACTATATTTTACTGATAAAGAATACCAAAGACATTAAATACGTCTTTAATCCTTTGTGTTTCATTTCTAATAAATATTTTTTATAGAATTACTTTAATTAGAATAACATCTAAAAATTGTCTCAAGAAAGTAAAGTATAGTTCGAACATTAAGTTATGATTGCGTTCTTAATTTTGATCATATTGCAAGGAAAAACGGTGGCGACATCGAAAGAATCATCGTGACCAGTAATAGATGGGAAAAGAACTCCTGGGTGCAGCACAACATGTTGGTCCAATCTGATTCACACCGCTCTTGACTCTACGGTATATAATTTTCTTCACAAAGCCAGAGATAGAAACAGATAGAGTTATGCAAGTGAAACTGATAAAACAGAGAAGAAAAAACCCTCGATATTGAGAAATAAGACATTCATAGAGGAGGCTTTCTCAGCAACTGTTAGTCAATAAACCAAAATAATACCAACTGCAAAATTAGGCGAAATATTTGAGAGTTATTGAATTTGCATAAAATCACTAGTATGAAATAGCTCAACTCCAAATACTGAGAAATTCAAATACAATTTCCATAATACTAGGAGTTGAACATTGACGCTTGTAGCTTTTGTATCTTTTGTTCCAGAAATTTAAACCTAATAGGAATTGTGAAGCCTGAATTAAGCCAAACCAAACGCTAGAATAATATTTATTTATGTTTGTAGTTAGTTATTTACGACCACTGGGTCTTGAATATACAGTTAGTATGTATGGACGACGGTCTGCCGCAAGTCAGATGAGTTGTGGGCTAAAAGAGCCACTTATTGGTCCCATTAAACGCAAGGAGACATTGCGGCAGACCAAAGCGAAAGTGAAGAGATGAACTTGACCACTACCAGAGGGCCTAGCCTGTAATGGATGAGGACAGTATATCGAATAGGGAGACTTCACCTAGCAATGGTACATAAAAGGCTGACTAGTCTCAAAAATCCTATCGTTACCTTATATAAAT
Organism: Mythimna albipuncta; assembly: GCA_929112965.1. Taxonomy (NCBI): domain Eukaryota; kingdom Metazoa; phylum Arthropoda; class Insecta; order Lepidoptera; family Noctuidae; genus Mythimna; species Mythimna albipuncta. The sequence goes on from OV815969.1 coordinate 16,141,300, forward strand.
TATATATATTTGTATATATATATTTATATTATATTGACTATTTAAGTATGTCTAATAGATAAATATTTTTATTTTTAGTTTTATTATCATACTATTCTTTTTTGTATGCACCTGCCATGTTTTCTCTTCACCACCCTAGGTTGACTGGTAGAGAATGCCTAAGACATTAAGTCTGCCTTTGTACCGTTGTGTTGCATGAAGTTGTAATAAATAAATAAATAACTACTACTATGGACGTTTTCAAGCCGTTTTAAAAAGCTGACTAAGTTTTTTTGAGAAAATCATTTCGAGGAATCATCTTAAAGAAAGCTTATTCAGAGCTAAATAATACCTTATCTTAAGGTAATACTAAATACAGAGCCTTAGGTATTTATACTGGATGTTGTTGTAATAATCCTGATTTCGGTATTATGCAGTGTTGAGTTCACCTGGATGCGGAATACATGAAATCGGGAAATACGACAAAGCAGAAAGCAGATGTCGAGTATATAAGTAAAAAGTAATCTGTTTTGCATACCTATTCAACACATTCAACCTCAAATACTTAAAGAGTTCAAAGATGTTGAAATACAGTATAAATCAATTTCAATCAAATCAGCTTAAATTCAATAAAATCTTAGGACGCACTGTACCGATCGTTATGGCGACACTTGGGGGAGGCCTATGTCCAAAAAAGGACGTCTTTTAGTTGAGATAATAATGATGATGACGATGATGAACAATCCTGGCTATTATCATTTTAATTATAAAATAATTAAAACTAAAGCAGTAATTACTCATTGTTCAATATGTCAGAATATGTATGCCTCGTCATTGTAATTGTCATTCGTAAAACTGACTTATAATTAGGTAAAACTAAGTTAGTATTCGTCCAACTGTAAGCGGACTTTATAACAAAACGCTGGCGGCGAAAGAGAACCTTTGGCCGGCACATAGACTTCAAAGTTTGCATATAATTATACTGGACATTTAAGCAACATTTTGAAGACCTACTGAGTTAGGGTTTATGCATAATGGAGGCGGTGGAATGAGGACTCCATTACTTGCCAGCGTGAACAGGGCAGATGAACTGTTACAAACTGCGAAAAGTTATTTTGTTATCAGCCATTGCTTTCTAGTACCTAGTAGTTTTTGTATAAGCGTCTAATATAATTATATAGTCTACATCGTTCCAAAGAAGGCCAAACGAAGGAATTGGAAGGCCCCCCAAAAGGTGGACCGATGACCTGGTGAGGGTCGTGGAAATCCGATGGAAGCGAGACGCACAGAACCAGCCGTTGTGGCGACACTTGGGGGAAGTCTATACACAACAGTGGACGTCTTTCGGCTTAAATGATAATGATGATGACATTGTTCAACATTTAAAACTTTAGTAGGACTTACTTTTATATACATAGTGGCTCATGCTAGATATGTACGTATTGGCTGAGTTTTTGCTAAGAATAGCGGCAATCTTCAGAGGATGGCTGGTCGTAGCTACATCAAAATGATAGAGGACTAAGTAAAATTAGTACAACCTTAGTCCAGCACACAGACTTCATTGTTTGCATATAATTATACCGGACATTAGGGCAACAGTTTGAGCAACTACGGACCTGGGGTCTATGCATAATGGAGGCGGTAGAACGAGGAATCCATTACTTGCTCGCGCAAACGGGGTAGTTGAACTGTTACAAATTTCTGCTAAGATTTATTGACTTTCTTGCATATGCACAGCAGCTGTTTCTACCAAGGATATTGCAGTTTAATTAAGTTTATTTGTTTTGTTTTCCAAATTATTGACCTGAAAGCCTTAGTTTGGTCTTAAACGAATTGGAGAAAAGAGAATTGTAGGATGACGAAGGATTGAGGTGGCTTGCCATGACCAGAGAATTCTGCATTAGCCGATGTAATGTTTTAACGTACATTTATTGTGTTATTGCGTTTATCAGTAATAATTGTGGGTCCGAACCTCAGGACACATTTTGGCAGTTACAGAAGTACTGAGTTGACGGGGGTAAAGTGTTTTTGGGGGAATTTAGGAAAGGTCTTTGCCCAATTCTTGAATGTGTATAGGTAGGCTAAGCAAAAAAATAGCTGTTAAATAAGCTCATCTCTCATAGCCTTGGTATACCATTACATTTGAATATGGATAAAATCATACATTTCATTTTCCAAAAAAATATTAGAGTAGAATATTTTTTTTACTATCTGCACTATTCAAAAACAAAACATGATATATACATAAGTAGAAGATGATACTGGAATACAATAGAAAAATAAACCTCAGAGATATGTACCATGATGTCTTACAATCATCACAAATCCAGTGTTAGAAACAGATAGCGTTATATAGCCTTAGCTGCGTCTCTCCCTCACCCAGGAATTATAGGGCTCTAGATCTTTGCTAACACCCGTCTTAACGTAGTTAAAGTTTCTGATAATTCAATACTAAATCTGCTGTAGTAAGCTGTTATGGTAATGAATCTTCTGAGCGACCCGAAACTTCGATTTGTAAGTCATGAAACGGTTCGATTTACATTGAGTTTCAATTAAATATTGAAACGTATGCAGATAATTATATCGATAAATCGATGATGACTATAGGGACTGGCAAATTGGTAAATAAGATTGTAGATAGAAAATAATTTAACAAATAAAAAAGGAATACACATGAAACATCCTCTTCACAGCCAAAAAACGTCCACTGTTGGACATAGGCCTCCCCCAAGCGTCGCCGCAATGACCGATCCTGTGCGTCACGCATCACCAGGTCATCGGTCCACCTTATTGGAGGCCTTCAGACGCTGCGTCTTCCGGGACGTGGTCGCCACTCCAGAACCTTTCGTCCCCATCGACCATCTGTTCTGCGTGCAATGTGCCTTGCCCATTGCCACTTAAGTTTGGTGATTCTTCGAGCTATGTCGGTAACCTTGGTTCTCCGGCGGATATCTTCATTTCTTATGTGATTCACTTTCCATCGCCCTTTGGGCGACTTTGAGTCTTCTTTTGAGACCCATTGTAAGTGACCACGTTTCGGAGCCATAAATCATAACTGCTAACACGCACTGGTCATAGATTTTCGTCTTGAGACACTGTGGTATATTAGACGAGAAGACACCACGCAGCTTCCCGAATGCCGCCCAAATATTAACAAATAAATCACAAAAATCGGTCAAGCCACTTCGGAGAAATTCGATTACAAACACCGTGACACGAGATTTTTATTGATTAGATTTCCTTGTGTTTTGTTTTTTACTAAAGTGGAAAATCATCTAATGACTATTTCCACTCAAAGAAGTAGTGAGAAGGCATGTCAGAATTTTACTGACAGATTTATACCAGCACTCCAAAAATACTAACATCTGTTGAAAATATTTGTGACACTAACAAAAAACCTCTCTAACTTACTCGTAACTATCCTCTGAATAGTTAATAACACTGTAACTTAACTCAATATAACTTTACTTACAATGGCATTATTCATAAAAACTGCGGTAACCGCTTGAGAATTGGACCATCCGATAATAACTTATGAAGGCGACGGCCCGCGTCTATCGAACCATACAAAAGGACTGAAGGATTCACTTTCCGAATTGTTTACACTGCCGTGATGTGGGTGAAACTGACGTCTAAGCGGTTTAGTTCGGAACAGTCGCCGGCTGTGACCGCAAATTGTGGTGGACAAGAAAACGCTTTTGTCTGACCGAGGTCATAGAGTAAGAAAATCGTGCAGAAGGGGAATTTATACGTAGATATTATCATCAGCCTTTTTAATGTTCCCACTGCTAGGCCTCCTCTCTAGGAGAGGGAATGGGCCATAATTCACCACGCGGGCCCAGTGCTACCTATCAACAATAAAAAATAAATAAAAAGAAGTCACATGTCTTCGAATTTTTTATTCTAGGACATGCCAGTTTCCTCACGATGTTTACCTTCACCGTTTTGAGAGCAGTGGTAAAGAAACAAATTACACAAAAGTAATGCGCCTGGTAGGATTTGAACCCGCGACCTACAACTCGTAGGTCGGAACTATTACCACACGGCCACCACTGCTCTCAACGTAGACATTGACCCTTATAATATTTCTACTACTGGGACTCAGACCTTCTTTCTAAGCGAGGGAATGAACCGTGTTCTATCACCCGGGAGCGCCGCTCTGCAGAGTAGATTGGTGAATGTCATATATTATGTTCGAATTTTTGGTCTGGTTTCCTCATGATGTTTTCCTTCATCGTTTCGAGAACTAAGGTGATGAAATAGACCTACACAAAGTAATGCGCCTAGCTGTTTAGACCCCCGAACAACTTATAAGTTGGGACTGTTTCCACTGCCACTTTTTCATGTACAGTATAAACATAACACAGCCTTATAAAGTTTCCACTGTGGGGACACAAGCCTTCTTACTAAGAGAGGAAAAGGGGCGCTACCACGCGAGCTCAGTGCGGATTGGTGGGTATCGCATATCTTCGAATTTTAAGTTCTAGAACATGCAGGCTTTCTCATGATGTTACTGTAGGCATTAAAGTATTCCAAGCAGCTTTCGCTTCTAAACATTCACATTCTATGCCATGATGTTAATGTCCAAAACTCGGATCTTCAAAGACGACCTATACAAACTGCATGTCTAAGATTAATGAAGTTTTGAACACAGAGTGTCCAAACTAAGTATTTACCGCAGTTAACACATAATACAAGATATAGGGGACAGGTTTTCGCAAACTTTTAGGGTTTGCTCAGTAGACGAAACTCAACAATCTTCCAAAAGATTTTTTTCAGGAAACGTAGGAATTGTCATTAGATGATTTCCCACTTTAATAAAACGAAAACACTAGGAAATATAATCAATAAAAATCTCGTGTCACGGTGTTTGTAATCGAATTCCCGCGAAATGGCTTGACCGATTTTTGTGATTTATTTGTTTATATTTGGGCGGCGTTCGGGAAGTTGCGCGGTATCTTCTCGTGCAAGACGAAAGTCTATTACTAGTGCGTGTTGCCAGTGATGACTTATAATATGGCTCCAAACCGTGGTCGCTCACAATTGGCCTCATCAGAAGGCTTAAAGTCACCCAAAGGGCAATGGAAAGAGCTATGCTCGGAGTTTCCTTGCATGATCGAATCAGAAATGCACATATCTGCAGGAGAACATAGCACAATGGTTGCCGACATAGCACGAAGAATCGCCAAACATAAGTTGCAATAGGTAGGCCACATTGCTCGTAGAATAGATTGCCGTTGGTGCCGAAAGGTTCTGGATCGGCGACCACGTAACAGAAAACGCAACGTTGCAACGCCCCCTGGGCCCATAAGGTATACCGATGACCTGGTAAAGATTACGGGAATCCGATGGATGGGAGATGCACAGGACCATTCATTGTGGCGACACTTGGGGGAGGCCTATGTCCAACAGTGGTCGTCTATCGGCTGAAATGATGATGAAATGGAAAAAAATAAATCGGCCTCTTCATACAAAATTATAAATTTGATTGGAAAGTTTTATTAAAAAAGAAAAACTGGGCAAGTGCGAGTCGGACTCGCGCACTGAGGGTTCAGTGCGAACTACAATTCCCGAATGGAGTCTCGAAGATTTTTCCGTATAGCAAAAAAAAATGTTTTTTTTTTTGTGACATAGGTAACAACTAATTTGCTATTACAGATTTTTTCCTATACCTGTGCTATAAGACCTTGCTTTGAGCCAATTTTCATGTTTCTGGGTCAACGGGAAGTACCCTATGAATTTTGATCTTTGAGTCAAAATATACGTATTTTTGCTACATAAACGACCGTATCTTTTTTATTCGTAAACTTAGAAGTTCAGCTTAAATGGACCGCAGACCTGAGTATATGGTTTGAATTTCAACTTGATACCTCTAAGCGTTCTTGAGATAAAGGGTCTTGACAGACAGACGGACAGGTCATAATAATAAGGGTTCCGTTTTTTTTCCTTTTGAGGTACGAAACCCTAAAAATTGTGAAAGGTTTTTCAATTTCGTCTACTGAGCAAACCTTAAATGTCGTGGAGACCGGTCCCTTACACCTTGTATATACCGTGGATACCTACTAGAGGCTAAACCCTTGTTGTCCATTATGTATAATGAAAGCGTTCCGGTGGTACTTTTAAGTGCGTTTCAAGGTAAATTTTATTATGCAATGTCTTTCTTGCTTGAGATGTTTAAACTCTTGTATTTATCCTTTACGACTTCTTGTCTTTCGCGTTAGTAAAATAAAGAATTTTGAAAATTCTACCTTTATGACAAAGGGTCACAATGATTTTTCTTATCTTCTATTTATTTACTTACTAGCTTAAGCCTGCAATGTAGCATATGTCACTCAGAAATAAAACAGCTTTATATCGGTGTAAAAATTTTAGCAATCGGACCATTACTTACAGAGATTACTCCCCGTTACAAACAAAAAAAAACAAACTTCACAAAGTCTGACACTATCTGCCGCTCCACTCAAGAGCGGGAGATGTCATTGGATGATTTTTCCACCTAAAATTTTTTTTTAATAATATAATATATTATATTATTTTAAATAATGTTAAGTTTCGATGTTTATTAGCTACTACCAGCGGTTTCGTCCAAAAAAATCAAAGCTGAAGTCAAAGTGAGGTAAAAAGTAGGCGACGTCGTTTCTTAGTCATTTAGTTCATTAAAGCCCAAGCGAACGCTGGCGTTCGCGCTCCTATTGTCTTTCTATTGTGTCTGTAATTTCCACGATTGAAAGTTTAAATTGAACATTCTAAATATTAATAGAGTTAGTAGTAGTTAGTTAGTCTATACGATTGTACGATAGCGGAGGGAGCGGGGATCGGATGGCGGGAGTGCTTTATACGCTGGCGTTACGTCATACAGACGTAGGTGTGGGTATAGCAAAATACATAGTGGAAATGTGTTAGATAGAACAACGAAATCTTGAAGGTTTGTTTTTCGTAAATTAATTATGTTTTGTACAAAGTCATAGATCAAAAGTTGTTGCAGTCCTGCAAGGTTGTTAGACTTGTTAGTATTTTACAAATAACCATGCATACTATTAGTGTACACAAGCTCGTCTATTGAGTGTGGACATTCCAAAGTTGAATCTCCCATTCAAAATTTCTCACCAGTCAGTAATCCGGATTTGTAAATGTATAAACATAAATGTCGAAATGTGAACTAATGAACACCTCGGCCCTTATCTTGCGGGAAAACAGTCGTTATTGTATGCTTATCAACGACACGTGGTAAAGTCAGGTGTTTGTTGATTAATAATTAGTGTGGTCAGTGGTGCTTGTGGTCGGATTTGTGGCTACGGTCACAAATTCCAGCGTCGGTCGCTAAACAGAATGTTATCAGAATTCCCCAGTGTTCACGAACGGACCTGAACGGAAGCTGATTAACAAACACGCTATGTTATACGTCACGGGCTATTTACGTAACTTTCTGTGTGTTTTATGGTGACGAAATAATTATTTTAAATCAGAACTCTATTTTTAATGTTTACTTTTATAAACTTTATTATTATATTTTTTAAATTGCGACATCGATTAAAAAAATAGTTAAATGAAATTATTCATTAGATAATATAAAATGTGGGAGCTTGTTATTAGTCATCATCATTTCAGCCAATGGATGCGGGACGCACAGGAACGTTCGATGTGGCGACGCTTGGGGGACGCCTATGTACAACAGTGGACGTGTATCGGCTGTTATTAGTGATTTTCCCTAAATATGTAAAAAAGAATACAAAATTAGTTTTAGTATTGGCAAAACCTGAAACACGTGTCTAATATTTCTATGTAAAGAATCTATGTACAAAATTTCATAGTATCATGAAAAATCACACAGTTACCTATACGCTTGCTATGTCAGCAAACATACATAGTCACCGGGCCATCCAGCCGACTAAGGGGTTGTTTTGCTCTTGCACTCAGCTGTTTGCTGACGCCTAATACCCACTATGATCTGCCGTGACCCGTGTTGTACTAAGTGTCGGTGGTGTCCAACTTGTGACTTTTTAAATATTTTTGGAAAAAAAAATATAACATGGTGTAAAAACTATTAGAATCTAGTAGTTACTGATTCTGAACAAACTATAAATAATGTTGTATATTTGTTATTATTCTCTTAGCTTTCTTAACAATAAATAAAGAAATATTAAACTTAGTAAAGATACAGCCAACTAGAAGTTCTTAAGCCCGGTTGCGCAAAACATAGTTATATTTGACTCCGAAACCGTTATTGAGTCGGGGCTATTGTGCATAAAATATAATTTAATTAACAAATAAAATGTTAACCTCGGTTTGCACCTTACTAGTGCTATTTAATATTATAGTACAGACTATAAATAATAATAATACCTCGACCAACACCTTAGGAGGCTCCCGTTAGGCGACTGGATCAAGGGCTTGATTCAGAAAGCAGTATTGCTGGACACGGCTCGTATAGTCAGGAGGTTCCTTTCTCTGGAGCCCTGACCACCGGTAGCTTGGACCCTGTTCCCGAAACCGGTGGGCTACTAGTTTTTATATTTTTAAATGTTTTTATATTGAATATTTAAAAATATATTTTAAATGTACATATAACTGAATAAACGAAATAATAATATTCCACAACTAGCACACAACACCGTCTAGTCCCAAGCAAAGCAGAAAAATGAATGAATAAATGTCTTTAAGACTCTGAAGTCTTACCTTGGATATTGCCATGGATATTTTGTTAACATAAACTAAAGAACAGCAATCAAAGAAACCTCTATGTACGCTTATTACTTGAAACAATAAGTATCTTAACTACAAGAACAACGATATACAAAGAAAACTTAAAGTACAAAGTCGAAGACATAAAGGAATATAATTAACAAAAACTCTAAAACAATTCAAACTAGTGAAAACAACGTTTTACTTAAGAGCGTTGAGTGCTTCTTACTTTTCTAGCACACTTTAGCTAAGGCTTTATTGCCTAGTATCACATTATAAACGCTCACCACATTCTAACACTTTTTCTAGGATATTCTTGATTGCAATTCTTATTAGAAAACTGTGGTAACTGCCTCGACTTACGAGTTAGGTCGTGCGCACATAACTTTGTGTAATTTATTTCATTACAGCTGTTTTCAAAACGGTGAAGAAAAACATCGTGAGGAAACCGGCCATGTCCTAGAAGCAATAATTTAAAGACATGTTCCATCCACCAATGTGCACTGGGTGAGTGTGGTGGATTACAGCCCATTCTCTTAGAGAGTAGGTCTGAGTCTCAGCATTGGGAACACTGTGAGACCGATTATGCTGTACAAAATTATTGTTTTTCTAAAAAGTGATATCCATTAGGAATTCCAAAATATAATATATGGATAAAGGGAAATGGTCAAAGATTGATCCCTATAGCAACCAGTTAAAGAGTGCTTTCTATAGATAGATTGTCGATTTAGGATAGCCAAACTTTAATAAAATTTCAGACTAAAGCAGTAATGGGCATACCATAATCATGGCGGCAAGTCCCCTCTTTAGGGAGTAGTTGGAGAGGCGTTGCGTTATCCTCACCTTCCGTACGACACAGGTCCTCACTAGACATGAATCATCCGAAAGAAACACCCGGGTGTCATCACTGTGTGAATGGGTGGAGGTGTGCTACCACCGTAGCCTTGTGGAGACAATCGGCGGTAGCGACCTCTCATGCGGGGCTCTGGTTCAAGCCAGTTAAAAACAGGCGTTATTCAGAATCAAAAGTGTGTCTAGCACCAGAGACTGCTCAAAGATAATGATACTCCTTGTGTACATATTTGTATGAAAGTACCTGCAAATGGTTCAAAGAACTTTTGCACACTATGGTAATATTAACGTCAAACAAAATACATTTTCCAACACACATTATATCACTCAGAGAGCATGTGATTCCCGAAATTGTGTAAGCCAATCATAATTTTAAATGCAAAACACTGCCCGCAGCTCATAATTATGCGCGATCTACATATTAATAGATATTTTGAAAGCTATTAACATTATTGTTGACGTGAGTGAGTTTCATACTTTTGCATCATTTGATATGAAATGCAAATAAGAGATTTCTATTTCTCGTTAGGTAGATGGTATTATCATAATTAGTATAAGCTTTCAAGCGTTTCCACATCGTTGATGAAAATTGCAAATGTAACAATATTACAAGCGTGTTGATTTATAGAAGTAAGAATAATACTACTACAAAGTATTGTGAGCCTTATTGACTTTGTCGCTTCTGTTGAGCATTATAAAATTTTACTTTACCCTTACATTGTTCCCTGCTCTGAACCACTTCTAGCCAATTCCTAAGGAAGACTTCTAAGTCGTCCTGCCATCTCCTCCTTTGTCTGCCGTGACCCCGTCGATCTTCGTGCGATTTTAGGGCACCAACTTTGTGTTTATATCTACTGGCTCACCGCTCGATCGACATGCGGCAGCCAGCCTAGTCCTGCTTGAGCTGGGCAGCCTTTTGACTCACGTCAATGATCTGCGTTTTGGAGAGCTTATACTGCTCTCCAAGTATCTCTCTAGTTTCGAATTCTATCCATTATTTTAGTACGTCGACAAACTTTTAGTTTGGACTTCATAATGTAAGTCTAGTCTAGAATTAAATTCTCCCATATAACTTTAACACACCTTAAATCTTTTATAGGGGTAGTTACGAAAAACAAATAATGAAAACCTTACTTATTTTCTTGTAATAGTAACCTATTTATGTAAAATTTCAGGAATATAGGCCAAATGTAAAAAAAAATATTGTACATTTTCACACTCAATTTTCAAAAACTCCGAAGCGTACACTTACATCTTAAGGCTTATTATGTGGACGCACCTCTCGCACCCACCTAGGTGGCAGTACGCAAATCTGTGCATTTATTTGCGGCTTGCGCCCGGAAAGGCGCGCGGTTGACCTTTAAATCCATTTTCATTGCGAAATATTGATGGATTTACATATGCAATGTTCACTTTGAAGAATATTTAACCACCCATTTTTATGTGTAAAAATGTTTCTAAAGATCCAAGCCGTTTCGAAGGAGTAAGGAAAAGTTGCTAAATATTTTTTTTTAGACAAAAGAATTAATAGCACGGAAAATAATCAAATGTTGATAATGTTGTTCATGAATTTATAATAAACATATATTTTTTTCAAAACTATTAACCTGGCCGTTACCGAGGAGTAGGATTCAGAAAGTCACTGTTTTATGACACTTTTCGGGGGCTTGGGCCTTAAAAGGAAAGCTTGTGCAAAAGTTTAAGTTCCTAGGCACTTGTAGTTCTGGCTGTGCATTGATATGTCAGTCAGACATTGAATAGATTTAAAAAAAATATTTATTCCCTCGTATCCAAAGAAATAATAACCGCAAGTTTACTCAGCTAACTTAAAACCATGGTCACCCTACACGTACGTGTCTAATGGACGAGGTTTCAGTGAAGTATACACCTGCATTACTAGACTCGTTAGTTGACGGGTACCCCGAGTGCATTCTGCTAACACCAGCATGAGTATCTGTTTCACTAACCTCCTCCAAAAGGTGCACAGTTAGGTACATACTTGAGTAATCCCTGAGAAAGTGAAGAACGATGTGCAGTTCTTCAGTCTATTTCTTCTTCTGTGATTTTCGGCTAGGATGTTTGGGGTTGTGTGATTATTTTTCTGAGGAGTGTTTTGCCTTAGAAATTTGACCTCGCCTATACTCTAGGCTATTTGGTTTAAGTAACAACTGTCCACCGTGTCGAACGACCTCGCCTCCTTCTGCAAAGCAGTAATGCTAGTGAAGGAGGCGGCCGCAAACATGACAGAACGGCACTCTCGTCCCAGCCACCGGGATCCCGCTCCCGATTTTCAGCCAACGTAAGCGTTGGGCGAACGAAAAAGTATAATTATCTTGCTAGTTTGCAAGTTTAATAGCGACCTCTTAAGATGCCTATAAGTGCAGTGGGTGCTGTCACGGTTGGATTTCAGTGCGGAACAAAATATTTGTATGGTCTAAAGCTCCGGCTCATCAGGTGGGTTACCATGACGTCCAAAGTAAGATTTTTTAAAACTTATTCCAGTGTGGGTAAGAGACAGAGCTATACAGGTTCTCTAGAGCCATCTCTTACCCACACTGTAATTAGAATAAAAAAATCTTACTTTAAACTTCATGGTAACCCCACTGGTATATAATATATATTATATGTCAGATTTCTGTTTGCGAACACAATATACGAATAATTCTTAATGTAGGACGTTATATAAAAATATGTCGTCCATCTTCCGCTTTTAATCCAGATATAAATGGTAGATTTTCTGTTTTAAATACAACCCTTTAGTAAGAATTAACTTGACAAATAGGAGATTTAGAAGGATGAGTATAAATTAATTTGTTCGTTAGCTGACTAAATGGATTATATCCTTTTCTTTTGCTTTGAAAAAATGTTAAATAAGAAAGAAAAAAATCCTACGAAATTGTTTTGATTAGATAGACTTTTTTGTACTCCTTTTGAGTTTTTTGAAGTTAATATAAGCACTTCAAATAAAACCATCATCACTATCATTTTAGCCAGAAAACGTCCACTGCTGGACTAAGTGTCACCGACCGTTATTGTGCATCCGTCGAATTCACACGACCGTCACCAGGTCGTCGGTCCACCTTGTGGAAGGTCTTCCGACGCTGTGTCTTCCGGCACGTAGTCGCCAATTCAAAACCCAATCAACTGTCTGTTCTGTGAGCTTTGTGCCGTTCCCATTGCCACATAAGTTTAGAAATTCTTACGGCTGTTTCTGTAACGTTGGTCCTCCCGCGGATATCTTCACTTCGCAAAGAAACTCCGAGCACAGCCATCTGGGTGGACTTTAGCTAAGCCTTCGGATGAGGCCTAATGAGTTCTCAGTGTCCATCTTTTGTCTTAGTATCTGGTTATGTTTCCTGTTCAGTCCCTTTCGATTTACGTTAAACTATGATGAGATGCTTCAGTTAAATCGGTTTTCTTGCAGATGTATGCATTTTTTATGTATTTAACTCTGTTTTTGTATACTTTTCTCCGTAATATATTCGCAGGCCAGGCCCCAGAGCCAGGGCCAGCATTAAGTAGTCTGTATTTTTATTTAAACTTCATGTGCAGTGGTGGTACATAGGCGACTTACCCTGCCCGCCCAGACTTTTTGTGGGACAGATAACCGGGCCGATTTTGTATACTTGTAACATTGTTCTGTATTTCTGACCGACTTTTTGTAGGACGTGTGCGTTGCACTATTGCTATCAGTGTGTTCTATTTTTCTCCTACAAAAAACCAGACCAAACCAGTCACCGATTATCGGACGTGGGCGAGCAGCCTTAATGCCACAAGGCACTCATTTTAGGTATAATACTTTTTTCCTTAGCGTGTTGGCAGGGTGGCCCCAATGTAGTAAATTACCCTTTTCAAATTTCATCAGGCACTAAACCCTGCAAGTATAATTGTGTGTAAATACATTAGCATAGATACAAGTTGCCAACAATAATCTCAGCTTTGCATACCACTCGATATCAATCGATTAGAATGTTAGTTGTGTGCTCACAACTCGATCATTGTTCAAGAGCATTCAAACCCGTCTTCATATCCTGCTTCAATCAGATCCGCATTACATATCGCATGTTATATGGACTTAATGCTTCGCTGACATTATTACATAATGTAAGGGTTTAATCTGATATTAAAACGTCATATATGAAGGTACATGAATGTGTTACCTAACTAAAATAAGGCTAAAGTGCTTTTACACGTTTTACGGCAAATATTACTTTGGGGAAGTGATATTTTGGAGGAGAGTGATTATGTATTAGTAGATAGGTATTTGAATATTATGTGTGTTCCACCTCATTTTTTTTTCGTATTCATAAACGTTTATTTGCTAATATGGGTAAATTACATAAAGTTGATACAAAAAATATAGCACAGTCCATCCATATTACACTTTAAGGCATGCAAATCACAACCTTTATTGTTGTAACAATGAATCATAATAAATGAAGCCAATAATAATGTCACTAGAATAATTCAAGTTTAAAATGTCATATAAATTAAGTAATAATGTCAAGATACCATTAGTTATGAAGTGTTAAAGTAAGAATATAATTTAAATTGGTCCATTATTTGGTAATTTGACCCATAGTAAAAAAATAATGTACTGAACTTATTAATCATGAAGCAAATAATTAATCTCATTAGATTAATTAAAAATGTCATGGAATAAAAAAAGAATATCAAGATATATTTGTAAATAAATGTCAAAGTAATAATATTAATAATTAAATAAATTTTGCATGTAATGTCGTGGATTCACTTAAATTAATTTTAACCAAAGAAAAATTTTAAGACAAAAGTTAACCAATTCTGAGATTAATTTATTTATAATTTCTCTTTCAGCCAATTAATTTATCTTTCGTCATAAAATCACCTTAGAAAAGGTAACAACCAAAGCCGTACTCAAAAAGTCATTTCTTAAATTAGCAGCTTCAAAATACATTAACTGTGAGTACGTCAAAATCAAATATACCTTTTTATTAACGACACAGTCAAAGACATTGGCTGGAAAAGGCAACCAAAGAAAAAAACTTCCTCGTCTGAATTTTATTTGGTTCATTAAATAAAGGTGAGGCAGAATTCTGAAATGAAATACAACAGCTGGATGGTAACCGATTCTAATTTTCCGGGCGAATTAACTTTCGAAGTGTTTCCTGAGAATGTCAATAGACAGACGCATTTTTCCACTAAATTGAGTGCTATGGTTAATATTTAATTTTAATAATCTGTCCCTGAATGAAGACATTAAAATAATAACATAAAAAGTTTGATTTATCCACTCCTCCATTTTTATTCAGGCGATATGTCTTTTTGAATGCGCTCCTTCTGGACGTCAGGATGGTGACCATGCGTGAATACATTTGCAAGAAGTTGGTAGAATCATCACAGTATTGATTGGCTGGAGTTGTGTTTTTCTCAATAACATTGCTTATTTTTATATGTATACATCGAAGTATGTATTTAATATTGTGCTTATTTATTTTCGTCTGTTTATTAAGTTGCACTTGACGTGTTATATTTCTACTCCACCATAAGGTTGACTAGAAAATGCCTAAGGTATTAAATCCACCTTCTTACAGTGTTATTAACTGACCTGGTGAAGGTTGCGGGAATCGTGCATTGTGGCGACACTTGGAGGAGGCCTGTGTCCAACAGTGGACGTCTATCGGCTGAAATGATGATGATGATTTTGCTAGTGCATAAAGTTTTAATAAATAAATAAAAAGGCATTCAGAAAAATACTAGGCTTCAACGTATTTATCATAGTAGTCAAGGTGGATTTCGATTTTCGTGTAACCCTTAGCTTTTTTACAAAGCCTTAGTAAATTGGATTCTACAGAAAAGAAGGTTTAGTTTACTACTATTGGCATTCCTATTCATTGGAAAACATAAAACGGTAAGAAACCTGAAAGGTATTACTGCGCTATTCATCTTAAACTGTTAATAGAGAAACCTCATTTGAACGGATCTCAAAGAGACCAAACACCTGGTAAGAGTTTGTAGGATCACTTTACGAAATGACAATTTACTCTTAGCGGAGACTCACTTAAACTGTCTACTGAAGTGCCCCTTGATTAAGTACTAAAAAGCAAACTATAATAAGACTCGTAATATCTAGGTGAAGCTTTAGTGGATCCAATTTAGAGTAAAGCGTACTCGAGAAAGTCTTGAAATTTTTTTAATCGCTTTTGATTTGTGTAACGTTTATGGTTCTATTTTTTGTAGCTTCTATTTTATCAATTTACAGATTTATTTTTATTCACGATTAAAAAAACTTTTTTTAGATTTTGATAGGTTTGCGCTTGACCACTATCTCACCTGATGGAAAGCGATGATGCGGTCGACGATGGAACGTGCTTAGCTAAACGTAACCTATCTAACTTTTAATTCATTAAACCCCAAGTAAAGGCCGTTCCTTCTCTCATTGTCTTCCTATTGTGTCTCTAATGACATTATTCGAGAGGTTAAGTAACTTTTCGCTTAATAAATGAAAAGCAAAAACCTTGTTTAACAATAAATTTTCAACGACAACCATTGAAAACAATGCCGTCAAGATAAACACGGAAAGGGAAGTCCTCATTCAGAAGCAAGACGTAAAGTTTCTAGACGACGACGAAGTTTTATCTTAAATCTACGTGAGTGAACCCGTAGCTTTAGCCCCGTTTTACATACGTTCATATATTAATTTGGCAGCTAACATATTAACTCGTCTATATTAACTTTAGAGAACATACAGTCCCCAGTGTGATATGACGGAAAAAGTTGGGTATACGGGCGTTCCATAAACGTGTTCCAAATACTTTTAGATGGAGAATTCTTGTTCCTTGAGATAGCATGATGCGTACATTGTACGGGCGTATTTTAATTTTGCTGGCTTTAGTAATTATACGGCATGGAGCCTCAGGGACTTTGTTGTGTACATATGACAGGCTTGGGCGTGTTAGGAATCCATGTTGAGTTTTTTTTTGGGATCCTGTGGTTAAGTTGATGATAAAAGTACTGCTAGGTTTAGTTTAGATAATTATAATACTATGAGGGCAACGTTTATTGGTGCTAGCCTCGTGTCGTCCTGCTTATTCATGCATGCTGCATCTTTATCTTTATATTATTACTAGATTTTGCCTGCAACTTTTCCCACGTAATATCAAAGAAATATAATATCATAAGAATTCAATGAATACAAAGAAAAAAAAACAAAGGAAAATAAATACTGCATAAATCAAATAAATGAATAATTATAATTGCATAAGTTGATAAAAATGCTATGCTAATAGCTTCACCGCGGCAGTCCCCGAGTGACATACGTCTTTTTATTTATGCAGTATTTTTTTTCCTTTGTTTTTTTTTCTTTGATATTAATTGAAGTGTTACACTTTCACTTATTGAATTGAATTTTGATTGATTGTTCACTCATTGGTTTTCTTATCGGTCACCACGCTCAAAAAACAAATGAGTGGGGGGTGTTAGGTTATTTTCGTTACGGAATTTCTGGATTCGGTCTCCACGATCAAGGCCCGTGATAGAAGCTATACAATAGCTTAAAAACATAAAAACAAACTTTACCTCATTATAAAATTAGTATAAATCTCATATTTTTATTGTTGTTTATTTTTTAAATTTTTTTCCTATCATTATTTATTGTAAAATAGCTGCTGAATGTTTTATTTTATGGCTTGTTGCTACTATGAATCACTGACTCCTAAACCGCAGGGACATACCCCTAGTTTAGGATTTAGAGCGTTTAAAAGGTGACCTTATTATTGTAAGCCTTTGTTTAATTATTCAAGTCTTGGGATAGGAATTTTGTAACGGAACGCTCATGGTGAAATAAATTACATATCGTAAGTTATAAAATTCTTTCGGTACAAGTTCTTGGAGGGCTAGTTATTAGAATATAGTAGACACATAAATAAAAACTTCATTAACTAATCGCAAATGAGCCGCCATTGATGCGATCATATGTCAAAATTTACACGTCTTATAGTCCGGCCAATTTAGGCATCTGAAGTTATACTAATTCATACCCAGCTGAAAATTGGTAGGATTATTTAAAACATCATCATAAATAAAGCCTAAAAAGTCCTCATCGATACGACACCTGGAAAAAAAAATCGGGTTCAAATGTCACAAAAACGAGTTTCTCACGATTTTCAGCAAAACGATAAGTTTTATCATAAAATTAGTTTAAACAAAAATTGTAGATATTATCTACAAAAATGTCTAATCACTTTTATTCCTTAGAGCCACCGTTTTTGAGATATTATTATTTAAAAAGTTAAAAGAGGTAATCGTCATAATATGCACTCGTTTCCACGTCACCTTAGATAGTGTGTTAGGTTTCGTACCTCAAAAGGAAAGAACGGATCTCTTATAGGATCACTTTGTTGTCCGTCCGTCTGTCTCTCTGTTTGTCGGTTTATGTATGTCTGTCTGTAGGTATGTCTGTCTTTCAAGACCCTTTATCTCGGGAGCGCGTGAAGTTATCGAGTTGAAATTAAAATCGTATACTCAAGTCTGCGGTCCTTTGAAGCTGTGAAAAGATCAAACTTGTAAGTTAACGAAAATAAAAGATACAGCCGTTTATGTTCAATTTCCGAATGGAGTATCAACGATTTTTCTAAATCGCATTTTGTTTTGTGAAGCCACAACAAAACTGTTTTGATAATATAAGTACTTATGCTATAAGAGCATGCTTCTGACAAACTTCAGGATTCTGGATCATCGTGAATTACCCTATGAATTTGGATTCTCTTGAGAATGTCAAAATATTAGCGACATAAACTGCCGTATTTTTTTTTTGTTAACCTTCAAGGCATCGCAGACATAAGTATATGGTTTTAACTTCATCTCGATACTTCCACGCGTTCCTGAGAACGAACAGGTGTTACTTATATACTTAACCCAAAAGACTTGAAACAATGTCTCCTAATTTTCGTCCTTCTTAGCTTTACAGCCATTAAAACCAACGAATAACAGTATAAGTACACCAAAAGCACATTAATCCTTAAAACGGGTAATTATAATGAAATTTTGTAGCCATATACTCTGAACAACGTGTGAGAATAATTTACTAGGGCATTACCACACCGTAAATAGTGTTTTATCCCATAATAAATGAAGCGTGCTTTGTCAGATTATTTAGCGTTAAATTTGAGTATAATGGGGATATTATTTCATTAAGTCGTCAAAGAGAATGTGTGTCATGAGTTTCATATTTGTTGTTACTAAGGGTGTTTTTAAGCTATTGCATAGCTTTTATCGCGGGCCTTGAGCGTGGAGACGAATCCAAAAATTCCGTAACGAAAATAACCTAACACACCCCCACTCATTTGTTTTTTGAGCGTGGTGACCGATAAGAAAACAAATGAGTGAGATTGATAAAAATGCTATGCAATAGCTTTACCGCGGCAGTCCCCGAGTGCCACACGTCTTTTTTTTTTGTGTTGCAATTGACTATGAACCCTTTTTAAAATTGCAATTCGGCAAATTATTTCTTCCACCATAGGCTATTGACTAATACCTACAGTGTTCTTACAGTTGTCTTTTGCGAGGGCCACAGTAAATTTTTCAAAAATCCTCCAGCTCTGACAAGGAATTAACTTACCTAACATGTGAGTTCGGTACGTCCTAATTTCAAATGTTATGTTAAATATAAGATACGCTCTCCAGCCGTACAGCCACTTTCTGCTTCACCAAAGGATAGCGAAAACATCTCTGGTTCATTAGTCATAGCGTCGGGGGGGGAGAAGTCTATCGAGAAGTCTGTCGAGGGAAACCTGCGAGATAACCGTAACCTTCGTACTGTCGTGCCGGTGTCAGCTGCGGACATTACGATAGACGACGCAGAAAGTCGGTGGACAGAGGTTCTGCACAGACGCTCCCGACGTTCGTACGGCAATGTTTTGCGCGGGACAGCGGCGCCTGGGACCACAAACCTGGAAGCCTCAGAAAGATGGAGATACCTACATCTTTTTTATGTCAAGCAGGGTACATCTGAAAACCAGGTACATGATCACCTAATTAAAATATGTGGAACTGACATCTGCACCGTCGAGGTACTCAAACCTCGGGGCAAATACGCATCATTCAAGCTTGGCGTGCCCTCAAAATTGGCTGATCAAGTTCTCGCTACTGAAAACTGGGCACAGGACATTTGCGTCAAGCCATGGCGCCGTAACTTTCGTGCCCGAACTGATGAGACCCAGTAAGCCTTTACTCAATCTTCGTGCTTATGACCCTACACGTCGCAATGTCTATCTGCGCTTACTATATCAGAATGTTCGTGGGCTTAAAACCAAATTACCTACATGGAGGTCAAGCCTATTACTGTCTGAGCACGACTTAGTAGCCGTAACTGAGACAAATTTGGACAATTCAGTAGAAGACTCGGAAGTGTCTAACGGAGATTGGCGTATTTTAAGAAGAGACAGAGCGACCGCAGGTGGCGGTGTATTGCTTGCGGCGCGCCCTGGTGTCACCATAATTAGGCAACGTAATATTGAGACGGCCTGTGGCGAAGATTTGTGGGCTGCAATCACAATTCGCGGTCTAAATATATATGTGTGTGTTGTTTACATCAAGCCTACTGCAACTGACGAGGACTATTTGATGTGGTTTTGTAAAGTTGAGAGCATTATCCACAATTTGAATGGAATTGTTATTATTTTAGGTGATCTTAACTTAAAAAGTGCGTCTGTAAATGTTAATAATTATTACTGTTATTTCCTAAGCTTTTGTAATCTGACTGAGATGAATGAGGTGATGAATATGCGAGGGAGTAAGTTAGATGTAGTGTTGGCTCGGGAGGGCGCTATAGTAAGCTGCGAGCATGTCAAGGGCACAGAGCTGGTTCCAATCGATCTGTATCACCCTCCATTAGATATTGCGGTTACCTTAACAATACATAAAGAGAATGAAAAAATAGACCCCAGCAATATAGACCACAGTAGAGATTGGAATTTTTGTAAAGGAGACTACACACTCTTATACGATCATATCCGTTCTGCTTCTTGGCAAGAGGTTCTTTGCTCTACTGACGCAGCCACCGCTGCTAATGAGTTTTATAAAATAATTTATAAGTCATTCGATTCTTGCATTCCAAAAAAGAAGAGAAGGCCCTATGGTAACAGGCGGTACCCAGTCTGGTTTACTACAGACATTGTGCACGATATTCGGCGTAAAACTAAACTCCATAATAAATGGAGAAAATCGCGATGTAGTGTCACGTATGCTGAATTTAGCACTCTGAGATCAGACTTGAAAGTTAGGACTCAAAAGGCCTACAGATTGTATTGCACAACTGTAGAAAATAATATAGGAAAAAACCCTAAACAGTTCTGGCAGCACATCTCTAGCCTACGGTCAAAGGGTGGGTTCGAGCCGAATGTTGTGTTGAATGGTGAGACTAGTTCGGGCGTCGAGGCGGCCGAGGCATTCGCTCGCTACTTTGCCAGCGTATTTCTACCTGACACACCCAAATTGGACCCAACAGCCATAAATGTGACAAACGAGGGAGACAATATTCCTTTACCCATTTTAACTCTTCCCGACGTAGTTAAGGGGATTGCTAGACTTAAACCCTGTAGTTCGGTTGGCCCTGACAACATTCCAGCCTTTATCATTAAGGGCTGTAATGATATCTTGGCAGCGCCGTTATGCCATATATTTAATTTAGCTCTCCAATCCGGCGTGTATCCTAAACAATGGAAAATTTCACGTGTAACTCCCATTCCTAAAACCAACGACAAAACTTCCGTAGAGGAACACAGACCCATCGCTATTCTGCCAACCATTGCTAAGGTCTTTGAGCATATCATCCACTCAATTATTCATAAATGCATAAATAGGTCTCTCTCTGATGCACAGCATGGTTTTCGGCCTGGCCGCTCCGTAAACTCGAATCTACTGATTAATGTCGATTTTATATCCAGTAGTTTGGATAGTGGTAAGCAGGTCGACGCTCTGTATCTCGATTTCCGAAAGGCTTTCGATAAAGTCGATAATGATGTGCTCTTAACAAAACTGGCGGCCATTGGTTTCTCAACCGACTTTCTCAACTTTTTTGCCGACTATTTGCGGGATCGTAAGCAGTTCGTCCGCCATGGTTGCTTTGAGTCTAAACCTTATTATACTCGATCAGGCGTTAGTCAGGGAACCGTATTGGGACCGCCTCTGTTCCTGATCATGATCAATGATCTCATCGCTAAAATTCAGCATGCAAAGTGCCTACTATATGCCGACGATCTAAAACTAGTTTTGCGAATCGAAACGGTCGAGGATTGCCAACTCCTACAAAGGGATCTTGACGCTATCTACGAATGGAGCATCGAGAACAAGTTGTTTTTTAATACGAACAAGTGCCACGTCATGACTTACGGTCGAGGATCACGACCTATCTATTACGACTATAGGTTGGGTAGGGAAATAATTACACGTGTCACCATCATAAAAGACTTGGGAGTGACCTTTGACCGTTGTTTGACATTTAAGGATCATATTTCTGCTCTTGCAAAGGAATCTTTCAGGCGTCTGGGTTTTGTTTTGCGGAATGCCCGGGATTTCCGTAATCCCAATGTTATTAGGCTTTTATACACCACACTGGTTAGAAGTAAACTTGAGGCCAGTGCCTGTGTGTGGCATCCATATACCGCGACTCAGACACTAATGCTTGAGAAGGTGCAGAAAACTTTCCTGAGATTTCTATTTCAGAGGTTGTACACTTTCTTTCCCTATATGTACCCCACCAATTTCCTTTTGGGGATGCTGGGTTTCAACTCGTTAGAGGTGAGAAGGGGTTTCGATCAGCTCATAGTGGCTTGTAAAGTCCTGAGCGGACGCATTGACTGCCCTGAGCTTCATGACCTCTTCTGTCGATTATTTGTGCCCGATAAATACATTGGACACCGTCAAAGCCGCCGTCACAATCTATTTGCACTTCAGCCGTCTAGAACTGTCGCTAGAGCCGCATCCCCAGTGTGTCGCACTTTGAAGATGCTAAACGCCCTCTTGAATGCTGACTCTGAATGTGATATGTTTGCGGACGAATGGAATAAAATAAGACAAGTTTGTCTGACGTTCTGTGAGAGACAGTATGCAAGGGTGTCCACTGTTCCATGTTAACGTGTATTACTGTATTTGATCTTAAATTATTAATTTAAATTTATGTGTTATTGAAAGAATCCTATTATAATAATCAAATTAATTATTTTCGAAAATTCCATACAACTGTCAACATTAGGTATAATTGTTTTTTTTGTTTTGTTTTTTTTTTCTCTCTTTTTAAGTTTTTTACAATTCTGTGTTAATTAATGTAAGTGGGCATGTACCGTTTTAATTAACTATAAATAAATAAATAAATAAATAAGATAATAAAATTAAAACTGTTTTCTTCTTTTAATTTGCTCTTTCCTTTTGTTTTCATAGAATTATGTTCCAATTTACAATAGGTGAGGATAATGTAATACAGTGTGAGTTTTTGTTTTCTAAATCAATATTAATATAGTTTAAAAATTGAGTCTGAAAGCCTTTCTCAAAAATATTTTTTCGCTTTTTCTTATAATTTCGTATTTGGCCATTCACACTCACTTGAAAAATACATGGATTTATTTACCTAGTAGTCGTATTTTCTTCCAAATTATAGATTTTTCTGTACTAGCTGTTGCTGAAGAATGACTGTCAGGTAGGTTTTTTTTAGTGGGTAAAAATCATCCAAATGACATCCTTGCCTTTCATACCGGGGCCGAGCCTCCCTTTTGGGACTAGACCCTAGCCCCAGTAGGCTTCGACTCAGCTAGGCCCCTTCAGTTGCTGACAACTCTTTGAGGTGCGCAGGAACAATGTGCGCCCTCGACGACTTGGGTTCGGTCCGGACAGTTACCGGACGGTCGGAAAGCGAGCTATCTATTGCTCGCCGGCCGCAAGACTGACAGGCAGGTATTGCAATAGTGATTCTAACGTTCAGTTTTTTTTTAAATGATAATCCACAAAAAAAAAACAAAGAAAGAAACTTCTTCTCCTGGCGTCGTATTCCTCAATGCTGAGAGTCATGACCTCCCTGCTTCATCACTTTAACCCTCACATATTCCTCTATCTGTTCCTGTCTCTTGCGGTGTAAAATAATACATCGTAGAGTCAAAAGCGGTGTGGATCTGGTCGGACCAACGTATTGGGTTGCGCCCGCGAAGCCTTTTCCTATCCATTTTATCGGTCAAAATTAGCCTTTCGAGGTTGCCACCCTCTTTCCTTGCAATGTGGCCGAAGAATAGCAGAACCTTGGGAAGACACTCGGACGACAGCCGTGAGGAGATTTTGAGTTCCTACAAAATAGATACGTTGGTCCGAAATGCCGTCCAAGAGATACGGAGCATCCTTCTCCAACAACACATCTCAAAGGCGTTGATGCGTTTGCGGTCTGCAGCCTTTAGTGACCAAGTCTCAGTGCCATACGAAAAGATCGAGAAGACTAGTGTCCGTACCAGTTTGGTTTAGGTCTTCACGGTGATGTTCCGATCCTTCCAGACTTTGTTAAACTGAGACAGCGCTCTTGGCTATGCCAATTCTCCTGCGGACTTACTTCTCGCATGATCCATCGTTACTTATATTGGAGGCCAGGTAAATAAATAAACAAAGACCAAAAAGAAAGGAACGAAAGAAAAGAAAAATCATTATTTGTGCTTCACACAACTAAAATTAAAAATACATACGAACATAATGATATAAAAACAGAATAAAAATCTATGCGAAACAAAAAAGGCAGATAAAGGCTATCTTTGCTATTTATAAACACATATTATATAGGTACTAATAACTTTAAACTTCCTCTATAAAAAGTAAACTTATCCACAAATTAATACACGAACAGCATGCAGTTGACCTACAACTTAGTCTGATATTTGGTATTAAATTATAAACGTGTCATGGGACTATGCATCATATATGATTCATCGGCGGTCGAGAGGCGTTTATGCATGTGATACATCAATACCTGTCTTGACCACTCCTGCGTTGTGGCTTCGAAGGTTTAACCTGAAATCGCCATCGGTACTGATGGTCAATTTATTGTTTTCGTTGTGAGCTTTTGTATTGAAATAAACCACCAAAATTTGTAGACTTTTCATAGATAGTAATATCCCTTTAAATATTATATAGCTTACTGTGAGTTAGGTTTATGGCTTTTAAAAATGAAATCGGAATTGAAATAATAAAACCATTTGTAGATTTTAGACAACCTTGCCATTTTTTTTAGTTGGTGATTCAATGACATCCCCCGCTCTTGAGTGGAGCGGGAGATAGTGTCAGACTTTTACTGATAAAAAACCTACTCCTGTTCTTTCTTTGTCATTGTTCCAGAGCCCCAGGGATCTTTTTCGCATCACCCGGGGCCATCCTGGTAGGCTACGACCCTTCTGGACTCCTACGGTTGCTAACACAACACAGTCTTGCCTTGTTAGACACTCTTGCATTGGGTTATCGTATTACCCAGTCACTGAGTTGTAAAGTTCAGATGTAACCACTTTGAATCGAAGCCGACCTAGACACAGTCGGGAAAAGGCTCAGCAGGAAAAAAAGATAGGAGGATGTAAGTTTGAACATGTACAATAAACGGGCCTTGGTTCAGGCCATGGTCCGGAGCGAGGAGGAGTGGCAGGTGGTCGCCGACTTCTGCGAAGCAGTAATGCTCTAATAATGTAGTAAAGGAGGAGGCCGACCGCATCAGGCAACGGCGCTCTCGCCGCCGCCGGGATTCCGATCCCGATTTCCGGCCAGCGTAGGCGCGGGCTTGCGGACAGTGAGCACTGGGTAGCTCGCTGTCCGACCGTCCGGTAACTGTCCGGACCGAGCCCAAGTCATCGACGGCGCGCACTGTTCCCGCGCGCCTCAAGGAATTGTCAGCAACAGTAGGGGCCCAGTTGGGTCGAAGCCTACCGGGGCCAGGGTTAGTTTCGAAAGACAGCTCGAGCCTCAGTATGAAGGCTTGAAAAAACTGGGTGGGTTTTTAGTCAGTAAGAGTCTGACACTATCTCCCGCCTCACCCAAGAGTGAGGGTTGTCATTGATGATTTTCCCACCATAAGAAAAAACATGTACAATAAATATCTCTGTTTCCACTATCTTAGAGTAGGTACCTACAAGTCTGACGTCACTAACCACACTGAAACGTTTATTCATGAGTAAGTGAGCTGTGATGGACCTTTTGTTTACAAAGAGGGCAGAGGGGTATCAATGTAAAGCCTTTTCACCTCTCTATTGTCTAAAGGCTCCATTAAATGTCTTGTAGACCTTTGCTGGCTTATACAAGGGTTATTACAGTGAAAATAAAGAGTTTATAAATTGAAATTAACGAAATAATAGAGTAAACTGCATTTGCGAATTGATTGTACCTCTCAAACTTTACTTCAGGTTTTGCTTTACCATTTCTTTTAGTCTAAAAACACTAGCTTATTTAAACACATAGCGATGTTTAAAAAAAAACATAAAAACGCAGTGTCTATTTATAAGACCTAATTACAAGGTACCATCCATCATCTGTGTTTCCTGATAGCTACAACCTTGTTGAGTCTTTAAGTCAAGAGTGAATAGATTACTTCTAGGTAAGCGTGCTCCATCGTCGACCACATCATTGCTTACCATCAGGTGAGATAGTTGTCAAACGCAAGCCTATCAATTATTTAATTATGCTTAATTTATATTTTAACTTCTGTTACTAATATGGAACAATGTATATGGTGTATCAGTCTTGAATTGGGTGTTGATAGCGGGCTGCGCCACATCATATTACTTTTGTGGCTATCTTTGTTTTTCCAATATTATTATCAGTAGACTTATCTTGTTCCAAATTAACTTTAATTTGGATAACTATATTTTATATTTTTAAATGATTCTGGGGACTTAATTCGTTTTTTACATATTATATTAAAAATAAAAAACATTTAAAACAATAAAATATAAAACATAGTTATCCACCAGTGTCGAGAGCAGGGTCCAAGCAACCGGTGGTTAGGGCTCTAGAGACCGGAACCTCCTTACTATGATGCGAGCAATATCGAAAAGTACTGCCTTCTGTATCAGGTCCTTGATCCAATCGTACAAGGACAGGTTTATTATATTACTATTACTAAAAAACCTGTAGTTTTTTCCTAAAGTAACATATTTTTGCATAAAGATTGGTGGGTGAAAAAATATAAAGACCCAAACAGGAAAGGACTATCGACATTTTCACGATAGTAAACGCCGTATCAATAGATTGATTGATAATCTTCCAAG
This sequence comes from Mythimna albipuncta, assembly GCA_929112965.1. Taxonomy (NCBI): domain Eukaryota; kingdom Metazoa; phylum Arthropoda; class Insecta; order Lepidoptera; family Noctuidae; genus Mythimna; species Mythimna albipuncta. Next base: position 16,168,068 of record OV815969.1, read on the forward strand.
CCACCAAGTGAATGACAGCCAAGGACCCACAATAGGGATTGTGAACGCATCTGCGTTTGTAAGGCTGTCGAATTTAAACTTTAGAGGGTCATGCAAAATGTTATTAATGGATTTTTTTTTAGTAAAATTCAATATTATATTCACAAAAACGAATTGTTTTTGTGTCCTTTCCAATGCCTGACTGAATCCGAACCATTTGAAAATTTAAAAGTCTTATAGCTGCTTTGCAGGTTTACGAGATTGTTTAAAAGCGTCAACTGAAGATTTGAAGAAGGACCAGAGATAAAAGTAAGTAGTAGCAGTAAATTTGTGCTAATCCAGAGCAGAAGACGTTATTTTATGATTTCCTACCAAAACCAAAATGTAATAGCTACACTAGAAACAGCTACAGACAGATAGAGATACTCGTCCTACATAGTGTGACTGGCAATTAGTGTACGATACTTAAATACGTGATTGTGCTCATGATAACCATTAACTTTTATTATGGGAAGAAACTCAGTTCATTTATGTTTGCCTAATGTACTGAACAGCTGAAATTTTTCGCTATATCGGCTTAGCTCCCATAATAAAAATTGTTTGTTATCATGAGCACAATTACGTGTTTAAGTATCGTACACTTATTGCCAGTCACCCTATATAGGTCTGACAAAAATCGTCCTGTATGCAGAAAAAAAATTGTTTTTTAATTAAAACCTGTTCAACGGAATTCAGAGTTATCCGGACTATGTGACGGGTGAGATTCTTTTTCATTTATCGGTTCCAGATGCTAGTGCATAAAAATGACTCATCATTTAATTTAGATAAATGTTTAAATTTAAAAATGCATGACATAAAAATATGTTAAATTAGAAGATAATATTTTGTTACTACAAAAATATACCAAAAGTAACAATATAAAACGAGCTTCGCAAACAAAAGAAAAGGTAAAATAAGTGACTGCCTCTTGTAATATTATCAACGGCGAGTCAGCAACACGCTACAGTAAATTAATGATAATGCTGTGGAAAAATAACTCTATTATCATTAATTTACTGTTCTCTAAGCTGGTCGTGGCTCTTGTGTTTAAGTAGTGCCATCTGGCGATGAGATCAAGTTTCTTCTTAAAGTGTTAAAAACAAAACTAACTGCTGAAAAGGTAGGTAGGTAGGCTCAGCTGTCGATACACAGGCTATTAGCAGTATATAAAAACGCTAATTACATTTTGATAAAGTGAAAAAACAGTAGTACTGGGGAAATTTTCACTTGTATCAAATGACGTTTTTCAATTTATTTACAACTTTTTCAATACAATGGATATAAATAAAAGGATTGAAGCGCGACTCGTGGTAGTCGCTTTGCGCCCAGTCTGATACTATAAATGTAATGAAATAGTGGCGGGGCGTGGACACTTTTCTGCATTAGTACGGAAAAACAGTAAATTGCATGCCTAAAAGCGGAAGAAATAAGAGCAGGGGCCTAAGTCTGCTATTTTTATAAATTCGTCATTACAACACGATCCCATTGTCATGTTGCTAAAAGTTTGTAATCTGCTAATTCATAATGATCGATCATTGATCGGTCAATGGTCTTGTAATAGAATTGTGGTAGAATGACAATATCGAGCTATTTAAAAACACTAATTGCGCAAAGACGTCGTAATGGTAGGTCACTGATCAAAGTAACTGTCAAATTTTTTGCTGATTACCGCATACGTCAGATATTCACGTACGAGATTACCATTCGGTACCATTTCTTTCAATGGAGTGTCCACTGACAAGACAACCACTGTTGACCATCGGAAAGTCATAGTGACAACATTATATTAGTAGATTACCAAAACTTGTCAAGATCAACAATTATGAAATCAATGATAGACCATTCTGACACTATTGTAATAGCAGACTTGAGGCTCAGATCTTCGAGTAAGTGTATTGAAAATAGAGTTAGTTAAGAAAATTTTGACTTCGTTATTAGTATAATTCTTATTATAGTTTAAACTTATATTATTTAAATCAAAATTATTTGTTTTCATCTCTCGTTGTATTTTTTATAGTTCACCAAGACTTCGCCATTTTTTTGACACCCACCACCTTGTGCGTGTGTTATTTTAATGCTAATATTCTATATCGTCAGGACTAACAGATTAACAACTCACTCATTTAAATTAGCTTTTAATGTAGTCTAGGTTGTTACATTACATTATTATATTTACGCCCAGACTAAACAGACTTTACTGTAGTTGTGTAAAATGTAATATAAAGCCGAAGGCTGAAGAGCATAAAATAATACTTCGTGTCGCATTGTGTGCTTCGTTCGTTCTGTTTTGTACTTACGGAAATGTCAGCAACATTTTGAAATTAAACCAGTCCGACTAATGTAGAAATGCGGTATTAGTGTTGCGATGTATCTCTTTGTAGCATATTGGTAAATTTAAATAATTACTTGATATGTTTTCCTTTTTTAATAAAAAAAAACACTACGTAAAAAAAAACTGGGCAAGTGCGAGTCGGGCTCGCGTACTGAGGGTTCCGTGAAATTACAATTCCCGAATGGAGTCTCGAAGATTTTTCCGAATTGCAATTATTTTTTTGTGACCTAGATAACAACAAATTTACTGTTTTCTGATTTTTTCTTATACCTGTGCTATAAGAACTTGCTTTATGCCAAATTTCAGGATTCTGGGTAAACGGGAAGTACCCTGTGAATTGCGATCCTTGAGAGTATCAAAATATACGTTTTTATGCGACATAAACGGCCGTATCTTTTTTATTAGTTTACTCAGAAGTTTGATTTTTTCACATCTTAAAGAGACCGCAAACTTGAGTATATGGTTTTAATTTCAACTCGATACGTCGATGCGTTCTCGAGATAAAAGGTCTTGACAGACAGACAAAGAGACAGACGGACGGACAACATAGTGATCCTATAAGGGTTCCGTTTTTTCCTTTTGAGGTACGGAACCCTAAAAACAAATTAGATACTGTATAGCGGTGTTTATGGAAGTAATACAGGCTATATTTGAATTTACTGTCACAGATAATTAAAAAAAAATAGAACAATGTAGTCTACAATAATAAAGTATAAACTCCATAGCAAACCATTATTTTTAGGGTTCTTACTAATTTATTAAACCTCAAGGATCCAGCGTTAGCTCTCTCATTGTCTTTCTTCTGTGTGTCTGATTAGTTAGGTACGGTATTAGAAAGGTTAATACAGATTACTCAAAAATCAACATACAATGCACAGAACTGTAGTCGATATTTAAGTCGATGGCATTGGTTTTAAATAATCTTGAACTCTGAATTAACATAATTGATTATTCTCAATTGGTAGAAATACGCAAAACGGAAACATCAACACTGTGATGATACTACTGGCACTTTCTTACAAATGCTCGTAATTTTTATTTTCAAATATAAAAGGATAGATAATTAAGCTTGTCAATTAAAAAGAAGAAATAAAAACATTTTATTTGCCGGAAAAGACGTAAACTTAAGACCACATATTTCAAACATTTTCCACGACAACATAAAAATAAAAAAATTAATGCGACACGTCCAATCAAAACGGTCGCGCGCTCAGAATAATGCTGTGTTCACACGCAAAATGCAACGAGTTCACAGCGCTGGTTTTCAGCGTGGACTACTGGCGGTATCAACTAATAGAAAAAAAAAAATGGATAGTCTTAGTACTTAGCGTTTATGAGGACTCAAAAGAAATATCACCTCGTTAGTGATATTTGTAAAATCTCAAACACAGGTATTAATAAACCCTTATTTCGACTTCTCTTTCGTTTATGACGAATACCGACAATATTATAAAATTTCGTACCATTTATATTATAATTTATTGCGTATAAACATTTACTAATATTTTGTTTAGGTATTATCATTATCATCATTTCAACCGAAAAACGTACACTGTTGGACACAGGCCTCCTCCAAGTATCGCCATAATGACTGGTCCTGTGCTGTGCATAATGATCGGTCTACCTTGTTGGGAGGCCTTCCAAAATTTATTTATTATATTATCGAATAAATAATTAGCTACAGAAAAATTCGTAAATTAAACTTAACAGGGCAGGGCGCATTACTCGCAGAACAGATGATCGTTAGGATGGATAGGTTCTGGAGTGGCGATCACGTAAGACGCAGTGTTGTTTGGCACCTTGTGGACCAATAACCTTTTTTTTTATGGTGGGAAAAAAACATGCATCGACATCCCTCGCTCTTGGGTGGAACAGGAGATAGTGTCAGACTCTTACTAATTAAAAGACCCACCCCGTTCCTTCACACCTCGACTGTGTGCTCCACCGTGTCCTCCGGGCGTTCCGCACAGTGGCGACACCCGGGCGTCACTTCCGCATGAATCCAGTGCAGGAAACTCCCGAACGAACCATGTCCGGTGAGTACCTGCGTCATGCAGAAGGTAAGGACGCCGTGAGGTCTTTCCAGCCACGCCTCAAAGAGGGGACTTCCCGCCATGATTGTGGCGTGCCCAGTGGACCAATAACCTGGCGAAACGCACAGGAACAGTCATTGTGGCGACACTTGGGAAAGGCCTATGTTCAAAAGTGGACTTCTTTCGACTGTAATGATCATAATAAGATTCAAAGACATAAGAAGATGAATAACATTGTATCAATTTCTCTCCATTTTAACTTATACCATTCAAAAAATAAGTGTACGAAAATTTGTTCTTAATTACTTAATCAGCATGATTAGTTCATCAAGATGATGAGTTTGAATATTGATTAGTAGTATCATAATTAAAATTTTCTTATAAAAATTTCAATTGAGAATCTGTTAATCATATTATTAGTACTTTTTTATTTATAAATAAGGCTCTAAATGTGTGACGATCGTAGTATTGTTTATAGCTTTTGATATAAACTATACTACCATTCCATTCCTTAAAGGAAACCACAGTGACTACTGTAACCAGTAAATCAACGTCAGGTTTATTATGCGGCAATTAAGCAGGTTATGAGCTGAAATTACGAGTTTCAGGTTCAACAGCCATCTTGTCTATTCTGTTTTATGTGCACTTACCTGTCATAATGGCAGTATATACTAGTACTACAATATAACAGTACTGATTTATTATTTTAGGGCTTAGCATTCTTTTTAGAGTTCCTTACCTCAAAAGGAAAAAACGGAACCCTTATAGGATCACTTTGTTGTCTGTCTGTCCGTCTGTCTGTCAAGACCCTTTATCTCAAGAACGCGTGAAGGTATCGAGTTGAAATTAAACCATATACTCAATTCTGTGCTCCCTTCAAGCTGTGAAAAAATCAAACTTCTAAGTTAACGAATAAAAAAGATACGGCCGTTTATGTCGCAAAAAACGTATATTTTTCCCGTTGACCCAGAATCCTGGAATTTGGCAAAAAGCAAGGTCTTATAGCACAAGTATAGGAATAAATCTGAAAACAGTAATTTTTTTGTTACCTACGTCACAAAAAAAAAAACTAGCAATTCGGAAAAATCTTCGAGAGTCCATTCGGGAATTGTAGTTTGCACGAAACCCTTAGTGCACGAGTCCGACTCGCACTTGCCCAGTTGTTTTATTATGCTTACGCTCGCGGTTGACCACCATCTTACCTGTGATGATGGTAAGCGATGATGTGGCCGATAATGGAGCACGCTTGTCTTAAAGAAAACTATTCACTCTTGACTTAAAGAGGTTATAGCTATCAGGAAACCCGTCTGTCTTTTCTGATAACTATAAACTTTCAGCAGGGTATTCCTGTCTTTAGCAATACTCAAAATGAATTAAACGATACCAAAACGTAACGTTGACGCATAACTCGAAATGTAATCATAATTTTTCATAAGGTTAGTAAATGATATCTGTTATGACATCATCGTCGTCGTAGATATATTTTATTAAATAGCTCAGCATAATATGCCCATTTCTAAGAAAAATACCGAATCGTAAGTTAACGATGTCACCACATAACAACATGAACATGACCTCCAAATATATGTAAATCAGATACTCGAAATTCGCTACCAACAAAAATAAGTGCAAAGATTAGGAAAAAGAGAGAAAAAAAAAAATTAAAATATTTTCACGGTACGCAACAAAATGAGCCTTCTTCCTGTCACGAAGGTATTATCCTCTGAAAAAAATGCTTTAACATAATCCGACGAAATCTTCTCTAACGGTGTGAAGATACCTCAAATCCCCGATTCCTCTTTTAAAAAGGTCAATTGTAATGAATACGCTTTAGGAAAGAATGTTCTGACTTTTTTGGTTGAATAAAGAGATTATTTTGTTAGTGGACAGGGATAAGAAGGTTTGTCTATACAGAGGCACGTCATATCTATAGCATTTGGTATTATTTTTGGTATTATTTATTTATTAAAACTCTGCACAAAGGCAGAGACCTTTTTTTTACAAATCGACCTAAGGGACCACCCTCAAGGTCGATTTGCCTCGGGCAAAAACAAACATGGCGGGTAAGTAAAATATTATTATGAAAACGAAATCCGACAAATCAACGCTGTGATGATTTCAACAACTTCTTGCAAATACGTTCACTTGCTTTCATCTTAAAAGAGAAATAACTGGATGTCATCCTGATGTTCAGAAGAAGCGCATTGTAAATAAAGAAACATTCCTTAGAAGAAGGACTGGACTATTAACATGTCAGAACCATGATAACACAGCTTGAGTAAATGTCTGATTTTGTCCCTTGATGAGCGAAGCACAGCTTAAACAAATCTGTCCAGTCAATGCATGCGTGTGTTTATAATCATAAAGCCTAGCTCAACCCAAAGCGTAGCTAAGACCCTGCAGTCACGGTGACTTTTTATAGCGATGCTGTAGCGCGTTCGTATCGATACAGTCGCGATGCTGTAGCGAGTTAGTATCGCGTTGGCATTTTTTCTATAACACTTGCAAATCAACTAACGCGCGTTAGTAGCGACAAAAAGTCGGCGTGGGTGCGGGGCTTAAAAAGTTCAATAACTCGAAAAACAGTATAAGAAAGACAATTTCGGTAAGTCACAATAAGTAATTAAACATAACAGACAATCATAAAATTAAATGATACTCATCAGTAATACAGTCCACCGGTAAAATGATTGGATTAAATTTTGCATCTATGAGTACCTATATACTCGTATAAATGGGGCGAGCCAACTTCGGAAACTTAAGCTAGTGCCAATCACGATTACAAACGTCTGACAGTCAATGCTTTCAAATCCTCCCTGCATATTCAACAGACCTACAATATGGTATTCCTACTGAAAGATATACACATAGATAGAGGTACTCGATAGCAAAGGCAGTTGGTAAAATATTATTTAGTAATTTTTGAGGTGGGTAATCATCCAGACTTCTCTCAGTCTAGGTGGAAACAGGAATATCAGACTTTTACTGACTCCTCTATTGCTTTTTGCATTCTAGGACCATTGGTTACGTTTTCAGAAATTCCCTGTGACCTTAACGGGTGACGGCCCTGCGGTTGCGGGTCTCTACGGTTGCGTAGAATACTACGCGCTGTCGACGACTTGAACTTGATTCGGACGGTTACTGGATTGTCGGATGACGAGCTACCAATTGATCGTCAGCCGTAAGCGCCTATAGTGGTCGACAAGCAATCTGCGACTCCTATCGCGGTGCCTGGAGCATGAATATGTCCATTCCCCCGCGTGTGGGGGCCACCTCCTTTGCTAGTATTACTGCTTTGTAGAAGGAGGCGAACGCATTTAGACATAAAGCTCCAGATTGCTACAAGATAGCCAATATCGATGTTGAAGATTAATCTACAAAGCTAAAGACTGGACAGGTCACACTACTCAATGGACAAATGGGTCAAGATGCTGTGGGTATCTAAAGGCGGACATTTACGACTGGTTGGAATCGTGTACTAGCTTCTGACGTTTTATAAGTGCACATACATGGGCTATGTGAAATAGAATACTGAAATTTTAATGGAACGGAATTGATAAAGAACATTCGAAAAAAACTGAGGAAGATCTTTGGTTTATTATTAGACCGCCCATTGTACACTTATTTTGAATAATATTGGTCCTGTTTTTTTTTTTTTTGTTGAACAATAAAGAATATAATAAATAAATAATAACGAGAGAGAGTGGAATAATATCCAAAACAATACAAACAGGAGTATACAATATTAGACGATTGCAGCACTTATTACTGTACTATTATTATTTTGTTGTGAAAAGTCAAAAACTGTTTCAGCAAATTCATTTGAGTTTCTGGTTGGGCTTTTTGGATTTTTATTAGATATCTCAAGCAGATGTACACAACAAGACAATATGTAGAATTATTGAAACATACGCTATGTCGATGTCGTGGCCAGATCAAAACTGACCAAACTATTTTAACGTTTCAGTTTGATGATATGTCAATCCTTGTTTGGCCTACTTTCTTTAGACCTTTTATTACCATTAAAATCCTGCATCAATGTTATGGCCAAACGAGGATTGACATATCATTAAATGTTAACGTTCATACGATCAGGCCCATTTTAGTTGGATCAATGCTAAGATCTGGCCGGGATATTGGTAAAATTGAGGTGAGAATTAAATTGTAGTATTAAATACCTCAGTGAAGCCTACCGAAAGGTCGCCTCAATAAGTGTTACACCTGCATTCTAGCGGAACACAAAGTAACTCATACCTATACAAAAAAAAACTAGATACTTTTTGAACCTGACACAAGCTAAATGCACGAACCGTACGACGCAAATACAAAAAAAAAAGACGTGTGGCACTCGGAGACTGCCGCGGTAAAGCTATTGCATAGCATTTTTTATCAACTTATGCAATAGACCTCGCCAACAGCTGCTTAACCTTACATTCGTGGAAATCACAGATACAATAGAAAGACAATAGGTGCGCGAACGTCGGCGTTCGCTTGGGGTTTAATGAATTAAACCGTCCAAAACACCGACAGCTGCTTAAGCCTACCCATTCAAACACAGACCTCACCAACAGCTGCTTAACCCCAGCCATCCAAAACCAGACCTCACCAACTGCTGCTTAACCCTGTTCATCTTAAACCAGACCTCGCCAACAGCTGCTTAACCCCACCCGTCCAAAATGAGACCTCGCCAACAGCTGCTTAACCCCACCCATCCAAAACGAGACCTCGCCAACATCTGCTTAACCCCACCCATCCAAACACAGACCTCGCCAACAGCTGCTTAACCCCACCTATCCAAAACCAAACCTTGCCAACAGCTGCTTAACCCAAGCCATTCAAAACCAGACCTCACTAACAGCTGCTATTGATTGTTTACTCATTTCTTTTCTTATTGGTCATCACGCTCAAAAACAAATGAGTGGGGGGTGTTAGGTTATTTTCGTTACGGAATTTCTGGGTTCGGTCTCCACGCTCAAGGCCCACGATAAAAGCTATGCAATAGCTTAAAAAGAAACTGTTTGTACTAGAATATGCCACTATATTATGTATGTATAGAAATAAAGTCCATTGCCACTTTAACATTGTGACCCGTTCACATGAAAAGTTTAATTTCCTGAGACTTGCTTCAGCACTTGCACTTCACTTGTCTTTGTTAGTCAATGGAGTCAGCTTAGCTCACAGTTTTGTTCGAATTGATATGCAGTGGTTTCTGTGTTCAGTGAATTTTCACATAAAATTAATAGGAAGACACATTTTTGTTTCCTTTCTAGACTATATTCGACTAGTTTCTGCCAGCGGCTTCGCTCGCGTGAATGTAGGTTTCTCGGTACGAACTCTGGACCTCCATTTCATACCTTTTGTGGATGAATTTTGGAAAATCCTCTCTTAGTGCTAGTCTACGTCATAAAAGGAAACCTTGTGCAACATTTTGACGTTCCTCCAATAGGATCAGCTGCGCGTTGATATGTCAGTTAATCAGTTTCTTCTTTAACATATATAGATAAGATTGCAAAAACATTAAGGCGTATAGTCCCTTGAACCATCTGGCCGAAATTATGTGAACGCAACTTTCGCACTCGCCTAGGCGGCAGTACGCAAATCTTTGCATTTATTTGTGGCCAGCAGCGCCCGGAAAGCGCTTTAAATCCATTTTCTCTGCGAGATATTGATTGATTTACATATGCAATGTTCACTTTGAAGAATATTTAACCACTAATTTTTATTTTTAAAAATGTTTCTGAAGGTTCAAGCCGTTTCGAAGGAGTAGGGAAAAGTTGCGAAATTGCTAAATATTTTTTTTTTTGATAAATGTATTAATTGCACGATTTTTTTTCAAACCAATTGACCAAGCCGTTACGGAGGAATAGGCCTCAGAAAATCACTGTTTTATGGCACTTTTCGGGCGCTTGGCCCTTAATAACAATAAATTATTATACGTTAAGGGATAAAAAAATACTAAACACAATTTGTAATTTTTTATTTTGTGTTGTTTTTGTTGTAGCTGTTGTTGTTATTGTTTTTTATTCAAGAATGTAATAAGAAATGCTCCTCACTAAGTATTTACCAAACCATATTGTAGTTACCGTCCAGTTTAACTAGAAGTAGCTACATGTTGATCTGACCTCAGCAACTCATATTGGGTAACACTACGCTACTATTCCTGCTTAGATGCGACGCACAACTTATAATTTTAGATTGTATTAGTATATAATTATGATTTTCTTTTAGTTTTAGTTACTCTTTCCTAAGTTAATTTTGTTTATGTTTGTACCTGTTATGGCCGGCGTCAAAATGCAACAGATAATCTAGACAAATCCGTTGTCTATGGTACAAGAAATATTGTTAAGCTCGTTACACACATGGCCTAACAAGGGACTGGCTTTTACATTTTGTACTTTTTGTTTATTATTGAGTTTTGTTATTTGTGCGTCTATATATAGGCGGAATAAACATATTTTCTTTTTCTTTCTTTCAAATAAAATCTCATCAACAAGCGTTGTGTAAGGTGATAGTCCTAGCTCGCCATCAGACCGTCCAGTAACCGTCCGGACTGAGTCCAAGTCGTCGATGCTGCGTACTGCTCCACGTGCGCCTCAAGAAGATGTCAGCACACCGTAGGAGCCTAGGTCAAAGCCTACTGGGGCCAAGGATCTGCTTCTGAAAGATAGACTCGGCCCTGGTATGAAAGGCAACGAACTAACAGGGGTGGGTTTTTAGTCAGTAAAAGTCTGACACACCCTCTCGCTCCACCTCAGAGCGAAAAATGTCATTAGATGATTTTCCCACCTAGAAAAAAACAAGTGACAGCCCACAAAGTTCAAATTTTCCAAGTTTTTTTTTTGCGTTTTGCAGGTCAGTGTCAAATCTTATATTGATCAAAATATGGTATATTGGTGGCCATAATAACTACCTACGTATTTATTTACGGAATAATCATTAAAATCATCAATACAACTGTCTTAATTCGTTTTACCCTATTCAATGGCTATTTCATGAAAAAGACATTCTCATTCATTCCATATGCTTAGTTATCGTAGTCATTTATTACAGTAGAACATTTTTTATAATAATTTTACTCTAATTTTAAATTTTTACTGTCGCAATGAAACTGGACTGTAAAGTCATGGCCTGAAACACAGGTTTAAATTAACCTAGATCGGGCGGTCCACTATCAAATAATGCAATTCCAAACCACTACTAATTGTACATTTTTTGATATTTTAGTTTTACAATATTTTTAAGCACTGTAATTGTATCATTATTGTAATAGGAAACCTTGTTACTGTTGCCTAATGTTCATATTTTTGCAAATGTATTTTTTGAATAAATTATTATTATTATTATTATTCAATAAGGCTAGTTGAACAGAACTGAGAGGGTTATTTGTCTTGTGTTACCTCGGAGCCTCCCTTTGAGAGCACGTAACCCGAAATGCCTTACCACACAATCGCTATTACCGTGATATGATTACACATCTTTCTCCAAATATTTTCGAAACAACATTTCCATTCTTTGGATCTCGTGTCTATTGTCTAGGTTTCAATAGAAACCAAAATGTATATTTGGTGTTAAACTAATAAAAAAAGACCTCTGTAAATCTGCTATTTGCTATTTTACTACAACTTTGTCCTTTCATAATGTACTCATAAATTAAAACTACAAAGACCTTGCAAAATTAATACAGATATAGAAATTTGTATCTAAAACTTTTAGGGTTTTTAAAAAAATACTTATTTTCTAGGAAATAAAAAGGAATTTATTTGTATAAACATAGAAAGAACATGAAAAACAAAAATACTTAACCAATTAAAACTATATATACACAATAACTCTTACCTAAAACATGGCGTCAAAAAATTCCTCCACATCGCTGTCGACTGGAAGTGTGCCCAAAAGACTGGCGGCATTGCCACGTTGTATGGCAAGCTTAATCTCGACCGAGGTAAAAGCAAGCCCCTGGGTCACGCGAAGTATCAACAAGGCGTTTGGATAATATTGTTTAAAAAGCGCATGAGCACTTGGAACCCACGGCCCAAGAGTTTCAACCCCAAACGGCTCAAAAATGTAACTGCCAATGAGGTTGTTATATTTCCGCCGCTTGAGGTTCTCCACAGCTGCAGCAGCAGCACCAGCACAGCACGGCTAGCTAGGAATAGCTTTTTTTCTTGAACAAGATATTGTGAAATGTCAAATATTCGAACGAGTTTTAGAGAATTACCGAATGTTAAAAGAGCGTTCAAGCGTTATCTATCTTTTTTCACGTTGCCTCTTTATCAAACATTGTTTTGGATTACGTTGTATGAAACAACAAGCTTGATCACCTTGACGATAGTCGAGTCGGGAAAGGTCCTCTCAATTTTAAATTTCTAAGCCACGCGTAGATGCAAGATTATTTATAGTACCTACGTGTTCAGATGCAATCAAATAAAGTAACTTTGCGCAACAGCAGCATCTAACAAAGAATGCTACTAACGTTAAAGTCCAATATTTCGATCAATAAGCTTTTTTTTGGGTGGGAAAATAATCTAATCACGTCTCCCGCCATTGGGTGGAACGAGAGAGCTTGTCAGATATTTACTGATTAAAAACCCACTCCTGTTCCTTCGTTGCCTTTCATACCGGGATCGAATCTTCCTTTCAGAAGCATACTCTTGGCCGCAGTAGGCTTCGACCCTGCTGGGTCCCTACAGTTGCTGACATCTTCTTGAGGCGCGCGTGGAACAGTACGCGCCGTCGACGACTTGTGCTCGGTGCGGACGGTTACCGGACGATCGGGCGGCGAGCTACCCATTGCTCGCCGTCCACAAGCCCGCGCCTATGGTGGCCGCAAATCGGGATCGGGTACCCGGCAGCTGGGGCGTGAACGCTGCTCCCTCGAGCGTGCACGTGTGGCCTCCTCCTCTGCTAGCATTTCGATCAATAAGCTGCACCACGTACTAATAAAACAGTTATCGTTTACATGAACGAGTAAGAAAATGTCATGCTATTGTAATAATTTTGAAATAATCATGATCATATTCGTGCCAAGTTTCGTTTCTTGCATCCCGATAGCCTACTCTAGAACTCTTGTTTTTGTGGAAAGATCTTAATATTTTCTTGGCTAAATTATTATTCAATGATTTACTTATCACTATATACTGATAATCGACGAGCCATCACGTGCAAGAGAGTCAACGATTCAAACTAAAAATAATGACTTTGTATAAATATATATTAATAATAATAATAATTTTCTTAAATAATATCTATAGTTTTAATTAATTTGAAAACTAACGAATTTTGGAGTAGAATTTTTTCACTTCCAGATACTGAGCAGTCAATTTGTGCTTGGTAGTGCGGTACGATTCCGGACTCTGGGTACCGTTAGCAAACGTCAAAGATGTTTTTTTTTAACGTGGACCGTCACAAGTCACCGTTTCATTAAAAAACTATCACAAAATCTGTTTGTCGAGTTCTATTTTTTTTTAGGATCTACGATGTTTTTGACGACCTATTATTTTACTATAAAAGTACAGGAGGGTGAAGGAACGATGGATGAACATTGAGAAAGACGAAGAAGTACTCATGGTACATAGTAATCGGTACTTAAATTCTCATGCCTTGAAACATTTTATAAAGAACATGTAAATGCGTAATTCAGGGACATAACTACTGTGAAACCACGGCATGGGCTATCGATTACTTGCTGTCCGCAAGCTCGTGCCTACGTTGGCCCTAAATCACTCTGTGGCTCCTGACACCAGGGCCTCTTCTGCAGCAGCTGGGGCGTGAGGATATCCTCTCCCTCATATTACTGCCTCTCAGATGGTGGAATACTTGCATTACTGAAGACGCGATGATCATTACACTCAATATTGATAAACCTAACTATCTTGGTCAACATTCTTGAGCATCAATAGGGTCTTTGCTCTCAAGTTTTCGATCCTGTAAGACCCGCCTTACAGTATTTCACCTACATAGCTCGGGACGTCTAAATTATTCATCGCACGGGGCAGCGCCGGCCGTCCTGTCACACTCAACTTTAGTATTCTCCTGTGTATGATACTTACAGAATTATGTATTATGTTCCATCGTAATATGTACTTGGACAGAGATTACTGTAAAGCCTTGTAGTAATGTAGATGTTTGAGGCTGATTAGATTTGTGGGTCTACAGTTTTGTTGGTCAGTGGCTAGCCGTTTGTGTTGGAATACAACCAATGAAGAAAAACATTGTAATGTTTCTGCACGTGGCTGAAATAAACTTAGAGATGGTCAGGTGAAAGTGTCTTTGATGGTACACATTGTAGAAGACCCTTCCTTATTGATTTGTAATTTGCTTATTAAAGTGTGTATTAATTTGCTTATTAAAGTGTGTATTAATTTGTCTATTAAAGTGTTTGATTTTGTTTGGGTGGCAAACTTGACCAGAGATCACCAAAGACATAGGTTTGGAAGAAGAAGCAGGAAGCCTAATTTTTGTACACATACTTAAAGTGAAAAGAACAGATATAAGATAAGAAGAAGAGCATGCAAATTCTTTTCTAATAGAGATGTGCTATACGGTTATGCCGGTCGTACAGGCCAAATTCTATAGAAACTTGATCTTGCTATAACGTGACCTTGATTATACACACCACGTATAATGTAAAATCAGTAAGTCACCTCTTTGAGGGGCGTGCGTGGCTGGAAAGACCTCACAGCGTCCTTGCCTTACGCATGACGCAGGTCCTCACCGGACATGGCAAATTCGGAAGGTTCCTGTACTGGATTCGTGCGGAATGCCCGGAGGACATGGTGAAGCACACAGTCGAGGTGTGCCCTGCTTGGACAGAGCATCGCCGGGCCCTCGTGGGGGCGATCGGCTGCTGAGACCTCTCGCGTCGGGCCTTGTTTCAGCCCATGGTCCGAAGCGAGGAGGAGCGGCAGGCGACCGCCGACTTCTGCAAAGCAGTAATGCTAACAAAGGAGGAGGCCGACCACATCAGGCAACAGTGCTCTCGCTGCCGTCGGGATTCCGATCCCAATTTCCGGCCACCGTAGACGCGGGCTTACAGCAATCAGACTTATATTAGAGTGACTACGCATATTAAGTTCAACACAATATCAGCTTTCTTAGAACTAGAATAATGAATTGTAATTTGGTTTCTACGTACATACATAATTGGTCCTTTTTGACTGAACGAACTCTATAATATTTGATAATTAATTTTATTATAAAATTTTTGACATGAAATTTTCATTATTATTAATATTTTTTTTTTTTTGACATTTCAACAATAACTTCAATGACATTAATTGTAACTAATAATTGATCTTTGACATGTAATTTTGACTTGCGTATTTGTAATAATATAAAATAATTAAGTGAAAGTACCTCATTTTTAATGCATGCTAAATTAGGATAATAAGGGCAAGCGTATCATAAATTATTGCAATGCTTGAAAAAGGCTGCTAAGTCATAGGCACCAAACTAATATAATGTCATCATTGTACACTTGGTTTGCAATAGTAAAGGTGTCTGAATAATTCACGATTAAAAAATTACTTATTATTTTAAGCTATTGCATAGCTTCTATCGCGGGCCTTGAGCGTGGAGACCGAATCCAGAAATTCCGTAGCGAAAATAACCTAACACCCCCCACTCATTTGTTTTTTGAAAGTGGTGACCGATAAGAAAACAAATGAGTGAAGAATCAATAGCAGCTGTTGGTGAGGTCTGGTTTTGAATGGGTGGGGTTAAGCAGCTGTTGGCGAGTTCTGTGTTTGGATGGGTGGGGTTAAGCAGCTGTTGGCGAGGTCTGTGTTTGAATGGGTGGGGTTAAAAAGCTGTTGGCGAGGTCTGTGTTTGGATGGGTGGGGTTAAGCAGCTGTTGACGAGGTCTCGTTTTGGATGGGTGGGATTAAGCAGCTGTTAGCGAGGTCTAGTTCTGGATGGGTGGGGTTAAGCAGCTGTTGGCGAGATCTGGTTTAAGATGGATGGGGTTAAGCAGATGTTGGTGAGGTCTGGTTTTGGATGGGTGGGGTTAAGCAGCTGTTGGCGAGGTCTATTGTATAAGTTGATAAAAAATGCTATGCAATAGCTTTACCGCGGCAGTCCCCGAGTGCCACACGTCTTTTTTGTTATTAATTTTTAAGCTATTGCATAGCTTCTATCGCGGGCCTTGAGCGTGGAGGCTGAATCCAGAAATTCCGTAACGAAAATAACCTAACACCCCCCACTCTTTTGTTTTTGAGCGTGGTGACCGATAAGAAAACAAATGAGTGAACAATTAATCAAAATTCAATACAATGTGTGAAAGTGTAACTTCAATTAATATCAAAGAAAAAAAAATGCTATGCAATAGCTATACCGCGGCAGTCCCCGAGTGCCACACGTCTTTTTTTTTATTTATTCGGTCTTAATTCTTCGGTGCGCGGCGCGGCGAGCGTGGCGGCACCGCCCCGCGCTTAGTTACGCTCCCAGCGGCAAGGTCATAAGCAGGCCGTAAACGTGAAAGTAGCAGGTGATCATTAAGAGGTTCACTTGCCATTCGTCCATGGTCTTGATAATTTTCCGCCCCGCAAAAAGCTTAGCTATACTTAGGTAGGTACTCAATGGTTTCAATCATGAGCCCTAGATGGCTCCTCAGAATCCCAGACCGGGCTTGTCATTGGATGATTTTTTCCCACCAAAAAAAAAAACTACTATAACTACTATAATATTTATGTTGTACACTGACAGCCCCAAATCTTTTTCCTTCGTTCAGTCCATCAAAGGTTGTCTGATAGAAATTGCCTTGCGCAATAAGACCGCCTATTGTACACATAATCTTTTGTAAATGCTTATCCTGTATTAAGCTAAGGTGTGCAATAAAGTTATAAATAAATAAATAAATAATAATAAATAATAAATCCAACTGTCGAAGAGACAATTGATTTCACAATTTTCAGGGTTCCGTAGTCAAAGGGTAAAACGGAATATTATTACTAACACTCCGCTGTCCTACTGTCTGTATGTCTATCCCTCACCAGGATGTATCTCGTGAACCTTGATAGACAGTTGAAATATTCACAAATAATGTCTTTCTGTTACCGCTGTAACAACAATATTTTAGGGGGCTTTAGGCCGGACGCCCGGACAGTGAGCTACCCATTGCTCACTGTCCACAAGCCCGCGCCTACGGTGGCTGGAAATCGGGATCAGGATGCCGGCGGCGGCGAGAGCACCGTTGCCTGATGCGGTCGGCCTCCTCCTCAGCGAGCATTACTGCTTCTTCTTCTTCTTTCTACGCCGAACTTTATTACCAGCACACTAATTATAGATAATTATACTTATAGTGCATACAGTTTCATTTAAATTAAAATATTATCACACAATTTAATGGTGTACCTCATGAAAGGGTGCGTAAATGAGCGAAAAGTGGCAACAATTTTCTCCCGTCTAGAACATTAATTATTCATCTTGGCTAAAATTTATTAGTACAAAAGAATGCCTCATGAAAGTAGCGATGAACGTACGATATTCATTTGTTTTCATTAGCGGACTCGCGGCGCTACCACGTTTATGTTTTATCGAGTAAACGTAAATATTTACTTGTATGAAATCGTAAGGCGCCTGATTATGTTTTAGTATATTGTCACCAGATGGCGATTTAGTTTCTATACGCTTGGATGTTTAGTTAGGTTTTTTTTATTGTAGATAGGTTCGCGCTTGACCGCGATCTCACCTGATGGAAAGCGACGATGCGGTCGACGATGGAACGCGCTTACCTAAAAGAAACCTATTCACTAGGTTAGCGTGATCAAGTAAGTAATAGCTATAATACAAAACTTATACGAAGTCCTCTTTTTTAGGGTTCCGTATCTAAGTTGGCAAAAACGGAACCTTTATAGAATCGCTTTGTTTTCCGTCTGCCTCCCTGTTTATTTTTTCAGGAACACGTTTAGGTGACAATAATAATGAATTTTTAAGTTTGTTAATAATATTCCCAACTACCACACAACGCCGTCTAGTCCCAAGCTAAGCAGAGCTTGTGTTACGGGTACTAGACAACTGATAAACATACTTATATATTTCTAAATACATACATATTATAGATAAATTACACCCAGACATAAAACAAATGATTATGCTCATCACACAAACATTTGTCCTGGGTGGGAATCGAACCCACGACCTCCGGCATAGCAGTCAGGGTCACTAACCACTAGACCAATAGGCCAGTCAAATTTTCTCTTTATTACCCCAAGCAGCAATAAGAAAATCAAACTTCAAAGTCAACACAATCTAAAGATTTAGGTGCATATTTTGACACTCGCTAAGAAATCAAAACCTACATAATTATGTAGGTATATAGCCTATAGAGTACGTCCCTTTGACTTAGAATCCTGAAATTGGGCATTAAGTAAGGTCTTAAAAAATACTTACTACTACTAATTCATATTCCTTATTCACAATTTTAATAAATTGAATCTTCTCCTCTTCACGTTAAGTATAATTTTTTTTATTGTTTTGGGTTCCCATAAAAAAAAAACCGGCCAAGTGCGAGTCGGACTCGCCCATGAAGGGTTCCATAGCAGCAAGTAGCATAATATAAAAGTTCTTGTAATGTGTTGTAACTTTGATCGATGTTTTAATAATAGTGTATTTTTTTCAGTTTATGACGCATTTAAAAAAAACTACTTACTGGATTTCGTTCAAACCAATTTTCGTTGGTAGTTTTTATAGTAATGTACATCATATATTTTTTTTAGTTTTATCATTCTCTTATCTTGGAAGTTAGTGGGGGGGGGGCACACATTTTACCACTTTGGAAGTGTCTCTCGCGCAATCTATTCAGTTTAGAAAAAAATGATTTTAGAAACATCAGTATCATTTTTGAAGACCTATCCATAGATACCACACACGCATGAGTTTGATGAAAAAAAAATTTTTTAGTTTCAGTTCTATGTATGGGGACCCCCAAAATTTATTGCTTTTTTTCTATTTTTGTGTAAAAATCTTAATGCGGTTCACAGAATACATCTACTTACAAAGTTTCAACAGTGTAGCTCTTACAGTTTCGGAAAAAAGTGGCTGTGACATACGGACGGACGGACAGACAGACAGACAGACAGACAGACAGACAGACAGACAGACAGACAGACAGACAGACAGACAGACAGACAGACAGACAGACAGACAGACAGACAGACAGACATGACGAATCTATAAGGGTTCCGTTTTTTGCCATTTGGCTACGGAACCCTAAAAAGACATTTTTTTGGGTAAAAGCGAGCTCAACTAATTTAGGAACTTTCTCCCTGCAAAGCTTTGAGTGATAGAGAGAGAGAGAGGAAGAGCACAATAGAAAGTAGGGTCAGGGTTTAATATTACCTTCGCCATTAATTTAATTTAAGATCTGGTGAAAACAGAATTCGTGGTACCACCGAGCTGTTGAGCAAGCGAGATTAATAGCTTATTACTCCTTTGTTTACTGGTAGTCATTATTCAATTAAATATCACGGCCAACCGTAAACCATTGTGTTTACCCGCCAATATCATAACCGTTGTACGTCCCCCGTTTATTATTAAATTGAAAGTTTGATTCAAAGGCAAAGGGGCTGAAACGTAGTTTATACTGATAAATATATTATTTTACTAGCTGACAGCGGTTTTGCCAAGGAAGTTAGGCCCAAAACGCCCGAGCAGTGCCATAAAACAGTGACATTCTGAGCTCATCGGTAACGGCTTTTTTATGGTGGAAAAAATCATGCAATGACATCCCCCGCTCTTGGGCGGAGCGGGAGATAGTGTCAGACTCTTACTGACTAAAAGACCCACCCCGTTCCTTCTAGCCTTCATACCGGAGCTCGAGCGCCCTTTCGGATAA
Source organism: Mythimna albipuncta (assembly GCA_929112965.1). Lineage (NCBI taxonomy): Eukaryota > Metazoa > Arthropoda > Insecta > Lepidoptera > Noctuidae > Mythimna > Mythimna albipuncta. Next base: position 16,188,283 of record OV815969.1, read on the forward strand.
CCCTGGCCCCAGTAGGCTTCGACCCGGCTGGGTCCCTGCTGTTGCTGACAACTCCTTGAGGCAAGCGAGAACAGTGCGCGCCGTCGACGACTTGGGCTAGTTTAAAAAGTTTGAAAAAAAAATTCAATTCAAAAAAATTCAATAGTTTTTTATTTCACATTGGCCCCCAAGGGCACTTATAAAATGTCAGAAGCCAGTGCACGGTTCCAAATTGGTCGTTTCCTATGGAAAAGGACTGGCAAAAAACTCCATGGTTACTCTTTTAAAAAGTGGTTGATTTAAGAACAGTGTAGACCAGTCTATATTGTACCTAGTCAAAAGCACAATAAAAATCATAATTAAAAAAAAAAATGAGTCAAAATATGAAGTAATCTAAGAATTTGTGGAGTTTACAGTGTTCTTACATTTACGTTATAAAGAGGCTATATAAAAAAGAGCTAACTAGAATAAAATTAATAATTACAACTGTCAATAAATTAGACGTTAACAAAATAAAAAAATAACGAATTTAAGGTGGTTGGGGTTAGATAATATAAAAATATTGCAAAAGCATTTTTTTAGTTAGAAAAAAAAAGAAATAATATGAATATGTTTATAGAATTTCAGAATACCGGCCACAAGTGCTCGGCGATTCCAGCGGTTGTACGAGTACTAGCGTGGACGCGGCCCTGGTGTCCGGGGTACTGTAAATCTCCGGGCGAGAGCGATCAACCGTCGGTGACTGGACCTGGCAACGTTCAACACGCGTTTTTAGGGGAGGCCTATGTCGATCAGTGGACGTCAATCGTTGAAATGATGATGATATGTTTATTATAGATTTATAAACAACATTATCAACTATTGATTTTTAGTGCGTCCGATAGTTACCGGACGGCCAGACAGCGAGCTACCCATTGCTCACTGTCCGCAAGCCCGCGGCCACTTAAGTTTGGCGATTCTTCGGAATATTATGTTAGTAACCTTGGTTTTCCTGCGGATACTTTCATTCCTGATGCGATCACGCAGCTTTAAGTATAGCCCCTTTAAAATGCCATTTAGGTAACTTTAAGCCATCTGATGAGGCCTATTATGACTCTGGCATGACCTGACCAGCTAAATTGCAGCCTACTGGGGCTCGGGTCTGTTTCTGAAAGAAAGGCTCGGTGCCCCGAAAGGCACGAAGTAACGGGGTGAGCTTTTTAGTCAGTAAGTGTCTGACACTATCTCCCGCTCTGCCCAAGGCCGGGGGATGTCATTTGGATGATTTTTAGCAAACATAAAAAAACCCTGATGTGATCACGTGTCAGAACCATTTATCATCACTAGCAATACACACTGATCATAGACTTTTGTCTTGATACCTTGTGTTAAGTTGAACGAGAATTTATTATTGATTTCAAGATACTAATTTTGAGTGTTCACCTCCAGCAAAGTTATTGTAAGATCGCGGGTTCAAATATTCAATGTTAGAATGTTCCCAGGTATCAAAAGAGGTTTCAAAAAAGCGCTGTAAGTTTGGGGTGTCTATTGACCGGGGTGGTCAAGGACACCCCAAACATACAGCGCCAGCACTACGAACAAAGGTCTATTATATGTATGTATGTACGAGTGATTACAATTTTACATGTTTACTACTCGGTTTAAACAAATCACAATTTCAACATCATCATTTCAGCCGATACACGTCAACTGTTGGACATAGGCCTCCCCCAAGCTTCGCCACATCGAACGTTCCTGTGCGTCCCGCATCCATCGGTTTCCTGCCACCTTCACCAGGTCATCTGTCCACTTTGTAGGAGGCCTTCCAACACTGCGTCTTCCGGTACGCGGTCGCCACTGCAAAACCTTTCGGCCCCAACGGCCATCTGTTCTGCGAGCAATGTGCCCTGCTCATTGCCACTTAAGTTTGGCAATTCTTTGTGCAGGAAAACTAAGGTTGCCGACATAGCAACCTTAGTTTTCCTGCGGATATCTTCATTTTTTATGCGATCACGCAAGGAAACCCCGAGCATAGCCAATCACAATTTTATCTGAATAATTTTTATATATGAATTTTTTATTTGTAAGAAATTTTTATTCTATGACTTACATCTGATTTCTGCATTTGAAGTGTAGTTAGTGCTTCTAAACCTATCAGATTTGGTACTAAAGTAAGGTTTCAATTCAGAAACCTCTTTCTTATCTTTACTTTTAAACTAAGTGAACTTACATAAACTTCACATTTCTAAGTCCATTATAATAAAAAAAAATCACGATGGTAGTACATTATTATTTTTTCAGATATTTCAAACAAACAGGTTAACTTGAAGGACTTGTTGCTACAAAAACCACAGGGAAATGGTTTCACATCTGTTTAAAAAAAAAAAAAAACATCTTAATAATTGTCTAAAATACAACATTACTGCTTCTAATAGTATCCAAGCTAAACTGCGGACGAATAGACATGGTTTAACTATAACGGTTCCTTATTAGGACTATAAACCGTAATTAGTGACGCAAATAAGTTACATTAAAAAAATACGCACTATAGTCATAAAAACGGTATAAGAAACGGGTGTAATAGATAACTGCAGCCCCAAAACGGTCTCTTGAGCATAAAGCATAAACAAATTAGATAATTCATTGCTACAGCTCGTCCCTTCTACTACTGAAGAAATATGGCAATAATTTGTCACTGGTCCTACACGAACCTTTATTATTCATATTTTTACCGCATCAAATAAATATCCAGCAAAGTTCGTTTAAAGTTTTTGTCGAAATAAATTACGGTTGGGTTACCTTTTTTCCAGAAATCAGGAGATATAAAATGTAGACGATTCCACAAAACAGTGAAGGTAAAATAAAATACCAAATAATTCCAGCATTTCTAATACAATTAATACTTCTAAGTAAAACACATACACTTAATTTTTTTACCAAAAATAAAAATATTTTCGAGATTTTTTTTTGTCGAAGATTTCCTTCTTCGTCCTCAACAAAATGTTTTTTTTTTTTCAATTCAACATATTTCGATTCTTGTAAACCTTTATGAGCACTTGTAAAATGTCGAAGAGTTGCATGGTTTCAATTGATCGTGATTGTTTAGCTTTTGAATCTTCGTTTTCATATTTGTACCTAGTTAGACAATTTATCACCCACCGTAGGAGACAAATAGCAAAATAAATATAAAAATTAAAAGTACACTTACGATTTGTAATTTTTGAACACACAAACCAAAGCATCGGTGCGTACATCGCGTCGCCGCGTCGGTCGCGCTTGTAATGTGTATGAAAAATTCACAAGTCGTTACTGTGCTCGACCGACCGTACACATGCATATATTGCTACACACTGCGTACGAGGACCGTCGGTCAAGCGCGTCCGCATGCGTGCCGTCGGTCGACCGATGCGTTATGGAAACGTATTAACGCTTTCAGTGCTACACCGATCGGTGGACCAACAATGTGTAAACGCGTCCATTTAATGTATGTATTCGTGACTGTACCAGTGCGGCCAGTTTGGTTGGTAAGGAGAGCACTGAACGTTACAAACTGACGATCTGTTATGCGCATAGAAAATATGAAAAAGGTTAGAAAGGAAATACTTTCCGATTTTCACCACAACGTGTGTCGCCGGTTGTCTCACACCCTTTAACTCCACTACAGGCATAATACGAACGCGCATTGCAACTAACAGAACACGCACACTTAGATCGTAAGTTTGCTATTGGTAATTGAACTATGAGCATTGCCCTACTTTGTGGCACGGCTGCCTCGCTTACAAGGCCATTCTAACCTCTTTCAGCTGTTCTATGTTTATGCGTATAGTCAGGAACGATGGTACGCACTGAAGGTCGGTCGAGCTAAAACCGACCTAAGCAGGAAAACGCATTGTAACCCACAACAGAATTTAGTTGGGCCACAAACAGCCTCCATTAGAGGAGACATCACGACAACATGTTGCTACCTGTCCAGCGTGATATATCGGGACCCCGCGCCTAATTGCTTGTCTTTTTATAGTACATTGTGTGTTCTGCCATCTTTATGACATGACATATTAAGTATGGAGTTTTTGCTAAGGAAAAAGGGGCAAGATGACACAAAAATACAAAAAAGAAATAGGAAATATACAATGCATTTGAAAATTACAAAGGCATTTTGTGTTTGAATGAAATTACAGTATTTTTTACAAAAATAAGATTTTTTTGATTTGTTTTTCTTTAACAAAAACGGCTATCCGCAAATTACATTATTTAAAGACTTTCTAAATTAATATACGAAAAAAAAAAAATTCACACACTCATCTCAAAGAACTCTAGACATACTGAATGATCGTCTTTCATTCGTCCGCGAACACATCACAGTCAGGGTGCGTGTCCAAAAGACTGTTGAGCGCAAAGAGAGTACGAGAGAAAGGCAGTGTGCTAAGCAGGCACAGCGAACAAGGACCATGCAGCTTTACTTGACTGCGGCACAAAGTTAAGACAGCACGGCATGCAGCTCTGGAGTATTAGTTTCCCCATGAAAATTAACACATGGTTAATATTTGGTTGATATCTGAAAGCTTTGCATATACTAACATCAACACCCCATATTTAGGGTCGCACCCGTGTGGAATTGAATCGGACCACACTTGGTCGTTAGCGCAGCGGTTTAATGACTCAAATGGTCCGCTGACATAATGACCTTCACAACTGATTTAGCTTAGAGCGATTCAAATGCAGGTGCCAATCAGAATTGTGGAAAAGATGATCGTAAAAGTGAAAACTAAGTTAATACAAAGTACAATGTGAACAACATGTGGTTTTTATCGACAATAGTACTATAAAAAAAAATAACACGACTGCGTAAAAATACTTTAAAATTAAAACTGAAAAGAAAAAACAACAAGTACACTCATTAAATGCATTAATTAACACATACAATAGAACAAATAATAAATTCTAGTAAGGAACATATTGACTACAACAGTCAGGATCCACATTAGATAGATTTTAGTCTAGATTATTTTAATGGGTCCCGACTGTTGCAAACAGTCCTATGTTCCTTATTAGAATTTATTATTTGTTTTAATGTGTGTTAAGTAATGCAATTAACTACGCTACTGGAGTGTACTTGTTTTTATCTTTACAGTTTTAATTTAAAGTATTTTTTACGCAGTCGGGTTTTTTATTTTTAAAATTTATTTTTTATTTTACACTTTTTAGTTACTTACCATAATACTTACCACTATTTATTCACTATATTTTAGGCGTACAGTTATCATTATAAAGTTCACAAAGCTACATAAGCATTCGCCTCGCTTATATTGTATCTTAAATAAAATTTAAGTATCAAATGTCTGTTAGTAATATCAAAAATATATTTGTTTACTAAATGTAAGTATATCAAAGTGTATTCGATACTTATACTCGTAACATAAATGCGAATTATGACATTTTCGGTAATTTGTCCTCTCGTACCAGCTAACATCCGAAACGGCTGCACCGATTATGTAAATCCGTTCAGTGGTTTGGCAGATATTAGATATTACATACATTCATACAAATGTACAAGATACGAGCGAAAAATCAGCTAATCAGTACATTTATGTTTGCCTAATGTACTGAACAGCTGATATTTTTTTCGCGATTTCGGTTTTGCTCCCATAGTAAAAATTATTTGTTATGATGAGCACAATCACGTGTTTAAGTATCGTACACTAATTGCTAGTCACCCTATATACGCAAACTTTGCAAATTGTTAAAAAGATTGTAATAAAATTAAAAGTCATTAGCAATTTTTAATTTTTTTTTTATTATCAATTTCAAAATGTAACTAATATTGACGAACACGCAAATAATTTACTTATAAAATACCGCATTTCTCCTTCCATTATTGCGCAGATTATTTTAACCAAAACACAATTCAGTACTTTCAATGCTCATCTTTTGATTTTTTACTTCACGAATGTCTCCGATCCACAAATCAACTATTGGTAGCCTGTAAACGTTAGAGCTTTGTACTTCTATAATCGTACTCTTCCACTCAGTACTTCCTGCCTGAAATTATAATGACTGGATTAAAATGTGAAAATTTCTTAAAATTTTTATTTTTATCTTATTCTTATATTACTCCTTCCAATTTTTTTTTACTGTCCCGCATTAATAATAAATATTATATAAACAAACCTACAATAACCATTTTAAACGCTTTTTTTCTTATTCATCTTTACCATAAATTGGTAAACCAAGCATACGTGCCCTAGTAGTAGAGGATACGGTTAAGAACGACCTTCACCGGTTTGTTTAATGGATGAAACGTATTTTATGATAATTTTAATATATTAAAGAATATAACGTGGGTGGATTGCCTGAGAAATTTCTGGCCAAACAATTTTTTTTTTTTGGAAAGTGCACCTTTGTGTTTAACGAATAAATTTAATACTAACGGAAAGAGTGAAGCCTTTAGAACATAAAAATGTTGGGTTGCCTATTTGTTTCCTGGCATAACTATGGGTTGCCAGGTATAAACAGGTATGTATAAACAGGTGTGTTTATTTTGATATACAAAAAATTCTATATCAAAATAAACGCTGTTTAGATTTTTTTGCAGACAACACTATAACATCGTATTCGTAATGACGAATACGATGTTATAGTGTTGTCTGCAAAAAAATCTGGTAAGAATAACGGTTGTGCACTTTTCAAAATAAAAAGTAAATTTTCAATTTTTAATTAACAATAGTCTGGCCAGGAATTTCTTAGGCAACCCACCCGCGTTATATTATTTAATACACTAAATTTATCATACAATAAGTTTCATCCATTAAACAGACCGGTGAAGGTCGTTCTTAATCGGATCTTAGACTATAGTCGATAATGTGCCCCATTTGCAAAACTAGACAAGTATTCAAAATTTGCTGTTTATATTAACCGATCTGGTTAGTTTATAAGTATGGCGACAATGTGAATTATACAACACAAATTTACCTTGCACGTATGTTTACCAATTTATGGTATAGATTAATAATGGGGAAAATGTTCCATTGTTATTGTATGGTTTTAATTATAATGTTTATTATTAAAGATAGATAAATACATATTTCAACCTTGCATATTTTGTTAGGAATAGATGAGTACAGTCTAAAGTTTCTCACCTCGCAATGGTTGGAAGCATCAGGTACGGTATAAAAGATGGGTGATTCATCAGTTGGATACGGTCCAATCACAACATCATTCCAAGCCCATAATTTCACAGATGCAGACATGTTGTGTTTATTGTACGGAACTGAATCCAAGCAGTTATACTTAAGAGTTTGACGAACATGTTCTGAATTATCACGCAACCACTTTAGTTGGTCTACTGAAATCTGAAACGAAGAATAAAACGTTTGGATACAAGGATAATAATGCTAATAATAAAAAAGACCAGAAATATAAGTAGTGCTAGGTGATTTTGAGACTAAACGTGAACAAAACCTCATAACTAGCAAACCAAATATCTGATTTAGGGAAAAGTGAATATCGAGGATGCTGAATGCCCTTTACATGCTAAAAAAAAGTTGTAAACGAAAATTCATTACTCAAAGCTAACCATGCATATGTGGGCTCCATACTCAAATATGGCATTCTTATTTGGGGTAATTCTACAAACAGGGAATATATGCATTTAAAGTCCAGAAAAAATGTGCAAGAAATATTTGTGGACTTTAAATGCATTTTTGGACAAAGCGACTGGTTGATGTAGAGACGTGCTTACTGAAGTAAATATTTTTACTCTCCCTTCACTATATATTTATGAGGCAGCAGTAATGATAAAATGCGATATTAGTCATTATGAAATATTAAGAAGTGTCCGACATAAAAATGAATTGAGTGTTATTAAATGTACGACAGTTAAATTGAAATCGAGTATTATTGGAATAGGAATCAAAATATACAATGAACTATCGAATTCTATAAAAAAACTTATTACAAAAAAAAAATTAAACGACTTACTAAAAAAAAACACTAAAACCATCAAAATAATTTTAATTTCGGAAGTCGGTGTTTCTCGATATTGTTTGTTCCTTATTTAACACCGACTTCCGAAATTAAATTTTTTTGATGGTTTTAGTGTTTTTTAGTAAGTCGTTTTTTTTTATGTAAAAAAAAATTATTTCACTCTTTTTAGTTGCAATATGCTTACAGCCAGAGTACCTGTTTCTCATGACAATTCCAATTAACTCAAACCCAGCTAGGATACATTGTTTTATTATAAAGTTCCTGTGTCTACCTTCCGGCTCCATCATCATCATCAGGTCACATCGATGATACCATTTTCAACATACCTATTCAGAACTATTCATTTATTTGTAACTATGTTTATTGCGAGATCTGTGTGAGTATGAATTTCCGTTGGCCATTTCTGGTCTTCTTCACCAGTTCCAGTTCATCAAATGTCATGTTTTGACTAGAAATGCTTAAGTTTTTTATGAAAATACCAAAAGAACTATATGATTGCCTGTAATATTTGAGGAGTTCCCTCGATTTCACCAAGATTCCATCATAATATCCTGACTTGGTGACTATGGGACCATTCGGGAAGTATACCCTTTCCAACAAAAAAAGATTTTTTGAAATCGGTTGGCAAGCGACGAAGTTATACGCGAACATACATAAAAAAAAATACAAACATCCGAATTGAGAACCTCCTCCTTTTTTAGAAGTCGGTTAATTCCACCATACATACATAGACTTTTTTGGTGTGTTTGTTATTGTGAGGAGAAGGTTCTTATGAAAAAAAAAAATAGGGTAGTGTAGGGTAGAGTAGGGTGGAGTAGGGTAGAGTAGGGTAGAGCGGGAGCGAAGCCGCGGGCAAAAGCTAGTTAATAATAATTCTTAGAATTTATCATTGTTAGAAGTCACACGCTTTATGACAACAAAATAATATGTTCATAAGTATTTTAGTAGCTTAATCTTACTTGCGTGCTATGGAGCGCAGTATACTAGGTGTTAAAATAACGGATCGCGTTCGAAACACTACACTGCGCTCCAAAATGCTAATCGTTGACGTAGTTCAGAAGGCTGCCCAACTTAAGTGGGACTGGGCTGAACATGTCTGCCGCATGCCTACCGAGCGGTGGGCCAGTAAAACGCAAAATTGGTGCCCTGAAATTGCACGACGGGGCCGCGGCAGACCAGGAAGGAGATGGCGGGACGACTTGGATGTCTTCCTTGGGAATCGGAAAGAGGTGGCTCAAAACCGGGAACATTGGAAGGAGTGGAGGGAGGCCTTTGCACAGCAGTGGGACAATATGGGCTAGATATAATAATAATAAAATAATAATAATCTTACTTACACTGTTATATAATTCTTTCATATGAACTTTTACTTCATTCAACCAGAATCCTTTACTGGACTTATGGTCACACACAGAGGTTTTTTTGTCGAATCTAATACAAGTCTCCAAGGTTGACATATTACAATACACTTTCATTTCTTTTAATGATGGTCCCGTATAATATATACCTGCAACAGAATGTTAATCATTACCCATCGTAATCTGCGAAATAGATATTTCTTCCCATGATTTGGGACCTAAAAAAAATTATTCAGCAAGAATTATTTAGTAATTTCTATATATTTATAGTGCAGTACAGCCAAGTTCTGTGTTTCTAGATAACTACAACCTGGGGATCTGTTAGTCAAGAGTGAATAGATTACTTTTACGTAAGCGTGCTCAATCTTAGACCACATCACCATTTTCCATCAGCCTGTCTAGCCAAGTTACGACCGTTTCATTTCGATTCTCTTTCCACGATCGCCTCGATTCGACAACACCTCCGATTTCTTTATTCTGACCATGTGACTGAGCATTGAGATGACGTCAGAACCAAGGAATCAGAGGCATGTATCACGACTGATCATCAAGTGGGCTCGCAGTCAAGCACTAGTATGCCAAATAAAATAGTTTTTTTTTTTCTTTCTTTCTTTAGTTTATAACGTTATGTCACTTTTATTTTTTTAGCCATTTAGGCTAATTAATGCACGTAAGTTGATCATCCTACGACAACCAGCATTCACCCGAACACATTCTATTTCCAAAATCCAAAAATGAATACTATAGTCAAATAAAATAGAGAAGTTTCTCTTACCGCTTGGTGTACCATCTGGTGCATCTTTACAAGGAATCACTGAAGGAGATTTATCAAGTCCGAAGTCTCCGTCGACTATGGGAGCTTCGTCTTCGCTTGAGGCTATAATATAAACATATTTCTTCTTAAAATTGTCTATCAGATGTTTAAAAATATATTAGATTGTTGGAATATTCCATTAGTTTTTATGAAGTTACCAACTCTTGCCCACGGCTTCGCTCCCGCTCTTCCCTAATTCACCGTACTATACCCTACTCTACCCTACTCTATCCTACTCTAACCTACTCTACCCTACTCTACCTTACTCTATCCTACTCTACTCTCCACTACTCTACTATAGCAAGCAAACTAGCAAGTTATTATTTTTATTATATCTTTTCAATATAGTTTCCATTCACATCAATACATCTCTGCATTTGATAGAACCACCGAGAAAAGCACTTTGCCCACTCGTCTTCAGGGGTCTCTTCGATGGCTTGTGGAACGCAGCCACTGCTTCCTTGGCGTCCGTAAAATGTTTTCCTCGAAGTTTTTCTTTTATTTTTGGGAATAAATAAAAATCGCAAGGTCGGGGCTATATGGCGAGTGACCCAGCAATTCCACATCTGTCAACGCCAAATAGGCGATCGGCGGTGTGCGAGGAGGCGTTGTCGTGGTGAAGGAGGATCCTACTGCGAGGTCGTTTCTCTCGAACTTTTTCCAAGACCAGTGGCAAACATTTGTTAGTATACCACTTTGCAGTAACTGACTTTTGATCTTCTAAAAAAATTGTCGCATAATGACCACTCCTTCCGAAGAATGAGGCCTTCATCTTTTTTCATACACTTCGACCTCTCTTCAATTTAGTTGGCAACTCCTCGGAAGGAAACACCCACTGAGCAGATAGTCTTTTGGTTTCGGGACCATGGCAATAAATCCAGCTTTCGTCACCCGTAAGTATGTTGAACATAGCTTTTGAGTCACCTCGGTTAAATCTAAGTATCATTTCAAGGCACTAATTAAGACGACTGAGTTTTTGGGCTTTGGTCAAGTAATGAGGTATCCACCGAGCACAAAGCTTCCTAACGACTAAATGTTTGTGGAGGATTTTGTGCACTTGATTCATACCGATGCCTAAGCTTGTCCGAATCTGCTGATAGGTTACTCTTGCATCAGTCTCTATCATACAACGCACAACACTGATATAATCTTCAGTCGTCTGAATCTGTCTGTATCGTTGAAATTGGTGTGACCACGTTTAAACTCATTAAAACAGTTATAAACAGTGGCCCTAGACGGATCTTTATCGTGAAAGGCTAATCGAAGTCTGTCATAACATTCTTGTTGACTTAAATGACACCGAAAGTCATAAAAAATCATAGTACGAAAGTTTTCTCGCGTTAAATTCATACTGACGTGACACAGGCAAATTTCAATTTGCTACCAAATCGTAAAACAAATGACAAATGAATGAAATTCGTACTCAATAATATTAGCAGAGTTCTATTTTCAAAATTTAAAATTTTATAATGTGATTCGTTATTCTACATAAACAAACTTAAACAATTTTTTTTTTATTATATTCATTAAAAGTGGCCAGTTCTAAAAATCATCATCATCGTGTCATCCCCGTACTTGACAGGTTTTTCAGGTTTCCCATATATTAAAAACTGGGCAAGTGCGAGTCGGACTCGCGCACTCAGGGTTCCGTGCAAATTACAATTACCGAATGGAGGTCTCGAAGATTTTTCGGAATTGCATTTTTTTTTTTTGGATGTAGGTAACAACAAATTTACTGTTTCAGATTTTTCCTATACCTTTGCTATAAGACCTTGCTTTGCTACAAAACAGGATTCTGAGTCAACAGGAAGTACGCATTGATTTCGTTCTTTGAGAGTATCAAATAATAAAACACATATACATCTTCATTCGTTAACTTAGAAGTTTGATTTTTTCACAGCTTGAAGGGATCGTAGATTCAAGTATATGGTGTTAATTTCAACTCGATACCTCTAAGCGTTCTCGAGATAAAGGGTCTTGACAGACAGACAACCGGACAGACAGACAGACAGACCGACGGACGGACGGACAACAAAGTGATCCTATAAGGGTTCCATTTTTCCTTTCGAGGTACGAAACTCTAAAAATGAAGTAGTATAAGTAACAGAATTTATGACCATACTAGATAAGTACTTACTAGTTGGAGGTAACGAACAAGGGCAAACTCCATATGACCCTGGACTTCCAGGAGGCCCCTCTGGACCAGGCAATCCCATCAGCCCCTCAGGTCCCTACAAAGTTTATACACATTGGTTTAGAACATAATATTTTAAATATTTAGTTTTTGGCTTTTATTATTTAGTCAATTTAGCATTTCACATACTCTTTATTTTATTACTGATTCAAACTATAGCCTTAAGAGGGCTTTTCCCAGTCTATAATTGTAGATGTGAGTGAGCATGATACAAAAGTTTGTTGTTCCATCCAACACAATGATAGATACCTGTGAAAGGTAACATGAAAAAATAACACTTGGTTGGATTTCGGTAACTTCCCTCAATCAATCGAATTTCTTACAAGACTTGTTCCAAATCAACTCATTGTTATTCATACGATTGCCACAAAATACAATGTTTCTCACCATTTTTCCATTTTCTCCTTGTTCTCCTTTAGATCCTGGAAGTCCAGGCATTCCCTGTAATGAAATAAGTAAGTTGTTACACAGTTTTACTAAAACGATTTTTTTTTTGTGGGTATAAATCATCCAAATGACAGGGACCGCGAATGGGTGGAGCGAGAGATAGTGTCAGAATCTTGCTGACTAAAAAACCCACCCCGTTCCTTCTTGAATATCTTACCGGGACCAAGCATCCCTTTTGGATAACCTTGGCCCCAGTAAGCTTCGACCCGGCTGGGCCCCTGCTGCTGCAGACGACTACTTGAGGTACGCGGGAACAGTGAGCGACTTGAGCTCGGTCCGGACAGTTATCGCTCCGGACCATGGCCTGTACCAAGGCCGGGCCCGAAAGATCGCTGCTGCCGATGGGGCCTATGAGGGCACGAAGATGCTGTGCCCAAGCGGGGCACACCAACACTGTGTGCTCCACCGTGTCTTACGGGCGTTCCGCACAGTGTCGACACTTCCACACGAATCCGGTGCAGGAACCTCCCGAACTTACCATTTCCGGTGAGAACCTGCGTCATGCGGAAGGTGAGGACGCCGTGAGGTCTTTCCAGCCATGCCTCAAGAGAGGACTTACCGCCATAATTGTGGCATTAGAATGCATGTTATTATTATTATTCTCTTTATTCGATTTTTTTTTACATATAAAATTACATTTTTAAATATTTTTTAACGAAATTATACAAAAGAAAAAAAAAACATTTATTATTATTATTATTACTATTTGTATTTCTGCAAGACTTACAGGTAAACCATCTTTTCCTCTTTCTCCTTGAACTCCGGGTGGGCCTTGAGGCCCCTGAAAATGACAATCAGTATTAGAATTTGTAAAAAGATGCCTGATATCTGTTCGACATCAGAAATATTTATACAATTATATCGTCTGTCAAAAATTGGCAAGTCTAAATAATATAATCAAATAATTTATACCTTAGAAAATCTGACACTTTTTGTCATAACAATATTAATGATACGTAACTAGAAATGTGTAATATTGGCGTGAAACTATCTCCCATTGCTTGTCTAGTCTTTACTAAGTCAAGACTTAACAAGATAAATATATGTAGAAATATTTTTTTTTTTGTAAGACTTACATCGGTACCATTTCTTCCATTTTTTCCTGGAATTCCGGGTGGGCCTTGAATTCCCTGAAAACCAAAATCAATATTACATTTTTTTTTAATACGGATGAATCGTTTTCATAGGGGTTCACAGACTGGCGTGACGTGACACTGACTACGACGCCATCAACCTTTACCCAAACAAAAAAAAAATGATTTTCAGGTAATGAAGTCGTAGAAAACTACAGGTTTTGGCATCGGTGTTGCATGTCACTTTTGTCTTAGGGACCCTGGTTGTGCTCCATGACATTCTAAAAACTTACCGCAGCCATCGCAAAGGGTCATTGAATATTGTGAGTTTAGTCAGTAAAAGTCTTACACATCTTCTCGCTCCATCCATAGTGGGAGAAGTCATTCAATATAAAAAAAAATGGGCAAGTGCGAGTCGGACTCGCGCACTGAGGGTTCCGAATTCCCGAATGGAGTCTCGAATATTTTTCCGAATAGCAAATATTTTTTTATGATGTTGGTAACAACAAATTTACTGTTTTCAGATTTTTTCCTATACCTGTGCTGTAAGATCTTGCTTTGTGCCAAATTTCAGGATTCTGGGTCAACGGGAAGTACCCTATGAATTTCGATCTTTGAGAGTAGATATCAAAATATACGTTTTTTTTGGGACATAAATGGCCGTATCTTTTTTATTCGTTAACTATGAAGATTGACTTTTTTAACAGCTTAAAAGGCCCGCAGACCTGAGTATATGGTTTGAATTTCAACTCGATACCTCTAAGCGTTCTTGAGATAAAGGGTCTTGACAGAAAGACAGACAGACGGACGGACAACAAATTTATCTTATAAGGGTTCCGTTTTATCCTTTTGACGTACGGAACCGATTCGATTCGGTTCGATTTAGATAAAAAGTAAAAACTATACTACTGGATTTTTGAAAAATTCTGAGCTAGGAATCTAACATATGGAATAAAAAAATTACAGACTATAATTAAACGATCCAATATTATGGCTACTTAGAATACAATTCTGTGATATAATGACGTAATATTGTACGAAAAAAATGGTTGTTATCAGTCTCTATATGAGCAAGACGATTTGTTTTTTCATTTTTCCAAAAACAGCTATCTACCAATGGGGCCATGGGGCTGAGTGCGCGTTTCCTTTTCAAAGAAATTTTACGCTAACTGATCGACACTTTGCGTGAGCAGAAGACTGGCTCGTTCATCGCTCCAAGATTTAGCATTGCCATTCAAAGTGGCAATGCGAGTGCATTCGCCGTGATGGAAAATATTTGGACGGTGTAATATTCCGTACATAAAATCCCCACAACTATACTATAATTTACTGCAATAAGAATAATACAATTTTGTTTTTTCACCTTGTATTATCGTCAGCAATTTTTCCACCTTATAAGGGAAAAAAGATTTAAGTTCATTTTAATCTATAGTCATTAGGCGCCCACGTCAGATATTAAGTCAACCACAAATTCGTCATCCAAACACTATCTTCCTCGTTTCTGAGTAGTTTATATTCAAAGTTATTTCCTTCACTCGTTTTTATGACTTCTAATTTGGTGGTTAATCTAGTATATTGTTAATATTAAACAAAAGTTTTTTTTCTATAGTCGTGATGGTTTAGTTGATTATTATTAGATTATATAAAAGTTCTTTCTTTCACATGGACTTTGCTACAAGTCTACAATTTAGTGACAAATAGGTGGCCAAAAGTATAGCATACCATCAACATCCTTATAAAATTACCTGTTGTTTTGACTCAGGCTTCTTCTTTAGGGCCATAATTCACTACGCGGGCTCAGTGCGGTTTGAATGTCACATGTTTTCGAATTTTTGGTTCAAGGACATGCCGGTTTTCTCACTATGTTTTCCTTCACTGTTTTTAGACCAGTGGTGATAAAATAAATTACATAAAGTACAACTCGTAAGTCGGGACTGTTACCAGTGAGCTGCCACTGTAATGTTGCCAGATACATAATATATATTTCTTACCTTTTTTCCTTTTTCACCAGGATCTCCTTTTAAACCTTGTAATCCATTTGTGCCCTAAAAAACAAGGACAAACATTAATATGACCGTGTTTAAAAAAAAAAACAATATGTAATTAATGATTTTTTTAATTACTTTCGTTTTAGAAATGTATTCTTTTTTTTTTCGTTAACTCAGAAGTTTAAGTTTTAACTCGATACTTTCACGTGTTCCCGAGACAAAGGGACAGACAGACAGACGGGTAACAAAGTGATCCTGGGTTCGGTTTAGTTTTCTGGTATGGAATCCTAAAAGACAGAAATAAAAACTAAAAAATAAAAGTTCTAAGTATCAGTCACGGGTCCCAAGAGCAAAATTATACATGAAAAGTGCGATTTATGGTATGAGGTTTCGAAGTTTTGTGTAAATTGTTAATAATAAAAGTGTTCGATTGGTTATTTTGTAAAATAAAAGGCTACTAAAAAAAAATACAGTAATGGTTTTTAGTATGTACAACACGAATACGTTATAAAATACATTGTCTTATTTTTCCATAAGATTTAAGTGTTGAGGCCCGTCGAGATAGTATAAAGAGATAGTTTGTTTTTTTTTATTTTTATGTTGTAAAGTTTTAGGAGGTAATCTCTAAAAGTACTAGTCCATTTGCGAAAATTTTTTCACCATTACAAAACTGCTTTATTCCTAAGTGACATAGGCAATATATTATGTACGCGGGCGAAGCCATGGGCAAAAGCTAGTATGTTATAACACAGTAAAGTTAAGCAATATACATTCACCCTAAGATCATTATATCCATTCATAAGATCATTGTACCCTGTGTTCTCAAATAATAAATTAACATTGAATTTTATGAATTTGAATTTTTGAACTTTGAGTTTTGAATCTAAAATGGATTGCATCAGCCATCGGGTCAAACACGAGAACTATACACGAGATGCTAACATCGTACTACGTTCAATTTATCGTGCTATAGGCGGTGAACCTCGGAGATGCTCACTTCGGATCGATAAATAGAACGATATCGATACTGACACTATCATCATCATCATATCAGCCGAAAGACGTCCACTGTTGGACAAGGGTAATGGCAACCCATACTAGGTCATTGGTCCACCTTGAAAGAGGCCTTCCAACGCTACGTCTTGCGGTACGTGATCGCCATTCCAGATCCTTTCGCCCCAACGGCCATCTGTTCTGCGGGCAATGTGCCCTGCCCATTGCCACTTAAGTTTGGCGATTCTTCATGCTATGTCGGAATCAGGAATGAGGATATCCGCAGAAGAACCAAAGTTACTGACACTAACTAGGATATTTTTCACTGTAATAGCTACTATACATGTTAGGGTATACCTGATAGGTTTGCCTGTAAGTACAGGTGAGTTGTGCAGGTAAACCGAAGCGTGTATGTTGCACAACTGCGCAGGTTTCTATAAAAGCTTACCTGACAAACTAGCGTGTCCATACACACTAGGGTGTCAGGTAAACTGGGTAAGGTAAAGTAGGTGACAGGATACCTTAATGATTAATTTAAATTAATTAATTTATTTTACAATTTATGTGTACACATATATACTGAGGAGGATAACATTATTAGAATACTTTGTACAAAGGTACTGCTTATTTCAAATAGAAATTTCTTCCAGCAGACCTGCGAAAGGAGAAATTACAAGAGATGTAGACAGTAGTGTGCAGAAATGAGGTGTGATGTGATGTGATGTGATTAATATAGTTTAAAGTAAGTTCGGTTTTCATGAGATCGATCAACTGTTAGCCGCGTTTTGTTATTTTGGTAAAACGAATGAGTAAAAAAAAAACTTTTTTTGGGAAAGTCGTTTGTAATCATGAGTACGATCACGTGTATAAGTATCGGTCACTAATTACCAGTCACCCTATATAACATAAGAGAAAGAGTGAAGAATGTAGCAGTTATATACTATATAAATTTATATAATAATAACTATTTTCCACTATTCAATCATCCAAAGTTGCCGTTCGTTTTCCGTAAATTTAAACGTCAAAGTTGACTATTGAATGCTAAAGATACGGTCAAAGTGTAATAAGCCAGGTAAAGAGAAAACGAAGCGGATAATTACAAATTTTTGCCAACTTAAAGTCTATCATTTGTTATCTAACTAACATGAATGTACAAAAATAAAACACAAACTGTGAAAACCATATTAAAATTGGTAGAAAAGCAAACGATTACGTTATAACAAATACAACATTATTTTTAATATATGCAATATATGCAACCTGAATATAGTTTTTTCAACATCAGTAACTGAATCGATTCCAATAATAATTTTTACACCATGTTATATTTTTTTCTTAAAAATATTTAAAAACCGGCCAAGTGCGAGTCGGACTCGCCCATGAAGGGTTCCGTAGCAGCAAGTAACATAATATAAAAGTTCTTGTAATGTGTTGTAACTTTGATCGATGTTTTAATAATAGTGTATTTTTTTCGATTTATGACGCATTAAAAAAAAACTACTTACTAGATTTCGTTCAAACCAATTTTCGTTGGTAGTTTTTATAGTAATGTACATCATATATTTTTTTTAGTTTTATCATTCTCTTATTTTAGAAGTTAGAGGGGGGGGGGACACACACATTTTACCACTTTGGAAGTGTCTCTCGCGCAAACTGTTCAGTTTAGAAAAAAATGATATTAGAAACCTTAGTATCATTTTTGAAGACCTATCCATAGATACCCCACACGCATGGGTCTAATGAAAAAAAAATTTTTGAGTTTCAGTTCTATGTATGGGGACCCCAAAATTTATTGCTTTTTTTCTATTTTTGTGTGAAAATCTTAATGCGGTTCACAGAATACATCTACTTACAAAGTTTCAACAGTATAGCTCTTATAGTTTCGGAAAAAAGTGGCTGTGACATACGGACGGACAGACAGACAGACAGACAGACATGACGAATCTATAAGGGTTCCGTTTTTTGCCATTTGGCTACGGAACCCTAAAAAGGTCATTATTAGGACGGACACAGTTCACGGCAGCTTATAGCAAGAGTTATGGTAAGGGGCCAGTACATAGCTAGGTGCGGGAGTAAAACAACCCCTCAATCACTTGGATAGCCCGGTGACCATGTATTTGTGTTGACAATTAGGTACCATAACAAGCTTATAACTTTGTGATTTTTCATGATATACTTAGTTATGAAATTTTATGCATAAATTCTTCACATGAAAATACTAGACACGTGTTTCGGGTTTTGCAATACTAAAACTAATGTTGTATATTATATATATGTATAATATACACACTAGCCAAGACACTATTTTCTGCGGCGAATATATGGGCGCCATCAACTTTAACATCATATAGTTTATCAAAGTTCTCTTTCTTATTAACATATTTGAAGCTTTATAATTTCATTATTGATTTACTTGGAAATTCTTTCATTTTGTTTACTAGAGCTAAGTATAAATAATTTAATTTGACAAAAAAAAAAATTGCAAGTATAAAACTCCCTATTACTCGCTCAAAACTTACATTGATCCCTGCATCTCCTTTTTCTCCTTTAACACCGGGTTCACCTTTAAGTCCCTTGAAGTAAGAATAAATTTCATTTTACATAGACCAGCAGAATAAGTGCAAAAAAGTGTAATTAAAATAAAGAAAAGGAAAAAATAATAAAGGAATGAAAATAAAAAAGATTTGAGGTTTTCTTTTCTTTATTAAGATCAAAAAGCTTTCGTATTTTTATACAATAATTACGATAAAACACAACTTACTTGAGTTCCTGGTTCTCCTTTTGGGCCAGCTTCACCTGGAGCTCCAGGGGAACCCTAAAATTAATAAAGAATTACGTTAATGAATTATTTGCTGCGTCTTTTTTTTGTAGGTGGGTAAATCATCCAATGACATCTCCGCACCCTCAGGCCGAGCGGGAGATAGTTAAAGACTTTTACTTATTAAAAATCAACTCCTGTTCCTTCGTTGCCTTTCGTGCTGGAGCTTCCTTTTAGAAGCAGACCCTTGGCCCCAGAAGGCTTCGACCCTTCGGCTAGCTGACAATTCCTTGAGGCACGCGTGGAACAATATGCACTGTCGACGTCTTGCTCGTATTTGTCGCATTGGAGTTTCATACATAATTATACATACACACATACAAAATTTTGTCTATGTAATAGTGTGATACTTACAGGGATTCCAGTATCACCTTTCTCACCACGCCCCTTTATCATTCCACCACCCTAAAAAAAAGGTCTTTGTTAGTTAAAAGGTATATTTTACTAGGTACCGGTGTATTCTTACTTCAGGTTCCTAAAATATGGTAATGGAATTTATGAGCTGAATCTTCAAAAATAACTAGGTAGTGAGAGCATGATCGTTCTTTTTGTTATTTATACTTTGAAGATATACGGAACAGGGAGTAAAGTCCCATATACCTCCGATGAAAAGGGAGGATCCCTGCGATCAGTCGGGTGTTATATGTTTGGTTGTCAGGTATATGGAACTTTGGCAGTAGTCGGTAGTTGATTTCAGGCTACATATTCAAATCGCGTGGAGAACTGTACTTGTGCGATATAGAATTTTTTCTTCGTAGTCCTTATGTGGCGCCATAGATGTCGCTACTTTTTTTCTGAAATATTGAATGCAGTAACTGCGTCATCAAATCATTTTTGTATCCTACTGGACACCCATGATCTTCAAGCAGTGCTAGCGATTAATATTACGATTTCTTTAAGTTGTTACTTACTAAGTCCAAACTGCAAGAAGCTGAAAGAAAAAAAAAAGTAATTGAAAAATGTACGTAGAAAAGTCAAAAAATATAAACAAAGTAGGTATGTTTATATCCACAAAAAAGATTAGCACTCGACACAACTCTCACAAAATATATAGGTACCTACAGAAGTTAATCTACATACAAAGCGCGTTTGAGGACACAATGTCTCGGAGTGCCTCGGCCCACTCGTCGAACAGTTTTGGCTCAAAGTCAAATTCAAAGTCGAAAATATTTTATTTCACATAGGCCTACATGGGCACTTATAAAACGTCAGAAGCTAGTGCACGGTTCCAAATTGCTCAAACGTTATTAGTGTGCGTCCACTGAGCGTAGGTATAAAAAATGAAGTACATACATGAGATTGTCTTCTGTACATATCTATTTTGTGACATTGCGTTGAGTATTTCTTACAATCGTCATTTTTAATTTAAAAATAAAATCAAACAATGGAATACCTAGCATTTCCAGATGTCAAGTTATTTATGAGGATAATTTATTACAATGCCATATTAGGAACGAGGAAAAAAAATCAGTAAACCCGGATGATGAGTTAAAACTCAGGGTAAATTAATGTTCTATATTAGGTATAATATTTAATATACCAACTTCCTGTAATATAACATCCCGACTATGGAACAAAATAATTGCTAAAAATAAATGATTGAATCAAATTATTAGGCGATATAGAGATTAGGTATAATCAGGTACTTAATTAATCAAGGATGTAAATTGATTTCTTTTTAATAAGA
This sequence comes from Mythimna albipuncta, assembly GCA_929112965.1. NCBI lineage: Eukaryota > Metazoa > Arthropoda > Insecta > Lepidoptera > Noctuidae > Mythimna > Mythimna albipuncta. The sequence continues at coordinate 16,209,596 of OV815969.1, forward strand.
ATTTTGATTTTTTCATTTTATACTCATATATATTTTTATTTCGATTTTTTAGCCAAATACGCAACATTCCCGCCCCCCCCCCTTTATCCAATGAAATTGTGTAATATATTATAATATGTATAATATAATATTTTTTCATAGAAATATATATATATATATACTCGTATAAAAATATATAATTTCAAAGTTATTTAGTTGATTAATCTATTAGTAGTACACCGCATACTACCCCTATTTGTTTCAATCCATTCTAAAGTTTTCTGGTATATAGAAATTAACTGCGCTGTTTCTATAAACTACAGATATACATAAATGTAAAAATTTAAAGCACATTTTAAAATCGCTTCGTTTTTTCCTAACCTAATAGTTGAAAAACTTTCACACCACGGAGCTATATTATGTACAACGTTTTTCACAACGTGAGACGGTATCTTGACATTTATCATAATCCAGAGCATTTCTGTATTTACATACGTTTATAATCAATAAGTACCGATTCTACTTACTATATGTTCTCTTACACTTTCCATCGGAATCGTTCGACGTCTAAAACAAAAAAAATAAGTCAAATTCCAAAAATAGTCATGGTGGACAAAATTTATATTAAAATCTACTTCATAACAAAAAATAAATCACGATTTGTTTTTTATTTAATAGGTACTTACCAAAATCGCTTTTGAAAATGTTTGTGCTGAAACAAAAAAAAACAGCCTTATAAATTGGTTTTTGGTACGGTCAGCAATGCAAAGCCCTTGCAATGACGCATTTCATCGCGGGTTTAAACCCAGCCAAGCGCATTACTTTGTGTCATCTATTTCAACACCACTGCTCTTAAACGGTGAAGGAAACCATCATGAGTGAGGACAACATCTGGTTTGGCATGTCCTAGAACTAAAAAATTCGAAGACATGTGACATCCACCAACGCGCACTGGGCCCGCGTGGTGTATAGCCCATTCCCTCTTCCAGAGAGGAGGCCTGTGTCCCAGCAATTGGAACATTATAAGGCCGACAAACAACATAATTTAGCTATGGAGGTCTCTACTGGGCATAGAGGTCCGAAAGAGTTACTGAGGGTGTAGGGTTTACGAATGATGAGCAATGGGTGGCTTACCATCCTCCTATAAGGATCTGTTTTATCTCTTATTGGGTGTGAAAAGTAGAGTAAGCTACTCAGAGATAAAAGTATCTTTGCCTTAGCTAGATTGAATCTCTCACTGCGGTATCCGCTTACCACTCGGCCACCACTGCTCAGGACAACGACTGTGTTACATTTTAAAACTTCGGGAAGCTACTACAAGAAATTCCAGATGGGGATAAATATGATAACACTTCGCATGACCTACAAATCTAGCCCTGGACCTTGTGCTCAGCAGTAATTTATTTATTTATTTATTTATTTTAAAAATTGACACACCAACGACTCATTCACCGATTAAAGTTACAAATAAAAGAACATTACAAATACATATTATGGTGGATTTGTCACTTATAGGCGTGCACAGCACTTATACAATAATATAATTAAGACAAAAATAATTAAAAATTGCATTGGAATAAATTAAAATAAATTAAATTAAAAATTACATCGAGATGTCAGTGAGATAAATTATAAAAAAGATTAAATTGAGATCAGTTACATTATAAATATAAAAAAAAGAATATTATACAATTACATAAACAGATAAAAATTAGATCAAATCAGAATACATTAATCTTAAATTAAAAAAAATTCTTCCAATTTTATTGGGAGAAATGGGATTTTTGATAGTAAAACATTAATTATATGAAATAGAATGCAAATAAGACCAGGTAGCCAAAGTTTTACGTATTGTTAGCCAGCAGCTTTCATCGTTATCATCATATCAGCCGAAAGACGTCCACAGTTGGATAAACGTGTCCCCCAAACGCCCGAGTAGGACGACCGGTCCTGTGCGCCACGCCACATCCATCGGATTCCTGACCCTGACCAGGTCATCGGTCCAACTTGTTCAAGGCCTTCTCAACGCTGCGTCTTCCGGGACGTGGTCGCCACTCCAGAACTCTTTTTTTTTATGGTGGGAAAAATCATGCATTGACATCCCCCGCCCTTGGGCGGAGCGGGAGATAGTGTCAGACTCTTACTGACTAAAAGACCCACCCCGTTCCTTCTAGCCTTCATACCGGGGCTCGAGCGCCCTTTCGGATAACCCTGGCCCCAGTAGGCTTCGACCCGGCTGGGTCCCTGCTACTTCACACATGGTGGTCGATCTTGACAGCGTCATCTTACCTTGGGCGTCCAGTGAGTGACGGTATTTGTACTCGTAATATTAGAAGTTATTTCATTAAATAATCAAACAAAACACAATGTTATTTACCTTGACTTGAAAAATAAGGTATTATGAGCGGCAAGAGGTGCATTAATTTTGAACTAGACGCTATGGTTGACGCAACGATTGAGCAGTTGGCTTCGGCGCTGTAGATTGGTTTGATTCTTGCATGGATTAAATATTTATATGGCCTAGAGATAGCTATTCTGGGTCTAGTGTCTTGTATAAGTGTTTATATGATTGTGAAGGCACCGATGTTAGTTACTCCTAATATTAAGCAAAGTCTAGTTTAGTAAAAAAAATGGAAGTTCATTACTGTTATTATTTGCACGTTTCTCCATATATTATATTGTGGATCCCCATTTTATCTCTTTAGGGATTTTTTTCTTTTGTGGGAAAAATCATCCAATGACAACCCCCGCTATTAGGCGGAGCGGGAGATAGTGTCAGACTCTTACTGACTAAAAGCCCACCCCGTTTCTTCTAGCCTTCATACCGGGGCTTAAATTATCTCCTTAGGGGGTGAATTACAGAAAATGCTCCTGTAGTGCTCGCAAACGTTAAAAAAGGAAACCTTGAGTTAAAATTCACGCTCTTAGACCTAGACCATGACGTTTAAAGTATGATTGTTTTAATCTTGTATCGTGTAGGTAACAGAGCTATACAGGTTGTCTAGCGCCATCTCTTACCCACACTGAAACAAGATTAAAACAATCTTACTTTGAACGTCATGGTAACCCCCTTTGTCCCAGTAAGTACCTACTTTCCACTCTGCGTTAATATGTCAATCAGTTTCTCCTTTTATAATAAATGACAAATTTCACCCAGACACAGATCAAATGATCATGTTCATCACACAAACATTTGTCTTAGGTGAAAAATCACTAGACCAACAGGCCAATCAATAAAATACTTAATTAAAATACAGGAAATTACTTTTGAGACAGGCAAAACCTTGAGCAGAATAAAAGTGTGATAAAATAAATGATTTAGTACTTACCTGATGTATTTTGAAGTCCATAAGTTACACAAACCAAAAATATGATACATGACGGTAAGTTAACGTCCATTTTTCCAAACACCAGAGCCATACTGACATGAATAGGAAAACACATAATTATATCCTTAGGTATTCATGGAATTTATTTTTCCGTGTCCAATCTATTTATAGATGAAGATGGTGTTCGCAAAACAAGGTTTGCCAAATCAGCTAATATTATGTAAAAATATTTGATTTACTGAATAAAAGCCATAATTTTTAAATAACATATTCGTTACTTAGTCTTTAATACTTTAATCTTCATCTATAATTAACTGCGAACGTTGTTCTACCATATAAATTAACAATATGTATATATAAATAATAAGCAGTACCTTTGTACTAACGTCTCTTATGTATTAAGTGTCTGTTTCTGTTATTTTTGTGTGTACATAAATTGTAAAATATGTATATATATATATATATATATATATTCGTTGCATTCTTTATTATATCATCTTGAAGAATGATCTGTATGAATGAATATTTATATATACGAGGTGGCGAGGTGGGAGGAAACGGTGGAGCACACAGTCGACGTGTGCCCTGCTTAGGCGGAGCATCGCCGTGCCCTCGTGGGGGCGATCGACGGCGGAGACCGGGCCTTGGTTCAGGCCATGGTCCGAAGCGAGGAGGAGCGGCAGGCGGTCGCCGACTTCTGCGCAGCAATAATGCTTTCAAAGGAGGAGGCCGACCGCATCAGGATTTCGTGCCGGGATTTCGATCCCGATTTACGGCCACCGTAGGCGCGAGCTTGTGGACGGCAAGTGTTGGGTAGCTCGCTGTCCGGCAGTCCGGTAACTGTCTGGATCTGGACCGAGCCCAAGTCGTCGACGGCGCGCACTGTTCCCGCGCGGCTCAAGGAGTTGTCAGCAACAGCAGGGGCCCAGCTGAGTCGAAGTCTACCGTTGCCAGGGTTAGTTTTGAAAGATAGCTCGAGCCCCGGCTTGAAGGAACGGGCTGGGTTTTTAGTCAGTAAGAGTCTGACACTATCTCCCGCACTACCCAAGAGCGGGGATTGTCATGGATGATTTTCCCACCATAAAAAAAGGTGGGTCCCACACCGCAATTTTTTTTGGGAAACATTATATTATGAGTAACATTATGATCACCTTTTATTTTGATGCAGGTAATCATTAAATAACCAACGTCTCCAGCTCTGGGTAAAGCCAAAAGCGTGTTAGACTTTTGCTGACTGATCCAAACCTGTATTTATTAGCTGCTCTTTGTGTTCCAGGATACATTCTTGCAGCCCTCACAGGCATCGGATCTAGCGGGCTCCCTTCATTTTACTCATGTCTCTTTGTGGCACGCGGCGGCGAGATACCTATTGCTCGCCGTCCGGAAGCCCACACCTATGATACACGGTGGCCAGAAATCGCCCTGCGACCCCTGAGGTGCAGGACCACTCTTGCGGTGGCAGATGGGGCGGGAGAATGTTTTTGGCGCTACTTAATAGTAAACCTACAGTAGTACAGAAATCATTCAAACGAATATTATTATTAAAGGTTGCGTCATTGTCACGCCTCCGATCATACACTTAGGACCGATTCATACTGAAATGGCAGCAGCCGGCAGCGATGTGGCGAGCACTTTTAGTGAGAAATATAAAAGTTTATTAAACTTTATACTCAAATCATCGCTTGAAAGGTCCAAAAAGCCCGCGGTGCCGCAAGGTTAACCACGGCGAAGCTAAGCACTATTTTCTTTTTTCTTATGTTTGTTCTCTCTTTTTCAGAAATAAATGATAATAATCATAACCAACTGCATTATTTTCACTTCAATCAAATACCTGACTTTCCTTACCAAATGTAAAAATTAGACTAGATGGGATCGTAGTCAAGCATTAGTTTATATGATAAAAAAGATTACTAGTCAGAATCAGTATATGATAAGAAAGATTACTTGTCGGGATGCCGTAAGTGGCAGCCAGCGGCTTACATATCTGGCAGTGCTCGACCACAGCAGCTCTGTCGGCCTCTCGTCATCGCTGTCAATTCGGTGTGAACCGGCCCTTATTTTATGTAAATGACGTTAGTGACGTGTGGGGCTGATGTTTTATGATTTCTACGTCTTTTTTCTTTTACGTGACTGATGCGTATAGCCTAAAGTACTTGTAGACTGTAGCCTAATATAAACCATGTCGTGCTTTTTTTATTATTATTTTTTTATGGTAGTATAAAATCATCCAATGACAACCCCCGCTTTTGAGTGGAGCGGGAGATAGTGTCAGACTCTTATTGACTAAAAGAGCCACCCCGTTTCTTCCAGCCTTCATACCGGGGCTCGAGCTGTCTTTTGAAACTAACCCTAGCCCCAGCAGGCCTCAACCCAGCTGGGTCCCTAATGTTGTTGACAACTCCTTGAGACGTGTGGGAACAGTGCGCGCCGTCGACGACTACCATGTTGTGCTTGGGAATAAGAATTAATACCTATAAAACAATCCTTGTCACCACTTTGCACACCATCTAGTGCAAATATACAAGCAACTTCTACTGACGATTCCTTTGTCCCAAATGCAGGCCTTGTTTTGAAGCTGAAAATATAGGTACTCAAGTTGATAATAGTTTGATAGGTTAAAGATAGATGGCAGCGTTTTCAGTATAACAACGTTTTCCTTGTTTTTCAGAAAGTTGCGGCTGTAATTACGAGATGGCGCTAATGATATGATCGACAGTTAAAAAAAAAAATTGTTTCACTTTAACGTAATACGGTATATTAGTCAAAGACATGTTTTTGGTATCAAATATAAATCAAATGGTATCAAATAAACTCTAGAACCTTTCGGTCCCATCGACCATCCATTCTTCGACCATTCTGTTCTGCCCACCACAATCATCACACCAACACTAAATTTATCCTGGGTGGGAATCGAACCCACGACCTCCGGCATAGCAGTCAGGGTCACTAAAGAGGCCAAGAATTATTTCTTTTGGCGTCACCGGCTTTCATGTATCATGGTAGTACTAGTAAAACATTTTCTTTTTATTTAGTATGTTTTGGAAAAGGTAGCGCTGGCTTTCAACTCTTCAATAAAATCGTTCCTCATATTTTGGACTTCCATACAAAAACTGGATTTACGAACAAACAAGAGAGGATATTTAAACAACATTCCAGAAGAACCACATTCTGTCTCTGTCTCTCTGTGCATAATGATAAAACTTTGCTCTACACCTTAAAACTACACAGTAAAACAACATATCAAGTGCATTAGTCAGTTTAGTCAGTCCGCTATTGTACTATCGCTTGCTTCGTATAGACTTCGTAATATTTAGAACGTCCAATTTTTTTTTTTGCATGATTTGATGAACCGAAATATGACAAAGGGGATTTCCCGTTTGAGGCCATAAGCGGACAATTGACTGGAGAAAAAATACTTGGTTCATTGATTTTAATTAATTTAATTTAATTCTAACTTATTTTGACGGTAATTTATGACTTAATTTAAAAAAAGGGATTGATGTAATTTATAATTTGAATTTGAATTTTATTTGTGTATGTGATTTTTATTTGTATGAAATGTGTAATTTATATGGGAATAATTTCCTGAAATAAATGATTATTATTATTATTATTAATTTTGCCATAAAAAAATATGTATTCCCTTAGTTCCAAATAAGCGCCACTATAATAAACAACAAGCGGTAAATAAAAAGTAACTTTATGGAAAAAACTACTATAGTTTTATCATTGATAGTAATATTTGATGTCCGTTTTTGGCCTGGAACACCATAGAGTCTGGGCAATCCCCTTTTTAAAAGTCATAGAACTAAAATTGTTGAATCCTGAGAGGTTGCCAGTGTTTAACAAACCATCCTGTATATGTATTACGTACGCAATCCTAATCTGCCCTATACTGTTCCCGCTACTAGCGCAGGCCTTCTCTCTAGGAAAGGGAATGTACCTATTGTATTTCACCACTGGGCCAATACTGTTCAACAACCCTATACCTGTTTTTTTTTTGACATAGCTATTTTATTTTAAAAGGTGAGTAGCGAAATACGATGTGCTGGATTTTTTTTCTATAACTTTGATAATAATCAGTGCCCCAAAATCTCTGACACGCCCTCCCGTGCTCTACTTAGAGAGATAGCAGTCCTTAAATGATTTATCATCTTTAAAAAAACCGGCCAAGTGCGAGTCGGACTCGCCCATGAAGGGTTCCGTAGCAGCAAGTAACATAATATAAAAGTTCTTGTTATGTGTTGTAACTTTGATCGATGTTTTAATAATAGTGTATTTTTTTCGGTTTATGACGCATTAAAAAAAAACTACTTACTGGATTTCGTTCAAACTAATTTTCGTTGGTAGTTTTTATAGTAATGTATATCATATATTTTTTTTAGTTTTATCATTCTCTTATCTTAGAAGTTAGAGGGGGGGGGACACACATTTTACCACTTTGGAAGTGTCTCTCGCGCAAAATATTCAGTTTAGAAAAAAATGATATTAGAAACCTCAGTATCATTTTTGGAGACCTATCCATAGATACCCCACACGCATGGGTTGGATGAAAAAAAAAAAATTTGACTTTCAGTTCTATGTATGGGGACCCCCAAAATTTATTGCTTTTTTTCTATTTTTGTGTGAAAATCTTAATGCGGTTCACAGAATACATCTACTTACAAAGTTTCAACAGTATAGCTCTTATAGTTTCGGAAAAAAGTGGCTGTGACATACGGACGGACAGACAGACAGACAGACAGACAGACAGACAGACAAACAGACATGACGAATCTATAAGGGTTCCGTTTTTTGCCATTTGGCTACGGAACCCTAAAAAGCACATATACATAGGTATATAAACATAGAAAGTTGATAAAAAAAATTTAATAAAAAAAATAAAACTCATGTTAATTTTTATAATGTTTAGTTTCTAAATCAAAATGTAACTTTTATCGACAGACCAGTAATTGATTGATTTAAAAGATACTCTTTTCCTTCTTTTTTTTGCCGCGTAAATTATTTTAACCAAAACACAGTTCAGTACTTTCAATGATCATCTTTTGACGTTCTACTTCACGAATGTCTCCGATCCACAAATCAACTATTGGTAGCCTGTAAACGTTAGTACTTTGTACTTCTATAATCGTACTATTCCATTCAGTACTTCCTGCCTGAAATTGTAATGATTTTGGATTAGAATGTGAGATGCCATAATTTTTTTGTACATGTCATACATGTCTTAGTTCTGCAAGTGGGGCACGTTACCGATACAGGACACGTTACTAACAGGGGCTCATTACCGACTGGTGTGCGTATGGCTGGTTTACATTTATGGTAAAGATAAGTAATAAGGAAAGCGTTTAAACGGTTATTGTATGGTTTTAAGTAAAATGGTTATTATTAATGCTAGATAAATAAACATTTCAACCTTACTAAATTTTATCAGAAGGTAGGTACAGCCTAAAGTTTCTCACCTTGCAATGGTCGGAAGATTCTGGTACTGAATAAAAGATAGGTGATTTAATAGTCGGATACGGTCCCATCACTACATCATTCCAAGCCCATAATTTCACCGATGCAGACATGTTGTGTTTATTGTACGGGACTGAGTTTAAACAGTTATACTTAATAGTTTGACGAACATGTTCAGACCGATCGCGCAACCATGTTAGTTGCTCTATTGTAATCTGAAACAAATAATTAATCGTATTAGTAACAGGTTAAAATGCTAATACAAATATAAAACTAGAAACATGAGTGGTACTTGGTCATTTTGAGACTAAACGTGAACAAAACCTCATTACTAGCAAACCAAATACCAGAGTTAGGGAAAAAGTGAACATTGAGAATGCTGAAGATGTAGGGACGAAAATGTGACGTAAAGATCAGAGTCACTAGATATTTTATTCGTTTGCTACTACTACAAACACTAACACTACTAATACTATTTTTTTTTTTTGCTTTTAAGAAAGATGATTTGCAATATTTTTTTTACATCATTAAATCTAGCTGGCCCGGCGAACTTCGTACCATCTAAAGGCCAGCGCAGACGACAGACTTTTTCCGCGGTGCAGTAAAAAGTACGCTCCGCGAATAAAACGTCCGCCGCGAATTTAACGCGAACTCAACGCTCACAATGAGCGATCAGTTGCCCGGAAACAGCACAGCACAACGCCAAAAAAAGTCCGTCATGTGCGTTGCTTAGCTTAGTCACACGAGTCCTATTTTTTTCAGGGACTGCCCCGTACTTTTGTCCGATCAGCTCTCTACATGTCCTCGGTTATTCGGAGGACTTTTTGTACGCGGTACTTTTAATCCCTCGTTTGCGTTAGGTACTCGATACAGTTGTAAGCAATCTATTTTTAAAGACAAAAAAGGCGACGGACAAAAATCCGTCGTCTGCGCAGGCCTTAAAAAGAAATGTAGTATATTATATATCTTTTAATATCTTAGTCAATTTATAGCTATAAAACAAAGCCTAAGTAATATATTAAGTCACACAAAATTTTAATGTTTTTTTAAATCAAATACGTACATTTTACGTGATGCGCGGAGAACTAAAAACTTTTACAGATTTATTATATGTATAGATAATAATAATTCTTATAATTTATCATTGTTAGAAGTCCCACGCTATAGGGCAACAAAATTATATGTTTATAATAATATTAAACTGATTTTCTTACTCACACTATCATATAATTCTCTCATATAAACTTTCATTTCGTTCAACCAGAACGATCCTCCTTTACTGGACTTATGATTACACACTGAGGTTTTTTTTTTGAAACGTATACAAGTCTCCAAGGTTGACATATTACAATACACTTCCATTTTCTGGTCTGGTCCCAAATAATATATACCTGCAACGAAACGTAAATCATTACCCATTAACGTAATCTACAATATGGATATTCCTCCCTATGATTTATATTCATTTTATTCCATAAAGATTAATAATATTATCAATATATTTATAGCGCATGCAGCCAAGAAGTGAAATTCCTTGTCAGATTCTGTGTTTTCAGATACCCACACCCTGGGAGTCTTTTAGTCAATAGTGAATAGGTTACTTCTAGGCAAACATGCTCTATCGTCAGCAACATCATCACCTACTTATCAAGTGAGATAGTGCGCTACCCAAATATTTGATTAAATGAAAAAAAAAAAACAAATATTTATCTGCTGCGGTCTTCCTGTCTGATTATAATTTAGGTGTCTTCAAGGCTAAAGTGAATAGGCTCGTAATAAACTAGAGCGTCTCACCATCAACGATTGCACCACTGCTTACCATTAGGTGGGATCGCAGTCAAGCACTAGTTCATGACAATAAAAAAAAAAACTGTGTATTAATATTACCCCAACCAATTACTATTTTTGATACAAAAGAGCTTTTTGGGCTAATTAATGCAAGTGAACTGGTTATCCTACGACAACCTGCGTTCACGCGGATCACATTCCATTTACAACTTTTATTAATACTAAAATTAAACAAAACTGATGTTCTTCTTACCACTTGGAGTTTTAACTGGTGTAGCTTTACAAGGAACCTCTGCTGGAGTCTCTTTAGTTCCAAACCCTTTTTTGTATTCTCCCACTGTAATATAAATATATTTCTTAAAATGTTCTTAGAATATTGCATTCGTTTTTATGAAGTTATGACTTTTCATATTTGTAACAGAATTTATGACTATACTAGGTACTTAGAGCAATGGTGGCCGAGTACTAATGGCCCCGAAATACAAGTAGGTTCAAACCCAGCCAGGCGCATTACTTTGTGTAATTTATTTCATCACCACTGTGATGGAAAACATCGTGAGGAAATCGGCAGTCCTAGAACCAAAAATTCTAAGACATGTGACATTCACTACCGCACTGGGCCCGCGTGGTGCATTACGGCCCATCCCCTCTCCTAGAGAGGAGGTCTGAGTCCCGGCAGTAGGAACTTAAAAGGCTGATTTTGCTACTAGGTACTTACCTCTTGAAGACACCGAACAAGAGCAAGCTCCAGGTGATCCTGGTATTCCAGGAGGTCCCACTGGACCTGGTGACCCCATTCGCTCTGCAGGTCCCTACAAAGATTATACACATTGATTTAGAGATAAGTATTTTAAATATGTAGTTCTTAATAATATTAGGTTTAGCATTGCGCATACTCTTAATATCGTTATTGATTCAAACTATGTCTTCAAGAGGGCCCTTCGTCTGCCTGTTGTAAACATGAGCATGATTAAAAAATTTAACGTTTCATCCAACGCAAATTTAATATATAAAGAGGTAACATGAAAAAAGAACGCAACGAGTGACGGCACTCAATCGAATATTTCTTTAAAACTTGATCCAGGAAATACGTGTTTTTACGAAACTTCAACACATTATTATTCATACAATTGCCGCAAAATACAATGTTTCTTACAATTTTACCGCTTTCTCCTCGTCCTCCTTTAGCTCCTGGAAGTCCAGGCATTCCCTGTAATGAAATAAGTAGATTAATTTTATTGAAAGAAATATTATTATTACTATTTGTATTTCTGTGAGACTTACAGGTGAACCATCTTTTCCTTTTTCACCTTGAATTCCGGGTGGGCCTTGACGCCCCTGAAAATGACAATCAGCATTAAAGGACAACGGCGAGGACATTGTTAATGAAATTATTAAGTGTCTACATAGGTCACCATGATATACAGGATTATTTGTAAAAAGTCATAGAACAAAAGCTGTTGTAAATTATATTAGTAATACAGCCCTGCAAAGTTCGACTTCTGCGAAGCAGTAATGCTCGCCAAGGAGGAGGCCGACTGCATCAGGCAACGGCGTTCTCGCCGCCGCCACCGCCTGGATTCTGATCCCGATTTCCGGCCACCGTAGGCGCGGGCTTGCGGACAGTGAGCAATGGGTAGCTCGCTGTCCATCCGTCCGGTAACTGTCCAGACTAAGCCCAAGTCGTCGGCGGCGCGCACTGTTCCCGCGCGCCTCAAGGAATTGTCAGCAACAGTAGGGACCCAGCCTACTGGGGCCAGGGTTAGTTTCGAAAGACAGCTCGAGCCCTGGTATGAAGGCTAGAAGGAACGGGGTGGGTCTTTTAGTCAATTAGAGTCTGACATTATCTCCCGCTCCGCCCAAGAGCGGGCAATGTCATTGGATATTTTTTCCCCACCTTAAAAAAAGACCTGCAAGGTTGTTAGTGTTTTACAAATAACCCTGTAAGTGTATACCGTATTATAATTATATGTAATTAATAAATTTACTAAATTTTATCAAATCAAGCCAACGATCAAAATATATATTATTAATAAATTGACTATATTTGTTACAATAAAAAATAATCATGGTTTATTTATTTTTTATTTTTTTGCCGGCTTGATTTCATGGCTAACAGTCACGCTAAATTGAAGTTTTGATCTTGCCTCTATTATAAATCTTGGTTAAGTAACATAGTATGCTATACTTTATGCATAATACAATACATAAAGTATGCTTAGAAAATATAATTTTACATTGTATAATAAGAATAATAATTAAAACATTTTACAAAAAAATAGTTAAAATACCCGACTTCACTACAAAATAAAAATTTACGTCGGTATTAAATAATATAAACAAACTTTTACTATAAGTGTATCATAACTTAAAAGTTTTAGTTATTTATACACTTGTAGTTAGAGTCTAAACATTGCTAGGATATATTGATGAAGTCTCCATGTCTACCTTCCAGTTCCATCATCAGATCAGTTTGATAGTACCTTATAGTCAAAGTGCATATCTAATGAGTTCAAACATGGCTAGGATACATTGAGTTCTGGTGCCTGCCTTCCGGCACCTTCATTATCATCAGATCATTTCGATGATACCATTTCCAAAATTCAGAACCATTAATTTATTTGTTTTTTCATAACTGATATGACAAACCTTGTATTTGATAAATTATGTGATATTTTTTAGCACAATAATTTTAATGTGGAATATTAAAAGTACATCGTCGTTTTAATGGAGAAATTGTGCGATTTTAACAACTGCGCAAAATTGACGTGAAACTAGCTCTCATCGCTTGTCTAAGTCTTTACTAAGTTAAGACTATTTTGTAAGACTTACATCGGTACCATTTCTTCCATTTTCTCCTGGAACTCCGGGCGGACCCTAAAAACCAAAATCACTATTAAAAATCTTTGAAAGTTAGATGAAACATGCCCAAGGAATTCTGCAGATTGGCGCGACGTAACCCTAATCAACTCGTAGAAGAATTCTACCACAGGTTTTTGCATCGGTGTTGCATACCGTTCCTGTTTTAAAGAGCATTGATTGATCTACATGAGCGTACTGAACTTTGAAGTAAAATAGTCCTAAATATATTCAAATGTCTACTGACAAGTATCGTCGTAGTGTTACAATTAAAAGAATATACAACTGAGTGTCCATTAAAATATTTTAGCGATTTGAGCGTACTGAACTTTGAAGTAAAATAGTCCTAAATATATTCAAATGTCTACTGACAAGTATCGTCGTAGTGTTACAATTAAAAGAATATACAACTGAGTGTCCATTAAAATATTTTAATATCTGTCTATCGCATACAAGTGTGCTCTGGACATCTGAAGTCGCAAGGCGGCTCGAGCACGGGTTTGCGGTCGGTGAGCAATGAGTTGCTCGCCATCCGTTAAGAACCAAGCCTGAATCGACGATGTTTCGTGTTACACACACGCCTCAAAGAAACGTCTGTAAAATTGACAGCACCAGTTAGGACTGATGCTCGCCAGAGCTGCGGATTGTATTAAAAAAATACATCATTTAACATTGTGGGTGTTCAAATAGATTTAAAAAGAAAAAAACGAATTGTCAATTTGTCAAAATGACTTTTAATTTAAAAAATGTACTTATATTATAAAAGTGAATAAAAATGAAAACAAAATAAACATTTTGGTCCTTAATCGAGCCGGATTGTGCTAATGCGCAATAAACATAATGAGCAACAATAGATTTAATAATAAATACATATAACATGAAAAAAATTATTATCGATCCGAGTGCTTGTTGACGTTGCTAAGCGATTTTATTTGCTACTACAATGGAGGAGCTTTTTTTGTATCAAGATGAGTTATGCAATAATTTGATGAAAGCTGAGAGAAATTATAAAAAGACTCCGAAAGAACGGATTAAGCGACAGTATCTGGAAACGAGATTAGAGGTGCTAGAACAGCTATTTAAGGATTTTAAGGATGGTCACAAGGAAATAGTTGCCAAATCGAGAGGTAAGAAGGAACCATATTTTACGGAAGGTAAATATGAGATTTTTGAGGAGTTATATGTGCAATATAAATCAAACATACGAGAAGCTTTGCAACAGTTCTTACCACCAGTTTCCGAGTTGCCTTACCTAGCAGTTAACAATAGCGCGAACAATAATTGCAGTGAAGTAAAATTACCCCGCATACAATTACCTACCTTTGGGGGTAAATACGAAGAATGGCAAACCTTTTATGACATGTTTTCCTCATTGATACACAATAATAGGAGTATTTCATCAGTACAAAAATTACATTACCTTAAAAGCAATTTGAATGGAGAAGCGTTAAATCTGCTGAGCAATTATTCAACGACTGATGCCAATTATGAGGAAGCATGGCAGCAATTGGTTCGGCGTTATAATAACAAGCGTTATAACTGCAATGCTGTTTTGAAGACTTTGTTCGGCATAAAGAAAATTCAGAACGAGTCAGCCAATGCAATAAGAAGTTTATTAGATACGACGTCCACCTGTCTTAAATCGATGGAGAACTTGGGCATTAGTACTAAGACCTGGGACATGATTATCATTTACTTAGTCATTTCAAAATTAGACTCTGAATCTATCAAACAATGGGGACAGCAGTTAAATATGACATGTGAGGAGTTACCCACTTGGATTCAATTGAGAGAGTATTTAGAATATAGATTCCGGTCCTTAGAAATGATCGATGTGAATGGGAATCGCACCGCACAAGCTAAGCCTGCTGCTAAGTCGAAATCTTTTCACGCATCTGTGGAAAAAGAGAAGGAGAGCATGTCTAAGGCTAAACAAGAGTGTCCAATGTGTCATGAAGTTCACTATCTCAATCAGTGCAAACGTTTTAGCCTCATGACACCTAAGGAGAGACAGGACTTCGTGCAAACCAGTAAATTATGTTTCAATTGCCTGGCACCGACTCATGCGGCAGTCAAGTGTCGTCAGTCATTCAGCTGCAGGAAGTGTGGGAGGAGACATCACACGATGTTGCATTTTGAGCGAGAGGACAGGGAGTCAGCCAGTGGCCAGGAGCAGGCAGCCGCAGTGTCACCGAGTGAAACACAACAGGCGAGAGCGAGTACAACGAGAGGTGACACAACCATTACTGCTACATTTTCTAGAGGAGAGCTACAACCCAACAGCGTGTTACTTGCGACGGCCAAGGTTAAGGTATTCCGTCCTAACGGTTTCAAATATATAATTCGAGCTTTACTTGACCAAGGGTCACAGGCATCTTTTGTATCTGAGTCAACTGTGCAATTCCTAGGTCTTTTGCGTAAGCCAGTAAGTGGCTGGGTGTCAGGGCTAGGAGATGGTCGTATGAAAATAAAATACACGGTTTCACTTCGCCTGGAATCGCGTCATAATCCAGCTAGTTATATTCTTGTTAACGCTTATGTGCTGAATTCTTTAACGTCACTACTTCCTTCTACCAATGTGAGTACTTCCGAATGGGTGGAAATGAATAGCCTTCCTTTAGCTGATCCTACATACGCCACGCCAGGTAAGATCGATATTTTACTAGGAGCAGAGGTTTACAGCGAAATATTGCTTGATGGTGTTATGAAACATCCTGATGGTAATTTGATAGCACAGAATACGGTATTTGGATGGATTTTGTCAGGAAAAATGTCAAAATGTTCTCGAGCGTTAGTAAAAGATAATCTCATTAGTATGCACACACAGATTAAAGAGGATGATTTACTTAAACAATTTTGGGAGATTGAAAATGAGCCTAATTTAATAAAAAACGAGATGACTAATAGCGAGAAAGCATGTGAGGATTTATTTGATTTAACAACAGTAAGAGACAAGGAGGGGAGATTTGTAGTGAGATTACCTTTTGCAACGGACGATCCTAAGTGTCAATATGGTAATACAGAAGGAAGAGCAGTGAAGAGGTTGGAATATCTGGAAAGAAAGTTAGCTAAGGATGCAAAGTTAAGAGAAGATTATAATCGAGTAATGAGTGAGTATTTGAGTATGAATCATATGAGGTTAGTATCTGAGAGTGAGTTACAAAACTCTAACGCTGTCTATCTTCCTCACCATGCTGTGGTGAGAGAAGATAAAGACACCACAAAAGTGAGAGTCGTCTTTGACGCTTCGAGCAAGGGTGACAACAATGTGTCACTAAATGATGAGCTACTTGTTGGACCGAGGTTACAACAAGATTTGAGACATATTTTGATGAAATGGCGTCATTATAAAATCTGTATCGTTGCCGATATAATAAAAATGTATCGGATGGTGAGAGTGGCAGACGAGGACACGGATTTTCAGAGAATTGTCTGGAGATTTGATCCATCAGAGCCCATACAACGTTACAAAATGTTACGTTTGACATTCGGTACAGCTTGCGCGCCATATCTAGCTGTCAAAGTATTACACAGACTTGCTGAGATAGAGAATGAGAAGTATCCATTAGCTGCGAGAATAACAAAGCAATGTTATTATATGGATGATCTAATAACCGGTTGTGACACGGTTACTGAGGCAATAAAAATATATGAAGAGATGAATGAGTTAATGAGAAGCGGTGGTTTTGAGTTACAGAAATGGAATAGTAATAATGAAAGGTTTTTGGAGCAGATTGGAAGGACTGAGTTGAGCGAAAAGCAAACTATTAAATTCAATGATCTAATCAAAGTATTGGGGTTGAGTTGGAACAGAAAAAACGATAATTTTGAGTACGTGTTGAATTTAACTGAACCCAAAGGTTTAGTCACTAAAAGACAGGTGTTATCTGAAGTAGCGAGATTGTATGATCCGTTAGGCTGGATTGCCCCAGTGATAGTTAAAGCTAAGGTTTTAATTCAGAAATTATGGAAATCCGGTCTTGAATGGGATGAATGTTTGACGGATGAATTATTTTGTGAGTGGCTAAAATACAGACAAGAGCTTATAGATTTGAAAAATCTAATTATACCTAGGTGGGTAAATTTTACACGTGATTGTAAGAGAGAGTTACACGTATTCTCTGATTCTTCAAGGACAGCTTTTGCAGCAGCAGTTTACATACGAGTAATTGATAGTTCAAATAAAGTGCATGTATATTTACTGACTGCTAAAACTCGAGTTGCCCCAATCGTCAAAGAGGTATCTATTCCAAGACTTGAATTGTGTGGTGCCACCTTAGCAGCAAAGCTTATAATGTGAGGTATCACAAGTTCTAGAGATACCTAAGGAACACCTCTATGGATGGACTGACTCCACCATAGTGTTAGCATGGCTCAAAGGAGGCTCAAGTCGATGGGTGACATTTGTGAGTAACAGAGTGTCCACTATATTAAATATAATGGATTATCACCAGTGGAGTCATGTTTCATCTGAAACAAACCCAGCCGACTGTGCTTCTCGCGGTCTGCAGCCAAAAGAGTTGAGTGAGTATGAATTGTGGTGGAAGGGACCGCAATGGTTGTCAGAAACCACAATACATACAAATAACAAAACTATAGAAGACACAAACGAAGAGGAAAGAATCCAATCTTTAACTGTTGTAACTGACGTTGACGAAGAATTTATTTGGTCAAAATATTCATCGTTAATTAAGCTATTAAAAATTGTATCTTATTGTAGACGAGTTTTGATTTATAAATTGCAAAAACATATTAGACCTACACTACCTAAATTTATTACTCCAAGTGAAATGAATGATACTTTACTAGCATGTATTAAACAAGTACAAGAGTGCGAGTTTTCACTTGAAATAAAACAGTTAAAGGTTGGACAATATGTGCCTAAAAGAAGTAAGTTACGATCTCTTTGTCCATTTTTGGATCAAAAGGGAATACTAAGAGTAAGTGGCCGCATTGAAAATTCGGACACGTGTTATGACACGAGACACCCAATAATTATGCCTGGTAAACATCATTTTACCAAGCTTTTAATCGCGGATGCTCATACAAAAACATTGCACGGTGGTCCACAGATTATGTTAAATTATCTTAGAAGCAAATATTGGATCTTACGTGCCAAGGAACGTGTTAAAAAATATTATAGAGAATGCACTATTTGTTTGAGATACTCCACGAAGAAGACTACTCCTATAATGGGTCTGCTTCCAGAGGCAAGGTTAAAACCCAGTAAGCCATTCAAATCTACTGGTGTAGATTACTGTGGCCCTGTGTTTATAAAATTTTCACGAGGTCGAGGAGCTAAGTCTTATAAAAGTTATATTTGCATATTCGTATGTATGGTTACTCGAGCAGTTCATTTAGAAGCAGTAACCGATATGACTGCCAAAGGTTTTATTGCTGCGTTCAGGCGATTTACTGCTCGTAGAGGTCATTGTCAAGATATTTATAGTGACAATGGCACTAATTTTGTTGGCGCCGATAAACAAATGCGAGAAATGTTGAGTAATGCCAAATCATCTCTTCCTGGAGAAATTAAGGAGTTACTTTCCTTAGAAAGAACCACTTGGCATTACATTCCTCCACACTCGCCTAACTTCGGCGGACTGTGGGAATCTTCGGTACGTAGTACAAAAACCCATTTAAAAAAAGTAGTCGGAAATAATACTCTTACTTACGAAGAAATGTCGACTGTTCTGGCGCAAGTGGAGGCGTGTTTAAACTCGAGGCCAATTTCTTTGTTAAGTGATGACCCAACTGATCCACTACCCTTGACACCAGGTCACTTCTTGGTAGGTGAACCATTGTTGAATATTGCGGATGAGGATTATACTAATTGTAATGTCGTTGGTTTGGACAGATGGCGATTGACGCAAAAAATTGTAACAGACTTTTGGAATAGGTGGTATAAAGAATACCTAGTTAATTTAAATCAAAGGTATAAATGGAACACTAAACGTCAAGAACCAGAAATAGGTGATGTTATAGTTTTAAGGGAAGACAATGTTCCGCCAGCTAAATGGTTACTAGGTAAAATCATTAGAAAATATCCTGGACCTGATAATGTAACTCGAGTTGTATCTGTAAAGTGTAAAACCGGAGAATTTAAGCGTCCAGTGAGCAAGATTTGTATTTTAACAAAGTGACATATAGGTACCTAATTATGCTTAATGTTACCAGCGTTAGATGTTGTTTAAAATTTCGTAAAGGCCTATTTTTATTGTTTTAAAAGTTCAGTGTTTATGTGTATTTATTTACTTACCGCAAAATAAGTAAGATACAGGTTGGTGCAAGTTTTATTTGTTATGATAGTTTAGAGGTTAATTTTGTGTTATGTTTAAAAAAAAAAAGGGGAGATATATGTGTTAAGTTTATTTATATATTTTGAGTGTAAGTTGGTAGTTAAAGAACTATGTTCTTTGGCGGGCGGAATGTTCAAATAGATTTAAAAAGAAAAAAACGAATTGTCAATTTGTCAAAATGACTTTTAATTTAAAAAATGTACTTATATTATAAAAGTGAATAAAAATGAAAACAAAATAAACAGTGGGTTTTGGCCAGTAAAAAAACTGAGACACCCCGTGGCTCCGTCTAAAGTGGAAGAAGTCAATACTAAATAAAACGTTATAATCGGTTTTACTTTTGATGTTTTTACATCAGCCTTTTTAATGTTCCCACTGCTGGGACTCAGGCCTCTCTAGAAAAGGGTATGGGCCGTAATCCACCACGCGGGCCCTGTGCGGGTTGGTGAATGTCACATATCTTCGAATTTTTGCTTCAAGGTGCCGGTTTCCTCACGATGCTTTCCTTCACCGTTTTCGAACCCGCAACCTATTACTCATAAGTCGGGGCCGTTACTACTCGGCCACCACTGTTCTTAATGAATAATTTTAGTTCAGTCGCCCAATACAGTCATTAGATACCGAAAATAAATAAAAAGTCAACCACACATCCGTCATTTAAACACTATCCTCCTTGTCTCTAAGTAGTTTTAAACCCCTATATTCAAAGTTTTTTCCTTCATTCGTCTCTATGACCTCTAATTTGGAAGTAACAGCCTCACGTAGCTTCGGCGCGCACTGTTCCCGCGCGGCGCGTACTGCTCCCGCGCGCCTTAAGGAGTTGTCAGCAATAGCAGGGACCCAGCTGGGTTGAAGCCTACTGGGGCCAGGGTTATCCGAAAGGAAACTCGAGCCCCGGAATGAAGGCTAGAAGGAACAGGGTGGGTTTTTTAGTCTGTAAGAGTCTGACACTATCTCCCGCTCCGCCCAAGAGCGGGAGTTGTCATTGGATGATTTTTTCCCACCTAAAAAAGCCTCAAGTAGCTTATGAATTTAAATTAAATTAATCAAGTTTTTTTTTATTGACACAGCTGTTTAGTCGGTTTGGTTTTTGGAAAGTTGGTTTAAAATGGACTTCTCTACAACTCGGTGCCCAATTAATAGATGACCAATTTTGTTTTTGACTAAATGTTGCCAGAAACATAATATTTTCTTACCTCTTTTCCATTTTCACCAGGTTCTCCCTTTAAACCTTGTAATCCATTTGTGCCCTGATGAAGGATGAACAGTAATTATAAGAAAATATAAACAAATTAAACCCAATAGATGATAAAAAGTAGGACACGTAATTAATTCTTTTCAATATTACGACTACCGTTTTAGAAATGTATTCTTTAAAACCATTCCAGAAAAAAAAAAAAATAGAAATGAAAACTGAAAAGCAAGTTTAGAAATTTTAAGTAGAATATTTACATTTAGTTGCTTGAAAGGCTTTTGCAAATACGTAGATCTAAAGGTTCCAAGAGTATATAAAAAAACTGGGCAAGTGCGAGTCAGGCTCACTCACTGAGGGTTCCGTGCAAACTACAATTCCCGATTGGAGTCTCGAAGATTTTTCCGAATTCCTTTTTTTTTATGACCTTGGTAACAATAAACTTACTGTTTTCAGATTTTTCCTATAATTGTGCTATAAGATCTTGCTTTGTGCCAAATTTTAGGATTCTGCGTCAACGGGAAGGACCTTATGAATTTCGATCTTTGAGAGTATAAAAATATACGTTTTTTTGCAACATAAACGGCCGTATCTTGTTTTTTCGTTAACGTTAAAAAATGTTTGATTTTTTTACAGCTTGAAGGGACCGTAGACCTGAGTATATGGTTTTAATTTCAACTCGATACCTTCTCACGTTCTTGAGATAAAGGATCTTGACAGACAGACAGACAGACGGACAATAAAGTAATCCTATAAGGGTTCCGTTTTTTTTCCCTTTGAGTGAGTATGTACAAAGTTTAAATTCTAATCAACCAATGTTTAATGTGGTAAAAATGTCACATAATAAAAATAATGTAGGAAGGATAAATTTACGGTTTTCTAATTAATTTATAGTTTTAGTTCATGGAACCCCAAGCGAACGCCGGCGTTCGCGCACCTATTGTCTTTCTATTGTGTCTCTAATTACCACGATTGAAAGGCCGATTGTCTTATTTTTCTCAATTGTGAGCTAATGTATTTAAATGATATAATTTTAATGCATTTTAATAAAGTAGCTTATTATATATATTCGCGAGCTTGAAACAGAGATTTCTCTTTTTTATTATAAGCTTTGAAGCATTACAATTTAGATATTTTGGAAATTCTTTTATATTTTGTTTACTAGAGCTAAAAACAATTTAAACTAACAAATAAAAGAATGCAAGTATATTCCTCATTATTTGCTGAAAACTTACATTGATCCCTGCTTCTCCTTCTGCTCCTTTAAAACCGGGTTCACCTTGTAGTCCCTTAAAGTAAGAATATATTTTATTTTCCTTAGACAAATAGAATAAGTGCATAAAGTATAATTTTAATCAAAATAAAAAGAAAGAAAAAGGATAGGAATGAAAAGAAAAAAAAATACTGACAAAGAAATTTTTATTTCATTATCTTCTTTTCTTTATCAAGGTCAAAAATCTGCTTTTGTATTTTAAAAGTAGATTATTCACCTTGATAAAGGAAAAGAAATCCAGCAGCTTTTTTCGCGTGAAAGTAATTTTCTCCATACAAATTTCGAACACCTGCTTTAATCCTAGTACCTGTGTAATCTAATGCATGTCTGCGCCCTATAAGGAACCTCCCTGTTAAATTTTAAGTTTGTAGGTGTTACAGTTTCTAAGATTTCACGATTAATCAGTGAGTGATATTTCGCTTTTATATAGAAGTTTAAAACACGATACACAACTCACTTGTGTTCCTGGTTCTCCATTTGCACCGGCTATACCAAGAGCTCCAATGGGACCCTAAAGTGAATAAAAAACTAAGTAAGTTATTTTTCATATAGAGTAACAAACAAATACACATAAACATTTTTACCTTTCTAAGAGTGTAATACTTACAGGAATTCCAGCATCACCTATCTCACCACGCTCCTTTTTTATTTTACCGTCCTAAAAAGAAAACTTTTGTAAGTTAAAGCGTATATTTCACCAGGCACGGTGTATTCTAATTTCAACTTTCTAAAATAGGGCAATGGAAACAGAATGACAACTTCAAGGGGGTTCCTCAAAAAGAACAACCCATTCATTATTCGTACGGCTAAAGAGTGGAATACCCTGCCGGAGTCTGTGTTTCCTGATAGCTACAACCTAGGGGTCTTTAAGTCGAGAGTGAGTAGGTTACTTCTAGGCAAGCGTGCTCCATCGTCGGCCACATCATCACTTACCATCAGGTGAGATAGTGGTCAAACGCGAGCCTATCAATAATAATAAAAAAAAAAACAGCATCAGTAATGAGAGCACAATCGATTTTCTTGCTGTCTGTACCGTTTTTCCCAAACGTTGAATGCGGTAACTGCGATCACAGATTTTAATAATAATATCTATCAAATCATTTTTGTATTTTACCATTTCTATGGTAAAGAAAAGGAAAAATAAAAAAGGGAAGGAAAAACTGGCATTTCTGTCCATGACCTTCAACCAGCCCTGGCAATTGCCAATAATCCAAAATTTTATATAGGACTAGCTTTTACCCGCGGCATCGCCCTTCTACATAAAATATAGCCTATGTCACTTAGGAATAAAGCAGCTTTCTATCTGTAAAAAAAAATTTCGTAATTGGACCAGTACTTCCAGAGATTACCTCCTGAAAACATTTAGATTAGATTAGTGTAGATTGACAAGTGATAGAGAAAAGATAAACAAATTACTTAACCATTACTTTAAGTGGATACTTACTAAGTTCAAACGGCAAATAGCTGAAAAAAAAAAAAACATTGAAAAATGGACGGGAAGTCAGAAAGTACACACTAGTCAGAAAGTAGGCACTTGATATGACGTACTGATAACGATTCAGATACCCCCAATTTTACTGAAGCTATTAGATATAGTCTGTCTAATAAGTCAACCGACTTGGGAATTTTGTTTAATATTTAATCATTTAAAAAATAAAAATATTCTGTACTTTTAATAAGGTTCTTCGGTTAGTAAACAATGATCTCTATCTCTTAATCAACCTTGATTATTGAACTCGTGTTGACTACATCAAATTTCATTAAATCCTAATAATTATCGAAGTCGTGTAACTTATTAGACAGGCTCTAACCTAGACAACTCCGTGGTCTATGGTTACAAGGTGCAATATTTTTATGCTCGATACACACAGCAAGGGATACCGGATTTTGTATTTTATATATTAGTATTATTGATATTGTAATGTGTGCGTCTATTTAGGCGGAATAAACATGTTTTCTTTCGTCTTTCTTCTATTTGGTATAGGTAGTCAGATTATAAAGTCTTAAAATTTATTAGAAATTTTATTACCCGAAGTTAAATCCAGCTCAAAATAGTTTTGGTAACGCTTTGTTTTCCCATGTATTATACGAGTATTTTAAAACTTTTTATCTGACTGTACTAAGCTGAGTGTTTCCGAATCGGCAGTAAGTCTTCGATATTGCGTTGGGTATTTCTTACATTCATTTTCACCATGTTAATAATATAATAAAATAAAACAATGGAATACCCAGAATTTCGAAATGCGACGTTATCAATGTATGAGGATAATTTATCACAATATCATATTAGGAAGGGGGAAAAAATTTCAATAAACCCGGATAATGGTACTCGTAGTAATGAATGTTCTATAATATTGTTACGCCATTAAACGTGAACGAGCCATATCTCTGAGAAATTAATGAGTAGCATTAATTAATTAAAACGCATTGATGTTCGAAAGATCTAGAATGGTGGTACGTAAGAAAAAATCTCGAAACATCTACATAAGTGGGTACCATTATTATTTTTCAAATAATAATAGTCGGTAGGTACATAAATAGATAAGCGAAATGGTACTTTCCGCTATTTAACAATAAAGTTGAAATTCACGTGAACGAGACTTTTTGTACATCGCGCAATAAAAATTATTTATGGCCCCGCGACGCGACCCTATTATTCTGGACTGATCTTGAGACGTCGATATCTAGAATTTTCTTCGCTTCGCATATAAATACGAGCCCCCGAGCGGAAGTTAGACAGTTTTGATTTCGACTGCGAACAAGAGCGAACTACCTAAGTATGTGAAATGATTTTATCAAAGTCAAAGTCAAAGTATTTATTAGTGTGCTTTTTTATATAAAGACCTAAGCGATATTATAACGGGATTCTAGTGTTCATTGCGACTCGGATTGTTTTTGACTGGACTGATTTGTTATTGTTTCTGGTGAATAAAGTTCTCTGTTAGTAAACCGGCATTTAATTAACCACGTACGCAACAATATAACTATGCCAACTTCCTATAATACAACATCCTGACTAGCTAACATCCTTATAAAGTATTATGCATGATCCCATGGAACTAAATGATTGCTAAAAATAATATAATTAATTAAGTTATTACAGATAGGCTGTATAGAGATTAAGTTATAATTAGGTACTTAATAGTCAAGGAAATAATTTATTTATATTGTAGGTTTTTATTCCCATGTAATTGCTTATAATACAGATTATTATAATACTAGCTTTTATAATAATAATAATTCCTTCGTGCCCCCACCCCGTTCCTTCGTGCCTTTCATACCAAGGCTACCTTTCGGAGCTAACCCTAGCCCCAGTAGGCTTCGATCCAGTTGGGCCCCTGCTATTGCTGACAATTCCTTGAGGCGCGCGGAAACAGTGGAAGTGACACTAATTGTTTTGTCAGGTCATAGGTTTGTTGCACAATCGTAGTTATAAACAGTCTAAAAGTCATCAGTAATTGTTCACCAAACACAAAAAGGGTCGAAGGACGAAAGATTTTTTCATTTAAATGAAGTAGAGGTGGGTTAATTCATCTTGATCATTTCTCTTTGATTATGATAAATTGATTACAGAATTATTTTAAATGCCGCACAAATACATAAGAGTTTGATTCGAATTGCTAAGGCTAAGAACGCACGAAGCGGTTTTCACCCGCGTCCATCGCGGTTGCGGGGCGAGCCCGCAGCTTCTATAAAATGCAGATATAAAGGGCTATTTGAACACTTGCTAACTTTCAGGACTATGTTATTGACATAATAAACAACAACTTTTGTTTTTTTTTTTTCATTTAAAAATGTGTCATATTTTAGTTCACCATTCATGCACCCCTCATTCATACCCTTTCGGTGCGGGCACGCTCGGCGTACTTTGTACTTTTATTCTTGTTTACTTTGTGTATAATTATAACCGTTATGCTGTATCTGTACCGAATAAAAGAATTTCTATTCTATTCTATTCTATTCAATATGTACAAAAATAAAAATATTCAAATTGAACGTACTAAATATTACGAAGTCTAAGCAAAGAAAGCGGTAGTACAATAGCGGAGGGGAGTGGGGATCGGGTGGCTGGGATGCTTGATGAGTTTCTGTCGCACCATTCGGACTTAGGTAGTGTAAAGCAAAAAAAAATAATTGAAATATGTTAAATAGAACAACGCAATCTTGAAGGTTTGTTTTTGGTCATGACGCGTATTAAAACCGCTTCGTGAGATCTAAGACTAACAATTCTCTGTCTTTCTCTCTTCTCTCGTAGAAAAATAATTCATAAAGTTCCTGCCACAGAACCATATATATGACGTTTTTCACAACGCGAGCTGGTACCTATTTTGGCATTTATCATAATCCAAAGCTTTTCTCTATTCACATACATAAAAAAAAAAATATTCTGCTTACTATATTTTTTCGTACACTTTCTCTCGGAATAGCTCGTCGGCTGAAACAAAAAAAATAAGGCTAATTCCAAAAATAGTGAAGGTGAATTGAGTTTACAGCAATATTTACATTACAACAAAAAAAAAAATTGATTGTTTATTATTTTATACTTACTGAAGTCACTTCTGGAATTTTTATTTGTGCTGAAACAAAAAAAAAACAGCCTTATATTATATATTATTTTTTTGGTACGGTCAACAAAACAAAGCCCTTACCCATGGGACCTCGCGTTTAAATAATTGATGAGTTAGTTTACAAGCATTTTTTTTTTGAGGTAGTAATTCATCAGCAGGGACCCAGCCGGGTCGAAGCCTACTGGGGCCAGGGTTATCCGAAAGGGCGGTCGAGCCCCATATGAAGGCTAGAAGGAACGGGGTGGGTCTTTTAGTCAGTAAGAGTCTGACACTATCTCCCGCTCCGCCCAAGGGCGGGGGATGTCAATGCATGATTTTTCCCACCATAAAAACCGGCCAAGTGCGAGTCGGACTCGCCCATGAAGGGTTCCGTAGCAGCAAGTAACATAATATAAAAGTTCTTGTAATGTGTTGTAACTTTGATCGATGTTTTAATAATAGTGTATTTTTTTCGGTTTATGACGCATTAAAAAAAAACTACTTACTGGATTTCGTTCAAACCAATTTTCGTTGGTAGTTTTTATAGTAATGTACATCATATATTTTTTTTAGTTTTATCATTCTCTTATCTTGGAAGTTAGAGGGGGGGGACACACATTTTACCACTTTGGAAGTGTCTCTCGCGCAAACTATTCAGTTTAGAAAGAAATGATATTAGAAACCTCAGTATAATTTTTGAAGACCTATCCATAGATACCCCACACGCATGGGTTCGATGAAAAAAAAATTTTTGAGTTTCAGTTCTGTGAAAATCTTAATGCGGTTCACAGAATACATCTACTTACAAAGTTTCAACAGTATAGCTCTTATAGTTTCGGAAAAAAGTGGCTGTGACATACGGACGGACGGACAGACAGACAGACAGACAGACATGACGAATCTATAAGGGTTCCGTTTTTTGCCATTTGGCTACGGAACCCTAAAAAAAATAAAAAAAAAGGTAGTAATTCATCCAATGAATTCTTTCACTTTAAAGTGGAGCAAGACGCGTGCCAGAATTTTATTAACTATAACTAAAACCACTGCCACCTATGTCCCTCAGTTGCTCTTTACGTTGTACGACCACAGGTTTCCTTTTCAAGACTTCCCCTTGGCCCTAACTGTATCAGCCCTGCTGGGCCCCTACGGGTTGGCTCCTGGTAACGCGCTCGTCATCTAAGGATGATGAAGGTTCTCGATTACATCTGCTGTCTACACGGATTGAAACTAGCAAGGCAACCCCTGTTGGGACGCTGGATTGCAACCATCAGTAGCCCGATTCACGTAATGAAAACCGTAACGATATCGTAGCGATTTAGTAGTTTAGACCATTTCCGTATTCACATCCATCAATCGAGTTTGAACGACACCAATATTAAAGTCGTCGATTAAAAAAAATCTGTATTACATTGTCCTGGTAGAATACTTATTAATGAAACTGGTAATAAGTCGATAGATCGTGAATACCGCTTTTAGATAGGACTTCGATCGAACGACTTTAAATCTTCAACGATATTTGGCTTTTTTGATTTTACGTAAATCAGGCTACTGGTCCATGCTTTAGCGCCCCTGTGTTTCATCATCATCTTTCTGCCCTAGTCTCGTTTTATTTGGGCTCGCCGCAACACGTTTTTTCTTTCATTCTGTCCTGTCATTCGTCACGCTATCACTAACTCCCTTTTCTTTCATATCACTTCTCACACACTACATCCATCTTTTCTTTGGCCTCCCTCTTCCCCTCCATCCACCCACATGTAAACTCATAACATAGCGCCGCTGTGTTTATGAGAAAATATTTGCTCCTAATTCTTGTTTTTAACCTTTCAATCGTGATAATGACAGACACAATTGAAAGACAATAGGTGCGCGAACGCCGGCGTTCGCTTGGGGTTTAATGAATTAATAGAAAACTATGAAATTAGTGTATGAATAAGTACTTCATGAATAAAATAAAATATGACCTGTTTATTATGGCGTCTACTTCAGGTAAACACAATTTTTCCTTAACACATCTTTAAATGGGTTACCATAAGTTGCATTGTTCACCTCATCGTTTTAGTTTTACATGACCTTGAAAGTTAAACCATGACCTCGATTATACTAACAGTTAACTTGGGAAAAAATAATAATAATATTCCTCAAATTTCACAGAACGCCGTCTAGTCCCATATTAAGTAGACTCTGTGCTATGAGTACAAGACAGCGGTTACTTATATATTTCTAAATACATTCATATTATAGACTAGCTTCTGCCAGCGGTTCCACTCGCATGAGAATGGGTTTCTCCTCCTCCTCTTCTTACTCTCGCCTACGTTATAAAAGAAAACCTAGTGCAAAATTTCACGCTCTTAGTCCCAGTACTTTTTTTTTATGGTGGGAAAAAATCATCAAATGACAACCCCCGCTCTTGGGCGGAGCGGGAGATAGTATAAGACTCTTACTGACTAAAAGACCCACTCCGTTCCTTCTAGCCTTCATACCGGGACTCGAGATATCTTTCGAAACTAACCCTGGCCCTGTGTTCCAGTACTTTCTGCTGTGCGTTTTTATGTCAATCAGTCACTTTCTCCGTTATATTACAAAATAAAATTACACTCAGACACAGGACAAACAATCGTGTTCAATACATAATCGTTTGTCTTGGGTGGTAATCGAATCTACGACCTCTAGCATGGCAGTCAATGCCACTAATCACTAGACCAGCAGGCCAGTCAATAACATATTTAGTCAAAGTACAATAAATTACTTTTGAGACAGGCAAAACGTTGAGCAGAATATAAATATGATGAAATAAATTATTAAGTACTTACCTGATGTATTTTGAAGCCCATAAGTTACAAAAACCAGAAATACTATGCACGATGGTAATTTAACGTCCATTTTTACAAACACCAGAGCCACACTGACATGAATAGGAAAACAGATATCCTTTGGTATTCATGGAATTTATTTTTCCGTGTCCAATCTATTTATAGATGGAGATGTCATGCTTTTAGGAGATGTTATTGCTTAGTATCTACACTATATATATATATATTATAAAGAGGTTGTTTTTTTGTTTGTAAGAGGTAATCTCTGAAAGTACTGGTACGCGGTTAAGCCACGGGCAAAAGCTAGTATCAAATATAAAATACCCCTTTTACGCAGAAAATAAATAGGGTGGATAAATAAAATAGCACTTAATTCAAGTATTGGTTGCATTTATTAGTGTTTTTAAAAATATAGTTACGTAAAATAAAAAAATAAAACAGTATTATATGCTTCCTTATTTGAAGAACTTTGAATATCTAGAAATTACAGTTAGAATCGAATAAAAAAATACATAATCTAATAGTTTACAGTAATAATGAAACGATATCCAATTATAATGTATTTTACTCATAGAAAACACAATTTTTTATTAGTAATCTGAAAAGCTTCACTGTAATAATTTAATTTAGGAATTCGTACATCAATAATAGGTAATCTATTTACTATAAAACTTTCCAGTTCAATATAAGTTGACGCCTCTGTAGAACTTCTACCCTGAAATAATAAATTATCGTAATTAATGACACTGAGTTACTGTCCCATGTTGTAAATTTTTTGACGGTTACATTATGGAAAGCGTAATTCGAACTGTATAACTTATATCCCATATATAGTCTGTATAAAAATTCAACCGACTTTGGAATTTTGTATAATATTTTATCATTTAAAAATTACTTATATTCGGTACTTTTAATAAGATTCTTCTGCTAGTAAACAATGATCTCTATCTCTTAATCAACCTTTATTATTGAACCCGTGTTGGCTACATCAGATTTAATTAAATCCTAATAATTACCCAAGTCGTTTAACTTATTAGACATACTCTACCCGTTCCACACTGACCTCTACTATTTAACACACTGGACTAGCGGCTGCCAAAGTGCTTTTGTGTCCGTATGATATGCGCCATTTTGGCGCTGTCAGCCGTAGCGAGTGTCTACGGTACTAAAACCAGTAATGTCACGTCGCTTACAATACATACATGACTAAATTTTTCATAGGTTATATATAATTCCTGAAGCAGGAATAACACGGAATATTTATTCGAAATACAAAAATACTTGAGAGTACTGTACACTTCTGATTGAATAAATTCGCTTCTAGTAATTAAAAAAATTGTAAAAAGTAGAACGCCTATTTAGATTTGAATCCACGACGTACGACTTTTAAATTGATGCCATTTCCAGTGACACGACCACCAGTGCCCGTGGGGCCGAACTCGTAAGGGCACTTAAACACTGATGTATCTTGAGGAGTGGAGAGGTATACTATGGCTATCAGGACAGTATTGGTAAAACGATCAAAATTGTTACCAGTATCCTACTGGATTACATTCTTCTCCCGAGTATATTTGCTTTAGCAAATTTCCACCCAAGTCAGCCTTTAAAAGCAAGGAAGAAATGTGGGAACTATGTTCCTTGGCTGTGTTCAGTACAGCTGATCAACAAAGGCTTTATTATTATTATCTTATTGTTACTGTGATCGAATTAGTAGAAAGCCCTTTTTTTGGTGGGGAAAATCATCCAATGACAACCCCCGCTCTTGGGCGGAGCGGGAGATAGTGTCAGACTCTTACTGACTAAAAAACCCACCCCGTTTCTTCAAGCCTTCATATCGGGGCTCAAGTTACCTTTCGGATAACCCTGGCCCCAGTAGGCCTAGTACCTTCGACCCGGCTGGGCCCCTGCTGTTGCTGACAATTCCTTGAGCCGCGCGGGAACAGTGCGCGCCGTCGACGACTTGAGCTTGGTCCGGACAACTACCAGACGGTCGGACAGTGAGCTACCCATTGCTCACTGTCCGCAAACCTGCGCCTACGGTGGCTGGAAATCGGGATCGGAATCCCGGTGGCGGCGAGAGCGCCGTTACCTGATGCGGTCGGCCTCCTCCTTTGCGAGCGTTACTGCTTCGCAGAAGTCGGCGACCGCCTGCCACTCCTCCTCGCTCTGGACCGTGGCCTCAACCAAGGCCCAGCGTGAGAGGTCTCCGCCGCCGATCGCCCCCACGAAATTAGTAGAAAGCTCTGTATTGGCTAAAATCTAGTCAAGTCAACTAAAAAATAGCGAATTCAAAGGCGCCAAGCGCGAACGGCATTCAGTCGTAAGGCCGCATCAGCCGCGGCCGCACTTCGCTCTAGGTGCATTCGAACGCCGTCAAACAAAAAGTAAATAAAAATACTTGTTCTTACCGTACACCCATCAGTTTCAGATGGTACAGAATAAAACATCGGAGATCTTTTAGTTGGTTTTGGTCCAATCAAGACATCATTCCAAGTCAAAAGCTGCAAAACTGATGATACGTTGAATTTGGATACGCCGTCGTTTTCAGGAAAATCATTGAGGCAGTTGTATACAAGCGTTTGACGTACATATGTTGATCTCTCCTGTAGCCAGGTTATTTGTTGCTGAGTTAACTGTAACAAATATATCTTAAAGAATTTCGTTGAAAAAATGGTTATATCTAAATTTTATTCAAATCGCAAAACCACTATTTTTTAATTAATACAAAAAATAGGGCTCTATCCGTGCCCATTACTGATTCTATTTGTGTAGTCAAAAGCAAAAAAAAAACGAAATCCCAAAATTATCCACGAATATTTGACATAATTGGTAAATTCTTAATTGAATCAATCATTCATAACAATGGCTACTAGAAAATAATTCATGCAGTGTTTTTTAAGCTATTGCATAGCTTCTATCGCGGACCTTGAGCATGGAGACCGAATCCAGAAATTCCGTAACGAAAATAACCTAACGCTCATTTGTTTTTTGAGCGTCGCGACCGATAAGAAAACAAATGAGTGAACAATCAATCAAAATTCAATTATTAATTGTGAAAGTATAACTTCAATTATTATCAAAGAAAAAACACAAAGGAAAAAGAAATACTGCATAAATAAATAATTATAATTGCATAAGTTTATATAAATGCTATGGAATAGCTTTACCGCGGCAGTTCTTGAGTGCCTTTTTTTATTTTAATCGCCATTCATTCATTCCACAATACAATATTAAAGGGGGAAGGTCACCCAAGAAATTCAAAGTGGAAAAGTCGGCACTGCACATTGAAGCTCATAGCTACCATTTTCTGGAACAGCAAGGAAATTTTATTATTTGATTATTATTTGTCTAAAGGGACTACAATGAACAGCCTTGGCCAAAGGGACTACGTGAGGCAGTCGTACAGAAAAGACGTGGCAAGTTGGCCCACGGAGTGCTTTGTCTGCACGAGCGTGGCTGTTAACACATCTAGACTTGCGACGATGTCTTAAAATTTACGGGCTTTACAGAAATTATAATTATAATATATTATTATTATTATAATTTTTTCGGGCTCTTCATGAGCCTGATGTAGATTTTTCGGCGTCCGTGGCCTGGTTACGATTCAGCAACCTATTCGGAGAAACTGAAGGTTTTGTCTGTGCAATTATGGACGAAGGTATTTTGAGGAACAACTATCGGAGACATATTATGAAGGACGGGACGATTGATGTGTGTCGGGCATGCCATCGTCCGGGTGAGTCTATCAGACATATTATCTCTGGTTGTTCTCGTCTGGCTAATGGCAGTACTCCTCGATACGGCTCGAGCCGTATCGAGGAGTACTGCCTTCTGTATCAGGCCCTAAATCCACCCGTGCAACGATAGCTTCGACAGATGGTCGTCGAAGCTTTTGGCTATAAGGCCATTAGCGGTCACAACAATCGGCACAATATAGCCGAGTCCACATTCCACATATCGACAACCTCGTGTCCTAAGTCAAGATATTTTTTTATTTGTTTTTCTATCTCAGCTTTCACGAGATTCTCGTCACGCAGGATGGTGACATCGACTATCATTGCACGGCGCCCTAATCGGTCTATCTAAAGCCCTTTTGCTCATCACATAGGATTACAGTATAGCTCGTATAGTTTCGGAAAAAAGTGGCTGTGACATAAGGACGGACAGACAGACAGACAGACAGACAGACAGACAGACAGACAGACAGACAGACAGACGGACAGACAGACAGACAGACAGACAGACAGACGGACAGACAGACAGACAGACAGACATGACGAATCTATAAGGGTTCCGTTTTTTGCCATTTGGCTACGGAACCCTAAAAAGGAACTACGGGGCGAAGATTTTCAGACGACAATGAGATAGATAGTGATTGTAGACAGCCATTTTGAAGAGAAATATTAAGAATATTTTTTGGTGGTATAAAAACATTATAATCACGTTGTTAAAAGTGTATTTCACTTGAGGGGGATTACATTAAAAAAATAAATGAAAAACTGTATATTTCCGTCAATAAAAAACCCCAGCGAAGACGTGTTCGCTCTGCTGTCATGGTTTTATTTTTTATTTTTTTGTCTTTCTCTTACGTTTCTAATTACGGTATTTGAAAGGTTTCCAATCCATTTAAGTCTAATTTATAGCAAACCAATCAGTTTTAAATACTTAATGTGATTCCACACGTCAATCATATTGACAAAATTGATCCTATTTTAGGTGCGGGTAAAGAATCTACAGTCTTAATAAATCCACAAATGAACTCAATGTTTTTATCACCCTGTTTGCCTTGTCACATGCAGAGAATCATTAGAAATCTAAAAAATACTGACAGTGTGGGGTATGACGGTATTTCGACTAAAGTTGTGAAAGCTGTTAATGAAGAGATCTCTCATCACTTGTGTTATATCTTGAATCTTTGTATAGAAACTGGGACATTCCCAAAAGACCTTAAATTGACAATTATTAAACCTATATTTAAAAAGGATAATAAGCTCTTAAAAGAAAACTATAGACCTATAGCACTTATTTCAGTATTCTCAAAAATATTTGAAAAATATATTTACTCTGAATTAAATAGCTACCTAGATCATAATAAAATCCTATGTGATGAGCAAAAGGGCTTTAGGAAAAATAGAAACATCAACATGGCGGTTTATGACTTCTTATACGTGGTTTCTTCACAAGTTGACAAGTCGTTACCTGTTTGTTCTATTTATTGTGATATGTCGCAAGCATTCGACTATGTAGATCACGACATTCTCCTAAATAAACTGGAAGCTTATGGCATAAGAGGGAATGTCTTAGAATTGATAAAGTCATATCTCTCTGACCGCCAGCAAATAACACAAATAACAAAATTTAACACAAAAACTAAAAGGGAACAGATTTTCTCATCTGATAGGCGTTGCATCAAATTTGGTGTTCCTCAGGGAAGCATATTAGGCCCTCCTTTGTTCCTTATATACGTCAACGATCTGCCAAATGCAACTAAGGAGCATATGTCATTATTCGCTGACGATAGTACTGTAACCATAGCACCTCAAAATATTTTAAACTACGACTATAATTCTAATGAGGCATTGAACTCAATAATAAAATGGCTTAATGCTAATAATTTAAAAATTAATCTTAGTAAAACCAACATAATGCATTTTAAACAACGAGATAACTTACGCAATGCATTAAAATTTGAACTTCTATACAAGGATATTGTAATACAAGAAGCTGAAACGGCCAGATTTCTAGGATTAATCATTGACAAACAATTAAACTGGAAAACCCACATTACTGAACTTTGTAAAAAAGTTAGTGCTTCATCCTATGCTCTTTATAAATTGGCATCAACTGTCAACATAGATACTCTGCTTACAGCATATTACGGACTTGCTGAATCAATATTAAGATTTGGAATAATTTTCTGGGGCAATTCAACTCTGAAAGACACTGCGTTCAAAGCACAGAAACGTTGTATACGGTCTATGTTTGGGTTGCAATCTACTGACAGTTGCAAAACAATCTTTGTAAAGCACAGAATTCTAACACTTCCGTCACTTTACATATTAGAAATATCGGTATTTGTAAAATCTAATCCGCATTTGTTTCCCCTCTTAAATAATAATACAGGTAGACATAGGCGTGAGAAGTACAGATTTTGGGTGCAATCAATCCCCGCCAAAACAGCATTTCTAAGAAAGAGTGTAATATGCATGGCTCCTAAAATTTACAATAAAATTCCCAATTCCATTAAAATAATGAATATTAATTCGTTTAAGAGGGAATTAAAAAAATTGCTTCTCAGTAAGGCTTATTATAATGTTGCGGAGTTTTTAAACGAAAAATTTTGAGTCATGACTATTTAATATTTCATTTTTACTTTTAAATTTTATTATTCTATTTTCTGTATTGACTGTAATTTTTATTGATTGAATTTTGACTATATTATGTAGACTATTATTGAATTGACTGAATTTTGAATGTTTTTATTTGTACATGTTGACTATTATTGAATTGACTGAATTTTGAATATTTTTATTTGTATATGTTGACTATTATTTGAATTGACTGAATTTTGAATGTTTTTTTTAAGGAATTGTTGTTTTTTTAATTAATTTTGTACGCCGATTTACGGCAAAACATGTTGAACTGTATTCTTTTTATCACCATCTTAACATACACATTTTTATACAAATAAATGATCTTATCTTATCTTATCTTAATCTTATAGATATCCAATAAAAACCGTGTTATTTTTTTTACTCTTTCAAAAGACTTATTTCAAGGTTTTCCAACATGTTAATGAGCGCAGCATTCTCTGTTAACAGATCGCGTTCAAAACACTTCATTAAGTTCCAAAATGTAAATCGCTGATGCGGCTCTAAAAGCTGCTCAACTTGAATTGGACTGGGCAAGACATATCTGCCGCACGTCTGAGCTGTGAGCCTGTAAAACGCAGGATTTTTCAGCAGAGCGTATATGGCTGATTCAAAAGACTTTAAATAAATAAATTTAACTTACTTGATATAAAGAATATAAAACATCATTCTGTGGGTAACTTAACCAGAAATCCTCAGTTCCTAACTTCACGAATGCAAAACCAACATTCGGTTCTTTTATACATGTTTCTTGAGTCGTCATATTGCAGTATACTTGAAATAGGTTTGACTTAGGTCCCATTGTGTAATATCCTGTAAAAAAAATCTCATTTAAAACGCAATCCATTAACAGGGGCCGCCTCGCCGTCCGATAAGTACTAGGCCCGAGTCGACGAGTTTTTCCTGAGTACCTCTGATCTTCGAGGCACCAGTCCTTAGAGTACCCAGATTTATTTTTATCTTGATAAACTCAATTAAAAGGCACTTTAGCTTATAAGTAATCTAACACAGTAATGTGGCCCAGCAGGGTCGAAAGGGCTGCAGAGTCAAAGGGGCCCAGCAGGTTCGAAGCCTACTGGGGCCATGGGTGTTGCGAAAGAGATCCCCGAGGCCCTGGAACAATGGGAAAGAAGGAACAGGAGTGGGTTTTTAGGCAGTAAAAGTCTGACACTATCTCTCGCTCCGCCCTAGAGCAGGGGATCTCATTAGATGATTGTGCCACCTAAAAAAGAACAGACTAATCCTAATATAATCCATTGTAATCTTAATTATACATGTAAAATAAGTAATGTAATCATATACGTCGTAATCGGGGTACTCCGAAATGGGTGCCTCGGGGATTGGGGTACTCAGGGAATAACCCTGGTCGACGGCTCGTTGTTCCCCACGGCTCGCGCGGCTGTAGAAAGTGTCCTGATGATAACCGTGGAATAAAGTACACGTTCCAAATGAGAATAGGACCGATTCCTATGTTTTGACGTCTCGTCGTACTGTCAAATCGAAGAAATTTTGGAAAATTTTAAGAACGTAGAGATGAGTAAAATTGAAGAACTGGATTCTGATTAAACTTTTTTCGTTCAGTTATTTTTTTTTTTTTATGGTGTGAAAAATCATGCATTAACATCCCCCACCCTTGGGCGGAGCGGGAGATAGTATCAGACTCTTACTGACTAAAAGACCCACCCCGTTCCTTCTAGCCTTCATACCGGGGCTCTTTCACAGTTCGTAAATAAATTAAATTTTTCGTAAATTAATTTTTGTTTAAAAATTTATTTCTTTGATTTGACAGTAAATTGTGATGTCACAACATGGCGGGCAATCCTATTCTCATTTAGAACGCATTGTATTTACTGTACGTTTTCCTAATATCGGCCGCCTCCTTCGCTTGAATATTTTAGGTACTCACCACTGCTGACACCTGGTGGTGCATATTTACAAGTAACTGTGGCTGGTGATTCTTGTGTCCCAAAATCTTGAGCATATCCATCGTAACCTGAAGAGGTAATTATCTTTATATTCCTCTATTCTGACAAAAACATAATATGTTATAGTATCATACTGTGAATTAATAACTCAATGACGTTATGTTTGAAATTAAAAATAACATTCAAACTATCCAGAATAATAATGATTATAGTTTTTTTTATATATATATTTAAATATGATATTGTTTATAAAATATTTAAAAATGTAAATGAATCGCTAGCCTGTTCGTCTAGTGGTTCGTGGCCCTGAGTACTATGCTGAAGGTCGTGGGTTCGATTCCCACCTTCTTCGTTCGATTCCGCGGTAACTGTTATTATTACCTACGTCACTACTCACAGATTACTGAATAGTTACTACGTAACAGATACTTCACTCAGTAGAAAATTTCCAATACCTATTACGATAAATGCCTACTCCCTCGCGTCAACAACCACTGTATGCTAAAATGCGCCTAAATGCTCAAGCGTACAGAAGTGATTGCTTCGCACCGCGCGATTCCACAGTAATCACAGGGCTGCCTCTTCGATAAAATTAAATTGCCATAACTTTTTATCTATGTTATTGAGAACTGTGAATATGTTCTGACTTTTATGTGGCAGTTAAAATTTTTATCATTTATAAAATATTTAACCAACTTAAAAAAAAGGAGGTGATCAGACATACAGGCCAAACTGAGAAGTTTGACTTGTATGGTTTGTAGGTATGTACCTATGTTTGTGCGCGATAATCTCGCGTTTGGCTAAACCGACATCGATGCGGTTTTCAGAAAAGGATTTGTTACATTTAGGAGAACGTTTTAAAATAAGTATAATACTTCTTAGTTTGATGATGATCTTCGGAGATGTTCACTAGAAAAGAAAAAAAAGCCTTAAAAAAAGAGAACCGACTTCAAATAAAGCACTAAGCCGTAAGAAATATTTTTTTTTTTATGTTAGTGCTAACATCTGGTAAGTAATTACGAATAGAAAAAGCACCGACATCAAAGAAGAAATTATTTCTTACGGTTTAGTGTTTTGAAGTCGGTTCTCTTTTTTAAAGTTTGTTTCATTATATTTGTAAGTTTGTTTTGTTTTATACATTGGTGCTGACTGTGGAAGAAACCTAGATAAAACATAATTATAGACATCAGTGTGTAGGTAAAATAAAAAAATCTTTAAAGTTACATGTGTTTTATTTTTATATAATTTTTTATAAATTTCTTACCTTTTCTAAATTCTCGATTATTAAATTTTAGTGTAGAAAAAAACCTGAATCTAATAAAAAGTTTTATGAGATATTGTTTTGGACAACAAGGGCAGGGAGAATTAAAATGTATGTCGTTTAAAATTTCATAAAGAGTACTACCCGGTCTTTGTTTCATATTTTTTTCAAAATTTTTAATGAACATAGTCTCAAGTTCTTTTACATAATTATGAAAAGCATCTGTTGGTACTTTTAACTTTCCGTAAAAAGACGATGTTTTGTTGAATGCTTTAAAATGGATAAACAATCTATTCATAGATTCATTTAAATCGGGAATGTTCTGTAATTCAGCAACAAAGTCAGGACAGGTATGCTTTTTGATACATTTAAAAAGTAAATAATCCGATATATATGTTAAGGCGTTTTCTGTTGCATGTAATACGCGTACGAACGAACAGCACTATTAAAATTGAACGGCGTGCACGCGCTTCGCTTGCGAAAACCGCACTGAATTTGAACCGCCGGCGGAGCGAGACCGCTCGGCTGGGCGGTAGGCACTTATAGCGCGCAAGTACATGGAGTGACGGAGGCCGCACGGCAAGGTACGGGCGGGGGAGGGGGAAACGTGAGGCGCTTTACTACTAGTAAGTACATTGCTCTTTCCCGAGCACGTACGAATTTCGACAGTTTTTTTGTTGTTATGAGAAAACTAATGAGTATAAAAAAAGTTTCTTTGAGTAAGTTGTTTGTGATTATAAGTACCATCACGTGTATAATTATCGGTCACTAATTACCAGTCACCCTACATTTGACTCTCACAAGTCAAAAAATTAGGATAGTTCTGTAACACGAGGTCTGAGTGACTCGTTCTCTAGCGTTTTCTGATTATTCTTGATTGATGAATAAGCCACCACAGTGTCTCAAGACGAAAGTCTATGACCAGTGTGTGTTGCCAGTGATGACATAATAATATGGTTCCAAAACGTGGTCGCTCACAATGGGCCTCATTAAAAGGTTTAAAGGCACCCAAATGGCAATGGAAAGGGCTATGCTCGGAGTTTCCTTGCGTAGTCCAGTCTGAAATGAAGATACCCGCAGGAGAACCAAGGTTGCCGTCATAGCACGAAGAATCGCCAAACTTATGTGGCAATGGGTAGGGCATATTGCTCGTAGAACAGATGGCCATTGTGGCGACCAAGTGCTGGAAAATGCAGCATTGGAAGGTCTCCTACAAGGTGGCCTAGGTCTAATAGTGGCCTAGTAACAGTGACCTCCTACACGGTGGCCTAGATCTAACAGTGGCCTAGGTCTAACAGTGGACGTCTATCGACTGAAATGATGAACAAGCGTTTATATATTTATTTAAACTTCTTGTACATAGTGGTACATAGGCGGACTTAATGCAACAAGGCATTCTCAACCAGTCAACATTTGGGTTAAAAAAGACAACACTGTGGTAGATTTGCACAATAAACAAATAACAGATACTTGAAACGGAAAAAAAGTAATTTATAATAATAAAATACACATAAATGCTAAACTTATAAATAATATTAATAATATAAGCGTTCTACAATCTTGGCTCTAAAGTGACACATAATCAGCGGTATTGGAAATAAAAAAGGCAGAAATTCAGCAAACTGACCTGAGCTATCGAAAAATGTTTTTTTGAAATACAAAATGCTTTAAAATCCTAGCCGTGGGTTTCGCACGAATATTTTTGCTGTGTTTATTAACAGACGCAGGTGAAATTTCCTAATTTATTAAAAGACAAAATACTTACTATTTTGTTTGTTATTGGTATGATCAGTTTCACAACATGTTGCATCTAATCCAGGTGGACCAGGAAGACCAGGAACTCCTGGAAATCCAATGACGCCCTGAAAATAATAAGTGTATACAGAGTTATGTGCAAAACACTAATAACCTTGCATGACTGTATTACTAAAATTATAACGTATAGCTTTTTTTCTATGAGTTTTTACAAAACATAATTAATTTTCCAGAAACAATCCGTCAAGATTTTGTTGTTCTATTGTGACTGTCTGTCACTAATTCCAAATTAATAACAAAATATTATATTTGTCTTTGAACACCACGTCTGGCGTCATGGGCCACTTAGACCCTCATAAATTGTCATTTTAATGTGAAAGGAACAATTACTAAAAAAGGAAATATTTTAGCACAATGGTAAAGAAATGACCAAAAGACCCAACATTTGCGAGCAAGTCGTGAGAACCAAGCAACCCAAACCTTCATAGAAACTATACAAAAACAAATGATAAGTGATTGACAAGCGATACTGAGCCGTAAGGCGAGAGAAGGGACGAGGTTGACTCGGCAGGATAGAACACTTCGCGTGAGACCCTAGGAGGGGTCAGACGTCCAGGGACTTAGCGTCAGGGCCGAGTAGGGAACACACGTCGAGAGACACTTAGCGTCAGGGCCGAGTAGGGAACAGACGTCTAGAACGACACTTGGCTTCAGGGCCCGAGAAAGGAAGACGTTCAGCTAAGCCATCTGACTCGGTATATCGTAGAGCAACGTCCTGTTGTAATTCTTAGAAGTGCCAGTATTGTGATGCAGTATTAGATATAGATGAACCGAGTCTAGTTTAGGCTTGTCTAATATTTAGAGTACAGATCTATGTATGTGAGTCAGAGTACGAATGGATGGGCGTTGATAGTGATCTAGTGAGTAGTGTGTAAGTATGCGAGTGAATCTTAGCGGCTGTATTGAAGACTGAAAGGGTGAGTGTTGTGTATTTTATCCTTCCCTATTCCACCCTATGACAAGGTAACCTAAGCTTGCGGTTGGTGTTAGGGAGTCGGAGAAGGCCTTCCTTTGGAGTGAAGCTTGACATTGACTTTCCTTCGAGTGGACTTGACACTTCCCGCCATACTTGGCGCAACCATGACTGAATCGCTGCCAATTGAAAATCGAACCGAATAACTGCTCGTTACATCCTAAGGCCAGTTTGAGCTATACGGAGATCACAAACCACCAAACGTTAGCGATGGCTACCTCCCCTTAGAACTGACTGACAGTAGAATATTGTTAGTATTTCTTGATATGCGCACACTTCCACAGAGATTGGGGTAGGGATCGTATCTCGTTAAAACACACTCGGCTTTCGGGCCTCTTACTGATACAAAAAATAATATTTAGCGAGACACGAAATTTGGACACATTTCAGAAAAGTACCTCAGCTAGACGTAGCTCGAAGGCGTGCCGGTTATGTTGTCCTCGCCTTGGGGCTGTAAGGAAGTGAGAAGTCTCGATAAACCACTTCGGCGTCTAGCAAGGCAACTGTAAATAGTTCTGCGACTGACTGACGATGCGTCACGCTTGTTTAAGTTTTGTATTGTCTTATTAATTAAAGGAGTCGATTGTTCAAGGAAGTGTGTCTTATCCAATAGCAGAGGCCTCACAACCCTTTACCGTAGGATTGGTCAGGACACGCACGAGCGAAACGGATTAAAGTAGTTTCTAAAATAATTTAACTTGCAAATACAAGCGTCACGTGTCATAGACCCTTTTGCAGCCCTCTCAGTCTCATAATATTCATAACTAAAAAGAAAAGTAGATTATCTTTCCTTATCC
The DNA here is from genome assembly GCA_929112965.1 of Mythimna albipuncta. Lineage (NCBI taxonomy): Eukaryota > Metazoa > Arthropoda > Insecta > Lepidoptera > Noctuidae > Mythimna > Mythimna albipuncta. The sequence continues at coordinate 16,252,271 of OV815969.1, forward strand.
CTTGGATTTCCAATCCGATTTGATTTTGATTTTGTTTTTCTCAATTTCCCACTTAATCCCCTAGCTTTCTAAGTCGGGAGAAGGTGACATATTCCTTGGAAATCCTTTACTGCCGATGGGAGCTGTCCAGGTCTCTGGTTAAAAGCTATAAGAACGAGCGGAGGGGGAGCTCGTTCTCTTCCCCCTTAGCGAGAAGCCAACCTCCATGTTGGGAAATTCAGGAAAAATGAAAATTTTATCAGCCTAGGGTCTTATTGGAACAGTCACACTATCTAACACAACTCTATATTTTGCTATACCGCCTCCACCTCCACCTCCCCGCCTTTTTGTACGAAAATCTGATGAACTAAAATAAAAACTCATAGAAATAAAGTTGTTGTTAGTAACATACTCTTAAGAAGTTGCCACTGTTCTACAAGTAACCCTGAATATTGCTCAATAATTATTCTTTATACAAGCCATTTTTGGTGAATTTTTACATATAAAGTGTGCTGTGAATTTCGTATTTGATCTATTTATCATCATCATCATCTTCCTGCCCTAGTCCCGTTTTATTTGGGGTCGGCGCAACACGTTTTTTTCTTCCATTCTGTCCTGTCACTCGTCACGCTATCACTATGATCTATTATTGATCTATTTATCAAAAACCATAAAGCTAAAAAGACATCATTGTATTTATATATTATATTTTTATATACAACACATTTCGTATCTAGCAACATTTTACATAGTTTTCATTTCAAATAGACGCTCCAAAAGATGATGAGTAATCTCGACGTGGTACCCAAATGCGGTCAGTAAGATGGGAACACCCGCTGTGTCTTTGTGGAGGTGATGGGCGGCGGTTACTACTCGCGTCCCGTTCTCTCTCAATCCAAAGCAAGGCCTGAGACGCTATAGACGCCTTGGGCTCCGGGAGTCTCAGAACAATTCCCGGCCCCCGTAGACGTGAGCTCGCGGATGGCGAGCAATAGGTCGCTTATCATCCAGTAAGGACCAAGACCGGGTCGACGCCGCGTTGTATGCCATGCGCACCTCAAAGAGATGTCAACAAGATTAACGGGGCCAGATGCGGCCGATGCCTGCCAAGGCTGTGGATGGTTCGAAAGAGTTACCATGACCCTTGCAAATGGCTACCGAACGAACACTAGAGTTATTCTCCATTCACAATAGCATTAAACAAAAGAGGTTCATAGAAGCTTTATTTTTCGAGATAAATTCAATAAGAAAACAAATGAGTGGGGAGTGTTAGGTTATTTTCGTTACGGAATTTCTGGATTCGGTTTCCGCTCAAGGCCCGCGATAGAAGCTATGCAATAGCTTAAAAAAGCGTATGAACAAGTTTCCTCCTTATAAAACCTATCAATTGTACACAATACAAGAAAAAAAGATAATTATTTAAAATTCATACAAGTATAGAAGTATATATATATATGACGTCTGCAATGACCAGGAAATATACTACATTAGTAAAATTCTTCATCATCTTCGGACGAGACAATTACAGGTACCTATAATTAACTTCTGTCTAAGGCGCAGGCCACACAGAAGAGACGTAAGACTAAGACGCGTCGTGGACGAGGCGGAGACGAGACGCGGACGCGACTTTTAAAATTATCTTTATGAGACGGGGCGGAGACGCAACGCAGTCGCGCAGTCAGCATTCAACAGTCTGATTGGGTGAGACGAGAGAGTGAGAGCGCTCGCCCGGCGCGGCGCGGCTGGCATACCACCCCGCGCCCCGTCTTCGCCCCCGCCGCATCTCGTCCTCGTCTCCGCCGCGTCCGCGCCCCATCTCTCCCGTGTGTTTTGAACAAAGGGCGCAGACGTAAAAGCGCTGCGCCCACTCCCCGTCTCTTCTGTATGTTTCGCGTCGCGACGCTTCTATACATTTTGTATGAAAAGGACGTGGTAGAGACAAATGTCCGCGCCCCGTCTGATTCTTACGTCTCTTCTGTCTGGCCCGCGCCTAATACTCTAACGATAGTGAATAGAGTATAGGTTTGTTGAATTTCAACTTCAAACTAGCTAGTAATGGATTTGTAAGTGATACTATGAAAAAAAAAACGTACCTGTTCTCCTTTTACGAATACTGTTACTCCCTATGAATGAAAACAAAAAACTTAATTAGTGATTTACATCTTATTGTTTAAAATAAGGTTTGTATAAAAAAAAAATTGTACCGATGCAATTCTGGTGGATGATTTGCTAATAAAAATCGCTATTTGTGTGCCTATATTATTTGTGGAGTTTTCTCAATTCCTCATGAAGCCATGAGTTCCTTCATCGAAACTAGTGCTTGATAAAAAAGAGACCGATCTGAATATACGTATATTCTAATATATAGGGTGACTGATAATTAGTGATTGATACTTATACACGTGGAGAGGGAGAGGAAGGCCGAAAAAAAATAGTTTAAAAAAAACTAAAAATACACGCTTCATAGCATATCAAACTAAAAAGTGTAAAATAATTTTCAATATAGGTAAACTATTTTTTTATTTTGCACTAAAAAAAATAGATTCTTATGTTGTCATCAGTCTTTGATAAGTGTGCAAAGTTTGAAGAAAATCTGATCGCCCAAAGTTGGTCAAAATCGAGTTCAAAGGCGTTGGTTGCAAACATACAGGGCCTCAAGTCTGCTATTACAATAGTGTCACAATGGTCTATCATTGGTGTCATTATTGTCGATTTTGACAAGTTTGGTAATCTACTAATATAATGGCGTCATTATGACTTTCCAATGGTCAACCACTGACACTCCATTGAAAAAAGTGACATAGAATGGTAATCTTGTACATATTGACAAATGAATATTTGAAGTTTGCGGTAATCTGCTAAAACTTTGACAGTTTATTTGATCAGTGTTTTACCATTAGAACGTTATTGTGCAGTTATTGGTTTTAATATGTTCGAAATTATCATTCTACCACAATTCTATTACAAGACCATTGACCGATCAATGATCGATCATTATGAATTAGCAGATTACAAAATTTTAGCAAAATGACAATGGGATCGTGTTGGAATGACGAATTTATAAAAATAGCAGACTTAGGCCCCTGGTGAAGCTAATATAAGCGTGTTAAAAAATGGATGGATTGTGTGAGAAGTTATATGAAAGAAAAGAGAGTTAGTGATAGTTTGACGGGTGACAGGACAGAATGGAAGAAGAAAACGTGTTGCGCCGACCCCAAGTAATATGGGATAAGGGCAAGAAGAAGAAGACTACTTATACACGTGATTGTAATCATATTACAAACAACTTCCCAAAGAAACTTTTTTTATATATTTTTTAGTTTTACCACAATAAAAAAAAAACAGCTGTTTGCGCAAATTCGCGCGCGCACGCCTACGACCTCTCAGCCGTTGTCTCTTGTTATAACCTTATCTACAATATCTTATTATTATCTTATAGTGATAGTGCGCTCGCGCTGCTTGCAAACCCAGCGGTGTATGTAATCAGTGTAGGTACCAACATGTACCGGTTAAATAAATATAATTTAAATAATGAATATAAAAAAAAGTTTCTTTGGGAAAGTTGTCTGTAATCATGAGTACAATCACGTGTATAATTATCGGTCGCCAATTACCATTCACCCTATATAATACAGATACAAAATATTTTTGAAGTCAGTCTATAATTATCGGAGATTTGAAGTAACCAACATAAAAATACAAAAATGTAACCTCTTTTTTTTGCAGTTGATCAAAAAAGGACTTCGTATCAGTGTTGTATTGTCATGCATGCTGGTCGGTGCTTACAAGAGTGTCTCGGTGCTTACAAGTGAACCTACATAATTATGCCTTTAATACAGCAACAAAGTTAAATTTTACTTTTACCTTTGGTAAACTCATAAGAAAAAAAAATCGTTATCAGCAACGAAATTCTAAAGCTGTTATTATGAAAGAAAATTCCGACATGGTCTTTGACATCAAAGGTAATGTACCATCAAAGACACTTCAGTCTGACCTGACCGCTAAGTTCATTTTTGGTTGCACTCGAATCGATAATTTCAAAGGGTTTGGTTTGGCGCCGCTCCGTAGCATTTAAGCGATTTTTTTTTTAAGTGATCAGGTATAATTCACCGCGATGGTGCATCCGTACGACCACAATAGAAAATGGCATCTTGGCGAGAGAGACAAAAATATTGGTTTAAAATTATTGTACTATCTCGTTTGCATTCCTATCAACTTTGATATTGCTTCCACAATTAGTATACTATTTTTATAAATTTATTGATGAACTGGTTAGGCTGATCCCACATTAGGCGTGCGCAATCCTCGGGCGTGCGATTAGCGCGGACGCTGCGCACGCCTAATGTGGCGGAGGCCTTGGTCAACAAATTTTGTTTTTATGCAATTACCTATTTTATTATTAGTCATAGTCATAGTGCGACGTACATATGTAACCTCATTTCGCGAATATTAATCGCACTCAACGCTCAAATTGAATCCAGTCCCGGACTAGATTTGATCGCTGATGAGTGGAAAGACATTGTGTCTGCATGTCTAATGATTTGCGAGAAGACTGAGTGAGAAGGTTATTTTATATTTGTGTTATATTTTCTTTATTTTACGCTATATAACTTATGACTCTAATCAGATTAATTAGCATTTTGTCATTAATATAATTAATCAATAAATATCTACTTTAATCACAGTTATTTACTTACTAGCTAAGTTGATTTCATGCGACAAAAATATTTTTAAAGACTTACTTGTTCTCCTTTTTGACCGGGTGGTCCCTGAAGAATAAAAAAATATATTCACAATAAAACCGTATTATTTAACAAATCTCGATGAGCGATTAACATATACACCGCTAAATTTTGATCGTTTTAATTCTGTAAAAGCTCGATCCGGTACGTGAAACACTATCGATTAGTAAAGATAAAATTAAAAAATAAAGTGCCCTTTTTTTAAAACTCTTATTATTTTACGCATGTACGAAATTAATTTCTTTAAAAAAACGTCAGCTGAACGAGTCCAATGACCTATTGACCTAATATTAAAATAATATTACAAATCGATAGTGTTTCGTGTACCGGATCGACCCTCCACGGGATTAAAACGATCAAAATTGAGCGGTGTATTTTTTTTCCACAACTATCACACAACGCCGTCTAGTCCCAAGCTAAGCAGAGCTTGTGTTATGGGTACTAGACAACTGAAAAAACATACTTATATATCTCTAAATACATACATATTATAAATAAATTACACCCAGACACATAACAAATGATTATGCTCATTACACAAACATTTGTCCCGGGTCGGAATCGAACCCACGACCTCTGGCATGGCAGTCAGGGTCACTAACCACTAAACCAACAGGCCAGTCGCTATTTATTTAAGGAACAAAAAAAATGTAGAAGCTTTATACACGATCTCGTTGATCGTGCTAATTGTCAACGTGCATGCCTATGGGTTTCTTATACCCGAGTGGCTTAGGCGATTATCACAATGCCATGTCTAAAATAAGTTACCCGAAATTATAAAGAATTTAGACAAAGATAACATCTATATCAATAAATTGAAACTTTTTCTTACAAACAAATGTTACTATAGCTTAAATGAATATCTAAATGATAAATTATAAATAACAATTTACGTAATTTAATAAGGGTAGTAATAAAAGCTCCGACAAAAAAAGAAGAATTGTCCTTACTCAAAATATTAAATTTACTGCCTAAAATACTAACTTTCCGACTACTTTTGTCCGAATAAAAATGACGAAACGACCGAATGAGATACTGAAATCTTCGAAAAATAAACATGAGTGTCTATTGCTATACTTTTCTACCAGCATAAATTACGTTCTATTGAAAACTTTGCTTTGTAATTTTTATCGTTCAACATTCGAACAAATGAATTTTCGGGATTTTAAACTTTCGACCATAGGACCATTTGGCGTTTCAATTTTCGGGATTTTTTCCATTGGTAATTTAAAATTCGAGATTTTATACGTACCTATGAATACGACTGTTTTAACTTTTTAACGCCCGAAATAGGTACCGATATCAAAGTATACCCTTGGTAAGTAAAATTCATGATATATGATGCAATTAAAAGTTATTGTTACAAGTACATTTTTATATTTTTTATAAGTTTCTGTATACTCACTCAGAAATTTTTTTTCAGTATAAAGTGACACTTAAAATAGCACCACAATCCATGAAATATGAAAGGTAATCTAAGAATTAATAGTAGGCAAGTAAAGATTAAAAATTACAAAGCAAAGTTTTCAGTAGAACGTAATTTATGCTGGTAGAAAAGTATTATAGCAATAGACACTCATGTTTATTTTTCGAAGATTTCAGTATCTCATTCGGTCGTTTCGTCATTTTTATTCGGACAAAAGTAGTCGGAATGTTAGTATTTTAGGCAGTAGATTTAATATTTTGAGTAAGGACAATTCTTCTTTTTTTGTCGGAGCTTTTATTACTACCCCATTTATATTATGTACATATGGAATGCACTAAAGTATTGAGTATTGAGTATGCACCACGCAGCGTAGCGCGTAAATGCGAGTTTTAACGTTGCTTGTAAATATCAACGTTTGTATAGATAACACGCACAGTCCAACACACAGAAAATGCATCCACGTGCATACATGTGCACACGCGGGTGCGCGTGGGTGCGGGGTGAGGCGCAAGGTATCGCACACTGAGTCTCGTAGAGCAGTGTGTGATTTTGGATGAAATGAGTCAGAGCCTAGGTGAATCTACAAAACGCAACTACGCGCGTGAGTGCGTAAAAACCAGCACGATGATGGAGATCTGCACTCCCGCAAGTACGCGCGTAGGTGCGTTGATGCGCAACATCGGTTACGGCTCTTTCTCTCTAGTCTCTTATGCCTTGATCACACGTGCCGAGTAAAAGGGCGAGACAGTGTTCGCGTCCGAGTACTCGGTACGTGTAAACACAGCGCCGAGTGCTCGGCCTACAACTTATCTCTATAACTCGCTTACATCACTGTCTCGGCTGAGCAACATTTTACGGTCTCGCCCTTTTACTCGGCACGTGTGATCAAGGCATTAGAGATGAGGCCTGAGTTGCAGTGGGAACAATGTAAAATTAATTATTTTGTGTTTATGTATCTATAAAAGTAAAACTCACTCTAACTTGATCAGCCGACACCGACAAACCTGGATATCCTTGCGGACCCTGAAATTTTAAAATTAATTCTGCAAATGTTACAAAACATATCTTATTTAGTAAAATTAATTGCTTGGAAGTGTGCCCAAAAGGCTGGCGGCATTGCCACGTTGTATAATTTTAAAAAAAAATATATCAATCAACTAGGACTCAATTATCATTTTGCAAAGGTCCTTTTTTATACGCGGCAATAAGCCAATCGCTTATTCTATTCGTGTCTGAAACTATCGTATAAACTAAAATATCAAACAAACAAACAGACAGATGCCAAACTTTATCACACTGTCACGCACCACGCAGCGTAGCGAGTGAATGCGTGTCTTAACGTCGCATGTAAGTATCTGATCTCCGTTTGTATAGAAAACCCGCACAGTCCAACACGCCGAAAATACATTCACGTACGTTCATGCAGATCTCGCGCCTATGTGCGGAGAAACATGTACTCACGCGAGTGGGTGCGGGGTGACACGCAAGGTATGGCACAGTCTTGTAGTACCATGCGTAATTTTGTATGAAATGAGTGCGTGCCTGCGTGAACTTACAAAACGCACCTACGCGCGTAAGTGCGTAAAAAACCCGCAAAATGATGCAGATCTGCACTCTCGCAAATACAGCGTGATGCGTGACAGTGTGATAACCAGCTAAATGACGTAGCGGTGGTATTCTGTTAAGACCCGCTGTGGTGCCACGGATACACACATGGACGTTAAGGGCCAAGCGCCCGAAAAGTGCCATAAAACAGTGATTTTCTGAGGCCTACTCCTCCGTAACGGCTATGTCAATTAGTTTGAAAAAAATATATGTTTATTATAGATACACGAACAATAATATCAACATTTGATTTTTTCGTGCAATTAATACTTTTGTCAAAAAAAAATATTTAGCAATTTCGCAACTTTTCGCAACGTTTCCCTACTCCTCCAAAACGGCTTGGACCTTTAGAAACATTTTTACACATAAAAATTGGTGGTTAAATATTCTTCAAAGTGAACATTGCATATGTAAATCAATCAATATCTCGCAGAGAAAATGGATTTAAAGCGCTTTCCGGGCGCTGCGGGCCGCCAATAAATGCACAGATTTGTGCACTGCCGCCAAGGCGAGTGCGAGAGTTGCGTTCACATAATTTCGGCCAGATGGTTCAAGGGACTATACGCCTTAAGACGATATGAGTCGACCGACGTATGCGCGATTTTCTAACGTCGACTCAATGAGTTCGCGTTACGGTTGAAGGGATAAATTGCAGTGCACTATGCACGAGCATACCATAATGCACCATCAACCGACGCCTAACGTTCCATCATTATATTGTTACGTACGTGGGTAATCAAATGCCGATTTACTGACGAGAGAACTTTATTTACCACAAACAATAACAAATTAGTCCAGTCAACAATAATCCGAATCGCAATTAACACTAGAGTACCGTTACACTATCGCTTTAGTCGTTGATAAAAATCACTTCGAGTACTAGAGTAGTTCGCTCTTGATCGCAGTCGAAATCACAACTGACTCGCTCCCGGCCGGGGGCCCGTATTTATATGCGGAGCCAAGAAAATTCTAGATACCGACGTCCCCGGATCTATTCAGAATTCCAGAACAATTGAATCGCTTCTCGAAGTCATAAATCATTTTTAATTTCTCGTAATAATAAGAGTCACGTTCATGCGAATTTCGACTCTATTGTTAACGTCGGAGAGTACAATTTCCCTTATCAGTTAGATATATGCCTACTACTGTTTGTAGGTATGTTGTGGATGTTTCGAGATTTTCCCAAGTCTGTCTAAGCACAACTACTCTAGACCTTTCGAACAGCAATGCGTTTTAATTATTACGTGCCACTCGTTATTTTCTCGGAGATATGGCGTGTTCACGTTTAGTGGCGTAACAGTGCCCCCCTCTTAGTCATGCTCGTCCCGAGCATTATTAGATCCGTGATACGGCGCCAATCTATCCACATGAACAACCTTGGGCTTCCCTCTTAGCCCTTTCTTGATGCGGTAGGTCACGTCATTAATCCTTTTTAACACGGTGTAAGGTCCCTCCCATCGAGCTTGGAGTTTCGGCGACTTCCCTTTCCGTCGAAGCGGGTTGTGGAGCCAGACCAGTGTACCTTCCTCAAATCCCTTGGCATTGGCATTACGGTCGTATCTAGTTTTCATTTTTACGCTGGTGTTCATGCTATTCTCACGAACTCGTTTATGCACTTCGTCCAATTGATCTTGAAGGTCACTTACGTAATCTGTAACTGGCTTCGTCTTGTCAGGTGGCACGCCAGTTATGGCATCGACCGGGAGTCTCATCTCCCTGCCGAAATTCACTCTTGCTGGGGTATGTCCCGTGCTATCATGCACTGCCGATCGGTAAGACATCAGAAATAGTGGAATATACCGGTCCCAGTCCTTCTGATGGTCATCGACAACCTTAGCCAGATGATTCTCCAGGGTTTGGTTAAACCTTTCCACCATTCCGTCCGACTGAGGGTGCGCAGGTGTTGTGCGTGTCTTATAAATTCCCAGAAGAGTACACATTTCCTGGAACAGCGCAGATTCGAAGTTACGGCCTTGATCGGAATGGATTTCCAAAGGTGCGCCATACCGACATACTACTTCTTCGACCACCTTCTTCGCCACTGTCGTCGCTTCCTGATTGGGTATGGCGAAGACTTCGGGCCACTTTGTGAAATAGTCCTGGATCACCACTATGTACTTGTTTCCGTCATTTGTAACTGGAAAAGGTCCAGCGACGTCGATAGCGATGCGTTCCCATGGGGCTCCCACATTGTACAGCTGAAGCCTGCCCCTGCTCCTAGTCTGTGGTCCTTTCACAGATGCGCACGCTGTACATTTCCGACACCATTGCTCTACGTCATCTCTACAATTGAGCCAGTAATACCGCTGTCTCACTTTCAGTAGAGTTTTCTTGATGCCCAGGTGTCCTCCAGAAGCACCATCGTGTATTTCCTGTAGCAGGGGGACTACTTCACATCGTGGTACTATCACTTGTGTGGTCACCTCCTTGCCATCGTTCGATTCCCATTTTCTACAAAGCACATCATTTTCTAGGACTAAACTGTCCCACTGTGCCCAGTAGCTCTTAGTGACGGGACTATGTGACGATACTTCACTCCACTGGGGCCTAGTTCCGCTACGCTTCCAGTCCAGTACAGGTCGAATATCGTCATCTTCTTCCTGGGACTTCTTGAAGTTGCTTTCAGCCCTAATTAAATTGACGCGTTCTCGGGCTTCATTCTGCTGGCAGTGTCTGCAGTCATCATTACATGGACGTCGCGACAGGGCGTCAGCATTGTTATGCCCTTTTCCACTACGATGTTCTGTCACAAAGTTAAATTCCTGCAGCTGCTCGAGCCATCTTGCAACTTGGCCCTCAGGGTTTTTAAATTGTAGAAGCCATTTCAATGCAGCGTGATCCGTCCTCAACGTAAATTGTCTTCCTATGAGGTACTTGTGGAAATGCTGCAAGGTTTTAACCACAGCCAGCAGTTCTCGTCGAGTCACGCAGTAGTTCCTTTCCGGCTTTGAAAGTGCCTTACTGAAGTAAGCGATTACGACCTGTCTGTCGCCCTGCACCTGTGACAACACTCCACCAATTCCCGTGTTGCTGGCATCGGTATCAACGACAAATCTTCCGTCTCTGCTCGGGTACCCCAGTATAGGTGCTTCACACAGCCGTTGCTTTAGCGCGTCGAATGCTGACTCACAGTCCTCGTCCCAGATAAAATCTCGTTTATCCTCAGTCAGCTGATGTAAAGGTTTTGCAATGTCCGAAAAATTCTTGACAAACCGCCTGTAGTATGTGCATAACCCTAGAAATGCACGTACTTCCGTTTTGTTCTTTGGCACCGGCCACTGTTGGACTGCCTTTATCTTCTCAGGGTCGGTTCTCACCCCGTCGGCGGAAATAACATGTCCTAGTGACGAGGCCGTGGTCGATTTTATCGAGGATCAGGTTCTGCTTAGCCTCCTGATCGCGGCGAGCGGCTTCCTGTTCGCGGCGAGTTTCCTCCTGGTTCGCTGCGATTAGGTCCTGAAGCTTACGCTGGTTGGCATCCTGTTCGCGGCGAGCGGCTTCCTGTTCGCGGCGAGCTTCTTCCTGGTTCGCTGCGATTAGGTCCTGAAGCTTACGCTGGTTGGCCTCTTGTTCGCGGCGAGCAGCTTCCATACTAGGTTGCATGGCGGCCAACACCGCAGCGAGGTTCAATTCCGAGGATGGTCCTGTTGGCGCCTCAGCAGCTTCTGTTGCTACCATACCAGCCTGATCTTCCTCCTCCATACGATGACGCGCAGCATCCATCTCCATTTGCCTCCTTGTTCGTGGTCGCTGTTCGTCGTCCCTCGGTGTTAATGGCATTTCACTTCTGACACCAGTTGTTACGTACGTGGGTAATCAAATGCCGATTTACTGACGAGAGAACTTTATTTACCACAAACAATAACAAATTAGTCCAGTCAACAATAATCCGAATCGCAATTAACACTAGAGTACCGTTACACTATCGCTTTAGTCGTTGATAAAAATCACTTCGAGTACTAGAGTAGTTCGCTCTTGATCGCAGTCGAAATCACAACTGACTCGCTCCCGGCCGGGGGCCCGTATTTATATGCGGAGCCAAGAAAATTCTAGATACCGACGTCCCCGGATCTATCCAGAATTCCAGAACAATTGAATCGCTTCTCGAAGTCATAAATCATTTTTAATTTCTCGTAATAATAAGAGTCACGTTCATGCGAATTTCGACTCTATTGTTAACGTCGGAGAGTACAATTTCCCTTATCAGTTAGATATATGCCTACTACTGTTTGTAGGTATGTTGTGGATGTTTCGAGATTTTCCCAAGTCTGTCTAAGCACAACTACTCTAGACCTTTCGAACAGCAATGCGTTTTAATTATTACGTGCCACTCGTTATTTTCTCGGAGATATGGCGTGTTCACGTTTAGTGGCGTAACAATATGTCACTGAATTCGATATAGCTGAATGCCAGTATCTGAATTGGAGTGGATGACTATTGGACCTCCACAACCCAATAACTGAGTAACACTTCACCTTGGCAAGACTGGTGACAGGTTTTATAACTTCTGATAACTAGTAACGACTGCTCAAAATTTATAAATGACAGCCAGAACCAACAATTAAACTCTTTTGAGGCATAGAGGAATTTCAATGTGTAATGAATGCATACCCATCGGGTCATAGATGAACTCCTAATATGGTATAAATCATAGCATTATCAGCTTTATAATGTTCACATTTCTGGGATTCAAGCCACCGTTTTTTTTTTTAAGTTTTTTTTTTTAAATCAGTGGTCTAAATTCCAGTTTTCTCATGCCCGTGAATGGGTGCCATCGGTTGAGGCTGCTCATCTCCTAGCTGCCGGTGACTTAATTCAGTTTCTAGTTTTAGCTTTTTTTTTAAATAAAAATAATGTATTATTATTACTTATCTACATTGTGCACATAATTAGATTTGACAAGAAATATTTAACAAAGATCTATGAAACTCATGATATGATTTAAAAAGAGTGTCCATGGAGTTTCTTGCACGTTCTTCTCCATAGAGATCTACGCTTTGGAACGTGCAATTTAACTTCACTTTTCTTGAACTGACCGACATTTGAATAGTCAAAAGTGCCTGCAAATGGTCTATTTGAAATAAATATTGTTTTGATTTGATTTGATTCTTATAATATTTTCCTTCACTGGAAGGAAAATATCGAGAGGAAAACAGCATATTCTAGATTCAAAAATTCGAAGACATGTGACACCAATCCGCACTGATCCCACAAGTTGGATTTTAGAAAGATACTATGAAACACATAAGTGAAAACATTATAAGACTATACAAGGTGTAAGGGACAGCCCTCCACAAACTTTAAGGGCTTGCTCAGTAGATGATACTGAACAACGTTCCACAAAAAATTATTTCAGGAGACGAAAAAAAAATTCGGCCTCTCCATACAAACTGTCCAATCAAGTTTATAATTTTGTATGGTGAGGCGGATTTTTTTTTTCATTTCCTGAAAAATTTTTTTGTTGAATGTTGTTCAGTATCGTCTACTGAGCAAGCCCTTAAAGTTTGTGGAGGGCTGTCCCTTACACTTTGTATTATGCTAGTTATGCTTACGATATTATTATTATATAAGTTGGTACCTACATGAACATAAGAAATATTATACTCACTGGTTCTCCTCGGTCTCCCTTAGGGCCCCGTGGTCCTTGAAGTCCACTAGTCTGAAATGTTGAAAATAATTGCAACTATAAAATCGCAAAACAGGCCTAGATACACTTGCAATAGGAAACTATAGCGCGGTAGTAGCGATTATGAAGTGGTGCTGAATCGATACTACAATAAATATTTTGTTACTTTTTTTTTTCGATGGAAAAAATCATCTCATGAACCCCCGCTCTTGGGCGGAGCGGGAGATAGTGTCAGACTCTTACTGACTAAAAAACCCATCCCGTTCCTTCAAGCCTTCATACAGGGGCTCGAGCGCCCGTTTACCGAAAAAGTTTAAAAATAATTATTTATAAAAAAAAGCTATCACATTATTTTTTAAGCAAGGAAAAGGTGGTGATTCGACAGATAATTACATCACCAATAAATATGTAGAAATAATAAACATACTCATGATTACATGATACCTAATAGAAAAATATGTACCTATATTTTTAAGATGAGGAATATTTAAAAAATCACACTGAAGTGCGAGTCAGATTGAGGCGCATCGATGGTTCCGTACAAACTTATCTATGTAAATAATAGGTCTTTTGACGAATTGAACTAAATTACCAAAAACACTTCCGTTTTTTTAAACGGATTGCTTTGAAGTATTAAATCCTTGAATTGACTTGGAATTATAAGTTCAAATAAACTTTATATTAAAGTTACTTCGTTATTCTTTTTTTTTGAAATGAGGTATTTATGGGTTTCTTTGTGTTTTGTATTTTTTGTAATATGCAGTACTTATAACCATGAAAGCTAATAAAAACAACCCAACGTAGCAACTATGCATTTCAAAGGGCAAGCAATATCGATGACGTATACCTACGACTCTTTTCTCACAAACAAAACTGTATTCTTGGTTTAATAGCGTTTTAGAAATTTTGTCTTGTAGCTGCTCTAAGAAGAAAAATTATTCGTGAGATAAAATTTTCCCACGTGAAAGTTATTGAAACAAAAATAGATTAGCTTTAACTTTAAATCCATATAGATTACCAATATTGCTATATCTACGCGTGTCAGGGAAAAAAAAGTCTTGATAGACTGAAAAATTAGCAAAAAATTGATACTTCAAGATTCTGTTTTTGTCGATTTATATACGGAACCCTAAAAATGATATTTTGATCACTTAAAATGTATTAGGGATTAAATAATTAAAAAAAGATACTCACAAGAGTGTTGTCAACGTCGTTTTTACCGTATTTCGATGCTAGATCATCCTTCAATAAGAAAAATTAAATTGTTTAGCAAAAGATAGCAAGTTTACACAGCATATACATTATACATATAATTATCCAATTTAATAATAACAATTTTCGACACACTTGCTCAGGGCCCCAAGTCTGCTATTTTTATAAATTCGTCATTCCCACACGATCCCATTGTCATTTTGCTAAAAGTTGGTAATCTGCTAATTCATAATGATCGGTCATTGATCGGTCAATGGTCTTGTAATAGAATCGTGGTAGAATGATAATTTCGAGCATATTAAAACTAATAACTGCACAATAACGTTCTAATGGTCAAACACTGTTCAAATAAACTGTCAAAGTTTTAGCAGATTACCGCAAACGTCAAATATTCATTTGTCAATATGTACGAGATTACCATTTTATGCCACTTCTTTCAATGGAGTGTCAGTGGTTGACTATTGGAAAGTAATGATGACGCCATTATATTAGTAGATTACCAAACTTGTCAAAAACGAAAATTATGACATCAGTGATAGACCATTCTGACAATATTGTAATAGCAGACTTGAGGCCCAGAAAGTGACTATAATTGCACTACACTTAGGTATAATGTAGCTTGTAACCAAACTGTGACTTTTTGACTACCATTATGCACAAGTATGATAATGTAGTGATTACCTTTATTGTTAAACCTCTGTCCTCAAATCAAACATTTAATTCGAAAAAAAAAACAGGTATTGCGTTCAATAGTACAAATTAGCGTCTTACTTGCTTATTTTACGCTAATTTGTGTTTTAATAAACTATTTTAACTTTTACATGTTAAATAAATAAAACCTTTCATAAAATAAAAATATTATTTCTGTTTATAAACATAAGCAACCTCATTCTTATTCAAACAGCCTTGCTAGAGTAGCTAGTCTATGGCCACCATTTTGGATGCGCACGCATAAGAAGAAAGAACAATTTTTTGCCGCCATACTAAAAAAAAAAAAACAGTTTTGCTGTTAAAACAATAATTAATTAATTTATAAAAAAAGTCTTCTCAAGTGTGTCGAAAAACGTCGTATGATACACGTGAATATTGGCGATTACTGTCCTCGGATCTAAATACCGCCTCAGCGGTAATCACCAACATTATACACTTCTATCGTAATGTACTATTATGTATGTAAAAACTGGTGATTCGGACGTCATGCGTTAAGTTTCCAATTTAATTCTATAACTATGTTGTTTTAATACCATAAATATCACATGGGTTTTCCTGTCATTTGTAAGTAAATAGCGATTTTAATTTTCATGCTAAGTGGTAAGATAAGGGAGAGAACATATTATTTTTATTTATGATCAAACATAAAAAAGAAATAGACATTGCCTATTTGCTTCAATGTGATAAGTCTAATAATTTTATTGTGGGATTTATCACGAAATAATGAGGTTAAAATAGAATTTTAAAATTTTTTGAAGTCGGTTTAAAACTATGTTGTCTCATGCTTATAAACCACTGTGCATACTAAAACATAGCAACGATTTACGGCTTCAGAAATAGCGTTTCTGTTCTTTTCTCTAAAAAAATTGTCTTTAGATGACTTACCATGTTCAACGTACAGGTTGCTGAAACAAAGATACGAGTAGCATATGTTTATTAGTACAGAACGTTTTGCGAACACATTCATAGTACGTCTAAGGAGTGGAATTCCCTGCCAAAGTCAAGCATTTCCTAATAGTTCAAACCCAGAAACCTTTAAGTCAAGAGTGGGAAGAAGTTAGAAGTTATTTCTAGGCAAGCGTGCTTCATTGTCGACCACATCATCGCTTACTATCAGGTGAGATGGTGATGAAGCGCGTTACCATCATTTGAGAAAGTGGTGAAAAGTGACTTCAGGTTCACAGGCTTGTTGTATTCAGCGACATTCTGGCTGATGTTGAGTTATTTTATTATGATTGGATCATTACATATAACTATGTTTATTGTATTTATAATAATACTAATAAATCAATTATTTTCAAGCAACTAGATCCATAGATACAGACCTTACAAGTAAGACAAAGTAAAAAGTAAATACGGTTTATTATTAATAAATAAGACTTAGGAGTATGTTAGTCATAAGTCTTATTTAAAATAGTTAATTATAATTTTAAGTTTACACGTCCACTGCACTAATTCATTTTGTGGCAGAAAACTGTTTGGGACTCGCACTACGAATGCCTTGAAATTTACGTTACGGTGCGACACCAGCAGTTGTACCCTAAATAAAAATTTCGTCTTAAGGTGCACGTACTCCACGATGTCTTCCACCCTTGTGGTGCAATGCAGGCGGTAGATGTACACTGGACTGTCCCGGGGTAGCAGCACGCAGACTCACGCTAGGAGATGCAGGTGCTATGCCACAGCGATTCTTGTTGGTTTGCGTTCGACGGTTCCTACCTTGCACCATAACGAAACCAACGTCATTCTCGACCTTGTTCTTTGCCTTATTTGGTCACACAGGTCTCGGATTAGGAGCACCAGGAGCGCTCGCGGTGACGCTATCGAAATCCCTTTGGATCTGTTTTGCCGAGGCTGTAAGAACAGGCAGCGGGACGAGGCGAAGAGCTCGTGCGTTGCTGCACGAAGGAGCTGCGGTGTTGCAGAGCACACAAATGGGGCACTCTACAACCTCAGCAATCGATGTATGCGCTGGCGACGAAACTGCTGACGCGAAGTTTGGCGACAATATATTGTGACTGGCTCAATGACACGTGTTTACGCGAACAAGTCATCAGTCGATGAATCAAAATGTATCGACTGATGACCTTAGTTGCCGCCGCGTTATTACGAAATTCATTAAATTCTTTGCGGAAATCGGCGACGGTTTTTTGAGATGCATCTAACTTTGCTAGCACATTCGTGAGACTGGCCCTCAGTAAAGTTTTTGAAAAGGCTTGTTACATCGACGTGGTCAAAAGTGACTGTACTACAGGTTTTATACGAAACTTTGACCTTTGAGTTTGTTTCGGTATTTCTTTTTAAAGCAGACCAATTTTTTATTTTTTATTTTAGACAGTTAACATCCGCCTCATTTAGCTAAAATTGTGTTATTTAGGACTAACTTTCTAAATAAATAAATTTTAACAAAACTGCTTCGATTGAAGCAGCTTATCAATATAATTAAGATGTTAGTTATATTTCAAATATTTGTGGCTATCGAACATTTATTTTAATACCTACATGAACACAAAGTCCGATAAGAAGTTAAAAACCAATTATTAATATGTAATGTTAGCTAATGAATAATAAAACTTGTTTATTCATTAACTTAACTTAATACTGATATATTATGCTTCCGGTAATTAAGCATTTTGTTACTGAAACTGAAATAAAATATCAATTTCCTCCTGATTATATTGAATAATATTATGAATATTTTAAAGCTTAGTTAAACTTGACTGTGTGTAAGATAACGTTAATTAAATCTTTATCTAAGTTTGTGCTTTAATTGAATTTTAATTAGTCGCATATTAAAAGACTTCAAAACTGACTAAAATAGCTTTCTTTGTGAACAGAAAATTACATGAAATAACAAAAACCGTGACAATCTTACCTGTGGGTTTGTCTCCTTGATTTTTCCCTTCCGTTATGCTCTGAAAATAAAGTGAGCTTTTTAACAAAAACAAAATAGCATTCGGTAATTACCTTCACTCACTCGAATATTTCACAAAACTTGTTCGAAAAAATAAATACATATCATGGAACTAGTTTTGTGAAATATTATCTACTTTTATTATTATTATTACTATATCTAGCCCATACTGTCCCACTGCTGGACAAAGGCCTCCCTCCACTCCTTCTAATGTTTCCGGTTTTGAGCCACCTCTTTCCAATTATCTACTTTTAAAAATCTAAAAAGTATTTGTAAAAAATATAATTTATCATGCAAAGTAGTATATATCCAAGGCCTTTTCTGGACTAATTTACACACATGTATGTTTTGATTTCAATTTATACCTAGATGATACCCGTAAGATATGTGTTTCTAAAATATCTATTAAAATTTTTGTAATAACATCATAATTACGTAAAAGCGGTTATATGAAAAATAATTTAATGAAAATGTAGGGTTGGACGCTATTAAGTAAAACTTCAGTGCTTGAATTATGATTGTAACTTAATTTTCTATTCAGGTACTATCACATTAACTGTATGAGGAAGTGCATTATTCTAGTTACATGTTGGATTTATAGATTTACTATCTGACTTGTATGACGTTGTTGTCATATTAACATCTAAGAAAAAAATGGTGTGTGGAGGTAGGAAGGTAAAAAATAGCCTACGACCTATTCTTAAATCTATCAAATATGAGCAAAAAAAATAATAATATAAAAATTTAGAAACAAGTTGTTTCGGAGGGGTTCGATAACAAACACTAAAACGCGAGATTTTTAAACATCCGATTATTTATTTAATTCTTGGAACGACGACGCTACAGCTTTATGTATGAACTGTGTAAATCGGGTTCCAGGCGTCACTGGTAACCAACTATAATTCAAGTGTTGAACAATACTATTCTTGTCAATCAATCCCTTACTAAATGCAGGCTCCTTTTAGTCATGACGGACTCTATAAACATAACTTTTATCAAGAAAGTCTTCCTAAAAGGCAGCAGTTTCTTTGACCTTGCTCGATAGGGCCAGCATCGCTTTCATCGATTTCAGCGATATATTAGGAAAAATAGATATATTCTACACCCCTACTTTTTAATTAGTACAAAAAAAATGGGGCTCAATCTGTACCCGTCACTGATCATATTTTTGTAGTCAAAAGTAGAAAAAACCGAAATCCTAAAATTGACCACGAAAAGGTAAATTCATCATAGAATCAATCAAATATAATAATTGCTAGTAGAAAATACTGCGGGCAGTGTTTTTCTTTAATAATTGTCACTTATTCATTCAATTATCAATAGCCTGCACAATATTTCCATAAATTGAGTGACATTTTGGAACATAAACCAACGGTAATAACTTTGCTGTTTATGAATATTATTTATTGAGATTTTACTTATAAAATAACAAGGGCTTTTCTAATAAGCCCTTTAAGTATTTGTACTAATTAAAAAATAGTGGTGTATATTGTACACCAAAAATAAAAAATTACATGAAACCTTCAAAATTAACAGGGTGTCACAATGGGCGGTCTTATGGCTAAAAGCGATTTTTTACAGACAACCTTTGGATGGAAAGCCAACTTATGAGGTGTTCGTCTGCTTAACCGGACTTATTTGTGTCAGCTTTAACGAAATTGAACACTAGAATTATAAAAATCTTAAATCTAAGCGACTGTACTCTACCTACCTCTAGTACCTAAGGTCTGAAGGTTAGAGTACCCTAATTTTTGGGTCGAACTTAAAATATGTGGCTCGAGTAAACGATTTTGGAGTGTCTACATATATGAAGAAGAGGTGAAACTTTAGGTGTGCAAAGACAGGGTAAGCGTAAATCATCTGAAACGTGTGACCGCGGTGAAAATGTGCAATTTGTACTTGAATGACAATTTACAGATGGCGATCAAGATGAAGTGAAGTTTACATTGAATGAAGGAGGCGTGTGAATGAACCTGCTTTATATGCTTAACAAATATCAGATACTGGTCCAGGATTACACAGTTTGCTTCTCCTAAGGGTTCGGTTTGTGATATGTGGTGATGAAAATGGGGGGTGGGAAGGTTTTCTTGGTTTAGAGAAAGGATTCCCTGACTCTTATTGGGGTTAACCTGAATTCTTCATTTCCAAAACAACTTGTGGAATGCTGCAGATTGCGATAGAGCCGATATTTCTATGGCCGTTGCGTCAGCAAAGAGAGCCAACTGGAATTTTCACTTTAAAAAAATGTAGTTTAAGGGGGGACTTCTGTACACATGGGTTTCAGACTGAACAATACCTCGAACAGAACATTACATTAAATAGGCATCATGGAACATGGGTAGGACGATGATGGTTTTCACATAGTGTCTATCTGAAAAAAGTTGCCAATAGCATATTGGAAACCCCTAAGTCTTCTTTGTTAAATGAAAGCAAATATTATGTGAACATGATTGTATTCAGAATTTTACTCACCAACGTTATACCCTGCATTGTTGCTGTAACAAAAACATCCGTAATATTTTTTATATTTTATTAATGTAGTTGGTACATAGGCATAGAAATGATGATGATGATAGATATAGTGTAGGGTGGGTAGGTACAATTTCCTCTAATTAAATCAAATTAAAATATATACATCGATACCTTTGGGTTCATTTAGTGTATAAAACTAAACTCTACTTTTCAGGAGACCAAAAAACGTTTTTTTAATTGAATAAAAATTCATAACTTTTTTCTTTCGAACTTTTCACAAAACTTTCAAGGTAAAAGGTGAAAAAGGCTATATTACCGAAATATATATGGATTTACGTCTGATCAAAACAGTTTGAGTTGATTACAACCATGAAAATTGACCTAAAAATAACTCTTACAATTATATATTCATTTTTGTTCATTTTAACATTCCAATGAATGTCGTAAAAAAAAGATCATTTTTTTTTTTAAATAACAGTTATACTGAACGACCAAATAACAAAAACACAAGAATTTATGAAATTAACCTTCTTTTATGTTCATGGTTATAATAATCGTGGATATACATACTGTATAATGACGTCAAATAACAAGAATCAACATATTTAAACTCAAAGAAAGACCATCAAGCATTTAAACCGTGATCAACACTCAAACTTATTTAGTTTTTACATTACTATATGTCTGATTCATATTTAGTTCCAGTAAATTCAAGGTTTCAAGATTGTTTTAAATCTTTTAAAAACAATTTCGGTTTAACGGACGATTTTACACCTCGAGTTGAAAAAGTTACTGTTAGTACACCTTAACATACATAGTTTTCTATTTATGTTAAGGTAACTTTATGTCAATTTGATTTTTACACCAATATTTTATGCTCCGAGTGAATTTTATTCGAATATTTTTAGGTCGTACAAACATTTTTTTTCGCGAATTTCTATATTTCGAGTAGGTATACACATCGATAGAAAAACAATTCTGAGAAGAATGGAATATATAACTCATTTTTGGCAAGATACAAGTTTATACACTAATTGATCCCAAAGGTATCGAATACTATTGTACAAAAATCTGTGTTTTCTGTTTAAAAAAGTAGGTATAAAAAATTAAAAAAAACTGAATTGTGCGCATTACTTACCTGATGTTTTTTGCAGTTCAAAAGTTACGAAAAGTAATAAGATGTATGAAAATACTTTGACGTCCATTCTTGCAATCTTTTAATCACGTACTACGGTTAGCAAGAATGTTCTTGGGTTAAAGCATTGTACGAAAAGAACGGTTTTCCTCAAAATATACAGGATGCGTTAAATGTTAATAATTCATGACGAGTATCTACATATTTATGCAAGCTTTTAACCATAATATATTGTAAGACCACAAGGAGGGTACTTTAGACCATATTTTCTTCTGCTGCTCCTTATATAGCAAATCGTTCGATCTCTATTCTAAAATTTCCAAATGCAATATTCCTCTCCCAACCAATTTTCATTCCCTTCTTTCCCACTTCTCTCCTAAATTAATAAATATTTTGGCGACATTTTTAAACGAAAATGACTTAAAATTTTAATTGCCTACTAACATCTACCACGAAGTACAGTTCGACGGTTACCCCCAATGAGCCGTCTCAACGTGATACTGGCAGAATAGTCGCAGTCGGCTCAATTGCCATAAAAAAAAACCATAATATACAAACATAATCAGCCTTACAATGTTCCCACTGCTGAGACTCAGGCTTCTTCTATAAGAAAAGGGGGAAAAGGATCGTAATCTACCACGCGGGCCCAGCGCGGTTCAAATTGTTCCCTCATGATGTTTTCCTTCAGCATTTTTTGAGCAATGATGATTAGCGCCGGGCCTTGGTCGAGGCCATGGTCCGGAGCGAGGAGGAGTGGCAGGCGGTCACCGACTTCTGCGAAGCAGTAATGCTCGCTAAGGAGGAAGCCGATCGTATCAGGCAACGGCGCTCTCGCCGCCGCCGCTGGGATTTCTCAAGGAGTTGTCAGCAACAGCAGGGGCCCAGCCGGGTCGAAGCCTACTGGGGCCAGGGTTATCCGAAAGGGCGCTCGAGCCCCGGTATGAAGGAACGGGATGGGTTTTTTAGTCAGTAAGAGTCTGACACTATCTCCCGCTCCGCCCAAGAGCGGGGGTTGTCATAAGATGATTTTTCCCATCGAAAAAAAAAAAAGCAATGATGATTAAACCTGGCTTTTTTTAGGTAGGAAATTATCAATTGAAACCGCCATGTCAAAAAAACAAACGTGCTCTCGACAGTTAGTTAGGATTTCACCCTTTAATATATCTTGACCACGTGTGTGAAGTTTAAAAATGGTTAGATCCTAGATTTCCGATACCATGTCTGTCGATGGAAGTAGATTACAATCATAATTCTATAACGTACTCTAAAACCTAGAACTGTTAAATTGTAGTGTTTGAAGGCGAATAGCCTTCAAACATTGTTATCGTAATGTGTGACATTCGCACTGCAACAGAAAAGCCTTTATATGACAAGCGCTAAGTAAATAAAAAAAAACCGGTCCTGTATATTATAAGGAAATCCGTTCTTATAAAATAAATATTTTTCAGTCTATCGTGACCCAGTCGAAAAAATGGACATCAAAGTATTTCTGCACTTTTTATTAGTTTTAATAACTTTTGCACTTCAAAAAACGACAGGTAAGGTTTAAATTTATACCGATAATTTTATATTTTTTTATCAACATTTCAGCCGAAAACTAATGTGGTAGTACGATATTAAGTCGAGTCGACGCAGTAAGTCTTAGTAAAATATTATATTTTTAAAGTAAAATTGTATTATAAAAATAAAATAAAAATTGTTTTGAATCTCGTACTGTGATCTTAGACTGATTACTGGTTACAAAATGCAAAAACATCGTTTAAAAGTATAATACAAATCATATAATATACCTATATCATTAAAATTATAAAAATGGCTCACTGGAAAAAAATACTCTCTTTGCTTTACAACCTCATTGCTTTTATATACCATTTTATACACGAGTTATCAAATCAATTAGAAAGTTCTTTAGATCTTCACTAGGTTACTAACTTAAATGAGTATTTTTTTCTTCAATTATACTATTTTAAATGCCTAAAAGTAGCGAAAATATAGAAATAATATAATGTTGTTGTGTTACAGCCACAACTCCAGGAATTAAAGTGGTGAGTAAACATTACATAATTAAGTACATTTTAATATACTTTTGTAAGCTGCTTCATCCGCGTGAAAGTTAAAAATTATCTCAAGGTAACACACTCCCTTAGAAAAAGTATATCAAATTATTATGTAGGTTACTATATCAAGAGAAGAATCTGAAAAATTGTATTCAAATCCATTTGGACGTTTGAGTGTGAACTACAATTAATAATTATTTTGTGTATATGTATGTACGTGTTGCGCCGACCCCAAATAAAACGGGACTAGTGCAGGAAAATGATGATGATATGTATGTACGTATATATGTTCAAATTTACTTTTTTATAAAAAAATCACGTTAATATTTCATTTTCAGAGCATAGCAGAAGGCAAAAATGGAAGAGATAAAACAACAGGTAAGATAGAGAATAATAAAGTAAGATTAATTTTTACTTGTACAGTAAAAAAATCCACTAATTAATACATAGCACTCTAGTAAACGCTTAATCTTCAATATCTCATTAATATAGGGAACATAAACTAAATCTTATCTAAACTCGCTACAAAGAATCAAAGACAAAATTATTAAATTATTATTTCTTTATCACAGTTTATCGATACCAATCCCAATATATAAAAAAAAACTAAAGACATTCAATCATATACGAAACGTTTTTTTCATATAAAAAATCAACACGAATTCCGCACAATCAAAACAACATTTGACTATATAAAAAATAACAAACAACAATAAATATAATAAAACAAGTTTGCACTTAATTTTGAAATTGAAACAACTAACCCGTGCGGACTAACTATATAATTGTATAAAAAAATAATATTGCTTGAAGGAACACAGCTCCGAAAGAGTTAAAAAAGTTAAATTTAATCTTTAACCTTTCGAATGTCTTAATTAAAAAAATCATCAAGTAGGTATGTACCAGGTGACGTTAAGGTGGGAAATCTCATAATTTTATTTTACATTTGACATAGATATTAATTTTTTTTTTATTTAACAATTTATGTACACACTAAATTTATAAAAAACAATAGACGTAAACAGAATAATAAGTACATAGGTGATGTTTATTTATAAATTATTTTAAATTTATTTATTGTTTTTATTATATTTTACGACTTAACTTTGTAAAGTCTTACATTTTTTGTAAATTTTCATTTCCGTTTTTCAGTCCCCACATTCACCATAATAAAATATATTATGGTGAATGTGGGGACTATGTGGATTACTTTTCCTTTTCTTTAATTTTAACATAATATCTGGCAGTTTTGAGTATTTGATGCAGGCTACTAAAATGTCCTTTCTTTGGTATTGTTTGTCAAGTCGTTGAACTCCTAAGTAGTTATAAGTTTAAGCTACACGAAGTCTGACAAATGCTTGCACTGACTAGACCGGTACACTCAAATCTGTGTGCTTCTTTCTTTCTTATAAATGTGAATTAATCTGCATTGTTCTCATATGATTTGGCTATTACATGTTTACTGTATGGTCTTTAAAAAAGACTTTGACCCCTGAGTTTATTTCGCTGGTTCTTTTAACCATCATCTGGTTTAAACTGACGAAAAAAATGAAATGTTAAAGTGTTTTTCATTACTCATACTCTGAAAGTAGGTCTGAAGTTGCCTGAGAAGCGGGTTGAAAGTGATACTTTTCATCTCTAGGGAGTTTTACTTTCAACTGACAGCTGTCAAATGGTTTAAAAAACAAACTAGTTCTATTTTCACATTTCTATTGAACCATATTCCAACTTTCTATACAGCCAGTCAATTAAAGCACGATATAAAACTGAAATAACTGAAAGATAAGTAATATATATTTTTAAGTGGCTTTTTTTCAACTACTTCTTAAATATGCTTTGTTTATAAACAAATACAAATAATTCTCTAATTTGTGAATAATGAAAAATAAAGGCTGAATAGCTGGTCGGCCACAGAAAAAAAAACAGAATGGCGGGCGGGAAAGTGGCAAATTGTCTTTGATTTTTAGAGTTGTAGAGTTTTGTTTACATTTCCGTATAGCAGAGTATTGTATTAACATGTTAAGTTCATCAAATTAAAATAGTGATTTGACGTTTAATTTCATAAGAGAAGAGATTTAGGCGGTAAAAGGTTTTCTACTACTGCTTTAGCAGTAGTAGAAAACCTTTTACCGCCTAAATTATAAGAAAGAAACCTACCTAAAATCATAGGTACGACGATTCAATATTTTATTTTCACTTTCTTTGTATTTGTAATGAAAAGCACAGTGTTTAACTCGGGGTGAAAATAAATTAAGTCCCTCAAATTGGCGGGCGAGCGCAGCGAGGAATCCTTTTCGGGACGAAATAAGTAACTTTCTCCCCTAGGATAACAATGTACTATTTAAAACCTATTTGCTAAATAAATACCATTTATCCTTTACAACGTGTAAGGGATAAATGATAGATGTGATAGAATATCAGAAAAAATCTTTTTAAATTATAACTGTGTAAGTTATTACAGAAATAGGAAACCTGAATGTAGATAATTATGTTATAACAAACTGAAACTTACTGATAAACACTAATTAATGTTTTTCAAGTAACCGGTCTATGATAAAGTGCTTCCTAGCTAAATTATAACTATGTAGGTAAAACACAAACAGGAAACCTGAATGTAGATAATTTTATTATCATAGAACAAACTAAAACTTACTGATAAACACTAATTAATGTTTTTCAAGTAAGTACCGGTCTATGATAAAGTGCTTCCTAGCTAAATTATAACTATGTAGGTAAAACACAAACAGGAAATTCGAATGTAGATAATTTTATTATGTTATAACATACTGAAACCGATAAACACTAATTAATGTTTTTCAAGTAAATAGACTAAGGAGCTTCCTAGCTAAATAATATTAATAAAGGCTCTCGTTGGGCTGTTGGATCAAGGGCTTGATCCAAAAGGCAGCACTTCTACATACGGCGCGTATTGTTCGGCGATTCCTCTCTCGAGAGCCCTGACCAACTGTAGCTTGGACCAGGGATGTTACGGAGCTCCATAACCGTATCTGAAACTATCGGATATCCGATATAAAATAAACACCATAACTGTAACCGAATCCGTCGCGTCGTAAAATATAAATAGTATAGTAGTAAATAGTATGTTAATATAAAGTTTCGCACTATATTTTCTTGGTGCTGTTTTGTGATATTTGTCCGCTTAAGGGACAGAACACCACGCCCAGTGGCCAAAATACGACTTCTTCCATAACAAGGTGCAGAAAACAGTTCGACACTCGTACACAAAATGCCTTATAATTGACATTTCGATGCGATTCCAGCAACTGTACCGTCATGAGTATTTTGACTTTTGGCGTACATTTGTAATACAGTTAGGAGATGTATACCGGTGTGCTCGGCTGAGCGGCACGCACTCTTCCACCAGACATAGGTCAATTATCAAATCGGTCAAGCTACATACGGGTAACTATACAATGCTTACCGAGACTTTTTCAGGTCTCGGAAAGCACGTTAAGCCATTTCGCAGTCGTTACGAGAAATCAGAACCTCGGAAGTCTGATAGCAAACATTTGTGTGTTTGAGCGACAAACGAGCCAGCCCTCTGGTCACGCAGTGTTAATCAGTCGGCGTGAAATTTCCTTAAAAAGGAGACACGGAATCGGACTCCATGACCCAAGCGTTTCGACTCCAAATGATTCAAGTTGTAGGTGGTGGTGGTTAGGTGGTAGGTGGGTATTTGCGCGATTTGAGAGTCTCAGCAGCCGAAGCGACAGCTCCGGCACAACCCGCTGAACTAGGAATATGAGATGGCGCAAGGATCATCACAGGTGGTGTCCCATACCAGAGACATACCTACCTTCCACGGCACAAACTTTATACCATTTGGTATTTTCCTATCGTCACGTACCAAACCGCCAGATTCTAATACGGTAGGTACGCAGGCGGTGACAAGAACTCTACGAATAATGTCTGGGTACATTTCCAGATGACAGCTGTGTGAAGGAGTACTTCGTACGCCTGAGTGTATTTTGTGTTTTTAGATTATATGTACATAGGTTTAGTATAAAAATATTTATAGTTTAGTTAATAATTAAATTTGCTATGTAGTTCGTCACAGATCGTAAAACCAATAAAATAAAAAATAAACTCGTAAAAAAATATAGATTATAATAACAAACATCGATCACTTTATTAGTGATCGATGATTACAAATTATAAATTGAATTATGAACTAAATTATTGGTTAAATTATAAAATAAATTATAACTTGAATTGTTATTATTTGTAATTACTATTAGTAATTTAACAATTCAAAAGTGCCTGTAAATGCTCTATTTGAAATAAACGTTTCTGATTTCTGATTAAAAGGTCTCTACATTATAAAAATAGACACTATGGAAAATAACGGAATAGCCCGACGCAAGTGTGTTTTATAACTTACTAGGGTTATCTACCTCTAACTTTGTAATTCAGTTTAATGTGTGAGAACTTTTTAATTTTTTAATCTCTGCTTACAGTCATGTTTTCTGTTACAGCTACCTGCACTGTGAACATGGTAAGTTATCAAAGCGCAAAGCTTATGACTACGATTCCACAACATAAGCTACGAAACTATATGTCTCAATTCATCAAGCTGAAAGTCACCAAAAGAGTCTAACCCTCTCTGGGCTAACACGTTGATGTTGATTAAAATGAAAGCCTAAAGCCTCTACATTAGAGGACAAAATGCCCTACATGACGTGCACGCAACGCTGTCAAATTGTCCCACGTCACGTGTATACATTGTAAGATATTGCGAGGCAAGTTGCAGGAGACTGGTCAACATTGCAGCGTTGCGTGTCATGTTCAATGTATCTCAGGCTTTAAAGAAACCTAAAAATAGGCATCTTGTGAATAACTTCTCATTTTTATTTAAGGATGAACTGGTAACTTCTTTCACGGCTACCACTCAAGAAAAAAACGATACTAATGACATTTCTGTAAGTACCTATTATAATGTGATCAAATTCTTACCCAATTTGTAATAGCTCATGATATACTTTAATAATCATATCATAACTGAGAAATTAAAGAAAATTATGTTAGAAAAACTGGGCAAGTGCGAGTCGGACTCGCGCACTGAGGGTTCCGTGCAAACTACAATTCCCGAATGGAGTCTCGAAGATTTTTCAGCATCACAATTTTTTTTGTGACGTAGGTAACAACAAATTTACTATTTTCACATTTTCCCCTATACCTATGCTATAAGACCTTGCTTTGTGCCAAATTTCAGGAACAACAGGAAGTACCCTATGAATTTTGATCTTTGAGAGTATCAAAATATACGTCTTTTTGCGACATAAACAGCCGTATCTTTTATATTCGATAACTTAGAAGTTTGCTTTTTTCAGTTTGAAGGGACAGCAGCTTGAGTATATGGTTTTAGCTCGATACCTTCACGCGTTCTTAAGATAAAGTGTCTTGACAGACAGACAGACGGACGGACAACAAAGTAATCCTATAAGGGTTCCGTTTTTAATTTTTGAGGTACGGAACCGTAAAAATAATGCCCTGAAAAGTTAAATAATGAAAATAAATAATAATAAATTGATGACGGCTGAAGACATCAGTCAGCCCGTTTATAATTTAAAACTAGTCAACTATTTATTTAATATGTATATGTTTATTTTCAGGATTTGGATGACGTTGTGGGACCAAAAGGATTTAAAGGAGAAAAAGGATTTAGAGTGAGTCTGTTTTTATACTTAAAAATTTATTTCGTCTTTAATTTATAAAGAACGAACAAATAAGAGCTATAGAGACGTACGCACAGTAAAGTAATAACAATAATAATATAATATTTCACAACTAACACACAACGCCGTCTAGTCTCAAGCTAAGCAGAGCTTGTGTTATGAGTACTAGACAACTGATAAACATACTTATACATTTCTAAATACACACATATTATAGATAAATTACACCCAGACACAGAACAAATGATCGTGCTCATCACACAAACATTTGTCCTGGGTGGGAATCGAACCCACGACCTCCGGCATAGCAGTCAGGGTCACTAACCACCAGACCAACAGGCCTGTCAAAAGTGTGTGATATCTTTAATTATGATGAAGTAATTAGAATAACAATGCACGTGAACTCGTTTTTTGTACCATTTAAAACTCAGCCTTCCATTTTCAAGCTTTGGTTCATAAAAATAGAAACTACCTACTTGAAACATGGACGTCAGAAATCTTTTTTTTATTATTATAAAGATATATTTACAAAAAAGAAGTAATAATAATATAATATAATATTCCACAACTATCACATAGCTCCGTCTAGTCCCAAGCTAAGCAGAGCTTGTGTTATGGGTACTAGACAACTGATAAACATACTTATACGTATATATTTCTAAATACATACATATTGTAGATAAATTACACCCAGACACAGAACAAATAATCGTGCTTATCACACAAACATTTGTCCTGGGTGGGAATCGAACCCGCGACCTCCGGCATAGCAGTCAGGGTCACTAACCACTAGACCAACTTACAGGCCTGTGAAGTGGATAATTATTTCTTACTGCGAAATCAACTTATTTCTATATTTTAATTACTCGAAATATATGAAAGATTATATAATTACAAAATGCCCTACATAATGTTTAATCGAACTAAATATAATATTTGTGTGGTTTGAAGACAATTATTTTTTTTTAATTTCAGGGTCCTAATGGGTTTCCAGGTGTCATAGGAAACGGCGAACTTATGCAAGTAAGTTTATCACTTACCTAGTTTTGTGTACTCTGTAAAAATATTCTGAGATAATGTTTTTTTTTTAATCGTATCAGGATTTATTAATGTTTTTTTTTTTTATTATTTTTCTATTAATTACGAAAGCCTTTTTTTAGCTGCTTTTTTACTTATTTAACTCGTCAAGACAAATCATACGAGCCCAAACTCGATGGGGTTGTGTCGTTTAACTACCAAGTTCCTATAGCCACCTTCCAGTTCCATCATCAGATCAGCTCCAAGTCATAATATTTATGAGTTGTTATCTGATTTATATATGCATACAAAATTTCAGTTCTGTCGGTAACCAGGAAGTCGATCTAAAAGCTTAGCTAGAGTGAAACTAAAATCTTGTAAAAATATTGAACCTTGTACTTCAGTATTACAATAATAAGCATTATTTCATTATTGTATCCAACGTAGAAACTACTGAGAGTATGGACTGTGAAATTTTATAGAAAGCTTTCTTTTATGACATGGGCGAGCACTAACTTGGGGTTTTGTTTTTGGAAATTCAACTTTTAAGGGGGTGAAAATTGGGAATTTCGTTCGTATGCTAAATCTCATTCTTTATCCTTATACCTATTTGCAAGTTAGCATAAATAGTAATTTAAGTAAATAATAATGTTGTCTTTATTTGATTTCTGAACTACGAATAGAAAAAAAATAGGGGGTTTAGAATCTTATTCCTGGGATTTGAAACTTAGCACAAATTATAATCAAATTGCATAATAAAAGCCGACATTATAAATTTTCAAAACAATGGACGAAATAAGAAAACATTTTCTCGAACGAAGTCGCTGGTAAATGGCTGGTTAACCAGTTTTTTTTTTTATTATGATAGGTTCGTGTTTGACCTCTATCTTTAACTTTTTTTTAAACAATTACTTCTAATCATCAGGATTGAAACAACCAGCACATTAAAACAGTCTTATTTTACTTTTTGCATTCATTGTGTTTTAAAAGCAACTTTATTCTTCAGGGATTACCCGGATTACCAGGTGAAAAAGGAGATCCAGTAAGTCTTAAAAATAAAAATAATTTACGTTTACTAAAGCAGGTTTCTGAATTGAGTATTTTGAGTTGAACTTCTAAAACCCTACTTGAATGTTTAACTTTCAAAGATTCAAAGCATTTTATATCAAACTGGCTATTTTTCCCGGCTTCGCCCGCGTACATAAAATATGGCCTATGTCACTCAGAAATAAAGCAGCTTTCAATCTGAAAAAAATTTAGCAATCTGACCATTACTTTCAGAGATTACCTCCTACAAACAAAAAAACAAACTTTACCTCTTTATAATATTAGTGTAGATAAACCATTTACAAGCACTTTTGAAATGTCAAGAAGTCAGTCAGTCAGAAAAAATGATGCTAATTGCAGATTTCAAAGCGTAGATCTCTATGGAGAAGAATATGTAATAAACTCCATGGACACTCTTTTTAATCCTGTTATGTAATTAAGTACAAATATCTCTGTTATATGTTTGCTGTCGCTATCATGCGATAACAATGTAAATAAATAAAAACTAAATATAGATATAAACTTCGACAGGTTTTCAAGCTAAAGTAGAGTTTGAGAAATATTCAACATAAAATGCTTACATCAGAAATCGGGGATAAGTATTGAAACTTAACATTATTTTAGATTTTTATTCACACAATTATTTTGGTGCAACTCACGGGTATGTTACATGATTCCGAGAAATGAAACCTCGAATAACACGTCCCCGTAACTTTATTAATGCGAAACACGTAACAATTCGTTGTTACGCGTTTCGGATTACGTGTTTCGTTGCACGCTACAACGAAAAACTTAACGCCGTAGCCATGTGATCTCAAATAACATGGTCAGAAAAAATTTAATATCGTATAATTCGTCCCCGTAACTTTACTAATAGGAAACACTTAACAATGAATCCACGGTACCACGAAAAACTACATACACACCATAGTAACGTGATCTTGAATAACCAAATCTACATAATATATTTTTGGTTCTATTACAGGGGTTCGAGGTTCGAGGGGAAAAAGGAGACCAGGTAAGAATAAAAGCCTTCTATCTTTGAAATCTCCTGAACCCTTAGCCAAGTTGCTAATCTGCAGTCATTAACGCTAACAGAAAGCTTCAAATGTACGGGAATGACGTCATCTCAACGCTCAATCACGTGGTCAGAACAAAAAAATTGGCGGCAAGGTCAACTCGAAGCGTTCAGTGCAAGCGAAACGGTTGTAACTTGGCTAGGGGGGCAGATCAGTCCAAGATACCTAATAAGTACCTAAGGCCTACTAGCCAGGGACGCGTAGCTTCATAGACGCATTTTCGTCAATAAAATCTTGGTGTACGCTTGCGTATAGCATAGATACAAAACTTTAAATTTCTTAAATGACAGCATGTCGTTGCTGCTTTCTTCGACAGAGTTTCTTAGGGCGCATTCCTTTATAATTAGCCGAAAAGTGAAACGCGACGTCAACGCGGCTGCAGCGCTGCCGCCGCGCTGCTTTTTTTATTCCATTCAAATAACAAACTAGCGTGCAGCGCGACTGCAGTGCAGGCGTATCGTAGCAAACGCGCGTTTTTTTATTTCTAAGCACTTTGCGATTAATTTGAAGGCACCCTTAGAGCGCCTTTATATTAGCGTTGGTCCAGCTTAAGCGTTCGATAAACGTATGCGCTTCGCATACATTTATCGAACGCTTACGCTGGACAAACGCTAGTGTGAAATCGCTCTTAGTCTTATATGTAAGCTTAGCTGGCTATGATGCTTGTGGCCATCCCCAGCTTTGCTTGGGTGCACATGAATAACTGGAAGATTTTCCAAAAAAAACTGCAATTCAATTCATATGCTGAATATGACAACCACTGCTAAAATAAAATCGTCATTTACGTGGTAATTAATTTTTTTTCACAGGTATAAAGATAGATAAGTATCACCTAAGTACTATCTAACAATGTAAAATCAGTACCTATTGCAACTGTAGGTAACTAGACAGTCTACCAAAATCGATCTCAATTCTAAATCAATTTTTTTTAAACTTTAGTGCCGAGTAAAAAATTCAATATAACGTGCTTTTCAATGTTTCTTTATGTTAGTAGAAATGGGCTATATACTTTCCTCCTATAATAATTTGTGTGACCATCATTACATTCTACGTACGGAATTTCTGAATTTATATTTTTTATTCAGGGACCTCTCGGGTTGTTTGGCCTTGACGGAATGCCTGGGCGAAATGGACGTTGTTTTTGTGGTGAGTACCAGCCAAAAAGTTTACCCACAAAGAAAACTTAATCTCGTTTTAACACAATTTCGAACCGTGCTCTAGCTTCTGACGTTTTATAAGTGCCCATGCAAACTTTTGACTTTGACTTTGACATGCATGTCAATATTACTTATAAACTATGAAGTCAGGTATCCTCTGAAGTCACCCAACCCATACGTACAAAACGTTTTGGAAACACATGCAAACATTAAATTGTGCTTACCTACAGCTAAGGAGTAGAATTCTCTGCCAGAGTCTAGCAGCCAATGACTATACGACCACCTGGTTTAATTCTCTTTGCTGATAACTAAACTAACAACTAAGGGGCTTTAAATTAATATGGGATATGTAGGTTACATTTAGGCAAGCGTGCTCCCTTGTCAATCACATCATCGCTTACCGTTGGGTGAGATAGTAATCAAACATAAACTTCATCATCATCATTGCAGCCGACGACAAAAGTAGTCCACTGTTGGACATAGGCTTCCCCCAAGTGTCTTCATAAGAACCAGTCTTGCATCCAACGGATTCCCACGCCCCTTACCAAGTCGTCGGTCAACCTTGTACATCTTTCAGTTAGCGGTCACCACTCTAGCGAGCCTTTAGGCACAAAATAGATAAGTACAGAAGACAATCTCATGTATGTACTTCACTTTTTATACCTACGCTCGGTGGACGCTCACTAATGAGCGTTGGAGCCGGAAGGCCTCTGCCTCGAATCACGAAAACAACACTACGCCGCTATAGTGCCACGCGATCTGCCTGCTGGTTTCGAGAACGGGTCTGCGTTGTCCGCTCCGCTCCCGCGCTGCCACCGCCGCCGCCGCAAAAAATTCGAGGCAGAGGCCGGTCTGTTCGACGAGTGATCCGAGACGCGACAGAGATATCGTGTCCGTGAGCGGTGTCTATGTATGCGTTGCTTGAGCGCCCTTTGTATGTAGATTGGCTTCAGTACCTATCTATTTTGTGCTTTAGGCCCCACCGACTATCAGTTTTGCAAGCAAAGTGCTCTGCCTACTGTCACATAAGGTTGGCGATTCTTCGGGTTAAGTCGGTGACTTTGGTTCTCCTTCATTCTTGATCCAATCACACCAGGAAACTTCAAGCACAACCCTTTCCATTTCCCTTTGGGTATCTATAAGCTTTCTGATGACCATGTTTCAGAGTTCTATGTTATCACTGACACTGACAATACGTACTGGTAATAGACCACAGATTGGTAGATTATGGTCTACAGAGACTGTGTTCGTTGGACGAGAAAAAACACCGCAGTTTCCCGAACGCTGGTCTTTTTGAAGTTAGACCTGCCTACTTTGACCATCTGTCCCAGGTTATCATAATTGTCAACAAATTCGTGTGCAGTCCCCAGCCTCGATAGGACTAGATGCTACATAACCATGTAGTATTATTTACCATGACTGGTTTTTTACCACAAATTACCAGTTTATTTAATGCACCGTTAAGGGCCTGTGCACACCCTGTTTTAAAACACGCCTTGACGCATTTGTTGCAATACAGACGCGACACGCACGCAGCCTGTAGACCTGCACGGTGAAAGCTATAGGCCCGAACCCGGTCATGTTGTCGCTAGATAAAGCTGAACGTTAACTTTGAGTTAAGTAGCAAATACAATTTCTTAACTTAATGCTAAAAATAAAAAATGTTGTGACTAGCGCCATCTAGCTAGCGCGCTCGGTCTTACAGCTTTCACCTTAACAAAATACAACGACAAGTAAATGATGACTAAATGAAACTTAACCTTTGGAGCGCCAACCTATGCTAAATGCAATGTGTTCTCAAGCACCGAGCTTTTAAATATATAACTAATAACTTTATGATTTTGCAGTTATTAAAATAAACAAAGGCCTCTATTGAAATAATGCCATGGTTTGGTTTTTAGGCAATACCTAGTAAAAATACGACCAAAAGAAAACAAAGCAGATTTTATGTAATTTTATTTATTTTTTAACGCCATACTTTAGATTATTTTCAATTAGTTTTTGAGTTTTTTTTTTATTTATACATTTAGTATTGGATAGTATTTAAATATGTATACTATATATTATATACTGACTGGCATATAAAAAAAAAACCAGAATACAATGTTTTTTATTAATATATATTATGAATGTTTTGGGTGTGGTGTTCTAATTAACTCGTGCCAACGAGAGCATGAAAACGTTTCTCTTTTATATAATACTGTGGCGCTAAAAAGTTTAAGGATATGACAATTTTACAGATAGTGAAGAAAATCCTCTGACGTTCGGGCGTGAAGACGTACCTGCAAAGGTCACCTGTAAATCTGCACCCTTCGGTGTTCCAAGCGGTGCGTAAAAAAACCTGTCCTTATATTTATAGTAAAACTACTTTGGGACATTGTGCAGGAGAATGAAGAAAACGTCGTGAAGAAAGTTTAATTCAATCATTTAAATTATTATTTCCTTTTTTTTAATTAGTGATTCTGGGGGTCTGAATCTGGGGGCCTAAAAGAACATTGCTATGATAGTAGAAAAAGACTCGAAAAACTATTAACATCTATCTGGACGAGTAGAAAAGTCATGCTGCGCTAACTCCAAATAAATTATGATGAGGGTAAAAGAATAATCATGGTGGTTGCTAAAGATGAAAAAAACAACTTTGGTGTAAAATCAAGATTTCTTCGACTCTAGAGTGCAGTGACAGGACGTGTCAGACTTTTACGGACTAAAACCACACCTGTCTTTCAGTTATCCTTTGCGTTCTAGGACCACAAGCTTTCTTTTCAAAAATTCCTCGTGACTCCAGCTTTTTTAGGCCCTTACAGTTTTGCTAACATCTCTTTGGTGCGGGCGTGGAACACTATGTGTGGTTGACGACTCGGGGTCAGTCCGAACGATTACTAGACGAACGGACAGCGAGCTACTCTTGACTCGTCGTCCGCAAGCTCACACCTAGGTATGATTTAGCCTAGGTCCCGCATTAGAGCGGGAGCAGTCATTAGATGATTTCCCTTCTATAAAATATAAATTAAATACATAGTAAGGAAAAGTAGAGTTCGCAGACTGGAAATTCATGTCATTCAAAAAATATTTTGTTATTATTTTTCAGGTTCTTATTACATGGGCACACCAGGTGAACTTATTTCAGTATACTGCGACATGTCCACAAAAGAGACTTGTATTCGAACAAAAATAAACAAGAAAGCATATTTTTCTTTTGGAGAAGGAAATTGGTGGCTAACTTCCAGGACAGGCGGCGTATCGTATGACTTTTATAATGGCGTAAGTTTGTAAATACTTTAAACAAATCCGAAACAGTAGCAGGTTTTGCTTAGCCTTTAACCCTCTCAGCACACTACTGGAAGACTCGGCCTTGGGCTCGGTTGAAAAGCGGGGGTCAGGTCATATCTCATTTCCTGTACATGGATGATTTGAATTTTTTTACCCCCAACAACTTGCATCTGATAGAGCTACTGAAGGTAACTGAAAACATCAATAATGCAATCAGGATAGAATTTGGTATGGACAAATGGGCAATGTGTATACAGTAAAGCGAGAGGGGATTTTGAAATCCGTGGGAACCCAACTCTCGGATTCCATACACCTCAGATTCCTCTGCTCAACTCGACACTACCTAGGAAAGACGGCACACTACTTACCGAAAATCGGATGCATCATCCACGGTCGTCGGTGATGAGGCTGTATATCCCATTTAAATGTGGTTATTGTAGCTTCCTAAATGCTAAGACCCTGTACGTCCGTGAGTTATGCAGTGTCAGGGAATATTTCTGGAAAACTGACGTGCACCGAGATGTGGTGGCGGTGGATAAAAGCCTTACCCCACTCTCCTTCGCTTACAAGAACTGGCGCAAGCTTATAGTACTAGATATACAGCAAAAAGTTTCACGGGCGCTTTTACCGGACTTCACACGAGCCTGATGTAGATATTTTAGCATCCGTGAGCATTGTTTTTTTTTTTCATGTTTTGGAGACACCGAAAGTTTGGTCTTTGCCATTATCAATTCTGAACCAAGTTATGATAACTAACAACTACCGGAAATACATTGTGAAGGACGGTACGGTTGATTTCTGTCCGGCATGCCACCGGCCCGCAGAACCAATCTGACACATTATTTATGGGTGTTTTCATCTAGCTAACGGAGACTATTTGCATAGATACAGCCTTGTAGCCAGTATTATCCACCGGTTACTTGCTCCTAAATACAATCT
The DNA here is from genome assembly GCA_929112965.1 of Mythimna albipuncta. Classification (NCBI taxonomy): domain Eukaryota; kingdom Metazoa; phylum Arthropoda; class Insecta; order Lepidoptera; family Noctuidae; genus Mythimna; species Mythimna albipuncta. The sequence continues at coordinate 16,290,355 of OV815969.1, forward strand.
TGTAGAATCAGCCTGAGAAAGAGGTGATAGATCGACTAGAGCGTCACATAATGATTGTTGATATAGCGATCCACCATGACGAGAACCTCGTAAAAGCTCAGACGGATAAACAAACTAAGTATCTTGACTTGCCTTGTGAGATTGTTGACATATGGGCAGTGGACACAACAGTCATTATGACGATAGTTGTGATAGCCAATGGCATAATAGCCTAAAGCCTCGGTCAAAATCTGTGGAGGCTGTTGTTAGGTAGTTGGATCAAGGGCTTAAGGCACTCCTGGATACGGCGCATATTGTCCGAAAATTTCTCAGGAGCCTGACCACCCGGTAGCTTGGATCCTACTATTTTGTATATTTTTCAATTTTTTTTTTTTAATATTATTTCGTTAAAAAAATATATATATGACAATGTAATTTATATGTGTATTATTAAAGGGAATAAGCACTACAGTATAGTTTAGTGAGCTTTCTTCTTGGATAAATTTTCTTTCAGTTATCTACTGGACAAATAAAGTGGCTGCAACAACGATCGACAAAAGTGCGACAAAGATTAACTTACATCTGCAATAATCAAAGAAGTCAAAATTTCAACTTGTCTTCAGCGATACGGTTTTTATCTTGGAATGATATGGAGATTGGACCAAACCCAACTAGCGATTACCCGTTCTCTTATTCTGTACCAGCTTCTTCTAATGGATGTTTGGTAAGTAGAGAATGCCTGTGGCATTAAGTACGCCTTTGTACATTTGTGTTGCATGAAGTTCCAATAAATAAATAAGTACGTTTTAATACCTTTAAATATTACCATAGGCACATTTGGGTGGGTTCAGTGCAACAAAAAATTGTTAATTTGTTAATTTCATATAAACTATCCCCACTTATTTTTAATGTGACAAAGCCCTAAAAAATCCAACTTCTTGTGTATATAACGTACATCGAAGGAACAGAAGGTCTTCTCGTCCGATTACAATTTGGATGTCTTTAAGGCTAGACTAAATATATAATGATATCTTAATAATAAACTAGTGCGCCTCACCATCAACGATTGCATCACTACTTACCATCAGGTGGCATCGCAGTCAAGCACTCGTAGACCAAGTCCCTGATTCATTAACGCCAAGCCCAAATCCTTATACCAAGAATGTTCAAATTTTGTAGAGGTTCTTTAAGAGTATAATGTTTACAAAAACAGAATAAATAAAAAACTGGGCAAGTGCGAGTCGGACTCGCGCACTGAGGGTTCGAAAACCAACTTCAAAATAAAAATGCTAAAAAGTGCAAAAAAACTTAATTTCGGAAGACGCTTCTAAATAATAGTTTTGTCTCTTCATTAATTAACACCGACTTCCGTTATCTTGCACTTTTAGCATATATTTTTTTTACACTAAAGTCGGTTATATTTTTTTTTTTGTGATCGTTTTTTATTTTACAAAAGTTTTTACAAACTTAAATACCTCATAGTGAATTTCATGACAATTCTAATAATCTCAAATGCGGTTAGATTACATTAATTTTTTATAGAGTTTCGATACCTACCTACCTTCCTGTTTCCTCCCCCTCTTCTTTCAGTCAGTCGTCAACCATATGTATAAACAAAACTATTTTAAGTGTTACGTAATTTCGTTACAATAAAAAAAAAATTGAAATAGTTTATTAAAATTTTATAGATAATAGAGTTTTAAAATACATTTGATTAGAAACATATTATTTACTGAGCATAGATAGGAGCAGTGGGGGCCGAGTGGTAACGGCCCCAACTTACGAGTTGTAGGTCGCAGGTTTAAACCCAGCCAGCCACATTACTTTGTGTAATTTATTTCATCACCATTGCTCTCAAAACGGTAAAAGAAGCATCGTGAGGGAACCGGCGTGTCCTAGAACCAAAAATTCGAAGCCATGTAATATCCACCCACCCGCACTAGGTATTAGTGGTGGATTACGGCCCACCTCTTAGAGAGGATTCCTGAGTCTCAACAGTGGGAACATTATAAGGCCGACTATGCTATGCTATAATGGATTGCGTAAAGAATGATATGAAAGAAAAGGGAGTTAGTGATAGCGTGACGAGTGACAGGACAGAATGGAAGAAAAAAACGTGTTGCGCCGACCCCAAATAAAACAGGACTAGGGCAGGAAGATGATGCTGATGATGATGAATGTGCTAATAATATTGTTGTTACAGAAAAGAGGAAACAGGCATGAGGCCAGTTCTATTATAGAGCTAGAAACTTATAACGTGTATAGACTACCCGTCAAGGATATGTGGATAGAAGATGTTGGTGCTCCAGAAGAAAGTTTCATGGTCAGAAACATTGAATTGTGTTTTGGATGAACAAAAATAATGTTATAATTGATATGAAGATCAGTATAAGTATGTAACCTTAAGGATTAAATAACTGTAATAATATTGTGTGTTAGTTATTATTTCCTATTTTGTCTTCAGTCTCATCAAACTACAGCCAAAGCAACGTCTGCATTATGAAATGGCCAACCTAGAAATTTTGTATTTGTAAGTGTCCCCGGACACAAAAAAGCCGCTTTGTAGCCCATGTGCCGCCACAAGAAAAAGTTAGAAGCCGCTTTTAGCTTCTCTGGCCACAAGCTGTCGCACGCTTCAGCTTTTTTTTTGTGGCCCGTGTTTGTTTGACTTGGCCTTGATAAAAAAGTTATACTGTCCAGTATCCAGTATCACTACTGGCCAGGATTATTAGAACCAGGTGTATTTTAGCCGCTTCATCTAATTAAACATTGAATTTTCCGAACCATTTTTTGAGATGGGAAATTTTCGACGAGTCAGATTTTTACTCACTAAAACATAGTCCTGTTTTTTCTTTGCCTCCGTTTCTGGGCCCAGGAGTTCTCTATTGCTTAACCTATAGCCGCAGTAGGCTTCGACCCTACTGGGCTCCTACGGTTTGCTGAGATTTAGGCGCGCGTGGAACACTATGCGTCGTTGACGACACGAGCTCGGGCCGGACCGTTACTGGATGACCGGACGGCGAGCTACCTATTGCTCACCTTCTGCAAGCCCACACATACGGTGGCTGAAAATCGGAGCGGGATCCCCAGCAGCTGAGGCGTGAAGGCCGTTAGCTATCATTGCTGTTTCGCAGAAGGAGGCGACCGGCTGCCATTCTTCTTTGCTCCAGACCAAGGTCCAGGGCTAAAGGTCGTTGTCACCGATCACCCCCACGAGAACACGGCTGTCCTCTGCCTAAGCGTATCTATCCGTATCTTCCGGGCGAACCACACAATGGTGATACCACGATACCCTTACATTTCCGGTGAAGGTACCTCCCTAACTTACCATGTTCGGTGATGACCTGCGTCATGCGGAAGGTGAGTACACCGTGACGTCTTTTCAGCCACTCCTTAAAAAGGGGACTTACCGCTATAATTATGACGTCTCCGTTCTGAAAGCCCTGCTATTCTAAAACTAAAGCTTTTGCAGCGTCATCTATACCGCCGCGCATCAACTACAAAATATGGGTACACACATTGAGAGCGTACCTACTTAGCCAAATTGAAGTCAAGAAAAGAGAACTGGCGAGCGGCCCCGTGTGTAAAATGTAAATAATTATTATGTAAATAATCATAACTTTTGTACAAATGTGATAAATCAACTTGTAGCGACATCTATGACGTCACTTAGGAACTAAACTACGAAATCCTGCATCGTTTCATTATTTACAATAGCGCGCTCTGTCACTATTCAGAGTAACTGGCTCCTCAAATTGTATGATAGAGTAGTTTTTTCAAAATTTGCTGTTGCTGTGTAGCTAGTAAGTACATTTTTAAGACCACAGATAGCACTAATTATAAAATAATAAATTAACTTTAAGTATTTTAGAATTTATGTTGAATAAAAAAATGTAAGCCGGTATGAATATTGTTGGCTATATTGCCAGCAAAATTCCCACTTCGGGCAATATTGCCGGCAACGACATATCTCTCAAAAAATCCGTTTTTTAAGTATCATAGATTCCTTTTTTTAGGATTGGAAATCGTCAAATTATAACTTCTGAAGCGAGATGAATTTTATTACCTATCACTAAAATTCACCCATGTTTCTTCAGTTGCACTCTACATTCCACGGCCGCGGTGACTCCTTTGAACCATCCCGTAGATAAGGTATCTTGCTTTCATTGTCAGTTAAACGCTTACCAGATTAGAGTAATTGACGAAATTTATTAAGAAAGATTTTGGGGTTTGCCCATTTAAATAAATAAATAAAATTAGTATTGCGGTTTTAATAGAACGGTAACAAATATATCAGACCGCAGGTTATTTTAAATTATAAAATATAACTTCAATAACATTTCAAATTGAAACCACATTTTGATAAAGTTGATAAAAGCTTACCTACGTACCTATATTTTATTTTTCACCATGAACCAATGGGCCAGCAGAAGGTTTAAAGTTACCCAAAGGCTAATGGAAAGGGCTATGCCAAGACTTTTCTTGCGTGCTCACATTGTACATGAAGAAAACCACAGGAGAACCAAGGGTGCCGAACAAAGCCCGAAGTATCACCTAACTTAAGTGGCGGTAAGCAGGGCACATTACTCGCAGAACAGATAGTCAACGGGAATGAAAGTATGGATTGCGGGAATCGGACACGCTCAGGATTGGTCATTAGTACATAGTTTTTCTTGTTATAATGATTACCATGATTATTATTATATCTAGTCTATATATAATGTCTCACTGCTAGGCAAAGGCCTCCCTCCATTCTTTCCATTGTTTTCGACTGTAAGCCACTTCTTGCTAATTGGTAGGGAAGGCATCTAGGTCGTCCCGCAGTCTCCTTCGTGGTCTGCCGCGACCCCGTTGTGCATTTTCTGGTCACCAACTTTGTATTTTACATTGGTACACGTAACCTGGTCCTCTAATGAACACTCAATTATAGGCAACCGCAGCTTATGCATAAATGAGTGAACATGGCTTTAAATAATTATAAAACCCACACTAATATAATAAAGAGGCAGATAAAGTTTGTTTTTTTGTTTTTTTTTTTGTTTGTAGGAGGTAATCTCTGTAAGTACTGGTCCGATTGTTACAATTTTCTCACTGATAGAAAGCTGCTTCATACCTGAGTGACATAAGCGAAGCCGCTGGCAGAAGCTATTTTAAATTAAAATAAAAGTAGGTAATTGGCATGAAATAGTAGGTAAAACATAGAAAATAATAGGTAAATGTTGTGAAAATGAGTACTAATGGAAATAAAATAAAATTAATGTCAAAATTAAACTATATGCATGTCAAAAAAAATAAGTAAAATACTGGTATTCAGATAGACTCATCTGGTCAGGTGAGCCTGATGAAGTTTGACTGGAAGCAGACCCCAAAAGTAATGAACGTTGTCGTTGGAAAAAGGCTGGAAAGATTGATTCAATCCTTTAAAAATCTGTTCATTTTTTTAATAGACACATAAATTTTCACCGAAGCATAAATCTTATGTACAAAAGCTGTCCAATCGCCATTTTTATTCCTGAGTTACAGATGCAAATCTGCATAAACATGTGTAAATTTGCTATTCTCTTCTATTTAATGGAGTTTGGTATTCGCACTCAGTCCTTGATGGACCATTGTAAATGGCCCATAGTGGCTATCATTCTGGTGTGGGTTTCATTCCATTCAGTCCAGCTGATTAGGACTCTCCGTTTTTATAATATTATTAGTAGACCAGATTCAACAGCCGCCAGTCATTAGATACTTACATGTTGATTAACAAAATGTATGGGATCGAGTAGGTATCTCGTGTCTTCAAGGATAGAGTTTTAACGATTGCGTCACTGCTTACCATCTAGTGGGATCGCTGTCATGCACTAGTTTCTATCATTAAAAAAAGAGTACTGTTAATGTACTTTGAACATGATAGTACATCGTAACTGGGGCCGACGGTTAATTTAATTTTTCGATCTGATATTTGTAAAATTAAATGAGCCTCCAATTTATCAGTGCATATTAGACCGTCGTCATTTTTTTTTATTTAACTTTGGTAAGCTTGAGAACGAGTTCTAAAATGTAGCTGTAAATAAAAGAACTTTCTAAAAGATTTAAACAATGTACTTTTAGTAACAATTTTTAAATCAACAATCAAGAAATTATAAACTCTAAAGGTCGCTATTATAAATTCTGATAATAAGTTCAGTCTCTGAGTCGAAGACTTATTATGTTAAAGATTTTTGTTATACGTCAGCTTCGAACAATTTTTTAGTTGATTACATGTAAGACTGCTGATTCAACACAAATAAAACCTTAATTCTGTTAATATAAAACATAATCATGTTCGTTTCAGATAGTTCACCTAGCCTTTTTTTACCGGATTGCCCCAAAATTTGGTTCGAGTTGTTTCGAAATTAGGTCCATTTCTTTGGTCAGAGTTAATTCAATTCTATTCTATTTTATAATTTTTTAGGTTAGAAAAATCTTTTACTCAGTCGTTTTAGTCAGTAAAAATCTGTCATTTTCTTCGCTCCACTCAGCACAGAAGTTATATGATGATTTCCCACACTCAAACGAGAGCTGCGTTAACTCTTTCGAACAATCTTGCAGCCCTTAGCTTAGTAACTGAGGAATGAATTATAAAAATGTACAACATAGGTACTGCAAAATATTGGATAGACAAAAATATCTTTTTTTTTTCGCCGTCTAGTCCCAAGCTAAGCAGAGCTTGTATTATGAGTACTAGACAAATGATAAACACCTGTATTTATGTATTTCTAAATATATACATATATAGATAAATTATTATTAGGTAGGATCGTAGTCAAGCACTGGTTCATATCATTTAAAAAAAATACACCCAGAACCAGAACAAATGATCATGCTTATCAAACAAACATTTGTCCTGGGTTGGAATCGAACCTACCACCTCCGGCATACTGACTGATATACCGGAGAGGTCGTGGGTTCGATTTTCACTTTTCACTTACTACTAGACCAACAGGTCAGTCTAACAGCTAAATATCAACAAAAGCGACTCTCTATACATGTGTCCCAGCTACGTCCACATTATAAACTAAAACGAACTCATACAAATTCAAATTCACGGAATATTATTACCAAATGGACAAACAACCACTGGCGACATCCTAAAATTACTGAAGCGCATCAGAGTGTACACATCCGCTTCAGGACAGTAGCGTAACTAAGCGTGGGCGAAGTGGGCCCTCACCAACAGCCTCGCACCCAGACGGGCCTCGCACAGTCGAGAGATCTTTAAGAACGAGGGTTTGTTTTTTTAATAATTAATTAGCTTTTGCCCGAGGCTTTGCCCGCATACATAAAATATAGCCTATGTCACTCAGGAATAAAGCAGCTTTCTATCGGCGAAACAATTTTTGCAATCGCACCGGTACTTTCAGAGCCCTAAACAGAGAGACAAATACCTCTTTATAATAAATCTTTTCCTCTTTGGTGTAGATATGCTCGTGTTTGACCACTATTTCACCTGATAGTAAGCGACAATGTGGTCGAACACTGGGTTGCGACAATCGCTCTTTTTCGAATTCGTGAAAGATGTGCCTTCACCCACGTCTAAATTTGTTCACGCTACGCCTCTGCTTCAGGAAGTGCAAGTGCAATTTGCAATATTACAGAAATTTCTACCAAGGGAATTAAGTTACTTAGAAAAGTCCATTCTGAGCAATTGATCCCAACTTAATCTTACTTTTCCAACTCATTTGGTTTTAAGACCAACGTTACGGCTTGTTACTATCTTAGAATGGTATTTGCAGGTTGAAATCGTATTTCCTTCCTCACTTAGCTGATAAAACTGAAAATGCATTGTTATCTAGTTAGTGCTCTTTTGTAGATTGCCTACTATATAGAGACTGCTTATTTTTATTGTGATTACGGAATATGGTTTTTGCTACGACGCAAAAAGCGTTTCTATATATGTATTTGAACTTCTATTACATACCGAGTTTCCTTTGTTTTTTATGGGTAAAAATCATCCAAATGACAACCCCACTCTTGGGCGGAGCGGGAGATAGTCTCAGACTCTTACTGACTAAAGTCCCACCCCGTTCCATCAAGCCTTCATACCGGGGCTCGAGCTATCTTTCAAACCTAGGCTTCGACTCGACTGGCCCTTCTTCTATTGCTGACAAATCCTTGAGGCGCGACGACTTAGGCTCGGTCCGGACAGCTACCCAATGCTCGCCGTCCGCAAGCCCGCGCCTACGGTGGCCGGAAATCGGGATCGAAATCCTGGCAGCAGCGAGAGCGCCGTTGCCTGATGCGGTCGGCCTCCTTCTTTGCTAGCATTACTGCATCGCAGAAGGAGACGACCGCCTCCTCGCTCCGGACATGTTAAGTTATGCCTATTATTTTAACAATTTTTGCCAGTCGTTACAGATTGCTATCTCTTATCACAATTGTGCTGGACGGAATTTCTCAAGAAATAAAATCACATGCTAGCGAAGGAGTCCGTATTTGATATTAGATGATTAATTTTATTTAGACGGCGTTGTGTGAAAGTTGTGGAATATTATTATTTCAGTTTGAGCGTAAAAGAAGTAACAAACACAAACTTTCGATTTTATTATATTGTTGTGATAACCAGGATAAAAGCTAACTTGGTATAAAATCGTCTAAATAAAGGAGTCACAAACATTCATATAAGTTTTCGCTTTTAAAATATTAGTGTGATGATTGACCAAACGCAGCGATGGGTCTTGTTCTAAAACAAATACAGATGTAGAGTGGAAGAATATGCTTAAATCTTTGTAGAATTTAGGATATTCCAAATAGTTACAGGTACCTATATGCCTTTCCTTCTCATATTCCTCAATACTGAGGGTCCTGATCACCCTACTCCATCACTTTTCCTTGAATTATATTCCTCCATCTGTTTGTGTCTATGGCGGTGTGAAGGGCGTTGAATATCGCAGAGTCAAGACCGGTGCGGATTTTGGTCGGACCAACGTACTGGGCTGCGCTCACGTGGCCTTTTTCTATCCATTTTGTCGGTCACAATAATTAGCCTTTCAAGGTTGCCTCTTTCCTACTAACTGTTTATTTACAGTTTTTTTTGGTAAAAAAACAAATAATAACACAAAATAGTTAGGTACAAAAGACAATCAACATACAAAGCGCGCTTGAGCAACGCGTACATAGATACCGCTCACGGACATATCTCGGCTCAATCGCCTGGTTGCACTCGTACAATTTGGTGCAATGCGCTGATCCTAGCGTGATTGCCTAGAGTAGATATAAAGCTACGGAGACCTCTCGCCCCGGGCCTTGGTGGAGGCCATGGTCCGGAGCGAGGAGGAGTGGCAGGCGGTCACCGACTTCTGCGAAGCATTAATGCTCGCCAAGAAGGAAGCCAACCGTATCAGGCAACGGCGTTCTCGCCGCCGCCGCCGCCGGGATTCTGATCCCGATTTCCGGCCATCGTAGGCGCGGACTTGCGTACAGTGAGCAACGGGTAGGTCGCTGTCCGGCCGTCCGGTAACTGTCCGGACCAAGCCCAAGTCATCGACGGCACACACTGTTCCCGCGCGCTTCAAGGAGTTGTCAGCAACAGCAGGGACCCAGCTGGGTCGAAGCCTACTGGGGCCAGCTCGAGCTCCAGTATGAAGGCTAGAAGGAACGGGGTGGATCTTTTATTCAGTAAAAATCTGACACTATCTCCCGCTCCGTCCAAAAGCGGGGGTTGTCATTGGATGATTTTTTTCCAACGTAATAAAAAGCGTAGATATAAAAGGTGAACTACATACATGAGATTGACTTCTGTACTTATCTATTGTGTGTCGTTAGGCCCAAAATTATAATTAATTCAAGCATAAATTATACTATTATTGGTTTGTGAGAGCCTTGAGTAGGTACAACGACAAAAGTTTCCCAAGACTAATTGCTCAAAGTTCAATGACAATACAACTTTAATAGGGTTTTCAATATCTAGATAACAACTTGGTGATTTTCTGAAATTGATATTGTCGTGGGTGAATAGGGTGGCCAAATCAGAAGTGTACAATTTTCGGATGTATAAAATTTTACATTGTTTATTTAAAGGACCGCTTTACTTAAGATATTTTTTAAAAGCCACGCCAAGCCATGGTCTGCTATATATTAATATAACTAATAATCTAAGATTCCAAGTGTTTTGAAAGCGAACCAATTATTTTGTAATTTTTTAAAGATCTGTAAATAAAAATTTGGGGATAAGAATATCTTTTGTTTACCCACACAAGACCCCTTAATATACTTCGACTGACTATAATTCGACTTAATAGTATTTTATAGTATAATAAATATACAATGAATTAAATTGAAAAAAAAAACGTATTTTTTTCCGTTTTTTTTTTGCTATGAACGGTATGAAATCCTTCATGCGCGAATCCGACTCGCACTTGGCCGGTTTTTTATTAAATTTTACCTGAGCTAGTCTTGCCATAAAAATTACGACGCACGACTCAATTCATAAAAAGATAAACCCACTTTGACATTTACAAGACAGACAAAAAACCGAAATTTGATTTCGGAATCAAAGCTTTTTTTTTAGATTTGGCTGAAACCGTAAGTAAATAAAAAAAAAATAAACAAAGGTAAGCTTATGGGTATTATAAATATTAATGCGAATGGAACTGGCAGGAAATCCTTTGTACTAGTACATGATGTTTGGAGTAGGAAGCGTGAATGCGAAATTATGTCAACTGACATTACTGAAACGTGGCTGAACATTGCGCGCGTGTTTATGTTTTTTTTTTCCACATTACTTCGCACTGTTTGTGCCTTTAGCCAGTATCAAGTATCAAAAATATTCCGCGGGCTTGCGGATGGCGAGCAATCGGTAACTCGCCGTCCGACCGTGTGGACCGAGCGCAAGTCGTCGACGGTGCGTAGTGATTCACGCATATCTTAAGAAGTTTTCAGCAACTGTAGGAGCCCAGCAGGGTCGAAGCCTACTACTACTAGGGCTATGGCTGATGCGAAAGAGATCCCTGGAACAATGGCAAAGAAGGAACAGGAGTGGCGGAAGAACTTATTTAAATGATTTTCCCAACTAAAAAGAAGTATAAAACGTATTCACTTTTTAATACATAGGTAAATCATTCAGCAGCAGAGACCTCTCGCTCCGGGCCTAGGTTAAGGCCATGCTCCGGAGCCAGGAGGAGTGGCAGGCGGTCGCCGACTTCTACGAAGCAGTAATGCTCGCAAAGGAGGGGGTCGTACGCATCGGGCAACGGCGTTCTCGCCGCTGCCGCCGCCACCGGGATTCTGATCCCGATTTCCGGCCACCTTTTTTTTCGGCCACATTGAGCAATAGGTAGCTCTCTGTCCGGCCGTCCGGTAACTGTCCCGACCAAGCCCAAGTCATCCACGGCGCGCACTGTTCCCGCGCGCCTCAAGGAGTTGTCAGCAACAGCAGGGACCCAGCCGGATCGAAGCCTACTAGGGCCAGGATTATCCGAAAGGGCGCTCGAGCCCCGGTATGAAGGCTAGAAGGAACGGGGTGGGTTTTTTAGTCAGTAAGAGTCTGACCCACCATAAAAAAAGGTAAATCATTCATATTGTTTTCCATTAAAATTCAGATGTAACAATTTCTGATCGTATTTACAGCAAAAGTTTGTGGTGAGCTAGTAAATAAATAAATAAAAAATGCTCATTTTTGTGATTTTTGTAAGTTTTATTCCATGCTTGTTATTTGAGAAGTATGTTCCATAATATCAGCACCATAACTTCAAACCCAAATTAAATGATTAATTATTATTATTAAAGTTTTATTTGGTTTGTTTCTAATTTAAAACAAATAAGAAACACTTCGAGATAATTGGTAAAGTAGTTTTTGTTAAAATACTCGAAAAATAAAATAGGGTTTCAAATTATCACAACATTTTTTAATTTACAATCTTTCATCGTCAGTAGGGTGTTACGCTATTTTCCCGCTCCGTAAAATTTAGTTCTATTAGAGCCTCGGACAGTAGCCTGTCGTTACTCAAAGTTCATTTGAGGGGAACGTTAAAAACAAGTCTCGGAAACACTTTATCTAGGTCGCCAGAAAGCATTAACTGCACCACTTTTACGACTTAAAACTTCCAGTCACAGAGGCGTAGAGTGGACTAATTAAAACATGGGTAGGCACATTAGCGAGGCCCTTCGCCTCCTTCAGCGAAGCAGTAATGCTTGCAAAGTAGGAGGCCGACCGTATGAGGCAACGGCGCTCACGCCTCAGCCACGCCGCCGGGATTCCGATCCCGATTTCCGGCCACCGTATGCGCGGGCTTGCGGACGCCGAGCAATAGGTAGCTCGCTGTCCGACCGTCCTGTAACCGTCTGGATCGAGCCCAAGTCGGCGCGTACTATACCCGCACGCCTCAAGGGGTGGTCAGCAACCGAAGAGGTCCATCGGGGTCGAAGCCTACTGGGTCCAAGAGTCTGCTTCTGAAAGGAATATTCGGCCTCGGTACGAAAGGTAACGATGAAACAGGAGTGGGTTTTAGTCATTCAAAGTCTGATACTATCTCCCATTCCGCCCAAGGGCGCGGAGATGTCATCTGGATGATTTTTACTCATCGAAAAAAAAATACATCTGCGAGGCCTTCTTCTTTCGTAAATTCGAAACCGAGACAGCGACTATCGCAACTTAGTGTTTGACGACATCATCGCTAACCATCAGGTGAAATAGTAACCAACCTGAACCTATAAATTATAAAAATAAAACTCTCGTTCCTAAAGAGCCCTTGCGGTTGTGTGAAGTACCTTTGAGGCGAGGCCGTGAGCAAGGGCCTACTTCACCCACACCTTGCTACGTCACTGTCCAGTCACACTAGATATCGGATATTTCTCAGACGACATAAATACCAGCTTTGGGTTTGTACGGATGAGGGCATTAGTCTTTGACGATAAGTCGTAATATTTCAAGTTGATGTCACACATTATTGAGGTGTGGTGTTCTTCATTCGATTGTAAGACGAACTATTAAATATATACCTTTCTATTCTGTTCTATTTTTATGGCAATTAGAACCATCATCATAGATTTGTATCTGTGTATCTATCTTCTTCTTCTTCCTGCCCTTATCCCATATTACTTGGGGTCGGCGCAACACGTTTTTTTCTTCCATTCTGTCCTGTCACCCGTCAAACTATCACTAACTATCTGTGTATCTATCAATTATAATAAATATAAAAGTAATTAATTTTAATGCTTATTGTTGAATTTATGACAGCCCCATATCATGTTCTGACAATTGCTGTCTATTCTAGGTTGCCTAGAAGAGATCGCGGAATGCGATAAGGCCCCCCATTGTACGCGTTTTAAATATAAGTTATTTTTTGATATGTTTGTATGTAACTACAATAAAGTATATAATAAATAAATAACCAATGTCGAGTATTGACTGTCCTGTTGATCTAGTGGGTAGTGGTCTTGAATGCTATGCAGGTAGTCGTGGGTTCCATTCCCACCCGGGACAAATGACTGTATCTGAGTATAATTTATCTTTAATATGTGTATTTATAAATAGGTATATAACTATGTTTATCAGTTATCAAGTACTCATAACACAAGCTCTGCTTAGTTTTGAACTAGATGGCGCTGTGTGATAGTTGTGGAAAAAAAACCGCCAATGTTAAAAGTAAATTGGATAAGCATGTGTGTGTTAATAATTTACCAAAAGTACAGTAACTGCAAGCATAAAAAATCTTTTATTGGTACAATTGCACTTGATGTGTCAGTATTGGACAAAAACAAACAAAAAGAAATACTTTGTTCTTATTTTGAAATAGTTTTTATAGTGTATAAGCTGAGCCGATGGACAAAGATGTCATACGCGACTTTCTATTTTATATTACTCTATCCAATTTACATATAAATCCATAAATTTTTATAACTTCCTTTTCCTGACAATAAAAAACACAACAAATTATAAGTAGTAACCAAAACACTTCAATAACGTGTGACTACAGCTTTTCTTTTTGTTCTGTTCTTGTTTTTCTGATTCCTTTGTTTACTTCAGCATCCTGAAAATTTTGTTTCATACTTTCCCTCCCTCTTGTCCTTTGGCTTTGCCGTAGTCGGGTCAAAAGATAAAGATTAATTTTAATATATATAGACAGAAACAAAACTATTTTATTTGGCATACACACTCGTAGATACAAACAGTACATAGATATAATGGGATATTGTCGCTTCTGATATCACGGAAACTATTCAAAACCCTACGCCACTGTCTAATTATTTTTTGCGTAATGACCACTAAATGATAACGCCATTAAATTCCAATCAGAGGATTAACTCGCCTTTCAACTTTATGTGTTCCAATTAAATTCAAAGATATTTCGTACTCACAAACAACAATAAAACCATCCTAACGGCACTTAAGGGCAAGCTAAATCCTCGAAGGGCATTAATCACAAATTAAAAAAAAATACAAACGAAACATGCACTTTGATAAACGCGAAGCAATGAAAGACAAACATTGTTAATTAATGTACGAGGGTCTTAATCCATTCGAACCAGACGATACCATTTTCTCTGAAAGGCCCAGGCGAGAAAATACGAACACAAAGATCTGAGACGCTTGCCACTTAAGGAAATTGCCCGTAATAAGACAATCGGCAAAAAAGAAATCTACTAATACCGAGACGACGAGAATGATGGCCGTTGAAGACCTGTTTCTTTTTTATTTAGAATGTAAAAAGAAAGGAAGCTTGGTAGGAGTCTGCTGTGGGTTAGGTGTTCAACGTTTTATTTAAACTTTCTGTGTTTATAGTGGTTTTTAATTAGTTACTATATCAATAAAAAATAAAATACGACAACCATGATGTTTATTTATTTTGATTTTTATTTTCCAGCTTAATTCGTTTCAATATCTTTATCTAATTTTAATATATTTGCATTTTAGAAAATCCTTTTCGAATGAAGTCACAAGAAAAATTAACTTATTATCTTGCAGGATAATTAAACGAATATATAAATATAAATTACTAAACAAAATATCAAATAAATTTTAAAATTGATAGATAAGAATAATCCTTTGGCAGGTCTGCTGAAAGAAATTTCTATATAAATAAGCAGTACCTATGTACAAAGTTTCCTATTAATGTTATCTTCATATTTTTGTGTACATAAATTGTAAAATAAATAAATAAAATAATTTGTTTTTTGATCATTAAAACAAATTAGGAAGCCGATACATAAATGACATGCCGATAAGCAAAAGCGCCTAAATATTAATACCATAAAGTGGTTTCTAGGAATAATTCCCTTAATCTACCGACGAAACGCTATTCATTTATACGCACAGACAGTTTTGGAACTCGTCTAATATAGGTATAAATTCTAACAGTAAAACCTAAAATCAAGTGTCACTTTTTAAAATCCGAAATATTCTGTGACAATTGCTAGTTTAACTTCCAAAATACGAAAAATATTGATAAAAAGATCATTTTAATTTTAAGATGAGAAAAGAAGTAATGACTGATTGATGAGATTAACTAAAATTGGTAGGTGAACAGTCAGTTAAACCCTAATTTACAAAGACTATCTTGTAATTAGGTACTCTAACGGCTTGGATAGCTTTGACGGATTGTGGTACTCAATATCGCGAAAAAGCCTGGGCTTGGAGATAAAACGTAGGCTATTTGTTCATAACCTAAGGAGGTTTTACAAATCGCATTTGTACGTAACTGAAAAGTTTGAAAGAGTGAAGAAATTATTGTATCTTTTTCTTGTGTTAAGTTTGTTTTTTTTTTTTTTTTTTAAATTTTGCTGGTATAGATAAATGGACAAAACTTTTTGAAACCGAATATTTGATTTGATCCTATTTGGATTTTAGGGGTAGTATTTTGTTTAGAATACAGTTAAAATTAATAAATAATAATAGCAAAATTATTTATTTGAAAAACTAGGGGGTTTTTCGCATAAAATCTATAAAAAGTAAAAGTACTGGTTAAGACTAATGAGCCCAATTATGTTCTCATCGTCATAAGAGATAAATCTGAATAAGCCAAAACTACGGTTTATTAATAGGCATTCCAAGGTTACGTGTCTTACCTCCGACCTCCAACGTCAGACCAGTTTGATAGCGTCACTAGGTAGGTACATGAGTATTTCAAACATTAGGCCACATATATGTGTTTATTAGTAAAGTATACATCCATTAAGTGTTTAATATCCCTGCCACAGCCAACAAATGAGCTAATGACCTTGAACACCTGAACAGATCTTCATAAATTGTATCTAAGAACTATCTCGATAACGTCAGCTTTTAAATAAAAAAACCGCAACAAAATCGGTCCATTCGCTGAGGACCTACAGTGCCATAGACAGACACATATACACACAGATACCTCAAACTTCTAACACCCCTCATTTCCATTGGAGGTTAAAAATAAATCAAAACAAGAAAATATATGAGCGCCTCGCTAGTACCAAGGGAATTGTTGAAAGAGATACCGTGGTCCTGAAACGCAAATAACAACTGAAGGACACGGGTGAGTTTCAGTCAGTATAAATGACACATCCTCTCGCTCCACCCATGGGAGTCATGCTATCATTCTGGGGCTGCTGCTGTTCGGGATCCAGTCAGTGGTTGGCTCCACTCAATTTCGTTGCGACTGTTATAAATCTGCTGAATAATTAATAAAATTATATTTTTTTATTAAAGACCATCCTGATACTTTCTTCGTAAGTGTATTGAAAAAAGTCGTTTGATACACGTGCAAATTTGTAACTGCTAATGCCAGTGACAAATTCTCTACATCATCATCATCATCATCATTTCAGCCGATACACGTCCACTGATGGATATAGGTCTCCCCTAAGCGTCGCAACATCGAACGTTCCTGTGCGTCCCGCATCCATCGGTTTCCCGATACCTTCACCAGGTCATCGGTTCGCCTTGTAGGAGGCCATCCAACGCAGCGTCTTCCGGTACGCGGTCGCCACTCCAAAACCTTTCGGCCCCAACGGCCATCCGTTCTGCGAGCAATGTGCCCTGCCCATTGCCACTTAAGTTTGGCAATTCTTTGTGCTATGTCGGCAACCTTAGTTTTCCTGCGGATATTTTCATTCTTTATTCGATCACGCAAGGAATTCTCTACACTTGTATCAAAATGTACAATACTTCAAAATTTATAAAATATAATACACGGACTCAGTAACAATTTATAAAAGAAATTATAAAAGGAATAAAAAACAAATTCATACCTAAGGTACGAGTAGGTGCTTTAAATGTTAACTAGCAAAGTTAAAGGTATAATATAGGCAAGGTTTATAACAGTGTAGTATTTATGCAAACATTATTCATTCGGCCTACCCTCGGCTTGACCACGATGCCCGTAAAAGGGGCTAAAAAGGTCGGAGATAGACAAAATAAAATCAACAATAACCACGATATAATCTGTGAATTTTAATTAATTATTGTTTTTACTCGTTATTTTTGCCTTAATTACCATTTTGTATGTGTGTGTTGAATAAATACCTATAATAATATATTAGATTACTGGGTTGGGAATTGAACAAAGCATTTTCTTGGCAATGTACGTTTTTATTAAGTCATCATCCTTATTTCAGCCGAAAGACGTCCACCGTTGGACATTATGCCACTTGGGGGTACCTATTGTCGCCATAATGATCGGTTCGGATCGGCACCAGGGGCCCAAATCTACTATTTTTATAAATTCGTCATTCCAACACGATACCATTATCATTTGGCTAAAAGTTCGTAATCTACTAATTCATAATGATCGATCATTGATCGACCAATGGTCTCGTAATAGAGTTGTAGTAGAATGTTAATATCAAGCTTATTAAAAGCAATAACTGCACAAGATTTTGGTAGATTACCGCATATGTCAGACATTCATTTGTCAATGTGTACGAGATTATCATTTTATGCCACTTGCCTTCAATGGAGTGTCACCAATGGTTGACCAAAACCTTCAATGGTTGACCATTGGAAAGTCATAATGACGCCATTTAATAGATAATCAAACTAGTCAAAATCTACAATTTTGTAATCAATGATAGACGATTCTTACACTATTGTAATAGTGGACTTGAGGTCCTGGTCATCTATCCATCTTGTGGTAGGCTTTCCAACGTTGCGGCTTCCAGTACGTGGCCGCTACTTTAGAACCTTTTGTCCCCATCAAGAAATCTGTTTGGTGAGTCAAATATAAGAGGCAGTGGGTAGGGCACATTTGCCCTGCCCACTGGCACTTAAGTTTGGCGATTTTGCGAACTATGTCGGAAACCTTGGTTTTCTCGATATTTTCATTTCTAATGCAATCACACACGGGAACTCCGAGCATAGCTTTTTTAATAAGTAAGTACTAAAAATAAAGTAGCAACTAAAACAAAAAATAAAATCACACCATTACCTACCTACTACCAATTACAAAATTACGAGTAATACGGTAGAGGTACAGCCCACTTGGGTACAGCACCACTATGTCCTCGTGTAGGTAATCAGCAGAGGCAACCTCTCGTGTCCGGTTCTGGTTCACACCATGGTCCGCAGCAAGGGGGAATGGTAAGCAATCACCTCTTTTTGCGAATCAGTAACACGAGTGAATAAGGTAGTGAAAAGCGTGGGGAAGAACACATCTTCACACTTCAGTCGCCGCACGAGATGCCCCTTGTATCGAGAGTCGCGGATCACTTTCTGGCCTCCGTAGACACGGGCTTGCGAGTATTGCCACTCGCAAGTCTACTGAGGCCATGATTGTTTTAAAACGAAATGTTTTTATGCTAATGTACCTAGTGACTGTCTCTAAGTGTTGCAGCACAGCACAGTTGAATAGTGTTATAAAATGAACCTGTAAATTCTCAGTGCCTGTAATGTTGGCGAACCTAGTCGTCATCATCATCATCATTTCAGCCGATAGACGTCCACTGCTGGACATAGGCCTCCCCAAGCGTCGCCACAACGAACGATCATGTGCGTCCCGCATCCATCGGATTCCCGCTACCTTCACCAGGTCGTCAGTCCACCTTGCAGGAGGCCTTCCAACGTTGCGTTTTCCGGTACGCGGTTGCCACTCCAGAACCTTTCGGCCCCAACGGCCATCTGTTCTGCGAGCAATGTGTCCTGCCCATTGCCATTTAAGTTTGGCGATTCTTTGTGCTATGTCGGCAACCTTGGTTCTCCTGCGGAAATCTTCATTTCTGATTCGATCACGCAAGGAAACTCCGAGCATAGCCCTTTCCATTGCTCTTTGGATGACTTTAAGCCTTTTGATGAAGCCCATTGTGAGCGACCACGTTTCGGATCCATATGTCATCACTGGCAACACACAGGAACCTAATAATTTTAAATAAATATAATATTATAAAGAGGTAAAGTTTGTATTTTTGTTTGTAGGAAGTAATCTTTGAAAGTACTAGTCCAATTGCTAAAATGTTTTCACCTACGGAAAGCTGCTTTATTCCTGAGTGACATAGGCTATATTTTATGTACGCGGGCAAAGCCGTGGGCAAAAGCTAGTGATTTTATAATTCAATAAACAAATACAGCCTTACCGAAACAAACCAAGACAATAGAAACGGAATTATCTTTTCCACAAAGACGTTTGACAACATAAAAGGGGTTAAACTCCCCATTCTCCTCGTAACGACGTCACTCTCGAATTCTGACGTCACATGACGTCGACGAAAGTTGGACAATGGAAATAAAATTGAACAATAAAACCCTTGTGAGGGTTAATAAAGAGATTAAGACACCTGTTGTAAGGACAGTTACTTTGGTACGTGATACGACTGAACTGTGGGCGTGCGCAATTAAAGTTTAAAAAGTTTGTGTTGCGGGAATGTGAACTTTATTGATGTCCTTTGAAGTAAAGTGAGTGAAAATTTGCATTGTATGGTTTGGTTGTTTCTATGGGTGCTTTTATTGTAAAGGATGATTTTGGAAAGGTCTAACCAAGATTTTCTGTTTGGTGCAATGTCACGTCTGGATTCCCCAAAAAATAGTACTGTAGAGTTGCCTGTTATACAGGTAAGTAAGGTTCCGCTTAAGGAATGAGTACAGTAGGCACAACCGATCTTGAGCGGTTGCGCAGAAGTCAAATATTCGGTCTCTTTAGTGGTGCGAAGTGAGACGCGGGGGCGGAGAGTTTCAGTGATTGACTCGCCGCGCCATCGCGTTATAGACGTCACTCCTCATTCGTTCCCTGCGTTGCTGCATGTATCTAACAACAAAGACGATTGGCTCGCACTCTGACGCCGAGCGCTCAAGATCCGTTGTGTCCTTCTTTTCCTCGTGTCCCAGGACCCCGGGCTTCCCTTTCTAGGAAGCACCCAAAGTTTCTAGAGTGGAAACCGCGTACCAGAAGATGCAGCGTTAGAAGTCTTCCCATAAGATGGGCCAATGAAATGGTGAGAATCACGAAAATTCGATGTCATATGCGACTTTCTATTATAAATTTTTATAACTTCCTTTTCTTGACAATATCAAACACAACAAATTATAAGTAGTAACCGAAACACTTCAATAACGTGTACTTTTTTTTTGTTCTTGTTTTTCCGGTTACTTTGTTTACTTCAGCATCCTGAAAATTTTGTTTCATACTTTCCCTCCCTCTTGCTCCCTCCTTTGGCTTTGCCGTAGTCGAGTAAAAAGAAAAAGATTAATTTTAATATCTATAGACAGAAACAAAACTATTTTATTTGGCATACACACCCGTAGTATATACACAGTATATAGATATAATGGGATATTGTCGCTTCTCATATCACGGAAACTATTCAAAACCCTACGCCACTGTCTAATTATTTTTTGCGTAATGACCACTAAATGATAACGCCATTAAATTCTAATCAGAGAATTTACTCCCCTTTCAACTTTATGTGTTCCAATTAAATTCAAAGATATTTCGTACTCACAAACAACAATAAAACAGTCCTAACGGCACTTAAGGGCAAGCTAAATCCTCGAACGGCATTAATCACAAATTAAAAAAATAACAAACAAAACATGCACTTTGATAAACGCGAAGCAATGAAAGACAAACATTGTTAATTAATGTACGAGGGTCTTAATCCATTCGAACCAGACGATACCATTTTCTCTGAAAAGCCCAGGCGAGAAAATACGAACACAAAGATCTGAGACGCTTGCCACTTAAGGAAATTGCCCATAATAAGACAATCGGCAAAAAAGAAATCTACTAATACCGAGACGACGAGAATGATGGCCGTTGAAGACCTGTTTCTTTTTTATTTAGAATGCAAAAAGAAAGGAAGCCTGGTAGGAGTCTGCAGTAAATGGGTTAGGTGTTCAAAATTTTACTTTAAACTAACTGAATAGTGGTGTTTAATTAATTAAGTATATCAATAAAAAAATAAACCACGACGATCATGACGCTTATTTATTTTGATTTTTAATTTTCCAGCTTATGGTTTCAATGTCACTATCAAATTTTAATATTTTTGCATTCCTTTCGTTTTTTTTTTTTTTAATGAAGTCGCATGAAAAATAACTTATTGACGAAACGCTATTCATTTATACGCACGGACAGTTTTGCAACTCGTCTAATATAGATATAAATTCTAACAGTGAAACATAAAATCAAGTGTCACTTTTTAAAATCCGAAATATTCTGTGACAATTGCTAGTTTAACTTCCAAAATACGAAAAATGTTGATGACAAGATTATTTTGCAATGACACTAATTCATTCCAAATGATGAGAAAAAAGTAATGACTGATTGATGAGATTAACCAAAATTGGTAGGTGAACAGTCAGTTAAACCCTAATTTACAAAGACTATCTTGTAATTAGGTACTCTATCGGGTTGGATAGCTTTGACGGATTGTGGTACTCAATATCGCGAAAAGGCCTGGGCTTGGAGATAAAACGTAGGCTATTTGTTCATAACCTTAGGAGGTTTTACAAATCGCATTTGTACGTAGACTGAAAAGTTTGGAAGAATGAAGAAATTCTTGTATCTTTTTTTTGTATTAAGTTCGATTTTTTTTTAATTTTGCTGGTATAGATAAATGTACAAAACTTTTTTTGAAACCGAATAATTGATTTGATCATAATTGGATTTTTAGGGGCAGTATTTTGTTTAGAATAAAGGTAAAATTAATAAATTATAAATAATAATAGCAAAATTATTTATTTGAAAAACCCCCTAACGCATAAAATCTATAAAAAGTAAAAGTACTGGTTAAGACTAATGAGCCCAATTATGTTCTCATCTTCATGAAAGATAAATCTGAATAAGCCAAAACGGGATGGGTTTATTAATAGACATTCCAAGGTTACGTCTCTTACCTCCGACCTCCATCGTCAGACCAGTTTGATATCGTCACTAGGTAGGTACATGTGTATTTCAAACATTAGGCCACATATATGTGTTTATTAGTAAAGTATACATCCATTAAGTGTTTAAGATCCCTGCCACAGCCAACAAATGAGCTGATGACCTTGAACACCTGAACAGATCTTCATAAATTGTATCTAAGAACTATCTCGATAACGTCAGTTTTCAAATAAAAAAACCGCAACAAAATCGGTCCATTCGCTGAGGACCTAAACGGTGCCACAGATATATACATAGACGACAGACATTTAGACACACAGATACCTCAAACTTATAACACCCCTCTTTTCCGTCGGAGCTGGAGGTTAAAAATAAATCAAAACAAGAAAATATATGAGCGCCTCGCTAGTAACCAAGAATTGTTGAATGAGATACCGTGGTCCTGAAACGCAAAAAACAACTGAAGGACACAGTTTAGTTTCAGTCAGTATAAATCTGACACATGCACTCGCTCCACCCATGGGAGAAAACATTTGATGGTGTTCCACACCAAAAAAAATGTCCATAGCCGCACACCGAAAAAATCGGATAAAGATGATACTAATCGCTGATTTCCACTACACCGGTTGCATCATTGGTTATGTGACAGCTGTTTCCTGAAGACAAATCACATAAGTGATCATATTCCTGTAGTATCACTGTCGTACATAATAATAATATAGCAAGTCGACGGAAAAATACAACTTGCTATATTATTATAAGCCTGTCGTATCCCACTGTAGGGCAAACGAGAAATTATTCGAAGTAGTTAAGGTCAGAGAAAAGTGGAGGCTCTTCTTTCTTTAGCTACTTCTGGCCAGTCCAACTCGTCACGCTATCTCCTTCTGGAGCTGCCGCGTCGCCAGCTCCTGCTGTTCGGGATCTAGTCAGTGGTTGGCTTCACACAATTTTGTTGCGACAGCTATAAATCTGCTGAATAATTAATAAAATTCTATTTTTATTAAAGAATCCTGAACATTTCTTCGTAAGTGTATTGAAAAAAGTCGTTTGATAGACGTGCAAATTTGTAACTGCTACGCCAGTGACAAATTCTCTACATCATCATTATCATCATCATTTCAGCCGATACACGTCCACTGATGGACATAGGTCTCCCCCAAGCGTCGCCACATCGAACGTTCCTGTGCGTCCCGCATCCATCGGTTTCCCGCTACCTTACCCAGGTCATCGGTCCGCCTTGTAGGAGGCTATCCAACGCAGCGTCTTCCGGTACGCGGTCGCCACTCCAAAACCCCAACGGCCATCTGTTTTGCGAGCAATGTGCCCTGCCCATTGCCACTTAAGTTTGGCAATTATTTGTGTTATGTCGGCAACCTTAGTTTTCCTGTGGTTATCTTCTTTTTTTTTTTCGATCACGCAAGGAATTGTCTACACTTGTATCAAAATGTACAATACTTCAAAATTTATAAAATATAATACACGGACTTAGTAACAATTTATAACAGGAATAAAAAACAAATTCATACCTAAGGTACGAGTAGGTGCTTTAAATGTTAACTAGCAAAGTTAAAGGTATAATATAGGCAAGGTTTATAACAGTGTAGTATTTATGCAAACATTATTCATTCGGCCTACCCTCGGCTTGACCACGATGCCCGTAAAAGGGGCTGAAAAGGTCGGAGATAGACAAAATAAAATCAACAATAACCACGATATAATCTGTGAATTTTAATTAATTATTGTTTTTACTCGTTATTTTTGCCTTAATTACCATTTTGTATGTGTGTGTTGAATAAATACCTATAATAATATATTAGATTACTGGGTTGGGAATTGAACAAAGCATTTTAGTCATCATCCTTATTTCAACCGAAAGACGTCCACTGTTGGACATAAGCCACTCGGGGGTACCTAGTGTCGCCATAATGATTGGTTCGGATCGGCACCAGGGGCCCAAATGTACTATTTTTATAAATTCGTCATTCCAACACGATCCCATTATCATTTGGCTAAAAGTTCGTAATCTGCTAATTCATAATGATCGATCATTGATCGACCAATGGTCTCGTAATAGAGTTGTAGTAGAATGTCAGTATCAAGCTTATTAAAAGCAATAACTGCACAATAACGTTCTGATGATAGGTCACTGATCAAAGGAACTGTCAGGATTTTGGCAGATTGCCGCATACGTCAGGCATTCATTTGTCAATGTGTACGAGATAATCATTTTATGCCACTTGCCTTCAATGGAGTGTCACCAATGGTTGACCATTGGAAAGTCATAATGACGCCATTTAATAGATAACCAAACTTGTCAAAATCTACAATTTTGTAATCAATGATAGACAATGCTGACACTATTGTAATAGCGGACTTGAGGCCCTGGTCATCTATCCACCTTGTGGGAGGTTTTCCAACGTTGCGGCTTCCAGTACGTGGCCGCTTCTTTAGAACCTTTTGTCCCCATCAAAAAATCTGTTTTGTGAGCCAAATTTAAGAGGCAAAGGAAGAGTGGGTAGGGCACTTTTGCCCTGCCAACTGGCACTTAAGTTTAGCGATTTTGCGGACTATGTCGGAAACCTTAGTTTTCTCGATATTTTCATTTCTAATGCAATCACACACGGGAACTCCGAGCAAAGCCTTTTTAATAAGTAAGCACTAAAAAAAAAGTAGCAACTAAAACAAAAAATAAAATTTACCTACCTACTACCAATTACAAAATTACGAGTGATACGGTAGAGGTATGACCCACTTAGGTACAGCACCACTATGTCCTCGTGTAGGTAATCAGCTGAGGCAACCTCGCGTGTCCGGCTCTGGTTCACACCATGGTCCGCAGCAAGGGGTAATGGTAAGCAATCACCTCTTTTTGCGAAGCAGTAACACGAGTGAATAAGGTAGTGAAAAGCGTGGGGAAGAACACATCTTCACACTTCAGTCGCCGCACGAGATGCCCCTTGTATCGAGAGTCGCGGATCACTTTCTGGCCTCCGTAGACACGGGCTTGCGAGTATTGCCACTCGCAAGTCTACTGAGGCCATGATTGTTTTAAAACGAAATGTTTTTATGCTAATGTACCTAGTGACTGTCTCTTAGTGTTGCAGCACAGCACAGTTGAATAGTGTTGTAAAATGAACCTGTAAATTCCCAGTGCCTGTAATGTTGGCGAATCTAATCATCATCATCATCATTTCAGCCGATAGACGTCCACTGCTGGACATAGGCTTCCCTAAGCGTCGCCACAACGAACGATCATGTGCGTTCCGCATCCATCGGATTCCCGCTACCTTCACCAGGTCGTCAGTCCACCTTGCAGGAGGCCTTCCAAGCCTGCGTTTTCCGGTACGAGGTTGCCACTCCAGAACCTTTCGGCCCCAACGGCCATCTGTTCTGCGAGCAATGTGTCCTGCCCATTGCCACTTAAGTTTGGCGATTCTTTGTGCTATGTCGGCAACCTTGGTTCTCCTGCGGATATCTTCATTTCTGATTCGATCACGCAAGGAAACTCCGAGCATAGCCCTTTCCATTGCTCTTTGGATGACTTTAAGCCTTTTGATGAAGCCCATTGTGAGCGACCACGTTTCGGATCCATATGTCATCACTGGCAACACACAGGAACCTAATAATTTTAAATAAATATAATATTATACAGAGGTAAAGTTTGTGTTTTTGTTTGTAGGAAGTAATCTTTGAAAGTACTAGTCCAATTGCTAAAATGTTTTCACCGACAGAAAGCTGCTTTATTCCTGAGTGACATAGGGTATATTTTATGTACGCGGGCGAAGCCGTGGGCAAAAGCTAGTGATTTTATAATTCAATAAAATAATACAGCCTTACCAAAACAAACCAAGACAATAGAAACGGAATTATCTTTTCCACAAAGACGTTTGACAACATAAAAGGGGTTAAACTCCCCATTCTCGTCGTAACGACGTCACTCTCGAATTCTGACGTCACATGACGTCGACGAAAGTTGGACAATGGAAATAAAATTGAACAATAAAACCCTTGTGAGGGTTAATAAAGAGATTAAGACACCTGTTGTAAGGACAGTTACTTTGGTACGTGATACGACTGAACTGTGGGCGTGCGCAATTAAAGTTTAAAAAGTTTGTGTTGCGGGAATGTGAACTTTGTTGATGTTCTTTGAAGTAAAGTGAGTGAAAATTTGCATTGTATGGTTTGGTGGTTTCTATGGGTGGTTTTATTCTAAAGGATGATCTTGGAATGGTCTGACCAAGATTTTCTGTTTGGTGCAATATCACGTCTGGATTCCCCAAAAAAATCTTATTAATAAACTTTCCTCAGCCCAAGATCTCGTACTTGATATCAAGTTTGAGGTCCTGATTGTATTTATAAACGAGATTCACAAGCCCAAGGTACTTGGTAACTGAGATTCTGCGCTCATGTGTTTATTAATTAGCAATGATCTTGATCTTTTGACATCGTATAATCAGGGATCAAATGATATCGCACTTGAGGACGGATTTGAGTATCGTGTTTTATTACGGGTCTTAGAGTTGCCTGTTATACAGGTAGGTTTTGGTCTAGATGGGAAATCATCCAATGACTTTTTCTGCTTAAGGAATTAGTAGGAAGACGTGTCAAACTGTTACTGACTAAAACCCGCTTCTGTGTGCCTTCTTTTCCTTGTGTCCCAGGCCCCAGGCTTCCCTTTCTAGGAAGCACCCAAAGTTTCTAGGGAGGCAACCGCGTACCAAAAGATGCAGCGTTAGAAGTCTTTCCATAAGATGGGCCAATAATAATAATAATCATTTATTTCAGGAAATTATTCCCATATCCCATATAGATGCAAGGCACAAAGGATCGGTCGTGGTGACAAAGCTTGCAGGCCTATGTCTAAAGTTTGACGTCCTTCGGCTTAATGATGATGATGATATTATAGGTAGGTTTGGTAGGTAGTGGAATTTGGGTATACTATTAGGAATTTCACCAGTTATGTTTAAGTTCCATCAAACATCAGCTGAGCGAGTTCAATGACCTGTAGTTATAATAATAATAATAATAATAATAATAATAATATCGATTTATTTCTCTCAAAAGGTACAGACATTGGTTCATAACATATTATTTCAATCAAAATTTAGTATTTAATAGTTAATAGTCAAATTTAATTTAGTAGTTAATAGTCGGCGTTGCGTACAAACTACCTACATGTCATTGAACTCGCTCAGATGATGTTTTCTTAAAGAAATTAATTTCATACATGCGTAAATCACTGCGAATTTTGAAAAAAAGGTACTTTATTTTTTAATGTTATCTTTTCAAATCGATAGTTTTTCATGTACCTACCGGATCGACCCTCCACGGGATTAAAACGATTAAAATTTAGCGGTGTATAGGCACATACAAAACAGACTCCGGGATTATAATTTTTTTTTGTAACTGATGTTATTTTATTGCTGGGTTAAGTTTAAACTAAAACACTACTAGAAAAACCCTGTAACACATTAATAGATAATATGAAGGCTCCAAAGCAGTATGTATGCGTCGCAGGGCAATTCCCGGTCAAGGTAAGCGCGGGCTTGTGGACGGCGCGTAATGGGTTGCCCATCGTCCAATAAAAAACCAAGTCTGGGCTGACGGTGGGAGATGAGTCTCATGAGTGCATCAAAGTGTGGTCAGCATATCTTATGAGGCCCGCTAGGCTATGTCTAGTTAAGATATGCGAGTTTGTTCAGCTCAACGCAGCCCCGAATTCAATGAACAATGAAAGCTAGCGTAAGGGTGCGTGGGTGCGGGTGTGGGTTTTACTCTGTTCGTAAAAAAAAGTGTGTACTTTACTCTCCTATCCAATTTTAAATAACTTATTCTTAGGTTGTTAATTCATAATAAGAGTTTTGTAGAGACTCCTCTCATTCTTCTAGAACGGGATGAGTTATTTGACGATTTTTGACTGGCCTGTTGATCTTGTGATCAGTGTCCTTGACTGCCACAGGACGTGGATTCGATCCTCACCCAGGACAAATGTTTGTGTGATGAGCAGGATCATTTGTTCTGTGTCTGGGTATAATTTATATGTAATATGTATGTTTTTAGAAATTTATAAGTATGGTTATCAGTTGTCTAGTGCTCATAACACAAGCTCTGATTAGCTTGAGACTAGACGACGCCGGCGTTGTGTGATAGTTGTGGAATATTATTATTATTATTTTACACCGCAATAAACGCAATATGCATTATAAACATAAGATCAATATTTTATGAGGTCTTTATGAGCACAAGCGAGATATTATGCTGAATAAAATTAATAGCCAAAACTCAAAGTAACTTAATATCAAGGTTTCAAAACTTGTTACTCGATATTGCAAAATACGGTAAAAGTCGGTGAAGCCCGACGCACGTCAGATGCATCGTTAAAAGTTGCAAGTTTTGCCTTAGCTTGCAAGTTTTCACAAGCACGAGCTACCTGGTTAAGGGTGCAAACATAATGATACAGAAAGAAAGAAAGAAAAAGAGTTTATTTGCGTCAAACATGGCGCATATCTTAAAATAAAACCAATAACAGTATCGACTTAAAATTACACGTAAGTAGGATAAGTTTGCGTCACATCCGTGCAAAATGCCAGTGTAAACAGGTCCAGGCAATCGGTACCGACCAGTATAAACCTATACCCCTAGCCAAGCTGATAATCTACAAATCGTTAACGCTTGTAGAAAATTTCAAATGTACGAGAATGACGTCATCTCAACGCTCAGTCAGGTGTTCAGAACAAAAGAATTGGGGGCGTGGCCAACTCGAGGTGTTCGATGTAAGCGAAACAGTAGTAACTTGGCAAGAGGGGTGTGTGGGTGGGCTGTGGCTGTATCATAATCCTAGGTTGACTGGTAGAGAATGGCTAATTAATGCCTTAGCCATTCTCGTCCGCCTATGTACTTTGTGTTGCATGAAGATTAAATAAATAAATAAATAATTGAGTGCATAAGAACAGACGGGAGAATTATACCTGCACCGATCGGTATCGACCCGCATAGATTCGCCAGCACCGATAATCTGTTTCTTTATGTTTGCACCCTTAGAAATACAGGCAAAACGAAATAGTTTTACATGACCGAAATAAAATATTTACGAAAGTACATGAATTTCAATGGAAATCAAGAGTATTAATTTTAATAATGCCTGAACAATATCTGGAATTATCAGCCCTGATGATATTATGACTTTTTTGTTGTATTTAAGAATTAAAAAAATATGTATATTTTTATTTAACAAGGCTGACTGACTTTTATCACATTTTTCCAATATTTAATTATTCTGGTTGAACAATACCATTTATTCATAACGGTAGTATTAAATCTATTGTACGCGCCAGATAAATTTGCCATAAGTACCTACTTTGACCCACCTATATTATGATGAGTTCCATGTATATGGGCCAATGTGAAAATTAACGATTCTCTCAAAGTTTCAATTTAAGCAAGAAAATATTACAAGCATGTAACAATATACGAAATCGAAAATTTTAGAGCCTCTAATCAAAAGTTGTCAATTTGCATATAGGCCATTATACACAGGACCCATCGATTTATTGACAGAATTAATTTATAAAGTTAAACGATTTTTCAAATTATATTTTTCAGGATACCTACAAAACTTAATGAACCTACTGTATGGTTAAATTGTCGGGCATCTTCAATAGTTACAATTCAGTATCCACGTCAAGCATTCTTGATACTTTTTAAACAATCAAATAAAATCCGAAAATAAAAAGATAATAAAACATTTTTTTCTATTGACGCAAATCCGTTAGCAATCTATTCGTTTTGTAAACCACGAAGAGGTCTTCAAGAGAATTATTAAGTAAAAGTTGTGTAAAAGTTTATTTTACTCACGTACCAAAAGAGAATAGGCAACATATGAGCACACGTTGGCAATGCGGTCACGGATATACCTGGAGGCGCTGCTAGAAAATATCCTTTGTGTTGAAAACATACGGGGTTGAAAGTGTGAACACAATTATTGCCAGTAATTGAAAAAGTTTTTTTTTTTTCTAAAATTATGGTAGATAAATTATATATTTATTTATTATATTCTTATGTGTGGTACCTTGATGATGGGACCTTAGGCGGCGATGTAGACACCGTTTTCAATGATCTACAATTCTTAAAAAACCAACTTTCTTCTATTGGACTAGAACTCAACTTTTCTAAGTGTGAGTTATTCCTATCTGAAAGTATTGACAAAAGTCTGACTTATTCAAAATTCAATGCAATAGCTCCTGCAATCAAAATTATTGACAAAAGTTCTCTTCGCCTCCTTGGGTCTCCAATTTTTGAGGATTCCTTTCCCAGTTTTGTGGAGGAAAAAATTAAAAATTTCAATGATGTTTCGGAAAGATTGCTCGAAATTAATATGCATTCGGCCATTACCCTAATCCGTTATTGTTGTTTCGGTCCTAAATTAATATATTTCCTTCGTGCTTCCCACTTATGGAAGCACCCTCACCTTTTGAAAAAAATGGACCAAATTATCCGGCACACCCTAACCTTAATTTTAAATATGACCTTGGACGATCGAGCTTGGGCTCAAGTTACTCTTCCCATCCGTATGGGAGGCCTCGGCGTCCGCAAAATTACCAGTATTAGTTTACCGGCATTCATATCTTCGGTCCACGGCACTGATAAATTAATCAGGAACATCTTAACTTCTACACTGAATCCTTTAGAAGTGCCGTGTTTCGCCGAGGCTTTGGATGCCTGGAGAATCGCTTGCCCGAATACAAATCCACCTAACAACCCGGCTTCCCAGAGACAGTGGGACGAGCCGCTCTGCAAAGTAGTTCAGGAAAAACTAATCGTAACATCTGCTTCTGCTGCGGAGCGTGCGCGCCTGCTGGCTGTGGGAAATTGGGAGTCAGGTCTTTGGCTTCACGCACTGCCATCGTCGAATATTGGCACCTTGTTCGACGATACTACTTTCCGCTTAGCTGTTGCCCTACGTCTGGGTGCTCCTTGTTGTTCTCCTCATCGCTGCCACTGTGGCGAAGTTGTCAACAGCCTCGGTCACCACGGCCTGTCATGCAGTCGAAGTGCGGGACGCATAGCGCGGCACGCGAACATTAACGACATCATCCGACGCGCCCTTGTCACCGTCGGCGTTCCGGCTGTTTTGGAACCTCATGGGCTGGCACGCGACGATGGTAAGAGACCAGACGGTATGTCTTTATTTCCTTGGAAGATGGGTAGGCCTTTAGTGTGGGACGCTACCTGTGTCGATACTCTTGCGCCATCCCATCTTCCTAGCTCATCGTGCTGTGCTGGTGCTGCCGCGACGGCTGCAGAGAACCTCAAGCGGCGGAAATATAACAGCCTCGTCGGCTTTTTTATATTTTTTTTATATTTTTGAGCCGTTTGGGGTTGAAACTCTCGGGCCGTGGGGTCCGAGTGCTCATATGCTTTTTAAAGAATTGGCGACACGATTAATTGACGCTTCGCGTGACCCAAGGGCTGGCTTCTACCTCGGTCAGAGAATAAGCATTGCCATACAACGTGGCAATGCCGCCAGCCTTTTGGGCACACTCCCAGTCGACAGCGATGCGGAGGAGTTTTATGACGTCATATTTAGCTAGGCATTTAGTGTATATATTACCTTTAATTATTTAAGTTGTTTTTAATATTTAAGTTTATTATGTATATATTTTCTTGTGATAAATTAGCCATAATAAAACTTCCTTCTCTCAAATAAAAATTCTACCTCTTATATTCTTTATTGTACATCACATATATACAAAGATACAGGACAAAAATAATAATGTAGTAAAAAAGAAAACAAAATCTAAAATAGCAGCTAACACGTGTTTAGGTGAATAGTGTTTATTTACAACTTAAAGCTACAAAACATATACATAATAAACTTAAATTAAAATATTTAAGTATACTTAATCTAACTATACACACTAAGGGCTATTACCTATCTTAAAAAAAATATGGTTATGCTATTATTGCTACTATAAAATAATTTCAGTAAATGAATAATAAATTGTAAAAATATGAGCTATAAAAGTGAGTGCATTTCAACAGTGTAACAGGCAGCTACCTCGTACAACATCTAGCTAGCCATGAACTGTGCTCAAAAAAAGCTAGTTTTGTAACTGCAAATTTTAATAATGTCTGAAAATTAAATATGGGAATTTATAATTTATGTACATGTTATACAGATATTATATGCATACACAACACTGCGATAGAAAAATAATAAGTAAGAGTGTAAGTAGATATAATATTTAGCTAAAACTGTCAAGTAGGAATCATTAATTCAAAGGATTTTTGCGGAACTTGAAACTTTTTTCAGTCTTTCAACTAATGGATTGAGCAAAAAATATTCTACAGTTACGAGTATCTATCGGCGACTGGACTGGACTGGTCGAAAATCGTACGTTATTTTTTTGGGACGGTTAATTTTCACTATATCCAGTTTTTATTCGATGTGTCTACATCGTTGAGTAATATCGTTGGAGGACTATAATTAGTCCTTCTATGATATAATTGGAGTATTGTGATTATACCTGCTATTTCAACGGTTTTCAAATCAAATTAAAAAAAAATTAATCGGTGGATGAAAAATTCAAAGAATAAAGACTAGTCAAACTCAAACTTAAATTCAAAATAATTTTATTTGACATAGGGCTACATAGCACTTAAAAAAAGCCAGAAGCTAGCGTTCAATTGGCCAGAAACAGTTTCAATTGGCGATTTCTTATGAAGAAGAACCGGCAAGAAACTCTATTGTTATTCTATAAAAAAAAAAATTGATTGATAAAATTTTTCTTTATTAAAGTATTAATTGATATGAGAGAATTTTATTTGTGATGGCCATTTTTAAAGAAATCTATGATTTTGCTAAGCATTTGAAAAAGGGTGCGTCCAAACTATTGTCCCGTACATTCCAACATCTCACCTTATTTTCACACTTGACAAAGCAACGCCTGATTCCATACACGTAATACAGTCTCGTTTATATTGACGTTTTATATCCTAGTCCTCTGTATCTTTCTTTGTTGTACTTAATTTTATGGGTAAAAATTTATAACCC
Organism: Mythimna albipuncta; assembly: GCA_929112965.1. Classification (NCBI taxonomy): domain Eukaryota; kingdom Metazoa; phylum Arthropoda; class Insecta; order Lepidoptera; family Noctuidae; genus Mythimna; species Mythimna albipuncta. The sequence continues at coordinate 16,323,637 of OV815969.1, forward strand.
TTCTTTCCTATGGGGTTTTTATTATTCAACGTAAACTTTGTCACATTTGTTTTACACCAAATTTTCTCACTCTTTTTTTACTCACCATTTTGTCAGCTTTAATGGCAGGTTAGGTTTTTGTAGAAGGAGGTTCGACTCACTTTTATAAAGATAAATGAAGTGATAAAATGTGTGGCGGTTTTCAGGCCTTTATAGGCTAGGAGCTCTTGGCAGATATTGTTTGAGATTGCCTTTAAAAGGATGACTTATGAGGGTGGTAGGAATAACAAGAGCGTTATGTGAGTGCTAACTGAGATTAATATAGGTTCAGTATTAGTTTTAAGACTAAAGTGAACCCATTTGTTTTTACAGGGGATGTTCCAACCAGTTCACTCGAGCCCCGGTATGAAGTCTAGAAGGAACGGGGTGGGTCTTTTAGTCAGTAAGAGTCTGACACTATCTCCCGCTCCGCCCAATAGCAGGGGATGTCATTGCATGATTTTTTCCCACCATAAAAAAAAAACATTTGTTTTTACAGGGGATGTTGCGACCAGTTCCTGGTAACCTGTATTTTTAATAGGTGGAGATTTTATGAAGCCAAAAATGTGAAACATTAAACATTAAAGTCACTATAGTACTGTCTGTCTGTTTATTAAATCTTCACGTCTTAGCGGCTGAATGGATTTTAATGAAACTTGGAACACGGGTAGACTTGAATTAGGCTGTAGGATTGTTATTCTTATTTAGGGATTTCCATTTTTTACGCTGTAGTGGTTGCTGGCAGAAGATAGTACATTCATAATTTCCAAAAGAACAATAAAAGGTTCCACGTAACCTCAGCAATGATGTATCTCAATATTAATAATATATCTTCTTTTTTTGGTGTTTAATAATAAAATAACTTCTCTCAATCAGAGAGAAGAGAGACTCAAACTTTTACTGGCTAAAACATACCGATATTCCTTCCTTTGCATTGCAGGAAACCGATAACTTCTGTCAAACAATCTCCCAAATATTAATAATTTAAGTGCAAACTATTATGTCTTCTGAAAGACTATAAAACTCAAGTTGCACTGTTAAATAGTGGTTAAGTCCTAGACCACACTAGCAGACTATATTTCCAACAATAACTCGTGAACACTCGGGCTTTCTGCCAAATATCCTATGCGACTGCATTCTTATGTGCTGGTATTATTTATAAACGGTAGCGATTAAGTACACAGGTAAAATCATATTGAATGCTAGAACGCACTCTAAAGAAAGAATAGCTATTTATCGCAGAACCATCAGCCAACAACCGCAAAGATAAATCTATGAAAAAATTTCTTTCATTTAATACCAATACACAAACATAAAAAGTCTTTGGTATCTTAATATTATTTAATTGTGACTTAAAATATAAAAATGAGATGGAATTTCAAGAACTCTAAACAAACGAGTAACTATGTCCACGCTACACAAGTTGGAAGACGATATAAATCACTCTTGCAATTTAATAAAATGGTATACAGATTTTTGTATACATAAATTAAGACTGGTTCTGGACTGGACTGGTTGATGGTGGATTCTATTAAAAGGACTTATCTACAGGAAAGTTCTGCATAGTAATGGTAAGTAAGAAAGGGGTACAATAGCAGGCAATTAACATGTATATATGTGCACTATAATTTTGTCAAGAAGCTTCTACAATTGTACCTATTTCAGTATTTCAACAAATTCGGTTTCCAACATAATACATCACGTAAATAATTATTGTTAATTCCAATACTAGCTTTATTTTTATTTTTTGTGGCATGTTTCTAATGTAAATATAATGTTTGTTCCTTCAAATGAAAAAAGGGATTCTCCAAAGCGGTTCACAAAATATTGAAAGTTCTGCCCCCTAGCCAAGTTACAACCATTTCGGTTCGATTCTCTTGCGTCGATCACCTTGAGTTGCACGCCTCCATTTCTTTTATTCTGACCACATGACTGATCGTTGAGATGACGTCATAACATAGGAATTGGAGGCGTGGCTTACTCGAGGCGTTCGACGCAAGAGCAAAAATAGCAGTATTGAGAACTTCCTTTTTTACCCGACTGTGTCAGGAGGTTATTTGAATGCCATCTCATTCTCAAATGATGCACATAAGATCTACCTACTCTTTTTTTGACGCCGTAAGCTATGAAATAAATCCTCCCCCTATGGGTCAAATGAAAGGGAGTGTAAGATTTTTAGTGACTAAAATCTATTATTTCCTGTAATAAAGACTATGGTGTTCACTTTTCAATTGGACCAGATATTTGTAAGTCTAATTAGTATGTTATTGTATCCGGTTCTCTATTAATGTATAGGCGTATTGTATCACAGATGCTGTCATAATTTCTTTGTTGACACAAAGGCCTACCTATAGTTTATTTAACTAGATTATTGTAAGGGTTGTTACCGCACCAATTGATCGACATCGGTCGACGTTGATCGATTAACCCCGGCTATATTCCATCAGTTTCTTTCGAAATGTATTCATAAGAGGACGCATTCTACAATCGATCGACAATCAATCGATTGGTCTGGTAGAAACTGTCGATCGACGTCGACTAATCCATTGTACCATGGATCGGTGGCATCGATCGACAATCGATCGACTGGTGTGGTAACACCCTAAGACTTAGAGTTCGGAAATTAAAGATCAATTCAGCCATTTTGATTGAATTACAAACCAATTAACTGGTAGATATATTTACAAGTTTCGTTAAGTACAGAATATTTATTGAAAGATGCAAAGTGAAAAAAAATCTGGAAATTACACTTACTGGAAAAAAAAATGCTTATTGTTTTGAATTTCTAGGTAAGAAAGAGATTATTTTCATGTTGTGGCATATGATATATAAGTTAATGCAATTATCAAAAAATTGTAAATTACAGCAAACTTTTTCACTTTAAATCGGTCGAAATTAAAACTTAAATATATATTGGCTCAGAGAGTAAAGCAAAAAATACGTACAACATCGCATTCCTAGTAGAATTTGCGACAGTTTCAAAAACTAAAATTAATGTCGGCAAAATTAATAACTTCGAATTCCGGTGTCCACAGTATCCGAACAACTTTCATTCGACAAAAGTTTTTACAATGTTGTGCACAAATTAGCAGGAAAAGCACCCAGCTTTTATTGTTGAAAGTTATATTTTTATATTAATATATTCATTAGTATTTTTTTTTGTATTGCATTTATGTATTTGACTGGCCTGTTGGTCTAGTGGTTAGTGGCCCTGACTGCTATGCCGGAGGTTGTGGGTTTGATTCTCACTCAGGAAAAATGTTTGCATGCAAATGATTATGCATGCTCATGCATAATCATTTGTTCTGTATCTGGGTGTAATTTATCTATAATGTGTATGTATTTAGAAATATATATAAACATGTTTATAAGCTGTCTAGGACTCATAACACAAGTTCTGCTTAGCTTTATTTTTTAATTTGAAAGACACAATTGCATTGTATAATGTAGAAGCACTTTTTCCAAGTTTGTGAATGTGAAGCACCATGGAGCATTTTTATTAGGTTACAACTTTTTTTATTTTTTTTTTGACATTACGAGCATGGCAGTTGAGAGTTTGTCATGCTCACTCAAATGTCTCGCTGTTGGTGGCACGTGTTATTGGGTCGTTCAGTTCCCTTCAAAATGGTTGAGCTGAGTGGGGCTGATGCACGCGTCATGCTCGTGAACGGGTGCCGTCAGATGGGACTGGTCATCTCTTAGCTGCCAGTGGCTTAATTCAGTTTCTATCTTTTAATTATTTTACATTTTTATTTCTCTATCGACATTGTGCTCACATGATAGAAGCAACAAGTAATATGTAACCAAGCATTATATGTAACACATATATGATTTAAAAGAGTGTCCATGGAGTTTCTTGCACGTTCTTCTCCATAGAGACCTACTCTTTGGAACGTGCAATTTAGCTTCACTTTTCTTGGACTGACCGACATTTGACTATTCAAAAGTGCCTGTAAATGGTCTATTTGAAATAAACGCTTTGATTTGATTTGATTTGACTTAGGACTGGATGGCGTTGTGTGATATTTGTGGAATGTTATCATTTCTGATGTTGTACACTAACGGCCCTAAATATTTCTCCTTTCTTTCAATCCATCCAAAGGTTGTCTATAAGGTTTACCATGTGCGATGAGACCACCTATTGTACACTTATTTTTAATAATATTTGTCTTATATTTTTTTTTATGTATAGTTAGTATATTGATTGGTTCAAAGAATCAGGACCCAATCGTATAATTTGTCTTGTGTATTAAAACTGCTCTGCTGAGTAAATTATTTATCAAAACAATACAATAAGACTTGCATTATATTGCAAAATTTATGACAAGTCGATCATTTCATCGCCACAAACTATTTGAGTCATCTCAAAATCCCCTTTTGTTGTACTTAAGTATGTTTAATTTTTATATTACACTCTGGTGTTCTTCTTTCCTTAATAATCTTTTATTTTTACCATATTATCTCTTCACTATCCTCAGTTGTATAAAATGCCTAAGAGATTAAGTCAGCCTATATGTAATTTTGTGTTGCTTGAAGTTATAATAAATTAATTAACTAATAAACGATGATAGTGGCATTTTCTTCCACGAGATATTATTTTTTATGTTGTAACGGTTACATTCGTAAGAAGTTGGCAGTAGTTTCATCACAGCGCTAATTTGTTTCTTATTATTTGTTGCACCAATTGTTCCACTAAATTTGTGTATTCTTAAGTAAATGTGATTACATATAGTGTATTAGTATCTTATGTATTTGTGTAAATAATTTTAATTATATAAGTAATTGATAATATTGCACCTACCACTTTGTCTCTGAATCACCCTAAGGTTGACTGGTAGAGAATGCCTTGAGGCATTAAGTCCGTCTGCATAAAGTATAAAATAAATAAACGAGAATAAAACAGTAAACCTGCTGCTAAATTGGCGAGGGATTTTTTTTATGGTGGGAAAAATCATGCATTGACATCCCCCGCCCTTGGGCGGAGCGGGAGATAGTGTCAGACTCTTACTGACTAAAAGACCCACCCCGTTCCTTCTAGCCTTCATACCGGAGCTCGAGCGCCCTTTCGGATAACCCTGGCCCCAGTAGGCTTCGACCCGGCTGGCTGTTGCTGACAACTCCTTGAGGCGCGCGGGAACAGTGCGCGCCGTCGACGACTTGGGCTTGGTCCGGACAGTTACCGGACAGCCGGACAGCGAGCTACCTATTCCTCACTGTCCGCAAGCCCGCGTCTACGCCTGCCGTGGCGGCAACCAGGCTGCCCTTGCCGTCTCCCCAGCCTGTAGAATCATCAGCCAACGCCGAATGGCTAGTTGTCGATGCCAAGAGGAAGGCAGGCAAGGCGACTATGGCCACTAAAAAGCGAGTGAGATGGCATTCCAGTAAAAAATAAAAATAAAATCTACTCACCGGCACAGGCCAATCAAGATTCTCACCCAGAGGAATACCAAACAAAGTTGTGCCAAAACTTTAAAATCTCCAGAAAAGGAATATTTCTAAGGCATTGTTATCAATATGTGTTACTAACGCTTGAATTAAACTTTCAAACAATGCCAATGTTTAGAGTTATGTCGATACGTGCAACGTTTATAAATTGCAGTTAGAAACTACGAGCGGAACCATAGTGCTCGGAGACACATCGGCGGCTACTGCTGGAGACGACATTGTCAGAATATGTTGTTGTCGTGTTGTTGTTGTGTTGTATGTTATTGTCGTGTTGATGTTGTGTTGTATGTTGTTGTTAAAAATTCTATTCTTTTCTGTTTTTTTTTTTGTAGTGGGAATTACATGCCTTGATTCCGCCTTCACTCTTTTACCCTCGGACAACCCGACGTACGGCGAGTGTCCACCCTTACGTTATTAACGTCACTACGGTCCATTCTAAGCGTTTTGCCTCGTTGTTTATATCGCGTGGTTGCAGTGGTTTTCCCATCCGATTATATTATTTTGGTGACTTCAAGGCTAGAATGAATAAGCTCTTAATAAACTAGTGTGATACACCATCAATGTTTACACCACTCCTTATCGTCAGATGGGATCGCATTCAAGCACTAATTTATTATCTTTAAAAAAAAATAAACGAATAATTTGTCCCGCTATAGGTGGAACGAGAGGAAAGTCAGACTTTAACCGACTACAACCCTAATGTGTTCCTAAGGGTATTTTTAATATCGTGTAGATTGCATCTCGCAACGGCATTACCCCTTACGCAGAAAATTTCAAAATGCAAAATAAAAAACACGTCCCGCATTCGTACATATTCCACGCATTACAATATTTATTTCTTTAATCTTCATGCAACAAAAAGTACATAGGCGGACTTAATGCCTTAGGCATTCTCTCCAGTCAACCTAGGGTGGTCAAGAGACAATATGGTAGGCGCACAAAAAGAAAATTTTGGTAATAAAACAAGAGTAAAAATATACATAATTATAGATAAAATACACATACATATTTAATATAATATATATACTATATATGTATAAAAATATGCAATAAATATGTATGTAAGGATGAAATGGAAATTTATGGGTGTTACGCGTGCGGGGAAATCCCGCATGCGTGATCAAAATCGCACGATATTAAAAATACCCTAAATTGCCCTTTACATTCCAACGTCATGGTGATTGTTTCGAAAAAGACCGCAGCCCTTGCTTACTTAAAGTTTCCACACAATCAAAGAGTGTCAGTGAGCAAAAAATTATGGTCACACTGAGTGCGGATGAATATGACTAAAAAGGGCATCTCTAGCCTATGGTTCTGTGCTCTGTAGCTAGAATAAAAAGTAAAGAAGAAGTTGCGGCGAGATGATTGAAGAACACGTTATACGTGCTGTTTACTTTATACACCATAAAGGTGAATTTTCGCTAGAGGAGCTGAGCACGAGCCGAGTTCAAAGTTGTTTAGTGTCGCTTATACTCGGCTCCTTTACAATTGGTCCACACTACAATTGAGTTGTGAGACATAGTGAGACGTACCCATACCTGTACTAATATAATAAAGAGGTAAAGTTTGTTTTTATGTTTTTTATTTGTAGAAGTGGAAGTGCTGGTCCGATTCCTAAAATGTTTTCAGCAATAGAAAGCTGCTTTATTCCTGAGCGATATAGGCTATATTTTATATCCGTGGGCGAAGCCGCGGGTATATGTATAGTTTTTAATATAAGTAATACTGTAACCGACTTTTCAAAGAGAATAAAACTTACATTTATCCTCAATAAATAAATGACTCCTTTAAGTTAGAGTGAGATAGAAGGTTATAAATCGAAAAAAGACAATACACAATCAGTCATTTAGTAAACAGACGTATCGCTTTTGTTACTAGTTACAATAGGTTGTACCATGTAGTAGCGTGAGTATTCAGAGGTACAGAAACTTGGTTTGTATAACAAACACAACTCTCACGGGGACATTTGGTAAACAATGAACAAGAAACTGTGTTATTGCGTTAGTAGATATCTCATTTAAGATTTTGGGGTCCGTTTACTTAGCCATTCATATTTAGAATTGTTTGGGTTCATTTGTTGATTTAAACTTCAATAAACGGCTGGGACCCTAGTAAATGCTGAGGTGTTTGGGTTTTTTTTTTGAGGTAGCAAATCATTCAATGACTTATCCCGCTTTTGACGACCTTGCTTTATGCCAAATTTCAGGATTCTGGGTCAGCGGCATATCTCTATGAATTTAGATTTCCTCGAGAGTGTTCAAATGTACCTACGTTTTTACCACATAAATCGAAGTATATTTTATCGTTAACTTACAAGTTTTTTATTACAGCTTCTAGAGTCTGCAGACCTGAGTGTATGGTTTTAATTTCAATTCGATACCTCCACGCGTTTCCGAGATAAAGGGTTTTACAAAATACTAAATATTTATTTTTCATCTATAACATTGTAAGCATAAATAAATTGAGGCAGCCCCGGTAAGTTACAGTAGTACTTGTGTTGGGGCTGTTGCGCACTTCCCTTATCAGCTAGCTGGACAATGTTTATTTATTGTTCATATTACCAATCAGTATATATAAAAAAAGAGAAAAATAATAATAATTACAAAAAATACAATTATAAACTTAAGCTGCTCTTAGTGTGAAGGTTTTGACAGACAGACAGATAAACGAACGGACGGACAACAAAATGATCCTATAAGGGTTCCGCTTTTTCCTTACGAGGTCTGGTACCCTAAAAATGTTGAGTCTCTCTAGTCACGGAATATTTCCACCAATACTTAAAATAGCAAGACGCGGAATTTTCCCTATAATTGAAAGCTTTGACTTTGATATTTTTAAGGGAGTTTATCAACAAAAAACACGCCATTCATCAATCAACGTCTGATCAGAATCTTACGCTCGCAGCTTCCTATCTTAATCCTTGCTTTGTTGGAAGAATTCCTTCAGGATTTAACACTCATTTGCCATTTTGGTTACACTTGTGACTTGATTAATGAAAGATTTCCTTTAGGGACATGTGCGAACTTAATACAGACTAGACGATTTTCTCTAACTGATAAGATATTTTTAACCGACTGCGAAAAGGAGGGGGACATTCTATGTTCGGCTGAATGTATTTTTTATTTTTTTATTTATGATTCTTGTTTTGATTGAAAGGTTATGCTTTCAAGTTGGTTCCATAGAAATATTGTTATGATCTGATCATGAACTTCGAAGATATGGAACAGAACTTCTCATAGAATCACAGCAGAACTGTGGTTACAAGTAAAGTTCCTTTGTTTATACGTGTAGTTCTGACTGTCAGAAAAGAGGGGGCAGAAAAAAAAATAAAGTTAATAAATTTTTCTTTTTTGGAAAAAGTTTTTTATTACATAGAACATATATATATATATATATATATATATCTTCTTCTTCCTGCCCTTATCCCATATTACTTGGGGTCGGCGCAACACGTTTTCTTCTTCCATTCTGTCCTGTCACCCGTCAAACTATCACTAATTCCCTTTTCTTTCATATCATTTTTCACACAATCCATCCATCTTTTTTTCGGCCTTCCTCTCCCTCTCCATCCATCTACATGTATACTCAGAACTCTCTTAGTTATATGCGCTTCATCTCTCCTCTTCACATGACCATACCAAGACAACCGATTACCTTTCAACTTTTCAGTTACTGGCGCCACTTTCAAACTTCCTCTAATATACTCATTTCTCACTTTATCCATTCTCATCACACCACACATCCATCTCAACATTCTCATCTCCGCTACATGCAATCTTTTTTCATCCTTCTTTTTCACAGCCCAACATTCTGATCCATACAGTATGACAGGTCTTATGACGGACTTGTAAATTTTACCCTTCAACTTGAGGGGCATCCGTGGGTCACAGAAAAGTTTTTGTAAGGATAACCGCAAGATGAAAATTTGCTTTTTTTTAAATTGTTTTTTTTTTTTATAATTCCGACAGCTGTCACCCACAATATTCTATAAGTAAAGCAATTTATTGTAGTTTAGTATAACATAATATATATCACACTAATATTACAAAGGTGAAAGTTTGTGAAAGAAAGAAATAAATACCCACTGTATTGATGCATTCCTTCAACAAATTAACATTTGTGTGAAACTGTTTAAGTTTATGATTTAGATTTAACATTAACAAACGTGATCAAATATTTCTTCTCAAACAGTTGAAAGGATTTGAATGAAATTTGGCATAAAGATAGACTTTGTTCTGCAGGCTTAGCCAAGTTTAATGTTATCGTAAACGCTACTAGAAAACTTCAAATATATGGAAATGACAATCATCTCAACGATAAGTCATGTGGTCAGAACAAACGAATAGAAGGCGTTTCTTGGAAGGTCGTTACTTGGGTTGATCTACTGGAATAAGTTAAATAAGTTTTCTTGAAGCCGTTTTCTACTTTCGCGCAAGCAGAGATGTTAATAATTCATAATTACTAGGGGAAAGTAAATACTTCGGTAACGTAAGCTTTCTGCGATACCATGCTCCATAGGTTTACATCGGGTGGATCAATTAAGCGATTTATCAGAAGGCTTAAAGTCACCCAAAGAGCAATGGAAAGGGCTATGCTCGGGGTTCCTTGCGTGATTGAATAAAAAATGAAGATATCCGCAGGAGAACTAAGGTTGCCGACATAGCACCAAGAATTGCCAAACTTAAGAGGCAATGGGCAGGACACATTGCTCGCAGAACAGGTGGCCGTTGGGCCAAAATGTTCTGGAGTGGCAGCCGCATACCGGAAGACGCAGCGTTAGAAGATTTGAAGGTCCTACAAGGTGGAGCGATGACCTAGTGAAGGTTGCGGGAAACCGCTGGGTGCGAGACGCACTGGAACGTTCGTTGTGGCGACGCTTGGGGGAGGCCTATGTCCAACAGTGGACGCATATCAGCTGAAATGATGATGATGACTCAAAATACTGGTTTGGGCGTAAAATTGTGGTCACCATACCAATTTATATATTCGGAGGTCACTTTTACTTTTTTACCGAGACATGGATGCAATAAGTACATAAATGGAACACTTATATACCTTCAAATATTCTTTTACGGCTACTGATACCAGGAAAACATCATCAATTTTAAATATATTCATCAATATTCAGGTCTCAAAGCGAGTGTTCAAAGAAGTCCGATTGAATTCAAAAGTAGGTTCGTTGTGAAAAAGAAAAATGTTTTTATATCGCAGGTGGACAAAAGCTATAAATTCATAACGCTATAAAATAATTGTTAATAATAAATAGTTTTATTTGTTATAAAATGATAAAATAACGTTATTCCGCTGTTTTTTAGTGTACAAATATTTGAAAGAATTAAAATTAAATGTAGTAGAGCATAATTATTTCAGTTGATTAAATCTACACTGTCAAGCAAAATAAACAAAACGTTAACTACTATTAAGTACAATGTCAAGAAATATTAAATATAATTATTCATCATCATCATCAGCCGTTTAATGTCCCCACTGCTGGGACTCAGGCCTCCTCTCTAGGAGAGGGAATGCACCACGCGGGCCCAGTGCGGGTTGGTGGATGTCACATTTCTTCGAATTTTTGGTTCTAGAACATGCCGGTTTCCTCACGATGTTTTCCTTCACCGTTTTGAGAGCAGTGGTAATGAAAAAAATTACACAAAGTAATACGCCTGACAAGGTTTGAACCCGCGACCTACAACTCTTAAGTCAGAGCCATTACCACTCGGCCACCACTGCTCTCAATATAATTATTATTGTAACATAACTTTTATGCGTTTTTCTATGAAATAGGCACACACTGTCGAAATAGATGAAAACATAAACTAGGGATACAGTTCCCATATTTTCTTTTCCAATTCCAATATGCAGCTGAAAGTAAATAAAATAACTAGAAATCTAAGATATCTCGGGGGCTATGTATTGTCAACAAGTTTGTTAGGACAAGATCTTGGCGTTGGCTCAGGCAACGGAATAGATAGCAAATGAAAAGCTAACCGTATTTTTTTTCTTACCCCCACGATGATCCGTTTTGTAACTTGCTAAGTTTTCTGCTTTCGTATAGACATATAATTTGTTATATATGTATATATAATCTGTACATGATGTGAAAATAGTAGACTGTAATGTCTTATCAAATCCATGATGCAGCATTTTATGGACCAACGTTCACGAATACCGTATAGGCAGTTGTTCGCATGTATGTCTAAGTATATTCATTATTCCTCTAAGCTTAAACGGATAAACGGATTCGAATGAAATTTTCGATACGAGTAGGAGTTTTGTCCTGAAGTTTCTTATAAGCTACAGGAAACTTTTTATTTTACGAGTATCTATGTTTTCTTGGGATAATTGTCTGTTTTTAAGGTATTTCACTAAGGTAAAACTACTGGCAGAAACTTAGAAGGAATTTTCAGGACGTAGAGTGAAAGATTCTAAATTTAACTTAACAGCATAGTTAAAAAAAAAAAAAAACAAATGTTGTTAATTAAGGAAATAAAAACGGACATTATTTTAAGCGGTACATAATAACAATAATTTGATTTTACCTATGAAGTGACCGTTTAATAAAACCGATAACGGTAAAAAATATATTTAAGCTGTTCAGTTCAGAATTACTTTAAGTCATAAGTTCAAATAAACACCTAAAGCATATAAGTTAGCGTGCATAATTAACACTTCGTTTACTCACTGCTCCTTGCCTAGGTATGAACCTCGTGACTTGGCCTTTGCTTCGACGCTTAGAAAATCGTTTTCTGGGTTAAGATTTTAAAATATTTGTTCATGGCTTATTACTTTGAGTTCTATGTTGGCAGAGGAATCTATTGTTTAAGTTGAAATTTAATTTAATTAAAAAGTAAACTTAGCTTTAAATGGTAGGTAAGCAACTGATACTTGTGGACTAATAAATACTTTAAAATTAGATGCGTAAAGTAACTCATAGAGCTCCTTAATCGTTATGGACGGTGGGTCATCTGTAGTCAAAAAAAATCTAACGACGATGACGATTGGCATTTTTTTATTTTTTCAAAGAAACCTTACTAGGAAATAATTCTCAAAATATTTGAACTCACATACACCAGACACCCAGCCAGTCCCTTAATACCTAGAATACAAACCATATCTTTCATCACAATACAACAAAATATCACGCAAAAATGTTCTTGATATATAAAATCTATAATCTAAAACGTACATAGAAACTAGTTTGAACCCCAACGACGTTGCGAAACTAAAACAGCGAGAAAACCTGAACCTTTTTAGTTACGTAAGCGACATCTATCACGCGTGTTTTTTCCTTTACTTACTTCTCCTGACTCAGCTCTTTTTATCGTCGTGACACTCTTAGGTGACACTTGATACAAAAAAGCTCTGAAAAACCAAGTGTTCTTTTTTCTCAGTGACAAAGTGCTACAATCTGAGCAAGGTGATTCATTTGCATGGCGGTCCAGTATTTTTAGATAAGCTAGACTATTTTTCATTTTAATGCTTCCTGTTTTCAGTAGCGTTACCATCTGACTGTAGTGAAGGTGTTAAAATAATTTGCAGTCATTTTTCAGTGCAATTTTTTATAATAAAATATGCTGTGTGATTTTCCTGTTACAATTGTTTTGTGCTCGCCTTTGTTTGTAAGTTTCAACCTGATATTTTATCATCATTATAACAATTGAATAAACGTCTACGGCCTTCCAGCTCTGCATCTCTACGTACGCGGTTGTCTCTCCAAAACCTTACGTCTCCATTGATCTACTACAATGCGAGCAAAATACCCTGCCTAGTGCCACTTATGTTAAGCAATTCTTTGAACTAAAGTGATAGCCATAGTTCTCCTGAAAATATCTATTTTTTTGTCACCGTCACATTACTATGGCAACTATGTACTTTATAGTAATAGAAAAAAATAGTACCCGTACCGAACAGGTTACATCTCAGCATTTGTTGAGGGTAAGATACCCCCTGGTAAGATTACGATCACACAAGGTAACTTCGAGTATAACATACTATGCCATTTCAGCATAATCATCATTTCAGCCGAAAGACGTCCATTGTTAGACATAGGCCTCGCCAAAATGCCATTTGTGTGCCTTCAAATCTTTTAATTCTTCTGAAATCTCCTTAGTGTGTCTTGTACGACTGATCGTTGCTTTTTTAGTAAGCAAAAGCCACAATCATTCGTAATTAATCGTAAAGAAAGAAAAGAAAGAAAAGAAAGAAAAGAAAGAAAAGAAAGAAAAGAAAGAAAAAGTGTTTATTCGCGTCAAACATGACGCATACCATAACAAAATAAATAAATAACAATATCGACTAAAAGTAGCACGTAAGATATGCGTCACATCCGCGCAAAACGGCCAGCGCTCAGCAAAATGCTGGGGCTCATGAAAAACAGAGCCACAGCGCTGATTTTCAGCACCAGCAAAGAAAATAGAGTTTATTGCACGCTAATACTTTTTTAAGATTTTTGTACGAAGATATTTCCATGGTTAAACATGGAAATATCTTCGTGTTTATACTTCTTTACTTCCACTACACTAAACTCAACTAATTTACTAACAAAATAAATGAAAGTAACTGAACCACAAAACCTGTTTCCTAATTACTTGTGTGTTACAAGAAAATCAACCACAACAGAACGTGGCGTAAACTTACAAGTCAATTTGTTAGCGTTTCATGTAAACACAAGTGGAACCCAAAGTTTGTGGTCAAAGTTATACAATGGAAACTATTCTATCCATTGTTGCGGCCGAGAACCGGCGACGGCAGTGGATTGAACTCTTGCGTACAGACGTGAACGTAATTGGTTGAGCATTTTGGTTTCCATCAATTCAGCTTAATATTAACAATGTGTTTAATGAGTCATAATAACAATAAGTCAAGAGTGAATAGGTTACTTTTAGGTAAGCGCGCTCCATTGTCGACCGTATTATGGCTTTCCATCAGGTGAGATAGCGGTCAAGCGCAACTCTATTAACAATAAAAAAAAATATGTTGACAATGTATTGTATCTGCTCTTTAAAACGGCAAAGGAAAACACCCTGAAGAAACCAGTACGTATGTCCTAGAACCAAAAAAAAATCGAAGACATTAGACATCCACCCGGGCCCGCGTGGTGGATTACGGCCCATTCCCTCTCCTAGAGACGAGGCCCGAGTCCCAGCAGTGGAAACATTATAAGGCTGATTATGTATTGTAAAGGTATAAAATTCCCAGAACTCGTCTTCACGCTAGGAATAGCTCATATATCGTAAGTGCTTTTGTCGACACCTAGACAGAGAAATGTTTGTATTAACATTATTTTGTTCTGTGCGGGAATCGAAACCATGAAAAGTACGTCGTTTTATTTATAATTCTGGATAAAATAGAAAATAAAAAATATTTCAGACATTGCCTGAACGGTTTACCTACGCATTTAGAGAATCATATTCTAATAAATACGAGTATAATTCATCTTCACCGATTTAAATATCGCGTTGTATTTTTTTAAGTTGATTTCTAGGTGACATTTATTTATTAAAGAAATAAAGAAAAATAGTGTGTGTTGCGATAAAATTTAAACGTTTATTGTTCTAAAATAAGATCATTATGTTTAATTTTTTTTTATTATTATTGACAGGCTCGCGTTTGACCACCATCTCACCTGTTAGTAAGCGTTGATGTGGTCGACGATGGAACACGCTTGCCTAGAAATAACCTATTCACTAGACCCCTAAGTTACAGCTATCAGGAAACACCGACTCCGGCAGGGAATTCCACTCCTTGGCTGTACACACGATAAATGTGCTCCCAAAACGCTTTGCGCGTGAGGGTGGAATGTCTACCATGTGCCGGTAAATATAGAATCGTATATACCTGTTCAGGTTTTTATTAATCAATTATATCTCAACAGTAACCGAAGGAAACTTCTTTGTATGGGTAGATCATTACTAGGATTAATTATGGTACTTTTATTACCTCACTTATAGGTAGGTTCGTACCCGCCTTTCCCGGGCTATAATTTTCAATATCCAAAGCGGGCGAAGCCGATGGAAAATGCTAATTAATTTATAATGAAGAGGTCGTTGTGGTCGGTAAAAACTGGAGGATCATAATTCATAATTTATTACGAGGATTAGATCAAGTATCTCTTTATATTTTTACCCTTAACTAAGTAAAATACTGTTCAGTTAATTTAGTAGTACCTACAAGGGTAACAACAAATAAATTAACGTTATTCTCAGAAGCAGTCCAAAGTCTTTGGTATTGTATGAATAGAGTAAACGCTAGTAGGCACTGGGGGAGATTTTTACCTATCCAGACATTGTCATCCTCGTCATTTGAGCCGATAGACGTCCACTGATGGTTAAAGGCTCACCCCAAGTGTCGCCACAATGAACGATCTTGTGCGTCTCGCATCCATCGGAATCCTGCAACCATTACCAGGTTTTTTGGGAACAAGGTGGACCGGTGTGGTGTGGTATGCGGTCGCCACTCCAGAACCTTTTGGCCCCAACGGTCATCTGTTTGCGAGCAATGTGTCCTACCCATTGCCACTTAAGTTTGACGATTCTTCATGCTATATCGGCAATCTTAATTCTCTTGTGGATATTTTCATTTCTGATTTGATCACGTAATACGCACATATTTTTCCAGAATTTTTTTTCTAAAATAGCAGCTTTAATAGTCGGCGTTGCGTACAAACTACCCACAGGTCATTGAACTCACCCAGCTGACGTTTTCTTAAAGAAATTAATTTCGTACGTGCGTAAATTAATACGAGTTTTGAAAAAAGGTACTTTATTTTTTGATTTTATCTTTACAAATCGATAGTGTTTCATGTACCGGATCGACCCTCCACGGGATTAAAACGATTAAAATTTAGCGGTGTAAAAAAAAAACTTACGAAAGAAGAAATAACAAAAAGAAGTTTCGTAAATAAGTATCATATTTTATCCTCATTTTCCAGCTACCTCACTCAAGACTCTTGAGGTTTCCTACAAAACCTATCACAAGTAATGTTTTTGCTATTCTACCAATCAATCATTGCACGCCGAGTATGAGTTTATACACCGTCATGTTAGCGTCGTATAACACTTTATTCTAAGACTAGTTTCTGCTAGCGCCTTCACCCGCCTGAAACTAGGTTTATTTATTTATTTATTTAAAACAAATAAATAAACCTAAACATGGTCTACTAGTGTTTTTAATTTCACCTAAATCTGTTTAGCCATTTAAGTGTAAACGAGTAACAAACATATACATGTAAACTTACGCCTTTGAATTTTCCAATTGTTTGAGTTTTTTTTTATGGTGGGAAAAAATTATCCAATGACAACCCCCGCTCTTGGGCGGAGCGGGAGATAGTGTCAGACTCTTACTGACTAAAAGACCCACCCCATTCCTTCTAGCCTTCATACCGGGGCTCGAGCTCCCTTTCGGATAACCCGAATAAATGTTTAAGTTTGACGCTGTGATCCATAACTCAAATAGCAGATGTCGGGGAAAAAACAGCCAAGCTGAACTGGGAGTGGGCTATTATATTATCATAAGATGATTTTTCCCATAGAAAAAAAAAAAAAATGGGAGTGGGCTGACCATGTCGCATGAATGCACCTGGCCAGGTGAGTGAAGATTGCCACTCACTGGACGCCTGAAGAAGGTCGATGCCGTCGAGGACCGCGGCGAAGGTGGTGTGACGATCTGTTCATATTCGTGAGGCAAACTTAACCAGACATCGCCCTAGACAGAGAAGTTTGAAAAGACAAAGGGGAGACCTTTGCCCAGTAGTGAGACACAAAGTAGGCTATTAAAAATAGATAGGTTTGACGACGTGCATATTAATTAGGTACATATTTTTTTGTAGTTTCTCTAAAGACATAAATGTTACTTTGTCGCACTTTTATACAATGCGCTATAATTTTAATAACGCCATTTGTTTAATGACTCCACGGTTGGTGCAATGGTTGAACGATTAACTGCTGCACTGTGTGTCGTGAGTTCGTTTTCCGTGCGTAACAAATATTTATGTGGCCTACATATATAAGTAGGAAGGCCTAAACACTGTTTGGTTAACCTACAAGCTAGTTTTAGGGCGCTTTTTAAATTAGCCGCGAGGTACCGTACGGCAGCAGCGCGGCTGCAGCGCTGCCGCAGCGCTGAAACCGCTAGGTTCAAGCATGATAATGTTGTTGAACTGATGCGCAGTTGCAGCACGGGTGTAGCGCTGCAGTCGTGCATCTTTTATTTATATGGAATAACAAAACAGTTCAAAAATTCAAAATAAATGTTCACATAGGCCGACAAGGGCACTTATAAAACGTCATAAGCCAGTAGCACGGTTCCTAATTGAAAATTGGTCGTTTCCTATGGAGAAGAACCTGCAAAAAACTTCGTGGTTACTTTAAAAAAAAAGTGGTTGATGTTACAATATTTCGATATTACAGTATTAATCATAACAAAAAAAAGTTTGTTGTAACAAGAAGTAATCTAAGAATTCATGGAGTCTTCAGAGTTCTCACATTCACAAAAATTATAAATAATTACAACTATAAATAAAATGTTAACAAAATAAATTACTAACGAATTTATGGTAGTTGAAGTCTAAATAATTTGAAAAAAAGTGAATATACATAAAACAAAGATGGAGCAGTTAATAGACTAATATTAATGAGTTACCCCACCATAAAAAAGGGGCCACATGTGCAAAGGTAGTCATTGCCAAATGAGTGCGGCCTTTTTACTGCTAAATTGAAGGCGCCCTTAGTCATGGTAGTATCTAATTTATCAATGACCATATTGTTAAACCTAGTGTAAAATGTAACAATGGATGGAATGGTCCGGGTCGTTATCAGGAAACTATGCTCCGATAATAATTACCTTTGAGTTGCGACTAAGAAACCTTCGAATCCATCAGCAGAAGGTTGCTCAGAACTTTTTTTTTATAAATATTATCATCAAAATACAAAAAAAAAGTTCTATAGAATATAAAATGGACGGAGAGTCCTGTCCGGAAGGCGAAAAAGAAAAGATGGATGGATTGTGTGAGGAGTGATATGAAAGAAAAGGGAGTTGGTGATAGTGTGACTGGTGACAGGATAGTATGGAAGAGAAAAACGTGTTGCGCCGATTCCAAGTAATTGGAATAAGGGCAGGAAGAACAAGACATTAAACGCAGTTTCATTAAGAAGACTCTAGTTGATGTAATTACGGTATTATGTGAACATTATCATCATCATCATCATTTCAGCCGATACACGTCCACTGTTGGACATAGGCCTCCCCCAAGCGTCGCCACATCGAACGTTCCTGTGCGATATTGTGAACAAATAATTTAAATATTTATTTAATTAATAGGCTCGCGTTTGACCTATATCTCACATTACGGTAAGCGCGGTCTTGGCGGACAATGGAGGACGCTTGCCTAAAAATAACCTATTCACTCTTGAATTAAAAACCCTTTTATTTTGTAGCTATATATATATAAACATTATACATATTTATACTAAACCTAACCACGTGTAATACATAGGGTATCTGGTAATTAGTGTACGATACATAAATACGTGATTGTGCTCATGATAACCAACAACTTTTACCATGGGAACAAACTTGAAATCGCAAAAAAAATCAGCTGTTCAGTACTTATGTTTGCCTAATGTATTGAACAGCTGATATTTTTTCGCGATTTCGGCTTTGCTCCCATAATAAAAATTGATTGTTATCATGAGCACAATCACGTGTTTAAGTATTGTACACTAATAAAATTGACAACTTCATAATAATTATGTCCAACTTAAACTGGCCAGATGGTATAAACGTTAACATTTGATGATATGTCAATCCTCGTTTGGCCATATTATTGATAAATAAAATGTCTAAACAAAAGTAGGCCAAACGAAGATTAAACAAAAATTAAAATAAACTTCAAAACGGTTCAAACCCTGCCAGGCGCATTACTTTGTGTAATTTATTTCATTACCACTGCTCTCAAAACGGTGAAGGAAAACATCGTGAGGAAACCGGCATGTCCTAGAACCCAAAAATTCAAAGACATGTGACCATTCACTAACCCAAACTGGGCCCGCATGGTGGGTTACGGCCCATTCCCTCTCTTAAAGAGGAGATCTGAGTCCCAGCAGCGGGAACATTAAAAGGGCTGATGATGATGATGAAAATAACCTTAGGCGTCGAAATAGTCCTCCACATTTCTGTCTTCCAGAAACATGCCTAGAAGACGAGCAGTATTACCACGTTTTGGGTATGCAAACCTCCTGAAGGACACAGTACCTACAAGAATGTGAGGAGGCCGTCCTCCATAGCAAGCCAAACAAACCTCCGTAGGTTTGCCCCGCTTGGGTAGAGCATCGATGTGCATGATGTGTGATGTGAAGGTGATCGATCCTGTGGAGGTGACCGGCGGTGGCGACCTCTCTCAAACCATGGTCCAAAGTGAGGGATGAATGACAGGCGAACACCCTCTCCTGCGGAGCTGTAAGGCTAGCGAAGGAGATGGCTGTTTGAGTGAGGGAACGGAAACCCTCACGTCCCAGCTACCGCATCTCCAACCCCCACTACCAGCCACGGTACGCGCGGGCTTGCGGATGACATGCGATGGGTAGTTCGTCGTCGAATTGTTGAATTGCAAAGGTAATTTATTCTTTTTGCAAAAAAACAACTCAGGTTTTTGGTCACGCAGTGTTGAACAGTCAGTGAAAAATATATTTGAAAAAGTCACACGCACTCATACCGCATACTTAAACGTTTCAATCCCAAACAGCTCAAAGATACGAGATATTTGGAAGGACTGAAGAAGGCTTTTGTTCAGCGTTGAGACAAAATTGGCTGGGTAATTTATTTGTAATTGGATAGCGCCTGACCTGTAGGTAGTACGCAACGCCGACTACTACCTACACGTCATTGGACTCGCTCAGCTGACGTTTTCTTAAAGAAATTAATTTCGTACATGCGTAAATTAATACGAGTTTTGAAAAAAAGGTGCTTTATTTTTTAATTTTATCTTTTCAAATCGATAGTGTTTCACGTACCGGATCGACCCTCGACGGGATTAAAACGATCAAGATTTAGCGGTGTACCTATATACTCGTAAATAGTGTGACTGTGATACTCTTAACGCTATATTTCACAGGAAAACCATGGCAGCGCGACTATTTGCACCGACATGGTGTCCTAGTGAAATATAGACCTAAGCTACCAAACTAAACACCATACAGACACCAGATTTGCCACACGTTGCACAGCTGGTCACGCCACCAAATTGGTTGCGCTACCAAACAGACACCATGTGAGTAACTCTCTATAGAGATGTATATATTTTGTTGGTAGCGGCTACTGGTCGCCGAAATATAGCCCTTACAACTTGTCGTACTTGTTGTATGTAATTTGATTAAACTAAGACGTCGATATCATTCCAGTCCAATGGGAATAAATTGATTACTGTAGTGGTTAAGTTCATATCAACAATTTCTCATAAAATATTTATACGCAATAAATTCTCATACATTTCTATACTATCTAAGATCGCTTTAGTTATTTTATAAACACTTACTTTTATGGAGCTCTATATGGAAGAGAAAATACAAGTGGGTATTTTTTTCCTAGCACTTAGAGCGACATTTTCTTAAAGAGTATTTTTAGTTTAATATTGTACTTAATAGTAAAGTTTCAAGAAAGAAGCTTTTAAACACTTTAAGTGTAGTTTATGTTCAAAATGATTGTCTATCTGTCCCGTTTTTTTTCAACTTTGCTGGGAGAAAAAATACCAACTTTGCGTGGCTGTGGAATAACATTCTAAACTGCCTAAAGTTGGGATTGTTATTCCAACAAAATAGATATGTCGTGGATTTTCGTCTTTATTTAGAAGGATTGATATCGGACCTTGACTATTTAATTACAATCTGTCTGTTTTTTCTAGTACATAACATATTATAAGTTAGGTACTACCATCGAACTTTTTTACAGAATTATCGAATCACAACACGCGATTGGTAATTTATCACATTAATTCATTAAACCCCAAGCGAACGCCGGCGTTTACTCTCTCATTGTTTTTCTATTGTGTCTCTTATTACGCCATCCGAAAGGTTCACTATTATTTATCGATGCTTAGTACATTTTAAATAAAAGATTATTGAGTTGAAGTTCTTACAATCCATCCAAAAGTTTGTCTTGTAGATATTCATACATTTTACCGTAAGCGCGAGCTTGCAAACGACAAAGAAATGAAAGAAAGAAATGTCAGTAAAACCATTGACGCCCAATAGGGCCGATTCACGGAGGCCACGGGGATTTTTTTTAAAGGAAACCAACGTCCCAGAACGCAAAGAGCCACTGAAAGACACGAGTGGATTTTACTGAGTTAAAGTCTGAGTTACCCTCTTTTTGGCAACCAATTCAATAGCAACCCCCGCTCTTGGGCGGAGCGGGAGATGGTGTCAAACTTTTACTGACTAAAAGCCCACGCCGTTCCTTCGTTGTCCTCGTACCAGGGCTTGAGCTATCTTTTGAATTAACTCTGGCCAAAGCAGGCTTCGACCCAGCTGGGCCCCTGCTGTTGCTGACAGCTCTTTGAAGCGCGCGGGAACAGTGCGCGCCGTCGACGACTTAAGCTCGGTCCAGAAAGTTACCGGACGGAGCTGACACACTTGTTCCACTCTGGAACGGGAGAAGTCGTTAAATGATTTCCCTTCCCAAAAAAAAAAAATCCGTAAATTTGTTTTTAAAGTTTGTTTATTTAGTTTCTTCTATTCTAATTATTTAAAAATTGTTCAAAAGATTGAAACACAATTTCAAACTATAGCTTTTTAAATAGTGAGGAACTTAACAAATAAAAACTACATTTCAAATCTAAAAGTTGTCAAATTCACTCATAGTTACAAAATTTACTATCCAGTTAGGAAAACACACGTCTCCAACAGATATTTCTGTATCAGTTTATTTGCTCGACAATTTACTTCGATTCTATTCTCCTGATCAAATATTTGAGGGTCTAAAGTTTGTTGTACCGTATATTGGAGTCAAACCGTGATGTGGCAACCCCGTGTAATTAGTTCACTATAGTTTCTGTTGTAGCCTATGTCAGATGGAAATGACAGGTTCGACAGCCATTTGAATGAAAATTAGATGCTTAAATAGGTTTTAGAATGTAATTGGAACGTAGAACACACACATTGAAATGGTATTGAGTGATTGACCGTTGGTATATTGAAATCCGATGTTCATGTTCTTTGCTAAATTTAACCTTGTCTATAAATTTCCATAGCTTGTAGCTTCACACTAATCACACTAATAGGTATTATAAAGGCAATGTTTCGTAGTGATTATAGAAATGCTCAAGAATAATCGAGCAATATTATGAGGAATAGTATGCCCCTAGGAATGGTAAAAGGAATAGAGGAAGGTAAGGGAGAGATGAGTTTCTGGAGACAGACGACAATGGAAGATGTTAGATGAGACCTAAGCCAGGATAACTACTGCACTGAGAAACATTCTGTGAATATATTTTAGACAGCAATAGTTATAGACTGAAAATCGGATTCAAAATTCAAAACATTACATGCTAAATAGATGGACGATGGGGACGAAAGGTTCTGGAGTTCCGGAACATAGTTGCCACGTACCGCACGCAACGTTGGAAGATCTCCCACGTAGACCGATGACCTGATGAGGGTCGTGGGATTCCGATGGATGCATGAAACTCGCGTGTGTCCAACAGCCGACGTCTTTCGACTGAAATGACGATGATGATGAAATTTATACCATAAAAAATGAGTGTATAAACTAATTATGTAATTATACGATCATTTGTTTTACAAATGAGGCCTGAACAATTTGAATGGAACATCTTCTAACTAAACGGTCAACACCTGAGAGTTTTGCTTTTAAATTGCAGTAAATGAATGAAATCAAGTATTTGTACATTGTTCTTTCAGCTACCAAAACGTAAATTATGTGTAATTCATAAAGTCGCTACTATTCCGACGTACCAACGTACAATTCCGGCCTCGGAATAAAAAAAGAAACTCCATTAAAAAGGTACAAAGTGGAAAAAGTAAAAAAAAAAACTTTTTCAATTATTACGTTAGCTTTCAAACATGATAAAATATTTATGAACCTACAGATGTACATTTCATTTGCTCAAACTTCTTGTGAAAATATACTTTTATGTTTTTCCATGTTCCTGTGTGAGTGCCTAAGTCTTACGTGGTTAAGTAATAATTTGAATAGGATTGGTGGTAAAATGATACGATTAGAACGATCTTTTTTTGGGTAAATTAATCAAAAAAAGAAAGAAAGAAAGAAAAGAAGAATGAAAATGGGTTTATTCTGCCCGAATAGAGACATAAATGACTACAAAAAAAAATTGTCTCCCGGTCAAGTCATGTTTAGACCGGGCATAACTGACATGAACCCTAAACAATATCTCTTTTCGGTCTGATTGAACAAAAGTCCGTGGACCGATGTCCTGGTAAGGGTTGCAGGAATCTGATGGATGTAAGACGGGCAGGACCGTTCATTGTGGCAACACTTGGGGGAGGCCTATGTCCAACAGTGGACGTCTTTCGGCTTAAATAATGTTGGAGCCAGCGATAGACTCTTAACAAAAATCGAGCTATGACACTTCTCGCTCAAGATCGTATATTACACAGAAGTAGTTGCTGTTGATACGCCACATATCAGGGACTCGAGGTGGCATTCATGGCTGTCGAAACGCGCACCCACTGGATTCCCAAATAACGGTAGGATGGGTTCATATTGGCGTCAGGTCGAAGATGAAGTATCTAGGGCTCGTCCTCGACAACCGGTGGAATTTCAAGGACCACTTTCAACGTTTAACTTCTTTCGTTTGAGTAGGCGCCGTCGCTGCCGAAGCGACGGACGGCAAAGCTGAACTCGTCCCAGAAGGCCATCTGGATGGTGCGGGGTACCACATGAGCTTCAGCGGAGTGTCGAGCCTCCTTGCCGGCCTGTAACCGTTGAATCTGCAACTGTCCTAGCACGCATTCCCAATTTGCAAATGAAGATGCAACAACGGAGTGAAATTCCGCAACTGAGGCGGATAGAGTTCCGGCGAGATTTTATACCAATATAGTGATATGATACCAAGATAACGATTGCCCGGTAACGGCATTCTCACTTTTCGCATAATGCCACCAGATCAGTAAGTTTCTTTTTCATGAAATGGCTTCAAGAGAATTTTTATTATTCTAAAGTCTATACACATATTCTACAGAGCTCTGGTACTTTTATCTCATACCATTTTATGTTAACAAAACAGCAGCAAATATTATTTTAAGGATAAAACCGCGTTGAAGTTATTAGTTTTAAGTATTAAAGTAGAATAAACACACATTTTCAGATCCTTGGCTTAAGTACTTACCAGACTTTATCCATTTATTGAGCCCACATCCAACCTCAGGTGTTTTCTCTCAATAAGTAGGTACTAAGTTTTCTCCTTTAGGCATTTAGGTCTCTTAAGACATTGAAAGTACCTACTGGATTTTGAAAATTTAAATAGCTTTTCTTTTTTTTTTGAAGCGTAAAATCATCAAAAAAATTCGCCCACTCTTAATGAAGTGATAAAAGTTTGGTAAAATTTTACTGACTAAAATTCACCTGTATCATTTCAGTTGTTCTTTGCCTTCCAGGGCTATGGTAACTCTTTTAAATATTCCTGCAGCCAACGTGAACACAGACACTAAGTGTCCCCACACAAGGGCCACAAAAAAAGCCACTTCAAGCTTTTTTTGTGGCTCGTGTGCGGCAGTGCCGCTACAAAAAAACCTAGAAGCCGCTTTAAACTTCTCCAGCCACAAACCGTCGCGCGCTTTTTTTATCAGCTTTTTTGTGGCCGCTTCTAGCTTTTTTATTGTGGTGGTTTTTTTGTTGTTGCGTCTTTTTTTTGTGGTCAAACGGGCGAGGACACTTAATTGCGTAGTGTGTAGATATGGGATTGACACGCGCTGCCATAATAAGATGGATCGATATTATGTCAGTTTTTTTTAGAGACCTTTAATGCAGACACCTTTTTTTAGGTGCGAAATCATCCAGTGACTTTTCCCGCTCTAAGGCGGAGTGGGAGTGGGGTATCAGAATTTACTGACTATAACCCACTCCTATGATTTTTCTTTGCCTTGCGTTCCAGAACACCAGGTTCTCCTTTCAAAAACAAACCCATAGCCTCAAAGACATATTTAAGACGCGCGTAGAACTCTATGCACCCTCGATGACTCTGGCTCGGTCTGGACGCTTCACAGACGGCCGCATGGTGAGACACCAGGCACCTTAGTTAACCGATAAATCATTCATCATATTTAAATTAATCCTAACTTATAATCAGTATCGATTCATATCGAGATTGGATACCAAAAATTCTACTCTTTCACTCGTGTGTAAGCACCCTAAAAACAAAAGAATTCTTAGAATCCTTAACTCCTTACACGTGCCAACACAGTCAGCATCTTCCGAAGGTTTATTTTTTCTTCCAAATAAACAGGTCTCACTTATCACTTCACCAATATAGTTATAGATCTCACATGTAGGTAAACCCACTCAATCCCGGAAAAAGTGACTCTACAAATATTTGCGGGATCAATTCCCTAGGAGCCAATTGCTCTCTACGTCAAACATTGCCCCAAACTACAGCCAAGACGCTTGTAGTTTTGAAGGGGTAAACAGTGTAACAGAGGTATGTTTTTGGGTGGAAAGTCATCCAATGACTTATCCTGCTGTAGGGTGGAGCGCGATGAAGGCGTATCAGATATTGAAAAATGAGTTATCTATTTTATTCTATAAGTTAACTAGCTTTTTCCCGCGCGGTTTCGCTCCCGCTCTTTCCTACTCTACCCTACTCTACCCAACTCTACCCTACTCGACCCTACTCGACCCTACTCTACCATAATCTACCCTGCTCTACCCTACCCTACCCTACTCTAGTCTACCTTACTCTACCTTACTCTACCTTACATAACCTTACACTACCCTACTCTACTCTACTCTAATTTTCATTTTTATATAATTATATAGATTTGGTCTATTTTTTATGAGTGTCAAAGAACAAAGAACAAAACAACTCCTTAAAAGATTACGTTACTTAGATTTTTTTTCTAAAACTTCACTAGTTTATAGATTTGATTTAAAAAATGGTTTTCAAATCTTAAATATTTCATCATCGCCATCATTTCAGCTCGGTAAATAGTGAAAAGGAACAGTGGGTGATACAGATAGCGGCACGGATCTTAAGTGCTGGCTTCAAGTTGCGCAGAAGTCAAATATTGGGTCTCTTTAGTGGTATGATGTAAGTCGCGGGGGCGGGGAGTGCCAGTGATTGGCTCGCCACATTATCGTGTCATAGACGTCACTCGTGATTCGTTCGCTGCGCTTGCTGCATGTATCTAACAACGACGACGATTGGCTCGCCAATATATGGAATGCGCAAAGCGATCCCTACTCTGGCGCCGAGCGTTCAAGATTCGTGCCGGTACCTATACCCACTGTTTTCTTTTTTCACTTTTTACTCATATCTTCTGCTGCATTTCTCGGTTCAAGGTGCGTTTCATCATGGAGAGTGATGAAGAGAGTTTTAAATCTGATGACACGATTGGTGCAGTGGTTGAGCGATAAGGAATATTTGTTTTCCCTAAAGATAAATGTTCCAATCTGAGTGTCTTGTGAATGTTTATGAACGCACTCATGATATCGGAGTTATTCTCGTAGTGTATTAAAAAAAACAAAGTACTATAAAATCTACCTGATACTAGGATTTGATAACTCCTTTCAGTGATTTTTTTTTTGCAAAATAGCACTAGCCGGTGACTTTGAAGATGTCGTTAAATCAACAAGTATTTAGAGCTGAAGTCATTACTATGTTTTCCTGCTTCAAAAATGTTTTGTTTCAAATAAGTAGATAAATATTAATTGTCTCTAGTTACGTAGGCAATGTAAAATCGAGCAACCAGCGGTTAAGCAAGTCAAAACCTCAGAATACTTTCAGCATAATTATTATCGTTTGTAGAAAATAACGAGGGAAAACCAGGACCTTTTAAAAATGTAAAGTACTTTGAATACAAAATGAGGCTTTCGTTAGAGGAATCATAATGAAAATACTCAAAAATATATTTGAAAACAGCATGTTTTTAATCGTGCTACTTTCTTTAAAATATTTTTTTCAACCTAGGTCTTCATTATAAAAGAAGGCCAAGTGTGAGTTGGGTTCGCGCACGAATAGTTCCGTATTGTCCATAGCAAAGGATGTAAAAAAAACACGTTTGTTGTAGCCCCACTTAAATATGTCTATTTATTTAATTTTGTTTTTAGTATTTGTTTATAAAGCAGCAACAGAATATAATCATATCTCAAGAGATGGCCTTGTGATAGATGCATAAACAGACTCATATTTATTTGTTTTCTTGTATTTTTTTTATTTGTTTGACATTTTATACTATTTTATATTATATGTAATGTTATCATTTGTTAATTATAGCAATTTAGCTTCACATTTTTTGGAATGGAAATAATAGTCAAATGTTGGGACGACATTTGACTATTATTCGCCTGCAAATGGTCTATTTGAAATAAATGCTTTTGATTTTCATTATAAAATATAATTTCAAAATGCAGTATATTACTATTGTAAGAATCCCTTACCAATAAACTTCTATGACAGATAGACGGACGACCGGCGGTGTCTTAGTAAGAAGGTCCCTTTTATGTTTTGGATACGGAACCCTAAAAACGTCTAAGCCTTGTTAGCGTATCTGTCCATTATGACCGCTTGATCACTTTTTTTTCTCTGGAATAATTAATTACCGCCTTTGTTTTGGTCTATCCTTACTTGCTCAGAGCCTAAAAGAAAATGATTAGTAATAATCGTAATTATCATTTTTGAAGCTTCTATTTGAGAATTCTATCCAAAGAGTATTCCTTAGAAAGACTGATGTTCATACCATGTTACCTAGTAACTGGGAGGTCTGTAGAGGGATACTATAAATAAACATACATATACAAAACCCTCAGACTCGGAACTATCTGCAGGCAATACAAATTTATTCCGTAAGGGAATTGAACCTGCGACATATATCGCAGCAGTCAATCGCTCAATCACAGAGCTAACCGTGTCTTCATTTTGGAGTTAGATAGCCTATATAAGGGAGAAGGTTATCAAAGACACCAGTGAAATCACAGGGGACAGCTAGTCAAGTATTAAACTCGAGACAGAATCACAAAACAAAATAAAAAAACAAAGAAGGTCACCAATATAAAACGGTGACCCCAAAATTTTCGCTAAAGAATTTATATGCGATCCTTAAAACACGATTTAAATTCGCTACATGGTCGTTTATAATGACAAGACATGGAATATTTCTATAAACACCCACCCTTTTCGTGTATTTCAGTTAATTGAGATAGCGCCCTAATATCTAGGTTTCAAAAAAATTAAATTTTTCCTACAACGTTGTCAACTACTTAAGTAAACCGGTAAAAAGCAGTTCAAGCTGTAAATAGCTTCAGGAAAGAGGATTTTCAAATGAAAGCAACTCCAAAAGGGACTTAAAGAAAGTAACTCTAAAATAGCAGGCCATTTTAAAACTTATTTTCTTAACAATAAAGTTGAAAAAATTTTTCGTTAGCGAAATTAAGTCAGGCAAGTGTATACAGGCTGAGTGAGTTTCGCGACATGTAGTACAAGCCGCAGTGGTGTTAATTTTAAAAGTTGGGAAAAAAATGTCGCCTCAGAGAAATGCAACATTGCTAGGAAAATGTATGGTGTTGCGAGGAAATTGCATGTCTACTATTAAACGCTGGCTTTTGAGGGAGACTGCAGAGGAAATATTTATTTCTTGCAATTTATCAAATGTCAGCTTGACTCTTTCATTCGTTTTATTCTCGTCTCTGAGATCATGGTGGACTGGTTTATTTTTATACGAGTGTTAGTTTTGTTAGATTTTATTAATGTATACTTTATGCACTATAGATCCTATATCTATAGTGCATAAAGTATATGCACTATAGATATAGGTACGTGTCAAGAAAATAGTGATTCATCGAAGTCACTCAACTTAGTCACGCCTCAAAACCAATTAAATCATAGTAAATTAGAAAGCCGTGTTCACTTTGACCAGTTGAAGTAAACCTATCAGACAGTACGGACGCTCTTGGCAATTCAAAAAATGAATCTGAAAATTTTGACTTCAATTTTAAATTAATTATACAAACACAGAACAAGAGCGGACTTAACTTGCCTCAGGCAATTTCAAATAGTCAATCATGGGGTATGCCGAAACAGAACATATTATATGCAATTTAATGGAAAACTAATCAAAAATAAATTACAATAAAAAAACATACTGATATAAAAATATAATAAACGAATAAATAAGGTTGCTGTGAAAAAATCCAACACAATGTCGCCATTATGATTCTAATAACGTGCTCGACTGGATGCCTTCCTCATGTTCAGCAAAACCGCATTCCAATGGAAGATTACCTGGACAAAGAAGGAGAACTGGATAAAGTCAAAGCAGTGTAAGGAGTATCGTAGTAGACGATTCAGGTAGAACTACGCCGCGCACACGTGTGCTACAAACGCCCATCTGGCTGCGTCGGTCTCCGTACATTTTATATAGAAACTAAACTTGTAGAGCTGCATTAGATCCACGCCACACGACGTTGTTATATATATATATTATTACTCGTACAAAGCAGGCGTGTTACACGTGTGCATTGGTCTAATGTAATTCTAGCTTTGTTTATAGACTGAAGATTTTTACTATGGTAAAGGAATTAAATTTGAAAAGTCAGATAGAAAGAAGAAACGGGCTAGGCAATTTATGTGACTTTATTAACAGCTTCTAGATATTAGTTATAAATATTATCTATCATTACGAGTATTTTGCAGAAAAAAGCTTTAGTTTGTCATTGTGTTGCAGTGAATTATTTCAAAGTAAAAACTCTTATAAAACAAATATCTATTTGTAATTATAAAAACGTGTCGAACTAAAAAAAAACTTAATTAAATCCAACTCCTTTGTTTAAAATAAAAACAGACCCTAATATAGTTGAGTGAAGTGAGGGATGAACTTATTTCGGAATAAAAAACTTTACCAATATTATTACAACAAATTCAATACAAAATTTGATAATAAATTAAGATTTAATTTCTTTACTTCGAGATTCATAACCCAATTTTATGCGTCGTGTAATTTTTACAAATGGGTCAAAAGCATTCAAGATAACTGATATTAATTACTCAAACTTATTTATAGAACTATTAAAGAACTTTTCGAATAATTCATATTTAAATTAGAAGAAAGTTTCTTCATTTGAATGGGTCGGGGTTCGTTAACGACGCTAAAACTAAAGCCATAATAATTTACAATGTGCAAAAGACCCCATTTTTCTTAATGCACTTTAAGATAAAAAAAACATTGTTAAATATGCGTAATTGAAATTGAAAAGAATAGTTTTTATTTGCATAAATGTGTGCGTGTGTATATAATATATATGTTCACACGGCTAAACGTACCAAAATGAAATTTGCTCCAAGGTAAACTATTGCCTGGAATAGCACATAGGATACTATTTATCAAGAAAATATTTTTCTGTAGAATGATTTTACAGTTTCACATGGGCAAAGCTAATAACAGAAGTTAAAAAGTTGTTGTTTAGAATGTTAGTATTTTTTTGGTGGGAAAAAATCATCCAATGACATCCCCCGCTCTTGGGCGGAACGGAAGATAGTGTCAGACTCTTACTGACTAAAAGACCCACCCCATTCTTTCTAGCCTTCATACCGAGGCTTGAGCTGTCTTTTGAAACTAACCCTGCAAAAGCTGGGTCCCTGCTGTTGCTGAAAACTCCTTGAGGCGCGCGGAAACAGTGCGCGCCGTCGACGACTTGTGCTTGGTCCGGACAGTTGCCGGACGGCCGGACAGCGAGCTACCCATTGCTCACTGTCCGCATAGTAACATAGGCTGCCAGTGTTATACAAGTAACCCTGTATATATTTAAGATGCCCTTTTAAAACAAAATGCAGTGGTGTATCAACTTTATCTTCATTTTGACCTTACATCACACTTAGCCAAAAAAAAGCTTTTAGTTTTTTAAATGCTACAGGGTCCCTTTACTACAATAACGACAGTTATCAAACAAGGTCTTAAATACCCCGTACCGCGCATTAATGGAAATAATACAAAAATGAGTATCGCTGTCAATGACATACCTAATTCTTTTTTAATTAATTTTCGGCTTGCGTTTGACCACCATCCCACCTGATGGTAAGCGATGATGTGGTCGACGATGAAGCACGCTTGCCTAGAAGAAACCTATTCACTCTCGACTTAAAGACTCCTAAATCGTAGATATCATATCATATACCTACATATGTCCTTACGATATTTTTCTTCACTATTTTAACAGCAATATTGATTAATATCTAATTGCACTTGTGCTTAATAAAGTTTGAGCAGCATATGTAGGTATACAGGGAGTGAGCACTTTTTAGTATCTACTAACTGTTAAGTTTGGTATATTTATAAAATCCTAATTGAATATTGACAGAGCTGTTTTCATAAATTTTATGCCAGACTTAAACACGCTTTATTTTAAAATAAACTTAAAGTTGGATTGTCAAAGAATTAACTATTTAAATATACATTGGACACAATTTTACTTCTAAGTATATTTAATGCAAAGTGATTGTGAACTTTCAAAATTATCTGATAAATTAAATAAAATGATTATATAAAGGTCTGATATGAATATTTTATTTTAATTTTAAACTTTTAAGTGTTATTAAATGTCAGTAAGTGTAGCAGTTGGACGTAAACATTGAAGCCTACTTTACTTAAATGTAATAAAAATGTTTCTAAAAATTTTGATTTGATGGTTCTGCTTGTACTTATCTAAGTAAATTATTATTTTTTTCAAATGATATAAATGTAGGGTTCCGTACTTCAAAAGGAAAAAACGGAACCCTTATAGGATCACTTTGTTGTCCGTCTGCCTGTCTGACTGTCTGTTAAGACCAATACTTCAGGAACGCGGGAAGGTATCGAGTTGAAATTTGAAACATATACTCAGGTCTACGGTCTCTTGAAGCTGTGAAAAATCAACCTCTGAGTTAACGTTAAAAAATATATTATATATACAATACGGCCGTTTATGTCACAAAAAAAAAAACGTGTATTTTGATACTTTCAAGGAAATCATAATTCATTGGGTACTTCCAGTTGACCTAGAATCCTGGGCATGAAGCAAGGTCTCATAGCACAAATATGGGAAAAATTTGAAAACAGTAAATTTTTAGTTACGTTACCAAAAAAAAAAAACGTTTTTGCGATTCGGAAAAATCTAAGTAACTTAATGACTAAATTCGAGAATTGGTCTGTTTTTATAAGTGAGTTTGTACGGAACTCTCAGTGCGCGAATCCGACTCGCACTTGCCCGGATTTTTTTTACTCTACATCACCCAAAGGTTGACTAATAAAAAATACCTAAGGCATCTGTATAGTATGAAATAAATAAATATTGGTACATTTTCCATCCAACTAAGCAAAGTCACGGGACATAGCTTAACAAAAACAAATAGTAACTATTAACTTTACCTATTAACCTACTTCCTAACTTGTCTTAACAATTGACTTATTTTCAAACTTCCGATGTAAGTGGCTAATACAATTCGGAAATATCATAAAATAACTATCTACTTATTACATACTACTTTTTCCCAAACTATAACCTAATTTTCGAAAGAAATAACGTTCATTTTTCTGTTACGAAAATACACACATGTTAGAAATTAGATAAGTGAGTGTGAGTGAGTATAAAGGTAGAGCAATACTGACCCCACTATGCCACGCGACGCCACACGACGCTACGCAACGTCGCGTCGTTCTACGTACAAATCAGGCGTGGTCCATGTGTGCATCGTTCTAATATAGTTCTAGCTTAATTAAGTAAAACCTAAGTGAACGCCCTCTCATTAGATTTTTATTGTGTATTTATTTATTGTGTATTAATTCGAAAGGTTAAAAGACATCTAATTGAAATCGTTCACTGAAAAATTTTAATAAAAGAGAAAAAACATTTGGTCACAGCATATATAGTTTCTATTTTAGATTATTAAAAAATATTGGACACGTGTTTACTGTTGGACATGGGTCTCCCTCATGGGACACCACAACGAATGGTGTCCTGTGCGTCTAGAATCCTTCAAATTCCCATGACCCACACTAGGTCCACCTAGTCCTAGAAACTATTCTAGGACTAGGTGGACCTAGTGTACTAACATATGTTAGTTACTTTTTTCCGCAGATTGTGTATCCTTGGGACAAATTTCTACTTTCATGCAGGCGCTGGTAGCAGCTAGTAATTTATAGAAATACTATAGCTTCTTCTTCCTTGATAAATTCATAAAAACTGCACAAACAAAGAAGGAGTATGATCATAAGAGTCGTACCAAATAATTGATAAAGTAATAACAATAAATATTTATATCACTTTTCTGTCTGTTTGCTATCAGCAGCTAAAGTGTACACAAAGTTAGGACTAGTGACGCGGGAGCAATCGACGTCTAAAGTGACCTTGTATGGGAAACCGTTGTACTAGAATTGGATAACAGCAGCCTTCAGTGCTCGGCCAGACTAGTAACACTGCGGGAAGGAGCTCAGTTGAGCCGTCAATACAACGCGCGCAGTTAGCTCGAACTAGTTCGATATACCAGCATCTTCGTGGGTTGCCGTTGCCGCCCGCAAGCTCACTGCGTCCACTTGTAATATGGACGAGGTATGGCGTCAGTTGCCCATGCGTCTCGCGTCAAACAGCCCGCATCATCACTGCCAGTCTAACTCAACTCTCAGTATCTGCCCTCGTAACTTTTTATGGTCTATGCAAAACAAACTGACATAACGCTGATATTATTCACACAAAAACCCTGGGTCTGTGATTCCACAAAACACTAAAATGACAGCAAACAAATGGTGGCCTAACAAAAATATTATACCTATACAATTGATCATCTAATCTTTTTATTTTTAACAAAGGAATTATAAATTGCAAGGTGATTTTTAAAAAACTGTACTTTTTAAAGAAACAAAGCACGTCTTCTTTCATAACTTTTAACCCCATTATACTTGATACTGGTCATTTATTGTAACCAAAGATCATTTGACAAGTGAAATATTTTCGCAATTAATTATGGGCGAAACGGGTTTTAAAAAATAAGCTTCGTAGGCCTTTTTGTTGAGGTCTGGTTTCGGTCTAACTAGAACCTAGGTTCTACTATTCAGGTTTTTTATGAGGTTAACTGTCGTATGACTTTTAAACAATATCTATAATACACCATTATGCTTTTCGAATCCCTAAAGAATTTTCAGATTTGTGATATGATTGATTTAAGTAATTCAGGGCATACTACGTTACGAAATTATGATCGGAAGCCACTTTATTTTGAGTAAAAAAAATAAAGATAATAAGTAGTAGTAGTAGTAGTATATAATAAGTTTAAAAAATTATACTTGTAAAGATAATGATTTTTAGGGTCCCGTGCCTCAAAAGTAAAAAACAGAACTCTTATAGGATCACTTTGTTGTCCATCCGTCTGTCTGTCTGTCTGTCTGTTTGTCTGTCTGTCTATCTGTCTGTCAAGACCCTTTATCTCGAGAACGCGTGAAGGTATCGAGTTGAAATTAAAACTCAAGTCCGTGGTTCCTTTAACGAATAAAAAAGATACGGCTGTTTATGTCGCAAATAAACGTATATTTTGATACTTTCAAAGATTGAAATTCATAGGGTATTTCCCGTGGATCCAGAATCCTGAAATTTGGCACAAAGCAAGGTTTCATAGCACAGTTATAGGAAAAAATATGAAAACAGTAAATTTGTTGTTACCTACGTCACAAAAAAACTTTTTTGCAATTCGGAAAGATCTTCGAGACTCCATTTGGGAATTGTGGTTTGCCCAGAACCCTCAGTGCGTGAGTCCGACATACACTTGCCTAGTTGTTTCTTCATAGTATTTACACTTCTGCATTCGTTTTCGTTTCCGCTAATATTTATTTCTGAAATCTTTTCTTATTTCGGCTTCCTTAAGTACCTGCGACACTTCCATTGCATCACTGGGAGGTGTGGAGTACGTCCAGTAAAGAAAGTCTACTTGGTAAAAAATGACGATGATTCATTGTAACAAGAGTGAACATTAATAACACTATCATCATCATCATCTTCATCAGCCTATTTAATGTTCCCACTGCTGGGACACAGGCCTCCTCTCTAAGAGAGAGAATGGGCCGTAATCCACCACGCGGGCCCAGTGCGGGTAGGTGAATGTCACATGTCTTCGAATTTTTGGTTCTACGACATGCTGATTTCCTCCGTTTTGAGAGCAGTGGTGATGAGATAAATTACACAAAGTAATGTGCCTGGCGGGGTTCGAACCCGCGACTTACAACTCGTAATTCGGGGCAATTACCAGTCGGCCGCCACTGCTCCAATAATAATATTATAATAATGTTCATGAAAATATTTAGTTACCCACTTACTATTTAAAGAAAAGCTTATTGTAATTCGCCTTGAATATTTTTATGAAGCAACACGCGGTTCAGCGAAACGTTCTACAAAATAACTTTTTTAATACCAATAAATCACAAGTGTTGTATTAAACGCTAATATAAAGTTTTTATTTAAATTTTGTAATACGTGCACGTAATTTTCTTTCTTGTAAAAACCTTTTTCTCTAAGATAATACTAGAACAAGTTATCAATTAAAATATTTTTTTCATAGCAACCTTTTATAGCGCGGTTTGTACCTAAATAATTCATACCCGTCAAGACAAATGATACAAATTCAAACTGGATGGGGTTTTTTTTTTCGATGGGAAAAATCATCCTATGACAACCCCCGCTCTTGGGAGGAGCGGGAGATAGTGTCAAACTCTTACTGACTAAAAAACCCATCCCGTTCCTTCAAGCCTTCATACCGGGGCTCGAGCGCCCTTTCGGATAACCCTGGCCCCAGTAAAACTCGATGGGGTGGTGTTGTTTAACTACTGAGTTCCTATGGCTAACTTTCGATTCCTTGATCGGATCAGCTCCATGACATAATAATTTTGCATTGTCATCTGATTGATACATGCATGAAAAATTTCAGCTCAATCGGTAACCGGGAAATGGATCAAATTTAATTTGCAAGATTTGATGACAGACAAACATCGGAATAGGTGAAACTAAATAAAAGCTTGTAATAATAATAAAAAAAGGAAAGATTTAATTTTTGGTTTATTTGTTATGATTTAACTCAAATACTAAAAAACCGTTTTTTTAATTCTTTCAC
The DNA here is from genome assembly GCA_929112965.1 of Mythimna albipuncta. Lineage (NCBI taxonomy): Eukaryota > Metazoa > Arthropoda > Insecta > Lepidoptera > Noctuidae > Mythimna > Mythimna albipuncta. The sequence goes on from OV815969.1 coordinate 16,360,412, forward strand.
CATTTAAAAGCTACATTTTCACCGAGTAATGGGTTATACGTTTTGAAATAATTTTCTACTATTACGCGCGCGAAATCGCTAGCAGCAGCTATACAATAAGCGCCAGATAAACATAAAATAAAGTACAATGACCTTTCCTAATATCTCCAATATATCGAAGGTATCTGAAAAACCATCAATGAACAGTTTTTCTAACTTCCTTACTTTTTTCAGTGACTATCCACGCGCCAATTTTGTCAGACTCGTTACATTTTCTGAGGCAGAAAGTTGAACATTGTCCTCGATGGCGTTACGCATCAAATTAGAAGTCACTATGGTTTTTCCCACCAACACTATAAGGTAAGTTTGAAATAGTCAAAAGTTACTATTAAAGATCACAACTCTACATAAAAAAAAATTGTCTTTGTCCTAAAGTTTATTTTGTGATTTTTCTATTCACTATGCTCTATTATAAAGAAAAAACACCTGCTTTTGTGGTGATTATGAAAATAAATAATTTTTCTTAAGTTAGTATATTGAAAAAAAGTATTCAATAGCCATCATGATGTTTTTAAAAATACCGCGTAAAAATTAAGATGGTGTAACTGTCACACAGCATCTACTGATGTTACTAAGTGTTAAACAAGAATTAACTGTTTTTTAGAAGACTCAAAGAGGTTAAAATGACATCTTTAAAGTGTTAATATGAAGCTGATGCATTGAGTTATACATATATGTACATTTATTTAAAGTAAGAGAGATAACATTTTATTTAAATACGTATGAAAACTTTGTGAAGCCTACGAAGCTTAATTTAAATGCTCTGTTTGTAATTTAGATATACCGTGGGCTCCACATGTAGCTTGCAGTAATTGCAAATGATGTTTAGAAGGCAGGTTAAGAAATGTTAAGTAAAAAAAAAAACATTTCTTTGATATAAATAATTTTTTATTGTTATCTTTATTTAATTTAGGTTGGTATTGAGATGAAAAACGGAGTATGAAATTCCCAATATTAAAAATTTGGCGACAGCCAAAAGACCACGTCGGTGACTGTTATTTTTGCGTAGTTAAACTTGCTGAAAAATGCAAAACCCATTGAATATCCTGATCTTGCTTAGGCTCCAATTTCTCATAACCCACAACTTCCATCACCTGAACCTCCTACAAAATTGTCTCACTCAAGCTTATCTCAGAGTTCAAATAAAAATATTGAAAACGAATAATTTGTATTCTCACAGACTATTACCGAGAGCTAGTTGAAAACATGTTAGAAGATTTTAAAACTATGGTCTGCGGAATGTCTTTAAGGGTACATATGCTACATGGTCGTTTAAATACCTTTAAAAACAACATGGGGGCGTATTCATAAGAACAAGGAGAACGTATTCATCTAGACACCATGAACTTCGAAAGCTGTTATCAGAGCCAATACAACGAAAATATGATTTGGGACTACATTTGGAGTTTAGTGAGACCAAATTCTTATAAACATGAAAGAAAATGTAACAGAGTTCACTTTTAAAACTTTTCTACTAATATATGATATAAAAAGCTGATAAATATTATACCTACCAAAACTAACTTGTTTCATTTTTTTTTTTTTTTAATTAAACTGTGAATTTTCTAAAATATTGATCAACCATTCTCCTGCATCCTCTCCTGCAGGGTACAAAAGCAAACTTTTTCAGGGTATTTATATTTTTTTGTTTAAATAATCCATAAATCTATCGATATTTCATAGTCTCTTATCAAAGACAAAATTGTGTTGTCTTGTTGTAATTAGTAGTATTTTTGGCATAAGTCGAACTTGTGAACCCTGCATGGCACCTACGGATTGCTGACATTTCCTTGAGGCGTGTGGAACAGCATGCACCATCGACGACTTGAGCTCTGTCCGGACGGTTAACGGACGGTCGGATGGCGGGCTACCCATTGCTCGCCGAGCCCGCCCCTACGGAGGCCGGAAATCGGGATCGGGATCTTGCGGCTGGAGCTTGAGGGCCACTCCCTCGCGCGTGCATGAGCGGCCTCCTCCTTTGCTAACATTACTGCTTCGCAGAAGAAAGCTACCGCCTGTCATTCCTCCCCACTTCAGACCATGGCCTGTACCAAGGCCCAGCGCGAGAGACCATCGCCGACAATCTCCCCCACGAGGACACAACAGAGCTCTGCCTAAGCGGGGCATACCTTTACCGTGTACTCCGGACGGTCCACGAGGTGGTTGACACCCGGACGTTATTTCCTCACGAATTCGGTGCAGGAACTTCCCGAACTGACTATGTTCGGTGAGAACCTGCGTCATGCGGAAGGTGAGGACGCCGTGAGGTCTTTCCAGCCAGTTCATAAAGAGTGCACTTACCGCCATAATTATGGCGTGCCCAAAGTTTATGTACATTTTATGTCGACAAAAAACTTACTCAACAATATAAAATTTTGAGTCTTATTTCCGACAGTAGAAAATTATTCAAATGACTTCAGTACTTACACTTTCGTAGAAACGACTATTCAATCTTGGTAAATCTTTTAAACATTTATATTAAATGAGGTTTTAAACAAGTATTTTATGAAGTAGAATTATATCTTGAGTGTAACTATGTTTTATGCAAGAAGGTATTTTTTATAAGGTATTATTTTTGTTAAAGATCTAGTACTGGCTGCTGCAGCTGCGCCCGCGTGATTATGGAAAATAATTGTAAGGGAACATACAGTTGCCTTGAGATATTTTTTACCAGTTGGTTGACTTAGTTTTTAAAGAAAATATTTACTTTGTAAATCTTTAAAACTCTTTTTCCTTGGAAAAAAAACAATGTATCCATACCTGTAGGTACATAGCAACTACTAGCGGCTAGCGGCTAGTGGCTTAGAAAATTTCTGAGTTATAATGACCTAAATTATTCAATATTAATTTCTTAAAAAAACGACGGTTACTTTTTATAACCATGAATTTGAAGCATAATTTAGAAAAATAAAATCATTTTCATAAACAATCTTTAAGAAAGCGACGAAATAAAATGATAGTAAATGTATAAAAAAAAATACCACAGATCAATAAATATCTATGGTTATCGGCCCGGAAAAGGCCCTACATAAAAGTGTTTACTGAACTGTAGCACTAACAAAGCAGCTAAGTAATTAGTTGCCAACCATAATTCTTTTGTTATTGACTAGCTTTTGCCCGCAGTTTCTCATAAAATAGTCACTCAGGAGTAAAGCAGCTTTCTGTCGGTGTAAAGCATTTTCGCAACAAGGAAATATTATTAAAATAAGTATTACAGAATTATAATATAATTTATAATAATATTTAATAAAATATATAGCTATACATACACAGAACGTGTTCTCAAATCATTATGGAAGATAAACATTTTCAAAATAACTAAGATTCAAGAAAAATAATAATTTACTTTTATCAGCTATTCATCTCACAAAACCCGTGAGAAAAAAGGGTAAAACCGGTCCGCGTCACCGTCAGGATTTCTTGAATTTTTAAAAAGCCATAATGCGATTCAACGCCGCGACGAAATGACTATTTAAGTTCGCGGAACAAGATCTTGGCGCCGCAATATTTGCTGCTATTTTATTTATAACATATTTTTAACCGACTTCTAAAAAAGGAGGAGGTTCTCAATTCGGATGTTCGTATTTTTTTTTAAGATAGAATAGTCGCCTTTATAATGTTTCCACTGTCGGGACCAAGCCTCCTCTCTAGGAGAAGGAATGGGCCGTAATCCACCACGCGGGCCCGGTGCGGGTTGATGAATGTCACATGTCTTCGAATTTTTGATTCGAAGACATGTGACATTCAATTTAGGATATGCCGTTTTCCTTACGATGTTTTCCTTCACCGTTTAGAGAGCAGTGGTGATGAAATAAATTACACAAAGTAATGCACCTGGCTGGGTTCAAACCTGCGAACTACAACTCGTAAGTTGGGGCCGTTAATATCGCGAAATTAAAAAAAATTGGTTAATTGTTATCCCGGCCGTATGTTCCCTTGCTATAATTTTCCGCGTAGCTGCTGGCGGCAGCTTAGCAACTAGTTAGGTATAAACGACAAAAAAGAAACATAAAATGCCAGATATAAATATAGTAATTAACTTAGTAGAAAAATTTAATTAACGTAATGATATATGAAATCAATAAAACTTAGAGCTCAAGTCCTTTAAGATGCCAGACAAGTAGTGCCTAATGCTGGTTTTCAACTGATTCTGATGTTGTGACGTACAGAATGTAAATCAGTTGTGGAAAACAATGTAAAACGGCAATGCTTGGTTCAAATAATATATTGATTTATTCACAAACATGATAAAATACAGATCATCATATTTATAATTATTCGCCAACAGCTTTATATGTACTCCTGAACTGCTTCAACAAATAAATTTTGACGTTCCTCGTCGAGGTCTTGTAAGATCGGTGAGAGCATGTAGTACTTTCGTGGTCAGAAGTTCCCGTACTAATCTCGGGCGATCTGCTCCATTTAATAGGTTGGTGACCACGTACAATAGGATCTGTTGTGACAACGAGGATATGGATATATTTTTTGACTCCTTGGCTCGGTTTAAATCGAGAATGATCCAAGTTGATCCATAGTCTACCTAAATTGCTTGCTCACGTTTGACTTTTGACATTTTATAATTAAATTTATTGTTAATTTACAATTACTTAAATAGTTATTGTTTAATAAAATTTGTAGTTGATTATTATATTCTAATTGTAATCCAATTGCTTTTTTATTGTGACATTATTAATTTATTTGTTTTTAATTCTTAGTTGTATTGTTCAGTATATAATGTAAATTGTCTGTATTTATAAATTTTAATTCTATTTATTTTTTTATTGTGAATGGTAATCTCATATTTAAATTGATATTATTTCTTTATTATTGTTCTGTACTTAAATTTTAATTACATCTAATTTTTAAATTAAAAATACTAAGTATTTAGGTACGCGATTGTGAATGTTGTGCACGCCTATAATTGGTTTTTTGCACTGTACAATCTTCTGCATGTTCAACAGGAAAATATTTGTAAACAAATTGTTGGTGTGCCTTAATAATAAAATAAAATAAAAAATAAATAAAAATAAAAATAATTATAGTTGGAAATAAATTGTTTTGGGACAATTTAGATACGTGAGATAAAAATCATAATAAAAAGTACTCAAATTATAAGCAAATCGCCTAACACGCACGTCTTGCTACGCCTACGCCGTAGCGAGCTACGATTTGCTACGTGGGTGGAACACAATTTCGTAGCAAATTGTAGCAGTAGTATGCATGATGGTCATAGTAGTTTTAATGCAGTAAGTTTCCGTATTTTATTATAATCTACACCAATATTACTTTTTTGTTTTTTTTTTTTTTTTTTGTAGGATGTAATCTCTGAAAGTACTGGTCTAATAGCTAAAATTTTCACCGATAGAAAGCTGCTTTATTCCTGAGTGACAATGGCTATATTTATGTAACCGGTCATCCGTGGACATAAAATATAGCGTAAGTATATCGTATATAATTATTAGATATATTATAAGAAAACTAACATTTTATTTATTTGTTTTACCGTGTTTCATATGATTGATGACTGCTGCCAGTGGTATCGCCCAAGTGAAAATACAAAATTGTCCCAAGAGAACACACTCCCTGAATAAAAAGTATCTTATAAGCTATTCTAGGACAAGGCACAAAATAGATAGGTACAGAAGTCAATCTACATACAAAGCGTGCTCGAGCAACGCACACATAGACACCGCTCACGGACACGATGTCTCGGTCACGTCTCGGATCACTCGTCGAACAGTTCCGGCTCAAACGCTCATTAGTGTGCGTCTACCGAGCGTAGGTATCAAAAGTGAAGTACATACATGAGATTGTCTTCTGTACCTATCTATTTTGTGGACAAGGTGTAACTGTGTGAAAATTTTATCCAAATCTGTTAAGCCGTTCGAGCATAAAGAAGTAACAAATATACACACTAACACACACCATCACAAACTGTCTCCTTTATAATATTAGTGTGATACACACGTTAAGACTATAACAAAATAAACAAACAAAATCTTAACGAACTTAAATTATATATTATAACTACACAATTTTACAAACTACGTCATTTATTAACCACTTAATCTTTCCTCTAACGTTTATCTTTGCTTTTTCCACAAAAATTAACATTAAAATGTAATTAACTGTTTAAATTGCGTTTTTGTAAGTAAACCGTCGAAGTTTGAGAGTATCGGTGATTTAGTGAACTACAATATATTTACAATTAATAATTAATAAGTTTGAGATATTGCTTTGAGTTCAGTGTTTTGTGTGTATTTTGTATTAGTTTTTGAGACTTCTTAATATATTTTTACCAAGATTTAGACCATTATTAAACTTCAAAGTTTTTTAATATGAGTCTTTAGGGAACATTGGTGGCCCACGACCCCAGCTTAAGGAGTAGTAAGTCGTGGGTTCTCCCAACAACCGGGCTAGGCGCATTACTTTGTGACATTTATTTCATCACCACTGTTCTCAAAACAGTGAAGGAAAACGTCGTCATCCTATTGTCAAAAATTCGAAGACGTGTGACATCCACCAACACGCACTGGGCCCACGTAGTGGATTACGGCCCATTCCCTCTTCTACAGAGGAGGCCTGAGTCTCAGCAGTGGGAACATTATATGGCGATTATGTAAGAGAAAGCTGATGTGTTAAGCGCCTTTAAGTACTCTTTAGGGTGTATATTATTATTTTCTACCAACTGCTAGCGGCTTGACTTGTGCGAAATCTCAAAATTATCCTAAAGGGAGCACGCTCTCGGGATAAAAAATCTATGTAGTCATGGACCAAGATATGGTTTACCCATGTGTCAAATTCCATTCAAATCCTGTCAGCTATTCATGCGTGAAGTTGTGGTTTTAGTCAGTAAAAGTCTGACACGGCTTACTACACCGTCCTAGAGTCATTACATGATATCCCGACTCAAAAAAAAAACCTTTTTAATTGTTCAAAGAAAAACCAGAGATCCAATTATTACGATAGACCACTCTTCACTACGAGCTCTCAACAAAGGCGATGGAACACAAGTACATAAGCTATCGTGTAACACAACACAGGTCTTACACTTTCAAAGCGTTGCCTATTATCCCGATGACTTAGCCAGCCAAGAATAATGTCACAAGTTACGAACGGAAGGCTTCCCATTAAAAGTTCATGCCGACACTACAGAAAGCCGAACTTAATTATGTCGAGTAGAAAATTTATAAGACACCACTAATTTCCTTTAAAATGTTCCCTTGGATAAGTTTTAAGTGTTTCTGTACCTAATCTTGTTAGGTTTTCTTGAGAATGGAAGTGGATTTTTGTGTTTCAATCTGTGAATGACGAAGGTCTGAAGGTGTCCTAGAAACTTGATTTTTGATGACACGTCGACTTATTTTCGTTTGTACTTAAAGGTATACGCTAGGGAATATCTGGCAGTTTTTTTTTTATGGTGGGAAAAAATCATCCAATGACAGCCCCCGCTCTTTAGCGGAGCAGGAGATAGTGTCAGACTGTTACTGACTAAAAGACCCACCCCGTTCCTTCTAGCCTTCATACCGGGGCTCGAGCTCCCTTTCGGATAACCCTGGCCCCAGTAGGCTTCGACCCGGCTGGGTCCCTGCTGTTGCTGACAACACCTTGAGGCGCGTGGGAACAGTGCGCGCCATCGACGGCTTGGGCTTGGTCCGGACAGTTACCGGACGGCCGGACAGTGAGCTACCCATTGCTGACTGTCCGCAAGCCCGCGCCTACGGTGGCCGGAAATCGAGACCAGAATCCCGGCGGCGGCGGCGGCCAGAACGCCGTTGCCTGATGCGATCGGCCTCCTTCTTGGCGAGCATTACTGCTTCGCAGAAGTCGGCGACCGCCAGCCTATGGTTCGGAGCGAGGAGGAGTGGCAGGCGGTCCTCAACCAAGGCCTGGCGCCGGGCAGGTTTATCTGTACATTTGAGTTTTACAGGTAAAACGGAGCGTGTTTGTTGTGCAACTGTACAGGTTTCCACACAAGCTGACCTGACATATAAAGTTGAGCAGGAAACCTGTCAGGTACACCCTAATGTGTATGGCTACCTTTTTGCGAATTACGAGTTATTTTGCAGCTTTAATTGGTTATAGTCTGTCTAATAAGTCAACCGACTTGGGAATTTTGTATAATATTTAATCATTTAAAAAATACTTATATTCGATACTTTTTTTAAGGTTTTTCTGTTAGTTAACAATGATCTCTTATCTCTTAATCAACCTTGATTATTGAACCCGTGTTGACTACATCAGATTTCATTAAATCCTAATAATTACCCAAGTCGTTTAACTTAACAGACTCTATGTCAATCACACATTAACAACTACTTCGTTGATCATACAAGCGCAACTGTCATAACTACCTGAATTTGCATAAAGAAAGAAAGAAAAAAAAACATTTATTTGAGACTCGCACACACAATAAAACAAAAAATAACTACTTTAAAAAAAATAAAAGGAAACAGTATTAAAAGATTGAAAATAAAAATGATCTGTGCGAGACCAAAAAGGCTCCTATCTCAGTATATGCTACGATATTTAACAAAAGGTAAAAAAGAAATCTTTTCCTTGGTTGAATTACTCAAACTGTTTACACTTGCCTTTAAAAATGAATTGGAAAAATTGTTTGTTATGTAGATATCGGCCTCAACCGAAAGTTTAAAGTCACTCAAAAGGCAATGGAAAGACTATGCTCGGAGTTTCCTTGCATAATCGTAACAGGAATAAAGATATTCGCAGGAGAACCAGGCTTATCGACATAACCCGAAGAATCGCCAAACTTTAATGGCAGTGGGCAAGACACATTCTTCACAGTACTGATAGTCGATGGGCCAAAATATTCTGGAGTGGCGACCGCGTACCGGAAGATGCATCATAGAAAGGTTTCCCACAAGATGGACTGATGAACGTTTGAGGGTCACGAGAATCCGATAGATACGACATATACAGGACTGTGTGTTGAGACAGTTAAGGCAGGCCTATGTCCAACAGTGGACATCTTTCGGCTCAAATGATGATGATGACGATGATGATGAGTGATATGTTAAGTTTTGTCTCCAGTAAAGAACAATGGTATCAGAATAAACACATGTCTTAACTTACAAACTCAGCAACACACATATTACAACTCCCCCAACAATCATATGGAAATCTCTAACAAACTGCAAGCAAAACAAACATATTAATCATCCAACCACACATTTCCGGGGAATAAAAAAAATATATTTTCAACATTTTGTCTCCATAAAAAATACGAGTATCATTGGGATAAAATTCGGGACGTCACAATATAAATCTTCGTTAGGCTTTGATAAGTGCGCCTTACGCCCCTCGGGTCTTATAACAATGGATTCCATAACTTACATCTTAACTTTTTGACAAATTTTGGCCATTTAGACCACTTTAGTGGGCTCCCTATTCCATTTATGGAAAACGCTGTCTTACAATAAAAGGAACGGATTGGGAGGTTTCATAATATCGTATTGAAAAAAAGGATAGAAAAACGGAAAGTGTAAAGATAAAATATACGAAATTGAATAGATTACTTTGACTTACTTACTTAATGTTACTTTTTATTTATTTATTTGTTTTGTGTTTGTCTTAAGTTTTTGTTGTTTATATAAATACTTTTCTTTTTTTTTTACTGTGATATAAGTAATAATTCAAACACTCATTACATCGTATTTCTCAATGCTGAGGGTCGTAATCTCCCTGCTCATGACTTTATGTTTTATAATGTTCCTCCATTTATTCCTGTCTCTAGCAGAGTGAAAGGCCTTGGCCATGGAGTCAAGAGCGGTACGGATCTGGTCGGAATGTAATAATGCCATGAGGAAAAATATAGGGTCTTCAAGGAGATAAGTCGAATCAAAATTAACATATCGTTTTTGTTTTGCTTTATACTAAAAGTAGATTAGAGATCACCCTAGACAGAGAAGTTTGAAAACGGGAAAGAATGCCCAGCTGTGAAACATAAAATAGGGTAACAAATAAAACTGTGTGTTTTGATGGTTTTCCTGTGATGCAGTCCAAAGTGCTTTTTACACCCTAGCTCTATTTATTATCCTAAAGGATTCAATCCTTTGCTTATTACTGATTCCATGTATTTTAATACATACATGGAATATCTAGAGATTTGATTACTATTCAGTGAGAATCCACATCTGCTTTAAACTCTTTTTTTCACGGTCAACTTGTAATACAAATCGTCATCGAGCCGTCGGAGATTCTCCCTTCTGTTCTCTATACTTAGATTCTCAGATATGTGACATCTTTTCGCAGACTATATCCCACCTTCAATCTTGTATCATATTACCCGTTTATGAAGCTTCTAATGACAGCGTCAGCAGACGGCATTGCCGAGGCTGCATACTACAGGTTATTCAATTTAGAAAAATTACTATATTTAACACGTTAGGTACTATAAAGAATACAAATACAGTGCATTCTTGAACAAAAAACTTATCCAATAAGACCCAGTTTTCAACAGCACAATTAAAAAGTCTATCAAAACTAAACAGCATCCATTATTCGCTATGCAATGCGTTTAAATGACTCATTTATCTTTATAACTCATTTTAAACATCCGTATTCAAACTTGCCATTACCGCTTTTAATGTCAGATTGCCCTTTATGGCTTTATAATATTCCTGTTTCGTTCACTGACTTCCTTTTGCTTTGGGGAAATTATTCTGAGTACAGGAGAAAAGCGTACAGGTGAATTAAGAGCAGCCAACCCGAGATATTTTCTATGTAATCTTATTTTGTGATTTCACGTTATTACACATCTTTTTCATCTATTCGTGCATTATGGCGACACTTAGGGGAGGCCTATATCCAACAGTGGAAGCCTATCGGCTGAAATGATGACACATCTTTTTCTAGATGATTTGGAAAAACAGATATCATGAGGTTATTATCTAGGTTTCTATTGAAATCAAAACATAAAATGTAAAACAAATCAGTCCCACTAAACTTGTGAAAATCTTATACTTTGTGTGAACCTGCCCTTCATAAAGCAGTCCTAAATTAAAAATACAAGAAATATGTGTATATTATAATTTATTATTGCGATTATAAGCGATGAAATCGACGATGTAGCACGCTTAACGCGAAGTAACCTATTCACTCTTGACTTGAAAACCCCTAAGTTGTAGCTACCAGGAAACACTAAATACGGCAGGGAATTCCACTCCTTGGCTGTCATTAAATGTGTTTCCAAAACGCCTTGTGCGTATAGGTGCGAGGTCTACCATGTACTGATTGCGCAATTCCGTACGTTTGGTGGTTCGATGATGCAATATATCCATAGAAAAATTGCATATTTTGTAGAAACACATATTTCTTGGACCTAGTTTTGAAGTGTAACCTTAAATGACGGAATTACCGAATTTTAATAGAGCGTTCAGGTGTTATATCTCTTTTTTCGCGTAGCCTTTTAAAACATGCTCACGTTGACGAATAGTCAAGTGGAGAAGGCCCCTCTTAAATGAACAAAAGTTAGATATGTGTGTTGAGGTAGGTAAGTATGGCTGTGCAATAACGTTTATGATGACGATTATCGTGAAATGTCTACGTATTTTATTTCTTTTTTATGCCTTTGTATGTAGAAGGTACGTAGGGCAAACTTAATGACATGAGGCATTGTTACCCAGTCTTGTTCTGTAAGAATATTTTTTTATGGAATTGGAAATCTTGACTAGTTTGCTAGACTAGTGATTAGTGGCTCTGACTGCTATGGCGGAAGTCCACTCAACGAACCTACTCGTTTCGTGATGAGCACGATCATTTGTTTTTGTCTGGGCGTAATTTATCTATAACTAGCTGCTGCCCGCGACGTCGTCTGCGTGAAGCCTCTACAGCACTAAGAATACCTAAGGTGCTAGTCTATAATATATACACGTATGTTAATTAGTTGCTTAGTACACATATCACAAGCTCTGTTTACTTTGGGACTAAATGACGTTGTGTGAAAGTTGTGGAAAAAATCTTTGCAGGCTTTAGTCATTACGGGACCTGTCATTTATGCTAGTATCTTTTTAAGCCACGCGTTGAATAAAACTCACCGTCGATCCGAGCCCGATCCTTATTGGACGGTGAGCTACTTTTTTCTAACCGTCCACTAGTCCACGCCTACGGTTCTGTTAAAATATCTACTTATAGATAATGCTTACGCCTAAATACTAAAAACTTTGATTGGCACAAGGTTTAATTTATTATTAACAAAAACGTATACCATACGAATATTAATTGTATAAAAAAATTATACACTTATTTCACAGAACTCCAGACATACTGGCATAAAATAAATAAAATAAAATAAGCCTTTATTCAGACCTTAATTAAAATTGTTGAACACAAAGTTATAATATACAAAAAGTTTCTTAATCTAACAACTCTGACGAGTTAGTGACACCAACAACCAGGTCTGTTTGCCCAACTTTGGCAAAAGAATCCTACATTTCCGTCCACTCTGATCTATTCTGAGCTCTTCTAGTCCATTGCCATGGCATCGTCATTTATTCGTCGACACATCACAGTCCGAGTGCGTGTCTTAAAGGTAATAATTTATGAAAATTAGAGCGCAATGCGTGCTAATGCGTTTCCTTGACCTGAATCCAGTTGAATCTTTGTATTGGAGATTCAACCGAAAACTTGAACTGTAATTTTAAATCCTAAAATATAGTAACCCGTATGAAAACATTTTTTTCGTTAGGTTTTAACCAAAACAAATAAAAATGCTTACAAAATCAATCACTTTCATCTAACCAACAGCAACACAAATTGAATAAAGAGCCCCAAACTTTAAACTACGTTTAATGAAATCAGATTCCATTTTCAACTATTCTGTTACGCATTCCGTGAATTAACAAATCTATCCACAGGCCGCTGTAAAGTTGAGACATCACTGTCTACGAGAATAAATTGCCCGAGTTGTAGCCCGCCCGAAACGGACCAAGCCCTCCTGAGGGCAATTCGGAGCAAGAAATACTATTATAAAGAACTTTTCACACAGTATTATTATACAAAGTCTTCACGTGTCACTTTCAAATACAAAAAGCCACAGAAAATATTAAATGGTTGTTCTTATTTCAAAAGATTCATTCCAGGAAAATTATTCTTTCATGAATATAATTCTGTCGAGTTTTTGGAATGTCAGAAATGTTGTAATTATTTTAAACCTGAAACTGCTAGTATAATTTTCAAGCATTAAACTGCTTTATTATGTTGTTTACTGTACAAGAACTTATTGAAACAACCTTAGTTAGCTTTTTTAATGATGATATTATTATTTTGTTTTTATCTATATTTACCGCTTGATGCGAATACTATTCATAAATGTTATTTTTAAAGTATAACTGTACTTACAAAAATTAACTTTGAAATAAACTAAAATATGGCTTCAAAAAATTCTTTATCGCTGTAGACTGGTAATGGGTAATAAGGTCAAAAGACACTGGCGGCATTACTACGTTGTACTCGTATAACGATATTTGACCTTGGAAAAAAACCACTAAACATGACCAAGATAAAACCAAACCGATCACGCTAACTAGTAGGTAACTAGATGTTCGAAAAGTTCTATAAATAAAATTTTAGCACTTCATAAGTGAGCCGAACCAAGAGTTTCAACTCCAAACGACTAGGTTCTTATGTTTCCGGCCCTAGAGGTTCTCCGGAGTCACAGTAGTAGATGAGATAGGATAAAACTTACACTAAAGGCCTATCCATCTACCAGGTCATAAAGATCGAGTCTGATAACAACTCCACCTCTAGTTCAGGCCAAGTCAGATCAGGTCTAGGTCCAAGAGTCAGAGAGGGAATGGAAAGCTCTCACCTAGGAGATGGCCACCAGCGTGAACGATCTGATGTCCTCACACCCCTGCCGCCACAGCCGAACGAGATACTCCGGGCGTTACAAGTCGCAGGGCGATTTTGGCTACCGTAGGTAAAGGTTTGCGGGCGACAAATAATAGGTAGCTTTCCGGCCTTCCGGTAGGCATATAACCCGAGTCGACAACGTATTGAGTTCCACGCGTGCCTTAAATAGATCGCCAGTGCCTGGTAGGGCTACGGGAACGTTCAAAGAGTGACCGTGGCCCTAAAAAGTAAAGGGCACAAGAGAGTTTTTCTCTATAAAAATCTGACACGCCTTACGTTCCATTATAGAGCGAGAGAAGTAATTTGTCAATTTTCCACCTAAAAAAAAACTGCGAATAAAATATCTAACAAAAAAATTATTTAAAGCGAATGAAAGTGTGTAACCCCCGTTAACCGTATCCATAAGTTACAATACACTTGTGTTTTCACACCCAAACCGCGCGACTAGCTACCATGTTATCTTACAACTTTCTGGATTCCTCTCAGCTTCATATTATTTTTCCTCGATAAAAAAATCCTATGGGGATTCTATATTTTCACTACATCATTCTAACAATCTTTCTTTTTTTTAAGTAAGGCGTGAGATATTGGCTGTCGTCCAAAAACGACAATATATAGACCGCCTATAGATTAGACAAAAAACGTTCCTGAAATGTGACAAAAATAGAACCATAGCCAATATAAATAGAAAACTTAATATTAAATAACATAAAGGAATTCAACTTGTTTGTTTATTCTGTAGTCGAGTCAATAATGTTAGTTTTTTGAAGCTATTTTCGTATTCATATTTATGTCTTATGTTATTTATTTTAGCATATAGAGTTCCATATCTCAAAAGGGGAAAACGGAGTCCGTCCGTCTGTCTGTCCGTTTGTCAAGACCCTTTGTCTCAGGAACGCATGAAGATATCCAGTTGAAATAAGAACCATTTACTCAAGTCTGCTGTCCCATGAAGCTGTGAAAAAGTGAAACATCTAAGTTAACGAATAAAAAAGATACGGTCGTTTATGTCGCAAAAAATGTATATTTCGATAGTCTCAAAAGAATCAAAATTCATAGGGTACTTCTCGTTGATCCAGAATCTTGAAATTTTGCATTAAACACGGTCTTATAGCACGTAATTATGCAGAAATAAATCTGAAAACAGTAAATTTATTGTTACCTACGTCACAAAAAATAAACTTTTTTGCAATTCGGTAAAATCTTCAAAACTCCATTAGAGAATTGTAGTTTGTACGGAACCCTCAGCGCGCGAGTTCGACTTGCCCAGTTTTTTTAAGAGACAATTGGAAATCATTTTTGTTAGAAATATATTACTTGTATTTTCAAATATAAGACGCCCACATAAAGCAATATGTGATGGAAAACTTTTTGGTGAACAATATAATTTTTTGGCAATTTAGAATATATCCATCATTTAATAAAACCACACTATAAATACTCATAAATATTATAAAGGTGAAAGTCTGTAAAAGTATGAGTGTATGTTGATTATTCCTTCTTGCTCAAACGGCTTAATGGATTTGGATAGTAACACGGGTAGACCGTTTCCTGGAATTGGATATAGGATACTTTTTACTCTGGAAGTTTTTGGAATAATTTTCTACTTTTGCGCAAGCAAAATGCAAAAAATTCAAAATCATTTATTTCAAATAGACCATTTGCAGGCACTTTTGAATAGTCAAATGTCGGTCAGTCCAAGAAAAGTGAAGCTAAATTGCACGTTCCAAAGCGTAGATCTCTAGGGAGAAGAACGTGCAAGAAACTCCGTGGCACTCTTTTAAATCATATTATGTGTTACATATAATGTTACATATTTCATGTTGATTCTATTATGTGAGCACAATGTAGATAATAAAATAAAAATATAATTAAAAGATACAAGCTTAATTAATCCACTGGCAGCTAAGAGATGACCAGTCTCGACTGAGGGCACCCGTTCACGAGCATGACACGTACATCAGCCCCACTCAGCTCAACCATTTTTAAGGGAACTGAATGACCCAATAACACGTGCCACCAACAGCGAGACATTTGAGTGAGCAAGACAAACTCTCAACTGCCATGCTCGTAATGTCAAAAAAAAAACAAAGCCGCTGCCGGAAACTAGTCCCATACTCTTTGAACTAAAGTTCCTTTGGCATAATTTTCAATTTTCACACGAGCAAAGCCACTACCGAAAACTAGTCCCATACTCCTTGCACTGATTTAAGAGGAAATATTTTAAAGGAAAAGCAATTATTCAAGTGTCAAGCTCTCGTCTCTTTGGCTTGATTTCTTGCCAATAAAGGTTAAAGAACTAATTACGTCGGAGAACACATAAACGTCACTTTTATGCCTCTTACTTTGACGTTATTTTCTCTTTGGGGTGCCCCAGTATTCGCATACAAGACATATTGGTTTCTTAATAAAGCCTTCATATACTCTTCTACCTTCCAATCTAATAGTTCTAAAGACGTTAGAAAAATATCTTGAAATAAATATTTTTGGGTTTTGTTTACTGCTGGAGCCAATTCTCTTAATTATCTATTTATCGCTGGAGAACCATGGATACCGACGTAGCTCGAAGAATCGCCAAATTTAAGTGGCAATTTAAATGGCAAAGGTTCTGTGTTGGCGACCACGCCTCCCTGGTCAGAGTCGCGGAAATCTGATGGATGCAAGTTGTATAGGACTGGTCTTTTGGCGACGCTTGGGGGAGCCCTTGTCCAACAGTGGACGTCATTCGGCTGAAATGATGATTTATTTATCTTCTTCTTCTTAGCGTGCCGATGGCATAACAAAGGTTATTTTTAAAGTTAATTTCCTTGCCTGGTTAATTTCAGCGAAGACAATGCCGTTCGCTGACGTCGTTATAGGTCTTACGTGAACAGGTAACAGGGCACATGACGTAGAAAGGTGAACATCGCCTGCGGAGAGACGCCGCACAAAAACTTGAACCCGAAGAAGAAACCGAAGAATAAAGATCGGAACCGTTCGAGAACCCCATCTGTAGAGACTAAAATAATTATTTCAATTGTAAAATAATTTTTGGCGACTTTTTTTTGGGCATTTTTAACTTTATTTTATTTTAATTATTGTGATTTTAATTTATTGAATTTTAATTTATTGTATTTTTGTTGATTACATTTTGGAATTTATTGTTATTTAGGATTGTAATTTTATTTCGTTTTCTAATAACTATGGGTATTTAACTGAAATAAAAGATTTTTTTTTTTGGGTTACCAGTTTGGCAATGGCAACTCGTGTCCAGGCGATAGGCTCTCTGACGGCTCGATAAAATCATCAGTAGGTTTAAGCTTCTCCCACCAAATGTAACATCTTTCCGAGATGGTGTTTCTATGAGGACTCACGCTTGCAACAAAACTTTTACGACTTTTAAGTCTAAGGGGCACTGAGTTGTAATTGTGCATTGAATGGTAAGGGTCGCTTTTTTATTTCTTCCTTTCCAAGCGGTTAGCTACAGCCTTGAGACTTATTTACTTTACATTTAGACTAATTAATTTATTTAAATTTTTGTATCTTCAATGATTCCTTCTTCGTAACAGTCGTCAATATGTCTTCCGTGTATTTTGTTACAGAATCTAAGTTTTTGTAACATTATTATCACCAAGACGATATTATATTACTTTATAACGCTCTTTTTTTTTTATAAAACTCTTTTATTTTTTTAAAACCCGATTTAAGTTTTTAGATAAAGCTTCCTTGGAGCAGCTTTACTATTTTGTGCCGGTTGCTGTGGAGACTCTGGGCAGTTGGAGTACGGAGGCTAGGTCTTTTGTGCGGGATTTGGGCCGTAAGCTCGGTGAGGCAACGGGTGACTGGGAAGTCCAGGTCGTTCTTAGTGCAAAGAATGGCCATCGCTATTCAGCGAGGTAATGCGGCGAGTGTTATGGGCACCTTTGCACCGGGAACGATCAGGGGCGGGTTATTTATTGACATTTGACGTTTCATTTGTATAATGTTAATTCTTTTTATTTATTTATTAAATTGTCAATTAAATATTCTTTTATTTTTAAAAAACCCGATTTAAGTTCTTTCATGACACACATTCTGGACACTTGAAATCGTCGGATAGTTTGATGCCCTCGGATTCCACCAACTATTATGACAAATCGTTCACGGACCAAGCTGTGCGATCATAAAATGCGTTGCTGATGTTAGTTAATGGAATTTGATTATTTACATAAGTAAGTTTGTACGAAACCCTTTGGGCGTATTAAGATGACACGCACCGATCACGCAAAGCACCCGCGAACGCGTTGTGCCCGCCCTAAACCCGCTCACGCGCTGCATCTGCCTTGCACACGCCTCGCACCCACTTATACTACTAGTGACTGGACTTCCTCGTTCACTAGGCATTTTGCCATAGCGCCGGCGCAGGGAGGTATGAAGGATAGAAGGAACGGGGTGGGTCTTTTAGTCAGTAAGAGTCTGACACTATCTCCCGTTCCGCCCAAGGGCGGGGGATGTCAATGCATGATATTTTCCCACCATAAAAAAAGGGTGCAGAGCGCGGGCAGGGCAAACGCAGGGTTGGCACTAGGCGGGCGTGGGGCGTGCGTTCGGCGTGCGCGTGTAGACCTCGTTAAATGCAATTTGAGATCTATTGATTGATTATAAGACTCAATCTTATTTAACAAATTTCAATGCGAGTTGGACGCGGGTGGCGTGCGCGTGTCGTGTCAACGCACCCTAGGATGCGGGTCCGATTCACACTAGCTCAGTTTTTATAATAAGGCAAAACCAAGACCCACAAACAAAACAAAAGCGCATCGCATGTGTGTTTTCCTAAATTAAACTACCAAGGAAATTGCGGTTACAATCTGTTTATTATTCACATAACAGGTAACCAAGTAGGCAATTAAAACGCTTAAACTATCGCTATTCGCACACTAATGTCCTCTTAAATCTGACACGGTATTGCAGTTAGTTTCCATGTGCTGTAATTTGGTAACAACATATTTAAAGTAGGAAAAAAAACAAATTGTGAATCGAGCTATTGCAACTATTAAATGGAAGAAATACGAATAGATTGTAGCGAGAAAGAAATGCTAAACTCTTTTCTTTAATACAAAATTTTAACAGGTTTTCACATTAAAATAGATTTTAAAAAATCCTATGAATCTATTAATATTGTAATTGCGCCTCAATGAGTTGTCATCAAAAGAGTATGGAGCCAACAGCACTGAAACCCGCTAGGTCCGTGGGACTTTTCTAAGAGGAGTTACCATGACCCTGAAACGTAAAAAGCAATAGAAGGACACAAGTGGCTTTCGGTCAGTAAAAATGACACGCTCGGCCCTCGCAGTGGGAAATGTCATTTAATGATTTTGTACTCCAGCAAATAAAAAATGTCATCACAGGCCAAGAGCACAAAAAGAAACAGTAGAAATACGAGTCAGTTTTACTTAATAAAAATCTCCCTCTCGGTTCACCAAGAACGGGAGATGTAATTTGATGATAACACTTGTCAATGCCAGACTTTTTGTCGGCGGACTGCGAGCAATGGGTAGCAATGGATAGCAAGTCGTCGACGGCGCGTAGTGTTCCGCGCGCGCCTCAATTAGTTGTCAGCAACCGTAGGGGCTCCGCAGGGTCGAAGCCTAGAGGCCCTGGATGATGCGAAAGAGATCTCCGGGGCCCTGGAACAATGGCAAAAAGGTACAGAAGTGGGTTTTTAGTGAGTAAAAGTCTGACACTATCTCCCACTTCGCAAAAGAGCGGGGGATGTCATTGGATAATTTTCCCACCTAAGAAGAAAAAAAAGGCCAATTCTCTTCTTCTTCGGCTCTTTCTCTGTCACTGAAGTGCGTCTATAGAACTCTCTCCCGCACTCCTTACGTGACAGCCCTTCTCTGGATGTCTACAAGAGGAAACTTAAAGAGTATATCTTTTCACAATGACATAGTAAATGTATTTATATTTGCAGGTATGTTTATGTATTATTTTATTCATATTTTTTTATTTTATTGTGCACTAGATCTTGCCTTATACTGTGATTTCTCTTTATCACTCAATGGTTTGCTGGAAGAAAACTCGACTTTGAGTTAAGCTCGCCTATGTGCACTCTGATGTCCACATATTTTGTTATTTATCATGGTGTACAATAAAGAATTAAAAAGGCGAGGACGAGTCGGTTTTAGTTAGTAAAAATCTCCTTCTCGCTTTACCAATAACGGGAGAAGTTATTAGATGATGTCCCACCTCAACCTGTCAATGCTAAACCTTTTGGTGGCGGACGGAGAGGAATGAGTAGCTCACCATCCGACCGTCCGGTAACCGTTCTGACCAATCCCAATAAGTCGTCGATGGCGCGTAGTGTTCCACGCGCGCTTCATAGAGTTGGCAGCAACCGTAGGAGCCCAGCAGGATCGAAACCTACTGAGGCCAAGGGTCTCCTTCTGAAAGGATGACTCAGCCCTGGTATGAAAGGCATTCAAGAAATAAGAGTGAGTATTTAGTCAGTAAAAGTCTGATACGCTCTCACGCTCCGCCCAAGAGCGAAGGATCTAATTGGATAATTTTACCACCTTAAAAAATCATTATTATATTACTATTGTGCAAGTTTCCTAGAGGTGCTGTAGTGGCGCCAAGGTGCCAGGAAACACTATGTGAAACCAGATTGCTACAAATACTAATACTCTTATCGGTTTTAGGTATACCTAAACCATTGTACTCAAAACCACTGTTAGAAAATCATTCTAGCAAATGGATTAAATGCGATTTCTCTGTTAATACTCTAACTGGAGTACTGGCTGAAGGTAGTCACTCAGAAGGTACAGCTTAGACGCAACAGTAATATTGGTTTGGATGTGACGACAGAGCTAAAGGAAATTGCACAATTTTATCATTAATTGTGCAATTTAATCTCGGAAGTAAATGTATTATAAAGTAATAGGTTTTTTTTTATCTTCTTTAACTCTGTATAAAAATATCTATTGAAATAGCCCATTTAGTTTTATTTTAAGTCGAATAATTTTTACGGGTCCACTCTCCATTTTTTTTAATGAATTAATTTAACACTTGATTTTCCAATTTATTTTTATTATATTAGTTCACTATCCATGTTGCACCTAAGCTCACTGGAAGCCTCAGGGAAGACTTTGCCTTCGAGGTCATCCGTAGCGAAAGTGAAGTGACGATCTGATCATATTTGCGGGCTACACTTGGCCAGAGATCGCGCAAGTTTGTGAAGTTTTGAAAGGAAAAGGGTAGGAAAAAAAATGTATTTATTGTACAATAAGATATATTTATTAAAGGACACCTTATCATTTAAAACCTACAAACAGCGACCTTATCATACTCGGCGATTTTTGCCAGGCAACCTAGAATGAATGAAGATTGCCTGGACACAAAATGGGGTTGAACTTGATGCAAATATAAAAGTAAACAGAAATTATATACGTAATTAACACTAAAATGGATAAGTACATACAAAATTATAGGCAAGAGAATAAGTAGTAAGACGAAAACAAGATCAGAGAGACAAGTAATGTTCTTTCACAAGCCTTTAAACACTAGCAGTGTTTGCGCACGTTTTATTGTCACAGACAATGCATTTCATAGATGAGCAGTCTGAACAGTCAAAGACTTATCCAGGAAAATAGTGGAATGCATTGGCATTTCAAAAATAATACTCGGAAAAAAACTTGGAAAAAGGACTTACCTAATATAAATGAAAGAAAGAAAGAAAAAAACATAGAATAGAAATCAGTTGTGTAAAAGAAAAATAATGATGTGAAAAATCTTTGTACCTAGGGCCTTAGAAATAGTAATGACAGTTGTCGCAGAACAATTAGGCGAATCTGTCAGTTTTGTACAATAAGACGAAGTTCCTAAATTATCTTTGGAAAAGGCTAGTTAAAAGTCATGCCCAGCAAACTTTTTGGGCTTATTAACATTATTCCTTGTATGTTCAAAGATACTCTAATTGTCACACCCGTATAAACTTAGTCAAGTCTTATAACGCACCCCGAAGAACACGTAGGAGAGACAACAAAAACAATTCCGACAGTACATAAACACATTCACTGTTATACTTTAACAGCTGAAGTTTTTGTGTAGAACTCGACAATCCAGTTTTAGAGTTTCTAAGACATTTCCTTTAAAGGTCATTTCAAACCATGACGCGATGCGATCCGACGTACTCGAAGAGATCACGAATTAGAGTAGTTCATGGTCTCTTCGTGTTATTGCTATCGTAATTACGTCGGGAGAAAAGGATAGTGCTATTCACCCTGTATAACTCCGTCTCTCTCACACTATTGGACTCACGTTGTTTTACGCTGTGTAGTGCGGTACCGCGAAAAGTATTGTATACGTATACCAAGTGACATATTCATATTTCGGCACTAAAATGTGTGTCTTTTTATATAGCCGATAAAGTGTTATATTGTACTCGTATATAATTGTATCGCTATCTCAAAAAGTGCGAGCAGCATTACGTCGCATAGCAACTCAGTGTGAGCTGACCCTAAGTTTGTGGCTCACGACTGTAAAATCTCTGCAAGTCTTCACTTTGTTTATATCCCTGTTGTAAATTATAAACTGTGGGCGTGCATTTGTTTTTATTGTTGTCAACACTGAGTAAGTGCGTCTAGTTATGATTTGTTTCACTTTGACTGAAAAGATTTTTTTTCACTCCTCTGTGGTCTTTTTTACACAAACCATGTCTTTTACCGACTGTGAAAAGGTACTTAATTCGATTGTATTTATTAAGCTATTGCATAGCTTCTATCGCGGGCCTTGAGCGTGGAGACCGAATCCAGAAATTCCGTAACGAAAATAACCTATCACCCCCATTTGTTTTGAGCGTGGTGACCGATAAGAAAACAAATGAGTGATGCTATGCAATAGCTTTACCGCGGCAGTCCCCGAGTGCCACACGTCTTTTTTATTTGTTAACCGCATAATCTAATTTAAAGAATTCTTTACATAATTGAAAGCATTGGTCCCACTTGATCAAATTAGTGGAGGCAGGAGTTGATGCGTCATTTTAATTACGTTTTAAATTGTTATTTGTTTATATACGTGTATGTGGAAGTATAGCCGGTAGTGAGAACACCGTAGCTATATACCTAGCACTGAACGATGTCGTGTTGCGTCATAGCGGTCGCAGTTTATTTAGGGTGAGTTGCGCCATTTAACCATATCGATAACCAAACGATAACCAGCCGTGAAACGGCCACCTATTGGTCAATTCGACGATTTGACAACTATTAACGGCTTTGTTATAGTTATAGTTAAATGGTGCAACTCAGCCTTAGTACTTGTTCACGTTGAAACGGGCGGACGCGGTGGCGGGTGCGGTCGCGAAAACATGGCGAATTCGTGTTCACATTGGCCGCCAGGCGTTTGCGCGTCACACCCGCCTGGCGACAAGTTTATACCATTTGAACTTACTGACGACGCGGGTGGATCGCGCGCTCCTCCGCTAGTTCGACGTGAACAGACACAAACATTTCAAGCGTTTGATACAGCCGCGAGTTCGCCGCGCGCGCCATTCGCTAGCATGCCCGCTACTTAGACCGCACGTGCGTTTCGTACGTGAACACTTCGATATTAAGCCATATGTTTGATATTTCGTGACCGCGTCCGTCACCGCGCCCGCGAATCAACGTGAACGAGTACAAAGTCAGCGAGCGTAGCGGCCTGTCGTAGTAGATCAGCGATCCAATCAAGTGGGGATGTAAAATAGGAGAGTCTATGCTAGAGGAGTCGAGAACGAGAGGAGCACAAGCCGCGCTCAAAAGCTAGATGCAGCACACACGTTGGCGAACGATGAGTATCACGGCTAAAGTATATCATAAGTAATGAAATAGTCGACAATGTTCAATTTAAAATTACTGACTGAAATATGAAAATTCATCGATCATGACTGGCACTCACGGATCTCCTCACGGAGATCTAGCTTCATTAACTCCATTAGCAAACTGAATTCTATGATGGTAATGACATTGGGCTCATTTGATTAGTTGTAAGTGGTCTCGAAAGTCATGTACTAACATAACTTTCGAGACATGGGTGCAGAAATTCTCCATGTGATTTTAACGTACCTCCACGTATCGACTCTTTCCGATGCAAAGGGTGTAATAAAACTAGCTTTTGTCCGCGGTTTCGCCCGCGTAGGTACATAAAATATAGCCTAATATCACTCACCAATAAAGCTTTATCGTTATTTATTTAAATAACTAACGGAGAGAAAACCTATTCTTGTAAAAAACTGTAAAAACACTTACGATATTCTACTTAAAAAGGGTCGATATGATGCTACATAAAATATTCAGAACGAAAATATTGCTTAAGTTCATTCCAGGTATTTATTAGGCCAGTGAAAATTAGCAGCATTGTTGAAAAGCTTTTGAAGATCCGTAATTTTCAAAGCCACTGAGAAGTTAACAAGGACGTAGGCCTGTTTGAATATTATTATAATTTCAAGACTTTCGCAATTCGGTTTATATTTTCTTCGTTTGAAATCTAATTTCGACCCGCATGGCGAAGTTGCGCGACAGCTGTTCGATAAAAATTATAATAGTTTAGTATTCAAAGTGTCTGACTTTTTAATAAAGGGCCTTTTCTATGATTTTTTATGCGTTTATTGTAGATAGTGTCTTTGGTTTTTTATTGCTTGAATATAATAGAGCAGAAAATATTTTCATTGGTTATAGTCAGCAACAGAAAGAACTACAAAGTACTCGTAAAAGAGAAGAAAAGTACAAATTTATACAGGAAAATTGCGTTGAGCGTGACCAGGTCTT
The DNA here is from genome assembly GCA_929112965.1 of Mythimna albipuncta. Classification (NCBI taxonomy): domain Eukaryota; kingdom Metazoa; phylum Arthropoda; class Insecta; order Lepidoptera; family Noctuidae; genus Mythimna; species Mythimna albipuncta. The sequence goes on from OV815969.1 coordinate 16,385,083, forward strand.
TGTTAAAGCCATTTCAGCTTTTTGTTAGGTGTCAAATACTCACAAAGAGGCGACATATTGTCCTGATCTTTAGCATATGGCAAATACAGGAAGTTCTTGTTTAGGATTTAAGCAAAAAAACGTTTTTTTTTTTATTAAAATACTTAAATCTTTACGGTGCTTGGGCGGATCACCGAGCGTTTCATGCACACCTCAAAGAGATGTCAGCAAAACCGTAGGGGCCCAATACAACAAATGCCTACTCCAGGTGGCATTGACCATAGGCTATAGGTAGGCCTATGCCCAACAGTGGACTTCTTTCGACTGAAATGATGACGATGACGAGACTTTGACAAAGAATTTAAAAATTACTTGCTAAATATTGAAGTAATAATAAATTATGATGTAAACCTTTACAAAACCCTTTGAGCCATACATGCGTTATGTTTCATTAATTAGCCGATCCACTTACTGGTACACGTGTTTATTTTTGAATCCTTTAATTAGCTGGTGTCCATGATTTCGTTCGCATCAGACACGTAAAACAAGCACACTATGAATTTAATTAATTGTGCGGAAAAATGTTTATAATTTTCCGAAATAAAAGTTGCCTGAGTTTTTCCTTATAGCATCAGCTATCTCATGCTGAAAATTTCGTCAAAATCGATCCTGTCGTTTTGTAGAATAACCGAAACAAATAGACAGATATAAATTTGAAATTCACACTGTTATTTATTTATTTAATTTCCATGCAACACATAGACGATACTATTTATTTATGTATAGATATAAACGAAAACAAAGTATACGCTCCAGAATCAATTGTACTTGTCCTATTATACGAGCAAAAGTTTCAATAAGACAGGTCCTTAGATACAAAAGTCGAATACACCACAATATCATGCATATAGACACATAAATCCCAAGATACAAGGTTTTTACCCTCTTCTCCATACAATGAATTCAGTATTTCCACTTGACAAAAGGCTAAAGCATAGGGGTCAGGTCAGTTCGCCTTTTCATCCAGCCGTTATTTCCGATATCTCAATCCTATTTTCCTTAAGGATATTGGCTGAATATACGTCCTAAGGCTTTGCTGTGATAGAAGAGATTTAAAATGCTGATTCTATTTTGACTTGAAACCAATTCGATATAATGTCAGGTCTTTTGTTTCGATGCTTCTAACGCTCTACAACTGAAGGAACACTGTGGGTTTTAGTCAGTAAAAGTCTGACACTGTCTCTCGCTCCAACCAGAACAGAAGAAGTCTTTTGATGATTTTCCACTTAAACTCACCATGACCTTCATGGTGACTATTTCGACTAATCTTACAGTTCTGGATGTTACACCCAATATTACGATGATAATGACGAATGACGAATTAAAACTATTTATATGAATTTTATATCGGACTATGCATGGGCACTCAACGATACTACTCATTTGTTCACTACGGCTAATCTTTTTAGCATATTATCAGGGAACTAAAGCCCATAGACAAAATACACAAATAATAAATCTTACAAAATAATGTACTAATATATATTTAAAAAAAAGACGGGTTGCACTCCGGGAGTGCCGGCAGAAGTGAAAACTTGATTATTAACGTTGAAATATATGTATATATATATTTATATATCTATATATTTGAAATATATATACGTATATAGATATATTATATATATATATATATATAATATCTATATACGTTGAAATATATATTTATATATATCTATATATTTGAAACAGTAGGCCCAGGCATACATTTTCGCCGCGCCGTAGTGAGGGGATAGCTGTCTACTCTCCATCCGTCTTACGCTTTTTCGATCAGGTCACGTGTCCTGACGCGAGTTTAAGATTTTATACCCATTACAGAAAAAGTGCTCAACGCCGCTAAAGAAGTTTTCACTTCAAAAAAAAAACTAATCTAAGTATGCACTATTGTATACTATTGCACACGAAGTGATGGCATTGTGTTTCGCTGTGAGGTCGGTATCCTTCCACGAAATCGTCGATACACGATACCCTTCGGTCAACCGGCACTCTCACACCACAAACGACTTGAATTTTGTGTGATACTGGAATGGACAAGATGAATGGACCTTTGATTTAAAGGATAAAATCTACAAATCCGTGATAAGATCTGTAATGCTGTATGAATCAGAATGTTAGGCTGTAGAAAAGATTGATGAGAAAAGATAGCATGTAGCAAAGATGAAAATGTTTAGATAAATGCGTGAGAGTCGGAATGGCTACACCCGCCATTCATCACAGTGAAATAAATTAAAGTAATTGCCTATAAAAAATATCTAAAATGTACTATTCAGTACCCAACTCTAAAATATCTGTACCTCAGACAGATTAAAATCATTTCAAAATTAAGGTATACTCGATTCTGACTCTCACATAAATGCTTGGGATGACAAAAATATGTAAGTAGATAAAATGCGAAAAAAAGCACATTTGAAAAAGTATGAAAGTGGCGTCAGTGACTGAAAAGTTGAAAGAGAATCGTTTATCTTGGTATAGTCAATAAGGTCATACTAAGAAAAGTGATGAAACGTATGTTACTAAAAGAGTTATGATGTACATGGATGGAGAGCGAGACGTTAAAGGAAAGATGGATAAAATGTGTGAGGAGTCATATAAATGAAAAGAGAGTCATATTATGTCATGTATATCAGTCATTATAGAGTGACTGTTGGTAGATTACAATAAAATAAAAAAGCGCCGATCTCAAGTAATAGAAATGAGATAAGGCCAGAAAGATGATGATAAGATTAATTATATTATTATTTTATCGGTTCATAGATTGCTTTAGCCTTGCTATGGGTCAAAATAAGCTCATAACCAAAATAATAGCCTAAACGTGAGACATTGGTCGCTAAAGGCTGGATGATGCTATCAATATGCTATTAATGTCATGCTAGCAAGTACTTAGTTATTTTTGAGACTATAGTAACTAATTGTAGATATAAACATCCAATTTTTTTTCTATTCAAATGTAATTGGATATCAAATTATTTAACTGAGTGACAATTCAAATTAATTTTTACTTTGTACCGCCTAACAGTCAATGAATATAGTATATCTTTTGATATAGTTAGCCGATTGCGGCGAAACAAAAACTAAGTAATATATGAAGTTACGCACAATTTTAATGTACCTAAGTTTAAAAGTTATCTACATCGATCGTACATTTTCTGTGATGCGCGCACAACTGAAAACGATAATAAAATAGATAGATTTATTTCAACGAAATTTAACTTCAACCTTTTTATGTAATCACGTTTTTTAACATTGCTAATTATACAAGCACTGTGCACACCTAAAAGATAAATTCAGTATAATTAGTTTTTTATTCGCACCAAATTTTTTAAATGTACGATATATGTAATATGTCGTTGTTGTGTCAATAAATACATAAAAAAAAATTCAATCATCATTGTAAATACAAATGTAACCTTTAGAAAAAAAAAAACAAAACGTCTGTGTAAATTTTAAGTATTGTGATTTTTTTTGTTGTGTTGTTTATTATATTGTAAAATTTTTCAAGCACTCGACACAAATGTAAATTTGTTGATGAAATGAATAAATACAGTTCTGCATTTCATTCATCTTGTCTATCTCCCCTTTTGTATAACCAAGCCTTTATAAATGCATGATCATTGTCATACACAGTGGGTTCTAAACTCTTTATGGTCCAATCATTCTCAATTTTGGTACCGCTTTTATGAAAATGTCTATTCTTTGTTTAAAATTATTTTATTTAATAACTGTTTCATTAGGTGCTATATATCATTCCGCGTGGTTTTGAACTTCGTGTTTGGTCACTGTTGCACTTTTTTGGGTCGTAAGGTGATGTTATAATATCCTATTACTGGTAATAAACTTAGTTATTCCGTACAAAAATATTCTGACTGGTAGTTCCTGAGATTACCGCGTTCAAACAATTTTTTCAAATCTAATCTAAATTGCACTTTTTTTTATATCTCTATATGGATTTTATTCATGTTGTGAGTTACAAAAATCATAACTTACAAAACTATTAATTACATATTTCTTTTATTATGCGAGCACAATGTAAATACTTAAATAATGAAAAAAAGCAATTTATAAATAGAAATTAAAATTATAAATTGGAAATATTTGTATTCTAATTTGTAATATTAAAATTGAGTACAATACTGAAAAGCATCCTGATCTTCTAGATAATGAAAATCTATAAATGAGGGAAAGCAAACAGGTACAATGCGAGCAACAAACTTATTGCATATCAATAAACCATTCCTTATAGAAACACAATACAAGATTCAAGAATGAAAACTACAATAATATTATCCGACAAATATGCAGTAACAAGAAATAGTACAACAAAACAAACCTGAGCAAAAGCCGCGAAACGGTAATAATGAATAACACACCCATCTGTTTGAACAATCTGTACCCCACAAACGACCAACTGGACCACTAACTCAAGTGACGTAAAGCTTCTAAACTATACACACAGTTATTGCGTTTTACTGTGACTACGATAAGTTATAACTAGGACAATACGAAGATTTTATGCTTTACCCCACTGACTATAATAGACAGTGGTAATAAAAAGCAACCGTAAAGTCTCAATAAAACAATGCTTCTTGGTTACAAGCAGAAGAAGCAAATAGCAGCAAATCCACTAAATTTTTCGTGAAATGAAAATTACCGAAACAGTGTAAAAATGCAGTCAGGTGAACAATGAACCCAATTGGGTTCTAAATTTATTTTCTAACAAAATACCAAGTTTCGGACAGGACGTCTATTGAGACCACTCGTATAAGCATAGAAATGTACCGGAGCGAAGCCAGAGTGGGTTGTTAGTAAGGGGCTTTTTTTAGATGGAAACTATCAAATGAGCTTTCCTGTTTTTAAGCGGTGCGTGAGGGGGTGTATCAGACTTTTACTAACTAAAACCAACTACTATGTTCCTTCTTTGCTTTGCGTTCTAGGGCCCCAGATTTTCCTTTCAGAAGAAAACCCATGGCCCCAGGCTGATAGGCAGCAAGCTTGAACCCTGTTGGGTCCCTACAATTTTGCTGACATCTCCTTGAGGCGCGCATGAACATTACGCGCCGTCGACAACTTCGGCTCGGACCGGACAGTTACCGTACCGCTGGACGGCGAGCTATTTATTGTTCGCCGTCTGCAAGCCCACACCTACGGTGGCTGGAAATCGGGGTCGGGATCCTGGTTTCTGACACACGCTTCCGTTCGATCCTAGAGTGGGAATATAGTAAGATCAATTCCGTCTGTTTCTTACGTCTTCATTTCTCAACAGCGGAAAGGATTTGGATGAATTATGGCATACGAATAGACATAATACGTTGGTCGGTCAATGGCATAAGCTACAAAGTTACCCTTCTGTTCCCATCTATACTGTGACACCGCTAGCCACTTTTAGTACCGTTCTAGCGCTTCGGACGCTGGCTTGTTTGATAGCAAGCACACTAAACAAGTTACTGTGGGTCGATTAAAAACTGAATATGGAGAGACGGACCTCGGTTTATGCGTACATTCTCACTTTATTTCTGGCTTTTAAATTTTTCGGCAATGTTTGGCACGATACAGTTTTGTGGTGGGAAATGCTTGGGTATTAAAAATTCCTGTTGAAACTGAATTGGCAACTTAAAATTTATCTGCTTTAAAATTGTTTGCATAACCATTCCTTCTATTTTGCAGTTTTATTTATGGCTTTTACTAACCAATATCTGAGTTTATCCTGAACATAAAATGTGTTTTACGTTTGAAATAATCTGGAGTCACATCGGTAAAGTTTGTGAAATTAGAAAGTAGATTAATCAGAGTCATCATTCTCTTGCATTTTTTCTAGAAGGGAAATCATTAAAAAATCTCTCCCTAACTAAAATTCACCGTATTTCTTTAATTGTCCTTTGCGTGGAACCCTGACAGGTTTGAAGATTATCCGGTATCTCTTTGAGGCGCGCATCGAACACAAACTTACCGTCGACGCGGACGACGAACTGCCCTTTGCTCACCATCCGCAAACCTCGGCCTAAAGTCGTCGGGAATAGACTTGATGCCATCATTCTCTTGTCTGTATTTCAATTTATTTGAAGTCTTTGTATCATGTCTTTTTCTATTAATCGTTGAAAGATTAGAGCTGGAACTCACGAGTGGCGTGTTAGCAATGGTAGATATAACTGTAGCCGTCGAGGCGTCGGCGGCAGCTTTTGACGCTCGACGGCGGTCGTCGACATTCCTACAAATGGAGATCAGTGGCAGCTTTTGCGCCATCGGCACATAGCGGATATCCCAACCTTACGTACAAAGCGTTTTGGAAACCCATTCATTATGCATACAGCTAAGTTGTGGAATTCTCTGCCCGAGTCTGTGTTTCCTGATAGCTACAACCTAGGGGTATTTAAGACAAGAGTAAATAGGTTACTTCTAGGCAAGCATGCTCCATTGTCGGTCACATCATGGCTTACCGTCAGATGAGATAGTGGCCAAACGCGAGCCTATCAATAATAAAAAATAAAAAAAGCCGGATGTGTTTCAAGTGTCACTATAGATCGATAGCTGCAGCTACCTCTGCTGTTGGCGAAATACCACTCGTGTGTATAAACCCTTAGGTAGTATGCTACAATAATTTTGACTAAAATGATAGCTACCAAAAATCAACAGGTGAGTATAATAAAAATCGTAGTACATAAAATCAAATGATTGTTGATTTTAAATATTTTCGATAGCAAGTGCACGTCGACACGGGTCAACGGTAGCCGTCGACGCTTCGGTGGCAGCTGTTGACGTTCGACATTCCCACAAATGAAGATCATCGGCAGTCGTCGTTTGTGTCAATTGTCACTATAGCTCGACGGCTGCCATCAAAGTATCGACATCTGCCGCCGCCCCTTTTCGACGGCTACAGTTACCTCTGCCATTGGCGAAATAACACTCGTGTGTATGAGCCCTTAGTCAAAATACTGTTGAAATTTTGTTAAAAAATATAGCTGAATAAAATCAACAGGTGAGTGTAATAAAAATCTCAATTCATCAAATCAAATGAGGCTTGATTTTAAATATTATCGATAACAACCGTAATGTGCACGCACGAGGGACTTGATTTCACCCTTTTTCGTTTCGATAATAAATTGAATATTACACAGAAAACTCGCATGAAATCAGCATATATTAATATTTACTTATTAGACAGTGTGGATATTAAGATATTATTTATTATGACAATATGACAGGTATTCATTATGCCTCATTGGTCTGCTGGCGTGTGCTATTACTGAGTTTGACTCTCGTGTCGGTTAAATTGTTATTTGGTGTCAGCACCGAATTTTGGATTTTTTACCACTTGATAACAAAAATTCTCCACGGTCCTAGCTATTGGGCATCGACCCTGCTGAGCCCCTACGATTTGCTGACATCTCTTTGAGGAGCGCCTGGATCACTACGCGCTTTTGACTACTGAACTCGGTCCGTTAATTACCGGAAAGCCGGACGACGACCTACTCATTGCTCGACGTCCGCAAGCCCGCGTCTACCGTGGCTGGTAGTCGGGGTTGGAATTTCGGTGGCCTTCGTTCTCTTACGCGTGCGACCTCCTCCTTTGCTAGCATTACTGCTTCGCAGGAGGCGACAGCCTGCTATTCCTCCTCGTTCTGGATCATGCCGATTGCCTCCATGAGGACACGGCGAGATTTTCATCAAATGCGGAGGCAAACTTCGTGCAAGGGCGGATCCAGGGGGGGAGTTATGGGGGTCATGACCCCCCCTGGGCTAGATCCAGGACTTAGGACTAATTAAAATTGCGAAACATAATTTTTTTTTTGGCACAACATAGATCTTACGTACTTTTTACCTGTAAGTATTTTTATTATAAAAATTAAATAATAACTTCGGGTGACTTGACAACGACTATGTGACGGGGCTGCGTGGAACGGGGTGGGTTTTTTAGTCAGTAAGAATTTGACACTATCTCCCGCTCCGCTCAAGGACGGGGGATGTCAATGCATGATTTTTCATGAATTTGAATGATTTTTACCCACCAAAAATAAAAATAAATACGACTATGTAACCCCCCCTGGCGCCAAAGCTGGATCCGCCCTTGACTTCGTGAATAATTGGGAATATCGCTGAGAGACAAAGGGACAATGTAAAAAAAAAGAAAAAAAAAATTTTTAGAAAAGATTTCTTGTATATTTGTTAGGTCGGAAACTTTTCAGACCACCTGTGTACACCTGGTCCTTTCAAACTTTTTTGTCCTATTCGTTATTTGAATCAGAAAGTGTTGTAGTTATCTTTTTTTTGGCAGTTTGACTATTTTTATATCAGTGGGAAATGATCAAATGACGCCTAACAAAGAAAGTTGAGAAATATAAAAGAAATGATTCTGTGATGAATTTACCTTTTCGTGGTCAATTTTAGGATTTCGGTTTTTTCTACTTTTGACTACAAAAATATGATCAGTGACGGGTACATATGGAGCCCCATTTTTTTGTGTACTAATTAAAAAGTAGGGGTGTAAACAATTAAATTTTACTACTAACTAACCTAAAATAATAATTTGTACAAACGTGTAAAAACGGGGAAAACTCATAGGGCATCTAAAAATTCGTCCACATCGATGTCTATGGGAAAAATGCCCAGAACGCTGACAGCATTGCCACGCTGGATGGCAATGCTGATTCGTTGACTGAAGAAAAGTTCAGTCCAATTATTTATTATAATAAAATATCAGTCCTGTTCCAGTCCTTCGACGTTTAGTCCATACTTTCTCACTCTACCTTAGAGCAAGAGAAGTCGATCTTCCAACTAAAAAAGGTACCTACTCATTCATCTAATGAGGAGGCTTCGCAAATGGGAGGCTTGCATGATTAATACTTATTAATGTAGGCTGAGGAAATAATTAAACATAGACATGCAAGAAAGAGATTAACTTAGTTCGAGAATCACTTGGGTCAAAGCAAATAAAGTTTATAAGTAAGATTGTCTGATTCAAGTCCAATCAGTAGTATTGTATTTATTAGTAATAAATGTATTTTTAATATTAGCTTTAATTCATTAAACCCCAGGCGAACGCCGGCGATCGCCCTCTAATTGTCTTTTTTAGAGGGCGAGGGCGAGGCTAAATGACAGACATACTCGTATTAACCTTTTAATCGTGGAAATTACAGACACAATAGAAAGACAATAAGTGCGCAAACGTTCGCTTGGGGTTTAATGAATTAATGGGTGAGCAAAAGTAAAAATCAAAAAGGCAGCCCTAGAACGCAAAGTGTAACTGAAGGAACACCTGCGAGTTTTAATTAGTAAAAGTCTGACACCTGTCTCTCGCTCCACTTAGTACGGGAGAAGTCATACGATGATTTCCCACTAAAATAACTACTAAAATAAAGCAGAATAAATTGTAGCGCGATTAAATGCATTTTTTTTTTTTATATATATATAAACTGGTGCTTGACGGCGACCCCACCTGATGGTAAGCAGTGATGCAATCATTGATAGTGAGGCGCACTAGTTTATTATGAGCCTATTCACTTTTGCTTTAAATACACCTAAATTAATAATTAATAAATAAATAATCAGACGGGAAGACAAATAGTTGTTCAAATCTTCCAAGTCCAAGTCCAAGTCTTTCCAAGGAGTATAGTGTTACTCAGCAACTGGGTTGTGAAGGTCTGATAGGCAGTCGTTCTTTAGAATACACTGGTATTCAGCCGATCCCAAGAAAGTTGGGAAAAAGCTAAGGTTATGATGACAATGTTTAAAGACTGCTAGCAAATCAGTGATTTTAAACAAAAAAATAATGAAAATCAGCTTTTTTAACGAAAAAATCTAGACCTAGAATAAAAACTTTTTATCTTTTAAAAACTTTTCTAGGCGCGTTGAAACAAAATCCCATCTGCCGCATGTACCATCAATTCAATTTGAGTGGTTAGCCCCGTCACTCACAGTCGTAAGGCGGTAGACACACTAGAAACAAAAAGCTACGACATTGTATTTCTATAGGGAATAAAATAGAATTCTAGCTTGTGGATTTTGTGCCTAGGCTCCAATTTAAAAGTTGTAAACAATTAATGATAAATGATCTTTATTTTGCAAGTAGGTTTTTATATGTCATTTTTTTTTTCGTCAATTAAAACTCGATGAGGCCGGTGTTTCCTAGTTGACTACCCTGAGAAGAAACACCGAAATAAACTCTTATAGGTAGGCCATGGTATCAAACACAGGCAGATGAGTTATTTTGTGTAACGCATATTATCTCTTCTGCTCTTCAAACGGTGATCGAAAAACCGACATCTAAAAGAATAATATCGAAGACATAAATGACATCGCGTGGCGTGGATCAAATGTAGCTCTACAAGTCTAATTTCTAGATAAAATGATTGACTGGCCTGTTGGTCTAGTAGTTAGTGGCCCTGACTGCTATACCGGAGGTCGTGGGTTCGATTCCCACCCAAGACAAATGTTTGTGTGATGAGCACAATCAGTTGTTCTGTATCTGGGTGTAATTTATCTATAATATGTATATATTTAGAAATATCTGAGTATGTTTATCAGTTGTCTAGTACTCATAAAATAAGCTCTGCTTAGCTTGGAACTAGACGGCGTTTTGTGATAGTTGTGTGAATATTATAATCATTCTATCTATTCAGAAAAATCTCATAAAAACCCACAAATAGATAGACAAACAGATCGAAACTCTGTCCTATAATATGTAAGTTTTGACTGGATTTCTCGAACCAATACATTCGTGGCTGTCTTAAAACTCTCAATAATCTGATACGCTTCTACTAAGGCAGGTGTAATGTTAAAACAGTATTGAATAACAGCAGGTGGCCCAATTTCACGGGTCGACAACTCCCCACGTCTCAACCCAGACCTGAAGCCGAGCATACCCGGTCTTTATTATTCGGTTTCGCATTCCGGGTAAGGGACCTTTATTTAATCAATGTTCCGATATTTACAGTGAACTGTTGAACCCCAACCCAAATATTTAATTTCATATTATTATATCGACGCGTACCGCAAGGACTGGTTTGAGACGGTGCAGGAGAAGAAAGTTTGGAAAGACTTGGGGTAGGCCTTTGCCCAGCAGTGGGACAGCAACGGCTAGAAAAAAAAAAAATATTGTATCGTTTAGTTTTATCAAATGAAATACAGTAAGAGCAGTGGTGGCCGAGTATTAAAAACCCCGACTTTCGAGTTGTAGGTCGCGAGTTCGAACTTAGCCAGGCGCATTACATTGTGTAATTTATTGCATCACCACAGCTCTTAAAACGGTGAAGAAAAACATCGTGAGGAAACCGGCATGTCCTAGAAACAAAAATTCGAAGACATGTGATATTCACCAACTCACACTGGGCCCGCATGGTGGATTACGACCCATTCTCTCTCCTAAAGAAAAGGCCTGAGTCCCGGCAGTGGAAACATTAAAAATGCTGATAGTGATATGAAAATGCGACGAAATTTAATTAAAAAATAATTATAGTCTCTATTGAGCGAAAATTATTATAACTGTGCGTTTAATATAATACTATGAAGTTATTCGTGGTATAAAATTATTAGCAGCATTGAAACTTTAATCTAAGATTATCTCACACAAAAGAAATTAAAAAACAGTTTGCGGTCCCTGGGTATTAATTTTCAAGAGCATTGAACGTCAGACGTCGACCTCGGATGTGGCACAAGGTAATCTTAGATAGAGAAAATGGTATATAAAAAGTTTGAAAACAAAAAAAGAAAGAAAGTTTGAGCAATAGGTAGCGTAGCTCGCGGTCCGACCGTCCGGTAACCGTCCGGACCAAACCCAAGTCGTAGACGGCGCGTACTCCTCCATGCACGTCTCACAAAGACGTCATCAAACCCTAGGGGCCCAGCAGGATCGAAGCCTGCTGGGACCAAGGGTTTGTTTCTGAAAGTAGAGCTCGGCCCTGGTATGAAAGGCAACGGTGGTACAGGACGATGTACGGCGTTGCGCCACCGGTACATGGTGGACATCCCACCCATACGAACAAAGCGTTCTGGAAACACATTTACTGTGCGTACAGCCAAGGAGTGGAATTCCCTGCCGGACTCTGTATTTCCTGATAGCTACAACTTAGGGGTCTTTAAGTCAAGAGTGAATAGGTTACTTCTAGGCAAGTGTACTCCATCGTCGACCACATCATCGCTTACCATCAGGTGAGATGGTGGTCAAACGCGAGCCTATCAACAACAAAAAATAGGAGTGGGTTTTTACTCAGCAAATGTCTGACACACCCTCGCGCTCTACTCAAGAGCGAGAGAGGCCATTAGATTTTCCCACCTAAAAAACCATATAAATCATATCCATGATTGTGACCTTAAAACCACAGAGGTTATAAACTGTTCGTATAATTCCAGAGCGAAAACTTCACAAATCTGAATAAATGATGTTTCTGTAATGAACTCGGGTAAAATTTAAAGTTAGTAACAGAAGGAAACAAATACTGGCTATAAAATAGCTGATTGGAAGTTACGAAGAAATTAGTAACAAGTTTCAATAATTTTACTTGTTTAACGATAAGTTGGTTAGCGAAGAAAATTTTACATTAAATATTCTTACATTATATTATCCAATATTGGATTACTCGCGTAGGGCGTATTGTAGTCTTGTGAAATGAGTTAAAAGTGAATAAGACTATGGAATTTACGAGATTTGAAATTATTATACCTCTTGAAATAATTTATTTATTCAATGCTTTATGGACACAAAAGTACAAAGACGGACTTAATGCCTTAGGCCTTTTCTACCAGACAACCTTTGGGTGGTTCAGAGAAAAATAGTGAGGGGTGCAATAAACAAGAGAGAGAAGGCAACAATACATACAACACAACAACACACAACAGTACAAGAATACATTTAAGTACTAATTAACTATATAATAATAATTAAAAAAAAGACGCGTGGCACTCGGGGACTGCCGCGGTAAAGCTATTACATAGCATCACTCATTTGTTTTCTTATCGGTCACCATGAGTGAGAGGAAAAAGAGTGGTTCAAAATAAATGAGTGGGGGGTGTTAGGTTATTTTCGTTACGGAATTTCTGGATTCGGTCTCCACGCTCAAGGCCCGCGATAGAAGCTATGCAATAGCTTAATAAAATAAAATAATCTTTAATTGATGACATCCATATTGGTTAGTAAACTTTTGAGAGAAAACTTTCAACCTATGTTAGTAACCTTAATAATTATCTATTTTAAAACAAGGTGGTTATTTTTGAAACATCGGTGAACAACATCACCTAACAAAGGAGAATCGTACCGGTCCGCTATGGTCTTCAAGATGGAGTTGGAGCTAGCCCGCACTCTGCAGAACAGAGAAGCTGATTTCTGTCTAACGATGGCGTGGAAGCCATCGACGTACGCCTCTGCAAACATACCTGATGCACTGCAGAAGCGGGGCAGCCCCATCAACATCCTGAACCCGTTATTATATTGGACCCGCAAAACATTCATAGTCCGCTGAGTATAGTAGTCCACAGGCTGCACGTGTAAAACACTTGACAGTACTATATATAATACAATAATACATTATATACTCAAATTAATAAACTACAAACATACCTAACTAATAATGACTTTCAGTAGGAAACAGCCTGCGGATGTTATTTTACAGTTTGTATTATTTCATTTTCCACTTTTGATGGCTGGGAAATGGTTGCCTGGGAAAACCATTTAAAACAAATTTTCTATTGGGCTATTTTGATAGCTGACTCAATCTAAGTTCTTTAACTTTTAAGACTGAAATGGAAAACCATTCCAGTCTTAGTGCCTATTTCAAGTTTGAAGAAATTTCTTCCAAAAACCGAATTTCTTAAGAAAACAGTGCTATGGAACGAACAGGCCTCGATCACCAAGCCATTTGAGCCAGCAAATTGGAGACACGTGTCTTGAAAATTTTAACGAACTTTAGGATCTTGAGAAGCATTTGTCTGGTGAAAATAAAGAAGTTTCAGCAAACTAGGTCACATTGGATTTTAGTTTGGCGATTCGTTAAATTGTTAGTTTTAAATCGTTAGGACTTAGAGTTAGGTATAAATACGACATAACCTTAAGAATCGTAAAACTTAAGTGGTAATGAGCACAGGGTAGATTGTTCGCAGAACAGATCGTTTTGAAACCTTTTGGACCTGAATGCTCTTGCATAGAACCAGTCGTGTGATAAGTAGTAGTAAAACATGGGGGACACCTAAATCTAACAGCGAGCCTCTTCTGATTGAAATAATGATAATGGTTAAAAATAATCATTTTGTAAATCAGAGAGACCAAAACATACACACATATCAATCAATTATCAGTTCGCATTACAAGATGTAAAAACTAGAACATTGAGACCAAATAAAAATCTTCTTCTCTACTTTAATAAAATTGCCGTAATCTCAAAAACATATCACAAAATAAAGTCCTAAGTACAATGCCAAAATAAAATAACAGTAAGAAATAATCCAATCCAAACGCTTGAAAATATTTTAAAATTCCAAGGACCGTAATTATGTCGAAACCACAACTTATGGCAACGCCAAAACATCATGAATTTTAACTGCTTTCCACACGAAATGGTGTTCATTGTTGGTTAGATTAAATTCCTAACACGGAAGTCTGAGTATTTTCATAAAAAATTGAGCGCAATATAAAATAAACAGAAGTAACTTCTAGAAGTTGGGCTAATAACGGAAAACTGTGGGGGTAAAGCTCATTGCAGGTTATGTAGCTATGAAGTATTTACGGCTGTGCGTAGACCAAGTTTTCTAAACTTTTATTGCTCACAGACCGCAAACAGATCCAAGTTATTGTTGTCTGGGTTGCAGCTTGAAGCCGAGTTTGTTGAATAAAAAAATAGCGAAAGAATAGGAAGAAAAACAATTATATTTCCTTTAAGTTATAAAATAATGCATTTGAATGATGAACTTAGTTGATGTAAATGCTTTTTAGGATTCCATGCCCTAATAAGCACCCTAATGCTAAAAGTGATCTGCTGTCCATCTGTCTGTCATCATGCTATATCTCATGAACCGTGATAGCTAGACAGTTGAAATTTTCACAGATTATATATATCTGATGCCACTATAGCAACAAATACTAAAAATAGAATAAAATATATATTTGACTGGGGTTCTCATACAACAATAGTGATTTTTTTACCGCTCTTTTGCTGCGGACGGTATGAAATTCTTTATTCTTAATTGTACACATTTTTAACAATTAACAAAATAGGACATTTGATGTACATAGGTGAGCTTAACCCACAACTCATTCACATGGTTTTCCTACAGCAAACCATGTGAATGAAAATTAAATTTTGCATTTGAGGAACCTTAAATGTAAAACAAAAGAAAAAAAATAAACATATAAATTGAATTTAACTTAAAACTAAAAATATGTTAAAGAGACATACACATCACAAAATACATAAACATAATATGAACAAAAAAAAATTCTTCGTTTGCAAGTCCAACTCGCACTTGGCCAGTTTTTTATTTTGAGTTTATTCTATTGTCGATACAAAACGGTAAGGATATGTTTTAAGACAAAGATATCCTTAACTATCTACCACTGCTATTCCTACCTCCAATAAACGAGTCCATCAACCGAAACATGAGGGAACGGAACTGTGACGTGTTCACGAATCCGAACTGAGTATTGAAGTCCGAATGCTTTCACAGAATTAATGGACACGATTGACTAACTTCTGGAACATGGAGTGCAGAAGCGATGAAGATGTGGCACTTAGTGTTGTATTTATACAAAAATGAAACTATGAACTAATTTACATTTGTAGGTTTACTTTAAAGTGTTGCTATACACACAGGACAGACAGACAGGTTGCTGACAGATTTGTCTATACAGTTGAGTTGTACAAGTAAACCATTATTGACAGCATCGTCGCTTTATGTCAGGTGAGATAGTGGACCATGGTGTAGAGGTGTGAGCATGGGATAGTGGATGATAGCATAATTGTCTAAAGTCAACGTAAGTGACATTTGACTGCACGGTTGGCACAAAGGTTCAGCGATTTGCTGCTGTGTTGCGTGTCGCGGGTTCTATTCCCGCACGGAACAAAAATATTAGTAGATATGGCCTACAGATAGCTTTTTTTTTATGGTGGGAAAAATCATGCATTGACATCTCCCGCCCTTGGGCGGAGCGGGAAATAGTGTCAGACTCTTACTGACTAAAAGACCCACCCCGTTCTTTCTAGCCTTTATACCGGGGCTCGAGCGCCTTTTCGGATAACCCTGGCCCTAGTAGGCTTCGACCCGGCTGGGTCCCTGCTGACAACTCCTTGAGGCGTGCGGGAACAGTGCGCGCCGTCGACGACTTGGGCTTGGTCTGGACAGTTACCGGACGGCCGGACAGTGAGCTACCCATTGCTCACTGTCCACAAGCCCGCACCTTCGGTGGCCGGAAATCGGGATCAGAATCCTGGCGGCGGCGGCGGCGATAACGCCGTAGCCTGATGCATTCGGCCTCCTCCTTTGCGAGCATTACTGCTTCGCAGAAGTCGGCGACCGCCTGCCACTCCTCCTCCCTCGGGACCATGGCCTCAAACAAGTCCCGGCGCGAGAGATCTCCGCCGCCGATCGCCCCCACGAGGGCACGGCGATGCTCCGCCCAAGCAGGGCACACCTCGACTGTGTGCTCCACCGTATCATCCGGGCGTTCCGCACAGTGGCGACACCCGGGCGTCACCTCCACATGAATCCCGTGCAGGAAACTCCCGAACGAACCATGTCCGGTGAGTACCTGCGTCATGCGGAAGGTAAGGACGCCGTGAGGTCTTTCCAGCCACGCCTCAAAGAGGGGACTTACCGCCATGGTTGTGGCGTGCCCAGCCTAAAGATAGCTGTTCTGGGTCTTATGTATGTGAGTTAACATGTTTGTGAACGCACCCACGATGCAGGAGTTATTCCTAGTGTGAGGCAAGTTTTAAATAAAATTGTAATTTGAAATGCGGTCGATGTGGCGACGCTTTGGGGAGGCCTATGTCCAACAGTGGACGTCGGCTGATATGGTGATGATGATGACTGTACATGTACACTTCTCTGCAGCCTTTTGCATTATTATGCCAAAATTAGTCTGAACGTTCACGAATGACGCTTCAAATAGGCACCAAAAATTAGCTGTTAATGTTAAACATATGGAAGAGCTTGTCTAGTGGTAAGTAATAGAGGTCAGTGCCTTGATACCATGTAACACCTCTCTATAGTTTCTACGATCATTGTTCTCTAACAAGTTGGCAGTCTCCTAATGGGCGTGTCAACGCTTCCGAGCTCTCCGGACAAAGATGTAATTATTGTCGTATCGAGTTTACTTTATTAAAGCTTCAGAGAAAATGATAGGACTGTCTTGTGCAAGATTTTGTTTCAGGACAATGGTTTCTGAGAAAAAAAATGGTAGGAATTTGTTGTGAAACTCGATTAGTTGTATTATTATAAGCAACTAGCCTTTGTCGGCATACATAAAATATAGTCTATGTCACTCAGAAATAAAACAGCTTTCTATGTTTTTATCAGTGAAAAAATTTTAGCTATCGGACCAGCACTTTCAGATATTATTTATTTAATTCTTTATGCACAAAAGAGTACAAAGGCGGACTTAATACCATAGGGCATTTTCTACCAGTCAACCTTTGGGTGACGCAGAGACAAATTGTAGTAGGTGCAATAAATATATACCATTACATATAATTAAAATACATCATACAAATACATAACTATAAAATACAAATACACTATATATAAGATGTTACCTCCTACAATCATAAAAACTAACTTTATCTTATTATAATATTAGTGTAGATTTGTCTTATACTTGGCCTGAACTTTGCGGAGGTTGATGATAGATTTTTGGCAAAGATTAACACATTCGAATTTAATTGACTGCACAATACACATCAAGAACTTTTCTATCAATCAACCTTTAGATTAAAAAGAGTGCTTATATTGCACACTGTGGTAGGAGTACAATATCACAAACACTTCAAGGTTTTTTTTTTTTAATTTTCTTTAATCTAACTATTTCAAGTACTTCGTCTTCTTAAAACAAAACTAGGAGTGGAATTCCCTGCCGGAATCAGTGTTTCCTGATAGCTACAACTTAGGAGTCTTTAAGTCGAAAGTGAATAGGTTTCTTCTAGGCAAGCGTGCTTCATCATCGACCACATCATCGCTTACCATCAGGTGAGATGGTGGTCAAACGCAAGCCTATCATTAATAAAAAAAAAAACTTCTAATTAAGTCTTTAGACGTTGAATATTCTAAACGCCTCTAGAATCACACATCTATAAACGGGGGCGAACAAAAAAAATCACTTCTACCACTCTGGGTGGAGCGGAAGAGCATATCAGACTTTAACCGACCAAACCCATCTATGTCTCGATCATTTGCCTTGTACATTTCAGGGCGCAACTCTTTCGAAATTTCTTTCAGTCCTAATATATATCAAACCTATTGGCCATGTTTACTTTTGCTGGCATCTCTTTTAAACGCGCGTGGTATATAACGCGCTGTTGACTCCGACCCTTGCTCGAGCCAGCCCGTGCCGCTGAGCGGTAGTCTAAAATTCCCCTTTAATAATAATAAGAATTTTTGCTCGATCCAGCTCGTCCCTTGCTGCCCTACACCAGCGACGCCCTAAGCCGAGGCTCGTACCCCACAGGGGGTGCAATTAGCGTAGTCGCTTAGTTTATAAGTTAGTATAATAAGCCCTGGCTGGAGGCTTTGATTATCAGGGCCGCCACAGGCAAGTCCGGTTAAGCAGCCGAAAACCTCCTCGGTTGACCTGCGAGAGCCCACACACAAAAAAAAGAGTTTAGTACTTACCGAACGGTAGAATGGCTAGTTACCCATTGTTCACAAGCGCGCGCCTTGGATAACCGGGATTACTCTGTAATTCCCGCCTCCCTGGTAACTGATTTCAACCCCAACAATGTACCTAGTGAATTTCGAATAAAATGTACGATACGTCTAAACGCCATATTTGCATGGGTCGCACTAAAAAGTCTAACAAAACTAATACACTTTCGAAATTCGGTTGGTGCTTGGGACGGGCTAAGTCCACAAAGAAATGCAATACCCCACTTGACTTAGCCGAATGAAATGTTTGAAGTTCTCTTTTGAACGTTTGTATGTATGGGAGATTTGTGGAGAAGGCGGATTGTAATACGGAGATGCTGTGATACAATTGTTTGAGAAGCCTTTCTTTCAGATTATTGCGTTTTCATTCATGTACACTATGTTCTGCATGTTCTGCAAAAAATACTAGTTAATTGAAACTGCTTTATGAAGTATAGTGCTTCAATTCAGGACCCTATTGCTAAGACTCCGCTGCCCGTCTTTCTGTCACCGGACTGTACCTTATAAAATTTCAACCTTCTAGCGATATTAAACCTTGCTATCACAGTTGAAATTTTCCCAGATGATGTATGTGTTTTCCCATATATGTTCATGTCTCGCTGACAAACCTCGAGCCTAGACTTCTGCTGAAGTGTCAAAGTCCAAAGGCCATACCGCAAGCTCTTAACGTGATCTTTTTGACGACCTTAACTGGATTGTTAAAGGGATTGCACTATTTAGGGTGAATAGCTCTATCTCTTTCTCTCGCTCGCACGGTTGATATTTTAACACGCCATGGCAAAGCCCTTGGTTTATACTCCGTACGTAAGTGTAGAGAAAATGCACATGTTTAATAAAATCATATCCATAATCAGAAAATAGGTAATGTACCCACTATCATTTTCTTTTATCCAGTTCATAATATACTTACCTATGTTTACCTAGTTATTATAATATGATATTCTAATATGATCCTTTGCCGGTTGACCGAAGACTAGACGAATAAATCTTTCTGTAGCAACTATCAATTATTCATGCTGTGTGAGACCGGAGAATATTTTGTAATATAAAGGTCAGCGCAGACAGAGAGGAGCATAGTATTATTAATAAAAGTGCAACAATAAAATAAAAGCAAATTTATTGATAAATTATTATCAATAAATGATTATGATTATGATTAGCAAATGCTTAAACTTGACAAAAAATGCTCGCGCATCGTCGAAGCCGCATGCACCGCCGCCGTGCGCGCGCTACTTCTAGTCGGCGCCCGCAACGTACGCACAGTATTGTCACTGAGTTCAAAGATCCCTCTTTGAACTCAGTGACAATACTGTGTTTTTATTTTTAATCTGAAGTCAAATCATACACAAACATCTTGACAAACTGGCATGTTTCGGTAGAATGGTAATAATCCACAACGCTTTACTTGCGCAGGCTCGCGAAGTCGCGCGAATGCTCTAGCATACGCAATCCATCATTCGCGAGAATTATTCCTCTGTCTGCGCTGACCTTAAGTTGTATGTGTGGTGCCCTCACGTATATTTAAATGTGTGGAAGTCTTGGCTTCCTCCTTATACAAGAATACATTGAACTTTCAACTGTGCGGTTTAAGTTGCTCATACTTCGGTAGTTCCATTGATGCTGCAGCTGAAAGACATGCACTGACAAGACGTCCAACCAAAGCGTCATCTCTCAATATCATTATAGCTCAGTCATTACTGACATAAACTCAAAAAACCACTCCTGTATCGTGGGTTCGTTGCACTGCAACGAAATTTTTTTTGTAAGGTGTGATTTTAGTCGGTAAAAGTCTGACACACACTTTCGCTCCACCACAAAGCGAGAGAAGTTCTTATATGATTTCCCACCTCGAAAAACAACAAGTGAAACTCGCTAAGCTTTATTTTTTCGACGCTTTTCTGGTAGGCGCTACCATCCTAGCTTAGTCCGTTCTAGCTTAGAATTGTAGTGGTCACCATAAAGTGGTGAGTGGGTCGGAAAAAACCATTAGAAAAAAATGTTCCTTCATCATCGTCATTAGCGTCATCTACAGCTCAATTTCCCCACTGATTGGCATATACCTCTTTTTTATGTGCCAATCCGTTCCTCTGCTATTTTCATTCAGGTTTTACCCATAATGCCATAATGTTACTTGTGTAGCGACATTTATGGCGCCACATAAGAACTACAAAAATACGCAATCCTGCAACGAACCATTAAAATTCTCCGCGCGATTTGAATATAAATAATATGACAGCTCGAAATCATCTATCGGGCAGTTGCCCACCAGACATAACACCCATCTGGTCAAAGGATCCTCCCTTTTCAACGGAAGTTTCCTTCCGGGACTTTACTCTCCATTCCGCAAATCTCTAAACTTGTAAACTTCTTTTTCTCTTGGATAGTATGTTTGATGGTTTATGTAAAAACTTTTTGTTAACTGTAGGACATCACACTGCTGTCTTCGTCGTCGTCCTACTCGTATCTGTACATTCCTTTAATATGATAGCATTTTATTAAATCAATTTAATTTATTACATACACAACTAAAAACTAAAATTACAGTAAATTAAAAAAAAACTCTACGCCATATTTAAGTTTGATTTTAGTTAGTTGCAATTAACTAACTAAAATCAAACTTAAATATGGCGTCAAAAAAACTCTTCCACATGGCTTTCGACTGGTAATGTGCCCAAAAGGCTGGTGGCATTGCCACGCTGTTTGGCAATACTTATCCTCTGTCCGAGGTAACTGCCCTTGGGTCACGCGTGTCAACTAGACGTTTCGACAGATCTTTAAACAATAGCATTATGTACTATCCAAATACTTATTTCAAATAAAATTTCTCGTTTAGTCAATTTGTTCTGTGGCTTCTAGAACAAAACGTAGGAGAAACAACATAGCACGTTATTCCCAAAGCGCCTATCGCCTCGATCTGTCTAGTTTCACGTTACTGCAGACATATCCGCGTACAAACAATATACTCGTATACGAGATAACCCAACGCCAAAGCTTTGTTTTCCGTATTCTTGCAACGCCAATGTAAAGAAAAATACAGGATGTTTTTTTAAGCTTTTGCATAGCTTCTATCGCGGGCCTTGAGCGTGGAGACCGAATCCAGAAATTCCGTAACGAAAATAACCTAACACCCCCCACTCATTTGTTTTTTGAGCGTGGTGACCGATAAGAAAACAAATGAGTGAATAATTAAACAAAATTCAATTCAATGTGTGAAAGTGTAACCTCAATTAATATCAAAGAAAAAAAACACTGCATAAATAAAATAAATAAATAATTATAATTGCATAAGTTGATAAAAATGCTATGCAATAGCTTTTTCGCGGCAGTCTCCGAGTGCCACACGTCTTTTTTTTTTTCAATTTTGCTCTGTGTTGCACTATTCGGCAAAGTTCTACCCGCATTCCAATATCTATTATCTTCTTAGGGAAATCTATATCAAAATCCATTTATATTATACCACGTAACATAGTGAACTCCTTATTTTCAATAAGAATCTAATTTATCGTAAAAAATAGTAATCGTCGTAGTATATTTATCGTAAAATTCAGCTCATTGTATTTGAAACAACCTATTCAAAAATAGTCTATTTCAAATTCTCGCAATTTTTTTTTTTTATAGTGTTCAAAATTATCCGTTAGCTGGTAAAAGTAAGTACAGTAAAAATAAAACTAACAAAATTTGTAAATGATACAGATGTAGCAGAAGTTTGTTGATATTACGTGCCTAATTTTAGTGTTTTGTTATATGTTCAGCAGAGTAGCCATAATATCTTATCAAAACAACAACAAAAATACGAGTTGGGAATTCACAACAAATCAGTTGGTTTATTATTGTATATTACACTACCTATGAATCATACTTTATCTCCTTGACTTTATTAAAATTTTTACTTATATAAATAATCTATATAATATAAATATAATGACTGTTGCTCCATTAATTCCAATTATTTGTAGTAAACAATGATCAAGATCTCTGAATCAACCTTGATTGTTGAACCAGTGTTGATTACATCAGATTTCATTTTACCTTAATAATTACCCAAG
The DNA here is from genome assembly GCA_929112965.1 of Mythimna albipuncta. NCBI lineage: Eukaryota > Metazoa > Arthropoda > Insecta > Lepidoptera > Noctuidae > Mythimna > Mythimna albipuncta. The sequence continues at coordinate 16,407,999 of OV815969.1, forward strand.
TCGTCTGACTTTTTAGACAGACTCTATAAAAGTGGTCCACATTAAAATACACCATGTGTAGTCGGGTTCATAGGTCGCAGGTGCGGCGCCGGGGTCACACTGCGGTTTCACCAAACCGACTCAGTTTATTAATAATTTCATGAAATATGTTCACGAGTGTATGTCGCAGGTCGCGACGCTTTCATTCTGATGCTCAAACTCTTAATATAGGAAAGGAAAATACTATTATAGTATTGGGAATATTTAACCTTCTAAAAAATCTGTTTCTTTTTTAGCCACTAGCTTTTGCCCGCAGCTTCGTCCATGTACATAAAATATATGTCTATGTCACTCAGGAATAAAGCAGCTTAATATCGGTGCAAAAAAATTTAGCAATCGGACCTATACTTCCAGAGATTACCTCCTACAAACAAAAAAGAAAAAAACCGGCCAAGTGCGAGTCGGACTCGCCCATGAAGGGTTCCGTAGCAGCAAGTAACATAATATTAAAGTTCTTGTAATGTGTTGTAACTTTGATCGATGTTTTAATAATAGTGTATTTTTTTCGGTTTATGACGCATTAAAAAAAAACTACTTACTGGATTTAGTTCAAACCAATTTTCGTTGGTAGTTTTTATAGTAATGTACATCATATATTTTTTTTAGTTTCATCATTCTCTTATCTTAGAAGTTAGAGGGGGGGGGGGGGACACACATTTTACCACTTTGGAAGTGTCTCTCGCGCAAACTATTCAGTTTAGAAAAAAATGATATCAGAAACCTCAGTATCATTTTTGAAGACCTATCCATAGATACCCCACACGCATGGGTTTGATGAAAACAAAAATTTTGAATTTCAGTTCTATGTATGGGGACCCCCAAATTTATTGCTTTTTTTCTATTTTTGTATGAAAATCTTAATGCGGTTCACAGAATACATCTACTTACAAAGTTTCAACAGTATAGCTCTTATAGTTTCGGAAAAAAGTGACTGTGACATACGGACGGACAGACAGACAGACAGACAGACAGACAGACAGACAGACAGACAGACATGACGAATCTATAAGGGTTCCGTTTTTTGCCCTTTGGCTACGGAACCCTAACAAAAACAAACTTTACCTCTTTTTTTTTTTCTAAGATAATTAATGTAGATTTTTATTTGCACTTTATTCCGCTTTTCGCTCCCGTGGCATATCTCATATTCAAGGACTACTCAATTTTCCTGGGTAGGAATAAAAATCGCTTCTTCATGAAATACTCCATTTCCATCATTTTAACTGGTCTGTAGTTCTAGTGGTTTGTGGCCCTGACTGCTATGCCGGAGACCGTGGGTTCAATTCCCACCCAGAACAAATGTTTGTGTGATGAGCACGATCATTCGTTCTAAGTCTGGGTATAGTTTATCTATAATATGGATGTATGTATAAATAGAAAAAATACCTCTGCACTGATTAGGGGCTTGTTATTTAATGACAAAACGTCTAGTTGACACTTCACGTGACCCAAAGGCTGGCTTTTACCTTGGACAGAGGATAAGCATTGCCATACAACGTGGCAATGCCGCCAGTCTTTTGGGCACATTACCAGTCGACAGCGATGTGGAAGAGTTTTTTGACGCCATATTTTAGTTAGTGTATTTTAGCGTAGGGTTTTATTATTTATTTATTTATTTTGTAATTTATTGTAATTATAGTTATTAAGTTTTTTATAAGTGGAAATAAAATGTTACAAAAAAAAAAAAAAAAAAAATTTAATGACATTTGACATTTTATTTATTTGTAAAATAATTAATTATTTTGAATGGAAAGAAAACAATAAATATTTAATAGAAATATCTATTTAAGTATGTTTATTAGTACTCATAACACAAGCTCTGCTTAGCTTGGGACTAGGCAACATTGTGTTAGTGATATGTTGAATATTAAAATTATATTATTAGGTATTATTTCTGTGAAAGAATTTTCAGAATCGGTTCACTACTAACAAATTTCACCTATTTTTAATCATATTATATCACACTAATATCATAAAAGCCATAAGCTTGTGTGTACAAACAGTAAAATAAATTTTACCTTTTATAATATTAGTGTAGATAATAATGCCTATTAAATAAGATGATAAAGGCATTTTACTATAGTTTTCTTTTTCTCCTTAAAGTATATGCTTCCAGATTAGTCCCTTTTATTTCGAAATTCAGTTTTGATGATGGGGTCCATAAAGAATCGGGGGAATTCCTCAAATGTTATATGCTACTGTATAATGACTTTGATATTTTCATTGAGAACTTTAGCATTTACAATCAAAAAGTAAAATTTCAAGAAGTAGAACGTATGAAAAAGACCAGAAATGGCCAGCGGAACTTCATACTCACATAGATATCAGAATGTATATAGTTAAGCGACTCATCATCATCATAATTTCAGCCGATATACGTCCACTGTTGGACATAAACCTCCCCCAAGTGTCGCCACAACGAACGTTCCTGCGCGTCTCGCATCCATCGGTTTCCCGCAACCTTCACCAGGTCATCGGTCTACCTTGTAGGAGGCTTTCTAACGCTGCGTCTTCCAGTACGCGGTTACCACTCCAGAACCTTTCGGTCCCAACGGCTATCTGTTCTGCGAGCAATGTGCCCTGCCCGTTGCCACTTAATTTTGGCAACTATGACTTTGACTTTGTTATGCAACTACTTATTATGACATTAATTGAAATTAATGGTATAAATAAGTTCTTCTGCTGTACACGTGCCGTGAGGAAGTGTCAGACTTTTACTAACTAGATAATTTATCATTTATAGCCTGCTGTCCGACCGGTTAGCGGATAACCGTCCGGACCAAACCCAAGTCGTCGACGGCGCGTGCGGGAACAGCACGCGCCGTCGACGACTTGGAATCAAGGAATGCTACGAAAAGCAACGAAGGAACAGGGTGGGTTTTTAGTCAGTAAAAATCTGACCCTATTTCTCGCTCCGCCCAAGGGCGGGAGATATCATTAAATGATTTTTCCTACTAAAAACAATCAAACGTGGTTAGCATTTATACCATAAAATTGCAGGATGTAGCAATGAACGTTGTAGAAACGATTACATTTTTAATTGTATCACTTTAAACGATGTGAACTTTGCCACGAATTTTCTATTCGTTTGTTTTGACCACATGACTTAAGGCTTATAGTCCCTTGAACCATCTGACCAAAATTATGTGGACGCACCTCTCGCACCCGCCTAGGCGGCAGTACGCAAATCTGTGCATTTATTTGCGGCCAACAGCGCCCGGAAAGCGCGCGGCTGATCTTTAAATCCATTTTCTTTGCAAAATATTGATTGATTTACATATGCAATGTTCACTTTGAAGAATATTTAACCACCAATTTGTATGTGTAAAAATGTTTCTAAAGACCCAAGCTGTTTCGAAGGAGTAGGAAAAGGTGCGAAAAAAAATTACTAAATATTTTACAAAAGTAGGTATTACTAAGACGAAAAAATCAAATGATAATGTTGTTCATGAATGTATAATAAACATATAATTTTTTCAAACCTATTTTAACCTGGCCGTTACTGATTAGTAGGCTTCAGAAAGTCACTGTTTTATGGCACTTTTCGGGCGCTTGGGCCTTAAGTTAGTGTTCTAATAGCAGTTGTTTGTTAAAAAGAATGAGTAAATATATTTAATGTTTTACATACAAAAGGTGCTGTAAATGTAAACATACTTCAGATAAGAATGGATCAATTGCGGAGCACAGAAACGGGTAAAACCCAAACGAAACTTGAATATTATGAATATTTTTGTTATAGGTCAAAGTTTATCTTCATAATATTTTAATTACTAGCTTTTGCCCGTGACTTCGTTCGCGTTAAAGTCAAAAATGTTTTTATTTGATTTTTTGATTGATTTTGTTTCATTTTATACCGTAATTAGAGACACAATTGAAACACAAGGAGAGAGCGAACGCTTCGCTTTGGGTTTAATGAATTAATAGCTCTCGTTTCGCGACTTCGTTCAAGTTGAAGTTGGAAATACATATTTGTGAAAGTGTATATTAGGAGGCTTTTTTGATGCATCACGCTAATTATAAGAAAGAGTGGAACTATTGAGTTTGGTAAAAGTAGTGGTTCTCATTATTACTATTTTTTTTATTTATTTTATCTATACTATAATATTATAAAGCTGAAGAGTTTGTTTGTTTGTTTGTTTGTTTGAACGCTAATGCTCTGAATCTCTGGAACTACTGATCCGATTTGAATGATTCTTTCAGTGTTGGGTAGTCTATTTATCGAGGAAGGCTATAGGCTATGTTTTATTTTTTTTTTTCAAAATTAGGGATCCGTAATAAAATTGCTATTTTGTAACACAAGGTGTAAAATCGAAAACCTATTTTTGCGTGTGCTGCAAAAACTATTGACAATAGAACAAAATGATATACTACGGGTTTGTAGATCCCATTAAGACCTACAAAAAAGTCCGCGAGAACATATATCTAGCTATCATGGTTTAATCACAATAACCGATTTTGTGTTCAAAATAATTATTAAATCGTCTGAAGAAAAAAAACTACGTTAAATATGTATTGTAATATTAATCTTTATCGAAATTAAGCATTATGTTATTAAGAGTATTTATGCAGAAGTAAAATACTTTTTGTTTCATCTCAATCGGATATTTCGTTTAAAAGTTATCACGTATGTAAGATGCTAAGAGTTGGTACCTATTAATGAGTTATGGGCCATGGAGTTTTTTATCAACATAAAATCCTGTAATAATCTTTTTCGAAATATATTTGTTGGTGATTGTAAGTATAAGAACTTTGAAGAGTATAATAAATACATTTATGAACGCGGTAATTTTGGGAAATACTGATCTGATATGAAAACTGTTTAAATATTAAATAGTCCATTTATTGAGGGAGGCAATTATAGGCAATATTTTATCTCGGTATTTCCACGGAAACGAGAAAAACGCTGGTGAAACCGCGGGGCACAGCTAGTAATTTATATACACACAAATATACAGAAGATATCATATTATTAAAAAAATCGTACAAAGTACTGCTTATTGCACATAGAAATTTCTTCCAGGAGACCTGCAAAAGGAGAGATTAGAAGAGATGTAGACAGTGGTGTGCAGAAATAAGAAAGTAAGAGTATTATTATGTATGTATTGAACTACAATAACATTTTTCATCTACTGGCTTAAACGTGATATTATATAGCTTATAAGTTTGCTCAATAAAAAGAGCGATAAACATTAAAAGAACTTTTTAAATCGGACTATTAGTTCCTGAGATTAGCGCAATCAACCAACCCAACAAACAAACAAACAAACAGCTTTATAATTAAAAAGTATATATTAACAAGTAGAGATTATAAACATGAGGTAGATAAGTGTTTCCCCTTGACCTCACTCAGAGTATATTACTGGCCTGATCTTTTTCTTCTTTTGATTTCAGTCGAACTTCGTTATTCAAGAGCTCGTTGTGTAACTTTCAAAATGAAGCTTCCGTTACTAGTTGTGTTTTCATTCATATTCGTGTTACAAATAAATCAAAGTGAAAACAGTGCTCAGTACTCGCTTTTTCCTGATACACTCAACGTCAACTATACAGGACTATCAGATAAACAGAGCTCAGAGGAATCTAAGTCAGATACCTCTAACATATTCGTCGAAGGCTTCAACAAAATAATGACTTTCATAGAGGATATAGAAAACAAGTTAGAAGAAAATAATATTCCAGAAGATTTAATAGAATTCGAGCATCCAAATGAAGACCCTGTTATCCTCATGAGCAGTATGACTACACCGCAGCTGCTCGCTCTGCACGGCTACCCAGCGGAGTCCCACACGATTGTAACAGACGACGGATATATATTGACAATCCATAGGATACCCTATTCAAAAACATCCAACAATATAACCAGTCCTAAGAAGACAGTGCTTTTGCACCATGGCCTCTTCGGGAGCTCTGCGAGCTGGATAGTAACGGGACCGACGAAGAGTTTGGCTTATATCTTATCTGATGCTGGTTATGACGTGTGGTTGGCCAACGTACGAGGTAATACTTACTCTCGATCTCATGTTTCAAAAAACGTTAACTCACGTGAATTCTGGAACTTCACATTTCACGAAGTGAGCCAACACGATCTCCCAGCAGTCATTGACTACATAACGAAGGTTAAAGGATCGGACGTTAAAATTAATTATATTGGCTATTGTATGGGAACCACTGTTCTATTTGCAATGCTTTCAACAAAAACACAATACAACAACGTGTTAAGAGCAGGATTTGCTTTAGCTCCAGTTGCATATACGACTAATGTTAAAGGTCCGATAAAGATACTGGCGAAGTACAACAATGAATTAGAAGACCTCCTGGAAGAACTCGGGGGGAAAGAATTGCTTCCTCAAAACCCAATTATCAGTTGGTTATTGAAAGAAGCTCTTGAGTTAATTGGTCGCGATGAACTAATAATTGAAAATGATATCCCGGTTTTATTAGGATACAATGGGCAACAATTCAATAAGACGTTAATGCCTTTAATCCTAAGCCAAGGTTTCACTGGTGCTTCTACGAAGACAATAATTCACTACGTTCAAGAGATAAAGCATAGTGGCAAATTTCAAATGTTTGACTACGGTGTAGCGGACAACCTTAAGGATTATGGGACCATGTCTCCTCCTGAATATCCATTACATAAGATCACTTTGCCTATAGCTTTGTTCAGTGCTGAGAGCGATTGGTTATCTAGTGTTGTTGATGCGTCAAAATTGCAAGAACAACTTGTGAATCCAATAGAGCACTATACAGTGCCATTGAAAGAATTTGGTCATTTTGACTTTTTATCGGCTATTGACGCACCAACTCTAGTTTATGCGAGATTACTGCAGTTGTTAGAAGAGGATGTCAGTAAACCAAATTTTCATAATAATATTTTAGATAATAAGATTTAGAGACAATTTTATTTGTATATACAGGGTTTTTAGTGTATGACTTCTTTATCTTAGATTTGATGAATCATGTTTTCATTTGGATTTGTAATTAATTGATTTTTGTTAATATTTTTATAGCCTTTAAAATTGCGGCAAAATGTGCTAGTCCATTGACAATTATGATCTGCAACCCTCGGTAGTGTACCTTAATCCAAAAATAGTTAACGACTACCAAAATTTGAATATTATTATTATTTTATTAGTCAGTTGTATTTTTATTTTATACTTTTAAGCTATGGTACCGTCAGCCAATTTGAAATAGTATGAAAGTTCCATAGTATTGTACCTATAGGATGTAATCATTACAACATTGCCAATGCTTACCTTCCGGCTTCATCATCAAATCCATTCAATGACCTGTAATGAGAGTTTTGTTGCATATCTTCGAAGTTCATCATTAGATCATAATAATATTTCTATGGGACCAATTCAGAAGTAACTATAATAACTATTCAATGAAAAAAATAACTCTCATTTGGAGAATTATTGTTCTGTCTACAATTGACCGTGAAATAAATAAACGAATATCGGGTAAAATGCTAGATAAGAAAAATATGAAGATGTTTTATTAAATAAGATAAAAGCTAGCGTTTTCAAGGCAAACATAAAGCTGGATCCAAGCCAGATAGGCTGACGACCTCACAAAAGTTACTAGAGTTTAAAGACCCCTACTGAAATATTAAGAAGGAATGTGTCAGGTTTTGTTACTATTATTTCTGGTCAATAACTTTGACGTCACCGTACACAGTTAGAAATACTTAATTAGGTACATTATTTGAATTTATAGATATTCACACAAAACTTTTTCAAAAAAAAAAAAATTAAACCGACTTCAATGTAAAAAAAAACACTGAAAAGTACAAAATAACTTTAATTTCGGAAGTCGGTGTTTTTATATAGATAGTTTTGTCTCTTCGTTATTTTATTTCAAATTGGCTGACGGTACTACAACTAAAAAGTATAAAATAAAAATAAAAAACTTTTTTTAAATACGACTAAAATTAAAATTTCATAAGTCGATTTCAGAAATAATACTATTGTTACATTGTATATTAACTTGTTTTTTTTTACATTGAAGTCGGCAGTATTTTTCTTTATTATTTTTTGTACATACAATTTTATAATAATTCCATTAAATAAAATAGGACAGTTGATGTACAAGCTGGCACTGGGGTAGGGTATTTTTTTGGAAATAGATTTTTGTTTTGTTTTATGATTGAAAATTGAATTTTCTTCTATTATTCAACAAGCAATAACTAGAGTCTGTATAAGTAAAACGACTTGGATAATTATTAGGATTTAATGAAAATCTAATATAGTCAACAAGGGTTCAATAATCAAGGTTGATTAAGAGATAGAGATCATTGTTTACTAACAGAAGAACCTTATGAAAAGTATCGAATATAAGTATTTTTTAAATGATTAAATATTATACAAAATTCCCAAGTCGGTTGACTTATTAGACAGACTATAGAAAGAAACAAAATAAAAAGTGTAAAGGCGGAAGAGGCTACAATTAACAGCAATTCTGAACTCGACCATTCTTATCTGGTATAGTGGTCGTTTGTCTAAAGTCTAGGTAGTCTAAAATAAAGCATGTGTTCGTGCGGAGAGATTTATTACCAGTCTTAAAAACATTGGGAAGATAAAATGTTACTTCTTAATGGTAGTAAACAATGTTAAGTTTAAGAAAATGGACTTTTATAAACTTTAAAGTTAGAGAACACTGAGTGGTCAGTTGATTGCAAGTAGGTACTAAAACATTATTATACGAAGTGGTCTGGTTCCATCTGCTCTCCTAAAAATTTATTTATTATGCCGAGAAAAATACCCATGTCGGAACCCTGACATGAATCATTCTTACGTAGGTATATATCAAAATATGAACACACAGAAATTGAAACTACGAAACGGATATTGATGCGGTTTTTTAATAGATAGAGTGATTCAAGAGGAAGGTTTATATGTATAATAACATCCATTAAATAGTGGAGAAGTACTGTTATTTTTGAGGTTTCTAATGTGATGTCGTAAATAATTACATTTTTTCCGCTTACATTGCAAACGCAGGCTGAACCCTACGAGTTTTATCAAAATAATGTACTAAGTATTGTACACATTGAAAAGGTCTACAGAAAAGTCCGTGATGGTATATGTCTATCTCTTATGGATAACCCACAATAACTTTTTTGTCATTTACTTTTTACGACAAATAATGGCTAATTTTCGAAGCGATTTTAACCAATACAGCATTAATCCTTAACCAATTAAATACCTTGAATACATTGTTCATTTAATATAGATCTATATGCCCCATTACACCGTATGATTTAAGTGAATATTTTCGAAGATATTACAGATTTAAAAATTGCGGGACGTAGCGTTTGCGGCGGTACCGGCCGGCCGCCCGGTGCGGCAAGAGCATTGCACCCGTGCGAAGCCGGGGCGGGTCGCTAGTATACTAATATTATAAAGAGGCAAAGTTTGTTTTTTTTGTTTGTTGATGATCATTTCTGAAAGTATTGGTCCGATTGGTAACTTTTTTTCACCGATAGAAAGCTGCTTTATTCCTGAGTGACATTGGTTATATTTTATGTATATATAGATTTTACGTACGCAGGCGAAGCCGCGGTCGTAAGCTAGTATAATATAATTTTCTATCTTCTATCTTGCTTAAATATTGTATTTATAGCTGATTATTATGATTGATTATGTTAAAACTAAAAAACAGCGGTTTTTTTTTTCTGCACTGGCTTATCGTCAGAAGAAAAAATGAAAACTCAATTATAGCCCCACCAACCGAGTTCAATTGTATTTTCAAACCATCCACCAGCTCCAATACATAGACAAAGTTTCATCCAAATAGGCCAAGCTGTCTAGAAAGAGTTAAGTGGCAAATACACATACAGAAGGTTTATAATACACTATCTTTTGCCAATGGTTTCATCCGCGTGAAGGTAGGTTTCTTCATACTATAAAATAACGGTTTGGTCCCCCGTTTTACTCCCTTAGGGGTGGAGTTTCTTAGCGAATGTTTGCACCCTATAGAGAACCTACCTGCCAGATTTTAAGTTTGTAGGTGTTTTTTTTCGCTTTGGGAAAATCATCTAATGAGATCCTCATAGCTCATAGGCGGAGCGGGAGATAGTGTCAGACTTTTACTGACTAAAAACCCACTCCTATTCCTTCGTTGCCTTTTGTACCGAGGCTGAGCTATCTTTCGAACTAACCCTGACTCTACCAGGCTTCGACCCAGCTGGGCCCCTACAGTTGCTGACAGCTCCTTAAGGCGCGCGGGAATAGAGCACGCCGTTGACGACTTGGGATCGATCCGGACAGTTACCGGACGGTCGAACAGCGAGCTACCCATTGCTTGCCGTCCGCAAGCCCGCGCCTACGGTGGCCGGAAATCGGGACCGGAATCCCGGCGGCGGCTGCGGCGCTATGAGCACTGCCGTTGCCTGATGCGGTCGGCCTATTCCTTAGCTGGCATTACTGCTTCGCAGAAGGAGGCGACCGCCTGCAGTTAGTAGGTGTTATAGTTTCTGAGATTTCGTGATTAATTAGTGAGTGGTGTTTCGCTTTTATATATATAAATAGAAGATATACTATCATAATCCAAACACAGTCAAAATTTCAGCATCATACTTTTATAAAAGAAAATCTCATGAGAGGTCCACAGGCATTAATTTTAGGTCGAGAAAACAGACTGAAATGAATTACGAACGATGTCTGACTAAGTAATGAGATGGATGGCAGATGTAGACCAAAACTGTACAAGAATAACTCAAGGGAATCACGTTTGAACATGAAATATGAATTGTTATATAAAACACAATTTTTAGTTTATAGAAAACTTGAATATACTTTGTTCAGAATCAGTAAATGAATATATTCCAACAGTTTTTACACCATATTATATTTTTTCCTAATAACCATCCATTCCTAATCACCACCAACACTTGTACAACACAGGTCATGGCAGGTCATAGTAGGCATGAGGAGGAGACCGCTGGGTGCAAGTGCAAAACAACCCCTCAGTCGCCCGGATGGCCCGGTGACTATGAATTTTTGCTGACATAAAAAGCTTCTTACTTTGTGATTTTTCACGATACAGTTATGAAGTGTACATAGATACTTTATATAAAAGTACTAGACACGTGTTTCGGGTTTCGTATATAAAATTGTATAATTATATTTTTATACTTTTATACAAAAAATATATTCACTTAGTTTGTAGAACTCTTTGATCCTTGCAATTTAAACTTTAAAATGCCATTATAAAATTGAATCTGACCATCATTTATCACAGATAATTTAATGTTAAGCACTTAGCCCTCTTCATCACTAAAAAAAACACGTTGCAAAAAACCGATATAACGTTTATATACGTTACTAGTTGGAACTTGCAACTTCATCCGCGTCAGAATCGTAATACACAATACTAGTGGGTCATAATTTTATGCAGATTTTTATCTGGATCTCTAATTCTTTTTCTAAAATTTAAGTTACTGAGTTACTCCATGCAACCAGTGAAAGTTCCATCAAAATCAGTCCAGCCTTGTCGGAGATAAGCCAAAACAGACACTTTTTTTTAAATTACTATTATACTTTGTTTATCGTACGTATTTATAAATAATATTTTAATATTTTAAACAGACACAAGACTTTCAGTTTTATTTACGAGTTATATACACTATTTTCTATTCTAGAAACATGTTGCATGTGTAAAATTGAAGTGTTTTTACTGTTCCATTATAAGTTTGACACCTTCAGTCGTAGTACGCATTGTTACAACATAGGCCGGTTCTATGTTACTCGTATGCGGATTTTCACGGCCTTCACCGAGTAAACTTTTTATTCCAATTGACTGTTTCACTCTAAAAACTTCTATAAAAGCTCGTTAACGTACACCAACATTCAAACTGACATTCACAAACAGCCAGAACCGGAATTGCTAATCACGTTCAGATAAATTTTGTACAGGACCCCGACCTACAAATATTTACTCTATCTTCTATCACTTTATCTTTATGTACATACTAGCTGTGCCCGCAACTTCGTTCGTGTGGACTACAGGATTTATTTTTTCTAAATAAAAGTACCCTATGTTTACTCCTTATTACATCAGCTACAAACAAAGTCCCGTCAAAATCGGTCCAGCCATTTCAGAGATTAGCCCGGACAAACAGACAGACAGACAAAAATTGTAAAAAAAATATTTTGGTGTATGCATGTACCGTAGGTATATATTCATATGCATGTAGTAAAAAGCAGCTATTTCAATATTACAAACAGACACTTCAATTTTATGTATATGTATAAAATAAATGTATAGATATTGTTTTTCTGTACATTTGTTTGTTACCTATCTCTTCCCAAAAGGCTTGACCAATATGGATGAAACTTTGTGTGTATATTTGAATGGATTCCTGGATAGTTTAAAAATTATATTAAACCAGATTGATAGCGCTGGAATCGGATTATCAATTTTTTTATGATGAAAAGCCAGCTTTTGGACAGGACTACGTCTGTAGGTGCCATTAGGACCTCCTAGCGGTACCAACAGATACGAGATACATGTATTGATGTACCTATTGATACATACATCTTGTCTTGCTCCACCATAGTTGGTGATAGGCCCACAACTAGACGTACAAGCTTCAATACCATGCGTGTTTGGTGAAACTCATATACACGTCAGCTGAGCGAGTTCAATGATCTGTAGTTAATAGTCGGCGTTGCGTACAAAGTACCTACAGGCCATTGAACTCGCTCAGCTGACGTTTTCTTAAAGATACTAATTTCGCACATGTGTGAATTAATACGAGATTTGAAAAAGAGCTACTTTATTTTTTAATTTTATTTTTACAAATCGATATGGTTTCATGTACCGGATCCCCACGACCCTCCACGGGATTAAAACGATTATTTAACGGTGTAGTTTTGCACAGTGTTCCAAATACAAACCGACCTGCAAATTAAAAACTAATAAAACTTGTGCGTATAGTAGGCCCATTAGACAGTATAACACAGCAATCTTACCTCAAAGCTAATTCAAAACGATATGTGTGTGTAGAAACCTAACAAGCTAATTCAGCTGCAAGTTCCACAACAATACGCCATATAGCCGGCAAGTAAATGCCATTCGTACGTGCAGCCCATGCATACGGCTTAGGAACAATGCGACTGACACAACGTACCCTATCATAATAGTAACATGTCTTACTGATGTGGCTACGTGATTTAGTTTTGCGAGAAAGTAGTCTTTAGTAGTGAAATGGTAGTTTTCACGGAATATTATCTAGAATTTTTTGCTAGAAATTTTGATGCAGATAGCTAAAGTCTGAGAGTCGTACCAGGCGGCGGTCACTCTAGCGACACGCGGGGTTGCGATGGTCGTTGATCGGATCCAGGAGTTGAGACTCGAGGTGGAGCTTCACAAATCCGAGGCGATGTGTTTTCACGGTCGCCGGTCTTGGAACGCGCCGCCATTGTGTTCCCATCTAACGGTAGGAGGAGTTCACATCGGTGTCGGGTCGACGATGAAGTACCTGGGACTCGTCCTCGACATCCGGTGGAATTTCGTGGAGCATTTCCGACGTCTGGCTCCCAAACTCAACCGGGCTGGGGCTGCACTCCAGCGGCTCCTGCCCAACCTTGGGGGTCCAGACGCCTCCTGCCGGAGGCTCTACGCGAGGATCGTTCGGTCCATGGCTCTCTACGGGGCACCGGTGTGGGCGCCGTCACTGAAAAAGCAACCGGCGGCCATACTTAACGCCTACCAGAGGGTCATGGCGATAAGGATGGTGCGGGGATACTGCACGGTCTCCCGCGAAGCGGCGAGCCCTCTGGCTGGCCTACCGCCGTGGGATCTGGAGGCAACAGTCCTTGCACACATGCACGATATGCGCGTGGAGATGCAACGCCGGGGTGAAAGTCCGCTGCCGCGACAGGTCACGGCATGGCGGGCAGAGCTCCGGCGGGATCTCATGGTGAAATGGCGTCAACGACTATCGCAACCCAGTGCTGGGCACGCCACAATCATGGCGGTAAGTCCCCTCTTTGAGGCGTAGCTGGAAAGACCTCACGGCGTCCTTACCTTCCGCATGACGCAGGTACTCACCGGACATGGTTCGTTCGGGAGATTCCTGCACTCGATTCATGCGGAAGTGACGCCCGGGTGTCGCCACTGTGCGGAACGCCTGGAGGACACGGTGGAGCACACAGTCGAGGTGTGCCCTGCTTGGGCGGAGCATCGCCGTGCCCTCGTGGGGGCGATCGGCGGCGGAGACCTCTCGCGCCGGGCCTTGGTTGAGGCCATGGTCCAGAGCGAGGAGGAGTGCGAAGCAGTAATGCTCGCAAAGGAGGAGGCCGAACGCATGAGGCAACGGCGTTATCGCCGCCGCCGTCGCCGGGATTCTGATCCCGATTTCCGGCCAACGTAGACGCGGGCTTGCGGACAGTGAGCAATGGGTAGCTCGCTGTCCGGCCGTCCGGTAACTCTCCGGACCTAGCCCAAGTCGTTTACGGCGCGCACTGTTCCCGCGCGCCTCAAGGAGTTGTCAGCAACAGCAGGGACCCAGCCGGGTCGAAGCCTACTGGGGCCAGGGTTATCCGAAAGGGCGCTCGAGCCCCGGTATGAAGGCTAGAAGGAACGGGGTGGGTCTTTTAGTCAGTAAGAGTCTGACACTATCTCCCGCTCCGCCCAAGAGCGGGGGATGTCAATGCATGATTTTTCCCACCATAAAAAAAAAAATAAAAAAAAAATAAAGATAGCTAAAGTCTAAATAATTCTATGTGTCAAAATGCTGTGGGATACGAGTGATGTTATGGTCCAGTGGTTAAGGCACCAGCCTTTCAGGCATGAGAGTTCGAAAATTCGAGTTGTTGGTTCGAAACCGAGCAAGCACCTATGTCGTTGTCTGGTATCTTTATGATAAACTAGCTTTTGCCCGCGACTTCATCTGCGTACATAATAAAATATAGCCTATGCCACTCAGGAATAAGGCAGCTTTCCATAAGTGAATTTTTTTTTGCAATCAGACCAGTACTTCCAGGGATTACCTATTACAAACATAAAAAACAAACTGTACTTCTTTATTATTTCATTAAACCCCAAGCGAACGCCGGCGTTCGCGCACAAATTGTCTTTCTATTGTATGATATTTGTGATTCTAACGATTGAAAGGTTAAATTAAGTGTGGATTATTGTATCAGTGTGGATAATTTATTAACAAAATTTCATAACTGTATCATGATAAACCACAAAGTGATAAGTTTGTTATGTTACCTTATTATCTGCACAAATACATGGTCATCGGATCATCCAGCTGAAGCTAAGGGGTGGATTTTTGTTTAATTATTTTTGGTAAAAAATATAAAACAGTGTGAAAATTATTGGAATCGATTTAGTTACTGATTTTGAACTAACTTTATTCAGATTTCGCATGAATACTAAAAATAATGTTTTACATTATGTACATACTTATCTAATGAAATTATTAAATTGTACATTTTCAGTATCTACGCCCCAAGAATGAGAAATAAGGGACCTTTCCTCTTCATTTCCCAATAGGTTTCCGAATGCCTTGGTCTTAATTGCTACATATTTTTTTTTATATCGCGCTACAGTCAATATAAATGTTCGGTACTTTTCTATAAAGGTTTAACAGTGAAATTGGAACCATGCTAAGTTGTGATGCCGCTTTCAGCTAATCAATAAGTTTATTTGAACCAATCCATTCGGTAAGAAATGAAATATCATGTACCTCTAATGATGACGACACTTTAAAGAGATAAGGTTAAGAATTGCATACTAAAATCTGCTTTCTCCTTTTTTTAAAAAACACTGAATAAATTTTTACAAAATAGTTTCAAGATTTCTTAAAGCCTATAAAGTATATTAATAAATCCTCATAGACTTATAGAAATATTTGTTTCAAGTGTCCGCTATACTTTTCAGGATGATGTTGATGTTGAAGTGTACCCTGCGCATGACGGAGGCGCATCGCTTGCACATAGTAATATGCTGCTGCGTCCTGCTGTGCCTACGACGCAGCTGTATGTTTCGCGTCTGCATTGCTATACGAAGATCGAGGAAGTCGTGGAGTATATGAAGATAAAGAGCAACTGGACTCTGAGGGTCGAAAGGCTGGATTCTCGCCACGACACCAACTTCAAGTCGTTCGTGATACGAGTTCCAACTCACCATCTGGAGACCTTTTTGAGAGAGGACTTTTGGCCGAAAGGTGACGTGTATCGACGTTTCCGAGGACGGCTACGCGACACCACGCAGCGGAACACGGCGCCGATGTTACGTGTATAATTATTAAAAAAGTTTTGTTTTTTTGATATATATTAGTTTATTAAATTAAAAGATTATTTTATGTATTTTTTCTATGGGCCTCCGATGCCTGAAAATAAATGGTTATTATTATTATTATTATTATTACATAGTAGCATGAAAGCTAAATATCAATTTTTGCCTCGGCAAACATGTACAGACTTAGTATGTAGTAAGATGAAGTATTAAAAACACAAAGTAAGCTTTCCTACGAGGTGAGACAAAACATTAAGTGACAAAATGTTAATAAAATTTAATGCCACTGAACTTAACTAGATCACTAACACGACAATGTTATACTTTCAAAGTGTTTTTATCAATCATTACGTAATAAAGACGTGAAAATTATGACAGTCTCGAAAAATTTGTTTGGTGACCATCTTATTAGGTGAATTTAGGATGGAGAGGGATCTACAGGTGGTGTTCAAACTTAAGACGTATAGTTCCTTGAACCATCTGGCCGAAATTATGTGAACGCAACTCTCGCACTCGCCTAGGCGGCAGTACGCAAATCTGTGCATTTATTTGCGGCCAGCAGCGCCCGGAAAACGCTTTAAATCCATTTTCTCTGCGAGATATTGATTGATTTACATATGCAATGTTCACTTTGAAGAATATTTAACCACCAATTTTTATCTGTAAAAATGTTTCTAAAGGTCCAAGCCGTTTCGAAGGAGTAGGGAAAAGTTGCGAAATTGCAAAATTTTTTTTTTTTTTTTTTGACAAAAGTATTAATTGCACGAAAAAATCAAATTTTTATATAATTGTTCATGAGTCTATAATAAACATATATTTTTTTCAAACCAATTGGCCTAGCCGTTACGGAGAAGTAGGCCTCAGAAAATCACTGTTTTATGGCACTTTTCGGGCGCTTGGCCCTTAACCCATGACTAGCTTTTTTTTAGGTGGCAAATCACATAATGACTTCTCCCGCTTTACATTGTTTTTCCTGAATAAAAGCACACCTATTTCCTTCAGTTGCACTTTGCGTTCTAGGTTTTCTTTTTCAGAAAATCAATGCGGCCTTAGCGGGCGTCAGTGCTGCTAAGCCGGTCTAACCATGTCTGACTTGAAATCTAAAGAATAAATTCTAAATTGCATAAGAAATAATCTTTTCTACATCACTGTGATTCAGATTAATTATTAAAAATAAAATACGTGTGGCACTCGGGGACTGTCGCAGTAAAGCTATCGCATAGCTCGCCAACAGCTGTTTAACCCCACCCATCCAAAACTAGACCTCGCCAACAGCTGCTTAGCCCCACCCATCCAAAATGAGACCTTGCCAACAACTGCTTATCCCCACCCATCCAATACCAGACTTCACCAACAGCTGCTTAACCTCTTCCATCCAAAACCAGACCTCGCCAACAGCTGCTTAACCTCTTCCATCAAAAACCAGACTTCGCTAACAGCTGCTTAACCCCACCCATCAAAAACGCCGACAGCTGCTTAGCCCCACCCATCCAAAATGAGACCCTGCCAACAGCTGCTTATCCCCACCCATCCAATACCAGACCTCGCCAACAGCTGCTTAACCTCTTCCATCCAAAACCAGACCTCGCCAACAGCTGCTTAACCTCTTCTTCTATCAAAAACCAGACCTCGCTAACAGCTGCTTAACCCCACCTATCCAAAACGCCGACAGCTGCTTTCACTCATTTGTTTTCTTATCGGTCACCACGCTCAAAAAACAAATGAATGGGGGGTGTTAGGTTATTTTGGTTACGGAATACGGGATAATGCGGAATTTCTGGATTCGGTCTCCACGCTCAAGGCCCGCGATTGAATCTATGCAATAGCTTAAAAAGGTAAAATAATAATAACACATCATATAAAAGTCACTTTTCAAAGATTGTCTTGATAATTCGATCTTTGTACGAAAACACATTATCTGTCTAATAATAGTGGAAATATATTTTTGTCGGCTTAGTACATTTTTCCTTATGGCAAATACATGTGATATAAGATGGATATGAATGTGTTATTTCCTTGGGCACAATAAAAAACCGGCCAAGTGCGAGTCGGACTCGCCCATGAAGGGTTCCGTTGCAGCAAGTAACATAATATAAAAGTTCTTGTAATGTGTTGTAACTTTGATCGATGTTTTAATAATAGTGTATTTTTTTCGATTTATGACGCATTAAAAAAAAACTATTTACTAGATTTCGTTCAAACCAATTTTCGTTGGTAGTTTTTATAGTAATGTACATCATATATTTTTTTTAGTTTTATCATTCTCTTAATTTAGAAGTTAGAGGGGGGGGGACACACATTTTACCACTTTGGAAGTGTCTCTCGCTCAAACTATTCAGTTTAGAATAAAATGATGTTAGAAACATCAGTATCATTTTTGAAGACCTATCCATAGATACCCCACACGTATGGGTTTGATGAAAAAAAAATTTTTGAGTTTCAGTTCTAAGTATGGGGACCCCCAAAATTTATTGCTTTTTTTCTATTTTTGTGTGAAAATCTTAATGCGGTTCACAGAATACATCTACTTACAAAGTTTCAACAGTATAGCTCTTATAGTTTCGGAAAAAAGTGGCTGTGACATACGGACGGACAGACAGACAGACAGACAGACAGACAGACAGACAGACAGACAGACAGACAGACAGACAGACAGACAGACAGACAGACAGACAGACAGACAGACAGACAGACAGACAGACATGACGAATCTATAAGGGTTCCGTTTTTTGCCATTTGGCTACGGAACCCTAAAAAGTGATGCCCAAAACCGTTTGACGGCTCGATTTTGATATAACCAATAGTAAGTAATAAGGATGGTTGTTTTATGTAATGTCAAAGTTATGTCGACAGGCCTGTTGGTCTAGTGGTTAGTGACCCTGACTGCTATGTCGGAAGTCGTGGGTTCGATTCCCACCCAGGACAAATGTTTGTGTGATGAGCATGATCATTTGTTCTGTGTCGGGATGTAATTTATCTTTAATATGTGTGTATTTAGAAATATATAAGTATGTTTGTCAGTTGTCTAGTACTCATAACACAAGCTCTGCTTAGCTTGATACTAGACGGCGTTGTGTGATAGTTGTGGAATATTATATTATATCTTATTAATAGGCCAGTAGTCATAGTGTGTTTGGTTTATAATCTCTGAGATTAAAAAAAAAAAAAAAAAACTAGTTTTTTCGTGCAGTATATTTTTCTTTCAATCCGTAAGAAAAAAGATCGCATGTAGTGGAGATAAGATATTGAGATAAATGCGTGGTGTGATGAGAATAGATAGAGTGAAAAATGAGTATATTAGAGGTAGTTTGTCTTGGTATGGTCATGTAAACTAAAGGGATGGGTGGAGAGGGAAAGAGAGGCCAAAAAAGAAGTTGGATGGATTGTGTGAAAAGTGACATGAAAGGAAATAGAGTTAGTATCACTAACTCCCTTTCTTTTCATGTCATTTCATGCATGACGGGTGACAGGACGTGATGGAAGAAAAAAACGAATCGTGATGATCCCGAATAATACGGGCAGAAAGATGATGATGAAGTTCAATTCCGTAAGAATTGTAGATATTTGAGATGAAAATAGCGTTAGACAATACACTCATGGTTTAAAAAACAAGTAGCCTATAGCATTTATTGAAATAATTTTCACAATGTCCTTCTACTGAGTGTCTGTGTTAATACACAGTACTTTATGTACGCATTCAAATTTTCAGTGACGTTTTACTAATTTCATTTAAAACAGTGACATAAATAAACCAATGAATATATCTATAATGTACAAAATGCTATTTTTATTAAATGTGGCCATGGCCAGAACTTAGAAATTGATTACTTCATGATATGGCGAAGTATAACTCTCCTACCCCCCTAGCCAAGTTACAACCGTTTCGCTTGCGCCGAACGCTTCGAGTTGATCTCGCCGCCAATTCTTTTGTTCTGACCTCGTGACTGAGCGTTGAGTCGACGTTATTCCCGTACATTTGAAGCTTTCTACAAGCTTTAACTATTGCAGATTAGAAACTTGGCTAGAGGCACAGATCGTTTTAAGTTAAAGTTTGACGATATTTCAAACTTCTTTTGGCATACTTTCTTTAAACCTTTTATTATCATTGAAATCAAACGAGGATAGACATATCATCATAAATGATTGGGCCAGTTCTAGTTGAGAGACACGTCTACTCTACTTTAAAAAAAAAAAGTTTAAAAATAAATTAAAATTTGCCGCATATCCATTTTGGCATGCAAATATTCTTGCAAGTTCATCATCAAACATATTAATATTGATACACAATTAAAATTCATCGGCTCAAAAGATTGGCAGAGCGTACCTACTCTTCTTACAAGATAAACACATTATTTAAATCCACTTTCCAAACGCTTAGTTGACGGTACCCGTGACCCGAAGGCTGACTTTATCTTGACAGTAATCTTAATTCATTTTTTGGGTTACACCTTTTTTTTTTTCGATGGGAAAATCATCTTATGACAACCCCCGCTCATGGGCGGAGCGGGAGATAGTGACAGACTCTTACTGACTAAAAAACCCGTTCCGTTCCTTCAAGCCTTCAGACTGGGGCTCGAGCGCTCTTTCGGATAACCCTGGCCCCAGTAGGCTTCGACCCGGCTGGGTCCCTGCTGTTGCTGACAACTCCTTGAGGCGCGCGGGAAAAGCGCGTGCCGTCGACGACTTGGTCTTGGTCCGGACAGTTACCGGACGGCCGGACAGCGAGCTATTTGGGTTACCACTCAGAAACTTTGAAAAAACTTTTCAACTATTGCTTAAACATCTTCATGAAATCAGAAACAGTTCAATTATGGTGAATTGGTAAACCAAAGCCAACAATTACAGAGGCTCGTTGGCACAATTCAAAGCGCATTAATCAGGTTGGTACTACATCAGTGTAATCTCGTCGGGAACGTTTGGTGCGACGATGCTGCGTTGCCCTATATCCGCGGACAAAGTATACCTATAGACCAATGACTCTTGTGTGTGGGTGAGTGAACATATCACCCGGTAATGGATTTATGTGATTTGCAAACCGAACGATATGAATCAAAACCTGTGTATGATATTGAATGTCGCTTTTCTCAATCACAGTAATATTATATAGATGAAAATTTGTGTGTACCTATGTGTATGATTGTTATTTGTTCATGCTCAAACGGCTGAGCAGATTTCAATGAAACTTGGTACATGGACAGACCATGTCTTGGAAAGGCAGATAGAATATTTTTATCTCGAGAGCATGTTTCCTCGGAAAAACTTTCTATCACGCAAGTGAAGCCGCTACCAGCAGTTTGGACAGTCATATTTGAACTTCACGTGGCGTTTTATTGACAACCTTATTAGATGTCAGTCAGGAAATTAAACTTATGCGATTTTGAAAACGCGCATCGAAATCGCGTTTTTCTTAACGATTTAATTCCCATTACTCCAATTTTAATTTAGGTGTCTTCAAGACTACAGTTAAGGCCCAAGCGCCTAAGTAGTGCATAAAACAGTGACTTTCTAAAGTCTATACGTCAGTAACGGCCAGGTTAATAGATTTGAAAAAAAAAAATTGTTATCTATAGATTCATGAACATTATCAACTCAGTAGTTGTTTTTCGTGCGATTAATAATTTTGACTAAAAAAAAATTTGCAAATACACATGAAAAATGGTGGTTACATGGTCTTCAAAGTGAACATAGCATATGTAAATCAATCAATATTTCGCAAAGAAAATAGATCTAAAGGTTAGCAAGGCTCTATCTGGTCACAGCTGACTGCAATTAAATACACAGATATTCGTAGTGCCGCCAAGGCCAGTAGGAGTACTGTGTCCTTTTAATTTCGGGCAGATGTTCAAGGGACTATAAGCCTTAATAGGCTTTAAATAAATAAGTGCGCCTCATTTTCAACGATTGCATCACTACTTACCATTAGGACGGATCGCAGTCAAATACTAGTTTATATTATTTAAAAAATATATTTTAGCAGTGCGTGAAGTCTATTGGTAGATATTGTTCGCAGATTGTCGATAGTAATCTGTAACGATTTTTTTTAGAGCAGGCTTAGCTTTAGTCGATTTCGAAGCACTTCTTTTGTATTTTTATACAAGTTTATTATTTTATCCTTGTAATGGATAAACTTTTGAGATGAAATTGTCTTTAGTTAAGTGGCTTGTGATTTAATCTCATAAAAATATATTTATTTCCAACTGAAATAACATGATTTCATTCATTTTTGATTTTATATTCATTTAAAGTTACTGTTAGTAACGAACACATTCTATTGATAACTGCTTTTTCAAAGTTATTGTTTTCAAAGTTAAAGACATTTCCATTATCTTAATTATTCATCAGCTTGCCTTAATTTAACACACACGTCAGAGCCTCTACGACCACCTAATAAATGGTGTCTACAGATTGTGTCTTAAATCGCTGCATTTAAGGTCGCGTCTACTCACGGCTTAAATCATGTTCATCGCACAAATACTTTTTTTTTTTGTTTTTTTTTATGGTGGGAAAAATCATGCATTGACATCCCCCGCCCTTGGGCGGAGCGGGAGATAGTGTCAGACTCTTACTGACTAAAAGACCCACCCCGTTCCTTCTAGCCTTCATACCGGGGCTCGAGCGCCCTTTCGGATAACCCTGGCCCCAGTAGGCTTCGACCCGGCTGGGTCCCTGCTGTTGCTGACAACTCCTTGAGGCGCGCGGGAACAGTGCGCGCCGTCGACGACTTGAGCTTGGTCCGGACAGTTACCGGACGGCCGGACAGCGAGCTACCCATTGCTCACTGTCCGCAAGCCTGCGTCTACGTATCGCACAAATACTCCCTACATACTAATCATTAAACTCTAGCTAAGAAAATTAATGACTAAAGGCCATGGTACGTTTAATTTTCAGATAAATATCGCCCAGGCCTTACACGATGAAATATTCATGAAGACAATGTAATTTGCTACCAATATTGCTACCTCTGTATGGTTCACGCCATAATTTTACTCTGAACATAACAACGGTGACAAGTAAATGAGTTTTTTTTTTTAATAAACGTACAGGGAGTGAAACACCATGACGGAGTCTGTGTTTCCTGATAGCTACAATCTGAGAATGAATCAAGAAAATAATCAGAAACTTTCATCAGAATTTTCAGATCAATTACTGTACCAACATTTCTCTAAAGAATGATGTTTTAATTTTAATTTTAAGTATTGTGTTTTTTTTTTTTTGTTGTGTTGTTTATATATTGTAAAATTTTTCAAGCATTCGACACAAATGTAAATTTGTTGATGAAATGAATAAATAAATCATCATTATTTCAACCAAAAGATCTACATAGCTAATTCCGGTTCCTGCTGCCTTCACCAATTTTATAAGCCCCTCTCGATACACTGTACGGTACTCTATATATATACATAAAAATATCATCTACAGTATAAAATAATTATCAATAGGTAAAGTTTGATCTATTTTTTGTAGGGGGTAATCTCTGTTAGTACTCGTCCGATTGCTAAGTTTTTTCACCAATATAAAACTGATTTATTACTAAGCGACATAGGCTATATTATTTTATGATATATATTATATGAGTGTCTGTTTGTAATATTGAAATAACCGCTTTTTACTACGTGGATATGAATATATTTACGGTACATACACCAAAACAACGTTTTTTACAATTTTTGTCTAAATGTTTGTTCCGGCTAATCTCTGAAATGGCTGGACCGATTTTGACGCGACTTTTGTTGGCAGGTAGCTGATGTAATATGGAGTAACTTAGGCTTCTTTTATTTTAGACAAAATAAATTTAAAATCCTGTAGTCCACGCGAGAGAAGTCGCGGGCACAGCTAGTGTACAATAAAAAAGTAGGTATGTTCTACTCAAAATAAGGACTAATTAAAATTTCTTAAAAATAATACATCTTTAATTTTGACTGTAGCAAAAATTGTTTTAACCATTTCTCAAAAGTAAATTGTGTCTGCCTGGAAATTTTCATTGGTCTACCGGAAAAAAGGAGCGTACCGAGGATATTGTTAACAGGCTTGTAAAAATGTTAACAATCTACTTTAGACATCGGCTTTCAGTATTAATTTAAGGAGACTCCGTATCGAATTCCCGTTATACTTTTATCGAGTCACGCCTCACCTACCGTAATGGCTGCTGATATTTATATTTTCCTTTTATTTTTTTTCTGTTATTTGCTATTCCGCGTCAATATTGTGGAAGATTTTTACCGACGTAATCCCCTTTTTCTTATAAAGCAACCAATCATGGGTTCATTTTTATTATCTAATTTTCTTTCTATTCATGTTTAGCGAATTACTACAATACTACTTCAATAGAAATTCCAAAGCTTCTTAGAGTCATTCTTCAAGGCTTAGAGTCTCAATATTTCATTAAACCTAGGCAAACTGATGATAAAAATAGCGTTTTTTCCTATCAAAAATAAAAGATTCCTTATTTCCAAATTATTATCAATCAACATCTTGATTGTCCTATCAGCTTAACATTTACGTCTCGACTTGGCATTTTGGTTAACCAATAAATGGGAATAAATATTTCAAGGCGACCACAAAATTTCAATTGAGTTCCTTTAATACCATCCCCTTAGGGCTGCGAACGTCCCTGTAACCGACATTTGAGTAATGGGACGCCAAGAGTTGTCACGTGACTTTGAACCAAACCAGACATTCGACTGGAGAAAATTTACTTACAAAAAGTATTTGTTGGGTTGAACAAATTGGTACAAAGGAATTTCTTTAGATTGATTGAATGTAGGTAAATGGTTTAAAATTGCAATATTTGTAGTATAAAATGTTGTTAATAAAACAAATGAAAACTAGATTTAAGGTGAGTTGCACCATTTAACTATAACGATAACCAAACCATAACCTGCCATGAAACGGCCGCCTATTGGTCAATTCGACGATTTGACAACAGTTAACGGCTTTTTTATCGTTATAGTTAAATGGTGCAACTCACCCTTAGTATAAAAGTATAAGCATAGAATATTCAGCCTTTTTAATGTTACTACTGCTGGGACTCAAGCCTCCTGTCTCTCTGGGCCTTAGGAGAGGGAATGGGCGTTTTTGAGAGCTGTAGTGATGAAATAAATTGCACAAAGTAATGCGCCTGGCTGGGTTTGAACCTGAGACCTACAACTCGTAAGTCGGAGCTGTTATCACTCGGCCATCACTGCTCTCAAAAACTAGATTTACACACGCTTTTTAATTTAAGTGCACCTTTAATTGAATTTCCTGCGCGCCTTAAGGAGTTGTCAGCAGCAGTCGAAGCCTACTGGAGCCAGGGTTAGTTTCGTAAGATAGCTCGGCCTCGGTATGAAGGCACGAAGGAACGGGCTCGGTTTTTAGTCAGTAGGAGTCTGACACTATCTCCCGCTCCGCCTAAGAGCGGGGGATGTCATTGGCTGATTTTTCCATCGAAAAAAAAAACCCTTAATTGAATATTTTAATTTGTGTCTCTACAACTGTGCCATCTACATTATACGAAAAGCAGTCTAATTTTGAGCATTGTAGATATTTTATTTAGATTTTTTTTGTAAACCGTTAATTTTAATTTTAACAGCACCATTAGCGTCATTTTTTTTTGCAAAGAATCACTCAAATAACTTAACCTGTTTCGCATAGAGTGAGAATGAATCTGAGGCTGTCTTTCCGTCCGATCATAATTTAGGTGTATTCAAGGCTAGATTGAACAGGCTGTTAATAAACTAGTGCGCTTCACCATCTAAGATTGCATTACTGCTTACCATCAGATGGGATCGCATTCGAACTAGTTTATATCATTAAAACTAAGTCTCTTACTGACTAAAACCCTCACGTGTAACTTTAGCCACCTTTTGCGTTCCAAAACCGCGCCAATTCTTACAATCTTTCCCGTAAGATAATTTTAGTTTTACCCCTCGTGCGCCAAGAGTTCAATGACCCGGAAAATGGGACCGTTTACGTAAATCACCAAAAAAGAACAAAAAAGAAATGGATTTTTCTGGGAAAAAACAAATAAAAAATAATAGATATAAAAAAATATATGTAAAGAAATCAAAATTTTCGGCCAAATAACTTTCGTACAAACGTGTGTACAAAATGTAAAATTAAGCGTTTTTCAAGGACATCCATGTTGTACAGACGTATGTACGAGTACAATCGGCGCTCGAGGGGTTAAATCACTTTCCTACGCCAACACCAAAACTCTCAACTGTTTTCGTACTGGTCATTTACATCAAAAAGCCACCGTTATCTGTAAGGCACTAACTGACCTGCCGTAACGTAATCACCGATGCCATCAGCTTTGTTTAACGCCAATGGTCTGATGAATCGAGACAGATTGGTCCTTTGAGTCCTTACTCCAGTTGAATTAAGCTTTACCTCCGTATTATTCAGTCGGAATTTCAGTCAGTGTTTTCGCTGATAGCTTAAGATCGATCGTTGATATTTAAGTTTAGTACTGAGACATAATATTAAATTAGTATCTATACTAATTTTATTAAAACGAAAGTCTGTCTGTTAATCTACACTTATATAAATAGAAATTAATATTATAAAAAGTTACAGCTTGTTTTTATGTTTTTTTGTTTGTAGGAGATAAAATCTGAAAGTAATGGTCCGACTGCGACAATTTTTTCACCGATAGAAGCTACTTTAATTTTGAGCGACACAGGCTATATTTCGTGTATGCGAGCGAAGCCGCGAGCAAACGCTAGTTTGTTATATTTTCACACCTAAACCGAAACTTGTCTCTAGTATAAACTATGATCTGAATAAGTATCTACCTATTACATAATTGTATTTTTTAAATAGATAGTAAATTCTCTTGGTTATTACTAGATAGTAAGTTTTGTTTTAATATAATAACACTTATTTGACAACCGAAACCACGGTAAGAAACGAGTAGAGAATGACGTATCTGTATCCTATACTAGTCTCTCGCAGCGGCTTCACCCGCATAAAAGATGAAAATAAATCCGAAAGTACATTCAGTATGTCATCATCATCATCTCAGCCGACAGACGTCCACTGTTGGATATAGGCCTCCCCCAAGTGCCGCCACAATGCAAAGAAAGAAAAAAGAAGAAAGAAATCCTCCTCCTGTGTGTCCCACATCCATCGGTTTACCGCAACCATCACCAGGTCATCGGACCACCTTGTAGGAGGTCTTCCAACGCTGCGTTTTCCGGTCCGCGGTCGCCACTCCAGAACTTTTCGGCCCCAACGGCCATCTGTTCTACGAGCAATATGCCCTGCCTATTGCCACTTATTTAGTGTGTAGCTTAAGGCGTATAGTCCCTTGAACCATCTGGCCGAAATTATGTGAACGCAACTCTCGCACTCGCCTAGGAGCAGTACGCAAATCTGTGCATTTATTTGCGGCCATCAGCTTTAAATCCATTTTCTCTGCGAGATATTGATTGATTTATATGTAAATCACTTTGAAGAATATTTAACCACCCATTTTTATGTGTAAGAATGTTTCTAAAGGTCCAAGCCTCTTTCGAAACGGCTTGGACCTTTAGAAAAGTAGGTAGGGAAAAGTTGCGAAAAATTGCGAAATTGCTAAATATTTTTTTTTGACCAAAATATTAATTGCACGAAAAAATCAAATGTTGATATTATTGTTCATGAATCTATAATAAATATATATTTTTTTCAAAACCATTGACCTAGCCGTTACGGAGGAGTAGGCCTCAGAAAATCACTGTTTTATGGCACTTTTCGGGCGCTTGGCCCTTAAGATAAAAAGAGGTGCTATAGGTCATGGTTTACCTGTGTGTCAAATTTGATTCAAATCCGCTTAACTCTTTGAATGCCGTAATTAGAGACACAATAGAAAGACAATTGCTTATGTCGAACTGTGTAACATAAGACATTCAAAAGGTTAAGCGTGAAGCAGTAACATACATAATGTTACAAACTTAATAAAATAGGTAAATATTAAATCTTCATTATAAATCAATCCGCTGATCAGGAAATTTCAGGAAAGTAGGGAACTTTCCTGAAATTTCGAAATCACTTTTAATAAAATTACAGTATTAATTGCGAATTGCGAAATACCTACATCAATGAGAGATGGATTCATTAAAGTATAAATGCAGAAATAATTTAAAATCGTAATAAGTCACATAATTATAACAAAAAGACACCCATTAATTAAAATTTGAATCCGAAAAGAAATCATGACTCTTCTGCTGTAACGTGGAGCGTGATAACAGATTTATACTGACTAAAATCCATCTTTTTCCTTTAGTTACCCCTTTGCGTCCAAGACTACGGTTTACCTTTCAGAAATTCCCTTTGCCTTAGTGGGCGTCAGCCCTACTTACGATTTTGCTGATCTTTTTGAGGCGCGCGTAGAACAGTACTCGCCGTCGATGACTCAGGCTCAGTCCTTATCGGATGACCAGACGGCAAGCTACCCATTGCTTGTCGTCCGCAAGTCGGCATTATAAATAGGTTAACATATGAATGAATGCTGATGCAATCTTTGATGGTGCACTAGTTTAATAAGAGCCTATTCACTCTAAACTTGAAGAAACGTAAATTATAATAGTAAGTTCTAACTATAATCTTCATTTAGGGTAATTAATACCTACAGTTAGGGCTATATTTAATCGAGACACCAAGGCGCCGCCGTGACTAGTCGCCGTTATCAACCAAATATAAACAGCTCTATTGAAAATTACTCACCTGTACCCCTAGCCAAGTTGCAAATCTGTAATAGTTAACGCTTGTAGAAAGTTTCAAATGTTCGGGAATGACGTCGCCTCAACGCTCAGTCACGTGGTCAGAACAAAACGATTGGCGGCAAGGTCAACTCGAAGCGTTCGACGCAAGCGAAACGGTTGTAACTTGGCTAGGGGGGCTGGTGTCTGTTTGGTTGGCGACTAGCTTAGACGTTTGGCAACTCTGGTGTCTATATGGAGTCTAGTTTGGTACCTAGCTTAGGGCTATGTTTCACCGGAACACCATGGTGGGGAAACTGGTCGCGCCGTCATGGTGTCCCAGTGAAATATAGCCCTTAAAATAGGTAAAATGAGACAAGATATGATTTTTTCACAAAAATTTTACGTTTTATGTGATGGTAAAAATGATTAGCATAGCAGTCTGCCTTATAATGCTCCCACTATTGGGACTTAGGCCTCCTCTCTAGGATGGGGAAAAAGAGGTTACGTTAATATTACCGTTATATTAACTTTGATATTTTTTTATTGATTTTGCTTCTTAGAAAATAGTTTTTTTTTATCTCGATCTACCAACTCGTAAGTTGGAACCGTTACCACTGCTCGTGGTTCCAACAATGGTTAGCATATTTATTATATCGATACCCAATGCATTGCATTATTTTACCAAGTAAATAACTAACGCCACTGTTGGAGCTATTAGTCTGAAACCGTAAAACCACCACGATTTAAATGGTCTATTAAAACGTTACGCCACTACCATTTGCGGTATTATTCTGTCATTAAATCAAAATGTTTATTCTAGTACCTACTTATCAGTCTGCACAGTGCCCGTTTAGCCTACACGTTGAAACATAGTAAAGTTAATGACTAGCTTCAAATTACGTGCTTGCTCAGAATTTAAAACCTGTCTCATGAACAAAACCATGAGTTTCCAATTTAAAAAAAATAGTCTATCCCGACCTCTCTCTCAAGATCTATACCGACTTTAATATGGCCAATAACTGAAGCGTTGCCCCCGCTTCAGTTATTGGCCATATTAAAGTCGGTCCAAAATATGCAATAACCAACCAGAAACTAGATTCAAAACTGCATTTATTAAGAATCAGTTTTTATAGGGTGGTAAAATCTCTCTCTCGACTCTTACTGACTAAAAACCCACCCCGTTCCTTCAAGCCTTTACACCAGGGCTCGAGTTGTCTTTCGAAACTAATCCTGGCCCCTGTAGGCTTCGAACCCGCTGGGCTCTTACTGTTGCTGACAACTCCTTGAAGCGCGCGGCCGGAAATCGGGATCGGAATCCCGGGGTGGCGAGATTACCGTTGCCTGATGTGGTCGGCCTCCTCCTTTGCGAGCATTACTGCTTCGCACAAGTCGGCGACCGCCTGCCACTCCTCCTCGCTCCGGACCATGGCCTGAACCAAAGCCCTGCGCGAGAGGTCTCCGCCGCCGATCGCCCCCACGAGGGCCCGGCGATGCTCCGCCCAAGCAGGGCACATCTCGACTGTGTGCTCCACCGAGTCCTCAATTAATTAAGAATCAGTTAAGAATGTACTATTCTGGTAGGTAATTGCTAATTTTAGGCCATCAAAGTTAATATGGCCAATAAATATGTAGCGGCCAATAAGTGCAGTGCTTACCCTACCTGATATCATTTTCTGTTTCGATGCAATTTTTTATTACACTTATTTGGTACATGTGGACTGGTTTACACTTCTCATACCTATTTATATGTTACTAGTGACCCTCACTCCTAACATATAAATACAACATATAACTATTTGTAATTCTAGGCTTTTCTCTCTTAGTGAGCAATGGGTAGGTCACTGTCCGGCCGCCCGGTAACTGTCCGGATCAAGCCCAATTCATCGACGGCGCGCACTGTTCCCGCGCGCCTCAAGGATTTGTCAGCAACAGCAGGGACCCAGCCGGGTCGAAGCCTACTGGGGCCAGAGTTATCCGAAAGGGCGCTCGAGCCCCGGTATGAAGGCTAGAAGGAACGGGGTGGGTCTTTTAGTCAGTAAGAGTCTGACACTATCTCCCGCTCCGCCTAAGAGCGGGGGATGTCATTGCATGATTTTTTCCCACCAAAAAAAAGGCTTTCTTCTCTTATAATATGCATTATTATAACGTTTACACCTTTCTCAAGATTCGCTCTGTCTACTGATGAAATCAATATTTATAAATAGATAATATGAATATTTTATATATGTTACCGCCAAACCCGATTTTAGGATTAACTAGTTTAGTTTGGCCAAACCAGGTCTGCCTAAGCGCGTGGAGCTATTATCCCTGGGTAGTAAAAAAATAACCACAAAGGTTAAGGTGGGTTTTTCGCTTCGTTAGCCTTAGACTTCTAACTTAAAATGTCCGTGTCAAGGTGCCCTAAATGTTCTGCTATAATTGGCTGGTATGGACTAGGCGAAACTAGTTTTTTTATTATTGATAGGCTCGAGTTTGACCACCATCTCACCTGATGGTAAGCGATGATATGGTCGACGATGGAGCACGCTTACCTAGAAGTAACCTTTAAACTCTTGACTTAAAGACCCCTAAGTTGTATATCAGGAAACACAGACTCCAGTTACTGTACAGTTTATCCTAAAATCGGTTTGACCGGTTACACTTACACGAGAAAAAGTCAAAAACTAAAATAAAAATCTTTTATTCGCTGTTGATATGGTCGAACATGGCCATGACTTGCACATTTTTCCATAATTGGAACGGCTATAAAAATGTAATAAATAATCAATTATAATATCTACATAAAAAACCTTAAATATTAATTAAAGATACTAAAACCTAACTATATACATAAATATAATACAAAATGGCTCGTTCTTCGCCCAAAAAATTAGTGTTGCCATTCAATGTGGCAGTGCTGCCAGTAGAAGACTGCACGCACATTGCTGCAGGCACATTTCCAGAAGACAGCGATGTGGAGAAGAACTTTGACGCCTGAGTTGTATTATATGATTAATAATTAAGTCACACACCTAAAACACTGGTTTACATTAATAAAATGGTCTCTGAATCTTATTATCTAAAACATCATCATACAAATTTGGCTCACTAACACCGTCTTCTAATAACTGCAGTAATCTCGCATAAACTAGAGTTGGAGCGTCAATAGCCAATAAAAAGTCTGAATGACTAAATTCTTTCAGTGGCACTGTATAGTGCTCTATTGGATTCACAAGTTGTTCTTGCAATCTTGACGCATCAACAACACTGGATAACCAATCGCTCTCAGCACTGAACAAAGCTATAGGCAAAGTGATCTTGTGTAATGGATATTCAGGAGGAGACATGGTCCCATATTCCTTAAGGTTGTCCGCTACACCGTAGTCAAACATTTGAAATTTGCCACTATGCTTTATCTCTTGAACGTAGTGAACTATTGTCTTCGCGGAAGCACCAGTGAAACCTTGGCTTAGGATTAATGGCATTAATGTCTTATTGAATTGTAGCCCATTGTGCCCTAATAAACCCGAGATCGCATTTTCAACTTTTTTATCGCGATTAATCAACTGACGAGCTGATTTCAATACCCAACTGAGTATTGGGTTTTGTGGAAACAATTCTTTAGCTCCGAGTTCTTCCAGGAGATCTTTTATTTTATTGCTGTACTTGGACAGCATTTTTATCGGGCCTTTAACATTAGTCATATATGCAACTGGAGCTAAAGCAAATCCTGCTCTTAATACGTTGTTGTATTGAGTTTTTGTTGAAAGCATTGCAAACAGTACCGTGGTTCCCATAGAATGTCCAATATAATTAATTTTTACGTCCGATCCTTTAACCTCCATTATGTAGTCAATGACTGCTGGGAGATCGTGTTGGCTCACTTCGTAAAATGTGAAGTTCCAGAATTCACGCGAGTCAACGTTTTTTGAAACATGAGATCGAGAGTAAGTATTACCTCGTACGTTGGCCAACCACACGTCATAACCAGCATCAGATAAGATATAAGCCAAACTCTTCTTGGGTCCCGTAACTATCCAGCTCGCAGAGCTCCCGAAGAGGCCATGGTGCAAAAGCACTGTCTTTTTGGGACTAATTTTATTGTTGGATGTTTTTGAATAGGGTATTCTATGGATTGTCAATATATATCCGTCGTCTGTTACAATCGTGTGGGATTCTGCTGGATAGCCGTGCAGAGCGAGCAGCTGTGGTGTAGTCATACTGCTCATGAGAATAACGGGATTCTCATCCGAGTGCTCGAAGTTGTCATATTCTTCTCTATCTACATCAGGATTGTCATTTTTCTGTATCCCACTTTCTATGTTCTCTATAAAATTCTTTATTTTATTGAAACCTTCGACGAATATGTTAGTCTCTGACTTATGTTCCTCTGAGCTCTGTTCATCTGATCGTTCTGTATCTCTATCATCGCCATTATCGAAGTTGGTGTTGATCGTATCGGGAAAAAGCAAGTACTGAGACCTGCTCTCACTTTGATTTAATTGTAACACGATTATGAAACTAAGCACAACTAGCAGTGGAAGCTTCATTTTGGTGGCTACGCAGTAAGCGCGTTACGAATAACGATGTTCGACTGAACTCAATATTAGGCCACTCCAGTAATATACTTTGTGCGTGAGATCAAGGGGAACTACATAACTCAATAATTACGTAAATTATTTGTCTATTATTGAAAACAATAATAATTTCCTTCAAAATTTTAACGTCGCGGTTTTACCCGTGTTTGTCTAACACAATTCGATCGCTTTTATCTGAATTATGCCTATACCCACAGCACCGTATGTTGACGTCTAGAATGTTGATTCACCAATATTTGAACACAAACATTCGATTTTGACGTGTTTCATGAAATATAATGTAGGCATTTGCTACATTTTTATCAATAAACAAATCGTGACTGAATTCATGTCACTAAAAGAGTTATAAAGATCAATTAAGATGTATGAAGAGGTAAACCAAAAAAAAAAAAGATAAAATGTGTAAAGAAAGAAGAGCCTTTTTTAGAAGAAAAAGAGTTTTTTTTCTGCTTTTGAGTATAATATTGACTGGACACACTGTTCTTACATAATATCTTTATTACTGTAATATGGAAATATTGTAACAACAACCACTTTTTTTTAAAGATTAAGAGTGCTTTTCCACCAGAGATGTGGTAGGTATGTTAAGTTGCTGTGGATGCGTTTGAGATCTACCAATCATATTAGTTGATGTATATAGCTTAGTACTGGTCGAAACGGATTCAACTAAGATATGTTTTTATATCGAAGGATGCATGCTATGGATGCGTGATATGGATGCATGCTATGAACAGAGTACAGTAGGCCCGCGTTTGTCATTGAAACATGTCGATACATCTCATAGCTCGAGCTAACTATTCAGAATAGTTATGGTGAAAATAGTATCATCGAAGTGACCTGATGACGACGATGGAGTCGGAAGATAGACACTAGAACTCTGTAATTAATAAATGGTTCCATAGCCGTGTTTGAGCTTGAAATAAACCGTAACAAAACAAAATTGATGATTGTCGACCGCATGAATAACAACTCTCCAGAAATCAAACAAATAGCTAATTGTGATGTGGTGCAATAATACATTTATCTGGGAGCCTTAATCACGAACAACGGTGGATGTATCGACGAAGTAAAGAGGCGTATGGCAAGTTCCAGGTCTGCAATGGACGGGTTGAAGAAAATATGGAGGAATCGCAATATATATAGAGCCATAAAAATCCGGCTAGTTCAGGCACTTATATTCCTCATATTTTTATACGCTGCAAAAAGAAGAAGAAGTAGAGACGAAGAAAATAGACGCTCTAGAGATGTTGTACTGGAGGAAAATGCTCGGAGTATTGTGGACTGAATTCCGTACCAACGAATCTATACTCCGAGAACTCGGCATCAAGCAGCGTTTATCATCTTTGGTACAGTCTCGTATCCTCACCTTTTTTAGTCACGTATGCCGCCGAGGGGAGGTCGCTATTGAGCGATTTGTGGTCCAGGGAAAGGTTGAGGGTACCAGGCCACGTGGAAAATCGCCTATGAGGTGGACTGACCAGATAAAAGCTGCAGTAAATGGGTCATCATCACTACACGACTGCACGAAGAAGGCGGCCTTCAGAGAGGAGTGGTGGCGTGTTGTGAACCTTGCCACCAACACCTGAAGTGATGACTATGACCACTCTGTCAAGAGTGATACCGACAGAGAAGATAAAGCACTATCGAACTAATCTGATGATGGAGCCGGAAGCTGGAAGGTAGACACGGGAACTTCATAATAAAACAATGTACAGTGTTTGGCTTAATTGGAATTAAGTATCTTAGGAGTAGTAGAGGATACGGTTAAGAACGACCTTCACTGGTTTGTTTAATGGATGAAATGTATTTTTTTTTTTTTTGAAAAATGCACCGGTGTATTTAACGAATAAATTTAATACTAACCGAAAGAGTGAAGCCTTTAGAATATAAAAATGTTGAGTTGCCTTTTTGTTTCCTGGCATAACTATGGGTTGCCAGGTATAAACACATATTATGTGTAAAAAGGTGTGGTTATTTTGATATACAACAAATTCTATATCAAAATAAACGCTTTATCATTACGAATACGACGTTTTAGTGCTGTCTGCAAAAAAATCTGGTATGAATAACGGTTGTGCATTTTTTTTTTTTTAATAAGTAAATTTTCAATTTTTAATTAATAATAGTCTGGCCAGGAATTTCTTAGGCAACCTACCCGCGTTATATTATTTAATACACCAAGTTTATCATAAAATACGTTTCTTCTATTTAACAGACCGGTGAAGGTAGTTCTTAATCAGATCTTACACTAGAGGTGATTAATTGGAATTAGGTATCAATTCTAGCTATAAATGTATCACAACTAAAAAGTGTGAAACAATTTTTTTTACCAAAGAAATATAACCGACTTAGATAAAAATTGAGCAAGTGCGAGTCACAAACTGAAGGTTCCATACAAACTTACCTATGAAAACAGGTCAATTTCCGAATGAGTTACGAAGATTTATCCAAATCGCAAAAAAGTCTATTTCAGATTTTTTCCTATTCTAATGCTAATTAGACCTTGTTTCATGCCAAATTTCAGGATTCTAATTTCAAAATTCTCTCTTTGAATATTGAAATAGACGTTTTCTGCAACATTAATGCCCGCATCTTTTTTCGTTAACACAGAAGTTTGACCTTTTCACAGCTTCAAGGAACCGCAGATCTGAGTTTATGGTTTTAATTTCAACTCGATACATCTACGCGTTCCCAAGATGAATAGTTTTGACAGACGGAGAACAAAGCGATCGTGTAAGGGTTCCGTTTTTTCTTTCTAAGTATGGTACCCTAAAAAACACTAAAACAATCAAAATAACTTTAATTTCGGAACTCGGTGTTAAATAACAAACAAACATTACCAGAAACACCTACTTCCGAAATTAAAGTTATTTTGACCGTTTTTTTTATTTACTTTTGACAATTATTTATCTCAATTGTCTGAATCCGTGTTGATTTATTTTTCTCAATGATTGAAAAATAATTTGTTCTTTGGTTCAATTCTCTAACTTTCTTTATCTTTATGTTTAAAACAGAGTCACTTTCCGTGTCTACCTGCGCACTCGTTAACTTCTATCTAACCACACAATGGATTTTCATGCGGTTTTCCCTGATAGAAATAACAATAAACAAGGAAGATTTATTAGTATTTATTACAAATAACAATAGACTCATTTTAAGTACTTACATCATAAACTTACCAAACAAAAATCAAAGTTACGTCAGATAAATTAAATTACATATTGTTTTTATAAATTATTTTATAAAAGAAAAAATATTTAAAACTATTAATAAATAAAGGGTAAAATAAAATTAGTATTTATTTTTAGTATAAGGTATATAGAGTTATGTAAGTACTTAATTTATATTTATTTAATTTATTAGTTTAATTTAAGATTTCACTAACTCTACTCATTTCTGCACGTGTAGACGTGCAGAAATGAGTAGAGTTAGTGAAATGATCTCTTGTAATTTCTCCTTTCGCAGGTCTGCTGGAAGAAATTTCTATTTGAAATAAGCAATCCCTTTGTACAAAGTTTTCTAATAATGTTATCCTCCTCAGTATATTTGTGTGTACATAAATTGTAAATTAAATAAATTATTAATTAAAAAAAATATATTTTTGTATTAATTAACTCTTTGAATGCCGTAATTAGAGACACAATAGAAAGACAATTGCTTATGTCGAACTGTGTAACATAAGACATTCAAAAGGTATCTATGTATATACAACATTATTTTTAGTATATGCGAAACCTAAACATAGTTTGTTCAGAATCTGTGACTAAATTGATTCCAATAATTTCTACACCATGTTATATTTTTTTTCCAAAAATTTTTAAAACACCACCACGCCACAAGGAATATCGCCTATGAGGTGGACTGACCAGAAAAAAGCTGCAGTGAATGACTCAGCATCACTACACGAATGCATGAAGAAGGCGGCCTTTAAAGAGGAGTGGCGGCGTGTTGAGAAGCTTGCCACCAACACCCGGAATCATGACCACGACCGATCTGTCAAGAGTGATACCGACAGAGAAGAGAAGATTAAGGAATGTAACAAAAAATCGTTGTTATTCATCATCATCATCATCATTCCAGCCGATATACGTTCACTGTTGGACATAGGCCTCCCCCAAGCGTCGCCACATCGAACGTTCCTATGCGTCTCCTATCTATCGGTTTCCTGCAACTTTCACCAGCTCATCGGTCTACTTTGTAGGTTTTGTGCATCTTCCGGTACGCGGTCGCCACTCCAGAACCTTTCGGTCCCAACGGCCATCTCTTCTGCGAGCAATGTACCCTGCCCATTGTCACTTAAGTTTGGCAATTCTTCGTGCTATGTCGGCATCCTTAGTTCTGCTGCGGATATCTTCAATTTTTATTTGATCACGCAAGGAAACCCCAGGCATAACCCTTTCCATTGCCCATTACTGCCTTTAAGCCTTCTAATGAGGCTCATTGTGAGCGACCACGTTTCGGAGCCATATGTCATCACTGGCAACACGCACTGGTCATAGACTTTCGTCTTGAGACACTGTGGTATGTTGGACGAGAAGATACCGCGTAGCTTCCCGAACGCTGCCCAGTCGTTACGTTATTACCGAACTGTAATTACATTTTCGACAGTTTAATCATAGTAGGTAATCCTAACTCGCTTCCTTTATACTACCTATTTATATTGAAGCTCTCGTGATTTCCCTCGGGAACATCTTATATTAGATAAGACGTCAAAACTGATCGTACAAAACTAAACCGATAATAAATTATTATAGACAGCCGGAGCAGTTTCAG
Source organism: Mythimna albipuncta (assembly GCA_929112965.1). Taxonomy (NCBI): domain Eukaryota; kingdom Metazoa; phylum Arthropoda; class Insecta; order Lepidoptera; family Noctuidae; genus Mythimna; species Mythimna albipuncta. Next base: position 16,446,301 of record OV815969.1, read on the forward strand.
TAGCCCTAAATACTGAGATATTTTGTACCTTGGTTAGATTTTTTTTTTATTGACTAGCTTTTGCCCGAAGCTTCGCCTGCGTACATAAAATATAGCTTAACTCAGGAATTATAATCTTATCTCAATAATAATTTTATAATAACAATAACAACAGAAGAATTCATGAAACAGGTTGCCAAAATCTGTGGAGCTAAAACATGCATGCATATCTCATCATATATATGTATATATATATATATTACCATAATATTTTTACTTTAGTTACAAACTTATTTCTTTATCATACCAAGATCATCCCAGAACATAAGAAAAACACGGTAGATACACGATTTCTAGTCGTAGTAGAACTAATAATAATTTGCCTGCTGCGGTGTTTTCATCCGATTATAATTTGGATGACTTCAATGCTAGAGTGAATAGGCTCTTAATAAACTAGTGCAGCTCCATCAACGATTGCATCACTGCTTACTATCAGGTGGGACCGCAGTGAAGCACTAGTTTATATCAGATAAAAAAAAAACTAGATTTATGTACGTACTTGGCGTTAAATTCTAGCAGGTACTAATTTATTGTAATGTCTCAGTGATACTTGGATATCAACGATTAATCTTAAGACATCAGTGAAAACATTGACTGAAATTCCGACTGAATAATACAGAGGTAAAGTTTAATTCAACACGAGTAAGGACTCAAAGGACCAATCTGTCTCGACTCATCAGGCCATTGGCGTTAAACAAAGCTGATGGCATCGGTGATTACGTTACGGCAGGTCAGTTAGTGCCTTACAGATAACGGTGGCTTTTCGATGTAAATTACCTGTACAAAGAAGTTCTTAATATTTTAAGGTAGGTGCACAGAAAAGTGATAATTAATTACAGTTGACTCAAATAATCTTGTCTTAATCTTCAATATCTTCAAAGTGATGTAATTTATTTTTAAGCTTTTTTAGGCATCACACATTTAAAAAAAATCATCATCATCTTCCTGTCCTTGTTCCATCTTATTTGGGGTCGGCGCAAAACGATTTTTTCTTCCATTCTGCCCTGTCACTGTCATGCTATCACTAACTTGCTTTCTTTTCTTTCATATCACTCTTCACACAATCCATCCACCTTTATTTGGCCTCCCCCTCCCCCTATACCACTCTACATGTATACTCATACCTTAAAAAAGATATTAGTTTAATAACAAAATAAAATTATCAAATATTCTATCAAGGGCGCACTTTATAGGCAAAAAGAATTTATAGACATTTTTATTGTATTTATTTTGCTAACAACATAATTCAACAAATATTCTCGCAATTCTAAACTAGATTTACATTCAATCAATCTTAAGAAATTCGTCTATATCAATATGTTTAATCCAACGAATACTTTTTACAAGTAAATTTTCTCCAGTTGAATGTCTGGTTTGGTTTAAAGTCACGTGACAACTCTTGGCGTCCCATTACTCAAATGTCGGTTACAGGGACATTCGCAGCCCTAAGGGGATGTTATGGAACTCAATTGAAATTTTGTGGTCGCCTTGAAAAAATATTCTCAGTTATCATATCGCTGAAATGCTACAAGTAAGTCGAAACGTATCGTTTAAGCTGTTAGAATATTAAAGAGGTTACTTGATATTAATTTGGCAATAATTATTATTTTTATTTTTGATAGAAGGAAAAAATGCTTTTTTTGTAGTCAGTCTGCGTAGGTTTAACGGAGTATCGAAGTTAAGTCCTGAAAAATTACTCTGAAGAACTTTAAAATTGTTATTGAAGTAGGTAGTATGAGTAATTGGAATAATTCGCTAAGCAGATTAACAACTTACATTAATTCTTAATTAATGTAAATATTAAATAATTCTTAATTAAATCATAGTTTGTTGATCCATAAGGAAAAGGAATTGAAAAGGTAAATAATATGTTATTCAATGTTGACTTGGAGTTCCCACCTGGCAGTTATCAACAACAACAAACAAGAGATAAACATAAACATCGCCAGTATTTTTATCAAGTTACGTATCAACATCTTAATTTTAGTTGAAACGTGAACTCTAGTAATATGTAACTACCCTTAAATACTGAAAGACGATCTTTAAAGTTGTGGCTGAGAAGTACGGCCCCGTTTTACAAGTTGTAGGTCGCGGGTTCAAACCAATCCAGGCACATTACATTGCGAAATGAATTTCGACACCACTGCCCTCAAACACAATGGGGAAACCCAATGTAAGGAAACCGGCACGTTCTAGAACCAAAATTCGAAGACGTGACATCCACCGACCCGCATTGGGCCCGCGTGATTGGTTACGGCCCATTCCCTCTCACAGCGAGGAGGTCTGGATCCCAACAGTGGGAACATTATAAGGTCGAATACTTTTACAGGTCTATAACCAAAATTCTCAGCACTCCTATGAAAATTTGCATGTAGACGCAATTTATGATTGCAAAACATTTAGAACAATTTGTGTTACCATTTTAAATGAAAGAATGATTATTTTTTAAGAATTTTTATTTCGCTTTTATTCAAGGATGTATTTTGTTTGACTAGAATTTTATGATACTTTTTTGGAGTATTGACTGCGCACCGGAAGGTTATAAAGTAAGTAGAGGCCTTCATGGAGTAGACCTACAAACAGATGAAGGTAGTGGAAGTCAGCGTGATGTCAGAAGTACAGTGACGCTCAAGGATAGTGTATATAGCCCACCCAGCAGTGGACGCCTTTTGGCTGAAATAATGATGAAAGTTTTGGATTTGTTTTTATAGTCAATCAGTATTGAGCGACAAGCAATAATTGCTTTTGATATTCCTAATGATGAGAATCTCATTCTTTCTATTAATATTGTTCTTTATATTATACAGACTTGATTCACAAATATATTAAAAACTGATTATTAAAATATTGGAAATTTGAATAGGAAATTCGCAATTTCCAATGTTTTACATTGGTAATTAGTTTCCCATTCAAATATCAACGTATAATAAATAACTCATCATTCAATTTTTACAAATTCAGAGCGATCTACATCAATAGGTAGAGATTACTGTATCGTGAATACCAAATACAAACTCTATTAAAATAATTATGTGTATCTACCTAATTACCAATTAGACATCTTACCTCAACTCACGTTAGTGGTTATTGATTGAGTTCTACTTGATCGAGCACACGGTTGATGTTAATACATTTGTGTTGTAGGCAACGAACCTAAATTACTTCTATCATCTATTTGTTATTCAGAGTTGATATGTTCTTACTTGCTTACAAAAAATCGCATTGAGCTGGAAATTGGTATCTGATCTACAATTTTTGTCTGAGCAAATATTAAGATAAAACTTACCGTTTTGCTGAAAATCACGAAAAACTCGTTTTCAAGACATTTGACCCCGAATGTTTTTTCCCAGGTGACGGATCTATGAGGACTTTTTAGATTTCATTTATGATGGTTTTTTGAACAATCCTACCAATTTTCAGCTAGGTGCGACATATTGTAACCTTACCTCTATTTTTTGGTCTAATTTGACTGGACTGAATGTTCATTCCTCTGCGTCGTATGTTGACTTATTAAGTAGGTTTATTTAGGTAGGTTATTTACTCAATCAAATTTAAGCCCGGTTAATATTTCTTTAAGCTGTCTATCTAAACGATCTTTGCAATAATGCTTATGATAAATAGATACATATATAGCAGGCCAATGTTCCCAATTTTGGGACTCAGGCCTCCCTCTTTACCTGAATGAATAGGCCGTCATCTACCACGCGGGCCCAGTGCGGATGCTGGTAATGCTTATGACTGCTTTGATATTTGCGGGATTGGTTCTTTGGTGCGTTTAAACACACCAAAGAACACACTCACACGCACACACTCACTCACTCACTCACTTGCTCACTCACTCTCTCTCTTTCACTTTGTGCAGTAAAATTGTATCGAACAAATTCTGGATATGGCCACTATTGTGATATATCATCATCATCATCATCATTTCAGCCGGAAGACGTCCAATGTTGAACATAAGCCTCCTCCAGGCGTCGTCACAACACCGTAGGCGCGGGCTTGCGGACATTGAGCAATGGGTAGCTAGCTATCCGGCCGTCCGGTAACTTTTCGGACCAAGCCCAAGTCGTCGACGGCGCGCACTATCCGAAAGGGAACTCGAGCCCCGATATCAAGGCTAGAAGGAACAGGGTGGTTCTTTTAGTCAATAAGAGTCTGACACTATCTCTCGCTCTGCCCAAGAGGGTTGTCATTAGATGATTTTTCCTACCATAAAAAAAGCGTCGTCACAACGACCGATCCTGTGCGTCTCGGCAACGTCTAATCGAAAATATTTTTTTTTTCGATATTGATTTAGTCTGCACAACTTCCGCTCAATAGACAGATGTTCTTGAAACTCCACGCTAAGAAGAACAAAGCTGGTAACAGATAGTAGATAATAAATTACATATTTATTTCATAATGTGTTTTTTTTTAATTGCCGTGTTAAATCTTTTTAATATCCTCATGATGAACCTATCAAATTAATACCCATACTAATAAGTATAATAAGTACCGTAGAGCAGTGGTGGCCGAGTGGTAATGGCCCCGACTTAAGAGTTGTAGATCGCGGGTTAAAACCCAGCCAGGCGTATAGCTTTGTGTAATCTATTTCATCACCATTGCTCTCAAAACGGTGAAGGAAAACATCGTGAGGAAACCTGCATGTCCTAGAACCAAAAATTCGAAGACATGTGACATTCATCAACCCGCACTGGGCCCACGTGATGGATCACGGCCCATTTCCTTTCCTAGAGAGGAGGCCTGAGTCCCAGCAGTGGGAACAGTAAAAAGGCTGATGATGATGCTGATGATGATGACTGAAGTACCAAAAGAAAATTGTTTTCGTCTCTCAGCTAACCTGTTTTTTTTTTTAAGTCACCTATCTAAAACACCGGTTTATTCGAAAGTTTCACAGAAACTGTTTCTGTGAAATTGTTGCAATGGCGGTCTTATCGCTGACAACGATATCTACCAGACAATCTTGAGATGGACTAAAGGGGGTAGTTTGCGGTGTATTGTAAGCAATATTTATCAACAAAATTAATTAAGAGGAAAAAAATAGGTACATATGTATATAAAAATATACCACTAACGGCCCGTCCCGGCTTTGCACTTGCAATACATATAGCCTATGTTACTTAAGAGGAATGTAGCTTTCCCATGGTGAAAGAATTTTTGAAATCGGCACAGTAGTTTTTTTATCTATTACAAACATACACACAAAAATACAAATTTTCCCTCTTTATATTAGTGTAGATATAATTATGCGTTACACAATTAAAACACAACCCTTGGCCGTCGAGTAAAAATCTAAATATCTTTAAAACCTGTTATAATCTTACTGACATCACAGAGTAAACAAATATATAGTACCTATGTATCAAATAGTATCAATAGTCCCTACCTTCTAACAAACATATTGTAATCCATCAGATTGATTAACAAATATCCGAAACCCAACAGACAACAATTAGTGCTGACTGATCGAATCCGATAAATATCTTCAAACGAACCAATTGCTTTGATACAGTACAAACTATTGTAATAATATCTCTCCAACTTTATTAGTAAATGAAGTACATAATAATCTACTATATAAAAATAAATCGGGTTTTCCTTCCTGACGCTATAACTCCAGAACGCACTAAACCGATTTCCACGGTTTTGCATTCGTTGGAATATATTGGAATATATATTATACTGTACTAGTTTTAGCCAGCGGTTTTGCCCATGTAAAAAAAAATAAACTTATTACAAGAGAACAAGCTACAAAGGGGTCTTTAAGTCAAGAGTGAATAAGTTTCTTCTAGGTAAGCGTGCTCCATCGTCGGCCACGGCGCTTACCATCAGGTTTGATGGTGGTCAAACGCGAGCCTGTCTATAATAATAATGATGGACTAAAATTTTTTAAATTTTTATAATAATTTTTTTTTATACATGTCTGTTTTAAAAATATTTATCAATATCAAAAATATGCATAGAAGATAAATAAATTAAACGACAATAATACAAAGCTCTATCAGAACATGATCTATCCGAATGTTAAATTCGTTTAAATGTTTCCGCGTTAAGGTGTAACAACTCTAAGAAAAACTTTCGCATTAATATTAGTGTACTAAACATTTAGTGTTTTCAGATTTTTTCCTATACCTGTGCTATAAGACCTTGCTTTGAGCCAAATTTCAGGATTCTGGGTCTACGGGATATACGGTTTCCTTATGAATTTCGATCTTTGAGAGTATCAAAATACACAATATATCGTATTTTTGCGACATAATTTTTATCATTAATTTAGAAGTTTGATTTTTTCACAGCTTAAAGAAACCGCAAACTTGAGTATATGGTTTTAATTTCAACTCAATATATACACGCGTTCTCGAGTTAAAGGGTCTTGACAGACAGACAGAAAGTAGGAAGGATAACAAAGTGATCCTATAAGGGTTCTGTTTTTTCCAAAGTAAGGAACCCTAAAAAAAAAGTAAGGAACCCTAAAAATCAGCATCGTCGGTTTAAATTTTAAAATTACCTTGCTTTCTGATAATGCCCACTGTGAGCAAATAACTTTACAGTGCCATATCAACTTTAAAATAGCAACATGTGATTAATAAATATTTACTACATCCCTAAATGTATGTAGATATATTATTATGTAAGATACTACAGCAAAACGATATCGATACGACAACGAAACGATATGATATCGTGGTCGTCAGACTGCGCAATGTAACATAACGCTTGACGAGTATGTCTAAGATATACCGAAATACATAAAACGCAGAATATATTCAATAGATAACCGATGCTTCCAACAAACCACTATACGTGTCCGAGCATTCAATTCTGTTGATGCACATACAAATATCATCTCACAAACCTAACATTTCGCCTTATCGACCAACGTTTACCTAAATACATATATCATAATATTATATACAAAAACAAAAAAAACAAAAAACTACTACTTGAAGTCCTGTCAACCGTAGTTTGTTCTTCGTCAGAATTGTTATTAAGGTCTCTTTAAGATTTGATATTTTTTATAGTATTTATTAGTTTATTATTTTAACAAATTTATGTATTTTATTATATATTATATATAAATAACTTATTATTATTATTATTATTTTCCGTTTCATTATTTGTTATTTGTTTATTGTGAAAACCCTACCTCAGTGATCTCTGTTTTAACCCAAAGGTTGACTGGTAGAGAATGCCTTGTTGCATTAAGTCCGCCTATGTACCACTACCTTACATGAAGTTTAAATAAATAAACAAAACGAAAATACACTTAGGCGTCAAACTATTGATCCTTATCATAAAATACAGGGTGTCTTTGACATCAACGCACAAACGAATATCATGCATCCAGTACGTGATTCTATTCTAGACCCCCCCAATGGTGGAATTTTTCGTCGGTGTTTTTCCTATTATTCTTTACGTTTTTTGACCAGCCCACATGCATTAATTAGTCCAAAAGGCTCGAAAAATAAAATTGAAGTAATAGCAATTGCTAAAATTCCATTGTTTTTTTAATTGTTATTTCATTAAACCCCAAGCCCACCTATTGTTTTTCTATTGTGTCTGTAATTTCCACGCTTGAAAGTTAAAGGCTCGAAAAATAAGTGTCATTACAGCAATAGCAATTGCTATAATTTCAAAAAAGTATTTTTTAATTGTTATAAACCAGTGCTTGACTGCGATCCCACCTGATGGTAAGCAGTGATATACGCCTCCGATTTCTTTATTCGACGTCATTTTAACTCTCAGTTTCGTGGTGGCGTTTGGCGCAAGAGAATCGAAACGAGACGGTCGTAACTTGGCTAAGGCGGCAGGGCAGACAGGAGCAGAGCGGAGAGGACTAAAGCGGAGAGGACTAAAGCGGAGCGGACCTGTTAATGGAACAGGTGCGGTCCGTTGCAATAGAACACACTAACATTCATAGATTATAGGTACACTCCACAGACTAGAAAGAAATACTATACACTCTAATTCGGGAATATATTAATTACTATTTTTCCAATATTTGTATTTATTATTTTGTTCCGATATCTATATAATTATATATATATAATACCAGCGCTGCGTTATTTATCTTTTTAAATATCGCAACATGTTCTGAGTTAGGCGCCTTTTTGACCTTACACACATTTTAAAGTTATCTAAAAACCCTGTATCTGTTGTTAAGTTTTTTATTGTATACTAATTCTACTGTTTTTAATTTTAAATGTACTTATGTGTGAGGCACAAATAAACGTTTTTCTTTCTTTCTTTCAATATTCCCTCGGGCAATATTGATTATTTTAAATTTGAATATTGATTACCAAAGGAATTACATGAAATCTTCGCACCGTTTCATGGACACAGATTTACGAACTACTAACTATAAAGTAGGGATGAAAACACCCATTCCGAAAAACCGAAAATTTCTAAGAATTATAACACTCGATCCGTGCGAAACTGGGGCAAAGTTTCCCGTTAATTGATGTTACCAATTAATTTAATTAAAGAAAACACAATACCCCATTAACGTTTGATGTGCGTTTGATTTTCCCCAACCTTGGCCCAAATCTTTTGACGTTAAATTTTTTCAGCAAAATAACTTCACTTTCTCTTTCCACAGAGCTAAGAAAATACGAGAAATATTCCTGCTACCATTGATTCAAATAAATAATAATTTTTCCTTTGCGAACGAAATTATGATTGAACAGTAATTCATTTGCTACATTTTCTTTAGAAGCAAGAAATATTATCGGAATGTGTATTCTTGAATGCTTTTCTTCTATTGTTTTCTGGTAAGACTGTAATTGGGAGAGGATAAAATTGAGGAAGGTACCGATAATTATGTGACCAGGTAATGTGATTGAGTTGGGATTACTATGGAGACCACGATTACTTCGTTAACTGAAGGAAAACCATCAGGCTTAAGGTGGATAATCCCTTGAATATTTGGTGAAGTTAAATGCACATATAGGTAGGTACTTGTACTGCCACCTGTGCCCGCATAGAGCCCTGACCTCTAAATCCATTTTCTTCGAGAAATACTAGCTTTTGCCCGCAGCTTCACCCGGGTTCATAAAATATAGCCTATATCACTCAGTAATAAACGGACCATTACTTTTACAGATTACAAACAAAAAACAAACTTTACTTTTAATATTAGAGTAGATTGATTGATTTATTGAATTTTGTATAAAATTTAATAAAAAAATATTATATAATATATATCTATATAATAAAAATACTTATATTTGATACTTTTTATAAGGTTCTTTTATTAGTAAACCATTATCAATATCTCTTAATTAACCTTGATTATTGAACCAGTTTTAATTACATCAGATTTTATTTTATTCTAATAATTACCCAAGTCGGTTGACTTATTAGACCGATTTCTATCTACATTTTGAAGAACAGTTAATCACCACATTTTTTGTGTAAACATAATAATATTTCTAAAGATCAAAGCTGTTTGAAAGGAGTAGAGAAAATAACCAAAAAGTTTCATGTTGTTAAATTTTTTGTTGGCAAAATATTAGTCATACGAAATAATCATATTTTGTTGATAATGTTATATTATGAATCAATATTGATTTTATTTATTTTTTGAAATTATACTAACCTATTAAACCAGTTGTTACCGAGGAGTAGGCTTCAGAAAGTCACTGTATTGTGGCACCAAATTGGAGCAAAGGCCTTAAGCAATTTGATAAGTCCTTGCATACGGATACCGTTTGCAGCCAATGTGATCCTATTAGTACTATATCGGGGCCAGGGTTAGTTTCGAAAGATATCTCGAGCCCCGGTATGAAGGCTTGAAGGAACGGGGTGGGTTTTCAGTCAGTAAGAGTCTGACACTATCTCCCGCTCCGCCCAAGAGCAGGGGTTGTCATTGATGATTTTCCCACCACAAAAATATCCTATTAGTTCTATTAACTATTTTAATTGGTTGGCCGGTTAGTCTTTGTATGTAAACACATAGTCCAAAGCATCACATGTCGAATACGAACAATTAATTCAAAACATTAGTTAACTGCAGTGTAATTTTAGTTGCTCGGTAAATTAGATTGCAATTTGATAAACGTGAATTTAAACTAGTTAAATACAGAACAATATAATTTATGTGTTATTAACTAAATATTATAAATGACAAATGTTTGTGTGATGAGTATGATCAATATGTATAGTAATTATGTAGATATGTATGTTTATTATGTGTGTTTATTAGTTGTTTAATACTCATAGCAAAAGCTCTGCTTAGTTTGGAACTATATGGTGTTGTATGAAAGTGGAAATTTTTGTACCTGTGCTATTATTTTTATATTTACATTATTTTTTAGGGTTCCGTGTTCAAAGAGTAAAAACGGGATCCTATTACTAAGTCTTGGCTGTCTGTCTATCACCGGGCTGTATCTCAAGAACCGCGATAGCTAGACAGTTGAAATTTTTGCAAATGATGTATTTATGTTGCCGCTGTAATAAAAATACTAAAAACAAAACAAAATAAATATTTTTAAGGGGGCTCCCATGTAACAAATGCGATTTTTTACCGAATTTTCCAAGGACGGTACAAAACCCTTCATACGCGAGTCCAACTCGCACTTGGCCAGTTTTTTATCTTTATAATAAAAGTTCTTGCATTTTTTACTAAGCATACCAAGAGAACTACATAGTTCACATGAATCTTCTTCTTCTTCCTGCCCTTGTCCCATCTTATTTGGGGTCGGCGCAATACGTTGTTTTCTTCCATTCTACCCCGACACTCGTCATGCTATCACTAACTTCCTTTTCTTTCATATCGCTCTTCACGCAATCCATCCATCTTTTCTTTGACCTCCCATGTCCTCTATGTGAATATAATCCAAAAATATTTGTTTAGAAAAGGTAACACAAACATAATTAAAAACTCATAAAAAATAATTACCCCAATTCAAACTACCATTTTATCTCGCCCCAACGGAGTTTATGTCCAAACATTACATTTTGGAGGAAAATAATGTTAATCAATAATAATATGAATAATATCCGAAACATTTCAGTATTTCAGGACTAGCATAACAGTAACGGTCGACAAGGGAGCAGAGATACAACTTTCATTTACGATAAGATATCGAAATATACGTTGTATAAAATTTATGGTACTATTAATACAGGTCGGATGAAGTAATATCTACTTTATGACTTTTTTTTTCTGGACAAGGCTGTAAGCCAATTCCTTTGACAGCAATTGTGGCGAAACACCCACAGGACATAGAATAAAAAGATGCCTCAGATGACCGTTGAAGCATCACGGTACGTTTTGGGTAATTTTTCTTACACCCGTATTTATAAACAGTTAAAAGTAAACGTAACGATTTGTATTCTGTAGTTAATTGCTAAAAAACAACAATAATAACCACCTGGCGTCGAGTACTTGATGATTTTCTCAAGTAAGTAACTTGTAAAAGAGTAAGTATGGAATGAGATTTTGTAATTATACTAACTTCTAATACGTTGATATTGTAGGGCCTCTCACATCAATACCTCTTAAGAGGGTTTAAAATTGGCACATTAAAACTAATACTGGGTATATCAGAAATGATTTTCTATTGTAGATACATAAAAATACACTTACTCGAAAACCCGCTCTTATTCCACCGCTTTTAAACACGCAATAGAGTTTTCAGCACAAGTGCAGAAAAGTGAGCGTGCTCGGGGCGAGCACGCTCATTCATCATCTACAATCATCTACAATTTTATTTATCGTATCAGACTGCGTGCCCGTCGACCCCCACGAGTCGCCGGTCAACACTCGTTTATTCATTTTTTCGAAAGTGTATTGAAAAATGTCGTTTGATACACGAGTAAATTTTCACTGCAGCTCTCGGCTCCATTACACACTCGCCTACGGCACGTGTGAATTCCGCCGAAACTTTCTGCACTTGTATCAAAATGCGCGTTGATTAACAACATCAGAAACCGAAGATATTGGAATACTATTTTCAAAAAACAATATTACCCTAAATATCGTTCTTCACGGCACTGGCATTCTCCAAAGCGATCTTTAACATTTTCAAAAACGCCCCTCAGAAACTGAGTTTGTGTTTTTCGCGTTTATTGTCGATTTTAGGCCTGACTATCATCACTAAAACAGTGAGGTACTCAGAGCACTTAGCGCCGGCAAAATTTTCTAGTAAGTACATAATTTTAATTCCAGAAGTCATCTGCGCGACACGACTAGTCCGTGCTCTATGAAAATACCTGGATTTGCTGTCAAAAAAAAGGGGATATTAGGTCTAGACTACAATATATTCTCATTAAATATGCCTTTTGTTTTTCGGGTATGTTCACAGAGGTGCACCCTGAATATTTTCACTCGATCCAGTACAAGCGCGCCTATACTCTATTCGCGTTAAGATGAGACATTTAAAGAAACCTTTTTTACTGTCTGTTCAACCGATTTTAACTTCTATTTCTTAATTATAAGGTTGGCATTAAAAGCAAAAAGTGGTTACAATACCAACTATTTATTGCAGCCGCCATTTGTCAGGCCACCAACATAATAAAAGTCAAAATCGGTTGAACGGGCAATAATAAACGGTTTTCATAAATGTCTAATGTTATTTTGAACAGAGTATAGGCGAGTAAAGAACGAATCAGCTCTAACATCGTACTGACGATAATTGCTGCAAGACTGGACTGTCCTTTCATCCTATGTTGCTCTAGTAGACGTGTTACTTCACCGATGCAAGAGAGGAAGTTTCATTAGGTTGATGTTAATTTATATGTTTTTTACGATTTAATTTTATTGTGGATGTATTTAATACTAGCTACTGCCAGCGGCTTCGACGGCGTGAATGTAGTTTGTCCCAAAGGAATGTTTTCTCCGAACAAAAATTATTCTATGCGCTAGTTCAGGTCTACCAATGTAACTAATTTCATTCAAATCCATTCAGCTGTTAGAGCGTGAACATGACACATATATACATACACACTTTTAAATTTTCGCTCTTATAATATTAATATTTAATATTTAATGTGTAGTTTAAAATCAGTAATAAAAAATATAACTGATTTTGAACAACCTGAATTAATGAGTCACAAACGTCTCCGTTGATATCTTGTTCTTCAAAAAAGAAAAAGTATTTTCTTGTCTTACGATTTAACAAAATAGAACACCCGAATTCCCTGAACGGGTAAAAACAGAACATCTTATTGTAAAAGTCTTCGCATACCGTTAAATGTTGGATTTGATAATCTGATAAGGCATTCTTAATCTTTAGCTGTATCTAATCACAAAAGAACTTACGAAAGCAAAGGGATTAAGCATTGTTACTGGGTTTTACTCAGCGTTTTTCCTTTACGAATCTTTTTGGGGGTTTTAAAGGCAATTCCCAAAAAGGCAAAACGATTCGCTTTGTCATCTTCTAAACAAAAACAGGCGTGAGGATCAAAGGCGTAACGTAGACGTGGATTTGGAAGTGGGTGAAGGCGCATCAGTGAGGCCTTTTCTTTCATAAACCCCGAAACATGACAGCGACAGCTGCAAGCCAGTATTCGACCACTTCGTCGCTTACTATTAGAGGATATAGTGGTCAAATGCGAGCCTAGGTTTTTTTTTTTATAGTTGATATATATTTTAAAAAAAACCTTCGTTTTTAGAGCCATATTTCACTGAGACACGATGGCGGCGCGATCAGTCGCCGCTACCAACAAAATGTACACAGCTCTATAGAGAGTTACTCACCGGGTGTCTGTTTGGTTACGTGACCGATTTAGTGGCGCGACCAGCTTGGACATGTGGCGACTCTGGTGTCTGTATGATGTCTAGTTTGGTAACTTAGTTCTATATTTCACCAGAACACCATGGCGGCGCAATTAGCGTCCCGATGAAATATAGCCCTTAAAGAGCTCTCACTTGCGCGAGGCCCCATTGGATGCGAGGCCATGGGTAAGGGGCCACTTCGCCCACGCTTAGTTACGCTACTGGAGAGGATAGAGCTACATACACCCTTTTACCTGTACACGTAAAAACATTATAACGCGCTTCCTCTATAAAATATGAACGTAAATGGAAGTTGCAATTTCACTCACCTCAAAGACATCGCATCGGTGACTCGCCTTTTTAACCATTTTGTACTGTCACCTACAGAAATTTTGTGCCAAAGAAAATTGCAAACGTGTTAATAGAAATTCTAGAGTTACTCTAGACACTGCTGGTAAAAAATGCCCTTATTATTGTATGTTGGAGTGATTTTTCAAAGAATTTTGTAATAGTGATCTGGTCCTTCGAAGATTTCTCGTAGTTCTAGTATTTCTAAGAACGATTGCTTTGAAATCTCTAGTTCTGACTATTTATGTATGTAAACTTTATGTACAGTAGTGATATATTGGCGGACTTGATGTAACAAGGCATTCTCTACCAGTCAACCTTTTTTTGAGGTGGGAGTGTGACAGCCTATCAGACTTTTACTGATTAAAAACCACCTGTGTTCTTTGAGTTGCCCTTTACGTGCCAGGGCAATAGTAACTCATTTAAACATTGCCGCATTGAACCAAGCCTTTGATTTCTTTTTGTGTAGTTTTTGTTTGATTTCGAATGTGGTCAAGACAAGGTTGTGATCAAGTTTTCGTTTGTTTTTTTTTGTGTTTGGTTTTCCAATTTCACTAACGCTGGCAGTCGAAAATATATAGTAATTGAACTGCTTATCAAAAAAAAAAATAATACAATTATTAAAAAGTATCAGCAATGCCAAAATATTGGATCCGCCTGTAGCGCAATACCCAAACTTATCTCCAAGAGTGACGTAACATCCCATGTTTTAGAAAACACGTTGTTTAACGGCTTTCGAGAAAACGTCCGCCATACAATGGACGAACGAAATATTCTAAAATACAGGAAGCGTTGTCACAACTTACGATAATGTCTTTCTACTAGGGTGTCCATACATTCATGCATTTTGAATAAGTAAATCTTTTCGGGTTTGGAGGAATAACCGTTTATGCATTTTAAGATAGCTACGACACCAAGAGTGCACATAAACATGTGGGATTAAAAACGGTTTAAAAGGGCACTTGTGTTATAAAGGCAAAAAAGTTTGTGTGTGTGCCTGTGTATATATACATGTTACGATTAAACCTTGACCCAATATATCAGTGTACGGATCCAAATGTCACAATTGATTATTTAATTCAATCCCTTCAAAATATTATTAGTAAGCATACAGAAATAAAATCATTTACTAGACGTCAAAAAATTATAAAACCATGGATAACTCCGGGGTTATTAAGGTGTATCCGAAATAGGGATAGATTACACAAGAAAGCTAAATTATTCCGGGATAATGAGATTATACAAATCACCTACAAACGTTATAGAAATTTTTGTAACACGCTGTTACGAAACATAAAAAGAGAATACGAAAAAAGTATTATTATAAATGCAAAAGATGACAACAAAAAATTATGGAAAGCAATTCGTAATGTCACTAACACATCAAAACCAACACAACATTCAAAAGAACTCCTAGCACTCTCTTCATCTCCAGAGGAATCGTTAAACAAAGCAAATACCTATTTTATTAACGTCGGAGCCACGCTGGCAGAAAATGTAGTTCAGAAAAACATTCACATACCTATGTAAATTTAAAAAAATATTTGGACGAAACTAACAAAGAAGGAACCACATTCGTATTAATGGATACTGATGAGAAAGAAGTGGAACAAGTTATAAATGGCCTAAAGATTGATTGTGCATCGGGTTGTGATAACATAAATAGTAAATTTATAAAACAGTATAAAAATATTCTTGTTCCTCCACTCACAAAAATTATAAACGATAGTTTCCGGGTGGGCGTTTTCCCTGATTCTTTGAAAAGATCTGAAGTGTGTCCAATATATAAGAACGCAAACAGAAATCGTATAAATAATTATAGGCCAATATCCATACTTCCAGCAATTTCTAAGATATTGGAAAAAATTATTAATAGTCGTCTGGTTAATTTTCTTGAAAAAAACAATTTATTTTCTGTAAACCAGTATGGATTTAGACACTGTAAGTCCACAGAACAAGCTGTAAATAAGCTTACAACCTTCATCAGTGGAAATATGGATAAAGGTAAAAAGTGTCTTTCAATATTTCTGGATCTTGCAAAGGAATTTGATACGATTTCTGTCTCACTCTTACTGGACAAGCTCGAGAAGATAGGGATTAGAGGCATACAATTGGAACTGTTTAGAAGCTACTTATCGGGGCGAACTCAGTGCGTCCGTGTGGATAAATATAAAAGTGCTTGGCTTCCAATTACTCATGGCGTACCACAGGACAGCATCCTAGGTCCCACTCTCTTTCTCGTATACATCAACGAACTCACGAATCTTAAACTCACCCAGGGTGAAATCATCTCTTTCACAGATGAAACTGCACTAGTTTTTGCCGCCAATACTTGGGATGAGGTATATGATGCTGCTCAACTAGGCTATAACATAACTAGATTATGGCTTCAGAAAAACATGCTTACTTTGAATGTGGAAAAAACGAAGCTTATCTCATTTAGTATTAAAAAAAAATACAAATCACCGCGGCACCCATGGAATTATATCACATGAGTGCATGAATGAAGCTACCTGCTCATGTTTATCATTAGAACATGTAATGCTATCAGATATCTAGGAGTAACTATAGACAGTCAACTAAATTTTAAGGAACATATCAGATTACTTGGAGCACGAGTTCGGAAACTCATTTTTGTGTTTAAGCATTTAAGGCATGCTGCTGAACCTTACCTTCTAAAACGGATCTACTATGCTCTATGCCAGTCTTTATTAAACTATTGTATATCGTCCTGGGGGGATACCAGTAAGACCACCATGAAATCTATTGAGATTGCTCAGCGCGGAATTTTGAAAGTATGTACCTTCAAACCTGTCGATTTTCCTACGGTCACTTTGTACCAGTTTTGTGAAGTACTTACGGTTAGACAACTTTTCATCCTAAATATAATCCTAAATCACCATGCAAAACTAATCTACGACCCCCTTGTACAGAAGCGTCGAAATCACAGAATTTATCTGTAAAGGACCACTTTCAAGACTAAATTTAGTGGTCGATTTATGGAATTTCTCGGCCCATTTCTTTATGATAAAATAAATAAAAAATTGAACATATACTATCTCACAAAATTAAAGTGTAAACAAAAAATAATCGAATACTTGCAAAAACTGAGTTACGAAGAAACGGAGCAATTACTGATTGTTGTGCGGTAGGTAATTATAGTGATGGGTTAAATATATTTACCTAGATAGAGATTTAGAGACTAAACTAAAAACACACACACTCACTCACCATTACATCCATTCACACTCAAACACACCGCAGAATCTTCACATAAATTACATACCAATCAACACACCCTCCTATGCATCACACACGCACATATCGCAAAACACAAAGAGGAGGTCATTACTTACATTATTCACTTTTCTTCGTAAATAATTATAAGAAAATCATTTAAAAATTATTATCTACATAAATTGTACAGAACACTTTGTTGGCATATTTATCATATAAAATTAAGGGAAATGGCACTGATAACCGTAATACAGGCATTGCCTAGCTCGGTTACAGAAGCTACATGAAATGTCCTCAAATTATCTTGCCTAACTGTACCTGTAATCATAGTATTAAGCTTTTTGAAAAAAATAAATTATTATTATTATTCCATTTATTTATTATTATGTACATATTATAGTATATTTTTAAATATTTCTTAAAAAAATAACATTAAAAAAAAACATTTAAAAATATAAAAAATAGTAGCCCACCGGCATCGGGAACACGGTCCAAGCTGCCGGTGGTCAGGGCTCCTGAGAGAGGAACCTCCGGACAATACGCGCCGTGTCTAGGAGTACTGCCTTCTGGATCAAGCCCTTGATCCAACTGCCTAACGAGAGCCTCCGCAGATGTTGATCGAGGCTCTTGGCAATTAAGCCATTGGCCGTCACGACTATCGGCACAATGATTGCTCTATCCACTTCCCACATGTCGACAACCTCGCGAGCCAAGTCAAGATATTTAGTTTGTTTATCCTTCTCAGCTTTCACAAGGTTCTCGTCATGTGGGACCGCTATATCAACAATCATTGTGCGACGCTCTAGTCGATCTATCACCACTATATCAGGCTTATTGGCAACAATAGTCCTGTCAGTGATGATAGATCGGTCCCAATACAATGTGACGCTGCCATTCTCGAGAACTGGGTCGGGCACATACCTATAGTACGGTACTTCTGATTCAACAAGATTGTATTTAAGAGCAAGTTGCTGATGGATAATCCTGGCTACAAGGTTGTGTCTGTGCAAATAGTCTCCGTTAGCTAAATGAGAACACCCAGAAATAATGTGTCGGATTGATTCTCCGGGCCGGTGGCATGCCCGACAGATGTCAACCGTACCGTCCTTCACAATATATTTCCGGTAGTTGTTCGTCATCATAACTTCGTCCATAATTGCAAAGACAAAACCTTCGGTTTCTCCAAAGAGATTACCAAAGCGTAGCCAGGATACGGACGCTAAAAGATCTACATCGGGCCCATGTAAGGCCCGGTAAAAGCGCCCGTGAAGCTCCTTGCCCTTCCATACTTCCTTGCGTTCATTAGTATCCATTACTATAGGTTTGCGCCAGTTCTCGTTGGCCAAGGAGAGCGGGGTGAGGCCTTTGTCCACCGCCACTACATCTCGGTGCATCCCCACGTCGGTTTCCAGGAAGTATTCCCTGAGACTGCATACCTCACGGTTGTGCAGGGTCTTGGCATTTAAGAAGCCACGACCCCCACACTTCCGTGGGATATACAGCCTCATCACCGATGATCGTGGGTGATGCATCCTTATTATTATTATTATTATTATATTTGTTACTCTTTCATATTCCAACCACTGAGCGGATTTTTAAACCCGAGTTGTTCCCTTGGGATGATTTTCTACTATAACGTGAGCAAAGCCGTCGGCAGAAGCTAGTCTGAAATATAAGTACTAGCACTTACTAGTAGCTTAGACTATGTAAAAGTTGAAAACAGGAACGGATTAACCCTAATCTACACCACCAGGGTTGTTCTATTTGTGTTTAAATTTTTTACGCTAATTGTAGCAACATAGTGCATTTGAGATGCATATAATAAGACGGTCCATTAAAGACTGTCAAAAGTGTAATTATATATAACTGAATGTCAATGTCAATGTGGCAAAATGTCGGATGGATATATTTATAAATACCCCGTTAAGTTTTTATCGTTTTAATCCCGTGGAGGGTCGATCCGGTAATTAGTACGCAACGCCAAATACTATCTACAGGTCATTGAACTCGCTCAGCTAACGTTTTCTTAAAGAAAATAATTTCGTGTATTTACGCATACACGAAATTAATTTCTTGAATTTTAATTAATACGAGTTTTAAAAAAATATACTTTATTTTTTAATTTTATCTTTATAGTCTGTCTAATAAGTCAACCGACTTGGGAATTATGTATAATATTTAATCATTTAAAAAATACAAATATTCGGTATTTTTTATAAGGTTCTTCTGTTAATAAACAATGAACTCTATCTCTTAATCAACCTTGATTATTGAACCCGTGTTGACTACATAAGATGTCATTAAATCCTAATAATCACCCAAGTCGTTTAACTTATTAGACAGACTCTACAAATCGATAATGTTTCATGTACCAGATCGATCCTCCACGAGATTAAAACGATCAAAATTTAACGGTGTATCAATTTAAGAAAACAGGAAGTATAAATAATAACATACAGGAAGTACAAATAATAATACAAGTATCCCTACGTAAAAAAATAGAAGTTATGACGTTTTATTAAATAAAACAAGGAAAATTTACTAACTCCTATAACATTACCGTATTTTCTATTTATAAGAAACAAGTTATTACCTTAATAAGCTTCAAAAAACATGTTACAAAGACTGCCATACATTATTTTGCATACGAAGGTTGGGACTACACTTGAATCGCGTGTTCACAAGCGTAACTACGACTATGAATAAATGCGTATTTCTTGAGTCCCGGATAAAGAAATGGTTAGTTTACTCGACTATGAATCCTCACAGAGCATTTCTGAGCACGTGCAACACTTTATTCTTAACAGCTAGCTGAAGAATGATAAAATTCTTTAAGATAGTATTTTTCTGTTATGACACTGGAACAGCTCTTGCCGTAAAGAAAAATATATTATCAATACACTTGCTCAAAAAGTGACTCTTATTGCACTGCATTTAGGGTACATAAGGGCCTTTGTTACCAAACTGTGACATTTTGATTACCATTACGCACTAGTGCTATAATGTAACTAAAACCTTATTGTTCAACCTCTCCCCTGCCTTAATTTTAATACATTATCGTATTAGGCTGGGCGCAGGTCGTCCCCCTTGAGTCGCCGGTCAACCCCTGTTTATTCATTTCAGTGAGTGTATTGAAAGGTAAATAAAAAAAAATATTGGCATATAACATATATAACAGATTTTTTCCGCCACAAAAGTTTAATAGTTTTACAGTAATTTTCTTCACAAATGTATTGAAAAACGTCGTATGATACACGTGAGTAATTAATGATTACCGTTCTCGGCGCTCAGACGCTCTAATACCGCCTCGACGGTAATCACTAACATTACACACTTTTATCATCATAATGTACTATTATGTCACCGAAAAATTGCAGACTCCGTATGTTTGTAATAAATCTTTATTAGATTTCAATTTCTCGATATATTACGAAAAAAAAAAATGTATGCGACATACATCTACTATTTCGATGGCGATATACCACACGTTTGCAAAAAATTGTTTACAATTTCTCGCGACATTTTACAATCTCACGACGTTTGCAATTATCTGGTTCCATAAATAAAAGAGACCAGTATCATTGTAAATTTTCGCATCGCGCCCATCTGCTAGAGTCATAGAACGTTTTGATAGTTAGCCAGAATGCTATAGGGCTCCACGGTGGATGCCATCATGCGCGTGCGAGAATGTGGGGAGTTCTCTGGAGTTGCATTAGGGGGCCACTCCGGTGTCACTATCTCCGTCATGTGGAAACGGTGAGAGATATCGTGTGGTGTTCTGCAGGGATCGGCACTAGGACCGCCATTGTGAAAAGTCAAGGATCTGGATGTTTAGCAATATAGTTAATAACTAGCTGTTGTCAGCAGCATCAGCCACGTGAAAGTTAAAAAAATATCTCAAGAAAACAACACAAAAATAAATTTAAATTTATAACTATTCAAAGGTTAACCTATAAATTAAGTAACAATCAAAATAAAATTCCTAGAACCTACCGTTTTTTAATACTCACAAAAAAAGTTGAATGAGGGTCATGGGGATAAGTAGCGAAATATATGTTTTCTTCTCTGTTCGCGAGATTAAATGTTGCGTGTAATGTAACGACTTCGCCATGGGGGCCAACATTTTCTTTAAGGGCAACATTTATTTTAGACAATATTTATAGATTATTTGGTACATTTATACCGGTATTTTACCAAATTGCTTTTACATTTACCAAGATTGTATAAGGCAGTTCTAATGTTCGTATTTGCTTCAGCTGGTTCTGTTTCCTAATTACTCATGCTTCACATTTAGTAACGGTAATTTTCATTTATTGGATCTTCGGGTTACAACATCAAAATTATCTGACTAACTTATCTTGACTATTTAAGATTATCCTCTAGTTGCTGCCAGCGGGTTTGCCTTCGTGAAAGTAGAAAATCGTGTTGAGAGCATGCAATTTGACATAAATATATTTTCACTGTTTTTATACAACCGCTTTTACGCGATAATGACGTTATTACACATTTTTCATTAGATATTTTGGAAACACAGTACCTTGTGGATATTATCTAGGCTTCTATTGAAATCAATTTATAAATTTGTGTAAAACTAATCCAGTTAAGACCTCTGAAAAATCTGCTATTTGCATGAACTTGGACTTGTTCAGAGCATCGGACCAACGACTCCATAATAGTCGAACTCAAATCACCCATGAGACTCACCACCATATGCCAAAGAAGAATATTTGTTTTCTTTGGCCACATTGCCAGAAAAAGAAGTGATAACCTGGAAAAGTTGCTTCTGACAGAAAAAGTAAATGGGAAAAGATTGAATTGATTTCTTCCTAATAGTGGTTAATAGTTTACAGAAATAAAAGAAAAAAAGAAACGTGTTTAGAGTAGAGTAGAATAGAATAGGTCACCTATAGGTGGTAACTAAGTAGGTACGTGCTGCAATTTCTAAAAAAATAACTAAAAAAAAACATCACTTGTGGTGGTGGTGGCATGGTATACCATACCACCACTAATACTCAACCTATTTCCTTACTATGAGTCTTAAGCATAGGTGACAAAACCTGCTAAGTCTGTCGACTTGTAGAATCTATTTTACATTTAATTCATTAACCCCAAGCGAACGCCGGCGTTCGCGCACCTATTGTCGTTCTATTGTGTCTGTGATTTATTTATTTAACTATTTCTGTACACATGGAAATACAAGAAAAGAGATTTCCACGATTGAAAGGTTAAAAAGAGCAAAATACATCTTGCTGTAAACGCAGTTGGCTTCGTTCCTTCTAAATGTCAAAACAGTGTTAAAGCCCAGTCAAGTTGGCACCACCAAATCACAGCCAACAAGAATACAGTGCGTTTCTCCTGACTGGTCAACACATATAAATTGAGGGGGTCGGGACATAACAATGGACACCGATGTGTTTGTAAGGAAATGCATTCACAATACGTTAGTCGTAAGAGGGGAAAATATTCATAAATATATCATTCGGCTGGAGACCGATTTATTATACGCGACTCGCAAGTCAGAGATTGTCGTGTATCGAACGGGGTTAGGGTAAAATATGAATTGTGTGACGAGTGATATGATAGAACAGGGAGTCAATGATAGCTTGCCTGAATAACTACGAGCATTCCTGGCTTTTTTACTTCTCTCTTGAGCCTTACCTACTAAGTAAGTTAAAGTTTTTTTTTAATGGTAGCAGTTATTTAGTTATTTTATTTCAAGCCAACTAGATGTCGTACTTAATTAACAGAAGTTCTTGTAAGTAATTAGCTTCGAGTCAGAAAGTAAAAAGTCGATGAAATCGGAAAACTTGTAGATAATACCTACAACTATTTTTAAGTTGTGATATCATTAAATAACTGATTTTGCTTCGAATGGAGCCAAAGGAATCGTCAGATTTTACGCCAGTAAAAATCTGCACTGTAGCAGAGTGAGTTTTAGCCATAAAACCCACTCTGATTCTTCAAATACCCTTTGCATGCCAGGGCCGCGATAACTGCTTCGGAGATCTAAGTACAAATTAAACGTTTAATTAAACTAAGGTCTTTCTACTAACTAGGTGTCTTCAAGGCTAGAGTAAATAGGCTTTTTATAAACTAGTGCGCCTTACCATCAACGATTACTTACCATTTCCACTCCTTACCATCAAGTGGAATCGCAGTCAAGCACTAGTTTATTACAATTAAAAAAAACTGGCCAAGTGCGAGTCAGACCATGATGGGTTCCGTAGCAGCAAGTAACATAATATAAAAGTTATTGTAGTTCGATGTAACTTTGATCGATGTTTTAATAATAGTGTATTTTTTTAGATTTATGACGTATTAAAAAAAAACTACTCACTAGATCTCGTTCAAACCAATTTTCGTTGGAGATGTGCATGGTAACGTACATCATATATTTTTTTTAGTTTTATCATTCTCTTATTTTAGAAGTTACAGGGGGGATTACCACTTTGGAAGTATCTCTCGCGCAAACTATTCAGTTTAGAAAAAAATGATATCAAAAACCTCATAATCATTTTTGAAGATCTATCCTGATAGGTACCTCACACGTATGGGTTTGATGAAAATAAACATTTGAGTTTCAGTTCTAAGCCAATTTTTTTTTTCTACGATTATTTTTATGTGAAAATCATAACGCGGTTCACAGAATACATCTACTTACTAAGTTTCTACAGTACAGCTCTCACAGTTTCGGAAATAAGTGGCTGTGACATACGGACGGTCAGACAGACAGACATGACGAATCCATAAGGGTTCCGTTTTTTGCCATTTGGATACGGAACCCTAAAAAGTTCAGAGTCGTAAGACGTTCACTGTTGCATCAAGCCTCCCCCAAACATACCATATCGACTGATCCTATCCATCTTGCATCCACTGGATTTCAGCGACTCTCACTAAGTCATTGATCCACCTCGAGAAAGCCCCAATGCTTCGATATAAAAAAAAAAACACAAAAAGTAAAATTAACTCAATTGGAAAGAAGGAACAGAGAATCGTTCAAAACAACATTAAAATATTCTATACCCATGATAACATTAAAATGGTTCCGTAGTTCGCCAATTAAAACTCCTTGCACATAACAAAGTAATGGCCGGTTTATATTCAGGTCAGTCCGTAAATATTTAGGGAGAGGGATCAAAAACAAGCAATGTTTGTTTTTGAAACGTGACTTGTCTTTTCCAACATAGGGAAGCAAACATTGTCAGGAACAATAGCTCTTTGATTCACTTTTCCTACACAAAGGTTACATAAACTAGAAATATTTTCTTTTTTCACAAATGGCCTTGAAAGCTATGTGTTAAACTGAAATAACAGTATTTTTTCGTGTGTTCGATGTGTTTAATAAGGAAAATGGAATCGTAAATCATGTGTGAACATTGGAAATTGACATAATTGTGTGACTTTTTGTTAAATAATGTTAAAATCATCAAAAAAAAAAACTGCTTAAAATAGCCAAATAACGCTGATCTGAAAATTTAAAATTGGATTGGATTTTTATTTTAATAAATATATATATTTTTTTAAATCGATGAAGTACTTACGAGTTAGATTCGCGTATCGAGGTTTCTGGATGCTAAAAAATGCGATTCCCAAATTAGGTCTCAAAGCTTTTTCGGAATCCCAAAAAAGTAATTAGGTATTTTGTAATGTATCTAACTACAAAAGTTTTCAGGCTTATTTCATCGTCTCTTTTTATGGGACCTAATTTCTTTTCGAATTTCCGAATTCTAAAAGAAATTAGGTTCTAATAACCGATAAATCTCCTCTTAGGTTTTGATCCTTGCGAGTATCAAAATATGAGCTATGAACAGTGCATAAACCACCTAATCTTTAGATTTCGTTAACAAATTTCAGTGCTCTAAGTAGTAACAGCCCTTGACAGATGAACAGACGAACAACAAGGTGATTTTATAAGGATTCCCTTTTTTACCGACTTAGCTATGGAACTCTAAAGTACCCAATTAATTAGCCTACAAGAAATAATATTACCGAATCCAATTCCTGTGGTCTAGGTAGTATATAGCTGTTAACCACACTGCAACCAAAATTAATTTAGGAAAGCACTGTTAATCAATATTTGTTCCCAATTAAACTTTGAAATTAATAGGGTTGGCAGACCTAAAATGGTTGAATAACCTTTACTGAGAAGAACCAAATACCCGATATTCTAATTTCAAATAGTGGCCGACACCAATATTCCAACGTAAGTTTTGTCTACCCACAGTATTGCCATAATAATACCGAAGTATTTTTTCTAAGGTCAAAACAAATATAACCGTTTTCTGGTACATTTGTTCTTTTTTTTTATTGTGATTATGTAAATCTTTAATAATATGAACCTTGAACCGAAAGCTACAATTTTGTTTGGATTTAGCAGACATTGTCTGAACAAAATTTTTAAATAAAACCTTGTTTATGAAAACGTTTTCGTTCTTCTTATTATAGGCAGTACAAGTTCGGAGCTTTACATAATTATTATGTTTGAAAGTATCGTCATACTCACTCATAATTATGGTAAAATTGTTATTCTTGACGGCATTAATTAAGTTGTTTCTAATTTTGTCTGAGTAAGCCGACACGCATCGTAAA
This sequence comes from Mythimna albipuncta, assembly GCA_929112965.1. Classification (NCBI taxonomy): domain Eukaryota; kingdom Metazoa; phylum Arthropoda; class Insecta; order Lepidoptera; family Noctuidae; genus Mythimna; species Mythimna albipuncta. Next base: position 16,472,234 of record OV815969.1, read on the forward strand.
GTTTTGAATTAATTTAGGTGTCTTCAAGGCAAGAGTTCTTAATAAACTAGTGCGCCTCACCATCAATGATTGCATCACTGCTTACCATCAGATGGAATCGCAGTCAAGGACTAGATTACATAATTTAAAAAAAAAAAATTTACTAACAATTTCTTTATTTATATATATCACTAGCGTTACTGATATCAATGCACACGTAGATGGCGACTCCTCTATAACGTCATTATATTGTGTCTTGAATATTTCACACAAAACGGTTCTACCAACAGTTTCACGAGACAAGTTCAGAGTTCGTTGACCGGCATTGTCAAGCTCATGAATTTTGAATCTTTATAGCTCTCCTAGAATCTTGTGAACGGTATGAATACGGTAGAATCTTATGGTAGTGTCGTATCAAAAGGATTGAATATTTAGGTCGCTCTCTGATGTAACGTAATAAGCTAATGGATTTGTCATAGATTACACAAAGTTGATTAGAGTTGCTCATTACGTAAAAGAGGATTATTAACGAAATGCTTGTGACTTTTATCCGTGTTTTGTAAATTGGGACTGTAATTCCTCGCCGTTTCTATTTTGGAATGGTTTTGGTTCAATTTGTTTGAACAATATGATAAGCCCACGGTGTAATTTTCTTATATCTAAGACACTTGGAAAGTTAGAACTAATTAATTGTATGTTTTTTTTTCATTTACACATTTTTTGTATTTCATTGTCTCCATTATGTAAATTAGTATCATGGTGTACAATAATGTATGTTTATAAAAATAAATAACTTTCGTATTCCAAACCCAGTCGTAATCTTTTGAAAATAATAAGAAATTACAAGTTGAATTTAAACATTTTTAATGTGGTAAGAAAGAGTTGCCACAGCACTTGGACACAAAGAACAACTGAAAAAACAGGTGGGTGGCACTCCCTAATGAAACGCAGAGTCACAGTTCAAAGACACAACATATTTTTCTTATTTTCTTAAGGTCTGGTACACACTTGTAACCACAGATAATATAGTACATTTATTTTGATATTATTTCAACACCACCACTTATCAAAATAATCTAAATTGTACCTTTAATAAAATTTTACAAAGCTTATAAATATTATCAAACAATATACCGGGTTACAAAACTGACGCTAAATGAAATATGTGGACGTGTTAAAACTGACAAATACATAAGGCTCCCTATAAGTTGCTGATAAGGATAATTTTTGTCAACACATTCTGCCTTTTCTAACTTTAAATTACACTCCATTAGTCTGCCCCTCTTTACTTTTCTTAAACACCCATCGACATTGTACTACTGTATCTGCTTCGTTTCTATTCACAATTTCCCATGCTTGGTTATCCTCAAAAGCCTGAAGTTCATCGCGCATGGCCATTTCCCATTTCTCTTTCTCTAGACCTTCTGTGGCTTCTTTATAAGTAATATCTTCAGCACTCAAGTCTAATTGATCTGAAACACACAAGTTATTGAAACCATACCTTTCAGGTGGCTTTCTGGTCCGTTTCATGTTGGAAATTGCCGTCTGCGGATTTTCTGACTCCTTACAGTTTGAGTTACTGTCACAGAATTCATCTGAGCTGGAAGTGCTAGTAGTATCATCTGGCACATATGTAAAATCATCGGTCATGTAGGTACTTTCCATCGGATCACAAGAGGAATCGTTTTCACCTGTCAAATGTTCTACTTTTTTCTCGCTTTGAACAGTTTCTTTTTCTTCCACCACTGCTTGTGTCATGTCTGAGTTTTTGATCTCTTCCATGATAACAACATCCCTGCTGGTGGTTACGCCTTTTGTTTTTGGATTGTATAGCCTATAGCCCTTCGTATTTTCTGAATACCCAATCAGGATGTGAGCTTCAGCCTTTCTGTCCCATTTAGTCCGATTTGCTTTAGGAACATGGACCATCACACGACTTCCAAATATCCGAACATGGCTGAGGTCTGGCTTTTTTCCGCTCCATAGCTCATAAGGTGTTTTTTGTAGTCCAGAAGCTAGTATTCGATTTCTCAAGTAGACAGCTGTGTTAACAGCTTCAGCCCAAAACTTTTTATCTAAATTAGCCTCAAATAGAAGACACCGAGCTCTTTCCACCACTGTTCTGTTCATTCTCTCACACAGGCCGTTCTGTTCTGGCGTGTATGGGTTTGTCTTTTGATGCACAATGCCATTTTTCTTCAAATAATTACTAAATTCTAATGAACAAAACTCCCCACCATTATCTGTTCTTAACACCTTTAGGTTTTTTCCTGTCTGTGTTTCTACTAGAACTTTAAACTCTTGAAAACACTTGAATACCTGATTCTTGTTTTTTAAAAAATAAACAAACGCCATTCTGCTGTAATCATCTACAAAAAGCAAAAAATACTTCGATAGTCCAATTGAGATTTGTTCCATTGGTCCACAGACATCCGCATGAACAAGTTCCAGCACATTTTCACACCGTGTACCTTTGTGTGAAAAAGGCAATCTCGACTGCTTCCCTTCACAACATGTGATGCGCTTGGACATATCGATTTTAGCTTTATCTATGTAAGAGATCCCTTCTACAGCTCCGTTCTTCATAGCATTCAAAATTTTGATGTTAATGTGTCCTAATCTTCTGTGCCATACCTCACTGGTTGTATTTGTTGCTGAGCATGCAAACAAATATTCCGACCTGGTATTCAACTTGTACACACCATTTACTAAATTTGCTTTACCTACCAGCACATTCTGTCTGTTTCGTATATAACAAACTTCTTGTTCAAAGATAACTTTGTTTCCATTACGAATCATCTGACTGACTGATAACAAATTAGTCGACAAGTTAGGCACAAATAAAACATCATTCACTGGTACATCAAACTCCGAATCATTCACTACGGTCGTAATCATTGTATTTCCTGAACATACAACAGGAATTTTTTCTTTATTTGCGACTACTATTTCCTTTACTTCGTGGCTGAGAGACACACTCCTTAAACAACTCTTATCTGTAGTCATATGCGAACTTGCACCTGTATCTACGTACCAATCGGATTTTTTAAATGATCCGTTCATAAATACTGCACTAAATGCATTACTATCACGTTTATTTGGTGTATCATTAGGACATTTATTCCTATAATGACCGAGTTGTTTACATTTGTAGCAGCGGATTGTTTTGACAGAAGTCGAAGATGACGGTGATGACATTTTTGTCTTTGACTTATTATCTGTAGTCTGGCCATTATTATTTTTATAGTGATGCTGCCAACCTTTCGACAAAAAAGCACTATTTGTTTCAGAGCTACCAACTTCCGAGCTCATGTCCAGTAATTTCGACTTGATAACATCCGTACTGATACTCAATCCAGAATGTTCTATGGCCATTATCATTGGAGCAAATCTGTCTGTAAGCCCCGCCAACAATAATGAGCCAATCCACTCATCAGTGATCTGGAAGCCCGTCCCTTTTAATTTCTGTGCAGTGTCAACCATTTGCGTTACATATGCTCCCATTGATTCGCAACCTTCTAGGCGAATAGATATTAGCTGACGAAGTAGGCTGATGCGACGCGTGAAGCTAGAGTCGTCGAACAAAGCCTTCAAACGTTTCCATACACCTTGTACTGTTTGCTCGTTCTTGATGTGAACATAGATTGACGAGTCAATCGTCATGACAAGCTTAGCTTTTGCCTTTTTTTCTTCAATAGAATTTGTAGCATCGGATAATTCTAGCTTGTGAATATCTACACCGTCCAACATCATAAAATTTTCAGCTGCAAACGCCCATTCGTCGTAGTTTTCACGACCCTTCAGTTTTGGTACGTTGACTATGTAACTTCCAGCCATTTTGAAAAAATAAATGCACACCGCACGGGTACTACCGATTGTGAATAGTCAATAAATTAACGAATTTCACAAAAATTATATAGTTAATGGCGAAACAGTTCCCTGATTGTCCACGAGAAATAGTTTTACACAAATAATACTTTATTTAACCGTAAGTTATGAGTCTGGGCCCATAACCTAATGAAACGCAGAGTCACAGTTCAAAGACACAATATATTTTTCTTATTTTCTTAATTCATTAAACCCCAAGCGAACGCCGGCGTTCGCGCACCTATTGTCTTTCAATTGTGTCTGTAATTATCACAATTGAAAGGTTAAGGTCTGGTACACACTTGTAACCACAGATAATATAGTACTTTTATTTTGATATTATTTCAACACTCCCTCGCTCTTTCCAGAGCAGGAGAAGTCATTCGATGATTTCTTACCTAAAAACCTCCTTCTTTTCGCTGTCGGTTAAAAAAAAATTGCAACCTTGAAGTGCCTTACTGGTTGGGGCTCTAATGATAAAATAAGAATGGGTCTATCCATCACCGTTGTATCTACCCCTTTAAGAACTACAAGAGTACTGTAATGATATTTATTTATTTAAACTTTCACTACTGTCACTACTGTACAAGTGTACATGGAGTTAACCACAGTGTTATCTCTTTTAATCCTATGGTTGACTGGTAGAGAATGCCTTGTTGCATTAAGTCTGCTTATGTACAGTGGTATATAAGCGCACATAGACGGATTAAATGTCCGCTGTGTCACTGTGGTAGGTGTGCATAATAAATAAATAATATATATATTTATTATATTATTTATATATTTTTGACTGGCCTGTTGGTCTAGTGGTTAGTGACTCTGACTGCTATGCCGGAGGCAGTGGCGGTACCTTCATAGAAGCCCAGAAGCCCGGCATGCCTTACTAAAATGCTCGATAGAGAATCAATATCAAACCCGAACTATTTAAAAGTTCTCGCGCTTAATTCTTATCAAAATAACACAAAATATGCCACACTCACTACACATCGCGATTGTTCGCGCGCAGAGTTTCGCATTTGCAGCATATACATATAGCTATCTCGCTTACACACGCCGGCTTTTACCGGGCTTTCAAATACTATCTCTGTCTCTTTCGCACCTATGGCGACGTGCCGTATAACGAGTTAGGACCTTTTGCGTCTACAGAGCGATCAGTATGGAAGATTTAAGCCGGGCATTCGTATGAAGTTGCTCGCGTATGCGTGACCTTGTCACCTTGCCAACTCTGCAGTGTTGCCGTTTTAGCGACGTTGTGAGATCTTGGAGATTTTTAACGAGTTTGGAAACTTTTTTTAAGATTTAGCAACAATAAAAACTAGCGACTTTTTAAAACAACGAAATTAAATATTCAAGCAATATATTAAAAATAAAAAATTTGCGACATTTAGCTAGATTTTTCATATAACTGGAGACTTTATATTGACTAAATGACAACACTGGAACTCTGTTTGCAACTCACTTCAGTTTCATTTACTTGAGTGGAAAACATTTATTTTTTTTGTTGTTTTTTGTGTTTTCTTAGATTTTCTCAGTGATACAATTGTTTTGGTGACTTACCTACAACAATGGAGGCAATTGTACCTTGTGAGGACTTAAAATGCGTTCTAGTTTTGATTGGCGAAGATAAGGTAAAATCTTTAAACTTTCCTCAGAAAAAACAGTTAATTTCTTCAAAACCGACGCCTAATCTGTGTATTTCTCAGACTAGTAAATCGCATAAACGAAAATTTAATAGATCAGTGTATAAAACTAGTTGGATTGTTGGCTGTTCGCACACTAATAAGTTGTATTGCTGGTGCTGCATATTTTTTCTTTTTTTGAAATTGGTTAAAATTTTATTGGGCTTGCCTTATTTTGAAACCCTAGGCACGCCACTGGCCGGAGGTCGTTCCCACCCAGGACAAATGTTTGTGTGATGAGCATAATCATTAGTTCTGTGTCTGGGTGTAATTTATCTATAATATGTATGTATTTAGAAATATATAAGAATGTTTATCAGTTGTCTAGTACCCATAACACAAGCTCTGCTTAGCTTGGGACTAGACGGCGGCGTTGTGTGATAGTTGTGGAATATTATATTATAAAAATATAATGAAGAATCTTTAAGTCACTAAAAGAAAGAGAATGAGAAGAGAAGAGAAGAGTGAGTGTGAGAGTGAGTTACATGCTAAAATTACAACTAATAAATTTTGTACTATGATAAATACCGCATCATTATAATAGCTTTCGTTGGCTTTGTTTCTCACTTAAGGTCCAAGCGCCCGAAAAGTGCCATAAAACAGTGACTTTCTGAAGCCTACTTCTCGGTAACGGCCAGGTAAATAGGTTTGAAAAAATAAAATGTTTATTAAAGATTCACGAAAAACATTATCAACATTTGATGTTTTCGTGCTATTAATACTTTTGTCTAAAAAAAATATTTTCTAATTGTGCAACTTTTCGCAACTTTTCCCTGCACCTTCGAAACGGCTTGGATTTTTGGAAACATTTTTTTTACATAAAAATGAGTGGTTAATTATTTTTCAAAGTATTGCATATGTAAATCAACCAATATTTCGCAAAGAAAATGGATTTAAAGCGCTTTCACAGATTTGCGTACTGCCGCCTAGGCGAGTGCGAGAGTTGCGTCCACATAATTTCGGTCAGCTATCTGACCAAGGGACTATAAGCCTTACATTTCTTATTACACTCAATCGGTCTTAATACTAACTACGAGTCCATTCGTAATGGACAACACCACCGTCTGTTCCCTGTCTGGTCTGATAAATAGCCAGCTGTTACAAATAAAGCACGCTTGACAACAGATTGTCTGTTTTACGTGTAGTGATTTAAACGAATTGAATAGAATAAAAAAAAAACTTTATTGTACACCAAAATAGTAACATAATGAAAATATCTTCTTCATTGTCCGTCTTTTCCCCCATTATTTGGCGTCGGATTTATCACAATTTTGTGCCATGGCAGTGCCCTGGGTTGTCGAAATTTGGCATTTTTTTTTGTGTGGTAACAAAATTAAATAGGTAATATAATAGGCTAGTTGCCGAAAAAAATGTAATTACTCCGTCTTTTGGATTCTTCAAAAATAAGAGACACGTATTTTTTATTTGTAAATTAACGGTATCTGAAAGGTTAAAAAGGTCACACCTTTTTAACCTTTCAGATACCGTCAATTTGAGACACAATAATAAGACATTAGATGCGCGAACGTCGGCTTTTGCTTGGGGTGTAATGAATTAAATGTTTTTGGGAAAAAATATTGCAATAACTAACTAATGTAGTATAAAAATTTCGTCTCACAGTGTTTGTTATCGAACTATTCCGAAACGATTTGACCGACTTTTGTGAACATTTTCGGTGTATTTGGTAGGTCTGAGAATAGATCGTAGGCTATTCATTACCCTCTTACCCCAAGCCTCTACTTTTTTCTTGTTATAATCTATATCGCAGTTTTCTTATAATAAATACCGTACGCGCTACGTCAATAAGATCTGCAAGATTGTGCAGCTGCTCTACGGCATTTATCACCTAAGACTCCAAGAGAATGGCAGATGCGAGGCTGATATTTGTATAATATATAGATTTTTTTTTCTTTGCAATACATTAAATGTTTCACATAATTACTTTGACTTCGTAGAACACGTAAAGGAAAGCCCTTTGCCCAAGGCGACTTTTTGTAGCGATGATGCGACGCGCCTTTCGTAAGTGCACGACAGCATCGCTACTAATCGTAAGTTGCATTTGCAAGTGCTACAGAAAAGATGCCAACGCGCTACAGCATCGCGATATTTATCGATGCGAACGCGCCACAGCATCGCGACTGCATCGCTACAAAAAGTCACCGTGGGCGAGGGCTCTAAGTCATAAATGCTCGATTACTGGTTTAACTTGTCGGTTGACCAACTGGTATTCTGATGGTGAGTTTTTTCTCTGTGAGAAAAGTTTTTGTAGTATTTTTTGAGATGCTCGAGCTCAATGCTCGATGGGTCATTAGTATAATGTGCGGGCTTTAGGTACATGGTAAATTACATTGATGCAGAGTTCGATACCTGAAATTGTGATTATTGCTAGTAGATTAAAGGTTCATTTTAGATTTCAACAGAATATCTTTATATAGAATTGCAGCCTTCCATATTATACTTTAAATAATATAAATAGAACCGTACTTTTACTAAATTAAGCTCAAAAATTTGATGAATGAATAATGAATGTAATTACAAATATTTGTAAAATGTGTACTACTATTATTTCATTGTATTACAAAATTAAAATGGTATTCTATATTTGGTTACTTTAATAGAATTACGAAAATATTTCAAATTAGAAAACGGAGGTTAGTGGTTCTTGACCACCATTTTCTATTTAAAAATATTTTGTAAAGAATCAATTCGTTTTTCGTCATATTTAGCTAGGCATTTAGTGTATATATTATTTTTAATTATTTAAGTTGTTTTTTAATATTTAAGTTTATTATGTATATATTTTCTTGTAACTAAATAAATAAAAATTATTCTTTTCGAAAATTTTAGAAAATAAATGTTATATTATCATGTTTTACAAGCTCTTATTTAGTTTCACTTGTCCCGATGTTTGTCTGTAATCAAATCTAATCCACTTCCCGGCTACCGATTGAGATGAAATTTTGCGTGGATGTGTAAATTGCACACGTTTAACACGCCTGTAACCTTTTTTTTTATGGTGGGAAAAATCATGCATTGACATCCCCCGCCCTTGGGCGGAGCGGGAGATAGTGTCAGACTCTTACTGACTAAAAGACCCACCCCGTTCCTTCTAACCTTCATACCGGGGCTCGAGCGCCCTTTTGGATAACCCTGGCCCCAGTAGGCTTCGACCCGGCTGGGTTGCTGACAACTCCTTGAGGCGCGCGGGAACAGTGCGCGCCGTCGACGACTTGAGCTAGGTCCGGACAGTTACCGGACGGCCGGACAGCGAGCTACCCATTGCTCACTGTCCGCAAGCCCGCGTCTACGTTGGCCGCCACTCCTCCTCGCTCCGGACCATGGCCTTAACCAAGGCCCGGCGGGAGAGGTCTCCGCCGCCAATCGCCCCCACGAGGGCACGGCGATGCTCCGCCCAAGCAGGGCACACCTCGACTGTGTTCTCCACCGTGTCCTCCGGGCGTTCCGCACAGTGGCGACACCCGGGCGTCACTTCCGCATGAATCGAGTGCAGGAATCTCCCGAACGAACCATGTCCGGTGAGTACTTGCGTCATGCGGAAGGTAAGGGCGCCGTGAGGTCTTTCCAGCCACGCCTCAAAGAGGGGACTTACCGCCATGATTGTGGCGTGCCCAGCGCTGGGTTGCGATAGTCGTTGACGCCATTTCACCATGAGATCCCGCCGGAGCTCTGTCCGCCATGCCGAACACGCCTGTACCCCTAGCCAAGTTGATAATCAGCAATCATTAACGCTAGTAGAAAACTTCAAATGTATGGGAATGACGTCATCTCAACGCTCAGTCCCGTGGTCAGAACAAAAGGTTCGGGGGCATGGCCAATTCGAAGCGTTTTACGCAAAAGAAACGGTTGTAACTTGGCTAGGGGGGCTGATTTGTACATAGAACGACATCGCGGCGCGTCGCGTGGCATGGATCAATTGTATAAAGCTCTATAAGTCTAGTTTCCATATAAAATGTATGAAGACCGACACGCCCAGACTTGGCATGTGCCACGCGTTTGCCTAGTGTAGTTCTAGCTTAAGTGTGACGCTACTCTTTAATAAAATCTGAAACAAACTACACAGTCTTAACTAAATTAACACTATTCTAAAACAAGTTTACAAAGCGGTCTTAGACGAAGGAACGTAAATTATATTTTACGACTGTAGACATACTCTCGGCTGTAATTTAATCTTTAATGTTTAGGGACTACTTGGGATTACGACCGAGATTTGAGATATTCACTTCGTTATTATACATTCAATTACTTGCATGCCTTGTTTCCTAAATTACTCGTAATATTTGAGCTTGCCTTAAAAGAGATTTCATTTGGGAAGGTTGCTGCCACTCAGGGGCGTAGCTGCCACGGGGAATTACTAAAAGGGAAACCGCAGTCTTAGAGGGCGTGGGGGGTGTGGTTTTAGTCAGAAAAAGTCTGACTCCTGTTCCAATTTAGAAAGAGAAGTCATTGGCTGGTTTCCCACATCAAAAACAAAAAAAAAATCCCAAGGCCCTACCAATCAATGATATGAGGCTCTTAGGCGTCAGGGGCCCAGATTTATGGAAGCATAAAATCATAAAACAGCGTCTATAAACTCATATTACTATAAATAAGGGGTACTTAAAGTGGCTTGCATTGGCAATTTGATGCTCATCGGGTCTATTTCGTCATCATCATCATCATCATTTCAGCCGATATGCGTCCACTGTTGGACATAGGCCTCTCCCAAGTGTCGGCAAAACGAACGTTCCTATCCGTCTCGCATCCATCGGTTTCCCACAAACTTTACTAAGTCATCTATTCACCTTGTAGGAGGCCTTCCAACGCTGCATCTTCCAGTACGCGGTCGCCACTCCAGACCCTTTCGGCTCCAACGGCCAATTGTTCTGCGAGCAATGTGCCCTGCCCATTGCCACTTAAGTTTGGCAATTCTTCGTGCTATGTCGGCAACTTTAGTTCAAATAATATTCATTTTTATTATTAGTCATACCTTTATACATTATTCCTAAGATTTTATGTAACTATTTTACCAAACTTTAACTCTGAATAAATATTATTATTTCCTTTATTGTCCATTTTAACATATTTATTACATTTTTAAATATTCCTTAAAAAAAAATAAAAAATAAACATTTATTATTATTATTATTATTTTGGGCTTTGCCGCAGTCTGGTTAAAGGAGGCCACGATTCTATATCATACAGGAACAATTTAGGACTACCTATACCTCTGCTGCCACCATGCTTTATTTTTGAAAAACAGCTTTCTATTAATGTAAAACTTTTAGCCTCCACGCTATAGCTTATTATTTTTACGAGGCTATATTAGTCTTTGGCCTAGACTTCTTGCAAAGAAGAGATTTTCTCTTCTTTGCAAGTAGGCTGGTCCTTGAGACTTTTCAACTTAGACTGAGGGAATATTCGAAAGAGTTAACGCGTGATCCTTAAATGTAAATACTTAGGTGTAGTTTTAGTCAGTTGAAGTCTGACATGCCCTCCAAAGGTTGGCTGGCAGGAATTGCCCTGTGCAATAAGACCGCGTAGTGTACACTTATTTTTGTTAAATGTTATTCTTTAATAAGTTAAGGTGTGCAATAAAGATGTATAATAATAATAAATAATTTACAAAAAACGATAGGCGAGAAAATTAGTAAATATGCTGAATTAAAAGAAGAAGTGACCAGAATTTGGAGGCAAGAAAAAGTGTACGTGGTGCCCATTGTTGTCTCCACTACAGGTGTCATACCTCATCATCTCCGCCACAGCCTCAGAGTAATCAATCTGAAAGACTCAACTTACATTACCCTCCAAAAAGCTGCAATTTTGAACACCTGCAGAATAGTAAGAAAATTCATGCAAATCGGGGAAAATGAAATATCTCCACATAATACTCATTCTCCACTTTAAATTTACTCACAACACGCTACATTGACTTGGCTTGGCCCGTTAATGTAGCTTAAACACTAGCCCAGAGCTAAGAAAAACTAAACGTTGTCCCATAATAATAATAATAATAATGCCCTCTTGCTGCACCCAGATCGGGAAAACTTATTGGTCGATTTCTTACCTTATTTTTTTATAATAATGTCTAAAATTAAGTTAATTACAAAATAATCAGCATTCAAAAGCAGTTAATTAACATAATTTCGTTGCATATTTATTTATAGGATTTTTTTTATGCACAAATAAAAACTGTACGAAGGCGGACTTAATGCCTTAGGCATTATCTGCCAACCTTAGGGTGGTACAGAAACAACATGGTAGGTGTAACTTAATAAATAGACAAAACAGAAGAGAAACAAAACAATAGTTAAATACATACTTAGATACATACATTATAAATAAACAATGCTGTAGTGAAAAAAACAAATCCAACCAATTAGTGCGATGAAGATTCTACCAACATCTTGCGATACATATATCAAAGAATATGCATCGAAACTATTCCTTTGTCTGAGTAAGTAGGTACCTATATCGACTCGTTAATAAAACTTCAGACAGCAACTTGCATCTTCCATATTTCACTTCTTATAAATATTTAGCGTTGCCAGCACACGATGCATCCTATCACAATATTTTGTATCTACTCACTTTGTTCAAAGTTATTCTTGGGTAAGTTTTCATCAGTTTTATACGGTAACCAGAAAGTACCCTTTCTAAAGTTTAAGTCTTGTTTACGATGGTCATTTTATCCTTCGTTTTCACTAAAAGATAACAAAAAAATAATATAAAATAACTTCGTTAATTGTGAAACTTGAGTAGTCATGTGAATACCTACTAAGTATAAGTTCTTCTTTTACTGTGTGTACATAAATTATAAAATAAATAATAAATAAATAAAGAAAATACGTGACGTCTTTTGGCTGAATAATGATAAAACCACACACTACTTAAACCATGCAACAGATTAGTATGCGGTTTTCATAAAAGAAAGGGCAAAAAAAACGAGTAAAGTTTTTCCACCTGTACTTATCAAGGTCCCTGTCCAGATCCTGCTGCACCTTCAAACATCTCAAAAATATTGCCTCGTGCGCTCTTCATAGCCATCAGTCTAGCAAAAGCCTGCTTCGAGTGAGGAGTGCGCTGTAATTTACCACGTGGACCCAATCAAGGACAATAAATGTTAGGCCCCTCGTGCGAAAGCATTGCTACTTACGCGCTTTAGCATTTGCAAAGGCTATATAAAAAAAAAAACGCTACAGCATCGCGACTGTATCGATGCGAACGCACTGAGCTGAAGCATCGCTACAAAAAGTTGCCGTAGGCGAGGGTCCTTATATGTCTTCGAGTTATTAATTCTTGGTTATAGTGTTAACATACGCTTCAATTTGATACGTACGGGTTTGGTCCGTTCCGCGCAAAGGTCGAGCGTGACGCAACGTAAAGGTTCATCGTATCAATTTAAGTTATTATGCTGAGTCATGAAAAAGAATAAATAAAAATAAGAGAAAAGAAAGAGAGAAAAAGAGTTTATTTGGTACAACACAAAGCACAAACAATATTTAGGTAACACCAATCAAAAAAAGAAGCAAATAAAAAAAACAGTTATGTGCGGCTACAACGAAATACATCCATCATGCTTGTCCTTGGTACGTACGGACCACGACCTTGGTACGACGGACTAAAACCGTTGTAACAAGTACGACGGTAGTACGAAAAGTCGACCTATAATAAATTGCAGAATTAAATACTACTGGGCCTTTACTGCACACAGATTTTTTTTTTTTCAAACAACTATCACACAACGCCGTCGAGTCCCAAACTAAGCAGAGCTTGTGTTATGGGTACTAGACAACTGATAAACATACTTATATATTTCTAAATACATACATATTATAGATAAAATACACCCAAACACAGAACAACTGATTATGCTCATCACAAAAACATTTGTCCTGGGTGGGAATCGACCCCTCGACCTCCGATATAGCAGTCAGGGTCACTAACTACTAGACCAACAGGCCAGTCAAATGTAATGACGTACCGAAAAAATACATACATTTCAATCATGAGGAAAAGAAGACACTACGAAAATCCACTATACTTATACAAGCATTTATTTCCCTTACTGAAGCAGAACCGTGACCCGCTATCACCATTATATGCGTTTATCGCTCAAAGTCACGTAGAACAATAATGTCTCGGCTTTAAGCGACAAAGTAAACGCCACACGTCTACACTGGATAAATCAACGTGATACAAGGAAAACTACTCCTTAATTCTTATTAAACCATTATAATCTTAATTGAATAAACTTTTTACAATAAAGTTTATTCAATTAACTGCTGCACTAACTTATAAAAAAAAAACAGATTGCCTCACATTATGTTTTAAGTTAATATTGTTACTAACCATTCTATGAGTGCAAACTTGAAATAAAGTAATTATTCCATTCAATAATTATTATATACATAGTTATCATATTTATAAATATTTCTTCAAAAAATAACAGTAGAAAAAAATATAAAAAATAGTAGCCCACCGGCATCGGGAACAGGGTCCAAGCTACCGGCGGTTACGGCTCCTGAGAGAGGAACCTCCGGACAATACGCGCCGTGTCTAGGAGTACTGCCTTCTGGATCAAGCCCTTGATCCTGCCTAACGAGAGCCTCCGCAGATGTTGATCGAGGCTCTTGGTTACTAAGCCATTGGCCGTCACGGCTATCGGCATAATTATTGCTTTATCCACTTCCTACGTCGACAACCTCGCGAGCCAAATCAAGATATTTAGTTTGTTTATCTTTCTCAGCTTTCACGAGATTCTCGTCTTAATTTTTTTCACCAATATAAAGTTGCTTTATTCCTGAGTGAAATATGCTATATTTTATGTACGCGGGTAAAGCCGTGGGAAAAATTTAGTCTTTTATATAAATACAAACAAAATGTAACATTGTATTATAGCATTATATTATCAGTCTGTCAGTTTAGCAAAGTGCTTGTATTTCATGCACAATAGACGTCATGTGAAATGATAAATGATGATGTCATACAATTTTCCATTCCTCTGAAGAACTACTTTCAGTGCCTATTCGAACAATGGAAGCATACATTTAATATTTTCAACGTTACCCTATTTCTGTAGTTAATGAGCCAACAGGGACCCATGGTTTTAATTATTACGGATGACGATCTTTGGTCTTGGTCCAAAATGTGTCGAGGATTTAAGCTTGCTTTTCCGCAACAAGGAAGAATATTTTATAATAAAATGTACGGTTAGCTTGTTTATTTTCCTCGTACTCGCTTTACATTAAAATGTGTGGGAAGGAGATTAGGAGCATTTGGATTTAATTCGTCTTTGCGCGAACAATTGGTTTCGGATATGTGTAGGATGTAAAGGTTTTAAGAACATCGTCATAAATTATATTATTAAGTATCACGTATACTGAGGTAATTTAATGTATGAGAATTACTGCCTTAATATTATAAATAAAATCTACAACTTAACACATGTTAAAATTGCGGCCCTAGCTAGACTGCTCTAAAGCTAAGAATGGGGTTCCTTATAAAAATAAATTTAAATGAACGATTTATTTATCGAAATAAGCAAGTAACACTAATTTAATGCTCTCAAGAAGACGCAGCGTCGGAATGCCTTCTGTAAGATGGACCGATGACCTGGTGAAGGTTGCGGGAATCCGATGGATGCGAGACGCCCAGGATCAATCATTGTGGCGACATTTGGGGGAGGCCTCTGTCCAACAGTGGACTTCTATCGGCTGAAATGATGATGGTGATGATGAATGCTCTCAAAATGTTAAAGGAAAACATCGTGACATCTGAATCTTCCAATCCGTACTAGGCCCGCAGTAGTGGATTATATTCCCTCTCTTTGAGAGAAGACCTGAGTCTCAGCAGTGGAAACATTTTAAGGCTAATTATGCTTACGCTTATATGCTAAGGCTCAATACTACTGATATCGTTTCTATTTTGAAAGAGGGTCATGTCAAACAAAGACTTTCGTTAATTGTGCACGACATATCATCCGAAATAAAAGATCTTTAGTTTGGTCGGCCTTCTACTCTTCCATGTACCAGAAGGGCGACGTTCTCGTAACCGATAATCCACCTAATAAAGAATCTTCTTCGAAGTATTTCCCTTATTGAATGTTTACAGTGCCAAAATTAGAGAGAGATGATGCATTAAGTTCACTTCGTTCTGGTCTGTGGCACCTGTCCGCGGAAGCGACGGAACACCACGCCCTACGGCCAAAAGTCTTCCTTCAGCATGAGAGGCAAGAAACTGTTCGGGACTCACACCACGAACGCCTTGGAATAGACGTCACGATGCAACTCCAGCAGCTGTACCCTCAGTGCGAACTTTTGCTTTATTACTCTTCTTTATGGTCTAAAATATAAGTTCCCAATATTTCTGTTATCAAACAGCTATGGACACTTTTGTATGGTCTGTTACTTTATATAATATTGTTCTGTAAGTAACTTTAGAGTGCTTCATAAACTGTTTGTTATTCATAAATCGTATTTGCAAAATCTCATACATTAATATTTCATGCAAAGCTTTAAGAATATATTTATAAAGTTGCAATACATGTTTTCTACCTACTTATATTTCAAGAAAGTTGATTTAAATATTTCAAGGAGAGCTTTTAAGTTTTCTTTTTAAGGGCCAAGCGCCCGAAAAGTGCCATAAAACAGTGATTTTCTGAGGCCTACTCCTCCGTAACGGCTAGGTCAATTGGTTTGAAAAAAATATATGTTTATTATAGATTCATGAACAATAATATCAACATTTGATTTTTTCGTTCAATTAATAGTTTTGTCAAAAAAAAAAATAATTTGCAATTTCGTAACTTTTCACAACTTTTCCCTACTCCTTCGAAACGGCTTGGACCTTTAGAAACATTTTTACACATAAAAATTGGTGGTTAAATATTCTTCAAAGTGAACATTGCATATGTAAATAAGTCAATATCTCGCAGAGAAAATGGATTTAAAGCGCTTTCCGGGCTGTGCGAGAATTATGGGTATTCTGATGAAAATCAATGACTGGATGCTCAATGCAAATTAGTTTTTTAATAATTTTCGGTGTGAACAATATATTTTACAAAAAACAAGTGAAGACAAGTGACAAATAGAAGTGTCATATTTTTTCATATAATTTAGGAAGCTTGCAAGAAGGTTTTATCTCCAACATTTCCCCGGGCGTTGAAACCAATGGTTTCAACCAGATTCTGAAGACACAGGCAAAGGGCAGATTCGGTTGAATGCCCGTCGAACGACTCCAGTAGACGTCCGAATGTCAGCTACACGGGCGATACCATCCGTTCCTGGATGAACAGCCACGATCCGTCCAAGTCTCCACTTCAACGGAGGAAGATCGTCTTCCTTGATCACCACCAAGGAGTTCAGCATCAAGCCATCCTTGCAGGAACGCCATTTGGAGCGTTGTTGCAATTCTGCAACATACTCCTTGCTCCATCTGCTCCAGAAATGCTGGCGAAGCTGCTCGATCCTCTGGTAACGAGACAGATAATTGGCAGAGCTATCCTGGTAATCAGGTTGCGGCAAAGAAGTAAGTGGCCGTCCCACAAGAAAATGTCCTGGCGTGAGCGGAGTATAATCTGCAGGATCTGAAGACAACGGCGTCAATGGACGAGAGTTCAAGATGGCTTCAATCTTGGTTAGTGTGGTGTACAGCTCCTCAAAAGTCAAGTTACAATTTCCCAACACTCTCTGAAGGTGATACTTTGCTGACTTGACACCCGCCTCCCAGAGTCCACCGAAATGTGGGGTGTAGGCGGGAATAAAATGGAACCTTATTCCGTCGTTTGCTGCACTTTCACCCAAGGACAAACTATTTAATTTTAAAAATTTGGAAAGGTCGTTGTATGCACCGACAAATGAGGTACCGTTATCGGAAAAAATATCAGCAGGTTTACCTCTCCGAGAAATAAACCGATACAAAGCCAGTAAATAACTATTGCTAGTTAAATCACCAACGAGCTCCAAATGAATGGCCTTGGTTGTGAAACAAATAAAAATAGCGACATACACCTTTACTAACCTACATCCACGGCCCTGGCGACTAGCACACATAATAGGGCCAGCGTAATCAACGCCTGTGCTTTCAAAGGGATAACCTGGACGAAGGCGTTCTCGTGGTAAGTTACCCATTAAGGGAGCTACAACCTTACCCTTCATACGGTGACACAAAACACACTTATGATAACAGGCTTTCGCCAACTTGCGACCTCCTATTGGCCAATAAGTTTCCCTAATGGAAGCTAATAATAATTGTGGGCCAGCATGCATCAGCCTTTTATGCTCAAAATTAAATAATAGTTTAGTGAAATCATGAGTGGACTGTAATAAAATAGGGTGTTTCTTACTATAAGCAAAATTAGAGTTATCGAGACGTCCTCCTACTCGCATTACATTATTATCGTCTAAATAAACATTAAACTTTAGAAGGGCGCTCTTTTTAGGTAAACTCTTTTTGTTCAAAAATAATTGGTATTCAGAAAATGACTGAATCTGACTCTTAATAATGACAAGAGTTAGTGCATCTTGTACCTCATCATGTGACAAGTATTTGGTTTTAGGGTAATGCTTTCTACATGACTTAATAAATCGTAATACGTAGGCAACAGATCGTACGAGCCGTGTGTAATTGGAATAACGCCTAAAATCAATTAAAACTTCAGGTTTCGAATCGTTTACAACATGTAATATGATTTTAGGTCGAGTCTCCGGTAACGATTGTAGTCCTGGGCTCGTAATTTGAGAAGGCCATTCAGACGAATCTAGTTTTAAAAAATCTGGTCCTTTCCACCACAGATCTGACTCCTGCAGATCACTAATATCCATGCCACGAGATATTAGGTCTGCTGGATTTTGATCTGTTGGGACGTGCCTCCAAGTACAGTTACCCGACTTATCCAAAACCTCAGCAACGCGGTTGCGCACAAAGGGCTGAAGTCTGGTAGGCATCATCTGTAACCATCCCAAGACAATGGTTGAATCAGTCCAACAATAAACCCGACTGATCTTCACTCGAAGTGAGCTCATCACCTTCTCGTGAAGACGAGAACCGACTACCGCACCACATAACTCCAGTCGCGGAATTGTCGTAGGCTTGATGGGAGCAACTCGACTCTTTGCCATTAACAAGCGAGCCATGTACTCACCCTTAGCATTAACACTGCGAATGTAGACGCAAGCACCGTACGCGGACTCAGACGTGTCTGTGAAAATATGGAGTTCTAACTCCGTAAATGAATTGCAGACTACAAGTCGCGGAATGCGAACATGATTTAAAAGAGGTAAAGATTTAATAATAATCTCCCATTGTTTACAAATCTCATTAGGTAATGGTTGATCCCATGATAATTTATCTAACCACATTTTCTGTAGCAAGATCTTCATAGTAATAACAATAGGACCTAACAGACCTAAGGGATCAAAGATTCGCGCAATAACGGATAACAAGTCACGCTTTGTGTACCTAGTCGAAGATTTAGTCAGACCTATAGGAAACCCTATCTCATCAGTGCCGATATGCCAACAGAGACCAAGCAACTTTTCTGGCTCATTTTGTCCAATGTTCAAATCGTATGACGCAGGGACAGCATTCGACAATAATTGAGAATCATTTGACTTCCACTTTCTCAATGGCATACATGCCGACGCAAGCGCTTTGGTGACTTCAGTGCGAATGAACTTTACTTCATCTAAGTCATCCCCTCCGGTCAGCAAGTCGTCGACATAGAAGTCATGTTGGATGATTTCCGATATCTTAGGGTTCCTACAGTCGAGTCCTACTTGTTTAAGGCATCGTGTCGCAAGGAATGGCGCACTGGCCGTACCGTACGTGACGGTGTTTAATTGATAAACATTAATAGGATCACTAACATTATCACGCCAAACAATCTGTTGTAAATATCTGTCCGACGGGTGGACGACTATTTGTCTATACATCTTCTCCACATCCGCAGATAAAACATACTTGTGGACTCTAAAGCGAAGAAGTATAGACAATAGACCGTCCTGTACGGTTGGCCCAACCATCTGTAGGTCATTAGAGGACACTCCCGTCGAAGTAGAAGCACTAGCGTTGAAAACAACACGAAGTTTGGTCGTGGTACTCGACTCGCGTAAAACTCCCATATGTGGAATAAAATAACCCAAACATAAATTAGGTTTATTAATTTTTGTCATATGACCAAGTAACTCGTATTCTGACAAAAAGTCATGATACATTCTACTAAAGTTCGTCTTAACCTTTAATTTACGCTCTAAAGAATGTAAACAATGTGTGGCTTTATTAAAAGAATTTCCTAAAATTGAAGGATCTTTCTTAAGGGGGATGCGAACACAAAAACGACCATCAGACAATCGTGTCGTATTTGTAACGAAATTGTCTTCACACAATTTCTCTTCAGGCATATAAGAATTGGAAGACTTCGCATTCACCTCCTCTAATTGCCAAAACTTTGTCAATTCTGACTTGAGGTTTTCCCAGTCACCATCGCTGTCGGCAACCATTTTAGACATATTGCACTTTACGTCATTCGTCAGCAGTGAGATAGTATTCTGAGTAATTGGACCGGAAACTATCCATCCTAGACGGGTTTCACATAATATTGGTTTCCCGGTACCTAACTTTAGTCTTTGAGATCCTAACAAATCCCAAAAAAGATCAGCGCCGATTAAAATATCAACATCGGCAGGGTTATAAAAAGTAGGATCAGCTAAAGTAATATTCGAGGGTAAGTCGAAATCAGAAATATTTATCTGACGACACGGAACACTACTCGTAATGAACGGAAGAACAAAACAATTTAGTTCGAATACAAAGCTATCATCTAATGGCGTACCCTTAACCCGACATATTTTACCTACGTGCGAAGTGACGTTATTGATTCCAAGGATTGATCTATCTACCTGGCTAGTTTTTAAGTTAAGTTTATTGCACAACCTATCTGTTATGAGTGAAGACGTGCTACCACTATCGAGCACCGCGCGAGCGAGATGCACACACCCATTGTGGTCTCTTAATTTGATCAAAGCGGTTGATAACAACACTTCTCGTTGCGTATGACCACACGGAGATGCAATGTTTGCGGATAAAGCTACGTTATTCGTTTCAGTCGTAGCAGACAAGTTATTCATCGAATTACCACTAGGTGTATTCGATACAGTGCCATTAGAATGTACGTGAACTAATGTGTTGTGCCTACGTTTGCATAGTTTGCAGCCTGGTTTTTTACATTTGTTAGCATAGTGTCCGGAACGAAAACAGTTAAAACATACCTTATAACTAGGTAATGATTTGAGACGGTCATCGTTACTCAATGCGAGAAACTGTGGACAATTATTTAATGTGTGATCGTTGTTATTACATTTAGGACAAGGTTTAGAAGCTGAGTCAGTGCTAGAATTGATAGGAGATTGTGCTACCATTGACTTGATCTTAGGACCTGATTTACCTGGTGATTGCGAATAATGATTGCGGGGGAGTTCCAGGGTCTCGATGAGGTCGGCTCGATTGCGTAAGAATTGCATAAATGCGTTAAACGTGATTAAGCCATCCTTGTCTATCCTACCTTTGCACTCCTCCCACTCACGATAGGTTTTTTGATCAAGTTTTCGTGTGACAATGTAGATTAAAAGTGTATCCCAGTGTTTCACAGGCTCCCCTAATGACTCTAAAGCTCGCAAGTCTTTATTTAACTGATCGATCAAATTCTTAATGGCAACAGAAGATTCTTTTGTAATTGATTCAATAGTAAATAATGAACTTATATGATTCTGAACCAGTAATCTTTTGTTGTCAAACCGATCACATAACAATGACCATGCCACAGAGTAATTACTTGAAGAAAACTCAATGGATTTGATAACTATAGCAGCTGTTCCCTCAAGTGATGCTCGCAAGTAGTGAAACTTATTGATTGCGTCTATGTCATCATTACAATGAATTAGGCTAGTAAAGGTGTCGCGGAATTCAAGCCAATTACAATATAATCCGCTAAACTTTGGTAACTGAATCGTTGGCAATTTAACCGGCTGCTTTATGCTAACACGAGTACTTTTACAACTTTCCATCGATTTATTATCTTTATTGTAGTCAGTCAGAATATTCTGGGCTCTAGATAAGGTTTTATAATAAATAGACTCAAACTCGGAACGCTGAGAATATTGTAAGTTGATGTCGTCAACAATGCATTCTAGACGTAACTGTACCTCATCATACTGCTCATACAACGCCTCTATCTTGCCCATGCGCAACTGCAACTCGGACACATCACAGCTAGATAGCTCCTTGTCCTTGAATGAGTCCAGAAAATTGAGGAAACTAGTCAAGCGACCTTTGAAGCTGCCTCGCTTCTTAATTAAATCCTTTTCCTCAGACATTCTGGGAGACGAGTGTTGTCAACCTGGCATTGATACAGGAATATAAAAATTAAAACAACAATATAATTTCAATAATTATACGCCTAGCTGTAGTCTATGCCCTTTCTGACTGCTAACTATAATTTATAACAATGACTTGTACTAATATCTAACACTCAAATATTTTTATTATGTCAAGATACTTGTTAAAAATTAATACCACTGTTAAGTAGTTATGTAATTAGTTACAGCTTAATATAATGTAAGTTTAATAATGTAGCAAAATAGCTAACTATACTGTTAAAAGTATGAGTTTAAACTTAACATTGCTGTTGAATAAAATACTAATCACAATGCAACAAAGTACCTAATGATTTTACTCAAACACAATATAATTGGTAATTTAATAAAATAGTACTGACCTTAGTATGACTACTTATATATACTACCTGAGTGTTGGGTGACGATATTAGCGTAATTATAACTGTACACCACTAACTAACTTGCTTGAAATCAATCCAGTTCTCCAGCAGTGAACTCATGAACCTCCATTCAGCGTGGAAGTCAGTCTCTATTCTTTTCCTTGAAAATAATCGCTGATCTTCTTAATTATATTTCATCCGGCTCGAAGGACCATGTGCGAGAATTATGGGTATTCTGATGAAAATCAATGACTGGATGCTCAATGCAAATTAGTTTTTTAATAATTTTCGGTGTGAACAATATATTTTACAAAAAACAAGTGAAGACAAGTGACAAATAGAAGTGTCATATTTTTTCATATAATTTAGGAAGCTTGCAAGAAGGTTTTATCTCCAACACGGGCGCTGCTGGCCGCAAATAAATGCACAGATTTGCGTACCGCCGCCTAGGTGAGTGCGACAGTTGCGTTCACATAATTTCGGCCAGATGGTTCAAGGGACTATACGCCTTAATCATTTGTTTCAGTCTATATTAGATGTTATCAATCATCTATTTAAATAAAAGGAGTAACTGACTGACTGACATATCAATATACAGCCAAGACTACTGGGCGTGAACTTTTGCACAAAGTTTCCTTTTATGATGTAGGCGAGCACTAAGGATTTTCCAAAATTCAGCCTCTAACGGGATAAAATGGGGTAGACCCCCGTTTTATCCCGTTAGAGGCTGAAGTTTGTATGAAAAAAGCTACATTCACGCGGGCGAAGCCGCTGGCAGAAGCTAGATTTATATTAAACTACTTATACGCACTTAAAAATATAAGGAGATCAATGAAGCCTTTATTGTTTCGTTCTTGAAGAGGACGACTTCGTTATTTTATTGAATAGATGTTTCTAGTGGAACGTGTACCATATTGATATTACGCTTCATAAATTTAAATACGTAAAACCTATTAATATTTCACAATTTTCACACAACGCCACCATCTTTCACCATCTAGTTCCAAACAAAGCAGCTTGTGCTATGTATACTAGACAACTGATAATCATACTTATCATATACTAGCTTTTGCCCCTACTTCAGCCTACTATACCCTACTCTACCCTACTATACCCTACTCTACCCTACCCTACTCTACCCTACCCTACTCTAACCTACTCTACCCTACCCTACTCTACTTTACTCTACTCTTCTCTACCCTACTCTACCCTAGTCTACCCTACTCTACCCTACTCTACCCTACTCTACACTACTCTACTCTACCCTACTCTACCCTACTCTACCCTAGTCTACTCTACTCTACACTACCCTACTCTACTCTAATAAACCTCACGGAGCCCGAGACCTTTCCAACGAATGCAAAACCGTGGAAATCAGTTCGTGCGTTCTGGAGTTATAGCGTCAGGAAGGAAAACCCGACTTATTTTTATATAGTAGATTATATTATTTCTAAATGTGTTTAATATTGACATATAAGTTACACCCAGACACTAAACAAATGATCGTGCTCATCACGCAAACAGTTGTTTGGGTGGGAATCGAACCCAAGAGTCCGATATAGCAGTCAGACGCACTAATCAATAGACCGTCAGGCCAGTCAAAAATAATATTTTTATTATAAAATCAAGCACGTCCAGTCTAGTTTGTCTCAATAAAGAAATAAAAATGACCTTATTTTTATTTTTTCACTTTCATGACTTATTCAGGCACTAAAAATGAAACATTCGAAACGAGGTGTGACTATTTTATATAATGGTTCCATAAATTATATTTTATTTTACTGTAATGTTTTTACACAAATTAAAATTTATGCGTCTGAAGGATAATAGCACTACTATCAAAACTAGCTTTGGTCAGCGGTTTTACCCGCAGTAAATTAGAAAATTATTCTAAGAGAATATATTCCCTGGTGCGGATAGTAAATATTAGTGTCCGATCGAAACTTAGACGGAATATCTAGGTTCTGTTCCCATTTCGGCAATTACAAAAAAACTGTCTTGACTTATTCACTACTTATTACTACACTAAAAAAACTGCCCAACTTAAATGGAACTGGGAAAGACACATCTGCCGAATGTCTAATGAGCACAGGATTGATGCCTGGACGCAACGACGCGGGCCCTAGGCAGACCACAAAGGAGATAGTGGGACGACCTGGATGTCTTCCTTAAGTATTGTAAAAAGCCAAGGAACTGTGATCGTTGGGAAGAATGGAGAGAGGCCTTTGTCCAGCAGTGGGACAGTACAGGCTAGTTATAATAATAAAAATAATTTTAAATTTTATAGTTATCTATATATATAAAAGAAAGTCGTGTTAGTTACACCACTTATAACTCAAGAACGGCTGAACCGATTTGGCTGAAAATTGGTGGGGAGGTAGCTAAGAACCAGGAGAAGGACATAGGATACTTTTTTTTTGTTTTTTTTTTTTTTTAGGGTAGAGTAGAGTAGGTTATAGTAGAGTAGAGTAGGGTATAGTAGAGTAGAGTAGGGTATAGTAGAGTAGAGTAGGGTATAGTAGAGTAGAGTAGGGTATAGTAGAGTAGAGTAGGGTATAGTAGAGTAGAGTAGGGTATAGTAGAGTAGAGTAGGGTAGGATAGAGTAGAGTAGGGTAGGGTAGGGTAGAGTAGAGTAGGGTAGGGTAGAGTAGAGTAGGATAGAGTAGGGTATAGTAGGCTGAAGTAGGGAAGAGCGGGAGCGAAGCCGCGCGGGCAAAAGCTAGTAACTTTCATAAAATACGAAATAAATCAACCATGACACAAAAAATATAACACACGTAGACTTACCAAACAGTTGTATGTCTCTATCATTACCGTCAATAGCTTAAAAACTCTAGTTTCAGTCGAGCCAAATATCAGCCACGTTTAACGTTATAATTACGCTATTCCAGCACAAACATCCAAATCTGTTTAGCCATTACAGCGAGCAGAAGTAACAAACATATAAAATAATAACACCGTAGGCACAACGGATCTTGAGCGGTTGCGCAGAAGTCAAATATTCGGTCTCTTTAGTGGTGCGAAGGAAGACGCGGGGGCGGGAAGTGTCAGTGATTGGCTCGCCGCGCCATAGCGTCATAGACGTCACTCCTCATCCGTTCCCTGCGTTGCTGCATGTGTCTAACAACGAAAACGATTGGCTCGCCAATGTATGGAATGCGCAAAGCGATCCCCACTCTGACGCCGAGCGCTCAAGATCCGTTGTGCCTACTGTATCTATCCACACAGACAAACCAAACCTTTGCCTTTATAACATTAGTATGATAAAATTATAGTTGCTACCATTCATGGGTCGCTGCTTATCGCCCTTTTGTCATTCATTGTTTAACCTACACCTATTTACTTGATTATCCCCATTTACGCAGCATCAGCCCACTCTCTATATGACCTCGAGACTCGTATTGTTCACTCTATCGATTAGACCGGTAATCTAGGTACTCAATGAGATTTGAAGTGAATGAATGATGAAAAATATCGAAACAAAACAATACATCCTGCCAAAGACTTATTGGTTTATTACCTACAAGCTTTTTTTTTCGGTGGATAAAAACCATCCAAATGACAAACCCCGTCCTTGGGCGCAGCGGGAAATAGTGTCAGACTTACTGACTAAAAAACCCACCTCGTTCCTTCGTGCCTTCATACCATGGCCCCAGTACGCTTCGACCCAGCTGGGCCCCTGCTGACAACTCAATGAGGCGCGCGGGAACAGTGCGCGTCGACAACTTGGGATTACCTACTAGTTGACCGGCGAACTTTGTACCGGCTAACAGTCAATGAATGTAGTATATTTTTCAATATAGACCACTGATTGCCATGAAACACAGCATAATATATTAATATATAACGACGGAAAGATGATTTTAACACCCGACCGAAAAACGGTTGCCCTGGAAAAACAGAAATTGCTACTTAGGACAGTTAGCAGGGAGGGTGACGACGTGAGCAATTCGCAAGCGGCTCGCGAACATTCGACAGGTTTGGACACACCTTAGGCGCCTCTTCGGTCACGTACATTTTTTTCTTTCATATTATATTGTTAGTTTTAATAATTTCTTATATCAAACACAAATTAATATTTAATCTTTCTTTATGAATATATTTATTCTTTTACTCGTTTTATGTAAGGTACACCAACAACAAAACATGCCCAGCAATTAGGAGATACCTATGTAATTGGAGGCTTTTTATGTACGCCTATTATATGTACGCACAGTTTTCGCTACATAAAACAACAACTTTAATTATCAAAAAGTTTGTTGCTGAAACAATTCAGCTGTTAGAACTCATAAAAAGGGTGTGTAACACCTGGACATGAGTACTGAAAAAAAAACCGCAAGCTAATTTGTTAGTGTTAAACGCTCGTTAGCTGTTGTGATTGGTAGATTGTGTTTTAAATTCGCCTTCAAATTAGCCGCAAAGTGCCGTGCGACGGCAGCGCTGCTGCAGCACTGCCGTCGCGCTGCTTTGTTATTCCATGTAAAAAATTGTGTTTTATATTATATTTTTATGTATTTTTTTTAATGATATAAATTAGTGCTTGTAGCGATCCCCTCTGATAGTAAGTATCTAGTGATATAATTGTTAATGGTGAATCGCACTAGTTTATTAAGAACCAATTCGATCTAGCCTTGAAGACCTAAACAAATACTAATAAAATGCATAAAATATTGCTATAAATTACAAGTATTGTGAAACTAGCTGTTGCCCGCGACTTTGTCCGCGTCAAGTTCGTAAAAATGCGCAAACGCTTACACTACTTTTATTTATATGCAGTGCAAACGTGATTTCACGCTTCTTTTATTTCTATGCAGTATAATAGTGACCGAGCTTTTGTTCATTTTTTCATTTATTTGTTTCTAAATTAATATAAGTATTAGGTACCGTCAATGTCACTTCTGCCTGATCACCGCTAAGTTCATTTTTGCTTGCACTTGAAACAAAAATTTAAAATAATTTGGTTTGGCGTCGCGCCGCAGGATTCAAGCGATTTTTTTTTTAAGTGACCACACGTACATTACCGCGATGGTACAAAAAAGATGATGCAAACCATAAACTCATTAGAAAAACACGACACTCTCTCGACTCTTGACACGGTAAAACGAAGACTAGATTAGGCGGAAAACTTTTACAGTAGTCGTCCACAAACTAATGTGCAAAGTTCATTTTTAATTTGAAAGCTATTCTACCGTCCGCAGTTAGCTTAAAAAATGGCGTCACAGTTTTATAATTTTGCGCGGTTTTTTTTGCAAATGGCCGACAAGCCGAGCATGTTCAGTGTTATTATTTTACTATTCTGCTATTTTAGTTAATAAGAGCTATCAGCAAAAATAAATATACTGAATTTTATTTGAGCGAATATGTGTTATTTCAGCGTGCTTTTTGACCAATCTGATATATTAATTGGGAAGAGTTGTTATTATTATTACATTTGAAACACAAAAACTATTTTTTGTACGTTTTGTGTTGGCCTTAAATGAAGCAGTGATCAAACAATTGTATGTTTTATAAAAATTTAAAATGAAATCTGAACAAAATAACTTTATAATTCTTATTAAATGAAGATGGAAAAAATCGAAGTTTTCTTTTTGTATTAGGTAATTTGGTATCTTTCTAAGACAAATTTTAATTAACGCTATTGTCAAGTGTTTCGGTGAGATAATTATTGAGGACGCTTATTATGTAAATTAGTAAAATGTTAGTTTTCGTTTTCTGTTTATTTTATAAACAAGTAAATCTCTATTTACTTGAGGCGTGGCTGGAAAGGCCTCACGGCGTCCTTACCTTCCGCATGACGCAGGTCCTCACCGGACATGGTTCGTTCAGGAGTTTCCTGCACCGGATTCATGCGGAAGTGACGCCCGGGTGTCGCCACTGTGCGGAACGCCCGGAGGACACGGTGGAGCACACGGTCGAGGTGTGCCCTGCTTGGGCGGAGCATCGCCGTGCCCTCGTGGGGGCGATCGGCGGCGGAGACCTCTCGCGCCGGGCCTTGGTTGAGGCCATGGTCCGGAGCGAGGAGGAGTGGCAGGCGGTCGCCAACTTCTGCGAAGCAGTAATGCTCGCAAAGGAGGAGGCCGAACGCATCAGGCAACGGCGTTATCGCCGCCGCCGTCGCCGGGATTCTGATCCCGATTTCCGGCCAACGCAGACGCGGGCTTGCGGACAGTGAGCAATGGGTAGCTCACTGTCCGGTCGTCCGGTAACTGTCCGGACCAAGCCCAAGTCGTCGACGGCGCGCACTGTTCCCGCGCGCCTCAAGGAGTTGTCAGCAACAGCAGGGGCCCAGCCGGGTCGAAGCCTACTGGGGCCAGGGTTATCCGAAAGGGCGCTCGAGCCCCGGTATGAAGGCTAGAAGGAACGGGGTGGGTCTTTTAGTCAGTAAGAGTCTGACACTATCTCCCGCTCCGCCCAAGGGCGGGGGATGTCAATGCATGATTTTTCCCACCATAAAAAAAAAAATCTCTACTTATGTAACATTATTTTTTTCGTGGTGGAAATATCATCTAATGGCATCCCCTACTCTTGGGCAGAGTGGGAGATAGTTTCAGACTTTTACTGACTAAAAACCCTCTCCTGTTCCTTCGTTGCCTTTCGTTCCGGTGCTAAGCTATCTTTCGAACTAACCTGGGCCCCAATAGGCTTCGACCCAGCTGGGCCCCTGCTGTTGCTGACAGCTCCTTGAGGCGCGCGGGAACAGTACACACCGTCGACGACTTGCGCTCGGTCCGGACAGTTACCGGTCGGTCGGACAGCGAGCTACTCATTGCTCACTGTCCGCAAGCCTGCGCCTACGATTTCCGGAAATCGGGATCGGAATCCCGGCGACGGCTGGGGTGGCTGTTATTATTTAGCAACGAGCTCCTCCATGAAGAAATAATATCAGCTGCAAAAACAGAACCATAATTTTGTATTGTAATTTTACGGTGCAACATTTTAATTAGTAGTGGCGTATCTACGAAGGATTTTAACCGTACCCTACACTATCGGGTAACCGAAATCGATAAAAAGTTTCGAATATTTTCGATGAAAAAGAGTCTAAATGACAGGTTAGGACAGGTTTTTATTTTACCCAGCTAAAACTTGAAATAAAAGTCAATTCTTGCTGCTTGTAGTTTGCTTTTATAATTTTAAAATCCGTAACCGATACTATCCGAACCTAATGGATAACCTGAAATAATTTTATAACCCTATCTGAAACTGGTGTAAACCGGTCTTAAACGGTTTTTCTATTTTCAAATCCGTATCCAAAATTTCATATCGAAAACATTTTAGACTTTTCTCGATCCTGAGATTATGTAACTAAATGAGACTAAATAAAACGTAATTATTTTGACCCAGGAAACTACCCTATTTCGCCCCTTAGCTAATAATTGTGTTCTCAAAAGTGTTTTGTGCGTATGTATGAGATTTTCACCATATAACAGTGCCACAAATCTGTACGTCGAGTAGTCCGATGATGGAACGGGACGAAATTAAATTGTATTCCTGATACATACTCCCTGAAAGGTACATGAAAGAAAACCGACAGCTACCAACTCGGCATCGATGCTCAAAACTCGATAATTTTAGGGACTCATTAGATTCGACCAGTTCATCATTCATGTCCACTGAACGATCGACGTAATGAATGAACGACTAATCACTTAGTCAAGTTTCAGTTTCATCTGTTTCTGTGAACATGCCTAAGACATGCCCAACTCCGTTCCAATCCCCTAATACTATTTCCATCTACGTCTTTCAGCCGCCACATTCCGATATTTGGAACTGGATCCTGTAATTTCATTTGGAACACGGCACGTCTATGCTCTCTTTGAGCCGAACTTTGGTGGCTGGTACCTTTGTGAGCCGCACTTCAGAGTCATAAACTATGAATGGTAAACCGTGACGAGTAATGCAGATGCAAAGGTTATGTTATTGGTACAAAATATTATTTGCAGTACACCGCAGTCTACCCCCTTTTTATTTAAAGTTCTTGCAATCCATCCTAAGGTGGTCTTTTTTTATGGTGGGAAAAAATCATCTTACGACAACCCCCGCTCTGGGTGGAGCGGGAGATAGTGTCAGACTCTTACTGACTAAAAAACCCATCCCGTTCCTTCAAACCTTCATACCGGGGCTCGAGCGCCCTTTCGGATAACCCTGGCCCCAGTAGGCTTCGACCCGGCTGGGCCCCTGCTGTTGCTGACAACTCCTTGAGGCGCGCGGGAACAGCGCGCGCCGTCGACGACTTGGGCTTGGTCCGGACTGTTACCGGACGGCCGGACAGCGAGCTACCCATTGCTCGCTGTCCGCAAGCTCGCGCCTACGGTGGCCGGAAATCGGGATCAGAATAGGCGATAACGCCGTTGCCTGATGCGTTCGGAATCCTCCTTTGATCCTAAGGTGGTCTGGTAGATTTCGCTGTTTGCGATAAGACCGCCATTGTACCCATAAATGTAAGTTATTTTAAAAGTTTTCTTACTGTTTTGGTGTACAATAAAGTTTATTCTATTCTATTAGTTGTTGATTTTATAGAAGTACTAGCCTTTACCAGCGGCTTCGCCTGCGTGAAAATAGATTTCCCCATATAAACTTTGGACCTTTTTTTATCCTCCTAAGGGGTGAATTTTGAAAAACTTTTGTTAATCTTTGTATACATAATAAAAGGAACCTCTGCAAAATTACAGCATTTTAGTCCAAATGAGATCGTTGAGATTTTGTAATAATATTTATATTATCTCTCTTTCGCAGCTGTTTTAGGGCTTTTCTTTGTTCATAATTTAAATTTCAATAAACAACAAACTTTGTCAACACGAAATGAAGTTTTGCATTTGATGGATAGCTAGGTTAGATTGCCATATAAAATCTTAATGTTAATTTCACTTTAGGCCACAACCATTCTCTTATCGCACAGTCTACATCCAAAGTAATAACGCTACTCCTGTGGAGTTTCTGGTAAGAGCAAAGAGGTTACGCCCTTTTGATCACATTAAAATTAATTTTAATAAAAGTTCTAGAAACACGAATTACAACACACTTTATATTTGTTGTAGGAAATCATCTGACTTCTTCTCTCTCTCCTCTTCTTCTAGGCTGGAACAAAAGGGTGAGACAGACTTTCAGCATGAAAAAGATAGAAGATCTAACGTTACCTAACGTTGCAAAAATATGAATACGCTTTAGTTTCGTAAAACGAATAAAAATGAAAAAGCTAATTATAAATGTACCATACTGTAAGAAAAAAATTTAGCAACTAGACTAAATTAATGTGACCACTGGTTTGGATGTAAACTCATTTATGCAACATGTATCTAACATTTCTGTTCGTGTGTTGTTTTATATGTCCCTACAAACCTTTTAGTAGACTTGATTTGTGGTAGAATACATTTTCATATTTTAATTAGCCACAATGCCACCTTTTAGGCTTGTGTTTTCACATAGCGTGGAATGAAATAGCATTTTGAATTTATGTGAGCCCGTTATTCCAACAAAGTTCTATCACCAATATTGCCACTTTCAATTGATATTTTTATCGTAAGTTTTGATTAACTTATTAAAACTTTACAGACTTTATTAATAGCCTTAGTTCTTTGAATGGTATAGGCACTATAAAATCTATTTTTCTTACAAGTTATTTCCTAGAAGTTAGTAAAAAATAATAACCTATGAAATACTAGCGACCTGCTGTTGTTACCAAACATTTTCTTTTACTCAAACCTTATCCTGACATTTGAAAACTACAAAGTCGAACACATTTTCTTATAGAATTATTTTTTTAGAATCAATATAAGATAATGTAATTTAATAATTTATATGTAAAATTTGCAGTGCCCTTCCAGGGTGCATGTAAATACTGTGTCATGAAATTTTAATGCATGCTTGATATCCACTGTTTAACATTAATTTATTTATTTGCTGACATGTATTACATGTCAGCAAATAAATAAAAAAAAAAAAAAATTAATTAATAAATAATTCAGCTTTCCTAAATTTCCGTATCTACTTATTTTAATTTTTATTTATAACTTATCTGTATTTTTAGTTCCTTTTTCCATAAACATCTTTTAATTCATTTTTCACATTTATGTCGACACAGCTACCGGCCCACGCTGAAAACCAGCGCTGTGAGCTCAACGCATTATGTGTGAGGCCGCAGCTTTATACTGAGCGTTCGGCCATTTTGCGCGGAGGAGACGCATATTTTCCCTATCAATTGCTGTAATGTTATGTTTTGTTAGCTAGTTTTAAAATTTCGTCTTTTTCACTTAAACAAACTGTTTTTCTTTCTTTCATAAACAAAATTGTCAAATTGGTCCACCCTTTCTCAAGTGATGCTTCCTCATATATTTTATGAGTAACTAGCATTATTTAATCTTTCGAACACCGTAATTAGAGACACAATAGAAAGACAATGAGAGAGCGAACACGGGCTTCGCTTGGGGTTTAATGAATTAATTACGTTTTTCAAACGTTCTCGTGATTTTTATAATTTCTTCTATTACCTTGTAGCCGCACTGCACTCCAAGCCAACCGGACTGGGGTTGTACTACAACGCGAGCCTCAACCGTACCTCCGCGCCTGCGCCCGCGCACCTACCTCGTGCGCCGCAAGCTGATCGCTCCGCTAACGCTCGGTCGCGCGGACAGTGGCTCACCTAACTCGGCGGCGAATGCACGCTCAATTTTATCTTGTTAAATCGCTAGTGCTTACGCGTATCTTGGCTAATCTAGACTTTCTCTTCATATCTGTTATTTCTTACATTTTCATCCTAATTCTTCATCTTCTTTGCTATCTTTCCGTGCTTGCCTTAACTGTACATCTGTTCTCTGTAACCTACAATAAACTTTTCAAATCTCAACCGCTGTTTCGTGACTCGCAATACCTCAAGCCTTACACACCTACATACCTACAACCTCATTAATTATTATTTCTTATTACAATTTTTATTGCATTACTTTTGTATAATTATGTAATTATCAGGTACCCATACATTTTCTTTTCACTGAGCATTCATTTTATCTTCATCTTTTCCATTTGAATCTAAATTCAATTTTAAATGTAATAAATGTTTACTTTTATAACGATTTTTTACACACCTTACACACCTACATACCTACAAGTGGTGACCCCGATAAAGGAACTTAGAGTCGAAAAACAAGATGGAGACTGCCGTAGGAGCAGGAATGAAGGCTGCAGATGGAAATAGCAGTGATATTTGGCGTGTTGGTGTGCGAGTACCGCCGTTTTATCCAGATGATCCGGAACTTTGGTTTGCGCAGCTAGAAGCCCAATTTACGCTGTCAAGCGTCACCAGTGACTCGACAAAATTTTATTACGCCGTGACTCAGCTAGAACATACGTATGTTTCTCAAGTCAAAGATATTTTATGCGCCCCACCCGTGACCGGTAAATTTGAAAAACTGAAGAGCGAGTTAATCAAGCGTCTCAGTGCGTCTAAGGAGAAGAAACTGAAGCAGCTGTTCCTTCACGAGGACATGGGAGATCGTAAGCCCTCACAATTTTTAAGATACCTTAGGAATTTTGCTGGTCCAACCGTGTCAGATGATGTGTTAGCTACATTATGGACCGGTCGCTTGCCTCATAGCTTACAAACCGTCATAGCGTCGCAGCCCAAACTTGAATTAAACGATCTGGCCGAGTTAGCCGATCGTGTTCACGAGATAGCACCGTCGACGCCTCACCGCCACGTGGCTGCAGCTTCAGCAGCGGCACTACCAGCCTCATCCTCGCGGATGGATGAGCTGGGCCAGGAGATTTGTGCTTTAACTAAAGAAGTCGCTAAACTTACCTCTTATGTATACAGGCAGTCACGTGCACGTTCCCGATCCAGGTCACGGGGCCCCCACGGCCATCACCGCAGCCGCAGCCAGTCACGCAACCGACAACCACCACCAGATCACCCTCACTGTTGGTACCATTTTAATTTTGGAGCAAGAGCTAAGAAGTGCAACGAGCCATGTAAGTTCAAAGCGGGAAACGATGCGGACAGCCGAAAGTAGCGGCTAACGACTGCCCAGTCCAAACAGGCCGTTTATTTGTATCAGATCGGACCACCAAGATGCAGTTCCTTATAGATACCGGATCGGATTTATGCGTCTACCCACGATCAGCGACTAAAGTACCGTGTTATAAAAGCAAATATGATCTTTCTGCTGCAAATGGAACAACCATACATACTTACGGCCCTATATTACTGCATTTAGACCTGGGACTGAGGCGTGACTTCACATGGCAATTCATCATAGCTGATGTATCTAAACCAATAATAGGTGTGGACTTTCTCAGTTACTATAATATTCTTGTGGATTGTAGGAACCAGCGTCTCATAGATGGCAAGACGTTACTGTCGGTAGCTGTACCAAAGCGAAACATTCCTGAGAGCATTGTATCCATCAAGACAGTCACGGGTGAGTCCGATTATCATAACATACTTCGTGAATTTCCTGAGGTTACGCGGCCTACTGGAGTGGTACGTACAATCAAGCACAATACTGTTTACTACATTAACACTACTCCAGGCCCTCCAGTTGCCTTCAAACCACGACGTCTAGATCCAGTTCGACTAAAAGCTGCAAAGAAGGAGTTTGATGAAATGCTAGCTAATGGAACTGCTAAGCGTTCTGAAAGCTGTTGGTCTTCCCCTTTACATATGGTCAAGAAGAAGGACGACGGATGGAGACCCTGTGGAGATTACAGGGCACTCAACGCAAGGACCATTCCAGACAGGTATCCAGTACGTCACATTCAGGATTTTTCACACCAGCTTTCGGGTTGCACAATCTTTTCCACAATCGATTTAGTAAAAGCATATAATCAAATCCCAGTAAACCCAGAAGATGTCAAGAAGACCGCCATAACGACACCCTTCGGCCTATTTGAATTTGACTTCATGACGTTTGGTTTACGGAACGCCGCGCAGACTTTCCAACGTTTTATAGACGAAGTACTGCAAGGCCTGGAAGACTTTACTTACGGTTACTGTGACGACATTTTAATCTTCTCGTCTTCAGAAGAGCAACATAAAAAGCATTTACGGAAAGTTCTCGAACGCCTTACAAGTTATGGAGTTCTCATCAACACATCTAAATGTGTTCTGGGAAAGCCAGAGCTGAGCTTCCTTGGCTATCAAATCTCCGCAGCTGGTACGCGGCCCATAGAAAATAAAGTGCAAGCTATCTTGAACTACCCTCTACCAAAAACAGTGAAAGAGTTACGAAGGTTTCTAGGAATGCTGAACTTCTACCGACGCTTTGTACCAGAAGCAGCGAAACAACAGGCACCACTAAATTCACTATTAGAAGGCTCAAACGTCAAAGGCTCACATCCAATCCAGGTGACTCAAGAATTTCTACAGGCGTTTGAAGAAAGCAAAAAGTCTCTGTCAAACTACACACTACTAGCTCATCCTGATCCGAACGCTGAGTTAAGTATTGCCACGGACGCTTCAGATGTGGCGATTGGCGCAGTTCTACAGCAAAAGAAGAATAGCAATTGGGAACCTTTAGCGTTCTTCTCTAAAAAACTCGCGCCACCACAAAAAAAGTACAGTCCATTCGATAGGGAACTGTTAGCAATGTACGAAGCAATCAAATATTTTCGCCATATGGTCGAGGCTCGTGACTTCTCTGTCATAACCGATCATAAGCCTCTCACACACGAATTCAGAACAGCCAGTGAAAAACACTCACCTAGGCAATTTAGACATTTAGAATTTATTGCTCAATTCACAACTGACATACGATACATTCCTGGGAAGCAAAACATAGTAGCGGATGCCTTGTCGAGAATTGAGGAAGTCACTCAATGCATCGATTATTATGCCCTGGCACGATCTCAAGAGACTGATCCAGAGTTACAAGATCTACTAAAAAATGGATCTTCACTCAAACTGCAAAAGGTGAACATACCAGGAACATCAGTTGAAGTTTTTTGTGACGTTGCAACTCAACCACCTCGTCCGTACGTCACACCAGAATATCGACGACAAGTCTTCAAGTCACTTCATAACTTGAGTCACCCAGGAAGAACAACTACAGTGCGACTGGTCACGCAGAGGTACGTGTGGCCAGGGATTCGCAAAAACTGTAGGGAGTGGTCTCGTGAATGCCTCAAATGCCAAGGCAGCAAGATAACTCGTCATACCTCTTCACCAATTTCCCCATTTCCATCTCCTTCATCCAGATTCTCCCACATCCATCTCGATATTATCGGGCCATTACCAATTTCTTCTGATTTCAGGTACTGTCTCACTGTCATCGACAGATTCACGCGATGGCCTGAGGCGTACCCCATCAAAGATATCACGGCAGACACATGTGCAGCTACACTGGTGGCTGGCTGGATCGCCAGGTTCGGCTGTCCACTGAAGATAACAACCGACCGTGGGCGACAATTCGAGTCTCATCTCTTCAGGGCCATCACATCCATGGTTGGTGCACAACACTTCCGTACGACCGCCTACCATCCTGCTGCAAACGGCATGGTTGAGCGTCTACACAGACAGCTGAAGGGAGCCATCATGTGCCACTCGACTACACACTGGACAGAGGTACTACCGTTAGTACTTCTAGGGATCAAAAGTGCTTGGAAAGCAGACATCCAGGCATCGCCAGCAGAACTGGTCTACGGAGAGCCGCTGCGTCTACCAGGCCAGTTCATATCACCTACAGACGACCACAATCCAGCCGAAGTCACGGATCTGGCAACGCGACTACGAAGACACATGAGCAAGATGACACCAAAACCCGCGTCATGGCATCGGAAAGGTCCCTTCTTCATACCTCGTGGACTCGACAGTTCTTCCCACGTGTTCCTGCGGCAGGATCATGTCCGAAGACCGCTGGAGCCACCATATGCTGGACCTTACAGAGTTCTGGAACGTCACCCAAAGTATTACAGACTCGATGTGCGTGGGAAAGCGATGACAGTTACCGTCGACCGGCTGAAACCTGCATTCCTCGCACGAGACGACGACACGTCTACGTTGCCAGCACCGGAATTGTCTCCTGGAGCGTCTGGGTCCAGAGTGGAAGCAGACGAGAAAAGGACGCGAAGTGGACGACGCGTGCATTTCCCTGATTTCTATCGCCTGCAGTAGCGGTCTCAGCGGGGGAGTACTGTAGCCGCACTGCACTCCAAGCCAACCGGACTGGGGTTGTACTACAACGCGAGACTCAACCGTACCTCCGCGCCTGCGCCCGCGCACCTACCTCGTGCGCCGCAAGCTGATCGCTCCGCTAACGCTCGGTCGCGCGGACAGTGGCTCACCTAACTCGGCGGCGAATGCACGCTCAATTTTATCTTGTTAAATCGCTAGTGCTTACGCGTATCTTGCCTAATCTAGACTTTCTCTTCATATCTGTTATTTCTTACATTTTCATCCTAATTCTTCATCTTCTTTGCTATCTTTCCGTGCTTGCCTTAACTGTACATCTGTTCTCTGTAACCTACAATAAACTTTTCAAATCTCAACCGCTGTTTCGTGACTCGCAATACCTCAAACCTTACACACCTACATACCTACAACCTCATTAATTATTATTTCTTATTACAATTTTTATTGCATTACTTTTGTATAATTATGTAATTATCAGGTACCCATACATTTTCTTTTCACTGAGCATTCATTTTATCTTCATCTTTTCCATTTGAAATTAAATTCAATTTTAAATGTAATAAATGTTTACTTTTATAACGATTTTTTTATGTTTTTTAAATTTTCTATGATGTTTTGTGAACTTTTATAACTTTTTAATGAATTTGAATTAATGATTTTTTAAATGAATTTTATGGTATCTTAATTCTCTAATTTATTGTTTCACGATTGTAGTGTGATCGTTGCGCTGAAGTTTAATTTTATTTAAGTGTTATATTGCTATATTCAGTGTATACTATCTTTGGTGAAGTTAATTTAATATATAAAATAAATTAGTAAGAGATTTTTATAACATTCTTTTTTTTGTTACATCTTCTACTTCTTCCTGCCCTAATCCCGTTTTATTTGGGATCGGCGCAACACGTTTTTTTCTTCCATTCTGTCCTGTTACTCGTCACGCTATCACTAACTCCCTTTTTTTGTTACATAAACTTTTTTTTTTCAAAATCATCAAAGAAGTTTGTTCTAATTAACAAGTCGCTGACATCAAAGCCTAAAAAGTCAATAATTATTTTAGAAAATAAGAAACAGTAAAACACGAAATATCATATAATCATTTCACACAGTCTCAATTCCTTTTCGAAACAAAAAAAAAACAACATTTATCAAGGGATTGATTGCGTCCTCGCCGTTCCCCGAGGCCAGTTCATATTTGTACACTGTGTGAAATTGGAACTAAAATAACAACAGAATGTGTGGAACTGTTCTTTTCACAAGTCGAGTATTTGTTCTGATGAGATTTGAGAAAGGTGTGCCAGGGTATTTTAGTTTTGTCTTGATATTTTAGGTGGCGTAATGTTATACATTTTTTTTTATCTGATATAAACTAGTACTTGACTGCGATCTCACCATCACAGTCAAGTACTATTGATGGTAAACAGTGATGCAATCGTTGATGGTGAGGCGTACTAGTTTATTAGAAGCCTGAATAGGCTAGAGTGAATACTCTAGCCTTGATAACACCTAAATTATAATCGGACGGGAAGACCGCAGCATGCAAATTTTTCCAGTCCGTCGATGTCGATGTACGCGGTATAAATGACAAGGCAAAACGCTTAATCTAGACCGTAGAGGTTTCCAAAAATAACTGAATCATTGCTATTTTGAGTTGAGAAATCACACAGTGACTTCTCTCGCTCTTTGGCGGAGCAAGAGGGCGTGTCAGATTTTTACTTACTAAAAGCCACACCTATGTTTCTTCTTTGCCTTGCGTTCTAAGCCCTCTAGGTTTCCCTCTCAGAAGGGAATCCATGGCCCCAGCAGGTCTGGGTATCTTATGTATGGAAGTTCACACACGGATATACGATTAATCGTAATGTAAATAGTAATGTTTTTAAAAAAGAAGCATAGAACCATACTCTCTTGCGATCAAACGCAAAAACAGATAGGTATGTTTCGTGAATTACCTACTGATAAAATTTCGCAACATGATCATATAAAATGCTGTTTGATCCGCTGTCAAATTATGTTGTTTATGTTTGAATCCGGTTTTGATTTATATATTTTTTTTTTCATGCTAACGATATTTGCATTAAATACTACGCTGGCAATCTACCCTGGATGAAAACATGTTCAAATTACAGTAGGTAGGTATTTAATTATTCAACTTTTAGAGAGATATTTATAGCATTTGGACGTAGGCACGTGTTATTAATAAAGAATGGTACATTAGCGTCGTTTCTGTCGTTATAGCCCACTGTGCACGGACGCGTAGCTTCTTCAACACGTATTCGTCATTATAGGTACCATAGCGGTCATTACTACCTGAACACTTAAAAAAAATTTTGCTTGAATCTTGCGGCGCGGTGCCAAACCAAACCCTCTGAAGCTTTCGTTTTGAGTGCAAGCAAAAATGAACTTAGCGGTGGTTAGGCGGAAGTTTTTTTGACGCTTGGTGTAAATGGTGTACGCCTGCTCACAGCTTACATACTATGAAAATCTATCGACAAAGCGGCAACGGTAGGACTGCACGATGTACCTACGCTTAAGTTTGTAATTATTTTATTCTTATAAGGAAATCTTGCCAGACAGTGTCAAAAAACAATACATTTTGATACAAGTGTAGAAAGTTTGTAATTGCCAGCGAGGTGGCATTTCCGCACTAGTGTGAAAAACAATAAATTGCGTACCTAAACACGGTATGGATTAAAGCAGGTTTTCGATTAAGTGTATTGAAAAATTATTTCCAGAAAAGGACATAAGAGTCGTAACTTTTCAGATATTTCCGAGAAATCATTTTCCAAAACGTTTTATAAGTCAGCATAGATACGTTTATGTGAAGAAATCTCCACACAATAGAAGGGAATCAGTTATGAATTCACCTGTCAACTTGAATGGAGTGCTCAGGAAGGTCCCTTTGTGACGAACAAACGAATTTATTATATATAGATGTGCACCGAAAATGGCGTTTGAATAAAATAACGAAATACTTTTTTAACCTTTCGTTGGATACAAAGACAGTCGATTGCTTTACGGAAATGGAATGAAAACGATTTTTTTTTATTTTGTTGTGACATGATGTTTTTCGAGATGGCAAGACAGGGTTAAATTAGGGACGCTAAAGAAAAGATGGATAGATTGTTTTTTTTTAGGTAGGATAATCATCCAATGATATCCCCCGTTCTTGGGCGGACAGGGAAATAGTGTCAGACTTCTACTGACAAAAACCCACTCTTCCTTCATTGTCATCGTTCCAGGGCCCCAGAGATCTCTTTCGCATCACCCATAGCTCCAGTAGGCTTCGACCCTGCTAGGCCCCCACGGTTGCTGACAACCCCATGAGGCGCGTGTGGAAATCTTCGCGCTATCGACGACTTGGGCTTGTTCCGGACAGTTATCGGACGGTTGGACGGAGAGCTACCCATTACTCACCATCTGCAAGCCCGTGTGTACGGTAGATTGTGTGAGGTATTATATGAAAGAAAGAAGATGATTGATACAATGGCGGTTGACAGGACAGAATGGAAGTAAAAAAAACGTGTTATGTAGACCCTAAGTAACATGAAACAAGAGAAGAAAGATGATGAAGACAAGATAAAACTTTATATTGCTAATTGTCACAGTTAAGGTTATTTATGATGATAACAAAGTCACTATCATAACCCGTAGAATCACCAAACTTAAGTGTCAGTGGGCAGGGCATATTGCTCGTAGAAGAGATGGTCGAGGGGGCTGAAAGGTTTTGGTGTGGCAACTGTGCACCAGTAGACACAGCGTTCGAAGACCTCCCATAAGGTGGGCCGATGACCAGGTGAAAGTCGCAGGAATGCAATGGATGCGAGACTCACAGGATCGTTCGTTGTGCCGACACTTGGGGAAGCCTATGTCCAGCAGTCGATGCCTTTAAACAGACACAATGATGTTGTCAACTGTAGTTATGTTTTTTTTAATTCAATCTGTACTTTCATATCTTTAGCCTTTTTTTTTTTCATTATCATCCTCAAAATTTCAGCCGAAAGACGCCCACTGTTGGACATAGGCCTTCCCTAAACGTCGCCACAGGGACCGATCCTCTGCGTCTCGCATACACCACATTCCCGTGACTGTCACCAGGTTGTCGGTCTATCTTAAAGGAGGCCTTCCGACGCTGCGTTTTCCGATGCGTGATCGCCACTCTAGAACCATTTAGCCCCATCAATCATCCGTTCTACGAGCAGTGTGTCCTGTCTACTGCCACACTTAGTTTTGCGATTCTTCTTTGTTTTTTTTAGGGTCGACAATCATTAAATAACATTCCTGGCCTTAGTGGGGCGAGACGAGTACCCGAAGCGAGGGGTGAGAGGACTTAGGGGGGGATTGGGATTTTTCAGACTTTTACGGACTGCTCTCAGACTTGCTTTTTATGTACCAGGGTTAGCGGTAACTCCTCTAATGAAACAACGAATATTCTCGCAGCACTGACGGGTATCAATTATGATGACAGCTCTCTACAGTGGCCGTGGAATACAACGCGCCATTGTCTTGGACCTAGTCCTAATTGGACGGCGAGCTGTATTGAACGGGAAACTAATATCAATGAATTTGCTTACAAATTCAGTTTACACCAATATTTTAGGCATAGGTATATAGCACGGGTCATGATTCGCGTGTAAGTATAATAAAATAATCAGCCTTTTTAATGTTCCCAGTCACAGCAGGACTCAGGCCTCTGCTCTACGAGAAGAACTGGGCGATAATCCACTACGCAAGGCCAGTCCTTTGAGTTTTGGTTTTAGGACAAACCGATTTTCTCACGATATTTTTATTCACCATTATGATAGTGATAATGAAGTACCTAAATTACCTACACAAAGTAATGCACCTGGCTGTGTTAAAAACCGAAACCTATAACTTGTAAGCTGGAGCCATTAATACAGGGCAAACCACTGCTCTCCAAATACCTATATAAGTTTGGAGAATTAAAACATTTGGTGCTATCTGCAAAATAAACGACAGTTATTTATCTTAAAATGGCTACGAATAAGGTAACTAAATATATTTATCTTCTTTTAAGCATATAAATTCTAAATCCATTTGCTAAAAGCCTATCACAATATGATAGCTCCAAGTATTTCTCTCAAAGCTCCAAGTATTCGTAAACAAATTAAAGTACTTGGGTAAAAACGTGTAAGCACTAGGTATTTTCAGCTAAATAACTAAGTTATAAGGGAGAAGTCCTAAGTGCTTGTACTTGAAAATATAATAGGCGTAATTACATCGTTTTCATAGCCGGCCGACTTTTAAAGTCCAAATAAGCCCGGCTTCAGAGATACTTAGCTAACAAGACAGCAAATTT
Source organism: Mythimna albipuncta (assembly GCA_929112965.1). Classification (NCBI taxonomy): domain Eukaryota; kingdom Metazoa; phylum Arthropoda; class Insecta; order Lepidoptera; family Noctuidae; genus Mythimna; species Mythimna albipuncta. The sequence continues at coordinate 16,514,963 of OV815969.1, forward strand.
GGTCGAAGCTACCAATAAACAGTTTAAGTTTTCGTATAAAAAATGGGATGAGAGGAACATAATGGAAAAAAAATTAAGTCGTTACTTTCAAATGATATCGTAATAACAGTTAAGGTTAATAACATTAAAGTTAATTTTAGGTATGTGAAAATTGATATACTCGTAATCTAAAATACATCGATAGAAAGCTGCTTTATTTTTGAGTGACATACCTAGGCTATACACCCCTACTTTTTAATTAGTACACAAAAATGGGGCTGTATCTGTACCCTTTACTGATCATATTTTTGTATTCAAAAGTAGAAAGAGACTGAAATCCTAAAATTGACCACAAAAAGGTAATTTCATTATAGATTCAATCATACATACAATTGCTAGTAGAAAATACTGCGGGCAGTGTGTTTCCGTTTTAATCGTCATTTATTCATTCATAATCAATAGCCTGCACAATATTTCCATAAATTGGGAGACATTTTGGGATAAACACAGACGCTAATGACTTTGCTGTTTATGAATATTATTTATTGAGACTTTACTTAAATAATAACAAGGGCTTTTCTAATAAGCCCTGTAGGTAAGTATTTGTACTAATTAAAAATTAGTGGTGTATTTTATGGCCACGGGCGAATCTGCGGGAAAAACCTAGTTGTACGTAAATACTGTAAGGATCAGAGATAATAAAAACTGGCTAAGTGCGAGTGGGATTCGCACACATAGGGTTTTGTACTTTATTAATAAAATTGACCAAAAAAAATCCAACAAAATACATTGAATACATAATAGATCTTTGGAATGATAACCTACCTGATGGTAAGCAGTGATGCTATCTAAGGACGGTATAAATATCAGACTAAGATTTTCACTTCACTGAAACGAAGAATCCAATTACATAGGTCACAGAACACTCTTCAGTCAGTCCCAAAAAAGGGCAAATGCCTTCACTTCAACAACGTCCATATAGTACACAATTAAGTGGACCGTTTTCAGAAAATTGGGCAACAAATGGCACTTAAAATCGTAAAACAAATTTATCTATTTAACATTGGGAAGACCTTCCAGTCGTTTATCTAGATTTGTTAGTTTAGTAGTCACAAACGACGGCTGTTGAGAGTGATCCTGGGTTTGATTTCCGGATCGGGTAATGTTATTGGATTTTGCCATTAGAATTCCTCAGCAGCAATATATATTTTTATAGTCTTTCTTGCAAGTACCTCTCCATAGGAAAACAATTGGATTAAATTAAGATTATAATGTAATAATCTCAATCTTGCATCCATATCCTTACATAGTAAAAAAAATCTTCTATCTCATCTATCTGTCTGCCTGTTCGCCTTCTAAATGGATTTTCAAGCGGGTTTTACTAAAAGACAAAAATTAAAAAAGGGTGGTTTACTTTTTATTTTACTTTATTTATTTAAGGAAAAAAAAAAAACAAACAGTAGCGCTATAAGAGATATTCATCAGCAAATTACGTTCATGTTATACTGGAGAGAAGTCAATAATTTCCAATAGTTTTGTATAAAATCGAATGAAACTAAGTAAATAATAACTAACAAACTCGCTAACTAAATAAGTAACGCTGTTTTACAAGTTGCATTTTGACTTGATTCCGCCATCTCATTTTTAGCATCGGACAACCCGACGTACAATTGCCAAAACGGATCTTGAGCGCTCGGCGTCAGAGTGGGCATCGCTTTGTGCATTCCATACATTGGCGAGCCAATCGTCTCCGTTGTTAGATACATGCAGCAACGCAGGGATCGAATCAGGAGTGACGTCTATGACGCGATGGCACGGTGAGCCAATCACTGACACTCCCCGCCTCCGCGTCTCACTTCGCACCACTAAAGAGCCCGAATATTTGATTTCTGTGCAACCGCTCAAGATCCGTGACGGCAATTGTACGGCGAGTCTCCACCCTTAAACTTAACCCGTACATTGAAGGACTGGAACTATTTGCCTGTTGCTGTCTTCCCGTCCGATTATAATTTGAGTGTCTTCAAGACTACAGTGAATTAGGCTCATAATAAACTAGCGCGCCTCACCATCAACGATTGCATCACTGCTTACCATCAGGTGGGATCGCAGTCAAGCACTAGTTTATATCAGATAAAAAAAAACTAAGCGACTCTTTAGTGTACAATAAAGATAAACGCATTAGGTACTTAGTACAAATTTTAAAACACTTACACTATTTTAAAACCTCGCAGTCTAAGAACAAAAACCATTTTCTTCTCTACAAAAACTCCACGATCTAATCTAGAAAACATTTCGCACAGTTATGCTGAAAGTGGTGCATGAATTACCGAGTTTAAAAATTGTGCAGGCAGTGGCGTAGCTACCCAAGAGCTAGGTGGGGCAGTGCCCCGGGGCCCCCAAGCTCTGGGCCCCCCCGAAACCTGATTAGCAACCCTCTTATTTAAATATCGAAAAATTCTCACACCTTCAAAATCTAAATAAAATAGGTTGTAACACGACTTTAATTATGGTCACTAGTTTTAGTGAGTAAATGTCAGACATTCCATTTCACTTCACCACAAGCGGGAGAGGTTATTTGATGATTTATCATGTAAAAAAGAGGCCCCAGTTTTTCTTGCCCCTGGGCCGTTTGTCATCTAGCTACGCCACTGTGTGCAGGCTATACTTACGATAACGAGGGTTGGTGCAATTTGCTGAATAATGACCCTTGTTGACGACTGAGCTCAGAAGTCAACTGTGAATAAAGCTCTTGTTTTGTCGCAATTGCAAACGGTAAAAGAATTGTTGAGTAACATTTTCAATTCAATTTATAAGTTGTTCGTTTGATTTTTGAAGGGTTTCATAGTTTTGTTCAAAGGTAATTGGGATCTAACTGAGAACAGATTTGTGGCTTTACATTTAACTGTAAGATTTTCAGATCTTGAGCTGCGAGGATGATCGTTGTTGTATATTTTTATGTATTTAACTATTTGTATACGTTTATACTAACCTTCTTCCAGCGGTTTCGGCTGCGTGAAATTAGGTTTCTTCATATAAACTTTGGACGCCTCGTTTCATGCCTTTAAGGAGATGCAACTCAACGTACATTTCCACTGTTTTTCATACAACCGCTCTTACGCGATTATGACGTTATTACATGTTTTTAATTAGACATTTTGGAAACACAGTATCTTGTGGATATTATCTAGGCTTCTATGAAAATCAATTTATAAATTTGTGTAAAACTAATTGAGTAAATACCTCTGAAATACTACTATTTTGCATGAACTTTGACACTTCATAATTAACTCAAAAATTTATAAAGTCAAAAAAGTATAACAATAGAAGCCTGCATATTTTATCCAAATTCTAAAAAACAATAATGTTTTTAAAAAAAATTTAAGCGTTTAAAAAATGCACGTATTTCTTGGAACAAGTTTTGTAAAATATTCGAGTAAAATCACGGAATTACCGAATGATAACAGAGTTTTCAGGCGTTATCTCTCTTTTTGCGTGCCTTTTCATCAAACATTGCGTTGGATTGCGTTAGATGAAATAACAAGCTTTTAAATCATGCTCAATGTTGACGATGGAAAAGCAGCCTCTTAATGTGCTTGCAGACAGTGAGCAATGGGTAGCTCGCTGTCCGCCCGTCCGGTAACTGTCCGGACCAAGCCCAATTCGTCGTAGGCGCGCACAGTTCCCGCGCGCCTCAAGGAGTTGTCAGCAACAGCAGGTGCCTAGCTGGGTCGAAGCCTACTGGGGCTAGGGTTATCCGAAAGGGAACTCGAGCCCCAGTATGAAGGCTGGAAGGAACGGGGTGGGTTTTTTAGTCAGTAAGAGTCTGACAGAACCTCCCGCTTCACCCAAGAGCGGGGATTGTTATTGGATGATTTTTCCCACCGAAAAAAAAAAGCCTCTTAAGGTGCGAATTGTGAAAAATCCTCTCTTATTGTTCGCCTACGTCATAAAAGGAAGCTTTGTGTAAAAGTTTACTCTCCTAGTTCCAGTAGTTTCAGCTGTGCGTTGATATGTCAGTCAGTCAGTTTCTTTTTATAAATAAGGTTATTTGTAAAACATTAACAACCTTGCAAGACTGTAATACTCACATCGTAAAAAGACAACTTTTGTTTTAAATAACCCTGTATTGATTGTACACTGGACCCTAGCCTCGGATGTGATATCTATCTGTCCTTCAAAGGTTTGCTGGAAGAAAATTCATTGTTGAGTTAAGCTCGCCTGTGTATATGAATTTTCAAATCACTGTGTACTATGTTGAGTTTTTCATGTACAAAAAAAATTTAAGAATTAACAAGTTTTTAATGAAAATCTTCTTTTCATAGCAAGCTTTTATAGCGCAGTATATCTCTGTATTTAATACCCGTCAAGACGAATCATACGAGCCTAAACTCGATGGGGTTATGTCATTTAACTACCGAGTTCTTACGGCCACCTTCCGGTTCCATCATCAAATCAGCTCCATGTCATAATAATTTTGTATTGTCATCTGATTTACGTATGCAAAATTTCAGCTCAATCGATAACCGGGAAGTGGATCAAATTTAATTTGTACGAGTAAGATTCGATGACAGACAAACATTGGGACAGGTGAAACTAAACAAAAGTTTATAAAAAAAGAGGCTTAATAATGCAACTCACACATCCTCATACCCACACACACTCTCACATCACAAACACGATTCTCAATCACACACACATAAGCAACTCAACAGTCATTTTACTTTTAATTTTAATTTTATTTAAATTTTATATTTTTTTAATTCTTTTTAATATGTACTTTCATTAATTCAATATCAGCTTACCTACTCAATATAATCTTTTAAAAGGGTTTATAGTGTCCAAGTAGCAGTAGAATACTGACTTCTAAGTCACAGGTATTCCTAGTTTAGGAGTCAGGGTGTCAAGCCATGGTCCGGAGCGAGGACTTCTGCGAAGCAGTAATGCTCGCAAAGGAGGAGGCCGAACGCATCAGGCAACGGCGTTATCGCCGCCGCCGTCGCCGGGATTCTGATCCCGATTTCCGGCCAACGTAGACGCGGGCTTGCGGACAGTGAGCAATGGGTAGCTCACTGTCCGGACCAAGCCCAAGTCGTCGACGGCGCGCACTGTTCCCGCGCGCCTCAAGGAGTTGTCAGCAACAGCAGGGGCCCAGCCGGGTCGAAGCCTACTGGGGCCAGGGTTATCCGAAAGGGCGCTCGAGCCCCGGTATGAAGGCTAGAAGGAACGGGGTGGGTCTTTTAGTCAGTAAGAGTCTGACACTATCTCTCGCTCCGCCCAAGGGCGGGGGATGTCAATGCATGATTTTTTCCCACCATAAAAAAAAAGGGTGTCAACTTTTGTGCGCCTTTATTTATTGTAACTTAACTGATATTTATCATGTTGTAAGGATTTGTGTCAATAAGTATTATTATTATTCCATTCATTTATTATATTTACATATTTATCATATTTTTTAATATTTCTTCAAAAAATTATATTAAAAAAAAACATTAAAAAATATAAAAAATAGTAGCCCACCGGCATCGGGAACAGGGTCCAAGCTGCCGGCGGTCAGGGCTCCTGAGAGAGGAACCTCCGGACAATACGCGCCGTGTCTAGGAGTACTGCCTTCTGGATCAAGCCCTTGATCCAACTGCCTAACGAGAGCCTCCGCAGATGTTGGTCGAGGCTCTTGGCAATTAAGCCATTGGCCGTCACGACTATCGGCACAATGATTGCTCTATCCACTTCCCACATGTCGACAACCTCGCGAGCTAAGTCAAGATATTTAGTTTGTTTATCTTTCTCAGCTTTCACGAGGTTCTCGTCATGAGGGACCGCTATATCAACAATCATTGTGCGACGCTCTAGTCGATCTATCACCACTATGTCAGGCTTATTGGCAACAATAGTCCTGTCAGTGATGATAGATCGGTCCCAGTACAATGTGACGCTGCCATTCTCGAGAACTGGGTCGGGCACATACCTATAGTACGGTACTTCTGATTCAACAAGATTGTATTTAAGAGCAAGTTGCTGATGGATTATCCTGGCTACAAGGTTATGTCTGTGCAAATAGTCTCCGTTAGCTAAATGAGAACACCCAGAAATAATGTGTCGGATTGATTCTCCAGGCCGGTGGCATGCCCGACAGATGTCAACCGTACCGTCCTTCACAATATATTTCCGGTAGTTGTTCGTCATCATAACTTCGTCCATAATTGCAAAGACAAAACCTTCGGTTTCTCCAAAGAGATCACCAAAGCGTAGCCAGGATACGGACGCTAAAAGATCTACATCGGTTCCATGTAAGGCCCGGTAAAAGCGCCCGTGAAGCTCCTTGCCCTTCCATACTTCCTTGCGTTCATTAGTATCCATTACTATAGGTTTGCGCCAGTTCTCGTTGGCCAAGGAGAGCGGGGTGAGGCCTTTGTCCACCGCCACTACATCTCGGTGCATCCCCACGTCGGTTTCCAGGAAGTATTCCCTGAGACTGCATACCTCACGGTTGTGCAGGATCTTGGCATTTAAAAAGCCGCGACCCCCACACTTCCGCGGGATATACAGCCTCATCACCGATGATCGTGGGTGATGTCGATGATGTGGGTGGTAAGCAGAGTGCGGACTCTCCTATCCAGGGCGTCGAGTTCCGTCTGAGTCCATTTGAGTATACCGAAAGAGTACATCAAAACCGGCATGACCCAACCGTTGAAGGCGCGCACCTTGTTCCCGCCCGATAAAAGACTTTTCAGTACTTTATTCAGGCGGCCAAAGAAGCGCTCTTTCAACGATTGTTTCACGTCAGCAGCATTGATGCCCAACGCTTCCGACATACCCAAATACTTGTAAGTTTCGGTTGAGGTGAGGGATCTGAGGTGTATGGAACCTGAGAGTTGGGTTCCCACAGATTCCATAATCTCTCCTCGCTTTACATGCATGACTGCACATTTGTCCAAACCAAATTCCATTCTGATGGCACTACTGAAGGTTTCAGTTACCTTCAGTAGCTCCATCAGTTGCAAGTTGTTGGAAGCAAAAAGTTTCAGATCATCCATATAAAGAAGGTGAGATATGACCTGACCCTCTCTTCTCAACCGGTAGCCTAAACCCGAACCCTCCAGCAGTGTGCTGAGAGGGTTCAAAGCTAGGCAAAACCACAGTGGACTCAGACTGTCACCCTGGAATATGCCACGCTCGATCCTTAACGGTTCGCTGTTCTCCGAAACCCGTCGACACCCTGGATAGTGAAGGACCGTCCTCCACTGCCCCATACATGACATCAGAAAGGTGCGCAGAGTTACATCAATTTTATATAGCTCCAGCACCCTCATGAGCCATGTATGCGGCACTGAATCATAGGCCTTCTTGTAATCTATCCAACATGTCGACAGATCTCTTCGAGAACGACGAACCTGTTGGCTAATGGCAACATCAATGAGGAGCAGCTCCTTAGTACCACGGGACCCATTCCTACATCCATTCTGAGAAGCAGACATGATGGAATTTGTCTCAATATGACTATTAATTTTAGCTCTCAGGATGGATGTAAGAACTTTATAGACCGTCGGCAAACACGTAATCGGTCTATAATTTTTGGGTTCCGCAGTACTACCCGATTTATGGAGCAGGTGGGTTATTCCTGTCGTCAGGAACTGGGGTAGCGACCCTGACTCTAAGGCAGATTGGAATTGGGACGCCAAGCGAGCGTGCGAACTTTTAAACCATTTAAGCCAAAAGTTGTGCAGCCCGTCCGGCCCTGGAGATTTCCAATTTGGTAACGGACGGACTGCCCGAGCTACATCTTGGGGGCTGATGGTAATTGCCCCCATTTCTGGTATAAGTTCGCACTCTCGCTCGACCTCCCGAGTCCAATCACCCTCAGTGTGACTGACAGGCACCGACCAAATGCTGCGCCAAAATGAATACATGGCATCATCATCCGGTAGGTGCGTATCAATCACACTTTGGTCCGGTCGCTCCCAAGCCCTGTAAACCCACCTTTCGTTGCTTTGGAACGCGCGATTCTGGGTGTACCGCTCCACTCGCCGCTTGTACCGTCGTATACGGTTTGCCCATGCATAGACTTTCTGCCTCAGGAAGTCGATACGCTCTGTGATACGGGGTAGATAATCTCGAGGACTAACATCTGTCCCCGAGAACGCCCGCTTCACAAAGCGCATCACTCTAGGGCGAGTGTTGCCCTCCCTGAAGCAGATAAGTTTGCCGATGAGCGCTCTAGCCTCACCGATACGACGCTCGATTCTGCACTGCCAGGCTGGTTTAGCTGGTCGTGTAGCTCTGTCACTATTTGGAATTTTGACGTGAGCTACACGACACGCCGCTGCAGCCGCACAGTACAAGATTGAGTGGGTATCGGTAAGGTCTTCGCTGCTATCAAAACAATTTGATAGCTGCGAGTCTAGAGCACACACCAACGCCCTATTTTTTCTATGCATAGGCAAACGAGGTAGACGAGGTCTAAGCTCTGGTGGTATAGAACGATACTCCCGGAATGCATCCTCCAAAGCGCTCCTCAAACGTGCATTGCACTGGGTACTCACGGATATAGCCCCGTCATCATCATCCTCACCATCGTGGTCGGGTCGCGGTGAAACACTGGGTTGCAGTTGCACCGCGGCCGGTGGTGGAACAGGTGAGACACGGCCATTCCGTGATTCTAGGCGCAGTCTATCAAGTACGGCGTCATCCAACATACGGTTACGCTGGATGACCCGCACCTGATCCGATAATCTTTGAGCCGAAACGTTGACAGCTGGTTCAAGCACCTGAAACAGAGAGAGCATCCGACCACGGTACGCAGTCAGGTTAGTTCCCCCCTCTGTAGCCCCAAAGTATGAGCGCATGACATTTTCATTAATGGATTGTGTCCATCGCATGCGCTGCACACTTCCGCCGGCAGCGGGGACCCCGCCAGAGGCCGGAGGGCCTCGAGGTCCCAAGCAGGCCGGAGGTCGGCCTCTTCCCCGCCGACGCGTAGGTGGTGGTGTCGTCGGCGGCGAGAAGTATTCGTCGCTCGAGCTCGACGCAACTGCAGCTACCGGAATCACTGGACTTACGGCTGGCGCTGGTCCCGGCGGCTGCGAGGCGGAGCTGAACGACGAATCCGAAGATGTTGGGTGTGTTTGTTGTTATTATTAATAACAGGAACACGGGTACATTTTAGTTAGTAAAAACCAGACACTTCCTCTCGTTCCACTTAGAGTAGTAGAAGTTATTTTAATGATGATTTCCTTCATTATCTCAAAAAATCTCAAATCTTGTTCTTAAATAATAAAAATAAACTTTATTTGTAACATACATTGCATACGGTAATAGGTTCCTTGGGTCCCTAACTATTTATTTATTTATTTATTATATTCTTTATTGTACACCGCATAATCAAAAAAGATTCAGGACAAACATTATTCAAAATAAGTGTACAATGGGCGGCCTTATCGCACAGGGCGATCTCTATACTTAACTATATACTTTTTCACATAAGTATGCCTGGTGGTGAGAGCCGCAGGAATACGATGGATGCAAGACGCACAGGACCGTTTGTTATAGCGACACTTGGGGAAGGCCTGTGTCCAACAGGAACGACGTCTTTCGGCTGAAATAGTGATAATAAATATGTTAAGAAATTGAACATATCAATGGTTGCAATCATAATAGTATGAGTGTGCGTATCTGTGTATGTTTATATTTATGAGAGTAGAGAAATGGATTAATGTTTTAAACAAGAACTCATACTAAAAACTTAAAAAAAAATTGTTAAGCAAAAACTCTTACCGTAAAAAAAAACAGCCAAATGAGTTTTTGAGTTTAAACTGAATAACTAATTTAGTATACAACTAGCTTAGCTTTATAGCGTAAATGAGTTACAAGGAACGTAGGATTTTAAGTAAAAAAAAAATATCCTAAAAGATTTCAAAAATCTAATCAAACTTTCAGTAAAGATTGTCTTATTATATTTCTTTTCGAATTTAGTTCCAAACTTTCTGAATAAAATTAACGAAGAATTTATTTTACAATTTTATGTAACTTAGTCAACTTGGCACTTACTTCCACTACAGGGGTTTGTTGACCTACTTACAGTCTTATTACTAAAATGCGTTGCGACGAACTTAAGACTTGGCGTGTTGAATATTACTGAACCTTGTCAAGAATCAAATATTCTGAAAAACTCATTATAATGCACAGGCAAAGAAATATTTTTTACTACACACTGCGGGCGCGTTTTAGTAAATAAAGTCGACCAAGTGTGATTAAGTCTAACTCACTCTATTATAAATAGTTTACTTGGTCCCGAATCGAGTCTCGAAGATTTTTCCATATCGATTTTTTTTTGTGACCAAATTTCCTACAAAACAGTTTTCACTCTTTTTCTTCTTTTGAAAAAGTTTGATGATATGATCTCATAATCATCGGAGAAACAATCTAATTTAATATAATACCATGTATTACTTGTGGTATACATGCGATTTCCCCAAGTCAAAGTCCTTTAATTGCGAGTACTGGTTCAAATAGAATGAAATTTAAAAATAAAATACCGTGTTTATACAATGCCTGTTTGATTACTGAAAATGTAGGCTTCTATTTTTATGTACTACGAAATTTTTTTTTCGTCAGGAGTTGGAAATCCTCATGGACCGCCAGGCTGCCTCACAAACGAGCCAGTTTGGGCAGTGTCAGACTCCTACTGACTAAAACCACATTCTTGCCTTACATTTAACCCACATGACGCCCGTGCTCTTTATTTATTAAGTATACACTATGAAGTTATAGAGGATTGAAAATAGCCTGAACTGTTTCGAGAAAATAATTCGGCACTGCCGTACCCCCCAATCAGTACTGTATTTTTTTTTTTGGAGTGATAAGAAGTGCCAGATAAAAAAAAAAACATTGTTAATTATGAATCAGCAATGACAGCAATTGATTTTAGATTGAAGGCAATTACCGTCATATATTGATAGATATTGACGACAAATGAGAATCGTTGTCTTGGTCTTGGTAATAGATGTTCATAAGTGAATCATTATCTCAGGTTCATACCGTTTCTTTGATCATCATCTGGCTTTAGAAAAAAACAGATAAAATGATTTACAAAATTACCATGTCTGTTAATTGTTCGGAATCGTTTTCATATACCTAAACAAACACCAAACTGCCCCAATACTATTTAGCAACAATCGAAACGTGTGTGAATGACGTGCCTTCAATCGAAGTTTTAAGCTATTGCATAGCTTCTATCGCGGGCCTTGAGCGTGGAGACCGAATCCAGAAATTCCGTAACGAAAATAACCTAGCACCCCCGACTCATTTGTTTTTTGAGCGTGGTGACCGATAAGAAAACAAATGAGTGAACAATCAATCAAAATTCAATTCAATGTGTGAAAGTGTAACTTCCATTAATATCAAAGAAAAAAAAATAATGCATAAATAAAATAAATAAATAAATATAATTGCATAAATTGATAAAAATGCTATGCAATTTTTACCGCGGCAGTCCCCGAGTGCCACACGTCTTTTTTTTATTATTATGGATAGGCTCGCTTTTGACTACTATCTCACCTGATGTTTTATTCAGGCGTCATTTGAAATGAACGTTTACATAAACATTATGAATCACTATTGGCCACGGTATATCTTTTAAACAATCCCGTGCTTGCGGATAGCGAACAATGGGTAGCTTGCCGTCCACTAGTCCTATAGGGACCGAGACCGAGTCATCGACTGCTCTAAGAGAAATCTTCTGAAAACTTGTGCTTCTAAAATATAAAAGGCAACTAATGGAATATAGGTGTGGCTTTAATCACTAAAAGTCATACTCGCCCTCTCACTCCACCCTAGACCGCGAGAAGTTATTAAATGATTTCCCACCTCAAAAAAGGGCTGGTAGGATCACTACATAACTGATCTACAATATTCAATTCTAGATCAGTTAAGTCACGATGTCACAGTCTTCAAAATATCTTAAACTCGAATAAAATCTAAAAAAAAAAACTGTCTCCTTTCTCTCGGTCCATCCAAAGGTTGTCTGTAAGAGATCGCCCTGTGCGATAAGACCGCCCATTGTGCACTTTATCTTTTAAATGTTTGTCCTGTATTTTTGTTTATTTGGTGTACAATAAAGATTATAATAAATAATAATAATAAATAATAAAATTAGGCATTTTAAAATGTCAGAAGGTAGCACACAGTTTCAATTGGTCATTTTCTATGGAGCAATAACCAGCAAGAAACTCCATAGTTGCTCTAGAGTAGGGATGGCAAACCTATGGCACGCGTGCCAGTGGCGGTACGTGGTAAAATAATTCGTACACGTGTAAGATATCCAACATCTAGGGGAGAAACAGCAGTAAACACGGTAACTTTCTGTTTTAATTAATTAAATAGACAAACATCTGTAAATAGACTTTAGTTTCAAAATTTGACCATCTATTCATTAAACCCCTAGCGAACGTCAGAGTTCGTACTCTCATTGTCTTTCTATTGTTTCTAATTACTGTATTCTAACGGTTAAATTACTAAGGCAAGATTCGTTGGTGGCACTACAAAATATATAGGTACAGAAGTCAATCTACATACAAAGCGCGCTCGAGCAACGCACACAAAGACACCGCTCACAGACACGATGTTTCGGTCGTGACTAGGATCACTCGTCGAACGATTCTGGCTCGAACGCTCATTAGTGTGCGTCCACCGAGCGTAGGTATAAAAAGTGAAGTACATCCATGAAATTTTCTTCTGTACCTATCTATTTTGTAGTGGCACGTTATCATTATCACCACCTTATTTTTTATTTTTCATATACAACGTGATTTTATTTATATCCCATAACTCCAGGATAAGAATGAGATTATTTCAAAGAATCAACTGGCATTTGATTTATTTTTCAATTTGCTTTTTTTTATTTTCCATACAAAATAATTCGATACATTCACAATTTATTAATGTAAAACCGTTGCGTGAAATATAACAGCGTAAATATGTAATGTAATTTATTTGTTTGCTACTTTTCACTACTGCGAAGTTTGACAACGTCGCAAAAGTAAAAATTTATATTTCCTAAGGGTGACAATTTTTTATCTAAATTTATTATGATTGATGATATCTTTAAAACCATGCATTTTTAAACCACATATTCTAGGACTTATAGTATTAATTATCCTTATAGAATATAAACCTTGAGTTATGGGATATCAAAAACAACACACTGTATAAAATTAGTGGCATGTTCTACAATGAGGGTTCGCCATCCCTGCTCTAGGGCCTATAGTTGCTATGTAGATACACAAACTTCGTTAATCGATAGATTAGACGTTCCACCTAAGTCTCGCATTTCCATACGTCACGAGAAACCATGACACCCGTTGCGGGCCGCCATTAGATGTCATTTGATTGATGTTTCGACTCTGAATCCGTAATGGTATATTGATTGATTGAACCTTGAAGTATTTATTGGAGTTTCGGAGGTATATTGAATTACATAGGAACGATGTTGATGTTATTTTCAGCAAAGACAAGTTTCGTGACTTAGTGTAATCGAATAGTATCTGTGCTTAGAAACTTTGTGTTTATTGTTTTAATTTGATTGGATTTTGTTGGTGACCTAGTTTTAGATATTGTGCCTTCTAGAGTTATTTTTAGGGTTCTGTACCTCATAAAGAAAAAACGGAACGCATATAGGATTACTCTGTTGTCCTTCTGCCAATACCCATTATCTTGGAAACGTATAAGTAGCGATATCGAGTTGAAAACTCAAGTCTATGGTCCCTTGAAGCTATGAAAAAATCAAACTCAAAGTTAATGAAAAATAAATACCCTTAATATCGCAAAAGACGTGTTTTTCGACACTGTCAAGGTAATCAAAATTCAAAAACAAGTATAAAAATAAATCTTTTAGTTTCGCCTCGTCATTTATACCGCGTACATCGAAGGACTGGAACAATTTGCCTGCTGCGGTCTTCCAGTCCTCACCATCAACGATTGCATCACTGCTTACCATCAGGTGGGATCGCAGTCAAGCACTAGTTTATATCAATTAAAAAAAAAAAGCTGCAGGTGTACATAGACATTAAACTCGTCAAAAAACCGCCAAACATCGTAACCATTAAATAAATTGCCAATGACAGAGGACGAATAAAATTTAAACTGCCGAACAACGATGCACGTTTTCGAATAATTCAATTACGTATCTCGAATGCATTCGATTGTTTTCTCTCGTTTTCAGATAGACAGAATGGGATACCGTTACGAATGTTGTGGATCGTGGTGTGAATGATATTTTAAAAAAAAGCAAGTGCGAGTCAGACTCACGCACTGAGGGTTCCGTACAAACTTACCTATAAAAACAGTTCAATTCTCGAATTGATTTACGAATATTTTTCCGAAACTCAAAAAAAAGTTTTTTCGTGACGTAACTACTTTACAGTTTTCAGATATTTTTCCTATACTTGTGGCATGAAACCTTTTATCAAGCAAAATTTCAGGATTCTAGGTCTACAGGAAGTACCCAATGAATTTTGATTTTCTGGAGAGTGCTGAAATGTACGTTTTTATGCGAAATAAACGGCCGTATCTTTTTTTTTTCGTTAACTCAGAAGTTACATTTTTTCACAGCTTCAAGAAACTTTAGACCTTTATTTCAACTCGATACCTCCTCCTATACGCGTTCCCGACATAAAGGGTCTTGGCAGACAGATAGACAAACAGACAGACGGACAACAAAGTGATCCTATAAAGGTTCCGTTTTTTCCTTTTGAAGTATGGAACCCTAAAAGTGATGAATGGTTAATTGAAAGAGTATCGAACAAATCAATTCAGTTTTTGTGTAGTCAGTTGAACAGTTAACTACTCCCCTACTTTTGGAAAATGAAACCCTTGAATATCTTCATTTGATTCATTTGATTCATTTGTATTCAAAACTAGCTGTGCCCGCGACTTCGTTCGCGTGGACTACAGGATTTTGAATTTATTTTTTCTAAAATAAAAGATTTTTTCTAAAATAAAAGTAGCCTCAAGTACTCCTAGCTACCTGTCAATAAAAGTCCCGTGAAAATCGGTCCAGCCATTTCAGAGATTAGCCGCAACAAACATACAGACAGACAGACAAAAATTGTAAAAAAAAAATATATTGTTGTATGTACCATATATATATATATATTCATATGCATGTAATAAAAAGCGGTTATTTCAATATTAAAAACAGACACTCCAATTTTATTTTTATGTATAGATGTAGGTATAGATTGGTGAATTTAGATAATTGAGGTATTGAAACTTATTTAGTACATAGATTTTTACAATATGACGTTTCTTTCATAGTTATTTTCTTCTGTTACACCATACTTCGTGCGAGGTCGGGACTTGTATGCAAGGTACCTGAGGACTTAAATAGTTGGCATCGGGATCGAAAAAACAAAAATTTCCGTACAAATCAGTTAATCAAAATTAGTATGGGAAGTAACAACAATTTTAAAGGCATATAGCATACATAGCATATTCTTATTCAGCCTTTTAATGTTCCCAGTTCTGGGACTCATATCTCCTCTCTCTAGGAGAGGGAAAAGGCCGTAATCCACCACGCGGGCCCAGTACAGATTGGTGAATGTCACATGTTTCGTATTTTATTTCTAGGACATGCCGGTCTCCTCACGATGTCTTCCTTCACCGTTTTGAGAGCAGTGGTGATGAAATAAATCACACAAAGTATTCCGCCTGGCTGGATTTAATTGGAGGATTTTCTAAGGGAATTGAATATTTTATTTATATTTTCATGTATAGACATTTATTGTTTAAGTAACTAAGCCACAAAATGTTAGTAACATTGTTTCCTTACAACTATGTTAGTACCTTAAAGCTGCATACTTTATCTACCTAGCAAACTTGGTATGCGAATTCCTGCTACAAGCTGAGCATCGAGGAAGAAAACTTGCAACACCGATAAACATACAAGCAATTCAGCCTGCTTGCAATGCGTTGAATAAGCTGATGACATACATTTACTAACGACTGACTTTCCTGAAGAAACTTGTTTATTTTGATGGTTAGAAGCAATTTGTAGGGTTTCGTACTTGAAAAGGAAAAAACAGTTTTTTTTGCGATTCTGACAAATCTTTGTAACTCAATACGGGAACTGAACTATTTTCATAGAAAAGTTTGTACGGAACCCTCAATGCGCAAGCCCGACTTGCACTTGCCCAGTTTTTTTTTTAATATTTCCTTTACAGTATGTATAGTTACATATACCACAAACGCACATCCTGAAACTATAATACATCATTTTTGATTAATTTGTTGTAGTTTTATTAACATTAAATAAAAAAATAAGAAACTGCTACAATAGTTGGAAAAAAAATTATAAAGGGTTTCATAGGTGTTATACTGTTGGGGTCTTGACGGACCGCACGCGACGAATCACATTATTAAAAATGCGTGACGAACCGAGGGTTGATTTATCGTCGGACGACTATCGTCTCTTAACTGGGGTGCTATTCTCTAAGAAAGCGCAGCGCTGGCACAGCGACGAGTCGTAAGCGCAATACATTGAATTAACAATCCAATGTAAAGGGGCATTGGGTTGTTAATTCAATGTACTGCGCTGACGACTCGTCGCTGTGCCAGCGCTGCGCTTTCTTAGAGAATAGCACCCCATTTCCCAGTATAACAACTGCTTATCGTGACCACGACAGATAGTCGCAACATCGACACATGATTTACCGTTACGATTTAGTCAATTTTTTTTTTAACGCCGGCTTTCGCTTGGAGTTTAATTAAGCTTGTTGTTTCATCCAAAGCAATCCAATGCATTGTTTGATAAAGAGACAACGTGAAAAAAGATAGATAACGCCTGAACACTCTGTTGACATCGGAAATTGCGTCACTCACTCGAATATTTCACAAAACTTGTTTCCATGGAAAATATGTGTTTGTACCTTAAGGGCCAAGCGCCCGAAAAGTACCATAAAACAGTGACTTTCTTTAGCCTACTCCTCGGTAACGGCTAGGTTAATAAGTTTGAAAAAAATATATGTTTATTAAAGATTCATGAACAACATTATCAACATTTGATTTTATCGTGCTATTAACAATTTTGTCAAAAAAAAAATTTAGCAATTTCGCAACTTTTCGCAACTTTTCCCTACTCCTTCGAAGCGGCTTGGACCTTTAGAAACATTTTTACACATAAAAATTGGTGGTTAAATATTCTTCTAAGTGAACATTGCATATGTAAATCAATCAATATCTCGCAGAGAAAATTGATTTAAAGCGCTTTCCGGGCGCTGCTGGCCGTAAATAAATGCACAGATTTGCGTACTGCCGCTTAGGCGAGTGCGAGAGTTGCGTCCACATAATTTCGGTCAGATAGTGCAAGGAACTATACGCCTTAAAGTTTTGGAGAAGTTTTTTGTCATTCAGAATCTCGATTTTATATGCGAGGTACCCAATTTACTGTACATTTACTTCACTCCTTTAATTGTTGAGTACATTATGAAGGTATTAATTTTACAGAATTTATAAATAAAAAATGCATTGGTTTTTGTTTATTAATATCAACCATCCATCATCACGTAAGAGCGGTTGTAAAATGAATATCGGATTGGCCGTTCATAATAGGCTGCTTTTTCCACCCGCCTATCGTAAACATCGAGCACAGTTTATAAGCTTGTTACTTCATCTAACGCAAACCATCGTGATGTTTGACGAAAAGATAATGTGAAAAAAGAAAGATAATACCTGAAGGTATTATCTTTCATTTCTCTCATCATTCACCATTCAGTAATTTCGTGTTTTACTCGAATATGTTACAAAACTTGGTCTAGGAAATACGTGTTTATTTTAAATCCTAAAAAGTTTGTTTTTTAAATATCGTGATTTAGAATTTTGATAAAATTTGCAAGGCTTCTATTGTGATTGATGCTTTTCGACTTTTTGATTTTTGAGTAAATTATGAAGTGTTCATGCAAAATAGCAGATTTTCAGAAGTCTTTACAGGATTAGTTTTAAACAAATTTACAAAATGATTCCAATAGAAGCCTAGATATTATCTCCAAAACACTGTTTCCAAAATATCTAATGAAAAATTTGCAATAAAGTCAAAATCGCGTAAGAGCGGTTGTATAAAAACAGTCAGATTCAGATATTTTTATTTGTAGAACATATGTAGGTAAACAAAATTACAGATGTAATGTCAATATAAATGAACTCTACGTCTTGCCGTCATTGTGTACAAATATTTGCATTACAATTATAATAGAGAATCACACACACACACACACCATATCATTACAGTGATAATGTATGTCGAGTTGCATCCTCTTAAACAATTAATGCAACTTTTTAAAATCAATCAATCACTAATACTCAAAAAAAAAAAAGCATAAAGCTTAAAATTGAATAGTTTACTACACTTTTGAGATATTTCAGTTATCACACTAACAATACCTCCTTACAAGACTTCGATCAAGCGGAAAAGAATTCACGCAAGTTCCTACACATACACTCATCGTAATAAAATTCCTTGACTTCTGAAACTCCCCAACAACCGCCAACATATTTTCTCTAGACACAAAACATAACCAATGTCATAATACAGAGACTGCAAACATTTTTTTCCAAATCCCAAAAGTGACGTGAGCGGACGAACCGGGCCAAAGTCGCGCCAACGTAAAGTCGGTCACGATTGTTCTGTCACATAAAAATGTTGTGTACCCCAGTTACTCGTTTTGCTGCGTATTCCCCTATATTTCTTCATAGGTTACGGGATTTATTCATTTGTCCATTGTAGTTTTTCGCTTATTTTTTTTTGGTAAAAAAATGTTTGGGAGGTTGATTATTTAGATGTTCTGTGGTAATGTTGTGAAGATTATAAGGCATTAAACCATTTTCACCGCCATTTTGATAAATTTTTAAAGTACAAAAAGATACTGTGACGTATGATTTGTGCCTTAATTTCCATGTTATAAGACATAAAGATCTTTTTTTAAATTTTTTGGCAATGCTACACTTTAGGGCACCATATGCCCAAGCATTTTTGTTTGTTGTGAACTCAACAAACAAAAATGTTGGTGTTGTTGTCAACTCGTTGTGTAAGTTCGACTTTGTACATGAATTGTCTAACACTGTGAACTATCTTAAATATTGGTATACGAAAAGAAAATTGTTTAGGAATCTCTGACCAGTATATACCTGTTATTTTACGTCACAACTTTTTCGTCAAAATAAAATTTCTTGGCTATCTTCCGTGTAAGGAAGTTTAACTGTATCTATCTAACAAACCACATTAAGTACATCTTAATTTCTGGGTAGGTATAGTTGGAAATACACTCTACCAATTTGGTCGATGCATTTGAACCTGTTCTGTGATACATTTTGACAGTTATGAACAGTCCTCAAAGCCGTCTGTGCCTCATCTGTTATATTGATTGTGCATATCATACGCGTACCATTTGTCTGGAACATTGTGAAAGGCATTGGGAATATAAAACCTATTTCTGAATACGCTGTCCTCTGCCGTATTATGTGGGAGTTTTGAGTATCATCTAAGTACAGATACGTAAATGATGAACCTTTTATACACTATAAATTGACTGGCCTGTTGGTCTAGTGGTTAGTGGCCCTGACTGCAATGCCGGAGGTCGTGGGTTCGATTCCCACCCAGGACAAATGTTTATGTGATGAGCATGATCATTTGTTCTGTGTCTGGGTGTAATTTATCTATAATATGTATGTATTTAGAAATATATAAGTATGTTTATCAGTTGTCTAGTACCCATAACACAAGCTCTGCTTAACTTGGGACTAGACGGCGTTGTGTGGTAGTTGTGGAATATTATAATTATTATTATTATATAAAAAGCCGGAAAAAGTGAAGAGTCATCGTATAGCTCAACTTTATATACGAGACAAGGAGAAGGTATCGTTTAGTATAAATTATTTCCGACTTTTATTAAATATATACTTTTTTATTATTTTATTGCGTTTGCTGTTTCTTCTGAGCAAAAACCTGTCTCCATTTCTGGCATCACTCACGACCTACAAAGCAAAATATAACGCAATAAGTATGAATAGAGAATTATTTAAGCTTGACCACATAAAATCATTACGTTCAATATAGTTTCCAAATACAGTGACCACTTTATCAGGACGGGCTGGCCATAAAGTCGCGACTGTGCCAATGATACGTACCTTGTAATAGAACGGTCTATTCCCCCTCTGATACTCGTAGAAACGAGGCCTGAGTCCTAACAGTGGGAACATTATAAGGCTGATAATCAAATAATCCAAACAATTAGGATGGGCAAGCATTCCGGAATTTCAAGAACCAATTGCATTTGTTGATAGATTTCTAATGTATCTTTACTCACTCATGCATTGAGATTAGATATTTAAACCCTTTTTACTGTCCATTCAACCGATTTTGACTTTTATTGCGTTGGTATCATAGTAAATGGCAGCTGCAGTAAATAGTTGGTATTGTAACCACTTTTTTGCTTATAGTGCCATCCTTATGCCTACGAAATAGAAGTCAAAATCGGTTGAACGGACAGTTAAAAAGCTTTGTTTAAATGTTTTACATTATTTCGAATAGAATATAGAATCAAATAAAAAAATTAAAAAATATGTTTCTAACTACGTACAGGTACCGGCACGAATCTTGAGCGGCGTTAGAGTGAGGATCGATTTGCGCATTCCATACATTGGCGAACCAATCGTCGTCGTTATTAGATACATGCAGCAAGAACAGGGAACGAATCACGAGTGACGTTTATGACACGATGGCGAAGCGAGCCAATCACTGACACTCACCGCCCCCGCGTCTCCTTCGTACCACTAAAGAGTCCGAATATTTGACTTATGCCAGCGCTCAAGATCCGTACCGGTACCTGTACAAGAAGACTTACTAATATAGAATAATGCAGTCGTCTTCGATCACATTGCATGCACAAAGGTAATAACGAGAAATGTATTCCGGAATCCATATTCCTGAGTCCAGACATTCGGGTAATGTGGAGTAGCGAGGCGTGTTCTTACATCTATCTCGGCTGTTACAGGCGATCAATCTATTTGATATATGTATGTATTATGCTAGTAAACTTATTAGGTATTCGAGATTTCATCACGATTGGAGTGAGATGTAATTATACTAATAATATACACTTCTGGACACATCTATTGGCCCACCTTGTATTTTCAGTTTCGTTTGGCCCTAGATAAAATTTTATATTAGGTCGACCAAAAAGTTTTTATGCAGTTTTGAACCTGGCACATTCACAATTTCATTCAATAGTCTTTTTTTGAATTTCGAACACAGAATTTAAAGAAACAAAAGACAATTTGGGACCTGTTTGTTGATATCAAACAATCGAATACTAAGAAAACTTGGTTTTATTGGTTTACTTAGATTTAATTCTTGAAAAAGTGATTGATATCTTTGGTTTTGCAACAAACATTACTTATCCTTAACATTAAGGTGAGGTTCTATCAATAATCTATGGATACTTCACCTGAAGTCGCCGCCCAAGCTGTGGCACTTATTCAGGCCGGACACAGCCAAAGAAACGTGAGTGCTCAACTTAATTTAAGTCGATCTGCGGTCCGAAATGTTTATCGGAGGTACCTAGAGACTGGCGGCTTTGTTAGTCGCCAAGGAAGGCCACGATCTCGGGTCACAACTGAAAGGCAGGATCGATTCATCGTGACGACCAGCTTGAGAAATCGTCACCTTATCTCCATTGAGATACAAAACCAACTTCGCGACTTCCACGGAGTATCTGTGAGCGCTCGAACTGTTCGGAGAAGGTTAAAAGAACGCGATATGGTACCACACAAGCCAGCTAATGGGCCCAAACTAACGCGAGCCCACCGAACAGCGCGCCTTCATTTCGCACGCAGTAATTTAAATTGGACACAGCAAGATTGGAGCCGTGTACTCTTTTCTGATGAGTCTAAAATTGTGTAACATGGCAATGATGGAAGGAAGAAGGTCTACCGACGTAAGGGAGAGTGTTTCGCACAATGCTGCTTTGAAGAGAGGGTTGCTTATGGCGGTGGCTCATGGACTGTCTGGGGCGGTATATCCGCGAGCGGCAAAACTCAACTTGAGGTTGTTACAGGACCACGGCTGCCAACATTAAATGCTGAAAGGTACATTCGTGAGTGCTTAGAACCTCACGTGATACCATACGCGGACTATGTGGGCCCAAATTTCCTTTTTATGCATGATAATGCAAGAGCCCATGCGGCCGGCATCGTCAGGGAATATCTTCGGGATGTGAACATCACAGTTATGGACTGGCCAGCCAGAAGCCCAGACATGAACCCCATTGAGCACATGTGGGACGAGCTAAAAAGACGTGTTAGGGCTCATCAGCCAGTTGCCCAGACGATGCAGGAGTTGAAAACTGTCATAGAAGAGGAATGGGAGATGATCCCTCAAAATTTCATAGAGCGGTTGATAAACTCTATGCCTAATCGTATGAGAGCTGTGGTAAATGCCCATGGAGGCAACACGCGTTATTAAATTAAACCTTTATTTGATAAAACATGTTTTTTATTCAAAAATCAATTGCCACAAGGCGCATATCTGACTTGTTAGGCGTAGCTACATGTCGTATGGTATTCTGAATTCAAATTTAAAACAATACGATCGAAAAAGATGGTAAAATGTATCAGGTTTAAAACTGCATCAACAGTTTTTGTTCAATCTAGCAATCATATTTCGGTAGGGGCCATCGAAACCTAAACTCTAAGGTGGGCCAATAGATGTGTCCAGAAGTGTATATGCAAAAAATTATAAGTATGAATTCTAGTTCACACTCAAAATCTCGGCTGAATGGATTAGGATATTTGGTACACAGCACAGGTAGAACCTTGAAATCTTTTGGTACACTGCCGTGGAATAAGACAAAGATTATTTTTTATCGTAGGAGTAAGTTTTCTTAGGATAACTTTCAAATATACGTAATGAAAGCTGAAACTAGTAATTAATAAATAACGACTGTAAGACAAGAATTATTATTATTTAACACTCTTATAAATTATAGATCTCATTTATTGTAAGTATTTTTTATTTTTGTGTAAGCTGTGTACTTCTTTAAGTGACAAGTTCACCACAATAATTGGTAGTAGATAGGCCCAGGTGGAATAAAAAGCGGACTGTATTTCTAGGTTATAATATTAGGTATTTTACAGGTCAAAATTTAATTATCGAAATCGATGCGATCGTGGTCGCGGTGTTAAAAGCAGTGTTCTGTTGAGGGCGCGCGAGCCGTTGTCAAGCCGCTGCTGCTACCACGCCGCCCGCTCCCCTCTGCTTGATGACGCATGTGTGTCTTGGAGGTGTTAACGTGTGCGTTAACAGGTAGGTATATATATGCTAGTTATTTTTTGTAAAATGTTATTAGTGAATAATCCGTTGGAGTATCTATAATATAAATTAATAAATAATATTTTTGTTTTTCAGAACCATGCACCAGTTTTACCCAGTCATTCATATCATCATCATTTCAACCGGAAGACGTCCATTGCCGGATATAAGACTCTCTCAATTGTCGTCACAACGACGGGTACTGCGCGTCTCGCATCCATCAGACTCTCGGGCAGGCCACAATTATAGCCGTAAGTCCTCTCTTTGAAAAGTGGTTGGAAACAACACGGCGTACTTACCTTTCGCATGACGTAGGTCCTCACCGGACATGGTAAGATCGATAGGCAACGGATTCATGCAGAAGAAACGCCCAGGCGTCACCATTGCAGGGTCGAAACCTACTGGGGCCATGGGTTTTGCGAAAGTGAACCCCGGCGCGCTGGAACGAAGGCAAATAACGAACAGGAGTGGGTGTTACTCAGTAAAAGTCTGATACACCTTCCTGCTCTGCGCAAGGTTGGGAGATGGCATTGGATGATTTCCCACGTAAAAGAAAAAAGAAATCTTTCAGATTCTCGCGACCTTCACCAGGCCGGTCAGCCATTAAATTCAAAGCTTACTGACAACATAATTTACTAACTTTTATCAAAATCAACTTTTCAGCCAGGGTCATCATGACTTAACAAAGCTGTGCCATGTTTCGCAAATACAGCAGAAAGTTTAACAACGCCCAATACAAGGGTTCCAACTAAAAGCGGCGACTCCTATTGGGAGTGACCGCGCGTGCTCAAGTACACCTCTTGAAGCAAGTCAAAGCACGCGATTTTAAAGTTTAAAGGGGAATAGGTACTGAAGGAATGGTGTTGTTATAATTGGGCCACCGGAATATGTAGTAGTTTTTTCTAAGAAGCAAAAATACAACGGGCTATATATTCTGTTCTTGACTTTAGAATTTTCCCTCGGTTGTATGCGAAGTGAGCGCTCTGCTGGAATATAAAGGTAACGCTCTACTAGAATTCAAATATAAAGTCTTGTGATACTCTAACCCAGGTGGGCTACAAAAAAATGTGCCAAGTGACGCCAAATGAGCCGAGATTCAAAAATCAGAAATCAGTTGTTGTCAGACCTTTAAAACTTTGTCTATACATCTATATACTTAAACATATTTTAAAACGAAAGACTCTCACCACATCTGTCTATTTATTGGCAATAAACTTAAAATCTCTTTAGTGTCGGGCACACGGGCCACAAAAAAACGCCGTCACAAAAAAAAAACTACAAGCGGCCACAAAAACAATGGTAAAGCGCACAACAAAAAAGGCCGCCTCAAAAAGAAGCTTGAAACGGCTTTTTTTTTCGTGGCACGTGTGTGGGGACACTTAGTTTTCACCAATAGATAGAATGATAATGGGCCAAGCTTCTATTGCTGACACCTTTTTGAGACGTCTCTGGAACAGTAAAAGCCGTCGACGTCTCGGGCACAGTCCTTACCTTGACGGGCGACATGCGAGCTACCCATCACTCGTCGTCCGTAAGCCCGTGTCTAGGGTGATCAGGAATCACCCTGCGACTCCTAACACCCGAGGCGTCTCCTATGGTGGCGGTTGGGACGTATGAATTTCCGTTCTTTCACGGTTGCGGCCCTCTCCTTCGCCAGCATTAGCTTTGCAGAAGACGGTCGCTTCTATCCCTCCGGCCTCATTCATGGCCTGAACCAAGGCCGAGATTGTCTCCACGAGGACACGGTGGATGTCCTCCAGGCGTTTCACAGAATGGTTCCCTCAAAAACAGGACTTATCGCTGTGATTCTGACGTGTAAACTACGGCCTACGTTTACAAATTTTAACGAGTTTCCATTGGGTAAACTAGACATACATACGTGCCCCAGTCGCTAAGGTGCGCCACTTACAAAACAAAGACACTCATTTAAAACCAAACAAACTATACAACGCAAGTTAAACTTACATTTTATCGTTTACTTTGCCGTCATACCTGTAAACTAACCAGATCGGCCCAATAAACCCAAATTTTAAACTCGTGTCTTAGTTTTGCAAGTGGGGCACGTTACCAACTGGGACATGTATGCCTAGTTTACCATAACCTTTTAACTTAGCTATGCTTTAACCGACTTTTAAAGCGACGAAACTAGCTCTCTTAAATGAGATAGTGAAAACCTTAAACATTGGAAAAATTTCTTCAACTAAAAGTTATAATAATTGCTAATTGTAAAAACTTTTAGCTCAGATCAAACAGCGAAAGGAATGTAGTAGACTTTGATTTTTCATTTTTTTTAACTAAGCATTAGAACAAAGCTGTTTATTTCGATGTATCTGGAGTCACTTTTGTTAAGGCCGTGTGCAGACTTAGCCACGGCAGTATAAGAGTTCCGTGCCACCTTTTGCTAAATAGTTGTCACATTGTGCTCCTCTACAGAAACCTTTATGTCATCTTTTTCTATGAAAACTTTGATGTTCAACTGTTCTGACTATAGCAAACAAACCAGTAATACATGTGAACAAAACACAACTGTTCTAATAAACAGCATTGTATATCAAAGACAAACGGATTTCCTACGAAACAAACTAAGACCACTCTTGCGAATATGAGCATTATCATTGCTTCCAACTACTTTCATGATCATTATCATTTTAGTCCGGATTCATTCACTACTGTATAAAGGTAACCTTTCTTTTGCCATACTGCCCATCTTCATCTTCATCTTCACCAGTAGGACTATGATCAGGGGAGAGTATCTTCAGAACTGCTACATATGAACACATTCATTATACGTACAATTATTAACGAGTGGAACTCCCAGCGAGAGACTGTGTTTCATGAGTCTATGGGTCTTTAACTTAAGAGTGAATAGGATCCTTCTAGGCAAGCGTATTCCACCGTTGACCATAACACCGCTTACCATCAGGTGAGTGTTTAAACGTGAGTCTATCAATAATTAAAAAAAAAACTACTCACTCAGTGTTAGAACTAACTTTTACGGGTTTTAAAAAAGCGCCCCCCTCCCGGTGCTCGGGCGTCCCAGAAAGCTATAAGTTTGTTAGCATCTATTAAGTATATTACCAGACAGTTTTAAATAAGTCTGTGCACAGCTTAAGAACTAAAATTTTAGCGGCTCAACTTAGAATAATAGCTGAAAAAGTAATATCGGGTATACGACAACTGTGAACCGAATAGAAATTGCGTATTTGCGATATTGTATTTTTTGCACTTATTCCTTTGGACGGAATCAAATGTGTGAGGTTGAAAGCTTGTTTTGTTTGTAAGTCGAAATAGGGTGGAAATAATTGTTGTGCCTTTGTTCCTAAATGTTGTTTGACTGAATTGTTCTTTATAAGAAACTTGTTACTTGATATAACTGTTTTGTCAAGCTTGTTGGCTTTTTTTAGTGGGAATATCATCTAAATGACATCTCCCGCCCTGGGCGGAGCCGAAAATAGTGTCAGACTTTTACTGGCTAAAACCCACTCCTAGTTCTTCCGTTGCCTTTTGGTTTTCCTTTCAGAAGTGAACCCTTGGTCCCAGCAGGCTTCGACCCTGCTGGGCTCCTATGGATTGCTGAGATCTCCTTGAGGCGCACGTGGAACACTACGTGCCGTCGACGACCTGAACTCCGTCCGGACGGTTACAGGACGGTTTGCTCGCCTTTAGCAAACCCGCACCGGTATATACCTACTTGAGGTGATATTTTGAGGAACAGTCAGAATGCACTCTACTGACCTGTCCAAAATAAAATAATATTGAAACTCATTATGTAAATTTAAACGTACTGAATTCGTCGATCCAATTTAACAATTAACAATATCGCTCGAAAATAATTAACGATCTCAGTACATTTTGCTGTCAGATTTAATTTATCAGTTAACCATATTGACAGATCGAATCGGTAATCGGCAACATACTGGAGCAACACGTTAAGAATAATAAATTATATTGAATAGTAGCTTTTGCCCGCGCCTTCACCCGCATACATAAAATATAGCTTATGTCACTCAGGAATAAATCAGCTTTCAAACGGTGCTAAGACTTTAGCAATCCGACAAGTATTTCCAGAGATCCTACAAACAAAAAAACAAACTTTACCTATTTATTATATTAGTGTAGAGTAGCTTTTGCCCGCAGCTTCAACAGCGTATATAAATTATAGCTTAGGTCACTTAAAAATAAAGCAGCTTTCTACCGGTAAAAAAATTTTAGCAATCGGGCCGGTTCTTTCAGAGACCTCTTACAAACCAAAAAAAAAGCTTTACCTCTTTATTGTATTAGTGTAGATTAAAAGGAAGTCGGAAGTCAATCAGAGGCTCCAGTAGGCTTTGGCTCTGCTGGGCTCCATCTGTTTTGCTGACATCTCTGAGGCGAGCGTGGAACAACCATTCACAAACTTGTTAACTCACTTCTTCTTCTTCCTGCCCTTGTCCCATCTTATTTGGGGTCAGCGCAATACGTTTTTTTCTTCCATTCTACCCTGTCACTCGTCATGCTATCACTAACTTCCTTTTCTTTCATATCATTCTTCACGCAATCCATCCATCTTTTCTTTGGCCTCCCTCTCCCTCTCCACCCATCCACATGTATACTCATAACTCTTTTGGTGACATGCATTTCATCCCTCCTCTTTACATGACCATACCAACACAAACGATTCCCCTTCAGCTTGTCAGTCACTGGCGCCACTTTCAAACTTCCTCTAATATACTCATTTCTCACTTTATCTAATCTAGTCACACCACACATCCATCTCAACATTCTCATCTCCGCTACATGCAATCTTTTTTCATCCGTCTTTTTCACAGCCCAACATTCTGATCCATACAGTATGACAGGCCTTATCACGGACTTGTAGATTTTACCCTTCAACTTGAGGGGCATCCGTGGGTCACAAGTTGTTCCAGTGACCTGTCGCCATTTCATCCATCCTGAATTGATCCGATGTGTTATGTCTCGGTCTACCTCCCCATCTCCTTGGATAAGCGACCCGAGGTACCAAAAGTCGGAGCAGATTGGTATGGGCGTTCCAGCGAGAGCTAAGGGTACAGAACCGGAGAGACCGCCAAAATCGCAGAATAAGTACTCGGTTTTCGTTCTACTTAATTTTAAGCCAACACTCTCCAGTCTATGCCACCACACCTCCAATTTGCTCTGGACCTCTAGGCCACTCTCGGCAACCAGCACAATGTCATCGGCAAACAGCTTACACCAGGGAGCCTCTTCCTGGAGGTCCGACGTCAAAGCGTCCATTATCATCAGGAAGAGGTAAGGGCTGAGAGCCGACCCTTGATGTAAGCCGACAGCCACATTGAAGCTGCCAGTGTGCCCACCGTAGACCGGACTTGGGTACTGCACTGACTGTACATTGCTCGGATCAACTGCACATACTTCCCAGGCACACCTTTCTCCTTAAGGGCCCACCACAGAACTTCATGAGGTACCCGGTCATATGCCTTTTCGAGGTCAACAAAAACCATGTGCAAGTTTTTATGCGCATCTCTGTATTTCTCGCACAGCTGGCGTATAGCAAAAATGGCATCTGTTGTACCTCGACCAGGCATAAAACCGAATTGGTTCTGTGAAATTTCACTCTCTTCTCTCAGTCTCCTTTCAATAACTTTCTCCCAGGCTTTCATAGTATGTGACATTAGCTTTATTCCTCTGTAGTTGTTGCATTCAAGCACATCACCCTTGTTTTTAAAGATGGGCACCAGGGAACTGTTGCACCAATCATCAGGTATGGCTTCTTCCTGTAACAACTTATTGAAGAACAAAGCTAACCACGTCCATCCATCCACTCGCAGCAACTTCCACACTTCAACTGGTATTCCGTCTGGGCCAATTGCCTTACCATTTTTCATTCCATTTACAGCTATTCTGACTTCATCCATGCTAATCATTTTCACTAAACCCATAATCACTGGTTTATGCTCCAGAATCCCATTCCAGTTGTTTTCCTCATTCATCAGTCTTTCAAAATAGTCCTTCCACCTCTCTTTGATTTTTTCATCTTCTGATAGGATCATTCCAGTTTCATCCCGTATACACTTTATCTGACACACATCTCTCGCATTTCTCTCTCTTGCTCTAGTAAGCCGGTATAGATCCTTTTGGCCTGCCGGACTGTCTAGTGTATCGTATAGCTTGTTTTGCGCTTTTGCTTTCACTATTGCCACGGCTTTTTTCTTTAAAGCATCATATTCACTTTTTTTTGCAGACTTTAAACTAACGTTTTCCGGATCTATACGCTGCCATTCCTTAAATTTCCTCTTTTTTTCCTTCAACACATTCTGTATATCTATCGACCACCACCATGTATCCCTATCTATTGTACCCTTTCCTCTCGTCTCTCCCAAAATATCTTTCGCTGCAAGTCTAATATACTCAGCAATCTCATTCCAGCTTTCATTTATACTTCGTTCATTCATGTCTCCCATCTCTATCATTTTATCTACCACTCGCTCTCTGAATTTCTTCGCACATTCACTCTTCTCTAGCATATGCCATTTTATATTAGGGGGGGGACGCTCTTTGGTTTTTTTGTTCTGTGTCTTAACTACTAACACCATAACCAGGAGCCTGTGCTGTGCGACTAAGTCTTCTCCTGGTAGCACTTTGCAATCTTTGACGTGCTTTAGCTGATTGCGCCTAACCAGAAAGTAATCGATTTGCGTCTTGTGGTTACCGCTTTTGTATGTGACTAGGTGTTCGTCTCCTTTCTGGAACCAAGTATTGGTTACTGCCAGGTCAAATGCAGTAGCAGATTGCAATAGCGTCTCCCCTGCATTGTTCGATCTTCCAAAACCCCATCCCCCATGTACTCTTTCATAAACACCTCTCGTTCTTCCCACATGACCATTAAAATCTCCTCCAACAACCAGTTCCTCATGTACAGGGATGGCCATTAAAGCTCTATCATAATCCTCCCAAAATTTCTCTTTCACTGTTTCTTCGCATCCTACTTGTGGTGCATACACACTAACTACATTCAACATTACATTCTCTAACAAAATCTTTACAACTATAAGCCTATCATTAATCCTTTGTACTTCCATCACGCTTTCTTTCGATTTGCTGTCTAAAACAATCCCTACACCATTTCTTTTACCATCACTTCCACAGTAGTAGAACTTATATCCCTCACCAATTTCTCTCGCTTTTGTCCCTCTCCATTTAGTTTCTTGTAAGCACGCTACATTTATTCGTCTTCTTTTTAATACATCCGCTAACTCTCTTGCCCTTCCAGTCATAGTCCCAACATTCCAACTTGCATACCTCAATCTTATTTCCCGAGCTTGCTTCTTACGTTGCACCCGCCCGGGGTGGTGCAACAACCCTAGTCCACTTCCCACAGGAGCCGGGTGCTGCCCCTGCGCGTCGCCTGTGGGGTACGCCCTAACTCTATCGCGCATTCCATTTGTACTCAACATATTGCTAAAGGATATGGCTACTGTTTTACAGTCGGCCGCCTGCCTGACACTAACCCTCCTTGGGAATGCTGTTGCTAGTGGTTTACCCGCCACCGCGCGGTGACCTCGGGTGCTCAACAGTACGCACGGTCTCAAAATGTCCCTTAGTCGCCTCTTACGACACCCACGGGAAGGGATGGGATGGTGTTATTCTTTACGTCCGGACACCATACGGAACTTAACTCACTTATAAAACCTTTTTACGAAAAAAAAAATACAACCGACTTCAATGTTAAATAAACACTGAAAAGTACAAAATAACTTTAATTTCGGAAGTCGGTGTTTCTCTAATAGTTTTGTCTTTTCGTTATGTAACATCGACTTCCGAAATTAAAGTTATTATTTCTATATTTAAAATATAATAGAAAGTTTCTTAAGTAAACTGACTACAAACACACAACCATGATGGCCATGAATATTGAAGTCTACCCACGTTTACTCCAGTAATGCAACCCTCTTTTTATGCACCATTACAAATTTTAAACACCCTATAATAGCCTTTAACATGGTGTTTGAAGCTATTATACTAATTAACATCCTATTATAACACCCTTTGCTCTGTTTGCCATGGTCCGGAGCGAGGAAGAGTGGCGGGCGGTCGCCGACTTCTGCGAAGCAGTAATGCTCGCTAAGGAGGTGGCCGACCGCATCAGACAACGGCGCTCTCGCCGCCGCCGCCGGGATTCCGATCCCGATTTCCAGCCACCGTAGGCGCGGGCTTGCGGACAGTGAGCAATGGGTAGCTCGCTGTCCGGCCGTCCGGTAACCGTCCGGACCAAACCCAAGTCGTCGACGGCGCGCACTGTTCCCGCGCGCCTCAAGGAGTTGTCAGCAACAGCAGGGGCCCAGCCCAGCAGTTATCCGAAAGGGCGCTCGAGCCCCGGTACGAAGGCTAGAAGGAACGGGATGGGTATTTTAGTCAGTAAGAGTCTGACACTATCTCCCGCTCCGCCCAAGGGCGGGGGATGTCAATGCATGATTTTTCCCATCGAAAAAAAAAAATCCCTTTGCTCTGTTTGGTCACACGAAAAAATGCTGTAAAGTATGGGATTGTGTAGAAAAGGAAATGGTTGAAGGAAAATTGGCACAGTTGGTGTAGTAATGTGAAGTACTTAGTTGAAATATCGTCTGTTGCGATATGTGTCACACGTACGGTTAACATATCTCAGGATTTGTCTTGAGATTTCAAGATTTTTGGACTCTTCTTAGGATTGAAGCCAATTTTGCAAATCTCATGAAATCTCAGGAATTTTAGAGTTTTCAATAAAATACAGTTTAGGTACACTTAAAAGTTAAACAAGCTTAAAAAAATAATAAAAAGTTAAATAAACTAAAACTAATTTTCTCTTGGTAAAGGGAGGTTCAGTTCAGATCGTCAAATTGATCGCGCTAAAAGTTCGCAAAAAAAAAACACTAAAAGGTCTTAGTGCAAAATTCTGAAATTAAAGTTGTTATGCACTTTCAGTGTTTGTTTTTTTTTACATTGATGTCGTTTTTAGGGTTCCGTAGCCAAATGGCAAAAAACGGAACCCTTATAGATTCGTCATGTCTGTCTGTCTGTCTGTCTGTCTGTCTGTCTGTCCGTCCGTATGTCACAGCCACTTTTTTCCGAAACTATAAGAGCTATACTGTTGAAACTTTTTAAGTAGATGTATTCTGTGAACCGCATTAAGATTTTCACACAAAAATAGAAAAAAAGCAATAAAATTTGGGGGTCCCCATACATAGAACTGAAACTCAAAAATTTTTTTTTCATCCAACCCAAGCGTGTGGGGTACCTATGGATAGGTCTTCAAAAATGATACTGAGGTTTCTAATATCATTTTTTTCTAAACTGAATAGTTTGCGCGAGAGACACTTCCAAAGTGGTAAAATGTGTGTCCCCCCCCCTCTAACTTCTAAGATAAGAGAATGATAAAACTAAAAAAAATATATGATATACATTACTATAAAAACTACCAACGAAAATTGGTTTGAACGAAATCCAGTTAGTAGTTTTTTTTTAATGCGTCATAAACCGAAAAAAATACACTATTATTAAAACATCGATCAAAGTTACAACACATAACAAGAAATTTTATATTATGTTACTTGCTGCTACGGAACCCTTCATGGGCGAGTCCGACTCGCACTTGGCCGGTTTTTATTTGTTTTTTTTTTATTTTTAATAAGTAAGTAAGTTTTTGACCGACACTTTTATCCCAAACTAAAGACAGACAGACTACAATTTTGCAACAGATACAAAATCAGTATACATCTACGAGTATTTACAATTATTACATTTAATTGTTTAACATTCATGCTTGCTCTGCATTTTAAAACATAAAACATTAAATTGATTATACCCTCATTCTGAAGTCTTTTTGATTCTTCTGAAGAATATTTCGCAAATTCACTTAACGAACAAAAGATGATTGATTTCTGAATAAAATACAAAACCTAGGTCATATAATTTGAAGAAGAATAACTGAAATAAAATAAAACGTCGATCAATCATTTTCTATCTAAGTTTGAAGCAGACATGATTGTGTTCATTTTATATGTAGATATTGACCCTTAAGGATAATTTTCTTTTTTTTTATCAGCATACAGTTGGTCGACTCTTCGCGTGACCAGAGGGCTGGACTCTTCTTCAGTCAACGAATCAGCATTGCCATCCAGCGTGGCATGCTGGCATGGCAATGCTGCCAGCGTTCTAGGCACTTTTCCCATTGACATCGATGTGGACGAATTTTTTGATGCCCTCTGAGTTTTCCCCGTTTTTCAGCCTTTTTTACTCGTTTGTACATAATCATTTTTTTAAGTTTGTATATATATACCTAGTGATTATTTATTAGATTAATTGATATAATTTAGACGATTCTCTTAATAATAGTAAAAATATTTTAAACAGATTATCTATGTTAAATAGCAACTAAAAACCACTAAGGTTTCAACTTGTGCTATCATGAATCTATCTCAATGTCGAAACAAATTGAGTTTTCAATTTTATATGTGTACGTTATTGTCGATATTAATTTTTATAAAAAAACTTTCCGTAAATAAGTAGATTTTTTTTTTAAACATTACTTAAGTAATATTGCTTAAGTTTACATTTGATATTTTAGGTGTAATATTTCTTTTTATTTCTGAGGGTAGGCTATTAATAAGTTTCGGTACAATATACCCGCTAGTTCACTCGCCATACGTATTGTTGGCGCGCTGTGTACGAAGCCTATAGTTAAAAAGATACTTAGTTTATGGACAAATATAATTATTTTATTACCTACCTCTACGTTTATTCATTAAACCCCAATCGAACGCGTTCGCGCTGTCATTGTCTTTCTATTCCGCCTCTAATTGACACTATTGAAAGGTTTTATTAAGCCCCAAGTGAACGCCAGCGTTCGTTCACTTGTCTTTCTATTCTGTCTCTAATTATGGGATTCGAATACCGTAAAGTAAGGTTAAATTGTAAATGAATTGCTGCTGGATGGTAGCCCTGTAACGCAAAGAGCAACTAATAATAATAATAATAAATCTTTATTTACCCAAAAACATACAGAGTTTGACTTACAGTTTGATAAGTACATACATTTAATGTTGTGAGTTCTGTACAAGAGTAATACTCTACCTCTTAAGCTAGGGTATACCTGTATTTTAAGAGGTAGTTTGCGGTCTAAGGTTACAGTAATTAGACAAAAACTTATCACAAGTGGACTGTGTCATTCTACTGTATGGTACACAAAGAGTAAAAAATTGTGTGTGTGTTAGTGTGTTGATGTGTTGATTAGTATGGTGTGTGCGTGTGAGTGTGTGTATGTGTGTATGGGTGTGAGTCTGTGTGGTGGGTGTGGGTGTATTACACGAGATAGGTAAGTAAAGACTCCGTATAAGAGTAGTCCTTAAGCAGCAGCCATTCTGTTAGTTTGAATTTTAGTTCGTATGAATTAAGATTTATAATATTGAGGTGTTTGTTAATTATTTTATAAATATGCGTACTTAGTATATAATATTGACGTTTAGCGAATGAAGTCTTGTGTTGGATACTTGGCGGAAGGTACGTGCGTTTATTGGGAGTAGGAGGTGGAAGATCCGCGTGCTTTCTAAGGGTAGATTTAAGCACATAAAGCTGACGAACCGTAAGTACCTTACAGTCAGAGTACAATTCCATCGTTGGAAACCTATGAGGTTTTTTTGTCATGACTTTAAGAATAGCTCTCTGTGCTCTTTCCACCCTTAGGAAGCTAGTCTTTGTAGCACCGCCCCATGCAACTATGCAATAACCAATCACTGATTGGCATAGAGCATGGTACACCATCTTAAGTGTTTTCGGGTCTGCGGATTGTCTAAGAGACTTAAATATATGTATTAGACGTAATGTTCTGGAGGTGATGGCGTTAATTTGTTGGTCCCATCTCAGTCCGTCGTCTATTTGTACTCCCAAGTATTTGACGGATTCGGATCTTGCAAGTGGGGGACAGTTGCAGTTGGTGGGCGGGTTTGTGCAAGAATGGGCAGTTATACTAAAAGAAGGAGATGGTTTAGCGTTACGTCTTAGAGCAAAAGGAATATAAGTCGTTTTATGTAGGTTCAGTGTCAGAAGATTCGAGTTTAACCAGTGCATAACTTTAGCCATAGCCATCTCTGCATTTGCTTTTACACTGTCCCAATTGGTTCCATCAACAAGGATTGCGGTGTCGTCTGCATAAGTATAAATTTTGGCGTTTGGAAGATTCAGTTTGCAGAGGTCATTGACGTAGATCTGAAATAGTGTCGGGGAAAGGATTTCTCCTTGGGGAACACCATATGCCACGAGAAACTCATCACTTGAGTAATTATCAATTTTAATACACTGCTTACGATTTTTTAGGTAATCCTCAAAGATGTGTAGAGGCACTCCACGCACACCAATATTTTCCAACTTCTTGATGAGTTTGGGAACAGAGACCGTGTCGAAAGCCTTCGAAAGGTCAAGGAATATCCCCAGACATTTCGATTTTTTATCTAGATTTAAGGCAACTTGCTGCGTGAAATCCAGAACTGCATCTTCTGTAGATAAACCTGTCCGAAATCCGTATTGGTTATTAGCAATAAGATGGTGTTTATCGAGAAATTTTCGTAAGGAGTTATTGAGAATTTTTTCGAGAACTTTAGAGAGTGCAGGTAGGACTGATATCGGTCTGTAGTTATTCACACAGTCTCTGTTCCCTCCCTTGTGAATTGGATGGACCACGGCTTTTTTAAAAGCCTCAGGAAAAACACCCTCCTGTATGCAGCGATTAAAAAGAAATGTAATTGGTGGAACCAGTACATGTCGACAGTTTTTCAAAATTAGCGGTGGGATGCCGTCCCAGCCCACTGCACTGTCAGAGCGTAGTTGTAGGATTAGGGACTCCACTTCTGCTTCGTCTACTTCCAGGATGGTCAGAGAGTTTGCAGGGGAGTTTTGGGTGTCCGTAAGTGAAGTAAGTGGTAATGATGGAATGTCAATATTCACCTTCGTAGCCAAGTTTTTGCCAATGTTGGCAAAGAATTGGCCCACCTCATTAATTGCAGATTTTGGGGTGTCTCGTAATGTAAGTAGCTGCACTGGGCTATGTTTTGTTTTTTGAGTATTTGTTATTTGCTTTATGGTTTCCCATAAAGCTTTGGGATTGTTTTTAGCTTTTTCTAGTTGACCGGCTTCATAGGATTTTTTTAGTTTTCTTAATAAATTGTTGCAGAAATTACGATAACGTGAATAAGTAGTTTTTAGAATAATGTTATCTGGAGATTTTTTTGATTTAATGTGCAATCTATCTCTATTTTTTATGCATTTTAATAGACCAGGGGTTATCCAGGGTTTAATGATTCTGTTTTTCCTAGGGATTTTAACTTGTTTTGAATGATTTGTTATTACTGATTTAATTATACTAATGAATTTATTTACTGCTGCATTAATGTTTTCGACCTCGTATATTACTGTGAAATCCACTTTTTCTAATTCCTCCACAATAGCTTTGTGGTTTAGGGTTGTTTTTGAATATAATTTGTGAGAAGGATTAGCATTTTTCATATTTAACAGTAGTGGTTTGTGGTCTGTTATGTGTGCCTCTAAAACTAATGTAATTGTATTTAGATTTGATTTTAAAAATATATGATCCAAACAGTTTTCATCTCGAGTGGGGAATAAATGTGTTGGCCTCAAACCATGACTTGCATTTAGTGTGAGATAGTCCAAAGTTCGTTCGTTCATATTATTTGGTTGTATGTCAATGTTTAGGTCACCTACAAGAGCGATGTTAGGGCATACAGATTTAATGTTGTCGTAGACATCAATTAGACTTGTTGTAAAATTGTCAAAGTTTTCCCTTGAATTTAATGAAGGCGAGCGATAGATCGCTACCACTGATAATTTATTGTCTAAGTGACACACTAGACAATTTCCACCCGTAAAGTCTGGCTCCCACGCTGTAGTTTGCAAGTTTGATTTTGTATAGATAATTATTCCGTCATTTTGGTTACAGTTTGTGATCGTGTGGTGTGAGTCAAAACCGTCCAATATTGGTATATTGTTGATTTTACTGAGCCAGCACTCTGTTAGGACAATAATATCAATATCCACATTTAATAAATTCAACAGTACTTGAAGGTGCGGAAAATTTTTGCCGACACTACGAATGTTTATGTGTAATAGATTTATACTATTTCCAGCTGTGTCTATGTAGTTTAGACATTCTTCTGGGTTGCAAACAAAGGATAGACCCTGGGTTATTTGGTCAAGGTCGTTATTGATGTTGATTAGATTAGCCATTAAGAGTAGAAAAATCAGAACATTTAAAATAATTTCCGCAAACCGGTAGGGGGTTAAGGGATATAAGAGTCCCGTTGGGTTTTAAATAAAATATATTTACTAGTGGGGTTGGAGCCTTTAAATGCTTGCACGTGTTTGTGTGAGTAATTATGGGAGTGTTTGTAATGTTATTGCGGACAGTGGATTGATGTGTATTGTTTTTTTGTAAAAGGTAGACGTGTGTGTATGTTATTAAGTGTTTAGCTAATAATTGTGAAATTATTGAAGAACATCTTTGTTTGTATAAACTTAAGATAATGCATTTTTGTAGTCAGATATTTAGCTTAGGTACATTAATAATAAGGTCTTGAAGACATTTTTCTGTGTGAATTAGAATTTGCTTGTCACCAACTTGCTTACGGAGAAAAATATTTCCGTTGCTGATCCAGCAGAAGCTATATTCATTATTCTTTGCGAATTGCCGCGTCAGGTAGAACAGCTTCTTCGAACTGGCGGACAGTCGCTCTTCGACATAGACAGCCTGACGTTTGCCCGGGACACCAATCAATTCCGTGTTTAGTTTGTCTTCCTTCGAATTTTTAGTTTTGTTGTAAGTCCGAATAGCCATAAGTAGGTTTTGCTTGGTAATAACCGTTGAGAACTCAACCACCACAGGACGTGATGTTTGGCTAGGTTTTCCGGGCTGACGGTACACATCACGGATTTCGGATTGAGATACTGGTGTTCCAACGACCTGGCTAATATTGCAGATAGTATGTGATAGTGCGGTTGTAGTTTCATTTTCTAGTTGGGGAATATTTCTTATTTCAACACATGATGAGCGTGTCGCATACTGCAGATCTCTTATTTTATTTTCAAGTATTTCTATGTAGTTTCTCTGTTCTTTCTTCTCTTTCTTTAAGTCTTCGACTTCTTTTCGCATTTCTTCAATTTGTTGGTTAAAATATTGCATCGACTTCTCAATTTCGGCATTTGTTTTACGAATCTCGGTGTTCAATTTTTTGATATCGGCATTTTGCGCTTTAATCTCAGTTATGTCCTCCATCAGTTTTTGTATGAGAGCTGTTTGTGACTCCAGCATCTTAGCTACACGAGTGTCCTGCTCATTTCTCCACAAACTGAGCAGATCAGTTAGTTCCTGTTTATTTAAAGCAGGCTCAGTTTCTTGGGAACTTTCTTTTCTTGCTCGCTTGCCTCTATTTGTTACATGTTCACTCATATCAATGGCCGCATTTATGTCCGGTTCAGATTGAGTGGGCCACTGACCAGGCAATTTTGGGGGTGGGGTGCGCTGTACGCCCGCCATATCACCACAAGTAGATATTAAGTATACACCGCCGAAGTGTTTTGGAGTCACTTGCAAATACTAATTAAACTATTTGAAGTTTATACAATTGTTAAAAACTTGCCGCAAAATACCGCTCTCCGGTGTACCACTTCGCTGTCGTAGCCGATACAAAATCGTAGCTGCTCTCGTAGCTCGCCCGTAGCACGCAATCACCACCGTAGCGGCCTCGATGACGTCAGACTCGCGTAGCACACTGTTATTTCGTCGCTCACTGTCACTTGCTCGGTGGCGCGGCGGTCAAGCGCGCGACTTGGAATGCCCCACCGTGAGAGTTCGTGGGTTCGAAACTCACCAATCCAAATTACTTTTCGAAACGAATTTGAGACGGCAGTGTCAAAAAACTATTTATCTCTTTCAAGGACCGCCTAGTGGGCGTCAAGTCCGGATTAGAACAGTTAAAGAGTGACAAGGAATTGCGAAATGAGTAACTTGACCAATCACAGATTTTAGCGGCACAATTTCCAAACGACAGCTGACACACGTCCACTCGCCACAACGTTCGCCGAACGACAACTGAAAGAATACTAGTGAATTTTAGTCAGTAAAAGTCTGAAACTCTCTCTTACGTCACTCGTAGCGAGCCACCGGGCCATCAGAATTACGACTGGATATGTATTATAAGTCTAGCATTCTCTTTCTTCATGTCGTTAAAAATCACGGAACCACAGTAACTGATGATGTGA
Organism: Mythimna albipuncta; assembly: GCA_929112965.1. Lineage (NCBI taxonomy): Eukaryota > Metazoa > Arthropoda > Insecta > Lepidoptera > Noctuidae > Mythimna > Mythimna albipuncta. The sequence goes on from OV815969.1 coordinate 16,554,573, forward strand.
TCCTGGTGACTGTTTGCCAAACAAATAGTTTTTAAGCTATTACATCGCGGGTCTTGAGCGTGGAGACCCAATCCAGAAATTCCGTAACGAAAATAACCTAACACCCCCCACTCATTTATTTTTTGAGGGTGGTGACCGATAAGAAAACAAATGAGTGAACAATCAATCAAAATTTAATTCAATTTGTGAAAGTGTAACTTCAATTAATATCAAAGAAAAAAAAAAACAAAGGAAAAAATACTGTATAAATATAATAAATAAATAATTATAATTGCATAAGTTGATAAAAATGTTATGCAATAGCTTTACCGCGGCTATCCCCGAGTGCCACACGTCTTTTTTTCTTTCTTTCTTTTCTCGGATGGTCACTGAGATATCAGAATTACGACTGTGATATGTGTTTAAGTCTAGAACTATCTTCCTCTACGTCGTTAAAAATCACGGAATCGCAGTGACTTTATGGTTTGTTACTAGAACAACAGGGACGTGATCGTTGTACTCATAAAATAAAAATAAAGCCTGATTTTATAGACCTCTGTGGCTGGTTCTTGTTTTATTTAGCAATAAATTAGGTAGGTACGTTTAATGATTCGATAAAGTACTAGGTTTATTTTATAATAGTAGGATTTAAGAAAAGGCAATAGATTTAACTTTGGTGAAGTGAGCAGTTTTGATTCAGAATCTTTATTGCTTATCACAATTTCAATAATAACAACTGAATGAAATTGCTTCTTTCATTTTTTGTTTCAAAATTCATCTTATCGACAATTTTGAATTGACAAAGTGAAGGAGTTTGCAATCGACTATATGTAATATTAATATACAATTCAGCCCTGCTTTTTAATTAGTACACGTAGATATCGCTGTCAGCGATAAGACTACCATTGTACCCATAGATTTAAATGTATGTATAAGCTATGTTACTTATTTGGCGTACAATAAAGTTTATTCTATTCTATGTAAAAATCTCTTACAGATCTCAATTTGGTGTCACAGCAAGTCAGTAATATATATATTTTTTTTATATACACACTGTAACTCTCACAACTTAGTCGAATCTAACGACACCTCTGAAACTAGAATGCAACGGCGATCCAAATAAATATACATACACAAATATACACATGAAAAACATTACCCTTTTTCTCGCGCAGTCGGATAAAACCACGTAAGTATGTAAAATGAAATAAGGCTTCTAATTGAGTCATATTATTCGAACAAATAACACACCTGAAGTGCGATGAGGAAGGAAAAACTTTGCTTTGCCAAAACCGTTGATTCAATTTAACTTGGAATAATATTTTTCGTTTAGCTTTTAACAGAAGTAATATTCGTTCCGTTTTCACAATGTTCCTTTAATTCCACCATCTTTGTTTGATCTGAGCCGTAATGGATATTGTAAATGGAAGAAAAATCCTTGGGCTAATACGCGATTTTAGGCAATACGTTCTTTGAGATTCAAAGCTGCGTAATGTTTGGTAGCTTTCAATATTTATGCGTTGGTTAGTAATCTTTATGTTGTGTTTACAATGTGGGTTTTATGCAAATCTCGTAATCTTTTAGCGGTGTTGTCGTTAACTTTACTTACGTTATCATCACAGCGTACCCTAGCAGAATATCAGCGTTGCATTATTCGTAACTTTTGAATAGAATAAACTTTATTGTCCACCAAAATAGAGAAAAAAAAAAAATTATCAAAATTTTTAGACATTGTATAAAAAAACCTAATTTTAATGTATTTTTTAAATATTTTTACATCGCCAACGGTACCTGGTACTCGTATATGGAACGTTTTAAAATTAAGATCTTGAATGTACTCAAAAATACATAAATAATAGGTAATTAGTATTATTATAACAGTACAATGAAGTATATGCTGAGTAAGCCTTTTTAGCCTCACATAGAATTTTATTTATGACTAGCTTTTGCCCGCGGCTTCGCCCGCGTGGCATTAGGTACTCAAGGAATCGGGAAAAAGGTAGCCTATGTTCTTTTCCATGTCAAAGGCTATATGCATGCCAAATTACATCCAAATCTGTTCATCTGTTTTTACGTGATTAAGTAACAAACATCCAAACATCCAAACATCCACACATCCACACTTTCACATTTATAATATTAGTTAGGATTTATTTATTTAGACGTTTTGTGGAGATACATAGGAGAACTAAATACAAATAGGCATTCCACCAATCAACCTTTGGGTTAAAAAACTACACTGTGGTAAAAGTGCACAGTACATATATAAAAGATTTATTTTTTTACTATATATTTTGCATTTGCACTTTTAAAAAGCTGTTCTGAAAGGCACAAAAACACTTTTTTTTTTCTTTTATTCTTATTATGAAAAAAATTATGTTTCTATTATGTTTCATCTCGCCATGGATTTCATTTCCGTATACACCGCATAACTAACGAAAATCTCTTTTCAGTACGGATACAAGTAAGTTAGCTAGTTCGTTTACAGAATAGTACTGCGGTTCACCAAACAAACAGGATATCAGATTGAAATGCGATATACTAGGAATATTCCGTATAATACGCTACAGATTATTAAGTGGAATGTAGCGTAATATTATAGCTTAATAGCACAAAACAGATAGGTACAGAAGTCAATCTACATACAAAGCGCGCTCGAGTAACGCACACATAGACACTGCTTACGGATACGATCAGGGACTTAAAAACACCTTCATAAAGGTTACAGAATTATAGGTGTTACATGTTGAATTGGTAACAGAATCAAATATGTAACACTTATTTATGTGTTTTCAATGTGTTAACCCAAAACACTTACAAAAGTGTAACCCTAACATATCTGTAACAGATATAAAAGTGTTAACAGTGTTAATAAGTGTAACAGGAAAACGCAGCGTTGCCAAAGTTACAACTTACTAAAGCTATACTAAAACTGATTATTTCAGTTACACATATTAGCACTTATTAACACATAGAAATAGGTTACAGTTTGATTCGGTAGCACTCCCTAACACATATAAAAGGTTACAGTTTGATTCGGTAACATTATTGTATCTGTTACATTTAAAAGTGTTTTTCTGTTAAAACTGTTTTAAAAAACAGTGTTAAAACATTATTACGGTTACAGTTTGAGTCCCTGACACGATATCTCGGAGCGCCTTGGCCCACTCGTCGAACAGTTCCGGCTCAAACGCTCATTAGTGTGCGTTCACCGAGCGTAGGTATAAAAAGTGTAGTACATACATGAGATTGTCTTCTGTATCTATCTATTTTGTGTTAATAGCTAATATTCTTGGTTGGTATATCGTGTTGCCCAGTAAGTGGGTTGTTGAGGTCTATTACGGCCTAGTCACGAGTTCAACCTTTGGTGAAAGGCGCGGCGAGCGGGGCTGCATCGGTAAGCGGAAGCCCAGTGCTATGAGCGGGATCTTGTGGCGTGTTTCAAACATTTTCATATTTTTGAGTTTACCGCTCACTGCCTCGCGCTTAGCTACCGCTCACAGTGGCAAGGTTGTGAACAGGTTGTTAGGCATTTAAAATATGGGTATTCGGCCTAATCTGGTTAGTCTGGACCTCAAGCTATTTGAGAAAATCCTAGGGGTATGGTGATGATTTGATTATGTAGAATCCGTGGAAAAATTCGATGGGTATCTACTAAAGGACATTGCTCTGCGTTCATACATTGTTGGCCCTGGAGCCAAGAGCATCAGGAAATAATGTATTGTATTCTCCATCATTAGTAAACTTCTATAAGATCTTACTTTTACAGAGAACTAGCTACAGAACAGATTTATTTAAAAAAAAAAATCACATTTTGAGGTTATAATCGAATCATAACCACGAAAATTAGGTATTTTATATTAGGTAATTTCATACATCTGAGTGATTTTTAAGAAACTGAAAAACCATATCGTAATACATTTAGCTTTATGGTGAAATTGCTAGAGCTACTGTCACAACCCAGTGCTAGGTATGCCATAACTATGACGGTAACGGTAAGCTTAAGCTTTAAGGAGTGGCTGGATGATTTCCCACCTAAAAAAATACATTTAGCTTATTTTTAGTACCTAGCTAGTTAATTAGGCCAGCCAAGCCCTTTGAAAGCAATCAGAGTGCGGTAAAGTAGTTAAGCCGTAATATGCAATACGTCCCGATAGTCACCAAAACACATCGGTACAATTACAAACAGTAAGCGACACTGATGCAAGCACAACAGGTAAGACTGTGAATCTGACAGTGACAAGGGACCATAGTTAAGTCAAAAATAGGGATGGCAAATACGATACGATTAATCGATATTTCTTAAGATTTACTATGGCAATACGTTACACACTGCCTTACATCAACTTTTGTCATACTACTATTTAGATAAAAGAACTGTTACATGTCTTTTACTTGTTCAAAGTGAACAGTAAGTACTTGATGTTCAATAAAAAACCTGTGTACTAAATAGTATTCTTCATAGATATTTTGTACGACAGACGAGAGTAAGAACAAAATACATTTGTTAGAGGAATTTTACACTGAATAATAATCCTATCGATTGTTTTTTTTTTTTGTTTTTAGTTAGTTTGAGTCCCGGGCGAGGCAAGCGAGTTTTAGAAAATCTTTGAATGCAGTTGTTTCTTTTTAAGAATAAAGTAATGTCTTCTTCTTCTTCTTCCTGCCCTCGTTTTATTTGGGGTCGGCGCAACACGTTTTTTTTTTTTAAATTCTGTCCTATCACTCATCACGCTATCACTAACTCCCTTTTCTTTCATATCACTTCTCACACAATCCATCCATCTTTTCTTTGGCCTCCCTCTCCCTCTCCATCCATCCACATGTAAATTCATCACTCTTTTAGCAACATGCTTTTCATATCTCCTCTTTACATAAATAATTTAATGGCTACTTTAATTAAAATGAGGCAACGATAGTCTCTCTCCAGGGCTCGACTTATTTTTCCACACTGTATATTATAACAACGACAATCAACTATCGTGTATTCAAATATTCACATTTTATTGCACAGTGTCATTTTTTATATTTTCCCTTGTCAAATTTTACTGCCAAATATTGACACGATGTCAAGGCAAACGTAAAATTCGACACAATATCGTATGAATTCGAAGTAAACTGCAGAAATTGGGGTTAACCAGTTCTCATTTGTATTATGATCAATCAAAAAGTAACATAATGCATTTAATAAAACAACACACGTTTATTCGCCAAAAGATTAATCAGGACCCTTAAATTATGGCCGGTTGAGTTAAAGGTAGAACTACATTGCGCACACATAGGCCACGTACGTCGATCTGAACGCGTCGGTCTCTACACATTTTATATGGAAACTAGACTTGACAGAGCTATAATATTATTATATTAGATCCACGCCACGCGACGCACGCAACTCGCCGGCGTAGCAGCGCGTTGCGTGGCAAATCAGGCATGGTCCACGTGTGCGCCAGTCTTGTGTAGTTCTCGCTTTAGTCTCATGTAGGTAATTGCTATGCATGTCCGGAGGAATTTCTCAGTACTGAAAATACAAGTTTTTTTTTTTAACCAGGATAATAAATTTAATTTTTCCCTTGAGGGATGTAACATAAAAAAAAAACCTGAAAGCTTTCCCTCATAATCACAATGAATGCACAATTTTAGATCACTGATTGAGATGAAGTCGAAAAATCCAATAACACTCTTCCGGACTTGAGAATCCAACCAAGGACTTCACGCACAGTATTAGCAGTTAGAACCACTAGATCAACAAGACAATCAAAATGTTAAAGAAATCACTGAATCACGGTAAAACATAGTCACTCGTAACACAGTCGAAAAATTCTATTAATCTGTACCCATTCTGGAAATTGAACCAAGGATATCATGCTCAGCAGGAGGCCACTTACGACCACTAAACCAACAAGACAATAAAACGGAAAAACAAGAATATTTTGAATCATCGTAAAATACATATGTTTAAGATCCCATAGATTGTCATACCTTCGTGTCAGCAATAATGACTATCTACGGGGTTTAGGATGGGCGTAGCAGGAAAATCCTCCTTAGACCACCCCGTTGCCATATAATGACATGTAATAGAGAATCGCTTACAAAGAGGAACCACTATTTGCTTACTTATACACACACACTTTGCCACAGCCTTACATAAGGCGGTCGTGGCTCAAAATAGATAGGTACTGAAGTCAATCTTACATATGTAATTTACTTTTTAAACCTACGCTAGGCGATCATGCTAGGGTCAGCGCGTTGCGCCGAACTGTACGAGTGCGACCGGGTGATTGAGCCGAGATATCGTGTCCGTGAGCGGTGTCTATGTATGCGTTGTTCGAGCGCGCTTTGTATGCAGATTGTCTTCTGTACCTATATATTTTATGGTCGTGGTGATATTACAGCAGCAATATCGTGAGGAATAAGTTCTATATGATAAATGTTAATGGATAAACTAAGATTAGCAGCGTTAGTAGGCTTCCTACAAAATGGACCGATGACCAGGGGCGTGTTGAAATGTTAAGCGTGCGAGCGAGAAAGAGAGATGGAGCTAGCCCTATATAGCTCCATCCCTTTCAGTTCAGTTCAGGTCGTCAAATGGATTGCGTTAAAAGCTCGTGTAGAGCCTCTGGTGAGGGTCGCACTGAATCTGGTGTTTGCAAGACGTCGTTGTGCTGACACTTGGGGAAGGGCTATCTCCAAAAGTGGACGTCTATTGCTTAAAATCATGATCATGGTAATAAAATCAAAATTTCAAAATTATTCATAAAATATACTCAATATTTTCAAACCACAAAATGATTGTAAATTCAAACAAGATAATGTACTTGTACTTGTTTGGTTTTGTTCTGAAGCAAATAAAAAAAAATCAAAAGAAATATGACAGCGGGGCATTGTTCATTGACAGCTGAGCATTGTGCACTGCTGTCAGTTTAGTACAGCTAATTAAAAATTTATGTTTGAGTGTGTATGTATATTTGTTTAGTACTTCATGCTCAAAAGGCTGAACAGATTTTTATCTTGGCCCTCGGTACACTATGTCATGGAATAGCTCATAGAACTTTTTATTCCTGGAGTGTTTCCTAAGGATAATTTTATACATTCACGTGGGCCGCTGGTAGAACCTATGTCATCAACATCATCACCATTTCAGCCGAAAGATGTCCACTGTTGGTCATAGGCCTCCCCCAAACGTCGCCATAACGACCAGTCCTGTGTCTCGTAGAAGCTATGTCTACACTAATATAATAAAGAGGTAAAGTTTGTTTTTTTGTTTGTTTGTAGGAGGTAATCTCTGGAAGTACTGCTCCGATTTCTAAAATGTTGGCTCTGATAGAAAGCTTCTTTATTCCTGAGTGACGTATGTTATATATTATGTAGGTACGCGGGCGAAGCCGCGGGCAAAAGCTAGTATGAAATAAATATATAACACGATTATGATCGGTCAGTAAATCCATCTTACATATTAGTTTTTCTTCTTGAATCTTTCTTCCCTTGTACTTTCTCAACAGAATTTTGCATTTAAAATATTAGTAAAATTGAAAATACACACAGACCGATAGTCCAAAAGATTTACCCTGACCCTTAAACGCTCTATCTGAAGAAAGAACTTCATGTGTGTTTTAGTTTTCACTGTCCTGTTGGTCTAGTGGTCAGTGGCCCTGACTGCGATGCCGCAGGTCGTGGGTTCAATTCCCACCCAGGACAAATGTTTGTGTGTTAAGCACGATCATTTGTTCTGTATCTGGGTGTAATTTATCTATAACATGTATGTATTTAGAAATATATAAGTATGTTTATCAGTTGCCTAGTACTCATAACACAAGCTCTGCTTAGCTTGGGACTAGACGGCGTTGTGTGATAGCTGTGGAATATTATTATTATAGTTAGTAAAAATCTGACACTCCTTCGGTTATTTGGTGATTTCCCTACTAACATAAAGAAGAATAGGAAGTAGAGACTAAAATATATTACTGCAGTACCCAATGTCTCACACTGGGTTCGACAAACTCATTACAGTGATGTTAAACTGAATGTAGGACGTAACGTTACCGAAATGCGTTATGTTATCTACGCCGTAACTTACCATTCTGAATGACTATTATCTGTGTATTGTGATTTAAGCTTTATGGTTTTCTCCTTTACTATGGTCGCTGAGCAGTATTTTATGGTTTATATAAACAGTTGTTTGGAGAGTTTCTGGAATATCTACATTGAAATTTATTTTGTGATTTTTCTAATCCTGTTTCTTGCTTGATAGTTTATGTGTTTGGAAAGACAACTGATCTATTGGATCATGAGATCTGTCTAAAGCAATGTGTGTCTGTAAAGCAATTTTATTTATTTATTGATTATATTCTTCAATTTTCCTCTTTTATTCTCGTCTGTCAAACGCGACGTTAAAATACAGTCTGATTTTTTTCATATCATGTCCATTTCTTCCGGAGCGAGGAGGAGTGGCAGGCGGTCACCGACTTCTGCGAAGCAGTAATGTTCGCAAAGGAGGAGGCCGAACGCATCTGGCAACGGCGTTATCGCCGCCGCCGCCGGCGCCGGGATACTGATCCCGATTTCCGGCCACCGTAGGCGCGGGCTTGCGGACAGTGAGCAATGGGTAGCTCGCTGTCCGGCCGTCCGGTTACTGTCCGGACCAAGCCCAAGTCGTCGACGGCGCGCGCTGTTCCCGCGCGCCTCAAGGAGTTGTCAGCAACAGCAGGAGCCCAGCCGGGTCGAAGCCTACTGGGGTCAGGGTTATCCGAAAGGGCGCTCGTGCCCAGGAATGAAGGCTTGAAGGAACGGGATGGGTTTTTTAGTCAGTAAGAGTCTGATCTCCCGCTCCGCCCAAGAGCGGGGGTTGTCATAGGATGATTTTTCCCACCATAAAAAAAGCCGTTCAAGCATGAAGAAGTTACAAACATACACAAAAACACGCTTTCTTTTGTGTAGGTAATAATAATATGAGTATGAAGTGTGATGGACTGAATAGGAATGGACTAAAAGAAACGAAAGTAAATGATAATGTGGCATAGAAACTAACCCTGGCCCCAGTAGGCTTCGAACCAGCTGGGTCCCTGCTGTTGCTGACAACTCCTTGAGGCGCGCGGGAACAGTGCGCGCCGTAACTTCATCATGCTTGAATGGCTGAACTCTGAAAGTTAGTACACGGTCAGACTATGTCCTAGAATAGCACATAAGATTTTTCATCCCGAGAGTATATTTCCTTCAGACAACTTTGTACTTTCACGGGCAAAGAAACTGGTTGGATCATAAATTTCATTAACCGATTAAGCTATAAGTCAGAAAGTTTCTAATATTATTACGTAATTAAATAACTATTTACAAATTAAGTTTAAAGATAAAGGTTATTTAACATTAGACTAATACAATTTCATAAGAAAAATAAAAAGGCTTTAATTACTATGGAGGTTTACTTTTAATCAATTTATAACTTACTTAAAATTTAAGCTTTGAGTAAAGGTATGTTGTTGGTTGTTGTTGGGTTGTTTTTGGTGTGTTGTTGTGTGTTTTGTGTGTGATGGTGTGTTTGAGTGTGTTGTTGTATCTATCTATCTATCTAGCTATGTTTAGTGAAATTTCAAGTATTTGGAATATTAGAGAAGCTTAATTCATTTTGTATTAAAATAGTTTGTAATACATCTATGATCTCAGTCACCATGATCACGATAAAGGAAAAACACCCTACAATTTGACTCAATAAACCATAAGTGTTGAGGATCAAATATGGAATCCGAAATTAGCGTTTCGTCTCGTTGTTTATACTGCGTAAATCGAAGGACTGGAACAATTTGCCTGCAGCAGTCTTCCTGTCTGATTATAATTTAGGTGATATTAGAGTAAATGGGCTCTTAATAAACTAGTGCGAATCATTATATCAATTGCGTCACTCTTACCATCAGGTGGGATCGTAGTCAAGTACTAATTAGTGAAAAAAAAATTAAAGACGAATGACGACATGATTAAGTAAAGAAAATAATTGAAAAAAAAAAAAAAAGTTTGTCTGTAAGAGATCGCCCTGTGCGATAAGACCGCCCATTGTGCACTTATTCTTTTAAATTTTTGTCCTGTATTTTTTTTTGTTTGGTGTACAATAAAGATTATAATAAATAAATAATAAATAAATAATTACAATTCATAATAAATACAACAAACAACAGCGAAAAACAATGTCAATCTCTCGCTTCAAATTATTTCTGCATCCAATTTCCTAATTTATTCCTGGAAACAATCGTGTTTAATTAAATTGAGATCGCACATAATGTCCAAAACTTGTTGAGTTAAGACCGTATTGCCCGACATTAATTGGTGTCCTAAGCCTGGGTATTAGGAGACAAGGTCTAAAATCTACTTAACCCATAGACTTTGGCTTGCATAGAAGGGACTCTGGTCCACCCAAGACGGCGCATTTTTCTGAAGTCATTTGACCCCAGCATAGGCCTAACTAGATTAAAATGTGTCAGGTGGCTATTCAAAAAATATAGTTTTAAAAAAAAACTAATAAATATTAATATCATTGTGAAAAAAGCGTGGGGCGCTTTGTGCCATATTTTTTGTAAATCGAGCACCCCACGCTTTTTTCACAATGATATTAATATTTTTTGTTCATTATTTTCTACCTATATTGAAAATTATTTTACACTTTTTAGTTTGATATGCTATGAAAGCGAGTTTTTTCAGTTTTTTTTTTAAACTTTATTTTTATTTTGCACTAAAAAAACGGATTATTGTATTGTCATCAGTCTTTGATGGGTGTCCAAAGTTTGAAGAAAATCTGATCGCCCAAAGTTGGTCAAAATCGAGCTCAAAGGCGTTGGTTACAAACATACAGGTGAAGCTAATATAAGCGTGTTAAAAAGAAGACCTACTTTATTGCTGCTTATCTATACCTAATGCTTTTAAGTCAGTGTGAAATCCATAAATAGGTAGTGGTGCGTATAACCAATAGAATTTGAAAATTACTAGTAGAATCACACGCTCGTGAACCTATATTATTAGAGCAATCTACGCTACAATTGCTGATTCAGCAGTGCTAACTTTAAGAAGAAAAATTACACAAATGAGACGAAAGGCAATGGATAAAGTTCAACTTATCAATCATGCCTAATACCTTTAATACATCGGTCCCAAGCAGAAGCTGATGCATGCCGCGTGCGAGATGAACAGCTCACAGTCTAGGTACACTAAGCTGGCCAGCGGTTCACAACGCAGTCTAGTTCTAAGTAATACAGATAACACTTCATGTAGGTTCAATGCAGGGTTTAGGGCAGGATGGAGCGCTGCCGAGCTAATTAGCGACATATGCAAATGGACGCGTGCGCACTATCCCTTAGTTAAGACGAGACACTCAAAGCCAGCAGATGTCACTAGCTTCAACGTGTTGACAGCGGCAGCTTCCAATAGGATATTACCAAACCAACGATATATGACACTTAATTAATAAGTTAAAACTATTATACCAATGCCTTTTAATCGCCATAAGGCGAGATAAGAAAATATAATAACTATAAATTATGAAGCGCGACACTTTTTTTCGTTGTGTCGACACTTGGGGGAGGCCTATGTCCAACAGTGGACGTATATCGGCCGAAATGATGATGATGATTATGAAGCGCAACCAGGTAGCGTAAGTTGAAGCCAACGGTTACTAAACACCGTACTACGTTGTCTGGTAATCGTCCGGTCCGACCCCGAGTCGTCGACGGCGGGTAGTGTTCCACGCGCGCCTAAAAGAGATGTCAGCAGGAAGCGTAGAAGGCCTAGTAGGGCCGAAGTTTACGGCGGCCGGGGGGTTGACTTCTATAGGGGAAAGCCGTGGTCCTGGAATGCAAAGTTGTGGTTTTATTCAGTAAAAGTCTGACCCACCCACTTCGCCTTTGAGCGCTTCTCTTTGGGTTATTATCCACCTTAAGGTCCAAGCGCCCGAAAAGTGCCATAAAACCGTCACTTTCTGAAGCCTACTCCTCGCTAACGGGCAAATTAATAGGTTTGAATAAAATATATGTTTATTATAGATTCATGAACAACATTATCAAAATTTGATTTTATCGTGCGATTAATACATGTGTCTAAAATTTTTTTTTTGTAATTTCTCAACTTTACCCACCTCCTTCGAAACGGCTTGGATCTTTAAAAACATTTTTACATATAAAAAAATGGTAGTTAAATGTTGTTCAAAGGAAACATAGCATATGTAAATTAATCAATATTTCGCAAAGAAAATGGATTTAGAGGTCAGCCACGCACTATCCGGGCGCAGCGAGCCGCAATTAAATGCACAGATACACGCGCAATACAGGCAGGTACGAGAGTTGTGAATTTCGGCCAGATAGTTTAAGGGACTATAAATAAGCCTTAAAAAGTTCAGGTTTATAAATTTAGAAAAAACATATCTATGATTCCTGATCAATAGAAACAATAAAACAACATATTTTTTTTAAGTCATCTAGTAACTCCTCCCTCTGTAGGCCCAGACTGAGAGGGAGTGTCAGACGCCCATTAACTGAAACCACATCCATGGTCCTTCTTCAGTTGCCCTGTAACCCTAGCAGGAATTACCAGGTACTAATGGCGTCTCTAATCACTCCACTGTGTTGATTCTGTACTCTGTGAATCAACCAGACCACTCGATGTGAAAGTAAGTTATAATAAAGCAATTTCTATCCAAAAACGGCAAAATGATAGCTTTAAACTGGTAATTTATGTATTCGAAATATAATTTATTCCAATCGCGTGAGACTTAAATGAATCCGAAAAGTTTACTAACGGGCATGTCGAAGGTGGACCGTTGCTCTTCTGGATAACGTGTACTGAATTTATAATTTTAATACTAGATTTGATTCCCGTTATTGTCAGTACATTCAATGCTAATAGGTTCTGCGGGATTATCCGAAAGAGTTACCTTGGCCTTGAAACACAAAGACCAACTGAATGAATACAGAATAGAATAAAATAGAATAAACTTTATTGTTTTTTTTTTGTTGTTCATTGGTTCGCGCTTGACCGCTATCTCACCTGATGGAAAGCGACGATGCGGTCGACGATGAAACGCGCTTACCTAGAAGAAACCTATTCACTCTAGACTTAAAGATTCCCGGGTTGTAGCCATCAGGAAACGGTCTTCGGCTAGGAATTCCACTCCCTAGCTGTACGCACAATGAATGTGTTCCCAAAACGTTTTGTGCGTGTAAATAGGACGTCTACCGTGTACTGGTGGCGCGTCGCCGTACGTCTGTATACCAAAATAGTAGTAATTTAAACTCCTCCAACTAGACGTAGAGCGGAAGAAGTTAGGTATTTGATGTATAACCCTCCTCCGAGCAATGGGTAGCTCGCTGTCCGGTCGTCCGGTAACTGTCCGGACCAAGCCCAAGTCGTCAAAGGCGCGCACTGTTCCCGCGCGCCTCAAGGAGTTGTCAGCAACAGCAGAGGCAGACGGGTCGAAGTCTACTGGGGCCAGGGTTATCCGAAAGGGAACTCGAGCTCCGGTATGAAGGCTTGAAGGAACGGGGTGGGCTTTTTAGTCATTAAGAGTCTGACACTATCTCCAGCTCCACCCAAGAGCGGGGATTGTCATTGGATGATTTCCCGCACCAAAAAAAAAAGTCCTACTATATCCTTTGAAGAATAAAAGGGTGATGTATAAAGTTATCTTTTGATCAGACTTGATACAAAAGAGAATTCCCTACCCTCTGATTTATGAATAAAGAATTCTAATTTGAGTAGGTGTTCGTGGAGGAGTCATTTCATGATTTTCCAAGTTAATAAAAAAAAATGCGACGTATAATCCATAATAACATCAATTAACAACAACTAACGTATGTTTGACAATATGTACATCAGTATACAATACTTTGTTCTAACTTACCTAATTTAATCATCGAATAGGTTTAAAGCAAATCGTCGTACATTTATGTCTTAAATTGCACAAGTTAGGATATTTTAGAAAATGTGTAATTGTATATATTGTATATCCATCATGGCCACCACCATCGTTTCATTAACTTAAATGTTGTAAAAACCATGGTACTAAATAAAAATATTGTAAGTATAACTATACTTACATTTTATTATTACTATGGTTTTTACAACATTCATTAATTTCCATTCTATTATAATTTTAATTTCAATTAGAAATCACTGTGTTTTTGAAATGTAATTTATTTGTATTTTTGTTTTATTCATTTAATTTTATTGTTTGTTTGTTTCTTGTGTTACCATTATTGCTATAATTTAATTTGTGTCATATTTTTTACATTTTGATTTTATGTAATTCAATGTTTTCTTGACACTGGGATAGTATTAAGTTTCATTTCAGAGTCTGTAACGTTAACGATTCTTCTAAGTAAATAGCACCCACGAGCCTATGCACCTAATTTAGCGCTGCCCCGAGGTACACAATTGTATATATGCTCCTTATTTTTTAGTTTCGATTTCACCAAACTACTAATTGTGTGCCGTGTGTTTATACATTTTCTTTTTTTTTAAGATCGAAAAGGCGAAACGGTACCGAAATAAAAGACATCAATGGGAGTCTTTTGATCTCATTCCCGTCATGTATGAGCTAGATATGATGAAGTAACTCGCGATATCATACGAGTATTTTCTAAAAAAAATAAACTACATGCTATGAAACTTATGACATTTTATATATATCTTGCGATACTGCTCCCACATGTACCTATCATGTACAATGTACCTTTTACTTTTGCTTGAAGATAGCTAATATATGAGAACGTACACGAAAAGACGCACTACATTTTGGTGAAGCGCCACCGGTACACGGTGGACATGAACCCATACGCACGAAACGTTTTGGGAACACATTATTTTATAGTGCGTCATCATTGTGCCTAAAACTAAGGAGTGGAATTTCCTGCCGTAGTGATGGCTACAACTAAAGGATCTTCAAGTCAAAACTCATATTTTTTCTACTAAGGTAGTTTGTACGCAACGCCGACTTATTAACTACAGATCATTGAACTCGCTTGTTGATGTTTTCTTAAAGAAATTAATTTCGTACATGCGTAAATTAATACGAGTTTTGAAAAAAGGTATTTTATTTTTTAATTTTATCTTTACAAATCGATAGTGTTTAATGTACCGGATCGACCCTCCACGTGATTAAAACGAATAAAATTTAACGGTGTATATTTAATTCATTAAATTTAATTGGTATCAGGCATATTGCTTAAGATGTTGATGTTTTAATTATAGGTATAATTTTACTTGATATTTTAGTTAATATACTATTTTTTTCCTGTTTTTACACACTATTTTGTACATTTTCTTTTAATTGCTCTTGTAAAAATGTACAAAGATGATGAAATAAAGTCAGTCAATACCTACCGCATTAAATGCAAATTCTGATGAATAGAACCCCATTGATTCCTTTGGGTATTGCAAACACGCCTATGGGATGATACAAATCGGATACAACGTACGGTGATCACCAATCCGTCTATCCGTTTGTAATTACGCAAAATTGTGAAATTCTCTTTTGAATATTTGTTCAAAACGGCTTATTTATAGGCTTATTGTATTTAATGGAGTTTTCGTATTTAGGGTACGATCATACAAAATGTGTAGTCCTAAAAAGCAACGGGCAACTGAAGGAGAACCACACTTATGTTTTTGGTTAATGGTTTTGGTTATTAAAAGTTTGACTGTCGCTCGCTCCACCCTAGAGCGAAATATGTCATTAGACGATTTCCTTCCTTAAAAAAGGGTACGTTACGTAACTAAAAGAATTTTGAAAATGCTAAATTACGTTGTGAAGAAATAAAATTATGCTCTGTTAGTTTTTCAGATTTAAAATTAAGCAAGAGAATTAAGCAACTAGAAAAGTAATTAATCCACATCCATACTTTTAATTAGTCGTTAAAAAACTTCAGAAACAGGACAGTTTTTAATATCTAAAATAATTACCTATAATGATAAATCCTCCTGTGTCATGTGGGGGACGCCTTAGTAGAGATTAGCCAAGTACCCTCAGAGGAACTACTAGGAACAAACACAAGTTAGTGGTTCCTGCAACCAGGCTCAAAAAAATAGGACGCTCATTTAGATGCCAAAGTATACATTTTTATAATAAGCTTCCCCGTCCTATTCAAGAACTTAGCATTAATAAATTCAAAACATTTGTAAAGCAAAAACTATGCCAAAAATAAAAAAATGGATTACTCTTTCCTTTTATTTTCACATGATGTCTGGCAGTTTTGAGTAATTGATGTGGCCTACCCAAATGTCCTTTCTTTGGCATTGTTCGTCAAGTCGTTGAGCTCCTTAGTAGTCCTGAGTTGAGCTACACGCATACTGACAAATGCTTCCACTGACTGGACAGGTCCACTCAGAACTGTGTGGTTCTTTCTTCAAAAGACCATCTCAGGCTCAATCTGCACGGTTCTCATATGATTTGACCATTACATGTTTTGCTGTATGGACTTTAAAAGTTTCGGTGTTTCTTCTCAGGGTAGTCAAGTAGGAAACACCGGCCTCATCTAGCATTAATTGACGAAAAAAAAAAATTGACGTGTAAAAGTGTTTTTATAAAACCTACTTGCAAAATAAAGATCATTTATCATTTAGGATATAGTGCATAAGTGTGTGCACAAACACAGGTGCACTATCTTTAGTTTCATTTCCTTAACACACATATAGTGGAACGGCAATCATCGGCATGTACAGACATACAGACCGTATTCATCATTCATATGCATGTAGTAACAAGGAGTTATTTCAATATTACAAACAGACACTCCAATTTTATTTATATGTATGTATGTAGGTATAGATGAAGTTCAAAGTACAGATTTATTCCATCGTCGACCGCATCGTCGCTCTCCATCAGGTGAGATAGCGGTCAAGCGCGAACCTAACAACAATAAAAAATAAAAAAAGATTTGTAAAAAGGTAAATAACTACAAATATGGTTAAAATCTTACCTAGTTATCAAAGAAAATATCGATACTGCTGTAGATAGCGTAGGCAACAAATGTAGAAGGAATTTTCACGCTAGAACTATATTAGGCCGACGCCCACGTGTAACACACCTGTGGCCCAAGTATGCTATTTTTATAAATTCGTCATTCGAACACGATCATAATATTGTCATTTTGCTAAAAGTTCGTAATCTGCTAATTCATAATGATCGATCATTGATCGGTCAGTGGTATCGTAATAGAGTTGTCGTAGAATGATAATATCGAGCATATTAAAACCAATAACTGCACAATAACGTTCTAATGGTAGAACACTGATCAAATAAACTGTCAAAGTTTTAACAGATTACCGCGTACGTCAAATATTCATTTGTCAATATTTACGAGATTACTATTCTGTGCCACTTCTTTCAATGGAGTGTCAGTGGTTGACCATTGGAAAGTCATAATGACGCCATTAAATTAGTAGATTACCAAACTTGTTGAAATCGACAATTATGACATCAATGATAGACCATTCTGACACTATTGTAATAGCAGACTTGAGGCCCTGATTTGTACGAAGAACGACGTCGCGTGGCGTAAATCAATGTAGCTCTACAAGTCTAGTTTCCATATAAAATGTATGGAGACCGACGCGCCCAGATTGGCGTGTGTGACAACGAACGAAGTTCTACTAATGACTCGGATAGCGGGTCTGTCAGTGTTTGTATTTTGTGTATTATTTTGTACGAAACTGCAAATAACATAAATTCAAAGATTTATTTATACACGGCTTTATTAAAACACTGTAAATGTCTTTGACAAAGTACGTTAGCATATTTTATGTGAAAACTATTATAACATGAATAATATTCGTAAATTACGAGAGCCACCAGTCGCTGCGTAGTTTAACTTACTTACTAATATTTATCGTACCTAAGTCTAATAGTGTTTAGGGAACACAGACGTGGGGCTGTATGCTACCACGTTATATGAACGACTAGTTTCTACCAGTGGTTTCGCTCGCGTGCAAGTAGGGTTCTCCATGCAAATTTTGGACCCCCCCCCTCCCGTTTCAACCTGTTAGGACGTGAATTTCAGGAAACAACACTCGCTCGCTTAAAAGGAAGCATTGTGTAAAATTTTACGCGCTTAGAAAATTTCTTTCACGTTTTTTTCCCGTTAACTCAGAAGTTTGATTTTTTACAGCTTCAAGGGACCACAGACTTGTATTTGGTTTAACTCGATACCTCCACGGGTTTCAAGATAAAGGCTTTTGACAGACAGACGGACAAGCAAGTGATCCTATAAGGGTTCCGTTTTTTTTGAGGCACAGATCCCCAAAAAATGAGTTAAGTACCAAATTCTCTAGGGGAAGCCGGTCCTCCTTAAAAATACCAAAGATACTCAATGCTAAGAAATAACAATTAACCCGTTGTATGGCCGGAACGCGGATCCACGCAGGACACAGTAACTTTTTAATTGTGTCTCTAATTACGGCATACGAAAGGTTAATCCTTTCAACCTCTTTCATATAAATTCCAGATCCTATTGAAGAGACATTAAAACAGCTTACAAGGTTGTTTGACTTGACGAGAATACTTAATCGATATTAATTTCTAATTACGTGTTGGTATGACAATAGATTCCGATGAACTTCACCTGGAAACGTCGACAGAATTTCAATGATTAGACCTTAATATAGTACACTAGCTTTTGTCTGCGGCTTCACCCGCGTACGTATATG
Source organism: Mythimna albipuncta (assembly GCA_929112965.1). Classification (NCBI taxonomy): domain Eukaryota; kingdom Metazoa; phylum Arthropoda; class Insecta; order Lepidoptera; family Noctuidae; genus Mythimna; species Mythimna albipuncta. The sequence goes on from OV815969.1 coordinate 16,573,224, forward strand.
TATAGGACACTCAAAATGATTAATGATATTTATTTCAAGCTTTTATTTAGTTTCACCGGTCCCGATGTTTGTCTGTCATCAAATCTTGTAAACTAATTTTGACCCACTTCCCGGTTACCGATTGAGCTGAAATTTTGCATGCATGTATAAATCCGATGACAATGCAAAATTATTGATGATAGAACCAGAAGGTGACTATAGGAACTTGGTAGTTAAACGCCACCACCCCATCGAGTTTGGGCTCGTTTGATTCGTCTTGACGAGTATTAGTTATATAGGTATACCGAGCTATAAAAGCTTGCTATGAAAAAATGATTTTTCATGAAAAGCTTATTACTTATACAGCTTACACGTAATTTTTTTATGACAATTTAAATTAGATGGGGCCGGTGTAAATAAAGTAGTTTTCTTTAGGCGAAATTAAATTTAAGCCAATAGTGAATAAGTTACTTCTAGGTAAGCGTGCTCCATCGTCGACCGCATTGTCGCTTGCCATCGGGTGAGAAAGCGGTCAAGCGAAAACCTATCAAAAATAAAATAAAAAAATAATAATAATTTTAGCAATCGTACTTTCAGAGATTCCTACAAACATAAAACAAACTTTCATCATCATCATTTCAGCCGATACACGTCCACTGTTGGACATAGGCCTGCCCCAAGCGTCGCCACAACGAACGTTCCTGTGCGTCTCGCATCCATGGGTTTCCCGCAACCTTCACCAGGTCATCGGTCCATCTTGTAAGAGGCCTTCCAACGCTACGTCTTCCGGTAGGCAGTCGCCACTCCAAAACCTTTCGACCCCAACGGCCATCTGTTTTGTTAACAATGTGCCCTCCCATTGCCACTTAAGTATTGCCACTTAAGTATGGCAATTCTTTGTGGTATGTCGGCAACCTTAGTTCTCCTGCGGATATCTTTAAAAACAAACTTTACCTCTTTATAATATTAAGTACAGGCTACCTATGCCCTACGGTTTTCTCCGCGTCTTTGGTTACTCTTTCGCTCCCATGGGCCTCAGTAGTTACTGAGCTTAGCGCGTTCAAACAAACATACTCTTCAGCTTTCTAATCACACTAATATTGAAATTGATAGTTTGTGAGTGTGTAAGTTTAAAACATCTTCACGCTTGAACGGCTGAACGGATTTGGCTGACATTCACGATACGGGTAGAACATGTCCTGGTACATAATTTCCTAAAATAGCACATATTTTTTATCCATCTTTTTATCGAGTGTTGGTAGGCAAGTCGCGGAACACTGGACAACGTTGCAGTGTCACGTAGATTGGTAGAACTACACTGCACACACGTGTACTACACACGCCGATCTGTGCGCGTCACTTGCCATTCATTTTATACGGAAACTAGACTTGTAGAGCTACACTTGATACACGCCATGCGACGTCGTTCTATTTACAAATCAGGCATGCCACGAGTGCGTCGGTCTAATGTAGTTCGAGCTTGAGCATTGCGCGTTGTGTTGGGGGACGTTTGGTCCCCTTTTTTATGGTGGGAAAATCATCAATGTCATTGATGATTTGACCCCCGCTCTTGGGTGGAGCGGGAGATAGTGTCAGACTCTTCCTAACTAAAAACCCACCCCGTTCCTTCAAGCTTTCACACCGGGGCTCGAGTTGTCTTTCGAAACTAACCCTGGCCCCGATAGACTTCGACCTAGCTGGGCCCCTACTGTTACTGACAACTCCTTGAGGCACGCGGGAACAGTGCGCGCCGTCGACGACTTGGGCTCGGTCTGGACAGTTACCGGACGGTCGGACAGCGAGCTAGCCATTGCTCACTGTCCGCAAGCCCGCGCCTATGGAGGCCGGATACCGGGATCGGAATCCCGGCGGCGCCGGCGGCGGCGGCGAGAGCGCCGTTGCCTGATGCGGTCGGCCTCCTCCTTTGCGAGTATTAGTGCTTCGCAGAAATCGGCGACCGCCTGCCACTCCTCCTCGCTCCGGGCCTTGGTTCAGTCCATTGTCATGAGATTTGGTCTCCTAATATATTTAAGGCTTAAACGCGAACACAACCACTCAAAAATATCGCTTTCATTTCTCTAAATTCCTCGTAAGTTAAACAGGACGTAAAAGTTGGAATATGAACTGAATAGTACATTTAACAAAACTGTTAGACATTTAGAATTTCATTTAAGTTTCAACGCGCACAGTGGTTTCGTGTATTAACTGACAGGACAAAAATAAAATTGTATCAAGAAAAGTTGAGTTTAAAGGTTTTTATGATGTCGCGTGTGGTGTTCCGTTTGCGAGGATTGAGAAATAAATTGATACAGAAGGTTGACTTTGTACATTATTTAAGGACAAAAATCAAGGCAATTAGATGGTAAACAAATCGAGACGGGGGTTCCATGACGTGACCTGGTGATCCTGTGCTTCTCTTATCTACATATATACCTTATGTAGGTAAGAGAAGCACAGGAAAGTGATCAGTCACACTGGCAGCGCGATGCGAGAAGCGGGTGGCTTGGGTACAGGGACAGGTTTTCCGCTCGCCGCCTTCATACTCACCATGGCCATTTGTATGAACGAGCTATGGCGAGAGTTGCAAGCGCGTCCCGCGTTGAGCAACCCGCGCCACCCCTCGCGCCCACGTGCCCACTATGGACACTTAAATGAAGTTCTTATGTTTAAGATTGCCGCGCCGCGCCTTCCCCGTACCCGTCTTCCATTCTGACCGAACACAAAAGTCAAACCATTTACGTCTTTGGCCTAAAATTATGATGACAAATGATGTGATAGTAATAACCTACATGGCTACGTAATTATGCGTACGACGTAATTATGTCAGGCACAGACATAATTACTTCCAGTTGAGAGACTTTCTTGAAGTTTTCTGAACCTTTTTTATTGGTATAAACTAGCACTTGACTGCGATCCCAATTGATAGTAAGTAGTGATGCAATCGTTGATGGTGGAGCGGACTAGTTTATTAAGAGACTATTTTCACTGTCCTTGATGACCTAAATTATATTTGGACGGGAAGATCGCAGCAGGCAAGTTGTTCCAATCCTTCCATGTACCCTTTATAAAGGACGACGTAAAACGCTTAGTCCAGACCGTAGAGGTGTCAACAATGTAAGGGGACAATCGCCATGCATTGGGTTGTCCGATGGTAGAAAAGTGATGGCAGAATCAAGTCCTTGTAATTAGCGATTTGAAGATATCACACTTTTTATATATATTTTTTTTGTTAGTTTGTAAGTCTTCTTTAAAATAAAATAAATAAATAAATTTAATTTCCGCGCACACTCTCCAAAATGGATGACAACTTTTTATTTTGTGTTTAAAATGTTAGTGACACGCTACGGATATGACCAACAGTCACGGTGAGGATATGAAATTTTGTCCAGCGTGAGATATTTTTAGAACACTTTGCTTCAAATAGTGTTTCAAAATGTAGTGCTTAGCTATTTCACTGCTTAGTAAAGTTTTCAGAAGCTTTGAAAGCCAACATTAAGTATGTATATTTTATTTTGTTCAGAAGGATATTTACTCCTCTGTGTGTCCATAATTTCTAGTGTAAATAAGGACGAAATTTAACGCAACGGTACGTATGTACCTACTTAGTTCGTTATTATAAATTAGACATATTTTTATGATACTATGGCATCTCATATAATAAAATACTGTTCAAGATTTATTTTGTAAACTAGATTTTAATGACAATCATTTTTTCATAGCAAGCTTTTATATCATTTTACCACTTTGGAAGTGTCTCTCGCGCAAACTATTCAGTTTAGAAAAAAATGATATTAGAAACCTCAATATCATTTTTAAAGACCTATCCATAGATACCCCACGTAGGATTTGATAAAAAAAATGTTTGAGTTAGTTCTAAGTATGGGGACACCCAAAATTTGTTGCTTTTCTTACAAAGTTTCAATAGTATAGTTCTTAAAGTTTCGGAAAAAAGTGGCTGTGACATACGGACGGACAGACAGACAGACATGACGAATCTATACGGGTTCCGTTTTTTGCCATTTGGCTACGCAACCCTAAAAACGTTTATTTCGTAAACAGGGTTATTTGTATAACACTGACAACCTTTCAGGACTGTATTACTAACATCATAAACAACAACTTTTGTTCTATAACTTGTTACAAACATAATACCTACATTTACCAAAAACAAACCTTTAAAATTTCGTTGTTCTAACTAACTACCACATTTCAACTCTGTATTTTGCCGTATCTACTTACGCCTCCCAAGCACTGTTCTCGTAGTAATTGTAAGCAGGCTTTCGAAACATTGTCATCACACTTAGCAAGCATTCGCACTATTTCCGTGTACTCGACATTAGAATATTTATTCACCATCATATAAAGATAATTACAACAAGATAATTGCTACAAGAACATATGACGCGACGCGAGCGCATCAAATAAAGACCGACGGACTAATGAGGGACTGGGGGATGCCCGTAAATAGGTCAACTTTTTGTTCAGCTACCCTCCGCTATTGTACTATCACTTGTTTCGCATAGACTTCGTAATATTTAGAATGTTCAATTTAAATATTTTTATTTTAGTATGAAAATCTGATGAACTAAAATATGACAATTTTTTAAAAGTCATAGAACAAAAGATGTTGTTTATGATGGTAGTAACGTAGTCCTCAGAGATTGCCAGTCTTTTTACAAATAGCCCGGTATATGATTCTCACTTCCGTACTTCCCTATAGTCTCACGGCTCTATCTAGAGGTATATAATCTAAGTACCTATGTTTACATTGTGTGTCAACAAGCTTGGGGTCGCAAACAGTTGGTTGCGTGCGTCACACAATAGGTACCTAATTGGCAGCTCATTGATTGAGCGCTAACCAAAACAATTTGTAAGTGGGTACAGTCCCTGTGAAAATAAGTTCGTCACCAGTTCAAACTTTTCGTTTTATTTCTTTTTGCTTTATTTATGATATAATCTGATTTACTTACACTCGGTCAGTAAATCAGATCATAGATCATAGTAGATATGTTTGTACAATATTTATACTAAACAAAAAATAGCAAAAAAAATTAATCTGTTTTTAAAAATAGCATAAAAAGTAGGAATAAAACAAAGCAGCAATAAGCAATTCAAACAATGGTATGAGAAAGAATGGAGACGTGGTGGAAACATCTTGCTATCTCTTTTGTATGTACATAAACTATTTGCGGTGACGATGACGTCACATTTCAGTTTTTGAATGTTTTTTTTAACAGTTTCTCCTTCCACTATTACTGAAAAGTTTGCAACTTATTTAATTTTGAACGGATTTTGGATAGTTAATTTTTTAAACAAATAATAAAAAAAAATAGTTAACCACCCAATCTTATCTCATTCTTTTATATTATTTGTTTAAAAAAGTAATTATCTAAAATCCGTCCTCTTTACGCTGCCCATATGTCAGACTTTTTGTAGCACAGATAATCGGGCCGATTTTGTATATTTATAACTTGGTTCTACTACACTATTGCTATCAGTTTGTTCTATTTTTCTCCTACAAAAAATCGGTCACCGATTATCGGACGTTGGCGAGCAGCCTAAGTTCGATATCAACTGGGCATTGTTTACTTTATAGTGTCCGACCGAAACTGGTTTTTCAACCGAAACTTCCAAAACCAAATTTCGGTAACAGTGTAAGTTTCTGCCGAAACCGGAACCGAAACTTCCTTAAAAGGATCCTGTTTTGAGGGAAATATAAAGAAAACGTTATTATAATCAATCAGTCCTTATTTTTTTAAATAAATTTTGATATTTATATTCGTTGACTATCATGAATTTTACTGCACTCGATTTTAATTTTGAAGTAGGTAAAACTATGTAACTACAAACATAAGCCAGTCACGACATGATTAGGCACGTGGACACGGCAAAATGTCTTCATTGTTTACTCGCTTGGAAGGAATTTAACCCACTGAACATGATCAATTCATCATCAACATCATCATCATTTCAGCCGATAGACATCCACTGTTGGACATAGTCCTCTCCCAAGCGTCGCCACAACGAACGATCATGTGCGTCCCGCATCCATCGGATTCCCGCTACCTGCACCAGGTCGTCAGTCCACCTTGTCAAAGGCCTTCCAACGCTGCGTCTTCCGGTTCGCAGTCGCCACTCCAAAACCTTTCGGCCCCAACGGCCATCGGTTTTGCGAGCAATGTGCCCTGCCCATAGCCACTTAAGTTTGGCGATTCTTTGTGATCAACTACAGCGCGAGATTTCCTGAGCGCAGTTTCGGATTCGGTCGTAGTTTCGGCAGGTTTGCCACCGAATCCGAAACTAAACAAAACCCCGTTTTTTTGCCGAAACACGATCGAAACCGATACCGAAACCGAACATTCGGTCGGACACTATTGCTTTATTTTGACTTATTGTTTCATATATTAAATCTATCTTTACATATTTAGTGACTTCTAAAGGTAAACATATCATAACTTTTGAAGTTGAAACTGGCTTGACAAAAAATATTTTGAAAACTGAAGAAGGTATAAAGGACTCGACTGTAGTCACCTGCGTAACACGTCACTCGTATGTGTATTCCTTTGTTCACCTACTCTAGCTAGCTCAAAAGGGTTTAGGCGTTACCCAGGGTAAACGCATAATGACTAGAGCGGATGCGGACACGTCGCGATTTTATGATCGCAGCCGATCACGAGTTGTAGCTGGCAGTAGAGGCTAGCTTTCGACGATCGCTCGCCAGCCACGTCGCGCAAGGAACTTGTACTGCAGGCCATGATCTGGAGCGAGGAGGAGTGGCAGGCAGGAGTAGAGTCGCTTCCGCCTACGAAGCAGTAATGCTAGCAAACGCGCCGCACGCACTAGGGAACGGATTTCGCGCCCCAGCCGCCGGCATCCCGATCCCGATTTCCAAGCAAACCATTATCGGGCTTGCGAACGGCGAGTAATAGGCAGCTCGCCGTCCGACCATCTGGTAACCGTCCAGACCAAGCTCAAGTCATCGACGGTGCGTAGTGTTCCACGCACGCCTTAGAGAAATGCCAGCAAATTCGCAGCGGTCCAGCAGGGTCGAAGCCAACTGGTGCCAAAAATTGCGCGAAATAACACCCGCAAGAGTGGGTTTTTATTCAATAAGAGTCTGACACTACTCTCTCTGGATGTTGTTAGATGATTTTCCCGCCAGAAAAAGATCCCTAGGCCTTGGAACGAAGGCAAAGAAGGATCTGGAATGGGTTTTAGTCATTAATAATCTGACACGCACTCTCGCTTCGCCGGAGATATTACCCACCTAAAAAATATAATATAGATTTTTTTATGTTGGGAAAATCATCAATGACAACCCCCGCTCTTGGGCGGAGCGGGAGATAGTGTCAGACTCATACTGACTAAAAAAACCCACACCGTTCCTTCAAGCCTTCATACCGGGGCTCGAGCTATCTTTCGAAACGAACCCTGGCCCTGATAGGCTTGAAAGGCCCTATGTGGCTCTCAGAGTGAGTTCGTTCATCGAGTTCACACCAAGACCAGGTGCTGCCGTGTACAATGAGGCTCAAGGGAGCCCCCTTTACATCTCTTGAAAGATCTACACAAACAGGCGTTGCATAAAAGAAGTTTCGCAGTAGCCATTAATAGGTAACTGGACCTCTTTTATGTGCTGCTAGTTATCATCATAACCATCATCATGATCCACCGTAGGCGCGGGCTTGCGGACAGTGAGCAATGGGTAGCTCGTTGTCCAACCATCCGGTAACTGTCCAAACCGAGCCCAAGTCGTCGACGGCGCGCACTGTTTCCGCGCGCCCCAAGGTGCTGTCAGCAACAGCTGAGGCTCAGCCGGGTCGAAGCCTACTGGGGCCAGGGTTATCCGAAAGGAAGCTCGAGCCCCGGTATGAAGGCTAGAAGGAACGGGTGGGTTTTTAGTGGGTAAGAGCCTGACACTATCTCCTGCTCCGCCCAAGAGCGGGGGTTGTCATTGGATGATTTTCCCCACCATAAAAAAAACATCATCATGAATTCAGCCGAAAGACGTCCACTGTTGGACATGGGCATACCCAAGCATCGCCACAACGATTGGTCCTGTGCGTCTCGTATCCATTTGATTCCTGCTACCCTCACCAGTCCACCTTGTGAGAGGCCTTCCAACGCTACGTATTCCGGTACGTAGTTGCTACTCTAGAACTTACTGCCTACTGTTTACTGCTGATAGTGATCACTGGGGTGATTTTAGTGAAATAAAAATCCCACATTAATCGGAAGGCAACGAAGGAAGTTAGTAAAAGTCTGTCACACCTTTTCGCTCCTCCCAAGAGCGGGAGATGTCATTGGATGATTTTCCCACACTGAAACACACTCTCCGGACTAAAAAATCTATCTCGAACTTGCCCGCTTAAGCTTCTCACCCTATCCGAGGCGTTATGCTAACCTAGCGTTGGCTTGGTTTATTATTAGATAAGTGACCGTTCTCATTGTCGATACCGTGTCTAGAAAAGGATCTAGATGGATAATTTTTTGAGGTGATATTTTTGAGGTGATATTTTCAGATAACTCGGGTTAGTGAGTAACGATCTGTTACTAAATAAGTTCTAGATAAAATCTTTTATTAGGCCCCCAAGTAAAATAAATAAAATTTAGCTTTTATACTATAACGAAACCTTTCAATCGTGAGAATTACAGACACAATGGAAAGACAGAGGGTGCGCGAATGCCGGCGTTCGCTTGGGGTTTAATGAATTAACGAAAGTATATTTTGAGGTAGCCGAAACAGAGAGTAAAGTCCCGCAAACCTCCATTGAAAAGGGAGGATCCTCTGGCCAGACAGGTGTTATAGTCTGGTGGGCAACTGCCCGATAGATGATTTCGAGCTGTTCTATATGTTCCAATCGCGCGGAGATATTTGATTGCGCGATGCAGGATTAGTTCATATGTGACGCCATTTATGTCGCTACATATAATAAAAAAACGGTTCAAATATATAGTGTAATTTTAGTTGTTAAGTATTTTTATATGTAAATTATTCGTTTTTAACTTTACAATACATAATGCATTTTATATTTGTACATTAGGTATTAGAAAACATTAGGGGACTTCTAAATAAAATTGAAACCAAAACTGCTACTCTATTTATATCAAAACTTACAACATAAATGGCTGGTACTTCTAAAAACTAATTTACGATCACAAAGGCTGTTGATTCGACACCTAACGGCGAGAGTAACTCGATGGCTTGTCGCCTTGGTAAGTGCACTAGTGCCTTTATTTAAATTTTCTTTTTCCCGTTGCAATACTTAAGAAAACTTATTTTTGGGGTTCCGTACCTCAAAAGGACAAAGGAACCCTTATAGGATTACTTTTGTTGTCTGTCTGTCTAACAAGACCCTTTATCTCGGGAACGCGTGGAAGTATTGAGTTGAAATTAAAACCGTATACTCAAATCTACGATCCCTTGAAGCTGTGAAAAAATCAAACTTCTAAAATAGCGAAAAAAAAAAGATACGGTCATTAATGTTGCACATAATGTGTATTGTAACAATCACAAAGAAATCAAAATACATAGGACACTTCCCGTTGACCCAGAATCATGAAATTTGGCATAAAGCAAGATCTTATAGTACAGGTCTAGGAATATATCTGAAAACAGTAAATTTGTTGTTACCTCAGCCAAAAAAAAAACATTTTTGCGATTTGGAAAAATCTTCAAGACTCAATTCTGAAAATCACTTAGTTAAGTTTGTACGGAACCCTCGGTGCGCAAGTCCGACTCGCACTTGCACAGTATTTTTTCAACAGTAAACAACGTATTTTTATGTGGTTGCTTCAATATGAAAAGCAGCTTTAATATTCTACGACTGAAGATGGCTTGTCCAGGTACTAAGTTAGGTTTAGGTTACTCTTATTTATTGAAATACATCTTGGAATTTTGAGTAAAATTTTAAGTTTATCGTGATGGCCTGGTTGTTAAGGCAACCGCCTCTCATGCATGAGGTTACGGTTTCAAAACCGGGCAACTTTTGTGTTTTTCCTTAGAACAACACTTTCCTCACTTTTTTTAGGTGGGAAAATCATCCAATGACATCCTCCGCTCTTGAGCGGAGCGGGACTAGGATAGGTAGTGTCAGATTTTTCAGATTAAAAACCTACTCCTGTTCTTTCGTTGCGTCTAGTACCGAGGCCGAATCTTCCTTTAAGAAGCAGATCCCCTGGGTTTGCTGACAACTCCTTGAGGCGCGCGTGGACACTTTCCTTACTTGGATATATCTCGAAACAATCTCAAAATAATATACATAGAGAAAATAATTATATCTTCCAAAATTAGGTTAATTTTGACTAGACACTGATTTTATTATCTAACCTATATTAAAGCTTTTGGAAACATCAGTATGAGAATGGTCAAGTGCAAATTTTATAAATAAACTTATTTTACATTTTGGAGACGTCGGGAATAAGTGTAAGACAAATCATTTTGGGGAACTTGGAACTTGGATAGACAGGGCATCGCTCAAAAAAATGAATTGCTATAACTATTGCGTTTGACGGAGTGTTGATTACGTCTTTCTTACCAGAGACATAAGGTACAGACTTAATAAACACAAAAAACTTACGATGGAAACAGTAATAGAGTCGTTCCGTCTAAGCGTCGAGCTCTTAAAAAGATAAATGCGCCAGCTATTTCCAACAATGTCTGTAGATTTTTCCTTATTATAAGGACCCCGTCGGTAAACCGCAGTCAAACACCGATGGTAACCATTAAATTTAAAATATGATCATAATAAAGAATAATGTTAACAGGGTTTTTACGAAAAACAAAAATTTCATTATTGATATTAAATTTTTAAATTGATACTTTTCAGGCAAAATTGATATCAGTTCGAGGGATTTCGTGACGTAACGGTTAAGTTAACCTATTAATTACTGTTGTATATTATGATTCATATTTTGATTTTTATCGTTCTGACTGAAGTAATAAATAATGATAAACGTACAAAGTGGAAACCGACGATACAAACGACGATGATTCGTATGTAGTGACATCTATGGCATCACATAAGAACTAATCCTCCGCGAAAATATAGAACTGCCCAAAATCATTCATTGGGCAATTGCCCACCAGACATTACACCCGTCTGGCTAGAGGATTATCCCTTTTCAACCGAGGTTTGCGGGACTTTACTCTCTGTTCCGTATACCTCCAAACTGGTGACCCTCGACAAAGAACGTCAGTGGAGCCTTTGTGTAGCTACATGGCTAGTGCTGGTAGCTAAGTGGCTGCTACGGGTACTGACTTGTAAGAATCCCTTATCCCTAAAATTACCATAACTATGACAAAAAAAAAAACACGAATAATAATCTGATGAAATGTATTTGTGAACAACTTTATATGGAACCAAAGAATGACATTGCGAGAAAAAAACAACTACCCCATACATTTTTGCTGGCATAACTAAACAAAACTTACTGAACAGCAGATTTTTTCCTGATACAGGGTACTGGAACTACATATACAGTAAATGATTGAAGCTTACCCAAAAACAAAAACTCCTGTATATTTAAAGTATTTATAGTCTGAATGTTTAGTTGAGGTTCCATATTCAAATCACATTATTGAACAGCGGGTTATAATTAATATCAGGCCCAGTTACAGCCGGAACCAACTGGGGTACACTCCCAGCCCAGTACCGAGTAATAATGACAAATCATTTCAATGTCACAGAGCTAATTAAAACTTTGGAAATACGGATTTTACAGATAAATTTAAAGAGCAATAAATGATCAAGCGTTGTACAGTTTACAAAACAAAAGGAGAATGCTCAAAAAAAATTATAAAAATAATGTTGGTCTATTAATCTGAAAGTAGTGCCAATAGTGAAAATTAGTTAAAAACGCTCATAGAAAAGAACAACCGTACGGGTCGAAGTTCAAACTATGAAGTTAAGCTATCAACATTTTAACCGAATCCAGAAATTCCGTAACCAAAATAACCTAACACCCCCCGCTCATTTGTTTTTTGAGCGTGGTGACCGATAAGAAAACAAATGAGTGAACAATCAATCAAAATTCAATTCAATGTGTGAAAGTGTAACTTCAATCAAAGAAAAAAAAATCAATCTATCAAAGGAAAAAAATAAAATAAATAAATAATTATAATTCCATAAGTTGATAAACATGCTATGCAATAGCTTTACCGCGGCAGTCCCCGAGTGCCACACGTCTTTTTTTATTACATATCTCATACATCCAATGGATTTAGTTAATGCCACTTACTACTTGATTTAATGACTTATTATTTTTCATTCATTTGCATAGATGAGATTATGTTTATTAGAGTTGGTACAAAAATTACCACAACAAAACAACTCACAATTCAAGATTAGCTATACAAACCTTGACAGAATATATCGGCTACACTTTTATATTTATTTTACTTTTTTCATTTAGTCATTTGCCTAATTGTGTATTTATAAAGTAAGGGAGGAGCGGAGTCTTCAACTACAGGCATTTTTATGTCTAAATGGAGACTCCTCGACATGTTATTCAATCCAAAATTATATGCAATAAAGTTTTTTTTTTTTTTATTTTTTTTTTTTACACTGTTCCCAATCAACTAAAAGAAAAATGACTCCAATATCCTGTTACAAATTTTCCTAGAAGACACCGTTCCACAAATGTCAATATTTCTATTTCACACAGCCTTTTTTTTTAAATGTGAGCGGCCCGTATACTACAACGAGGTGTGGCTCTATTTTCTTGGTCTCTAGTGTAACACTGTTGAATTGGGGTTGACGGAATAAAAGTATTATCGTTAAGTTGGCGACACGCCTTTATGTGTGGTATCATGCTTGAATGTGTGGGCAATGTGGGCATTACAGTTTAGTTTACAATCAAGGTTCACTTTTTGATACAAGGTAAAGTACGTACTTTTAGAGGTTGGAATTGGGTGAAAGTCGGTAAATCTCCGTTAAAAATGAAGGATCATCCAATCAGATGGGGGTTGTGTTTGGTCTGGGTAACTGACCGATAGCTGACTTTACTGAATATGTTCTTTTTTTAACTGAATATGTTCTAAATTTGGTGGAAAACTCTGTTACCACGATGCTGGTTAGTTAGTACTACATACTTTTAGGTATAAGGATAAGATAAGATGAGCAGAATTAAAAAGTTTATTTAGGTATGCGGCTAGCTGCAGCTAAGAAATTGGCTGTCGTTTTTCGTTATCAAATGTTTCTGAAATTTTTAAGCTATGCATAGCTTCTATCGCGGGCCTTGAGCGTGGAGACCGCATCCAGAAATTTCGTAACGAAAATAACCTGACACCCCGCACTCATTTATTTTTTGAGCGTGGTGACCGATAAGAAAACAAATGAGTGAACAATCAATCAAAATTCAATTCAATGTGTGAAAGTGTAAATTCAATTAATATCAAAGAAAAAAAAAGGAAAAAAATACTGCATAAATTAATAATTATAATTGCATAAGTTGATAAAAAATGCTATGCAATAGCTTTACCGCGGCAGTCCCCGAGTAGAAAAAAAGACGTGTTGTTACCATATTACCCATGATCTGTTAAACAGATTAAAAAAAAACGAATTTGAAATGTTTACTTCTCAATACAATGGTGGAATATAGATGTGGATATGACTACGATTGGAATATAGCTGTGGATATGAATGATTTCTGATCTCTCTCTTCCTGAGAGGGATCACAAATTATCTGGATGACAAACGTTCGCAAGGACATGCAAATGATTAGCCTTACGATGACGATACTTATCAGCGAAATAAATGGCGCCAAATTATTAAAAACCTGGGCAAGTCGCGAATCAGACTCGCACGCTGAGGGTTCCGTATAAACTAACTGATGTAAATAGTTCAATTGTCGAATCGAGTCTCATAGATTTTTACGAATAAAAAAAAAGTATATTTTTGTGACGTAGCCAGAACTTTCTAGTTTTTAGATGTAAACCTTATACTTGTGGTACAAGACCTTTGTTCATCCGAAATTTCAGGGTTATCCGAAATTACGTTATCCGAAAGGGCGCTCGAGCTCCGGTATGAAGGCTAGAAGGAACGGGGTGGGTCTTTCAGTCAGTAAGAGTCTGACACTATTTCCCGCTCCGCCCAAGAGCGAGGGATGTCAATGCATGATTTTTTCCCACCATAAAAAAGGGTTCTAGGTCAACAGAAAGTACCCCATGAATTTTGATTCCCTTGAGAGTGTCGAGATGTCCGTTTTTTGCGATATAAACGGCCGTATCTTTTTTAACTTAAAAGTTTGATTTTTTCCCAACTTCAAGGGACCACAGACCTAATTTTTTTAATTATTTTAACTCGATACCTTCATAGGTTCCTGAAATAAGGGGTCTTGACAGACATACAGATGGAGAACAAAGTGAGAGTGAGTGTGTGAGTGTGAGTGTCTTCTTGTTTTTTCTTTTTGAGGTACGGAACACTAAAAACATAATAAAACTATAAATTGATAATCTGCATAATGTGTTATAATTTTACTATGCTTTCAAGCGCAAAATTTTCCGAGCACTCATTATTACAAAGTCACAACATTCTGTATTTTATGAGCTTCTTAGAGTTTTCTTATAATGCAGCGGAAAATTCAAGTTAAAAAGTTAAGTAAGGAAGTAACTTTCTTAGGAGACAGCAAGTAAGTTTGTGGTAAATAGTTTAAGCCTCCTTTTTCTTTAAGCGCTATGCTAATCTCATGTTTAATGCACCGTTTTTTTTTTTTATTTTCTATGAAATAATGGTCTGTATTCAATGAGAAATTATCTTTCCAGTAGAAAGACGTCTACGACTGGATAAAGGCTTTCTTGATGTGCTTTATTGTCTTTAAAACTCCGTAAAAACATTCCCTGTTCCAACTGTGAACAGTTTTGGAGGGATGACATCTCCCTGCCTTAAATTTCCCATTAAGACCATAGGTTCCTAAGTCTGGTCCTAAATTCAGATTGACATGTTTTCATAAAACACTACAGCACTTCGATGTAAGTATACGTACCAATAATGAATTTGGCACCGTTAGAAAGACTGCACACTTAAGTCTCGATTAAAACAAAGGCTTCTTCAAACCACTCTTCTAACAGAGATGCGTTATATAGTCTGTAATGGCTAGGCCTTTCGAATGTCTTAAGTTACACTGTCCGACATAAGGTAATTGTTCTTCTATTGTGTCTCTAATTACGACATTCAAAAAGTTAAGCAGGACAGAACTACGCAGACCTAACTCCGGTTAGAGTAGAATATAGGGAGAAAACAGTACCCCTAGCCAAGTTGCTAATCTGCAATAGTTAACGCTTGTAGAAAGCTTCAAATGTACAGGAATGACGTGGTCTTATCGCTCAGTCACGTGGTCAGAACAAAAGAATTGGCGGCAAGGTCAACTGGAAGCGTTCGGCGCAAGCGAAACGGTTGTAACTTGGCTAGGGGGGCAGTATTTTCACAGTACACAAGTTTTTTAATGCCAAACTTTCTTCTTTCTTTATTCTTTATTGTACGCAAAAATTAAGAACTAACTCACTTACTTTTAACTTTCTTTAGCCGTTGGTTCGTCTCACATTAAAGACGCCCGCATTCAGTTCATAAGGGCTTATTAGACAAAGCTAATAGTATTTCTTCAGCATCACGAACGTCAGCGTAGAGCCCTGCCTGCAACCGGCGTCAAGCAAGTTAGAATCCTATAATCCTCCAGTACGCGGTCGTCACTCCAGGACCTTTCAGCTCCATCGAATATCTGTTCTGCGAGCAATGTACGAGCAATGGGTAGCTCGTCATCCGACCGTCCGATAACCGTCCGAACCGAGCCCAAGACGTCAACGGCGCTTAGTGTGCCACGCGTGCATCAAGGAGCTGTCAGCAAACCGTAAGGCTCCAGCAGGGCCGAAGCCTATTGGGGCCAAGGATTTGTTTCTGAAAAGAAGATTCGGTCCCGGCGCGAAAGGCTGCGCCCAAGAGCGAGGGATATCATTGGATGATTTTCCCACCCAAAAAAAAAGTTCCGCTACTATTTCAACTTTTTTAGATACATACCTACTAACACCACTCTATCCCACACATTTTGTTAATAAGGAAATACGTAACGTTTAGGGACTCAGGGATCTGTTACCTACCAATTCACTTAAACAAAACAAAAAACTGACAGCTCTTCAAAAACAAAACTAAGTTTTTTATTAAAAACAAACAAATGCCGTTTCCTGTAAGTAAGTTTCATCTCTATAAGAGGCTTCTAACTATTTTCAAAAGCCTACCCATGTTACTTCTCAAGGGTAAAAGGGTAATCGGGTATCCATGAATATTTCGAAAGTGTCCTTTAAGGGTTCTGCACAAACAAAAGAACTTGCGTTATGTATTATACTTGATATTGGTGATTCCCTTAAGTCAGGTGTAGACTGCAGTAACGTAACATGTATTGAAAACAATTGCCGTCCACATTGTCGCAATACATCATGCAATGTGACAGAATACCCTTAAGGTACGTAGAACTATACTGCACACACGTGTGACACACACGCTGATCTTGGCGCGTCGGTCTCTATACATTTTATATGGAAACTAGACTTGTAGAGCTACACTTGATACACGCCACGCGACGTCGTTCTACGTACAAAACAGGCGTCTTACACGTGTGCAACGAATGTAGTTCTAGCATTAGTGTGAACGCCTTGCTTGTGCGAACAAAGCATTTCAACTATGCGTCCACATTTATGAAATGCTCCTTTCATGTTACGTTACGCAGCAGTCTGCACCCGACTTTAGGCTAAAAACTGTCACTAAGATAGCTTGCTTAGCAACGAGTTTGTATATATTTGTGAGCGCTCACACACAATATAGCAAAATTACCTAGCTTGGGGATCACAAACATCTGATCTCGTAACGATTCACTCAAAAAGTTTCAAAGTAACAAAAATCCTCGCTGCCGGAGCCTGGTTTTTGTAGAAGCTATCAGGTGGCTACCTAGGGGTCTTTCAGCCAAGAGTAAATGGGTTACTTTTAGGCATAGTCCAGTCAAATTAGACCAAAAAATAGGGGTAAAGGTAATCTCAAAAGAATCAAAATTCAGTTTTGTTTTTACTCTTTGTAATTGATATACCTAAACTAGTGCTTGACTGCTATCCCACGTGATGGTAAGCAGTTTTGCTGAATTGAAAAACTCGTTTTTGTGACTTTGACTTCGAGTTTTTTTTTTAATCTAGAAATTCCGTAACGAAAATAACCTAACACCCCCCACTCATTTGTTTTTTGAGCGTGGTGACCGATAAGAAAACAAATGAGTGAACAAAATCAAAATTCAATTCAATGTGTGAAAGTGTAACTTCAATTAATATCAAAGAAAAAAAAAACAAAGGAAAAAAAAATACTGCATAAATAAAATAAATAAATAATTATAATTGCATAAGTTGATAAAAATGCTATGCAATAGCTTTACCGCGGCAGTCCCCGAGTGCCATACGTCTTTTTTTTCCAGGTGTCAGATCAATGAGGACTTTTTAGATTTTATTCTTGGTGATTTTTTGAACAATCCTACTTATTTTCAGCTGGGTGCGAGTTTTTGTAGCCTCGGATGTCGGATGTGCTTGCTCTACCGTCGACCACATAATCACCGCTTGCCATCAGGTGAGAGAGTCAAGCAAAACCCTATCAATAATAATAAAAATAAACCATCCAGAAACATCTATTCACTGGTATCCCTGTAAAATTATTTACTTCACAATCAAATTCAAAGAAATCCGTAACACAATCTTTTATATTTATTTCCTTTACTAGGCTTCCCCTTTCGATTTCTGCTTCAAGTATATTGATATTCATGTCTCGTTTCATACAAATAATATCGTATGTTTTATTTACTCCTACCGGATTCTGCTGACGAACCCTTTTCGTGAACGAGGCATGATTTCCAAATATTGTTAGTTTATATAACTTTTGCCAACACATTATGATTGGGATCAGGAATTATCGGGGTAGCAATCTTATGGATTCCTAACATACAATCATTTATTTTTTAATGGTATATCATTCTTCTCTCGTTCTAGGAAAGAGCAATAATGTCAGACTTTTACTAACTAAAACCAACTTGTGTTCTTCAGTTGTTTTTGTGTTTCAGGTATCCCTCATTGAAATTCCCGTGGTCTTAGCGGGCTTCGGCCATCTCTTTGAACTATCTTTTAGGCGCTCGTGGAATACTACAAGTGGAAAACGACTTAGGCGCAGCTTGCTGGGGATCGCACTATGACTTTCGGCGACCGGAGTGAAGATGTCCGTTCCGTCACATTGAACGAAAATCCATGTCATGACTATTCTTTAAGGAATATCATATGAATTAGACTTTCTTTTTGTTTTAATATCACCCGGTTGTAAGCTTAGACATAGACACAGCACAACTATGTGACAAAAAGCCACATAGCCACGTGTCTGCACTATTTCCGGAGCGAGGAAGAATAGCAGGCGGTTCTGAGAAGCAGCAGTGCTAGCGAAGAAGGAGACCCCATGCGAGAGGGAGCGAACGTCCTCACGCTCCAGCCGCCGAGATTTCGACCTCGATTACCAGCCACGGTAGGCACGGCTTACAGCCGCCGAGCAAAGGTTAGCACGCCGTCCGGCCGTCCGGTAATTAACCGGACCGAGCCCAGTCGTCAACAGCGTGTAGTGATCCACGCGCTCCTTATCAAGAGATGTCAACAAACCGTAGGGGCTCAGCAAAGGCAATACCCGCTAGCTAGGACTGGGAGGAACTTATGGAAAGAAAACCTGTACTCCTAAATCGCAAGGGGTAACTGGTGTGGCTTTAGTCAGTAAAAAATTGACACGCCCTACCCCTCCACCCAGAGCGGGAGAAATCATTAGATGATTAGCCTAAAAAAAAACCTGTCTGCCATATTGCAGCGGAAAATTCCCAAACAACTCTCGCCTTGGGAGCAGCGAAAACTTGATAGATGTGCTGTTCCTCCAGTCTGTTTGCTCTTTGCGTTCTTGACAAAACCTCTTTTAAAGATACTCGCAGCTGCCAGTACTACCCTTAAAATATCTATTTTCAGTCTCCTAATAGTATTTATTTGATTAATTTACCAATTCAGTCCATCCTAGTACTTCCAGATCATTCCTAAAAGCGTTTTCATTTCACCTTGACAATTAAATACCAATTATACGCTTGATCTAATTTACTTAGATTAGTTCGTAGCACTCCTTTTACGAGTATCTACTTCGGAAATTGTATCAATTATATTAATAGTAAAACTTCACTTTACGGTTTGGTTTCTTATTAATCTTTTTATCTTTATTATTTAACACCCACTTACTAAATTAAAGATATTTTCAACTTTTTACTATTTCATACTTTTTTAGGGTTCCCGTACCTCAAAATAAAAAGACGGAACCCTTATAGGATCACTTTGTTGTTCGTCCGTCTGTCTTTCTGTCAAGACCCTTTATCTCAAGAACGCGTGGAGATATCAAGTTGAAATTAAAACCATATACTCAAGTTTGCGGTCCCTTCAAGCTGTGAAAAATTAAATTTATAAGTTAACGAATAAAAAAGATACGACCGTTTATGTCGCAAAAAACGTATATTTTGATACTATCAAGCTATTAAAGTGAAGTTCATGGGGTACCTACTTCCCGTTGACCCAGAATCTTGAAATTTGGCACAATGCAAAGTCTTGTAGCACAGGTATGGGCAAAAAAATAAGTAAATATAATAACATATTTACTGTTTTCAGACACAAAAAAAAAATTCATTATTATTATATATATTACTATTACTACATATATATTACTCTGTATGTTGTGGTAGCCCACAGCTAAACCTAAATAGCATGCAAGTTCTATAGTAAGGTGCCCATAGAACCATTTTTTTATGAGCTACAGTGAAAGAACAGAAAGAAAAAGAATTTTTTTGTGTGCCAACACGTCTAGGATTAATTTTTATTAAGGTGTTCCAGTATCTTCAGGCTTCATCATCAGATCAGTTCGATGGCACCTTATAGCCAGAGCGCATCTAATGAGAGTTCTAATAAGCACAAACACGGCTAAGATACTTTAGTTTATTGCGGAGTATCAATGCCTATATTTCAGCTTCATCATCAATTCAGTTTGAAGGTACAATTTTTATCAGCAAAAATTGCGATCAATTTTCTAAATAAAAAAAAAACAAGTAATGGAATTAAAAAAATAGCATTAGATAACAGCGATGTGGAGAAGTACTTTGACGCCTGAGCAACAAACATAGATTAAAATTAGAATAAACTTATTGTACCTTCGCCAAAATAGTAACAATTCTAAAGTAACCTTAACTTAAGGGAACAACGGCGGTCTTATCGCTATCTGTGATGAAATCTACAAGAGAACCTTAAGATGGAATATGAAATAAGGAGAAGGATAGACATAGATAAGAGTAAAAACATTTTCCTCCATCCTTTGAAATCTGTAAAAAAAAGTACGGTAGCCATACTACCTAAACACACACATACTAACTAAATAATCATCAAAACCCCATCACAATGTCCAAACAACCATGTTTATTCGTCATAAATATCCCAGCACATCATGTGTAGATTAAACTGCCAACCAACAAGCCAAGGAACACATAACTGTACCTATGAACAGTACGTTATCGTACATTAACTGCTAGTTACTTGTGTTTAGACCATTAAATAGGAGTAGCGGTATGAATAAGACAACGTATGGATAAGGTATGCATACGTTGATATACTCGCTGACACGTTGAACGTTTAGTGGTACAGGGTATATTAGAGGACCAACGTTCTCGCGTTCGATTACCTACCAGATGGACAGGCCTCGTCAAATCATTTTCTAAGTGTTCCCTCATTGGCACACGCAGTGCCACGAATAGAGAGAGATGGAGAAGTCTCTAGTCAAACAACTACACGATCCATGACCACGTCCACTCCGCCGGGAGTGTATGACTAAGAAGAAGAAGAAGAAGAAGACACTGATATAGTTACCGTTACCCTGTTACGTGTTGGAACGACTTGAAACGCAAATGGTTTTGAAAGAATACAGGTGGATTTTTTAATCAATGAAAATCTAATACCGCCTCTCGATCTACCCAGTGACAAGAGCCATTTGATGACTTTCCACAGGGATACGGTCAATACGGTGGTTTATATTTTTACCTCTACAACTCTTTTGGGGTCTTTCGGGTAGAAATAAAACCCTGAAAAACCCTATCAAGACTCAACGACTCTTGTATTCGAGCCAAAGAGGGTTGTGCAAGTGAAAATGTATCAGTGTAGCTTAACCCCGTAACTGCACTGAGCCCGCGTGGCGGATTACGGCCCATTTCCTCTTCTAGAGAGGAGGCCTGAGTCCCAGCAGTGGGAACATTAAAAAGGCTGATGATGATGATGATGTGCTCGTAAAAAGTATTTCGATAGCTTATTTAATCCATACTCTAAGGTAGAAACCATTAAAGGGGTCCATTGAATAGCTCACAGAAATGGTTTCTTTCATTTTACGACATTAGTTGTCGGGTAAATGGCCAACATATTTCGTGTTAGGCGGATTACTTATGTTACATATTGAAGCGAAAAAATACTTTTCGATATCGTTGCTACTTTTTTAGTAAATAAAACTATCAATGTACTAGTTTTTTGTCGAAAAAGGTCACACTAACATTATAAATTCGAAAATGGGTATATTGTGTGTGTGTTTTTGTTAGCTACTCCTTCACGCACAAATGACTGGTCGGATTTGGATGAAGTTTGGCACACGATAGATTATTACCATGGGATGTATGTATGTATATCCCTCGTGTTTGTTCTCTTAGAATAATTTTGTGCTATAGGTACCGCAAGTGAAGTAACTGCCAGAAGCCAGTTTTTAACGGAAGAATAAATAAATAAGATAGATTGACATTATTGTCGATACGAAACCTGTTAAACAATCATGTTTATTCCTCAGGTACAATTTATTGGACTATTGAATTGTGGGAAACTTTGAAAGATACCGTAGCCCTGAATACGAAAGCACTTAGGGTGGGTTTTGGTTAAACATCTATATTTACTGACCAAAACCCACCTTCAGAGCGAGCTGTTCTGACATGCCTCCCGCTCGGTTCAACTTCGACCGGAAGAAGTCAATTGATGATTTCTTATAAAAAAAAAAAAAACTGACTATCGAACATTTTTTTAAGCTATTGGATAGCTTCTATCGCGGGCCTTGAGCGTGGAGACCGAATCCAGAAATTCCGTAACGAAAATAACCTAACACTCCCCACTCATTTGTTTTCTTATCGGTCACCACGCTCAAAAAGTGTAACTTCAATTAATATCAAAGAAAAAAAAACAAAGGAAAAAAATACTGTATAAATAAAATAAATAAATAATTATAATTGCATAAGTTGATAAAAAATGCTATGCAATAGCTTTACCGCGGCAGTCCCCGAGTGCCACACGTCTTCTAAGCTATTGCATAGCTTCTATCGCGGGCCTTAAGCGTGGAGACCGAATCCAGAAATTCCGTAACGAAAATAAACTAACACCCCCCACTCATTTGTTTTTCGAGCGTGGTAACCGATAAGAAAACAAATGAGTGAACAATCAATCAAAATTCAATTCAATGTGTGAAAGTGTAACTTTAATTAATATCAAAGAAAAATAAACAAAGGAAAAAAATACTGCATAAATAAAATAAATAAATAATCATAATTGCATAAGTTGATAAAAATGCTATGCAATAGCTTTACCGCGGCAGTCCCCGAGTGCCACACGTCTTTATTTTAATTTTTTATTGTTATGGGGTTTTTATCCAGACGGATACGTCAATCCTATTGTACCTTATAGTCTATTTACACACATAACCATAAACATACTCTTATATTATAAAATAGAAAGGGATTTACTGCCTTAATTTCTGTAATTACTAAATAAACTATAATACTACACACTATATACTACTACAGTTCTTTCTGACTTAGGGTATGCCAATATATTTTGTATAAGTCCAACATACCGCATGTTAAAATTCAATTCCCGAGCCAGAGATTCCCTTTCATCTTTGTTCCAAGCACATTCCATCAGCAAATATGATTGTACATCTTCAATTTTATTGCATACCTCACAATTAGGCGATGCAGCCTCCCGCTAACTAACAGCGCTAACTTTGCTGATGGAAAGTGACCGGAACGATGCCTTAGGGTGAGTTGCTAACCAAACCATAACCCGCCGTGAAACGGCCGCCTATTGGTCAATTCGACGATTTGACAACTATAAACGGCTTTGTTATCGTTATAGTTAAATGGTGCAACTCACGCTTAGATGAGCTCATAATAAAATACGTAGAATAAACGAAAAACCACGATCATCATTTGTCTGAAAAATACCACGTCACAAAAACAAATGACCTCATTCATAAATAAACAGCAATTTACTAAGCGTTCCATTTTTGAACAGTTTTTTATTCATACCACGCAGATCAGTTCAACGTCATTTCCGGAAATTCCAATGTCAAAAGAATTCCCTAATTTTGGTGCCCCGTTCAATGTATAAGTCGGTTATCACACTGCCACGCATCACGCTGCATGTTGCGTGTCAACGCACCTACGCACGTACTCGCGGGAGTGCAGATCTGCATCATCGTGCGGGTTTTTTTACGCACACACGCGCGTAGGTGCTTTTTGAAAATTCACACAAGCACGCACTCATTTCATACAAAATCACGCCCGACACTGCGAGACTCAGTGTGTCATACCTTGCGTGTCGCCCCGCACCCACGCGCGTGCTTTTTTCTTCGCATGTAGGCGCATGATCTGCATGAACGCGCGTGGACGCAGTTTCGATGTGTTGGACTGTGCGTGTTTTCTATACAAACGGTGACACTCAAGCAATAACCGCCTAAGGATCAATTTACATTACAATTAAGAATGTTCTTCCTAATGTATGATTTAGTATAATTGTCTAAATGTTACCCTGAGAACTATTAACTAATAGTACGGCAATTAAGATACTGGCGTTTCTGTAATTAGAGAACGAATTCATAATGGCTGTCTCGCAGATTAAGTTGGCCATGTAATTATATTTAAATTTGACTTTCGGGTCAGGTACAGAACATTTCAACCTTTTTAATCATTACCTGAACAGCATTTCATTTAAAGTTTTTTTTTTTTCCAGTTGGCCAATATGATTTTTAAGTGATAGGTTTTTTAATTTGATTTCCGCTTTATAACATTTTCACGCTTCTTCTGGCTCACTCATTCCATACTCCCGCGGGTCGGAGTGTGATATTTAGCACATTTATCGAAGGCCTTAATAAATCGACTACACAACACTAAACTAATTTTTGCGCTTAGTTCGTATGATAACTGGACGGCCGGACAGTGAGCTATGGATTGCTCATCAACTGCAAGCCAAGGCTGGTAGTCGGGGTCAGGATTTCGGCGGATCTGAAGAATCCGTGTCCTCACGCGGAGAGGTCGCTACCACCGATCGCCTCCACGAGAGCAAGGCAGTGTCCCGCCCAAGCG
Organism: Mythimna albipuncta; assembly: GCA_929112965.1. NCBI lineage: Eukaryota > Metazoa > Arthropoda > Insecta > Lepidoptera > Noctuidae > Mythimna > Mythimna albipuncta. Next base: position 16,597,659 of record OV815969.1, read on the forward strand.
GGGCATACCTCCACGGACGTTTCTTCCGCCTGAATCCGATGCAGGAACTTACCATGTCCGATGAGGACAAGCGTCAAGCAGAAGGTGAGGACGCCACTCCAACCACTCCTTAAAGAGGCTACTTACTGTCATGATTATATCACGCCCAAATATTAATCTAGGTACGAATCAGTCCCAATAATATCCTGAAAAATAAAAAATGTGTTTTTTTTTTCTGATAGTTGTAAGAACTAACACTTAAACTTAGAATTTTTTTATACATTACATAGTACATACCCATATACATAGATTTTTTTTTATATATCATTCATCGTGGAAATCACAGACACAATAGAAAGACAATAGGTGCGCGAACGCCGGCGTTCGCTTGGGGTTTAAACAGTCAGCTGAAAAAAGTATTTATCCGCTTCCAAAAGCCCATAAAACATTCAGTCGTAAAAACGTAGGTATCTGTAGGTAGGTACCAAACGGATGCCCTTATCATAATAAAAGAGAGTTCACATTTACACCCACACTTGAAGGCATAACCTCTTTTATAATTTTCATTACTAAACCCTCACAACATAGGTGTAGGTAGTACTAAAATTAGATTTATTAAAACACTAAGGTTGATGACTGGAAGCCAAATAAAAATGATATAAACTAACTGAGGGGGCGTTATGTCTAATTCGTGAAGACACTCTAGTCGTGGCTTCCATGCCAAGGCACAAAGAGGTCGCTATAATACACGAGGACTAAGCAGTGCACCGCCCAAGCGGGGCTTACCTCCACCGTATGCTTTACCGTGTCCTCAGGATGTTTCTCCCACCTGAAACCGATTTTTTTTTTTTTTATATTCATTAAAAATCAGTTGAAAAAATCTTTATCCTGTTCCCAAATCCTGTTTCAAATATCCTGTTCCAAATATCCTGTTCCAAAATCTTGTTCCAAATATCCTGTTCCAAAATCCTGTCCCAAATATCCTGTTCCAAAATCCTGTTCCAAATATCGATTCCCAAATTTTTTTTTAAATATCCTGTTCCAAAAGCCTATTGAAAATGATCGCAAAACGTAGGTATCTACCAAACGGAGACTTTTACGAGAGAGTCCACATTTACACCCACACTTGAAGCCATATTCTCCATTATAATTTTCATTATTAAACCCTCACAACGTAGGCGTAGCCAGTACTAAAACTAGATTTCATAAAACACTAAGGTTGATGACTGGAAGCCAAATAAAAATGATATAAAGTAACTGTGGGGGCGTTATGTCTACTTCGTGACGAGACTCTCTTGTTCTGGCTTCCATGCCAAGGCACAAATTGTTACCAAAAATGTTTGCACACAAATAAATATGAAAGTGGATACGGCTAATAAAATGCAGTTTTTATTGTTTAGCTAGGGAGTTTTGTTTTGGAGTTACTCAGAGTAACGAAACTTTTACTAAGAGTACCTACTCCTAGTCGGTATTTTTTTCATATAAGTAAAATAATGTACTACTATGGCTATCAATTCACTATTTAAAAGTATGATTTCGAAAAAAAAAGAATAGTAATTTATTTTGTCATTCTCTAGCCCTGTATGGAAATAAATTATAATAAAAATAGGTATTTACGTCGAAAGTTTCATTTATTAGTTAAGTAATTAACGCATCTTTATGCGAAAATAAATAATTTTTGGAGTAAGAAAATGGCAAGATAGTTACCATATTAGGAAAGAATATTTATTTAAAAAAATCAAATAATTCTATTTTGAGCAGCAGTTTTTTCATACCTATCTCCACACCCAAAGATGAATTCACAAAACTTCATACTCTTTTTTCATTATAAATCCTTCTATGAATTATGCGAGTATATATCATATGCGCACTACAGTCATATTGCTCATAACTGCAAACATTTTGAACTCGCCCATGTTTTTCTCTTACTATATAAGTTACTAGCTTTTGCCAGCGACTTCGCCCGCGTGCATAAAATATGTCACTCAGGAATAAAGCAGCTTCATATCGGTAAAAAAAATTAGCAATCGGACCAGTACTTTCGGAGATTACCTCCTACAAACAACAAACTTGACCTCTTTATTAAATTAGTGTAGAAAATAGATAACTATATTAGTTACATTATTATTTCCTTTTCCTTATTATTATGTGCATACATACTTATAATTTGTAACTCCAGAGAAAGCTTGTAAGCTTCCTGCGGGACAGGCCTAGTGCACGAAGTCTTCGGAAAATATTATGTCACTTAATTAATAAAAACAAAATGTTATAGCAATACCCACACCCTGTAATCTTTTGTTTTCTTTCTTTAATAAATATTCTTATTTTAATTACTCTTAAATTTGGAAGCAAAAGTGAAAAAAAAAATATTAGGCTGTATTTTTAATCAAAGCAAAAAAGTATTCTTGCTAAATAGTTTCAATGTATTCAGAAACTTATTTTCCTAATAATGTAGGTGTTTCACCACCCACATCTATAATGCCACCCACATATTTATAGAAATAAGCTTGTATTTATGACTAGCTTCTGCCAGCGGTTTCGTTTGTCTGAAAGTATGTTTCTCCATACAAATTTTAGACCAACGTTTTATGACCTTAGGGGGTAAATTTCGGAAAATCCCCTCTTAGTGTTTACTTACGTCATAAAAGGAAACCGTGGGCAAAATTTCATGCTCCTAGTTCCAGTAGTTTCAGCTGTGCGTTGATGTCAGTCAGTCAGTCACTTTCTCCTTTCATACAGGGTTATTCGTAAAACACTAACCACCTTGCAGTGCAGTCCTGCTTACTAACATCTAACACAACAACTTTTGTTCTGTGACTTTTTACAAAACATAATACATTTACCAAAAACCAAACCTTCAAGATTTCGTCGGTCTATCTAACACATTTCATTTCAATTTTGCTATGGCTACGTTTGAATGATGCGACGCAAGCGCATCAAGAACCCCCGCCGCCCGATCGGTGCTCCCCTCTGCTATTGTACTATCGTTTCCTTCGCATAGACTTCGTAACATTGAGAACGTTCAATTTAAATGTTTTTATTTTTCTTTGAAAATCAGATGAAATCAAATGTGATAAATTTTAAAAGTCATAAAAGGAAAGTTGTTTTATTTATTTATTTATTTATTTATTTATTTATTTGCTTAAAACATGGTATATAAAGGTGTTACATATAATTAGATCATACATGTTTTGCTTAAGACTAAAGCATGCAAAATGATTAACACAACTTATGCTCAAAGTATTCCTTAATGCTATAAAAATTATTATCATTAAGCCATTTAAATAAGTGGGTTTTAAACAGTCTGTTGTTTAACAATTTAAATTTACTTGGTAATTTATTATATATACGTACCGCCATAGTTAAGCAGCTTTTATTATATTTTGATAATCGGGGGATTTCATCTAAAACAAGTCTAAATTTATCACGTCGATTTCGAGCGCTTACATCTGCTGCTGTTCTGAATAAATTTTTCTGTTTTCGTACAAACATACATGTTTCATATATGTACAGTGAAGGTAGTGGTAGCAGGCCGAGTTTTTTAAATATTGGTTGACAAGATACGTCTGGTGGGATTCCCTGAATTGCTCGAACACATTTCTTTTGAGCGATGAAAGCTCTATTATGGTCGGTACTGTTTCCCCATACAATTAGCCCATATCGCAGCGAGGACTCAACATATGCACGATAGGACATTACAGCTGTTTTAATGTTTGTCACGTTTTTAATCCGTCTAAGAGCGTATATGAATTTATTAATCTTATTACATACACTATCGATTTGAGCTTTCCAGTCTAGATGTTCATCTATGATCGTTCCCAAAAACTTAGTTTGTGCTACTTGTTGAAGCTTTGATATATTCATAGTAAAATTATATTTATTATTATGAGATTTATTAAATTGTACATATACTGATTTGTTAAGATTTATTGATAAATTATTGTTATTAAGCCAATTGATTAGATTTTCTATTGTATTATTAATGTCTCGTTCATGGTCAATTATTGATTTACATTTTTTATCAGTAGAAACAATTATTGAAATGTCATCAGCAAACAAAAAGCATTTATGATCTGTCACATTAACAATATCGTTCACGTAAATGAGAAACAAAATTGGGCCCAATATACTACCCTGAGGGACACCGCACTTAGTGTGTTTAAATTCAGAGCGATGTGAAACCATTTCCTTATTAGCATTAATATTAGTGATAGTAACACACTGCTTTCTGTCGGATAAGTATGACGATATCCATTGCAGTGGAGGTCCTCTAATTCCTATAGACTCTAATTTCTGAACAAGTATGTCATGCGAAACCAGATCGAACGCCTTAGATAAATCAAAAAATAAGCCCGTCGTTAGTTGATTATTGTTGATATTACTCAGTACTGCTTTCAAGAGTGAAAATATGGCTAAAGTTGTTGACTTATCTTTTTGGAAACCGAATTGCTCTTTCCTTATAATATGAAATTTGTCGCAGAAACTAATAAGCCTCTTACACATGCACTTTTCGTATATTTTTGACATAATGGGAATTAAAGTTATTGGACGATAGTTATTAATATCATGTTTTTCACCCTTCTTAAAAAGTGGTTTTACAATTGATATTTTTAGTTTATCTGGAAACACTCCTTGAATAAAAGATAAGTTTATAAGGTGCGTGAGAACACCGCGTATTTCCTTAGCACAATTCTTAATAATTTTGGTGCTAAGTTCGTCGTAGCCTTCTGAGGTCGTATTTTTTAATAACATAATTTGTTGTTCTACTTCACTTTCTGACATTGGAGCGAGAAACATTGAGTTAGGCATTAGATTTTCATTACTATGACCATTTGTACTTTGCTGTGTGGGGTTATGATTAAGGTAGAAATCGTTGAAGGCGGAGGCTATTTTTGTTGGTTCCGTAAGTGTAGTATTATTAATTTTAATAGATTCTATGTTATCTTTAGGAGTAAGATTATTTATTTCATGTTTTATTACTGTCCATGTAGCTTTACATGTGTTCTGATGTCTATTCATAAATTTTATACTAGCATTTTTTTTGGCGTTATAGATACATTTTTGTAATAAATTTAATATAATAATAATAATAATAATAATAATAATAATAATTTATTCAAAAAATACATTTGCAAAAATATAAACATTAGGCAACAGTAACAAGGTTTCCTATTACAATAATGATACAATTACAGTGCTTAAAAATATTGTAAAACTAAAATATCAAAAAAAAAAAAGTACAATTAGTAGTGGTTTGGAATTGCATTATTTGATAGTGGACCGCCCGATCTAGGTTAATTTAAACCTGTGTTTCAGGCCATCACTTTACAGTCCAGTTTCATTGCGACAATAAAAATTTAAAATTAGCATAAAATTATTATAAAAAATGTTCTACTGTAATAAATGACTACGATAACTAAGCATATGGTACAATAATATCTAAAAACTATATCTATGAAATTATACAAAAATAAACATTAACGAGTCCATTATGACAAAATTTCTAAAAGTTGTTCTGTGTCTGCGTAATTGAGTGACACTAAGTATTCTGATAACATCTTGTTACATGTTTTGTAACTTATACTATAGAAACTTAATACTTTGTTAAGCCTGTTATATAGAAAAGGACCTAAGAACACGTAAAAACGCTTAGTAAAGGCATGTCTGGTTTGAGGCTTTATGCAAACCAAGTCCTTTCTTCTCTTGTCTGAAGGTGGAGGGACAAAAGGCAGTGCATTATGCTGATGTAGTACTATGTTTAAAATAAATAATTGCCGCACTGTTAGCACTTTACATGCTATGTACAGCTGGTGCGTAGGAAATCTAAAAGGGCGAAAGGTAGCAACCTTGAGAATTGCTCTTTGAGCACGTTCTAACGGGAGTAAAATGGTTTTAGCAGCACCGCCCCAAGAAGTTATGCAATATGTAAGAATGGATTGACACAAAGCCAAATAAACCTGTTTTATTAATTTGTAGTCGGCTATGTCGCGCAAATTTTTAAAAACATATATTAATTTGCGCACTCTCGTACACAATAACTCGATATGTTTACGGAAATTCAGATTTGAGTCAATCGTTACACCTAGATATTTTACTTGGTCAGCTTTGGCTAAAGTGGGGCAAGAGCATGCATTGTCAGCATACGAGTACTTGCAGTTAATATGTGCGTGAATGTTTAGGTTATTAAGCGGTATGTTAGCATTTTTCATTGTAAATAAAATGTAGTTTGTTTTATCTGTGTTTAATGTAAGGAGATTTTTCTGGAGCCACTTAGATACAATGTCAAAACCATTTTGTGCATAATCATACACCTCAGCTCTTGACTTTCCTGAAAACAATAGAGCGGTGTCATCCGCATATGACATTATAACACCATTTTGGAGCGACAGGCTGCATAGTTCATTTATGTAGATTAAAAATAATGTGGGCCCCAAAATGCTACCCTGCGGAATGCCAAAACAGCTATTTTTTAGATCAGAACTGGTGTACTGACCTATTTTTATACATTGATAACGATCGCTGAGATAATCAGAAAATAGTAAAAGCTGTTTACCTCTTATCCCAAGTGATTCAAGCTTGTGCAAGAGTAAAGAACAAGAAATAGTGTCGAACGCTTTGGCAAGGTCTAGAAATATCCCTATTGTGTGCATACCATTATCTAGGTTAGTAGTGATATAGTTAGTCAAATTGTGGACTGCTTGGTTCGTTGATTTTTTAGCCCTAAAACCAAATTGATTATCTGATAGTAGTCTGTTATCTTCTAAATATTTGATCAATCTACTATTAATAATTTTTTCTAAAATTTTAGAGAGGCCTGTTAATACTGAGATGGGTCTGTAGTTATTCACACTGGTTTTATCTCCAGCTTTGAATACAGGTGTGACTACGGCTTTCTTAAGTAGTTTTGGAAAAATACCTTTAGATAAGCAAAGTTGAAAGATGTGGGTTAGAGGAGGGGCAAGTAAGTATTTAAATGTTTTCAGAATATGATTGGGTATGTCATCCCACCCAGTGGCACATACATCCTTAAGCCCGCTTATAATTCTGACTACTTCGTTTACGTCGGTATCTAATAAAACAAAAGAGTTTAGTGTGGAGAATGTCGTGGTCGAGTTGGGTTGGAAAATGATACTTGGGTTAAATGTTTTTTCAGCCAAATTTTTACCAACGTTAACAAAAAAGTTGTTTGCTTTATTTATTGCTTCATTTGGATTTACATCTGACAATAATATTTCTAACGGAGGATCAGGTTTTTTCGATCTAAAAGTATGTGATTTTACAAACTTCCACACAAGTTTACTATTTTTCCCGGCCTTCTGTAATTCATTTTTGTCGTACTGATTTTTCAGTTTTTTCAAAAGATTATTACAGAAGTTCCGATACCTTTTATAAGTTATAGAAAGCACTTTGTCATCAGGAGCTAGTTTCAATTTTAGATGCAGTCTGTCTCTATGCCTTATACATCGAACGAGACCAGGCGTGATCCAAGGTTTAATGCAACTATACTTTCTAGGCACAGTCTTAGTAAACGTATTTTTCACTATCGCAGATTGTAACGAATTTATGAAGTAATTTAACGAACTATTTGCATCGTCTGAATTATAAACCGGGTCAAGATTAATACCGCGAATGTCATTCTCGAGATTAGTCATATTGACTTTAGTGTAGCTACGCATGCATATTTTTCTAGGTGAACTTGTTTGTAGTGCTAGTAAAACAGCCTGATGATCGGTTATCGTAGAATTAGTAACTAGTGTTTTGGATGGATTTTTTGATTTTATAATGATGTGATCCAAGCATGAGCCACTCTGATGCGTGGGGTGGTAGTGAGCTGGAAGAAGTCCATGGAATGAGCAAATGTTCAGATAATTATGTACATTACTATCTGTTTTCCCGGAAGCAATGTTAATGTTAATATCGCCCATAAGTATAATGTTTTTAAAAGATGATAATTTTTTTAAATTTGTGTCGAGTGACTCTAAAAATTTATCTATGTTTTGTGAAGGAGGCCTATAAATAGCTATGACTACCGTGTCGGGAATAATTTGAATTATTAAACAATTACTGTCTAAGGCTACTGATTCTTCTCTTACTGTTCTTAAATTATTTTTAATATAAACTACTAAACCATCGTTCTGGTTTATGTTTATATCACTTCTGTAGGAGTAATAACCGTCAAGAGATGGTAGGTTAACCATCTGTTTTGACAGCCAACACTCTGTTAAGACAATAATATCACAGCTTACGTCAAGATCCTGTAATAATACTTCAAAACCGTTCATGTTTCGACTTATGCTGCGAATATTTTGTGTTAGTAGGGTTAGTGTTTTGTCACCAGAAGGAAGAAGGTGTTTACAATCCTCAACATTGCAAACTTTAGACTCTGACACAGAAAAACTATCTAGATCGCAAATTAGCTGAGTTGTCATGACAGTTACAAAAGAAAATAAAATAAAATAAAAATAAATGTAAGCTACCTATTTATCTGCTAATTAACTTAAGTGTCCGGTGACGCTCTTAGGCGCCTTCATAATCTATAGAGTTTATGTAATTCATTTCTGCATGTTTGCGGGCCGGGCAACTTACATCACCAGTTGGATGATCACATTTCCTCTTGAAGCGTTTACACGTTGCGCATAGAGGGGGAGAAGATTTGCTACTGCATTCCTTGAAGGAGTGTCCGCTCTCTCCACAGTGGTTGCAGGTAGGACTGGCTTCCCGGCAGAACTTGGCTGCGTGCCCAAACTGCTGGCAGTTGAAGCACCTGGTGACTATAGTGAAATCTCTCACTGGGCACGACGTCCAATTTATGAAAATTCGGCTTTGGTTAATGATAACCTTTCTTATGCTAGCCGGCAGTTCCAGGACATAGTTACAAGTTGAAAGGTCTCTCTTACCCGATTTATGGCTTAGTTTGATGCACTCTAGGAAGGACTCGCGAGTTAAATTCGGCAGCTTGTCTGATAGGTTCTGCTCGAAAATACAGTCAAATACCTCCTTTTCAGTAAGAGCGACGGGGACACCAATGACAGCAATCCGAGGTCGGCGTTTGGAAGGCTCTTCTATTTTTAGGCCAGACGATGCTAATTTTTCCGAGTTCTTAAGTTTTTCAATATCGCCTTTGTTCTCGGTGCTGATCAAAACGCCCCCATTTTTCACCTTTTTTAAGCCACGAACATGAAGCTTCAGTTGTTCTGGGGAGATGATCTTTTGAACAAGAGACTTGGTGTCGTCACTTGTTTGGGTTTTATCGCTGGGATAGATGGCGACTGATCTCAAATTTGCAGGACGGACGATGTCGGTACCCTTCTTTACCATGCCAGCATAAGAAGTATTTTCCGGCGGATTCATTTTTGTCTCTACGAGCTCTCTAAACTGCTGGAGAGAGTTCCCAACATTCTGCTGAGCCTGAAGGTGCTGGATTGTGGTATGGGCTAGGATAGTTTTTGTCTTCAATGATTGGTATAAGACGGCCATTTGAGATGTCCCACTTTGGACCCTACGGCAAAGAGCGGAGACACGAAGCTTCTGGTCCGAGTTCATTTTCCCATCCCCGACAATAGCGCAAACTTCACCCAGGATTGTTTCTATAGAAACAATCCATTTTTGAATCTCCGGGGTACTGATGACTTCAGTCGGCAATTCATTCTCCGTAGGTGCTGGTGGATTTGGGTAGCTTGGGGGTAATGGTTGGGTAGGCGTCTGTGGAGGACTTCTCTGTACTAGTTGGCTACGACCAAACGGGCTCGCTCCGGGGGTAGCCATACTACCAAAACACTATTTATAGTTTATAAAGATCTATTTAGTTCATCTTGTTTACGTACATAAGTCGGTTACAAAATCACACGCGACACACTTTAATTTTTTTACTGACAGAGCAATATTATATTTATTTGTTGTAATTGTTTATTTCATTATAATCAAAACAGAACACACGTCCGCTTAGTCTCGCGACTCGTAAAGCGAATTTTGAATATTTAGTGTATTTAGTTTTGTTGGACTGAGATTTTTTCTTATAATATTGATAACGTAAGAATCTTTTAGTTTTACAACTCTGCTTAAGACCTTTGCTTACCCATGTATGTTTTACTTGTTTGTTTAGATTTATCTTTATCTTTAGTTTCGGAAAACACAGGTAGTAAAAGAGGCATATTAACTCATGGAAACGATTAAATGCTACATTTGCGTCTTTTTCTGAATATATTTCTGACCAAGACAAACTTTGTAGACACTTCTTGAACTTGAGTATATTATGGGCATTATAATCCCTTTTGTAAATGTAATAAATTGCATCTTTTATCGATTGGTGCTCTAAGGGGAAACCTATAATTTGTGCTGTTTCGTGATCAGAAAGGTATAGTGGGATTACTGTTGTAGCTGCATCTGGGATATTACTTAATATATGGTCAATACAAGAAGATTTACGAGTAGCTTCATCAATATGAATTTTTAAATTATAGTTTTTTGCTAGGTCTTGAAAGTCGTTAGTGATTTTACTTTTTTTTAATGTGTTTATGTTAAAATCTCCTGTTAAAACTATGCGTGTTGAAGGTTTGTATTTTTTAAGAATATCGTGTAAAAGACTATCTAGATTAGTTAAAAATATGTTAGGGTCGGACTGGGGTGTTCTGTATATGCATATTACTAATAGTTTCTCGTTTACTAATTCAATCCCACAAATTTCAAATGTATTTACTGATGCATACTTTTTGACCATTTGTAACTCATTGAAAATGAGACCTTTTTTAACTAGGATGCAAGTTCCACCTCGGTTTTTCTCTCTACAAAAATTAGCCGCCATTATATAATCTGATATCTTAAGATAGCTCTCATGGCCTTTCTTAATAAATGTTTCAGAAAGGCAGATTACATGTGGGTCATTATGCGTATCTTGCATCTCTTGTAATGTTGTTTATGATGCTAGTGAAAATAGTCCTGAGAGGTGCCAGTGTTTTACAAATCACCCTGAATATAGACAATTTTGCGTGGGTAGTTCCTACACATACTTGCAGATAGACGATAATATCCATTTACATTAATGAGATACAACAAATCAGTGAGAGTAACCTTTGACATGTTTCCTTTGACCTCACAGAGAAATAAAAGTAGCGAAAATACACTTGAATTATTAATATTCTTGATAATTTTAATATCATCGCCACCTACGCAAATATCGACAATAGCGTCGTGAATTTTAAGTTAACTGTTAAGAGGGTAGTTTTTTAAAAAGGTTCTACAAATAATACCTATTTAAAGGGGGTGTACTATGCCGAATCGAATGCCAAATAGTCGAACATCAATTAATCGAACACTTTAAATCGAACACCTAAATATTCGAACGTTCATAATATCGAATGGTTAATAAATCGAACAGTCAATACTCATAGCATATGGTGGAAGTGTGCCCCACTTGAATGGAGCTCGTGCAACAAACTCTTGCGACAGTCCCTTGTACACGCCGCGGCTGTAGGCGTGAAGGAACGGACTCGGAAAGGAACGGGAATCTTGAATTCTTTATTCAAATATACAAAGTGTTTTCTCTACATATCTAATACTGTATACCAGTGTGTGAAAACTTTTAGATTTCGTCATACCGACTAAAAAAAATTGTCAAAAATATTGGTCATGGAAGTTATGATTTTTGTAAGAACGTTATTCGAATTATATCAAAAATTCTACGTAAAGTAATAGTTTATACCAAGGGGACATACTCCCATGAGGGATAGTACATTTTGATACCATTATGTATGTGGGCGCAAAACCACTATTTGAATATTTTGATGAAGATTTAATTCGATCACTTCCTGCTAATTTCTTTTAAATATTGCAACATCCTGTTGGATTTATAGAAGGATTTCATTTGATAACTTCCTTTCGAATTATTTTAAAATATTACGACATCCTGTTGAATTTATAAAAGAATTTCATTTGATAACTTCCTTTCGAATTATTTTAAAATATTGTTGAATTTATAACAAATTAAATGACAACTTCCTTTCTAGAAAATATTAAACATCCGGTCGAATTTGTAAGGATTTAAGTTGACCACTTAATTTTTATTTCTTTAAAAATATCAGAGCCGGTCATATTTAAATGAGAATTTACTGTGACAATTTCCGTTCTATTAATTTATTTAAAATATTTTTCTACCTTCATAGTGAATTTTTATGCTTGTCAATTTCTAAGTATAAAAACCGTTGTAATGTGATTAGAAAGGCACTTTTTTGACCGACCATAGAATAAACAACTTGAACTGAAGCAATGTATTTCTTTATTATCACTCTAAAACATTTCCTGATATCACCGTGACTGTGAATTTTGTGTGACGTCAACTTCGATGGCGATCATGCGCCGACATGTACTATGATAATTACTCATATACCAAGGTTCATCAAAATCCGTTCCGCCGTTCGAACGTGAAAAAATAATAAACAGACACACACTCACAAACATTCGTCTTAATAGTATTACTGTGATGTGATTAGTGTGATATAATTAATCTTTTCTTATCAATTGTTTACCTGTGACGTGGAACACGTGGCACCTCAAGACCAGGAAAGCCGACCCCGAGTAACGGGAAGTGGCGAGGTGAAACAGGAAAATTTGTAAGAAATAAACGAAAATACACCTTATATTGACATAACATACAACGTTTTTTTCTATAACTTAAACTAATATGATTCATAATCACAAAGGTCGTTCGCCCACATTACGTCAAAGACAGAAATTAAATTCCCATGTGGTTATATCGGGTATTTTGGTAAATATCTAATATCGGGTTTTGATTAAGTCCGAAAATAGTCTGCAATCCTAATGAAAGCCAAAGTCACCAACTCCGAAATAATTGAAATAGTTTTTATTTAACATTTTTTGAAGTTTTTCTGGAAAATATAGCTCAGTATACATTAATACCACCCATTGTGGCACCCTATTAATTTTAAGTTTCTTATGTAACTGCTTTATTTTTGGTGTACAATAAAGAATTTATCAATCCTAATGAAAGCCAAAGTCACCAACTCCGAAATAATTGAAATAGTTTTTATTTAACATTTTTTGAAGTTTTTCTGGAAAATATAGCTCAGTATACATTGATACCACCCATTGTGGCACCCTATTAATTTTAAGTTTCTTATGTAACTGCTTTATTTTTGGTGTACAATAAAGAATTTATCTATCTAATACAAAAAAAGAAATCTTGGTCTTTTTGGTTGTTTTTTATTTTTAACTTTAAATCCACCATAAATGCTCTTTGGCGGCTAGATTCTGGACAAGTATTAAGATCATTCTAAAAACAGTCACGGAGAGTGTGCTTTTCCCCTTTTTTAGGCATTTTGTGGAAAAGATGACCAAGTCATCTTCTAAACTTTTTACCTTTCAAGTTTTTACCTTTACCAACATTTTGGAACCTTGTTATTTGTAGAATTATAAATAGTGCGTTGTGTGCCTCAAGGTTGCACTGATAGTACCTGTATCTATTAGAATAGAATAAAAAAGAATAGAAGAACTTTTATTCGGAAGAGATACAGAACAGCGGTTACAAACACAAAATAAACAAGTTTTCAATGAAAATATTTTTTTCATAACAAACTTTTATAGCGCGGTATATAACTACACCGCTAAATTTTAATCGTTTTAATCCTGTGGAGGGTCGATGCGGTACATGAAACACTATCGATTTGTAAAGATAAAATTGAAAAATAAAGTACCTTTTTTTCAAAACTCGTATTCATTTACGCATGTACGAAATTAATATCTTTAAGAAAACATCAACTAAGTTCAATAACCTGTAGGTAGTTTGTACGCAACGCCGACTATTACCTAAAGGTCATTGAACTCGCTCAGCTGACGTTTTCTTAAATAAATTAATTTCGTACAAGCGTAAATTAATACGAGTTTTGAAAAAAAGGTACTTTATTTTTTAATTTTATCTTTACAAATGGATAGTGTCGCATGTACCGGATCGCCCCTCCACGGAATTAAAACGATTAAAATTTAACGGTGTATAAAATTAATACTCATCAAGACCATTCCAAAAAGCTCCAACACGAGGGTTATCTTATTGTACTTATTCCCGAGTTCCTATAGCCATCTTCCAGCTCCATCATCAGACCCTGATTAACCATCTTTAACCAAAGTACCAGTCAAGATGAACCATACGAGCCTGGATTCGATGAGGAAGTGCCGTTTAATTCATCTTCAGCTGTACCATCAGATTTAATTACTGAGTTGCAAAACAGCTCAATTGGTAACCGAAGTGGATCAAATTTAATTTGCGGGATTTTATTAAAGACAAAGAATCATCGAGACAGGTGAAACTAAAATTTTAAAAGCTTGTAAAAAAATATATAAAAGCTTGTAAAAAAATAAAAGCTTGTGGAAAAAGATATTCAGAGTATATTCGTATCGAAAGGGTCCACCTCAGCATTTTGCAGTGTACCATAATCAGTAATTTACCCTCTCCGTTGCCACGGTAACGCATGAAAATATGATTACCTCTCACTACATTAATTATGGTAGACAGTGGGGGAGCGATAATATTGTTCTGAGGTTCCCGGATGTTGAAGATAATGATGACGTATTGCGTTTTTAAATGATATAACTGCGTATCGTAAGGCACGTGGTAATTTTATTATATTTTCTTATATTCCCGCTTTGGTTGAAGCGAGAGATAGTAATAGACTTTCTGTGATTACCCCACAGTGCCCACAGTGTTCTTTTAACTGCTCTTTGTGCGGGCCACGGTAACTCTTTCTAATAATTCGGCAACCATGACCGAAATTTCATTGTTCTACTCAGAACAATGAGTAGAACAATGAACTTCTTTTATTATAAGAAGTAGATAATTCACTCGAATTATCTACTTCTTGAAATCATCTCTATTATCTTAGATAGATAGATAGATTTATTTTTTATTGTACACCAAAAATAAAAATACTAACTAAAACCCACCTATGGTCCTTCCCTTGCCTTTTTGCACTCTAAGGTCACGGGTTTCCTTTTCAGAAATTCCCAGTCCAGCGCTGGGTAGCGATTGTGTCTGTGCCATATGGCCATGAAATCCAGCTGGAACTCTGACCACCATTCCATGACTGGTCGCGGCAGCGGAGTTTAGTCTCGGCGTAACACAACGCGCAGGTCGTGTATATGTACTCTTACCTCCATATTCCACGGCGGCAGACCGGAACGTAGGCTCACCGTTACGCGAGCTAGAGACTGTGCGATATCTTCGTATGATAAGTACTCGTATATTATTTTGGTCTTTTCCGTAGCTTTATAATAAAAAAAAATTATTTTTAAAACATTATTTTTAAGTTTATGCGAAACCTGAATGCAGTTAATTAAATAGTTTTTACACGATGTAATTTTTTTTTCCCAATAATATTTTAAAAAAGTTACAAGATGGACACCACCGACGCTAAGCACAACACTGGTCACAGCAGGTATGACCTGCGGGCTGGGTAGTTGTTTGCTGGCTCCTAATTAAATTAACCTGCCAAATTCAAATTTAGAAGTATAACCTACATATTTTCACAACCATACCAGTTGGGTGTATCGTAAAGTAAATTTCGGCAAGCTTAGCCGTTAACGTGAATACGGTGGCGGGTAGTGGCTGGTTGCGGAAGGCTGAGGACTGGGTGTGGTGGCGAGTCTTGGGAATTGCAAATGTTTACCAGTGTATCAGGCTGTTGATGAAGATGATGATCGATTTTAAAGTGCATCTAAACTTGGCATTGGATTGGATTTCAACCTTTTTTTAGGCGAACAATTAGCCGATAAGAACTTGGCCCCCTTTTTAACAGGTATGTTTTGGTGGTATAGATTCTATACATAAAAATACTAAAACTTATACTGTATATTTTACTATAAGTCACGTACTACATGGTTAGTCTAACTATGCTATGTTCTGGACCCGCTATGATCACACAAGCAATAATTTCTGTTGACAAGTGAACGTATAAAATGAAAGATGGATGAATAAGAAACCAAATCAATAAACACATTTAATGCCCCGCCAATTCCGTTGTCTTGATTGTAAGTAGTTAAATCTTAAGACGAGTTAATTTGATCCGTTTCGGTCCATTGATTTCAAGTTACTAATTTGCTTTAATATTCGATTGGTCTCTATTAGCGATGTTCTTTTTCAGTTACCCAAATTAGTTAAGTTAATTAGGTAGCCTTACAATATTCGTGATAGAATGAGATTTTTTTCACTAGACTTATGAATTCATCCGGCCTACTCCTGAAGCTGCCTGGAGTCTAGACCATCACCATTATCGTCCACGGCCCTTTATTACGTGCAAAATCATTAAATAATTTCTCCTGCTCAGGACTGAGCGGAAGGTAGTTTCAAACTATTACTGAGTAAAACCCACAGTTTTACATCGCAATAGACTATCAATATCTAGAAAGCAGTAATGCTAGCGAGGGAGGAGACCGCTGAGAGAACGAACATTTTAACTCCCCAGCCACCGAGATCCTAACTCCAACTACTAGCCACGATAGACGTGGGCTTGCGGACGTCGAGTAATAGGTAGCCTGCCGTCCGGAAGTCCGGTAATCGACCGGCCGAGCCCCAATCGTTGACAGTGCGTAGTGATCCACGCGCTCCTCAAAGAGATGTCAGCAAACCGTAAGGGCTAACAGGGCCGATATCGTCTAGAACCGCAAAGGGCAAGTGAAGGCCACAGGTGTGGTTTTAGTCAGTGAAATTCTGACACCTCTGCATCCTGCTGCACTTAGACTGTAAGAAGTTATTGGATGACTTACAAAATTAGAAAAAAATGAAGGCATCCGGCAGTGGTGCAGGCCGTGGTATGAAACGAGGGGCCATTTTCATTGGAAACAGTAACCTCTATAATACAAAACTTATTCTTGCTTTTATCATTTCTGCGCCCTATGCCTGGGTACCGCTGGCACCGTCCAAGTTACGGCACTGCACCCTTCATCATTGTATCTGCTCAATCATGTCCCTAAAGCCCTCAAACTAATTCTATTGCCTTTGTTAAAGGAACAAGAACTTTCCGGATATCATAATACTCCCGACCATTAAATATTAAGGCGCATCTCTACTTCAAAGGCGTGCTACAAACCCCTGATGGAAAAGTCAAACTGTGTTGAGTTACTTGGGTTCAGAGCAAACTTGAGAGGGTTATTTACCGGGCTGAAAGGTTTTTAACTCGGTTTGCCTCATACAATCGTATCAAAACTAAACATACATTAAAAATGAAACCTAAAATAATAATCAAAACGCGGCCAAAAAGGCACCTAACTCAGCATATATTTAAAATAAAAACAGAATACCAACGCTGTGATGACACAGACACACTCACGGAACATTGAATAGACTTACATGGCCTTTTTGTATCTTTTTGACGTTAGACATAATGATTAATTGGTACCCAATGTTTTTACCCAACTCCGACTGCAAAGGAAGAGTTATGTTTTTATAATACATGCTTCGTTAGACGTTTATTATGATTGAAGTTTATTTAATTTACTCGCTACTAGAATTTCGGCATTAAAATTTAATTTATAATTTAATAAAAAAAAATATTTTTTTTTACAAGTAAACCAATTCATGGTTTACTTGTACAAAACTACTTTAAAATCTGTTGCCGTTAGCCGTTGACGTGTTATTATTTTTAATTAAATGCGCTAAAAATAATAAAATAAACTTTTCCTATCAACTTACACAATTTATATTATATAAAAGCTTGCCTCAAAATTGAAGTACTCGTATTTATTTAGTTTGAAAGTTGTTTTAAAAATTAAAATCGATCAAATCAAGTGATTTAATTAAATGTTTATCTACACAGGTAAATTTTCTTTCATTAGATACTCATAGGTATTGTAGGAGTGCATTTAAAAAAAGTGCGCCATCTTGGATATTTCGCCATGTTGGATTTAGAATGACGACCGTTAACCACGTATTGTCATCCAAAGTAAACGTGTATACAAAATTTCAGCCCAATCAGTTAAAGATATTTGCTTGAAAATTGAGTTACGAGATTCCACCCGAATTAATATAGTTAAATACATTGCAAGTTAGATAGAAACTTGTAAAAATACAGATTATTAAATTAATAATAAAAAAAAAATTACTTTAAAGTTTGAAGATGTTTAGCTCGATTTAATTAAACAATTTATCATCGATAATATCAACAGACTTGAAACAACCATTTGTGAATAGAAATCTCCTTTCATTCAGAGTTATTATTAAAATGTTCATCAAATCAGTGACCTCAAAACTTAGATTCAAAAACGGAAACTTTGAATCGAATCTTGGAACCGAACAAATTCTGATTCACCCAGATTCAGATTACTGGCCATCCAACTTTGCTTCGCCTCACTGGGTCCAAATAGACCCAAAATTATTCTAATACTCATACAGAGACCTCAAAATAAATAGTACAGAAGGTTAACTTCATACATTGTATGCAAACAAGTACATAAAGGCAACACACGGCAATAATATTAAAATAATAAATGACAATCGCTAGTCTTTATAAAAAAAAATCTATACCACATGATTTTCCTAACCTTAGGTCAATCAAAGCCATGATTTAAGCAAAACTCAAATCTAAAACCTTTTTGTAAAAAATATTTTGGTCAAGTAAAAACCAAAATGCACTTCCTGTTTGAAAGTTTTACATAATCTATTTGTTCACAAATCATGATGCTTGATACGTGTGTGGAGACACAAATGAAAGACTTCGTGTTCAATTATGAAGCAGTTTATATAATTTGTATTTTATAAAAAAATATGTCTACAGTTATTTCTGACATCTCTTTAATCAAACTTGTTTCGAATATCTCTAAGCTTTTTTTAAAACATAAACGTTAAAGTACCTATATCTTGCCAGTTTGCAAGTTAGTAGTATTAATGTGGCCTCTCCGGTCGCCACAATACTTACAGTCTGGAACCAACTAACACTCGTAATTTACATATAGCCGGACATGTAACCTCCTCCTGTTTGAAGTCGGTTAAAAAGAGTTAATTTAAATCACAATATCATCTCTGCGACAATCTATGTCAAAAACTTTTCAATAGGAAGGGAAATTAGAAGTTTTTTTTCTGTGACTACGATGAGAATGCGAACGCTATTTAAAAATACAAGTTATCTTTATTTATTTTTTTTGGGTTAGTGAGACATCGTCAAATAATTCATTCGCTCTGGGTGGAGCTTCCTCACGCTCGACCTCACGTGTGACATTTTTACTGACTAAAAACTATTCTTCAGTAGCCATAGTAGCTTTTAAACATAATATCGCTGCCCTTCCAGGACCTTGTCAGTCACGTTGACATTTCTTTGAGGCGTGTGTAGAACTCAAGGCGCCGATTACCCGAGCGTGGGTGGTGGCGAAGGTAAGGTCAGGAAGTTACAAAAGGTGACCTTTTGTAACTTCCTGACCTTACCTTCTGGAGCTGTCTATCGCAGGGTGACACTGATATTCCCTGGGTTCCCAGGTAAAACTTATCGGATTATGAAAATTCTCCTGTGATTGTTGTTCGCCGAAGCGTGATGTAACACTGACCGAATTCCAACTGCCAAAGATTCCAGAACTTTCCTGTTTGAATGACCAACAATTTGGTCGGGGTGTCGTTACAATGTCACAGCGGGCGGTCAAACTTATAGGGTTGGAGATCGCTCCTCACACCGTTATGAAGATTATTAAGATATTAAAGGGTGACCGACAACAGAATCTATTTTGTAGTATCTCATCGCGTACATTTTTGACAAAAATGTACGCGATGAGATACTGATAAAAGATACTGATACTGAGATATCATCTGTATATGTATATTAACTGTCTGTCTGTATGTGTGTGTTAACACAGTTTCCTATAGGCGGCTCAATGAAAACGCGAATGCAAAGTAATGTGGCTTGAAAAGGACGAAAAATGTATACCAATCACACGTGGGTTTTGCGATGAGCGACGCGAAGCAGCTGATTTTGTGATTTTTTTAGATAATTTTATTTTTTATTTACTCTATCTACATAATATGTGACTAATCACTGATTCCTGTAGGCAACTCAGGTACCACCTAGCTCAGGAGGCTTCAATCTAAAATATATCAATTCAATTCATTTTCAATTCATTTATTCAAGAACAATTTGTATTGTGTTTGAAATTACTTAAAACTACATTAATTACAATTATAAATACAATTAATTCTAAAAAAAAAATGAAATTTAATGTCAATACAATTACTTACAGTCTCTTTAAGACAATACTAGCTTTTACCAGCGGTTTCACCAGCGTAATAATAAAAAAATAAAACAGGCCTATGATAAAAGGAGCTTTCTACAGGTGGAAGAATTTTCAGTCGAGTAGTTTTTGAGTCAAATCGTAACATACAAAGAAAAAATCAAATCTTTTCTCTTTATAGTATTAGTATAGAAAACATTATTATTATTACATGTACGTGTAAATAAGGAGTTCAAAATTAATCCTTAGCCACTAATCAAAACTCAACCCTTAAGTCGATCTGTCTGTTTGCTAATCTCGGTTAAACTATCATCCCAATTTCGGTGAACTATGATGTGGCCTAAAGGTTTTGATTACCGGTCAGTGAGTCAGTGCCAAAATTAGCTATATTCACAGGGTCATATTTCAGGATCTAATGAAGCTATATCTATGAAATTTGGCATATTGCTTTAACCTTTTGAATGTCTTAAGTTACACAGTTCGACATAAGCAATTGTCTTTCTATTGTGTCTCTAATTACGGCATTCAAAGAGTTAATACTAGTATATGATTACATAGGTAGTAGTAGTAATTTTATCTCTACAGAGACAAAATTCAGATCAAAATTCTACAGAGATAAAATTACTACTTGCAATAGGTACTGAGCTACAGGGGGGGTCAAAAATGGGTCGAAACGGTTCGTGTAAATAGTGCACGGCATGCGCGTGGCCTGTTGCTGGAACTTGTCAACGCAAAATGTAATTTAGATGTATGTGGGTTTTTTTTTGTAATTAAATAGAATATTTCCGTTATTAATCTGTAAGCGGTTTTTTTTTCCGGGGGGGAAATCATCAAATGACAGTCCCCGCTCTTAGGCGGAATGGGAGATAGTATCAGTCTTTTACTAACTCAAAACCCACTCCTGTTTCTTCGTTGCCATACGCACCGGGGCGGAGCTATCTTTCGAAACTAATCCTGGCCCCAATAAGCTTCGACGCAGGGCTCGGTCCGGACAGTTACCGAACGGTCGGACAGCGAGCTATCCATTGCTCGCCGTCCGCAAGCCCGCGCCTCCGGTGGCCGGACATTGGCATCGGAATCCCGGCGCGGCTGGGCCGCAGTGAGCACCGTTGCCTGATGCGGCCTCCTCCTTTTCTAACATTACTGCCTCGCAGAAGAAGGCGACCGCCTGCCACTCCTCCTCACTCCGGACTATGACCTGTACCTAGGCCTGGTGCGAGAGATCGCCCTCACGAGGGCAAGGCGATGCTCGCCCAAGCGGAGCACACCTCTACTGTGTGCTCCACCGTGTCTTCCGGGCGTTCCGCACAGTGACGACACCCGGGCGTCACTTCCGCACGAATCCAGTGCGGGAACCTCCCGAACTTACCATGTCCGGTGAGAACCTGCGTCATGCGGAAGGTGAGGATGCCATGAGGTCTTTCCAGCCACGCATCAAAGAGGGGACTTACCATAACCACCAAACCATGGGGGGGGGGGCATAATTGTGGCGTGCCCAGCACTGGGTGCGATAGTCGCTGACGCCATTTCACCATGAGACCCCACCGGAGTTCTGTCCGCCATGCCGCGACGTGTTACGGCAGCGGACTTTCGCCCTGTACGCGATTCTGTAAGCGGTAACTTTTTTTTTTTCATTTAATGACGAAAAAAACCAAAAAAAAACGAATAAAAAAAGCTTTTTAAACCACCGACTGTCTAAAAGACGTGTTTGAAAAGGTTTCCTTATAAATCTTACTTAGCCAGTGACCCCACTCGAACAAATTGAATGTTACCATTTACCCCGGTTTGTGTACCACATATTGTGCCGACTTACTGACACAATGCTTGCTTATAAACTCACAATATAGCACTTTCTTAGTTCGATTTAGCTATAAACATAAATTGGTTTTATTTTTTGATTATTTTCTCTTTCTTTAAATTGCAAAGCTAATCTGTCAACTGTGTTGTTTATGGTACAGCTACAGTACACATGGCCTAACAAGGAAACTAATTTTTGTTTTTGTAATTTATGGGTCTATTCCGGCGGAATAAACATGTTTTCTTTCTTTTTCAGGAAGAACACCATAAACCTGTGGGATTTTAAAGTGTTCTCTTCTCGAAATTCTGAAAAAAACTGCAGTTTACTGCACTTAAAAAAATATGTAAGAGGTATCGATATTTTAGAGCAACCATGTTAAATTTCGTATCGCACAGAGTACTGGCTGGGTGCTACGCATGAGCTACTCCGTAGCCCCGTAGCGCTGTAGCGTAGCACGTAGCGCGTAGCAAATCATGCGAATTGTCGTCGCTGTGCATTCGCTAAACTAAAACGTACGCATAGTGGAATTTAAAGTCATTAAACGTAGTTATATTACTACGGGATTAATGCACACCATTATATACCCCTATTACAAAATTAGTGTACGACATAAGCACTGAAATTATGGTTAAAAAAATCAAAATAGATTTTTCACTGCTTGAAGAAGTAGCTGACCTGAGTATTTGATATTCATTTCAACTTGATACCTTGATGCGTGTTCTTGAGAAAAAGGGATTTGACAGACGAACAACATAGTCGTCCTATAAGAGTTCCTTGTTTTTCCGATGGAGGGAGGTTACTTTAAAAATGGAATAGAAATCTGTGTGAGGCTAAAAATGAACATATCTCAGCATAATTATGCTATGACCAATGTAAACAATGTTCAATGTAAACATTTAAGCCTCTTATATATCTTATTCAGTGTAACACAGGTAATTTCAATATAGTGTAAGTTAAATTACTAAGCGTAGACCCGACACACTTAACGATGTTAAGGGAAGCCGGAAGTATGAGGAGTTCGTAAAGACAAGCAGATTAAATTAACCTGATAGCGGTAATAGTTAACTATTTTCAACCGATTCCTTGCGTTCCAGGACCTTGGTTATATGAACTTGGTTGAAAGTTCTTATGGCCTTAGCGTTTTCAGCCTCTAATGGGCCTACCTCATGCACAAGCATCAGCAGTTTTGCCTGCACAAGCTTCTGGCATGAAGCAATTAAGTCAGTAAGTACATACGCGCTGTGTTCGTGATATAGTTTTACCAACCACACGTACGGTATACTCGGAAACAAACCAGCGGCCTACGCCAGCAAAACTGATGTGAAGCTTTTGCGTGTGCTAGGCCCATAACAAGTCTGTTACAATGGCTTTTAACAATAATACCAAGACAGTTAGCCAAATGCCATAACAGGTGAGATAGTGATCAAACGCGAGCAATCAATAATAAAATGCATGCGTGCAATTTAGCTTCACTTTTCTTGGACTGACCGACATTTGACTATTCAAAAGTGCCTGTAAATGGTCTAGTTGAAATAAATGCTTTGACTTTGACTTTGAAACAAAATGCCACGACGAATGACTGTTTTTTTTTTAATTGATGCAAACTGGTGCTTGACTGCGATTCCCTTGGTGTTCTAAGTCTCGTATCCGTCAGATTAGTCTTATACTCGTTCCGCCTAGAGCGAGAGAAGTACAGCGATGATTTTCACTTAAAATAAGTTAAGTATATAAAGATATCCGCAGGAGAACCAAGGTTACAGACATAGCCCAAAGAATTACCAAACTTAAGTGGCAGTGAGCAGGGCACATAGATCGCAGAGCAGATGGTCGATGGGGACGAAAGGTTCTGGAATGGCGCCCTCGTACCGGAAAACGCTGCATTAGAAGGCCTCCTACTACGTGGATCGATGACTGGCGACACCTTCGAGAGAACCCGAAGGATGCGAAACGCAGAGTACCGGTCATTATGTCGACACTTGGGGGAGGGCTATGACCAACATGAAATGATGATTATGTTGATGATGCAGTTATAAAACTTATTTTCGGGCAAAGTGGCGGTCAAGCGATTTTACCTTTCTACTATCGATTTACTTTCCCTGTTAACCCAAAAAATGTTTTAATTTAAAAATATATTATTTTTACCATAAATTGCCAATAAATTGCGTGAGATTACATCGCACGTTTAACCCTTAATTCCCAATGAATTTTCAGAGTACTTCCACTTCCGCAATGAAAATACGCGACACCGCAAAATTTAAATTTACATTATTATAGCAACTTTAATTACCTTGTGCGACAATGGGGGTGCAGAAATTACGTAATTACGAAACAGAATAGGAACGTCAAGCCAGTGGCACAAAATAGATAGGTACAGAAGACAATCTCATGTATGTACTTCACTTTTTACACCTACGCTCGTTGGACGCACACTAATGAGCGTTTGAGCCGGAACTGTTCGACGAGTGGGCCGAGACGCGACCGGGATATCGTGTCCGTGAACGGTGTCTATGTGTGCGTTGCTCGAGCGCGCTTTGTATGTAGATTGACTTCTGTACCTATCTATTTTGTGGCAGTGGCTTGGCAGATATAGAGCCATATTGTGTTTGCCAAATATTGTGGTCTCTTTCATGTGATATAATTGGATGGACTTAGTATTATTAGTCCCTCTATATTACACAGGTATGTGATGTGAAGATATACATGGTTGTTTGTAATACACTAACAACCTTGTACGATGTATTACTAACGTCATAAACAACAACTTTTGTTCTATGACTTTTACAAAACGTAACACATTTACTAAAAAACAAACCTTCAAGATTTCGTTGTTCTATATCATTCGTGGTCAGGTAATTTAATTTGGCAAAGACACAAAAAATGAAATAAAATAAAAGTTGTTCAGTCAGAATAATAACACATGGAAGAAGCAAAATTAGGTAAAAAGAGATAATATTAAAAACAGTTGTAGCGACATCTATGGCGCCACATAAGAACTACGAAGAAAGTACGGAATCCTGCATCGCGCAATCAAAGTTCTCCGCGGGATTTGAACATATACGACAGTCCGAAATCATCTAGCGGGCAGTCGCCCACCAGACTATAACACCTGTCTGGCCGGAGGATCCTCCCTTTTCAACGGAGGCGTGCGGGACTTTACTCTCTGTTCCGCATACCTCCAAACTGGTGACCCTCGACAAAGAACGTCAGCGCAGCCTTCGTGCAGCTACTACTTCGTGACGTCATCATCACTTCCTCAAGCTTTCGAGCAGCGAGCCATACAGCCAGCACCCACAGCTATAGAGGGTATCCTGACCACCAGCATGCCTACCTGGTCATACCTTCAGCCTCATCAGCGACCTTGGCTTGGCACACCGCACCTTCGGCCAGTCACAAGAAGAGCCATGAAGAACCTCTCCTGGTCGACGCCAACAGTCAAGCCCTACGTCGCACAAGCACCGCTCCGACTCACTGGAGCCAGCAGCACTACTCCGACTCACTGGAGCCTGCAGCATCGTCCCGACTCACTGGGACAGCACCACCCCGACTCACTGGGGCATCATCCCGACTCACTGGGATAGCAACACCCCGATTCACTGGGGCATCATCCCGACTCACTGGGATACCAACAACCCGACTCACTGGGGCATCATCCCGACTCACTGGGATACCAACACCCCGACTCACTGGGGCATCACCGCAGACAGTTCCGACTCACCGAGAACTATGCGGCATCGGTTCCGACTCACTGGAACCAACCTACGCTGGCCTGGCACGCATCAAGAACCATCGATCTCCGATCTCCGGAGGGGAGTGATGTAGCGACATCTATGGCGCCACATAAGAACTACGAAGAAAGTACGGAATCCTGCATCGCGCAATCAAAGTTCTCCGCGCGATTTGAACATATACGACAGTCCGAAATCATCTATCGGGCAGTCGCCCACCAGACCATAACACCTGTCTGGTCGGAGGATCCTCCCTTTTCAACGGAGGTTTGCGGGACTTTACTCTCTGTTCCGCATACCTCCAAACAGTTATAAAAAGGTGAGTATACAGTTACACAGCAAAAATTATAAAGTGTGTTAATTAAATGATTAAATTAAACTTACAATGTAAACGCTGGTGTACACTGCCCCGCGTCGCAGTTCTGTCACTGCGTCTCTCTGCAGTGTATACGTTCGCTGCCGCACCGATACCGCACCGCCATCACACCGCCACCGCACCGCTACAGCATCGCTATATCGCCTCCCCCATTAGGTGCATCGTACATATGAGCGTTAACGCTATTAATAACATGTTTTGTATGAACTTCGTGATAAAACCAAACTGGTTATCTTTAACCTAAGAAAAAGTTTTGATAACCCTTGGAAAACAAAAACCTATACAAAAAAACACTCCTACAAAAAATATATTTTATATATAATGATGGTTCAGGATGCTAACCACCTTCGTAGTTCGGTTGTGTGGGCGATGACTGGGTATCGAGCAATAAACATTCCAGATCACACAACTGATTTAAAACCAGACCTCGCTAACAGCTGCTTAACCCCACCCATCCAAAACAGCGACTGCTACTTAACCCCACCCATCCAAACACAGACCTCACCAACAGCTGCTTAACCCCACCCATCTAAAACCAGACCTCGCCAACAGCTGCTTAACCCTACCCATCCAAACCAGACCTCACCAACAGCTGCTTAACCCCATCCATCTAAAACCAGACCTCGCCAACAGCTGCTTAACCCCACCCATCCAGAACCAGACCTCGCTAACAGCTGCTTAACCCCACCCATCCAAAATGAGACCTCGCTAACAGCTGCTTAACCCCACCCATCCAAAACCAGACCTCACCAACAGCTGCTTAACCCCATCCGTCTAAAACCAGACCTCGCTAACAGCTGCTTAACCTCTTCCATCAAAAACCAGACCTCGCTAACAGCTGCTTAACCCCACCCATCCAAAACGCCGACAGCTGCTTTCACTCATTTGTTTTCTTATCGGTCACCACGCTCAAAAAACAAATGAGAAACACCCCGTGTTAGGTTATTTTCGTTACGGAATTTCTGGATTCGGTCTCCACGCTCAAGGCCCGCGATAAAAGCTATGCAATAGCAAAAATTAATACTTAAAAAGCAAATTTTAATACTTTTATTTATGACAACACAAACGCTCACAAACACTACAAGATTGGAGACAAAAAACGAAAAAAAACGACAAAAAAATAACAACAAAACAAATAGATTAGTAAATAAAATATAGTAAACCAAACAATAACCGCGTGAAAAAAGAATAGAACGTTGTGATGAGCTATGTTGTAGAAATACAAACCTCTACCTACTACATAACCCTAAATTCGTCTGGTGAAAACAACGACCGCACAGCCACTAGACGCCCAAAAACAGGCGACGCATGTTTGTCAACACATATGATTATAGACCTGATGTCTCGACCAATCAGGATGCAGTACCCCGCTCCCCTGCACCAATCAGAACAAATCAGCTAGTTGACAGAATTGTTTTGGTCTCTAGTTCAAGCATGAGGTGTCTAGTGGCTGTAACTGTAAGGTCGTTGGCTGAAAAATACCACAATAGGTATATATTTTTTGCTCGAGTTAGGGTCAGCGCAGACAGAGAGGAATAATTCTCGCGCGGTCTCGAGCATTTTCTGACGGATGGCGTATGTCGAAGATACGCTTCCCGTGTATCTTCGAGGACAAAGAGCATTTTTTGTCAGGTTCAAACTTGTATGCACTTTATTTAAATAGTTTAAAGTTGATTTTGGAGTCCTTTCCGCTGCTCTTCTATCTGTCTGTGCTGACCCTTAATATTTACACAAGTGTTAAAAACAACATATTGGCGTGAAATAAAAATATTTTGAATTCTTTTTTTTTGAGTTTTGAAATTGACCTCTTATGTCCACGTATGTCAAAGCTTTAAAATGAAAGGCCCAACTTGTATGTTCTGGATCTAGGTATACTGGACACACTTTTTTTTTTCTATGTCTCTAATTTTAACAAAACAACAGACAACTTGACATTTCCTTAACCATACCAAAACAGGTAGCAGGGTGACAAAAATGTAAATTTTTAGATGTAAGTTTTATTTAAATTGTAAGTGACTGTGTTATTGGTATGCTTATTACAAATCTATAAATATATAAAAAAATTATAGTTTGAAAAAAACTAAAAAAACACGCTTTCATAGCATATCAAAATAAAAAGTGTAAAATAATTTTCAATATAGGTAGAAAATAATAATAATGAACGAAAAATATTAATATCATTCTGAAAAAAGCGTGGGGTGCTCGATTTACAAAAAATATGGCACAAAGCGCAGAGAGAGAGAAGATTAGGGAAGAGTAGGGTAGAGTAGGGTAGAGTAGGATATCGTTTGGTGGCGCACGGAAAAGCGGGAGCGAAGCCGCGAGGGCAAAAGCTAGTAAAAAAATAAATATCCTCCTATCACAAATCATAAAATAAACATATTACAACTTCTTATTTTCTGATTATCCTGAAGTTTTTCATCAGTTTTCATCGCAACTGAATAAATTGGTCCTTTGAACTGACTTAGAATATAAGACTAAAGACTTTATAGGAATTTTAGTTTCAACATCCTTTTGCAGCGTCATCTATGCCGCACCATTAGAACTAATCCTGCATCGCGCAATCAAAGTTCTCCGCGCGATTTGCATATACATATACGATAGCCCGAAATCATCTATCGGGCAATTCGGTGAGGGCCGGAGGATCCTCCCTTTTTAACGGAGGTTTCTAGGACTTTAGGGAAACCTCTATTGTCCGGACTAAGCGTTTCGCTTCGTCGTTTATACCGTGTACGTTGAAGGACTGGAACAATTTGCCTGCTGCGGTCTTCCCGTCCGATTATAATTTGGGTGTCTTCAAGGCTAGAGTGAATAGGTTCATAATAAACTGGTGCGCCTCACCATCAGAGATTGCATCACTGCTTACCATCAGGTAGGATTACAGTCAAGCACTAGTTTATATCAATTAAAAAAAAACCTCTAAACTTAGATACTATATTTCTGACAGTTCAGTCTACAAAAATTACAGAATCGCATACCGACATCCCAGCCCGACAAAAGTTAAACTGTTGCTGATTGTTATTGCTACACTTCGTTCCATCCACCTGTGGCATCCTCATCGTTCCATTGCAATCCTGGCTCGGAGAAAATGTAGAAAAGCCTCCTAATGAGTACTTGTCTCTCGGAAATCCGTCAATGCTATTCAGTCGAATAGCATCTACATCGCCTTCGTACATTTTACGTGATGCGCGCACAACTAAAAACACAATTTACAGATTTATTCTATGGTATAGATTAAGTCCTGTGAAATTACCTATTACTATAGCGTTTTTTTTTTCACGATGCAATGTATTTCTGAGAAGACCAAAACGCATGACAATATCGCATTTTGATGACAATAGCGGTCATTGCCCTTTCTCTAACAACTCTCTGCAGAAATCATAAATCATGATTTATTTGTAAAAAAAAAATAGCGTTACTAGCTTCTTTATGTCTTTAAATACGTTTGATTTTTAAAATAAGTGCTCAATTTATGAGGTTATAGGAATATTTCCTACAACATTATTCCAACATAATCAATGCATTCGGGCACCAGCGTTCCGGTTACTAGTTACTTACCTATAGGTCGAACCACACCATTTTGGGCTCGGTCCGGACAGTTACCGGACGGTCGAACAGCGAGCTATTCATTGCATGCCGTCCGTAAGCCCGCGCCTACGTTTTCGAATCCCGGCACCGCCTGCCACTCCTCCTCGCTCCGGACCATGGCCTGTACCAAGGCCCGGCGCGAGTGATCGCCCTAACGAGAGCACGGCGATGCTCTGCCCAAGCGTGTGCTCCACCGTGTCGTCTGGACGTTCCGCACAGTTGCGTAGGAAGAAGTTCACTGCACCAAGGACCGAAGATAGGTCGAAGTAGTTAGTTATGAAAGTCCATCCATTAAAGAAATACACGGAGGAACTAAAAAAAACTTATTTTGCTATCGTCAGTGAGACTAAATACGGTCTACTTACCTAGAAAAACGATAAGATTACTGCTACACTAATTCACTTAGAAGCTTTTAAAGATTGGAGACGTGAACGGAAAAAGCTACTCACAGGATTCCAGGAAAATTAAATAAAAACAAGAAGATGAACGGTACTCAGCTTAGTTTTAAATAAAAATTGTTTCAGGGCCCTTTCAATGGCGTTGCGAGGCTTTCTAATGAAAAAATCGGACAAAAATGTTTTTTTTTTTGTTGTAGTTACATAATAGCTTTGTGGTGACTTCTTATTGTGTATAGCGACTCAATTTTAAATAAAACCGAACTGTGAAATGAAAAGAAAATTCTGATAAGCTGGAGCAAATTCTGAGAATTTAATCTAAGGTGAATTTTTTGATTAAGTCGGAAATTATCTTTATTGGAACTTGGAACTTCGAAAGTAGTTCACATTTTTTCATACTGGAGAAAAGTTCATCTAGGAATATAACTACTACCTTTGGCTAGGTAGAGTAAATACATTCCTAGATGAACTACAATCATTACAGTAGCTGAAAGATAAACGCGGTAACCTACTGGGCCCAAAAACTTTAAGGGATAAGAAAACCGATTCGAGAAGAAAAAGAAGAAGCCCAAAGATTCCACTGCTGAACTTTGACCTCCCCCAAGCGTTGCTATTACAACCGGTACCCTGCGACTTCCATCCAGCGAAACGGCTCGGCCTTCATTTCATCATCAGACAACTTTCTAAGTGGCATTCGAGCAGTAATTTACATATAAAAAAACTAGCTGTTGCCCACGGCTTTACCGGCCGTACATAAAATATAGCCTATGTTACTCAATATAATAATAAAGCCGCTTTCTATCGGTGAATAAATTTTCACAATCGGACCAGTACTTCCAGAGATTACCTCCTACAAACAAAAAAACAAACTTTACCACTTTATAATGTTATAGTATATTATGGTATATCCATAATATACTATAACATTATAAAGTGGTAAAGTATACGTAATAAAATCATGGTATTTCATGCTCAATAAATCTCGTCGCTAGCATTGTTAAAAAAAATTATACGACGCATTTTTTTTTAAGTTCCCAAATATTTCATTTCAACTTCACTCACTCTGGCTGAAACGAGAAGAGTCAGACTTTTACTGGTTAAAACCCACCGGTGTTCATTCAAATGCCCTCCTCATTCCACATTCCAGAACCGCGGAAACTCTTCCGAACAATTCTGCACGCTAACATTCATACGTATTCTGAATCCTGGCGTTCAGGAATATTCAGTTGAAAACTCGCTTTAAACGCAGCAGTACTGGCTGAGCAATAGCGCGGATTAAACGGTCCATAGATGAATCTACACAGTCATACTGTGCAGTGGCGTAGATAGGCGCGGGCGAAATATATTTATATATTTACTTTTTTTTTTAATGGGCCGTCTATGACTAGTGGGTGTTGCCAGTGATGACTTACAATGAGCTTCATAAGAAGGCTCAAAGTCACCTACAGGGCAATGGAAAGCGTTATACTCGGAGTTTCCTTGCGTGATCACATCAGAAATGAAAATATCCGCAGGAGAACCAAGGTTACCGACCTAGCTCGAAGAATCGCCAAACTGAAGTGGCAATGGGCAGACATTGCAGGCAGAACAGATGGTCGATGGGAACGAAAGTTTCTGGAGTGGCGACCGCGTACTGAAAGACGCTGCGTTGGAAGGCCTCCTATAAGGTGGACCGATGACCTGGTCAGGGTCGCAGGAATCCGATGCATGCGTGACGCACAGGACCAGTCGTTGTGGCGACGCTTGGAAGACGCCTATGTCCAACAATGGACGTCTTTCGGCTGATGTGATGATGATGAAATGGGCCGCCGCCCACGGCCTAGCACCCAAAAGGGCCTCGCGTGGCCGTAGGCTCTATAACAACAAGGGTTTACTTTTATAATTTATAGGCTCACGTTTGACCACTATATCACCTTATGATGTGATCGAAGATTAGGCTGCGATAGTCGGTGTCTCGTTTTTCGAATTTATAAAACAAAACGACTTCGCCCAAGTCTAAATTAGTCCACACTACGCCTCTGATACTGTGCAATAAACGTTTAACTGACTGTTTACGAAGGCACAATGAGTGAGTTTGTATTGGAGACTTTATTCTGCTCATTTCTAGGGCTCTATACAACCATATTGTACTATGGGTGCACAATAGTTTTTTTTTTTTTTTTGGATGCAGTTAATCATTGAATAACTTATCCAGTTCCTGCTGGAGCAAGAGGAAGTTTAGAAGACTAAACCCCACCTGTGTTTTTTCAGTTGCCTTTTGCATTCGACGAACATGCTAAATATTTTGAACAATCCCGCAACACTAGCAGGCATCACCATTCATTTTGCTGACATCTCAGTGAGGCGCGTGTGGAACACTACTTGCCTTCGACTCTGGTCTTTAACGTATGACTAAACAGCAAGCAATGTTTAGCTAACTCGTGTGCCTTCGTTGGCCAGGAATCGTGCTACGACTTTCAATCTTCTGCGGTGGCGGTTACTGTGTAAGGAGATCTTCTTCGCTCACGGTTTCAGCCATCGCACACATTACTGCTTCGTAGAAGGGGCTCACTGCTTCCAAGTCCCTCTCGCTCCGTATCATGGCCTAAACCTGAGCAAAATACTAGAGCTAACCAACATCGCTCGTCTCTAGATCCCTATTAAATACTTTGAAAGTTGAAAGTAAGTTATGATATTAGTATTTAGCCCTTAATTCATTAAACCCCAAGCGAACCCCGGTGTTCGCTCTCTCATTTTCTTTCTATTGTGTCTCTAATTATGGTAGTCGAAAGGTTAATTAGATTCCACATTAAGTTACACCATATTTTTATCAGTCTGACGACAACAAGGCTACTTCTACTATATTTATGTAACCTCCATTAATATCCGACACTAAAAAAATACCCAGCCTTTTCAATCAGCTTTCTCATTAACCCAAATGTTCTGCTACACTTGGCCAATGTTTTCTTATTTCGATAAAAAAAAACGCGAAAAAAGGATTCGAACGAGGGTAGGAAAAATTGGAACAAGAGTTACTACCATGTTTTCGCACTGAACACCAACTTTTTTAATAACGCGCCATTATGCGAGTTTGGTATCACTTTCGATTCCATATCAAACCACTCTCGTACTTCTGTAACTTTTTCGTTTTTTGGACGGATTTAGATACTCACTGTTTAAGTTTTAGATGACTGTATTTTTGTTAGATAACAATTTCAATTAATATGACCACTGAGTTGACAGAGTTTTGGTTATAATATCGATAAATGATTAGTAAAAATTGATGTGATTGAACTCCAATTCGAGACGCTTAATCCATCATTAAGATATAAGTACTGTGCGTGCCTTCGCCACCATGCAAGAACTTAGCAGATAGTCGATGACGCATACTTTGACCCTGGTTCATAGTGGTGAACCCAATTTTTAAAGTTTGAACCATCAAACAGGCATGGCAGGCGGTCGCCTCCTTTTGCGAAGCAGTAATGCTAGCAAAGGAGGCCCCAGCCGCCACCGGGATTCCGATTCCGATTTCCGGCCACCGTAGAAGCGGGCGGATGGCAAGCAATGGAAGCTCGCTATCCGACCGTCCGGCAACTGTCCGGACCGAGCCCAAGTCGTCGACGGCGCGCACTGTTCCCGCGCGCCTCAAGGAACTGTCAGCAACAGCAGCGGCCCAGCTGGGTCGAAGCCTACTGACGCCAGGGTTAGCTCCGAAAGGTAGCTCGGTTTCGGTATGAAAGACAAGAAGGAACGGGATGGGTTTTTTAGTCAATAAGAGTCTGACACTATCTTCCGCTCCGCCCATTGGGATGATTTTTACCCACCAAAAAAAAACATAAAACTAATAACTGAGAGAGTGAGAGTGTCCGTTTTGGACTTGGAAAACGCAGCGTTGGAAAGGTCCCAAAAATTGGACCGATGACTTGGTGAGGGTCGCGGGAATCCGATGGGTGCAAGACGAACAGGACCTGCCGTTGACACTTGAAAGAGGCCTATGTCCAACGATGGACGTCTTTCAGCTGAAATGATGGTGATGATGAGTGAGAGTCTCTACGTGGAGCCAGACGGAATATCTAACTGAACCCACTCCGGTTCCATCAGTTGCCCTTCGCGTTCCAAGGCCGCGATGACTCTTTTGGATAATCGCCGAGCATAAGCGACACTACACGAATTTGGCTCAGCTATTGCTCCATTTATGATCCTATTATCCTCGGCTACGCTAGCGTAGCAACCCAGCGCTGGGCACGCCATAATTATGGCGGTATGTCCCTTCTTTGAGGCGTGACTGGAAAGATCTCACGGTGTCCTCACTTTCGACCGTCCGACCGTCCGGTAACCGTCCGGACTGAGCCCAAAGCGTCGACGCGCGTGTTCCACGCGCCTCAAAGAGTTGTCAGCAAACCGTAGGGGCTCAGCAGGGTCGAAGCCTACTGGGGCCAAGGATCTGCTTCTGAAAGGAAGATTCGGCCCCGTTACGAAAGGCAGCGAAGGAACAGGAGTGGATTTTCAGTCAGTAAAAGTCTGACACTATCCCCCGCACCACCCAAGGGCACGAAGTTGTCATTGGGTGATTATCCCATCTAAGAAAAAAGCGTAGACCCACTTTACGTCTTATAAGAGGGGGCCGTTACCACTGAGTGACCAAAAGGAAAGTAAATTTGCAATTATTTTATTCAAGACAAACATTCCTTCACCATACGAATAAGATTTATAATAAAACAGGTGCTTTGGCTTTCGTCCTTGGGGAATTCAGAGTATATTGATGTTTTCGTAATTTAGCCATCATTTTCTCCATGTTTTTTTCCCCCAGCTCACTGAAATGCGTAAATAATACGACAAACAGTAGTATAGGCCCGTGTTTGATTAACAAGAACACACTTGAATGAACACGATACCTTCCCTACTCTTGTTTTTAAAATCCCTCATTATTCTCTTTTTTACAGAAATAAAAAACAAACAAAGACGAAAGTTTTTGCGTAAAAGCGAAAATGTTTTTCGGGCATCTTACTTTAAAATATGGTGAAAGATGAATAAGTTTATTTTTTATTATGGCAATCCAGCCGGTTTCGACTATTCAGCCAGTGTCAAGTTGCGATATTTTTTTTCTATCTTTTTTATTTAAGGGGTTTCCGTACACAAATGCCACAGAATATATAAGTACAGAAGTGAATCTACATAAAAAACGCGCTCTAGCAACGCACACATAGACACCACTCACGGACACGATATCTATATATAATATAACTAGCTGTGCCCCGCGGTTTCACCCGCGTTTTTCTCGTTTCCGTGGAAATACCGAGATAAAATATTGAATATAATTGCCTCCCTCAATAAATGGACTATTGAATATTTAAACAGTTTTCAAATCAGATCAGTATTTCCCAAGATCACCGCGTTCATAAATGTATTTATTATACTCTTCAAAGATCATATACTTACAATCATCAACAAATATATTTCGAAAAAGATTATTACAGGATTTTATGTTGATAAAAAACTCTATGGCCCCGTAACTCATTAATAGGTACCAACTCTTAACATCTTACACACGTGATAACTTTTAAACGAAATATCCGATTGAGATGAAACAAAAAGTATTTTACTTCTACATAAATACTCTTGATAACATAATGCTTAATTTCGATAAAGATTAATATTACGATACATATTTAACGTAGTTTTTTTTCTTCAGACG
This sequence comes from Mythimna albipuncta, assembly GCA_929112965.1. Classification (NCBI taxonomy): domain Eukaryota; kingdom Metazoa; phylum Arthropoda; class Insecta; order Lepidoptera; family Noctuidae; genus Mythimna; species Mythimna albipuncta. Next base: position 16,633,405 of record OV815969.1, read on the forward strand.
ATTTAATAATTATTTTGAACACAAAATAGGTTATTGTGATTAAACCATGATAGCTAGATATATGTTCTCGCGGACTTTTTTGTAGGTCTTAATGGGATCTACAACCCCATCGTACATCATTTTGTTCTATTGTCAATAGTTTTTGCAGCGCACGCAAAAATAGGTTTTCGATTTTACACCTTGTGTTACAAAATAGCAATTTTATTACGGATCCCTAATTTTGAAAAGAAAAAAACATAGCCTATAGCCTTCCTCGATAAATGGACTACCCAACACTGAAAAAATCATTCAAATCGGACCAGTAGTTCCAGAGATTAGCGCGTTCAAACAAACAAACAAACTCTTCCGCTTTATAATATTAATATATAAATATATAATATAATATATATATATATATATATATATATATATTATAGTATAGATATAATAATATTCCACAAATATCACACAACGCCGTCTAGTCCCAAGCTAAGCAGAGCTTGTGTTATGGGTACTATACAACTAATAAACATACTTATATATTCCTAAATACATACATATTACAGATAAATTACACCCAAACACAGAACAAATGATTATGCTCATCACACACATTTGTCCTGGGTGGGAATCGAACCCACGACCTTCGGCATAGCAGTCGGGGTCACTAACCACTAGACCAACAGGCCAGTCCAATCTAAAGGCGCCTCGGCCCGCTCGTCGAACAGTTCAAGCTCAAACGCTCATTAGTGTGCGTCCACCGAGCGTAGGTATAAAAAGTGAAGTACATACATAAGATTGTCTTCTGTACCTATCTATTTTGTGCTAATGCGACGATGTTTTAATCCGGTCGTACCTTATTATCTACGCTATAATCACAAAAAATATCAACTTTCTTAAATCTATAAAAGAATTATAAAACTTTTGCTTCACTGCTTCAATGCTTTTCGCTAAGATGCAATTAAAAACGCCTAGATCCATTGCGTACAATTTCAATTACTTTAAAAGCATGTTTCCCTTATCTTTGTATCGATCACATTCCACCAAGATATGCTGTACGTCTTACTTTTTCCCACATACCTCACAGTTAAGTGTCCACACACGTGCCACAAAAAAGTCACTTCAAGCTTCTTTGGTGCGCTTCAGCGTTTTTTTGTGGCGGCTTTTATTGTGACAGCTTTTTTTCGTGCCCCATGTGCGGAGACACTAAGTGAGTCAGTTTTTCGCATGAGGTAAGCAAAGTTGTTTAGTAGAATGTGTCCTGACCGCAAATAATATTTTTGTTTTCTCTTATTAAAAAAATGAAAGAATGACGACAAGCGATGATCACCGAAGCCGTCGTCACACACTTTATCTCAAAAATGATTTAGGTACTTGCTTGTTTCTAAAATCTAAATCACGTCTTACCGTACCCAACCTAAATTTGGAAAAAAAAACAAAACTTCTTGAAAAAATCTTGTACAGTTTAGCCACAAAATAGATAGGTACAGAAGTCAATCTACATACAAAGCACGCTCGAGCAACGCAAACATAGACACCGCTCACGGACACGATATCTCGGAGCGCCTCGGCCAGCTTGTCGAACAGTTCCGGCTCAAACGCTCATTAGTGTGCGTTCACCGAGCGTAGGTATAAAAATGAAGTACATACATAAAATTGTCTTCTGTACCTATCTATTTTGTGGTTTAGCTTACAGGATGTTACGTGACTTGAAAATAAATTTAACTTGTACAGGGCTGTTATAAAACGCTCTCAAAGTTTCTAACTCTAAGGGCACATTAATGATAATATAAATACTTCTGAGACGTGCTCGAGGTTGTTCTACTGAACATAATAATTACTTTACACTGAGATAGTAAAATGAGAAAGAACACCATCCCATTTTTAGGCAAGTAACGTTGAATACAGAAGACTACCACTACCTCATACGCTTTCATCATCATCATCATCATCATTTCAGCCGAAAGACGTCCGCTGTTGAACATAGGCCTCCCAAACGCTCTCAATTCTGATAAAAGGAAAGTGTGCTAGTGTGAGTCGGACTCGCGTACTGAGGGTTCTGTCCAAACTACAATTCTCGAACAGTGACTCAATGATTTTGTCGAATTACAAAGAAGTATTTTTTTTTTATAACGGAGGAGGTAATTACAAAACTGTTTTCAAAATTTATACCTCCTATCCTATACCTTGCTTTATGCCTTATATTAGGATTCTGGGTCAACGGGAAGTAGCCTATGAATTTTATTTTCTTTGAGACATATTACATAAATGTAGATATTACTAATAATAAAGAATACATTTATTCCAAGTTAAATAAGTTTCTTTTACAAGTATGCCTTTAGAACCACATTCTGGACTGCTTACTGTTATACCTTCAGAAAACCTTCTGGTCCGGTCGAAATGTATATATTTTTTTAAGATGGAAAATCTTCCAATAACTTCTTGCGCTCTATGGCGAAGCGGGAGGGATTGTCAGACTTTTACTGATTCTTTGCTCTTGCATTCCAAGACCACAAGTTTCCCTTTCGGAAGTAACGAACCCAATAAGTAAAATAACTTTGTCGAAGTCCTTAATAACTGTATTGATACTATTTCTAGTCTGTCCAAGCAGCCACTTTCTTAGACAATTTCAACATAATACACTGAACAGTTTTGTCTATATAGGACGAAGTAGGTGTTACTCGACAACTAAGTCTTGGTAAATTAGCTTTCGTGCAGCGAAAGTTATTGCTACGAATTTAGTTGTAACACTTACTTTTCTTATTGTTCTATGTTTGGCGGTGTTTTTCCGTCGTGACTTTTAGTTTTATCTAATCCAGAATTTACTAGCTTCTGCCAGCGGCTTTGTCCGGATAGTTCCCGGGATGTCATGATATTATTCCAGGACGTGGTCTATCTCCCGCCCTTGAATGCGGCGTGAGGGCGTGTCAGTCACTTTTACTGACTACAAACCCACACCTGTTCCTTCTTTGCCATTGTTCCGGAGCCTCAGGGATCTCTTTCGCATCACCAATGGCCCCAGGACACGGTCTACCTGTGTCTCAGAAGTAAGTAAAACCTTTTTAAATAAACTCTTATAAAACTGTTGCCTCACATTGGAATTTATTTCTATGCCGTGTGTGTACAAATATGTTTTAGAGGAACTGAATGTAAATTACTGCAACCATCCGTTTAAAAAGAAGAATCCTACAAACTCTAGGCCAGACGAGTGTTACGCCTGATCCGGGCAACTGCCCCATAGATGATTTCGGGTTGTTGTATAGGTATGTTCAAATCACGCAGAGAACTCTAATTGCGCAATGCAGGATTTCGTCGTGTAGTTCATTTGGCGCAATAGATGTCGCTACAATGTGGACGGTTTAATGACACCGAACAACTTATATCTAAGGCCCTATAAATATTTGTTCCATACAGGAATGAAACCAACGATACGTAGCACAGCAACCAATCTTTCAATCACAGTGTCAACCATACCTCCTTAGTTCGTCCTTAATTAATTCCATCAATTTACAAACTAACTCGTTTATAAAATAACAGGAGTAACAGACAGTAACAATTAAAAGTTCTAACACTTTGATAAACTTAAATTAATGTGTTGCCACTTTCACTACTGTTATAAAAGGTCAGTTTGGTCCTCTCTCTCACACTTGAACAAATGACATAAGTTAGAAAGAGATGGCACAAAGTTGTTAAGAGCAATAAATACGTCTTGAAGCATTAGGTTTGTTTATGCGAAATTGATATCAGTGTCGGTCGGAATTTTCGCAGTTAGCGATCGCTTGTTGTGATTCAGTATATTTATGTTTGAATTTAATTTCCACTGACTGTTATGGATGGAAATTAAAATAATGGAAAGTGAACATTGGCTGGCTCTTTCTCTCTCTAGATATGCCTCTCCTCTCTTTGAAGAGGCCAAGTGATATGCATAGTATGTATACTTTTTACTTATTTTTTTTTTGTGTACTTTTTGGAGTACAATAAAGTTTATTCTAATCTATTCTAATACGTATATGCCATAGTCAGATCTTAGAATTGGTCAAATTATGATATGCCCGAATAAAACTGACCACATCGTTTAATCGTTAACATTTGATGATATGTCAATCCTCGTTTGACCATATTGTCATTAGATGATTTCCCCACCATAAAAAAAACATATTATCATTGATGAAGGATTTCAATGATAATACTGGTGAAGCTAATATAAGCGTGTTAATAAAAGGTCTAAAGTAAGTAGGCAAAACGAAGATAAAATTACCATCAAAATTTAACGTTTAAAACGATCTGGCCAGTTTTACTTGACCATATCATGAAATGATCGATTTCTAAGATCTGGCCACATATACAAGGTGTAAGGGACAGCCCTCCACAAACTTTAAGTGCTTGCTCAGTAGACGAAACTGAACAACCTTCCACAAAAAAATTTTTCATGATATGAAAAAAAATTCGGCCTCTCCCTAAAAACTGTCCAATCATGTTTATTTTCTATGGTGAGACGGATTTTTTTTTTCGTTTTTTGAAAAAAAAAATTTGTGGACGGTTGTTCAGTTTCGTCTATTGAGCAAGCCCTTAAAGTTTGTGGAGGGCTGTCCCTTACACCTTGTTTACAACGTATACCTATATCTACTTAATCTACGGAAAATAAAATATGTGGTTACCATAATCACATCACACTTTATACTATCACATTAATATTGTAAAGGCGATTTGTATGTGTCTGTCTGTTTGTTACTCCTTCACTCTCAAACGGCTGAACGTATTTAAATGAAATAAATAAACGGCACACGGGTAGATCACGTCCTGAAGTAGTACATAGCATACATTTTCCCTATATAGGTTTTTTTTTATAGCGTTTTGGGTGTATAAAATAATTTTGTACTTCAATGCGGGCGAAGTCACTGGCAGCAGTACAATCTAAATATATGATACAGTCATACAAAAACAGATAGAAGCCCTTCTGTTACTCATTTTAATCCCCTTACAGTATCATGGATATTTTATTTTATTCTCCATAAAAGGATATCTCTCTAATTGAATTAATATGCCATGTCATGCCCTTTCTAAATTTGAAATTCTTTTTTCCTTAAAAAACGTTGCCCCTTTGATGTTATCAATTGAGTAATAAATAGAACATTTACCCTCAATTTGCAAATGACTTTGAATTTTTGTTCGAAATTCAAGTCAAGTGATTTAATTGCTTTTCGATAAATAAGTCAGCAGTGAGCGGGGCTGTATGGATAGGTCAATGGAATGGAATGGATGTAGCAATGATCTAAATTTTCTGGATATAGTGATGCGCATTTTCTGGATATAGTCTGCCGCATGTCTAACGAGCTGTGGGCGCGTAAAACGCTGGATTGGTGCCCGGACACAGCAACGCGGGGCCGAGGCAGACCACGAAGGAGATGGCGGGACGACCTGGATGGCTTCCTTAAGAACTGGAATGAGAAAGCGCAGCAGTGCGGGAGGTTCCTGTTCTGAATTAAAGCGGAAGTGACGCCCGGGTGTCGCCACTGTGCGGAACGCCCGGAGGACACGGTGGAGCACACAATCGCGGTGTGCCCTGCTTGGGCGGAGCATCGCCGTGCCCTCGTGGGGGTGATCGGCGGCGGAGACCTCTCGCGCCGGGCCTTGGTCGAGGCCATGGTCCGGAGCGAGGAGGAGTGGCAGGCGGTCGCCGACTTCTGCGAAGCAGTAATGCTCGCTAAAGAGGAGGCCGACCGCAACAGGCAACGGCGCTCTCGCCGCCGCCGCGCCGTCGGGATTCCGATCCCTATTTTCAGCCACCGTAGGCGCGGGCTTACGGACAGTGAGCAATGGGTAGCTCGCTGTCCGGCCTTCCGGACCAAGCCCAAGTCGTCGACGGCGCGCGCTGTTCCCGCGCGCCTCAAGGAGTTGTCAGCCCAGCCGGGTCGAAGCCTACTGGGGTCAGGGTTATCCGAAAGGGCGCTCGAGCCCCGGTATGAAGGCTTGAAGGTACGGGATGGGTTTTTTAGTCAGTAAGAGTCTGACATTATCTCCCGCTCCGCCCAAGAGCGGGGGTTGTCATAAGATGATTTTTCCCATCGAAAAAAAAAAGCAGTGCGACAGTGTGGGCTAAATAAAAAAAAAGAAAGTGATGCGCAGCAAAACCAAATAAAAATAGTACAAAATTATTGCTCTGGCATACAGGAATAATACTTGAACAATTTTGGAAGCATCACCGCTATCCACAGTTTAATACGAAAACGTGTAAATATTTAATAAGTTATGTTTTCATTTGTGTTAGTAGTAGATTTAGTAAACTTTAGTTGGTAGATATCATATTGTAGTTTTACTTAGTTTACACTCAAAAGCATTTTGTAGCTTTCTGTATTAAAGGACTGCACTAGCATGAAACTCCGTTTCATTATAAATTGTATTTTTTGTTTGTTGCTTGTTTTCTTGGAGGCCTTTAATAAACAAAATTTGACAAGCTCACGTTTGACCAACGCCATCACAAATAAAGTGTTAATTGAGTTTATATTAATTTACACTAAGACTGTATACTACATTGGAACTGGATGTACTTTTTCTCTGCTTCACCCAAAGGTTGACTGGCATTAAGGCGTATAGTCCCTTGAACCATCTGGCCGAAATTATGTGAACGCAACTCTCGCACTCGCCTAGTACGCAAATCTGTGCATTTATTTGCGGCCAGCAGCGCCCGTAAAGCGCTTTAAATCTCTTCATTTCTGTGCGAGATATTGATTGATTTACGTATGCAATGTTCACTTTGAAGAATATTTAACCACCAATTTTTACGTGTAAAAATGTTTCTAAAGATCCAAGCCGTTTCGAAGGAGTAGGGAAAAGTTGCGAAAAGTTGCGAAATTGCTAATTTTTTTTTTTTTGACAACAGTTTTCATTGCACGAAAAAATCAAATGTTGATATTATTGTTCATGAATCTATAATAAACATATATTTTTTTCAAACCAATTGACTTAGCCGTTACGGAGGAGTAGGCCTCAGAAAATCACTGTTTTATGGCACTTTTCGGGCGCTAGGCCCTTAAGTCCGCCTCTGTACTTTTGTGTGCATAAAGCATTAAATAAATAAATAAATGGAAACCATAAACCAAAAAAATATTTCAATTTCCAACCTTGTCGCATTCCGCAATCTTGTCGATGAATTCGATGAGGGTAAAAGCTATCATACCTAAAAGTAATCTATTTTCTCTCCTGTTTTAATAGTACATTTTCTAGTAACAGAAGTCAAGCTTTATACATTTGTCTATACCCATTTATAACCTTTCTAGTCGAGAGTAAATGGAAAAGGCTTCCCACATAAATTTTTACTACGACCCGTACTTAAAACATACCTATTAGGTACCAAGTCAAACGTAAAAATTCTAAACATTACCTGTGTTTTTACAGACAACCTTTTCTGTATTACCCACTTTAAAATTCCGGGGCGCGTAAAAACTCAGTTTTTATTAAAATAATCCGCGACAACCTTTTTATATTTCTTCTACTGAAATTAATTACAGACTTTATGGTTTTAATACGAGCACAAAATTGAAACCCGAAATGACCTTTATCCTAATTAAGCATACCTTCATTAAATTTTAGGCAAATAAAATGACACCTGCAAATAAGATTATCTAATGAAGTAAAACAGATGGAACAGCTGGGTTAAGGTCCGTTTACACGAAGAGAGTTGCTCGCCCGAATTGCGACGTAAACGCGCCTGGACGTTATAAAGTTATAAACAGTGATTATCAAATTCAGCAAGTGCTCGCGCAGACATAGGTCAGGATTGCTAGAAGTTCACTACTATTCTCTATTCTGTCCTTGATGAGAAACTTACTCCATTATGACAAACTTACCGACTTACCTCCGATCTGTCTCATCATTCTCTTCCCCTATCCCAATTTATTTCATGAGCCTCTTTCTTCTTATACTATCTTTCGCAACCAATACAATAAATATTCAATAGCAATCCACATTCTTTTCAAACTTGCCTACCTCATACTTAAAGCACAGACCAGACGGTTGCAATCCAGCATCCCAACTAGTTTAAACCCGTGTATCATCCAGGACATTCAACGCCTTTTGCTGTGGACTGCATTTTTCCAACCACAGTGGCGAATTTGCGAACGTGTTGGCACGTGGATTAAATCTATGTAGCCGCAACATAATTCAAACACACAAACCAAGCGCCAACCAGGGTGACCTCTTTGGAACGCTGGATTGCAACCATCTGGTTCATCTTTAAATTTAACTCGTTTGCTGTCGGCATAAATGTCTTGTCTTTCCGTTCTTCTCTATTTAGCGCCATCTGTAGTCACTGTCTTTCCCAATAATTAATCATTTACATAGTCCAATGCCCATTTATAGTTTCTTGGTTATTCTAATAGCAATGCGCATTCGAATCAAAATACGGTAACATGATTTTTTTTTCCTAATCTTCTCTATTTGTCGCAATCCCAGAAGTTACTTTCTCGACTGAATGACGACTTGAATGACGTATTTTACAATTTAGTCAACATTTTTATAGTAACAATTTACATTCTTGTCAAAGCTTACTTACCACATACTAATTTGTGTCATGTCTTCTACATAATACTTCTCTTTAGTCGCCATCTCAATCGCTCCCTCTTTCACTATGCTACCTTTTACACAGTCCATCTATCGTTTCTTTGATTTTTCACTGCTCTAATAGCAATTATTTATTCTTATTCTTGTCAAACCATCTTGTTATTATTTTCTTGTTTTTTTTAAATCTTCATTTGGAATGGTGTAAAAATATTCTGCTTCCATGCAACTCTTTTGTTGCTATCACAATATAATCACCCTCTTCCTGACCATGTCATCTTATGCACAGTATAATCATTATTTCCTTGCTGTCAATTGATCCAATCTACATTATTATCGAAACCATCCTACCTCATAATTAATTTTTGTTTGCGATTAGTGTCGCATGTTTCGTCCGCAATTTTTTATTTCTGTTTCAGAGTAAGTTAATTTTATCGTCTATCTTTATATCTGTCTACATTTATAATCAAATCTTTCCTATGCTTAAAATATCTATGCAATTAAAACCTATAATATCGTAAAGTTGAAGCAATAAAGTGAAACCGTGGCGTTACCGACTTCGCCAGATGCTGCATAGTTATTTTACTTTGATTAATTGTTTCCTTAACAAATGTTTCGAGTTTAATATCACTTGCAAATGAATAAGGATGTTCTATCACGTGGTGGAGTTCAGAGATATATTTCGTAGCATTCGTAATTTGTTTAAGAGTATTTTCGTCACCTACGCGTTAATTTAAGATGACAGTTCAATTATTTATAGTAATTGAGATGATTATTTACTATAAAAACTTCATTTATTTAATCGTTCATATACACAAAACGATTTCAGAACACATTAATTGTACTTACAGCTTAGGAGTGAAATAAAATAGCTACAAAACAAGGGTCTTTAAGTCAAATATGAATAGGTTTTAAGCTTACCATCAGATGAGGTAGTATAGTACGAACCAATCTATCACACTAATAATATAAGGCAAAAATTTGTGTGTGTGATGGTGTGTCTGCTTGTGTGTGTTTGTTATATTTTCACGCTCGAAGGGCTGAAGGGATTTCGATGAATCTTGGCACACTGGAGTGGTGAGAGACCATTTTCTTGAATATCATATACGATTATTCCGGGAGTATATTATATTCTATTACCCCTTCGGACCAACTACTCCCAGTTTTATGTTTATTTAAATACGATATTTTTGGTAAAAAAAAAAAAATGTGTCGAATAGTTATTGCTACGATTTACGGAAGCAGAGCAAGTAACCGAATACACGTGTGAAACCGCGGGAGACTGCTAGTCAATAATAAAAAAATACATATGAACATCGCACATTTTTAGTACTAAATGAATAGCTTTGTAATTAACCAGCCAGTTAGAAAACTAAGCGAGTATTTTTTGCTACATTTTTCATTGACATAGAGAATGGTATGACCGCTCCCTCCAGATAGTATGTGAATGAGGCTTAAAAAGTGTGAGAGAGATAAAAATATTCGAGATGCTAATGTGTTTTTCTGGAATTCTGTTTAGGGCACGCAATAAGGTGAATCGATAATTTGATGTACGGAGTACACTGGTTCACAGGATTGGTCGATGTGGCAATACTTAGTGCCGCAGGGCATTACGTGACCAGGCCGCGTGGCCAGTGAACAGCCAGAAAGAAAACAGACTTAAGCGCAGCGCTGGCCACAGCGGCGAAATCCAAACAGGTACAATGGATTAAAATCCAATGACTGGATTGTTAATTTAATGTACTGCGCTCCCGACTCGTCGCTGCAGCCAGCGCTGCACTCTAGGCTGTTTTCTTTGAGAATAGCACGCCAGATCACTGCGGCCAACTAATTCTTCCGTGACATTTGTGCGCGCATTAGGCGGCCAGCGGCCAGGCAGGCAGCAGGAAGGCATCGCGACTTAGACGCAGCATAGCTGCGTGTAGCTACTGCAGCTATGTGGTCTTGGTCACTTGGGGGAACTCTAAGTGTTAGAATTGGACGTCGTCTGGCTGAAATTATGATACTCAGTCCATTTCCATATATCCTGTCACAAAACTAGTAAATAATTTAGTTCTTTTTATTATCTACAAGCTAACTTAGCGAACTTCGTAGCGCTTTGTAGCGTAGATATAGCCAACCGATTGCGATGAAACAAAGCCTAAATAATAAAGTAATTTACATACAACTTTAATGTTTAAAAGGTCTCTTCAACTTCATCGATTTCGTACATACATTTAACGAAATGCGCGCACAGGCGCGCACAACTAAAAACTTCTACACACTTATTATATGTACCTACAGACTAGCGTCTGCCAGCGGCTTCGACCGCGTGGAAACAGTTTTTCCTTTAAATTCCCGTTTCTTCTCTTTAGAGCATGAATTTTGGAAAATCCTCTGTCACTGTTTGCTTACGTCATAAAAAGACACCTTGTGCACAATTTCACGTTCCTAGTCCCAGTAGTTTTGGTATGTCAGTCAGCTTCTCCTTTTGTATACCTAAAGGTGTAACAACTTTACAACTTTTGTTACAACTTTTTTTTTTTGACGTTACGAGCATGGCAGTTGAGAGTTTATCATGCTCACTCAAATGTCTCGCTGTTGGTGGCACGTGTTTAGGTCGTTCAATTCCCTTCAAAATGGTTAAGCTGAGTGAGGCTGATGCACGCGTCATGCTCGTGAACGGGTACCGTCAGATGGGACTGGTCATCTCTTAGCTGCCAGTGGCTTAATTCAGTTTCTATCTTTTAATTATGTTACATTTTTATTTCATTATCGACATTGTGCTCACATGATAGAAGCAAGAAGTAATATGTAACCAAGCATTACATGTAACACATAATATGATTTAAAGGAGTGTCCATGGAGTTTCTTGCACGTTCTTCTCCATAGAGACCTACTCTTTGGAACGTGCAATTTAGCTTCACTTTTCTTGGACTGACCGACATTTGACTATTCAAAAGTGCCTGTAAATGGTCTATTTGAAATAAATGCTTTGATTTTGATTTTTTGATGTAAGGGACAGCCCTCCACAAACATTAAGGGCTTACCATACAAAATAAATAAACTTGATTTGACAATTTGTATGGCGAAGCCGATTTATTTTTTCGTTTTCTGAAAAAAAATTTTTGGAAGGTTGTTCAGTTTCGTCTACAGAGCAAGCCCTTAAAGTTTGTGGAGGGCTGTCCCTTACACCTTGTATGTCATCACTTCATTACATGGCCAAATAAAACTGCCAGATCGTTTTAAACGTTAAAGTTTGATGGTATTTCAAAACTCGTTTGGCCTACTTACTGTAGACATTTTATTATCATTGAAATCCTACATCAGGGATATGGCCAAACAAGGCATAGGTACATATTATTAAATGTTAATGTTTAAATGATCTGCACGCTTAGCCAAGTTGTTATACTGCAATCGTTAACGCTGTCGAAAAGTGATGAAACGTATATGAATGACGTCATCTCAACGTAAAGTCGCGTGGTCAGAACAAACGAATAGACAATTCGTAGCCAAGTTCTCATCGTTCAAAATCGTTTCTACAATGTTTAACGCTACATCCTTTGTTATACAAACGCTACATTGTAGAACGAGCGGCCGACTCAAGTTCATCAACATGGCTACCAACTTATCGTTTTTTACAATTGCTGTCACTGAGGCGTTACCGATTAGAGAACGGAAATCGATACAAACTGGTTATAACTTGGCTAGGGGGGCTGGCCAGTTTTAGTTAGCCATATCACAAAGTGATCAATTCTACGTTCTAGCCACGACATATATATATGTAGATCTATGATATTTGCGGTGTTCTGTAACACCGAACTAATGCAAATCATTTATCCATCAACACACATAACTTTCATACTATCCACAAAATTGATGGCTTCAATTTGTAGACACATCCTAAGTTTCTTTCCTCTTGCAAACTTTCCCATTAAGTAAACTAATAATTAGGCCGACTTTTGCGGTAAACATTAAGTTTGGTAAGCAAACAGAATTAACATTGATCTGATTTGAGAAAAATTAGTGCTAATAGCTGAACACATTGGTTTATTAATGGCGCTGGTCATTAACAAAAAATAAATAAATTGCAGTATCAGTGACTAGCTTTTACCAGCGGCTTCGCCCGCGTACATAAAATATAGCCTTTGTCACTCAAGAATAAAGCAACTTTCTATCGTTGAAAAAATTGGATGAAAAAGGAATGACGTCATCTTAACGTTAAATCACGAGATCAAAACAAACGAATAGAAAATTCGTAGCAAAGGTCACATCGTTCAAAATGATAGAATAAAATGTTATCGTTTCTACAATGTTCAACGTTACGTCCTTTATTATACAAAAGCTACATTGTAGAACGAGCAGCCGACTCAGGCGCGTCAACATGCTATCAACTTATCGTTTTCTACAATTGCTGACACCGAGGCGTTACCGATTGGAGAACGGAATTCGACACAAATCGGTTGTAACTTGGCTAGGGGGGCAGTACTTTCAAAGAACCTATAAACAAAAAAAAAAAAACTTTACCCCTTTATTATAATAGTGTAGATTATGAACATAATGGTTTTGTATACCGTAAAAGTTCATGTAAAGGTAAAAATAATTGGATATTCAATATCTATTTACAAATATCTCATTTCAAATGTTACTAGTTCACTTTAAAAAAGGTTTGTACACTGAATGTATCATATCATATCTCAAGCAGCTACCTGCTTTACTTTTCTATGTATTCAGATACTACTAGTGGAAAATTTTGGGAAACTAATCTAACCTATGGGACAAGTTTTGTCCGCGGGTTTGCCCACGTGATAAGTGTATTTTTTTTTTAATTGTTGATAGGTTCGCGCTTGACCGCTATCTCACCTGATGGAAAGCGATGATGCGGTCGACGATGGAGCGCGCTTAACTAGAGGAAACCTATTCACTCTCGACTTAAAGATTCCCGGGTTGTAGCTATCAGGGAACACAGACTCTGGTAAGGAATTCCACTCCCTAACTGCACGCACAATGAATGTGTTCCCAAAATGTTTTGTGCGTGTAGGTGGGATACCATGTACCGGTGGCGCCACCATGTACCGGTGGCGTACGTCTGGTAGTCCGATGATGGAACGAGCTAGGCGGGATTAGATTATGCAATTCCGACGCACAGTCCCCGAAATGCAACCGGTAGAAAACCGACAGGCTAGCGACTCTGCGTCGATGCTCAAGATTTTGAAGCCTCGACTCGACGAGTGTATCATCGCCAATTATCCTTCTGGCTCTTTATTTTCCCAAGGGAACTAAATATCTGGATGAAAATTATTATATTTACAGGTTATAGTCTAAAAGTGTGCAAAGTTTTATCAAAATCCGGTAAACGGTGCTGGAGACGTAGAAACGGACACTTTTTCATTTCTCTTACGCCACGGCGAGTGGCGAGCGGCGCGGCGCGGCGAGCGGCGCTATGAACAGCGTCTCGTGGCGTGCTTCAAACATTTTTATACATTCTTCTTACCGCTTACTGCCCCGCGCATGGATTCCTCTCTCAGCGGCAAGGCTATGAACGGGCCGTTACCCTTTTAAGTATATATAGTAGCGTGGTTGCCAAAGAAATGGTTACTGGTGGTTGCTGTCCAAATTGGCGTCTATAAAGACAGTTTACTTTTTTAAGAAGAATAAATAATACAAACATAATAATATTAAATATTAGGTAACTGTTTAGATATACAAACCACTACTAAGCGTAGAAGTACTCGTCCACATTTCTGTCATCCGAAAATACGTTCAGAAAACTGGCAAAATTTATCACACTGAATGGCAGTGCTAATTTTATGGGCAAAGAACGAGTCAGCCCTCTGGTTAGATTAACTGTTTCAGAGGCTTTTAACAAAGGATTAAGATAATAGAAGGCGTACTTCAAAATGTTTAAACATGTTATTTAATTTTTTATTAAAAGTAGAAAGGTATTTTCGTATTTTTAATGTTGTACTTTGTATCTACTATAAATAAAAAATTACCTAGCTGGACACGAGAGTACATACTCTTTGAAATATTATCAAATTTTTTACATTCAGTATTCGATAAGAATTTTGTGAACGAAGTGTGTGTTTGAACAATGCGAAGACATTTTTAAAGAGAAAATTTAAATGCAATGAACTCTATTTGGAACTTGAAAAATAAAAGGAAATTTTGGTCAAAAAGTAACCAAAAAAAAAAAGTTTAGCTTGGGACTAGACAGCGTTGTGTGATAGTTGAGGAATATTATTATTATATAGGTATCTGAATGCAAGTCCAGAATGGATTAAAAGGTCATTAGAAAGTCCTTTAACCTTTAGTCCTTTAACCCTTATAGACATAAGGGTCCACAAAAGTTTTTGCTGACACAAAATCTGGGATATAGGGACCGAAAAGTTATTATTCCTTGTTACACCATCCCTTTTTTGTAAACGAAGCGAATCGTTGATTGCTACACGATATAGGATTGTTAAAGTTTGTGAGTAAATCGTCATTTTTTGTTCATTTACTTGTTTACATGTAAAATACACCATTAGGCTGCAGGAGTTCGCTTCTGTATTTTTGTGTGCAGAATTAAATAAATAAATATAGTGTTAAAGAGATAATGCGGCTCCGTAACGCAATGGGTCACTATAGGAACACGTAGGGTTTTAGTCAGTAAAAGTCTGTCATTCTCTCTCGTTCCACACAGAGCGTGAGAAGTAATTTGAAGAATTCAAACCTCAAAAATTCAATTATTGTGTATCTTATTTATTTATTTACTTATTAAACTCTTATTTTTTTTATTTGTACACAGACAAACACTTAAAAAATTAAATTAACAAACACAGAAAGAAGAGAAGCAAGGTAGTTACTACTTATTTTATTTTATTTTTTCTCAAAAGTCTGTGCTCTCACGGACATAAAAATAATATTGTAATTTTTTTTAATTAGAATTTTGGTTGCAAGAAACTACAGCAAAAGTAGTTATCAATCACCTAATGTCTACTGTATTGATTAATGCTTCTTCAGCTACGCTAATTTGAAATTATCCTATAACCTAATCCAGATACACTCGTGTACGATAATTTATAAAAAATCTGAGACAACAAACAAACAGACAGGTAGAGTCACTTTCGAATGTACAATATTAATATGGATCCGGAAGTATCAAAAGAGTTTTAACATCTCCATTAATTCAGATCTATTTCGGCACAACCCTGGGCCGTCACAAAAATGACAGTTCTTTATAACCCTTTCCTTTCATAACAAAACATCATAAAATAAAAAAAACGAGCGCCCTTAACGACCACGCATAAGGATATGAGATAAATCTCTATACACAAACACATCCTAGAATAACAAACAGTTAAATTACTCCTTGTCAACGGCCAATGATTTTTTAGTAGCACCGAAATAAATTAGAGGAGTCTTAGTTCTATTTTAGGGTTACCGGGACTGTTATAGTATTTTAGGGTTATTGTTTACCGATTTTTATTGTAAAAAGTAATAGTGGGCTTTTATTTCGGTGGGAAAATCAACAAATGACATCCCCGGCTCTTGGGCGGAGCAGGAGATAGTGTCAGACTTTTATTGACTAAAAACCCAATCCTGTTCCTGCGTTGCCTTTCGTGCCGGGGCTGAGCTATCTTTCGAAACTAACCCTGGCTCCAGTAGGCAATAATAGTGGGCTTGATATTGACCAGTTTTGACGTCAGATTTATTCTAACATTTAAAATGTACAAAGCTTTGAGCACATGCGTAGGGTAGCCAGCCTCTCGGTGTTTTACAGGATGCATTTTGAAGAGTGTGCGCAGGAACTGCATGACTTGATTCCACTATCTCATTTCTACCATCGGACAACACAACGAACAGTGAGTCCACCCTTACGTTGTTTAAACCTCTACGGTCCAGACCAAGCGTTTTGGCTCGTCGTTTATACCGCGTACATCGAGGGACTGGTACAATTTCCCTGCTGCGGTCTTCCCGTCCGAATATAATCTAGTTGTCTTCAAAGCTAGAGCGAATGGGCTCTTAATATATTAGTCCCTGCCTCGGTCTTCCCGTCCGTCTATAATCTAGATATCTTCAAGGCTAGAGCGAATAGGCTCCTAATATATAAGTGCGTCTCACCATAAACGATTGCATCACTACTTACCATCAGGTGGGATCGCAGTCAAGCACTATTTTACATCAATAGAAAAAATGTGAATATGAATTTTTGTTTGTAGATTAGATACTTTTACGCCTTAACAGCTGAACGGATTTAGATGTAACTTGGAGTTTGTAAGTATTGGTTTAAAAGTTCGCCATTCCCTTTTGCCCCAACAATCTAAGAGCAAGAAAAGTCATTTCATGATTTGTCACTTAAGAAAGGGTAGGTATTTTTTGTAAAAAACGTGCTGTACCTTGGGATATTTTTCACATTTCACACAACTTTTTTCACACAACGATTTTTATTCATACAGAATGTAATTGACAACCCTGAAGATCAGGGACCCAGCCGGGTCGAAGCCTTCTGGGGCCAAGGTTATCCGAAAGGGCGCTCGAGCCCCGGTATGAAGGCTAGAAGGAACGGGGTGGGTCTTTTAGTCAGTAAGAGTCTGACACTATCTCCCGCTCCGCCCAATGGCGGGGGATGTCAATGCATGATTTTTCCCACCATAAAAAAAAAACCCTGAAGATAAAAAAGTTTTTTAAATATGACTAAACCTTTACACAATACCCTGTGTAAGATGTATTTACTCAGTATTGATAATGCTTTAACCTATAAATAATATATATAAAATAAATCAAATAATAATATATAATAATATATCAATATACATATATATATATATACATATATATGATAATGCTTTAACCTATTAAATATTTTTATGATAAAATAAAAATATTTAAAAATAAATCAAGCAAAACAAAGACAGCATAAAATAAGGTCCATTAGGAAAACATACAGCATACAGGGTAAACGTTTTCGGATATAAACCCAAACCTTTTTGAAACCACATTGCGATCGGATTGTTTGATTTTAGATTATGCTAATGCTGACACACTGTGCAGTGATTTGTGGTCGGGCACAGTTGCAGCTTTTATAATGCTGGCCGTTTTTTTAGCACTATTTGAATTTCGAACGTGGAACGGAATTCAAATAATACGAACTGTACTGTCATCATACCGTTAGAAGTTATTAAATTTTTGTCACATTGCCAGTGCTTTCATTATAAAAGAGAATGGGCTTTCTTTTTTATGGAATTTGGTCTAAATATCCACCATTAGCGAGTTTATATACGTCATATTTGGCGCAAATAAACTCTTATTATTGGTTTATTTTCTTTTTCTGTGTACTGGTATTTGATATTAAAGACTTTCCTTTAATTTAAGATGAGATTTTAATTAAAGCGATTTGGTTCTCCCGAAAAGTGCCATAAAATACATAATGTATGTTTTTCGAATTATAACTTAATTTCAACTAGATTTGCCGTTCAGGCTAGTGACTTATCAAAACAATCACGCATGCGGTATTGCCCCTACCAGCAAGCGTCCCGTGTACTTATTCCCCGCATTAAAATAAAAACTTGTATGAAAAGGACATTTGGTTATCTACGCATGCGGAGCTATACCCTAAGGATGAGTTGCACTATTTAACTATTACGATAACAAAGTCAAATCGTCGAATTGACCAATAGGCGGTCCTTTCACGGCTGGTTATGGTTTGGTTATCGTTATAGTTAAATGATGGAACTCTTAGTCAACATCGCATGTGATACGGATCGCACGCATGGAGGAAAATGTTTTTAGAGACTAAGTTTTGCATCAACACGACTGTACATGCACACAACTAAAGTTAAAGTAGCGACACTGCGTAGGAACGTTTGGGTCCATACAAACCGTCCGCGTGAACAAGCGCGTTTTTCACGCGACGGATGCCCGCCGCGGGCGCCCGCTTAGCGCAGCGTCAGTCCTTAGATATAAATCGAATTACACTTGAGTTTCAGTTAAGAAACACCATTTCTTTTTGTCTGGAGGCAATTCAGAAAGTTCTGTGTTCTTTCCGATCTGTGTCAGATTTACAACAGAAGCTTGAAAGGTCAATTTTATCCCTAGGCTAGCGCTTTCTCCGGTAGATGAAAACAAAGGAATAAATATGTAAACAGAATTATTGCCACATAAAGAAAAGTGCCCGGAGGTTGCTTAATACTGCCTATTTAGATATTATATTTCTCTTATCCCAAATTTTATCCAAGATAACGGTCAAAGAAAAAGAAAGTCAGCATTTACATTTCCGCCCGCGCTATTGATAAAATCAACTTTTCAACAATGTTCTACCTTTTTGGAATTAGAACAAAATGTCAATTAGATTTGAACATTAAAACCAAAATAAAAAATCATATTTCAAATTCAACTCTCATATATTTTTTCCCCGCTCTATAGTGGAGTCGGTCAGACCTTACTGTCTAAAACTTATGTTCCTTCATTTGCCTTTCGCGTTCCAGGGCCATGAGTATATGCTTTTCAGAACTAATCATGGCCTGAACCAGGGCCCAGCGCGAGAGATCACCGCCGCCGATCGCCCCCACGAAGACACAGTAATGCTCCGCCCAAGCGGGACACACCTGCACCGTATAATTGATGTCCTGGGTTATTCTTCCGCCTGATCCGGAACAGGAAACTTCCGAAATTACCATATTCAGTGAGGACGCTGTGGCGCTTCTCCAGCCATTCATCAAAAGCCGGGTACAGACTGCCGTAACGTAACATGTAATGTAACATGAAAGGAGCATTTCATAAGCGTGGACGCAGCCCCACGTAAACCTACTCACGTAGTTAAAATGCTCGGTTCGCGCGTTTACAAAGGGAATTCTGTTACATTTCATATTACGTTACAGTACACGCGCACGCGGTTATAGAAACTATCATATCATATACACCACACCACAAATTTTTAATTAGTACAAATACTTAGATGGCTTATTAGAAAAGGTCTTGTTACTTATTATTTAAGTAAAGTCCTAATAAATCATATTCATAATCAGCAAAGTTGTGAGCGTTTGTTTATATCCCAAAGAGTCACTCAATTTATGGAAATGTTGTACAGGCTTTTGACTTATGAATAAATGAACGGCGATGAAAATGAAAAAACACTGCGGGTAGTAGGTATTTTCTAGTAGCAATTGTTATGAATTATTGATTCGATTTTATGAATAGTCGTGGTCAATTTTAAAAGAAAAGAAAATGAAAGAAAACATTTTTATTCGGCTTATATAGACGCACAAATTTTTCAATTTTGAATTTTTTATTTCGTTTTTTATACTTTTAACTACACAAATATGATCAGCGACAAGTACGGATAGAGCCTCACTTTTTTGTACTAATTATAAAATAAGGGTGTAAATGTCAAACCGAAAATTTAAAATTCATCATAATTCAGAGGGTAGTCAGCAAAAGTTGTTAACGTAAACTACTTTTAAAAACAAAAATTGGTTGGAAACACTAGAAATGTAGGAAGTGCACGACAGAATATCCTTTGTGTTCATTTCCTCTTCATATCTGGGTACTCTTGGCAGGCGGCCAAGCTAAGGGTAACGGATACAGCCAGTTATTGTGTCAGCAACGATTCCTGCTTTCTTGCTATTTCTTACTCGTACATTAGGTAACTTTGTGGCGCGATAAGATAAGGGGGTTTAGAGATGTAGAGGCAATGCTGTAACTTGATATGTTAGCCAAATTGAATACATTATAGATGTAAAAATCGTTTCAGATGGAAATGGTCATACAGATTTTTCCAAACCAATTATTATAGGCACATGACATGACATCATCATCAGCTTTTTTAATGTTCCCACTGCTGGGACTCAGGCCTCCTCTCTAGGAGAGGTAATAGGCCGTAATCCACCATGCGGGCCCAGTGCTGGATTGTGAATTTATGACCATGATATTAAACCATTTAAAAATAATAGACTCGTTTTGACATTTGAGAAAAACTCTAGAATGTAACTTGGTACGAAACTGAAAGGAACAATAAAATAATAATTAGAGGTCCAGAGTAGTAGAAGCTATTTTAGTTGTAGTTGCACTATACCGGACAAGCCGTTAGGTAGTCAAAATACAAATGTCAAAACGGGCCTTAATTTTAGATACAGATGTTTTATCATTTAACTACAAATTATGCCTAAAAATCTTAAAAAAAAGTGGTTAAAAGAACTCTACGGTGGAATGAGTGCGTGACAAATTCATACTAACTAAAATAACACCTACAACTGGTACTACCGGACAACGGGTTTCTTTTTCAGAAATTCACCATGGACAGGCCGTCATCGGCTTTACTCTCATGAAGTCATGACTGTCGAATTATTAGAGGGATGTACTAAATGTACTACTAGGATAAAAAATATCCATAAGTACTTTCACAATACAAATGTGGAAGTCTCTATTTTCATATAAATTAGTAAGGATAGGACAAAGTTAGACTCATAAACAGATAGTGAAGTTCCAATGTGCGTTGCAAGTTTATAGAACGGTAGCATTATAAATGGTGTAAGGGCTTGTTACAGCTCTCCACAAACTTTAAGGGCTTGCTCAGTAGACGAAACTGAACAATCCACCATAATTTTTTTTTTTTAGCGGGTCGCCCTGTTGGACTCCCTTAAGAATTCCGAACTTACGACCTAACCTTTTTAGCTTTACAATAGTCGTAATGTTAGTGCAGATATTTTGTAGTATGTAGATGAATATATGTCGGTTCTATTTCCTGTTTTGTACTGGCAAAACACTGTTTTGCACTGGCATACAATATCATGACATGTGTGATGCTATCAAAGGCCTTATTAGAGTAGTCCACAAATGCAAGGTACAATGAGGATTTATAGTAAACCAGCCGCTTTCTGTTCTACTCCAGACCATGGTCTATCAGTGTACCCATCCAAATCCATTATGCCATTGAGGTGTTTGATTAACAAACACCGAAACACACAGATTTAGAATAAACTTGAGTAGATTTAGTTAACTGTTTATGGTAGTTAACTGTTTAATTATCAGGTGTAATAGCTTCAAATGAGAATTAGTTTTTCGAAACCATATTTAAAGTGTAAACCCTTTAGTACATTGAGTAACTTTTGGATATTTAGCAAGTATTTAGAGATATTAAATTCCGCTGCAAATTTTTGGCTGTCGGCTTCAATCTTATGAGTGTGTGAGTAAATAAATTCACATTTATGTTCAAAACATTTATTAACCTCTGTTTTCAATGTTGACACAAATTCACTAATCCCAACTTTACTTCAGTAAAGCTTTAGTAACACATATTACGAGCAACATCAAATTAAAATATATATTTGATTATGACAGGTATAGAGATAGAATACTCAAATATTGGTATAACTAAAATATAGAATTTATAATATAAACACTGAACAGGAAACAATTCATCAAGTTTTGGTCGGAAATTTTACGCAGGTGACAGACAGTAGGTAAATACAGATTTTTATAAAATTACAGTTATTTTTTTTTACAAATTTGATAATTCCTAACATATTTTATGCATCTTACTTATTAGAAATTGAGACGCTTAAGGCACAGCAAAATTACATCTAACTAGAATATACAACTATTATAGACACTCTTGGTAACAATCTTTATTCTATTCCGCAAATTGTGATATGTACAAAAATATTTCCATCTTTATAATCTAGCATTATTATTTATTATTATAAAATTGAAATGAAAACATTCTGAGTATACATTGTATACATAATTAAATGCATTGGTATGTGATGAAAGTAATAAATAATACAGAAATTATTAACAAACACAGCTAAATACAACTAAACTTCCCGAACAAAAAGCAGATTACACAAAACGATACACTGAACTGAAATACGTCTTTTGAACTCCACTCATTTATTGGCACAATTTCACTATATTTAGTCTCAGTGTCAATAAGCATCGGCCCCACTTCTAGAACCGATATTCCTCAAATCAGGCATGCGTGTTTTCTCTTCGCTGCCTCTCGAGCTGTTTCCGATGACTGTGGCGTTTTCTCGCTATTATTGCTATTAATATCACAACGACTGCCAGAGCCACGGCTATTCCTATCCACCAATAAGTACTATACGACGCCTCTTTCGCATTCACTTCTTTTTGGTCCCCAGGTGCAACCACATTCTTTATCTCCATAACTCCTACAGTAGACGTTTCGACGCTGAACTTATGGTGATTAGATTCTCCTTCGGTGTCGATTACGTTATCTACAATATCTTCGTGAGTTTCTGAAACAACAGTTTCTTGGCTCTCTGGTGAAGATGGGATTTCATTTTCTTCTGGTACCGGATCAACAGTTTCAATATAATCGTCGGAACTGGTATCTGCTGACGGATCTAACTGATTGTCTAGATATTCATCTAAAAACTTGTAGTAGTCTGTTATTCCTGTATATTCTAGGCCGTATTCTCGCTTCGCTAGTAGATCACTAACCATCTCAGGCCAGATTGTTCCGTAACCTTGTATCATTGCGTCCCTATAAAACAAATTAGAGTTTTAGCGGTCGAAAAACAATGTAGAAAATGTTAAACTAATGTGGGTTTTTAATTGTGTAATTTAGAAATACTTACATCAATCTATCGTTATTTTCAGCTATATGCATTATTAAATCCGATTCATCCGACACAAGTTCTTCAGCAAAAGACTGATATATTTGGTACTTCAGTATTAGGCCCATGAATTTTCTGAAACAAAAGTAAATAATATAAGCAAGATTGTAAAATTAAACTTCTTGATATAATTAAAATTATCTTATTCATTCAGTGGTATTTTTTTTTTTAGTTCAGGGTTATGTTTTTCAAGTACTCACCCAATATAAGGTTTGTTGAATATCATGTAAGGGTCTCCTAGGAAATCGCGGTCACCGGTTTCTATGTTGGAGAAATTCTTGCGAAAGTCGCTCCAACTACTTGGTATTTTTGCGTAAGGTATAGCTCCCATTAAAACTTTTATCCTCCATTCGTCGGCTGCCAAATAGAAGTTTAGTCTGTAAGGAAAATGTTTTGTTAGTGCATAAAGTACGTACATAAGTCGAAGTTATGTGTTAGGTTATAAAAACTTACCTTGGTAAATCTCTAAGGGCCATGATCAATTGTAAGACAAGGCGATGAGTGTTCGGATTATAGTTGAAAGTTTCTAAAGGAAACAGCCCAGCATCGTTCAGCGCATGTGGGTTCACGGAAAGTAGCGACACGAAACCAGGAATAGCTTCATACACAGCTGGAACAAACAATACGATGAGTTGCGAACTTCTCAAAGAAATAACTTCAAAACTGGAACAGAGTCTTACCAGAGTAGCGGGAAGCCTCTCTTAGAATATAAGTGTTGTTGCTGTGTAGATTAATGGTCTGCTTGTAGACTATCTTCATGACTGCTTCGTGAGCTTCGATAAAGTTGGATATGCTGACGTCCTTACAAGTTATTGCTCTAACTTTGTTCGGTTTACACCAGTCGACTAACGTTGGCGGACAAGTACTATTGAACACCGATTCAGTCCAAATGTTTGGGTCTGCATCTCCCAAGTTTAGCGATTTGATGAGTTTCGCTGCTTGTTTGAAAGCTTCGACCCCGCCCAAGTTCTGTGAAATAGATTTATCCGTTATAAATAATACACAATTTATCCTTGTTTGACTTTGTAAAATGATAAAAGGCAATGAAATATGAAAGGTCGAATTTTCCTGTTATTACTAAAACGCCGACCCCTTTTTAGCATTAAGGGAAAAAATAAAACTTTTATGTTACTTCAAAGTGATTCTAACAACATGACGTCAATATTGTAAACATAAAGGAAACTCACCTTTAACTGAAGATTTGCGTGTACTTTCTGATATATCCCTGCATGTTTTGGCAGTAGGCTTTCTATTAGATTAGACCAATCATCACCCGTTAACGATCCTGGAAAATAATGATACATTCAATAACATGCTTTGACACTTTCATTTTAAAGATTTTTTGCAGAAAAGATGTAGATTTTAGACGAAGATATTGATCGTTTTGTGTTGAGGTGGGAAATCATCAAATGGCTTTCCCCGCTCTAATGTGGAGCGAGAGGGTATGCCAGGCTGTCGCTGACTATAACCCACCTATGTACCATCATTTCTCTTTGCGATCATGGTTTACAATAACTCTTTAGAACATTCTGGCAAAATGTTATTGATCTAAGAGTAACTATACTAGTTATAAAGTTTATCGAACATACTTTTGTGGCTAGAGAGTCACTTACGTTTTTGAAAGGAGCTTTACAGAAAAGATTTTAGAGAATGTTAATGTTTCAAGACTACATTCCGACTTGATTAAAAATCACAAGGGAATTTTAGTCTTAAGTCTAGAGGCTTTCTTAAAATTAACCCTTGGAAAAAAGTTTAGAGAAAGTAACACTTGACAAAGGTTTCGTATAGTACTCTGGGGTACCACATGCTTGTTTAAAGTTTCAGAACATGGTCGAGACAACATATTTTATGAGTACATTTCTTTCAGACCACAGTGAATATAACAGTGTTAATTTAAATTGAAAATGAATTTTAGTGTCCTTAAAAACTATGAATTAATGTCTGAAAGCGAAGTTCATACTATCCACGCAGTATGTAGTACATACTCGTAGACGTATGGAATCCGATCCAATGACGCATCATTGGGCAAACACCTGCCCCAGCTAACAGCGCCAACGTGCTACAGTATCGCGGCAGCTCCATTAGCATTTTGAACGCATTGTTATACAGCACACGCACTTGTATTACCTTTGCGTATACTTAACCCAGAGACTGCACGTATAGAATGATTGACAGTAAGCTCTGAAGAGTGTTTCCGCATGATGCATGGCAAGTTCGGGAGTTTCCTGCACCGGATCCGTGCGGAAGTGACGCCCGGGTGTCGCCACTGTGCGGAACGCCCGGAGGACACGGTAGAGCACACAGTAGAGGTGTGCCCCGCTTGGGCATAGCATCGCCGTGCCCTCGTGAGGGCAATCGGCGGCGGCGATTTCTCGCGCCGGGCCTGGTACAGGCCATGGTCCGGAGCGAGGAGGAGTGGCAGACGGTCACCTCCTTCCGCGAAGCAGTAATGCTCGCAAAGGAGGAGGCCGAACGCATCAGGCAACGGCGGCGCTCACAGCGCCCCAGCCCCCGCCAGGATTACGATCCTGATTTCCGGCCACCATAGGCGCAGGCTTGCGGACGGCGAGCAATGGGTAGCTTGCTGTCCGACCGTCCGGTAACTGTCCGGACCGAGCCCAAGTCATCGACGGCGCGCACTGTTCCCGCGCACCTCAAGGAACTGTCAGCAACAGCAGGGGCCCAGCCGGGTCGAAGATCTCTCGATCCCAGTACGAAAGGCACAAAGGAACGGGGTGAGCTTTTAGTCAGAAAGAGTCTGACACTATCTCCCGCTCCGACTAAGAGCGGGGGTTTTCATTGGATGATTTTACCCACCATAAAAAAAGCTCTGAAGAGTGTCATATTAACTGGCTTGCTTGCGCCGATCAGCATTTTACATCGGACACTCAACGCCCTGCGTTTTCCCTTTATGCCCAGATCATAAAAAAATCAAAAAGATTATTCTTTTAAAATTACTTTAAATGAATCATTCTCATTTATCTTACGTCAAAAGCAGATGAATTAATTTGCATAATTATTCTTTTGTGATGAAAATTTATTCTGTTTTTTTTTTACGTGTTGGCTGTTTGGTTTATTGGCTAGCATTCGCGGTACTAAAGAAGGCGCCAGATAATCGTGGAATAAAGTAAATTGACCTTTTCCTAATATCTCTGCGTCATCATCATCATCATTTTAGCCGAAAGACGTCCACTGTTAGACATATGCCTCCCCCAAGTGTCGCCACAAGTATCTCTGCGTAGGTACCCGAAAAACAAACAATGAACTGCTTTTCATTACTACATAATGTAAAGGATCGCGATACATGTTGATTCAAGACTGCTTTATGTCTTTATTTCAACACGCTTTTTTATTTTTAAATCGTGGAGCGTTTCGTCCAAAAACCGGCCAAGTGCGAGTCGGACTCGCCCATGAAGGGTTCCGTAGCAGCAAGTAACATAATATAAAAGTTCTTGTAATGTGTTGTAACTTTGATCGATGTTTTAATAATAGTGTATTTTTTTCGATTTATGACGCATTAAAAAAAAAACTACTTACTAGATTTCGTTCAAACCAATTTTCGTTGGTAGTTTTTATAGTAATGTACATCATATATTTTTTTTAGTTTTATCATTCTCTTATTTTAGAAGTTAGAGGGGGGGGGGACACACATTTTACCACTTTGGAAGTGTCTCTCGCGCAAACTATTCAGTTTAGAAAAAAATGATGTTAGAAACCTCAGTATCATTTTTGAAGACCTATCCATAGATACCCCACACGCATGGGTTTGATGAAAAATTTTTTTTTAAGTTTTAGTTTTATGTATGGGGACCCCCAAAATTTATAGTTTTTATTCTATTTTTGTGTGAAAATCTTAATGCGGTTCACAGAATACATCTACTTACAAAGTTTCAAATGTATAGCTCTTATAGTTTCGGAAAAAAGTGGCTGTGACATACGGACGGACAGACAGACAGACAGACAGACAGACAGACAGACAGACAGACAGACAGACAGACAGACAGACATGACGAATCTATAAGGGTTCCGTTTTTTGCCATTTGGCTACGGAACCCTAAAAAGGGTAAAGATTACATAAACGCTCCATGCTTTCTTTCATAATAAATCATTCTAAATATTTAATAAAGATGATTACCTACTTATAACCATTTGACATAGGTAATTATTTATCGTTCTTCACGAACTGAAATTGTTTATGTTTACCTGCGATCTAATGAAGATTTGGCAAAGGGAAAATCTTGAGTCATCACTAAATGTCCGAATTATTTTGTAATTTTTAGTGCGTACTAAAAGCGTGTTTTTTAAACTATTTTTTTTTTAAATTAAGAATGTTTAAAAATGTTGGGTCAATGGCCGTTATTTCACGTTTATCTCGCACCTACTTTAGTTTGCAGTAGTATAATTCTGCAAGCTTAGGGTGAGTTGCACCATTTAACAATAACGATAACCAAACCATAACCAGCCGTGAAACGGCCGCCTATTGGTCAATTCGACGATTTGACAACTGTTAACGGCTTTGTTATCGTTATAGTTAAATGGTGCAACTCACCCTTAAGTTACCGAGCGAGCATTCAAACTATTTATTTGGTTTACTCGGTTGCACCAACTTTCCTGGTTTTAATTTTAACTTCGACGTAACTTGTGCTTTAATGGTTTTATTGCATGTGTGTTTTATTAAAAAGAGCCTTTACTTTTCTTTATTACGTGGAAATAAGCCTTGCGGAAGCTCTTTTGGTACGTATTTTTATTACAATATCATAGAATTCCCTTTAATATACGTTGGTTCTCAAATTTTATTAAAATGAAAATAATTCTTTATAACCTCGTATACTGTTAATATCTTTATTTATACATCGAAGAAATTCGATGTAAATATTTCTGAATTTTTAATTATTAAAAAGAAAAGAATTAGCAAAACGCGGACAATTATTAAACGCTATTTTCCTGGCAACGAAACAAACTTTTTTTTTATCATAAATAAGTACTAATACTTGACTGTGATCCTACCTGATGGTAAGCAGTAATGCAATCGCTGATAAATCGCACCAGTTTATTAAAAGCCTATTTACTCAACCTTGAAAACACATAAATCATAAACGGACGGGAAGACCACAGCAAGCAAAATGTTCCAATCCTTCGATGTACGAAACGCTTAATCCGCACCGTAGAGGTGTTAGCAATGTGAACTTGAAAAAGTAGCGATATCTAATTGCCTCAATTTTTTTTTATATTTCTATATGTACTGTAAACTTAAATACCTATATAAGGTACTTCCGTAGGAGTCCTGCAGGGTCGAAACCAACTGGGGTTCTGAGTGATACGAAAGAGATCCCCAAGGCCCTGGACGCAAAGAAGGAACAGGAGTGGGTTTTTAGTCAGTGAGTCTGACACTTTCTCTCGCGCCGCCCTAGGGCGAGAGATGTCTCTAAATGATTTTCCCACCTAAAAGTGAAAGTATATAAGGTACTTACTCAGTAAATGTACCGGCAGAGGCTTGCCGACGGCATCAGAGCCCTTGAGCCTGAGTGCAATGTATTTGTGGAGCTTCAAGTAAAGAGGTTTCACATTTTCCCACAATTCTCGAGCCTTGAGTATAGCACCTTCGTACTCGCCCAGCGCATCCCAATATTCTTCGACGGAGTTGTAATCTGTGTAAGAAAATATTATTAGATTCAAACATTTTAAAGTAAATATTTACTTTTTGCTAAGTTAAGCTCGCTTTGTACATGAATTGTCAAATCATCGTGTCATCGATGACGTCCACTGTTGGACATAGGCCTCCCCCAAGCGTCGCCACAACGACCGGTCCTGTGCATCACGCATCCATCGGATTCCTGCGACCCTGACCAGGTCATCGGTCCACCTTGTCAATCATCGTGTACACTAAGTATTATGTTTTTGTGTAGGTAAGGGGAGATATATTGGTAACCACACCTAAGAAAATTTGTGTTTTTTTAAACTGACCACACAGTTCCAACCAAGTACATTCATAAGAAGATTGTTACGAGGAGGATAAATATCCTCATACTAATCACGCATCATACATAAGGAACCATATGGTATCGTATTTTAAAAGTATAACCAAATTACTGCATCGCGCAATCAAAGTTCTCCGCGTGATTTGAACATATAGAACAGCCCGAAGTCATCTATCGGGCAGTTGCCCACCAGACACACCTGTCTGGTCGGAGGATCCATTCTTTTCAACGGAGGTTTGCGGGACTTTACTCTGTTCCGCATACCTCCAAATCACCAATATACCTCCCTTTACTTAACAAAAAATAATTAAGAACTTCATTGATTTTTTATTTGATGGGGAAATCATTCTAGTGGCCGTTACTTTCTGTGTAAAGACACACAGAAATTAAAGACTTTATCAGTGAACTTTTACGTTAAAAAATCATAGTTCATTTTTACAACAAACAATTTTGATACTTTTATCTGTAAGGCTCGTTTAAAATTATTATTTTTAAATCATGAAATGGAATTGGGCGGGTTACGTCAGCCATATGACGTTCAGTGACCGCTAGGCGAGATGACTTAGATGCCTAAAGAAAGAGCTGGTTCGAGGTGGCTCAAGAAAATAATACCTGGTAGAAGTTGGGTGAGGCATAGACCAGCAGTGGAAAATTATAGGCTAAATAAAAAGTGCATATTAGCTCTCTTATTGAAAAAAAAAATATTTTTATTGATTCCAGCTACTTTCTAAGACGTCCAAACATTAGTTATCGACATCATAGACCTTTGTTTTATTGACCGTTAGGTCAAGAAACAACATTCATACTTGATTAAAAATCACAGGGGAATGTTAGTCTCAACTCAGGAGACTCACACTTACGGTTGACAAAGGGTTATGTTGTACTTTAGAACACCACAAGCCAATTTTAAGTTTCAGAATGTGGTCTAGACTACATTTATTAGTAGCATTAAAGTTGCGGCCATACGCGAGTCAGATTCGCGCACGAGGGATTCCGAAGGTACCGGCCGTAGCAAAAAAAAACGGCGGAACCCCATTTTTGTTTGTTTTATTTTTAACTAGTACAGTCATCAACTTAATACGTTACGAGATACAGCCTGGTGACAAACAGATAGACAGCAGAGTCTTAGCGGGATTCAACGGGATCCTATTATCCCGTTTTTACCTTATGGGTACGGAATCCTACAAAGCATAGCATGGCATAATCAGCCTTTCAATGTTCCCACTGATGGGACTCTGGCCTCCTCTCTAGGAGAGGGAATTAGCTGTAATCTACCACGCAGGCCCAGTACGGGTTGGTGAATGTCACATGTCTTCGAATTTGTAAATAATATTCTTTAAAAATTACTAAAAATGAATTAACAAAACTTAGTTTCGGCCTCAACTTTAAATTATAAATGAGTAATTAACACATATTTATTCTCTTCCCCAAGTTTGTCTTTCAACTTCAAAATTAAGCTTTACTACAATATTCCATTTTCTCGCAATTTCTTAGCCAATTTAAGTTGCCAATTTTGCTACTTTATATACTTATAGAACAAACCGTAGGGGCCCAGCAAGGCCGAAGCCTACTGGGGCCATGGGTGATACGAAAGAGATCCCCGTGGCCCTGAAACAATGGCAAAGAAGGAAAGGGGTACAGAAGTGGGATTTTTAGTCAGTAAAAGTCTGACAATATCTCCCGCTCCGCCCAGGGGCGGGAAACGGCATTTAGATGATTTTCCAACAAAAAAACAATTGCTTTCTAAAAAAAAAACAAAATAGGTTTAAATAGAAAATTCTTAGTGGCGGCCACGACTTTGAATTTTAGTTTAATATATATTTACTAGCTTTTGCCCACAACTTCGCCCGCATACATAAAATAGATGAGAAGACAACGATTTTATTTTATAGAATCATGATATTATTTTATTAGCGTATCTCAATTGTATAAATTAAAAGCATTTTTATATTAACACTAGCCTTAGCTAGCGGCTTCGCCCGCGCACATAAAATATAGCCTGTGTCACTCAAGAATAAAGCAGCTTTCTATTGGTGAAAAAATTTTAGCAATCGGACCAGTTCTTCCAGAGATTACCTCCTACAAACAAAAAACAAACTTTACCTCTTTATTATATTAGTGTAGACTTTACGATTTTTATTAGAAAGTCTGATTTTATAAATACGATTACGTTATAATTAAGAAACGTAATTTTATCTAAAACATCAAGCTAGATAATAATTAAATGCCTTTCGAGATAATTAAAGACGCTTTAATGGTCCTTCTCAAAATTATGGTGAATTTATATTTTCATCAAATAATAAATTAACAATATCTAAATAAATCATAATTAATTCAAGCACGTCAACGATTGTTTCGTAGCCGAGTTATTTCGTTAAATTAGATATTAAAAACTTGTTATAATATAATGTTTAATAGACTAATGCCAGTCATTAAAATATAATGTTTAATGACTGGCCTGATGGTCTAGTGGTTAGTGGTTCTGACTGCTATGCCGGAGGTCGTGGGTTCGATTCCCACCCAGGATAAATGTTTATATGATGAGCATGGTCATTTGTTCTGTGTTTGGGTGTAATTTATCAATAATATGTATGTATTTAGAAATATTTAAGTATGTTTATCAGTTGTCTAGTACTCATAACACAAGCTCTACTTAGCTTGAGACTGGACGGCGTTGTGTGATAGTTGTGGAATATAAAAAAAATATAAAAAATAATAATATCTACAATTGTCCTAACATATCAGCAAAAATAATAGAATAGCGACATCGTTGAGCACCCTTAATTTTGATTTAGTTGTATTGATATTATTGTTTTAATATTTATAACAAAATATTTCAATATTACAGTAGTCCATTAGCTTTAATTACATTCTGCTAACCAAATATATATAATTCATACTAGTAGCTACATTTTGCTATGTATACCAATAAAGTTACATTATCGCACTAAATTATCGTTATATTCAGTAATTAATTTATATTAATTATTACTAAATCAATTAATTAAACATTTCGGCTGTCTAAAATGTAATATTTCATTGATGTGTAATTGCTCTGACCTATGTTATGATTTATTTCACTGGATATATATTTATTGATTGTATTTTCGTATAATTATTGTATTACTTTCGATTTATCAGTGTGTGGTAGTTTTTATATTAATAACTAGCTGTGCCCGCGACTTCGTTCGCGTGGACTACAGGATTTTGAGTTCATTTTTTCTAAAATAAAAGTAACTTAAGTTACTCCTTATTACATCAGCTACCTGCCAATAAAAGTCCCGTCAAAATCGGTCCAGCCTCCAATTTCAGAGATCAGCCGGAACAAACAGACGGACAGACAAAGATAGTAAAAAATGTTTTTTTGGTGTATGTACTGTATATATTCATATGCATATAGTAAAAATCGGCTATTTCAATATGACGAACAGACACGCCAATTTTATTTATATGTATAGATAATAGATATTTAAATGCTTTTTACAAATTACTACACTAATATAATAAAGAGGTAAAGTTTGTTTTTTTTTGCTTGTAGGAGTTAATCTCTGCAAGCAGGTACTAGTCCGATTGTTAAATTTTTTTCACCGATAGAAAGCTGCTTTATTCCTGAGTGACATAGGCTATAATTTATGAGCGCGGGCGAAGCCGCAGGCAAAAGCTAGTATTAATATAAAATGCTTATCTTCTATAATGTAAAAATAAATCGCAAAATTTGTTGGTAAGCGCATAACTCAACAACGCCTGGACCGATTTCGCAATTTTTTTTTTTGGTTGTTTTCGTTATTATGAGAAGGATCTTATGGAAATTAGGGTAGTGTAGGATAGAGTAGGGTATTGTAGGGTAGTGTAGGGTAGTGTAGGGTAGAGTAAGGTAGAGGAGGGTAGAGGAGGGTAGAGTAGGGTAGAGTAGAGTAGGGTAGGGTAGAGTAGGGTAGAGTAGAGTAGAGTAGGGTAGAGTAGGGTAGAGTAGGGTAGAGTAGGGTAGAGTAGAGTAGAGTAGGGTAGAGTAGGGTAGAGTAGGGTATAGTAGGGTATAGTAGGGTATAGTAGGCTGAAGTAGGGAAGAGCGGGAGCGAAGCCGCGCGGGCAAAAGCTAGTATTTTATACAATTTACCAAATTTGGTACTGAATAAAGCATTTTTCATTTTTTTCATTTCATTTTTTTTTTTCAATTGAGATACGCTACTAAAATAATATCATCAATCTATAAAATAAAATCGTTATCTTTCATACATTTCCGGTTTTACTAAACCATTAAAAAGACAATTGGGTAGTAGACTTAATTTATTTATTATTATTTGCACCAAACCAGTAACTTTATCCAAACTCACAAAAGAATTTGACTAGCCTGTTGGTCTAGTGGTTAGTGACCCTGACTGCTATGCCGGAGGTCGTGGGTTCGATTCCCACCCAGGACAAATGTTTGTGTGATGAGAATAATTATTTGTTCTGTCTGGGTGTAATTTATCTATAATATGTATGTATTTAGAAATATATAGATAAGTATGTTTATCAGTTGTCTAGTACCCATAACACAAGCTCTGCTTAGCTTGGGACTAGACGGCGTTGTGTGATAATTGTGGAATATTATATTATTATATTATTTGTCAAAATCCTTTCAATATTAGGTTTTCCATTCAACATAAGTAAGATACCTTACCTTTAAAATTTGGTGAAAATGGAAACTGTCAAGTAATAGAATAAAAATTCAAACTC
Organism: Mythimna albipuncta; assembly: GCA_929112965.1. Taxonomy (NCBI): domain Eukaryota; kingdom Metazoa; phylum Arthropoda; class Insecta; order Lepidoptera; family Noctuidae; genus Mythimna; species Mythimna albipuncta. The sequence continues at coordinate 16,667,237 of OV815969.1, forward strand.
TGACAACTGATATCACTGCCATTAGATTAGCGAGTCGAAAACAGATATCGAGACGTTCCCACCACACGCCCATTTTTTTCCATACAAATAATTGAAATATTAATTGCTGCTTTACGTAATAGCCAATTTTGGGGCCGTTTTATTTATATTTATATATTAAAACTTCCGTTTCATATAAAATGTTTTTAAGTGTAATTTGTTGTTCATAAAATACTTGCTTTTGCCAGCAGCTTCGCCTCCGTACATAAAATATAGCCTGTCACTTAGGAATAAAGCAGCTTTCTATCGGTGAAAAATTTTAGAAATCGGACTAGTACTTTCAAAGACTATTCCTCCTACAAACAAAACATCATAAAAACAAAGAACATCCTTTACCTCTCTATTATATTAGTTTTAGACTTTAAACTATACAAAAACCAGCTTGGTAAACGTTGTTCTGGCACATAAACTATCAAAATAAAAAATGAAGGATGGGGGCGCGGGCTTGCGGACAGTGAGCAATGGGTAGCTCGCTGTCCGGCCGTCCGGTAACTGTCCAGCCCAAGCCCAAGTCGTCGACGGCGCGCGCTGTTCCCGCGCGCCTCAAGGAGTTGTCAGCAACAGCAGGGGCCCAGCGGGGTCGAAGCCTACTGGGGCCAGGGTTATCCGAAAGGGCGCTCGAGCCCCGGTATGAAGGCTTGAAGGAACGGGGTGGGTTTTTTAGTCAGTAAGATTCTGACACTATCTCCCACTCCGTCCAAGAGCGGGGGTTGTCATTGGATGATATAAAAAAAAAGACGTGTGGCACTCTGGCATTGCCGCGGTAAAGCTATTGCATAGCATTTTTATCAACTTATACAATTATAATTATTTATTTATTGTAGTTATGCAGTATTTTTTTTCCTTTGTTTTTTTTTTCTTGATATTAATTGAAGTTACACTTTCACACATTGAATTGAATTTTGATTGATTGTTCACTCATTTGTTTTCTTATCGGTCACCACGCTCAAAAAACAAATGAGTGGGGGGTGTTAGGTTATTTTCGTTACGAAATTTCTGGATTCGGTCTCCACGCTCAAGGCCCGCGAGAAGCTATGCAATAGCTTAAAAAGTATGGGGGCCGGAAGGTAAAAACTAGACTTCGATCTATTCTCATAATTACGAGTATATAGATTTCGTAAAAAATAGACAAGCCGTTTCGAAGGAGTTTAATAAGAAACACTGTGACACGAGTTTTTTATATTAAAATTAAATAAAAATGAGATAATACCTAATCATATTTTTTTTTTCAAACTATACGGTACTACCAGTTAACCTGCCCTGGAATAACAAATATAACAATGAAAAACTCCTTTACTTTCTACTCAGTTCTTTACAGAACTTAAAACAATACAGTATAAAAACTACTAGTTGATTCATATTTTTATTCCATTGTGCAACTCCCTCACAATACATCTCCTAACTTAAAGTGAAACTTAAAACCTCTCGTCATAGTTTAAAAGGAAAAACTTTCCTGTCTTTGTCCTTTAAACAAACAAAATAAACTAGTCTTTTTACAATGCTAGAAAGAATTTTGTTTGTACAGAATGAATTTAGGAGTACCATTGAGACCTGTGTAAACTACACTTAAGCGTTCTTCTTTGCTTTTCTGACAATGGTTTTCTTTTTTTTTTTTAGTTTAAAATTTGTTGGAAAACCTAACAACAGTAGATATAGCTTGTTGTCTTTAAAATTAATAGGTTTTTCCATAGGATGAAAAACATTGTGTTTGAACAGTTTTTTTTTTTTCGTTCGATCAGAATCGACCGAAAAATACTACGTTAAATTCTAAGCAGTGTGTTACACAGTTCACAATCTTTCGAATAGGTTTTTTATTTACAATTTTACGGGTGAAATATACTCGTACACTCAAATCGACTAAATCACACAAAAATACATAAATTAAATCACGAAGATACATTGTATATCCATAATAATCAATAAACAAAATGATCATTGACTAGCTTTTTGAAGACAGATCAAATATATTTTTAGCGCACAGGTATTAACTGAAAGAGAGTTCTACAGTCGTACTGTATGAAAACAATAGGATCAAAGCAAACGAATGTGTTCACATGTAGACTACAATAGTATAATAGTTGAGGTAAACGCTCCTGCAGGAAGACGCGCTGTAAAATGTGACAATTTTATTTGATACCTAGCAAATTAACGATTATATAGGTATAGGACTTAGAATAATGATAACCATTTCATTTTCAGGCTTCGTTGCCTCATAGATAAAATAATTAAAAAAAAAAAAATACTAAAAATAAAAAAAGTTATTTGACTACACAGGGTTTTTTGTAAAACACTGGCTACCTCTCAAGACTTAGTTACTAACATCATGTTTATTCTATGACTTTTAAAAATGTATCATATTTTAGATCACCAGAATTCCAAAAAAAAAAAAAAAAAATTAACGCTCTTTACAAAGTCTATGCGAAGCATGCGATAGTACAATAGCGGAGGAGAGCGGGGATCGAACGTCGGGTGTGCTTAATGCGATTGCGTCGCTTCATACAGACGTAGGTAGGTACTAGGTTTCGCAAAATACAGAATTAAAATATGTTAGATAGAACAACGAAATCCTGAAGGTTTATTTTTAGTAAATGTTTTTAAAAAGTCGTATAACAAAAGGTATTGTTTATGATGTTAGTAATCCTGCAAGGTTGTTAGTGTCTTACTAATAACCCTGTAAACGTAATGTATTCGGCGTCGTTTTGCGCTGCATTGTGTCGCGTAAAAAGAAAAATTGAGTGATTAATATGTCAGCGCCCAACCGAAACTATTGAGACTAGGAGTACGACATTTTGCACAAAGTTTCCTTTTATAACATAGGCAAGCACTAAGAAGGGGTTTGAGGAAATTCAACTGGGGTGAAAAGGAGAAATTTCGTTTGTTATGTCAAAACAATCTCCAATAAAACAATATAGGCGATTTGAAGTTAAGTTTTTCATAAGTTTGAAATATAGCAAAAAAAATAAAATAAAAGAAATTTTATACAAAGACTGAATTTTATAATTTTTTCAAAATTACGCTCAAAATACGGATTAAGGGGTGTTAAAATTTTTATGAAAACATTTTGGCAAACGAAATTGCTGACAAAGTAGGATTTTCTACACTAATATAATGAAGAGATAAAGTATATTTTTTTTAGGAGGTAATTTCTGGAAGTACTGGTCCAATTGCTAAAATTTTTTCAGCGATAGAATTCACAATCAAAATGTCGGGCAGTCAAAAAAAAAAAATAGTGAAAGCTGCTTGATAGAAAGCTGCTTTATTTCGGAGTGATATAATAGGCTATATTTTATGTACTCGCACGAAATTGCGGGCAAAAACTTGAAAATAATAATAATATCTAACGATATTATTTTTTTTTGTAGCTTTTTCGAGGTTGCTTCTGTAAAAGAAGTTTTATTACAATAGTGATGTTGGTGATATTTGTTTACTCACTGTTTTGTTTCGAAGCATTTCTCAGTAAGGGAAGTATGTGCTCCAAATAGTCATTGAGGTCTGGCAAGTTGTTCTCCCAAGACTTTTTCATACGAAGTAGTGTTGCTTCATCTTGCTGCCGCGCCAAGTTGTATTGTAACTCTGTGGGAAAAAATTAGGAAATTAATAAAAGAAAATAGAGACTAATTTAATAAATAAACTTAATTCATGGTGGACCAAGTTTACAAGGTGGACCTGGTCAGGGTCGCGGTAATCCGATGCATGCGTGACGCACAGGACCGGTCGTTGTGGCGACGCTTGGGGGAGGTCTATGTCCAACAGTGGACGTTTTCCGGTTGATATGATGATGATGATGAATTAATTAAACCCCAAGCGAACGCCGGTGTTCGCTCTCTCATTGTCTTTCTGTTTTGTCTCTAATTACGGTATTCAAAAAGTTTAAGGTGACCAAACGGTTGCATACTAGCGTCCCAATCATGGTCACCTTGGTTGGAGGTTGTTTTGTTTTGCGACTACATGGATATAAACCACGCATCAACACGTTCGCAAATCAGTCGCTACGTTTGCGCTTGGAATACGACACGCGACAGAGATTTCAGTAAACAAAAGGAACCCACTAGTGCTGATATTGAAAGAACACGATTGGGTTTTACTCAGTAAAAGTTTGACACTCACTGGAGCTACTAAACAAGGCTTTCAGAGTAAACTTTTAAGGTCAGTTTATATCTAAATCAAAAGTTAATTATTTTGAGTTAGGTATGTACATCACTTTCATTTTAGAGGTGCGTTGTACCATTACATTAGACATCTTCTGTATGTCCCGATTAGATACTGAGCCATACATACTAAGGATTAGGTTACATATTGTTATTTTCGGTTTTCTAAGAACTCCTAACAACTATTTATTGATAACAATATAAAACTTCTCTTGACAGGTCAAGAATTATATGAAATAAAAAGACTGATCCTTAGAGATATTTTTCTTTCATTATGAGCATTTTTTCGGTGTGTTTTGATACGTAATCAGATTATTTACTCTGTTTTTTTTTATAACCAATCATATTTTATTATTTTATTTATTTTGTATTTGATTATTCATAGCAAACGACTTATTGTGCTTGCAATACCAAAACGTATTTTTTTTTTATGGCGGGAAAAATCATGCTTGAATTATCTGTAGTAAAGCTGTCGATGTGGCATAATGGAAGGCGACAGCCTTTTGTTGAGTTGGCGATGGTTGAGAGCGGACGCGCAATTTGTCTCTTGTATTATTGTAGCGACAAGAAATATGAAACCGAGATGATTGTAATACATGACATGATTTAAAAGAGTGTCCATGGAATTTCTTACACATTCTTCTCCACAGAGAGCTTTGGAATGTGCAATGGGGTAGTTTCCAGGGTCAAAATAATTACATTTTATTAAGTATTTTAAATTATAAAAAAAATATTGGACACATATTTTTTCTCTGTTCGATTAAACAAAAAATAACAAAGATATAGCCCATTAAAGTTACATGTGACGTCACCCCGTGCGAAAAAATGCAGCACGGCGTGAAGTAACACGTAACTTTAACTCATAAAAAAAGTTTATTTGGGAAAGTGGTTCGTAATCATGAGTACAATCGCGTATATAAGTCACCAACAAATTACCAGTCACCCATTATATTATTTTAAACTGATGTGAGCGGTTTTATTACAAGTTTTTCTTTTTAGAGTAGATGGCTAGCAAACTAACGGACGAACTCATCTAGTTTTCAAGGTGAAAGCACCGAGGTACCCGCAACCGTAGAGGCCCAGCAGGGCCGAAGCCTACTGGGACCATGGGTTCGCCCTAGATTGTTAGACAAAGAAGGAACATGTGAGTGGGTTTTAATCAGTAAGTCTGACACGCCCTCACGTTCCGCCCTAGAGCGAGAGTAGTCCTTGGATGTTTTCGCACATAAAACAAAAAAAAGGAGGTATTTAAAATTTCTAAATTTCTCAGCTTTTTTGCATTTAGTAAGTCAATGTCAAGTTTTATGTTATTTTTGTACTAATAAGTTCATTTCTCGAAGATACTAGAATCAGAGCGTGTCAAACTTGAGAAGCCATACATTTCCGGAGTGACCTTTCTGGTAAATTGATCTCTGCAGATCGTAATTAACTACGGGACTCCTTCCCCATCTAAATTATAAAGACAAACACTGGCGATGTCGGGAGAATTTGCACTAATAGTTAGGTCTTCTTGTTTTCAAAGGCTGATGTTGAATTTGAAACTGGTAAGCTCTTTAACGCAAGCTCAGTTGATAATTAAATAGCAGATTAAAAGTAATTAATTCACAGAATAATTAATTATAAATTATATGGCGGTTGAAGCTGAGACTTATATTTTAATTAACATCAATCTCATTATATTTATCTTAAATAATACCTCATTCTATTTGAAATATTATTTATATTTATTTATTATGCAAACCAACCAGTGTAATATTTTTAACCCAAAGGATGACTGGTAGAGAATGCTTTGTTACCTACCTAGTGTGTACTACATAAAGAATAAATAAATAAATATTGATTCCATTCTAATTTGTGTTAGTTGTGTAGCGACATCTATGACGCCACATATGAACTACACTACGAAATGCAAGCAAAAGCATCTCTCTGGCAGTATCCCAGGTCAGATAAAACATCCGTCTAAACCTAAAACTATAATCCGTACGAGGTCAAAAACGTACCTAACTCAGCTTAAACAGCAATATTTAAATCAATAAATCAAAGTGTTTTAATTAAAAAAAAAAAGTACTCATAAAAACAATCGTAATGTTTTTTAAGGGTGCAACACTAGCAAAAATCATATCGCCAATAAAAAATGCATAACGACTAAAGCGCAATGTGCAAAGGCCATATTCAACGAGCATTTATTGGTTGTTATATTGAACTTTACGTTTTCTAAATAATGGTTAACGCTTAAAGTCGCTATACTATAAGTTATGTTAGTCATAAAACCTCTTATTTCCGCTGCAGTCGCTCACAAAAGCGTTTAACTGACACTTCACTTTTGACCGTAAGCAGCTGCAGTAAAATAGTACCTAAGCGCCATTTTTACTTCCTATTTTAACCATAAACTCGATGCATCTGGGTTGGTTATAAATAAAAACAGCCTTGATGCATCAATGGCCAATTAATGGCCGTTTTCAATCCTAAAGTAATTTGTATGTTTCATCATCACCATAATCAGCCTTTTTAATGTTCCCACTGCTGGGGCTCAGGCCTCCTCTCTAGGAGAGGGAATGGGCCGTAATCCACCACGCAGGCCCAGTGCGGGTTGGTGAAAGTCACGTCTTCGAATTTTTTGTTCTAGGACATGCCGGTTTCCTCACGATGTTTTCTTTCACCGTTTTGAGTGTGGTCATCACCACAGTGGTGATGAAATATATTACACAAAGTAATGCGCCTGGTTGAGTTCGAACCCGCGACCTACAGCTCATTTGTACGTTTAATGTTATAGAAACCGCCATAGCTGCGGTTCTAAAGAGTCCTCACAGTCCTGGAATGCAAAGAACAATTGAAGAAACACAGCTAGTTTTTTTTTTAATTGTAAGCACGCTTGCCTAGAAGCCAACCCGGGAATCTTTAAGTCGAGAGTGAATAGGTTTCTTATAGGTAAGCACGTTCCATCGTCGACCGCATCGTCGCCTTTCCATCAGGTAAGATAGCGGTCAAGCGCGAACCTATCAAGAATAAAAAAAAAAGACGGGTTGCACTCCGGGAGTGCCAGCAGAAGTGAAAACTTGATTATTAACGTTGAGCATGTTTGATATTTTGGAATGGTTAGGGAATAATTTTGCACCAATTGCTTTATCAGTATAAAAGTACTATCATTTATGTGGTAGAATACAATATTCATTTATTGCGCTATCGTACACAAACATGACAATTTATATTACATTAAAAATTTAACACTTTAAAACTATTGCAATTATTTTACATTAAATACTCTCCATCCGTCTTACGCTTTTTCGATCAGGTCACGTGTCCTGACGCGAGTTTAAGATTTTATACCCATTACAGAAAAAGTGCTCAACGCCGCTAAAGAAGTTTTCACTTCAAAAAAGTAACCTAGTCACTCTTGACTAAACGATCCTTAAGTGTTAGCTAGTAAGTAAAAGTCTGACACTCCCTCTCGCTCCACCCAGAGCAGGAGGACCTATGAAAAGTTTTGATAACAGGCTTTACTGTGCGGGAATCCATAGCAATAATGACTCTAGTGTTTGCTGCATTTTTACAGACTTCAAAAAGGACGTTCCTGCATTGTGCAACTCTTCTCTAGTATAAAGCAAAGTCATATTTCGCAACTACCAATGTATCCACTAATTCCTCCTAAACCGGTTGAAAGCTCCTAATGCGGTTTTCATTCATAGAAAGAGCAATAAATCGAGGAAGGTTATGTATAACTTACAGCTGTCCAAAGCCGGGGTAAGTCACTAACACAGTGATCCTACAATTGCCTTTTGCGAGGGCCACGATTATTCTTTCGAACAATCCACAGTCCTAGCAGTTGAAAGTTGAGTTGTGAAAATAACAAATATAAATCTTTTTTTTAAGCTATTACATAGCGTCTATCGCGGGCCTTGGGCGTGGAGACCGAATCCAGAAATTCGGTAACGAAAATAACCTAACACCCCCCACTCATTTGTTTTTTTGAGCGTGGTGACCGATAAGAAAACAAATGAGTGGGGGCGTGCAATAGCTTTACCGCGGCAGTCCCCGAGTGCCACACGTCTTTTTTTTTCATTTTGTAAGCTCCACTTCTTTTGTTTCCCAGCTCAACTTGTTTAGTTCATTATACTAAGCACCTAGAAATATTACATGTGCGCCATTTATTTAAATGCGACTCTCATTATTTTCTTTTGCAGGATGCAAAACGAGAAAATTCTCGAATGAGACTCCTCAGGAGTTAATTCTTTAGATTTATTTAATTTAAAAGTTACTTTGTGTACTAATTTGAATCATCGTTTAAGGCTCATCTTACACTGGCGCAGCAAAGTCGAAGCGTAGATACGACGCGATATTTCTTGTTTCGTAATCTCGTACTCATTATTAAGGTATCGTAAAACGGAGTGAATTAGAAACGCAGGGGTGCATAAAAACAGAATTTTGGTTTGATTTTTCACTTTGATACCATATTATCGGCTTCTAACAAACCATCGACTTTTTAAAGTAACAATTCATTAATAAATTGATATACTTAAATACTGCAAATAATATTAAAATATCATGAAAATACCCTTTGAAGTTTTGATTCTATTCACCCCTGAGTTTCTATTCACCTCATTTTTTTTTTCCATTATTATCGATAGGCTGGCGTTTGACCACCATCTCACCAGATGGTAAGCGATAATGTGGTCGACGATGGAGCACGCTTGCTTAGAAATAATCTATTCACTCTTGACTTAAAGACCCCTAAGTTGTAGCTATCAGGAAACACAGACTCCGGTAGAGATTTCCACTCCTTAGCTCTATGCACAATAAATGTGTTCCCAAAACGCTTTGTTCGTATGGGTGAGATGTCCACCATGTACCAAAACAATTGAATGTAATGTGTAATACAAATATTGAATCACACTTCGGCGCTTGTTTACAAGGGTTTTACACAGCCGACTGAAGACACGATAAAATTAACTGTCTTAATGGCAATCTGAATAGACAGCAGGTGACTAAAGTCAGTCTACATGCGACTGATGACTGATATCAAACGACAAAAATCGAACCACTTAAGCCGTTGCGCGAAACCGCCCAACTCTAATGGGGGATCCCCATTAGAGTTGGGCGGTATCGCGCAACGGCGCGCTCCAACGTGCGTTACTTGCGTGTAATGACGTGTCAGCCGGTCGAGCACGACCGCCACACTGTCTTCAATCATTCGCTTCATTCTTCACGACGCCCGTTTCGTTTAAGTGTTATTAGTTGAGAAATGAATACGACGCGTCTCTTCGACTCTGCTCCAGTGTGAGTTGGACCTAATTGAACACTCATCTTTTTATGAAAGCGTAAAATCTTCACCGATGTTTTCTTTTTCTTTACAAAAATTACAGTACTCTTACGAAAGATGAGGAATTAACTTATTACAAACATTCGTCTCTTGTGTCGTGTTATTAAAACTTTTTACTTTGTGAAATTTATAATAACTTGGAAATTTTGTCCCGTGACTGTGGTCGCCCTGTGTCCGTATTTTGTCTCTCTCTCGTATCGACTTCCGCCCTTCTTCCGGATTTTTGAAGCCTTCAATTTATTTTTAAATTGGGCACCCAATCTCGTTGTTATCTTAAACAAATTATTTTCCTGTTGGGATTGTTTTAACTCCAATATCAATTAAGGTATTTTCGTGGGTGCGTTGGCTACAATTACATTAGTTTTTTAGAGTTCCGTACCCCAAAAGGAAAAAATGGAACTCTTAAAGAATCACTTTGTTGCTCGTCTGTCTGTCTATCAAGATTAGTGTTGCCAGCTGTACCGATATGCGCGGGAAGTCCCGATTTTTAGGGGTCTAGTTTTGCACCTGGTCAGGACGCTTAATGTCCCGATAAATCAAAAACCCTGAAACTCTATGAGCGACTGAAGAAGTTTGACACGTCTTTTCGTTTCACCCCACAGCGGAAGAAGTCATTGGATGATTTCCCATCTGAAAAAATCCTTATTAAAAAAAAATGTCCCAATCTAAACCCCTGAATCCAGATTAATTTTACCATCTGTCCCGATTTTTATCCAAATGGATCTGGCAACACTAGTCAAGACCCTTTATCTCGAGAACTGGTGGAGGTTTGATTGAGTTGAAATTAAAACCATAAATTATATTCAAGCTATAGACACCCAAATCAAAATTCAAAATCAAAATTCATAGAGTACTTCCTGTTTACTCAGAATCGTGAAATTATATATAGGAATAAATCTGAAAGCAGTAAATTTGTTGTTACCTACGTCCCAAAAGAAGTGCGATTCGGAAAAATCTTCGAGAATTGAACTATTTACATAGGTGAGTTTGTACGGAACCCTCAGGGTGCGAGTCTGACTCGCACTTGCCCTGTCTTTTATTTCATATCCTAGTTTATTTGTTTGGCAAAGTGCCCAATAATTCTCTACCTACGGTCATATTGTTCAAATATCTAATCAATAATTACCGGCACGATGGCGCAGTGGTTTAGAGATTGTTGAATCTTGCAATGAACAAATATTTGTATATATATATAGAAGAAAGAAAAACATTTTAGTTGACGGAAAAGCGCAAAAGGATTAACAGATTATATTTTATATATTCATATTTATTGAAAAGTATGTGCCGCTTCCGAATAAAACGGCCAATATAATGCCGTAACTACACGCAAAAAGCGGCAAGTTTATGGCGCTGGTTTTCAGTGTGAGCCGGTAACGGTGTCAACATAGAGATCTGATGTCGGCACGGTGCTGTGTGCTAAATAATTTGAATAGAATAGATAAAAAAAAAAAATTACTTAGGGAAAATGTATGGCCTACAGATTGCTTGTTCCGGGTCTAAGTGTCTTGTGTGAGTTTTTTTTTTATGTTTGTGATCGCATCCATTACACCTGTATCTGGAATTTCCAAGTAATTCCTAGTGCGAAGCAACGTTTAAAAAAAGAACTCTTCATGCCAAGGTATCGCCAATAGAAGAAAAAAAAAAAACAAATGTCTTACCTCTTAGAGTGCAATTAGTTGTGGTTCCACAATCATAGTTCGTTGCAAATCTTATCCTGTTCTGAGCGTTATCGCCGAATGTGACGAGCTAAAAAATAAAAATGCTCATTAGAAACATTGTCATGATAATTCAATTGGGAGGACAAACAAACAAAATAATGTCATAGCAAAAGATGAACGTTAATTTTATGAGACGTCAAAGAAAAATAAAGAGCGAAAATGGGGAGTAAAAGTTAACGAAGAATTTCTGCATGTTAATTTGTGAGATTTTGCAACTTTATACGTAATAAGGGTTTGAGATCTCCTTAACTAATTATTCATTCTAATAGATTATAAATGTGAAAGTATTTATTTATTTATTTGCACTCATATTGTGACTAGTTGTTACATTATTGTATGGTCTCAAATATGGACACCGGTAGGGCACAACATCATTTATATTGTTAATATTGCATGCATTATACAAATTAATTAATTAATGCAACAAACGTTACAAACAAATTATAACAATTTCATACATTAATTATTATACTGAAACATTCGATATTATTATTCCATACATCATTTGATATTATTATTCATCATCATTTACATTAAATTATTAATTTTACAATTATTTTAATTATTATATTGTTAGTTATTTGTTTATTTATTTCAATTATGTCTGTCTGTTTTAAGTTTTTACCGAAGGTTTTTAAAGCTAAAGTGCTGAGTGCTTTTAGGGGATAGACGTTTCATTGGGTTACATTTCTGTTTATCATACAATCGAAGTAGTAGTACTACTTAACTAGTACTTATAGTACTTGTTTAGTGTTCATTTAACTTAACACAGAACCTAACAAACTTGTGTTGCAACTCAATTTTATCACAAAAAAATGGTTCTCCTTAAGGTAACGTTTCGCGCTTCGTCTACAACCGCGGCTAGAACCATATTTCACGGATAAGACTCCACAGCGGACGTCATAAATAAAAGCAAAGATTTATATCCAATTACTTCCAACTATCTATCGTAATAAAAATAACTAAATGAATTTATTATCTCTCAGGTGTATTTTGTACGAGACTGAGGAGTTTTCATTCTTCGAACGGATTGTTAGCTTTCTTGGTACCTTGGAATACTGTGGATTTTTTATAGGATGATAGAGTGAACTTCCCTAAGGCAATTCCCTAGAGCTATTTTTACGAGGATATCGACGAACTGCGAGTATCTGCCACACCGACACATCGGCACATCGCGAGAATAGAACAATTTACAGGCTGCGGTCTTCCCGTCCGGTTTTTTATCTAGGTGCTTCAAGGCTAGAGTGAATGGCTCTTAATAAATTAGTGCGCCCGACCAGTCACCATTAACGATTGCATAGCTACTTACCATCAGATGGGATCGCAGTCGAGCACTAGTTTATATCAATTTAAAAGGAAAATATTGGTGTAAGATACGTGATAATAATAATCCTCTCAACCGAATTTTGATCACGGTTGCCAATCTCAACAGAGATTAGCCAAGTAGGCAAAAGATATTAAATACACACGTATTGTACGTAAATATAGGTCTCCGACCGAGTTTCCAGCAACAGCAGGGGCCTAGCTGGGTCGAAGCCTACCGGGGCCAGGGTTAGTATCGAAAGACAACTCGAGCCCCGGTATGAAGGCTTGAAGGAACGGGGTGGGTTTTTAGTCAGTAAGAGTCTGACACTATCCCCGCTCCGCGGTTGTCATTGATGATTTTACCACCAAAAAAAAAAGAGCTGCTACAGAGTAATTTATAGAGAAAAAGGTGGTAATACGGCCTCATTTAAAAACACTAGATTTATAAATCAAGTGAGTATGTTACAGTGTTCTCTACCTATTGTCTTATGCAAACCTTGTGTACAATTAATAAAATAACTAAATAATGATAAAAAAACTGTGTTTGTTATGTTGACGCCACGCGAGTTTCAGCTACAGCTCTACAAGTCTAGTTTCCATATAAAATGTATGGAGCCGCCCAGATCGGAGTGTGTAGCACACATGTTAGCAGTGTAGTTCTAACTTAAGCCGTTCGAGCGTGTAAAAGTAACAAACATATACGCACACATGAATTTTCGACCTTATAATATTAGTGTGATATTCTCACCTTTATCCACTGCTCAGTGTCAAGCAAAGTGTCTCCGGGTTGCAGCAACAGCTTCACTTTACGCCGTAACACGTTGTCATCGGGCGCGAGCGTATGCGCAGTGAGAGCGCTCTTGATGTCAGTCGTTTGTTGACAGACGAACATGCCGAACGCTTTGTCGCGCTCCAACTGAAAAAATAATGTTATGTGAGTCTTCTGTCTACTTCAAAGAAAGCGTGTGAAAGAATGTTTTATCTACCTACTAACGGCCCTTTCACGGCCTTGAGCGGAGTGCGGTGAGCGGTAGCTAAGCGCGGGGTGGTGAGCGGTGGAACAAAAAAGTATAAAAATGTTTGAAGCAGGCCACAAGACGCCGTTCATAGCGCCCGGCGCCCGCTTACCAATGCCGCCCCGCTCGTCGCTCTCGCTAATACTGAAGTCATGAACAGGCCGTAAAAGTCTATTTGAATCTAAATTAACATTACCTAAGTAAAAAAGCTTCTGCCATCTGCTTCGCCCACATGCTATTAATACTTTCCTAAGATATAATGTTTTATCTGCCTACTAACGGCTCTTTCACGGCCTTGAGCGGAGTGCGGTGAGCGGTGTGAGCGGTAGCTAAGCGCGGGGCGGCGAGCGGTAGAACAAAAAAGTATGAAAATGTTTGAAGGACGCCACAAGACGCCGCTCATAGCGCCGCGCGCCCGTTTACCGATCCCGCCCCGCTTGCCGCTAATACTGAAGGGCCAAGCGCCCGAAAAGTGCCATAAAACAGTGATTTTCTGAGGCCTACTTCTCTGTAACGGGTAGGTCAATTGGTTTGAAAAAAATATATGTTTATTATAGAGTCATGAACAATAATATCAACATTTGATTTATTTGTGCAATTAATACTTTTGTCAAAAAAAAAACATTTAGCAATTTCGCAACTTTTCCCTACTCCTTCGAAACGGCTTGGACCTTTAGAAACATTTTTACACATAAAAATTGGTGGTTAAATATTCTTCAAAGTGAACATTGCATAAGTAAATCAATCAATATATCGCAGAGAAAATGGATTTAAAGTGCTGCTGGCCGCAAATAAATGCACAGATCTGTGTACTGCCGCCTAGGCGAGTGCGAGAGTTGCGTTCACATAATTTCGGTCAGATGGTTCAAGGGACTATACGCCTGAAGTCGAGAATCGGCCGTAAAAGTCTATTTAAATCTAAAATAATATTATCTAAGTAAAAAAGCTTCTGCCATCTGCTTCGCCCGCATGCTATTTAATGCTTTCCCTCAAAGAGAGCATAAGAAATAATGTTTTATCTGCCTACTAACGGCCCTTTCGAGGCTTTGAGCGGAGTGCGGTGAGCGGTATGAGCGGTAGCTAAGCGCGGGGCGGCAAGCAGTAGAACAAAAAAGTATGAAAATGTTTGAAGCACGCCATGAGACGCCGCTCATAGCGCCGTGCGCCCGCTTACCGATGCAGCCCCGCTCGCCGCTAATACTCGTACTGAAGTCGTGTCGTCGTAAAAGTCTATTTGAATCTAAAATAATATTAAGTAAAAAAGCTTCTGGCATCTGCTTCACCCGCATGCTATTAATACTTTCCCTCAAAGAGAGCATAAGAAATAATGTTTTATCTGCCTACTAACGGCCCTTTTACGGCCTTGAGCGGAGTGCGGTGAGCGGTATGAGCGGTAGCTAAGCGCGGGGCGGCAAGCGGTAGAACAAAAAAGTATGAAAATGTTTGAGGCACGCCATGAGACGCCGCTCATAGCGCCGCGCGCCCGCTTACCGATGCAGCCCCGCTCGCCGCTAATATTCGTACTGATGTCGTGTCGTCGTAAAAGTCTATTTGAATCTAAAATAATATTAAGTAAAAAAGCTTCTGCCATCTGCTTCGCCCGCATGCGATTAATACTTTCCCTCAAAGAGAGCATAAGAAATAATGTTTTATTCTGCCTACTAACGGCCCTTTTACGGCCTTGAGCGGAGTGCGGTGAGCGGTGCAAGTGGTAGCTAAGCGCGGGGCGGCGAGCGGTAGAACAAAAAAGTATGAAAATGTTTGAAGCAGGCCACAAGACGCCGTTCATAGCGCCCGGCGCCCGCTTACCGATGCCGCCCCGCTCGTCGCTAATACTCGTACTGAAGTCGTGTCGTCGTAAAAGTCTATTTGAATCTAAAATAATATTAAGTAAAAAAGCTTCTGCCATCTGCTTCACCCGCATGCTATTAATACTTTCCCTCAAAGAGAGCATAAGAAATAATGTTTTATCTGCTTACTAACGGCCTTTTCACGGTCTCGAGCGGAATGCGGTGAGCGGTGTGAGCGGTAGCTAAGCTCGGGGCGGCGAGCGGTGGAACAAAAAAGTATGAAAATGTTTGAGGCACGCCATGAGACGCCGCTCATAGCGTCGCGCGCCCGCTTACCAATGCCGCACCGCTCACCGCTAATACTTGTACCTACAGCTGAAGTCATGTCGTCGTAAAAGTCTATTTGAATCTAAAATAATATTAAGTAAAAAAGCTTCTGCCATCTGCTTCACCCGCATGCTATTAATACTTTCCCTCATAATAAATTATGGCCAATATATTTTTCTAATGTATTTATATAAGCTCTATTACTGTAGTTTTATCAAAATCCGTGAAGATGATGAAGATAACAAACATAATATATGCAAACTTTCGGTATATTAGGAGCAGTGGTGGCCTGGGCCACGCAAAGCTTAAGTCGTGGCTGTTAGTACTGGCAGTAATCTGTGGTACTGGGTAACTATTCAGTAATCTGTGGTACTGGTACTAACAGCACAGATTACTGAATAGTTACTAACAGCCACGACTTAAGCGTTGCATCTGCAACGCAGTCGGGGCAACGATCTCATTGCCATGAAACCGGCATGTCATAGAACCAAGAAGACATGTAACATCCATCAACCCGCACTGGGAGAGCGTGATGGATTACGGCCCCATTCCCTCTCCTAGAGAGGATGCCTGAATCCCAGCAGTGGGAACATTAAGGCTGATTATGCTATTATATTGAGATAACCATTCAATACCTAACCAATTGTCGCCCCCCTAAAACCTTACCGATTCTTATTATGATCGCGTCTCTATTTCCTACTTTTATAAAACAAAGATACTATCACTATCAGGGTGAGACAGCGGTCAAGCGCGAACCTATCAACAATTAAGAAAAAACCGGCCAAGTGAGAGTCGGACTGGCTCACGAAGGATTCTGTACCATTATCTATACACCTTCTTTTATTCGGTTTTTGGCATTTGTTGTAATAGCGGCAACAGAATCAGGTATAACCTGTGAAAATGTCTACTGTCTAGGTATCACGGTTCTTGAGATGCTGCCTGGTGACAGACAGACGGACAAAATTAGTAATAGGGCCTCGGTTTTACTCTTTGGGTACGGAACCCTCAAAAGTACGAATTTTATGCCAGTAATGACATCCTCTATAAACAAAACAATGTTAAAATATGTCTTTGATCAAACATCAATACAGTATGACATCTATGTCATACTGTATACTGATTGTTGGTGAATTCAGCGCCATTTTAAGCATTTAATTAAAAAGCCAGCCATATTTAAATCCCGAACCGGATTAAACACATAAATGTTTGACAAATAAATTAATCTCGATTTAGGGTGGTAGGTAAATTAGTATTTTCAGCTTTGTGATATTTTCGACAAAGTAACTTTATTCGCCTATATACTTATGTAGCTACCTATTAAATACGTCATTTATGCGAAGTGGTTTTTCGACGAATTTCCGCCTTTGGCTAACATTGAGATTCTTTCCGGAAAATCTGATTTATTTAGTTTCGGTGTGATGAATTTATGTCATACTGTATACTGATTGTTGGTGAATTTAGCGCCATTTTAAGCATTTAATTAAAAAGCCAGCCATATTTAAATCCCGAACCGGATTAAACGTTTGACAAATAAATAATCTCGATTTAGGGTGATAGGTAAATTAGTATTTTCAGCTTTGTGATATTTTCAACAGGGTAACTTTATTCGCCTATAAACTTATGGAGCTACCTATTTAAATACGTCATTTATACGAAATGGTTTTTCGACGAATTTCCGCCTTTGGCTAACATTGAGATTCTTTCCGGAAAATCTGATTTAGTTAGTTTCGGTGTGATGAATTTATGATTTATAGTTTGCTAGTTTGCTTATGCAAACTGCTACTGCAAATATCTGTTTTAGTGCACCCGCTCCTACCCTAGCACTGCATTGCTCTTTAAAGAGAAAACCAAATCAAATCAAAAATATTTTATTTCACATAGGCCTACATGGGCACTTATAAAACGTCAGAAGCTAGTGCACGGTTCCAAATTGGTCGTTTCCTATGGAGAAGAATCGGAAAGAAACTCCATGGTTACTCTTTTAAAAAAAGTGGCACTGCATATACAAGTATATAACTTCAACTTTTAATATAATTGCACGTAGCCTGTCAATCATAAAACAAAGTTTTCAAAAAGCAATTGGTCCCATTTTTATTTTGGAGGGGAATCTTTCAAAAGACACCTGGTTTTATGGCGAAAACAAAAAAGTGGAGTTTTTACTTCACTAAAACCACCTCGGCCGTGGTGCTCTGTGACATAAAAACCACCTGAAAAACGCGTCTTCGAGCACATCTCGGGGGAGATTGTAAAGTAATCTCCCCGGAGCTTCGTTATACACGACAGCACGTGGTCGCAGTGCTACCTTCTTTTCTGGGATCACTCGTTTGGAGAGTAGTGACCCAGAATGAGCACTCGCAATCCTGTAGTCCTCGCGTCTACCTAAGAATTGGTCACTGCGTTTTAAGCGACAATTAAGCCAGTTACCTCCATGGCGCCTTCTCCACCTACATTACAGGTAAGTAATATTCACTAACACAAGTGTAAACCGATAACATGATAGAAAAAAATGTCTTATTATTATGACCAACCTTCGACGACAATCCTTTACTATTCCCCGTCAGCTCATTCCACGCAGCATTGGCTCTCTGTTCACAATGATCCACATAGTCCAGTTCCACCAGATCCACTAGAGATACCAGCCATCTTCTGTCATCAGCACTGGACGAGGTGCCGCATTGCAGAGAAGACAGAAGAGCGTAGAAGCAGATGAAGAAGAGAGGAATTGGCCTCATTGTTGATCTGTGGAAGAAAAAAGCCATTAGTTAGAAGGACCAAAGATATTATCAAATATCGTATGGACAAGGAAAGGGAAAACAATTTGATTCTTATCTAAAGTTTGAGTCCTATTGACCTAATTACAAACATTTGTCTTGGGTGGAATCGAACCCATGATCTCTGGTATAGCAATCAGGGCCACTAACCACTAAACCAACAGGCCACTACAACAAACTTGAAACAAGTTCTTCAAAGAACTTGTTTCTTTAACAAGATCTTCAAAGAACTTTTTTCTTCGTTTCTTTAATCTTTATTTACTTTAACACGTGTAGCACGTTCAAATTATCAGATCGCACCTTATTGCCGGCCCATTAGGAGGAGATTTGATGAAAGGCCCACTAATCTATATTGGATTCGCGCGGATTTAGTGAAATCCCCTCTCATTGAGGAAATCCTCCCTTTATTACAGTACAGACCATCAAATGAATGGCAAAGTAAGTAGATAAGTACCAAACTTTTTGTAACGGTAAATTTTCCCATGTCCTGCTTTATGACGGTCATAAAATATAAAGTTTACAGGTATCCCTAACTTATGTGGCATACATAAAACCACACATTTCATGATTACTACTGACTACGCACTTGAACGGGATTGCTCCATGTGATGTCCATTTTCATGGCATTTCAGTATCACCATGTCACATACGAATTCCGTAAATGAAAAAGTTTTGCGAAATTATTCATTTTAGCGAGTCCTCAAAAAGAATGGTATTAAAACAATTTCGCTGGCACAAATATTTTTTTCATTAATTTAACTTCAGAGATGGAAATGTTGAATGTAATAAAATTTCGATCTGTTTAACAATCAACAGAAATTGTTTTATTTTCGGTTTAACAAGCTTAAATATTAACTATAAATATTTTTATACTAAAGCCAAAGATTTATTTAACATTTCGGGTGAAATATAGATCATTCAACGATAAATATTTACAAACAACAGCTAACCCAAAAATGAATTTTAAAACTCTAATTTCAGAATTTACAAAAGAGTTACCTGGGGTACACAATGGTTTAAGAACTATAATATAAGCATAATCATACTCAATCTTAGTCTTATAATGAGTCTTAATTATAATGGTTAGGTGGCGCTAGTTGTCACGTCAACATTGGCTCCGTATTCAAATTGTTGTAAAAAATAGTAAACATTAATTTTAAAGTCTAGTTTTGTAATATATCCGTCAATTTAAATACAGTGATCATCGTCTATTGTTCGATAAGGAGTATGTCATGTGATGTGTAAATAAAACTGTGATAAATAAACAGCGTATAACAAAGTGTTTACAAGCAAAATTGTGCACTAACTTATGTAAATAACTTTAAATTAAGTGTTAAATACCAACACCTACAAGTTTTACAGTATAAAAACAGTGAAATAATTACAATTAACTAAATTAAAAGATTCTTCAAAAATCTGTACCGTTAATTTCATTCAAAAGTGTTGACGCGGGACGCGTTACATCTCGACCAATCAAAATAAAGATAAATAAAATTTGTTTCATCAAACTAAAACAAAAAAAAAATCCTAATACACTTGACTATTTCAAACCGCTTATAAATGTCAGCGTAGCGAAGTGCGTACAGTATCGTGCCGAGGTCTCACGAAGTGGACTGAATTCAAGTTCAAACCTGACTCAAACATATCTTCTTTTTGGATTTTCTGAAGTTTTTTTTTTTATGCAGAGAACAGTTACTATAATTTTTTGTGGCTTTTTTAGAACATTTTAATTGCATTCTAAAACTTTTTTGTAACTTTAAAGAAGATCATCGTAATATCGAAAGCAGAGGTTCACCCCTCCTCACCTCGGGTGAAAGAGACAGGCTGCGATAAATAAATAATTCATCTCTGTCGCGCCGAAAAATACTGGCAGTTTAGAGGGATTTGAATGTTATTTGGTTATTAAGCTAATAAGAATGCCAAATCGTTGCGGTGCTTGTGGTTCTACAATAGCGAGATCCAATGATTGTATGGAGTGCTCGAATGGCAAATGCAAAAAAAAGTACGACTTAGCGTGTCTGGATATTAATATAAACGCGTTTAAGTCGTATTCGATCTCATTTAAGAAGAATTGGGTGTGCCCAGAATGTGTTTCTTCGAAACCTAAAGTAGGGAACAGCGAAACTCCAGTCCGAATAAATACACCGGATTTTAAAATCTGCACCACTAATACACCAATAAATAACGTGGACAGTCAGCGCGGAAGTCAACGCGGGAGTCAGGCTAATTTATCACCTACAATGATGGATAATGAATCTACATTACTCGAAGAACTGAGAGAATTTAGGGCAGATATGGTAGCTCGCATGGATAGCCAGGCAAAAGCGATAACATTATTGTTGAACCAATTTTCTCAAACCAAAACAGAGTTGGACAACATAGTTCAGATCATGAGAGTACTTGAAGCAAAAGTGGATTCAAAGCTGTCTCAGGATACGCAAACCCAAAAAATGACCATTCATGAGGTACCTGTAAACCCTCCTCTTTCTTCTACTTCTACTCCTGCGTCTACTTTCGCAGAAGTTGCTAATCAACCGAGTGGTTCTTTCAAGAATACCCGCGTCAAAAAGGTAAACAACGGTGGGGACATGAAATCCGCGGTGTTAGCGGAAAACATTACGGACATTACTAACCGATTGGCGGCGGATGTGGTAAATGGGGCAGGGAATGAAGAGAACGAATCGGGCTGGACGACAGTACGGAATAAGAAATCTAATAGGCAACAGCAAGAAGTAAAAGTGGGTACGAATAAGGAATTGACAGCCATCCAAGCTACTGAAAAGAAAAAACGCCTGCACGTATGGCGATTGCATCCGGACACCACTCTGGAAGCCGTAACAGAGCACGTGAAGAGTATATGTGGCGCTGATTCTATTTGTAAGGTAGATAAAATCAAGCATAAAACGGAGCGGGATTACTCATCGTTTGTTATCGCAGTGTCCGAACACGGTTTTGCTAAATTAAATCAAGCGGAGTCATGGCCGATGAACGTGGAGTTTAATGAGTGGATTTGGTTTCGCAAGTCAACATAAAGAACACCAAATGAATAGTATCGACATATACTATCAAAACGTACGTGGTCTTCGCACAAAGCTGGACGAGTTCAGAAATAATATTGACTCTTTGAATTTTGATTTATATGCAATCACGGAATCTGGTTGCAATGATTCCATTGCAGATCTCGAAATTGTCCCACCCGGGTATCAAATATTGCGTTGTGATCGAGCGGATGGTCGAAAACAAGGAGGCGCACTTTTAGTGGCCACACACCGGTTTGCGCTGCGCCAAGTAAATGTTACGGACATATCGATAAACAGCTGCGTTTTTGAAATGGTTTGTGCGACAGTACACTTAAATAACAGGTTTTTATTTTTGTGTTTAGTGATTTATATTCCTCCCGGTAGTACAGAAAATGATTACATGATTTTGTTTAGTTTAATAGAAAAATTGTGCACTAGATATAAGGAAATTGTTGTGATAGGTGATTTTAATTTATATTCGTGTCCTTTGAATGTAACTAATTATTATGAATATTTCGTGTCTTTTTGCGAATTCACTCAAAATAATAATGTGCCCAATTGTTTAAATAGGCAGCTAGATTTGGTCTTGAGCTCAGGATTTTACGGTGAGTTGTCGGTGGAAGCGACGGACGAGCCGCTCGTGCCGGTCGACGCGCATCACCCGCCGCTCGCGGTCCGCGTGCCTCCCGCGAGCGCGGCGCTTCCCGCCGCCGCCTCCGCCCCCGCTTCCCCTGCTTGTGCGCCTGGTACGTCTGCACGTAATAGTAGACCGCAGTGGAACTTTTACAATGCGGATTATCAACGGCTGTATTCAATGTTAGCGTCGATTGATTGGACAAGTATGTATGAGATGAGCGATTTAGATGAAATGTTGGATTTATTTTACAGTACTGTTTATAACATTTTGGATAACTGTGTTCCCAGGAAAAAACCTAGTCCAAAGTCCCGGTACATTTACCCGGAATGGTACACGAGCGAAATAATAAAAAACTTAAGAACTAAAGCTAGGCTTCACAAAATTTTTAAAACAACTAAATGTAGCAGGGATTATGAGGAATATTCTAAAAGCAGAGCGCTTGTTAAAAAATCTATAGAGGCTGCTCACACACTTCATCAACATAAAATCCAGTGTCAATTTTCTAAAGATCCTAACTCATTCTGGCAATACATACGATCAAAGAAAAGCGCGGTAGCCAAGAATACTATAGTAAAAGATGGTGAGCATTTGTCGGATGACGAGTGTGCAAAACAATTCGCGATTTTTTTCCAATCTGTCTACAGCGATCAACCGCCGCAGTTAGACGCTAAGGCGGCGGTGGCGGCGGCGGGAGCGGCGAGTAGTGCGCGGATACATCTTGATGCGCTGAGTCTGAAGGATGTTAGATGTGCTCTGGAGCGCCTAAAGCCGAAGCGATCAGCGGGCCCGGACGGTATACCGGCATTTCTTTTTAGGGATTGTGGTAGGGTGCTCGCAGAACCGCTACTTTATATTTTTAATAGTTGTCTTCATTCGACGACGTTTCCCACTCAATGGAAGATCACGCGAGTCATTCCAGTACCCAAAGGTAGGGCAGGATCGGACATAACTGGTTATAGACCAGTGGCCGTGCTGTCAACGCCGGCTAAGGTATTCGAGTCCGCTATACAGCGGTGCTTGCAGGAACAAGTGAGTGGACAACTGGCTGACGCGCAGCACGGGTTCCGGCCGGCGCGCAGCACTGCCACAAATCTAATGAATTTTATGACGCAAGTGGTGCCGGCGGTAGATGCTGGTGGTCAGGTTGACGCTGCTTATTTTGATTTCAAAAAAGCTTTCGACACTGTCGACAACGATATTTTATTAATGAAACTCGCAGAAGTTGGCTGCACACCACATCTATTGCACTTCTTCGCCAACTACTTGCAGGATAGACAGCAGTACGTAGACTATAATGGGTGTGAATCTGACCCATATTACACCTGGTCTGGCGTGAGCCAAGGCAGCAATTTGGGGCCTCTCGAATTCATAATAATGATAAACGATTTGCCGGAAGTCGTCAAAAATGGCTCTTGTTTATTATTTGCAGATGACCTTAAGTTGCTGCTAAAGGTTAACAGTAAATCCGATTGCGAACGATTGCAGGAGGATATAGATAGTGTAGTGGAATGGAGCCGGGATAACAAGCTTTTCTTTAACGCGTCGAAGTGCTCGGTGATGAGTTTTACACGCGCGCGTACACCGCTGGTACACGAGTACGTAGTGGGCGACACACCTATGCAACGTGTCTCGGAGGTGCGGGATTTGGGGGTTGTAGTCACTCCTGAACTGTCGTTTCGCGGTCATATTACGAGGATCTGTAAGAGGGCGTTTAGAAACTTGGGATTTGTTTTGAGGCAGACGAGGCACTTCACTAACATCGCTACAGTCAGGGTCCTATATGATTCACTTGTCCGGAGTCAACTGGAACATAGTGCTGTTATATGGGATCCGCATGAGGCCAAATACTCGACAATGCTGGAACGAGTACAGAACAAATTCACGCGCTACTTGTACAAGAAACTATATGGGGTGTATCCATTTTACCCGTTGATGTACCCCACTCTGTTTGTGCTTGGTATGGTCGGGTATAATCAACTAAAGGTACGACGTGCATTCATGCTTGTTTCCTATTTGGTTAGGTTACTTCGTGGCATTGAGTATAACCCAGGAGTGCTGCAACACCTCAATTTGTGTGTACCTGACCGCTATGTGTGGAGGCGGCGCCGCCCGCCGCTGCTAGCCGTTCCAGTTGCTAGGACCAATCTTCTTGCCAAAACGCCATTGACCCGTGCAATTGGAATTATTAACCAGCTTCACGTAAATATTGATATATTTACATGTAGCTCGAGTGAATTCGCAAAAATGCTATTGTTTATTTTATGTTATAGGGTTGATTAGAGTAGGCTATACGTATATATTTGTATATTTTAAGTGTTTTGATTTTAAGTTTTATATTATATTAAGTAATTTTAAGACCGCACTATCGCATTAGGTATTTACCTGTAATGATAGTTGTAAGGAAAATAAATAAATAAATAAATAAATAAATAAATAAATAAATAAATAATGTTCCCATTATTGGTTCTCATCTCAAACGTGGGTTAGGTTCACGACGCGGGTCCAATGCGAAATTTTTGGTTCTAGGACATGATGTTTTCACAGCAGTAATAAAACAAATTAGGTATCTAAGTACAAATAGTAATGCAACTGGCTGGTTTGAATTTGAACCCACAACCGCGACCACTCATGAATCGGAGACATTATATTAGTATCACTGGGCTATCACTGAAGAATCATTCATCTATAAACTCATTTTTTTAACCGGAACTTCTCAGATAAATGATCTCAGCAAAACGAGAGAACTTCAAAAGCAAGAATTAATAAGGAACTTGCGAAATTAAAGATTTTTTTATGTCCAACCATTAGAAACTGGGCTATTCATCCTTTATTCGTCTGAAAGGGTCACGATGATAAAAAGAAAATTAAAGACCAGGCATTCATAAAGCGATTGTTGCTTTCATTCAACTTCTTCCAAACGAGATATTAAAACTATATCAAGTGAGGCGAGGAAATGCAAAAGATTTTTCATGCAAATTACATCCTGAGTTATTGCTGCAAATCCCAAAGAGAATGCGAGCTTTAGAGATTCTGAAATTAAATCATTTGTTTCACATGAAACGAAGACAAAAAGCGATTTAGCGGCTCCGCAAATGGGGCAAGCTTGGTGATTACTTTTATTTGGACTTTTAAGAGGAGGACGCATGAGTTGAAAAATCCAAGCATAATGGTTACATTACCCACCATTTTTATGCAATTTTGGACAGTAGGACCAATAGACAAAATATTTAAAGTAGAAACTAGATTGCGCACACGTAAGCTTGAAGGAACGGGATGAGTTTTTTAGTCAGTAAGAGTCTGAAACTATCTCCCGCTCCGCCCAAGAGGCGGTTTCAGACGGGGATAGTTTCAGCGGGAGTTTTCATTAGATGATTTACCATAAAAAAAAAGCAACGTAAGCCGGACTGATCGCGTCGGTCTTCATACATTTTATAGGGCAACTAGACTTGTAGAGCCACATTAGATCCACGCCACGCAACGTGCCGCTACGTACAAATCAGGCGTGATCCACGTGTGCATCGGTCTAGTTACGGTATTCGAAAGGTTAATGCTTGCAACTTGGAAGTATATAATATTTTTGGTAATTTTTATTTTACCACATTTTTTAAACAAAACTTCGAGATGTACATTCTAATTTTACACAAGATGCTAGTAACCTGTCACGCCATCAATGAAAGTTCAAGAGAACTTCTTAAAATGTGTTATTACAAATATCTCTGCAGATGACGTTTTTAGTTTTACGATAATAACTAGAAGTCATACATAAAAAAGTATAAAAATAGACCTATAAATAAACTGGGTAATCAATTTTCACAGGACATAATATTTTCTTCTTCTTGTAGAATTACCTCTTTCGTATTCATGATGTTGTCACTTAAATATGTGTCCCTGATTTAGATCTCATTCGCATCCCTAGAGTAAATATAAAATAGTAATTTGTGTCTATTCAACTTACGTCCTCTTATTTTAGAAAATCAACGACAGTCTCTTTCTCATTAATGCAAATGTTCCTTAACTTTCTTTGACAAACATTTCGCGTATAATAACTCAATTTCCCGGACTCGTTCCGGTTGAATACCGGTGTCAAGTTGTGTGACCTATTTCAACAAAATTTGCGTATTATACGCCACGTCAAGTTTCCAACGAAAGCCAGCTCAATTGAGCGCAACGGGAGTGCGGAAGCCGACCGTCCTATCGATGCGACTGTTCCTATCAGCGGCGCCGGTAACGACCTGACCAGCTTTCCATTACCAATTTAACCATCTATAACATAAGACTCAAATTTCCTTGTTCAAGAAAAATCTTTTCTTTTTGGTAACGTGCTATACTTGACCGCATTTCAGATAATGGTCAGCGTGATATGGGGAACACTAGCATGATTTGTGAAAACGTGCTCAATTTTGAAAAGATGAAAAATAGTATTAGACGTATGCCTAGCAAAATGTCAGAACAAAACACATAACTCAAAAATGCATTTGTAAAAAAGGTTTTCCTAATACAACTATTCCAAATCTCCAAATTGGTGGTTTCGGAGAAGAACCGGCAAGGAACTCCATGGTTACTCCTTCAAAAAAAAAAAACAAATTGTTATTCTTACAATATTTCCATATATCTACTAGTTCTGTATAGTAGATATAATGTACGCACAGTATAGACCAGTCAATATTGTAATCAAAAGTACTATAAAAATAATCAAAATAAATAAATGAATCGTAATAGGACGTAATCTAAGAATTTCCGTGGTCTACAGTGTTCTCACATCACACAAAAAGAGACTATATAAAAAAAAAGTAAGAAAAATAAATAATTACAACCATCAATAAAGGAGGCATTAACAAAATAAATGACTAACTTATTTATAAAATGAATGAATTTATTACAATTTCAGTTGGTCACCTAAACTCGTCACGTGTATAAACTTGTGTAGCAAAAAAACAAGTTATTTGAAAGTTTCTCAGAAGCACAATCTCTTGAGGGAACATTAGCTAGACTCTAAAGGAATACTGATATGACTTGAGAAGTTTTACTTGAAAATTCTCTAACAGCTGATGCAGATGACGTAGCATTATTTCTAATGAAATATAAAGCTTTTTGTGTACTTAGTTCAAAAAGATTAATTTAGTTACAAGTTTTGATGACTGTGACGTGTTCAGATTTGAAAGCAAAGTTGTTTTAAGTACTTTTTAGACAGATATTAGTCCTCTTCTTGTCCTCAAAATGATGGTTTTCTTTTCCTTAAAGCATTTGAGTCCAGTAGATGGCAACGTTTATAGCGATATCAATGGCGTTTTTGACGTCCATCGTCCATCCGACACCCAGCGCGAGTGCGGTGTTCCTGACCAGATGATGGCCTACTTAATGGTGTGCCCAAAGTGTCTCTACACCTGCACTTTGGAGGACCTGAAAAACTCCACTAACGCCGTTATAAACATGGCATCCTACTGGGCCCAAAAGCTTTGAGGGAAAGGAAAACTATCAATTCGAGAGAAGAAGAAGAAGAATCCTCCATCAAAGTGCAGATATGCGTCAGGCAACAATGCGTCCACAAGGTACAGACTTTGGACACACCACAATCACGCTACTAAGTCCCCTTACTGAGTAGCTGGAGAAGAGCCACGCGTGACTTTCCGCCTGACGCAGGTCGTCACCGGACGTCACAGTTTGGGGTTCCAAGCGCACTTCAAAGAAATGTCAGCAAAACTGAAGGGCTAATGACTTCTCTGGCTGCGGGAACGTTTGAAAGAGTGACCGTTACTCAAAAAGCAACTGAAAGACACAGGTAGGTTCTAGGCTGTAACAATCTGGCATGAGCTCTTGTTCCATCTTAGAGCGAGACAAGTCATTGGATAAATTACCATCTCAAAAAAAAAAAAAAAACACGGACTAATGTAAAGTATACGCTGATATTTATCTGCACTGTTATGTTACACAGACAAGATTCATGTCATCTAAAAATGTATCCTTACGCCTCTCTTATGTCTCCTTTACGCTCAAACGCCTGAACGGATTTGTAAAGAAAATAGGTACTAGCGTAGATCAAGTCCTGGAATAGAAAGAATACTCTTTATATCAAAAGTGAATGCTCTCTAGGGAAAAGTCACAGGCAAATTGTAGAAAAAATATTATTTCTATTTATAACTTGCAAATTCCTCGAAGATAAAAAACAACAAAATAAAAGTTCCTACCAAAAATTTTCCCGCATAATATCCGGTTTTTTTCCTCTAGTAATCTGATATTAACTCGCCCATCTAATCTCTCAAATCCCTTGCACCACATTATTTGCATATTTCTCCTCATTCAATTAATTTTTCAAAGGGTTGTAACTTTCTGAGCGGGGTTCACCGGGTTTCTTGGTAACTGATCCTTTCTCCGGAGATATTCCAATCACGTATGATCTTCAATTACTTTCTTCACGGTCTAGTAAACCGGGCTTTGTTGTGGCTTATTAAGGAAAGGGGAAACAGTCATTAGTAAACCAACAAAACTCTTATTTAGAGGGGATAGAGTGAGATTTTTTTTCTCATTTCAAAATTGGGCAGTCTTGTGTAAAGTGTGTGGATGAAATTGGAAAATAAATTGGTTTGTTACTCTCTCTAGTGGAGATAAAGTTTGCTATGAAATATTTTGTATCGGTGATTTTGTTGCTAGGAGGATTTAAGTTGGAACACAATCATAGTGGAAATAATGGCTGTCTGAAATTACTACACGTGAACATTTTAAACTAATGAAAGAGTAGGTACTCGTAGTTACAGAGTTTTCAGCTGACACTTGTCCATATCAAACGACCAACATCCGGTTGGTCGTTTGATCATGCACTAGCTTCTGACATTTTATGAGTGCCCATGTAGGCCTGAGTTTTTTTTTATTATTTTTAGGGCGATTTTGACCACTATCTCACCCGACGGCAAGCGATGATGTGGCCGACGATGGGTCACGCTTGCCTAGAAGGAACCTATTTACTCTTGACTAAAAGACGCCTAGGTTATAGCAATCAGGGAATACAGACTCCGTTAGGGAAATCCACTCCTTAGCTGAACGCATATTTAATGTGTTCCCAAAACGCTTTGTACGTATGGGTGGGATTTCCACCATGAAATAAAATATTTTGAACGGAATTGAATTGAATTCAAACATACGAGAATTACGTCAATCAATCTGCCTAGCCTTCAACCGGATTCAGCTGAGGATCGAGGAGGGGGTATTATACATGGAACGGCTGCCTTAGAGAGGCAGCCCTTTCATGTCCACAAACCCAGTAATTGGGTTCCGTTTTACGTGCTTTACGAAGCAGGAACCTCGGACTGTTAAGATCTTCACCCATCTACAGACCAACCTCAGCAAGCGTTGCTTTACCTAAGACGGTACGGCCACAACGAACGGTCCTATGCCTTTTGCAGCCATTAGATTCCCGTGACCCTCAGCAGGTCATCGGTTCACCTTGTGGGAGGCCTTTCAACGCTACGAGTTTTGGTACGGGGTCGCCACTCCAGAATTTTTCGGTCCATCGATTGGCTGTTTTGCAAGCAATGTGCCCAGCCCACTATCACTTAGTTTGGCTATTCTTCGGGCTATGTCTGTACCCTTGGTTCTCCTGCGTATATCTTCATTTCGATGCGAAACTCCGAGCATAGCTCTTTCCATTACCCTTTGAAAGACTTTAAGCCTTCTGATGAGGCTTCTAATGGTTCATTATTTTAAGTCATTATAATCCCATCACAGATCCATTGAAGCAGAATGTGTATGTGAGCCTGTAATGAATGCAACAAAGTTATGATTCCTAACTACCATTTCTGCATCAGCACTCGCGCAATTACCATAAAATAAGAAACAAGAATTCATATTCATGAGAAAAATCCCTAGGGTCTTAATAACTGCTGTTACACCGACTGCACAAATGTAAGGAGATTATTTTACAATTTACATTTACCCCGTTCTTAGCTCCCACACATTATGGAGCCACTTAAGCTTTTGTCTACAACTCGTCTAGAAATTCTGAGTGTACTGAACCCACGTTGAACCCTATTAACGTCTACAGTGTATAAAGGTACACGTACTACATTACCGTTTCTTTTTTGACTTTATGAATGAAGTTGGAATGTTGTTAAAAGGTGTTACTTAGTGTTGCGGTTGTCAGGTTAATTACGAATTCATTAGCTTTGACTTTAGTGTTAATGGTTTATGAAAAAGCTCATTAGGTATTTAGTGATGATCTGGTGACGATCGTGGGAAGCTGATGGATGCGAGACGCACAGGACCCGTTGTTGTGGTGACTTTTGGGGGAGGTCTATGTCCAACAGTCGACGTATTTCAGCTGAAATGAAGGGTAATGATGTTTGGGCGGCGCCTATTCAAGGCCCTAAAGTCGCGTACACTGACTGGTTTATATACTCCTTCACCCCAGACGCTCACTCTGCTGAACACCTTATTTGGAACTAAAAGTTGACATATTTATATGCAACAACTACGCTACTGCCATTGGCTTTGCCCGCGTGACAGTAGAAATTACCCCAAAGGACAAGAACTCCTGGGATTGAAAGTATTTTATGTACTATTCTAAGACGTTGTCTACGCATGCGTACAAGTTACATCGAAATTCGTTCAGCGATTTGAAGAAGTAACAAACATAAAAATATACTCACTGACAAAATTATAATATTCATGTGATTTAGCTATGTTTAAAGTTTGTATTAAGTTTCTAAGTTCATAGATTTTATAACTGATTTATTGTTGCTGGTTTGGTGCTAACTGTAAGTATAGGTAGCAAGAAATTGTTTTTAAGACAGAGAAATAACTACTAAAGACTAAAGGCAGCTATACTGCGCACACGTGTGCCACGTACGCTGGTCTGGGTGCGTCAGTCTCCATACTTTTTATATGGAAACTAGACTTGTAGAGCTTCACTTTATCCACGCCACGCGACCTCGTTCTACGTACAAATCAGGCGTGTTACACGTGTGCGTCGGTCTAATGCAGTTCTAGCTTGAAAGCTTTTCCGGTTCATGCTACCAACCGCTCTGCAAAGACCGTCTGGAAGTGCTGGAGGTGGTTGAGGATTGAGAACAATTGCAAGCAGTTGAAGAAACATATTTCAAGAAATGACCCAATAAATGATGATGATTATAATAAAAATGAAGAAAAAGATGGTATTATATTTAAACAGGTAAAATATTTGTACGATTACCTTAATTACACTACTAATGAGGTAGAAATTAACGTTAACAATTCTAGACGCAAACAACGGTAGAGCAGAAGCAAACGATACCAAACACAAACACGTAGAAGCATACAAATGTTTTTAAAAGCTACACCTGTTTACTGAGAATTCCTTTTAAAAACATTTATATGTTGCCAACAAGCAATGTGCGGTGCATTAACAATGTTCTTGTTAACCCATCCGACTAGAATGTGTGTGAAATGTTAACAGTAATGCCACAGAATAGTTCAGAAGGGAACCACAAAGTTAGGCCCGAAGAATCGCCTTACTTGAGCGATCGTGAGTAGGTTTCGCAGAATGAATGACCAATGGAACTTGAAAGTTTATATAGTGGTGATCGCGTGCTGTATGAAAGTATTTACAAAAGAAATATTGTAATAAAATTATTTATGTTTAATGATGACCCGTTGGAAAGCATTTTATAAGATGGACCGATGACCTGGTGAGAGCTGCAGGAGTTGGCTGTATGCGAGAAGCAGGGGATCCGTTTATAAACTAACGCTAGAGGGAACCCTATGTACAGAAGTGGATGTCTTTCAGCTCAAATGATGATGCAGATTACGGATGGCTTCAATGAAGATTGAAATTCATAGATACGTACGTATAAATACAATGATCGTAAGCTAAATCAACTAATAAACACAAGTGCGCTTGTTTGCGAGTATTTTCGCTTGTTGTACGGATTTGACCTACTGTAGGCACAATTCTGTGGGAATCGTGTAATGCTCACAGTGATGCCAAGGGTTTAATTCAAAATCCCGTACTACCGTACGTAGAATTAATATGTAGTCTCAGCGACAAATGAGAGCTGTGTCATAATTGCCGGAACATTTATGTCTTGATTTAATGAGAATGTTGCTTGCAATATGACTTGTCAAAAGAGCACCAAAGTGGTGCAAGAAAATGAAAATTCGAAGAACTCTGACTATCACCACGTTTGTCGTTTAAACCGATAAGTGGGTACTGTTGGGGACATCTCCGAAATGGAAGAGTAATGTTCCTAATGAGTAATATAATCTATAAATAGGAGCGGCGCGTAATGTTCCACGCGCGCCTTAAGGAGATGTCAGCAACCGTAGGGGCCCAGCATGGTTGAAAGTGGTATCATCGAAGTGATCTGATGAGGATGATGGAGCCGGAAGGCATGCACCGGAACTCCGTAATTAGTCAATGTATTCTAGGTGTCTTTGGGCTTATTATAATTGGCATGAGATGCACTTTGGCTATAAGGTACTATCGAACTGACCTGATGATGGAGCCGGAAGGTGGAAGGTGGACACGGGAACTTCATAATAAAACAACGCATCCTAGCAAGGTCCCAAACGTTCTTCATTGGAATTGACATGAGAAAAAGGTACACTGGCTCTAAGTGTATTGCAACTAAAAAACTAAAATAAAAATAACTTTAATTTCGGAAGTTGGTGTTAAAAGAAACAAACAATACCGACAACACCGACTTCCGAAATTAAAATTAAAGTTTTAGTGTTTTTTTTTTTAGTGAAGTCAGCTTTTTTTTTGGTAAAATAAACGATTATGATTATGATTATAAAAAGTTTTTATTTTCTAGGGCGGACCCTAAAACCAAAAAGCAATACACCCTATAAAAATTTGAACTACAAAATAAATTAATTCACGATCCACAGTCAAACGCCGTTATTGTGTCTTGTTCCTATTATGCGGGAACAGGAGAATATTGCATAATTCAGTTGGACAATCACAAACACCTGATAACTATAAAATTACAATAGCAATATCCACCAGATTAGTATATTAGGGCAGCTATATACTCATAAAGCTCGCTATAGGTAGGTAGCATTCAATTTAATGGAACGATTAGTAACTTATAAGCAGCTGATGCTTAAGCTATTACTGATAACAACTAAGTAAACATAATAAGTACTCTTGCGCCTTCACATCTTCCTAGCTCGTCGTGTCGTGCTGGTGCTGCCGCTGCGGCTGCGGAGAACCTCAAGCGGCGGAAATATAACAACCTTGTTGGAAGTTATATTTTCGAACCGTTTGGGGTTGAAACTCTTGGATCGTGGGGTCCGAGTGCTCACAGTTTGTTTAAAGATCTGTCGAAACGTCTAGTTGACACTTCACGTGACCTAAAGGCTGGCTTTTACCTTGGACAAAGGATAAGCATTGCCATACAACGTGGCAATGCCGCCAGTCTTTTGGGCACATTACCAGTCGACGCCATATTTTAGATAGTGTATTTTAGCGTAGGGTTTTATAATTTATTTATTTTGTAATTTACTGTAATTATAGATATTAAGTTGTTTATAAGTGTAAATAAAAAAAAATAAGGAGTAAACAGAAATAGTCCATCACTACAGCCTTGCGACACATTAAAGCTAACACAACGCTTATCATTATCTTAGCTCATTTTGTTACGAGATTAGTACAACAAATTCTATACAAAATTGACTGGGATAAACGATCCTTAGCGTGCACTAAATTAAGGCCTTTGAGAGGATCTATTGAACAGCGTTCAAATCCTCCTATATCTGAACAGGCTGGTTTAACGTTCGCTTCAAGTAATAATGGCCTGTCTATCGGTACAGGAAATTTAATTTGTAAAGATATTAAGCTTAACTGGTAGCGGAGAAGCAGTGGAGGAAGTAATGGTCGTTTCCTTAAACTAGGCTGTGTTCTTTTAAAAGGATTGCGATCGATTGTTGTTGTGGATGAAGTCTAAAATCAAAAGAGTTTTTTTTTAACAAATATATAATCATAAACTTCATTATTGCTCGCAAACAGATGGACAATGGGACTGAAAGAATCCGACCATGTATCAGAAGTCGCAGTGTTGTAAAACCGGTGAGGTAGCCCGATGACTTTCGACGACCTTCAGCCGCGGGATTTCGATGGATGCGAGACACACAAGCCATTGTGACGACACTAGGGGGAGGCCTAAGTTCAGCAGCTGTCTTTCAGCTGAAATGTTTTTCCAGCCTCCCTCAAGCCGGTTCGGCAACCTGGTGATGGTCGCGGGAATCCGATAGATGCAAGACTGGTCAGTTTGGAGACACTTGGGGGAGGCTAATGTAAAGCAGTGGAAGTCTTTCGGCTGATAAATGATAATGATTCATCATCTACCTATACTTTTGTTTTTCCAACATGAGAGCAAATTCATAAATGTTAAATGTAGTCTTCGCGGATTCCCTTACTTTGCATAACACACATGAAGACCCCTGGGAGTCACTCAAGTAGCTCCAGTTTATTCAGAAACAAGCTTTCACTTATGGTAGGTCTTAGCACAAGGAAGTCAACAGCTAGGTAAATAAAATTTAGAAGAGATCTCGAATATTCTACTTTGCGTCTTTTGTCTTCAATGAGGGTCGTAAACTCGACGAATAACTTTGTTGTGGACAATATTTCACTATGTTGTCCTATTTTCGAAGATGTGAATGGCGACGTAAACTGTAATCTCAGTGATCATTGTAACGGGTTTTTGCATCTGAACTTTTTTACTTCATCTTTTCCATATTATCGCCTATAGTCCGTCTAATGAAAGCGTGACCTGAGAAAAGGAGGTGACAATCAAAAATTTTGAATGTGGTATTATTGAAATAGTAGGAGAAAAAAGTTTTGATACTAGAGTATTTTTTGTATTTATAACAATTGTATAATAGTTAATCCTAGTCAAAAACATGTGTGTAGACTTAATTATTTGGTGGGTGTGTGGTAAAGGTCAATAGCACATAAAATTTTAGTTATTATCCCAAATTATTTTATTTTATCTGATCTCTCAAATGTCGCTATAGGGCGTGGCTGGAAAGACCTCACGGCGTTCTTACCTTCCGCATGACGCAGTTCCTCACCGGATATGATTCGCTCGGGAGGTACCTACACCGGATTCATGCGGAAGTGACGCCCGGGTGTCGCCACTGTGCGGAATGCCCGGAGGACACGGTGGAGCACACAGTCGAGGTGTGCTCCGCTTGGGCGGATCATTGCCGTGCCCTCGTGGGGGCGATCAGCGGCGGAGACCTCTCGCTCCGAGCATCAGGCAACGGCGTTATCGCCACCGCCGCCAGCGCCAGGATACTGGTCCCGATTTCCGGCCACCGTAGGCACGGGCTTCCGGACAGTAAGCAATGGATAGCTCGCTGTCCGGCCGTCCGGTAACTGTCCGGACCAAGCCCAAGTCGTCGACGGCGCGCACTGTTCCCGCGCGCCTCAAGGAGTTGTCAGCAACAACAGGGGCCCAGCCGGGTCGAAGCCTACTGGG
This sequence comes from Mythimna albipuncta, assembly GCA_929112965.1. Lineage (NCBI taxonomy): Eukaryota > Metazoa > Arthropoda > Insecta > Lepidoptera > Noctuidae > Mythimna > Mythimna albipuncta. Next base: position 16,702,776 of record OV815969.1, read on the forward strand.
GCCAGGGATATCCGAAAGGGCGCTCGAGCCCCGATATGAAGGCTTGAAGGAACGGGATGGGTTTTTTAGTCAGTAAGAGTCTGACACTATCTCCCGCTCCGCCCAAGAGCGGGGGTTGTCATAGGATGATTTTTCAAATCGGAAAAAAAAGGTACTATATAATATTCAAACAATATTCTTTATTTGCCATTTGGCCTTCTGGCAAGAATACCAAGTGCACAACACCGCGATAGTCAAATAAAATGGTCAACATGATTTCAACTTCATCACGTCTCGCCAACACTAACGTGTTTCAAGGTTGTTGGGTTGGAATCGATTCGTTTTAGCATAGAGAAAATTCAGATCTTTTGGGATTAGTCAAGTGGGAACATGTTTTATACTCCAATGATTGTTTCAAATGATACGGATTGACTCGTGAGACACAAAAAGTTCAACAGCTCTCAAACTTGAACTAGAATTTCAGTCACTATTTCCTTCACTTTCGCAATTTTAACTTGAGTTGAAGATTTTGATGCTCTATTAGACAAAGTGAGGCAAATCTTTCATTACATCTCAACTGCTTTTGAACGCATTCTACCACTCACTAGCATGTGTTTTTGATTAAGTCGATTCACCAAAAGCCTTCTTTGTTTGATGTTTTTGGCCATTATGAAATTCGCAATATGCCAGATTATCTAAAAATATAAGAAAAACAAATTATCATTATAACCTAAATACAACTATCTAATAATATTAGTTGACAAGGATCAAGATTATAACGTCATACTAACTTAAAATTCTGAAATCGTATGTAAACATTGTTGGTTTTCATTGAAAACACCTTCTTTCTCTTCTTGTTTTTGTTTGAACTTATTAACGATAGTGTGTAGCAGTTTTCGCACGTTACTGTTTATTGTTTTTCCCATAATTAAGCAATTATTCTTGAAAAATAAATATCTGTTTACAAAACTGACAATTGCGATCATAGACTTTGACGTGATTTTTTTCGGCAAAACAATGTTGCCAATTTAATTTAAAAAAAAAACTCCAGGTTACGCTTTCAGTAGACGCACTCTATCTTTCTAACAACGTGGCCAAAGTATTTAAAATTATCCTTTGGCATCTGGTGGTTAGTCTGATAGATTTTTTGAGTTTAGTTATTATGGAATCGTTGGTAAAATGCTCTGGCTACTAAATTACGAGATTTTTTCTCTGACACCACTCACATCAATCAAAAGTCGAGCATCGACATGAGCATCGACGCCGAGTTGCTAGCCTGTCGGTTTTCTTTCGTTTACATTTCGAGGCATGTGCATTGAAATTGCGCAATTGAATTCCGCCAAATCCGTTCCATCATCGAACCACAAGACGTACGGCGTTGCGCCATCGGTACATGATGGACATCCCACCCATAAGTACAAAGCTTTTTGGGAACACATTCATTATGCGTACAGCTAAGGAGTATATTTCCCTGCCGGAGTCTGCGTTTCCTGACAGCTATAACTTAGGGGCTTTTAAGTCAAGAGTGAATAGGTTGCTTCTAGGCAAGCGTGCCCCAACGTCGACCACATCATCGCTTTCCATTAAGTGAGATAGTGGTTAAACGCGAGTCTATCCATAAAAAAAAAAACAGCTTTTTTTGTTTAGATCTCGGCACTATACAGAAAGACGGAAAGTATAAGGGTGTAACAACACACAACTACACAAGATATTAAATTACCAAAAAGGTTGTAAGCTATTATTTATTTCTCCGCTAAGAGCCATCTGTGCTCTACATTGCTTAGGGTGCTTTTCCACCAAAGATGTGCGAGGTAGCGAGGCGGTAAAAAGATTCACAGCGAAGCTATGGATAGATATGTAGCAGAGTTATACGGGGATGCGTAACATAATCTGCACGCCTAGGCAAGTTACGACCGTTTCGTTTGTCTTGCGTCGAACGCCTCGAGTTGGCAACACCTCCAATTCCTTTGTTTTGACGTCATCTCAACTCTCAGTCATATGGTCAGAACTAAGAAATCAGAGGCGTGGCAAACTAGGGGGGCTGACCAGCTATGCGCTGGTACTTACACATTTTCCTAGCTCGTATTCCTCATACACTTTATTGTATGTAAAAATACTTAGCACTGCGCCTGACCAAGAAAATGAAGTGATCCCTGTAAGAGATCCCAATGGTAGATTTTTTCGTCATTCACGCTCCCGCTACCTCGCAACTCTTTCGTGGAAAAGCACCTTTAAGGAAGCAAGTAAAAGCCACCAGGGAGTAGTCCACGAAAACAAAATGTGTAGGTATACCTACATTTTATTGTACCTATTATATTTCCTTATGTAAGCTGGTATAAGCTCTCTCATATGTATGAGGAGAGGTCTTTACCCTATGGATAGGATTCTTGAACTAAAGTACTGAATAATTTCTGGTTTCATTAGAAGCGGTACACTTGCTGTGTATTTAGTTATTGCCCAGTTAATTAGTTAATATGAAATGTATTAAAAATCAATTGCTAGAGATAGTTAAATGCAAGTGTCTGCAAAATCATATTGCAAAGAGAAAACTACTTCCTAAATTAGTTTTACCAAAAGCGAAGACTCAAAACTTTCATTAGGAGGTGCTCTTAAGAATATAATTAAAGTTGTAGATACATATAATTAATACTGGGTTTACAAGTTTTAGAAGCACAAATTAACACCTTTGTTCTATATATCTCAATATTGTAAAATATTAAATGTTCACTGAAAAGTAAATACCCAAAACTTAATACATACAATAGAACTTTATTAAAAAAAAAAAACCTATGTTTACCTAAAAGAATGGATTAAACCTTCATCATCATTTCAGCCTCCCCCAAGCGTACCAAAAGTAACCTTGGTTCTTCTGCGGACACGTTCACTTCTTACCTATGTGACAAAACGTTATTGTATTAATATAATTAGATAACTCTTTAGCACGCACTTATCTAAGGCCTCTTACATTTTTCTACTATTCCTTTTAATTTATGTTGTAATTTTTTTCTTTTACTCATCCAAAAAATTAAACGCGTAAGTGGCGGAAAAGTGTTTATTTTTGGTAGTTTAATGGCACCTTTAAAAGTATAAATACTGTATACTCTAGCAGGGCATGTCCTTACTATATAGACTACATGTACGACAGTAAATACTATAAAGAGTAATCTACCCTACGAATATCACAGTAGGCACATCGATACATAACCCAAATTGAAATTTAACTCCCTCTTTCGTTTTGCTTTGACTCAGGAACCGCCCATACGTTTGTCAAGGCTACCCGAAACTGCCCGTTCAAAGTGTAGCATTGTACATTCGAAACCACAAACGCATTCTGGTACGGTTGAACCATAGAGCATGGAATTGCCGTGCCGGCTTCGACTAGAGACGCCATTACTAATAATAATATCGGAAATTGCGATCAGCATCAAACGCACTCAAAATTTATAATAAACCACATACTGGTCCCACTGCTGGGACTCAGACCTCCTCTCTAACAAAGTAATAAGGTCGTAGTTCACCGCGGCAAGCCCAAAGCGGGTTATTCGATGTCACATGTCTTCGAATTACTTACAATGTAGGACATGTCGATTTTCTCACAATGTTTTCCTTCGCCGGTCTGAGAGAAGGCATCTAAAATACCATGGATGCGGGTCACATAGGTTTGTGGCGACTCTTGGGGAAGACCTATATCCGGCAGTGGACATCTTTCAGCTCTAATGATAATGATGACCCTTTCAAAGCACTCGCTCGTTCGCAGATATAAGAAGTGAAGCAACATTCTCCCTTTCAACCCTGCCTGTTACGTTAGAACAGTATTATCAGAACTCCTATGTGTACCACCAAAGACACTTCCGCCTGACTACCGCTAAGTTTATTTTTGCTTGCTCTCGAAACGAAAACTTCAAAGGATTTGGTTTGACGCCGCACCGCAGGATATAAGCGAAATTTTTTTTTAAGTGATCAGGCAGAAATGACCGTGACGGTACATACAAGATGACACTTACAGGCTTAATTAGATTATATAAAAACTGTTAACAATATCGTCTCTAGCAATGGCCGCCATAACATTTTCGTAGTCTGTGACTTAACGCACCAAACGCGACGCTTTCGCATTGTTAGTCTGAACTAGCACTAATGTTAAGGGCATGTTCAATCTATGGTTAGACCGTGCCCCAAGTGTCGGCTCGTTAACATAGGTTAACCTTTAGAGGTGTATGCTTTGTTTCCTAATTAAGGTTTCGTGACCACGAAACTGATTGAACGACAATGATGCACCAGATTTCAAAAGATTTGGTTTTACACATGACTAAAGCATATTTCACCTGACACAGATGGCTAAATATCGTTAAGAAAACTTTTTTTTATCCGTACACTCTTTATAAGTTTCAGTTGAAAACCAACGTCACACAACTACCTCGTAGTTGTCTGGCATTTTCGCTAAACTGGACCTTTTTTGGCAAATGTGAGATTTATAATATAACGTTATCTTGTTTTTTTTTTTCTTGTTATGTGTTTATCTTAAGTTTTTGTTGTCTACAATGTTTTGTGCGAAAAATTAAATATTTTTCTTTCTTTCTAAAACTAGAACTACACTGTGCACACGTGCGCCACACACGCCGATCTGGGCGCGTCGGTCTCTATACATTTTATATGGAAACTAGACTTGTAGAGCTACACTTGATCTACGCCACGCGACACGACGCGATGTCGTTCTATGTACAAATCAGGCACTATACACGTGTGCGTCGGTTTAATATAGTTGTAGCTCAAAAGGTTGTCGATATTAATAATAGTTTATTTTCAAAAAATACACATAGAAAATTCAATTGATAAAAACAGTTTTGTCAAATTATACGTGGTAAAAACAGAAAAAGAGTTCCGTTGGTACCTGTACTAGTGAAAAACATTGTATCACGGGCACCAGCATCTTTCATAATAACGGATAACTTTAGCATTAAGACATCCAAAACGATTTACAGAATGACATTAATATTAATACCGGTATTTCAGTGAGTATAACCCATTAGCAGTTCTTTTTGTAAAAATAAACTGTGAATATTATTAACCATTCAGATTTACGTAGGAATATTCTTTATTTATGTAAAGAGAATTTAATAAATGTTTTTATTTTACATATCAACAAGCTTTTTTTGCGAGCTTACACGAACTGAATATTTTAAACAGATTCGCTGTATTCTTATAACATTATAATATAATATTTTAAAATATATTCACGATTTTTCCTCACGTTCGGCACTTCCGCATTTCACATCGAAATCCCGCAACAAAATCCATTTCATAAACCAATAATTTTGCTAACGCGGCCACAAATTCGTATGAGAAAATGCATATATTGATAAGTCGCTCGCAATCCTTCGCAGTAGGTTACTGCCATGAAATATGCATACCGATGCTCGCTCGATGCGAACCTATTTCCATTTGCGATTGCATATAATGTGGATGCTAGACAGTGGTACTAAATATGAAATACTATCCATTACTCGTCGTTTGTAAAGCTCTTTGGTACTTGACCAACTAAAAATTTTAAACTTTCAAAGTATTTTATGACCCTTTTTGCGAGCTATCCGGGTACTATATCTAAGTGGCCATTTATGTAGTGTTGATAGAATATATAAAATATTCGTGTGTCATATTTTGGTGGGGACCTATAGAAAATTGATATCTAGTTTTTAAGCATACATATGAGACCGTTACTGGGCAATGTGTGATAAAACGGGGTTTTATTAATTCCGTAAAAAATCATAAAAACTGTTTGCGTTTTAAAGGTATCGTTCCATTAAGTAATAGGCTATTTGACTGATTTTTGAAATCGATTTCATATTGTATTGTTTAAAGAGTGCAGAAAAAGTATTTTATTTCAATTCTTGTAAATTTTAACATACCTATTATAAATAAAAGTTGCATTAGGTATTCATAAAACCACCAAAACTTCATATTTGACAATACACTATTTACAGACTTGTGACGTTTTAAACAGAATCAGCTACTAGTGACCGTTTCCAAAAACATGGTAAAATAAAATAAAGTTTATTTCCTATTTACTTATAAATAATTCATTGTTTTTTAGTTATATTGGTTATTGACGGCAATCAATATGGACTTATTTTTCATATTGTCAAATATAGGCTATTTAAGTTCTAAGACACGATTTTTCAATAGTCAAATAACTTTTGTCGGTGCCATCACTAGTTACAAAATAAAAATGGTAGATTGATAAACATCCGCTTGTTACGAAGTATAAATTCTTATAGAACCGATGATATCGAAAATGATATGGAAAATATCAACTTCAAAACTCACAATAGGTACCCAATTAAAGAAATAATAAAGGTTCAACTTTTGTTGAACCCAAATACATCTTAATTTTATCTCTTAAAAGGTACGACACAATATTTGAGGAAAAAAGGACAAAGGCATAAGTATAACAAACAAAATAATTCCGGCTATTCCTAATCCGCTTACCAAGAGGGATAATTTATGACTTTATCATGCCGGATCGTTGACAATAATAAATAATATTGGAGAAGCATTAGCCGACGACAATAATCTGGAGATAGGTAAAATAACAAACAAGAAAGAAAAATCGATTACATGGAGAAAGCAAAACATTGACTGGGATACACGCAGAACTGAGAGGCCATTATAATCAACTACTAGTATGATTGACGGGGCCTGTCAGGGTCGATGATTGCCTGGGTTGCGCAACAGTTCAAAACAGCAACCGTGGTCCTGAAACGCCAAGGGAAACTAAAGGAAAAACTCTGGATTTTAATCATTAAAAGTTTGATAGACTGTAGGATCAAACTTTTTATGATTAAAATCCAGAGTGAGACAAGTTATCTGTTGGTATCAACATCTAAAAAAAGTTAAATAACAAACAAGAATGAAAAAAAAATCGATTAGATGGAGAAGGAAAAAACATTGACATAGGATACACGCAGAACTGAAAAGCCCAATACAATCAACTAGTACTAGTATGATTGACGGGGCTTATCAGGCCCGATGATTGCCTGGGCTGCGCAATAGTAAAGTTTGGTCCTTTAGTTGCCCTGGAACGCAAAGCAACAACTCTAGATTTTAATCATTATAAGTTTAACAGTGTTAAACTTTTAATAATTCAAATCCAGAGTGAGACCAGTTATCTGGTCATTTATAAAACAGTACAAATAAGAAAAAAGAGTTTAATGGAGAAGGGAAAACATTGACATAAGATACACGCAAAACTAAGAGGCCAATACAATCAACTAGTACTAGTATGATTGAAGGGGCCTGTCAGGGCCGATGATTGTCTGATTGCCTGGGCTGCGCAATAATTCGATCCTTCAGTTACCCTGGAACGCAAAGAGCACCTAAAAGATCATCTCTGGATTTTAATTACTGAAAGTTTGATAGAGTGTAGTATCAAACTTTTAATGATTAAAATCTAGAGTGAGACAAGTTATCCGCTAATATCTCATCTAAAACAATACAAACAAGAAAAAATAATTTAATGGAGGAAAAAAATAAAATAACAAACAAGAAATAAAAGTAATCAATTAGACGGAGAAGAGAAAACATTGATATGGGATACACAAAGAACTGAAAGGCCAATACAATAAAATAGTACTAGTATCATATGATTGACGGGGCCTGTCAGGGACGATGATTGCCTGAGGCCCCAAGGCTGCGCAATAGTTCAAAACAGCAACCGTAACCCTGGAAAGCAAAGGGCTACTAAAGGACGACTATGGCTTTTAATCATTAAAAGTTTGATACTGAGGGCAGTATCCAGTATCACGCCACCCAGAACAAGTTATTTGCTGATGATATTCAATCTAAAAAAAAGTAAAATCACAAACAAAAAAGAAGAAAACTGGCCTAGTGTGAGTCGGACTCGTACAAAAAAGACATATTACAACATTCTATTAAACATATTACAATAAAAGACAGACATATTACATTACATACTACAATATTATAATCGAGCAAAAAACGCTGACACAGTAACGTTACTTGAAAAATTTTAACTTATTTTTTTAACTTTTATTGTTTTGTTGTTAAAATGGCAATAGAAAATACACATTCAGTGAAAATTGCAACTCTTTACCTTTTACGGTTTATGAGATACGACAGACTAACGGCTTAGTAATAAGATCCTGTTGGCGCTCTACAGAACTCTAAAAAGTCGATTAGATTGAGAAGAAAAACATTGACATAAGATAGGTAAAGGTACACTCAGAAATGAAAGGCTCAATACAATCTCTTGGTCAAAAAACTTTCATGTTGACACGGCAAACGTAATCCAACCTCGAACCACATTCATAAAAGTCCAATATACTCATATGGCCAAGAGACTGGAGTCAACACGGCTACCTAATCACATCACGATAAATAGGTACGTGTAAACGAATAAACTTTGTGCAAACAAGCGTCGGAATTCGTAAAGAAACTTGCAAACTTCCGACGACGCGAACGTAAATTCGAGCCGATTTATCGGTCGCCAGTCATTCCTCGTAATGAGTTAGAAGTTACCTGTGGCACAAAATAAAAAATACAGAAGTCAATCTCTTATAATATATGTGTTTCACTTTTCATATCTACGCTCAGACAGGTCCGAGTGCGACCGGGCGCGGTGATAAATGCCTGCTTAACCTGAATTGTAAAAATGTTAAATGGCCACTAAATCATTTTCTCTTTCTTGGCGAGGGGCCTGTTCTGTGTTACATTAAAACAAACCATCAAAATACAAGCAAATATACTTCTCTGAAACAATTACTGCTAGCTTAAAAACGATAATTTACCGTTTAATGTTAAATTTAAACGACCGTCTACTGCAGTTATAATAACTATTTTTTGTTGCTCCATTATTGCACAAAAAAGTTCACAGATGAGTGTCTCAAGTAAATGGCACCCGCGCTCGCACTGGGCTGAATCGGGCCGAAATATCGCGTTCGTAAGCGGTTTAAATGTGTGCGTTGCTCGAGCGCGCTTTGTATCAAGATAGACTTCTGTACATATCTGCTTTGTGCCTGCGGTGTCAGAGTTGCAAAGTTACACGCTACTGTACACGCTGATGATCTGATCTTGGTTTACAAGTCTATTAGTGTTTTTGGATTCAAAGGAAACTGAGTTTGTGTTTGTATACTTCATAATTATGTTTGGTTTAGTTTGAAATTGTGTCAGAAGCGTATACTTGCAAAATGGTGTTTATTTGATCTGTTGCTGAATCATAATTATTTACTACAAGATTTAAGTCCATTTCAAAATAATTCAGGATGCCCAAAAACTATAATTTAACTTCATGATTTAATTTTAACTATGTTGTTTAATTTTGATTTTATTATTTAGATTGTAGTTTAATAATTACAATTTAATGACGCACTATATTATGATGGTGACATGTTTTAACTAAATTGATTTTAATTTTAAAGCTGTAAGTAATTTTAATTGTGACTGTTTTGATTATTATATTTTATATTTGTATATGAGTCAACGTTTCTTGCAATAAATAAATAATTATTATAAAAATCTCATGCTTCGTATGCGTAGGTACTTCGACGCCCGAGTGTATATATATATTTAAATAGTTAGTTTTAATATATAAGTTTCATATGTGTGTATGTGTTTCATTTATGTTGTCATTAGTTTTTAAAGAATTTAGTAGTTTTTTTTTGTTTTACCATTTGGTTATTATTAGCATGGAATTTGTTAACCATTTTAAATAGATATCGTCGTTAATTCTTTACAATAAGGTAGGTATTTGTGTGAACTATTTGTTCCATATAAAAACCACAGCTGTCCAAAAAGTATACTTGGCAGTTTAACAAATGAGGTCAACGTTATTTATGTGAAATATCAAGAGTTTCTGCAAAGAGTTTTGTCGTTTTTTGCAGTTTTTCAAGTTTGTGATTTCAGATTAATATAAAATACAAAAATTCTTTCACTAATAGTAGTAGTCCCAGGAGTTTCAGAATTCATAGGAAAAATGTAGTTGAAAATAATTTTGTTTGCAACACTATTCTTTTTTAATAGCTTTTGCCTGCAGCTTCGACCTCGTACATATAATACAGTCTATGTTACCCATGAATAAAGCAGCTTTCTATCGGTGAAAAAATTTTTGCAATTGGACCAGTGCATTCAGAGATTACCTTCTCTTGCGGCGCCCTTTTACTTCTGGCGCCCTTTGGCGGTCGCATAAACGCTCCCTACCCAAACGTCGTTACTGTTTATAATATTATCTGTAGATTTAGATTGAATAAAAAAACAGCTTGATAACTCTTTAAAAATCTTGAACAAGATCTCACTCAATCTTGTAATTTGACACTTGAGAAGAAATCTGTTTGACTATGACCAAACTATTTACCATCGTCTGCAAAGAATGAAATTGTGTTCAGCAAAAGATGGATTGCTTTTCTGTCATCCATCCTTTTACAAAATCAAGTGAGAAATCTCAAATCGATGTTAAATTTAACTTAGGTACAGACTTTAATTAAACTGTCTTCACATTCTTTCAGTCAAAGACCTTTAATGAGTCACTCGGGGTGTCTAAGTTCTTAGAAACTTAGTTATAAAGACAATGTGTCACAGTAATTAATTTACCGATGTGACATTGTTGTTTTCTAAAAGAAAATGAGTTTTGTATAGAACTTGTTTGTGTTTAATAACTTTTCTTTTCAGAAGAAAATCATCAAATGAATCCTTCTGCTCTGGGTGAGGCGAGAAGGAATGTCAGACTTTTACTGGTTTCTCTGTATTCATTCATTTGCGTTTGCGTTCTAGGGCCGATTTCAAGATTTAAGGTGACGTTTCACCTATTGGTGATTGGTGATGTTTAAACTTTTGGTGATTTCTGATGTTTCAGCTATTGGTGACTTCTGATGTTTCACCTATTGGTGATTTATGATGTTTCATCTATTAGTGATTTGTGATGTTTCACCTATTGGTGATTTGTGATATTTCACCTATTGGTGAAAAAATGCATATTTTATTATAGAATTTCAAAGACTAGTAAAATCCGCGCGAAGTTGTGGTGGGGTCGAATGGGGCGGGTTGTTAGTATACAGAAAAACCAAAAAATAAATTAAAGCCCGTGAATTGTTTTTTGTGTTTAGTTTTTCTATACGGTGACACTTTTTTCCAACTTTTATTTCGCAGTTATCATAACTGATCACCAGGAGAGCATCACCTTTGTATCTATTTTTTGTTTCCGTTTTCTGATCTGTTTATTATATGAGTGCACGTTAATTGATAAATTAGGTAAAAATATAAATACACGGGTGTAATTATGAAACTGTAGAGCTTTATAGACTGTTTGAATGAGAAAATAAAAATATTTTTTATATAAAAATAAGCTAGCAAAACTCTAGTTTTAATAGGTACATGGCTGGTAAACCTGCAAGTAAAAACAAATGCAGAATTTTGTAAATATTGGAACAATATTAGCTTTAAACAATTTACATAAAAATATTGTTAAAAAATTCTCAATTAAGCCAAAATTAATCCCGACATTGTTTCGATCATTCAATTGAATTTTGAATACAGCAAAACAAAAAAAAAAAACAGATTAAAGGATCATTCTGCAGAGTGCGTCAGGATTATTCGAAAGCTCCATCAGTGTCCTCAATTAAATACAAAACATGATAAGCCTTATCATGTTTCTATGGCTGGGACACAGGCCTGCTCTCTAGGACAGGTAAAAGGCCGTAACAATTAAATAAATTAATTCAAACCCATATAAACATAATTCACATTTAGATTAAATAAATACGAAAATTCCACTAAATTAAATCATTAAAATTACACAACATTAGAGTCATTACAAATCTATATATATATGCATATAAAAATGAATCCCTATTTCCTTGGTCACACCATCACGTGGATTTATTCCATTTTAATACCACTCATCTAAAACCACTGGTATTGGTTTTTAAGCCCGTGTTTATTGCCTATTCCGAATGGATAGCATTGGTCCGACTAATACTAAAATAAATTCAAGGATCTAAAGTACTACAGTTTTGTACAGTCAGCCAAAATGTTTTGTATAGGACCTTTAATTGAAATAAAATTCAGTTAAAACTTAAGAAAAATAAACTAAAGTCCAAATTCTTGGGCATCGATGCCAAGTTGCTAGCCTGTCTGTTTTCTATCGTTTACACTTCGGGGAGTGTGCACTAGAGTTACACAATTTAATTCCGCTAAGTCCGTTCCAAAGCGTTTTGGGAGTACATTCATCATGCGTACAGCTAAGGAATGGAATTCCCTGCCGGAGTCTTTGTTTCCTGATAGCTATAACCTAGGGGTCTAAGTCAAGAGTGAATAGATTGCTTCTAGGCAAGCGTGTTCCATCGTCGGCCACATCATCGCTTACCGTCAGGTGAGATTGTGTTCAAACGCCAGCCTATTCATTATAAAAAAAAAACAATGTTTAGTAATTAAGGGCTACCCTGGCGCCTCCCCCGTTAAATGGATCAAAAATCATTGCGGTCGGCGAGCACACATTAGGCCTAGGTACACTAATCTAGTACTTGCTAGACTTCACGATCAAATTACCTACTACCCACAAATCCCTACCTTTTACAGTATTAAAATTATGTTTAGTAAATTCTAAAACTTATCGAATTATTGTGATATTAAAGTTGGTAATATCGTATTCACAATAATATGTATTTTAATATCTTGATATTAAATTTCAAAAATTTAAATTACAATATAAGATATTATAGTATGTCTTTGAGCTTCAATATGAAGATTTTCTTATCACATTTTTAAATATATTTATAACTAGCCACTGCCAGCGGCTTTGCCCACGAGCGACTTTTTTTTGATGGATAAAAATCATCCAAATGACAACCCCCGCCCTTGGACGGAGCGGGAGATAATGTCAGATTCTTACTGACTAAAAAACCCACCCGTTCCTTTTCCTTGCCTTTCGTACCGGGGCCGAGCTTCCATTTCGGATAACCTGCCAAATTTTAAGTTTATAGTGGTAATAGTTGCTGAGATGTCGTGATGAATCAGCGAATGGTATTTCGCTTATGTACGAGTATATATAGATATTACTAATATATAATTACTACTATTATATAATTTATTTTGTGATGATAAAAAAAAAACTTATAATCATTAATTTTATTAATTGAATGTTAAATAATAAAAATGAATGGTTAGTGCAAGTTTTTAAAAAAATCCAAGAACAAAAATTCATGTAAACATGAATTATCAAGGAATAATAAATGGCTAAATAATAGTAATTAAATTTCAGTGAATAAATGTAAAAATAAATAATTTCAAGAATCAAATGAAAAAGAATTTAAAGAGTAAAAACTCTGTACCTATTCGGTATTCACTCTCATACTGGCAGTTAGCTTAGGTAGGTACTCTTGAATAAAAACGCTGCAACAAACTCAAGTGCACCTAGGGAAGAGCGTGCCTTTGCAACTATTGGAAAAAACCCTTCAAAAACCAGGTTCTTTTTTTTAAAGAATGCCATATTTTCCCATACAAAATATGGCATCCTTTCAAAAAATAACCAAAAATTCGATCAAGTTTTCCAATGGATTTGAAAGCATTCATAGAAGAAGCCAAATAGTACACATATAACTATGTTGAAATATTAATGCATTATCTCAACTCATTGTAATTATGCTTCTATTTTTGACCGGGTCGTCGCTTTCCATCAGGTGAGATAACGGTCAAGCGCAAACCTGTCAACAATAAAAAAAATATATCTTAGAAATTGATCTCTTCGAGCAAAACTGGCCAGATCGTTATATACGTTAAAATTTCAAATCAACCCTCGTTTGGCCTACTTTCATTATCTTCTATTATCATAGAAATCCTACATGAATTTATTTATGTACGTTATGTATTTAGTTAGGTTTTAGTTTAAATAGTTTAATTAATACTTAAGTTTTTTTATGTTCGTATATAAACTTTGTATTAATAAATTTTATTCAATTTATATGTGTTTATCTACATGTATAAAAATTTACCGGCCCTATTTCCTTGGCGTGACCAAGGAAATAGGGCCTTGGTCACGCCATCATGCGTGAACGACTGGACCAATTTCGCTAATTCTTTTTTTGTTGTGTTCGTTATTGTGAGAAGGTTCTTATGGAAAAAAAAAATTGGGCTAGTGTAGGGTAGAGTAGAGTAGGGTAGTGTAGGGTAGAGTAAGGTAGAATAGGGTAGAATAGGGTAGAGTAGGGTGGAGAAAGGAAGTGCGGGAGCGAAGCCGCGCGGGCAAAAGCTAGCGATAAATAAAGAAAACGAGGATTGACATATCATAATTACGATCTGGCCAGTTTTAGTAGGCCATATTATGAAGTGATCAATTGTAAAATCGACTGAAAAGAACAAATGTGCTATATGACTAAGGAGAGTTGCGGCATACTATGTATCCAAGAAACCTAGCAAAACTTATCAGATTATACTACGAGACTATTCGCAGATTATATACCTACCTAATCTACATGTAAAAAAAAAGTTTTCGGCTTTAACCGAGTCTATTTTTACAAAACTAAAAATAAAAATCCTCTTCATCAGTTTCAACCGAACTAGCTCGACAATTTCGTGGACCCAAAAATATTTTCCTAACTGATAGGATCTTTGACAATGTTTTTCCAAGCGACACCCTGAAATGTCTATAAATGGCAATGTTATGTATAGAAACATAATAAATTCCGGCAAAAATAAATTGGTCCATTGACATTTCTTAGTAATAATAGTCGTCTCGTTTTATTTGACCTTCGGGTTTGATACTTATTCGTTTATGTCAATACTAACTGCGCCAGCGGCTTCGCCTGCTTGAAAGTATAAAATTGTCCCGGCACGGATCTTGAGCATTGGCTTCAAGTTGCGCAGAAATGAAATATTCGGTTTCTTTAATGGTGCGAAGCGAGACGCGGGGGCAGGGAGTGTCAGTGATTGGCTCGTCGCGCCGTCGCGTCATAGACGTCACTCATGATCGTTCCCTGTTCTTGCTGCATGTATCTAACAACGACGATGATTGGCTGGCCAATTTATGAAATGCGCAAAGAGATCCCCACTCTGACGCCGAGCGTTATGTGCACTTGAGTTTAAAAAAAAAACTCAAAAAATAACAACAGATTTCAGGAAAAACCTCCATCACATGAAAATAAAACAGTAACACTACATACCTAGGAAATAATGGAGGCTCCTTCCGAACAACTTATCGGAAAAAACTACTATCTTATTCTGTTTTCCTGTTATTATGTAGGCTATCCATCAATTAGAGATATCACAAGACTGAACGTTATTACCAGCTCGCCTTATAACATTATTATAAGTCCTTGAATATTATTATTTATTTTTTATATTATATCTATACTATACTGTCCCACTGCTGGGCAAAGACCTCTCTTAATTCCTTCCATTGTTACCGGCTTTAGGATACTTCTTGCCAATTCCTATGAAAGACACAAAAGTCGTCCTGCTATCTCCTTTTTGAATGTAATAAAACAAAATCATTTAGGTAAATATCGAAATGAAAAATTCGCTTCGTAACTGAAAAATGATTAGAGAAATCACAGTCAAGGTCGTCTAATAATGTTATACTACTTTTTTTTTGCTGTGGGCGGCCGTAGTGACTTGTACCACAGGTTTTTTTTTCTCAAAAATCTATTTCAGGCACCAGACTCTTACAATAGTCGAATATAGTTTTTAAGTCACAAACATTGTTATCTAACTGTCAAGAAAATAATAATTAGGAGTCTAACAAATTAATTATGATTTTGAAAAATCTTCACGAAGAAACAACAATGTTTCAGAAAACTAAATATAATGAAGATGCTGTAATTAATATTTAAAACGTTTTAATTTAAGATTTTTATGGCACGTCTCATGAAGCTGGAAAGCTCTTCTGCTCATAAAACATTGAGGAGGGCTAAACTTGAAACTTGGTTAAAATTACACTCTTATAATACTTGGTCTCAAATAAAACCTCATCTCAGTCACTGACTCCAATCAGATTTGAGATCCTGCCAAGTTTTAAGTCTCAGCATTTTTGGAGCGTAGCGTAGTATGAATGGGGTAGTAATCAAATGATGAGATCACTATTTGTTGCATTATTATATATTCGAGTTTAAAGTTCAATGAAAATGCAGATTTTGTATTAAACTGTTACGAAGTTTACGTTAAAACTTGCCAGATTTTATCTTCGCGTGTAATCAAGAAAAACGAAATTAGTTTGTAAAGAATTTAATCTTGTTTAAAGTTTGGAAGTAACTTTCTGAGTGTTAAATATTTTATGCAATTACAATAAGAACAATTTTAGATCTAAAATGTTTAAAAATATTTATAACCTGCACGAAATGTTTAAGGAAGCAAAGAAATAAGAAATTGTGTGCAAGTGCGATATCACACACATATTATTTTGGATACACAAGAAAATAAAATAAAACAGGTGTTGGTTATCGTACACTTATCGAAATATCTAAGCGAACCATTGATAGAATTTGGCTTAACTATATAAAGTATCTATACACCGTTAAATTTTGATCGTTTTAATCCCGTGGAGGGTCGATCCGGTACATGAAGCACTATCGATTTGTTAAGATAAAATTAAAAATATAAAGTACCTTTTTTTTAAAACTCGTGTTAATTTACGTATTTGTAAATTTGGTACGAATATGTATATCAATCACGCCAACAAAGTGGTAAAATAAAAATTGGAAAAAAAATGTTTTATTAGGGTAGCCTATTTGTAAAGTGGGAAGTGTTTTTTTTTTTAATTTTAATCCTAACATGTGATATATTGTTGGATAGGTATTTAAAAATGAATAGGGGTTTACTAAAATCATTTTTTGATAATGTCAATAATTTCGGAAATAATCGCTCCAAAAGTAAAAAACAATGTGTGTGTCCCCTCTAACTTTTGAATCATAAGTTTAGAAAATATGAAAAAAAAAAAATGAAAAGTAGAAATTTATAAGGACTTTCTAGGAAAATTATTTTGAACTTGATGGAAAGAACAGTTTTTGTACAAAAAAGACAAAAGGGTTCTACAAAATAATTTCTGGACTAAGTTTGTAGTATAATCGTATATGCAAGCATTTTTTTAAACTCATAAGTGGGTACACTTATTGTGACGGACGGGAAACTACGGAACCCTACACTGAGCGTGGCCCGACACGCTCTTGGCCGGTTTTTTATCTGGAAGCCTTAGCTGGAGCCTTTAATATTATTAAAGCTGCCGCAGGCAAGTCCAGTAAATGAGATGATAAACTCATAGATTGACATGCGAGAAAAAAAAAAGGATTTCTCATTAACTGCACAGGACCTGTGCAAAACTGTGAGGGTAGATGAGATATCCTTAGAAGACCATCTCAGAGACCAATGCGTATTGTTTTCATATAATTTGACCATTGCATATTTGCTGTATGGACTTTAAAAGAGACTTTAACGTTTGTTTGAAAATTGAGTTTGTTACGATGTTTTTTTTTTCAAGGCAATCATCTAGTTTAAATTGATAAAAAATAATGACGTGTAAAGCATGTTTACAATATTTATACTTCTATATGATTTATACTGCACAAAAGATCTCCATGTGAATTACGAAAACATCACGTCACAGCGATGATTTATTTTCCATGAAGTGTAAAGTTATTGGGCCTCAAATCCCTTGCACTCAATATGTTGGGCTTGGCAGTTCATGCATCATTGGATTTAACTGTCACCCTTTTGTAGCCTTAACACACGTTCAGAATTTTATATTCGAGCACTCGTGTGAATTTCCAATATATTTCCCTTTCTTTTAATATCGTAGTAGTGTGTGTAGTCATTGTAAACATAGTCAATATTTGAAGTAGAAATGTTAGGGAAGTTCGATTCCGATTTGGCTCCGATATTTTTTTTTTATCGGAACTTATATTAAACCGTGATTGTGTTTTATCAGAAGGTATAAGTAGGCACATTTCTTCATTGTAGTCTTAGAGATAAATTTAGGATCATTGTTATTTTCTTGCTCTTGTCTCATGTCACACCAGCCCCCCTAGCCAAGTTACAACTGTTTCGCTTGCGTCGAACGCCACGAATCTTTTGTTCTGACCACGTGACTAAGCGTTGAGATGACGTCATTCCTGTACATTTGAAGTTTTCTACTAGCGTTAACGATTGCAGAATCAACTTGGCTAGCGGTACAGGAAATCTTTAGGAAATCTAGAAAAAGCACGTAAACATGCAGACATGATAACCTCTACCGAGAGCGGGAAAAAATACTTTTGATGTCTGAATTAATGCTAGCAAAAGAGGAGGATGCACGTGTAAGGCAACTACGCTCACGCCCCAGCCGCCGCCAGGATTTTCATACAGATTTCCGGCCACCATATAGACACGGGCTTGCGGACGGCGAGCAATGGGTAGCTCTTCATCCCACCGTCCGGTAATCGTCCGGAGCGAGTCCAAGACGTCGACGGCACGTATTGTTCCATGCGCGCCCTAAGGAATAGTCAGCAAACCGTAGAGGCCCAGCAGGGTCGAAGCCTACTGGGCCCAAAGATTTGTTTCGGAAAGGAAGATTCGGCCCCGGTACGAAAGGCAACGAATAGGAGTTGGTTTTAAGTCAGTAAAAGTCTGACACAATCTCCCACTTCGCCCAAGAGCGAGGAATGTCATTGGATGATTTTCCCATCTAAAAAAAATGTTTGGTGTCTAAAGTTATACCTTTTTTGGAAAAAAGGTATAACTTTAGACGTTTAATTTAAAGGAAGACAAGTTTAACCAACTAAACTCATCATAGTGGTGAACTGCAGAGTAGTTAATGAAACCATACATTTTCCTTCACGTACAACTTCTGGTCAAACAAGAAAAGCATCCCTCTCTTCAAGGCGGACATTCTTTCAAAGAAAACTTTGACTAGAACTTTAACTTTGTAATTCTGTAAGGGAATAACTATTTTTGTATGTATGTCAAACTGAGCTCAATGGTAATGGACCAGACGTATGAGGTTCAAACCCAGCCAGGCGCATTACTTTGTGTACCTAATTTATTTCATCACCACTGTTCTCAAAACTGTGAAGGAAAATTGTGAGGAAACCGGCATGGTTTTTTTTTGTTTTTTTTTTTTTACTGTCTGTAGATTCGCGCTTGACCGCTATCTCACCTGATGGAAAGCGACGATGCGGTCGACGATGGAACGCGCTTACCTAGAAGAAACCTATTCACTCTCGATTTAAATATTCCCGGGTTGTAGCTATCAAGAAACACAGACTCTGGCCGTAAATCTAAGGCTTTCCCGTAAATTAAAAATAATGTTGTAGTACCGAAATGTGACATTCACCAATGGGCCCACGTGGTGGTTTACGTAATGGGCCCGCGTGGTGGTCTATGTAATGGGCCCGCGTGGTGGTTTACGTAATGGACCCGCGTGTTGGTTTACGGTCCAGGAGGCCGGAGTCCCAGCAGCAGGAACATTATAAAGCTGATTATGCCATGCTATGAGTACTAACCCTTGTATAAAGGATATTGTTTTAGACAGTACTAAAATTAACTCCAGCTATTATGAATGTAAAATGTTTGTTAATCAATCATAAGGGAGGCATGTTCGTGGCGGTTGAAGGGGTTTGAATGAAACTTGGAACACGGGTAGGTCATGACGATATAACATAATAAGCATACACCCGTAATAATTATAAGTAAAAAAAATGGGGCTCTATTCGTACACGTTACTGATCGCATTAATGTAAACAAAATTAAAAAAAAAACGAAACCCCAAAATTGCCCACAAGACTTTGTAAATTCACAATTGAATCAATTATTCATAACAATTGCTACTAGAAAATATCAGTGTTTTTCAATTGTTTTTCATTCATAAAATCAATAGTCTGTATAATATTTCCATAAATTGAGTGACATTTTGGGATATAAACAAACTCTAATAACTTTGCTATTTGTGAATATTATTTATTGAGACTTTACTTAAATAATAACGAGACTTTTGTAAGACGGCTTTAAGGCTTATAGTCCCTTGAACCATCTGGCCAAAATTATGTACGACGCACCTCTCGCACCCACCTAGGCCGCAGTACGCAAATCTGTGCATTTATTTGCGGCCAACAGCGCCCAGAAAGCGCGCGGCTGACCTTTAAATCTATTTTCTTTGCGAAACATTGATTGATTTACATAAGCAATGTTCACTTTGAAGAATATTTAACCACCCCTTTTTATGTGTAAAAATGTTTCTAAAGATCCAAGCAGTAGGGAAAAGTTGCGAAATTGCTAAATATTTTTTTTAGACAAAAGTATTAAAATAGCACGAAAAAATCAAATGTTCATAATGTTATATTTTTACAAACCTACATATATTTTTTTCAAACCTATTAACCTGGCCTTTACCGAAGAGTAGGCTTCAGAAACTCACTGGTATATGGCACTTTTCGGGCGCTTGGGCCTAAGTATTCGTACTAACTAATTTGTGGTGTAAATGTTTACGTTACACCGACACGTTTTCTTGACATAACTTTACATTATCCACAATATTTTATGGCGAATTTGCTGACAACTCTGATGATGTGTGTTTTGTGAGTATATTTAGACATTCCTATGTCTTAGAACATCGGGCGGGTAAATTATAATACAAGTAGCTGACGACAAACCTTGCCTTAACTATGAACTCAACTCAGTAAAACACGCGACGACAAAATTTTCGTCGTAATTTTTTTTCTAATCTTCTGTGCAACTTTCTAATTTTTTTCTTTCATGAGAACCTTCTGACAATAACAAACACAACAAAAAAGAATTAGCGAAATTAGTCCAGCCGTTCACGTGTGAAGACGTGACCATGGGGAATAATTTCTTTATGTTTTTTTTAGACAAGTATCAATCGCGCGAAAACATCAATAGTTGATAATGTTGTTCATTAATATAATAAACAAAAGTACCTATTTGTTTTTTAACCTATTAACCTGACCGTCACCGAGGAGTAGGCTTCAGAAAGCCCCTGTTTGGGCGCTTGGGCCTTAAAAGCCAGCGGCTCAGTAACAGCATTAGCATTAGGGTAGTTTCCAGGGTCAAAATAATTACATTTTGGACACGTGTTTTTTCTTTTTTTCGATTAAACAAAAAATTACAAAGATATAGCCCATTAAAGTTACGTGTGACGTCACCCCGTGCGAAACAATGCAGCACGCCGCGGCGGCGTGCCGTTACACATAACTTTAATGGCCTATATCTTTGTAATTTTTGGTTTAATTTTCAAATAAAAAAATACGTATCCCTTATTTTTGAATAATCTAAAAGACGGACTAATTACATTTTTTACGGCAACTAGCCTATTATGAACTAAATAATCATACCATCTCTCAAAACGAAATTCTTTTGTCCTATAAATATTTACATTTCAGTACAGCATCAAACACAGACGTCTTGTTATTTGTTACAAAAATATTTTATAAAATCTCGGGTTTACGTAATAATCTTGCAAACAGAAGAATATGAAAAGATATTGTATTTTATTTGTGTATATTTATTTAGAGGTGGAGTAATATAATTTACCCTAGTGAATGGCTGTACTTTATTATTAAACAATAGATGGTAACTTGCGTAATTACTAAGATGAGAACAAATGGCTAATTAGAATTTATATTTGGGTTAATAATGATGGTTTCAAATAGCTTAAATAACGCAATATTTTCGCTAGGCTTTTAGTATACCTATATAGTTATAATTAGTGTAGTGTTTTATTTTTATTGTTTTAGTACTTTATTTATGAAATAAAATAATTAATCTATTTATTAGTTATTGGAAAACTAACCAAAAGAACATGCTCTTGGCCTTCTAAGCATAGTATCTATCTAGCACTAAAAGACGAAAAGAACCTTCGAGTAAAAGTTAAACCGATTTTTTTTGTTCCAATAAAACATGCATGCCTTTTAAAATAACAGCTTCATCTCATAGTTTTTCTCCTGTGGTCCACCGTGCGTTTTTTAGGGTTCCGTAGCCAAATGGCAAAAAACGGAACCCTTATAGATTCGTCATGTCTGTCTGTCTGTCTGTCTGTCTGTCTGTCTGTCTGTCTGTCTGTCTGTCCGTCCGTCCGTATGTCACAGCCACTTTTTTCCGAAACTATAAGAGCTATACTGTTGAAACTTTGTAAGTAGATGTATTCTGTGAACCGCATTAAGATTTTCACACAAAAATAGAAAAAAAGCAATAAATTTTGGGGGTCCCCATACATAGAACTGAAACTCAAAAATTTTTTTTTCATCAAACCCATGCGTGTGGGGTATCTATGGATAGGTCTTCAAAAATTATACTGAGGTTTCTAATATCATTTCTTTCTAAACTGAATAGTTTGCGCGAGAGACACTTCCAAAGTGGTAAAATGTGTGTCCCCCCCCCTCTAACTTCCAAGATAAGAGAATGATAAAACTAAAAAAAATATATGATGTACATTACTATAAAAACTACCAACGAAAATTGGTTTGAACGAAATCCAGTAAGTAGTTTTTTTTTAATGCGTCATAAACCGAAAAAAATACACTATTATTAAAACATCGATCAAAGTTACAACACATTACAAGAACTTTTATATTATGTTACTTGCTGCTACGGAACCCTTCATGGGCGAGTCCGACTCGCACTTGGCCGGTTTTTTTTTTGGTGTGGAAAATCATCTAATGGCAACCCCCGCTCTTAGGCGCAGCACGAGATAGTGTCAGACTCTTGCTGACTAAAAAAACCCACCCCTTTCCTTCAAGCCTTCATACCGGGGCTTGAGTTCCCTTTCGGATAACCCTGGCCCCAGTAGATAACCCTGGCCCCAGTATTTGGGGTAGCCTCCCCAAAGTGTCACTATAATCACCAGTCCTGAGCGTATCGCATCCATCAGATACCCGCAACCCTCACCAGGTCTTCGGTCCACCTTGTACGAGGCCTTCCAACGCTACGTCTTCTGGTACTTCGCCACTCTAGGACCTTTCGTCCCGATCGACCATCTGTTGCCACTTAAGTTTGACAATTTTTTCGAGCTGACAAATATCTCAACCTCTTTATAATAAAAACCTAAGTCACTCAGGAATAAAGCAGCTTTCAATTGGTGAAAAAATTTTTGCAATTGGACCAGTACGTCCAGAGATTACTACAAACAAAAAAACAAACTACCTCTTTATAATATTAGTGTAGATAGTCTATCAAACAAAAAAACCTTCCGACGATGTCTTCACAAACTAAATAATAAACCTCATAATACAATCTATAAAATAGTTGTGAACAGCTAATTTCGGTCCTCGCCGGTTCTTGAATCGTTCAATCATAACTCGTATTGTGAAGAAAGTGCTATTCATACAAAATCATAATTCATACCACAATACAAGAAAATTCTTAAGAAAATACTCGAACAAAGCTGATTCGTTTTTATTGTAACTTAAATTACCTTTTAGAAGACTTTATTGATTACTTGGAGTTTTTGTTTTTAGTTTTAGAATGTCATTGTGGTTTAAGATAGATACCTAGCTCCTTTAAAATTAACTAGTGACTTAACCCGGCTTCGATCGGGTGCAAATTAGTATATCAGTTCGTTACGATGTTGACCGACACATAGACACAAAATAGGTACAGAAGACAATCTCACGTGTGTAATTCAATTTTTATACCTACGCTCGGTGGACGCACACTAATGAGCGTTTGAGCCGGAACTGTTCGACTAGTGATCCGAGACGCGACTGAGACATCGTGTCCGTGACCGGTGTCTATGTGTGCGTTGCTCGAGCGGGCTTTGTATGAAGATTGGCTTCTGTACCTATCTATTTTGTGAGACTCCCGTTAAGTATTATTTAACATTGGAGAATGGTTTGTGCGCTATTAATATAATTAGATATGACAAGAAGATGACCTTTCATTCAAGACAAAAACTTAAAAACAATCCCCAACAAACCTTTTCAAAGAAAATCAAACACTGAAATAATCACACTAATAGGTGAAAGTTTGTGAGTGTGTGTGTGTGTTTGATACTTCTTCACAATCTAAAGGTAATGATACTTTTGTATTCCGGTAGTATGCTCCCGTGGGATAATTTTCTACCATTACGCGAGCGAACCTGCCTGCAGCATCTAGTTAACAATAGATCTCAAACTGAATCCAAAAAGACGATTACAATTCTGCGATTCTTCTCCTTAAACTTAAGTAATTTGTAACTTTACTCTAGAGTGAATAGGTTACTTCTAGGCAAGCATGCTCTATCGTCGGCAAGATCATCGCTTTCCATCAAGTGAGATATTGGTCAAACGCGAGTCTACCTATATATAAAAATGAAACTGTATTTAATGGTCACGCCATCACGCGTGAACGGCTAGACCGATTTCGCTAAAAAAATGAAAATTTGGATAGTGTAGGGTAGAGTAAGAGAGTAGGGTAGAGTATGGTAGAGTAGGGTAGTGTAGAGTAGGGTAGAATAGGGTAGTGTAGATTGAGTAGGGTAGAGTAGTGTAGAGTAGTGTAGAGTAGACTAGTTAGTAGATAGTAGGGTGGAGCAGGGAAGGACGGGAGGGAAACCGCGCGGGCAAAAGCTAGTCCATACTAAAAAGTAAAAAAGTTGCGTCACACAAGACAAAAAAAGGATACGTAGTTGTTTTCAAAACAAAAGACGGATATGATACCTTGTAGTAATTCTGTGTATAAATGGAGCTTTGCACAGATGTGAGATAAGATTAAGACTAATAGAACCCAGTACTGCTCTACGAAAATAATGAAGGCGCGTTAACTCGTGACAATAATCAGAGTTGTCAACAATGTTTTGAAATCAAATTCTCCACCATCGCATGTTTTTTTAAAGCAGGGCTTGTTAACGTTATCAAATAACACAATAATAATCGGTACGTAATTATTCATTTAAATATGTTCATTTATTGCTTTCAAGTAGGTATATTCGCTAGCTGAAGCTATTGCAAATATTATTCAATTAGGTCTAACCTCTATCGCCCCACTCCTGGGCGAAGGCCTCCATTTTTTCCATTGTTTATCTGGGCCACTACTTGTCATCCCGCCATCCGTTCCTACTTCAAACTATAAATTAAAAAAAAGTTCAAATGTGTTTTTTAAACCACACCAGTAATGCAACAAGCGCATCATTCAATTCCACTCAATTACTACTAAATACTTGAGGACTTGAAATATATTCTAAAAACAAAACACAGTTATACCTAAAACTAAAGCCAACATTCTGAGGACTCCGTCAATCGTTGTACTAGATTTATCCAGCCTTTTCGCAGCCCTTTCAACACTGAAAGTCATTCCAAAATGCCTGGAGCCCTAGCTATGAATTATTTATATCGCAGGGAGGTGCTTAGTAGGGTTGCAATGTAATTCCGCCTACGAAAGTACGGAACTCCTGCAAGAAATCGTGCTTCGTCTTCCACATTTTTGCGGATGCAGAATTGTAATGGCGTTCTACTGTGCGGAAATCCGCCATACGTATGGGCGACTAGTTGATGATTCGTAAAGTGGTGTTTTGCCGGTACAATGGACAGGGCACATTGCTCGTAGAACAGATGGGCTCGAAAGGTTCTGGAGTAGCGACCGCGCATCGAAAGACGCAGCGTTAGAAGACCTCCCACAAAATGGACCGATGACCTGGTGAGAGTCGTGGCAATGCCATATGTGCGAGACGCACAGGACCGTTTGTTGTGACGACACTTGGGGACAGCCCATGTGCAGCAGTTCGACTGAAATGATGAGGATGATGATGACTGCGTTTTGATATTGAAGATATTGTATGTTACTAGAAGTTTACCATTTTTGTTCTCACTACTGAGAAATTGCATAGATACCTACATGATGACAGCGATGAACGAATATAACGTGAAGTATAGTTTGATACCTGATAGACTTATTTTTCGCACTAACGTTATTTAATCATTTTTTTTACTTTAAGTGTAGGTTTAAAGTAAAAAAAGAAAAGAAATTTTTATTTATATTTTCAATTTGCTTTCGCAACCACGAAATGGGTCTCCGTCACAAAGTCACAACCCTAGCACAAAGTGGGGACTTCTGTAAAACATTCAAAGAGATCGTGTGAGTGAACCGTTCACAGGTACGAAGCTTTAAAAATTCAACAAGTTGAAAATGATCGTCTATTACTTCAGCTCGTTTTAACTACGACCTTTATTTTATTCTCGTCTATATTTGGTTTGGGATTTTGGACCACTTTTTTGACAACTTTAACTTATTCTTTATTTTATATAAAATGATAAGCTTAAACATAAACACATAGGTAATCGTATATATGTAAATAGTACATCACAAACTACCTGTGTATCTTTTTCTCCTTCTCTATCAAATCCATCCAAAGGTTATCTGTAAAAAATCGCTTTTATCGATAAGACCGCCCGTTTTAGGTATCACCCTATTGTGAGCAATGGGTAACTCGCTGTACGGCCGTCCGGTAACTGTCCGGACCAAGCCCAAGCCGTCGACGGCGCGCACTGTTCCCGCGGGCCTCAAGGAGTTGTCAGCAACAGCAGGGACCCAGCCGGGTCGAAGCCTACTGGGGCCAGGGTTATCCGAAAGGGCGCTCGAGCTCCGGTATGAAGGCTAGAAGGAACGGGGTGGGTCTTTTAGTCAGTAAGAGTCTGACACTATCGCCCGCTCCGCCCAAGAGCGGGGATGTCAATGCATGATTTTTTCCCACCATAAAAAAAAGGTATCACCCTATTAATGTCACATTTGGTGTAGGTACAATATAAAGATTATATTATAATTTTTTCCTAGAATGTTTTGTATCACAAATTCCGTCTGCGTTCTTGTTCTTTGTTTACACATACTATTATCATTATCCTGTTTGAAACCATCTAGTTCAAATTCACCCAAAACCTTCCATTCCCATGGTAATATATTACTTATTCAGTAATGCAAATGATTAGTTGCAAATGATTCATCATAATTATTCAGGACAGAAACTTCGTCAGCACAAATGTGTTTACACATAAGCCACCCTAATCCTTCTTCAACAATGAATGACACTGTATATTTGTATATGTCGCCGGTTTTTCATAAAATTAGGTTTTTGGTCAAAAAACTAAGGTTTTTGATGAAAAACCAAAAGATGACACATTTAAAACTCAATTTCATCATGAACCTGTAAAAATCCAGATTTTTTATCAAAAACCTGAACTAGTTTGGGTTTATGTTGAAGTTCTTGTCAAAATCACTGGTTTGCTTTGTTTTGTTTTAAGTAAATAAAACAATCCATCATCATTTGCAACTAATGAATGCAAGTCACATTATAGGAAAGGTAATTGATAAGAAGAACAATTTAGTTAAAATTGGTACATCAGCTGGGGATCTACCTGGACTGGCTGCTGAAACTCTATTCAAATATAAACGAACCTGTATCGACAAATGAACAGAGTTTACGTGATTTTTTTTTTTCATTTATTTCATTTAAATTGCTTTATTTGTTATAAAACAAAGCAAACCCGTGATTTTGACAAGAACTTCATCATAAACCCAAACTAGTTCAGGTTTTTGATCAAAAACCTAATTTTGTGAAAAACCAGCGACATATAGACCGTACGCACGTCAGAGTCAACATAGTTCTGACAGCTGGAGACTCAAAGACCTAACCTAGGTGCGAGTTTTTTTTTCCGTAATCTATCTCGTTCAAGTAAACGACGATTTGTATTAAAACTATAACACCGCAGATAACGGAAATCCTCTTAATCCTTTAGGTTTCCCTACCTCCAGACCTCTGTGTAGGTATACCATATAGGATGTGACTTTATAGATATCATATAAGATCACTTTATTGACCGCCTGTCAAAACTTTTTTCGTGGTAGTGGAAGTATTAAGCTGATATAATTATAATCAAACACTCAGGTTTGCTTCCATTAGAGTAGTCAAATTTTTAAGTCAATGTAATCCGAGTGGATAGGACCGTTAATGTTCCGTATAATTACGGTGCATATTTTGACATGTCATAGGTTTTGTACGTTATGCTACGATTGTGGGCCAGTAGGCTACTATCGGTTAGGAACCCCCTATATCTTAATCTAGTTTATGGTGTACCCTTATTTAAAATTTTATCCAAATCGTAGAAGCGTGATTGATACTAACCGACTATTCCATTAAATAAAAAAAAAAATTGTTTTAGTAGATAACACGTTTATCATTTTTATGTAGGTACCTAATTTTTTTTTTCGGTGGTGATAATCATCCAGTGACAACTCCCGCTCTTGGGCGGAGCGGGAGATAGTGTCAGACTCTTACTGATTAAAAAACCCACCCGATTCCTTCAAGCCTTCACACCGAGGCTTACCTATTTGTAAGGTATTTACTGTAACTGCCTTGTTATTCCCATTTGAAAATTATACTACGTTTTTTTTTATAATTTGCTATTCTAGTTTCCCCGTATTATGCAGATTGTTCTCGTACAGTCGTAAAATACAGCGTTACAGTATAACTTCACAACAATGCGGGCACGTACGTAGTTGTATTCATCTTTTGTTACACATTTTTCCATACTTCTGCAAGTGGAACGCAAAGTAATCTTGGAACACCTTATGGAGTCAGATATTGTCTAAGATATACGTACTGTTTACTCCACATACCGGGTTTTATAACCTGCAAAGAAGAAAAGTTTAAATTAGTTACAAACACTTTAAGTACTAAAGATAACACACAGTTTTAGTATTACACCAGTTTCTGTAAATAGCTTCGCCTGCGTGAAAGTAGAAAATTAACCCGAGGGAACATACCCCTAGGATAAAAGAGTATTCTATGTATTATTTCAGAACATGGTCCATTTCATCCAATTCTGTTCCACCGTTCAAGCATGATAAATGATATTTATTTTGTAAGTAGGTTTAAAAAACACTTTCATACGTCAATTCTTTTTTCGTCAGTTTATGCCGGTGTTTCCTGACTACCCTGAGAAGAAACACCGAAACAAACTCAGGGGTCAAAATCTCTTTTATTTAAAGTCCATACAGTAAATATGTAATGGTCAAATCACATGAGAACCATGCAGATTTGTCTGAGATGGTATTTTGAAGAAAGAACCATACAGATTTGAGTGGATGAAGAAGTAACTACAACAGCACAGGAAGTTTGAAAGTGGCACCAGTAACTGGGAGGTTGAAATTCAATCGTTTATCTTAATATGCTTATGTGAAGAGAAGGGATGAAATGCATGTTACTAAAAGAATTATGATGTATGTAGATGGATGGTTAGGGATAGAGAAGCCAAAGAAAAGGCGGATAGATTGTATAAGGAGTGATATGAAAGAAAAGGGAGACAATGATAGCGTGACTGCTGACAGGATAGAATAGAAGAAAAAACATGTTGCGTCGACTCCAAGTAATACAGGACAAGGTCAAACTTGCGCAATTGACTGTTAAAATGATTAAACACACTGTACCACAAATAGGCTTGAATTGTAAAGTATGTTGTTCAAATTGCGATCCACAGATAATCCTGTTCAAAAGCAGTAATCTATCATCCAATTAGCAGCGCGGAGCTAATCCAAATAATGAACAGTATGTTATTTTAGCCAATCAGTGAGCGTCAACTGACTCTATTGATTCGTAAACCAATCAATCCAGTTCAAATTGTCGTACAGACTTACACGGTATGAATTCAGATTAATTAGTTTCGTTATTAAACAATGCTTTAAAAATCTAAGGTCTAATGCCCTCCGTTTTACATATTTAATCTGGTTGTTTTAATTGGGGTTAGTCGATTTTGATGTATCCATTTAACCTCTCAAACCCCAAGCGAACGCGGTTCACGCGTAATTTCGCTCCATTCAGTTAACACTAGGATTATTTTTACTCCAAATTTGCAGTTCTGTCGCGCCGTGGTTGCAACTGGCGATACCGAATTATCTTTGCAACTTGGAAAGCATGTTAATGGTAGAACTACACACACGTGAACCACATACGCCGATCTGGGCGTGTCAGTCTCCATACATATTATATGGAAACTAGACTTGTAGAGCTACATTAGATCCACGCCACGTGACGCCACGCAACGCGCCGTTACTCGGAATAGACAGTCGCTCCATCTAAACTACTGATAATCAGCTGAATCATGTTAGATAGGGACCAACCTGGACATGGTAATTGAGAAAAATTAAGCAAGCATCATGGACTTGCAGAAGGAAACAGTCAGTCAGTTAGAGTCTGGCACGCCCTCTCGCTTCACCCTAGAGCGGGTGAAGTAATTAAAGATTTCCTACCTTAAAAAAACAAGGTATTTTTAATTATTTAATTACTCTCCCACTTATTTTGTTGGCTCCACGCGCGCGCGCCTCGAAGAAATCAGCAAAACGAACGGTCCACAAGGGCCGATGACTACTAGGCCTACGAAATTGTTCAGAAGAGTTAAAAGCCCTGGATGCAAAAGGTAACTGAAGAAACACAAGTGGGTTTAATCAGCAAACGCACAAAACTACCTTTCGTTTGTGGTAAAAATTTCTAAATAGGGGTACCTAATTCGTGAATTTATACAATCAATCGCCTTTATTTTTTTTAATCTAAGTAAGTAATACTTATCCACTACATAGTTCATTTTGAGCAGACGAAGTTTCAAATATAAAACAATGGATTAACACAACAATAGAAATTTCATAGCACAAGTAAAATAAAAGCAAAGCAAACAAATCTATTGTATCTTAAATCTCGTCTCTCTAACTATCCTTTTCAATAAATAACTATAAAATAAATAAGATAATGGCTACGTTATTCCCGCCCAATATCAAAAGACTGTTGATCTGTCTTCAGAAATGCTTGCGGAATCTATGCTCAGGATTTCGGCTTAGGTGGTATTGTTATGAAATCTCTTCTCTGTACTTGGCTTAGGATCAGAAGCTAGTTATTCAGTGCTGGCTTACAGTTTGATTCAAAGTCAAAGTAGCCTTTGAAGAGAAGATTCAAAGTGTATAATTGAAAGGTACTTTCTTTGAGTTATTAAAGTTTGATAGTCGCAGTTTGATTTCAAACATGAGAGACAGTGAAAACCGAGAAAACAAAACAATAGGTAGGAAAATCATCTAACTGACAACTCCTGTCCTTGGGCGAGATAATGTCAGACTATCACTGATTAAAAACCCACTCCTTCTTTGCCATTGTTCCAGGGCCACAGGATTTCTTTCGCATCACCCATGGCTCCAATAGGCTTCGACCCTGCTGGGCCCCTACGGTTTGCTGACAACTACTTGAGGCACATTTTTGAACGAACTGGTAACTGGACTTTTACTGACTAAAATCCAGTGTTATTTCAGTTGCTCTTTGCGAGGACCACGGAAACTCCATCAGGTAACCCACAGCCCTAACAGGACTTTTCCCGTTTCTCCAACCAATCCCGGTACTTCATCCTCAGAACCAAAATTTTCTCTACTTAGGTACCTTAACTTTCTTTCTATGTCCTGAATTTCTTTTTTTTTTACTTATATCTATTAGCACATAATACCGTTGCCGACGTTCGTTAGTCGAAACCGTCACCAACCCAAGCTGAAAACCAGCGCATTTTGCGTGTGGATACGGCATTATGCGGCCGTTTTAAAACGTTTTTCTTTCATTCTTTGTAGCAGTAGCGTTTGTCATCCACAACTAATGAGCCATAGAAATGCTGAAAACTTTCTTTTCAGTTAATTTCTTTAAAAATAAATAATTTACATTTTAGATACTAAAGTTGTTACTAGGAGTGTTAGCCGAAGGCAAAGTCTGCAAGCGACAAAGAGACGCAATCTACTTCAAATGTTAATTCTGAGCAATTTGCGTCCGCAAACAAGATATTTATTTGACGTAGCAAAGAACTTTGTTTGTTTTCTGACAGCAAAATATATAAGATAATATGATTTTGCTTTGCTAATATTTCTTTGTAAGCAAAAAATGGTTGTTTTTTTTTATTCTCGGTTAAGTGGATACGAAACAATATTGGATTTTGAGCTTGACATTTGATATTTTGTAGATGACCTTTTCAAATTGCAAGAAGACGTCTGTTTTTGAAATATATTTTTTATAGATGGGTTATCATCAAATAACTTCGGCACTTGGTGGATATCCCACCCATTCGTACAAAGCGTTTCGGAAACACATTCTTTAAACGTACAGCTAAAGAGTGGAATTCCTTGCCGGAGTCTGTGTTTCCGGATAGCTACAACCTAGGGGTCTTTAAGTCAAGAGTGAATAGGTTACTTCTAGGCAAGCGTGCTCCATCGTCGGCCACATCATCACTTACCATCAGGTGAGATAGTGGTCAAACGCGAGCCTATGAATAATAATAAAAAAATAACTTCTCTTGGTCCTCCCCGTCAGATTTTCAGTAACTAAAATCCACTCGTGTTCGTTCAGCTGCCCTTTGCGTTCCTGGGCCACGGTACCTCAATCGAACTGCATTTTGTGCTTTCCGAAGAACGAAGTGTCAGTAATATCCTAGACCAACGATGGATCAAAGTGATGCAACGATTAAAAGATGCTACAAAGCATCATATACAATCGTTTTTCAATCAATACCATAAAGCAAGATTTTCCTAGTCCGACTACTTCTTCGACTACTACTTCCAGAGATTAGCGCGTTTATACAAACAAAAATCTCTTCTGCTGTATTTTATTAATACAGATTGGATTAATTATCCACATTTGGCAGAGCATTATCGTCTTCCTACCCATATACCGTGTTATTTGTGGTCGGCGCAACATGGTTTTTTCTTCCAATCCGTACTGTCATCACTAACTCCCTTTTCTTCCATATCACTGCTCACACAACCACACAACCCATCCATCTTACCGTTGGCACGGACTTGAGGACGGCGAGCAATGGGTAACTCGCTGTCCGACCGTCCGGTAACTGTCCGGACCGAGCCCAAGTCGTCGGCGGCGCGCACTGTATCCCGCGCGTTTTAAGGAGCTGTCAGCAACAGCAGGGGCCCAGCTGGGTCGAAGCCTACTGGGGCCAGGATTAATTCAAAAGATAGCTCAAGCCCCGGTACGAAGGCAACGAAGGAACGGGGTGGGCTTTTAGTCAGTAAGAGTCTGACACTATCTCCCGCTCCGCCCAAACCCCCGCTGGGTTGTCATTGGATGATTTTTCCCACCATAAAAAAACCCATCCATCTTTTCTTTAGCCTCCCTCAACCTCTTCATCCATCCACATGAATACTCATAACTATTTTAGTGTACATTATTAAAAAGCCTTTTAATACGACAATATTTCCTATTTCTTATTAAATTGCTGATTATAAGAACAAAGACTAAATAAAAAAACTAAGGCAAACTTTGTACGGCGATTTAATATGAAAACCGCAAAATGACAAGGAAGGTTTCAGATATAACAATTACGTAAAAGACATTAGATACGATATTATATAGCTTTTTGACGCAATTTTCTACCACAGTGACTGGTTTCAAGTTACTCGTACTTTCTCAGTAAATTTTTAATAATTAGCTAAAGAAACATTTGGTCGGTTATATTTCTGTAGTGGAAAAGTGGTGGTCAAGTAGTGGAATTCCTTGCCGGAGTCTGTGTTTCCTGATAGCTACAACTTAGGGGTCTTTAAGTCAAGAGTGAATAGGTTACTTCTAGGCAAGCGTGCTCCATCGTCGACCACGTCATCGCTTACAATCAGGTGAGATGGTGGTCAAACGTGAGCCTATCAAAAATAATAATAATAAAAAAAGTATTAGTACTGAGAATCGTTTAAAATAATTAATTTCAAATAAATAGAAACGTATATTCAAGTTGTTATGGCTAATTGAAAAGTAAAGTTTCTCCGTGTTTCACTGACAGCTAGTGACCTAAATCACTCGAAATTACATTAACATAGATAGGGGCTGACTGCGTATTTTTCTGGATGCAAAGATAACAATTATAACGATAAACATTGGTCCCTAATCAAAATGTAACAACTATCTACAACATATGTGCAAATAAATAAATAAATAATCTTCGGAAACGGTCGGTAATTATCGGGAGTAGTCGTGTACTTTTTAAAGACAAAATTACATCTGCAGGTACTGTGACGTAACTTCGAAGCATTAGTCGTATTAGTACGATTTACTTTGAAATTTTTATAATATAATAACATCCGACCTTGGGCTAAATCTTAGGCGAAATCTTCCAATGACTTCTCCCGCTCTAGGGTGGGGCGAGAGGGCGAGTCAGATTTTCAATTACTAAAACTACACCTGTGTCCTTCAGTTGCCCTTTGCGTCCTGGGACCACGAGTTTCCTTTTCAGAAAATCTCTGAAAATATAAAGGAACTTAATATAGAAGTACTCGTGTGTGTCTGTGATATAAGTCAGAACAGCGCTTTATAATTTCACACAAGGGACTTCACTTTGAGACACAGGTTCACTGTACTTCCATAATCGCAAGAGCTAGAAAGTCTCATTATATCGCGTAGACCTATGCGAACTTAGGCAATTATCACACTGCCACGCATCACGCTGCATGTTGCGTGTCAACGCACCTACGCGCGTACTCGCGGCAGTGCAGTTCTGCATCATCATGGCGGTTTTTCACGCACTTACGCGCGTAGTTGCGTTTTGTGGATTCACGGCGTCTCTGACTCATTTCTTTCAAAACCGTTCGCTGTGGTGGATCCAGTGCAAAGCGTCGCGTCTGCGGTGTGCCATACTTTGCGTCTCGCCCACGCGCGTGTCTGCTTGTAGGCGCGTGATCTGAATGAACGCACGTGGATGCATTTTCTATATGTTGGACTCTGCGTGTTTTCTATGCAAACGGAGATACTTTACAAGCAACGTTAGAATACATTCACGCGTTACGCTGCGTGGTGCGTAGCAGTGTGCTAATCGCCTTAGTAGGATAAAGAAATCGATATAAAGACATCGGTAAGCAATTTATTTTGACCAAAAAAGTCCTGAGTAGTCACTCCTGCTAAGCTTATAATTGTCCCGATTTCATTATACTTCATTACAGTCCGAAGGAGAAATTTCGTAGCTACAGTAATTATTTTCCATCGAATCTAAGAGGTCTTATTGGATGAAAGGAATAAATTAAATTTTGAAGAACTGGACGCTCCCTCGATATTCATAGCGCTTATTGGAGACACTTTTCCCTATGAAGTGTTTCATTATTTTATACATCTTTGGAAATGAAAAAATCTAATTCAATTTTTCTTTGCGTTACCATAATATTTTACAGGCTCTTTTATTTTTAGAAAAAGATTTCAGATTTGCTTTTAACATTTCTGAATATAGATGGTATTTTTAAGCAAACTGGACTCAAAGGAAGGATAATAAAGACCTAATATTTTAGTAAGGTCGAGTTGAGCTAAATTATTCGAGTGTCAATAGTGTCATCAAAGTAGGGGATTTACTGGAGCGTTGTGAAAATATTTACTGTGAAAATATCTCTTCTTCTCTGTCGTGTTTAACTGACGAGATAAACCGGCTAAGTGCGAGTCGGACAAAGAGTTCCGTTCCGACCGTAGCAAAATACGACAAAATACAATTACCAGCACGGATCTTCAAGGCTTCAAGTTGCGCAGAAGTCAAATATTCGGTCTCTTTAGTGGTGCGAAGTGAGACGCAGGGGCGAGGAGTGTCAGTGATTGGCTCGCCGCGCCATCGTGTCATAGACGTCACT
This sequence comes from Mythimna albipuncta, assembly GCA_929112965.1. NCBI lineage: Eukaryota > Metazoa > Arthropoda > Insecta > Lepidoptera > Noctuidae > Mythimna > Mythimna albipuncta. The sequence continues at coordinate 16,738,320 of OV815969.1, forward strand.
CGTGATTCGTTCCCTGCGTTGCTGCATGTATCTAACAACGAAGACGTTTAGCTCGCCAATGTATGGAATGCGCAAAGCGATCCCCACTCAGACGCCGAGCGTTCAAGATCCGTTCCGGTAATTGTTGCCTACCTTTGTTGTATGCCTTCTTAAATAATTATTTTATTCTGTATATATAATAATTATAATATACGTTGTTATAGCGGCAATACCAATACATCTGTGAACATTTTAACAGTCTAACTATCATTGTTCTTGAGATACATCCTGGTGATAGACGGACAGACAGACGGTCGGACAACGGAGTCTTAGTAATAGGGCCCCGTTTTGCCCTTAAGGCACGGAGCCCTTAAAAACGTTCCTATTTTTCTATACTTTCAGCCTAAGATCTTCACTAGCCTAAATTAGAGTTCCCGTTAAGCCTACTTAGAACTAAAATTTTAGCTCAACTGAGACGCGACCTAAATAAACCGACGAACTTTGTGGAGACAAACTGTGAAGGACACTATATTAAATGTGGGGTACTTAGTTTACTCATTTAATCCCATACCCTTTTTCTCTGAGGACGTGAGAGAAAGTTTCAGCTTTATAAACCAAATAATTAAAACTCTTGCTAACAAGTAGGTACAGACATTTATTTCATTATTCATGTACAAACTTGGAAAGAGAAAAAGATAATACATCTACTAAACTTTTGTTTCGTTTGTTTTTTTTTTGTTTGTAGAAGATCTCTGATTTTTTTTTCTCCTAAAAATAGAAAGTTACTTCCTGAGTGACATAGGCTATATTTTATGTACACGACCTAATTATATTCACCAAAATAATATCGCTAGGGTCTGGAGACAACGTTATAGTGCACAGATACACAGCACTAATTACCATAACAAAAGATGAATTTAATCCCTACTAATAATAATAACAAGCTGGGACTCAGGCCTCCCCTGTAGGAGAGGGAATTGACCGTAATCCACCACGCGGGCCTAGTGTAGGTTGGCGGATGACACATGTCTTCGAATGTTTGGTTTTATGACATACCGGTTTCCTCACGATGTTTTCCTTTACCGTTTCAAGAGAGCAAGTTACACAAAGTAACCTGGCGGGGTTTGAACCCGCGACATACAACTCGTAAGTCGGAGCCGTTACTACTCGGCCACCACTGTTCTCATCCCTAGTCACAATTAGGTAATATGAGGCCAAAACTATCTGGTTTACATTAATACCACTACGATGATGCGGTCACGTGCTTAGACCAATTTGTATTATAGAACCTACTCACTATTATTTAAAGTTTAAACTCGCTTTATGGTTACATAACGGTTCTTTAATAGTTCAGAGCACCGCTATTGTGTTACCCGGTACCCATTACCTCTCGATTGATTTTCTAAAGTTCCGTTGAAAGCCACAGCCACACATTTTCGCTCGTTCCTTTTCGCCAATCTAGTACAAGCTCTTTGACCGCCTCGCAACAATTTTCCAGTTTGAGATTAAGCTTTACTTTGAAGTCATTAAAAGTTTTGTTTTTAGTTTCATGTGTTGTGTTGTAATATCCAACTTTATTTTTAGTTTTTACGAAACCTGTATATAATTTGTTCAGAATCAGTAACTAAATGGATTCCGATAGTTTTTATACCATGTTATGTTTTTTTTTTCTAAAAAGGCCACAAGCTACAAACATCTTTACTGGTTAATGGGACGAAACTCAAAACTCTCCGTAGGTAATAGACTCTTGATCTACAAAAGTATACTCAGACCAAGCTGGATGTATAGTGTCTAACTGTGGGGAAACGCTAGTGACTTCAATATACAAATACTACAGCGACTTCAAAACATCATACTGAGACATATAACAAGCCAGGATTCTGATCCCGATTTCCGGTCAACGTAGACGCGGGCTTGCGGACAGTGAGCAATGGGTAGCTCGCTGTCCGGCCGTCCGGTAACTGTCCGGACCAAGCCCAAGTCGTCGACGGCGCGCACTGTTCCCGCGCCTCAAGGAGTTGTCAGCAACAGCAGGGACCCAGCCGGGTCGAAGCCTACTGGGGCCAGAGTTATCCGAAAGGGCGCTCGAGCCCCGGTATGAAGGCTAGAAGGAACGGGGTGGGTCTTTTAGTCAGTAAGAGTCTAACACAATCTCCCGCTCCGCCCAAGGGCGGGGGATGTCAATGCATGATTTTTCCCACCATAAAAAAAAGACATAACATGTGTACCGTGGTTTTTTACAAATGCTGAGATACATGGAAACCTGCAATTCAACACTGTGAACGAAGAAATCCAGCACAGTATTGATTCTTACAAAAGAAGAGCAAATCATCGTAATGATTTAGCTGTCCAGTTGATGCGTACCAGGCATGGAACCCGCTTGAAACGGCGCTTGATCCTGAGACAAGACCTGATGAAGCCAATTTCATTGAAGAGATGTCTCCGCTGGAAGGCACACTCGGCATGACACAACGCACATCACAAATTAGCTTATAGTCAACGACTGATTGCAAATGAACACATAGAAGAAAAAAAAAGGCCACAAGTTGGACGTTGTATATATGTAGGATGAATACAAGAAACGTATAAATGATGTGTGAAACAAAGCGTAAAAGTATGAGAGCGAGAAAAGGAAGGGTATAAAATGGATAAAGCATACATGACGATTTTTGAACGTGAATGACAGGACGGAGTAATTATAAAGTATTAAAATAGCAAAAACAATAAACAAACAAGTTACGCAGCATCAGCTGTTTTAATCATTTTTTACACGGACGCAATCCACAAACATTACATACTACCTAGTTATAGGTAGTCTGTCTAAATAACAGGACGGAGTAATTATAAAGTATTAAAATAAAAAGTTATTAAAATAGCAAAAACAATAAACAAACAAGTTACGCAGCATCAGCTGTTTTAATCATTTTTTACACGGACGCAATCCACAAACATTACATACTACCTAGTTATAGGTAGTCTGTCTAAATAACAGGACGGAGTAATTATAAAGTATTAAAATAAAAAGTTATTAAAAAAGCAAAAACAATAAACAAACAAGTTACGCAGCATCAGCTGTTTTAATCATTTTTTACACGGACGCAATCCACAAACATTACATACTACCTAGTTATAGGTAGTCTGTCTAAATAACAGGACGGAGTAATTATAAAGTATTAAAATAAAAAGTTATTAAAATAGCAAAAACAATAAACAAACAAGTTACGCAGCATCAGCTGTTTTAATCATTTTTTACACGGACGCAATCCACAAACATTACATACTACCTAGTTATAGGTAGTCTGTCTAAATAACAGGACGGAGTAATTATAAAGTATTAAAATAAAAAGTTATTAAAAAAGCAAAAACAATAAACAAACAAGTTACGCAGCATCAGCTGTTTTAATCATTTTTTACACGGACGCAATCCACAAACATTACATATTACCTACTTATAGATAGATATGTCTAAAAGCCAAACGACTTGAGAATTTTGCATAGATAATATTTAATCATTTTAAAAATACTTACATTCAATACTTTTTATATGGTTCTTCTATTAATAAACAATGATCAAGATCTCTTAATCAACCTGGATATTGAACCAGTACTGATTACATCAGATTTCATTTTGCCTTCAATTACCCAAATCGTTTGTCTTTTTAAACAGACTCTAAGTACTTACTATTGAAAATTCATGATAAAATCTTAACATAGAAGACAAAACTCGAGGATGTTGAGGTTATCACGACAGTGCTACTGTTAACGTCTATACATTTTAATAAGACCGTATTTGCGAATAAAAGGTTACTACGTCTTTGAACAATACTCAGAAAATTTCCTGAATATCGTTCCACAAACAGCTTTGAACATTTACACAGTCAACGTCAAACAAAAGTACTGAACGTTAGCACATATCATACATACATAATTTAAACGAAACTCCTTACATTGACAGTAAAACTGAAGAGCTTGAGAATGGCAGTACTTCTCGCTTTTCCAACAGTTCTGTAGGATATTTTTTTCTCAAAAAAAGCTCTAGAATTAATATAGTTTGTTCAGAATCACTAACTGAATGGATTCCAATAATTTTTACACCATGTTATATTTTTCCCCAAAAATATATAAAAAAGTCATAAGTTGGAAACCACCGACATTAAGTACAACACAGGTCACGGAAGATCACAACGGAAATGAGGAGCCAGCAAACGGCTGGTTGCGAGTGCAAAACAACCCCTCAGTCACCTGGATGGCACGGTGACTATGTATTTTTGCTGACCACATTTACAAGCTTATAACTTTGTGATTATTCATGATACAGTTATAAAATTTGTACATAGATTCATTACATAAAAATACTAGTTCGGGTTTCGCATATACTAAAATTAAAGTCGAATGTTGTATTTGAAGCTAATTAAATAATAATGTACAATACATTATCCAATGTAGAGGAAGCCACATTTATTAATACTACTGCAAACTAAATGAATCCCAAAACAGATTAAATAAAAATGCACGACGACAATGGAACCATTCGAGTTGAAACTACAGGAATATCCAATATGTGCCAGTTTATTCGCAACGCAATTAATATAGACTCTGATATTGGGTAATTTGTAGATGAATTTTTACTCAAGAAACAAATTTGAATAGGGGTTGAAATTTAAGACGGATGTCGTCGACTAAGACAGGAGAAATTACTGTGTTTATTTAAACCATTAGATAAATGAATATAGCATCTATAAAGATGCTATATTCACTTATCCTTTAGTATTTAGCCCAAGGAAGTGTTGTTTAAAATTGCTAAACCAGATTAGAACGAAAACGATGCTCTCAAATCAGTGACAATTGTTTTTTTTAATAATTAACTTCTCGCAAATTCATGAGTTGATTGAATGACAATCATCGGGCAGGCCGGTTTAAATCTTTGAAGACCACGACCGTAGCCATTAACAAACTAAAGAATTAATTAAAATCAGGTCAAACACTAAACATAAAATCATACAATCCGTCCAGTCAAGGTCCCACACAAGGAATTTCCATAGAGCATGAACCAATTGACCTTCCAATCATAAACGCTAAACACTCTGTGTACTCAATCATACAAATACTGATACAGATCTTATTGCACATAAAGATGTATCATTATGCCCGTATCTAGTTATTACGAGAACGTTATCTGATTGAGATAGATGTAGACAGAATATTAATGAAAATGTGCCTCTTGTATTTACCCCGTTTAACTTCTATTTATTACTATGATTATCATTGATTACTTCGCCAGAAACGAAGAATATCCAAAGGTTCATCTTGATTACCAATTACTCAGAGCAAGACCGGAAACCAGTCATTGAAATCCCTTTCCACAAAGGCAAGCAATCAATTTCCTCTGGGAGTACAATATTAATAAATTCAAATACAACAATAACGCGTAAAGAGTTCCAAAGGTACTGTAAAATATTAGGTAGGTACTCGTCTGTATCCTTCGATTCGCTCCCCAAGGCAGAGCTACTATCCGGGGAGATTACTCCGGATTTTTCTCGGTCCGAAAACTGGCAAAGTTGGGAGTTTGCAACCTATCGAGCTACTTTGCTCCGAGTGTGACGGCAAATGTATGTGTTTGGAAACTTTTTAAAAAGCTCTTTGTGTGAAAATCTATTGGTCGATGTTTTCTTCTCTTTTGGATTATTTTAACTGCACTTTTGAGTAAAGGAACTGTTCGATTTATCTCGGATGCAGTTTCACTTTGCGGGTTTAAGAGAGATCTGCTTTCAGCTAGAGCTATTTCGGCAAGTGATCTATCTGAATATCTCGATAAAGACTTTTATGGATAAGTCGATAGTTTAAAGTTTTCCACTCAAATTACCCTTTGGTAACTTGAAACTTAACTTACGGAAGGAACAGAGTCGAGCTAAAGACCCTATAACTTGAAAAGGAAACAACATTTCCAATGTTTGTACACAATAAACTTTAAACTGCATGCTATTACAGTACCGTCTTTACCGTCCGACTTTTTAAGTTCTATGTCGTGTGACTTTCTTGAAGTTCTACTTACTCCACACGAGCTACGGTACTAGATACGAAGTCAGAATTCCCCACACTGACTAGGAGAATTCTAAATGTTTACAATAAACTTCTCCTTTAACTCTCAATCCAGTCTGTTTTATGTTTTAAGAGGTGCTTGACTCCGAAGCATGTTAGTAATAGCTGTTTTACTAAACGTTTGTTCGCCTTTATCAATTACTCTCAGTTTCTGTGTAAGATTCAAGGTATCTTGTGTTGTCCGAGATGTTTGTTGATATGATTTTATGGAGAGCTGTTTGTATATTCTGCGAATTGAAATTCTCCAGAATATGAGACTCGAGACATGTTGAGGGTAAATCATTGCTGCGATACTAAATCATTGACGCCAAGTAAAATGGTTAGCGTGAACCAAGACTCAGGTACGTTTGTTTTACAAATGAGTTGTGGAAGCAAAGAGACATCCTTTAGGGATGAAAATAATAATCCTATACAACGAATCGACTAAATTAGTTTTGTGCTCGACTCCGGAATTCCAAATGACTGAGTTACCTACATTTCCGTAGCAAATTGTTTCGTGGTTCTCAGCACGAAATTGCAACCATAACTAAACTAGTACTTTATATCTGACTTTTTTTAGTAATACTGCGTATTTTTAATCAAGTAAAGTAATCATATTTTTCATCAGCTAAAAAAAAATAAAGTTGAATGTTTTTCTAAAACAATTCTATTGGGTACATCTGAGCATCCTTCATAACTACGGTATTTAATTAATAATCGATTTTCAGTACCCAGTTAATAATAGCTGCAGTTCTGCTGTACTTACGGTTTAAAATTGTTTCAATACAATCCAATATTACTGTTTCCATTGTCCATTTCAAAGCTATTCCGGTGATAGGAAAATAGCTTTTATGATTTTTTTTTTCATTTTATTGAGTATGAGATGTGGTTTTACATAAGACAGTTATTGCTTTGCAGTTGATTCAGGCTAATTAGATTTAATCCGCCATTAAGTATACGTCGATTTTGGACCAATCGAGTGTTTATTTTCTTTACAGCGTTTCATTACATCCAACAAGCTTTTTATTTATTTAGGAAACTCAACAGCCCACTATCAGTGCAGGTATCAATGCAGTTACGTGAAAGTTACCAGCATGTTAAAGTGAGGTCTACATATGCTGCACAGTGATAGCAAGATGATGACTATTATTATCACTTACACCAATTACAGAGTTTCACAGCATTTATATAACTAGGTGCAGAAAGCGGTGTAAGGAAAGATTAAAAGGTAAAAATATGCAATTTAGGTATATTATTACATCAATTAAATTAAGGCAAGAACAAAATAATTACATCGCCAAGTTGTCAATCAATAATTTATCAGAATCAGTAACTGAATGGATTCCAATAGTTTTATACCATGTTATATTTTTTCCTAAAAATATTTTAAAAGATCACAAGTTGGACACACCGACATTAGGTGCCAGCAAACAGCTGGGCGCAAGTGCAAAACAACGCCTCAGTCGCCTGGATGGCCCGGTGACTATGAATTTTTGCTGATATGACAAGCTTATAACTTTGAGATTTTTCACAATACAGCTAAGAAATTTTTACATAGATTCTTCATATAAAAATACTAAACACGTAATTCGGGTTTCGCATATATAAAACTAGTGTTGTGTAATGCATTTCGAAATAAATAGGACCTTTAACTCTACCTATTACAATCGAATTCTGGACATAGCAGAAAATAGCTCGCCATCAACGTTGTCGAACATTATAAAACTGGAAGGAAATAAGATTGAAGCAAACAATTTCCAACTCAACCGAATGATATCTGCCGAGAGCGAAATTCGATTAACACCTGCGAATTTCTGAACTTTTTCCGACGCGGCCGTTGTGAACTCAATTGAGGTTATCAGCCGACCATACTCCTCGAGTCTCTAACAAAGTTGCCAGGTCATCTGGAAAACCGGGATGTTCCGGGAATTTTAATTATTTTGACATTTAGATTTGAATTCGTATTTTAGTTTTCTTTTTTTTCAGTGCAACTGATAACGCTTTGAAAATGTATTTTAGCGTAAAGTAGGATTGGGCTGGGCATAACTGACGTACGTCAGGTGAAAAATTGATAAAAAAAACACATAAAGGACCCAATTACAAGTCAGATGACATCACAGCAGAATAAGGCGTATCGCAGAATAGCGTACCGAAAGTGAAAACTTTACACCATTGAGTGAAAATAACAGTGGGTTTTTATGGAACAAAATAGGTACTTAGATAAATGTCCAGTTGCTCCAACGCGTGTAGCCTGCAACTTTATATGCCCTTAGTACCTTGACCGTGTAAATTTTTTTGACTGACTAAACCTCGACTGACCCCCTCCCCCACCTGTCAGATGCCTGTAGCGTTCCAAATCCCAAGCACCTTAATTCTTAATTTAGAATTCGATTACATACAAACAGCTCAATTTACTGTTCAGTTTGTTGTTTATTAAAACAACCGATGCTATCTCCACAATACAAATCCAGGATTCATTCGGCAATTCTTTGTCCCAAAAATTTGTTCACACATTTTGGCAACCGTTTCCATTTCGCAATTTACCTATTGTTGTTTAAAAACTTTTGGGGTTTGATTCATGATAAAAAATTTCAGTAATATCCGTAGAAATGTATTACCAGAATTTCTATTTATGTTATTCGTGAATGTACGGCATTGGTGAATTTTTATGTCATAGGTCGAATCGGGTTGGGTGATATGAATTGGAAAAACCTTTTATGAATGAATGGATCCACTTAGATTTGTACTAAGTAATGGTTTTCACATAAATGTATGAAGAAATCTTTGGGTAATGGAGATATTTTCTTTGATGAAAAAGATTTAAGATTGCTTCAGCAAAAAAAAATCTGCGATTTTGTAAGTGAAACTAAATTATGGAGATTTACTTTAAGGATTTTTTCTAACTTTATTTTTATTGTTGATAGGTTCGCGCTTGACCGCTATCTTACCTCTTGGAAAGCGACGATGCGGTTGACGATGGAACGCGCTTGCCTAGAAGAAACCTATTCACGAAGAAACCTATTCACTCTTGACTTAAAGATTCCCGGGTTATAGCCATCAGGAAACACCGACTTCGGCAAGGAATTTCACTAAGGAGCTGTACGCACAATGAATGTGTTCCCAAAACATTTTGCGTGTGTAGGTGGGATGTCCACCCACGTACCGGTGGCGCATCGCCTTACGTTAACTTAGTTTCCATACCAAAATCTAAAAGTAAACAGAACCTCATTCAAAGGAGATTTGGTTGCATGCGATCAACAAATACAGGAAGTTTTACATTGAACATTCGGCACCAAAACGTATCTTATATGCAGGAAGATAACCTGCGATGGACGATACTGCAGAACTTGGGACACAGCCGTGTAATAAGGGGCAATGCAGATGCTGTACGTGCATGAAAGTTCGATTAGGCTATTTCCAAAGGTAATAAGTTTCGGCTTCGGATTTGCACAACTGCGAAAACAAAAAGATGTATGAATCCAAATAAATATACTTACATATATGGAAAGTTGAAAAAAAAAAACCATGATATTTTTTTTTTTTTCGATGGGATAAATCATCTTATGACTACCCCCGCTCTTGGGCGGAGCGGGAGATAGTGTCAGACTCTTACTGACTAAAAAACCCATCCCGTTCCTTCAAGCCTTCATACCGGGGCTCGAGCGCCCTTTCGGATAACCCTGGCCCCAGTAGGCTTCGACCCGGCTGGGGCCCTGCTGTTGCTGACAACTCCTTGAGGCGCGCGGGAACAGCGCGCCGTCGACGACTTGGGCTTGGTCCGGACGGTTACCGGACGGCCGGACAGCGAGCTACCCATATCTTGATGGTACCACTTCTAGAGTCTGAAGATGATACGAACAATGTTGCTAATGCTTGCTGTGAATGCACTCAATAAATGTTTAAAATAAAAATATAATGAACAATACAAAACACAGTTTCGTGGCATTATTTTACACAAATATTTTGATTACCCTGTAGTTCAAAATTTACGAAAAATTCAAATATTAAATTACTCAGGCAAAATTTATAAAACTATGCATTGAATCTGATACCAATATTAAAATAAAAATGTATGGTTTTACAGCAGAAAATAATGCTTGGAAAAAAGCAAATAGATGGAATTTACAACTAAAATAACAAAACAATAGAAATTCAAACATAAAAATAAGTATCTTGTATTAATGTTATCGTGGATAGTCACATCAGATTCCCGCAATCCTCATCATATCATCGGTCCACCTTGTAAGAGGTCTTCCAATCCTGCGTCTTCCGGTACGTGGCCGCCACTCCAGAACCTTTCACAGATGCATAGAACTGATTATTTTGGCGACACTTGGGGGAGGCCTATGTCCAACTGTGGACGTCTTTCGGTAAAAAGAAATCATTTTTTACCGGCCCTACGTAACATGAGACAAAGATAAACAGATTTAAAAAAAAATTAAATCATTAATATTCAAGTTTCGGACACAACAAATAAATCAGAAATCCCCCGAATAATCAGTGGGACAAACATTGTCATATTATTTGATTACAATACAATGCAAATAGAACACAATGCTAAATGTTAGCACAATATGGAACCGGGCATACATTTTAGTACATGTATTTCTATTATGGTCGACGACTTCAACACTAATAAACAAATTAATGACAGAATGTCACAATTTACAGCAAAGTTAAGACATTAATCTGTAGCGACATCTATAGCTTTATACTGTAACTAAACTGCGAAATCCTGCATCGCGCAATCAGATTTCTTCGCGCGATTTGAACGTATACAACCGCCCGAAATCATCTATCGGGCATTTACCCGGATCTGACTTAAAACCTGTCTGGTCAGAAGATCCTCCCTTTTCAACGGAGGTTCGCGGGACTTTTCACTTTGTTCTGCATACCTCTAAAGGTCCTATTGCCACCGTAAAGAAAGCGACTGGCTATATACTCGTACTATTTCCTCGCAAAAGAAAAATATCAAAGATTGCCAGTAAAGCAATACGTATACTAATTCTTTGATCGCCGATTGGCCACACTGCTGATGAGAACTATTTCTCTACTAGGTCACCCTAGCGAGTCTACTTGCAATATGGACATTGCATTAACGATATCGATTTGCCAAAAGTCAAAGGTATGGAAGAACAAAGACAGCGTAAGCGGACGGCATTACCGTGGTCAAATATTGGGCTAGAAAAGATGTTTAATTTCGATCAAACTATTTTTGCCATCGACACACTAAGAAAACAAAACAGCTTCGGAGAAATGATGTCTCCCTGTCTCACACCTCGCTGTAAGAGGATAGGTTTCGATGTCTGATCTTGAAGTCGGACTGACATGGTGGCGTTTTTATACAAACACTTCAGCACTTCGATGTACCGATAGTCAATCTGGCACCGTTGGAGAGACTGCAGTACAGCCCACATCTCGATCGTATCAAAGGCTTTCTCGTAGTCCACAAAAGCTAAGCAGAGAGGCTGATTATACTTCTCAGTCTTCTGTATAATCTGCCGCAGCGTATGTATGTGGTCCAAGGTACTAAAGTCTTTTCGGAATCCGGCTTTTTCGGGAGGCTGGAACTCGCGGCACGTACCGAAAGACGCAGTGTTGGAAGGCCTCCAACAAGGTGAACCGATGACCAGGACAAAGTCGCGGGAGTCCAATGGATGCGTGACGCACAGGACTGATCGTTGTGGCAACGCTTGGGGGAGGCCTATGCCCAACTGTGGACGTCTTTCGGCTTATATGATGATGATGATGATATTATTAGCTAGCCTATATAGTCCCACTGCTGGGCAAAGGTTTCCTTCCATTTTTTTCAATGATCGCGGTTACTTGCTGTCTCCTTCCAATTGTTAAGGAAGCCATCCAGGTCGTCCCGCCATCTCTTTCGTGTTCTGCCGCGGCCACGTGTCGCTGTGTCCGGGCACTAATCCTGCGCTTTACGATTACGGGCCTACAGCTCGTTAGACATGCGGCAGCCGATACGCAATAATAAATTAACATAAAATGTTCGCGTTAATTCGGCAAATGCATCGATTGTGAGTCTACACGATTAATGCAGTCCAATGGATTGTTTGTGAGCAAAATACTTCGTCCATACTAAATCAGGGTATTGTTGACATTTCCGATGTTTGGCGATTGTTTTCACGTACACCATTTTGGTACAGTACGTGGAAACTAAGTCTGACTTCCTTTGTTTAGTTTATTTTGCTTCGTGTATCGAAATTCCGAAATAAGGAGCGCAGTTTTACAAATATTTTGGGCTGCAAAATTATTCAAAAGAGTTATCAAGTTATTTTTTTTAATTTGTTCATACATTACAAAGTTCTACAATTCGATTTGGGTAACGCATTTTTTAATAATTGTTAAAAGACCATTATCACATTCAGCCTTTTAATGTTCCCACTGCTAGCACTTGGGCCTCTTCTCTAGGAGAAGCAATGAGCCGTAATCCACCACGCGAACCCAGTGCGGGTTGGTGGATGTCACATGTCTTAAAATTTTTGGTTCTAGAACATGCCGGTTTCCTCACGATGTTTTCCTTCACCGTTTTGAGAGCAGTGGTGATGAAATAAATTACACAAAAGTAATGCGCCTGGCTGGGTTTGAACCCACGACCTAAAACTCGTAAGTCAGGGCCGTTACCACTCGGCCACCACTGCTTTAAACAGACTATTAATATTTGGTAATATATAAGTAGTACATAAGTATTTTTTTGCACAGTTAAAAATATCTTTTAATGAAACAAGGTAAGGTTTACATCGAAGACTGTTTACACCCAAGGGGCTGCTAAATATTGGCCTGTTGCCAAAAGCTTGTTTTGATGAACAACAGAGACAACAAGACGTCATGCTGAATCGGAATTACTTCTCGCGATTGTTCAACCACTGACCGGAGATAGTTACGACAAAGTATTCACGCTGAAAAGGGAAATCTTCTGAATATTAAGAGATAAAAACTGATGCAAGTCGGACTTTTGTAATATTATATTTGATATAGTTACCGTTGTCCTGGAATCTAAAGGGCAACTGAAGGAACACGGGTATTTTCAGTGAGCGAGTTTTTTTATGGTGGGAAAATCATCTAATCACAACCCTCGCTCTTAAGCGGAGCGGGAGATAGTGTCAGACTCTTACTGACTAAAACTCACCCCGTTCCTTCATGCCTTCATACCGGGGCTGAGCTAGTCTTTCGAAACTAACCCTGGCCCCAGTAGGCTTCGACCCATCTGGGCCCCTGCTGTTGCTAACATCAGTGAGCAAGTTTGAAATTCACTCACGTTCAACTCAGAAAGGGGGGAGCTGTTTGATGATTTCCCCTTTTAAAGAAAAGATAATGACGGTCAAAGTGTATAGGATAGACTTAAGGTAGAATTACACTGCGCACACGCATTATGTTAGTAGTTATTTTGTAGTTTTTATTTCTATTTTTCAATTAAAAGTGTGTTGTAACATTTTTAAAAGCATTTTCATTTTTTCTAGATATGATCAATTGTACGCAGGTGAATTATCATCATCATTTCAGTCGAAAGATGTCCACTGCTAGATATGGCCTCCGACCGCTGCTTTACCCTATTCGCGTTAAGAATAAACGTTTAAAGAAACCCATCTTACTGTCTGTTCAACCGATTCTATTTCGTAGGCATAATGATGGTAGTAAAAGCTCACGGCATCCTTACCTTCCGCATGAGGCAGGTCCTCACCGGACATGGTTCGTTTGGGAGTTTCCTGCAGCGGATTCATGCGGAATGCCCGGAGGACACGGTGGAGCACACAGTCGAGGTGTGCCCTGCTTGGGCGGAGCATCGCCGTGCCCTCGTGGGGGCGATCGGCGGCGGAGACCTCTCGCGCCGGGCCTTGGTTGAGGCTATGGTACGGAGCGAGGAGGAGTGGCAGGCGGTCGCCGATTTCTGCGAAGCAGTAATGCTCGCAAAGGAGGAGGTCGAACGCATCAGGCAACGGCGTTATCGCCACCGCCGTCGCCGGGATTCTGATCCCGATTTCCGGCCAACGTAGACGCGGGCTTGCGGACAGTGAGCAATGGGTAGCTCGCTGGCCGGCCGTCCGGTAACTGTCCGGACCAAGCCCAAATCAGCGACGGCGCGCACTGTTCCCGCGCGCCTCAAGGAGTTGTCAGCAACAGCAGGGACCCAGCCGGGTCGAAGCCTACTGGGGCCAGGGTTATCCGAAAGAGCGCTCGAGCCCCGGTATGAAGGCTAGAAGGAACGGGATGGGTCTTTTAGTCAATAAAAGTCTGACATTATCTCCCGCTCCGCCCAAGGGCGGGGGATGTCAATGCATGATTTTTCCCACCATAAAAACAAAAATGGTAGTAAAAGCAAAAAGCCATCTGGCCCTTTCCCTCTGGAGAGGCCTGAGTGAACATTAAAAAGCTAAATATGTTATGTTTAGGTTAAGGGTTAGTTATTTGATATAAACAAAATAGCTGTGATAAATGATAATAAATTGAAAACAGAGACTTAAATTGATGAGTAGCATCAATAACAAAAATAAAAACACAAGAAATAATAATAAAAAAAAAAACTCTTTCATTCATTATGATTACACATTAAATATACAAATTTATTCAAACAAAATTACCAGTTTTTCACACAAAAAATAACATTACATAGAGGTCTTGCACAGTAAACTTCAAAGTAACGCCACAATTTGTTTCTTAGTGAGTTGTACCAAGAATGTCGAGTCGATAACTCAAAGATTATAAAAAGGTCACCTTTACCGGAGTGTAAAATTCCATTTACATAAAGAGATAGAGAAAAATGAGGATATTTCCTCGAAGATTTCACACCATTTGTGTATTCGGATGAAGTAACAAGAAGATTTGGGAATTTTATTATGAACCACAAACCAAAGAGCCTAAAGAAGCAGTTCAGCGACTTCATCATCACTGCCAGAAATGGCATTGTCAAAGGACCAGTGTGTCAATGAATTCTACTACTACTAAACTGAACGTCGATTAGTATTTCAAACCTACTGCTGCTGCTTACAAACTTACGGTGTTTGGTTAACATTTTCAGTTCTCTTATGTAACTCAACGGTATCATGCGACATTTGAGCGGTTAAAAGAGTATCCGTGGAGATATCCATTTTGAACCGTGTAATAGTCGGACACTCTTGTCAGAATTGTCGTGGTCGATGATGGACAGGAATACGGCGCGCCGCCGTCGTTTGCTTCCAAGGCTGCGACATGTCGAACGATATCTATTTCTGACGGTTGATAGATTACGCGCACACTACGCAGTTTCTGGCGTTTTAAAAACGCCCATAGGTAATCACATGTTTTAAATGTTTGACTCATAGACACTCAAAGCCCGTGAGAAAACTGATTTTGACCGATACTTGTCATACATGTCATGGTGTCTGTTACCTTTGCCGGTACGGCGATTTCATACTCTATGGAACATACAAAAATCATCATCATCAACAGTCTTTTTAATGTTCCCACTGCTGGGACTCAGGCCTCTTCTCTAGGAGAAGGAATGGGTCGTAATTCACCACGCGGGCCCAGTGCGGTTTGGTGAATGTCACACGTCTTCAAATTTTTGGTTCTAGGACATGCCGTTTTCGTCACGATGATTTCTTTCACCGTTTTGAAAGCAGTGGTAATTAAATAAATTTCACAAAGTAATGCGCCTGGCAGGGTTTGAACCCGCGACCTACAACTCATAAGTCTGAGCCATTACCACTCGGCCACTACAGCTCTCAGAAAAAAAAATGAAAATACTTAATTTACAAAAAACGTCGGAAGATGTTTACTTTAATTTCCATAAAAAGCTAAAATGAATGATGGTATACGAAGGATTTTAAAATGTCACATTCATGAAAATATATTACGATTCCCTTAATTTTAATGGTAGCTGATATTTTTTCATTAACTCTGTCATTTGCCGCCGCTGGAAATAATATTAATGTGTTTCGAGTTTCCAATGCAATTATTTATTACTTTTATAAACTTCTCGAGCAAAATTGCTTGACTTGATTGAGTTTGTTTTAATTTTTAATGTCAAAAGAATTATTTTAATAAAGAAAGTATCGTAATTATTGTAACTTTGCCCTTGATTACTTTGCCTTTGGTTTTGTTATTTTTAATTATGCACAACAATAGAGGTTCTTTAACAAAGCTTCAGAGCACTTCAAAGAAGCTGACGTGACGCGTGTCAGACTATGCACCCTCATTACCACAATGTCGGTTAAACAAAGCCTTTTAGGTATAGTAATAATTAATTAATTTTAACAAATAATAAGCACAAATAAATAATGATCATAAGAATATGCAAAAGTATACTGATTTAAACAAAATTATACTTTGTTATCATCATTTCAACTGCTAACGTCTACAGCTGAACAAAAGTCTATCACAAAACTACGCGTCGTCACTTCGACCGGTCATAAACCGACCGGTCAACTAATTATAAAAGGAGTAGCTGAATTATGACGTAAGGACTGTGGGATCATCATCACCTCGGCCCAGGAACGCAAAAGGTAGCTGAAGGAACACGGATGGTTTTTAATACGTGTCTGAAGCTAGAACAACACACGCCGATCTGAGCGTGTCGGTCTCCATACATTTTATATGGAAACTAGACTTCTAGAGCTGACACAAGTTCCACGCCCAAAGTGTAATCGTAACATATCTGTAACAGATATAAAAGTGTTAATAAGTGTAACAGGTAAACGCAGCGTTGCCAAAGTTACAATTTACATGGTACTGTGCAATTATTTATACCTAAGGCTTACAGTTTGATTCGGTACTATTATTGTATCTGTTACATTTAAAAGTGTTTTTTTGTTAAAACAGTTTTAAAAAAGAGTGTTAAAATACATTATTTCGGTTACAGTTTGAGTCCCTGTCCACGCCACGCGACGTCGTTCTAGGTACAAATCAGGCGTCTTACACGAGTGCGTCGGTTTAAATGTAGTTCTAGCTTAATACTTCCTCTCGCTTCATCCTGAGAAAGATGATTTCTAACCCTAAAACAAGAAATAGATTCTCAAATATTTTCGTCAAAATCACAATAATTCTAGGTGATATCAAAATAGGATGGAAATTTTGATAACTATGATGTACACAATGAATTGAATATATGTTATCCGTTTGGCACTATTTCTGAGTTGTCAGCATGAACGGACACATAATATTCGTCATATTTGGACATTCAAATCAAATGTTTGAAAGGGAACCGAAATTCTAAACAGTATGCGTTGCAGTAATTATGATCACATTTATGAATGGCCTGTATCGAACTACGCCATCATTAAATTGGATGTTACGAGTAGGTTGATCTGTTAGTTGGCATTCGGTGTCTGTGATCTGACAGCAAGTCAGGATAGGGTTATCAATGGAGTCTGAGAAATGATAACAGTGTCTAGTTATATACATTCTATACTTGGCAGCATAATAATAATAATAATAAATATCTTGACTTAGCACACGAGGTTGTCGACATGTGGAGTGTGGACACGGCTATCATTGTGTCTATTGTCGTGACCGCCAATAGCCAAAAGCTTCGACGACCATCTGTCGAAGCTGTCGTTGCGCGGTTGGATCAAGGGCCTGATACAGAAGGCATTACTCCTTGATACGGCTCGTTTTATGAGGAGGTTCTTGTGTCTGGAATTCTAATCACCGGTAACTTGGATGCTGTTCCCGATAAACTGTTATTTAGTGTTTTTCATATGGTTTTGTTAAATAATATATTTATATTGAGAATGTGATACATACATATATATATTTAAAGTAGGAATAAAAGAAATAATAATAATAACTTGATAACATAAGTTAGATGTGGTGAATGAAACGGTCCAAAACTCACTTCGCTTGAGATGCTATTGTCTCTTGGTTCGATATTATAAAGAACTAGCTGCTGCAAGCGGTTTCGCCTGCGTGATAGAAGAAAATTATTCTAAGGAAGCTTCAGAAACTTGTTACACGGGTAGACAATATCTTGGTATATCACTGAAGGTATTTTTTATCCCTTGGGTACTATTTTTCCTTGACATAGGTAATCTCCGACACAAACGCCGGCGAAGCCGTTTATAGAAGCATATTTCAAATTTGAGCAGAAACATAATTCATTCCAGTCAGAATTCCGCTGCTTCATTTATGATGTTTTTTTTGGTGGGTATAATCATCCAATGACAAACCCCGCTCTTGGGCGAAGCGGGAGTTAGTGTCAGACTCTTACTGACTAAAAAACCCACCCCGTTCCTTCAAGCCGTCGTACTGGGGCTCGAGTTCCCTTTCGGATAACCCTGGCCCCAGTAGGCTTCGACCCGGCTGGGCCCCTTCTGTTGCTGACAACTTCTTGAGGCACGCGGGAACAGTGCGCGCCGCTGACGACTTGGACTTGGTCCGGACAGTTACCGGACGGCCGGACAGCGAGCTACCCATTGCTCACTGTCCGCAAGCCTGCGCCTACGGTGGCTGGAAATCGGGATCGGAATCCCGGCGGCAGCGAGAGCGTCATTGCCTGATGCGGTCGTCCTCCTCCTTAGCGAGCATTACTGCTTCGCAGAAGTCGGCGACCGCCTGCCACTCCTCCTCGCTCCTGACCATGGCCTCAACCAAGGCCCAGCGCGAGAGGTCTCCGCCGCCGATCGCCCCCACGAGGGCACGGCGATGCTTCGCCCAAGCAGGGCACACCTCGACTGTGTGCTCAACCGTGCCCTCCGGGCGTTCCGCACAGTGGTGACATTCGTTTATGATGTCGTTATTTACGAAAATCATCATCATCATCTTCGTCTGTTGGACATAGGCTTCCCAGAAGGGTCACCACAACGAACGTATGCCTCTCGCGTCCATCAGATTCCTGCGACCAGCGGGGTTACCATGACAACCAAACAATCTTAATATAAACGTCATGGTCTAGGTCCAGGTCATCGGTTGGTTTACGAAAATAATGAAATATATTGCTACGAATTTTAATTATAGTCACAGTACATTACTATAAAGTGTAAATATATTTTTAAAGCATTTCCTAGACTTGAAATTAATTTTCGGGCAACGAGCCGCCACCTAGAACAGTGCCAAGCACGATTGTTTATCTAAAGTGCCTCGCCTTTTTGGGAGCCAACGTTTCACGTACCTAGTTATTCTATATCTTCATATCTTGCTGCATTAAGATAAAAGATAAGGGACTTTAACTTCAGCCCAGCTTTTTCCTAACTACGTTTAGGGTCGATTTCCAGTCTAACTGGATGCAACTGAATACCTGTATTTCACACTACCGTCGCCCACGTGGGTACATGAAATATTATAGCTGTTGTCACTCAGGAAAAAAGCAGCTTTCTATCGGTGTAAACAATTTAGCAATCAGACCAGGACACTGGTGTCAGATTTTTTTTTGACTACTTCTTTGTCAATCTGAATAAATTTGAAATAAAGTCTAAATTAACCGCATGGCTACTAGAGAGTAACTATCTAGGAACAGAGTCCTTACTTAAGTACATCACCTAACTGCCTACTTATATCTCCAAACACACACACCCACATACGTCACACAAAGCACCCATTATACATATTCTCACTATATATATAAACAGACACACATACATACATACATACATACCTACATACATACAAACGTATCATCACACACATACACACTCATGTAAGAAATTTAAATTTACTTTTATTAATATTAATTAATTATATTTTATATAGTCTTTATTATCATCAATCATTCGGGTAGATCGGCACAGTCCACTATTGTATACCTATGGCATCTCATTCAAAGCTGAATCACTGTCTCTCAAGATACAGGTTCCACCCTAGTTTGAGAGGCAGGGTTTTCTATTATTGTGTACAGATTACAGTCCATATATTGTATTGTATTGTGTTTCTACCAAAAGCTCACACAGGTTGTTTTTATTTTAATTTAAAACATGTCAAATCTGTATTTTTATGAAATAAAGATATATTATTATATTATATATTATATTATTATTTGTCTTGTATCGGTACGGAGGGAACTGGGTATATTAAGATGGCCACCCATCCACAGGTCAACCTCGGTAAGCGTTGCTTAACCTTGGAGATTAACCCGTGCGTCTGCTATTTTCACATTTCAATTTAGCCATCTTCTTTTTCTCTAATTCTTAATTGTACACTATAACAACTTATAAAATAAGTGGATAAAAAAATCATGTTCATAGCCACAGAACTGACAAAAACCTTCAGTATATTCGTCATTTTGTCCTTCCATTATCATTAAACATCTTTATATAAATCCTCTTGCTTTTTATTAATTTTGAATCTACTAAGTCTGTGTACAAAATCACATAACTAATATAAACTAGAAATCAAATCGGTTTATTTGTGCTCACAGGCACAGTCAATGAGTGAATTTAGTAAAAAATGAAAATCTTGCTTTACAAGATACTCGACTTAGATTAAAAAGCCTACTGTAAAACCCCTAAAACACAAATAGAATCACTTGTCCCAGTTTCAGAACATTTGTAACCGAATTTATAGCACAAAAAGGAGCATGACGCCACAGTAGTGCAACTCGGGCCAAAAGGTCAACACAACTGCAAGTCACAGAAGTGACTAATAGATCGAGTTTTGACACTTAACACAAGGGGCGGGCCTAGAATACACTTCTGTTACTTGTATACTGGCTTGTCATGTGCTGTGTCATTTAGAACACTCAAAGAAATTCGATGGTCAGCGTTTAAATAGACGCGCCTGGCATTTTTAAAGAAAATTTCTAGTTGAGCATTTGGTTCACTTGACAGCTTTATGTAAGACTGGAGTTAAACTTTCTTTGAAAATTTTGAGGCATCATCATCATCATTTCATCCGAAAGACGTCCACTGCTAGACACAGGCCTCTCGCAAGAGTCGCCATAACGAACGGTCCTGTGCGTCACCCGACATAGTGGATTGATTCCGGTGACCCTCACCCTGTCATCGGTCCACCTTGAGGGAGGCCTTTGAAGCTGTTAAAAATTTTAAGTATGAATATGAAGAAGACATTCTAAGAAAGAAAATGATATACTAGTTTTGTTACTATTGTGATGTACGATAAAGTTCATTCTATTCTATAGCGCTGACTCCAGACAAAATGAAATAAGGGTTGAAGGATGTCGTTAAATTGATGACTTTGCAAGGTCGAAGTGTTTAGAAACATCAATATTCTCAGCAAGCTCTTTCACTGATTAAACCTAAAAGGATTTTGGCAAACTATGTCGGCTATGCTGTATTTACGAGTAATTTTCAAGAACTTAAGGAGTATTACAGTAATAATGAGCCTTTTCTTTAGTTTATGTTTATACGGTGTCATTAGCGGTTTCAAATCTTCTTCTTTGTCTCTGCTCCTATTATCTGGGGTCGGGTGTCTTCACAATTCTACGCCAGGAAGATGTGTCCTGGGTTGACGATTGGGCTTTCTTGAGATCCCTTTCGATGTTAGACCACCGATTAAAGTGTTGGCGGCCCCTTTTTTTCGGGCAAATTTAGGGCTATTTCTATCACATGGCCTTCGCTACGTCTCATTACATGGCCATGCCTTCTAACCTGGAGTTCTGTCATTATATCTGTGGTAGGCGTGACCCCAAAACTGCCCCGCATATACTTGTAGCGCACTCTGTTTATTCTGGTCAAATTATTTATCTAAAATCTGTGTTATTTGTTTGTGCTGTGTCTGGCAGCCATCTGACGGGATGTTTACACTAAATACTAAATAAATTACCTACTGTCAGTTTAGTTAATGAACATTTTAAAATAAGATTTATTTAAGTCTTTTCGTGGTGTAATACATAAATCAGATTAATTTTAATATTGTATTGATAGCCGTTGTTTTATGTATTGTTTAAATTAACATGTTTACAGTCTTTATTACAAGATTACACATAATATTTATTATCATCTAAAAGCTTACAGCCAAACTTAAAAATTATAAAAATACTAGGTGCTACAAGCGTCTTCGCCCGCGCGAAAGTATAAATTTGTCCCAAGGTAACAAACTCTGGGATAAAAGTTTTTGACTGGCCTGTTGGTTTAGTGGTTCGTGGCCCTAACTGCTAAACTGGAGGTCGTGGTTTCGATTCCCACCCAGGACAAATGTTTGTGCGATGAGCATGATCATTTGTTCTGTGTCTGATTGTAATGTATCTATAAATGTATGTATTTCGAAATATAAGCATGTTTATCAGTTGTCTAGTAGTGATAACACAAGCTTTGTTTAGATTGGGACTAGACGGCGTTGTGTGATAGTTGTGGAATATTATTATTATATTATTATTACATATTAAAAAGATCAGTCATGTGCTATTCCAGGACATGGTCTACCCGTATACCAAATTTCATCCAAATTTTTTCAGCAGTTCTAGCGTGAAGAATTTACTTCTTGATAATATATCTCAAGAGTGTAAAATGTGATGAGAATTACATTCTATACATATAATACGAAATATAGGAAACAACCATTCTAATAGTTTAATATTGTCTTTGTAATAGGTATAATTCTGATGTATAAAGAAATATTCTGAAACAGAACCTTGTTCCTAGCTAAAGTTGTCTGCCGTCATTCAGCTGAAATATTGGTGATACTTAAGTCAAAGTTGAGTTTTCTTCCTATAAACCATTGAGTGATAAAGAGAGATCACGATAGAGGGTAAGATCCAGTTCAGTGGGCAGTCTGTGTATATCTTTTGATACCTAACCCTAACAATATCTTTCTGACAGAAGTGTCACGGATACAATGATTTTCTTTTAGAAGAGTCTTGCAACCTTAATCCCTGAAAGAGCCCCGGTTGCAGAAACCCAAAGGATTTAAAATCCAGCTGTTATCGCAGTATACATAGCCCGTCATTGTCCGTCTCGCATCTTGCATGCATGCACAATAGAAATGTGCCTTCAGGTAACTATTGTTGTAAGACAAGCAAGCAAATTCCGCTATTTTTTTTATTCTCTTTAAAGACACAATACCCCAGTTTTTTCCCGGCGTGAACAAAAACCAAGGATGGAAACAATTGTCTGTTTTGAACGTGAAGTTTTCAGGCACTGAATTTCACGGGCTTACTGTCGAAAAATTGTTAGGCGATTGTTGAATTGCTACAAAATAGTCGTCAATCAACTGTGACAAGAGTTCTTTATTTTTTTGGTTTTCAACACCTTCAATGCAATTTCAAACCTACCTATTTCAACAGATACCAAAGCAAAAGCGAAATCAAATGTATAATGTTTCTACAACTAGGCCTCAGGCCCCTCTAGAAGATTAAATGGGCCGTAATCCACCACGTGGACCCAGTGCAGATTGGTGACCATGTCCTCGAATTTTTGGTTCTAGGATATGCCAGTTTCCTCACGATGTTTTCCATCACCGTTTTAAGAGAAGTGGTGATGGAATAAATAACACAATGTAATGCGCCTCCTTCCGACAGATGTTTAAAATTTATTTGATAAAATTTAGGAAATTATTTGACCTCTGCCCTTCTATTGTCTTCTGCAATTTCAGTAACTGGCTGTTCCTCTTTTCTTTAAAACAGTATTATTATATATATTCTGCTAATAAAATTAACTTCCCACACAGCTGCACGTGTTGCCATTAAGTCAAATATTACGACTATTTCGACTTTATTACCCAGTTTAATAATTTTAAGTGCCTATTGTGCGAAGCAATTTTAGCAACCGCGTAAAAACATACGCTTTCATAAAACGGTTATTACTGAAACAAACATCGTTAAAATCCATAACAACAAAGTTCAAAGTGTAAAATAATTAACACGGTACACAGCTATTGTCTTTTCAATTAAAATCAATGTCTCGAGACCAGATGTTTGTAGATAATAGGTACTCTCTGTTGACTTTAATTCGCGCCGTTTTTCAGGGTTCCTTACCTCAATAGGAAAAAACGGAACACTTATAGGATTACTTTGTTGTCCGTGTTTGTGTCTGTTAGTCTGTCTGTCAAGACCCTTTATCTCGGGATCGCGTTAAGTTGTAAAGTTGAAAACCATATAGGTATTCTGTCTGCGGTCCCTTAAAGCTGTGAAAAAAAATCAATCTTTTGTATTAACGAAAAAAGAACAGTCGTTTATGTCGTATAAAACATCGACACTCTCAAAGGTATCAAAGTTCATAGGGTAGGTACTTCCCCATGACCTAGAATCCTGAAATTTGGCATGAAGCAAGATTTCATAACACAAATATAGGAAAAATATCTGAAAACTGTAAATTTGTAGTTACGTCACAAAACAATTACGATATTGAAAAAATCTTAAAGACTCCAGGAATTGAACTTTTAGGAATTTAGATAGGTAAGTTTGTAAAGAACCCTCAGCGCGTAACTCCGACTCGCACTAGCCGAATTTTTTATGCAGAAGTTGGTCCTTAGGCTAAGGCTATTTGAACTCAGTGAGGGGTTTTATTTACATTGATTAGAAGTATAATTTGGCGATATTGCTAATGGCTGAGACTCAGTTTTTCACGCCTGAGTTTATTTTTCTCGCTAGGTCCCGACAGCAGCTTCGCTTTCTTGAAATTTTAAAATCATCCCGAGGAAACAAAGACCCGAAATAAAAATTGTGTTTTGTGTCATAGGGCATAGAAGGCACTTCCGCCTAACCACCGCTACGTTCATTTTTGCTTACGCTTGAAACGAAAACTCCCAAGGATTTAGTTTGTCGCCGCACCGCATAATTCAAGCAAATTTTTTTTTTAAGTGACCAGGCAGATATGACCACGATTTTACCTAGTTTCATTCGAATCCGTTTAGCTGTTGCCGTAAGACGATAAGAGGTATAACAGACACGAGGTACTTTCTCATTTATAAAAAACCTAGCTGCTGCCTGCGACTTCGCCCGCGTAGTAATACAAAATAATCCCAAGAAAACTCTCTGGATAAAAAGTATTCTATGTATCTACAATTCCAGTATTTACATGGTCGATGTCAATCAAGATTCATCGAAATACGTTCAGCCGTTTGATCGTAATAAAGTAATAATAACACACAAACTTGGGGCCGAAAGGTTCTGGAATGACAACCACGTACCGGAAGACGTAGCGTTAGAAGACCTCCTACGAGGTAGACCGATGACCTGGTAAGGGTTGCGGGAATCCGATGGATGCGAGACGCGCAGGACCGCTCATTGTGGCTACACTTGGGGGAGGCCTGTGTCCAACAGTGGACGTCTTTCGGCTGAAATGATGATGATGAACGTACAAACTTTCGGCTTTATAATATTAGTGTAGTGTAGTGGATAAACATAGAAATATTGTTTTTGATCACTATGCTTTACTAAAGAAACATCGAAGACTTGAAAGGCTTGCTATGCTGTAAGAAAATATTGCGTTCATCTCTCCTATGAACTCACGGTACACAGAATCTCAGTAATTAACCTATCAACCATCAAAATCCTCGACGCCACCACGTCTAATACACGTCCCATTTTCGGCTGGGAATTTCAAACCGAACACGCATATACTGTTAAATGGAACGACATTAGTGCGATGAGTCAATTGCGTTAGCTCTTAGAGCGGCAGGAATCTGACGGCAGCATGCGGCTTTTGGCGAACGACTACGAACGGCTGAATCAACGAGACACATCTAG
Source organism: Mythimna albipuncta (assembly GCA_929112965.1). Taxonomy (NCBI): domain Eukaryota; kingdom Metazoa; phylum Arthropoda; class Insecta; order Lepidoptera; family Noctuidae; genus Mythimna; species Mythimna albipuncta. Next base: position 16,763,944 of record OV815969.1, read on the forward strand.
ATAAAGCTTAGGTATCTATCATAGCTGTTTGAGGAACTATTTTAAGAATTTCGAACTTGAAGTTAAAATAATAAACTCTACCTACATTTTAACGTGATTCTGTTTGACTCTATTACTGATAAGTTCCCGAGTGACCACTTGATAGGTTATTTCTAGGCAAGCGTGTTCATCATCACCTATAAAGTGAGATCACTTAATAGGTTATTTCTAGGCAAGCGTGTTCATCATCACTTAGGTGATGCAATAACTGAATAACAACAGTGCATTCTGGCGTTATCTTTTCGCGTTGCCTGCCTGATCCTCTTGAGTAAACATTGCGTTGGATGAACTAACAAGCATTTAAACCAGCATGATAAGAAGGCTCAGAAAAGACTACGGACTTACCTCTTGCTGAGATAAGTGTGGGAAGGTGAAGGTGTCCATTCTTAAGTATGTACATACAGAAACTTCTCTCTGCCTAGGATAGTCATAAGAAAGAGAATCAGACTTCAATCTGTCGTATTTCAAAGTTAATAGGTTGTGGAGTTCAGACAGGCAATCGATCCATGAAAAATATTAACATACAAGTCGGCTTTCAGTCCAGGAGCCTTACCAACTAAACAGTTCAGTTTAGGTCATAAAATGGATCGCGTTAAGAGCTCGTGGTAAGGACTGAAGACGAAGCAGGCTAGACAGATTGATTGAAGAAATACAATACTTGTAAAAGAGACAGGTACAATAAGCACATTTTTATGATACACAAAAGTTCTTACTAAACTTCAAATTGACGTGGATTTTTCTAACGCTCGCAGCTCGTTAGGAAACTCGAAGAAATGTTTTGGAAAAAGAAGATACAAATTGTGTCAAAGTTTTTTTTTGTTATGGAATTACGTTTCAGCAAAATACCTATTTGATGTTAACAAAGACGCCTCATTAAAACTTCCATTGATATTTTACGGGAATAATCGCAGTATTTATAATGTCTTTGTAAATATTTTTTGATTACTTGGAAAGCCAAATCGCTTGACACCAATTAGTGTAAACTTCGAGGTTCAATTAAACCCAGACTAGGTTTAGAACCCAGAACAAGCTTAGACCCAAGCATTAACCACCCAGAGCTTTAAGTCCGCCTTTGTACATGTGCGTTAAATAAATTTCTAATAAATAAATAAACAATCATCATCATCAGCCTTTTTAATGTTCCCACTGCTGGGACTCAGACCTCCTCTCTAGGAGAGGGACCCAGAACCATAGTCTGCATAAAAAATTGGTGCCATGAAATCGTAAGACGGGGTTGTAGTAAACCATAAATGAGATGGCGAGATGACTAAGATGTTTTCTTTAGGACACCAAAGTACAGTAAATTTAATGGCTCAGGCATTTTCGACAAGTCAACTTATTTACCCTGACGGACGGAGGCTGGTCTTTGCCCAGCAATGGGACAAGTACTGACTAGAAATAATTAAGTACACTACAATAAATTAATAATATGTAAGAATATAACCATAAAGCCTATGAAACATACATAAGACAGATAATTTTAAACACTCGCATTGCTAATCTAAATACTTCAACATACACTTTAACCTACAAACTTCTCAAATTCATACAGGTGATACCATCAGTTTGGGCGTCTACTTGGATTTTTGGAAAATAAAATCACGAGACATTTTTTCAACTTCAAACGTAAATTCCAAGGACAGAAGATCGAATAAAAAGAGTGACCACCGAGCAAGGGCATTTATTGCAGTGCACATGGAATTTCAAAGAAAAAAAATGGGAAAAATAAATAAATTAAATATATTTATTTAGAACAGAAAAGATTTGTAATATAGAATATGGTCACTATAAGATATTGCAGAAGGTCCTTTACGTATCTGAATAAATTAACCGACTTACGGTAGAAGAAGTTTTTTTTAAAGTTATGTTTTTGATGGGATTCTTCTTTTTCTTCGTCAGCTTTCCCATCATGCAACGTCATATATGTGTTCTAATTGTCTATCTCGGACGTCTGGTTCATGTAGTTCCAACATTTTCATGTCCTGGACATTTGACAGCCAGGTTGTTTGGACCTTTTCCCCCCATTTCTTTTATTATTATGGATAGCCTCGTATTTGACCTCTGTCACCTGATGGAAAGCGACGATGTGGCCGACGATGGAGCACGCTTGGCTAGAAGCAACCTATTCACTCTTGACATAAAGAGTTAGTTAAAGTTATCAGGCAACGCAAAAATTTCTTGAAATATAAAAAAAAAAACATAATTCTCTTAGACTAATATTAGATATCAATTTGGTATACCCTTAATGTGGTTTCGGAAAATAGAAGCAAGATTGTATTCCTGTTTGATAATGTATCTCCGGCTAAACTAATCCGTGCTGGAATAACATTATTAGATGCTTGATATTGATTTCGCATTACAGGGTTCGGTGGTAAACATAGCGATAGGTTACTATTGTTATTGAGAATGTTTGACATTTTATTTGTATTGTATGATTCATGTACATGTATCATTATATTATATGGTTCGATTTCAGCAGTTAACTTACAACCAGTTGTTTCGAACTTTCGAGTCTAGGTGTCTTGTGTATATGAGTAAATATATATATATCTTTGTAAACACACTCACGATTCAGGAGTAATTTTTAGTGTGGGGCAACGTTATTTTAAAAGGGATAGTTTCTAATTGTTCATCAATTTATTCCATTTTTCTACTACAAAATATACCTTTGTTCCACAAAAAATACTTAGTGTAAGTATATTGAAATATTCTGGATGTTCAAAAAAAAAATATAGTTACGGGGATAGCCCTAAACCCCTTAATAACTAATTGTAAAAAGTGCATTAATATTTGGCGCAAAGTTAGTATTTTTTTAGTGACGAATAAAAATTTTTGAGCACTGTATAAATGACCCCTTTTAAAATACGATTTTAAAACAGATATTTGTAGAAAAGTAAAGGTCAGAACAGTTGCCAAGGTTAAAAAGCAAATTGATACATAGGATATTGACGAAGACAAGTAATCTAATCAACCATTATACCTATCTGACCTTCACAATTTAGTAATGGAGTAATACGATACTCCTTGGCGAGAGAGTTTTTTGCTTCTGACTATCCGCAGAATCTGTCAAAGATGTTCAAAACACATTACCATCTGCCACGATGAACGTCTTAATGTGTTTTCCGACGCACGAAGGGAACTCGGCATGCTATGGATGATCATCCACGGATTGACCTGGTCAAGCGTAGCTTAACCTCGAAGTTCCACCCATAAAGCTTTTATTGTAAAGTGTCCCCATACAGGCCACAAAAAAACGCTGAAGCGCGCCGCAAAAAAAAGCCGCTTTAAATAGAAGCTTGAAGCGGCTTTTTTTTGTGGCACGTGTGCGGGGACGCTAAGGCTTATAAGCTTTTCAAAAAAGGTAATCTATTATAGGTATAAAAGTTCCAAAGATCATTAGCACAAAATAGATAGGTACAGAAGTCAATCTACATACAAAGAGCGCTCGAGCAACGCACACATAGACACCGCTCACAGACACGATGTCTCGGTCGCGTCTCGGATCACTCGTCGAACAATTCCGGCTCAAACGCTCATTAGTGTACGTCCACCGAGCGAAGGTATAAAAAGTGAAGTACATACCTACATGAGATTGTCTTCTGTACCTATCTATTTTGTATCATTAGCATGTTTGTTTGAAGACATGCTTCAAAATATGCTGATAAATTTAATATCAAAGAAGAACCTCAAGGTTATGAGCTATCTATGAAAAGTCGAATCAAATAAATCATTCAAAACACGCGATGTACATAAATCTATCCATCAAAAGTTAATTCACTTTACAATGTAAACTTTAGAAAAGCAATTCTTCTTTTCTGACTTCGAACACACATTATGTTTTTCAATTTATAGATTGATAGATATTTAGTTTATCCTTGATCCACACTAGTATTACCATAGAATAAGTAAGAGTACTAGTAGTATTACTCTTGAATCATGAGTGCGCTCACAGATATACACAAGATACAATTGCCGAAACGGATCTTGAGCGCTAGCTTCAAGTTGCGGAGAAGTCAAATGTTCGGTCTCTTTAGTGGTGCGAAGTGAGACGGGGGGGCGGGGAGTGTCAGTGATTGGCTCGCCGCGCCATCGCGTCATAGACGTCACTCATGCAGCATGTATCTAATAACGACGACGATCGGCTCGCCAATATATGTAATGCGCAAAGCGATCCCCACTCTGACGCCGAGCGCTCAAGATCCGTGACGGTAATTGTACCTAGAATCGGAACTACTAAACCTATACCTACAACGTTGATTTTTGTATATATGCGAAACCCGTAACACGTGACTAGGTACTTTTATGTAAAGAATCTGTGTACGAAGTTATACGATGAAAAATCACGAAGTTATATGCTTGTTTTGTTATCTGGTTGTCCGCACAAATGCATGATCACCGGGCCACCCGGGCGATTGAAGTGTTGTTTTACTCCCGCATCGCGCTGTGCGCTAGTGTCTAACATCCGCTATAACCTGCCGTGACCTGTGTTATACTCAGTGTCGATGGTGTCCAACTTGTGACCTTTTTAAATATTTTTGGAAAATATAACAAGGTGCAAAAACTGTAAGAATCCATTCAATTACTGATTCTGAAAAAATTATATTCAGGTTTCGCATATATTAAAAATACTTAATGTTGCGTAGGCCATATAAATATTTTTTTATGCGGTCCGGTCGGTATGCCCTACGGCAAGCAGCGCAGCAGCCTGGTTTTTGTGCTTCATGGCAGCAGTCAATCACTCAACCACTGAGCCAACTATGCCGTCCAATATTGCACTAGTCATATAGTCATAGTCGGCCTTATAACATTCCCAATGTTGGGACTCAGGCTTCCTCTCTAGGAGACGGAATGGGCCTTAATCCACCACGCGGGCCCAGTGCGGGTTGGTGGATGTCATATGTCTTCGATTTTTTTGGTTCTAGGACATGCTGGTTTCCTCACGATGTTTCCCTTCACCGTTTTGAGAGCAGTGGTGATGAAATAAATTACACACAGTAAAGCACCTGGCTGGGTTTGAACCCGCGACCTACAACTCGTAAGTCGGGGCCGTTACCCCCACTCCTCTCGTATTACCTGTAATATTTTTTATTATTGATAGGCTCGCGTTTGACCACCATCTCACCTGATGGTAAGCGATGATGCATAAATATTGCACTAATCACACTAATATTATAAGTTTGGGAGTAGGTATGTATGTTACTCCGTCACGCTCGAACCAGCCTTGGCCGACCGGATTTGGATAAAAACTCAGGAAGACCATATATCCTGGAATATCACAGGATATTTTTGATGTGATAATTTTCGACCTTCATGCGGTTGAAGCTGTTAGCATAAGCTAGTTTTATTTATTGTGTTCACTGCTGCTCTCAGTCTTCGGGGACTAAAGGGTTACACACATATGTATTGGAATGATATTTGATATTGTATTCACAACAGGAAGGAAGGAAGCGTAGCCTATGAAAGTCGTGGGGAATATAAAGTAGATGTCACTGAAGCTTTGTAGAAAAAACTGCGTCTATTTTTGGAACAAGAAAATGTCGGAAAACTCTCGAAAAATAGGTCTTCCCTGGTCATCTGTGCAGGATCCAGGTCGCTGATCCACATAAGAACTAAAATTCAAAATCCTGCATCTAGATATTAGAGTTCTTCGCGCAATTAGAAATACTAGATAGGTACAGAGGTCAATCTCATGTAGGTATGTACTTCACTTTTTATACCTACGCTAGGCGATCGCACACACGTCAGCGCGTTGCGCCGAACTGTACGAGAGCGCCAGGGCTATTGAGCTGAGATATCGTGTCCGTTAGCGGTATCTGTATGCGTTGCTCGAGCGCACTTTGTATGTAGATTGTCTTTTGTACCTATCTATTTTGTGGTATAACTATCAGGTAGTAACTCAGACCAAACACAACACGCGTCTGGTCGGAGGATCTTCCCATTTGAATGGAGTTTAGCAAGACTTTACACTGTATTCTGCATATCTCTAAAACAGTCCCAAACAGTAGGTATGTATAGAAAAACCTATGTATATTTTACGTATATATATGTATATACAACATGAATACCACAAACTGTTTCAAGAGTAGGTAATTACGTACCGTTACATATTATAGTCATTTAAGAGAACAATGGTTCTGCAAAATGCTTTTAAGGCATTGAAAATTGCAAATGCGTAACACAAATCAAATTGAATAACTTTGTAATGAACGAAGAAGTTAGAAAAAAAAAAATATTTTCAGAGTGAAAATCAAATTACGGAACTGAGTTCTGCAAGTAAGACAATCGCCAATTAAAACTTTGCTTCGATTCTTAGGTTGGTGAATAAAATCGATAAAAGCAAGCAAACAATCTTTCGATTGGAGGGTATGAGGGAAAGGAGAGCAGAGGACTTACAAAATCGATATAGAAAAACTATCACTGTAATCATGAGAACGGCCCTGTGTGTCGGCATCCTTCGGATTCCTAGAACCCTCATCAGGTCAACGGTCCATCTTCTGGAAGGGTTGCCATCGGTGCACCTAGCTGTCTTCCTCACAAAATCAGTTGCAGAAAAGATATATAGGATTGAAAGCAGAAAGATTTTGAACAGAAATTAAACTCATGGAATTTCGGTAGCGTTATCCAATACTTTATTTGTCGGCAGATATACTGTACCGGAAGACTCTGAAGACCGTAGACCTGGTATGGATGCGAGACGCAATGGACCGTTTGTTGTGATGACACTTAGGGGGAAGACTATTCACAACAGTGGTCGACATGATGCTGATGAATAGAATATGCCTAAAGCTTCAGTATTTAAAACTTCTAATCCCCAAAACATAGAGAAAACGTGTTGAAGCACACTAGCACAAACAATAAAGGTGTTAAGAATATAAGTAACCTGATAGTTATTATTGATGAGCTTAAGTAAAACAATGATAGTCTACGGAAGGCAATACAATTCCCTCAACCATCGACATAAGAACTTGATCCTATTGATCGGAAACTTAATACCAAATGTCGTTTTCCTTTTAAAGAGATCGCATCTACAAGACTGGTTCGTAATATTTTAGTACCTACGTAATGTACAAAAATATCACGAAGCCGTTGTTTGAAAATATAGGATGAAATATTAAACATGACTGGTTGAAGTTCTTAAACAGAAAATTTGTTTATGTGTATACAGATGATGTTTTTTGAAAATATTGAAACTTTCATGCTATAAAGGTACTACAAATTTCTGAACTCCACGGAACCAACCCACTAGAACGGTGGAACAACTTTTTGACGCAAATCAGAAATTAAGCCAGATATTGGTTTTGTGGCTGTGGGCAGGGCACATTGCTAGCAGAACAGATAATCAACGAGGCCGAAAGGTTTTGGAGTAACGACCGCGTATCAGGAGACGCAGCGTTAGAAGGTCTAGTTAGAAAGATGACCTAGTAAAGGGATCCAATGGATGCGAGATGCACAGCGGGTCATTGTGACGATGGATAGTGTAAGCCTACGTCCAGCCATAGACATCATTCAGCTGAAATGATGTTGATGGATGATGTAACTAGTAAACATGATACTGTAGAAGACAGGAGGCAAATCTACGAATGCGACAAATGTATTTCCAGAAACGAGTAAACTATCAACGCTGTGGCTAAAACAAATGTTATGAGAGAAAAGAAGAAATTTTTAAAGGTAATATCATCAACTTATAATTTAGCTTGAAAATGAAAGTATACAGCATCAAAATAATTGATACACATCTCGTTAATAGTATAATAAAGCTCGTAGAGAGAGTACACATAATGACTCTTTCGGTTAAACTTATCTACATGTTCCCAGGAACTAATGAACGCGCACGTTGCGTGTTCGTTAAACCTAATAGTATAAAATTGTGCGTCCCCTGAATATTATGGGTTTAATGTATGGGCGATAGCGGAGCTCACAAATAGAGGCGTATTTTTTAGTATTGATAGGCTTGCATTTGACCATTGTTATTGGTAAGTAATGATGTGTTTGACGTTGGATGACGTTTAAATATTTTTTATACCCATATGGGTATAAAATATATTTATACGAGCCTTATTTAATTTTTTTTTTTCACCACAATATCCATGTTAAAATCAAGGATTTTTGAGTAATTCAGTTGGTTGGCGTACCACTTCCAAAATTAATTGATGTAGGTACTAATCCAAATCGACCGTCCATTTTACAAATTTGCAACATATTCATGTTTAAATCAGAAAATAAAAACAAGGAAGTAAAAATACGCATATTAGGTATAGGTACCAAATCTGCTGTAAAAGTTTCTTATACGTATATCTTTCAGGAACTGTAAAAACTGTGGGATTTTATCTCTAAGCCTTGGAACGTTACAGGAAACCCGAAACACTTCGGCCTAAAAATTGACCCTTCAACAACACGGCCCAATAAAGAATTTATCCTCTGCTACATTTGTCCGTAAACTCAACATGTTTATAGTACTTTCTCGAACAAAAATCTCAGCACTTTAAAGATTGGACAACTGGTAGGGAGCTTTGTAGATACGAGGGTTAATTGAAAAGAATTCAGTCTGATCAAGAAAATTAAGTCGCATGAAATTAGTTTTTTTTTTAATGTAATTATTCACCGTCAAGTTTAGAACACTTGGTCTCGCATTTATCTGATTCCTGCGACCCTCAACAGGACATCGGTTCACCTAATGGGAGCAGCATTGATCGGTTTCAACGCTGTGTCTTCCGGTACGTGGTCGCATCTCCAGAACCTTTCGGCTCCATCGGCTATCTGTTCTACGAGCCTTGTGCCCTGCCCACTGCCACTTAATTTTGATATTCTTCGGGTTATGTCGATAACCGCGTCAGATTGCTTATGTTAAATTTTTGTACAATCACAGCTCTATCTATTGCAGGAGTTTAAGATTTCTTATAGTTAGGTACTTACCAATCTGAACTGAACTAAATAAATTTCGTTGCTAAATAACTTGATGAATTTACTGGATCTTTATCAGGTCGAGTATTTTTCAATTCATCCTCGCAAAAACTCTTAACTCTTAAATCAGTAAAGCGACAAAACAAACTACAAAATCGAATGTCTCAATAACTTCAATTTATTTGAAGTGTTCTACGTTATCGGATTTCCGGAATCTGACTTTTTCAACAAAGACCTTGCTTGGAGGCGTCGTGTTGGAGTTAAGAGCAAAAACGTCGCTAAATGCAACAGCTTTGTCGGTTCCTTGACGGGTATTGAATTGTATTGCTTTGATGCTGGCTAGGAAATGGCATTGTTTTACACAGTAATAATACTGTTCTTTCTCTATACTTATTGTCATTTTTTTATCATATTGGAATATAGTCAAGTTCAATATTTTCATGGACTACAGACAGTTGTTTCGTGTTTGGGTGTCTTATGTAAGTAAACATGATTATGAACGATTCCGTGATGTGATGCAGGGGTAATTCTTAATGTGGAGTAAAGTAACACACTAAGAATTATTCCATTCCCTACTACTATTACTGTGTTGTCCCACATTTGGAAATTAACCCTGTATTGCAGGAGCGTTTACCAATTATGAAAACCGGGCAAATGCGAGTCGGACTCGCACCCTGAGGGTTCTGTACAAACTATAATTTCCGAATGGAGTAACGAAGATTTTTCCAAATTACAACTCTATGTGACGTAGATAAAAAAAAATACTGTTTTCAGATTTTTCCATATATCTGTGCAATAAGACCTTGCTTTGTACCAAATTTCAGAATTCTGGGTCAACGGGAAGTACCCTATGAATTTCGATCTTTGAAAGTATATATACGTTTTTTGCGACATAGACGGCCGCATCTGTTTTATTCGTTAAATTAGAAGTTTTTTTTTCACAGCTTGAAGGGACTGCAGACCTGAGTACCTATATGGTTTTAATTTCAACTCGACACCTCCACGCATTCAAGGGTCTTGATAGACAGACAGACAGACAGACGGACAACATAGTGATCCTATAAGGGTTCCGTTTTTTTTCCTTTTGAGATACGGAACCCTAAAAAAGAACCTAAAATAATAATTGCCATAAGTTGTCTTATATTTGTTTGCTAACACTAACGATATATGTATATAAATATAGCAAAAACCGTGACTAACTGTATACTGAAGATTCTGTTAATATAAACTAACGTAGGTACATTTAACTAGATTAGACTACGAGAGGAAGTAACGATAACAGTGGCGTACACGAATTACTTCTGGCTCAAATCCAAAACATATGCGTCATAGGAATTTTATATAATATTCTGACATGAACAGGGCTACGTTTGATAGACAAGGCAGTTAAATTAGCGAGTTCGACAGACTGACAAGGTTGAAATAATATTATTAAGCAACATACAAAATCTATGACGTATTTTCTGAATAACAGGCCTGTGTGAGAAAAAAAAATTGTTCAAATAAAAATGCTTCCAGATGAATTGAGATCTTATAAATACATAGCTTACTAAGCCTTATAAAAATCCAACTGCAGGAACTCCGGCCTCCTCTCTGGATTGGACTGCAATCTATCACGTAAGCCCAGTTTGTGTTGGTAGATATCACATGTCTTCTAATTTTGATTCTATTATAGGACAGTTTTTTTTTATTATTATGGATTGGCACGCGTTTCTACATGATGTTTCCATGACTGGCCTGTTGGTCTAGTGGTTAGTGACCCTGACTGCTATGCCGGAGGTCGTGGGTTCGATTCCCACCCAGGACAAATGTTTATGTGACGAGCATAATCATTTGTTCTGTGTCTGGGTGTAATTTATCTATAATATGTATGTATTTAGAAATATATAAGTATGTTTATCAGTTGTCTAGTACCCATAACACAAGCTCTGCTTAGCTTGGGACTAGACGGCGTTGTGTGATAGTTGTGGAATATTATTATTATTCACTGTTTTGAGAGCAGAGGTAATGATAAATAACACTGAGTCAAGCACCTATCCGTAAGTCGGGGTCGCTACCTTTGGGCTACCAATGCTCATCATGGACGTTATACCAATCAACACTAATACAACAAACTCGTGTCTGTTTACCTAAACTGACGAACCGACTCTATTGACTTTCCTAAAAGACGTAACAAGTTGCCATAGTTACAGGCAAGATAAAAAAAATCTGCGAAAACAACCTCATGATATGACTTCCTGAAACTTTGTACTAACGTATGATTAGCGTAAAATAAAAGGCATATTAAAAGCAAAATCTTTATCTACCTAAATCTATATATCAAAAACCGGCCAAGTGCGAGTCGGACTCGCCCATGAAGGGTACCGTAGCAGCAAGTAACATAATATAAAAGTTCTCGTAATGTGTTGTAACTTTGATCGATGTTTTAATAATAGTGTATATTTTTCGATTTATGACGCATTAAAAAAAAACTACTTACTAGATTTCGTTCAAACCAATTTTCGTTGGTAGTTTTTATAGTAATGTACATCATATATTTTTTTTTAGTTTTATCATTCTCTTATTTTAGAAGTTAGAGGGGGGGGACACACATTTTACCACTTTGGAAGTGTCTCTCGCGCAAACTATTCAGTTTAGAAAAAAAATGATATTAGAAACCTCCGTATCATTTTTGAAGACCTATCCATAGATACCCCACACGCATGGGTTTGATGAAAAAAAATTTTGAGTTTCAGTTCTATGTATGGGGACCCCCAAAATTTATTGCTTTTTTTCTATTTTTGTGTGAAAATCTTAATGCGGTTCACAGAATACATCTACTTACAAAGTTTCAAATGTATAGCTCTTATAGTTTCGGAAAAAAGTGGCTGTGACATACGGACGGGCGGACAGACAGACATGTCGAATCTATAAGGGTTCCGTTTTTTGCCATTTGGCTACGGAACCCTAAAAAAGAAACTGTCTGAATGACAAATCAATGCACAACCGAAACTTAGGAGGAAAATACAGGGCCTGAAATTTTCTCTTTATAACGTAAGCGACCACTAAGAAAGGATTTTCCAAAACTCACGAAGGTCCTACTTTCCCGCGGATAATGCTGTTGGCAGAAACTAGTCTAAATTATAAAATGTAGGTACTTACTTTCTTACAAGACGAATTCTCGCGCTTTCCTCTTACAACTTACAAAGAAGCATTCGGACGAGATTACAAGACATTACGTGGTTCTATGAGCGCGAACATTTTGCTTAGATTACAATCCGGCCGTAGACCATCAACCGCTGTGAGCTTTTGACTTGGATTTATGATATTCTTGGTATTTCAGCGCCAGTTCAGAAAAAATATAATTTCGAATGGAACAGATTTGATTATTTTCCGTCATGCGCGAATACAAAGAAACGGTTCTGGGTTTAGTAGTCGTCTATATAATATTGATAATGTAAAAATGCTATGTGGTGACACAATATCCACTGCTACTAGTAAGATATTGTATATGCGACATAGTCAATATTCTAGTCTGTCTATGTGACCATTTGTAACTTATATCTTCTGATTTTTGTTCATCATTATCATCACCAGCCTTTTTAATGTTCCCACTGTTAGGACTCAAGCCTCCTGTCTAGTAGAGGGAATGGGCCGTAATCCATTACGCTGGCCCAGTGCGTGTTGGTGAATGTCACATGTCTTCGAATTTTTGGTTCTAGGACAAGCCGGTTTCCTCTCGATGTTTTCCTTCACCGTTTTGGGAGCAGTGGTGATGAAATAAATTACACAAAGTAATGCAACCCACGACCAACAAGTCGTAAGTCGGGGCCGTTACCACTCTGCCACCACTGCTCAATTTTTGTTCAGCAAAGTGTAAATAACACAGATATTAATTTCGTTAGTGCACCCGACCCGTACGGAGCCGAGTCAGGCCGCTAATTAAGAATTAAAAAAAATGGGCATTCATATTTTAACTAATTTCTACCAGCGGGTTCACCCACGTGAAAGTAGAAAATTATTAGTAGGGATATGAACAACATATAAGACATAGTCTACCCGTGTGTGTGCCTATCCAAAACCGTTGAGCCGCTTAAACGTGAAGGAGTAACAAACACACAATTTTTATTATACAATAATAATAATATTCCACGACTATCACACAACGCTATCTAGTCTCAAGCTAAGCAGAGCTTGTGTTATGAGTAACTAGACAACTGATAAAATTACAGCCAGACACAGAACAAATGATCACGCTCATCACACAAACATTAGTCCTGGGTGGGAATCGAACCCACGACCTCCGGCATAGCAGTCAGGGCTGCTAACCACTAGACCAACAGGCCAGGTAAACCAAGATGCCACTGCTTGTCAGCGGCTTCACATCTGGTTTAGTTACCAGATGTGAAGCCGCTTTCAAGTTCAGAATATTTACATGAAAAAGGCTAGTTTCTTCAAGGGTTACGGGATGGTTCGAAACTGATTCCGTAGACCTAGAACACAATGGGCAACTGAGGTTATATTGATAACTGTAGGATATTGGCCAAAGTACTACATACTAAATAATATGACTGTTTTGCATTAAAACAAAACAGGTATTATGTGTTGAATAAGACACACAGCGTTGAGATGAAGAAAGCTGATGTAAATTCGCCCTAAATTATGAGTCTATGGTTAAAACTTACCGAATTCTCCATGGTTTTATACCTGTCTCGCTCTTTCACCAGCGTGCGTCCTTTTCTTGCAAAGAAGGATGCTTGACACTAAGCTGTCAATGTCATAGAGTCTTCAACTCACCAGCAAGAGGCTTGCTGCAACGCTGTGTGTCTTATTCAACACATAATACCTGTTTTGTTTTAATGCAAAACAGTCATATTATGTGCTTTTCTAAGACACACAGCGTTGAGATGAAGACCTGTTTGGTATCTGCTGGTGATAAACACAAACGCTATGATGAATTAATTATAACAGTGTTCTAGAATATAAATCTGTTTTGGTATAACTCACTGTAGTTATCTACAAATAACTTCTCCAAGAATCAACTAGTTACACATTAGATATATATATCTTTAATAATCCTTATCAAGGAACAGATTATTTTAATATTAATAAATAAGTTTTTCAAAAAGTTATACAAATTTTATCTAATCATTATTAGAAAAGTGTAACTGCAATAAAATAACATCTGAGTTATTATTGTCAATTTTGTTTACTCCAATGACAATAAAATTTCTGAAATGTTTTAAAACTCTTCCAAATTGCTCTGTCAAGTATTGCCTGAACAGGTCTACCTCCAACTAACTTCTGGAGACAACTACTGACCTAATACTACCAGGTGGATCAACCATACTATGTATCCATCATGCAATATAGATACATAGATCTCTTTATTAAATACCATAAATACAATTACAGTAGGACCTTAAAATTAATAGTGTGGCACACTGCCCCCCCCCCCACAAATCACTGGCTATAAACCTAGTTTGGGGACCAGGAGACAATACTTCATGCAAACTATATTGTATCTTATTATTGAACCTTGTGTACAATTATTGAAATAAAGTTAATATTATTACAATAGTTGGTCTCATTTTGATGCAGGTTTTAATTTCCCTGATAGAGAAATAAATAACAGTCACAGTCTGGACTGTTGTGACAGTGACAATGTTGTGACAGTCCTGTCTGCTTCCTCTATTATCAGGTTTATCTATAAAGTTATGAATACTTTTATGAATTAGGGCAGACACAATGGGCTGAATGTTTCCGCAACAACCAACCTGACTATTTGTGTGCCTCTGAATTTGGTTTTGAACCAAACTTTAGCCAAAGAATAATCTCATCTCCAGTAGAAATAAGATTATCAGGGTCATTTTCCCATGATGTGAGATCATGGATTCTACAGCCTGAAGGCTGGCAGTAGTATTAAAGTTGTTCGCCTAGCTATTTCAAATAGAGACCCTGACTCTCCTGTTGTCATGAGTCACTTAAATGGTATTGCACTGTGTTATATTGGTAGTTTTTGTAGTGCTGGCTTAGCAAATGAAATGGCCTTTCCTGAGGAATGAAAAATGTATTTTGAAGTGTCTTCTTATTTCAAAACACAACTAATAATGTTGCACAATAAGTTGAGACAGCTGATTATGAAGAGAATAATTCTATAAGCTAGCTTGTCTACAATCTGAAAACTAGCAACACCCTCAGGTGCTTTAGGATTAATCCTATTGATGTTAAACCAAGATCACCATCTTTTAATTGGGTCCTTTTTTATATTTTTTAATAAGTTTCATTCCTCTAAAGACCAGTTAGAGACCAGGTCGCCCCCCCCCATTTTCCAGGGAAGGATGGTCAACTTGTCCATCTGTGCAGGGCAGTTGCCTGTATTCCGATCTATGAAGACCTTCCGCAGGTTCTTTGAGTATCGGAAGTAGTTCTGCTATGGCTCTCACTCACAAGTCGGTAGCCAAAAGCATTTGGTATATTTTGGCCTTATAAGGACGTACATTCCTTTTGCAATTGTTTAAATGAGTTAGTACTCATAGTATTAAGCTGGGTGGTGGAATGCCAAGCCCAGCTGATAGTCCCATTTTCGGCTGAAAGCGTCGCAGAAATCTGCGTAACAGTTTTTGGTATTAAGCTGGGTGGTGGAATGCCAAGCCCAGCTGATAGTCCCATTTTCATAACAGCTCTTGGGATGTAATGTTACGTACTTTGGTACGACAGCCTTTTCTCTTAACGCAGAACAGGTCTACGTCTGGGACACCCCACACTCAGAATATAGCCTCCGTGGCTTGGGGTAGAAGATGCCACTCTGGTACTTTGCGGCCCCTTGATAGGCGATCCGCAATCTGTTTAGCCTCCTCGGGAGGTAAGTGGCTGAGAAAGCTGAACGTAATTGCTCTGCAAGTTTTAGGAAGCCAGTTGTTAGCCTTAGTAGTAGAAAGGAAGAAAATGGGTCCCCCTTTCGTTTCTGAGGTCTAATTCAAAAATGTATAGCTCTATCAATTAATGTCTTATGATTTTGACAATGTCAAAGGTATGAGATGGAAATGGTCAATACTTTGTCAAGAATATTGTTAATATCTATTAATAAATTTTTGTAGTGATGGTATCCAATGGTTATCATGCTTAAGTATAACTAGATTACCACATCTGACAACACAAAACAATAGACTCTACAACACAGAATTATAAAATGAATATTAATAACCTCTCAGGTTAAGAATCTCATACTTAATCTCACCCAGACAATGGCAAAATCCTCGTTGCAAAGGTTGCATACCATAGAGTCCTGCTTTTGGATTGAACGAGTATGTGTGCACCTCCAGTCATCCGTTGACTGTTTATGGTTCCAAATCAGTATACATTTCTTTTAAATTTGAATGTTAAGCTCACTTACAAAGAGCTTACACAATGAAGTTGGTGAGGAGCCACTTTACTTCAACGCAACCTACTCTTTTACCACACACATTCTGACTTGCAGTCTTTGAATTTTTTGTATGTTAAAGACTGGGGTAATGTACATTTTTTCTTTGTTCCAAAATATTGTTACATAAACCAGTTATCAATTGTAGAGTTGGGGCTTATAAATCTTTAGACTTGTTAAAGTGACTCAACTCACATTAACTTTAAGACTTTCAAAACTAGGGCAATGCAAGATTGTAATGCTTTTCTGATAGGCTAATGCTGTTTAATTGGGCTCCGTGCCCTGAGTCTGCCGCATCCGTAGTCAAGAAGAAAGTCATACTTTTCTTGACTATTGGTATTGAACTATTACCTTTTTATTAAAATTTCATTAATACGGTATACAAAGGCGGACTTAATGCCCTAGGCATTCTCTACCAGATCTATGGCTTTTAATCACCATTTTAGTTCTGTTCTAGCTGAACAGGCAGAGGTAAAACTTGCAAATTTTAGCAAACCAAATAAACTTTGAGTTTCTCGCAGAGAACAGTTTCTGGTACTCAAAATTTTTGAAATGATTAATTTTATTTTTAATATCTTTCGAGCAAGTTTTACTCAATTTTGCTGAGTTTTCCATACTAGGCCCAGATATATACCTCTTTTGAGGGCTTCAGACCAGACTTTTGAAAATTTATGTGCCAAGTCTAGGTTCTCAATGTTTCCACAACCTGAGAAACCAATACTGTTACGATCCTGTTTGACCAGGAAAAAATTTCTCTGACAAACAATTATGTGGAAACCTTGTGCTCATTGGATTTCTGCAATCCAGATTGTTACCTACTGTAGCAAACATTTTTAGAGCCCATGGTAGGAAAATGGCAAGGCTTATGATTTCCGCAATCCAGTTTATTACTGTAGCCCACATTTTTGGGGCCCATGATAAGAAAATGGCAAGGCTTATGATTTCCGCAATCCAGTTTATTACTGTAGCCAACATTTTTGGGGCCCATGATAGGAAAATGGCAAGGCTTATGATTTCCGCAATCCAGTTTATTACTGTAGCCAACATTTCTGGGGCCCATGATAGGAAAATGGCAAGGCTTATGATTTCCGCAATCCAGTTTATTACTGTAGCCAACATTTTTGGAGCCCATGATAGGCAAATGGCAATGCTGTTAACTGCAGCAACTTGTTTATGTAAATCACACAAGGAACGTCCTGTGTGTTTCTGCAATTGATATGTGTAATTAATTGGAAATGTTTCACTGAAACATACAATTTGAGATCTCTGAAGTCTGAGGTTGATGATCAGACATAGTTTACTAATTGCGATCATTGCTCTGAGTTTTGCAATGTTTTATGTTTTGAACATGAGATAACTTAAAAGCCAAAACTCAGATCCATCTAAAGCTGTGATGGAATGCAAAACCTCTCAGCTAAAAAGATATTCTTTACTTAGCAGAACCTTTCGTAATGCTCTTCCAAGGAGTATCATATTACTAAAAGTAAACAAGATTTTGTAAACAAACGTTGTTTATCAGTATTTGGCATACTTAATTGTTTCTGTAATGAATGCCTTGGATTTCTTAAAAAATAATAATTAGTGGACGATACGACTCCACAGTCGGATCGTTTTCTTGTTGTTCAAGAGTTCAGGATTGCTCTCTAACCGACTACGAATGGTTGGTAGTAGAGCCAAGTTAGTTAAATAACTAGATATAAATCCCACTTGTTGAATATTAAGTGTCTCAACACGCAGGTGCGAACATGTCTAAACTTGACTGTACTTACCTGTGAAACTTTTCGTCTTTTGTTGGGTAGAGGTGAAGCTATCCCCTTCTCATCCCCCGAGGATGAAGATGATAATGATGATGAATCATTCGGTTTAACTCTGTTCGAATGCTAATTTTCATCCAAAGATTAACATTTGAACTTTGTTCACCTCCGACACGCATCTGCACAATTTTGTGCAGATTCATCATGAAAACACAAAACACTTACAAGGGACACTTTCACGACTTAAATAAACGCTGTGTGCTTATCTAATACAATAAATTATTGTATTTTAACACTTTGGAAAATTTTGCGATTTTCTCGCGGCAAAATTTACAAACGCTATGACATTGACAGCTTAGTGTCAAGCATCCTTCTTTGCAAGAAAAGGACGCACGCTGGTGAAAGAGCGAGACAGGTATAAAACCATGGAGAATTCGGTAAGTTTTAACCATAGACTCATAATTTAGGGCGAATTTACATCAGCTTTCTTCATCTCAACGCTGTGTGTCTTAGAAAAGCACATAATAGTAGATTATGTGACTAGGGGATAAAGCAATGTCTTTAGGTCGCGGGCGGCTTGTTGAATTCCGAACGAAACGAAGGTTGCTTATTTTAATCCCGAACGTCAGTAAGAGATATATAATTAACTCCCGAGCATCGTGAGGGAGTTAATAAAGAAACCTTAGTGAAGTGAGGAATTCGAGCCCCCAAAACAAAGACAGCTTTATCCCCGTGTTGGATACTCTACTTTTTACATTATCTGCAAGATAATTAAAAGACAATTTATTATTTAGTAAATCATAACTATCATTCAACATGGAATACGGGTGGATTTTAGTCAGTAAAATATTGACATTCCCTTTCGCTCCATCCAGAGCGGTTAGTGAACTCCTTCACTAATATTTCTCTAACAACTTCAGTTTGCAAGCGGAAACAGGAATCCTGTATTTAACATAACAGACAAAAGGACCACCATTTATCCGGCAACAATATTACTAAAACACGGCACCCAGTGCAGACAGTTTAGTCAGATTGACCGTGTGCACACTTGAAGTCCATACATTGTTAAACTGTGTACAATCTGCAGTTTCACTAAAAGCGATGGCTACAATGAAATTTTGCCGGCAATCAATTTGGACGAATTTAGTAGTTAGTGAACCGAGTTTCGAACGCGTGAACGCTTCCATTCTCGAGGAACTGGGCATCAAGGAACGCTTTTCTACGCTAGTACGCAGTCTTATTTTTAAAATAATACTTTCACCATATTTGTCGACATAGAAGGTGACTCCATCGAACGCCTTATTATTAGTGTCCGGCCGAATGTTCAGTTTCGGTCGAATTTCGGGAAAAAAACGATTTTCGATTTAGTTTTGATTTCGGTGGCTAACCTGCCGAAATTACGACCGAAACTGAAACTGCACTCGGGAGTTCTCGCGCTGTGGTCGGTCATGTTCAGCGCGTTTTGCCGTGTCCACGTGCCTAATCATGTAACTAAAATCGAGTGCATTAAAATTCATGATAGTCAACGAATATAATGCATTAAAAAAAATAACCAACCTTCAAAGCCTTGAGCATAGGCGTAGGGTAGCCAGCCTTTCGGTGTTTTACAGGATGCATTTTGGAGAGTGTGCGCAGGAATTGCATGACTTGATTCCGCCATCGCAATTCTACCATCGGACAACCCGACGTACGGCGAATATTCACCCTTACGTTGTTGAAACCTCTACGGTCCGGCCTAAGCGTTTCGCCTCGTCGTTTATACCACGTACGTCGAAGGACTGGAACAGTCTGCCTGCTGCGGTCTTCCCGTCCAATTATAATTTGGGTGTCTTCAAGGCTAGAGTGAATAGGTTCTTAATAAACTAGTGCGCCTCACCATCAAAGATTGCATCGCTACTTACCATCAGGTGGGATCGCAGTCAAGCACTAGTTTATCTCAATTAAAAAAGACTGATAATACTTAATAACATTTTAATTTTTTTTTTCCTCTAAACATGATCCTCTGAATCATGGGTGAATGCGTTATTATTCTAAGGGTATGATGTAGACAATATCTGTATTGGTACACAAATATCTACACCAGGTTTTTTGTTTGCACGCCGGTGCTCTCAGAGATAGGTAATCTCTGAGAGCACTGGCGTGATTGCAAAAATTGTTTCAACGATAGAAAGCTGCATTAATCCTGAGTGACATAGGCTATATTTCATGTAAGCGGACTAAGCTGCGGGCAAAAGCCAGTGTCAAATAGGACAATAGCATGCAAAGTTATGTTTATAATAAGCAAGATTGTACCAGTAGCTGACGTGGACAACATCATTTTACACTGAAGCAGCTTAATAAAGGATACCTCAGTCGAGTTCAACCAGAAAACGCGTCGCTTTGGTAAATTAAGGTCAGGCGAGCATTTGAGAGAGTTGCACTCGCCCCAATTTACTTATGCGTTAGTACTATCACGATACACTCTCCGTGCACTACCGCTCTTCGAATAGAGCTCCTAAATAAGCTGTCTGGTAAACGTGTACAAACACTGGAAATCTTGCAAAAGTAAATATTCAAATAAAAGATAGATATTTTAAGTGTGAGTTTTTGTTTGAATGTTTAGATGATTTATTAAATTTTATCAATCACACTTTAAAGGCTGAACAGATTTGTATCAAAACCGCTCCAAATTAAAAACACCCTTACAGCTGCGGAAATGTTCGAAAGAGACCGTGGCCGTACAACGCTTTGCGTTCCTAAAACTACAAATGAAAAACCGCAGCTGAGTTGTAGTCAGTAAGTCTAACCGTTTCCCTTTTGCTTTATCCAGAGCGGAAAGAGTTCTTTGAAGAATTCCAACCTTAAAAAAAAAACATTGACCTTTGATTAAGCCGTCAAAATCTTTTTGTCCATATAGTACCACCCCGTGTGAAAATTTGTCGAAGCCGCAGACAACCTAGAACCAAAAATTCAAACACATATGACATTCACCAACCAGCACTGGGCCCACATGATGGTTTACAGCCCATTCCCTCTCCTAGATTTGAGGCCTGAAGTTCCAGCAGTGAGAACATTGAAAGGCTGATTATGCTATGCTATGCAGACAAAAAATCTGGTTGTTAGTATTCGAAGCCACAGAAAATTATTAAACCAAACGTTTGGGGTTGAAACTCTTGGATCGTGGGGTCCGAGTGCTCACAGTTTGTTTAAAGATCTGTCGAAACGTCTAGTTGACACTTCACGTGACCCAAAGGCTGGCTTGGACAGAGGATAAGCATTGCCATACAACGTGGCAATGCCGCCAGTCTTTTGGGCACATTACCAGTCGACAGCGATGTGGAAGAGTTTTTTGACGCCATATTTTAGATAGTGTATTTTAGCGTAGGGTTTTATTATTTATTTATTTTGTAATTTACTGTAATTATAGTTATTAAGTTGTTTATAAGTGTAAATAAAATAAAAAGTTAAACCAAAACAAATTATTTTGTTCCACCGAAACATAACTGTTGATGTTTAATTGACAACAGCGCGGTTCGACACAAACATTTTTTATCTATTTTTCTAACTAGAACACGCGTAACATTTTAGTGATTTGAACAGTTGCCAAATGGGTCAATGGCACAGTCGACAAAAAAAATCTTGTGAATATATCGGATTAACAACTATTCGCATTTTTATCCGATTCCCCTTTTATTTGTTCGATAGTACATTTGTATGTAATCTTGTATTCTTACGCCTTTCGGTTGAAAGGTCTAGTTTTTGGGAAGAGTCCGGTTACCTCATGAATTTTTGATCGGGGTTTTCGTCGTGATGCCTGATTTTATATGTCTAGGTTATATTTTGTATTCTGTCTGTTCGTTCTACTTCTATTTTTAGGGTGAGAAATCATCAAATAACTTATTCTGCTCTGGGTAGATCGAGGGCAAGTGTCACAATTTTGTACGGATTAAACCTAACTCGCATTCCTTCAGTTGCGTTCAAGGGCCGCGTGAGCATACTAGGACCATGGATTGGCTTCCGTAAGAGACACTCGCGGTTCTGGATCGCTTGGCAAAGAAAGAGCATAGGTGTGGCAAAAGGCACAGGTGAATTTTGGTCAGTAAAAGACACGCCTTCCCACTCAACCCTACAGATGTGAAATCATCCAATGATTTCTCATCATTGGGTGATTTCACTTCTTAAAAAAAAGGCCTTGTTGGCCCTTTTTGTCCTACTTATATCTAAATAACATACAAATGAGCTTGCATTAACCTTTCGAATGTCTTAAGTTACACTGTCCGACATAAGGTAATTGTTCTTCTATTGTGTCTCTAATTACGACATTCAAAGAGTTAAAGGTAGAATAGTAGGTAGCTATACATTAAAGGTAGAACTACACCGCTCACACGTGTGCCACACACGCCGATCTGTGCGGTCTCCATACATTTTATATGGAAACTAGACTTGTACAATGTAGTACTTGGTCTAATGTACAAGCAAGCAAGCTTTACTGCTGTCGAACATAAAATATTACTCGCTCTCACCCGGTTGTTGTGGCTTTTAATCTTCTGCATTAGATGCAGAAGATTAAAACTTAGATGCAGAAGATTAAGACTTGTACAATGTAGTACTTGGTCTAATGTGCAAGCAAGCTTTACTGCTGTCGAACATAAAATAATTCTCGCTCTCATGCAGAAGATTAAAAGCCACAACAACCGACTCTTGCATCTAACAATTCCACACGAACAAACGACCAAACGCTTTGCTAGGGGTGGAAACCTTTAGAGATAATCAGAAGTGTGAGAAGGCAGTTTGTAAGTTTGTTTATAGAAATTATTCTCGAAACTGCACCGATTTCGAGAAATCTTCGGCTAGTGGAGAGCTACATTATTCTTGAGTCTACTATATTTGATCATCTTAACCTTTCGTATACTGTAATTAGAGACAAAATTAAAAAGTTATTATGTTCCGCGTGGATCCACGTTCCAGACATACAACGGGTTAATAATATTTTTTTACGCCAAAAATGTTTAACGCTCAGCGAAATGGGCACCGGTCAATTACATTGATAAAATAACTCAATAATAAGCATAATTGGCCTTATGTTCCCACTACTGGGACTCAGGCCTCTTCTCTAGGAGTGGGTATGTGCCGTAATCCACCATGTGGATCCAGTGCGAATTAGTGGATGTCACATATCTTCAATTTTTTGGTCTAATAGATGCCGGTTTCCTCACAATGTTTTGAGAGCCCCGCTGATGAAAATAATTTAACCCGCGACCTTTAAATCGGGGCTGTTACCAATAGGCCACCATTGTTCAAGAACTAAATGGTTTTCCTTAACTCATGTACCAAATTCGATCAACAATAAGCGTTAACGAAATAACACTGTTCTTACATAATATCTATAAATATTATAACATGAACCACTTTTTTTAAAAAAAGAGTAACTATGGTGTTCCTTGCCGGTTCTTCTCCGTAGGAAACGACCAATTTGGAACCGTGCACTAGCTTCTGACGTTTTATAAGTGCCCATGTAGGTTTATGTGAAAAAAAAAAAATTGACTGTGACTTTGACTAACAAAACCCTATTTCAGCTAAGTAGTGGAATGGGCAGTAGAGCAGAGTAGGATAGAGTGGGGTGGAGCGGGGAAGAGCGGGAGTGAAGCCGTGCGGGCAAAAGCTAGTTGTAATATGTATATAGATGCTAAAGTTTCTTAAACGCATGCATTTTTGAGGTCAAATTGCCAATTTGCTTGTTATGTTTGTATAGAGGAACTCTGGAAGTGATATTTTATGAAATATTTTTTTTATAAAACCTTGTTTTCGTGGAAGCCACCGTTTTGTCTGGATTTTTCCAGCGAAAAACAGTCGCTTCCACAAAAACGCAATTGGAAAATAAAATAAAAACGACAGCAATATTCATATACCAATATCTGCATACATCTCCTAACTCACAACGTTTTCAATACGTAGTCATGCAACGAAAAAACTGGCCAAGTGCGAGTCGGACTCGCGCACGACGGTTTCCGTACCATTTACACTAATATTATAAAGTAGTAAAGTTTGATTTTTTGTTTGTAGGAGGTAATCACTGAAAGTACTGGTCCGATTGCGATAATTTTTTCACCGATAGAAAGCTGCTTTATTTCAGAGTGACATAGGCTCTTATTCTTCTTCCTGCACTTATCCTATATTACTTGGGATCGGCGCAACACGTTTTCTTCTTCCATTCTGTCCTGGCACCTTTCAAACTATCACTAACTCCCTTTTCTTTCATATCACTTCTCACACAATCCATCCATCTTTTCTTCGGCCTTCCCTCTCCATCCGTCTACATGTATACAACATTCTTTTAGTAATATGCGCTTCATCCCTGCTCTTCACATGACCATACCAAGACAACCGATTACCTTTCAAGTTTACAATATATGCGGGCGAAACCGCGGGCAAAAGCTAGTTAACTATACAACATTACACTTTTTTTTTAAATCATGTTGAGCCACACTTTCATTATTTATTTTATTCTGTTTTTAGTATTTGTTGTTATAGCGGCAACATAAATACATCATTTGAAAATTTCATCTGTCACACGGACAGACAGACGGACAGTGGAGTGTAGTGGAGTAATAAGGCCTCGTTTTAACCCTTTGAATACAGAATCCAAAAAAAAATCAACAAACAAACGTTTTGAAAGAAAAAAAGACTAATCTCTCGGCCGATATTGCAGCTTAAAGTAAGCGGCGTATTTTACGAATTTCTACCGTGTCCCGCAACGATGTCATATCTAACCTAGTACGCGGAGACGGCGGGAAGAGATTATGTCACTGTCGTACGGGAAAACCCGGGATTTTATGGAAAAATGCTTAAAGGAAATATCAGTATTAAGCAGAAATGTTTCACAACCACGGAATATGGTGCGAGCTGAGTATTTAATATTCTTCGGGAAAATGTTAACAAGAAAGTATGGAATTTAATATAGTATGGTTACTTCCCACGTTGCTTCTTACAATCGGCATTTTTGCCAAGAATTTTTCTTCAGTAATATTATAAAAAGCTAAAGGTTTTTTTTGTTTATAGGAGGATCTCTGAAAGTAGTGGTCCGATAGCTATTTTTTTTTTTTTATCTATAGAAAGCTGCTTTAGTGCTCAGTGACATAGGCTGTATTTTATGAACGCGGGCGAAGCCGCTGGCAAAAGCTAGTATTATTATAAAGAGGTAAAGTTTGTTTTTAGTAGATCTCTGAAACTGCTGGTTCGATTGGTAAATTTTTTTCATTGATAGAAAGCCTCTTTATTCCTGAGTGACATAGGCCATATTTCATGTACGCGGGCGAAGCCGCGGTAAAAAGCTAGTATTTAATATACAATATTCGCTAAAGGTTACGTTCGTTAAATAAAATCACATTAGTTTCATATAAAACAAAAGTCTACATAAATACTTTCCTTACATATTATAAAACAAAGTCCCCTATCGCGTCTGTCTGTCTGTCAGAACGCGATATACTCAAAAAATACTGAACGGATTGTCATGCAGTTTTCAAAAACGGACAGAATGAATTATGAGGAAGGTTTAGCCCGGGTGCTAGAATTTTTTCTCTTCTCCTCTATATTAGGTGTACAATACACATGCATAATACAATAAATAAAAAGTTCTAGGATCCGGGCGGGTCGCTAATTAAAATAATATAAAGATAAGGCATTTTTTTGTTTGAACGCGCTTATCTTAGAAAGTACTAGTTCGTGTTGAAAAATATTTTAGTGTTGGATAGCCCAGTGAGGTACTGAAAAAGGTAATACACGAGTAACATCACGCTACGACCCCCCGGAGTGGAGCAGTATCCAAAGACGCAAGTGAAACCGGGTGGGACTGCTAGTAATTATATAAATCAGTCTATTTTCTACACAACTGAACCACATCATTTAAAATTTAAGACAGTAGAGATCCGAAAGTAGGTACTATGTAACTCATAAATCTCATCTATAAATAAGATTTACTTCACAAACAGAAAACTATAAATAAACAATGCAGAATAGAGATCAAGGCCAAAACAAAAGCGTAGCCAGCAGATAATATCAAAAGTTAAAGATTGGATTAAAGATGATTCATGATTGTATCGTGATCCGTCATTAAATATAAAAGCTGGAGAAATAAGCCTTCTCCATTATTTTTGTTAGAACCGAAGGATAAATTGGAGATGTTCCGTCACAAAGGAGAATGGCAGACAATTTGGACTTTGCTAAAAGCAATATTCTTTACAATGAGATTGTATTCTTTTTTAAAGCTTTTCAAAATGATCCGAGCATTCATCATTGTTAGCGGAATTGAGAGTTATGGAATGATACTTCAATTACCGGAGTCGACGTCTCGGTCCGACAATGGTAATCGTCTATTATTAAGTACTTAAACTGTATCGTTCAATTACATTTCATGTTTTCTTTTATAGGTCATTCGAACACAAATATAAAGTTAGATGTTAAATGTGATTTCCTTAGTTTGTTTAGACAAAAGCTTATTAATCCATTTGTCTATTTGTTCTTCTTGTCGCAGTAATATTCAATGTCAATTTATTTATTTATCATCACAACGGAACGCCTTGCAACAATTACTCCAATGGAACAAAATTAGTCCAGAATCAGCTACTTTCAATATTTTGTGTAAGCAGTTGTTGGCTAATCAAATAAGTAAATTACCAAGTGCAGATATTTTGGGCTTACTGCTTATGAACTTTGCGACATTTCAGTGGTTAACAGCACAAATTTTGTTACCAGTCTGTAATCTCTATCTATCATTTTCAATGTCCAGATTCTGAAAGATACCATAACGGTAGTTTGAATATCTTACTGATAAATATTATATATAAATATATATATGGACGTTACTAAAAATATTGTGTAATGGCAAATTTTCTTTTTGTGCGCCTACCATATTGTCTCTTCACCACCCTAGGTTGACTGGTAGAGAATGCCTAAGGCATTAAGTCCGCCTATGTACTTTTTGTTGCATAAAGGCTAAATAAATAAATAAATAAATAAATAAATGAGAAAATATCAAGACAACCAAGCAATGTAAAAAATGATTACTAAAAAATCATTTTAAAAAACAAGCTTTGCCCGATTGTACGCAGTGATGCAATCATTGCAGGTGAAGCGCACTAGTTCATCGTTTAGAGTTCCTTTATTTGGAGCTGATCTTGTATGACGATTCAAGTCATGCTTACCATAGAAATGCATTGTCATCAGAGTTCACCCAAGATTTAAAAAATAGAATTAGAACTAATTAACACCATCTGTATTATGTACAATTACCTATGATCCATAAAAAAGATTATTTGTATTGATATGAGAATTTCTAAGTATAAGAGGAAGTGGTTCTAATTCAGCTTGCAAGATTCGACCCAAAAAAAAAGCATTTAAAGCTTGTGATTAAAGCTAGACCAACACACACGTGGACCACACCTAAATTGAACGTAGATCGACGTCGCGTGGCGTGAATCTAATGTAGGTCTACAAGTCTAGTTTCCATAAAAAATCTATGGAGACTGACGCGCCCAGATCGGCAGGTTTTCAACTCTTTGCATCGAAAATATAATTAGCATTGTTCATCCAGCATCTAATACAGTTCCTTATCATTACAGCACTTCACTCAACTAATTCTACTAGTTTCCATAAAAAAATATATGGAGACTGACGCGCCTAGATCGGCAGGTTTTCAACTCTTTGCAGCGACAATATAATTAGCATTGTTCATCCAGCATTTAAGACAGTTCCTTATCATTACAGCACTTCACCCAACTAATTCTACGAAAGATCGCGATTCGTATTTGATTATACTCGGAGTTTTCTCGAACTTGTAAGAGTCCTCTATCGTTTTAGCTTTATTCCTTAGTGTTAATGAAGCCATTACTAATGAAGTGTGAAACGATTTATCATCTCACTCTCGGGTAACTAGTGGAGTTAATCTTTAGTTAGTATAATTTATTTTTCTTGTCGTTGAAGTCGTGAATAATTTATGTTGTTTGACTAGCTTCTGTCTGTGACTTTACTTGCGCTTCGATGGCTGAATGCAAATCAAAAGACATTCACATCCTCTCTTACATGTTTGGGCTAAACTCGTTGAAAGGCCCGTTGACATCTGAGAAACTAAAAGAAACAATAAAACAATAATTAGGGGTCCTTTTTAGTAGTAGCTACACTACACCGGACAAGCCGTTAGGTAGTCAAAATACAAATAAAGAAAGAAAAGTATTTATTTTGGCGCAAAAAAACATTGCCAAAAAAAAAAATACCATTGCAAAAATGCTAAACGAGCCTTTTATTTTTTGACATCTTTAAGCAAGTAACTGAACGTTGTCGATACAAGTCATTAGCTGAATATTATTGGTAAAAATTCAGACATTCAATCAAACAGCTAGGTAAAACAGCTTTAGCAAGTTAGTGTACAATATTCTTATTTCGAGAACAAGTTAAGAAGAATTGACTCCTATTAGTGTTAATTTTAAAACACATATTCGCAATCACAATGAATTCCCAACGAAGTCTTTTTAAACCATGTTTAAATTAAGAGACTCTCTAGATGATCACTACAGACATTTTTATTTTCTCAAGGTAAACATTTTCTTCGCAATATTTAAATTGGCCAAAATTACTTGCTTCTCACCAAAGTGGAGTATTTACTCGTGTAATTCAAGCAACAAAATTAGCAATTTACAATGTAAGTAATTGCTTAGACAAAACTCTAAGTGGCGGTGTTATGAACAATCATTATTTTTTACGTCTTTCGACGTGACCTAGAACGGATATTTTTCTTTTCTGTTCATATCTTTTGTTGATATTTCAACTACACCTCATGTAATTATTAAGTTTATTGAGGACAGTTTATTTTTTAAATGCCATCTATGCATGCATTTCATCTATGGAATGATCTCTGCAAGAAAATCATGTCTTGAAAAGCATGCTATGCCGTTGCTCCCAACAGTCATTTGTAGATTTTTGACTCGTTAAAGTTACTCAGAAGCCTGAAATTGTGGTGATAAGTCAGACAATTGGCTCTCTTTTTCATCATGGTCACACAGAAGGGTACGGCACGAACGTGTGCTGAAATCAAGGTGGCCTAAGTAATGGTAACAATTTGAATTTTATGAAACACAATAATAAAGAAAAAGACTCCATTCTCCATTATACGTTTCATAGAATCACATTCTTTTGACTTGAGATCTTGAATATGACCTAGTTCTAAAACTGTCAATATTCAACAACTTGAAGCTGTTTTTTTTTTGGTTTTATATCAACTTTGTACAGTACTGAAGACCCAATTGTAACAACACGTAAATATTGATTAAAAGGCTCCATACTTTTAGGGTCGAGTATACAAGTTAATAATACAAATTGATTAATACCTACGTGGCATGCATTTAAATACTTCTCCACCTTTCACATTAACCGTCGTAAGGGTACCTTTAGATTGTCATTCCACTAGACTAGGGTAGTAGGGACATTCTGCGCGACGTTTTCGTTTACGTGACTTTAATATGAAGCATCTCTTAAGATTTCCTGTCCTGAAACTCATTCGTCCACTTCAGAGGCTGAAACGTTTTGAAAACATTATCTTTCTAATAAGAATCTTGTTCTTTTAAAATCGTATTTTCCGTCAGTCATTTTTAGGGTTCCGTACCTCAAAAGGAGAAAACGGAATCCTTATAGGATCACTTGTTGTCTGTCCGTCTGTCTGTCTGTCTGTCCGTACCCTTTATCTCGAGAACATATGAACGTATCGAGTTGAAATTAAAACCATATACCCAGAGCTGCGGTCCTTTCATCCTGTGGTAAAATCAAACTTCTAACTAACGAATAAAAAAGATACGTTCGTTTATGTCGCAAAAAAAAAACGTTTATGATTATGTTTTGATGCTCCCAAAGATTGAAATTTATAGGGTACTTCCCGTTGACCAAGAATCCTGAAATTTGGCACAAAGCAAGGTCTTTTAGCACAGGTATAGGCAAAAATCTGAAAACAGCAAATTCGTTGTTAAAGAACCAAATTTGCAATTCGGAAAAATCTTCGAGACTCCATTCGGAAATTATAGTTTGCACGGAACCCTGAGTGCGCGAGTCCAACTCGCACTTGTCCAGTTTTTTAATTTATTATTCCAAACATCTATCTTTTATTCTTAAGCTACACAGAAACTTGTACTATCAAGTTTCTATAGAAAAGTGTTGATGAAGACAACATGATAAATAGGCAGATAAAAAAATATTGAGAAACCAAAATCATTTTTAAAAAGGAATATAATATAATGGCAAACTAGATAATAGAGAGACGAGTTCAGATCTCTCGTTTCGTAGAAATAACTTAGTGAAAGGAAAAAAATGGTAAACATTTTGACGTTAAATAGGCCTGTTAATTAATGTAAAATAAGTTTCAAATAGTGCCAATTTCAAAAGGCCTACGAATTCTTTGAAGGTTTTATTTAGGGTATATTTGTTACTGAAAATGGAATAGCATAGGCATAGCATAATCAGCCTTAACTTATAAGTCTGATTATGCTACCTACGACTGAGTCGCAAGCCTTCACTCTAAGAGATTAAGGTATGGGCGTATGGGTATCCATACGCAGTGTCCATCTGGGCCGACACATTATTCGCCCGGAGGAGATTCTCAAAAAGCTAGGAGTATTATAAATTTCTTGGAAGCCTCCGGGTTAAAAGAGTTACTCTAACAAGGTGGCGAGTCACAATAGATCTTTTAGGTCGCAGTGACTACATCCCCTACACTATGGGTGATGCATAGCCCCTTATCTTCTAAATACTAATTGGTATCCATCACACGGGCTTAGTGCGGGTTGGTGGATGTCACATGACTTCTATTTTTTGGTTCTAGGAAATGCTGGTTTCCTCATAGCCGCAGAGCAGTAGTGATAAAATAAATAAATGCATCTGCCTGGGTTTGAACCAACATCACAGGGCCCAGTTTTAAAACGAAATCATGTATGAGGCAACGTTTTAAAACGGCTCAATCGCTTTTTTTTTGTGTATGTTGTTGTCAAGATATAAAAGAAAACGTTTGAAAAATCAACCAGAAAAGTCGGAAATCGCACCGTGCTGAGCCGAATAAAAAGATTAATTTTCAGCTGCAAGTTCCTGTCATCGCTCAATGCATAAGCCTTCGATGTTCGTGAACAAAGTCATAAATAAATGATTATTCAATACGGAATACATTCGTAATTCATGATTTGTGGTGGTTTTGATGATATGCCGCGGATATATCAACTAGGTGCTTAATACTTTGAAAATGGCGATGAATTTCTAGGTACGAAATATTTCATCATGAATTATCGTTATTTTTTTGTCGTTGTTTTGGGCACTGATGATGAATAGATGTTGCCAAATTACCATGTAAATTAGTAGATTACTCGCAAAAAAGCTCGCAGCATAAACCTGGATGATATGACACTCGCATTTACTAGGAAAGCATAGCACAAAATAGGAGAGCAGGCGTATAATCCACAACCGGTAGAATAAGGCGGCTGATGCTGATGTTAATCTGATGATGATGAGAATAATTTTACATAAGTAGTCAGTTTTCTGTGGGAATTTTTCTAAGGACTAATTATAAGTATAAGTAATTTAAAACGATTGCTAGAAACTTCACCAATGTTTTGCGCCGTTTCAACCGAATTATCAGTTTATGATAAATTACGCCAAATTGTATAATATATTATGCTTTATTTTCACATTATGATGTATTGTTGTGTTATTGTGTTTAAAATATACTCGTAAAACATACCTACTCGTGATTTTCTTATAATCGTAACGCGTTTACGTATATATCCGTTGGTATATAAATTTTATTTTAGCTTTCTTAAGGTAGGGTTATTTTCTACAAAGTCTTATGGAAACTCAAAATGAACTTAACCCTATTCTTAAGCTCATCTACTTTATTCACGATTTTCCGATTTTTCTCATAGGTAGGTAAGGTATAATCAGTATGGTAAACTTGCTTCGACATGAACAAGCTCAGTATGCAATCGTTTGGTCAGAATACATAAATAAATTATCATGCAGTATTGTGAACATTGGTGAATCGGAAAAGCATACATTGAGGACTACCTCAGGAAGATTGCGAATGAAAGGATTGTTTTAACCGTATGTGTCACGAATGACTGGATGGATAAAATGTCGCTAAAAGAGTTATGGTATACTATACATGTAGGTAGGTACATATGATTTATTATAGATGCATGGGGAGGTAGAAGAAGACCAAAAAAAATTTATGTATGTATTGTGTAAGTAACGATATGAAGGGGAATCAGTGCTAGCGCGAAGGTTGAGCTAGAGTGCTCTTAATAAACTAGTGAGCCTCGCCATCAACGATTGCTACTTACCATCAGGCGGAATTGAAGTCAAGCACTAGTTTATATCAATTTAAAAAAAAGGAAGAAAAAATTTTGATGCGCCGATCCCAAATAATACGGGAGAAAATCAAGAAGATTATATCACAACTGTGACCTACAAAGAGTCAGAAATTCAATATCACAAAAAATAAATTACACACTACATCTGTCCAGTCTGTCCCGAAGTTTTGGGCAGAGGTGTACAACCTATTTTATTCACAATACTGGAATAAAGAAACACAAACCGCACTTAGACGCTCTTGACAAAAGGACTAAACCACTCGGACTTCTCAATTTACAAATAGGGTTTATCCTTATCTGGAGACCGTAGATCCAACACTACAAGAAAATAAGTAAAAATATCTCAAAGATCAACTTTAGGCATTGTGGAAATGGAATGCCCGGACCCATTTCCGCTTCAGATGTTAACGTCAACGGCCAAGAAGACGCCATTTCTCATCATTTTAAGGACTTTAATTCTTTATTTATTGTCTGAATTATTTTGTTTCAGGACAAAGAATGAAATGTTTAATCAAAGCCTATGTTAGAGACATTTTTATGTGGATTTTCAAGTAACAGTGCTGTGACGGAACAATTGACCTTTTTAATCTACTTTTTTAGTCATTTAAACTTATCAAATACATTTTTAAATATTTCTTAATTCATTAAACACCAAGCGAGCACCAGTTTTCGCTCTCTTATTGTTTTTCTATTGTATCTTTAACTACGGTATTGGAACGGTTTGTTTGCACATTTGTTTGCATTGTGGCTCACAGGCGTACCTCCAACTGACTGTGTGTGCAGGTTTAGAGATTTTCAAGTGGGCAGTTATTCGCCTGCAGGGGGCTATTCTGCAGGCTTGACTTAATCAGGAAGTCGTCTGAAGAGTCACAGTTATTTAAACGCTTCACTAGTCGTTTTCTTTGGTCATTTAATAGTTTTGTTGGAGTCAAAAAGCTGTTCCGTTTCTTCAATCTGCCCCTTGGCTTCTCCACATTGTATAACGAACGTGGAGAAGGTGTGGTTGTGGAATGTCGGTCTATTTCTTGCTTTTTTTTCCAGGAACAGACTACGTCTCTTCGTTATCTGGAAGAAGTATTCCCGCTAGCTGGTATAATGCAGTAAGTGGTTGCGCTGTAAAAATCGTTGAAATTGAAGCATGTTATAGGCAAAAGCTAAGTTATTACGTTATTCTAGACATTCATTCGTTGAATGCGCACGTTCTTAGATTTTGCATATTCCATATTTTCTTTAGTAAGAAGTAAAACTTCCCTCTTGCAACTTGAACGGGAAGTGTTCATGGAATATCTCATAAGTCCACACAGTACAGATCCTGGAAATACCGGATTTTATTAAAACCGTGCCTTGAATATTCGGTGGGAAAATTTCTCCGTGATAAAAATAATGTTTTGCAAACAGTATTAACAATAAGTAGGTACAAGTATTTACCTATACACCTATATATACCTACTTAGTTACTTTTGGAAACTAAGTAGGTGTAAGTAGGTATCTATAGCTACTTAGTTCCCAAAAGTTTTTAAGAGTTTTATTTAGTTACAAGTGTTCGGGATTTTCTTTTGTCAGTTTAAAAAGTCTCAAGTTTAGTCCATGATCTTGAAATTTCTACCTACTGAATTTTGTTTGCAAAATAAGCCTGACCTTTTCAAGATTCCGACATTTTGTTTTAATTTACTCGTGGGATGATCTTAAACAAATAATAGTTAAGACGAGCTTAACTATTATTTTATTTCTGATTATTTGATCATCCTACATTGTAAGTCACCCTATTGTAAAAAATTATGTAAACTTTTTAATTCGTGCAATAATAATGAATAGATCAAAACTGAGTAGGTACGTAAAAATAGACTCCAAACATTATATATGTAGATCTATACATATTATCTATATTATGTACTTTCGTTGGTACCTACATTTGCAATTCGTTGTTTTTTTTTTAAATAATTACCACATATAAAGCTTAGACAGTTTAACATCGTTTCAATCAAGTTTTGTTCTTGTTTTCTGTCGCTCAGTACCTACTGTAACATAATAAGCATAATCACCCTTACAATATTCCCAGTGCTGGGACTCAGGATTTTTCTCTAATAGATATAATAGAATACCACGCAGACCTAGTACGGATTGGTGGACGTCCCATGTCTTAAAATTTTTGGTTCTAATATATTTAGCCGGTTTCCCCACGATGTATTCTTGCACTGTTTTGAGAGCACTGGTGATGAAATAAATTACATAATGTGCTTCGGAGGGTTTGAACTCGCAATCTACCACTCGTAAGTCGAGACGGTTACACTGGGCCACCACTGTATAGTATATTATTTTCTACACTAAAATAATAAAGGGGTTAAGTTTGTTTTCTTGTTTGTAGGAGCTAATCTCTGGAAGTACTGTACCCCTAGCCAAGTTGCTAATCTGCAATAGTTAACGCTTGTAGAAAGCTTCAAATGTACGGGAATGACGTCGTCTTAACGCTCAGTCACGTGGTCAGAACAAAAGAATTGGCGGCAATGTCAACTCGAAGCGTTCGGCACAAGCGACACGGTTGTAACTTGGCTAGGGGGGCAGGTCCGATTAGTAAAATTTTTCACCGTCAGAGAGCTGCTTTATTCCTGAGTGACATAGGCTATTTTATGTACGCGAGCAAAGTCGCCAGCAAAAGCTAGTATTTATATACCTATATATATATACATACAACAACATATAAACAGGCCTATATTCCTAGAACCGACATGGAATTATAACGTCATCACTGGCCGTATATTAAAGTCGTGCCCTGAATATGACGAGTGGTAATGAGGGCAATAATAAACAACAATAAATTATATTTTCAGCACTGAAAATAAATATCATTGACAGAGGTGTTCGTGGTTATTTTGCAGAAAACATTTTAAAATCGGTTGGTATATTTACTTATTTCAGCTACGTGATTATACAAAGAGAAAAAATATTTTTAATGATAATAATATTTATTTGGCAAATAGGTTTTAAACACACTTTTCGACGTCAATTTTAACTACTCTGTTATGTCCATATTTAATGTCATGATGGACTAATGGCACATTAATGGATCCCAGTGAGAATTTTTCAATTCATGTGGTCTGTTTTAAGTTTATCGAGGGCATTAATGACACCCTGTATTTCTGATCAGGACCTAGACCATGACGTTTAAAGTAAGATTGTTTTAATCTTGTTTCAGTGTGGGTAAGAGACAGAGCTATACAGGTTGTCTAGCGTCATCCCTTACCCACACGGAAACAATATTAAAACAATCTCACTTTGAACGTTATGGTAACCCCGCTAATCTAATGATAGAAGGAACTCTTCCTATGATTCAAATCTACCGTAACAAGTAAACTTGTTTTGTTTATATTGACTGAAAATTCTTCAATATTTTTTTTTACTGTAAGACTTCGCTTCTACAAACAATTATGTATGTACTAAGATTTAGAAAAGGCGCATAATGTTGAAATATTGAATTTGGAGTATAATGAACTTGGCGGCTCTCGTGTGCTACTAATAATTTTACTACTTAATACATTAATTAGAAACTTTTCTCTACTTCAATTTATTTCAAAGCTCTTATTATCGGAAAATGCGTCGGAACAGAGATCTAGTCAAAAAAGTATATTTGGGTAATATTTTTCCAATATGGTCGCTCAAACACCATTGGTGGCAAACCACGTTTCCGGCGGAAAATGAAAATTCAGAAAGAGCATGTCGTAATCTCACTCTCACAATCACGAATTTTCAAAACGTACCGGGAAATGAGCACCAAATAACTACTGTAAAGCGGATTCTAAATCCAAATTGTCCATAAATTTTAAATTTAGAACCGGCTAAGCAGTGCTACATTGTTAGCTTTTTTTTATAAAGAAGGCCCATAAAAAATCTTATTTAATTCAAAACAAAATATACCGCACAACACAAAGTAGGACAGTTTCAAAAAGACTGGCAAGTTTTAAATGAAAGCGTTGGACCTAAGTTTTTATACTACCATTAAAACCGGGTTTGAATAAAGATAAAACATTCAAAATGGTAATGTCACAATGTTTTGTTTAGACTCACGCTAAATATTCATATCCAGACATTTACGACTTATTTAACAAAACAATGATACGTATAAAATTTTTGAAGGCAACTGAATAAATAATATTTTTTATTTTTCAGAGAAGATTTTCAACAGTTTGGATCACGAAGTTTTGGTTTCATACCAGGGATGTTATGGATATGAAATTTCGGATACGGATTGGATACGGATATAGAAATGATTATTATACCGGTTACGGATACAGATATGAAATTATTTCGGATTATCCGTTAGTTTCGAATAATTTCGGTTACGGATAGATTTTTAAGGAATTTCAGAAGTCAAATATAAATACATACTATTTACTACTATACTACTTATATTTTACGACGCGACACGTTATGACAGGCTGTCATAACGTGTCGCAATCAGGCTCCGCCCCTATCCGATATTATCCAAAACTTTTATTTCGGATTCGGTTACGGTTATGGAGCTCCGTAACATCTCTGTTTCATACTATGTCATGCAGATACATACATACGTAGGTCGGTCGTCACGAACTTTAGCAAGTACCTACGTCTACATACAAATTTTGGGGCGCTATCGTGGACAGCAAAATGGCCATGTGTGTGACTGTATGAATATTTTTGTAGGTCAATTTGCCTCTTGTTTCTAGAGTCCTTGTCTGGAATAATATAAAAGAAAAAAGCTACGCTTTGGACTAGCCTTTTATGACTCATTATTTTTATTGAAACCTTTAAAAAATATTGGACAGGTAAATGGTTTTAATTAGGTGCTATGTAGTTAGTTTAGTGTATTAAGTTTTTTTAAGGTTGGTAATTATCCAATGAGTTCTTCCGCTCTAGGATGGAGCGAGAGGGCGTGTCAGAATTTTACTGACTAAAACCCAGCTAAACACAGCTGGGTACACACAGTCAGTAAAAGTCACCATTCGTTTCCTTTTTAGGACTTTCCTGTGGCTTAAGTGTGTTAGGTAATCTACACAATTTTAACTGAAGGAACACAAGTGGGTTTTAGTCAGTAAACGTCTGACACTTCCTCTTGCTTCACCTAGAGCAGTAGGAGTTATTTTATGATTTATCACTACAAAAAGTAGCAAATATACAATTTACTACGCTTCTATGATCACCCATCGAAATATCTGCACAAAACTACAGACAATGTTAAAGCGTCTAAGGGTAATCTACTCCGTCAGTATTACCTTACTACTAGGTCCGCAAGATTGCCCTAAGACGTATTAATTCCACCCCAACCGCAACGTTGCAACGAAAACATAATCCTTCGGTAAATTGAAAGCACTAATATGGCATCTTAAGGCGTTACGCGAAGAATTTCATATAACCAACCAAGGAGTGGCGACAGTAATGAGATTCCCATTTGTCTTTTTAAGGTTTCACGAAAATGTAAGTAACGGCGTTCTTATGAAACTCTGGCACGATGTCGGAAGGCGGATGAAAGCATCAATTTTCTACTAGGTCCTGATTTTCGAGTTGACAGACACCGGTAATGAGCCGTTTGGTGAATTTCATTAAGGAATCGCGAATGAGGTTTCGTATGTAATGATAATGTCACCTTTATGGAACGGTTTATGAAGTTGAAGGTGAATGAATAAAATCATATTTTGGAGAAAAAAGAGAACCTTGAACGTAAGCTGCTTTAACTTAAGGACTAATGCATCTTCAGGCACCAGATGGCACGATTGGAGCCAATATTTGTATGGGCTGTAGATAGTTATTCCAGGTCTATCTAGGTATCTTGTGTATGTGAATTTGAGATGTATATGAGCACACCAATGATACAAGAGTAATTGTTGGAGTGAAGCACCTTTTTAGAGTTCCGTAGCCAAATGGCAAAAAGCGGAACCCTTATAGATTCGTCATGTCTGTCTGTCTGTCCGACCGTATGTCACAGCCACTTTTTTCGGAAACTATAAGAGCTATACTATTGAAACTTAGTAAGTAGATATTCTCTGAACCGCTTTAAGATTTTCACACAAAAATAGAAAAAAAAAGCACTAAATTTTCCCCATACTTGAACTGAAACTGAATTTTTTTTTTTTCATCAGACCCATACGTGTGGGGTATCAATGGATAGGTATTCAAAAATGATATTGAGGTTTCTAATATAATTTTTTTCTAAATTGAACAGTTTACGCGAGAGACACTTCCAAAGTGGTAAAATGTGTGTCCCCCCCTGTAACTTCTAAAATAAGAGAAAGATAAAACTGAAAAAAATATATGATATACATTACCATGTAAACTACCAACGAAAATTGGTTTGGATGAGATCTAGTAAGTAGTTTTTTTTTTAATACGTCAAATATCTAAAAAAATACACTATTATTAAAACATCGATCAAAGTTACAACGAACTACAAGAACTTTTATATTATGTTACTTGCTGCTGCGGAACCCTCCATGGGCGAGTCCGACTCGCACTTGGACGGTTTTTATTAAAAAAAAAATTTATGCTCGACGAACAATTTGTTAACCTCGCTTGCTTGATACTGATGATTAAAAAACTAGGTTTATAATTTTTCACACGCATAATAAAAGAAGACAGCAGTCTCGTACTTGTATAGTCGTATAGCTTGTTAAGTATCGTACCTGCGTCATCGCCAAACCAAGAAGCACAATACACTCGCATACGCAAACAATTTATTTTTGCCATGACAGTAATTTTTTTATCCCCTTGAACACTCAAATATCAAACTATCATGTTCAATAAATCAGTTCACTTTCCGTTTTATGTTTTACAACCATTGTTAGTAAACCGTAACATTATGAGAGTTTTATACCTCAACAGGGTATAAAGTCTATTTTACGATTGGAAGTAAAATGAAAATTGCGGTCCCTATACGGAGTCATAATATCATTGTGCCGTAAAATATTCCATAATTGTAGCGTATGATTTCAAAAATGAAACGTTAGGGATTATTTCAGGTTTATTGCTTCTTGTAATTTAAAAAACAAAAAATACAATTATTTTTAAATGTAGTTTTTGATTGGATTACACTATCGCACTTGCTTTTCCCTACCATAAGCGGTAGGAATGCATCGGTAGTTGTTTTACCAGAATCAAATTCGGACGCGGATTTCTTTTTTTGGTTTGTCGGAATCGGAAATAACAGAGGTGGAGGCAGAAGTGTCAAATGAAACACTACTGAAACTAATAAAAACTTGGATAAGTATACATGAAAAGCGAACCCACGATATTCAAAATACGAAACAAAACAACAAGTGAAAGAAAAGTTGACAGAAGACACGGGGATAGAGGTCCTTCGCGCGCTAAGTAAAACTTGTTTGTATAGTCTGTCTAAAAAGTCAAATGACTTGAGAATTTTGTATAATATTTAATCATTTAAAAAATACTTATATTCAATACTTTTTATAAGGTTCTTTTATTATTAAACAATGATCAAGATCTCTTAATCAACTTTTATTATTTGAACCAGCGTTGACTACATTAGATATCATTTTACCCTAATAATTACCAGACTCTACCTCTGATATA
Source organism: Mythimna albipuncta (assembly GCA_929112965.1). NCBI lineage: Eukaryota > Metazoa > Arthropoda > Insecta > Lepidoptera > Noctuidae > Mythimna > Mythimna albipuncta. Next base: position 16,803,969 of record OV815969.1, read on the forward strand.
AGTGACGATTTAAATTGAAACTGAAATCGGAATCGATCTTTAACTTCTCTGGTAAAGAGTCCAGCCCCTCTAGCCAAGTCACGACCGTTTCGCTTGCGCCGAATGCTTCGAGTTGGCCGCGCCACCAATTCTTTTGTTCTGACTACGTGACTGAGCGTTGAGATTAAGTCATTCCCGTACATTTAATGCTTTCTGCTAGCGTTAACGATCGTAGATTAGCAACTTGGCTGGGGGTAAAGGAATGCAGTCGCTGTAGTCGAAATCGCTCAATTGGCATCATCATCATCACTTTAAAGAAGTACTGATAGAAACACCTTCCAATTGTGATGCCTACAGAGAGTACAGAGGTAATTAATCACAGTATCAGTTAATCACATAGAAACCTGAATTACAATCACATGCATGACCAAAACGAACTAAGGGTCAACCGCAAAGGAATTTAGACCGCCTAAGAACACTCGTCCCTAATCCATCTAAAACAATTTACATCCATAAACATTCTCTCATCCAACCCAACGTTTATACACGATATAATCAAAAGGAAACATAAAATGTGAAACGTTTACATTTCTCTTGATAAACCTATAAACGTATAAAAGGCCGCTCGTATAAAAACTGTTGGAAAAAAACATATCGACAACTGAGATCACAAGGGAATTCGGCTTGATGTATCGCGTACTACGTACCTACTTACATACCTACAATATGTTTTGTTTTTTTTGTCCTTTGCATAACAGTCGTCAATTGTTTTGGCAGTGTATCTTTCCTTAAGCAAGGCCTTTTTGGTAAATTGGTAAAGGGCACAACGTGCTATGGAATATTCCCTTACTAAATTTATTATGTCGGCTAAGTAACCCATCATTATCTACAAGCGATCGCAGTAGTTATTAACAGATACATAGGAAAGGAAAGGGTGTTTCCTTGTACAGGAAAACGTTTTAATTAGGTGTGTTCCGTTACGTGCCCATCCGTAGAATGATAAATTGAAGAAATATCTGGGTATGGACAGGAAACTGAGGTTTGCGCTTGGTAGATTTATTTCTTGATACTTTAGATAGAGGTATGCGGAACAAAGTTATAAAGTTCAAGCAATAACCTCCGTTGAAAAGGTCTCCGTTGATCCTTCAATCCTTTTCTCTGGTCAGGCCAACTGCTGGTTAGTTGATTTCGGCTGACTCTAATACCGTGAGGATGCTGGATTTTTCCTACTTTTAGTTCCTATGTGGCGTCATAGATGTCACTTACTATGACCAATTCGAGAACCAAACTTTAAATAGAAAAATCAGCACCACTTAAGAACCAGATGAAAGGAAAAAAAATCAACAGCAATTTCCATCGAAACTTCGAAAATCAGGTAAACTTTCTGACATTATAAATATGTTAAATTCAAAGTCAAAATGGCGACAAAGTTTTAACAAAAAGCAAACTGTAAACGTAAGAAGTCTTTAAAACTTTGTTACCGGAAAGTTTTTTCATTACCGCTTGTCAATTTAGCGGTAATCGACACAAGTTACCAGCAAAAACCTGTATCCCTAGCCAAGTTGATAATCTGCAATCGTTAACGCTAGTAGAAAACTTCAAATGTACGGGACTTGTAACTTGGCTAGGTAGGCAGATTCTATAAGGATTCGATAAACAAAATATATTTGTATATTTTAAAAGAAATACTAAAATTTTCCACTTTTCAGGTTGAATGTTAGATCATGGAAAATGCACGCTTTAACTCGGCGAATCCAATATTTATTTTGCTTTGATCAAATATTATTTTAGAAATCCGATATATGGAATAAGGCAACCATCATGTGGTAATCAATTCTTTGTGAGGATTTATTACACTGAGGGGAACACATTGGATTCGGGATATAATTTAATACATTTTTGTTTGTGGTTGGAAATGATCTAATGACTTTTCCTGCTCTAGGGCGAAGCCCGCAGTCCAGGGCTCGGTCCAGACATGATTTTATACATTATACTGACGATCCTGACAGACATTATTCTATCTTTCGGACATGCTGGCTTTTGTAAAAAAAATAATTGAGAACCCAATTGCAGCGCTACCTAACGGGTTCATTTGTATTTTCAAACCATTCACAGACCACTCAAATATAGACATTTCATCCAAATCGCTCAAGCCGTTTAAGAGGAGTTAGGTGACAAAAATACGTAGGTACAGAAGAATTACTGTATATTAAAAAGATTATATTATCAATTCCACACTCAATGTTTTTTTTTCAAACTTCACGGTTGTAATCTTGCCTAGAGATTAAATAAAAAGACAAAAATATCTTAAATTACTCAAGAAATTCTTACTACATTCAAGGTATTGGGCCACCGAGTAGGAAAGCAGTAACTTACCTATACAAATAAATTTATAGCGTCTATATTGGTTACTTAATCACCGCATACGCAACCATAAATGGGAGTTATGAACGTTTTTATTAACCCTAAGAATAAACTCTATTTGAATTGGAGCGGGCAAGGAACTCTAGTATGTAATGAACCATTGAGATCGAAACTCGTAGCTTTTTATTAGGAACTAGCTTTTACCCAAGGCTTCGCCCGCGTACATAAAATATAGCCCATATCACTGAGGAATAAAGAAGCTTTCTATAGGTGGAAAAAAATCAGCATTTGGAACAGTACGGGTAATTTTGGGAAGTACCCTAAAATTACCTCCTACAAACAAAAACCCAAACTTTACCTCTTTATTATATTATTATTATATTTCATTTTGACAATATATGTATGATGAATCACCGGCTTCAGCTCATCAGATAAAACAACATTTTCCTTCTTCTGTAGATATTGAGGTTATGGCTAATACATTTGATTTGCCATCATTTGAAGCTATCATCGTAAACTCAAATTGCAGCCGGTCCATCTTCTTTAGTTAACAAAAATGTCGTTTTATAAGATATATTATTGAGGATTTTCGAAATTAACCACAAATTGTTTCTCTGAAAACAAAGAAACGACATTTAAAGTTCACTAATATCGCCTCCTCAATTATATTTCTTTATTATCTCTCTACAAGTTTTTATGGTTTTTATAACATTAAAATGCACAAAATAATCTAAAAATCATCTGCCATTCAATCATACGTCACCCCGTATCCACAGCTTAAAAAATTAAATTAATGAAATGTCATTTCCAAGGAGGTCATTTCATTACATATATTATAATTATATTGGGAATAACATCAATTGAAAGGCAAAACACTAAATGGTTAGACGATGTTCCAGCCATAGTAAAAACTTCGCAAAAACTTTTCGAAAAACAATGAATTAGTAACGATCTAATAAAATGTTTTCCATCTTTAGAAAGAGTTACCAAGATTTTAGACAAGATTCAGAGTAAAGTGATAAATTATTTAATTTTATTGCTATGGCAACAAAGGGAACAATATTCTGCTCCTGTTGATAACAGTTAAATGTTTATAAGTGCCTCGTTATTCATCATTATCATTCCACTTTAAAATTAAATAGGTACACATTAAATTATTCGAGTAATTTAACTAATAAATAAGCACTGCAGATAATTTCTAAAGATTCTAAATCTAAAGGCTTTTGTGCTTAAAAGCATCACCAATAAATAATGGATTGTTAAGCAGAATTAATTTCTAAATGTGCATCAAATACAGGTTTTGTAAGAAAAGATTTATATTGCAAAATTAGGACCATTTTGTGCTCATTTTCAACAGTGCTCAATGCCTCAAGCTGACTCGATAATTATGAAATTAAATACGCCTTGAAGGAAAACCAAACAGTTCGATGAAACTTTTGTTAAGAAGTAATTAAGGTAATTGAATCAGAAACTGGTATACAGTATAATTAATTTATAAATGATACAAAACCGGGATGAAAGCAATAAAAAAATGATTTTTATTTTGCTTTCATCGCAGCGCAGAGTCGAGAAGAAAAAGATCTGCTAAGTAACGTCCCTCAAGCCTGCAGATATATTGTAATGGTAATACAAGCTGATAAAGAGACGAGAGACAACACGTAGTAAAATTGCAAAGGCTAATGTTCAAGATGCAGCCACTTGATGTTATGCTAATTAACTATCTCCTCAAGCTGTACTTAAACGGGCAACTTGCTCAGCAATTATTCGCAACAGAAATTGCTGGAGATAGTGCAAAAGTTTTTGACGACGAAGACTTTATTGCGTAAGTATGCAACATTGCTAAAGCTATCTGTTCTTTGTTGGTTATTTAATAAATGTCGTCTAAATGAATTGTTGAACATTCAATCTTGCATCTTGAATTAGATTGCTAGTCATTATGATCACTGTTGTTTGTAATTATAGTTAATTGTTTTTTATTATTATTATTATTGGACGATGGAGCACGCTTCGTTGTTTTTGAATAAGCATTAAAATAACGGACTGATATTTGCAATACATCAATACTTCAATCTAGAAAGTTAACTAAATTTTAAATTAACAGCCTTAAGGAAAGTAGTGCCGTCATCGCCAAGAGTTGCGCCACTTAAGTTGCCCGTGTAAGCTAACTTTAACATTTTAGTTAAATGAAAGTTTATCTTGCATAAATTACAGCTAAAGAAAATGCAGCATAAACTGGAAAGTAAGTAGATCTATTTAATTCTGATGAGTCATAAGAAAGTTACCTATGCTTCAGAAAAGTTTCATAGTTTTCATAACTGTTTTGTAAGCGTGGTTATTAAAACAAGATTTGCAATTCAAAGGTAAGCTTATGATGTCGTCTCTTTCTACCATTACGTGAGATACCAAAAAGGGAAGAGAGAGAGAGACACCTAAAGAGCAAATTACACAATTACATTTTCACAAAGTTTTAAAGGCAAAACAACGCAATGGCAAGACAGGAAAGGTCTTCTAAGAATAGAAATTACTTAACAAAGCTATCAGAGCAAAGCCCTAAAATCACAAAGTGTATTTGTGAACTACTTGAACTTTGTTTCCAACTTACTCAGTGTGTAATTTGTCAATGTTTAGAGTAATGAAATAACTTAGGAATATGAAACGTTTGAATTACTAAGCTATCACACAAGTTACCTCTACGTTGGGAATTGGCATTAGTCGATCTGTTTGGCGTGCTTAGAATTATGTTATAAACCTATTTGAATATTATTATGGGTCAATACGCCAATTAGAATATATCATGTGCGTATTGACCCATAATAATATTCAGTGGAAATTAAAAACCCACACATATGGGTACATGTTTTTCTTGCAAAGAATAATGGTTAACACCCAAAACAAAATTTTGTTGGTATATTTTTTTAGCCTCTATTAATGAAAAATATACAAAAGTACGCCGATTTTTGCCTAATTTGATTGGCGATTAGTTTGATTTGATAAAACTCAGTCAATTATTATAATTTCATAAATTTTCCTCACTCATGTTCTTCTGTTTACTGATTACTGAGTCAGTAAAATCTAAAAATTATTGTTGTAAATTCTTTATGCACATATAAATATAGACGCGGAATTAATGCCTTATATATTTTCTACCAGTCAATCATTGAGTGATGCAGAGACAAATGGTGGATAGCATATCCATACTTAGGTACCTATATTATAAGTATAAAAGTAACTGTCAGTTTGTTATGCTTTCACAGTTCAACTACTGAACTTTACTATCTGGATTCGGCTTCAACTTCGCATCCACAACAACCGACATTCATGCCGGTGCAGCCGCTGGCAAAAGCTAGTATTGAATACTTATGGTAGACTGAATAATTGATTGTATTGCTAATGTAAAAATACGTGTATTTATTTGTAAGTACAACAAAAAAAAAACAAAAGCGTCAACGCTATTTACGTGACCTCATTATAATATACAAATGTATAAATCTATTCCAGCATTTTCTTTAGGCAGTCTTGATAGCCTGTCTTGTGATTACTCAGTTGGGTTACTATCACAAATTCATCTTATTTATTTAATCGTACAAGGCCATACCTATATACACTAAATAACTTTGTTATTTTCTTTCAATTCCAATCTTACAACACTACTATATACAATGTAATTTGTACTTAGTTCACTTATAAACTCACTGTGCCGACACAAAATAGATAGGTACAGAAGACAATCTCATGTATGTACTTCATTTTTATACCTACGCTCGGTGGACGCACACTAATGAGCGTTTGAGCCGGAACTGTTCGACGAGCGGGCCGAGGCGCTCTGAGATATCGTGTCCGTGAGCGGTGTCTATGTGTGCGTTGTTCGAGCGCACTTTGTATTTCTATTTTGTGGTACCGGTGAGCTTATTTTGTGTTTAAGCTTTCAAATACCGTCAATAAAAGACATAATAGAAAGAGAATAACAGAGCGAATGCCGGCGTTCGCGCACCCATTGTCTTTCTATTGTGTCTCTAATTGACACGCTTGAAAGGTTAATGAATGGTGACAACAGAAATTAAAACGATTAGGTGTATTTTAAATGTTATTATGAGAAATGAAATATAAACCAAACCACCATGAACATTCCGTATTAATCTCAATCACATCGGAACAGTATGCGATCCGTCACAGTTCCATGTGTCGGCCAGAAATCATCCTGTCGCGAATGGTCTGTGCGACAACGTCAGTTCTGTATTGACGTAACACTGAACTGTAAACGTCACAGCTGGGTGATACTGACATGACGTCATGATACTGACATGACGTCATGTTATCCATGACAGGGTTCCGTGGCTTTTCTTAGAATCGTGTCTCAACTTGCTCGGTTTTACTTGGAAAGCTTAAATAGAGCTGAGTGTAGTTGATCTCCGTTTTAGCCCAGTCTTACTCCTGGTTCCTGGAAAGCACAGATTAAGTGTTACCTACTTGTAACAGATTTACTGAACAAATTACATCAAATTGAATTTTTGACTATGGAGAAGTTTAATGTTGTTGATATCATAAGGAAATTAATTAAAACATAGATTAATACTAATAAAACAGTGAAAACCTTTTTGAAATTTATCAATAAATGACTGTGAAATTATTTCTTTTAGTTTAGGTACGCACAACGTTTGCAGTCTCTCACTAGTGAGTGTCATTTGACGTAGATATATATCTTTGCACCACAAACCGCTCAAATGCGGGGCAAAGCTGCGTGCTGAAGCTAGTATGTATTCTACAAAGTCACATTTGACGCCGCTTTATTCGCATATACCTATTCTTTTGTACATTTTGTAAAATGATTTTTCATCATTGGTCAAGTTCATGATAAAAATTCAATTTGCAATTAACAATTCAATTTAAAATTAATGTTTATTAAAAAGCAATTGAACTTTATTTGAATTGCTTTATTGTTATTTTGTAAACACTCGTCTACCGTCTGTCACCACAACAAATAATATTGTATGTATGTGCTACAGCAAAAATCCGGGTTCCCTTATGTCCAAGTCTTTTGACTAGTCAGCGATTCTGATTAGTCAACATGCAGAGCTCCACAAATATTGTGTTTTGTGTTTACGTAGAATCAACCTTTTGTCATGAGAGGTGTGTTTGTGGTATAGCTTTGTGGTCATCAGCTTTAGTATTTTGAATTAAGTGAATATTGGGCTTTTTTGCTTGATTCTAGAAACTCTTGCAGTTGTGGACACAGAAGAGTTCGAACTCCAATGTTGAAAATGAGTCAACAATGATTATCTATATTATCTATAACGTTGTCGCGCAAGCAGTTTTATCATGCAGATAAGGTTACACTACTACCTACTACTACTACTAGAAATGCACTTCAAAGTCCTTAAAAATACCAAAATAGGGGGAAGCACCTACGCCAATTCGGAAAATAACCATACCAACTTACTGACATGCAACATTCAAGATAAAAGATTATGTTAATATAATAACTACTCATTAATCTGGCATCGCTTATATTATACGTGGCAAATTGTTAGCTCACCCAAGAAACTAACATAAAATAGTCCCCTCTTCGAGTGTAAATCTACAAAACTAGTGAAGCGATTTTAATGGTACGTTTATCGCTTAAGTTGGTTTTTTACGGCAGCATCAAAGTTGACAAAATAACCCTGTGATAACTTGCGAACAAGCGGTAGCTGTGTTCGCGAAAATGTTCCTTAAGTCTTATATACATATAAATACGTAGATATAAGCTTTTTAGCAACACTGTTGAATTTTAGTACTTTTCCAACGACATGAAAACGTGCCAAGCTCGGTGCCATTGGCTGTTAATAAAAAGTTATATTACTATGTACATTCTCATGACCTAAGGGTCTTTAAGACAAGAGTGCATAAATAACTTCTAGGCAAGCGTAGTTTTTCGTCAGCTACATCATCAGTGCTCAATGGCTATCATAATTTGAAACATTTGTCATCATTTGTAGGACTAAAATCTTAGGCCGGTGGGGTCAGCTGTCTCCTTCAGCCCTACAGACATCTGACTCCACCGGCCATCGTAAGAGCAGGCTTGCAAACTACGACTAGTGGGTAGCTCTCCGAACGAGCGTTCAGTAAGCGTAGACTAAGCCCGAGACATCGACGGAGCGTAATGTACCACGTGTACCGCAAATAGATCCAGCAGCTAGCAGGGCTGATGCCCGCTAGGGCCGCGGAGAATTTCTGAAAAGGGAACTCGTGATCCTAAAACGCAAAGGGCAAACAAATGATACAGAGGTTTTAGTCAGTAAAAGTCTGACATTTCACCTTATATTGTAAAGTCGTTGGACGATTTACCAGCTCAAAAAAGAGCTGCCGGATTGTCTAAAAGAGTCACCGCCCTGGAACGCAAAAGGTAAATAAACGTACCCGGGTGAACTTAAGTCATTAATAGTCTAGTCTGGTACTCCATTTCGCTCCACCCCGAGTGAAAGAAGTTATGTCATGATCTCCCACCCTCAAAAAAAATAAATAAAACGGCTAAAATCCTATTAAATATATATAGTTAATAAAGCGTATAATAAACTACTTCGATATTAGTTAGAGTTACAAAGAAATAGGCTAAGAAATATGTCGTTACCATAATTTATAAAGATTAACTAGACCGCAGAATTTTATTGGAAGCAATAAATAAGGAGATCACATCTGTAGTGTGGAAATGAGGGAAAAACCAGAATACATTTGCGTATCTTCGCGTTCAATACCTAAAGTTCTTGTAGAACAGACTGTATTGAATCAAATACAGATACGATTGGTATATAAGAAGAAGATACTCATATCTTTATTGTAATCTATATAAGGTATATAGGTATCGGAGGTAAGTAATATTAAAAATGGAAACAATTATGGACCCTTTCGGGCACAGCAACATTTTAAATGGTAGAAGCAAGGAATAGAGCTAACTCACACATTATTTTTTTATATTAGTATCTTTACTGTAGAAATTAATGTCCGTACATAAAACTAACGACATTGATCTAATATGCAATAAATAAGCATACCAACTACATATGTACAATTACACATACAAACACAAAATCTAAAACAAAGCAAAATCCACAACAATTTAAAGAATCACTTAATGAAACCACTAATGGAAGTCAAAAGTTCGTTACAATACATGTGTCATGACACTCCAAAATTGCTATAAAAAGCCTTGAACATACCAATGACAAAAGACCATTTTAATTTAATAGAAAGCGACCCTAACAGGAAAAGAACAAATCCTTTTAGAGAAACAAACCACTACGGAAATATCAGCAGAGAGATGTGAAACAATTCCATTGAAGGAACATCTAAACCCGTAAGTAATAATGCACTTTAGTACCAGATATGAGGGTATATATTCAAATAAACGACACAACTAAACAATGAAACTACTGACATTGGTCGTTAGGATTTTTATTGAGATTTTCACTGAGAACAGATAATAGACGACTGTTTTGAACAAAGCAGGGATTTAAAGTTAGTTTAGGATGTAGTAATGTAGTTGAAACTATTTTTTATTTTTCTTATGTTACATTATATGCTTCGTTCATTATAATCGCTAAATTATAGATAAATTAGAATTTTATCCTTTACTGAAAAGACAAATTGGGCATAATTTCAAACAAGGTGCGGTTAATGTCTGAATCAAAGACATTCAACAATTTCTTAACTTTGCCGTGTATTACATTACCAGATACGTCGTGGAATTTAATTCATATTAGCGACACTATTTATTTTAATATATGATTTTACTGTCAAAAGTCGGATCCGTTTCACGACGAGAAGTATGAATTTTAATTTTCATCAAAATCTGTCCCTAATCTCCTATGAGGAATTTTCGCTATGAACCTAGGACATAGTTATTCACACTTAATTAAAAAAAAAAACATGTAGATTTAAAAATAACTTGCGTACTTTTTTTTACGGTGGGAAAAATCATCCAATGACAACCCCCGCTCTTGGGCGGAGCGGGAGGTGGTGTCCATATAACATGTGTACTGGTGATGTAAGTAACGAATACAAACATTTTATTAAAAGCAAAAACTAAGAATAAATTTAAAGAAAGTGTTAAGGATGACAATAATGTTAATGTCGGACTGTCATCTCATTTCTTATCAGCGGCTGCAGGAAATAACAAAGATGTAAAACTCAAATGAGGATCTCTCAAGTTTTATGACTTGGAGAGTGACAAACACCCGTTTCGCTGTTACTTCTAAATCAGCAGAATCTTTTGTAATTTAGTTAGGGATTATAAAAATATATTTTAAAAATATCAGTATATTTTACAAAATAAATAAATTATATTAATTTCAGAAAGCTATACTTCTGGACACGGCTCGTGTAGTTAGGAGGTTCTTATCTCTGGAGCCCTGACCACTGGTAGCTTGGATCCTGTTCCCGATACCGGTAGACTACTATTTTTTATGTTTTTATTGTTTTATTTTTTTTCATTTTTTATTAAATTATAATGAAGAAACGAAATAATTTATTAATAGAACTAAAAGTGCTTAAGACGCTGTACCGTTATTTTATGGAGTTTGCCTAAAATAATTATATCAAAATTTTGTTCCAAACGAAAAAAACATTAAAACGGAAGAAAAACACAAATCCAAATGTCACAGAAATAAGCTTAATGTACTTGTGAGCGAATTGTACAACGTGGGGTAGAAAAATAAATATTTCCAGTGCGACCTACATCACAAAATGATCCTTTAACACAAAAAGGTCAAAACTGAAGATCAGATCGAATGATTCAGGATTTCAAACCTTATAGACATCAAATAATGAAAGTAAGCATGGGAGCATTTTTTCACCCATTTCAGCCCACACATACTTATTTACTAAAAGCTTTTGTACCCAAGAAATGTTCACCGACCCGATACATATAAAATAAAAATGTATTTGACATCCGAAGATGGGATCAATTGACTCAAATATTCCTTGTCCTTTCCTAAAAGAATCGTTTTGAATATCTTTAGTATCGAATAAAACCGACGTTCCAAGAAATAAGCGTGACCAATGGGCTGACTCGTTCTTTGCCCAAAGGATTGGCATTGGCATTCAATGTGGCAATCGTACATCCTACCAGTCATATCAACGTATAAATGTATTCGTTTTTGTATTTCCATACGCACGCATACGTATTCGGGAAATCTTTACTTTTTTAATGTCAAACATATTTCATAAAAGCTGCATTAATTTACAAATTTTTTAACTTACGGAAGAAACTGGCCCTCACGCATATAATATAATGTTTTCTGTAAGTAAGTCAACTATATTATTTTACTAACGTTTGTAAATACAAAGATTACGTATTATTATTATTTTATGTCGTTTATGTATACATATACTTATTTTCTATTTGTAAGTAACGTTTTGTAGCACAAAAAATTCTTCTTCATATACTCTGGTTTATGGGCTTGGTTTAAATTGGCCTAATGTTGGCTTGGAGCTAAATTGGTAATCCATATGTTAAGGATTGACTTGGGACCAATATGTGTATGTAATATGTAACACATGCTTCGCTAATACTGGTAACTAAATATTCATCAAGGCTGAGTACGATCAGCAGCAAAATACAAAACCAATTACGAAACTATGAGTATTTAATTTTGTTTCCGTTCATCGACTAATGAAATTCCTGGAATTAGCGGATATGGTAATATTTTTATTAAATTTCCAATTTACTTCGGTCTCATTTTTTTTTTGCTGAACGATTTACGTTTCTGACTGTACCTACATGGTCGCTAGCTTAGTTCACGTGTTAATTGGATATGAATTTATGAAAACCCGTGTTTGAATTACTTAATCCATCAATCACTCACGAGAATAAAATAAACTAAGCTTTGCTTTTGCTGATAAAATATTAAAGTTTAAGGATCATTTGATTACAAATTATTCGATTAATCCTCCGTTTATGTATGTGCTTTATTTCAATAAATATTGTTAGTATCGACATAGATATCGGTTAATACTCCACCCAATAGACCGCCTACGCCTATTTAGCCGTATTGCCAGTCGATGCCTGTAATCAATCATGTTTAATTTACTTCGAAAAGCTCATCAAGCATTCCAGTCGACGCGACCAAAAACCGGGAATCACATCACGAGTTGCAAACAACAGGCACATGGGTACACCGTACCGGTATAATCCTATACATGTGTTGTGTACCTGTAGGTATACCTGTGTACCTTTTACGTGTGTTGTGTATGTATACTTACTCGCACAATCAGCCCGATGTATGCCACTCGCAGTCCTGCGAACAAACGGAGTTGGGATTAGTTATGTGGGAAACGTGAACGATTTTCAGCCAAGTCAGCCATAAATGCTTTTCTATGAAGTTCTTATACGATTCTTTTATCGACGCTTAAGCGTTTGATGTTTGAGGGAGATAGAGCAGCCGATATTTTTTGACGGCACAGGAATAGAATCGTAAGTGGGTTGATATTGACAGCTGACATTGCAAAGGAAAATGTAATGTCTGTTGATGCATAAATGATAAGCGAAAAAATGTTCTGTCGTAAGATCTAAATTTATATCCTAAGTTATATTAAACAACATTATTTTTAGTTTATGCGAAACCTGAATTATAGTTTGTTCAGAATCAGTAACTGAATGTATTCCAATAGTTTTTACACCATGTTATATTTTTCCCAAAAAATATTTAAAAAGGTCTCAAGTTCGGAACCACCGACACTAAATACAACATAGGTCACGGTAAATCATAGCGGGTAGTAGGCGCCAGCAAACAGTTAGGTGCTAATGCAAAACAACTCCTTAGTCGCCTGGATAGCTCGGTGAATTTTATACATAGATTCTTTATATAAAAGTACCAGACACGTGTTTTGGATTTCGCATATTAATAAAACTAATATTGTCACATAACTACATATTAATACATATAAACAAGTAAACATTATTAAAAACTTTAATCTGAGCTTTTTAACTGGTAAATAAATATCTTAAAATATGTCGTCGAAAAAGTCCTCCGGATCGCTGACGACACACAGTGTGCCCAAAAGACCACGTTATATGGCTATGTTTAATCTGACCGAGGTAAAAGCCAGCCCTTCACGCGAAGTGTTAAGTAGGCGTTTGGATCATCATCCTCATCTCCCCGCCCTAGTCCCGTTTTATTTGGGGTCGGCGCAGCACGTTTTTTTCTACCATTCTGTCCTGTCACTCGTCACGCTATTACTAACTCCCTTTTCTTTCATGTCGCTTCTCACACAATCCATGTAAATAAAATAAATGGATAAATCTTTAAATATTCTGTACAATTTCGTTGAGCGTTTAAGGCTTTTTATTTTTGGTGGGCATTCGCTCTAGGTGTCTAGATGGAGCGAGAGGATCAATGGTTCTAATGGTGGTATCGCTCAATGGTTTGCTGGAAGAAAACTTAACTTTGAGTTAAGCTCGCCTATGTACATGAACTTTGTTTTCCACTTATTTTATAAGTTGTTATAGTGCACAAATAAAGAATTAAGGAGAGGGATTTGTCATACTTTTACTGACTAAAACCCATCCATGTTCTATCGGTTGCCCTTTGGGTTCCAGGGCAGTGGTAATAGGGTAGTTACCAGGGTCAAAATAATTACAGTTTATTTAGTCCGTATTTTAGATTATGAAAAAATATTGGACACGTAATTTTTTTCTTTTCTCGATTAAACAAAAAATAACAAAGATTTAGCCCATTAGCCCCTCAAACCCCAAGCGTACGCCGTTCGCGCTTGATTTCGCGCCAGTCGGTTGAACACTAAGATTATTACAAGTCCGCGTAGATTATTTAAATTTTGAGCGTTTTATTTTTGATTTTGATTGATTTTTCCCATCGAAAAAAAAAAAAAAAAAAAAAAAAAAAAAAAAAAAAAAAAAAAAAGCGTTTTATTTATTGGTTATGTATCTATGAATGTTAATTAGAAATTCTTCTTATAGTAGTCTGTAAATTTCGAAAATAAGCATTGTTCCCGTAAGTATACCTATTTAAATGCTTGGGGTCTCAGGGGAGTTACGTGTGACGTCACCCCGTGCGAAAAAATGCAGCACGGCGTGACGTTACACGTAACTTTAATGGAATATATCTTTGTTATTTATGGTTTAATTTACAAATAAAAAAAAAACATGTCCCTTATTTTTGAATAATCTAAAAAACTGACTAACTACATTTTTTTTACGGCAACTAGCCTATTCTTTCGACCAATCCCGCAATGTCAGAGGCCTATCTGAATCTCGAAAATAATGTAGTATAGAATAGACAATGGGACCGACAGCCAGTTATAGAATCTATATTATTACTATTTGAACTAAAGTTTCGTTAACGGCAGTTTTTACTGCAGTTTTCAACTGTCAGCATCGGAACCGCTATTTACGAGGGATTTTAAACCAGTGAAACGGAACCAGGAGTAAGCTTTTGATTGGAAAGTCAGAGTTTTGAAGCGTGGAATTGACAACAGTAGCGCTATTTCAATATGTAAATAGCAACGCGTTGGAGTAAACAAATTGTCGCCGCTGGTACTGAAGGTATTCGTACTGAAGTCTTCAGTAACAAAACTTTGAAATCCTGTTTATAAAGTCCCGTTCGGTACTGTTTTCCGAACAATATTTGGAAAATTTGTGACAAGATTTTCAGGAAATTGCCAATGAATTAAAAGTCAACTTGAAGAGGTTAATATTCTCAGGATGACTTTTAATATATTGGCAATTTTCAGGAGGTGATGATATTCTAACTGAAGATTAGAAGAGAAAAAAAATTCTTTTCAAGATTGTTCGCTTAACTGGACAAAGTTGGGGGACGGCTGTTGTTGGATCCACTGTAAAAACAGTTTAGATTCAGAAATACCATAACCTTTTTTTTAAAGAGTGGGAAATCAGTGAGAGTTGGAGTGTCGGATTTAAACTGACTAAAATCCACCCCAGTTCCTTCAGTTACCCTTTGCGTCCTTGGACAGCAGTGACTCTTTTGAACAATCCCGGATTGCGTACGAATAAAAAGAAACTATATAGAAACTACACAACTTTTGACAATCCCACTTTATTGCTACAAAAACTGACTCGATTTTTTAAACATTTACCTACCACCACGTAAAAAATGAAATATAAAGCCATAAATCTGTGGCGGATGGTGAAAAGAATCTGGGTCTTTGTGTGTGTAAATCTCCCGAGCGTCTTAGATCCCAAAACGAATTAATGTAATCACGAACAAAAAACACGAGAAACAATATAAAACGTAATTCATATATCTTGTGCCCCATTTTTATCATGACGCTTCGAGTAAATTGCGTTATTCTATTTCAGGACTTACAATTTGTCGAGGCTTGTTCGCCGGTTCTCGGGAATTCTATTCAATAATCCTGCCAACCGATTTTCGGTGACAGTGTAGAGAACAACCTCAACTGAAATTAACTGAGTATGCAGGAGTTAGAAAGTAGATACACTAGTGTATTCGCAAACACTAGTGTGCTCTCTATTCCGGAGAGATCAAATGTAGAACCAATGGCTTTGCGTACTTCCCGAAGCACTAAGAGCATTACAAAGTATGGATCTCGCAATATTTAATTCCAAATTCGGATTGCTTTTCAGAATATTCTACTGTAGAACCACTGAGAGCAGTGGTGGCCGAGTGGTAATGGCCCGGACTTACGAGTTGTAGGTCGCGGGTTCAAACCCGGCCAGGCGCATTACTTTGATATACGCCACTACTTTGATATATGGTCGTCGACGGGAAGCACTGTTCCTGCGCGCCTCAAGGAGTTATCAGCAACAGCAGGGGCCCAGCTGGGTCGAAGCCTACTGGGGCCAGGGCTAATGTTTCTTTGTAATCATTTTCTATTCCCACGCAAGCAAACCCACTGGTAGGAGCAAAATAATAAACAAAAGAAAGAACAATGACAGTTTCTAATAAAACGTTACCAGCTTTATTTAAAGGACAGTGAGTCCAACTTTCTGATACTAAACTTGCAACAGGCGCCAACTTCTTAGCTGTCAAAGTATTTTATTCGGTGCTTCCGACTCGAATTTTCTCAACAGGTTCTTGAGAGACGGAAAACATTCATTATGATGTAATTAACCGAAGATGTATAAGAGCCTAATTAACGTGTTTGCAAACAAGTCTTAATGCAGTTCAAGGTATGATCGTACATTCATAGCTTACTAATTAGACGGTGTTAGTAGAAACAGAGAGACCTTGGAACATTATTGATTATGTACTTGCTGAATTATTAAGACTCAGGGCTCAGGCAACAAATAGATAGGTACAGAAGTCAATCTACATACAAAGCGCGCTCGAGCAACGTACACATAGACAACGCACATGGACACGATATCTCGGAGCGCCTCGAACCGCTCATCGAACAGTTCCAGCTCAAACGCTCATTAGTGTGCGTACACCGAGCGTAGGTATAAAAAGTGAAGTACATATATGAGATTGTCTTCTGTACCTATCTATTTTGTGGCTTAGGAGACTAAGACCAAGTTATCAAGGATTACGCTATGTAGATACTAAATTACAATATGGAAGCTTGATTCGACGAAGTTTCAAGCTTTGATGAACAAACAAATTTTGAACTAGGCAACGCCAATATTATTCGTTACTTAGGTAGCTACTGAGTTGTGACCTAAATAAAGTGAGTTTTTTTTAATGACATTGACTAATGCTAGAACTACACTGCGCACACGTGTGCCACACACGCCGATCTGGGCGCGTCGGTCTCCATACATTTTATATGGAAACTAGACTTGTAGAGCTACACTAGATCCACGCCACGCGACGTCGTTCTCCGTACAAATCAGGCGTGTTACACGTGTGCGTCGGTCTAATGTAGTTCTAGCTTAATGCTTGACTGCGATCCCACCTGATGGTAAGCAGTGATACAATCGTTTGATCGTGAAGCACACTAATTTATTAAGAGCCTATTCACACCAGCCTTAAAGAAACATAAATATAATCGGTTAGGAAAACCGCTGCAGTTAAATTGTCCCAGTCCTTTGATACACGCGGTATAAACGACGGGACAAAAGGTCCGGACCGCAGAAGCGTCAACAATGTCGAGTTGTCCGATGGTAGAAAGGTGACGGCGAAATCAAGACATATAATTCCCGCGTATGCTCTCCTAAATGCATTCTATAGAATACCGAAAGGCTGGCTACCCAACGCCTACGCTCCTAGGCTTTGTAGATTGATCTTAACCAATTTGGGATCGCCAATTAGTCTTTTCGCACGCCTCTCCACCGAGTCTAAAACTGTTATACTTATGGCATTTTGCAGCACCAGTCTATATATGGCAGCAGTATTTCACTCACGATAGGACCTGTGCTTTGTATATTATATTTAGAAACTTATCTTCAATACGCAGGGACATCGTCAATGCTAACAAAGGCATCAGACGGAAAATTGGAAAAGGCCCCTAAATATAACAAGTCGTAATCGTAAAAAGTTCTTGGGTATTAATGGTTATGGCTCGTTTATTTAAAGGCTTTTTTATGAGGTTTTGCTACCGTTGATATTATTTCTGACGAAATTGCCAAACTAAACACGACATCAAGAATTCTGAGATTTGAAATTAAAGTTTTTATCCATCGTCTTTCCAACAGTAATCTTTGTGCTTTATGCTTCATTAAATAAGTACGTAATATCAAACTTAATATTCAGAACGTGCAGTTCATTACTTAAACTTAAAATTACTTTTCATCTTTGCAGCGACTGCAAAAAAAAAATATTTCGTATATTTAATCATTTCAGCTTTCATTTTTTCTTCTTGTAACTTTTTTAAAATTACAACATAGATTAAACATTCTTACTTGAAATCTAAAATAAGTCTTTAAGATTAAAAGGATCTCAATGTTCAACATTTAAAGAGCACAAAAATATAAATAACTCACAAACTAAGGTAAAATTTAATTAAAGTAATGGCGTTCTGATGAAATTTATTAAAACCCTTGATTGGGTTCCTGATACAGATGTCTGTCTTAGACATAGAGGTTGTAGACAAGAGGTTGGTTGGGTTGGGGACTAAGTGTAAATTTTATGATGGTAATTTGGTTATGGTTTAATTAACATCTCTATGATACACCGTAAAACTTAGTCATAGCGATATGTGAGAAATCTCTACAAGAATTACAATAAGGTTATGACATTTTTGCATTAAAACAGATTTTTTACCTACGAGGAGAAAAAACCTTTATTTTATTCTTTATTTTTATTTTATTTTATGTCTTTGTACTTGGAGCTTTTTAGCTTTAACAAAACTGACAAAGATCTGCTAATGACAGTCGGGAACTCGGGACCAACGACTGAACGTGCTTCCTGATGCATGACAGGGATCTACCCAAAGACCGCGCTCGGCAAGCTGCTAACCTTAGAGGTAGACTTGTGTGGCTGTTGTTATTTTAGCTACGAGGTGCTTACCTTTCTTTACTTTTCTATTAAAAAACCTCTACGTGTGTTCATCGAAACGAGGTTGTAAACAGATGAAGGATCTGTAGCACTTAACCCAGCTGAGCTTCATGGATTGGCTTCTGAAAGGGAAACCCAGGGTTCTGGCACGCAAGCAAAGATGGAACGCTGGTGTGGGTTTAGTCAGTAAAAGTCTGACACGCCCTGCCGTGCCTTCCTACAGAGAATTATTCAATGATTACCCACCTTACAAAAAAAAACCAGGTGAGCTAGTCTTAAAACACCATGAATTAATCATTAAAAATAAACGGTTCTCAACACTAGTAATTACTTCTGTATCATAAGTGCATTCACAAACATGTAAAATCTCATGCACAAGACGCTCAGACCCGGCAACTATCTTCAGGGCAAACAAAAATATTGCAGCCAATCGCCTAACCTCTGCGCCAACCGTGCCTTCACTCATTAAGCTAGAACTACTTTAGGTTGCAGGAATCCGATGGATGCGAGACGCACAGGATAGTCCATTGGCGACTCTTGGGGGAGGCCTATGTCCAACAGTGGACGTATATCGATTGAAATGATGATGATGACATTAGACCGAGCGCACGTGGACCACGCCTGATTTGTACGTAGAACGACGTCGTGTGGCGTGGATCTACTGTAGTTCTACAAGTCTAGTTTCCATATAAAATGTATGGAGACCGACGTTCCCATATCGGCGTACACACATGTGCATGCGTGGCACACGTGTGCGCAGTGTATTCCTACCTTTATTCTCCAATCTCCCACAACACTACACAATGTACCTGAATGGCGTTAGTTTAAATCTCTTCAAGTACGACTTATTAGTTAGTACCTACATGAATCTCGAAGTCCCGGTAGATGGCTCCCATGTTTCACACCTATCCGTGTAATCGATTTACCGACTAGCTGAACGGTAAACTTATTAGGAAGTTACTCGTAGATACCCGTCGCAGTTGGATGCATCCTTGGTACAGGCGATATAGCGCAGCGATAGAATTAGAACGGTTTAGGGGCTGTTCCACCACAGATCTGCTATGCAAAGATGCTGCGATTAGGCTAAAAAATTATGTGACCGTTTCCATTGAAGCTAAGCCACAGTTCCCCAAACTTTTTTGTCTCAAAGACCACTTACAATGTTTCCCGTTTTTGGTTAGATCCGTTTTTCGGTTGTAAATCATAAATTCTCCCGTTCTGACCGAAGCGCCCAGATCGGAGTAGGTGGGCACTGTAGTTCAACATCGAGAGCCGATTGTAGTCACTGATTATGAACACCGCCCGGGTCTACATCGGTTTCACAGCCCCGTAATAGCAGTTTTATATTTATATAAAAAAAAACAATAACTATTCAAGATTTTTGTTTTTGCGAGGCCCAAAAACAAGCTTTATTATTTTTGTAACTTTCAAATATTTCCGTGACGTACTCTCGTAGACATACACGTTTGAAATCGTAAGTTAAGGTCAAATTTGCGTGTTTTTTTTATCGAGCCAACTAATTTACATCGTGTTTTGATTTTTGCCCGAGCGGCAGTTGGTCAAATAGTAAGTTTTAATAAAATAATTATCCTTGTTCCCTTTTTATATTTGTGTATTTCCAGAGGTTTAAAAAAGTTTAAAATGGTGAGAACCTGGCCTTAACTCTTTCCAACATATCCTAACCACTAGCGGTCCCTGGCTTTGGTAGAGTTATTGATTTTTTTTTTCTCATTTGTTTCTCAGCACCAACCCCGAATCTGGACTTCCCGTTGTAGGCAATATGGTAGGCTTTTTTTAACTTGGAACTTAAACATAACCAGAGCACTGTGCCCTTCGGGAAATACAAGCAGTGATTTTTATTTATGCATGTTGTACGGAAGAGCGCAATCAGTTTTTTGGTATGACCCAGATCTGTCAGGCTATGTGCTGTAGAGTTAATGGGAACTTTTTTCTTTTTTACTTGCAAAAGCTAGTGCCCTAAAAAAATAATGTAAATGCTATATATTATTTACGCTTGAAATTGTTAAATTATGCATTTTTTTTTATTTTATTAGTAGAAATAAATAGCATAACCATAATCCGGCGCGCGCTGTTCCCGCGCGCCTCAAGGAGTTGTCAGCAACAGCAGGGACCCAGCCGGGTCGAAGCCTACTGGGGCCAGGGTTATCCGAAAGGGCGCTCGAGCCCCGGTATGAAGGCTAGAAGGAACGGGGTGGGTCTTTTAGTCAGTAAGAGCCTGACACTATCTCCCGCTCCGCCCAAGGGCGGGGGATGTCAATGCATGATTTTTCCCACCATAAAAAAAAAAAAAATGTTCTCACTGCTGAGACTCAGGCCTCCTCTCTAGGAGATTCCAATAGTTTTACACCACGTTATATTTTTTCCCAAAAATATTTAAAAAGGTCACAAGTTAGATACCACCGATATTAAGTACAATACAGGTCACGGAAGGTCATGGCGAGTATTAGGCGCCAGCGAACAGTTGGATGCAAGTGCAAAATAACCCCTCAGTCGCCTGGATGGCCTAGTGACTACAATATATTTTTGCTGACATAATAAGCTTTATAACTCCGTGATTGTTCATGATACAGTTATGAATTTTTTTATATATAGATTCTATAGAGTTTCACATATACTTACTGAAACTAAAGCAATAAAGCTGATAAATGTAACATTCAGGTATACATGATAAAGGTCAGCTACGATTCCTTAAGCCTCTGTACCTTTCGAAGCTTCATTAAACCGCTTCTCTAGACAAGGTTTCTTAATTAGAATACTTGATAGTTTACGAACTATATGTTTAGGAACCACAAGCTAATATTAGGTACTCAAACTTTTAGGCTTAGTAAAACTAACTTAGTAATTTACGATGTGGTCCTGCCTACTCGTGTCGGACATTAGCTTTTATCTTCACAATCAACGTAAACTTCATTTATTGTTTTTCTTTATTTTAGTCATAAAGTATGATAAGGAAAAAACCGGGCAAGTGCGAGTCGGAGCCTACTGGGGCCAGGGTTATCCGAAAGGGAGCTCGAGCCCCGGTATGAAGGCTAGAAGGAACGGGGTGGGTCTTTTAGTCAGTAAGAGTCTGACACTATATCCCGCTCCGCCCAAGAGCGGCGGTTGTCATTGGATGATTTTTTCCCACAATAAAAAAAAAAGTGCGAGTCAGACTCGCGAATACACGGTTCCGTACCGCAGGGTATTCGGGCTACGTCGATATCAAAACAAATAAGTAGAAAAAAAAAACCTGTCAAGTACGAGTCGCGCAGGAAGGGTTCGGTACTGTCCGTAGCAAAAAACGGCATAAAAATCGCCTTAGTTGTATATATTCCCCTTAAATTTTATTTTGTTTTTAGTATTTGTTGTTAAAGCGGCAACAGAAATATATAATTTGTGAAATTTTCAACTGTCTAGCTATCGCGGTTCTTGAGATACAGCCTGATGACAGGCAGACCGACAGCGAAGTCTTAGTAATGAGGCGTTTTAGTTTGAGTTTGAGGCGTATCCTTTAAATACGGGACCCTAAAAACCAGCAGTCAATCTTGTATCGATTATTAAACCTGACTTACCGCAAAAGTTCAAAGTTCAATAGGTTTGTTGACATGGATCCAGCTATATGTGTTTTCATATAATTACCGTCAAAATCGTAAATGTTTATGTCGCATTCTAAGATACTGCAATTTTTAAACATTAACACGTCTGCAGAGGCGTAATGTGGACAGATTTAGACATGGGCGAAGGCGCATCAAGCCTTTTTCTTTCATAAATTCGAAAACGAGACTGACTGTCGCAACTCGCAACCCAGTGTTCAACCACATCGTCGCTTACCTACATGTGAAACAGTGTTCAAACGCGAGCCTATCTACACTAATGTAGACTAATATAATAAAGAGGTAAAGTTTGTTTTTTTTTGTTTGTAGGAGGTAATCTCTGGAAGTACTGGTCCGAATGCTAAGATTTTTCACCGATAGAAAGCTGCTTTATTCCCGAGTGACATAGGCCATTTTATGTACGAAGCCAAAGCCGCAGGCAAAAGCTAGTATAATAAAACGGTGAAGTTTGTTTTTTTATGTTTTGTTCGTAGGAGATAATCTCTGGAAGTAATGGTCAAATTAGTAAAATTTTTCACCAATAGAAAGCTGTTTTCTTCCTGAGTGACATAGGCTATATTTTATGTACGCGGGCGAAGCTGCGGGCGAAAGCTAGTCAATTATAAAATAAAACCCTCATTGTTAAAAAGCCCTTGCACAATCGAGTCCCCTTTGGGTGCGAAGCCGTGGGTCCTCGCCTAACTACGCTGCTGCACGTCTGTGTTCTGCGTCTGTCACTAACAACTCTGGCTAAGTTTTGGCATTTTTACACACACGTGCTCCCTGTTAGTGTCTAGGGATTGTCTGGCACGTAACTGTGTTAGTTCGTCTGGCCACACGACATAACTCACTTTTATATTCAGGGACTTTGGTCGAAGAATGATACGATAAACTTTTTGATAAATTATGTTAATCCATCATAGTTTTAGTTCTGGCTGTTTAGGCTTAGTTACATAAGTAGACCATATGTACTATGTAGTTTAATTTCACTAACATATAGTCAGTCTTATAATGTTTTCACAGCTGGGATTCAAGCCTTTTCTTTAAGTGAATGGGCTGTAATTCTCCTCGCAGACATATTGCGGGTTGGTGGATTACATATTTCTTTGAATTTCTAGTTCAGGAACATGATAGTTTCGTTGCGATGATATCCTTCACAGTTTTGAGACCAAATGTTCCCATAGCTAGGATCGTGACGGTCAAATGTCACGTGACTACTGACTTGCTGGCAATAAGATTTCATATTACGTATAAGCAAGGCATTTTACGGCGTAAATTGACTGGAATTAAGAGGTCGTAATAAGTCCCTAGGCCTCGTCTCTAGGTAAGCGAATAGGCCGTAAATCTACTACGCATACATTAAGGTTTGGTAGACGATATATTTCTTCGAATTTCTGGTTTAGGAATATGCCGGTTTCGTCGCGATGATTTCCTTCATCGTTTTGAGACTAGTGGTGATTTATGAGGGGTGACAAGGCCCCACGTTAGACCCGCTACCAATGGGCCACCACTGCTAACTGTGGTAACTTTAATGAGAAAAATAAAAAGTTCAGACGTATTGGATCAGATCCAGACCAACTCTAAAACACAGCGAAAAGTTTCTCAAGGCGTATGGGGGCAAGCTTTCCTTAACACATATCATTGTCCCAGAGATAGCGGAGCACAATAACCTCTGCTTGGCTGAATGCCAAAATACTAGTAAATAGAGCGGTTTCTCTCGCTTTTTCCATTATTTGGCAGGTGTTTAATCCGCTTAGTACTGTGAATAAAACAGAAGCGGTGGATTCCGATGTGATTTAATTTAAAAAGCTGTAATGGAATGAAAAGGAAATTACGGGACTAAGTGGTTTTGGTGAAAAGGAGCGAAATATACGAGCACTACTGTGAACAATGTAATTGACTGGCTTTTCTTTCATGAGTTTTTGACGCATAACTGGCGCCGATACTTAAATATTCTAATTTCTATAAGCACGAGAATGCGAATTTCTTGTTGATTTGCAGGAACATTGTGACCATACCATATCTACCACATGTAGGTACATTATTATAATTAACTACTATTCCACCAAAAGACGTAACACGACTAGTGTACCTCTTTTAGTCATTGATCAAGAACGAGTCCCTTACCCGGACTACTACGCTTTCATATACAGAATTATATGAAAGCGTAGTAGTCCGGGTAAAGTCGGCAGACTCTAGCCGAACGTGACAACTTGAGTCTCATCCAACACATACAAAACAAAGTGCTCAGCGCGCCTAATTTCTCTCAAAGGAAATAAAAGACAACCCAGAACATCCCATATATCGTTGAACAGTACGTCTAAGGACCTGTGCACACCACGTTTTTTAAACGCGCCGTTAACTTACGTTTAGGAATAGTGCGTCGACGACGCGCTTTTGTCGTATTATAGATCTACAGGCTGCTTCTGACTCGCGTGCGTATCGCTACTTCTGACTCGTGTGCGTATCGCTACAGACGCCCTAAGTGCTCAGCGCGCCTAAATTCTCTCAAGGTCACAAAAGAAATGAAGAACAACCCATAACACCCCATATATCGTTGAACAGTACGTCTAAATATCAAGCTGTACAAACATTCGGTTTTATTAAGTTAATTCGCTAATAAATAACGTTCGCGTCGACGTTACGGGTTTATGAGCTTGAGCCAAAAAATCGAGGATCTACGAGGTCTTTGAGCCCGTAAACCTTGATACAGTATGGCTTTCTGAAGTGTTATGCAGAGATTGTATTAATGATGTTCCAGAAAAAGTGTCGGAAAGCCAAAATGTTGAGGATTGACCACGTGGCATTTCAGTCGATGCTATCTATTTTGATCTTTATGACAATATTCACAAAAAAAGGTACAGAAGTCAATCTACATACAAAGCGCGCTCGAACAATGCACACATAGACACTGCTCACGGACACATGTCTCGGTCGCATCTCGGACCACTCGTCGAATAGTTCCGGCTCAAACGGTCATTAGTGTGCGTCCACCGAGCGTAGGTATAAAAAGTGAAGTACATACATGAGATTGTCTTCTGTACCTATCTATTTTGTGAAATTTTCATCGTTGATCGAATATCACTTTGTTTAGAGCTTCAGGTCTGAAAACCCAATGTTCCATAGGAAGGCTAAAAGTTGACTGCGGGATACTTGGAACTCAACGAGCAATTGAAGGAACACAGGCTGGTATTAGTCGGAGAAAGTCTGACTAATCTCTGATCTGAAAACTCGGCCCTAGGACGAAGGCAAAGAAGGAATAGGAGAGGGTTTTTAGTCAGTAAGTCTGACACGCCCTCACGCACGCCTAGGAGCCAAGAGCGAGGGGTGTCATTGGATGATTATCCCACCTAAAAAAATAAGGTAGTTCAACTTTTTCCGTCTCTAAACTTAGTCACATCACTCAATACGTCTAATCTAAAGCTTCTCGAAGTTTTCACGATCGTTCTAAAGTCCTTAAGTACTACGTTATAAACAGTAACTAAGCTCCACGCTCTCAGTAATCCCTCAGGCGCCTGAATCGACAGCTATGAGATTATAATACGAGTTTAACTTAAAGGGAAATTAACGCTAGATCGACCTATCGATTTTATTCTGTCGTTTAAGTATACTTAGATTAATTTAAGTACCTAGTGTATTAATGAGAACACATGAGTTGAGAATGTCTTTACACCTACTCATTGAGCAGTAACTTCTTAAAGCCAGCCATACACATATACATACATTTGACTGGCCTGTTGGTCTAATGGTTAGTGACCCTGACTGCTATGCCGGAGGTCGTGGGTTCGATTCCCACCCAGGACAAATGTTTGTGTGATGAGCATAATCATTTGTTCTGTGTCTGGGTGTAATTTATCTATAATATGTATGTATTTAGAAATATATAAGTATGTTTATCAGTGGTCAAGTACCCATAACACAAGCTCTGCTTAGCTTGGGACTAGACGGCATTGTGTGATAGTTGTGAAATATTATTATTATACACGTTAGGGTATACCTGACAGGCTTGCCTGTACAGTTGTACTTGTCAGGTAAACTTGTGTGGAAACCTGCACAGTTGTGCAAAATACACGCTCCGGTTTACCTGCACAACTCACCTGTACAGGCAAACTTGTCAGGTGTGCATGACAGGCATTCTACCTTTACACTAATGTCATAAAGGTGACAGGTTATGAGGGCGTCTGTATGTTTGTTGCTACGTCACGGTCTAGCTGAAAGGATTTCGATGTAGGTAAGAGTAATTATGGAGTTTCTTGCCGGTTCTTAACGGCTTCATACGAAACGTCAAATTGGAACCGTGCGCTAGTTTCAAAGGTCGATTGCTTTACTGCTTACCATCAGGGGGGATCGCAGTCAAGAACTGCTTTATATCATTTAAAAATAAAGTTTCTAAGGTTATTGAACATGTATGCGAAATAAATAATTTTGAGTTTGAGTTTAATGAAACTTATGGTTAGAACATGTCCTGAAATAGCACAAGGATACTTTTTATCGATTACTTATGTTACTTAAGGACCTTTTTTTTTTCCTTTCTAAGGCGCTGGCAGTAGTAGTCATATTATAATTATGTAGATGGAAGAGCTCGTGGCTAAATAACAAAAGTGGCTCAGGTTGATCACCAAAGTCAAGCTACGCTTGCCTGAGGTCTGTATATAGATGGGTGACCATTTTAAAATGTCAAATTTTTAAGGTTATCGTGTAACCGAATTACTGGGTTGTGAAAAAAAATACTGACATGTTGAAGACTAGAAGCGGCACCCCAAGATGTTGAGAAAAAGCAGTGATTTATGTTGTAAGTTGATTAAAGCATAATACATTGCGCACAAGTGAGCCACGTCACACACACACACACACACACACGTTTGGCGTTGGAAGGCGTCCTACAAGGTGGTCCGATAACCTGGTGAAGGTTGCGGGAATCCGATGGATGCGGGACGCACGAGGATCGTGCATTGTGGCGACGCTTGGGGGAGGCCTATTTCCAACAGTGGACGTCTGTCAGCTAAGATGATGAAGTGAGCCACGTACGCCGATCTGGGTGCTTTGGTCTCCATATATTTTATATGGCTACTAGACTTTTTTTTCTATGGTGGGAAAAATCATGCATTGACATCCCCCACCCTTGGGCGGAGCGGGAGATAGTGTCAGACTCTTACTGACTAAAAGACCCACCCCGTTCCTTCTAGCCTTCATACCGGGGCTCGAGCGCCCTTTCGGATAACCCTGGCCCCAGTAGGCTTC
The DNA here is from genome assembly GCA_929112965.1 of Mythimna albipuncta. NCBI lineage: Eukaryota > Metazoa > Arthropoda > Insecta > Lepidoptera > Noctuidae > Mythimna > Mythimna albipuncta. Next base: position 16,831,552 of record OV815969.1, read on the forward strand.
GACCCGGCTGGGTCCCTGCTGTTGCTGACAACTCCTTGAAGCGCGCGGGAACAGTGCGCGGACAGGTCCGGACAGCTACCGGACGGTCGGACAGTGAGCTACCCATTGCTCACTGTCCGCAATGGCTACTAGACTCGCAGAGCTACATTAGATCCACGCCACGCAACGCGCCACTACGTACAAAACAGGTGTGGTCCACGTGTGTGTCGGTCTAGGGTAGTCCTCGCTTTATACTTTCAGGACATTCAAGTGAACAGGGCTGTATGAAAACTAGATTTTATTTTTGATCTTATTTATTATTAATAAAATTATCTTGCCAAAGACAAAGAGTAATATCCGGAGTTGATCACAAGTCTATGCTAATCTAGACCGACAAAAAGATAATAAAGATTTTATCTTTATCGTAAAACCTAGATTAGGTACGTACCTACATTTCATTTCTTTGGTCTCGTGTTGCTAATTAAGCGTGGAGTTCAGGGTTAGATCCTGATATTTAAGTTTTCCATTACGAATTACTCTGTAGCAGCCCGGAGTTTGGAACTATAATCGTGTACAATCGTTGGGCCTATGCCTGCTCTCTCCTTTGTCGTAATGCCTTGATCACAAGTATCGAGTAAAAGGCGAGACAGTACTCTATCATTACCATTTATGTATATCTACAACTCGCTTACATCACTGTCCCGGCCGAGCAACATTTTACTGTCTCGCCCTTTTACTCGGTACGTGTGATCAAGGCACAACAGATGGTCCACCCATCGGACTAAGTCCCGTATTACAGAACGTCACTCAAAACTCAAGCGTTACTTAAAACTAGTTTAAACCAATCAAATGGCTTGAATCTAGTTTTAAGTAATGCTTGACTAATGAGCGATATTGAAACAGAGAGTACACCTATATTTGGGCAATCGCTTGGGCAACAGCATAACTCCAGCGTATTCGTATTATAGTTTTGATTATTATACACGTTTGCACCCAACTTTGTTTTCATTTAGTTTAGTCTTTCAACCTTTTATTTACTTTCTATCGGATTATAGAGTCTGTCTAATAAGTTAAACGACTTGGGTAATTATTATGATTTAAATAAATCTGATGTAGTCAACACGAGTTCAATAATCAAGGTTGATTAAGAGATAGAGATCATTGTTTACTAACAGAAGAAACTTATAAAAAGTACCGAATGTTTGTATTTTTTAAATGATTAAATATTATACATAATTCTCAAGTCGGTTGACTTATTAGACAGGTTATAATAATCTTTTTTTTTTATTAAAATGCTAATTCAGTTAGCTGGGAGCCCTGGAGCCCTGTAACATAGACATTCCTTCTTTTCCTTCCTTTTTCGGTAAGCAAGTACCTACTGTATTTTAAGCATTGTTATTTATTGCGTAATGGAGAAATAAATGCTCTTGATTTTATTATTTATTACTTGGCCAATCTCCGTTGAGCTTAATCACCGTATTCAATAATTCGATCGGGAGTATTATTATTTCCTTTTTCATTTGTACAAATATTGATTATTTTTAAATATTCCAAAACCAAAATAAAATATTTAAAAATACAAAAAATTGTGTCCCACCGGTATCGGGAACACGGTCCAAGCTACCGGCGGTCAGGACTCCAGAGAAAGGAACCTCCTGACTATACGAGCCGTGTCCAGGAGTACCACTCTCTGAATCAAGCCCTTGATCCAGTTGCTTAACGAGAGCTTCTTAAGGTGTTGGTCGCGGCTCTTGGCTATTAAGCCATTGGCTGAAACGACTATCGGTACAATAATCGCTGAATCCACTACCCACATGTCGACAACCTCGCGAGCCAAGTATACTTGATTTGTTTATCTTTCTCGGCTATCACGAGGTTCTCGTCATGCGGAACGGATATGTCAACAATTATTGCACGCCTCTCGCTTCGATCCACCACCACTATATCAGGCTTATTGGCTACAATAGTCCTGTCAGTGATGATGGACCGATCCCGTTACAACGTGATATCGCTATTTTATTATGTTTATTATATTATTGTTCGGGCGCCGTCGGCACAAAATAGATAGATACAGAAGACAATCTCATGTACTTCACTTTTTATACCTACGCTCGATGGACGCACACTAATGAGCGTTTGAGCCGGAACTGTTCGACGAGTGGTCCGAGACGCGACCGAGATATCGTGTCCGTGAGCGGTGTCTATGTGTGCGTTGCTCGAGCGCGCTTTGTATGTAGATTGACTTCTGTACCTATCTATTTTGTGCCGTCGGCTACCTTCGTCAATCATCGGGTTGCTGCGCGGGCGACGTTCAAAAGCGGGGCCGCGGGGCCACCACACTCCACTAGTGAGAACAATCGACGACATAAACGCGCCTTGTCTTTTCTATTTCTAAGCAATTGCACCTATGTCTAAAGGAATTCCTCTGGATATAAGTTTATCAGTTTTACAGTCAACTATTTAATTAAAGTCAAAGTTAAGACTTTAACAGTTCTATCTGACGTATCTAGCTTCGGAAAATAGATTCACTTGCTCAGTCAATCACCCTACATGCCTCGAAGCTGTTGACAACAAATTGAAAACTAGTTCTAACTAAGGCACTTGTGTAATGCCGGAAGCAAACACATAACTAATTAAATTTGACGTAGGTCACCCCTCTATAAAGTAAACCTAAATAAGCGCCCGGGCGCTCGGCGTCCGTCCAAATTCAAATCCTAAATTGCCTACTACCCGTACTAATTTGCAAAACTTTCAAGACTATGGTAGTGAGGATGCGAGACTTACTTTACAGTGTAATTAATAGTCTAATAGACTAAGCTTTAGGGTGCTTTTCCACCGGAAACTTTGCTGTGTGTTTGATATTCACCAATCATATTTATTGGTGTGGAAACGTGTTCAACTATATTTTTTATGGATGGTCGCGAGTGAGCTATGTGCAAAGCAGAGAACCATTTTTTTATTTTTTGAAGAAACTTTTAAAAAACGCCTGATTTTGGGTAAAAGACCAGGGAGTGGGTGATTCTGACCACCCCAATGATCACCATCAGTACATGGAATAGGGCCACGTGACCTCTTAAAAGACCACCCCGAGACTCGCTGTGTATATCGCCTATTAGGATACGTCCCTGAAGAGTCTGTCTTTCCCCTGAGCCTCGTTGTGAACAGCAGCACAGAGCAGAGTGCCTTCATCATCATCATCATCATCAGCCTTTTTAATGTTTCCACTGCCTCCTCACTAGGAGCGGGAATGGGCCGTCCACCACGCGGGCTCTGTGCGGGTTGGTAGTTATCACGCCTTCGAAACCTAGTACCTTCAACAGACTACTATTAACAGTAGGAACTGTCTATTTATTTATTTATGTACACACAAATACTTAAAAGAAAAGAACAATTACAGATAAAACAGTACAAAGGTGCTGCTTATTTCAACGAAATTTCTTCCAGCAGACCCGCGACAGGAGAGTAGGATTAGAAATGTAGACTCAGTGTGTATAGTAAACGAGTAATTCTGTCGATACATCGTAAAGGTCAAGCTACGTATCTTCTTCACAGAGCTACCTCACACAGGCACACCTTCATAGCATCAATAGAAACGTAGCATAGCTCATTTCTGAAAAAGCACCCTTAGGCTTCTTGTGTTATATTGGAAACAACAATACATTATATTATCAATACTTGTCAGTAAGATCAAGGGTAGAGATTATTATGATTTATGTGAAAGAGTTTATCTCTAAAACCAATCAAGAGAATTTACTAGGTTTATTAGCTCTTGGCCGAAGAATCTGGGGATTTGGGTGACTAGACTGTCTGTAACCTAAATTAATGAAATAAACTACAGTATAGACTAATTTAGGTGATCTAGACAGGCCAATTAATGAACTAGAAAAATAATCTTGGTCAATTTTTCTTTATTAATTTGTTTCTTGATATTCTAGTAACGCTGCCTTATTTCAGCCGTTGCTTTGGTAGGCCAGATATTTGTGACAAAATAGTTCAAAATCTGTTGCAAATAGTTTTCTTTTCGTTGAAAATCTGGTTCAAGTTTATTAATTGATGTAGGTACAGTATTGGTAGCATAAAGCGACCTTAAAATGCAACCAGAAGTTCTCTACCAGTCAACCTTTGAGTTTATTTTTTTTAAAGACTGCAGTTTGCTCACTATCAACTTATATATACACTTTACTTATATTATCTTTGTTTCACGAACATTGCTTTTTCACGACCAGAGGGCTGGCTCGTTCTTCGCTCAAAGATTGCCATTCAACGTGACAATGTTGCCAGTCTTCTGTGTATATTTGCGGGCGATTTTTTTTAGCCTATGCTATGCCGCTGCTGGGAAAACGTCTCTCCAACTTCCTCCAGTTATTTTTTTCCTAAGCCACCTCGACCAGTAGCAGAGGTAACTTAGGAAAAGCACATAGGTAGTCGAATAGGTCAACCCATCGCCTCTTCCAGATATAAAAATTAGATTATTTGCATGTAATTCTTAAAAATAAATACTTTTTCATGAAAACCATTCAAAAATACAGGCACAAAATACTTTAAAATCTCCCAAAATAAACTCTCACACTCAATAACGAATCCTAGCTAAACCCCAAAAATCACTGACCAATCAACAGAAACCTCACCACACCTCGCTGACCGCCAAATTACAAGTTTCTGGTCTGTTGCGATGCTATCAACGATATTGAAGGAACGCTATCTCGCCAACCGTCTCCATGTGGGTTCGACAATGGTCCCCAATTAATTGCTAACGATCGACCAAACTCATTACTTGGACACTATGCTCGCTTTCTTATCTTAATAGGATGAATGTTTTTGATATTAGGTCGGAGTTACTCGTGATTTCAGTGGAGGATTTTTTTGGATGAGTAAATGAGGATTAAGTCGGATTTATGTGGGGTAAAAGAACCAGTCGATAAAAAGTTTGTGCCTATCAAAGATTCTAGATTCTAAAGATGCTTGGTATTTATTTTTCAAAGGATAGGCACAAACGTTTTTTTTTATTAAATAACTTCTGACCCGTAGTACCTATAATATCAACGATTGCTGTTCATCTTACTGGTACGTAAGCGTATTCTTTGCAAAAAGGAATGGTCGATATCTACCACGACAGCCCCGTACCTCTTACTAGATATAAAATGACCTCGAATTTTTGGTCCTAAATTAAGCCAGTTTCTTCGCGATGTTTACCTTACCTTTCAAAAGGTCAGGTTAAGGAAATATTTTCAATTATTCAGAAACTTGCCCGTTTTTTCCTAAATCACAGTTTTTACTATTAGACTACTACTTCTACTTGGACAGCAGAAAGTCGATTGCTGAGTTACTGAGCTGTTCAAATAGTATCACTTTGTTCCAACTGTGATTTATGAACCGTGTTCGTTCGAATGCTACCACCATCCGATCGCCTCGTAAAATCCATAAATACTCCAATAACATCTAGATTTTACGACCGGTTAAACCCTAAACAAGAATACTACACATCCTGAACGCTCCCAGAATATCAAATGCCAGCGAATTAAGAAGAAAAGTTTCGGCACGTCACACTATGATTACAAAAACGCAATCGTAGGATTACTGGCGCCCTTAGAATGAGGACATAGAACAAGAATGTGCAGAAGTGAAACTCCCACCGCAGCTATAGTTTCAACATAATGGCATATTTACACTAGACCGTTTGCAAGCGGAAAGCAGCAGTTGCCTTTGTGTAAGTAAGCGATGATGTGATCGATGTGTGTGCCGTGTATGGCACGCCTAAGTCAGCAGGGAACTCAGTGTAAATAAAACATAAACAGGATTGTATCGGTCAATGCAGTTAAACTGCGTTCGATCAGTGTTCATCATATATATATAATAATTCATTTATCCACCAACTTGTGATATTGAACTTCTCAAATCACGCAAGTTTTTTTTTTTTTTTTTAATTGAGATAAACTAGTGCTTGACTGCGATCCCACCTGATGGTAAGTAGCGATGCAATCTTTGATGGTGAGGCGCACTAGTTTACTAAGTTGATGGTTGATCGAACGTAATATATACAATACGATAAATAAAATTAAGTTTTCGACGTCAATCAAGTACCACTCCTACGCAGTTGTTGGATTTTTATTAACACCCCTTAACTGTCAGAATTTTGACATTTTATAAAAGTTTATAGTTTGTTAGTGCATGTCCCAAACATAGTTAGGAACGATTTCTTACTATCAATTTTCAGTTATGGTGGCTTTGACAGGTCTCACTCTTTATTATTTCATTTCGGCGTACAAACAAATGAACATGAGTTACGCTTCTGTTACAATTTCATAATCTATGCCAGAGGTCTGAGATATGCCAGACACTAGACCAATCAACTTTATCAAACATATTCTTTGAAGTGGGCAGTGTCTGTCGATAATCGCGTACGCCGCGAGCCGTACATACTGTTACGCATCTGCTGTACGTTAGTTGACCTTTGGACCAGCATCTTTGATAAATGCAAGATAAATTCTCTGTGCTCTGATTGTGTGATTTGTTGGAACAGAAATAGGCTAGTGTTCGTTGTGTTGAATCACTTGAGTTTGATTTCAATAGCGTTTTTATCTTGGATACCAATTAGGAGTCCCCGCATCGCAAATGCATTCATTGTGCGCACAGTTAAAAAATGGTATTCCCTGTCGGAGTCTGTGTTTACTGATAGCATACCACCAGGGGGGGTTTTAAGTCAAGAATTGATAGGCTACTTCTACGCAAGCGTGCCAAATCATCGATTCGTTTACCATCAGATGAGGTTGAGTCCAAACGCGGGACTATCAACAATAAAAAATAGTTTTTTGGTAGCTAAACACACTGTTGATGTGGCTCAAAAGGCGGACCAATTGCAAAGGGACTGGACAGGACATGCCTCCAGCATGCCCGACAAAAAGTTGGTGCCATGTAACGAGCGACGAGATCGCGGTAGAGCACGAAAGACGGGACGAACTAGATTGATTTCGCCAGAACTGGAATTTCGCAAAAAATGGAAGGAGTTGAGGGAGGCTTTCGGCCAGAAACGGGCCAGAATAGGCTAACAAAAAATCAATAAAAATACTTAGGCTTTTCAGTATTGCTTAAACTCCATAATTATGGAGACAATACGCACTCGCACTTTTGGTCTTTATACATAAGAATCATGCATTTTAATGTATGCATAAAAAAAATCTTAAAATTGAACAGTTAATATATTCTAGCAATTTAATCATTGTGGCAATTCACATAAGCTGTTCAATAAATCAGACTCGCCTATGATATCAATAAACAATATCACCGTAATATAATAAAATTCCACAAAAACAACAGAATAAAAGGGAAAACACAAAGATACCGGACAAGAGATTGAACGAGACGATTTGTGCAATAAATCGTCGGGAATAAGTCGACGTGGAAGAAAAACGAAAAAGGAAATTATTCCTCAAGAAATATGTACAGGATGAACCTTATAACATAATCTATTAAGATTCAATAATGTCACTTTTCACTGCCCTACTGAGTTACCTTTGATTTGTGCTTTTAGGTTGTGTCAAAAGAAAGGGTTTAGTTAATACAGCGTACAAACGTACACACACTTTGTTTTCCATCAGCGTGTGTATGTTACAATTCCTATTTTTTTTTTTAAGTTTTGGCAGAAAATGTATCGAGTCGGCCATTAGAAAAACAATAATACAGATATCGGAAGTCGGTGTTTCTGGTTTTATTTGTTAGTTATTTAATATCGACGTTTTGAACGTTTTAGTGTTTTTGTGTCGTCGGTTATTTATTTAGTAGTAGTACCTACAGAGTTCATTTTATTTCACACTTTTAAGTTTGTGATACACTTATAGCCAGAGTATTACAATTCCAATTAGCTTAAACACTGCTAGGATAGATTCTTTTATTTTGATGTTCTCGTGCATAAATAGTTCTTTCATTACTCATACTCTGAAAGTAGATCTGAAGTTGCCTCAAGAGCGGGTTGAAAGTACTACTTTTCATCCCTAGGGAGTTGTACTTTCAACTGACAGCTGTCAAATTAATAAAAAAAAAACTAGTTCTATCTTCACATTTCTATCGAACCATGTTGCAAGTTTTTATACAGCCAGTCGATTACAGCACGATATAAAATTAAAATAACTTTAAAAAAATTCTAACTTTATAACTTTAAATTAAATAATATTTTATTTTTTAGTAACTTATTTTTTCAAGTATTTCTAAGTACATTAAAAATTTTTTCAGTAATGAGACCGTTTGGGTTTGGTCCTTACGAGACGAAAGGACGGCGAGCTACCTAATGCTCGTCGCCCAGGAAGCGCTTATCGCCGTGGACAGGTAGTGTTATATTTTTAATATTTCCGTGGGTAGTAGCATTTTCTGTCGTATGATGAAAGAAAAACATAGCGAGCTAGCTTTGAAGAAAATCTATAACGGGTAAGCCAGCAATATGCAGGAAACAACCTTGTTATACATAATTTTATTATGTATACAAATATTCCAACTAGTTTTGTCTCGCGGTTTTACTCCCATGACTTACAAAAGTAATTCTAAACATAGTAATATAATGTTAGATTTAGATACGTAATCATTTACTTTACTCTTTTTTGTGACCAAGAATGTTATTTATTTTGTATTTGATTATCCATTACAATAGACTAATTGTATTGATAACACCGAAACGTATTTGTAATTTCTGTAGTAAAGGTTTCGATGTAACATAATAGCGGGCGACAGCTTTCTTGATCAATTGGCATCGTTGAGATCAGGCGACGCACAATTTGTCTCTTGCATTATTGTAGCTACGAGAAATATGTTACGGAGATATTCGTAATAACTATCATGATTAAAAAAAAATATTAGATGTGAAATTAGCGTAATTTTCTGTCTGAATTCTTGACAATTCGAAGGATTGAGTAATAAAAAATAAAATTCGTCCATTGCAGGTAAATAACCCATAGAGAACAAAAATCTTATGCAATAAACAAAAAATACAATCCCAATAATAAATAATAATTTCAATAATGTCAATAAATAAAGAATAATAAATAACAATTTCAATAATGTCAATAAATAAAGAATAATAAATAACAATTTCAAAATGTCAATAAATAAAATTAAATAAATTATTAAAATTTAAAATAATATTATTTTAAGCTGAAGTTAGCGGTTTTATTACAATTTAAATAATGTAGCTTTTTATATTAGTCAAACAATGTTGCCATCGGATCAATTCTTCAAAAATTTTACACAATTAACAATGAAAAAAAAAATACAAAATGGTTGTATTTTAGAATGTACCAATTAAGTTTGAAAACTGGTTCTGCAATAAAAAGACAACCCACAGTACTTTTGATTCCAAAGCGAACTTCAAAAAAGGCCAGTCATTAAAACCTTTTCAAAGACAAGTGAAAACAAAAGAAGTACTACCATGCCTTTGTACCAAATGCTTACTCTATACATTGTGTAATAAATAAGCCTATACATCTGCAAATCATGCCGTAATAAAAGTGTACATCAATAGAATGCCGCGTTAGGTCGCCTTTGGGTGTCATAAGCGAAGCGAGTTGGCGACGCGACAAGCGATTTTTTATTTATTAAAATATTATGTAAATTATCCATATTTAGTAGTATGCATAATCTACATCTACTTATTTACATCTAAAGTTACGAGGTAAAGAATGCTTTTTTTTGTTTTTTGTTTGTAGGAGATAATCTCTGAAAGTAATAGTCCGATTGCTAAATTCTTTTCACTGATAGAAAGCTGCTTTATTCCTGACTGAAATAGGCATTTATTTACATGAGTGAAACCCTGAAACTAGTAACTAATATTGGAAATTTAATTAAATATCAATATCAATCGAATTGACTCCATATAGAGTGACTGGCAATTAGTGTACGATACTTAAACACGTGATTGTGCTCATGATAACAAACAATTTTTATTTTGGGAGCAAAGCCGATATCGCGAAAAAATTATCAGCTGTTCAGTACATTAGAGGCAACCATAAATGTACTGAACAGCTGATTTTTTTTAGTATCATACACTAATTACCAGTCAGCCTATATATAAAATTTAGCCAAAGGGAAGATATTCCCAGGATAAAAATATTCGGGACATGGTACATGGTCTATATCACGCTTATTGAAAACCAGACGAGAAAACTAGGCCGTTCATTCATCGTGGTACTTAGATAGGTTTTTTGTTAATTCTCAATTAATTAAAATAAGAACACAATTCAATTATTTAAGTTATTCATCGTAAAACTATCATTACATTTTTTTGAACCAATGCGATGAACGCGTCCATCTTAACTTCCTAAATCACATATACACACAACATTTATTATTCTGATTAAATATTATATTATCCAACAACGTATTATCAGAGATTAATATTTATTTTACATCAAAGAACCTTATGAATAAATCTCCAAAGTTTGAAGAAAACAAACAACCGTATCACGGCTCAAAGCATTCCAACTTACGATAAAACAATATGAGATCTTCATACATTATTTGCATATGGTATTTGCACTGAGCAAATACTCAATTCTGCTTTAGAATAACAGCAAATGGAAATGAAGCTTTAATTAAAATAATTTCGATTCTATAGAAGGTACAAGTTGTGCTAGACTCCTATTAAAACACAGAGTACGGAACGCGGCGTTGGCCGTGACAGGAGATGCCTTTGCTAGGACACACTTAAAAGTCACATAACTTATACTTGTTTGCAGGAGCAACGAGGTATTCAACATAGCCTGAAGAATCGCCAAAATTAAGTGGCAGTGGGCAGGGACATATTGCCCACAGAATAGATGGTCGATGAGGCCAAAAGGCTCAGGAGTAAGACCACGTACCGGAAGACGAAGTGTTTGAAGGCCTCCCACAAGGTGGACCGATGATTTGATGAGAGTCGCGGAAATCCGATATATGCGAGACGCTCTGGTCCAACAGTGGACGTGTATCAGCTGACATGATGATGACATATGTTTAAAAAATTAAAATTATTATGGGCTGCCATGTTTTTTTTTTAATTTTAGTTTAAAAAAAAAAACGTGTGGCACTCGGGGACTGCCGCGGTAAATCTATTGCATAGCATTTTTTATCAACTTATGCAATTATAATTATTTATTTATTTTATTTATGTAGTATTTTATTTCCTTTGTTTTTTTTTTCTTTGATATTAATTGAAGTTACACTTTTTGAGCGTGGTGACCGATAAGAAAACAAATGAGTGGGGGGTGTTAGGTTATTTTCGTTACGGAATTTCTAGATTCGGTCTTCACGCTCAAGGCCCGCGATAGAAGCTATGCAATAGCTTAAAAATAACTTTATTATAACTCAAATACAGAAAAACTTTCTAATCAGTTAAAAATTAAGTAAATTAGAAAAAAAGAGGACCTTTCATATCTAGTTGAAGACTAACTGTCAAATAACAGAATAAGGATGCACAAACTGAAAGGTGACGTCACAGCCATTAGGTTACGCGTGTACAAAAGAGATAGCCAGACCCACCACGCCTAGACTCTTCCTCATACCAATATTTCAAGTGCAGATAGCTGCTTTATTTAATAACCAATTTCGATTCTGTTTTCAAAAAATAGATTTGAAATGAACGTGGGCAAATACCCATTTTTTTCAGCAAATGGTAACGGAATACTCACTACCATCCTTGGTTTTTATTATTGTTTTTTGACAATGCCGCGATGAGTCGTCTAAGTACTCTATGTACTAAAATAATTTTGCTCCCTGGTTGAATGCTAGGTTAAGTGGTAGGTATTAATAATGTGAGAACGTATTATTTAAATATGAAAATTTGATGTTATTTAATTAAGGATCTCTAAGCAGGTGTTGTTTTGTGTTTAGCAGCTATATAAATTAAATTCTACAAGGATTATACGGTTATAATGGCTACGTTTTATTAGAATGTGGATGAATATTTATTGATATCTTAATATTAATATCATTATTGTTTAATTGAAATCTTAAACCAGATTTAATTATTATGTTTTCATGCCACACAAAGGGACTTAAGGGTACCTTTGCGTGGAATAAAGACTCTTAAGGTGTCTTTAGACGTTCTCTACCAGTCAAGCTTGAGTGGTGGAGGTGGAGAGTGGATATAGTGCTTATAAGGAAAAAGTTATTTAGAAAACAAACATACAACCGGAATATTACTATAAAGCCGGAATATTAATATTACTATAATATTACCGGAATATTAATATTACTATAATATTATTAATAAAGATACAAAAATATTTAAAATAATAACAAAAGTATGAGAACGCAGTTTTTGAGATGATTCCATTTTGTTTTTGTTTTTTTTTTTTTTTGGTTTTTGAACCGTTGTGCAGTGACTGTACCGAATAAGAGTTTTTCTATTCTATTCTCCTGTTAGCGTAGAAAATAATTCTACTTAAATGCATACTGACTTTTGGCCCTGATATCGAGAGGAAGCACCTCCACATAAAGATGGACTGTAATAAAAGGAATAATGAACAAAATCAAAAGTATAAGAAAACCAAAGCAGTATGAGACTGTTAGAAGAACTCAAGATTCCTAGATATTGAGAGTGACGCCTTTGGTAAAACCTAACATTAATACACAATGTTCTAGAGGTTACTCTTAGCAAGTCAGTGGTCTTTTGTTAACACCCTCTCTGTTTTTTTTGCCTGGAACACAAGGCCAAGAAGAAACATAGGAGTGGGTTTCCAATAAAAGTCTAATGAGCCCTTACGCTCCACCCGAGAGCGTGAGAAGTCATTGAATGATTTCCCACCTAAACCCTCTTCTCTTATCACTAAAGCGGTGTCCTAACCACATACCCCAGATGCCTCAGAACACTGCTACACGATATGATCACCCACTATCGTCTACCGACAAGCATGTTAGTAAACAATTCCGTCTGTTGCATGCCTTTGTTCTTTTAGCCCTCATAGTAAACAAACCATTTACGTATCATGTAACTACTAAGCACTCTTCTGAACTAAAAACTGAGTGAGGAAAGGATAAAATGTAGAAATAATTGTAATTTTTATGATAATCATATTTTAAGGTATGATCTTAAAGTATCTAAAGATCATCATCATCATGACTATTTCAGCGTATAGACGTCCACTGTTAGATATAGACCTCCCCCAAGTGTCGCAACAATGAACGGTCCTGTGTGTCTCGTATCCATCGTAAAATATGATATCTAAATGAAGAAGGTAGATCCTTAATGTAATTAATCTATAAAAAACTCCACTTAATATTATTAAAGCTGAAGAGTTTGTTGGTTTAAACGTGCTAATCTCAGGAAAGACTAGGTCGGGCATCAGATTGGGTGTCAAAGTAACTAACTAATCTATATACGAGTATATATAAATCAATGCCACTTTTCGTTGTAATTTTATAACTCAAGAACGGGCTCACCTGTCCAAACCAAATATTGAAAGGCTTTATTGATTATTCGGACTATTTAGTGGATGGTTTATGTGAAGTTTAGGGTAGAGTAAGGTAGAGTAGGATAAGGTAGGGCAGAGTAGAGTAGGGTCGAGTAGGGTATAGTAGGGAAGAGAGGGAGCGAAGCCGCGCGGGCAAAAGCCAGGTAATCTACAAAAAACTTAACTTAATATTATAAAGCTGAAGAATTTGTTGGTATAAACGTGCTAATCTCAGGAAATACTGGGTCGGGCATCAGATTCGGTATCAGACTAACTAACTAATAATTTATGTTTCTTCAGTGTAGCTTTGCGTTCCATGCCGCGTTGAATTTTCCTATTCGAACCAGAGTAACCAAGTTATTTGATTATTTCACGCTTAATCAAATCGCTCGAGTGATCAATATAAGCCCAATTGCAAACCCTATATTCAAGGACTAAAACATCGTTAGAAATTGATCATAAATGAATACAATAATCTAACTAGATCTAAACCTTTATCCGATCTTTGCGCTCGCCTTTATTCGTAGCAAAATATGTCTGCAATATTTAGAACGTCATGTGATTTTGAAAACAAAGATGTCTAAGCAAAAAGCTAGGTTTTATAAAATAACGAAGATAGCTTTAGGCATCAATATCGTTTTGTTTTATTAGTGTGAATGACACTGTAGGTACATTTTGTCTGGGGCGCAAGAACATAGGAGCACGAAATAGATAAGTTCAGAAATCAATCTACATACAAACGCTCGAGCAACGCACACATAGACACCGGTCACGGACACGATATCTCGGAGCATCTAGGCCCGCTCGTCGAACAGTTCCGGCTCAAACGCTCATTAGTGTGCGTCCACCGAGCGTAGGTATAAAAAGTGAAGTACATACATGAGGTTGTCTTCTGTACATATCTATTTTGTGATAGGAGTCAGTAAGTTTTTTTTTTCATTGGAAGATTGCTCACTTAAAAAAAAACGATAGATTTTGTGTTTACTTACACTTATTTATTTTTTGTTTACACTTTGAAAGCACGGACACTAAAATACTGTCTGTTGTTGTTTTTGTTCGCTTCACCAACTCACTAAGGACTGCCTCTAAATAAATAAAAACTTCTGATTTAAAAACAAAATGGCCAACCAGCGAAAGGCCTTTTTATATAGTGTGGATTATTGTGGACCATTACTTACAATGTTGACATAAAGAAAACAATAAAACTGCTTAAAATTCGCAAGAGAAGACCGAATCTTTGCTATATAGCTTCTAAACTTAAAGGCTTGGTAGCAAACCCCATACTTATATACTCAAATGGCCATTTGCTAGACAGTGATATATTGAGCCACTAACACAACCGGTTCACTCCCCCTCTCGCCCACACATTTTGCCCTGAAACCTTTATTTGCATTGACTTGTATTTGAATTACTTCCCTTTTACGAAGGTGCTCCTAAGTCAACAAACTTTCTTTTATATCTTTTGAACTACGCTTCACCTATTTCAAACCAAAAAATGAAGTCTATTTTGCGAACAATAGGTGCTGTTTTGCATTGTAAAGAAACGGTAAGTAAAAGTCTCATTAGAATCGTTCGACAGGAACATTTGGAGTGAGCAAATAGAAATTTTGTCAAAGATTTTAAGCTAGTTACTGATTGGTTCTAAAATAGCTCTAGATTTACCGACCTAACTTCTGTAGTTTATTATTCTTTGAATAATATTTTCCAGGGTCTACTCCCACACGAGTTCCAAGTGTACTTTACGTAGGCATAGCATACACAAAGTTTGTTAAGTTCGCTTCTTTTAATTTACTGTAAATATTTGCACTCATAATTAGATTCCTACCGTTTTTACGCAACTACAGAAAATTACCATCATAATATTTCCCACACAACGCCTACCCTTGATTACGTAGGTACCAACCAAAACAGTATCGATTTCAAGTATCAAGATGTCCAGTAGTAGACACATTTTTTTATGGTGGGAAAATTATCTACTTAATGACAACCCCCGCTCTGCTGCGGAGCGGGAGATTGTGTCAGACTCTTACTGACTAAAAACCCACCCCGTTCCTTCAAGCCTTCACACCAGGGCTCGAGCTATCTTTCGAAACTAACCCTGGCCCCGGTCCGGTAGGCTTTGACCCAGCTGGGGCCCCTGCTGTTGCTGACCACTCTTTGAGGCGCGCGGAAACAGTGAGCGCCTTCGTCGACATGGGCTCGGTCCGGACAGTTACCGGACGGTCGGACAGCGAGCTAACCTTAGCTCGCCGTCCGCAAGCTCGCGTCTACGGTGGCCGAAAATCGGGATCGTAATCTCGGCGGCGGCGAGTAGACACATAGCTATCACGCACTTACTACTAACATATCGTTAGCAGTGGCTTTGCTACTAACATTTCAGAGCTTATACCTTTGCTATACTAGATATGATCGTAGTGGTGTAGAATCGGCTGGCGAATAGCCCATTTGTTATTTGTGTGTTAGTAGCACTACAAACAGTCAAATAATTGTTGCTATAAAATCTGGTAGGATTTACTGAGAAAGTTACTCAAAATATATTTTATTTCTGGAATCTTTATTTCTGGATGTTAAATAATAAATTAAAACGACGTTATAATTAGTAGCCTAGGTGTTGACTAGACTTATAAGAATTTATTTATACTTGTAACATAATTGATGCAGTAGTTTTTGCACTAATTGAAAACATCGCTCCACATTTCTATTGTAATTTTTTTTATTGTTGATAGGTTCGCGCTTGACCGCTATCTCACCTGATGGAAAGCAAAGAAAAAAAAGCTTAGCTTACGTTTAGCTTTGCTTTAATTGAGACAAGTGCTAATTTATTGTGATGTGCGGCAAGTTTCTCGGTATCAACAACAAATGCGATTAGAAAGTAAAAATATTCAAAATCTTCTGCATTAAGTCCGATTTAAACACCTGCTATCGGCCTTAATTATGTCTATGGAAAGATTTTTACAATGATACAATAAGGGATTAAAGAAAAATCAGTATTTCGTTGCTTGATTCCCAAGAGTATTCGCCTATAAGCCTAATTTATCCAGCCACAAAGACCTGGCTCATTCAATATTTATATTAAAACTTTCCTCGTAGCCGTACGAAAACAAACACGGGCGTCTTATCTCCCAGTTTTGTTCAATCCCTAGCTCCCGACTTCTAAAAGGCATTTAGGTACATGAGGTACATCAAAGCCGTCTCCTTCCTTCATCAATTTGATTCTTCCTCTGTTCCAATACTAGTCACAATAAACTGGCTTTATTTACAGTACCTATAAAGTGTTTTATGGCCACTATTTATTTGGACGGTACAAATTTATTGTCTGTAATATCATCCCCACTTATCAAAGGAGAGTAATCGTTGAGTGTCGTCATCTGACACGTTATTAGAAAATACCGACTGGTAATCCGATATTTTAATGATAAACCTGATAGCGGTTGCGAGAAGAAATTGCTTTTAATACAGATGGAAAGTTATTGAGATTGACATATTAGCGTTGAGGGTGCATCAATAAATTACGTCAAATGTTTAGGAAGGGGGTCGCTGAAGTATGACTGCACTTGGGTAGTAATTAAAAATTAAATAGTCATAGTAGTTGTAGCGGAGATGAGAATGTTGAGATGGATGTGTGGTATGACGAGAATGGATAAAGTGAGAAATGAGTATATTGGAGGAAGTTTGAAAGTCAGCCGCCAATGACTGAAAAGTTGAAAGGTAATCAGTTGTCTTGGTATGGTCATGTGAATAGGAGGGATGAAGCGCATATTACTAAGAGAGTTCTGAGTATACATGTAGATGGATAGAGAGGGACAGGAAGGTCGAAAAAAGATGGATGGATTGTGTGAGAAGTGATATGAAAGAAAAGGGAGTTAGTGATAGTTTGACGGGTGACAGGACAGAATGGAAGAAGAAAACGTGTTGCGCCGACTCCAAGTAATATGGGATAAGGGCAGGAAGAAGAAAAAATTATAGTAGTTGTAGGCAAATCGGTATTGGTATCTACGAACGCAACACAAACTCTCTAGTAATGCTATCAAGATTTATCAAAATAAGTATTTTTTTAAATAGCTGAAATTGATTTACTAGCCGATCCCGAACATACCTACTATCAAGAAGTGCATTTATTACAACATGTAGCATAACAAAATACATAAGTATTAAAACACAAAATTGTAACTATCCACGTATAATTTAAAAAAAATACTTCCAATTCGTATCTGTGATGTTAAAAACTTGATATTCTCGTGACATAATTTGTGGTTGGTCCCTGAGTAGATTATATTCTTATATTTGCGGGTCTGAGATTGTTGGGTCTTAGGTATATTAACTGAAATTATGCTCAAGTCCTACCTTTCTCTGATTGAAATTCTAGATTGTTGGCGTAGGTAGGTACATATATTATACGCCCACAATTGAAGCCAGGTGTTACAAATGTTAGTCCTAATAACACAAGAAAATCTTATTTTTAAATTAGGATACGCGAACTCGGGCTTTATTTATGTAAGCTAGAATATCAAGAACCTTTTGTAGCAGACTTCGAAAAAGGAGGAGGTTCTCATTTTTTTTTTTTTTTATCATAGATATACATAACTTCGCTTTCATGATTTTTTAATATAATTTTAGTTGTAGTTGTACAGCTAAAAAGTGAAAAATATAAAACTATTTTATTTTCCGAAGTCTACTTGACAAATGACAGACATATTTTTTATATTTTTAAATACATAGGTATATACATATTATAGATAAATTACACCCAGACACAACAAATGATCATGCTCATCACAATCATTTGTCTTAGGTGGGAATCGAACTGACGACCTCCGTCATAGCAGTCAGGGCCACTAATCACTAGTGATTGGTGGCTGACAAAAAAAAACAACAAAATGATTTATAAGTCGATTTTTAGATTGTACATATTTTGTACTTTACCTATGCCAACCGTTTATTTTAGCGACTTCTATAATGGACCGTAGTCACACAAAATTAATGAAACTCAAGCGATGTACGGCATGCTTCCGCCGCGTTGATTAACCGATAAAATCGAGTTCATGATTCTATTACACAGTATCGGTATAGCCGCCGGCAAAGGTCAGGCTTCCTCCCGAAATCCGATAGAATCTAAATTCATACCACTTATCGAGAGATCCAACGGACCATTTTTTATCCATTGAATATTAACTTATCTGGGCACCTTCTGTAAAAGGCAATTATGTTTTCCATTGTGTTAGAGACAAGAATTGTTTTTTTTTTCAGCTTGTTAACTTAAGTCCAGCAATATGTAATGCTTCTGCAATAAGTTAATGACTCGGGCTTGCGGACGGCGAACACTATGTAGCTTTTCGTTTGACCGTTCGGTAACCGTCCGGACCGAGCCCAAGTCGTCGACGGTGCGTAGTTTTCCACGCGCACCTTAACGAGATGTCAGCAACCATAAGGACCCATCAGGGTTGAAACCAACTGGAGTCATGGGGACGCTGTACGCGAGACATCAGGACTTGAGAGAGGCTTACCAGTATGTAGAGTAGTGAACGTCTCAAGCCTGTGTCTAGCAGTGGTCGTCTTTCGGCAAAAAAGGTGATCCTTTCTCCTTCAGACCACTTCCACCATTGCTCTACTTTACCTCGAGGGTGGACACTACCATGGGTTCTGCGAAAGAGAACCCCGGGGCCCTGGAACGAAGGCAAAGAAGGAGCGGGACTGAGTTTTAGTCAGTAAAAGTCTGACACGCCTTTCGGCCCTGCTCAAGGGAGGGAGATATAATTGGACGATTTCCCACATATTAAAAGAGGCTAAGTTCAATGCAGTAACAAATAAAACAATAGATAGACAAACATCAGCTCATAGATACAAGTTTTCAGTTCATTGCTATTTCCTTAGAAGAAAAGTAAAAGAAATGTTCGCGCATACGCGTTGGCATGTGTCCATAATCCATATAGTGACTGTCGTATGTTACTGTTGCTCTTTGTTTGATTCTACTATCTCTGAGAGTACAGTACGGGGGATAGTAGGAAATGGAGGGTAGCGAAAGGGTTCCGTTCGTTCCATTTTTTCTATTTCTTTTTTTGTTGTTGTTAAAAGAATAGTATCTTACTAGGTATTAAATTAACAGATCAAGTTCGAAACGTAGCACTGCGGTCCAAAACGCAAATCGTCGATGTGGCTCCAAAGGCTGCCCAACTTAAATGGGACTGGGCAAGACATGTCTGCCGCATGTCTAACGAGCTGTGGGCGCGTAAAACGCTGGATTGGTGCCCGGACACAGCAACGCGGGACCGAGGCAGACCACGAAGGAGATGGCGGGACGACCTGGATGGCTTCCTTAAGGACTGGAATGAGAAAACGAGGAACCGTGATCGTTGGAAGGAGTGGAGAGAGGCCTTTGCCCAGCAGTGGAACAGTGTGGGCTAACAAAAAAAAAAAATATGGCTATATTTATGGCAGGCAGGTACTGCAGGTGATTGCAGGGTTATTAAATTATTATCTATTTCATTTACAAGATTAGTTTTAGTATATGAAACGCAAAACCTAAATATAGTGTTTAGAATTAGTAACTGATTTGATTTCAACAATATTTTAGTTACAAGTGGGAAACCACTGATACTAAGAACAACACAGGTCACGGCAGGTCATTGGGGTCATTAAATGTCAGCGCACAGCTTGCTGGATGCGGTAGCAAAACCACCCCTCAGTCGCTTAGATGGCCCGGTGACTATGTATTTGTGCGGTCAACCAGGTAACATAATAAGCTTATAATTTAGTAATTTTAACGACACAGAACATTATGAAATTTTATACATAGATTCTTTTCATAAAAATACGTACGATACGTATATAAATACGTGTTTCGGGTTCCGCATATATTAAAACTAACGTTGTAGACTTTTAGTTATAAAACAAACACCTGATTACATTATTTTACTACGCAAAAAGACATTCAAACAAATTTTCGTAAATTAAATACAGAAAAACACCAATACCTACTTCAATTCCAATATCAACTTAAAGGTATTCGTATGACATATAAGGAGTTCTGATTTCGATATTCGTTGCCAAATCAATTTTCGATTCACACCACTATTGAACATTTTTTTCGTAACTAAAGCCCACTCAAGTTTTTCTAAGGGATGAGAATTTCGTCAGAACTCTAGGCGCGACTGGAATACGTGAGATACCTAAAGGCCTGCTTTCTTTGTAGGATTATAATTATTTGAATTCTATCGAGGTAGACTGAATTTTCATTATTATAAGCACGACCTTCCTTTGAAATCAACAACCTTAGTTAGTGAACCTAACAATTTTCAACATTTTGAAATGTCAAGATTTAAATCGAAGCGCACGTAACCATAAAATATCCGGATCATTAAAATGGGATAAGGATGTCGACACGCGACGTTTTCCAACAAAAGCCAGGTCAGCGATTGTGAAAATGTAAGAAATAAAAGTCTGAAGAAAAGTCAAGATATATTTGTTGACTCCGCTCTTACAGATCTTTTTTACGAAGATCCGTTTGAGATGTTCCGCCTTATTATCGTTTGATTGAAACAATCGAGTTTGGGTTTTTATAATGATTCGGATTTATGAATTTCTGATAAAAATATGACTACTTAGAACGGGCGTTACTTCGACATTTCAATGCAAACAATCTACTTCAATTTTCCAAGACAATATATAGTACAAAGTGAAGTGTTATTAACATAGTTGTAAATCATAATGTAATATATGAGTACTTAGTTATTTTACTATAACTTGTTTGTGTGTGTGTGTTTTTTTTTTAATAAACAAGGACTGTTTCTTAGGTCTTTGGCTAGTTTCTAGCTACATCAAAGGATCAAACTATGTCCATGTAGCGTGTATTACTATTATTAATACAATAAATGAAAGCAGTCTTCTACCGGCAAAAGTCGTCAAATTACACTAAAGCCAATAACATCACTAACAATGTCTGATCCCCAGACCAAAAACAAACAAAACAGTAAGCCCAAAGTTCACAACACTTAAAGGACCAGTGTCCTTTAATTAAATTTCGTAATAAACATGAATATTCAGACACAGTAAGTAAACACACGGAAACTTGGTACACAAGTTGCCCACCGTTGGGACCGAACATTACTTTTTACTGCAAACAATTAGCATTTTAGGGGTCCTTTAACTCCTGTGATTAAATTGAGGTTGAGTGGCAACACAGGGGCAGATACGTGTAGCTTCATGTGTAATCCAAATAATCATACTAATATTATAAACGTCCAAGTTTGGAAGAGTGTGTGTGTTTGTTAATTCTTCACCCTCGAACGGCTGAACGTTTTTGGATGAAACCTGGGACACAGGTAGAACATGACCTGGAATGGTACGTACTCGTAGGTTATTTTTTTTATCCCGGGAGAATGTTGCCTTGTATTTTTTTACTTTGCTGGCAGCATCTAGTATTATACAACATAGTCTGATGTTCGAATGATTACTATTCAATCACGCCTTTATCTGCGGTTTCTCTCTATGGGAACTGTTTAAGGATATTAACATCATGATCATGACGGTGCCTTGTCAATATATCTATGAAAACATCATTGTACGTTAG
Organism: Mythimna albipuncta; assembly: GCA_929112965.1. Lineage (NCBI taxonomy): Eukaryota > Metazoa > Arthropoda > Insecta > Lepidoptera > Noctuidae > Mythimna > Mythimna albipuncta. Next base: position 16,853,509 of record OV815969.1, read on the forward strand.
AAATATGTAACCAAGATTATATGTAACTCAATATGATTTAAAAGAGTGTCCATGGAGTTTCTTGCACGTTCTTCTCCATCTACGTTTTGGAACGTGCAATTTAAATTCACTTTTTTTGGACTGACCGACATTTGACTATTCAAAAGTGCCTGCAAATGGTCTGTTTGGAATAAATGCTTTTGATTTTGATTTGTGTGACCAATCAGCAAATAATTTGTATCACTCTGGGTGGGGTGAAAGCGAGAATCAGATTTTTACCGAATAAAACCCACCTGTGATTCTTTATGTGTTTCTTTAGTTACCTTTTGCGTTCCAAGGACACGGTGCGGTCCAGACTTAGAGGATTCATTTGAAGATTTCTAAAAAAAAGTCTTAGATTCAAGACATAGGACACTTAGACATAGCGCGCACAGATGACTTTTGTCACTACGACAATAATTTTTGTAACTGTCAAGTCTTCAAGTGCGCGTACTACATACTGGGTTCATAAGCACGGTGACTTTTTTTCAAAAGTCACAGTGACCAAACTCACTAGTGCGCGCTATGGCTTATACTTTTTCTCCCTGTACGTACGTGTTTCACGCAGGCAGAAGCCGCAGGCAGAAGCTCGTAGGTATACAATGATTTAAAATTGTTTGTTTGCAGAACTTCCGATAATTCTATCGCTGATAGAAAGCGACATTTCGCTTCTTTTGCATACATTAGAGAAAAGCCGTGAATTTTAAACCTTTTTAACACTCCTGCGAAGCTGGAGAGGGTTGCCAGTCAAGAATAATTTCAAACAATTATTCCTATTTTAAATTACATTTTTATACATTGTGGTCTTTTTAGGCATCGTAAATGTTTACGAGTAGTCCAGCAAAACCCGTATAACGCGGAATATAAAGCGGATTATTTTCAGTGATTTACATAATTGTGTCAATTAATTATTTTTAACGGTACGTAGAACGCCATGTGTGAGAACGGTAAACATTTAAAGATCAAAATTTTGTTGTGACCTATTTCAAATTTTATACTCGTGTAACTCAATAACAGGAAAAGAGATATCGTTGTATTTATAAAGTCGAAGTGTGTCAGTGTTAGGATGAAGTCGATAACGCGTTTTTATATTAATTGTGCCAAACTCGTTCTACAGGATGTGATTATGATAATGCATTTAAAATTAACAAATTAAACAATATTCTCGTCTACGCTTCAATATATACCTAGTAGGTACGTTAAATTACAAAATCAGAAACAGAGGACATAAGAAAATTACTTTCTGAAAATTGAAGGAAAACACAAGAAACAAGAAATCAACAACAATCATACTTAACTTCTGAGGCGCGTTTTCATGAATGTTAGAGATCGTTCTGAAGAGTGCCAGAGTCGCGAAGGACGAAATTTGAATAATATTATTTTCCAAAAGTAATTTTCTCATGTGTTCATTTTCTGATTTTGTAAATTAATACTTATCTAAAAATACTTATATTTTTTAAGCATCTAAAATGGTTTTTTCTGATACACCCTTTAGAACGAGTTTCTAACAATTTATATAAAAACGCGTTATCGCCTTTATCAGTAACGAATTTCGACTTAATTAAACATTCCTTTGTAAACGCGTTGCCGCATTCTTCTCGCGTTCCGCTGGTCTATGAAAGCTTGAAAGTGTAATATGTGTACCTAGTCTTTTGACGGCCAAACTAAAGCGAGCACCTGTCATACTCCTTAGTAGAACACCGAGCTATCTTCAAACACAAACTTTAAAACAGGTGCACTTACTACCAAAATTAATACACACAGTACAAAGTTCTACAAGAGACGGGACTTAACACCTTACAGTACAAAATCTAAGCAAGCACCCCGACTCACAGTATAACATGTACAGAGCATTTTAGGGTTGCCTGCTATACTTTTTAATAACGTTTATTTAGCATAGTATAAGAAAGTAAACAGTAAGGGACAGGTTTCTGCAAACGTTAAGGACTTGCTCAATAATCAAAACTGAACACTTTCCACATGATGTTTTTTTTTTCAGAAAACGATAAAATCTTGTGGAAGGTGGTTCAGTTTCGTCTATTGAGCAAGCCCTTAAAGTTTGCGGAGACTTGTCCTTTACACCCTGTATGAGAATGTTCTATTTTATTTTCATTTTTATTGATGCGTTAAATAAAACTGATGAAAATAATGATTTAACTATTTTCAATACTTTTACATTGAAACACGGATACGTTCTAAAATCAAATCAATAAGAGTGGAGAATGAGTTGTCTTTTTATTTCAATTTAAATTAGGAGTGTAAAGAAATTAAAAAAAAAAAAATAGGGTAATCGAATAAATGTTAGTGTATGCATATAAAAATATGTCATCAAGCGAGAAAAAAAACAAACGTATTTTTCAAAACAAAACTTTGAAAAAAATATTTTTTTCTACTTTCAAATACTTTTGTTTCCCAGGTACTAAAAAAGTGATACGTTGTTATTTTTTAAACAGTTGGCAACCCTATGTACATACGTCGCACGTATATTAGCAAACGCAACAGTTTGCAAGCTCACAGTAATCTTCAATAGTTTAAACAAGAATAGCTGATGAAGGTTCCACCCCAGAACAAACAAGTTTCAAGGAGAATAGGATGGAACCCAACACTTGTAGGATACGTACGTTGTAGATAAATTACGGTCAGTAAACATGGAACTAGGTACAATGAGTACAACGTAAGCTTTTGAATAATTTTGCTAGCAAAGACCAAGCAGGGCCGGATTAGCCACAGGACATGTAGGTATAGCAAATAATACGGGCCCCACGTGTTATGTGGGCCCGCGATAGAACGTAGTCTATAAACAGAGAGAAAGAATTCAGCTAAGTACTTATGTAACAAGTTTCAAGGAAAACAGGATGGAACCCAGCACTTGTAGGACTACGTACGTTGTAGATAAATTAAGATCAGTAAACATGGAACTAGGTACAATGAGTACAACGTAAGCTTTTGAATAATTTTACTAGCAAAGACCAAGCAGGGCCGGATTAGCCACGGGACATGTATAGTAAATAATATGGGCCCCACATGTTATGTGGGCCCGCGATAGAACGTAGTCTATAAACAGAAAGAAAGAATTCAGTTACTTATGTAACAAGTTTCAAGGAAAACAGGATGGAACCCAACACTTGTAGGACTACGTAAGTTGTAAATAAATTACGGTCAGTAAACATGGAACTAGGTACAACGAGTACAACGTAAGCTTTTGAATAATTTTGCTAGCAAAGACCAAGCAGGGCCGGATTTGCCACGGGAAATGTATAGCAAATACTACGGGCCCCACGTGTCATGTGGGCCCGCGATTGGACGTTATTTAGAAAACAGAAAGCAATAATTCAGCTACTTATACAGGGATATTTATAAAACACTAAAAACCTTGCAGGACTGTATACTGTTATCAGAGACCACAACTTTTGTTCTCCAAAACATAATACATTTACCAAAAACCAACCTTTAAGAATTCGTCGTTCTATCTAATAATACATTTTCCTGCTGCCTGATCCTCTTCGTTATTTCAAATGTTCAATTTAAATATTTCTATTTTTGTATGAAAATCTGATGAACTAAAATATGATACAATTTTAAAAGTCATAGAACAAAAGTTGTTGTTTATAATGTTAGTAACATAGGCCTTTTTTAATGGTGGGAAAAATCATGCTTTGACATCCACCGCCCTTGGGCGAAGCGGGAGATAGTGTCAGACTCTTACTGACTAAAGACCCACCCCGTTCCTTCTAACCTTCATACCGGGGCTCGAGCGCCCTTTCGGATAACCCTGGCCCCAGTAGGCTTCGACCCGGCTGGGTCCCTACTGTTGCTGACAACTCCTTGAGGCGCGCGGGAACAGCGCACGCCGTCGACGACTTGGGCTTGGGCGAGCTACCCATTGCTCACTGTCCGCAAGCCCGCGTCTACGTTGGCCGGAAATCGGAATCAGAATCCCGGCGACGGCGGCGGCGATAACGCCGTTGCCTGATGCGTTCGGCCTCCTCCTTTGCGAGCATTTCTGCTTTGCAGAAGTCGACAACCGCCTGCCATTCCTCAACCCATGTTAGCCAGAACTCAGATGATCAATATGCTAACACGTTGCTAAGGGTCTTAGTAAAAATTCCTACAAACAGTCCACACTCTTAATTCGGCACTGGATCAAGAAAAGTTTCGCCTTATTCCTTGGTCAAAGGACCCGGACCGCAAACCCTTGCGTTGCTGTGATATCATTTTAAAAGACGACTTTATAACGGTCTTTAAACTTTTGCTAGGTTCATTATGTGAAGGGGGATTTATTATATGAATAATTTATATAAATAACGTAGGATGATGTTTTATTACTCAATTAGAGAGACTGTTTTGTTGAATTTGAAGTTGAAATTTGACAAATATTTGTAAAGCACTTAAATAGTGCTTCCGGTTCTGGGTATCTTGTTTAATTGTGAGTTTTAATGTGTGCGAGTTCAATTCACGAGGAAGTCCTAAAAAGAAGATAATTAAAAAAAAATGTTGACAAAAAGTTATTTTATTAAAACTCCCGTAGACAGACACGAATCGAAATTGAGGAACCAACGACATCTTACTGAATGATTGAAGTAATATTACTTTTATGAAGTGATGTTACATTGAACAGTTAAAACATTAACCAACCTAGTTTTCTACTTCAATTACTAATGTTGCATCAGAAATAATTGTTACACAACCTAAACCCATCATCAACTATAAATTCTAATTCAAACTCCGATAGAACGCAACACACTTATAAAAACGGAACTGCATTACAATTTCATACCTAGTAATTTCCAGTCGTTCACACTCAATAATAATAAATCATTCACCCCATCATTACTCGCCGATGTTCTGTTGTCTTACTGATGATATGGACACAGTATATTCGGACACAATGTCTGAATAAACACATTTTTATTTCAATATTATTTTCACTGACGATTCGGACACATACTATTTAGTACAGTCAGATAAAAAGCTTTAAAATATGGCGAAAAAAGCGTTACAAAACTATTTTAGGCTACCAAAAGGAATTATGGTAGAACTACACTACTCACACGTAAGCCACACACGCCGATCTGAGCGCGTCGGTCTCCATAGACTTTATATGGAAACTAGACTTGTAGAGCTACACTTGATACAAGCCTCGCGACGTTTTTATACGGCTTATGTTTAACTTACCACCAGATATAGTAACATATAAAAGACAAAAATAGTAAATGATCACCAAAATTAAACCTACATTTTAATGTAAAATTATAACCAGTTTTAACATCTCGCTATCCTATTTAAGCAAAATGAATCCAAATAAAGCATCGGCAGAACCCCATGGTTACGGAGATATCAGTAGTTAAAATTTTGAGGTTAGGTTAACTACCTGCCAAGCAGCAGCTCTACGGGGCTAAAAAGAGCCCATTAATTTGCTCGCTAAGATTTGGTTACCATTTACTACATTTGGTGTTCGAATACAATTTAAAGTACAGTCGTAACTAAAATACTATTGTAACTTTAGGATTTCATTTTTTTGGTGTCAAGTAATATATTTTTGACAAAAGAACTAAGGGTACCAAAGCGTTTTATGTTGGTCATTATATTTAATCCCTTTTTATACGTACAAATCAGGCGTGACTAAGTGCGTCGGTCTAATGTAATTCTATTCTAGCTTTAAGGCGACAAAATACAATTCTATATATATATTATATTTTAAGACTAAGATTTTTTTTTTATCTTACTGTACTAAATAGCTTCAATACTCGTGTCCGAAACGTTAGTGTACAAATATCTACACTAATAACAAAAAGATAAAGTTGTTGGCGAATTTTTTTTCCCCGATACAAAGCTACTTTATTCCTGAGTGACATATATCTATATTTTACGTAAGCAGGTGAAGCCGCGGGCAAAAACTATTGTTAAAAAAATAGTGTCGGTTTGGACACTGTGTCCGAATCGTCAGTAACTCGATCCGTTTAACTTGCACCCACGTGTAAGTTTTCATCATTCATTTGAACAAATATAGGATTTATTAATTGCTCGGTTTTAATTGGTTTGTTATTAGTTCATGGGTTGGGTATTCCTAGACTGTTTGCCGTTTGACCACTTACGATTTCATCTGTTGGAAAACGATGATGTGGTCGACGATTTATTTATTTACCGTTTATTTCTGTCGTTAACCTACATTGTTGAATTTGCCTATTGTTTAGAGAAAACAAAAAAAAATATTAATTTATTTTCAGTTTAGCTTTACTTCCTTTTTATTTTATTAGTTGAATACCCATCATCATCATCATCATCATCATCATTTTAGCCGAAAGACGTCCACTGTTAGACATAGCCCTCCCCTCCCCCAAGCGTCGCCAACGCATTCCCGCGACTCTCACCAGGTCGTCGGTCCACCTTGTGATTTTAATACTACTGTAAATAAATCTGAAGCCACGGTTACCGCAGTGGTGATGCGATGGGCTGCTGCGTCCTGTGTCGGGAGTTCAATTCCCGCGCGAACATCATCACAACTATCATCATACAGATATATGTTTCAGGTCTAGGTTTCTTGTGTATGTGAGTTCACATTTACCCACAATACAGGAGTAGGTAATTCTTAGTAGGTCAACGTTTTTAAACAAAACAATTAAATTAAAAGCAAGCATGGATATCACGATTTGTCTGCTCATCAGTAAAAAAACACAAAAGCATTTATGCAAACACGATGAAATCTATTACCAATCAATTAAACAAACATTTCATTCTCACTGACATTAGTCATTTACGACTCCGTTCATTCATCTCTATGACATAAATAGAACGATAGTGACCGGTACGAGTACGTGCGTGGGTTTCATTCAACTAAATTCATTATAGTAGCACTGTTAGATATACGTAGACAGAGCACAGACCATAGAACGCGTTGTAGATACAGTCCATACAGAGCAAGCGTGTCCTCTTAGGTAACCGCAAATAGAAATAATTTACAAATCCGTTAATAACGATATTAGATACAGTTAATAGTCGGCGTAACTACCTACAGGTCATTGAACTCGAGCAGCTGACGTTTTCTTAAAGAAATTTATTTCGTACATGCTAACGTTATTAGATACAGTTAATACTCGGCGTTACAAACTACCTACAGGTCATTGAACTCGCTCAGCTGACGTTTTCTTAAAGAAATTAATTTCGTACATGCATAAATTAATACGAGTTTTGAAAAAAGGGTACTTTATTTTTTAATTTTATCTTTATAAATTGATAGTGTTTCATGTACCGGATCGACCCTCCGCGGGATTAAAATGATTAAAATTTAGCGGTGTATTATATAGATACTTTTATATTCCTAAAAGACCTTTTAAAAGTGGAACATAACTCAATGAAACCAGGTGGGTTATCCTATAAAAAATCTCACAATTGTTTACAGAACATACGTCCAGTAGCACAAATCTAAATGAACATTTATTACAAAAGCACTTTAGCGGCTTCAGGAAGATTGAAATGTATTTCCCAAGACAAGAAACGATTAAACTGTAATCATTTAACTCGGCCTCTCAAAAAATAAATTAAAACGCCTTTTTACCTCTTGACTTTTATTGTTCAGAAACCTAGCGGACTTCCTAAGGACTGAATAATACAATCTTCATAAAAACGCTTGGTTGTAAAGACGTAAGGTCAGCATATTACAAAAGCACTTTAGCGGCTTCAGGAAGATTGAAATGTATTTCCCAAGACAAGAAACGATTAAACTGTAATCATTTAACTCGGCCTCTCAAAAAATAAATTAAAACGCCTTTTTACCTCTTGACTTTTATTTTTCAGAAACCTGGCGGACTTCCTAAGGACTGAATAATACAATCTTCATAAAAACGCGTGGTTGTAAAGATTGTAAGGTCAGCAAAATAAATTGCAATGTATCTGAGTTAAAGTAATTTATTTTAAAGCCTCCTACAAGGTGGACCGATGACCTGGTGAAGGTTGCGGGAATCCGATGGATGCGGGACGCACAGGATCGTTCATTGTGGCGACACTTGGGGGAGGCCAATGACCAACAGTGAAGGTCTATCGGCTGAAATGATGATGATGACGATTTTAAGGGCTCCGTACACAAAAGGTAAAACGGAACCCTATTACTAAGACTCCGCTGTCCGTCCGTCTCTCTCTGTCTGTCCATCTGTCACCAGGCTGTATCTCATGAACCATGATAGCTAGACAGTTGAAATTTTCATAGATGATGAATTTCTGTTGGCGCTATAATAAAAAATACTAAAAACAAAATAAAATGAATATTCAAGTGGGGCTCCAATCGTGATTTTGTTGTCGTTTTTTACTACGTAAGTACGTTACAGAACTCTTCATGCGCGATTCAGATTCGCACTTGACCGGTTTTTTTTTTAATTTCTTAGCTCATTATCTAGACGCCGCCGAGCTAGACAGGCTAGACAAAAACGAAATGAATGTTGAATTAAGAATCGAATAGACAAACTAATTCATCTTTACTTCTGAGCCTGATTAGGCATTATATGCGGGTAAATTAACCTTATTGGTATCTTGGTCACCTTCAGTTATATAGGATGGCTGACAATTAGTGTACGATACTTAAACACGTGACTGTGCTCATGATAACAAACAACTTTTACTACGGGAACAAACTTGACATAACCAAAAAAAATCAGCTGTTCAGTACATTTATGTTTGCCTAATGTACTGAACAGCTGATATTTTTTTGCGATTATCATGAGCACAATTACGTGTTTAAGTATCGTACACTAATTGCCAGTCACCATATATATTTTATTAAACTTACAAAATTCAACGGTTTGATTAAAAATACTTCACACACATAACTAACTGAAGCCGACAAGAATTATTATAGATAACTTAATATACAGCCATGCCTATGCCTACCATAATAGGTACATTGTAACAATAAAATATTCAACATAACATAAATAAAATATAATACCCCCTTTTTTAGTTTAAGTTCTTATAGTCCATCCTAAAGTTGTCTGGAAAAGACCGCCATTTGTACCCATAGATTTAGGTTTCTGTGTGTTTACCATCAGTTGGTATCGCAGTCAAGCACTAGTATTTTATATAATTAAAAAAATGTTGCTGCTGAGACCCTTCACCTTTCAATCGTGGAAATTACAGACATAATAGAAAGACAATAGGTGCGCGAACGTCGGCGTTCGCTAGGGGTTTAATGAATTAAACGGCGCAAATACTGTAACCTTATTGGTAATTGCAGTTTTGAGCCGTTTGGGGTCGAAACGCTTGGTTCATGGGGTCCGAATGCGCGTCTTCTTTTCAAGGAAATTTCACGCTGACTGATCAACACCTTACGTGACCAGAGGGCTGGCTCGTTCTTCGCCCAAAGAGTTAGCATTGCCATTGAATGTGGCAATGCTGTCAGTCTTCTTGGCACATTTCCGAATGACGATGGATGATGTGGAGGAGTACTTTGACGCCTGAGCGTAATTTGTCATTTTGTATTATATGTATTTATGTACATATATGTCTACGTATTTTTTTTTAAATAAAGCAAAACCAATTCCAAAAAAATAAATTTACTATTTTGGTGTACAATAAAGTTCATTATATATTTTTTTCATATACTTATTTCATGATAGTCTATGCACGCTTACCCTACAGGTGTTTTACCCAGCATCTAGGTCACTAAGTCACTAGGATGTAGGTAGGTACACTTAAAATGTTTTAAAACTAAGTGTAGTGAAACTTTTGGCCACTCGATCAGTCAAAGTCACGCGAAGAAGTAGTGTCGACCTATTTACCGACTAAGAAAAATACGTGATTCTCCGACTTATAAGGGAATTGGATTGGAAATTTGATCGATAACTTATAGGTACATGGATAGTTTTCAGCGAATTCCATAAGGATTTTTATTTATTATCAATAGTTAGGTTTGCTTCAATTTATTTTATTATCGTCAGTGACAATCGTCAAAATTAAGTGGTAGTGGGTAGGCACATTGCTCGCAGAACAGTTGGTCGATGGGGCCGAAAGGTTCTGGGCACGCCACAATCATGGCGGTAAGTCCCCTCTTTGAGGCGTGGCTGGAAAGACCTCACGGCGTCCTTACCTTCCGCATGACGCAGGTACTCACCGGACATGGTTCGTTCGGGAGTTTCCTGCACGGGATTCATGCGGAAGTGACGCCCGGGTGTCGCCACTGTGCGGAACGCCCGGAGGACACGGTGGAGCACACAGTCGAGGTGTGCCCTGCTTGGGCGGAGCATCGCCGTGCCCTCGTGGGCCCCGATCGGCGGCGGAGACCTCTCGCGCCGGGCCTTGGTTGAGGCCATTGTCCGGAGCGAGGAGGAGTGGCATGCGGTCGCCGACTTCTGCGAAGCAGTAATGCTCGCAAAGGAGGAGGCCGAACGCATCAGGCAACGGCGTTATCGCCGCCGCCGTCGCCGGGATTCTGATCCCGATTTCTGGCCAACATAGACGCGGGCTTGCGGACAGTGAGCAATGGGCAGCTCGCTGTCCGGCCGTCCGGTAACTGTCCGGACCAAGCCCAAGTCGTCGACGGCGCGCACTGTTCCCACGCGCCTCAAGGAGTTGTCAGCAACAGCAGGGACCCAGCCGGGTCGAAGCGAGCCCCGGTATGAAGTCTAGAAGGAACGGGGTGGGTCTTTTAGTCAGTAAGAGTCTGACACTATCTCCCGCTCCGCCCAAGGGCGGGGGATGTCAATGCATGATTTTTCCCACCATAAAAAAAAGGGCCGAAAGGTTCTGGATTGGCGACCGTCTATCGAAAGGCGCAACTTTAAAAGACCTCCTACACTGTAGACCGATGACCTGGGAGTCGCGGTAATTCGAAGAATTTTCAGAATCGGTTCAGTAATTTCTAAGATTACCTCCTACACGCAAATTTTTAAATTTTATCTGTTTATAATAGGAGATAATAACATGAATTACAAGTGGCTAATTACCTATAATAAATAATTGACTAGTAAAATTACTTAAAGAAAAATAATTTAAGGCGCTGCTGTACCGACCTTATTCGAGATAAGGATAGGTACATACATACACAACAAACAAATATAAGCCATGCGGCACAAACATTTATCCCTTGCTTTGTCCATTCCATATACACGCAAATGGCGCAATGCACACAGAAGGATGCGGCAGGACGTAACGTAAACTGCATGTCCGCGATTGCGTACGGGAAGAAAGTCCTTTGTCAGATTATAAAAATCTTCTAAAAGCCTCTTAGAGCGGAATGTTGTAGATCAAACGAACAGGAATTATGTTTTGAGCCGAGGTTCCATAATGCACACACTTTAAACTTTGTTCGCTATTTGAAATAAGAGCAGATTTTACAGGTGGCCAGTGTTTTTGAAAATATCTTGAAATGGTTTTCAAAAATTTTCCGATCGAAACCGATCCGATTTTTAACCAAATTGGAACTTTTATACCCTTGCAAATTTTTATACTTAGGTATACAAATTATGTTAAAACCTGAAAAATACTTTTTTTTATCACATATTTAACCGAAGACAACCAAACGACCGCGACACACGATAATTATATATCGAACGCAAAGTTTCTTTACGGCCGGAAGTTCGGCAGATTTTCTTCCGAAACCGAAGCTGATAGTGAAACTAGTTTTTATTGCCGTAACTTGTCGAAACCGAATCTTCGGTCGGTCACCAACTGATCGATGATATTCTCGTTCATTTACTACGTTGGTTTTTTAAAGTTGGTTTATCACGTTTATTTAATCGCTTTGCAAACCGTGTGTCATATGGCACTTCTTTATTTTTTAATAATCAAACACCATTGATAGTAAACCAATAATCTAAATTTTTCTTCATAATACTTGCTTGCAGTACTCCGCAGACAACCTCCTTTTTTTTAGTTTAAATCCATCCTAAGATTGTCTGGTAGATATCGCTGTCAGCAATAAGACCTCTATTTTACCCATATATTTAAGTTTCTGTGAAATTGTTACTATTTTGGAGTACAATAAAGTTTATTCTATTCTATTCTAATCTCAGACCTTTCACTTACACACAAAGATTAGGTATCTCTTTGTTGACAAATAGGTTAGTTTTCTGACCTAGGGGTAGCTTAGTAAAACGGATGGGCTCATCTATTCTTAGTTAAGGACCTTAGGAACGCTCTTCGTAAATAGTCTGAGGCTTAATGTGTAAATATGAATTAGATCCATACGAATTTCTACTTGATACAATAGTTTCATCATTATCTTCCGGCCTTTGTCTAGTTGTATTTGGTGTCACGCTATCATTAACTCCCTTTTGTTTTATATCACTTTTCACACAATCAACACTTGATATAATAGTTTGATCCTGTATAAACTACTGGCTATTTTCCTCTGATTTGCTTCCCTGAAATGAAAATGGTGCATTTTTGAGGGTAAATAATAACCTTTTTTTTCCGATGGGTTAAATCATCCAATGACAACCCCCGCTCTTGGGCGGAGCGGGGGATAGTGTCAGACTCTTACTGACTAGAAAACCCATTCCGTTCCTTCAAGCCTTCATACCGGGGCTCGAGCACCCTTTCGGATAACCCTGGCCCCAGTAGGCTTCGACCCGGCTGGGCCCCTGCTGTTGCTGACAACTCCGTGAGGCGTGCGGGAACAGTGCTAACCTGCCATAGGTTAAATGATGATAAACCTATGACACTGTTGTATATAGGCCTATACTACGTGTCGCCACACGGTCCTGTGTGTCTCGCATCCGTCAGTTTTTGTATATGTAATGTTACTTTTTGGTGTAGAATAAAGTTTATTCTTTTCTATGCCATCGGATTCCCGCAACTCTTCAGAGATAATAATTATGCAACTTTCTTTAAATGAAAGAAAATCAGTATTTTCGGAGACATATAAACAACTTTATTAGATAAGATTTAGATATGGATCAGATCCATATTATATTCCACTTCATTAATAATTATTTTCTTTCTACATAAATATTATTTCCGCCCACCAAACTGCTGGATAAACAAAACAAGGATGGATGGCTTGTAAAGGAAACGATCATTTAGTTAATTGGCTAAATACAATGAAAGACCCTCAGTTACTCAACAGGTGTAATTTGCTGATTACGTGTGAATACGTTCCGGAGATGTGTGACACTATATGGGTAAATACAGAAGCTTTAGCCACAAAACAGATAGGTACAGAAGTCACTCAAAAAAAACAAACAAAAAGACAATCTACATACAAAGCGCGCTCGAGCAACGCACACATAGACACCGCTCCCGGACACGATATCTCGGAGCGTGTCGGACCACTCGTTGAATAGTTCCGGCTCAAACGCTCATTAGTGTGCGTCCACCGAGCGTAGGTATAAAAAGTGAAGTACATTCATGAAATTGTCTTCTGTACATATCTATTTTGTGCTTTAGCCGTTTTATGACCTAAAAAGCGTTCACTGTAGGTCTGCATAAAAAAAAAAAAAACTACACAATGCTTGTAATTTATTGCAAAACATGAATTGTAGATTAAATCGATAAAACGATTTAATCTGCCCTTCATCCTTTTGGCTGTCATTCGTAGATCTTTGACAGTCGATACATACAGTCAGACGCCTGAAGTTCTGATCGTTAGTCTATCCAAACCATATCATTTTGCCCAGTAACTGGGTTCTGGAAACTTGATAGGCAGTAGCTCCATGAAAATGGTGGGTCAAATTAGACTGAAAATAGACCCAAAGCTAGTTGAGAAAAGGCTAGGATGATGATGAAGTTTTTCTGCAGGAAATCCATAACAATAATATTTATAGTTAAGTCAAACTTTTCTGGTCATAAAACTCTCTTCTCGTCTTTGATCCATCAAATCAATAGGAATTCAGGTAGCTTGAAAGCCTTTTACGATAAAAATGTTCCAAGAATTCAAATTAAAGCTATCACGTTTTACCCGACCTTCTCAACTATAAACATTGAACAAGCAAATTCTAATTTAGTTATTTGTTAGAAAACGGATGGATTTACCCTTAATGGAAAGGTTGGTGAAATGCCAGGCATTCTTGTCTTATTGTGCTATACGTATTCTACACATTGAATCTAAACAGGGAAGGTGCTTTGCTGGGTTGAATAAAGTGAATTAGTGACACAAAGAAGACAGCAATAGGACCTTTCATTTCTGTTTTCAAGTTGCGCAGAAGTAAAATATCGGGTCTCTTTAGTGGTATGACATGAGACGCGGGGCGGGGACTGTCAGTGATTGGCTCGACGCGCCATCGTGTCATAGACGTCACTCGTGATTCGTTCCCTGCGCTTGTTGCATGTATCTAACAACGACGACGATTGGCTCGCCGATGTATGGAATGCGCAAAACGATCCTCACTCTGACGCCGAGCGCTCAAGATTCGTGCCGGTACCTATAGAGAACCGTTATTTGTATAATGTGAAGAAGACTTAGGCAATACAATTAACGTTGGTACTGAACGAAAGTTGACTAATCCATTCGTTAAGTGTAAAGGTTGTTGTTGTTGTTGCGCACTGTTCCCGCGCTCCTCAAGGAGTTGTCAGCAACCAACACTAACTAGGTCGAAACCTATTGGGGCCAAAGGTCTAGTTCCGAAATAGAGGCTCGGGCCCCGGTATGAAAGGCAAGAAGAAACGGGGTGGATTTTTTTAGTCAGTAAGAGTCTGACACTATCTCCCGCTCCGCCAAAGGGCGGGGAATGTCATATGGATGATTTATACCCACCGAAAAAAAAAGGTTTAAAAACTCTATGATTTATCTACTATCTTATCAACAAGCCCATTCGGTTATTCACAGAATCCATATCTAAGTATACAAGAAAGTAAAAACTCGAAAAAAAAAAGAAGATTCGCAATAACACAAGGTAAACACTGGCTGAATGGAAAAATACTTTGCATACTTAACAACAATAGATAAAAATACTTGCGCATCGGTATTTCCATAGCAACCAGTAATTGGGAACCACTCATTGTACAATAAGAGCATCCAGTCAGCATACCTTTGTCAGAACATTCATTGTGCTCCCCCTATTATTGGAAAGTTATGAAAGGAAATACACGTGAAAGAGATAATTATCAATCATGATGATTGAGGGACTAAAGCTCCTTATCCGTAAGAATCTATTTTTGTTTGAGGGCTAATAAAGAAGATTATTTTTGGAACGGTCCGTGAAGAACAAGATAGAATAAAAGAAAGAACATCTGTGTTACAACGAAATGACAATTGAAACGTAGAAGATCGAATAAGGAACAACGGATAATGTTTGCTGTTTCAATTAAAAATAAGAGGACAATTTATAAGATAAATATTTAAAATGTAAAACTATAAAAGGGATTTGGGAAAAATACTTTAAAAGGAATATGCTAACAACACAATTTGTTCTTATAGACAATACAAATGACATTTTCAAATAGGTTAGCGGAATCAAATTCGAAGAAAACTTTTTATGCAACCGAAGGTGGACCTTGAAACAACAAAAAGACCGAACAGTGAAAATAGAAATATAAGACAACAACTTAATTTTTGCATTTTATGATTTTCAATTAAATATAATATTTTTATTGTTATATGTGCCCTCATTATTAACAGCGAACTGGAATCCAATTAAAATATTATTATCCCGGGACAATCAAATGTACTCTTATTAAAATCAGTTTACACTACATTACCAAAAACTCTTTGTATCAACAACATTAATTAACATTTCAGAAATGCACCAGGATTTGCAGCAGATCAAATATGAACACATTTCACAACGGTTAAGCGAACAAATAAACCCATTATTGTAATGTCAATCAATTCATTTACATTTGAATCATTACATTCGTTATCTCGAACAACGGTCATTAATCAGAAATAATGGTTTCACTTCATGTCTGAAACTTCGAAAGATATAAACCGTTTGGCAGGAGATAGAATTGACAAGGTAGAGCAGAAATATCACTTACAAAAAAAGGACAAATTGAACCGTCTAGCCTGAAACACGTGGAAGAAATTGTATTAGTATATATGAAAGTTTTCTTTCATCACAAAAGAGCTCCTTAAATAATACTTGTTGAATCAAACAAGAACAAAGATAAGACAGTATAAGGAGGAGCAGACGATATAAATCATCATACAAATATGAGTAATGCTACGATAGCTAATTCGAAGTACGTAATAAAATCAGTCATAGCAATTAGTTTCTCGCCGGACATAATCCAGTGCGACGACAATACACGCTTAGACAACGTGAGAATTAACTAATATCAATTAGTCATACTAATCCAAAATTCAGACTTGAGCAATGTCAAGACTTCGCAATAATAGAACGAAAATAAGACAGAATAAAATACTTTCAAACCTAAACGACAGTGAGAAATGAGCTAAAGTTACAGAAAAGACTTCTGTAAATCATCTTTTGATAAATTCCAACAAGCTTCTGCCTAGAATGAGTAAGTACAACAATCAATAATGATGAGCAACTTAGTCAAAGAAAAGTTTAAACTTTACAAGGTTTTTGAAACATTTGAAAGTAAAGACATCATTAATAACGCAAAACTCAATTTTGGATTATATATAATACAAAAGTTTTTCTAGTTAATTATAAGAAATCTATTGCATTATAAAGTAAAATAATGGGAATTGATAGAAAATTTATGATACTTGTAATACTTTGAGAGTATCGGAGATTCAAATAGGAAATTGACGTATGAGAGCGTTTGTTTCAAGAAAGTTATTCGTTACGATTTATTTCAGTCTGCTGTATATCTTAAAGGTAACAGTCAATGTCTACTAAATAATTTATAAGCTAACTGTCACAGTTAAACTGACTAATTTATGATTCTTAGAATAAAAATACTGGCAGAGGTCATGGCATGTAGGCAGGCACGACAAAATTAACATACAGTTACATAACAACAGATTTTCAATTTTTATGTTATCACAACAAAAATATATTTGTAAAAATAACTCGAGAGAAAATAAGGAAATCTTCAGAGAGCTCGTGACCGCATAGAACATAATGTAACGGAAGATAATTCATCATTCACAAGCCGCTGACCCGCGACCGCATCAAATCTCATAAATATGAACCTAACCTCAAAAGCATCTGTCTAATGATATCCCCATACTCAACACTGTACTGTATATGTGTCGGATTATACGGAACAAGAACACGAACTTGGAAAAACATGAAACGGGAGATACTTAAAAAAAAATACAACTTCTAATTTTTGTGAAGTAAAATTACCATTACCGAGTGCGGATACTGTAGAATCCGATTGAAATGCACCAAAAAGAAACTCTAAAACAAATATCCACAAAACTACTGGGTCTGAGCTAAAAAAACGAACTTTAAAATCACCCGCGAATTCGCAAGCAATGACTTTTACACGAGCGATTAAAAAATTCAGCACCAAACTCTAAACCGTGTTTTGAAAAGAGTTTGAAAAAATATAGTTTCGAGACGAATGGTTGCAGTGTAAAATGGCTGCAGGGAATATTAATAACTAGCTTCTGCCAGCGGCAGGTTCCTCAATACAAAATTTGGACCCCCATTTTACCCCCTTAGGGGTACAGTTTCTTAAAATCCGTTCTAGCAGATGTTTTCACCCTGTAAGGAATCTACCTGCCAAATTTCATTAAAAACACTTTTTCGTAAAAATATTAAAAAGGTAAAGTCGTTCGTATGGCCCTAATCAACCTACGAAACTCAAGATCAATAATTTACAATGTTGGTTAGGTTAGAATGGAACTGAAGAACCTGAAAAATTATCTTTCTTATGAAATTTTTACATTTACCTACATACGTTGCTATACCCTAATATTTACTAGTAAAAAAACATATACCAATAATAGGCTATTAAGGTAACATAAAATCTTTAAAACTGTAATCGATTAGTAAATAAAAAGAAATGAAATAAATATCTCTGAAGAATCGGATAGTAATCAATTTCTTTGACCATTTCTTCAATCTGTTAAAACTGTGTGTTAGATTTGACATGCTTTACTTTGGAGACAACCATCTAGATTCAAAAACGATTATTATTATTATTCTATACATGATACTCGCATCCAAAGGAACCATTTATTGAAAACCTGGAACGCTTAATGAGAATAGCATACGGGTATTACGAGTCGAACCCAACCCGTACGTCGTCGCATCGCCGATAAATTCCTGAACGTAGGATCTAATGACAGGGAACTTAAGGGACCCTGGTTGTATTTTAAATATATTGCGAAACCTCTGACCCAAAGGTTCTAGGGCATAATTTGTTGTTTATTTTCTCATAATGTAGGCAAAATATTTATCTTACCAACAAACAAAAACGTTAACTTTGATTGATAAAGAAAATAAACAAAAAACTTTAACGCTGATAAAGAAAATAAAAACGTATATAATTTTAGCAGCAGCAAGCAGCCTGGCAACAATACGAGAAAAATTAGGATAAAGACAGATGGCTGCTGAAGTTTAAAGTTTCAACATAATTCAAGGGATGAATTTGTTGGTTGGTAACGTCCCACTTACAAAATATAGCTTGATCTTTAAAAGTGGTTAGCACGCACTTTTTTTAAGTAGAAATTTATTGACATGTTTTCGTTTATGCTATTAAACAAAATGTCAGCTTAGGCTTCCATTATTACAATTGAGTCGATATAAGACCAGATTTAAATTGATCTATCATTATTTGACATGAACACTGTTATTACCTTAATGTGTTTTATTTTATCCATGTATAAACTTTTTATGTTTTCTTTTAGCTTGGTTATTTTTGTGTTTGTTCTGTATTTCCCAGAAACGATTGTTAGTACTTAATTGAAATGTTTATTGGAAATATACAGTTCTACCATGTTTTCGATTTTAGGCTCAAAAGCCTTGGACGAGACGGCGCCAAATGCTATCAGTATCTAATAGAATTAGTGATAGCTTTTGTTATTGGAATTGCAATCCCTGTGGTCATGGGATTGAGTTATTTGAATATTATGTTAATACAATATTTCTCGGGTCGCTGAATTTGGTATACGTTATTAGGTTTCTTACAGACGAATTTTCATTTAATGGATTATTTTGCCTTTGAATTGGGTATGATAATATAGTTAATTTTGCTATAAAAATTGTTTATTGCATTTAAAAAATAAAATTCTGCTAAGCCTATTATTTGTAGAATCCATGATTTTCAGAAACTGAAGAATAACATATCTGTCAAAAATAAGACCTTGAATCATTTACTTAGTTATTTGTTAGTTTATTTACTAGACTATGTTTCTGAATAACTCACAATGAAAATAACAGATCCCGATGACGAGTTGTTTATGAAACCTTAAACAAAATACGTATAGAAATTCTGAGTTCAATTTTGGGAATAATTGAGGATTAATGATGAAGATATTTTCTTCATTTATAAAATAATACTCTTTAGAAATGGCAAAATGGTTTGATAAGCTGTTATTCCTGAACTGAGAAATTCTACTTAAATAGTTAGATAACACCTTTTTGATCGATGGTATATTACGATACCTAGTATTATTTTAACAGTGATTTTTAGGTGATTTTGTTCCTATCTCTATGAATATACGACGAATAATAAGACAATGTACTATAAGTAGGTCGGTGATATAAATTTGTTGAAAATAACCGTGATAAAATTACCGTCTACAAAATCGTAACTAAATTTAAAAGCATAATTTACGACAAATTGAAACTTGGTCAATCAATTGTTTCACTTAAACGATGATAAACAGAGAAAACGAGCGTCCCTTTCCGAATTAAGGCGAAGTAAGCTGTTAATTTGAAACCAGATTAATTGAAGAAATCTGGTCGCAACCCCTCCTCTTTCCAATTAAAGATTATCTTACTTGAACACCCTTGCCCTTGAAAGGTTGGGAGTCTACCGAGTTTTTGCGCCAGAATTAATTTCTCCCTTTAGTTATCTTGGCGATAATTATAGGCGAAAAGACAATGGATTCAATATTCTCTGCGGACCTCCAAAAAAAAGTGAAAAAGAAAAAATATTCTGTACTTTTCTCTCGAAGTTGGCCTCTTTTACGACACAACATAAGCTCGGCTTTATGACGATAATTTGCGAGAAAATATTACTGAAAACCTTATCGGATTAATTCCCCATATCAGTGTGATTTAGGAGAGAAACCGGTCCCTTTCTAACTCTGAAAGATTCATCACGGAGCCAATCAGATCCAGTCTTAATCTTAATGAGAAGACATCCAATTACAAATAGTAATCTGCCACCTATCCTACCTTTGTAAATAAGAAAAGAACCCTATCCAAGGGATCCATGGATAAACAACCTTGGTTTTGGGCTTATTTAAATCAGGAAAAAAAATCGTCCAAAGAAAATAAGGTCTTTGAATTTGCATAATCCCATATTATGATCCTCTTGTTTAAAAAGCAGTATGAAGTGTCTTGTTTCCCGGTATTCCGGATTTTTTTACCGGTCCCGTGAACCGTAATACCTGTAGAGGAGGAGGTATGTGCCGTTTGGCACAAAGTGTTTTAATTTAAAGTTGGTCTAAGTTTTTAAACAGATGGCCCACTTAATGGAAAGCGGTTTTAAACATGATTCATTTTTTTTTTTTATTATAGTTAAGAATTTATTTTTATCATTATGGCAAAGGCGTTGTTTACTCATTTTGTGAATAACTGAAGGCTCTATCTGCTTTATTTTTTGAGGTAGGAAATCATCAGATAGCTTCTTCCGATCTGAGAGGAGACTATAGACATAACGATCGCATAAGCTCCAAAGGATGAAGCATCTGATAAGAAGCATATGACTTCAAATTAAAGTCATGGGATCGCTGGATATTGTGCTTTCCGATCTTAATCAAGGGGATGCCCTTGATTACAATTCCCAGATCCCAGATGCGCAGAAGTCAAATATTCGGTCTCTTTAGTGGTGCGAAGTGAGACGCAGTGGCGGGGAGTGTCAGTGTTTGGCTCGACGCGCCCTCGCGTCATAGACGTCACCCCTGATTTGTTCTCTGCGTTGCTGCATGTATCTAACAACGAAGAAGATTGCGAGCCAATGTACGGAATGCGCAAAGCGGTCCCCACTCTGGCGCCGAGCGCTCAAGCTCCGTTTCGGCAATTGTACCTAAAGCAGGTGTAGTCACTTGATGATATGCCTCCTCCAAAAAAGGGTATACTCATACATTAGTTGGGATCAAAAAAAAGACACGCTTTTCGTCTAACGTCAATAAAGCGAGAACAACATTAGACCGACACGACGCACACGTGAACCACGTCTAATTTAGATTCAGGCATAGCGGTGCGTTGCGTGGCGTCGCGTGGCCTGGATCTAATGTAACTGGCAAAGTCTAGTTGCCAAATTAACCGGCGCGCCCAGATCGGCGTACGTGGCTAACGTGTGCGCAATGTAGCTCTTACCTTTATTCACGTTGATTAAGGTGAAAGCATCCGTAGCCCGCGTTTAGTTAAGGTTAGCTAAATTATTGGATGACTTTTTCATCAAATAATCATTCAATAGAGTTAGAAGAACTGGGAAGGTTGTATTAATGATTTTAATTATTATAGTTTCATCAAGATACAACTTGACACTGAAAATCAAAGTGCAAAAAAACTACTACTATAGAGTCTATCTTAAACTATTAATACACGAACAGTAAAATAATTAGTATTTTATTTACATAGTACCTTCAAAGTAACTGATGATATTCAACTAAGACTTTCTGTTTGAATTTGATCAAGTTCAAACGATTTATTATCAAAGTTAATATTTGATTTTAATAAGGCGTTGAGAAAGATAGAGATTTCGGTATTAAATATTATGATTAGATTAGGTAATTACTTTCTTTCATCAGATAAGACACAATTAATTAAAATTCTAATTAATGATAATGGCATGGTTATCAAAACGTGTTACAGTTACATTAAGCTTTGGTAATAATGTTTGATAAGCTGATCAAATTCAGTATCAAATTAAAACCAAACTTTTCGCAGTGAGCACATTCAATAATGAGTTTTTGGAAAATTAAGATTGCATAATGATCATATTTTATTATAAGCTCTGAAATGTAGTCGCTCATAATAGATCTCATGAGAAGGCTTTAAGTCACCCAAAGAGCAATGGAGAGGGCTATGCTCGTAGTTTTCTTACGTGATCAAATCAGTAGTGAAGTAAGCCGAAATGGAAGACGTAGCGATGCAAGACCTGAACGCTTAGCCAAGTTGTTATTCTGCAATCGTTAACGCTGTCGAAAAGTGATGAAACGTATGGGTATGACGTCAGCTCAACGTAAAGTCGCCCGGTCAGAACCAACGAATAGACAATTCGTAGCCAAGTTCACATCGTTCAAAATCGTTTCTACAATGTTTAACGCTACATCCTTTGTTAGACAAACGCTACATTGTAGAACGAGCGGCCGACTCAGACGTGTGAACATGGCTACCAACTTATTGTTTTTTACAATTGCTGTAACCGAGAAGTTGCCGATTAGAGAACGGAATTCGACACAAACTGGTTGTAACTTGGCTAGGGGGGCTGGTAAGGGTCACGGCAATTCGATGGATGCGAGATTCATAGGACTGGTCGTTGTGATGACACTTGGGGGATGCTTATGTCCAACAGTGGAAGTCATTCGGCTGAAATGATGATGTTTTCTTTTTTCTCCACGACTTCGCTTCTGTGTCCTATCTCACAAGACCCAAGCATTTTTCGAGATGAAATATAATCAATGGCATTCAAAGATAATTCAGTTTTCTATAAGCGATTGAATCTTTAAATCGTTTTTTTTTAGGATTAGTTTCTTACTTTGAAAAACATAATATACTATAGCTAACTTGATTTTAATGACTTGTTTTTATTGTTTCTTTATTTTAGTGATATAATTTTATGGTCTGGTGTTAATACGGTCAACATCAGAGCTTTGACATGTCAAAAGCTCTGGAAAAAATCGCGACTTTTTCGAGAGAAGTCCAGTTACTTTTTTAATTATTTACTCAAAATTTTATTTAATACAAATAAATTACAAATTACCTTTTCAAAGACGGTTAATAAATTAATGTCCTTTTAACACAAACAAAAATATTAAACTTCTTCCGCTACCTGGCATTACAATCTTATTTTTTATAAGCCGTTTTAAACAAGTAGTTAGATAAATATCGATTGTTGAAAAGTAATAAAAATAAAAAATAAAAATAATTTGAGGTTTCAGAATTTAGAATTTCTCAGGAAAATAAAGCTTGTATTGTATAAACATTAACCAACACTTTACAACTCCATAAAACTAACAAAGATTTCCCAACACATGTATCGATAACTCGCCCTGCTGCCCTAAAAATTCGGCTATAATCCATTTACCACTGATTTCAATTTAAAAGAACACACACGTAGATACATTAACCTAAATAAATAATGTATCATTTTATTATGTATCCATTCTGACGCAGATTGAGTTATATTTGTGCTATGTACTTTTTAAAAACTGAGTAGGCGTTGAATTTGAAGTACCTTTTTTTTATTTGTTTTTTTAGGGTGAAGGATACCTATAAAATGCTGCGTGAAGATAAATTTTATCGTCATCGTCAATTAAAAAATATATACATATTTTTAAGCTATTGCATAGCTTCTACCGCGGGCCTTGAGCGTGGAGACCGAATCCAGAAATTCCGTAACGAAAATAACCTAACACCCCCCACTCATTTGTTTTTTGAGCGTGATGACCGATAAGAAAACAAATGAGTGAACAATCAATCAAAAATCAATTCAATGTGTGAAAGTGTCACTTCAATTAATATCAAAGAAAAAAAACAAAGAAAAAAAAAATACTGCATAAATAAAATAAATAAATAATTATAATTGCATAACTTGATAAAAATGCTACGCAATAGCTTTACCGCGGCAGTCTCCGAGTGACACACGTCTTTTTTTAGTCTATTGGACAGGTGGCCAAAGCGGCATCTGTGTTCTAGTTTCAGCAATGACTTGCCGAAGGTCCTCCAAGAAATAAACAACACTAAATCCTCACATACTTTTAAAACACCCACGAATAGGTATGTCTGTTCGCGATAAACTCAAAAACTTCTGAACGTATTTTAATCCCGTTTTCACCAATAGACGGAGTGATTTGAGGAAGGTTTATATACCAAATATATGAATATTGTAAGAGAAAAGCCGAAAATTTCAAAGATTAAACACCCATGCGACGTCAGATCGGGTCGCTAGTTCAATAAGGGGAAAAAAAAAAATATCAGCCTAAGGTAATTTAGCAGTCACATCGAATACTTAATTCTTCTCTCATACTAATTTGATAAAGGTAACATGACATAGAACATCTTTAGGAAATGATAAGAACAATGAAAGAAATGGAGGCAGGCACTATGACCACATTCAGTACTTTAATTACTGTACAGTAATTGAAATACCGATTCTCGGAAAACTTACCAAAATATACTCAAACACTGAATCTGGTCACAGTAGAGGCAGGCCTTGCCCAGCAGTGGGACAGTATAAACTAGATATAATAATAATTTTAATAACGCGACATAAACTGACTGGCCTGTTGGTCTAGTGGTTAGTGGCTCTGACTGCTATGCCGGAGGTCGTGCGTTCGATTCCCACCCAGGACAAATATTTGTGTGTTGAGTATGATCATTTGTTCTGTGCCTGGGTGTAGGTAATTTATCTATAATATGTATGTATTCAGAAATATATACGTATGTTTATCAGTTGTCTAGTAGGTACTCATAACTCGAGCTCTACTTAGCTTGGGACTAGACGGCGTTGCGTGACAGTTGTGGAATATCATTATTATTGTTATAAAACACGACCCAAAAAGTACCAAAAAGTCTAAATATTATACTGTCAGTATTGTAATTTCATCTGGTCACACTCGCTTCGTCATTGAAGGAATCATTGATCCACTTTCCAAAGAACATCTGCACACTGAGTCAGTATTTAAGAAAATTAGTACTTGTTGAGTTTATTGCCATTAGATTGCTCGTAAAAGCTATTACTGAACACCACCGCAGACTAGCCGTGAAACGATAGCATAGACAATAAAAAAACGTTTCAATTTTAATGTTTAGTGGTTAATAAAAAAGAAAATAAAATCAAGTGTTATTCACGTAAAATGAAATGAAGATATTTTTTTTATGGAGACTATTTAGGTACCTAGTTTAGATATTTATAACTACTTTATATTGAAAAAAAAAACACTTATCTTACAATAATTATAAAAGCCTCGTTGATACTTCGCGTGACCTAAGAGCTGATTATAAGCATAACCATAAAGAGTGCCAATAATAATATTCCACAACTATCACACAACGTCTTCTAGTCCCAAGCTAAGCTGAGCTTGTGTTATGAATACTAGACAACTGATTTTAACATAGGTACTTATAATTATATTTCTAAATACATATACGTACGGCGTTGCGCCATCGGTACATGGTGGATATCCCACCCATTCGTACAAAGCGTTTTGGAAACACATTCATTATGCGTACAGCTAAAGAGTGGAATTCCCTGCCGGAGTCTGTGTTTCCTGATAGCTACAACCTTGGGGTCTTTAACTACTTACTTCTAGGCAAGCGTGCTCCATCGTCGGCCATATCATCGCTTACCATCAGGTGGGATAGTGATCAAACGTGGCATAGCAGTCAGGGCCACTAACCACTAGACCAACAGGCCAGTCAATCCCGCCAGTCTTTTTGGCACATCACCATTACCAGTCGACAACGATGGGAAGGGGTTTTTCGACGCCATAAGTATTTTAGATTTTCATCGCCATTATCATTATTTCAGTCAAAAGACGTCCACTGTTGGACTCCACATTTTAGATTGTTTTATTTATATTGTAGTGAAGAAATAAATGAAAAAAATAAATAAAAGCAATTAAAAGCTTTCAAAATCAATCGACTGTCCCTTCGATAGTACCAATGAACCAATTTTACGTAACCCGAGTTTACTTAAGCCCTAAAATAGACTAAAATAAATTGAATATTTGACTCCGACAATGTTCAATTGTAATTGCTTAATCAATACAAACGGAGTAGTTTGTTTTATTCGGATATTGATTCTGTAAATAAGGTACGCTTCACTAATTTTGTCAGAAACGTCAATCTATGTAGATACTGTCTAACTTTTGGTGAAAGCAATCGGCGGCGGATCCGGAGCGAGAGGGAAGGGAAGGCAGACCCCTTCTTCTGCAATGCAGTAATGCGAGTGAAGGAGATGACCGTAACCGTGTGGGAACAGACATCTTCACATCTCAAATGCCGCCGGAGATACCCCAAGCGTCGGGGGTCGCAGGGCGATTTCACGGACGACGAACAATGGGTAGCTCATTGTCCGCCCGTCCGGTAAGGACAAGATTCGAGTCGACGGCGGTTAGGGTTTCCACGCGCGTTCTCAAAAAGAGTAGAACTGGTGCCTACTAGAACTACGTTTCAAAATGTGATTGTAGCCCGTGAAACGCAAAAGACAACTGAAAAACACAGGTAGATTTTAGTCTGTAGAAGTCTGACACGCCCTCTCGTCTCGTTCCACCCTAAGGCGGTAATATCATTGGATGACTTCCCACATCAATGAACTGTTTTTCAAAAAAGGTAAATTTTCACGATAGATGTTGATTGAAGACAGCTTTATGTATTTAATTCCGTTTTTGAAATCAACATTTTTAATAAATGTTGGAGGGTCAATCATTTGACCCTTTATCAGAAGAAAGAAATCATTGATTAATACGCAAAACGATTTTTGACAACTTTGCAATCGTCATAAAGTACAAAGTGACAAAATAAATAAGCAAGCAGAACTCTCTAACAACATAATCCGAGACAAAAGTTGCCGACTATCTGAATCGAATAGTACTATTAAATTGTATCGCCAAGTCGCCTTTGTCCATTTATCGATATAGCATTATTGGTAAAAGTCACGTACAGCACTAGCACAAAATAGATAGGTACAGAAGACAATCTCCATACAAAGCGCGCTCGAGCAACGCACACATAGACACCGCTCACGGACACGATATCTCGGCTCAATCGCCCGGTCGCACTCGTACAGTTCGGTGCAACGCGCTGACACTAGCGTGATCGCCTAGCGTAGGTATAAAAAGTGAGGTACATACATGAGATTGACTTCTGTACTTATCTATTTTGTGGCGCTAGCGTTTGCTTAGATCGCTAACGGGTGACTGTAAAAAGGGTATATTTTAGCTATAGATAACTTTTCAGTTGAAAGTTCTCTTTGATTTATATTCAAACGTATGGTTGTGGTTACAAAGTAAATCTATTATTTATTTATTATTATTTTTTATTATAATCTTTATTGTACACCAAATAAACAAAAATACAGGACAAACATTTAAAAGAATAAGTGCACAATGGGCGGTATCTATCGTCATAGTCTGACCCTATTTTTTGGAGTCAACTCTGTATGGAAAACAACATATCAAAAAAGCTAAATAAGCTATAAAATGTTTTCTTGGGATTTCAGAAATTATCTAATGGCTTCTCCCGCCCTAGGATGGAGTGAGAGGACGATGCAATGAGTGTTCCACGCGTGCCTCAGAGAGATGTGGGGACCATTAGAACAGTATACTGTGCCATAAGGGCTGAAGTGTACTAGGGCTATGTGTCGACTTCTGAAAACGTTACCCTTGGTCCTAAAACACATAGGTATAGTCTCATTCAGTAATTAGTCTGACACGCTTTCCCGCTCCGCTGTAGAGCGGAAGAAATTGTTAGCTGATTTCCCACTTTAAAAACCCATATTTCGATTTACTTTGTTCAATGAACGATTGGGTTCGTAATGGAAACTTTGATAATGGTAAATTTCATCATCATCATCATTTCAGCCGATATACGTCCACTGTTAGACATAGGCCTCCCCCAAGCGTCGCCACAACGAACGTTCCTGTGCGTCTCGCATCCATCAGTTTCGCGCAACCTTCATCAGGTCATCGGCCCACCTTGTAGGAGGCCTTCCAATGCTTCGTATCCCGGTACGCGGTCGCCACTCCAGAACCTTACGGCCCCAACGGCCATCCGTTCTGCGAGCAATGTGCTCTGCCCATTGCCACTTAAGTTTGGCAATTCTTCGTGCTATGTCGGCAACTTTAGTTCTCCTGCGGATATTTTCATCTTTTTGTGTTTTATTTTCAAAATAATAACAATAAGTGCCTAATAATGCTTCCAAAGGTCCGGGACCCCTGGGCACCGAGAAATCTCAAACAAGTAGGTACCTAATAATAAAAAGTTTATGTTTCATAAAGCAATTAGTGACAAAAACTTATCTCGTTAATTTCAAATAATTATTTTATTGAAAAGAAAAAAGAAAACTCACCAAACTTGACGGTTATTACTTTTAATAGTAAAAGTTTTCTTATAAAGTCTGGAACTTACCTGAAATGAAAAAAAAAAAACGTTATTAATATTTACATTATATACGATAGTTGGAATTGGGTAGCTCCGAGATTAATAAAAGTTATTTTATCATAATCCAAACTAAACCTTTTGATCTCAAAAAGCATTTCAATTAATTCAAACTTTCCGAATTATCTAAAAGCTTTCAAATACAGGCAAAATAATTGTTACAGATCTCCATTGACATGATAATTTAACGTCTATATTATAATCCTATCTTAACTCATCGGATGCCGTAATTAGAGACACAATAGAAAGACAATTGCTTATTTATTTATTTAAACTTCATGTACAATAGTGGTACATAGGCGGACTTAATGCCACAAGGCATTCTCTACCAGTCAACCTTTATGTCGAACTGTGTAACTTAAGACATTCAAAAGGTTAATAAAACTACTTAGAAGGAACGGTTCTATCAGTGTAAATAACCGGCCATCAAATTGGCAACACTGAATTTCAAAATCCAGTGTCTCTGGCATCGCATGCATTTAAAAATAAAACATTGCGCAGTTTTTAATTATGATGCAGCTCTGTAATTATCTATGGTGCTGAATGATTCGGTTTATTCCCGAAAACGCCACCGACAAATCTCCACCAGTGAGGATTGTTACTCTTTTTTTTTCCAAAAATTCCCACTAGCTAAACATTATCAGCTTACCACTAAGCTGATAATGTTTAGCTAGTGGGAATTTCTGTTCTGTTTCTGTTTAACAATACCCACCATTTCTAAATGATTAAACAAAAAAAAAAAAACTATTATTCATACAACCTCAATCAGATCAACGCATGTCTTTACAAGCATCACGTATCCAATCATATCTATACACCAATCTAATTGTATCCATATACCTTTCCCATTTACCTGTATCTCATTTTCAGTCCTTACAGGTATCCTAACAAGTAAAATCAATTACTCAGAGAACGTGAGCTACTTGTTCATTTATTAAAACTCGTTACAGAAATTGATTTGATATTTATCTCGAAGATTGGTTCAAAATATATGAAAAGGTAACTTCGGTATGAGATTTTTACAGGAGAGTAATACCTACATATTTATCAGTCAGATGTACTTATGTTGATTTTGATGAGTGCGTGTGTACTACATGCGTTGTTAACACGTTCGCTGCGGCAGTGATTTTTCTATACTTTCACATACCTGCGGTACAAGGTCTATACACCTGGTAATAAAACTTCAATTGTGGCAGCAAAAGGCTTATGGACCCTGTCACTTTTAGGAAACCTTAATCTATTTTTGGCTTCATGTAAAAATATATCTCTTTCCTACACCGAACCCAATTGAAGTTATGCCTTCCGCACGACAAGGAAGTCTATACTTTTCTTAGCTGCACTGTAAGCGAGACGTACCTATTACAAGATGTTTAAACCTGGTATCGCACTTAACGTGTTAAGGCAAAGACAGAAGGCTCCAGTAGCTGAATTACATGAACAGCAGAATTTTCTGAACAAAAAACAGTCGTCTCAAAAACCTCTTTCCAATACTTTATTTAATACCAGCTTTTTTGCCACTTTGTTCACGTGAGTGTCGGTTTTAAAAAGCTAAAAAGCGAATAAAAGCGAATAAATAGCCTATGTCCTTCCATGAGTTTCAAGCGTATCTACTCTTTACCAAATTTCATCAAAATCGGTTCTTTAGTTTAACCGTGAAAGCTTTTACATGTAAATTATTAGATATAGTATGGATTAAATACATTTCTGGTACCTATTATAATATATATAATTCTAAATATACACCGTTAAATTTTGATCGTTTTAATCCCGTGGATAACGTCAGCTGAGCGAGTCCAATGACCTGTAGGTAGTTAGTACGCAACGTCGACTACTACCTACAGGTCATTTGACTCGCTAAGGTAACGTTTTCTTAAAGAAATTAATTTCGTACATGCGTAAATTAATACGATTTTTGATAAAAAAAGGGTACTTTATTTATTAATTTTATCTTTACAAATCGATAGTGTTTCGTGTACCGGATCGACCATAGATATCCGTGGGATCGACCCTCCACGGGATTAAAACGTTCAAAATTTAGCGGTGTATACAATATTGAGTATTTTAATACTTATATGCCCGTGTTTTTTCTCGTAATACTTTTATTGTGCATCTGCCATGTTATCTTTTCACCACCCAGACAGTAAGGTTGACTGGTAGCAAATGCCTAACACATACATAAGTCCGCCTTTGTACGTTTGTGTTGAGTGAATTTATAAAGGTTGTGAAATAATGTTTATTTATTTCATATATCAAAGATGAAACAATATTTGTGTCGTCTGTATAATTATTAATTAACATATCTAAAGGCTGTCATAGCTATCTACGACCCTATGGTCACCGTGAAAATTAGACAACAATGCAACCCCGAAATAGAAGCCCAAATAATGGATGAGGTGGGTAGGACCCGGAACAACCTACACGATTAGCTTTTTCCTCTGAGACTCAAGTACTTATCGTTTTACTTGGCATTTAAGCTAAGCTGATCTCGGTTATATTGTTTTGAAATGGTTAATTGGATGTCGTGATAAAAGATTGATTCGTAAATAAAGCCCTTTCGTGATTCGTAAATAAAGAAATAATTAAAAAGCCAGTGCAAGCTCCGTAGCGTCCTTAGCAAAAAATGGTAAAAAAAACCACAATTGTTGTATGGGAGCCCCACTCAAACATTGATTTTCTTCTGGTTTAAGAGAAACTGCAGACTTTCGATCGGCCGATAGTTTGGTTGGTTGCTTAATCATTATGAAGCTAAATCTTTCTGTCGGCCGATTCTGAATCATTTTGTGTTCGCACTTCCATACAGCTTTATACTGTCTAAGTCTGTAGTTTGCGGGGTCTCTTAGTATATATTTTGTTCTGCTTTCAGTTTTATTTGTTGCTAAAGCGGCAAAAGAAATAAATCATCTGTGAAAATATCAACTGTCTAGCTATTACGATTCATGCTGTAATGATGACAGACGGACAGCCGAGTTCCGTTTCCCGGTCTCGTTATTAACATTTGATACGGAACCCTAATACGCCACTGTGTCTCGTGTAGATTTGTGTTACGCCATCCAACGGGTTGATGCCGAAATATGAAGAACAAACTTATTTTTTAAAATAATATAATTAATTAAAAAAGCTATAAGGTCATATTTCGGAAAAGAATAATCAGGAGAATCCGGGCTATTGAGCAAGAAACCAATAAATATTAAGGCTTAATATTTTCTAAGGATTATCTGCCCCGGCTACCCTTCGAACTATGAATTGTATCCGCTATAACTTATTTACGAAAGTACCAATAAAAGTGATTTAATATGGGCCAAAAATCCTGCAATACATGAATTAGAATTCCTTTTAACGTATTGATGGAGGTGATCGTAGCTTCAGGTTTGAGTTATGATATTAAATGATATGATCGAAACGTGTTCTGTATTTATGGCTGTTCCCTTGGCTTGACCCCTTTGGCCTGCACCGCAAGACGCGTGCATCCTTTCTGAGATTAAAATGTCCTGCAATACATCCTACTAATATTAGCATATAACGTAGCATAGTCGGCCTTATAATGTTCCCACTGTTGAGAGTCACTCAGGCCTCCTCGCTAGGAAAGGGAATAGGCCTTAATCCTCCACGCGGGCCCTGTGTGGGTTGATGGTTGTCATATTTCTGCGAATTTTTGATTCTAGGACATGCCAGTTTCCTCACGTTATTTCTCTTCCCCGTTTTGAGAGGAGTGGCGATGAAATTAATTACACAAAGTAATCCGCCTGGCTGGGTTTTAACCCGCAAGCTACAACTCCTAAGTCGGGGCCGTTACCTCTTAGCCACAACTGCTCTCATTAATGTATTGGCTAAGGAAAACGTAAATTATGATAGGAATTATCAAGACCCAGGTAAGTCTCTCCTTAACTTAACACAGAAGCACTGTTCATTTGTTCCGAGATAAAAAAAAACCGTCTATATGCCACTTATCAAAAATGTGGATCTAACAGTGAAAGTTCGTGATTTTTATTCATTAAATTGTGTAAGGAAAATACACCTATATGTATGGAATCTATACTAATATTATAAATGTGAAAATGATTATGTCTGCCTGTTGGCTTTCACGGTCAGGTAATTCACTAAGCCGATATTGATGAAATTTGGCAAGGAGTAACAATCAACACCACGGAAATACATAAGTTACTTTTCACCTAGTTTCGACATCCGACATCCACCTCATCCACCTTTTTTTTTAATTTAAGTTCTTATATTCCATCGTAAGGATATTTGTTTTTTTTTTTTGTCTCTTTTTAGGTTGTTTTTTGTTTTTTTTTTACCTAGGATGGTGAAGAGAAAACATAGCAGGCGCATAAAAAAAAAGAAAAAAAAACAAAAAAGTGGATTATTAAAAAAAATAAGGCTACAAATAAATTAATAGTGATAAATATGGTAATGTATGTGTGTGTGTAAGGTTGTCTGGTAGATATCGCTGTCTGCGATAAAACCTTTGTATCCATAGATTTAAGTTTCTGTGAAATTGTTACTATTTTGGCGTAAGTTGGAACAAAGTTTATTTTATTGTATCCACGTAAACAAAATATAAAGCTAGACCATATACTAGGATTCTAGTCTTGTCTCTTGGGTTAGTACTTCGAGATATCCTTTATAAACATAAAGTTTTTACTAATAGTACAACGTATGTAGGCTACTGTCTTTTTTTTTGTAGAAGTTCTTACAGTTTATCCAAAGGTTTTCTAGTACTTACCTAGATATCGCTGTCAGTTATAAGACCGCTATTGTACCCAAAGGTTTAAGTTAGTGAAACAAAACTTTTATTGTTACTATTTTGGTGTACAATTAAGTTTATTTTGTTTTAGTTGTTTATTGTGTTGTAGTTTCTTTTATTACATTTAAATGTTAAAATTATGAGAAAAGCGTTTTTTTTTTTTAATTCTATCAAGATTTATTTTCTAATCGCATTACTTAACTTTTAGAATCTATCTTTTTTTTATGGTTGATAGATTCGCGCTTGACCGCCATCTCACCAGATGGAAAGCGACGATGCGGTCGATCTATCTATCTTTACAAATTATCGTGGCAAGAGAAAATTATGAAATGAACTTGTCTAAATCAACAATGTGTATTTAAAATTAAATTAAACTAACACTTATTAGTCAAAATTGTCAAATAAACCTCAAAAATAAATTATTATAATTACTTACTTTCCCTCTCCTGGAGAGGAGGCCTGAGTCCCAGCAGTGGGAATATTGAAAGGCTGCTTTGCATTGCTTATTATACTTACTGGATCTGTCTCAGTATAATATGTGAATGCAATGATTTGAGTCACAATAAATTTATAGTACAGGGTAAATATTTGTAGGGCCTGCAGGTAGTTGTTCCGGGGGACTCCTTTGTGAATTTATGTTTGTGAACCCCTGAATCCTAGTATGAGGCAATTTTTTTAACACATAAAAAAACTACGTTCCTATTAATAAAAAAAAATAGTTTTGATTCACTTGACGAAGTTATCGTGATATGAAAAAAGTGGTCAACTACAATATGATGACATAGTATAGTAGGTATAGTATAAGTTGGTGGCCTAAAAGCAGTGCGGCGAGGTCGCGGAGGCCACGAAGGAGATGGCGGGACGAACTAGACAGATTTCCCTCAGAACTAGCAGCAGGTAGCAAGGGCCCGCGAAAGATGGAAGGAATAGAGAGAGACTCAGGACCCAGAGGGACCGGCCAAGCCTCTGATATTCGGCCCTGGTACGAAAGGCAACGAAGGAACAGGAGTGGGTTTTTAGTCAGTAATAGTCTGACACTATCTTCTGCTCCGCGCAAGAGATAATTTTCCCACTTTAAAAAAAGACCCAGAAAGAAACCTGCGCTCAAGAGCGAAACAGAACAGGCTAAAAAAAAAATAACATCGATAAAGTAGGTATAAAATAGTTCAAAAACTATCACGTAATATTATCCATTCAAAACTAAATGGATTCCTGTGATAACATCAATATTTAATTCCAGTAACTCGTAACTAAAATTGATACCGTTTCACAGTAGAAATGTAAAATAAAAATATAAAACAGTCGCATCCAGTCTAGCCAGCGCAGTAATCAATCAGCTTTGAAAAATATTTGCCAATCAACAGCTTAAAGCTTTCGATAGAGACTAAAATATTTAATTAATACCTTGATTGATTCGCTCGTATAGTCAGTTAGTTTTTGAGATTTCCTTTGTTACATAGGTATTTGTGCATATTTTTACAAGCTTTTATTTAGTTTCACCTGTCCTGATGTTTGTCTGTAATCAAATCTTGCAAATTAAATTTGAGCGACTTTTCGGCTACCGATTGAGCTGAAGTTCTGCATGCTTAGGTACATAAACCAGATCTTCTTCCTACCCTTGTCTCATTTTATTTGGGGTCGGCGCAACACGTTTTTGTCTTCCATTCTGGCCTGTCACTCGTCACTCTATCACTAACTCTCTTTTCTTTCATATCACTTCTCACACAATCCATCCATCTTTTCTTTGGCCTCCCTCTCCGTCTCCAACCATCCACATGTAACTCTTTTAGCAACATGCTTTTCATCTCTCCTCTTTACATGACCATACCAAGATAAACGATTTCCTTTCAACCTTTCAGTCACTAGCGCCACTTTCACACTTCCCCTAATATACTAATTTCTCACTTTATCCATTCTCGTCACACCACACATTCATCTTAACATTCTCATCTCCGCTACATGCAATCTTTTTTCATCCGTCTTTTTCACAGCCCAACATTCTGATCCATACAGTATGACATGGAGCTACATAAACCAGATGACAATGCAAATTTACTATGACATGGAACTGATCTGATGATGGAACCGGAAGGCTATAGGAACTTGGTAGTTAAACGACACAACTCCATCGAGTTTGGGCTCGTATGATTCGTCTTGACGAGTATTAATTAAATAAGTATACCGGGCTATAAAAGCTTGCCATTAAAAAAACGATTTTCATTAAAAACTTGTTATTACCTGAAGAAGCATAAATAGTAGTAATGCCCGTTTGGTGTAGGTAGGTACTCGTAGGCTTGATTGATTCGTTTAGTCAGTTTTTTTTTTAATATTTGTTGCATAAGTATTTGTGTTCATTTTGTTACTAAAGGTCATTGATGTACCAAAAACCCGTACTATTGAATATCGCTATTGGATTTTCAACACTCGACACAGTGCTTAGCATCGTAGGTCTGTTTTTTTAAAGTAATATTATGCAGAAAAAAAAAACTGATTTTTTAACCAACTTCTAAAAAAGGAGGAAGTTCTCTATTCGGATGTTTGTATTTTTTTTTATTGGTTTTTTGCCCCCGTCCCGATGGATGCGAGACGCACAGGACCGTTTGTTGTGGCGACACTTGGGGGAGACCTATATCTAACCGTGGACGTCTATTGGCTGAAATGATGACTGTGTTTCAAAGATAATGTTTTATTATTTTAATGCGATTTTCGATCGAAATTGAATTCCGGGTCACAATAGCCAAAACTTCAACTATTGATATTTCTAAAAACCAAACACGGCAACTGTCGTGTTGTTCGGATTTGCTTTATTGAAAAACAAAGCTTTTGTTTGAAAGAAAAATCCTTTGTAAAAAGGTAATACTGAAATGATTCTGCCAAAAATGTTGCTTGCCAAAGTGAAATAAGACACCTAGCCTCCGTTTCAATAATATTAATGAAGAGGAAGCATCTCAAAACATCTCTAATCAACGCTAACTCAAAGTAACCCGATTATTATTAATAATAATAATTAGCTTGATGAAATTCACGAGCTTGTACACAATAATTTATTAAAGACAACTGGCGTAGATCGTTAAGTAATTAATATATTTAATGAATAAGTCTAAAATTACTTTAATTATAAGAGTACGGACTGATGATTCGAAAGGGAAACAGGAAGTTAATATGACACCATAGACGACGTGCAACTCTGTAGAGTCGAAAGATTGGATGTATGTGGTGATGGTGTGTGGGTGAGTGTGTGTGTGTTTATTTGTTACTCCTTCACGCTCTAACGGATGAACGGATTTGGATCAACTTCGGCACACCGGTAGATCATACGCTGGAATAGCATATAACATATACGGTCCTCGGTCTGATTCTAATTAAATATTTGATTTAATTAACATTATATTGAGAAGGGAACATGAAGAGTTTACATGTGGATGGATGGAGGGGAAGAGGGAGGCCAAAAAAAAGATGGCTGGATTGTGTGAGAAGCGATATGAAAGAAAAGGGAGTTAGTGATAGCGTGACGAGTAACAGGACAGAATGGAAGAAAAAAACGTGTTGCGCCGACCCCAAATAAAACGGGACTAGGGCAGGAAGAAGAAGATATTGAGAAGGGAACATGAAGAAATGACAAACAAAAACACACACACAGATTTATAATATATGATAGCCAAATGAAAACAGTATTTGGTTTCAAAAATAACTGCGTAGCTAAATATAACAAAATCAGAGAAAAACTAATAATTACAGACGAAATAGACGACATACGAGGGTAAAGCACGCAACAAAATTAATTAAAAAAAAATACATTTCAGAAGATTACAGTACGTTGGGGTAAGATCGGCATTGGGGTAAGATCGTATAAATATAAATTATACCACTTATTTAGCTGTATTTTTAATGCTAGTCATATTGCGTGCCGCGTCATTATGTTCCACCTTGCCCAGCAATGTAACTGGCATTAAAAATAAAGCTAAATAAGTGGTATATTGATTTATACGTTCTTACCCCAATGCCGATCTTTTTTTTTTTATCTGTTATAAACTAGTACTTGACTGCGATCCCGCCTGATGGTAAGCAGTGATGCAATCGTTGATAGTGAGGCGCACTAGTTTATTAAGAGCCTATTCACACTAGCCTTGAAGACGCCCAAATTATAATCGGACGGGAAGACCGCAGCAGGCAGACCGTTCCAGTCCTTCGAAGTACGCGGTATAAACGACGAGGCGAAACGCTTAGAACGGACCGTAGATGTTTCAACAACTTAAGGGTGGATACTCGCCGTCCGTCGGTTTGTCCGACCAACCCACCATATATTTTTATAATTATACTTGGTCAAATACACGTAAACGTAATTACAACTAACTAGCCCCTGTCTGCGGCTTTACCTGCTTGAAAGTAGGAAATATGTGCATAATTATGTTACTTAGTAATAAAGTACGAGTAGTATTCAACAGGGGAAAGATTTTTTTAAATCGGTTCAGTACATTTTGAATTTATTCATCACAAACAATAAGTAACACAAATCTTTCCCCTTTAAAATAATAATATTGTATTACATTATTCGTGGAAAAAAAATGTAAAACAATTTCATACGAGCAATTTCTTCTAAAATATCTGCAGGCTATGTCGGCAGATCATACCTGATTCTGCGAAGTGAAATATTAAAAGTTATAGCCGTCTCGTGAACTGAAATATAGCTAGCGTTGGTGACGACATCTTCTGAGAACTAGGAAGAATTTTCTGGCAATATTGATGCATTGTCAGACCAGTACCCCTAGCCAAGTTGCTAATCTGCAATCGTTAACGCTTGTAGAAAGCTTTAAATGTACGGGAATGGCGTCGTCTTAACGCTCATTCACGTGGTCAGAACAAAAGAATTGGCGTCAACTCGAAGCGGTCGGCGCAAGCGAAACTTGGCTAGGGGGGCAGATGTGTTATACTCTTAATGTACTAGCATACCACCCCAGATTCTTACGGGTGTTAAAAATATTTGAAATCCTCGGTTTTTCGGCGTGTGAGGGACTTTTAATTAAAGTTCAATTGCAGATTTTCATGCACGAAAAATTAGTTATTCTAGTAAGCTTTGTGAAAAAGTATATGAACTGTCTCGATTTTCATCGCAGATACTTGTAGATTCATTTATTTTAACTTTGAAATCTACTGGAAATATAGGGATGACGGCAGGTAATTTATATTCATATCCAGGTCAACCAAATATTGTCTAAACCCGTTGAAACTTTGATTGAATAACAAACATATATGCACAGGACTTTAATAAAAACAAAATGGATAGAGGACCGTCAATCTGTATAATCCGGTATTCTATACAATACCTAGGCAATGTATAGAATACCTAAAACGTAAGGCTCCTATTTCTGGCTGGTTAAAAAGCTCAACTCCAGCCATAGCCTACTAACATAAACTGTTCGTATCGGTGTGGTCTAAAATTCCGACACCTTGTTCCCTGCTCTCATCTTTTACACACATACCCGGCTGCGCATTAGGTATTGTACAGAATACCTAGGCAAAGTATAAACAAAAGATATTTCATACATTGCCTGGATGCACCAGGTATTCTAAACATTGCCTAGGTCTTGTATAGAATTTCTGAATTATACACATTACCGGTAAAATATTGGTTTAATAATTAAGCCCGTAAACGAGATTAACCTATCGACGACAAGCATAGATTGCTTCAATTAGCACCTGATAATACTGCAATATCTGCTCCATAATGCTGGTGACGTTTGAGTGTTGATGCATCTAACGCGGTTGATTGGAAATCCGGTTATTATCGAGTGTTATGATATAGTAGGTACAGCGCCTTGACAGAACTAGGTGGGAGTGGACACTAGTGAAGATCGGTTTACATGTAATCTTTGTAAAAAGGATAGGAATCCTGACAGTATTGAACGTTTTTAACTTTCCTAAACTGGAGGGTTATGCGGTAATGCGTTAGGGATAGTTTTTATTATTGCTTTCCCCTTATTCTAATTTAAGGTCGGCGCGTTTTCCACACATTTCCAGTCTCCGTCATCTCAATCCTTATCATTCCAGCCGATAAAAGTTCTGCACTGTTTGACTTATAATAAGGAGTGTCCCAAAGACGCTATACAAAAATATACAGTACGATGCAATAAAAATTCAGACGAAACTGAAGATAGTACAATTTTTTTTAAAGAACTTGCCTGTTGAGATGACGATATGTGGTTATATACATGGTAAATGGAGCCGAAAGCATTTGGAATGACATCCGCCTACATCAAAACGCAGTGTTGGAACCCACAAGATAAACCGATGACCTGGTGAGAGTCGCCAGAAGCCAGAAGTAAATAATACCTTTTTTTTAAAAAAAAAAGAAGAAATAATCTAAAAGCTGAAAATGTTCTCTAATTTTTCACGTTTCAAAGACCTTAAAATTTGCTTTAGGACTTACCTTTAACCTTCGCTTCCTGTATTTCTTTAAAAAAAATAATAATCTAAAAACTTAAAATGTTTTCTAATTAAACACGCAGTTCCGACACGATTTTTGAGTCAAAGGCTTAAAAATTAGCTGGAGGACTTACCTTTGACCTTGGCTTCCTGTATTTGGTTAAGATTCTAGACCTTGTCTATGGCAAAATATATACAGAAACTGAAAGTAAATTAAACTTACGACAGAATGTTTCCTCACAAACGATGGAAATTCTTTTGATGCCCGTAAAGTTTAATTTTGTTTTGTGTTTGTGAGTTTTTATCATTTTATCTATATTTTTCCAACCCTTTTATGTTTTGTTCGGCAGATTGCGAGAGGGACCAATAAGCTTGATTGTATTTATTTCCGTTAAATTGGAATAGAAAGGTGTGTAATTGGAATTGAAACGTTTCGTAAAAACATTTTTATTATACAAAGTTATATGTAAAACACTAACAACCATGCAGGTCTGTATTACTAACATCAAAAACAACAACTTTTGTTCTATGACTTTATACAAAACATAATTCATTCACAAAAAAAAAAACCTTCAAGATTTCGTTGTTCTATCTAACACATTTCAGCTCTGTATGTCGCTGTACCCATCTTCACCTCCCGCGCACGATCCCCGTTCCCCTCCGCTATTGTTCTATCGAATGCTTTGCATAGACTTCGTAATACTTAGAATATTCAATTTAAATATTTTTATTTTTGTATGAAAATCTAATGAAAAAAAATTTTTTTTTAAGTCATAGAACAAAAGTTCTAGTTTATGATGTTAGTAACATGGTTCTGAGAGATAAAGCCGTAGAGGCCAAGCAGGGTCGAAGTCAACTAGTTGACTTCTGAAAGGAAAACCCGAGAGCCTGGAACGCCAGGGAAAGAAACAACATAAGGAGTGGATTTTAGTCAGTAAAAGTCTGACGCACCTTCCCGCTCCGCCCTAAAGCGGGAGAAGTCATTGGTTAATTTTTCCAACCTCGTAGTTGCAAGAAGCCTAAGTATCTGATGTAAATGAGAAACAGGCATATTGTTTCACAAGTTTGATTCTAAATGCCTAGAACTTGAGCAATAAAATAAAGCAATCGATTACTCCAGAAAACACCAAGGTCCCTGAACTCCTGAACAAATAGGCCTTGTAGGCAGGTTTAATAAATACGTAATAAGTGAACGCCCAAATACGAACAAAGAAATAAATACAGATCGTGAAGTGTTTACGGAATTCATTCATAATTTTCAATATCCTAAAAACGAGAACGTAGGAAGCGGGCTCAAGTTTTTACGAGCCTTGGTACTGGGCCAAGATTGCCTGGTTTTAAATCTTGCTACCTACGGAACCTCCCACGATTTAGCTCTTTTACGATACCCTGTGACGTCATAGTAGTAATGTCTCGACCTCGACATAAACAGACAAACGAAGTCGTGCGGTGAGTCACGGGGTATGAGGATTTTTTTTATTTACAGCTTGATATGTTATGCCTTAAAATAGGGGCAAACCGACTGATTGCGTTGGCACGAGTCAATGCAATTTTAAGTCCCTTGAACCATCTGGCGAAATTATGTGAACGCAATTCTCGCACTCGTCTAGGCGGCAGTACGCAAATCTGTGCATTTATTTGCGGCCAGCAGCGCCCAGAAAGCGCTTTAAATCCATTTTCTCTGCGAGATATTGATTGATTTACATATGCAATGTTCACTTTGAAGAATATTTAACCACCAATTTTTGTGTGTAAAAATGTTTCTAAAGGTCCAAGCCGTTTCGAAGGAGTAGGGAAAAGTTGCGAAATTGCTAAATATATTTTTTTTGACAAAAGTATTAATAGCACGAAAAAATCAAATGTTGATATTATTGTTCATGAATCTATAATAAACATATATTTTTTTCAAACCAATTGACCTAGCCGTTACGTAGGAGTAGACCTCAGAAAATCACTGTTTTATGGCACTTTTCGGGCGCTTGGCCCTTAAGCAGCAAATGCCACTGCTATAAAGAACT
Source organism: Mythimna albipuncta (assembly GCA_929112965.1). Lineage (NCBI taxonomy): Eukaryota > Metazoa > Arthropoda > Insecta > Lepidoptera > Noctuidae > Mythimna > Mythimna albipuncta. Next base: position 16,895,058 of record OV815969.1, read on the forward strand.
GATATAACTTACGCATAATGCTTTGTAGGCTTGAGAATGGTCTTCTTATGTAACTTAAGGTGGGTCTACGCCCTGGAGGACACGGTGGAAGATACGGTACAGGTGTGCCCCGCTTGGGCAGAACACAGCCGTGTCCTTTTTACAATTGGTTCCGCATACCTCCAAAAGTATAACGGACAGTTTTCAGTCAGGCGCTAAGCAATAATGCCACAACGATGCGACAACCATTTTCCATAGAAATTGTTCTGCAGTTATGGTAGATCGTAAGTAATTTCTATGAATTGGCAAAGTTTCAATGAGAGTGTCACTTCTATGTAGTAACTTTTGTTTGGAGACGAGTATTCCGGGAGCTAAACTTGGAACCGGAATAGCAAAGCGACTATTTGTAATTCCGTTTCATATTATTGTAACAGTAGGTAAAGGTTTTAATGTTTGTGACTGTGATCCAACCTGGTGGTAAGCAGTGATGCAATCGTTGATGGTGAAGCACACTATTTCATTAAGGGCCTATTCACTCTAGCCTTGAAGACACTTAAATTATTAATTGATTTGATTTGATTTGATTTGATTAAATTATTACTATTTTTAAATATTTATTATTTATCAGAATAATTCATTAAAAGAGCCAAAGGCTTACTTTGCGCTCGGCATCAAGCTCCTGTTATGGAGATCCTAACCCAGCTAACTAGTCTAGTCCTCTACTATGACGTGCCAATAGCATCATGATCCCATTGTGAAAACGTGCCAGCGCTAATCCTGTATAGCTTTGTCTCTTTTCTGCACAGGAATAATTTTTAAGACGAGCAATTGGTACCTCGCTGTCCGACCGTCCGGTAACTGTCCGGACCGAGCCCAAATCGTTGACGGCGCGCACTGTTCCCGCGCGCCTTAAGGAATTGTCAGCAACAGCAGAGGCCCAGTTGGGTCGAAGTCTACTGGGGCCAGGGTTTGTTTCGAAAGAGTAGCTCAGCCCCGGTATGAAGACACGAAGGAACGGGGTGGGTTTTAGTCAGTAAGAGTCTGACACTATCTCCCGCTCCGCCCAAGAGCCGGTGTTCGCATTAGATGATTTTCCCACCATAAAAAAGGAACCTCAGTATTTAAGTGCAAATCACAATCGTATTATGCTCGACAAAAACTCAAAGTCCGTTATGAGAGTTGATCATCTAAAAATAAATAGAAACATCTTTAGGTACGTAAAAAGGCCCAAATAATTTCACCTACTCCAGTTACTTCATTCTTTTGTTTACTCATAAAGCAATGTTTACAAGCGCGAGATTGGGTAATTTTGTTACATCGCCCTTCTGTAGGGCAGTTACCACAGAGTACGGAACGCGACTATCTAGACGCGGCCACAGAAAGAATTGTTTTCTCTGACATTGGAAACATCGTGAGTTTGTATTTACCACAAAATTACGATGTTTATCCACAGATAGAGAGTGCAAGAACTTTAACTATTGATAATTTATGAATACATAATTTCTATTTGAAATTTTGATTTGGGAACACATTCATTGTGCACTCAGCTAATGAATGGAATTCTCTGAGGGAATCTGATTCCTGATAGCTACAACAAGCGATTAGGTTACTTCTTGGCAAGCGTGTTTCATTGTAAACCACAACATCGCCATCATCAGGTAAAATAAAGGTCCAACGAAAAACTGTAAAAAAAATTACGACAAATCAACGATAATATAATTAGTGTATCCGAGTCTCACTTTAAATAAAGAGCACATTTTATGATACGTATCACAAAGTAATGGTGTTTATATTTATTTATTTATATACACTTTATTGTACACCAATATTACAATATTTTATGAAGGAAACGTTATAATAAAAAAAAACATACAATTGGCGGCCTTATCGCGCTTGGCGATTTCTTCCAGGCAACCTGGCAAGGATAGAGATGCCTGAACACAAAATGGCGTTGCACTTGGTGCAAAATAAAAAAGTAATGAAAAGTTATATAGGTACTTAATACTAAAAATAGATACATACATAAAAATATAATATAAGTAAGAAAATAAGTGGTAAGACGAAAACAAGATTACAGTGATAAAGTAATGTTCCTTCACAAACCTTTTAAATACAGGCAGTGTTTGCGCACGCTTTATTGTCACAGGCAATGCCATAGACGAGCGACCTGGACAGTGTGTAAAAGACTTGTCCATGAAAATGGTTGAATGCATTGGCATTTTCAGTTTCAAATTATCTGATGACCTAAGAACTTATAATTACCCATCAGGCGATCTCTACGGCTGGAATACTAACATTACGGAATACTGTATGTTTGTTTGTTTGTTAGACCTTATCCTGGATTCGGACGTACGATTCTACTTTGCCTACTGTCACGCGCGCTGACAAAAGTAGTTGTTAATAATATTCGTTTTGCGGTAAACACAGCTTTCAGTTGTCATACATGTAGTCAGAACTGTCAGGAGTCGTCAATTCGTCCAAGTTCGCCAATGCCGCTACCGCTGCTAGAACCCGGCGTTCTAGCAGCGGCCGCGAAGCCGTCTCCGTGGTCTGTGGCACTAACACACTTGCGAGTTACGTTCAACATTTGATAACGTTATAAAAATACCGAAACATGATTGCTTCATGCCTGAAATGGGGCAGATAAGATTGTTTAAAGTAGTTTGATAAGGGTTTGATGAAATTCCTATTTGCAGGTTATGTTTACATGCTTACGTAGATAGTGTGCAATGTGTGTAAATGTAAACAAATCATTTTTCAGTTCATTGCACCTACTTTTAGAAACTTTTTGTGAATATTATGATTGTCCAGAAATGACATCATTTTGCTCAAGTAGCTCTCAAACACAGTGCTAATCTCGTTGAAGGCTAAAATAAGGCCAGGTTCTAATCATTTTTTTTTTTTTAAACTCTGGATATCCGCAAATATAAAACAGAACACCATGAAAAATTATTTTATTAAAATTGACTGTATGATCAACTGCCAGGCAAAAATCAAAACATGATGTAAATTACTTGGCTTGATAACAAAAATCGTGAATCTGACCCGATTACGATTTCAAACGTGTATGTTTCAACTGTGTCTACGAGTTTACGTCACGGAGATATCTGAAAGTTGTAAAAAATAATAGCTGCTTTTTGCGGCCGCTTAAAGCGCTTTTTTTTTGTGGCTGCTTCTAGCGTTTTTTTGAAGCCCGTGTGCCGGGACGCTTAAAGTAACAGTATTTATGACAGAGCCAGCATTCCGACTCCTATGGTTAATATGACCAGTAGCCTGATTCACGTAAAATCAAACAAGCCAAATATCGTTGAAGTTTTATAGTCGTTCGATCGAAGTCCTATCCAAAAGCGGTATTCACGATCTATAGACTTATTTCCAGTTACATTAATAAGTATTCTACCAGAATAATGTAATACAGATGTTTTTTTTAAATCTACGAATTTCAAACGACTATAAAATCGGTGTCGTTCAAACTCGATTGATGGATGTGAATACGGAAATGGTCTAAACGACTAAATCGCTACGATATCGTTACGGTTTTCATTGCGTGAATCGAGCTACTGATATAAATGCTTGTATCAAACAGTCAGTCGTTTTCATTTCTTAGTCTCTCGATCGCAAAGAAGACAACAAGGCATCAAGGCAGTAAAAAGTCAGATCTGTGCCAGGAAAAGATCTAAATAAAGATAATTTCCGAACTCAGATATTATTTCCATCAAAATTATTAGTTCCTTGGTATTGATCCCAAATAGCTACGCAGGAGGATCCTCATACTTACACCAAATGTTATATTCAGGATTTAGGAACGCCTGTTCCCAACAGTCATCTATCATCATGGAGACAACCCATAAATTAGTTTGCCAATAAAGGTAGTAATGTATTAAAACTTTATTCAAGGTTACAGGGCTAAAAAACAAAAGGAAACTTTTGGTAAGAAACTATCGAATGTGATAACTTAGACTATATGGAGATAGGCCACCGTATGTAAAAGGTTTGGGTAAATAAGAGCATTATTCTTTTTGATGTCATTACGAAGAAAGTTGTGATCTAGTTACACGAATACTTAAGGGTCTAGCTATAGACAAGTGATGTTTTTTTTGTTTGGTAAATAATAAAAAATTTCTTCTCACACTCTGAGGCTGCTTTTCCACCAGGAATGTGCTATGCAGCTATGCTGCTAGGATGTAATAATAGCTATGCTGTGTAACATGTGACCGCTAAGTTATGAAGCGGTACGAGTAAGAGAGTAAGATGCGCCGCCGCAAAGTAGCTGCCCGATGAAGATGCTCAGCTCGAGCTATGCGATGTATCGATAGCAAAGATCCATAGCACACATCCATAGCAAGATAGCATAGCACATCTCTGGTGGAAAAGCACTCTTAAAGGCGTATTACATTTTGACCGACTAAACCCTGTGTTTGTTAATTTGCTTTATTCGTTCTAGAGCCACGGTAACTCTTTTCAAACTAGAGCTGCGCGACAAATCAAGCGCAATTGCGCGAAAAAAGACATGTAACCAAGGTTTTTGTAACTCATAAATAACATGATTTAAAAGTGTGTCCATGGAGTTTCTTGCACGTTCTTCTTCATAGACACCAATGAATATGATTGGTTGTGGTTGCCAACGCATCCATATCAACATAGCATAGTACATCTCTGGTGAAAAAGCACTCTTAAAGGCGTATTACATTTTGACTGACTAAACCCACCTGTGTTTGTTAATTTACTTTATTCTTCCTAAAGACACGGTAACTCTTTTCAGACAAGAGCTGCGCGACAATACAAGCGCGATTTCGCAAAAAAAAGACATGTAACCAAGATTTTTGTAACTCATAACATGATTTAAAAGTGTGTCCATGGAGTTTCTTGCACGTTCTTCTCCATGGACCTCTACGCTTTGGATCGTGCAATTTAGCTTTACTTTTTTTTACTGACAGACATTTTGATAATTCATTGTCTGACTGTTATTGGTCTATTTGAAATAACGTTTCTGATTTCTGAGCCGATAATATTAATCAACTAGTAAAAGAAACAATATTTTACGGATGCTTTGGGGTTATCGCATTGTTGTCATATAATCGCCTAGCGCCTGTCTGTGACTAACTTTCACATCAACACATTTCTTTTGTTTCCAATTCAAAACATTCCTTTTTCTAATAAATAAGGAACAAGAGGCTTACGGCTTAAACAGGCGTACGAAGTAAAGTGGCGCGTGAAGGGTTATGAAAGCAGAGTCGCGCTTGCGACTACGTCGTGTAGGACTTTGTACTAAAAGTGTTCTGCATATAGGTTGAGAAAAGCTTAAGAAAATTGGTAGAAATTTTAAGCGTAGATTTGTTAGAACTTTTTCTGATAATTTTTTGAAATAATTTCGATGGGCCTTTGGGATTACTTGAGGCATAAATGGGGAAGGAAGCGATTTTTTGAACACGCTGCGAGACAATGCCGATACATATTTTTTACAGATATATAATACTTACAAAACACGGTCGTCGTAACGGAGCCACATTATTGTAGCGCTTAGAAACAGAAGCCTTAAAACTTTACAAAATTCAGGACACTTAACATTTCTATTTAATTAGGTAGGTATTATTTGGTAGTCTCGCATTTGACCACAATCTGACCTGATAATAAACGATGATGTGGTCTGCGATGGAGCAACCTGCCTAGAAGTAACCTATTCACTCTTGACTTTAAGACACCTAGGTTGTAGCTATCAGGGAACTCCAACTCCAGCAGGGAATTCCACTCATTAGCTGTACGTATAATAAATGTGTTCCCAAAAGTTTTTATCCTTATAGGTGGAATGTCCACCACACTATGTACTGGTAACCCATTTATTTTTAAAACTCTTTTGTTAAAAAAAAATAATTTGCTCTGAGGCCTTAAAACGGGAGTGCTCCACTGAAGCTAAAAGCGCGCTCGCGAATCTTGTAGGACTTTTATAAATATAACAAACCTAAGTGCTACGAAAAATGGTCGTCACATCGAACTGACATTATCCCATAGCGCTTGGAGATAGTTTGGAGGCATAGGGAACAGGGTGCAAACCTCCACTGAAAAGGGAGGATCCTCGGACCAATTAGATTTTATATCTAGTCTAGTTTTGATATTATGATTATTTTCTATTCGCGCGGAGAATTCTAATACCCCGATACAGGATTTAAAATTTTAGTTCTTATGAGGCGTCATAGATGTCGCTACAACAGCAGCCTAAAAAACCTTAAAACTTTACAAAATTCAAGACCCTTAACGTAACCCATTTATTTTTAAATGTCTCTTTTTAACAATACACTCGGTAATGATTAAGAGGCCCTGAAACAGAACAAGCGTGTTCAACTGAAGGGCTATGAAAGCGGAGTCGCGAGTCGTGTAGGACTTTTATGTGCTAACAAATAAGTGTTCTGTATATAGCTGATAAAGGCTTTAAGACTTTGATGTTTAGAGATGTATTTGGAAGCGCTGATTTGTTTCTTTACACAAATAACATCATAATTGAATTCCGTTTCGCCTACTTGGCCTTTAAACGTTGCCAAATATATATAATATATCAAATGGATTCATAAAACAGATGGATTTGAAATCATGATGCGATAAACCCAAACACAAGACAACATAAAATTACAATTTAAATATCTTTATATTTATTTTGAAAAAAGTTTTTACAGATTAAAGTACCTATTAATCATCAAGACCATTAAGGTAGAACTACACTGCCCACACGTGTGCCATACCCGCTGATCTGGGATCAGTCTTCATACATTTTATATGGAAACTAGACTGGTAGAGCTACACTTGATCCACGCCACGCGACGTCGTTCTACGTACAAATCAGGCATGTTACATGTGTGCGTCGATCTAATGTAGTTCTAAATTTATTCAAGCTACCTTAAGGACAATGGAAAGGGCTATGCTTGGAGTTTACTTGAACCAAGTTTACCGGCATAGCTCAAATAATCGCCAAAATTAGGTGACAGTGGGCATGGCATAGTGTTCGCAGAACAACTCCCACGATGTAGACCGATGACCCGATGGATGCGAGACATACAGGACCTGTTGTTGTGGCGACACTTGAGAGGCTTAGGAGAATGTAGAGAAGTGAACGTCTCAGGCTTGTCTCCAGCAGAGGAAGTTTTTCGCCAAATAAAGGTTATCATTTCTCAGGGCTTTAGACCACATCGACCATTCCTCTACTTTACCCTAAGGATGGAATCCCATAGGTTGTGCGGAAGTGAACCCCGGGGCCCTAGAAAAAAGCAAATAAGGAACAGGAGTGGGTCTTGGTCAGTAAGTCATAGCGCGCACTAGTGACTTTTGTCACCGTGCTTAAGAACCCAACATGTAGTACGCGCACTTGGTGATGTGACAGTTACAAAAAATAGGTAGAAAAATAATTGTCTCCGTAACAAAAGTCACCAGTGCGCGCTATGTCTTAGTCTGTCACGCAATCCCGCTCCGCCAAAAGGCAGGAAATGTCATTGGATGATTTCCCAACTCCAGTTCATTGGCTTTTCATTCGATTAAGAAAATCTACCAACACGAGCAATATTAACTGAATCACATACGAGAACCTACTCAAATTAATAACATAACCATTGAACAGTTATTAATATGCAGCTATACATCATACAGTCAACTTAAAGGCTTAAGGCACGCCCCAAAACTTTGCCTTGTGTACTTGGAAGTTGTTTGCAGAGGTCCAAGAAGCGCCATCTGGGGGCCTCACTTTGTGTATGTCTGTAAGCCTGTATGTTCACGCTTCCAAGCGTGGTAAATAGAATTAAGTAGATGCTTAGTACGGTACAAGAGTTATTGACATGAAATATTTAGTAGAATTACATTGCGCACACGTGGATTACGTACACCAATCGCTGCTGGCTCCATACATTTTATATGGAAACTAGACTTGTAGAGCTTCACTACATCCACGCCACGCGACGTTCAAATTAGGCGTGGTCTACGTGTGCGTCAATCTAATGTAGCTTTAGAAGTTTGTGGCTATTGGTCATCAATGGTTTTGGCAAGTTTTGTGTTTATTGCTGTTACAGATACTCGGAGTCGGTCCGGACGGTTACGGGACGACTGGACGGCGAGCTACTTATTGGTCGCCATTCGCAAGCCCACGGCTACGGTGGCTGGAAATCGTGGTCGGGATTCCGGCGGCTGGGGCGTGTGGAAGTCCGTTCCTTCACACGTGTGGCCGCCTCCTTCGCTAGCATTACTGCTTCGCAGAAGGAGGCGACCGCCTGCCATTCCTCCTCGCTTCGAAACATGCCTCGGCGCGCGAGGACCTGCTAGGGCTGTAGTGTTGTTCAAATGAGTCTCCACGGCTCTGAACCCTAATAGCTACTGAAGAAACACGATTGGCTTCGGAGCGGGAAGAGTATGAAATTACTCCTCCCTCTCTTTTGATTTTTATGGCTTCGGAGCGGGAAGAATATGAAATTACTCCTCCCTCTCTTTTGATTTTTATTTCGCATCCCAAAAAAGGAACATTCATTAATAAATAATATGTTATGATACGAATAATTAACGTGTACCCTACCTACTTACTTGCTTTATTAATATTAAACTATCGCCTACATAACTTGTAATCTTGTTTTGTTACCAAAAGACCTTAGGTTAATGTACTGTCAGGCTGTCCGCTAAAACCTTATCGTTGTAAGCCTCCGGCTAAACATGGGACGTGTGTAGATTCAGAACAAAATGGCTAAAACGTACCTACTTTGTGAACCCTAAGTATTTCTAAGTCATGTGTCTAAAATCAACATTTAATGCTGCGCTGGGCCTTGTTTCAGGCTGTGATCTGGAGCGAGAGAGATAGATAGTGTTCCAGACGCGTCTTTTATAGAGATATCAGCAAAACCGGAGAGGCCCAGCAGTGTCTAAGCCTGCTACATGGGAAAACTTCTTAAAAGGAACCGAGTGGTCATAGAACGCGAGGGGTTACTAAAGAACCATATGTAACCAAGATTTATGTAACTCATAATGTGATTTAAAAGAGTATCCATGGAGTGTCCATAGCGACCTACGCTTTGGAACGTGCAATTTAGCTTCACTTTTTTGACTGAGCGTCTTTGACAATTTAAAAGTGCTTGTAATTGTTCTATTTGAAATAAACATTTCTGATTTCTGGACTTCTGCCCTTCCGCTACACTACAGAGCGGCAAAAGTCATTACATGATTTCCTGCCTTATATAAAAAAAACCCTACATTTAATCATACGACTACAAATTAAGACAGGGCCTAGCCACCTCAACCGGACGAAACTGAATATCAGTATTTTGCATGTAACGACTGCCTTTCTGACCTCCCCAACCCAGAAATTGGGTAACATGACATGTTACGGCGACGCATGCTACGAAACACATTGTATTCCATAACGACTAGGCGACTGTCAAAGATCTACAAATGACAACCCCAAACAATGGCTTAACGTGTCTTCTGAGGTACAGAGGAATCTTGATCATATTGTTAACCCATCGACACACTGACCTCGGTAAGCACAGCTTTTTTTTTGAAGCGCAGCTTGACCTTAGAATTCGACCTGAGGCTCATTACTAACCATAAGGATTAATTAAGACAGAGTTAGGTAAAAGTTTTCTACCTTTGTGAATTATGTTTATAAATTCGTCTGCTTGACGCTAAATGCTGACTAATTGGTGTCAATTTTTCCCCATTACTCCATTTTTCCAAAATGGCAAATCGCGTACAAAATCTACGTGCACATTCAGTCAATGTTTCGAAAATCCTTACCCGTCGCAGCCAAGTCACAGCGAGCTATTCACTAAACCCCCCTCAATTTGTCATAACGAGCCAAGCTATTTGACTTGCTATAACCGTCCACCACTCACTGTAAACGTTTCCTGTTAACCGACAATTGTTTCGCACCGCTGTTCGCTCAAGTTTGAGAATTTATAGAGGATTTCTTGTTCCTTGTTCCTGGTTTTGTAAAACAGATTGTTTGAGCTATGTTCTTTTTGAAACTGTGGGACCGTGACTTTAAATATTCTGGTATATCATTTGAACAGAAATACTTTTATTCGGGAGAGACACAGCATAACGGTTACAAACACAAAGGTATAAAAAGGACAGAACTACAGAATGCGCCGAGCGTGTCCGTACTGAGAGGGTGGCCACCTCAGCTTTTGCTGGGTGACTATACTGCTGTATAGCATTCATACTTTTGTTTAGGAAAACCACGTGGTAACTACACATACCTATTTTAAAACTGAAAATGATTCATTCACATTTCATTATGGAGAATTCCTATTCTAAATATAATCAACGAGTGTTCCCAAAGTATGCTTTTTTATCGATGGAACTAAGTACTTAGGTTAGGTACTTACTTAGAACTAGGTTACTTCTAGGCAAGCGCGCTCTATCGTCGACCACATCATCGCTTACCATTAGGTGAGATGGTGGTCAAACGAGAGCCTATCAATAATAAAAAAGTAATATCTGTCAAATTTCATCTTAATTTTATCATTATTATTTCATCACCGCCATACCATGTAGTAGAAAGTTCTGAAGAAGTTATTTCAACCGAAGTCGTAAGAATCAGTCTTGAAAAAAAATCAAAAGAAACTGTCACTTAAAAAGTTCATGGAAGCATAAAGACGCAGTTACATACGGCCGTACACATGAAAGAATAGCAATTAAAATACTCTACAAACGACGGCAAAATGCTCACTCACTTGTATGAACTGAAATACTCTTGCGCATACTAAGCACGAGTTGCGACAGAGATAAAGCCGCTTTGATGACTAAGATGTAGTTTAGAGAAAATCACTCAAGCAAAAATATACACACACTGCAGAACATGGCGTTTCATTACAAACCAAAGCAGTGTGGGAGAGGCCAAGAGATTTACGCACATGGTGTTGGTGTGGATGCAATACTGGTAGCATCTGAGGAAACCGATTGAGACTCTTTCGAGCGTGATGCCATCGTTGGGACTAATTCGAAACAGACAGGAATCGCTGGATTGTTGGAACGGACCAAATGTACACCTAAATACATACGCAGGAGTTTCCAAAGTTTTTAAAATCTACGAACATTTCGTGTATTTTTTAAATAAAAAAAAATACTGGAGATTTAACTGTCTTTTCAGTAGTTCTTCAAATCAAATCACTAGATCAACGATTCTTTTTAGCCTTTTCTGAGCGAGCCCATGCTTTTACCATTGAGTTTTTGCGAAATCCATCTAGTACCTGCCACTATTTTGTTCGTGGTCTGCCATCTCTTTGAAAAACAGAGATTTTAAGAGAAGAACACATTTTTTCTAAAACAGACATTCATTGGCATAAAATCTCAAAAATAGACAATATCCGAACCACTCTCGGTAAAATGAATGAATAATATCCACGGAATATCACTATCAATAATTCATTGAACGAAATTGTCACCACAGATGCAGAGGATATAAATAATACCGCGTGACATGCATGCGTAGATGCGGGGCTGGTACATTGTAGAAAAGATCGCGTAAAAAGAGAACTTGCGCTTCTATCTAACCTAAATAACGAGGTAAAAATTAATTAGTAAAATTTGCTGGAATATTACACAATTGTCAAAATAACAGACTACTAATACAATAAACCATAAAATAGTTACTGAGAAACTGTATATTTTTTTTAATGATATAATTACACATGATGATCATAGTCGAGTACTACTTCTACTACAAGCAATACCTGATTACGTTGCCACCTGATTGAATTCTAAAGAAAAGACCGCAGAATAGACGATATTATTGTACAATTTTTCTAAAAATTTAAAGTAATTGAGCAGTCCAATTTGCAAATTCAAAAGCGAGTCTTAAAAATCGACGAAATATCAAAAATCGCTAGTTCTTGAAACTCAAACCGACGTAATGTTCTGATGGTCGTTGGCTTCAAATGATAGACACTTGAGAGTAGCAATTGAGTTTACTGACGCAGATTCTTGGCGAAGATAAAGTCTCAAACTCGGAATTACCTCGTAACTTATGGTATGGGGTTATTTGGAAAATTTGTGGACAGCCTGCATCATCTGTTACATTTTTTTTTTTATCTAATGTTAACAACTATTTTCGAACACTCAACTCAAAGATAAAAAAAGAATCTGTCTTATATATTCCCGTATAAAACCTGACACTGATTGATGCCATGCCTAAAAAATCACCAAGTAAACCGCAGAAGAGCAACATATTTTCGACTCCCTAACTTCACTAGTCTACTTCAATCAATCTCAATTTCGGCACGTAAATGTCCGGTATCAACATTGAGTAGATAACCACTGGAGAGATTACTTGCCTCTTTGACAGACATCTATTCGAACGGAGGCACCTAGGCCTAGTATGAAATACGCCAAATAACTTCACACCGGTATATCAAGCAAGCCATTTCGGTAAATCTGGGAGTCTTTTAAGAGTGCCAGTTCGAGTAGTGGTAGATGAGTACTTTATGCGGCCTACCTAATATCTTGTTTTTTTGGTATTGTTCGTCAACTCGTTGCGCTCCTTAGTAGATTCGAACTCTCGACTCTCTCGAGTTGAACTACACGAATACTGACAAACGCTTGCACTGACTGAACAGTTTCACTCATGATGTAATCATGTGTGGTTCTTTTTATAAAAGACCTTAGCACATACAAATCAGCTTGGTTTTTAAGTGATTTGTCCTAGATTTGACTATTACATGTTGGCTGTTATGGACTTAAGAGTCTTAAACCTCTGGGTTTTTTTTTGTGTTTCTTCTTAGGTTAGTCAGCTGGATGAAACTGGCAGCATTTACTTTAAATTGAGGTGTTAGCGTGTTATTAACAAACTTTTAGCTAAATAAAAATTTAGTCATTTAATTCTAACAAAATCAAGCTTAGTTATCTTATTTCTAACTACACGCGTCATTAGGTATCTAATTGCCAGCTGCTCGATAAACTCCAATCCATCACTATCTAGTAAGTCTCGACATTTACCGATCTCTAGAATACTTATTTTTTCTGAAGCATCTTGATCTTTAGTAAAAACGAAGTTCAGGATAAAATTAAGCTCGAATTTAATGTGTAACAAATCTTTCAGAAGATACTGTGGCGTCTAAGAAGGTTTCATACTCGAAACAAGTTTGATTGAAGATGTTAACAAAAAGTGTAGACGTAATTTAATAATTAATGTAAATAAAAATACATTTTAAAGTGGTTCTAACAATATAATAATTGTTAATTTGGACACAAAGCTTTTCATTTGCGTCTCCACACACTGCAATACCGACTGAGATATTATAAAATAAAAAACGAAAGAGAACGATTAGCTGACATTAATTAAATGTGATATTTGATTTAGATATCTTTTGAAGAAAATACCTATGCAGTATCTATAAAAACTGTCACAAAAATGTGGCTTTGAAGCCTACGTTCCTTTAACGGCCTAGTGGGGATATTAAACCGTGTGTCAATCAAAGTGATGTACGTATCTCTGGCATTTGAAGTATTTAGGGTACGCTATTCTATTCATTTTTGCTATAGGATTCCTAATACTGCTATAACCAGATCCTTTTCCGCAAATAGTAAAGACATATTCCATATTTGATTTTTGATTTGACGTACCGAAACTGTATTTTTTTTATCACTTCATCCACGAAAAATGCACTGACCATGCAGTTTTTACGTTTTCATTCCATATTAACAAAACATCGTCTTGTTGTACGAACCGCGGCAGTGGCAAATCCTATCAGTTTACTTTTTACCCCGACCATTTTCCCAGCATCCGTTTTTGTAAATAGTCGTCCAAACAAATCCGATTTTTTCAGAAATACTTTCGGGCCAGTCACATTGTTAGCGGTCTTTCAATTCGAATTCTTTTCTAGCTATATATTCGACTTGAAAAGGTTGAATAATTACCGGTGATTTCGTATTTCTTTTTTACGCGTTCGGATTTTAATAGACGAATTTGTCTATTCTACAAGTTTAGCAAAACTCTGAATTGAATATCTAACTTTACCTTTTCTCTATAAAGAAGGCGTGATAGTATTGTGTTTATTGTAGTAGATGAAAGATGCTCTACAATACATATTTGTCATAGAAGTCACTCATATAAAAACAAAAAATAAATACTAATTCGAACTTTAAGCGGAAAATATGAGAAGAGGACGATTTAGGACGGCAGTCAAGTCAAATCCTACACTAATACGAGAATTAGTCTTTTCTCTTTTTACTATTTCTGATCCCTACAGTATACAGACCAGACAAAAACGTGTCGGCTTCGACTCATCCAACCTTGGAACAGCTTGAAGGTTTACTCACCCTGCAAAGAAAGAAAAACTTATATTATTTTTGTGTAATACAAGAGTCACTGCAAACATGAAAAATATGAAACAACCAGTGGCGTGCCCGCCATAGAAGCCAAAAAGCCTGGCTTGCCCTACCAAAACCTCACCAAATTCATAGAACACGACCAATCAATTAATTATCACAAAAATCTAAACTTTAAAATTCGCGCGCTTACGCGGTTACGCTAAGTTGCCACTGTGTTGTACGAAATTCAAAAATCATTCATAAGACGATACCAGGGCGAAGCGAGGATGCCATTCTGAGCGAAATCTGTCCGATCTCGCTCTAACACTTAACAAAAGAAAGAGATGAACACTAATGTGTTGTTGTCTTTTTCTGCCTCAAAGGCTTTTATGAGGCTTTATCTTCTATCTCTGCTTTTGATATAAAGACGTCAAATTTTGAGTGTGTGTGGGTGTATTTTGTTATTGTGTGCAAATGCTCGTCGAACATTTTGTTCTAAAAAAAAGCAGGGCTTTGGTAAATTTATGAATGGGTTTTTTTTGGCAATTTTTTACGCATATTATAATACGAGGCGCCCTCTATGACGCGTAAAGTTGTACAAACTAAAAAGTATTCAGTTCAAATTTGCTTTGATCGGTTATCGTGTTGTACGTAATTATTGTTTTGATATTTTTTTTTTGTTTTCCGTCATTTAACAGTTTATGAATTCGGAAACTATACTTGTGGTTGTGTGTGGATATTATTATGTGTGGAATTGATATTGGCCAGGTAGGGTTTGAGTTTTAAAGATAAATATAATCTTGTAACTTTACTATTTTGAATATTTCTCAGAAAAGTTAATAACAATGCTTGGAATACATCAGGTATGACTCAAATAACTTTGCTAGTGCCATGAAAATTCTCAAAATTACCTACTTGAACGCTGTTATTTCCTTCTTTATACATGGCTTTGACTTTGACTTTGGTAAACCGCCAATAGAAAGTTGGTTCTCTTTCTCGACAGTTAAGTGATAAGTGTGTTTTAAAAAAGCGAACAACGAAAAGCTACCGCTGTTTCAATTGTGAGTATTTGCCAATAATATTACATATTATTATAACGAACAAGTGTTTGAAACACCAAGATTTAAAAAAATATGTATTAGTTACACATTCATAACTAGATGGCGTTGGCGTCAAAACAGTAACATTAGATCAGTACCTAGTACTCGGTTGTTTTATTTCACACTCAACTCAACCTTACATTAAATATTCATTATGTTCAAATTAATCGTTATAATAGTATTGGCTGACCATCCCGGCCGGCCGGTAGGTACTCGACAACAAGAGCGGCTTTCCGAATTATCTTTGATTGCAATTGAAAATCAGCTGTTGGTAGAATAACGTTCACAAACTTTTTACGCTGGTGTAAGTAATACAATCATTTTTAAATAAAGATAGACAATTTGAATTAAAATACGATTTTTTTTTCTATTCATGTACCTATTCAAACTTTACGATTATTGGTATGATGATAAAGTTGTTGTGGTGAAGCTTTTGTTATCATTATTTATTACTTACTATTAACATTATAATTGTTAATAGTAGTGGAGCAATTCAGAAAAATCAGCATTACTGCACTGATGACACGTGGTAGCACGAGATTTTTTTTTAATAGGTAAGTAGTAGTTAGGTCAAGATTCCTTGGCTTGCCTCATGTTAAGGCATCAGGCACGCCACTGGAAACAACACAAACAGAACTACTGATAAAAATGTCAGGTCATTTCATTCCAAACTACAAGATTTTTTTCTATTAATCAATTATATTTTATTTCTAAGAGCAACGACGATGGACCAATAGTAACAGCTCAGACTTACAAGTCGTACACACTCAGGTATAATTTTATTTCATGACCACTGCTGTCAAAATGGTGAAGGAAAACATCGAGAGAAAGACTGCATGTCTCAGAACCAAAGAGCAATGACGCGACATCCACCGACAAGCGTTGGTGGATTGCGGCCCTTTTCCTCATTCAGTTTTTTGTACCTTCTCAAATAAAGACCAAAACAACTTATGGTATATAATGTCGCAGGTTTTTCATAAAATTAGGTTTTTGACGAACATGACCACTGCATCATCATTTGCAACTACTGGATACAAGTAACATTATAGGAAAAGTAATTGATAAGAAGAACGATTTATTCAAAATTGATACTTCAGCTGGGGTTCCAGACTGGCTGCCTCAAAACTCTATTCAAGTATCAACTACGGATTGTTTCATTTATTTCATCTAAATTGCTTTATTTGTCATAAAACAAAGCAATCTTTTGATTGATTTTGACATGAACTTCATCATAAACTCAAACTAGTTCAGGTTTTCTGATCAATAATCTGGATTATTACAGGTTTATGATGAAATTGAGTTTAAAATGTGTCATCTTCCGGTTTTTCATCAAAAATCAAATTTTATGAAAAACCTGCGTCATATAGACCATCAGTTGCCTTTACCAGGGTGTCAGGATTACAAATGAGTTCTACCAAACGACGCGTGACCACACTACACATACTCCGCGTCACGGGTTCCTGATTGTGATTGATTCAATCCAGTTCATGGTTATATTATAAGTCACATGTCTCTTGTTCATTGTCATTTATATTATTGTTTGGCGTCCTTTTATTGCTGTTGTTACGATCGATTTTTGATTAACTTTTGGATTGGTTGTTGTGTTTCTAATTGAAGAAGTCTTCCCGTCCGATTATAATTTCTTCATCACGTATTTTTTACGTCTTGTTTTTGATGGATTATTGATTATTAAATATGATTTTAATATAGTAGGATTGATGAATTTTTGAAATGACATGTTTCTATTTTATTAATATTATGTAAATATTATTATTTTGAGAACAGATGAATTTTAAATATTATTAATAATGTTTTTAATTTAGTTTTTACCAATTTATCATTCTTTGTTAAGTGTTTTTTTAAGTTGTCCATTTGTTAATGAAATGAAGTTATGATATTGTTCCCTATTGTGTTGACATTATTGTGATTTTTATGTACATATTTTAATTTTAGATTCTGAGATGATTTTTATTGAAATGTTTTTTAATTCCCTCTTCTATTCCAGGACATCGTCTACTCGTGTGGCAAAGGAGGATGCCGGATTTTGTATGGGTACCGTCCCCACCCTCCAACAGACATGGCATTGGTATATGTCAGTTAGTTCAATCCTATCCACAAAAAAACAAAACTGCTGATTTGCTTGTTAACATAATGACAACGAATAACATATGAGGTAGGTATTAACTTAATTTAAAAAAACTGGTAAAAATTAATTTGTTTATTCTTTCATACCAACACATTTATTTATTATTACTCATCTAAGTACTTATTACAATATAACCAAGCATTGCAAGCATGTGTTTGTGCATTAAATTTAATGTGTCTCCGTAACCACATGTACCATACAATAGATATTATGTGTGTATTTCTGTGTTAACACAGCTGGAAGTCTAAATCAATCGGTAGTCAATACCATAAAATATTCATGTTTTTTCTAACTCAACAGGTATGTAGATAGGTGGATAGGTACCTTTCAGACCACAACCACTAAATAGAGAGGTACAGAAGTCAATCTCCATACAAAGCGCGCTCGAGCAACGCACACATAGACATCGCTCACGGACACGATGTCTCGGTCGCATCTCGGATCACTCGTCGAACAGTTCCGGCTCAAACGCTCATTAGTGTGCGTCCACCGAGCGTAGGTATAAAAAGTGAAGTACATACATGAGATTGTCTTCTTAACCTATCTATTTTGTACCACAACACATCATTACCACAAGAAGCGAGCAGCGGCGATTTGTGGCGTCAGAGCAGTGGTGGCCGAATGGTAATGGCCCCGACTTACGAGTTGTACGTCACGGGTTCGAACCCAGGCAGGCGTATTACTTTGTGTAATTTATTTCATAACCAATGCTTACAAAACGGTGAAGGAAAACGTCGTGAGGAAACCGGCATGTCCTAGAACCAAAAATTCGAAGAAATGTGACATCCTGAGGTGGATAACGGCCCATTCCCTCTTCTAGAGAGGAGGCCTGAGTCTCAGCAGTGGGAACATCAAAAAGGCGGATGAATGGATGGATGACCAGTTGCCGTGTGCGGCGACCTTGACTTCTGCAGGTGCCTATCTCTTTTGTGGCATGTGAGCACAAGCATAAATAGACCTAATTAACAGCTTTGTGTAACCATTTGGAAGTTGTTAATCCGATTACAATGACTAGCTAATAACCTAGGATCACTTCATTAGTCTGTTACAATGGAAAAGGCTTTCAGTTCTCATTACTGAAACAAATGAAGTGAAAAATTCATTTCGAATAATCCACGCACGAATAAACATACGAATTAGCATGCAAAAGGCAGAAAATATCAAATAACTAGTTGACTCCGTACCGCCTAATAGTCAGTGAAATACCTTTCAGGTAAACTGTCAAAGGATAACGCCATCTACTGGCATTATCAGAACCAGCATAATTCATTTAAAGGTGATATTGGCGGATTCGGATTATTTTTCGCGATTTTTTCCACATTTTCTCCTAACATTCCCTGGGATATCACGAATATTTCAAGACCAAAATCAGCCAGCCGTTCTCGAGTTTTAGCGAGAGTAACGAACAGCTATTTATTTTTAAATATATTTTTTGTATTGTACAACTAGACAATATGGACAGGCCCATCGGTGAAATGGAGCTAACAATTTTTCTGCAGTATTGACTACCTCAGCGAGGTTTGCCGAGAAGATTGACTAGGTCTAGTTTCTGCCGAATACTCTGAAAACATTAAAATGTCAAAAGTGAACAGGTTACCTTTAGGCAAACGTGTTCTATTGTCAACCAAATCGTCGCTCTCCATCAGGTAAGATAAAGCGCGAGACTATCAACAATAACAGCAGCTGTATGTTTCGAGGTCAAATCACAGCACGAACGAAGGCTTAGGAGATCGTGGTGTATATACGCGTAGAGACAAACTCTGAACCTGGACTTTGTGAGTCGTGCAGTTGAAGCTGCGCTATAACACTAATTTTAAATCTTATGTGGTGCGGGTGCCAACTCACCAATTGGAAACCTTCCTCAAAGCAGAGTTTTGGACGAAGGTTGTCGTGTATTGACGATTTCGTCAAAAATTAAATACTTCCTAAATTGAAAATGAAATGTACAAACCGTGTGAAGTCAAAAGAAAACCAAAAGAAAAAATGATGATGATGAGACAAAGTCCAAAAGCGGTCAAAGTCTTCGGAAAGTACGTTCACAGACATAGTTCAATCTCCAACCATTAGTGCTGTGACGAACCCTGTTAGAACTAAAGGAAGCCGACCGGCAAGGTTAATAAATAATTATTTAGTGTATAGAAGACGCGAATAAAAACAACAAGCGTATCTGAAACAATTCGTCTTCAAGGACTTTGTAATTTTGTGGATACTTCCTGATTTCATCAATTTGTTGACGGTATTCGTTCATTTAGATTGTGTACTTTAATCTTTAATATAAATAATCACATTGATACTTTGTATAAATCTGTTCTATTTTATTTCGCGCTGACACTGAAATATAATTTTATTATTTTACATTGTAGTATATCTCCTTCTGGGCTAAACACGCGAAGTTTAGAGTTTTTTAAAAATATTTAGCAAAATAGCCTGGTAACACCACTCGACTTACTTGTCACTTATTTTCTTCGCGGGTAAAATAACGCGAGTAAAAAATTTTCTCTTGTCTAATTATGCTTTTAAAATTCATAAAATAGTATTTCTTTAGCAAATTAACAAAATCCAAAGTGATACATCCAATTAACCACTAAAAATACGTGAAACAGTACCTTTTTTTAGCAAATTAACAAAATTCAAGGGATACTACAAAGTGGTTTGTACATTAACGGATTTCAACGCTGAAGTCTGTCGAAGCCTGGAATCTAAATTCACATAGGACGAAGAATGCCACGATAAACACACCAAGGAAGGAGTAAAATCTCTTCCGATATCTAGACAGGATTTATACCCTGAAACTTTCCACAGCTCAAGGCGTGAGAAAGGCCACCTGAAACTGGTTACCGAGGACGCGATCCTCACTGTGCCTGTTCCAAGCACTAGGTGATCATAGTGAACACTGCAGCTAAGACTTGCGAGTCGAAATCTTGTTCAATCTCCAATCAGGGTACGAGATACCATTAGCGACGTCATATTCACGAGCTAAACTGATTGTGACCTACCAGATAGTACGCGATACTCTTAGCGGCGTCATCTTCACGTTGCTACTCTGGTATGAATCCGTCATAACAGGTGAGTCCCATGCTTTAATCTAAAGAACAGAAATAGGGAAAAAAGACTAAGTTTGGCATGCTCCTACTTTATCAGTACCTATAAAGGCCTCGGGAAGGCCAAGTTCAAAATTACCCATCTGTGTACAAAACAGTACACCACCTATGTGTAGATCGCTACAAAACATTTAACTCTTAGCGAATACGAGATATTCCAAACCATTATGAGGTGGTAAATACCACACTGCCTGTTATTCAAACCATAAACTTTTCTAAGCATAAAATGCTAATGAATACGAGATATTCCAAACCACTACGAGGTGGTAAGCTGCACACTGTCCGTTATTTGAATCATAAACTTTTCTAAGCATAAAATGCTAATGGAAACAAGATATTCCGAACCACTGTGAGGTGGTTAGCCGCACACGGTCTGTAATTTAAATCATAAAGTCTTCTAAGCATAAAATGCTTAAGGAATATGAGATATTCAAAATTATCATAAGTTATTCTGCTGCACCTAGCTTGATTGTCGGCAGATACCTACCTGTATCTAGTTGTTGGACTAGAAGCCAACCCAAAACCATTGAGAGAAGGCAGAATAATTGATATCCTTACCAAGTATGTCTGCAACGCTGATGGAAAACATTGCTACAGTGTGGATAAGCTAAGTGCAAAATGCTTGCAGTATACCACCCCAGCACTGTTATGAGTTAATTGTCAAATTAACTAAAACATAAAAGATACATGTGACAAAGCGGAAACCTGTCACTATGTATCATCTTATATCAGTACCTACATTGATAGCAAATAAATATATTTGAATTAGATCAATTATCAAAACTGAGTTAAGTCAAACAGTACTAAAGGCCATTCAGTAGAAAATATATTTTTCCTCGATGCCTATGTTGTGCACTGACCACGGAGTATGCGATGCTGGCAATAATATTACTTATGCACTAAGTAACTTAACTATTTCATCAACAATCTACAAAGGATATGCTTACTAATAGCAAATAACACTATATAACAACTAATACCATTAAGTTTTACATGACCCATATAATAGAATCTATGGAAAATCTAGATATGATTTAAATGAATTAAATTCATACATACAGCACATCACTCCACACATTTAGTACTTAATTTTATGGTAAAACCTTGCTCAAAGAGCATGCAAGTTGACCTCTTATGGAACCAAACCCTAAGAAAATTTTAAGTTAAGTTCTCTGTGGACATCAACAGCAATTCTGAGAAACTACAAGCTTCCAAAGTTTCAATAGGTTAATAATATTCAATACCCCAGCACCTTAGAATACTTGATGTATGAAGGGAGTAAGTCAGCAACAAGCTTATAATCTTTCATATATTTTTAAACAATTGTTAAAACAAAATGGTATGAGGCTAACCCCGTTTAAATCAGTCAATAAAGTGAAAATTCATTATAAATGAATGTCAAACTGCACAAGCAGTGTAAGCCTGAAATTTACAATTAAGTGCTATAAATCTGACTACCTAAATACAAAATCTTTTGCAAATATATGGTTGTTGCTCCTAATAAATAAACAAATAAATAGATACCCTATCAACATATTATGTTGAAATAAATAGGGATAACTTTGTTGTTACAAAACAGTAATAAGAAAATTCAGATTCAATTTGATCTGCACCTGCATAGTATTTCCAGAATTAATTTGTCACAAATTGGCAATATATAGGTACTGTGATTAAAACAAGTTTTATATAATATGGAAGGAAAATAACCTATTATCAATAATACCTTAGAACAACTTTTTCATGAGTAGACAACTTGATCACAGAAACACTACTTCTGAATTCTGATGCATTCCAATAAGAACTCTCATTGAATACCTAAACACAAAACTCAATAGGTGCATAGCACAACAATTTCATCAAAACTACCTACTTCAATCACCAATGACTCACTTCTATGGTAATCAAACAATCTCTTTAAATGAATCAAGATTGCTGGGAGACATAATATGAATACCACTTCTCAGTGTACATGGCTCCTGAGCCTAAAACTTAAACATGAAAGTAGAGAACTATCTACCATTTAATAAAGCAAATTAAATGTTACAATTTATGTCAGATTACTCAGACATTCCCAAAACATGCAATGGAATACCCACCAATTTTGAAACAAAATGTCTCACCAAACATAGTATAATATTATACCTGTATGCTTAGGTGTGTATCATATATTAATGAAATTATGTTTTCTCAAATATTGTTTACTTTGTGCTGTCAATGTCAAACGGTATCGGAAATGCAGTAGACAACTTAGACTAACTAACATCTGTCTATGGTGTGACTGTGTAACACAAGCGTATGCCCGGTCCACACATGCGCCACAGCAAATTAATTTGGTTTCTTTGATACTTTTAATTTATTTCGTGTTTATTCAGGTAGAATAAACATATTTTATTTCATCGTTATTAAAAGGAATGGTACTGAATGGTCAAAATGCACTTACTTGAGGCAGTGACTTATCACATTTGAATTAATAGTACTGTCAAAACTGAACTTACCAACACACAAGTAAAATGGCATTTATAAGAAACAAAAAGAGGGGGGGGGAGCAATTGCATCCCAAAGACCAACTAGTCCCACAGAGGCCACCGCGAAAGGTCAGTGACCTTACAACTTCTCTAGATACCTAATCCCTAGTAGGAAGTTTAGGTAAGTCTGTCGACACTACATGAACCCCTCTAAACTGACATAAAAATGCTATACTGACAGAGGAAAACAATCGCATTAACTTCCATTTTGGGAGGCATAAATAAATGCCATAAAATTGCCTTCGTAGGCATAAAGTTTTCGTAAATTTAAATAGATCAGCATACAACTTCAAGTGTAAGCATATATACAAGTTTACACATACGTGCTGAAACAAATGTAGGTATACTATCTGTATCATGCAGTAGAAAATAAATAATAATAATAAAATTGGTAAGCTATACTTTCATACCAATTTTATTCTTCTATAGTCACTACAATGTCAACACAAATGTAAGAGATGAATAGACTTTTTATTATTTTTAAAACAGAAAATTATGAAGGAGCTGCAATGTATAATACACGCACCTAAATGCATTGTCTAATGTAAGGCAAGGCTAAATATATGAAAAATGTAATGTAATTTCTCTACGTAGTTTCTGTAACATTTGATTCTGCTGTAATATTCCGCAATGAGTGTTTTTTTCCAGAACACGAGAAAATCATAGCTCTTCCTTATCTCACAATGTAGAATGGACTTGCAACAAATGGCTGCCATAAAACAACCCTATCAACAAAACAGCTTATCACGACTAAATAGTAAAACATCACTATAAATAAAATTAAAATAACTAATGAGATTACTGTGCTTTAACAAAGTTTAACAAATTGTCGCTGTGCTAAATAGGAACAGCACTAATATAAAACCAAGTAATTTTCGGCTGGCTATATTTAATTGTGAATATAACAGACATCAACGGCTAGATATAACGATGACCGTACTAATTACCAAGAAGTAAAGTATCCTACTGGTAGTAATGGTATAATACCTTCAAAAGCAAACCGATAAAACATGAGTGACTATTATTAAGAATAATAATAACTACCCTCGTTAAAAATAACATGTCTCACATCTAAATCAGTTACTAATGAATCAAATATATTCTACAACAATTCGAGGACACCTCACACAACGGATAAGTTAGACATATCTTAGTAGCCTCTCAGTAAATCAACTCATAACTTACTATAAAAGAGAAACCGCATTTGAGTTGATAGTACCATTAGGTACCAATAATAATGTAACAATTAATTATTGCAGCAAACTCTAAACATCTACAATGTAAAATAATAAAATTATATTTCAGTGTCAGCGCGAAATAAAATTGGGAATCAAACGAGCTTACCTGTTAAGCGAAGTCTTGATTCTAATTTTATGAGCGCTGACACTGAAATATAATTACCCACCCACCACTAGTTTTAGTAGCCCAAAAGCTGCAATAATTATCCTTACCTAACTCACAGTTATCCTTGCAGGAAAACAGTGAATGTAAGTATGTGGGAACAAGCCTGTCCAAAAGACAACTCGCTCCTCGTCCGATAAATCTCTAAAATAAGTGACAAGTAAGTCGAGTGGTGTTACCAGGCTATTTTGCTAAATATTTTTAAAAAACTCTAAACTTCGCGTGTTTAGCCCAGAAGGAGATATACTACAATGTAAAATAATAAAATTATATTTCAGTGTCAGCGCTCATAAAATTAGAATCAAGACTTCGCTTAACAGGTAAGCTCGTTTGATTCCCAATTGTTTCTAAGATCTAGGTCACGAGCACAATCAAGGAAGGTGCTAATCACGCTAATATTATAAAAGCGAAAATTGTTGTGTGTGTCTGTTTGTTAGTCTTTCACGTTCAAACGGATTTGCATGCAATTTGCTACAATTTGCGGGTAAATTGTGTTTTGGAATAGCATATAGGATATTTTTTATCCCGGGTGTATGTTCCTTTGGGTCAATTTTCTACTTTCACGCTTGCAGCAGCTAGTTTGTGATAAAATTCATAATTATACCACAATGGTAGTTATAAAATGTGTGACCATTGATAGTACCTACATACAAGTAGCTATAGCAAACCAGCCACACTTATGTGATATTAATGATGTCTTTCTTGAAGACTCCTCCAGAAAAACAATTGAGGTTACAAAAAAGACAATCGAGATAGGATTTCAATTAGGTCACCCGCGGAATAACGATAAGGCCTCAATCCAAGACGCCTACTTTTCGCACTCCCACTCAAGAATTAAGCTTTACTTGGCAACCTGCCAATCACACCCGGGAATACTGCAGACGTATTCTTCTTCTGAAGGAGCGTTTACACAGCCAGCGACTGTTCAAGCAAGTTCAAGGTGAAACTGATTACTGGCGAGAGCTCTCGGGAATGTAGGTCTCACTTAGGCGCATGCCAGCGTGTGCTCCCGCTTACTTGGAGCAATTTTTATTGACATTCCAATGTCGCTACGCTATTCGTAATGGAATATAAAGTTATGACAGTGCTCGATGGAAATCGTTAAGTTCAAACGGACTCGCCGAGTTTTGTAAGATAAGATAAATACGAGAAACGAAGACGTGAATAAAATGTTAGTCTAAAAAATACTGCAGAATGGAGAAAGATTTTTCTCGTACGTTTGTTATTTCGTTGTCATTTTTCTGAATGTCTTTCAAGAGGTATAAAAATATTAAAGATGGCAATAAAAGTAATTACAGTCCTTAACTTAAACAGTTGTAATGATTCTCTACTTTGATTTATTAATTAAGCAAGTTTTTATTTCCGCATAAGAAGCCAGTAATATGTAAAAATAATTATTTTAAGTAAAGTTTTTCAAATGGAGTCAAGTCAACATTACTGTGGTTTATGTCACAAAATCAAAGAGAACCATTTTACGAAATTAATTTCCTCGTTCGCCATTCCTATCACACTGTTACGTCGATTTTGCCAGAAACGCGCGATTTTTTGTAAACTTCTACAGACACATTTTTCTGCAGATATAGGTAGGTCTCCTAGAATTCCGACTGTATGTGGAATTCTAACAAAAATAAAATCGTGAACCGAATACTGACGTCTTACCGAGTGACGTAATCTAGATTTTGTCAAAGAAAAATATGAAGGAGCGGATTAGAGAGAAGTCAGAGCCGATTCTGATTAATGATCATATTTGATTTGAATTTTCTATCGATGAAATAAAGTCAAATATTGAATGTCGAAAACGGTAAAATAGATAATCTATCTGCGGATATTACATTGGATTTGATGGTTTTACACAGGAAATATTCGGCTTTGATGAATAAACGAGCTTGTGAACATTACAGGTAAGTACTTGTCAAAGCAAGCGTCGAAATATCGTTTGTTATAACAACGATCAATAAAGATGAGAGCAGTACATACCTGGGAAGGAAGGTCCAAAAGAGAGGATTATTACAATAAACACAGTAGAACAAAATTGCCGAACGATTATGAGATGAGTAAAGATCAAAGCTATATATTTCAGAAAACTGATTAGTCACTGCTTTGAGGCACTAATTAGCGCTTAAAGTTCAGATACAAAGGCCAAGAATATAACAATACAACTAAAGTCTTTGTGTCAGAATACGACGAATGAAATAAAGATGACATCATCAATCACAAGTTTTGTAACAAAATAAGCTTTGTCATCAAAATAGTTCAAAGACTAAGTTCTTTTTGGTGGTAAATCGCTCGTCTGGACTAGTTTATATATGGCATTGTTATTGAATATAGTAGGCATGGCAAAAATTATTCGATGTATCGATATTTAAATATCGAAATCTATATTTTTACTGCTATTGAGGAAGACCAGAGCAAACAAAGCGCCGATGCACATACCCTTTGACGACTGTTGATAAGTTCACGCTTGACCGCTATAATGTTAATTATCGACTCAAAAAGAAGAAGACTTCTGTCGATATCAATTAACCTTTGCTCAAATATATTGTGTGAGCGATATCGATACATTTCAAATATTCATACTTTATCGATAATTTCTGACACATTCAACATCCCTGAGTTACAAATTAACACATGTGTTGAAGAGACATCGAATCATTTTATTACTGTTTATGTAGCAATATTTTTTGACACGCGACGCGAGTGCTGACAAATTGGTAAGGACAAACAAGGCTGAATTCTTGAGAGAGATGTTTTGTAAACGACGATTCATGTGTCTTGTAACCTGAAACAAAATGTGATATTTTGTTTGAAGTTATTAAGATATTACTGTGTATGTGATTTCGAGGAAGGAGGAAAATTATGTGAGGTAAATTTTGATGATAAATGTGTATGGTACACGGTATAAGTAGATCAGAGAATGGACTTTGTGAAGAAAGAATGGCTAGAGGAAGGGTTACATAATCCTCCAGACTAAAAATATAGTTTAAAAAAAGAACTAAAAAAAACACAGAAACAAGCGTGTTTTTTTAGTTTTTTTAACCTATATTTTTATTTATCACTAAAAAAAAAACAGATTATTGTATTGTCATCAGTCTTTGATGGGTGTGCAAAGTTTGAAGAAAATCTGATCACCCAAAGTTGGTCAAAATCGAGCTCAAAGGCGTTGGTTACAAACATACAGGTGAAGCTAATAATAAGCGTGTTAAAATTCGATCATGGTGGCCAATCTCAAGCCAATTAGCCAAGTATGCGTAATATATTTTAATGCACAAGTCTGTGCGCGAACACAGGTGCATTTTGTTGTTTTATTTTCCTAGACAGAGGGTATGGCAATCCGTCATGACCGGTGAAATCTGAAAGCTGTACCAACGGCTTGAAGTACTTTCAGAGGCGTGGATGTGTCACATCACTAACTTCTGAACTCCGGTCTGCCACAAGGTGGTTTTTTTTTTTTTTTTCGATGGGAAAAATCATCTTATGACAACCCCCACTCTTGGGCGGAGCGGGAGATAGTGTCAGACTCTTACTGACTAAAAAACCCATCCCGTTCCTTCAAGCCTTCATACCGGGGCTCGAGCGCCCTTTCGGATAACCCTGGCCCCAGTAAGCTTCGACCCCGCTGGGCCCCTGCTGTTGCTGACAACCCCTTGAGGCGCGCGGGAACAGCGCGCGCCGTAATGCCACAAGGTGGTAACATCCTACATCATTGTCTTTCATAATAAGGAAATTATTCGCAGACGAGACAGTCTTTTCACTGGTCCTACTCACTTTCTCCTTATTGTTATTGAAGCAATAATTTGATATAAAAAAAAATAGCGCGCAATAAGAGCATGTCATTTGAACGCAACAATATAAAGATAAATAAGAATGTCCAAAAAGTCTCTGTAAATTCTATGAAACTCAAAGATTTATGTGAATTTTATTCCATTCTAACGCCTTTTTTATGTTCTTTAAGTTTATGTAGGTACACATATGCAAACTGCACTAGCTCAGCATAATTAGGACATTAGCATATAAGCATAATCAACTTTATAATGTTCCTTCAAACACCATGATTTTTACTTTATGTGAAACCTGAATATATGTAGTTTGTTCAGAATAAGTAACTAAATGGATTCCAATAGTTTTACACCATGTTATATTTTTTCCCAAAAATATTTAAAAAGGTCACAATTTGGACACCACCGACACTAATTACAACACAGGTTACGCCAGGTTATAGCGGGTATTAGGCGCCAGCAAACAGCTGAATACTAGTGCAAAACAACCCCTCAATCGCCTGCATGGCCCGGTGACTATGTATTTTTGCTAACATAACAATAATTATAACAATCATTTATGAAAGGAGTTTTAGATTCTTTATATTTCTATGGTTATAACTTTGTGATTTTACATGATACAGTTATATTTTGTACATAGATTATTTACATAAAGATACTAAATACGTATTTTGAGTTTCGCATAAATTAAAACTAATGTTGTAGTTCACATTATATTCCCATATCTGCTGAAATTCTAGCCTTCTCTAAGAGAGGGAATAGACCGTTAACCACGGGATCCCACTGCAGATTGGGGGAGGTCAAATGTCTTCTGAATTCTGTTCTAGTACATTCCGGTTTGTAGGTACATGATGTTTTTTAGTTTGTTGTTTATTAACACATTATATTGCACTAAAATATTATTTCCATTTCAAATATAAAGTGAACTAACCACGTACTCAATTGAATTTACTAGTATTAAATAACCACAACATGTTTATTATAACGAGCATAATTAGTAAATAATGCCGACCTAAGTTGCCATAAAATGAATGATTATCTCTGTGTGATGACCACTATTTAAACATGAATACACAAAATGTTGGTATCCAACTATTTGTTAGGATTTAGGAACTCTTTGTGATTCTATGATCAAAACACTAACGAACAAAGTACGGGAGTAGGGTACCAAAAATACGAAATGTTACTGGAAATCTTTTACGAGTGCGAGAATTTTTTTTCTAGGGATTTCTTTGCCTATTTCAATCTGTGCACAGTATTTTTAGGTGTGGATTTTTGCCTTACCATCAACGATTGCATCACTGCTTACCAACAGGTAGGATCGCAGTCATGCACTAGTTTATGTAAAAGTAATAAACTTGTTTTTGCTTTAGATGTACCTACCCAACTGCTCTGCGACAGACATGACTTTTACTACTTATTGACCGGTAAAAAGAAAGGTTTTTTCAGTATGGTCGTTTCGCACTATGTTCTACTAGCGGCTCAGCCCAAAGGAACTTACTTCCGAGATAAAAACTGTCTTATTAGGACATAGGATAGTTTTTTTAATGATTACTGAGAGGGTCGCGTTTGACCACCATCTCACCTGATAATGCATAGTCCAGGATATGGTGTACCCGTATGCCAAACATCCAAATCCATTAGTCGAAGGTCCGTGAAGGAGTAACAAACAAACATACCTTTACACACACCCTAACTTTTGCCTTTATAATATTAGTGTGATAACGCCCACATCGCAATTATGCACTAGGTACAAAAAAAAAAAGCAACGTGAATAAAAACCAATCCTTATAATCGAAACCGAACCGAGTCAATTCAATGTCCGTTTAATTTTCTGCAAAGCTCCCGGCATGGCATACTGAACGTGAACAGAACCAAAATTGCTAACGCACGTCATTCCGTTAATTGGGATAGAAACCAAGGCCAGATGTGCAATATCGACAGCGATTTTTTCATAATTGCAGGGACAGCCCGACGAATTAACCCGAATCTCTCGCCTCCCCCATTTAGGTACCCTCATATATAACACCATATGAACTATTTTCTTCGTTAGTTGTAGATACCTTCCATTTAATCTTATGGCTTGTAATCTTAGCTATATTGAAGAGGGAATTGGTTGCACAGCGCCGTTGTAAGTACTGTAGTTTCAGCTTTACGGTTGCTATTGAAAATAGTTATGCCAATTTCAGAAACACTCTAAATAATAACTGCATCCTCTATTTTTTGGGTGATTTATCAAATAACTTCTGCCGGTATAGGAGTAAGACTCAAGCTTGAACTACATTTAGACCGACGCATAATTGTATCACTGCTGATTTGTACGTAGAACGACGACGCGTGGCGTGGATCTATTGCAGCCCTACAAGTCTAGTTGCTATATAAAGTGTGTGGAAACCGACGTACCCCGATCGGCGCGTGTGTGTGTCACACGTATGCGCAGTGTTGTTTTACCTTGACTGTCAGACTGTTTTTGCCTAAAATCCTTCTGTATACCTTCAGTTACCCTTTTGACACATTAACTGTTTCGAACCATTCTGCAGCCCAACCTTGAAACCCATTTTTTTGTCGAGTCTTTAAGCCTTGAAATCCTTTAAGACACATACGCAATAAAAAAAATAAAAGAAACATTCACGATTTTTATAGCCATAAAGTCTCGACCGTTATGTTAAAATCTGACGTCAGACAATTCTCATTCTTTTATAATACTGGTTTCTATTCGACATAATACGGGGTAATCCACTGCAGTAGCGATTTATTTAACCGCTATTGAGAAACCTAAATCATATTTATTGTCCAGCTACATGCGTATTCTGTATCTCAGCTAATGTCCTTGGCACTGGACCAGAAATAGCTAAATTACAACTTAGTGGTATAATTTGTAAGATCGAAAAGTAACGTAGTTCCGTTTGACGCATAGTTATATTTTTTTTCCTTGGTAGCAGTTCGGTATCTGGGTTATTATATTTTCCTCTGAAGGAAAAGGCCGAATCATTTAATTTAGATCACATTTTTGAATATTCGTTTCCACTTTTTGAGTATTTATTTAGTCAGTGGTAAACGAAGATAAAATGGAGAAAATAAGAAGTGGGAAGATGTGGCACTAATATTTTTTCAAATGTCAATTAGGTTGTACATAAACATTTGGCAAAAATAAATGCTTGAGAGAGTCAACAACATCATTTAAGTTATACTAACACACACTAACAACAAACTCGAGTTTAGTCTACATTTATTTGTTCATCGATTTTCGATTACGACTCTATACTAGCAAAAGGTGCTAAACAGGAATATTCCGAGATACCGTTACTTATCTGCACGAGACTATAAAATGCGAAGCAGTGACGTTCATAAAGACGACACTCAAGTGATTGATCGATGCTGATTGATATATTGCTGTGCTCTTCGCGTAGATAGATAGATAACGTTTCAAAACATTACAGAACACTGGTGGGAATTTAAAAGGAAAATCCGAAGGTAACTACTAGAAGGACTTCCTATACAAAGGAGACTGAAACGATTTCATACAATCTTGGGCCCAGGTGTAAGAAGATGAAAGTGGTGTCAATTAATAACTTATATATTATCAAACTTTCACTGAAAATTCTGCGGATTTTGTCAATCTGAGAACAGAGATATAAGAGATTAAGTAAAAGTGAGGTTATGTTACAATCTTTAACTAACAGCTGATTCCTGAAGTGCAAAATGTGTTCTTTTGCAATAATAGATATTATATTTACTAGAAAATGTTTGAAAAATCATATGAATGAACGGGTTGTGTTGGTATGAAGTACGTGATGGGTTCGCGATGCAAGAGAGCGTCCGCAGCGGAGGCAAACATTACGGTGGCCTAGTAGTCTTCTTCGGTCATCAACTTATGGGCTTTGAGCCAAGTCCCAGCACGCTTGACAAACACAGTCACTACTGCTTACCTAAAAATGGAACATTTTTATCAATGTTTAGCTACATAAACAATACCTAATTAACTATTGTGTATTAGGGTATTATAATATTGTTTGATAAATAAATAATTCTTTGCCATAACTGTAAACAATCTCCATAGACCTTCTAATTAAATGTATTTTAAACCTGCCAGGATGGTAGCTGGTTAGATGAAGTTATATTTAGTTACGGATTGAGGTGTATTCCATTGCCGAATCACTGACAGAATTGTTTCATCGTGTAAGGGTCGTCAGCCCAGTGTATTGCAGTGAACAGTGGATATCCCACAATTCACACAGCGATCCATAGTTTGAATAATATCCAATCCAGAAGCCGGCGGTAAAATCCAAAATAACAATTCCAAGTCAAACGTGTGAGCGATCTTCGGTGTCCAAGGTGAAAGCAAGGGTCGTACAAGGTAAGCAGGGTCAGAATCCGTAAAATACAAAGCATTGGTCGTGAAAAATGACGAATAATCGGGAAAGCACGCAAAACGCATCGGAAAACACGAAACAAGTGAACAAACAAGAACAGTCGGCAACTGTCTAGTGTCAATGTCAGTCAGCTGTCATGTCAGTGACATAGACTAAAAATATAAGAGAGATTTGAATCGATATGAAATCGATAATCATTAATATTGGTGTTTCAGTAATTAATTGATATTTGATTTATTAATATGACTGTGGTTATATGGAATATGTTGCATATAAGTATATATAGTGCATTTAATTACTTTGAGTTAATTGTTTAGTGTAAAAGTTTTATTTTCATAACTGTCTAATCGATTACTCAATCGATAATCTTACGAAAACTATCTTTTTCATATTTCTCCGCTTCCAGAATGAGAATTGAAGTGATTTTTCATATTCTTAGATAAAAAAATATGACTAATTTTTTAGATCATATCTCAACTTGTTACATTTGGGCCCACCATTTTCCATCTCCTTTCTGAACTTCTCTCCAGGAAGTAGGTACTGCAATAATAATAATAATTAATTGCTTAGAAGAAATTACGCAAGTAAAAAAAGAAGACCAATTAAACCGCACTGTTCCAGGTCTCAGTAAGCAATACGCCATCAAGTCTGAATTAAAAATGTTTAACTTATAATACTGAAAGACAATTCCACTGACTATATTAACCCAAGACACACCCAAAATACAAGACACACCAAAATGGCCATTTAACGAAGTCTTAAATTCAATAAAAGTCATGATTACATCTTTAGAGTGAAGACTGTGGAGAGCGATGTCAAATTGAATAAGCATACATTTCCCTGAGAGGACATCATCGTTCCGAGAATTCTATTGTCAATATGAGGTAGAATAAAAATTTGAATACCAGATGTCGAATAGCATAGAGTTCTATTGCTTTTGAATTATGCCTTTCTGATATACAATATTCGGGAGATGCATAAAGGGGGATGAATATGGAAATGATCAGCTTCATTGTTTTAGAGGATCAGGTAAGCCAAAGATTTTTGATTATTTTCTTGCAAGTCTGAAATCGTGCAATAAGCAAATTAAATTAAATAATATCCATCTCGCAAAGCTGAGGAAGAAATATTCAGAATTAATGGCTAAACAGCAACAGTTGGAGAGGCACCAAATGAAGAAAAAATGTCTGTAAGGCTAATTAAAAAAGAAAACTTGAAACTAAGTTTCAAGTTTTCTAATAAGAGTCCTAATAAGGACTCGAAAAACAAACACAGTGTTGTATGATATTCCACATTCCATCCAGTATCAAAAGAATTATCATCATGGAATGTGAAAAAATTATACATTCAGTAATATTAATTGTTGTGTTAAACTGATCTGGTTGTCGATCGAGGTCGAAATATAAATTACTTCAATAAAGAAATAAAGCAATTGACAAGTCTCTGGCTCAGAATTGATTATTGAAATGTATTATAGTATTGTGCTATTTATTTATAAAGTAACGTGATACATAATAACAGTAAACATCGATAAATTACATAGGACTAGCAAACAATAAACATTGTAAATTATTAGCGGAACGACGGAACTGTTCGAATCGTAATTCAAAAATTAAGCTGCTCTAGTTAATTTTAATTGTAATAAGCACGTAATTAATAAATCATTATCGTTGTAATAAACGAATTGGATTCAGTTATGATCAAAAACCGATGAAGTTTGATAAAATGTGAAATATTTAATACAATGATTGTTTTTATCTCTTTTCCGTATATTTAGTAAGTAATTAAGAAAATATCATTTAATACAAAGGTTATTTAATGATACCCAAAAAAAAAGTATTTTTCTGGGCGGAACGACAAAATCGGTCAGACAGACAGATATTGAAAATATGCTAACAACATTCCTACCGAATGACTTTGAACTTCACAAACGTGTTTTTGCCTTGTTATCTTTTTCTGTATACTGATTGCCTTCATTACATGGTCCCTCTTCAAACAGATATTGATCTCATTTTAACTTACTATAACATCCTCTATACTTTTCTTACTTAATTACATTATTCTTTTATTATTATTATTTTTATTTATTATTTATTCTTACCATTAACATTCCAAAGGTCGTTAAATGTTAATGATTAATGACAATCCCGTTTAATGATTAATTTAGTTCCGTAGTGAATTAATCAATCAGTGAATTAATACTATTTATTACTACCTACTAAGATTTGATATCGAAATCGTAATTTGTCATTAACGCTTGTGGAGGTTGATTGCCTAATAACTCAGTTACTTGATTAGTTTCGATATTAGCAAATGGAATTTCATCGTTTACTCAAACCTTCGCATGTTAATCGTCATAATGTCTCAATACCTAAATAACCTTACCAAATTAATGTGAAATTGTTTGATTATTATATGAATATTACCTCTTAGACACATATTTCCATCTCAACAAGCTGTTTGAATATAAGACTATAAATCAAAATAGCTACAACGGGCTTTGCCTTAACCCTTCATATCTTCGTGACGTCATTTGTTTGCCAAACATTAGCTAATCCATCATAGCTTCTAAAACATCAAGTCACTTCACACAAGATAGTATTCGTCATCGCATTCTTTGTCAGTATTAAATATCATAATGTTTACTCCTCTAAAAATATAGATATAGTCTATATATTGAAACCCTTGGACTCTAGACTCACGTATCTTTCTTTCAAAGATACAAGTTCAAATTATTTATTTGCGGTATCCACGTGACATTTTAGTAGCGAATATACATCCCAATCATTTCAAAAATTTAAACAGTCTTCTTCATTTCGTGCCGATGCTCTCAAACTATACTTCTTTGGACCAATATTTGGCAACCTGTATAGCTATATTGTAGGCCTCGTATGGATCCTGAAAACTGCGGTTCATTACGCAGGATGGGCAGCATAACAGGTGGCGCATGTCTTGTGGAGAGGCTGCACACTGGCACTGTGTTAGTGATGGTAATGGTGTTTATTTAAACAGTAATAAATCGTTAATAGTTCTGGTCATCAGGGTTCAACCTTGACCCAACTTGAGCCACATGCCCTGTTACACTGGTAATCAGATTTTTACGAACTGTCACGTAAGGACCTAACAGTGTCAGAGGGCGGCATTGCCGTGGCCGAATCCTTGACTACGCAAAGGAGTTAATCAAAAAAATAGTATAGTATTTTTTCCATCGCTACGCTAAGATCGTGGATAGTATATCACTTTGTGTACCCTCTTATCTCCATCCGTTTTGCAAACTTTATCACGTATGCCGTCAACACGTGTTTGACCTTGGATGACCTAGTTATAATAATCCTTATCAGCAACATCGTGATCAGGTTCCGTAATGAGATAACAGATTCTATCAGAAGCAGTTCTTGGATCTATAAATAAACACGTTAGTAAATAGTTATTAGAATTATCGTTCTGTCGTTATGTGTCTTTTAAATTATCATCGTGTCGTCTTTCAAATATCTAATTTAATCATTCTTATAATTATGTCCACGATGCCAATATAGTCAGGAGTTTGAAAAATCAACACATCAACCAATTTTTCGCAGGCATCTTTCTTTTTAAGTTCCTTGTCTGATAATCATAACTTACAGTATTTTGTATTAAGAAATTATAGCTGTCAGGGATACAAGCCAATGATTCAGTATCGACTAATAGATTAAAAAAAATATGTCGGATATAAGTATTAACTTTTATCTGAATGTCGTATTATATCAGTAGAGTGATAATAGCCGTACAATTTTAAGCGTAATATACATAAAATGACTGAGTCACAACATTTATCTACGTCCTTCATTTTAATTTTATATTGTGGTTTCATTTGCTTGATGATGATGACGTCACACTAAAAACACGTAAATGTGAAAGAATGCCAAATTCCCTATAAAGGCTTTGCATATTAAAAAAGTAAGATCTGTAGCCTGATTCACGTAAAATCAAACAAGCCAAATATCGTTGTAGTTTTATAGTCGTTCGATCGAATTCCTATCCAAAAGCGGTATTCACGATCTATCGACTTGTTTCCAGTTACATTAATAAGTATTCTACCAGGATAATGTAATACCGGTTTTTTTTGATCGACGTATTTCAGAAGTCTTTAAAATTGGTGTCGTTCAAACTCGATTGATGGATGTGAATACGGAAATGGTCTAAACGACTAAATCGCTACGATATCGTTACGGTTTTCATTACGTGAATCGGCCTACTGATACCAAGTTCTCTCGATTTTTTAAATCGTGGTTCAACAGTTAGTAGCTCTACTAGAAACTTTTATTTTCTTTGTTGAAACATACTTGACTAAACTATAGGTACTTAAACACAAGATTCAAGTTCGAGTAAAACTTAAACCAGTCGGTGTGACACCCTTTTGCTTTACAAACTTGGCTAACACACTGCCGTGCATCTACTTATTACACTTCCAAAAACCACAAAAAGAGAATTACCATAATTCTGTTCTAAACCACCTTAACAGAACACAACCAACATAAATCCTTTGTTACTTCCCCATACTCAAAAAGTTCCGCATAATAACTGCGAAATACCTGTGTGCGAAAAACATCCACACATCTTATCTACTGGGGAGTAGTATGGAAACCATTAATAATGATAACACATCCGTTTTACCTATTTCAGCACTCCGGATGGGCCTGTCCGAAGTTAGGGATCCGATTACGGAATGAATGTATCACCCCGTATCAACCTGTAAAGCTTACATACTTCATCCAACTTCCAATGACGTGCAGGATAAAATCTGATTTGAATTGGAATTTTTGCCAAAATGATGCGAAAAATTTTCGCTGCCGAAATTAGAGTGTCGAAATTCTAAAAGTTGTTTGTGTATGTTTGTTTTTTGGGCTTTGGGTGGTGTATGAATGAACGTGTTCCGTTTTTATGATTGAGTTTTGAAGTTCAGATATAACTTTGACATTCAGTGAGTTTGTTCCAGGCTAGGCTCTAACATTATTTTCAACGTTAATAGGTTTTATAACACGTGTCGTTTGTTATTGAATGTCTCCGGTGACTAGCTGCTAACTGTGTTAATTTCCTTGGCGAGACAGTGTTATTATAAACAATACATATTATTTCTGTGAATTTGCAATAATATAGTAAGAATACCTCTGTCCTACGTTTAAAGGAATTTCAACCTTAAATCTAGGTTTGTTAAACTTTGAATCACGATGACTACACACAGTGTCAAAAGGTGCTAAAATTGGTTCTATAATACGTTTTGACTTATTTAGTGAAACATTCGTAGCCATATTTAAACAGACACTTATCCGCCCACATGCCGTGCAAAACACACCCGTATTTCAAAGAAAACCATCTGTTTGTCTCTTTATGCAACTACGCCAACAGACTGCGAGCTATAAGTTCAAATATTTGATCTAAGATTATTCGTACAAGCGCCGTAGGTACTTCCAAGTCTGTGGGAAATAAATGTAATGGATGCCTCATAGAGGAAAAACCGGCTAAGTGCGAGTCGGATTCGCGCACGAAAGGTTCTGTACACGGCAAAAATACAACAAACGTGATTTTTTTTAGCAGTAATTTAGGGTAGTCGGACTACGTTCACATCAAAACAAATATTAAAATCAAACCTGCCAAGTGCGAGTCAGACTATATGGTCCCGTTTTACCCTTTCAGTACGGAAACTTAAAAATGGATAGCGTCGTAATAAGTCGAATGACTGCGCTTCTTTAGATTTGTTTCGCAGACAGAATTTCAAGTAGGATCATCATTTATGCGGGAGCACTTCGATTGCAATGTTTGTGCATATGAGATTGGTGTTTGTAGACGCACCTACGACTAGGGTTGCTAGGTCTTCAAACCAAAAAGCCGGACAGAATCATTTTAGCCAGACTTTTGAATAAAATGGCCGACATTTTTTTAAATTTAATTCATTAAACCTCAAGCGAACGCCGCCGGTTCGCGCACCCATTGTCTTTCTATTGTGTCTCTATTTCTCACGATTGAAAGGTTTAAGTCAAACTTGACTTTTATATTATTGACTATAATATACATATATATATTTAAATTCTAATAAAACAACAATTAAATTGGTTGCTATAATTGCTAGTATGCAATCTCCGACTACACTAGCGATACAAGATAAAGTAGAAGACATCTTCTTCTTCCTGGCCTTATGCCATATTACTTGGGGTCGGCGCAACACGTTTTTTTCTTCCATTCTGTCCTGTCACCCGTCAAACTATCACTAACTCCCTTTTCTTTCATATCACTTCTCACACAATCCATCCATCTTTTTTTCGGCCTTCCTCTCCCTCTCCATCCATCTACATGTAAACACATAATGTAGAAGACATAACAATTTAAAAAAAAAAACGATTGCTGAACCTTTTGAATGTCTTATGTTACACAGTTCGACATAAGCAATTGTCTTTCTATTGTGTCTCTAATTACGGCATTCAAAGAGTTAATTTAATAACAAAAGCAGGATAGGCCGGACTCCACCTAATTTGACCGGACACGCGACTAAAAAGCCTAACCCTATCCGCCTTAATCCGGAATTCCGGACGCCTGGCAACACTACCTACGACTACGTTAGAGAACTTCCAATTCTTAGTTATGATGTTTAAAATTCGTGACTTCTCACATCTTAGTCTGTATTTGGGGAGATGAAAGTTTCTCGCTAATTGGATTAGCCTTTTTTGTGTTAAGCTTGTACAAAGTTGATGTTTGTAACGCTGACCTTTTAAACACACGTTTCTTAATGTCGTAATTATCTACCACAGCTTGGTACAAGTACTTTTCTTATGTCTCAAACAGCGCTTTTACGATTCATTTTGAGTATATTAAATCTCCACCTTGTTTTTTGGGGTGGGAAAACATCAAATAACTTCTTCCGCTTTGGGTGGAACGAGATAGTGTCAGACTTGCGGGCTAAAACCCACACTGTATTCCGTCAGAGGCCCTTTGCGGTGCGTAGTGACTCTTTCGACCTACGAGTATTTCCCAGCCCTGTGGCCCTACTTCTTCTTCTTCTTCTTCCTGCCCTTGTCCCACTTTACTTGGGGTCGGCGCAAAACGTTTTCTTCTTCCATTCTGTCCTGTCACTCGTCACGCTATCACTAACTCCCTTTTCTTTCATATCACTTCTCACACAATCCATCCATCTTTTCTTTGGCCTCCCTCTCCTTCTCCATCCATACTTTTCATCTCTCTACTACAAGTCATTAATGCGTTTCATTTGACAACTGCACTGTTAAAGGGATGAAGCTATATGGTGTACGACTCCATCCCTTTCTTGCTCGTACGCTTGATATTTTAACACGTCATGGCAAGCATCGGCTCTAACAGGCTCCGTTATTAATTTTAAATCTCTAAATGTATCATAGGCCATAGCTTGGCAAAAAGTACTTACTTCTACATCTCTGAAGCATCATTCCCACAACCCATTTACAGTATAAACCATCTGATAATCTAATCCTGTTTATTGATTCGTTTACAGGCCCAAATCTCAAACACTCAATACCTCAACTGTCTGTGAGCCAAATATTGACATGGCAAAAGCCAATAGCTCACTTGCTGTGCTAACCGAACCGTCCAACTGATTTCTCGACAATATTCTGAAGTATATTAGGCAGTAGGGAATTAGTTCCCTGCAATACGTGATTTAGAAATAAAATTAGCCTTTATTATCCACATTTCCAACATTTTCCAATCCATAGATTAAACCTCAGCCGGGATCTTTTAGTTGTCCTATGCGTTGCGTGGTGACTCTTTGGAACCAATTTGCAGCTCCTGCAGGCATTGGCTCAATGGGCCAAATGTATCATCTGCCATAGCTCGATAACAAGTAGGTACTTACATTTATATCTCTCAAACGCGTGTCTACGACCTACTTTCTGTATAATCCACCTGACAATGTAATCCTGGTTATTGGTTCGTTTACAGGCTCAAACACTTAGTACCTCAACTACCTATGAGCCAAATATTGACATGGCAAAAGTCAATAGCTCATTTGCTGTGCTAACAGAACCGTCCAACTGATTTTCTCGACAATATTCTGAAAAATTTTAGGTAGGAAATTAGTTCCCAGCAATACATGAACAACGCAGAACAGATGGCTGTTGGGACCGAAAGGTTCTGGAGTGGTGACCGCGTACCGGAAAACGCAGCGTTGGAAGGCCTCCTACAAGGTGGACTGATGACCTGGTGAAGGTTGCGGGAAACAGATGGATGCGAGACGCACTGGATCGTTCATTGTGGAAACACTTGGGGCAAGCCTATGTCCCACAGTGGACGTATATCGGCTGAAACGATGATGATGTTGATTATGATCCTGAAGTATTTTAGACATCAGGAAATTAGTTCACAGCATTACATGATTTAGAAATAAAATTAGCCTTTATTATCCACATTTCCACCATTTTCCAATTTATAGACTAATCGTAGTACGTAGTTATTAGCTAGGACGCGTAATAACAATGTATTGTATTTACAAACATTATTTTGGTTACAAATGAGAGCTAATTACCTTTTCACACTTTAACACAATATTCGGTTTGTTTACATCGTTTTACACTTACCTATGCGGTTCTGTTTACTTTTGTAGTGAAATCATTATAAGGTGAATGCTCCGGGCCGAAGCATGATTTTATCATCGTTAGATGGCGCTGTATTCAATTTTTTCAGAAGGAGGTTCCAAGTTCAGCTCTATGTTTTTTTTTTGTTTTAGTAAGACTGTTTATAGGAGCATTGTAATCTTTCTAACTGTTTTGCTATCATGGTGGCCACTCTCCACAGAGATTAGTCAAGTACGCAAGAGATATTATAGTGTACTAGTGCGCAAACGAAAACACAGGTGCACTCTGTTCCTTTACTCTCATAGTCCGATGGGGCGACCACCCGACATGGCGGGAGAGAGATTATGCGCAGGACCATCGGCTTTACAAACTTTCCGAGGTACAGTTGCCACAAAGGATCTTGAGCGATCGGCGTCAGAGTGGGGATCGCTTTGCGCATTCCATACATTGGCGAGCCAATCGTCGTCGTCGGAACGTACGTGCTCCAAGCGAAATAAACGAAACACGAGTGGCGTCTATGACGCGATGCGCGGCGAGCCAATCACTGACGCTCCACGCCCCCGCGTCTCACGTCCGAACACCTAAAGAGACCCGATTTTTGACTTCTACGCAACTTGAAGTCAGCGCTCAAGATCCTTTATGGCAACTGTACGGGGATGTTACAACATCAACTATTAAACTCTGGGCAGTTACAGAGTAAATTGTAGTGGAAAAACACAATAGCACTTTTTGCCCGACCCGGGAACGAGAGGGACTGTTGAGCGTGAGGTTCTGGGAACTTCATTATTGAACCGCCTTGCATTATTGAGTCAAAGAATGTCCGATGCTACGCGTATATGGTATATACGCGTAGCATCGGACATTCGACTTTATTGAACTTAGTCAAATCATTTGTCTTGAAATCCACATAGTTCTGACTCTAAACCGACCCTTTTTAGATATGCCATAAGATACGCTTGGCTTGTGTAGAAAGTTTTGCCAATGCCGTCTCCAGCAGATAAGAGTCTCAGTGCTCTGTGGTTATCCACTAACACGCATTTCCACGATAGAGTGGCTTTACATTCGGGAGCTTCCTGTCTGCTTTTCGTTTTTCGCTATGTTTCTGCTTATCCTATTTGCTTTTAGTTTTAATATAATTGGGTGTCTGTATAAAAACTGTTTCTATAATCTTCCGACTATATTTCTATTGTAGGGCAAAGGTATCAGAGGACTTAAAGTCACCTAAAGGGAAATGGAAAGGGTTATGCTCGGAGTTTCCTTGCGTGATCGAATCAAGAATGAGGATATCCGCAGAAGAGCCAAGGTTACCGACATATCACGAAGAATCGCCAAACTTAAGTGGCAATGGGTAGGGCACATCGAAAGGTTCTGGAAGGCCTCCTACAAGGTGGACCGATGACCTGGTACGAGTTGCGGGAATCCGATGGATGCGAGACGCACAGGACCGCTCAGTGTGGCGATACTTGGGGGA
The DNA here is from genome assembly GCA_929112965.1 of Mythimna albipuncta. Lineage (NCBI taxonomy): Eukaryota > Metazoa > Arthropoda > Insecta > Lepidoptera > Noctuidae > Mythimna > Mythimna albipuncta. Next base: position 16,937,777 of record OV815969.1, read on the forward strand.
GGCCTATGTCCAACAGAGGACGTCTTTCGGCTGAAATGATGATGATGAGGGCAAAGGCCTCTTTTTTTAGAAGTGGATAGCCATCAAATAACTTCTGCTGCTCTGGGTAGAGCAAGAGAGCGTGTTAGATTTTTGTTAACTAAAACCCCCCTGTGTCCAGTTACCTTTAGTGCTCCAGGGTCACGGCAACTTACGAACAATCTCACGGTAACTTACGAACAATCCCGCAGCCCGGGGCAGAGGCCTCTTTTTTCATGTTCTTACTGTTAGTGCGGGTCCCGTCTCATCTTCGTTTTGGTGTACCGAGATGTCGTCTGCCGATAAACGGGACCTATTATTGTAGATAACGCATTTGTCCAATGATTTCGTAAATTGTGTCTTTAAAATTCAATTCCTATCAATTGGTATAGACATGGGTGTTGACAGGCTATTAGCTTCTATCGTAAGTGAATTTATGCCAGAGTCAGGTAACTCTAGCCGATCGTACCGTACTCCGACGCAAACACAATATTGAATACAGTACAAAGTTATCTATATAACGAAAAATCTTTAATCAACTTAGTATTTTCCCGACTCAGTTAATAAAGTCCGTTGGTCATTAGTGAGAGCTCGTCCACGTTATGGGGGCGTAACCTTTTTGCTGGTTTAATATTATTCTAGCCGTGAGGTTTCGAGGTATGAATCGCCAACTGTTTTTGTAAGGTTGATTGAAAAGGTAATTGAATGAATAATATTTAAACCAATATCAGCGGGATATGTATTTTTCGTTTGAGATGCGTTGTGAGCACTTTAATAATAACTAGGTCCATTAAGGTAAGCTATGTTAATGATGTGCCGTTGCTGGCAATAGTGCCGTGAAGTGGGAATATTGGTGGGAATATTGCCCGAAGTATCAATATTGGTGGCAATATTGCCAGCAATAATCCCATATTGCCGGCAACGGCACATCTCTAGTCCTGTCACTCGTCAAACTATAACTCACACCCTTTTCTTTCATATCACTCCTCATACAATCCATCTCCATATCCAAAACGTAGAAGAGCTCCTAATCCATAAAATCGCAAATAAAAGGTTACACATATACCTAATTTTAATCTCTAAAGCGTTAGCTCATTAACGTGTGCATTCTACTTGTGGAACAAAATAGTGCTAGGCAAAAGAAAAAGGGTGCCTAGGAAACGTTAACGTGACGACTTGGAGACGCTTACTATGGAGCGGCTGAAGAAGGCAAAACAGGGAAGTAAAAGGGCTCCGGGATGAAAAACTTACCGTGGCCCTAGAACGCATAGGAGCACAGGTTTTCGCTCGACCTCAGAGCGAAAGAAGTCATTTGATGATTATTCCCCTCAAAAAAAGGGAACTGTAGAAAGCTGCTTTGGGACAGAGTTTTGCCCAAAAGTGGTACAACACAACTCGGGGTAAAAGAGAAACAAGTTCGTATATTTCGTTTGTGAGCATAGAACCTCAAATCATGAACCAGTTCTCAAATTTACAAATACCAATTTGATTTCAAGCCCCATGAACTTGCTACCCGTTAATTTAAACACATAAATTACCCCAGCATGTGCAGCATTCGTCCAGTGCTCCAGAATTCCAGGCTCAGACTTTTACTTGATTAATTAACCCTGTAAACGCGAACGAAGGATGAATTTAGTGGGTCGTGTCACTGCATACATATTAAAGGAGTTTACATAGGCAGTAGGTACATAAGTTGCCCGGTTGCTGCGGAAGTGTTTCAGGTTGAGTTACGGCGTCTTTTTAGGGTTGAATATTATGTTGAATATGAAGTACGGGTTGTCGGCGCGGTTTATCTTTTTTTAGATGTTTTTTTTTTTGTGAGCCGTTGGAAATGTTGGTTTAATTCTGTTTCTCTTGGAGTGAATTTTGTAGAATGAAATGTTAGTTTTATGTGTTTATTTTGAGTACTGTTAGCGTTTATAAATAACTAGCTTTTGCCCGCGGCTTCGCTCCCGCTCTTCCCTACTTCAGCCTAATATACCCTACTCTACCCTACTATACCCTACTATACCCTACTCTACCCTACCCTACTCTACCCTACTCTACCCTACCCTACTCTACTCTACTCTACTCTATCCTACTCTACCCTACTATACCCTACTCTACCCAACCACACCCTACTCTACTCTACCCTACTCTACCCTAATCTACCCTACTCTACCCTACTCTACCCTACTCTACTCTACCCTACTCTACCCTACCCTACTCTACCCTACTCTACCCTATCCTACTCTACTCTACTCTACCCTACTCTACACTACTATACCCTACTCTACCCTACCCTACTCTACCCTACTCTACCCTACCCTACTCTACTCTACTCTACCGTAAAAAAAAATAAAAAAAAAATAAAATAAAAATGTATCCTATGTCCTTCTCCTGGTTCTTAGCTACCTCCCTACCAATTTTCAACCAAATCGGTTCAGTCGTTCTTGAGTTATAAATAGTGTAACTAACACGACTTTCTTTTATATATATAGATTTTAAAAAGTAATTCGTCAGATTCAACTGTTTTGAAAACAACAGATTTTTAGCATTTATCGTCCTTTCAGATAATATTTTCTGTCTTTGTTACACCTTATTACACGTAGGTTTTATCTACACTAATATTATAAAGATTATAGGTACGTATTTAAAGTTTTTTTTTGTTCTCTTTATAAGTATTAATATTTTTTTTTGTAGGATTTTTACATATATACATTATAATAGTTAAAAATGCATCGTATAAATTAGCATATAAGCAAAATTAGATTCCCACTGCTGGGAGTCATACCTCCTGCCCAGGAGAAGGTATGGGTTATAATCCACCACGCATACCTAGTGCGTGTTGGTAAATGTCATGTGTCATCTTCAAATTTTTGGTTTTTATTCGCATCAAAATTGCAAGACCGATTTTATTATTCACCAGCTAGTAACTAATGAAGTACCTAGCTTTAATAAACCAACCGGAATCGACAAACCACCGTATTATTATACGAATTACGAAGTCATTCTACGATGTAAATATGCGCATACATTTAAGTTACAATAGAATGAATGAACACTGTCCTTTTGGGAAACGTTAAATTATGCTGTAACTAGTGACCCGCCCGGGCTTCGCTCGGGTGCAAATTATACACACAAACCTTAGGGTCAGCGCAGACCGAACGGCAAACTGCTCGCGCATGTTCGACCATGCGCTAGCCATCGAATCCTACACTTTGCCGATCAACTTTTCTTCGTCCGTGTTCGTAGGTTTCGTTTCGTGGCTTGATAGTCATACGTCCGAACGATTTTCTTGCTGCGGCAACACTGACTGGCGCGAGCGCGGCTGCTCGAGCGCGCTCGCGCATGTGGAATGCATACTCGAACACGCAGTCGGCTTGCTTGAGCATGATCGAGCATCAAATTTGAGTGTGTATTCAATTTGGCGATGTATGATAATAATCATAAGATTTTTTTTTTTTCAATAATCTCAGAAAGTCAATAGTCTCTGCTCTTGGTGTGCGCTGACCTTTACTCGTTTATGTGACGTCTATGAAGGTCACATATATATAATAAAATTGAATTGCAAATTGACAAGATAAAAGATATTTTTCAATACACTTGTTCAGAAAGTGACTCTGAATGCACTGCACTGAGATATATAATGGCGCTTGTTACCAAACTGTGACATTTTGATTACCATTACGCACTCGTGCTATAATGTACTTAAAACCTTTTTGTTCAACCTCTTTATTCGCAAAACAAATTTTGAGTACGAAAAAAATTTCACATAAGCGTTCAATGTTACCTATAAATTCGTGTCTTACTTTTTTAACTTGTACAAACGATTAATTTAGTAAATAAATCGTACATTAAAATAAAAGTTGTTTTTTTTTTGTGGTTTTTGGCTGCCATTTTATGATGCGCGCGGTTTTTGACTTGATTTATTCGAGTGTAATTCAGTGGCTGTATTAATTTAAATAAAATTAAATACTACAAAATCATTAGGAAATGTTACATGCGTATTCCATTGTCACTACGAAAGACATTATAGTAAAAACTTCACGCAAAAAAATAAACGTAAGGCTAGGCAGTATCATTAAACAGCCTTCCCCAAAGGGTAAATAAAAAAAAATATGCGCGCGCATATGAAAACAGATTTTTACCGCCATGTCACAAAAAAAGTTACTAGTTTTACTGTTATTTTCTTCACAAGTGTATTGAAAAACGTTGTATGATACACGTGAGTAATTAATGATTACCGTTCTCGGCTCTCTTAAGACCCTCGCCATGGCTCGGGCCTAAATACCGCCTCGACTGTAATCACTAACATTACACACTTACATCATAATATACTATTAATGTTTATTTTTTTAAAAAGTTTAATAAGAGATTCTATACAAGTTTGATTGAAGATATCAACAAAAATAATCAAGATATAATTTTTAAAAACATAATTTAAAGGCTTCCTACAATATAAAAGTAAAATTGGACACAAATTCTTTCATTTGAGCCCCCCGTCGCCACATCTATTGATCTTTCTATTAGTGGAAATAGCATCAAGATACGTTGCGTGGTTTAAGAGAAAACCGATTTGGTTTAAGTAAAATACACACATTGCATAGTTGCAAATACATGCTTGAACTTGATACGACGGATTTGGTTCGACCGTACCAAGGTCGAGATGACTTAACGAAAGATTGATCCACCGAATCAATGTGTGTTAAATAATTAGTATTAAATTACGCTGTGTCACGAGTAGTCACGACGGACGGACCAAATCCATTGTACCAAGTTCGTAATGCAGTTACAAAGGTAATTAAATTATTTAGTTTGTTACGAACTTTGTTGACTGGAAATCGTCCGGCTTAATAGGCTTGGATTATATATTTATATTTTACTACATTACACTTAAAATATAACTCGAAAAAAAAAGAATGTCTCTTTTAGTTGGAATCACAATATAAATATTTATGTAACATTACCCATACCTATCTTACTAACACGCTACCGATACCTACATGTGACTCAGGTCACTGACTACTATTACGTCATGTTATTATTATCTACATCAGGGGTGCTCAAACTTAGGGCCGATTCACGTCAGAATGGCAGTGACGCGACGCATATAGACGTGGTCGACCAATGCCGTCCGCGCACGGCCGCCGACTAGACGCATGTGGGCGCTTCGTACACCATCTTTGAACATTACAAACTATATCTTCTGGTCCTTTAGGGATGTAGATAAAGTTTAAAGTCGGGCCTTATTCTATCTGTGATCGACATCAACCAGAAAGTAAATAATCGACTGCTAACCAATTCCTACAAAAAGACAAAACGAAATGTAGACAATACAAAATAATTGTTCCATGCTGGATATACCTCTACTTGTTGGGAATTTACAAAACCGATGAACAGTTCGACTGTTTGACCACCCCTGATCTACAGTAGGTACAATACCTACTTACTCGTACTTCCTAAAACCACGCTGCGTACAAAACGAAAGAATAAAAAAATCTCAATGTCAGATCCGACCGGTGTCTTGGTCTTGCGTGATATTAAAATTGTCTTCGGGGAATTGGTTACGTCTTTTCCGAGCTTATCATACATGTTCCTTATGCGATAGGGAAAACATTATACCAGAAAATAGATACAGGAACTTAGAGAAAAGAGTTCTTGTTAAACGGCGGTATTACATTACCGTTAGGGTTATGTAGTAAACACCCATGAATCTACCCATGCAACCAAAATCAACCCATCTTCAGTTGAGATGAAAAACTGTAGCTTATCAAAACATCATTTCAGGCGATAGACGTCCATTGCTGGGCATTACCAAACTTCAGCATATTGACTTGTAGCATTATAATAATAAGTGAGAAAGAAAAGGCATTTACGTAAGGCGTAAAAGTGTACATCGTCGGTCTAATGTAGTTCTACCTTTAAATCGCATATCAGCGCAAACGCCTCACTTTAGGCGCACTACTTGACCTCGTCAGAGTCGTCAGCCGGTCAGTCATTTACGCGTATCACTTAAAGCCGATATTTTGATATATTACCGCGTGTTTACTATAGACAGCTTCTAAGCTTCTTGCATCCAGCAAATTAACGTAGCCCTTTTTTGTGATGCTGAGAAATTAACAAATAACTTCTCCACTTTGGGTGCAGCGAGAGGGATGGTCACTGTGTTTTTTTAGTTGCCCTTTGCGTTCCAGGGTCATCATCATCATCATTCGAGGCCATTATAGGCCTCCCCCAAGTGTCGCCACGATGAATGATCCTGTGCGTCTAGCATCCATCGGTCGAAAAATCCCGTCTACTCTCCTCAATGGTTCATTTCTTAAAACCACTATTAGGTAAATAGAAAACTACTTTAATTAATATTACTCTAAAAGAGTTTCAATGTTTTGCTTCAACCCTACTAATGTATGGACGCGATACACATCACGGGTCAGGGGTACATAACCCTTGAGGGACCAGAAAATAATTTCAAATTAAATCCGTATCCAGTCGAATGTAAATTTATTATAATTTTAATTTAGAAACTATGTTACATCAAGTTTATGTAAATGTGATGTGTGTGTGTTTAAGTGTGTGTGTAATATGTTGAGAAAATTCGAATGAAAAAAACAGCTGTTGAAAACAACAGGTTATACAGGGTAGCCGAATTTAGAGGTTCCAGAAATAAATACGGTTGTTCGGTTGATTTAGGGCTTAGAGCATTAAAAGAACCTAAAATTATATCAGCGTAGGTGTACCTGTTATATTTTCTACCGAGTATTTATGTTATTTTTGTAAAATACTGAATTAACCGATATGTTGATTGGTACAGAATGCCTTGATTGTTTTTTTTTTTTTTTGTACACACGCATAAAAAATACTGTGGGACCTTGTTGCATTACTTATATAATAAAGTTACTAACACTGTTTAGATAGTTTGCCGATGTATTGTAGACAAAGTTTAAATATTAAATATACTAGCAGCACTAGCTTCTGACGTTTTATAAGTGCCCATGTAGGCCTATGTGAAATAAAAAACTTTTGACCATTTTGATACCATTTTAGTATCTCCGTACTTATTTCATCTGGTGAGATAAAAATGCAAGACCAAAAATGATGTGTAATTTGTTCATTATTTAAAAATTGTATCTAACCATTAAAATTGTCTGTATCTTGAAATTACCTGCTCTAAAAATAATTCAAGGAAAGATTAGTTACGGTAGTTAGTTACTTAACGGGACTTTTAGGAGTTATTTAATCAATGAGTTAACGTTGAACGGGAATTAAGCGATTAGGTAATTTAGTGAAAGGAAAAAACAATGGCCCTTTCTAATGTGTGTAGATAATGTCATTATATCCGGATGAGAGGTCATGGTGAATGCATTCGTTTATCTTTAAAACAATAAAAAAGACCATTTAAATTAGATATTTATTTGTTTATTTAATTTTCACATGGGAGAGATGTGACACATGCAAGAATTACATTTTTAATCGGTCTATATTCCGATCATATTTTTTTTTTATATAAAAGCTGTTCTTTCCCACAGCTGGGAAAAGGTTTATACATTTTCCGAGCCTCCTCGAACCAGCTCTTGCAGCAGGCTAGACGCCTCTCACGATCATCCCTGTCTGCCTCGGCGGCGTCGTCTACCCTCAGGCACACTTTGTGTACCTACACAAGAATATTAATAAAAAAAAATATATAGTAGAAGGAACACTCATTTTAATTCATTCATCAAACCACCCAATCTAAAGAACATTAGAACAAAAAATAATAAAAAAGTGTCAGTCAACACTTGATATGCCAACTTGTCTTACCATCAACACAATGCCTTCTTTATTCAAACAACCATTGACAGCGGACACACATGAATCCATAAAGAAACCCGATATCTTCGTATCTCACGATTCCGTTGAGAAAATTGATGGCAGTTAACAGAACCGGAACCCGGTAAGACCGGGCTAAATCGAGGTATCTAAATATCGATACTTGCCGTCGATATTTTTAAACTCTATAAGATCAATGTTTATTTTAGATCATCAATTTAAAAATCAAATCTCGATAAATTTTATTTGATCGTAAAACAGTGCCACAGGATAAACAATGATTCTCATACATATCTACATACCTAGTCGATCTGGACGCGATTAAAAAAGGCTTTTGTTTTCAAAAGTATCGATTCAATATCGTCACTGCGGCTCGTCGTGCTATTTTTCATTTTTCTGCTTGCCACCTGTATTTTGTTTCGTAGTTTAGTCGGTGTACCAAAAAAGTAATTTGTGGAAACCGCAACGATGATATAAGTATCGATATTTTTTATTTCATTGACCCACCCCTAGCGACGGCTTGGAACAGAGACAGACGCAGCATTGTATGGTAATGCGTCCATTGAGAACGGATCAATCAGGCGAAATGAATATTATATCGCATTCAGACCGACCGTTCGGTTTCACAATTTTTTGGAGATTGCATTTCATTTCCGTGTGTTAAATGGACATGCTCGTTTCGATGTTTTTTTTCCTTTAATTGAGAAAACACAAAGAGAATATATTAATAAAACTATTTCGTGCGTAATGTTTTCCAGTAGATAAAAATTTCACAAAAAATAATATGCATCTAATTGCTTTCCTTGACCATAGTTCTTTGAAAGTCATTGCTTAGGAGATAGTACCCACCATTGATTTAAGAGTATGCTAGTACTGGTATCTACATAAGTACGAAGGTACTGTCCTACTTAATCTCAGGCAACATTGTAAATGCTATATTGTTTATAAAAAAAACAAGTCTTAATTAATCTTACATAATTAATGTCTCTTTAAACAAGACATAGACTTCCCTCGGTTTAATTGACGCCCTGCACGTTAAGACTATAAAAAAAAAAATATTTAACGTGTTAAGTATGTCAAAGCGCAATGGAGTGAAGCATTCTGAGTGTCAAAAGAGTCGATAGTTGCGGTCAAAACTGGCGATAATGGGGAGACGTAGGAAATAGTCTACAAGGAGTAAAATGGGACTGGGCGGGTCCGGTCAGCCGCATACACGATCCAGCGGCAAGGATCTCCGTAAAGTAGGTGCTTGAGGGTGGACGACCGACGCCTCCGGAGATAACCTTGGAAGACATGGCGATACGGCAGAGATGCCTACCACAAGGATTGGTTCGAGGTGGCTCGAGAAAAAATACCAGGAAAGATTTGGAGAAGGTCTTTGTCTAATGCTGCCTGTCGACAGGAGCGGAGCGAGGCTACAGAGCGGAGAAACGGAGATATATTAACCAATAAAATTGCACAAAATAGCAAAACAGCCTAAAAGTGAGAAAGCATAGCCGAAAAAAAAAAATTAAGTATCTCGGCGAGCATTTTTTGCAAGTTGCAAGGGAAGTCAAGCGTATTTTATTATATTAAAATAAGCAGTTAATTCAGTTACTCACGCCTCTGGTGTATAGCGATTTTATCCAAACTAATATTATAAACGCGAAAGTAACTCTGTCTGTCTGTCTGTCTGTCTTTGCTTCACGCCTAAACTACTGGACCGATTTGTGTGAAATTTGGTACAGACATAGTTTGGAACTTGAGAAAGGACATAGGATAGTTTTTATTACAAACAATAAAATAAAAAATGAAATAAGAAATAAAATTTATTCCGGACATACAGCGCCATCTATTGGTCAAGAGTCGGCATCAATTCAGTACTATCTGCCGGAAGTCACTATTCCACGCGAACGAAGTCGCGGGCAAAAGCTAGTTACATATAAACTCAAATCTACTTATAATAAATGAGATTATAGCCCGTCACATAGTAAGGAGCCGCCGTTCACTCCACAGAAATCTTATCGTGAAAACTTTGCTGAAGTGCGCTGTCATTCCACTTAATGCCAGGAATAGATTGTTCCTTTCAAGCTCTCCTTGCCATAATTACATGGTAAGATTTTTTAGTTATCTATGTGGGTGAGGGTCGCAGGAATCTGATGGGTGTGACACACACAGGATCGGTCGTTATGACGAGGCTTGGGGGAGGCCTATGTCTAACAATGATGATGTTCTTGTTGTGTCTTTTTGAAGCAATTAGCACCTCAAGCGCCGATGTATGTCTGTATCTACAACTTGAATGACAAAATTTGGTTTCTATATTTTTATTTTTTTGTAAAAAAAAACTTTTTGAAATCGCCTAATTATGTAATAATAACACCTCCACGCGCGTGTTAAATAGGTACCTATGATTTATCTGCTTTCTGTTTTTGTACGATTAAAAATATCGCTTTTATAAAATCGCGCATCTGTACACAGCTTTAAAGCAAACGTCAAACGGCGCCAAAACTTTGAAGCCGTAAAGTGAACTTGACACAATTGTCAATTTACATATTCGTGAACAGAATGCATTTGTACAATATAGTTTTATTGCTTAAGGAAACGGAAATCCGTCATTTTAAAGTCGTACAGCATTAAAAACTTGCACCAAAATCGCGTGTGAAACTCGCCATTTTATTGTCTTGCATTATGAATAGGATTGAGTTTATTGACCTCTCGAAGATTAAGTTGCTGAGTTTTAACAAAAAAAACCTCGTTCTTGTTTCTAGTTTAAATTCAAACTTGTTATGATGTTACTGTTTTTTAAACAACAGGTTTATAATAATATTATTCTGCTTATTATAATTTATAATAAAAAAAAACACGTACGTATAATATTTTGCCAGCTTCTACCAGACCAGCTGCTTCGACCACCTGAAAAAATAAAATTAGCTTAGAACATAATTTATTAAAAATTCATGTCTTATTCCATGTCTAACCGTGTACCAAACAAACTTCATCCAAATTCGTTCAGCCACACATACACAAATACATACATGAAATCGTACATAAATAGACAAAACAGGTACCATTGTACCTTATATTAGCCCGAAGTATGATGTATAAAATTGAACTGTATTTTTAAAGAACCTTGGGCAGTTGCAGACAGAAAAGAAAAGACTAATACTCATTCCGACTCAAGTCTAAAATTAAACCTAAAACAAAGTCATAAAAATTATCAGAACGCTGTTCCACACCATCTTAAGACGGTACAAAATTAGTCAAAATAATGCTACAAGTCAAACCAGTTTTAAAGGAAACTGTAGACAGAGTATAGGATATTAGTTACAAGAGCTTTGCCACAAAATAGATAGGTACAGAAGACAATCTACAAACAAAGCGCGCACGATCAACGCACACATAGATACGCTCACGGACACAATATCTCGGCTCAATCGCCCGGTCATGCTCATACAGTTCGACGCAACGCGCTGACATGTGTGCGACCGCCTAGCGTAGTTATAATAATAATAATAATAATAAATTTATTTAATTTCTCCCACAAAATACATAGGTACAGCAAATTTACAATAAACAATATTTTTGGTAGGGAGACAGGAGCCCATACTAAGAAAACTTGTGTTATGGGACTCCTGGCCACCTTTACCCAGACACATTTAGAGAACAGTTCAAAAGAAGAAAATAAAACATTGATTAGCAACTTAAAATTAAGGGAGTGTGCTCAGAAGTAGAGAAAATGTTGACATGCATGTGTGTGTGTGTGTCTGTGTGTGTGTGTGAATGTGTATGTGCGTGTGTGTGATAGGGTGCTCAAGTGCTATTACGTGTGTTCGTCTCTATGTTTATTAAGCAGTCTCTCTGTCTCCTCGTATCCAAGCTTGAGGAGCCATTCTGTAACCTTACTCTTACATTCGCTTTTAGTAATGGGATAGATATTATGTAGCTCATTAGCCAAGTTATACAGCCGTGGTCCTTGAATGAAGAAGAAATAACTGCTGAAGGCTGTTCTCAGTTATAAAAGTGAAGGTCATACATGAGATTGACTTCTGTACCTTTTTATTCTGTGGCTTTGCCGCAAGACCTAGCTGTGGTGTAGCGATAACGGTACTAAGTGTTGTACCAAGTTACGGATGTGTGTAGCCTTAACAGTGGGACAAAGCCGGTGTGAAATATGTTTGCGTTGGTGTTAAGGCTCCTATGAAATACCTGCTGTTTTAATGTTTTCTGTATTCTATTTAAAATTTTCTTAGTTTTAAATTGTGTTTGGTGTGTGTAGGTAAGGTATGCTGTGTTTTGTTTTGAGAGGGTTGCAGGAATGTTCGAAAGAGTTACCGTGGCCCTAGAACAACTAGACAACTGAAGATCTGACAGGCCTTACTGCACCACACAGAACGGTAAAATTGATTTGAAGAATCCACACATAAAAAAGTAGGAGTAGAGACGATTGTTTCAAAGCTTGGCATGTCATTTGATTGTCTTCGTTATCTGTCGAAAAAAAAACTATTTATTTCTTGTAACCATTCGGTATACTGATTGACTCCTAACCATCTTTGATTTTGGAATATCACCCCTAAGCATTAAGCTTCCCATTACAAAGATATAGTACCTAATGGATTCCTGTGGGGGAACACGGGCAAAAAGGTACCAAACCACAAATTAAACTGAATGAAGAAATAATGACCTGAGTCTTTACTAGTCTCGGCCAACAAGTACTGGGCTGCGGGATTGTTCGTAAAAGATACTGCAGACTGCAACCCTAGAACGCAAAGGCCAACTGAAAAAACCGACTGATACTCTCTCTCGCTCCACTCAAAGGAGCGAGAGCATTTAATGGACGAAAATATCTCTAGAAAAAAAGGCCCACAACAGTCTCAATATTACTGATAAAGCTTATCATAAACCAAGAGTAAAGAACTCCTCAAGCTATACGAAAAAACCTTTCTTCAGAAAAATCCTTCCTATCAAAGATCGTATCAAAAACAATCTCAACACAGTTAACAACGTGTTTCCAATACAATTTAATCAGAGGAGCCGTTAAATTAATACATACGAGCATTTATGTATCGAACACGATAACCAATTTGCAGTTACCACGGTAATGAACGAGGGAAATGGCAGAGGGAAGAACACATTTAGGTAACGTTACGTGGTAGCTGATTTATAATTTAATGGCATGTATTTGCCGAAGGCAACGGAGAATTTACAAGCAGAAATTTCCAAAACACGAACCACGTTCGGTTAGCGCTTCTGACTTAACCAATAAGGTATTTACTGTCCACAAATTTGAACGTCTATTCATTGAGTATTGAACTGTCTGTGCCCTACGTGACTGGTTAGTCACGTACGTAGGTCATAGACAGCTCGACGCTGACAATAACACTCTCTCATAACTTCCAGTTTAATGGTCCTCGTAAAGTCTAAATAATGAAGGAAAGCCAAATAATACTGAAGGAAATGTAGCTCAGCAAAATAACTAATTAAGAGTATCAAGTTGTACGTGTAACAACAACGGAAACAACAAGTGTAAAGAACAATGACCGATTAAGTAACCACCCAAGGCTAAACACGAGAGAACTTCTTAAAGATTACGTATATTACATACACAGTGTAAGAAATTACGTGAAACACTTTGACTTGAATACTAATTTTGTTGGCACATCAAACACGGAGCGTAACGTTAATGTGTTTGAAGATGAGACACGAGTTTCTCGTGTCCCATACTTTGAAGATCAGTAAGCTTCCGTAGGTAGAAGGTGTAACATTTCACGTAGGTGAGACTCCGAGGTCACAGGCTCTAAGAGTGAGGACTCTGTCCGCCCGTCATGTGACTTCAGGAAAGACGGAGGCGCAGTGATCACGTGCTGCCGTGCATAACGAAGCTCAGGGAAGACTCCTTAGTCTCCTCAGGGATGTGCCCTAACAGGCTTTGCACAGAGGGGGTTCCGGGGTGGTCTTACAAGAGGTCACAAAGCCCTTTTCCATGTGCTGATGGTGATCACCGAGGTGGTTTTAGTTGGATAAGAATCCCAAATCTCCCTAATCTTTCCCCCAAAAAGCCAGGCGCCTTTTGAAGGATAAAAGAAGGTGTGAGTATGCTTCGAAAATCGACATTGACCCAGTGACAAGGAAATCAACTTTATTACCTTTAATAAATTCCAATTTCGACGAAAATACGGCCAATTAACAACATATTTCCTTAAGCGCTGTTTGAAAACCTCGCCCCAGCGGATTGGTTTAAATGCGAAAGAAAGCGTACTTAAATAAACGTCTTTTCAAGAAATGATGAATAAATAATTCGTAATTTAATAAAAGTCGGAATCTGAGACATTTGCGGAGAGAAAATTAAACAAACATCGCTGGGCGCAAGGTCTTGGGGACTCGCTTTAAAATATTAATAATTTCTGAAGACTGAAATATTTAATTTTAGAAAAGATTTAAGGTCTTATTATAGCCCCATTTAACAAGTATTTTCCGATTCCAGCCTGGTGGATGGATAAGCCCTTTCTATAACATCATGAAATACTTTCTCCCACGCTGGGTGGAGTGAAAGTGAGTGTCGGAGTGTTTTACTAACATTGTAATTTTAAGTATTTTTTTTACTTAAAAATAATTGGCATTACAGAGGAGTTTTACGATGATGGCATCTCATTTCAAATTAGAGCAATCTAAAGTATGGACCTTAGATTACTTTAAGTTAGTTCTTAAGGGCATTTATTTTATATAATATATAGATAGCCAAATATTATTTAAATAAAACTAGTTGTATATTAAAAAAAAAATTCATTGCAAGCTTTTATAGTGCAGTATACCTGTATAATTTATTACTCGTCAAGACGAATCATAAGAGCCCAAACTCGATGAGGTAGTGTCGTTTATTTACAGAGTTCCTATGGTCACCTTACGGTTCCATCATCAGATCAGATCCATGTCATAATAATGTTGTAATGTCATCTGATTTATACATGCATGCAAAATTTCCACTCAATCGGTAACCGGGAAGTGGGTCAAATTTAATTTGCAAGATTTGATATTACAGACAGACATCGGGACAGATGAAACTAAATAAAAGCTTGTAAAAACACACTTAAGTATATAGACGAAGCTTTAAATACCATGTTCAAATTACTTTAAACGTGTGTTACACCATTGTATTTTTCTAACCATACATACACCATTTCTGGACACATGTGAATAATCCGTAGTAAACTTCTATCTCAATGAAAAAAAAAAACAAACCAGCTCTTGTGAATCCAAGCACGACTCACAGATAGGACTATATTTTATCGCGGTGAACATGCAGGAATCCCACACGACTACGTTAATGTAATTAATTCCATGAGCGTGTCCCTTTAGCGGTAAAAAGTTAAGTTAATTGTCAAGTATTTAAGGTAACGTTATACCTGAAGTGGTAAGCATTTACCGCTTCGAATTAAGTAGGCTTTGTAGTTTGGACAATGGCCTAAAATTGGATTATTCTTGGGAAGATAGTTACAGTTTCGATAAAAGGCAATTAATGGATTAGGCGGATATCACACTGCCACACACCACGCAGCGTAAGCGCACGTACTTGTGGGAGTGCAGATCTGCATCATCGTGCGGGTTTATTACGTATTTACGCGCGTAAGTGCGTTTTGTAAATTCACGCAGGCACGCACTCATTCCATGCAAAATCACGCACGGTACTACGAGACTCAGTGTGGCATATCTTGCGTATCGCCCCGCACCCTCGCGCGAGTGTGTGTTTCTCCGCATGTAGGTTAGTGATCTGCATGAACGCGCGTGGATGCAGTTTCAGTGTGTTGGACTGTGCGTGTTTTCTATACAAACGGAGATACTTACAAGCAACGTTAAGACACGCATTCACGCACTAGGCTCGGGGTGCGAGGCAGTGTGATAATCGCCTTAGGGTGGGTACGCGAAAAGCGGGCGATAACAATTGTCTAGTAAGAACCTCTTATGCTCTTAAAAGGTTTTTTTTTCTCCGCTCTAGGTGAAGCGAGAGAAGGTATCAGACTTTTACTGACAAAAACCCAAGGTTCTCCAGTTGCCCTTTGCGTTCCAGGGCCACAGTAACTCTTTCGAAGAATCCCGCAGCCATGGCAGGACCGGCTCTAATGGGAACCACCCGGTCATAAGGCTTCCCCTTAAAAACAAGTTGCAAATATCCGAATGGTAATTACTTTACTTGGTTTATGATACTCGTCTCTAGGCTAACATGGTGTGCAATGTATTGAAACTTTACAAATGTCGACCCCACGACCTTTTAAAAGTAGTATTAAAACCACGTTAGTAGTAGATGCTAATCAAAGTTCTGGCTGATACTAAAAATATTTAAAAATAATATAAATAACAAAAGATTTGCGTTTGCTAATACACTGGTTTTTTGTCTCTACACAATCTATCTTTTCTTTATAGTTATATTTTCTTGCCTGGTTGATCTACTTAGGTATTTCCTTACAGAGATGTTCATTCAAGAAGTGGCCTGAATGATTACCCTTAAAAATATATGTCTATATCTTCGTGATAGCAAGGATCTTCTCAACATACCATACCCATATCTACTATCTTCTGCTAGCTGCTTCGCCTGCATGAAAGTAGAAAATAAATAGCTTGTTACTCGTTGAAGAATTAGCTTTCTAATTATGAATTAGAAAGCTAATTCTGAATTCGGTCAACTAGTTTTTGAGTTAAATTGTACCACCTTACCTGGCAAACGTTTTTCTGCCCCATAAATTATCCAAGAAAACAATGTGGGTGGAGGGAAGTAGGAAGGTAAACGCCTACGATCTATTTTTTAGACCACCCAATTATACACAAAAATTTCATAAATATCTGTTTGCTCGGGTACCTTTTTTAATTGATATAAACTTGCCTGCGATCCCACCTGATGGTAAGTGGTGATGCAATCGTTGCTGGTGAGGCGCACTAGTTTATTAAGATCCTATTCGCTCTAGCATAACCCATAACAATAATCTTTACATCTATACATATAAATCCAATTTTATTTATATGTATAGATATACATATAAATAATATTGGAGTGTCTGTTTGTAATATTGAAATAACTGCTTTTTACTACATACATATGAATACATGTACGGTACATACACTAAAATAACATTATTTACAATTTTTGTCTGTCTGTCTGTCCGGGCTAATCTCTGAAATGACTGGACCGATTTTGACAGGATTTTTTTTGTCAGGTAGCTGATGTGGTAGAAGTAACATAGGCCACTTTTATTTTCGAAAAAATAAATTTAAAATCCTTTAGTCCACACGAACAAAGTCAGTAACAGGGCACAGCTAGTATATAATAAATAATAATATAGCAATGTATAATAGTGACATGTAAATGAAATTAATTTTATTTTAAATTGTAACGCAATTCTTTTAATATTTGACTGACTGACTATATAATCATAAAATGAATTTAATTTTAAGATCAATGCAAAATAATAATAATCCAATCTAATTCAGATTAATGTAATTTTGATATGAACATGCCAATTTTATGTAATTTTATTATATCTGTATATCATTGTGTAACTGAAAAGAGTCTTGGTACTTGAAATAAATAATAGCTCTAGTTCTAACCTATTTTAATTTTCTTTTGAACTAAACTTACTGCACCGATAAAAGATTAATGTAATTTTGATATTAACATTTCAATTTTATGTAATTTTATTATATCTGTATATATGAGTGTGTAACTGAAAAGAGTCTTGGTACTTGAAATAAATAATAGATCTAGTTCTAACCTATTTTAATTTTCTTTTGAACTA
Source organism: Mythimna albipuncta (assembly GCA_929112965.1). Lineage (NCBI taxonomy): Eukaryota > Metazoa > Arthropoda > Insecta > Lepidoptera > Noctuidae > Mythimna > Mythimna albipuncta. The sequence continues at coordinate 16,955,344 of OV815969.1, forward strand.
AACTTACTGCACCGATAAATTTCTATGTGTATGTAATATTACAGATTAGTAGACATTTAATTAACACCGATAAGACTCGTAGCGATAATGAGGTCAATGTAGAGTTATTAAAGTCGAAGGAATTAGCACTGAAGGATGTTTATTTCAATAATCACCCGACACCTTTTTTACGATAATTTTCTTGACTGACTACCACTTCGCCAGTGACTGCGTTCACGAGAATGTTTTCATTAAAAACATTTTAAGGGTAGTCTTCATTATTCATTTTGATTTTAAATTTTTGACAGGCCTGTTGGTCTAGTGGTTAGTGACCCTGACTGCTATGCCGGAGGTCGTGGGTTCGATTCCCACCCAGAACAAATGTTTGTGTGATGAGCACGATCATTTGTACTGTGTCTGGGTGTAATTTATTTATCTATAATATGTATGTATTTAGAAATATATAAGTATGTCTATCAGTTGTCTAGTACCCATAACACAAGCTCTGCTTAGCTTGGGACTAGACGGCGCTGTGTGATAGTTGTGCAATATTATTATTATTATTCCATTTATTATCTATATATGTTTAAAGATGTATTTTAAATATTTCTTAAAAAGTACATAAAAAAAAACATTAAAAAATATGAAAAATATTATTATTATTCCATTTATTTATTATTATGTACATATTATAGTATATTTTTAAATATTTCTTAAAAAAATAACATTAAAAAAACATTTAAAAATATAAAAAATAGTAGCCCACCGGCATCGGGAACACAGTCCAAGCTGCCGGTGGTCAGGGCTCCTGAGAGAGGAACCTCCGGACAATACGCGCCGTGTCTAGGAGTACTGCCTTCTGGATCAAGCCCTTGATCCAACTGCCTAACGAGAGCCTCCGCAGATGTTGGTCGAGGCTCTTGGCAATTAAGCCATTGGCCGTCACGACTATCGGCACAATGATTGCTCTATCCACTTCCCACATGTCGACAACCTCGCGAGCCAAGTCAAGATATTTAGTTTGTTTATCCTTCTCAGCTTTCACAAGGTTCTCGTCATGTGGGACCGCTATATCAACAATCATTGTGCGACGCTCTAGTCGATCTATCACCACTATATCAGGCTTATTGGCAACAATAGTCCTGTCAGTGATGATAGATCGGTCCCAATACAATGTGACGCTGCCATTCTCGAGAACTGGGTCGGGCACATACCTATAGTACGGTACTTCTGATTCAACAAGATTGTATTTAAGAGCAAGTTGCTGATGGATAATCCTGGCTACAAGGTTGTGTCTGTGCAAATAGTCTCCGTTAGCTAAATGAGAACACCCAGAAATAATGTGTCGGATTGATTCTCCGGGCCGGTGGCATGCCCGACAGATGTCAACCGTACCGTCCTTCACAATATATTTCCGGTAGTTGTTCGTCATCATAACTTCGTCCATAATTGCAAAGACAAAACCTTCGGTTTCTCCAAAGAGATTACCAAAGCGTAGCCAGGATACGGACGCTAAAAGATCTACATCGGGCCCATGTAAGGCCCGGTAAAAGCGCCCGTGAAGCTCCTTGCCCTTCCATACTTCCTTGCGTTCATTAGTATCCATTACTATAGGTTTGCGCCAGTTCTCGTTGGCCAAGGAGAGCGGGGTGAGGCCTTTGTCCACCGCCACTACATCTCGGTGCATCCCCACGTCGGTTTCCAGGAAGTATTCCCTGAGACTGCATACCTCACGGTTGTGCAGGGTCTTGGCATTTAAGAAGCCACGACCCCCACACTTCCGTGGGATATACAGCCTCATCACCGATGATCGTGGGTGATGCATCCGATTTGCGGTAAGCAGAGTGCGGACCCTCCTATCCAGGGCGTCGAGTTCCGTCTGAGTCCATTTGAGTATGCCGAAAGAGTACATCAAAACCGGCATGACCCAACCGTTGAAGGCGCGCACCTTGTTCCCGCCTGATAAAAGACTTTTCAGTACTTTATTCAGGCGGCCAAAGAAGCGCTCCCTCAACGATTGTTTCACTTCAGCAGCATTGATGCCCAACGCTTCCGACATACCCAAATACTTGTAAGTTTCGGTTGAGCAGAGGGATCTAAGGTGTATAGAATCCGAGAGTTGGGTTCCCACGGATTCCATAATCTCCCCTCGCTTTACATGCATGACTGCACATTTGTCCAAACCAAATTCCATCCTGATGGCACTACTGAAGGTTTCAGTTACCTTCAGTAGCTCCATCAGTTGCAAGTTGTTGGAAGCAAAAAGTTTCAGATCATCCATGTAAAGAAGGTGAGATATGACCTGACCCTCTCTTCTCAACCGGTAGCCTATACCCGAACCCTCCAGCAGCGTGCTGAGAGGGTTCAAGGCTAGGCAAAACCACAGTGGACTCAAACTGTCACCCTGGAATATGCCACGCTCGATCCTTAACGGTTCGCTGTTCTCCGAAACCCGTCGACACCCTGGATAGTGAAGGACCGTCCTCCACTGCCCCATACATGACATCAGAAAGGTGCGCAGAGTTATATCAGTTTTATATAGCTCTAGCACCCTCATGAGCCATGTATGCGGCACCGAATCATAGGCCTTCTTATAATCTATCCAGCATGTCGACAGATCTCTTCGAGAACGACGAACCTGTTGGCTAATGGCAACATCAATGAGGAGCAGCTCCTTAGTACCACGGGACCCGTTCCTACATCCATTCTGAGAAGCAGACATGATGGAATTTGTCTCAATATGATTGTTAATTTTAGCTCTCAGGATGGATGTAAGAACTTTATAGACCGTCGGTAAACACGTAATCGGTCTATAATTTTTGGGTTCCGCAGTACTACCCGATTTATGGAGCAGGTGGGTTATTCCTGTCGTCAGGAACTGGGGCAGCGACCCTGACTCTAAGGTAGATTGGAATTGGGACGCCAAGCGAGCGTGCGAACTTTTAAACCATTTAAGCCAAAAGTTGTGCAGCCCGTCCGGTCCTGGAGATTTCCAGTTTGGTAATGGACGGACTGCACGAGCTACATCTTGGGGGCTGATGGTAACTGCCCCCATTTCTGGTATAAGTTCGCACTCTCGCTCGACCTCCCGAGTCCAATCACCCTCAGTGTGATTGACAGGCACCGACCAAATGCTGCGCCAAAATGAATACATGGCATCATCATCCGGTAGGCGCGTATCAATCACACTTTGGTCCGGTCGCTCCCAAGCCCTGTAAACCCACCTTTCGTTGCTTTGGAACGCGCGATTCTGGGTGTACCGCTCCACTCGCCGCTTGTACCGTCGTATACGGTTTGCCCATGCATAGACTTTCTGCCTCAGGAAGTCGATACGCTCTGTGATACGGGGTAGATAATCTTGTGGACTAATATCTGTCCCCGAGAACGCCCGCCTCACAAAGCGCATCACTCTAGGGCGAGTGTTGCCCTCCCTGAAGCAGATAAGTTTGCCGATGAGTGCTCTAGCCTCACCGATACGACGCTCGATCCTGCACTGCCAAGCTGGTTTAGCTGGTCGTGTAGCTCTGTCACTATTTTGACGTGAGCTACACGACACGCCGCTGCAGCCGCACAATACAAGATCGAGTGGGTATCGGTAAGGTCTTCGCTGCTATCAAAACAATTTGATAGCTGCGAATCTAGAGCACACACCAACGCCCTATTTTTTCTATGCATAGACAAACGAGGTAGACGAGGTCTAAGCTCTGCGGGTATAGAGCGGTACTCCTGGAATGCATCCTCCAAAGCGCTCCTCAAACGTACATTGCACTGGGTACTCACGGATATAGCCCCGTCATCATCATCCTCACCAACGTGGTCGGGTCGCGGTGAAACACTGGGTTGACGTTGCACCGCGGCCTGTGGTGGAACAGGTGAGACACGACCATTCCGTGATTCTAGGCGCAGTCTATCAAGTACGGCGTCATCCAACATACGGTTACGCTGGATGACCCGCACCTGATCCGATAGTCTTTGGGCCGAAACGTTGACAGCTGGTTCAAGCACCTGAAACTGAGAGAGCATCCGACCACGGTACGCAGTCAGGTTAATTCCCCCCTCTGTAGCCCCAAAGTATGAGCGCATGACATTTTCATTAATGGATTGTGTCCATCGCATGCGCTGCACACTTCCACCGGCAGCGGGGACCCTGTCAGAGGCCGGAGGGCCTCGAGGTCCCAAGCAGGCCGGAGGTCGGCCTCTTCCTCGCCGACGCGCAGGTGGTGGTGTCGTCGGCGGCGAGAAGTATTCATCGCTCGAGCTCGACGCAACTGCAGCTACCGGAATCTCTGGAGTCACGGCTGGCGCTGGTCCCGGCGGCTGCGAGGCGGAGCTGAGCGACGAACCCGAAGTTGTTAGCTGTGTGTTTAGTTGCTGTGCTCGGCTTCTAGTCAGCATTTATGTTGTTATATGCTCCCAGAGTCAATTGTCATTTTAAAGTCGTTGTAATATCCTCGATAAACTGATTTGATCTGCATCAGCTATAATACACTATTTGTGTAATTTTTTTTCCTTGTTCGTACTGTTGTTATATGCATTTTGTTGTAAAATTTGGTTATTATTATTTATTATTATTATTATTAATTTGTGCTACGTTTCTTTAATAAACCAAGCAATGAAATTAAAATAAAATATCATTGAATCCAAGCAGTTTGCAGGCGCCTAATACTCGCTATGACTTGACGTGACCGGTGTCGTACTTAGTGTCAGTGGTGTCCAACTTATAACCTTTTAAAATATTTTTAGGGGAAAAAAAAACATGGTGTAAAAACTATTGGGAGTCCATTCAGTTACTGAGTCTGAACAAACAATGTTAAGGTTTCGTATAAATTAAAAAAGTAGGTAATGTTGTATAATACATGTAGCTTGAACGTTGACATTGACATAAAAATGAGTGTACTAAATAATAAGTTGATGAAGTTAAGAGACTTGTCACAGTACAAGGTCGTCCACTTCTTTGAACCAACTTATTTATACGAGTATACTTTTATAAATTTTAATTAATTAAACAGTCATGAGTAGTTGAGATATTTTTATTAGCAAAATATCGCCTAAGTCACATCACAAATTATCCTAATCCGAGGGGTTTATAAAACACAGTAGATCTTATGATGAGATGAGTCGAAGTAACAATTCTCAAAGTATATAGCGTGTTTGGAATCAACCATTTGAGATTAAAATTTTAACGATTAGTTATTATCATAGATTATCTTGTGATACAAGGTTAAGCAACCTTACATTTTTTTCTTAATGTCGGAAATTCTAAGATGACTTGACGAAGCGGGAAGGCGTGTAACTCACATGTATGTTCCTTCATTTGCCCTTTACGTTCTAGGGCCACGATAACTCTCCTAAACATCCCCGCAGTCCTAACAGGCATTGTCCTACTACATTTTGAATTTTTGAACCGTTTGATATTGAAAACAATGACATGACAGCCCCGAATATTGCATAAATTATCCATAAGACTATACAGAAAGTACATGCGGACTTGGACAAAGTGTAATGCCATAAGCTATAACGATTAATTATTATCAAAGAGATTACCTATCCATTACCAAGTAATGCACGGGATTTACATAAGCTACAGAAAAGTCACATCGTAAATTCCTAACATTTTAATCAATTGTCAACGCCCACAGAAGGTCACTTTGTATTATACGCAAAGTGACCTTCTGTGAGCTATGACAAATGCCAAACACCAAACCTAAGCATAGCGTAATCAGCGTTTTAATTTTCCCATCGCTGGTACTCAGGCCTGCTGTCTAGCAAAAGGAATGGGCTGCTATTCACCCACACGAACCCAGTGCAGGTTAGTTGTACAATTACCTCTAGTGTGGCCACGCCACAGCCATATATACGTCCCCACGAGAAGCATGAAGCGGCCACAAGCCATTTTCGACCAGTGGCTGACACTTTTTTTTACGCATGTGCGAAAAATCTTAATGGACTTTCTTTTGTTTTTTTTTAATCTGCGATCCCACCTGATGGTACGTATGCCTTGATCACACGTACCGAGTAAAAGGGCGAGACAGTAAAATGTTGCTGGGCAGAGACAGCGACGTAAGCGACTTGTAGAGATAAGCGCTCGATCGAGCACTCGGCGCTTTGTTTATACGTACCGAGTATTCGGCCGAAGGCACTGCCCGTTTACTCGGTACATGTGATCAATGCATACCGAAAAAGGTTTAAATGCGCGAATGGCGAGTGACGGCGCGGCGGCATTTTGTATAGTGGCGGTGCAGGCCACAGGAATTTGTAGCGTGTGACGGCCACCGACGTCAACCGTGTGCAGCGAATCCATATAAAATGTATGAAAAGTATAGGAGATATCCGGTATCGGCGTTTTGTGGTTGTGGCATGTGGCCCGTGTGTAGCGACCCAGTCTACTAAATGCAATGCAAGATTCACAGAACAATTTCCATACAGTCCAGTTGGAAGCAACGTGAGCAATTTGCTTATTCACGTAACAGTTAGCGGACGACTTTAATCATTCTTCAATCGTGACGTCATGGCTTCGCCGTACGGATGCATTAGTAGCACGATAGGCTGTAGTGCAATGATGACGTTCGTAGGAGAAATACTAAGCTTGCTTGAAAACTAAATAATGGAAAAATTGGATTGGACCCGTCGCTCCTTGTTTTTCCTCTGCCACTGCTCACTTAGAAGGGGATGAAGCTGATAGCTAATTGTCGATTTCAGACTAAAGTATCATCTCGATGTCTTCCGTGTCTCACGATGTTTTAGACTATCATAACATGCATAACACTAATTTTCTAGTTTAGTTTAAAAGGTTAGTCGCGCCGCCATGGTGTCCCGGTGAAATATGGCCTTAACTAAAGGTGTCTAAGGAGACACTTTTTTGTCTAAGGTAGACTAGAAAATGAAAACAGAACGCGCTGTCAACGACTCGGACTAGGCGGAGTTCTTAACGACAATCAGACGCCGAGCTACTCATTGCTCGTCGTGCCTACTTGAATGAATGAAGCTACATGTTTGATCAAACAGATTTGACCGTGTATGGGAGTGACAACATGTTTGGCGGCACAATCGAATTTCAATTCTTTTGGTTTGATCAAACCGATTGAATAATACAGATTGGACCGTGTATGGGGCTGTCCAATCGGCATGATCAAACCAAACGAATTGAAATCCGATTGTGCCGTCAAACATATTGGTCATACCAATCCACCCCCACACACGTGCAAATCTGTTTGATCAAACATGTAGCTTCATACCGATTGGACGACATGTTTGACCGTGTATGGTGTATAGAGAAGAACTACAGGTTTGATCAAACATGTAGCGTCATACCGATTGGACGACAGGTTTGACCGTGTAGGTATGGCTGGCATAAGAAACGCAGCGTGGCGATTTGGATTAGTTCGTAACGCGACGCAATCGTCGAAAAAGCTAAAGACAAAGACATTGGTGGCTGTAAAACTCAATTAATATCAAAACACGACCTAGTTTCGTGGTTAAGAACTCATCAGCATCAGTTACCCTACTAAACCCATTAGCTAATCCATTTATAACAAATTATCATCAACAAAATCCTCATTCGACTAATTCCTAAATACACAGATTAGAATCTCTCAAACGACGTTAGAACATTATCTGAAAGTGTTACTACATAAGTTCAGCAAATGTTGGAAAACACAGTAAACATGTTTAGTGAAGCCCAGTTTTCTTATCAGTAAGTAGAGCGTGGAAGTTTAGCGTTAGGCCTGATAAGAGTTATTTATTTAGTTTGTAATGGTTACTTAATCTTTTATTTAAAAGGTGTAGGATGGATCGTAGTTGATTGTAAGAGAACAATACGTGTAAACAAATGTTAGCAATAGAATTTTCTAAAGGATTGAGACTGGAGAAATAGCTGTGAGCTGAGGAACAGAAGCCTCGTTATTTTAAACTAGATTAAATGATTTACGAGTATCTTTAGCTGTATGTACATTGGCTACACTCACATTATTGATGCGGTCCTAGAGTATAGATGGTTTCTATCTAAAAAAAATGGTTTCAAATTAATAAAAATTGAAGTGTCTGTTTGTAATATTAAAATAACTGCTTTTTACTACATACATATTAATATATACGAGTCTACGGTACATAGGTACACCAAAATAACATTTTTTACAATTTTTGTTTGTTTCTCCGGGCTAATCTCTGAAATGGCAGGACCGATTTTGACAGGACTTTTTTGCCAGGTAGCTGATGTAATAAAGAGTAACTTTTATTTTAGGAGAAATAAATTCAAAATCATGTAGTCGAAGGAAGTCGCGGGCACAGCTAGTCAGCTAATATAATTCGAGTTCTTTTAAATTATTAATTAATATTATACCAACATAGAGCGACTGCCTATCTGATCTACACAACCCAGTCCCAACTGGAAAACGAAATATTCCTTGTAAAAACCGCTGTCAGATTTTCTGGCTTTCGACTGCCAATGCTCTTTTTCGGAATTCGAAATCGTCGAATTATTACTGTTATTGTACCTACACTGTAGTGTTTCCCGAGGCGTGGAGTACCCTTTGTACTAAATGGATGGTCAAACAGAACAGGCCAAAAATACTTTCCACACCACCACAGTTTACAAACACATAGTATTGTAGTCCACATGTGGTACTGTGGTGACCTCGTGATGCTGAGTGGTACTTTTTTATTTAGTTTTAATTCATTAAACCCCATGACCCCAAGCGAACGCCGGCGTTCGCTCTCTTGTCTCTGTCTTTCTATTGTGACTCTAAATAGACTGGCATGTTGGTCTAGTGGTTAGTGACCCTGACTGCTATGCCGGAGGTCGTGGGTTCGATTCCCACCCAGGACAAATGTTTGTGTGATGAGCATAATCATTTGTTCTGTGTCTGGGTGTAATTTATCTATAATATGTATGTATTTAGAAATATATAAGTATGTTTATCAGTTGTCTAGTACCCATAACACAAGCTCTGCTTAGCTTGGGACTAGACGGCGTTGTGTGATAGTTGTGGAATATTATAATAAAAAAAAAACGGTATTTCAGTTTTTCTAAAATGCCAATAACCGTAATTTTCTTTCTTTCTTTTATGTAGCAACGTACAATTGCCAAAACGGATCTTGAGCGCTCGGCGTCAGCCAATCACTGACACTCCCCGCCCCCGCGTCTTACTCCGCACCACTAAAGAGACCGAATATTTGACTTCTCCGCAACTTGAAGCCAGCGCTCAAGATTCGTGGCGGCAATTGTACTAACAACATTACTAACTCCGTTTAATCATAGTAGCTCTCCAGTGGTTCAAACTGCCATAGTAGTTAACACTACAATTTCTCAAATTAAGCCATGAATCCGCGTTTTAATTGCGGTTCCGAAACCGCGGCTTTTCGAATTCAAATTACTTTGAATTTCATTATTAAAGGAATTAGCGAGGACACGAACTACAGTGCAACGTCTATGGAAGACGGGAAAACTTTTCGATAATGTTAACTATGCTTTTTGCTTTGTTCGTTAATCAGGGTAAGTGAGCGAGCATATTACTAACTAGCTTCTGCAGTCGGCATTGCCTGCGTGAGTCGAAAAAAAGTTTTCTTAAGACAACAACAACTTCTGGAATAAACAAGTAACTATGTTCTAAGTCATGGTCTATGCGCGTGCCAAGTTTCTTCGAAATTCGTTTGCCGTTGGAACGTGAAGGACAGAAACATAAATACATCATGCCTACGCACATTTTTTAGAGTAATTAGTGTTTTTCATTAGATACGCTCGAACTTTGACAGAGTTCAGTTACAGCTAGTGTTGCCAGGTCCGATTGGAGTAAAATCGGGACTGATGGTAAAACAAATCGGGATTTAGGGTTTTAAATCAGGACAAATAAAAAAAAAAGTTTTTTTATTTTGGGGTGAAAAATCATTCAATGACTTCTCTCGCTTTAAGGTGGAACTATGTTCTTATGCCGTGTGTCATTTTAACGCACTTGACATGGGTGACAACGTGGCGAATGCTACTGATATATGTATGTTACTTTGTAATATGTAATTAATAAATCGGGACATTTAGCGTCCGAATCAGGCGCAAATCGGGACGTGTCCCCAGACCCCTCAAAATCGGGACATCCCGCGCAAATCGGGACACCTGGCAACACTAGTTACAGCTCTTAAATTTCGCGGGTAGGTATACTTATTTAGTCTTCTCATTGCACTCACCGTGGTGATCGATGTCGTGACGTCGATTTGATAATGCGTTGAAATTGTTAAGATTTAATTTTAATTTGTTTTGTTCCTTCTGTAGGCCTAAATTAACCTTGAAAAACTCGGAATCTTCGGAATGCTAAAATTCATAGCCAAGTCATTCCACCAACTTTTATTATAAGTCGTTTACAGTTCAGGCTGTGCGGTTGTGGAATGCTTTGCCCGTGTCGGTAAGGCAAGCTCAAACACTCACAATTTTTAAAAATGAGGTTACTGTTCACTACCTTTCCTCCTGAACGTTGTCATTATGTACAGTAATTTCTCTGCTTTCATTTAATTGTATAAGTATATATATATATATAAATATATACATATATATATATATATATATATATATATATTGTTTTGTAATTTATTAGTCTATGTATTGTGTATATATGTGGATAGTACACCATCAACTACCTGAGTATCTTTTTCTCCTTCTCTGTCAAATCCATCCAAAGGTTGTCTGTAAAAGATCGCTTTCAGCGATAAGACCGCCCTTTGTGACACCCTATAAATAGAAAAACAATCGTGCAGCTGCAGCCGGTTTCAAATGGCACCTTAACGTTCTGTGCTCTGCCTTCAATTTCTCTAAACCTCGAAGACGTCAGCAGGCCTCACGATACGACAGAACACAGTTATGTAACCCTAGCTTTAGTGTCGCCGTGTACCGCGTAACGTATTAAAAAAAATACGTTTTTTTTTTTCTATTTCGCTCCTGTTGAAAAATCGTATACTTCATGAAAATGTCCCCCCTAACCTAACCCAACCCAACAATCCTTCACTAACTAAATCAAAATGTTGGCCGTCTTAACTTTCTCCAACAATACACATAAAATAAAACAACACTTCATACATTCGTGTTACGAAAGAGAATCCAGAATACATTGAAAACAAAGTATATCTCAACAGTACTTTGTAACATACTTAGTCAAAAGGACGAAAATATGAAAATAAACCTCATTTCATATTCATCTTGTAACTTCACGAACATTCTTATCTTGTTTCGAAACAAAACCTTTGTATATTAAATTACTGAAATCATTTTGTTGAATGAACTTTTCTTAGTATCGCGACAGTGAGAAATTTACAAAGTTTCAAAAAATCTGAAACTTTATAGAGCTATTTTTAGTTCTTTGAATCGCGGTCACTTAAAAAGTTATTCTAGTAGACAATATAACAATCCATTTCTGGGGCCTTAACATGACGTGTTGAAATGACAGTTTTTGCAAGTGAGGAAAAAGGATGGAACTAGTATACTCTATTAGCTCCCTTTAACAATTGCATCAGTGGCCCAGCCGGGCAGCAGGGGCGCAGCCGGGTCGAAGTCTACTGGGCCCAGGGTTATCCGAAAGGGAACTCGAGCCCCGGTATGAAGGCTTGAAGGAACGGGGTGGGTTTTTTAGTCAGTAAGAGTCTGGCACTATCTCCCGCTCCGCCCAAGAGCAGGGTTGTCATTGGATGATTTTCCCCACCAAAAATAGCGGGTAATTGGATAAAGGAGTTAACTACTATTACGATTCTCTAGTAATATTTCTGCTGTTAGCACATTTCAAATCTGAAATATTTACTTGATTGACAGTTAAAACCTTTGCTAGCATCTGTAGCTATGTAACGAATTAGAACTGGGGTGTTTTAAATCCATGGATCGATTTACCATCAGTTAAATGTTCATGCAAAAAAGTCAAATTTTTTATTTTGTCAGATAACACCTTTGTTAATTCAGTTTCGGTCGTCAAATGGATCGCGTTATAAGCTCGTGGTAGGGCCTCTGCTACCACTTAAAATTCAGAACAAAATAAAATATTGATTGCGTAAAATAAACAATACATTCAATCCCAAAAACATTATAAATAAACTTACAAAGGATGAAAAAAATAACAGAAATTAAGAGGACAGGAAGATATTAAAAATAACGATACAACTTTATATTCTTAATATTGGAAACCAAAACGAATATCAGCGCTTTTTAAATATTCCCTCTATAAAATTGGCTTCTTCAGCTATTGGCATAATTTAATACTCCACGTTTTCATAAAAAAAAAAGATAATTTTCTTTCTAGCATTACGAAAAGAAATTGGTCAGGAAAGTTTGTACAGATTCATTTTTCAATTTTTATCCAATTGGTTACTTGTTATTACGAAACAGGGGCTTTTGTTCTTCAAAAAAATATGGAACTAATATTTTCTGTGTTGGCATACAGTTTTTATTTCTGGTTCTATACCAGCAGAAATACATAATGCCAAAAAAAGATTAATTTAGTGTACTTATGAATCTCAAATGTCTTAACAACTGGAATCATTGAAACAGGCGCAAATTCGGTTTGTAAAAGAGTTGAGAATTTTATTGTTATACCATACCTCAGCGAAGCTGAATACATTAAAATGTGTTGCATCTACATCCTATAGAAAATAAAGTAACTGTACTCATATTTTATATCTAAAACTAATTCATACCTACTTTCAAAATCTGATACTGGTTGAATACAAAAGTAAACCGTTCGAAACCAAAAAAAAATAAAATAATAATTATTATATTCCACAACTATCATACAACGCCGTCTAGTCTCTAGTCCCAAGCTAAGCAGAGCTTGTGTTATGAATACTAGACAGTTGATAAAGACATATATATAGATAAATTACACCCTCACACAGAACAATGCCCATCCCACAAACATTTGAGCTGGGTGAAAATCTAACCCACCCCTCCGGCATAGCAGTCAGGGCCACTAACAACTAGAACAACAGGCTAGTCCTAATTAGCCAAAAGCAAAAAGTGACACCTAATAAAGCTCCAACAGTAATAAAACTGACACCAAATAACCAACAAACAATCTTGAACAAGAATTCAAAGTTTCGAAACACCATTATCCTTTAAGGGCGATGCTCCAAGTTAACTCGCTGAATGAAAAATTTCTTATTTAATGTTAGTATCTTTTTTTTAGGTGGGAAAATCATCCAATGACGTCCCCCGCTCTTGGGCAGGGCGGGAGATAGTGTCAGACTTTTACTAACTAAAAATCCACTCACGTTCCTTTGTTGCCTTTCGTAACGGGGCCAAATCTTCCTTTCGGAAGCCAATTCTTGGCCCCAGTAGTCTTTGACCAAGCTGGACCCCTGCGGTTAGTCTTAGAAATTAGGATTTATGTTCTTTATTAAAATATGATTTGTAACCGTAACAAAAAGGGTTAAAATCTCAGCTCAGCTAACCCCATCGAACATTTCATGAAAATGGCATTCAATAAGGTTAGAGCTGAGAAGGTTGTGTTAATGATTTTAATAATTATAATTTTGAAAATGAACAGTGATAACCTAAAATGTCACGGGTTTACAACCCAGCAAGGCGAATTATTTTATACATTTTCATCACCACTGCTCTCAAAACAAGTCAACATCTCCTAGAACCAAACATTTTAAGAAATTAATGAAGACGTGGTGGATTACGGCCCATCCATTTCCTAGGGAGGAGGTCTGTGTCCCAGTCGTGGAAACACTATAAGGCTGATTATGCTATGGTGTGTTAAATAAATTTAAGTTACTGTCGCAAATCATATTTTAATCAACAGATAAATATTATGTATCTATAACACAGCATATGTATATATCTGTATCTATTATAATATTATGTCTAATAATGGTTTGTCACACCAATGACAGCCCTATTTCTTGTCCAAGCAATTACTGTCCATTCCAGGTTGTCTGGAAGAAATCGCGGAATGCGATAAGGCCGCCCATTGTATGTATGTATGTGTTTTATTTTAGTTTTATTCCTTTTGTATGTGTAACGGTGAACAATAAAGTATATAATAAATAAATGAATAAATAATACAACATAATTACAAGACACCGATCTGGCTAAATGTTTTAATTTCGCATGCTAACCGGACGCTCCCTCTTAACAAAAGTTAAAACGCAACCAACTCAGTTATGCAGGCTACCGCATCTCAGTAGGTACACGAAATCCCTTTAAACTGCCGTTGAATGCTTCACCGAAGTGGGTTATTCCGACTTGAGAGAATTCACCGAGATAACTTCCTTAGACAATTTTCTTCGGTAAAACAAAAGTTTTTATGACGTCACTAATGTTTTTCAAGTTAAGTTTCACTCTATTAAGAGGTTCGTGTCAGCGTTTTCTGGGAATAACAGTTTGAAAAGTTTTTTCTTGGGAGAATGACTTTTGGGGAATATTTTTAATGGAAGACCATTTGTGATTGGTGGAATAAGCTTATTTGCGCGAAGAATGCAGAAATGAAAGTTAAGCAGATGAAATTATTGATGTAATGCAACAACGGGCACATGCGTAGAGTATGTCCTGAAATAGCCTATAAGATACTTTTTATCCCGGAAATACTCGTACGTTCATTGTTGAGCTAACATCACACATACGTATTTTTTATCTTCATTTTTATTTCTTTTTTTTTATTATTACATAAAACTATACCATTATCTTCTGCCAATTACATGAGTCATCATGTAATTGGCAGAAGATAACGGCTCCTTTAATACAGGAGGGAATGCTTAGCGCAGGATTCAGGGCCTCACTATTTTTGTAAAATGTAATTTATGCTAATAATTTATTATTATTATTTATTTAATATATTCCTTTGGAATATTTTCCATTATCACGAGTGCGCAGCTGCCATCAGCTAGTCATTTATAATGGAGGGAAGTATTCACTACACGCGGGTGATGTCGCAGATTGAAGCTAGATAAATATACCCAATAAAAGGAAGAAAATAGACATCTTCAACAGATTAAATTAAAAGCCCAAAACAACCACCATTAAACAAGACGAAGCATTTCCAAACAAGATTACCATAGACTGGAGCCGTTGAAAATTTTCATTGTTGATTAATTAGGTAAGTCAAATATGTACAGGAACAAAGTGGGTGGCTGACGAAGTCTTCAGTCACCTCCACAAACCAAACAAATATAATTACTGTCAACTGACAAGTGACGTCACGCGCAATTAGGATGTGACAGTGAGTGAAGTTTGTTCTTAATTTTGTAAAGTTTTTTTTTTTACTGGCAACTGAACATTTTGTTTCCTTACAATTAAATTGTAGCTGATCATATTTTGAAAAAAAAAAAAAACAATATGTAATGTTAGTGCATTCAGAACGAGGTATTCCATGAAGCACACCCAAACGAAGCACACCCAGACGAAGCATTTTTATTTGAAGCCCACCTACGGGTGTGCTAAGTGGAATACTTTAGGTGTGCTTCGTCTGGGTGTGCTTCGTTTGGGTGTGCTTCGTGGAATACCTCTTCAGAACTGCTACTATCCATTAGTATTATTTTAGCATATTTTTAAATGCATTATTTTGTTATACTTCGATTTCAAAAAATATTTAATTTGTTGATATACACATACCATATCGATTTATTTGGACAGATTTTAAATATTCTTGCGCTTGTAAAATTCTACTGTATCACTGAGTAACATGAGACTTATGCAGGCGTAGACGATTGCAGAAGCTAGTTACAAATAAAAAAACAAAAATACACATCTTTCTTCTTTAAAATGTTAGTACTAACCTAACAATATGTAGTATTCACTGAGTAACTTAGGCAATTTATACATATTTTCAACATTCAGGCAGCAGCCGTTGGCTAAGTTAGTTAAGTATAAGCTCATCAAGCTGACTACGCAATTACTAAAGAAGAGAACCTAATATTAGATTCCTGACTTGGTATCTTGAAGACGGATTGCCGCTAGCCAACGACCTTGCAGCCACTAGAAGCCTCATGCTTGAACTAGCGCACCAAAACAATTCTGTCAACTAGCCGAGGTGCGGGGGAGCGTGGTACGGCGTTCTGATTGGTCGAGACTATTTGGAAATTATTCTGTGGCGATCTACATCAGATCTATAAGTCATATGTGTTGACAGGCACGCGTCGCTTGTTATTAGACGTCTGGTGGCTGAAAGGTTGTAGCCGCTACCTAAAAAAGCCTTGAGAAAACCGAAAGGCCAGCAACTCGGCGTCCATGCCGAGTTGCTGGCCTTTCGGTTTTCTATCGATTACATTTCGGGGAGTGTGCGTTGGAATTGCACAATTTAATTCCACCAAGTCCGTTCCATCATCTGACCATTAGACGTACGGCGTTACGCCATCGGTACTTAGTGGATATCCCACCCATTCGTACAAAGCGATTTGGAAAAAATTATTTTGCGTACAGCTAAGGAGTGGAATTCCCTGCCGGAGTCTTTGTTTCCTGATAGCTACAACCTATGGGTCTTTAAGTCAAGAGTGAAGGTTACTTCTAGGCAAGTGTGCTCCATCGTCGGTTACATCATAGCTTACCATCAGGCCAGATGGTGGTCAAACGCGAGCCTATCAATAGTACACAACTGTACCCATGACTGCAATACAATGCAGAACCGTTTATTTTCATTCCCACATCACAACGTCAGAAACAAACATAAATATTAGTCAGTGCCGACAAATGACGTCACAAGCAATTATAAAATGGGAATGGGACAGAAATATTCTAACAAAATGTGGGAAACCAGAATAAAGCTGTAAACTAGGGTTATTTTAAGACACTTGTTTAAGGAGAATGACGACATATTAATTTCATTAACAAGAGACAACATAATGAATGTATAACTTTATTATACCTACTTATTTATAGAAATTAAACATTATCAAAAATATATGCATTTAAAATACTATTTGTAGACATAAAAGATCAAGTCCTGACTCGTCAACGCGCAGCCTTGCAGAGGTGCCTTTCGTAATGAAGGGAAAAGAAAGACATTATTATTTTGAATTTCAACCTCTCAGTGTATGAAACGGGACTAAAGGCCTAAACCATCTTCTATGGAAATAAAGACATACCGTCCTGTCTCGTGGCAGGCCACACAAAATACAGGGAATACAGAATTCTCACCTGACTGCCAAACAGTTATCTAGACATCACTCTGTCCGGCCGTCCGGTAACTGTCCGGACCAAGCCCAAGTCGTCGACGGCGCGCACTGTTCCCGCGCGCCTCAAGGAGTTGTCAGCAACAGCAGGGACCCCAGCCGGGTCGAAGCCTACTGGGGCCATTATCCGAAAGGGCGCTCGAGCCCCGGTATGAAGGCTAGAAGGAACGGGGTGGGTCTTTTAGTCAGTAAGAGTCTGACACTATCTCCCGCTCCGCCCAAGGGCGGGGGATGTCAATGCATGATTTTTCCCACCATAAAAAAAAAAGAGGATCTTTATCAGTGACATTGTGCTTTTAGTCTCATACTCTGATGCATTGCCTCGGCGCTTTTCTAATGTTCATCTTTGTTGATTTTGGTCGTCAGGATTTGAATTGGTTGGAAATAGACTAGATCTTATCTGCCTACTCAAAGATTGAAAAATAAAAATGTTGGAAAATATTTATTCCAGTCAATAAGACCCAATATGACGTAGCAATTTGCCAACATGTAGGATGCCTAAAGGATAAATTGGTTACCCTGCCAGCCCTAAAAATAGAAGTTACTTTATTAAACCGCAATATTGAGAATTCTGGGAAAATGTGCTCATATCTTTCTAATTTTATTCATATTACATTTACCGAAGTGTTACGAGGAAAAAATGTACTAGGTATGAAAATTTGATGGATGACTTAGTAAGGTTAACACGAGTAACTAGTAATAGAGTACCTAACTCCCACGTCAAAACTAAAATTAGATGTTGTTGTATTGAACTGCTATAGAATTCTATGAAAAATAAGCTCTTAATACATGGTTTTATGACTCACAGTCATGCGTTAAGAGGCTCCTATTCCACTCGCCAATCGTCAATATCGAGCATGGTTTAAAAGCTTTTTGCTTCATCTAACGCAATCCAAGGCGACGGTTGATGAAGAGGCAACGCGAAAAAAGAGAGATAACGTCTGAAAACTCAATAAGCATTCGATAATTCCGTAATTTACTCGAAAATTTCACAAAACTTGTTCCAAGAAATACGTCTTTTTTTTTAAAACCCCTAAAAGTTTTTGAAAAAAATTGTCGTCATTCAGAATCTTGATAAAATTTGCAAGGCTTCAACTGTTATATTTTTTTAATTTTTGAGTACATTATGAAGGATCAAATTTCATGTAAGATAGTACATTTTCAGAGGTCTTTACTGGATTAGTCTTTCACAAATTTATAAATTGATTTCAATAGAAGCCTATTAACGCGGTTGTATGAAAAACGTCTTGTTCGTCGGGTTCGTCTTGGATGTGAGTGTACCGAAACAAGGTGCACAATATGCACATTGTTAAAAAAAACACCATTACTGGGCCTAAAAAATTTGACGAAACTCACCACTGATACGAAAGAAGTATCAGTAACCAACTTACTAAATCTCTAAAGGACCTAATCTAATTTTTGTACAACAAATTCTTGTACCTTCGTGTAATCAGCTGTTTAAAGTTTCGAAAGAATGGGTAACAATGGACCTTACTTAACGGTACTTAAACGGAATAGGTGTGTTTTGTCGTCGTTCGGGATTTTGTAACTTTGTAAGAGCTTGTTTGTAAAACAAAGTCGATGTTTGACATGAGCGTAAAATTATTTAAATCTTCTTGTTTGTTCACTTTTAGGGGGCTTAAAGGAATAGAAATAGGTTGTTAAGTTAGGTATATTGTACGGGACTTTTAGGAATTCTTAAATGCCTTAGTCCTATTCCATAACTTAAGTAATAAAGATATGGTGATTTACCTTCTTATCATCGTTTTCCTGTTCTTGTTCCATGATATTTGGGGTCAGCCAAATAGGTTTCTTTTTCTTTCATTCTGCCCTGTCAGCTGTCACGCTAGCACTGACTCCCTTTTCTTTCATATCACTCCTCACACAATCCATCCATCCTTTTTTCCTTTGGCTTCTCTCTCCCTCTCCATTCATTCATACACATGTGTAAGAAACTCCAAAGATTTTATTTAAGTACCTACGCATCAATCTTTTAGTAATACACGCGTTTCAACAGACGATTTTTTTTTTTTAAACAAAAATTTGCTTATTGGTTATGAGTTCTGTAGAGTATGGGTGCCAGCGCTAAAAAAATCAGGTCAACATTGTAAATAGATTGAAATAATATACCTTTAAAAAAACATCGTCTCATTCTTTTTTTTTATTTATTTAAATAAAGGGTTTTGTCGTTTAGCGACCACATGGCCCATTAGTTCCATTATTCAAGTAGGTTCTTAATTCAAATCCTCCATTCTTCAGGTATAGTCTGTCTAATAAGTCAACCGACTTGGGAATTTTGTATAATATTTAATCATTTAAAAAATACTTATATTCGTTATATTTTACTTTCATTAGGTTCTTCTGTTCGTTAACAATGATTTCTATCTCTTAATCAACCTTGATTATTGAACCCGTGTTGACTACATCAGATTTAATTAAATCCTAATAATTACCTACCCAAGTAAGTCCTTATTAGACAGACTCTAGGTTCTTAATTTAAATTCTCTGTTGACAATAATACTAGCCAGTTGCAAAAAAGTTCAATGACTTTTATGAATAACAGTGTAAATGGCTTCATACGAACGCAACGGCAATCGTTGCCCTGCCGTACGGAACTATACGCACTAGCAGTCGCATTGCGCTCAGCTGACCAATTAGCCCTGTGTTTATCAGTCAGAACGCACTGTCACTGCATACAATAGCCGACGATGTACATCTCATTATTGTCAGTAATTTTGACGTTAATTTAGCTATTCATTCGAACAATATGGACTTTGTATTTCAATGAGCTGGTAAAACTTTCCAACGAGAGTTTCTAGTCTAGTATTTGCATTCATTATGAGATTTTACAGCTATATATTGCGCCAGATAACAGTGGAATAAAGTGCATTGACCTTTTCCTAATATCTCTGCGTAAGTACCCAAAGACAAACAATGAATTGTTTTTCATTACTAGATCATGTAAAAGATCACCATACATGTTGATTCAAGACAGCTTTATGTCTTTAATTCCGTTTTTAAAATTAGGAATGTCAAGAAATGTATGAGGGTCAATGACCGTTATTCTACGGTTATTTTGTCTTACAAACCTAATCTTACGAGCCCTTATTGTTCCAGTGCAGGATAAAAAATCTTTCTACCTTTTCCACAAAAAACAACCATAGAGATGGGTTCTATAAAACACTAACGAGAAAGCTCGACTGCGGCCACATAGATCTCTACTAACCTACTTACTGAAAACAGACCAACAGACATTTTAATTAAACAAAAAACAAATTTTTAATCCGTCTCTTTAATCTAACTCATTTGAACAGTCACAGAAAATATTACTCTCTGCAAAAAACATTAAATAAAACCGGAAATATATCTCTCCAACCAAAAATCTTAACAAAACGAGAGGAAATTGGGGCATCTTCGACGTAAAACAGAAGAAACACAAAGAAGATATTAAACTTAATAGATGCATTCAAACTGATGGTTCTTTAAGAGGACCTTCGCTCCCAGACAAATGACACTATTGACGATATTAAGTGCAATAAAGAGAATGCTTAAATGAATCTAGCACAAGGTTTGCACTTTGAGCGCTGGTAAATGTATTGCGATGTAATACTGCATACCGGAATACCGCTTCGCGTGAATTTCTTTGTGCGAAATTATGTTGACCTATCATCTCTTTCCTTGAAGTTTGCGTGATTAAAAAATCAAAGAATAAGGTTAGCTTTTTACAGGAGGAACTTCTCTCGCTCTGGATGTAGTGGAGTCTCAGACTTTTAATTACTATTGTAGTGTGTGCAAATCGTATTAAGAGCGTCCTTTTCAAGGTACATTTTCATGCTCCGACGGGATCTCATGGTGACATGGCGTCAACGACTATCGCAACCCAGTGCTGGGCACGCCACAATCATGGCGGTAAGTTCCCTCTTTGAGGCGTGGCTGGAAAGACCTCACGGCGTCCTTACCTTCCGCATGACGCAGGTACTCACCGGGCATGGTTCGTTCGGGAGATTCCTGCACTCGATGGCCAGGGCCAGAGTTATCCGAAAGGGCGCTCGAGCCCCGGTATGAAGGCTAGAAGGAACGGGGTGGGTCTTTTAGTCAGTAAGAGTCTGACACTATCTCCCGCTCCGCCCAAGGGCGGGGGATGTCAATGCATAATTTTTCCCACCATAGAAAAAAAAAGGTACATTTTCATAAAACCTCGAATTGGTGAATTATTTTGGTTATTCGGGATTGCGTGACTACGACGTTAGGTTTTTCGTAACAGCGTGCATTCGTTGTGAAGTGTTTCTTA
Organism: Mythimna albipuncta; assembly: GCA_929112965.1. Taxonomy (NCBI): domain Eukaryota; kingdom Metazoa; phylum Arthropoda; class Insecta; order Lepidoptera; family Noctuidae; genus Mythimna; species Mythimna albipuncta. Next base: position 16,976,747 of record OV815969.1, read on the forward strand.
TTGGTGAACATACGGGGGCCTGTTATTCGATATACAGTTTTCTGAATGGGTGTAATTTATCTTTAATATGTATGTATTTAGAAATATTATAAGTATGTTTATCAGTTGTCTAGTACTCATAACACAAGCTCTGCTTAGCTTGAGACTATACAGCGTTGTATGATAGTTGTGGAATATATTATACATTATACAGTTTTCTGAATCATGTAATTCGAGATCGCCTAACTAGGGCTTTTTTTGTAGTGTAGTTTTACCTAAAGCCGTGAAATTACTCATTGTAATATCAAAGGTAAAAGTAGAATTTAAAAGCCAATCGTATTTCCAGTGCTTATTTGATTTATTTCTCAGAAGATCAGATAATTAATTTATTGAACCGGCGAACAAGAATATTATTTACCAAATTCAGATAAATACATAACAATGTACTGCTCTTTATTTATAGTAAAATCCACACAGTTTTGTTAAGCTTGTGGATTTTATTGTAATATTAATTTCAATAGCTTGTTTTTTATATCAATAAGTAGCTACCTACTTCAATAAAGCTGCTCATACGTTAACAAATGTGTATTTAATAATTAAGGATTTTCATGGAAACGGTAACCACGAAAACCGACATAATATTATGGTCAATACTACATAGGTATAAGACAGAGATAATAAGCTACAAAAATACCATTATTTAGAATGGCTTAACTTATCAATAACTACTTTATTTCTGTAATCTCGTGGCCTATTACGCATGCATGCACAAGAAGAATGCTATTCCTAAGATTCCACTTACGAGTAGCGATACTTATACCTATCTATGATTTTTCGTATTCGGTTCTATAGGTATTTCCAGAGATAACTTCTTTTTTTTGTCATCAGTCAGAAGAGAAAGCCAGAAGAAGTGTACCGACATTCTTTCTAGCTTTCTCCCCTACCTCTATTTTTCCGTTTCATCCCGCAGCCTTTTCAGGTCTCGACTTGCTGGTTGCAGGATCTTTACACTCCAAAACAAACCCTCATCACCACTCTGACGCTTCTCTCCATCTCTAACACTCCGATAAAGTTCACATTTTTTGTTTGTTCAGGTATTCTCTGGAGATTACCCTCTACAAATATAAATATCTCAAGTTTAGACATCTTCATAATTTCAGTCTTAGGATTTATAATATACATACGAGTACTAACATACCTCCCAATTGAAATCCTCTAACACCCATGCAACCATTCTAAATTCAAGTGCTCCTAACTATCCTAACACGAGGACTTGCTAGGGGCAGTTCTAACTAAGACAATTACATCCTAGATTCTACTAGGGATGTAACAGAGAGAGAACGCAAGTTTCACCTCCGCAAGAACGGATGTTAAATGAAAATAAAAGGTTATTTACAGAAATATTACAAAATTTTGATAGGGGTAAACGTAATACCATGATTTTCTGCAACGTTGGAAGGCCTCTCGGTTGGTGTACCGATGACCTGGTGAGAGTTGCAGGGATCCAATAGATGCGAGACGCACAGGACTGGTCGTTATGGCGACACTTAAGGGAAGCCAATGTCCAAAAGTGGACGTCTTTTGGCTGAAATAACGACGATATCGTATAAACATTTAGCAACGTTTCACACTTAATACTAAACCTGGAAATAGCGAATAAATAGATCCAAAAACCTTTTTCAAAGGAAATCACCAATCTAATGACTTCTCTCGCTCTACGTCGGAGCGAGAGGGCATGTTAGACTTTTACTGACTAAAATCACACTTATATATAAGTCAACTCATGGCCCCAGTAGGCTTTGGCCCTACTGAGCCTACGGTTTTGCTGATATCTCTTTGAAATTTGCGCGGAACATTACGCTTTAAAGACAACTCGAGCTTAGTCCGAACGGTTATTGGACGGCCGGATGGACGATTATCGGGCCGTCCAATAACCAAGCTCGATTGCTCGTCGTACGTAAGCCCATGACTAAATAAAAAACATTGTGAAGGCGGATAAGGATGAGGAGTTAAATTTTCTCGCAGATTATCAGTTGCGGAGGCGTATTCGAGGTTCCGATACAGCACTAGTATCTACGTGCTTGTGCAAGGAACACCTAGGTTAATATTGTCTTTGTCTTAACAAAGCTATGACAGAGACTACAACGACAAATCTACATTTGAAACACTAATCTGCATTGAGGTATGAATTTAATTACTCTGCAGCTGATTTGGTGGGTGGAAATATTTATTGTTACCCAAGCTCGAGAACGTAGGGGCCCAGAAGGGTCGAAGCCTAATTAGGCTTGGGTCTGTTTCCGGAAGAGGCTCGGCTCCGTAAAGGCAAGAAGGAACGGGGTGGGGTTTTTTTTGGTCTGTAAGAGTCTGACACTGTCTCCCATTACGAATATTAATAAATCATTCTTCAAGCTCCCATCTCCACGCTCGGGAAACTGTTTTATTTGTTGAATGTAAGGTACACGTTAAAGCTAAAGCTTTTGGCACGATGTCAACAACAAGTTTCTTACGTGAAATTGATTTTTTTTTTCTACAAAATGTTAAGGCGTACATTAAACTGGTCTTTACATTTAACCTAGCTAATTTCTGTCCATTCCAGGATGCCTGGAAGATATCGTGGAATGTGATAATGATAAGCGTTTATATGTGTTTTAGTTTTGTTTTTGTATGTGCAATTGTGTACAAATAAGGAATATTTAATTAACAAATAGTCATTTTATACCTTTTACTACTTTTACCATAACACTCCTTCTCGCTCCACCCAGGGTGAGAGAAGGTTTTTGATGATAACCCACCACTATTCAAAACAAATCACAAACGTAGGCAACTCAGCGGCCAAACTAAAATGAGGAATTGAGCGTCCATATCGGCCCCATGTCGCAACAAAAATGGGCGAAGACAATCACTGGCTAGATCCCGAAAAAAATGGAACAGGAGTCGAAGCAGGCCCAGAAGAAGATGGCGAGAAAAATTGGACTCCTATCTATAGTATTGAACAGATATTGCTAGGAAGTGAGAAAAGTGGAAGGGCAGGAAGGCCTTTGCCTTGCAGGTGCACACAACAAGCTCACAAAAAAAATCCTCACAAATCACCCTTACAAAAAAAAGACATCTTGCTCTATGACGGCAAACAACTAGCATAATCAGCCTTTTAATGTTCCCACTGCTGGGACTCAGCCCTCCTCTCTAGGTGAGGGAAGCAAACCACTAATGATCATAATTATTAGCTTACATACTCCGACGTTAAGATAAAACAAAAGTTTTTAAACAAAGCAAGATGCAACCATTAATCGCTAATGCTGGTAAATTACGCAGCAGCTTCTTTGTTTATTCTTTTAATAATCACTAAAGCAATGTGAACATGTCTTTATGTCTGGTGTTAAAAGGATACGGTCGGCCATTCAAGCGGAATGTTAGCACATCCAAACGATACCGAAGCGAAAAGGCGCGATGCGAACGGGTTGCCATACAAAACCAAGCATTTTGCGAGGGACAAAATGCGGGTTAATACAGATAAGTGTGGCCTACAGAAGGCGCTTTTTATGGCCAAATCAGGGCACATAAATAATTATGGTAAGAGCTTGCCTCTTACACGTGTTTCTTTGTGCACTTCGAATATAAGTTCGCGATATTTTAGACCACAATTTAAAGGAAGAATTTTTATGCCTTGTCATCAGTCGGTGTTCCAAAGATACCCAGAGCAATGTGCTTAGATACTCATGAGTTTTGATATTTTTTTTAATTATGTAGGCTCGCGTTTGGCCACCATTTTACCTCATGGTAAGCGATGATGTGGTCGACGATGGAACACGCTTACCACGCACCCACACACCTAAGCTCTAAAACTATTAAGGTGGAATTAAAGAGGTCTACTCGCTGTTACCCGCGTTCGTTCGCGTGGAGTATAAGATATACTCCACTTCCACCCATTCCACTTTTTTGGGGCTAATAAATTAGTTCATAAAACATAACAGTAAGTTATCTTTTAGCGATAGTTTTCACGAGAATAACTAGTATTATAATAGTTATAATGACTTTATTTCCCCGCGGTACGGCATTTAATTCCTAGGGAAGGATGTAGGATCTTCTTGACAGGACCACAGAATAAGTAATAATACAAGTACAGGACCAACAAATAACTATGTTATGTTGTAAGAGATAATAGATAATAATTTGCCCCAAAAAAGGAGGGTAACGTCACGTAACGTTCTTACTTCATTAAAGCCTAAGCAAACGCTTGCGTTCGTTGTCCTCTCTCATTGTCTTTCTATTGAGTCTCTAATTATTCGATTTAAAGGTAAGATAACAGTAGTCTTTAACAAAATAGTGTTAATCGACAAAATCCAGGTTGCTATCGAAATTTTTAGATAAATGTCGTTCATAATGATGATAGATCATTCAAAAATGCTACAATATCACTGCAAATAAAAAATAAATTAGTGTAAATTACATACCTCTTTGGATTCGAATAACGTGAGCGCCTGATCTAAAGTCGAATGTCTAAAGAATGGCTTAGCTAAGTGGAATCTGATGGGATGTATCATTAGCGAATTCTCGTTTCCTATATGTCTTATGTATGTCTTAGTTACTGCTTATAGTTTGGTATTTGGGAAGATAGTACCTACATAGGTGGCTAAGTTACTAGGTTATGTATAGGATTCATAAATATGAAAGTAAGTTACATGCTTAAGTAAGGTAGATGGTAACAATATAAGGCTAGGGGTAAGTAGGGAGTAGGGGGTGTTAAGGCATTAAGTCCGCCTCAGTACTCTTGTGTGCATGAAGAATAAATAAAAAATAATTTTATGTAAATTTTTATTAAACCCCTGTAAAAGTACCTACATTCTCATTGAATTCAACTTTCTCTATCACACTGATGTAAGGCTCCTATATAATATGAGATTTTTAATAGTATTTAGTAAAGTATTAGCATCGCTGCCACAATTTGCCAAATGCCAATTTCTGTATTTTTGACAGGACAGATATATTTTAAATTTCTCTTTTATTGCATCCCTATTTCTATTACATGTAGAAATATCATCAAGAAAGAATGTGGCAGTGGACATTACTCGCAGAACAAATGGTTGATGGATTCAAAAAGTCTTGGTCCGCGTAGGTACTGGAAAGACGAATCGTTGTAAGGTTTTTTTACAAAGTGGATCGATGGCTTGATGAAGGTTGCAGGAAGACGATGAATGTGAAACGTACTTGACTGTTTGTTGTGGCGATACTTAGGGGAGACCTATGTCTAACGGCGAATAGTGATGAGGATATGGTGGTAAATTATAACTGTTCTGTCTAAACCAACTAATAATACTTAGTACTAAGTACCTAAGTAGGTTAGTAGCGTAGGATTGTAAATAGGTAGGTACCATCAAAAACATTTTTGGCTGACCACCGCTAAGTCCATTTTGCTTGCACTCGAAACCAAAACTTCAAAGGATTTGGTTTGACGCCGCGCCGTAGGATTCAAGCAAAATTTATTATAAGTGGTCAGATAGAAATGACCGCAATGGTACCTACTACAAGAGATAACTAGAATTCTCAATAAATTCTAGAAGCCAACCATATCTGGTATGTAACGGTTGAATATAACAAAAGATTGTTGATAAAAAAGGGTTAGCTTGCCATTTAGCTCACGAAGTAGCGATTTACTTCAACCTTGAATAAAATGATAGCGTAAATGTGGCATTTAAGTCATGTCGAATAAAATGTAAGTAAATTGTCTACTAGCAGAGATAGGAAATTATAATGCAAACATTGATGGATACAAAGTGGAAAACGTTGTCTGCAGTTTTGCGGATTTTCTGATAATAATCGCAGTTACTAAAAACATCAGATTCCACAAAAAGGTAAAATTGCAAAGAAAAGTGACATCTTCTTGTCAAAGGTGCAAAAAACTATGTTAATATCAGATCGAAAGAAAATCGCAAAACTGTATAATTTTTTTTTACTCTGTACATCCGTCGACATGTTCAATTGTTCATATGAGCATCGTTATTCTACGGCTATTCTTGAAGTCAGGGTTCGTGAAGAAATAACTGCAAGAGAAACTCTGATCAAGTTATTTAAGCTATTGCATAGCTTCTATCGCGGGCCTTGAGCGTGGAGACCGAATTCAGAAATTCCGTAACGAAAATAACCTAACACCATTTGTTTTCTTATCGGTCACCACGCTCAAAAAGTGTAACTTTAATTAATATCAAAGAAAAAAAAATACTGCGTAAATAAAATAAATAAATAATTATAATTGCATAAGTTGATAAAAAATGCTATGCAATAGCTTTACCGCGGCAGTCCCCGTGTGCCACACGTCTTTTTTTTAGAAAATCAAGAATTCATATCGATATTACTGCTACCGTGTTCCTTTCTCTATTAAAAACATCAAGTCAAGCATTAGGTCAAGCTGACCAATAGGTCAACTTTAGCCCTGCAGAAAGGCGAGATGCGACAGTGCGACAACGTTACAACAATTTTATAAAAATAAATGGTCGTTTAATATCGAGTACCGCTTGATTACAAGACTCTTTAAAAGTTACTTTCATAACAAGCCCGGTAAAAACATAAAACAACTACCTAGTCAAACAACAGAGAATAAAATTCTCTTTCGCAGTAAGAAAGTTAAATTAGACCCTTAGCACTCATTCCAGATATTATCTTTATGACTAAGCTGAGCCTATTTCAGTCTGGGACTATGAAAATAACCCCTATCCTGTTATCTTACGAAATTATCTCGGTTTTACCTGAATTTTCATTACCGCTTTATATTCTTGAACAAAGAACATAACGTGTGGTAAATTAATATTATGGTTGTATCCTTAAAGGGTAGGAGGAATGGCAGGTGGCTGCTTCTTTCTGCGAAGCAGTAATGCAATTCATCTAATGACATTCTCCGTTCTTGGGCGGAGCGTGAGGGCATGTCACTTTTACTGACTAAAAACCCGCTCCTCTTCTTTCTTCGCCTTAGTCCCAGGGCTGAATTTTCCTTTCAGAAGCAAACCCTTGGCCCCAGTAGGCGGCTGCGGTTTGCTGGCATCTTTTTGAGGCGCGAATGAAACAGTACGCGCCGTCGACGACTTGATCCGGACGGTTACCGGACGGTCGGACGCCGAGCTACCCATTGCTCGCCGTCAAACATCGGTGACAGTAGATTTTCAAAATCAAAGAGATAAGTAGGTTCCTAATTCTAATTTTCAGGACGACTTGCAATCCAGATCATACCTAACTGAAATAGCGTAGTAGGTATATCGTTATAAAGTATGTAGCAGGTAGAGTACCTAAAATATATTATGTAGCAAGCAGGTACACATATTCTCATCAGCATCATCACGACCACTGTTGGGCATAGGCAACCCAAACCACAAAGAAATGCTCGTGTGCGTCTCGCATATCGGATTCCCGTGACTTAAAGATCCAGCTTGTGGCCCCCCAATATGTATTACACATAATATGTATGTATTACGTTGAAAGGCCCCCGTCTTTCAACGCATCAAATATTATTCTAAATTGTAACGCATCAAATATTATCCTAAATTGTAAATGAGAAATTAGGGTTTCTACAATAGCATTTTAATTAAACGTCTGGGAATAACATGCAAAAATTATAGAATTATACCTGACACGATTATATGAATTAACAACACAGAAATAAATTATACCTAACGGCGACAAGATTTCAATCCTTTACAAACATCACAATTACCCAACATCACAATCCAAGATTAAACCCTCACTTCCCTGCCCCACGTTCAAATGTTGGCATCTAAACCTTTAACAGAATTTATTCATCAAAAGACGTTCACAGTACAATTGCACATTTGGAAATCAACCCTCATGGTGGCGCCTTTATTATTTAAGCCTGACGAGAATTTACGATTTAAATTTAGTAAAATGACGTGAACAATTTACCAGTGGATTTTGGCAGTGTTAAGTGACACTTTTGAACTCCAGTTTGGGGTTGAATATGCAACGCTCGCATAAAATTAATGACGCGAAACGTCAAACATTTTAGTGTTGATTCAAATAAATTCACTTACGGAACTAACTTGTTGGACAGTTCTGTTAGCTTAGCTCCCTAATGAATACTCGCAAAATTATGTATGACAAAATTTTCTAGAAATCTAAAGCACACTTTATGCACTTTAATTCATTAAACAACTCTCCATTATATTTCTATTGTATCTCTAATTAGGTGTTCGAAAGGTAAAAAATGTTCCCTGCGATTTGAAAATTATCTCCATATTTAGTACTACAGTTATAAGATGCCTAACAATGGAAGTTAAATACTAAATAAAACCAGTAAGGTTCGTCGCAGTAGTCGCACTAGTAGTCAAGTCACAAAATCTATATAGTATAGATTCTACTATAAAACCTTCCATCTTTAGATTTTATAAAACAATCTTTGTATCAGTTTGTTTGCGAAAAAGCCAAAAACTACTCAACGGATTCATGCGGTTTTCATCAATTGACAGAATTATTCATGAGGAACGTGTAAGACAGTATGTCCTAAACGTGTCTCCCTGCAGAGAGAAGCCGATAATTCGAAAGATTTCTAACACGTGTGAATCCGGGACGGATCGCTAGTGTAAGTATATTGCTGAACTATTTCTCTCAGTCGATTCTCACACACAACCGAGACACTTGCAGGAATTATTTATGAGTTCGCGCCCGTTTCCCGACCTTAATGATACATTGGCATCGTCTGCCTCTCTGAATTCAGGGTCGTTGGTACATTTCCGAAGAGAACTTGTATTCCTTTGACCGGGAACAATCGTTCCTTTGTTCATAATTCAGAATGGGTTATCAGTCTGATTCGTGGGTATAATTGTACCAACAGAGATTAAAGTGGGTTAAGTTGACCAAAGTAAAGGCGTTTGCAGACAGTTTAGCGTAATTGCGACGGTTCTCTGTTGATAATGATGCTCGCACGAAGAGTTAATAAACGCTATCGAGAATGCAGTGAATGTTTCAGAATATTGTGCCAACACTTGAGTACATACGCCCTTGACTCACTGAGAAGTCTGGAACTAATAGTGCGAAACATTTAGGTTATTTCGTTAACACTGCATGCGTGTTCTAGTTATTGCTATTATTACAGCTGACTACCATTACCTCCACAGTCTCATCTTAAATTTGTATTGTAACTGTGGAATTTCTAGCCGGTTCTTCTTCAGAGAAAACAACCAATCGGAAACGTGCAATAGCTTGTGACACGGGTTGTAACGTCATGAAGGCGTATGTGAAATAAAATATTTTACATTAAGTTAGAGCTCGCTTGTGTCGAAGTAACATATTCACTCTTTTACGACAAAAAACTGCCTATATGTAGGTAGTTGCGTAAAAAGTAACAAGCCTATCCACCACAATGATCGTAACATAAGTCTCGCCACTGAAACTTAACAGCCCGTTCGCATGAAAACAGTTCGTTATTTTTACGCTACGTTAATTTCACGATACGTTTTTTTTTCTGCGGTGATGGTTGATGGCGTATGTACACATTTGTTCGGGTGTTCTCACACGAGGCAGTGGTATCGGATCCAGTAAAACAACGTTACCCAAATTGCCTGAATGGCCCGAATTTAACGGTTCAGAAAATATAATGTATTGGACGATTATGGTTGTGTGAATGGGCTTTAATAACTTTTTAGTGGTAGTAGGGAGGGGAGAAAGAAATGCATAGGTATGTTTGCATAAACATCCTCATTATCATTTCCCACAGGTAAGACACAGGCCTCCTCTCTGTGGGAGCGGGTGGGGGTGGGCAATCGCTAATCTACGACACTTGCAGTGCTTTTTAGTTTTTTGTTTCAAGAAACATAAAAGTACAGGCGGACACGTATTTTTTTATTTGTAAATTAAACCAAAAATGACAAAGATATAGCCCATTAAAATTACGTGTGACGTCACGCCGTGCTGCATTTTTTCGCACGGGGTGACGTCACTAAATTTGAATAATCTAAAAGACGGACTAATTATTTTTTTACGGCCACTAGCCTATTCTTCGTGGCTCTAGCGGCATCAGCCCTGCTGGCCCCTACGGTTTTACTGACACCTCTATGAGCCACGCGTGTTACACTGTGCTGTCGACGTTTCGAGCTCGTGCCTTGCCGGCCGGGCAGCGAACTACCTATTGCTCGACGTACGTAAGCCGTCACCAGCTACGGTGCCGAGGATCGCCCTGAGGTTAAGAGCAGTGGTGATGAAATTATTTTCAATACACTTACTCGAAAACCCACTCTTATCGCACCGCTTTTAAGCACGCAATAGACTGTTTTCTGCACTGGTGCACTTTGCCCCACGAGTCTCCTGTCAACACCCGTTTATTCATTTCTTCGTAAGTGTATCGAAAAGAGCCGTTTGATAAATGTACAAAATCACTGCAGCCCTCGGCTCCATAACACACTCGCCTACGACTCGTGCGAACTCCGCCTCGGTCGCAACGAGAAACTTTCTGCACTTGTACCAAAAAGTACTATTACCTATACAAATCAAAGAGCTTTGTGGTGAGTGCAACCTATAATACTTAAACCGGGTAACTCCATTCCCACATGTTGGTCATGCTCAATCTGCTTAGCGATCAATTAGGGCATGAAATGGACTCTCAAGCTCGACATATCAATGCATCTGAATTCCCTTGTGAAATGTTACAGGCATCTCCACTGCAAATGCTCAATAGCCTGATTCACGTAAAGTCAAACAAGCCAAATATCGTTGAAGTTTTGTAGTCGTTCGATCGAAGTCCTATCCAAAAGCGGTATTCACGATCTATCGACTTATTTCCAGTTACATTAATAAGTATTCTACCAGGATAATGTAATACAGATTTTGTTTTAAATCGACGAATTTCAAACGACTTTAAAATCGGTGTCGTTCAAACTCGATTAATGCATGTGAATACGGAAATGGTCCTCGTTGGTGGTGATCGTTATGGTTTTCATTACATGAATCGGGCTACTGAGCAATCGAATCTTAGCTTAATAGTTGGATTTTTGGACGCGTGTAGGTACGTAATTGATAAAAGACACTGGCTCCTGTAACACACGCACTATGCCTAGTGCAGGAGTCTGGGCCTCACTTTTTTTTAAAGGTTAATTATGTCAATAAATAATGTGTTATTATATTATTATAGCTAGGTATTAACAATAATGACATCTGTAAGTTTTTGGAACACAATCATCGTAATGCTAAGGAGTATAATTCGCTAATTAGTGAATACAAGTAAGCAGTCGACCACATTGGTCAAACGCGAGCCTATCTATACATAGAAATAAAATTGGAGTGTCTATTTGTAATATTGAAATAACTGCTTTTTACTACATGCATATGAATATATACGGTACATACACCAAAATAACATTTTTAACAATTTTTGTCTGTCTGTCTGTTTGTCCGGGCTAATCTCTGAAATGGCTGGACCGATTTTGACGGGACTTTTTTTGGCAGGTAGCTGATGTAATAAGGAGTAACATAGGTTACTTTTATTTTAGAAAAAATAAATTAAAATCCTGTAGTCCGCGCGAACGAAGTCAATAATAAAATAAGAAAGTAAGCTGTCGTAAGGAAGGCCCATCATCTATACCTACTAATATTATAAAGAGATAGTTAGTTTTTTGTTTGTTGTAATCTCTGAAAGTACTGGTCCGTTTGCTAAAATTTTTCAACGATAGAAAGCTGCTTTATTCTTAAGTGACATGGGCTATTTTTCATATAGGTACGCAAGCGAAGCCGCGGACCAATTGACAGATCTTCGCAACAGATGGTATGGACTTGTAATGAGACGTAGCGAAGACCATGTGGTAAAAACAGCCCTAAAACCCGTACAAAAGAGAGGTAAAGGTCGCCCGCCATTGACCGGTAGTCTATCACGTTGAAAGAGACCTCAAGAAAGCCCAATCGCCAAAATCGACAACCCAGGACAAACTATCCTCCATGAGTTGTGCGAATGTGTACCCCGGGACTCTGGAACAAAGGCAAAGAAGGAACAGGAGTGGGTTTTAGTTATTAAAAGTCTGACACGACCTCTCGCTCCGGCAAAGAGCAGGAGAAGTCATTGGTCTATTTCCCATCTAAAACCAAAAAATGACTATCATGGCGTACAATTGTGAGAAGACCTAACCCCAAATAATGGGAACAGAGACGGACAAAGAAGAAGCTGTCGTGAAGCACTGTGTAGCAAGCAAACACCTATTAGTCAAGATCTTATAAATACAAAGTATTCATAAATACTTATTCTCAAAAACATCACGAATTTTACGCTAAAACGGATAAATCATACGCCTATCAATTTGCTCTTATAATGCACGAGAGCAAAATCGCTGGTAAAGGCGTAGGAGGAATGACATTGACCTTTTTAAAACTACGTAACTCTATAAGGAAAAAACAATGGCGAGAAATATTACCATTGAGTAGGTATCACACAGTACAGTCACGAACATAAATGTGTAACACTTAAGCTAGAATTACATTAGACCGCACACGTGTAACGCCTGATTCGTACGTAGAACGACGTAACGTTGCGTGGGTCAAGTGTAGCTCTGCAAGTCTAGTTTCGATATAAAATGTATGGAGACCGACGCGCCTAGATCAGTGTAGTTTTCATACGAAAAATTCAGCAGCGATTTCTATGAAAGTAGGTACCTACTAACTAAGCAATTTTATGATGTAACGAATAGAGATGAAACGGATTTACGGTGTCTATCCGGTATCCGGCCTATTCGGCCTTGTTTTGATTATCCGGCCGGATAGCAATTCAGTATCCGGCCGGATACTAGATAGTAAAATTCAAACAGTTTTCCTTATTTTAAACCAGGCAAATCGTCACAATAGGTAAAAATGTTTGTTTTATTAATTAGTTTAGTACTCAAAATTAACAATTGGCAAATTGTGGTGAATTAATACCAAAGGAGATGGAAAACGGTGGGCCCAAATGTAATAAGTTGAGATATGATCTAAAAAATTAGTCATATTTTTTTATCTAAGAATATGAAAAATCACTTTAATTCTCATTCTGGAAGCGGAGAAATATGAAAAAGATAGTTTTCGTGAGATTATCGATTCAGTAATCACACAGTTATGAAAATAAAACTTTTGCACTAAACAATTAACTCAAAGTAATTAAATGCACTATATATACTTATATGCAACATATTGCATATACCTACAGTCATTAAAAAAAAAAATCAATTAATTACTGAAAAACCAATATTAACGATTATCAATTTCATATCGATTCAAATCTCTCTTATATTTTTAGTCTATGTCACTGACATGACAGCTGACTGCCATTGACACTAGACAGTTGCCGACTGTTCTTGTTTGTTCACTCGTTTCGTATTTTCCGATGCGTTTTGAGTGCTTTCCCGATTATTCGTCATTTTTCACGACCACTGCTTTGTATTTTACGGATTCTGACCCTGCCTACCTTGTACGACCCTTGCTTTCACCTTGGACACCGAAGATTGCTCACACGTTTGACTTGGAATTGTTATTTTGGATTTTACCGCCGGCTTCTGGATTGGATATTATTCAAACTATGGATCGCTGTGTGAATTGTGGGATATCCACTGTTCACACACTGGGCCGACGACCCTTACACGATGAAACAATTCTGTCAGTGATTCGGCAATGGAATGCACCTCAGTCTGTAAGTAAATATAACCTCATCTAACCAGCTACCATCCTGGCAGGTTTAAAATACATTTAATTAGAAGGTCTATGGAGATTGTTTACAATTATGGCAAATAATTATTTATTTATCAAACAATGTTATAATACCCTAATACACAATAGTTAATTAGGTATTGTTTATGTAGCTGAACATTGATAAAAATGTTTCATTTTTAGGTAAGCAGTAGTGACTGTGTTTGTCAAGCGTGCTGGGACTTTGCTCAAAGCCCATATGTCGATGACCAAAGAAGACCACTAGGCCATCGTAATGTTTGCCTCCGCTGCGGACGCTCTCTTGCATCGCGAACCAATCACCTACTTCATACCAACACAACCCGTGAATCAAGAATTTATAATGTTATACAAGAGTGGATTAAAGATTGTAACATAACCTCACTTTTACTTAATCTCTTATATCTCTGTTCTCAGATTGACAAAATCCGCAGAATTTTCAGTGAAAGTTTGATAATATATAAGCTATTAATTGACACCACTTTCATCTTCTTACACCTGGGCCCAAGATTGTATGAAATCGTTTCAGTCTCCTTTTCCGCATTTTTTGGTAAAAGGCGACTCCACTTAGTTTCTTAAAAAACCCTTACGCTGAAAATACTACTGTTAGGTGCTGAAAAATAAATTCTAGCGAATCAAACTAATCACGTTATGAAAAACGATAAAGGGCTGAATATCCGCTCCAGCCTCGTCGCTTAGCTTGCCGAATATTCGGTATCCGGTATCCGGACAAACCACTATCCGTTTCATCTCTAGTAACGAACATCACACTAATATTATAAAAAGTTTGTAGGTGTGTTGGTGTGTGTATGTTTTGTTAATTATTCGCACTCAAACGATGGCGAATTTTATGTAAATCCGTATTTACATAAAATTTCGCACACAGGTAGTCCATTGCCTGGAATAGGACAGAAGATACTTTTTATCCCGGGAGTATGTCTCCTTGGTGTAATATAGGAAGCCACTGGCAAAGCCAGTCTACACTAATGTTATACAGAGGTAAAGTTTGTGTTTTTTGATCTCTGAAAGTACTGGTCCGATTGCTAAAATGTTTTCACCGTTGGAGAGCTGTTTTATTCCATAATGACATAGGCTATATTTTATGTACGCGGACGAAGCTGCGGGCAAAAGCAAGTGGATAATATTTTCGAAATTAAAATATGTGTATTAAAAAAAAAATCGAATCAAATAGAATCGTCACGTCATCGTTCGTCGTCGTGAATTATAACAGTTAATTTATGCGTCAGTGTAAGTGAATCTATCTCTAAATAGAACCACAAAAAACAGTATAACGTGTTTACACGTGCGACTGTGGATATCTGTACATGTATTGCAATGAATGAATTGACGTCATAAGCTGCCACAAATAAGTTCGTGACATTATACGAATTCCCGTTAGACCTTGTAAGAGTTGAAGTAAGTCATCTTCTCGAACTGTCCGCAAATAAACATGTTTTTTATTTGCATGGACCGCTATCTAGGGTGCGTCAATTTCTGCTTACATGAACAACTAGGTGTGTTACAAATGTATTTATTTTTTATTTATGGAGAGCAAGTTGCGCCACCAAGGACACGTATACATTGATCTGTGTTAATAATAATAATATTCCACAACTATCACACAACGATTTTATAATTTGGACATTTTTTTTCTTATTGTTGATAGGTTTACGCTTGACCGCTATCTCACCTGATGGAAAGCGACGATGCGGTCGACGATGGAGCGCGCTTACTCAGAAGTAACCTATTCACTATTAGTTCAGTAAAAGTTTTACAGTAAACAATTTTCACGTCACATAATAATAAACTCATTAAGACGACAAAAACCTTTTGTTCGTCATTAATATGACGTTCATTTCAAACTACATCACAAGCTAATCAAGGCATGTTTTAAAATAACCATTAACCTAAATTAACCCATCAGAAAGTTCACAATTGTCATCTGTATTATCATCAAACCACGAAACAAGAAACTCCTCAAAACAAATGAACACGTTGATTAAGCAAAAGTAACGAAACAATACTAACTTGGTAACTTTGTAATAGAGTTAGCCCTTTGGGGTTAACACTAGTGATGTAACGAATATTCGCAGAATTCACGAGAAACATGCGAATATTTGGCAATTTTTATTAACACACAAAAAGGTATTTAAGTATTGATTGAACGGATATAGAATGATAATACAACTGATGTAAAGAATGGTAAATTTTAACGAATATTCGCGATCAATAATGGCAAATATATTCGCGTTGGTGAATATTCGTTGAAATTTAACATTCTTCACATCTGTTCTATTGTCTCATTCTATTTATCTGTTCAATAAATACTTAAATACCTTATTGTTTGTCAAGAAAAATGGCCAGATATTCGCATGTTTCTTGTGAATTCAAATGCGAATGTCAAAATGTGCGAATATTCGTGCGAATGCGAATATTAGTTACATCACTAGTTAACACCTAAACAAACTCAGCGAGTTATCAACACTTGTGACAGCATGTCCAATCCTTCGGCCAGTTTTATATCCACAACACAAATTTTTGGTCAATCTGGAACACGGCCAGACCGAAATGCGACATATAAAAATAGTAGTATTACACAATCGATTGCACACACATATATTTTGTAGAAAGTACGCGTTGAATTTGTTTTTAAAAAAAACATCGCGTTGCGTGGAGCCCGCGGTTGCTAGTGGATTCGTTTAACCGACTGTGGGAATTCAACCGGAACCTAAAACGCTAGAGGATTTAAATGTCGAGGGAAACTAAAAGTAAAAAAGTGGACAAGTGCGAGTTGGACCCGCGCACGAAGGGTTTCGAACCGTCTTTAGAAAAATTAGGCAAAAAAAAAAATCGCGTATTGTATGGGAGCCCCAAAATGTTAATTATATTTTGTTGTTATAGCGGCAACAGAAATACGTAATTTGTGAAAATTTCAACTGTCTAGCTGTCGCGGTTCTTTAAATGCAGCCTGGTGACAGACAGACGGACAGACAACGAAGTCTTAGTAATAGGGTCCCGTTTTTACCCTTTGGGTACGGAACCCTAAAAACCAGCCAGTGATCGACGGAACGAAGCGACGTCCCCGAAATACAAGTTTCAGAATTACAGTTCCAATTTGACTATGATACGACAAACTAGGAAATGGCCCTCTCTGGAAAGAGGTCAAGAGATCAAATGGGCACTTCCATCAAGTTGACGTATGGGTAGTGGAAAATTTACTCCCTAGTGCTGACAAAATTACCTCATTTAGACGAGTTACTGTGAGTATTCAGTGACTTTTCTTGTCTGACGTAATATTTCTCCTAAAAAATATTTCAATTTACCTGAACAATCGCGGTTGCCATTAAATTTTCCGTCTTCAGTCAAAGTATTATCCAACAAAGAATTTGCTTCACCCGCTTTTTATAATTCCGAATCACAAATAACCCCAGAACGTTAGATTTTATGAAGAAAAAAAAATTGTATTGAATTTTCCTTACAGCTGTTTTCCCGTTCATATTGTTTTATTCATTGAATAGAATGTTAGTCGAAGAAAAATCACCATTCGTAAGACTGTTGACACCGATTTTACAGTTATCAGCTTCTTCAAATATTTATAATCTCTTCGCTTGAGAATTTTTCATGAATCTTGATAGAGCTGTTTCGAAATACTTTTCGTAAGCTTTTGCTTTGTTGTTTGGGGTGTTTAATATTTTAAACTAGAATAACAGTTGGCGAACAACTTCATATAAAGCTTTAGTATATCAGCATAAAATATACAATGGCCAGTGTGCCAGAACATTCATGGGATTCGACGAATGAACTCATCCAAAACGTTTCTGAAATTATGCCAAAAGCAGATAAGCTTATATATTTCCTTTGCTAGGACATAGGCTTACGTTTCTTTATTTTTTATGTGGTTGAGAAATCATCAAATAACTTATTTTTATTTTATTTTTTTAAATTTAGTACAGCCACATCACATACATTTTACATAAAAAGAAAATCTTATTAACAATAGGGACTAATGCACATGACAATTAAGGCGTACATAGCGCTCACCATATTATTACTGCTGCCTAGAAATATATTTTGTCATTACATAACTCTAGTGTCAATCAATTTAACATAAAATAATATTACAACATACAAAATAGAACCAAATACATTAAGATTATTAACACTACAAATTGAATTAAATTGAAAATGTCAAAAACGTATTAAATAGTCAAGAATAAACAAATGAGGATTAAATTAAATTACAAATTAAAGTCAAACAAATTACAAATCAAAGTCAAATAACTTCTCTTATTGTGATTGGAGCGAGAGATCGTGTGACTTTTACTGAGTAAAACCAGCCTGTTTCTTCAGTTGCTCTTTTCGTTCCAAGAACACGGTAACTCCTATGAAAATTCCATTAGCCCATACAGGCCATATAGGTAAAGTCGATGCCGGTTGGTGTTTTTTTTATCTGTTATAAACTAGTACTTGACTGCGATCCCGCCTGATGGTAAGCAGTAATGCAATCGTTGATGGTGAAGCGCACTAGTTTATTAAGACCCTATTCACTCTAGCCTTGAAGACACCTAAATTATAATCGGACGGGAAGACCGCGGCAGGCAAATTGTTTCAGCCCTTCGATGTACGCGGTGTAAATGACGAGGCGAAACGCTTAGTCCGGACCGTAGAGGTTTCAACAGCGTAAGGGTGGATACTCGCCGTACGTCGGTTTGTCGGATGTCACATGTCTTAGATGGTCTAGGACCTGCTGCTACCTCACGATGTTTTCTTTCATCTTTTTGAAAGCAGATAAATCAAATATAATTTTGTTAAAGAAATGTGCTTGCCATGGTTGGACCACTCATCATCATCACATTCCTGCCCTTATCTCGTTTTATTTGTATTCAACACAACGTATTTTTTTCTTCCATTCTGTCCTGTCACGCTATCACCTTTACCACTTTTGCTCTAAAATAAATCATCATCATCATCATTTCAGCCGATACACGTCCACTGTTGGACATAGGCCTCCCCCAAGCGTCGCCACATCGAACGTTCCTGTGCGTCCCGCATCCATCGGTTCCCGCTACCTTCACCAGGTCATCGGTCCACCTTGTAGGAGGCCTTCCAGGGCTGCGTCTTCCGGTACGCGGTCGCCACTCCAAAACCTTTCGGCCCCAACGGCCATCTGTTCTGCGAGCAATGTGCCCTGCCCATTGACACTTAAGTTTGGCAATTCTTTGTGCTATGTCGGCAATCTTAGTTGTACTGCGGATATCTTCATTTTTTATTCGATCACGCAAGGAAACCTCGAGCATAGCCCTTTCCATTGCTCTTTGGGTGACTTTAAGCCTCCCAATGGCCCATTGTGAGCGACCACGTTTTGGAGCCATATGTCATCAAAAAAAAAAAAAAAACAATCAATTACATAATCTAGTTCTATACAACGACTATGCTATGAAAAGACCCCACAATTTACACTATCTATTAGTGTCATAGTGTCATCAGAGCTTCATGTCAAGACCTCATTAGTTTGGTATCAAACTTCATCTAATCTAAATTGTTTGTAGCTAAATTAATTGTTTTGTTCTAATTTTAATCACGTGATGCCATTAACTCTTGATGCTTTTAACCCAGAATAGAGACGCAGTTATTAACTTGTGCTCCGCACTTTGCTAATTGGTCAAGTAATTTGCATCGAGGACAAAGGACGTGACTTTTGACAGTAGGAAAGTCTATCTGCCAAACACTACGATATTAAAAGGTTTTTGAGAAGATTAATAAAAAAAAAATTACAAAAAAAAAAGTAGAACCGACTTCAATGTTAAAAAACACTTACCTAAAGTATAAAATAACTTTAATTTCGGAAGTCGGTGTTTCTATAATAATTTTATTTTTTCGTTATTTAACACCGACTTCCGAAATTAAAGGTATTTCTGACAGTCAATCATCGACTACACGTATAAACAAATCAACTTTACTTGTAACCACATTTCTGCTGTAGTTTATTTGGGGTCGGCGCAACACGTTTTTGTCTTCCATTCTGTTCTGTCATTCGTCACGCTATCACTAACTCCATTTTCTTTCATATCACTTCTCACACAATCCATCCATCTTTTCTTTGGCCTCTCTCTCCCTCTCCATCCATTCACACGTAAATTCATAACAGATCAAATAAACCCACCCTTGTGAGCCCATCTACAATAAAAAGGTTTTTCAGAAAATATTTAAAGAGGAACTTCTTCTTTTACCACTGTTTAAGAACTGTGTGAGTATAGGAATAGGTAAAATTAAATACTAGGTTTCGATTTATTAAACTTGTTTCCTATTACTGTGAATACGATGACAGATTGACAGTAATATAAATAAAATCATATACCAAAATACACACATCACATGGCAAATATTATAAAAATTTCCTTAATAAATTTGAGTGGACATCAATTAATGTAACGAATGTATGTCATGGTCTTAAAGTCTAAACACTAGACAATCACGCCAATATTTTACAGACCAAATTTTTTATTATTTACTAATAACTTATATTATTATTATGTGTGTATGTTTGTTACAGTGTGAAGCTCAAATGGCTAAACGAATTTGGATTAGACATACGGGTAGACCATTTATTTATTTATTTATATACACACAAACACTTAAAAATGAAAAGAAGAAATAAATACAGATAAAAGAGCACAAAGGTCCTGCTTATTTCAAACGAAATTTCTTCCAGCACACCTGCGACAGGAGAGTTAAGAGATATAGACACAGTGTTTATAAATAAGTTAATAATATCAATAACAGTAAATTAAAAATATAAACAGATAGGTACAATACATAAATTAATTAATTGATACCAAGGGAACGCCCGCGTCCGCGCTGTCAATATCTTTCTATTGTGCCTCTGAGTTAATTGACACGATTGAAAGGTTAAACCCCAAGCGAACATATATACATAGCATTTGCTCTCTCATTGTCTTTCTGTTGTGTCTCTAATTACGGCATCCGAAAGGTTAAATTATAAAAAGACATACAGTTGCCATCACGGATCTTGAGCGGTTGCGCAGAAGTCAAAAATTCGGTCTCTTTTGTGGTGCGAAGTGAGACGCGGGGGCGGGGAGTGTCAGTGATTGTTTCGCCGCGCCATCGCGTCATAGACGTCACTCCTAATTCGTTCTCTGCGTTGCTACATTATCTAACAACGAAGACGATTGGCTCGCTAATGTATGGAATGCGCAAAATGATCCCCACTCTGACGCCGAGCGCTCAAGATCCGTTTTGGCAACTGTATATCTGATTCTGATTCAATTATAATATAAGTTTACGAGATGGTAGAGGTCAAAGAACATTTTTTTGACCATATTCTGGAAATAGGACATAAGATTACTTGGGATAAATTTCTATTTTGACGCGAGCAAAGCCCGAGAAAGCTGATTAGCGTCATAATGACCCATGTCACTCTTCATCCAACGACTTAAGTAATTGTATTAAGAACAGTTATCAAAATAGATAGGTAGTTATATATAGGTAGGCACTTACTTTCTTTCATCGCAAGTAGTTTGTGTTTTTAGGGTTCCGTAACCAAAGGGTAAAAACGGGACCATATTACTAAGACTTCGTTGTGTGTCCCTCTGTCTGTCACCAGGCTGTATCTCAAGAACCGCCATAGCTAGGCAGTTGAAATTTTCACAAATCACATATTTCTGTTGCCGCTATAACAACACATACTAAATAAAATAAAATATTTAAGGGGATCCATACAACAAACGCGATTTTTTTTTTGCCGAATTTTCCTAAGGACGGTACGGAACCCTTCTTGTTAGAGTCCAACTCGCACTTGGCCAGTTTTCTTCGTTTACTTAAAAAAATCCAGGACAAGCAGTGTACATACATACATAGTTTTATATCCGACATCCCTCAAACTTGCCATAAGGAAAATGGACGCAGTAGTAAAATTTCACTTCCCTTTATGCGGGGTCACGTAGTAATGCACACTTCCTTTTCTATTCTTTGTCTAATTAATTATTTTTATAGACAAACTCGGAGAAAATGCAGAATTAAAGGTTTTGTTTCTATTCACCCCGTTTTACAGTTTAGGTAACACTTTGTTATGTTACAAGACGTACGGCGTTGCGCCACCGGTACATGGTGGACATCCCACCTATACGTACAAAGCGTTATGGGAGTACATTCATTATTCGTACAGCTAAGGAATGGAATTCCCTGCCGGAGTCTGTGTTTCCTGATAGCTATAACCTAGGGGTCTTTGGATGGGAGGTCCTAGGATGACCGTAAAGGACCGTTCATTTTGGCGACATTCGGGGGAGTCCTATGTCCAACTGTAGAAGTCTTTCGGCTGTTATGATGATGATTTTTTCAGTGATTTTGTAAATCTTTTGACAATAATAAACGTCTAAAACCATAACTTTCAATGTTTCAAGCTCTGCAGTCCACTACAGGGAATTTCAAGCCAGATAAAGTGCTGGTTTTGGACGAAACATAATATTTTCATTTCGTTTAGAGACCATAAAAAAAAAGAAAATATACCAAGCAGTGATGTGCTAGACGCCTTGAGAATATTAAACTGGATGGTGCCTTCATCAGAACTAAACATGAGATCGGGTAAAGTACATAGCTTTTTCGTTTTTTATGGCGTAATATACTGTTACGCCCATAAACCTGAAAAAGTCTGCTTATCTAGTGCTGAAGCAACACAAGCAAACACGACGAGGTTTTAGTATCTACACACAGTTTTGTGTTCAGAAAAAACATTTGAGAAAGTCACGCAGGCGTCCTTTCGACCAAATATCTAGAAAAAACCGGCCAAGTGCGAATCGGAACAGCACACGAAGACTTCTGTACCATTATCT
The DNA here is from genome assembly GCA_929112965.1 of Mythimna albipuncta. Lineage (NCBI taxonomy): Eukaryota > Metazoa > Arthropoda > Insecta > Lepidoptera > Noctuidae > Mythimna > Mythimna albipuncta. Next base: position 16,999,249 of record OV815969.1, read on the forward strand.
AAAACATTAGTAGATACTAGTAACTTTTTTTATTGAGTTTCACCAGTCCCGTTGTATGTTGAAAAATCAAGTTTGTTGTATAGGAGCCCCAATATTTTTTTTTTATTCTGTTTTTTTAGTATTTGTTGACATAGCGGCCACAGAAATTGCTATCACGGTTTGTAAAATATAGCTTTGTAACAGATAAACAGAGAGCGGAGTGATAGCAATAGGGTTTCGATTTTACCCCGAAATCCTAAAAAGAGCGGATACCTAGGTAAGAAAAAAGATAGACCTAAAATATAGCACTCAGCTCCCTAATTTCTTAACTTATTTGTATTGAAATCTAAAGGGTTTCGACAAAATTCTTGATCACAAAGGGCGCAATGAGTATTATTGAATTGTCAAAATGAAAAGGATGATTTATCCAATCGAAAAAAAAAAAAGAAAAATAAAAAAAAGAAATATTGATTTTTTGCTACGGAATTACCCTGCAAAGAAAAATTAAAAAATATTTTTACAATGCAGATAATTCAGATTACTGAGAAGCATAAATGCGAATAAAAGACCAAGAGGAAAAAATACTTATTAAAGTTTTATCTTTTTAAACGATCCGAATGACTTAAAACTTAAAAATGCTTCTGGCTGCTCACTTCTGAACTTTTGTTAAACTTGACTCGAATAATTATGTTGATTTTAAGCAAACATACCATATTTTCTTTAACGGTAATAATAATTACTACTATATGAATAATTGTAGAGTAAGTAAAGATTCGTAAAAGTGAAAGAAACAATACAAATACCTAGTAGAAATAGGTGAATGCTAAACAGTGTGTCAAACAATTGGTACATTTTGACAGTTACTACAAAAATCTATTATCATTAACCTTGATATATATTCCTGTATTCTTTCACGTAACTAGAAAAACACAATATATATTTTGAATAATAATGTATTGTTTCCAAATATGTTTGAAAAATATTTACCGAAATTACCTACCTCAAGATAAGTAGGTAGATACTTAAGTAAATAATAAATTTTAATAGTCATTGCTCTCTGATCTTTGGAAACTTCAAGTAAAGATAATTGACGATAGTTATTAGTATTTCTCATCTAGACTTAAAGATTGTTGAGTAAGAAATATCTTATTTTAAATTAATGCTGCCATCAGACGGACTGCATCGCAGCAATCACGCGCAATCGTCATATTCAACTGCATGCAGTTATCTGCAGTCAGATCTGCGCAGACTTTACTGCACGTATCACCCCCAGGTCAAAGGAGCTCAGTGTAAGATTTGATCTTTAAGAGCCTCAAAATAAAGATGACATTGATCGAGTGTTCCTAGCATAAGGAGTACCTATTAAGCACCTGGATGTGCTTAAAATAATTAAAGGTTAATCTTCAACTTTTTCTCACTACTTTGTGGATTGGTCAGTTTCCAGTCTAAAGAAATGCAGCTGAAAACTATTGGGTAACAGGAAACTTCAGTACTAGTGCAACACGATACTGAATTAGTATAGACTTAGTTACTTACCACAAACTTTTCCAATACATCGAAATTTATCTTCACCGCGAAAATTTTAGCATTTGGACGTGATGCGTCCAAAGGTTACAATTTTCGATGTAACGTGTGGACGTACCACACGTCTGCACTGTCTGTATCGTGTAGATGCACCTTAAGTCCGTACTACAATGTACTCTGTGGCCCGTACCGTGTAAACGGACCATAGTCTGTACCGAGTCGATGCACCATAAGTCGGTACCATGTGAAGACACGATAAAACTAGTTGAAGTAAGAGAGAGGGAGACTTTTGAAGTGATGGCTGCCGGTAACTGCTGTCATTTACTCAAAGTGCTTACCAAGACAGTGAGGGGTCACGGTGAGTAATGGATTGTCACTAATCCACGAACCGACCTCGGCTTGTGTTGCCTATCCTTGAAGATGTCCCCTACCCATGCTATTATTTAGCCACAACATGAGCCTCTCTTAGTTCGCAAATATCTAGCTACTTAAAAAGATTAGAAATAGTGCCGACCAGTTTACTAATTTTGAAGATGTGCCCTTACCCAATAATATTTTTTTTTTTGAAAGACATGTGTCTTGTCTTATAACATAATTGTACTGCTTGAGCCCTGATGAAATCGAAAATTTCGAGTGCCCCAAGTGCCCATACACCTGCAGTTTGGAGAACTTAATCATGTTATGATTAAGTCTTTCACCGATGTGAACGTCGCCTACTGGACCCAAAAAATTTAAGAAGTTTACCATCGACTAGAAAAAAGAATCGAAAACTAAATCTCAAATGAGAAAATAAATAAATATTTCTAACTACGTACACACGAAACAAAACACGGTTCACCAAAGCTGAATTTTAATAAGGAGGTATAATTGGGAATCAAACGAGCTTACCTGTTAAGCGAAGTCTTGATTCTAATTTTATGAACGGTGATCTGAAACATAATTGCCCACCCACCACCAGCTAGCAGCCCCAGAGCTGCAATATTTAAACTACCCATTTTACTGTTAACCTTGCAGGAAAACTTGAGTAAGTACCTATGCAGAACCTATCCATTTGAAATAAAATGTGATGCCTACCCTAGGATCTCTAAAAAAGTGACGTATAGGGTTGCTAATACAAGGACGGTCGACGTGAGGAATGTTACCACATAAAAAATAACTTATCTTTAAACTAACGCGTTGTCAAACAGTGTGAGAAGGAGATTACTACCTTTGTTATATCTAATTATGTTTCAGATCACCGTGAAGTAAAATGTCGAATTTCATAATCAAAACTCGTTCAGCCGTTAAAGCGTGCGAAGTAGGTAACAAACATACATATAAACTTTCGCTTTTATAATATTAGTGTAGATGTGATATCCCATAATGTCTTCTAAAATCGTTTATAATATTAAAATGTAGGGCAAATATTTTGAGATCAAAGCGCGAGCTAAATGTCATCTTTAGTTGACTGGTTAAATTTTTCGTTTAGATTTCACATAATTCTTGTTTTAATAACGAACAGTTAAAGTCTGTTCAAGGTTTTATCTTTTGAGTGACAGCTTTTGGTTTTTCCACAAAATTATTTTCTTGGGATAACAGTTTCTTGAGGCGATTCTATTGTAGTCGAGGAAGAATACAACCTTTCTTACAAAAAAAAAAATTGTGGGTGTTACTCATTATCTTTTAAGATGGCCTTTTCTAAATTATGTGTTGTCGGTTTCAAGGTAAATAGAGCGAACAAAAAAAATTACTGAATTTAAATAAACATTTAAGCAAGAACTACATGCGACCAGTGCACAACACGCCTGGGGCCCAAGTCTATTATTTTTATAAATTCGTCATTCCAACACGATCCCATTGTCATTTTGCTAAAAGTTCGTAATCTGCTAATCCATAATGATCGATCATTGATCGGTCAATGATATCTTAATAGAGTTGTGGCAGAATGATAATATCGAGCATAATGAAACCAATAACTGCACAATAACGTTCTAATGGTAGAACTCTGATCAAGAAAACTGTCAAAGTTTTAGCAGATTACCGCATACCTCAAATATTCATTTGTCAGTATGTACGAGATTACTATTCTATGCCACTTCTTTCAATGGATTGTCAGTGGTTGACCATTGGAAAGTCATAATGACGCCATTATATTAGTAGGTTACCAAACTTGTCAAAATCGACAATTATGACATCAATGATAGACCATTCTGACACTATTGTAATAGCAGACTTGAGGCCCTGATTTGTAAAGAAAAGAAAGAAAGAAAGAAAATACGTTTATTTGGTACATAGGTACACACAATGATATACAAATTTATTATAGTATGGAATCTTAGACTTAAAATGTATCTACATTGTACGTAGAACGACGTCGCGTGGCGTGTATCAAGTGTAGCTCTACAAGTCTAGTTCCCATATAAAATGTATGGAGACTGACGCGCCCAGATCGGCGTGTGTGGCACACGTGTGCGCAGTGTAGTTCTACCTTTAATCAGCCGGCTAGGATTTCTCATATTCGTTGTATTTTTTGACTTAGCAAGCAAAGCCAGTAAAAGTTTTAGTCCGTTAAAGTCTGATACTGCCTGTCGCTCCTGTTCGTCAAGTCATTGAGCTCTTTACTAATCCAGAGTTGAGCTACACAAATACTTACAAATGCTAGCATTGACTGTAGCGAGTAGCCCCAGATGATATTTCGAGGAAAGAGAAAAATAGGAAAAATAATGAGAACCATGCAGAGTAGTGAATCTGCACGGTTCTCATATGATTTGACTACTACATACTGTCCGTATGGAATTTTAAAGAGACTGGACCTCTGACTTTGTTTCGGTATTTCTTCTCAAGGCAGCAACAAAAACACCGGCCTCAAGTTTAAATTGACGAAAACATTGTCTTGTTAAAAGTTTATTTTTTTTTAATATTATTGATATGCTCGCGTTTGACCACTATCTCACCTGATGGTAAGCGATGATTTGGTCGACGATGGAGCACGCTTGCCTAGAAGTAACCTATCCACTCTTGACTTAAATACCCCTAAGTTGTATCTATCAGGAAACGGACTTTAGCTGTACGTATAATAAATGTGTTCCCAAAACGTTAGTACAAAACGTATGGGTGGGACACATAGACGTATTTTTTATAACTTATTACAAAAAAATATAAAAAAAACACCACCAAAACCGAAACACCTTTAGACGCAGCGTTGGAAGGCCTCCAAACAAGGTGGACCGATGACCTGGTCAGGGTCGCGGGAATCCGATGGATGCGTGACGCACAGGACCGGTCGTTGTGGCGACGCTTGGGGGAGACCGGTGCCTAGCAGTGGACGTCTTTCGGATGAAATGATGATGATCATGCCTCAAAATTTTCAAAGAAAGTTAAACTCCAGTCTTATTTAAAGCAGTCAAGTGAACCAAATGGTCAACTAAAAGTTTTCAATGTCCAACAGTGGACATCTTTCGGCTGATATGATGATGATTGCAAAATAAATACCATTTAATATTATAGACAGAAGACGCAGCGTTGGACGGCCTCCTACAAGGTGGACCGATGACCTGGTCAGGGTCGCGGGAACCCGATGGATGCGTGACGCACAGGACCGGTCGTTGTGGCGACGCTTGGGGGAGGCCTATGTCCAACAGTGGACGTCTATCGGCTGATATGATGATTATAGACAGACCAATTCTCAGTCCGCGATCCTCGTCCATCATAGTTTTAATTTTCTGTAACCATGTCATTTGAAACAAAACCTGTTATAACACGTGCTGTTGTAGGTAATGAAAGAGCGTCATGATTGGCTGGCCCAACGACATTGACCTTGTTACCTCGCAATTCACACCGCGGCAGTCGGCAATACAAGTCATTATTACATAAAGGAAATATTTTATCATTATTAGGTATTATCTTACTTATATTTTTTTTTTTAATAATTACAAATATAATTTATTGGGTAAATTAAATACACAATGTCATAGATAAAATTAAAAATAACCCGCCCCTGATCGTTCCCGGTACAAAAGTGCCTCCTTTGCACCAAGAACGACCCGGTCCCCTTATATTAATAGTGAGCAGTGCACATTGATGGCAGGACAGATGGTCGCTAAGGGACGAAAGGTGCTAGAGTTGGATGGCCTCCCACTAAGTAGACAAGACCTGGTGAGTATCGCGGGAATCCGATGGATGCGAGACGCACATGCCCGGTCATTATGGCGACACTTGGGGGAGGCCTATATCCAACGGTGGATGTCTTTCGGCTGAAATGATGATGATTTTTATCTTAGTTAATTTCTGTTTATTTTATATATAATTTAATTTATTTCAATTTCAAATGACAATTGCTATTTTATTTAAATTAATTTTATTTTGATCGCATAGTTATTTTATGTAATTATAACTATAGCCAGGAAGGAAAGCAGACACCTGAGATAACTTATATTAGGTAATACCCAAAATAACCGACCTTCATGCCATCCCATACGGTCATATCAACACGTAAGTCACCGTAGTACAGATAGCAGAAAAAATGGTGACGCAAAAAGAATATAAATATCGTTTATTAAATATCAATAGGCGTTTTGTTATCCGCTTGTTTAGCTTTAACTGATACGATTAGGGTTATGGCTTACAACATAAATTTAATGGATAGTAAAAGTATCCATTATTATCAACAAAGTAATGCATCGCACAAACATCTGTGACACAATTCGTTATTAATTTTCCTCAACGAGGCGACACGATGAACATCTGTATTTTTTCCCCAACCAGGTGGTTTTTAAAACGTCTTCTAATCCTAAATAATCTCATTCCTCCATCTGTTTCCGCAATTTATCTTCTACGAAATTACTGTTTTAAGTAACGTTATTAAAGACGGTGTCTTTTCTTCAAGAGAATTAAGTTCAACGTCTTTTTAAAATTGCGATTGCTATTCAAATTACACAGAATTTTTTGCTACTATTTTGCAAGGAATTCAAAACTTGAAAGAATATTCTAGACTTAATTTTGCTTAAGACAATCATCTTTTTTGTTATGAGAAAAGATCTCGGTAATTATTTTTTTGTGGACCTTACAGATTATCGCTGTGGAACGCAAGCTTTTGCCATGGTTGTGTGACTAATAAATGAGAATAATTAATTTCCTCCATACATTCGCCCGTATAATTAGTAACTAGAAATTGCGGTTTTCCGTGTCCTATCTCGTGATTTTGATATAGCAGGAAAAACTTGTCAATTACCCACCAATTATATTATAAATAATAAGTCTGGTTGGTAGGTTTTGGTGTAGAAAAATATTTACATATACCTAAGTAAGATTTTAAAAAATTATCAAGGTCAGCTTGAACTGGTAAGCTACCTAAAAAAAGTGCTGCAGCATTGATCAAGAATTACCGTGTATCTAAACCTATCTATCTAAGCCGCAAAGGGCAACTGAATGAACACCACTGTTTTATAGTCAATAAAAGAAAAGTGTTATTTGATGACTAGCTTCTACTAGTGGCTTCGCCCGCTTGTAAGTGGTTTTCTGCATACAAACTTTGGGCCCCCGTTTCATCGCCTTAGGTGCTAATTTTGGAAAATCCCCGCTTAGTTCTTGCCTACGTCATAAAAGGAAATCTAGTGCTAAAAGGACAAGGTAAGAAATTACGTTTTATTATATTTTTTACCTTAAAAGTTTACAGTGCAAAAAAATATACGTTGTCTTTACAAGAGCCTGTAACGTAAGTGATGTTCGTCGCAAACTAACATTTTCGATTCGAATAAAAGCTGTCTCCACCAAAAATTCTTGACCATCAAAACTTGGAAAGGGTGGAGCAATCTGGCAATTCCTCTCATTTTTTTCTGCTTGCATCATTGAGTCGGTTATTGAGGAAGTATGACAAAAATCCCGGCTTTTCGGGTCAGCCGCAACAATCTCGGCTTACAATCAACAATAACAGTTCCTATGGTGTATTTCTCTGCCACAGGTTTTTGCTTTTTATTTTTACTGCGTCGTAAAACCTTCGGAGAGTGAAATGCTTGTTTAGGATCTGATTGAAGATTGTTGATAATGATTTTGCTTGGGATTGGGTTTTGGAAAGATATGGTATTACCTTTGTGACGATAGATTAACTACGTAGTTTTATTTTGCAGTTATCTTTATTATTTCCTTTTTTTTAATTCATTAAACCCCAAGCGAACGCCGGCGTTCGCGCAGCTATTGTCTTTCAATTGTGTCTGTCATTATCACGATTGAAAGGTTAATGACAGACTCGGGTGATGAAACAAAACGTAAGTGTAAATTAAAGATAGTAGTTTAAGTGTTTGCTAACTAATGTTCTCAGCTCTTTCAGCTGTTTACAAAGAAAGGAAGATGTAAAGTATGGGGATTATCTGTATTAGCATTTTATAGTCTGTGGTACATAGACTCTTGTACTCTGTGATTCCTCTTCCCAATAAATGCCGTTCAATATTTCCACAAGTTTAATTTAAAGAACCACAACCTTATGTACAGTCAGTAAGTAACAATATAATTTACAACATACTAAACCTAACTACTACAAAGACACAAAATACATTTAAATCTCGAAGTACTCCTTCACATCGCCGTCATCAGGCAATGTGCTCAGCATTGCCACGTTGAGTAATAAAAAAAAAGTAGTAATTTTCTTGTTTTTTTAATTCATAATGCACGCATGCGATTATGATTGCTAGCTAATTTGAACAGTATTCTACCTGTATCAGACAGTGGTATAGCTAGAACAATTTTACACTGATATCTCTGTAAATTCTTTTATGCTGTCAAACGCAAAATAACTTTATGATATTTACATTGTAATTAGTCGCTTTTTATCCACTCCTGAAACACGCGACGGATTTTGTTGCGGTTTTCTTATAGAAAGACATCGATGACCTCCTCTCTCTGATGTCGGTCATCGATGTAGAAAGAGCAATAAACGAGGAAGGTTTATAATATAATTTACCACCCAGGGCGAGTCATAACAAAAAATAATTTTAATTAAAAACATAATTTAAAATTTAGTGACGTTTTTAGTCAGTAAAAGTCTGACACTATATCCCACTTCGCCCTAGAGCATGCGAAGTCATTAGATGATTTTTCCACCAAAAAAGTCTTTTGGAAATATTTTATAAACCACATGGGTGCCACATGGATGCAACACCACGGTGATTATGATAACCAATTACTTAGATATACGTAATAACTAGTTAAAGCAGAAAGGTACATTGATCTTCAGCTGCTACCCATGATTATAAATATGCATTCGCCTCATTAGTGCATAATGTACTGTTACTAATTAGCAACACTAATCAAGCTGCAAATGGTATTTAAGATAGACCTCGGCTATCAATCGTAGGCGTCTGATAGTACATCACTAAGGTGTTAAGGCCCTAGCTCCCGAGCAGTGCCATAAAACAGTGACTTTATCAAGCCTACTCCTCGGTAACGGCTAGGTTAATAGGATTGATTTTTTTTTTTGTTTTTAGGAGGTAACCTCATTGTTTGTAGCTAGGTAATCTCAGGAAGTACTCTGTCCTTCCTGAGATTACCTAGCTACAAACAATGAGGTCTGATTGCTAAAATTTAATCGCTGATAGAAAGCTGCTTTATTCCTGAGTAGCATAGGCTATATTTTTTGTACCTACGCGAACGAAGCCGCGGGCAAAAGCTAATATAATATATATTTATTATAGATTCATGCACGTTATCAACATATGATTTTCGTATGACATACTTTTGCAAAAAGACTTTTTAACGACATGATATTATTTCGCTTGTTTTCCCTACTCCTTTCTTTTTGATCTTTACAAATAGTTTGGACAAAAAATTGCTTGTTAAGTGCCCTTCAGAATATACATAGTATATAATATATAAATCAATCAATATTTTGCAACGAAAATGGTTTTAAAGGTCAGCGGGCTCTAAGCGGGTGCAGGCGGCAGTACAATACGTTTAAAACAAGTATAGGATCGTTTGCCATGTTGTGATGTCAAGTCGCAAAAAATTGGGCAAAATTTAAGAACTCAGAGATGAACGAAATTGAAGAACTGGATTCTGATTAAACTTTTTTCGTTCACAGTTCGTAAATAAATTAATTTTAAAAATTTCTAGTTTTGCTCACCACAATATTCTTCGATATGACAGCATGACGTGACGTCAAAACATGACGATCGATCCTACTATTATTTGGAACACATTGTACGAGTATGTGTGCATTTAACACCGTCCAGATATTCAAGGGACTATACGCCTTAAGTGTAGTAGTGCACTTTGAAATTCGAACCGTGTCGTTTGAGGTGTGAAATTACGATGATTAATCTTTATTGACCTTCAAGAATTAACCTTATTCTTTGAACATGTGACTTCGTGACTTGTGGAAATCTTAAGATGACCTTTGCCCAGCGCGGTGGGATCAAAAAAGTTAAGAAAAAAAATGACTTCTTGGTTTTTTTTTTTACAAACTTAGGACTGTCCCGAAATTGGCACAAAGATACAAAGATACTAGTGCCACATTACACAATAAAAAAACTTAACCTCAGAAGATGATACGACGAAACCTATTGTAAAAAAAAAAAACCTACTTAGCTACCTACCTATAATTTCAGCACTTCATTTGAATTATTAATCATAATTATCAAGGATTTTGTAAAAAAATCATAAAAAAATGACTTATTAGAATTATAAGGTAAACCTTATAATTGAAAAAATCTCAGTAAACTGTGTATATAAACCGGAATGACTGTTATTGAAATGTCGACTTTAAACAGATTCATTGCCACCGTTTGTCAATGACACAATAATTAAAAAAAAAAAACAATGTACGAATTATTATTCCGTCTAAATTCTGTAAATAATTTAGATAAACCGTATGTATGTACTTACTTACATAAAACAAAACTATTGAGTAACTATGTAATTATGAGTTTGATTGTTTCGAGTATTTACGTACCTATTATGTTCGAATGCCCGAGGTTAATGATTGACACTGTTTAAATTTAGTGTTGTTTATTTAGTCATAAGATTACCCCCTACTTACGAATATCTACTATCGATATCGATATCGATAGCAATAAATTTCGATAGGTAATGTCTTACTGTCCTGGTGCAGTAGGTAGGTAATGTCATAAAATAAGAATTGACTTCTAAGCCCAAGTGACCAGGTCATAAAAAAAAGTTGGTAATGTCAAATAAAAAAAATAACGTTCCCACTTGCCTACTTAATATCAATCTCAAGAAACTAATGTTGACCTATAAACTATGTCCAACACAATCTTATCGCGTAAAGATAACGCATGATTCCTTATTCATTTATATCACATAAAATCGTGATCAATTAAAAATGCACGATCGTGTAGGTACTTTTAGTCTCTAACATATCCGGCAATACGGTCTTGAATCCACGATAAAACGTGGCGATAGTCAAGGGAAAAGACTGCGATAACTGTTTAGTCCCAAGATTTAGATAACGCAACAAACAAAGAAATTAAAGAGCGAGTCCAAGGAACAAATTCTAATGTACACTATTACCAAAACTACACAAAACTTAGTTGCAATTGCAGTATGAAAAGTACTCACCAAAAACGCCGGTCAACTTGGCAAATCCGTGACGTAAAACTAACTTCACAACTTCCCAAACACTTTTATTGACACTGTAGTCACGATTATCACAAAAAGTTGACACTGAACGACGTCATTGTTGCACAAAACATCACTGTTACCAAGTTTTTTCAACACTACGAAAACGGAATGGCGGTAAAGTCGCGGGAAATATACGCATCCAGCACGTCTTCAACGCGCGGCGATCGCTCGCAAACTGAATGAATGATTCGAATGTCGGGATCGAGACGAGACGACCGACTCGTGTGTAAACTCGATACAGAAAGCGCGTAAATGCGTGACGAACTCGGATCAGAATGTATCAGAGGATCGGACCACCTCAAGAGGCCGTTATTCGCACTTTTTTCTGGGATTATGAGAATATTCTATTTTATTATTATCTCCTGCAATTTTGTATTGAGTTAAACCGGTCACGTAGTCTATTTACGAACTGGTTCTAATACAGTTTTACTAGCCTTTTTGACGATAAATTTTTACTAACCACGTATAATATAGTACTAGGTATACACTACACATAGGTCTGTGGGTATGTTCATGTTTATCGGGCATCTATTACCTTAGTTTTCACAACTTATTTTTTTTTTTTATATTCATGAAAGGATTAAAAATAGGGAAGGTTCCGCCACAGTATAAATATGTAGTACCGCTTTGAAAACAGAATAAAAAGTACCCATCTACCTACTTACATTTATGTACCTAACGTATATTTATGGCCAATTCACATAGGGCCCTTTCGGTGGATTCTACAGCAATCCCTATCGCAGTGAAACCTGTGTCCCAGCTGTGGGAACATTACAGGCTGAATCATAATTTCATAGTTCTAGCTAGCCATAATAATGACAAAGAGATCTAGATAATATTACCGATATTATAGATAGGTATAGGTGTGTAGTTACCTAGCAACAAGTAACATGTTTGTAAAAGTCTAGCTTTCACCAACAACTGAACAACCCAGTTAAAACCTAACAGTGCATTGCACTAGCACAAGCTTCCGTTCAATCATTTGTTGTTCGCTAAATCTATTCTACGATGTGGTAAGTGATAGCCAGTCACAAATTTTGGTAATGTCCACAGAGTACACAATGTGGTAATGTTCACAGATGTGTCGTTAGGGTTCCGTAACCAAAGGATAAAACGCGGCGGGACCCTATTAGTAAGACTCCGCTATCCGTTCGTCTGTCTGCCCGTCTATCACCAGGCTGTATCTCATGAACCGTTATACTTAGCTAGACAGTTGTTTACGACTCCTTCAGACGACATTCGACATTTTTTTTTTCCTCGTTAGACTACTGCATTATTCTTTTTTTTTAAATCACACTATAAAAGTTAGATACGAGCCTTTTTTTAGCCTCGCATAAGATTTTTTTTAGGAATTGTTATTTTATTATTTATAGCTGGTTATTAGGGTAGTTAATTCATTTTATTTTCTTGTTTGTCTTGTGCGAAGCAGAAATAAACTTTCTTTTTCTTTCTTCATAATAAACTCCACCGCTGTTTGAGGTGCTGGGTTATCGCGTCGAACAATCTAATTTAAATTTCTCAATACCAGCCTAGAGTCTGAACTTGTGTCCAGTTGATGGCCCAGGCTCGCTATTACATGAGACTTAAATCTGTCCATCAAACTGTGGATCTACTATAGGCTCATCTCTGCCTAACTCTTTGAACAATACAGGCATAACGATATATTCCACATGACAAAAACGTTTTTTGCATTGTCGCGCCAGTTCCCCTTTTAATAAGTGAGCGTCAAAACACGAAAACAACAATAGACGTGACAGATGAGTAGAAACCACCATCCAGTTCGCCCATCAACAAATATTCAGGCCCTTTATCCTTCTTATCTCCTGTTCAAAGAGGCCTTGACACTTGACAGGTCAAAGGGTAATGTGTAAACAGAGTTTAAAATATTATATTTTCACAGACTTATCTCATTAATGTCCAGGACCGAACCTACCCCGGTGCAGCTGAAAACTACGAGTAGGTATTACGAACACGCGCGTAGGAAAGTGCTATCCATTATCCAAAAACTGGGCAAGTGCGAGTCGGACTCGCGCACTGAGGGTTCCGTGCAAACTTCAATTCCCGAATGGAGCCTCGAAGATTTTTTCGAATTGCATTTTTTTTTGTGACGTAAGTAACAAAAAATGTACTGTTTTCAGATTTATTCCTATACCTGTGCCATAAGACCTTGCTTTGTGTCAAATTTCAGGATTCTGAGTCAACGGGAAGTACCCTATGAATTTCGATCTTTGAGAGTATCAAAATTTTTTTGCGACATAAACGGCCGTTTCTTTTTTATTCGTTAACTTAGAAGTTGGCTAACTAATTCGTTATAAAATTCGAAGACATGTGACATTCACCAACCCGCACAGGGCCCGCGTGGTGGATTACGGCCCATTCCCGCTCCTAGAGAGGAGGCCTGACTCCCAGCAGTGGGAACATTAAAAAGGCTGATGATAATGATAATAATGATAACTTAGAAGTTTGATTTTTTTCACAGCTTGAAGGCACTGCAGATCTGAGTACTAATATGGTTTAAATTTCAACTCGATACCTCCACGCGTTCTCGAGATAAAGGGTCTTGACAGACAGACAGACAGACTGACGGACGGGGGGACAACAAAGTGATCCTATAAGAGTTCCATTTTTTCCTTTTGAGGTACGGAACCCAAAAAAAAAGTACGCGCGTAAGAGCATACTATGCTTTGTCTTCAACTCTATCTTTCTCTAACTCCGAATCATATACGTTATATAGGCCCCTGTACGGCTGTAGATTTCATCAACCACGGAATTATAATTGTTCAACGCTGATCAGAAAGAGATGTCCGACATGAACTCTGACGCCAAGGTCCATCACGCCTATATGGCCGCCATAGAAATCAGATTTTTTTGAGAGAGTCCAACCTACTTATTTTGTTTTTAGTATTAGCACAAAAGAGGTAAAGTTTTTTGTTTGTAGGAAGCAATCTCTGGAAGCACTGGTCCCGTTGCTAAAATTTTTACATCGATAGAAAGCTGTTTTATTCCTGAGTGACATAGGCATATTTTATGTACACGGGGGAAGCTGCGGGCAAAAGGTAGTTATCAATAAACTGATCATATGTTTGTCAATAAATGTACAAATAAAAAACTCCTGATGAATATCCTTCCTTGAGGTTATTTCTTCAAAGCTTTCTATAACTTTCATTTGAATGGCAAGATCTGCATAATGGCAAAATTAACTGCAGCCACGGTAATAATATCCTACCAGAACCCTGTGGTGGTGTGTTTTCAGTGTGGCCTGGGGGCCTTAATGCCCCCAGGCCACACTGAAAACAATTGACAATAAGGCTCGATCGATTCACAAAACTTTTTAGAACAAATGGAGTTCTACTGTTTAATTATTGGAGTCTTTGATATCGCTACTAATATGACGGGGCTATCACAATGGTTTAGGCCCCTGACCTACGGCGAATTTAATATAATCACTAATCGTTGGTGTTCAAGTTCAAAATGTCTTTAAAGACTTGAAAGTCTAACACTAACTTGATAGGCTAACTTGAAAGTCAGCCATGATAACTCATGACCAGTTGAAGGTGTAAGTATCAGGTAATGGGATTACATTTCTTCTTTGAACGATCATTTCGAAGAGGCAAACTGTTTCTCGACCAAATGATTTTTATTTTATTTTTTTGTTGTGGCTACTTTTCCGCAATTAATTCTTTTTATAAACACACATTTCTACATACTACTTTTTTCAATTTGTACAGGTGTGTTTAAAGGCTATTAAGTTATTTATTAGGTTTGTTATTTGTCAGCATCTTATAACAAATGTTTTTAAGTTTGTAAATAATTTTACTCAAATATTTAAATTAATAAATTGCAATTAATTCATTCCAACTTGAATGACCTTGAAAAACGCTAAATGTCGTTTTGTACGAAAATTATTTGGCTGAAAATTTTTGTTTCTATATCTTTGTTTTTCATACAAATTTATTAAATAATTTTGCCTTAATATTGCCCTTGTCCTCCTCTGTTCATTTGCTTATCTTTTCTTTGTTTTTTCCTGCTTCAGAATGTCCAAGACCTAGTGCCCTTGTGTGTGACGTCATTGTTATGACAAACTTAAAATTACAACTGAATAAGTAATAACAAGCCAGCTCGCTTAATATGACCCATTTGCTAGAAGGTTTTCATTTCATGTGGTTTTGTTAAACAAATTCTTATGCTTTTCCTTGCTTTTTCTGTGTGAATGTGGGTTTTATTTTTAATTTCATGCTTGATATCAGCTATCCTTTATCGTAAGACTACACTCAGTTTATCAACTATAAAGTTATTTTTACTTTTGTTTACAAGGTCGCTTTCTCAGTTTAATAGCTGTTTCACATCGTTATGTTCAGCCAAGCATGTCTTAGTTTTATTCAACCCTAACTGTATTACGTCACTGATCAAATATTTCAGCATTGATCCGTAAATCTGTACCTATATTTGTGCACAATGTCAAAGTTATTAAACCTTAAGCCGCGTACAGACATCGCGAGGCATGCGTCGCGGACGACGGTACATTTATCTGTACATTTATCGGTACATGTATTCTGTGCGTTCCGAACGACACATGCTCAAGCTGAGCATGTAAACAAAAACGCACAAACGAAACCTGTTCGTCCACAGCGCACTTTCAGTATGTCACAAAGTACTCTGTGGAGCGCACGGCCCGTACTGAGGCGGCGTTCGCAACGATCGTATGACGCGAATGCTCACTGTGAGCACACACGTCCACACAGCCCGAGGCATGCAAGACGAACCATTCGCGACACACGCCTCGCGATGTCTGTACGTGGCTTTACGATGTGAATGTCAAGTTCAGAGTTATTTATTTTTCAGATAGTGCTCTTAGCTCGTCAAACCCTATGTTTACGGCGCCCAGGTTATGGTGTAGGTCAGCTGGGTGACTTCTAAATAAATTGTTAGCAATGTATCATTTCTGTTTTGATTCTTGTTTTTCACTGTCAGCTTTTTATAAGTCTAGCCCAAAAATATTTCATCAATCAGGAAGTTCCTTTACTTTTTGCGTAACATCATACAAACTTTTTTAATACAAATTATGAATAAGATATTAGGCGCCTTGATAAACGACATCCCTGATTTTTAAAGTAATTAACCTTTGGCGATTCAGTCTTGTTTCTTCCCAAGTCCATCTACAAAGTTTTTGATTGTAAATAAAAGAGACTTTCTGGAAATTACGAAGCACTAACTGCCACCAAAGTTATATAATTCCTAAGTATTATTTACAAGTAGCTGCGAAACGACACATAAATCTTATTTACCTAATGCTAAAACTTGTGTAAGTACTTTTTGACTGACTACCATTAAACAGGGACGGCCATAAGTTAAGTCTCTAAGTTTCTATGAAAGTACATTATTTATAGTACTTCGGTGTTGTGTCTGAGGAGATTCGGGTAAATGAGACGGTCAAGTATAACGTCTAATTCTTTATAACGTTTAATCTTTTATATTTGTTTTGAGGTCGGAAATTGTAACTTTTTCTCAGACAACTTCCTTCCCAAATACCGATCAGCAATCAAATAACTTTTTGCGTTCCAAAGCCACGGTTACTCTTTCTAACTATCCGCAGCCCACGGCATTTTTTTTGGTTATCTATCTATATTTTATCATTTATTTTGGTCATTATGGTCAGCCTTGCAGATGATGGCCTTATAATAGCAGAGGCCAAAGCAAGATGCTCGCAGAATATAAGGTCGCGTTTTCCAAAAGCTGTTGGAGTGGCGTCCGCACCAAGTGGAAATCTGCGCTGCTCTCGGACACCATAGCGGTGCTGCCAGTGGTCGCAGCCAAGAAAATCCTTGAAGCTCTATGGAGTGTACCTTATCTGGTCATTGTTGGTCACGCAGTCAACCATTCATTTTTAGGGTTCCGTAGCCAAATGGCAAAAAACGGAACCCTTATAGATTCGTCATGTCTGTCTGTCTGTCCGTCCGTATGTCACAGCCACTTTTATCCGAAACTATAAGAGCTATACTGTTGAAACTTTGTAAGTAGATGTATTCTGTGAACCGCATTAAGATTTTCACACAAAAATAGAAAAAAAGCAATAAATTTTGGGGGTCCCCATACATAGAACTGAAACTCAAAAATTTTTTTTTCATCATACCCATGCGTGTGGGGTATCTATAGATAGGTATTCAAAAATGATACTGAAGTTTCTAATATCATTTTTTTCTAAACTGAATAGTTTGCGCGAGAGACACTTCCAAAGTGGTAAAATGTGTGTCCCCCCCCTCTAACTTCTAAGATAAGAGAATGATAAACCTAAAAAAAATATATGATGTACATTACTATAAAAACTACCAACAAAAATTGGTTTGAACGAAATCTAGTAAGTAGTTTTTTTTTAATGCGTCATAAATCGAAAAAAATACACTATTATTAAAACATCGATCAAAGTTATAACACATTACAAGAACTTTTATATTATGTTACTTGCTGCTACGGAACCCTTCATGAACGAGTCCGACTCGCACTTGGCCGGTTTTTTAACATCATGGCCTGGCTACGTGGTGCGCCGCCATGCCGTCCCAGTAAAGTGTGGCCCTAAAGCACAACACCGATAGGCTCTGGTAGATTGTCGACCTGGTGTAGGTTCTGCATGCGAGAAGCACAGGTCTGGTCGATGCGGAAACGCTTGTAGTAGGTAAGTCACAACAAAGGATGTTCGGCTAAAATGTTGATGTTGAAGACTCATCATCTACGCTATTATAAGGTGTCGTTTTGAAGATGTAAAATATTTCAGGAGGTTGTAATACAACTCATAATTAATCATGTGAAAAAACGATACCTGATCAATAATCAGTAATACTTATTATTTTATTCTTTAATTATACTAAACTAATTCGATTGATCGATGGCAGCGGGGGCGTGGTTAGGGTGTGGCGTGCGGGATGATGATTAGATGATACATTATTTATGAAACTATCGTTGCGAGTTAGTGTGTGTGAAAACGCCCTTTCTTTTTCCGTGTTTGTGTGTGTGAAAGAAAGCGCGGTTATAAGGCAGGTATCAGACTGGCTGCTTTTTAAGAAACGTAGTTCACACATACCGATTTTAATAATAAAAAATAAGGAAAAAAAAAATCCTACTCATTTTATTATTGATTCGGGTCGAGAATCACTAACATAATTACCTCCTGAAATATTTTGCATCTTCAAAACGACACCTTGTATAATGTAATAAACAGGTAAATTTTGTTTTTTTGTTTGTAGGAGGTAATCTCTGGAAGTAATGCTCCGATTGCTAAAATTTTTTCACTGATAAATCTGCTTTATTCCTGAGTGACGTAGGCTATAGAATGGAATAGAATAGAATAACCTTTATTGTACACCAAAAGTAAAATGACATAAACATAAACTTAAATATATGGGTACAATGGCGGTCTTATCGCTTAAAGCGATTTCTACCAGTCAACCTTAGGATGGATTGAAAAGAATAAAACAATATAGGGGTAGTCTGCGGTGTGCGGTGGTATATTTTATGTACGAGAGCGAAGCTGTGGGCAAAAGCTAGTTTTATATAAATGAGGTTTTCACTTTGACAACAATTGTGTTTGCTTTGCAGACTGTACAATTTACTAACAGTGTAATTAAGTCAACTGCAACAGAATAGCCCTAATTCGAAAAGTTTATACCCTCACACCAGCAAATTATGAATTCTTATAACATACTTACTCGTTACATCAAATCAAATCAAATCAAAGCATTTATTTCAAATAGACCATTTACAGGCACTTTTGAATAGTCAAATGTCGGTCAGTCCAAGAAAAGTGAAGCTAAATTGCACGTTCCAAAGAGTAGGTCTCTATGGAGAAGAACGTGCAAGAAACTCCATGGACACTCTTTTAAATCATATATGTGTTACATATAATGCTTGGTTACATATTACTTGTTGCTTCTATCATGTGAGCACAATGTCGATAGTGAAATAAAAATGTAAAATAATTAAAAGATAGAAACTGAATTAAGCCACTGGCAGCTAAGAGATGACCAGTCCCATCTGATGGCACCCGTTCACGAGCATGACGCGTGCATCAGCCCCACTCAGCTCAACCATTTTGAAGGGAACTGAACGACCCAATAACACGTGCCACCAACAGCGAGACATCTTAGCTGTTAGTTACTAACTCCCGTCAAAATCTGTTTATCCATTCCAGAAATGCCTGTGATGTATATTTGTAATACACAAGTATCTAATTTCGATTAATCCATATATTCAGCTATCTATTGATGCCGCCTTATCAATGTTACCCCATGCTACCCTGTAATAACTTACCCAATTAAGGCGGAGAACTACCTAAGTCCCGGCTGACGACGTAGGAACTAAAGCAATCTACTGCTTGATCAATATACCATATGTTTACTACTTACACCTGTTTCTAGGCTCCACTCCATATTTTTGGACATGCTTTGAATATAGCTGTCCTATGATGAATTGAAATTCTAAATTATCTGGATGATTTTTTAAGCTATTGCATAGCTTCTATCGCGAGCCTTGAGAGTGGAGACCGAATCCAGAAATTCCGTAACGAAAATAACCTAACACCCCCCACTCATTTGTTTTTTGAGCGTGGTGACCGATAAAAAAACAAATGAGTGAACAATCAATCAAAATTCAATTCAATGTGTGAAAGTGTAACTTCAATTAATATCAAAGAAAAAAAAACAAAGGATAAAAAATACTGCATAAATAAAATAAATAAATAATTATAATTGCACTAGCTTTTGCCGCGCGGCTTCGCTCCCGCTCTTCCCTACTTCAGCCTACTATACCCTACTCTGCCCTACTCTACTCTACTCTACCCTACTCTACCCTACTCCACCCTACTCTACTCTACTTTACCCTACTCTACCCTACTCTACCCTACTCTACCCTACTCTACTCTACCCTATTCTACCCTCCTCTACCTTACTCTACCCTACACTACCCTACACTACCCTACACTACCCTACACTACCCTACACTACCCTACACTACCCTACACTACCCTACACTACCCTACACTACCCTACACTACCCTACACTACCCTACACTACCCTACACTACCTTACACTAACCTACTCTACTCTACCCTACACTACCCTAATTTTCATTTTTTTTCCATAAGAACCTTCTCCTCATAATAACGAACACAACAAAAAAAAAAAATTAGCGAAATCGGTCCAGGCATTGTTGAGTTATGCGCTTACCAACACATTTTGCGATTCATTTTTATATTATAGATAAGTTGATAAAAATGCTATGCAATAGCTTTACCGCGGCAGTCCCCGAGTGCCACACGTCTTTTTTTTATGATTTCTCCGGCTCTTGAGCAGAACGGGAAGGCCTGTCAGACTTTTACTGACTAAAACTCACTCCTGCTCCTTCTTTGCTTTCGTTCTAGGATACGTGTACTCCGGGGGTACTCGTTCGTACAACCAATGTAGCTATCTGCAGTGTTGTTAGTTAAAGAAGATGTTAAAGACTAGATTTTTATTTATGTCATCATTAGGTTTTGTCGACAACTTCACCCGCTGAAAGCCGATGCTGTCATTATCAAGTCTCTGAAAAACTCATTAAAAAATGCCGGGAAACTGCAAGTTCCTCTTGAGAGATCGCACCTGTGTAGCAAAATTCCAGTTTTATGACAATAAGAAATTATATATTATTCAGGGTTTTTTTTTTATTCCACAACTATCACACAGCGCCGTCTAGTCCCAAGCTAAGCAGAGCTTGTGTTATGGGTACTAGACAACTGATAAACATACTTATATATTTCTAAATACATACATATTATAGATAAATTACACCCAGACACAGAACAAATGATCGTGCTCATCACACAAATATTTGTCCTGGGTGGGAATCGAACCCACGACCTCCGGCATAGCAGTCAGGGCCACTAACCACTAGACCAAACAGGCCTGTCAAAAATTATTATGGCCACCTCCGAGAATGTTACTAGTTAATAAGAAATTCTCTAATAGTCCACTCTATCAATGCAGTGAGCATTTCAACAAATGTTTGTTTAGCTTTCAATCACTGTTAGAGCTTCAAATAACCCCATCGGTCAAAGTTTTGAATATTCGGTGTGGAATTGAAAAATAAATCGTTTACACATATACAAATAGAAATCCAATACGATTTTATAAATTAGTCGCAACATATTTATGAAATCGTATTGGATTTCTATTTGTTTTGAAAAACTAAACCTGTATTGGAACTAGAAATATTGGTAATAAAGGACATCGACAAATCAATACGTGAATTAAAATTCATGGACTTATTTCTGTCTTATCTGTTTGGAATTTTTTTCGAGAATTTTTAATTTTTCTAGTTATATGTGCATGCTATGGCATCCTGTAACTGAAGGAGCGCATGTTAAAGGACGTAGCTCGCAGTCCGACCGTCCAGTATTTGTCCGGACAGAGCCCAAGTCGTCGACGGCGCGCACTGTTCCCGAGCGCCTCAAAGAGTTGTCAGCTACCGTAGTGGCCCAGCTGGGTCGAAGCCTACTGGGGCTAGAATCTGTTTCCGAAAGGGAGGTTCGGCTTCGTTATGAAAGCCAAGAAGGAACGGGGTGGGTTTATTCTATTATGTCTGTGTGACCTTTGTTGGAGATAAATAAATAAATTTATGTATTTTATACATTTCCTTTAAAACAAACACATTAAAAATATTAAGATTAGTTCGCAGGTTTCGGAAGCAGGCTCCAGGTTACTGTGTAGCGGTTAAGTCTCCATAGACAGAAACCTTATGGAAGCCGAATCGATAAATATTGCCTTCTGTATCAGGCCCTTGATTCAAATGTTCAATAATAGTTTCAACAGTTTGTCATTAGTGTATTGCGTGCTAAGCCGAGATATTTGATTTGTTCCTCTTTCTTAGTTTTCTCGAAGTTCTTGTTGCATTATATGCAGACTGAAAATGTTGTAAATGCACAGAATCTAACTAATACTTACAGAAGTGTTATAATAGCCTAAATAAGTTCTTAACAAGAGATTCTGTTATATCAATATTGTAGAATATTTGAAGATTCACGCGATGTAGATAGGTAACAATTTAGCAATATAATAAAGACATTCAATAATAAATGAGTTATTAATTAATTAAAAATAAACCATATTTGTAGAAATCTTGCACATTTAATCTAGATTCTAAATGAAGAAAATTATTTCCAAAAACATTAAAGGTAATAAAAACGCATAATTTCTGGAACAAGTTTCATGAAATATTCGAGTAAAAGATGAAATTACCGAATGCCAACAGAGCGTTCAGGCGTTATAATTTTTTTCTGCGTTGCCTTTTTGTCAAACAATGCGTTGGATGAAACAATACTCCTCCTAATCAAGTTGATAATCTGCAATCGTTAGGACTAGTAGAAAACTTCAAAGAGCGGGAGATAGTGTCAGACTCTTACTGACTAAAAACCCATCCCGTTCATTCAAGCCTTCATACCGGGGCTCGAGCGCCCTTTCAGATAACCCTGGCCACAGTAACAGGAATGACGTCATCTCAGTCACGTGGTCAGAACAAATGAATCGGGGGCGTGGCCAACTCGAAGCATTTGACGCAAATGAAACGGTTGTAACTTGACTAGGGGGCAGCAAGCTTTTAAACCATGCTCTCGTATACGCCATTTGTTTATTAAGAGGGCCATTCCCACTTGTCAATTCTCAACGTGAGCATGATGACAATTGACAAATGAGGAATGGCCATCTTAATAAACAAATGCCTAAAAGGAAGTAGTGTAGTCAACAAACGTTCAACATAGGTACTGATATCATAATATCTAATTTTCTAAACGAGCTGGTAATCACAGAAACAGTTATTAAAGCACAGCTGTTTATTACGAACAGTTTCCCCGTATAATCCCATATTCAGCTCAATTGTTCCCATGGGCCGGGACTAGCAACTAATTGCGAACCACAGTGTAAACTAGCTGGGTAATTAAAACTTTTGTATTTTATACAATTTCAAAGTAAGCAATGGACTCTGTGAGAATTGTCGTGTCGGTTAGAAAAGAAGAAGGAAAGAAAAAGGGTTTATTTACGTCAAACATGTCGCATAACTTAAAATTAAATAAATAACAATATCGACGTACGTCGTACGATTGCGTCACATCCGCGCAAAGCTCAGCAAAATGCTGAGGCTCATGTAAGACAGAGCCACAGTGCTTACATGTTTCATTTTTTTGTAAAAGTTTTTTTATTTCACACTCTTTCACACCGGTTCCATCGTCAGATCAGTTCGATAGTACCTCATAGCAATTTTAATAAGTCCAAACTAGGGATGTTATGGATATGAGATTTCGGATACGGATTGGATACGGATATAGAAATGATTATTATACCGGATACGGATACGGATATGAAATTATTTCAGATTATCCATTAGTTTCGGAAATATAAAAAGCTAAAAATAGTTCATTGTTACACTAGGGGTGAAAGTAACTCATTTCGTCCCGAGAAGGAGTTGGCGGGCGAGCGAAGCGAGGTCGCTAATTCGAGGGACTAAATTGATTACTTTCACCCCGAGGTAAACACTGTGTTTTTCATTACGAATACGAGGAAACAAAAATAAAAAATAAAGTTTGTAAAACCTTAGTCGTCGTACCTATGATTTTAAGTAGGTATTTTTCTTCTGATTTAGGCGATAAAAGGTATTCCAGTACTGCTTTAGCCTCTTCTCTTATGAAATTAGGTGTTAAATCACTATTTTGATCTGATAAACATAACGTGTTAATATAAATCTCGTTGCACGGAAATGTAAACAAAACTCTAAAAAACCAACGACTGATTGCCACTTTCCCGCCATTTTGTTTTTTTTTTATGCGTCCGGTCAGCTATTCAGCCTCATTAATGAAAAATTAGAAATCTATTGTAATCTTTTAAAAATAAAGTATTTTAAAGAAATAGTTGAATAAATAAATCACTTAAAATATAACATTATTTAATTAACACTTGTTTTTAAGTTATTTCAATTTTATATCGCGCTGTGATTGACTGGCTGTATGGAAAATTGGAACATGGTTCAATAGAAATGTGAAGATTGAACTAGTTTTTTTTTAATAATTTGACAGCTGTCAGTTGTAAAGTAAAACTCCCTAGGGATGAAAAGTATCACTTTCAGCCCGCTCCTCAGGCAACTTCAGACCTACTTTCAGAGTATGAGTAATGAAAAATGGTTTTATTTGGTAGGACCAACAGAAGAAAACAAACAATGCGCGCGTGTGTCGGCCGCTGCCCGGCCGATCAACAAAACAACCTGTCATAACGTGTCGCAATTAGGCTTTGCCCCTATCCGATATTATCCGAAACTTTTATTTCGGATTCGGTTATGGTTATGGATATTATTTTATATCGGATATCCGATAGTTTCGGACCGTAAGGTTATGGAGCTCCCTAACATTCCTGGTCCAAACATGGCTAGGATACATTGATTAATTACGGAGTTCCGGAGGAAGATGTCCAAGATCACTTTGATACATTGAATTGGATTCTTATTTTCTCTCGATGAAATATGACGATACGAAGAATCCTTGTACATACCATTTCTAATTTCAAGATAAACAAATAAACAACAAGCAAACTAATCAATGTCCTTTATTTTGAAGTGTTTTTTGTGTATCTTCTATTTCAATGGACTATCAACAGTTTTTTATCGTGATATACTACATCGAAATTACAATTAAGATATAACTAATAATTTATAATAGCTCATAAATTATAATTAATTATTGTCTCATCAGGGTTAATGTCTTTCACGTAGATAATAAAATACGAATACTGATAACCTTCCTTACTCTCTCTCTTTATCAGCAATCTTTGTATTCCGGTTTTTTTTTACTGTAGGTAGGTACATCAGTGGTGACTGCAGGACTGGTGCCTGATGATTTTAGAAAATTCCTAACTATGAAAAGAGTTTTTGTCGGCCTGTTGAGAAATTATTGAAAAAAAAAATTGATTTTTATGCCATAGAAATATATTTTGATATCTGGTATTGACAATAATAAAACACATTAATTAACCAATTAGAGACATAAGGATCAGCTTATTTTTTCAGATAATCCGTTCTGCGCTTGGGATACAGGATTCATACGTTCATTTATGGGATTGAATTCCCTAGTTCTACTCGTGATCAAATTCTATGTAATTCGTCCAGCCATCTCCTTGACCCCGTTACATTGTCCCAAAGTATCAGCTCCAGCGAGGCGAACCTTAAATATCTGGGTCCCTGGGTTAACAATGTTAACACTAATTAGTGGCCCACCTAATCATTTCCCAGTCACAGTCATTTGTAGCTACTTTATTAGTCGTATTTTTTTAATTTTATTTTTTATTTAATTTTATATAAATACATTGGAAGAGATGCTGCTGGCCTTTTTTATTACAAGCATGGCAGTTGAGAGATTGTCATGCTCACTCAAATGTCTCGCTGATGGTGGCACGTGTTATTGTGTCATTCAGCTCCCTACAAAATGTTTGAGCTGAGTGGGGCTGATACATGCGTCATGCTCGTGAACGGGCGCCGTCAGTTGAGACTGGTCATCTCTTAGCTGCCAGTGGCTTAATTCAATTTCTATTTTTTTTTTTTTTTTAATTCCATAGCTTCATTGTGCTCACATAATAGAAGCAACAAGAAATATGTAACGAAGATTAATGTAACTCAATATTATTTAAAAGAGTGTTCATGGAGTTTCTTGCACGTTCTTCTCCATATAGATCTACGCTTTGGAACGTGAAATTTGGCTTCAATTGTTTGACTGACCGACATTTTGGCAATTCAAAAGTGCCTTTTTGAAAAAAAAATGTCGAATCCGAGTTTTTTTCGATTTTTTGCATTTGCTGAGAAGATTTACTATGGTAACAAATATATTTTTTTTCACCATCGGAAAGTAGAGATTTCAACGAACAGACACCATATAAACTTTTTGAAAAAAAAAAAGATATTTTGACGGGTGAATTTTCGATTAAAAATTAGGGTGATTTTTCGATATTTATTCAAAATAAGGTGAAAAAATAAATATTTCTAATCAAATAAATTACAGCGTATTTGGGACATAAAAAGGTAAGTTTTCAACAAATTTCGTGTTAAAATATATTTTTTTTGAAAGAGATAAAAATAAAAAACCAAAAACATGGTTTTTTGAATTTTTCACATAAATTTTGAGGTTATGTGAAAAAAGTGTTAATACAAAAGTTTTAGATCTTTTTATTACCTACAACTTTGCCATTAGAATTTTTTTCATTGGACTTTTAGTTTTGCTGGAAATCGAGAAAAACCGTTTTTTCCCCTTAAAAAGTCACCCCCACCCCCTTCCCGACCTCAGATCGCCCGTAAATTATTTTTCCTTTCATTTTTATAATATTCTCCTCCTTTTCTAATGGGTTTCATTCTACTATTAGTTGTTTTGGTTTTAAAAATTATCGACTCTGGTCTATAAAGTAATTGCCATTTTGTCATCAAACTGTTTTCTATTTTTCACAAAGTGTGCTTGCAGATCAAAGAGAGGTGAAGGTTACAGCGAGAGAGCGTCTCCCTCCCCAGCCCTTATGTCCCGTTGTCTGAGAACACTCCTACTGATTATGAGTAACCACGACTAACTCTGCATTTGCTTAATGAATTATTTTAAATTTGTTTATTGAACTTCAAGGCCCTCTAATCTTCAAGGTTCTGGCACATTGCACCACCTTGCACCTTAGTACAGCTGCCACCACGGATATTGAACGCTGGCTTCAAATTTGCGCAGAAGTCAAAAATCGGGTCTCTTTAGGTGGTGCGGCGTGAGACGCACGGGTGGGGAGCGTCAGTGATTGGCTAGCTGCGCTTCGTGTAATAGACGACACTCGTGATTCGTTCATTACGCTTGCAGCATGTATCTAACAACAACGACGATTGGCTCCAAAATGTATGGAATGCGCAAAGCGATCCCCACTCTGATGCCGAGCCTTCAATATCCGTGGTGGCTGCTGTAGCTCAGACAGTGCTCACGGCATATGCCATGTGACGTAGGACTATATAGTCCTCAGATTAATAGAAGTACTTGTAAGCCCTTTTAGTGAACCATTTTATATTAGTAATACGACGTACTCAAAAGACTGCCCTCTACATTTATCCAGTTAAACATGTAATACATTTGTTTTTTTTTTCTAATCTTGAAAATCGACTTACTCACATGATCTTTTTTGTAATGAGGGCCGTGGCTCTTTACATCCTTAGGGCCCCGAGCTGTCGTCCAATTACCTATCCATTAGATAGATCCACTCATGCAGCTTCTTATAACTTTGGTCTCCTAATTTGCGGCCGATCTGCTCTTATCAAGTCCTATTTAAGTTAATCAACATCATAAGCTATGGCAAAGTTACTAACATACTACTCTGTAGCCGTCTAGACCACTAATTACTCAATTAGTTCTGCAAACACAACTTTACTGGTAGTAAATTGACATAACAAAAAACCATTACCGCTGCCGTGACTGTAAATATGATTCTTTTTATATTTACATTTACCAGTCGAAAAGGTCAGAGCAATACGTTTCCGAAACCGGTCAAACTTGAATTCGTTGATTAGATAATAATTTTAGCGTCAATAATGTCAATACTCGACTCCTTGTCTCTGATAAAACGTACTACGCTTGAAAAGAACAAAGGTCGACATTGGATATTGATTCTTTGTCAACATTGTTATTTACCAATTCAATGAACACTTATTTATATAGTTTTACGTATTTTTTTAGAGCAGTGGAGGCCGAGTGGTAATGCGTCCGACTTTCGAGTTGTAGGTCGCGGGTTCAAACCCTACCATGCGCATTATTTTTTGTAATTTATCTTATTACCACTGCTCTCAAAACGGTGAAGAAAAACATTGTGAGGAAGCCGGCATGTCCTTGAACCAAAAATTCGAATACATGTGATATTCACCAACCCACACTGGGCCCGCGTGGATTACGCTGGAACGCCCATATACTTTCTTTGCTTTATAATGTGCTATTAAATCCTTGTACCCCGTTTTATCTTAAAGAACGTTTTCAGTTCCTTATTGACACACATAGTAGGTCCTTGAGATCATCGGAAAACCTAAAATTAAGTAAGTATGCGCGCGCATTCCACTACCTTTTTTTTTTTTTTTTTTTCGATGGGAAAAATCATCTTATGACAACCCCCGCTCTTGGGCGGAGCGGGAGATAGTGTCAGACTCTTACTGACTAAAAAACCCATCCCGTTCCTTCAAGCCTTCATACCGGGGCTCGAGCGCCCTTTCGGATAACCCTGGCCTCAGTAGGCTTCGACCCGGCTGGGTCCCTGCTGTTGCTGACAACTCCTTGAGGCGCGCGGGAACAGCGCGCGCCGTCGACGACTTGGGCTTGGTCCGGACAGTTACCGGACGGCCGGACAGCCAGCTCGCATTCCACTACCTTCGTTGACAAATCTTTCACAATTCAAGCTGCACGTTTGTGGAATGCGTTACCCTTAGAAGTAAGGCGTGCTCAAACGCTACCAACATTTAAAAAGATGGTGAAGGAGCATTACCTTTCTCTTCGATATATTTTTCTTCTCCTGGTTCAACTATATATTTGATATTTATTAGTATTTTTTTTTTTTTGTATTGTATGTATGTATTTGTGTTAATGTATCTTGTTAGTATTATATCTGATGTTTGTACACTGACAACCCTTAATCTATCTCCTTTCTCTCAGTCCATCCAAAGGTTGTTTGTAAGAGATCGCCGTGTGAGATAAGACCGCCCATTGTGCACTTATTGTTTTAAATGTTTGTCCTGTATTTTTGTTTATTTGGTGTACAATAAAGATTATAATAAATAACTAATAAATTACGGCCCGTTACCTCTCCTAGAGAGGAGGCCTGAGTCCCTGCAGTGGTGACACTGGTGATAGTGATTTTTTTAGGTGGAAAGTCACCAAACAGTTCAAGCTCTGGGTGGAGTTAGAATGTCGGATTTTTACTGACAAAACCTACCTGTGCAGGGGCGTAGCCAGGACTAAAGCTAGAACTACATTAGACCGATGCTCATGTGTAACACGCCTGATTTGTACGAAGAACGACGTCGCGTGGGGTGTGTCGAGTGTAGCTTCCATAGTCTAGTTTCCATATAACATCTATGGAGACCGACGCGCCAAGTCGTGTGTGGCACACGTGTGAGCAGTGTAGTTAGATCTACCTTAATTTTGACGTGGGCGAAGACAATTCAAAGAGGTCTTTTTCTTTCATAAATTCAAAAACGAGAAAGCGACTGTTGCAACCTTGTTTCTGACCACATCTTCTTACCATCAGGTGAAAAAGTGGTCTTGCGTGAGACTATCAATAAAAAAAAATCAAAGTCATCGCTTGTTTAAGGCCCCTATAAGTGCGAGGCTGTGGGTGAGGTCCCCCTTCGCCTACATCTACCTACGCTACTGCACCTGTGTTCCTACCGTCACTCCTTGCGTTTTAGGACCACGGTAAGTCTTTCGAATAATCCTACAATTTTTATGTATTTTGTTTTATTTTTATTTTATCTACGTATCTAGTTTTAATATCTGTGTACCTATTAAGGTCATGTCATGACTAGATGTGCGGTCTGATTGTATAGAATGTGTGATGAAACAATGCTTTCAAAAACCAGAAAAACATCAAAAGTCCAAACACCATTGAGTTTGATCATGGAAAAATAAAAAATCAATATATACTCGTACTTATATATTAGACGCTTAGCTATCATGTTTACTAGTCAACAAACGCTAGCACAAAACAGTCCACTATCAATAGATCACTGAAAAGTAAACAAAACCACTTGATAGCCCGAGAGGATTTTAATGACCCATATACCTGCAAAACATCCATCATAACTTGACACCAAACAACAACGCTAGTTGCGAAAACAATTTCCAAATTCTATAAAGTTTCCTTTAATGCCATAGACCATGTTGTGTTGGTTACATTGTGTTCATACATTTGAGTGTTCGTGTAATGATTGGCAAGCGAGGCCGTATTGTGTTCAATACAAAGCCGTTCTTTGAAGTTCTCAATGTCTGGTTACCATTAAACGCTGATCAAATGCCTCCTAACTGTGCTTCTTTATTCAAAGTGACCTTCAGAATTTTCCTGTTTGTTGGCATGAAGGGGGAACATGTGCTGTTTGATTGAAGATGACTGATAAAATGGAAGCTTGGATTAATTTAACCACTGAAGGAACATAGGAGAGAATTCTGATACTGAGCGAGAGAGTCTTATTTGATAATGACCAAAAAAAAAGAAGTTAGGCGCGGGGCCAATATTTCTACACGATTTCTGAGTTACAAAGGGGTCAAACTATATATCGTCGCCCTCCCCGCTAACTGTCGTATCTCACAAACTGGCGTATCTACACTGATATTACCAACGTGTTCATAACATTATTTCGAATAAGTTCTCTCTAATCGTCGTATCTGTTTCGTTTACCGTTTAGAAGATTATCACGTATTTTGTTTTGCGTAAGTGCAAAGAAAGGGAATAATACCCTTACTACCTTCGTACCTTAAGGCTTTAGGGCCATTACTAACTTAAAGAATAAGCCAAGAGCGATATAAAACACTTATTGATTCATTAATATGCTCCAGCTAACACAACTACAGAAACATGATTGTAACGCCCGAACGAAAAACGGTTGCCCTGGAAAATAAGAATTGCTAGTTAGGACAGTTAGCCAGGAGGGTGACGATATGTCCGATCTCAAGACTGTTACTGGAAATTTCCTCATGGTCTTTAATAAAACTTTGCCCCGTCACCAAACCATACACAATCGTTTAGGAATCGAGAATACTGGACCTCAAACTCTGGTTGGGGGATTTTTCGAAAGTTACTGAGGCCCTGGAACACAACTGGCAACTGAACGAACACGGGTGCGTTTTAGTGAGAAAAAAGGTTGACAGGCCATTCACGCTTTCTTCACCTCCACCCAGAGAGGGGTTTTTTTTATCTGAAATAAACTAGTGCTTGACTGCGATCCCACTTGATAGTAAGTAGTGATGCAATCGTTGATGGTTAGGAGCGCTAGTTTAGGTATTATGAGCCTATTCACTCTAGCCATGAAGACACCCAAATAATAATAATTATAATATTCCACAAATAACCACTTATTATCTAAATAACCTCTTCCAGTCGACAGCGATGCGGAGGAGTTTTATGACGCTATATTTTAGTATTCGTAGCCTTTAGTGTGTATAGTTAGGTTAAGCGTACTTAAATATATATATATTTTTTAATATTTAAGTTTATTATGTATATATTTTCTTGTAATTAAATAAATATAACTTTAAATACTCAAAAAAAAAAACCTCTTATTTTGATGATTTTCCACAAAATAGGGTGATAAACAAAATATTATATTTTCCAATTTAATCCGATCAATATATAATCATTAAGGATGACGATGATTTGATTATGTTATACTGGTTGTGATCGTTGATCCGTTTGTAAGGCTTTAGAATACGCTTAGGATTTTTTTTAAACCAAGTGACCTCTCTCATCAAATCATCGTCAAAAACGATTTGGAAGTTAAGCCAATAAAACGGCTTAAAAAAACGGAGGTTTTTGATTCGATAATATAAAAAAAAAAATACTATCTCAGAACCCCATTAGTTACGAACTGACTAATTTCAAAAATATTTTTTAAAGATTCGATTTTTACCTACGTCCAAATTGGCCCCATTAAAAAAAAAAAAATGCCCTGATGATAACTTATAGAAATATTATTATTCTTTATTTGTGTGTCCTACCCATATCCTGTGTACTAACTCCACTTTCTTTTAGTACTATAAAAAAGTATTATACTAGTAAAAAGATAAACCACAGGAT
Organism: Mythimna albipuncta; assembly: GCA_929112965.1. Classification (NCBI taxonomy): domain Eukaryota; kingdom Metazoa; phylum Arthropoda; class Insecta; order Lepidoptera; family Noctuidae; genus Mythimna; species Mythimna albipuncta. The sequence goes on from OV815969.1 coordinate 17,031,202, forward strand.
ATCACCCTTTGCGGTCGACTGACTTAGTTACTTTTAGCCAGATGGGTTTGTGCAGTGTCGACGAGCCATCTGTTAGAATTTGTAGGAATAACCATAACTTCCCACAACCAACTATTCCAACCAATCCACTTCCAAGTTTCCAACCTATTGACCCAAATCGGACATCGACAACAGACGACCATCGAATCGAAACTACCAAAACGCATCGAAATCCGATAAGTTTAATGAGTTGTGACGAAGGACATGTGAACTTAATGCGTCTTTATGTCGGCCATCACACGTTAACGCGGCCATAAATCATTAAACGAATCCCTGCTGGAACGTGTCGGCAGAGAATGCAATTAATAGTTTGCAGATGTATATTTATTGTGCCAGTGACTGAAAAGTTGAAAGGGAATCGTTTGATTTTGGTATGATCATATGAAGAAGAAGAATGAAACGTATGTTACTAAAAGTAATATGAGTGTGAGTAAGGATACATGGAGTTGGAGGCTAAAGAAAAGAAGTATGGTGTGAGCAGTGATACGAAAGAAAAGTTAGTTAGTGATAGCGTGAAAAGTGACAGGACAGAATGGAAGAAAAAAACATATTGCGCCGACCTTAAATAACACGGGACAAGGACAGGAAGATATATTCCCATAATATAATACACAACTATCACACAACGCCGTCTAGTCCCAAGCTAAGCAGAGCTTGTGTTATGGGTAAGTACTAGACAGCTGATAAACATTCTTATATATTTCTAAATACATACATATTAAAGATAAATTACACCCAGACACAGAACAAATGATCATACTCACCATATAAACATTTGTCCTGGGTGGGAATCGAACCCATGACCTCCGGCATAGCAGTCAGGGTCACTAACCACAAGACCAACAGGCATGTCAAGATGTTGCTGAGATATATTTTTATTGTTGGTGTTTGCTTGCTTTAATAGGTTGTTGATTTTTAAATACAAAGGCTTGGATTTGCCAAACATTACGGTGATCTTTCATGCTACGTACAGCATTTTTTTTTCTTGTGCCCGATATCGTCGTTCCTACCACTCTGGGTGGAGCAAGAGGGAATGTCAGACTTTTGAGTAACAACTACTTTTTTTTTTTTTTCGGCAGGAGTGGGAAATCCTCATGGACGGCCAGGCTGCCTCACAAACGAGCCAGTCTGGGCAGTGTCAGACTCCTACTGACTCCACACTCCTGCCTTACATTTAAACCACAGACATGACGTCCGTGCTCTTGTTTAATAGTTCTACATTGTTTGCTGCTGGGCAACTCCACGTGCAAGTGGCGTCACTCCAGAGCACTTAAGCTATTACAGTAAATCCCGTCTAAATTTAATGGCTGAGAGGCCATCAGCCCGAAGCGATACCCAAGCAACAACGAGTCATAAACGCATCAAAGATCAGGGTTCTCCCAACCTTCAACACACATACAACCCCCCGCCACACCAAGCAGACGGCCCCCCAGCTCCAGATACATAACTATAATTAATATTATACAATACAATACACACATCAATAACCATAAATATCTCTGTAGGAAGGACATTTGATTTTTTTTTTGTTTTTTTTTTTTCCCACTTAGTTTCATAATACAGTCAACGTTATGTAGGTATATGTCTTCAACCGCTGTTTATCCTCCCCAAGACCGGTCGCTGTTTTACGTTAAAAACCAACCGCCCCGAGCAATACCCACGTCCGTCGTCCAAAGCTATTTCAGCCCGTTATTGCCTAAGCAGGCGAATCAGTGCCTCGACGACTGTTTAGCAACAACTACTTAGTTGTCTCTTGCGTTTAAAGATCGCGGTAAATTTTCCGAACAATCCTTCAAGCTCTGGTAGGCACCATAACTCTCTTAGGCATATGTCGAACAAGACGGGCCGTCGACCCGGTGTTAGTTTTTATTTGACGGTGACGACGAAAGTCGCTCCACGACTTCCGACGTCTAGGTCGTCTCCTGCAGAAGCCGGGGCGTGAGGATAGTCTTCTCCTTACGCTTTTCGTCACCACTTTAATCAATTTCAGCCGAAAAACGTCCATTGCTAGATATAGGCCACCCCTCGGTCCTGTGTGTCTCGCATCCAAAGGCTTCATGCGACCCTCACCAGACCATCGATAGTTCCTTGAGAAACCTTCCGACAAACCAAAACAACCAGAAAAGGATAGTACTATTCGTCCTCTATAGCCCTGTCTCCCTCATACACCGAATTCATGATGATTTTATGACTTCACAGTACCGTCTAGCGTCTGACCTAACCTCATTTAGCTCAGTGGTATCTCTGAGGCATTTTAGGCCCTGAAGGCGTGAACGCAGTGGTCGTAAACGCAGAGGTAAATGAACTCTACCTGTTGAATGTTGAATTGCTCAGGCACTGTATCGTCTAGTACCTGCTTATTAACTAAAGCAAGCATAATTTAAGCCGTGATTAAATCTATTAATAGAGAGCGATTTGTGGATCTTTGATTTATATGATGTGTGGGCGATACGTATTGGAATATCTAAGTACTAATATCGTTTGTAACAAGTTTCCTAATTATTGGGCGAGATATGATTGGATTTTGAAGGTGTTAAAGAGCTTTTGGATAGCTTTCGGCGTTTGAAAGGAATGACGTAGGAGACATGGTTTTAGTAAACTATTGAACACCAGATTTTAAGGTATAAAATTAGCTTTACTATTAATTTATTATTTATTAATAGTTTATTTTATAACATGAGACATTAAAATAGGAAACCAAAAACTAAAACACGTATCAAATTTTAGCTGTAGTCGACAAATATGAAATACTCGTACTTTTTAACATGTCTTCATCAATATCGAAGTTATAATGCTTCAAAACTCTTAATAAGAGAGAAAAACCCGACATGGAATCTGACGTCCAAGCCCATCAGGCTAGTCCAGCTGCCATAAATGGAGTCTTAGCGAGAACGAGACATGTTTGTTTAAAATTGTTATATCTTGTTTGCTTTCCTACAAATTTTGATGTTGTTTTCACAGTTAGTATTCTGTTTTTGTATATCTTCTTGTGTGTAAAAGTCAAAGTCCTGACTCACTCACAGGCTCATCAACGTTCAGCCCCAAGCCTGGACCCACAGAACTGAAGAAAGAGATTAGAATGGCCTTGAGGGCGGGGCAGAAGTGCCACAATGTAGTGCAAAGCTCATAGTTCAACTACCAATAGCAAACTTGCGATCTAAGTGTGCGTGGTGTTATAGTTGCGTAATGCGCGTTAGTATTGGTTTATTGCCTGTAGTGGAGTTAAAGGGTATACCCAAGCGGCGACACTTGTTGAAGTACAAATCGAAAAGTATTTCCTTTTTAACCTCTTTATATAATAACCATTAAATAGAGTTCTGTGGATAACACGTGCTGATAAAATTGATTCACAGTTAGATTTTGAGCTTTTTTTTACTAAATAAATGAAAAATGTCAAATGAAAAGGGCTGGGTTTTTAGTCAGTAAAAGTCTGAATCTATCTCCCGCTTCAACCAAAAGCGGAAATGACATCCCATTGGATGATTTTCCCACCTAAAAAACGCCTAGCAATTATAAGGCTGCTCTTAATTATCAAGGAAGACGGCAGTGAATGTCTACAACATCGTCAGATATTTATTTAATTACAACTAAGTTCGAAGTTCATGAACTAATAATAGTTTGATTTAAACCTTCGCAACTTCGGACTTTGAAGTAAGCTGTGCCTAACTTTAGCATTATGCATTCCTAAGAAACCTTATTCAATGGGTAGGTCCAACGTGGGTGGAATAATTCCAGTAGATTTAGGGCCAGTCTATTCAATTAAACGTCTTTGTGATTTAAATGGAATAATAAATTAATGTTATTTAGTTCATATCTGACCTCTAAATGGCAAGCGAGGCGATTTAATGGAAGTTTCAACTTTTGCTTGTTAATCGTTTTTAGAGTTCAGTACCTCAAAAAGAAAAAAACTGAACCCTTATAGGATTACTTTCTTGCCCGTCTGTCTGTCTGTCTGTACGTTGTATGTCTGTTTGCCAAGACCCTTTCTCTTGAGAACTCGTGTAGATTTCGAGTTGAATTTAAAACCATATATTATCGTCCGGTCTGCGGTCCTGCGAAGCTGTGAAAACATCAAACTTCTGAATTAAGGAAAAATTTATATAAAAAAAATTCATAGGGAACTTCTCCTTGACCTAGAATCTTGAAATTTTGAAAGCAAGGTTTTATAGCACAAGTATAGGAATAAATCTGAAAACTATTTTGTAGTTACGTCACTAACGTCACATTTTTTTTTTGTGATTCGAAATGTCTTTCAAGATTCCATTCCGGAATTGAACTATTTACAGTAAGTTTGTACGCTTTGCGCATTCCATACATTGGCGAGCCAATCGTCTTCTTTGTTAGATACATGCAGCAACGCAGGGAACGAATGAGGAGTGACGTCTATGTTACGACGGCGTGGCCAGCCAATCACTGACACTCCCGGCCCCCGCGTCTCACTTCACACCACTAAAGAGACCAAATATTTGACTTCTGCGCAACCGCTCAAGATCCGTTATGGCAACTGTACTCTTGTTATCTATTAATATTCTAAAGAAGAAAAGTTTGTTTTGTTTTTTTTTTCTTGTAATCTCTGAAAGTACTGGGCTGATTGCTAAAATTTTTTCACTGATAGAAGCTGCTGAATTCCTGAGTGACATAGGTTATATTTTATGTATGTGGGTGAATCCGCGGGCAAAAGCTAGTAACTAATATTATTTACAAATAGTCACACGTACTACATCTACTAAGTACTCCACATTGTTTAAAACTAATCATGATCTTGTTGCTGCATTCCTTTTCGTTTATTTAATCAACACTTAGCATTAGTTTTGTTTACATTGTTGTTGCATCTTGCATACCATAAAGAGTAGTCATTTATTTATACTCAGAAAAATTCCAAACCTGTAAGACTGTTGACACAATGATGCCAGCGATTCTATGAATCCCCATAACGGATCTTGAGCGGTTACGCAGAAGTCAAATATTCGGTCTCTTTAGTAGTGCGAAGTGAGACGTGGGGGCGGGGAGTGTCAGTGATTGGCTCGCTGCGCCATCGCATCGTAGACATCACTCATGACTCGTTCCCTGCTCTTGCTGCATGTATCTAACAACGAAGACGATTGTCTCGCCAATGTATGGACTGCGCAAAGCGATCCCCACTCTGACGCCGAGCGCTCACGATCCGTTGTGCCTACTGTATACCGTAAGGGTCAACTCACACCAAAAGAGCGTCGAAGCGCAGCGAAGCGGATCGCAGTTTCAGTGTCATATGAGTTTTAACTTTATTTTCATAGCTATAATACTTATTATCGCATGAGAAACTCGAACGAGTCGCGCGGATACCCGCGGCGCCGCGGGAGTTCCAGCGAATTCTATGAACGGTAAACGGGTCGCTGCCCTTCGCCGCTCTTTCGGTGTGAGTTGACCCTAACTTTTACTCGGCTAAAAATATCTATCCAACAATGTATCACACATAATGTAGGTATTTTAAGATGGGCCAAAGATTTGCATTCTCCTTTTAGAATATACAGCCTCATTTTTAGTACTCGTCTATGTGAAACCTGAAACACCTGTATAGTATTTTTTATGTAAACAATCTATGTACAAAATTTCAAAACTGTATTATGAAAAAATTACAAAGTTATAAGCCATCTTTTCTTTTTTTTTATGGTGGGAAAAGTCATGCATTGACATCCCCCGCCCTTGGGCAGAGCGGGAGATAGTGTCAGACTCTTACTGACTAAAAGACCCACCCCGTTCCTTCTAGCCTTCATACGGTTGGTGACATAAATACATGGTCACCGGACCATCCGGGCGACTGAGGGGTTGTTTTGCTTCCGCACCGAGCTGTGCACTTGCTCATAATGCCCGCTATGATCTGCCGTGATCCGTTTTGTACTTAGTGACGGTGGTATCCAACTAGTGACATTTGTAATATTTTTAGGGAAAAATATAACATGATGTAAAAATGATTGGAATCGTGACCTAACTGAATTTAGGTACTGATTCTGAACAAACTATATTCAGGTTTTAAATATACTAAAAATAATGTTGTATATCTCACGAGAACTTCCACACTGTCATGGTGCACCAGTGTTCCAAATCCACTCAGCGATTAAATTGAGATGTGATGAATATTAAACAGCCAAACGTCTAGACTTTCATGTCTAAAATTAAGTACTACACGACTGGATTTAATAACCACTAACTAAAAATCATTATAATTATAATTTCAGCTGTAAGACGTCTACGACTGAATATACGCTAAGTGTCGCAATAACGACCGTCCGGTAACCGTCGGGTCCGGGCCCAAGTCGTCTACGGCGCGTTTTGTCAGTTAAAGTCTGACACTATCTCCGGCTACGCCCAAAGGGCGGGATATCATTGGAAGATTTAACCCACCAAAAAACAAAAGCCTTGTAATGAGACTCATTGTAAAATAGTAGAGGCCTTACCATGTCGTGGTAAAATGTTAGGCGTGCAAGCGAGAAAGAGAGATGGAGCTATACACCCTAATAGTTCCATTCCTTTAACAGTTCAGTTTAGGTCGACAAATGGATCGCGTTAAGAGCTCGTGGTTAAGGTCTCAGAACTTTACATTAATTGTATGTTAAAGTACTCTGTTGGTGAAAAAGTTTACACGCTGACTACATAACTGTTTAGTAAAATGAATTATGCATAGCTCTGACTGAAATGGTTCGTCCTATACTTCTTTCAAAGTTCTGCTGTAAGTTGAACCGAGTTGCAAACTTCTTTTCAACTAAAATTCCATCATTCAACTTTAGTGGACGCTTGCAACCATAAAGGTATGCGTAATGAAAATTTTGCATAAGAATGAATCATCTTTTCATGTTTAAATTCATGAAAAATGTACTCTTTTCATGTCTTCATGTTTTTGGAAACGTAAAAAAACATTTGAGAGAAATGTGGAAAAATTTTGCTGTCACGAAGTTTTTAACCGACTTCAAAAAGAAGGAGGTTTTATGCTCGGCTGAATACTTATATTTTATTTTATGTGTTCACCAATGTCTCGGTCAACTGTGGCCCGATTTTGAAAATAATATTTTTGATTGATAGGTTATGTTTCCGAGTTGGTCCTATAGAAATATTGTTACGATCTGATAATGAACTTTTAAGATATGGAACGGAACTCTTCATGGGATCACAATAGAACTGTTGTAACAAGTAAAATTGCTTTGTTCATACGTGTAGTGGAGGACTGACTGAAAGAAAAGAGGGACCATATATATCGTAATGACATATGAAGGTAGACAACGGAACTCTATAATAAATATGTAACCTAACCGTGTTTGGAATTATTAGAATTGTCATGAGATGCACTCTGGCTGTAAGGTACCATCGAGCTAATCTGATGATGGAAGTTAGGCACGGAAACTCTGTTATAAAACAATGTATCCTAGCCGTGGCTTAGCTTATTTGAATTGTCATGAAATGTTCTACTTATTAAATTCTATAAGTACCTTACTATAGAACTTGCACATTTTAAGCTTGACTGAGGGGTACTTTTTAGTTGTGGTACTACGAAGGCAACTAAGAAGTGTAAAATAAAAAACGCGTTCAAACAAACAAATAAACAAAGTCTTTAGCTATAAAAAGAGTATACAGATATAGTGCAAATGTGACATGAGACCTAACCCATAAAAAGAGGTCCATAAGGAAGAGTTTTTGCAGTACGTACAGCTGCCACCACGGATATTGAACGCCCGGCGCCAGAATGGGGATCGCTTTGCGCATTCCATACATTGGCGAACCAATCGTCGTCGTTGTTAGATACATGCTGCAAGCTCAATGAACGAATCACGAGTGTCGTCTATGACGCGATTTGCAGCGAGCCAATCACTGACGCTCTCCGCCCCCGCGTCTCACGTCGCACCATCTAAAAAGACCCGATTTTTGAGTTCTGCGCAACTTGAAGCCAGCGTTCAATATCCGTGGTGGCAGCTGTACCTAACTTTCACCCGCTGAAAGATTACCAATGAATTAAAAGTCATCAACATCTACACTAGGTAATACAATAAAGAGGTAAAGTTTTTTTTTTTTTGCAGAAGGTAATTTCTACAGCATAGAATAGAATAGAATAGAGTAGAGTAGAATAGAGTAGAATAGAATAGAATAGAATAGAATAGAATAGAATAGAATAGAATAGAATAGAATAGAATAGAATAGAATAGAATAGAATAGAATAGAATAGAATAGAATAGAATAGAATAGAATAGAATAGAATAGAATAGAATAGAATAGAATAGAATAGAATAGAATAGAATAGAATAGAATAGAATAGAATAGAATAGAATAGAATAGAATAGAATAGAATAGAATAGAATAGAATAGAATAGAAATGCTTTTATTCGATACAGGCACATCACAACGGTTACATACACAAAGTAAACAAGAATAAAAGTACAAAGTACGCCGAGCATGCCCGCACCGAAAGGGTGACCACCTCAGCATTATAATAACTGGGCGTTAGACACCTAGCGCATTTCTAAAAGTACCTACTAGTGCGATAGCTAAAACTTTTCACAGATAGAAAGTGGCTTTATTCCTGAGTGACAGAGGATATATTTTATGTACGCCGGTGAAGCCGCGTGCAAAAGCTAGTCCAGTATAAATGCGGTTTTACTGAGGTAATTTATGTACAATTCTACACCACCCTTTAGATACTAAGTAGTCTGTTTCTTATATGGCAAAAGTTTACGTAAGTGTTTACTGTACGTGCCTAAAAAGTTGCAGAAGTACTAACTTTAGAACAACAAAAGTAAACCAGGCTTCTACATAAATACCTAACTTTATAAATGTATACCCGTACATATGTGGGTAAAAGTTAATAAGACGAATAAACTTAATTAATTAAGTGTTTACTAAGTTTCCGAACGTGTAACGAGTTTATAATAGTTTACTTTGATTTCAAAGGACTAATTTAACTTAATAGATATATCTATACTAGCTTCGGCCAGCGGCTTTGCCCACGCGAAAGTAAGTTTCCGTGTACAGATATGGCACAAAATTTTAGAAAATTCTCTCTCAGTTCTCACCTACGTGATAAGAGGAATTTTTGTGCAAAATTTCACTTAAATCCTGTAGTTGCTTATATAAGTAGATATATAAATAGATAAAATTATATTTTGCTACTTTGTGTATTAAAAACTGGATAAGTGCGAGTCTGACTCACACACTGAGAATACTGTAAAAACTTACGTTAGTAGTTCAATTCATGAATTTAGTTTCGAAGATTCTTCCGAACCGCAAAAAGGGTTATTTTATGACGTGACGACAAATTTACTGTTCACAGATTTATTCCTGTACAAATGTACATGTGCTATAAGGCCTTGCTTTATGTAATTTTTTTCCGAATTCTGTGTCAACGAGAAGTACTTACCCTACAAATTTTGATTCCCTTGAGATAGTCGAAACATAATTTATATGTTTTTGAGACCTAAACACCCGTATCTTTTTATTTGAAAACTTAGAAGTTACTAACTAGAAGAACTAACTTAGTTTAACTTTAGAAGTAACTTAGAGTTTTTAACAGCTTCAAGGGACCGCAGCCTTGAGTATATCGTTTACTTTCAACTCTTTACCTCGACGCGTTCTCTAGTTAAAGGGTCTTGACAGACAGACAGACAGACGGACAACAAAGAGATGTAACTAAAATCCAATGTACGGAACCCTAATAACAGTTAAAAAAGAATAAAGTTGCTAAAGGGCCTGTTTAACAACCGACCGACTCTATCAACCGACTTCAATAAAAGAGGAGGTTCTCAATTCGGTTGTATGAACACATTTATTGTGCGTGTAGCATATGAGTGGCATGGTGTGCCGCAGTTTGTTTCCTGATAGCTACAACCTAGGGGTATTTAAGTCAAAAGTGAAGCTGAAAAGGTTTAATTTCTCGGAAATACCAGGATACACCTTGCAAGTAGGTATAATATTATACTATTACTGTGAAGTATAATATAGAAGTATAATATTATACTATTATGTGATTTGACCATTACATATTTACTGTATGGACTTTAAAAGAAACTTTGACCCCTGAGTTCGTTTCGGTGTTTCTTCTCAGGGTAGTCAGATAGGAAACACCGGCCTCATCTAGCATAAACTGACGAAAAAAAAATTGACGTGTAAAAGTGTTTTTTAAACCTATTTACAAAATAAACATCATTTATCATTACTAAGTATTTATTGCTTTATTTCATCACCACTGCTCTCAAAACGGTAAAGGAAAACATCGTGAAGAAACTAGCATGTACTAGAACCAAAAATTCGAAGACATGTGACATTCACCAACCCGCACTGGCCGGCGTGGTGGATTACGGCCCATTTTCTTTCTTAGAGAAGAGACCTGAGTCCCGGCAGTGGGAATATTACAAAAAAGTTGATGATGATGGTGATATTGCAAGTACAACGCACTGCGTACCTAGCTCCTGTCTACGTGTGAAACGGTTCACCCAGCTTCTACGGCTTCATAACTGGATTTAGTAGAAGGGATTAATAAGCAGAGTTTAAGTCGGTAAGCCCCGCTTTTGTCAGTTGCCACCACTGCTACACGAGGCTTTATTGTAGCGTGGCGTTTCAGTAGAGATAGTTTTTTGTCGCATTTTAAATACAGCTATAATAATGACTAGCTTTTGCCCGCGGCTTCTCCCAAGTATATAAAATATAGCCTATGCTAATGAGGAATAAAACAGCTTTCTATTGGTGAAAAAAAATTTTAGCAATCAGACCAGTACTTTCAGAGATCCTACAAACAAAAAAATACAAACTTTACTTCTTTAAATTACATTAGAAATTACAAACAAAAAAATATAAACTTTAACTCTTTATAGTATGGATATTCTATTAGAGATGTGCCGTTGCCGGCAATATTGCCCGAAGTGGGAATAGTGCTGGCAATATTGCCACCGATATTAATATATTATATATGTAATAACTTTACTTCTTCATAATATTAGTGTATTCTCATAGCCCTTTTTTTATGGTGGGAAAATCATCAAATGACAACCCCCGCTCTTGGGCGGAGCGGGAGATAGTATCAGACTCTAACTGACTAAAAGCCCACCCCGTTCCTTCACCAGTAGGTTTCGACCCGGCTGGGCCCCTGCTGTTGCTGACAACTCCTTGAGGCGTGCGGGGACGACTTGGGCTTGGTCCGGACAGTTACCGGATGGCTGGACAGCGAGCTACCCATTGCTCACTGTCCGCAAGCCTGTGCCTACATTGGCCGGAATTCTCATAGCCCTAGTGGGCATCGGTCGAACTGGGCCCGTTTCCAGCGGTTTTACTGACCTCTCTTTGAGGCGCGCGTGGAACACAAGGAACACAACACGCTATCGATGACTCGGGTTCGGTCTTTAACCGATGGCCGGACGGCGAGCTACCCATTCCTCGGCGTCTGTAAACCAAACCCGCGCATACAGTGGCCGTGGACGCCGGGGGCTTTTCCTAAAACGGCAGCTGGGGCGTAGGAAGGTATGGCAAAGATGCTCTACTCGTCAAAATATTAATATTGACAAAACAATTTAAATACACAACAACAAAAATAAAAACAAACAACGCTAAGTGCTTCATCAAAGAACAAAAATTAAAGTTCTAAAAGTTGGAACAAACTTCTCAAAAACAGACAGAATTTGAAGGTAAGAAAATATTATTAGCAGGAAAACATGAACTAATCAACGTTATAAAAGTTAAGAGAACTAATTTAAAAAGTTGTTGGAATATTAATTATTCTTGTAAATCGCGTGTAATTAAGTCGTCAGTCTATTCTTCAAAATTCTGTCAAAATGAGAAAATCTATCTAGTCAACCTTGAGTTTTTATATTTTTTGTACTAACTACACCAGTGACCGGGTCTTGGTATAAGCCATGGTCCGGAGCGAGGAGGAGTGGCAGGCGGTCGCCAACTTCGGCGAAGCAGTAATGCTAGGCCTAGCGGACCATCCGGTAACTGTCCGGACAGAGCCCAAGTCGTTGACGGCGCGCACTGTTTCCGCGCGCCTCAAGGAGCTGTCAGCAACAGCAGGGGTCCAGCTGGGTCGAAGCTTACTGGGGCCAGGTTTAATTCGAAAGATAGCTCAAGCCCCAGCTTCACCAGTAAAATGAATGTAAAGGACGGACTGAAGTTCCTTCATAATATTAATTGTACATTATAGAAGTGTGCAATGTGGAATTTATGTAGAAAGGTGAGCTTAACTCAACAATAAGTTGTTTCCCAAACCTTTGATTGACTAAGAGAGATCACATTCGAGGGTAGGATCAAGTGTATCACAACAAACCCACATAAATACGTCCATCTTTCATTAGGTTAAAATATTATGCTACAAATACAGCAAAGCTACGAAAAACTTGTTATTTTCATAATTTTGAACATTATTAAACTTTCCTACTTGCGATGGCACTTCATTATAGAGTTATGAATATATTACGAATATTAAAAATAATGTAGCACAAGAATATTTAAATAAATAGCGTCGTCAATTCCAAACCACGCAGCTACTCATCAATTATGCATTGATAAATAGCAGCGTTATTGGTGTTACCATAACCAAAAATAATATTCGACTAAAAAGGATTTATTTTTGTCAAATTAAGTGCTTTATGGACTTATTGTTGAGGACGACTTAATTTGAGGCAGAAATCCTCAAATTAAGTCGTTATAGGTAAATAAATATACTTAAAAAAGATAACTTGATGGAAAAACGAAACCTGTAGTTAAAGCACCAATTCATATTTACGAAACAATATTGAGGGAATCATTGCAAAAAGTAAGTGGCTTTTTTGCTGAGAATTTATGCCTAAAATAAATTCGTTGTACATTAATAAAAAACGACCTGTTGGAAAAACGGAATCCGAAGTTAAACCGTCAATTCATATGTTGACGAAAAAATATTGAGGAAATTATTTTACAAGTCACGGAAAAAATATGTGATTATTTTTTTGATGTAAGTAATTGTTTAACAAACAAACAAACACTTGGCCTACCTTATAGTAACTAAATCTCTACTATGAATAGTGTCAACAAATCAATGAAAATCGTCAATCTTGTCAAAGGATATCATGTTACTTGGTCACATAAAAGCTTGGTGCAATGCAAATACTCTTAAAAAGTAGAATACGTCGAAGGTTCGAAATTTGAAATGGTAAGGACTATATTTTGGTTACAAAATAAACTAATCATTCAATATTTAAAAAGCGGGTATAGTAGAGTAGTGTTGGGTTTAGTAGGGTAGAATAAAGTAGTGTAGAGGAGGGTAAAATAAAGTAGTGTAGAGAAAGGTAGGATAGAGTGGGTGGAGTAGGGTATAGTGGGGATGTGTAGGGTAGAATAGAGTAATCAGTTGACAGGAACGAAGCCGCGGGCAAAAGCGAGTTATATATAAAATGATATCCAATTATATAAAGTTTTAGTACCTAAAAGGTAAAATAAACTTATCTTAAAATAACCAGAAACCATAAACCTCGTATTCATATTACAAAATTGATCAAACTAAATATTGGAACGAAAATCAAAATCTCCAATTTGGAGCACAAAGCCGTCATATCGGAGCAACACTAATAAATACGTATTAAATAGCGGCAGCTTTCGAGTTCTTTACGAGTTCGAATACGTAAGCTAATTGCTGATTAGATGAGGGAATTGGGGAAAAGTTGCCAGTTGAAATATGTAAAATCTGGCACATGCCACTTAGGCACGAATCCTCAGGCCAGCAATTGCACACAAACTGAGATATTGTTAAATTGCTTTTTGTGTATGGTAACACTGAGTTAGTGGAACACACGTTTTATTTTGCAATGTTTATAACTGATCATTTGTTTGGGGGCGAATCTTGCAAACGAATTTTAAAACAGTTACCTACCATTAATTGATTGAGCTGAAATTTTGTAGACATGTTCAATATGGATGACATCTGTTTTTTATATTTCTATGGATGACATGCATGATTATGTAACTGATATTATTCTGAATCCAATATGGGGGACTTTTAAAGATACTTGACTAGTCATTTTTTATGCACTCCCATGTTAAAATACATATTTTATTTGAATGTAATGTTTAAAAAAATATTTAAAGTATATGTGGTGTACGTTCAATAAAATCATTTAAATATTAATGATAAGTCTTTGTTTAACAATATTCCCACCTAACTGTTAGCGATGAAATGGTCGACGAAAGACCATGTTTGAATAGGTAACCTATTTATTCACTCTTGACTCAAACACCTCTAGTTTCAAGCTTCAACCTTTTGACACAGATATATTATTTCACTCTGAGTGTTGGATTTCCTCAGGAGATTCTACTTTACACTTTTAAAGCGTGATAAATGGTCCTCTGACCAAAAATTGCATCGGTATATCTTGCTCACCTTTTGGTCCCTAAGTTAAAATAAAACACTTTATGCTTCCTATGGGTATCGTTCCTGGTACAGGACGTGGGCCGGAGTAGAGATTTGCCGCTGCCGGCAATATGGGAATATAATATTTGGCAATATTGCCACCAATATTCCCAATTCATGGTAATATTGCCGGCAACAGCACATCACTAGTCCGGAGTAATAGGGAATGGGCTGCGATCGCCTCCTTCTACGAAGCTGTAATGCTAGTGAAGGAGATGACCGCATGCGTGAAGGAACGAACATCCTCACACAGCCGAGACCCCGGCTCCGACTACCAGCCACTGCAGGCGCGGGCTTGCGGATGACGAGTAATGGGTAGGTCGCCGTCCGAACCGAGCCTGAGTCGTCCACGGCGTGTAGTGTTCCACGCGCGCCTCAAAGATATGTCAGTAAAACCATAGGGGTCAGCAAGGTCGAAGCCTACTGGGCCATGGCCTCGAACGCAACTGAAGGAAAATAAGTGTAGTTTTAGTCACAAAAATTATGACTCTCGCTCACGTCTCTACAACATTATTTTATGCGAAACCTGAATATATCTAATTTATTCAGAATCATTAACTGAATCGATTCCAATATTTTTTACGCCATGTTATATTTTTTCGCAAAAATATTTAAAACGGTCACAAGTTGGACCACCACTGAAACTAAGTACAACGTAGGTCTGGGCAGATCATAGCGGGCATAAGGTGCCAGCGCAGAACTGGGTGCGGGAGCAAAACAACTCCTCAACTCCTCAGTCGCCCGGATGGCCAGGTGACCATGTACTTGTGCGGCCAACCAGGTTACATAACAAGCTTATAACTTCGTGATTTTTCATGACACACAGTTATGATTTTATACAGGTTTTGCATTTATTAAAACTAATGTTGTATATCAGTTACTTTAAAAAAGCAACACCAAATCATTTAATTACATCCTATTCAATTAACTGTGAAACCTCCGCAGAGAGACAAAAACAAAAAAAAAAAACACAAAACTGAAAAACATCCGCGATACAACACAGTAGTATGCACCCCGCGTACTAATTTATTCGGGCAATTAGTAGTAGAATGTATTTTTCTCCCTAGAGTACGCCAGGACCTGCAAAATATACATAACAGGAAGATTTTACTTTATACTCGTACATTATAAATTGGATCTTCCGCTACGTCCTTTGGGGACGACAGTAGCAAAAGCTATGTTCCAGCCATTATTCTAAAGATATGCGAATCTTGGTTACAGAAATGTTTTGATAAGGATGTGAGTTATGTGCTGTGCGTAGGTAACGGCTTCGGAGACAAAAGAAGGAAATCATTCGGAATTTGTTTATGGTATATGTGTTTTAATTTATGGACCTGCATTGCGTCTGCGTTTTGAGGGAGCCGTATTGCCAGAAGTTCTTTGTTATTTGTATTGAGATGGCTGAAAAATGATCGTGCAATGAGACAAAGGAAAAACTTTTTTTTTATCCTCACATTGGAACGCCTTATAGCATTTACACTAATAGAGCGCAATTATTTCAGAATCTGCTACTTTCTAACATTACTCGCAAATAGTAAGAAAAGGTCTGAAGGTCTATTGTCTTGAGTAAGTACTATATCTAAAAAAAATAACAAAGTGTGTGATGTTGTCAAAATGCGCGGCTGTGGGACAATATGGGCTAACTATAATAATAATGCAGAGTAGGTAAAGTTAGGCATGGGCGGTGTGATTATTGGAAAGAGTTTCCACGGCCTCGCAACGCTAAGGTTCCAGGGCCATAAGCTAACCTAACTTTACTGGAAGAATAAGTACGAGTCGATTTTGGTCAGTTTAATAGTCTGACACTTCCACTCGCTCCATCCAAAAAGGAAGGAGTTATAATATTGAAGTAGTGTATAGCAACACAATTTTATCGTATAATTCAGTACTTTTGTTTTCTTTTACTTTATGATTGTTTACCATTGTGCTGTCTGTGCCGATAATGCCTCAGATTAAGGAATTAAATGTACCTCTTCATGCAACGCAACGCTCAATCAACGTGTCGCTGCAACTGAAACGTTGCCCAGCGATTGAAAGAAAGAAAAATAATTTATTTGTTGCAGCTCAAGGCACTGCTTGTTTTATTTTTGATTCGTGTTATTTAATTATTGTGTTTAATAATTAGATAACACGAAAAAAAAGGAACAAAATAAAAATGTTGTGTTCCTCACGGCTGCACCGAAATAGGTCCAGTTCAGCATGAATGCCAGACAAATAGTGCCTGACGCTGGTTTTCAACTGAACCTATGGCTCTGAAGCAACGAACGTAAAACGTCCACTGCGACTTAGGTACCTTCCAACATAGAATCTAGACGTAATTCACTCTTGACTTAAAGATCCCAAGGTTGCAGCTATCAGTTAACACAGACCTTTTCCTAAAACTAAAAAAAAAGACGTGTGGCACTCGGGGACTGCCGCGGTAAAGCTATTGCATAGCATTTTTTATCAACTTATGCAATTATAATTATTTATTTATTTTATTTATGCAGTATTTTTTTTCCTTTGTTTTTTTTTTCTTTGATATTAATTGAAGTTACACTTTTTGAGCGTGGTGACCGATAAGAAAACAAATGAGTGGGGGGTGTTAAGTTATTTTCGTTACGGAATTTCTGGATTCGGTCTCCACGCTCAAGGCCCGCGATAGAAGCTAAGCAATAGCTTAAAAATCCCTACAAGAAACAGAAACAGTGCCACGTTCATTCTCAATTTGCGTCTGCAGTTCCACAATTCATCTTCCTTAGATCAAAACAAACAACAGCAAGACCCATTATTTATGCTCTGCCTTCCAAGAATTTCCCGAGCAAGTTAAGCCGTGTCTTGTACCGATTTCGTGGTACATGGCGTATCAAGCTTCCTGTCTGTCTTGTGGGCAGCGAAGGCGTCTTGTGAGACAGACTGTGCCCTGATTCTTGTGAAAGACGTTGCATACGGATTTGTTATGTGAAACGGAATTTGTATTTGTAATTGAGAAGATTTTTTTTCTGTAAGAGAGTACTATATAATTATTATTTATTTATTCTCCATAAAAGTACAAAAAACTCTTTGACAAGACAACATCACATTAATTTTAGTTTTGTAGTCGGCGGTCCATCGTTTGAATATTATTTTGATGGTGCAACATATGACATAACATTGGTAGAGCCTATGCATTATTAAAGTGACACCATAATAAGGTATTTGTAATTTAGTCCATATTTTTTAATAAGTAGGCCGAAACATAAAGAAGAACTTTGGAGAGTAATGGTGGAACACATTATGTATATTTTTGAGTTTTTGCGTCCACAAACATGTAAACCCACATACACAAGACACCCCACAAGAAAACAACTATCCCTGGGTATAAAAAATATTTGTTCCGTATGGGATCGAACCCGCGAAGAAAGCGATGCAGTAGCACTAGCAAATCACCAAACCACGGTGCCAACCTATTTTTTGTTAAACTGGGTAGTCATCAAATGACCATTTCCGTCGTAGGATGGAGCGAGAGACTGTTACAGATTTTTACTGATTAACACCTGCCTGTGTCCTTTAGTGGATCGTTTGCGGCGGTGCCGCCACAAAAAAACGCTTGAAAAGGTTTCAAGCTTCTCCGGACACAAGGTGTCGCACGCTTCAGCTGTTTTTTGCGGCCGCTTCTAGCTTTTTTTGTGACCGCTTCTAGCGTTTTTTTGAGGCTTGTGCGGGGACGCTAATTCGGACCATGGCTTGGTAACACTGGGCGCGAGAGGTTGCCAGTTTGTCACCGTCGATCGCCTCCACCAAGACACGGCTGTGCTCCACTCAAGTGGGTCAGACTTCCACCGTACAGATTTACACACGTTGAACGTATTCTCCGGGTATACCACCCAGTGAATGGTGACAACCGTGCGTTTCTTCTGCCTGAATCCGAATTATGAACCGCCCGAACTAGTAATTGCCGGTGAGGAAATTGCTGCGTTAGGCGGAAAGTGAGGATGTCATGGGGTCTTTTCAGTCACTCCTCAAAGATAAGACTTACTGCCGGAACCAACCGTACCGTGTTCGGTTTTTATTTGGTTATTTGGTTATGACTTATCCAACACTGTATCACAGTTGGATATGCACCTCCCTCAAATTCTTCCAGGTGTTATGTTTCTGAGCCACCTCGAACTTACTTACTTAAACTTAGGTTACTTCTAGGCAAGCGATCTCCATCATCGGCCACATCATCGCTTACCGTCAGGTGAGAAAGTGGTTAAACGGGAGCCTATCAGTAGTAAAAAAAAACCAGCCAGTGGTAGATTTTATTTCATTTTTTTTTTCCTTTTCGAACTTTGAAACATTGTTAACTCTGATTATATTCTAACTGAAGAAGGTTAATTTCAATTGAATTAAAATGAACTTCATTCAAACAAGGCATTCGGCGAATTTTTTATCTGTCTTCTAAACTCAAATTAAAAGTTCGCCTTTGTCAGCGTTTTTTTAGTTTTATAGAAATCCACATCAATCATATTTAGAAACTAGTTTTCAAAAACTTGCAATTTAAATAATATCCAAAACAACATCAATCACTATTTAAGTACAGCTGATAATGAAAACAAAGCGTAATATGCTTGATAAATCAATCATGACTACTATTATCACGATGGCGGCACCTCGGTACTAGCTAACTTCAACCTTATACTTACGTAATAAAGTATAAGATAGCTGGTATGACGAGGTGTACCGTTTTTGGTACACTGAGGCATGAGAGCTTAATAAGTGTAATAATATTTACATATCTTCCATCACTGCTTTCAAAATGGTGAAGAAAAAACGGCAGGTCCTAGAACCGAAAAATCGAAGACAATATGTGACTGACAACTATGAACCCACACTGGATCAGCGTGGTGGATTACTTACAGTCCATTTCGTCTCATATAGAAGAGATCTGAGTTCCAGCAATGGGAACATCTTATGGCTCATATATATGTATATTATATATGAAAGGAAGTTGATGATAGCATGACGAGTGACAGGGTAGAATGGAAGAAAAAAAACGTATTGCGCCGACCCCAAATAAGATGGGACAAGGGCAGGAAGAAGAAGAAGATATATGATTCAATCTTTTCATAAATTGAGTGATGTTATCGGATATGAAGAGACGCTAATAACTTTGTTGTTTATGAATATTATTGTTTGAAAATTTACTTAAATAATAACAAGAACTTTTTTAATAAGCCCTTAAAGTATTTGTAACTAATTAAAATTTTGTGGTGTATAGAGCCCCACTAGTCATTCAAGATGGTTACTCCTTAGAAGATTATCACAGTGCGTAGCACGAGAATGCGTCTTTTAACGTTGCTTGTAAGTACATCCGTTTGTATAGAAAACACGCACAGTCCAACACACCGAAAATACATCCACGCGCGTTCATGCAGATCACGCGCCTACAAGCGGAGAAACATACACTCACGCGCGTGGGTGCGGAGCGACACGCAAGGTATGGCACACTGAGTCTCGTAGTACCGTGCATGATTTTGTATGAAATGAGTCGAGCTGCGTGAATTTATAAAACGCACCTACGCGCGTGAGTGCGTAAAAAATCCGCACGATGATGCAGATCTGCACTCCCGCAAGTACGCGCGTGGGTGCATTGAAACCACGGATATCGGTTCAACGCAACATGCAACAACGTGATGCGTGGCAGTGTGTCAATAGCCTCTGTGTGCGCGCCCTATTGAATGTCTTATGTTACACAGTTCGACATAAGCTATTGTCTTTCTATTGTGTCTCTAATTACGGCATTCAAAGAGTTAAGTAGAGATATTCGGATGCCCTTATTTTCATTCTTATAAAATTTATTGGAGTAGGCATAAGAATAGAATATAATAAACTTTATTGTACACCAAAATAGTAACAATTTCACAGAAACTTAAACCTATGCGCACAGTGGCGGTCTTATCGCTGAAAGCGATGTCTTCCAGACAACCTTGGGATGGAATATACATGATGGCTAGTTGATTTGAATGCGTTTTTGATTTGGTGGGGTACGTGGTAATATTTGCCTGGGTTTCTTCGATAGTAGTTTTTATGTTAAGGTCTTAATGATTAATTTCGTTAGTGACGTACCCAATATTTCATAGAATTTCGGACTAAAACTTTATTACTTCAATATTTGACTGGGCTGCAATTCCCAGAGCACTGCACAGAAATACATGTTACATATACATGCTATTGTGTCTCTAATTACGGCATTCAAAGAGTTAAGTAGAGATATTGGGGTGCCCTTATTTTCATTCTTATAAAATTTATTGTATTAGGCATATGAATAGAATAAACTTTATTGTACACCAAAATAGTAACAATTTCACAGAAACTTAAACCTATGCGCACAGTGGCGGTCTTATCGCTGAAAGCTATGTCTTCCAGACAACCTTGGGTCGAAATATACATGATGGCTAGTTGATTTGAATGCGTTTTTGATTTGGTGGGGTACGTGGTAATATTTGCCTGGCTTTCTTCGATAGTAGTTTTTATGTTAAGGTCTTAATGAATAATTTCGTTAGTGACGTACTCAATATTTCTTATAATTTCGGACTAAAACATTCTTACTTCAATATTTGATTGGGCTACAATTCCTAGAGCACTTATGAAATACATGTTATTCTTTTATTTCGTTCCAATATATATTCGACCTTAAGTCAATTGCATAAAGCCACCTTAAAACACGCTAATGATTTGCAGTGACTATAACTACATTAGTTTCGTACCTATAATAACTCGACTTAGCAGAACTGTATTCAGGCGGCCATTGCGCCGTTATTAACTAACTTAACTCATTTACGTTCACTAATTACTGTACTGTCAATCTAGATCGCTATCTCTGCTTCTATACTAATCTGTTTGATCTTATCTGTATTATAATCAGAACTATAAATATACCTGTCTATTGATGATAATGCAGATTTGGGTGATATTGTTTTCTATATACAATTACAATCACACCAATATTATAATCATCATTCTCTTCAACGACCCCAACTGAGTAGTGCTGGCTGAATGGTAAGGGCCCTGACTTACCAGTTGTAGGTTACAGGTTCTAACCCAGTCAGGCACATTACTTTGTGCTCTCTAAAAGACGAAGGAAAACATGGTGAGGAAACTGGCATGTTCAAGAGATAAAATTTCCAAGTGACATTCACCAACCCGCACTGGGCCTGCGTGGCGGATTACGGCCCATTCCCTCTCCTAGAGAGGAGGCCGGTGTCCCAGCAGTGGGAACATTAAAAGGCTAATTATACTTATGCCTCAATAACAGTTCACGGGACGAGGAGGTGCGGTGCTTGGACGCTAATGCCTTTTCGGAAGCGCATCTAATTGATCACCATCTTAGACCAGCAAACCAGTCCTATGCCTTAACAGCGACCCGCGTCGTCAGCTTGAATGTATCTGATAATATTGATGTCTATATAAACATAAAGGTAGAACTACACTGCTCACACGTGTCCCACACACGCTGATCTGGGCGCGTCAGTTTCCATACATTTTAGGAAACTAGACTTGTAGAGCTACACTTGATCCACGCCACGCGACGTCGTTCTACGTACAAATCGGCGTGTAACACGTGTGCGGGTCTAATGTAGTTCTAGCTTAATACATACAGATAAACACAGAACCTCCTCTTTTGAAGACGGTTAAAATTAGGTACAAGCCAGAAATATGTACATCCATTTACAAGGAAAATACTTTATCCAAGACAGCTAAGCGTGATGAAACTCGCAAATCTGATTAAATATTCAACTGCACAGGATGGTAACGATACGAAGTATCTACAAGACTTAAATTATGTCGCCGGAGACTGGAGGGCTATAAAATTATCACCCTTCTTCCGTCGTTCGTCAGCTTTCGCCGAATTCTCGTCGTTTTTAACAGAGTCCAGATGGCGAATTTGAAAGCGAATGTCTTATTTTATTAGGTGGAAGTTACTGAAATATATTGTGGTCTCAGACAAACCAGACTGTTGTGAACACAGAAAAGGTAAAAAAGATTAATTAGAAAGGAAATACTTTCCGATTTGTACTACAATACAATGAGTGTCGCCGTTTGTCTCACCCCCCTTTAACTCCACTACAGGCAATACACCAATACGAACGCGCATTACGCAACTAACAGACCACGCACACTTAGGTCAAAAGTTTTCTATTGGTGGTGTAACTATGTATGTGTGGTTGTTCAACTATGAGCATTGCCTTACTTTGTGGCACTCCTGCCCCGTCCACAAGGCCATGCTAACCTCTTTCATTTGTTCTGTGGTTGTGAACAACATTTGAAATAATGAAAATAAATGTCATTAAAAAACCACAGACGCGTTTTTAAAGCACTTTTCCTATCTTTCGCTATCCCCGCATGTTTTCTAGTTAGTATAGACGAAACCTACCCGGCTAGTATGGCCGTCTTTTTTCGGCTTTTCGCGAACCCATCGGGCTGAGCACCAGTTCTTTGTTAATATGGCCTCCTCTTCCTCCTAGCGTCCTTATGTACTCTTCAATACTGAGGGCGACCTCCCTAGAAATTCCTACATTGCGCTTAGTGGCTTGACCGACCGCGTTCCTTGCTGTACCCTGGAGTACGTGGCCCCCTATATTGTAATTGTACATTATGATGTAAGTGTGTAATGTTAGTAATTACAGTCGAGGCGGTATTTAGACCCGAGCCGTGGCGAGGGTCTTTAGAGAGCCGAGAACGGTAATCATTACCTAATTAGGTACTCACGTGTATCATACGACATTTTTCAATGCACTTGTAAAGAAAATAACAGTAAAACTAATAACTTTTTTTGTGACTCGTCGGTAAAAATCTGTTTTCATACGCGCACGCAGATTTTTTTTATTTACCCCTAGGGGAAGACTAAGGTATTTTAATCATACTGCTTAGTCTTACGTTTATGTTTTTTGCGTGAAAAGTTTTTACTATAATGTCTTTCGTAGTGACAATGGAATACGCATATAATTTGATTTGAAAATTTGAACGTACGATTTATTTACTAAAAGTTTTAGATAAATCGTTTGTACATGTTAAAATGGTCAAAATTGCATGAAATAAGTAAGATACTAATTTATACCGTTGAACGCAATAACTTATGTGAAATTTTTTCGTACTCAAAATTTGTTTTGCGAACAAAGGGGTTGAACAAAAAGTCATTAACTACATTATAGCACGAGTGCGTAATGGTAATCAAAATGTCACAGTTTGGTAACAAGCTCCTTTGTATACCTAAGTGCAGTGCAATAAGAGTCACTTTCTGAGCAAGTGTATTGAAAAATATATGGGGTGACTGTTAATTAGTGTATGATACTTAAACACGTGATTGTGCTCATGATAACCAACAACTTTTACTATGGGAACAAACCTGAAATCGCGAATAAAAATCAGCTGGTCAGTAAATTTATGTTTGCCTAATGTTACCGTACGTTTGTTACCGTACGTCTTTTGTTGATTGCGTGAACAGTGAAGTGAATGTGAAATGTGTGATTACAATTCAATTATGATGAAAAAGAGCATTTACGCAATATGCGGTTGCACCGTAAAATCCCTAATAAACGTTTTTCTTTCTTTCTTTTTCTAATTGTTTTGATACCGGGCCCCTTTGGGTCTTTATACTTCACTGGTAACTGTCACCTTTATAATATATGGCAATGCTTTTAAACCTAGCGACTTTGGATGTGCTTTACCTGCCAGTGAATTAACGATTAGGTACGAGATCGCAAGAAAGTAGTGTGAAAATATTTTATCTGCGACTAAGCACCCAAGGAATCCTATACTACACAATCCGATTCACTGAACCGAACAAAATATATCATCTAGAAAATGTTGTACCTATCCTAAAAGAATAAATTACCTAAAGAAGGTCTGTCATGATTCTAGAACATTAGAAAAACGATTCACCGAATCACGAACGTTATAAGGATGTTTTTACACCAGGAACGTGCGAGGTAGCTATAGGCGGTGCCTGGGAAAAAATCACTAACACGTCATTTCACTAATCACGTCATTTTCTCAGCTTAGCTTAGTGCAGCTCTAGCGGAAAAGGGTTAGCGGACCTTTTTTTTAAGACGGGAAATAATCCAATGTCTTCTGCTTGTCTGAGTGGAGCGGGTGTTGCTTTCTAGGACTGCGAGTTTCCTATTCAGAAAATCCCCGCAGTCCTAGGGCTAACAAAGTTATGTATTATTTTGTAAATAAAAGCAATTAATGTGAGGATTCGAGCAAAGATTATATGCGAGAAACTCGAATGAGAAATAGTAACTATATGTGAGGGATTTGTATCTCCGACCTTAAGCTAAAATGCAGTTATCTGACATTTGGTGAAGTTTAATTTTTACATGCTATGGTAGCTTAAAATTCTATATCGATTTGTCTAGCAGTATTTTTCGGTTTTTCCAGATAAATAAATAAAATCACCGCTAAGTTCCTTTGATTTTGATGTAATTTTACGCTTCCATATTCCCACCGGTCATTCCATCTGGCAGCTGAAAATACTAGCTACGCATTATCGCACCGCGTAAGCTTTTCGCATAGCTTTGTGGAAACCATCACACATTTTTACATTGTCATTACCAGAAATCAGAATAGGTAGGGCTGTTTTATGTACTTGCCATAGGTCAGAATAATATGGATATTCCCCGAGTCCCGGGATTTGGTTTTAAAGTACTTTGTAAATTTATTAAAAAAAAACTATTCTTGCCTTTGGGACTAATGAAAGATTACACTTCCTTTCTGAAGGGTAATTTATTTATTTATTTATTTATTTAAACTTTATGCAACGCACAGGTACAAAGGCGGACTTAATGCCTTAGGCATTCTCTACCAGTCAACCTAGGGTGGTGAAGAGAAAAAACATGGCAGGTGCACAAAAAAAAAACAACAAAACAAAAAAAAAAGATGGATGGATGAAGATGGAAATATAAGAAGGACAGAATTTTAAGGATAGTATAATAAACTCAAAATCCGTGCCGGTATCCGTACGCATCTCAACAAAGCGGCAACGTCGCGCGCTTGGCAAAAAGTTTTTTAGCGTGCTGTTGACGTAAAATTTACAATATCATGCGCTTATTGGCTTACATATTTTTTTTATACATATTGACAAAAAGAATGAAATTCAATTAAAGCCGGAATCCCGTGGAATGTCCATATTAACATCAATGTTTGCGGTCAATGAACCTAATTAGCCCTACCTATTCCGATCACTGGCCGTTACACATCCTCGCTCCGCTCAGCTCCCTCGCACAGCTTAGTTAACTCGCACTCAGAAAATATGTTAGGGGTAACAGTTATAGTCAAGATAAATGTTCACATAAAATAATTACAATATTATTAGTACCTACAGAAGTTATGTCGGTTTGCTTGATAAGAACATACGATAGCAAATAAAAAGGGCTTTCGGGTGATAAGGAAGCTTTAATGTTGGGTCATTCTGCGTTATGTGGTAAATACCTCTGATTTGTTTTTAGTTTCGTGGACTTGGGAGAAAATAAGGCTGTTGATAGTAAAGATATTATATGGTAATATCTCCTGCGTACTTTTTTTATGGTACCAAATATCTTATTCCCCTGACCGAGTTTCGATCATGGTGGGCAGTTTCAATGGAGATTAACACAAGAGAGGATTTTTTTGTAGTACTGAAGTATGCGCACAAACAAGGTAAAATCTTTGTTCCTTTACTCTAGGGTTGCCAATTCGACCTGATATGTCGGGACATGTCACCGTTATTAACAGTGGTGTCCCAACAAGCTATAGAATGTCCCAATAAACACAGTCGAGTGCAGAGCTACGAGTTTAAAAAAATTACAGACCTAGACGAACGCAATCCCTTGGAAGTTGATACCGTGGAAGCTATTCTTCAATGTAAAATTAATTTTCACATGAATTGTAAATAATTTTATAACCGAAAAGTAGGGTGAGTTGCACCATTTAACTGTAACAATAACCAAACCCTAACCAGCCGAGAAACGGCCACCTATTGGTCAATTCGACGAGTTGACAACTGTTAACGACTTTGTTATCGTTATAGTTAAATGGTGCAACTCACCCTTACTGTTCCAAATAAAATCATCCGATAAATATAAAAAGGAACGATTTTATTTAATTTTTATTTTATCCCCGATAATTAATAAATGAATACATAATTATAGTCCCAAATGATTTTCTTTTAAAGTTTTTTTTTTTATAATTTGCTTTGCTATTGCCCGTGTTTCCCGTCAAACACAGTAAATACTGAAAAATGAGGACCTCAAATAGTAATGGTTCCGACAGGGCCTTGGGGATTAATGGCAACCCTACTTTACTCTCATAATCTAATCCCACTCGATCGGAAAAAAACATTTTATGCAAAACTAACGGTTTTAGTGCTTTCCGACGCGTGGAGGCGTCACGGTCCGGAGCGAAGAGGAGTGGCAAGCGGTCACCTCCTTCTGCGAAGCAGTAATGCAAGCAAAAGAGGAAGCCGCACGAGCAAGGCCCACGCGTGCCTGCCGCTGGGATTTCGAACCCGATTTACGGCCACCATAGACGCGGGGTTGCGGACGGCGAATAATGGGCAGCTCGCCGTCCAACCGTCTGGCAACCGTCGGGACCCAGCTTAAGCCGTTGACGGCGCGTTTTTTTCCACGAGCGTCTTAAGGAGTCGTCAGCATACCGTAAGGGCCCAGCAGGGTGGAGCCTACTGAGGCCATTGGTTAGTCTCTGAAAGGAAAACCCGGCCCTGGCCCTGGTATGAAAGGCAACGAAGGAACTAGGAGTGGGTTTGTGTCAGTAAAAGTCTGACCCGAAAGGGCGGGAGATGTCATTGGATAATTTCGCACCTAAAAAAAATGCCAGCTTGACTAAAGAAAACGAAACTCTATTTATCATTTCAATCGTAAAACCTAAGTAAGTAATTATCTAAAATCCTGTATCTGTAAATAGACTAGATGTATTTACAGTCTTATAAAAAAATTCTAAATTACGTAAGCTTTTAGTACTAATGCAAAGGTCTTTTCTTAATCGAGGCGACGACTACCGACATTAGTCTTTAGAACCGTGGAGGTAGAGTGTCTCTTTATAGATAGATAAGTATTTAGATGTAGTCTTTATTGGACACTAAAAATAAAAATGTATATAAGCAAGTTAAGCAACTAGCTTTTGCCCGCGCGGCTTAGCTCCTGCTCTTCCCTACTCCACCCTACTATACCCTACTCTACTCTACTATACTCTACTCTACCCTACTCTACCTTACTCTACCCTGCTCTACCCTACTTTACTCTAACCTACCCTATCCTACTGTACCCTACTCTACACTACTCTCCCCTACTCTTCCCTACCAAACCCTACCAAACTTCACATAAACCATCTACTAAATAGTCCGAACAGAGCCTAAACATTCGGTTTGGATAGGTGAGCCCGTTCTTGAGTTATAAAATTACAACGAAAAGTGATATATATAGATTTAAAATTACACGAACAGTAATTTTGTTTATTAAAAGTAATTTATTTGTAATTGTAATTACATTACAACGAAAAGTGATATATATAGATTTAAAATTAATAGGGTGTAACAATGCGCATGAGTTGATTTATCTATACCTCCATACTTATTGGATAGACTGCTTTTAAGCTACGATGCGTCAAAGAAGCTCTTCAATGCTACAATAACATTGTCAGGTCCAATTTACTGAGACCGCGCCTGTTTCAATGTTTTCACATTTTCGTAGCATTTTCCAATTATGTAGGAGATACAAAACTTCACCAATTTCGATATTTCAAATCACTAAAAGTATCCAATAAGAATCAATTTGCCAATAATTAAAACAGCCACTGGACTAGGCCGCTGAGACCCCGACCCCAACTACATGCCCCTGTAGGCGCTGGATTGCCGACGACGAGCAATGGGTAGCTCGCTGTCCAGCCGTCTGGTAACCCACGGTGTTCTACGCACACTTCAAAGAGATGTCCTTTGGGGCCCAACAGGGCCTAAGAGAGAAATAGGGTCGACTTCTGAAAGGGGAACCCAACAACAGGAACATAAGTGTGGTTTAGTCACTAAAAGTCTGACACCCGCTCCGCCCTAGACCGTGAGAAGTCATTAAATGATTTTCCACTTAAAAAAAAAGCCACTGAACGGCCCCCGAATAAACTCCCATTGGATTACTTATTTGTGGGTCCGGACAAATGTCACTAACAATTTGTTGAACGTTCGCGTTGAAGTTTCAATTTACTTTTCTATTCCACCGATTTGACAGTCTTATTTACTTCGTCCATGTTTGCACTTACAGCTTTCTTTCCAGTTCCAAGTGAGTGAATTGTATCCCCCAAAGAATACTACGTCGCCGCCGACTCGCTTGATCTTCGTTTCTGAAATAGAAACAAATGAATGACTAAACGCAATTAATAAGTAAAGCCAAGTCACAAAATAGATAAGTACAGAAGACAATCTCATGTATGTACTTCACTTTTTATACCTACGCTCGGTGGACGCACACTAACGAGCGTTTGAGACGGACTGTTCGACGAGCGGGCCGAGGCGCTCCGAGACATCGTGTCCGTGAGCGGTGTCTATGTGTGCGTTGCTCGAGCGCGCTTTGTATGTAGATTGACTTCTGTACCTATTTATTTTGTGGCCAAGTGCTTGGAAGTGGAGTACAAAGGATTCCTGAGAATTTCGATCAGAAACCGGCGAAGATCCACTTTAAGTTAACTTGAATTTAATGGTTCCTAAATATTTCATAAATAAAAGTGGACTATGTATTTTAACTAAACAATTTAAAGAAGTACTTCAAGATGGGCTCGTGGCTGCGTTTAAATAGAAAGTACAAAAGAGAACCATTCAAGAAGAATAACAGCTACTGTTATCATCATCATTTGCATCATCATTTCAGCTGAAAGACGTCCATAGTTGGATATGTCCAACTGTGCTTCCTGTGCCCAACTGTACTTGGGGGAGACCTGTGGGTCCCCCCCAAGGAAGCTCTCCCTGGTGTGCCTTCGCCCACTTTTAAATTAATCCTCGCTACACCTCTTACTAGAGGTGGGCATTGTTTAGGACGTAGCTCCACAAGCGCTCTGTGGCTGGACATGATTTTTGACTTACGATAGTATAGTACAACGGGCTGTTTTTCGCAACTCGGTGGGACAAATGTGTCATTCGATCCACCCCAGCTCCTCAAGGAAGGCCAGCAATGCCTTGATGTTACTGACCATTTCACGGAGGGTACCTGGGTTTCCGAAGTACTTTGCCCTGTCTCCAGAGACCACGAGGCAGCCTAGAAGTAAATGTGCTGCTGTTTCGTCCTCCTCCATGCAGGCTCTGCAAAGTGGTCTGTCTGTGACTCCTATGACAGAGAGGTGCTGATTTTTTACTTTTACAAGGGCGAAATCGATGGCAGAAACTAGTTTTATAATGATGGTCCTGCCATTTGGTATAAATAATTCAAGAAAGGTAAATAGTCAACAACTCAATCCTAAAATAGTCGTAATTCAGTAAAACTCTAGACTCATTCTAAAAATGTATTTAATTCAGAAATCTCTGATTTTCTAGAGTATCTAAATCTGTTTAGTATGTATGAAACGTCTTGTCGTAAATTGAATAAAAAATATACAGTTTATAAAATGCTGAAAACATTATATTTACTCTAGAACATTTATTTGAGACTCAGATTAAATCACTACATTTCTCATGACAGAAAGTGATTCGTCAAATAAGATTCTTTGAACTCAAGTGCATCTTTGATTGCTTTTTTCTCATTCCCGTTTTTATTCACCGAAGAGATTTAAATTAAATTTGATAGCACTTAAATACTGGCTTCAAAGATACCTATATCAAAGTAATTAAATTTTCGATAACGATTGAATTAACGTAGACAGTGGCGAAAAGCTTTTCAAGTGATTGTGATTTTCATTGATGCAATCTTGAAGATATTATCGAGATACAATTAATAAATAAAAAAAACCGGCCAAGTGCGAGTCGGACTCGCCCATGAAGGGTTTCGTAGGAGCAAGTAACATAATATTAAAGTTCTTGTAATGGTTTGTAACTTTGATCGATGTTTTAATAATAGTGTATTTTTTTCGATTTATGACGCGTTAAAAAAAAACTACTTACTAGATTTCGTTCAAACCAATTTTCGTTGGTAGTTTTTATAGTAATGTACGTCATATATTTATTTTAGTTTTATCATTCTCTTATTTTAGAAGTTAGAGGGGGGGGGGACACATTTTACCACTTTGGAAGTATCTCTCGCGCAAACTATTCAGTTTAGAAAAAAAGATATTAGAAACCTCAGTATCATTTTTAAAGACCTATCCATAGATACCCCACACGTATGGGTTTGATGAAAAAAAATTTTTCGAGTTTCAGTTTTAAGTATGGGGACCCCCAAAATTTATTGCTTTTTTTCTATTTTTATGTGACAATCTTAATGCGGTTCACAGAATAGATCTACTTACAAAGTTTCAACAGTATAGCTCTTATAGTTTCACAGACAGACAGACATGACGAATCTATAAGGGTCCGACAGACAGACAGACAGACATGACGAATCTATAAGGGTTCCGTTTTTTGCCATTTGGCTACGGAACCCTAAAAACGAGTCTAATTGTATATCAAGGGTAGCCAACTTCCTGCGCGCCTCAAGGAGTTCCCGCGCTCTTCAAGGAGTTGTCAGCAACAGCAGGGGCCCAGCCGGGTCGAAGCCTACTGGGGCCAGGGTTATCCGAAAGGGAACTCGAGTCCCGGTATGAAGGCTAGAAGGAATGGGGTGGGCTTTTAGTCAGTAAGAGTCTGACACTATCTCCCGCTCCGCCCAATAGCGGGGGTTGTCATTAGATGATTTTTCCCACCATAAAAAAGGGGTGGCCTACTTAATTTGACTCACGATCGACCGTTTACTAACTAGACTCTGTGAGACCAACCAATTTAAAAAAAAAATAACAAAAAGAATAAAAGAACGAGCGAGTTTAAAAATTTTGGTTTAAAGTTTCGAAGAGGTTCAGTGTGATCAGCTTCCATATCATGAATAGTGTTATAAAAATAACGTCGACTTTATGATAAAAAATATTGGGTTATCAAAGATGAAAGAACGAGCGAAACTTACTAAAAACTTGCGCAGCCTGGATTACGTTTGTTTTTCTTTTGAAAATCAATTTATGGGGCGACAAGGTTACAGACTACCCTCCTCCACGAATCGTAATTCTCATTACTGAGGGTTGTGCAGTTCCTGCTGGATTAGCTTCTTATTGATGGTATCTCGTCGTGATGGTTCTTAGCGTCATGAAGTGCGACATGCAATTGGGTGTCCAGTGTGGAGCGGACCTGTCTTATTGACTGGCCTGTTAGTCTAGAGGTTAGTGACCCTGACTGCTATGCCGGAGGTCGTGGGTTCGATTCCCACCCAGGACAAATGTTTGTGTGATGAGCATAATCATTTGTTCTGTGTCTGGGTGTAATTTATCTATAATATGTATGTATTTAGAAATATATAAGTATGTCTATCAGTTGTCTAGTACCCATAACACAAGCTCTGCTTAGCTTGGGACTAGACGGCGTTGTGTGATAGTTGTGGAATATTATATATTATTATATATTATATATTGGGCTGCGGCCTCTTAATCGTATGCCATCAACCATGCCAGTTACGATGAGCTGTTCAAGGTTGTGGCCGTTTTTCCTGGCAATGTGGCCAAAGAACTCCAGTACTCTGCGCATGCACGTAGTCGACAGGCTGATCTTGATGTTCAGTTCACGTAAGATAGAATTTGAAGCATTTTCCTCAGCACCACATCTCGAAGGCAGACTGTAGTAAGATCGAATAGCCTTAGCTACTATGGCGAGAGATGGCAAAAAATAATGTATCTACCTAAAGTTATGGCAAAGGTCAACTAGATTAACAGCCGGGATTAACCGATTGGCCACCCCTGTTATACCGCATTAACTTTTCTCATTTACTAATTAATAATCTAATTATATAATTCTCATCCTTTCCACCTTTTGATTATTTTGTCTAACCCTTTGATTCTTACCGTTTCTTCGTTTCTATTTTCAGTTACTAACCCTGAAACCATGCCTACGATGACCCGTAAGGCTACTGCTCAGGATATGGAGTTGAAACTTAGAACGGCCCTCCAAGGACTTCAGGAATCGAAAGACCAGTGTGAACAATTATTACTGGAGAGGGAGGAAAGTGAAAATGAAATTAAAATCATTATCTCATAAAATAGACAGATAGCTTTCTAACAGAAGTTTTACATCTCTTGGCAAGATAGACCTGTGGACGGATGATCAGACCATTATAATAAAAACCGGGCAAGTGCGAGTCGTACTCGCGCACTGAGGGTTCCTTACAAACTTATAATTGAAACAATTTTTTTCCCGAAGTCAGTTACGAAGATTTTTCCGATTTTTATGTTTGTGATGATGATGTTTACAGTTTTCAAATTTTTTCCCATACTTCAAAGTCAAAAGTCAAAAGTTTTTTATTTCACATAGGCCTAAATGGGCACTTATAAAACGTCAGAAGCTAGTGCACGGTTCGAAATTGGTCGTTTCCTATGGAGAAGAACCGGCAAGAAACTCCATGGTTACTCTTTTAAAAAAGTGGTTGTAGTTACAATATTTCCATATTACAGTATTAATAGGTATTATTTAAGAACAGTGTAAACCGGTCTATATTGTACTCAAAAGAACGATAAAATCATCAAAATAATCATTTAAAAAAGTGAGTCAAAATATGAAGTAATCTAAGAATTCGTGGAGTCTACAGTGTTCTTCCATTTACATTATAAAAAGAGGCTATATAAAAAAAACCGGCCAAGTGCGTGTCGGACTCGCCCATGAAGGGTTCCGTAGCAGCAAGTAACATAATATAAAAGTTCTTGTAATGTGTTGTAACTTTGATCGATGTTTTAATAATAGTGTATTTTTTTCGATTTATGACGCATTAAAAAAAAAACTACTTATTAGATTTCGTTCAAACCAATTTTCGTTGGTAGTTTTTATAGTAATGTACATTATATATTTTTATTAGTTTTATCATTCTCTTATTTTAGAAGTTAGAGGGGGGGGGGACACACATTTTACCACTTTGGAAGTATCTCTCGCGCAAACTATTCAGTTTAAAAAATGATTGTAGTAATCTCAGTATCATTTTTAAATACCTATCCATAGATACCCCACACGTATGGGTTTGATGAAAAAAAAAAATTCGAGTTTCAGTTTTAAGTATGAGGACCCCCAAAATTTATTGCTTTTTTTCTATTTTTATGTGATAATCTTAATGCGGTTCACAGAATACATCTACTTACAAAGTTTCAACAGTATAGCTCTTATAGTTTCGGAAAAAAGTGGCTGTGACATACGGACGGACGGACAGACAGACATGACGAATCTATAAGGGTTCCGTTTTTTGCCATTTGGCTACGGAACCCTAAAAAGCTGTCAATAAATAAGACGTTAACAACCAAAAAAGACAAACTAACGAATTTAATGTGGTTGGAGTCAGGTAATATAAAATAAAATAAAAATATTGCAAAAGCAATGTGTTAAAAAAAAAATGTTACAACAAAGATGGAGCAGCAAGCACTAGTGCTATGAGACCTTGCATCATGCCAAATAAGGATTCTAGGTCAACGGGAACTACCCCATGAATTTTGATTCCCTTGAGAGGGTCGAAATACACGTTTTTTGTGACGTCAACGGCTGTACCTGTTTTTTTTCGTTAACTCAGAAACCTGACTTTTTTTACAGCTTCAAAGGACCACATATTTGAGTATATGGTTTAAATTTCAACTCGATACCTCCACACGTTCTCGAGATAAAGGGTCTTGACAGAAAAACAGACAGACAGAAAAAAGTTATGACCTGGATCCCAAATCTTCTTCTTCTTCCTGCTTATATTACTTGGGGTCGGCGCAACACGTTTTCTTCTTCCATTCTGTCCTGTCACCCGTCAAACTATCACTAACTCCCTTTTCTTTCATATCACTTCTCACACAATCCATCCTGAATCCCAAATAACAGTACTAGAAATAGCTTTATAACTTAGTAGTTCAAGACAGTACATAATGTATATGTGTTAATGTTATTCTGTTTCTCTCCTAAAACAACTATGTAGTTGTCGCACACTAGTTAATTACTTTGGCAACTCTGTCGTGGGCTTCTAACTAGATCCTACTTTTCCAAAGTACTAAAACCTCTTCATCGTAAAAGACAAAGTGAATAAGAACAGGTAAGTAAAGGATTACGACTTTGTAGATGAGAGGGACCTGATAAGCATTGATAGGTATCAGCATCAAGCTCATGTAAGACGACTTGAAACTTATATTGATTTTAATATGTAATAGTAAAATCAATCTTACCACGCGGTCATACATGAAGGCTTAAAGTTACCCAACGGGCAATGGAGAGGGCTATACACATCATGCTTCCCTGACACCCATAATCTATTTTTCTGTTTATAAATTCATCAGTCCATGAGCGTGGTCACATTATCAAAGTGCAGCATCGGTAATTTGACACGAGCGGAAAGAAACCATGCGCTGTACCAACGGCTTTCTGAGGCACAGGAGCGAAATGTTACCAATTTCTGGGCAGAGTAATTTCTAAAAAAAATATCAATAGCCATGTTAAAATCAAATCATCACTATGCGTAATACGTGCAACCGGGGAGAGGCCTGATACAGGATCAACGTGTTTTCGTGTCATACCAGGAATTTCCAAACTCCTGGCTGAGCCATTCCTAATAGAAAAACCTAATATCAGTTTTTACTCGACTCAGAAACTGAACCCAGAACCCCACGCATGCAGTCGAACTTGGGAGCAGTCGAACAAAGCAGTTCACAAAACATACCCTTGATTGGTTATAAAAACAGAACATTATTGCTAAAGCATTATATCGAAACGAAAAAAATATCTACATTCAATCTCTTTGAAGTATCAATTATATAAAAGCTGAATAGGTGAAAGTACATCATATAAAGACGAGCATTGAAAGGGTTAAGCAAAAAACTACCATTCACATTACAGATACAAAATGAGGAGTCGCTGGGTGAAATAATGAAATGCCATTCTCTCTGTGTTTATTCTACTTTGAAGAGGAAAGAAAGGTGAAATAGAATACATATGATAAATTTTTATGTATGGTAGAGTTTTGTATTTTAATGCAGATATCGAATATTGATTTTATGATAATACTTTCCTTTCCTGCGATCTTTATTGCACTGTGGAGTTTAAAGTTTTAGTCGCTTGAAGCTTTCTTGAATGCATGACTGATCGGATTGTGTTTTATATAAGAAATGTTTAATTATATAGTGATTTGACGAATAAATAATCACGATATGACTAGTTTCTTCTAGTGGTTTCGCCTGCGTGGTAGTAGAAAATTATCCCAAGAGAACATACTTTGATTTAAAAGTATTCAATGTTCTATTCCAGGACATTGCATCGTCTAGTGTGTCTTAATTTCAACCAAATCCATTGAACTGTTTGGACGTGACAAACATACACATAAATACAAACAACTTTACCTTTCGCTCCTGGACCAAGGCCAGGCACGACAGGTCACCGCCAGCGACGAGACTTCCACCGTATACTACCACCATGTCCTCCGTAATCAAATCATCACCGTGCGCGGGTCGTGTAACCGGAAACAGTTCTGACGGCTTTACATGTTTTCATTGGCACGGGGGTGCCACACCACGAAGGTCCAAACTTCAGGCAGCCATATCAGATTGAGCCATATCAGTTTTTACTCGACCCGGGAATCGAAACCAGTGACACCCGGGAGTTACTTCCGCCCGAATCTGAAACAGGAACATATGCCGTGGCTCCTCTTTAGCCACTCTTCAAAGACCCAAGTGCCTAAGCAAATTATCTCAAAACAAAACAGTTTTACCCGTTTCTTAATCCATATAATAATAATTCCGATAATATCACGTTCATCTAATGAGGAAACGGAGTCATAAATGCAGTAGTATTCAATCGTTCATAGAGCTAATAGTTTCAATACTTACGGCACAAGTTATGCTTCACAGCCCAACCCTATAATAAGCCCCGTGACTTTAAACACTTGAACACTGGACGTAGATGGGTTTAGAATTTGAAACGACCGGGTGTGAGACGGAACTGTCATGATTTTGGTACAAGCAGTCACCAGGACTGAACAAATCTAATTTCTGTGGGTACTGGGTCCCTTTCTAACAGTTTTGTAGCGTTTCGGAATCTGAGTAATATTTGAAAGGTAACACTGGGTTGGCGTGGTGTATTACAGCCCAGTCCCATGGGAACATTATATGTTTAAGCTTATGCTTATATTCCTTTGCCTGCAAACCATTCGGGAAATAAGGCGTGGTGTTATGTAGTGAGCAGCAAAAAAAAAAATCAAATCTAAAAGAATAAGACTAAAAAATTATTAAAAAAATATAAATATATGTTTACGACAGAAGGCAGACCAAGAAGGCGATAACGGGATGACTAAGATGAAGACTTGGGAATTGGAAAGAAGTGACTCAAAATCGGTAACATTAGAAAGAATGGACGGAGAATTTTGCCTAGCAGTGGGACAGTATGAACTAGATATATGTAATAATAATAACATTTATAAGGGATGATTTCTTAGAATTCGAACTCCCTGTGTCAAGAGATCTAAGCTCCGTCGTTACTATACATGTTGCTATTTTCCTTGCAAATAAAAAAAAAATCCCCTACCACGTTTATCTATCTGCACGACCTCGATAAACTCAAAAACTACTAAACGGATTTTCATAAATTTTCACCAATGGACAGAGCGATTCATGAGGAAGATTTGGTGCATAATACAGAATTTCAAAGATTACAAATCTGGGGCGTGTCATTAGTTTTATACAGCCTTAGTATCTTAGCGTATCTAATCTTAAAAGGAACACAAAAAGAAACAGTAGGTTACTAGGTATTTATGCATGATGGTGTTAATTAAGACAGTTATGTTTGGTGTTGACAGATCTGTATGCTATAACTGTATACTATACTCAAACGGATGTTTGATATCCAATTATATCCCCGATCGACCGCTAGATCAAGCGTCGCAAGTAGCGATGGATTGACTACGCGCCCTGAAGGGATTCCAATCAGATACTGAAGTAACGATTGGACTGGTGTTCTCTAGGAAAAAGAAAGAATGGCCATCTCCCTCAAACCTGGTGTCGTATCGTGTTGACGAAGTCGCAAGCGTCGAGCAACGGAATGACGTGGGGACGAGGTGAAAAGCGAGCTCAAGACTGCTCACGATGGAGAATTGCTGTAGATGCTCTCGGTCTGCCCCATCTATCTAGAGCAGGGTTTTTCAACCTTATTCATACCACGACCCATTTAGTATGAAAATATATTGCGACCCCTCTACCCGTTGTTTTTTTTTTTTGTAATTAATATTGGATCCAATACATTTACTTATTATCACAATTACGGTTCGGATAAATACAAAACTAATATTTTTTTTTTACTTTTTTCTTAATAATTCTTTTATAAATGTTGTTGTTTCTTATTTACTGCTGTAGCTTTCCCAACTTTTAGCAACTCCACTATAAAAGCTTCGCGACCCCCTGGGGGTCGCGCCCACAGGTTGAAAAACTCTGATCTATGGGACATACGATATTAAGTCATAGAGTAATCCGATAGCCACAGCTAGTAGAAACAAAGTAATTTTCTCCTTAACCAAAACTTTATCGCTACAGACACTTAAACCAAATATACTAAAGGCAAAAGCCACAAAGGCTGATGTAGGCGAAACAAAGCCCTGGGCCCGATCAATATTAATAGTTAAGCCTCGTCTACATGTAATATAACTGTTGGCATCATGCCAGAACGCGTCAGCGAGGAACCAGCAAGGAAATTTATAGTTACGCACGATGCCGAAGGCGTTTCGGCTGTGAGTAGCCGGCCGCAAAGTTTCTTCAAAGGGGAAAATCTGCTGGAGGTTGAGTATGAATGTTACAAGGTGATCGTAGGAAGGACCAAATTAAAACTGAGAACTGTTAGGGCCCACCACAATACGTAAAGGTTTAGTGCCTTACCTTGTAACGTTACCATCGTACCACGACATACTGTTCAGGTACGACGTCATCAAAAATTTCGCGATTAGTTTTCAATTGTTCCTGCCACCGCGACAGGAAACATACCGGGCGAGCGTGAGGATCGCAGAGCGATCTTGCGGACAACGAGCAATGGGTAGCTCGCCGTCCGTTCGTCCTGTTAGGACCAAGCTCAAGTCATCGACTGCGTGTAGTTTTCGGCGCGCGCCTCATAGAGATTGCAGCAAACCAGAGAGGCCAGTAGGGCCGATGCCTGCTAGAGCCATGGGCCGTGGTTTTAGCACGTAAAAGGCAACTAAAGGAAAATGTGTGTGCTTTTAGTCAGTAAAAGTCTGAAACACCCTCAGGCTCCACCCTAGAGCGAGAGAAGTTATGAGATGATTTCTCACCTTAAAAAAGTCTTCAAATAATGTACAGCGGTTTAGCAAATGTTTTAAATAAATAAATACCTAGTCTTTTTTTAGATAAGGTTCTCTAGAAAGAAGAAAGAAATGAAAAACATTTTATTTGTCGGAAAGGCGCAAAAGGATTTTCAAATTATAAAAACACTTAATGAAAAGAATGCGCCACTTCCGTGAAAACAGCCGAACGCTCAGCATAATGCCGTGACCACACGCAAATAGCTCTCTACAGCTTGTCTTTCTACAGCTTGTCTTCCCAATTCATACCCCAAAGCCAGGGTGATACACACTTGTGACCGGATCGCCTGTAAACACGGGTAACTGTTAGTGGCGTCCGAACTATTGCCACAGATTACTGAATAGTTACTACGTACTATTGCAGCGACTTTATTTTTGTTTTTACCGATAAGAAGCGAACTTAACACGAATGCAGTCAATGTGTAATGGTCAACAGTTTGTTTTTCAGATAAATTGAAGAGTTTTAGCGTTTATTTGGTACGTTACTTACAACTTTAATGGTATTGATACCTAAGAGTTTCGTTCTTCCGTATTTTATTTTACGCATTATATGTAGAGAAGGTAAACTTTTTTTATCGTATAAATATGACAATAATAAGGAGTTGCCTGTAAGTGAAAGCAAGAGCAACATGGTTAAAATAAGTTCCAAGGTAAAGCAACATTTGCTAAAGTCAGTCTGTGGATGGGTGCCTCAGAAAACACGCTAAAGGTCTTGGCGGATATTTGTCGACTTTTGACAGTCGTTACTGATAATCAGGAAATCTCAGTGAGATTTCCTGGCTTCTATCGTGGTACCCAATAGACAATCAAATCGTGATAATAATATTACTTACTAAAAATATTAAACTCCATTCTTTTTTTGCGTTTTGCTGGTGTGGTTTTTGCATTTTTTAGATGTGCACTGTGACATGTTAATCTTTGGAGCGTTCGATCGAATGCTACTAAATTAAAACAGCTCCCGGTGATGTTTCGGCGCAAACATTTTTTCGTCGCTGATTGTGTATGTTGTTCTTCGCTATGCTAGTGACGTATTTTGATTAGGGAAAAGTTAGATATAGTGGATATTTATTTTTAATTATTTATTTATTTCTCTCAAAACTTTTAACATTCGTTTAACATGTTTAAAACTCGCCAAACTTTCTAGTTTGAAGGCGAGAAACGCTCGTTTACAATCAATTTATTGACATCATAAAGCAACACATAAACAGTAAAAGTATAAAGTGGTTTTGTTGTCTCAGTATGTTTAATGCTTGAGTACTGACAAGAAATTGTTAAAATAGATTTTCATTTTCATTTATTTTCGCTTACACAAATATTTCTTAGAGCTGCGAGCTTAGATCCTATCAATAATAAAAAAAACAAGAGTTCAAAAAAATATTCTAACACGATCTTTGATTAGCAGCACAGCATCCCGATTTTCATTTTTATCATATTAAAAAGTTAGTATATAAGGTCCAAATTTTTTTTCTCGTAAACCAATTTCCTCTTTCCCTTTTAAGGCTACATTGCAAAAGTTGAAAAGCAGCCATTGATTAACTTGGGACGTGCAAATAGCAGTTTGAAATCGGTTTTGTTGAACCCCGATTGGTCACTTAGCAATTCCAATGGGTTTTCATTGGTTCGATACAATTATTTATAAGTAGAATGGATTATTTTGAAATTTGTTATCCCCTTGTCTCCTCAAATTATAGGTGTAGTGGCCAGACCTTAAAATTGTTCACTTTTTGTTTTTTTTATTAGCCTATACTGTCCCACTGCTGGGTATAAGCTTCCACTAACTTCTACCAGGTATTCTTTTCTTGAGCCACTTCGAACCAGACCCCGCGGTAGGCATGCAGGTCGTCTCGCCACCTCTTCCCAGGTCGACCTCGGCGGCGTCGTCCATTTTCCGGTACCCACCCAGTCGAAACTCTTGCCCAACGGTCAGTGTACATGCGACTGATGTAAACCACCCAATCCCGTGATATGGCATATAATTATATAAAAATCAATTGGTGTCCGTGAGTTTCGCTAAAACTCGAAAACGGCTGGATAAATTTTAAACATTATTTTTTTAGCCCTAAAGCCCTGGAACGCAAAGGGCAACTGAAGGAACTGGTGGATTTTAGTTATTAAGAGTCTGAACTTTTACTGACCTTGGCTACCGACCATGGCACCAGGTAGAGAGTGATGTAGTGTCAGCACCACCCCTCACTCTAGAGCAGAAACGATTATTTGAAGATTTTTTAAGGTACCTGTAAGGTTTACCCTAGTGTGCTGTGACAGATTAGCCATATAGTAAGAGTAGCCAATGCTACAGGCCCCACGAATTTTGGGGCCCCGCCTGTTCGGGGATCCTGCGCTTGAATGCAAAAAAAGTAGTCAAAATACATAATATGGATATCCGAATGAAGACAGCCGATTATTTCATTGAACATTATAGTCAATATCTTAGATTTCCCTCATTTTGTAATTTCAACGTATCTTTTCAAATGGAAAATGAGAATAATAGTACCTACTAAACAGGTTTACACAGGGGTCCCTTGGTCGAATTTGCCACAGGCCCCGCGCTAGCTTAATCCGCCACTGCTAGCGTGTATGGCTACCTTTACCGAAGAAATGAGATCCAAATCAAATTACTTAGATACCTACAATATAAATTGATGGAAACGTTTTTAATGCTCTATCGTTTGTTTGGGTAATATGCAATTATTAAGAGGACCACAGAAGTGTTTGTGCAAAAGTAAAGATCCGATCCATGATTGTGAATGGGACATTTTTGTTTCGTTGTTAAACTTTTACGAAACTTTGCCCTCCGTTTGTTTTATTTGAGAACTTCTTTATGTTTTGTTTAACGACTTTACAACGAATTTTGCATGCTTGCCTAATATTGCGTATCGTGGAGAATGTTTTGTTTTTGTAAGTATTTGGGGATTTGTAATGTCGGCTTGATGGGCATATTTTTAAAGAGGCAGTTAGTGAAGAGAGAAATGAGATAAATACTGCAAAATGAGCGAGTTTCACAAAAATATTGCTCAACTAGCTTTTGCCTGCGATTTCGCCCGCGTACATAATAGCCTATGTCACTCAGGAATAAAGCAGCTTACGATTGGTGAAAACATTTTAGCAATCGGACCAGTACTTCCAAAGATTACCTCCTACAAACAAAAAAAACAACTTTACCTCTTTATTATATTATTGTAGATAGTATAGATGTGCGTTGACTGCGTGTTTCGAATAAAATAGAATATTGATTTATTTGCTCAAAATGCAGGTATTTACAATAATAATAATAATCAATTTATTTCAGGCAACAGTACCCATATCATAAATACCTTATAGACTAACATGCATAATAACTTATAATAAATCATTTTGTTAGTAAAAAAGATTAAAATCTACGTTAGTAAAACTTCACTTCGCACTATTCTGTCTTTTTGTGCTGTCCTGTGGTATTTGTCCGCGGAAGCGACGGAACATCACTTCTTGGGGCCAAAAGTTTTCTTCCATAACAAGGTGCAGAAAACAGTTCGGTACACGCACCACCAATGCCTTAAAATTGACATTCCGGTGCGACTCCAACAACTGCAACCTCAGTGTGTACTTCAACTTTTGGCGCACGTACTCGACGATGTCCTCCACCTTTGTGGTGTAAAGCAGGCGGGAGATGTACACCGGCCGTGTTCAGCTGAGAAAAATAAGGTGATAAAAAAAATTATTAAAGTAGATATACTTGTACATTCTACCATTTTGGCATGCAAACATTGATGCAAGTTCATCATCAAACATATTAACATTGATACACAATTAAAATTGATCACCTAGAAAATCCGATACAGAGCAATAACATTTGTAGTTAGTTCCTTTTTGAAAATTGTTACAACAAACGAAACTTAAGCAATATCAAGCCAGAGCTTGTTA
Organism: Mythimna albipuncta; assembly: GCA_929112965.1. Taxonomy (NCBI): domain Eukaryota; kingdom Metazoa; phylum Arthropoda; class Insecta; order Lepidoptera; family Noctuidae; genus Mythimna; species Mythimna albipuncta. Next base: position 17,073,985 of record OV815969.1, read on the forward strand.
TTGTCCGGCCGTCTGGTAACTGTCCGGACCAAGCCCAAGTCGTCGACGGCGCGCACTGTTCCCGCGCGCCTCAAGGAGTTGCCAGCAAAAGCAGGGACCCAGCTGGGTCGAAGCCTACTGGGGCCAAGATTATCCGAAAAGGCGCTCGAGCCCCGGTATGAAGGCTAGAACGAACGGGGTGGGTCTTTTAGTCAGTAAGAGTCTGACACTATCTCCCGCTCCGCCCAAGAGCGGAGGATGTCATTGGATGATTTTTTGCCACCATAAAAAAAAGCCAAAGCTGCGGATTTGTTCGAAAGAGTCACCGTTACCCTAGAACGTAAAGGGCTACTGAAAAAACACCCGGGGGCGTTTTAGTCAGTCAATATCTGACACAACCTCTCGCACTACCAAAGTAGCAGCAGTTATATGAGAAAGAAGAATAAAGAAAAATAAACACAGATACAGATTACACACAATGAAGAAACAACATCTGACCGGTTTAAAAAAATCATGATTTTCCAATTCAAAGCTCGCCGTCCGGCCATACGGTAATCAATCGGACGGAACCCGAGTCGTCGACGGCATGCCTCAAATAGATGTCAGTAAAACCATAGGTGCCCAGCAGGGTCGAAGCCTACCGGGGTCATGGGTTCGTTTTCGAAAGGAAAACCTGCCCCCTTAGCCAAGTTACAACCGTTTCGCTTGCGCCGAACGCTTCGAGTTGACCTTGCCGCCAATTCTTTTGTTCTGACCACGTGACTGAGCGTTAAGACGACGTCATTCCCGTACATTTGAAGCTTTCTACAAGCGTTAACTATTGCAGATTAGCAACTTGGCTATGGGTACCGGGGTCCTGACACGCAAAGCAAAGAAGGAATATAGGAGTGGGTTTTAGTAAAAACTGACACGCCCTCCTGCTCCACCCTAGAGCGGGAGAAGTCATTGGATGATTTTCCACCTAAAAAGAAACCAATACATTCATTGTGCGTGCAGCTAAGTATAAGTTAGGTACTTCTAGGGAACCATGCTCCATCGTCGACCACGTCATCCCAATCTATCAGGCGATATATTTATCAAACATGATCTAGCAAACAATAATGATAAAAACTACAACATAAGAAAATAATACTTAAATATTTTTATACTTCCCATACTTACTGCATACCTATTGACACATAAGATACACTGAAATACCAAAACGAACGGAACAAAACCAAAAATAATGTTTAAACTTAACATAAAATTACGAATATTCTCATCTAACTAGAACAACAATAAAATTATCCGCAAGAACAAATAAGATGGTTCTAACCGCCACTTAATTAACTAGAGTCATAGAGAAAGTAGATTCAGACCATTATAAATCAAATAGAACGTGATCTCCCTCTATATTGTGGGTTACCAGTTCTACAAACGCAAGCAACGCACTGGGTACTGGAACTGCTCCGTGAAAACCTCAGAAATAATCAGTCTCTTTCCGTGACTTACTGATAGAAACATCTGAATTTTGGATTACCATTTCAATATAAGTAAGAAAAAATTTGCTCCTGTAAACTAGTAGCCCATTCTTTTAAGCGCTTGATCACATTAAAATCCTTTTATTAAATACTAGCTTTTGCCAGCGGCTTCGCCTCGTACATAAAATATAGCCTATGTCACTCAGGAATAAAGTAGCTTTCTACTGCTGAACAATTTTACAAATCAGTCCAGAACTTTCAGAGATTACCTACCCTACAAACAAAAAAACAAACTTTGTCATAACAGACGGTGCTTACACAGTTTTTGTACAAAAACGACGTTTACTTTAAAGCGAGCGAGTAGGTCAAACGCTACGAGTAGGTTAAGGCCGGATTGTTTTAAAAAATAAATGTCAATCGTTGAAATACCGATAATCTTTTCTACTTTACAATCAAGTCCCAGGCTGTAGGTAAAAGGCCTTTATTACCTATTAACTCTTAAACTTAACTTTATTTAACTCACATTCATATTCTCAGCAAGTCCTTTAATTTCAATGCATTATAATTAAGTAGTCCGCCATCTTGAGTGTTCCACCATGTTGGATTTAGAATGGCTTCACATAGTTAACCATGCATTGTCATCCAAACTAAACTTGTGAACAAAATTTCAGCTCAACCCTAAAATGAGTTACAAGATTCCACCCGCAAAAACGGATTCAATTTTGAAAGTTAAATCTTGCATGTTATAGCTAATCAAAGTCGTAATTCAAGTAATTTATTACACTTCCATAAAACTGCTAGTGTTGCGTTCCATGATAATTTTAATCTAAACGCAGCGTGCTAGCTTCCCAGTGCGTTGCAAACCGCACATCTCAGTATAAATTAATTAAACAAACGCTGTACAAACTGAATTGACACACATAACTAAATAACGAGTTCATATAGTTATGCGGCAATAAGTCTTGCTTACAAACAAGTATATATTAAAATAAGTGATTTAATTCGTAACTGCTTTGCTTTTAGATGAATTGTAACTGTCCTATTGGGCTTTCTTCGAATATTTTATGATTCTTTATGTTGTGAAAATAATTATCCTAAAAAGTACTTCATAATTGCTTTATTTCTGTCTTTTTAGGGTTTCGTACTTCAAAAGGAAAAAAAACGAAACCCTTGTAGGATAATTTTGTTGTCCGTTTGTCTATCTGTCTGTCTGACTGTCAAAACCCTTTATCTCCGGAACGCGTAGAAGTATCTTGTTGAAACTAAAACGTATGCCATCAAAAATATATGTTGTAAAAAAAAGGCATGCAACTCAGTTGTTCTACCGTAAAAAGTTGTGAGTTCCATGTAATAACAAGTTGGTTAATTTATTCAGTCCGTACCTAAGGGTAACCTAACTTTGATGAGCTAGATTGCCTTGGCAATCGGACTAAACAATTTAATTTAATATTATACGTATTACTTGTGATATATATGTGATTGAAAACAGATACGGCCGTTTACGCCGCAAAAAAACATATATTTTGACTCTCTCATGTGAATCAAAATTCATAGGGTACTTCCCGTTGACCTAGAATTCAGTTTACCATGAAGCAAGGTCTCACAGCACACGTATAGAAAAAAATCTGAAAACTGTAAATTTGAAGTTACGTCACAAAAAAAATCATTTTTTGCTATTCGGAAAAATCTTCGTAACTCAATTCGGGAATTGAACTGTTTTTATAGGTAAGTTTGTACGGAACCCTCAGTGCCTGAGTCCGACTTGCACTTACCCGGTTTTTTTAGCATGGATCGTCACCTTTTGATCCAAAATATCTAATAATTTAAGAATAGGATAGCATGTTCCCAATTAAGATGGTAAATATGGGAGTGCTTAGACACAAGGCACAGTTATTAAACTAAAACCAAATTTTCGATCTTATAATTATGCTTTAGTAGTTAGTAACTTACAATACCTGTCATTTATCGATTAGATAGGGTGTGTAGATGCGCTCTACCTAGGAGTGCCGATTGCGGTGCTGATTTGGCGATTTTTTCTTTTTTTCTTTCTTTTTATTTTTCTTATATGTCTTTTGATTTAAATGATTTTTATGGGGCCCGTTATGGAAGCTCACACCGGGTACTTAAAAGGCCAGTTACAGTACTGTTTCCCATCTTACTGGTTGAATATAAATACCTATATTTAACATGGACTACGTATCTGGCTTCCACAACTCAAGAACTGGGTTTTTGGCCACATTTACTTAAAAAAGTACTCAACACCCACTCTATAAAACGTGTAACGTAATCAATACTACTCCTTGTACTCTTTTTTCAACGTTTGCCGCTCAAACAAGTTCTTTGTAAGGTTCTTAAAGGATTTTCATTGAGCATTAGGCCTTGTGAATAGAGGATTCGGGCTCTTCAAATTGTTATTACGGAGCGGTTTACCTTTGAAATTACAATGTTGTTAACTCGATAATGTGATTGCGTAGTCTGCATATGTGGCTTTAGCAAGAAATCTGTAGCTTTTAGTGTAATTGTTTGTTAAGAAAATGTCTTGTGGTTATGGGAGGAATATTGCTTTAGAGAGTATTTAGCATTTATGACCACTGCTTTGTCCTAGTCTATACTACATTGTGCAAAAAAAAAGTATGATCACCAGAAACATACAATATTTGATGAAAATGGACTCGGACCTAAATATAGTTCGTAAATAACATGACATGAACTACCTAAATTAATATGTGGAACATTTACATACACAATTTTAATTAAAACAAAATGTAAATAAAAAAGATTCGAACCTCATTCGTGCCTATTTGTATTTGCTTGCAGACTGGCCGCAAATAAAAATCAAATCATTTTAAATTTCGAACATCGCTGTTGGATTGCTATGGCCTAATTTGACATAATATACGACACGTGACATTTGCAAAGCACGCACTGATGCTGTAATTCAAATTTTGTAAATTATTTTTAATATATTTTCAACTGTATGATCTAAATAAATCAAAATGCAATCTGTTGTGACGTTTGAGAAACCGTTGCCGCATCTTAGTTTGGCCGATTGGGATGCGAGACTCTACGGCTTACAGGTATCGTCATAATATAATATTGTATTCTATTCATGCATTATACATAAGGTTTAATTTAGGCCATTGCTTGTGCGTATTACAGGTTAAACCACAGGAGCGGAGCGAGCAATTAACGTAACGGATTGCACAAACCAGAGTTGTGGACACTTTGTGCAATCCTATTGGTTAATATTTTTTCGCTCCGCACCCTCGCTCTGCTCCTGTGAGGCAGCCTCATGCCTGCTCAGTAAAGAGTCGGCTATCCTTGCCTAGGTTCTTTTGGTAAAGTTTCAGTCTTATTCGTTCGATTCTTAATCCGTAAATAGTTTTTGCAGTCGGGTTTTACATTTTTTATTTCTTTGGAATCTGTTTCCTCGAGCTCGGTAGTTTGATACCCGGCTGCCACCATTTTGTGTTTTGATGTGAAATCTCTCGAAGTGCAAGGGGCACAGGCCATGGTCCGAGCGGAGAAGAATGGTAGGCGGTCGCCTTCATCAGCGAAGCTGTCCCTAATGGTAGTGAAAGAACGGCTGCACGCATGAAGGAACAGCCCTCACGATCCCGCCACCAGGGTCCCGATCCCGATTTCCAGCCAAAGTAGATGCAGGCTTGCGGACGGGGAGCAATAGCAAGCAGGTAACGGTCCGGTCCAAGCCCAAGTCCTCGACGGCTCGTGGATTTGCTGACATCTGTCTGCACATCGTAATACCAGGGTCGAAGTCTACTGGGGCTGTGGGTAAAGTGAAATTGAAGCCCCCCGGGGCTGGAATACAAAGCAAAGAAGAAACAAACGAGGTTTTTAATCAGTAAAAACCTGACAAGACCTCTCGCACAACCCTATAGCACTGCTAGAGCTGTCAGGCGTTTGATTAGTTATTAGTCGGGTAGGGCTGGGTGTCTGACGCCCAACAATTGCTAAGTTGGCGACCCTTTAGGGTCGGGCACGCTCAACGTAACTGTATTGTATTTCTGAACTCTTTTTTTTATTACTTTGCGTCGAACAAAACTTATTCTATACACAATCATACTTCATACTAATATTACAAAGAAAGTCTGTCTGTCTATTACGCTTTCACGGTTGACTACGAAACCGCTTTTGATGGAATTTGGTACGGAGGAACCTTAAACTCCAAGGATGGGCATAGGCTTCTTTTTATCAGTCTTCGTCTTCGACTACGCGTCTGCAATTACCAAGATTAACGCGTAAGCTAGTTCAATGTAATTGTATCTTCATAGATCATTAACCGAACTGAAAATTAATTTGATTCGGAGATTTCTATCTCTCGAAACTCCCGAAGGCCTATCGCGAACATTTCATAAACACGATCTCATCGATCGTGTAATATTTCATGGCAGTTGGCTAGCTAAATTAGAAAAGTTTTATTATGTCGCCGCGGTACTGGAAAAGCCTACCGTTATTCATGAACAATCAAATACTTCAGTACCTACTGAGAAGGGTTGTGGAATTGTTCGAAAGCATCGATCCTACACCGTTTTTAATCGTTTTAATAGTTAATAGTCAGCGTTGCGTATAAACTACCTACAGGTCATTGAACTCGCTCAGCTGACGTTTTCTTAAAGAAATTAATTTCGTACATGCGTAAATTAGAAAAAAAAGGTAAGTAGGTACTTTATTTTTTAATTTTATTTCATAAAAGAAAAAAATTAGAATTGTTAGCTGTAGGGGCCCAGCAGGGTCGAAGCCTACTGGGGCCAAGGGTCTGCTTCCGAAAGGGAGTTTCGACGAACGAAGATCGAAGGCAACGAAGGAACGAGGTGGGTTTTTTGGTTAGTAAAAATCTGACACTATCTCCCGCTCCATCCAAGGGTGGGGGACGTCTTTAGATGATTTTTACCCACCAAAAAAAACACCACAACACTTTTTTTTTAATAAAAGAAAGAATGAAGAAATCGTAACTATGGCAAATCAGGATCGTTCATTGTGGCGACACTTGGGGGAGGCCTACGTCTCTGCCAACAGTTGACGTCTATCGGCTGAAATGATGATAAACTATACCAAATTCCTTTTTGACTTTTTTCTATGGTTCCAAATACAAATTTAAATTGAATGTATTATTTACTTATTGAAGTGAATTTATGTAAACAGATAAAGTAGTATTAAGGTTTTTGCATTTCGCAAGTTTAAAATGTTTTCTATAGGCAAAACCGACTGTTGGTTGTTCGTAGTAACTGGGATAAGGTCAAATAAATCAACTAAACAATCAAGCTATAAAGTATCTCCTTTGGGATAGCTAATGAGAGCAGATTGACTCTCCCACAATTTACTTCTGTTCATTAGGTTAGTTTGCAGGTAGGTAGGTATAGAAAGGTACTGTTAAATAGCTACATGCTAAGTTATGTCTAGGTATAAACTTTGATTTAGTAATTAATGTTAGTCATATTGTTTTTTAGGGTTCTCTGTACCTCAAAAACGAAACTCTTATAGGATTTGTTGTCCGTCTGTCCGTCTGTTAAGACCCTTTATCTCGAGAACGCGTGGAGGTATTGAGTTGATGGTGATGATTATAATCAGGTCTGCGGTCCCTTCGAGCTGTAAAAAAATCAAACTTCTAAGTTAACGAATAAAAAAGATACGGCCGTTTATGTCGCAAAAAAGTATATTTTGATACTCTCAAAGATCGAAATTCATAGGGTACTTTCCGTTGACCCAGAAACCTGAAATTTGGCACAAAGCAAGGTCTTATAACACAGGTTTAGAAATAAATTTGAAAACAGTAAATTTGTTGTTACCTACGTGCACGGAACCCCCCAAGGGATTCGTAAGACATAATAATTCTTTCAATAACAAAATTATTTAAAAAAATTGACGGATATTAACTATTCGTTCTTTAGTATGTAATCAATGAATAAATATCTTTTACCAAAGAAAAAATAAGACCTACAGGAAGATATCGTCTACTTCAAGGTTGTGATCAACCCATGATAAATATTACCTAATGCCATCAAAAACATGACTTTTACCAAGGCTCTCAACTCAATTCTTTTACCGTAAAAAGTTGTGAGATTCTTGATGAGGGCACTGCGGTGCCCCCCCTAATTTATAATTGATATCGATAAAAGTCTTGCAACGTTATTACGATGATGTCGTTTCCTATACACGCTAGTAGGTAGGTAATCCTAGTTATGGCTTCCGCCTATTCAAAACCAGAATCAACATAACACACAGCTACAACAAATTGCTATAAAAACTTTCACAGGCGTCACATTTTTGTTCCACACATGTTACGTCGTCACATCGTCCAACCGTGTTTTTTAACAGGAAATTAGGGGCGTGGGAACAGCTTTGATGACCGATTGCTTTTCCGCGTCATCCTTAGTTCCACAATTTCCCTGTGTCAAAGTTTTGGAGTGAAGGAACAACCCCCCCAGGGTTGTGACAGCTTTACATGATGAGGCACGGAGGTTAAACATTTATTACTCCTCTTAAGTTTAAGTTTGGGATCGGGATATTTATAGAACTTATGTACCTACTACTGGATATATATTTAGATATGTTTTAATTTAGGTATGATGAGATATTATTATATTCATTTGATAACGTTATATGCATATTTTTATTTTACTCCCAAAAATAAATACTACTTGTGTAAGCATTTAGAGCAAAAATGTACTATTGCTAGTTTACTCATTGCAGTTATTTACATATCACAAAGAGAAAAAAAAAAAACAATTTCATTATTGAAATTCGTTTAATATTTATAGATTCTATCGCATGAAATTTAAATAAGCCTATTGAAAATTTGCATCGAAAATAAAGAATAGAAAGTCTCAAATTGAATTTAAGTGAATAACTAATATCACTGAAACAAATCCTTTGTATTGATTTAGGTCTATTGGAATATTTCAGTCATATTCCGTTTGATGTAGTAGCAGTATGAGAAATAATTTCCTTTGACTAGAGTTCTGAGTAGAATAAAATCCAACTTTTCTGAATTTTAAGCCTTCCCAACGATTTCGGAGAAAACATTTGCCACAGTCTCGACATTCAAAACAGAATACCTCATCAAAGAGAGAAATGTTTCCACATACACGGTCCGGTTTACCTGTAAAACTCAACTGTACAGTAAAGTTGAGTTAAGCAGGCAAACCTATCAGGTATATACCCTAGCGTATATGGCTACTTTAATACGAGTACGTCAATTTCTTCTGTTTTAAAAGAAAATTTGAAACACCAGGTTACGTCCGACACCAGGAGAGCTGATGCGTTCGATCTCCGCCACAGCGCGCATCAGCTTCGAAACGAAACCCGCATCAAAACTGACTGGGACAGCTATCACAACAACAACCGTCTTAGAGCCAGGTGAGGTTTGGACTGGAGGACTGTGCGGGCTTCTCCATAGTTTTGCCTGCACAGGCCGGAACACCGTGAGTGTGGTTGGTCAAATTCACACAGTTTTACACGACGACAATACGGCACATTGCTCGCAGAACAGATGGTCGATGGGGACGACATGTTCTGGAGTTGCGATCAAGTACCAGAAGATGCAGTTCGATGGCCTCCCACAAGGTACAGCTTGCGGACAGTGAGCAATGGGTAGCTCGCTGTCCGGCCGTCCGGTAACTGTCCGGACCAAGCCCAAGTCGTCGACGGCGCGCACTGTTCCCGCGTGCCTCAAGGAGTTGTCAGCAACAGCAGGGACCCAGCTGGGTCGAAGCCTACTAATATTGTTTTCATTAATTTCAGAGTTTATGAGATTGAACAATGGAGATCTACACTCCAAGATCTTATGGATCTTCTGGACCGTGAGATGGCCAGTCTTAAAGAAGAGAAGGCATCTACTGAAAGGGAGCTGGAACAACTGAACCTGCCTCTCCTGGTCTGCTCAGAATGTCTGTCGAACAGGGACGGCAGGAGAAGCTCGGAGCTGACGTACGATCTGGCTGATACTGAGCTGAAGAAGGTAAATATGGCCAGTGCAAATTGGCCTCGCTTGAGAGGGTTCCATACAATGAATACATATTTTTTAAATCTGGTCTACATTTTTCTGATTTATATAATTTTGTAAATACCTTATTTATAATACATAACAGGTTTTCTATGGTAGGTGTTAATTTGGAACTATGCGCTAGTTTCTGATGTTTTATAAGTGCCCTTAAAGGCCTATGTGAAATAAAAAAAAAAATTTTTTTACCTACGGCAAAGCCAAAGGAGAGAATGTAACAAGATTTTTAGGATGGTGAAAAATAAGAACAGAACAACAAGAAAAACCGTAGTCACACGTTACTAAAGTTTTTCGGTTGGTACCTATAACGTGAGACTACGACTTTTCATTTTGTTCTGTTCTTATTTTTCACCATCCTAAAAATCTTGTTTCATTCTTTTTCAGCGTTGTTTTTTTTGTCGTAGTCGGGTTTTAGTTTTTTACTTTTTTTTTTAATTTTTATTCATATTTGAATAGGTTAACGAACAGATTAGCATAATATTTTTTTTAGTTTATCAGCATATGATTCCAGATTGGTCCCTTTTATATGTCTGCACGTGATTTTTAACCATTGTTTTAGAGTTACAATTACCGGCACGGATCTTGAGCACTGGCTTCAAGTTGCGAAGAAGTCAAATATTCGGTCTCTTTAGTGGTGCGAAGTGAGACGCGGGGGCGGGGAGTGTTTGGCTCGCCGCGCCATCGTATCATAGACGTCACTCCTGATTCGTTATCTGCGTTGCTGCATGTATCCATCAACGAATACGATTCGCTAGCCAATATATGGAATGCGCAAAGCAATCCTTACCTACTCTTACGCCGAGCGCTCAAAATCCGTTCCGGTAATTGTACTAAAGCTAAAATACAATAGACAACCTGCCTTATTTGCTGATTGTTAAGTCCATGCAGTTGTCAGCCCAATTAGGAGGCAGGTGTGTCTAGACTTAGCTAGTTAGAATATCAACATGCTGTTGCAGTAGGATTAACAGGAATTTCATTGTCATTTGTCTAAACGAACGTCATTATACTTAGATAATGAAGTCAAATTAATAGTAGTTCAAGGAAATTAGGTTTGAACCTTGCGATAGTTTTTAATTCGTAATTTTTTTCTATAACGGATTTTTGGACTGTTGCATCTAATGTATGATTTTTTTTGAATAGATGGTTTGGATGGATGGATGGACTTTATTTGGATCTAATGTAGTTCTAAAAGTCTAGTTTCTATATAAAATGTATGAAAACCGACGTTCCCAGATCGTGATATGATACGTGGAACATGGCACAACATGGCACATATCAATGTAGTTCTATGGAAGGCGCCAGATAACCATGGAATAAAGTACATTGACCTTTTCTAATATCTCTGCGTAGGTACCCCAAAAACAAACATTGAACTGTTTTTCATTACTAGATCATGTAAAGAACCAAAATACATTTCGATTCAAGACAGCTTTATGTCTTTCTGTTTTTGAAGTTAAGAATGTCAACAAATGTAGGGGGGTCAATGCCCGTAATTCCACGGTTTTACGTCTACCTTAACATTGTTTTCCCAATCTTTGGACGTTTCTTGGTCCCTAAACAAAAACCTTTTAAAAATTACAGGAACTCTGCGTAACAGAAAGCAACAAGAAAATGTTGATTGACAGATGCCAATCCGCTTGGGAAAAAATCAACAAGTTGGAAGTGGTGAAGTTCAAACTCCAATTAGACCTGAACGATAAGAACGAAGCACTTCAGATTGATAAGGACATGTTGAACTTAGACAAGGACTGTGCCAATATCACTTACAAGACCGACTCCTTGAAAACTCCCAAGAGGTGAGAATTTTTTGTATTCATTTACGGAAAGTTACAGCTTTAGCACACGCTGAAACTTGGTAAGATCGGAAAACGAATTCAGTTCGCTTTCGGACCAAATAAGTCCACAGGTCGAGTAGTCCAGCGATCAGACACTCCCTCCAGTTCCACGCGATCAGTAACCCGATTCACGTAATGAAAACCGTAACGATATCGTAGCGATTTAGTCGTTTATGACTATGTCCGTATTCACATCCATCAATCGAGTTTGAACGACACCGATTTTAAAATTGTTTGAAATTAGTCGATTAAAAAAAAAAATATCTGTATTACATTATCCTGGTAGAATACTTATTAATGCAACTGGAAATAAGTCGATAGATCGTGAATACCGCTTTTGGATAGGATTTCGATCGAACGACTATAAAACTTCAACGATATTTGGCTTGTTTGATTTTACGTGAATCGGGCTACATGACCAGTTATTTGAAAATTTTCATACCCCAAAAAGGATGATTAGACGCTTTAATCAGTTTTTAAATTTTACACGAGTAGGGCTTAAAAACTTTCAGATTTCTGAATTGGGAATGTGGATTTGAAAACTTTTTAATCTGTATTTTAGCATCGCACATTAGGTAAAAATTTGTATAATATTAAAAATTGGGTTTAGGCAGTTATTCATATAACTTTAAATTTTAAAACTCAGGTGAAAGTCTCATGGTATCATTAGCTTAGTTACTAAACCAGGATCTATCCGTAATTACTTAGCACTAACTATAACCAGACAAAACGAAGATAACTTAGAAGACAAGTCTCCTCGGAAACAACCTGAGAGGCAGAAACTTTGTACTTGTAAACAATTAAATTTGTTTGAAGTTATGATACTCCCTCGCGTCTGGTTGCACCTGGGCTTGAGTTAAAAGGCTCCCACGACATTCTATTCTCATTAATAACGCAAGATATGAGCCGTCTCTAAGCAGCTCCCGCTCACCACTTTGCCTCTCATTAGACTTTTTCTTGTGTAGGCGTAGGTACGTAAATGGACTTGTAAATAATGTTGCCAGGCGTCAGGATAAAGGTGGACACGGTCAGGCTTTTTAGTTGCGTGTCCTTCCAAATTAGGCGGAGTCCGGCTCGTCCGGCTTTTGTTAGACTTTATAGTTGCGTGTCCGGCCAAATTAGGCGGAATCCGGCCCGTCCAGCTTGTTAGGCTTTTTATACAGGGTGTAAGCGACAGCCTTCCACATACTTTAAGTGCTTGTTCAGTAGACAAAACTGAACAACCTTCCACAAGATTTTTTTTCAGGATACGAAAAAAAACGGCCTCTCCATACAAACTGTCCAATTATGTTTTTGATTTTGTGTGGTAAAGCTGTTTTTTTTTTCGTTTCCTGAAAAAAAGTCTTATGGAAGGTTGTTCAGTTTTGTCTACTTAGCAGGCCCTTAAAGTTTGTGGAGGGCTGTCCCTTACACCCCGTATAAAAAGCCTAACAAGCTGGACGGGCCGGACTCCACCTAATTATATTTGACCATTTTTTTAGAATTGTCATTTGAGTTTTTGATTTTATTGATACCACTTAATTTTATTGTTTTTTCATTATACTTTAAAAAGATTATATAAATTTTTTTGTTATTAAAAATTCATGTTAGACTTAAAAAAAAATGTCGGCCTTTTTGACCAAAAGTCCGGCTATATAAGATTGTCCGGCTTGTCCGGATTTCCAGTTTCAAACCTGGCAACCCTACTCGTAAAGACACTTCTCGTGAAAGTCTAGATACTCGCACTTCTTTCCATTACGTTACAGTTTTGATTAATTTAGTTTGAAATACTGAAAATCGTTTTGAGAGAGAAATTCGTCGAAATTAAAATTTTATTCGTTAAGAAAGTGTTTATTAGTCAACAAAATTTTGTTTTTGACAAGAATTAAACATATTAGAGAATTATCTCCTGACTTAAGTGTTAGTAGATATGTAGAATCTGTCTAATAAGTTAAACGACTTGGGTAATTATTAGGATTTAATGAAATCTGATGTAGTCAACACGGGTTTAATAATCAAGGTTGATTAAGAGATAGAGATCATTGTTTACTAACAGAAGAACCTTATAAAAAGTATCGAATATAAGTATTTTTTAAATAATTAAATATTATACAAAATTTCCAAGTCGGTTGACTTATTAGACAGACTATACTTGTCTTTTTTTTAGTGGGAAATCATGATATATCTTCTCTTACTCAGATAGGAGTAGTAAGAGGTAGGCTACCACCTTACACAGGTACCTTTTCCTAATAACACACACACACACAGGTAGGTAACTTTCCTGATAATCACGCAAGCTTAAATTCTGTAGGTATACAGAATTCTGTGTCCCTAGGGCACTTACGAAATATCTAGAAATTATACTAATGGAATGGTATTTAACAGTAGGAGATCAGTGGAACCAATCAGTTTGAATACTGTTGAAAGGGTAGCTTATTGAACTCATAACTCTAATGGAACGTAATCAAAACCTTTCACCATTAATTGTCTGTCTTATTTATCTATTAAAAGCTATATGCACACATTTACAAATACAAATTTACGGCCTACACCTAGCCAAGTTGATAATCTGCAATCGTTAACGCTAGTAGAAAACATCAAATGTACGGGTGTGATGTCATCTCAACGCTCAGTTACGTGGTCAGAACAAAAGAAAAGGGGGCGTGGCTAAGTCAAGGTGTTCGACGCAAGAGAAACTGTTATATTGTACCTATTTTGTATCGACGATATCTACTATAGAGTATATGATACTGTTTACTGTTTTTAAAATAAAGTTAGTTCTTGTCTGTCACTCGACTCAAGCGTTTAGTGAAATAGTTCTAACTTGGCTGGGGGCTGTTTACGTTTACGACATGGGTCTTAGCGGCGAGCGGTGCGACGAGTGGGGTAAATGGACGCGCGCAGCGCTATGAGCGGGGTTTCACGGCATGCTTTGCAAACTTTTTCGTACTCCATAATCCAATTTGACATTCATGTATTTATCTATAGTAATGTCCCTAACTATCAATTCCCATTTATATTTCTTGTTCTGTGTTTTTGTGTTGTTATTATTGCTGACATAATTTTTATTTTTATTAAGTATTAATTTTCTCCTTGATGTATTGAATTGAAAATGAACTTATTTACTGATTTTATATGTTTATGTGTTTTAAAATCTAATGTTCTTTAGTTAGTAGTGATTGTCTGTAAGTGTTGCAGCACTTGAATAGTTATATAAAATGATTACCTATGTAAATTCCCAGTGCCTGTAATGTTGGCGATCCTAAATAAATAAATAAAAACTTTCGTTCTTACCGTCCGCCACCCCGCGCTTAGCGGCTCACAGCGGCAAAGTCGTGAACGCGCCGTTAAGTCTGTTAAAAGTGTTGATAGGATAACATAACAGTATGCGGTATTATTTTGTACAGAAATAGCAGAATTGTCTCAAAAACACATTTCCTTTTACTTTAATTAGGGTAACCTAATTATATTAGGTACTAGCTGCTGCCCTGAGCGGTTTCACTCGCATCTATGGTTCCTGTTTCGCTATTGTGGGTCATAACGTAATGTTATAAACAAACTCATCAGCGTCATTCGTAGATCACACACAGACAGACAGACAGTCATTACAGGGTGCCAGAAAGTCTGACTATCAGTCTATCCAAGGAGTATCATATTGCCTAATAACTGGGTTGTGGGAGTCTAACAGGCATTTGCTGCTGGCGCGCACGGAACTCAACGCACCTTTTACTCGGGCTGGGTCCTTACCGAATCCACAAGCCCGCGCCTGCGGCGGCCAGAATTCGCCCTGCGATTCTCGATGGGGTATCTCCTGTGGTGGCGGCAGGAGCGTAGGAATATTCTCTCCCTCACGGCAGCGTCCATCTTTCTTCGCTAGTATAACTGCTTCTCACTTCGGACTATAACCCAACTCTGGGCCGGACGATAACCCAACCTACACCGGGTAAGGTCACAGCCGCCGATGGCCTACAAGAGGAGACTCGGCGATGCTTTGCCTAAGCGGGGCACGGCACCACCTTCCATCATTTTGGTCCACTGTGTTCAGCTGACTCGCGCAATGGTGATACTCGGACGTTTTCTCCATCTGAATTGGTAATAAGGACCTCCACGAACTAGCTATGTCCGCTGAGGACCTGAGTCAGGCAGAAAGTGAGTATGTGGAATCTCACTAGCACTCCTCAAAGAGCCCATACTGCTGAAGAAGATTTAATATATTCAGTCAGTTGTGATTTCGACTGCGATCAAGAGCGAACTACTCAAGTGTGTGAAGTGATTTTATCTAACGACCTAAGCGATAGTGTAACGGTACTCTGGTGTTAATTGCGATTCGGATTATTGTTGACTGCGCTAATTTGTTATTGTTTGTGGTGAATAAAGTTGTCTGTAAGTAAATCGGCATTTGATTACCCACGTACGTAACAATATATAAATGTCAGGAGCATTGACAAAAATGTGGAAAGTAAAAAACTATATTAAGTCTACATTTTTTTCTAGAATGATTACCAACCAGCAATGGCAAGACAAATGTGAAGCTACGAAACAAATGGCTATCAACGAACTGCAAGATACCTTACGTCTTCGGGAGTCCCTCTTCGTAGCCCGAGGGCGTGCCAGGAACGCCTTGAGAGCTCAGACTGATGTCACCAACTATATGCTGAGGAGACGCATCTATGATACGCAGAGGGCTAGGAACGAACTGGATTGGCAGAAGATGAAGGTATATTTAAAAAAATCTCTTATCTTGGTTTCTTAGTTAGGAATTTGAAGTTGTGAACTTCCAATGTACTGGTACGGAAACCTGACAATATCTACACTAATATTATAAAGAGGGAATAATATAATAATAATAAAATAGCCATTTATTTCCAAACTTTGGGATACAATATATATTATTCTTTGTGTGATTGTTATAGAATGTCCCTCCGTTCGGTGTGCCTTTTGGCATAGGCCTCCTCCAACTGTCTCCACTGGACTCTGTCCATTGCCACCGTTGTCCAATATGGACCCAAGGTCAGGCGGATGTCGTCTTCCCATCGTCTCGTCGGGCGACCCTGTTTTCTGACGCCATCTCTTGGGTACCATAGGGTCACTTGCTTGCTCCATTTGTTGGCCGTGCAGCGAATCATGTGACCTGTCTAACCCCATTTCAGAGGAGGAGGGAGATTAAAGAGGGAAAGTTTATTTTTATGTTTGTAGTAGGTAATCTCTGTTCAGGGAGAGAGAGAGAGAGTACTGATTCGAAAAAAAGCTGTTTTAATCCTGTATTTTATGCAGGCGAAGCCGCGGGCAAAAGCTAGGTTGTATATCTAAAAGGTAAATTCCTGACTCACTGACTGACTCAACACCTATTCCAAACCCTTGGACCTAGAACGCTGGAATTTTGGACAAAGGTGCCTTTTATGAATTATAATAAAATACAAGTATGCATGGAGAAACCTCAGTAGAGCTCTCCGAAAGAGTAAGTCTTAAAATGAACATGAATAAAACCAAAATCACGATTTAAAACCATGTAGCTCCCACTCCAATCAAGATCGGAGACTCTACACTCGAAGTTGTGGACTATTACGTCTAACTCGGACAGACAGTCCAGTTGGGTAGGTCTAACTTCGAGAAAGAGGTCAACCGTCGAATCCAACTCGGCTGGGCTGCGTTTAGAAAGCTACGCGGTATCTTTTCGTCCAGTATATAACAGTATCTCAAGACGACAGTCTATGTCAGTGATGACATTTGGCTCCGAAACGTGGTCGCTCACAACGGGCCTCATCAGAAGGCTTAAAGTCACCCAAAGGGCAATGGAAAGGGCCATGCTCGGGCTTTCCTTGCGTGATCGAATCAACAATGAAGATATCCGCAGGAGAACTAAATTTGCCGACATAAAAACAGTTCTAAGTAAATAGTGTTCTACGCGCGTCTCAAGGAGCTGTCAGCAACCGTAGGGGCCCAGCGCTATCGAAGCCTACTGAAGCCATGGGTGATGCGAGAGATTCCCGGGGTCCTGGAACAATGGCAAAGACGGAACAAGAGTGGGTTGTTAGTCTGTCTGACAACGCCCAAGGGCGGGAGATGTCATTTAGATGATTTTTCCGCCTAAAAAAAGTAAATAAGGGAATTATTTCATCCCCGTTTCAATATTCATTGATAAGATTAGATGGCGAAGATCTCGTATCTAAGTATTGCAAAAAAACTCAAAGAACTGAAGTTCAGGTTTTAATTGAGTGTTCATAATACACACTCCAATCCTATAAAAGTCGCACATATTCTTTTCGCCATTAGCTTTGCGGCGAACAATTGGATAACTTAGGAACCCGATATTGTCGTCTGAACATGTTAGCTCCCTAAAACTTTATTCATATAGTTAGGTCTAGAACTGGAGAAAGAAGTGGGAAGTTTCACAATTTTGTTACATGATATTAGGGTCAGTGTGTAAATAGAAATTCAGTGTGTCTGCGTCAGTAACAGGGAGCTCAATTAATGAATGTATTATCGAGCTATCGGAAAACCTCTCTCCTTGAGACAAGTTACGATGGTCAATCTGGAAAGCTCTAAACAGACTCGGCGCCACCAACCTACTCCAGGGGCCGTATGACCTCTTAAAACCATCATGTTTTCTGTGTGAGGAAAGGATAGTGCTATTCGTCCTGTATAGCTCCGTCTCTTTTTCACACCGAAAACATGATGGTTTTAAGATGTCATAATACGGCCGCAGGCCCGCTTGGTGGATTACGAGCATTACGGCCCATTCCTTCTCCTAGAGAGGAGGCCTAAGTCCCAGCAGTGGGAACATTAAAAACCCATTCCTGCAATAAACGCAATATATCGCTATGTTCTTCCCGAAAAGGGTCGATAATATCATCACGCTCTCATTAGTTGCTTTTAATCAACACATTATTACAGCCAATTCATTCAGATTTTTTTTTTCTTTATCTTCAGATGGAAGAAAACATGGACAAGCTAGCAACAGAACTAAAAACAATGGGCGAACAGTTTGCCGATAAGGTGAACGCGTTGAAAGTGGCTGAAACCCGGTTGGAGACGCGAGGCTACCGTCCAGGGTATGAACTAGCTGCTGATGAGGCTGACATCGGGCTGAAGGACGAAGTGCGAAGCCTCAGGGAGACTATCCGGCAGTTACAAGAAAAATTGGATTGTGCTAAGTAAGTTTGAGTATTCAGTTTTGTTTAATTGAATTTTGATTGAGACAAGGCTATACTAGATAGGTTATTGTAGTACATTTTGTTGTGTGTGCTGCAGTGACTAGTTTCTACGTGTATCAAACGACGTTTTTCAACACATTTAAGCTAGGGTTACATTACTGTGTTGTCGTGTCATGGTGCCTTCTGATGTCTTTGATTGTCTACAAAACTCATTATGATGTCACGTAGGCTTGAACAGATTCGTTTGATTGGTGTTTCTTATGCCACGACACAACCTGACACAGTAATGTAGTTTTACGAAAGTAAAACAACAAAACAAAACAGGGGTTGAAGTGCTACTCGTGGAGGTCGCTTCGCTAAGCAGCTTCGCAGCTTGATACGATGAAAACAATAAATTATTGCGGGGCGAGTACGTGCACTTTTCCGCACTAGTGTGAAAACAGTAATAGTGACTTTTCGCGTATTCAACAATAATAATTTGACAATTTGAATAAAAAGTACACAGGTTGACTGAATATTAAAAGAAGCTAATGTATTTCTTTTTTGTCCCACCTATGACCTAAGTGTATGTTATCAGTAAGATTTGAATGCTTTTCTTCCAAAATATGTGATCTAGTACTAAGAATCAGGTCTATTTAGAACACGATTACTCATCTTGATAAATGTTTGTTACCTAATGTATTTAAATGTGATACGTCGCAGCTCTTAGCGCTCAAGAACTGTCTAGTCAAATTAATTCGTTTATATTCTAACTAAGATAAATTTGTTGGATGTTTCTTCTTCAACCCTGAATTTTCCAGATAGTCTTGTTCAATTTATTAAACCATCACAATAAGCCATGAAAAATTAACGGATTGAACTACAAATTTAGTGTTTCTAACTAGATTTAATTTAGCAAACCAGTGCTCATATTGTTATGAAAAACCAGAAAATTGATGTTCTTCTTCTTTCTCTTCTCGTTTCGATCAGACTCAAATGTTGTCCGATCTATATTTATCCACCTGGACAGCTCTGTCATTGGTTTCGTATGAGTCATGGAGGGAGCAGGTAGTTGTGCATGCTGGGTAGGGAAGAAGGTGGAACATATCAAAAATTTGTTAAAGTTCGCACCCGTGACTTGGGCGATAGAAACACTCAATAGTGTCTCATTACGGTTAGACATTTTTTCTTACGGAATTTCAGAGGGTGACACTAAGTGTGTTGTCCTCTAGGTAACTTGTGCCGATTCTCCAGGGTGCTGCTTGAGACTGAACATCGATTGTTCATTATGTATGTATGTTGCATGCACTAATGGATATCTGCGGCCGTATTATGACATCTTAAAACCATCATGTTTTCTGTGTGAGAAAAGGATAGTGCTATTCGTCCTGTATAGCTCCGTCTCTTTTTCACACCGAAAACATGATGGTTTTAAGAGGTCATAATACGGCCCCTGATCAGTTTGTGGGTGGTATCTCGAGTGCTAGGCCATTTTGCGACAATTTTTTTACCTTGGGTAGGTATACCTGTAAAAACAATTGTGTGTGCATATAATAATATATAAATAAATGTCCTGTGAAGGGTCTCCACACTGGCACTGTATTTGCAATGTGTATCATTTGGCCAGATTATGTTTGCAGTGGTCAACCTGAGTCATAGCTGATGTTGATTGCTGGCTCAAAAAGCTGCCCAAATTAAATGGTACTGGGCAGGATATGTCTGCCGGAGAAATCGTTGGATAATTTACTGTAGCGACATCTATGGCGCCACATAAGAACTAATCCTGCATTTTGCAATTTTTCTCCTATCGAATTGAACATATAGAACAGCCCTGGGCAGTTGCCTACCAGATATTACACCCGTCTGGTCGGAGGATCCTCCTTTTCCAACGGAAGTTTGCGGGACGTTACTGTCTGGTCCGCATATCAGTCTCTAAACTGGTGACACCGACGTGATGATTTCGGGATGTTCTGTACCTAAAAAATAATCACAGAATACATAGAAGTACTTCTAACTAAACAAGCCAATTCAACAATGGTTTGCTAAGACAAATTTTCACTACAATCACTCGAGTAAATTCGATATTGCTCGTAATAATTGCACTGCCACTTAGAGGCAGCGCAATAATTAAGCTGTTAATGTACGCATATTGTGTTACATTATACATACGTCAGTCGATACAAAGTGAACCTGAGGCCCTACCACGGGCTCTTAAAGCGATCCATTTGACGCTCTAAATTGAACTAAAGAGATGGCTCTATACATATAGGGTGTAAGGAACAGCCCTCCACAAACTTTAAGAACTGAGCTCAGTAGACAAATCTGAATAACCTGTCACAAGATTATTTTCAGGAAACAAAAAAAAATGGCCTCTCCATACAAACCGTCCAATCAAGTTTTTAATTTTGTATGGTGAGGCTGATTTTTTTTTTTCGTTTCCAGATAAACAGTCTTGTGGAAGTTTGTTCACTTTCATCTACTGAGCAAGCCCTTAAAGTTTGTCCCTTACACCCTGTATATATATATATTTTAAGTTATTGAATTTGGGGTTTTTATCCACCTGGATACGTCAACCCAACGTACCTACCCTCTTAGTTTTAATTACGCAAGTTAAAGCTATAGAGGAACGTGTTTAGCTCCATCTCTTTCCCGCTCGCACGCCTGACATTTTTACACGTCATTGTAAGGCCTCTGAGAACCCAAGCCAATATGGTGGCTCCCGTGCTATATCCCCTCGAGCGCCGATTGTATATACGCCTGTACAACTTGAAGACCTTGAAAAACGCTTAATTTTCATTTTGTACACACGTCTGTACGAAACTTATTTGGCCGAAAATTTTAGTTTCTATATTATATTATTCCATATTTATTATATTACATATTTGTTTTTCCTAGAAAAAACCAAAAAAAAAAATTTTTTTTTTATTGGTGATTTACGTAAACTTTATACGGCAATTTTCCGGGTCATTAAACTCTGGCGCTCGAGGGGATATACAAGGTTATTTTTGGTGGGTGTTTTTTAACACTGACAACCTCTCAGGACCATGATAGGTACTAATATCATAAACAACAACTTTTGTTTTGACTTTTAAAATATTATCATATTTTAGGTCATTCGATTTTCAAACAAAAATAAAAATATTTAAATTGAACGTTCTAAATATCACGAAGTCTATGCAAAGCAAGCGATACTACAATAATGGAAAGGACAAGGGATGGGGAGGCGGGGGTGCTTGATGCGCTTGAATCGCATCATACAGACGTGGGTAGGTATAGCAAAATACAGAGGTGAAATGTGCTAGATAGAACAACGAAATCTTAAATGACTGTTTTTGCTAAATGTTTGTAAAAAGTCATAAAACCAAAGTTGTGGCTTATGATGTCATACAGTCCTGCAAGGTTGTAAGTGTTTTACAAATAACCCTTTATATTATGTTTTTCTCTGATTTTGATTATCTTAAATCTCTTTTCAGGGCAACATACAACGCTTTAGAAGCAGCTTCCATCCAAATTGGCATCGATTTGAACGACAAAAACCAATCCCTGGAGACTGACACCAGAGCCTTGGAAATGAGGACTGCTCTAGAACCAAAGAAAGCGACGGGCACAGACAAGAACCTGATTCTTGCTAGCATGGCCGACGAAGTGCCGAAGGTTGAGGGTTGTTAGAAAATATAAAAAAAATCGTTAGTCTGTCTAATAAGTTAAACGACTTTGGTAATTATTAGGATTTAATGAACCCCAAATAAAACGGGACAAGGGCAGGAATAAGAAGAAGAAGAAGAAGAAGAAGAAGAAGAATGAAATCTGATGTAGTCAACACGAGTTCAATAATCAAGGTTGATTGAGAGATAAGAGATCATTGTTAACTAACAGAAGAACCTTAAAAAAAGTATCGAATATAAGTATTTTCTATATGATAAATATATACAAAATTCCCAAGTCGGTTGATTTATTAGACAGATTTTAGGGGCGAATTATTTCGTCACTTGGTTGAACTGACAGGTGATGTTAGCTGTCATTTGAAAAATAATTCTGTGGTCATAATCTCCAAAGAGTATGTAATCACTACGTTTTAATATATAATAAAGTCGATAATAAAGTCGATAATGTTGTAGATGAATCTTTTTTTTTTCAAATCTATTAATCCAGCCGTTACCGAGGAGTAGGCTTCAGAAACTCACTGTTTTATAGCACTAAATTGGAGTAAGGTCCAAGTAACATAAAGTAAGTTGCAGGACACTTGAGTCAGGTTGCAGATGCCTCTCTAATATCAGAAAATTATTTTTATAACGTGACAGCTATCAGTTCCCCGTCAGTTTAATCCATTAATATGAATAAATTCGACTATAACATCAAAATGTTTCAACAAAGATTACAAATTACCACGTGTTCTTAGGGATGTCGAAATAATTGTATTTATTTCTTTATAAACAAAAGTTGTTTAACCGGATGTTTTTATGTACTTTGTTTCATACGAGATTCGGTAATTACACGCCCATGTTTAATTAAATGACCGATATTTAATTTTTATCAACATTGTGAACAATTACTGTTTTTTTTTGTCGAGTTCCTTTCCAAATTAATATTGTTTTGTTGTTTCCACCTAAAATCATAATTTGTATGGAGTTACATTGTAATGATTTGTTAACAGCTGTTTTTACTTTCATAATTGATTTATCAGATAGGATTTACTTTGTTTACATGTTTCATTTACGATATATATCTCTTTATTATTACGATTCAACTTAGATAACTTTTCTGTGGTAGCGTAACTAGTGCAAATAAAGTTTTAAATCTATTTGTTGATTCTTTTATTGGAACTGTCCTATATTTTGCAACACGACATATATGTATGTAGGTACACTATTTATAGGAGACATAGGTACCAACGCGGTGATTTCTGCCTGATCACTTTAACCTTTCAATCGTGGAAATTACAGACACAATAGAAAGACAATAGGTTCGCGAACGCCGGCGTTCGCTTGGGGTTTAATGAATAAAGATTTTGCTTGAATCTGCAGCGCGGCGCCAAACCAAACCGTTTGAAGTTTTTGTTTCGAGTGTAAGCAAAAATGAACTTAGCGGTGGTCAGGCAGAAACGTCTTTGATAGTACATAGTCTTTGCCAAGGCAGTGGTGGCCTAGTGCTGATGAAACGGCCCCTAGGTACTTATGAATCGTAGTTACGTCGCGGCGTGTTCAACCCCAAACGCACAAAACATATGGAAAGAACGTTAATTTTTATATATTTCATAACACAAGCTCTGCTTAGTTTACCCCCAAGCTAAGCAGAGCTTGTGTTATGAGTACAAGACAACTGATAAACATACTTATTTTACATATTTCTAAATACATCCATATTATAGATAAATTACACCCGACACGGAACAAATGATCATGCTCATCATACAAACATTTGTCCTGGGCGGGAATCGAACCAACGACCTCCGGCATAGCAGTCAGGGTCACTAACCACTAGACCAACAGGCCAGTCCATTAATTGTGCGTACAGCTAAGGAGTGGAATTCCCTGGCGGCGTCTGTTTCTTGATAGCTACAACGTGGAATTCCTTAAGAGTGAATAGGTTAGTAGGCAAGCGTGCTCCTCAACCGTATCCTCGCTTTCCATCAGACCAAACGCGTCTATCAAAAAATAAGTACACATTTGTCATAATTATTAGAGTTTGTCTAAAAAGTCAACAACTTGAGATATTATAATTAAAAAGTACCCTTAATGAATCATTTAAAAAATACTTACATTCAATATGTTTTATAAAGTTCTATTAGTAAACAATGATCAAGAGCTCTTAATCAACCTTGTTGCAGTGTTGACTACTTACATAAGATTTCATTGTACCCTAATAATTACCCAAGTCGTTTGTAGACAGAACTAATATGGATCTCGCTGTCCGGCCGTCCGGTAACTGTCCAGACCAAGCCCAAGTCGTCGACGGCAACAGCAGGGGCCCAGCCGGGTCGAAGCCTACTGGGGCCAGGGTTATCCGAAAGGGCGCTCGAGCCCCGGTATGAAGGCTTGAAGGAACGGGATGGGTTTTTTAGTCAGTAAGAGTCTGACACTATCTCCCGCTCCGCCCAAGAGCGGGGGTTGTCATAGGATGATTTTTCCCATCGAAAAAAAAGACCTAATATGGATGTCATTCAACTCCACCGTAAAATAGGATAAATAGAGACTTAGGGGTGAATAGAGACAAAACTTTAAAGGGTATTTTCTCGATAATTGAATATATTTTGCAGCATTTCACTGTATCAATTTATTAATGAATTGTTATTCTAAAAAATCGATGTTTTGTTAGAGGCCGATATTATGGTATCAAAGTGAAAAACCAAACCAAAGTTTTGTCTCTATTCACCCTTAAGTCTCTATTCACCCCATGTTACTGTATTGTCTACTAGCTTTTTTCAGCGACTTATCCTATGTCACTCAGGAATAAAGCAGCTTTCTATCGGTGAAATATTTTTTAACAATTGGACCAGTACTTTCAGAGACTACCTCCTACAAACAAAAAAATAAACTTTACCACTTTATTATATTAGTGTAGATTACCTCCTACAAACAAAGAAACAAACTTTACCTCTTTATTAATTATAGTGTAGGCAAAGTGTAGATGAATTTGTAAAACACCGACTTTTCAACAGACGAAACTCGAGTTAGCTCTGCCTAAACTTACCCGAAATCGACAACTTAAGTAATCTATCAGATAATTACCGGATACCAGACCCTTTGTCAACATCGTGCCTTATATTTTACAATGAAAAACTTACTTTCTGTTTATTACTCGTCGTATTTTTAGACTCGTTTATTTCCGATGAGGTTCATAATTTAAATGTCGACTTTCGGAAGTGACTGGCCTCAAACTTGTAGTTAAACGATGATCGATTGTCGGTCTGTCTAGAGAATATGAATATTTTGGCTGATTGCCACAATGTTGAGTTTGATGTCAGTATTAGTTTGGAGTGATGAAGCTGTTTCACAGTTTGATGATGATGAGTCTTGAAAAGAGTTTTAGAAATCATCGGCTTTATATTAAATAGGTGCCCTATTGTGGTGGCCTATTGGTCTAGTGGTTAGTGGCCCTGACTGCTATGCTGGAGGTCGTGGGTTCGATTCTAACTCAGGACAAATTTTTGTGTGATGAGTAATTTATCTATATTATGTATGTACATATGTATTTAAAAATATATAAGAAGTATGTTTATCAATTGTTTAGTAGACATAACACAAGCCCTGCTTAGATTGAGACTAGACGGCGTTGTGTGATAGTTGAACAAATATGGCGGTTTGGCATATTTTCTATGCAGAAACTATCAAATTGCCATTTTTATTCCTGATTAAAAAAATATCTGGTGATTGAAAAATATTCATTAAAAAAAAGCTCTAAGTGAAAAAGAGTCACAGCGGCTTTATAGATTTTAGTCGGTAAAAATCAGACACTTTCTCTAACTTCAGCCAGATTGGCAGAAGTTCTCAGTCTATTTGAAAAATTTTTCAAATTCAAAGAAAGAGCACCCCATCC
This sequence comes from Mythimna albipuncta, assembly GCA_929112965.1. Taxonomy (NCBI): domain Eukaryota; kingdom Metazoa; phylum Arthropoda; class Insecta; order Lepidoptera; family Noctuidae; genus Mythimna; species Mythimna albipuncta. The sequence goes on from OV815969.1 coordinate 17,099,927, forward strand.
TCAGCGCATGAAACCGGGTCTCAGCAATACGTTCAAAGTAAACCCTGCAACACTAGCGGTAAACCAAAACCGTTTACACGTTGTCAACATAATTCTAGGCCGCTAACCGATAACAAACCGCAAACTGTACATCAGTGTGAAAAATACATCAGCTGTACCAGCTAAGCTGAACTAACTTAGCTCAGCTCTGTTCTGCGACCGGCTTTAAGCGCAGGCCACACCGCCAGCTAGCGGGCGGGCAGGATAGGCGGGCGGGCGAAGCGAACGAAGGAAACTAAACAAACTAAGCGAAATATTGGCGAACTAAACTATGGGGTTCACACCGAAAACTACGGAAAGACGAGCGACGAGCGGAGCGGGCTAAGCGGGGGTAGTATTAGTAGTTAAGTCATCAACAGAACTTTCGTCGATATATGACATATTCATCGTTCCCAAACTAAACACTACACTGCTATTCGAAAGACGAGCGTCGACTAGTCTACTCGAAACGGGGAGGACGTGCGAACGAACCGGGCGAGCGGGCTGGCGGGCGAGCTAAGCTAGCGAAGCGCGGGCGCGCCAACGAGGTGAACGAGTAGCTTCGCTGGAATCGTCGGATATTTCGTTAGCTTAGCTCGTTAGGTTCGTCGGTAGCTCGCGGTGTGAACCGAAGTATGTAAAGAGGTGAAACGATGTTCGCCCGCCTAGCCCGCCCGCCCGCTAGCTGCCGGTGTGGCCTGCGCTTTAATCTCGCAATGACTTCAAATGCTTAAGCATCATGTCTGCAGTCATGCCAAGATATAACAGGTACCAATGAAAGGGGATTGCCCATTTGAGGCCATGTGCGGACAATTGACTAGAGAAAAAGTACTTTGTTCATTAATTTTGCCATATAAAAATATATATTCCCTTAGTTCCAAATGAGCGCCACTATAATAAACAATAAGTGGTAAATAAAAAGTAACTTTATGGAAAAAACAATAGTTTTATCATTGATATTTGATGTCCGTCTTTGGCCTGGAACACCATAGAGGCTGGGCAATCCCCTTTCCGTTTTTTTAAATGAGTTAGAAAAGACATTCGGGCGACAAACGGGCGACGGGTACCCGCGCGGCGAGCCGCGACGGTGCACTTTCATTGGACTACGCGGGCAACAGTTTAACGCAGCGTCGTCGGCCCTAATGAATGAGGGCCCAAGGCCTGTAAGAATTTCTTAAAATATTTAAGAAAATTATAATTAAATTCCTAAATAATAATTGAGGAGCGTCTGTTCAAAGGGGGCTAATAATTGAAGAGCTGGGTTAATCCCAGCTCCTAAATTATTAACCCAGATAGTATTTTCCGAGATTTAGAATATGCCTCTTTATGGAAGCGCCTGGATTGAGGGCCCACTTTATTTAATCATTCTTTAAATTTTAGTTTATAGCTTTAAGTTTTACTAATTTTTTTACTAAATAGGTACCCTATAAATGTTATTTAATTTAGTAAGGATTTAAAAAATGGGTTCTCAACTAGCTTAGGGTCGTTTTCTAGTCAAACCGGATGGAGCTGAATACTGGTGTTCTACATGGAATGATTGCCTATCAGACTTCCACAACTCAGTTACTGGGTTTAACACTTTTCACACAACACAATCCTCTTCCATGATCTTCCATGAATACCTAAATACTTGAATAGTACGTATTTATTTATGATATGAAATAGTTTGAAAATACATTTCCAAACGGCAGATGGCGCTGCAATCAGGTAGCTTAATTTTTTATTCTGGCGAAAGATTAGTTTTCGGGCACGGCAACACGTGTCAGAATTTTATTGCACACTTAAATGGATCATCTGCATTTAGACATTTAGATATAATTTGTCAGTGCTTCCAGAAGCATTAGAAAAAGCATTTGGGCACAAGCAGCATGAGCATGAGAATAATCGCAATGGGATCGCAGTCAAGCACTGGTTTTTTTTTTTCTAGCCGTTGTTGTCCCACTGCTGGGCAAAGGCCTCCCCAAGTCCTCCCAAACTTTCTTCTCCTGCGCCGTCTCAAACCAGTCCTCGCGAAACGCGTCCAGATCATCATCATATCATAAAAAAAGCAGGTACAGGTCGCGCGGTGAATCAAGATCACTCGGTGAAAGTAGTGGGGGCAATCGGCGCATGTGTACAATTGCGCACAGAAATTCTTAGTACGTTAGAATTTTATTTTTAATTTCCTAACTTTAGTAACATAACTTATAATAACACTAGTTTTTGCTTGTAAAGTTTTTTTTTGTCTTGTAGAAAAAAAAAAATTTAATTAAAATTTAAATTAAAAAAAAATAATTTCGTTAGTTTCTTTCTTAACGTAACAATTCAAGTCTTAAACCATTTTTCTGGCTTGCCGTATTAAAACTTTATTTACCATTTTTTCTACGACTACTAGCCAGTTTCTTCATCTAAAGTAACAGCCAAAGTAACGTCATAAAGTAAAAGTAACGGTCAAATTCGTTTCTTCACAATTTTAACTGTTGGTTTAACTGTTACTTTTGCCTTTAACTTTTACTAGTCATTAGGGGGCTGCTAAAGCTAAAGTCACTGTCATTTTGATAAAGTAGATTATTTATGTTTCACTAATATGTTATCACGAACTTCGTCCAGTTGGTTGAGGCCATGGTCCGGAGCGAGGAGGAGTGGCAGGCGGTCGCCGACTTCTGCGAAGCAGTAATGCTCGCAAAGGAGGAGGCCGATCGCATCAGGCAACGGCGTTATCGCCGCCGCCGTCGCGTGTCGCCGAGATTCTGATCCCGATTTCCTGCCAACGTAGACGCGGGCTTGCGGACAGTGAGCAATGGGTAGCTCGCTGTCCGGCCGTCCGGTAACTGTCCGGACCAAGCCCAAGTCATCGACGGCGCGCACTGTTCCCGCGCGCCTCAAGGAGTCGTCAGCAACAGCAGGGACCCAGCCGGGTCGAAGCCTACTAGGGCCAGGGTTATCCGAAAGGGCGCTCGAGCCCCGGTATGAAGGCTAGAAGGAACGGGGTGGGTCTTTTACTCAGTAAGAGTCTGACACTATCTCCCGCTCCGCCCAAGGGCGGGGGATGTCAATGCATGATTTATCCCACCATAAATAAAAATTTCGTCCAGTGAAAGTTCAAGTTCATCAGACGATGAACTTATCGTTAGTTATTTAACGCGTAGACGTAAAAAGTTTAATGCTCGCAAAGATCATTTCGTATGGGACGACGCTGATTTTCTGTTCCGATACAGAATTTCAAAGGAAACAGTTACATACTTCAGCCTGTTGTTACAAGATAAACTGACGCCAACCACAGAAAAGTAAGTTTATTTTCAGTTTGTATTTAATACGACTACGTTAAATTAACTAATGTACAGTACGGCCGTTCTATCTTGGCGAGTGTGAAGTTAGGCTCTGCGACCTTTAGCGCTTGTGTACCTAAACGTATAAAAATAACGGTTAAAAAAAATGCAAATAACAGTTGTTAATAGCAATAACAACAACTAATAGCATATATTTTTTTAAATCATTATGTTGTTATTTATCAATTCAATTCTAAAAACATTCGTTCATTGGTGTTCGTATCCTCCTCCTTGCGTCGTATTCCTGAATGCTGAGGGTCGTGACCTCCCTGCTTCATCACTTTAGCCTTTATGATGTTCTTCCATCTGTTTCTGTCTCTGGCGGTGTGAAGGGTATTGTACATCGTAGAGTCAAGAGCGGTGCGGATCTGGTCGGACCAACGTGTTGGGCTGCGCCCGCGAGGCCTTTTCCCATCCACTTTACCGGTCACAATGAGCCTTTCGAGGTTGCCACCGTCCTTTCTTGCAATGTGACACTCGGACGATAACCGTGAGGCGATTTTAAGTTCTTGTAAAATGGATACATTGGTCCGAAATGCTGTCCAAGGGACACGGAGCATCCTTCTCCAGCACCACATCTCAAAGGCGTCGATGCGTTTGCGGTCTGCAGCTTTTAGCGACCAAGTCTCAGCGCCATACGAGAAGATCGAGAAGACTAGTGTCCGTACCAGTTTGGTTTTGGTCTTTACGGAGATGTTGCGATCCCTCCAGACTTTACTAAGCTGAGACATAGCGCTCTTAGCCATGCCAATTCTCCTGCGAACTTCCCCCTCGCACGACCCATCGTTACTAATATTGGAGCCCAGGTAAATAAAGTGGCGTTCGTATAAACAGAATCAAATGACATTCGACTTTTTGACACTACTTGATAGAAGATATTGCGATGTTGTCATGCGTAAAAAAAGCTCCCCACGTTTTTTTGGGGTAATTATGCCGTTTGTGTTATGGTAACTCTATTGACTTTTAGTTTAGCTGTTACTTGGATGAAGAAACTCATTTGCTATAATATCAGTAATAGTCAAGTAAAAGTTAATACTTTTACTGATAGTTTTTGTTGTTGATGAAAAAACTGGCTGTGTATTACTAATACGATAACACAAGCTGTACGCAACAGTACCCAAGTACAACAGTATCCAATGAGACGCGAGAACGCAACGCGGGAATTGAAGAGCGACTCTATCTACCAAGGCGCACACCCGCCCGCACGTCGCCAAATAGACCTTAGAATTGAATACTACCCCTTCCACTTTTGCCGAGCGATCTTGATTCACCGCGCGACTTGTAAAGTTTATGTGCGTACAAAAAAAAATCTGGAAAGCTTTAGCTCGAAAACACTCGTTCACGTATTTTCTCGTTCGAAGTCATAGAGAAAATATTGCCAAAAAAAAAACCCGCGAACTTTTCCTCGTCTGCCGTCCTAACAATATCAAACACATTAGCCGAACCTAATTACCAGATCCATATAGATAATGGAAGTGTCCCGTTGTCTCCAGATTTGGTTCGTTAGGCTGGCTAGTTCAGATTTAGTATAAAAGCTCGGGGTATGGGATCAGTCTTCACAGTCAACTGTGTGCTTCTTCTCTTATCTACTCTTCCAGCAAATCTACCTTGTAAGTATTTCTACCATTTTCAATTGTTTTTCGTTTTCAATTTCCTCTTTTTTTATACCATTTCCTAAAGATATAAAATTATTTGTAAGCTTTATCTGTTTTTTTCTTTTTTTGTAAAAAATCTTTGTTAACATTGGTATAGAATACAGATTTTATTTCTAATGAACGCTATGTTATGCCTTGAGGCGTACAAATATGAACATATCTAGTGTGCAATTATTTCTCGCTGGCGATTACAAATAAAAATTTACTAAAGAAAAAAACAAAAATGTGTTTGTTTTTTTCTTCAGTAAATTTTTATTTGTAATCGCTTGTTGTTCAATTATCTCTCGGTTCTTTTTTAGGGTTCCGTAGGTACCCAAAGGGTGAAACGGGACCCTGTTACTAAGACTTCACTGTCTATCAGTTTGTCACCGGGCTGTATTTCATGAAATATACCGTGATAGCTAGATAGTTGAAATTTTCACAGATTACGTATTTCTGTTGCCATTGTAATCACAAATAGTATAAACAGAAGAAATTAAAATAATATTTAAATGGGACTCCCATATGTATAACAAACGTCATTTTTTATCGTATAAGTTTAGTATGGCAGGTTTTTTACTTTTGGGTTTGCACTGTTTGTGCATTTAGCCAGTATCTAGTTTAAAAAGTATTTAGTTTTTGATACAGTCACTATTTTTCTAAAAAAAAAAAAAAAATATTTCCGGATATGGTGCAATCTTATGACTAGGTTACAAATTATAAACGTTCTATGGGACGATCACGACCGCGCAAAACGGCCGAACGCTCAGCATAATGTAGGTACCTATAATGCGACGAGTCCAGAGCAATAGTTTTCAGAGTTATTTGAATCTAAGCCAGCCTTTTCGACAAGTTTCACAATAGGTAGGTAGACAATACTACAAATGACAAGATAACATCACATTACTCAGGTTAGTTCAAAGAGTGAGTTAAGTACTTCCAAACTGAACATGGAACGTGCCCATATCTTGGAATATTACAACGAATATCACAGCTCCATTTTATTAGCAATTTAAGATTACCCCCGATATTAATGCGTCCACATATTGTCGAGGTTTGTAGACCTTTGAGATACGAAACTACACCAATTAAATTTCACAATAAGCCGAATCAATTTGCGAATAATTAAAACAAAAACTAAACTTTTCAATAAAACCCCGCAAAATAAGCATCTTTGTTCATTTTTTTTTTATTGATATAAACTAGTGCTTGACTGCGATCCCACCTGATGGTAAGCAGTGATAGTGATGCAATCGTTGATTTAAAGCACAGTAATTGCCAAGCAAGATCAAGCTACACTTATTTTTAACCGACTTCAAAAAGGAGGAGGCTATAGTTATGTTAGGCTGTATGCTAGAGTAGGTCACTTATGTATGGAGAAAAAGAAAATTGCAGTTTTCTTACTTAGCACCCTTTTTTATATCGAATACTTGTATTAAAAAAAAATATTTTTAGTTTTTTAATAGTCCTATTAAAAAAAAAAAAATAAGAATGATGACCCACCCTACTGTAGGTAGGTACTTATGATTTTTTTTTTGTATTAATGATCGATGATATTCACCGATTCTACGGTTAAATCGGGATCGATTTCGAAAATGAAATCCTGCCAAAAAAAAATCTTCACACACCTATTTTATGCCTAGTCTTCTAATTTTCCTACTAAGGATCATGAGGATTATTCATAGCAGCCATGATGCTTGTATCCAAATGTTTATTTTAAATCTTCTGTCAAAAGACGTCTAGATCCCTAAATGCAGATGGCGATGAAAACTCATCAAAGAACTTCTCCTGCCTTGAGACTCTACCAAGAGCTCTTAATACGATCCATTTAACCTAAACTGAACTGTTATAGACCCTGTTTCTCGCTCACGTCATGGTAAAGCCCCTGGTTGTAGCGAGAGAGAGTAACTACTTATGACACTTTTACTGATTAAAACCCAGCCATGATCTTTCATTTAAACGCACCTTCTTTCAAATAAAGACGTAGCCCTTTGTTCTATAAGCATTACACTCACTTTAACCTGCAGCATACATAGTAGATATCTACCTAACTTCTAAAATGTGTTGAGAGAGAGCGAACGTAGGAATTTGGGACACCCTGACTCAGCTAAGTTCATTATCCTTCTCTTACAGGTTTTATTTTGACCATTAATACTTTCTGTAAAAACCTAACATACTTTTTTTTATCCTAAATTGATGATTCTTAAAAATATTGTGATTCATCGTTAAAAAGTTTTCCATCTTTCGATATAACATCATCGACAAAATTGTGACTGCGGATATTTGCACACGGAGTAAAATAGACTCAAAATTATCATACTTACCTACCCTAATCCCATTTTAGACGTCAGCCATTTTACATACCGAACTTGTTGTCAGTATGATTTCATATGCGGAAGAATTTTTTTAGAAGTTACGAACACTAGAGCATCAATCACGACATCTAGTATCCGGCAGGATTGAGAATTCATAATTTTAAGTTTAGGAAGTTGCATTAACAATAATTGAGATTTAAACTGATCGTGTGATAAAGAGATCCGCTTCCTAAAAGGCTCGGCGTAAAACCGAAGTTGAATTTCATCTAGATAATTTCCATTGCTCCGTAATTGAGTTCGTGTTTAATTCTCGCCACATTTAAGGAGCTATGTAAATCTGGTAACGATATAATCGGTGCTTATCAGCAACTTAGTACACGAACCGTGTCTAGAGGTTATTTACATTTGACTTTTGTTCGTCGGCGCGGAAGTAAAATGCTTTTGTCCTAAATGCTGGTTGATTCTGCAACGTCATGGCACGTGCCGAAAAAAGTCGACACGTTTACGTCGGACACGTTGCTTCTCATGCGGAGAGCTTGTTTGTATAAAACCATTTAATTAGCATAAATATTTTTTAAGAAGGTTTATTTAAAAGTCATCGCTGTATAATTTCTAGGCGTTTTACTTTATCTCATAAAATTTTATCTTCTATTCTATTCTTTATCATCTATATTCTTGTAAAACCCCATAAAACTACAGCCTAACCAACTATCCCACATGAGCCATTAAACAATCAGTCTTTCAGCTGCAAATAACTACACAACCCAATTTAATTCAACGAATAAGTCAATTTACGATTATTGAATAGCCCCAAAAGTATCATCCACGTACAAACAATGCTGGCGCCCCGGGCTACCGCTGAAGGCAAGCAACTCGTTCAGACCAGATAGCATATTGTGGACATGCTCCTACAACACGTTGTACAGTTTCGTACCGGTAAAGCAATGACGTCTCTTACATACCTGTTTAAAGAAGTAATTTTAATTAAATACCTTTGAAAAATGATTTAAATGTGTATCAAAAATAATAAAGAATAGTTTGATTGATTTACAAAGTTCAGAAAACATAACAGTTTTGCCAGTTATTAGATAAAAAATCCAGAAAAACCTTTACTAATAAAAAATATTGTATCACAGGTACCAGCATAAAAAATGTTATCTAAACGCTTTTCGCCAATCAAAACGTCCACATATGAGTGTTCTTATTAGGGCATCACACGTTATACAGGAAAAAATAAGTGCCAAATCACGTCTAGACAGTTTACGCAACAATGATTCACACTTTACTTGAAAGAAATCTAGCAATAGTTTCGCTATCAATCGTATATCGCACCTTGGGCCACTTAGCTTGTTACATAAAACCCATGTGCGGATTTCAATGACCTTGGCCGTTTCTTCTGATAGAATTTCAATAATAGTTTGTATTTATGCGGAAGAAATTCTCATATACATTTATTATGCAACCAGTTTAGATTAGATAAATATTTATGAGAATAGTTCAGATAATAATGTTCTTATGTGCGTTGTTGTTAATGCATGAACCTGTTTAAAAGTCCAACCGGTGGTAACGTCGCGGACCTAACATAAATCTGTTCTCGATTAATCGATTAAAATTTAAACGTTCGTTATCTTCTAGAAGTTTTGTTTGTTATTTTTTGTACCTAAATATATATATATATAATATCTGAATGGCGTTGGACAAAAATTCTACAAGGCAAACAACAAATCATTGAGTAGAAACCGTCACATATTGCCAAATGAAATTTTGCTAACGACAAAGTAGTTTTAGGAGATTCTATGTTTCTGCCATATATCGATTGGCAAGAAATCAATATTATTTTAAAATCACTACAAAAAGTTGCAAGTAATAAAAAACCATCTACAATTGGCGAAATCTTTCTCAACTTTCTGGCTCTCATCGAAAAATATGATCCAATTTTTTTTTTTCAAAAATGAAATTTTCTCAAATTCTCATTTTGATCCACATTAATATCATCGTAGATTCATCGACTTCCTACTTAGAACTTTCGTCTTTCGCAAAGGTACGGTACAGATCCGTTTCCTGGGATATCCCTTTAGCACACGCAGTGCGCCCCACCCCGCTTGCAGCCATAGTGAAGTGGTTACATATTTAAACAAGTTCCATTTATAAGCGGTCGTTGGCCAGAATTTTCCGTTAATATACAACACATACGAATCGTGATTGTTGGAAGTTCTGTTATATTATATTATTGTCATACATATTGTTGTGATCGCGACTTTGAGTCGAAATGAGCTTTAGTGTTGTGCCCTGTGTAAGAATTTTTCAAAACGTTAAAAGGTTTCCGTGATTTTTGAATGAGGTAAGTTCGTGATGTGCAGTTGTTTGTTTATTTTTAAAATCTACTGTCGGTTGATCCCTTATTGCATATTTAATATAATCGTCAAACTAGCCTCTGTGAGTTGGCTTCGGCTGTTGGTAGCTTAACAAAAATGTAGGTCCCTAAAGCGGACTGCGGTTATGCTAAAGTATTTGAATAGCTTCTGTCAGTAGCTTCGTCCTCGTATAAGTAGAATATTGACCCTTTTTAAGAAGAACCTCGTAAACAATAGTTTACTATTTTTGCTCTTAATTAATAAGTATTTATGATAGTATAATAGTAAATTAATCTAACTTATTATTACTGGTCCTAGAGAATAGTTGCTATTAAATAGTATTTAATGAAAAAGAAAACTCATTCCTGCAAAAATCCTAAATTGTCGCTAGCAACATTCTTTCTGAAAATGCTCAGTATTGCCTAAGCCTATATCCCTTAGTAATAAAGTAGTCTACTAGTGAAATAAATAATTTAAAAATTAACTTAGGTAGTTTTTAAGTGTATTTATTATACAAAAATACAAATCATTCTTATTTAATATTTGTCTAGACATTCATATTTTAAATGACAGAAACTTATAAATTTAAATTTATATATTCGTTTTTGTAAATAGAGTGGGATTGATATATTTTTCATTTGAATTAGCTAGTAAAATTTGTCTGCTGCGGTCTTCTCGTCCGATTCTAATTTATGTATCTCCAAGGCTTGAGTGATTAGGCTCTTAATAAACTAGTGCGCTTCACTATCAGCGATTGCATCACTGCTTACCATCAGGTGGGATCGTAGTCAACCACCAATTAAAAAAACATAAGTAGAGGATTCCCAGAAAATATTTTGAAATAAAATAACAGTGGCGTCTTTTTGACCACTTTTAATTAACTTTCATAATTCGAATTTAGGTAACGTCACGTAACGTTAACAAGCTTTCCTAAAGCTTTTGTAATTAGTTTTTCAATTATAAGTCTTGCGTGAAAAATTAAAATAATTTATTATGATAATAAGGGAAAGCAGAGATATAGAATTATGTTTGATTTACTTAACTTAAGCATGTACAGCTTAAAATTAATGAAATTACAATGTAGTCAAAATACGACGTGTCGTGATGGCCCGGAGGTTAAGAGCGTCCTTTTCGAGGTACATTTTCATACAACCGCTTTTAAGTGATTATGATGTTATTACAAATCTTTCTCTAGATATTTTTAATATACAGATATCTTGTTGATATTATTTAGTTTTCTATAGAAATCAAAACACAAATTTGTGTAAAACTAATCCAGTGAAGATCTATGAAAATCTACTATTTTACGTGAACTTTGGCCCTCTGTAATCTACTCATATACCTACTAGTAGAATAAAAAAATACATCGATAGAAGCCTTGCACAGTTAATCAAGATTCTGAATAACGACATTTTTTCTTAAATACTTAAACACGTATTTCCTGGAACAAATTTTGTGAAATATTCGAGTAAATTACGGAATTGCCGAATGCCAACAGAGTTTTCAGGCATTCTCTCTCTTTATTCGCGTTGCCTCCACGTTGCATTGCTTTAAATGAAGCAACTTTAACGCAATCCAACGTGGCAAGGCTTTTAAACCATACTAGACCCTGTTAAGGACGTGTCATGGCCCAATAGTTAAAGCAGCTTTTTTTTTTTAATTGTTATAAATTAGTGCGTGACTGCGATCCCACCTGATGGTAAGCAGCGATGCAATCTTTGATTGTGAGGCGCACTAGTTTATTTTAAGAGCCTATTCACTCTAGCCTTGAAGACACCCAAATTGTAATCGGACGGGAAGACCACAGCAGGCAAACTGTTCCAGTCCTTCGACGTACACGGTATAAACGACGAGGCGAAACGCTTAGTCCGGTCCGTAGAGGTTTCATCATCGTAATGGTGAATATTCGCCGTACGTCGGGTTGTCAGATGGTAGAATTGCGAAGGCGGAATCAAGTCATGCAATTCCTGTGCACACTCTCCAAAATGCATCCTGTAATACACCGAAAGACCCCTCCTCTCATGCATGAGCATTGGTGAAATGTGAATTTTTGAATACACATGTACTTTTTTAATTTTATCTAGGGCATTATTGACACAATGACAACGGAACCATTGGTCTCAGTTGTCTTTACTCATTCGTAGATCTTTGACAATCTATACAGATATTCAGAGGCCAGAAAGTCTGACCATCAGGCAGTAAAGGAGTATCATGTTGCCCAGTAATTGGGTTGTGGAAGTCTGTTAAGCAGTAACTACATGTAAAACACTGCTGTTCAGCCGCATCCGTTTAGACTGGAAGCCGACTCTAAGCTAGTTAAGAAAAGGCTGGGAATAGAAAAATCGAAGGCACACTTTGTAGGTCGTGGGCTACGGACGTCTGTCGTCACTTCTGCTAGATAGTTAAGTACTCCCCTGGATTTCCAGGCGATGTTCCGCCCCTAGCGAAGATGGAAGTAGGCAACGACGTCGACTTTAGGTTGTACGGCGTGTCTGTCTGATTTCCTCAGAACCGCGATCGTCATCATCATTATCATCATTTCAGTCGATATACGTCCACTGTTGGAACAAAGGCCTCCCCCAAGTGTCGCCACAATGAACGATCCTGTGCGTTTCGCATCCACCGTTTTCCCGCAACCTTCACCATGTCACCGGTCCACCTTATAGGAAGCCTTTCAGCGCTGTGTCTTCCGGTACGCGTTCGCTACTCCAGAACCTTTCGGCCCCAACAGCCATCTGTTCTGTGAGCAATGTGGCCCTGCCCATTGCCACTTAAGTTTGGCAATTCTGCGTACTATGTCGGCAACCTTAGTTCTCCTGCGGATATCTTCATACGCAAGGAAACCCCGAGCATAGCTCTTTCCATTGCCCTTTGGGTGAATTTAAGCCCATGATCGTAATATTCGTGAATCTGCAAAAGCCATAATACATTTAAACCTAAGCAAGTAGTTCAGAAGTAAGATAGGAACCACCATATCACGACCACATCTTCCAAAACTTTGAGCGACACGATATCACCCCTATATTATTATCAAAGGCTGATTTTCCTTTTGAACAATTTAATTTGTTTGTATTTTTTTCACAGCATAAAGTTTCTTTTGCATCAGAGAATCTTAAAATTTAGCTTCATCTTTTTTCATTTCGTTCGTATTGGTAGTCTTGCGTGTAACCACTATCTCACTTGATGGTAAAATATGATGTGTTCGATGTTGGAAAACGCTTGCTGAGAAATAACTCATTCACTCATGAGTTTTTATCTTGAAGATTTACAAGTTGTAGCTATCAGGAAATAGTCTTCGTGTCAAACTTATGTAGGTACCTATCATCTTTATCCGGCATCAAACCACTGTTTGGGTTTACCATGGTGTTGAAAGGATGAGTCAGTTACCAAGTGAATAGGCTCTTAATAACCTAGTGCGCCTAACTATCAATGATCGCAGCACTACTTACCATCAGGTGGGATCGCAGTCAAGCACCAGTTTATATCAATAAAAAAAAATTATACATATATAAGTCTAATTCTACAGACCTGTTCGATACCCAATGAGCCATAACTTGATCTTAATGGAGCCTCAAGTACCTATAAATCATCCAAAACTTGCACCGGCCAACAGTGAATCACAAACTCGTTCAAGAAGAAGGTACTTAAGTTGTTTAATTTTGTATTTCAGATCACAAAATGGCCGGCAAGATCACCGCTGCTTTCGTCATCTTCGTCACCATCGCGTTCCTCGTGAACTTCGATAATGTTACCTGCAACCCTGCCATCGGTAAGTGAAGCAGTAGTACTTTTTTTTTAGGTGTGAAATCATCCAATGACTTCTCGCGCACTAGGACTGACCGGGAGGGTGTGACAGACTTTTACGGCCTAGAACCTACTCCTAAGTTCTTTCCAGGATCCTTAGTTTCCCTTTCGAAAGCCAACTTTGGTCCCAGTAGGCTTCAGCCCTGCTGGGCTAGGCACCCGGTTTTGCAGACATCTCTTTAAGGCACGCGTGGTACCTCCCGGACTTACCATGCTCAGTGAGGACCTGTGCCATGCGTAAGATGAGGACTCCATGACCTCTTTCCATACACTCCTCAAACACTTACCACAATGATTATGGCGTGCCCAAGAGCAGTATAACTAGAATATTATTTCCAGAATTACTGGAAATAATATTCTAGTCTATACTCCGACTAGTCATACGAAGCCCTTCTCCTTTTTTTTGAGAGGAGAGGAGAAATGTCTTCTCCCGCTCTAGGTTGGTAAGAGAGGACATGTCAATCTTTGACTTTTGTTAAATTGATATGAACTAGTGCTTGACTGCGATTCCGCCTGATGAAAAGCAGCGATGCAATCTCTGATGGTGAAGCGCACTAGTTTATTAAAAGCCTATTCACTCTAGCCTTTGAAGACACCCAAATTATAATCGGACTGGAAAACCGCAGCAGGCAAACTGTTCCAGTCCTTCGACGTACGCGGTATAAACGACGAGGCGAAACGCTTAGTCCGGACCGTAGAGGTTTCAACAACGTAAGGGTGAATATTAGCGGTACGTCGGGTTGTCCGATAATAGAATTGCGGTGGCGGGATCAAGTCATGCAATCCTGCGCACACTCTCTAAAATGCATCCTGCAGAACACCGACAGGCTGGCTACCCTACGCCTGTGCTCAAAGCTTTGAAGATTGGATTTAACCAAATCTGGATCAAAAATTAGCCCCTTTGCACGTCTTTCCACCGAGTCCAAAGCTGCCAGGTGCATTTTGCAGCACCAGCCCATATGTGACTGCGTTTACTGACTAAATCGCATGGGATTTAGTCAGTTAAGCTTCAGTTGCCTTTTGCATTTTTGGGCCACGGACACTTTTTTAATTTTCTCGCAGCCTTAGTAGTCAGCGGCTTACTAGGTCCCTTAATTTTTGCTGATATCTCTTTGACGTGCGCATGGAATATAACACGAATTGATATTTAAGAGAAAAAAAAGAGGTGATAAAATTTTGGAAGATTGTTTACCTACCTACCTGCAAGACAGGTAGGTACATACCAACGTATCTTCGTCATTACACCAGCAGATGCTAATGATTTCTCGGAAAACAATTAATTAACAAGACAAAAAAAACTACAGATTTGTTGAAGTGCCTAATCCTTAAAGATGATCTCATCATCGTCGTCGTTTCAGTCGAAACATGTCAACTGTTGGGCAGAAGCCTCCCCCAAATGTCGCCACAAAGAACGGTCCGGTGCGTCTCTCAGCCATCGAATTTCTGCGACCCTCACTCATCATCGGTCTACCTTATGGGTGGCTAAAGCCAAACTTAAGTGGCAATGGGCACATAGAAGTTGCTCGCAGAATAGATGGTCGTTGGGGCGGAAAGGTTCTAGTGAGCTCACCGCATACCAGAATCCGCATCGCGTTTTGGGAGTACATTCATTATGCGTACACCTAAGGAATGGAATTCCCTGCCGGAGTCTGTGTTTCCTGATAGCTATAACCTAGGGGTCTTTAAGTCAAGAGTGAATAGATTGCTTCTAGGCACGCGTGTTCCATCGTCGGCTACATCATCGCTTACCATAAGGTGAGATTGTGATCAAACGCGAGCCATACGAGCCAGATACATAATAAAAAAAAAACATCATCACTTCAGCTGAAAGACGTCCACTGTTGGACATAGGTCTCCCCCAAACGTCGCGACAACGATCGATCCTGTGCGTCTCGCATCCACAGCATTCCCGCGACTCTCACCAGGTCGTCCGTCCATCTTGTAGGAGGCCTTCTAACGCTTTGCCCAACCGTGGGCAAAAGCCTCTTTCTCCCTTTTCCATCCCTTCTTTCCTTTATCATTGTATGCCAGTCCTTCTAGTAAGAATCAAGTTTATCTCTCTATCTTTCTAAGTCTATAGACAGTCTTCTATATGTTTTTCGCATACACAAGATACCCAGACCCGGTAGACCATCTGTAGAACAAACAGATATTCGTATCTTGCGGGTATCGAACTCACGACAGCGGAGCCACTAATCGTTTAACCCCTGCGCCATTCGTACTGAATCAGCTAAAGAGGTCCTAGTACGATTTTTTTTTTTTTAACGTAGGTAAATGTTCGTTTAAATATTTTTGACGGCACGGTTGGAGCAGTGGTTGAGCGATTGGCTGCTGTTTTGCGGGTCACGGGTTCGATCCCTGCACGGAATAAATATTTATATAGCCTACAGATGAGGTGCAGGTGTTCCGGGTCTGGGTGCCTTGTGGATGTGAGTTTACATGTCGTCGTATCCTACGAAAAGTGCTCTAACGAACATAGGGGCTTTCTTTTTTATTGCATAATTCAATTCTGCTCATCATACCACGTATAACCAGGGGCTCAAGTCTGCTATTTTTATAAATTCGTCATTCCAACACGATCCCATTGTAATTTTGCTAAAAGTTTGTAATCGGCTAATTCACAATGATCGATCATTGATCAGTCATTGGTCTTGTAATAGAATTGTGGTAGAATGACAATACCGAGCTTATTAAAAGCACTAACTGCGCAAAGACGTCGTAATGGTAGGTTCACTGATCAAAGGTCACACGGTCAAAATTTTTGCAGATTACCGCTTAAGTCAGATATTCTTTTGTCATTATGTACGAGATTACCATTCTATGCCATTTCTTTCAATGAATTGTCAGTGGTTGACCATCGGAAAGTCATAATAACGCCAATAAATTAATAGATTACCAAAACCTGCCAAAGTCAACAATTATGAAATCAATGATAGACCATTCCGACACTATTGTAATAGCAGACTTGAGGCCCAGTTTAACAAAACTATTAAAAACGGTACAGTTTATCAATTAACCTTTCAATCGTGGAAATTACAGACACAATAGAAAGACAATAGGTGCGCGAACGTTCGCTTGGGGTTTAATGAATTAATTAGGTTTTCTAAAAGACAGCAATCGCCGTCGTGCCTTCTTTCTTTGCGAGTATCGGGGGTGCGCGGGCGCGAGGAGAGCGTGCTAGCGCCGCCTGGCTACGGTTTATTTACTTATTTGGCTCGGCCACTAGTCGGTGGAACGCGTTTTGTTAAATTGTTAGTATTCATTGAGTTCAAATAACATAACATCAATGAGTTTTCACTTAATTAAGTCATTCTAATAAAATTAATTATTCTGTTTTCAATATAATATGTACCCAACATAGAAAAAAACCGTAATGGTGTTTGTGGCCGTGTTCTATGGAATGGTTATATTGCGAGACGAAGCCCTAATTACGTTTGAGTCTTTCTTCTACGTTCAAAATATGTTTTTGTCTTTTATTCTTCCCCAGTTAAAAGGCATAATGTAACTTATTGTTCAAGTCCAGTACTACTTCGTATTACTACAACAGAGAATAAGGATTTAGGGGACAAAATGAGTATAAAATATAAAGATAATTTATTAAAAATAATCTTAGCCGAATCTTAAGATATCAATACACATTATATGAAATTACTTAAACACATTTCATAATATTTGATTTAGTTAAACACAATAAAGTGCCTCCTGAAAAGTTGCTATTATGCAGTTACGCCCCTATTCGTAGGATACGACGATGTTTGTTAGTGTACCATGATAGGCACAAGAGTTTTTTTTTATGTCAAATCTTAAGACAAGAAGTTTTCCAATAATATCACCAGGTGGCGCTTATTCAGTGTTAATACAAATTGACATAGAAGAAAAAAACGTGTTGTGTTGACCCTAAGTATAAATACTTAAGTTCAAAACAACACGGGTCAAGGGCAGGAAGATGATAAGATTATAATTTATTTCTAAAACCATGATGAAAATAGGCTGCGGGATTGTGCGAAAAAGTTTCCGTGACCCTCAAACTCAAGCTCAAAATATTTTATTTCACATAGGCCTACATTGGCACTTATAAAACGTCAGAAGCTACTGCACCATACCAATTGGTCGTTTCCTATGGAGAAGAACTATGCACTATATCCTATGGGCACATTACCAGTCGACAGCGATATGGAAGAATTTTTTGACGCCATATTTTAGTCTGATTTTAGTTAGTTGTAATTAGCGTAGTTTAGTAATTTTTTTAATGTAAATTGTGAACCAAATCAATTCAGGGTTCCAAATCAAGATTTTATTGCAAAATCTGACCATTTAAATCATTTTAACATCAACACACGTGCTAGCTTTAAATTCATGAGGTCGACACCGGCAATAAAGCCCAAACGTGACGGTCCAAGAATATGTTTTAAAGATTGTCTTTGTGTTTGAATAATCTTGATTAAATCTATGATTACCATAACGTTCTAGAATTTAAACTAGATAACGTTAGCCAACTGAATTTGGGTATGAGATAAACATAAGTAGGTGTGTCTTATTTATTATTTATTTATTTCATACTTTTTGCACATATTTATTGGTACAGAGTCAGACTTAATGCCTTAGGCGTTTTCTGCCAGTCAACTTTAGGCAGAAGATAATAGTAAAATACTTTTCACTTTTTTAAATCTTTTTATTGGAGCGTGTAATCATGAAAAGCTCCTCCCGCTGTGGTTCTTTCTCGAACATTTAAGGAACCCTCGTTGTAGTACCCCACAATTAATCTATACATCTATACATATAAATAAAATTGGAGTGTCTGTTTGTAATATTGAAATAACTGCTTTTTACTAAATTTTTACCTTTTTTGTCTGTCTGTTTGTCCGAGCTAATCTCTGAAATGGCTAGATCGATTTTGACGGGACTTTTTTTGGCAGGTAGCTGATGTAGGTAATAAGAAGTAAAATAGGCTATTTTTATTTTAGAAAAAAATAAATTCAAAATCCTGTAGTCCACGCGAACGAAGTCGCAGGCACAGCTAGTATTAAATAATGAGCAAGTTTTCTAATAAAGTTCCTATAGAAATGACAATATACCCGTAATTATTTAATCTAGACAATGCTTTGGGATTTGGAAACGAAAAAAAGAACCATCAAGATCGGTCTATAAACAAAAAAAGTTTTGCCCGAATTGATTACTCTAATGACATGGAATTTGAACGTAATTGGTGAAATGGTAGTAGATAAATCATAAATGATATTTATTTTTCAAATAGGTTTAAAAAACACTTTTACACGGCAATTTTTTTTTGTCAGTTTTAGCTAGATGAGGCCGGTGTTTCCTGGCTGACTACCCTGAGAAGAAACACCGAAAGAAACTCAGGGGTCAAAGTCTCTTTTAAGGTCCAAACAGTAAATATGTAATGGTCAAATCACATGAGAACCATGCAGATTAGTCTGAGATGGTCTTTTGAAGAAAAAACCATACACCTTAATATGATACCTATTTAAATCAGGGTGAACTTTTGACATCTCTGTACAGTTCAAATTAAATCATTCCTGTAAGCACTGAAGGTGTACGGCGTACACCGATACTGGTATGATTTTATTTTACGAAATGGTAAATATGGTCCTTATAACAAATCATGTGGCTTGTGGCAATTCCAGATGATTTTCTATCATATATATAAAGAAGAGTTCTAAAATCTATTTCTGAAGTTTATCGTCAGATGATCTTCATTAAAAAAACTAGGAAGTCCTGGGAAAAATACTCTCCCAAACAACAAAATAATATAAAGATATCGCAGAATAAGATTTGAGAAAAAAAATCGATAGAATTGAGAACCTCTATCTCGACATCTATTAAAAAAATAAGTAGTCGTGGAATAGATCATTACTTCAAAGGCAACTCGAAGTCTACAATGGTACCATAAAACAATTAAGTTTTGCGTTTTAAGGAATAGGTACTGACCATAGACGTGTAACTTCATAGATGATGACGAGTTTCATACTTTTGTATGTAAGCTGCGAGCAGGCGTCCACGAAGCCTTTAATGACGAATATGCGTCTATAAAGCTACGTCTCAGTAGACAGTAAGCCTAAGAGTAATTCGAAGTCAAATGAACGCATAGAATCAAAGCGTCCCTTTGAAAGCAGAAGATCAGCGTGTTCTAATGAACCAAAAGGTGTCGAACTATTTACAACCAATTGAAAACTGGTTCTGAGAACGGGATTGTTCGAAAGAGTCACCGCGGCTTTGAAACGCAAAGGGTAACTGAAGGAATACAGGTGAGTTTTAGTCAGTAAAAATCTGAAACTCCATCTTGCTTCACTCAGAACGGGAGAAGTTATTTTATTATTTCCAAAACTCAAAAAAGAAGACGGGATTCGGTGTGTTTCTAATATCACCCTCTATACACACTTCTCGTTCAAATGAATGCCTTATTTGCTGACGAAACCAAACCCAACTAGCTACTAGTACTAATTAATCATAATAAACCATCGACTTATATTCTAGTGACAGACAAGCCCTTTCATGGAAACCATCAGTCAAAATACTGAAAAGTTAAAACAAAAGTTTGCTGCAGCGCTACATTGGTATAAGACCGCCCATTGTACCTATACTGTTTTTGTAAATGTTCATCTTGTCCTCATCATGAGGTGTAAAATAGAGTATTTCAATAAATAATAAATGACAGTCAACGTTAGTAAATTTCAACGTAAATAAGTCTTAGACTCGGGCCCATTTTGCTGGAACTAAAAGGAAGTTTTCTTTCTCAGAAAATTTAAAAGTTCTCTAGCCCCACTTTGCCTGGGCAAGGCTTCTGTTTCATTCAAGTATAAACTACCATTTTTTACAACAATTAATTACCACACTTCAAGAGAATTTCTAAGGTAGTTTTCGAAGTTGCACGACGTTTTTCAGAAAAACTTCTGAACTCGCTAAAACAAGGTTTTTGGCTTATTTTTTAAACATCTAGTTTATATTCTCATCTCATAAGCGAAAAGATGTATTCTGATGTATTCAGCGTCCGATCGCATTGAGACAATGACCTCAATCCACAATTTGGACACCTCACTTTCGCCAAAGTTACGCAATTTCACCTTAGCCGCTTACACTTGACCCCGTAACAACAATCATGTATTTAGACCGTGTTGTATGGAGAATATTTTGTTAGAGTCAATAAAAATGGTGAGAAAATTGCGAAAGAAAACCTACACTACTATTGTAAGCGAAATGTTGGACATCTTCACGGTTAAAATGTCAAATCGAACTTGATGGTATTTTGTGGACATGTAGCTTTGTAGGATACTAGCTTTTTCCAGCGGCTTCGCTCGCAAAAACGTAGGTTTTGCCATACAAAGTTTGGACCCACGTTTTATGCCATTAGGTGTTAATTATGAAAAAAAATCCCTTAGTTCTTGCCTACGTTATAAATAGAAAGCTCCTAGTCCCACGACTTTTAGTTGTTATTTGAAATATCAGTCAGTCAGTTTTTCCTTTTATTTAGATAGATTTGACCAAGGATAAATACTTTTCACTACCTTTCCACGCAGGTAAAGCAAACTACAAAATTTTCAGTAGGTAGTTTACATGCGTTCAATGTTTTATTTCATTACGAAAATCAATCTACATTGTAACATTACGTATACATACATAGTATATAAATAGCATTACGTATCACACATAAACCGTAGATACCTACACTACATACCATTCAAACAAAATTTCAAATTCAACCCCCATCTTAAAAGTTCCCATCGTTCCTCAGGGACGTTTCAACGTTTCATTTCCCCACATCTGCAGTCAACTACTAAGTTTAAAATGCGTTAACGAGCCCCTAATGCCAAGTTCGGATTAATATAAGATGCTTGAGCATTTGCGCTCTTATTCTTTTAGAAATTAAACTGTAGTAAAGAAGCTATTCAAACTTCCGAATGGATTTCCTGCTGGTTTGACGTAGGTAGGTAGTAGTAGGTATGTAGTACCTATGACGTATTGAACGATGCGTCATTGTACCAGCCTTATAAAAAATAACTAAAAATAAACGATTCATATGGAATTTACTTGTATTGAAAGTAAATATACTCATATGATACGCATTTACCTATTATGGTTCTTGAATGACGTCTTTGTAGCAGGAAATTCAGGTTATTTTGATTGGGTAAAGTCCCAACAAGGTACCTATGAACAAGCAAGCTATTCGATTAACTATTCATTTTAGGAATGATTTTTACTTCACCTGTCAGTAGATATCCACAGTGTAGTGGATGGGACTTCCATTAGAATTGCATTCCCGTCAGCAATCCCATTAGACTTGAAGTTCCCTCCCGCGATTCCTAGGTCGTCGAAACGTCGCGACGATCGTGGATGACCAAAGTACAGGTAAGGTTGGCTGAGAAAGCTTAATCTCTTAACGCTATGGGAATTATAAGGCGTAGGTACTACATACTTGCTCGAACCGCAGTTGGCAGTTTGGCACAGCAGCGCGGTAAAATCTAATAATTATGAATCGAATGTGCCGAACCAAAGAAGTTTGCAATACCCCTATCACATATTAATGCTTCATGCATAAAGGTCCCATACAACCATTTTCGGTCGCAAAATTCTCAAATAGTCACAGATTAGCAAGACAAGGTAACAATGTCGTAACTGTTACTAAACTTAATAACGATGCGGATTTTGGTTACAGCGTGTAGGAACGATATCAACACTTTGTACTGAAAAATGTTACAGTAAATAAGTGTTGTATCTGTGTCAACAAGTTACGACAATTTTTTTCTTAAATTATTTACGACACATTGTGTTTACTTTGAATTCCTGTGTAAATATTAAAGTTAAATTGTCGACACAATGTCGAAACTAAACTACAGTATTTTTTGGAGTTACACAAGTGTAGTAACAGTTACGATACTGTAGTGTTGGATTTGACCAAACAGAAAACAACCGGGGTTCTCAAAGTGTGCTATTGTATTTAATAAAATTATTGATATTTTCAAAATTCAAATTCAAAAGTTTTTTATTTCACTGCCTACATGGGCACTTATAAAACATCAAAAGCTAGTGCGCGGTTCCAAATTGGTCGTTTCCTATGGAGAAGAACCGGCAAGAAACTCCATGGTTACTCTTTTAAAAAAAGTGGTTGTTCTTACGATATTTTCATATTACCGTATTAATGGATATTATTTAAGAACAGTGTAAATCGGTCTATATTGTATTCAAAAGCACAATAAAAATAATCGTTTTAAAAAAGTGAGTCAAATCTGAAGTAATCTAAGAATTCGTGGAGTCTACAGTGTTTTTCCATTTACATTATAAAAAGAGGCTATATAAAAAAGCTAGAATTTTTTAAAATAATTACAACTGTCAATAAATGAGATGTTAACAAAATAACTACCTAACGAGTTTAAGGTGGTTGGAGTCAGATAATATAAAAATTTTGCAAAAACAATGTGTTAGAAAAAAAAATAGGTTACAAAAAAGATGGAGCAGTTAATAGATACATTTACACAATATTATGAGTTACCAGGGGGCCACAAATGCAGAGGCAGTCATTGCCAAACAAGCGTGTCTTCGACATAGTCTGTAACCTTGTAATATGCTTTTTTGGTTAAGACACGCTTAATATGTGTTTTGAACTTTCCTTCGCTGAGTTCAGTCACCGGTTTGGTAGCTTGTTATAAAAGCGTAAGCCATTTACTAAAAATGACTTATTGGTCTTGACTAATCTACATTGGAGTAATATAATTTCGTGTTTACAACGAGTATTTATGTTATGAAAATCGCTTCTAATTTTGAAAAGTTCTAGGTTTTTACGGACATACAAAACACTTTCTAAGATATAAAGAGAAGGCAGTGACAATATATCGATTTCTTTGAATTTATTTCTGAGGGACTTGCGAGTACCCATTTTATAAATAGCCCTGATTGCTCTCTTTTGCAATATGAAAATTGAGTCTACATCAGCTGCAGATCCCCACAATAAAATGCCATAAGACATAAAACTGTGGAAACAGGCATAGTAAACTAATCTAGCTGTGGCGACATCTGTCAACTGCCTTATTTTTCTTCATTCGGTAATGAAAACTTTATACATTTAGTTTTATTTGCATTTAGTAAGAGATTAATAGCTGCGAACCATTTCGAAAGAACAGCCAGACTTTCGTTGACACGCAAGACATCCGTATCTTTTCTATCCACTTTAGAAATAAGAGAAGTGTCATCAGATAGAATTATATCTGATAAATTATTCATCATGTAAGGAAGGTCATTAATATAAACTACTAGAAAAAGGAAAGGGCCAAGAATTGAACCCTGAGGCACGCCTATCCTTATTAAAGACCCCGACGACGTCACCCCATTTATGGATACTTTTTGCTACCTGTAGGATAAATAGAAAAAAACAAGATCAGCAGCTCGTCTACGAATTCCTTAATGATGTAATTTACAGATCAGAGTATAGTAGAGTCAACACAGTAAAATGCTTTTGAGAGGTCACAGAATATGCTAATATCATCCTGGGACTTCTTCCAGGATTCTAAAATGTGACTGATAAGTTTCAGTCCTGCATCCGTCGTTGACATTCCTTTCGTGTAGCCAAACTGATGACTATGCAAAATCCTATTCTAATTAAAGTGTATCTTTTTAAATATCGCAGCATATGCTGAGTTAGGCGCCCTTTTGGCCTTGCACAGATTTTAAAGTGTTTCCTATTATTTATATTATCGGATTCTACTGTATGTGTGAGGTACGAATAAAAGTTTTTTCTTTCTTTCTTCTTTCTTTCTATAACATCTGGTCGAGCATGTTTTTTTTCATAGATTTTACTCAATGCTGGAAGCACAAATATTGCTCTATAATTATAGCAGAGCTCTAATTAGAGGGATCAGTCTTACTACCTGATTTATTTACTTATTTTTTAACTATGAGTCATAAGCAACCAAAGCACCAAAGCAAGTTTTATTGAAAAAATATTATAATATACAAGATTATTTGAGAAACACTCGTAGGACCATATTTCCCACGTCATAAGCTACGATTTTTGAAAGTTTATTTTAAGTGCACGAGGCCAGTATAGGTATGTTCCTACGACCCATCCTTCAGGCACGGCAGTTACTTCCTTACTAGTTAAATTTTTTGATAAAACTAACTTTACAGCATGTTGAGAACCACTGCAAACATAAAATAATAAAACTCCATTTTGTTAAAACAGTCACACTGTAACGTAACTTAACATATTGCCGAAACATGTAAACACAGTTACGAAACATTGTGTTGGGTTTCATCTTTCAAGTAGATACAAAATTATCCACATCATTTTACACAATTTATATTATTATTATAGTATTCTAGAATATATTTTGGTTAAATTTATATAGGCCGTATCAATAAAATCTTCTGCAATGCTTGGAAATACGATACTTTGTAATTTTTTAATTGAAAACAACCACATTAACAAAAAATATTTTAAGTATTTTATTAAATCAGAAGGGCGCATCGGTTAATTTATTATAGTGACATCAAACTACACGATACATTTAATTTCGCAGAGGATTTTCGATCGACTATGATGCATTTATCACAGAAATACGTAAATAAATACTTTCATTTTTTTCTGATGGCGGCGAAGATTTATGTCTATGATGACATTCACAAAAACGAACGAATTACAATAAAAATTGACAAGTATAGAATGAACGCAACGAAAAAATGAATGATTGAATGTACGATGCAAGTGAGGGCATAAAAGTCGCGACCAGTCGCGACGTGTCGACACGGTGACGTCACAATGTGACTGAAAGTTACTGTTATTCTGTTACGATTATTCCCCACTTTTCGAAACGGTGTCGACTCACAAGTCGACACGGCGACGTTACGCTACGGAACAATGTTACAAATAAATTCCGTTACGACACAATAAATGTCGACTTAAGTCGTAACCGCTACTTCATATGGCTGTATGGGGTAGAACTACACTGCTCACACGTGTGCTACACACGCCGGTCTGGGCGGGTCTGTCTCCATACATTTTTATAATGGAAACTAGACTTGTAGAACTACACTTGAAACACGCTACACAACGTCGCTCGACGTACAAATCAGGCGTGTGCGTCGATCTAATGTAGTTCTAGCTCAATGATCCCATTTGATCTAATATAACGAAACTAATTGGACAGCTCAAACAATAGCCTTGATAGTTTATGAAGTAAATTCTCTGTTGTATGTAGATAAGTAACCAAAGGGTGTTATTAGACTACACAAACACTAACTAGACAAGATACATCATAATCATTCATCCACTTGATATAACATAGTTAATTAATTTGCTGAAGCTTATACTCGTATCTACCAGCATTCGCGAAAGTATGGAGTAGCCGTTATTTTGTTCACCAAATACCATTCTTCAAACTAAAAACCCAATTCATCATCTAGGAAGGTCCTACCTACCTAGAAAAAGTAGGCTAAAGACTAGGTAGAATTTAGCCTACTTTTTTTTTGAGGAAGAAGTCATTGTCATTTCAGCGAAAGACCTTGAATGGCATTGACAGATTTTACTGGCTGAAACCACACCTGTGTTGACAGTTTACCTTTTGCGTTCTAGAATCACGGGTTTCTTTTTCAATAATTCCCTGTCACACCCTAGCGGGCGTTGGCCCTGCTGGAATATGATGATGCAAGTGGAACACTACGCGCCTTCAACGACTGTCTCCGTCGTTATCGGACGGGCGGACTGCGAGCTACCCATTGCTCATGCGGAACTTTTAGCTATATATGGGTCGGCTTCCAGTCTAACCGTATGCATATATGAATAAGAACGCTACGTTAAGCGAGCGCACACGCGATCTCGGTCGCGTGACGTCGCGCGTGTGTCGTTTGCGACGGTCCACCTAGCGGAAACCGGATTTTCACCTGGGTAGTGTCGCTATTTCAACTTTGACGGTGTGCATGTAGTCATGACGATGGAGAACTTTAATGTATTATTACGTAGCATCAAGGGCTCGGGTCGCAGCAGTCCGCGACGGGCGCCCGCGCAGAGCCCCGCGCGGGCGCCTCGGAGCACTAGTTTAGTATGGGGCTGCACGGGCGCCGGCTTAATGCAGCGTCGGCCCTAACAGTCTCCATTATGAAACGATTGCATATCTGGCCACCATGATTCAGTTAGGTACTGAGTACCTACCTAATAATAATATGAAAACCATAGTTAACGAACCAAGCCCGCCAGGCTTTTAACAGGGCTTAAACTTAGTCATAGACCCAGTAGCGTAACTATATCATCTGAGGCCCGTGGCAAATTCATTAGATGGGCCCCCCGATAAATCACGTTACGTTGTGATTTCATTTTAATATTTTTTTAAATATATTTTGGGTTACTTCTTCTGAGCTCGCGGCCTCTAAGACCAGGGGCCCCGTCGGCCCTGGGGCCCGTGGCATTTTGCCAGCCTTGCCACCCTATAGTTACACCACTGCATAGGCTTTAAGTTCCAAATACTGGGGCTCAGGCCTCCTCTCTAAGAAAACAACAGGAAAAGAACATATAATTAGAAAAAAGAGAAGGCTAGCAACTCTGCGTCGACGCTCAAGACTCAAAATCTTGAGTTCCGATTCGATGAGTCCATCATTCCCAATGTCGTCCCTTATCCGTCTCCAAAATTATTATTATATAACCTTTCAATCGTGGAAATTACAGACCCAATAGAAAGATAATAGGTGCGCGAATGCCGGCGTTTGCTTGGGGTTTAATGAAATAATATACTGGCTTCTGCCAAGCGGCTTTACCCGCGTACATAAAACATAGCCTATGTCACTCAGGAATAAAGCAGCTCTCTATCGGTGAAAAAATTTTAGCAATCGGAACTGTACTTTCAGAGATTACCTTCTACAAACAAAAAAAACATAAAAAAAAAACTTTACCTCTTTATTATACTATTGTAGATGAGCCTGTTGTGTCCCACTGCAGGGCGAAGGCCCGCCTTCTGCCACTCTACTCTGTCATTAGCCACTTCTGCCCAATCCTTTTGTCTCCAATCTCTAACATACTAACAAAAAATCTTTTACCATCTTTCCCTAGCAACCGGCTACAACCCCATTGAGGTTTGCATCGAGAACTGCGCACAATGTAAGAAGATGCTTGGCGACTGGTTCGAGGGTCCCCTGTGCGCAGAGTCCTGCATCTCTCTCAAGGGAAAGCTGATTCCAGAGTGCGAGAACTTAGCTTCAATCTCGCCCTTCCTCGTCAACTATAACAAGCTATAAGTATTTTCTTTTATTCGACAAACGTATGGATTGATATGAGCCAAATTTCGTTCTGAATGTGTAGTGTTGCCAGTAGAAAAAATGATATTTTTATTGATTATTCTGTTCTGAGAGTCGAAATGAAAAGACCTAGTTCATTTGATTTATTTTTTGTTATGTCAAATGTAGTATAGTTCAGAGATAAAGAAGAAGAGAAAGAAGTCGTGAAAGTATTTTTTTTAGTTTATTTTTATATCAGATGAGTTTAATATTTTACAAGTGTTATAGCCATTTTGTACCAATTTGTGGCTCTGAATATTAAATCCATACATTTGAAATGTTTAACATTCCAACCGACGACATGCCAAAGTATTTGATACTCTATGTAATTAGTTATAAGTCGATTTTTGTTTGTAAGTTTTGTACTCGTTTTATATTACAGGGATTAATATAAGATTGTATTGAAAAATAAATGAATGCTTGAAAATTGATATTCTGTTTTATTTCATAACTTAACCTTTAACATTTATTGCATACAAAACTGTATTGTAAGTCAAGCTGATATACAAATTAATTTTATTTCAAAGAGTAGAATGCTGTGACTTAGTGTACTTTAGAATATTTACAAATCACTTAATTAGCATCATTTTTTTTTTAAACACGTAAAAGTAGTAGTAAAATACAAAATTATGTTCATAAGAAACAACACAGAAAGATACGAAAGCAAAAAACTAATTATTTTGTATATCTTAACTTCGTAATACTTTTTTATATTTTACCTGCAAGATTTTGTAGATTACTCAAACATAAAGTCTGAATGTATTACCGTAATAAATCGGTTTCTTTATAGAAACAAAACTTCATTCCTACAAAACCGAACACTCAAAATATAAAAATCCTTATAGCATTATTGTATAAGTACGGAAATAAAATCTATTCTCAACACAAATAAATCTAGAAAAATATGACAAACAAACTGTCTAAAATGTAGATATCAATCTTATATCACTATGCTTATATTAATTATATATTTATCGCAGATTAAAATTCATTGTTATCCTGATATAGTTCTGTCATCAACAATAAAATTTATTGCTATACCATTCTCCTCATATTTAGTAAATTTTCTCTTAAATTCTAACTGTATAAAAGTTAAAATACACAGATAATAAGTGTGTAACTTTAGTGTCAAAAGATAATCTAGATGTTGGTAGTATCAATAATGCAGTCACAGATAATATTTTACTGGATACAAAAAGCACAGACCAAAAACTCTATGGTTAACATGAGCAATGCAATGTGTGTAGAGGAACATAATAAGGTACATTATAAAATCTTATAATGTACCTATGTTTTACGATTAATAAATGAATATTGATAGTTTATAAAAAGATAGTTCAAATTATTTTCTAATGACTACACAAGACGAAATTAAATTAACCTCCAAATGAATGTGATAACATTTTCTTCCGTTTTATCGACATTTAGACGTCGATACGATGCTCAATACTTCCAAATACAAATTCATTTTGCATAGTTAATTTTGCATATTTATAAAATTTCTAAAATATATGTGTAGTAAATTTAATTTCATTAAAGTCGTAATTATTCAATATGGCTTGACAACTATATCTTGTCATATAAAAATTAATCAACACACGTGAACGGCTGGACCAAATTCAGAAATTCTTTTTTGTTGTGTTTGTTATTGTCAGGAAAACGTTTTTACGGAAAGAAAAATTAAGATACTTATGAAATTACAGAAAACTACAACTATTTAATCTTCAAGCATTTGACAGTTCATTGTTAAAGTTGTTAAAAAATAAAAATCCCGTTTTGACATTTGAGAAAGACCTAGAATGTAAATTGGAACGAAACTGAAAGTAACAATAAAATAATAATTAGGGGTCCGTTGTAATAGTAGCTATTTTCTAAATATTTTATTTAGTAGTACGTTTACGGATCTTGAACGCTCGGCGTCAGGGGATCGCTTTGCGCATTCCATACATTGGCGAGCCAATCGTCTTCGTTAGTCGTTGTTAGATACATGTTGCAACGCAGTGAACGAATCAGGAGTGACGTCTATGACGCGATGGTGCGGCCAGCCAATCACTGACACTTCCCGCCCCCGCGTTGCACTTCGCACCACTAAAGAGACCGAATATTTGACTTCTGCGCAAGTGTTTAAGATCCGTGATGGGAACTGAAGCTACACTACACCGGACATTAAGGCGCTAGGTAGTCAAAATAAAAATGTTAAACTGACCTTTTATTTTTTAACAACTTTAAGATAGGACAACGCCTGTCGTATCAGCTAGGTAATAATAATAATTCCAGCCTGTACCTGATGCATCATCTAATCTTTTAACACAAACGACACCCAACTCATCATTCAATAGTTCACCAGTTCACTCTCGGGTATTTCGTTCAGTAGTCGCTACTGCGAGCGTTGTAAAACGATGGTCAGTTGACCGCCACTTCTGTTGGCAGCGACTCCGCTTCAGTCGGTAACTGCAGCTGTGGTGCCTCTTCAGCTGGTAAACAGAAAATAGAGTTTTACAAGCTAGAGATACCGGCATGAATCTTGAGCGCTCGGCGAAAGAGTAGAAATCGCTTTGCACTCCCCGCCCCCGCGGCTCACTTCATACCTTTAAAAAATACTTAAGACTATTCATATTCCATATTCCTATTCCAAACTTAAGGTTTGCCAACGAGCAATGGAGCGCAGTATACTAAGTGTTAAATTAAAGGATCGAGTTCAAAACATCATTTCAGCCGATACACGTCCACTATTGGACATAGGCCGAAACACTATACTGAGCTCCAAAACCAAAATAGATGATGTGGCTCAAAAGGCTTTTTTTTTTCGATAGGAAAAATCATCTTATGACAACCCCCGCTCTTGGGCGGAGCGGGAGATAGTGTCAGACTCTTACTGACGAAAAAAACCCATCCGGTTCCTTCAAGCCTTCATACCGGGGCTCGAGCGCCCTTTCGGATAACCCTGGCCCCAGTAGGCTTCGACCCGGCTGGGCCCCTGCTGTTGCTGACAACTCCTTGAGGCGCGCGGGAACAGCGCGCGCCGTCGACGACTTGGGCTTGGTCCGGACAGTTACCGGACGGCCGGACAGCGAGCTACCCATTGCTCACTGTCCGCAAGCCCGCGCCTACGGTGGCTGGAAATCGGGTTGCCTGATGTGGTCGGCCTCCTCCTTAGCGAGCATTACTGTTTCGCAGAAGTCGGCGACCGCCTGCCACTCCTCCTCGCTCTGGACCATGGCCTCGACCAAGGCCCAGGAGTGGGACAGAAAAGGCTAAAAAAAAACTTGTCTATTCTATTCTAAAGAGACCCGATAATTCACTTTCGCGCAAGTGGAAGCCAGCGCTCAAGATTCGTGCCGGTATCTGTACTAGTTAACTAATATTTTTTTTATGTACAGCCCTGAAATAGGTATCAATAGGTATTTATTATAAAGTTTATAAAAACCAATAAATCCGGCGGAAAAAATTTAAAAGTTTCTAAATTCGATTTTTTTGTTATTTTTTTTTAATAGCAAATAGCGAAAGACTACCTTTACGCTTAGAGGTTAAGCAAAAAACTAGTTTACTACAAGTTATACAAAACATACTAACAATTTTTGGTTGATAGGTCTCCAGCGACATCCATTGGCTCAGATGCTGGTGGTACTGCAGCTGGCAACTGGAAGAATGAAGATAAAATTGACTCAATGGTTACAATTCAATGTCATGTTACAGATGCCGCAACTGTTGTCATGCAGAACAGGGTGGAAAGTCCCTCAAGCTGTGCATTCAAGAGAGAGGACAACTATCGGGAAGTCACCCGGACCAGACACCACAGCCGCCTGGCCTCAGCAACTGCCTGTGGTGGTGGTGTAGTGTTTGGTGGTGTGGTGTGGTGGTGTGTGGTGTGGTGTGTTGTGGTGGTGTGTGGTGTGGTGGTGGTGTGGTGTGGTGTGTGGTGTGGTGTGGTGTGGTGTGGTGTGGTGTAGTGTGGTGTGGTGTGGTTTGGTGTAGTGTGTGTGTTTGTGTGTGTGTTTTCAGACTGTTGTATAACAATATCTTCTAATCACGCAGAGAACTTTGATACCGCGATTTAGCATTTGCGTAACGTCAGTACCCCTAGCCAAGTTGCAAATCTACAATAGGTAACGCTAGTAGAAAGCTTCAAATGTACGGGAATGACGTCATATCAACGCTCAGTCACGTGGTCAGAATAAAAGATTCGGCGACGCGGTCAACTCGAAGCATTCGACGCAAGCGAAACGGTTGTAATTTGGCTAGGGGGGCAGGTCTTTACAGTATAGATACCGCTACCGGACCGATGTCAAGAGACTCCAGATGGAAAAACGAATAACACTTGGCCTACACAGTATTCAAAGCCAGGGCTTCTTGTTCAGCGTTAGTCTTGTCAACACTAGATAAGTCGAGCTAGTCATAGAAAATAATTACATAATACTAGCTTCAGTCAGCAGCTTTCCCTGCAAATAAGTTGAAAATTATCCCAAATAAAAATAATTCCAGGGTAAAAAGTATCCTGTCCTATGGACATGGTCTATTCATGTGACAAGTTTCATTCCAATCCATTCAACGGCTGAGACGTGAAGAGGTAACAGACAGACAGACACAGTTGCTTTCGCAGGTATAATGTTAAGTCCCGCTTGCTGAGGTTGGTGTGCGGATGGGTGATTATTTAAATATGTCGAGACTCCCGTGTGGCTCGGAAAACATAATAAGCTGTTGGTCTCAGTTGTCATTTATAGATGAGGTGGAAAATCGTCTAATGAACTCCCGCTCTATCGTAGAGCAGGAGGGCGTTTCAGACAAACCACACCAATGTTCCTTCAGGTGCCCTTGGCGTTCTGGAACCACGAGTATTATTCTTAGATATCTCTCTGAGGCACGCGTGGAACTCTACAAGCCGTTGAAGACTCGGGCTTGGTCTTTTTATGACGAATGGACGGCGAGCTGCCTCTTTCGTCCGCAAGCTCACGTTTACGACGGCGGATTGATATTCTCACTAGCCCAGTGAGAGTATCAATCAGTGATTGCAACTAGATTTTAAATATGTTTTACCTCGGGAGCGATCCTCATAATCTTCCCAATCTTGTGTCTGACGCTGAACGGAGCACAGGATTCATAATAGCTGATGACAAAGTCGGGGTAGGCCTCTCCCAACTCGTGACCTGGTACCACGTCGAAGTCTGTGCAGCCGTGCCTGTAAAATAGAGATTCAAGCAATACCATTTAGCTACACTAACTTTATAAAGAAGTAAAATAATTGTTAATGCGAGAATTATTTCATTAATAACACGCTTATATTAGTTAACACGCTTATATTAGCTTCACCTGTATGTTTGTAACCAACGCCTTTGAGCTTGATTTTGACCAACTTTGGGCGATCAGATTTTCATTAAACTTTGGACATTCATCAAAGACCGGTGGCAATACAATAATCCTTTATTCTATGACCTTGACCTCAAGGGAAATGACCTTTACTTCAAGGTAAAATGTTTGGAATCGCCTGGGACACCCAAATTTTACGCTTTTTAGTTTGATATGCTATGAAAGCGTGTTTTTAGTTTTTTTTTTTAAACTATATTTTTTTCAGAAAACAAACTTGGGTCAAACAAATATTTGTTCTGTGAGAATAGAACACGCAAAACGCAGCGCAGATGCCATTCGCTTAATCACTGCGCCAAACGTGCCGCGCCGTTTTGTATACAGGTAGAACATTCCCATAGGATGATTTTCTGATGAGAAAGATCTACTACAAAATTAGTAAACTACTTCTTACCATTTGACCAAAAAATACAGTGATCCATGAAACAGCTGACCAGCCAGAATCTTCTCGGGTGTTAGGCCTCGCGCTAGGCCGCGCGGCTTTTCAATCTCTTGTAAAACCTGTTAAAAAAATACAGAGATATAGAGAGAGTCAACTATCATAGTCTCAGATAAATATTTATTGTAAACTAGTAAAACATACTGAATCAGTGTAAAATCATTGGATTACAAAAAGAGAGAAAAAAAAAATAAACAAAAAGGACTCATTCAATTTCCTCATTTCAAATCTGCCATGTTTTACTCTCATGGAGGTAAATATTAGAAAGTGTCAAAATGTCATCTGTTACGAATCGTAGCAGATGATATTTTGCGAATCAATATTTTTTTTTTTGTGGATCGTTTTTCGATTTTTTATTTTTTTTTATTTTGCGATTTGATTTTACGAATCGTAGCCTACGATTCACACATACAGAGTTAAAAAAATAAAATGTAACACACATAGTAGTAAGTACTGTGCACCTGGCCTTTTACAGATTAAGTCTGTCGGATCTAAGGATAACAACAAATAGAACTGTTTGTTCAAGT
Source organism: Mythimna albipuncta (assembly GCA_929112965.1). Taxonomy (NCBI): domain Eukaryota; kingdom Metazoa; phylum Arthropoda; class Insecta; order Lepidoptera; family Noctuidae; genus Mythimna; species Mythimna albipuncta. Next base: position 17,133,958 of record OV815969.1, read on the forward strand.
ATAGGATAATAAATGTTTTGAACTCTATTCTCATTAGCACTGAGTAGTATAATACCAAAAATCATTGAAAAATTTTGTTTGGACTAACTGTGAGACCATTAACTTGTTCCAATAAAGCCTGTCTACAAAACATACCTCGTTCTTTTTCTTCTTATCTCCCCTCCTGCTTCTCTTACGGCTAGCCAAAGTCTCTTCAATAGGATCAGGATTTGCAGCAGCCGCAGTAGCCGCGGCAGCAGCAGCAGCAGCTGCAGCGGCAGCGGCAGCGGCAGCAGCTGCAGCGCTCGCGGCAGTTGCAGCCTCTTTCTCCCGCTTCATACGAGCTTCCTCATACGCTGATATAAGCTCCGGACAATCGAGATTATCTTCTGGCTCCCATGTATTGTCATCACTGGAATTAGGAGATTACAATCATCTTCACTACAAACCTCATCACTTTTATCATATGGTAGAAGATGTGCGTGTTTTTATATAAGTATTTTGCCATTTGATTTTTCGAATCGTAGCCTACGATTCACACATACAGAGTTAAAAAAATAAAATGTAACACACATAGTAGTAAGTACTATGCACCTGGCCGTTAAATTGTAATCGTCTTAATCCCGTGGAGGGTCGATCCGTTACATGAAACACTAACGATTTGTAAAGATAAAATTAAAAAATAATGTACCTTTTTTACAAAACTCGTACTAATTTACGCATGTACGAAATTAATTTCTTTAAGAAAACATCAGCTGAGCAAGTCCAATGAACTGTAGAGTTTGTACGCATTATGCCTAGCCGGAAGCAGCTGGATGCTAATGGAGTGACTGCCTATCTGACTATGACATCCCAGTCATTGGGGGTTTCAGAAAAATGGTAATTTTACCTCTTGGTAAGACTGGTGACGGATTTTATGGTTTCTGACTAACCCATAGGCCGCTATCAGACTTGCGTTTTACGAGTGTTGATGCTTCTTCAACATCTTCTACAATGTTGCACAAATAATGTTGCAAGTGTTTTAAGGCAAGCATTACATCCGCTGATCGTAACGTTAACATCGCACACCTGCTGCGCTCTGAGGATTACGCAAAGAAACTTGCGATGTTTACTTCGAGTCTTCGCGACGTTTACGTCGAGTCTGCGCGACGTTGGCGCTACGCAGACATTGGAGAAGTGCCAATGCTCGTAAAATGCCAGTGATATAGTGGCCTTGATAATTGTCAAAAATCTAGAAATGACAGCTGGTACAAACCACATAACATGCTTTCCGAGGCATGAAGGAATCTTGGTGTGTTAAGATGCTCACCCATATTATTATAGCTCCTCCTTTATCTTTTTAATATGCTAAGGGACAAAAGAGTTAATAAAAGAATCTTAGAGCTGAACTATAGGTACTCCATTTGATTAGGTAGTTAACTAAATGTAAACAATCATAACAAGTCTTTTATCTAAAAACCGGCCAAGTGCGAGTCGGACTCGCCCATGAAGGGTTCCGTAGCAGCAAGTAACATAATATACAAGTTCTTGTTATGTGTTGTAACTTTGATCGATGTTTTAATAATAGTGTATTTTTTTCGGTTTATGACGCATTAAAAAAAAACTACTTACTGGATTTCGTTCAAACCAATTTTCGTTGGTAGTTTTTATAGTAATGTATATCATATATTTTTTTTAGTTTTATCATTCTCTTATCTTAGAAGTTAGAGGGGGGGGGACACACATTTTACCACTTTGGAAGTGTCTCTCGCGCAAACTATTCAGTTTAGAAAAAAATGATATTAGAAACCTCAGTATCATTTTTGAAGACCTATCCATAGATACCCCACACGCATGGGTTGGATGAAAAAAAAAATTTTGAGTTTCAGTTCTATGTATGGGGACCCCCAAAATTTATTGCTTTTTTTCTATTTTTATGTGAAAATCTTAATGCGGTTCACAGAATACATCTACTTACAAAGTTTCAACAGTATAGCTCTTATAGTTTCGGAAAAAAGTGGCTGTGACATACGGACGGACAGACAGACAGACAGACAGACAGACAGACAGACAGACAGACAGACAGACAGACATGACGAATCTATAAGGGTTCCGTTTTTTGCCATTTGGCTACGGAACCCTAAAAACGGTCTAAAAATTTTATTTCAAAATGTTTACAATTAGGTATTTACCTAAACCGATGTTAGGTAATTAACTAAATTTATATAATCTCTGTACGTCTTGAAGATTGTTTACGTTTAGTTAAATACCTAAACAGATGGAGTATAGCAATGCTAGTCATTGACCTTAGTGTTAGTTTATAAGTCACAATTTTGTCAATAATTACGAAATTATATTAAGTAGCAATAAATCCATCAAGGGGATCATTTCTGAAATGATCCCCTTGATGCATTACAACCCCATAAAATAAATTGAAAGGATGTCATATTCACATTAAGAAGAGGCTTATGTCTGTTTATTATGAAAAGAAAAACACATTCTAATTGTTAGGCCTATGTTTTTACACAATGCTGCTAGATAGACATACACATTGAACATAGACAAAGTTTGATCATTCTAAACCTAAGATCTAATTGTATCAACATTCTACACAGGTAAGAAACAAAAGTACTCACTGAGAATAGCCTTTCCACTTCAACAAGAACTCGACTTTGCCATTCTTGATCCTTCGATCCAAAACCTTTTCCACAGAGAATTCCTCATGTCTTCCGCTTTGAGGACCTGATGATGGCGCCATTGTAGCTGGTGCAGTTTCCATTGCCTGGTTTGGTGGTATCGATGGGACATAGCCGAGGTCTGGTTGAGCCAATGACTCCATAGACTCGTCCATGGTAAAAACTACGCTAGAAGCAAAATCTATGTTGTGATTTTTTACTCCACCGTTTGATGGTTTATTAACAATCCGCACGTGTTATTGGCAAAATTGTGGTGTCTCTTCCACAAAGGCCATTTGAAAGGTTAATAAGAGTTGAAAGTGATTTTTTATTTCGCAATATGAATTTTTTTAACGAAAGGCGCAACAAGGTAAAACAGGGTTAGCTTAGTAAAGGAAGATTAAAGTGTTAGGCAAAAGAATACGTGCATGTTAAGTAATAAAAGTGTAATGTTTTTGTTATTTTTTGCATAGCGTCATATTGTTGTTACGACACCGGTTTGCTATTGCGTATTTTACTAACCTTTACTCTTTCAAGCACTGCTTAGTTCTGAATTAAATAACAATTTATGTAGCAGCTAGCTCAAATTATACGGTTTATTAAGCTTCTTGGTTATTTAATTTCACAAAATCACAAGTGAAAATACGATTTTGTTTTCATCTATTTTGACATCTAAGTTTGTTTGACGGTAGGGATGGCGTCACAGTATACTACATCTGATTAATCTGATTTTATAAATCGATCACAAAAACTTGAAATTGAGAATTATCCTGAGAAGTGAAAAAATATTATTATTATTTAAAAACGTTCAAAGTGCTTAATTACCGCAATTTTTTTTTTTATTTAAATGTCGTATATCCGATTACTCACAAGTCATGAAACACTTGTGGACTGTAGTCGATCATATATAACATAAATATCATTAATCGATTTATAGATATCAATTTTGAAGAACTCCGTCAAGTCCATTAATTTCCGATTCGATTATTTAGATTTTAATTGGAATCGATTATCTTTTGGAAGAATGACTTCCCTGATTTCTTTTCGGCGGGATTTCTCCCCCCGTGTTCCGAATTGCATCAAAAGCGATTATATCGCGAACCCGACCAACGCGCAACGTCACTAATAGTACTCAATAGTCCACAGATTTTGTGACTATTAAATTTGGTCGGATTCGCAATATAATCGCTTTTGACGTAATTTGGAACATGTATATTAGTAGTAGTCGTTACTCATGTCACGTCATCTTGCTGAACCAACCATTTTTGAGTTACCAAATACCGATCAAATCAATTTGAGTTGAAGGAAAGTTAAAGCGAGTTAACTCGATTGTTGTTTGTTTTGTGTAATTCGATTAAAATAATTCGTATAGCCATCCCTATTTGTCACAAAAATCAAAACAACCTCAAACCAAACCTCAACAAACCGTGCCGTCAAACCTCTTCCTTCAAAGACTTGGTTGGTTGCAGTTGGTTGTGTTTTTATGGTTAAAAAACTCAAATATTTTATCTTATTTGTTTTTGACAACAAACTAGATAGGTAAGTTAAAAAAATTAACCCTGTACAGCTTGCATACTTAAATTACTTAACAATATTTTCAGCTGAGATTAGTATTGAGAAACGAGTCAAGAAGTCGGCGCTGTTCAATATTCAATTTAATTTTTTAAGTAGTGCACTTGTTGAGTTAAAACTCTGGTCTTGAGCATCGACGCCGAGTTGACAGCAGGTTTTCTCCTCATTTACATTTCGTGGAGTGTGCAGATAATTTTCACTTCACACAATTTCTTTCCATCATCGAACCACTAGATGTACGGCGTTGCACCACATGATGAATATATCACTCTCAAAACATTTTGAAAACACATTCATTGTGCGTACAGCTAAGGAGTGGTATTTTGAAGGAGTCTTGAGTTTCCTGATAGCTACAATATAGGGGTTACTAAGTCAAGAGCAAATAGATTACTTCTATGCAAACATGCTCGATTCTTGATCATATCATTGCTTGTCAAATATGAGCCTGTGAATAAAAGTAAACAAAAGAATTGTCTAAAGGTTATCTACAGTTGCCATCATGGATCTTGAACACTTGCGCAGAAGTCAAATATTCGGTCTCTTTAGTGGTGCGAAGTGCGATGCGGGGACGGGGAGTGTCAGTGATTGGCTGGCCGCGCCGTCGCGTCATAGACGTCCCTCCTGATTCGTTCACTGCGTTGCAGCATGTATCTAACAACGAAGACGATTGGCTCGCCAATGTATGGTATGTGCAAAGCGATTCCCATTCTGACACTGGGCGTTCAAGGTCCGTGATGGCAACTGTACTTGCCTTGGTTGCTTGGTTGTCTTGATATATAATTTTTGCAGAGTTAGAGATGTAGTGATTTAATTAGATCTTTTTTTTCAGACTATTTCTATGTCCCCTTTAGTTTTGTCTAAATAATTGTAATCTATGTAATCTATATCTATAATATATAACTAATTTTTTTTGTGACTACTTAATTCATTAAAGCCTCAGAGAATGTGGCATTCACTCTCTCATTGTCTTTCTATTGTGTCTCTAATTATGGTATTTGAAAGGTAAATAACAAAAAACCTGTCACTTAATTATTTGTATTACTATTTTCAGGCAATGGCAGACACGGGACCATTTTCAAGCAGCACGGCATTCTGTGCCCGGTGTGGCTCCATTCTACCTCTGCTCCAGGAATTTGGTTCAGTAAGGTGTTATGCCTGTAAAGCTTCTTTTGATGCCGAGAGTAAGTTAAATGATTAAGTATATGTTTAATAAAAAAAAAAATCTATTTATTGAAGGATAAATGTAAAAATATGCGTTGATTGATCAGATATATTTTATTTGTGATACATAGGTACAGTAATAAATTATAATTTTGACATGCAAATAAAGGATTTACTCGTGTTAAACAATAAATTAATTATACAAATGATAGCATGCAGTTATAGTAAAAGTGAAAAAAAAACACCTTAAATAAGTATTAATTATTAAACTTACAATTGTGCCTCAAATTGACAGTATCTGAAAGGCTAAGATACATTATATATGGTATTTGACATCCATTGAATACATGTCAAAATCCTGTTAAAAGCCTTGACATATGAGTTGTGAGTTGTAGGTTCAAATCCAGCCAGGCGGATTACTTACTTTGTGTAATATAATATATTTCATCACCACTGCTCTCAAACATTTATACCCCTCAGCCACCCCTGAGCTTGTCACTAGGGTGGCGGTTGGCACACCTTCATTCCCATCGGCCACCGTCTCACATGACAGTGAAGGCAAACATTGAGAGGAAACCAGAATCTTAAAACCCACTCACCATAAAAAAAAAGCATGTCCTAGAATACTAAATTCCAGAACATGTAACATCCACCAATCTGCATTAGGCCCAAGTGGTGGATTACAACCCATTCCTTCTAGAGAGGAGGCCTGAATCCCAGCAGCTGATTATGCTTATCAAGCAATTTTATTTTACAGATTTCAGTGATTTAAAATTCAACTACACAATTCACTTCAACACAGTGTCGGTGGTAACACATAAAGACATGTTGAGTACTGATGGCCCAGAGGGTCCCGTTGTTGAGAGAAGGTGTCCAAAGTGCGGCAATGATAGAATGTCTTACGCTACACTGCAGCTGCGATCCGCTGATGAAGGACAAACCGTCTTCTATACGTGTATAGCTTGCAAGTAAGTTTACAATTAGTATTTAATTTCAGTGCAGGGAACGTCCATTTGACAAATAGGACGTTTTTCTTTTCTTTTGATAACCAATTAGTACAAGTGTGATGGAGGTGAAAAAAATAACTAGAATATTATTATCCAATTTAAAAACCTTAAAATAAAATAGAATTGAGAAATTTAAAAATTACAGGGTAAAATATAAATGTCATTTTTTATTGAAGGTCAAAACAATTGTTGGTAAAAACAATGTACCAAATATACAAAAAGAATTACATATTTCCTAATTTCCCCACGCTCCAGCCACCTGGAACCGGAAACCGATTTCCAGCCAACGTAGGTATGGGCTTGCGGAGGACGTCTGAACACGCCTAAAAGTCTAACACGCGCTTCCGCTCTGCCCAAGAGCGGCAGAAGTCATTGGATGATTTCACACCAAAAAAAAATACAACTCTGTTTTAATTAAATTAATATGAACTTTTTCTTATGAATTCTTAAATATTTATTTACAGATACAAGGAGACAGAAAATTCATAAAGAAAGAAGAAATATAATTTTAAATGTAACATGTAAGGACCTCTTTTTTTATAAGTAAATCGTTATTTTTATATTTTCATCTTATTTTATTTCTTATCTATTTAAATTTCCTGCAGTTCTAAAATAGTGACTATTTCATTAAAAATAGACATATTTAGGTAGAGTATTTAGAACTAATAAGTTATTTCATAGTTTACATTTTACGTCACTGAATTGGTGAGGAAACTTGGACTTAGGGAGTTTTTAATATCATGCGATTAGGATTACGCATGCGGAATTGACCCGCACCCGTGTCCCCCGCACATGTCCTTTTCATACAAGTATTTAATGTAATGCGGGGAATACGCACGCGTGACGTGGGGCGTGATCCCGGACAGCAGATCCGCGCTGGGCCCTCGTGCATTTGTCGGCCATTGTACCATCGCGGTCATTGTTGCCTGATCACCAGTGATAGGTAGGTCTATTTAGGTTCATTGACCGCAAACATTGATGTTAATATGGATATTCCACGGGATTCCGGCCAATACTACGGGATTTAATTGAATTTCATTCTTTTTGTCAATATGTATAAAATAAATATATTTAAGCCAATAAGCGCGTGATATGCGATGTTGTAAATTTTACGTCAACAGCACGCTATAAAAACTTTTTTCCAAGCGCGCGACGTTGCCGCTTTGTTGAGACGCGTACAGATACTGACACGGATACTGATCTTGAGCGTATTATACTATCCTTAATCCCGTCCTTCTTATATTTACCCGTAAGAAAGGAAGTGTAATCTTTCATTAGTCCCGAAGGCAAGAATTTTTTTTATTGAATTTTTTCAAGTATTTTACAACCAAATCCCGGGACTCGAAGAATATCCATATTATTCTGACCTATGACAAGTACATAAAACAGCCCTACCTATTCCGATCTCTGCTGATCACTTAAAAAAAAATTCGCTTGAATCCTGCGGCGCGGCGCCAAACCAAACCCTTTGAAGTTTTCGTATCGAGAGCAAGCGAAAATAAACTTAGCGGTGTTCAGGCGGAAGTGTATTTGATAGTACACAACCACAACGCATAGTAGCCCGCCGAAAACTAGATCGTAGGCTAGCCTGTCTCACGTAATATTCTGCATGCGGGGCAATCCCACATGCGTGATGAAATTTGCACTATACTAAAAATACCCTTATCAAAGAAAGTTGGTATGTATGTGTTTGTGCTTCACACAAAAGGACTGAATGGATTTGTATATACATATATTAAAAAACGGGTATACCACTTCTGGAAGAACACATACAATACTTTTAATCCCAAAATTGTGTTCCCTTGGGATAAATTCGTAGTCACATAGACGAAACCGCTAGCTGAAACTAGTAGTTAATCATCATCATATCAGCCGAAAGGCGTCCACTGTTGGACACAAGCCTCCCCCAAGCGTCACCAGAATGACCGGTCCTTTGCATCACGCATCCATCGAATTCCAGCGACCCTGCCCAGGTCATCGGTCCACCTTGTGACCCTTTCGTCCCCATCGACCATCTGTTCTCGTAGTTCTCCATCTGTTCTGTTCTTAAGTTTGGCGATTCATCGAGTTATATCGATAACCTTGGTTCTCCTTATCCATATCTTCATTTTTGATGTAATCACGCAAGGAAACTGTATAGAGCATTGCGTTGCCCTTTGGGTGACTCTGAGTCTTCTTATGAGGCCCATTGCCAGCGACCACGTTTCGTAGCCATAAATCATTACTTGTCATTACTAATATAAGTTTGAAATCGCCAACCCGCTTTGAGCAAGCATGGTGATTAAGATCGTGCCTTCTCTTTATGAAAAGAAGCTTACTGTGTAAAGGTGGCTTCTCATAGAGAAGGTTACCGTCAGATAATATAAATACGGAGAAGAATACCGTCTCATTATAAAGTGGGACCGAGTTTCGAATAGATGCTTCCTTTCTTGAGGAACGGGGCGTAAAGGAACGCTTGTCTACGCTGGTGCGCAGTCGTATTTTTACATACTGTGGCCATATTTGTCGATGTGTAGGTGACTGCATCGAACGCCTTCTTATACAAGGGTGGAAAAAGGCCGCGTGGCAGATTACCGATGCGATGGACTGGCCAAATAAAAGCGGCTGTTGGCGGCCCATTGAACTAGTGCGCCCGGATGACTGTCAGCAGGCAAAAGTGGCGAAAAGTCGTGCGGCGTACTCTGACGGCTTTCGGAGAGCTACCTTCGTAATAACCTCGACTACTCTGGCAAGAGTGAAACGACCAAAAAGAAGAAGATAAAGTTTACACAGTGAGACAGTGACAGGTTGGAAGGCCTTTCACACCTGGTAAAAGTCTCAGCTCGATGGATGTTAGATGCATAGGACTGGTCGTTATGGCGACCACTGAGGGCGGCCTATGTCTAGCAGTGGACGTTTTTCGGTTGAAATGATGATCATGAATGTTAAAAAAAAACTAAAATATTAAGGCATTATGTATCAATCAAACGTGTGGTTTATACCGGGAATAATATAGTTCTTTTTAGGGTTCCGTACCTCAAAAGAAAAAAACGGAATCTTTTTTTTTTACCTTGTTTTCCGTCTGTCTGTCTGTCAAAACCCTTTAGAGGTATCAAGTTGAAATTAAAACTTTAAACTCAGGTCTGCGGCCCCTTGGAGCTCTGAAAAAATCAAACTTCTAAGTTTAGAAATAAAAATGATACGGCCGTTTATGTCACAAAAACGTGTATTTCGATATTTTCAAAGGAATCAAAAATCATAAGGTTCTTCCCTTGATCCAGAATCCTAAAATTTGGCGTAAGGCTAGAGCTTATACCACAGATATAGGAATAAATTTGATAAACGTAAATTGGTTGTTACCTACGTAAGTCACAAAAAATATACTTTTTTGAAAACCGGAAAAATCTTCGAGATTCCATTTGGGAAATGTAGTTTGTACAGAACCCTCGGTGCTCTAGTCCGACTCGTACTTGCCCAGATTTTTTCTTATCTCTTGTTTTCTTCATTAATCATGTATACCGAACATTGTTATCTGTTGTTTTTTTATAAATGATATATACTAGTGCTTGACTGCGAGCCCACCTGATGGTAAGCAGTGATGTAACCGTTGATGGTGAATCGAACTACTTTATTAAGAGCCTATTCACTCTAGCCTTGAAGACACCTTAATTATAATCGGACGGGAAGACCGCTGCGGGAAAATTATTACAATCCTTCGATGTACACGGTATAAACGACGAGGTGAAACACTAAGGGTCTAAACAGACGGACCGCATTTCAACTGCAATCCAACCGCAAATTGCAGTTTAAGTGCAGTTTGAATGCAGTTGATACGACTGCAATAGAACTGCTATCCAAACGTAGAATTGCAGTCGTGTGCAGTCGTGTATACACGGGAGGGCGGAGCGTGCGGGCGGGTGGGTATGGTGCAGTTCACACCGGACTGCAATCGGACTGCACGTTTGGTTTGCAGTTCTATTGCAGTCGTGTTTGCAGTTCTATTGCAGTCGTGTCAACTGCGTTCAAACTGCACTTAAATTGCAATTTGTGGTTGGATTGCAGTTTAAAGGCGGTCCGTCTGTTTAGACCCTTATTCCAGATCGTAGAGGTGTCAACAACGTATGAAGAATAATTATAGAGTTTCTTACATCTGTTCATATTGAGAACGAATAACGCTCTTCTAAATAAAAAAAAATATATAGAGGAGAGTGTTATCTGTTCCTCTATAAAAATCCACATGATTTTTATGGAGGAGAACAGACACTTAGCGAATAGATGACTGGCTTCACTTAGGATTATTCTTTAATTTATGATATTGACATTCAAAAATGTCAATGAACGTAAAAATTATCATTGAGTTTGATGATACCTATGTGATGTTTGATTATAATTTAGGTGTCTTTAAGGCAAGAATGAATAGGCTCTTAATAAACTAGTGCGCCTCACCATCAACGATTGTATCACTGCTTACCATCAGGTGGGATCGCAGTCAAGCACTAGTTTAACATTATTACATATAAAAAAAAGTACCTCAGCTTTTTTGGCGATGTTAAAATATCAGTTTTAGAAATTACTTTATTACTTAGTTATTCTCTCTTAGATTCTTAAATCCTAAGCTTTCGGATATAGTCAGCTAATAGTCACCACTTAGCAGACGACCCACATATTTTCTTAAACACTAGTCATTACCTACATCATCCGATTCATTCAAGCCACAGGTGAAACTTACAGTTTCACATTCAGCACGCGCTGCCGCCGAAGAATCTAAGCATTTTTTTATAAAAAGAGAGACGGAGATATGTTTTGGAGGGAGTGTGAAAGAGAAAGGTGATAGTTTTTGATCGAGAGCGTTGCGGAGTCGAGATGAGACGGTAATTAATTTGATCAGTACGTTGCTTACGTATGGGTAGTGATGGGCGATGTCGATGTATTTTGTTCGATGTTCGATGGCCTATAGACAGGTGTTTGAAATAATCTGGAACTTGCACATTGGTTTTATTTGAATAGATGTTATGTTATTCCGATACTAGAAGACATTATTTATGTTCTTCTTTTATTATTATTAACTCTTTGAATGCCGTAATTAGAGACACAATAGAAAGACAATTGCTTATGTCGAACTGTGTATTATAAGACATTCAAAAGGTTAATAGTCTCACGCTTGACCATTGACCTAGAAGTAATCTATGCAATCTTCAGGTCAGGAGGGGGGAAGTCATCAAATAATTCCTACCACTCAGGGTAGTGCAAAGAGGGCGGGTAAGACTTAGTGACAAAACCTATCAGTATTCCGTCAGTTCTCGAATGTTCGTTCTAGGGCCAGTCTTTGGTCTTATTGGGCCCCATCATTTTGCTGACAACTCTTTGAGGGGCACGTGGAATATAATATGCCGTGGACTCTGATTTGGTCCGTATCAGACGGCCGGACGACGATCTGCCCTAAGCTAAGATAAATGAAGATATTTTCAGCTCACATAAACAGGGTTATTTGTAAAACACTGTTAACCTCTCAGGACTATGTTACTAACATCATAAACAACAACTTTTGTTCTATGACTTTTAAAAACTTATCATATTTTAGGTAGTTCATCAGATTTTTATACAAAAAATAAAAATATTTAAATTGAACGTTCTAAATATTACGAAGTCTCGAAGCAAGCGATAGTACAATAGCGGAGGGAAGTGGAAATCCGGCGCGGGAGGCGTAGGTGGGTACATCAAAATACAGAGTTGAAATGTGTTGGATAGAATAACGAAATCTTAAAGGTTTGTTTTTGGTAAATGTATTACGTACAGTAAAAAGTCATAGAACAAAAGTTGTTGTTTATGATGTTAGTAATACAGTCTTGCATGTTTGTTAGTGTTTTACAAATAACATATTACATTAATTTTTTTCTATTATCTAATCTATCCTATTCACGAGGAAGGTCTCCATTTCTATTATCAAGTTTCCTGATTTGATGACGTTACATTAAAACTACTTTGAGTGGGTATCTTTATGTCGCTCTAGACTTAGGACAGTAATGTACAGTACATTAATTTGGATACCAGCTGTGACCCTTCATGACTGATAACTGTTGATGCCCACGGTTTTATGTACAGTTCATGATGCACTATCCTGTTTTGTTTTAATAAGCTACCTGTGGCTACATTTTGATACAAGTGCAGAAAGTTTGACATTGCGACCGAGGCAGAACTCATACGAGCCGTAGGTGAGTGTGCTAAGGACGCCTTTTTTCAATACACTTACGCAGAAATGAATAAACGGGGATTGACCGGCGACTCGAGGGGGTTGACTGAGGCGCGTCCAGCCTGATATGATAATGTTGTGGCGAGATAGAGCACGTGCACTTTTCTGCACTAGTGCGAAAAACCGTGTGCATATGGTGTGCCTAAAAGCGGTGGAATATGAGTAGATTTTCGAGTAAGTGTATTGAAAATAAATTTTCTTTCTTGCGTGCATGTGGCGTGTGTTGTGGAAGAACCCATTCGGCAGAATTGACGTTTGCGCTTTTGCACTTAGTTTTATATTTTGTACAATAGTTATAACACTGATCTATAAACAGTTTTTTGCGCCACCCTATGAACTCTTAAGTGAGAATTAAATGAATTGAATTCCGCTTGACGACAATCTTTGAGTTTAACTTATATTTATCGAGATATCTATGTGTCTGTTGTCTTCTTAGCAACGCCATTTCATCAAATTTAAGGGTACATTCTGAATATAAATGCTCGAGTGTCATATATAGCCACGGACGTACCGTTACCTATGCTGCAAATGCCTTCATTGGCCTTAAACATTAGGGTACCGAGTTGAGTAGTTCTTCCTAGAGGAACCTGGACTTCCATTCTACCATGTTCTTGAATACTGCAACAAACTGCTAAACGATTTAAGTTTCGGCAGCTGCAATACGACCACGATTTCACCGTATCGATATCGATGTGCCGTTCCACCTGTCACTAGTGCGGGGGCCGGGCGGCAGGTGCGCGCAGACGCGGCGGCGCGCCAGTCTCCCGCGGCCCTCGCCCCGAACGCACGTCGCGATCACATGCCAAACTATCGACATCCCAAACACACGTGCGTGGCGCAACCCTAACCCGTTGTTCTATATACAAAACTGTGTTGTGTTAACCCCAAACCGTCCGGAATTAAACAGCTATTTTAATAGGTAAGTTTATTTTATTCAACATTGCTCTTGAGTTTCGGGGATTAGGTATTCGGGTTATGTTTTGGTTTCAGTGTGATAATTCAGTAATGCGTTACCAATTGGAACAATAACGTGTTTTGAACGTTCGCAACGGTGAAAATCCGCTTTTCGCTTCGCTTTTAAGTGTGTCAGTGTGTTAGCATTTTCTTCGGTGCAGAAAAAAAAATCGGAATGTTTCACGAATTCGGCTGAACTTTCATTCGAATTTGTGGCTGAAATCCGCGATGCATTTGTTATTACAATCAATTAAGTTGTTCCACATTCTGTTAAAAGTCAAAACACGCGAAGCGTTGTTGTTAAAATTTATGTATCGGCGGAATTGTTGAAACGTTTGTATTTCGCGGCGGAAAGTTGCATTTTGTAAACGATAAAAGATAAGACCGTGTTGGAAAACATGGTTTTAAACCCGCATACAAAAGACATCAACGCGCCACGCATGCTCCGAGGTCCCGTGATCTCAGTAGCTGTAGTTGTATACAAGTTAGGAACATGAGAAATACAAGCGGGCTACTAGTTGTTACCTACGCTACGAGCAACTGATCGTAATTATGATCATGTTAATCGCGATAATTTGTTGATCTGGGAATGGGAGAAACGGTTTAATTGTTTCACTGTCTTGTGAAACAGAAGATCGCGAGTTTTTTTTAGTTTTTTTTGTCTCATAGATAGATGTTATGGTAAGATAAGATTCATTCATGTAAAAGCTCTGGTAATGACGTTTTTTATTCCTGAGAATTGTTAATAACGTGCTTTCGCTTCAGATATGAAAATAGCTCCTCGGCTGTATTTACAGCTGCATTCTAGTATCTTCGTAATAAAAGCTCTATAAAAGTCAATTTATTTTCATATTTATTTACGGTTAAATTTAGTTTTTAGTACTCAACATAAAGCTCGACAAAATCTAGGCTTTTTACGGATCGCTATAAAGTGGATTTATGGTCCAATTAACGCTATCGTATTCAATCTTTCATGTAAATCATAACTTGTAGCGCTCTTTTTATACCTCTGTATACCTCTGTGTATGTGTGTCTCTGTGGGTGTACTTTTGACATCTCTAAGTCAAAAATACAAGCTGTAGTGCGTGTTGGAGACTCATCATCTTCCAGCTCTTATCCCATTTTACTTAGAGTCGACGCAACACGTTTTTTCTTCCATTCTGTTCTATCAACGGTCACATTATCACGGACTCCTTTTTACGATACGATTATAAAGGAAAAAGAGGGAAGGCTAAAGAAAATATGGATGGAGTTTGAGAGAAGTATTATAATTCAATTGTCTTCAAGGCTAGAGCAAATCTGTGGCCCTAGTGAAAAAGGATCTAAGTTCAAAAATGCAACTTTACAGGAGACGTAAAAAACACTCTGCGTGCTTCAAATTCGTGTTTGACCTCGTCTGTCATTCAAATCGCTACCAAATGAAATACATGTGGTATTTTTTATAGGTAAACAATTTATGTTCTTTACTATTATTGGGTTATTTTTTATGTAAAGTTAATAGTTTTTAAGATAGTGACTTATACCAATCACAAAATGAATTCCATAAGGGTATAAAATAAGTTAGACCCGTTCTCCCATAAGTTAAAGATTAATTCATGCACGTGAAAAGGGATACGCATTTGAAATTATTTTTAATAACTAATTACCTAATGGAAAGAAATAATTTTTCTCTTTATTTCGGTGAAAACGGATTTAAGTCTAATAATATCTTTTCTAACTTAAACCATTTTTATGGACTAAGTGTTGTTGTATCGATAAACACCAATCAAATTGAAATGTGGTTTATTTATGTTAATTTAGATTAAAAAACACAAAAGAAAGTTTTTATTTTTCCGTTTAAAACAATATAAATGGACTTGAAACTAACTTGCGTGGTTTTTTTGGTGTCAGTTGAATCCTTTTGCACAAAGTAACTTCCTTATTTTTAGGGTTAGCTTAGATCTCTTTTCACCAAACGATAGAGCATTTTTTTCTGATCATTTTGGTATACTTAACTCATTTTCGACAAAATCGGACTTATACCCTTTTTCACTAGGGCCACAGAAATAGGCTTTTAAAAAATTAGTGCACCTGAGTATCAACGATTGTATCACTAATTACTATCAGTGGGGATCGCAGTCAAGCACTAGTTTATATCAATAAGAATATATAAATCTATACAAACGTCTCAAAGGTAGACCACATTCGAGATGGGCAGACGAAATAATAAAAATAGCTGGGTCCAGCTGGACGCAAATAGCCCAAGATAGAGTCAAATGGAATTCTTTAGAGAAGGCCTTCACCTTCCCCTAAAGAGGGGTTCTTGCACATTAATAGCAGTCAATTTGTATTCCCAACCATATTGTAAATAATATCAACTACATTATTTTTTGCACTTCTAATGCAAGAAATAAAAGGCTTTTTATTATTTGTTTATTTTACAATTTATGTACACACAAAAATAACAGAAACAGATAATACGTAAGAGACGTTAGTACAAAGGCACTGTTTATTTCCAAAGAAATTTCTTCCAGCAGACCTGCGAAAGGAGAAATCAAAAAGAAATGTAGACCATAGTGTGTAGGAAGCAAAAGAAGAATGTGTGAAGTCTTAATCCAAAGTCATATATAATTATATATACCTAAAAATAATATATACCTACAGCTATAAATATATACCATACATAATACATACAATATATATATAAATATCACAATTGAGAGGAAAGATAGTGCTCTTTTACTCGATTTTTAAAAAGTGAGATCTATTTTAAATCTCGAATGCTAGGATTTTTATTTATTTATTTAAATATATATCAGCTTGATTGTATTTACATTCAGTTCCGTTGCTTTTTTAAAGCATTTCTGGGGTAATTGAATTTCATTTTTCATTTTTGAGCTTTTCAAAAGTGAAGGATTACTTTTGAAAAGCTCAAAAATCAAAATTCACTCGAAAAGCGGAAAACAACCCAATCGATTCACTTAATCCATTTAAATAATCGATTGAACTGTTAATTGAATTAATCAACCGATTGAAAAGCGAAGATCGTGGTATTAGATATCTGTTTAACTTGTTCAGCCTAGACCAGTCAGGTATAATGTTTACTCTGGCTGGTTCCAGTAAATAAAGTTTCGCTTTTAATTAGATGTTGGTTAAAGAGACTTATATAAAGTGGTTTAAATAGACTGCATTCAGGTCTTTGTTTCCTGATAGCTATAATCTAGGGGTTTAGTGAATAAGGTATGTCTAGGCAAGTGTGCTCCATGGTCGGCCACATCTCTTCTTACTATAAAGTCAAACGCAAGTCTATACATAATAAAAAAGGTCTACCCCAGCAGAGATAATCTCTGAAGGTTCTAGAATGGTTCCGATTTTCAGGTGTTTGTACGGTGTTTGGCTGCAGACCATATCCCACCTTCTATCTAACGTCATATGCCGTATTACCTGATTACGTAAGGATCTAATTATAGCGGATCGCCGTGTCCGAATACTGGACTACTCAAGGGATTTAATTATAAAAACTGAAAGAAAAGAAAACCATCGATTCGAGAAGAAGAGTTTAATTAAGAAAATTTGCTATTTTTTGCCATAGTTACGCTCAAAAGAGATTGCATTTTTCCTTCAGCGTAAATAATAGCAAGGATGAGAGATGTACGTACCGAACTAAGCGTAAAACTCACGATGACAACTTCCAAATTTCATTGTACTAGACTCGTTAACTGGCCTATTTATTTCACAATATCTGAAAAGAAATTAACGATCTAGTATTTACTCTCGCCACGGCCTCTACGTTATTCTTAATCACTGGGACTCCTGAAGCTAGAAACTACAGTGGTGTCCACCAGAGAAGTGACGAGACGATGAAGACTATCGAGTCCCAGAGAAACGATTCAACTACCACGGATCCCGATACAAATAAAAAAAAAAGACGTGTGGCACTCGGGGACTGCCGCGGTAAAGCTATTGCATAGCATTTTTTTATCAACTTAAGCAATTATAATTATTATTTTATTTATGCAGTATATTTTTGCTTTGTTTTTTTTTCTTTGATATTAATTGAAGTTACACTTTTTGAGCGTGGTGACCGATAAGAAAACAAATGAGTGGGGGGGTGTTAGGTTATTTTCGTTACGGAATTTCTGGATTCGGTCTCCTCGCTCAAGGCCCGCGATAGAAGCTATGCAATAGCTTAAAAAAAATCAATTGAATCAGGAAATGGAACACAATATGTGTGACATCACTGAAGATCACAGATCATCATTTCCCGTATTTTTCAGGAAGTTTTGCATTTAGATCTAAATCGCAAACCGTCAATAACACTTCTGATTTCCCTACAGTTTTTTTAAGTTTTTGACATTGATTTTCGCCACGGTGATATTGTGACTTTTTTTTAATGGTGGGAAAAATCATCCAATGACATTCCCCGCTCTTGGGCGGAGCGGGAGATAGTGTCAGACTCTTACTGACTAAAAGACCCACCCCGTTCCTTCTAGCCTTCAGACTTCAGGCTCGAGCCCCCTTTCGGAAAACCCTGGCCCCAGGTGATATTGTGACTTGAATGTGAACATATATCACATATGAAAATCGGAAGAAGAATGAAAATAAGAAATTTCTGGCAGAAAGTGATGAAAGATCCCTTTAGTTGACATATCTCAACAGGGTACACTTACCGGCAACTGACCTGTCGTGAATACTTAAACAGTGCAAGTCAGTTGTGAACGCATATCTGTTATGGACATCGTGCACCTAACTTGAACATACCGGTATTGCACTTTTGGAAGCTATCTTGGGAACTTGTCGTGTATCGCTGTTTAAAAGAAACCTATTGGTTGAATTATATAATAATAATATTCCACTACTATCACACAACGCCGTCTAGTCCCAAGCTAAACAGAGCATGTGTTATGAGTACTAGACAACTGATAAACATACTTATATAGACACCACAAATGATCCTGCTCATCACATAAACATTTGACCTAGGTGGGAATCGAACCCACGACCTCCGGCATAGCAGTCAGGGCGAATAACCACTAGACTGACAAGACAGTCATGTCAGATATGAAAGTCAACTAACAGGCTATGAAAAATGATATCAACAATCGGTCTAGCTGTTGCCAACTATGCTGGGGTCACCTTGTAGTCTAACTGGTACCAGTATTTTATATGGACGACACGACGACTGCTTATCTGATCTTCAAAATCCTCCGACCAGACGTGTGTTATGTCTGGTGGGCAACTGCTCAATACATGATTTCGGGCTGTTCCATATTTTCCAATCGAGTGGAGAACTTCAATTGCGCGATGCAGGATTAGTTCTTATGTGACGCCATTGATGTCGCTACAGATGTTATGATGTCTGTTCGCGACCAGTTGCTGTAAACTACTTATTACTAAAGCATATAAATATATAGCCGGGTACCCCCTTATTAATCAACCTGAAATTGGGTAAGCCTTTGGTGTGGGATACAATGCCTATATGTCTTACACTCATGCGCCATTCTATATTCTAAGCACGGTGTTCTGTGCTGTGGCGACGGGAGTGGCGAATGGAGTTTCTTGCACGTTCTTGTCCGCTTTGGAACGAGCAATTTAGCTTCACTTGTTCGACTGAAAGATATTTGACAATTCAAAAGTGCCTGTAATAGGTCTATTTGAAATAAACGTTTCTGATTTCTGATATCTGACTGCTGTATGTGCAAAAAGGCTCAAACGGCGCAAATATAACAATCTTATCGGGAGTTTTGAGTCTGAGTCTTTTGGGGTTGAAACATTAGGGAGGCGAGTGCACGTGACCAGAAGACTGGGCTTTTGTTTGGTCAACCGTGGCAATGGTACCAGCGTTCTGGGCACTTTTATCTTTGAATTGCATCGGTGTTGTCGTATTTGTATTATCTTTAAAGTGAGGAATCACTGACTGTTGGGAATAGGCCTCTTCATTCTTAGGTACTTATCGGTTCTACATTAATTTAAATTGGCCTACTGAAAAAAGTAATTTAAAGTTTAACTCATTCTTAAAATTACCTACCAAAAAAATTCTAAGCAGGTGCCCCAAATAACGGCTCCGAGATTAGATTAGATACGAATCTAATGAGTTACCCTGTAATTATTTAAACTCATAATTATTTAATTAGATTTCGGTTACTTATATGCCGCTATTTCGTCTACTCGTAAAGTCGTAACATAAAATATATTCTGCGTAAAAAGTGAAGTGCGTGAAATGGGCTTGTTTTTATGCTTTGAGTATATAAACTTAATTATATATGTATTTAAATACAGTTATTGTAGTTTGTGCAAGTTAGTCTATTTTTAAAGTTGACCCACACTAGGATTGACTCCTGTATCATAAGTGCGTTCACATACATAAATGCGCATGCACGGAATACTTAGCCCAACAACAACTATCAACCACAACATCATAACAACAATAACCTACAACAACAGCAACAACAACAACAACCAACAACAACAACCAACAACAACAACCAACAACAACACACAAAAACCAACAACAAGGCCATACAAATATTTCTTCCATGCGAGAATCGAACGAGCGGCACGCAGCGCAGCAGCCATTCTCTCAACCACTTCCCCAACCATGACATCAAAGTTCCAGTTAACCAAAGAAGTTAGAGTAGTAAGTTAGGGCAAAGTAGGTATATAAAAAGAAGAAGCCATACGGATATTGCCTGGTGTCATTTGATTTGTTTATAGTCAGCTGTTTCAAAGATTATGCGCATTCTTTTCCCAAATTCCACGCAGTGAAAATTACACATTATGGTGTGTGAAAATGAATTGATTAGTCGAATACCTATCTCTTTTCGGCTTTCTATCAAATGTTGTTTGACTTAAAATTTCTCGGCAAAGAATGTTGGGATTATTCAAATTCTATACTGTCTCTAATTTATGCTGCATTCAAAGATTTAACACCGGCCCTTCTTGTACTAGTTAATTTATGACTGATATTTGAAACCTCAATATATGCAAACATCACATAGCTTGAAACTTTTAAATTATGTCTTTTAGGGTTCTGTGCTTGCAAAAAAGAAACCCTTATAGGATCACTTCTTGAATTCTTTTAAAATTAATTTGATTGATGTGTGTGTTATTCAAAGTATACTGTCCGAACCCCTCTAACGCAGCCATCGCTGTTTATAAAATAGTGAATAAGGTTTTGAGCCCTCATAGTTGATAAAGTTTACTTAAGTAGCTTAACTTGTATTAGGTTACGATGGGGCTGGCATGGTCGTACTGTGACCAAAAGTCCCTAAAATAAGATTAAAAAAAAAGGATCACTTCGTTGTCCATATGTCAAGACTATTTTTCCCAGGAATGCGTGGAGGTATCGAGCTGAAATTATCAAATGTTTATGTCTGTGCAGTGAAAAGTCAACGCAATGTTATTTTTTTTTAATTGATATAAAGTAACACTGTAGATAAGGCAAAACATACTCCGTTTATGATGCTTATTTTGTCGCTCGCGTGGGGATTAAAACCTATAGGAGACTACCCGTTAACCTATGAGTCATGCTTGGCCAACAAGCACAATTAAAATATCGCAAAACCTAAATAATTATGTAGTTACGAGTAAGTCTTTTGCGATTATAAACTTATTTGCAGTTTATAAACTGATCATGACCTATGTCGATGTAACTGTTGTCCCCAACAAGTTTTCCAACGGCATAGTTAACTTTGTCCCTCGGTACAGTTTATCTTTTCGTTAGAGGAATGTTCGGTACTTTCATTAGGTAAGTTTGTACGGTACCGTCGGTGCGTGAGTCCGATTAGTATTGACCGGATTTTTTTTGTTGATATTCCGTTTATTCATTAATATTTACATATCAATTATATTCTTATATAAATGGTGTAAGGGACAGCCCTCCACAAACTTTAAGGGCTTGCTCAGTAGACGAAACTGAACAACCCACCATATTTTTTTTTTCAGGAAACGAAACAAAGATTCAGCCTCTCCATACAAACTGTCAAATCAAGTTAATAATTTTGTATGGTGAGACGGATTTTTTTTTCGTTCCTGAAAAAAAATTTTATGTTAGGTTGTTCAGTTTCGTCTACTGAGCAAGCCCTTAAAGTTTGTGGAGGGCTGTCCCTTACACCTTGTATTTCTATAGAAAATTTAAAAAAATGTCCACCAGTATCGGGGATCGGGTCTAAGGAACCTCCTGACTTATACGGCCGTGTCCAGGAGTACCGCTTTCTGAATCAAACCCTTGATCCAGACGCCTTACGCGATCCTTCTAAGGTGTTGGTCGAAGCTCTTGGCTATTAAGCTATCACCTGACTCGTATTGTTATTATAATCATCTTGGCGGGGATTTATCTATATATAAATCCCAGTTGAAGATTTTCTTAAGATCCTAATGTAAAATGCAGTTAGAACATAATATATTCAGAATACGTTATTTTATCGTATAAAAGGTAGTAACAGTGGGATTATTCCCTTTTAGGAAAATGTTTAAGTGCCTATAATACACAGACAAACGGTAAAAGAATAAACACGCAAATGCTTAACTTTATGTTGTTATTTAACATCGATATAATCCCTGTGATCATAATAAACCTGAGTTTGAGAGATGTATGCAAAATTAATGTATTTTAGCCTTAGATAGGTAAGCATAAGTATAATCAGCCTTGTAATGTTTCCACTGCTGGGACTTTGGCCTTATCTCTAGGAGAGGTAATGGGCCATAAGCCACCACGGGCGCCAGTGCGAATTAGAGGATGTCATATGTCTTCGAATGTTTGGTTCTAGGATATGCCTGTTTCCTTACGATGTTTTCCTTTGAGAGCAGTGGTGATGAAATAAATTACACATAGATAAGAATCTAGCTGAGTATTGAACTCCCGACCTACAAACTTGTAAGTAGAGGCCGTTACCACAGGGCCACCATTGCTCTCTCAAGGTAAGGTAGGTATCTAAGAAAGTAATAATTACTGCTTTATCACTAGATAAATTAAATAAATTGGTTATAGAAGTGAACCCAACAACAAGTTCAGTCATTTGACCACCTTATTTTTTTTTAAGTTGTTGACAATCCGGACACTGTATAATCGGACACCACCAAATTTATTGAAAAAAAAAAAAATGGTTTAGATGTGTCAATTTGGATATCGTGTCCGGACATATTTTACGGACATTTTTTTTTGTTTGGTTAGTTAAATCAAATGGGTGAAATGAGGGGGAGGGTGAAACTTTTACTAACTTAAACCCACTCGTGTTCTGTCAGTTACCCTTTGTATTCCAGGGTCGCGGTGAGGCTTTCATACAATCTCGCAATTATTTGTAACTCTGTCTCTTTTAATGTCCCCACTGTTGGAACCACAGGAAAGATGAAAGAGGTTAAAAAGGAAATACTTTCCAATTTGTACTACAACGAGTGTCGCTGCTTGTCTCCCACCCTTTAACTCCACTACAGGCAATAAACCAATACGAACGCGCATAACGCATAACAGACCACGCACACTTAGGTCGGAAGTTTGCTATTGGTTGTGTCAATTATGAGCATGATCATATTTTAAAGCATGTCTGCCCCGCCCGCAAGGCCACTCTGACCTCAGCTTTTCTGTGGCTGGAACTTAGGTCTCTTCTCTAAGAGAAGGAATATTTATGCTTATGCCGTCTCATTTTGTCTCCCTTGATGGCATATAAACGTCATAATACGGTACATCATTCATGTCGTCTATTACCAACATAATATCGTCAATTCTGACGGCACGGTTGGCGCTGTGGTTGAGCGATAGGCTGCTGCGTTGCTTGTCACGGATTCGACTCCTGCACGGTACAAATATTTGTATGACCTACATATAGTTGTTCCGGATCTAGATATTTTTTTTATGTGAATTCACATTTTTGTGTACACACCCATGATACAGGAGAGAGCAATTAGTGTGGCGCAACTTTTTTTTTATTATAAAAAAAAAATCTCAGTTATCCCGCTCGATTATAGCCACTGAAAACGGTTTCACACTTGTCATAAAACCACATAGAACATTTCTGTCTGCGGTATTCGCAAATCACCTTTTTTGTAAAAAGTCTAGAAACACAAAAATACTAATTCTATGTTCTACAAATAAAATGTTAACAATAAAAACGTAGATAATCTACAGTCGTTGCTGTTAACACGTACAAGCTAGGCTTCGAACTCTCACTCGCTTGCTTAGTCAGTCGGCGGGAATAGCCGACGGTTCCGTAGCTTAGTTATATTTAATATGCTTTAATATTGTTTGTTTTAATGTAATATTATTATATTTCGATATAATTTAAACGCTTTCGAGCACCTAGAATGTATAGGGAATTTAAAAATTTTATAATGTCGTCAATGATTTGGTTAAATTTTTGTTTCGTGTTTCTTTAACTAATTTTGTTTACAGCAAAATCGGTTAATAATAATATTGATCTGATGATGTAGTTTTTCAAAAATAAGATGTAACGAAATATACACTTTTGTGTTCTTGTTCACGTTTGATAAACAAACGTAGGTACAATAGGTTCCGTATGACCTGAATATAAAAACTTAGTGCATATATCATATTCTAAACAAAATTATATTTTATCGATTAACTTAACTAATTTAAAAATAACTCTAAGTTAAATATAGACAAACTCGATTTCCATAATTTGATTAACATATTCACTTTCTAAAAAACTAGTCACAACTCAAAACAAAACACATAAAGATCATAACGTAGCACGGGCCCCTAAATATTGCGGTGCCGCTCCGAGGTAGCGGAATTCCATAAAATCATGATTAATTTATTAATGTTATACTGCTCATCGCCGCTCTCTCCTCTAAATGGGGCTTACGCTTCGGTGGCCCGGCCGTATCCTCGTAAGAAACAGTTACTGTGTTATAAGTCTTCAGATTATTACTGTTTGACTTTTCAGGTTTGGGGCCTGGGAAGTTCTGTACAGAACTATCCTAACTGTACAGAAATGCAATGTGGTCTATACAGAAGTACAGAGGCGGACTTAATGCTTTAGGCATTTTCTACCAGGTAGGTGATAGGTAGGTGGCAATCTGAGTTTAAACCCGGGCACAATATATAGGTAGTACTGTGCCCGAGTCTGAACTCAGACTGTAGAGGGTTAACCAGTCAATTAGACTATACAAAGTTATACTATACAAAGAAGGACACATTGATCTTAATCACTTTGGATAAGAAGGGAAAGGGTTGGAAGAGTGAGATTGGGAACTTCGGACAGTGGATGAACGTAGGTTTTTCGCTACAAAGAGGGGAATAGTCCGATGTATAAGATAAGATATAAAAAATAAAATATGGATAATGGCAGGTAGGAGGTGATCCAGAATAGTTCATCTTATGATCATTAATTGGTTAAAGAGCAGATTTTTCAGGTTTATTAGAGCGTAAATATTTAAGAGATTTTGTATTTACAGTGGACTTAGTTCTACCAAAAAGACTGGTTCGTACTAATCGAACATGCTCTCATTATGACAGTTCAATAGTATTATTACGTTCTTTCCGTTGTCGAACAGACGATTTAAAAAAAAAATACCTATGTTTGAAGATATGGATCGGGAATTTTCTTGGGTTGTGATATAAAAGTATGTTACGTAATTATTGTTTAGAATTGTGTGAAAAAGGGGGAAAACCTATGTCGTGTAGTGTAGAGAGTATGAATGTAGGCTAGTTACACTAATATTATAAAAGCGAGTCCGATTGTTACGGGTTCGGTATTTGCACACACGCACACGTCCTATTCCCTACATTTTAACGTACAATTGCCGCCACGGATCTTGAGCGCTGGTTTCAAGTTGCGCAGAAGTCAAATATTCGGTCTGTTTAGTGGTGCGAAGTGAGACGCGGGGGCGGGGAGTGTCAGTGATTGGCTCGCCGTGCTATCGCGTCATAGACTTCACTCATAATTCGCTCCCGGCGTTGCTGCATGTATGTAACAACCGACGATGATTGGTTCGCGAATGCGCAAAGCGATCCCCACTCTGACGCCGAGCGCTCAAGATCCGTTTTGGCAATTGTAAACGTACTTCAAATAACAAACGTCAAACAAACTCTCTATCTTTTGTCATTTGAAGGCTTGAATCTTTTACACACACACATTCTGTCCCCACATCTTACCGCAAAGTTGCTCCAAATAATAACTATTCACAACACCGTCAAACAAGCTTCACAGTAAAGTAAAGCACGTTCAAGCAAGTAAACATTTCACAACATAATTTCTCGAACAGTAAACGCTACCGTTCGGCATGAGACGTGCAAGTCGGTCCGAATATAGCGGTACACGAGAATAATTAGTAGGCATTATACTTAAATAGGCACGTGTTGTATGTGTTACGAGTGGTGCTTTGATTAATGGGTTACTGGGGTTTTCTTGATTTCCTTGGTGGGAAAGTAAAGGGGTTAGGTTAGTAGGTGGGTGTACTTAATTTTTCTTCTTCTCAGTCCTACACTCCTGGGCCTCAAGTCTGCTATTACAATAGTGTCAGAATAATTCATCATTGATTTAATAATTGTTAATTTTGACAAGTTTTGGTAATCTACTAATATTTATAATGGCGTCATTATGACGTTCCGATGGTCAACCATTTTATCTGGGTTTGGATGTCTTGTGTATGTGAATGCTCTTGTGATAAGAGAGTAATTCCTAATGTGGGCCAAAGTTTTAAAACTTAACACTCCTTTTTTGGTCAGTCGTGTAAAAACAAAGCTTTTATTTCATCATCGTAGCTGTTTTCAGCGTCTCGGTAAAGTGATGATTGGTTAGGGACTAGTTACAATAGGCCAATAGACTAAGACGTGTGTTAAACGGAGCGTTTTAAGGCCATTAGTACGCTGACTTTTAGGCCTTCAATAAAATTTAA
This sequence comes from Mythimna albipuncta, assembly GCA_929112965.1. Taxonomy (NCBI): domain Eukaryota; kingdom Metazoa; phylum Arthropoda; class Insecta; order Lepidoptera; family Noctuidae; genus Mythimna; species Mythimna albipuncta. The sequence continues at coordinate 17,160,348 of OV815969.1, forward strand.
TAAGTTTTTATTATCTTATGAATTTATTTTGGTACTTATATGAAGTGCGCCATTTAAAATTTGCAACAAAATTGTCAACTACTTGTTGCGTAGAGAAGCGCTCTCTAGGCGCTTGTTGTAAACTAGTTTCTTATGGTGGGTCTCGGCTAGACAAGCCGAACACGAGCGAAGCACGAGCCGAGCTCAGATTCGCAAAGTGTGGACCGACGAGCGACTCGTGCTTGACTACTCTGCCGTAAACCCACCTGTAGGTAAAACCATAGGCTTTATCTGAAAATTTGAAATTAGAACATACATTTGTACTAAAGATATAACATAGAAGAGGTCACTTCAAGAAGACTGTAGGCAGGATACTTGTTATAGCTCTCTTTGTTGGTGTCCTATGTTGGTAAGCTCTCTAAATTACACACAGATTAAGGCTTTCCTCTTATCAATTTACTTGCTTAGTTAAGTTCTTATCCATTAATCGCCTCTTTGTCAACACGAAAATCAAAATAGCAATTGATCTCGATCGCCATTTTATGCGATTTCACTGTTCAAATCAACTTATGAACAAGATCGTGGGTGATTACATTTGCATAGTTTCACCCGTTCGGATGCTTACTCATGCATGCATGAATCGCGTAAATCTTTCATTGAAGTTTCACACTTCATTTGGCGTTTAATTTTTCTTGGATAACTAATTAAACATTAGCCATTGGTGATTTTTCGATGAATGGAGGCCTAATTCCACCAATCACCTATGGGCTGATAAATTATGTCTTTTTTCTTATTCATAGGCTCTCGCTTGTTCACTATCTCACTTGATGGTTAGCGATGATGTTGTCGACGATGGAGCACGCTTGCCTAGAAGTAACCTTTTCATTCTTGACTTGAAGACCCCCAGGTTGTAGCTATCGGGAAACACAGACAGACCGGGATTTCCACGATGAAGAACAGCTGTTTTTATTGGTTTGTTAGTAGAGTTAAGTTGTCTTTAGTTACCGCTTTTTGGAAAGCAAAATAGCTTATGAAGCAATGCGGATGAGTTTTAGTCAGTAAAAGCTTGACACTCCCTCTCGCCCCACTTGAACGATAGAAGTAACCCATGATTACCCATCTCAAAAAAAGTATACGTAGGTATCACTCTGCATTTTAATTATCAATTTCGAATCTCGGTTAGTCACATATTACAAAAGATTTGCTCGTTCCAGATCCAAAGCCTGCAGGCTTAGGCATTATGTAAATAATTACAGTTAATTAAACAAGCCTCATATCTATTATATCTAAAAGTATGTTAGATCTACCAACAAAAGACCTAAGTGTATGAATAGAATTTCAATCTAACAGCCTCATTCAAAACCTACTACAGTCCAATTGTTATACAAGACGTAAAAAAAGCAAAATTACGACCAGCACTAATAAGACAAATTGTAAGAAAAGTGTCTCGTCAAAACAAATCGTCAAATCCGTTGAATTTGTCGCATAAAACATGTCGTACGACTAATCGCGGTACGATACACGCAAGGCGTAAAGTGTACAGTCATGAGCAATGAAACATTGTCAAATATTCTATCTATCCTAACTTTTGACATTCAAGAAATAAGTGTATGACAATTTGTTCTTAATTACTTTTCTATCTAAAAGGTGATTTGGAACAAATTTTTGAATGCTTATTTCTTAGCGGTAGTAATATATAGAAAATTAGAGGTCCTGACGCTGTCCTGTCCGAAAACTGGCTTTTCGTCAGAAAAGAAAATTGAGAACCTGATTATAGCGCCACCTACTGGGTCCAATTGTATTTTCAAACCATCCAGGGACCCAATCAAATGTGTTCATTGACGTTTATGAGTTAGGTGAAAAACTCACGACTAGAAGAATTATATGGATACTAGCGGTCCCGGCAGACGTTGTCTTGCCCGAATGATGGAATTCGTCAGAAAAAAAAATGAGAACCTGATCGCAGTGCTACATACAGAATCCAATTTTATTTTCAAACCTTCCAGGGACCTACTCACATATACACATAAAATTTCATCTAAATCAGTCAAGCCGTTTAGGAGGAGTTAGGTTACAAACACACGTACAGAAGAATCATAAAGTAGATACTAGACAGTGCTATTGCTCGTGACTGTACAAGAAATGTACCGTTCGATGCTGTAACTAGAGAAGGCATAGAAGCGACACGGGTCAAATATGTCACATGGTTTATTGCGTCAAAAGCATTTGATAAGGGAATTTACAACAAATTTACGCATTACCATAGTCCGTTATCGGTTTATCCCTATTTGCATATATCCTTCTTGTTTTGTTTATCAGTAAAGCAAGCATACTGATCAAGCGCTCGAGCATGCTTATGGAAATCCTACAACTTAAGGAAACATTGATTGTTATTTATATCGAAAACATTCTAAAACTGACACCGGTAATGTTGCCAGCATTAAATTTATGATCGGAGTCAGTTTACATAAAGATTATTTTACAAAAACATTTCCGTTGTTGCTAAAGTTACTTTTGACATGGCAATGTGTAGCTCAACTTCGGTAAAAAAACATTCTATACCAGATTCCATTCTGCCCAAAGGCTGATTACTAAGTTGTTATTGTAAACTTAGGTTAAGGTCAGATGGAGCTGAAATATTCTATGAGATCTTAATCATCAAAAGAGTAAATGTAACACTAGTGGTCAACTGAGTAATGGTGACCGGGTAACTACCTCGACTTACAATTTGTAGGTCGTAGGTTCAACCCAGCAATTTATTTCAGCACCACTGCTATCAAAACGGTAAAGGAAAATAATCGAGGAGAGGAAACCGGCATGTCCTAGAACTAAAAAATCGAAGACATGTGACATCCACTAATTCGAACTAGGCCCGCGTGGAGGATTACAGTCCATTCCCTCTTCTAGAGACGAGGCCTGAGTCCCATCAGTGGGAACATTGCAAGGCCAATTATGTATTGAAGGAGAAAATCGAATGGCCCATAACAATCAAGGCGTAAGTAATATAATTATACCCGTCACCAGATAATGAGTCGAACCCGTAAACATGAAATCTAGAAAAAGCTGCCACCGATTTCATTGCTTTTTCTGTGTGAACCTATTAATAAAGCTACCTTTATCGCTAATGACGATAAATTGTGTTTGTTAGTCTAAATCAGGGATGGTAAACCTTTATTGGAGATCGTACCACTAAAAATATATATATATATAAAAAAAAAACGATGTGCCGCCAAAAAATCTTGATTTAGTAATTAAATGGACAAAAAAAAAAAACCGGGCAAGTGCGAGTCGGACTCGCCCATGAAGGGTTCCGTAGCAGCAAGTAACATAATATAAAAGTTTTTGTAATGTATTGTAACTTTGATCGATGTTTTAATAATAGTGTATTTTTTTCGGTTTAGGACGCATTAAAAAAAAACTACTTACTGGATTTTGTTCAAACCAATTTTCGTTGGTAGTTTTTATAGTAATGTACATCATATATTTTTTTTAGTTTTATCATTCTCTTATCTTAGAAGTTAGAGGGGGGGGGACACACATTTTACCACTTTGGAAGTGTCTCTCGCGCAAACTATTCAGTTTAGAAAAAAATGATATTAGAAACCTCAGTATCATTTTTGAAGACCTATCCATAGATACCCCACACGCATGGGTTAGATGAAAAAAAATTTTTTGAGTTTCAGTTCTATGTATGGGGACCCCCAAAATTTATTGCTTTTTTTCTATTTTTGTGTTAAAATCTTGATGCGGTTCACAGAATACATCTACTTACAAAGTTTCAACAGTATAGCTCTTATAGTTTCGGAATAAAGTGGCTGTGACATACGGACGGACGGACAGACAGACAGACAGACAGACAGACAGACAGACAGACAGACAGACAGACAGACAGACAGACAGACATGACGAATCTATAAGGGTTCCGTTTTTTGCCATTTGGCTACGGAACCCTAAAAATGGGATGCTGAAAGCAATTCCTAATTTGCAACCCCAAATTCATATGTCGTAATGTTTGGAGTCTGTCTAATAAGTTAAACGACTTGGGTAAATTCATAAATAAATTCTTCAATAATCAAGGTTGATTAAGAGATAGAGATCATTGTTTACTATCGGAAGAACCTTATAAAAAGTACCGAATATAAGTATGTTTTAAATGATTAAATATAATACAAAATTCCCAAGTCGGTTGACTTAATAGATAGACTATACAGTCCTTTGTTTATGTACTTAAATATAAGCTTATTATCACAACTTGCTTTTTCAAATTACCTAGATTTCTTTTTAAGGATAGGCTCGCGGTAAACCACTATCTTTTAACTGACGGTAAGCGATCATGTGGTCGACTATGGAGCACGCTTACCTAGAAGGCTAGAAGTAACCTACTCTTGATTTAAAGAACTTAGGGGAGGTTGAAGCTATCAGGTAAACAGACTCTGGCAGGGAATTCCACTCCTTAGCTGTGCGATGATGGAACGAGCTTGGCTAGAAAGATATTGAACATCTTACATTGCGAGCCAGAATTATTCTGTCGCGTGCACCACTAGCACGTGTGCCATAGGTTCACCATCCCTGGTTTATATGAAGAAGAAATGCCTTTTTGTTGGACCTTTTTGCGTGTAGTAATGTCATTATAGGATTTTATCACGCAATTTTCAAAATGAAAAATGGTGAACTTTGCAGTATGAATTATAGTACCTAATTAAGCGTGATAGCAACAAATGGTCTAACTGAAACGTTAATCAGGTGTGTCTATTAATACTAGATGTTTATGATGCCTTATTTTTCCTTGTTTACACTAATTGGTAGACTAATTTATGAATGCTTCCTCTTCCTCTTCTGCTTCCGTAAAAAGCGAAACTTATAATCCACGTTCTAATCAAACTCAATGCAAAATTTCATCAAAATTTGGTCAGCGGTTGAGTTAATTTCGTATTTATATTATTAGTGTAGACAATATGGATTCATAATGTAATCAAATCTTGTCTTTTTTGAAGTGGGAAATCATTAAATAACTGGCTTGTTGGTCTTGTGGTTAGTGGTCCTGAGTCCTGACTGCTATGCCGGAGGGTTGTGAGTTCGATTTCCACCCAATACAAATGTTTATGTGATGATCACGTTCATTAGTTCATTATCTGGATATCACTTACCTATAATATAATAATAATATGTATATTGTATGTACCTATTTAGAAATACATACTTAAGTATGTTTATTAGTTGTCTAGTACTCTTAGTACAAGCTGTGCTTACTTTTGGATTAGGAGGCGTTGTGTCAAAAATGTGGAATTTTATTATAACATCTCCCTTTCTAGGTAAAGTGAGAGGGCGTGCCAGACTTTTATTGACTAAAACCCACCTGTATTCCTTCAGTCACCCTTTGCGTTCCATTACCACAGTAATAAACGCGGTACTAAATATGCTAAAGTCACTGAATCATCACAAAATCTTCCACATGCCAGTTCTATTCGACTCATAAGCCATGGGTCCAGCAGACCAAGACATCTGAAATTAAAAATATAACGGCAGTGCGATCTTATAAACAATTGTTCTGATTTTCTTTGAACATTAATGCTACATTGCTCTCATTTATCCAATGGGTTTATGAGTACACGATTATTATACCTTTTTGTGGGTAAATTGTTACGTCTCGAAACAGTTTTGTATACGGAAGTTTTTTTGTTTTGTGTGAAAAGATATTGGTGGTAAAGATAAAAGATCTGTGTGAATGGATGTTGTGACTTATTGTTTTACTGAAGATGACCTACTCTTTTCAAAGAAAATGCTCTATATAGAGCATTAATGAATTAAAACAAATATAAATTATCATTTTCCTGCCGTTGTCCCGTATTGTCTGGGGTCGGTGTAAATGTTTTTTTTTTTCATTCTTTCCTGTTACCCGTCTCTTCTTTCAGCTCTCTTTTCTTTCATATCACTTCTCGCATAGTACATCCATCTTTTCTTTGGCCTCCCTCTCCCTTTTCATCAATCTACATGTATACTCATAACTCTTTTAGTTAATATCTGTTTCATAGCTACAAAATAATTATAAATTTAATATCTATATTCTGATTTGTAATCAGTTGACAGCAGTGGACAGTGTATAGTTGTCGATGAACAATGCCTTGCTGTCATTAAACCATTGTTATAGCTGTCACTTTGGTCCATCTAATTAAAAATTATGGTTTAGGTATGTAGGAACTCCAATTTAAATACGTGTTGTGAAGCTGGAAGAAGTGACTTTCAGTGAACGTTGATTTTGTTTTCTAAAATGAGTAAGGATATTAAGAAGTATAAATAAATTAAGATAATTTATTTATAATAGAGAGAGATAAAATGAACATGTCATTACTAAGCAAGCGTGTTCCATCCGTGTGTGAATGTGGGCCCCTTATCCACAAACGCAGTGTCCATCTAGGCCGACACATTATTTGCCCGGAGGAGATTAAAACTCTAAAAGCTAGGAGTATTCTAAATTTATTGGAAGCCTCCGGGTTAAAAGATTTACTCTAACAAGGTGGCGAGTCACAATAGATCTTTTAGGTCGCAGTGATTACATCCCCTATGTCTACACTATGGGTGATGCATAGCCCCTTATCTTCTAAAGAATAATAAGCGTGTTCCATTGTCGACTACATCAAGTGCGAGCCTATCAACAGTAAAAAAAAAAATGTTAACAGCATGTAGTAAGCACGCCAATATAATGCATGTAAATCGACCTATAATTAATACTTAGATACTGTAAAGAGGTGAAATTTGTAAGTTTGTATGTAAGGGGTAATCTCTGAGACTATGGAAACAATTTTTTTTATTTTTTATTAATATGTAGCTGCACTATTCCTGACTACAAAAGACTAAGTAAATTACTTTCATATCCTGAAAGTAGTTGAGTTACTAGTTTTAAGCAGGCGAAGCCGCTTGAGGCTCGTCTTTTATAAACTTCCTGCTTTGTAATTTAAAAGCATCGTAAACAAAATCCACCCAGCACCACCCAATCACAAACCGCGTCCCATAAAATAGGAATTGTCATGTCAAACAGTCAGAATTCAAAAGAAAGACGCCCATATTTTGGGCACACATGCATAATGCATACGCCTTGTAACTGTAAAACAATGCTTTGAGCTCGACTGTCCCCTCATGATTGATTGGGGCATGTCGAGGCTTGTGAAATAAGTACGACTTGTGTCTCTTAGGATTGCCACAAATGTCGCCACTAGAAGCAAGAAGCGGCTACAAAGGCGGCTGAAGCGCGCGACAGTCACTTGTATGCAGTATATTATTTTGATTTTATTTTATTATTTTCGGAAAATTTACAGCTAGGATATAGATAGTTGAAAATATTGAAAGAAGCGGAATCGTGCATTATCGTGGAATGCGATAAGGCCGCCCATTGTATGTATGTGTTTTAATTTTAGTTTTCTTTTGTATGCATAATGGTGTACAATAAAGTAGGTATATAACACATAAATAAAGAAGGCCCAATACAAGTTTTCACAGTGCCATAATGGGCTTTGAAGTGACTGGTTTGGGCCATACGAAGAGAGCAGCGGTGATTTGCATTTGCATGTGGAAGCCACCGGCGCTTCAACCATCGAATCCATTTAAAAAGTGTGAAAACTACAGGAAATATGTCGGTGGCGGCGTTTTGTGGTTGCGGATGGTGGCCCAATGTGCGGACAACCTTACTTTCAACGCTACTGTATTTTGTCGTGACTTCGTTTGTCTGGCTTTAGCAGAATCTTGAACTGTGATCAATATGTGACACGCAAGGGAAGGAAGTGACTTTTTAGTGTGAGAATATTTGCTTAGAATGCTTAGAGAAAGTTGCGAAAGGTCCTAACCGTATAACTTTTCCGTTCGTATTCGTTAATTAGAAGGAAATTATTTTCGTAATTTTAATTAGCAATTAGAATTACGATTTAACCTTTACAATTACGATTTAACCTAGAACGACGAATTAACCTTTTTGGTTCCATATGAGAAAGTTTCCACTCTCTCTACATGAACCTGGAGAGTATTCCACTTTTTCCAAATGAATTCGGTTCGTCTTCATTCTATAAATATTAGATAATGTTACTTTTTATCATCATTACCATCTTTCTTTGTCACCCATTTCGTGTTACTCGGGCTTGACGTATCCTCAATTCTCCTATCATACTCTTCTGTCAACCGTCACACCGTTCTTCTTTCGTATCATTTCTTCAAAACCCTTCATCATTGCCGTGACGCCACCTAAATCTTTGTCCATTAAATCTTCAGTCAGATAATAATTTAATTTACTGTTCTAATGTCTTCATACCAATGGTCATTTTCTCTTCTAGAGAGGAGGCCTGACTCTCAGCAGTGAGGACATTATAACGCTGATTAATATAAAATGTCTTCATCGCCGAAGCTGCTCATTCACTTTATTGTTGAATCTATATCAAATGTAATAACTATAAAACTGCCATTATACTTCTAAGACATTTTAATTTGATGGGTAAGGGTGAAGCAAGAAAAAGTGCAGAAGAGGCAGATTTTTTTATTTTGGGAATATATATTACCATTTGACGACGATGTGTATAGAAATAATTACTGAGGTGACTAGATATGAAGAAAGAAATGCGGTGAATCCTAAATAAATTGGGATCTAATGGCAAGAGAATTTCTGCCAGGGCTATTAATAGGATTGTACGAAAGAGTTCGTGGCCTTGGAACGCAAAGGATAACTGAAGGACGGCTGGGTTCACAGTAAAAGTCTGATTCTTCTTCTATCCCACCCACAGCAGAAGAAGTTATTTGATGGTTTTTCACGCTTTAAAATGGCAAGAGAATTGAGGCCATAAAAGGTAGAATAGACTCACTCTAAGTTTTTTAATACTGATCTGATTTAAAAAACTGTTCTTTTTAGGGTTCCGTACCCAAAACTAAACTCAAATCAAACTCCTAAGATAACGAATAAAAAAGATGCGGCCGTTTATGTCGCAAAAAATGTGTATTTCGATACTCTCAAAGATCGAAATTCATATTCTGGGTCAAAGGGACGCTTGACCTAGAATCCTGAAATCTGGCACAAAGCAAGGTCTCACAGGTATAGGAATAAATCTGAAGACAGTAAATTTGTTATTAGCTAGATCACAAAAAGAGACTTCATTCAGGAACTGTAGTTTGCGCGGAACCCTCAGTGCGCGAGTCCGACTCGCACTTGCCCATTTTTTTCAAATAAAGTTCTTATCGAAAAAAATTGTTAGGTCACTCTGGTTCTCGGGCCTCAGTTGATCATGGAAATGACATAACTGAGTCTTTTTGTTTAAAGACAGTCTGTTGTCGTAGACGTAACACGCCGGATCAACGCAGGATGGATGGTCACGGGAACCACTTGTGACCCATGGATGCCCCCCAAGTTGAAGGGTAAAATCTACAAGTCCGTGATAAGGCCTGTCATACTATATGGATCAGAATGTTGGGCTGTGAAAAAGACGGATGAAAAAAGATTGCATGTAGCGGAGATGAGAATGTTAAGATGGATGTGTGGTGTGACAAGAATGGATAAAGTAAGAAATGAGTATATTAGGGGAAGTTTGAAAGTGGCGCCAGTGACTGAAAAGTTAAAAGGGAATCGTTTGTCTTGGTATGGTCATGTAAAAAGGAGAAATGAAACGCATGTTGTTAAAAAAGTTATGAGTTTACATGTGGATGGATGGAGGGGTAGAAGGAGGGGGGGGATGTGGGGGATGGGGGTGACTGTGTGAGAAGCGATATGAAAGAAAAGAGAGTTAGTGATAGCGTGACGAGTGACAGGACAGAATGGAAGAAAAAAACGTGTTGCGCCGACCCCAATTAAAACGGGACTAGAGCAGGAAGATGATGATGTTGTCGTAGACACTATAAACAATATTTAATACCAACCATGATATATTACATAAGTAAGTAACACGCTTCCGTCATAGCTATTTATGGGACCAACGCCACATTAATTTGCCTCCAGCGTCTGTTCTAAATTAAGAAATGAATCAAAATTAACAAAGCTCAGAATAATAAATTGAAAATCATTAAGATTTTAATTGAAACTTTGTCTTCTTAATGATGTGGGAATCAATCATCAGAAACATAGTGTTGTGAGAAAAGTAATCTTTGTTCTTAATTAAAAATAAGTCAAACCCATATATTATTTTATATAGTACCTTTATTTGAATGATGACGGTATGTATATTTTTACACAAATGTTTGTTCTAAATTAATTGGGAAACATTCAAGTTTACAAGATCAATCTACACTACGTTTATAATTTGGTTTAAAGGAAATAATCTATGGAACTAATGAACCGACTTTGATTTTTTTTTCACCAGTATCAAGCTACATTAATACGTAGGCTATAGTCTGTCTAATAAGTCAACCGACTTAAGAATTTTGTATAATATTTAAGCATTTAAAAAATACTTATATTCGGTACTTTTTATAAGGTTCTTCTGTTAGTAAACGATGATCTCTATCTCTTAATCAACCTTGATTATTGAACCCGTGTTGACTACATCAGATTTTATTAAATGCTAATAATTACCCAAGTCGTTAACTTATTAGACAGACTCTCTCTCTCTACTCGTATACCTACCTAATATTTCTTTACGCCAAATATATTGTACGCGCGGCGAAGCGGGCACAGGTCAGATAGTACCTAGGTATTATTTTTTTATGGGAAATTGACAGATTGACATATCAAGTTATCAACGCACAAGCAAAACTACTAGGACTAGGATTGTGAAATTTTAGGCTTCCTTTTATGACGTAAGCAAGCACTATAGCGAGCTATTGGCACTACAGGTTGGTGGTCAAACGTAAGCCTATCAATAATAATAATAAAAAAATGTTAATAAACTAGTGCGCCTCACCATCAATGATTGCATCGCTGCTTACTATCAGGTGGGATCGCAGTCAAGCACTAGTTTCACTAAAATTCGCACCCTATGGGGTTGGGACCTTGGTCCAAAGTTTATATAGCGAAACTTGCTTTTCATTGCACGAAGTCGCTGGCAGTAGCTAGTGTTATTCTAATATTCTATACTTCAATAATTATTATTATCACAAAAGTGTAATAGTTTTAGCTTGCACACTTTAATATACTTTTTTCAGCGCGAGCTTAAATGAAAAAGCCATATTAAAGTGTAAAATTTAACCATTAAATGAAATTATAACTAACAATCTGTTAGTATCGTTGACAGTTTTAATAGTTAACAATTATTAAGTGGCCGTAATAATAACTGCGACGAATTGGAACTGTCGCTCAGCTACGTTCACGCTCCATCGGTTAGCTTTGGCTTGTTAGAAAATTATTCATTCAGTATTATTTATTTGTCGTTGGCTGTTGGTGATTGTTTTAATCTAAAGCGCTGTGAGGGATTGATTTTTGTGACCTTATGACGTATCTATACTGGGTCTTCGATGATTTGTCTCATGAAGATTAGAAGTAGTGTGATAATGAGTTTTATAATGGTCCCTCTGCTCAGAGTCAGACCTTCTTTCTATGAGAGGGAATGGGCCGTAATTGACCATGCGTTTACCCAGTGCGTTGGTGGATATTACACATGTCTTTTGACTTTCGGTTCAAGGTTATGCTGGTTCCCTTCGCAGTTTTGATGAAATAAATTACAATTGATACGTGATACGTAAGTCGGGTCCGCCACCAATGGGCCATCACTGCTCTTGTATCTTGTTAAAAAGAAAATAGTTAAGAAGTATAATAAGAAGCAATAAAATAGACGTCTAACAAACCCCCCATTTCAGAATGAAGAGTTTGAAATGATGTTTTAATTATCATGAAAGTGCCCGATTAGTTCTGATGCTTATACAAAGTTCGAAAATTTCTCAATTCAGAAGTCAAAGCAATGAAGAAATGCTACTTCAAGGCAATCCATTTGCCATCTAACGTTGCGGACGTTTTAAAATAAAATTTAGTTCGATAAAAATAAAAGAGAATGTGCTGACTTGCCATCCGTTGCTATCGCATTAGAACGGTCTCGGTCAAGGCCAGTCTCTTTAGATCCCAAATTAAACTCTTAACATTTAAAACTACTACAACCGAACCTCTAAAGCTTGAATCAAATCAAAATAATAACACTTCTGCCAACCTATTACAAATCATTACGTCCTAAATAGACAGGTTCAATGTCATACAAGTAACTACCATTAATACCCCGAGGTGTTTAACATGACCACCATAAGTAGACTTCTTGATCTCCTTAACGAAAGTTGGAAGAACTTTAATTCGAGCAGATACAGAGGTCATTAAAACCAGTTATGGCTGATGATTGTGCCTCAAAGCTCTTGTAACGAAACTTTATATTTGCTCTGACTATTCAAAATTGAGCTCTATTTGTTAGTAGTTAAAATCGAACAGTGAAAAGCAACACCTACGCCCAGGTGTTTGATGAGAAAAAAAAACACAATGAGATATGATGATTAAATATTTTTTTTCTTAAGTTTTATGAACGAAATTTTACTATAATGTGTAAGTAAATTACGTTTTTGGACGTGTGGGTAGTGGGAACCGAAGTTACAGTGTTCGTTTGTGATTCATTTTCTTTTATTGGTCAACCAACACTGATTTGATTACAAAAATAATAAATATCAATAAAAGTAATTGCGTTTTTTTTCCCGGTTCTACAACTACTTTTTTGTTCGTGATGTCATATCTATTTTAGTATCTTTAAAATTGAAACTTGAATTGGTTACCGCATTCTAAAATATATGGTCCTATGGATATAAAACAAATGTGATTGAAGACTAAAACGTGAAGGTAAAGGAGCGTTTCAGTTTTTCCGTAGGCTCGTGTAACTGTATCACCATCAATTACATAGCATAAAACAATGTCGCTTTTTGCGGTCTGTCCCTATGTATTCTTAGATCTTTAAAACTACTCAACGGATTTTGATGTTAATAAATGGGTTTATATGTATTTATAATGCATAATATAGTAGAGAAATACACAATAATGCACATAGGTATCTATTTCATCTTCCAAGACCTGGTAGACAATACAACTGAAATATCTGGTAGTGAAGGTGGTGCCTGGTGGTGTTACATTGGTGGCCAAGAACAAATTAGTCCGGAACCAAGCAAAAGACACGAAAATTTCTTGTAGCGGAGCTGAGAGTGTTGATATGGATTGATTAAAGACGAAAATGTATAAATTTGGAAATGAGTAGGGAAGTTTGAAGAAGCTCCAGGGACTGAAAAGTTGAAAAGGAATAGTTTGTCTTGGTATGGTCAAGAGAAGGGGAGAGATAAAACACATATAACTGATAGAGTTATAACTTTATACCTATGTGGATGTAGAAGGAGAGGGACGCCAAAGAAAAAATGAATGGATTATATGAGAAGTGACAGTGAAAGATAATGGAGACAGTGGTAGCGTGACGGTTGACAGGACAGAATGTAAGAAAAAAACATGTTGCATCGACCCTAAATAATAATGACAGGAAAATGATGATAAAACAATAGAAAAGTTCTACCATTTAAACCCGAATCTAAAATCGTATGAGTTTTCAAATTCAGCCAGAATTATTTTTCTGTCAGCTTGAATGCTGTAATAATGGTTCTGTCCAGAAGGTAACCTTCTCACTAATCACGAGTAGAATATATTTTCGTTCTTGGAACTTCTTTTAAATTTTCAATGGTGTGTTTTTGGTACCTTTTTCTTTTTTTTGGGCTACGAAATCATCATCGCCCGCTTTAGGGTGGAGTGAAAGAGCAGTGAAGCTTACTGACTAAAACCCCAGTCAGCCCAATTTCTTCATTTGCCCTTTGCGTCTAGGGCCATTCCTGCACCTTTAGGCGGCTTTACTCCGTAATTTTACATGTAAAACCTATTTTCTCTCACATATATTTATTAATACTGTTATTATACACCTAACTTTCGCTTCGTTATCCTAGTTAGTTAAATTGTCTACAACTAAACTGCTTAGCCAAGTTGTTATTCTGCAATCGTTAACGCTGTCGAAAAGTGATGAAACGTATGGGAATGACGTCATCTCAACGTAAAGTCGCGTGGTCAGAACAAACGAATAGACAATTCGTAGCCAAGTTCACATCGTTCAAAATCGTTTCTACAATGTTTAACGCTACATCCTTTGTTATACAAACGCTACATTGTAGAACGAGCGGCCGACTCAGGCGCGTCAACATGGCTACCAACTTAAAGTTTTCTACAATTGCTGTCACCGAGGCGTTACCGATTAGAGAACGGAATTCGACATAAACTGGTTGTAATAAGCAAAATGGAGTCCCCACTTACCATTAGCTTAGCCGATTGCTTTACGTACCGTCTTTTTGTGGGAAAATGAAACTATAACGTAAGTCTTCTGTGGTTTGTAGACTTGTAGCAATAATGTGTGATTGCATATCTGACCGCATGAAACATCCTGAGTTTACAGGTAGATGGCACTAATGTGTGAAGGCGGAGGCTTTTACTAAATAGTGAGAAAAATAACATGTTTTATTTGAAATTAAATGTTTATCATTAAATTTCTAGTCTATTGTCTGTGTATTCACTTTTTTATTTGCTTTGAAATGTTTACAGCTTTTGGCATACATGAAATTCATATCTTATTATGGATCTGTCACAAAAAAAACATATTTCTTTATCTTGTAGTAATTTTCGCTGTGTAACAAAATTATTCATAATTTATTGTGTATGTAATTTTTCAGCATAATTTTCTGAACAAATTACAAATTAACCCGTCTTGTCAGATCTAAGCCAAGATACTGCCAGTGTGGTCTTCCATAAACACATAAAAGACGATTACCATATAGATTCGAATCTATTTACCGAGTTCATAAGCCTTAACAGTCATAATTAACGGATCATCCATTATCGTCTGTCTAATAAATACCACAACTTCCGTTCCCTTAGGGTGGTTACCCACAATCGTAGTTCAATCTGTTTCATCTACTTACCCTAAGGCGGGCCACAGACTATTGTTGTACTGTTGAGCATGTTAAGCTTGGCCCCGATTGATTCGTAAATATCCGCACTCCGTAATTATCGTGTGTAGTAATCATTATCAATGAGCGGTCTTGTACTTCAAAGATTAAGTGTATAGACAGTACAGTGGGCAAAAAATAAGTAGGCTAGGTATCATTTTTTGCATCTTGATAGTTTTCGGTTACGGGGTGAATAGAACTTGGAGTATGTGGCATTGACACTTGAAACGGATATTTGATTACCTAAATTTTTCCTTGGTAAATATATGTATTGATAGGAGCGGTAGTTTCGCAATAGTATCTACTTTATTGGTATTTTAGGTATATATATTTATTTATTTAAAGCTTTATGCACAAAAAACTGTACAAAGGCGGACTTAATGGCTATATATTATCCACTTGTAATCCCTGCTAGTGTAACTTATCAATGCAGTAGTATTTTGAAAAATACAGCAATTTTCCCGTTACCACCCACGGTACACGAGTAATTCCTAGTGTTGATTTAATGAAACGTTGACTTTTTTTTTTTAAAAAAAAAGATAAATATTTTAAGCTTTTATTTTTTTAATGTCATATAATCAGCATCTGGCTGTTCATAAAATTTTAATTAAAAAATTATATACCATAAAACCGATACCTAGGTATGATAACCCCAAGATCATACCTACGTAAGTAAATAATAATATTTATCACGTACTTAAACTATAGCCGTAAGATATTTTAGCAATTAACATAGCTCCGATACATATCCTTTCTTCGACATATACGGCTGGCGCCACGCTGCAGGCTTGAACTAATTAATTCTTAGATCAATATCTACTTTATCATTATAATAAATTTCAGTTGTCGGCTCAGTATTTACAAAACTTACAAATCCGTAGAATCGATCGCTTGAAATGAAATTGAAGTAGAGTTGTTGCGTCTTAACACGGCAATAACGATCATTGACCTATGTTTTGTTTTGTTTTTACTTGTTTCAAAAACAGAATCATTAACTGGTTTGACATTTATCGTGGTAGTTAATATTTTTAATCAATCACAGCCCGACTGCGCCCATGGTTGAATATAGGTCTGTACTATCATATGCCAATTCCCTCATATCTGTTCTCCACTCGTACAACTGCTACCCACGATGGCAACAATATCATCTGCGTATCTTGTTGCAGGACATTCAACATTCCTTTTACTAGTGATTGGACGCCACTCAGTCATTGCCTTAGTCTACCAGTAGTCACTGCCCCTACCCATGTGTCCTGCCCAATTTTTATTAAATTTCTTTAATTAAGTGCTTGACTGTGATCCTACCTGATGGTAAGCAGTTATTTATAACTGTGTAAATACAAGTTGCTATTTGTTGGGGGTCTTGCAAAACGATGTATAGGAAAGGGTAATGACCGTAAATGCTACACTAAAACGCGGCAACTATAGAATATAATCGAGCTTACTGCTCTAAATTCAACACAATACTGTTTGTCTAACGAATAACACGTACCTTACTGCTTTAGTTAATACAATAGACAATGTAATCGTGTAAAACGAGTAATGGATATTTCACAAATCGATACGCAGATCGTGATACAAAACGTTTATTGATACTGTTCGTAATGAAATGTTATTATTGTAATTTATATCTTTGAAAGCGTTTCGTGATTTACGAATTAGGTATAATTGTATAGTTGATGGGGTTCACAGATTGATCTCTGTGGTTTTAGTTATTTAGAAGGTTTGAGAAAGTGATTATTAGAATGATGGCGCAGTGCGTCAGGATATTTAGAAGTAGTTTTTGATAATAGGTTGGTGGTAATTTGCGGTAGAGTTTGAAAGGTTTCATGAGCAGGTGGGCTCAATGCCTATTTACAAGTGTAATGTTGTGCTTCTTCGTTACCATCATCATTTCGGCCGAAAGACGTCCACTGTTGGACATAGGCCTCACCCGAGTGTCGCCATAATGACTGGTCCTCAGCGTCTCGTGAGTTATCGGTCACCTTGTGGGAGGTCTTCAACTACATCTTCCGATACGTGGTCACCACTTTAGAACCTTTCGTCACCATCTACCATCTGTTCTTCGATCAATGTGCTCTACCCACTCCCACTTAAGTTTGGCGGTTCTTAGCTATGTCGATAACCTTAGTTCTCCTGCGGTTGTCCAGTTATTAATGCTTGTTGTATAAGCTCATGCAATCTCATGAATCGCAGAACGATTTTCGGCCTCTGTGGCTCGTGCTTGCGTAGACTGAACTAAGGGTAGCCCGCTTTCCGGCCGTCCGTTAAAGATCAAGCCTGGATCAATGGCGCGTTGTGTTCCATGCGCATCTCAAAGAGATGCCAGCAAAATTGACGAGACCAGCTAGTTAGTTTAGGTTAGATGACGCCTGCCGGGACTTCGGATTGTTCGAAAGACCATAAAAGTTACCATAGCCTTGCAAAAACGGCAACTGAAAGGGGGAGACTCTAGGTTTTAGTCAGTAAACGTCTGTCACTCCATCTCGCTCCATTCAGAGTAGAAAAGGGGTCGTTTGAGGATTTACCACTTAAAAAGCTCATGCAATTAGGAATATTGTTTTCATAAACAAGCTATTCAGCTAATAAATTGTGACAAACTACTGAAAGCGACCCTAAGGAGGTAAGTGGTCGAATTTTTTCTCAAATCAGTTTTAGCGACTCTACGCCATTTTGAAAAGAACAAGAGCACTGTTTTCCAAAACTCTTCTGTTTAATATGGTTATGGTGCAAATAAATTACAAAAAAGTTCGTTACAGTTTAAATGGTTTTATTACATGTTTCCTGTCATTCTTAATTTTGTTAAATTTTCCTATTTCTTTTGTTTGCCGTTAGTTAACGTGAGAAGTGCATATGTTAATGTTTTAAGCTAATGTTAGTTCACTCAAAGTTTCTATAGTTTGTCCATCGCTATCCGAAGTGATCTATCGTTTCCTATCGTCATTTACTTTATGTGTACCGTGGTGTGTTGGCTTGTAGTTCTCACACTTATAGCTCGTGCTAGGAAAGTGGTAAAAGTTATAAACGTAGATTAATCTCTTTTGAATTAGAAATCATTAGTTTTCTAACCTTTGCTTAATATGTTCAAATGTTCAAAAGATAAAGTATGCTTTTTATTTCTTTATTGCTAGCTTTTGCCCGTAGCTTCGCCTGCGTACATGAAATAAGCCATCACTTATGAAGAAACAATAAAAAACAAACTTTACCTCTTTATAATATAAGTGTAGAAAACTTTATGAACTAGTAAAGGAAGACTGTAAAAAGGCGGATTTATTGCCTTAGGCATTTTCTACCAGTTGACCTTAGGGTGGTGCAGAAAAATAACATGGCAGGTGCAAATTAAAAGAAAGACGAGAAAAAATAAATATGTATTAATAGTTAGTAGTAGCTTTTTGTGGATATTGCTACACTAACATATCTACTACTCTGTCAAGAAAGTACCGGGAAAAGATCAATAATACACAACATTTTTGTTATTCATCCAAATTTATTTTATCACCTTCAAAGTATGCCCCTTCAGAAACGATACACTTACGCCAACGAATAAACTAATCATCAAAACATTTTTTTAAACGCTGTTTACGAAATTGATTTCAGTTCTCGCCGCGAATTCGAATTCCGCGAATGTATGTTCTCATCATCCATTAACATATCTTGGTTGAAATAATGATGATGGTTTTATGGCTGGTTAGATCCAAGTTTACCACTTCAACGGTGTCATCGGAGGCAACGCAAAGGTCGCATAGGCTGTGCTGTGCTGTAAGTATTTTTAGGACACAGAGAGCCGACTTAAGTTGACAATAGTTTGTGAATGGATGGGTTCTAACTAATTTGGGTGTCTTCAAGGCTAGAGTGAATAGGTTTTAATAAACTAGTGCGCCTCGCTATCAACGATTGCATCACTGTTTTGAGTAGGGTAGAGTAGGGTAGACTAGGTCAGACTTGGGTAGACTAGGGCATAGTAGGGTGGAAGCCGCGCGGGCAAAAGCTAGTCCTTGATAAATATAACCAGTACCGGTATAATGACCTCTATATCCGAATTCGTTGGTATTCAGATCTGAAACTGGTATAATTTTATTCCTCTCTGTACTTCTTATTTATTATACGGATCAACGCAGGATGGATGAAATGGCGACAGGTCACGGGAACAACTTGTGACCCACGAATGCCCCTCAAGTTGAAGGGTAAAATCTACAAGTCCGTCATAAGACCTGTCATATACTATATGGATCAGAATGTTGGCATGTGAAAAAGAAGGATGAAAAAAGATTGCATGTAGCGGAGATGAGAATGTTGAGATGGATATGTGGTGTGACGAGAATGGATAAAGTGATAAATGAGTATATTAGAGGAAGTTTGAAAGTGGCGCCAGTGACTGAAAAGTTGAAAGTTAATCGGTTGTCTTGGTATGGTCATGTGAAGAGGAGGGATGAAGCGCATATTACTAAGAGAGTTCTGAGTATACATGTAGATGGATGGAGAGGGAGAGGAAGGCCGAAAAAAAGATGGATGGATTGTGTAAAAAGTGATATGAAAGAAAAGGGAGTTAGTGATAGTTTAACGGGTGACAGGACAGAATGTAAGGAAGAAAACGTGTTGCGCTGACCCCAAGTAATATGGGATAAGGGCAGGAAGAAGAAGAAGACTTTTTATTTATTATAATAAATAAAATAAAAATATCATCAGGTGAGATGGTGGTCAAACGCGAGCCTACCAATAATAATTTAAAAAAAAATCCGTAACATCCCTGCTTAATCCTAGCCGATGAACTAATAATCATAACATCATATTGGGTCTGAGTCAGAATATTAACGCTTCTCCACAATAATATTATAAAATATTTTACATATAAATTGTGTATAATTTATAATATTAGCTTCGTAAAATGTGCTTATGAAGTTTAATACTATTTACGGTTACCTAAGACTTGTAATATAAGATCGTATTCACCGTTGGGGGTCAAAAGCACTCCTTTAAAGGTGGGTTTATTGAAATACTAGTTGCTGCCAGCGGTTATGCCTGCGTGAATGTAGAAAATTGTCCCAAGGGAATATACTGCTGGTATAAAAAGGTATCTTATGTGCTAGGTATAATTATTTATTTAATACATGGAGGATTTACAGCTAATAAAACCAGACAAAAAAAGAAGGAATCCATAATCACTAGAAAGCCAAGTCGGTGTTAAATAAGGAACAAACAATATCGAGAAACACCGACTTCCGAAATTAAAATTATTTTGATGGTTTTAGTGTTTTTTTTAGGGAGGGTTTTTTTTTGTAAAAAGTTTTTTCATATTGATAGCAGATAGTGTAATTTTACCAAGTTTATCCTCTAACACAGATTTCAAGACTACTCGTATACCACAGCTTTCTTCATCCTTGACTGCAGTAACCACATCATTTTAAACAATGACTGGCTCAGTTTTAATGGTCTAGAGGTGAAAGCATAGACTGTTTGATGTGGGAGTTTGTTATAAGAGCTTGTGGTGTAGCTTATTTCTATACAAGACGGAAATCTTTCATGAGTTAGGTGCATGTAGAATTTAAAAGATATATTGATGCTTTCAATGAAATATATTCGTTAAACCACTGGTTTGAAAATCTTGGTTGCATATTTGAAATAACGGATTGGTTATTTGATTGTTTGGTGATATTTTTTTTTTCGACGGAATGATATTCAAAGTTCAAATTAAGTTTGAACTTTGAATATCATTTCGTAATTAAAATGTTTGGTAGAATACATTTCTTTATTTCTCACTGTGTGGTATTGCGTTTTGGAAGGTTTTATGGTTCACCAACACACGTATTTTCGCACTACACCACTGCTCCAGTCACCTACCGGATGGCCACTGACTTGTGTAAAACTCATTAGTCACACTGCATAAGACTACCCTCCCAGCCAATAAATACACTTATTGCTCTCAAAATGTTCTGGTCTGACGTTTTATAAATGCCCGTATAGGCAACGTCAAAAACAATATATTGAATTGAACGGCATCTAGCTTTAGGAAGCAACCGCAGTAAGTTTTTTTTATTATTTTTCAACATTTTCTGTCACTCTTATGGGTTTTTACTGATAGGCACTTCCGTAAACTGAATCTGTCCCCGTGAATGCTTCATTACGACAACCACGGAAATCACCCCATGGCTTATGGACGTTCCCTAATTAAGTTTCATATAAAATTAAATATTTTAATTTGATTAAATATGCGGCTTATTGGATTCTAAAATAAGTTAATTACACGGGAAATCAAGCGTAGATCTTTTCATAAATTAACCGGTAGTCCGTCTAGTAACCGTACGGAGAAATTCTAGTAACATAATAAAAATGTAAAAATGTAACTGGTAAAGTAGTCTCTATGCTGATCGCAGAAAAGTGTAAAATGGTGTGTTTATATTGACCGATTGTAAGAATCTGTGTGGAACATATGAATATATTTCACGCCATTGGGGACTGGGGCGATGTATACCGTTTATTACTGTATGTTCAGTAACCATTATTTCTGTTAATATAGTAAAAATATTTTGTAGTGTACGTCATTTTCTCTTGTGGAAACAATTCGTCGGAAAATGTTCTTAGACGAAGTTTTCGCTGCCGCATTTTTAATTGAAATTGGGTTGAAAAGAACCGTATGTACCTATATAATCGTATAGTCTGTCTAATAAGTCAACCGACTTGGGAATTTTGTATAATATTCAATCATTTAAAAAATACTTATATTCGGTACTTTTTATAAGGTTCTTCTGTTAGTAAACATTGATCTCTATCTCTTAATCACGCTTGATTACTGAACCCATGTTGACTACATCAGATTTAATTAAATCCTAATAATTACCCAAGTCGTTTAACTTACTAGAGAGACTCTATTTGACTGTAATTTACTGACAAAGAAAAACCTACTACTAAGTAACTTTATTTGCTATACGCGGCAGTTAATTGTTTGTACGTCTGGCATATCAACTATTTTAGGATTACAATTATTTTGTTACATACGAGTAATGTACGAGAAGTAGAAGAAGAGACTACTGGAACAATTTTCCGGCTTGCGGTCTTCTCTTCCGGTTATAATTTAGGTGTCTTCAAAGAGTGAATAGGCTCTTAATAATTTATCGGTTGGGATCGCACTCAAGCTCTAGTTTATAATATTACAAAAAACAAGTAGTTTTGTAAGGAGATAGGCTGTCTGAAAACTGTCCGTAGTTGGCTTCACTGTATCAGCATTTTCATGGCTGTCAACCAACAACTTTACAATACTAATTAAATGACTAGAAGTTTTCCACTAGCGTTTTTCTTCTCCAGACAGTTGAAATGATTTTAATATTAGTTACGTACCACACTTTAAGTCAAAAGTGAGTTGGTTACTTCTAAACAATTGTGCTAAATTGTCAACTATATTATCACTATGCATCGGGTACCATAGATAAGAGCTTAAATCTATATTTATACCAATTTTATTCGCACTGGACCATTCATTGAGGCGACACTTGGGGAGACCTATGTCCAACAGTGGACGTCTTTCGGCTGAAATGATCTGCATGATAAGGAAGGATTTTTGTTTGTGATGAATAAACTCAAAAAACTACTGAATCGAATTAAAAAAATCTTTCAATAGTAGAATGCTACTTTGTCACTGAGTGACATAATTTGTTGTAAGCTTTCACGCGAACGAAGCCGCTTGCAGATGATAGTAAAAAATTAAAATTGTTAAGCATGCGAATGCAATGCCTTATAAACTTAGCATATTGGATAGAATGACAGCAGGACGAAAATATGCATCTTTAAGATGAGAGATAAGGATAGGTATATATAGAATCTGACAGCTGTCACTCGCACTATCCTAAAGCAATTGAAATATGTCTTGCATTCCGAATTGCGTCAAAAGTGATAATTTCGCGAATCTGACCAAAGCGCAACATCACAAATATTACTCATTAGCCTTTATATTTTGTGACTATTAGGTACATTTGGTCGGTCTCGCAATATAATCGCTTTTAACGCAATTCTGAACGCAGGGATAGTTGTAGAAATGTTGAAATGTTGTTTCCTACTGATTCACCCTTTACTTCTACCCACTACATCAGTCCCTCATTCTCTCATGTCAGCTTTACACTACAAAAGTCGTGTTATCCCGTATGTAAGTCACAGCGCACCGTAGTGCTGTCGTCACGCGTGTCCCGTTATCGTCCACATGGCACGGTTGCGTTCTTTTGCACTGTACGAGACGAGACATTTTTCGAATATTTGATGTCGATATAAAAGTATCGATAGAGTGAAATTAGATGGAGTGACACTATATCATTGGTAGAAGTGTTCTAGGTAAAGTGACAGCTTTTGTCGATATCCATTGTTGAAATGTCTAAATGTATAGAGTTGACTACATTTTTCACTTTTCTAGAATCATTTTCGTTGATGGAAAAGTAAGGGATAGGAAAAGATGAAGAAAGGGGAAGGTGGTGATAGCGAGACGGCTGATAAACCAGAAGAAAAAACAGACAGAAAAATGACGTTTTCGCTCTCTCAATCTATTACTAGAAAAAGTTATTGGGTTAATTTCTTTTAAAGCTCAATAACTACATTTAGGTTAGGTTAGGTTAGGTTTATTTACATGGTTTGCATCAATGGGCCATAGAAGTTGCTCATGAAATGAAATGATTTAATTTGATTCGATTACATTTATATTAATTTTTAAGTGTTCTTTACTTAGTATCACTTTATTAGTAAGTTTAACAAAATGACCAAATTTAATATTTTCACAATTTTGTAAACACAGAATTTATAAATGTAGTAAATGTCTACTAATATCATAAAGAGGTAAAGTTTTTTTTCCTCTGGTCTCTGAAAGTATTGGTCCGATTCTTAAAATTTTTCACCCATAGAAAGCTGCTTTATTCCTGAGTGACATAGACAATATTTCATGCACGCGTGCGAAGCCCGCAAAAGCTTGTTTTAAAAAAAAATAATCTTGTACCACTAGACAGACATTACAGTGTGCAGCCGAAGCTCCATAGCTCAGTTGCACTGTATGCAGTTTTCACATGTTCCTAAGGCCAGTTACTAACCGTTCCCTACTTCCATTGTACAAAAATGTCTGAATAGTCCATTGTTATCCACTTACAACATATTAACGTGTTTGGCGCTAATGTTCTTAAATTCTCTGGTAATGAGTACGTCACTAGTTACAGCATTCCTTCCGTTGCCTTATATGGGAATCTTTCTGAAGTTTTCTTGTTCAGATTTTGGGCCAGCCAATCAATTTTTTGGTAATTCCTTGCGAATGTGTTCTCGTGCCTTGCCTGAGAACCGACTGAATGCCGTCCTGATGTTCAGAGGGAGCGCAGCAGCTAGTATGAAGTTAACACTACCTATCTTCGTTTTTAGACTTCTGTACCTCAAAAGGAAAAAACAGAACCCTTATAGGATCACTTTGCTGTCCGTCCGTCTGTCTGTCTCTCTGTCAAGACACTTTATCTCGGGAATGCATGGAGGTATCGAGTTGAAATTAAAACTAAGGTCTGCGAACTCTTGAAGCTGTAAAAATCAAACTTGTAACAGTAAATTTATTTTTGTGATTTGGAAAAAAATCTGAGACTCCTTTCTAGAATTGAACTATTTACATAGGTTAGTTTGTACGGAACCCTCAGGGCGCTAGTCTGAATTGCACTTGCCCAGGCTTTTTTTTATAATTATTGCCATCGCATTTTCAACTAGATACTATCTGTACTGAAACGTGGTGAAAGAGAACAACATAATTTATAATTTGTCAGAATTTAAGTAATTATAAATTCAATCGCTTGCATTAGTTTTTATTAATCACCCTACTAATAGGTATATCACAACATCAAACAAACAAATCGATATTTTAATCTCGACTTCCATAATCAACAAACTTTCAACGACAAACGAGATTCTCTCACGAATTCGGACAATCTATAAGCGATATCAATATATCTTTGTTTACCTTATATCGATTTCTTGAGAATTAGAAAGTTGTGTTCGAAAACTATTGTATTACACGAAGTTGTAGCTTGTACCGCTATGAAAAAAAGCTTATGATTCTCATTTTAAAATTATTTTGGCATTGTAGGATGAATTGCCGATTATTTCTGAGTAAAGAGAGACTTCTTCTTACTAAGAATAATATAGATATTTGCGTAAGCGTAGTAAGCGGTATTTCTAAAGACAAAATCATTAAGAACTACAAAGTATTGCTTATGCAAGGTAAACTCCGTTTATTGAGGTGGAAAATCATCACATAAATTTTCGGGCCTGAGTGCAGCGAGGGGGCGTGTCAGGCTTGTAGTGACTAAAACCCACTCATCTTCTTTTCATTGCCCTATGCATTCTATAGTCACAGAGACATTTTCAAACATTCACGCAGCCTAAGAGGTGCCTCTATAAATGTTTAAAAAAGGAGGAACTGACTGACTGACATATCTCACAGCCGAAACTACTGTGCCTAGGAACGTGACATTTTGTACAAGGTTTCCTTTTATAATGTAGGATAATACTAAAAGATGATTTTCCTAAATTCAGCCCATAAGGGGATGAAACCAGGGTCCAAAGTTTGTGTGAAGAAACCTAGGGCGAAGCCGCTGGCAGAAGCTAGTTCCTACATTTTGTTTTTTTGCATAAACTAAAGATTTCATTAACACTCAACCCAACAGTGGAATATGCACTATCTATAGTCTGTCTAATAAGTCAACCAACTTGGGAATTTTGTACAGTATTTAATTATTTAAAAATACTTACTATATATTCGATACTTTTTATAAAGTTCTTCTAGTAGTAAACAATGATCAATATCTCTTAATCAACCTTGATTATTGAACTAGTGTTGATTACATCAGATTTCATTTTACTATAATATTAATTACCCAAGTCGGTTGACTTATTAGACAGACTCTAAACGTTAATTTAGAGATAATTTATCAGATATTTAAAGAGCTAAATTTTATTTTATTTATTTGTGGGAGGTATTCTCTAAAAGTACTGATCCGATTGCTAAAATATTTAGACCAATAGAAAGTTGCTTTATTCCTGAGTGTCATACACACGTACTGATAAAATATAAAAGTATATTCATCATTGTTCCAGGTAGACAACTCCATTCGGACCGTGTGCAGTGTTATATAGATATTATGTGCAGTGACGCTACATGCTTCGACTTGAGGGACAGACGGTGACATTTGTGAAGTGAATATATGACAGTGAGCTGTGGATGATGATCGTTTGGCGAACGAAGAACACTAGTCGTCGGAAATACGGGGGCTGGTAAGTGTCAAAAGTGTGATTAATCATTATGTTCATTAAGAGTAGCGTATGATTAAGTTACGGTAAATAAGTTTGTTGTTTATGCCGCTTTCTTGGGTGCGGTTACGGGATTATTCGTCAGAAAAAGTTTAACAGTAAAAGTATGGCAGTAAGAGTCTGACAGTAAAAGTCGGACAGTAAAAGTCTGTCAGTAAAAGTCCGACAGTAAAAATCCGATATTAAAAGTCTGCCACTTCCTCTCGCTCAACTCCGAGCGGGAGATGTTGTTTTTGAAGATTTTTCACTCTAAAAAGAAAAACACCAAGTATTGGGGCTATGCTTGGCGATACAACGTGATGATGATGAGTCTAGATAGATGTATTCTTTATTGACGAGGAGTCTAATTATTAGAATAAGCATGATATGATGTGTATATCCTATCCAGCATCATAAATCAACAATTTTCCTTTGGAAAATCTGAAAATAGGTCCTAAGCTTTTTTTACCATCCTACCCCCCACTCTTTGATAATTTATATAACATAACAATATTTGCTGGGTCAGCTTGTCATCTATATGTAATGTATTAGAACTTCAGTACACATGCCAAACCTTTGGGTTTGTTCGAAAGAGTTACCGTAGCTGTGGGATTACAAAGGGCAACTGAAGGTGGGTTTTAGTCAACAAAAGTCTGACATACCCTCCACCCAGAACGGGAGGAGTAATTTGATGATATCCCACATAAAAAATACTATACACATGAAATCCCCTACCAATACCCAAGGTAAATCACGTGCTATCCACTATTGACAGTCTAGCACGCGACAGACATGACGGATACATCCACACAGCTCAACCGTAATTACCTACAACAATAATTACTGGCTGTTGAAGTATGTCGTCGAGTTCCCAGTAGCTAGCACTAGAATAGGAACTCTCCATCCTTTCCCACGAACGTCAAAAGGGATATTAGCAGTAGGTGAAAGCACATACAAGCGTACTCTTGCTAAATAACGTTTGCGCTCGGAAATCATCAAATAAGGGCCAGGCCACACGGTGCGGTGCGGCTCCGGCGCGGCGCCTGAGCGACGAATCGGCGGGCCGTACGAGCGGGGTGGCGTCACTCGTGTACCCGCTGATTCGTCAATCAGGCGCCGCGCTGGAGCCGCACCGCACCATGTGGCCTGGCCCTTACTTCTGCTGCGAGTGTCAAGCTTACCTATGGGTTTCTCCAGCTGCTCTTGGCGTTCCGAAGCCGCGGTAACTCTTTTGAATAATCCAGCAGCTCTTGCTTACCATTCTAAGGAAGTAAAGTCGAAATTTAAGCTTGATAACACATTTCACACCTATCCTAAAACATTTTACACATTTGACAAACATTTTGGTTGTAATAAAAGTTTTATTTTATTTTATGGAATGTGAAGTGACTGTATTCTAATTAAAAACTAAACTTGACACTAGCTAAATACAAAAACAGTGATTACCTAAAAGACAAATAAAAAATAAGTCAGGTCATGCCTCTAGAAATTCACAAAATGGTTCAAATCAAGAAATAAAATTTTTCTTATCATACTTATTTGGAATGAAAAATGGTTTATTAAAAGAATAACGTAGAATAGTCTTTAATGGTTGGTCAATCTATGTCTACACTAATATAATAAAGAGATAAAAAATGTAATCTCTGAAAGTATTGTCCAATTGCTGATTTTTTTTCCCCGATAGAAAGTTGCTTTATTCCCGAGTGACATAGGCTATATAAGGTGTAAGGGACAGCCCTCCACAAAATTTAAGGGCTTGCTCAGTAGAGGAAACTGAACAACCTTTAACAACATTTTTTTTCAGGAAACGGAAAAAAAAATCGGCCTTGCCATACAAATTGTCAAATCAAGTTTATCATTTTGTATAGCGAGGCTGATTGTTTTTTCGTTTCCTGAAAAAAAATTTTGTGAATGGTTGTTCAGTTTCGTTTACTGAGCAAGCCCTTAAAGTTTGTGGAGGCCGTGGAGGGATGTCCCTTACACTTTTTATTTTAAGTTCGCGGCCGAAGTTGTGGGCAAAAGCTAGTGTTTCATAAAGTCACGAATTGATTTGTTTCTTTTGAGACAACCTATTGGCTGGACACTATCTTAGCATAGCCTTAACTGAAATAATCTTGCATGGTGTCATGATGAAGATCTAGTGCCAGAAGCCAATTTCCCGTTTGTTATAGCTACCTCACTTTTATCCCGCAGTTCGTAAATTGTGTTTTTCATTAGCAATACAGATGATACAAAATCTTATTTAACCTTATTTTTAATATATGCGAAAACTGAACCACCGGTCTAGTATTTTTATGTAAAGATTAGTAAAGAATCTTTTAAAATCCAGAAAAAGACTTTTTTTTATAATACAGTTTTGCAATTCTACACTAATATAATAAAGAGGTAAAGTTTTTTTTTTGTTTGTAGGTGGTTATCTCTGGAAGTACTAGTCCAATTGCTAAATTTTTTTACCAATAGAAAGCTGCTTTATTCCTGAGTGACATAGGCTATATTTTATGTACGCGGGCGAAATCACGGGCTAAAGCTAGTGTACATATAATTGCAAAACTGTATTATAAAAAATCCACAAAGTTATAAGCCAGTAATGGTATTTGGTCGGTGGCATAAATACATGGTCAATACTGAGGGGTTGTTTTACTTCCACACGCAGCTGGTGCTTATTGCCCGCTATGATCTGCCGCGACCTGTTTTGTACTTAGTGTCGGTGGTGATCAACTTGTGACCTGTTTTTAACACTCGTATATTAGCTTCACAAGTATATTTGTAACCAACGCCTTTGAGTTGGATTTTGACCAACTTTGGGCGATCAGATTTTCTTCAAACTTTGCACACCTATCAAAGACTGATGACTATACAACAATCCGTTTTTTTCTGTAAAAAATAAAAATATGGTTTAAAAAAAAATACTAAAAAAACACGCTTTCATAGCATATCAAACTAAAAAGTGTAAAATAATTTTCAATATAGGTAGAAAATTATAATAATGAACGAAAAATATTAATGTCATTGTGATAAAAGCTTGGGGTGCTCGATTTACGAAAAATATGGCACAAAGCGCCCCAAGCTTTTTTCACAATGATATTAATATTTTTCGTTCATTATTATTATTTTCTACGTAATTATATTGAAAATTATTTTACACTTTTTAGTTTGATATGCTATGAAAGCGTGTTATTTTAAGTTTTTTTAAAAACCCTATTTTATTTTTTAAATATTTTTGGGAAAAAATATAACATGGTGTAAAAAATACTGGATTCGATTCAGTTATTGATTCTGGATAAACAATAATGTTTTGTATGTACTTAAAATAATATTGTATGTTCTAATCCAACAAGTAGCATAAATGCAATGATAAACTTGGCACAGGATGCGGTAATTGACTGGATATAATCCGACATGGTTCTCAGTATAAACATAAATGTAATGAACCAATTGAAAATAATCTTTCAACGTGAATCAATTAGATTAATTGTAAATGGGTTTTCTATCTTTATTGAACTACCTTATTAGTGGATACGGCGTGTTTGGAATGGGTTTTAGTGGATGAAGATCATGTAGGTATGCTGTAATGGATACTAATGTTTTGTTTTATCTTGGGATGTTATGGATATGAAATTTTGTATCCGGATACGGATATCAGAATAATATTATATCGGTTTCGGTTATGAAATTACATAAAATATAGCCTATGTCACCCAGGAATAAAGAAGCTTTCTATCGGTGAAAAAATTTTGGCAATCGGAAAAGTACCTACTTTCAGAAATTACCTCCTACAAACAAAAATCATATAACTTTACCTCTTTATCATATTAGTTCAGATTATTCAGCTAGATTCGGATATTAGAATTCCTAAATTGCAAAAGTAATATACAAATGGCAAGACCCAAGGGCTGAGTTTTACCAACTTCATCTCAACGCTCAGTCACGTGGTCAGATTACAGTAATCGGAGGCGTGGCCAATTCGAGGCGTTCGACCCTAGAGAATCGAAACGAAACGGTCGTAACTGGGCTAGCCCCCCTAGCCAAGTCCCAGCAGTGAAAATTTATTAAATACGAGCTTTTACCCTAGCCTAAGTCCGTCACTAGAGTCGCAACTATCTCTGTACCAAAATTCATCAAAATCGGTTTTGCCATTTAGGCGTGAAGATGTAACAAACAAACAAACTCACTTTCGCTTTTATAATATTAGTAAGGATTAAATAAATGAATGATATCCCACAATTCCAATCTATTTAGGTAATATTTTGATGTTATCAAAATAGATTGGAATTGTTTAATAGTTAGATTGGAATTGTATAATTAATAATAGTGATATAAATTACTCAAGTTGCAACAGGAGAGCTGATTGCAGCTTGAGTAATTTGTATCATTTGTAAATGGTATTATCAATTTCAAAATGATTAGTAATAGTATAACTCAATTAAAGCTAGAGCCCCTGACTAACGCAGATCAGTTTATCAGTGAGTTAGTGAAAATAAAGTCCTGTCTACACTGGATAAGTCCGTCTACACAACCCTCCCTAAGTCCCTGTGGCCTAGGTTTTGCAAATACTACGTATTTTTTGATGATTTAAAATGATGGATCATCATTATTGATGATACAAACTATAAAAACTGTCAAAATGGCTAACTGCGAACTAATATGAAGTATGATTTTGTGTGTTGATTTTGCTAAATACTCTTAATATACATAATAAATTACTATATTAATTTGGGTAATAATAATAATAATATTCCACAACTCTCACACAACGCCGTCTAGTCCCAAGCTAAGCAGAGCTTGTGTTATGAGTACTAGACAGCTGATAAACATACTTATATATATCTATATACATATATGTATAGATAAATTACACCCAGACACAGAACAAATGATCATGCTCATCACACAAACATTTATACTGGGTTTGAATCGCACCCACGACCTCCGGTGTAGCAGTCAGGGTCACTAATCACTAGACCAACAGGCCAGTCAGAATTGATTCGGACCCGTACAAAGCTAGTCACCCTATCAAGTGCTGCACATTTTAAATAGTTTTTTCGAAAAAGTTGCCCTGGTCCGGGAACCCAAAAGACAACATTAGTAGATGCCTATAGTTAGTAAAAGTCAGACATTACCATACGCTCAACTGTTAAATACCTGGTCACTCTTTATGTTCCTCTATCAAACACTCTAAACATCCAATCAAATAATTATTTAGTCACAGCAGCTCCATTACACCACCATCCTTACAACACCGCCGCAGGGCGTCCTAAGTTAGCAATCTCGTATGATAAGACATCACGCGCCGCATCCTACTGCGGGAGGCCCGGCACGGTCCCGTGCATATTAGAGCCTTCGTCCATAGCGATGTTGTCGCGCGTTCTGTAAACGCACCGCAGCATCGTTACTAATAATATAATATAATAATATAATATAATATTCCACAACTATCACACAACGCCGTCTAGTCCCAAGCTAAGCAGAGCTTGTGTTATGGGTACTAGACAACTGATAAACATACTTTATATTTCTAAATACATACATATTATAGATAAATTACACCCAGACACAGAACAAATGATTGTGCTCATCACACAAACATTTGTCCTGGGTGGGAATCGAACCCACGACCTCCGGCATAGCAGTCAGGGTCACTAACCACTAGACCAACAGGCCGTCGATGCGCGTTAGTCGCATTTGCATGCGCTATAGAAAAGATTCAAACGCGCTACAGCATCGCTACTGTATCGATGCGAACGCGCGATAGCCTCGCTACAAAAAATCGCCGTGGGTGTGGGCTCTTAGGATCGCGATACATCTGCAGAACGTACGGCGCCGATATTTCAGCGACTGAATTATCGGTTGTAATATTCGGTTGGCATGACACACCTAATGCGACGAACAGAGGCGGAAACGTGACGGCGCGGAATGCCGGCGGCGTTTCGTCAAGCCTAATCGTCAGTCAGTGTCTTTGTCGTGTGTAGTTGTGACGTGTTGAATTCCCCAGCAAAATGGATTTTATTACAATTTTGGCTGTGAGAGGGCTTCATTATCATCATAATTTCAGCCGAAAGACATCCACTGTTGGACATTAACCTCACTCAAGCGTTTTATAACAACCGATCCTGACACTGCATTCCCGATTCGAGGGCTTAGAAGTAAATGCAACAGGTACTCAACTTTCGGTCGCGATGCCTCGCATCACTTGCACATGTAGGTACGCGACGTAATTTCGGCTGATGTGTCATAAAGAATATGAGCTGTTAGGGATAAAACCGCCATTATACCCATAGATTTAAGTTTATGTACAAGCTATCTTACTTTTTGGTGCACAATAAAGTTTATTCTATTCTATGAAAAACATGAAATATATCGCATTCAACTGAATATTCGGCGCTATACTTTCCAGTGATGTGTGGTGACCCTAACAATCTATCTAATTTTCTACGTACCTTACGTTTCCTACTGTCTGTCGCGCTTATACAATGTCATGTTCAAAGCTTTACTATTGCGCTGTGGGGCGTTTCTTGACTTGAAACTTTGTTCCAACAATATGTTTCACGCTGGTTTCCGAGTAGGAGTCCTAACTGTTTAATGTTGCACAGATAATGTACTGTCAACAAAATAGTTTGGTTTACAAACCAATAAGCATTGTGATGCTCAGAAGAAACAGCATTTACGAATTATCTCTCGATATAGTCGGCCTAATTCTTATCATTTAGAGGGAGTAGGGGGTCAACACAAACACACGAACAAACACAAACGAATAAACGATTATGATTATAATTGACAACTAGTAAAACGTCTTACGTCATAAATAAATGAGATTAAAGGCATTCCTCCGATTTGAATTTCTCAAACACATCATACAAAGGCTTATGAAAAAAAAAACGCTCGAAATGTCTGCCGATTACCATAGATCCATAAGCAGTAAGTTCAAAATACCTGGAAACTTAAAGCGTTTTGGGAAAAGGAGATGGGCGCTTGAGGAGGTAAAAAGTGCAGCCAAATTATAACGAGGGACTTGAACTTATTAAATCTGGCTCTGTAGTCTGTGTTTGTGTGTGTGTGTTTTACTGCAGAGTCATAGCTACTACTGCACACTGATCTCTTTTGTCGCCTGTACCTACTGGATAAACAATATGACATCTGATTATTATATCCACAATTTCATTAATTCTGTCTCCTCAGTAGCTAGCTTGCTTAATGTACTAGTCTGGTAGTTTTATGTCTTTGCTTTACTAAGTAAAACGTGCCTTACTGTTATGTTTCATAGACTAGCAGGTTGTAAATGTGTTCAGAAATATAGCCGCCATGTTATGGTAGTGCTTAGTGACTGTTGTGTTGTTATGATTTGTTGTTTGAAAGTTTGAAACGGGTTAAATTGACTTTGTTGTTGTGAATGGAACGTTAATTTTCACGATAATTCGTTTATAATCTGTGTGAAACCAATTTTGTTTGATTTTGAAAAAAAAATTGAAATAAATGGAACTTCATAATATTGTATTGATTAATGAATTTAAATGTTATTTATCAATTTAATAATTATTTATTTCTCGATTTATTAATTATTTATTTATAAATTTAGATTATAAAATAATAATTTAATTAATTAGGTAATTAATTAATAATAATATTTTTTTATTAATATTATTGATAGGCTCGCGTTTAATTTTATTATTATTTGTGAATTTAATAATTATTTACTTAATTAATCATTATCATGAACCAAGTTGTTCTTAATCCATTAAAAATTGTTACCAACAATTTTTTAATGGATTAGGAACAACTTGGTTTTAATTTTTCGGTTCGACCTAATGTCTTCCTTACCAAGAAATAATATATTCTATGCCTGAAATAACTTTTCATTTTCAATTTAAATATGCAACATTAATATTATAAGTATCATTAACATGGGCAGAGCACGTGTTGCGGTCCACCTTAATGGGGTGGTGCGGTTAGGCCGCTCACACACTCGGCTGCATATCCTTGTTGCGAGCAACGACGCATGCTGCAATTAAATCAATCATAAATTAGTTCAACCAGATAGTGGAGCACTGTACTGACATTATTGTAGGGAACTTGTGGTATTTGTTTAGTGGGTTGTATGTTGTATTTGTATAATGAAGAAATTTGTGCATACACAACTAAGCCCTGTCGAGATAAAACTGATATACAATCAAGAAAATCTATCATCAGTAGGAGTCGTGATAACGACTAGCAGAGAAGTTAGAAAGAAGAAGTAATACTAAAATTGAGTATATAGAGGCAGGCGACTGCACTAGTAATAACCTAACCTGTGCTTTACAGTCATAGACCCTTTTTTTCAGTGAAAAATCGTCTAATAGAGTTATTAGACGTTCTAACCAGCTAGAGGGTATGTCAGAATGTTACCGACTTAAACTAGGTTGTGTTCCTTTAGTCACTTAAAATACTTTCCAGGGTCACAGTAACTCTTTCGAACAATCTTCCAGCCTAAATTTGTTTCTCTCATTGGCTATTGACCCCAATGAAGTTAGAACAATGAAGGTCAATTTGATGAATATAATAAATTGCCCGAAGTTTCATCAAGTAGTCCCGTGAGAGAACAACCTTATATCGTTTCGGCGTTCACGTAAATTTGATTGATGAAAACGTCCCACATTCCACTGGCCCAACTTCATAATTCAAGGAACAGATTAAAAAAAAATGGGCGCGTCTGTAACCAAGGCAATTTGGCTGGGTTCCGTACGTAATTGATAATTTTATGATATTATGTAGTTTTTGGTACTGATGATATGTTTTTACGAGTTGTCGTAATTGAAATTATAACAAGAATGAAAGCGGGTATGGTTTGGGCTTTTGCTGCTTTTTATTCAAAATTCCATACAGACTTGTTTTGTTACCGTGAGTTCAAATATCCCATTGATCGAATTTTCTTTTGTTTCTGATAAATCAATGGATGAATTCAATTTAAACAAATTATAAATGAGGCATCTATTATTTTTACTGTAATAATCTACTCAGGTTTAAACCTGAATCATATAGATAATTAATAACCAGTCGCACCTTAACCTATGCATATTTAATTGGCATGCATAACATTTTAATAACTATTTCGCAAAGGCATGTGGATGTGATATATCGAGAAAATTTTCTCCTTTAAAATGTTAATTATCGATATATTTTACCGTGATGGTATCTCGATGTTTACCACGGGAATTGCATACGAGGTCTAAGGTCTTATGGCTATGTCGGTTAGTAGGTCAGTTATGTTAGTTGGTGTAGCGATTCGTCCTTTGATGTAAATATAATAGTAAAATAATAATGCTCCTAATGTTGGGAGCAGTTTTAATTTTTTTCTAGATATGACTATCTTTTACCTGCAGCTTCGCCCGCGTAAATAAAATATATGTCACTCAGAAATAAAGCAGCATTCGATTAGTGAAAAAATTTTAGCAATCGGACCAGTACTTCTAGAGATTACCTCCTACAAACAAAAAAACAAACTTTACCTCGTCATTCTTTTAGTGTAGATGTGTTATCAATCATTTTGTTACGAAATAGATACCATCAAAGACACTTCCGTCTGACCACCGCTAAGTACATTTTGGCTTTCACTCAAAACGAAAATTTCAAAGTGTTTGGCGCCGTCACTGGAATCAAGCAAATTTTTTTTTAAGTGATCAGCTAGAAATTACCGTAATGGTACAGGAACAGCCAAAAAATCTAATAGGTATATAAAATCTCAGTGTTTTAATTTTTATGTTTTTTTTTTTTGTGTAAATTATGTACCTCTGAGACTATTTAATAAGGTCGTATACTATTTTTTACACCCCCAGGTAAATAAGTTCACAATCATGCGGTACAAGCCGCTAGCAACAGCTAGTTTTATAGTTATTTCATATTGTATTCAGATTTGGTATCTTTAAAACAAATGCTCATCTACAATCATTTTTTTTCTTGACAAGGCTGTTTATCATCCTTAAACTTTTAAATGCTCAATGAACCCTAAATCACGGCGGCTCTCAAAAGCGCCACAACCGCGATAAGGTTGGCTCTCTGCCCCCAAAACTGTATAAATAATAATTTATACAAAAACCGCATAAGGTCTGTACTCTTATACATTGTCGAACAACCCAGTTATTAAGCCACTAAATTATCGCCGTAACATTTTATGTATTAAAAAGTATTTCTGGGGTGTAATGCCATTATTGTTTAAGTTCTTTGAAAAAGTTTTTAACCGTTTTGTCAATAAATTAAGAGGTTTGTTCGATATCAATATTAAACTAAGTTTAGTGAATGAAATAACCAGCTAAAATATATTTATGAAGCTTAGTGAATATTAATTATATATATTTACAGCTTTGTCTCACCAGCAAACAATTGTTTTACGAAACATGATATTGGAGGCTAAAGATTATTTTACAGTTTATGGGCATTTCTTGAGGACAGATATTGCAAAAAAGGATTGTATTTTCGCAGTTGTAGTCCATAAACATTACCCTTACCTACTAACACTGAATATTTAGCACTCACGCCACAAAGCTAACAAAAACAAGACAATTTATGTGCCACGATTTATGTAAAGCGTCATTTTAAATTCCACGATTTTAGAATTGATGTCACGCGCAATCACATACTCGTACATTTCAGTGCTAGTATTATTATTAGGGGAAATCGGATCGATGTATTCGATATCGAGATCTAATCGAGTCGGCGCGTGCGACTCTATCTCGATCACAGCACGCATGCGTACGGTGGCATGATGACGCACTTTCGTATCGAGAAAAAAGGTATTGGATGTGCTTTTTGAAAATTGGATGCGAGGAAATTGTCGCAATCGTACTCTGATGAGTTTATACTGTTTGTAATAATGTCACTTTACACATTACGGAGTCAGATCCAGGATGTAGGTAATTGTGAAATACTATGGCAAAAGCTGATAGAAGTAAGCGGTTTAACCACTTTTCTTTAGTTTTATCAACCAAAGGAGGACAAATGCCATAATCAACTCGTTAATTCATTAAAAAGCGAACAGGATAAACTCAATACGCAGTCAAACAAATACATACTCAGCAAATATTTGAGTATCTCATCGACGGAACGCATTGTAACCGTTAACCTCGCATGTTGGCCCAACCTATTTGCCATGTACACCCAACTATTTGCCAAGCACACCATCTATTTGCCAAGAACACTGATATTTGATATAACCATCACTTACAATAACGGGCTTTACTTATTATAATGTCGCGGAAACGACTAGGACACACGTAGTGTTTGTGTGGCCTCTGTTACACCGACTTGTAATTGCTTGTCAAGAATTTTCTGTATGTCTGTCTAGTTATGTGTAAACACTAGTTATTAGCGTTGACGTTCGCATATTTTATATATAATTTAACTATCCGGATCGTAGTTACTAGGACTACGAGTGCTTTTCTATCAGAGATGAGCCACGCAGCGAGGATGCGTCTTTAAGATTTTCCATGGTCATGAAGTTGACAATTTGTTGATGTTTCCGCTTCTCAATATTATGCAGCTTTTAATTTAATTTGACTCTACTAGTATTGTGTTCAATAACTAGCAATATCCTTTAGAATTATGGTGACAATTATAAGGTATGAGGTTGTAATAAATTTACATTTTCTACCTTATTACGAGCAGCCTATCTAGTTTCTGGATTTTATTACTACCTTGCCTCAATACTTACTCACTCGAAATTGTTTTTAGACGATGTTTTTTTTGAGATGGGAAATCATCCAAAGACTGCTCCTGTTCTAGGGTGGAGCAAGAGGGCGTGTCAGACTTTTGCTGATTTATCTGATTTCATTCAGTTACCCTTTGCTTATCAGCGCTGCAATAACTTCGAACAATCCCATATCCCATATTTATCTTCTTTCAGTTGAAAGACACCTACCTACTGTTAGACATAGGCCTCCCGCAAGTATCGCCGGTCCTGTGTTTGTGTATCTTACCTTAACTATACACAATTATGTCTTACTGTACCTGTACCATTAGATACTGTGGCAAGCAGCTCATTACATATATCATTGTCTAAGTTCGAAAGGACCGTTACGCTACATTGTGACAGGTGGAAAATTCGTACTTTAGCGACACAAGATAGATAGGTACAGAAGTCAATCTACATATAAAGCGCGCTTGAGCAACGCACACATAGACACCGCTCACGGACACGATATCTCGGCTCAATCGCCCGGTCGCACTCGTACAGGTCTGCGCAATGCGCTGACCTTAGCGCGACCGTAGAGCGTAGGTATAAAAAGTGAAGAACATACATGAGATTCACTTCTGTACTTACCTATTTTGTGGTAGCGAACTTTACGGTCGGCTGCGAATATTCTGCCTTAACGAGTGGCCGGGCAATGAAGACATTATTCTATAGACACCCGTTTATTATGCTAACTCCTACTTTGTGCTGTCAGTCTTAAGCTTAGCTTGAGTTTGTTTGGCCATAAACAGGACCTATGATTTGTTTTCATTAGATTGGAGATTCTATTGGAGTTGGTGAGTTTACCTTAAATGGAATTATGAGAAATTCTTAGTTATTCTGATAACTTCTTCAACTTTTGTTTTCCGACAGTGACTATTAAATTTATTAGATCAATTAATAGGTTTTACGCAACTGGAGGAATGACTGATTTCGATAGTATAGGTTTATCTAGTTCTGGTATCAAGGGTTAAATTTTACAGTGATACTGCTTTGTGCTGTGTGTACAGCTACATCTGTAATAAATAAAAAATCTATACTCGTACATATAATAAGTCTGCAGAAGTTGTGAGCGCATCACGTAAAATATACGAAAGCGATGTAAATAACTTTTATACATTAAAATTTTGTGTAACTTGATATTTTATTAAGGCTTTGTTTCATCGCAATCGGTTGACTATATCGAAAGATATACTGCTTTCATTGACTGTTAGGCGATTGGTGTTGTCCGACATCACGCCAAAGCGTTGTAAAATGTTGGGGGGCAAGTTGCGGGACACTGGGCAACGTTACAACGTCACGTAGATTGAAGGTATGCCACGTACGCCAGTCTGGGCGCGTCGCGCGTCGGTCTCCATACATTTTATGTGCAACTAGATTTGTAGAGCTTCACTAGATCCACGCCACGCGACGTCGTTCTACGTACAAATTAAGCGTGGTTTACGTGAACGTCGCTCTAATGTAGTTCTAGCTTGAGCGTTGCGCCACTTTGTCCCCTAAAATGGATACCAGAAGTATCAATTAACGTAAGGGACATATTTACATTTTAGTAAAAAAACTCTTATGTCAATTGTCGTGAGGTACATTTTTAAATTTTAGTTAAATGTCCCTTACGTCAATTCTTATTACAGGTATCGAAATATCTGAGGTTTGACGTTGACATTTCCACGTGTTTCCACATACGGAAAGTAAAAAAAAAACAATATATTATTGTCGCCCATTAATTACATGGGACATCCAATTATTGAAGCATTATCTCCTTGTAATAAATCTATATAATTGACAGCCATGGTTCCGTAGGGCGAGAAATAATGAATAGTTTTAATTTCTTCATTTATCTTGATGTAATGGTATTTACGATTAATGGCGACAGATGTGTTTCTAATTGAATGTTAAGTGTGTGCTTTAGCTTTTGTTGAAAAAGAGTGTTTTAATTACCGTTGCTTTAGTGTTGTTGTTGATTTATGGGAGGTACACTACTGCTTCGGGTGAAGGTGTTAATCAGAAATGACTGGCCAATATGTACCTTCTTTATACTTATTTCGTAAATTATACTGTTTTTTTTTTGTATTGGTTGAAGATGGCAATGCAATAATAACACCTAAGTTTATAGAGAATTCAGAATAGAGAAACGTAAACTTTACTATTACCTAAATTCAGAAGAGAAGCCTTCTGACTCTTGTTTTAGTAATTAAACGCAATTTTCTCCAGAAGTCGCAATTCTTCTTCTTTGTTCTCTACTGTGCCCATTACTTAAGGTCGAGTCTACTCACAATCACGAACTCGCAATTATTGGGGACAAATGTTTAAAGGAAAAGTAGAGGAAGGTTTTAATTAGCAGTCCCAAAGGGTAATTATGATTAGATTTGATAACTATAACATTAAAATATGGTTCATCACAATAATAAAAATATTGGCAACATACACTTTCTACCAAACACTTTATACACATCGAAAATTCACCATTAGCTTTAATTAAACCACTTGAGGAAAACTTTTACTCGATATTGTAAATCTTCCAAAGATAAGCATCGACAGTTCACACTTGAGCCGGTACATCGCATCCGATATTCAAATACACCAATAACTTATATATATGTATATTTGTATAACGACCTCAGAACACGATGTTATACAACACTGACATTGGCCGTGAATGGAGAAAAGAAAG
This sequence comes from Mythimna albipuncta, assembly GCA_929112965.1. Lineage (NCBI taxonomy): Eukaryota > Metazoa > Arthropoda > Insecta > Lepidoptera > Noctuidae > Mythimna > Mythimna albipuncta. The sequence goes on from OV815969.1 coordinate 17,200,934, forward strand.
TTAATACGAGTTACATTAATTTATTATGTGCTTATTAAGATCCGGCTTTTGGTTTAAAAACAAATAATTAATCTGCACTTTGGAAATGTTTTTGTTTTCTTTTGAATCAGGCCAAGAAGGCTTGACTACCTACCTAGAACTGGGAATAGGCAAAATCCGCCATACTTAAGTGGGGGATATCTATGTCTTCGAACTTAGCTCGCTGTTCGGCCGTCCGGTAACTGTCCGGACCAAGTCCAAGTCGTCGACGGTGCGCACTGTTTCCGCGCGCCTCAAGGAGTTGTCAGCAACAGCAGGGGACCAGCCGGGTCGAAACCTATTGGAGCCAGGGTTATCCAAAAGGGTGCTCGAGCCCCGGTATGAAGGCTTGAAGGAACGGGGTGGGTCTTTTAGTCAGTAAGAGTCTGACACTATCTCCCGCTCCGCCCAAGGGCGGGGGATGTCAATGCATGATTTTTCCCACCATAAAAAAAAAGGTTAGTCAATGGGCCTAGTGGCCCAGTAACCATTGTCATAAAATACTTGAGCGAACTATTGCTCACGTAGTCTACGATAATGGTTAATTTATTTTTATTTATAAAACTTTAAATTTTACTTAGTTTTTCCGTGAAAATAAACTAGTAGTTGTATTAAGTAGTTACAATGTAACAGAAGTTATCGATACTGTTTCCATAATAAAATTGTCACGCTAAAAACCAGAAAATCAAATAATTTCGTCATTATTAAATATAAGAAATGAGATATATCATAAAGATCTGGCACAGACGCTGGTATTGAACATGATCCTTTACGTAAAAAGAAAGCTTATATTATATTTTATGTTATTACAGCAGATCCGTTTCCAGCATCTCGATATTTATCTACTGACAGACAAAGTTATTAATTACATGCTTCTGGTTGAAATATCAGAAAAGATCCAATTAATGTTAACGGTCCATTATCTTTTATCGTGTTGATTGATTCATCATCATCATCATCATCATTATTTCAGACGATATACGTCCACTGTTGGACAGAGGCCTCCCCCAAGTGTCGCCACAATGGACGATCCTGTGCGTCTTCAACCTTCCCTATTTGGTTTTTGGTTGATTGATTCCACAATCATATTCATTTAAAACGAACCTAGTATTTACATTAACCAGCAACCCATTTTCTTTGAGAAGAGAAACAATAATCTTATCATCCTTTACATTAAATTAGAGAAAACGCCTTCGTAATCGTTTCGTGACTCAATTAGGCAAGGCAGCGACGGAGCCTGTATGTAATTTTAAGGCAGCTGACACCAAAGTACCCCTTTTTGTCTCCAATGTGCATAAAGATACAGAGGAAACGGACATAAGTAATTATATTTATAATAAAACCCAGGAAAAAGTGAGACTAATAAAAATTAAAATGAAACAAGATAAAGGGTACAATGCCTTTAAATTGTTTGTCTCAAGAAATAGAATGCATACGTATCTTGATGACAATCTGTGGCCGGACGGAATTAAATTCCGCCGTTTTGTGGACATGAGAAAGGGGTCTGAAAAACAATATTTTAATGGATCACCCACAAAGCAGCAAACTAGTTAGTTTTAACTGTAAAAATGTGAAAAGGAGTGTACAGTGTGTTCGGTCACTGTGTAAGGATGCGGATTTGGTAGCTCTTCAGGAGACATGGCTGGTGCCCGAGGACCTACCTTTCCTCGGAACTATTGATAATAACTTCAGTTATACGGGGAAGTCGGCGATGGACTTATCATCTGGAGTGAGACGAGGTCGCCCTTTCGGTGGGGTTGCTATCCTATGGCGTAAAAGTGTATTTACAAGTGTGTCAATAGTGCAGTGCGAAAGCGAGCGTATTACGGCGATAAGAGCGAAAACAGGTATGAATTGTGAAGTTGTAGTTATATGTGTGTACATGCCTACGGACCAACCAGACAATCTAACATTATTTACGAATTGTCTAGGCGAGATTAGTGCGATTGTACAGCAAAGTAACGTAGAATCTGTGTATATTTTAGGTGATTTTAACGCTCACCCTACTTCTCCTTTTTGTGACGAATTACTTGCTTTTTGTAATGATAATAATTGGATATGTGCGGATATGGCTATGTTGGGCAGGTCGTCGGATACCCATACATTCCATAGTGAAGCACACGGATGTAACCGCTGGTTAGACCATTGTTTAGCAACGGAATCAGCTTGGCAAACAATAACTAGCATTTGTGTGGACTATGGAGTGTATTGGTCCGACCACTTACCTGTGATAATTAATTGTAATCTTGACATTATTAAACAGAAGTGTGTATGTGTAAATTTTTATAAAAATGATGTTAATTGGGGTGACAGAAAGGCTGACGAAATAGAAAATTATTCTGACATTTGTAAGACTAAATTAAAGGACCTACACTTTCCCAGTGAGTTAAGCGTGTGTGCGGACAGTATGTGTAGTAATTTGGAACATAGATCAGTAATTGACAACCTATACAATGACATTGTAAACATTATTTGTGAAGCTTCTATGAAAAGCAGGAAAGTAGGAAAGTTTAGAAGGGGTAAGAATGTTGTGGGGTGGAACAAAAACGTGAGAGATGCTCATAGGCGGGCTAGGCAGGCGTATCACAGTTACCTAAAATACGGGAAACCTGATAGTGGGCCTATTTATGACGACATGTACCTCACACGTAAAATCTTTAAGTCTAGACTCAAGTACTGTCAGAACCACCAAGACCAGCTTCGAATGGATACGCTAGCCTCACATATTAAGGGAAAAAACTTTCGTGCTTTCTGGAAGGGCACTAAGAGATTGAATGGAAAAGTGAGTTTACCAGTTAGTGTGGATCATTGTAGTGAGCCTAGGGACATAGCTAACCTTTTTAAAAACCATTTTAAGGTTAAGTCATCTCTAGATACAGAGGCTGCGACCGCGAGTGGTGAGACTGTGATTGTCCGTGAGAACCCAATTGGTTTTACTACCAGGGATGTTAAAAATATCATCCGAAACATGAAAAGAGGCAAATCTCCTGGCAGTGACGGTCTCAGCATTGAGCACTTACAGCACGCGGGTAGCCACTTGTTTAGAGTTTTGGCTATGTTATTTACATTCTGCATACGACACTCATATTTACCCTCTAAAATGATGGAAACCATTGTTGTGCCTATAGCAAAGAATGTCACTGGGGATGTGACTGATAAGAATAATTATAGACCTATCTCTTTAGCCACTGTGATGGCGAAGGTCTTTGATGGGTTGTTAGATGCGCAGCTCAGCAAGTACACCTCTCTGCATGACGCACAGTTTGGGTTTTGTGAAGGCTTGTCGACTGAGAGTGCTATTTTGACATTAAAGCACACGGTCTCATATTACATAAATCGAAGCACACCCATCTACGCATGCTTTCTTGACCTGTCAAAGGCTTTCGACCTTGTTGATTATAATAAGCTCTGGGCTAAGCTTGGGGAGATTGGGGCTCCCGCTGAACTAATAAATATATTTTCTTTCTGGTACAGACATCAGAAAAACATGGTTAAGTGGGGAAATGTTTATTCAGATGAATATAAACTAGATTGTGGCGTGAGGCAGGGGGGACTAACCTCTCCAAGACTTTTTAATATTTATGTTAATCAGCTGATTGATGAGCTCAGCAATAGCCATGTCGGGTGTCATATACATAACGTTTGCGTGAATAATATCAGTTACGCGGATGACATGGTGTTGCTGAGTCCATCTGTTGGTGGACTGAGACGGCTGCTCAGTATTTGCCAGTCATACGCGAAGGAACACGGCTTAAAGTACAACGATAAAAAGAGTGAGTATATGGTAATCAGAGGTAAGAACAAGGAACCTGAGCAGATACCACCCGTGTATTTGAACGGAGTGTCTTTGAGTCGAGTCTCTCAGTTTAAGTACCTAGGACACGTTATAAACGAGACCTTAAATGATGACGCAGATATTGAGCGGGAACGGAGAGCGTTGTCGGTGCGCGCGAACATGTTGGTGCACAGGTTTGCTAGGTGTACAGTACAAGTAAAGGTAACTTTATTCAGAGCCTACTGTCAAAGCTTTTACACCAGTGCCCTGTGGACCAATTATACGCAGCGGGCCTACAGTGCTCTTAGAGTCCAGTTCAACAATGCCTTTAGGGTTCTGGTGCGACTTCCTCGATTCTGCAGTGCCTCAGGCATGTTTGCGGACGCGGGTGTGGATGACTTTTATGCAATAATGCGTAAAGGGTCGGCCTCACTCATGCGTCGGATTAGGGGTAGTGGTAACAGAATCCTAAAGATGATCGCTGAAAGCCCAAAGTCACCAGTGTGGGATAGGTTTATAAAGCTGCATGTTAAGCATGCAGTTTTATAAGCTCATAAATAAACTTTTTGTTTTTGTGTGTTATGTTTGACAGTATTATGATTATTATGTGTTTTGGAATGATTGATTGTAATTTTATTTATTTATTTTATGAACGAATTATAATTGAATGCATTGGAATACTAATATACTAACGTAGTTTTAAGTTTTAGTCACTAACATAATATGGACATTGAAATTAGTCTGAAATAAATTTATTTTATTTTATTTTATTTATTAAATACCGACGTTGCACTGAAGCTTAACCTGTCAGTATCAGATCTAATAACAATATTCCTCTAAGATGTAAAGCGACAAATGCCGCAGATTATCCATCGCCGGCATTGACCGCAATCGTTTTCTACGAGAAAGCAAATTGTGCCGTCGTCGTCAATACTAGCGGCATCGTCTAAAAACTAGTTTTAACACTTAGCTTATTCATATATTTTCACTTATGTAAATTATATAAATTCTCTTGCTACTCCTGTGAACTATTCGTCCGGTTGGAAACGCATTAGCTGTCAAATGGATTTTCTTAAATGATGAAGTTGAAAAGTAACTGTTTTGATTTCGTTTTAAGAATATATCTCATGCGCATTTTGTTTTTGTTTCTCTTGTTTGGCTATGTGGTCGATTTTAGGTTCAATTACACCAAACAGGGTTATATTATTAACTTCGAGGCAGTTTTTAACATTAGTCTCAATATGCACGGAGTTAATTTGGAAACTAACTCGGAGTTAATAATAACTCTACTTTGCGTAAGCAGGCCTTAATGACCAAAATGTGAATATGAAATCTCACTCACTATGGAATCTGTATGTGGTGTTAAAAGCCATTTTGTTCCTAATCTACTTGATGGTTTTTGGGACAGCAAAATGTCTAATTTAAAGCTTATGAAATGTATCTACTTATATAACTTTAGTGAAAACTATTACATTAGAACTCTTTTCATATAAACCTGAAGTTACCGAAACTTTTTGTTCACAAATGATGAGTTTTCCATTTAGCTATTAGCAATAGTAATTCTTTCTAATCAAAATTAATCTTTAAATCTGTCGTAGTAAGTAGGTACCCAACTACCCAAGTGACAAGTAAAATAATGGCAAAGACCAAAAGTTCAGTGAAAGGATTCCAACAAGATCGTGAGTTTTACTCCCGATGGCTTGTACAATTATTGGTGCGATGTTAGTGAGATTAAATGGCGAAATAAATTCGATTTAAATGTGGCTGTCGTGTGCTCACTGTGACTGGTTTAGTTGATCATTTATACCACGATTATGTTAGCCATTTCTTTCAGGTCACCGTTATTCTTGTAACTTATGATATTCGGCTTATCGTTATTTTCATAGAATGTCAGATTTAGCGTTTACACTAAATCTTCTTTTGAAGTTGGCTTTTACTGTTAGTTTTTAACATCTTCTCTTTATCATTATGGTAATGATTTTGATATTTATCAGTCGATTCAGATCCTACTTTATTTTGGTCTGTTATGTCAATGTTTATCTTTATATGATTATTAACGACCTTTTCCTTTGTTTTCAGGTCCAAAATGGCATCAGATGTCGCGTCACATATAAGAAAGTCTACAGTTTTATGGCTAATTTTGGCCTTAACGAATGTAAGTGATTTTTAATATAATAAATTTGCTGCGCTTTTAACAACAAGGGTTTTAAGAATTCCCTAGACGTTTGTTTGACCTCAGGAACTAGTTTGAGAGCTGCTCTTTGTACCTCTCTCACATAAACTGTAATGGACTGTGACAGCCTTTGAGGCACCGAAGTTACAAGCTATTGTATTTTACGACGAGATTTGGTTTTTGACGTAACATTGAAAAGAAATGAATTTGGAGTTAAAGAGAATTTGAAAAAGAATTTTGTTCCTAATATAAAAATCTGATGGTTTTTCTTTTAATATAATTAGACTTTGAATGTTAATCTAGATTTTTGCAATTAAGTTCTGTTTAACTTCAAATCAGTTTAGTGAATTCAATGGTAAATGCGGGTTCAGTGGGTAGTTTCGTTTAAAGATGATGCAGCACAAAATCTTTCTTAATGTTTACACAACTGTAGCTTTTGTAATAAAATTACCATTAAACATACACAAATCTGTTGATTTCAGAATGACTTATTATTTTACGTTTTCCTGTCTAGACTCTAGACTATAATTTAGAAATCAACTTTTATTCAATTCTATAAATCAACTGAAATTGCGAAATGTAGGTCTGACTTGATATTTTTAATCTGAACGATTCAGATGAAATTATTAGAAAAAAAATCTGTAATAAGAATGATTCTGTATGTGGTGGATATCACGCTTTCATTTTCTTTTTGAAGCGTGAGAAAGAATTATTGAATTTAAAATACCGTAATAAAAAGTAAGATTGGAACAAATTGTGACCGATATTAAAATTAAATAATATATCTCTATAGTGTTTGATTCTGATTGAAGATTGTTATTGATTGATGTACAATTGAATATACCACTCGTTACTGTATGTATCTTAATTGGTTTATGACTGTTTAATTGATGCATTAAGTATTTGTATACGTATAAAATATGATGTATTGATCTATTGAGAACAGTTCATATTACGAAATACTGTTAAATTTTTCTCGGTACAAATTTGTGCTACATATTTGGCATTTAGAACCTCAAAATTGTTTGTGTAAATGTAACATTCTTGCCCCCGTTTGGTTGACTTTTGTAACAGGCTAGTAGCGTCCGAATATCCATTTCAGAAATTAGGTTTATTTGGATTTTGATTGTACCATCACAATCACGCTGTTTATTAATTTTTTTTGTGTCGGTCGTTTTCAATTGAGAAACATAAAAAATAAATCAATCCGAATTTTAATCTAAATCTTGAAGCTTCGTCAAAGCTCCGTCTATAACAAAAACCCGACCTAGTAGACCATTGAGTAAGCAGAATCGAAACACCGTCCTTGGCGAGGTCGATGGTCTTAGGCGACCGAATGGTATAGTCTTCACTATCTAAGTAACAGCACGTAAGATCGTGACTTTCTCATTCGGTCGGGTAGCTGTGTTCAGTGTCCGCTCCATTTGACGCGGTGTCGTCGCGAGCGCGTCCGGCGACACACATAGCGGACATATCGCACGCCAACTGGACCAAGTTTGTAAAAACATACGGATAGAGTTAGTACTGTTCGCAGAAGTGGAAGCACGCCTCAATTAATTTTCAATTGGTATGTCTGGACTTCTGGTTTGTGGTGTGAATGGAAGATGGGGTTATTCATAATCTTGATAGTCTGACATTATGTACTCTAAATAGACAACGTGTAGGCATTTATTATCAAAAATCAAAATCAATCAATAAATCATTTATTTGCTATAAATATGGTACAGGAGTTGTTACAGTGACAGTTATAGACCGAGACATATTTCACCTAAGCTACAGGCATGCAAATATTTAAAAAATAGAATTTATACATACATGAATTAATAAAATTAAATAAATATAATAAATAATATATAATTATTTATTGATTAATATATATTATTATATAGGTACATATTATTTCTAAAAAATTTAAGTGTTGATACAACATCAGTTCTAGTTATATGTGAATCCCGAAACACGTGTCTAGTATTTAACACGCTTATTTTTATGTAAAGAATCTATGTTCAAAATTTCATAACTGTGTCATGAAAAATCACGAAGTTATAAGCCTGTTATATTACCTGGTTGTTCACACAAATACATGGTCACCGGGCCATTTGGGTGACTGAGGGGTTGTTTTACTCCCGCACCCACCTGTACGCTGGCGCCTGAAGCCCAATAGGACTTGCCGTGACCTGTGTTTTACTTGGTGTCGGAGTGTCCAGCTTGTAATTTTTTTAAAACAGTTTTGAGAAAAAAAAACATGATGTAAAAATTATTGGAATCGATTCAGTTACTCATTCTGAACAAACTATACCAATTCAGGTTTCGCCAATACAAAAAAAAAATGTATATTCTGACTGAGATAAGCAAAATAAAAAAATCGTAACCCTTACTTGACAGTGTTGGATAAAAAAAGACCTGATTATACTTTGAAATAAATTAATGAATCATGAATATTTCAATATAATTAGATCACTTAGTAAAATAAATCTATTTTGCTCATCAGTTTACAAAATAAAATAAAAATATTTGAATGATTTTTTTGACAGTACCTACCAGGCGTTCCGGCATCTAAGCAATAGCGCTAAATGTATAATTGCTACTTATGATAGCTATAAAAGGAAAAGAATTTTAATGATAAGTATATAACTTTAATAGGTATAATTTTCTTCAAGTAGGTATCTTATGAATTATGAAGATTATTCACACCTTATTGTCTGACTTTTATGGGGGTTGCCTGTTGTAAGAATTTTTTTAATATCTATTAGTTATATTGATTCATGGCTTCGTTAATGTGAATTTTATATATATTTGATAAGCATCGATTCATAAGCATTTATTGGATTTTATACATATTTTATTTACATTTGAGTACCGGTATCGTTATTTGTTACAATATCTTCAGTTATCTTCGTCTTTGATCCGTGTACGAATGCATTATTGACCACAGTTGCTGCTGTAGCGACTATGAACTAAAAAAGTACAAAATCCGGTATCGCGCAATTAGATTTCTTTTCGCAATTTGAAAATGTATAACATGTATAACAGCCAGAAATCGCTTGCACTTGCAACCACCTGTTTGCTGGCTCCTAATGCCCGCTATAACCTGCCGTGACCTGTGTTGTACTTAGTGTCGGTAGTGTCCAACTTGTAACTATTTGGGGTAAAATATAACATGGTGTAAAAACTATCGGAATCCATTCAGTTACTGATTCTGAATTAACTATACAAGGTGTAAGGGACAGCCCTCCACAAACTTTAAGGGCTTGCTCAGTAGATGAAACTGAACAACCTTCCACAATTTTTTTTTTCTGGAAACGAAAAAAAAATCGGGCTCGCAATACAAATTGTCCAATCAAGATTATCATTTTGTATGGTGAGTCTGATTTTTATTTTCGTTTCCTGAAAAAGGAAATAGTGGAAGGTTGTCCAGTTTCGTCTACTGAGCAAGCTCTTAAAGTTTGTGGAGGGCTCTCCCTTACACCTTTTTATTAAGGCTTCGCATTTATTAAAAATTATGTTGTATACCGTATCATAACAAGGCGTGCAACTTTCAATCGTCTTCCAGCTTACAAAAACAGCTTTTCAGATCTAAAATTAAACCAAACAATAGAATTCAAGTCTGGATAGCCGTCAACGATAAGACAATAATGGTGTGTAATGAGGTCGTATCAGCTGCAACCGCAGAATTGCAACATAACACGGAAGGTACTTAACTCAATATAGTCTTGGTCTTAGGGCTACACCTTTAGTAAATGGTATCGGCGAAATAGTGCTGTTGACTTTTTTTGAGGTGGTAACACCATTAAATAAGGAGAAGTTATTTGATGATGGCGATATTCCTGGGGATGGGGACATCTAAACCGAAGCCGACGGATAAATGATGTTACAAGGAGTAATTCAAGCTTGTTTTCGTTTTCCGCGGGAACGAGATTTCAAACTATGAGGTACGTTTTTGAAATGCTTAAAAAAAATTTAAGAGGACTTTAATTAGGATATAGCATTTTTTAAGCTGGCAAATCATCTAACGCCTACCGCTCTTGGTGGAGCGAGAGGGCGTGGCAAACTTTTACTGCTGAAAACCAACTCATTCTGTTAGTTGCCCTTTGTCAATGGCATCAGTATCTCATTCGAAGTCATACGCGCTATAACACTATGCTGCAGGAATCTGAAACATAGTGTTATGGCGATTTTAAACGTATTCGATCACGTTAACGTTAACTTCAATTTATGGTAAAACTAACGAAACACTGACTGATGACTAATGTCTTTTTGTTTACAACTTGAAATTAGTAAACGTTTATTTGAACGCGAAAATACAAAAAATCGCACTTACACCACTTTTTTATAGTTGAGAAAATCATTCAATGACATCCATCCCCCGCTCTTAGGCGAAGCGGGAGATAGTGTCAGACTTTCACTGACTAAAATCCCACTCTTGTTCCTTCATCTTTCGTACCGGGGCCGAATCTTCCTTTCAGAAACAAGTCCTTGGCCCCAGTAACAGCACTGGTCTTTAAAGTGTTGCAGATCTTGGGAATATATGCGATTTTATTAGAACAAGACTTGACAGTTAATTGCTAAGTCAGGATGTCTGTCGGGTCAAATAATAATTAATAATTATATGGCATGCACCGCTAATGCAATTTGGCCACCTTTAAACCCGATGCATTATTTTATGCTAAATGTTTTCCCTATCAATTAGTGGTTTCACACTAATTATAATTACATTTCCGTCTCGTTAACCGCTAGGGATGACAGCAGAGAAATAATGTTGCCAGAAGAAAATATATGACACTTCATGGAAGAATTTTTAACACCTGATAATAAAAACTTATTAGAATGTATTTAAATAAGTAGGAGTGAGTTATTGCAGCTATTTAAATGACTGAATGACTTACATTCATTATTGATATTTCTGTAGGCTAGATGTTTTATTGTCTTCTATTTTCTCATGAAATACTGTTAGGATGACATATTTTTTGACAGTTAAAATTAAGAGCTTTTTGAGCTTATTCCGAAATTCTATGCCTACTAACGTTGAAAAAGTTATATTTAAATTGCACCAATACATAATACATATTTAAATTGACAGGCTGTATTATCTTGTATGTTAGATTTCTCAATCCAATTCATCAAAGATCACGGAGTTTCGTATCATTCATCTTTGATTTTATTGGCATCAGTGTCAAAATTGATCTCAGAATAAATATCTAAAATATAAATTTCGGAAATGGCCGCACAGAACTTAAATAACAGAAAAGACCAATTTTAGAAATGGCCGCATAAAAAAGACCAATATTGAAAATTGCCAAACACCAAAGAGGCTAAAAAAAAACAGTTGAACATCAAACACACAATTAAATCACCGGTTAAAATGTTTAAAGTAATTAATAAGAAATTCTTTGATTGATCAGATAAGCTTGTGAATTAATATCAAAGCACAGTTAAAGTGACTTAGGCGAAGATCGGACGAGAATCTTAAGATTTCGGCACTGAGATAGGCACAAACGTCGACACATTGACTGATGATAAAAATTATGACTTAAGACTTTCTCAAATAAGCTGTTGATGATTGGTTAAGAAATTAATGTAATTGATAAATGGATAAAATCAGACAGTGTGTTTAAAAATGTTCTCACATCAAATGGATTGTTGAAAATGAGAAGTTCGATGTGATGAATGATTGATTTCGAGAGAAATGTAGTTTTTGCATGTCAGCTAATAGATAGGTAAATACTGAAAATGTTCCATTAACAGAAGTTTGGAACTAAGAGAAAATGTCTCTTAGTTTCAAACTTCTGTTGATGGAACATAAAATATTCCATTATCAAAAGTTTATATTAAATTATACGTGTGTACTACATTTATATAGTCTGTCTAAAAAGTCAACCACCTTTGGAATTTTGTATAATATTTAATTATTTAAAAATACTTATATTCGATACTTTTTATAAGGTTCTTCTGATTCACGATGGTTCACGATGAAATCTCGAATCAAAGTGTTCATTAACATCATTAATTTTACTAATAAGCCATTCATGTTCCCTAAAAGGCATTTAAACTTTGCTACCAGTATCTAAAATCTCGATGCACTTACAATTTCCCACAAATTTGTAAACAAATTCGCAGGCAGTGCCTATCTAAAATCTCCATGTACATACTAAGAATTTCCCATAAAATCTGCATCCTTTAGACAGCCCTGCGCCCTTGTCACGTCTCCGTCAAACGTCCGTTAGTACACGTCCTGCTACACGTAATGGTATGTGAAAGCCGTGTGAACCACACACAGGCCACTTGTGACCCATTGTACCCCATCAACTCAACAACATACATACATACACACTTAATCAGCCTTTTGACCACAAATTACCGCAAAAAAAATTACACAATAGAAAGACAATTAGAGAGCGAACCGGGGCGTTCGCTTGGGGTTTAATGAATTAATGCTCCCACTGCTGAGACTCAGGCCTCCTCTCTAGTTGAGGCAATAAGCCGTAATCCACCACGCGGGTCTAAGGCGGGTTTATGAATGTCACACGTCTCAGAATTTTTGGTTATATGACATGCCGGTTTCGTCACGATGTTTTCCTTCACCGTTTTGAGAGCAGTGGTGATGAAATAAATTACGCAAAGTAATGAGTTTGGCTGGGTTTGAACCCGCAATGTTACAACTCGTAAGTCGGGGCCGTTACTGCTCTCGATAAGTCTACAACTAATTACTCTTCGACATATTTACAATACCAGTAGTTTCCTCCCTGGCAAATTGTCGATCAATTAACTTCTTTTATTTCAAATGAGGTAATTATAGAAGATAGGTACAATTTCTATCGGATGTAGGCAAGTTAATAGCTGATTTTTATTGAAGAGTTAATTGGATTCTGCTATTCTGATAAATGAGTTAATTAGACCGGTTGCGGGGAGTTTTTGCGAACGTTTGTGTTCGATAAGAACGGGCAAACTTTGATCTGGCTTAAATAATCAATAGCTTCTATGGAATAAGAAGTAATTTGAAATCGCCCACGATGATCTTTATAATTATGTTTAGGAAAAGTATTAGGAAGTTTTATGAGGTATCATTGAAGGATATTATGGAAACAAATAACGGAGATTTTTTTTAAATCAGAATATAAAGTAGTGTTTGTCTGCGATCCTCCACCTGATGGTAAGCAGTGATGCAATCGTTGATGTTGAATCGCACTAGTTTATTATAAGCCTATTCCCTCTTGAAAACATCCAAACTATAAAATCGGATGGGAAGACCGCAGCAGACAAATTGTTCTAGTCCTTCGATGAACGCGGTATAAACGACGAGGCGAAACGCTTAGTCCGGACGGTACAGGTTTCAACAACGTTAGGGTGGATACTCACCGTAGACACCTAAGTTACAATCGGATAGGAAGATCGCTGCAGGTAAATTATTCCAATCCTGATTGCCAAGATTTCTCTGTGTTCGAAATTAACTTGGCAGTGCAGTCTTAACTTTCTTCACGTGCATCCTAGAGCAAATTTTCTCTAAGAGGTTACTAGTTTACAGGCTTGTAATGAAGGCCAGCAATTGCACGCACTACATCCCCATGAATAAAAGACAGACTAGCGAACAATAAGGAGAAGCGTGATCAGAATGACAGAAACGTAACGGTCACGAAATTTGCCTATCCGCGGATTCTCTTGAATATTCAGATGTTACGGGGCGTATGACGCTCTGTCGTGGAATGCTAACGGTTGGTATACTTCGACAATGAATCTTGTCACATAGGTTTTACTATCGAAAGTAATATGGAGCCGGTTTTTGAAGATGTGCGCACGCGCGCTGCTAGGCGAGCGTCTAGCGTGACGCGTGCGGTAGCTTTGATGGGAGTCGACATTCCTGAACGGTGGTTGAGGGTTGAGAATGGATCGTATGGTTTAGGTGTTACCATTTATCACACCTTTTGTTTGTTTGTCGATGACCTTGATCAACATTTAATTGCTGTAGCTTTGGCTTTAATTTAGATGTAGTAGAAACTGACTGATCGATGTCGACTTGTTTATTCATTGGATTCGATTGAATCCATTGGCTGTTAACTATTTTTTTAGATGGGATATCTTCAAATGACTTCTCCTGCTCTTCGTGCAAGAACGAATGTCAGAGTTTTACAGACTAAAACCCACCTGTGTTTATCACTTGCCCTTTGCGTTTTAATGCCATGGTAACTTTTTCTAACAACCTCTCAGTCTGCTTGCTGACGCCCTTGTATTTGAATGGAACCCAGATGAAGATTATTTCCTACACTGCGCAGGTATTGACTAGCAGTGAGGTCCCCATAACTCATAGAATATTACTTGAACCCGCGACCTTTCCATCGCCAGCGAACCCCTCGCCTCTAGGCCTATTGTCTGCATTTCTGAGAAATATTGCGACTCATAAACACGTCACCTATCGTAATTTATTAATTAAGTTTAATTTATCATCTTTTTTGTACGTGCTTTTTAGATAATGGGAAAATTGTAGTAGGATAGACAATAATGCACGGTTATTCATTAAGACTAAACTATAAAAAGAGGGTATTTGAAAATTGAACCTTATTATTGAAGCATAATAAGGTTCAATAATAAGTTAAAATTGGTTTTTCATGGAATCATATTGCTGCTCGGAAGATAGGGCCTTAAAACGTTGACTTTTTGAAGCCTCATCCTCGAAATTTGAAAAAAAAAATCATAACTAAATATCATACTTATATTACGTATTATCAACATATGACTAATTCTTTTGCTAATTTTATTTTTTAAAAACATAATTTAATAATACTGTTTTGACTGGTTTACCCTACTCCTTTTAAACTTTGGTCTCTAGAAATTTGTTTACACAAAAAAATGCTGGTTTATTAAGTGTTCTTCAGAATGTACATAGCATATGTAAATCAATCAATATTTCGCAAAGAAAAAAGTTTTAAAGGTCAGCGGGGTTTTATGCGGACGCAGGCGGTAGTACGAGTATGTGTGCATTTAACTCCGGCTAGAATTGTTCAAGGGACTAGACATACGCTTTAAGATTAAAATACTCCCTTTTTTAAATTAGGTCTCTACATTATTAAGTCTATAGTCATCATCATCATAATAGTCATAGGCCTTCGTCGCCACAACGAACGTTCCTGTGCGTCACGCATCCATCGGTTTCCCGCAATCTTCACCAGGTCATCGGTCCACCTCGTAGGAGGCCTACTAGCGCGGCGTCTTCCGGTACGCGGTCGCCACTCCAGAACCTTTCGGCCCCAACGGCTATCTGTTCTGTGCCCTGCCTATTGTCACTTAAGTTTGGCAATTCTTCGTGCCATGTTGACAACTTTAGTTCTCTTGCGGATATCTTCATTTCTGATTCAATTACGCAAGGAAATCCCAAGCATAGCCCTTAGCCAAGCGTGTCATCATACCAGCCGAAAGACGTCCACTGTTGGACATAGGTCTCCCCCAAGCGTCGCCACAACGACTGGTCCTGTGCGTCACGCAGCCAAGCGTGTATGAGATTCTAAAGCCTGATATTTTACGTACGTAAAGTAGGGGTACTGTTTAAGGTAAGGGGGTTATTACAGGAATAGTAAATAGTGCTTACTTAAGGTACCTAATAAAATTGTTATGACCCGGGTATACAGGCAACGAAATATTAGGTTCGCAATGACGGCTGTTTTGCAGGAACTATCATATTTGTTAGTGACTGTTAACCTGTCACTGCTAAAGTAAGCCTTCCTTATTATATGCCTTTTCAATAAACATTCGATATTATTGTTATGATCTCTTCGTTTGTCGGTTTAAAGATCTCAGGTGTTACATTCAAAGGGCTGTTATTGCCTGTCATTTTTTTGTGTGTGTGTGTGTGTGTGTTTGTTACTTGTGCGCCTCACCATCAACGATTGCATCACTGCTTACCATCAGGTGGGATCGCAGTCAAGCACTAGTTTAAACTAATTAAAAAAAAATGAAAAGCAGAAATAAAAAAAGAACAAAGAAGTTTGTTCATTTTTCCTGACAAATTGATCACTTTTTATATTTTTCTTAATAACTTTAAAAAAAAAATACTTCTCCTGTGTTGGGAGCAGGAACCGAGATACCAGTGGTTTGGGCTCCAGAGACAGCTACTTCCTCGCAATGCACCATGTCGAGGAGTGGCAGTGCTCCTCGATACAGCTCATTGTATTTTGTATTAGGCCCTTGATATAAACACACAACAGCTTCGACAGATGGTTATCCAGGCGTTTGACCATCAAGCCGTTGGCGGTAACGTTATTATTATTATTATGTGTTTGTTTATGTCCAAACCTTATTGTATTGGACCTTTGGACGAGGAGACAAGGTCCCTTAGATACTTTATTATAATTATTTTCTTTGCTGAAAATTGAACCCCTTGACTTTAATTAAAATATTGCCTACCACGTATTAAAATTCCTTCATTTTATATACAGCTTCACAAACATGATAAAACATTGATTGATATGTTTGTTTAACTAAGTAAGCCGGTACGGGTCGATAAAAAACTACAATATGTGGTGCTATACACTTAAGTAATGACTAAGCATTTGATAGTCATCTAGTCGCGTAAGCTCTTCTTTTCACATAAGGCTCGTTTCACACTGTCTTACAACGTCACGCGTATGTAAAAGAAAAGTGCACTATCATAGTACAATAGCGGTTTTGCTCCTAAACTTAGGAATTGTTCAGCAATGAGTGATGCCAATTAAAAATGTTGGTCCTTCGATCTGGATCAAACTGGAATTAATAAACTAAGCACCTATCATGATTTGATATTCATACAAGAAAATTAGCAACTACTTTGAGCCCCAGTATATTTTATTCTCCATTTTTTTCTTGTATTAATACTTAATTGGAATAGATAAGTTTTTTTTTTTTTTAATTGACATAAACTAGTGCTTGAGTGCGATCCGTAATGAGTTCACTAAGACGACAAATATGTACTTTTTTCTTGTTACTTACCTGACATTAGTATATATATTTTTTGTCTTTAGCTACTACTTAGCTAAAGTTCATTACTTTCTTGTATCAAAGTTTTTAGGATTTAAGAATAACTTGTATTTCAATTTGTGTTTAGTGAATTTTATATTCTTTTGAGAAATAAATGTTTTAAACTGTAAAAGAAAAAATAATGCTTTGTTCGTTACCGCCAAAAAAAAGACAACCAAAAATTAATTCAGTAGCCACCGCACAAACATCAAAACATTTCAAATTGAGTTCTAAAAAAACCATCGACAACGCACCGAGAGTGGTACCGTCAAGTGTGAATTGACACTAATTGTTCGTGAGTCTAAGCTTTCCTTTTTGTCACGATGTTATCTTGGTTCTCGCACTAGCCTTACATGCGGCTTCACTCGCCGTTTATAGCTATCCGTTTTGTTATCTCAACGGCTAATGGCGTAGGCTTAATTAGGATGACAGACCGGATTTCTATTATAATTTCCATCATATTTAAATATTCCGCTATGATCTGTCAGTGTTTGAATTTATTGCTACAGTTACGGACCTATATAAAACATACGACGATTCGTTTACGATGTCAATTCATACATTTATTGGTATAGGTGTCAAACGTCTAAACATTTTAATGGCGATATATTTTCTCTTCCCACCAAACTAAAAAATATAACAAACCTTATTTTAATGAAATATGAATCAAGATTTTACTTTAATTTGATAAGTTTTAATTCACGTATCGCCATCTTTCGATGGCCAAACTCTAACAGTTTGGCCATCGAAAGATGGCACAACAAAAAGGGGGCCGAATTAAAAAAAATTGAAGCTGTTTACCCTGTACGTTGCTTAAACATAGTTGATACTTTTGATTAATCTCACTTTTCTTGTCTTTAAATTTATAAATCATCTTGAAAAGAAACCTCGTCGAACTATTTATTATTTTCCGAATTATTAACACAAAATAAACGAAAATAAATTCACGCAAACACAAGCTTAATGAAGTTTGAAACGTCAATTAAACATTTTTGACAGAGCTTAATTTTTTTTTAAATGCTGCCATATATGAACACTAATAAATAATTCGCTGCCATCTTTCGTTGGCCAGAGTCTAGTGCCATGTTCTAAGTGATACTAAATATTATATCGATTGCGAACTAGCAACCGATACTATCTCAATATTGACAACTTTATAGGATGAAGAAAATACATGTTTGCATTATTAATATTGCAAAGATGCATGATATATTGAATAGAAACCAAAGTGGCTTATGATTCTTCTGAAAACGAGATAGAACAATATAAACCAATAAAGAAGTTGAAGTTAGTATATGTTAAATGAAGTCGATTCAGGCGCCAAAGAATGCAGTTATATAAACTGTTCTGCTTTCTTTCCTTCTTCTTTCTTTCTAGGTAGGTACCTGAGATGGTATTTCTTGCCATGCTGTGGAGTTTTTTTTTGACGTGACAACGTCTTAAATTAGGTTGCGGCTGGGAGTCACTTATGAAAAAGTGTAACGCTCGGTAACGTTACGATGAGTCACCGAACGAGAGAGAGGCCCGCCGAATGCCTTGCGTCTCTCTCCCACTCAACTATGATCGGTCTGCCGCGCGCGCAGCACTAGAGACGTTGTCACGTAAAATCTTCGCCCGTAAAACCGACTTTACAGGCAACCATTTTTTTTTAAGATTTACTTGTTGCAAGGCAACCTATGAGATTGTCATCTGCTTTACCGAAATTATCTATGGTGGCCTTGATAAATTGAAACCTCCATCCAGAACTTAAAAACTACATTAAAATCTAAGTGACTATGCCCTAAGACTCCTTTGGGAGTACCACTGATAGGTACAGATTTTGGTTTAAGGCTTCGCTGGGGAAGTATAGTACGAGACGGGCTGGGTAGAACTTTTACTAGTTATAGGGACGGATTTAAAGCTACAGGCTCAGCGTCTCGGGTTTGCTCGAGCAATAAATTTAAAATTACAGGCTCAGAAGCGGGAGCTGGCTCGAGTAATGTAGAAGAACATAAATATATGCAGTGTGTTCATACAGATATAAAGACCCCTATAGATAGTAAAACAGGTATCCATAATAAGTGAATAATGTACAACCTACCACACAGTATTCATTCAATGATCAAATGACAGTTACGCCATTGATACTTCATATAAGCATTTTGATGGATCGTCCGGCTCAGGCTATAATAAATTTATTCATTTAGTACCTTCCTTCCTATTTATGATGTATATGTAAATATTTCAAATTTACCACCTGCAGTGTAATTTGTAATTATGGCTTTTAACATGGAACGTCTAACAAATTGATGTTGCTGTTGTGTGGGAAAAGACAGGAAGTTATTCTTTATATAGTTTTTGATGTTGTTTATTTATTTTAACTTTATATACTGTAGTGGTAGATAGGCAAATTTATTGCAACAAAGCAAATATTGACTGGTAGAGACCGGTCAATCTTTGAATTAAAAAAGATTACACTGATGGTGTGCAGTATTAAATAAATAATATTTCCGATAATCCCTCTCCTAGAGAGGAGGCTTGAGTCCCTGCAGTGGGTACTAATATTAGGAAAACTGAACTTTCAAATTTCGTATTATGTCCCTCATAAACTCAGTTATTGGATAGTTTCGAGTAATATTTCTCTGAAATAGAGCTACAAATAGAAATGGCTTGTCGGATTACAAATCTCAGAAGTTACAGAATGAAAATACCTTAATTATGTTGTAATAAACACAGGCTCTTAAAATATAGTGATAAAAAGACGTGTGGCACTAGGGTACTGCCGCGGTAAAGCTATTGCATAGCATTTTTATCAACTTATGCAATAATATTTATTAATTTATTTTATTTATGCAGTATTTTTTTTCCTTTGTTTTTTTGTTCTTTGATATTAATTGAAGTTACTCTTTCACAAATTGAATTGAATTTTGATTGATTGTTCACTTGTGATTGGACACCACGCTCAAAAAACGAATGAGTGGGGGGTGTTAGGTTATTTTCGTTACGGAATTTCTGGATTCGGTCTCCACGCTCAAGGCCCGCGATAGAAGCTATGCAATAGCTTAATAAACACTTCAGTACAATTTATAGTCGAATATTTAGAAATGAACATCAAGCGACTAGCTCGACCTCTACAGTCCGATACAAGTTCTTAATTACATTTCATCAGCAGATTTATTTCCCATTCAAATACTCTATTAACATTAATTACTCCTATCTATACAAGATCTCAATTAGTTAATTTACTGTAAAGCACACAAGTTGTAGATTTATTGGAAGCATTCAAGTTCACCTGAAACTCCTTTCATCCTACATTGTAAGCATATAATCGTAAATGATGATCAATTGTAACATATTTATTGATTCATTCAGCTCGAATCTAGCTGGCAGGGGTGGCGAACCTTTAGGTATTCTTTATCTATATAACATTAGTTTTGGTATATGCGGGACCCGAAACACGTGTCTAATATATCTATGTACAAAACTGTATCATGAAAAATCACAAACTTATAAGCTTGTTATGTCAGCAAAAATACATAGTCATCGGGTCATCTAGGTGACTGAGGGCCTGCATAGAGCTCCGCTAACCTTTAAAACATTTTTTTTTGCGAAATATTGACTGATTTACATATGCTATGTACCTAAATTCTCAAGACCATTTAACCAGCAATTTTTTAGTGTAAACCTATTTTTAAAGATCAAAGCCGTTTGAAAGGAATAGGGAAAACAAGCGAAAAAATACGAAGTTTTAATTTTTTTTTTGACGTAAGTATTAGTCATACGAATAAAATTATATGTGAATCTATAATACATTTATATTTTTTTTAATTGAATAACTCAGCCGTTACCAAGGAGTTGGCATCAGAAAGTCACTGTTTTTTGGCACTAAATGGGAGTAAGGGCTTTAATGCAAATAAAACTAAAAATGGATGTCGTTTCCACTAAGTATTGCAAATTATCTGAATGCTAAGTATCTTACATTTGTGTGCCCGTATTATTACGTCACATGCCACTGCACGCATGCCATAGGCTCACCATCCCTGAGTTAGATAGTACTTGTTTATGAGACTTGATGAAAGTGGAGTTTAACTTCACTTATATATAGATCTACATTTCAAATAGATTTGTTCGACATCGTAAAAACTTGCAAATTGCACAAATAATTGTAAATTGAATAGATTCCCAGATGTAGAAGTTATAGCTACCATTGAATTCTTTCATTAGGAATTTCTTGGAAACAGCGAGGATTTATGTTGCTTTAATTATAGCAACTGATGTTTTGTAATACTTGTGGCAAAATGAACACAGTGTAATAGACTATTAGAAAACAGTGTAATAGGTAAGATGCCTGTGATGAAATAGCACTATTAGTGCCTATTATTCCTTAATACTAAAAATGCGTTTTAAAGTGCTCAATCACAACACTGAGCCGCTTGCGGTGAATATAAGGATACATTGGTCTACAAGTGCTTGTAAATAAATAATATACAGTGATTCACTGGGTAATGATGCAGCTGATGAGTTGGCTAGGAAAGATTTTGGCACGGTGATCTTTGCTCCCAAGCCCATTGTGTCGATCCCTTTTAGTCAGCTGCGTAGTTGGCTACGAGACGTCATTCACACACAGCTTAGAACTGCCCCCCCTAGCCAAGTTACAACCGTATCGTGTCGAATTCCGTTCTCCAATCGCTTCGGTGTCAGCAATTGTAGAAAACGATAAGTGGGTAGCCATGTTGACGCTCCTGAGTCGGCCGCTCGTTCTACAATGTAGCGTTTGTTTATCAAAGGATGTAGCGTTAAACGTTGTAGAAATTCATTATATCATTTTGAACGATGTGAACTTGGCTACGAATTTTCTATTCGTTTGTTCCGATCACGTGAATTAACGTTAAGATGATGTCATTTTATTACTTTTTTTTTATTACTTTTCTACTTACATATTATTATAAATACTTTTTAATTTAGAAAGGAAAAACCACTGCCAGTAAAAATTACAAAGTTCTTCCTGAAAAGGAGCGAATTTCAAATACGCAACACAATTTCATTGGAATTTATGATTACCTTTTTGCTGCTACAATATAACTTTGTCTAAGTATCTAGATATTTGTTTTATAGCTTCCTGGTTGCCAAGCCAAGCATGTTTATCTAATCTGACGCATACAGGCCATGTTATAGATACGGGATTCTTACGGTCACTTCAAATCACTTATTTACTTGCGGTCTGAATAGGCTGGCTCTGTGCTTTACTATCTTACCTAATAGCGGTAATACATAGCGAGACTGATTGACTACCTGGGTAGACAGGGCGGATTTAGGTTTCAGATCCTCGATCAAGTTTTTAAGGAAGTTCATATTGAGTAGTCGATCATCTCAAAACGTTTCGGGATCTTCCATCTCACGTACAGTACAGCTAAAAAATGATTTGGATTCTTAGCTGGACTCGGTGTTTCCTAGCTACAATTAGAACTCTTGTAGTAAGTGAGGTTACTTCTTAGCATGCTCTATCGAAGGCAGTGGTGGCCGAATGGTAACGGCCCCGACTTACGAGTTGTAGGTCGCGGGTTCGAACCCAGCCAGGCGCATTACTTTGTGTAATTTATTTCATCATCACTGCTCTCAAAACGGTGAAGGAAAAAACATCGTGAGGAAACCGGCATGTCACTAAACCAAAAATTCGAAGACATGTGACATTCACCAACACGCACTGGGCCCGCGAGGTGGATTACGGCCCATTCCCTCTCATAGAAAAGAGGCTTTAGTCCCAACAGTGGGAACATTAAAAAGGCTGGTGATGATGATTATGCTCTATCGTAGAACACATCATCGCTTTCAATCAGATGATATAGTTAAATGCGAGCTTATCTATATATAAAAGGAGATACTGTCTGACTGACGTATCAGCGTACAGCCAAAAATATTGGGGCTAGGAACGGACAATTTTGCATAAAGCTTCCTTTTGTGACAAAGGCGAGCTCTGAGAGGAATTTTCAAAATTAACCCCCAAAGGGGACGAAACGGGGTTCCAAAGTTTGTATGGAGAAACCTACTTTCGTGTCCCCCTCCCCCTGTAACTTCTAAAATAAGAAAATGATAAAACTAAAAAAATATATGTATGTAATGTATGTATATGTAAAAAATAAATTGGTTTGAACGAGATCTAGCAAGTAGTTTTTTTTAATACGTCATAAATGTAAAAAAATGCACTATTATTAAAACAACAATCGAAGTTACAATGAACTACAAGAACTTTTATATTATGTCGACAGGCCTGTTGGTCTAGTGGTTAGTGGCCCTGACTGCTATGCCGCAGGTCGTGGGTTCGATTCCCACCCAGGACAAATGTTTATGTGATGAGCACGATCATTTGTTCTGTGTCTGGGTGTAATTTATCTATAATATGTATGTATATAGAAATATATAAGTATGTTTATCAGGTGTCTAGTAACCATAACACAAACTCTGCTTAGCTTGGGACTAGACGGCGTTATCCACCAGCTATGATTTCGCTTCACCACCCTTGGTTGACTGACAGAGAATCCCTAAGGCATAAAGTCCGTCTTTGTACTTTTCTGTTGCATGAAGTCTTAATGAATCAATAAAAAATAAGGAGCTAAGCTAGTACCTACCTGCCTAAATATTTGTGCCTTCAGGTACAATATTTTTTGCTTAAATGATGTACCTATCAAGTTGTGTACTTAAAATAGTAGCCAACACTTGACCGAGAAGATGCCTCCCACGTCCTAGCACGTACACTTGAGAAACAATTAACTTTGTTAGCATTGCAATCAAAAGTAGCTCTCTTTTCATTTGTTTTAATTCGCGTGGAGTAGGCTTGGGACGTAGGCGTAAGATATGGTACTCTATACTCTGTTCAAAATAACATTAGACATTTAAGAAAACCTTTTTATTACTGTCCGTTCAACCGATCTTGACTTTTATTACGTTGGTGGCATGACAATTGGTGGCTGCAGTAAAAAGTTGGTATTGTAACCATTTTTTTTTTGCTTTTAATGCCATCCTACGAAATATAAGTTAAAATCGGTTGAACAGACTGTAAAAAAGGCTTCTTTAAAATATCTTATCTTAATGAGAATAGGGTAAAGCTGCGCAGTTACAACGTCGTCATGTATTAATTTTCCTAAAAGCATTCAATTTTAATTAGACGATAGTAACAAAATTAACATCTTATGTGATTACTACATTTTTGAAAAGCGAATCTAGACTCAGCCTATTGCAGTCCACTGCTAGACTTAGGTTTCTTTCTAGCTTCGCCATAACACCCATTAGCCTACATGTAGACCGTCCGAATCATCTTTTTAAAATCTCCCCAGCTAGTTAAAACCATGGGTCGTTTACGCGCTACGTTGTTTTTTTTACATAGAAAGGGAATGTCAAACTTTTACTGACTAAATCCCACCCGTGTTCCTTAAGTTGTCAGCTGCGCTCCAAAGCCACGGTGACTCTTTTCAATAATCCCTAAACCCTAGTAAGTATACCTTCTAGTTGCCTTTCTTACAATTGCATCATTTCGTAATGAAACCCTTGACTTAAGACATGGAAATCAAAGTCACCTTCACACGTTTTTTCCAAAAACACAATGTTATTCTGTAATTATTTTCTTCCCTGCAATTTACTATAATACCTCAAGTATTGATGTCGAAATTTAAGTCAAACTCTAAAGAAAGCTGACCAACTTCACTCGATACCGCCTTCAAAAGTCCCAAAGAAGACAATAACAATATTCTCAATATCACGTACTTAGCGGCAAATCTCAGTCAAAGTAACTATCTATCAATGGGCCGATGAAATGATGGAACCTGTAATAAAAATCATCGGTCAGAAAATTCGAATGAAGAGACACTCTTTATACCACAATTAGTACGTCATTACAAGCCAATCCATACTTCCATAATTTGTCTATATATATATATATAAAGAAAAGGCCTGACTCTCTGATTCGTCAATGCTCGGTCTGAACTGTTGGACCTGGAAAGTTAATTTTTTCACAGATGTTATTTTTGAGACGTAGACGAAGAATGTGGGATCTTTTAAAATTCAATCCTAAGCTAAAAAATAGGTTGAAATTGATTTGAAATTGGAAGTTCGAAGTACCTCTTTACGAGTGAACTAGCGGGAAAAACTAGTAACAATATTAATTCGTATCAATAACGCCGCTGAACCAATTTTGATTATTTTTGATATAGAAAGAAAGAAAGAAAACATTTGTTTGAAACTGGCACAATATAAACAATAATAAAAGAAAACAATATTAAAAAATAAAAGACTTGTGTGAGAAGAAGATATACTCGTAGAAGCCTTGTAAAAGAACAAAGGATATTTTTATCCCGGGAGTACATTCGCTCGAGATAATTTCAAACTTTCACGCAAGCAAAGCCGCTGGCAGAAGCTAGTGCGTAAACAAGACAGATGTTCGGACACGAACGTGTAATTTATAACTCATAACACAGGCCATAGTATGGCGGCGAGGTATAAAATCGAAGAAACAGAATGGTAATCATCAAATTATACGTTTGAAATGTGCGTTTAGCTTGTGATCTTGGATGAAATTGGTCAAGAGCATGCTAGTGTTCGAAATTGAAAGGTTTTCTTGGCATGTTTTGCCGCAGGTTTTGATTGTTGTAGTTTTTCTTGTTCTCAAATTGATGGTTCGGAAATTCGCCTTTAAGGGAATGCATCTCGACATACATTTTCACTGTTTTTCATACAACCGCTCTTACGCGATTATGACGTTATTGCACATTTTTCATCAGATATTTTGGAAACACAGTATCTTGTGGATATTATCTAGGCTTCTATGAAAATCAATTTATTTTGTGTAAAACTAATCCAGTTAAGACCTATGAACATCTGCTATTTTTCATGAACTTTGACACTTCATAATTTACTCAAAAATTAAAAAAATCAAAAAAAGTACAACATTCAAGCTTAGCAAATTTTATCAAAAATCTATATAATGACAATGTTTTTCAATGTTTTTTTGTGTTTGGAGCAAGTTTTGTAAAATTTTCGAGTAAATCATGGAATTACTGAATGCCAACAGAGTTTTCAGGTATTATCACTCTCTTTTCGCGTTGCCTTTTCGTCAAACATCACTTTTGATTCCGATAGATGAAGTAACAAGTTTTCAAACCATGCTCGATGTTTACGATAGGCAAGTGAAAAAGCAGCCTCTTAATTGGCCGTGGGTAGGCCACATTGCTCGCAGGACAAATGGTCGATGGCACCGAAAGTGTGCCGAAAAGCTCTGGAGTGGCGAAGGCATACCGGCCTTCCAAAGCTGTGCCTTGGGTTTAAAGGCTTCCCACTAGGTGGACCAATGACCTGGAAAGAGTTGTGAGATTTGATGGATGTGAAATGCGATGGACGAGATCTATGCTCAACTGTGGAGATCTTTCGGCTGAAATGATGATGTTTGTACATTACTAGTAGATTTTAGTCTAGTAGGTGGGTCGTATTTATAGCTTGTTCGTATTTATAGTTTTTATTTTAATTTTAGCTATGAGTAAGAACAGTGAATTTATTTATTTATTTATTATTTTATTTTCCAAATTTCTTATTTTACATTGTAGTTTTTTTTTGCCATACAGCGAAAACCTCACAATCGGTTATCGGTTAGGTTTTTGCATTCCAATATGTCTTTGTTTTTTTATATATAATGTTTTCGTTTAATAACTATTCTCTCATTAGGAAGTCAAATTGAGATTTCTATAAATAGTAAGATTGTGTTAATCCCGCAACTACCGCTTTAAAGTATCTTCCTAATAGTTTCCGCTAGTATCTCACGTGCTGTAATTTTGGTTTGTAGTCATTTGTGTTTTGACATAATAGCAAGGGCATCGTAAATTAACGTTTATATATGGTTTCCGCACTTAGTTCTATGCGGACCATTGTACGTGGGACATGGAGTCCATAACCGTTGGTGGACTTATTCCAACCAGCCCACTTTTCTCCAAAAACAGAATAGGCCTCTCAGATTTTTCAGGGCGTCGATACGAGAGTTCGGCTCTTAAGGTTCGTGTGCCTATTTCAGTGACACCTGTGCAGTCTAGGAGCCTATCCGCAATGTCTCCTCTCTTAAGCATGCTCTGCACAGGGGACTGTCTGTGATACCTATTGTGTGGAGTTGCTAATTCAGTGTGCACAGTGTCAGGCAAAAGTGGTTGAAATTTTTTTTTCTTTATATTTGTTTTAGTGGATTTTTTCGTAATTCGACGATGCCAGCACCATTATATCTAACACTAAATACTAAGCTAATGCTCATATGAGTCTATTGTATACATTAACAAACTGCATTTAGCTACTTCTAACGCAGGTCTAGACAAAATACTTTGAAGTAGGTACTCCAATATCACTTCTATATAATTTATGCTTCCTCATGAATTCTAATAATGCCACATTATTTTTGGTACATATATACATTAAGTGTTTTTATGCCTAGATCAATGGTTTACGCTTGTATTTTTATTGAGTCGGCAATAGAGAGTCCAAAAACATTGTAATGAAATAATTTTCACTCTTCAAAACCATAAATGTGTTAACATAACTTTTTGCGCTTCTCATTCAACTTTAGTGCTTACCTGAAGTACTTTTATAAATACGGAATACATTTTAAACAAATAAGGCTCGTTAAGGCCATCTAAATACGTAAAACAAACAATATATTCCGTGAATTCCAGACCATCTCGAAATTCTTTCACGTCGTTAACGCACTTAATTGATTGTGGTTGTTTCTGATGAATGTAAAGTGCTTTATCTTTATGCTGTCCTGGTATCTCGAACTCGATGTAAAATGTTATGGTCCCTAGATTCAGCTGTCCAAATATTTTTTACAAACAACATATTCGCGAAATTTTGTACCTCCTTGAAATATTTCGTGTAATTTGCGCATTTAACTGATTATGGCTCATTCTGATGTATGTTAAACAATTTATCTTAATGTTGCCCTTTTTTTGTGGTGGAAAATCAGCATATAACTCTTTCCGTGCTGGGTGGAGTGAGAGGGAGTGTCAAAATTTAACTTATTAAAACCCGTCTAAGTGCCGTCAGTTGCTTTTTGCGTTTTAGGGCAGTGGTAACTCTTTAGAATAATCCCGCAGCCCAACTAGATTATTGCAGGTAAGCCGTTTATTATATGGTGTAGGTACAATCGTGGTTATTTCTGACTGACCACTTAAAAATCACTTGAATCCTGCGGCGCAGCGCCAAACCAAATCCTTTGAAGTTTTCGTTTCAAGTGCAAGCAAAAATGAACTTAGCAATGGCCAGGCGTAAGTGTCTTTGATGGTACAATAAAGAGTATCTATCTAACGGAATCTATTCATGGAAAATAATAATTTTATGACAAACCTTACCCATGAGGCCTCCTTATGGGTAAGTTTTGTCATAAAATTATTATTTTAACTCCTCCTATCATCCTATCGATTCCTATCTATAGTTGTTAAACGGGCTCGGCGGCGGAGACCTCTCGCGCCGGGCCTTGGTCGAGGCCATGGTCCGGAGCGAGGAGGAGTGGCAGGCGGTCGCCGACTTCTGCGAAGCAGTAATGCTCGCTAAGGAGGAGGCCGACCGCATCAGGCAACGGCGTTCTCGCCGCCGCCGGGATTCCGATCCCGATTTCCAGCCACCGTAGGCGCGGGCTTGCGGACAGTGAGCAATGGGTAGCTCGCTGTCCGGCCGTCCGGTAACTGTCCGGACCAAGCCCAAGTCGTCGACGGCGCGCGCTGTTCCGGCGCGCCTCAAGGAGTTGTCAGCAACAGCAGGGACCCAGCCGGGTCGAAGCCTACTGGGGCCAGGGTTATCCGAAAGGGCGCTCGAGCCCCGGCATGAAGGCTTGAAGGAACGGGCTGGGTTTTTTAGTCAGTAAGAGTCTGACACTATCTCCCGCTCCACCCAAGAGCGGGGGTTGTCATAAGATGATTTTTCCCATCGAAAAAAAAAACCCGTATTAATTCAGTTGCCTTTTCGTATAATTTCGCAACCTGCATAGGAAGTATTAATTATTACCATACAAGAAAAGTTGAGATATTTCTTACCCACGAACCACATGGCCTTCTTCAATTGTCTCCAACGAGGTCAATAGTTAAAATATAAAACAATATGTATTTATTGAACAAAAGTATAATACTCGTAAATCCATATTGTTCAATTTAGAAAACTTTCACAGCGTTAGTCTGATGTGAAATGCTGTTTCATTGCTACATTTGGGCTAAGTGGCTTTGAGGAAAGAATTCGCTAAAATCATGATTGTGTTTAATTAAAATATTATTAAGATTAGAGATGTTGTGAAGACTTTGAGATTCTTCTCTTAATCTGATCGGATAAGAGGACCATATTTTATATGATGAAGATTTTATCTTTATTTCATTTTTCTTTTTTATATTTTTCCTTGAAAAGAAAACGGACAAATGCAAATCGAAAACGTGAAGCATATTAAAACTTTCATTCTTTGTTATCATAACGTCGAATCGTCTGCATAATGTTTTTAAAATTAACACAAACATCCAATTTGACTACGAAATCACAGCAAATGACGGTTTTAAATGGTCTTGAAAAGGTTTTAGATAGGTATTATCGTTATTGACTCATCAACGCTTATAAATATCGTTTCACGCACTAGTCTGGCAGCATTATCCGGAATTTTCTGACCAGGAATTTTATCTGAGTTCCGGCGTAAATGATTGGTATCGTTCCGGACGTCAAGGCTTTGAGAGAGTGAGTCTTTCTCCGTCAATGATCTACATTTGATCAAAAATCGGACGCAGAAATTTCCGTCAGGAATTCCGTTTGCGGAATTTTTGACGGATGTATATACACATCCATTAAACACAGCGATTCATTACTCCCATCAATTACAATTACTCAGTTTCATAATTAACAAACGTCAAACAATAAGCGATCTCATTCACACACGACATCAAAACAGTTCGGACACGCGATTTTTCGTCGTTTAACAGTAAAATAATTATCTCTTGTATTCAATTAGTGCGGTGAGAAAATGACATGTCTATCGGTGGATGGACCAACCTATCATTATCATTATGATACGACGACGGATGTAGAGTGTGACTAGATGTGGCATGGTGATGAAATGAGGGAATTTACAAGAATGCGGTAAATATGGGCTCCTTTGTAATTGGTTTCATAGTGTAATAACTGGTTGTTTGTCGAATCGAAACGTTATTGATAATGAATTGAGATAAAAATCTTAAGCGAAATATTAATTTCCATATTTACCATAAAATAAAAAAGTGTTTTTTTTTTAATGAGCTAATCTCTGGAACTATCAGTCGTGATTGAAAAAAAAATCTTTATGTGATGGCCAAGATCATGATGAATAGTACAGGCTAATTAACATCACGTTACGATCCATGGAAGCGGAGCAGTGACTAAAAACGCAGGTGAAATGACTGGAAAAATCTAGTCGGTTATTAAACTCATAACTAACTTAACCGACCAATTACCCGTGGCATATACCACAGAAATCTCGCAATATACTATTTTTTTTAATTAATGGAATACTTACTTAAGCTTTTAATTTAAATTCACCGCCGTAATTAAATCAGCCCAACTATGACGTTGTACCCAGTACTTTCATAAAATACCTTCTCTGAAGAAAAACAAATATTCAGTGTATTGATCGTGAGATCAAGGTCATTGACCTTGAGATCAAGGTCACATTCAGCGTCCGCTGATGTTTCCCTACCCTAGTTCCACATCCCACCGGATCAAAAAGGCATGTCATCGATTGATAAATATTTCATGAATCGTTCAGTCGAAGTAGCGTTTGGGGATAAAAGGTTTCGCAATAAGTTCAATTCGATCAATCGTCCAGTCGACTTTCCGTTAACCGACTATGTGACTCTCGAAGTAACTACTTCTATCACTTACTTTAATTCTAGACGTATAACCTTTCCCCAGTGCGGTGACCCACTCGTGTCAATACTGCTTTAGGCATATAGACAGGCTTATTAGCCACTTTAACAACTGTTGTCTGGCTGTCAAACGGTATTTCACGGTGCTTTAAATTGATTGTATGCCAAAGGCGTCCTCATCTGGGTATTAACAGCTACAATTTTTAGATTCTGATCACATAGTATTGATCTCTTTTGAATGCCTATTTCAAATTAGACCACATAACGAATAATGATTTTTGTAAGCTCTATGGAAGGAAGGCTTGAACTTTCTGAGGAATGTGTACTTCAGTTTTTTTTTAACTTAGTTTAGAAAGAAGAAATAGAAGAAGTGGCAAAGGACAGAGAAGAGTGGAAGATTTGGAAGAGAGGCCTTTGCTCTGCAGTGGGACACAAGAGGCTTTTGTAGGTATGCGGAACCGAGTGTAAAGTCCCGCAAACCTCTATTGAAAAGGTAGAATCCTCCGACCAGACGAGAGTTATGTCTGGTGGGCAACTACCGAGTAGATGATTTTATGCTGATCTATATGTTCAAATCGCGTGACAAACGTTAATTGCGCGATGGAGGATTAGTTCTTATGTGACACCATAGATGTCGCTACAGGCTTATAATAATAATAATAATAATAGGTTAAAAAGAACAAATAGTTTCGGCTTCACTATCAGCACTGTAAAAAATCGAATGTTCAATTTAACTGCTCTCTACACCTTCCATGGATCTATGTCCTCGTAAATACCCACCTGGTGCGATGCCATTGAACCTGCGGAGCCGTAGTACCGACGACACTCGTGCCAAAAAACTTGATATACTCGCGAGTACGACCCGTATTAATTGTAGCTTCGTTTTTAGAGTATTATGCTTTGTGGAATTTGATCATTGTGTTGAGAGATTAGAGGGTTTGTTAGTTGTTTTAAGACGTTAGTGAATGTGAAAGTAGGATGATGAAATAAATAAATGTTGGTATTTTTTTTCTAAGTAGATTAAGATTAGTAGTATTTAGATGGGATTGCAGTCAAGCACTAGTATATGTACGCTAATAAAAGCTAGCAAAGCACTACTATGTTTAATCACTACCTTTAGTTAGAGACATGAACAGTCAGAATAAGAAAGATTTTGAGGCAATAATTTGACTTAGTTCAGTAAAGTGTAATGTTTGATTTTAGCAAATACCATTTCCTTGACTTAATAGTGCTCCTATACGCTAAAAATGTTTAGTTGAAAAAGATCTAGCGACAACATGACCACGCTCAGGCCTGTAGCTTTCGCTATAATCAATATAATATGTGTTTGATTAAACCAATTTTTTATTAGCTTCAAAATTAATTATCATTTCATACATAGTATTTTTTAGATTTTTATTTTATAATTTAAAAAATATGATTAATCATTTTCGCTAACTCGTATTTGTAAAGCTCTTTCCTCTAGCCAAAGCACAATAGTTAGGTACCCAATTATCAATCCACATGACGTAGCATGTGAGGCAGATAACAATACTTCATTCACTCTTTTGCGATCATCTAGGTGTGTCTAAATTTATAGAATTCAGTGACGTCAGCCAACACCTAGCATCAACAGTCGCTCGCAGGTGGCCGAGGTGATAACTTGATTTTGCGCGACTTGTCCATACGATGCGCAATCGAAATAAAACGAAAACAGAAGTACTACTTTAAACCAGGGATGTCTGGATAGGAATAATATTATACTGGTCTCAGTTACTGTTACGGATACTTAATTATTTCGGATTATCCGCTAGTTTCTTAAATTATATAGATTCGGTTACGGATAATAGAATTTTAAATTTATTTATTTAAGTGATTTGGAGTACTAACAGAAAAAAAAAAAACAGATAAGGAGCAGTAAGTAACCTTGACAGCCAATAACAAGTCCTCATTTATGAATCACAGGACAATACTAAATTCAATGGACACGGAAAAGAACAAATTCAAAATTTTACCTTTATTTCTAGTTTATATTACCTATAATAATTATAATTTGTTTAAAACCTGACTTCGCCTTTATTCGAAACTATCCGAAGCTTTTATATCGGTATCAGTTACGGATATTTTTCAATTTGGATTTCTGATAGTTTCGGATATAGTTACGGAGCTCTACAACATCTATGCTTTAAAAAATCATTCGTTTTTTCTGACATTTTATTTGGGGTCGGCATACCGATATCGACCTAACGATTGAGATGACGGGAAATAGATACATTATTTCCCGTCATCTCAAACGTCATCTTCTTTGTACCCATATCCTCTTACACATACCTAATCTATGTAACGTATCACTGGTCGATTCGATTATTTGGCAACAATCAAAACGAAGGATGGTATGAACCTTTCTGTGATCGATATCCATGCAATAACAATCGAAAAGCTTGATGACTTTTTCGCAATAATTAATTGACTCGGCTTGTCAGAGTGCCCACTTAAGCTCAGTTGCCAAAATA
Source organism: Mythimna albipuncta (assembly GCA_929112965.1). Classification (NCBI taxonomy): domain Eukaryota; kingdom Metazoa; phylum Arthropoda; class Insecta; order Lepidoptera; family Noctuidae; genus Mythimna; species Mythimna albipuncta. Next base: position 17,234,243 of record OV815969.1, read on the forward strand.
CTTCTCATTGCTAACATGTGGAATTTTTTTTTTAATTAGAAGACAGCAAATGACTTGTGCCGCTATAGAGTGAAGCAAGTGAGTGTGTCAGACTTATACTGACTAAATCCACCTATTTATTTGATAGCTTCCACGAGGTCATGCGGTTTTCCGCCCAAGCAGGGAAAACTTCCACACAATGGTGCACATCATCATCATCATTTCAGCCGACAGACGTCCACTGTTGGACATAGGCCTCCCCCAAGCGTCGCCACATCTAACGTTCCTGTGCGTCCCACATCCACCGGTTTCCCGCTACCTTCACCAGGTTATCGATCCACCTTGTAGCACCTTGTCCAATGGTGCACAATGTCTTTGATTGCGTGTTATATGAGCTATTTCATAGATAACTGTTTTGTGTGTACTTAATTTCCTATTTCTCTAACACATGGTGTCTACATCTCTGTTTTCCACTTGAGAGACATTGTGCAGCCTTGATATTAAACTCTGTATCTCGAGCTCAGCAGTATCCACTTGAGAGACACTTTGTGCAGCATTGAGATTGAATTCTGTATCTCTTGCTAAGTAGTAATAGTAAATAGTAAGCGATTATTAAGCTTTCGAATGCCGTAATTAGAGACAGAATAGAAAGACAATTGCTTATGTCGAACTGTGTAACTTAAGACATTCAAAGCGTTAATTCAAAGCAAACCCATTGATCTTCTGCAGTTATCTACTCAACTCCCAATCTCCTCTCCGTTGTTGCTATGCCGAATGGGCGTTTATTTCCGTTTATTATAAATCATTAGATGTTAGATGTGCCGCATTAGAGGCTTAGCTTCTCAAAACAGGTTTTAATTTATAATATTACCATAAAAAGTAGGTAAGCACTATGACCCGTTGAGTTTTGGAGCTGAAGGAAAGGATCGAATTATGAGACTGAATTTAGAACTGGTCTGATAGAAGGTGTGGTCTAAAGAGAGCTTGAGAGTTAGAAATAAGAGTTCAGTTCTAAGTTGAGCATAATCAGCCTTGTTATGTACCAACAGCTTGGACTCAGGCTTTCTCTCTAGGAGAGGGCCGCAATACACCACGGGGGGCTAGTGGAGGTTGGTGTCTTCAAATGTTTGCATCAAGGACATGCCAGTTTCCTCACGATGTTTTCCTTCACCGACTTTAGAGCAATGGAGATGAAATAAATTAGGCAAAATAAAGCGCCTGCCTAGAGTAGAACCCATGATATACAACTCGAAAGTCGGTGTCATTACCACTGGGTCACGACTGCTCTCTCCAGTGTTATGATCTATAAATGGAAGTTGGAATACCCTGTCAGGATATGTGTCTTCTGATTATCCTTATCTTCACAAATTTTAAAACTGGGCTTAGTTTTAAAATTCGTCCGCCACCGCATTTCTGTCTGTATGAACGCCATGAACTCAAAAACTGCCAGATGGATTTTTATGCAGGTTTCACCAGTAGACAGAGTGATTTATGAATAATGTTTAGGTGTATCATGCATAATAGAATAGAGAAAAAATCGAGAATTCTAAAGATTTCAAACACTCGTACGAAGCTGGGGGGGGGGGTCAGTTGTTGTTTTAAAGTTAAAATAGAATAGGTTATTTATGGGCAAGTGTGCTCGACTGTCATCAACAGTATATCATAATTTAGTGCTTGATTGCGATCCCACCTGATAGTAAGCAGTGATGCAATCGTTGACGCTAAAGCGCACTAGTTTACTCGTATTAAGGAGCCTATTCACTCTAACCTTGAAGATACCTAAATTATCATCGGACGGGAAGACTGCAGTAGCAAATTGTTCCAGTTCTTCGATGTACGAGGTTAGGTGTCAACAATGTAAGAGTGAATACTCCTCATACATCGCGTTGCCCGATGGCTTATCATTAGATGAGATAACTGTCAAGCAAAGATAGCTAATAATAACAAAAAATATACTTCTCGAATGTTGTTTAAGCTAAATTACAGTTTTTTATATCGGGTGAGCCCAATTTTTCTTCAAATGTAATCAGAAAACTGTATCCTTGCGTCGTATTCCTCAATGCTGAAGGTCGTGACCGGGATGCTTCATCACTTTACTTTTTATGGTGTATTTCCATTTAATTCATTAAACCCCAAGCGAACGCCGGCGTTCGCGCACCTATTGTCTTTCAATTGTGTCTGTAATTATTACGATTGAAAGGTTAATCCTGTCTCTGGCGGTGTGAAGGGCCTTGTATACTGTGGAGTCAAGAGCGGTGTGGATCTGGTCAGACCAACGTATTGGGTTGCGTCCGCGAGGCCTTTTTCCATCTACTTTATCAGTCACGATTAGCCTTTCGAGGTTTCCATCGTCTTTCCTTGCAATGTGACCGAAGTATTGCAGAAAACCGTATTTAGTGCGAAATATGACTTTTACTTTCAATAGATTTTCTTAATGGAAAGACTCACTATGGATATAAAAGTTCCAATATCATCTTCTTTGTCCCTTCCTGCTCCCATCTCGGGTCTCCTCACTATTGTCCACCAGGACAGTCTGTCCCGGGTGTATATTGGCAATTGGGCTTTTTAGAGATCTCTTTCGATGTTAGACCACCAGGTTAATGGAGGGCGGCCTCTACTTTTGTTTTGTTCTTAAATGTAGGGTTGCCTTTACCACATGGTCTTCGCTACACTTCATTTCCTGACCACACTATGTGAGATGGAGCCCTGTCATTTTGTCCGTGATGGATGCAACCCCAAAACTGCCCAGTGTGTACAAAAAAAAGGAAAAATTTCCTATATCATGCACTATAATTTTATTTTCTTCCAGAACATCAATAAAACGAACTTTATAAGAGAGAAAATAAACTATTACGTCAATATAATAGGATGTTTTCTTAACAGTCTCATGTTCCGGAAGAAATTCGCATGCCCCGCATTCCGAGGTCCAGTCAGTAGGCAGGTTGTATTTAAAACCTTATTCAATCGTGAGTCATCTGCGTAAATCGCTTTCTTTTCGCATCTGCCGAGACATGTTTTTCACAAATTCATTTTGTTTTAGTAGTGATTGTTTTAATTGTTTGTATTTCATTATCATCTTTTTGTATGTCTTTTAAACTATTATTAATGCTTTGAACACTTGTATATGTGACACATAGGAATAATATGATGTACTTTCGCACTCATAGTCACATAACTATTTGATCACCATGTATTAATATCTGTTTAATGATTGTTCTTTTTTATTATTGTCTAGCTTTTGCCCGCGGCCTCGCCTGCGTATATAATATAGCCTATGTCACTCAGGAATAAAACAGCTTTGTATCAGTGAAAAAATTTTAGCAGTCGGACTAGTACTTCCGGAGATTACCTGCTACAAACAAAAAATCAAACATTACTTCTTTATAATATTAATGTAGATAGGCTCGCGATCGACCACTATGTCACCTGATCGTAAGCGATGATAAGGTCGATGATGGAACAAAAGTACGCTATCCACTCTTGATTAAAAGACCTCTAGGTTGTAGCTATCAGAAAACACAGACTCCAGCCCAGGATTCCACTCCTTAGTTGTACATACAATAAATGTGTTCCCCAATGAAATTTTCGTTTTCCGAAGGTTGACCCAAAACCAAAATAAGACATATACTCGTACCACCCCCAAAGTGGATATGGACACATGGAGGTCCCAAACACTTAAAGGGGGATGCTATGCCGAAGATGTGGGATTTATCTAAAGAATTACCGCAGCCCTAGAACGAAAAGTGCAAATAGAGGAACACAGGTAGGTTTTAAGCTAGTAATCCGATGCCCTCTCTTTTGCTCCACCAAGATCGAGAAAGAGTTATTATTATAATTTCCCAGCCCAAAAAATCTAAGCAAATTTTTTCATATCGCAATATTTCAATGTTCTTTTTATTTTTATATAATCGGTTAACTACCTTATAGCACGCTATGTAGCTTCTGTCAAACCATGTCTAATTGTAATGAGTCATCACGCAGTTTTTTATTCTGTACGCGCGTAGGTACCTTAATGTGGGCGTAAAACTAAGCCTCTTTGTAAGTAGTACTCGCATTTCTATTGGCTATCGTTCTCGCCTAATTTGCAAATTGACCAATACCCATTCACAATATTTATCTCAGTTGTTTTTGTAGTCCATCCTTTTTTTTTCTATCGAACTAAAGAGGTTTTGTTTTAGCATGGGATTAGGAAGTTACTCTTCTTTGTATTTATTGTAGCGATGATTCCGAAATTAAATGTCTCTTGACTGATTTATTTTAGCCACGTCGACTGCGTAAGTAGGTACTTGTTCCGTAATTTAAGTTTTTTTAAGTGCAGATGTCATTGTCCTAGAACTGCAGAATTTTAGAGTTGTCGGGGCCTAGAACGCAAAAGAAAATAAGTTGGTTTTAGTCAATAAAAGTCTGACTGAGAGTGGAAATCTTGATATGACGATTCAACTCAAAAGATGATTTCCAACCTCAAACAAATATGTTTCATCATCTTGGTACTCTAAATCTTTTAAAATCCGAACAATAATGTGTGTTACGTTTTTAATTTGTCAAAAATGTTGAGAATCACCCTAGAAGTCGATGCATAATAGCTTTATGTCTTTAATTCCATTTTTGAAATTAAGAATGTCAATAAAAGAAATACGTCAAGGTCAACAACCGCTACTACTAATGCTGTAGAATCTAAAGTTAAATGTGACTTTGATACAGCCACAAAATCATGACAGCATAGTTAAGTACACACTTAAAAGCTCTTCATTTAACCACCAAGAATGTGTAGTAACGACCAAATACTTAGAATATTCGACCCAACCCAAAGTCAAAGTGAATGACACAAGTCTTTCTCATATGCTAATAGACATGAGTAATGTTGACGGTGAAAGTGGCCCCACCGTTGATTAGGAACTTTTTTTAGAAACCTTTTTTTATAGTGAGGACAATTATCGCTTGTGAGAACTGGCAATAGAATGTCGGACCTTTGAGCTGAAGAAGTTGGTTTGATTGAGTTTTGACGTAGTGTTGGTATTGGCTTGTGTTGTATTAGTATGAAAAGGTGTCTAAAAGCAAGTCGGTTTTGATCTTAAGTGTCATACGTTGCTTTGATAACCACTAAATTGCTCTATACGAAACCACTGTAGATTTGTCTATATTTCTTTTTTGTGTGAATGGAAATAGCGCTTCAATGTGTCTTCGTAGGAACCCGAATGTTTTGCTTTCAGTTTTTTGTGTAATAATTATAAAAATGTAGTCACAATTTGTAAACGTTAATTAACGTTGTCAGAAAAAGTCTAGTCACAAACTTCTCCCAGGCTGGGTGAAGTGATACGTGTTTCTGATATGTCCTAAAAAATCTGCTTTTGGGGACTAAAACGCACCTGTGTTCCATCTTTTGCCCTTTGCGTTCCAGGACCGCGGTTACTATTTCAAATAATCACACAATCTAAGTCTCAAACCTGGTATATACGAGTATATCGGAATTCGCGCTTCTGTTATTTGGTATTTCTGGGAAGAACCTATCAGCATCATCATCATTTCAGCCGATACACGTCCACCGTTGGACATAGGCCTCCCCCAAGCTTCGCCACATCAGACGTTCCTGTGCGTCCCGAACCTATGCTTTCAAATAATGGTTTCTATTTATTCTACATCACGCAAATTCTAATATAGACCCCACTCTAATCATCAGGGTTGAACTGGCGACCTTTATGAGTTAACGATGGCGGTTTAACAACTGTCACGAACAGAGCTTAATTTCAAAACCATTATAATTTGTTTTGAAGGATTATTCAAAATACATCTTTAAGTAAACAAAAATTAAAGTCTGATATACAAAAAGTGATCGTCTTAATTTATTTATTTCTTTATCAAACTTATACTATCTTTACAGGGAGACCCAATGCGACAGTACAGCCAAAATAACTATTTAAACATAATATTTAAACATAATAAATTAATGTATTTTCTATCTGGATAACTATAGGTTGCTGATATAGCACGAAGAATAGTCACATTTGGCAATAGGCAGGGCACATTGCTCGCAGAACAGATATTCGATGAGGTCGAAAGGTTATGGACCGCGTACAGGTAGACGCAGCGTTGGAGACCACAAGGTGGACCTATGACCTAGTGAAGGTTGCGGAAAGCTGATGGATGCCAGACGCACAGAATTGATCGTAGTGGCGACACTAAGGAGAGACAACAAGCAATGAACGTGAAATGAAATGATGGTGTTGATGGTCTATCAGGCCTTTATTTCTTACGGCGTTATCGCCGCCGCTGCCGCCGCCGGGATTCTGATCCCGATTTCCGGTTACCGTAGGCGCGGGCTTGCGGACAGTGAGCAATGGGTAGCTCGCTGTCTGGCCGTCCTGTAACTGTCCGGACCAAGCCCAAGTCGTCGACGGCGCGCACTGTTCCCGCGCGCTTCAAGGAGTTGTCAGCAACAGCAGGGACCCACCTAGGGTTATCCGAAAAGGCGCTCGAGCCCCGGTATGAAGGCTAGAAGGAACGGGGTGGGTCTTTTAGTCAGTAAGAGTCTGACACTATCTCCCGCTCCGCCTAAGAGCGGCGGTTGTCATTGGATGATTTTTTCCCATCATAAAAAAAGGCCTTTATTTCTTTTCAAGCCATTTTCCACCATTAAACTCTTTCCCTGACAAATGCAAAACGATAAAAATGAAAAATCAGCCAATCATTTACTGGTCTTGGCATAACCTTTTGAACTGACACAGCCACAAATAGGGCTGGCGCACACGGGCCTAATGACACAGCCACAAACGTCGCCCTAGAAGCTAGAAGCGGCGACAAATGCAGCTGAAGCGCGCGACATACACTTGTTGCTAGTAGCTGTACTATACGCGTAGTATCATAATGGACTCTGACGAAAAAGGTTTAAATTGCGTGAGTGTCGAGTGACGTGTGGCGTTTAGTGACCGATGCGGGCCACAAGAAGCGAGCAGGAGCGATTTATAGCGTGTAGCGGCCACCAACGTTTTGGGCCAGGCGCCCGAAAAGTGCCATAAAACAGTGACTTTCTGAAGCCTACTCCTCGGTAACGGCCAGGTTAATAGGTTTAAAAAAAAAATGTTTATAATAGATTCATGAACAACATTATCAACATTTGATTCTTTCGTGCTATTAATACTTTTGTTTAAAAATAATATTTAGCAGTTTCGTAACTTAACTTAAAATGGATTTAAAGGTCAATCGCGCGCTTTCCGGGCGCTGTTGGCCGCAAATAAATGCACAGATTTGCGTATTGCCACCTAGGCGGGTGCAAGAGGTGCGTCCACATAATTTTGGCCAGATGGTTCAAGGGACTATAAGCCTTAACCATGTGTGGCAAATCCATAGGTTAGGTTAGGTAAAACGGGCTGTTGTCCGTAGCTCCACGACTAAAGCGCGTATTTTGCGTATGGGTGGGACAAATCCATATAAAATGTATGAAACTGAATAGAAAATATACTGGTGGCAGCATTTTGTGGTTGTGGCCGTAACCTGTGTGCAGCGACCCTATGGAAACCAAGCAAGGTACAGCATATTTGCGTCGACCATCGCTAAACTGTCAAGTGTTATCTCACTAACTTACAATTTGCTTTGGCTTTTATGGTAAAATAAAGAGAATTAAATGGAAAATCTGTGTTTGTAATAACTTTGATGAAGGGACAGGAAATTGTTAGAGGGATGTGGGATTAGCTTAGCATAGCGGTACTACAGCGTGGGTATAAATTGCATTGCAATTAATATTCCTAATCACGTCTTCATTCAGAAAGATGTTTTGATGTTTTGCGTATGTTATTCTTAATTTTCGTAAATATTCTTTGAAAAGAGAGGGTCCAATGTTACATCTGGTTTGGGCAACTGCCCCTTAGATGATTTCGGACTGTTGTATATGATTAAAACACGTGGAGAACAGTATCTAAGGGTGAGTTGCTCCATTTAACTAAAACGATAACCAGCCGTGAAACGGCCGCCTATTGGCCAATTCGACGATTTGACAATTAACGGCTTTGTTATCGTTATAGTTAAATGGTGCAACTCACCCTAATTATTTTAATTTAGTTCTTACGTGACGTCATAGCTGTCGCTTCACTATGATATTTGCATCAATGATTTTGTGCGCATTAAGTATGTTACGGCACCAATCGATTGATGATATTGATCGATGTCGATCGAATGGTATGTTAACTTTTTGTGAACTGTGGAGTAGGAAATGTTGAGGTGTCGTTTAAGCGTTTCCTGTCTGTTTAAGCAGTTAGAGTATTTATGCGGTCTTCCCAGATGTCCTTTCTTTGGTATTGTTTGTCGAATCATGAGCTCGTTACTACTTATAAAGTTCAGCTATACGAATAGGTACTGACAAATACTCACACTGAGCGGACAGGTCCACTTCAATTTGTGTGTTTATTTCCTCAAAAGCCTACGACACTAATCTATATGGTTCTCATATGATTTGTCCATTATTTGTTTACTGTATGGACTTTAAAAAAACCGGCCAAGTGCGAGTCGGACTCGCCCATGGAGGGTTCCGCAGCAGCAAGTAACATAATATAAAAGTTCTTGTAGTTCGTTGTAACTTTGATCGATGTTTTAATAATTGTGTATTTTTTTAGATTTATGACATATTAAAAAAAGAACTACTTACTAGATCTCGTTCAAACCAATTTTCGTTGGTAGTTTACATGGTAATGTATATCATATACTTTTTTCAGTTTTATCATTCTCTTATTTTAGAAGTTACAGGGGGGGGAAACACATTTTACCACTTTGGAAGTGTCTCTCGCGTAAACTATTCAATTTAGAAAAAAATGATATTAGAAACCTCAATATCATTTTTGAAGACCTATCCATTGATACCCCACACGTATGGGTTTGATGAAAAAAAAAAAATTCAGTTTCAGTTCTAAGTATGGGGACCCCCAAAATTTAGTGCTTTTTTTCTATTTTTGTGAGAAAATCTTAAAGCGGTTCACAGAATACATCTACTTACTAAGTTTCAATAGTATAGCTCTTATAGTTTCCGAAAATGTGGCTGTGACATACGGACGGACAGACAAAAAAGATCTCTGGGTTTCGGTGTTTTTTCTCGAGATAGTCACTTAGTCCAGGAAACACCCGCCTCATTTAGTTTTAATTAACGGGAAAAATTTCGTGTGAAAGTGTTATTTACGAGTATAATCTACTGGCTGCATACACAGTCCTGAGTAAAAAAACATCCTGGGAGTATATTCCCTTGGGATGTTTTCGCGGACAAAGCCGCTGGCAGCAGCTAGTCTATAAATACCACTACCACTAGACTTTTCACCATCAGTAAAAATCGCCCATCGGCCTGTGAAACTAAAAGAAACGCGTATCTAATGCTACACTTCTACCATAATGACAGTCGATACAAACAGCTGTGCACTGATTGCTGTATATTTTCTATACTATACGATGCATCATTATTATAATAGTGTGCACGCGTCCGCTTGTAAACTAGTGATGTGGCGTTACCATACAATTGTGTCGATTGTTCTTTTTTTTTTGTCTTAAGTTTATTGTGATGATAAATTCCTTATCAACTGGCTAGATTATAGCTTGGTTAACTAAAAATATTGCTAAAATACTGTTAGGCTAAAACGTCGATGTGCATCCCTACTTACTGTCATCGCATATTATGGCCCCCGGACTAGCATCTTTCACAGTCGAAGAGAGGTTAGCGCTTTTAGTTTTTCAACAGTTTATCAATAGTTCAGAATCCATGGTCCATTTTTGCACTTGATTACTATAACGCTAATTTTCCGTGAGTAGCTTCATTTTGATGAGACGCCCAACAATTTCCTATACGAAACTCTCGGCAGGGATAGAATATGTCGATTTGATGATTCTAAAAAATGTATTACTGCATTTATATTTTTGTTAAATCTCAAGGTAATTATCTAAATTATTCGAAAAAGTATTTGTCCTACAAAAGGTATGGTTTGATCAAAGAGTGGTCCTTCCAACATTATCGTATCGTTGCGTAATAGTATTCGTTTATATTTTTATAATTTATATTAGAACAGGTTATTCTAACTGGAACCCTGCCGGGACAGCTAGTGTTGTTTTAAATCACTACAACACCACACAAACAACAGTGACGTCCTCGAGGTCCTGGATACAAGGCAAAGAAGGAACAAGAGTCGGATTTAGTCAGTATAAGTCTAACACGCCCTCCCACTCTGCCCAAGGGCAGGAGAAGTCTTTGGATGAGTTTCCACAAAAAAAAAACGCTGTGACATATTCGACCAGAGCTAAGTCACGATTGTTTCTATTCTATTCTCTTGTGTCGAACGCCTCGAATTGGCCACGCCTCCGATTCTTTTTTTCTGATCACGTGACTGAACGTTAAGATGACGTCAGAACTGGCGTGTCTAATTTGAGGCGTTCGACACAAAAGAATAGAATAGAAACGGTCGTAACTTGCTAGGTTGGCAGGTTATTCAAACAGGTATCTTCTATACAAACACGTCATTACAGTAATGGTCTGCACGCGACGATGCTGCCTTTAATCACACTCTAGCATTAATAGTGACAATTTAATTTGTCAATAACGAATAGACTTTGATATAGATTTACTTGTAAGATTAATGGTGTAATTTTACTTTGATAATGGTTTGTTTTTGCTTGTTCTAGATGTCTGCCATTGATAGGGTTAAAGTGTTTGAAAATTTTGGATTAATGGTTCATGAAATGAGCTGATTTTTATGCTATTTTTTTATCGTCCAAAACTATCACACAACGCCGTCTAGTCTCAAGCTAAGCAGAGCTTGTGTTACGGGTACTAGACAACTGATAAACATACTTATTTTTTTCTAACCACATACATATTATAGATAGATTACACCCAGACACAGAACAAATGATCATGCTCATCACACAAACATTTATCCTGGGTGGAAATCGAACCCACGACCTTCGGCATAGCAGTCAGGGCCACTAACCACTAGACCAACAGGCCAGTCGAATATATAATTCAATGCACATACTCTTAAAATAAATACATCATCACTATGTTGTAAAAAATATACTTATTGATAGTTTTTATAACACTAAAGGCAGTGCCTTTGCTATTATCAATAATAATTTATGTCAGAACGATTAATAGTACGGGACTAAAGACTGCAATAGATATCAGGACGCATTTTCAGGGGTGGCACACCGCGATAGAGCCTAGCGTGTTGGTCGACTCTTGTCCGAACTTTGGGCTTCATGCGGATTACCTCGCTGTCCGGCCGTCCGGTAACTGTCCGGACCAAGCCCAAGTCGTCGACGGCGCGCGCCGTTCCCGCGCGCCTCAAGGAGTTGTCAGCAACAGCAGGGGCCCAGCCGGGTCGAAGCCTACTGGGGCCAGGGTTATCCGAAAGGGCGATCGAGCCCCGGTATGAAGGCTTGAAGGAACGGGATGGGTTTTTTAGTCAGTAAGAGTCTGACACTATCTCCCGCTCCGCTCAAGAGCGGGGGTTGTCATAAGATGATTTTTCCCATAGAAAAAAAAAGGCTTCATGCGGGTAACAAGTGCCTAGAAACTGTCTGACGGCTTGTTGTAAATTGAATACCTACCCTACCTCAGAATAAATTAGTTGCGTGGCCTGGAATAGTTTGTTTATTGCTCGTTATCCACTCTTCACACACACAGTGTGATCTCTGGAGGAGATGCCCTCTCTGATCGGTATCCTGAGCCGACATTATATAACTTTTATTTCTGATTCCTAAGTCACAGGATTTCCTAGTTTGGGAGGCAGTTACTGTAATTTTGTGCAAATCGACCTAGTACTTGACATCTCAAAGGTTTATGTATAGATTAAGATTATTATTATTTGAAGACGAAATATGAGGAGTTAACCCCAACGCAGTCAAAAATTCGTTGAGGATAATTCCTTAAATAAAACTCATCTGACTATTAAAATATGCTATATAAACAGCTGATATTTTTTATTAAGTAAATACTATCAAAATGAAAAAAAAAAACGATATTATGACAGACAAACATATCATTCCTACCTTTTTCATATTGACACTTATCTCATCACTAGTCATTTGTGCGTGCCACCGCGCCGTCGCGTGCACAACAACTACCAACTACAACATTAGAGAATAATAGAAAAACAAATTGAATTAACGAGATTTTCTCGTACCTCATAGAAATTATGTCGACCAGAACGTGTATTGTTATTATGGTAATGTTAAACGTCACGTCAACGTGTTGAAAAAAGGTGTTTGTTTCACTTTTCTGCTGTTTGACTGCTGTTTTGACATTTTTATTATTTATTTATTAAATTAGGGTCACCAATGATTGTATACACTGATTAAAGTAAACACCACATGAATTAAACAATGAATTAGAGAATTAATCTACCAATAAAATTCAATCATTAATATAAATTAATTATTAAAAAAAAAACAATAAAATTAATAAGAATCTATTTAAAAAATCCCAAAAAAAAATCATAATTTCATAACTTTTATAAAAATTGGTAAAAGTTCGTAAAAAATCATAAAAAAGCAGATTCCGATTGATGAAGAACAATGATTATCATCATTTGAGGATAGTTATTCGTAAGCCTTCATGTTTATTATCAAAAAAAAAAAAAAAATCAGCCAGAGCCGCAAGCGCAACTAGTTTATAATTACGATATCTATCTACAAAAAGAGTTCCGATATTGAAAAAAACTTGTTAAATCTAAGTAACGTTAAAACAGACCCTTTCTGATTACTTATAATTTATCCTTTTTTTAAATAATAGGGATTTCTCTCTATGGTATCTCTTATCCCATTATTATTAGGTTACGTGCACATTATATTATTATATTGTATTCATATTTTATTTTATTTACATTTTCATAAATAATAGTAGTGACAAGAAACATGTCACCGAGATATTTGTAATAGATAAACTGAACTTAAAAGTGTCCATGGAGCTTCTTGCACATTTTTCTCAATAGAATAATTTAATATTTCTGACCTACTGACTTCTTGGCAAATCAAAAGTACCTGTAAGTGGTTTAACTAAACTTAATATTATAAAGAGGGTATTATATAGTTTGCTATTTTTTTTTTTCGTATGTAGGAGGTAATCTTTGAAAGTACTGGAAAGTACAGTACGATCGCTAAAAATTTCTCACCGATAGAAAGCTGCTTTATTCCTGGGTTATGTATACATCTATACATATAAATAAAATTGGAGTGTCTGTTTGTATAACTATTAAAAACTACATGCATATGAATATACACGGTACATACACCAAAATAACATTTTTTACAATTTTTGTCTGTCTGTCTGTCCAGGCTAATCTCTGAATTGGCTGGACCGATTTTGACGGGACTTTTTTTGACAAGCAGCTGGTGTAATAAGGAGTAACAAAGGCTACTTTTAATTTAGAAAAAAATAAGTCCACGCGAATGAAGTCGCGGGCACAGCTAGTATAGGCTATATTTTATGGACGAGGGCTAAGTTGCGGGTAAAATTTAGTTTGAAATAAATACTTTAAATAATAAATCTCCAAATGTTCGAATCTTTGAATCTAGAATATTGACTCATGTTCTTTATGTACCACACAACTTCTTACTTGTATGTATCAAGTTACGATTCGATTATGAATACAATTGAAATAGCCATAAAATTATATTGGATACTCATTAAATTTATTTTATGTTCACATTGATCAAATATTTTATGGGATCATTAAATTATTTTACTATGGTCAATAATTTTGCAATTAGGTAAAGATGGTGTGCTTCCTACATAAGTGGTAAAACTTTGTAAGGCTTTACAAATTTTATGTGATTTTAGCAATTTACTTGTTTAAGTAATTTATCTAATGATCGTTTATTATCGACACTATTTAGGAAGAACATCGCAGTTAGCATTGTTTGCCGAAAGAGATTTTTTTAACATTATTTTGTAACATCATCTAAAACAAATATGACTGTTATTCACACAATTGCGGATCAATTCGAATAATTTCTTTTTAACATATTGTTATAATTTTTGAATTAGGCAAAGAAAAATCGCATTCTACAAAAACTCAAACTGGCGCTTACGATGTTCTCCTTGATAAGGTTCGGTATGCTACTAGTTTTAGCACAAACTTTATGAGATAAATTTGAAACAGATTAGTTTAGGAGCAAGAGTGGTTGTGTTGCCTATTGAAAGTAGAACCCACGACCAACCGAGTACTTGCTTCTTTGGAGGTTGGAAATAGGCCAAAACACTATTCAGCAGTTCTTTAATTATTGTACACAAAAAAATAACTATGAGTTTTCTCCTAGCAAATCTTTGAGTTAAAGAGATAGATCATAATCGAGGGTAGAGTTGCTGTAGTTCAATAAGGCCACTACGATTCGGCTTCGCAATTAATCTACTATCTTTTTAATCGATATACCAACCAGCCAGTCTGCACACACCTTTACCGCTCACGCATTAGTACGCACCTCTAAGGATGCAGCGATTATAACGCCAAGCTATTATTACCGCTGCGTATCGTCGAAGATCATATTATTTTCTCTAACCCGCTTAATGTGTTCTGACGATAGACGATTTCGACTAACGAGTGCGGTGGTTATTAGAATGAATTGGAGCGTATTATTTAGATCTTGTTAGGTTTACGTTAGGAAATGGTTTTCTTTGAAAGCTTTAGAAATATTTTATTTTATTAGGGACAAGTAATAGTGACTGCGTACCGAAAAACGTAGCGTTGGAAAGCCTCCCACAAGGTGGACCGATGACCTGGTGAGGGTCGTAGGAATCCGATGGATATGAGACGCATAGGACCGGTCATTGTGGCGACACTTGTGGGAGGCTTATGTCCAACAATGGACGTCATTCTGCTGAAATGATGAGAGACAATATAACAGTTTCATGCTAGAGTAAAAATATCCTTAAAACAAGATGCACAAACATGTAACCCACTCCAATGTCTACATCTTAACACATGAATAACAGAAGTGAAGGACTATGGTAAAAATTTACAGATTACAGTGACTTCTACGAAAACTTCATGTAAAATAACAGTAAGGAAAGAAAATATCTTATTTATATTGCTATTATTTTGCATACTACTACTATGCATATTATTATTATTACTGTTTGCATACAACCAAAAATTCAAAGACATCAAAGCATACTGAGTCCGTGTAGTGGTTACGGCCCTTTCCTCCTCTTGGAGGGGAGGCCTAAGCTTAAGAAATAGGAACATACGAGCTTAGTTATAATATTCCCACAGTTGGGACTCAGGCTTCCCTCTCTAGGAGAGGAAATAAAAGGGCCGTAATTCACCACGCGGGCCCAGTGCAAGTTGGTGTATGTCACATGTCTTCGAATTTTTGGTTCTAGGACATGCCGGTTTCCTCACGATGTTTTCCTCCATCGTTTTGAGAGAAATGGTTATGAAATATATTACACAAAGTAATGCGCCTGGCTGGGTTTGAACCTACCAAACTCGTAAGTCGGGGCCGTTACCATTCGGCCACCACTGGTCTCATCTCGGTAATGATATTGTGCTATTATTCATTTTGTGATGTATGTATAGCACCTACTCATGTTTGACCAAATAAATGATTATCTTATCTTATCTGTCATATTTCTTGACATGTTTAATAACATCAGTGGATGAATTCATATGAACTGGTAATCCAGCAGCTTAATCTCGTTAATTTAATTCATATATTCCAAGACACGATAAGCTATGTTTGTGCATATTGAGACACGTGTCATCACTTTAATAACGCTGCAAATATTATGTTTCCTGATATTTATAGTAGAGTGGAATAAATTAACTCGGCAGTTAGGCACGAGTTATGCATATTTATATTCACAAAATAGCTGTTTTTAACCGACTTCAAAAAGAAGGAGATTCTATATTCGACTGAATGTATTTTGTTTATGTATGTTCACCGATTTGTCGGTCAATTGTTTACCGATGTTGAAATAGTATTTCATTATTACGGTATTTAGACCCGAGTCGTGGCGAGGGTTCTAAGAGAGCCGAGAACGGTAATCACTAATATTAAACACTTATATCATACGAAGTTTTTCAATACACTTGTGAAGAAAATAACTGTAAAACTAGTAAACTTTTGTGGCGGTAAAAATCTGATTTTATATGCGTGCCCATTTTTTTCTTCTTTTCCTCGTGGCACGACGCGCTCCCATCTTGATGCAATAAATGTGATAATGATACGACGATGCCTGATGTCTGTTGTCATAGCTAGTTGATCTTGTTCAAGAACTGACTCGTGTAGCGATCTCAGTGCTTGAGAGCGCCAGCTTACTTTGCCAGTGCTGTTTGTTCTTTATATGCCCGCTTTTGCCTCCTTCACAATGAATAGATGACGTGGCGGTAGGTTGAGCGGGGCATTTAGAGCAGCTCCTGGGGTTGTGGACATGGCCCCTGTTGATATGAGGCATACAAGTCTCTATAAACCATTAAGGCGTATAGTCCCTTGAACCATCTGGCCGAAATTATGTGAACGCAACTCTCGCACTCGGCTAGGCGGCAGTACGCAAATCTGTGCATTTATTTGCGGTCAGCAGCGCCCTGAAAGCGCTTTAAATCCATTTTCTCTGCGAGATCTTGATTGATTTACATATGCAATGTTCACTTTGAAGAATATTTTATGTGTAAAAATCTTTCTAAAGGTTCAAGCCGTTTTGAAGGAGTATATATTATTGTTCATGAATCTATATATAATAAACATATTTTTTTTTTTTTGATATTCCAATTGACCTAGCCGTTACGGAGGAGTAGACCTCAGAAAATCACTGTTTTATGGCACTTTTCGGACGCTTGGCCCTTAAGTTTGTTAACGACTGTCACTTGAGTTGTTTTCCTTCACCATACTACGCAGGCATACGTTATTATCGGCCTGACTATGGCGGTGTACAACCACAGGGCGATTTTAGGGTTTAGGCCCCATTTTGTGTGTCCCACTGGACAAACGCTAGTGTGAAAGCGCTCTTAGTAATAGAATTTTCTATTTTTCCCGTAATCAGCATACCAAACACTAGGTGAAAAGCTACTTAAAAAAGGTATTTTAAAAGTCAATTCAAAGAACGTTGAATTTGTCCATCTTACTCAGGTTTCTGTAAGACTGTTATGGAGAAAAGCGTAAAGAATAGAACAGAGTAAAATTAATTTACACTGAAATGGTAACACAAATTTTCACACAAACTTAAATCTTTGAGTACAATGACGGTCTTATCACTGGCAGAATATTTACTATACATCCAAATGCCAATAAAAGAGATAAACCGTGAGATCACACAGGTTTAAAGCATGAAATGACAGTAAAATTGACTCCGTACTCAAGATTTACGATAATATTATTTACGATAACTCACTGTAGAACCACAAAATAGATAAGTACAGAAGTCAATCTCATGTAGATATGTACTTCACTTTTTATACCTACGGTAGGCGTCACGCTAGGGTCAGCGCGTTGCACCGCACTAGAGCCCAAGTCTGCTATTTTTATAAATTCGTCATTCCAACACGATCACATTGTCATTTTGCTAAAAGTTCGTAATCTCCTCCTAATTCATAATGATCGATCATTGATCGGTCGGTGGTAGAGTTGTGGTAGAATAATAATATCGAGCATATTAAAACCAATAACTGCACAATAACTTTCTAATGGTAGAACACTGATCAAATAAACTGTCAAAGTTTTAGCAGATTACTGCATACGTCAAATATTCATTTGTCAATATTACGAGATTACTATAGTACACAGTGTTCTATGCCACTTCTTTCAATGGAGTGTCAGTGGTTGACCATTGGAAAGTCATAATGATGCCATTATATTAGTAGATTACCAAACTTGTCAAAATCGATAATTATGACATCAATGATAGACCATTCTAACACTATTGTAATAGCAGACTTGAGGCCCTGTACTAGTGCGAACGGACGATTTAGCCGAGATATTGTGTCTGTGAGCGATGTCTATGCGTTGCATGGCTCGAGCGCGCTTTGTATGTAGATTGTCTTCTGTACCTATCTATTTTGTGGTAGAACCATGAATACGCGTTGCTCCACTTTCTGACAAGCAGATCGCATTAACGCAATTAAAGCCTAGCTAGTAATTTCATTATTATCTGGTTACTGACTGGCTGGTAGCTGTTTATCGAGTATGCGTGTAATTATTGGGGTGTTAAGCCTTCTTGGTCATTTGAGATTGAAGTTGTTGATCATTTGAATCCAACGTGAGTGGCATTCGAATGTTTGATACCGAAGTTACCGCAGAGTAGGGATGAATGAGGAAATAGTATATTTTGATACAAGTGGAGCAAGTTTGCCATTGCGACCGAAGTGGAATTCATCCGAGCTAAAGATGTGGGTGTTATGGAGTCAAGAGCAGCTTTGACAAATTTCCACATGTATCAAACGATGTTTTTCAATACACTTACAGAAACATAAAAAAAACGGGAATTGACTTGCGACTCGTGGGAGTTGACGCACAATTCATGGGGGTCGCGTCGCTCTTACTTGCTAAGTATGTAATAAAATTGTGGCTGGTGTGATGATGCGCACTTTTCCGCACTAGTGCAAAAAAACAGTAAAATGCATGCCTAAACCAGTAGGGGTAAAAGTGGATTTATAAGTCTATTCAAAAATATTTACAGATTGTGTAATGGTTTATTCAAAATTTACATTATCGGTGTAGTTGAAAATTACACAAATACTGTAATTTTCCAACTAGAAAATATGGTAATAATAAGTTAAAACAGCGTTGGGTTTAAATGAAAGGTCATTGGAAATTATAATTTTGCTTTCTGAGTAACTTTTAAAGAAAATACGGAAAAATATTCTAATGTTAATATTATTAAGAAATCTATCGCGACTTTCACTAATATTGAAATAGTATCCGCAAAAGCATAATTTATAAACCATCGAGACAGCGTTCAATTAATAATATCATTGACGTTAACTGCTGGAGAAATTCATAGATTTATAAATCAGAGACCGATTTAAATGATGTTCGTGGATCTTTGACGTTAGCCTGGTTCATCTTGAGAAAGATATTATGATATTTTTGGGTCAAGTCAGCATTAAGAACTAACTAATGCTTTTTTTTGAGTTATGTTTTTGGCTTGGATACGAAGTCCTCGGTATTCAGAGAGTCGATATCGCGTAGTGTAATAAGGATAAAGAAAAAAGAAAGAAAGAAAGAAAAATAATTTATTTGGTACATCACAAGGCCTAAACACAATACTACACAATAAACACATCAAAAATAAAAGAAGCAAAAAAAAAATAAAATAAAAAATATCATTGATGTCTGCCTCATGGCTGCACCAAAATAGGTCCAGTTCAGCATGAACGCCAGACAACTAGGATCAGATTGTTTTACTGGGAATGAAAAATAAGAAGAGTCTGAATATTGTGTGCTTAATAACGCATAGTGTAATAGGCCCTTTTAAGCCTTGTCTTCGTATGAAAAGTTTATTTGTTTACCATTTGAATATTGATTTGGCGGAGCGAAAGGGCGTGTCAGATTTTTACTGACTAAAATCCAAACCTGTTCCTTCTTTGCCATTGTTCCAGGACCCCGGGGATTTCTTCCCCATCACCCATCCAGTAGGTATTAGTCAGTTATATAAGCCTAACACTCCCTCTCTCCACTCGGGGGTGAAAAACAGGGAGATATTGATGTACACATTTTAATGTGTTTGCACTATTTGGCAGGAAATGTATCAAATCAATCTTTTAGGCAAGCTTCGCTGAGGTAGTCATCACTACAATAAAATTCTCAGCTCCATTTTTACTGAGATCGCGCCTCTTTCAATGAGTCCACAAATTGTGCATCAGTTCTCTCCTCTTCTCCAAATTAATTTCGATTTCTATCTAAAGTCAATCCGATTGCAATGTCAATTTTGCCGTTACGTGATTTGGTACTCTTGAAAACAATATTGTCAACATATACGATTTCACTTAATTCTCAAAATGGTCACGTAATTTTGAACCAATTCGGCGCTAGTTTTGAATTCAAGGGTAAAAAACGTCACAATCTCAATGTCGACCGTTCGGAATTGAACTCAAGAGTAAGCCTGCAGTTCCGCAGACAATTAAGATTTAAAACTACTCCAATTTTACATAACAATATCCACTAGTAATCAACTTGCGAATAATTAAAACATTAAACTTATACCTAATAATTAAAACAACAACAACAACAACGGAAATCCCGCAAAAACTTCCACAAATTAATACTTATTAAATCATTTCACAGATAGCATAATAACGTAACACCATGGCAGCTAAAAATTTAAATCAAAAATATTAAATTAAGTTGCGTTCAGGTTTCAAAAAGGCTTAAGTACGCAAAAATGTAAATTACAGCTTACACCAAAATGTAATTGGTGTTGTCTCTTTCGCTCTTATGCATTTCTATATCTATCTGTCTCGTTTCGCGAATTCCTTGTTGACGCGTGGGAACGTAATGCGCCGCGTCGTTCCTGGAACGTGCGCTCGCGATTCATCAAATCGTTTTTGTACATAGATGAGTCAATGAAACCATATTTACAGATGTGGTTAATTTATTTTCTTTGAGATAATAATAATAACGGCATTATTACATACGAGCAGAAACTTTTACACACGGTGATGGTAATAATATAGCAACAAAAGAAAAATGTAAATTATAACTAATAAAAACTTCAAAAGATGTGTATGAATAATTTTACTTGTTGTAATCAGTGAAAGTAATATCTTAGGTTCGACAAAAAATATATTTACATAGATGTTCATTTCTCTTTGACTGTTTTATTATTTATTTTCTAGTTGTAATTAATCTACACTAATATAATAAAGAGGTAAAGTTTGTTTTTTTGTTTGTAATATCTAAAAGTACTGGTCCGATTGCTAAATTTGTTTCACTAATAGAAAGCTGCTTTACTCCTGAGCCTATATCAGCTATATTTTATGTACGCGGGCAAAAGCTAGTTTCCTAATAAAAGTATTTTATTTTGCTCATTTCTACTTTGTCCTGTCTCTCACCAACTCTGTGTCATCCGTCATCGTGCGTCAAGTCGCCAATCATGCAATTTTGGTGTAAACTCACCGTACAAAAATTATTCTTTGCCCATTTATTATGTTTACACTGCTCTCTTTCTCGGAAACCTCTCGTTACATGTCCGCGGCTCGTTGGGAACTCTACAGGAAATACAAGCTTGTATTTACTTCTCCAGAATCATTTGTTGAGGAAATATCGATCTTGACACAACGTCTTAAGGTGGATGCAAAGATTTATGGATGGCAATGGAAGTTTGTGTCTATGAAAGGAATAATTATTCCCTTTTTACGTAAACTTTTTAATTACTGTTGACGGAAAATTGAATGTTATTGTTTTGTTTTGCCATGAGATGATCAATGATTATGTTACTGTTGTTGTTTTACTATGAAATACTATCCCGATTGAAAATATTCATTGGGTTCAATTATATGATTTATTGTTCTGTAAAATATTGTACAGTTAATATGCTACGTGTCATGTTTTCGCAATAGATTATTAGTTTTAATGACTATTGTTTTGTTAAACATACGGAACACAAATTTTATTGCGGTTAACTCATTCATAAGAGGTCCATTGAATTGTTAGCTTTTATGATTTACGTTCATTCAGTCATAAGCTTCACGAGATATTTAATGTATGATAGCTGTGTATATATAAATACTTGGTTCGTTCTTAATGAACAGTTTCATTGATACCTCGCATTCTACTTGAGCTTTTGTTATCTCTTTAAAGAAAATACTTTTCGCTAAACAATTCTATCTCCTCCATTTTTTCTTATATTGCATCTCGATATTGTTCAAGTGTTCCACATTTCACTCAAAAAGCTGTTTGGTTTCAGACGCGGGCGCGAGCGGGCGAGTTATGGCCGATGGAGCGGCCCGATGGTATGCCAGTAATCCAGTCACTAGAGGTCATGTGTGGGAAGGATCACATGGACGTCCATCTCACGTTCTCCCACCCCTTCGAAGGCATAGTCTCGTCAAAAGGTACGTATTGTTTGTCAGTTTTGGTTACGAAGATGTATTTCTTCCTTTTCAACATAAAATATAGGTAGTAAAATTGAACGGACGTTGCCGTATCAGATGAATGGATAAAATTAGTTTATGAAAAACATTCATTGCATAAAAAATTCGGCATTTTCGTGGCTGAATACTGGGTCAGGCATGGAATTTAATAAGTTTTACCACCGACAGGCTAAGAAGAAGAAGCATAAAAAGGTAGTTAGGAGACATCAAATATTTGAAAATTTTAGAAATCCTGTAAGAAACAACCTCTGGTAAAATCTTAGTGTCGTAGTATACAGTTCCGAAATATAAAATCACAGTAAAATGGGGTGAATAGAAACAAAACTTCTAAGGGTATTTTCACGATATTTGAATATTTTTCGCAGCATTTAGCTATTATCAATTTATTAATGAATTGGTATTTTAAAAAGTTGACGCTTTGGTATCAAAGTGAAAAACAAAACCAAAGTTTGGTTTCTATTCACCCCTGCGTTTTTTTTCAACCCGTTTTACGGTATTCAAAATAATATCAACATCGAATTAATTACATCGTATTATCCCATTAAAGCCCATCAAAATAATGAAGTCATAGCTGCACTCCAAACTACCAATAAGATCAAACATCACAAAATAGCCACAGACTACATACACGAGGAAAATGTTAGAAACCGGTGTATTCAGACCGCCACTAATTGTTGCGGTAATTGCTAAGGTTTCACTCACAATTATGACGGATACATACTTAGTGCATTATTAATAACACACGCTCCAGTTGCTGAGCTTTTAGTACGCTATACTGTTACATACTGTACTTGGATTTTGTTTAATTCAATTTATTGTAACGTAGTAATTTGTGATGATATGAGTAGTTTTTTTGATAACATCTCTGGAGAGTCTAATTCGTTCGCTTTACGCGATACAGAGAAGCGGTAAATTAGTGAAGGTACTGTATATGCAGATAAAGAATATGCTATAAATGAAATTTAAAAAGTAGTCAAAATTATTTTTGAAAATAATTGGCCAGAAATAGTGGCCAGTGTAAAACACGATATGGACTCCTAAAGCTTCCGTTAGGCAAAGTTCGTTTTACTCAACGATAAAAATAACAGTGAAATTACAACTGACGACATGTCTAGATCTTTACATAGATGTCTGTGCACATAGTTTGCTCTATTTATTTATTTTTACATCGTTCCTTGTGATTGCACTGGTTTTATTTTTTATTTTCATTCTTAAGTCTAGAGCAAGTTCAGATTCTTCAGATGGTATTTTAACGTATTCTAGACCTGATCATTATTCCGTTATCTCATTTAAAATCTTGTATACCCAGTGTCTAATTTTATATGAGCCTAAAAACATCACTAACGGTAATGTTAAATAGTAGAGGTACTGCCATGAATAATATATTACCCGGAGTGCCATCCACCTGTTACAACAAACGACTGCATTTCGCACTTTCATGTCATATTTTAACAACAAAAGCATTAGCATTCCTCTGCAATGTCGTCAAAACGTGTGCGTTTTCTATCTAATTTTCGTTATTGAAATAAATGTTTTCATCTTTCATGAAGTTAAGTACTTCTGTGGATAGAACATTATCAAGTAAAATTTTATTGTTATTACCGTTTCCAATTGTTGCATTTAACTCATTATTCTTAGGCCATTCAATTACTGTTCTACAACTTTATCAATAATTTTACACGTTGATCTACCATTCAATTCTGTTTCATTAACAAACAATTCAATTGAATTACAACTCGCAACAAGATTAAACACTTGGTTCGATTGTTCGTCCATTCTAGTCCTATAAACTGGCTATATACATCACAGCACTTTATTTCAAGCCCATTAGTACTGTTTATCTTGTTAACGATATTGCAATTAATGCAGCTAAGGTGTGCGTAAGCACATAATTAGCAATTAACATAAAACGAGCCTTGAAATTGTAGTAATTCGCTTTCTAAGTAGACTTGAAATTTTTGGGTACATTTAATTTACAATATGTCCCATGACTAAACATTTATTGCGGACTTTTTGCACTATCACCTTAATCATTTTACTTTTATTCACCAATACTAAAATTGACATATACATTAAACTGATCGTTATCCATATTAGTTCCAGTTTCGATTTTACTAAATTGGTCATTTGGAAAAGCGGTGTGTTTTATCAGTATACTTGTATAAGATTGAAGGAAATCTTTTTTTTTATCTTCTTTTTCTTCTTCTAAAATACCTTGTTAATCATTATCTACAAGTTTCAACTGTACCAATACTTCATCCAGTGTTTCAAATATATCTGTTTATCACACAGCATCATTTTTGACATTCATTTTAAATGTTCTCAGGTCAACACGGTGACCCGCGGTGTGTGTACGTGCCGCCATCAACGGGGCAGACGTACTTCTCATTTCGGATTGCGTACGCCAAGTGCGGCACTAAACCAGGTAATTATGCAATTAGTTATTAATTATATGAGACCGATGATACGAGTAAGCTTTCGTGGTTTATTTTATTGAATATTTTATGTTCAGAACGTCTATACTTCGGTACAAATTTTAGGGATTAATCCATTATTGTAAGCACTTAGTCACATTATAACGGCGATTTTTTTTTTATTGATATAAACTTGTACTTGATTGCGATCCCATCTGATGGTAAGCAGTGATATCGTTGATGGTGACGCGCACTAATTTACTAAGAGCCTATTCACTTTTGCTTTGATTATAATTATGGTAATGTTAAAGTTAATATATGGAACTGCCATGTTCTTCTGAAATGTCACGTAGTTCACTCAGTTCTACAGGGACACAGGGTAACTGAAGTGCTCCAGTGAGTTTTAGTCAGTAAAAGTTTGATACATCTTCTCGCTCTTACTAGAGCGGAAAATTAATTTGATGATCTGAAAAACGTCCATCCGCTAACATCTCTGCAAATATAGAACAAAGTCGTTTTATGGGTCTGTCTGTTTATCCAGTAAAATCTTTTAAAGCACGTAAAAGATCTTGATGCGGTTTTCACTAATAGACAGAATAATAAACGGGGAATGTTTGTGTGCATAATTTATACCTGAGCAAAACCGGGGCGGGTCACAAATCTACAAGTATATACATAAAAGGAGAAACAGACAGACTGACATATCAACGCACTCACCTAAGAGGGGATTTTCTAAAATTCACTTCCTAAAGGGAGGAAACGGTGGTCCAAAGTTAATATGGAGAAACGTAAGTACTTTAGTAAAGCCGCTGGCAGAAGCTAGTATCTATACCTACTATAATTTAACTTTTAAGAATCATTATTATCGCTGATAGAATCTAAGAATATCTAGAGATAATAATTTTACCGTGAAAAAATTACTTTTAGCAATAGCGATATTCAATTTAATTTAGATATTTATTCCTTCAGATTTATAACGATCTTTTTTCACCAAGGAACATGCAAAAAGAAAAATAACAAGTCAAAGTAAAATCCACACTGTAAACGTAATTAAACCTCGTCTCGGTTGGTTTACTATAAATGGACCGTGAGTAGTGGCGTGAAATCAATAAATATATCCGATCTTAATGATGCGAACTCCAACAATTAGTCGATATAATAAATCGTTTAAACAAATCGATTTATCGTACATCGTTCTGGGATTGTTCATAGTCGTCCTTTCCGTTTCGCTGTCTGTACGTAACGATTTAAGTAGCGCAAACTTTTAGAGGAACGGTTTTTTTTTTGTAGGTGAGAATTCGCCAATGACTTGTCCCGCTCTTGGGCGCAGAGGGAGGTCGTGTCAGAATTCTACTGACTGAAACCAACTCCTGTTCCTTCTTTGCCTTTGTTGTAAGACCCCGGGGTACGCTTTCAGGAACGGATAATGCACAAATCTGTCCCGTTTGTTGAAAGAATATTCTCGATAATTATTTACTAAATAAAATACTTACGTTTCAACATGATTTTGTTGTCAACAATGTTTTGTGTGCCAAAATAAATATTTTATACGCCGCGACGTTTTCGAGCACATTTGTTTAGAATTTTTATATTTGGTTTTTTGATCATTTTTGAAGTGAAAACTTCTTTAGCGGCGTTGAGCACTTTTTCTGTAATGGGTATAAAATCTTAAACTCGCGTCAGGACACGTGACCTGATCGAAAAAGCGTAAGACGGATGGATTAAAATGGATTTTTCGGAGAGATAAACTTTTTAATGTAAAATAATTGTAATAGTTTAAAGTGTTAAATTTTTAATGTAATATAAATTGTCATGTTTGTGTACGATAGCGCAATAAATGAATATTGTATTCTACCACATAAATGATAGTACTTTTATACTGATAAAGCAATTGGTGCAAAATTATTCCCTAACCATTCCAAAATATCAAACATGCTCAACGTTAATAATCAAGTTTTCACTTCTGCCGGCACTCCCGGAGTGCAACCCGTCTTTTTTTTTATTATCATTCATCATCGTCATCATTCCAGCCAAAAGACGTCGACTGATGGCAATAAGCCTCCCCGTATAGATAGTATTCATTTGTGTATATTTAATGAGAAACTAATTAAAAATATACATATATTTTTATGGTCAGTCCATATTGGACTTTGAAAGAAGAAGGATGTAATTATTTGTGCTGGATAAACGAGGAAAAGAAATTCTATGAATAACTTTAAGCTAAAAATAGTAAAGGCGAAAGTGAGGAATGTTTTAATTCTTAAGTATATGCTAGTTTTCACGCTGGTTAAATAAAGCTAGTAAATATGTGAGAACCGGAGGTAATGAAAGGGTTAATGCGCGTTAAACTGGAGGATTTATTTCTGTCAAATTACTATATATATTAACATTTAATATTAGCGGATACCCGATCACTATAACCCTAAAAAAAGAATAATATATTTCGTTTATTTGTTACAAAACGGAAAATATGCATTTTTTAATGCATTGTTTCAAATGGCCAAAATTCTCCTATGAAGTACTAAAGGCTCTACAATATTGTATGGAGGCAAATTGTAGGCTGGAATATTTCATAAATTCTCGAATTAAAAAATAACCGCTATTATTCTAATGGCATTCAAAATTTTATCCATTAGCTTTACGTATCCGTCGAAAACTTTTATTAATTAAAACTACTGTTCTATTTATTTGTATTTTAGATTTATAATACTATCAATTTTATGTTACAAAAATATCCGTTTTAAAGCAATATTCTTGCTTTCATATGACCAATGATCTTTTGATTTCGATGCATTAACAGGATTCTGTTTACTTTCTTTTTCAATTAAGCTTTTGAATGTTGAAAAGTTGAAAGTAATTGCTTAAATTGTTTGATATCATTTTAATGTTTATATGAATCTTTATTTTTTGTTGAATGTTTTGTCTTAAACAGTATTCATCGAATCATCAACTCGACCACGTTCCATTTATCACGTAATTATATTGTCATTAACAAATCTTGCAGTGTGCATTTAAAAAGCATATTCATTCATATGTAAATAAAGTTAATATAGATAAATCATTGAACAATTTTAAACGGAGGATATATTTTTGCTTGCAGGCCTTTTTTATTTTGGTTGATCCAATGACAACCCCCGCTCTTGGGCGGAGCAGGAGATAGTATTAGACTTTTACTGACTAAAAGACCCACCCCGGTTTCCGCTTTTAGCGTTAATACTTTTAAAACTGCTAAAGCAAATAGAACGAAAGGGGTTACCATGACGCCTTAAGACAAAGACAGAGCCTTACAAGTCGTATAGCACCCTCCCTTTTTCACACCAGATTAATGATAATTTTAAGGCGTAAGATAGTGCCTACTGGGGCCAGGGTTATCCGAAAGGGCGCTCAAGCCCCGGTATGAAGGCTTGAAGGAACGGGATGGGTTTTTTAGTCAGTAAGAGTCTGACACTATCTCCCGCTCCGCCCAAGAGCGGGGGTTGTCATAAGATGATTTTTCCCATCGAAAAAAAAAAAAAAAAAAGGCGTAAGATAGTAGAGCCCCTGAAATCATGAAGATAAAATTGTATAATGCACTAGATCCTATCATCTTATATGATCTCTCTATTACTAAATGGTTTACTGCGAGAGAACTCAGCTTAAAATTAAGTTCTTCTATATACATCAGCTTATCATCGCTGAAGGTTATAAGATGATTTGGCCTACTTTAAAGAATTAAGAAGATGACGTAGATGAGAAAAATACAAAAAATGCTAGGCTCGCATATCCTACTTCTTTAATAACTAATTGCCTGTTTACACTTCACTGCAAAATCGCGATCCGTCACGCCAATGAAGAGAAACGATTGGCAACTCATTCCTTTAGTAAATCATCTAAAATTGTGATGCGTGGACATTTATGAGCACAAACAACCGTTATAATTATGTTTCTCTCATTTATGGATTTGATGAAGGCTTTTTAGGTATGATTGATGCCGTATATGGTTTTACCTATATATGGACATAATGTCCACTCAAATCAAAAGTTTTGGAAAGAAAATTTAGAAAAATATTTTTTTAGATGGCCAGAGAAAAATGTTTAATTAGCTATCTTTTTGTTTAGATATGAAAATCTAAACATTGACGTAATAAAACATTTTATTTTAGGAAGAAAACCTTTTGATCTTAAAGCAAAAGATAATGTTCTTACATCATTAGTCACTCTCGATTTTAGTGCTTCAGATAAATGGGCCTTTAAGATAGAAAAAAAGGTTCACAGGTCAAAATGAGATTAGAATGACTATAATTCCATCAGTGTACAATCTGAGTTCTTTATGGCATCAAATGTCAGGTTGGACCTGTTAGTTGCCTATTAAAGCCTCGGATTCACTGGACGTTAAATGCCAAACGACATTTAGTGAAGTTCAAAAAGTCACGTGTACCAGGAAATTTATGTTTTGAACATAGATCAGAATAAGCTTTACTACTCTCTGGTCCTTTAAAGCACACTAATATTATAAAGTAAGTCAAAGTTTTGTATGTGTGTATGTTCCTGTGACTCGCTCAAACGGTTTAATGAATTTACTTATTGAAACTTTATGCACGCTGAAGAAGAGAAATGAATTTGATACCTTAAATATTTTTTAGCAATCAAACTTTGGGTGATGACGAGAAAAACACATAGTGTGCAATAATAAAAAAATGCTAATACGAGGAATTTGTATAAAATGAAGTTTGACACATAGCTTGACTATGACCTGAAATAGCACATATAATACTTTTTATCCCGGGAATATGTTTCCTTGTTCTTTAAATATTTTTTTAATATATATTTTAAAACAATTACCTAAGTAAATTGCTAAATAATTGAATTTACAGAAGTACATAGTTTTACTTTCATGGCAATTTTAACCAACTATCAAGTTCTTGTTAAGCTAAAAAAATCCGTTAACCATATGACAATTCTATATATCAATCCATATTGCATTAAATACGAAGTCAATTGGATAACAATGACATTATCGGATCAGAGGACCATAACTGCGACAGGCAACTATTCAAACTGTCAAACGATAATGTCTAAGAAAGGACGAAAGATATCACCGGAAAGCGCAAGGTTTACACCCACTTGCGAACGTGGGCATTTAATAGATTGCAATATGTTTATAGACGCATGTTAACCTGTGGGTCATATAAAACGACGTTAACTTGGTATGTGGGGGCAGGGACATGGAATAAATGAAGTGAAATTAATTCTAAACGTCGATCGTCGTGAGGTAAAGATGGATGGAATGTGTGAGGAGCGATATGAAAGAAGAGGCAGTCAGTGATAACGTGACGGTTCACAGAACAGAATTGAAGAAAATACTTGCTGTACCGACCTTAAGTAATTAAAGTGAGTAAAAAAAAATTACAAAAAAAAAATGGCAGGAAAATGATGGTAGTGATCGTCGTGAGGTATAAAATACAAAAGAATCTGGAAGAGTTTTATTTAATCATTGCAACTTTTGCATGGCATCATCGGTTTTATGCATTCTTTCATAGGTAGGATAACTTCATATAACTTCTGCCTCTCAGGTTTGAGCGAGATGGAGTATCAGACACTAAAAGCCCACATGTATTCCTTCTTAACGTTCTAGAGCCACGGTAACTGTTTTGACAGTTTTGCAGTCCATCATCAGTTTTATCTATAATATTGATATTATGTCTCCCTTTTTGTCGAATTTTATAAACTCTTGATGAACAGGTTCCGTATTACTGAAAATATTATTTTCGTTTTTATGCAATATTGATAAGTTCATTTGGTTTAGCTAAAGTATACGCTAAAGCATAAAATCTTTATCATTGTATACAATTTTCACGGCTGTAGCCATTGTTTCTTTGTAAAAGACCGCAGCAATTTAATTAATCAGGCGATCTTAAGATGTATGTAATTTGAAATTAACCAGTCATCGAACTTTCTATAATTCGTATTTAACGGTACTTAAATTGTATATTCCTTATAATGATTTTACGATTTCGAATTGTTATGAAATATTTAGTGTCCTGAGCTTTACGACCTTTTATATTTTCCAATCATATTCTGTTATTGATCAGAAATTGTTTTCTTTGTTAGAGTTCCTATTGTTTTAAAATTGAAATATTCTAAAAGAGGTTGGCTGTATAACATTTATGGTGTGTTATTTAAGTCAGACATAGTTTATATCGTTACAAAATTTTATTACAGTGTTAAACCTTATAAGGCTGGTCTCTGGCTCTTTGTCATTCTATTAATTTAACACGAACGACACGACATTGAAAGGAAGTTCCTTAGTAATAGTTCACCATATATCGTCAAACCCAATCTCATGTATCGCATTTAGATTCTCAGTAACTATCGGTAATTCGTAACAATTTCGCAATAAATCGCCAGCATTCAAGTTTTACGGCACATCGGTCCCATTTCAACAAAGTCAGTGAGTTTTTCTCATGCCGATTCCTAGTCGCGTCCACTATGGCTAGTGTGGAGTAACGGACGGTGTATGCGTCCCGCTCCTTCTGCGAACATTGCGCGCGCATTGTTTCTCAGAATCGCCACCCGCCGGACCACATAACACTGCAGTAAGGTTCATTTTCCTTCACAATCCCGACTTAAAGACGCCATCCCTCAATCCACTACTTTCAAGTGTATTTCCTTCCAGCTATGACGTAGTAATTTCGACTTTAAGTGCTTCTAGCGAAAAGTATAGTGGTTGACAATGTGAAAACGATTTTAAACCATATGACATAGAGTCTGAATATGTCAGATGCGTGTAAACTTAGAAGATTAATATCCTAATGGATTGTCATTCTGAAAGGAAGTTAGCTAGAAGTCTTTAGGGGTCACTTTTGCTTGCGTGATGTCGACCCAAGACCACTGGCACGATCCGCGTTCTTCGGGCGACTTCCACTTTTTGCGTGAGTACATCCGCGTAGGTATAGCCCTAGCAATAATAAGGATTTAAAATTAAATGTATTTTGTGTAGAATTACTGCCTTCAGAGCTAAAAAAAAAATTAAGGACACCATTACGATTAATGGTCACGTGATCACAAAATAATAGCAAGAACTCACGGCTCTCATATAATTTGCCAAAAACCTGATCTCCTCAAATCGTTAAACACATTTTTACCAATTCTGGCTCAATATGGTAATTTTTAAGATCTACTTCAGACTCTGGTAACTAAAGCTCAAATACTTCTTTTTCCAGACCTCCACGGGCAGTTCTACGAGAACACAGTGGTGGTGCAATACGACAAGGACCTGCTTGAAGTGTGGGACGAAGCGAAGAGACTGCGCTGCGAGTGGTTCAACGATTACGAGAAGACTGCCTCGAAGCCACCCATGGTTATTGCAGATTTGGATGTCGTGCAGTTGGACTTTAGAGGTAAGACAAACTTACTGTTACAATTCTTGTTTAGTATTTCCTGAGTGACACTTACCTTCTTCGAGGTTATCTCTTTATCCAGTGGAATCAAGTTTAGTAGTTAAAATATTATTCGATTTTTTTCAGTAGCTTCGACATTTGATAAATTTTTCTGATTTTTTTTTTGAGAAAAGTTTGTATTTTTTGTGTGGATATATAATATGTGTGTACATATTCTTTACCATATGAATATTTGGTCAGAATTGTGACTGTTGTCATAATGTGTGAATAAATACTAGTTTATAATATTCTGCAAAATTTTACCTTTTACTTTCTTTATAGGAGACAACGTGGACTGTTGGATGGAGATCCAGGCTGGGAAGGGACCATGGGCAGCACCAGTATCTGGCATCGTCCCTTTAGGGTCTACCCTTACCCTGGTGGTTGCCATCAACGATTATCGAGGTAAGTCTAATCCAATTTTGCATTTCGTCGCTCCTTAAAGCTAACTAGAGTATTATTTTTTAATTCATCATAATAACCTTTTTCAATGTCATCATCAATGACAGTTGTGTGAATTGTGTATTTTCTATTAATGAAGGTTATTTTTCTTCTGTGAACCTTTCGTTTTTTGGAGGGTTAATTTTTATGGTTGCTGTATTTGGAACCTTAACAGTATGATCTCTTTTGTATCTTTGTAATCTTCTTGTGTCTGGGATTGGTGAAGGTCTCTTGCCAGTTTTTATCAAGCTACGCTAATAGAAATTTGCGGCCAGCTAAAATTCCGTCCCAAAAATGCGTGTACGCCAAATCTTCGCAAAACCGTGTCAAAACTACATAACAATCAAAATGTGTACTGTTACTTGCTAATAACCACACATCTCGGTTGTTTATAATTACTCTCAAGTTTATAAAGGAACCGTGCTTAGAATTACCTATTGTTTTCTTTGTAAACGCAAAATTATTTTCTCTAATATTATTCATCAATTTTTTATTACAGCTGTCATTTCTGTGCGTGTAACTTTGCCTCGTTAGACATTTTGGTGCGTGGGAGTGTAAAGCATAGGCATATAAGGCATTTGTCCGAATATGGCTTTAAAGCAACGAATTGAAATGTTTAGCGCAGTTTACAAACTATGTTTGTGTACTTATCTGTCAGAATTATTACCGGATGTTTTTTTAGATGTGATTTATTAGCCACTTCTACAACTGATTGACTGTAAATGTGATGAATAAACGTATAAAACTACTTAAGTTGGTACAGAAACGCGGTTGATATAGTCATAAAAAACAGATAAAAAAAAAATTATGTCCAAATATGATAATTTTATGAAACTACAACAAAAACATTTATAAAATCTGTAACGTTCACACAAATTAAAATCGATGTCACTTAAAACTATAAAGTTTTTGGAAATGTTTTATGGGTATTTAAATAAATGACCCATCATAGAAAACCAAAATGTATCTAATTAGTTCTCATCAATTTAATACATCCCAAATCTTTGTGAAATTCAAAGGACCGGTCTTTCTATTAACTACTAGTAAAGTCTGCAAGCAGTTTCTTTGATTTAGTGTATTTTATGATAATAAGTTCCAATAAGACGGAGACGGTTTCAATTCAAGCGAGAACATTAGCGCAAAAATCTTTCAAGGGGTATCGATTTCCTATTTGTTGGGTTGTGAAGGGGAAAGAGGCAGCCGATCGCCACAGTAAAAATCTGGTTTTCAGATGTATCCTTCCATCTGCCGGCTGGAAACCGACCCCAATATTATTGGAAAAGGTTAGGCGTCTTCCTACTTATTAGTAAATCATCTACCTATTTTGCCAAATAGGTATTGACATACCAGTTTCCGACAACCACTTTTTTAGGTGAGAATTCATCGAAAAACTTCTGACGGTCTAGAGCGAAGTGAGAGAACGTATTAGACTTTCTGGCTAAAACAAGTCCAAGTCGTCAACGGCGCGCACTGTTCCCGCGCGCCTCAAGGAGTTGTTAGCAACAGCAGGGGCCCAGCTGGGTCGAAGCCTACTGGGGCCAGGGTTAGTTTCAAAAGACAACTCTAGCCCCGGTATGAAGACTTGAAGGAACGGGTTGGGTTTTTATTCAGTAAGAGTCTGACACTATCTCCCGCTCCGCCCAAGAGCGGCGGTTATCATTGATGACCTGTAAACTTCAGTTACCCTTTATGTTCTAAGACCAGGGTTTCTTTTTCCTACCTGGCCTTAGCGGCGCCCTATTGAGCCCCTACAGTTTTGCTGACATCTCTTTGAGGCTTCCGACAACCATTACATCCAAATTTTCTACCTACTATAAGTCAAACACGTACAAAGTTACTAACGACGGTAGTAATATTCGCAGACTGAACGGTCTACAAACCCCTCTTAGTATCGTTTTTAATTACCAATATACAGCTTGAAATATTGTACGAAGCAATTACTGTTAGACTTTACTGCTGCATAGCGCACGGTGAAAATAGCTGAGCTAGTAAAGACTGTGATTCATTTACGCGAGAATTTTATGCAGTTACATTTTTTTTTAATGCAGTTTTGACTTCGAGGTTAGATTCATTGTTTGCTGTTTCATTTGTTTTTGTGAAGTTGTCTACTTCACTAAAGAACTTTGGGTCATGAAATAAACTTTTTAAAAGCACGGTTGGCGCAGTAGTTGAGCTTTTGGCTAGGGTTCGTATTCCGCACGAAACAAATATTTGTATGACCTACAGATAAGTGTTCCGGGTCTGGGTGTCTTGTGTATGTTTACATGTTTGTAAACGCATCCACGATGCAGGGGCCATTTCTAATGTGGGGCAACTTTAATAATAATAATAAAAAAAAAATATATATAGCTAGTATGACGTTGTATGACAATTTGTAAATGTATGTGTGTGTGCAGATTTCGTGTCGTAGCCCGAGCAATTAAACTGCATGCAAGTTTAATTACATTGCGTGGTATAATGGAGCGTTTGATTACATTATACTTCAGCAGCCCGCAATGTATGCGAGAGAGTTACAGGTCTCATACAAAACGCGTAAAAGGAAGAAGACCCTAAACTTGTGGGTAGAATAGTTATAATGTGGAATTGGTTACAGCTACTTTGCGGTTGAACTAAATGAAAATTCTATTTACGAACCACGTACAGACAAACAAACAAACAAAGTGCTTTAAACACTTCATTTAAATGTACCAACTAAGAAGTAAAAGAGAGAAACTTGTGAGTCCTGTTTAAATATATGAGACCAAGGAAGTAACATGAAAGTGTTATAACGCTATGGTTGTGATGAATGTGACTACATTTCATCTATATAAGTCGTACTTTTAATTTGGTGCTGAATTTTGAAAACTGTCCTAAAGGAACATAGTCCCAAGATAAATGTATTCTATGTGCTATTCTATCCAGGACATTTTCTACCCGGGTACCAAATTTTAACCAAATCGGTCAACTATTTGATTATGAAGAAGTATCAAACAATTATCAAACTTTTGCCTTAATATTATTAGTAGGGCTTTTTTTTTTTGGTGGAGAAAATCATCTAATCATCAATCATCCCCGCTCTTGGGCGGAGCGGGAGATAGTGTCAGACTCTTACTGACTAAAAAACCCACCCTGTTCCTTCAAGCCTTCATACCGGGTCTCGAGTTCCATTTGGGATAACCCTGGCCCCAGTAGGTTTCGACCCGGCTGGGCCGCTGCTGTTGCTGACAACTCCTTGAGGCGCGGGAACAGTGCGCGCCGTCGACGACTTGGGCTTCGTCCGGACAGTTACCGGACGGTCGGACAGCGAGCTACTCACTGTCCGCAAACCCGCGCTTACGGTTTATTATTAGTAATAAGGCTTCAGAAACTTGAAAAAGTCGCGAGGCAGCCCGCGACTCCACGAGCAGTCCGACGACTTCTGTGGCTCAAGCAATACTAAATATTACAGCAATGAAGATAAAGTTTAAAATTATATGACACAGAAACTGCTCGCCACTTCGCTGCCATCTCGCTGTGACTTGGGCCTTAAATTTATATATCTCCAAAATGTCGATATCGTGACGATTGGCAGGAGAGAACGAAAGAAGAAAACGTTGAGCTGACCACAAGTATCAAGGAATGAGGGCAGGAACATGATGATTACAGCACCGTCATAAAAAGACACTAAATGTATTCTATTAAACCTCTATAAGGCTATTTTCACTACAGTGATCAAAACTTGAGTTCAACAAATAATAGAATAGCGTTTGGCACTACGATATTATAAATTTTGTTCTAGCGCTCCGTGTGGATCCCACATTAAAAATTATAAACTATGTGTAAGTACAAAATATAATTTAATCCAAATCTTTTCAGTCGTTTTTTGTGTTAAATACAAACTTTCACATTTAAAAAATTCTTTTGAAGGATACTTTTGAAAGATGACGTCAACAAAATAGTACTAAATAACAATAATATCTCATATGATAAAAAGTATTGATGACCGTTAAATTTAACGTCATAGGTCTCCACAAGAGGCAGAAAGGTTGTATTTGTTTTTCCGACCCAAATATTTCTAAAACTTCCTCAAAACAAACTAAACAACAAGTGCAAACTTCCGCCAACACACAAACATACATAACCCGAGATAACACGAAAACTCGTAAAATCACTAGCAGGGTAATGACAGTGTTTACACGACTTAACGGTACACAGTAATTGTAAAAAGTAAACTGGACAAATATGTACGAATGAGTTTGCTTAACGGGCCTGCAACTATGGGACTCGAGACTGGATCCACCTCATGGATCACTATTAAACGACGTGCGACTGCAATATATATAGATTCTATACGGCTTGTAGGTGGTGTTTTAGCGACTATAGATTAGTTTGCAGAAATATGACGATGATGTTAGAATTTGGGATGCTGAGAAAAAAAATGATTGGTCAGATTCGATTTTATCAATAACATGCTTTATTTGTATGTATTTATCTAAATATATTTACAAATATTTAGCCGTTTATTAGGTTCCACTTCCTTTGTTATGTTTCTGCACCACCCTAATGTTGCCTGGTCGACTCCGTCAACGATCCCGTCACTGCTTCCCATCGTGGTGTGATCGCAGTCAAGCGCTAGTTTATATCAATAAATCAAACTTTACAATTAGTACAAAACGTTTTAATAGTAATAATAAATCTACTTTGCCATAGCTAAAGATTCTTTGCAAAGATACGAATATGCTAGGAAATATATATAAAAAAATAGAGTTCCTCAATACATGCGATTTCTGATCATTTGTATTTTTAAACACTTATGCCGTTAGATAAAACTTTGCTTTTAAGGTGCACAATAAAGAGTATGTCTATCTGTTTATCTAATGCGGTAGGTCTCTCTTCGTAGATTATCAGAAAACGATTATAGCTTCTATCTTCCGTGTTCCTCTACCGATAAACATTAATCGGCTAAACGAAACGCATAAAGTTAATGAATCGAATTCCCTTCCACAAATATTAACGTTGATATTCAAATAGTATGTGGGTCTATGTATTTTATGTCGTATCTCTTTGCGAGATGGTTTGCAGGGTCAAGGGTTAACTGGTCGGACACCACTTGGAATATATAAGTGCCCACCTACGTAAGCTTTGGTAACTTAGGCACGGCTTTGAATGTTTATAGCCGTTATAATAGTTTTCGTCTCGGAATCAACATAATCTTCCTACATATTATTTTATATGTTATCTCTAGACTTTTGTAGTGCATTAAAATATCTATAATCTTCTTTATCGCCATCATCTTCTTTACCGAAAATTTTCGCTTAGCCAATCGATTTTATTTTAAACACCAGCAGCAACTATTACTTTGTTAGTTTCATAGCGAATTTTTACTACGTCATGCTAATTTAAAACTTCCTTACTACGAGTATTAATAACTTTACTATTTTTAGCTTTAAATTTTACTGTTGCTCCATCTTCCGTTTAAAAATTTTCCGCAAGCCTCCTAATGAATAATCGTTATTTCACAATGAGAATCCATTAATTTCGTCTCAATTAAATCAATAGCAGTTCTCATTCGTGCGTTATGAGTTCTTTTATCTAATTGACAATGATTAATGGTCTTAATGTGAGTAATCTTGTACTTTGTAAGTAGTTTGAACTGCGTGTGGCTTTTTCATCTCCTGTATTGAGATGGGATTGATTTTTGCGATGGTAATTCAATCTTTAGGTTTGCATTAACATTTTCACCTTCAAACTTGAAACTTTGAAGAAATTGTTCTTAAATTACCACAAATGTTAGAATCGACTTTTTCTGTATGTTCGATTCCATTCTTAAAATCTTTGGGAAATATAGGTAGTATTGACGGTGCAATCTTTAAAATACCATACTTGGCTTAATCGTACTCAACCATCTAAATGCTGTCTTTAGAACGTTTGTTCTAATGAAATACAATTTTAGCGATTCCACATCTTAAATGGATGATTTGTCTTTGGAACCATACACAGTAGATTATTAGCTATTGAAGTTTTTTTCATCAGACTTCTACTTGTATTGTGTTGACATAGGTTTTAACGACAAATCTGATGTTGGCCTTTTATGGGCTTAGACCTATCAAAATTTTTGTGAAATTGAGTCTGAATGATATCATCATCATTTCAGTCGAAATACGTCCACTGTTGGACATAGGGCTCCCCAAGTGTTGCCATAACGACCGATCCTGTGCGTCACACATCCATCAGACTCCCGCAACCCTCTCGGCTCTTTGGTAATCCAATAGCCTCATTGGTTTACTGTGTCTTCGGACTATATCGGTAACCTTAGTGCTCCTGCAGATATCTTCATTTCTGATGTTTAATGCAAGGAAACACCGGGCATCGTCTTTCTTTGGGTAACTTTAAGCTTGAACGATGTCTGATTATAATTATATCTTCTTCTGTAGACTTCAATAAAGCCTTTTGAACGTTCCATAATCACTGCACGTATGATTGGATGACAGTCCTGTCGCAAGTACTCATAATATTAAAAAAGATTACATCTATTACGGCAGGTAACCTAGTTTTCCAAGATTTAATTTTAATATTATAAATATTTGACCTTGATACGTAGATATTTTTAATTTTGTGCTTTTCTTTTCTCATTTTTTGTCGGCATTCGGATATGGATACCTTTCTTCATTAGATTGGGTTTACTTACACACTAGAATGTCACGTACTTAAAAGCCAAATAGACATCGCTATGCAAAATTAATATATTCATTTAACAAGTTTCTAGTGGATGTATTGTGGTAGAGAATATAATTATGAATAAGTAAGAAAAGTACACTAAAGAATACCGGAAATATACTAGTCTCCACCACGACAAACACGACATGTAAAGGTGCGGTTTGAGTACGGGTAAGGCTTTCTTCATTTAATGGACTATCTGTTTGCTCACCCAAGTGTTTGCCCATCCTTTAAGCTAAACGATCTTTGTTTATGTTAGCTGTTTAGTTTTCACTTAAGTGTAATAATATTGGGAACTTGTGTGTTTGTCGTCAGCTATGAGTATTGGGTTATGCTATTGTTAGGTGCCCTAAGTATGAGACAAGTGGTAAAGTACTACTCGTCTGGTAATATTTTAATATTCTGAAGGTACTAAAAGTTTATGAGATAGTAATTTATAAAACACAGTTGTTTAAAATACATGCAGATGGATGATCAGGGAGAGGGATGCGAAGGAAAAGATAAATGGATTGTATGGGGAATGCTATGAAAGTAAAAGAAAGAAGAAATGTTGCACTAACCCCAAGTAACATGGCTCAAGGGTAGGAAGACCATGACTTGAAGGCACTTTCATACTTCATCGGTTCTTTGCTGCATATATTTATTAATTTGTTTTAGAAGTAACTGAGACTTAAAATGTTAGTAACAACATTTTTTTACGACTATGTTAGTATCCTAAAGCTACTTAACAGACAGTATGTGAATCCTTGTTACAAACTCAACAGCGAGGTAGAAAACTTGCAGCAACGATTCACATACAAGCAATTCAGCCTGCTTGTAATGCAGCGCTAAATAACAATGAAGCTGAGGTCCTACGACGGACTCTTAAAATGACCCATTTTACGACCTAAACTGAACTGTTATAGGAATGGAACCCTATATAGTTACGGTGTATAGCACCATCTCTCGTTAACACGTTGTGGTAAGTCCTCTGATGTTCTAAAGAAACGGAACAGACTTTAATAAATAATAATAATAATAAAATATTTATTTCGGACGAGGTCCATATGTTGTTAGTAACAATATCTTAAAAACTAGTGTTAGTAGGTTTTACAAAAACAATTACACACACAACTACACAACGACATGAAGGTGCATCCATCTTTGCAGCATGGGGGACTCCCACCTATCTGCAAAAACACTCAGTATAGTGTTGGTGCTGCCACGAACACGAGCGAGTAGGGAGGCGCATCTCTTCCTGATTAAGGCGGCAAAACCATCAACCCGCGCCTCAGCAAACATCCCTGACGCACTGCAACGCCACGGCAGCCCCAACAGTACCCTGAGTGCATTGTTATATTGGACACGTAGGTCGCTGTATGCCCGCTGCGAATACCTGACCCACAGGCTGCAGGTGTAAAAAGATTGACAAAATGCTTTAAAAAGCGTGATCTTTACTGATTTCGTACACCGTGCAAACCTGCGGGCCAGCATGTTACAACGAACAGCCAGCGACCTGCGTTCCCTATCAATATCCAAATTATCACTTAAATCATCAGTGACCCAATGACCCAAATATTTAAATTTGGAGACCCTAAGCAGTGGTGTGCCACAAAGTAACACATCCGGAAATTCTGGGTAAGAGAAACCACTTCCTTTAAAGAGCATTAGTTCACTCTTTGAAACATTATATTTGAGCCCATGGGCCACCGCATACGATTCACAAGTAGACACTAGTTTCCTCATGGCACTGATTGATGGGCTCAGCAACACCATGTCATCTGCATAACTAAGGTTATTGGTACACACTCCGTCAATATGACAACCGACCTTGGTGCTGCTGAGCTCAACCTAGTACACATTATTGTACCAATCTACTGTATTCAGGGGACGCTGTATGATCTCTGTGTATAATCAGCCCACAGGCTGCACATTAATCATGAGGTGCAGTTAATACGATTTGTTCTTGAGGAGCTTTTCCCATATTCCTCGTTCAGCATTATATTTAATATAATAATAATAATATAATAATATTCCACAACTATCACACAACGCCGTCTAGTCCCAAGCTAAGCAGAGCTTGTGTTATGGGTACTAGACAACTGATAAACATACTTATATATTTCTAAATACATACATATTATAGATAAATTACACCCAGACACAGAACAAATGATCGTGCTCATCACACAAACATTTGTCCTGGGTGGGAATCGAACCCACGACCTCCGGCATAGCAGTTAGGGTCACTAACCACTAGACCAACAGGCCTGTCTGTGTGTCTGTCTGTCTGTGTGTGTTTATCTTCGACGAGCTTTATTGTCTACTTAGGCTATCATTTGTGCTAACTTTCAACTAACACACGGAATAAGTTTTTTCATAAAAATTAAGTTCCTTTAGGTAGAACTATACTGTGCACACGTGTGCCACACACGCCGATCTGGGCGTGTCGGTCTTCATTCTCCATACATTTTATATGGAAAATAGACTAGTAGAGCTACACTTGATCCACGCCACGTGAAGTCGTTCTACGTACAATTCAGGCATGTTACATTTATGCGTCGGTATAATGTAGTTCTTCAAGGTTGAATTTTCAAACACCCCTTCGAAGTGCTGGCCTAAGTCATAAAAGAAGCTTTGGGCAATATTTCAAGTTCTTGGGCTATGCGTTGAGGTGTCAGCCAGTCAGTTTCTCCTTTAATATATATAAGTAAAGTACTTGTGTGGTATATTGAAAGTATGCTTCAATCATTTTATTATTTGCCATATAATTTTCCACAAATAATAACATTGTAAACCTCTGTTGGTTAATAGCGTGAGCTCAAATATATTGCTCCGTACTAATAAATAAATTAGTACTATACTCTGTTCAAAATAACATTAGACATTTATCAAAACCTTTTAATACTGTCCGTTCAAGCGATTTTGACTTTTATTGCTTTGGTGGCATGACAAATGGGGGCTGCAGGGAATAGTTGGTATCGTAACCACTTTTTTGCTTTAATGCCATCGTTTTGCCCACTAAATAGAATTTGGAATTGATTGAACAGACAGCAATAAAGGTTTCTTTAAGTGTCTAATCTTAAAGCGAATAGAGTATAAGTCAACAACGTTTCTAAAATATCCTATTACTTAGAGATTTGCTGTTGGCTTATTAACAAGTTACTATCCCACCAAGTTAGTTATTGAAACGACCAAGTTTGCAATCTTTGTTCATCTACTAGTTGTTCTTTGTATATCTTCTTATCATCAATCTTCATTGATTCATCCCCAGTCCACAATCAAAACGAGCCAAACCACTTATACACTGTCTCTGAGGACTTCAGATTAACTCTTAATAGTTATTGACTTGATAAAGCTATTTAAGCGAATTCCCATCTTACTTGAGTGTTCGGAAATGTGATATCGAACGAATAGTGTAATCGAATATTTAAATCGCGGTACTAATACATTTTACACACCGGGCATTAGTCTGTCATTTAACTTACAAGATACTTTGCTAGCTTGTTTTTTTTGGCAGTCATTTTGGTAGTGTCACAAACTTGATATTAATAATAATAAAGCTATTTCCGCGTTTCGTGTAGTTTCTAAATGCTTCCGTTTGGCTTAACAAAAAAATACAACGTTCATAAATTTGTATTTTTGTTTGTAATGAATAAGCTCAAACAAACTTTTTTTAAATTGATGTAAACTAGTACTTGACTGCGATCCCACCTGATGATAAGCAGTGATGCAATCATTGATAGTAAGGCGCACTAGTTTAATACTTGACGGATTTTTAAAATAATTTCACCACTAAAAAGCTATTTTATCACTGAGTGATATATTATTATTTATTACTATATCTAGCTATATAATGCTGGTCAAAGGCCTCCCTCTATTTCTTCTTTTGTTCCCGACTTTGAGCCACTTCTTGCCAAGTCCAAAATACAAGAAGAAGAGTAAGTCGTCCCGCTATTTCCTTCTTGGTCTGCGACGACCCCGTCGTGCGATTTCAGTAACATAGGTTATATAAGAAGGAGGCTAACCGTATCAGGCCGCCGCTCACAGCGCTCCAGCTGTCACCGGGCTTCCGATCCTAATTTCCGGCCACCATAGGCGCGGTCTTGCGGACGTTGAGCAATGGGTAGCTGGCTGTCCGACCGTCCGGTAACTGTCCGGACCGAGCCCAAGTCGTCGACGTCGCGCACTGTTCCCGCGCGCCTCAAGGAGTTGTCAGCAACCGCAAGGGCCCAGCTAGGTTAAAGCCTACTGGGTCTAGGGTCTGTTTCCGAAAGGGAGGCTCGGCCCCTGTATGAAAGGCAAGAAGGAACAGGGTGGGTTTTTTAGTCAGTAAGAGTGTCTGAAACTATCTGTATGTCATATGGATGATT
The DNA here is from genome assembly GCA_929112965.1 of Mythimna albipuncta. NCBI lineage: Eukaryota > Metazoa > Arthropoda > Insecta > Lepidoptera > Noctuidae > Mythimna > Mythimna albipuncta. Next base: position 17,277,571 of record OV815969.1, read on the forward strand.
TTTATCCACTAAAAAAAAAAAAACATAGTCTACATATTTTTCGAAACCGCTGTCAGAAGTCACTAAATAAATAAAACCCTTATAAATAACTATAAATAGCACCCAATAACTAACTAAACAGTTTCTAAGGACATATCTTCTATCTTCCAGGTGAATTCGACATGCGAGTGAAGTCATGTGCTGCGTCAGACGGCTCCGGCCATGTGATTCAACTGTCAGATGAATATGGATGCGTGCTGCGACCCAAGATGATATCGAGGTACGACGCTAATGCATGAAGCTCTTATCTAGGTTTTAGCATCTGTGGCCTATTGGAAAGTTTGTTGAGGGGATTAAGTTGGCCTGAAGGTTAGTAGACGGAAGTTGTTATTAGCTTGGGTCATATTCACTAGGACCAGGCTATAAATATCACACAACGAACATCTCACTGAGTTTTAGGATAACTTCTGCTTTGCGGAGGGTTGTCAAATACCTACCGTCTTCCTATAATATGTATGAAATAGTACATTTGGTTACAAATGGAAAAAGTTTGTAATTGTGTACGAGGCGAAATCCTATGTTATGGAGTCGAGAGCTGCAGTGACTTCCCACGTGTATCAAACGACGTTTTTCAACTCACATACAACGAAATCAATAAACAGGGGCTGCAACTCTTGGGGGTCGTTTGGTGCCCAGCCTAATATGATAAAAAATCAAAATACCTTGTGATGGGGCGAGCAAGCGTACTTTTCCACACTAGTGCAGAAAACAGAAAATTATGAGGATAAGAGTGGGTTTTCGATATCATATTCTCTAATAAATCCTGTCATAATAAAGTCGGTGCAGTTGCCTAAAAGTAGCCAGCAATGTTTATAGTTCAATTAATAAGATAGTAATTGATTTCGGCCATGAGTGTAGCAAACATTGATAATAATTATTTCCTGTATTGTGGAAAAAAATAATTTGGTGTTTTTTCTATTTCTACGTTTGACAAGGAAGCTTCATTTGGAGCAGATTTAAAGAGATCTTTATATATATAATTCTTCTGTGAGTGTGTATATCACTGAACTTCTCTCAAACGACTGGACCGATTTTGATGAATTTTTTTGTGTTTGTTCAAGGGGATCTGGGAATGGTTTAGATTCACAATTTGGTAGGGTAGAGTAGGGTAGGGTAGAGTAGGGTAGGGTAGGGTAGAGTAGGGTAGGATATAGTAGGGTAGGATATAGAAGGGTATGGTAGAGTAGGGTAGGGTAGAGTAGAGTAGAGTAGGGTAGAGTAGGGTAGAGTAGGGTAGAGTAGGGTAGAGTAGGTAGAGTTGACAGCTTAGATAAAAGGTAACTATTAGGCGGTACGAAGTTTGCCGCGTCAGCTAGTATTTTTATAAAATTCAAAACTTACCTTTGAATAAATTTGTTTTCAGATTCCTCAAAGCCAAAGCAGTAGACGAGCGAGCTACCGTCATAACCTACGCGTTCTTCCACGCGTTCAAGTTCCCTGATGCCCTCAGCGTCCACATCAGGTGCAAGGTGGAGATCTGCAGGCACGGCTGTCTGGACCACTGTCAGTTGGCTGGAGTGACGCCGCAAAGACATGGCGCTTTGGACAGAAAAGACGACAGGACACATCAAGACCATAATGAGATAAAGTGAGTTTGATTTAGGATCATCATCATCATGTCGTCGACGGCGCGCGCCTCAAGGAGTTGTCAGCAACAGCAGGGGCCCAGCCGGGTCGAAGCCTACTGGGGCCAGGGTTATCCGAAAGGGCGCTCGAGCCCCGGTATTAAGGCTTGAAGGAAAGGGATGGGTTTTTTAGTCAGTAAGAGTCTGACACTATCTCCCGCTCCGCCCAAGAGCGGGGGTTGTCATAAGATGATTTTTCCCGACGAAAAAAAAAATCATCATCATCATTTCAGCCGATAGACGTCCACTGTTGGACATAGGCCTCCTCCAAGTGTCGCTACAATGCACGATCCTGTGCGTCCCGCATCCTTTGTATTCCCGCAACCTTCACCAGGTCATCGGTCCACTTTGTAGGAGACCTTTCAACGCTGTTTTTCCTGGTATGCGGTATTGACTCCAGAACCTTTCGGCCCTAACGGCCATCTGTTCTGCGACCAATGAGCCTTGCACTGATTTTGGGTCTTATGTTGAAAACTGAAGAAGAGAAAGAAAAAAAAAGAAAGTATTTATTTAGTTTAATAACTTTTTTAACAACACAACTTTAACTTACTAAACTAAGGTAGGTGTCAGATAAATGTGGAATAACGGCCATTGACCATCTTACATTTGTAGAGATTCTTAATTTAAAAAAAATGGCCAAGAGCGTGTCGGGCCACGCTCAGTGTAGGGTTCCGTAGTTTCCCGTCCGTCACAATAAAGTGTACCCACTTATGAGTTTAAAATATGCTTGCTACGATTATACTACAAACTTAGTCCAGAAATTATTTTGTAGAACCCTTTTGTCTTTTTTGTACAAAAACTGTTGTTTCCATCAAGTTCAAAATAATTTTCCTAGAAAGTCCTTATAAAGTTCTACTTCTCAGATTTTTTTCATATTTTCTAAATTTATGGTTCAAAAGTTAGAGGGGGGGGGGACGCATTGTTTTTTACTTTTGGAGCGATTATTTCCGAAATTATTGACATTATCAAAAAATGATTTTAGTAAACCCCTATTCATTTTTAAATACCTATCCAACGATATATCACACGTTAGGGTTGAAATTAAAAAAAAAATCACTTCCCACTTTACATATAGGGGGGCTACCCTAATAAAACATTTTTTTCCAATTTTTATTTTACCACTTTGTCGGCGTGATTGATATACATATTGGTACCAAATTTCAGCTTTCTAGTGCTAACGGTCCCAGAGATTAAGCGAGGACGGACAGACAGACAGACAGACAGACGGACAGACAGACATGGCGAAACTATAAGGGTTCCTAGTTGACTACGGAACCCTAAAAACGGAAATAAAGATATAAAGCTGTCTTGAATCGACATGTATCGTGATGTAAAGGCATGATCTAGTAATGAAAAGCAATTCATAATCATAATCGTTTATTTGCTAATATGGGTAATTACATAAAGATATTGAAAATAAAGCACAGTCCAACCATATTACACCTTGAGGCATGCAAATCACTAGCTTTATTGTTATAAATATACATTTTCTTGCAATAATATTATTTTATAATTAATAGTACGATTTCGTTTATTTCATTTCACCATAGCCAATAACAAAGAAACACAAAATGAAAGTTGAATTATTATCAACTGCAGCTTCGTTTTACGGGACAAGTTAGTAATTGCGCCGTGTGATCCGATAAGGCGAACTCCATAGTTTTCCATTTACATCCACGAATGTTATACATGAAATTGTTTATGCATGCTCCACTAATAGTTCTTGTTGGTTCAAATAATCCTAACTGTAGTACAAAATTCATTGTTTGTTTTTCGGGTACCTACTCAGAGATATTAGGAGAAGGTCAATGTACGCACTTTATTTCACGGTTACCATGGTTTTTTAGTGCGATTCACCATCAATAATTGCTTCACTGCTTACCATCAGATGGGATCACAGTCAAGCATTAAACATCATCAATTTAGATCTTAAAAGGAAAATAGATGATTTAAATTAAGAAGGAAGACAAATTAATCATGTTTATTTGGCAACAGTACAAGAGCAACTTGTTTATTATACAAGAATGTTTAATTAACAAACCCGAAATTCTTAAAAATGAACATACTGTGTACCCGAAAAAAACTTTTAACGACTTCAATGTTAAAAAAACAAAATAACTTTAATTTCGGAAGTTTTGTCTCCTCGTTATTTAACACCGACTTTCAAAATTAAAGTTATTTTGTACTTTTCAGTGTTTTTTTTTTTTAACATTGAAGTCGGTTGTATTTTTTTTTTGTAAAAAGTTTTATTTTTACACTTTTTAGTTATGGTACTACCATTAAAAAGTACTTCTCAGCCAAACTTAAATAGCCAGAGAGCATCTCATAACGATTCTAATAATCCCAAACTTTTACGTTTTTTTACGTTAGATTACATTAATTTACCTTCTGGCTTCATCATCAGGTCAGTCCGTTACATCCTCCACCCCCTTTTCCTTCAGCCAGTTATCGAATACACGTATAAACAAAGCAATTTTGAAGAAACTCGGCACTTAATACGTAATTCAGCCAAGCTCTTTAACTAAAACTTTTCCTTCAACTATTTTAATAACTATCATATGGAAAGCGATATCCATTTATGGTCACTTTAACGCAATTACTAGGAAAACAGCAATTAAGGATATATAGAACATCATAATAAATCATAATAAATTGTATGATTTGCAAATCCATCTCTGTCAGTTTATTTCAGTGTTGTTGAGGAAAGTTAATAACGTACTTTTAACTAAGCTGCAGAAAATAATTAACTCTACCATAGGACTAATAAAAGAAATCGTATATTTTGTTAAAAAGAAATGTAAGGAGGAAAGAAAAAAATATATGTGATTCGCAAAGAGCAGACAACAATAAAATAAAAAGTAACTAATCTCTATAAAAATAAAAACAATAAACCCAATAATAATAAAAAAAGACTTGCCATATCACTTAGCAATAGGGTAGGTTTTTATCAATGAAGTAATTTACGTAATAGAAACAGTACTTCCTTCAACAAATTAATATTACTTTAGAATAGTTTCGATGATTTATCTTTGATTGTGACGAGTTCCATTTGATTCACTCCCATTGTCATCAAAACAAGCTTAAACATTACTGAAACGAAACGTCAAAATCATCATCAACATTTCAGCTGAAAGACGTCTAATGTAGGACATAGGTCTCTCCCAAGCACGCGAACTGTCCTTTGCTCTCGCATCCTTTAGATCGTCGTGACTGTCCCCAGTTATCGGTCTACCTTGTGGGAGGCCTTCCATCGTTGCGTCTTCCGGCTCCGGTCACCACTCCAGAACCTTCCGTTTCCATCGACCATCTGTTTTGCGAGCTGTGACCTACCCACTGCCACTTAAGCTTGGCGATTCTTCGGGCAACCTCTGTTCTCCTGCGACTTTCTTCATTTTCTTTTTCAACGTAAATTTCTTTTTTTTTACAGCGATTCTTCAGCTGAAGATGGAGGGCTGGACCTATCAGAAGAAACCCGTCTTCCTCTAGAAGAAGCCTTCGGTGATGAAGTGTCAGGAGACGTAGTACTGGCACCAGCTCCACTGCCACAGAGAGCTCCAGCTCCTGTTATTGAACCAGATAGTGATCATATGTCTGCTGTTGAAGAACTGGTTGAAGCTCTTGCAAGGCCGTTCACTGTAAGTAATCTGGTTATGGAATAAACCTTGGAAGACAACGAATATGAGACTATGCTTACTTATTAGGATCACATTTTTTATGCTAAATGAAATAATGAATTTCTCAAAAAGTATTCATAATATTTATTAAACTAAAAATTTTTAGTTCAAAAATTTGTGACTCAAATCTATTGACAAAATCATTTTCTTGCCCATAAATCGTCCGTCATTAAATAATTTCTGATTTAAATCTATTGACAATATCATTATCTTGCTCTTAACCTTTCAATCGTGGAAATTACAGACACAATAGAAAGACTGTAAATAGGTGCGCGAACGCCGGCGTTCGCTTGGGATTTAATGAATTAGACCGTCCTTCCTCAAATACATATCTAATATTTGACAGAGCAATATATCTACTGCTTTCACACTATTCTCATCATTTCGGTAGTTAACGTATTTTCTAGCTATATCATCTCTTAATACGTTTCTATCATCCCATTTATTTGCGATATTCTCCATATAGATAAGGTGTGGGAAACCTTAATGGAAGTAAGGTTAAAAATACAAAATACAACCAGGAGCAATTATAGTAGTGACGCATTAACTATATCTTTCTCGCTTTGTTAGTCGACTTGAGTCGACCTTACCCGAACGAGCGTTACATAACTTAGCGTGATGGCTCAGTCTCATTCCAATCCCACAAAAAAAGTGTTCAGCACGTCTAAAAAAGTTTTCTCTTCAAAAACTTGTTTGTTATTGATTCTCTATCTTCACTTGTTTCCAGGACCGCCCCACAAACGTAGACCGCGACCGCTTCCCTCACGGACCTCGTAACCTTGGTACCAACATGAGCCCCGAACCTTCCGGTGACGGAGTGGTCCCAGCCAAGGCCCCAGGCCCCGCGGTAGCAGGTCCCAGGTCTCTGCGCAAACGACGAACAGTTCGTGATGCTAGGTCGGCAGATGTCGGTGTTTCTGGAATATATGATGTGGTGTCTGAAGCTGATTTGGCCTTTGGACCTTCAAGGTCGGAACCTGTAACTGTGTTTAGTGGAAGGATTCGTGAGGAGGTAATGTTTTGTGTAGCTACTTTATTATTGCCTCTTGTATTAACTCTTTAACCGCTTGTCTGATTGTTCTGACGATTTTTTTCGTGGCCTATGTCGCCAGGGTCGTGTCTCTACGTCTGGGTTCTTCATTTCGTTTAGCTCTTCAATCCCTATAGTTGACATAAGAGCTGACTATTTAGTCGTGGATGTGTGACCCTGGCTTAACAAACGCAAGAGTGTTTATGGGATAAATATTACCGACGTAGGCGGTTAACAGTTTAATGTAAATTAATGATGACCTTTCTTGTTATTGCTGCTAACTTGGTGCTGTTAACTTCGCATTTGAACAATACAAACCATTGAAGCTATTCTGTTAAAATTTAACCGTGGAAACTTGGTTGAAGTGAGATGGAAAGACAGATTACTTCAGTTTAGTTTTCACGGTAATAATTTTACACTAGATAACTTTATGGTGGTGATCAATGATGGAACAAGCTTTCTTGATATTTCAGTTGATGTACTTTGATACTTCGATTGTAAGTTTTTGTACTAACATTTTTATTTCGCACTAGGTCGTTTACGGAATTTGTATGGGCGCAGTCAGCTTCGGTGCTCTATTTGCTTCGGCAGCTGGAGCGGCCGCAGGTGCAGCATTAGCAGCAGCAGTCATGCTCCAGAAGCTGCGCTCACGGATGGCAGTCCAGCCACCTATCCCTGTATCCCCAGCTCCAGCATCACACTCCCTCGCTGCCTGGATGGCTTTGAGGCTTCTTGGTTCACAACCTCATCCTCACCACTCCCGTGACGGTTGATACAACCTCCCAATCAAAATCCTACCGAAGACTGTTCTTAGATGCTAAATATTCAATTTTTATATTGTAGCCAAAGATTGAAATCGTTACATTTGCCTTATGTTGTACAAAAGTGTTTATATTGATATATATAATAACATTTCGATGACAATCAACCTGCGACATTGTGTGTCAAATCGAAGCAGAAACTGGTATCTTTTGACGCGATAGGGCGAATTTAACGATTTAAATCTTTGTTTCATAGCTCCTCATTTTATAGTGTTTATAGTTCTTCCCATTGTGTATAATATTGAAGGAATAATTCCTTCCAGTTAGAGTTAGATACCTGATTTAGAATTTTACCCTTAATTGGAATCGAAAGGTCAGTTGCATCCATGTATTAGATGTTAGACTCGCAGAAAATTATTTAAAATATGCTTAATTTATGTTAGTTGATAAGTAATGTTTCTAGATCGCCTTAAGTAATGGTGCTAGGTCGTGCTACGGACTAAGTCCTGAGAAACCTGATATTGAATTTTCACTTTTGTGAATAATATACATTTTTATACCGATAAGTGTTGTACAGAATTTTTCTACGTTTTTATTGACTAACTTATTATCATTGTCGTGTTCTTTAGTGTCTAGAGGATTAGAATAAACGTCGAGTCATGCCATTAGTGTAAGGTCTAGTTAATTTATACGATTAGGAGCTTCGTCCACTTTAGCACAATTACATATTATATCGTGTGTTGTAGCTCCTACATTCAAAATAACATCGATTTCGATTATTTCGGAATCAATGTTATTTGTTGTATTATCTTTAGGTACTGAAACCTCTGAGGCTTTAGGCATACTACATCAGTAGGTACCTGCTCAATGTCTATGATTTTATTTATTTATTATTTAGTGCATTTTATTTGACGAATAGTTTGTATCATTCATCCATTTCATTTGGTTTTAAAGAAGCAATTTGTTTTTATAAAATTTAGTTATAGCTTTTTTGTATGTTTCGTTTCTTTTATTAGTTTTGCAATAATAATAACGTTAGTTTTCCAATAAATTTCTTTTTGGAATTCTATTTCAAGTAAAACTTGTATTTTTAATCGAATAATAGTTATGCCGACTCTATGCTTTACTGTTATGTGTAGCTAGTTTGAAAAAAACAGTTAGACCAACTTTTGATATTCAGAATTTTAAAATACAATATTTATTTTCTTAGACTAATATCTGAAGTTGGTAAAACTGTTAACATTTAGATATTTTATATGATTGTATATTATATTAATTCAGATTTAGGATAATGACATTACTGTATCATACGATTGTCCAGACACCAATGAGTTCTAAGTAATAGATTCTTCATTTCAAATGACATTCTTTGCATTTATTTAAGCATTTATTTTTAAATTGCTCAATATTAATTGTATCCATCTTTTAATTGCTATGAGTAGATAGGTTTAATTAAGTTTTGTACCTAGATTGAGAAATGGTTTAGGAGATCGACAAGTAATGTTATTTTTTATAGTTAAACCATGTATCTTTGACTCTTTATTGAAAGGTCAGTCGAGTATATAGGGTCATTTGGTACTTATTTAATACTTTCATTCATAAATATACATTTGGACGACAAAAAGTAATTCATTTCTGGAATAAAGCATCAGTTATTTATGAGGGCAAAGCATCATTAGAAGAAAAAAAAAAATGGTTGCCTGTAAAGTCGGTTTTACGGGCGAAGATTTTACGTGACAACGTCTTTTTTTTTCCAACGCCAAGAACGTTCGAGAAAGACAAAGACAGAGACACAAGCATGCGCCGATTCAATGCGCCTAATTCTCTAGTGCTGCGCGCGCGGCAGACCGATCATAGTTGAGTGGGAGAGAGACGCAAGGCATTCGGCGGGCCTCTCTCTCGTTCGGTGACTCATCGTAACGTTACCGAGCGTTACACTTTTTCATAAGTGACTCCCAGCCGCAACCTAATTTAAGACGTTGTCACGTCAAAAAACAACTTTTTTACCAGTCATTGAATGCATGTTAATCTATATTTTTTTTTATGTGTAACAAACATACAACATAATATTATGTTTTGATTTTCCTGCAAGATAAAACAGAGATACTTATATTGATAATATACCCAGATTACGCCAATAGAAGTATTGTTAAAATCAGCAGATACTGTCGATCTCGCAACCATATTAAATATGACATGCCACCCAAAAATCTTGCATTTATTATAGAGAAACTATTATTATATAAGTTGAATAGAGTTTTCATTTGAAAACTGTCTCCCTAAGTGCAATTTTACTTTTTATAATTAATTAAATGTATTTTTATTTTATTTTTATTCGAAATATTTTCTGCGGTTATGGTACTATTTGGTGTAAAGTCTCTTGTGGCACTTTTTCTTGTATAAATAATATTCTGGGGAGTATTTATGACTTATGAACAAAATGTTTCACTGTATGGATGCGGTGACGATGTGTTTTACGCGTAAGCACCTGTTAATTTGTTTAATGGATTAAAATTATGTTGAAACATATTATTCTGATTCTTTATTTTTATTACTGTTTTTTTTTTTTCGGGTTAGTGTGCGCATTTCCACGTCTAAAGCACGTATTTTGTATATGGGTGGAACAGATGTGTCATTCATTCCACCCCAGCTCCTTAAAGAAGGCCAGTAGGGCTTTTGTGTAACTAACCATTTCGTGGAGCGTTCCTGAGCCGCTGCCATGGCAGCTCAGAAGCAGATCAGCTGCTGTTTCTTATTTTTATTAGCACTCATCGCCTTTTTATTACAAACTTTTATTTAGTTTCTCCTGTCCCGATGTTTGTCTGTCATCAAATCTTGCAAATTAAATTTGACCCACTTCCCGGTTACCGATTGGGCTGAAATTTTGCATGCATGTGTAAATCAGGTGACAATGCAAAATCATGATGACGTGGAGCTGATCTGATGATGCAACTGGAAGGTGGCTATAGGAACTTTGTAGTTAAACGACACAACTCCATCGAATTTGGGCTCGTATGATTCGTCTTGACGAGCATTAATTATATAGGTATACCGAGCTGTAAAAGCTTGCTATGAAAAAAAATTTTTCATTAAAATCTTTTTTCTAGATAAAGAAGCTGGTAGCACTTTGTCATGAAGTTGTTAAGTATGCACTATATTTTTATCTTTTCCGAACGAAAGTCAATCACGTGAATGTAGAAGCCAGATAAATATAAGCCTTTTCTTTCCTTGGGATTCAAGCTTGCTTCGTACCAAATCTCATTAAAATCGGTTCAGTAGTTTAACCGTGAAAGCGTACGAGACAGACCGAGTTACTTTCACATTTATAAAATTATACTTTGGATAATAATAGCTATACGCAATACACAATTATCTTTCATGCTTTTTTTACTATTAACTACCTATTAAGAAAAAGAAGTACCTAATTACAAAGGCCAATGTAAGCTATTGGCATGATTAACTTTTTCTTTTCGCCAGAAAAAAACCTAGGTTATATGTTAGAGGCTAAAACGAAGAACCAATATAAAAAAGAACTAGGTCTTTAAACCGTATTGATTTTTCGTTATATTATAATGAAGTAATATAATATTCCACAACTATCACACAACGCCGTCTAGTCCCAAGCTAAGCAGAGTTTGTGTTATGGGTACTAGACAACTGATAAACATACTTATATATTTCTAAATACATACATATTATAGATAAATTACACCCAGACACATAACAAATGATTATGCTCATTACACAAACATTTGTCCTGGGTGGGAATCGAACCAACCAAGACCAACAGGCCAGTCTGAAGTGGAAATATAATACGCTATATATTGAGATTTTCATCGAAAACAGTAGATTAAATTGATTATTACTGTTATATATGGACTGACCAGTTGGACTAGTGGTTAGTGACCAAAACTGCTAAGCGGTCGAGGGTTCGATTCCCACCTATGACAAAATTTTGTGTAATGAGCATGATCGTCTGTTCTGTGGTCATCAATCGGTGTCTGGGTGTAAATTTATCCAAAACAAGTATTTATTTAGAAATATATAAGTATATTTATCAGTTGTCTAGTACTCATAATACAAGCTCTGCTTAGCTTGGTACTAGACGGCGTTATGTGACAGTTGTAAAAAAAAAATATCTTTCACAAAAAAAATAAGTGATAAACGAATCGAAAAGAGCGTCGTATTGTGATAATGATTGACACTATTTAATGCGTATTCACCATAAATATCGAAACTAAAACAATTGGAAACTTAAAATATCAGACATTCATATTTTATTTACAAGCTTTTGTTTAGTTTTACCTGTCCCGATGTTTGTCTGAAATTAAATCTTGACCCACTTCCCGGTTACCGATTGAGCTGCAATTTTGCATGCATGTGTAAATCAGATGACAAAACAAAATTATTATGACAAGGAGCTGATCTGATGATGGAATCGGAAGGTGGCTGGCAATAGGGACTTGGTACCTAGTTAAACGACACAACTCCATCGAGTTTGGGTTCGTATGATTCGTCTTGACGAGTATTAACTAAATAGGTATACCGAGCTATAAAAGCTTGTTATCAAAAAAATATTTTCATTAACCTTTCGTATGCCGTAATTAGAGACTCAATTAAAAAGGTACTGTGTCTCGCGTGGATCCACGTTCCGGACACACAAAGGGTTAAAAGCTTGTAAGAAACATAACGCCTGATAACAAACTATATAGCAATACACTAAATAGTCTCTAACTTCGTTCAGTTACGGTTGGAAGACATAATTCTTTTTGCTATTGATTTATCATGGCTGGCATGGCATGGCATGGCATGGCTTAGGTTTCACTATTGGCAAAGAGAAAAAAAATACATGACAGCGATGTATGGGAAAAGTTTCATTCCCCTTTCATTACAGGTTTTCAACACTCGCCTCCTAACCGGCATATAAGGTTGATTTGGGTTTGGCAGCCTTTATGCCTTGATCACACGTATCTACCGAGTAAACGGGCGAGACAGTACTCTCGGCCGAGTACTCGGTACGTGTAAACACAGTGCCGAGTGCTCGGCCTACCATTTATCTCTGCGACTTGCTTACATCACTGTCTCGGCCGAGCAACATTTTACTGTTTCACCCTTTTACTCGGTACGTGTGATCAAGGCATTAGTTATAGGGGACGAACAGATTTTAGCAGGGTGGCTGGTAGCAGACGCATTAATGTTACAGATTCTCTAATCTGTTCATCTCTATGAAGGCCGTGCTACTGAATACGTCTAGGATCAGAAGCTGAGGACTGCTGTTTATGGTAGTGTAGAATGTAAGAAGTCTGACTATCCATAGTTTGCATAAAAAATGAATAATACGAAACTAGCTTTTAAGTTTATTAAATTAGTTGTTCAGATTCGTTGGAATTAAAAAAAAAATCAAATATTTTAAAATCACATTTATTTATTTCTTTCTTCTTTTTTATTATTTAAGAGCAGTGGTGGCCGAATGGTAAAAGCCTCAACTTTCGAGTTGTAGGTCGTGGGTTTAAGCCTAGCCAGGCGTAGGATTAACATCTAATCTTGAATTTATTTCGTCACCACTGCTCTCAAAACAGTAAAGGAAAACATCGTCCGGCATATCCTTGAATCAAAAATTCGAATACATGTGACATTCACTAACCCTCACTGGGCCCGCGTGGTGGATTACGGCCCTTCCCTCTCCTAGAGACGAGGCCTGAGTCCTAGCAATGGGAACATTAAAAGGCTGATTATTATATTTAATTCTTTATGCACAGAAAAGTATAGAAGCAAACTTAATACCTTAAGGCGTTTTCTACCAGTCAACTTTTGGGTGATGCAGAGACAAATTGAGAATATTATTTATTTATTTAACTATTTATGTACACACAAAAATAAAAATAACAGAAAAAGATAATACTTAAGAGACATTAGTACAAAGGTACTGCTTATTTCCAAAGAAATTTCTTCCAGCAGACCTGCGAAAGGAGAAATCAAAAAGAAATGTCGACCATAGTGTGTAGGAAGCAAAAGAAGAATTTGTGAAGTTTTAATATAATATTATTATCACCTAAAATTAAATATACAAATAATAATATATACATTCTACTATAAATAAATTATTATCATACATGCAATAAATCACAATTGAGAGTAAAGATAGTGCTCTTTTACTCGATTTCTAAAGAATGAGATCGATTTTATCGATTAAATCTCGAATGCTAGGCTATTATTGTTTATTTTTAATAATTTTATTTTATATATTTTTTTTATTTGTGTTGTTTCATAGATATTGTAAGTAAGTACCTACCAAACTAATCAGATATTACTAAAGATGCACTGTGGTAAGAGGATTAGGTGAGGCAGGCACAAATGAGTGTCTTGAATTGAATATGGTTTATTATATTTACCAAACCAGCGCTAATGATCTATCTAGATACAAGGCTATTGTTGAAAAAATTATAAAAATGATTTGTTTATTATTTTACTATTGAACGATAAACGATAACGCTCGCGTTTAAGCACTAACTTACCAGAAGGTAAGCGATGATGTGGTCGACGATGGAACACGCTTGCCTAAAAGTAACCTATTTAGCTAGGTACTCATGACCTAAAGCCATACCGGTTGTAGCTGTCAGAAAACAGATTCTAGCAGGAAATTACACTCCTTAGCTGTGCGAACAATGAATGCATTTCTAAAACTTTTTGTGTAAAATGACGTAAGCAAATAAAACAAAATTCTATACCCGAACTCATTTTATTTATCATAAACTTTATTTCCATTACAAAATAAAACTACAACATTTTCTTGATAAAAGTTTAATTTTTCAACTGTTACAAATTTTATAAAATTCATCAAACATTTGATATGGTACAACTTCGATTTAAATGATTCAACTGGTTTATAAAATAAATTAATATGTAACATTTTAATTCAATTGTAACAATTAATAAACTTTTAATAATAATATGGAGAAAAACAATAAAATAAGAAGAAGAGGTACTCAGGTGGTATAAAAATAAATAAATCGCTATACGTACTCGTAATAATGACTAAAGCTTAATTAAAAATAAATATATTAATACTAATGACAAGTTATTTTAAATTACAATCTAGCGGTTCACCTATGTTGATATTCCGTATGATATATTTTCCGTTGCCCCTATTTTGAACGAATCATTCGAAAAGAGGTAACAGAAGATTGTACTTAAAATATTTTAATACTACAATTTGTGTTTATAATTTGTTCTAACATCGTGAAAACATCTATAGCAAATATTCAATAACTTAACTCTTTAGTTTAAGTCAACAACAATGTAGAAACAAATATCGTTGAATTAAATATCAACTCAACTGTTTCAAGATAGGAATCAATACGATTTAACTGAAGTTCAACGGTTGGTTATCCTACACATAAATTGAATTAATACTAAATAAGGGTTCCCAGATTAACTACATTCATTTGAGCACTCATATAACACGCAAATAAATAATTGGCATGGTCTATATACTTCAGTCTCATCACACTACTATGTACAAATTAGGTTATGCACGCTCTGTTACGAGTAGAAGCGGCTCTTTGAGATTACATGCGCGGTCGGTGGGTGCGGCCGGGCTATCGTCGTCACTGCAGCCGTCTTCTTCTTCAAGGTCGTGATTGGTCGTAACTTTAAGAACAGAACTGCTGACACAGCGCATGAACACAATAACGTAGCGAGAAGAGCACCTAATGTTGCAGCGAATCCAGGTGTAGTCATACAAACGAGACCCGGCGTGGGAATCACTTTAGGTGCAGTACTTTCTTCTGAAGTATCCATATTTAAGTCGCCCGCAGACACCACTCGAATCACTCGGTTTACACCAACTTCCTTCTCAGGGGACGCTCGTCGTTGTCTCCTCACTCGCCTTTCATCGCGTCTAGCTTCAATACCAACTTGTTGGTAAGCATCAATCTGAGGTGGTCCATATTCAGCGTGAGGAGCGATTACATTAGGATTTCCATCTGAGCACTGTTCTGGACATCTGTATCTGCAAATCTGGATAGTACATTGGAAGTGCACTTCCATTGAGTCGGGGAACTTGAATGCTTGGAAGTGAGCATATGACAATACGCTAGCGCTGGCTCCGAAGTTCTTGATCTTTGTGAATCTAGACATTAGCTTTGGTCGGGTTACACAGCCTCGCCTATCGACTAATTGTATAGGAGCGCGTTGACCATCGTGAGCAACACAATCTCGGACCAACATATCGAATTTTGCATCATCATCCTTAATTGCCAGAACCATTGTCATGGTCTGTCCAATCTTCACAAGACCAGATACCTCGGAAGCCCACGGTCCCTTGCCGACTTGAATTTGCATCCAGCATCCAACATTGTCTCCAGCAAAGTCAGCACGGACAACATCCAGCATATCTACTGGGAATGGTCGGAATGTGACTGCCTTTTCATATTGATCGTGCCACGTACACCTTAGTTTTCGTGCTTGATCCCATACTTCCTGCACTTGTGGATCGTATTGTATAACTATGACGTTTTCAAAGTAAGTTCCAGCTGCCGCTACGTCTCCTCTATACCTTGGGTCGCCGCTGCCAGCAGTACCACAAGCATGTGCACCAATTTCAAACGAGGCGGAAGTTCTTCCTAGATTTGGTGGGAGATGTACACACTGATGGTTAGAGTAGTGTCCCTTAGAGAACACGATACCGAAGAAAGGTTTGTCGAAACTGAGGAATACTCTCATTGCGTTCTTCTCGCATTTCACGTCTAGAGAAACAATTTTGGGCATGTCCGGGGCGGGTGCTGGCCAGACATCACCAGCTCCACTGAAGACCTTGTCGCTGGCTGCAGTCTGGGAATCAGCGGGGGGTGCGGGAGGCGGTGGTGGTCCTCGGAAACCAGGGCCGACATCGTTTTTGTGGTGGTTCACTGGAGGACCCAGTGCAAACGGCTTCGAATGGATTTGATGATGGTTCGGGATTCTCGGCATGCCTGAAACGTGACAAAACTTTGTGTTACTTTATCTACAACGACAAAGAATATTTTGTAGTAAAGTTAAATAATTTTTATGTTTTAATAAATAGTGACGTTATAAAAGCCTTAAAAATCTTTGCGAATTTATTGGCGAATTTGCTTGTAAAAAACTAAATAAGTTTTTCGAAATTTATTTATTTAAACTTTATACTAGACGTGGCACATAAGCTTACTTCTTGCAACAAAGCTTAAAGAATTAATCTAAGCTTTGTTGACTGCAAGAGATCTGTCAAATTGGATTTATTAATTGATGATTACAACGGTTTCCATACCTAACGGGTGATGCGCCTGGTGATGCGGTGGGTTCTGTCTCCGGTTGTGCGGCGGCGGTGCGGGCGGGGGAGGTCCATTATACGCGTGGCTCGGTGTGTCTCGTTCCGAAGACTCCATCGCGAGCTGGTCTCCCGAAGGTTCAGCTGCACTGCTGGCATCGGGGCCGGCGCCTCCACTGCCGCCTCCGCTTTCGTTCGATGATTGGTCACTGAGAGTGCCGCTCTGAAAAATATTAACAAAGTCCATTAATTAACTTGAACAATGAAAAGAATTTTTATCTTGCTCGCTCATGATTTCGAACATAACTTCATTCTTGTGTGTGTAGTCATTGTAGGCAGTTTCTGTTTATGATTTCACATTTTGGTAGTTTTCTTTAATCTTTATTACACTTTCTTTACGTTGTCTACTACACCATAGCGTGATGTAGAAGATGTGTGAAATCTCAAGTGTGATGACTTTTTGAAGTATCACTTTTCCTTTCGACCCAAATAAAGAAAACCGTAACAAAACTAGTAGACATGTTAACCGCAAGTAAATGGGTTTCTCAAATCTCATAACTTATGTCGACACGGAAAATTTCTTGTTTTTTCGTCCACGCCCAGCTTTCACTGTACAAAGTAGGTATTATTTTAAAATGTTATTTAATACGACACACTGACCGTTCTACGACACATCAAAGGTTACGCGACAAGTTAAACACTCGTTCGAGGTCATGGACAAAGAAATGCAGATGATTGTGCATTTTAACGACGGCATGAACCTTTAAAATAATAAAGAATTCTTGAAAAACTACTCAATGGATTCCTGTCATCTCTTCTTCTCTCCATAAATATGTACAACGGGATTTATTACATCTCATCAAAATGTAAAAGGTAATTTATTTGAAACGGACCAGGATTACAAGGAGAGATTAGGCCATCGGAATCCCTTTCATTACTTTCGCTAACATTAATAAATCTGCCACTTTACCCAGTAATAACCAGCTTCCTTAATTACATATTTGAAGAGCAATTACTCATAAACTTGTATCGGCTTATAGTATCAGAAGTTTAGTGATACAGCTTCCTGGGACCACAAATAGTAACATGTGAAAGTTGTACCATAATTTGGATCCCGTTCTTAATTCATCGGGTCGATTTGGTTTTCATATGTTTTCCATATCAACGAGTTTCGGATATTAGATGAACCGGCTATACGGAATTTCTTGTTATAATTCGGTTTTTTATGTTGCTATTTCGTTTAGGTGCGGCTTTTAGCTTTTTGGGTCTCTAGGTTGAATATTTTTGCCATTTATAATGCGAAAATATGTAGTCGGAGAAAGACTGGGCGGAGGCGAATTGTTTTGTTAAATACTTTGCAATTTGTACTTATTTGGAAGTTATATTGTAACCAGGTCTTTAAGTTTTTCTTTTTCTTCATTCTTTCTTGCACGTACGTCTCCATAAAGATCTAAGCTTAGAAACGTGCAAATCGCTTCGTCTTTTTTTCTGTTGTGACTAACCGACCATGACCATTGACCATTGAGAAGCCTGTAAATAGTTTAATTAAAATAAGTGCTTTGAATTTATCCTTGTTACAAATCTTTGAGTGTGTATCTTTAGGCAGTATCTTACTTACAAAATTACCTTTCTCATCACATTAGCCGTCCTCAATATCGATAGCTATGTTATTAATAGATATCATATAAAGTGGGTGTCGCGTCTACAGCAACTACTTTATAGGACGGATCGTCAACAGTTTTACAACTCTCATTTGTATTGCCGCTGGCTAAGAAATTAGAAAGTATTGGTCTCTTAGATATGTTCTTCGATAAAGATTTATTCGAGGGGTTATGCCTCCAAGTGATTCCAGCAATTATTTCTCAATGGGATACACGGGTTCGTCTATAGAAGATTGATACGCGTTACGTAATATTAAGAGAAAGTTGTTAGAAGAATTTTATTGAGTTAGATTATTAACGTGTGTGGTAATCTTTTTATTGTATAGTTAATGTTAGGGAATTCTATTTTATTGGTTTATCTAAATCACGTCATTACTCATGTTGGAAAAGTTATTATTCATCATTAGTAGGTAAAACTTATCAGTATAGTGTTGAGGTATTTTAAAATTTTCATCGTAATAGGATCTAATATTATGTCCTGAGATAGTGAGACCGAATCGTGACTGATGAAACCATGGAGTTTCTTGCCGGTTCTTCTCCATAGGAAACGACCAATTTCGAACCGTGCACAAGCTTCTGACGTTTTATAAGTGCCCATGTAGGCCTATGTGAAATAAAAAACTTTTGACTTTGACTTTGAAGAGAGAGTAGGACAAACTGGATAGGTTTTGCTTGAATTCCAAGAAGGATGCGTGGGCTCGTGAAAAATGGAAGATGTGCAGAGAGGAAAGCAAAACTAGCAAAACTTATAACTATTGTGTGTTCAATTTTAAATTTTGTAAATGTATCAAGAACCTTTATCATGGATAATAATCAGTTCCGTTTTTGTTCAGTTTTCTCACATTATTCTAAAATATAAATTTTGACCTAATATTATTTTTACCGACCTACATCCGACAAACATTGAAATAGAGTTGCAACGTTGCAAATATTTCAAATGCTCTATAGCTGCTCAAATAATATAAAAAATGAGGATGTAGATTGCCTTACTGTTTTTTTGAAAGTCAGCGTTTGAAGCATATCTATACACTTAAGTCATGAGTTTATTATTGTCAAAAGTATAATGCCCTATGTAGTGAAATTTCCTCGATACTTCGACTAAAAACAACATAAATACGCTGTCAACAACAACAAACAAAAAAAGATCTACAAGAAATCCATAAGCCGCCAAGAGCGTAGATCCCGCATCTTATAAGGTATTGTGATTCAGGTCCGACTTAGGTGCGCCGAGTCAGTGTGTCAGCCCGGTCATTGATCCCCGCGGACTAATTTTACTTTCAGTAAATTACTGAAGACCGTCTCCGGTGGCTAAGGCACTGTGCTCTTGATCTGATTTTATTTACTGGGTTGTTTGGTAACATTGTTTGCAGGAATGGAGAAGTGGTCTAGAAGATATTGTTATTGCTTGACGGTGGATTTTAGGAATGTCGGAACTAATTAGAAATTATGTGTCGATATCCCATAACTTCGATATTTTTTCGACAAGCTTCGTTTTCGAATTTTTTAGTGTAAAGAGTCTTCTTTAGATTGATTTCCGTTCTTAGCTTCGAATATTTTCTTAGCTTTGTTTCTACTAACACGAAGCGGATGTTTACAATGTGACCATACTACATAGCATAACTTGATAGCATAATCACTACTAGGACTCAGGCCTCCTCTTTACGAAAGGGAATAGCCCGTGTCCTACCACGTGGGCCCTGTTCTCGTGGCCCTGTACAATTTGGTAGTGACACACGTCTTTGAATTTTAGGATTTAGGACATGTCAGTTTGCCTCACGCTGTTTTCCTTCACCGTTTTGAGAGCAGTCATGATGAAATAAATTACACAAATTAATAACACTGGGAGCAGTGGTGCCCTAGTGGTAACGGCCCCGACTTACATGTTCGTACCCAGCCAGGCGCATTATTTTGTGTAATTTATTTAAACCATATAGCCCACACAGTATCACATAATCTTATAGATTTCAAAGGGAGTTCTTAATTTTCCCTTCTGTTTCATGCGCTCAACTAGGTTTTTCTGTGTTGTATTTTAGAATTACTTGATATTTGACGTAAAAGTATATTGGGCAAAGGTAACAAGTAAAGTTAATCAGCATTTTCCTGCACTTGGCTCATGTTACTTAAGGTCGCCGTAACACGTTTTTTCTTCCATTCTGTCTTGTCAGCCGTCACTCTGTCACTGACTCCCTTTCCTTTCATATCATTTCTCATATAATCCATCTGAATTAGGAATAACAATTTCACAAAATCCCTTTGACCCGTTTCCCTTCGTTAACATTTCATGACAGATTAATTTCACTTTAAAAACTTGACCAGTTTTGCTAACGCCAAAAAACAATTACCAATTTAAATTTTCGTTAGCAAAACTCATAATAAACTTGTCACTAACAGGGTGAAACATCCATTTGTCGTTTGCAACAAAACTGAGCAGGATTTAAAGTCCGATGTGTGTCGTCGCTGTAGGTCGCACAACGACCGACTCGAAAGCCAGCTTTTACTCTTTCTTCGACACCTGCCTATTGTCATAAACTGTCATGACTAGTGTGCATTTCATTAGGTGGTGTATCTTTAAAATCACGACCTGAACTTCTTGTTCTAAGGGCCGGTTCGTAATTTCTAATTTTACTTTGTAATTATGGGTAAACGATTCGGAATGTGTGTGGGCTGGTTTCTATCTAGGTGAGCTTCTTGACCTTTTTAATTGATGGAATTTTTTGAAATATATTTCTTAGTGTCTTCTTGATGGCTTCAACTATTATATCTATTGTATCTAAGCTGCTTAGAATATTAGTCTTCATAATCCAACTCGCGGTTTCTGATTTGTTATTGAAAAAATGGAATATAGAATTTGTCATATCTACTTCAAGCATGATATTAAGAAGTGGAATTCCTTGCCGGAATCTGTATTTCCTGATGGCTACAACCCGGGAAGCTTTAAGTCAAGAGTGAATAGGTCACTTTTAGGTAAGCGTACTCCATCGTCGGCCATATCGTCGCTTTCCATCAAGTGAGATAGCAGTCAAGAGCGAACCCTATCAACAATAAAAAAAAAACGTAAATTACCAAACTTTTTAAAGTAAGGTTCAACATCAAATTCTCAATTCAAAAACCGGGTAAGTCAAAATTCTACTTGTATTCAAGACACATCACCACTGAATGGTAATATTTCCTACAATGTATGTTTTGTAATCGGGTTCAGTAGCCTTCTTACTTTCCCTTCTTAGGGTAAACAGGTAAATAGTGGACATAGGCGGAACTCGCTACGTCCGTCAGCGCAGTGGGTCGGTGTGCCCATATTTGGGGGTTCTACCTCATGACCGTATTAGATTCTATCTCTGACTGTTTTCCGATATACTGTGCTGTGCTGTACCGATTTTAATATTGATTAAATGGACTGCTTAAAATATTTGCGATGTTAAGGGAGTCACTTTAAATTGTATTTTCCATTATTTTTTTTTAGGTTTGAAGAGAAAAAAAAATGTGTTTAATTATTTTTTTATTACTAATAGGCTCTCGTTTGACGACAGCGTAATGCATTCGCAGTGGTATACGCTTGTCTAAGAGTAACCTATTCATTCTTGACTTAACCTTTCGTATGCCGTAATTAGAGACAATTAAAAAGTTATTGTATCCCACGTGGATCCGCGTTCCGGCCATACAACGGGAAGCCCTATTGGAAGAAGATTTGGAAATCTAAGGCGTTGTACAAAAAAAACTCATTAAACTAAAATGTACATAATTATCTTTTTCTATTATATACATAAATAAATACGAGTAAATGTTAATTAATATGCTAAGGCGAACTCAACCCAGAATTTTGGGTTTCTTACAGCAAACCTCTGAGAAAGAAGAGAGAAGATTTTACATAAGATAATATACATAAGTATTATAGTATAACATTATAGTTATTGGTAGGAAGTTGTTGGTATTTATAAATAATTAGCTTTTGCCCGCGCGGCTTCGCTCCCGCTTTTCCCTACTCCACCCTACTAAACCCTACTCTATCCTATCCTACTCTACCCTACTCTACCCTACTCCACACTACTCTACCCTATCAAACTTAACATAAACCATCTACTAAATAGTCCGAACAAAGCCTAAACATTTGGTTTGTATAGGTGAGCCCGTTCTAAGTTATAAAATTACAACGAGAAGTAGCATTGATTTTTATATGAATAGATTATATTATTTATACATAAATTGTCTATTTTTTTAAACCGTTACAAATTCAGAAATATAAGCTAACTATAATTACAACATTGTATGCTTTCGCTATTCCAAGGCTCATAAAAATGCTTTTACCATATACAACCATAACTCAAACGATCATTGACTAGAAAATCGTTCGCATTTAACTAAACGACGTACTTATATTATTATAGCAATTTTTGTGAAAATACGCGAACGCAAAGCAAACAGTCGATACGGTGATATCTTAGCGGTCACTAGTGATGTGCCATAAACGGTATCGATTATATTAATTAACTTTCCACTGATCTGGGATCTAATTAAGAAAAAAAGTATATACATATATGAGTTTATTCCGCGAGTCGTAAAAGTCGTTAATGGGTTACTTATATTCATATTGAAACTCAACTTTGAGTTAAGCTCATCGATGTACGTGAACTCTGTTATCCACATATTTTGTAATTTTTCATGGTGTTAGAATTAAGAATTAAAATTAGAGTCACTGGACTGAAATCATCGTAATTTCAACCGAAAGATATACACTGCTGGACATAGGTCTTCCCCAAAGGGGGGTCTTCGCAGGTAAGAAGGCCTATACGTACAAAACGTTTTGGGCACACTTTCATCTTGTGTCTATCTGCAAGCTGTCTCTAGGTTAGCTGTCTAAGGAGTGGATTTTCCTGATAGATACAACCCAGGGGCCTTTAAGTCAAGAGTGAATGGGTTACTTGAAGGTAAGCGTGCTACATCGTCGACCACATCATCGCTTACCATCAGGTGAGGTAGTGATCAAACGTGAACAATAATAAAAAAAAGTATCTAAATAAATATAGGAGAGGAAGACTAAAACAATAGGGTTCTCGTTGAGCTTTTATTGTTGAAGTAGAAAATCATCAAATAACTCTTCTTGGTCTGCGTGGCGTGATGGGGAGTATCAGACATTTAACGACAACATATAATACTTCTTTGCATCGTGCAGTCGGGTATTAATAGCAATTGCACCTGAATTAGGCCAAGCCTCTAAAAATTAGTATGTTAAAATTAAACACATATAACTTTGCTTTCACATTATTTCTTCAGTATATTAATTTGCTTAACTCTTTGAATGCCGTAATTAGAGACACAATAGAAAGACAATTGCTTATGTCGAACTGTGTAACATAAGACATTCAAAAGGTTAACTACAACGAAGAGTTATTACACCTATACAAAAAATAGTAGTTTTTTAATTAGTACAAAAAAATGATGGCCTATCTGTACCCGTTACTGATCATATTTGTGTAGTCAAAATGGAAATAAAAAAACGAAATCCCAAAATTGACTACGTGTCTTAATTGGTAAATTCATATTTGAATCAATAATTCCTAAATATTGCTACTAGAAAATACTACACTCACTCAGTGATTAATTATGAATGAATAAATGACGATGCCTGTGCAATATTTCCATGTATTGAGTGACATTTTGGGATATAAACAAACGCTAATAACTTTGCTGTTTATAAATATTATCTATTGAGACTTTGTTTATGTAATAAGAAGACCTTTTCTAATATGCCCTTGAAGTATTTGTAAAAATGAAAAAATAATTATAATTATACATACCTTCACAATTACATCTATTGCACAGCCTAGCACAAACTCACAAAAGCGTGATGCATACTTTCATGTGAGCGCTCCACTTCCACGATACGGTTTACTATTCGAATTAATATATTTGTGGTAATTAACTGTTTTGTTGAGCGTACATACAGTTTAATAAAGAAAGACAGAAATGGCCGGTAAAAGTCTCTCTCATTTCTCTAGTTTGTGGTTATCGTGTAAAATATGATCGTACGTGTGTGTTGGATATTATACGCCATTTTGTTTATTAAGCTAAATACACTGGATTATAGTTGCTTTCTACTATTTACTTTATAATATTCTTGAATGTGTACATGGTCTCTTGTTGTTGTAAGTTGTATGCTTCGAATAGTTTATAGTAAACGATTGAAATAGCAACTTGTTGATTTTTCTTTTTACGAGCTTTTATTTACAATGCAAAATTATTATGACATAATGCTGATCTGATGATGGAACCGGAAGGTGGCCATAGGAACTTGGTAGTTAAACGACATAACTCCACCGAGTTTGGGCTCGTATGATTCGTCTTGAAGAGTATTAATTATACAGGTATACTGCGGTTTAAAAGCTTGCTATGAAAAAAATATTTTCATTAAAGACTTGTTTAAATATATGTTAAAGTAGCATTGTACTGGTGAAACATTTTTTACAATATTGGTTCAGTATTTTTTAGTTTATTCATCAAATTAAATCTTTTCTCTTTATGATGTAAGTACGGAAGTACTAAATTTAAAGAGAAATATTAAAAGTATAAAAGTAATAAATATAAAATATTAAAAGAAAAGATATAAAAAGTGTTTTCTTCACAAGAATATAATGCAGATGTTAATTTACAAAACCAAACTGACAACTCTACTAACTCAACGCAACTCAACACAACAGCTCAACCAAACACAACAACAACTCAACTCTAACTAATCTTATCTTATCTAAACACAACAGCTCAACCAAATACAACAACAACTCAACTCTAACTAATCTTTTCTTATCTAAACCCAAAGCTCTGAATTAAGAAATATTATTTAAAAGAAAAATGTTTCACGTTCATTAGATGGGTAATTGACATGTTTTGTTCCGTTTAAAAGCACCAATTTAGATATTAATTAAGTATATTAAATTATTCAAATCACGCGTGCCCGAAGCGCGCTCATTAGCACGCTCATAATACATTACGATGACAATCTCTCATTAATGGAGATTAATGCTGTACTGAATTATATTTATTTTGATATTCACGAGCCCATTTGATGAAAATCTGATAGAACTAGAACAAAACTTGTTGTTTGTGATATTCTTAACTAGCACCTAAGAGGTTGCAAGTGTTTTATCAAATAACCCTGTATATTGCCGTGAAGTGAACGATATTTTATTTAAAAAATAAGTGAATGAATTTTCCTAAAAATCAATTAACAATAATGTAATTAAAAATAGATATTCCACATTTTGATAGACAATCGGGTAGATATTTATATTCTCTTAAGCTTAAATAATAAAAAGCGTTTTTAGCAAACACTCCAGGAGCGCAATAATTCTGTAGCCGGATCTTAGACTATAACTCAATTATTTTTGACAGTTTTCACCATATTTTTTCTTACAATCCCCGATTAGCAACAAAATACAAGTATCAAGTAACGGATATCCACAATTTTCCTCGTTTTCAAAAGCGTACCGATCCGTTGGTACGGTCCGATGAAATCTTAATCACACCAATCTTACATGGTCTGTTAATTTACGTTTAATCATCTATATGAACTTGTATAAGATTTGAAATCGACCGTAGAAGACGGATAGCCGTTACAATAGAATAGATTTTTATTGTGGACCGGGATTATTCCCGGGTCTGTATTGAGAACGATTACTTTCAAGGGACCGAGATAGACCTTCTATAAATCGCTAAATATTTCTGCTTTACTTTTTGGCTTATGGATTGAAGTCACAAATACGGACATATTTATAAGGATAAAACAGGTCTATGTACGTCAATCTGCTAGAGTTACAAGGGGATGTAAAGTATACAACGCAAGTCTGACTTTTTTTTAAGGTAGGAAATCATCCAATGCCTTTGGGTGGGTCCTGCCCCACGGTCGTGAGAGCCTTTTATCAACTAAAATGCACTACTGTCCCTTCTTTGCCTTAGTACCAGGGCCCCGTGGTCCTTTTTCGCATCATCCATGGCCCCAGTAGGCTTCGATTTTGTTAGGCCCCTACGGTTGCTGACATCTTCTTGAAGCGCGCTTGGAACACTAAGCGCAGTCGACGACGCACAAGTCTAACTTGCATTGTATAGTTTATGTAATTTTTAATGCGTGTTTTAGATTTCCAAGTGGCGCACAATACCGACTGGGGCACGTATGTCTGGTTTATCATTTAGACATGGCCAACTGTTTTTCTGTTTATTTGATTATGGGATATGTTGGTGTTTCCAAAGTCACGGGTTCATAAATGAATTGTTAGTCTCCAGATTTGAATTTATTTTTTAGAAAGTAGTTCTTTAGTCATATTATCTAAATCTTTATGTATGTTTAAGAAAAAGACGAGGGGATTATTCAAGATGCATCCCAATAAAAATTATCCTACCACCTGCGCCATTCACGGGCACTGGATGAGTTAAGTGATTCAACTTATTTAAGACAAGCTTGACATTAGTTTCTTTAAACTTTGCTAGTGATTTACACTAATAATATAATAAAGAGGTAATGTTTGCTTTTGTCGTTATTTTTGTTTGTAGGAGGTAATCTCTGAAAGTACTCGTTTGATTGCGTTAATTTTTTTTCACCGGTTGACAGTTGCTTTATTCCTGAATAACATAAGCTACATTTAATGAACGCAGACAAAGCCGCTGGCAAAAGCTAGTCAAATATATAAAAATAAAACGAGATCAAGTTTAAAGAAATAAGTTTTCCAAGAAAATAGTTACAACATTTGTCAAACACGAAAAACTTTACATTTATACCAAATATCAACTATCTACGCATATATAACAGAATATTGATTAAAGCTCTGTCCATTATTAAATACTACAGAGCTGTCCAAGCGAATTGGGTCACTATAAACAACAGATTTGATTTAACTGAAATCCAGCACGATATACACACAGAGATACAATCACTATGATATACACACAGACATACAATTCACAAAACCGCAATGCTCCAGATATATTCAATTTGAACACCGCTCTGCCAAGGAATGAAGTTCGCTCGGTGCGATAACGTTTACATTTTTATCGATAAATTGAAACGTGCCAGCGACATCCCTAGTTGCAAACTTTTGTTAAATAAGAAAAGTTAGTTTATGTACTTATAATAAACTTTCCTCTGACTTTTTCGTTGCCTTGAAATATGGATTGGTAATTCAGTACTGTAGTCAATCTGGTTCTATAGGAGAACAAAATAAATTACCTAGTTGACTACATTTTTTTATTAACTATATTCCGTTGCCCCCTATTAGGAATTTGTCTATTAGTGCGTTCACAAACATTGAAATTCAAAACCTCCAGATTCGGTTGAACTATCTATAGGCCATTCATGCATCGGGCTTGCGGACAGTGAGCAATGGGTAGCTCGCTGTCCGGCCGTCCGGTAACCGTCCGGACCAAGCCCAAGTCGTCGACGGCGCGCGCTGTTGCCGCGCGCCTCAAGGAGTTGTCAGCAACAGCAGGGGCCCAGCCAGGTCGAAGCCTACTGGGGCCAGGGTTATCCGAAAGGGCGCTCGAGCCCCGGTACGAAGGCTAGAAGGAACGGGATGGGTTTTTTAGTCAGTAAGAGTCTGACACTATCTCCCACTCCGCCCAAGAGCGGGGGTTGTCATAAGATGATTTTTCACATCGAAAAAAAAAAAAGGCCATTCATGCATGGAAGACATTCTAATAGGCACCGGTATACATAAGTATAGAAAATAATTTTGTAAGCAAAACCCTACTACTATGTACCTGTGTTTAACCAAGAGAACGGAAACCGTACGGATATGATACGCAGAAGGTATGGTCACTAAAATTGTTATCATACACCGCTGATACGTTCTAGTGGCTCTCGCAGTAATGTTGTCCGCTCTTGATACGTTCCTATCACGGGTATTTTAGAGGTATGAGAGGTGGTACGCATACTTCACTTGAAAAGGGAAGATTGTCTGACCAGACGAGTGTCTGGGAAATTATTGCCTAATAACCATCGGGCTTATTGAAACAGATGATTCTTCGACCAAATGAGCGTTGTGGTCTGAGCAACTGTCCAATAACTATAGGGCAATTTTTGGACTGATTTACTTATAATGTTCAAATTGCGCGGAGAACTTTGATATCGCGATGTTGGATTTGTGAGACGTCAGGCCTTTAGTTCGTATACAGTGGCATAGATGTCGCTGCAACATGGTACACTGTAGGCAAATCTTTTAAGATAAATAAGAATAGGTATCTAATGATTGCATGTTGTGGAGATGAGATTGTCGAGATGGGTGTGTGGTGTGACGAGAGTGGATAAAGTGAGAAATAAGTAGGTATATTAGAGGAACTTTGAAAGTGGCCAGTGACTGAAAAGTTGAAAGGGAATCGTTGGTTTTGGTATGGTCATGTAAAGAGGAGGGATGAAACGCATGTTACTAAAAGAGTTATGACTATACATTGAGAGGGAGAGAGAGGCCAAAGAAAAGCTGGATGGATTGTGTGAGAAGTAATATGAAAGAAAAGGCAGTGATAGCGCGATGACAGGACAGATTGGAAGTAGAAAAAAAAATTGTTGCACCGACCCCAAATAAAATGAGACAAGGGCAGGAAAATGAGAAATAGGTACCTCATGATTTATGAATGAAAGATTACTCTTGAATAAGCAGAGAAAGTAAACAATACTTAGGTACCTACCTAAAGTCTACATTTAATAGTGGGAGGTATCGCCCCGCCCAAACAATAAGAATTAGCATGAACAAATAGACAGTCCCATGTTATTCATAACCATTTATTAAACAATAGGCCTTTCTTCCTTTCTATTGGTTGAATTAATTTGGTAAAGAGTACGTGAGTTGATTTTGTTATAGCATCGGTTTTATTGGTACGTCATTAGTTTAGTTTACTGACCAATAGCTATTAATTAGTTTGGGCCACGAGCGTGTGTTCAAAGGCCGCCATTTGAGTCAAAGGTTGATTCGCACTGCAAGAAATAGAGGCTGTGGTGGTTTAGTGGTGACGCCTCAAACTTACAAGCTGTAGGCAAACCCAGCCAGGTGCATTACTTTGTGTAATCTATTTGATATTACGAGCATGGCAGTTGAGAGTTTGTCATGCTCACTCAAATGTCTCGCTGTTGGTGGCACGTGTTATTGGGTCGTTCAGTTCCCTTCAAAATGGTTGAGCTGAGTGGGGCTGATGCACGCGTCATGCTCGTGAACGGGTGCCGTCTATCTTTTAATTATTTTACATTTTTATTTCACTGTCGACATTGTGCTCACATGATAGAAGCAACAAGTACTATGTAACCAAGCATTATATGTAACACATAATTTGATTTAAAAGAGTGTCCATGGAGTTTACTCTTTGGAACGTGCAATTTAGCTTCACTTTTCTTGGACTGACCGACATTTGACTATTCAAAAGTGCCTGTAAATGGTCTATTTGAAATAAATGCTTTGATTTTGATTTTTTGATTTTTTTGATTTAATCGCTATTGTTCTCGAAACGGTGAAAGAAAACATCGTGAGGAAACTGGCATGTCCTAGACTCAAAAATCCGATCCATTAATCTGTGCTGAGGCCGCGTGGTGAATTCCAGCCAATTCCCTCTGCATGAGAGGAGGCCTAAGTTCCGTTAGGAGGAAACCACTGCGCCCTATAATGTATTTTTTAGTTTGCGATCGAGAGTAGAATAGAATAAACTTTATTGTACACCAAAATAGTAACAATTCTAGACCTAGATACGTTTTTAGATGCATTTGTACACAAATATTATAAAGAGGTAAAGTTCGTTTTTTTTTTTGTACGAGGTAATCTCCGAAAGTACTAGTCCGATTGCTATTTTTCTTCACCGAAAGAAAGCAGCTTTATTCCTGAGTGACATTGGCTAAGTTTTATGTACGTGGGCGAAGCTGTAGGCAAAAGCTAGTAATTTATTTATTTCAAGTTATTACCTAAAAACGTTCAATGCTACTTACAAGCTTTTATAAAGACACTAGCACCGACCGAGGTAATCTTTCTAAAAACAAAGTATAAGATATAAATTACTAAAATTACAATGCCTAGCTTTTCATCCTAAAATGATAATATATTTAGGTAAGAATATTACCTATGAATAGCTGTAGACTAAAGCTTTTGTGTTAGAAGCCCGTGACTCTTTTCTTCAACCTTACACTTATAAGAATTAACTCTCAAATAGGTACTTCTTTTCTATATAAAGAGAAATTTAATATTTAATGTTCACGGCCTTTCATATAATCATGAGTCGTCTATCAATAACAGCCAAAACCTATTTTGGCCCAATCTATCTCACGGCTAAGTCCCAGCAGTGGTAGCAATTTGGGCTTTTCACGTTTTATCTACTAGATATTTTTGTGAGTGTGTGTGTGTGTATGTTTGATACTTTTTCACGCTCGACTGCCTGAAGGGAAGACGATGAAACTTGGTGTACGGGTAGAGTCCTAGAATAATCATAAGATATTTTTTTATCCTAGGAGTATGTTCTCTTGGTATATTTTTTTATTATCATGCTGGGGAAGTCACTGGCATGTGTTTAGAAATATATAAGTAGACTTATCAGTTGTCTAGTACTCATAACACAAGCTCTGCTTAGCTTGGGACTAGACGGCGATGTGTGATAGTTGTGGAACATAATTATTATATTCTGTCATGTGTAAGAAAATAATACAAAATAATCTCACCATATGTAATATGAGCAGGACGCCTATAGCCAAGCCCCGTCGAAGTCGCATCTGTGAACAAATAAATTTCTAACATTAGTGGATAGTTTCATTTCAAACACCGTGGGAATTGTCTAAAATAATGTCACAGCTTTCTTAAACTACCCTAATCTAACAGGGTTGATCGAAACTGTCGTATATATCCAACACAATTAATCTCAAATACCGTCAATGGGGAAAAAGGAAAGGGAAAAGGTATTTACAGGACAACTGTCCCTAAACAAGAAATATTTTTATTTTGTTGTATGACAATTTATATGTTCGGTATTGACTGTTAGTCTATAAGGCAAGATATATGACACAATAGTCACTGTCACTAACCGGGACAGTACGTTCAAATGTACATATTTTGGTACTGTAAGGACCGATGACATCGTTTTAGAGCCTGGTATAGGTATTAGTAGCGTAGTAACAATTGTCATGCGACGCTACGCCTCGCTGTTGGAAAGGAGCGCGTGTTTGACGCGACTGCAAGGAAGAAATAAGTGTTATGGGTTTACAAGGACATACACATCACATACATACACATACAACCTAAGTAGAACTTAGATTTTTATATAATATAAATAAAGTGAACACGCGAGACATTTTTCAAAAATTCTTTATTTGTTCATAGTCCATTAGCGCCTCGCTCAGGAAAGAGCATTGTTATGTTATCGTGTTTACATAGATCTTGAATCTAGGATATAATTTGACAATGGACCTAGTCGTAGATTGGAGAATATTTTGAGCAAATAGCAACAAAATTTTTACCTGGACATTAATATTATAGTTTTTGAAACGATTTTTTCCTGTACCTAAATGTGTCTACGCAAAATGAAATAAACCTTCAGATTTTACTGTATAAACAGCACATTCATGAATAAAGCATAAACGGTAGCTGAAGATAACTTTAATATTTTCTTGAAGTTTTACTCGAATTTCAAAGTCAAAATGTAGGAGAGGCAGCTGAATATTTTTCACACATAGCGACAGAGTGTTTTTATGCTAATATTTCGTAAAATACACACGTGAGATAGAGAAATTCTTGAGAAAGTTAAACAATGTATGTGTAGAATAAAATGTCCACACACGAATTCGCCATTGTTAGGTTACTATCCAATTGTGAATAATATGTAATTACAGAATCAAAATGACGTGTAAGAACTCATTGTGAAGAACAATATAGGATTAGGAGCATTTACGGCGAACACTGCGAGTGATAGTGTCATTATCTCATACAATGTTCATTAACACAAGACTAGAATATGCTGGCCTCTAATTGTTCCACCTTTCTATACAATTCAAAGTCTGCTTATACTAGTAAGTATAACTTTATAAGTCGTAGTGTGTACAGTGAACACCCATCATCAGTAGGTTCTCATAATGGACCCACTTTGTCAGCATCTTGGTACAGTTTCCAACGATGTAGGACGGAATCTGGTGCCGTATTGTGATTTTGTTTCCACGACAGTATTTCTCTGTGAACGGTACCTGCATACTACCATTTTGATTAGTTGCGATTTTAGCATTGTTTTAGTGTGTTCAACTGTAAAGTTCATATTTTACAAGTCAGATAGAAATGTACCATTAAGTTCCTTTCTTGTTGGCATGAATTAATATATATATATATATATACCACAATGCTTTTTACTATTTACATGCTTATGTGGCAGATTCGATTCCTGCATGGAACTAATATTTGCATGTTGCAATATTTATATATTGTCTTGAGGTAGTTGTTCGGGGTCTAGGTGTTTCTAATGTGAGGTTAAAAACAATAAAAATGCCTGTTACCTACGCTGTAGCTTTTGCCCGCGCGGCTTCGCTCCCGTTCTTCCCTACTCCACCCCTATACCCTACTCTACCATACTCTACCCTACTCTGCCCTACCCTATCCTACTCGACCCTACTCTACCCTACTATACACTACTCTACGCTACTCTACCCTACTCTACCCTACTCTACCCTACCAAACTTGACGTAAACCATTTACTAAATAGTCCAAATAAAGCCTAAAAATTTGGTTTGGATAGGGGAGCCCGTTCTTGAGTTATAAAATTACAACGAAAAGTGACATTGATTTTTATATATGTATATAGATATTTTATATTAAGTGTATTGAAGTGAATATTGGCAATATTCATTTCAATTTTTGTGTTATCGTAAAGAACTTCGGGCTTTTAGATCCTTGCTCTCGGTTATATTTTAAAAAGAAATTCAAAAAGTTTTAATAGTCAATTGGAAATTCCGGAAAACATGTTACGGACTTACAGAAAGTACTTTATAAGAAGAAACAGGAAAAACATTCAAGGCTCAAAAAGTCTTAAACGTTTTTCCGACCAAAATAATTGAATTACTTTTCAATAATGAACTCGCAAAACAAGAGTAATTTACCCATAATAGGCTATTTCGCTTGCTTCCATTATTAATTGAAAAGACAAATAAAGATACAAAATTATGGCATTTTTTTAACCATAATTTAAAAAATGGCATAATTTTGTATATACATATTTAGTGAGAGAAAGCAGTGCTGGATTAAACCAGCACAGGGCCCGTAGTAAATTCTACCAAGGGGCCCGCGAAATTTTTGACAAATGAAAACGAATTAACCTCTCAGGCACCAGTGTACCGAATATGGTACATCTCATACGAGCTAATTTATACTTTCTTCTTCTTCTTCCGTCCCTGTTCCCGTTATTTGGGGTCGGGTCTCCTCACTCTACGGCGCCAGGTTGATCTGCTCTGGGTCGTCGGTTTTGGCAATTGGGCTTTCTAGCTAACTTATACCTTAATACCGAGGTGTACCGAATTCCGTGTACTGGTGCCTGAGAATTTAAACCTTCTACATAATTTTTCTTACAGGGCGCAGGGCCCTTAGGTAGTGATAGCCCCATTGCATTTGCTTACGTTGTCTGTATGGATATTCCGGAATTGGTTAGATATAGTATGATAAAGCAGGTATCCTAACCCGTTTTTGTACGACCAACCAGGGCCTCCAGATGCGCGGGGCCCGTTGCATTTGTTATTGCTACGAGGCTAATCCGGCACTGAGAGAAAGGGACACTAATGAAAGTGAGTGTAATAAATGATGTGTGTGTCTACATTCCTTTTTTTGAAGTAGGAAATTATCAAATAACTCTGTCTGCTCGAAGTTTCGCTCCAGTGGAGCGAAGAGTAATAGAATTTTACTGACTATAGCCCAGGTATGTGTCCTTTGAGATGCCCTTTGGGTTCTAGGGCAGCAGTGAATCTTTTAAGCAATCCTGGACCCAGGCATCGGTCCTGGCGGGCCTCGTCAAATATGCTGATAGTTTTTTGAGGCATGAGGTACACTTGTAGCTACCCTTTTGGAGAAGACAGTGCTAGCCTTTTTTTTACGGCATACAATTAAATAAGGCGCAGTTGAATACTGGTACTCCATATAGAGTGACTGCCAATCTGATCTTCACAATCCCGTAACTGGGTAAAATAATGCCCTTGGCCAGTCTGATTGTGATTGTGTCCGATTTCTTAGAGCTTCTGACTATTCTTAACGACGGGAGACTTTCTGGACTTTATGGAGATTCTTGCCGGTTCTTCTCCATATGAAACGACTAATTTGGAACCGTGCACTACCTCCTGACATTTTATACGTGCCCTTGTAGGCCTATGTGAAATAACAAAAAGTAGGATTTTTGTTTTTGACTGTCACAGATCTACAAATGACAGACGACACCAACGGCTTGACATGCTTTCAGAGGAAAAATGTTGATTTAAAGTCCAATTCTCAATATATCTTTAGTGACTTTTTCTAGATTCTCAATAACACAGTATTGCGCATTAGAAATACATCCCAATGTTAAATAAATAACAAATTTATATACAATATACGATACTTTCTTCATAAAATCGTGTGTCCGTTTACTTTGTTCTACAATTTCTTTTATTTCTGATATGTTTACAACTTTTCTCTCTGGCGAATGACTGGACATGAGTAACTTTCATTATTATAATAATAAAATTTATTCTTTATTATAGTGTAAAAGTGTGTGGTGTTATGAGAAAGTGAAGCTAGCTTCGTCATGGTAAGTTTAATTAGAGTTGGGGGTGCGAGATAGATATGATTTCACACCATCAAAACATGAAACGCAATGGTTTAATTGTATAGTTTGATTTAATCATTGGAAAGAAAAATACATGATCGTCGTGAGCTTTTGTAAATTGTGTTACTTTGTCGTTATAACAAAATTTAGATTTAATAAAAATGTAAATGTCTGTGTGTGGCTAGATTGTTTAAACGTTTACATTTGATGATATGTCAATCCTCGTTTGGCCATATCATTGATGTAGGATTTCAATTATATTAAAAGCCTAAAAAAATAGGGTAATCGAACATAGAAATATCATCAAACGTTTAAAACGATTTGCCCAATTTTACTTGACCACACATAGGTAATATGTGCGTGCGTCTATCACGATAAACTCGGAAACTACTGAATGGATTTCCATGCGCTTTTCACGGATTCATCATGAAGGTCAAGATGTAGTTAACATACATATTATAATGGAGAAAAACTGAGAATTTCTAATGATTTCTGACACCCGTGTAAAGCTGGGGCCGCTAGAATATAATAGAATAAACTTACTACAATTTGGTAAAAGAGTGCAAAGAGGTCATAATTAAGTCTAAGTGAATGGAGCATAAATTGTTATGTGCTTTTTCTGATTGCTACACTACAACCTCTGGTATTTAAGTCAAGAGAGAAAATTACTGTATTTCTAGGCAAGCATGCTCCACCGTTGACCACATCATCGCTTAACATCAAGTGAGATAGTAATCAAATTATACAAAAAAACTAGTAAAGATTTAGATATCGTTTTTCGCTTAGCAACACCGTTGCAAAATATTAAAGAAATCTCGCAATCTGATATAGCTATAGGTACCTACTACTAGATATTAACTAAATTGTAATCATCATCTGCATTAGTGCTTTTGCTCACGAAAGATACAATCGCATATTTTAGAGTTTAAATATAAGAATAATAAGATTGTCAGAACAGACTATAAATCAACCACTGAGCTAAGAATAAAAAATTACGATCACGCACATTACATCAAAATACCATCAATAATTTCTAAACTCGAAGCCTTATATTTGCATTCGTAAGGTAACCATGTTTGTTTCACTACGGTCATAAATCAAAGTAAAGTGTATCCTTATCAGAGCTTCGATCTGCCCACTTTCGATTGCCGACGTTGAAACATGTACACATTTTAAATAATGAACCATCTCCCTCCATTAGAAATTGTGGTTCAAGGGTGAATGGGTCAAGACGCAAACTCTTCGATCGAATCGCGAAAGGAATGTACCTTCTTATTTCCCTTTTGCTTCACTAAAAAAGGAAAGTTTGTATACTTCGGTACGTCCTTTCTGAACGGGAATGCCATTATGTTTTGTTTTGTCCCCTCCAACTATCTCAGCCATGTTATTGCGGAAACGTGGTATGTTTAATTAAGGTTCAAGATCGTTATTGTTTTCCGTATGTAATATTGTTTGTGCTTCCGAAATCCGGCTGTCTTTAAGAATAAATACTTACTTTGTGACTATCGTATAAGAGAAAGATATTGTTTCCGATTCATTTTTAATGTTACATATATAATCACTTAAATATTTTATTGTCAGCAGTTAATTTTGTACTCAATGCAGTCAGACTCCGAGTGAAGGGTTGAATTTATTGATGGGTAAATAAACAACAGTTGCAAATGAAGAGATAAACGTATAAAATAACTGCCTAGGCAATCCAATCTCAAACATCTCTTTCAGCACTTTAATAAAAACAAAACACAGCCGGCCACGCCGCTTAATTGGCGGGAGCTCGCGAAAGTAAAGACGTAGGCACACCGCACCACTTTAATCACCGAATTTTGGGCGTTCCCGCTGAACAAGTTGCTTTTCGGGGCAAGTGGGCCGTGGGACCACCGGGAGAAAGTACTAAAGCACTACCGGAACTCTTTGTACAAGCTACTTTAGACTTTTTGCGGTGCATTTTCGCTTGTAAAGTATGCGGTCGCAGTGCGTCCATTGTATAATTACAGGGTGCGGTAGACCCTCAGCCTCAGAAGAGCTTTATTGCACCTTCGCTGATCACTGCGAAACGTTTTTCACTGCGGCCGCGGCCTCTGTTTATTTGCAGATTAACAATTAATAAAACGATCCATTATTTTTATGGCTACACGATTGTTACGAGTTATTCTCGCGAGTTTAAAAGGTGTGGCGATAAAATTTAATTTTAATGTTCCTTTATGATACCGTATTATGTTTTTGGAGAGCATAAAGTGTTCAATTTTACTTTTATCGGGTCGCTAAATGAGTATGAGTGAAAAGGTTTTCATAAATTAGAAAGTGGTTTAGGATACCTATAATGACATTTTTTTTTTTTGTTTTTTTTTCATGTCATCAAATATTGAGTAATATTTTACATGAAATATTTAAAACGCAGTCATAAAATAACGCAAAATCTCACTTTCTACAGAAGGTACACACAGAAATATACACAAATTAAATTCATAATCATTGCATTTTAACTGATCTGGTTCAATTAGGTAGGTACCTTAGATGAGTACGAACTATTTCGAAATTTTCATGTACATAAACATATGAATTAAAACCCATTTAGTCACAAAACTACCATTTAGTGGCGCGATCATGACTTACCTACGTTACATATACAAAATTACCTATTTACCTGTAACAACACTTCCTTATAGTTACGCAACAAACTTTCTTTATTCTCACAAAAAAAAATTACTTATCTAATTAAAAACCAGTGATAAGAACAGGCTGGCTAACTAGGATACATATACATTAAGTTTAAATTAAGACAATTTTTTTATATCCAATGAAATTATTGAGATATTTTTTATAACTTTAATAATCAGGCTTTCTAATTTTTTACAGATAACAACATCGACTTAGCTCTTTACCTGTGCGCGGATTAAAATTGGTTAGCGACTAGGTAGTTTGTTAAGTATCTGACTGCCAAAGTAACAAATATCTAGCTTTTAATGTTCTAAATTGACCCTGACACGTCCCTGTAAATAAACCCACTAAAAATTCAGAATCCCTCGAATGGGGACCTTTAGGGACCAATAAATTCGTTACCGAAAAAAAAGTTGAGAAACATTTTGTCGTTTTACAATTCATGTTAGAGCTTTACAATACAATTACTGAAATTGATATGTGTTCATAGCCTTAAGAAAAAAAAAAGAAATAGCAACTCTTAAAAAAAGTAGATATGAAACAAAAGTCATTATCATCATCATTTCAGTCGATGGACGTCCACTGTTGGACATAGGCCTCCCCCAAGTGTCACAACAATGCACGATCCTGTGTGTCTCGCATTCATCGGATTCCCGCAACATTTACCAGGTCATCGGTCCACCTACGAGGCCTTGCGACGCTGTGTCTTCCGGTACGCGGTCGCCACTCCAGAACCTTTCGGCTCCAACGACCATCTGTTCTGCGAGCAATGTGCCCAAATTAATCAGAACGATTGAAAAAAATAATGAAACAAAAGTAATCAGCCTCAAATTCTATTGGTGGCAAAAAAGTTGTAATTATACATGGAGTTCGGCCACCTTATATAAACATATCTACTTATCTACCAAGCCGGCTGCGTGACAAATATCTTGACTATAATATGTCCTAAGCCGTAATCCTCTTATAACTAATTCTTACAAAGAGAAACAAGTGCCGGTTATGTAATGTAATATGCAAAGTCTAGCCAAGCGTTACAGATTATATTGGACAGTACACTCTAGACATCGCCTTAAGGCGTATAGTCCCTTGAACCATCTGGCCGAAATTATGTGAACGCAACTCTCGCACTCGCCTAGGCGGCAGTACGCAAATCTGTGCATTTATTTGCGGCCAGTAGCGTCCGGAAAGCGCTTTAAATCCATTTTACTCTGCGAGATATTGATTGATTTACATATGCAATGTTCACTTTGAAGAATACTTAACCACCAATTTTTATGTGTAAAAATGTTTCTAAAGGTCCAAGCAGTTTCGAAGGAGTAGGAAAAAGTTGCGAAAAGTTCCAAAATTGCTAAATTTTTTGACAAAAGTATTAATTGCACGAAAAAATCAAATGTTGATATTATTATTCATGAATCTATAATAAACATATATTTTTTTCAAACCAATTGACCAAGCCGTTACGGAGGAGTAGGCCTCAAAAAATCACTGTTTTATGGCGCTTTTCGGGCGCTTGGCCCTTAAGAAAGACCGAAACCAGATTGTCATGCTTGGCACTCTAAATTTTTGAGATGTCTATTTTTCCTTTACTTTGTGAAGCTTGTGGTGGTATTTTTATAGACAAGGATATAGTATCACAAATATATATTTTTTTTTGTAGACTCGAAGGGTTATAAATTTCCAACCATTCTAAGCTTTTGAGCTTGTATTGTAGAATTTTCTTCATCAAAAAAGTGGTTTAGACTGTTACGCCAAACGTAAGAATCTAAAGCTTTCTCGTATATGAATAATAGTTAGTTATTATCATCATTTCAGCTGATAGACGTCCACTGTTGGACATATGCCTTCCCCATGGGTCGCCACAATGAACGATCCTATGCGTCCCGCATTAATAATAGTTTTAAAAAACGCAAGCTTTCATATTTTTATTAATGTCTGATTCTGTAAACCTCAGCCTCCTTTTGGCTCACTTACGTATTATGACAAGCTCAGCTCACAGTGTTTTGTTAGACCGAAATTCTATCAGTGATAGAGTTCTCATGAGGGTTAAAGAGGGATTGACAAGCATTATTAAAATGCTCGGTTTTATTACGTAATCAATGACAAAACATATCATTTTAATTCATTAAACCCCAAGCGAACGCCGGCGTTCGCGCACCTATTGTCTTTCAATTGTGTCTGCAATTATCACAATTGAAAGGTTAAAAATCGTTATCATTAACATCTGCGTCAGTGATGACATCGTCGAGAGGATTAAAAAAGGGATTTCTATTTACTATTGAAGTGTCGTTAAAACATATCGCTTTGAAGATCATTATCGTTGACAATTCCATCAGTTTTGAAATTGTCAAGGGGTTAAAAAAGGCATTGACATACAGTACTAAAATGCGTGGTCACATGACGTGATCAATGACAAAACATATCGCTTTGAATATCGCTATCGCTGACAGAATCTCACTTTGTCTATAGGCTCACGCTGCTGGTTGGCTACGGCATCACACTGAAAGTTATGACCGCCGGACGACAAGGCCATTAGTACTTAACCGCCGATATTATTATTATTATCTTTGTTTACATATTCTAGAACCAGACTACTTGTCTAATATGTACAAATTAGCCACTGCAGAATTTTCTTTAAATTCTTTATACAGAATATGTAATAATAACCTAGGCGGTAATATTTCAATCGAATAGCGGAATAAAATTCTAATCTTCTGAGACTATATCATAGAATGGTTTTCAACCAGAAAGTGTTCAACACCGTTACATTTATCACGAACATGAGCAATTATTAGAATTAGTTTTTAAAAATATGATGCTTTATTGTTTTCTACTTTTGTTGGTTCTATACATATTATCTTTCCACTACCTACATCTTTAGTTGCTAACATCGGTGTATTATGTCAGGGAAGTGTTAGTTCGGTCTAATTGACACAAACAACATCGTTCTGAAAGTCATGACCACCGGACCACGTGGCCATCATTACCTCGCCGGTATCATTGACTTCGTGCGCACGCTTGTGAATCTCTCGCGCCCACCTCTTACTTTCACTGCGGACTTGACACGATTAGCTCGAGCCCTTTGGTGAATTAATATGTGAAAGAATTTTGTATATCTCTGTATCTTTGGTATCGGTTACTATGGGATCGGGTTGTATTACTATGGGAATTGTTGTAATGAGCTTTTGTGTTTCGTGATTATGATCTGTGTCACTATCACGTGTGACTTGTGTTTGGGTTTTTTGCATTTCAAATTGTATTCTTACAAATCACAGATCTCATAAACATTCCTTATCATCATTATCATTGTCAGTCTTTTTAATTTACTGCTGAGAATCGATTTACACTTTTTGTAAAAGAAAATAGATTTCACAAAAAAAATCTAGTTAAATATTCAAGATGGAAATCAAACAGAAGAAAGCAAATTATTCTGTACTAACCAACTTTTACGCATTTCTCTATTCCCAATATTTGCATAAAAATCATAAAGCATTGGAAAGCGACTATCTCTCTTACAAACAACAACGTACACGCATGGTCTACCTATTCAAAAGCCTTGGACGGATCAAAATACCACTGACAAGTCTAGACTAAAAGTAAACAATATCATTGAGTAAGGAAGCTATCGCGCACTAGATCTTACCGAGCATTGACCTGCGCGGGGGCACACAACGAAACTGAAAGTATATCGCGACAATATAAACTGAAGTACTCACCTGCCTACAGATGGAAGTGCGAACAATTTTGAAGTGATTTATTATTCAAGATTCATTAAGAGATTTGGAAAAGGTTGCGTTCAGAGAAAATTAATAAAGATTAATCCGGATTAAACGGTTGTGTTTAAGCATGTAACAATACCGCAAGCTTTAAAACAGAATGGGTTTTACAAAAGGAAAATAAGGCTGAACAGGAGAAATGAAGTTGAATTTGAAAAGGGAAGATTTCAATAACAGTCATTGAAATGTGCTCATAAATATAAATTACTTTATATGATTAATACCTCTATTGAGGTGTTAACCATATAAAGTAATTCACGAATGCCGTTTTGATATCTACCGCCGATTATGAGCTAGCCAGTATATTACGGATTAAAGATTCTCTTCCAAGTCTTATGAAACTAAGTCGAAAAGAGCATATTTAGTTCCGGCTTAGCTTGTATTAGGGCCAGCGTTAGATCTATAGGTAATTTGTTATTTGTTTATAGCACATAAACAAACTTATCTATTCACATATCTTTTCAGGTTTTTAAATAAATAACAGTTATTGTATATATATAATTGATATGCTGCGATAAAGTATCTATATTAAGTTATCTTTTGGTCTAGAACTACAGAACTGTAAAACTGATCAGCTTCACTTCTGTAGAAGTTACGATCGTAAAGTTGTTACCATAATGTTCGCGTCCCGACACTATCTCATAAAACTTAGTTTATGAAGTCACAGTTGAAGTTAAGATGACATAGCGATATTATAGAATCCTTTAGAAGTTTAGTTACTGCTACAGAAGTTTGCAAACTTAGGATGACTGATGAATAATGATAAATAGAATAGTGTTGAAGTTAATAAGATAGCTAAAGTTAATACTTAAAACAAGAAAATCTTACGAGAGACAAGAAAGCGGCACGCTTTGGTACAAAAGTTTTGTAAATTATTAAACAGACAATAGTTTGTAAAAAACATTTGAACATGGCATCCGTCCTATTACTCAAAAATGTAGCACTTCTATATAAATCAGGAAAACAAATTGAAATGCCTTTTAACACACAAAACGCTCTCGACCGAAACTCTTTATTTACACTTTCTCCAACTCAGACACTTCTAGGATTTCGAGGATCACATGTCAAGTTGTCAGAGACTTGTCACGATTTATAAAGAGACAGACATACACGTCAATCAAGCGTGCGACAAAGACAGTTAGTTATATGTTACGTTTCCAGTTACGATTTCGTCAGTCAAATCTTTGCGGTCAATGACACTTGATCTCGAACTTTTGCTTTCGCTAAAACCAGAATTACCTTGGTGTATTAATTGGCATATTAGCTTGGAGATGTTATATTGAATAAGTGTGCTACGGCAAACTAAATATTTGCTTGGAAAGTTATCAATATTTACCTACGTGACTAAGAATCCAGTACTATTGGGCACACAAGTTTCTCAAGAGATTTTACTTTTGTTATCGTCTATTTGGTTTTATATTAGTTTTGAGTTTTGCGATGCTAAGTTATTCGTTGACAAGTAATTGCGTTCATATTTTGGATTTATATAAAATAATATAATTTTAGTAAACTAAATTACCTACAGTATTTTTTCCTTATCCTCTCTCGTACCTGTAACTTGATTCTAACTTGTAAAAGCTTGAGTGCTTTCGACGTGAGTTAGATGTTATTTGATTAACACTTACTTTGACTCAAACTAACCATATCGTCTAATGAAAACACCACATTAATACAAATTCTACTTTTAAGTATTTATAAATCTTGTATAAAAATTGACATTAATAACGATCAATCTAATTTAAATGACGAAAAATTATTCTCAGTAGAACTTACACAGCTCATAATCATACACATGAACATAACAAAACCAGATACAGTTCTTATCACAACAACAAACAAACAAGATACATAATTATAATAATTAAATCCAACAATCCCTATTGACGGAGCGTTCACATGGAATCCTAGGAAACGTTGACAGTTAGAGTTAATTGCCCCACACAATGACGGCACCCACCGCGGCTGAGAACCTGTGGGGCTGCATCATAAACCCACATCGAAGACCCGCTGGCCCACATCCGACGGAGGTCGACGAAGACTGTTAGGCCTCAGAATAAGCGAACGATAAAAAACATATCGAGCTTGGATGCCTTTATGGAAGTGTGAACAGCGTTTGAGTTGGTTTTAACGGTTTAAGGCGTTAACTGCTGTTGTGGGATTTGACAGTGTTGGTAATTGGGCTTTTGTTCTTAAATTAGGTACTAAACAGCGATAGAAAGTGTTAAAGACTACCTACTTTATTTGCTTATCTACATTAATGTAACTACTGATACTGATTTCGACACTGATGGTAAATATAAAACTTTACCAGCATTAGACGAAATCAAGTCAATGAAATCTGATTATAAGATAGTGAAAGATACACAAGGTAGACACAGCTTGAACAGACCACAAACGTATAAGTTGCAATGTGGGAAGCTCCTATAAAGAATTACTAAGTACGTCGTCAAATATGGTATTAGCTTTTGATATTAACTCTACAAGAAACAAATTTATATCTTTTGGGCTACTTCACTCGCCGGCTTCAAAGCCTGACCGCAGCCAGCCGTGTCTCACCGAACTAATCGACTTGACGGGCGATGTGGTTATT
Organism: Mythimna albipuncta; assembly: GCA_929112965.1. NCBI lineage: Eukaryota > Metazoa > Arthropoda > Insecta > Lepidoptera > Noctuidae > Mythimna > Mythimna albipuncta. The sequence continues at coordinate 17,321,441 of OV815969.1, forward strand.
TTCGTCCATTCTTTAATTGACTGTTATTAATATCTTTTTTCACATTTATGTATACAGTTGTGTGATCAAACATATTCATAAAAGCAATCGTTTGCATTGAATACTGGAATAATTTGTTCAACAAATATTTTATTCAAAATATTTGAGGCTGTTAGCATGATTAAGTGTTTGTAATTGCTTGACTGTGTTTGAAAAAAGAATCGATAAGATTGTAATATTCTAGTAGTTCCATGAATAAGAAAAACTAAGGAACTCCAATACCACGCACTTGAAGTTTAATTACAACGCTCAGCGCAGAAGGTTATTAATGAATATCATCAGCTAAAATTAATTAAACCAAAACCCGTCGCAGCGAGTGACTGGCCGCAACAAATCCGTAGCCAAACGTATAATTATATCTATGTAACGTAAGTAAGAAATAAATCATACAATCGGGCGAGGTGAGCGGTAAGTAAGAGTAGTCAAAAACGAAAGTAGAATCGATCTAGAATCGACACAGCCAAAACATCGAACTTGGATTGTGGTCAGTCGGTCGGTAACTTTCACCGGCTACTAATTAGTGATACCGAGTATCGATGTTTACAAGACCACCGCTGTGAATATCGATATCAATGTTACGCACTTTATCTATCAGCGGATGACATTCCATCTAATTTGACGTGGGAAATGAATTGAAGGTACAAAGATAAGACCGAACGGTCTGGCCTCTGGATTAATGACTTTGTAGAGCTTTGAAAGCACTAATGATTTTACACTTCAGTTGAATATATGTTTTGAATATAACAAACCATTTCAAACTGGCAATAAAAACCTTTACAGCAAATTTTAACTGTCTATTAAAGTATCATAAATATACCAATTCATAACTTCCATCGAATAAATAGAGAGTCAATTTCCAAAATATTTTACGACCAAATTAATTTGCTTACAATCCAAACATCTTATATTTAATTGCTAACTATCAATCAAAATTCCTCAATCAATTAGCGAATCTTTTAAACAAACTTTTGATTTATTTTTATAATACGATGAAAGACAAGTATTTTCGAAATATCGATGTTTTGTTTCGAACAAGTGGCACATCACTATAAAAAAGCTCGCCGCTGAACAACGCATGCAGGCTTTTAATCGATGGGGCGGGTAGACATGAAACATGACATTACAACATATATACATATAATGAAGCAGTTACTCAATATTTAAAGGAATTTCAAAACGGAATGAAAATAAATAGAATACTTTAACTTAATTGGTAATTTTAAGAATGTTGTTAGTTAACTTAAACGACAAGCCTAAGGAAAAGAGGAGACGTGATATTTAAATGCCGAGATATATCGATTAAACGATCAGAGTTACTCCATCACAGTCATGAGTAGTCAAACGTTGTATTTTGACAGATTACTTCAATGACTTCGCTAATAGCTGAATAGATGGTTAATGTTTACATAACATTGCTGTTCCAAATTTAAATTGCTTCTTCTTTTTGGCAGAATTAACGGTTATAGAAATTATGTGTGTAGCTTGCAATCATAATAAAATATTTCCATAAAATTTTATTTATACGGTATTTTATGCTACGTAAGCTTGACCGTAAGCAAGATCAATATTCTGTTAAGGAACGCAACTTCTAAGCAGAAGCCACATTTAGAAAGAAAATATAATGATAAAATTGCCTTGATCGGTCTATTAACAATCATAATAAAATGATTACCTTGTTCTGAACTTAAGGTTTAAATTGATTCTAAAACTAGTAATAGTGATGTAAATTAATTTAACCGTGTATTTAGCACTATTGGTCTTTTATAGGTGGGAAATCATCAAATACCTTCTTCCGCTCTGGATGGAGCAAAAGGAAGTGTCAATCTTTTATTGGCTAAACTCACCCATGCGTATTCAATTGCCTTTTGCGTTTCAGGGATGCGGTAACACTTTCGAACGACCCCGCAGCCCAGACAGACTTCATTGATCAACTCGATAAAAACGGCTGACGATTGACAGAAGAAAAGCTTCGATCACGCAAACTTTACTCATCAACCACCTTTTTGTTACTAATTAATAAGCAATACGTCTTCCGTGCGAAAACGAGCGCGAAATTAAGAGATAGTAAAATCAAACAATGAATAATGATGTGCTCACATTGTTCGAAATATCGATAGTTGCGCGGTGAACAAAAGATCGTTTGTATATGTCAATTAGAGGCTTGCTCGAATCGTGCTTTCCCTATAGAGACGCTCTCATGCACCTTTAGTAAAAAATGCTCGTTTTTTTCAAGAGTCGTTTATCGAGAAACTAGATTTAAATTGTCGTGCAGCCTTTTATAATTTTTTGTTGAACATTCGAATTGATTTATAATGGTACGGTTTTGATATAAATAACAATAATTTTCTTCTATCAATTGATAGGCTGAATTTCTTTTTAATTACAAGGTACATACTTAATACCTTGTATGCCAAATATTAACAAAAAAAAACACCATTCATCATACCTGACCAAATTATTAAAAAAAAGCAATTTCCAAAAAAAATCTCGTCACTGACATTGACATCGGACAAAGGCTGCCGAAATGTCAGTGAGCAAATTATAACACTTTCGCTGTCAGTGGCCGGTACCTACGAGTACGTGCACGAGTCGCGTTCGGCTCGTTTCGTCACAGTTCGGCCGCAAGCGATTGTCCTTTCAATCACTGACGTAATGAGGCAGTTAGTTCATATTAACATTGGACTTTCATTGAATAGGATAAGAATCAACGTAAGGGGTAACACCGAACTTTAATGGGAGGTGTTTTCGCTAAGTTTTTTATATTAGTATTCGGTGAAAATTTGACAAGATTCTATGGTTTTTCAATCATGAGCTGTATTACTTGTCGTCATCATGACGACCAGTAATACAGCTCCTGCTCATCATTTCAGCCGAAAAACGTCCTCTGTTAGACATAGACCTCTCCTAAATGTCGCCACAACGAACGGTCCAGTACCCCTAGCCAAGTTACTAATCTGCAATAGTTAACGCTAGTAGAAAGCTTCAAATTTACGGGAATGACCTCATCTCAACGCTCAGTCACGTGGTCAGAACAAAAGATTCGGCGAAACGGCCAACTCGAAACGTTCGACGCAAGCGAAACGGTTGAAACTTGGCTAGGGGGCTGTGCATCTCGCATCGAGCGTATTCCCGAGACTGTCACCAAGTCATCGTTCATATTACTCGTACGATCTATTTATTATCCACTAGATGCCACCTGCGGCTCCGCCCCTTAAAATTACTTACCACTTATCAATCAATTTTAAAATTTACAACTTGTGTTTCCATTTTTTTTAACTACCCCTATTAAAGCGAACAAACCAATACAAAAATGATTTAAATCGGTCAAGTCCTTTTTGACTTTTAGTGAGACTAAAGAATAGTAATTTATTTTTATAATTAAAAGATTTAAATAATTATGCACACAAAAGTACAGAGGCGGACTTAATTCCTTACGATCTATATTTTTCTATATTTTTTATGGTGTACAGTAGAGAGTATATCTATCTATCTATGTAAATCAATGTGGGATACTTTTATCAGGTAGTGGCATAAAACAGGTTAGTTAAAAAAATGCTGTTTAATCATACAACCTGAACAAGAGACCTCATTAAATATCGACCTGTCAAAATATCAACTTGATCATAAACGTATAATCTGACTACAATCTACACATTTTTTATCTGACACATCGATCAAGTCCGTCTCTAAAGTCTAACTAAATAGATTGTCAGATTCACACTAGGCCTTTCCAATTAACGCGAGTGACACCGAAAACAAAATGAATTGACAATGCGAAAAACGGTTTTATACTTTTTTTTTCTATCTTTTTTCACTGTCACTGTTTCGCTTTAAAGCCTTTCTAGTGTGAACAGTGATGGCGGACATCTCAATTCGATTTTCATTGTGTTTTTTTGTTGATGTGTTCGTTTTGTGTGTGAAGGTGAAATACGAGATTTTGTTTTGTGCGAATTGTTTAGGTTTTTTTTTGGTTGCGTTTTTACTGATTGTGTGTTTAACTTGGAGGAACGAATTCAACTGTATCTTATTTACCCTTTAAAAAATGACTTCTCCCGCTCTTGGGTGAAGAGTGAAGGGAAGGAGTATTAGTTGAAACCCACTCCTATTGTTTTTTCTGCCCTGCGTTCCAGGCCCCGTTGCGTTTCAGGCCCCAGGTTTTTCTTTCAGAAGCGGACGCAAGGCCCCAGTAGGCTTTGATTCTGATAGGCCCCTACTTATTAAAGTAGGCGCATTGGACTACTGTGTACTTTGACCTTGAGCTATCGCAGTACTGGCTTACTATCACTCTACAGCTTATTGTCCCTACTTAATTTTCATCTAAAATATTATTGAGTGCAATAAAAGCTCTGTGATCTTACCATGAGATGTTGAAATGTCAGTCGTGCGAACGAGAAAGAGGGACGAAGCCATCACAAAGTAGTAGACAAAAAAGTTAGAAAAAGGAAGTAGTGTAGGAGTAGTGTGTAAGTGTGTATGTAGTAGTATAGTTTTCACAAAGCATAGTAATAATTTGTTAGTCCTAAATTGGCGCCTTGTTCCACCAAATAAAATGTTTTTCTGCTTTTTTTTTCTAAACACCCTATAAGCTCTATTCCTATATAGGTCGTAAAGTGGATCGTAATAAGAGCTCGTGTTAGTGCCTCTGTTTGGGTCACTCTACGGCCATTTCTCACGTATCATTTCGCGTTCTCACGAGCGCGGAAATGAGAATCATCGCGGCATCGGTGCAATTTACATACATAAAGGTCGGAGACGCCGCGTCTGCCGCTAATAGCTCTCACCGCCGATAACGACGTGAATGTGCTTTATTTTTTATATCGTTTTATATCTCTAATATGTAGGTAACAATAATAAATATTTGAATTTATATCAAACCAGTAACCGGCCCGGTTTTACACGAGTGCGAGTGCCCCTCATTAGAACTCGATGTACCAAAATTTAAACATTCAATTAGTTCCTTGTATATTTAAACTCTTTAGTAAGATACTCTAGAGTTGATACTTTTCGCAGTTTGGCAATATAAAAGTTTATTTTCGCGAACTAGGGACTAAGTAAGACTCTAAAATCCACCTGTGTTCTTACATTTGCCCTTTGCATTCCCAGGCCACGGTAATTCTTTCGAATAATTCCGGAGGTCAATTCTTTTATAAACTGAGTATCAAAAGTATCAAAACTGCTACAATTCCCCAAACTATTTAATTTTATAATTCTTTAAAAAATGGTGCCCCTCACTAGGTATTACTCCTTTATTGTTGGTGTAATCACGATCACATACTCAATACACCTAGACCTAGAACAAAACCTATAGGCCATACAAATATTTGTTCCATGCGGGAATCGATCCCGCGACCTGCAGCGCAGCAGCCAATCGCTCAACCACTGTGCCAACCATGCGGTTTTGTATCTACATATGTTCCTAAATAACAAAACTATTCCGCCAACATACAGCCTACAACCATCTCCACGTATAACTTACTTACCAATTCAATACTTACCCTCTAATCATACATAATGTATCGGACAGCAAATTATCGTTATTTTTATATGTAAATCATTGTGATAAATGGCTGGTCGCCTATAAACACAATCTATTAACACCGATGTTCTGCGGGTCCATGGAAGTTGACCCCAGACAACGTGAACTTTCTCTCTACTGGTTCCATTCGAGCTAGACGTCTTCATATTATTATATACATGGTGTTAGTTTTTTCGTTATGCATTTTCGAAGCGTGTTTTAGCTGTGGATTGTATACAGGGCTTATGATGTAGGTATATCTGTCACACGATATACAATATTATTTTTTTTTAATGTAATTTGTTCGGAATCAGTAACTGAATGGATTCCAATAATTTTTACATTATGTTGTATTTTTTTCCCAAAAATATTTAAAAAAGGTCACAAAACAGGGCACGGCGGGTTATAGTGGGCATTATGAGCCAGCGCACAATTGTTGATAATGTTGGTCATAAATCTATAATAAACATATATTTTTTCAAACCTATTCACCTGGCCGTTACTGAGGAGTAGGCTCCAGAAAATCACTGTTTTAAGGCACTTTTCGGGCGCTTGGGCCTTAAAACCTTTCGAATACCGTAATCAGAGACACAATAGAAAGACAATGAGACAGGGAACGTTCGCTTGTGGTTAAATTTATTAAAAAAAGGTACCTACGCCAAAAATATTGGAATAATACGATATTACGTTCTTTTACTGAATAATTCATTTATTTTAATATCCCGTAGGTATTGGCTGGCGTTTTGTCCTTTTACGCAATATTCATCGATAATGGCCTTCAGCCGAGGAGATGAGCTTTTTTGTCAATATTCCAGTAATCTTTTGTTAGTTATGTGTATGGTCGGTATCGATTGCTATAACATAATGAAATGGTAGTTAAACATTGAATGATTTTAGCCCTATTGTGTAGGGCTGTGGAACTGCTTGAAAGACTTACAGTGATCTTGGAACGCAAAGGGCATTTAGAAAAGGTAGCTTACTCTTAATGACAAGTGTCAGACTTTTTACTGACTATAGCCCACCCGTGTTTCTTCAGTTCTTAATTCGAAATCTTGAGCATCAATGCCTTGTTATTGCTATTCGGTTTTCTATAGTTTATATTTCGAGGAGTGTGCATCGGAATTACATATTCTAATTCCGCTAAATTCTTTCCATCATCGGACCACTAGACGTACGTAACCATTTAGAAACATTTATTGTGCGGAGTGCCGGAGTCTGTGTTACCTGATAGCTACAACCTACGAGTCTTTAAGTCAAGAGTAAATAGGTTACTTCCACGTTAGCGTGCTCCATCGTCGACTACATCAGGTAAGATACTCGTAGTAGTATCTTTTATTAGTAGTATAAAATGTTACCCATTGCATTGCAGGACTACGGTGACTCTTTCAAATAATCCTATAAACTTTTCAACACCTTGTAGGTTGTGAATCAACCTACACATCACATCACCAGCCTTTTTAATGTTCCCACTGTTGGGACTCAAGCCTCCTCTCTAGGAGAGGGAATGGGCCGTAATCCACCACGCGGGCCCAGTGCGTGTTGGTGAATGTCACATGTCTTCGAATTTTTGGTTCTGGAACATGCCGGTTTCCTCACGATGTTTTCCTTCACCGTTTTGAGAGCAGTGGTGATGAAATAAATTACACAAAGTATTGCGCCTGGCTGGGTTCGAACCCGCGACCTACAACTCGTAAGTCGGGGCCGTAACCACTCGGCCACCACTGCTCTATTAACCAATAAAGTGTTGAAAAGTTTATAGTTTCACTCATAAAAATAATTATTTATCGGCACGTTGGATGATAATGAATAGTTTTTAAATAAGCTTACTTATTGATGGCCCGGGGCGGTTGAAATGAGCTGAGTCATTATGCAGAGGATGATCATTTTTTAAATAAAGTTTATGGGACTAGTACCGTATTTGTATGTAGCTAAATTAGTAAGAACGGAAAACACGCCTGTTAAAGAATCTGAAAAAAAATGTGATAAAAAGCTATTATTATTTTAAAATTTGTATAATTTTTATGTTATTAATTTGTGTAAGTAACAAGATGGTATATCTATTTAGAAAAAAAAATAGATTATTACAATCACAAAGTGACAAATAAAATAATAATAAATAAGCATCACCTATGTACCTATTTTTCTGTTTCTGTCTTCTTTTCTTATGTAAGTTAAGTGTGTACATGAATTGTTAAATAAATAAATAAAAAAAATAAAAAAAAAATCCCTTAGAATGTAGATACTAAAAACACCACTAATTGAATTTTTTTTAAATGCAATTAACTTTTACTTTAATTCAGTTTACTTTTATAGTTAAACAAAACAAAAAAAACGTAAACTTCAAAAAACCTCAGTCATTTTTTATACATGTAAAAGTGAAGGAATTAATCGGCATGTACCTCGATAATTAGACATGATGGACAGCACAAATGTTTGCGACTTTTTTGTATCTTATTAACTATTCGTTTCACCTGTCAGTTAAGCGGGTGCCAAAATTGTGTCACGCGGTAATTATTGTTCAGAAAAAAGATCATCCTGTTTACTAAGATGTAACGTAACAAGTCAAAGCCTAAACAAGTTCAGATGTCCAGAGGAACTTAATATAATAATAGTTTCATTGTTGTGACAGTAATTAAACCTTTAAATATGGTGTCATCATCATTATTTCAGCCGTTATACATCCACTGTTGGACATAGGCCTTCCCCAAGTGACGCCATAATGAACGATCTTGTGCGTCTCGCATCCATCGGTTTCCCGCAACCTTCACCAGTTCATCGGTCCAACTTTAGGAGGCCTAAAAAGCTGCGTCTTCCAGTACGCTGTCACCACTCCAGAACCTTTCGGCCCCAACGGCCATCTATTCTGCGAGCATTGTGCCCTGGCCATTGCCACTTAAGTTAGGCGATTCTTCGTGCTATGTCGGCAACCTCAGTTCTACTGCGGATATCTGATTCGATCACGCGAAACCCCGAGCATAGCCCTTTCCATTACCCGTTGGGTGACCGCACTGTTCCCGCGCGCCTCAAGGAGTTGTCAGCTACAGCAGGGATCCAGCCGGGTCGAAGCCTACTGGGGCCAGGGTTATCCGAAAGGGTGCTCGAGCCCCGGTATGAAGGCTAGAAGGAACGGGGTGGGTCTTTTAGTCAGTAAGAGTCTGACACTATCTCCCGCTCCGCCCAAAAGCGGGGGATATCAATGCATGATTTTTTCCCACCATAAAAAAAGGCCTTCTGATGAGGCCTAAAAATATGGTGTAAGATAATTTAACTCTTTGAATGCCGTAATTAGAGACACAATAGAAAGACAATTGCTTATGTCGAACTGTGTAACATAAGACATTCAAAAGGTTAATTACAAGAAGACATTAGAATTTAAGTACTAGGTATAAAAGGGTATAAAAGCAAGGCTTACTACCGACCATTTAGTGCCTCACAACACCATCATCCGACAACAAAATCGAGCGTGAAGCAATAAAAAATAGCTTAATTGCTTAGTAGATCAATAACTTAAATTGTTGCTCCACTACTTTCCATTTTATAACCTACAAATATAATACAAGTTCTCAACATTACATAGAAATTAATTTAAAACGTTCTTCCCACGGCTGCAAAAAGTTTTGTATGAACGTTCTCGTTAGGTGAAGATGAAACTTTTACTAGTTTCTCTATCAAACGGATTAGTTAGGGATTTGTGGAATGATATAACCGGTTTTTTTAAGAGGTATTCTACTTGTTCGCTTTGACTTTTTAATGAGAGGTACCCATTATCGTACCAGAAGACGAAGACGACGTCTCGATGACCTCTACCTACTCTACCCAGGAAGGCAAGGAACAACTAGAAGAGATTTTTGGTCAGTAAAATTGTCATTCTTCCTCTCTATTCGTATTCTGGACGGAGAAGAAGAAGATGAAGAAGAAGAGGAAGAAGAAGAGGAAGAAGTTATTTAATGATTTAGCACACAGAAAAAAAAAGTCGGCAGTATGATAGATGCAAGACACATAAGACCGGACTTTGTGACCTATATCCAGTTGTGGATGCTTGTCGGATGAAATGATTATGATGACTGGCATTACGTGCGCCGTTTGTGAATGGTAAAACCTCTTGCTAGAGACACATTATTCTTATATTCCCAGGAACACAATGGGCGTATCCTACAGAAACATAATTTTTCAGATCAAACATTATTAATTGTGAAGCATAGTGACCTTTCTCGTATTCGAATCATTACATCCTGAGATTATTATACAAACTTAATTTCTAAAAAACAAAGAATGTGTCCTCTCTTTAAAAAACAGTTTATCTTTGTTGTTTGGTATGTTGTGTTTCCGTGGTTGATAGGTTTGGGAAAAACGGTGAATGGGAATTTGGGTGGTCCCCAATTTATTTATAGAGGTAGGTTAGGGACCGGAAATCACACACGATAGTTTTTTTTTTTTGGTCGTTTTAATGCGATACTTTTATAGCTTTTGAATAAAATATAATTACAGTAGACGATTAAAAATAAATACCTAACAATAAAATTAAAAATATCAATAAAATATAATTTGATTTATTAGCTAACACAAAAACCACCCACCCGGCTCTAATCGATAAAGAATCTCGAAGTTCACGGACATAATCGATGTAATTATTGGATTACTCGACATAACATGATCGTGCAGGAAACTTAAACCCTTCAGATAACGACGAAATAAATTGAATTCAATTAATCAGTCCCTAACTAGAGAAAGTTTGTTTGAATTGAATTCAAAGGTGGAGGTCGTTTGAAAATTTGATTCTTCGATTTAAGGTTCAGTTAACTCGGCTGCGGGATTGTTCAAAAGATTTACTGCGGCTCAAAGACGGACACAAAGAGCAACTGAAGGATTTTTTCAGTAAAAGTCAGTACATGAATTCCTACCTCAAAAAAGAGTTCACCTAACTGAATTATTTAATTGATAGTATATCGTTTAATATGTTTATTAATTACTAAGTATTGGCTCTATCTCACAGGATTTTTTTAAATTTTCTCGAGATGAAAATAAACCTTATTAGTTTGTAGCTTACTTTTAGTAACAATTAATGACAAAAAATTATATTGGTAAATCAAATAGTAGTATTTATTTTACCAATATCGTTTTTGTCATTAAGTAGTTAACAGTGAAATAATTTTTTAATCGTATCAGATTTTCAAACAAATTAGAGAGCAGATATTGGGCCAGGATCGGAACCGTTCTTGACTCTTTTATAATAATAATTTACTTTTGATTAATAAATTGTACCTACGATAAATCTTATCCCATAATAATTATCTAAAAGGTTGTTTAAAGAACATAAAATTAAATTCTCGCCCTTTGCACTCGACTCGACCCACGTCACAAGTAAATGACTTAATTTGTATGCAAGAGCTTCGTCAAAAAAGCGTTTGAAATAGAAGCTAATAACGGCCGCCATTTTGGGACGTAGTTGTTACGTTGAATAGTAAAGGCTTTACACAAAGTGACACACTATCAGTAATACCGACTGGCCTGTTGTTGGTCTAGTCGTTTGTGGCTCTAACTTTTATGCTGGACGTCGTGGATTCGATTCCCACTCAAAATAAACGTGGGTGTAATTTCTTTACACTAATATTATAAAGAGGTACAGTTTTTTTTTTTATCTGTAAGAGGTAATAATTGATAGTTCTGGTCCGATTGCAATTTTTTTTTTTACTGGTAGACAGCTGCTTTATTCCTAAGTAACTTATGCTATATATTTTATGGATATAAGCATGTTTATCAGTTTTATATAGTATTAAAAGCTCTAGTTAGGGACCAGATGACATGTGATAGTTGCGGAATAAAAAAAACGATTTCTATGTATAATTGTCGTAATAATAAAATAATGAAACAGATATAACTGGAATAAAACCAATTACAAAATTAAGTTACGAAAAACAACTACATTTCAATACCTATAGGGAATTCCAGTACTTATCTAAGTTGGATTTTTTTAATTTTTTTTTTTTTCAAATATTGTCTTGTTCAAAAAGACGCTTTAGACATAACAAACATAAATCGTATCCTATTAATCGGTATCTAAACGGGGAAAGTGCGGACGAAGAAGACCAACTTAACAAAAACAGATGGCTCGGTCAACGGAGATGCGTTTCACCGATTACTGTAACTATTAAACTGTGTTTAAATGAATTCCGACGTATGAGAGGTTTCCTGTTCTCTTAATTAGAGAACCTGTGCCTTATTGTAATTATGCCGGTTAAGTAGTGTTAAGTTTCCTTTAGCTTTGATCTGTATAAAGATATGGTAAGTTAAAGTGGTTTAAGTAGCGAGGGGAGACGACAATTATGCTGATAAACGTTTGAAATGGTCATCACACTAATATATCACACTTAATAGTAGTTTGTGTGTGTTTGTTTGTCACTTGTTTACGCTCGAACGGCTGAACAGTGACACTGGTAGACCATGTACTGTTATAGCACGTACGATTGTCCCGAGTTTATGTAACCTCGGGTCAGTAAAAGTCGGGTGAAATCGCAGGCAAATGCTAGTAAGCGTTGGAAGGCCTATAACAAGGTGGACCGATGACCTGTTCAGAGCTGCGGGAATCCGATAGATGCATGACACACAGGACAGGTCGTTGTGGCGACGCTTGGGGAAGGCCTATGTCGAACAGTGGACGTCTTTCGGCTGATAGGAGGATGATGAACAAGATAGAGATACAACAAAATCCACATGTTAACAAGATACTCAGAATCAATTAAGAAACCACCATGCTAAGATAGGTACATTCTACATCAGCCAGACGCCCCTTAGTTCATTAAACCGTTCCCTCGTTACTAATATAAGTAAACCAAGATATATCGAACGCCTGGATACTGAAGTTAGCCAATCAAATCACAACTTAGGTAATACACTCGCAGGCACTACTAACCTTAAATTTGATACTGTAATTTCTACGCACTAGGAATTCAGAAATGTACCAAAGTTATAACCAACTATATGTTATCAGGAAATTTCACCGGCGTCGTTAGTTACTGCTGCGCTCCTATGAGTCATACCGTGACCGTGGTATTAAAGGTACACTACACTGCTCACACGTGTGCCATACACGCCGATCTGGGCGCCATACATTTTATATGGCAACAAGACTTGCAGAACTACACTAGATCCACGCCACGCGACGTCGTTCTACGTACAAATCAGTGCGTTTTACAGTTGCCATCACGAATCTTGAGCGGTTGCGCCGAAGTCAAATATTCGGTCTCTTTAGTGGTGCGAAGTGAGACGCAGGGGCGGGGAATGTCAGTGATTGGCTCGCCGCACCATCGCGTCATAGACGTCACTCCTAATTCGTTCCCTGCGTGCATGTATCTGACAACGAAGACGATTGACTCGCCAATGTTTGGAATGCGCAAAGCGATCCCCACTCTGACGCCGAGCGTTCAAGATCCGTTTTACTTAACTGTACACGTGTGTGTCGCTCTGATGTAGTTCTAGCTTAAATTGCCTGTAAGCCTTCGTCGATAAATGGGCTATAGCTGAAAAACTACTTTAGTATTGTATACAAGATGTAAGGGACAGCTCCACAAACTTTAAGGGCTTGCTCAGTAGACGAAACTGAACAACCTACCATAATTTTTTTTTCAGGACACGAAAAAAAAAAATCCGCCTCCCCATACAAAATTATTAACTTGATTGGACAGTTTGCATGGAGAGGCTGAATTTTTTTTTCGTTTCCTGAAAAAAAAGAATTATGGTGGGTTGTTCAGTTTCGTCTACTGAGCAAGCCCTTAAAGTTTGTAGAGGGCTGTCCCTTACACTATTTATTATAATACTTTTTCAATTCAAACTAGTAGTTCCTGAGATTAGCGCGTTCAAACAAACGTATATTATCATTAATTCAAACTAATGTTATAAAGGTGAAAGTTTGTATGGATGTTTGTTACTTCTTTACGCTTTCGAACAGCTGAATAGATTTCGAGGATACTTGGTACACTGGTAGACTACGTTCTATAATAGTATAGGATGCTTTTTATTTCGAGAGTATGTTTTTTTATAATTGCCTATACTAGGCAAACTATCCCACTGCTAGTAAAGGCCTCCCCAACTTCTTCCAGACATTCTTTTCTTGAGCCACCTCAAGCCAGTCCCTATGGTAGGCATCCAGGTCATCTCGCCACCTCTTCCCAGGTCGCTATTTTTCCTTGGAACAATTTTTACTTTCACACGAGCGAAACCACTAATAAATTATCCATAAAAATCTGTTAACATTATAACTTCAAAAAAAATTAATACAGCTCAACTTAAACTCCATAATTACTATCATCAGATTCAAGGGCGATGGTCTCAACCCTTCCCTTCACTTCTCGACTCGTTTTAATATATTTTTCACGAACGCTTTCAGCCGGTATTTCGCGAACAACTTTCTCTGTATATAAAGCTATGTTTAATATCCTATTGTTTGGCAAAGTTGTTGATCGTAATGGTTAAATGTGAGTGAAGTATGACGATGTGAATGTTCGGTTCAAAATGATTAAGAGCATAATAAAGCAAGCCCTACTCTTCTTTGTAGACATTTAGTACAAATAAGTTTTAAAGCTTGGGGTTACTCTTCTTTGTAGACATTTAGTACAAATAAATTATAAAGCTTGGGGTTACTCTTCTTTGTAAACATTTAGTACAAATAAATTATGAGGCTTGGGGTTACTCTTCTTTGTACACATTTAGTACAAATAAATTATAAAGCTTGGGGTACTCCTCTATGCCGCTTCAGATATATTAAACACAGATAAAAATAGAAGTAACAAAACAACTATAATAAATAGATAATAGATTATAATGTGTGTGTCTTTAATGCAAAAAATGCTCATAAACTAGTGCGCCTCACCATCAGAGATTGCATCTCTGCTTACCATCAGTTGAGATCGCAATCAAGCACTAGTTTATATCGATTTAAAAAAAAGGCCCTATTCCCATTCTATTTTGTAAATCTCTAATTCTTTTATACACACTAGGGACTAGAAAAATAGTGGACCAATTTCATACTGTTTGGTCAACCAACGTACGGTAATGTATTATTCAATTGGACTACACTGTCATGCAAAACTAGAGTAAAAAGATTCGTTACAATCACTTTACGTAATCGATTGTATGAACGCCGTAGTAAAATGTTCAATGAACTGATCACATTAGTGAAACTGACCGTGGCATTCGCGAGAAAATTGTGAAGTTACTTATTTGATTATGTAGGAAATGTGATGTAGAATAGGATAGAAAAAGTTTTATTCTTGACAGACAGCGTAACGGTTACTAATACAAAGTAAAAAAGAACAAAAGTACTGAATGTGCTAAGCGTGTGTACCGACATTTCGATTTTGCTGTCCGTATCAATATCAAAACTCCCAGTAAAGTTCCTATTTTTAACGAAACCGATTAAGGTTTCAATTATTACTGTCTTAGGTCTATACTAATTGGTGCCCTCGAATATGTCAGCATCAAATTAAAAAAAAACACACAAATGACAATTGAATAATAATTTCTTGTTCGGAATCTTAAAAAAATACCTAATAAAAGTTTAAGTTTCCCTTTACAAAATCAGCTATTTGACAGTGAAGGTCTCGTTAAATTGATCCAGAATACAGTGTACTCGTATAAAACCTTTTTAATATATATTTAGTCAAAAACTATTTTTTTATATTACAATCAGACATTTCAATTTATTTATGTGTATTTATGGTATGTAAGCTAAATTGGAAAATCGAAAATAAATATCAATCATAAAGAGTAAACAGAATCAATCGATACAGCTTCTATTTATTTTTATTTAGCAAATCTTTTGACAATATTTTGTGAATCGCAAATTAAATAGTTACTAAAATTTTGTTGCAATTCATCTTAAGGACTCATACTTTAAATTCACTCAGACAAGTATTTATTAATCAACCAAGTAAAAGGCGAAGAAACCGAATTTCGTTATGAAGTAACACCATTTCTAAATTGTGAACGTAATTTCGTGAAAAGCACCTCATTATTTCAGTCGGCGACTGAAAAGGGAGAAAATATGAACGAAGCAGCACTTTCCACGCCGTATAAAAAGGAAGGAAGATCTCTCATATATTTTAATAATGTTAACATAAATTAAAGTGTAATTTCAATGAACAGACTGATGAAAAACATTTCATATTTTGGAGAGTATAAAGAATCCCGTCATCAAGCTTTCGTATATAAATTTTGCTTCATCATTGGTGGCTGGTCATAACAATTAAAATGACTAAGCTTGACTCAACGAGATTCATTGAAGAATGCGTTTGATTAAACTCTCATAAAGGGGACTATTACAAAGCATATTCGCTGTATATTTTTAGATTTTGTGCTATTAACACTGAAAATAAACTATACTATAGAACATATCCAAATAAAATAATTTTGTTTACATAAGTAATACAAAATTAAAAATGACGCAGAAGAATTAACAATACACTACGTCTAATAAATAAAAATAATAAATATCCAAGTGATATGGTGGCTTTGTCCCGACTTTTGATTTTTTTTTAATATTTGGTTTCAGAAATACTTATATTTTTTATGCTTCTATCGCCAACCCCTATTTTTATCACTTATGTGATAAAACAACGTTTGTCTTGTCAGCAAGTTATATCATAAGTCTATAAAGTGATCAATAAGGTACAACGAGATTTATCAATAACTTCGTTGTGGAAATCAGATGCCTAGATAGGCAATCACTACCATTTAAAATATTGATATTTGGATTGACTGAAAACCGTCCTCAGCGCGGTTGAGAAAATTATGGCCAAATTATATTCATTAATTCAAATATGATAACATTAAAATTTCATCAAGATACGACTATATTACTTAGAAATAAATACCTAATAGAGCAGACATTACCAATTCTAACGCCTCCTCAGTTACAAACTCTTCTAAAATTGGTAATCCATTCAAAACCAAAACAAAAGGCGACCTAATGACTCGAGACATTTTGGAGTAAACGCTTTACTAACCTGTGTCAAGGTCAGCTGCCAACAATGTCTGCGGTGTTTACGCAACGTGCTAGCGAAATTTAGTGAACCAGATAAACCGTTGCGTCAACATAAACAAGTAATTTATTCAAAATAAAATCAACAGCTTCGATGTTCAACTTATCTTAGGTAGATAGAGGCAACAATTTATTAGCCTAAGTTTTACATAGTATGATTACAGCCTTTATTGGTGATCTTAGTTTAAATAATAAAAAGTTTTGAATATATGCCTAACATCTCATTACTGCTATCAAAATTTATTTCTTTTCTTTCTTTGCTGTTCGAGTCTTCTTTGATATTGGACTGATATTTTTCTGATTTCATCTTCCCATCTCTTAGTTTGTTTTCCTTTGTTTCTTTTGCAGTCCAGTGGGTACCAATCTGTTAATAATCTTGTCCATAAAAAATAAGATAATACTATAGTTACATTAATAACCAATTGAGAAGCAATTTAAAGAACAGTAGCGTACTAAAGTGAAAGCCTCAGCCTTTACTTTTAAGATTTTCTAAATGGGTAATCTTATACAATAAAAGGAAAGAAATAGACCCAAACCTTATACGATAGTCTAATTTGACCCAGTGAAACAAAATTTAGAGCTCAAGATTGCCTAAGCACTACAACGGGTTAAAGGTCATCAGAGCAAAGTGAAGTCGTCAAAAACTCTAATCGGACATGATCACGACGTTCAACAATGAACAGACGACCATGGAGGAGAAAAATCCTAAACAAAAGATGACCTGATGACTCGAGACTTTTTGGAGTACGGTGTAATAGCTAATGTCAAGGTCGCGTGTCTCAATAGCTGCCGTGTTTACGCAATGCACCAGCGGAACGGAACCGAGCTATACCGTTGAGGAGTGATCCAATAAGTAATGCGATTCCATGGCTGTTAATACGGTTTGTGAATTCATTGTTTATGTGTTTGTAGAGATCTTTTAAAACTGTTGTTTTTATTTAAACCTGCTTTATTTGCAATTTTGGTTTTGACAATTTCAATACTCTCATCAGTGTATTTAACACTAGCATATTTAATATTCTTCTCATTGTCATCCTGTTTCCACATTTTTTTTTTAAATATTTATTTCATAACATCGCCTATGATTCTAAATATTATTTCTGTCTATTAATTTCAGCTTATGTCAGCTTGAGTGCTTAGAAATAGTATGAAGATTTTCTTTTCTAAACATACTAAACTTGCCATTCACCTGGAATTAATCAAAAGAAAGAAAGACGTTCATATTTATTTGTAAAACTATTTATGTACACACATAAAATAAAAGATAAAAAGTAAACAGAAGAAGTAGATACAAAGGTGAAGTTTATTTCTAAAGAAATCTCTTCCAGCATATTTGTGAAAGGAGAGTTGAAAAAAAATAGTGATGTAGACATCGTATGTAATAGTGATAAGAAAATAAGTACACACAAAATATAAATATTAAATTTTTTGAAAGACAAATGTTTTCTTTCCCCACAACATATAACATAGAACGAGTGTTCCGTCAGAGGGCGGCCACCTGACCGGCCCACATCGGCGCTCCGCTCTGAATACTGCAGTTCCGCACCAGACTAGCACTAGTTTGTCTACGATTATCACAACACTGTGTTTTGCTCCTTTGGTTTGGTTTCTATTATTAATGCCCCCTTTTCTTTTGGAAAACAGGAAAATGAGATCAAAAGACTAGCATAAGTATGTGTATGATTATTCTTTTCTAAGTGTTACTTTTAGTATTACTCGTATTTGATATATCTATTAGCTCTTAATTGGATTACCTGGAACAGGCCGTTTGTATTGTCGGTTTGTTACAAATTACCCCTTTTTGTTTATTTTAGAATATAATGGACAATTTTCAGAAAATCTGTATACGTAATTTTGAGAAAAGACCTACGAGTTTGTGTGTGCCTATTGTAGGTATTCTATCAATTTTTACAATAAATCGTTCTCAGTTCAAACTTTCAAAGTGTGACTATGGGATGCTTTCCCGTGTCAGTAAGACAAGCATAAACTTTACTATCTTTTGAAAATATCAATATAATCAATACCAAGAATCACTATATATCTATTTAATGATTCTTATATATTTTATGTCTGTGCTATCATATACGCTTATAAATACTGTTTTTACTATTTGTTATGTACCTATATCTGCGTATTGTATTATGTATGTAGGTATTGTATAAATGTAAGTATTACAACCACTAACAACCTAGGTATCTTTTCTCCTCTCTGTCAAATCCATTCAAAGGTTTTCTTTAAAAAAAATCTTTTAGTGATAAGAGTGCCTACTGTTACACCCTATTAATTTTATGCTTCTACTGTATTTTTTATGGTTTACAATAAAGAATATATCTACCTACCATTGTGTTTTATTCCTTCGGCTGTGTTTCTATTATCTTTTTATATCTGCTTTTATTTCGGGAAATGTTGTCTCTTTTTGCGTAAG
Organism: Mythimna albipuncta; assembly: GCA_929112965.1. Taxonomy (NCBI): domain Eukaryota; kingdom Metazoa; phylum Arthropoda; class Insecta; order Lepidoptera; family Noctuidae; genus Mythimna; species Mythimna albipuncta. The sequence goes on from OV815969.1 coordinate 17,340,455, forward strand.
TAGATTCTTGACTAAACTAAACATGAGTAAAGTCGTATCAACATAAAGTTTTCGGGCAAGATCTTTTACTTTACTTTGTGATCGGTTACTGATTATGGTACTAGGGTTGATATTTGCTTTTCTTTTGGAAAACTATAGCTAAACAAAGTTCTTATCGTCAATGTCAAGTTTTCGTGTAACGTCAATAGTTTCGCGATAAACAATAGTTCTTGTTCGTCCATAATTATCGTTATACTTATTGCTTATATTTCTGTTTCTTTTGGAAGCATAAGTAAAGTACTCTGATATTGAAGTGAATCGTAGGAAAAGTATTCCTTATTAGCACGTGTATTGATTTGTCAAATATACTTTAAAAAGGTTGTAGAAATTTAGGACAAGATTTGATAGTAAATTACTGTATTGTTTTAAGTCAGTTGCGATAGATGATGTAACAGGACTGCAGCAAAAATGAAGTATTGAAACATTGTGTTGAAGTTTTAGATCCCAGAAGCCTTCAAGCCTGAGCTACAATTGTCAACTAAAATTTACATAGTCATTATGAAGTTTTGTTCCCCTGCGTTAGTTCTTTTTCCATTTAAGTATTCTTTTTCTTGGTAGCTTATACTTTCTTTTTGTCTTCTGATAGATATTATATAAATTTACATCATCAGTTGCAACGTCATTATTTTATCACGAGAATGTCACTTCTCAAATAGCTGGACAGGAACTGCTATGAAAATGACATGACACAAAACCCTAAAGTATTTTTTTTTTTTAGATGGGAAAAATCATCTTATGACAACTCCTGCTCTTGGGCGGAGCGGGAGATAGTGTCAGACTCTTACTGACTAAAAAACCTATCCCGTTCCTTCTAGCCTTCGTACCGGGGCTCGAGCGCCCTTTTGGATAACCCTGGCCCCAGTAGGCTTCGAAAAATAAAGCTACCAGCTACCCTAAAGTAAATTCAAGCACTGCGTATATTACAAAGTTTGAAGAGTTTATAAAAAACTAGGTCACCAAAAGAAATCTTTATGACAAGCAAACCCTTTACGATGAGTGGACGACCAAATTTCCTTTTCAAGATGAGTGCAATTTAAAAGTCATGACATGACTTTGTAAGGAGAAAAGTTAGGATTTTACATGATTGTTATTAGTTTGTTTGAAGGTATTAACTTATTTACTAATTTTTTATTCTCTCTATGATTAATTAAGCTTATAATTCCGTACGCATATTCACACAGACAGTCACACATAAAAGTAGTGATATAAATTATTTCTTATTGATTAATATTAGCTTGTCAATGCTTATTATACAAGATTGGAAGTAGCATTATTAGATAATATTATCACATGATGATTTTTTGACTTCATTAATACTATAACATTAACAGGCAAGAAGGTCGGATCCACGACCCAATTTAAAAAAAAAAAATCTAAAGCTCCGTGTGTGAGTCTTTAAAGCTCTTATCAAAAGATTCTTCACATATCATTCCCTTACATCTATACATTTAAATAAAATTGGAGTGCCTGTTTGTAATATTGAAATAACCGCTTCTTACTACATGCATATGAATTTAAATACGGTACATAAACCAAAATAACATTTTTTACAATTTTTGTCTGTCTGTTTGTTTGTTCCGGCTAATCACTGAAATAGCTGCACCGATTTTGACGGGACTTTTATTGACTAGCTTTTGGGTAGCTGATGTAATAAGGAGTAACTTAGGCTACTTTAGTTTTAGAAAAAATATATTCAAAATCCTGTAGTCCACGCGAGTGAAGTCGCGGGCACAGCTAGTAATAATATAAAAAAACAATGTCTCTCACCGTGCCTGTTTGTCTGTCTGTTCACGTTTTTTGGTTTAAACTATTGTATGGATTTTTTACGGTTTTTACCAATAGTGTTATTAATGAAGGTTTAGACGTATCATCACCAGCCTTTTTAATGTTCCCACTGTTGGGACTCGAGCCTCCTCTCTAGCTCAGCGAATGGCCCGTAATCCACCACGCGGGCCCAGTGCGTGTTGGTGAATGGCACATGTCTTCGAATTATCGTATAATCCAAGCATATTACAGTACAATGCATAATTGAGAATTTCAAAGATTTATAACGCCCGTACAGATCTGACGCGGTTTCCTAATATATTCATATTAGTAAAATTACATATTACTGTGAAACATAATAGCGGCTATGAAAGCCCATTATTACATTATTTAACAGATCGTTCATGGGCAAGATTCCTGCATTTATAGTATCGATCAATTATCTAACAATGCCGACTACAAAGGCGTCGATAGCGTAAAGTTTAACAGCTACAATTGTTCACCTCTCCCCATATACCTTTCTTTAATGAAACGTATGAATTTTCTTATGAACATTTTGATATATGCTTCGTGCTTTCATTTGCATAAAATTCACGTAGGTCTAATAAGATGATGGCGCATAGCTGCATGTTATCTGCATAATCTTGGCTATAAGTACAAATCGTAAGTCATACGGTACATTATTATAATATACCGCCACATTGATCCAAAGGCTGAAAAGGCAGCTGTTGAGCATAATGATTTCATGGCAACGTTGGTAGGGTTTTTGGTTACGGAAGTCATTGGCATACCGGAAACTGCTGCTAAACACACCCCTAAATATATTAACGTAAATACCACCCCAGTTGATCTAGGATAAGATCACTGCCTATCCCATTCAATAATGATGGTTACTTATGAACAATTAATTATCATTAACAAACATACCGTATGGTCTTCGAAACACAAAACCGGCAAACAGCAAACGAAAAGTCAAGCAATGTTCCAAGCACTACACAGTTCGCACACAAAAAACGTTCCACAGATTTTTTTTTTACAAAAAAAAAAGTTGTAAAAGTAAGCGCACGTGCGCGGAAGTCGCGTGGTTGTTCGGACGCGGCGGTGCGCACGCGGCGGTGGGAGAGTGACAAGTGGATACTGCGCAGGTGCCAAGCCAACCTCCCTCTAACAAGGTCGCGTCCCCCTCTCTTCACACCCATTTCACCCGGAGAAAGTCTGCCTACATACATACCAAATTTTCGAACCGATTGAGCTGACTGAATTAACTTGGTACGGAGATGATGAATGAAATGTGTGTAAGGTCATCGTGTGGGATCGTTTAATCTCGGGAGGTTTCGGCTCTAATCGGAATGCGTCAGTGCGTGTTACGACATTCGTCTTGTCTGACGAAGATGATATCTTCGGGAACAATTCAAACAATACATTATTTTCTAACATTCATATTGAATCATAGTTCACATTTCGCAAAGAGAAATTGCAGCTTGATGCAAAATTATGATTATACGGTACAACACTTTTTCCATACTTATTTGAATACTGTGATTAGCTACACAAGCTTGATTATCTTGGCCGTTTTTAGCAACATCAATATCAATTGCATTTGAAAATCGAAATGAGTCATTCATACAATCAGTAACATCTTTGATTCTGTATTCATTATCTACTTATTGACGCTTAATTGTAAATTCATATACATTTTCAGTCATTATCATAAATATCCCACTTATGCTCTCAACACTACGAAGCATAGTCTATTTAAATTCAAATACATATTCATAATTATGAGATGGTTGACACGTCGAAAGTCTGTTTCCCGTTTATTATCAGTAAAATCACTCTTTTCATTAACTTGGCCTTTAGACTTACCACAACAGATTATAACACCCACTACTGAGTTTTCTCCCAGCAAACGTTTGAGTGACAGAGAGAGATCACATTCGATGGTAGGATAAAGTGTACAACATAAATACGTCTAAAATATACATATATGTACATATACACATATATATACATAAACATATAATATATACACGAATATTGTGTCAATTGAGAAAAGAAGTGCTCTTTAATTTTCTTAAAAACATCCAGAGAAAGGGGAACAATGTTCTTACTTTGGCAATATGTATTTTATATTCTTTCTATTAGTCTATCTTACAATGCATGGGCCTAAAATAGCAGATGATTGAATATTTGAAGAAAGAGTTAGTTAGGACACTGGGACATATCAAAATGTTGTACTGTGGCTAAAACAAAGAGAGCATCATTGTGGCAGGCTAAAAAGAAATGAGCAGGAATCTATAAAGACTAGTCCCAAATATAGTGATATAGTTCTACACCAAGGAATATATCGACAGAAGAGAGGCCTAGTGACAAAACTACGTAACTGGTGTCATTGTCGTTATCTTTCACGTTTATTCCAATTTCGATAATTATTTGAAGTCGGTGCAGCTTTAATACTCGTATGTTTTTCTAAACTCTTATCAACCCTTTTATTTCTAAATGTGACAGGGCTGTTCGTGTAGTGGTTAGTGGTCCTGACTGCTATGCCGCAGGTCGTGGGTTCGATCCCCACCCAGGACAAATGTTTATGTGTAATTTTTGTATAATAGGTATGTATTTAGAAATATATAAGTATATTTATCAGTTGTCTGGTACTCATAACACAAGCTCTGCTTAGCTTGGGACTAGACAGCGTTGTGTGATAGTTGTGAAATATTATTAATATTATTATGATTAACTATATCATCTTTATCAACTGATCTCAATTAAAAGAAACCTCATTCCCCTACTAATCGCTTAGCTCCTTAGAGCTTGAAGTATTATTCTCATATCTCTAGATTTATAAACATGTGTAAAATATCTTCAGCCATCCATTTTCTCCGTGCGAGGTTGAGATAAATACCGGCTCGTTAATAATTTAAACCGCGGCTAATATTTAGATATATGTACGTCTTACACGTTTCTTGGCAAGCTATGGCTTAGAGTCTTCTTTGAAGTGGCCAAAAACGAAAAAAGAAAAACTACACATTAGTTTTTCTTTTTTATTTTAATTAGGGCTAAAAATATAGTCACTTTGTTTTCCATTACAATGCGGATATCATCATCATATCAGCCGAAAGACGTCCACTGTCGGACATAGGCCTCCCTCAAGCGTCGCCACAACGACCGGTCCTGTGCATCACGTATCTATCGGATTCCCGCAACCCAGACCATCGGTCCACATTGTTGGAGGCCTGCCAACGCTGCGTCTTCCGGTACGTAGACGGCACTCCAGAACTTTTCATCCGCATCGACCATTTGTTCTGCGTGCAATGTGCTGCACTTAAGTTTGGCGATTCTTCGAGCTATGAGGATATAATATATTGCAATCCTTTTACTATTATTTGGCAGCAGTGTATCAAGTCTGCCTTCTCAGCAAACTTCGTTGAAGTAGTCGATTAAATGAACTTTATTTATTGATTTACATTTTCACTATTATAAATTAATTAATTATCTACACTTATAAACTAAAAACACTACTATTATTATTTTATATATTATTATTTTACTTAATAACTATAATTACAGTAAATTACAAAATAAATAAATAATAAAACCCTACGCTAAAATACACTATCTAAAATATGGCGTCAAAAAACTCTTTCACATCGCTGTCGACTGGTAATGTGCCCAAAAGACTGGCGGCATTGCCACGTTGTATGGCAATGCTTATCCTCTGTCCAAGGTAAAAGCCAGCCTTTGGGTCACGCGAAGTGTCAACTAGATGTTTCGACAGATCTTTAAACAACTTGTGAGCACTCGGTATAGTAGTCCTAAAGCCTCAGCTTCGTATTTACGTAGATCGCACCATTTTCAATGATTCCACTTACTGTCCGATTGAGCAGACACTTGACAAAACTGTCGCAATATCCATGAATCAATGAATTGCATGACTTGATTCCGCCAACTCATTTCTACCATCGGACAAACCGACTTACAGCGGGTATCCACCCTTATGTTGTTGAAAACTCTACGGTCCGGACTAAACGTTTCGCCTCTTCATTTATGCCGCGTACATCGAAGGGCTGGAACAATTTTCCTGCTGCGGTCTTCCCGTCCGATTATAATTTAGGTGTCTTCAAGGCTAGAGTGAATAGGCTCTTAATAAACTAGTGCGCCTCACCATCAGAGATTGCATCACTGCTTACCATCAGGTGGAATCGCAGTTAAGTACTAGTTTATAACAGATAAAAATAAAACAATTTGCAGATAATTAAAACAGAAAACTTTACTCGAAAAAATTCTGCCAAAGTAGGTACTCTATAATATAACAATATATAAATACCAAGCTCGGTTAATAAAATATTTTCTGATAGAAATTATTATTATGTTTTAATAGATGACGTGTTTTAATTTCAGTATAATTTGAAGTAGTAAAATTGTGAACTTTGCCACTTTTGGAAATTTTCAGTAAAATGGGAATCGATCGCTAAAAAGATATGAGTCAAACAAATACAACACCTCCAATTTTTTTTTTTTTTTGTTGTAATCAATATAACTAGAATTTTTAAATAATAATAATTTTATTGGTCCAGTGTTACAGGGTAACTTATGATAATTAAGGGTGTTCACAGTAACTGGTAAAATTAACATTAAGTTTAGCTGTGGTCCCCAAACTAGACAGCGCCTGTATCTTGGGGGCCGGAGTTGCGTTAACTTACATTTCTTTTAGTCCAAGACATGCTAACTTTTACACTTGAAACTAGATGTTTTAAAATCAGGTAAATAAATCAAATTAAATACTGGTAGCAGTCCGCCTACCGAGATAACAGTAAAAAAAAAAAACCGGCCAAGTGCGAGTCGGACTCGCCCATGAAGGGTTCCGTAGCAGCAAGTAACATAATATAAAAGTTCTTGTAATGTGTTGTAACTTTGATCGATGTTTTAATAATAGTGTATTTTTTTTCGATTTATGACGCATTAAAAAAAAACTACTTACTAGATTTCGTTCAAACCAATTTTCGTTGGTAGTTTTTATAGTAATGTACATCATATATTTTTTTTAGTTTTATCATTCTCTTATCTTAGAAGTTAGAGGGGGGGGGGACACACATTTTACCACTTTGGAAGTGTCTCTCGCGCAAACTATTCAGTTTAGAAAAAAATGATATCAGAAACCTCAGTATCATTTTTGAAGACCTATCTATAGATACCCCACACGCATGGGTTTGATGAAAAAAAAATTTTTGAGTTTCAGTTCTATGTATGGGGACCCCAAAAATTTATTGCTTTTTTTCTGTTTTTGTATGAAAATCTTAATGCGGTTCACAGAATACATCTACATACAAAGTTTCAACAGTATAGCTCTTATAGTTTCGGAAAAAAGTGGCTGTGACATACGGACGGACGGACAGACAGACAGACAGACAGACAGACAGACAGACAGACAGACAGACATGACGAATCTATAAGGGTTTCGTTTTTTGCCATTTGGCTACGGAACCCTAACAAGAACAAACTAAAATAAAATAAAACATAAAAAAATAAGTGTTCCTAATTCTAAATTGTGTGTGTGGTATGGTAAGTTAAGGTTAGTGTGTGCGTGTGTGTGTGTTGTAAATGTGTGTTATTAAGTTAATATTTCCTCAGTTTGATTGTATGGCAGGGAGAGAAGCCAGCTTTTTGTCAACTTTTTACATGAATGGGTGCTGAGAACTTTAATATCACAGCTTTGGCTTATGTTGTTGTATATATGTATGATTGTATGTGTGAGTAAGAGGGGCATCGTCTGGCTAGAAGACTGTAGTAGGAAGAGAGACATGAATGATACGTTTTGAGTGCAAAGTTTGGTAGTCAGGTCTATTTTTAAAAACTTAAATCAATATCGTGATCTATACTAATATAATGAAGATGTAAAGTTTGATTGTTTGTTTTTTTTTTTGTATGAGGTAATCTATGAAAGTACTGGCCCGATTGCTAAATTTTTTTCTAAGATAAAAAACTGCTTTATTTCTAAGTGACATAGGTTATAATTTTATGGAAGCGGGCGAAGCCGCGAACAAAAGCTAGTATACTATATACGAGTATACCGATTTCGCTGGCCATTAAATACTCTTGCGGTTTTATTTCTATGTGGTCGATTAATATTGATTCTATCCATCTAACAGTAGATATTGAATGTAAGCATGTGAGCTTATTACATCAGTGGTTCCCAATCTGTGGTCCACGGACCACTTTTTTTTATGGTAGGAAAATCATGCATTGACATCCCCCGCCCTTGGGCGGAGTGGGAGATAGTGTCAGACTCTTACTGACTAAAAGACCCACCCCGTTCCTTCTAGCCTTCATACCGAGGCTCGAGCGCCCTTTCGGATAACCCTGGCCCCAGTAGGCTTCAACCCGGCTGATGTTGCTGACTACTCCTTGAGGCGCGCAGGAACAGTGCGCGGTGGCCCACAAGAACTACGATATGTTTGCGAAAGGATTTAAAATTGCAACCTTTCCAATTGGAAATCTAAAATCAAAATCCTGAAAAACTATTTTTTTGATGGAAATCTGTTAGCATTAGTGACACTGATGCGAACAAATTTAAAACTTCTATTTAAAATATAGTTTTTCTTCGACAATTCCGATTATTATTGATTTTAATTTATGATATAAAGTTTTTTTTTATTAATATACTAAAGTTTTCGTCTGGACTTCTAGTTCCTGCTAACAAAAAAAAAACTCAAGAGGTCCCCGATCAAAAAAAGTTTGATATCCACAGTATCGCACAAAAGAACTCGGGAGATAAAAAATGTCCCACTTTTCTATAAAAAAAATATTTGTACAAAAGATTTATTGTCGAGTTATTCTGAACAATTACAAAAATAATTAATCAACTCTTTAGTACCTATTGACGAATCAACAAATAAGTATTAATCGGTGTTTAAAAGATCGTTTATCGTTCTGTCTTGTGGTTAAAAAAGATATGTCTACTGATAAAAGTTTAGAAGCTGCAAATATCTGTACATTTATCTCATTTGAATCTGGAACCTTTTTTTCCTATGGATTATTACTGACAAGTGAAGCATCTTATGTGGCGTCTCAATTGAAACTTTTTACGCTTGCCTGTGGAAATAAAGTTTGTATGTATATTCTACTGTATTTTAAACACTTAAACTATCGAAACGTAGAATGAAATGAGATGTGTAGCTAAACTAATATGAGCAGTTTTTAAAAATTTAATCATCATCAACATGATTTCAGTCGAAAGGCGTCCCCTGTTGGACATAGGCCTCCCCGACGACAAGTGTCGACATAACAGCTGGGGTCGAACGAAATCCGATGACCGACAAACAAAAAAAAAATTTTTATTAGATATAAACTAGTGCTAGACTGCGATCTCATCTGATGGTAAGCAGTGATGCAATCTCTGATGGTGAGGCGCACTAGTTTATTAAGAGCCTATCCATATTTTTTTTTTGCTTTGATAGTGCAGTTAAAATCTGTCACTATTATCTAAATCGCCAATACATTTTAATTGCAAATAATAGGTAAGACAGTTTTATCGACATTAATCTTTAATAGAGATCGCCAACTGATAGCAAATAAAATATAATCTCCGCGAAGTCTGCCACACAATGACATAAGTCGTCGGCTTCAACAAAAGACGATCAATCACCGTGACAAGATACATTTGTATGATATAGCAATCAGTATTCAATCTACTACTCATAGCAGTACCTACTGAGTATTGAAGCAATATTACGAGGCAGTAGCAATATTATCGTGGGATGGCTTAATTTATTTTAATAGATAATACTGAATGACGAAAATTAGGCGTAAATATCTATTGTTTTGTCATACCTATAAACATCTATCGGGAGAATTGAAGGCGGTGTATTTAAGGTTCTGGATTTGGTTCCTCAAACGATGTGCTGTTGGTAACCAATGGAGTTGTTTTAGTGAAGTAAAAACGAGTGTTAGACGTGTTTACTTCAGCGAAACCTCGGATGTCACTATTGTATGGATCACCTGGAGGATATGGATACGGTGAAAGTCTGCCTCGCTTGGGTGGAGCACCGCGCCGCCATGTCTGCATGGCAGTGGTGACTTCTGGTTAAGGCAGTGATCCACGTGCGAGGTGCAACGTTTGAAGGAGTGAACATAGCCCTAGAAAACATAGGACAATTGAAGGACACAGGTCAACGCCCTCTCGTTCCATCCTAGATCGGGATAGGTCATTTCATGATTTCCCACCGTAAAAAAATCTTTCTGATCTTAACTGCAAAGGAAAATAAAACAAACAAAAAAAGGAACATATTTCAACTCTGAATTTTGCTGTGTCTATATAGGGTCCCCCTATCTTGCATTACACCCGTTGTTGTGCCCATTGCTTGTCGTTTCCCACTTCAGAAGGCTTACCATGAAGTGTCAAAATGGCAGTATCAGTGTGTCAGAATGAAGTTTTACACTATATACAGTGTTATTTGTAAAACAATTGCAACCTCTTAGGTGCCAGTTAAGAACATCATAAACAACAAGTTTTGTTCTATGACTTTAGACAGGACAGGCCTGTTGGTCTAGTGGTTAGTGACGCTGACTGTTATGCCGGAGGTCGTGGGTTTGATTCCCACCTAGGACATATGTTTGTGTGATGAGCACGATCATTGGTTCTGTGTCTGAGTGTAATTTATCTATAATATGTATGTATTTAGAAATATATAAGTATGTTTATCAGTTGTCTAGTACCCATAACACAAGCTCTGCTTAGCTTGGGACTAGACGGCGTTGTGTGATAGTTGTGGAACATTATTATATTTTATTATTATTATTATTTCCTTTATTTAAAATTTACACATATTATATTATATTCTTAAATATTCCTTAAAAAAAAAATAAAAAAAAAACATTTAAAAATATAAAAAATAGTAACCTACCGGCATCGGGAACAGGGTCCAAGCTGCCGGCGGTCAGGGCTCCTTGTTATTATTATACTTTTTACAAAACTTAACACACAAACAAACCTTCAAGATTTCGTTGTTCTATCTAACACATTTCAACTCTGTATTTTGCTGTATCTACTTACGGCTCTCGCGCACTATTCTCGTAATAATTGAAAGCAGGCTTCCGAAACATTGTTATTACACCTAGCAGTCAAGTACTAGTTTATAACAGATAAAAAAAAAATGCAGGCATTCGCATCATTTCTATGTACTCGACATTAGAATATCGATAAACCATCATGTAAAGATCCCCACTGTCGAATTTCGCTACAAGAACATGTATGACGCGACGCAAGCGCATCAATACGACTGATCGACTAGTGAGGGTCGCCCGTAAACCGGTCAAGTTCATATTCAGCTACCCTCTGCTATTGTACTACCGCTTGCTTCGCATAGACTTCGTAATATTTAGAACGTTCAATTTAAATATTTTTATTTTTGTATGAAAATCGAATGAACTAAAATATGATAAATTTTTAAAAGTCATATAACAAAAGTTATTGTTAATGATGTGCTCGACTAGCACCTAAGAGGTTGTTAGTGTTTTACGAATAACCCTGTATAGCTCCATCCTTTTAACAGTTCAGTTTAGGTCGTGTTTTGAGCTCGTGGTAGCACAGCAGATGATCGTAGTGTAAACTACAGAAAGGTCCGCAGGTTTTCTCTAAACAAAGATAAACGATTTCTAAAAAATTTTATGTTTGTACAAGCAAAAACACAGCATTACAATATTAAAAACAAGTATACCTTGTCAAAAAATCAAATATTACATAAATTATTATCTTTAGAAAATTATGTAAATTTTTATTAAAATTTACGAGTAAATAATGGTTTGCTTTTGTTCACCTTAAAGTTTCTTGGCTATATTTGGCTGACATTATGCAGGAATGCGACACCAAAATGGACAGGGCTTATTAGATATTGATTTATTTGTAAATTTTATTTCGATTGTTATCTTGTGGTAAGTGTCCAAATGATGTTTTCACTTTTATGCTTATATGTACTATAAATGCAAAAATGCCTCTATGTGTTTATATTAAGTTTTCACACTTTAGCCACAGAACCAATATTTATTAACATTGGTTAAAGATAGATTGGACCTTGTCTTAAGATTAGCATTACATGGTGTAGGCTGAAATTGACTACTTCATGCAGACAAAAAGCTGCCTGTTCTTTATTTTTCTTTCCTCATTAGTGTGATAGGCAGCTGCTCCACAAAAAATACAGGCATTCAGCTGCATGCAGTTAGAGTGGAAGCCGATCCCAAGCTATTTGGAATAAGGCTAGAAAGACCTTTAGGCCTTTTTTATGGTGGGAAAAATCATCCAATGACAACCCCCGCTCTTGAGCGGAGCGGGAGATAGTGTCAGACTCTTACTGACCCCCCCGTTCCTTCTAGCCTTCATACTGGAGCTCGAGTTCCCTTTCGGATAACCCTGGCTCCAGAAGGCTTCGACCCGGCTAGGCCTGTGCTGTCGCTGACAACTCCTTGAGGCGCGCGGGAACAGTGCGCGGCGGCGACGACTTGGGCTTGGTCTGGACAGTTACCGGACGGCCGGACAGCGAGCTACCCATTGCTCACTGTCCACAAGCGCCTACGGTAGCCGGAAATCGGGATCGGAATCCCGGCGGCGGCGGCGAGATGTATCTATATAGCCAGGAGCTAGGCGTAGGTGGGACACAGCACATTTGGAAAAGGCCGGTAGTTAGACTATGTCCTGATAATTACATCTTGGAGGTCTTTAAATCTAGACTAAAGAGGTTACTTTTTCTAGGCAAGCTTTTTCTAGTCGACCATACCATCGCTTATAGTCAGGAGAGACAAGGTCAAGAAAATCGATAAAAAAAATTATCGTTATTCTTTTCTTTTTTGTTTATAAAGTATTTTAATATGTATTTGTTTGTTAACCATTTGAACCCAATATTTGATATTCTCAGTTGGGGAGAGTTTATAATTGCTTTGAAATTGGAAACCATTTTGTGCTTACTAATAAAGCTTCTAAATGGGTCACCCTTTCCCAGATGTTAGTAGACATTTTAACGGCTTATTAATTACCTAACAAAACAAGTTTAAAGGTTTCAGTGAATTTTGTCTGATATTTATTTTTGTTAGTCCTTCACGCTGAATATATTGAAGGGATTTGAATGTTTGGCACAAGGGTAGACCATATCCTTAAATATAATATAGGATCATCTCTTTTATCGGTTGAGTAGTTTTCTTTTGGGACAATATTTTACTTTCCAATTTGGAACCGTGTACTAGCTTCTGACGTTTTATAAGTGCCCATGTAGGCCTATGTGAAATAAAATATTTTTGACTTTGACTTTTCACGCGGGCAAGACCGCTGGCAACGCCTTGTCTTTATAAGAATTCTTCTGTACTTATGTTTGTCACCTAACTTCTCCTAAAACCCACTAACCTCCTAAACGCTTGACTGATTTGGATAATTTTTTTGATAGATTGAAAATACAATTGTATCCCGTAAGTGGCGCTACGATCGGGTTTTTAATTTGCTCTGAAATTCAGCCCCATATTATAATTACTAGTATGAAATTAGTAGGTACCTTTCTAGGAGATTCGTTATTTTCTAATCATTCTTCTTCTTATTATTATATTATAAATATCCTATATTGTAAATAACTAATATCTTTTTTATTACAAAACAAGACTTGGTTGATGAAGACATATATCATTCCAACATTTATTAGAAGTCAAAGGATCATGAGTCATAACCTCGTATGTCACTTTCTCCAGATCCCGAGGCTCATAAAAGATATTCTGCTCAGTATGTACCCAGTGATTTATCTTTTTATAGCCATTATAATAGCCTGAAACATTAAAATCTCAATTACCATTGATGCTATAAATCTTTTATGAATCAATGGGTGATGCGTGCGTGATGTTCTGTCAAATAAAAAGCCGCTAAGTACTCTTTTCCTAAAGTCATTAAACATTAGAGACTTTCAACGATACGTTTTCGATTTTCATAAGTTGAAAAGGAAATGATGCTTAGTTTAGAGTTTAGAAATCTTCAGGGATTTCTTACACCCTCTAGCTAGGAGATATCAGCAAATTAGCTTCACTTTTCTTGGACTGACCGACATTTGACTATTCAAAAGTGCCTGTAAATGGTCTATTTGAAATAAATGCTTTGATTTTGAAAACCGTAGGGGCCCAGTAAGGTCAAAGCCTATTAGTGCCATGAATTGTGTGAAAGTGAACCCCGGGGCCCTGAAATGAAGGCAAAGAGGGAACAGGAGTAGGTTTTAGTCAGTATAAGTTTGACACCCCCTCTCTAAACGCCCAGGAGTGGCAAATGTCATTGGATGATTTCCACTTAAAAAAAACATCCTCTAACGGGCATCAGCCCTGGGCCTCAAGTCTGCTATTACAATAGTGTCAGAACGGTTTATCATTGATTTCATTATTTTTTATTTTGACAAGTTTGGTAATCAACTAATAAAATGGCTTCATTATGACATTCATTGAAAGAAAGAAGTGGGATAGAATGGTAATCGTATTGACAAATGAATGTCTGACTTTTGCGGTAATCTGCTAAAATTTTGACAGTTCCTTTGGATCAGTGACCTACCATTAGAATGTCATTATAAATTTATTGCTTAAAATAAGTTTGATATAGTCATTCTACCACAACTCTATGACGAGACCATTGACCTGTCAATGATCGATCATCATGAATTAGCAGAACACGAACTTTTAGCAAAATGACAATGGAATTGTGTTGGGATGACGAATTTATAAAAATAGCAGACTTCGGTCCATGTGTGTCTTTAATATCTGAGGTTTTGTGAGAGGATGGATAAAAAATAAATAAACGTTGTCTTATTTGATTTTGTGGGATATTTTATTTTATATTAGTGGTAATGTATATGTTTTCTTCTTTTTTTTTACTTACTTCTTTTATTTCTTGTTTCTGTATAACGCATTAGTTTAGACTGTAATGTTGTATAGGTAAATTGTAAATAAATAAATGTTAAGTTCTTACGGTTTGCGGACATCTCTTTGAGGAGTGCGTGCGACACTACGCGCTGTCTCATCTTCTATCTCCACAAACGTGGCCACTTACCGGGTCAAAAATGGGTCTGGGTGGTGGGTGGATGCTTTAAGAGAAAATAAGCCATCGATTCGAAAAGGAGAAAAAGAAGAATAAAAATATATATTTATAAGAATTATAAATAGCTTGGTATAATAATAATAAATAATAATAATAATATTACACAACTTTCACACAACGCCGTCTAGTCTCAAGCTAAGCAGAGCTTGTGTTATGAATACTAGACAACTGATAAACATACTTATATATTTCTAAATACATACATATTATAGATAAATTACACCCAGACACAGAACAAATGATCGTGCTCATCGCACAAACATTTGTCCTGGGTGGGAATCGAACCCACGACCTCCGGCATAGCAGTCTCAGGGTACTAACCACTAGACCAACAGGCCTGTGGTATATTTTTTGTACGTTATATATGCGCCGTATACATACATATATTTTCAGTTTATTTAAGTAAGAATATTATGTATTCATTTTATTTCTTTTTTTGTACACTTATTAGACCGTACGTATACTGTCTTATGTAAGTCAAAAGTTGGATTAAAGCTCGACATTCCTTCCGTTCGTATTCGCATTAAAAATAAGTAGGTTATATCAAGATTGTGTATCTAAAATCCTAATTACAATAATATTTAATCAACAATCTCCATCATGCGTGCAATGACGCGAGACAGTCAGACAGATAAAACGTTACATTCACAGTGAATAGCGTTCTGTATAACATAATGCCAGCACGTTGCGCCCGCGCAAGTTGCGTGTCATTGTCGTATCCGAGTAATAGTAGCCGTGTTTTTGTGCATGTTGTATATTTACCGCATTTATGGGTTACACGTAATGTATGTAAAGAGATTCAGATGTATTATTATTTACATTAAGTCTTTTTATGATAATACGTGGTATTATACTATTATTATTATTTTTGTTCTCTGACAATTTACCGCCCGTGTTGGGATGGGTAGAGTATCTGAATGATTCAAAATATTAATAATATTGTCTTTATTCAATACTAACTTTTGCTCGCGGCTTCAGAAATAAAGCAGCTTTCTATCAGTGGAAAAAAAATCGCAATCGAACCAGTACTTTCAAAGATTACCTCCTACAAACAAAAAAAAAACATAAAAACAAACTACCTCTTTATAATATTAGCGTAGATTCGATGTTTGTGTGAAAAATCCTCCAATAACTTCTCTCGCTTTGTCAGACTTTAACTGGTTTAAACTCACCCATGTTTCTTCCGTTGCCCTTTGCATTTCATTTTAGCTCTGGCAGCCATACAAATAATATATTCGAGATAGATTTAGAATTTTTTATTTGAAAATATGATCTTCCAATTAAATTGCTGTCATTTAAATGAGACTTCATTTATAATTAACTGTTAATTAATTGCTTTAATTTCTGATTTAATTTTTATCTTAATCATTATAATTGAATTATCTTAATTTGTTTTTATTTGAATCGTGATAATTTCTAATCTGTTTGATTTCCTTTACTTTAATTTATAACTACATAGTATAAAATAAAGTCGCTTTCCGCTGTCTGTCCCTATGTATAATGCTTAGATCTTTAAAACTACTTGACAGATTTTGATGCGGTTTTTTTAATAGATAGAATGATTCAAGAGGAAGGTTTAGCTCTATCTCATAGCCTATTAATTATGTGCATGCCTGTAATTAACATATTAATGGTTCTAGGACATGCCGGTTTCCTCACGATGTTTTTCTTCACCATTTTGAGAGCAGTGGTGATGAAATAAATTACACAAAGTAATGCGCCTGGCTGGGTTTGAACCCGCGACCTACAACTCGTAAGTCCCCGTTGCCACCACTGCTCCGGTGATTCTTAACTTTAGAGATATTTTGGGGAGCGAGAAAGAGTGATGGAGCTGATACACCCTATAATAGCTCCATCTCCTAGTTCGGTTTATATCGTCAACTAGATCGCGTTACGAGCGCCTCCGATGCCGGAGCCGACCACCCGTCGTATCAACTATGCGATATAACTGAACATTAGAGACATACTGTCTGGATACTTGTCTAGTAAACTGCACTACTATAAGTTGTTTCTTATGTACGTATCCCACCGTAGGCGTGAGTTTGCGGACGACAAGCAAGAAGTCGAAGTCCGGCAGTCCAGTCGCCGTCCCCGGATCGAACCTGGGTCGTCAAAGGAGTGTAGTATTCTACGCGCGCCTCAAAGAGATTTCAGCAAAACCGTAGAGGCCCAGCAGGCCTACTGGGCCATGGGTTGACTTCCGAAACGGGGGTCCTGAAACATTAGGCAAAAAAAGAACATTTTCATTTTCATAACAGGTTTGGTGTTAGTCGTAAAACTCTGACACGCTCTCTAGTTCCCGCTCCGCCAAAAAAAAGTACTAGTACATCTATTCGTATTTTATTAACTAACAAATGAATAGTCAGTCGATTTTAAAAGCAAAGGAAAGTAAGTAAGAAGAAGAATAAGTATGGTTGGTTGGTTGGTAGGATAAGTATGGTTTTAAAAAAATCTATTCTTATGCGTTTTCATTGTTTTGGTTCGTGATTTTTTTTCATCTATTCAATGTGCTCAATTGCCACAACTTTCTAGGCTTTTTTCTCAAAACATCATACTCACTCATTTTCCCAGCTATAACCACCACCACCACCAGACCACCACCTGGCAACCAGTGCTATGTACCACCTATATAAATAGCTCCCAGCTATGTACCAGCGATGTATAGCTACCTACCTAAATGTGATTTAAACGTAACAGTGTGCCGTTAACTGCAACATTTAACATTATTCTAATTTTGATGATTTACACGGCAGTCGCAAATTATTTGTTATTACTAAGGTTGCTAAGGCCACGGTTGCCAAGTATTATCCAATTGCAGATAATCAACTTATCTCTCTCTTGCTTAATAAGAATCTTCTCTCCTACGAGTCCTTATGATTCTTGCTTTTCAAAGCAAAAGCAATTTTCTTTTTATAAATATAGTCTACTCTATATGTTCATGTCTCGTAGAACAGATGGTTGGTGGGCAATGGAAAGGGAGGGCTCGGAGTCCCCTTGTGTGATCGCATCAAGAATGAAGATATCCACAGGAGAACCAAGGTCGCCAACGTAACCCGAAGAATGACCAAACTAAAGTGGCAATGGGCAGGGCACGTTGCTCGTAGAACCGATTGTCGATGGGGTCGAAAGGTTCTGGAGTGGTAACCGCTTACCGAAGGCACTGTTGGAACATCTCGCGCATGATGGACCGATGACGTGTAGCCCGATTCACGTAATCAAAACCGTAACGATATCGTAGCGATTTAGTCGTTTAGACCATTTCCGTATTCACATCCTTCAATCGAGTTTGAATGACACCGATTTTAAAGTCGTTTAGTTGAAAAGTCGATTTAAAAAAAATAAACTGTATTACATTATCCTGGTAAAATACTTATTAATGTAACTGGAAAGAAGTCGTCGATAGGTCTTTTAGTTTCGAGCCAGTTGAGTTGTCCTTCTATCCAATCCCGATTAAGGAACACGTGAATACCGCTTTTGGATAGGACTTCGATCGAACGACTATAAAACTTCAGCGATATTTGGCTTGTTTGATTTTACGTGAATTAGGCTATTAATGAGAGTCATGGGAATGCGATGGATGCGAGGGTCATAGGACTGTTCGTTGTGGCGACACCTGGGGACCCCTACGTTAAACAGTGGACGTCTTCCGGCTGAAATGATGATGATGATGAAATATAGTCCTATAACATTTTACACCTTTTAGTCCTCCACAAAGTTTAAAATTAATTATAAACATGGATTTAATTAGTTACTCAGAAAATTGATACGATTTCACAACTTTCTGAAACATGATATAATTAATTAGAAGCCATTTTAGACAAATTAATTATTGCTTATTACTAATTAGAAACCGGGCATTCAAAACTTATTTTGTGCCTATAAAGTTTGATCACGCTTTTTAGGATTCCGTATCGAAAGGGTACCAACGGGATTTTCTTCCTTAATTCATTAAACGCCGGCCGGCGTTCGCGCACCTATTGTCTTTCTATTGTGTCTGTAATTTCCACGATTGAAAGGTTAAATCTAAATGAGCCGAAACTACATGAGTACTTCAAACATTGGGTCACATATAGGTATTATAAGTAAATCCATTAAGTGTTTAAGATCCCTGCCACCTGGCAACAAACGAGCTGATGACATTGAACACCTGAACACATCTTCATAAATGGTATCTAAAAACCATCTCGATAACGTCAGCTTTCAAATAAAAAAAAAAACTACATCAAAATCGGTCCATTCGCTTAGGAGCACGTCAAACTTATGACACCCCTCTTTTCCGTCTGGGGGTTAATAACTTGTGAAATGTGTCTGCTTATCTTACGGGACATACAGGCGTGGTATATTCATAATAAGCTGAAATTTTTGAAAAACTCACAGTCAGAACTGCAGGCTTAGCCAAGTTACAACCTTTCGTTTCGAATCTCCTTCTACAATCGGTAACGCCTCCGATTCCTTTGTTTTGACCATGTCACTTAACGTTGAGATGAAGTCATTCCCATATATTTGAAATTTTCTACTAGCGTTACCGATTGTAGATATCAGTTTGGCTAAGCCGTCTGTATTGAAACTAAATTTGACACTAAGAAGCTCTCACTTTCGCTGATATTAGAAGTCACGTCAAGTTCATAACACACCCATGTCAATAGCGATGATGCTGTATAATAAGTTTGCGTAGGTGCAGACTTGTAAACCGTCTGTTCATTAGTTTAAGTACTTATAATATATGCAGTTACAAACGAAAGTCTGAGATAAGAAGGTGTTCATTGAATTCTTCTTCTCAGTCGTACATTCCTGGTGAATTGGTCGTGGTTATACAGCTCGTCTATTAGGTTGGTTGCGGCTTTTGAGAGAGTTCTCCATATCTCTCTTTTCGGAAAACTGCGAAGATGATTTAATGCGATCTGTCTATCTTTTTTTTTTATTTATATCAACTAGTGCTTAACTGCGATCCCATAGTAAACAGTGACGCAATCTTTGATGATGAAGCGCACTAGTTTATTAAGAGCCTATTCACTCTAGCCTTGAAGACACCCAAATTATAATCGGACAGGAAGACCGCAGCAAGCAAATTGTTCCAGTCCTTCTATGTACGCGGTATAAACGACGAAGCGAAATGCTTAGTCCGGACCATAGAGGTTCCAACAACGTATGGGTGGATACTCGTCGTACATCGGGTTGTCCGATGGAAGAATTGAGATGGCGGAATGAAGTCATGCAATTCTTTAGCACACTCTCCAAAATCTATCTGGTAGGTGATCAATCGCGAGAACGTTAGTCCTCTACTGTATCATATTGTACCACTAAACGTTGCAAAGAGCTTTCATTGCGGATAATATGTCCAAACATTTTAAAGATTCGCAATTGCACAGTCGATGAAAGTCTTTGTTTGATGCGAAGCTTTTACAGAATGGAAACGTTAAACGTTCCTCGATTTGTCATAAACATAATTTCCCACGTCTAGTACTCGTTGGGAGGACATGTTTTCACCGGATATAGTGTGTTTGTCAAAAATTTCTTTTCCTTAACTTGTCTAATACACACGGAGATGTAGATACTACGGGATTATGGGCTTGAGTTACTGGGCACGTAGCGTAGAAAGCTCAGTTTGTCACGAGAAATATTTATTTTATTGAAAAAAGACTTTTTAATTTTACATTCGCAAGAAGTTGGAAATCATGTCCTGTGATGATTCTACCAACTTCAATTCATATGAATTGGTTGGATTCGGTTTTTATTAGTAACTTCGTTTATTTGTATGTATGTACAAATTTATCAAATCAGTATTTGTTTATTTTTGTACTTGTTTCTTTTCTGTTTGTCTTGCTATAAAATTGCACCTTCCATGTTATGTTTCTGCACTGTTTTAACATTAGCATTAAGTCCACCACACATTATCCAAGGTGATTTTACTAGTACTTATAATTTAATAAGTAAATTTAAGTTGGAAAGTATTCGCAGAACTGTAATAAGAATTCCAATTCTTAGTAGGTACCGGTATATTGTGATGAGAAGCATACAGAATACTAATATTTGTATAGAATATAGCATAGTCTAAAGGGACAAAATTAATTGTAACATTCTGTCTCAAGCACATAAATTACCGATAATTAATTATCAAATTGTCAATAAAACAAGCAGCTACATCAAGAGTAAAACTACAACACAAAGGCTGAACATCCATCCTAAAAAGAAACAAGAGCAGTTCTTATCGACTCGAACCCACAGAACTCTTCATGCTAATACCACTCTTATTACAAGACGTATTAAGGCCAGGCTCTACTCATTTTGAACTTTTTTAACCTCCGGAAATCTACAAGTATAAAAGGGAACACCATGAAAAATTATTTTATTAAATTTGTCTTGGTATTTTGTCAATAAACTAGTGCGCCTCACCATCAACGATTGCATCATTGCTTACCATCAGGTGGGATCGCAGTCAAGCACTAGTTTATGTTAGATAAAAAAAAGACTATATGACCAACAATTACAAAAACTACAACTATGTTGGGCAAAAACCAAAACATGATATAATATAATAGATGGCTCGATAAAAAAAAAAACGCAAGACAGAACCTTACTTACGATTTCAAGCGTGTATGTTTACGAGATTACGTCACGGCAATATTTGAAAGTTACAAAAAATAATAAAACTTGCTTTTTAAAAGGGCCGCAAAAACAAAAATCTTGAATAGTAATTGTATTTTTTTTTTAAATATATGTAAATAAAACCGCTGTTACGGGGCCGCGAAATCGATATAGTTAAACATAGATACCCTGACTGTAATGTGTTTGCGGACGAATGGAAGACGCTCATGTCAGTATGTCTAGAGATCTGTGAGATGAGTGTGTGAATTATTTGTATAAATTAATGTCTTTAACTAATGAAATTGGCGGATAGCCGTTTTTGTTAAAGTAAAACAATAAATAAATAGACCCGAGCGGAGTTCATGCACTCAGTGACTACAACCAGCTCTTAACACACATAATCCCCAACATTCCAATAGAAAACTGATCTCACACACTTCCTTTGATTTAAAGATCAAAGCGCGTTTGATGAAATTTTTTCAAACGCGTCGGACTCAAGTGTGGAGGAAGTGAAATCTGCGCACACGTCGCATGTCGGTCGGCAAGGTCGCGAGTAGGATGCTCGCAAGTGGGCTGTTGTCACTGCTACACGTATGTACGTATGTGTGTGCGCTAGGTAAGGGTGCGGGCTTTGAACCGGTACCTTTTAACACTAGTAGCGTAGACTATAAACAACTTTGGCCATTTTATTTGTAATATGGAGAGATGGTAAGCAAATGAAACGGGTAACTGATAATCATCATCATCATCATATTAGCCGCATGTTCACTATTGGACATAGGCCTCCCCTAAGCGTCGCCACAACGATGGGTCCTGTGCGTCACGCATCCATCGAATTCCCGCCCAGACCAGGTCATCGCTCCACCTTGTGGGAAGCCTTCCAACGCTGTGTCCTCCGGTAGGTACGCGGTTGCCACTCCAGAACCTTTCATCCCCTTCATCCATCTGTTTTGCGATACTAATAGATAATGCAATGTTTTTATTATGTATTACACATATTTTGATGTACTATTCCACGCATGAACAGTGGTGGCCGAGTGGTAATGGCCCCAACTTACGAGCTGTAGGTCGCGGGTTCAAACTCAGTCAGGTCCATTACTTTGTGTAATTTATTTCATCACCACTGCTCTCAAAACGGTGAAGGAAAACATCGTGAGAAATCGGTGTCCTAAAACCAAAAATTCGAAGACATGTGATATTTACCAACCCGCATTGGGCCCGCGTGGTAGATTACGGCCCCTTCCCTCTCCTAGAGAGGAGGCCCAGCAGTGGGAACATAAGAAGGCTGATGATGATTTCACGCATAACAAAACTAGCGCAGAAAGAACACATGAATGGGTCTAAAATCGAACTCCCGCGCTTCTAGTGTTAGGAGTTGATAACAGACAAACAGTTAAAGGTTTAAAAGGTACTGTAACTGGTTTTTCAACTCGATCCGTTCACGCGTTCTCGAGATACAGGGTCTTGACAGACAGACAGACAGACGGACGGACAACAAAGTGATCCTATAAGGGTTCTGTTTTTACTTTTGGGGTATGGAACCCTAAAAAACAGTCGCATCAAAACCCGCACTCTGTACAATCGCACGCGCCACTCCCCAGACTGCGCGTGCTCGCCTCGCGTGCCCGCCGCCCCGGATGCGACACATGCTTTTCTAGGAGACCACGCTATTTATCCTGCTGCTACCTATCAGCTGCTATTACACTTATTTCTTTATGTTCATCGTTATTTACAAATCACTGCCACTTTATTACCCGAGTTTCAAGCTCAATCAGCCTCGAGTGCCAACTCGTAAATAGGTAGAAAAGATAATGTCGAAAGATTAATTTGCTTCTAAATATTCAACCATCTTGCAAATGTACAATCACGGAAATACATTGTTTCTGTGGGATCGTTTGAAAGAGGTATTCATGGACCTGGACCGTAAGAGCAATTGAAGAAACACCAGTGGATTTTAGTCAGTAAAAGTCTAACTCTTTACCGGCAATGGAAAAAAAAGGAGAATAAATTGTTTTTCAATTAAAAGCTTCGGTCGTTTGATCGAAACGCACAACGCTATGTTATGCGGTAGGCCTGGCTCATAATCGTTAAAAAAACACCAAGAATTGTCTTTTGTTCCGTCGCAGCATGCTGCTTCAATAATAAGGAATGTTACGTTTCCGACACCATATGTAATCAAGAGACTAAAAATTTACCTGGCCTTTGCCCAGGAGTGAAACAGAACAGGCTAACAAAAAAAAATACAATCTCAAATAATAATAATATGGACCCTGTTCCCGATATCGGTAGGATACTATTTTTATATTTTTAAATGTTTTTTTTTTATACTCAAATATTTAAAAATATTTATATATTGTAAAATAAATAAACGTAACAATAATATAATACCTATACTAATAAAATCAAATACATAATTGAGAAATTCCTTTAGTTGCCCTTTGTGCTCCAGGAATACGGTAAAACCCGGCTTACTGACGTTTCGGACACGTCATGTTAGAACTGTATCCCAATTGACACTTTTCAATTTCAATATTTTTTGATGACGATTCGGACGCCGATAAAAAAAGAACTGTTTTGTACATGTGTCAACCTACCTCAATACTCTTCTTCTTCTATAGCTGTGTTGTGAATTTTGAATGCAATAAAATTAAAAAATTCAAAATGTTTTTATTTGAAATAGGTATTCACGGGCGGCACTTATAAAACTTCAGAAGCTACTGCAATTAGTCTTTTCTTGAAGAGAACCGGCAAGAAATTACAAAACCGTAGGTATACCGGGGTCAAACAGTACGGCTGGTCTATTCTTGCCAATAATTCAAAGTTACCACGCGCAAACTGCTCCGGTATCTACTTAATTATGACAAAAGACAGAAAAAATAAATAAAACAGAAAAAGTTTGTTTTTTTTAAAGCCAATATAAAAACTCAGCCTACTTGCCAGACCAACACTTCCGTTTGATAAAAAAAAAATATATTTCACTAACAAAAAATATCAATCAACCATCGTTAGTCGCGACATCGATAGAAGCTAATCGATCAAAACTCGATCACATCAAGCCACTAGAACATGTTTGCTTTAAAGCATAATCGTATCGAAGTAGGTTTACAGCGTTGGACTAAATGTAAGTTAAGACTAAATGTAGATTAAGTAGTACAAAATAAAATTACAACATGTCCAATTTAATGTGAAACATATTGATTAACTTTTATTTACGAGTATCTCTTGCTAGTTTCTGCCACCAGTTTTGCCTACGTGAAAGTAAAAAATTATCCCAAGGGAACATATTAAAATTCAATTCATCCTGGGAGTATGTCCTTGGATAAAATATATTCTGTCTCATTAATATTATTTTCTTTGTTGTCAAGCAACTATGGCCGGGCTTGCGGACAGTGAGCAATGGGTAGCTCGCTGTCCGGCCGTCCGGTAACTGTCCGGACCAAACCCAAATCGTCGACGGCGCGCAGTGTTCCCGCGCGCCTCAAGGAGTTATCAGCAACAGCAGGGACCCAGCCGGGTCGAAGCCTACTGGGGCCAGGGGTATCCGAAAGGGAACTCGAGCCCCGATATGAACTGGGTGGCTAGAAGGAACTGGGTGGGCTTATATTCAGTTATTCCATTTATTGTGCGTACAGCCAAGGAGTGGAATTCCCTGCCGGAATCTGTGTTTCCTGATAGCTACAACTTAGGAATCTTTAAGTCGAGAGTAAATAGGTTTCTTCTAGGCAAGCGTGCTTCATCGTCGACCACATCATCGCTTACCATCAGGTGAGATAGTGGTCAAACGCAAGCCTATCTATTAATTAAAAAAAAAAAGTAAGAATAAGAATCTGAAACTATCTCTCGCTCCACCCAAGAGCGGGAGTGGTCATTGGATGATTTTTCACCATAAAAAAAACCTAACCCATTGATAAAATACATGATTTCTTGAAAAACAATATTACTTTTTACTTTTTTATTGTTTATAGGTTTGCGCTTACCTCTATCTCACTTGATGGAAAGCGACGATGCGGTGATCACTTATATTTATACTTTATGTTGATTGTTATCGCTAGAAGAATGTCACCGTTTTACTTATCTGGCAAGTTTCGAGACTTTTTTTTTGTCTAGATAGATACTTGTACCCTAGTGTCGTTACTATTTATTTATTTATTTTTAATAAGCATACCAACAGCACAATTACTTACAGCATACATTACAAATAAAACTTACATCTAAAAAATGACATTTCAGTAACCATGCAAATAACAGGTATGCATGATCATGACATTGACAATATAAGAAATTAGAGACAAAGAAAATAAAAAGTGTGTCCAGTACATCTAGATCCAGAACACTACAAAGACAAAACACACCGAAATATACAAACGTACACTATTCACACTGTTCTTATAGGCGGCGTCTGTATGAAGCAAAACTCATTGAGAAGACATTGACAGGGTGATTCAACAAGTTGGACGTTTCATTGTAAAGCCTTGCCATACGTGTAAGAGGACAATTAGAAGTGATGTTTAAAGTGAAGCGAGGGAGTGAGTGTATGGATCGGCTCTGTGCATCTCACATCCATCTTGAAGAAGACCTTCCAATGTTGCGTCTTCCGGTGCGCGGTCACCGCTCTAAAACATTCGGTCCCATCGACTATAGACCATCTGTGCGAGCAATATATCCTGCTTACTGCAACTAAAGTTTAAGTTTTGAATATAATGAACGTGAAAAGAGTTTTCTAAAAATCGGAAGAGATGAATACAGAAAATAAGTGTCAGAAAATAAAAAGGAAAGTAGGTTTAATCATTGGTAAAGCTTTTTTTTAATGACATCTCCCGTTAGAGCGTGTCAGACTTTTACTGACTTTTACCGAGGCTAGTTTTTTCTTTGCCTTTGTTGCAGGATTCCAGCGTTCTCAGGACCTTGGGTGTTATTCTCTAAAAAAACAGCCTTGACAGTCGAGGGCGCAGTACATTGAATTAACAATCCAATTTAAAAGTGAATTCGGTTGTTAATCTAATGTACAGCGCTCTCGACTTGTCGCTGCGGCCAGCGCTGCGCTCAAGGCGGTTTTCTTAGAGAATACCACCCCTGTGCCATTATTGGTATTTGCCATCAGTTTCCTACATATCGAAATACATTTTGTTTAATAAACCCGTTTAATATTCATGTATTTTAAATGTTACGCCGTATTGGCAATTCATTCGTTAACACTGAGTATGTGAGCGTTGTGATGAAAGTATCAAAAATTGATCGTTCATGCTTCACTACCCATGATTGAATTCTTGCTATATTTTAATCGACAGACATGAATAAACAATGAATAATTTATAATCGAATGGAATCATGTATTTAATTTAATTAAATTAAAAACATGTATTTGAGTTGAAATTCAGAGCAAAATTTAATTTACTAGCTTTTGCCCGCAGCTTCGCCCGCGTACATAAAATATAGCCGATATCACTCAGGAATAAAGCAGTTTTCGATCGGTGAAAAAAATTTAGTAATCGGACCAGTACTTCCAGAGATTACCTCCTACAAACAAAAAAAAACATTACCTCTTTATTATATTAGTGTAGATAGCTTTTTTATATTATTATTTATTATTATTGATAAAGGCTTGCGTTTGACCACCACCTCACCTTTGACGTTATACCTTTTTTTAAGGTGATAAATTATCCAACGACTTAGGCTCTAGGACAAGTGGGATTATCAGACTTTTACTGACTAAAACCACACCCGTGTCCTTCAATTGACCTTTGTGTTCTAGAACTAGTTTCCATTTCAGATTTCCCTGTAGCCCTAGCTGCATCGGCCCTGCTAGGGCCTTTCTGTTGGCTGACATCTCTTTGAAGATACTACAGTAATATACGAATAAGGCTTTTAATTATATCTGATGTCAGGCATGTCCTAGAACTAAAAATTCGAAGACATGTGTCATTCACCAACCCGCACTGGGCCCGCGTGGTGGATTACGGCCCATTCCCTCTTTTAAAGAGCAGGCCTGTGTCCCAGCAGTGGGAATATTAAAAATACTGATTTTGATGACTATATCTGATCTCTACAAATACTTGGAAGTAATGAAGTTTCATTACTTCCACACATTTAATAAGAAGAACTTTCTCATGATGTCATCCTAACAGCTTTAAAGAAATGTACATCAACTATTCCTCAGATACGTCCAATCCTCATAACATTGAAAAAGCCCGACACTAAGATAACTCCTCAAAAAGATAACATACAAGGTCAAGTGGCCTGAACTGCGAACGATTTTCACTTACCCAGCATAGCTTCAGAACCTGAAGATTACGTCTGAGTAAGCATAAGACCCGTAAGGCCGCAATACACTTATCATAAGTGAGCAAAGTCAAGAGTATAGTACTACCATACAATACAGACACTAAACAGTCAAGTTCAAAAGGATAACTCCTCACGATTTACTAACTACAAATAACTTTAAATACTTTTTATTAAGGTTGGTAATTTATCAAATGTCTTCTACAACTGTAGGTGAAGCGAGAGGAGGTGTCAGACTTCCGGGTAAAACGCATTCGTGTTCCTTCAGGTGCTCTTTACGTTCCGCAGCCCTGGCAGGCTTTGGCTCTAGCGGGCCTCAACGATGACGCTGACATGTGTTTGAAGCGCTCGTGGAACACAATGTTATAGTTCTACAATAAACTAGCATTCAATCTAGCTTAAATGCAACTAGGTAGTGTTTATTTAAGAAATTTTTGGTCCTAATTGTAGGCAAATAATATGGGAATAGACGTGCTACAACGATATTGGTATCTACACATGCAGCCACAAACATGCTAGTGACGTAATCAAGATTTATTAAGAACTCTTAATTCCTGAGCGATATAGGCTAAACTTTATAAAGTCAGGAACTAATATATTTTAGGATAAAAGAAAAATTTTAAAAACAAAAAAAAATCAAATCAAAATCGTTTTTTATTTTAGAACATGAAAAATAAAAACACTTAACTAATTTAAAACTATATGTACACAATCACTCTTACCTAAAACATGGCGTCTAGAAATTCCTCCGCATCGCTGTCGACTGGAACTGTGCCCGAAAGACTGGCGACATTGCCATTTTGTATGGCAATACTTAATATCTGACCAAGGTAGCTGATTCTGAACATATCTATTACAGAAAGTAATATGGGTTATTATGTTATATGTTGTAGATATTTATGTCGACTAATCCTTCCGTATCTTTCTGTCTCATGGTAAACCGTCCTCAGAATCATCGACTGTATTTCTGAATATAAAGATAGCTCGCCTCTAAACGGCCTATTCGATTTGAATATGTAATATTTGGAAAGTTTGCGGATCTTACTTAAATTCCCATGTCTAAGAACGAAAGAATTTCGAATGTCAATACTTCGAATTGAATTGAGCAAGAAAAAAATTGAACTAGAGAAAGAGATAAAAACTTATTTATTTTAATCGATGATTGGTAAAATCAGAGTCTGCACAAGCATTGTCTTCGTGCTAGATATTAAAAAGTT
Source organism: Mythimna albipuncta (assembly GCA_929112965.1). NCBI lineage: Eukaryota > Metazoa > Arthropoda > Insecta > Lepidoptera > Noctuidae > Mythimna > Mythimna albipuncta. Next base: position 17,369,441 of record OV815969.1, read on the forward strand.
CTTTAATCGAAACAGAGCCGCAGCATTCCAGTAACCCTCTGACTAACACTAGCCGCTTGAGTAGGTACGCCAGTTCGGGGTACTATCAATACGCAAGCCTAAATCCTTTACACCGGATCTGAATGGGACAATCGTACCGTCGAAACGAACTGGTGGCAAAGTTGCACTGTCCACCTTAGCGATGATTCGAGGACTTCCAATGATGATAGCCTGACATTTATTGGGGTTCACTGCAACACCAAATTTGTCGGACCAGGCTTTTATGGCTATTAGGTCTACCTATGTACTATAAATACAATGTACATAATATATCTAGATATATGTACTCAAACTGGAAAGTAGGAAAAAGAAGAGAATTTACGAATCATTGGTGCAAACAAATAATGAGAGCACAAACTTATGTTATCATAATCCTATCACAATTTCCCTAGTCATCTATGTTATTAAACAGCCAGATGTGGCGGCAAATGCCTTCTTAGGAGTAACTGGAAAGATACCAAGGCGTCTTCATCTTCAGCATGACGCAGGTCCTCACCCGAGATAGCGGGAGGGAGATTTTGTTTCGCATTCATGCGGAAGAAACATCTGAGTGTTAAAAAGTAAATAAATTCTAGGAACCAACAAAATTGGACCAACTTAATTAGAAATATATACAATATTCAAGAATGTGTATGAATTTATTTGTGTCAATGATTAAAGAAACACGTGTAGAATGTTAATTAATTTATATAATATTTTTCCTTAGATACCGTTGCTAAAGTAGCAAACATTTTCCTGTTAGAGATTCGGAATTGTTGGAAAGAGTCACCGCAGCTCTGTAAACCCAAGAGGTATTCTGTCGGAACACGGATGGGTGTTATTCAGTAAAAGTCTGACACTTCATTTCGCTCCGCCAATTAGTTTATGGTTTTACCGAAAAACTATTATTCGAAATGATCTGCAACTAGATAGGCTTTTTTTTTCGATGGGTAAAAATCATCCAAATGACATCCCCTGCTCTTGGACGGAGCGGGAGATATACTCTTACTTACTCTTACTAACTAAAAAACCCACCCCGTTCCTTCTTGCCTTTTACCTTTGCCGAGTCTCCCTTTCAGAACTAGATGCTGGCCCCAGTAGGCTTCGACTCAACTGGGCCCCTACTGTTGCTGACTACTCCTTGAGGCGCACGGGAACAGTGCGCGCCGTCAACGACTTGCGCTCGGTCCGGACAGTTACCGAACGGTCGGACTGCGAGTTACTCATTGCTCACCGTCCGCAAGCCCGCGCCTGCCGTGGCCAACTAGATAGGCTTAAAAATTATTTCACATTAAATACCTCTGAAAAAATACCTAATTAAAGATCAAGGATTGCCAAGAAACCAAATGAAAGGAATTAAACAAGATAATATGAAATGATACTTCTTGTTTAAGAATGATAATAAAAACAAGACGAATTATGTTAAACTAGCCTTTGCCCGCGGCTTCGCCCGCGTACGTAAAATATAGCTTATGTCAGTCAGAAGTAAATCAGCTTTCTATCGGTGAAAAAATTTTAGCAATCGGACTAATACTGTCAGAGATTACCTTCCACAAACAAAAAATAAAACTTTACCTCTTTATAATATTTATTTATTTATTTTAAAATTGACACACCAACGACTCATTCTTTTAATTTAAACACTTTTAACAGTAATTTGTCACTTATAGGCGTGCACAGCACATAGACAATAAAATAATTAAAACACAACACAAACAATATTCTAAGTAGGACCTATAGAAGCCTACTGGGGTCAGGGTTATCCGAAAGGGCGCTCGAGCCCCGGTATAAAGGCTAGAAGGAACGGGGTGGGTCTTTTAGTCAGTAAGAGTCTGACACTGTCTCCCGCTCCGCCTAAGAGCGGGGGTTGTCATTGGATGATTATTTCCCACCATAAAAAAGTACCTATAGATGAATCTATGATTGGTGACAGATATGACTGATGATTGGCGCCTATGTAATGTATGTAATAATGATGTTGATGATGATGACAGATATTACAAAGTTTTCTTCAATCTTTCAGAATTTCGTCGGTTGTGAAGAAGAAACCTTACCGTGCATGCATGAGTAAGCACGATTTATTGCAAACTTCAAGAATATCTTACTTGAAAAGAAAACTACTCATTTCCCTTTTGTTTTACACAATTTCCTAATGGTTAATGATCCTTGATCAATATTAATTGCAGAAAATATTGGCTGATTTAGAATATCTTTGATTCCGTATTTCAATTTAGCAATTGAATCCGGTAACACTGAATTATCTAATAGTAGCTGATGTTTTGAAAGTACATTAAGTGTTTCCATCGTTCCAATATGGCTTCAGGGACACTATAATAATTGCTGGTGAACTACCGCGTCGGCTCCTAGTTCAGGTCATAGTCCGATTTCCGGCCACCGGGGTTTGCGGACGAAGACTAATGAGTAGCTCACCGTCCGCTCATGCTATAAGGACCAACCTCGAGGCGTTGATGGCGCGTAGAGTTCCACGCACACGTCAAAGAGATGTCAGTATACCTTAGGATCCCAATAGGGTCGATGCCTGCTAGGGCCATGGGAAAACGTACGAAAAAGATACTCGTCGTCCTAGAACGCAAAATGCAACTGAATGAACATAGGTGTGGGTTTAATCAGTAAAAAAATAACACGCTTTCTCGCTCCACCCAAGAGAGGGAGCAGTAGTGCGATGATTTCCAACCTTAAAGAAGAGAAGGATCTAATAAATTAGTCTTGATCTCTGCCTTGCCCAGAGTAGAGCTTATTCCAGCGCCATGCCTTGATAGATAGAATAGATTATTATTTAGTTTATTATTTATTGGGTACAACACAAAACATACACCAAAACACATATCACACACAAGTTATAAAAACTAAGCACTCATACTAATTTAAAGACCATCCTTGGTTTGTTGAAGACAGCCAAAGACCTTCTCATAACCGAGACCCCACTGTCCACGACAGCAAAGTATTGTCAAACTTTCGCCCAGATACCGAAAGTTTCCTAATCAATAGGTGAGCATACTGAAAATTGGCTGTAAACTTATTGATTGGTTAAGTTGGGAAACTTAAATGAATTTTGAGAACTTCGTTGTATCTGTGCTGATGTTCACGCATAAACATATATGTAAAGAACTTGAACGTTCGAAAACGATCACTTCGAGTTCCTTCGATCCAAGTTTCTTCAAAATTAACTGACCAACAAAACGTTTTACTACTAACTACAAAAGCTTAACAGATCCGCCTATCGTAAATGTGATCATGGTTTAAATCAGGGTTTTTCAACCTTATTCATACTGGGCCCTTTTAGTATGAAGAAAAAAATCGCGACCCCCCCTACCCGTTGCCTTTTTTTCGTAACTAATATTGAATCCAATACATTTACTTATTTTCACAATTACGGTTCGGATAAATACATAATTAATATTTTTTTTTCCATTTTTCTTAATAAATGTTATTGTTTCCTTTTTTACTGCTGTAGCTTTCCCAACTTTTAGCAACACCACTATAAAAGCTTCGGGAACCCTCGTGGGTCGCGACCCACAAGTTGAAAAACCTGGTTTAAATGATTCATCCAATGTATTATACGAAAGGTAGCTCAGCCCCTATGAAAGGCAACGAAGGAACTGGAGTGGGTTTTTAGTCAGTAAAAGTCTGAAACTATCTCCCGCTCCGCCCAAGAGCGGGGGATGTCATTAGATGATTATCCAACCGAAAAAAAAGAGGTATTTTCTTATAATTTGGGCTTGATTGCGATCCCACCTGATGGTAAGTAGCGATGCAATATTTGATGGTGAGGCGCACTAGTTTATTAAGAGCCCTATATTCACTCTAGCCTTGAAGACACCCAAACTATAATCGGACGGGAAGACAGCAGCAGGCAAACTGTTCCAGTCCTTCGACGTACGCGGTATAAACGACGAGGCGAAACGCTTAGTCCGGACCGTAGAGGTAAAGTTTGTTTTCTCTGGAAGTACTGGTCCGACTGCAAAATTTTTTTTACCGATAGAAAGCTGCTTTATTCCTGAGTTACATAAGTATATAGCGTTCAACCCTAGATATATTTATCTAGGGTTGGACGCTCATAAAACGGTGGATAATTTATAACAATTAAATTTCAAACAATTAAACATCTCTTCAAAGTTGTTCATAGATCCTTAATCGCTTGAGGTCTTGAATAGTCATAACTACCAGTTATAACCATCCAATTGATTAAAAGTTACAAATTGAATTATATATTAGTGCGAGAATATGTGAAAAGGAATATTTTACATCACTGTTTATAAATAATTTGAACATCCAAAAGTCGTATTAATAGGCTGGATTACCATGCTCACACAGCCCAGCAATTAAGAAACAATAACAAGAATAAAATAGATCAATTGTCAAAACACTAATTATAATAAAACTTTCCAATATGTTCTTGATTTCATTTCCCAATGTCAATTCATTAAGTGTCATGTTAAATTAGCCATAAATCGAACAGATTCGAAGTGATCCGTCAGTGAATCTCCACCTCGGATCCGGTTTATTAACGACGTCGATGCGACCAACTTTTGTTTTAGTACAAGCCTCGTGGCCGATATAAAGTGTTAGATGGATATCAGATGACTTAACTGATAGAAAAACTAACAGAGAACTTCCAACTTAAGTAAGAACACCATAAGATTCAAACTACAATGTGCCAGTTGTAACTTCAAGTGACGCTCCTAAGTCATAAACAGTCAAAAGCTTCAACCAAGAATAAGTCATAAGGAAAAGGAAGAAAGGAGATTTTTCTGTTCAATAAGCTACGAGTTAACATATGCTATAATGTTACTACAGTTAAATGGAAGACTTATTGTACTAGCGAATGAGTAAACAGAAGTACGTATTGATTTTGCATGAAAATGTCGAATGAACGAATAGAAGTTGGAAATGGAATATTATACTGAGCTCCGAAATTGCATAAATTTAATGATAATAAAACTAAAAGCGATTTACATTTAAACAACAGATGTTGTGTCAGTCATAAACGCAGTGAATGAAATTATGAAGACATTTTCAAGATTTGCATTGATAAAAAATTCAACACACGTCTTTCATATGGTAAAAAGGAGTAAGAAAAAAGTCGGAACTTCAGTGATATACAAAAAGATTGATGCACCTGAGGAAGTACGTGGAATTTTATTGACGAGCACTCAACCTAAATGTCCAATAGGCGATAAGGTCCGCCTACAGCCTGATGATGTTCAACAACCTTATGATTACGATCCTCGAAAACTTTATCATGAAAAGAATAAGGGAGAGAGTTGATTGTCGGAGCAACTTTAAAAAATGTAAGGTCTCCCAAGTGCGGTTACTTTCCAACGTGTCAATAAGAGCTTTCGCTATCTGTGACCGAAACGCGCGTTTTGTTTGTTTTGCGTGTTTACACATTCTTTTTCTGGGCTCCTTTTGATATAACTTATGACGCGGTACTTTCGATAGATGTGTTAATTTGTTTGTACCTACTTACAAGGGCATATATTAACACACCTAAATTTGTACTAACAATATCATGGACAGATTTCAAGAAAGAAAACGAAATTGTATCTTAGGTTTGTTCTTCATTATGCTTTAATCGAGATTTAGACTCGCTTAAAACAATGTGCCAGCATGCCTAGTTTTAGATATGTAGATGATCAAGATAACAAACTAGATCATCAATGGGTACAAGTAGGTATCTGTCCCAGCCGTTCTTTTTCTCACGCAATACGAAGAGCTGACAACGGTTCCTTACACATTTATTGTGGCACTGTTATTGCATTGTGAACTGTGCAAAAAAGTACAATTTTTCTTTGGTTTTGGTATCTTAGGTTAGGTTCACACAAAATAAGGTAATATTAAGAGTTACAAAGAACTTGCAAGTTAACCAAATTAACAATTTCAAGTTGTCAATTTAAACAACCAAATTATGGACCACATTACTTGTAAAGTCTGAAGGTCAACCTTTAATCAAGCTTCTTACACTGACCACCCAACGACAACCGTTGCGAAATAAGATTTACAACAAAAATACTACACTTTCGTTTTACAGTTCGTAAAGTCAATAGCAATAATTAAAAACAATTTTCTCATTCAGCAAGCGTCAATATACGAATTAAAAAAATATAAAGACGTATGGCTATCTGAAATTGAATCAGCATCCAAAGAGCGAAAGATAAAAAATTACGACGTTAATTGACATTTTAAAATTGAGAGTCGGCAGTTATATTTGAGATGTGCTTGAAGCCATTCGAGGAATGGGACTGAAGGGAAAACTTATGCTGTGCCAGCTACTCGTGATAATAGTGGTCGCCGCGTAAGTAATGGTAGTAAAAAGCACTTCAAAAATTCAGACGATTTTACGTTTATAAGATCGTTCGACGACGTCGGTGGTGACTTTTCAGATTTTAATAATGTAGAAAGCCGAAGGCATCATTTTTAAGTATAAAACAGATGTGGCTACTACTACACACACAAATATCACTGTCACTCAATCAAAAACTACAGGAACATTACGTTTATTATTTAATTGAATCTCATTATCTGACATATGGTTTCAGAAAAGATGGTACTTATTAATCTTATAAAAGCATATAGGATAGACATTCTAAGCCTATTAGGTTAGATGATGGCTCATGGCGGTAAGTCCCCTCTTTGAGGCGTGGCTGGAAAGACCTCACGGCGTCCTTACCTTTCGCATGACGCAGGTCCTCACCGGACATGGTTCGTTCGGGAGTTTCCTGCACCGGATTCATGCGGAAGTGACGCCCGGGTGTCGCCACTGTGCGGAACGCCCGGAGGACACGGTGGAGCACACGGTCGAGGTGTGCCCTGCTTGGGCGGAGCATCGCCGTGCCCTCGTGGGGGCGATCGGCGGCGGAGACCTCTCGCGCCGGGCCTTGGTTGAGGCCATGGTCCGGAGCGAGGAGGAGTGGCAGGCGGTCGCCGACTTCTGCGAAGCAGTAATGCTCGCAAAGGAGGAGGCCGAACGCATCAGGCAACGGCGTTATCGCCGCCGCCGCCGCAACCGGGATTCTGATCCCGATTTCCGGCCACCGTAGGCGCGGGCTTGCGGACAGTGAGCAATGGGTAGCTCACTGTCCGGCCGTCCGGTAACTTTCCGGACCAAGCCCAAGTCGTCGACGGCGCGCACTGTTCCCGCGCGCCTCAAGGAGTTGTCAGCAACAGCAGGGACCCAGCCGGGTCGAAGCCTACTGGGGCCAGGGTTATCCGAAAGGGCGCTCAAGCCCCGGTGTGAAGGCTAGAAGGAACGGGGTGGGTCTTTTAGTCAGTAAGAGTCTGACACTATCTCCCGCTCCGCCCAAGAGCGGGGGATGTCAATGCATGATTTTTTTCCCACCATAAAAAAAAAAAAAAAAAAAAAAAAAAGGTTAGATGATGGCAATTCGTTATCCTTAATCCTACTCCCACATTAAATGTCATATTGTTAAATATAAATGACACTAATGTGAGAACAAAACGGGTATGGATTAACGACAATGCGGTTTTAATCCCTGACTTCACAACTTTTCTTTATGAATATCTTTAACTTGTAAAAGAGCGAAATTTCATACTGTCGTTTCGTACCGCTTGTAAAGTTGACAGATAATTTTGTAAAAGTTCAAATAACACGACAGGTGAGAATCAAAAGACTCCTAAACATATGTTCTTTGGCCAGGGCTGGTTCCAGGGCTGCCACAGAACTCAAATCGAAAAACAAGTGTGTGCAACATCATTTAATAAATGATCTGTCATCGCATTATCTGCTTCAGTGATCTGTAATAAATCAATAATCAATTTGTTATTTTCTTCGCTAACTAGTTATGGTTCAATATTTTCCTTTTCCACCCGTGCAGCTGTTAATTGAGCGTAGCACGCGAGATGACGATTAATATTTATTGAAAATCCCTTTTGGAATGAGTAATAAAAATTACAAACTAATTGGTTCCCACGGTTTATTGTCTAGCTTATTCAACAGAAATACTATTAGTAAGAATAGCACTATTACTGACAGATTTCTTGATATCGAAAAAATACTAGTTAACATGAATGCATCTCTAAAGGGCATATTAATAACTGAGATGATAATGTGAATGTAATAAATAACTAGGCTCACAACAGCCAACCCATGTCATATAGCACTGGAAAAGAATCCAACTTTGGTAAAAAACATGGTGTTCAAGCAACCCTAGTACCTTTGAAGCCGGACAACGCTTACACTCAACACACTGACACACATTTTTGTAGCCGCGCGCAATTTTATTTATTTACACGTCTTTAAGCATTCGACGCTCGTCTCCGCCGATTAGCCTTATGTGATGAATTAGGAATCACTAAACCCGTTGTTAACGAAACAGCTTAGTCACCAACGAAAAAAGAAGGAGATCATATCTGATTTATTAAGGTGCGCCATCTAAATTCAAGTGCCAGTTCTTAATCTTTTACATCTTAATCAAGCCCAATGAACAGTTCAGTTATAGTAGGAGCTAGTGGCTAAATAATAACAGCCGCACGGGTTAATCCACAAAGTCAAGCAATGTTTGCTGAAGTTGGTTTGTGGATGGGTGACCATCATAAAATATCGAGGTTACTCCGTGCTTTAGAAAGCATGTTAAGCCGGTGGTCTCTGGTATCATTTGTTATAGAACTTTGACATTAGTAACTGATAATCAGAAGCCAGAAAAATTTTACACTTGTACTAAGAAATATTATCATAACATTATTTTGTTACCCAGTTGCTGGGTGTAAAGTTCTCAAAAAGTCAAAGTTATCCTTCCTTTTTAATTTACAAACGAAAAGTCAGAAAATAGAGAAGATAAACATTTTACATGTATACAAGTATCCAGCTGTATTCAATTAGATTTGAAGGCAACGTCGACACACGTAGTTGGGAAAGGCTAAGTAGAGAGATGTCATATCATTCATATCCTAGTCTTTTCTCTCTTATGTTCTTTACTTTTCTCTGTTCCTTTGTTCAAAATCAAAATCAAAATCAAAGCATTTATCTCAAATAGACCATTTATAGGCACTTTTGAATAGTCAAATGTCGGTCAGTCCAAGAAAAGTGAAGCTAAATTGTTCAGTTTGCCTTCCCCTCGAGCGCCGATTGTACATACGTCTGTACACTTGAAGACCTTGAAAAACCGCTTAATTTTCGTTTTGTGCCACGATATTTAACACACGTCTCAAGTACGAAACTTATTTGGCTGAAACATTTCTCTATTCCAAATTTATTATATTATTGTTTTTTCCTAGAAAATTCTGAAACTGAAAAAAAAAAAACAATGAAATAATAATTTGGGGTCCAGTGTAGTAGTAGCTATTTCAGTCAAATTACAAATATCATTTAAAACTTTTACTTTTTGACAACAAAGTCCAATTAAATAATGCTTTTTTTTCGTAGTTGTTATCAGTGATCAAACAATTTTCTTCATCTTATTCAACTATCAATTGCCATTGTCTTTTGAGCTTATTGAATTTTTCGTGTAAATCACCCGAGTATATTAAAACGAATCTACTTACATGTGAACTATCACGTCGATATCGTAAAACCACTAGCCAAATGGGCGTGCGTAATATCGGTCCCATACATGATCAGTTTACGAGGGTGGCTCATGCTCGCCTGGTACAATATTGGATATTTACGGGCTTATGTTTAGGCACGAAATACGGAGCCATATTTTTTTTCGGACGTGATATATTAGATATCTCTCAACTTTTTTAGGATATATCATCAATATTGAGGATCAATTTCAAAAGATTTATTAACAATAATATTGATTCTAGTTTTCAAACTGTGTGGTCTTCGAATTCATATAGTATTTTTATGCTGTTTTTATGCCCTCTGGGCGTGGTTTAGCTCACCTCGTTCGGCTGCCTACAGTGAGAAATTATGGGCTAACAGTATTTCGCTTTTGCTTAAAGTTGTATTTATTATTAAATTCATGTTTAAATCGGACATAAACCTCCTTAAGACCTAATTGACCGATTAAAATCTGTCCTAACCAACATCTCGATGAATACTATATTCATGCATATTAATGATTTCTTATATTTTATAATAATTAATATATTAATTCACAGGTGTTTCCAAAAATCATTTCGATGTTTTTGAATTTTGATTTGATACATATAAAAAAAAAAACAATTATACGGTTTAGTAAACACCTTTTAAACCCGAAGATGCTTGTGTTAAGTGAGAATTATATTACTTATTTCCATTAACAATAAGAAAAATAGCAATCGTGAGTGTGTATAAATTATTCAACAATAGTTTTCGCAAAAGAAAAATTTGAACTTGTAAAAAATAATTAATGGAACTTAACACCAACAGAGCATAACATTACGTAAATTAAATTTTCGATTAAAGCCTTTATTTTTTTTTTACGAGCTATAAACGTTCGTAACTACTAATCATTATAAACGTGCCACAGCGTAATCAATAGTTCGATTAAATGTATCCGCCAGTAAAAATTGCGATCCCATTACACATAACCAGTTTGAAGGTATTCACAACAAAATCATTCACTTTCTCTTAGAAAATCTCTCTATAGTAGTGCCTATCGTATTCTAAAATTGGGTGGTAATCATTATTTTGATTTATTGATAGCGTAACGTTTTGATCGTGGGCCATTTTTACAGCATAGAAGTTAATCTTGTTTTATGAATTATGAGGAGAAAAAGTGAAACAGTTTTGTGGGTACATGTAGTTATTGATACGAATACCAAAGTCGTTTGCATCTCTATCGACATTAAAATCAACAGAAGAAAGTAAACTTGTTAGTTCATCAGATACGAGTATATTTATAGTATCTTCAAATTTTACACCTTTCTGATGATTTGCCTTAATATCGGATGTGTCTTCATTATGATTAAGTTATTTAGCAATGCAATGGAATTTCTGCCGTATTTTTAAATATGTTCTAAAGCTGTTATTTCTTCTTTTTGTGTTGATGATCTCAAACTATTTCATTTTTCTGACCAAAATTTGGTAACCTATACAACTCTACTATTTGTCTCGTATATATCCCAAATAGTGCAGATGTTTATTCTCTGCTCCACACTAGCACTGTGTTAGAGATGGGTCGCGGAAGACCTATTGGGTCAGATTGTTTTTACAACGGCCAACTAAGCTGTTACAAAATATATCCATATCACGTCGTGAGTAAACACACAATCTTCTGTCTTTACACTTACATTACAATTATTACACTAACATGGAGTTAAAAATGAGATGTAAATATTTAGCTTAGAATTTAGACATAGATCAGTTTCAAGATGGATTGCTGTTCAAAATTAAATATCTACAGCTAATTAAACAATAAGTTAGCTAAAAGCTGTTAAAATGTAAATTAACTCGCTTGGCCGTTCCAAGTTCGTTCGTTTTTGAACAACCCAATTTATTTTTATTACAACTTCGAAGAAAATAAATATTATTTTTCGTTCTATTCTAAAGGCCTAGTGCGAGGTTTTAGTGTTTAAACTTATATAAAATGGTATAGAGAAAAAGAGGTTATCCGTTATTAATAACAGACATTACTAATACTGTTTTAGTACAATAGTAAGTACTAAATTAATTTTATGTTGGCTTTAGCTAAAGTAATCTTCTATATATACACCGCTAACTAGGGATTAAAACGATTAAAATTTAGCGGTGTATAAAAGCGAAATACCACTCACTAATAATAGAAGATTTAATCACGAAATCTCAGAAACTATAACACCTACAAACTTAAAATTTGGCAGGTAGGTTCCATAGAGGGTTTAAACATCCGCTAAGATTTCCGAAATTCACTCCCTAAGGGAATGAATGAAAGAAATGGGGGTCCAAAGTTTGTATGGAGAAACCGACTTTCACGCGGGCGAAGTCGCTGGCAGAAGTTAGTATATTATAAGAGATAACAATGCTTAAGAAGAATTGACAAAGTTAAGGTCAACGCACATTGCTCGCAGAACAGATGGCCGATGGGGCCAAAATCTCAATGAATCTGGAGTGGCAACCACGTACCAGAAGGAGTAGCGATGGAAGGCCTCCCTTTAGATGAACCGATCTTCTTTCCGTGTAGATGTTCTCAAATATATTTTTTTTTCTGTCCAGTGTTTGTCAACCTGTACAGCTCCATTATTCGCAGACGGATGACTTGATGGGAGAAGTAGGAATTAGATGGGCATGATGCATAGGATCGGTCGTTGTGGCGAGATTTGGGGGAGACCTATGTTTAGTACTGGATGGCTTTTGGCTGATTTTGATCACGTTTATTGCAATCATTTCTCAAATTTGTAATCTCGCCCTAATTTAAACCGAGAATAATTATTTATTTTAATGGCATATTTCCATAATTTATTAACATTAAATTTTTAATCATTATTTTAATTTTAAATGTCATTTTTTTTAATTCAATTTGTATTATAAAACAATAATTAATTCCATATATATTATAGATATATATTAAACTCTTAGGCCCGTATTAATAAACGATGCTCAACTCCGTCCTCAAGTGTGATATCATTTGATCCCCGATTATACGATGACAGAAGCTCAAGATCTTTGCTAATTAATAAACACAAGTACAGGATCTCAATTACCAAGATCAGCTCCTCAATGCGTACTCAAGCTTTGCTTACGTGAACGATTACCTACGTCATATTGGCCGAAGTTTAAAATAAAATGCCTTCTATTGGGAATATAAAATATCGAATCTTGATCAAATCTGATTTTTTTTTTTTATTTACTTGGCAATCCAAAAGGATTTGAAGCATTTCTTACATAAATTTTTGATAAACGATATCGCAAAGGCCATAAAATGGCATAAAAGTACTCTCTATTTAGTCGTAATACCTAATTAATTCGACTCAAAATATTTACAAACTCCATGTTTCGCGCTACGATAATCACGACCTCAAGTCCCGGTCGGTCTACACTCATGATCTGGCAGCTCAAGTACAGAGATTGTTGTAAACTTAAGTTTCGAGTTTCGTTTATTAATCAGACAACACTCGGCTGATGCCGTATACCTAAGCTGAGCTTGAGCTCGAACTTGAGCTTGAGCTTAAGCTTGTGAATCTCGTTTATTAATAAGATCAAGACCTCAAGCTTGGTATTAAGTACGTGATCTTGGGCTGAGGACCGTTTATTAATACGGGCCTTATAAATGATAGATCTCATTAATTGTAAGTATTTTTTTATTTATGTGTAAGCTGTGTACTTCTTTAAGTGACAAGTTCACCACAATAATTGGTATTATATGCTAGTTATTTTTTGTAAAATGTTATTAGTGAATAAGTCGTTGGAGTACCTTAATATAAATAAATAAATAAATAAATTATAATGAACGTTGCTTAATAGTAACTCAATGATATTGATATGCACTGGTGAAATGTGACGTGGTTACTTACATTGTAAAATTTTTGGAATGTCACTTGGCCCTCAAGATTGCGTTGTCCATAGTAATAAAGTCGAAGACACTTTAAATGCTAATTAAGTTTAGAGTAAAATGAGGGAAAACAACTTCTGTCATATCTAATGAGACCCGCAATGCTCACTCTGAAAATTAAGTTCATGCAAATGAACTACCAACAGATAGTTTTAAGTCACAACGAATAGCTGCAGTACATACCAATTAAAAATGGTCTTCACAAATACTTTCTACTCGTTTGTTTAACCGGCAGTTTTCTAGTTTGTTTTAATTTCTAACTACAAATAAATGGTTATCAAGTAGGTCGGAACTCTCCAGAAACAATATTGACGCTCGTAGTCATAACAGACGCTTTGGGAGCTTGTGAGAGAATATGTTTGCTAATTGACGCAGCTTTGATTGTAAGGAGTATTTTGTATGCTTAGTTTATTTCGATATGTTTGTAGTTTTTATTTATATATTTAATTTATTATACACCTTATAATGTGAACATAATAAACAATTACACAAACAAGTGCACAATGGGCTTATCGCACAGGACAATCTCTTACAGATACTTGAACAGATTTAGTCTATTGAAAAGAGATAGATTTGGGGTTTTCAGTGTATAGAGATTATTTAAAATATTGATTAGATATAATAATATAAAATGCATTTTAAAATACTTATTAAAATGCCCAGCTACTGTAAACAACAAACGCAAAATTGAGAAAAGAGAATAAAGAAAATTATAATGAATTTTAATGCTCCTTCACCGTTTTTTACAAGTCGAAAAATACTTGATCATTTTTTTTATAATTAAAAAAAAAATATAGCTGTATAACTTTTTTCTCAATTCATTTAAGTAATTATAATCTCACAGATAAATAATGATTTTGAAATTTAACCTTGACCTAAAAATGTCTAATCAAATTTCCTAAAACAACACAATCCACTTAAAAACATTATATAGAAGCAAAAACACTTCAACATCCAATTATCTTTGACGGAAAAAATGCGGACAAAACCTTATCATAAAGCAAGATTTTGGTAAAAACATGAGATAGGAAAGCGGAAAGCAGGCGAAGGGCCCGCCCACGCTTGACCAAAACATGATTACTAACCGGCTTGAGAAGAATGCTAATTAAAGTGTCTTGCACGCATGCCGACATCGCCCTAGTGACAATCGTGTTTTTCATTTATGAGGTGGCGGCCAGGTTAATAGTGTTATCTTACGCCCGAACTTGGGACGAACAATTTGGGCCGACGGATTTGGTCCGTCCCGTTCCAAATTCGAGAGTCAACAATACCGCATAATATTAGAGCATGCTTGGAAGAGGAGGAGACAATTGCACATGTGTTCCTCGACTGCACAGGTGTCACTGAAATACGCACACAAACCGTAGCATCCCTGAATTCCTTCACAGACACCCTTAAAAACCTGAGTGGGCTGGCTGGAATATTCGTAAATTCACCAAAGGTTTTGGCCGACATGGTGCGCAATAGTCTCCAAAAAACTAAGTGCGGAAACCAAACTCAAACATTACTAATTCATAATTTAAACATTAGTAATTGATCTCTTCGTGAACACTTGGTACAACACACCAAATCCGTCGACCCTTTGACACATTCAATTTTTATTTTATTTACCCTAATGTTGCGTACCAAGACAGCTACTGCGAAAATGTTCGAAAGACTTATTTATTATATACCTACCTTATTGTATATACAACACGACACATAAAAAAGTAAAAGTAATTACTAAAACTTATTAAAATAATGGGCGGTCTTTTCATGTCTCGCAATTTCATTCAGGCAACGAAGCAATTACCATGACCCTGGTACGTAAAAGGCAACTGAGGGAACTCAGGTGGGTTTTAGTTAGTAAAACTCTGATCGTCTCTCGATCTATCCAGAACGGGAGACGCTATTTGATGTTTCTACCTTTTTTTATGTTTTTATTATTGACTAGCTAACCGGGAAAACTTTGTACCGACAGTCAATGAATGTAATACCTATATATTTCGAAATAGTCAACCGTTTGCTATGAAACAAAGACTAAGGGTGAGTTGCACCATTTAACTATAACGATAACCAAAAATGCGACGATTTGACAACTGTTAACGGCTTTGTTATCGTTATAGTTAAATGGTGCAACTCACCCTAAGTAATATATCAAGTTACACACAAAAGTTAGCTACATTGATTGCGGACATGTTACGTGATGGGCACAAAACATTAAAACTTCTACCGATTTTTTATATTTATAGATAGACTTGCGTTTGCCCAAAGAAAGAAAGAAAAGAAAGAAAACATGTTTATTTGGCACACAATGACAAAACAAGTATAGGAACATTAATAAAATATAAAACTTAAAACAAAATAAAAAATAAAATAAAAGCAAACAACAAAATTATGTCTCACGATAGTGCCAAATAGCCCACTATCAATAGATGATGCAGTGCACCTAAAAAAAAACCGCGAGATCTTGTAAAAAGCAGCGCGGTAAAGAACTCTTGGAAGGACTTAGAAAGGCCTTTGCCCAGCAGTGGGAAAGGCCTTGCCCAAGTCAGTCCTCTGAGTAAACTTTTTAACACTAATTAATCATTTATTTATGTCATTAGGTCACTGAATAATATTATCTATCCTATGAAAATAACAAACGTGTCGGATTATCACCTTTCTCGGGTCATTAAACACAGTAAGCAAATGAATTATTAAGGAACTGTTTTCCGAGGCTGAATGATAAATGGCGTTAATTATATTTTGGTAATATCTGCTGAGTAAACCAGCCATATGTGCTTCAGTCAAAAACGTGCCTACAATATTTAATCTACACTATAACACTAATATCTCAACACTAATATAATAAAAGGTAAAGTTTTTTTTTGTTTGTAGGAGATAATCTCTGAAAGCACTGCCCCCCTAGCCAAGTTACAACCGTTTCGCTTGCGTCGAACGCTTGTCGAGTTGACTTTGTCGCCAATTCTTTTGTTCTGACCACGTGACTGAGCGTTAAGATGACGACATTCCAGTACATATGAAGCTTTCTACTAGCGTTAACTATTGCAGATTTGCAACTACCTACTAACTACTTTGTACTCTGGAACTACTGGGCCAATTGCAAATTTTTTTTCACTGATAGATAGCTGCTATTCCTGAGTGACATAGGTTATTTAAGTACGTGGGTAAAGCTGCGGGCAAGAGCTAGTAATATAACATAATAAAAAAGAAAGATTTATGTTTTGTTTCCAATGAATATATTCAAAAACTATTGGATTTTAAACATTCTTTCACCGGTAGAATACTTCTGTATCACTAAATTACCTACATAAAAAGAATTACTTAGGCTCCCTTTTTTTATTTTAACGCAAGAGTAGCCGCTAGTAGAAGCTAGTATTTTAATAACAAAGGAAGGGGATTTTTGTTTGTTTAAACGCGCTAATCTCTGGGATCGCTCATTGGATTGTAAAAAAATATTTCTGTATGGGATAGTCAGTATTATGATGAGTATTGTAGTATAGGTATAGGCTACATAACATCACTAGATTCACGAAAGAGGAACAATAACCAAAGACGCGGGGAACTGCTAGTCTTTTATAAACGATTGCCGCTAGACTGGACTGCCAATGGGCAGTCTTTTGTACTGCCGAAATACGTGCATGCGCCTTTTAATAGGAATATACATAGATGTAAACCTAATTTTATTTCACTTTTATTGATTAAATGTAATTTTTATGATATACCGGTAATGATGGAGACTAAATTTAATTTATGTATTTATTTATTTTTATTTATATAATTTGTTTTTGATATGTTTGATTGAATTTATTACTTGAGATAGGTATTATATTAGATATTAAATTGTATTGTACTAATGAGCTGAATGTAATAATAATGTATAGCACTAGAATTTTATGGCTAGGTACCTACTAACATAGTTTTTAATTATTATTACTAATCCTTATATATGAGTGAAAACTCGAAATGAAATGATCAATAAAAATAATAATAAATAGTGGTCGCATTTCATTCGATGGCTCAATGGTAATTACACTTTTTCGATAATAATTACCTATCAAATCTTATAATTATGATACTGTTTCAGTTCTGTCAAAGTTGACGTAATCATCAATCAAATAAAACTACAATGATATCGTTTGCTCACTTTGACATGAAAGTGGGCAATCTCTTTTGTGTGATACGACAGTGGAATTATCTTGTTACTATTGTAATGAGGAGATTTATAGAATTGGCAGTGTATTAGGCCGTTGAATGGTGGACTGTTTCTTTTCTTAGCAGTTTTTACAATAGATTTTTTACGGTGATTTTAATCTCATTAAAAAGAAAGTAAACGCAGGTGCGTTTATAATAATAATAATCTTTATTCGTTCAAACGTTAGATAATTTACGGCACACCTTAACTACACAAATAACTTAACTAGGTACCTAATATTACCTACTATAATACACAAATTAAGTAGACGTTTAAAAAGTATCAATATAGGTACCCATCTCTGGCTCTCACACTAGGATACCTTATGCTGTAAGGTCCACCCTTCCGAGAATTTTTCAAATAATTCAGTTTCTATGTTTATTGGTAGTACAAATATCCATCATCAATTTCTTTGTGGCAAAAATGTGTTAGATAATAATAACAAAAAATGTGTTATTTCATTTTAAAGCAACGGAGGCCTATAGACATCTAATATGCACAATATAGTTAATCTTAAATAACAATATACCTAAAACAACCATACATAACCATACATAAAACAGCGCTTTGACAATTTACAAAAAGAACAGCGAGTATTTTTATTCCAAATATGTAAAATAAAGCGTTTGCTGCATCAAACGTTAGTGTGACCAGCTGTGTGTAAAAAAATATGTGGGCTGTTATACAAGTTCGTCCGCGGCGTCCCAATGACATGGATAATTAAATTAAAAGAAATAATCACTCGGTTCACGAGACTTCATACAACAATTAACAAAAGAAAGGTATTATTGTATTACACACTGTCATAATTTCTAACTGGCGTTTTAATTGGTTTCATATTGAGTTGTAAATGCCTGACAAAGTACCAGACAATCTCTTTTAGTGAACATAATTCTTAAAGAGGGATACACCTTTTAGATACAAGGAATTATTTGAAGCAACTAGCTGCCAATATTGTGAGGATACAGGCATGTGCATATTTTGTACCCTAATATTTCTTAATAACCATTTTTTTTTTTTGTTTTTGGTTGACTGGTAAAGAATGCCTAAAGCTGACATCAGACGGACTGCATCGCAGCGACTGTGCGCGGTCGATATATCTAACTGCATGCAGTTTGATCAACCTAAGTCTGCGTTTTTACCTTCGTGTTGCATGAAGTTTCAATAAATAAATAACTACATGTCCTACTAGAACCAAAACTTTGAAGACATGTGACACCCACCAGGCCCGTTTTGTGGATTTCGGCCCATTCCCTCTCACAGAGAGGAGGCCTGAGTCCCAGCAGTGGGAACATTAAAAGGCTGATTATGCTTGCTAACTAGCTGCCAGCGGCTTCACTCGCGTGATGGTAAAAACATATTCAAGGGCACATACTCTTGGGACAAAAAGGGCATGGTCTACTTGTGTACGAAGTTTCATCGAAATCTGTTCAGACGTTTGAGTGTGGAGAGGTTTAATATTATAAAGGTCTAAGATCAATTTAAAAGGTTTGTGTGTCGATTTGGTACTGTATCACGCGAACTTGAACGGGCTTGGATGACAGCCTCACGGGGAGACCATGGCCAGGGTATAATTTAATTATTCAAATGCCTTCTACTTTATAATAAAAATAATTGACTGGCCTGTTGGTCTAGTGGTTAGTGACCCTGACTGCTATGCCAGAGGTTGTGGGTTCGATTCCCACCCACGACAAATGTTTGTGTGATGAGCATAATCATTTGTTCTGTGTCTGGGTGTAATTTATCAATAATATGTATGTATTTAGAAATATATACGTATGTTTATCAGTTGTCTAGTACCCATAACACAAGCTCTGCTTAGCTTGGGACTAGACAGCGTTGTGTGATAGTTGTGGAATATTATTATTATTATAATTCTTTGTTATCAGGCATCTAAGGCCCATAGATAAAATACAAAAATAATCTTACAAAATAATAAACTAATACATAAAAAGATATTATAACTAATCATTATTAAACTATAAACTATTGCACACGAAGTGACGGCGTCGTGTTCCGCTGCGAGGTCGATATCCTTCCACGTAATCGTCTATACACGACACCCTTCGGCCAAAACTCTCCTTTGAGGAAGATGTCCAAATGATGAGTGGGCACCCGCACCACAAACGACTTGAAATGAGTGTAATGGCGCTGCTCCAGCTGGTCAATGATGGAGCTACAGCACGTGGTAGATTTTTACTGACTAAATCCTACCTGTGTTCCTTCATTTACCCTTTGCGACCACGGTAACTTTTTCGAACATTCTTGCAACAATAAGACACTTCAGGTAATTAATTCATTAAACCCCAAGCGAACGCCCGGTTCGCGCACCGATTGTCTTTCTATTGTGTCTGTAATTTCCACGATTGAAAGGTTAATGTTGACAGTTGCTAATTTCAATTTACATCTAACTAAAAAATTACCATGTAAGTCGATTAGCTAGCTAGTAACTACTATTAGAACAACAAAATCGATCAGTCGCTATAATTACCTCACTGATGTGCCCTGGTCGAAAGGATCGATACCAGTCATTAGCATTTTGGACACGTTTGTGAAATAACTTATTAAGTGGAATACGCTACCCGCTCTGTGGGAGCTGTTGCCGGAGAAGTAAATTAAAATTAACAACGATGTCGACTACAGAATAGAAAGAATACTTAATGAATTCCTTCAAGTTATCGTAAGAAGGAGGCCTTTACACAGTTGTTGAACGGCATAGTCTAAATATAATAGTAATAGTCTTATTTCAGACACAAAAACTCCATAGAGTGTTAGTAACATACAAAGAAAACCTACCCCCCTAACCAAGTTACAACCGTTTCGCTTGCGTCAAATCGAGTTGGCCACGCCCCCAATTTTTTGATCTGACCACGTGAATGAGCGTTGAGATGACGTCGTTCCGTACATTTGAAGTTTTCTACTAGCGTTTGAGATTGCAGATTAGCAACTTAGCTAAGGGTAAAAGTTATAATTGATTTTTTAGACCACCTGCTCGATAATTGCCCGTTTATATGTCATACAACCATCACTTAAAGCAAGTCATTCTGTCTCTAGGGAGATAATATAGTATGGGAGATACATAAAGAATAATAAGATTTGAATTTGGAACGTCAAAACCCACTATTTTGAAAAAAAAAACACATAGATTGTACTATGTACGTGTAATAAAAAAGTTTATTTAAAAATCAAACTGGTCATTAACAAAAAAATAAAAAATAAAATGTGGTTACCGACGAGTCTTTATAAAAAAAGTAACGAAGCGGGAGCTTTACAGAAAAAATATCGCGTGAAAAAACACTGCTTTATCCCCTAGTTATACTATGTACTATTATCGCTTGTTTTTTTTTTTATAATAGGTAGGCTCGCGTTTGACCACTATCTCTCCTGATGGTAAACGACGACGATGGAACGCTTTAGAGAAATAGAGGCCTTGTATGATATAAACTTTTATTTAGAAAAGGACACTAAAAAAGTGTTATCTTGGCCGGAAACGCAAAGGGCAACTGGAGGAACACATCTCTGAACCCCTTCTCTCGTTCCTCTCAGCCCTGCGTTCAAATTTGAGGTTAGAGTCAACTCTAATGACGTCATCAGAGTAGATACTCTACACTCGCATTTTTGAACGCGAACGTAAAGTTCAACTGTCAATGTCAAGCAAGTGTCATTTAAGGCCGCTTACATCAACTTACCCTGCTCGGAGTTACGAGTTAGTTGGGTTAACTCCGGGGTACTTACACGAGTCCTAAAAGAACGACCCTGGATTGCAACTCGAAACATTTTTGAATGATTGGAGTAGGTAGTGACTCTGGTTATTTTTGAACACAGGACAGAGTACCTAGAAGTTATTTAATAATTTGCCAGGATCATAAAGATAGGTCGATGGTCAATGCATT
Organism: Mythimna albipuncta; assembly: GCA_929112965.1. Classification (NCBI taxonomy): domain Eukaryota; kingdom Metazoa; phylum Arthropoda; class Insecta; order Lepidoptera; family Noctuidae; genus Mythimna; species Mythimna albipuncta. The sequence continues at coordinate 17,390,962 of OV815969.1, forward strand.
CCTATTTTCTTTCACATACGAACACAAGTGGAAAGTGAAGCGACCTCTGGACCCTTATCTACAATCACATCAGAGACGTGATGAGGATAACTTAATCACCTCATAAGAAGTTCTGAGAATCCACCGATAAGGCAGGAATTACCAGTTAGATAATAAACCAGCAAATATTGATGCTTATTCAAAACCATCCCATGAATATTCATAACTGATAATTACTTCTAGTAAATATTTAATTAGCTAATAACCACATTATAATTTAGAACTTTCTATCAATTGTTATTGCTATGTTTAAAACTCTATTGCCATCTAATGAAGTATTTATACCGATATTTTTTTTTAATTTGTAAGTCGAATTTCAAATTTGTGATCGTTCATATCAACAAGGACCTAAATACGTAAGATTAACAATGGATTTTGAACTTACTCCTGATGACATAGAGTTTGTTGTTCCAAAATTTTATAATATTTAGAATTCTAAATTCAAACATAATGAAGTATTTAAACCCAATGCAAAGGTAATGTATAACATTACTGTAGTAGAATATTAATTCGAACACATTTAGCGGGTTAAATAGCATTTTATATCTTCTAAGCTCAGGACAACATCGTTAACATATAAAATCTATCAGATTACCAGTTAAGCTAGACCACTAAGTTAGTCCAAGTCGTTTGTAAGTAAAGGTCAAGTTCGTCTGGTTGTTTTCTTAACCTGAATTAACTTGGTAGCTTGGCTGCCCGGATGCTTCTACTTATGTGGATGACGGTCATCCATCGCCGTTGGCTGCGATTGTTTTTTTATTAAACATACTCTGTCTTTAATATTGGGATGAGCTGAATAGGTGATTAAAAGTAGCGTGTGAATATAATTAAAAACTACTCTGTCATGGTTTATGAAAGGGAAAGTAGTGGCAACAATATCATAAGTTTAAATAAAATTATATATACCGAAAGACTGGAACGACTTGTCTGCCTTCCTATCCGATTATAATTTAGGTACCTTCAAGTTTAGAATAAATATAGACTCCTTATAAACTAGTGCGCCTCACTATCAACAACTGCATCACTGCTTACTATCAGGTGGTATCGCTGTCAAGCATTCGTTTATATTATTTAAAAAAATAATTAGATAACATATGAGTTAGAATTTATAGAAAGAGAAGGAGTCATAGAAGAGTAGTCGTGGTCCAGTGGTAATGGCTTCGACTTACGACAACTTGTAAGTCGGTCAAAGGGAATTAGAAGGGTGGTCGTGGGTTCAAACCCAAGTTGGTGCTCCATAGAGCACTAAACATTAGTACTATACAAAGCTGCAGCTTTATAGAATTTATTTCATAACCACTGCTCTCAAAACGGTTAAGAAAGAAACGAGCAAGTCCTTTTATTTTTTATAACTGTAGGAAGGTCTTGCCGTGACGTCACATGAGGTAGTGAAACGAACAGGAACGCTTGTGAAAGTCCGTATATTTCTTAGAATACAGAGTTGGTACAGTACAGAAGAAGAGTTTAGATGAAGAAGATGAGAAGGAATTGAAAGTTTAAACAGAAATTATAGGCGCAGTCCAGCACAGCCAAGTCCGCTTGGACGAAGGCGGCGGAAGCTATCCTCTAATCGAAAAAAATAACTATACGCATAACTGAACTAGTGAGGTCCTGTGAGACTATTCCAAGTAGGACATAATCCGCAGATGCAACACTAGCTGAGTCACACAAACAAACGCCGTGGAGCAATCGCTACGACCCCCAGGGGGACGCGGCAGGCTAGATCGGGGCTTCGCCCCCTGCTCGCAGTTTCATATGAACACCCGCAACAACGGGTGCTTCGCGGGGTGGCCTATTTAGGCGTGGTGTCTCTGTTTGTGAACAGTGGGAGCGTCACGGCGCCATTTAAATAATAGCGCCGTTTCTTCGCGGTCAGCCCCCGCCAGGTGGGGCCCCCGGTTGCCCAGGGGAGGCCCAGCGAGTGACGACCAGCGACGAGGGGGCCGATTTTGTTGACGCTCCCCCCTGTTAACACAAACAAACTTAGAACTATAGGGAGGTCATCAAATCACGGAAAATCTTAACATCGCGATTTAGAAATATGACGTCACGCTGCGGCGCCATCTAGTGTCGAGTAGCAAAAGTAGCGATGCGGGTAGTTGTAAAAAAAGTTTTATTACACGACTAGTTTAGTAGTAGTATTTCTTATCTGTGTCTAAGTCACAGCTATTTTACTCTTAACATTCCTGACAAGCTCAAATGTCCAAAATATGCTCTAAAAGTGTCATTCGGCCTTGTACTACTAATTCTTAATTCACTCGCGAAGCCTGACCCAGTAGATTACACATTTGAATGTATGGGAGATCGTTAAAATGCCTTGAGTCCACTTTTTATGCAGAGGAAGAAATTAAATCAGTGAACTCGTTAATGTGGCTTTAAAATGGCTTTCGCTTATGACCAACATTATTACTAGACAACATTATTAGAGGATAAGGTTATTATCGGTCATTCTTTTATGTTTTTGCAGATTATTTATGACTTTACTAGATAATTAATTTTGACTAAATTATAATTAGTTATCTCATCTTTTCATTTAATCAAAAGTGCAGTTCAGAAGTGGAATTTTATGACATCAGATTATGAACACCACTCCACTCAAATCAAAGGTGTTCCAAAGGAAATTCTTAGATATATTTTTTGAGCTAGATATTTATTAATAATAATATTCCACCACTGTTATACAACGTCGTCTAGTCTCAAGCTAATCAGAGCTTCTGTTAGGAGAACTAGACAACTGATGAACATACTTATATATTTCTAAATACATACATATTATAGATAAATTACACCCAAACACAGAACAAATGATCGTGCTCATCACACAAATATTTGTCCTCGGCGGGAATCGAACCCACGACCTCCAGCATAGCAGTTAGGGTCACTAACCACTAGACTAACAAAGACAACAAAGACTCATTTGAGGGCAGGCCAGCCTCACTATTAGCAACCACTGACACCTCAAAGCCAAAATCAACTGTGAAACACCCTAAAAACGAGCGGGGAATTGTCAAGAAGTTAGTCATTCAGAAAGAAATGCTAAGTGTACATTCCAAAGCATAGATCTCTATGGAAAAGAATGTACAAGAAACTATTTGGACACTCTTTTCAATAATGTTATGTAGGTATTACAAAAATCTCGGCTATATGTCTTGTTGCTTCTATTATGCGAGAATAGTGTAAATAAAACGAAAAAAAATCTAAATATACAAATTAACATAAGCCGCTTGATGTATCACGGAAAAAACATTAAATGAAAGATCGGTGATAAGTGATCACACTTTATTTGTAACGGGTACAAGATTGTTCAAACTGTAACTTCAATTAAAATTCCCAGTGTCAATATTTTGAGTCCCGACCTTTACCCGAACTCGACGACCCGATTTTCCAATCGAATCTCTACCAAGTGGAGTGTGAAATTAGGATGCCAACAATTTCCCTAACATCAACGCAATTAAACCCAATAACTCTACCCATACCTTTACAACTTTCCTAAAATTATCATACCGAAATGGATAGCGTTAATTGCCAATATATAATTTGAGTAACAGACTTAAAATGATTGCTTTTCAGGATCAAAACAAAACAGTGGACTCATATGTAACAATTTGCTTATTGTGGTCTTCCTGTTCGATTATAATTTAGATGTCTTCAACGCTAGAGTGAATAGGCTCATAGGAAACTAGTACGGCTCACCTTAAACGATTGCATCACTACTTACCATCAGGTGGGATCGCAGTCAAGCACTAGTTCACGTCAATAAAAAAAAGTATATTACCCATGAAAACGCCTGTCTTGACTCTTAAAAATACTCCAAATACATATATGTACTTCAAAACATAATATTTTAAAAGGTTTTCATTTTCTTGATGTATGAAGTTTGCGTTTGAATGTTTAACGTATGTACATATATATCTCACTTCGTAAGAGATGAAGTGGTCGATAATGGAACACTCTTATGGAAAAAAAAAAGTAAAATATTCACTCATGAACAAAATACTCTCATGTTAAAGTTACCAGGGAACTCTAAAAACCCGTATACTTATGATAAAAATATAATCTATAACGTTATGATAGCATTTGCTCATAAAAGCCAAAAACCTTGGCAGAGTAGGTACCACCTTTTTTATAAGGACCAACCAAATTGCGGAAACATTTGAAAGAGTTACTGTGGGCCTAGAATGCCAAGGGTATCAAAAAGAGACAGGTGGGTAATAGTGATTACAAGTTTGAAACGCCATCTCACTCCATCCTAAAACCGGAGAAGTCATTAAATAATAATTTCTCACCTCATAATAAAAACAATCTAAGGTTTTCTGATAGATATGAACTATCAACGTTTATGAGAAAGGACTTTTTAAAAGATAAATTACTATTAATCTAAACTTCAAATAAATCGAACACACTCCGCAGTCAAAACCTCGAATCTCTTCATCAAAGTCATCCCCAATAAATAACTCAAAAGCCAATCTCAATTACTATTGGAAACACCTAAGGAGGTAGTCTCACGTACTTCAGGAATGCTAGGAAAGTGTGCAAGTAACCCCAGAACGTGACCTGGTTACGATGGGAAGGTACAAAAAGTTGGCGATTGTGATTCCTTGCGCGCAAACTAATTTAGATTCGCCGGAGATTCTGCGGCGCGGTGTTGATTTCGAGGGATTGTCCGTATAGAGGTGGCAGGTTAATGAAAAGGTCGTACGGTTATCACTGAGATGGGTATCTTATGCAGATATGAAATTAATGATGCTTTCATATTTAATTAATTAAACCCCAAGCGAACGCCGGCGTCCGGGCTCTCATTATCTTACTATTGTGTCTCTAATTACGGTATTCGAAAGGTTAAGTTGTTCAAGGTCAATATCATCATCATCATCATCATTTCAATCGCAAAACGTCCACTGTTGGGCAAAGACCTACTACAAGTATAACCACAATGAAACTATGCGTCCTGAGGCTTATGAACTCTGAACACGATCCACTTGTCGACCTAAACTGAACTGTTAAAGTAATGGAGCTATTATATGGTGTATAGCTTCATCACTCTTTCTCGTTCGCACGCCTGACATTTTAACACGTCATGGTAAGCCTCCTATGCCTAACCTGAACAATCTAATTTGGTTTACAGTATAAATAATGAAGGGTCAGCAGTTTGGTAGATCTTTGATGTGGCTCTGAAGCTTAAGTGGGTCTGGCCTGGACATATCTGCCGCCTGCGGATTGAAAGCAACACAAAAATTGATGCCTGTAATTCACTAGACGGGGTCGTGGTGACGGTAGGACGGTGGGGGATGGTGGACGGGAATAGTGGGACGACTTAATGACTTTTTTAGGGATTGACGGACTTAATGACTTTTACACGTCAATTTATTTTTTCGTTAGTTTAAACTAGATGAGGCCGGTGTTTTCTAGCTGACTACCCTGAGAAGAAACACCGAAACAAACTCAGGGGTCAAAGTCTCTTTTAAAGTCCATACAGTAAATATATTAATAGTCAAATTACATATAAGATCCATGCAGATTTGACAAGAAATAGCCCACAACCAAGAACAATATAAGGAATGGCGCGAGATCCACTGACCTGGTGGTCTAAAACCGAGAGAGACCTCAAGTTAGCCCATTTGCCAAAGCTGACCACCCAGGATAGAATATCCTAGGAGGAGACCCGACTTCAAATAAAGGGAACAGGAGTGGACAGAGAAGAAGAAGAATAGGGAGTCGCCACACTTGAATATGACTTCAAGGACTTGCAATAGCTGGGAAAAAAGTGTTGGACTTGTTCCGAAAAAAAAACAAAACTGGTAAAGCTTGTAAACTGTATAGTTTTTAGGTTACAAATGTGATTCTCTGCCGCAAAGTTCACGCGTGAACGATGTGTGAACAGTTACGGCTAACAGTTCATTAATTGTTTCTGTAGTTTATTACAAAGAACAGATTTAGATTTTACATAAGTATTTGGTGTTTTAGTATCGAACTGATAAAAACTATGCATACCTACTTTCGTTCATTTTTATTAAAGCAGTGATCTTGTTTAGTATCATTTTAGCTTTGATGCTGAATACACTAAAATTCATATTAAAGAACAGTATTTTTGAGTACAGTAGGTATAGTATTTTAAACGTAGTCCGTTAGTTTAACACCAAAGATAGGTAATACGACACAAAAATTAATAAGGGTGAGTTGCACCATTTAACTATAACGATAACAAAGCCGTTAACAGTTGTCATATCGTCGCATTGACCAATAGGCGGCCGTTTCACGGCTGGTTATTGGTTTGGTTATCGTTATAGTTAAATGGTGCAACTCACCCTATGTCATAAGTCATTTATTCATTTGTTAAACGTAGGTACAATAATAACGGTGTAGCAAGATAATAAAGAGAGCGCTTTGTTATGCCAGAGGACGTACAAATGGTGGTTAGTAATTTGCAATTAACTCTTTGAATGCCGTAATTAGAGACACAATAGAAAGACAATTGCTTATGTCGAACTGTGTAACATAAGACATTCAAAAGGTTAAGCTAGCTAAATCTTGAATATTCAAATAAAATAAGCCAAAATTAATTAATAATGAAGAGCAAAATAAAATCAATGTCAAAGCGCCTAAAATAATAATTAATATTTGCATTTAATAAATACTCAAATTTTAAAACTTAAATAATATCTTAAAATTAGGGAGAACGTGAACCATGCAACAGTGGTTCAGATACTGGCAGTTGGCACAAAATGTGTGTTGCTGTCACCATATTAAAGAAAAAAAACAGTAGACGAGTAAGAATAATATCATTTCTACAAGCACTGCCAGTTCTAAACCTTCCTACACAGACTACCGTAGCCAGAGGTACACAGGTACACGAGTACACAAGCGCATGTTGAAGTAGCATCATGAATAACAAAATCAACGCTCCCCTGACCGCTTTGTGATAAAGAGACAAATCGGAGAAAACTTGTACAATGACCGAGAAAAGTAAAAACACTTTCTGTATACATATACCTACACGTATTACTTAGTAGGCCGTTTCTTTCCGGATTCTGGGCGGAACTTGAAACGCGTCCGGAGTCATGTTATGCCATTGCGAAAGATAAACGAGTATGAGTTTGATAGTTAACATGAAAATCTTGGGACATCTGTCATTTTGTTTACGGTAATCGTATGGGAGGAGATTTGTTGCCAGAAGCCAGAAGCAGATTTTATAGATGTTTATCGTCGTTTAATATACAAATCACGATGTCAAACATACATGAATATATTTTATTGAAGCTGAACGAAGTTATAGGTAAAAAGAAAACAGGTCAAGTGCGAGTCGGACTCGAGTACCGTATTTAAACAGTTGTATTCTCGAATCGAGAATGGAAGATACTACATGGCATTGCTTTTGGCCAAATACCAACAGGAAGTCCCCTATAAGTTTTGATTCTCATGCAAGCATCAAAATATGCTCTATAGCCTGTTGTAGACGCCTTAAACGGCCCTATCTTTACAGTGCGTTGAGTTAGAGGTTTTATATTTTCACTGCGCTTAGACTCGTGTATTTGGTAAAAAAAAAATCAGCTTGATGACCTTCACAAAAATTTCTGATGACCTTCACGTGTCCCTGAGAAAAGGGTCTCGAAACTCTCAATGATCTTGTTATACTTGTTCTTGTCACTTTGTTGACAGACAACAAAGTTATCCTAAAAGGTTTCCGTTTTTGCTAAATGAGTTACGGAACCCTACAAAATACACAGACTTATAACAATTCATTTGTAATACACGCACCGTGATATTGTATCATTTTTTTTTGTGGGTGCTAAATTATATCTATCAATTAGAGACGCAAAAAAGAGAAGAATAAATTAATTAAAAAACAAATATTTTAAGTATCTGGATTTATTAGATTTATCGTGTCATACTTTCGTATTTTTCTCAACAAACGCATATTTTTTTAATGGAGGCATGTTGTTGAGGTGGAACATAAAAAAACTTGTCCGCCATCTCCATATTAGATTTATGATGCCACTTAGGTACTAGTAATGTATTGTAATTCAAACTGAACATATCTGCTTTGAGCTCAATCGGTTAGAAGTAGCAGTTTTAAAATTCATTTGCAATATTTTATCTTTGGAAACAAAAATAAATAGAAATATTATAAAATACGAGAGCAAGCGAGAGCGTTTCTTTACATTTTCACATATTTTTTTTATAAATAATTATATATATCAAGCAGTAAGTATATTATTTAAGTTTAAGTAAGTATATATCTTTTAGGTCGCAGTGACTATATCCCCTACACTATGGGTGACGCATAGCCCCTTACCTTCTAAATAATAATAATAAGTATATTATTTCATTGGTCGCAGTAGTTTGTAAGTTAGAACAATAAAAACCAGCGCTAAACGACACTACGACAACTGAATTACAGGAAAGGTTTCACAATTTAATTATCCGTAGATCCAATTCTATGAAAACGCATTAACGCGTCGAGCCCATCTCAGTAAATCAATCAAAGAATTTTGCAACACAGTTACGGAATGCGTGGTATGTAAAGAAGCGATAGGTCCGGCTGAGGAAGATATGAGTCACAGTTCCGACAAGCATATTTATTGGGAAAGGTCTGTGACAGTAAGCCGTTAACATGACACAGCTCTTATAGTTTCTAATTCAACTTCTCCTTTGAGGCACTGGCTCGAAAGTGACTTAATTTTTTTGCCCCCAAAGTTTTGTCACTTCTAATATCATCGACGATGCCAGCGCGGAAGTTGCTTTGGTTAATTTAACATAATAAAATATTAGGGACCATGTCGTGTTCAAATATCAGTTGTACGTGCGAGAAAGAGGAATATATATACACCCTATATAGCTCCTTCTCTTTAACAGTTCAGTTTAGGTCGTAAAATGGATGGAATGGAGTTAAAAGCGCGTAGTAGGGCCTCAAGCCTATAAGCCCAAATGGGTAGCAGAGATGATTCTAGTATACCCACCACTGTCACCACTTAAGGTGGGTTCAGTAGTTTTATAAAGAGGCTAACTGTCCACACAAAAAGCCAGAAGCAGCCACAAAAAAAAAAGCTGAAGCGCGCGAGAGCTTGTGACTAGGCGTGCAATATCATAGTGGACTCTGATGAAGAAGGATTAAATGCGCGAATGGCATGGCGTTTTGGCCGCTACAAAAAAGCGCCGCCACAAAAAAAAGCTAGAAGTGGCTTCAAGCTTTTTTTGTGGCGACACCGCCGCACACGAGCCACAAAAAAGGCCGCCTCAAAACGAAGCTTGAAGCGGCTTTTTTTATGGTCCGTCCGACTCTAAAACCTTTTGCCGTTGAAAGCGTAATTACTTTCAATTGTAAGGGGTGAACCTAACCCCAGGCCAATTAATCTATCTACCAGGGCTGCGCGTTTGTTCGAAAGAGTTACCGTGATCCTGGAACGCAAAGATTAGGAACACGTGTATACTATACTGAGCAAAAAAAGCATTTAATTCAGGCAACCAATAGCACATAGACTGAATACAGAAACCACAAAACTGAACACGCACATAAACAATACACGATACTATCGAACACAGCTAGCAACATGTCTGCTACAGCAATGTCCGATAAAGGGAAAAAATCAGACACTCTTCGCCCCACTCAGAGCAAAAAGAGTACTTTGATGATTTCAAGCCCACATGAAGAAGTCGATCTTCCGAAACCGCAATCACAACAATATCAATACTTGTAAATGTTTAGATCTTATGGTGCTTTAAACTTGCACTCTGAACATTTCAGGTTATCTAGGAAAGGAGGCAGGCAGGCCAATGGTAGAGCCTAAGCCTAATTTAAATGCATACCTCGTCGGGTGAGGGCTCGTAGGTCACGATGTATAAGGACCCGCCTTTACGCTCTAGTGCCATTACATTTAGAAACGTTCTCATTTTAAGAGGCCAACTTTGAAATTTTATAGAAAACCTTAATTATGCATATAATTAAACTTATATTCGTAACACGCGTTTATAACCTGGTCGCTTAGAAATGGGCCTCATCAGAAGGCTTACAGTCACCTAAAGGGCAATAAAAAGGGTTACAGTAAGTATACTCGGAGTTTCTTTGCGTGATTCCATCAGGAATGAAGGTATCCGTAGGAGAACCAAGGTTGACGACGTAGCCCAAAGAACTGCCAAACTTAAGTGACAGTGGGAAGGGAACACTGATGGTCAATAAGGCCGAAAGGTTTTGGAGTGGAGAACTAGCATCGGAAGCCGTAGCGTTTGAAGGCCTCCCACAAGGTGGGCCGATGACCTGGTGAAAGTCGCGGGTATCCGATGGATGCGAAGCACAGGGCCGTTCGTTGTGACGACACTTGGTTGAGCCTGAGTCCAACAGAGGAAATGATAATGATAATAAAACTTGTATTTCTGGATGATACAGAATCAGTCATTCAATAAGTTGATGTATATCAAAAGTCCAGTCACAAGCCTAGTACAGTCTACTTCGCCGAAGTACTGCAATGCGTTCAGACTATTAAGTAAATAAAATATTTGTAGATATTTTATTCTCAGCATGTTTTACTATGAACCTATACAGAGTTTCATACGTATTGCATTTACTTATTTTTTATTTATTTTTTGAGTTGGTAATCCACGGAAAAGATTATCTGTTCCATGGGGTAATCACTAATATGTGCGCGTGTGTGTTTGTTTTCACGCTTAAAAGGCTCAAAGGATTTTGATGAAACTTGGTACAGGGGTGAATCATATCCTGAAAAAGAATACTTTTTATCCCAGGAGTACGTTCTCTTCGGACCATTTTCAGTCATCAGACAAATTCTCCCATTCGTGCTCTGGGTGGATCGGGAGGTACAATTGCCAAAACGGATCTTGAGCGCTCGACGTCAGAGTGGGAATCGTTTTGCGCATTCCATACATTGGCGAGCCAATCGTCTTCGTTGTTAGATACATGCATCAACGTAGGGAACGAAACAGGAGTGACGCCTGGCGCGGCGAGCCAGCCAATCACTGACTCTCCCCGCCCCCGCGTCTCACTCGCACCACTAAAGAGACTGAATATTTCACTTCTGCGCAACTTGAAGTCAGCGCTCAAGATCCGTGACGGCAATTGTAGTGTAAAACTTTTACTGGCTATAAGCCACCCGTGTTTCCTCAGTCAGTAAAATTCAGATAAGCCCTCTTGCCCCACACAGACCGGGAGAATTCATTCGATGAATTTCAACTTAAAGAAAAACCTGTGTTGAAGGGAACTGAGGACCCTTTGCATTTCAGGGTTATGAAGACTCTTTAGAACGGTCCCGCAACCCATCGCTCTTACAACTTTATATCCGATCATCGAACTTTTACCTTTCTATAAAACTATTTGAAGGTGAATAATCTTAATTATATACGAAAATTATTAACTCGCTGACACACTTGTTGTCTAGATTTGCATACGACCTACATTTACTCGGTTATTAACATTAGAAAAATACATAAATCACTTCTCAATGTCACAAATCACGATACCTAAATTAATGTTAATAGGACTGCGATCTTTAGCCTATGTAACGACTTGAGCCGAGACGCAAAATTAGACGGACAAATATCAATCTCTGAACTAGAACTACATTACCGTGATTAGACCGACGCACACGTGATCACGCCTGATTTGTACGTAGAACGACGTTGCGTGGCGTCGCGTGGCGTGGATCAAGTGTAGCTCTACAAGTCTAGTTTCCATATAAAATGTATGGAAGCCGACGCGTCCAGGCGTATGTAACATAATTCTATCATAAAACACTAATGAAGACTGAATACTAATGAACTATAAAAACAGACTTAGTCAAAGTTATCTTTTTTCTATTTTTTTAAGTGTATTCAGTCATGTAGTTATTCAATGACGCCTTCGTGCTCTACAGTGGAGCGCAAGGGCGTGACAGACTTTTAATTTAAAACACTTTTATGCTTATTCTTTGCCTTTTTTCCAGGAACCCGGGGTTCTCTTTCGCACATTCTATGGCCCCAATAGGCTTGTGGCAGGCGGTCGCCGACTTTTGCGAAGCAGTAATGCTCGCTAAGGAGGAGGCCGACCACATCAGGCAATGGCAGTCTCGCCACCGCCGGGATTTCGATCCGATTCCCAGCCACCGTAGGCGCAAACTTGCAGACAGTGAGCAATGGGTAGCTCGCTGTCCGGCCGTCTGGTAACTGTCCGGACCAAGCCCAAGTCGTCGACGGCGCGCAGTGTTCCCGCGCGCCTCAAGGAGTTGTCAGCAACAGCGGGGGCCCAGCCGTTTCGAAGTCTACTGTTCGAAGTCTATCGAGCCCCGGTATGAAGGTTTGAAGGAACGGGGTGGGTTTTTTAGTCAGTAAGAGTCTGGCACTATCTCCTGATGATTTTCCTCACCAAAAAAAAAGCCCCAATAGGCTTTAACCCTGCTGCTGACATCTCCTTGAGGCGCGTATGCCGTCACTATGAACCGTCGACGATTCGTGCTCGGTCCGGACGTTTATCGAACGGTCAGGCGGGGGTCGGGGTCGAGATCCCGATGGCCGGGGCGTGAAGAAGTCCATTCTCTCACGAGTCAAAGTTGTCTATAAATACGTTTAAAAAAACTATTCTGAATCAAGAAAAAACCATTCTGTCCATGAACAACAAAAATGTATAGATGCTAGTGTGTGCACGGTCTTATATATTCTGAATTTGATTCTGTTTTGACACGCATTCCGTGCATATTCTTTTTATGCATATTAGCAGCATATGCATATTAGCAGGGTCGAATCATACTGGGATCTTATGGGATGCTGAATCATACTGGGATGGGTCGATCCATGGGAAGGGAAGAGAGAAAAGATGAAAAGTTCCGAAAGAGAACTCCGGGGTCCTGGACGCAAAACAAAGAAGGAACCGAGGAGTGGGTTTTAGTTAGTAAAAATCTGGCACGTCCACTCTAGCTCCCGCTCCATCCTAGAGCGAGAGAAGTCACTGGATGATTTCTAACCTTAAAAAATACACACACCAAACACATAAACCAAGGTGACCTTGGTTGCAACGCTATTTTTTTTTTCCTTTAACATTGGGATAATATTGAATGATAGCCTATAGCCTCAGGCAACCGGGCTCATATAGCGGTTCGATCAAAGGTTAAAGAAAGCAGAATTCGTCGCGATGACAACCAAAAATTGCTGATCATTTTCAATCATCAGATAAGCAAAAGGCTGGATTAGAGTGAAAAGGCTTTTGATAAACTAATGCGCTTTACCATCAACGATTGCATCACTGCTTACCATCAGGTGGGATCGTAGTTAAGCACTAATTTATGCCAAAAAAGTCGCGCAGTTTGAGCCTTTTAGCCATTAGGTAACTGTAATGTCTTTTAATTAATTATTAATTACAATATGTCTACTTATAAAAAAACTAAACTAATAATGAAAGTAATACTATATACAAACAGTTTACCGGCCTGACTTCATGACATTTCAAAAGCGTCCGTAAATAGTTTATTTGAAATAAAATGCATTGATTGTTTATTTGAATCATTGAACCTATCGATCAAGTGCATTAGTGAGCTATAAAAAGCTAAAGCAAAGTGATTATTATTTGTGTATTTTGTCTATGGTCCTTAGTTGCCTGATAATAAAGAATTAATATTATTATAAAAGATCTTATTGAGCATCAAACAATTCATTCACATTGCTATCAATGGGAAAAGTGCCCCGAACACTGGAAACATTACTACGTTGAATAGCAATGCTGATTCGTTAACCGATGAATAGCTCCGTCCTCTGGTCATGCAAAGAATTGACCAGCTGTGTGATGTCCCGAACAACTCGATGGGGGCTCGGATCCCATGACTCTAAGGTTTCAATCCCAAACGGCTGAAACGGTGTATGTTTCTCGCAGCCGGATCCCGATAAAGTTGTATACAGGTTTATATAACAGGTTGGTACGTTTAGTATTTTTATAGCTAGCCTGTATTGTCCCACTGCTGGGCAAACGTCTCCTTTCATTCTTTCCAACGATCACGGTTCCTCGATTTCTCATTCCTCGATTTCTCATTCCAATTCTTAAGGAAGACATCCAGGTCGTCCCTCTATCACCTTCCTGGTCAGCCGCGGTTTCGCATCGCTGTGTCCGAACTTCAATCCTGTATTTTACGGGCACAGAGCTCGTTAGGCGTGCATTGCGTTGGTAAACTATTGAATATTAATTTATTAAAAACTTTAAATTCATTCATTTCAATATCTTTGTTTCCGCGTTTCTACCACTACAGAACACAATTGATATTTAATTTATGTGTTCGGACTCTGTATATATAATACGGGTGAAACAAAGATTTCCGACGTTACTGCGGAAACCCAACCGGAGTACGGAAGCAGTCGCTCAAGCGGTGCTGTCAAAAATTATATCGTACCGAGTAGATATTTAGATATCTGTAGTACAGGCCTACTGATCGAATTTTTTATTAAAGTTATTATTTATTATAAACTAGCTTTTGCCCGCGGCTTCGCCCGCGTGGCATTAGGTACTTAAGGAATCGGGATAAAAGGTAGCCTATGTTCGTTTCCATATCAAAGGCTATATACGTGTCGAACTTTTTATTGAGGTTAATATTTATTATAAACTAGCTTTTGCCCGCGGCTTCGCCCGCGTGGCATTAGGTACTTAAGGAATCGGGATAAAAGGTAGCCTATGTTCGTTTCCATGTCAAAGGCTATATGCATGCCAAATTTCATCCAAATACGTTCAGCCGTTTTTGCGTGATTAAGTAACACGTAACAAGTAACATCCAAACATCCACACTTTCACATTTATAATATTAGTTAGGATAATAGTCGTTTATTTGCTAGGGTTACAGTGGAGCAAGAAAATGGAATTAACTTTGTGATAGGTTGGTGCCTATGACAGGTTTCATAGAGACATACTCTATGAAACCTGTATTAAAGTCACCAGTCTGCCTAGCCAAGTTTCGATTCTCTTGTGTCGAACGCCTCGAGTTGACCGCGCCTACGATATCTTTTTTCTGACGTCATCTCCACTCTCAGCCACATACATGGTCAGAACAAAGGCATCTGAGGCGTGGCCGAATTGGAGTCATTCGATACTAGAGAATCGAAACGAAATAGTTGTAACTTGGCTAGGCTTGGCCCTATCAGCTAGCAGACTGCTATTATGGGCCTACAAAGTTCGTATTTCTACTTAAAGAACTGTATAACTCCTCAACCTACTGTTTATTTCTTTAAGTATCTCTACTTTTCTCTACTGAGGCTTTTTTTTGGTGAGGAAAATCATAATCGCGCGTGCACTTTTGGCCTCGTCCTTTGCTAACATTACTGCTTTGCAGAAGGTGGCGACCGCCTGCCACTCCTCCTTGCTTCGGACTATGGCCTGTACAAGGCCCGGCCTTCGGCATCCGGCATCGTTGCCTCCGATCGCCTCCTCGAGGACACAGCGGTGCTCTGCCCAAGCGGGGCACACCTTTACCATACACTCCGCCATGTTCTCCGGGCGGTCCACACAGTGGTGACACCTGGGCGATACTTCCGCACAAAGCCGGTACAGGAGCTTTCCGAATTGACCACGATCGGTAAGAACCTGCGTCATGCGGAAGATGAGGACGCCGTGAGGTTCTTCCAGTCACTCCTCGTGAGGACCTTAATTTACCTTATGGATCTCATTTAAAAGTTTACCAATATAATTTAAACCACTGACCATTTCCTACTTCTTATCGAATTTTAGAATCAGCTCATTTGACTTTGAATGCTAACAAAATCAATGTTGGAGCATTTTTAGCTGACCCGTACGATAGCCATAACTTATGCATTTATTATCATACTGCATAACGTCCTGGTTCCACGAATATTCGATCGAAGCACGTTCCTATCACGAAATTGCATCTCCTGTTTCCTCAGAAAATTGGTATTCTAAAAATATCACATTTTAAACATGTACTGCAAAGTCTACTTCGATGAATCAAATCTCGGTTACCGAAACAAGTTACAAGTTGTTATAACGGTCCGAATTTCGCTAATACCTATATATAACCAGTCTTAAGTCACACCTGTACTATGTGGCTCAAATAAATAATTAAAACATGTTTTTTGGGTTCCATATATCATTATTGAAACGATACAAAATTGTTTCAATCATGGCGTCGGGCATGTTGGCGGTTGGCCTGGCATGGTTTAAAAATGGAACACTTTTCTTATTGGATGTTAATTTTGTTCATCAATCATTATGATGGAAAATGGTGTTTAGTTGGCTGCTAGGTAATTTCCATGTCGCAGCGGGTACACCTCTTGGTGGTCTATATTGTCACTATCTTTATATATAATTTTTAGTTTATGCGAAACCTGAATATACGTTCAAAATCAGTAACTGAATCGATTCCAATAGTTTTTACACCATGTTGTAATTTTATCCAAAAATATTTAAAAAGGTCACAAGTTGGTCACCACCAAGTACGACACAGGTCACGGCAGGTCATAGCGGACATTAAGCACCAGCAAACAGCTGGATGTAAGTGCAAAACAACCCCTCCGAGCCCGGTGACCATGTATTTTTGGTAACATAACAAGCTTGTAACTTTTGCGATTTTTCATGATACAGTTATGAAAAGATCATGGCAAAGTCCCGAACAAGATTTTGCTGGCATATTTTTTTAGCGTCTTGTGATGAAAAATGTACAAAAGTATTCATCATGACTGGCCTGTTGGTCTAGTGGTTAGTGACCCTGACTGCTATGCCAGAGGTCGTGGGTTCGATTCCCACCCAGGACAAATGTTTGTGTGATGAGCATAATCATTTGTTCTGTGTCTGGGTGTAATTTATCTATAATATGTATGTATTTAGAAATATATAAGTATGTTTATCAGTTGTCTAGTGTCCATAACACAAGCTCTGCTTAGCTTTGGACTAGACGGCGTTGTGTAATAGTTGTGGAGATATTATTATTAATATCATTATTATTCAGATTAAACTTCTAAACAATTTTGTCTTAGAGATTACTATTAATAGATACCAGGTAATAAATATATTCCAGTTTAAAGTTGATCAGATAACGTATATTACTCGTAAGTCAATAATACCTACGTACCGTAGGTACCGTACCGTTTGTTAGTGATATGAAATAAAAGGGAGTCCGTGATAGCGTGATGGATGTCAGGACAGAAGTGAAAAAAACACGTGTTGAGCTGACCACAAGAAATATGAGACAAGGGCAGGCAGATGATGACGTTTCGTGGTGCCAAGCCATCGGTCTGGATTCGCCTCAAGGAGTTGTCAGCAACAGCAGGGGCCCAGCTGGGTCGAAGCCTACTGGGGCCAGGGTTATCCGAAAGGGAAATCGAGCCCCGGTATGAAAGCTAGAAGGATCGGGGTGGGTTTTTTTAGTCTATAAGAGTCTGACACCATCTCCCGCTCAGCCCAAGAGCGGGGATTGTCATTGGATGATTTTCCGTTTTTTTAGTCAGTAAGAGTCTGACACCATCTCCTGCTCCGCCCAAGAGCGGGAGTTGTCATTGGATGATTTTCCCTATCGAAAAAAAAGTAGTCACCCATTTTCTAGAAATAATCATTCCTCACCCAATTCATCCTTCGTTGTTAGACCAAGGATGTAGCAACAAAAAAATCAGCGAGTCGAATACGTTATTCGATAAACTTTCTAGCATCATGCATCGCTTTAAATTCCACGTTCTTCATTTTATCTGGCTTAAAAGTGCGCCGTCCTCTGCATAAAAGGCTTATTTGCTCAATAGGGCTGAAACTGATATTACGCACATTTGACCTAAATTCGATATTAACCGTAGACATTAATAGTACAGCTCTACTTTCAAAGGTCATAGGTGAGCGATAATACCTCTATATAATCTGCTTTAAGTATAGAATATTCGATACCTAAGGCTCTCTCTACTGCGCCTGTTTTTAGAATATATTTGGTTTAACCTTACCATGGTTTAGATAACCCTAGATTTGTTAGATTTCGAACAATCATAATTTTTTTACTGTTATGCCTTGATCACACGTACCGAGTAAACGGGTGAGACAGTACTCTCGGCCGAGTACTCGGTGCGTGTAAACACGGCGCCGAGTACTCGGCCTAACATTTAACTCTACAACTTGCTTACATCACTGTCTCGGCCGAGCAACATTTTACTGTCTCGCCCTTTTACTCGGTACGTGTGATCAAGGCATTACTTACCAAAGTTTCAGCCATTTTGGACGCATAATTGATATTTGACAGTCGCTTCAGTGAGTCGATGTGAGAGGCAGGAAAAAAAATCCTGTTTCAACCAATATAGTATAACACGCCCTGTTTCATCTCAGCGGTTGCCATGGCGAAAATTGATCGGTTTGAACTGCTTGATCAACTGCCTTACTCACCATATCTAGCCGCATCTTCTTTTTTGTTCCCTCATCTAACAATTGCGCTCGGAAGATAAAGATTGTCGTCAAATGTGGAGGCAAACTTCGTGAACAATTATTAAGCAGGGAAAAACGCCAATTATTATTTGAACAGGTTAGAGGGTTAGAGAAATTACAGCGATTATGTGACAAGAAAACAATGTGAAAAAGGAAAAATAAATAATACGAATAAAAATCTCGTATCTCTGTTAGGTCGGAAACTGTTAAGACCACCTGTGTTCATACAGGAAGAACAATAAACAATATATCTACAGGAAATTGTTATTGTATTTATTGGTAGTTAATTGAATTACGGCGTCGTGAGTCGCAGAGCGGTCCCCTGCTGTCGTAGGCGTGGGTTTGCGGATGACGAACAATGAATAGCTCGCCGTACAGCCACCCGGCCATCCGTTAAGGTCCAAACCCAAGTCGTCGACGGTGCGTAGTTTTCCACGTGCCTCAAATAAATGTAAGCCCGATGCTCGACACGGGATCTTTTGAAAGAGATACCGTAATCCTGGAACGCAAAGTTTACATGTAATGTTCCCACTGCTTGGACTCAGGCCTTCTCAATAGGAGCTGGAATATACATGCCTTCGAAGTTTTAGTATTAAGACATTCTGGATTCCTTAAAATGATTTCCTTCATCATATGTGAGTGGTTGACCAAAAAGGGACCTGGAGGGATTGGAAACCGTTATTTTTTTTTTGAATTTTTTTAATCTGTGGTCTTTTAGCTTTGTTTTGGTCTAACCAGAATATTTTTAGGTGCCGTAGTGTTTTTTTTTATGATTTTTTTGTGAGCCGAGGCAGTCGAAACTTGTTTCTACACGAAATTTCAAACGCGATTTACTCGAAATCAATTATTTTCCCTTGAGGTCCCTTTTTGGTCAACCACTCACATATTGAGAGTAGTTGTAATGATATAAATTACACAAATTGAAGTGCCTGCCTGAGCTCAAGAACCCACCTTTGCTCAATCTAGGTATCAGAAACCATTAATTCAGAAAACATGTCAATAAATGCAGTGATATTTCTTTACATAGAAAATACCCAAAGCCACTTCACAGGAAATCCAATACCGCAACGGAGAAACCAGGAATTTCTAAGCTTTTCAGTCCATTCAAGAGAATATATTTACTGAAAACTTGAAGGCTAAAAATATTAAACTTTATTGAATTCTGTTGATGTATTTTACTAAGATTATTTTCAAGCACACATTCTTAAGTTTTAAAAACTTTTAAATAGAAATACCTAGCTACATATACACGTGTGGCGCCGACCCCAAATAAAACGGGACAAGGGCAGGAAGAAGAAGACCTAAGTACATATACAACACTAATTTTTAATTAGTACAAATACTTAGAGGGCATATTAGAAAAGTTCTAATTATTATTTAAGTAAAATCTCAATAGAGAATATTTAAATAGCAAAGTTATGAGCGTTTGTTTATATCCCAAAATTTCACTCAATTTATGGAAATATTGTATTGATTAAGAACGAATAAATGACATCAAAATGGAAAGACACTGCGCGTAATATTTTCTAGTAGCAATTGTTATGAATGATTGATTCTATAATGAATTTACCAATTATGACAAACTTTCGTATACAATTTTGAGATTTGGTTTATTTTTTTACTTTTGACTACAAAAATATGATCAGTAGCGGGTATGGATAGAGGCCCATTTTTTGTACTAATTAAAACTAGGAGTGTATTTGTGTTATGTAGACATTAGTAAGATAATAAATAAAACTAATGAGATCAAAGATCACAGAAGAGAAGTGTAACCCTAATTATGCATATTTTAAAAAAGTTATTATAGTTTGTTCAAATTAAGATTAAGTAATGAGAGTTTACATTGATTAAAATCTACATAAGTTGATAAATCACGGAATTACCGAATGATAACAGTGCTTTCAGGCTTTATTTCTTTTTTTCGCGTTGCCTTTTCGTCAAACATGGCGTTGGATTGTGTTAGACAAATTAACAAGTTTTTAAACCATGCTCCATCTTGACGATAGGGCGTGTGCAAAAGCAGCCTCTTAAGGAATGTTTATAGCGCAAAACATTGGTAGAGTCGATAAGTAAATAGTTTTCGACCCTACCAATGTAACACACAACAAAAGAAACACAGAAGTCTACAGTCTTCACATTCTTCACAGTAGGTACCTAATCTTCCAAATGGAAGGTCTTAATAGTCCTGAATTTTACAGTTCAGGCGCCCTTGAAATTTTAGGACTACTGTTGTCGTTTTCAGAAATATCTTGTGTCCCTAATAGGGTGATGCCCGCGAAGGACGTCAGCAAACCGTAGGAGCCAGGCGTAGGATTGTAGGGCTAAATCCCTATAGGGCTCCTACGGTTTTGCTAATATCTCTTTGAGGCTCGCGTGAAATACTACGCGCCGACGACGACTCGGAATAATATAGGCATGTATGTACCTACTATGCAAATAAATAATTTGATATGCTTTCTTTCTAGACATTTCAATATTTAAAAAGAATAACAGGCCTGTTGATTAATGTCTCGTTTTCAACGTGTTTTGAATTAATCTCATTAATTTTCTCAGCATTTTTGTGATCAATAGCATCCTAGATTGATGACAGCTATAATTCTTCTTATAGACAGCTGACATCTTTCGCACTTATTTATTGGACAGAATTTAGATTGTTTTCGAGTGTACCGTAAGATGAAACAGAAACGCCTTAGGAGTTGTCAGCAACAGCTGGGGCCCTACTGGGGCCAGGGTTAGCTCCGAAAGGTAGCTCAGCCCCGGTATAAAAGGCAAAAAGGAATGGGGTGGATTTTTTAGTCAGTAAGAGTCCGACACTATCTTCCGCTCCGCCCAAGAGCGGGGGTTGTCATTGGGTTGATTTTCCCCAACGAAAAAAAAAACCACCAAAAAGAAAAAACAGAAACGACTTTTTGTTATTTTTCGCAAAAATGTAAAATAATGTAACATAGTAAAAAATCATTTTTTCAAAACGTTTCGTACACGTACCACTTGGGGAAGGGATTCCCTTGAAATATTATGGAAATCACTCATATAACTTTACAGAAGGATTCAGCCTAAATCCCTCTAAGCTGGTCATCTATTTTACTACCGTGTCTGTCGGATCTTACCGTCTCACAACATACGTTAGATTGTGATAATTATATAATGGTCAATAACAAACAAAAAATACGACCTATAAAAATCACCGATATCGATATTCCAAGTACACATCCCATTTCCTTAACTACCGAAATTCCGATCACATCATTATCGGAACTACTTAAAATTTAAAAAAAGAACAAGATGGCCGCCATTAAATATTTATGACAAAAACAATAAGTGAGTCATAGCGATAATGGTATGCTGCCAGCATTCCCATTTACTTGTGTCCCATACAAAATGATAACAATTCCCTTTTTGTTAGTGCGATACCAACACTCGCTGCTCTAATACGTTTTAACTAAATACCGTGATTTTTGAACTCAAATAAATCGTAAAGATATAAACAAATTAAGAAATAATAACAAGGTCTTCTATAGTGCTAAATTGTTTTTTTTTTTATATTAAAAAATTGTTTCGAAGCAATGGCGAAAGTGTTCTATTTAGTGATGTGTTTAGTGCTGCTGTATGTGATATCGGCAAAATATGTCGATAAAAGGAAATGCCCTGAAGTAAGAGCTGTGCCGCACTTTGATTTGCCAAGGGTTTGTATTTACTTACTACTTTTACCAAAATGAAATAAGGATCCATTAAAGTCATGGAAGATGGCCCTTCAATATAATGATTCATAGATGACATCATTTTGGGATCACAATAGCTTACCAAGCATAGTGATACTGATTTGGGTGTGGGTAATTCTCTAGGATTAAAAACTGTCGTGGTCTTGTAATATTATTGTGCTTTTCAACAACATTCAAGGTACTAGAAACATTTCATTAGGTCCAAACTAGCCATCTTTATTGCATTGTAAAAGTTTAGTTTCTTTTCCTGCAAATTCCTTAGGTAGTCGATTATTTTTAAATACCAATAAAATCAATACTAGTTTTTAATTATGGAAACATAAATATTCATTAAATTCTGATTATCGACATTTTTATCGATATTGGTTTAGATTAATTTTGTGCGTAACTAGTTTTAGAAAAGTAGGCTATTCTTAATGCCTTGATCACACGTATCGAGTAAACGGGAGAGACAGTGCTCTCGGCTGAATACTCGGTACGTATAAACAAAGCGCCGAGCGCTCGCCAAGCGCTTCTCTCCACAACTTGCTTATCACTGTCATCACTGTTTTGGCCGAACAGCATATTACTGTCTCGTCCTTTTACTCGGTACGTGTGATCAACGCAGTAGTGATACGAGTATAATTAGTTGTACACGGCGGCTTAAAATAAACCCATGATATGTGGTCCCTCACTCTCCCTAGAATATCCCTTTCAACGTAGGTAAGGGGGCGTTTACTGAGAAAACATAATTGATACTGCCACGCGGCCACGTAAGACTGACTATTAACAAAAGGGTAAACCAACAATTTAAGTACTTGCGAGGGACCGAATTTCTCGAAACGTAAATTATTGTAGTTCAGAGTGGGGTCGTAAATAGGAGTAATATGAGACTGCGTACTTCGACCACTTGTAGTTGATGGTAACAATTTAGCTAATTTAGAGAGATGTTTATTACTCGTAGATAGAATTGTAATAGAACTAAGGTTACCGACATAGCTGGGAGAATCACCAAACTTAAATGGACGCAGAACAGATAGTATATGGGGACGAAAGTTTCTGGAGTGGCGACCACGTACCGGAACACGTAATGTTGGAAGGCCTCAACAAGGTAGACCGATGACCTGGTCAGGATCGCGGAAATCCGATGGATGCGTGACGCACAGGACCGGCCGTTGTGGCAACGCTTGGGGGAGACCTATGTCTAGCAGTGGACGTCTTTCGGCTGATATGATAATGATGATGATGATGGGAATTGTAGTTAACAGTACTAAGACCGAATCATCATCTTCCTGCCTTTATCCCATATTACTTGGAGTCACCACAATAAGTTTATTCTTCCATTCTGTCCTGTCAACTGTCACGTTATCACTACCTCCCTTTTCTTTCATAATACTCCTCATACTACTTATCCATCTTTTCTTTGACCTCCCTCTCCTTCTCTATCCGTCCACATATATATTCTCATTATTCTTTTAGTGCTAATACCGAATATTAAATAACGATCTAAATAATATACCACATAACTATACTACATTCTATTTGATATATCTGTTATTTATTTGTTATACATTGATATGATGATGGTTGACTGGTAGAGAATGACTTATTGCATCAAGTCCACCTACGTACCACTACTGTACATGAAGTTTAAATAAATAAATACGTAATTCTTTAAACATTTAACTCTTTGAATGCCGTAATTAGAGACACAATAGAAAGACAATTGCTTATGTCGAACTGCGTAACATAAGATATTCAAAAGTTTAACCCATTAACCTTTCGAATGTCTTAAGTTACACTGTCCGACATAAGGCTATTGTCTTTCTATTGTGTCTCTAATTACGACACTCAAAGAGTTAAATACTATTAAACTTCCTCATCCAAAGATAACTCAAGAAATTCCGTGGCGAGTTCAAACCCTGCCTACTCTTACAAAACACTTTGTTTTGTAATAAACACAGCATAAACTTGAATATAAATTTACTGAAAGCCAACATTTACTTTATTATCCTGTTGAGAAATACGAGCGTGATAATATGCCTGGTCCTGTTTCCATGAAAATTAAAGAGAGAACCGGATCAAATAGAAACTTTCTTTCGTATGTCTGCGTAGAGAGAGTAAAATATAAGCTTAGGTATGAGTAAAACAAACAAATAAGTAATTATCGTTGTATGGGTGAAAAATAAATGAGCTTAGTTTTAGATTAGGTATTATCTGTTTTTGAACTCGAACTTTTCAATTCAAAATATATATTCGCTCTAGAGCAATATTGTGAATGTTTAAACAGTACTGGATTAATATGAATAGTATTATGTAAATTTTTATTCTACTTTATTTTTAAGGTTCCGTACCATAAGAGGAAAGAACTGTAGCCCGATTCACGTAATGAAAACCGTAACGATATCGTAGCGATTTAGTTGTTTAAACCATTTTCGTATTCACATCCATCAATCGAGTTTGAACGACACCGATTTTAAAGTCGTTTGAAATTCGTCGATTTAAAAAAAAAAATCTGTATTACATTATCCTGGTAGATAAGTCGATAGATCGTGAATACCGCTTTTGGATAGGACTTCGATCGAACGACTATAAAACTTCAACGATAATTGGCTTGTTTGATTTTACGTGAATGACCCTTTTAGGATCACTTGGTTGTCCGTCTGTTTGTCTTTTTGTCGATCTAAGGTATTAAGTTGAAATTAAAACAGGTCTTCGGTCCCTTGAAGCTGTGAAAAAATCAAATTTCTGATTTAACGAAAAAAAAGATACAGTCGTTTATGTAGAAAAAACGTATTTTTCGACACTTCAAGGGAATCAAAATTAATAACGTATAACGTGCGTTTACAAATATATATACTCAAATAAACAAGTCACTCAGACCCGGAACAACTATCTGTAAGGCATACAAATATATTTTGTTCCGCGTGAGAATCGAACCCATAACACGCAGCGCAGCAGCCAAACGCTCAATCACGGCGCCAACTGTGCCGTCAGACATAAACTCTTTGAATGTCGTAATTAGAAACACAATAGAAAGACAATTAAGGTGGCGGTTCGCGCCGCGACAGAGACAAGCGACAGAGACAAGCGACCGAGACAGGAGACCGCGACCGTCACTTGACGTTATGCAATGTATGAGCGACAGTTCTCCTGTCTCTGTCTCGCTCACGAACTGTCGTTCATACATTGCCTAACGTCAAGTAACGGTCGCGGTCTTCTGTCGCGGTCTCCTGTCTCGGTCGCTTGTCTCTGTCGCGGCGCGAACCGCCACCTTTACCTTATGTCGGACAGTGTAACTTAAGTCATTCGAAAGGTTAAGTAACGGGCAAAGTAAGCACCCCTGTAGCACACCCCTTTCTTTAAGTGGTATATTATCAAATAGCTCTTCCCGCTCTGGATGGAGCGAGAGTTTCAAACTTTTATTGACTAAAATCTAAATTTTTATATTTTTTAAATTTAGCGTCACAGTAAGACCATGCCAGCCTCATCGTAAGGTTTTAGTTCAGCTGTACTTTACGTTTTAGGGTGCGGTTAATATTTTAAACAACTCATAGCTCATTAGTACACCCTTATACATTTATTGATATTTGTAGTCCAAGTATCCTTATTTTTGGCTAATCAGCAAGAGCAGCAAATGCTACAGCCCCGCGCATTTAGGGGCCCCGCAAGTTCGAGGATCTTGCAAATGAACGCAAAAGAAAAATATTAAGTACTTAGTGAAAATATATATTATGCATAGAAATTCGAATGAAGATTATTTCATTTATTATGAATTATGATACTTGTAGTCAATCTCTTAGATTTCCCTAATTTTGTAATTTCCACGCATCTTTCCCAATTTTAACATTTACTGGATTATTGAAAATGAGAATAATAGTACGTACTAAATGGTTTTACACAGGGGCCCCTTGGTCAAATTTGCTACAGGCCTCGCGCTACATAATCCGCCACTTCAACTAATATGAATTGACTTAAAGAACTTCTCTTCGGCCTCGTATCGCAAATAACACTCCAATAAAGTGTTTTCCATGAAAAAAACAGGATAATCCAATAATCCATGAGCTTTTTGTGAACAACGTTATCAAAGACTTTTACGCAATCAACTACACAGAGATCTCTATTTACAAGCCCTTATGTTTGAGAACCAGGACTTTAATCCGGGATAAAATCGTTTACTGAGTGTCGGCACAAAGCTTTGAGATAAGAATGCGACAAGTGTACCTGAGAGCTTAGCCAAGTTTATAATCTACAATCGTTAACGCTAGTAGAAAACTTCAAATGTATGGGAATGATGTCTTCTCAAAGCTCAGTCTAGGAGTCAGAAGAAAAGAATCGGAGGCGTTGCCGACTCGAGGCGATCGACGTAAGAGAATCGAAATGAAACAGTTGTAATTTGGCTAGGCCTGCAATAAATAAAATTGAAAACGTTTCGATATCAAACAGTTTTGAATTTTGTGAAGCCTGCAAAAGAGTGAAGTATTTTAGGTTTTGCTTTGCTGAAAACAGCATCTATCTTATTAATATTAATTTGTTTTTTGGTGGAAATCCGTAAAGTAACTGCTCCCACTCTTGGTGGATCTACAGGAAGTATCAATCAGACTTTTATCGACTAAAGACCACCCACATACATATGTACCTTCATTGCCCATTCTGTTCAAGGGTCGTGACGATTGTTTCTGTAATATATGTTTGTATGTTTAGATATTTGGAACTCAATCACTCAACATCACATGGGTAAACCATAACCTGAATTAGGACATAGGAGGATTCTATCCAATACTATACGATTATCGTCTAACACTAGGGCGAAGTCCGTTTTTGACTTTGACTTTGACTTTGAGCCTAGAGAGAAAAATAGAGCAACAAAATTTTTGCTGCTACTCGTTTAAATCACAATCGCATTATAAACGATTTCGGCTATTCGATTGGTTCAAAGTTTCACCATAATAATAAGTTTATGAGTCTTTGAATGGAATTCCTATAAAATAACAATAGTTTCGTACAATCACATAGAGAGCGATATGGTCAGGTCCGCACGCTCGCATGTATGCGTAGGATGCGGACGCGGGCTGATAAACAAATGCCGTTAATTTACTCAATGAGCAACGAACTTGAATCACAATATACTAAAATAACTATATTACTGTTTTAATTATACATTGGTCTCTATCTGTATTCAAAAGTAGAAAAAACCGAAATCCTAAAATTGACCACGAAAAGGTAAATTCATCACAGAATCAATCACACATAACAATAATTATTGCTAGTAGAAAATACTGCGGGCAGGGTTTTTCCTTAATAATTGTCACTTATTCATCATTAATCAATAGCCTGCACAATATTTCCATAAATTGAGTGACATTTTGGTACATAAACCAACGCTAATAACTTTGCTGTTTACAAATATTATTTATTGAGATTTTACTTATAAAATAACAAGGGCTTTTCTTATAAGCCCTTTAAGTATATGTACTAATTAAAAAAATGTGGTGTATACTGGCTTGTAACTGTCCTATTGCAGAATAAAAGTCTGTTCTTGAATAAAGAAGGCATGAATCCAGACTAATTATATAATATATCACATATAGCATAATCAACCTTATAATGTTCCCACTTCTTAATTCTTAATTCTTTATTGTACACACAAAAACTTAACTTTAATACATTCATAATTGACAATTCATGTACAAAGGCGAGCTTAACTCAACAATGAGTTTTCTCCCAGCAAACCTTTGAGTGACAGAGAGAGAGATCACATTCGAGGGTGTACAACATCACAGTGTACAACATAAACCTACATAAATACGACTAAAATATATGTAATGTCTAATATTATGTCAATTGAGAAAGGAAGTGCTCTTTAATTTTCCTCTTAAAGACATCCAGAGAAGGGCTGTCGCGAAGGGAGTGTGGGAGAGAGTTACAGAGACGCACTGCAGTTACAGTAAAGGAGCCATCATAGCGGCTGGAAGTGTGGCCACTTCTAGGGTTCAAGCCTACTCTCTAGGAGAGGAATTGGTCTGTAATCTAGCACGCAGAGCCAGTGCTATCATAGCACACGTCTTCGTTTTTTCATATTAGAACGTCCCGTTTTCCTCACGATGTTTTCCTTCACCGTTTCGATGAAATAAATGACTGCCTGGTTTTTATCCGCGGCTCCTGTAGCCTATAACACAGAAACCGAACATTTTTACACGATAAAAAGTGGACTATGGCATTGAGAGCTTTTATCGATATTTTATCAGTTTACTTGAATTTATTTGTTATAAAGATCATCTCCTACAAACAATCAATATTTCACTTCATTCTAGTTTTAGTTTCGATTGTTCACACACTGTAATAATTCCAAAATGAATAATTATTATCCTACAATGTATGGGTTCAATACAATTAGGGTTTGTTTGGTGTCCATTCATCCACAATTTATGCCTCAATAAATTCTCAAATCGTATAGGCAGAAATTCGTAACTGAAATATGAATTAGTAATATTATTGGACATATATTTTCCAAACATTAATGTTTGTTCCCAGTTTGTCTTGTTCCGAAACGCGATCTAAATGTCGTGTAGTTTCGTAGTAGTAGTTTAGTAGATTAATTTGGAAATGTGGAGCTCCTTCACAGGATATGTGTCACCTCCTTTCCTGCCCGGCATGCACAACTACCTGCACCCTCCATGACTTAAATGAAGCCAACGACAGAGCTGTCCAGATGGCTAAATATTGGTCGGACAAAATTTGAGTCAAATCGACACTAGAAGAAGAAGATTTGAAAATTCGGTATAAAAAAAACATACATTGAGCCGAACATAGAACCTTTTCGAAGTCGGTTAAAAAATGAAATTTATCACTAGTTTTTGAACTATCTATGGCAGTAAAGTTTGACCGCCGTAACTCCTAGTTCAACTATGGTTACCAACTTCGATACATGTACAGTAGGCACAACGGATCTTGAGCGGTTGCGCAGAACTCAAACATTCGGTCTCTTTAGTGATGCGAAGTGAGACGCGGGGGTGGGCAGTGTCAGTGATTGGCTCGCCGCGCCATCGCGTCATAGACGTCACTCCTCATTTGATCCCTGCGTTGCAGTATGTAACTAACATCGACGACGATTGGCTCGCCAATGTATGGAATGCGCAAAGCGATCCCCACTCTGACGCCGAGCGCTCAAGATCCATTGTACCTACTGTACGAGTATATTCTTTAGATTTTGTGTTCTATGTCGTTAAATTAATAATTATTAATCGTTACGGCGGCCTAACTTTAATGACAAATGATCTTTATTTTGCAAGTAGGTTTTATAAAAACACTTTTGCACGTCAATTTTTTTTTTCGTCAAATAATGCTAGATGAGGCTTTTACTACGATAGGTAGTTCAGCAACTAGTGACAAACTTCATTTTTAATAACGTTCTATAACCTTCATAATCCCGAAATTACAGTACATTTAGATCGCGTTTTGGAATAAGGCAGTAATTGTCTGAATTTCCAGATTTCAATAGATGATGATTTTAATAAATTATTCATTTGCTTTACTTCCTATCCCAGAATTTAAATGGTTCATCGGATTTGACCCATTTTCCGAGTAATGCAAATTCAATACTTCAAATGGAGATACTCTCCCCTAAAACATTAATGAATTATTAATTTTGTCGGTATATTCTGTTACTATATGTTTAAACTCGCTAATAACTGCTCCGATATACCGTAATATATGTTTACTTGTAGGAAGTTTTGCTTGTATTAAACATTATTATGAAGTTTTAACAAGTATTTTGTTTCGATATATGTACACATATGTTGATATTTACTTGTGGAGTGTTTGTACTAACGTGTAAAGTTTCAGTAGAACGGTACTTAGTAAATATATTATGTAGAAAAATAAAATCGAGAATGGTTTATAACGAAGGATTTGCTGATAACGAATTCGACGGAAAAAAAGGCTCCGTTGATTCGAAAAGAGCTATTCATCAAAGTGAGCAAATAAAGTTTTCGGGCTTAATTTGATTTTTGTACCTTTTTCGGCACCCTCATTCTTTCCAAAATTAGTAAAAGGGACGACGTAGGTAAGCTTTGCAGGGTTACAAAATAAAATACGGTAAGTAAATGAGTACCTGTATTACTTGTTACCATTGATTTTTTTTCGACAACTCTCATTACTCATCACTCTTATTCTCCATTTATCGAATAGCCGAGAGGTCCGAAAGATCCAATACCCCTAGGCAAGTTGATAATCTGCAAAAGCTAGTAGAAAATTTCAAATGTACATTAATGACGTCATCTCAACGCTCAGTCACGTGGTCAGAACAAAAGAATCCGGTACGTGGCCAACTCGAGGCGTTCGACGAAAGAGAAGTTTCACCTCGTCATTTTTACCGCGTAAGTCGAAGGACTGGAACAATTTGCCTGCTGCGGTCTTCCCGTCCGATAATAATTTGGTAGTCTTCAAGGCTAGTTCATTAAATCCCAAGCGAACGCCGGCGTTCGCGCACTTATTATCTTTCTATTGTGCCTCTAATTACCATGATTGAAAGGCTAGAGTGAATAGGCTCATAATAAACTATGCAATAGCTTAAAAGAATCGAAACTAAACGGTTAGAACTTGATTAGGGGGGCTGGAATGGCCACCGCTTACCGCAGACCGGGAACAAAGTAAACGCTACGACCGCCTCAGGATTTGTCGATGTGGTTGCAGCTCATGGATGTCTTATGGCTTATGACGATGATATCAACTAGCTATGTCAGCTACACGACTACTAACAAATGCTTGCTCTCGCTGAACAGGTCCAGTCAAATCTGTTCTTCTCTCAAAAGACCATCTCAGACACTAATCTACATGGTTCTCATATGATTTGACCATTACTTATTTGCTGTTTGTTCCTGCTTTAAAACACATATTAAACCTTCAGTTTCTTTCAGGGCAGCCAGTTAACATGGCCGGTGTCATCTAATTTAAATTGACATGTAATTGTTTTTTTTTTAAAACCTATCTAATAAATATACCTGTAGAAGTTTTTAGTTGTGCGCACATCAGGTAAAATATCCGAAATCTTAGTAGATAATTTTTCTATACTAAAATGGTTTGTAACTTATTAATAAGTATATATAAATATCATTGTTATTATGATTGTGAAATGATTCGACAGAAAAACCTTGAAATGAAATGTATTTAATGAACTATCAGAAATAAAGGCTATTTGTATTTGTATTTGTACATCAGGTAAAATATACGAAATTTTAGTAGATAACTTTTCTATAATAAAATTGTTTGTAACTTGATATATTACTTGGGTTTTCTTCATCGTAATCAATTGACTATATCGAAACGTATAATATAATATAATATTCCACAACTATCACACAACGCCGTCTAGTCTCAAGCTAAGCAGAGCTTGTGTTATGAGTACTAGACAACTGATAAACATCTATATATATTTATAAGAAATTCGTGTTAGTTACACCACTTATAACTCAAGAACGGCAGAACAGATTTGGGTGAAAATTGGTAGGGAGGTAGCTTAGAGCCAGGAGACGGACATAAGATACTTTTTATCCCGTTCGACAGGTAGAGTAGGGTAGAGTAGGGTAGAGTAGGGTAGAGTAGGGTAGAGTAGGGTAGAGTAGGGTAGAGTAGGGTAGAGTAGGGTAGAGTAGGGTAGAGTAGGGTAGAGTAGGGTAGAGTAGGGTAGAGTAGGGTAGAGTAGGGCAGAGTAGGGTAGAGTAGGGTAGTCTAGGGTAGAGTTGGCTAGAGTAGAGTAGAGTAGGGTAGAGTAGAGTAGGGTAGAGTAGGGTATAGTAGGCTGAAGTAGGGAAGAGCGAGAGCGAAGCCGCGCGGGCAAAAGCTAGTACTTATACATTTCTAAATACATACATATTGTAGTATACTGTATTAATTGACTGTTAGGCGTACAAAGTTCACCGGATCAACTAGTTTGCTAATAAATAGGTGTCATTTATTATTTATCATTACCTATCACATAAACAAACATCATTTACATAACTACACTATAAGAGGATTACTTCCATTATGACGACCGGTAACAAGATGTATTGTTACTTGAACAAGATCTGTCATATCAGGTAGTGTAACGATTCTGACATCTCAATAGACATTAGCATATGAACACAATGCTATGACACTTTGAAAGCCAGTATTTGATGACTCAATGATGCTACTTACACAATTTCACTTTCTATTTGAAAAGGATAATGTTTTCTAATGAATTCATAACGTCTTTTATATAATAGGATTGTTCGGATATTACCTACCATGAGATTTGAACTTTCTCGTCTGTTAAATTGAAATGTGTTTTTTTGGTAACCACTTACTTTTAACCATACTGAGGGCCTTTTTTTGGTGGGTAAAATCATCTAATGACAACCCCCGCTCTTGGGCGGAGCGGGAGATAGTGTCAGCACTATCTCCCGCTCCGCGCGTGGGTCTTTTAGTCAGTAAGAGTCTGAACTCTTACTGACTAAAAGACCCACCCCATTCCTTCTAGCCTTCATACCGGAGCTCGAGTTTCCTTTCGGATAACCCTGGCCCCAGTAGGCATTATACTGAGGGCTTGCTGCTAGGTAACTTATAGTAGGTATACATATAATTACATATAAAGCACTCCCTACGCGTTAATAATTTTTAAAATAAATTTGTTATTCTTTCATTCTTTATTGTAGGTACACAAAAAACTTAATCCTTTCAATCGTGGAAATTACAGACACAATAGAAAGACAATAGGTGCGCGAACGCCGCTCGCTTTCCGTTCGCTTGGGGTTTAATTAATTAATAATAATAATAATTTATTTGGAACACAACCATAAATCAAGTCTTAGTAACTAGAACAGGGACAGTTAATTTAACAAAACATAGCCTGCTGTCTCCCAAACTAAGCAAAAACCTATATCTTGGGAATCTTATAAAAATATACCTAGGTTAAAATAATAAAAAATACAATAAACAAGTGACTTGACGATTTATGTACAAAGGCGAACTTAACAATGATTTTTCTGCCAGGAAATCTTCGAGCGACTAGGAGAGATCACATTCGAGGGTAGAGTCCACAGTGTACGATATAAACTTACTTATGTAAGTCTAATATATAAAAATATAAGTACGTGCAAACTAATAAATACCAATGTAAAAGAATATTCTGTCAGCTGTGAAAGGAAGAGCTCTTTAAATTTTGTTTACTTCAATTTTACTACTATTACTACTATTTTCTTTTTTATCATTTATTGTAAAATGGCTTGTGTATTTTCTATGACTTATTACTACAAAAGATTACTGACTCCTAAGCCACAAGTACATATACATCTAGTTTAGGAGTTCGAGTGTTTAAAAATAACCTGATTATTTTAAGCATAAACGTACCCCCGCACACGGGCCACAAAAAAAAAACCGCCACAAAAAACGCTAGAAGCGGACACAAAAAAAAGCTAGAAGCGGACGCAAAACAGCTGAAGCGCGCGACACCTTGTGTCCGGAAAAGCTTAAAGCCGCTTCAAGCGTTTTTTTGTGGCGGCACCGCCGCACACGAGCCACAAAAAAGCTTGAAGCGGCGTTTTTTGTGGCCCGTGTGCGGAGACGGTTAGGTATTTAATTAATGTATTTAGACTGACGAATTATGTTACAGCAGACTTATATTATGGTAAAATATTTTTTTTTTTCACACACACACTTCCGACTGACCACCGCTAAGTTCATTTTTGCTTGAACTCGAAACCAAAACTTCAAAGGGTTTGGTTTGGCGTCGCGCCGCAGGATTCAAGCAAGTTTTTAAATGATCAGGCAGAAATGACCACGGTGGTACATGTAAAATAATGCTTTTTTTAACCAAATCATAATAAAAAGTAATAGCGCCCCAGCATCGAGAAGAGAGTCCAAGCTGTCGGTACTGCTTACTTTTTGGTGTACAATAAAGTCTATTCTATTCTATTCTATTCTATTCTATTCTACTGGTGGTCAAAGTTCCTGAGAGAGAAATCTCTTAACAAAACGCGGCGTATCCAAGAGTTATTACTGCTTTCTGGGTCAAGCTCTTGATCTAACTGCCTAACAATAGCCTCCATAGATGCTTTTTGCTATTAAGCCATTGACCAATGGCTTATTGTGGTGAATCTAGGCAGGGAGTTAAAAGCTATGTTGATTTCAGATTTAACTTAAAGTTACGTCGGAACTGCCATCATTCAAGAGTTATATATATCAATTTCTTTTTTTTTTATCTTTTATAAACTAGTACTTGACTGCGATCCCGCCTGATGGTAAGCAGTGATGCAATCGTTTATGTTGAGGCGCACTAGTTTATTAAAAGCCTATTCACTCTAGCCTTGAAGACATTTAAATCATAATCGGACGGGAAGAACACAGCAAGCAAGCAGTTCCAGTCCCTCGATGTACGCGGTATAAACGAGGAGGCGAAACGCTTGATCCGGACCGTAGAAGCTTGGACAACGTAAGGGTTGATACTCGCCGTTCGGCGGGTTATCCGATGACCCGACCTCCCTCTGAACTTTCTGTTTCTAAAATATATTAGTAGATAGGCACCAACCTGTATAAGTAGACCCATGCACCTACCTACTTATAGATATACTGCAGCTGCTTCACAGCTGCAAATTTTGTAATCCGTGATGTAAATCTTAAAACCTTCAAATGTTTTTCGAACCATCTTACGCGTAATCGTGTGAGAGCTGTACCTTTTGCTTGAGATATAGGCTCCTGGGAGCTGATGTTTATGAGAGTAGGTAGCTCGAATCGGGACGCAATATTTCAATCCCTTATAGTATTTACGGTACTCTCGTTACATCGTCTATCAAAAATCGACTTAAAACAATACTGTAGTATTCTAAAGTTACACAATCCTTTAATATTATGTTTGTCTAATCAGCCCCCCTAGCCAAGTTACCGTTCTCTAATTGGTAACGTCTCGGTGACAGCAATTGTAGAAAACGATAAGTTGGTAGCCATGTTGACGTGCCTGAGTCGGCCGCTCGTTCTACAATGTAACGTTTGTGTAACAAAGGATGTAGCGTTAAATATTGTAGAAACGATTTTGAACAATGTGAACTTGGCTACGAATTTTCTATTCGTTTGTTCTGCCCACGCGACTTTACGTGGTGATGACGTCATTCCCATACGTATCATCACTTTTCGACAGCGTTAACGATTGCAGAATAACAACTTGGCTAAGCGTGCTGCACACATATGAATAAGTAACGTTTCTCAAGCCCTCACCTGTGATATCACAATAGCGTGTATAGCATGTTTACTCACGTAACAATATTAATATAGCAACGTTTCATCTAACTGCTTATTTCTTGTGAGTTAGTTCGAGGCGCACTCATTGCGGATAGGATATAACGCTATCTGGTACTATTGTTTTTACTTCCAGAAGAAATAATTATATTTTTCTAACTAACATGTAAAATCATCTCTCTATAGTTTTCATAACTAGCTTCGATTTGGCTTCCAGTCTAACCAGTTTCGGCTCGATACCTAGGTTATCTGGCCTCATCTAGCATAAACTGACGAAAAAAAATTGATGTGTAAAAGTGTTTTATAAACCTATTTACAAAATAAATATCATTTATCATTTTTACATGGAGCGACTGCCTATCAGACCTAAACCCAGTTATTGGGCAACACGATACTCCTTGGATAGACTGATGGTCAGATTTTTTCGCGTCTGTCAACTAAATTTTAAACGACTCACGCTTAATCTTTACATAAAAAAAGCAAAATCCCTATGAAAAATTTTTCCATTTCCATTTTTTTATACGCCTGTCTTAAAAGTAATAGCAAAATCACGCAACACCAATATAGTAATAAGTTAAAGCAAGGCGCAAAATTACGCGACCATGTTTTGTTAGAAACTGTGACTTTAAGCAAACAAAATAAAGTTGAATTTCGTTTACAGATGCTGGGTGACTGGTTTGTAGTGGAATATTATGCCAGTGCTGAAGAGGCTCTTTCCTACAGCTGTATGAAAGCAGTTTTCACTGAAGACGACCACGTCCCAACCGCAGGTCTATATAAAATAGTACTTATTTTTTCTTTGATGTCTGTACGACTTTGAAACATGTTGCTACGATGCAACCGTTCGCCATGGACGTTACTTGTTGGAGTTGACTCATTCATTCATTAATTTACATTTTATTTTTGTCAATGTCAACACGAGACTTCACTTATATTATTCTGAGAAGTCTTTGTTTCAGTAAAACTATTTTCAGGCACTCATCAGAGTTAACGTGTGACATGTCACTGTTTAAACAACAACATTTAGTCATTGCCCAATTAGTTCATATTTAGAAGCTAAGCCGGCTTAATGATTAAGTTATTTTATTGTTTCTGGACAGAGTCTTTACATCCCGACCAGACGAGTGTTATGTCTGGTTTTGTTTGCCCAATAGATGATTTCGGGGTGTTGTATATACGAGTATGTTCAAATCGCGCGAAGAACTCCAATTGCACGATGCAGGATTTCGTAGTTTAGTTCTTATGTGGTGCCATAGATGGTGCTACAATTGAAATAACAAACTGAAGTGATGTAATCAAATACGCCATCCGAAAATAATCAGCATCGCAATTTGGAAATTTCCTTAGAGTCACAAATTAAATCGGTAAATTCTACTCTTTGTTGTTTATCACAATAATTGGTTTATAAACTACTAGCTGGTTCCCCAAGACTTTGTCCGTGTGATTATCGAAGTTGAAGCCACTTGGGGTTGAAGCTTACTCCGTACCAAATTGCATCAAAATTAGTTCAGTAGTTTAACCGTTAGCGCGAAACATACAGAAAGATTTACTTTCACTTTTATAACATTAGATATAATAAAAAAGGGCCACTTAAGGATCACGGTTCTGTAAAAGTCTGACAGATTCTCTCGTTTTACCCAAAGCGGAAGAAATTATTAGATAAGTATTTTCTCCTAAAAAAATGGCTGCAGTGACTCTCTCGCACAATTCTGTAGCTCTGGCAAGCAAATAACTGAAGGCCTGACAGGCTCGCATAATAATGGTCGATGGAGACGATAGGTTCTGGAGTGGCGGCCACGTATCGGAAGACACAACGTTGGAAGGCCTCTCACATGTTGGACCGATGACCTAGTGAGGGTTGCTGAAATCCGATGGGTGTGAGACGCACAGGACCTGTCGTTATAGCTACACTTGGGGATGTACTATGCCCAACAGTGAACGTCTTTCGACTGAAATGATGATGATTATATCATTGTCATCAGCCTTTTTTAATGCTCCCACTGCTGGGATTCAGGCCTCCTCTCTTAAAGAGGGAATGGGCTGTAATCCACCACGCGGGCCCAGTGCAAGTTGGTGAATGTCACATGTCTTCGAATTTTTGGTTCTAGGACATGCCGGTTGCCTTACGATGTTTTCCGTCACCGTTTCGAGAGCAGTGGTAATTAAATAAATTATACAAAGTAATACGCCTGGCAGGGTTTGAACCCGCGACCTACAACTCGTAAGTCGGTGCCATTACCACTCGGCCACCACTGCTCTGATGATTATACCTGTTTGTTATTTCAGACGGCTCGGTAGAATTTACTCCTGGAGTGACCATGAACTTTACTTACCGCTTCGCTGATGATCCACTCGGAGAGAACCTGCTCGGCAATATCACCTGGAGGGTGGACTTGAATGAACCGGCCCATTGGACACACGCTGAACGGACATGTAAGTCTATTGTTTTAAAGAAAGAAAGAAAATACGTTTATCTGGCACATAGGTACACACAATGAGATAACAATTATTATAGTATAGAAACTTAAACTGTATATCTACATGGTATGTCTCACGGCTGCGCCAAATGGATCCAGTTCAGCATGATGCCAGGCCAATAAGTAGCAGTTGCCTGACGCTGGTTTTCAACTGAACCTTGCTATGAGTCTACGGATGTTTTCAAACCACCTTCAAAAAAACTACATACCTATATTAAATTAGTAGTGAGTGACGCAATTAATTGTTGATACTGAAATACTTATTGCTGGTAACAGTTACCTGTATTGGCAAAATTGTTATGTGAGTTTCACGAAAGTCAAAAATGAGTTATTAAGGTCGAAAAAGAAAATAATGATTTTAGTAAAGAGTAGATTTCTTTCAGGTACCTATAAAAGAGATAACTTAATTTTATAGGCTAAACCTAGCTACGTATAACGAAATAATTTCGCCTAGGCCAAATCCGCGATATTAGTCTTAGAGCGAGTGAAGCGAGCTCGGAATTTTAGTACACCCCGAAACGGACAGAACCGCGCCCCCTAGCCAAGTTACAACCGTTTCGCTTGCGCTTGCTTCGAGTTGGCTGCGCCGCCAATTCTTTTGTTCTGACCACGTGACTGAGCGTTGAGATGACGTCATTCCCGTACATTTGAAGCTTTCTACTAGCGTTACCGATTGCAGATTAGCAACTTGGCTAGGGGTACCGGTAATCGGGAGCTCCACTCCGCTGACACGAATAGCTTAGCTTTTATTATATATTCGTTTTTTTTTAGAACTGGTTAAGCCTAGGCAAAACTAGTTTATCCAAAAATCGGGTGTGGCCGGTAACATATACACAGAAAAACCACATCAAAATCCAGGTTTGTTCCTGTTACGTTAGATATTTATCGACCAGAAAAACATTACATAACCCCATCGCAAGAAAAAGTTACAAAAAATCCGTTCATATATTTTGGCTCAACGCAAATCAAACCATCTGTATATTCCTTAAGGATAATACAATATACTCCGTATCCTTGTAGATTCTGTTTTCCTTGTAGTCCTTTAAATATAATCCCTTGGTTGCCGCGCACGACACGACGCTCGTTATCCTTAGTCAGGACCACGTGACAATTAATTAAGATAAGTCCCTTCTTCGTCGTGGCACAAAATAGATAGGTACAGAAGTCAATCTACATACAAAGCCTGCTGAGCGACGCGCACATGTACACTTTTTTGATCAAATGACATAGGGCGGGGCCCTTGGGCGAAGCGGGAGATAGTGTCAGACTCTTACTGACTAAAAAACCCACACCGTTCCTTCTTGCCTTTCATACCGGGACCGAGCTACCTTTCGGAGCTTCCTGGCCCCAGTAGGCTTCGACCCAGCTGGGCCCCTACTGTTGCTGACAACTTCTTGAGGCGCGCGTGAACAGTGCGCGTCAAGAAGTGCCGTCGACAACTTGGGTTCGGTCTGGACAAAGTTATTGGAAGTTCGGGCGGCGAGCTACCCATTGCTCGCTGTACGCAAGTCCGCTTTCACGGTGGCCGGTAATCGGGATCGAAATCCCGTCGGTGGCTGGGGCGCTGAAAGCTACCTTTGCTAGCTAGTAAAGCTAGCTTTACTAGCTAGCAAAGGAGGAGCTTTCAGCGCTTGAGCTTTCAGAGCTTCGCAGAATTCGGCGTCCGCCTGCCACTCCTCCTCGCTCCGGACCTTGGCCTGTACCAAGGCCCGGCGCGAGAGGTCGCTGCCGACAAATGGACACTGCTTATGGATACAATATCTTAGACTGGTTAGGACCACTGCAAGCGAGAGTGTCATCCGCTTGAGACACGTCTGTGAACTTTTTTAAGCAATAATGGGGCAACAACAAAGTTATTATAACTATGCAATGGACGGTTGTTTAAATTCAGCATTAAATTGTGGAAATATCGTTTTTTAAGCTACCAGTTGTTTCAGAGAGGTAAGTAGGTAATTGCTTGTATTTTAATGGTTTGTTTTAACGTAACGCGGAACAGTTAAGTAAGTAGATAAATACCCCTGCGGAAGTTGGCCATATAATAATTTAATAATTTATAGTTATGAGTCTACATGTAGATGGATGGAGAGGGAAAGGAAGGCCGAAAAAAAGAGGGATGGATTGTGTGGGAAGTGAAATAAAAGAAAAGGGAGTTAGTGATAGTTTGACGGGTGACAGGACAGAAAGAAAGAAGAACACGTGTTGCGCCGACCCCAAGTAATATGGGATAAGGGCAGGAAGAAAAGAAGAAATAATAGGAATTTATCACCGCACCCGGGTGCGCTCGGACAGAGTGGCGCCGACCCTAGCGCGACAGCCGAGTGTAGGTATGAAAAGTGAAGTACATACATGAAATTGACTTCTGCACCTATCTATTTGGTGGACGGGTATTTGTTACAAATGTACATACGTATGTGTACAATGTAGTGACATCATGTTAGTATCCTTTGTTGGAATTAACTGTCGTGAAGTCAGGACTTGAGGAGTAACGGCACTGTACTTGTGAATGAACAATTAAAGATAACTTCACCTTTGCTATGTAGACTCTGATTCAATCATTTAAGTAAACTTAAAGCATCAGGAAATTACGCTACTTTTAATTACTTACTTTAATTTTTTTTTAAATTTAATTTATCTTCGGATAACGTAATGCGTAGCATAATTAGTTTAAATTGTAATATTTAAGACATTATGACTATTTCTTAAGGGCCAAGCGCCCAAAAAGTGCCATAAAACAGTGATATTCTGAGGCCTATTTCTCCGTAACGGCTTAGTCAATTGGTTTGAAAAAAATATATGTTTATTATAGATTCATGAACGATAATATCAACATTTGATTTTTTCGTGCAATTAATACTTTTGCACCAAAAAATATTTAGCAATTTCGCAACATTTCGCAACTTTTCCCTACTCCTTCGAAACGGCTTGGACCTTTAGAAACATTTTTAAACATAAAAATTTGGTGGTTAAATATTATTCAAAGTGAACATTGCATATGTAAATCAATCAATATCTCGCAGAGAAAATGGGTTTAAAGCGCTTTCCGGGCGCTGCTGCCGCAAATAAATGCACAGATTTGTGTACTGCCGCCTAGGCGAGTGCGAGAGTTGCGTTCA
Source organism: Mythimna albipuncta (assembly GCA_929112965.1). NCBI lineage: Eukaryota > Metazoa > Arthropoda > Insecta > Lepidoptera > Noctuidae > Mythimna > Mythimna albipuncta. The sequence goes on from OV815969.1 coordinate 17,431,904, forward strand.
CATAATTTCGGCCAGATGGTTCAAGGGACTATACGCCTTAATGTGTTATTGTTTGCTTTTAATTAAATAATAAAAATAAAATAATCTTAGTATACAGAACCAATGCCAATAAAGATTTCTTCGAAGCAAGAGTGAATAGGTTATTAATAAACTAGTGCGCCTACCATCAACGATTGCATCACTGCTTACCATCAGGTGGAATTGCAGTCAAGCACTAGTTTATATAAATGAAAAAAAAGCCTATAGTCTTGTAAAGGCCTGGCCTTGACTAAAAACATAAAGCAAATTAAGGTGCCAGAACAGATTTTATTTAATATTATTATTATTATTTTTATTCATAGTATTGGCAAATAACCGCCAATTTTCCAGGACACAACTAATACAATGGTCTCTTCCAGTTATAATCCAAAAGGAACTTCTTATTTGTCTTGAGTAATCTATTTATCAGCAATTAGTTATTACGATGGACCTAATCTTAAATATCATGTGACTTTCCTATATATTTTTTTAAACGCTAATACATTGGTCTAATTTCGGTTTTCTCTTCCAGATGATGGCATATACAACACATACGTACTGGACACAGAGTACAAGACCTGGGCCCTCCTCCTCCACTGTGCAGAACAGACGGAGGGCGCGAGGTACTTGAGTGCCTTCGTCCTCTCGAGGAACACGACGCTGCCCAAGAACGTTATGGCTTACTTACGGGATAAGTTACCGAGGTAAGGGGGATTTCTGGCGTAATAACTGGTTGACATCAAAATACGAGCAAAAGAAAACAGAATTTTCTGTGTGTCTCGAGTTTATCTACATATTTGTGAAAGCACCTACGGTACAGGAGCTATTCCTTGTGAGGTTTGATTTAGTCAGTAAATATTTATACTATTATCTGAACTAAATAATAATTTTATTTAGTTCAGATAATACAATCCATTATTGTTAGTAAAGACATACACAACTTATAAGCTAGTGTTAAATTTAAGTAGTTGTATAATAAACATCTGCCAATTAATAAATAAATTCAATAAACTTGTCAATAATAATTAAATCACATAATAAAAACAATTAACAAACATACACAACACACATTAAACTACTTCTGGGCACGGTTTGAGGATAACACTTGCGTCCTCGTCCTATATTTTAATAGTCAGTCATTAGTCCTATCCGTTACGGTTTTTAAGAGACTGTTGGCGCTGCCCCGTACCCGCTTGATAAAAGTATGCGTATAAGGTATAAGGGCCCAACCGCCCCCGCCCAAGGGCGGTAGAAGTCCCATAAAAAAAAAAAACAGGAAAAATTTCTTGTGATCGCAAAGGTTTTTTTTAATGATAAAATAAAGTGTGTACCTACCTAAATAATTATTAAACACTATGACTATTAAAATATCGAAGGACAGAATTTCTTTACCACGTCGATACTCATGCATTTGAGAGGACAAACTAAAGGAAGGCCTGAGATTATAGACCGAAAAAAAAAATTACAAGATTCGTTTTTTTTTTTTTATTTCAATACACATGGTAACTTCCTTGCTTCTGTTTAAGAAAAAAGAGTCGACCAAAGATATGTTAATAGCCGCCTGAAATGTGGTACGTGGGATTAAACGACGTCGTGTAAATCTTAGGCTATTGACTGTTCTTCATGTAGTTTCAGAACATTTCAGAATAATTAGAATTCAGCCTGTTCAGCGATGAAAACGATAGTCATTAACAAAAACCATTAACCAGTGTTTTCAGGACCAGTTAAAACGATTCTAAATTAAAATCTTTTCATTTCTTTCAAATCGTGATAACTTGATAACATGAAAACATAGTTAATAGTTAGATAAATCTATATAATAAAACAGCTGGCCGACTCTTCGCCTGACTAGAGGACTGGACTTTGCTTTGGTCAACGAATCAGTATTGCTATCCAACTTGACGATGCTGCAAAGAGAATTAACGATGCTGCCAGCGTTCTGGGGATTTTTAACATTGACATCGACGTGGATGAATTTCTTGATGCCCAATAAGTTCTTTTTTACTCGTTTGTAAATAATATTATTTTTAGTTTATATGCCTTTTAAGTTATAAGATAATAATATAATAATCTTGGAAAAAAAAGAAAAAGATGTATAAAAGCATAATTATAATATGAAAGGATAAACCAACTGAAGCGCATTTCAATGTGAGATTACTAGTACTAGGAACGTGAAATTTTTAGGTTTCCTTTTTCGTAGGCGGACACTAAGAAAGGGATTTCCATAATTTTGTGTGTATGCTAAATCTCATTTTGTGAACCAAAATATTCAGATGATTCTTATTTCTTGGGTTAATAAACGTCAAACTTGACACTTGGCGTTTTGGTATAATAAAGCCCGTTATTATAAGTTTTCTTTTTTCATAACTATTCTCAAAAAACAACTTTAAGGGATGTTAAAGTTTATATGAAAACATTCTCGCGATGTTAGTCACGGGTAAAGTTCTAATATATTATGTATCACATTAATTTATTTTCATGTCTTTTATCTAAGAAATTGTCTAAAATTGTATCTAAAACAACTAGGTACGTACCTAAACCGATATTAGGTAATTAAATAAATTCAAATAATCATTTATGTGTTTTATACGATTTATAAAAAAAAAAATTGGTTACGTTTAGTTAAGTTGGTACCTAAACAGATGGAGTATAGGGCGCCATTTTAAATTAGCCGCTAAGTGCCGCGATACGGCAGCGCGGCTATGTTATTACAAATGCAAACGCGCAGATGTAGCGCTGCAGCCACGCTGTCGTCGTACGGCACTCTTCGACTAATTTGAAGGCGCGCTATGTATGTTTTAAACTTTTAACTAAGCGAACCCCTCTCTAACGCAGCCATCGCTGTTTATAAAATAGTGAGTTAGGTTGTGAGCCCTCATAGTTGATAAAGCTTGACTTTTTTGGTTCAGATGGGGCTGGCATGGTCGTACTGTGACCAAAAGTCCCTAAATTTATAAGATTAAAAAAAAAAACTTTTAACTCATTGAGATAATATAATAAAGAGGTAAAGTTTGTTTTTTTGTTTGTAGGAGGTCTTCTCTCGAAGTACTGGTCCGATTGCGAAAATTCTTTCACCGACAGAAAGCTGCTTTAATCCTGAGTGACATAGGCTATATTTAAATTCAAAAGCTAGTAATAGGATAAGATAATTCGTTTTCCCTAAACTTAAACAATAAAATTCAATAACTGTTTTAGGGATTTAGAAAGCAGACAGCTGTTGTCGCAGAGGGAAGTACCTACTTTAAAATAGAAAACCTACAGAATCGTCGATCGGTTTAGCCACCAGTTGTAGCTAATGGCCAATATATCCCGTTTATTTCGAAAACTTTTTAACTTTTATTTATAGGCATTCAGGTTTTAGTTTTCAAAGAGCTCTCACTTCAAATTAAAGGTATTTGGGCCCTTATGTTATTTAGACGCTATGCTATAACTCAGACCTCACTTAGAAGTTTGAGCGTCTTAAGGTCCTAGCGCCCGGGCGCTAAGACCGTTTGGTAGTGCCATAAAACAGTGACGCTTTCTGAAGCCTGCTCTTCGGTAAAGGCTTAGTAGAAACTTGTATACAACATTATCAACATATGATTTTTTCGCATGACTATACTATTGGCAAAAAAAAAATTTAAGGACATGATCTTTAGAAATATGTTTACATAAATAATATGTTCTTCAGAATGTACATAGCATATGTAAATCAATCAATATGAAAATGGATTTAAAGGTCAGCAGGACTCTATCCGCGTGCAGCTGGCCGCAATTAAACGCCCAGATGTCATACTCGTACTGCCGGAAGGCATTGGCAGTACGAGTATGTGTCCATTTTTTATTCCGGCCAGATGTTTACGGGACTATACAACTTAAGCTTTTGTGAAGAAAACTTGTGGCAAGTTCTCAAGGTTCCCGGAATTGCTCACGTAAAGTAAACAAGTAATTTCCTTGAGAAGTACCTCGAAACGATTTCAACGAATCTTTTCTACTAGAATAATGGTTTTTGTATGTATTTGCTCGGAAATACATAAACTATCTTTGTGTTTATAAAGATTTATTGGAACGCGAAAATTCTAACGAATTGAATCTTTGTTTTGGGTTACTCGTGGGTAAGTAATAACAAAGGTCCAAGACCTCTTAATGCGATCAACTTTGCGTCTTATACTGAACTGTTAAAGGCTATATACTAGCTCCGTCCCTCTTTCCCGCTCGCACGCCTGCCATTTTAACACGTCGTGGTAAGGCCCCAGTTACATAGGTTAATACCTAAGGTTAAGCAACGCTTGCCGAGGTCAGACTTTGGATGGGCGACCATCTTAACTTACCGAGATTCTTCCGTGCCTCAGGAAGCACTTTAAACCATTAGTCCCGAGTTTTATTTGTAATGTTTGTACTCGTTACGGATAGTCTCACAAGCCTTGCCAAGTTAGTGGTACAGTGGTACCCAGTTTCTAAGAGTGCATGTCTGATAGGTATTCGCTCCGTATATGTAAAATACTAGTACCATCTGCATCTGTTTTGATTGGAAGCCGATTATTATTCGGAACTGGCTTGGCATAAAAAAAAAACCATTTCAAATTCAAATTCTTTATTTCAGGTATAGCTTTTGCCCGTGGTTTCGCCCTCATACATAAAATATAGCATAAGTCACTAATAGAATAAAGCAGCTTTTAAAATTTTCGCAATCGGAACTGTACTTTCAGAGATTACCTCCTACAAACAAAAAAACTAACTTTATCTCTTTATATACCTATGTAATATAAGTGTAGATAGACATCCATATAATGTTAGTAGTAGTACCTATAACTTAGTCTAATAATATAATTCATCATCATCAGCCTTTTTTAACGCTCCCACTGCAGGAATTCAGTCCTCTCTAGGAGAAATCTAATATAATTAATTAAATAATAATAAACCACTAATGAACCATTGAACTATTTCTTCAATGGTGTTGTGACATGGTTGGTTAATATTAATAATCTTCTGACCAAAGCTTTTTTTGAGCAAAGAAATCATCCAATGACTTCTCCTCTCTATGGAGGAGCGAAAATGCATATTTTTACATGCAGACTTTTACTAAACCACACCTGTGTTCTTCAGTTACCCTTGCATTCTGGGTCTGCGGGCTTCCTTTTCGAAAGTTCCCCTAACAAAAACCAAACAGTTTTGTAGACGAAGAAAACCCTTCAGAATAAAGTCCTCATAATCCCAAACCCCCAGCAAAACTGCCATCTTGAATTTGATAGATAGCAAATACATGTAGCCAACTCAAAGGGCTCTAATCTCAAACCATATCCATTTTCCTATGTAAGGAAAACTAAACAAGATAACGCAATAGGCTCGTGAGACCACAGAGTAATTTAAGAGGAAAAAGATGCTAAAGGATTTAAGGGAAAAAGGCTCGAAAAGGTTTATTATACGTCATAAAAAGCCTACAGGGATTTTCTCGCAGCACGGGATAGGGTTAAGGGTAGAAAGATTTTAAATAAAAAAGAAAGAAAGAAACATAACATATGTTTGGCACACACAGAAACATAAAACGCGCTGCTTATTTATTTGTACGGTTACGGTTACGGTTGCTGACAACTCTTTAAGGCGCGCGAGAACAGTGCGCGCCTTCGACGACTTGGGCTCGGTCCGAACAGTTACCGGACGGTCGAACAGCAAGCTACTCATTTCTCGCCGTCCGCAAGCCCGCGTGTATAGTGGCCGGAAATCGGGATCGGAATCCCGGCGGCGGCTGGGGCGTTAGCGCCGTTTCCTGATGCGGTCGGCCTCCTCCTTCGCTAGCATTACTGCTTCGCAGAAGGAGGCGACCGCCTGCCACTCCTCCTCGCTTTGGACCATGGTCTGTACCAAGACCCGGCGTGAGAGTTCGCCGCCGGCTTGATCTAGGGTGGAGGTAGAGGGCGTGTTATACTATTACTGACTAAAACCCTACCTATGATCTTTAGTTACCATTTACGTTCCAGGATGACTATATCTCTTGCAAAACTCTTATAACCTTCAAATTAAAGCCTCTAGCCAGAACTTTTAGAAGCCTAATACTGGATGTCTCAGAAAAACATTACACAAGAAATCAAAACCGAAACAATAACATTGTATGTCTCACGTTTATGCCAAAAATAGATTCAGTTCAGAAAAATATTAGACAACTACATAGCAATAGGAAATGTATGATAAATACATGAAAAAATATCTGTTATATTATCTGACCAGTTTGTCTGTTTTCAATATACGAAAATAAAAATACTAACTGAGAAAAAGCAAACAAGTTGTACGAGTAATAATTTTAAAACAAACATATTATGTGATATTATGTGTCTCTGGCCAACAAAACTTTTTCTATGGCGGCCAAACGGGCGTGATGTAATTTGACTTCACGGTTCATCACAGACTTTTCTTTCTAATTAGCAGCTTTAAATGACTTCGTTATTGATAAAAATATTTTTAAAATACTTTTATATTTGTTTACTGAGAACTGAGAACATTGAGAAGAAAACAGCCAATTGAATTGTTAACGAATGTATTGATTTTACCCATAAGCGCTTATTGTGTGAAAAACCTGGTGCAAATTACAATACTAATTAATAATCTATTCTAAACTTGCCCACATTAGAATGTGTTCCCACGATCAAGCGGTACAACATGTTAATCTTACAAGTAACAGCGTTTTACTTTGTGTTCAGGGAATTTACTCGTTACATACATATCTAATAATAATTCTGTAGAAGTTTTTGGTTGTGCGCGCATCACGTAAAATGTAAGAAATCGATACAATGTAGATAACTTTTATACATTAAAGTGGGATAAAAATTCAATCATGTTATTATTTAAACGTAGATAGAGTATGAAAAATAATAAAAACACTTAACTTTTAAAACTATCACAATAATTCATACCTAAAATATGGCGTAAAAATCCTCCGCGTCACTGTCGACTGAAAGTGTGCCCAAAAGACTGGCGGCATTGCCACGTTGTATTGCAATGCTTAAGGCTTACAGTCCTTGAACCATCTGGCCAAAATTATGTGGACGCACCTCTCGCATCCGCCTAGGCGGCAGTACGCAAATCTGTGCGTCCAACCCAATATTTGAGGCCAACAGCGCCCGGATTTAAATCCATTTTCTTCTCGAAACATTGATTGATTTACATATGCAATGTTCACTTTGAAGAATATTTAACCAACAAAGTTGAGGTGTAAAAATGTTTCTAAAGATCCAAGCCGCTTCGAAGGACTAGGGAAAAGTTGCGAAATTACTAAATATTTTTTTTAGACAAAAGTATTAATAGCACGAAAAAATCAAATGTTGATAATGTTGTTCATGAATCTATAATAAACATATATTTTTTTCAAATCTATTAACCTGGCCGTTACCGAGGAGTAGGCTTCAGAAAGTCACTGTTTTATGGCACTTTTTGGGCGCTTGGGCCTTAATCTCTGACATAGGTAATATTGTGTGTAACTTAGGCTCTATTTCATCGCAATCGGTTGACTATATCGAAAGATTTTATCCTACATTCATTGACTGTTAGACCGAGGTGGTTCGAAGTTCGTCGGGTCAACTAGTCAGAAATAATTATAATTACTTGGTTGATTGCTTGGCTAGAACATCCTGCATTAGTGAAGGTGGTAAATTCATCCATCACTTGGCTGTAATACTGTTAGATGTGTCTTGGCGCTTTTGGTCCTTTAGGACATGCCGGTTTCCTCACGACGTTTTCCTTCACCGTTTTGGGAGTAGTAGTTAGTTTGGTAGCCGATTGGTAACGGTTCAGACTTACAAGTTGTAGGTCGCGGGTTTGAACCCAGCCAGGCGCATTGTTGTATGTAATTTATTTCATCACCACTGCTCTCAAAACGGCGACAGAGTTTAATATTAGCTAAATATAATTAAAATGTTTTTTTTCCAGATACGACGTCGACGTCAACTATGTATTTCCGATCCCGCACAAGGACTGTTCCACTAAGCCACCCAGGTTTGACTACTCGCCGATATTGGTGGAAGTCGGCAGCAAAGTGCCGAAGCGGCCTGGTGTTAGCTACAAAGTGGCTTTTGGACATTAAGGTGTAAATTAGAAGAAATGGGTTAATATCAGATGACAGTAGTAATGATAGAGATAGTTTATTTGTCAAAATATGAGTGAGCAATCAAAAAAAAACATAATTAAGACGTCCTAATATGTTTTGCCTAAATAGACGCAGACATTTTTAAATTTTTACCATCACGAAGGATATACATAGGTATAAATAAATTAATAATAAATCATTTACTTTAGGCATCCTGGCCTATAGAGAGACTAAACAAATACATATAAAGTAAATACAATTAATTGCCAATAATTAAATGAAGTAAAAACACTAATGAAATGTCAGAATCTTAGATGATACATATTTAAAAATTCATAAAAAAATAATCTCATTTTATTTTGAAAATAGGATTCATGTCAACAATCGAATTATACATCAATGACTAACCATTTCTTTGGATATTACTAAAATATACATTGAATGAAAATAAATGAATGGAAAATAAACGCTTTTGAATTTATTCTTCTGTCCTTGTCACGCTTAACGTCGTTTGGTCTGAATGGCGTGAAATCACTAAGAATTATGGCGTTACTTGCCTGTGACGTCATATGTAGTGATGTCTCTGTTTATCGTACATTTGAGACCGCTTTCAACTTTTCCATTTCATCTTTTCGATAGTTTTTATGGTTCCGTACCCAAAGGCTAACGACCCTATTACCCTCCATTGTCCCTTTATCTGTCACCAGGCTTTATCTCATAAACCGTGATAGCAGATGCTAGACAGTTGAATTTTTCACAGATGATGTAATTGTTTTGCTGTTACAACCAATACTAAAAAGTAAAAAAAAAGTTTAATATAGTGTCTTATGTTCCGTTAGAATCCGACTCGCACTTAGCCATTTCTTAAGAAACAAAAATTGATAAAATGCCCTATTCGAAGTTACGAATGAAAATGTTGTTCTATCGTCTGGCATATGATATTAACCTTAGTAATATACTCTAATATTTGAAATATACAAAGTATATCATAATGTGCCATTACCAATGTCTTAAGAAATTGTATATATATTACACGGTGTGTGTAAGTTTTTAATGTGTTGAAACAATAAAGTCTCATTCCGGACATGGGTTTTTTTTACTCACAACACCTGCTCCAACATATAACTATGTCACATATATGTATCTTGTATAGTATTGTAATGAACTCTTTCGCCATCGTCAAGAGTACATCATCGACTGGCCTGATGGTTTGGTTAATAGCCCTGACTGGTATGCCGGAGGTCGTGGGTATGATTCCCAGCCGAGACAAATATTTATGTGAAGAGTACGATCATTTGTTCTGTCATCATCATCATTTCAGCTGAAAACGTCCACTGCTGGACATAGGCCTCCCCTAATTGTCGCCGTAACGATCAGTCCTGTGCGTCTCGCTTCCATCGGATTCCCGTGATCCTCACCATTACCATAAAGTCATTTGTTCAGTATCTGGCTGTAAGTAATTAATCTATGATATGTATGTATTTAGAAATATATAAGTATCGTTTATAAGTTGTCTAGTACTCATAACACAAGCTCTGCTTAGTTTGAGACTAGATGGCATTGTGTGAAATTCGTGGAGTATTGTTATTATTATCATAGCATTACTACTGAAATAATTATGCAACCAATCATAAAAGGACTTCGTTATCCTCAAAGGGATGGAATGAATCTAAAGCCAAGTGTGTACAATGAATGTCTTATGTCATAGACACAGGCAATTGGAGAAAAAAACAGTTATAGTCTGTCTAATAAGTCAACCGACCTGGGAATTTTGTATAATATTTAATCATTTAAAAATACTTATATTCGATACTTTTTTTAAGAGGTTCTTCTGTTAGTAAACAATGATCTCTATCTCTTAATAAACCTTGATTATTGAATCTGTGTTGACTACATCAGATTTAATTAAATCCTAATAATTACCCAAGTCGTTCTAACTTTAAAATTTATTTATAATAACTTTACTTTTTTTATTATTTGACTTTTCTGGTTTTGGTGGACTCACCAATTTTCACAGCTCAGACTTTGACGTTTTCTGTCAGGGCTGCGAGATTATTCAAAAGAGTTACCGCGGCATTTAGTCAGTAAAAGAGTGACACTACACCCAGAACGAAGTTATTTAATTATAAGCCACCCCCAAAACAAAGAGTTGGTAAATTAGCCGAAACAAACGAGAAAGTATCAGACTTTACATTCTCTCTCGCTTCACCCAGAGTGCGGGGATCATTTGGTAAATTCACCCTTAGAAAAAAAAGATTAATGTTACTTGCGTTGGATGAACACATAAAAGCTGACTACAATGGTTTTACCAAACTCCGATTACCTACCGACTGAATAAAACACGTAAACGAAAAAGAGGACTTGAAAGTATGAAAAGGTTAGCTTAAAAAAATACCGTAATGATTTTTCCCGTATTGTCTTCATATAAAACGGACACACCGATGGTAATGAAACTAAAATAAAACTTAAAGAACTAAATCCAGAGTAAGTAGTTACTACCGAATAGATAAAATATGACAAACATGAGTCTTAACTAATTGTCGACGCAAAAAATAAACCTGACCATGAAACAAATATGACAAGTACAACCTAAGCTGATAATTCATATATTTTTACTTACTCGTTTCAATAAGAAAAACGACTAAGATTTTATAGTTTCACAGTTCAATGATTATTGCTAATTCAATGTAGAGAATGCCTTCAGAGAACTGATAGGGCATGCACATTGTTCTACGGCCTGATTAGTATGCAGTAGAGGCGACGTCTATACTCAGGACAATATACAGGGACTCATGTTATGACATTCAAAGTTGACCGTGTCGAATAGAACTGGTAATACCCAAGCATAATTAAAATAGACTTGAGTAGAACGTCACTGTAATTGTTTAGTAAGTATCTCTACAAACGAAGGTCAAGGATCTAAGAATAGATTTTGGAAATATACTAGAAACTGTCGAATAGACAGTGTGCATAAGCTTTAATGTCCCCAACTTACCAGTTGTAGCTTGCAGGTTCGAACCCAGCCAGGCGTATTAATTAGTGTAATAATTTATTCTATCACCATTGCTCATAAAACGGCGAGGGAAAACATTGTGAGGAAATCGGCATGTCCTAGAACCAAAAATTCGAGGACATGTAAAATTCACCAACCCGCACTGGGCCCGCGTGGTGGATTACGACCTATTCCTTCTCCTAGAGAGGAGGCCTGCGTTCCAGCAGAGAGAAAATTAAAAAGGCTGATGATGATAAGGCTTGAGGCGATGCTTGCTATACAAGACATAAACCTAGTTCGGCAGCAAATACTAACTCTTAGACACAATTAATTAGGTATATTATTTAGTTGTTACTTAAAAGTAGCTTAGATGCAATTGTGTACCTATATGTTATTACTTTTATGTTCAATTAATATAATTACTATTATAAATAATACTAATATCTCGCACGACCTAGCCGCAGTCATTAGGAAATTAAATATAGGGCAATTTTAACTAATGATACAGGTAATTGAGAAATGTAGTATTATTACACACGTAATACTCTCTAACCTAATCTCACATTATATTCCCCAAATTATTTCTCATATAACTATTATTTATTATTGTTTTGGTTTTTAAAATAAAATATTCAGCAACACAGACACAATAAAAATATGAATAACGATGAGAAAAAGTGGCTCGATACATCGATGTATGAATGATCTAGGATATGCAAAATATACACCAACAGCGCGCGACGTAGAAATAAAAATTAGCGGTTGCCATTTTTTGCGCAGTCTTTAGAAAACCATATTTCATCAAATATCAGAATATTCCGATAGGTTTATAATAAACTACCTTAGAAACTCTTATTAGATTGTAATAATATAACGTAATCAGTCTTATAATATTCCCACAGCTGGGACTCAGTCCTCCTTCCCTAGGAAAGGGAATAGGGGAAGACCATAAATCACCGTGCGGGGCCCAGTGCGGGTTGGTGGATGACGTTTGTCTTCGAATTTTTGGTTCTAGATCACTGAAGATCCAACATACAGGGTGGGATTCATATATGGTTCAGTCAACGCAATGTATATTGCTTATGACATACTTATTTAATTTTTATACCTTATTAACTTTTGTTAGCGGATTCGCTCATGTTAATTTAGATTTTGACAATCAATTTAGAAAGTAAGAAAATTAACTCGGGTATTTCATTCAAGTCGTTTGACAATTCCGTTAGAGAACAAATAGTTTCAGTTTCAATAGAGAAAACACAAATCATTGCATGCATAAGTCAGTGATTTGTGTCTTTTTAACCGTTTTTAAAAAAGGAGGCTCTATGTTTAGCTGTACGTATTTTTTTATGTATGTTCATCGATTTCTCGGTAAATTGGATTGGATTGAATTATATAAAGTTATACTTCCGAGTTGGTCCTAAAGAAACATTGATTGATTGATTCTGATGATGAACTTCAAAGACATGAATCGGAACTCTTCATAAGATCACAACATAGTTGCACCATGCGTATGATGATACATTCACGAGATGCAGGGCATGTTGCAAATTTTATCCCCTAATATATGTTGGCTTTAATTTTAAGGGTATGTAGGGCTTCATGTGGATTTCATTCATTGTGGAAGTCGTTTTAGGTATTAATTTGCTTTTAATACTCCGTGAACATGAATATTTCAGTTAACTGATACCTAATAACAGCAGTAATGTCTGACAGTTGACCATGATCATAGCATAGCATATCAGCCTTTTAATGGCCTCCTCTCTAAGAGAGGAAATGGGCCGATAAAAATATTATTTACTTTATATTTTAAGGATGGAAAAAAAAAATTGACGCTATAAGACTTCACAGAAATACTCATTGACGCAAACACCCTCGGCCCTGAACAATTACGTATCGGACCTAACGAATATCCACTGAAAATAATGCATATATGTATTCTGTGGCAATGTGTTAGTAATTCAGACGTCTTGCGCAAAGCCTTCGTTATAAGTATGAAAGGAACTGAGCGTCATTTTTTTCATGATAACATCACGAACATGGGTGAGGTGCGAGCGTGTGTTTGTTTTTCTGTGATTTTGCTGTGCTTTCAAATATCTTCAGCAAAGGTTGGTATTAAACCTATGTGTTCAATATTGAGCTGCCTTACTTAATTAGCTTCTATTAAATACGATTATTTCCAGATATTCTTATAAATTTAAAACATTTAAAAATTAGTTACGAGGATAACAACTCTAATATTGCATCAGCTTTCTTTTTGGAGCGAGAAATGTCTGACTTGTACTGTCTTAAGCCCACCGATGTACCTTCAGTAGCCCTTTAGGCTTCAGGGTCACATTTTTGAACATTCACGTAGCTCAATTTTGCATCTCTAGAGTAGACTTGGTTGGACTTCCAGATAATTCAAATTTAAAACATTTTTCTCCCGTTTCTCCAGCCCTTCTTCAGTGACAGATTCTGGTGCGACCTATTATGTACCGAGGACGATGGTTTGACTACCCTCAGTTCAGAAGCTGATATATTTGATTCTTGGTGTGATGACTGCCCCACCCGTCGTCCAAGACCTGTGACTACTCAAATGCCACCGGCTTTCGCCAACCCTGCAATGCCTCCGGCACCGGGAATGCCTGCACCGCCGGGAATGCCTCCACAACCTGGATTTAATGGAGCTCCTGCGGGACCACCAATTAATATTATGATGAACCGTAAGTATAGTTTCCATATAATTCTTCCCAAAAATTGTAAGAATCACACAAAATGGAAATTAAGCAAGGTCTTTAAATTCGTCTGATTCGGGTTTTTTTTAATTGATATAAGTTAGTGCTTGTCTACGATTCCACTTTATGGTGCTTACCATATCCATACCCACTGCTTGTAGTAATCTTCCAGCTATAACGCTTTTTATTTTATTTTTATGATGGTGGGTTTTTTAATTTGACAATAAATAAAAATAATTAAGAGTAAGAAGGGAAATTTTTGCAACAGACCATATGCATGTCTAGTACCATTTTTTGTTATCGCTTTAGGTATAGGTAACGGATACTTTAACCTTTCAAGATATGATCCAGTTGGTGAGAAGATAGGTCAATGTTAGAGGTCTTTATTTAGCTATCAGTAAAGCTTAGATCGGCTTGATCACATTGTACGCGTCATTGAAGATGCATTGTAGCTTGCCACAAACCCTTTGAACCTTCTCGCTATAAATTGTGACTTAAGCGTTTTATCTCTCTTTGCCTAGCCTTATTCCATTATTTGATGTCGGCATTTCTCGTCATACTTCGCTAGATGTGTCTATGTCTGTACTGGATCTTAGAAACATTAATATTGCCTGCTCGTTGTTTATGACGGTTGTCTAATTATAATGGGGCTTCCACGCTTTTCCAGATCGGGTCTTTGGTTTTTCGGAATTTCTCATCATATGCTCTTACCATCTCAGGCGTGACTTCGGCGTTCTATAGTTTGGTTTTTTTTCTTACTTGAAATTATTAAATTGACAATTTTATTGTCCTCCTCCTTGCGTGTTATTGATCGATTGATCGATTGTGACCTGCTTCATTACTTTCTCATGTACGGCTATATGACAATTATAGCTTGATATAATTTGACTATAAATGCAGGTTGTGTTTCTCTTGTCATGACGAATGATTCTATCAGTTTGGGCCTAGAAATTCGAGATTGTCAAACGTTCGATTGGCAAGTGTTCTGTCTAAGCACTAAATTTAGAATCCGGCCATTTTTCGTAATTCTGTATTTTTTCATGAATAAAACTGTACACGTATCCGGTTTTCAGTGAATGTCGAATGTACTATTGATGCAATAGTAGGTACTAGCAGAGAAATCGAACGGTAATAGCTCTGAACCTTCGAATAAAGCTAATTTCATGACACCCCATTTGTATTTGGCCACAAAAAGGCATCAAGCTTGAGTGATTGATGGATTGATGGTAACAGTTGTTACACATACTTGTCGGCAATTAATCGCAGTTTGCACGCTCGCATTTCAAGTGAAATACATACCAAGGTAATTCCTTTTCTTTATTTTACTGTTTGTTTTCTAATATAATTAAAAAAAAATACGGAACAAATTAATAAACTACTTATTACAACTGTTGCAAAAGTTAAATTGACGTAATATATAACATAGTAAGCATGCAACAATTTCTTATACAATAATATTAAATATACTAGTTGTATCCATCGGTATAACCCACGTCTCTAGTTAAGCTCCATTTACTGCAGCATGATGTTTTCCCACTACACCTACAGGTTTTTTTTTGTTAAATGGGTTATCTAAAACTAAAGTCGAGTTGAAAAATTTCTTTTAATTTCTCGTGAAAAAAGTCCGTCTTTTTTTCTCGAGTTTAGTGCGTTTAAACAAACCAACTTTTCAGGTTTATAATATTAATAAAATAAATGCCCTTTAATCCACAATTTATAACTTTTACTTTATGCGTGCAGTTTGGTCTACCACGGTGGATAAATTTCTGTTTTATTTATCTCTTGTATCGTAATCATATTTAAAGAGAAATTCTTTAAATTTTATTCGTTTAACCATATTATAGTACCTAATTATGTTAATAATGCACTAAATATTTTCCACTACGGACTATGTCAAATCAATTTTTCAATGTAACGTGCATCCATTGTCTTCACGTTTGTAATATGCCATGCATCGTTCGTGTTCGTAGATTATTTCCAGTCAAGATTTATTATAATGTTTTCTTCCAACGTCTCAGCGCATATTCATTGCAGGAAAACATTTCACTTGCACTGGTTTCAAATTGGTTATACAAGGTTATTTTTAAAACACGTCATAAACAACAACTTAAGTTCTATAACTTTTAAAAATGTATCATTATTTTAGTTTATCAGATTTTCATACAAAAATAAAATATTTGAATTGAACATTCTAAATTTTACGAAGGCAAGCGATAGTACAAGGGGAGAGGAGCGGGATCAGGGGGTGCTCGGGCTTGCGGACAGTGAGCAATGGGTAGCTTGCTGTCCGGCCGTCGGGTAACTGTCCGGACCAAGCCCAAATCGTCGAAGTCGAATCGAAGCGTCTCAAGGAGTTGTCAGCAGCAGCATGGGCCCAGCTGGGTCGAAGCCTACTGGGGCCAAGGTTATTCGAAAGGGCGCTCGAGCCCCGGTATGAAGGCTTGAAGGAACGGGATGGGTTTTTAGTCAGTAAGAGTCTGATACTATCTCCCGCTCCGCCCAAGAGCGGGGGTTATCATAGGACGATTTTTACCATCGAAAAATTGATGCGTCGCGTGATAAAGACGTTGGTATAGGAAAATACAGAATTGAAATGTATTAGATAGAACAACGAAATCTTAAAGGTTTGTTTTTGGTAAATGAATTATGTTTTGTAAAAATTCATAGAACAAAAGTTGTTGTTTATGGTGTTAGTAATTATTACAGTTTTGCAAGGTTGTTAGTGTTTTACAAATAAACGTATATACTTACTATTCGTAATTGTAGTATTTTCCAAGTACTTAGCCTTGGTATTGTCTATTTACACAACTCAAGTTTTATGATTGACACCCATCAAGTTCTTTACATTTAATTCTTATGATATTATTATTATTAAAATTTTCTTCATCTTGATTCATCTGTTGTTTGATCTGAGTCAAATTTATCTTATGACGACATTTCATATATTTTAATTTATGTTACTTACTTAAATTGTTGTTAAAAGTGTCTTGATGATTTCATTAACAACATATTGCGATCAACAAACTAACTATAGTAAACATATGCAATTTAAGGGATCGAGTAGTTTTAGTACTACGTTTTTTAACTTATTAATGATAAGTCCTTTTTGGATATCGATCTCATCTGATGATACGCGATTAACATTCAACAATATTCCCAAGCAAATGTTTAACAGTTGACTTTTTCACGAAAGAGCTACCCATAACATAGATGTTGTTGATTTAAATGATATAAAATTATATATTTATTATAATTATCTAAAGATCATTACAATTACAGCTCCCCAAAACGGAGGAGGTGGAATAAACTTCAGTATGGTTCCGGATGGTAACCGTGGCTGGAGCTTCTTCTGGAATCCGTTCGGTGGTCCAGGAAGTCAAACACCCAACGCCACACCAGCCCCAGTGTCTCCAGCAGCCACGCCAGCTGCCCCTGTAGCTGCGGCGGCTACTCCTGCTCCAGCCGCAACAGCAGCACCCGCTGCGCCAGCCGCTCCAGCTGCGCCAGCCGCTCCAGCTGCGCCAGCCGCACCAGCTGCACCAGCTGCACCAGCTGCGTCAGCAGCTCCAGATGCTGCGGCTGCTCCAGCCGCTCCTCCTGCTGCAAGGAAATAAGTTTCCATGCAGTCTATCCGGCTAAATCGTGACGGTTCACCCAAATAGCGTGGTATACTAGAAGTAGTAATGTTACAAATGTCAATTTTTATAAGTTCAAGAATTATTGTCATCTGACATTGGATAGCCCAATGTCAACAATAATTCTTGAACTTCCGCATAACACCCGTTTCGTGGTTTTTCTGTCACAGTTTAATCGGTTGAACTTCAATATTCGAGTTTGTGCCTTTCTTAGCTTATAAGATTTCCTTTAGTCATTACTATGATTGAAGGAAAATTTGTTATTAGTGTTATCATTATAGAAATCATTTTGAATATATCTGTGTTTTATGGAGATGTGAAATTTTTGAGATAAGTTTAGTAAAGAAACAAAGCTGCCATATGTGCAATGCGTAGAATTAAACCTAAAGAATAAATAAATAAAGTTAACCTACGAATTTAACCTATTATATCGTAAGGTTTATTTCAGTTGCTAGTTGAAATGATACACAGAATAAAACTACTTGAAAAAAATACTTTCTCATAAATGTCACACAATCTAATCAACAGAAGACTCAAAAATGATTTAATGATAAAATAGAAGTGGTGTTATCACAATTATTATTTATGTTTGTTTTACGTTTTGTGTACGACAATCGATTGAAATAGCTGTAATACGGTTTTTAAATATAATAAGAATCCTAAAGATTGATATCAATTTGTAGATATATCTGAGATATTTTTAATATTGTATTATTTTATTAAATAGGATTTATGACAAGACTAACAATAACAACAATTGCAAACATTTATAATAAAACATAAGTGAAATATTTTTATAAGCCTACGACCAATCCCGATTTTGAGAATTCGAAATTAAAACGAAATCATTTTGAACATGATATTAAAAATAAACATTCTTTAAAGAATCGTGTTTCATTTAAAAACTTGGTAATAAAACATGAGTAGATAGACATAGTTTGTAAAAAAAAATGTAAATATAAATTCGAGTTCTGGAGCTAAGTTTTACGAGTACATTTGCAAAATCAGATGCTATTTAGCATCTGAATATCTGAACAACAACAACAGTCATACATATCCTTTCTTTCTTTATCCCAATGTAGTTCTGGTACATCTTGTACACGTTCTGCAGGTTTTTATTAGTCACCATTTCAGTGTCCACTTTCTTCACAATATGTAGCAGAAAGGGAGAAGCTAGAATAAGCCTTAACCCTGGCAACTGAAGGAACACTGGAATTTAGTCAGTAAAAGTCTGACTCACTCCCTCTAGCTCCATCTAGAGCAAGAGAAGTCATTTGATAATTTCCCAAGATAAAAAAGCCACCTTTTTGGGCACAACTCCAGTCGACAGAGATGCGGAAGAGTTCATGACGTCATATTTAGCTAGGCCTTTAGTGTATACTCGTATATTATTTTTAATTACTTAAGTGTATTTTATAATTTAATTTGTTTAATTATTGTCCTAAAATAAATACCTTTGATCTGAGATAAAAAAGTGTCTACTTTCTTTATTTTATCTTCCACAAAACCATTCATTCAATCTTTACGTTCTTCTTTCCTACTTTTTTTCCTTCTTCAGCCTGCCTTTTTTCTCATAGCAAATTCGCTATCTATCTAGCCACATCGTTTTCCGTACAATCAATTAATCTTTTCTTAGCCTGTCTACAACCAAACGTATGACAATCTATAGGCGCTATATAAAGTGCGGTCTCAATTGGTTAGGACTTAGAATGTCGATGCCAATATAGAGGTATTCGAAATAAGGTGTTAAGCTCTCCAAACCTTCATTAAAAAGAAAGGATAGTCCGACCAGACTTGTGACGCATCTAGTCTGGGCACATTTGCCAATGGCATTTGACAACAACCATTGAGCACTCCCAATGGTTGTTTTTGGATTGTTCTATTATGTTTAAATCGTGTAGAGAGCTCTAACAAGTCGATGTATTTTATCTCTTAGTTCATTGATGGCAGCATAGATGGCGCTACTAAGCTGTTTAGTAGTGTAACTGTTTAATCTATCCATGTCTAAAATAATGAAATATCTCTGGTAATAAAATTTTAATCCAGGTGAATTGAGAGTCTATAATACAAAAAAACCATCCCAGGGAACCAGAACAGAGTTTTAAAAAACAGCCATGTAACAGCAGTTAAAGAAAGTCATGAATATCAATGTGAAAAATCACCTGTCATAAAAACAAATAGGTATTTGCAAAATGGCGCAGGAAACAGTGTATCATAACGCAACCGTACAACTGTCGATAGCATTAAACTGTCTGAAACATTAATGTTTTGCCTCTAATTAGACCATTTGTTAAGGCGTTATTTATTGCATATGCATACTTAAAGGTAAGGCGGCATACAAATGCAATATGCAATAATCTGTATGCAATAATAGATCCTCAGGTAGATTAACTGCTTCCTCTGTCGCTTAGGTACCTAATTAATTCTGCTACATACAGCACTTCCAATGATTGTATTGATAGTGAAATACTTTCCCACGTTCTAAACTGCGCTATTTCATTGGTATTAGTTGATGTCACAATTGGTTTTGAGATTCTGGTATCTGTCATGCCTACAGTATGTTAAGAATCTGCTAAAGTCACTATAATGTAAATATCGCCAATAGTTTTTAATTTTATTTAACTTTTACGCCATTAAATTGATATATCAGAAACGTAGGTAGACCGCAAACTAGGTGAATCCATGAGCTAATCGAAATAACAGCAAGGTTTGAATGTGGAAGGTTTATGACCTGGTTGAGTGATGTGCAATGAAACCTAATCTCAAAATTGGTGGAAATGGGTTGAGAAAGAAAAAATTACATATGGGCTGATAACATGAAATAAATGATGAAGCTGGTTGTCCTTTTGATACAGGTATGAAAAGACGTAAAAATCACAGGCAAATAAAATTTAACACGACATTTTTTGGTTTTGTAGTAGGACATTATCAATCGATGATAATATTTCGATTTCGTTCGATGTGGCGTCGCTTGGGGGAGGCCTATGTCCAACAGTGGACGTGTATCGGCTGAAATGATGATGATGATTATCAATAACTCCTCTACCCAAAGAGCGAGACTGTTACAGATTTAAACCCACCTATATTCCTGCACATGGGTCATCCAAAAAGAACCGTGGGGTCCTGAGACGCAAGGCAAAGCAAAGAAGGAACTAAGAAGTGGGTTTTAGTCAGTAAAAGTCTGACACGTCCTCGCACTCCACCCTAAAGTGGGAGAAGTCATTGAGTAATTTCTCACCAAACAAAAACCTGTATTCTTCTTTCCTTTTCTTTCAGTTGCTCGTACTCCTGCTCTTGCGCCCTGGACCGCATAGATTCTAAGTTAACAGTAACTTTTTCGATCTCTCAGCCCTAGTATGGGTAAATCCCAAACGATTACAATAGCCAAACATTGTTTATGCACTACAACAAACGCTGTATCTATGTCATGGGCCATTCAAAGTAAAAAATAAGCCAAAGTGGATCTGGAATGTTGATCACGTAAGGCAAGCGCCATAACTGGGCTGTTGCCCAGATGGCATGGCGAATTGCTGTATCGGTAGTTTTAAATGAATATGTACACAATACTAAATATTTTACGCTGGTTATATTGTTCTTCAAGGTTGATGATGCATTTGTTTTGTTCGATGGCATTTGTTTCTACGTTCTTTTGTTTTCGTGCAAACATTTTGGTTTGTGTGGTAGTTGCATCCGAAATGTGATTTGTGTTATTGCTCGGTTTGCATATTTGGAATGCTATGAGTAGTTGGGTTTCGTGTTTGTGATTAAAAGCTTGAGTTTTTGTCACCAAAATAAAGTATACAAGGTGTAAGGGACAGCCCTTCACAAACTTTAAGGGCTTGCTCAGTAGACGAAACTGAACAACCTTCCACAAAAAAATGTTTCAGGAAACGAAAAAAATATTCGGCCTCTCCATACAAACTGTCCAATCAAGTTTATAATTTTCTATGGTGAGGCGGACTTTTTTTTCGTTTCCTGAAAAAAAAATTTGTGGAAGGTTGTTCAGTTTCTTCTACTGAGCCAGCCCTTGAAGTTTGTGGAGGGCTGTCCCTTACACCTTGTATACTTTGTACGCCTAAATTATTTGAGGATTTCACTCAATTCCTCCTAAATACCATCCTCAGAACCAGATTTAGAAAAATGGAACCGATTTGCAAGTATATCTTTACGATTAAAACAAGAATTTTCCAAATCCGTTCATCAGTGATGGATTTCTGAGTAAGATATTGAGAATCACCTCCGTATTTTTATGTCGGCTAACAGAAATTAAGCTGTACGTTATTGCTAGCTTTTGTGGAAGTCCAGAGATTAGAAATATAAAAAACATTAAAAAAAATAACTCTCTTTAAAATTTTAAGTAATAAAATAAGGTTAAGTTGGTTTATAACTTTTGTTGATTACCCATCAATATTTATTTTACAACATCCTCCGATCGCTATAACTAATCAATTCTGACAAATGCTTCGTTTTATAGTGCCAAGTACAGGATCAACATGAACGTATAATTTTCGTTTTAAGGGCAAGGAATAATGGCTCCACTTGCATATAATACCTGTTGCATTCAAAATATAGTGTAACAAGTGACGCCGGTGTCAAAACTAGTTTACCTTCCAAGAGACCATGACGACAGTGTTAGGTTACCAGTCCGGTGCTCTGATTGTTACGTTGCGTATTTCGCGATTCAGTACAGGAATATGTAAACCTGCCTACGTAACATTTTTGTTAGTTTGAAGAAAAGCTGAGACATTATTTTCTTCTTCTTCTTCTTCCTGCCCTTATCCCATATTATTTGGGGTCGGCGTAACACGTCTTTTTCTTCCCTTCTGTCTTGTCACTCGTTACACTATCACTAACTCCCTTGTCTTCCTCACAATTATTTTGAAATAAAGAAACCAATATTCTTTAAAGTCTAGTGCGAGTCGGACTGTTGCATCGAGGGTTCTGTACTTTAACGATGTAAATTGTTCGATTCCCGAATAGAGTCTCGAAGATTTTCCGAATTACATTAATGTAATTGTTTTGTGGTGTAACTATAAAAAGGTTTTCAAACTGATTCGTTTTTTCGTGCTTTGAGATCTTGCTTCTTTGTAAATTAAAGTATTTTGGTTTTATTTGATCTATACTAGTGCTTGACTGCGATCCCACCTGATGGTATCATATAAGTTTTAATTTCATTGCCAGTTTATGTATTAATATTATCACACTAGCTTTTGCCCGCGACTTCGTTCGCATGGAATAGTGACTTCCGGAAATTTCAGTACTGAATTGATGCCGACTCTTGACCAATAGATGGCGCTGTATGTCCGAAATAAATTTTATTTTTTATTTTATCTTATTTTTTTGCAATAAAAACTATCCTATGTCCTTTCTCAAGTTCCAAACTATATCTGTACCAAATTTCACACAAATCGGTTCAGTAGTTTAGGCGTGAAGCAAAGACAGACAGACAGACAGACAGAGTTACTTTCGCATTTATAATATTAGTTTGGATAACTGGCCTTTTTAATATTGTTCCCACTCTTGGGACTCAAGTCTCCTCTCTAGGAGAGGGAATGGGCCGTAATCCACCACACGGGCCCAGTGAGTGTTGGTGAATGTCACATGTCTTCGAATTTTTGGTTCTAGGACATGCCGGTTTCCTCTCGATGTTTTCCTTCACCGTTTTGGGAACAGTGGTGATGAAATAAATTACACAAAGTAATGCGCCTAGCTGGGTTTAAACCCGCGACCTCTGAGAGCGAAAGGAGTCAATTGATGCTTTCCTACCTCAATAAAAAGTGATTTTCTAACAAAAACTCCAATAGGATTGGGAAGCTGGTTCACCAGCTACACACAAATTGTACGAATTTTCGAAAATATTTACTTAGGTAGGTATTATATTGTGACGTGACCCAGTAAACTGTTTAAAGGAAAAATACGCAGGTATGTAGAAGTGTATGTAGGTTATTAACTCCTAGTCCTACTAATTAAGTAACGGTGCCTTTCTTAGCGAGCGGTAATTAGCATACGTTCGCTACATTTAGGAACAGGCTAGAATGGGTCTATTAACATTTTTAACATCTTTACATTTAGATAAAATTATCTATAGGTTAATTATTCAGTATAATAATATATAATATACTCCACAACTATCACATAACGCCGTCTAGTCCCAAACTAAGCAGAGCTTGTGTTATGGGTACTAGACAACTGATAAACATACTTATATTTCTAAATACATATTATAGATAAATTACAACCAGACACAGAACAAGTGATTATGCTCATCACACAAACATTTTTTCTGGGTGGGAATCGAACCCACGACCTGACCTTTCATTCAGTAAATTTTAACTGAACTATTAACCAAAATTAATTACCGCCAGGTGAGATTGCAGTCAAGTCATGATTAAGATTAAGTTTAGATTAAAGGCAAGAGTGTATATTATTAAAAAAAAAATCGTAATGGCTGACGAAACGGGAATAATTTACAAAATCCAATATTGTGTTTCCTGGATCACGTCGTTTTAATTTCCGATGCCACTGACCTTTACAGAATGCTAATTTAAGTATATCTAAAAATTGAGAATATTTTTGTAAAACATAATATTTAAAGGAAGGTAGAAAGAAGTAAAGAAGGCATGTCGCCTCGGCCTCAAATAAATTAGGACAAGCGTAAAAAAATAAATAAAGAAACAGAACATGTTTATTTGTCTCACATAATATACATAGATTCAAATTGTATTTTTTTCTATTTAATTCGTTACAATTATATACCTTACTTTTTATTTCTATATCTAAAAAAAATATAATTTACCTGTAAATTATTATTATTATTGCCGAACTCGGGTAGAGACTGGATCCCACGACACATGGAATCCTAGTGTGCGGTCCAGGGAATTTGTAATAAACTAGCATTCAAGTCTTTTGTGTATCGCAATATTGTATATTTATTTATATAAATATGTAGAAACTTAAAAAAACATCGACCGCGACATCTATAACATTACATAGAAACTAAAATTCAAAATCGCAGTATAAGAGTTTTCCGCTCCATTAGAACATAAACGAGTACAAAAGTCCGATGTTGATGCATGAGCCCAATATTTGATCTACTGGGCACTTGCCCGGACCCGACATAACATTCATCTGGTTGGAGGATTCTCCCTTTAAAGTAGATATGTTAGTGGGACTTTGCACTCTGTTCCATACACCTGTAAAAACTGAATACTTTTTAAAGATGACAAAATATTTTTTTCATAGCAAGCTTTTATAGCTCGGTATACCTATATAATTAATGCTCGTCAAGACGAATCATACGAGACCAAACTCGATAGGGTTGTGTCGTTTAACTACCAAGTTCCTATAGCCACCTTCCAGTTGCATCATCAGCTTCACGTCGTAATGATTTGGCATTGTCATCTGATTTTCACATGCATGCAAAATTTCAGCCCAATCGGTAACCGGGAAGTGGGTCAAATTTAATTTGCAAGATTTGATGACAGACAAACATCGGGACAGGTGAAACTAAATAAAAGCTTGTAAAAAGGTAGATACCAAATCACTAAGTATTTTAAATAGAAAAAATCACTTCACACATTACGTAACTTGTAATTATCTGGTGTCACGCAACTCGCATCGTTTTCATCATTAACATAATGTTTTACTTTGTAATTACAGTGTTTCCCACTTCTATGGATTCCTGCTTTTAAACACAGAATAAACATGAAAACGACTACACGGATTAACATAAACAAGGCGTAATTACCCACTTCGTTTTATCCAAACCTCGTAATTAAGAGAAAATGTCTCAAATAAACACCTATTTGGGTAATTTAAACATATATTACTGGATTAAAATCTTCTTGAGATTACAAAAGTTACATGCTGAGCCTGATTTAGCTATTTAGTTACTCTGGAAAAACATAAAATCTGTCGTCCTTTACAATGACGCCTTGTAAGGATTTTTTTTTTTATAATAAATTGCGGCTTTTACAGGTCGGAGCGAATAAAGCCGTTTTTTAGGCAACTTCATGAGAAAATAAATAACTTTTATAAATACTGAAGAGCAATGGTTTCTCATAAACATTACGAAACTTTGTTTATTTATCTAATCTTCATGCAACACAAAAATATAAAAGAGGACTAAATGCGACATATGGCATTTTATGCCTAGGATATTAAAAAAACAAAATCAATATTAGAAAGGTAAAATCGCTTAACTAGCACTTTGTTCGAGAGTTATCAAACTTTAAACTTTTTTACACATAAAAATTGGTGGTTAAATATTCTTCAAAGTTAGCGTTCTATATGTAAATGAATCAATATTTCGCAAATAAAATGGATTTAAAGATCCGCAGGACTCTATCTGCGTATAGCTGGCGAAATTAAGTGCTGCAAGATATTTGTACTGCCGCTTAAGCGGGTACGAGTATTGTATCCATTTAATTCCGGCCAGATGTTCAAGGACATATAAGAAAACAAACGGTATCGTTATAAGAAAACGTTTGTTTTCTTATTTCATTCTCCCTTGTCCACTATCACACTATCGATGAAGTACCTGGGACTCGTCCTCGACAGCCGGTGGAATTTCGTGGAGCATTTCCGACGTCTGGCTCCCAAACTGAACCGGACTGGGGCTGCGCTCAAGCGGCTCCTGCCCAACCTTGGGGGTCCAGATGCCTCCTGCCGGAGGCTCTACGCGGGGATCGTTCGGTCCATGGCCCTCTACGGGGCGCCGGTGTGGGCGCCGTTGCTGAAAAAGCAACCGGCGGCCATGCTAAACGCCTGCCAGAGGGTCATGGCAATTCGGATGGTGCGGGGATACCGCACGATTTCCCGCGAAGCGGCGAGCCTTCTGGCTGGCCTACCACCGTGGGATCTGGAGGCAACAGTCCTTGCACACATGCACGACATGCGCGTGGAGATGCAACGCCGGGGTGAAAGTCCTCTGCCGCGACAGGTCGCGGCATGGCGGACAGAGCTCCGGCGGGATCTCATGGTGGAATGGCGTCAGCGACTATCGCAACCCAGTGCTGGGCACGCCACAATTATGGCGATAAGTCCCCTCTTTGAGGCGTGGCTGGAAAGACCTCACGGCGTCCTTACCTTCCGCATGACACAGGTCCTCACCGGAAATGGCAAGTTCGGGAGGTTCCTGTTCCGAATTAAAGCGGAAGTGACGCCCGGGTGTCGCCACTGTGCGAAACACCCGGAGGACACGGTGGAGCACACAATCGCGGTGTGCCCTGCTTGGGTGGAGCATCGCCGTGCCCTCGTGGGGGTGATCGGCGGCGGAGACCTCTCGCGCCGGGCCTTGGTCGAGGCCATGGTCCGGAGCGAGGAGGAGTGGCAGGCGGTCGCCGACTTCTGCGAAGCAGTAATGCTCGCTAAGGAGGAGGCCGACCGCATCAGGCAACGGCGCTCTCGCCGCCGCCGAGATTCCGATCCCGATTTCCAGCCACCGTAGGCGCGGGCTTGCGGACAGTGAGCAATGGGTAGCTCGCTGTCCGGCCGTCCGGTAACAGTCCGGACCAAGCCCAAGTCGTCGACGGCGCGCGCTGTTCCCGCGCGCCTCAAGGAGTTGTCAGCAACAGCAGGGACCCAGCCGGGTCGAAGCCTACTGGGGCCAGGGTTATCCGAAAGGGCGCTCGAGCCCCGGTATGAAGGCTTGAAGGAACGGGATGGGTTTTTTAGTCAGTAAGAGTCTGACACTATCTCCCGCTCCGCCCAAGAGCGGGGGTTGTCATAAGATGATTTTTCCCATCGAAAAAAAAAAAAAAAAAAAAACCATCACACTATCATTGACTATTTTATTTATACTTTCATGATATTCCTCACACATATGAAAGAAAAGGGAGTTAGTGATAGTTTGATGGATGACAGGACAGAATGGAAGAAAAAACATGTTGCGCCGACCCCAAGTAAGATGGGATAAGGGCAGGAAGAAGAAAAATATATTCCTCACACAATCTTTCCATTTTATGATCACACTCATTAGAACAATATGGTAAAACAAACAATTTCCTTTCAACTTTCCTATCATTCCTATCATTCATGCGGCTTTCCTTACTTAAATACTTATTTAAATTTCGTAGTTTTCCTTTTTCACCACTTCAAAAATCCATCTCAATCTCTATTTTTATCTTTAGCCATGGGTCTTCTTTATGACCTATAGTAATTACTTCCCTTTAAAATTAGTTCAATTTCTTGTCAAAATAATCTCTTCAACTTGACGGTCTATGTACTTTTAACTTTTTAATATCACTTACGGCTACATAATAAGTATTTAAAATTAACTTATCTCGAAATGTAACGAGGTTTCTGTGTTCTACTCCATGATTTATTTGAAAGTGCTGAGATAAGAAACCAGTTTCAAGAACAAGGACTCTTTATTTTTATGACATTATCTTAGTGTATTTAATATTATCTTTGTTACTCTCCTGCAACAATTTACTACCATTAAAATGTTACTACACATTTATCTTTTTCATTCTAAAGTCTTTTTTGTATCTATAGTACATAATTCATTAGGTGATACGTCAAAAATTTAATTTAATATCTGCAATAATTTTGATTCAGTCGATAAATTCTTGAGTGTCTAGAACTTTTATCAAATGAATGAATCAGAATGATGTTTGTATACTTTTAAAGTATACGTTCCATTGCATAGCTATAGATATTACTTACTAATCTTCATTCGAAACTATTCTTTTTGAGTACTTGAAACTTCTTCTTCTTCTTCCTGCCCTTGTCCCATTTTATTTGGGGTCGGCGCAAAACGTTTGTTTCTTCCATTTGAAACTAATCATCACAATAAGTATTGGAATGAAATCCTTAAGATTTCGACTGTCAACAAAGTTTTGTCGATATTACCTAATTTATGGACCCACATACAGTTGTAACAACAAGGCCTTCTAACATGATGTTAAAACATATGTACCTATCTAAGAAGAGTGAACATATTACCCCAAGTATTTTGCATTGTTCAATGATAATGAGTATAGACGAACGATGGATCAGCTGTAAAACAGACGATATTGGTAAAAAGGTAATAAAGATCCAAAAAGAAATATGGAACTCGAAGATATGTTGCACCACCCGCGCCCCCCAAATAAGTTGGTGTAGCTATTGGCTACATAATGGTAGATGGGCTTTCTTTTGAATGGGAAATTCTGAAATAACTTCTCTCGCTGAAGATGAATCGAGAGGCAATGTCAGACCTTTACTGACTAATACACTCCCGTTTTCCTTCAATTAAGGAAAGCGGGCAGGGCGAAAACGAGCAGAGCTGCGGCAATTCTTTCCAACAATCCTGCAGAAATGTCCTAAAGTATCATAAAATTCAGTTGATACCGACACTCATTTCCACCACAAAGAAATGTTTCAACAAGATTAAGTATCGTCAATTTAAAGCCACTAAAGACTTGAAAATGTTTGCCAAAAATTTAAGGCTACAGCCAAATTACATATTAGCCTAGAAACACACCGTTATTGCTTTACCCGTAGTTTCAGGGACGCTACAGATTTTGTTGTAAGCCTTAGTTATGAGCTCGAGCGTTGCGAAGCTGCGAAAAGCTCGTAATGGAACATAAGCTTTACTAAATTGTTGTTTTTTTTTTTAATTTGTTAAGCTTATCAGATGATAGACTTAGGTAACTGACATAATATTCGTGACTTAACCAAACTAAATATGTATGGCAGTGAACTAAAAGCGAAGAGTTGTTTTGGCCTTTTTTTGGTGAGAAATCGTCAAATGATAGTTACAACGTAAGGTCTTTAAGTCAAGAGTGAATAGGTTACTTCTAGGTAAGCGTGTCCCATCGTCGGCCACATCATCGCTTACCATCAGGTGAGATAGTGATCAAACGCGAGCCTATCAATAAAAAAAAGACTTCTGCTGTGATCAAATCTCACCGATGTGCCTTCTGATGCCCTTTGCGTTCCAAGGTCACGGTAACTTAATCAAATAATTCTACAACCCGAGCTATTTTGACTTTAAGAAGGTATTTGCTGGTTTATTTTATTGGATGAACTTGTTTTTACCAGTGGCTTCGTCTGCATGAAAATCAGAATTTATCTCAAGTGATTTCCAAGTGACGTAATTAATTAACTATCATTCAATTATGTACTAAGTGCAATACTTATAACATTAGTAGCATTGCTCACAAAACAGATGGTCGATGGGGCCGAAAGGTTCTGCATTATCGATCGCATACTGGAAAACACACCATTGGTAGACCTCCCACAACATGGAGGGTCGTGGGCATCCGATGAGATCGAGAAGCACAGGACCGGTGATTATGGCAACACTAGGGGGGAGGTGATGTCTATCAGTAAACGTCTTTCGACTGGAATCATGATGATAAGGATAATAGGATTATGCGACCCAATCAATACTGTACAAATAGATATCGAATTCAATTCTGTATTTAATTTAATTTACATTCGGAAGAAATTCGTACAAAACACTTAGCCCCAATTTCTGATTTAAGCATTTGAAATTGAGTGTTTCTCAAACTTTACTTTAGCCTGAAAACCTGTCAAAAGGCGTTTATGTTTAGCGGTAGAGACGATTTTAACTCAAAATACACAACCCACTTACACTTTACTCCACTATTGCTTACTCAGAAAAAAGGTTGGTGTTCCACCCATTCTTCAAAAAGATAGAATTTCAATTCTGGCAAATGGTTTAACATTGCTTTTAATTTTCTGTATAAGCTCTAAATAAATTGCGTGGTCACGGTTAGTATCATCTTATATTAACAATGCATAATTAAAGGCTAAAGTAGAATTAGTAGTCCTGCAAGTAAGTACCCAAGCGTACTTTGAAATACCCTTTACATTTAAATTATTCTGCTTCCTCTGTCCCGGTAATTATGTTTCGTACCTGCTGAAATAGTAACTTAGAAATAGAGGTATGCATATCGCTCTTACATTCTCACAAAGTTTGAAATAGAAAAAACGCGCGCAGTCACTACACATATTCAAAAAACTTGTGAAGGAATATTACTTGTCCTTGTAATTTTGTTTCGTTTTTAGCTGTATTAATTGTAGTTGTCACTTGTTTTCTTGGTATGTATGTATTTTAGTGTTAAGTATAGTAATTTGTTTTTTTTTTTCTTCATCAATAATTGTTTAACTTGTTTTGTAATGCACCATGTGCAACCCCATTTTATGTCAAGTCAATCTCTTTCCATACCAGGTTGCCTGGAAGAGATCGCGGAATGCGATAAGGCCGCCAATTGTATGTTCTAAATATATAAGGCTCAAATGTGTAATTTATTATTTTGGTGTACAATAAAGGATACATAAATAAATAAATAAATGAAATAGAGGTGGGCCGGACACATTGCAAGGTATACTGATGATCGTTGGACAATAAGAACCACTAAACTGAAAGGTTCAAAAGGATCTAGATGCAAAGGTCAGCAGTGCGCTCGTTGGCCAGATGAGATTGTAGAGAGTGCTGGTCAAGACTGGTCTGTTACCGCTTTATACAGAGAAGCATGGAATTCTTTGGAGCATACTTTTACCCGAAGAGGGTCCACAGTTCAAATGAGTAGTTATAAATGATAGTTTATAACTACTACAATATTTTTCTACTTATTGATAATAATAGTTATTATTGTAGTTAGCCCATATTGTCTAACTGTTGGGCAAAGGCCTCCCTCCACTCGTTCCAACGATCACGGTTCGCCGCCTTCTTATATTGATAAAAATAGCACTCATTATTTTATTAATCCTGATGAATTGTTTTTAATATAAACTATTTTTAATGCAAGCGCGTAATATATACATTAATACGTATACACAACTAATACGTATTATATTAAATTAGATTGTTTAGCCCGATTGCCAAGTCAATCTAGGTCATCATGGTCCCTTAAGTATGGAATAAATAAATTAACCGACTTTGTATTACATGGATCTCACAACTTTTTACGGTACAAGAACTAAGTAGCTATTTCAAAAATATTAACTATTTAAAAAATATCTTACCTTCCTTTACATTAAATTGAGATTAATAAAAAATTATGACACACGGTCAGCAAATAAAAAAGTTGGTGAAGAATGAATTGTTTATCAAAAATATATAATCATGAGAATATAGCTGCAGTTATAGAAAAGGAGCTATCAAAGTGGTTGAAAGTGTCACACTGAGTACGACGGAAAAGAGAAATGGTAGCACGACAGGGTTTACCCCTGAAGATGGTTTTCAAAGTATTTACGAAGGGAAGATATTGAGGAGCATTGTGATTGTATACTATAGTATAGAGAAGGGATAAGATGTTGATGTATCGCCGACGCAAAATTGACACTTCGAAACCTAAATCTGGTTGAAAATTTTCTCTTCTGAAAACAAGGGTTGTTTTTCTCTTTTTCAAGGGTTTTTTCGCCTCCTGGTTATCTGACATTTTCGCTGAACTGAACCTTTATTAGCGCAAACGTGAGACATACAATGTTACTTTTTTTTGTGTTTGTCTTAAGTTTTTATTTTCTTCAATGTTTTGTGCGTCAAAATAAATACCTTTCTTTCTATTAAAATAAGTAAGTATAAAATATAACAGTTCACAAACCAGGAACAATTGGTTCGTTAGTCGATTTTACACGAATTAACAAGGCATAGTTAACTGATACAAATTGAAACAGTTATTCCAATTTTCGTTGTTATACAATTACTTGCGCAATGCATTTCGTGCATAACAGTCGTAACTGTTAGAGCCGAAAATTATGCACTAGTCGATCATATTATGCACAACACAACTAGGTTTTTCATTAGGTTACACAAGAAATGAAGTGTTTTTCTACCTGGTTGGGTAGGTCAGTTTTTGGGTTCACTACCTCAAAAGGAAAAAAACGTAACCCTTATAGTATCACTTTGTTGTTAGTCTGTCTGTCTGTCAAGACCCTTTATCTCGAGAACGCGCGAGGTTATCGAGTTGAAATTTAAATCATATAGGTACTCAGATCTGCGGTCCCTTGAAGCTAAAACAATCAAACTTCTAAGTTGGCGGAACAAACAGATACGGTCATTTATGTCGCAAAAAACGTATATTTCAATACTCCAGGTAAACAAAATTCATAGACCACTTCCCGTTGACTCAGAATCCTGAAATTTTGGCATCAAGCAAGGTCGTATAGCACAAATATACGAATCGATCTGAAAACAGAAAAGATTGTTGTTAAGTCACAAAAAAATTGCTATTTGAAAAATTCTTCAAAATTCCATTCAGCAATTGAACTATTTACGTAAGTAGGTAAGTTTGTACGGATCCCTCAGTGCGCGAGTCCGACTCGCTTCCTGATCGAGCGGTGGACACGTGAAACTCAACATTGGTGTCCTGCAGTACTCCTCTTTGTAGCTCGCACAACTGACATTTAAACACTTCATGGTAAAGCGGGAACTACATTAGACAAGCACACTTGGGCCACGCCTGATTTGTTCGTAGAGACGCATCGCGTGACGTGGATCTCATGTAGCTCTTAAAGTCTAGTTGCCATGTAAAATGTAGATATGGAGACCGATGCGCCCAGATCAGCGTACGTGGTCCACGTGTGCCCAATGTATTTCTACCTTACGTATCCTGCACGCTTAGCCAAGTTGTTATTCTGCAATCGATAACGCTGTCGAAAAGTGATGAAACGTATGGGAAAGAATAATCTCAACGTAAAGTCGCGTGGTCAGAACAAACAAATAGACAATCGTAGCCAAGTTCACATCGTTCAAAATCGTTTCTACAATGTTTAACGCTACATCCTTTGTTATACAAACGCTACATTGTAGAACGAGCGGCCGACTCAGGCGCGTCAACTTGGCTACCAACTTATCGTTTTCTACAATTGCTATCACCGAGGCGTTACCGATTATAGAACGGAATTCGACACAAACTGGTTGTAACTTGGCTAGGGGGGCTGATATCACGGGACGGGGTCGTGGCAGATCAGCAGTGCTATTCTGTAATTAAACAGCCTTGAGCGCAGCGCTGGCCGCAGCGACGAAATTCAGAACAATCCAATGTACCTATTTGGATTTCGTCACTGCGGCTAGCGCTGCGCTAAAGGCTGTTTTCTTAGAGAATAACACTGCTGAAAGAGATGGCGGGGCGACAAAGACGTCTTTCTTAGGAATTGGCAAGAAGAAGAAATAGAGGAAGGCCTTTACCCAGCAGAGGGTGTGTAGGTACAAGGTAGAATACTAATAATTTGGGATCGTAGCTCAGCTCCACCTCGCAGTCGCTAGGACCTTGGTAATCGGTGAGTCCAGTGATTTCGGTTTCTGCTACAGTTGCGTCGAGCTTGAGCGATGATGGAGAAAATAATCATGATTTACTTATTAGTTTTGATCGTCGTTGTCATTCCATTGCGTTAAATATGATATTAACTATTCTCATGAAAGTTTTACATTCTTGTATGACGCGGTTGTGGGTTAATCTGTATCCAAAAATGTATATTGTAATATAATTATGTATTATTTGGTTTGATTAATTTATTAGATACTAGCTTTTGCCCGCAGCTTCGCCCGCGTACATAAAATATAGCCTATGTCACTGAGGAATAAAGCAGCTTTCTATTGGTGAAAGAATTTTAGCAATCGGTTCAGTACTTCCAGAGATTACCTCCTACAAACAAAAAAAAAACAAACCTTACCTAGGCCAACACTTGCTGTAATTTTTATTTATTTATTTATTGACACTTCTTGCACAAAAAACTGTACAAAGGCGGACTTAGGCATTATCTACCAGTCTTAGGGGGATTTTTTCAATGTATTGGGATATTTTTTTTATTTTATTTACCTAAATTCCAATAGTAATAGCTATTTTAGTATTCAGAGCAGAGACAAATCTAATAAAGAGCATTAAAATCAGCTCAGTCGTTTTTGAGTTAAAGTAATAGTGTTATTATCACGATTTTGTTTTAAGTATAAAGATGTACCTATACCTCTTCTCCCTCTTATCTCTCCTCTTATATACCAAATATTTAAGTAAGATATTTGCAAATCTCAAAATTAACAACCAATCTGAATAATTAAGCACCCCGTAGCGAAAAACAGATTCGCCATCGCGACAGTAATAAAGTCTCACATTTCACAGTTTTTATCACCGGCCATTTAAGTGAAACATTTTAAAAATTGATTTTAAAGACTTTCAAATTATCTCTCGTAAGTTTATGGCCGCCATAACATTATCTTTACTGCGTAAATGGCGAAGCACCGTTTTAATAAATAAATATCTGAATTTTATTGCTTTTTCACGTTCAAATTGAGCCACCGAGCGTTATTTGCACATTTAGCTACAAAAAAGATCTCTTGTAGTGGTACGTACGCATTTTTAATGTCGGTTAACTTTACAACCAAGTCGTTTCAGTAATTACTTTAATTACTTTGCGCTTGTACTGAATGAGATATGAGTACAATAACTTCATCCAATCTTGTTTTTTTTTTAGGTTTTTTATTCTATCGTTGTTCTTCATTTTAACAGTACAGGGCCCCAAGTCTGCTATTTTTATAAATTCGTCATTCCAACACGATCCCATTGTCATTTTGCTAAAAGTTTGTAATCTGGTAATTCATAATGATCGATCATTGATCGGTCACTGGTCTTGTAATAGAATTGTGGTAGAATGATAATACCAATAACTGCACAATAACGTTCTAATGGTAAAACACTGATCAAATAAACTGTCAAAGTTTAGGAAGATTACCGCAAACGTCAAATATTCATTTGTCAATATGTACGAGATTACCATTCTATGTCACTTCTTTCAATGGAGTGTCAGTGGTTGACCATTGGAAAATCATAATGACGCCATTATCTTAGTAGATTACCAAACTTGTCAATATCGACAATTATGACATCAATGATAGACCATTCTGACGCTACTGTAATAGCAGACTTGAGGCCCAGTACGTTTGTTGCTGAAAAATGTCGATAGTTACATCGCATAGCTTCATTGCACATCTTACTCGCACTGCTACATAGCTTGGTATCAGTGGAAACAGTCACAAAGTTTCACAGCTTAGCTATTCCTTGCAGCATAGCTGCAACACATCTCTGGTGGAAAAGCAGCCTTATGCCTCTGCTTATCCCGTGATACTTGAGACAAGGACCCAATAGGTTTTGAGCTATCAATCGCTTCTTTTTCTTTCACTAAATTCACCACACGATCCAATTATAATACATTCATTAATCGATCGGCCTTTTGCTATTTTTCCGTTTGTCAATATTTTTATATTCGTTACTCCTGCCTACCATATTATAAGTCAAACCATTTGAATGACAGGTACCGGTAGGCACGTAAACAATGTATTTCCATATTCCTGTCGGAATGAAAGTAAGTATATCTGCCATATTAGTCATGCTGGTCAAGTATCGGATCACCTTTGATCAACATTGTGTATGTTGATAGCATATTGATATTGTTTAACATCAAACACATATTATAAACGGTTTAAAAGACCGTCCATGGAGTTTCTTGCACGGTCTTCTTTATAGAGATCTACGCTTTGGAATGTGCAATTTAGCTTCACTTTTTTCTTGAAGTGAACGACATTTGACTATTCAAAAGTGCGTGTAAATGGTCTATTTAAAATAAATGGTTTTTATTTGATTTGATTTAATTTATATATTCGTGGTACTTTTAAGGCGTATAGTCCCTTGAACATCTTGCCGGAGTTAAATGCACACATACTCACACTGCCTGTGCCCGAATAGAGCCCCGTTGACCTTTAAAACCATTTTCTCTACTAAATATTGATTGATTTACATAATTATGCTATGTACATTCTGAAAAATACTTAACCAGATTTTTTTTTGTAATTTTGTTTCTAAAGATCAAAGCCGTTCGAAAGGTGTAGGGAATAGATTTTTTTTTTTGGAAAAAGTATTACCTAATCATACGAAAATATCATACATTCATAATGTTATACATGAATCTATAATAAATATAATTATTTTTTTTCAAACCTGTTGACCTAGCCGTTACCGAGGAGTAAGGCTTCTGAAAGCCATTGTTTTAGGGCACTGTTCGGAGGAAATAATATACCTAGTGAAACAAAACTGCACAACAAAACAGTGTTACCATTTCTGTTAACGTTACCTCCTTCAAGCTGCAAAGTTTAAGCGCAGAAAAAAGTATATTAAATATTGATAAGTCATATTCATTTGTGTTAATTGTGAGAAAAAATGTCTAATTTAAGATTCTAAGAGAATTTTTTAAATGCTACGCCATCAGATATTGTGATTGAGGTGAAAAATACTTGCGATAGCCTGCTGCAATCCAAGTCAAAACTAAAATGTATGGCAACTTTGGTAATTTTTCTTCAGTACAAAATGAACAAAAACGCGTCGTAATTTTCAGAGAAAGTATTTCTTCGAAGTACATTGAAAAACGTCGTTTGATACACGTAGAGATTTGTCACTGCAGCACTCAGCTCCATGACCAACTAATTTTGCCTCGTTTGCAATGACAAACTTGCTCCACTTGTATCAAAATGCACTATTTCCTGCTTTGGTTTGACTGGAAGGAAATTTCAAACTTCTACCAAACTTTTCCCCCAGCGGCGAGCCAGTTGCTTTTATAGGGGGCAAGCCAAGGAACCTTCACCTGTGTACTACCAACTTACCTAATAATCCGAACAAAAAAAAACTCGTATCAATCCGCAGTCACACGTCTATCACCTATTTATCATCCAGAGGCGTAGCGCGGATTAATTTCGAAGTGGGCGACGGCACATCAGCGAGCCTTTTTCTTTCATAAATTCGAAAACGAGACAGCGACTGTCGCAACCCAGTGTTCGACCACATTGCTGCTTATCACCAGGTGAAATAGTAGTCAAACGCATGCCTATCAATTAACCTACAAAAAAAAACCTAACAAACAAAAAAGAACCTCGTTTTCAGGAGCCGTCGCTTGGGCAAAATCATTTGTGCAAAATTTTCTTTATGTAGCAAAATGAACGATCAAACTGCCTATTATGCGATGTGATTTTTTGAGGAATACTCAAACCAGCCAAGTTCGAAGCAATAATTTCCGGCCACCGTAGGCGCGGGCTTGCGGGCAGTGAGCAATGGGTAGCTCGCTGTCCGGCCGTCCGGTAACTGTCCGGACCAAGCCCAAGTCCAACCGTTCCCGCGCGCGGTTCAAAACCGTTCCCGCGCGCCACAAGGAGTTGTAAGCAACAGCAGGGGCCCAGCCGGGTCGAAGCCTACTGGGGCCAGGGTTATCCGAAAGGGCGCTCGAGCCCCGGTATGAAGGCTTGAAGGAACGGGATGGGTTTTTAGTCAGTAAGAGTCTGACACTATCTCCCGCTTCACCCAAGAGCGGGGGTTGTTATATGACGATTGCTATTATATTGCTAATCTATAATCGTTAACGCTAGTAGAAAGCTTCAAATGTACAGGAATTGCGTCATATCAAAGCTCAGTCACGTAGTCAGAACAAAAGAATTGGAGGCGTGTCCAACTCGAAGCGTTTGACGAAAAAGAAACGGTTGTAATTTTGCTAGGGGGGCAAGGGTAGGTTTAAGAGTCCTCCTCTGTCCCCAGACCAACCACACACACACAAGGCCACTTGACTGTATCACAAGGGCCACATTAATTCTTTCTAACAATCCTACAGTCATTTCTTATCCTGAAATAGAAATCTCCGCAGTTTGATTTATGGTCTATGAACCATATCTGTTCCTCGTTCGTTATACATCCTAATTACTGAACATCTATCTAAGAGAACATTTTTAATCTCAGTTTTCACAGGGTGAATTATATTTGTTTATTAATTTTTCAGGGCATTTTCTTTCAAAAATTTCAAATGTTTTTATTTCACATAGGCCTACATGGGCACTTATGAAACGTAAGAAGATATTAGTCCATGGTTCCAGTAAAGGTAATGAAAGTAGGTATCTTTATCTACACGATTCTTCTGTACGTTCGTGTGTTTGTCACCTAATTTCTCCTAAACGGCTTAACCGATTTGGATGAAATTTTGTTTTTATATTTGAATGGATCTGGATGGTTTAAAAATACAATTCAAGGCCAACTAGTATTATTATAAATTACTAAAAGTATGTATACGCTTAGTTTTGTTGTATAAGCACGGTTGGCGCAGTGGTTGAGCGATTGCTACGCTGAGTGTCGCTGGTTCGATTGCCGCCTGGAACAAATTTTGGTATTATTTATTTACGTATTTATTGGAAAAACAAACAATATGACCTACAAATAGTAGTTTTGGTTCTGAGTGTCTTGTGTATAATGTTAGGAGTAATTAGTGAAATTGA
Organism: Mythimna albipuncta; assembly: GCA_929112965.1. Taxonomy (NCBI): domain Eukaryota; kingdom Metazoa; phylum Arthropoda; class Insecta; order Lepidoptera; family Noctuidae; genus Mythimna; species Mythimna albipuncta. Next base: position 17,470,572 of record OV815969.1, read on the forward strand.
AAAACCAAGTATGACTATTTATGTATAGCATAGCATAGAGTCTGTCTAATAAGTTAAACGACTTGGGTAATTATTAGGATGTAATTAATTCTGATGTAGTCAACATGGGTTCAATAATCAAGGTTGATTAAGAGATAGAGATCATTGTTTACTAACAGAAGAACCTTATAAAAAGTACCGAATATAAGTATTTTTTAAATAATAAAATATTCTACAAAATTCCCAAATCGGTTGACTTATTAGAGAGACTATAGTCAGCCTTATAATGTTTCCACTGCTGGAGACTCAGGCTTCCTCTCTAGGAGAGGGAATGAGCCGTAATCCACCACGCGGCGGGTTGGTGGATGTCACATGTCTTCAGATTTTTGGTTCTAGGACATGCCGGTTTCCTCACGATGTTTTTCTTCACCTTTTTGAGAGCAGTGGTGATGAAATAAATTACACAAAGTAATGCGCCTGGCTGAGTTTGAACCCGCGACCTACAACTCGTAAGTCGGAGCCGTTACCACTCGGCTACCACTGCTCATGTATTTTTTTTAATTACACAGAATGATAAATATAATGGGAGCAGCTGATTTTTTGCCGTATTTTTTTTTAATTAATTCAATTTAGTACAGCCACATCACATACATTTTACATAAAAAGAAAATCTTATTAACAATAGGGACTAATGCACATGACAATTAAGGCGTACATAGCGCTCACTATAGTATTACTGCTGCCTTGAGAAATATATTTTCATCCAAACCATCATCACCTGTTAAAATGTTAAAAGCATGCCATTGAGAAAGAGGAATGGAGCTATACAGCCTGTGTCGCTTCGTCCCTTTAACAGTTCAGTTTAGGTCGTGAAATGAATCGCGTTAAGAGCTCATGGTAGAGCCTCTTTTTTTAAAATTGATATATACTAGTGCTTGACTGCGATCCCACCTGATGGTAAGTAGTGATGCAATCGTTTATGGTGAGGCGCACTTGTTTCTTAAGAGCCTATTCACTATAGCCTATTCACTCTAGCCACTTAAATCATAATCGGACGGGAAGACCGCAGCAAGCAAGTAGTTCCAGTCCCTCGATGTACGGGGTATAAACGAGGAGGCGAAACGCTTGATCCGGACCGTAGAAGCTTCTACAACGTAAGGGTTGATACTTACTCGCCGTTCGGTGGGTTATCCGATGACCCGACCTCCCTCTGAACTTTCTATTTCTAAAATATATTAGTAGATAGGTACCATCCTGTATAAGTAGACCCATGCACCTACTTATAGATATACTGCAGCTCTAATTAAGCTCTTGAAGGGCATCCGGCGCAAGCGCACTGAGCAATCAACCGGTCGTTGATTCCCCCTGCTTCTTTGTGAACGATTTATCTTCGCCATTTTGTTTTATTAGCTTTTTAAAGACGAACGCCTAATTAAATCGATTGTTTTTGGTTCGATTCGGTGAAGTCGCGTGAACCCGATTCTTAGAAGCCCGAGATTGTATGGGGTAAAGTTACCTGAGGAATTAAATTCGGAGTTTTATTTAGATAAATGGTTCCGACTAAATTATTCTGCTGGTAATCAACTAATTATTATTTTCTATAGTAAATATGTAAAACGAGAATTAATTCTACACATTACACTATAAACAATAAAATTATGAGAAATTAATGTTAATTCTTAATCAAAGCAGTCATAAACATTGCCGAGTTATAGAATCTTTTAACATTAGATAAATTTTATCACCCTAATAAAGACGCTATCTAAAACCATTTAAAGCCTAATATAGCGTGCACATTGTTGTCTAACTTAACATTCATTAAATGCACGTGCAATTAAAGCACTAACTGTTTACAATTCACGAAACAGACGTAGACTTAATGACGACGGACGAATAGCAAACTGCGTACTCCAGGAAGACGCCGTACATTTTTTAAATTAGGAAACCGGCTCGGTAAAAGCAGCCTTCCGTCATCGGCGCAGGCGCACAGACACAGGAAAGCATCATCGATGTGTATTAATGAAGCCGAGACACGGATCGGCCGGGTGCGCGCGCGCCTGTCAGTGTAACCGCGCATTTCAAACGAAACACTCGCGAACTGCAAATGTATTTTCCAAAAAATCCCAGAGGTCGATGACATACGTTTAAAGGACTCGAAATGTTACGGTTTTAATCGATTCTCCTATTGATGATCGATTTGTTGAGGTGGATAGCGATATTACAGTGTTTGATTTTGTTTTAGCTAAGGTAATTCGACAGTAACTGCTCGATTATTTAATCGATTTACTTTTACTTGTTCGATAAACAGTTGGTGCATTGTTTTGGTTCGACTATCATAAAACTTGCTAAATATACTAGGCTGGTGGAAAAAAGTAGTTATTCTTTTCAAGTTAATTGTGGCTACTTTGCATAATATTATAATTTTTTGGAAACTGTAGTTACTACAGTAATCAATTAGGTAACGATTCAAATTATATTCATAGTAGTTACAGTGCACACACATCAAAGTGCAACATAAGCTCATATTAAAATTAAAATAAAGTTTTAATGAAATGAAGCAGTTATGTAAGAAAATATTGGATTATCTCGTGAAATAGTTCTCAAATGTTGATAAACTTTTCTGAAAGACCACAAAATCTAATTAATCAAATCATTATGAATTTCATTGATTAAGATTTTATTTGAATCACGAGAACACACAAACTATACACGCCCAGTTTCAAGATAAAGTAAATCTTACTTAAGAAAAGGGCGGAGCAGAAGTCATTTCGAGAAACTTTATTATTTCCGTTGAACAAAAAACTTAATTTTATACATCCATTTTCATTAGGTACCTAACAGAAAATACAATAAAAAAAATAGATTATAACACAGCACCAAAAGTTTACCATGAATCAAATTTTGATCTCACAGTTAATAATGATAGAGAAGAATAGGATAGAGAAAGTAAGTATATCAATGATTATAAAACATAAACGTAATTTCCAGATGATAAACGCATAATCAAGAAGATTATATGACCAATAGTGAATTAAACAAGACAGTAAAAATGTATACAAAAGTGTTAGTGGTGTTAATGGCAGTGTCGCTGATACCCATGGTCCTGTCGAGGACGCGGAGGTATTCCAAAATGCAGTCCAATACTTTGTACAAGATCAGATGTGATCTGAAGTGTATTGACATCAGTAAGGAGGCTAAACCCATGGTAAGTGGAAAAATTTTTGCTGATCGTGAAAATTTTAGAACGATTATTTTACAATACTCATTGACCGGGTCGTATACAGTGCATTCTTGCTTAGGCTGATGACGAATATAATGTTTCGCAAGTCGTCTTGCATCAGAGTAGGAAGATGATGCCTTTACAGTATTTTATTGTAAAAAAGTAGGTCAATTAGAGCCATATGAACTCTAGATTTTGGCTAGAATCAACAAAGTAAGGCCACTTACAAATAAGAACAAAACATTGTTCATAAATTGAAGTTTGAATAAAACGAACACGGTAGGTACTAACATTAGATTCAATTAGTACGCACATATCTAAATCAATTGATAAACATCACAATGAGGAAATCGGTAATAAACAATCAATACACTGATTTACAAGCTAGGGAAAACCCAGCTAACTTCAAAACTACTGACAAGTATGCACTTGATAATGTCATAGCATACTTACAGCCAAGTTCATTGTGCCCAGCAGATATAAGAAATCTTGACACCCACAATTGCATGCTTCAATTCAGCCACAAAAACTATACTCCACGTGCAACCCACAACAGTTTACGCTACAACACAACACAACAAAAAAAATGTTTACCAAGATAGCTGTCACAGCGATCACGATTTAACAAGTTCGCAGAACAGACATAAACAAGATACAAAAAAAGTAAACGAACGTAAAACGAAATACAATCAAGATTGCAACGAGTGTAGTGAACAAAAATAATTCTGTAACTAACTCAAAAGAGTAGTTATATAATCAGAGCACAACTGGCTCCGGCCTAAAAAGGGCACATTGTGCTAATTTGTTCGACGCAAAAAGCAATTATATGGGCTTGTATCAGGGTAAAAAATTGAGAGCGAGGCGATGCAATGACAGAAGACAATCGCATTTTGATCGCGTCCTATGTTGGCAGTTAACGAGCTTGAAAGCTACATAGATTATTTCATATGTCAACAACGGTTGAGCCAAGATTAATTTAAATTAATATTGACTTGTTAAGTACGACTTAGATAAAAAACTAAAAAAAGCTCTCGAAAAAATTGTTAAACAATAATATTGATTATATCGAACTAGCTGCTGCCAGCGGCTTCGCCCGGAATAAAGTAAAAACTTTATCCCGATAAAATGGAAAATTATCCCAAAGGAACATACTCCCAGGATATATGTACCTACTATTTCACCGGAATTTCGTCCAGCCTTTCGAAACTTACAAACTTTCGCCTTTATAATATCACTGTAATTTAAATAGATTATTCAAGGGATATCAACAAGTTCATAAAAAATTGAGATAATGTCTGAAACACAACTGAAATGAGCTTTCAAGGTAATATTAAAGCTATAAAACGAAAGCCGAACTCATTACTCAAGCATGGACTTTCCTGGTGATTTTCTCTTTCTCACTGAAGATAATAAAATATATATTTCATAAAGCACTTCAGAACTCTAAGTTTTGATTAGACTTTAAACAATTTTCGCTCTTAAAAGGGTGAAACATATTCATGCTAGGACAGAAATTAGCATCCAAGCCATGAATCACTGCACTTCAAAGGAATTGTTCATTTGTAACTATTGTGTACACGCTAATAACCTGAAGCTACTAATGAGTTTGAAGTAACAGAACTTTACTAAATGAATGCCCCTATTCACAACACGGCGTGATTTGTGTCTGTATTACAAGTAGAATAATACTCCAGACAGGGCAGAAAAAACTGAACAAATGTCTACCTTCTTGTCAAACAATGCTGTCTGGTGTAAGAATACTTTAAGAATAGACTATTAGAAGTCTATTGATTTTCATAAACTTTTAACAGTCTGGTCCGTATTTGTTTCTAACATAATTTCCTAAGATTTACGATGTATGTTTTGTTAAAGAGAATCAGTTTCTGTGTGATTCAAAATATCTTCCTGTTTTATTTCAAGTTATGCGTCAATGTCCAAGCACATTGTCTTCAACTGCCATAGAATATGAGCCATCATCTGCACATAATTCTGTATGTAAAAATAGGAGTACCATGTGTGCTTCCGATACACTTTCTCCGCAACACATGCCTTTTCAAGCCATAAGTTTTTTTATTATTGATAGACATAATCTTCGACCTTCCTCATCGCACAGCATGATTATGCTATGCGATAAGTAAGATCAAAGGTTAAGTCTATTAGAGATCATTACGAAGAGTATTATCCTAGTAAAAATCTCTATGTTGGAACTTAAGCCCTCTCTCTAGAAGAAATGGGTCATAATTAACTGACTGGTAAAGGATGTCTTGTTGCATTAAGTCTGCTTATGTACCACTACTGTATACGAAGTTTAAATAAATAATTCACAACGCGGGCCCAGTGCGGGTTGGTGGATGTTATATGTCTTTGAATGATTAGTTCTAAGATATATGCTGATTTCCTAACGATGTTTTCCTTCAACGGTTTGTGAGCAATAGTGGTGAAGTTTCTTTTACTAATTGAAACGCCTCCCCGCGCCACGTAATTCAAAGCCTTTACTACTAGGCCACCATTGCTTACAACATTACTCAATGGCAAGCAATGATGTCAACATTAGAGCACGCTTGACTAGAAGTTACCCTTTTAACGTCATGGCTATCATGACTTCCAATTACGACAAGGTTCGACGTAATATAAGTTTAATTTCTATTTGCACCTCATAATAAATCCTTTTCCCCAGTGCAAATCACAATGCCGTTTAAACGAGAAGAAACCGGGGACGTGTCCTATATCAGACACGCCGAAGTGGGAAGCTGCGTGCGTGGAAGCTTGCAACTCCGACTCGCAATGTGATGGCACGCAGCGATGCTGCCGCCATGCTTGCGGGTCTACTTGTAGCGAGCCTATTGATCTTTTGACTGTGCCAGGTGAATATTCTTTAATTTTATTTATATATACCACTAATTTTTAATTAGTACAAACACTTAACCTTTCAATCGTGGAAATCACAGACACAATAGAAAGACAACAGGTGCGCGAACATCGGCGTTGGCTTGGGGTTTAATGAATTAAGGGCTTATTAGAAAAGATCTTATTATTATTTAATTAATTAAACCCCAAGCGAAGCACGTTCGCTCTCTCATTGTCATTCTATTGTGTCTCTAATTACGATATTGAAAAGGTTGAATAAAGTATCAATAAATAATATTCCCGACGGATGCGGGACGCACAGGAACGTTCGATGTGGCGCCGCTTGGGGGAGGCCTATGTCCAACAGTGGACGTGTATCGGCTGAAATGATGATGATGATGATGAAATAATATTCATAAATAGCAAAGTTATTAGCGTTTGTTTATTTCCCAAAATGTCACTCAATATATGGAAATATTGTACAGGCTATTGATTATATGAATGAATAACTTTTCGTGGACAATATTTGGGATATCCATTTTACTTTTGACTACATCAGTAACGGATACTGGTAGAGCTACATTTTTTTTGTACTAATTAAAAAACAGTGGTATATACTAGCTAGCAATCATAGCGTAGCCATATATACCTACCAAAGACAAACAATCGAGGACAAACTGTCCCCCGACGAGTGCTCTTATTAGACGTATCGTGTTTTATAGTTGTGTTATATGGCCTAGCTTTCGACACATGAGCTGTTCAATCCAAAGCAGTAGTTTCTGAGATTAGCGCCTTCAAAAAAAAATACATCGTTGCTTTCCATCAGGTGAGGTTCAAGCGCAAACCTATCAACAAAAAAAAAACTTCAGCTTTATAATACGACTATTATAAGTGTCATTATTATCATCATTTCAGCCGTAAAACGTCCACTGTTGGACATATTAATAGGCGTTATATCGACCGATCCTGTGCTTGCTTAGTGAGAATCCACTAGTTGAGAGACATATACACAGACATAAATTTAAATATCTAATATCTATACATAGTATGAAACTACGTTTTGTGTTTCTGTGTGGGCGGTAAGATCTTGTAAAGTACACATTGAGGTTTAATGCGGTTTTCATCAAAATATAAAGCTTAGAGCATTGATACTGGAAAGTGTAGACTGTATTTTTAAATATAGTATAAAATTTTTGATATTTTCACATGTTCCGACAGCAAACGTGCCAAAGCAAGGCGAGTTGTAATCTTTCTTAAATAAAGTTTCCTTTATAAAGAAATATATGTTTGAAAATCATATTATTTAGCAATATTAGAACAGTAACGATAACATTCGAAGTGAATGATGTGTCTTATTAACAGTTAAATATAGGTAAAAAATTGCTAAATTAATTAAACGAAGGAGTAATTTTGTAGACATTCTTAATATTGATGTCTTAATTAGCAATAGTAAACATTCTAATAGACAAAAAGATAACACGGGCAAATTCGAGATTATAATATCAAAGTTAACTCTAATCACGATTAACAAGTCTACATTGATTGAAGGGTCTTACGTAAGAAACTCGAGTATCCGTAGCCCAAATACAAGTTAATAGACGTCTGATAACTTCTGTCTGATAATAATTTTACAACAAAGCAAAACAGTAACAACATTAACTGAACTAATTCATGCAATCTCAGTCTAACAAACTCAAGGCCTGAATTACTTTAGAACTACTTAAGTGCTTCAGTTGTTTACTGTTAACTCTTAAGAGGATCATTTTCCACTCCTATCATCAACATCGAGCATGGTTTAAAAGCTTGTGGCTTCATCTGAAGCAATCCAACGTGATGTTTGATGAAGGGGCAAAGCAAAAAAATAGAGATAACGCCAGAAAACTCTGTTGGCATTCGGTAATTTTGTGATTGAACTCGAATATTTCACAAAACTTGAACCAGGAAATTCGAGGTTTTTTTTAATCCTTTAAAGTTTTTCAGAAAAAATATCGTCATTCATATTGATTAAATGTGCAAGGCTTCTATTGATGTGCTTTTTTATATATTTTTAGTGTATGAGTATTGAGGACCAAAATTCACGTAAGGTAGTAGATTTTCAGAGGTCTTTTTTTAATTAAATTTAAATTTTTAAATTTATATTTTGATTTTTATAGAAGCCTAGATAATATTTATAGTGTTTCCAAAGTATCTAGAGAAAGATATGTAATAACATCATTATCACGTAAGAGCGGTTGTATGAAAATATAGGTATCTCGAAAAGGAACGCTCTTAATCGTATCTTTAATAGCTCAGTAATGTTCAGTTGCCTATGTTTATGGGCGTCCATTCAGTAGGCCGAAATAATTAATCATTCGAAACAAATGTACTCGTAGAACGGTTAATAATGTCGCAAAAAAATTAAAGGAGGCACAAAAAACCATAACAAAGATTCACCAGAAACCCTACTACGAGCTTCTAACGCAATTATTTGTCGAGCTAAACTGAACTGTTGAAGAATGGAGCTATATAGGGTGTATAGCCCTGTCCCTCTTTCTCGCTCGCACGCCTTATATTTTAATTCGTCATGGTAAGGCCTCTGTAATGTTTATTTGCCTAGGTTTGTAAGCGTTCAGTCAGTAGGCCGAAATAATTAATCATTAGAAACAAATGTACTCGTAGAACGGTTAATAATGATGCAAAGAAAAATTAAAGGAGGCACAAAAAACCACAACAAAGATGCACCAGAAGCCTCGACAAATGATTGCGTTACAAGCTCGTAGTAGCCCTACTACGAGCTGAACTGCATCCTTTTAATAGGGTATAGCTCCATCCCTTTTTCTCACCCGCACGCCTTATATTTTAAAACGTTATGGTAAGGCCCCAGTAAGGTTTAGTAGCCTAGGTTTGTAGGCATTCAGTCAGTAGGCCAACGATATCATTCGAAACCTATTATTCGTAGAACAGCTTTTTATAAAAATGTAAAAGCATCACAAAAATCTATGACAAAAATGCACCAGAGGCTCTACCACGAACTTAACGCGATCCATTTGACTAAATTGTTAAAAAGGGATAGAACTATATAGAGTGCATAGCTCTATCCTTCTTTCTCGCCTGATTTTTTTTTTATTTCGCGTTGCCCAATTATTGTGTTTGTACCTTGTGCTGAACCAAATAAATTCTTTTTCTTTTTTAATATGTCATCTTAAGGCAGTTTTGGTTCATATTCTATTAGTAACACATTATGTAAGAAATAGTGATCATTTCTGACTTTAGCTCTATGTTAGGCTTTCTCCAAATATTAAAAGTACTTTATCTATGGGAATATTGTGCGTCGGTTCAAGGTATAAAAACTGGCCTAATGCGAATCGGACACAAATGGTTCCGTACCGAATATTTTATTTGAAATAAATGCTTAGATCGAATCTTGAATATTGCATAGTAGCTTTTGCCCGTGACTTCGCCTTTGCACATAAAATATAGCCAAAAAAATTTATTTTTTGGCTATATATTGGCCGAAACAGTTTTAGGAATCGAATCATTACTTTCAGAGATTACCTACTACAAACAAAGAAACCGAAAAACAAACTTTACCGCTTTAAAATATTAGTGTAGATTGTCAAAATCAAAAGTGTTAAAATCAATCATTCATTCCGCTTCCGAATTTCGAACCGCTTTTCTTTCTGTAATAGCACGAAATGTTCATTTAAATGAACATTGATTGTCAAAGTAAGTCTACAACACAACAAAGAGATAAAAACAAAGAAGGGGATGCTCTTTTGTTTCCTCATTTTTAACCATTTGATGTTGAGTATTTCTCAAACTTTACTTTAGCTTGAAAATCTGTCAAAAATTTGACATTTAAGAGGTTGCTCTTCCACTCGCCTATCGTCAACATCGAGCATGGTTTAGAAGCTTGTTACTTCATCTAACGCAAACCAACGCGATGTTTGACGACAAAGAAACGAGAAAAAAGAGAGATAACGCCTGAAAACTCTGTTAGCATTCGGTAATTCCGTGATTTTACAAAACTTGTTTCAGGAAATACGTGTTTTTAACCCATAAAAGTTTTAAGAAAAAGAGAAAAATTGTCGTCATTCAGAATCTAATGCAAGGTCTATAGTTATATATTTTTAAGTTTTGAGTAAATTATGAAGTGCTAAAGTTCATGCAAAATAGCAGATTTTCAGAGGTCTTTACTAGATTAGTTTTACACAAATTTATGTTTTGATTTCTATAGAAGCCTAGATAATATCCACAATATAGCTGTGTATCCAAAATATCTAGAGAAAGATGTATAATAACATCATAATCACGTAAGAGCGATTGTAGGAAAAGGTACCTCGAAAAGGCCCTCTTAACTATTTAATTCATAAATCCTTCCTTAATCTATTTATTTATCTAAAAATGGCTTTCAATTGACAGGTCTTCCAGCCTTACCAACGATTGAAGAACCAAAAGAGAGGAAGCGATCAGTAGTGATCAGGTGGACTGACGGCGTGGGAGATGCGGCAAGAGCGGTTCCTGGACCAGTCTTCTACGTGCTAGAGGAACAACATCATCTGGGACCGAAGTATGAGGAGATGAGACTTGGAGATTGGAATTTACTGTTGAGGACAAATAAGTAAGTAGCATTGCAATGGTCTCGTTTTTGGAAGGGCAGATACAGTCTTGCTTTTTCTGTATTGCGGCATGCTTTACCACCTTATTTTATTTTAACAACAGTTTGCATTCAGCTTTGTTTAACTATTTCAGTCCTGCTATATTTCCATTGAGTTGGCAATCAATGACGTTTTGCCATCTTGCCATTCAGTGCAGTGAACCTACTAAAAAATAGTTGATGAATATAACCAGCGAGTCAGCGACGAAAATCTTTGAAATTTTCATATTTTCTCCACTACTTATAATATTATTATTCCAATATGTATTATTTATTTAAACCTAGGAAGGCTTAAGTATATAATAATGAAGAATTTTAATACTGGGACATGAATTACCGTGTCTTATAATGAAAATCGCATAAAAATAAATTCTTTATTTTTCAATTTACCAAGAACAAAGAAATTTTGACATCTCTATCAGTTTTCACAATGCAAGTAGCGCAACTCTAAACGGATACATTTCTACCATTTTTATCAACCATAAAATTATGTAGGTAAAATGTTTTAATATGTGCAAAGTAGGGAAGAATCGTGACCGACGCGATGGACGTGTTCATTTCATTATCATCACGTAATACTAGCGGCTAGCACGAAGTAGAAAGTAATCGACTGCTCTATTATGCATGTGTACAAAATCTAGTTTATCGCACCAAGTCACAGTATATAACAATTTAAACGAAAATCTTATAGTCACGTAACGAATATTGTTAAAGCGTAACAGTTCAATAAAGAACATTTTTGCAATAAAAATGTTACGCACAGATTTTTTTTCTGCACACCGGCCCAATTACTGTCTTCGTTCAGCTGTAACTCCGTGTAAATTAGTACAAATAAATATTTATGACACTGGACGTTATTTCCGTATGTCCGGAAAAAATAAAACCAACAGTGGATAGAAAATAAAGACAGCATTTTTGCTGCCTTATCATTCTAGCTGGCCTGTACGTTTTGAGGATAGTAAATTTAAAAAAAGAATTAAAAACAAGAAGAAGAGGATAGCCACCGACTACCTGGAGGTAAACCATCCAGAACGACCTACTAATAATGGGCCTAACTCCAGAAATAACACAAAATCGCCAAGAATGGCGTAACAGTATCAGGAGAGCCGACATTCAATTCAGCCAACAAACCAGGGAATCGATTGATAGGAATACAAGATTGTATAAAATAATTATCAATATTTTTTTTTAGAAACTGCAATCTTAGCTTCAGTTGTTCTCATTTTCGTTTTCGCATAACCTACATTTTTCGTTAACAAAAACAGCTGCTCAATCTTTATCAAGTGCAAGTTCGATCATGAATGGAGTATTGCTCTCATCTTTGGGACGGATCTGCTAGATACCAGCTTGATGCACTTGAGAGGCGAACCAGAAGGATAATTGGCGATGATACACTCGTCGAGTCGAGGCTTCAAAGTCTTGAGCATCGGTGCAGAGTTGCTAGTCTGTCGGTTTTCTACCGACTGCATTTCAGGGAGTGTGCATCGGAATTGTATAACCTAATTCCGCCTAGCCAGTTCCAACATCGGACTAGGTACCAGACGTACGACGATGCACCACCGGTACAAGGTGGATATCCCACCTACACGCACAAAACGTTTTGGGAACACATTCACTGTGCGTGCAGCTAGGGAGTGAAATTCCTTGCCGGGGTCTGTGTTTCCTGGTAGCTACAACCCGGGAATCTTTAAGTCGAGAGTGAATAGTTTTCTTCTAGGTAATCGCGTTCCATCGTCGACCGCATCGTCGCTTTCCATCGGGCGAGATAGTGGTCAAGCGCGAACTTATCAATAAAAAAAACTAATGACATCTCCTCTTGGGCGTGTCAGACTTTTACTGACTAAAACCTACTCCGAGTTCCTTCGTAGTCTTGCATTCCAGGGCCGGGTTTTTCTTTCAGAAGTAAACACTTCGACCCTGCTAAGCCCCTACGGTTTGCTGTAGGTACAAATACCGGCACGAATCTTGAGCGCTCGTCGAAGAGTCAGGATCAATTTGCGCATCGTACACATCGTCGAGCTAATCACTTTAACTACAAAGATGTACTCCCAGCTCCCGCGTCTCACTTCATACCAATAAACAGATCCAATACTTCACTTCTCATTCAAGTCTGCGCGATTTCAAGTTCAAGTCAGCGCTCAAGACCCGTGCCAGTATTTGTATGTCTGAATGTAGCTGAATATCATAGTCATTACCTATATTGACTATGATATTTAGCTTCATTCAGTAAGTTATATTGAAAGTGGACCTAAATGCTCTTGAGGAAAGGCTAGTAAATAACAGCCATGTTGCGACTTCCACAAACCAATTAAATAAGTCGATACTGGGAAGTATAGTAAAGTGGAAAATGACTACCTACGGTAATTACAACTATCATTATCGTGCAAGGTGCGATAACTAGAGCAATTTTCCTACTTACCAACAAAATTATAGCAATCGAACGGCTCCGAAACGTCTATAATTTCAAAAAGACTTAGAGCCTGTGTGTGTGTGTGTGTGCCTAGCCAAGTTGCTAATCTGCAATATTTAACGCTTGTAGAAAGCTTCAAATGTACGGGAATGACGTCGTATTAACGCTCAGTCACGTGGTCAGAACAAAATAACACTGAGCAACAAAATAATAACTTATAATTATAATTAGCGGCAAGGTCAACTCGAATCGTTCGGCGCAAGCGAAACGGTTGTAACTTGGCTAGGGGGGCTGGATACATAAACGGCACGGCGTCTGACTACGTCACGTTGCCGTGTTGAGCCAATACACGGTGCTGAATATTGTTGAGGGGATCCACGGTACGGTACTCCATCGAGTAAATTAAATACATGACATGGTAACGTCGAAAAGCCCTTTGGTGAAAACTGAATCGAGTATTTGTGACGCAACACTTGAAATATAAGGACGTGGTAAAACACGGTACTATACCAGTAACCCTAGCCGAGTTGATTATCTGTAATCATTAACGCTAGTCGAAAACGAATCAAATGTATAGGAATGACCTCATCTCAACGTTAAATCACGAGATCAGAACAAACGAATAGAAAATTCGTAGCCAAGTTCCCATCGTTCAAAATGATTGAATGAAATGTTATCGTTTCTACAATGTTCAACGCTACGTCCTTTGTTATACAAACGCTACATTGTAGAACGAGCGGCCGACTCAGTTGCGTCAACATGGCTACCAACTTATCGTTTTCTACAATTGCTGACACCGAGGCGCTACCGATTGGAGAACGGAATTTGACACGAATCGGTTATAACTTGGCTAGGGGGGCAGGCACCTGTAAGATGTTTATCTGTAAGATGTTGCTGCGTGCCGCGGACAGGCGTCGTGCGTCGTGCCGTTTCTTAATAACGTGAGTTTTCACAAAAACTATAAAATCCCTTTTTTTATAATGGATAGGCTCGCGTTTGACCACAATCTCACCTGATGGTAAGCGATGATGTAGTCAACGATGGAACACGCTTGCCTAGAAGCAATCTATTCACTCTTGACTTAAAGACCTCTAGGTTATAGCTATCAGGAAACAGACTCTGGCAGGGAATTCCATTCCTTAGCTGTACGCATAATGAATGAACTCCCAAAACGCTTACGCCCTTTATCATCATATCAGCCGAAAGACATCCACTGTTGGCCATAGGCCTCCCCCAAGCGTCGCCACAACGACCGGTTCTGTGTGTCACGCATCCATCGGATTTCCGCGACCCTGACCAGGGTAAAATAAAATAAAATAAAATCCCTTAAACCATAAATATTTTGGGTTATTTTTTGTAAAACTAATAATGACAGTCTTTATATCTCATTTTTCTTAGTTTCCGTCTGCTCATTTTTTCGGTTTTAAGTTTATTAACCCAAGAAATAAGAATGTTAAAAACCTCTAAATTGTTTATTACCCTTCAATAACAAAAAGTACAAATTTATTATTTACTACAAATAAAATTAGCCTATTCCCCTCTTTAAGGTTAAATTTCCAAAAATCTCTTCTTTTTCCTTTTATCACCTATCTATATACTATTTACCACCTTATTTATCATCTATATCTATACCTACAGGTTATATTATTTACCTATATATATATTTTATTACCTAAATCTATATATTATTTATAAATATTTCACTTTCCTAGTTACAGCAGTTTAGGTTGTGTGTTGACTTATTTATACCTAGGTACTTAGGTTATAAAGAAACTAGTTTCTCACAATAATCAGAAAACTTATAATTAGCTTAATGATTAGTAGCTAACAGTGTCGACACATGAATTGGTTAGCTACTTTCGATGTTCAGCGGTTCTCACGAGAAGATGGCTGATAAATGTTCCCTGTCTCTTTGTGAGCACTTTTAGTACCGCGAAGACAAAAACTAGGGAATGTTGTCAATTAATCAACAAGGAACTCTTTCATACAATGCACAAAGAGAATAAAATAATAGAAAACATTTTCCACGTCTTTCTATTTAATAAAGAAGCCTTTGTCTTTTTAAAGTCATAATATCAGTATTTTAATAGCAATTTTACTTGTTTTTAAAACTATAGATTTAACAATGAAGGCTTACACAAACATGGATAGGTGTATACATAATAATGTACATTACTTACATTTTGTTCTTTTGATGACCTTCCAATACAACATTATTATTTTTTAGATATGCGAAATTTGAATATAGTTTGTTTTGTTCATAATCAGTAACTGAATCCATCATCATCATCATGAGCCTTTTCAATACTCCCACTACCGGGACTCAGGCCTCGCTAGGAGAGAGAATTGGCCGTAATCCACCACGCGGGCCCAGTGCGGGTTGGTGAATATCACATGCCTTCGAATTTTCGGTTCTAGATCATGCCAGTTTCCTCACGATGTTTTCCTTCACAGTTTTGAGAGTAGTGGTAATGAAATAAATTACACAAAGTAATGCGCCTGGCAGAGTTTGAACCCGCGACTTACAACTCGTAAGTCAGAGCCATTACCACTCGGCCACTTCTGCTCTTATTTTAATTATTAATTTTTACACCATGTTATATTTTGCCATAAATATTTAGAAAAGGTGGTGTTAAATTTTTGAAAATTTAACACCACCGACAATAAGTACAAAACAGGTCACGGAAGGTCATAGCGGTCACGGGCATTTAACGCTAGCGCACAGCTGGTTGCTGAGGCAAAACCACCCCTCAGTCACCCGGGTGGCCCGGTGACCATGTATTTATGTCGCCAACCAGGTACCATAATTGGCTTATAACTTTGTGATTTTTCATAATACAGTTTTGAAATTTTGTACAGAGATTCTTAACATAAAAATACTAGATAGGTGTTTCAGATTTCGTATAAACTAAAAATAAGATTGTACATATAACTATAGCACATATTACCGCCCGCGGTTTTACCCATATTAAATGAGTACCTAGGTACTTATCATCTTTATATATTAGATACTAGCTTCTACCTGTGGTTTCGTTCGCGTGAATGTTGAATAATGCGGATGCGAAGTCGAAGGCAATAAAAACTTGCTAATGACAGAGTTTCTTTCACATTTATAATATTAGTGTGGATAAGTGGATTAGTATGGATATTTGGTAGGCACCAAACACCAATATTTGACTGGCCTGTTGGCCCAGGACAAATGTTTGTGTGATGAGCATAATCATTTATTCTGTGTCTGGGTGTAATTTATCTATAATATGTATGTATTCAGAAATATATAAGTATGTTTATCAGTTGTCTAGTACTCATAACAAAAGCTGTGCTTAGCTAGAGACTAGACGGCGTTGTGTGATAGTTGTGGAATATTATTACTTACTTATATCAGATCAGCCGTATCAGTAAGAAGGGAACAAACACACACACACACACACTGCTTCTGACGTTTTATAAGTGCCCATGTAGGCCTATGTAAAATAAAATATTTTTGATTTGATTTGATTTGACACATACAATCTTTCGCCTCATCTATGATTAGACCACTGACTTAGAGGTCTAGTTGTCGGGTAGATATCGCTGTCAGCGATAATACCGCTATTGTAGGCAAAGATATAAGTTGTTGTTACTAACTTAGTGTTCAATAAAAAATATTGTATTCCATTCAATAGATTCGTATCACTATTTTTTACAAAATAACTTAATCACCAAATATTATCATTTGCCTGGAACTTTTCAGAAGCAATATTAACAGAACAGCATTCAGAAACATAAGTTTAAAAAAATAACACAAGCTACCTATCCACTAAAATAAAAGATAAAAACATTATTTCAATTTACAGAACCAAGGTATCTCTACGGAACGCTCTGAAACCGGGTCGCTGGTACCGGTTCCGGGTAGCTGCCGTGAGTTCTTCCGGCACGCGAGGGTTCTCAGCGCCCAGTGCTGCCTTCACACCGCGTCGAGGGCCCAGGCCTCCACCTTCGCCGAAGAAGCTTAAAGTTCGTCCTATAAAGGAAAGTAATGGTGAGTTTATATTAGAATATAAGACAAAGTTGCTTTTTACATCTGTCTGTCTATTCGCCAACAGATTTTGAAGCAATTTTCACAAATAGATAAAGCAATAAACGAGGGAGGAGGTATACAAGGTGTTAGGGACAGCCCTCCACAAACTTTAAGGGCTTGCTCAGTAGACAAAACTGAACAACCCTCCACAATTTTTTTTTTTTTCAGGAAACGAAATAAAAATTCAGCCTCTCCATACAAACTGTCCAATCAAGTTAATAATTTTCCGTTTCCTGAAAAAAATTTTTATGGTAGGTTGTTCACCTACACACAATTACACCTTGTATATTGCAGCCGTGCAAAACCAGGAAGTGTGGTCATGATCATCATTTCAGCCGGAAGACGTCCACTGCTGGTCATGGGCCACAACGAACGATCCTGTGCGTCTTGCATCTATCGGATCCCCACAACCTTCACCAGATCATCGGTCCACCTTGAGGGAGGCCTTCCACCGCTGCGTCTTCCTAAACGCGGACGTCATTCCAGAACCTTTCGGCTCCAATCATCATTTCTGTTCTGCGAGTAATTTGCTCTGCGCACTGCTACTTAAGTTTGGCTTCGGGCTATGTCAGTATTTAAACTGTTTTTTTCTGCAGATTTCTTTATTTTTAATGCGATCACGCTAGGAAACTCCAGGCATAAACCATTGTACTTTGGGGTGACTTGAAGTCTTCAGATGAGGTCCATTGTGATCGACCACATTTCAAAGCTTTCATGTCATACATTTTCGTCTAATCACTATTTAAAGAAACAATCAAAAAGTAATTGTTTTTCGTTCCGGTATTCATCGGATTAAAAATATGAAGTTAAAGTATTCATCAAACACTAACTTTAGCCTGAAAACCTGTCAATAGTCTCCAAATTCCTAATCCAATTAATCGCTGATAGATTTAAACATAGATATCGCCAGGTCGTTTATTTATACCGCGGACATCGAAGGGTTGGAACATTTTGCCTACCGCAGTCTTCCTGCCCGATTATAATTTGGGTGTCTTCAAGGCTAGAGTGAATAGGCTCTTAATAAACTAGTGCGATTCAACCTTAACGATTTCATCACTGCTTAGGTACTATCAGGAGGGACCGCAGTCAAAGATCAGATAAAAAAAAATTAAAATGCATTAATATTAGCAGCGTATAAAGAGGCAGCCCTAAGATAAGATGGATGGATTGTGTGGAAATGGTACGGAAGGAAGTCCATAGTAGCTATAGAGATGACAGCAAATAGATAGTGATGTACGGAAACTAACGACGCATTGCGCAGAACTACTAATGATAGCACTAGCTGCTTCCAACGAGTTCGTCCGCGTGATAGTAGGAAATTATTCCTATGTAACATACTCCCGGGACAAAAAGTATCCTATCTACTATAGTAGGATATTGTCTACGCGTATACAAAGTTTCTTCCAAATAACAAAGACACCTACGTTCACATACACTCACATACTTTCGTTTTTATATTACCTATTAGTGTGATTGGTTTTAAATATGTGTATGTATATGTATGTATGTACTGGGAATAGTATATGTACTAGCGAAGTTAAATACTTTCCTGTATTTATTTTAGTACAATATCACACTAATACATATTATAAAGACGAAAGTTTGTGAATGTGTGAAACTGCTGAAGGAATTAGGCCGAAAATTGGCACACGGACAGATCATATCTTGGAGCACAAGGAGTATGTTCCCTTCGTATAAACTACAAATAAAACTAAAAGTATACCTTTTCATGAAAATAGCTTGAAGATGGTTGATTAAATGCTGCAGTAATAAGCATTTCAAACATTGTTGTGAGAAAGATTGGCGGTGGCGTCGACATCTCTCTATGACTTTTGAATCTACACTTTTTTGACCTACACACATAATTCAACCATCTTCGATTACTCAACAGTTTCTCTTTTCGGTTTCGCTAGATTTGAAATTTACTTAATTTTGATCGTATTTGAAAAAAAAAATTTTTGATATTTAAAATAATAAAAAAACTATTGTTGATTTAATCGTTTTTAGGGTTCCGTAGTCAACTAGGAACCCTTATAGTTTCGCCATGTCTGTCTGTCTGTCTGTCCGTCCTCACTTAATCTCTGTGACCGTTAGCACTAGAAAGCTGAAATTTGGTACCAATATGTATATCAATCACGCCGACAAAGTGGTAAAATAAAAATTGGAAAAAAAGGTTTTATTATGGTAGCCCAGTTTTATGTAAAGTGGGAAGTGATTTTTTTTTAATTACAACCCTAACGTGTGATATATCGTTGGATAGGTATTTAAAACCGGCCAAGTGCGAGTCGGACTCGCCCATGAAGGGTTCCGTAGCAGCAAGTAACATAATATAAAAGTTCTTGTAATGTGTTGTAACTTTGATCGATGTTTTAATAATAGTGTATTTTTTTCGGTTTATGACGCATTAAAAAAAAACTACTTACTGGATTTCGTTCAAACCAATTTTCGTTGGTAGTTTTTATAGTAATGTACATCATATATTTTTTTTAGTTTTATCATTCTCTTATCTTAGAAGTTAGAGGGGGGGGGGACACATTTTTCCACTTTGGAAGTGTCTCTCGCGCAAACTATTCAGTTTAGAAAAAAATGATATTAGAAACCTCAGTATCATTTTTGAAGACCTATCCATAGATACCCCACACGTATGGGTTCGATGAAAAAAAAATTTTTGAGTTTCAGTTCTATGTATGGGGACCCCCAAAATTTATTGCTTTTTTTCTATTTTTGTGCAAAAATCTTAATGCGGTTCACAGAATACATCTACTTACAAAGTTTCAACAGTATAGCTCTTATAGTTTCGGAAAAAAGTGGCTGTGACATACGGACGGACAGACAGACAGACAGACAGACAGACAGACAGACAGACAGACAGACAGACAGACAGACAGACATGACGAATCTATAAGGGTTCCGTTTTTTGCCATTTGGCTACGGAACCCTAAAAATGAATAGGGGTTTGCTAAAATCATTTTTTGATAATGTCAATTATTTCGGAAATAATCGCTCCAAAAGTAAAAAACAATGTGTCCCCCCCCCCCTCTAACTTTTGAACCATAAGTTTAGAAAATATGAAAAAAATCTGGAAAGTAGAACTTTATAAGGACTTTCTAGGAAAATTATTTTGAACTTGATGGAATGAACAGTTTTTGAACAAAAAAGACAAAAGGGTTCCACAAAATAATTTCTGGACTAAGTTTGTAGTAGGAATCGTATATGCAAGCATTTTTTTAAACTCATAAGGGGTACACTTATTGTGACGGACGGGAAACTACGGAACCCTACACTGAGCGTGGCCTATAAAAAACAACCTCAAAACGACTACTTCAGGAGCAGAAAAATAAAGTTCATGGGAACATGGAATTTTATAGATATTTTCTGACGATCACGAGACTTCAGACTATTGCCATTTTAAATTAGGCAGGTAGACCTCTCGCAAGGATAGATATTTAATAGACCGGAATAATGCACATTACGTCACGTTGGCCCTAAATATAGGCAAGATTTGACGTAATCACCGTCCGAGATAAATTGGGCTTTCTGGTTACATTTTCATAGACACGCTAAGAAGTAGAAGACAGGTGTCAATTTTCCGCCCTCTGACTATCTGTAACTACTGTCAAAGGTCTACAAATTACAGCTGGGACCAATAGCTTACCGTTTCTGAAGCACGGAGATATACGATAAGTTATTAATTACACTTCCATGGACCGTATATCTGCTTAACATCTTCATTTCAATTATTTGATGTATAATTTGCTAGTTTTTACCCGCGGCTTCGCCCGCGTGAAAAAAATAGCCTATGTCCGTCTCCAGGGTCCCAACTATCTCTGTACCAAAATTCATCAAAATCGGTTTTGCCATTTAGGCGTAACAAACAAACAAACCCACTTTCGCTATTACAATATTAGTAAGGATATTCACGCATATTATTTATAACGGAAGACGACCATTTATTACAAAAAAATGTACAAAGGTACCTACTGCATATTTCAAAAGAAATTACTTTTAGTATGCTTGCGAAGCGTGCAATAGTGTGAGAAAAGAAAAGTTTGTGAAATCTAACGAATATAAAATAACATATTATAATTTAATCTAATAAATACTTTTAAAACATATCAAAATAAATATGTACCTAATATTTAATTATCATACTAGAGAGGGAAGATAATTTTCTCCTGAGGGTCAGGAGAAAACACTATAAACCTAGTACGCCCATAATTCGACAGTTACGTGTAAAAACCATGTAAGACTGCAAAATAACGCAATGACCGAGCCCAACATTAAACTCCTCACGCTTAACAGTCGCACTTTTGACTAAGTGAATTAATATTTTTTCCAATGGTTTTAGGTACCGTCACCGTGAAGCTGGAATGGAAGGAGCCTCATTCAGACTTGCCAGTGATGAGATACAAAGTGTTCTGGAGTAGAAGAGTAAAGGGCTTAGGGGGGGAACTGGACTCCGTCCTTGTTAACCATCAAACGGTGCCTAAGGTATGTTCCATTTTTAGTATATTTATAGTATATGTATATTTAGATAGCATTGCGAGTTATAGTGTGCTCAATTTTATAGTAAACTAGCTTTTGCCTGCGCGGCTTCGCTCCCGCTCTTCCCTACTTCAGCCTACTATACCCTACTCTGCCCTACTATACCCTACTCTAACCTACCCTACTCTACTCTACTCTACCCTACTCTACCCTACTCTACCCTACTCTACCCTACTCTACCCTACTCTACCCTACCCTACTCTACTCTACCCTACTCTACCCTACTCTACCCTACTCTACCCTACCCTACTCTACTCTACCCTACTCTACCCTACTCTACCCTACTCTACCCTACTCTACTCTACCCTACTCTACCCTACTCTACCCTACTCTACCCTACTCTACCCTACTCTACCCTACTCTACCCTACTCTACCCTACTCTACCCTACTCTACCCTACTCTACCCTACTCTACCCTACTCTACCCTACTCTACCCTACTCTACCCTACTCTACCCTACCCTACCCTACTCTACTCTACCCTCCTCTACCTTACTCTACCCTACACTACCCTACACTACCCAACTCTACCCTACACTACCCTAATTTTCATTTTTGTTTTTCATAAGAACCTTCTCCTCATAATAACGAACACAACAAAAAAAAAAATTAGCAAAATCGGTCCAGGCGTTGTTGAGTTATGCGCTTACCAACACATTTTGCGATTCATTTTTATATTATAGATTCGATTTATAAATGATAATGATAACACTTTAACACGTACATTTTTTTTCGTCGATTTAACCTTGATGAGGCGCCGATGATAACAAATTCAGAAGTCAAAGAATATTTTAAAGTCCATACTATAGACCTGTAATGGTTAAATCATATAAGAAGCATGCAGATTAGTGACTCATATGAGCTTTTGAGGAAAGAACCCCACAGATCTGAATTGACCTAATAAGTCAGTGCAAGCATTATTGTCAGTATTTCTGTAGCTCAACCTAGGACTATTAAGGATGTCAAAGACTTGACCTTTGATTTGAATCTTAGATTCTGTTCATAATCTTCTACCTAGGAAATTATGAAGACAATCAACTTGAATAATGCTGAACTGATGCTGTGATACTTTCAGAGTCTATGGTTTACTAACTAAAGGAATTTCGCCCTAAAATTTCAGGCGACGTTGATTTCGTCAATTGGTTTTCTAAGGGGTTTGCCTTCGTGGGACGCCATGATGACGTAGCCATGGTTGGATATAAAAAGAAAAATGTATAGTTGACTGCATGACGAACAGCGGCAGGTGATCATCATACAGCTGCGTGCATTTACTTGCCGGCGCGAACTGGCAGCACCGTCATGGTGTCCCAATGAGGCACGAGTCCTAGGTACTCAAAGAAGCAAGTGTATGGACACTTGCGGGGTTACCATGACGTTCAATATAAGATTGTTTTAATCTTGTTTCAGTGTGGGTAAGAGATGACGCTAGACAACCTGTATAGCTCTGTCTCTTACCCACACTAAAACAAGATTAAAACAATCTTTAAACGTCATGGTCTAGGTCTTGGAACACTCCAGCATGTGAGTCTTATTTTCGATACTATTAACAGCTTGTTTTTATTTTGTAGGATCAAAACTTCATTGAAATAAAGGACTTGCAGCCAAATTCAATGTATTTCCTACAAGTGCAAACGATCAGTCAATTCGGTTTGGGAAAACTTCGCAGTGACAAGGCGTCAATTTTTTACAACACAACGAGTACAACACGAAATGGTAACTAAATAACTTAAATTTATAAATTAAAAACTCGTTTTGTAGTGTATATTTTATAACTAGCCTTTCATATTTTGATACTGCACTTAACTATATTATCTATGTATTTACATTTGAGTGCTCATTCCCACTTTCACCACCTTGTATATTACCCAAAGGTTGACTGGTAGAGAATGCTTTGTTGCATTAAGTCCACCTATATACCACTACTGTAAATGAAGTTTAAATAAATAAATAAATAATGACTGAACAGATTTCAATCAAACATGTCTAAGAACATACTACTTCAACAACTAGGAAACCGGTATTCGAATAAAAAATACTTATCGTATCCAAATCGGTTCACATGTTTAAGAGCTACGACGCCGTAGACAGATAGACATATACTTTTTGCGTCGTCGGGGGTTAAAATTCTAAAGTCATCAATAAAAAGTATCAAGAAGTTATTCTCTGTTATTTGAAAGGATCACCATAGAGGTGCTCGATCGATTTACCTACGCAAATTCGTGTACTATTTTAGTTAAGTTCAATTGGCTCATCATCAATAAAAACTCTTTTTTTTTTCTTTGAAACCCTCTCTATATAGTGTTCTTTCTGTTTACATTTTATGATAGCAATATCCGTCTGTAAACGTGTTAATAGAATTTCAACAGGTCGTTCTTATTTGTTTAATATTTATAGTAACTAAATAAATAATACATATTTATACATTCCTGATCCTGTATCCATGTTGTTCCAAATTACTGTACCTTTCCTTTTGACGTTAAAAATGTTTCCTTACCTTTGTCTTCAAACCCCATCCGAAATAACTCGAAGCCGGCGGAAGCACAAGAGTGCTGATGCTGAGCCATAATCTCCTGTCATTGGAACGGGAGAAAAAAAAAGATGAGGGGAAAAGCTTGTCTCTAAAATGATAATACTTATTAGTAATAGATTTTGATAACGGTACCTATCGCCTGCATGGAATTAATACTTCCATTGCTAGTGTTTTTTTTTACATGTTCAGGACATAAGTTATTACTCCCGGGATAATAAATATCCTACCTATGTGCTATACCAGGACATGATCCACTAACATGTCGAATTTCATCCAAATCCTCCACACACACTATTACCCATGGATAGTGTGCAAGGGCCGGGAACTGGAAGGCAAGGCAAATAAGGAATATATGTATGGTTTTAGATAGTAAAAGTCTGACACACCTGTTCCGCTATAGAGCGAGAAAGTCTTTGGTTGATACCATGAAAAAACACATCCCCTACAAACTTTTGCCTCGAAAAAATCGACTGCTTTATAGAACTATCTATCCGACTGCTAATCAATTACTGTAGCTAGACAGCTAGATCATCAATCGCATACAGGTATACATCACCATCATCATCATCAGCTTTTTTTAAATGTTCCCACTGCTGGGACTCAGGTCTCCTCTCTAGGAGAGGGAATGCGCGGTAATCCACCACGCGGGCCCAGTACGGGTTGGTAAATATGTGACATTTATTGTCCTTCGAACTTTTGGTTCTAAGACATGTCGTTTTCCTCATACATATCTACCTGCAAATTCAGTCATTCACAACGTGAAATGTCCCTCGTGCTGTTAGACCCCATTCCATTTCCTAGTTCCCGCTAACATGAAATCGATATATTAGATTCCCAGAAAACCTAATGAACATTGTACTTTCTGGAAAATTGCCTCCAGTTAGATAGGTATTCGACCTGATTCGTAGAATGTGTCAGCAGCGACCTAGTTCTGTGTTCCAATGGATGTAATAGGCAACGAAGTGCTTGCTACCTCGGCGCGCCGTCTAAATTATTTAGGCAGGCATTCCGCCGCTGAATTACAAATTGAAGAGGTTTAGGCGGAGAGCGTTGCTAGCGTACGTAAACTTCCAACGACAGGGCTATTCTAAATAGAGCGGACAACATCAGGGGCGTAGCTACTTAGTAATCAGTAATACAGGGCCCCGAGAGTACAGGGACCCCGACATGTGCAAAAATTTGTAATATATTATCCACTACCATAAATTCTGTTATTGAAAAGAAAACTTAAGTGAATGAATAATGATATTATGAGAGGATGTTTCACAATTTCAAAGCTCGCTCCGCTCGTTCTAGTATTTTCTACATAAGTTCACAATAAAAACTTAGCCAACGCTAGTCCAGAATCATACTAAAATTATAGAGGCAAAAGGTTGTGAGTGTTTGTATGTTTATTACTTCTTCACGCTCGAATAGTTGAACGGATCTGGATGAAATTTGGCACATGAGTTTTTTCACATCTTACACACCACTTGGGGTAATTTTGTACTAGCAAGCGGGTGATGTCGGTGGTAACTGCTAGTGCTTTAATACAAGAGCTCATTTTCAATCTTGACTTATTCTATCCCAGTCAGAGTAATCTCAATTTCAAGCTCGGTCTTACATATGACAAATTTCATCCATCCTTTGCTACACCCGCACGTTTTCTAGTTGGTATGGACGTGACCTATACAATTAGTCTGTTTATTTCGTTCGTGGTCTATCGAGATCACGGTCGCGCTGTCTCAGGGGACCAGTATTGTATTAGTAGGTACGGCTAATCTACATTTCTACACTGATACAATAAAGAGGTATAGTATTTTTTTTTAGATCCGATTGCTAAAATTTCACCGATAGAAAGCTGATTTATTTCTGAGTGACAGGCTATGTTTTATGTATGCTAGCGAAGCTGCAGGCAAAAGCTGGTATTGTAAAAACAGAAACCCCTTAATAAATATTAAGGGTTTTCTGTTTTTTTTTATTACGGGGCCCTTTTGCTATTAGCAAATCCGGGCGATTAGCCAATAGTGGCGTAACTACGCCACTGTACAACATACAAGACGTAACATTACATGACGCCCGTAACCCGTTATTATTCCCCAAAGGCTTAGGTTTAGGTTTTTGTATAGATACTTTAGAACTAATTTATTTTCTGTAGGTACCTATCACAGAGACTGTGTCAAGAGAAATCAAATGAGACCAATTTGAGTTAGCTTGGGAATTAAGTCATGAAATACTATTGTACATGTCTCAAATAGTGGATTGCTGAAGATCAACAATTAATTCCAATTATTCAGCATGGATGGTGCAGTGGTTGAGCGATTGCCTCTTGAGCTGCGTGTTACAGGTTCCCCCGCACAGAATAAATATTTGTATGGCCCACAGATAGGTTCCGTATCTGGATGTCTTGTATAGTGAGCTCACATAAATATGACTGTGAACGCTCCCACGATAAAGAAAAAAAAAAAAACTTTTCAATACACTTACTCAAAAACGCGCTCTTATCCCACCGCTTACAGGCACGCAATAGGCTATTTTCCGCACTAGTGCAGTAAAGTGCGCGTGCTCTCCTCTGCCATAATTTTATTACATTTATGTTATCAGGCTGGGCACGCGTTGTACCCCACTAGTCGCCGGTCAACCTCCGTTTATTAATTTCTTCGAAAGTGTATTGAAAAACGTCGTTTGATACACGTGCAAATTTACCACTGCAGCCCTCGGCTCCATAACACCCTCGCCTACGGCTCGTGCGAATTCCGCCTCGGTCGCAATGACAAACTTTGAATCAAAAGAACCTTGTATCAAAATGTATTATTTCGATGCGACGATATTATCAGCGATATTATTAGATATCAGGTAACGATTCTCGAAAACTTTAGCAATAAAACTATGATATTCTGTCCACGTTGTGAGCGTCTTACCGTCAAATAAACTTCTTATCTGGGTAAATTAACTAATTACATAGGTACATATATCCACCGATCAATCAGTTAGATTGTTTACTGGGTGTATTCAGCGAAAGTCTGTACCCATCTGAGTCAGTATCCAGCCATTCATCCTTCTTATTGATTAATGAAATAGTTATGTACTTTCTATGGTAAACGCCCTTTAAATTTGAAGTAGATACATAGATACATTGACCTTTTCTCTAATATTTCTGTGTATTCGTTCGATATTATTATTATTGTATAGGTTCGATTCTAGATAATTGGTAACGATGTTTTTAAATCCGTTTTTTTTTTAATTAAGAATGATAATAAATGGATAAGGGTCAATGGCGGCGGTTCCCAGTGGAATCTTTTTTGTTATATCTTTTTTTTGTCATTGTATTTTTTTTTTTTAATTAGAAGTAATAAAACAAAACCGGTTTTGGTTTTCAATAGCATGGTCTGGTTGTCATTGCCCCTCATTCCGAAGTTCCGAGACCCCCAGAGCCATGCGTTAAAGTAAAAGGGGGTCAATAGAGACTTAGGGGTGAATAGAGAAAAAACTTTAAAGGGTATTTTCTCGATATTTGAATATTTTTTGCAGCATTTAACTATATCAATTTATTCATGAATTGTTATTATAAAAAATCGATGCTTTGTTCAAGGCCGGAATCAAAGTGAAAAACCAAACCAAACCAAAGTTTTGTCTCTATTTACCCCGTTTTAAGGTAACATTTGGTCCTTCGAGCCGGATCGCACCTGCTATGACAAGACGTATATCTGACTCCTACCGTAATACCTACCGAACTCTTCAACGTGTTTCAGAACCAGCTCCAGAACCCCTCCAAAGACGAGAAAATAAAATCCGAGGTCTAGCCCTACACAAAATTATTTGGTACAACCACAAATTAAAAGCCAGAATCGCTTGGCAACCACTTCCCAATGTTTATGAGCAACCCGGCAGGTAACGTTGCCTTATTTACCTAAATATTTAAGTACTTTAATTACATAACTGAATCTAAATTAATTATAGATAGTTGTATACTTAGTACCTACTAACTATATTATAAAAAACTAGTTATTATAACAAGGAATCTAACTTTAATTAAGTAAAAATAATCTATAATTTTTGGCCAATCAGAAATTTAGCTGCAATTTGCAGCTATTCTGTACCTCAGAGGTAAACAATAGTAACTCCACTCCTTTGAAAATATGTTTTTTTGCACTGTTAAAATCGTAAGAACCAGTTCTACGTAATGGTATAGGGCATCAAGTCCTACGACATCTATTAAGAGAAATATCCAATCTTATATGACAAAAACATCTTTTTTTTCGATGGGAAAAATCATCCTATGACAACCCCCGCTCTTGGGCGGAGCGGGAGATAGTGTCAGACTCTTACTGACTAAAAAACCCATCCCGTTCCTTCAAGCCTTCATACCGGGGCTCGACCGCCCTTTCGGATAACCCTGGCCCCAGTAGGCTTCGACCCGGCTGGGCCCCTTCTGTTGCTGACAACTCCTTGAGGCGCGCGGGAACAGCGTGCGCCGTCGACGACTTGGGCCTGGTCCGGACAGTTACCGGACGGCCGGATAGCGAGCTACCCATTGCTCACTGTCCGCAAGCTCGCGCCTGCGGTGGCAGGAAATCAGGATCGGAATTCCGGCGGTGGCGAGAGCGCCGTTGCCTGATGCGGTCGGCCTCCTCCTTAGCGAGCATTACTGCTTCGCAGAAGTCGGCGTCCGCCTGCCACTCCTACTCGCTCCGGACCATGGCCTCGACCAATGCTCGGCGCGAAAGGTCTCCGCCGCCGATCACCCCCACGAGGACACGGCGATGCTCCGCCCAAGCAGGCCACACCGCGATTGTATGCTCCACCGTGTCCTCCGGGCGTTCCGCATAGTGGCGACACCCGGGCGGCACTTCCGCTTTAATTCGGAACAGGAACCTCCCGAACTTGCCATTTCCGGTGAGGACCAGTGATGACAAAAAAAAATATCTTGGGTATAGGACTTAAAATGATGATAAGATTGTTTACTCCTCAGGTTTACGCGCACTTAATGTTGTTCTAAACATTATTGTAATAATTCCATCTAATAATTATAAAATATACAATTGAGTTTGTTTCAATATCTTTAAAGCAATAATGTCAAAAATACATTTAAAGTTTCTATTCGCGCGTTTTTGCCTCTCCTGTAAAATTTACTTTTTGGCACATAGGTACTATTGTTTATCTCTGAGGTACAGTATTTACCTACCAACTTGGTCAATGAAAAATCGTGGCTAATGAGTAGGTAAGGCATTTTTAGATTCGAATCCTATATTTTTAACAGATCCGGTTCACCAATTGAATAAATAAAATTCAATAAACAAGCACGTCAAGTAGACATCTTTCCGATAAGCTATTTACCTAATTAGAAACAATTTGATCAGTTTCCATTATGATCGGTTAATAATATTAGAAGGTTTCCATTGAAATCTTTTTCTTATTATTGTTGATAGGCTTGTGTTTGACCACCATCTCACCTGATGGTAAGCGATGATGTGGTCGACGATGGAACACGCTGCCCTCTTCAATCTGCCAATCTTTGAAAATCAAAGCCATACAAAACAATTAGTAATTAAATAATATTTTACTATTAATTTTTATTATGTTGCAGATACTACGTCCACTGGATTGCTACAAAATGTAACAACCCGAAAAAACTGCGCAAAGAAGGCCTAACCGCTACTACCGAGGTAATTATTTTTAATAATACACAACAAAACATTGCTTCATTTTCAAACTATTATCCGTATTTCGACAATTATTTACGCGCATTTTTTTTATAATTTATTTCAAAATTGGGAACTAAATGAAGTTGGCAGCAAGTAAAAAGTGCGGTAAAACTTAATGTTGCCACAAGTAACAGTGACTATGATTTTAGTAGAAAAAAATTATTAATGTTTTCTATTACTTTTATCTGTTTACAGCTAACTACGTTTGACCTTTACGAGTTGGATTATCATTGCAATTATAAGGTGAATGTCAATTCATTGCCACGAGTAAGAACACCCGATTCAGAACTTACTTTGAATGTTCCTGGCTGTGAATATTTCAAACGAAAAGTTAATACTACTACGATCAACTGTGACGCTTAACTAAAACATTTATTATTATGCAGATAGAAGAACTGACTACAAAGAATACTTAGCGTGGAATCTTTAGAAACAAAAACGGTACAGTAGTACCTACTAAGTAATCTTTGAAGTTTTTCCAAAAAATGTTTTAGTAAATTTGAATTGATTTAAGACATTCAAAAGATTTTCAAGTGTTTAGTATTGTAAGAAAATATACATAAAAGTAAGTAATAGTAGTACCTATATAGCAGATACATTCAGTATTTTCTTGGAGACAAAAAATAAAATTACTACTATCACGAGTGATAACTATGTTTTATAATTATGATTAAATGATATGACTATGGTATTTTATTTATAAAAGATTGTTTGTACCTAATTAATAAAATATTACCTCCGAAAAGTTTTATTTTTATGCATTTTTATACTTCACTGGTTTAGTAATGTAATCATAATATAAGCAAATTATCACAAAGCTCGATTTCTGAACTTTCTCTTCTACAGTATAAACATTGCGTTTCACTTAAGAGGTTCCTTTGCCGTGCTATATTTTTAGCAATGAGATTACTTAATATTATGGAGATA
Organism: Mythimna albipuncta; assembly: GCA_929112965.1. NCBI lineage: Eukaryota > Metazoa > Arthropoda > Insecta > Lepidoptera > Noctuidae > Mythimna > Mythimna albipuncta. The sequence goes on from OV815969.1 coordinate 17,501,409, forward strand.
CTGAAATTTCATTACTTTTAACCCCTGAGACCCCTTAAATAGGTATAAATACTAATAGGGAAAAATGGAAAGGTTGCTTATTTTCGAAATTTACAGACTACTTTATGAAGAATTTCTTATTAACATTCTTAGATACATAACCAATAAATAAAACACTCAAAATTTTAATATTCTACGCGGACTTTTAACAATTGCCTTATTTTTTTTTTCAAATTTCTTTTGGAAACTGTAAAAACTATTTTTGAATAAAGCATACAAAGTTGGGCCCCATTTTAATTATCCTGCAATTCTTGCAAATAACGAAAACGCCATGCCGCTATATCGTACCTCTCCGTCCAACAACTTCCTTTTAGACTTGTTTTTTTTTTAATAAAGTCCCTTTCCCCTCATTTATTCTCTTTGTAGTGGTGCGACTACCCTTAAAATCGATTTAGTTTCACATTACGTGCAAAAAATTGAGAAGAGTAGGCAACTCTTCATTTTCTCTTCTTTTTTCTGTAGACAGACAGCGGAGCCAACATTACGGCAAAGTAACCTCTTAAGTGAAACTCACTGTACTTTTACCTACTCAATTTTCAAAGACAAAATTTTGTCTTTTCCATTTGGACTCAGCCCGTAGCAGCTAGGAGTTCGGATTACGTGGAACTTAATCTATACAAATAAATCAAAATCAAATGTATTTTTATATAATATAATGACACGCCAACAATCATTCGCAAATTTAAATTATAAGATTCATTTTTCAAATGAAGAAAGAATACTGTGGTAAATTATTATAAAGAAATTGGAAGCTTATTAAAAAATAAATTACATTAGAACTAATTAAAAATAAGCATTGAATTAATAACAATAAATTAAATTGAGAATTTGATTGAAATAAAATTAATTTCAAAATTACTTAATACATATTAAAATGTCAGTGAGATAAAATGAAAAAAGTATACATTGAGACTTACATCTCAAATAGAAATTGCAAAAATATAAAACTATATTATAAAAATGTAGTGAATATTGTTACAAAAGAAATTAAATTAAAAACTGTTGATAATGACTTCAATAAAACGTTTAATTTTATTCAGAATGTTGGAAAATTAATCGAAGTTGTTAGTGTGTGTGCTGAGAATGTTGTGACTACACAAAAACCGGAATAAAAAAGTTGAACAATCAAGATCTATTCTATTTTTAGGCATTTCAAATGTTTCCGTTTTAAAATTAGATCTGTTAGAGGTATGTCGGAGCAAGGTAAGTACGTTCTTCAAATTATGAACCATCCTAAAAAGCAAAACTGAATTTGAGCAACTTCTTCGTTGCTTTAAATGGTCTTTTTAGATATTTTACGTCTAGATTATTCTGGCCATTGCCAGCAAAAAGGTACTGTTATCTTAATCTTCATCACACAACGTTCTCTTACTATTTTGCGAAATAAAACTTTGTTTGAGAATCTGATTCTTATTTTATTCACAAGTTGACTCATAAAACTTCCAATATCGTTAAATATAAATGAATGTAGATTTTCAATTATTTGACATGGCAACAATTTGCCTCTCCATCGATTCGCAGCTAACTTCATTCTGGACATTTGCAACCCTCAGAATGTCAAAAGTAAATAAAAAGAATATTTTGTGAAATACATTTAATTTACTACAATGATTACACTTTTTGCTAATATTTACTGACCTGCACCTATTGTGTTTTATTTACTATCTTTCACACCGTTAGTGTTTTTCAAAAGTGTCGTTTACAAGTCTTATTGGAAAATTCGCGAATGAGATCATTTTACTGTGTAAAATGAACATTTTATATCTGGGCTCAGATATTAATATCCTACTCCAGTTTCAAGTGCAAGACTTCCTACTGAAATATCATTGGGTGTTCATTTAATATTTAGTGATTTCATAAAACGTGCGAATCGTCTGAGGGCGTAACCACTGCTCAGGCGGGTTGAAGGCTGTGTTTAAAATGATATTTTTTTAATATTTTCTGAAACGTAGCGAACTGTGTTTGTGTGAAAAATGGCTGAGGACGAAGTGCTTTTCGACGATGTGTACGAGTTGTGCGAGATTATTGGCAAGTAAGTAAATATTGCATTTTGATTAATTTATAAGTGAACTATCGCGCGATGTGCATTCGCGCTCGCACAGGTAATCGTCTATTTTCCGCCTCAGGTGTGCTTGACCTGGGAAACTGGGAAGTTTTCCAGCTTATGACAAATATTGTGTTACTCAAACACTTCAAACTTACATTTTCCTGATATAATTTACTTCAGGTTCTTATTAGAAACATCTACAAATTCTTATTTGAGATATTACTTAATCGAATATTGTCAAATAAAATTATAGAAAGTCACATGTTCAATTTTATTTACTTCTAAAATTAAGTACTGCTTTTAATAAATTTATGGACAGAGCTGTTATTTATGTAGGCCCAATACATTATTCATCTGCCAATTTCCACATTATTTTGGACCGAGAATAGGACTAACTAATGAGCATACATGATACCTAGGTATCTAATTACTTTGTATTTATTAAGTATATTAATTATAATCAAAAAGAAAAAATACATGACATGTTACTTATTAAAAAGTATGGATAGGTAAAATATTATCAATTTATAATAAAAAAAGTGTAAAAGTAATTTTTAAACATATTTGCAAAAAATAAAACTTTAGAGAAAGCCCTCCACTGTGGACCATTGCCATATCCACACTTGCTCTCAACTAAAATCAGCTGGTTATAAAAGGGTAGGTCCTAACTGTGAAAATAAAGTCTTGTAGTTACCAGTTATTGGACACATGCTTAAATCTGCCAGACTGTATCTTCTATACATCTATAAATATAAAAAAAAATTGAAGTGTCTGTTTGTAATATTGAAATAACTGCTTTTTACTACATGCTTATGAATATAATATATACGGTACATACCTACACCAAAATACTTTTTTTTTGCAATTTTTGTCTGTCTGGCTGTTCCTGGATAATCTCTGAAATGGCTGGACCGATTTTGACGGGACTTTTTTGGCAGGTAGCTGATGTAATAAGAAATAACATAGGTTACTTTTATTTTGGAAAAAAATAATTCAAAATCCTGTAGTCCACACGAACAAAGTCTCAGGCACAGCTTGTTTATAAATAATAGTAATTACTAATATTCCATAAAACCTGTCTAAAGGCCCTCTATGAGTTGACTTTGGTCCTTCTCATGCATTCCAAAGGTCCAGGACCATAAGTACTGAGATATATAATGATAATAATAGCCTTATTGTTTTGAATTGACTCTCTTGTTTTCGTTTTTATTATTTATTTATTTATTATATATACTTTATTGTACACTTACATATATACAAAAGAAAACCAAAACTAAAATATATGTATAATGGGTGGTCTTATTTTTTTTGTATGTCTCTTAACCATGCCTCCTGGTTCCTGGTGAAGGCATTGTCTAGCTGTTTCCACTATACTTAATCACAAGCACTCTCCTCCAGTTAGGGCCCACTATAAATTTCAAATAATCCTCCTATCTCATCAGTGGTTTTTTTTTGGACTGTATCATCTAAAACTGATCATTTGTGTCATCAAATAGATCTGTATGAATTTAACCTTTCAATCGTGGAAATCACAGACACAATAGTAAGACAATAGGTGGGCGAATGCCGGCATTCGCTTGGGCTTTAATGAATTAAATCTATACCAATCAACATTTAGGTATGTCTTTTTATCAATTCTTACAAATTAGACTTCCAAGATTTTCCTGTTGAGAGATAAATGGTTAATTGTTTAATACAAAGACATTGTTATCGCTTTGTTCAATTATCACTAATCATAATAATTGCTAAGCTGAACAGGTGCACATTAAATCAGTTTCTGCAATATGTTGGTTCTTTTTATTAGCAATGCGCTTTTGCTAACTGATCAGATTCAGTTGCACTAATTAAATTGTTAATTTTATTGGCCTAAATTCATACCTGATTCATGACATAACTTATACATATTCATGTTTATAAATACTGGAAAGTGATATCAAGCTAGTTGGTTGAATTCTTTAACTTAAACTAATGTTATTGCCCGAACTAACTGTCTACCCAAAGGTCTTTTCTTTGGTATTGTTCCGTTGTTGAGCTTGTTAGTAGGTATGCTACACAAACACTGACAAATGTTTATACTTGCACTGACTGGACAGGTCCACTGAAATCTGTCTAATTCTTTCGTCAAAAGACTTTAGACTCTAATCTGCATGGTTTTCATATAATAATAATAAAGCAGTTCTTATGGACGCGGCTCGTATCGTTAGGAGGTTCCTTTCTTTGGAGCCCTAACCACCGGTAGCTTGGACCCTGTTCCCGATACCTGTGGGATACTGTTTTTTATATTTTTAAATGTTTTATTTTTATTGTTTTTTAAGAAATATTTAAAAATATATATGTAAAAAAATGAATGAAGGAGATAATAATAATAATTTATTTATTTTCTTTCCACAAATTACACAGAAATGAAACAGACAGTGTACAATCAGAATAGTGAAATTAATTTGTGGAATACTGGTGCCTAACCGAAGTTTTAAAAAAAAACCTGAAAAATCTGATTGAAACATACATTTACTGTATTGACTTTAACTGAAACGCATATCTATGCGGTGCACAATGGTCTTTTTGACAATTGTCTAATTATGTCAAAGAAAAAGTTGAAAGAGATTTTGACCTTTGAGTTGGTTTTAACGTTCCTTCTCATGATTGTCACCTAGGAAACACCAGCCTTATCCAGTTTTATTTCTCATTTGTTATTAAACCACCTACATTGTGTGATCTGTCATAGGTTTTATTTTTTTTAGACATTAAAAGTAACTCATTTTTCTCATGAAGTAAGCAAAAACTATATAATATCACCTGCTTTCAATCTGTACACATTCTTCTGCGTTTTCCTATTTTATCCCACTGTTAGGTAAGTCTCAACTTTTCCGCACAATTCTAACTTTTATGCAGGCCAGTCTGTTCAGTAGGCATCAAGCCCAAATGACCAAATTGTTATGCATCAGCTGATCCATTTGAAGATCTATCAACGGTAAGGATGGTATATATCCTGTTAGGATGTACGTACACTGTGTATAAATCCATTAAAATCTGACTTATAATTTCTACTTTGTTTGTTTTTTACTGTTTAATTGTATAGTATTTTTCTGAAGATTTCACATTAATTGACCAATTTTTTTTTATCTCAATTGGTTATCTATAACATAAAAGCGAAATGTCACTCACTGATTAATCATGAAAAGTCAGAAACTAAAACACCTACCTACCTACAAACTTAAAATTTTTCAGGTAAATTCCTTATAGGGTGCACAATGCGTTCCAAATGAGAATAGGATCGCCCGCCATGTTGTGACGTCACGATTTACTGTCAAATCGAGGAAAGAAATTTTTAAACATTAATTAATTTAAAAAAAAATATTTATGAACTGTGAACGAAAAAAGTTTAATCAAAATCCAGTTCTTCAATTTAACTCATCTCTAAGTTCTTAAATTTTGCTAAAATTTCTTCGATTTGACAGTACGACGAGACGTCAAAACATAGGAATCGGTTCTATTCTCATTTGGAACGCGTAGTAGACGTCCGCTTAGAATGGATTTCCGAAATTCACCCCTTAAGAGGATGAAATGGGGAAGAAAGGAGGTCAAAAAGCCAGTTGGTCAAATACCGACTAATATTTATTTGGTTAGGCTTGATATTATACAAGGTCAAGGACCGATTTGGTCCTAATATTCATGAGAATTTTGTATTTACAAAATAAAATTCTTTCTCTTATTTTTTCTGTGATAGAATTTGTTTTGATTAAGGTACCTATTTACTCACTCATTATTATTTCTAAGAAAGAAAATGAATACCATGTAGGTGTATATCAGTTTCTTAATAGCACTAAATAAAAAGTTAATGGAATCACCCTTATACTGCCTATTGTACTACAGTGCAGGTCAAAATATGAAGTCTAATTCTTGACTTTGATAGGATTACAAACCTTATTTCTATGATTTTAATGTTCATATTAGTATAAGCTTAAATATCTTTAAGCATATGCTCACTAAACATCTATGTAATGTTCAAAATCCTCTTCAATAGTTCCTTAGCAAAGTGGAGACAATGAGATATTATGTGACTTTCCCCCTCAGCTTCAAAAAAAAAAAAACGATTTATCAAATATTTTTCTCCTCTCTGTCCGCCTTTCTCTTATGCCGTCTGTCCCTGAATATTTAACACTATGTTGATGTTGGTTAGTTGCATAATACCACTGAGACTGCTTCACTAGTTAGATTTATGAATGGCATACCTAAAAGAATTTAAATGTATTGTTTCAAGGGGACCGTTCAGCCTGGTCCGTCGCTGTGTGCACCGGCAAACTGGTCAACAGTTTGCTGTGAAGATTGTCGACGTAGCTCGCTTCACTGCCAGCCCTGGACTTAGTACTGCGGGTAAGAATATTCTTATAATATATATTGTTAAGGTTATGTTATTTGGTGAAGAATATACTATGTGGGTAGACAGGCACCACTGTTGACCCTTTAAGGAATAGGGTAGTGTCCAGGGTCAAAATAATTACATTTTATTTAGTCCGTATTTTAGATCGTAAATATATTGGACACGTATTTTTTCTTTTTTCGATTAAGCAAAAAATAACAAAGATATAGCCCATTAAAATTACGTGTGACGTCACCCCGTGCGAAAAAATGTAGCACGGCGTGACGTAACTTTAATGGACCATATCTTTGTCATTTTTGGTTTAATTTACAAGTAAAAAAATACGTGTCCCTTATTTTTGAATAATCAAAAAGACGGACTTATTACATTTTTTACAGCCACTAGCCTATTCAGGCGTAGTATCATGTCTAACGCGATTGCGGTTGCGAAGCGTTCCGGTGCGGTTCAAACAAATTCTACGCGATGCGTCAGCTTAGTCCTAAGTGCTCACGAAGTGACTGCTTTGGTGCTATTTATACAAAACAAGTCCCGCACCGCAAATTTTCGCTTGAAAATATCGAAACTTTAGTTTCGTTTCGCAATAGAGTGTCATTTGTTTGTTCCATTTACGTCACATCGCTTCGCATTCGCCGTCTTGTTGGATCGCCTACGTGTAAGGCTGATGAAATTTTATTTAGTTGCCCGTTATTAGTCTGACAAAGACAAAATATTGGCTTCCATACTTTTACAGTACAGGTTGATTATTGTGGAAGTCCTCTAGCTCAAAAGTCAGTAATACTCATCTTGATAGGATCTAAGGCCACTAGCTTTTTCCAAGCGTTCGCGTTTATCGAACACTTGCAACAATGAGCCAGGGACATGTTACGCGTTCGTGACGTGGTCGTCGTGGCGAGTTTCTTAATGCATACGTTCGTCGCAACATTAACGTTACATTTTTTGGTAACATGTACAACGTTAACGTCGTATCTGCGTAGCTGCGTCTCTCCGCAGATGTTGCCGCAACGCCAACGCGTGGGATAGCGGCCTAAGACTAATAGTTATTTTGTGGCATTTTTAATTTTAATTTCTAGCGAGTTTTTAATAGATTGGCTTTCGTTTTTGTACCTAGCATAGGGCCGTACAATTAAAGAAAAATCTAAATCCAACTCGCAAGTTAGGCCCTGGACATGAACACAAGTCAATAATATTTCCACATTAGATGGGGGCTTGCGGATGACGACCGAACCATGGGTAACTCACCGTCCGGTAACCGTTTGGACCGAGCCCGTGTCGTCGACGGCGCGTAGTATTCAACGCGCACCTCAAGGAGATGTCAGCAAAACCTTGGGGCCCAGCAGGGTCGAAGCCTACTGAAGCCATAACATTGTGATGGATCGCTTTGAAAAAAAAAACTGTGGTCCAGGAACGAAGTCAAAGAAGCAACATAGGAGTGGATTATAGTCAGTAGAAGTCTGACACCTCCCGCCAGTCATTTGATTATATTCCACATAAAAAAATATCAATACTTACGTATAGCAATGATACAGGAAACGGATTGTGGGCACACAAACAAATTATCGTATATTCTTGGCATCGAAAGTGTTGAAGAAACGTTTCATCTATGAATTTTGTTTTCAGATTTGAAACGTGAAGCTACAATATGTCACATGCTAAAGCATCCTCATATTGTGGAGCTGTTGGAGACATACAGCTCCGAAGGGATGCTATACATGGTGTTTGAATAGTAAGTTAATTTTTTTTACTACTTTTTGATACCTATTTTCAATGTTATGAAATTGATTCATAGCAATCGGATGTCGATGGATGCGGGTCGCACAGGACCGTTCATTGTGGCGACACTTGGGGAGGCCTATGTCCAACTGTGGACGTCTTTCGGCTGAAATGATGATGATAGACGTCAACTTGGTTGTGCAGGGACATATGAATATTTGTAATTAAACTGGTTATAGTTTATAAGAAAGGTAGCTGTTCATAGGTAGGTATGCTCTAAAATATTATGAAGGGTTTTTTTTTTAATTCTCCTCCAAACATGTTGCTACAAATTTTATCTTTGTTGATTTTTCGTTGACATTACTTTTAGTGTGTGTTTTGTCAATATGTTTTTCTAGTATATGTATACTAACTGCTTCATTGGTCTCGTGACTGCAAGCGCGGCTTCTGAGCGCGTGGTCGTGGGTTCGATTCCCGTGTCGGGCAAAAAAGTAATTGGTTTTTCCATTACGAATTATTTGTAACAGCCTGGAGTTAGGAAGTTAGAATGACACTCCCGTGCCTTCGAAAGCACGTAAAGCCGTTGGCCCTGTACCTGATCTTTCTCCGGTCATGTTGGATTGCCATCACATCGTGTTATGAGAGTAAAGGAACAGAGAATGCAACTGTGTTTGCGCACGCACTAGTGCACTATAATATCTCTTGCGTACATGATTAATCTCTGGTAGGACTGGCCACCGTGATCGAAATACGGTATCCCGGGAGGTTATACCTTAAATAAAAAGAAACTGAATGGATTTTTTTATATTTTCAGCATGGATGGCTCTGATCTCTGCTTTGAAGTAGTACGCAGAGCTACCGCCGGATTTGTGTACAGCGAAGCTGTTGCATGGTGAGTTATTACATTACTTACTAGCGGCCCGTCCCTGCTTCGCACGGGCAATAAATATAGCCTATGTTACTCAGGGTGAATGTAGCTTTCCAATGGCGAAAGAATTTTTGAAATCGGCACACTAGTTTTTGAGTATTCATTACAAACATACAAACAAAAATACAAATTTTCCCTCTTTATAATATTAGTGTAGATATACTATTGCATCTGCTTGATATTGGATTGATATTCGATACTGAACATTATTGCTACTGACGTAGATACATTTCACTGCAGGCTGCCGAGGTTCACTGAAGCAGCACTAAAGTGCATTAAAAATTAAACGTTATTACAGGATAATTAATATTTTATTGTAAGTTTGTTGTTTTTTGATCTAATAGTATAGTTAATGTACTTTATTTGGTTATTTCGTTATATACATTTAATGCAGTAGTTGGTAATAGCATCGCATTGACGTTAATTGGTGTTATTTACGTAATTTTAAATAAATAAATAATAATATGAATATATATATTATACCAGTGTTCCTCAAAATGTTTGCCGCTCACCGGTGTACCATGGTGAATACTGTGCCTTGGAAAATGCGGTTATCTCATGAAGTTAATAGACAGACCGAAGAAAAACGTCGATCTATCTAGAGACTGGGTTCGAAATACATTCTCCGAGGGCATATATGACTCTTAGGTGGCTATCGAATAACGAGCAGTGAAAGAAATGTAAACTAATCAGTGTACATTTCTTTACTAACTTACAATTTTCAGAAATTCGTTTTTGTTTCGCTAATTAAATCTCAAAAAAATGATTTTTCATTTATGTTTATTGCCTTGATCACACGTACCAAGTAAAAGGGCGAGACAGTAAAAGTTGCTCAGCAGAGACAGTGACGTAAGCGAGTTGTAGAAATAAGTGCTCGGCCGAGCACTTGGCGCTTTGTTTATACGTACCGAGTATTCGACCGAGAGCACTGTCTCGCCCGTCTACTCGGTTCGTGTGATCAAGGCATATGTTATAAAAACGGCGTGTTCGCAAATCATAGAATTGATTCCTTCAACTCTTCTTTGTCTTTATTTTCTTTTGTTAGGTGTGGGACAGAACAAATTAACGAAAAAAATATAAATATTAAATATTATAACAAATGATTTTTAGGGTTCCGTAGCCAAATGGCAAAAAACGGAACCCTTATAGATTCGTCATGTCTGTCTGTCTGTCTGTCTGTCTGTCCGTCCGTATGTCACAGCCACTTTTTTCCGAAACTATAAGAGCTATACTGTTGAAACTTTGTAAGTAGATGTATTCTGTGAACCGCATTAAGATTTTCACACAAAAATAGAAAAAAAGCAATAAATTTTGGGGGTCCCCATACATAGAACTGAAACTCAAAAATTTTTTTTTCATCAAACCCATACGTGTGGGGTATCTATGGATAGGTCTTCAAAAATGATACTGAGGTTTCTAATATCATTTTTTTCTAAACTGAATAGTTTGCGCGAGAGACACTTCCAAAGTGGTAAAATGTGTGTCCCCCCCCTCTAACTTCTAAGATAAGAGAATGATAAAACTAAAAAAAATATATGATGTACATTACTATAAAAACTACCAACGAAAATTGGTTTGAACGAAATCTAGTAAGTAGTTTTTTTTTAATGCGTCATAAATCGAAAAAAAATACACTATTATTAAAACATCGATCAAAATTACAACACATTACAAGAACTTTTATATTATGTTACTTGCTGCTACGGAACCCTTCATGGGCGAGTCCGACTCGCACTTGGCCGGTTTTTTGTTTTTGTACCTTATCTGATTCTGAACTGCAAACAAAAAACGTTCGAATATGTAATTGAATACCACGATCAACTTTGGAGCATTCTTTAATGGTAGCCACACACGTTCTAACAAGTATACTGTAAAGTCAACAAGTATACTGTAACGTGTGTTGGAAGATGCTTGCGCAGTCTGTGATCATTTTCAAATAACATGTATTTGCACCAGTTTAGACTTGCGAAAGTATACTGGAACGTGTGTGGCTACTATAAGACAATTACTCAGATATTCGTCTCCTCCTTTCCAGCCACTACATGCGCCAGATCCTGGAAGCGCTCCGCTACTGCCATGAGAACGACATAGTGCACCGCGACGTTCGACCTCACTGCGTGCTGCTGGCTGGTCGCGACAACTGCGCGCCCGTCAAACTGGGAGGCTTCGGAGTAGCTGCCCAGTTGCCTACGCCGACAGCCCATCGAGCCCCGCCTGGTAAGGAATTTTATCTATTATATACTAATTGTACACACAGTAAGAAACATTTTGCAAAAACAAATGTAAAATGTGGGTACTTAAACACTGAGGAGAAAGACTTTTACATTGAGGGTTAGCTAAAACTGTCTTTGTGAACGCACTGTGATGATTAAAGCGACAGTTCACAAATTTTAAAACAATAAATCAACATTTATCGAGTTTTCGATTTGAGTTTGATTTGTTGCTTCTTAAAAACAACATGTAATGTGATCAGTGTAATATAATCTGTGTTCAATTATAAATCACGAAATTAAAAACAAATGGAGACAATTTTGACCAATGCCATGTCGCAACGCAACTAAGAGTAATTCAACAACACACAACATTTACACGAATTGAACGCGACGCGGTGCCTTAGTATAAAGTAAGTCACCGCACCACAAGAGTTCGCGCGAAAATATTAAACCAGCTTATTGCGACCGCTTCGCTTCGCGCATCGCCGCACCGCACCAACGTGCGGTTTATCACGTAGACCACCGCAGTAGAGAGTCAATTGTTTATACCACCTGTGCCGTGGCATTTAGAACATGTTCTTTTTTTTTTTTTGTAATATAGCTTTTTGTAAAGTTCTCAAAGTTTTTGGACCCAGTAGGTTACCACGTTTATGGCGGCGTCAGTGGTGTTTTGGTCCTTTAAAGTGCAGGTGTAGGGACCCTATTATGGGCACTCTAATAAGTGGGCTATCGTCTGGTCAGGAGCACCGCGCCCGCACTGAGTGTCGGAGGGGTCTTTAGTCCCCCACATTGTCAGGTTGTGCAGCGGCCTACTAGGGTGCCTCGTCTATTATGATATCGCTAACCTTTGCATTGCAATGTGGCATTAGATGATATATTAGATTTTTATATTGAGCGTTCAGCCACGAAAATGTTGAATGGCAATTTAAACACCAGTAAAAATAAGTTACACCCACTGATCACTTTGCATGTTCTTATTAAAACATTCTTTTACCTACCAAGTTGATGACAGTAGGTTGTGATTACGCAGAACTGGTGATGGACACTCGCCCGCTTATGGGTCCAATGGGCCAAGCGTATCTCAAATCAGACGAGTACGGTAAGACAAGGAGATGGTGCCCTAATGCATGGACATTTGTGCCTCTACCATCTGCACTGTGTCTTCATTTTTATCATGGATTTATGAGGGATATAAGGTCTGAAACAATGTGCGATAAAAAACTTTGTTGTAAATCGATATTAAATAAAAGATAGAATTAAATTGGATTTAATTGCGACTAATATGGGACATACAAAAACGAATACGTAACCGAGGGTAAAATCAAAGAAACAGTGGGATTGTTGATTGATATTAGTTAAAAGGAAGTGTCGATTAATAGAGAAGGGTGATTATGAATGCTGCACCGATCTCAAATTAATTGGAATATGGACTATGCTGTTCGTTAGTCAAAATCTCAGAAACAGCTCGCCCGTCTTGCTTAAAAAAAGTTAGGAATACCCACTGTTAAAAAAATTGTAATTAAGTGTGGAAATTGCCTTTTAAAGGTACGAAGTAATGATTTCTCGGGGGCGGAGCCGCGGCCGGCAGCTAGTCATAAATAAATTAGGTATACGCCGGTTAAGTGTTTGATTAAAGAAATCCTCACATATCATAAGACGCGCACGACACGTCCATTAATATTATAAGTTGACACGCGAAGTCCGCGTGTAGTGTCAATTTCATTTAAACTGAAAAACAAATCTTTAGAACATTCTAGATTTCTGGAGATTAGTCTTAGTTGTATTTAATTAAAGTATCAGACAATCTGCACAAAAAATGGTGTAAAAACTACACGCGAGTTAACGATAAAATTAATTGCGGTATTATCTTTTGGAGCTTTTCACTACATTAATTAGCAGCGTCTCACACGTTTCATCAATCAGTGACAAACGACGCCGACGGTGCATGATTGCTTAAAAATGTGTTTTGTCTTGAAAATTCGAGGCTGATTTTAATAAATAAATTGTGAGAAATATAGCATATGTTGCCAAAACTAATAAAAAAAAATAGGATAGGAAGTTAGAAAAATCCGGAAAATTCTGTTAAAAAACAGGATGCAGTAATAAAGGTGTAATAGTTAAATTAAAATGTAGTGAAAATAGGTTAAATGAAATTCAAGTACTCGCCCAAAATTTTCTTTCGGTCATCATATTTTTTAATAATTTGCGTTGTGCTTTTGTTTTAGAACAGCACGGTAGCGCCACTTGCGAGCCGCGTCTTGTAACGGAAGCGCGTGAATTTTAAAATACATGACATTTGATAATCAGGGCATTTTAGAAGCCCGGAATGCTGCTTAAAAACTATCCAGAGGTCTAGATGGAGCTAGACTAGGTTATACAGGGTACATAGCTCCATCCCTCTTTCACATTCGCACGACTGACATTTAAAAACGTCATGGTGAGGCCCTGACATTTTAAAATGTCACATCTAGACATTCCAGGATACTACAAAAACTAGGACATGTCCTGGAAAAACAGAACGGTTGGCTACTGTAGTGCAGTATTATATTGTGCATTGTTACAAAAGACCCATTATACCTTCTAATTCCATGATATCACCATGTGTCTCGTACGACAGACATGTCGCTTCCAATCACAGTTGTAACCGATTATACGTATTGGCACTTTTTGTTCATAACACCTTGTTTTGATCATCGTTCCCCGTACTAGTGTTGAGTGTACACTTACAGTATCTACCATACATTTGTCAGGCCTAATAAGTGATACAATTAACCCCTAATGCGCTTATGTTCTCATATCGAACGTAAAAAAGCAAGGTATTTTGATTATAGACATACACTGTTCGGCTGACGTTTCGAGCGTTGTCTCATGAACAGAGGTTGGAATAGGTTGTTATAACATAACATGTATATTCAGGGTTATTTGTAAAACATTAACAATCTTGCAAGGCTGAAATACTATCACCATAAACAACAACTTTTGTACATAATTGTAACATAATTTACTAAAAACAAACCTTCAAGATTTCGTTGTTCCATCTAACACATTTCTACTTTGTATTTTACTAAAACTGTTACGCGACGCAAGCGCATCAGGCACCGCTACCGCCCGATCCCGATCCCCTCCGCCCGATCCCCGTTCCCCTCCGCTATTGTACTATCGCTTGCTTCGCATAGACTACGTAATATTTAGAACGTTCAATTTAAATATTTTTGTTTTTGTATAAATATCTAATGAATTAAAATATTTAATTTTTAAAGTCATAGCACAAAAGTTGTTGTTTATGATGTTAGTAACATAGTCCAGAGAGGTTGCCTGTGTTTTATAAAACATAACCCTGTACAGGTTGTAATATTATGTATTTTATTTACGGGCCTTAGTTGACAATAAAGAAATAATAACAATAGGTAAGGTTTTACAGGCTTTAGTTGCCTGAAACTTCCATGAAGTTTATAAAGTTCTAAAAAATCCCGGAATCATATACCACATAGACATACGATTAGATTCTGGGCTTTATAAAATTGCAAATTACTTATTGCGCTTTGCGTCGTATATTTACGACCAAATATTCCATTTCGTATCAACTCTATAATTTTCAGTATCACAAAAGAACTTTAGTTTTTAAGAATAGCGATGATGCTGTATCACTTATAATGTGTAACTATTTTCACGTAGTTTGTAGTAGTGATTTAAAACAAAAAAAGGCGTCACTAACCCGTATTATGTCCTACGCTTTACACACAAGCTTCAAAGTAGAGTAAATGGTATAGAAAACAATATCAAATGAATGTAAATAAATAAAAAAAATGTAGGTAATGTTGACTTGGTAAGAACTAATTTGGTGACTAAAAATGCAGTGATACACGCAGTCAATTTATTCGTGCACAGCCTTTATAAATTTTTTTGATGCACTTATCACGAAAATAATTTAATTTTATCTGTTTTTTAGCTCTTGTTCGGTGGCGGAAAACTTGCTACTGCGATGTGTTTAATCTCCATCCTTTTGCTTTTACTATCATTTTAATCATTTCTATAATTTGACCGCACGGTGCAGTGGCGGAGCGATTGGCTGCTTCGCTGCGTGTTATGGGTTCGATTCACGTACGAAATAAATATTTGTTTATCTAACAGATAGTTGTGCTGGGTCTAGATGTCTTGTGAATGTGGGTTTACATGTTTGTGAACGCACCCACGATATAGAAATAATTCTTAGTATTGGGCAGTTTTCTAGAAGTAAAAGAAAAGAATTTCATACTAACTCAAAAACAGTTGAGTGAATCTACAATTTCATACAAAAATTTTTGCACACTGAGACTGTTGGCTGTTTATAAATAAAAACTATACACGTTCATTTAACACTTATTATGACATAGGACATCTTTAAAATAAAAAATCACATCACATACTCATCCTACTGTCATCAATTTTCGCAGTCGCAAGTTATTTAATAACAATTTCTTTATCACATAATGGACAATGTTTTTTTGTTTTACCTCGTGGTCTTAACATGCACACCTAGAAACACTATATGCTAAATACTTTAAAATCTGTTGGTACCCGTTGTATAAAGTTTAATATAAGGTGACATATGTGTCAATTTAACAAAATCATTTCCATTATTATCGAATTGACATTACACTAAGGGTCCTTTTATACCGTAACTGTTCCTGGTACCACCCTGTACTGCTCCATTGTAATACAGATCTAATAAATAGTCCAATAGGAATTCGGCTCATCTAAAAAATATGCCAAACTCTAAATACTAAGCAAGCATGCTCCATCATCGACCATATCATCGCTTACCATCAGGTGATATGGTGGTCAAACGCGAGCCTATCAATAAAAAAAAAAACACATAAAACGGGTACCTCCATATTTTTCCCCATCCTGTGTTGACTAACATAAATGTAATACGCAACTTTTATAAAACACCACGCCTCAACTTGAAGATTTTCCAGGTCGCATCGGAACTCCACATTACATGGCCCCGGAGGTGGTGTCGAGCCAGCTGTACGGCAAGCCGGTGGACGTGTGGGCGGCCGGCATACTGTTGCATGTCCTGCTGGTTGGCTACCTGCCTTTTACTGGGACTAAGGAGCGACTATTTGAGGCTATTTGCCGTGGACGTTTGCGGGTAAGATGTTTTTGAATTACGATTACGAGTCTTCCTTGAGTTCTGGATGGTCTATTCATTATGTATGATGTATGACTTGTCCTAAACTCGTTAAAAGATAAAGGCCCGTTTTGACATTTGAGAAAAAACCCTAGAATGTAACTTGGAACGAAACTGAAAGAAAAAATAAAATAATAATAAGAGGTCCGGTGTAGTTGAACCTATTTTAGTAGTAGCTACACTACACCGGACAAACCGCTAGGAAGTCAAAATAGAAATATCATGGCAAAAGACTTTGCCATCAGTCAGCGCTAATGTCTAAATCGCAATACCTCTTTTGACAGTTCGACGCACCACTCTGGGAGGACATCAGCGACGCCGCTAAGGACTTGGTGCAGCGCATGTTGACAGTGGATCATACTCAGAGAATCAACATACAGGAGGTCCTCAACCATCGTTGGATAAGGGTACGTTATTTTACCTCTATTAGTTGACTGAAAGGAAGTCTGTCAATGCATATGATGTTTGACGCGATGTCTTATACGATTTAACGTGCGCGTGATCGCAAAGCTAACCGGCGGGAATGAAACAAACAATTAATACTCTACTGCGGTAGCTTACGTGACCAACTTCACGTGGTCGCGGTGCGACGAACTGGACGCGAACGGTTCGTTTGATATTTTCGCGTGAACTCTTGCGCTACGGTGGCCTTTTTAAATAAATTGTGGCGGAAGCGCACACAACCTCCAAAATCTGTTAGAATTTAAAAGTATCCTCTAAAGACTTGGCATCTCCGGATTAACGCAGGTCGTTCTTCTAGTATATCGACAATTGATGGTGGACAAATATATTGTCCACTTAGTCATACACATTTAAAAACTCTTGAAAATTGTGTATTTTGTTAATATATTTTAAAATAAAAAAGAATTGTGAAACTTAAAAAAAATCATACGATATTTTTATTATTTTTCGAGAGTAAAAGGTAAAGCTATCGTGGGTAGAAAAGAAGACCATCATTTCCATGGACACGGTGTAAAATGAATGGCGGTCCACAAGCTTACCGTGATGACCGTACCTGAACCTTGATCTTGTAAGCATGCCAGTTGAGCGAACGAGAAAGAGGGAGTCGACGAT
This sequence comes from Mythimna albipuncta, assembly GCA_929112965.1. Taxonomy (NCBI): domain Eukaryota; kingdom Metazoa; phylum Arthropoda; class Insecta; order Lepidoptera; family Noctuidae; genus Mythimna; species Mythimna albipuncta. The sequence goes on from OV815969.1 coordinate 17,518,974, forward strand.
AATGAAGTCTTTGCTACTATTTAAATATTTTTTGCAGGACCGCGAAAAGCAACTCCGCAACCACCTCGCTGGTACAGTGGAAGAACTGAAGAAGTTCAACAGTCGTCGTCGTCTCCGCGCCGCTACACTAGCAGCGGCGGCCGCTGATGATGAGGAGGACGAAGAGCAGCAGCCCAGGCGAGCTGTCATGCTGGAGGAGGCTTGTTCAGCTGGTAAGATCGACCACCTGGCAATGACCAACTGGCAGATTTAACCACCTTTACCTAGTTCGATATTTCTATTGTTGGTTGTGCGAGAAAGAGATGGTATTATGCATGACGTTTATCACCAGTAATGGTGCTAAACGTCATGCCATTAAACTTCTTGGAATGAAACAATAATGACTTGCATGCCATGATACGGCCCTTGCGGCTTATCACAAGAACTGCCCTGCCTTAACGTCAGTCGAGTTTAATGTAAGAGCTGCCCTGGGTCCATGTCACTCGAGTTCAATGGTAGCACTGCCCTAAGTCAACGTCACTTGAGTTCAATTGTCAGAACTGTCCTGGGCCTACGTCGCTCCAGTTCTATGCCAGAATTACTCTGGATCCACGTCACTCGAGTTCAACGCCAGAACTACCCGGGGAGTTCAACGCCAGAACTACCCGGGAGTCACGTCGCTCTAGTTCAATGCCAGAACCGTCCTGGGTCTACGCCACTCGAGCTTAATGCAAAAACTGCCCTAGGTCTATGTCACATGAGTTCAATGCCAGAGCTGCCCTGGGTCCGTGTCACTCGAGTTTAATGCCAAAGCTGCCCTTGGTCCATGTCACTCGAGTTTCATGCCAGAGCTGCCCTGGGTTCATGTCGTTGGAGTTTAATGCCAGAACTGCCCTGGGTCCACGTCACTTGATATCAATGCCAGAACTGCCCTGATTCCACGTCAACCGAGTTCAATGCCAGAACTGCCCTGAGTCCACGTCACTCGAGTTCAATGCCAGAACTACCCTGGGTTCACGTCACTCAAGTTCAATGCCATAACCGCCTCGTGTCCACGTTACTCGAGTACAATGCTTCGAGCCTGAAATTGCTGTCATGCTGCCATCTGACATGTAGCACGTGGTTCTCTTGGATAAAACAAAGACTAAGAGTAATTACCATAAATTGTCATAGATGGCGCTGATTTAAGTTACTGCTTATAGTACCCGCCATCTAGTAACGAATTTTGCAATAACTTCGTGTAGCAAAGTGAAAATACAGATGGCGTCAGTTTCTATTACAAAAATGTAACCATGTTGTTACTTTTGACAGATTTACAAAGGATGTTTTTGTTACAGCTGTAAGCTTGGTCGTAGAATCCCTGGACGATGTGGCGGTGCTGCAGGATGGCCCCACGGTCATAGATCCTGATCTATTCCACAGCGTACTTGATGACTTGCAGCTAAGAGCTTTCTTGGAGGTAAGAAACAAGGATTTTATTTTTTATTAGTATATTGTGTGTCCCGCTGCTGGGCAAAGAGAAAGGAGGGGAGGCTTTCTCTTTCCAAACTTCTCTGCCTAGGGCCGTCTCTGGACAAGTTTGCTCGTGAACATCATCAACACAGAAAATATGTCTTTAGAATTTAAACTGAACTGATAATAAGGCGGCATGTTCAATGATCTCTAGGCCAAAGCATCCACGAAATAGGTGGTGGTCTAGTAAGCGGTGGAGGGACCTGGCAGGAAAATATAGGCGTGATCTTGGTCCAGCAGTGAGACATACTAAATAGAATAGAATATAATTTATTCGGCGCAGGTAATATGAAAGAAAGAAAATGGTTTCTAATTGTAAAGCATGTAGTTATGTAGAGGCAGGGTGATGAAAGTAAAAAATTAAAATTCTTAGCATTATATAATGTCGGCCAAAAGTTTGAAACCTTGAAGTAATTAAAAACTTCAAAATATTTTATAATGTTTTAAAATTGCAGGTATTGTTCATTTTAAGTAGTGACTTAAAAAAATATTGTTTTAACACTGCAATGAGTGCCACGTAAGGACCTATAACTGTGTCACCAGTGGCGTGCCCGCAGTAGAAGCCAAAAAGCCCGGCTTGCCCTACCAAAACCTCACCTAATTCATAGAACACGACCAATCAATTAATTATCACAAAAATCTAAACTTTAAACTTCGCGCGCTTACGCGGTTACGCTAAGTTGCCACTGTGTTGTACGAAATTCAAAAATCATTCATAAGACGATACCAGGGCGAAGCGAGGATGCCATTCTGAGCGAAATCTCTCCGATCTCACTCTAAACAAAAGAAAGAGATGAACACTAATGTGTTGTGGTCTTTTTCAGCCTCAAAGGCTTTTATGAGGCTTTATCTTCTATCTCTACTTTTGATATAAAAACGTCAAATTTTGAGTGTGTGTGGGTGTAATTTGTTAGTGTGTGCAAATGCTCGTCGAACATTTTGTTCTAAAAAAAAGCTGGGCTTTGGTAAAATGAATGGGTTTTTTTGACATAAATTTTTACGCATATTATAATACGAGGCGCCCTCTATGACGCGTAAAGTTGTACGAACTAAAAAGTACTTTATTCAAATTTGCTTTGATCGGTTATCGTGTTGTACGTAATTATTGTTTAGATAGTTTTTTTTTTGTTTTCCGTCATTTAACAGTTTATGAATTCGGTAACTATACTTGTAGTTGTGTGTGGATATTATTATGTGTGGAATCGATATTGGCCAGGTAGGGTTTGAGTTTTAAAGATAAATATAATCTTGTAACTTTACTATTTTGAATATTTCTCAGAAAAGTTAATAACAATGCTTGGAATACATCAGGTATGACTCAAATAACTTCGCTAGTGCCATGAAAATTCTCAAAAGTTCTTAAACGCTGTTATTTCATTCTTTATTTTTGGTAAACCGCCAATAGAAAGTTGGTTCTCTTTCTCGACAGTTAAGTGATAAGTGTGTTTAAAAAAAGCGAACAACGGAAAGCTACCGCTGTTTCAATTGTGAGTATTTGCCAATAATATTACATATTATTATAAAGAAAAAGTGTTTGAAACACCAAGATTTAAAAAAAAATATGAATTAGTTACACGTTCATAACTAGATGGCGTTGGCGTCAAATTAGAAGTCGCTGTTAAGATTCTCCGCTGTTTTGTCACCCTCCTTTCAATAGAGTTCAATTTAGGATAACATTAGATCAGTACCTAGTACTCGGTTGTTTTATTTCACACTCAACTCAACCTTACATTAGATATTCATTAAATTCAAATTACATAATCGTTTCAATAGTATTGGCTGACCATCCCGGCCGGCCGGCCAGCACTCGACAACAAGAGAGGCTTTCCGAATTATCTTTGATTGCAATTGAATATCAGCTGTTGGTGGTAGAATTAAAACGTTCACAAACTTTACGCTGGTTTAATAAAAATAAAGATAGACAATTTGAATTAGAATATATATATTTTTTTTTCTATTCATGTATTCAAACTTCACGATTATTGGTATGATGATAAAGTTGTTGTGGTGAAGCTTTTGTTATCATTATTTATTACTTACTATTAACATTATATTTGTTAATAGTAGTGTAGCAATTCAGAAAAATCAGCATTACTGCACTGATGACACGTGGTAGCACGAAATTTTTTTTTTAATAGGTACGTAGTAGTTAGGTCAAGATTCCTTGGCTTGCCCCCTGTAAAGGCGTCAGGCACGCCACTGTGTGTCACCGATTACAGTAAAAGGATAATTGAGAGGTATTCAGTTATTTGATGATGAAAACCCCTTTTAATGAGTTATCTGTATGCCCTTATCCATTTAGATAGAAGTGAAGAAGATTAGAAGGCTTAGAGCTATATTAAAAAAATAATAACCCAACTAGACACCATACTGACACTAGAGCAAAGATTTTATATATCCTACGGATATACTAGATTGAGAGTTACTGGTCCATGAAAGAACTATTCAAAGGCACCTTGTCTATGATGTATGTCACTCAAGCAAAAGCCAATGGATAAGTATATTCTCCCCATTCTGACCTATGGTGCACAGACTTGGGCTTTGACTAACATCCAAACGTCCAAACTTAAGGTTTGCCAACGTGCTATGGAGCGCAGCATACTGGGTGTTAAAATAATGGATCGCGTTCGAAACACTGCACTGCGTTCCAAAACACAAATCGTTGACGTAGTTTAGAAGGCTGCCCAACTTAAGTGGGACTGGGCTAGACATGTCTGCCGCATGCCTACCAAGCGGTGGGCCAGTAATACGCAAAATTGGTGCCCTGAAATTGCACGACGGGACCGCGGCAGACAAAGAAGGAGATGGCGGGACGACTTGGATTTCTTCCTTGGGAAGTGGAAATTGGTGGCTCAAAACCGGGAACATTGTAAGGAGTGGAGGGGAGGCCTTTGCCTAGCAGTGGGGGGACATTATGGGCTAGAAAAAAAAAAAACTAGATTGACTACAAAGCAATCACACTCTAAAGTGTTCTTGATGATCATTGGCATTAAGTTTATATTGGAAAGCAAACAGGGAAAAATGGTTGTCCCTTTCTTACCTCTATTTTAACTAGGGTAACCATAATGTTACTAAATTAATTGTTATTATGTTGTCACCGCAGCATGTGTAAATTTTTATATCGACAGCAAATTACCAATTACTCCAAATATCTGTGAAACCTGAAAAAAAAATCACTTCGGAGATTTTAAGGCGATTACACATTGCCACGCACCACGCAGCGTAGCGCGTGAATGCGTGTTTTAACGTTACTTGTAAGTATCTCCGTTTGTATAGATATGTTCGTAGTTTAGTTCATATTTGTACAGTTAGCTTCCACGTTTCGCACCGGTATGTAAAGCAGAACGGATTTGACGTTGGACTCGAAGATTTTGAGTTTAACCCTTCGGGTCAATTTACGTGATTGCCAAACAGGTCTCAGCTGCGCGAAAGTATGACGAACTTGGTCGATCCGAGAAGTGGCGTCTTCTTCAGTACCTCCAATTTCTGCCACGTCGCTTCCGGTATTTAAATTTGTGAACGCGCTTCACTGCCTCCGTGCCGATTAGCAACGGTACCTAAACAATTCTTCACCCCTGTACGCATTTCCTGAGTCCGCATGTTCATTTTAAGCCCAGTGGTCGCTGGCTCCTGACGAAGGTCGTTCAATTTTGCTTGTATGTCGGCGTGTGTGTATTGAGAAGGCATAGGTCATCGGCGTAGTCCAAATCTTCTAAAACGCTGAATAATCCCCGCTCCATCCTGCGGCGCCACTCATCGTAAACGGAAGGAGAATTCCGTCAAGAACGACTATAAAGAGAAGAGTAGAGAGGAGGCAAACTTGGGGAACACCTGCGTCAATATTTCTTATATGTGCTCTCCAATAGGCGGAACAATTTTGGCGATAATCCAACTTCTAGAAGGCGAGACCAAATGCCACAACTTACCACTGACCACTTTAACGTATAAAAAGCCTGTGCCAGTTTGAAGCCTGTTCTAGTACGATACAGACGGTGTTAATCTCGTCCATGCACGAACGACTTAAAAGGAAACCAACCTGCTCCTTGCGTAGTAAGGGATCCACGGCCTTCGACAGCCTATCCAGGATTATCCTGTCGAAGACTTAACGCAATGCCTCTCCAGTAATCACACTGACTGAGATCACCTTTGATTAGGCACGGTAATTAAGAGCCCTTGTTTCAATCGTCCGCGAGTTCTTCAGCGGTCTAAAGCAGATCTTTTCGATTAAAGGTGTAAGCACGTAGAGGGTGGTGGTTAAGTCGGTTTGTAGCATTTCCGCAGTAATCAGGTGGAGTCCTGGAGCCTTGTCTGTCTTCAAACAGAGGACCGTTTCAGTTACTTACGGGTAACCCTTCCAACTTTGGCATTTAGGTTTTTGTGGACGTTGTAGATGTCGTACGTACATTCCAAAATGCAATTCGTGTCCGTATTTTCATGCCAAAAGTCATCAGTATCGGTCTGGTTTTCTACTGTTTTGGTTTTATGAATCTATAATTGTCGGGAAAGCGAGTGATTAACCTTTTGTGCCTTAATCCGGTAGCGGGGCTGCCGCTTTAGAGCTTTCGGATATGCTCGGTTTTTTTCGGGTACTCTCGAGACGTTTTTATTTTAGGGGGCAGAATACTCGCTTTTCAGTTTCTATTAGCTCAGCTGCACCACGTGGTGGAGGACGCGCGGAGTCACAGTTGCAGTAGGTCTCAGGGAGAAAGACGAAAACATAGATGACTCGGACTGGTTAGGACTTTGCTTTATACGTTACTTGACCTCGAGTACAATAGATCTTTCTTTGATATTTTGTAGTTAATATTGCTTTTACTTACAGCGATTCCCACTAAGACCATACTCTTCTTCTACTCGCTTTCCTCCCCATGGCGTGATGTTTGAAACATCATGCCCTTGTTACCCTATAAGAAGAATTCAAAGTTCGTTTTGTTGGCTAGATATACGACCGCATAGCCAGCACAGTGGTGGTGACGAGCGGGCGCGCCCCGGCCGCGGAGGGCCGCCAGCGCTGCCGCCAGGCGCTGGAGGCGGCCACGCGCCTGCGCCACGCCGGGCCCGCGCCCGCCGCCGCTACACCAGCCACGGCGTCTGCCATACACGAGATCCGGAGGCTGCTGGCTCTGCCGCATATCAAGGTAGGTCACATTTGGTTTTGTCTCTAGTGATCAGACAGCGATACTATCTGTCTCAAGTTTTCTTGGCCAGACAGTCATACTATCTTCCTTTTTCATCGGCACATTTGCATCTGTCACAAATATAATTGACCTTTTATGTACTCACACAGTCTTCGTTGAGAGCCAGTATACATATGTATAAGGTCAAACTAAATTAGCTGCCGAAACTTCGTCTTCTTCGAATTTACTGGCTTTAAACACTATAAAAAAACAGATTTTCATATCATATTCATCACAGGTGTAAACAAGTCAGTATTTTAATTTGTGCATAGTGAAGTTGCGGTTTATTTACATAATATATTTACGTATATTGTGGCAACAAAAGAATGAAAGGTTATATGACGACTTGCTGTATTCTATGGTTCAACCACATTAACATAAATGAGTTATTACCTGACTGTGATGTGTTCGCGAACGAATTGAAGACGATCATGTCAGTATGCCTGCCTGTCAGTAGTTCTGTGAGATGAGTGTGTGAATTATTTGTCTATATTAATGTCTCTTAAACTAATGTAGGTAATTGGCGGATAGCCGTTTTTGTTAAAGTAAAAAATATAAATAAAAAATTAAATAAATTACTAACAGCTACGAAAATGGTCTTTACTACTAACTATCGACGTCGAATTCAGCATTCGTCATGCTCCAGGTTTTCAAGTTAGTTGCACCTGGTTTCGTCTCTTAAGATGATTTTTACATGTTTCATTTTATACTTACTGCTTCTGGATGATTTTATTCGTATTAGTTTTAAAAAAAATACTACAAAAATGCATGTGTGAAGTAATTTTGTAAAAAAAGATTTTGAAATCACGTAAAAATAACGTAATCAAGAGATTCCGAGCAACAGCTGCATCAAATCTGAGCTACAAAATAAATGACAAGACAAGTACATCCCCATAAGGCTATCCAATACAAAGAATGTTTCCCCACAAAAGTATACACAATACCAGTCCAATAAACCTCACAAAGAGAAGTCATCGAAACATGCTACCTTCAAATAAACGATAAATACCTTCGCACAACTCGCGCTTTGCCTTCACATCACGTTCGCCGCAAAATCGCTATACAGAGGCAACCAATTTTATCGACCTTACGTATATTTACAAAATATTTCATTCCCTTACAAAAGATTTGTGTTAGAGTCTTCACAGACTTGTTACTTTTAGCGACGTCGAAAGGCGATCTTAAAAATATACAGTAGTTGATTCAATTTTTTATTGATATAGGTATAACCATATTGAGAAGCAATTTTCAAATCTATTCCAAATTAAGTAAATTAGAAACTTTTTAATTTTAGTGGAAGGGGAAACTGTCAAATAATTGAAAAAGGATGCACAAACTGAAGTGTGACGTCACCGCCATTAAAGTATTCGCGTACAAAAGAGATAGCGAGAACACGCCCCCAATTTTCCTCACACGAATATTTAGAATGCTAATTGCTATTTTATTTAATAAACAGTTTTGATGCTGTTTTCAGAAATAGATTTATTTTCGGCGATACTTGTTCTTTAGTATAAAATTTTATATAAATTAAGGTAAAAAAAGAAAAAAACTCGATTTCTAGAAAGTTATTGCAATCATCAAATATTGAGCCAAAAATCTGTTCTTAGTTCATTTTGTCGATATGGAGATATAAATCCATGGGACAGTTAATTTTATTTTCGCGTTATTCGGGTTATGGTAGCATACCATAACACCAAATAACGCGAAAATAAAATTTCGTAATCGTAATAAACAATTCGTATTTCAGCTACACCTAATGTACAAGTGGGCATATGAAAGACATTAGTGGTTTCCAGAATCCAAAAGCTTTGTTGAATGTAATTATGCAATCCTAAACAGCCTGGCAAAAATGCTACAGTATCCCGTTCTGGCAACTTTTTTATTTTGGTTGCGCTCACAAAACTTCGATTTTAGGCTATTGCTTTTAGATCAAAAGCGATTTATTCAAATAAGAAAAATCAACACTTTGAACGTCACTAAAAACACAGCCACAATCTACCAAAAAGTCCACCAGTCGCTGCTTCCTAATAGTTTTACCAAGAAGAAAAAGTGACACAACTCTTCAGCTTGGGTGCTGCATAGCATTTCGATTGATCGAACTTCCCAAAAGCGATTTAATCACTAATTAATCAATGATTGACTATTTTGTGGGAGATGGCAGGACGAGCAGAATCAAAGAAATATCCAGTGGTCCACATTGGCTTTGGATCAAAAATGCTTGGACTCATAAAAAAAAGGCAAAGGCTTTTGCCTAGTAGTGAGATAATGAAGGCTAATACTGTAATCAGTAAAGTACGAGATGGTTAAAAGTTGAATCTCTATATTAAGTTTCCAACTAAATCTCTGACCGCCGATTCCACAACCAGCACGTCTGCCAAGACCCTTGCAAAAGTTTTATTAGAACACACGTGTTCTGAATACACAACAAGGTTTTATTCAAACAAAATTCAATATCCATATCCTTCGTTGTTTATAACTTGAGGGCATAAACAACGAGTCCCGGAGGTAACTATCCATAGACTAGATGATAGAGTTGTATTTATTTTGTAGATAAACTTGATACACTGTGCACTGGTTTGTTGTAAAACTTTTATTTTGTTTTTAGTTTTTGAAATTGAATGTCTTGCTTTTGTGATGGCGATTTGTTATGTTGTTGTATTAGGATCGTAATACATGTTGTTTGAGCATATTTCGATGCAAAACATAAAATAAATATATCATCACAATCTTTGTTCACACATCAACAGTCTTTGTATGATTAAACCGATAAATTCGATGGTAAATTGCCCGCGTGACAAGAGGTACCTGTCTAGACAAACTTTTTTGTAATAATAACGTAAAAAGTCTCCCTCTTTTTCTTCTTCTTCCTGCCCTTATCCCATATTACTTGGGGTCGGCGCAACACGTTTTCTTCTTCCATTCTGTCCTGTCACCCGTCAAACTATCACTTACTAGTAAAAAGTCTCCCTAAAGACACAAAAAATACCTTTGCCTTCAATTCTTACCAAAAAATACCAAACTAACACGTTCAAAACACATAAATGTATCAAATCATACCGTGTACGTGCAATATTTACCTGTCCTTGTCTTACACCGTACCTCGTCATCTACATATTTTAGTGGGGTCACCACACTATCTCACAATGACGGACAAGCTTCATGGGTGTCTTGTTTTATTTATTCACGATGAGACTACGAAAAGGAAATGCATTGCACAAGATTGGGGTAAGACTTTACGTTTATTTTCGAGGTTTTCCATATTTATGGTATTACCATTTTAGGTGTACCTGCCGTATTTTCGATAATCTTATGAGACTGTCGAGATTCGGGGTGGCGTTTTTGTTTTTTGCGAGAGATTACTCTCGCAGAGACAAGAACGCCACGCCGAATCCGTATCTATTTCGTATCCATATTTATTTCGTTGATATCTTCGTTTTAAGTAAATAATACATAAATTCCCCTCGAAGTTGCTGTGTTATAAATTCGACGAATAGTGAAGTATTTTGTTAAAAAACTTAAGCTGTAACCAGACTTGAAGCATCCAACACCAAACAGAACCAAATTCCACCTTTAATTGACATACCTATTTGCACAGAATCGAAAGTCTATAAAATTACCTACCTGTATAACATCTTGTTAATATATCGTTGGAGTTCCTCATAATAATAAATAAATAAAACGCTATCATACCAATGACCGCATGTGAGAACGTGTAACATCGAATCAGCCGTAAAGAGTGTCTCGTGTCCTTTAATATATTTTTAGTTTTACATCGTCGGGTCGTTGTTTATCTAAGAGCCACCCATGCTTCTAAGGGTATTACATGAAAATGCAACATTTAGATAGCTTAGGTTAAATCCTGAGTCCCACTAAGTAATAAATCCTATGTAATGGATCTGGCTTCTAGCATTACTAAGTAAACGGCATTTGTTACCCTGTTCTCGTACAAAATACAGCAAAGGAATACAGGGTCCGTGTTCTTCAAAATTCATGGTTGCACGACTGACTGCTACTGAAATTTAGATAAAAGTCTAGCTTGTAGCTCTGAATCTAAATATTGGTTCCTTTTTCTTTGTTGTGATACAGGAACGTCATAAAATTTTACACCAGTATCGACTATACTCTGTAGATATGGTAATGGTACCTGTAAGATGTTGGATAATTTACGCAAAATCTATTGAGTACTTTGAAAGTATTCGGGCAAACGAGTTTCGTCAGTGTTTCTGCTTCGTTAAGAGGAGTGTTGTGAGAAAATTGTAAAGGTTTCTTGAATAGTCCTTGGAAAAAGAAGACAATTCTGTTGCTAAGTTGAAATTGTATTTACATACTCGCCTTTGTTCGTATGATAACTAAACAGGACGCAATTTAAACGATAAACAAGCTTTGTAAAATCGATGACGATAAATTAATTTCTTGGAAAAGACAAGCTGATAATAAAGTGTTTTTTTGTCTGTTGTTTTTCTGCACTCCAGTTTATCAGGAAATTGACTCATAAAAAAACAAACTTAATACTCAATTTCCGAGTTCTTGGATTTTAATAAAGCGTTTGTACGCAACTGGGTCATGAAACATTCACTCGGTAGGTATGTTTTTCTTTTATTTCCTTCCGCGAATTCATTCTATTGACACCTTTATGCACTTACGGTCCCTTTGACTGTCCGAGCGCCTGTACACTCGTTTCAGTCTAGATTTTATTGTATAAAAGAGCATGTTTCCCCCGTGGCCATTATGTAACACGAAAAGCAGGAGGTATTTGGATAGATTCGGATTTAAAGTTGTAAAAAGCACAGGATTTTCTACAGCAGAGGTACGACCGTTGAATAGTTTCTTGAACCTCGTTTAAGCTTTGGGTTTATAGCCAGACTTCTTTATTTGAACTGGATGAAGCTTTAAAAATAAATTGTGAGGTATGAAAAAAGTACACGATATTTATAATATTTGGTAAAAATCGCACGGAACAGTGCTAAACCAGCTATTTACTAAGATTAAGCTAGTAAAAACGTTGAGTTTGCAGATTATAAAAATATACATACTCGATGTCTGTTTGAAACTAAAACCTTATGTTAAATGTCTGTGAATTTCTTTGTACATGGAAATTAAATTATATTTAGCAATGCTGAAGGCAATTCTACCGGAACTTCTGCCAGAACATGGCTAGGAATCCAAAAACATAACTTTGATGAAATCCTATTCCTAAGTCCGACATGTTGTTTCCAATAGTCCCTCTCATCTTTGGTAGTGGCCAGAGAAAATACAGAATGTACCCCTTCAATGGAAAACACGGAATCTATTCACCGTGCAGGTAAAGCTCCCTCAATCCTCCTTTGATAAAGTACCCAAATATATCACTGTGATATAATGTAATGTTAGTACACTATCACTGCCGTGTTGTAAAGCAGATGCTCGCACGAAATGGCTCATTCAATTGAATTACAATACGGGAACGAAATCATATTCTTGATTGTGATTTATACGGGTATTCTTCATTCGTTTTGCGCACCTGTTTAAGTAACTAGACAGGATGAAATCAGGTGTATCTTTATCTTTGGCGTAGTGTACAGTTTATGAAACTAGCTTTAAGTTAGTACGCTATTATTAACATGTTTTAAATCAGATGTTTGCACGAAATGGCTCATTCAATTGAATTACAATACGGGAACGAAATCATATTCTTGATTGTGATTTATACGGGTATTCTTCGTTCGTTTTGCGTTCACCTGTTTAAGTAACTAGACAAGATGAAATCAGGTGTATCTTTATCTTTGGCGTAAAGTGTACAGTTTATGAAACTAGCTTTAAGTTAGTACGCTATCATTAACGTGTTGTAAATCAGATGTTTGCACGAAATGGCTCATTCAATCGAATTACAATACGCGAACGAAATCATATTCTAGATTGTGATTTAAACGGGTATTCTTCATTCGTTTTGCGCATCTGTTTAAGTAACTAGACGGTATAAAGTCATGTTTGCCTTTATCTTGGGCATAAAGTGCACAGTTTATTAAAATAGCTTTAAATTATCCTTAAGTTTGTGGTTTTCTTTAGATAAAATACTTATCTTTGAAAATTTTGGATCGTAAAGTACAATATCGTAGCTTGCAATGCGATAATAATCTTTGCAACACATGGATATTCATGTTTTTTTTTCTTCGAAGAAAAGTGGAAATGACCCGTAAGAAAAACATTAGAAAACAATTTTTATTTTTTACTGGCTTCTGTGAGCTGCTTCATGTACACATTAGTAGGAAATTATACCAAGGGAACATATTCTCGGTCTATAAAGTATCCTAAGTGCTATTCTTATATCCTAGAATAGGTTACCCATGCCAATTTTCAAATCCATTCGGCTGTTTGAGAGTCAAGAAGTAACATACAGATGCTCATAAAGTGTGGATAGCGTGCTTCATCGTCGACCATATCGTCACTTTCCATAAGGTGAGATAGTGTTCACGCGCGGGACTATCACCAAAAAAAAAAATACAGCTTACGTCTTACGCCTTTAAAACAAAAAAAATAGCACTTGCATTTCCATACAAAATATTACCAATTTTGATTTTTTTAATTCATCTGTTTTTGTTTTTTTCGCTCTTCTAATTGGGTCTATATTAGCGCAACTTTTTATACATTGGATATAAATATAATGTGATACTCAGTAAATGAATAATTATACTTCTAAAGTTCTGATTAATAACCAAAAATTCTAATAAAACGGACCGCAATGTTTTTATCCCTTTCAACAAAGGATTGGCGGTTCATATAAACTATCAAACACAACCCTCCCTGTCCCCACATGTCCGCGAAACTTAACACATTATTAATGAATACTGCACTCATCGCCCGCAAAATATAATTTATCTCGGCAAACTTCACAAAGTGTCAACCCTATTTCATTTAATGAATGGGATCAAGTTTGGGCGCCATATCATTTGATTGTTATTAAATGTTTACTCCCCGCGTTCCAGCCGTTTTGTGTGACGTTAGAACTGTATTAAAACAAAGATTCTAATTTTTACGAGCTTTTGCTCTTAATGTCTTGTAATAACCGTATTTGAGAGGTAATAAGAGTAAATTATTGGTATTGATGCTATGAAGGCTTCCAGGGTAGTCCGAGAAAAACAAGATCTTTTCGAATGGTTATTTCATGAAAGTCTTTCCATATTGAATTGAGAGGATTGTATTGATGATTGTAATGATAATACCTAATTCCGTAATTAATATTTTTTACAATCGAAAATCATGTTTTAATCAACATACAACTTAAGGTTAGTGTCAACCTGCAAAGTTCTAAAAAAATCTTAAGGACCTTTGAATTTCCGGGACTAACCCTTGAGTATCCTCCTTAATAGAAACCTTGTACGGACCTTTTTTCCGAGCAAGTAATCATCAAAAACCTTCTCCCGCTCTAAGTGGATTGAGAGGGAGTGTTATACTTACTGATACCACCACTCGCACACCTTCAGATGCCCTGGGCTTTCGAAGGTCGCGGTAACTCTTTCAAACAATCTTGTAACCCAAAGATTGAATAAACCTAAATAGTGAATTTTGAATTTAAGTAGATGTTAACAGCTATCCCTGTAGATATGTAACCGTCCAGACCGAGCCCAAGACTTTGAAGGCGCGTATTGTTCCATGCGCGCCTCAAGGAGTTGTCAGCAAACCGTAGGGGGCCCAGCAGGGTCGAAGCTTACTAGAGCCAAGGATTTGTTTCTGAAAGGAAGATTTGGCCCCGGCAACAAAGCGTTTTTAGTCAATAAAATTTTGACAATATCTTCCGCTCCACCCAAGAGCAATGGATGTCATTAGATGATTTAACCACTTAAAAAAAAGCCATGTAGATATAAGTTACTAGTTGCGGAAATTCGGCAGAGTATTCGGTAGTATCTAAACGTTCGATCAATTAGACCAAAAAATGGTGCAGTCCGGTTCTCTTGTACGAATATCAGTTCCAGTTTTTCCTTAACCTAGTTCTTTCCGGAAAATTAATGGGGCGTGTTTGTAGGTTTTTGTGGGAATTGAAAGGCGGCCAACAAGCTCTCGGTAGGCTGGGTTTCAATAAGGTAATCATCCAATTTTCAAATGAAAGTAATCATATTATTATTCGTCGAAATAAAAGGATAGCACAATTTCTTTCGGAACGCTGTTCAATAATTCATTTCTAGAATTCCAATATTTCATCTTTCCAAATGTATTACATGAAAGCCTAGGACGCTACTTTGCTTTTCACGTACTGTTTAAAGTTTGTCATATCTTGTTCGCGACGAGAGAATAGGAGAGAGGGATAGTGTTCAAAAATTCCAAGTAGCATCTGTTAGTAACATGTTCACGAGAAATATGTCTTGAAGTGCGTCATATGCTGGATTCTCATGTCTCCGTTGCATTAAAGGAACGAGTTGAGAAATGTGTGGAAACCCGGTGTTAAACTACTTTTTTATTGTTTAAAATTTCAGTTTTGCGGTTACGTGTGCGCGGTTCAAATTTGCGGTTATATTTCCGCTTCTTTTTAAAGTATTTTTTATATCTGTGTTAGTGATAGCGTGACGAGTGACAGGACAGAATGGAAGAAAAAAACGTGTTGCGCCGACCCCAAATAAAATGGGACTAGGGCAAGAAGATGATGATGATGATATCTGCTGACATCGTCAGTCACAAGTTGAATGTGAAACAGTCCCTTGAGTCCCTCCTACTTTAAGACTAACACTCGATGTAGTAGAAAGTCGGTTGCATAATATTGATTTTATAAAACACTGACTTAATATCTATTGCGGTTCCCTCGTTGACGTCAGTCCATTCAAGTTCAGATAGGTATCGACAAATTTTATCAGATAATAATAGAGCGTCAACAATTCTATTTTGACTATGCTATTATGTGTTAGACTGATAGTCGAATATTTTGAACAAACTAGATACTCTAATTATTAAAACGTGTCCCATTCTGCAGCCTACGTTGGCTATCAATCAATTATTGAATGCCAGTATCCCAGCTGTCGCTAAAAATATAATAAAAATTCCGAAATTCTAGTGGCAAATGGATGGCAGTTGCGAAATATTTTAGACTAAATCGTGTCGCTTTTATAACGAACAGCAGTCGACATAAAAAAGTCCAATATGAACTGAAATAACTCTTTGAGAGAATTAAAAAGTACAACCACGTAAGTTTTATTACTGACGTAAAACAAACGTAATTCATCCTCAGAAGTTAATTTCAGCTGTTTAATATTCAACCAACACTCACCATCCCTTAAATTAAGCATAGAACTCTCAACTTTCCCGGTGTAAAATACGAAAGTTTAAAAAAAAAATCGACTTGAACGAAGCGCCGCTTATTTTCATTTGAGATAGGATGTTTTTTTGCGGAATTAGCGCATAATCCTCACTCGTTGACTCATTAATCAACCGCTAACGACTTTAGATTGTGGCCCACAGACGGGATAAATGCTGACCTAAGCACAGATACTGCGTTTGCCCTCGCCTCAAATGCACTTCGAGATTAGTTTGCCAACTGAAATCGTGGAACTTGAATTGAAAGAGTTTCTTTGTGGTGTCGGAAATCGTCACTGCTCCTTAGATTTTCACAAATGACGGAGAACACAAGTCAAGCTATCTACACTTCTACACTAAAATAATAAAGAGGTAAAGTTTGTTGTTTGTAGGAGGTAATCTCTGGAAGTACTGGCTCGATGTCTAAAATTTTTCACCAATAGAAAGCTGCTTTATTTCTGAGTGACATAAGCTATGTTTTATGTACGCGGGCAAAGCTGCGGGCAAAAACTAGTTATACATATAAAAAATGATGTCAAATCACATAAAATTATTACCTAGACGATAGATGTCTATTGAAAATCGCCTCACGAATCTACCCCAGAGTAATTCAATTGAATAAGACCCTTGACATTCCGGTTCTAAGTTCCAAATCAAAATGCAGACCTAAACTAATCAAGCATGCCTTTACTTGTTGTCTAACTTACACTAACTGCATAGTAATCAGAGTCTTACTTCAACTGACATCTCCATAAAGGAATCCGTAAAAGTTTTGACCGTTAACTAACTAGACCCTTTCTATAAATTGATTTTAATTTGACTTATGTAACAGAAGCAATAGGAAACTGCCATCTCTCATTTAATTGTTTCCTAGCAAACTAAAATCTAATTTTAATTGGATCACAGCCCAGTCATTGTTCCGAAGCAGATGAATTGAAACGCGATGGAATTTATATTCGATCCTACAGTTAAGCATTGTCTTCGTTAGGTATCCGTTACTGATTTGAAGGTTCAAGATTGGGGAAGTCTTATTGGATTTTTCGGGGTATCATTGGATTTCATTGATTGGAACATAAGATGATTGCTCTCCTCAAATTCTTTTTCGAGCTTCGACACTATATTGGAAATACTTATCTCTGTGGTGTTGATGAGTTTTGGCTTTCAACGTTAAAATCTAAACTGGAAGTGGCAAGTTAGTACGCTGTTTGCCTGGAAGCGGGCTAATGCGGTGCTTCCCAGGCGATGGCTTCATATTCTTGTATGTAGCCCAACCCTATAAATCTACACTACTGAAACGTGAACCCCTCATAGACCTGGCTGCTACCGAAAGTAGGTAGTCTAAGCGATCAACAAATACGTACGAAAAAATTTATCCAAATATTCCTTGCGACGATAATATTTGCGCTACCTTTGTTACTATGCCATAACACAACAAACAAGCTTTATTATTATGTATTAACAATGATCTTGAACTATAAAAAATAAGTAACAACAATAAATACGTTGTCATAACTCCCTCAAACAGCTATAACTATTCGACCGGTTTTAGTGTAATAAAAGGAAAATAGCAAGAAGTAGCGCGGGTTATAGCTAGGTCTTCAATAATACAGCGTCGTTAAATAAGAAGCTTTGTTCGCGGGACATGTCGACACTGGGACTTGGGAGCTAGATTCGACATGATAAATGTTGAGTACGAGACTCTATACAAAGGCAATTTCAATGGTCATACATCAGAATTTAAGAGTTTTAGCGACAGCGACACCACGTACTGCAGCCTTGCTGGTGAATGGTGATATGAACTACAGTACGTTTTAATTGCAAAGGAAATTCGTCCTGCAAAGAACAATTTGCATGAGATCCTCGTTAAACGCAGGCACGGTAATGAACTGACTAGAACAGACTTCAGCTATTCATTCAGATAATAAATACTAAATCATAACAGACGGAGGAAGGCATCTATCTAATGTTCAGCACTACAATTTAGGGCAATAGTTGTAGGTCTGATATTATACTTTTATTTGTGCGAATGGAAATAAGTTCTGCGAAAGAACATAAAACTGTCAGAAACTTTTATAACAAAACTAATATATGTGAAGATAGCATCAGGTAGGTACTACCTACTAGGTATACTGTTAGCCAAATAAATGTTGGAATTGCTAGACTTGCGATATTATGACTTTTGTTTAACTTGTAAGTGTTCCGTTCCCGTAGTATCGGTCTCATTGGTTTTCAGGTTGTCGATTGATTTATATGTGGCGATTGAGCACTCTCCCCCTCCGCCCAAGAGCGGGGGTTGTCATAAGATGATTTTTCACATCGAAAAAAAAAGCACTCTCCTGTGTTTTTTTTTTCTGTACAGTATTTTGTATAAAACTACACTTAGCACCAAAATGAAATCTTTTTCTGAAAATATCGTCAAAATTGGATCATTTTGCTAAAACTTTTGTACGCACGAGACTTAATGGAAGTGACGTCATACTTCAGTTAGTGCATTCTTTTTCTGTTACATGACACCCCTTTTACCAGATTTGAAAAGTTTCTAATTTAAGTACTTAAGTAATTAATTTTAGATGGATTAAAAAAAAATGGTTTTTGATTTTGGATAAAGCTACTTTTTGATACTTTTATTTAAGAAAATGTGTCTTAGTACCTAATTAATGTAACTGCTATTGTTCACTTTGGTCAGCCAAGTTTTGAACCTTGGCTGAACATAATGAACAATGTCTGAGCATTAGCCAAACTTGAGTTTGGTTATAACTTTATTTGTTTTGCCTGTTAGGTTTAACCTACATGTACCTAATGTTAACAAATGTAGGTCAATTATCCAGGACGAGTCTGTATTAAGTAGCTGTTCTGTCACTTTGTGTTTTTTGAAGTGAAAACTTCTTTAGCGGCGTTGAGCACTTTTTCTGTAATGGGTATAAAATCTTAAACTCGCGTCAGGACACGTGACCTGATCGAAAAAGCGTAAGACGGATAGAGAGTATTTAATGTAAAATAATTGTAATAGTTTTAAAGTGTTAAATTTTTAATGTAATATAAATGGTCATGTTTGTGTACGATAGCGCAATAAATGAATATTGTATTCTACAACATAAATGATAGTACTTTTATACTGATAAAGCAATTGGTGCAAAATTATTCCCTAACCATTCCAAAATATCAAACATGCTCAACGTTAATAATCAAGTTTTCACTTCTGCCGGCACTCCCGGAGTGCAACCCGTCTTTTTTTTTTCAGTTTGTCGCTCGTGAAATATAACCACATTATTATCTCAGTTCCGCATACCGAATATAATCTGCATGTTTCCCAGATATTTCTTTTGACAATTCGTTGCGCTTGGATGATTGTGATATCTCGCATCTCTCTTGCCGAATTCATAATTTTACGGAAGAAGATTTCTTCCAATCGGCAAAGTTACATTAATATGCAAATCAGATTTGAATTCATTTCTAACTAAGTAAAATTGAGTAAATAAGAACTGGCACGTGTAATGCGCCTTGATCATACGTACCGAGTGAGACAGTAAAATGTTGCTCGACTAGATAGTGATGTAAGAGTTGTAGAGGTAAGCTCTCGCTCGAGCACTCGGCGCTTTGTTTATACGTACCGAGTGCTCGGCAGAGAGCACTGTCTCGCCCGTTTACTCGGTACGTGTGGTCAAGGCATAACTGATGATATTGATAAGAAGCATACTTTAGAAATGATTGGAAACAACACAAGAAATGTTTAATAGTTTGCAGAAAAATCTTTATTAATTAGAGTTAAAGTGCAAATGCATTTTAATTTCAACTAGGGTAACCCGGAAAGACGCATTATTATTAATACACTACCGGCCAGAAGTTTGGGGTCACATCTTCGATCGTGTGAATATTGGTTTTTGTAGACACAAAGGTCGAAGCCAGATAAAAAGTAAACGAAGTTCTTTTTTGGTGTCGACTTTACTCCATACTTACTAAATTTCATAAAATTGGGTCAGTATGCGTATCAGTTACAGTTACTTTCACATATATAATATTAGTACGGAGCGTATCAGTTACAGTTACTTTCACATATATAATACTAGCTGACCCGGCCACGCGTTGCTGTGGAGCAATAAATTAAAATTTTGACTATAATTTGAGATTTAAACTATCCTATCTCTCAAGTTGGATCGAACTGCACATGGTGTGCGAATTTTATTATAATCGGTTAAGTGGTTTAGGAGTCCATTAAGGACAAACATTGTGACACGAGATTTATATATATTAAGATTAGTACGGATTGACAATAAAATTAAGTTAGTAGGAAAGTAAGTCTCTTATGATTGTTTACTCAAAAACAAAACTATATCTACCACATATCCCACATGCATCAGTTTTTAGGGTTCCGCACCTAAGACGGCAAAAATTAAACTCATATAGGATCACTTTGTAGTCCGTCTGTTCGTCTGTCAAGACTTTTTTTCAGAAACGCGTATGATATGAAGCTTAAATTAATATCAAATGAGTATTTGGTAGACCTGTTACCTCAAGCAGCAGTGTGAAAGTATCTCAATCTTCAATAAGGCCGTTTAACCTTCCAATTGTGATAATTGCAGACACAATTGAAAGACAATAGGTGCGCGAACGCCGGCGTTCGCTTGGGGTTTAATTAATTAAGCGTATATTTTGACGCTTGCTAAGAAATCAAAACCTATAGGGTACTTCCCGTTGACCTAGAATTCTTGGCATGAAGCAAGATCTTGTCGCTCAAGTATGCGAATAAATTTAAAAACTATTTTGTAGTTACGTCATAAACAATACCTGCTTGTTATTCGGTTTTTTTTTTTTTGAGTTTGATACAGGAATTGAACTAATTATGTAGGTAAGTTTGTACGACACCCGCAGTGCGCTAGTCCGTCTTGCACTTGCCCGGTTTTTTTTTTACCAAAATCCTTGATTTTGTCCAAACACGTGTTTTATGACTTAATCCATCGTGTGCTTTCTTTTATACAAAGCTGTGGTTTTATTAGACATTTTTATTGGCTTTAAACTTTTTGGCTTCATTTAGTTGTACTTGAGCATTGTCACGAGATGGTTGTATATGTATTAACATTGTCTGTATTCGAAAGATATCGACTAGTTCTTTGATCGTACTTTTCCTTCAAAAAATTGGAAAACGTAAGCAAATAAAATTTTAATAGAACCTCAATTGCACAGAGGCTCGGTATTTTTTGTAAAGATATCCACTGCAGGGATGCTAGGAATCAAGAAACTGGGAAGAATGTAAATAGAAAAATATCAAGTAGCTCCAAATTCATTACAAATGAAGAATATATTTTCATCAGAGTTCTGTCTAAAAAGAATTGACTTAACTGCAAAGGCAGATCTGAATGATATGCGAGCAATGTCTATTTTCATAATAAAGGCCAAAAATGCATCTAGAGTGTGTAGTGTATGTAACTTAAGAGTTAAGGGGATGTGTTGGTGCTAAAAAAACAAAACTAACAATACCACGTAAGAAAAATCTGATCAATAGGTACTATCAAATGTAAAGAGTGAATATTTTTAAAGATTAGCCAGAAGAAGCCTTATGATTCACTTTAAAAACTATCGCAATTACCTGATATTTATCCCAAAGGACTTGTTTCGGATGACCTTGATAGAATGGTGATAAATCGATCACTAACAAGTTCGATAGGACGACTCAAACGTACCAAAAAAAAATGGTTGGAAATGCAATTAAACTTTAACTTCATCGAAGTTTCGAAGGAGTTTGATGGAAAATTAATTAATTATTTTGTTAGATTTTTTTTTCTCTTTACTTTTAAATCAGTTTTTGTTTATTTTCTATTTAAGATCATTACGAAAAAATATTAGATGCCTTTGTTTTCATTTCATTTTATTTGACTGCCTCCAAACTTTTGGATGGTAGTGTATGTGGGAGCATTGTTCCTGCACGAGACACTAACTAGATTCGCCATGATAAATGTACTGCACGAGATACGCGCCGACCGCTAACAAGCTTAACGTTGATTAACCGAACAATATGAACTGGGGCGGAGGAAAATTCAGTTTTTGAAGTTGCCACCTATATTGTGCAATCTAATGCACGGTTGAGTTAGATGACGTTATTGCTTAAGTGCTCTATACAAGTTTTGGACTAGTTAGGCCGGTTATGACTAGTCATTTTTTTTTCTGATGGCTAAAAGATATCCAGGTGACATCTCCCGCCCTTAGGCGGAGCAGGAGATAGTGTCAGACTCTTATTGACTAAAAAATCCACCACGTTCATTCGCTGCCTTTCATGCCGGGGCCGAGCCGCCCTTTCGGAAACACCCTTTTCGCCAGTAAGCTTCGTCCCTACTGGGCCCCTACGGTTGCTGACAACTCCTTGAGTCGCGCGGGAACAGCTCGCGCCGTCACATAATCAGGCTTATAAGCCCGATTCCTAGTAGAGGGAACGTTATAACGTTCCCTCTACTAGGAATCGGGCCTTCTCTCTAGGAGAGGGAATGGACCGTAATCGATAAATGTCACATGGTTTCCGAATGATGTTTTCTTTCACCGTGTTGATAGGAGTGATGATAAAATAAATTACACAAAATAATGTGCCAGAAGTAAATCGGGGCCGTTACTACTGGGCCACCATAGGCTCTCTTACACTTGATGGAAACTAAGTAGTAAGATATTGAGTTGAAAATTTTGAATACAATTATTAGTTATGCATTTCAAATTTATTTCATGTGTTAAAAATTTTAAGTTGCCACCTACATATATGATGGAAACTAAGGGCCGAAACTGCGTTAAGGGGACGCCCGTTCAGTCCCATATAAAAGTGCAATGTTGTGGAGACACGCATGGGAATCCGTCGCAGGATGTCCTACACCCCCGTTTTGCTACATAATAAATTCTTTATCGACAAGATTACATGCACGTACGTAAAAGTTGAACTATCGATACAGTGGTGCATGCGGTTTCCGCGACGGGGACCGCCGCACAGGACTCACGCTTTGTCACCCGACGGGTGGCCGTCGTAGGCGCTCGCTAAACGCATTTTCGGCCCTAATGCAACTACGGTTGCATTAGGTGGCGTAACTGCTCAACTCAGTTAAAGTTTGTGACTAGTTCAGCTAATTATAGTTAATGCGCTAAGAACTTAGTAATATCTAATTCAATTTTATTTTGTCGGGTTGTGGTATAAAGTTTTGAAACTTGTCACTTATAAATTGTGCAGGCCAAATACCAAAATGGGATGGTTTAGCTGGATACCATTACTCGGTTTGAGTTTGTGAATTTTGGTGTGAATTTTAACGGGCCATATTCATGTACACAGTTTTAAAATTTCCACCTATATGGAAAAGTTTAATGCAGGAACGGTTGAATTAAATGGTGTGACTGCTCAACTTAGTTCAGGTGTCGAAATAGTTTACTTGGATATGGCTAATGCATTTAGTACTTTCTAAGCGAGTTTTATGGCTTTACGGTTGAATACCTATGTGCAGCTTTTTGAGCTGAGTGGATATTAATTCAAGCTAAGAATTTTGTATAACCTGCGGTTTGAAGTATCTTTCTTCTACTTCTTCTATGTGTTCGTAAAAGACAACGATTTGCCTGCTGCGGTCTTCCCGTCCGATTAAAATTTTGATGTCTTCAAGGCTGGAGTGAATAGGGTTTTCATAAACTAGAGCGATTTACGATGATAGTTCATGCTTACTGCTTGTGGAATCGCAGTCCGGTTAAGACGATTTAAAGAAAAAAAAAGAACGATCTTTATAATATTTTTATCGACTCAAATCATAAATTGAAAGTGCATTGGCAAAAGTACAAAAACAATAACAAACTCGCCATCTTGAGAAATCCAATCTCCAAAACAAAACTTTGTTCGTGAACTAAAAATACATGTTTATTTCCAACTACTATCCATTTGAACGGACTGCTATAAATTTTAAAGTTCTTTTGTCGGTACAGTCACGTGTCGCAAACAGGAAAGCTTGTATAATCCTGGATGCAAAAGTTCCGCTCGTTAATCGGATTCACTTGTTACGTATAGATTTCTGCTGATTGTACACTCCGCTGGGTTTTAACTACGCTAATAAGTTGCCAGTTTTATATTAGGTTATCGACTTGGTTTTTTGTTTAAGTTTCTTCTGGAAGGACACAGTAGAGCATAAAGTGGGGGTGTGCCCCGCTTGGGCGGATCGCCGTGTCCTCGTGGAGGCAATCGGGGGCATGGTCCGGAGCGAGAAGGAATGGCACGTGGTCGCTTGAAACAGTTTTTCTAACGAAGGTGGCGCCCGCACGCGTGATTGAACTGACTTTCTCAGGCCCCAACCGCCGGGATCACAACCTCGATTTCCAGCCAACGTAGGTGGTTTGCGGACTACAAGCTAGTCTGTCCGTGAACGTCCGGAGTCCGGACGGAGCCCGAGTCGTAGACGGCGCGTTGTGTTCCACGCGCGCCTCAAAGATATGTCAGCAAAACCTTATGCCCTGCAGGGCCGAAGTCTACCTACTACCCGGGGTCCTAGAACTGAAGAAAAAGAAGGGACATAGGACTGAGTTTTAGTCAGTTAAAGTCTGACACGCCCTCGCGCTTCGCCCTACAGCGAGAGAAGACATTGGATGATTTCCCACCTAAAAAAAAACTAAACTAACTTGTTGACACGATTAGCGCAGTGGTTGAGCGATTGACTGCTGCGCTACGTGGCGCGATTTTGATTCCTGCATGAAACAAATATTTCGCACACCGGGTGCAACAACGTCATAAGTAACAAATGACGTTTTTTGCAGGAGATCGATTCAAAAGTTATTGTTTTGATAAAGTGAAATGTACTTACAATACTATTTTATATCGATGACCACAACATTGTATATACCTACTTCATATTTGAAAAAAAAAATAGTTAAAAAAAACTTAAAAAAAAACACGCTTTCATAGCATATCAAACTAAAAAGTCTAAAATAATTTTCAATATAGGTAGAAAATAATAATAATGAACGAAAAATATTAATATCATTGTGAAAAAAGCGTGGGGCGCTTTGTGCCATATTTTTCGTAAATCGAGCACCCCACGCTTTTTTCACAATGATAGGTATTAATATTTTTGCACAAAAAAAAACAGATTATTGTATTGTCGTCTGTCTTGGATGGGTGTGCAAAGTTTGAAGAAAATCTGATCGCCCAAAGTTGGTGAAAATCGAGCTCAAAGGCGTTGGTTACAAACATACAGGTGAAGCTAATATAAGCGTGTTAATTAAGGTTGCTTCAGAAATAAGCGTGTTAATTAAGATTGCTTCAGAAATAAAAATGTTATATAAGTGGTACATCTTGAATGTTTTTATAAACGATACCTACATTTATAATGTTATTGTGCAGAAAGTTAAATTGACAGGTCATTTTATTAGTTACATTTATGATATTGTAGCACAGGATGTAGACGCTTGTTTGACATCATTTGTGATCAATAACTCATTTTAGCAATTTTAGCATTTATGACGTTATTGCACCCGGCGTGAGATTTGTGCAGCCTACAGTTAGGTGTTCTCGGTCTACGTATTTTGTGTAAATTTTTAAGTTATTTTTTCTCAATTTTATATTTTAACTAAGCTTTTAACTTCAGTCAAATAAATGACCTGTTCTTCGTTGAACACACGGGCAAGTTTTACATACCTAGAACTCTATGATTTTAAATACTCCATAGTATGAATAGAACCGGCTTAAAACATTACCTTAATGGGTAATGCATAACCCGCTTTTTCAGTTCCTTTGTTCCTGCGACCTCTTTGAAAACTGAGCTTTCCTTCATACGTAAAATTTTAATTACTAAGACCTAGAAAGGCCTCAAAGAGAATAATCTCTTAACCGTGATAATAATTCTATACAGGTGCTTTTGAAACTTCATAGGCAGATTAAATGTACTTAGGTTTACATATTGTTCTTGTTCATGATGAAAAGGGTGAACCTGTTTTTGCCTAGGGATCGAGCTGTCAAGGAAAAAGAACTTTCATGAGGCTGTGCCGTCTCATTGTGAGCTGCTCCATTTTTTTTTTTTTAATGGACCGTTTTTGATCCGATAATCGGTACAATCACTACAAAAAGTGGGTTTTCTTTCCGTAGATACAGTCACGTAAAATACCTAAATAAAAAAGGGAAGTCACATTAAATATTATAAAGGTGAAGTTTGTGAGATGTGTGTTTTTTACCTTTTCACGCTCGAACAGCTGAATGGATTTTGATGAAATTTGGTATATTTTATGGGTAAACCTGATAATCGAAATTCTAGACATAGGTACCTAACATATTATTTATTCCGTGAGTAGGTTTCCGTGGGACAATTATCTATTATAACGCGGGCGAAGCCGCTGAAATCAGCTGGTAGTATCATATTACCTACCTAATTTAAAGCCCTTGAATAACAGATTGTACCTACTAAACAAATTTTATGTTTGAAAGTTTTTTTTTATATCTTAAAAATCATATTCACTTCATCATAAATGTATAACACATTATAAATAAAAAAGATCCTTAGAAACTAACCAGTAAAAGTGATCTAAAGTATGATGTCAAAAAACTCCTCCGCATCGCTGTCGACTAGATGTACCCCAAAAGGCTGGTGGCATTACCACACTGTATGGTAGTGCTTATCCTCTGCCTTTACACTTAAAAATTAAACAAAAAAAAAAAACAAATCGATGGCTTAAAGTGAAAACCTCGGATATGCAATTTTAGGTAATTTTATTTTACTGTATTACTGAAAAGAGAAGCTCGTATCACAGAATCTTGTGTCACGCAAAATTTTAATTCGATACTTGTAGCACCATCTACGACGTTGCATTCATATCGTGCTTGAGTCAGTTTGGTGTAATCACCTCGCGACGAAGGCGTGGCAAAACAAACGGATAAAATTAAAAACAAAAGAAACAAGCGGTTGAAATACACCAATAGTTTTAAATATTTGAATAAAACACATAAAAGCACATTAAAATTACATGATATTTAAGGCTCTAATTTGGTTTCTTGTGCCTCCTGAAAAGTTACGTATTTCACATTTACGAGGTATTGAACTCTAAAAATTTGAGTGAGAAACTTAAGGCGTATAGTCCCTTGAACCATCTGACCGAAATTATGTGAACGCAACTCTCGCACTCGCCTAGGCGGGCAGTACGCAAATCTGTGCATTTATTTTCGGCCAGCAGCGCCCGGAAAGCGCTTTAAATCCATTTTCTCTGTGAGATATTGATTGATTTACATATGCAATGTTCACTTTGAAGAATATTTAACCACCAATTTTTATGTGTAAAAATGTTTCTAAAGGTCCAAGCCGTTTCGAAGGAGTAGGGAAAAGTTGCGAATAGTTGCGAAATTGTTAAATATTTTTTTTTGACAAAAGTATTAATTGCACGAAAAAATCAAATGTTGATATTATTGTTCATGAATCTATAATAAACATGTATTTTTTTCAAACCAATTGACCTAGCCGTTACGGAGGAGTAGCCCTCAGAAAATCACTGTTTTATGGCACTTTTCGGGCGCTTGGACCTTAAAAATTATAAGCATGAATACGAACAAAGAACGAAGAACGTCAAAAACTCCTTTTTTACTGTTTTGACGGTTCTTACGTGTCTTACGGCAAAAAATATCTCTACATATTCGCTATTTAAAAATACCCAAGTGAAAAAATATGTTGCCGACCTTCTTGGCTGAAATCTGTAAAATCCACTGTATGGAGCTTAACACACGGAGAAGTAAATCGATTGGAAAGTATTACGAGTCTTACCCTTTTCACGAGTTTCGCCCACCTCCTTATGTTTTAAACCTTCAAGAAAAATAGTGTTACTTAGTCTCGGTATCGGTTTTTGTTTTAAAACCGCCGTAAAACTTAGCTAGTTAAGCACTTTAGGCGATAAATTCTCAGTACTTTTGAGATAGTTTCACTGAAAACGGTAGTTTTCAATATTGCGAAATTCTCAACAATTCCTCGAGAAATTGTATTACTGTGTAACCAAAGGTACATTTCCATAGAACCGTTTTATGTAATTATTATTTTATTAAAAGAAAGAAAGAAATATATAGAAAGCAAAACACGCTCTTCCCTACTCATCTTTCTCTAAATATTTTCGGAACACAGTTAATACCTACATCTATCTTGTGGATATTATCTAGGTTTCTATTGAAACTACAACATAAATGTGTGTAAAACTAATCCAGTAAATAAATACCTCTGAAAATTTGCTATTTTGCTTGAAATTTAGACCTTCATAATGGAGGTCTCTCACTCATAAATTGATAAAGTAAAGAAAATGTATTTATTGAAACCTTGCACACTTGATCGCCATTCTAAAAGACGACAATTTTTAGGACAAGTTTTGTGAAATATTCAAGTGAGTGACGGTATTACCGAATGCTAACGGAACATTCAGGCGTTATCTCTCTTTTTTTCATTTGCCTCCTTAGCTTTTGCCCGCGGCTTAGTCCGCGTATATAAAAGATAGCCTATATTACTCAGGAATATAGCAGCTTTCTATCGGTCTAAAAATGTTAGCAATCGGACCAGTACTAATACAGTTAATGATAGATCGTGAAGTCTTAATCTAGAAATCTTAAGAACTCATAATCATAGATTCTATCAAACCTATGCCTTATAAATATGGAACAAAAGATCTGTCATCCAACGAATCCTATTACCGTAACCTCAATCATCTGTCACCTATGATTGACAAATGTTACATTCTGATTGGAATCCCATGTTTCATTAACCACTACTGCATTATTAACCGCACCTGATTTGGGAACAAAACCTGTCAACAAAGGTCAGTGGACAATTGCTGGAGGCATTGAGCTGGTGTTAGCTTAATTATATTAACGATCAATTAACTGAACAAGCTTCTAGCCCATTAGATAGAACAATACAACATGGGAGTGAGGCCTGAGACCCCACCACGAGCTTTTAACGCGATCCATTTTACTACCTAAAATGGCCCGTTAAAAGGATGGAGCTAGCTTCATCCCACCTCGCTCGCACGCCTGATTTTTATCACGTCTTGGTTTTTTTTTTAGGTGGGAAAATCATCCAATGATATCCCCCGCTCTTGGACGGAGCGGGAGATAATGTCAGACTTTTACTGACTAAAAACCCACTTCTGTTCCTTTTTTGCCACATCACCCATGGCCTCAGTAGGCTTCGGTAAGAGCCCTGAACGCATAGTCTATGCTGATAATACCGAAAATTAAAGCTTGTTCGTATCAACAATACAATGAAATTATTTCATCTTTACATAGTATGAAATCGTCTTCCGTATCTGTTTGTGTAACCGCTAAATCCTCCTTAAATATGCATCGGATTTTGATGCAGTTTTTACTAATAGAAACAGCAATAAATGTGGAAAGTTTATGTGTTTATATAGGTTTCGTGCGAAACCGGGCAGAGTTCGCTAGTCACTCTGTCACACGTGTATGTGTATGTCTGTTACTACTTTGCGCTCAAACGGCAGTACGAATTTTAGTAAAATTAAACATTGGTAGTCCAGGCACATGGGATCCTGTTTATTCTGGAAATACTATTATATATTGTAGCGGTGTCTTTGGCGTCGTGAATTAATCCTGCATCGCTCAATTAAAGTTTTCCGCGCAATTTGTACATATAAAACAGCTCGAAATCATCTATCGGGCAGTTGCCTACCATACACAATACCCGTCTGGTCGGAGGATCCTCCCGTTTCAACGGAGGTTTGCGGGACTTTACTCTTTGTTCCCCTTTTTTGTACCTCGTTTAACCCTAAACTATCACACAGGCGTAGCCACTAGCAGAAACTTGTTCAGTATAATTAGCAGAACAATACACGTTGCATATTAAATGTGTATTCGTAATCGATGTAAAATATTTCGATTAACATATAAGCGTAATTTCTATCTCAATTTCCATAGCGAATTAAATTAACCTCGATACCCGCACCGTTCCATATTGTTTTGACCAATATCCTATCAGCAGATGCTAACATTAATATAAGGTTTTCTACAACGTTCTCGCCCGGGTTACTTACAAAATATTAGGTATTACCATAAAACAGGCTCGCGAGTTGCCAATATAACGTTATTAGCTTTATATCAGGGATCGTCGAGTCTTCCTTTGACACGAGATTATAGGCGTGTGAACAGCAAATATAAACCATCGATATTGACTCTGTAATACCGTTTCGTGTTTACATCAAAAGTATGTGTTCGATAGGTTGTGTAAATGAAAGTAATTCTGTAAGTAATTACCATTCTACGACGTTAGTTTTAGTATATGCGAACCCTGAAACAAGTATCTAGCATTTTTATGTAAAGAATCTATGTACAAAATTTCATAACTGTATCATGAATAATCACGAAGTTATAAGCTTGTTATGTCAGCAAAAATACATAGTCACCAAGTTATCCAGACGTCTGAAGGGTTGTTTTGTACTTGCAACCAGTTGTTTGCTGGCGCCTATACTCGCTGTGTTCTGCCGTGATCTGTGTTGTAATTATTGTCGGTGGTGTCCAACTTGTGATCTTTTTAAATATTTTTGCGCAAAATATAATATGGTAAAAAATGCAGTTTTAAAAGATAATATTATGTTAAAAAATGCAGCAGAATTGGGAAGTAATATTAGGTATCCGAGCGATAATAATCTGCTTAATATTAAAATGAGGTTAATTAGAATCGTACATCGTGAACGTTATCATAATATCACTAAACATTCGTTTATATATTAAAACAACAACGAACCCTAACCGTAGAATGTAAAACTTTATGCAGCACAAAGGTACAAGGTGGACTTAACGCTATAGGCATTCTCTACCAGTCAATCAACGGCGGTGAAGAGAAAACAGATAAGTGCATAAAAAAATTAATGCTGATGCCTTTGTTTTTATTTTTTTGAGGTAGGAAATCAACAAATAACTTCTAACACTCTGAATGAAGCCAGAGGAAGTATAACTAAACCTGTGTTTCTTCAGTTGCCCTTTGCGTTCTAGGGCCACGGTGATACTAACCTAACTATAATACCTAAGACAATATCTGATCCAGATTGCTAAAATTTTAATGTTTTCATCACTACATAGTATAAAACAAAGTCACTTTCTCTGTCCCTATGTCCCTTTGTATGCTTAAATCTTTGAAACTACGCAACGGATTTTGATGCGGTTTTTTTTAATAGATAGAGTCATTCAAGAGGAAGGTTTATATGTATAATAACATCCATTAAATAGTGGAGAAGTACTGTTATTTTTGAGGTTTCTAATGTGATGTCGTAAATAATTACATTTTTTCCGCTTACATTGCAAACGCAGGCTGAACCCTACGAGTTTTATCAAAATAATGTACTAAGTATTGTACACATTGAAAAGGTCTACAGAAAAGTCCGTGATGGTATATGTCTATCTCTTATGGATAACCCACAATAACTTTTTTTTGTCATTTACTTTTTACGACAAATAATGGCTAATTTTCGAAGCGATTTTAACGAATACAGCATTAATCCTTAACCAATTAAATACCTTGAATACATTGTTCATTTAATATAGATCTATATGGCCCTTTACACCGTATGATTTAAGTGAATATTTTCGAAGATATTACAGATTTAAAAATTGCGGGACGTAGCGTTTGCGGCGGTACCGGCCGGCCGCCCGGTGCGGCAAGAGCATTGCACCCGTGCGAAGCCGGGGCGGGTCGCTAGTATTTAGATAAACATTTATGTTGTTGAATAAAAAATTGTAATCCTTTTAGCGGTTACAATGTAAATCTTGATTTTGAGATTTGCTAAGTGGCAGCGGGCGAGTTATTTAAATTAAAATATACAAACATAATGTATTGTTTCTGAAGGATTGAATACAATCTGGTTTTTGACATTATAATATTATCTTAAGGTACCCGATGCACATGACGCAGAAAAGAAAAACCTTGACGGCATGGTTAACGTAGTGGTTGAACGTTTGGCTGTTGCGCTTCGTGTTGCGGGTTCGATTCCCGCATGAAACAAATATTTGAATAGCTTATAAATAGTTGTTCTAGGTCTGGCGGTCTTCTGCATTAGTTTACATATTTGTGAACGCAACCACGATACAGGAATAATTATTAATGTGGTGTAACGTCAAAAAATAAAAATAAAAACTTAACTGTGTAGGAGTATAATTTTCCAACTCATTCTCATCTCAACTTCAAGGTCTTTGTGACCTTGCGAATGCTTAATGAATGATTTTAAGATAACTCCGTATAAAAACTTGTTCACAAAGGCAGTGGTATTTTAAATTGTATTGTGGTCTGTAAACTCAACTTTCTTCGCATTTCCTCTTTTTACTTTATTATCTCCAAGTTTACCATAATTTGAATGTAATTATACTCGTGAAAAGGTCTGTAAGTAGATTATAATGTTTAATTTATTCTGCGAAATTTAATTTTGCCTTTCTTTCGTTGCTTTGTTTCTTACATTTAATAGATTTCATCCAATACGGATTGATGATTTCTGAGACTGAGTTCGATACTTGTGCTCGTTTAAAAATATTTGCTTTCTGTTGTGAAAAATCCTAAAAGTATCAAAGGTCAGTGGTCATTTTTATATCCCCTACTTTACAGTCATATAATAGTCACTTTTATCACTGAGAACTAAGCTGAATAGATAGTAGTCTTTTTTACGGTACTTGTTCTTTTATTTAAAATATCTGCAATATTCATTACGATCATAGCCTACAGGCCTTTCTTTGCCGCGTGAAAAGCAGCTTTTGCCTCTAAAGCGCAATGAAGTATCCAGAATGTGTTCAGTCCCGACTAAAAAATATTGCGCCGCAAAGTAAAAAAGGCGTACAAAATAGCGCAATGGAACATGCTTAGAGGATTTCTCTTCACAGTAATGCCGGTCCATTCAGAAATTCTGTTCTCCTTTTGGAAAGTTTTATGTCCGGGCCAGTGGACAGTTTTCGAGGTTTCATTTGATTGGCCGGCTTTTTAATAGTACCTATAGGAGATTGCCCTAGTTTCCGCCCAGAACTTAGCTTTGAAATTGTTTTTGAATTCAGGTATGTGTGCTCTTTTACTGATATGTATGGCGTTTCAAAAATTGAACTGCTTTTTCTTTGATGTGTTTTGCATTCAATTAAATATTCTCGTGTGGGTTGATTTCAAACGTTTTTCTTGTTTGATCTTAAAACATAAGATGTAAAAATGTGTAGTCAATGAAATTAAGCTGTGACCTTTACGTTAATATTGCTTCCTATTACGTATTCTCTTTAAATTTTTTACGTTTTCTTTTTCAATTCCGCTTTATATTTAATATTTTCCTGCCTTATATAGAACTTTTTTTATTCATTTCAGGTAAGTTTTCCATCAGTCGCCGGTCGGTGAGTACAATTTAATATTCATTATAGAGCTGCCGATCCATAGTGGAACGTTAAAAGCAGACCATTACAGGAGTCTATTACTTTAAATCACTCCCGTTATCAAAATCGATTTCGTCGATTTTATTATATTTAAACGATTCGATCGTTAACATACCGTTGGTCTGATTTGATTATTGACACTTACTCGGAGTATTTTACTATTTTCAAACGTTAATGGAATCTAAACAGGTATTTTTAAGTTAGCTCTTATGTATTCAACATCTATGACACATTATAATTAAGGTAAACCTACACCTTGCAGTTGTATTTTCCATGTGTTCTTCACAAACAACATTATCTTTCTCTTTATTATTAAATACACACTCCATTCACTAATAGAGACCTTTTTAAATAACAACAAAATCAACTTAATCATCTAAAATTATCCTGCCATCGCTTGTGATGATTATGAATTAATATTTATGACATCATAACGAAAAGGATTAGCCCGTCTCAGGTACGGTGACATTAATTCTTCCGTTGAAACTCCTCATAGCTACGTAAACGTGTTTGGACTAAATAGATTGAAAATTAAATACCGTAGTTGAGTTTAGCTATGGGTATGGTGACAGGGGTTCGTACTCACTAAACATGGAAACATGTAGTGACATAGATTGTGTAATCCTAATTGCTTGTTAGGAGAGATTGTTAATTATGCTCGTGAAGCAGGATCATGGAAGTATCAACTTGATTCTACCGGTAGGTATTATTTTTCGTCGTATTGTTGACGGCACTCTAAATTTTTTATTTCTATTGACATTCAATTCGTAGTACACAGTATATTGTTTGAAGAAATACATATATTTTTCGCGGTATTGTTCATGGCACTCTCAAAATGTTATTTCTATTGACATTCAATTCGTAGTACACAGTATATTGTTTGAAGAAATACATATATTATTTATTGTTTTCTCTCCTGTTCCGTTCCAATTTGTCGACTAGAAGAAAAAAAATCATCGTCTACAAACACATAAAGAGTTCGCGTCCGCGGTTAACATAGACGACCTGGAGCCCGGGGCGCTCGCAATTCAGTCTCGACAAACATACGGGCCTCTATTCAGGCCTCCGAACTCAACGGCTACAGAAATATATCGATATTGCATGTTGTGGGGCGTCCTGCGAAATGAGTCTTTTGTTTTACGATCTATTGTTCTTGTGGTCCTCTGCATGCTTTATTGTACACCAAGACGCTCGTTGCCTCGTGTATTTTAATTTATTATGATGAAGTCGCCTGTAGTTTACGTGTGGTTTTACATTCCATATTCTTAATGATGATAACGGAACGGTCACCCTGGTTTATTTTAGGAACACGTATTGACTGTATCAACGTTATCGATCTAACCTTCTCACAGCTAATTTCATTTTTATGTTCCAAATATTTGTAAATTAATCTGGATATGCTAATTGAAAACTGCTATCATGAAATCATCTATGTATGCATTTGATCAAATCGGATTTGGCGTTGTCATTCAACCCAATTCTAGATGCTATTTAGTTTGCCAGTATTAAGACATCGGTCTGTGTATGTAACTACGTAAGGTTAATTTTCTTTAAATTTTAAATCTTAGTTTAAACAAAATGTCGATATCTGATAATATCCCGAGCCGAGATCCTTCATCCAACTCTAGGGCTGGCTGTAACACTCCACTGCCCCCGTTTCTGCCGTGTGCACGGGAAAGTGAAAGTCACTGTTAGTAAACGGTGTGATTGTGTACCTGTCAGAAAAGTTATTGCTCCCTCACAATGCATCAGATTGGCTTTTACGTTGATTGCAATATGAGTTTCGTCTCATAGAGACAAAGTATTTTTGTAGTGAGTCGAAATATTCAATGTCTCATACTGCTTAACCAACGATTTATATTAAACGTTAGGCCGGTTCTTCTGAAATGCTAAAATGTTAATCAACATCGGAAAGGCTTAAACATTATTCGTCATTAGCTATCCTTTTTGTATTTACTGAGGTTGGTCTCATTTGCATCATTGTTCTGTTCCAGTAACCCCAGGTTTTGCGCGCTTAGCTGAAATGTAACTTAATTTTTGCCCTCGCAAATATAGAACAAAAGATTTTGTACGTGAAATTTTCCTTCCACAAAATTTTGCGATGTTACCACAGGCATACGTACATGCATATTCTTGTATATAGGCCGTAAGCCATCAGTGCACACGGTTGCGGCATGCCGTGTGAAATGTACGAATTCCTGTGATTTGTACTAAAATACGCTTCAGTGTAACAGCTTCCATACCCACATTTGTTCCATCTGAATTATTACCAGTATACACAGTCCAAAGCGGTAGAATTAATTGGTTGCATATTTGCCTAATGGCGTTTAATACACGTGGTCGTCATGATTTTAGAAATTTGTCACAAACCGCAATTTTGGTTCTGAAATATGAGTACTCATTTATTAAGTTACAAATCACTCTCGGAGTCTTTTTATTGTATTTTTATTTTAATAGAAGTCATATATTGTGAATAAAAATCATATATTTTAGAAAAAGTTCACAAAATATGTCCAGTTGCAAGGGACGCAAGACCAGCCCGGAGCTATATTTCATGCTGCACTTTAAAACGTCTCTCTAGATTGCTTTGCCTTTGTTTTCTAGATTTCTCTTACTTAATGTTTTGAATAATATAAGTACCTAATGTTTATAGTTTTTTTTCACAAAGCTATATAAAAACCGAGTTGATTCTGAAATATTATTTGATTTATTTATTTATTAAAATTTCATGCAACACAAAGGTATGTAGGTACAAAACCGAAAGTTATTGGGTGTAAGTCAAGTATTTACACCCGATAATTTTCAGCTTTGCCTTAAAAACTATTCATCACAGAAACCCATTAGTGCGTGAAACTGAAGGGAATACACGGGCTTTGAAGCTTACTATGAAAACCAAGAGTCAGCTTCTCCAGTAACACCATCGTGATTAGAAGCTTGAGCTTTGAAGGTATTAATGGGATCTCAAAGGTTCACTTGGTGATTAAAGGGGGCGTTAACATCGTAATTCGATCAACAGATTGATGGAACCGATTTGTTGGGACGCCCTTGTATATTTGTCTCTTTCACATCTTGGTCAATCTTAATACGATAGGTATATAGGTTTACGTCCAAAATGTTTTACTTAAACAGAACAATCGACTGTTTTACTTTTATCTCTCAAAGACTGACTGTCTGCTTATTTGAATTTACATGCAGACCTACTTTAGCATTAAAATATCGTTTGATATTAATGAGGACGTAGCATTCGAGCATATAAATGATACCATTTTCATGAAAAACGTGAACAAAAAAAAAAAAAAAAACTTAAGTACTCCAAGTTTTCAACTGAGTTCTAATGGATACACGAAAGCACTATTTTATTTTTGTATCCTCTTCTCACTCAAATGAAAAAAAAAAAATACTTGTTATACTTTTAGAATGTAGTGCTCCTAATGCATTCGCAATGCTCTGTCCCTTTCGGTCTCGAGTAATGACTGAAGTAGTTGCATCGTAACGTTCGCCATTTGAATGCTCTTGGTCCTTACCCTGTAAAATTTGGGTCGCAACCGTCGCGGTTAGTTTACTTCTTAAAATCCCATTTCTGTTTCCTCTCATAAGTTCATAAAGTCCTTTGAGTTTCCGATTTGCATTTATAATTCATCAAAAAGTTTGAGTGGGTCCGAGGCGAGGGTAAACCGTTCTGAGCAAATCTATTGGGATACGTCTTTACCTACTCGATTTTCACCAGTTTTCGTAGAAGTTTGCAAACCGATGTTGAGGAACTGTTTCGCGAAAACCGAATTTTAAGCTTATCTGATTTTAGGAATTTTGAAACACCAGTTGCTAGTAGCCGTAACACTTTGTAAACATCTACTTCTAAAGCTATCTCATAAGTAAATATTTTCTGTACTTACCTACTGGTCCAAAACAAAATCAATACTAATTGACTTTGGTTTCATCCGTAGGTGTACTCAGTCTCACCTTGGCATCTGTTCGAGAGGTAACATGACCCTAGAACTAGGCTTTTTGAAACGTAATGATGAAAAGCATCGGCAGGATGCATAACCTACCCAGCTGTCCTATTCCAAAACACTTTTCAAATCGCCGTTTCATTTTGCGAAGGTGGCTTAATTTGCGTCGGATCAAATATTTTCAGATACCTTGATTTATGATGCTTAAATATCAGTTTTTAGTTAGCAAGGATATCTTAATGATTTATGTGAACAGATTCATACCCAGGTGTATAAATCTGGTGTATAAGTACCGAGGCGGCTAGGTTATCCCCGGTATTTTCGTTGAGTTACTACCTCTAGCTCTGACCGGGATTAGATTAATACAAACGGGAAGCGGAGACGCTATTTCATTTTAAACCACCTGGCAGAGATGAACTTACGCGATAATTTTTATTTGTTTATCTGGGTTTCAAAATTGAGACAGGCTAAGGACGATACTGTAGTATTAGTTACGATCACGGTAGACGAGGGTTTGCAGTCAACGAGCAATGGCTTGCTCGCCGTCTACCCGTCCGGTAATCGTCTGGACCGAGCCGAAGATGTTCACAGCGTGTAGTGCACCACGCGCTCCTCAAAGACTTATCAGCAATGCAGGGGCCAGCAGGGCCCAGGCCCGCTGTAGCCACGGGAAATTGCCGCAATGGAGTCTTTAGTCCTAGAACGCAAAGGACAATTCAAGGGCACATGTGTGGTTTTAGTTAGTAAAAGACTGACCTGCCTATCCACTCCACCCTAGAGTGGAAAATATTACTGGATGTAATCGCACCTTAAAAAAAAATGTTAGTTACGATATCAAAGTAGAAAACAACCATTTGAATAATCGATATCTCATGGAAAATTCTACAGACAAAATTATGTAGATGGTTGAAATTATTCAAAATGCTAAACATGTTGAAAATAAATAAGACTTGTTCTTATTTCGGCGCCTATCATTGTTTTTGAAACGTCTAATTTTAGACGCCTGTCAGTTTCGTTTCCATGCATCATTCTTGTGACACGGAGGCGCAGCTTTGCATAATTAATCATTCAATTTTCTCCTCTTCTGGACGTTTTTTTTTTACTTTTCAATCAGGGTATCTCTTGGATGAACGCACCTGCTGCGGAAGGCTGAAATCGTCACGAATTTCGGTAACGAAGAATTATTGAATGTTGGTAGCGTGGCAAAATGAGTTCGCATTTTTTAACACGACCGATAGGCCCGGTAATCAAACTCTAATATCCAGAATAAAGTTCGATTACTAGAAGTGGC
Source organism: Mythimna albipuncta (assembly GCA_929112965.1). NCBI lineage: Eukaryota > Metazoa > Arthropoda > Insecta > Lepidoptera > Noctuidae > Mythimna > Mythimna albipuncta. The sequence goes on from OV815969.1 coordinate 17,557,503, forward strand.
CGTTAAACATACAGCAAGAACTGTTGGAGCTTTCTTTAGGGTTTTATGGTCATCACTTTTCCCTTTTTTTACGATAGTGCACACACAATGAAAACACTTTTCTTAAGGACTTACTTAAATGCTAGTTATAAGATTAATTCATTAAACCCCAAGCGAACGCCGGCGTTCGCGCACCTATTGTCTTTCAATTGTGTCTGTAATTATCACAATTGAAAGGTTAATAAAATTATAGAACAGAATAGAATAAACTATTGTACACCAACCAAAGTAGTAACAATTTTACAGTAACTTAAATCTATGAGTACAATGGCGGTGTTATCGCTGACAGCGATATCTACCAGACAACCTTAGGATGAAAGAACTAATTATTATGTATCTAGTATCAGAATGTTTATTCGAATGGTATTATCTAACAAGCTTAAAGGTACTTTTCGAAGTTACTCTTCTACTCCTCTACTGGTAGTCTGGAAAGCGACCGTAATGAACAAATGTAGTTCAAAGAAAATAAAATGTATACCTACTATCTACATACGTGTATACTACACTAATATTTTAAAGGCGTATGTTTGTAAGCTTGAGTATGTTTGTTGTAGCTTCACGCTTGAACGGTTGAACGAATTTAGAAAAATTTGGTACAAGTGAAGGCCACGGATGGCACATAGGATACTTTTTATCCCGGGAGTGTTTTCTCTTGGCATCTTTTCTTTTATTACGTAGGCAAAGCCGCTAGTAATAATATAAAGCTGAAGACTTTGTTAGTTTAGTTCAACGCGCTAATTTCAGAAACTATTAGTTGGGATTGAATAATTGTATTGGACAGTCCATTTATTGAGGAAGACTATAAGACTATACAAGGTGTAAGGGAAACTGAATAAACTTCCATGCAAGAAACGAAAAAAAAAAATCGGCCTCGTCATACAAATTGTCGAAACAAGTCTATCAGTTTGTATGGTGAGGCTGATTTTGTTTTTCGTTTCCTGAAAAAAAATTGTTTGGAAGGTTGTTCAGTTTCGTCTACTGAGCAAGCCCTTAAAGTTTGTGGAGGGCTGTCCCTTACACATTTTATATAAACACCACCCTACGACCAGTAGCAGCAGAGCAGCAACCAAAGACATACATGAAATTACGGGGGACAGGTGGACTTAAATCAGTTAGTCATAATTGTCGTATTATATGACATGATTGTCGTAGCTTACTTATTTCGTGCTAAGGCCTCAAATTCAATATCAGTTTGCTGATTACTTGTTTAACAGCCATTAAAGTTGTCAAGATCCATTTGCTTAAGTCGCAGAACGCATTAGGTTAAATTGTTTTCTTACTGCCTCTAAGTCTTACTATTATTATTCTTTAATACTAGTCTACTGGTCTAGTATTTAAACCAAGCTACCTATCCTTGAAATACCAATATGTGGTTAGTGTAATAAATATTATACAAATCCGCTCGGTCATCTCAACGTGAGAAAGTAACATATATTCACACACACACCCGTACCTACCATCAAAGACACTTCCGCCTGACCACCGCTAAGTTCGTTTTTGCTTGCACTCGAAACGAAAACTTCGAAGGGTTTGGTTTGGCGCAGCGCCACAAGATTCAAACTATTTTTTTTTAATGATCAGGCAGAAATGACCGCGATAGTACATAATACAAACTTTTGCTTTTATAATATTGTTGTGATGTCCCTGTGCTGTCCTACTGGAAACAAAGGCCTGCCTTTCCTTCTTCTACTTTTCCCGTTTTTCTGCTAGTTTGGACCCTTCCTTGTCAGTCCAAGTCCTTTCAGAAGGACTAACTCTTACCACCTCTTTACCTCAGCTATATTCAAATGAACAGTAAATAGAATAGAGATAAAGTAGTCTCCAACGCTGTTTAGTAATAGTGAACATTCAATTTTGCCCCTCGAAGTTTGTGCAGCGCTAGGGAATAATTGATTAATGAATGACGTTATGTATGCAGCACCGGTGCCACCTATTAGTTTAGGGTCAGATTATCTAAAGGCGAAGTTGAGGCTTGAATAAATTAGATCGTAGTTTGTTGTTCACGGTCAAAATCGAATTAACGACAGCACGTTTCGCAGTTGTGTCGTGAACAGTTGCTTATTTCAACTTTACCCGAATCTTGACGTAATATGTAAATAGTTTTCTTTTACACTTCAACTCCATCATCGCTTATCATTGTAGGTATAAGATGATGGTCAAATACGATCTTATCATCTGTAAGAAGTGTATTAGATAACCGTGTGTTCGTCTACCACATGTGGCTATCAAAATATAATGCTTTTAATCAGGGTCCTTGGTCCATCGAGAATAGTCTTCGTCATTACCCACCTCTATTCCAGCAGATATGATTAAATCAGAACATCCATAATAGAAATGTTGGTATAACTGTAGATAGATGGAGAGGAAGGTTGTGTGCGAAGTGTTAAGAAAGAAAAGGGAGTCAGTGATAGTGCAACGGATGACAGGACGGAATGGAAGATAAAAAAACGTGTTGCGCCGACCTCAAGTAATATGAGATAAGGGCAGGAAGAAGATGAACTATAACAGTACACCTACTGTTACGGTTTTCATGTAAGGATTATGTAAACTTATATATCGTAAAACACACTTTCTTCAAATAAATATTGTACATGTTTTGGATTAGAAAACATTACTTTTTTTGTTAAAGAAGACCAAGACCAAATCAAAAGACACCTCCGATATCTCTCACACATTTTTTTTTCTCATCTATAATTTTTTTTTGATAATTAAGTTCTTACGATATTTTCACTGCTGAACGACGACATACTACGTTATCTCATTACACCAATGAAGAAGGGTCCCTATTAATTTATAAATTACTAGCTTCTGCCAGCGGCTTCGCCTGCATGAAAGTAGGTTTCTCCATACAAACTTTGGACCCTCATGTAGTCCCTTTAGGGCGTGAATTTTGAAAAATGTCCCTTTTAGTGCTCCTTGTCATAGTAGTTTCGGCTGTGCGTTGCGGGTATAGTAGGGTAGCGTAGGATAGGGTAGGGTATAGTAGGGAGGAGTAGGGAAGAGGAAGCGAAGGCGCGCGGACAAAAGCTAGTATAGATATAGATTAGAAATTTTACACTAATACTAAACTTTTAATATTCTTACATTTTATTTAACTTTATTTTAAAAATACTTATGGTATGTCGTAACTCGGTCTTGCGCATTGTTTCTTTTTTGACAAAACAATATTCTGAAAACACAAAGCTGGCTGCCAAGAAAACATGCTGAGACGACAAAAATCAAATTAAATCATACCCTAACGATGTTGGCGTAGAATATTGTATCTGTAAGACTGTTACTAAGAGATACGCTTTTATACGTCTGAAATAAAAACCGTTGATGTGATTAATAGAAGTGCATTTAGATAAAAAATTATTACAGCCAAGTCTATAACGGTGCATTTACTTTTATAGTGTCTAAGGGTGAGTTGCACCATTAAACTATAACGATAACAAAGCCGTTAACAGTTGTCAAATCGTCGAATTGACCAATAGGCGGCCGTTTCACGGCTGGTTATCGTTATAGTTAAATGGTGCAACTCACCCTAAGTATCTCCAAAAGATTTTCTTTTGTTATGCTTGTTATATACAAGATTATTTTAAGTTAACTGTCGATTGCTTTTAGAACAACTGAAATGATTACGAAGACGCAGTTTTGATTTAGTTCAATCGTTTTTACATACATTATTTATTAACAGTAGAGCTAACATTATACTATGTAAAGTTGAATTATTAAAACGGTCCTAAAATGTGCTTAAAGTTTAGGTGTGATTGAGGGCTGATTCAGAGCAAACTCAGTGGGTAAAGCCAAAGTCAAAGTGTCGATGGAAGCAACGATATTACAAAGTATACAAAGTGAGATAAATCTGCAAATCCGTTTATTCTTATGTGACCTTTTTTATTATGGATAGGCTCGCGTTTGACCACTATCTCACCTGATGGTAAGCGATGATGTGGCCGACGATGAAACACGCTTGCCTAGAAGATATCTTTTCACTCTTGACCAAAAGACCCCTTTTTTATGCTGAAATAAATAATCCAATGACAACCCCCGCTCTTGGGAGCGGGAGATATTGTCAAACTTTCACTGACTAAAAGACCCACCCCATTCCTTCTAGCCTTCATACCGAGGCTCCAGCTCCCTTTCGGATAACCCTGGCCCCAGTAGGCTTTGACCGGCTGGGTCCCTGCTGTTTCTGACAACTCCTTGAGGCGTGCGGGAACAGTGCGCGTCGTCGACGACTTGGGCTTGGTCCGGACAGTTACCGGACGGACGGACAGCGAGCAACCCATTGCTCACTGTCCGCAAGCCCGCGCCTACGGTGGTCGGAAATCGGGATCAGAATCCTGGTGGCGGCGGCGGCGAGAACGCCTTTGCCTGATGCGTTTGGCCTCCTTTGCGAGCATATCTAAAGACCTCTAGGTTACAGCTGTCAGGAAACAGACCCCGGCAGGCAAATCCACTCCTACTACCCTATCAGCTGTTATTCGCTTACACCTTTCCTTTTGACAATTTCACACCTGTCACATCAAAATATCCACGCACAAAAACGCCAACCATACTTAATGGCACAGCAACTTTTTTCTTATTACATTACTACGTATCGCGTTAGCTATCGCTACTTCGTTTCATTCGTCGAGGCGCCCCCTGACATGTAACACAAACTGATGAGGGTCGCGAGTGTGGGAGACATTGCCGCAAGCCCACAAAAGCACGGTGTTAAATGTATACGTCTATAGGAACGTCTGACTCCTTAGACAGACAGGCATGTGGGTTTTATGTGAGAGACTGTTTGGAAAACTGGGCGTTTTTCGTTGTTGTGATAACACGACGTGCTATCGTTACAGTGATGTATTTAAAAATCATTATTTAATTAATTTATTTATTAAGGCTTTATGCACATAACACTGTACAAAGGCGCATTTAATTCCATAGGCCTTATCTACCAGACGACCTTAGGATGATGCAGAAATATAACATGGCAGGTGCAACTTAATAAATGGACAAACCAAAGAGAGATGAGATTGTTTTATGTTAAATTGATTATACACTAAAATTATGTAATGACAAAATATATTTCTCAAGGCAGCAGTAATACTATGGTGAGCGCTATGCACGCCTTAATTGTCATGTGCATTAGTCCCTATTGTTAATCAGATTTTCTTTTTATGTAAAATGTATGTGATGTGGCTGTACTAAATTGAATAAATAAATAAAGAGACAAAAATACAATAGTAAATACATACTTAGATTTTGTAAATCTTTTTTTCAAACGTGATAAAAGAGCATGGTATTGATATCCAGCAAATTATGATTGATTTTCACTCAGTACATTTAACCTACTCGAAAATGTGTGAATATATTGAAAAAAAGTAAGGCTTTCTCATACTTTGCTTTTAAGCTTTTTAATATTACGGCATCGCTAAAGTTAGGAAACTATTTCAACTAGTTTTTATGTAAAACTTTGTACATTTCATTCTCATTTTAACAAGTTTTGCATAATGGGAATTGTAAAGTACGACATTTAATCATTGTTGAGAGTATATTCCATAAAAAACATGTTTTTGCGTAAGTCTATGTATTTTCAATTCAATGTTATCACAAATACCTTAAACGACCCTTTTCTTTATTGAATCGGATGTCCAGAATATTTCTGAAGAGAATGTCATTATTTATTCCTAAAAACTCAATTATACTGCTACAAGCATTTGCGTCTATATTTAAACCCAAATTGTTTTAATTAAACGTTGCACCAGTATCGGGTCATAACAGTTAAATTAAATCTAGTTTACGCTCGCAAGCTTGTTTTGGGGATTCACTTTTAAACATTGTTTGATAAATGTGTCCAGCGAAATTATGATTTCGATAATTATGACGAGGATGGAGGGTTTGAGTTTGAGGATTTATGCGAGACCAATAACAGAGCTGTACAGGTTGCCAAATACTGATCAGAGAAAAAAATATTTGAGTCCATCGACATCGAGAACGGAGCTCGAAATACAGTAAATAAAATCTCAAAGATGACAATAAGCATGAGATTAATCAAAAAAAGAGACGGACACCGTGTTGTTCATGAAGACTTCGAGTAGGAATCCTAAATCACTATTTTTAGGGTTCCGTAGCCAAATGGCAAAAAACGGAACCCTTATAGATTCGTCATGTCTGTCTGTCTGTCTGTCCGTCCGTATGTCACAGCCACTTTTTTCCGAAACTATAAGAGCTATACTGTTAAAACTTTGTAAGTAGATGTATTCTGTGAACCGCATTAAGATTTTCACACAAAAATGAAAAAAAAAGCAATAAATTTTGGGGGTCCCCATACATAGAACCGAAACTCAAAAATTTTTTTTTTCATCAAACCCATGCTTGTGGGGTATCTAAATAGGTCTTCAAAAATGATACTGAGGTTTCTAATATCATTTTTTTTCTAAACTGAAAAGTTTGCGCGAGAGACACTTCCAAAGTAGTAAAATGTGTGTCCCCCCCCCCCCCCCTCTAACTTCTAAAATAAGAGAATGATAAAACTAAAAAAAATATATGATGTTGTACATTACTATAAAAACTACCAACGAAAATTGGTTTGAACGAAATCTAGTAAGTAGATTTTTTTTTAATGCGTCATAAATCGAAAAAAATACACTATTGATCGATGTTTTAATAAACATCGATCAAAGTTACAACACATTACAAGTACTTTTATATTATGTTACTTGCTGCTACGGAACCCTTCATGGGCGAGTCCGACTCGCACTTGGCCGGTTTATGTAATTTTGAAATGCAAGTCATGTTTTTAAATTGTGTTTTGATTGGACATGCTCTATCAAACTAGTATTAAAAATAGTATTTAAAGACTAAAAAATTGCATTTTTGTTTGTAATATTTAAATAAAAACTTTTAAGCCGATTTTGAAAATTCTTTCACAACTGGGATGCTACTTTATTTTCTAATATACGCGGACGAAACCGTTGGCAGAAGCTAGTCAAACATATTTACGGTACTTTCAGTAAAAGATCATATATTTTATATTAGGTCTAGTGGTGCCTAAAGTCAAGAAATAATGTATGGATTTACGACCAACAATAAATATGATAATTCACCTGTTCGCGCCGCGCTGTCGAGTGAGTTTCCACGTGAGAAAACATCGTGAATATGAATTTCCCTTATGGGGATTTTATGTTAGGTAGGTAAATGTCTTATTGTGATATATTTTTTCTTGGAACGTTGCTAGTAAGCTAGTTCGCTAGCCTTTTCTCTTTAATCTCCATTTCAATGAAGTAGCATATGTTTTTAGATTGAATATTATTTATTAATCTATCCATTTGTCTTTTGTTTTACTTGTCTAAGTTCTCTGAAGGTTATCATATCTCTCTCTCTATAGCGTATATAAAATGTAATATTTTTGTTGCCTAATGATGTACCTACTTATATTGACTATCTTATATGAACACATATTAATTGAATTTATTTATATAACATTAGTTTTAGTATATGCGAAACTAGACACGTGTTTCGGGTTTTTATGTAAAGAATCTATGTACGAAATTTCATAACTGTATCATGAGAAATTTCAAAGTTATAAGCTTGTAATGTCAGCAAAAATACATAGTTACCGGGCCATCCAGGCGACTGAGGGGTTGTTTTTTACTTGCACCCAACTGTTCGCTGGCACATAATACCCATTATGACCCGCCGTGATCTTTATAAATATTTTTGGAAAAAATATAAAATGGTATAAAATCTAGCTACTGTTACTACCACTAGTTACTGATTCTGAACAAACTATATATATTCAGATTTCGCTCAAACTAAAAATAATGTGGTTTAGTATAGATAAAGTATCTGTGAAATAAATACTCTCCAATGCTAAAGCGAAATAAACAACAATAACCTAATCTCCTCTGCATCGAAACTGTCTAAATTCGAGCATCTAATTGGCGTAATCAGCCTCATTCATCATATTGCGCTTAATGCTTTGTGAATGTTGATTAATGACCACTTTATACGCTCGCTTCGAAAATTCAAATATGCTAACTTTGTTCTAGACAGACTTTCTGTTGAGTTCGTCCCTAAATTATTTACGGTGCTCTTAATTCGATTCAGTATAAAATAAGTTTTAATCCCATGTGATCTGCCCTGTTGTACAGTAGTTATTTTAAGGTTTCGAAACTCAAAAGAGGACCTCAGGCTTACATAGTTTCTCATAATTACGAGTATATTCGACCATATATTGTTTTCGTTTTGCGTTCTACACTTCTAACAAAACGGTTTTAATTCTAAGATAGCAGATCGACGAGCTAGGAGGATGGCTAGGAGCACAAATAAATATCGACACCGTCCCACAGTATAGTCCTATTCATCTACTATAAAACAAGATTTTAATGAAAATCATTATCATATAATTAATGCTCGTAAAGACGAAACATACGAGCCCAAACTCGATGGGGTTGTGTCGTTTAACTACCAAGTTCCTATAGCCACCTTCCAGATACATCATCAGATCAGCTCCACGTCATAATGATTTTGCATTGTCATCTGATTTACACATGCATGCAAAATTTCAGCCCAATCGGTAACCGGGAAGTGGGTCAAATTTAATTTGCAAGATTTGGTGACAGACAAACATCGGGACAGGTGAAACTAAATTAAAGCTATGCCGTTCGGTCTCCTGCTATAGTCATGTGGCAGGCCCTTGAGTTTTAACACTACTGAAATGATCACGGCAGTTGGTAACTTCACCACATTGGCAGCAATGTTGTGTTAAGGTTTTTTGAACTACTTTGGGTTAGGTTGCTGGGCAAGCGAGTCTCTAGGCATCCATAGTCTCGGTATAGCATGGCACATAAAATTTAATCAGTGTGGAATTGTGCTAGGATTTCCTGATTAATTTATCAGTGCCGTGGGTCGAGGATATAAAGACAGGTAAACTTATACTGGTAATTTTGCGGATGCTAAGGCCTCCCATATGGATGGAGAGTAGCTTGAACCCAAGCTCGTCCGTGCATGGCCAGATTTAAAATTGAAGTAATTGTATGGATACTTTGGTCGGGTTTTAGGGCCGAAACAGCAATAACAAATTAGGGGAAGGCCGAAAGCATATTAATTTGAAGCAATCTTTCCAAAACGCATTTTGTATTTTCCCTTAAAGAAAACTGCAAAATGAATTCTTGAAGATTCAAGGACCCAAGGATGTGAACGTTTGCAATCATTTTGATTTCACCTTAAATTTTGGTACTGTCAGATGTCTATCATTACAGTAGTAGAAAAAATGTGATCAAGTCCAATAGAATGAATATCAATGAAAAATTTAGAACTACCTACGTCTCTTCATTAGGTTCCATCGCCGAGGTTAGAAAATTGCTGAAAAAGATTCTGTTTTCGAATAATTGGGTGCGCCTCACCATCAACGATTGCCTCACTGCTTACCATCAGGTGGGATCGCAGTCAAGCACTAGTTTATATAAATAAATAAAAAACTATAGCTAAACTAAAGAACACTGATTCGAAAAAGTCACTTTGTCAGCTAACAACGAATTCCAAAAGGTGGTGTCGACATAATAATTTAGATAGTGGTATAAAACATTACTAGAGGTATAACTTGTTTAGTTTCTGTCAGCAAAAAATAGGAATACTATTAAGTTGTATGAAGTTGACAAGAGACTCGACCTCTGAATTTTTTTCGGTGTTTCTTCTCAGAGCAGTCAGCTAAGAAACATCGTCGTCGTCTAGTTGAATTTTATACCAGTTTTCATATACCTATCTATTTTCTCAAGTTAAAACATTTTTGCTTTAAGAATGTGTCTGGACATAAAGTCGCAGGAAATGGACACTTCAGACACTACACCCTGTCTTTCTTACTCGTACATTTATTAATCTCGCTACTTAGTAGTTTTTACTTCCTTCACGTTATTAATTCCGCTCTCATAACGCTGCTGTGGTAGGCAACATTACTTACAAGTTTTTACCGACGCTGTACGAGCTAAAATGTTGAACAAAAATGTAATGAACTTAGGTATCTGGCCATCATGATACCTACTGGTTGTCAAAACAAAAAAAAAGTGTTGGGAACTGCAACCGTAGTCGGGGTTGACCGCAGTAAACCGAGCAAGCGGAAAGAAATTTTCATTTCATATTCCGTTTTTATGTGCCAACTTGGTTGTTGGTCCGCCGACGTCGTTAGAGGTCGCGGTGTGTGTGGGAGCGGACACTGAATTGACTTCGACCGAGAATTAATTGTGATTGAGGATTCAGTGATACGGAATCAATTGCTATCATTATTGAGTACCGATTAGAACGCCTTTGTGGTCGTATTGATTTCTGAGACGTTGTTCATTCTAGCTTCTGTCTAGTTTCTACCCATGTAGGCCTATGTGATATAAAATATAATTGATTTCGTTTTGTCAATAATGTTGTCAATGATAAGTACGATTTAAAAATTGTAATGTGTATCTTATCTTCACATTGATGGCCGAAGATTGTGCTCTACTCTTGTCAAAGAGTTTGATTATAATCCTAACTAATATTATAAATGTGAAAGTGTGGGTGTTTGGATGTTTGTTACTTAATCACGCAAAAACGGCTGAACGGATTGGGAGGCATGCATAGCCTTTGACAAGGAAAAGAACATAGGCTACCTTTTATCCCGATTCCTTAAGTACGTAATGCCACGCGTCCGAAGCCGCAGGCAAAAGCTAGTTAAGTATAAAAAATGAGATTCATTGACATCCATTCTGTTTCAGAAAGCAGAAGACATTTGCCCTTCCCTTGTTCCGAAGTTCATATTTGCTATGAAGATATTTAATTCTCAAAAAAGACAAACCCACTTACTTGAGAGCAATGTTTACATTAAGCTAAACTAATAAATAATGTTGAGTTCGTCACCGCGTATATAAGTTACGAATGTTTGTTTCACTCATCCAGTTAGTCATTATGTGGGTAATGTGTTACTGTTTATTTATTATATATTGGGTTAATTAGTTCTTGAATGTATTGAATGAGTGTGTATGTTTTTAATTATTATGATATCTCGTCGTAAAACTGCGCTCCATCAAATGTCAGCATTTTTTTTTGCCGGACTTATTTCTCTTTTCAGATCTCTAGGAAGACCAGACAAATGACCCAGCGATTTATAACATTATTCGGCGAGTTTTTAGTTTTATTTTAATAAATTTTTGTTTATAAGCTTATATATTCGCCGACACACACACCCCTGCCTTACGGTATACAGGCCATGTAGTAATGTTGAAAGATTCCGCTAATGTTGCCGTATTTTGAACATCACATACGTTACGCAATACCATTGTCGCTGGCACGTGACTTTAATACTCCCACGTCAGAACATGAAGGAAACAATTTCGTAAGCTCTGCCAGTGTCAATGTCTCCTCTCTTGAGTAGTCATCTACATGATGTATCTTCCTACTCTCATTAGCTACATTTTCGGGCACGTTATTTTTGTTTCGACTCGGGTACTTTATTTTCGGATGTCATTCCGAAAATAAAGTGAAGCCAGTCCCAGATGAATGTTGGTCTTATTAAACTTTTGTCTTTTTAAAGTTAACAACTGTATGTTTTTTTCTTTTTAATATAAGGCAATTTTTTTTTTGTATAAATTATTATCTTTGTGCACGATGAAGTACACATAAGTAATAAATAACATCATCTTCTTTTCGTGTCGATGTACTCAAACTATTTTTTTTTCTAACCAGTATTTGGCAACCTGTACAGCTCTATTATTGGCCTTGGATAGATCCTGAAAAGTAAAGAACATAACATCACAACTACAGAAGTGTACCTATGGTTCCTCAACGTTTCACAAGTGAGTGAATCAAAAGATATTCCGCAGAAATCTTCCAAATTGAAGTCTCGTCAAAAAGAAAAGCTGTTGTCCCCACGTTACCAACCGTCCGGAAAGGCAATATATTGTCTACATGTTGATGTCGCCACTCTCAATAAAAACTATTTGCTAAGAATATAAGAGGTCATCAATTGTAGGGTTTATTACAATCAGACACAATCAAGGTACCTACTTAATGTGTTTGTTTGGTCATACACTCCAGTTTAATCAGAGAAAATGGCTCCCTTTTAATAACTAGAAGTATTTTAATTTACCAGCTTAATGAAGATTCCTTTTACAGAATGTTTTCTCAAAATATACTCGTCTGATGTTTTTAAATATTTCAGTCTTTTTCCTTTTTTGAAGTGTTGTGAACTGTGCGGTTTTTGAATTGTTGTCCGAATACTTTACAGCTTTTCATTTTAGTGTTAATCTCCTTCACTACTACGTTTATTTTAACATGCGACAATTTATCTTCAACAAAAGGACGGCCAATTAAACCAAAATTATCTTTTAGCTGGTCTGGCGGGCTGAACTTGCGAATATGCCTGACATTACCATAGAGATGAGACCGCACTTTCGTTGCCACAAAAGTTAGCTGCGGCCGCAATGGAGAAGTCGGGTTATTTTTACGAGGTAACTTCGTGTGTAGCTTCCACAATAGCGCCGGATGCCCCTAATTCATATACCCTTCGTTATTTTATGGCTATCAGTTCAAAAGTTTAACACACGACGTTCTTTATTATCTTTATTACCTAGAAAATTGAATAATGCTTTAATAATATTGGACGCAGCGGATTTGAACTACTTTTGTGCACAATATAGTACATTTTGATACAAGTAGAGCAATTTTGTCAATGCGAATGAGTCGGAATTCACCCGAGCCGAAGGCGAGGGTGTTGTGGAACCGAGTGCTGCTGTGACAAACTACGTTATACACGTGGGAATTGGTCACTGCAGCGCTTAAAAATGTACTACATTATACACAAAAATAGTTCAAGGTAGGTGTCTAGGCCACCTTGCCACTTTGGGGAGACTTGCAGTGAATGTGCTTACGGAATGCTTATGAAAATACAGTTATTAAGGTACTTATAAACGCCCATGTATGAAGCCTTTCTAATTATATTTCCAAAAAATGGTTTTAGTGGCTTGATGAACAGGGCACTAGTTATTAACAAACAGTGTGTTCGTGTAGGTAATCATAATATCTGCAATAGAATTTTGAGTTTGCCAGATGAAGCGTGAGCGCTAAAATTAATTCAACTATGGAAACTGTTCTCTTCTTTCTTTGTGCATGAATGACTGTTTTGTAGCTGACATAAATTGTGCCTTAATATCAGGCACAATCAGTGTAAGTTGAAAAAAGTTTTATGATTCATAATATGCTTTTTGATCTTCCATAAATTACATCTTCTTATTAAAAAAAAAAAAAACAATGGCAACAATAAATAACTGTATCTTCAGAAATCTCTATCGTTAACGTAGGCAAAACGAGATATCCTTAAACGAAAATGCCTTATTTATGCTAAACTACAGTAATCGGCTTAGTAGTGAGCATTAAAACACTAACTTTAGGGTGGTTTGAATAAAGATTATAGCACCACACAGGAAGGTTGCAAGGTCACCATGAATATTAATATGACAGTTTCCACCTCGGAGAATATTCTGCATTAATTCATTAAACCCCAAGCGAACGCCGGCGTTCGCGCACCTATTGTCTTTCAATTGTGTCTGCAATTATCACAATTGAAAGGTTAAAATATATTTTCCCTTCAGCTTTCCTCACTTTTTTTCTCTCTGCTATTACTTTCGCGTCATCTACTCATACGTTTGTTCCCAAATGGGACGCGATATTATTAAAGTTTTTGCGTTTTATACCTACTTGAAAATGTCGTAGTAGTGCGCGCTCGTAACATCTCATTTAAGTTCCCGATGTAGAAATGAGCTTAATTGCTTATTCCTTGAAAATTTTCTAACGAATTTATCCCTGCCAGGGGTACCCGCGTGCCAACTTTTCAAATAAAATTAGGCACTTATCCTAACTTCGTGAAAATAGCACACGAAGCGGTTCTGTTAAAAGCAACTTCTAATTTGGTTGTTTCAGCTAAAACAGTTAGATTTTCAATTGACAGTATTTTTGTAGTAGACCACTTTCTCTAGGTAACCGACATTCAAATTCCGTCCTCGTCTGGGGAATATTCCCCTTCAAGTGAAACAAGCGCATCAGGGGTCAACCGCTAGTCACCGGGCTATATGGGTCAAGGTAACTGTGCCCCTTATAATCCTATTCAGCGTTCGTGCTCCGGTTTCTCCCGAATCAAACAAAAACGGTACACCCGTTTCAAATGCAATTGTGATGAGGAAATTCGGGTGCATATCTAATTTGTCAAATACATTTGTAGAGGCAAAATAGCGGTTTTCTTTGTAAATGTATTTATGGAGGGATGTAGGTTACATTATTTGTATTGAATACATCGGTGGCTTTCTGAAAATGTAATTCTTGATCCTAAAATAATAGTAGACGAAGAAATATTCCGACACTGTTTGTGTTAAGATGATAAATAACACTAAATTAGGAACCGCAACGAGGAATGATATGGCGGGTGGAAATGACAGTAGCAATGTTAATGAAAGGCAGGTGGAGGGTGCCAAGAAAAGCCTCTCCTTGGATGTTATCTCAATATTTTGTTAATTAATTATGAAGGTGTAAGTAAACCTCCTTTGCAAGTGATTTTAAGTACATCGTTCCACACAGGCATCTTCATGCTGGATTCAGAGGTGTCTTTTGTAATGAAACAGTTTAATACTGCAGAATTCATGTATAGTAATGTTGATATATTTTTCTTATTTATTTGTTACTTACATTTTAGACTTACATGGCATTTTCTACCATCGTAATCATTTTTGGGTTATAAAAGATTGCCTAAGTTGAAATTTTTACTGGTACTAGTTGTCCCGCAAGGCTTCACTCGCGTTATGATTATTGCTCCGCTTCTGTTGGTGGCAGCGTACCTTTCCACAATAATGGGCAATTCAAACCGTGGTCAAACGCGAGCCTATCCAAAATAAAAATAAAAAAACCAGGAGTTCCTGAGATTAGCGCATTCAAACAAACAAACTCTTCCCCTTGATACTGTTAATACAGGTATGGGTGTTTCATATTTAACATGTTTAACCGTTTATCTTTTTTTTCCTATTCTTTTATTATATTTTCTACTAGCTGACTAACAGTCAATGAATGTAGTATATTTTTCGATGTAGTCAACCGATTACAATGAAACAAAACCTATGTAACATAGCAAATTATACAGTATTTTAATATATAAAAGTTATTTACATCGATTTCGTATGTTTTATGTTATGCGTGCACAACTAAAAACTTACCCAGGTTTAGTAGATAGCGATTTCTCATTGACATGAACGCTCTTTCTTGGGGAGCGTGGGCGTCCATATTCATATCTTCGGAAGCAATTTCTTACTATTAAACTACCTCAAGTTCCATCCAAGACAAACGGAATGTTTGTGGGGAATGGACCCACACTCCTGCATAATTCGCTTTTTTACTATTCAGAGCCTGCAAAAAACGGAAACTCCAGTGGGTACGTTGTGGGCGTCAGAATAAATTATAGGATATTCTTGCTGAAATAGAATTTATTCTTGATCGGTTAGGATTCAGCATCACAACGGGTTGTTGATCAAATCACACGGGAAGCTCTATTTTCGACGGAACGCACTGTGTAGTACCATGTTTTGTTCCCTTGTTTTATTTACTACTAAATCGGAGGTTGGTTAGGGAGTGCTCGCTCGTATGATCGGTCCTAAAATTGAATTATTTCCAGCTCGACTCCCCTTTCAGGCGATCCCGGAACGTCGAATATAGTAACACCAATTTGCATAGTTGCGCTATTACGATGCAACAACGGAAATTTGATTTATTTAGAAGCGAAGCGCATCCCCGCAGGTTCTTTTAGTTTTTCTCACAACAGTTTTTGGTCAGCTGTCTGTAATGTTTTGTCTTTGTTTAACCAAACTGCCAGATGCTGGCTTGTCATGTTCCTTTTTTACTTTTCAGTATTTAGCAGAAATGTTGTCGTTTTAAATCTCTGATAGTCAATGTTTATTATGATTTACAAATATTCAAAACCCAGTTTCTCTGATTTGACTGGTAATTATTATATTGCCTTTAATAAATAAACTATGATCGTTTTAGTGATTAGAATTTTATATAATACTAGCTTTTCTCCGAGGCTTCGCCTTCGCATAAAGGAGCTTTTATCGGTGCAATTTTTTTGCAATCGGACCTTTACTTTCAGAGATTACCGCCTACAAACAAAAAAGATAAAAACAAATACTTAAACGAACTTTCTAACTGGATTTAAAATAAATTTTAAGGCGTATTGTCACAGGTTCTATCTCATCCTGTGGCTTCACAGGTTGAACAAACATGTTTTGTTACGAATATTGAATCGTATAAAACAAATAAACTACTTCAAAATAACACAAATGCTTCGTTCTCTCATTTCTATATGTTTCTGCATTGAAATTGGTTCGTCGCTACGTAAATATGTCTCCTAAACTTCCGAAATTGGGTTAAGGATAGGATGAAGGTAATTTACTTGGCGCATAAACACGTTAATCTACTTGTGCAATTAGATTCTGTAGCTACGTGATAACTTCGGTTTCGCACGTTATTTACGCTGAATGGAAAACTAATCATCTGACTATTTTTGTCTTTTATTTAAATTCAAGCAAATTTTCCAGTAATTCGCTTGTAAGCAACGACCGTTTAGACCTTACGATACCATAAATCCTTTTTCAGCTGATCTTGAATCTCTAATGCTGACACGAGTTGGACCTCTGTTTTGTGTGAAAAGAGCACATGCCGCATTAAAAGTCCGGCTGTTTTGAGCTGGGCCTCGACAGTGGAGTGAATGAAGGCGGGGGAGGCAGGTCCGCGCAGCCTCCGAAGCGCCCGGCCGCCTGCCAGTCGACGTCGCGCCAAGCGGGAACCACCACGCGCTACCCGCTCATATTACGGTCAACAACTAACCAAATAGTGGCATTTTTATGTGCTAACCCACAACATTGTAAGTAAAGCATATCATCATTACGAAAAAAAAAATTGGATTCAACCAGTGCCTATAAACAAATCGACCTTTCCAAAAACATCATCAATTCAAACGTTGACGCTACCGGCGATAGCTTCTTGTAGCTTTTTTGTTCGTTAAATGGCAATTACATTCGTTGCCGTGGCGAAATGTGATGTATTTTCTAAGTACGATTCGTCCGTAGTCACCTGAGGTGTCTAGAGGTCGCCGCGTAGACGATGTCAGTGAGCTAGATTAGTGTGCGCGCCAATCACGTGTATTGTTCGTACTGCCTTGATTTTCTTCGCATTTGAAACATTCAACACCCTCTGCTGCTATCTTCAACGTCAGTATTCGAAGAAATACTTTTCTATTAAAAAAAAGCGTGGGTGTACCTAGTGATAAATGTACCGTGAAAATTGGTGTTCAAAATACGTACATTTTGTCATGCTTATCTCACAAAGGGGTGGCTTTATCAATTGTTACTAGCTGTTGCTGGGCAGGTTTTTTCTAATATAATGAAATGGGGCTTTATTTAATAGCTACCCAATACATTCTCTAAGGTTTTATTTCTTACATTTTCTGTAATATTTTCAGTCGTAAAAGAAAACAAATTGCAAAAAATTCACCTATTCCAACATAGCAGCCAAAATGTATGTGGCTACGTTAATTCTAGCATTTGGCAAGCTAGTCACATTTAGTACTCTCTTTGTAGATCTCGTCCATATCGAGTGGGATCGCCTGTAAGTCCTTGTTAACTGTCGTAATCCCGTCGTGTAAGCCTGCTCCTAGTTTATATCAGATGCCTTTTGGACATTCCCGAAACTTTATTTTTTTCAAATGGAAGTTATTGATTTATGTAAAGGTGATTGGTTATTGTTTGTTGAGAGTATTGCGACGGTTACGCTTATTTCGATTATGTGTGTGTTCTTTTTGTATGTCGCTACTAGATTTATACGTGAATAAATTTTAGGATTATATGTTACGGTGCACTATTTAAAAATAAATTAATACAGTAACGCTAATATTATTATCACCACGTTAGTTGTACGTACTACTATTTACACTTCGATGTAAACTCTGGGCATCCTTACATTTGCTTACTGCTTCGCTGTTCTGTATCAATTTCATCTAGGTCTTTCATATGTAGGTACTAGAGTGGGTACTTCACCTGGACTGGATTAACGCTCTTATATTACAACACTTCATCACCGGGATCAGTAATTACAACCACTAAATTAATTTGATTAAAATCAGCACTTTAAATTTTCAAATTAAAATTCCTCGGCGTACTTAATTCGACTCGCAAATGTATAACCTCATTTCGTTACCCTCTTCATGGGAGCTTTCGTTGATACGTTTCCGAGGTATAATCTAATGCTGACCCGTCTCAGTCCTCTCATTTTCTAAATTTCGGTGTTAAGTGTGTCTGTGGTTCACGTCAAGCTTTTACTTAAATCCTTTTTTGCTAGGATTAAGAAAACGTCAAGCCTATGAAGGGTCGAGACGGATCAATAAGGCTTCAAGATGACACGTGTAACTCAATAATATTAATTTATAGTATTTTCTATAGAAATATACCTACAGTTGAGCAAAATATTTCATGAACTATTAAAACGTGTTTTCTTGATTGATTTGCGTTGGAATTTTTGACGATAGTTGCTTTTTCCTCATTTACCTGGAGTGCATAATGTTATTCTAAAATTTCTACGAATTTCCCTAAAGTGTAATACCTTTTAACAGTTTAGTAGAGCTTTGAATCCATTCGGCTTGCTTGCCACAACCAAGTGCTATGGCGAAGCGATAAGCGTTCGAGAAATTGAAAAGGATTTAGTTAGGGCGAGTGAGCCGTTTGTCGGATTAAATTGGCTTAGTTTTGCGGACCAAAGAATGCCCGATAGGTAAAACCAAAGAAAATAAATCATTCTACGTTTCTATCTCTCAAAAAACTCCACAAATCCACCTAATTAAATTATAATCTCGAGGACTGATCTGTTTTCTCGATTAATACTTTTGTAAGAATTGATCCGCTTCATTTTCATTTCGAGAATTTCGTCTTTCTTTTATTAAAACTTGTTTGGCGATAAAAATGCAACTCATCCATTAATTTATCCGGGTAGGTTTCGCCAGTTTATTGCTAGCTGTATACAACCGTGTTGTCTGTTATTATCTACAAGTTGTTTTCCCGTTTTAGTATTCATTTCGTTAATAAAATACGTAAGTTGAATTTGAAAACCGTTAGGAACAAACAGTGCACCATCATCTTAATAATTATCAGCTCATTGCAGTTGATTGCTTGGCTTCTATTGGGAACCATTGAACTCATTCCATGGCTGTGATGTCTGATATGGTGTGAGTGCCTACTCATACTAGCCACCTAGATTATTCATCTCACTGTTTAGATTAGGGATGACTTCCCACACCTTTACCGATTCGCGATTCTGCATCATCAGCCGATTGGTTCAAGTTAGAATTCTAGCTCATTGACTCCTTAGCTTGCCTATCCTTTCGACGCCTGTGGTTCTCAGTCGATATCTACCAACCAACAATCACATCTTGCAATCGAATTTCACTTGTTCCCCGTTAATTTAATAACCAAGTTGTGAAACTTCTAACTAGATTTTCAAATTCAATCTTGAAATTATTCAATATCAATAAAAGCTATTCTATCTTTGTGTTGTCTTAAATTGTTTTAGTATGAGGTCTAACTTTCTCCATTGCGTCGATTTTAGTCTAATTATTGTTGTTTGTTAGTTATTTGGTGTGATAACGTAATTATGAATGCAGGGTTCGTACTGCTGAATACTTTGCTTCGAAATAGGATAATATTAGTGCTTTTTAAGAATAAAAGACACTTCATAAAAGCGAAGTCGTTCAAGATAACCGCGTCCCTTACGATAAGAATTATAGTCATGTTTAATATTTTGCTCTGCAAAAAGGAGCAAAGCTTTCGTGTTCAATCTGAGCGATCAGTGAAAATTTCATGAGCACAGTCCTTTGGGTCATCTAAATGTCATATTTTACAGCTGATGGTACATTTACCTAACTGTACCATGAACCATGACCCATTTCCCCTACCGCCAGAGGTGACACCCCGTTTCAATACGCAGCCGACATAAAGTGACTTTTATGCATTGCTGTAAAAATAAAGTTCCATCGTACCCGCGTACCTGGAGGAGCTTTATTATTTTTTATGTGTCACAAGTGGGAATGGCCGTTTTAATTCCTACTGTGATATGTACTGTTATTGCTTTTATGGGGTATCATGCCCATTGTCAAAATTTATTTTATTTTCAGATTTTTTCTCTCTTCTAAACTGTTTCATGTTTGTTAAGCTGTCAGGTAGATACATATTATAAATGTCGGTACGACTTGCCGGCTCTAATTCATATTTAAGATTGTATGCTTTTAAAACCCACGTAAGTACCTACTACAACTGAACCCACATTTCAAGGGTAAAACAAATACAGTATAAACAAAAGCCCTCCCGCATCATTTTCTGTTTCGCGATCCAGAAATAAAGGTACCTCATACTTACGGCCGTATTATGTTTCCATTAGAGCTTGTTGACTTAACCCTCGAAAAACGAACAGTGACTGCGGTTTTTCCGCGCCTCACCGAAGTGGTTCGGGCACGTATCGAGGTTTTACGATGCAAAGGCACGCGGCGTTTCGCTGATTTATTTTCATTATCGTGTTCAGCTGTGCCGGTGGCGATATTTTTCACCGACCCAGATTGGAAAGGGAACCGTGACTAAAATTAATAAAGTGATGTCGTCACCGACAGTTGTGGACATTTTCGAAAGAAAATTTCATATTCATCGTTACCGAATACAGCTGCCGAAAGTTTTATTTTCTCCCCATCCTCGTGCCAGGGGAATTCGGCACCGGACAGCTGATGCAAAACCCGGTCGACTCTGCAGAGATATCTCATTGTATGACAGCAACTGCGAACTGATGACCCACTGACCCAATTCTGGACTGCAGCAGTCAGCGATCTGTATACCTTACTATTTGTTTCGAATTCTGGCAGTGATTCCCACCCAACTTATACATATTCAGACTGTTCCGCAATTCTTGAGGGAATTTTCCGGTGTTTTAGTAGGAAGTAAATTTTAATTGGGAATATCAAATATTCATGGTTTGTTTATTTACCTTTTGTGTATGTTCTCTTAGTTTAAATTTCTATACCGTTTTGAATACAGGCGTGTTTTAAAAGAAGCCTACTGGGAAATTAATAATATCACGTAGACCTTCTGAATTTCATTTCACCTAAAGCTTATGCCATTTGCAATAATAATCCAAAGTCTTGTAAACATGTTTGTTTCCATAGATATTAATAACACACATTCGTTATTGTAATGTTGCACATATTTACGGCCAGAAAGAGTAAAACAATTTCTTACCTCTACCTTGTAATCGCTGTCAATTTTTTCTCCCAACCCTTTATTCAGCTATCCTTGAACCTCCATTAAATTCAGACGGGAACTGAGCTTGCCATTTTAATTTGGGGAACATTGTTCTCGCCTATATGGTGTAATTCTTAAAAGTTATCAAGATCAAAGCTTAATTATTTCAACAAAGATTGTTCATATGTACCGCAAGAGTAATATACCTACTTAAGCCAGGCTAACACACAGATTTATTGATATCAATCATTGATATTATCTCGCTTAGTTGATTGGGACCAATGAATATTGAATAGCAATCACTGTGCACGAATTATTTGTATAATTATATCAATGGATCATATTCTAGATAGACTCCCATATCCTTCAGTATGAAATTTAGAGTAGCCTTAAACAAAAGGAAAATTTGATCCAGTAAGTAACCGCTAGTGTACTTACTACCCTTACCGAAATTCCGGTTTAAAGACCCAATAAAATAAGTATAAGGATAATAAAAAAAATAATGTTTCCAGTCTTCCATTACTCCCAAGGTTCCCTTTAATTGTCATTCAGCAATTGGCATAAGCGAGGCAGTGAAATTTAATGAACCACATTCGGGTCAAGGCTGTCTGTTACAGAAACACCGACGATACTTCAGTTTGAATTTTCATCAAGAATTTTGGAATATGGATAATTGCTTTAATTGGACCAGTACAATAGACTAT
The DNA here is from genome assembly GCA_929112965.1 of Mythimna albipuncta. NCBI lineage: Eukaryota > Metazoa > Arthropoda > Insecta > Lepidoptera > Noctuidae > Mythimna > Mythimna albipuncta. The sequence goes on from OV815969.1 coordinate 17,579,551, forward strand.
TGTTTTAAACGTTCATAAGTTCCAACAACTGTACTAGAGAATGCAATTAAATTCACCAACTGGGGTCAACTAGACGTGTCGTATTAACTTAGGCAGAGCAGTGTTGTCTTCCTAAAACGATGTTGGTTTTAGCCGGATTAATTTTCTCATGTGTGAACACTTCACTGGCATTTCCTAACTTGACTAATTTATAACTCGGCCTATGCTCGCGTAGGCTGGTGTTTTAATTTTTTCCTTTTTCCAATTAAAAACGTGCACCGCTAGCGAATTCTTCCGCCTGTGCACGACTTGAATATTTTATGCCTGCAGTCTCGCGGGAAATTAATGCTTGGTGCACTAAACCATTGTGCTTAAGATTTTTCTTTGGTGCGGTTCGTTAGGATTTTAAAGATGCGATTTTAAGGATTAACTGACCCGTATTTGCCGGATCCTTAGAAATGTGCGGTGCTCTACCATAATCAATCTTCATTATCTTTATACTTCCCAATGATTCTACAAGGTTCTGCGCTCTCGTTGTTGGATTTATGTGGGTAGTGCCTATTTTGGAATCCAATTGTTGCAATTGGATTCCAAAATCTTCAGAACCTCTCATATTAGGTACCTATAACAGCTCGTATATACAGGAAAATAAACGATTTCAATAATTCAAAGTACAAACAAGATTCCAATCTATTTGTAAAGGTTACATGCCCTGGGGAGTGATATCGAATAGGGAATTGGTTTCGTCAGGTACGCCCAGCCGCTAAAACCTAAACTGCGGCTTACCGCACGCAAGCCGGCCGCCTTAGGGACTCTCGTAACTCCGTACCCTATTATTCCACTATCTCACTTTCAGCGTACGTGAGACCCTTATTTATTGACCGAACCTGATGTAACAACGATTTGCTGCGTAAACTACGTGCTGCGCAATCTACTGCTTCCTACGTTACATATTTAAAGGTGACGCGATCTTGGTGCTAGTTTGAACTTAATATACTCGTCGTACCTACCTGAGATTTAATCGAAACTTTCGTAGTACGAATACTAGGACCAAGCAGCTAGAATTTAGTTAAATATTAACATCAACCCTGAATAACATTAACACTTGGTTAACTTAATTAATTTCACCGCGTGTTTCATTATAATGCTCGTTGCCTAGATTTGTAGAAAATTTTCGTATAATGTACTTAACAAACTATCAATTCATTTGATTACATTTAAGGTTTTTGTTTCCATCCAAGTAAACCGTAATCTGAATAACTGATAATTCTTTATTCAATCTTGTGTTTTGATATCCTTAAATCACTTTTCCATCGCAATAAATTCATTAACTTAATGATAAATCGTCAACTTTTATTGTTTCCTTTTGCGTATTTATTCAAGTGAAGGCTCCATTGGAAACCAGAACTGAAATCTGTAACTATTAAGCCCGGGGAGTTTGCGACAAGGCTGAGCCAAGTCTCAGCCTAAAGTCTCATTTGTTCAGCTCTAGCTACGGAATAAATGCTTTATATTCCGCACACCTGTATGCTCCACATAAATAATTGCGAATTGCCACAACGCCCAGTACTTGTGGAATTGTTTCTTCTTAATTTGATTTGGTCTCCAGCCTTGGATTTACTTCTTTTGTATTACCAAGTTTATAGAATTTTTATCGCGTATTGCCTCGAGTATTCTAAAAGTAGTTTTTGGTTTAATTTCCTCTAAGAGCTTTAAATCTTTAACGTTTCACTTTCAAGCATAGTAATAGCACAGCTTACAAGTTTCTTGTTGAACTAGCTGAATTTAGAGACGTTTTGATATCGAACCTGAATGCGGTCGTGAATTCTCTTGAAGAGAAACTTAGGAAGCGTGCTGGCGAATATTGTTTGCCCTCGAACTGGAACAGGTCTCCGCGGTTACTTCCTCCGGTGGAAAGACAAACTTAAGCTATTGTGAACATTACATGGAATGCAGTTATTACGTTCTCTATGCAATTTGCAACTACCAGGAACTCTGTCTTTGTTTGCATCGTTTAAGAAATTTGTTAAACTTCTCTAGTTCCATCCTTGTTCCAACTTACATAATGTAATCATAACAATCCCAAAAGTTGTTTTTGTAAAGGTCGAAGAAAACCGAATTAAGTGATGGAGTCTTGTGAAAATTATTGCGAGAATGGTGTTGCATTAGATTACAGAGTTAGTGAAAGAACTATTCGCAATTGAATTTTTAAGTGAAGTGATTTAAACAAAGAGTGGTAACTATAAACGTTTACGGGTGAAAAAGCTGGAAGAGTGTCCTGGCTTTTTTTGTGCGAATGAGAGGATGCGCGGCTGGCGGTTGTCCGCTCAGCGGAGACGCTAGCGGAGGAGGTACAGTCGAGCGGAAAGGGTGTCGGGCCGCGAGCGCGACGACTGGTGCCCGCACGAGGCGCGCCGGCATGCGCTGACGTGTGCACGGCGCTGCGCGTGCTGCGGCGCGGCGCGATGCCCCCCTGGGCCTGACATGGAGGAGGGTGGCTACTGGCGGCCATCTTGCTCGACGCTGTCGCTCGCGGAGCACCATGGCAGCGCAACGCACCTGTGTGCGCGACACGCGCCTCAGCCGCGGCTCGCGCACCGTCATCCCCCCCATGCGCACCATTCGCACGCGCACCAGCACGCGCACGCGCACCATCTGCAACACGCGCAGCACTCCTCGTGCCCCGTGCACAGCCCGTTCAGACAACCCACGCCGGAGTACTGTGCCGCACATTCACAGGTATTTTTGCTTATTCAGTAGAACTTAAGAAGTTTTTAATAGGTTCACGCAGGTACGAGGTCGTGATTGATGAGTTAAAGAACTCATCAAAAGAAAGAAGTGCTGACGAAGTAATCGATGCTATCAGACCTGATAGCATAGGACGTACGAGCGAACGATTTGTGAAACCGAGTCACGAGGTGACGGCACCTGCACCTAATTTATTACAAGTGGATGCCTTCGACGGCGGAGAGCATATTTTCAACGACACAGATTTGCATCTTGCGATTGCTCTTCGCTCAACGTGAACGTTGATGATAAAAACCCCTATAACAAACTTAATACACGCAAAAGCGAAATTCTCCCCCTGTTTTTGGCATTAACACCAAATCGAATGATTTATGAAACGCCTGTTTAATGGCGATAGATATTTTGTCCGTAACAAATATATATTTTATAAGAATTTGCCACGTTCGGCCTTGAAACAGTATTTATTATTGGTGGTCCCTAAGGAAACGTGAGGGGAATGTAACACTAGGCAGCAAAAATAGGTAGGCCACGAAAAATAGCAACATAAAAGGAAACCAACCATGTGTCTGCGTCGACTAATGTAGTAATTACATTTGAACACAAAACTAAACCAGAGCTTATTAGTGGGTAATTGTATACTTATTTCGGAGACGTACTTGTGTAATAATAAATTACTACTCTTGAGGAAAGACAGCTGAAATATCCTCAAATGATTTTCTTCGCAGCTCTACCAATATAACTTGAAGTTTGTTTTCCGATATGGGGTAAGGAAGTTTTCTTTTAGTCAGAAAATTGAAAAATATAACTGTAATTGGGCCTGTGTTTTTTTTGTGTTATATTTTGCACTAAACAAAAAATAATACTAAAAATGTTTTTCTGACAACAGCATCAAAATTGGTTATTAAATGAAACAGCAATAAGCATTTGAAATATTGGTATGAGAAAAAGTGGGGGCGTGAAAATCTCACTATCTCTATTGTATACGACTTAATAGCGGTGTCGTCATATTCCAGTGTGTGCATCCTTAGGTATGTAGTTACTTTACAGTTTCCCTTTCACCTTTTGGATTTCAGAATTCTCACTATACAGTCATATTTGCAATTTTGATTTTGAATAAAGTTGTTTTGAATACCTAATTGTGTAAACGAAGCGATAGGTTAGTAACACGTCATGATGATAAACCATTTTTTTTTCATGAATTTAGAAACTCGCCTTTGAAGTTTACCGTATTATATCATTCTAATATAATACCAAAACTGTATAGCAGCTGGTCTTGATTGATGGGGACTTAGTCCGTATTATGGCGTAATGTGAGGAGATTGATGTATTTAGGTAGCCACTCTGACCGTATGAGGATGGATTGCGTTTAGATAGACTCGTAAAATGTAGCTGGTAGAGTTTCATGTTAAAAGTAGCTTCAGCCAGCGGCTCCGCCCGCGTCAAAGTAGAAATGGGTTATCCCGAGGGAACATACTCCTGGGATCAAAGTATACTATGAGCAGGTATCCTATTAGTGTGATATGAAAGTGTTCCATATTTTCCTTGTAACACATAATTATTATATTTTGTTGTTGACTTGTAGCTTAATTAAACCTCACTCAGAAATTGAAAATACAAATTTTACTCAAGTTTTTCAGTCTATTGTTTTCCCCAATTACACGTTTCCGAATTTAAGTCGTCAAGTCAAGTAAAAAGTCCTTTAACGATGAACTTTTAAACGGAATTGTGGGTGGCTTTTATTGAAATCAAACGTGTATAAAAAGGGCGTCGAGCTAAAATAATCCTTTTTTAACGATTTCATGAATACAAAAGGGCATGTGACAATGGCAACTGTGACATCTAAATTGGTTTTTGAGGAGTACAAATGGAGGAGGCACGTTGCGTTGGTGACGAGACGTCTCATATTTAATTCGTATTTGAACCAATACGAATAATAAATCAGTAAATGTGAGATGGGTTCACACGATTTCAATGTGGAACCCCTCCTTTCCTGCCCTGCATGAACAACTAACAACGCCTTGTATGATATAAACGAATCCAATATCAAAACTAAAATGGTGTCTAATTTATACAATGTGTTCTTTTTTTCAATGGTTAAAAAATCATCCAGGTGACATTCCCCGCCATCGGGCGGGGCGGGAGAAATTTACCTATACAATGTCTAAATATATATTCTGAAAGTAGTATGTTCAGAATCGGCTACTGAATGTAATTTCAATATTCTAAAATAATCAGATTTTTTTTTTATAAATAAAAATATAAAACAGAATATTCTTGTTTAGTCTTAATTGTGGCACCAAAGTGTACCTATACATGCCCATATGATATTATTTGTCTGCTATTAGAATAACAAGTTTAAAAAAAACCGGCCAAGTGCGAGTCGGACTCGCTCATGAAGGGTTCCGTAGTAGCAAGTAACATAATATAAAAGTTCTTGTAATGTGTTGTAACTTTGATCGATGTTTTAATAATACTGTATTTTTTTCAATTTATGACGCATTAAAAAAAAACTACTAACTAGATTTCGTCCAAACCAATTTTCGTTGGCAGTTTTTATAGTAATGTACATCATATATTTTTTTTAGTTTTATCAGTCTCTTATTTTAGAAGTTAGAGGGGGGGGGACACACATTTTACCACTTTGGAAGTGTCTCTCGCGCAAACTATTCAGTTTAGAAAAAAATGAAATTAGAAGCCTCAGTATCATTTTTGAAGACCTATCCATAGATACCCCACACGTATGGGTATGATCAAAATTTTTCTTTTGAGTTTCAGTTCTAAGTATGGGGACCCCCAAAATTTATTTATTTTTTTCTATTTTTGTGTGAAAATGTTAATGCGGTTCACAGAATACATCTACTTACAAAGTTTCAATAGTATAGCTCTTATAGTTTCGGAAAAAAGTGGCTGTGACATACGGACGGACAGACAGACAGACAGACAGACAGACAGACAGACATGACGAATCTATAAGGGTTCCGTTTTTTGCCATTTGGCTACGGAACCCTAAAAAACGCTAAGTGCTTATTGCATTTAAGTGAATTATGATTGTACTCTAATTTTGTAAATGGGGTGTCTAAGGGTGTGCATTATTATTTCAGTAACATATTGTATACAGGTCGGACAAAAGAGTCAAAACGACACAAGAAATACCTACCGGGCAAGTGCGATTCGGACTCGCGCATTGAGAGTTCCGTATAAAATTACATATGAAATCAGTTCAATTTCCGAATCGAGTCTCAAACATTTTTACGATTCGTAAAAAACTATTTTTTAATGACGGAACTACAAAACAGTTTTTAGTTTTTTTTCCTATAGTTGTGCTATGAGACCTTGCTTCATGCCAAATTTCAGGATTCTAGGTCAACGGGAAGTACCCTATGAATTTTGATTCTATTGAAAGCGTCGAAATATACGTTTCTTTTTTTTCGAAATAAACGACCGTATCGTTTTTTTTTTTGTTTACTCAGAAGTTTGATTTTTTAACACCACACACACCAGACCAAACCACACCTACCAGACCAGACCTAAGTATTTATGTAACTGCAGACATAAATGTCTAATTTCTACTCGATACCTCCACGTGTTCCCGAGATATAGGGTTTTGACAGACAGAAGGACCACAAAATGATGCTATATAGGTTTCCTTTTTTTTCCTTTTGAGGTACGTAACCTTAAAAATGAACATCCCTGCGATGAACACAAAAAGTAGTATAGACGTTAATAAACTTATAGATGATATTTCATTCAGACTCGCTACTTGGATTCTGTATTCGCTTTCATTAATAATTCTATGGCGTGTTTCAGAAAGTTGCTGGCTAATTTAATGAGTATCTGCTTCTTCATGATGAATAATGGAATAAATGTGTGGCTCATATTTTCCTTCTAGGGGCTGATATTTCGGTGGAGAAAAGTGAAATATTGGTTCTGTGTTATTGGATATCCGTGTTGTTTTGATAGTTGCACGAAATGTAGCTGAGAAAGTAGTTTATTCAATTAATACTTACCTGAGGAGGCTTAATTGTATACCACATTCAAAGCCTCTGCCTTTCATTTTGAGACTTCAAGCGTCAATGAATTTTATAAAAAACTAGCTTTTGCCCGCGCGGTTTCGCTCCCGCTCTTCCCTACTTCAGCCTACTATACCCTACTCTACCCTACTATACCCTACTCTACCCTACTCTACCCTACTCTACCCTACTCTACCCTACTCTACCCTACTCTACCCTACTCTACCCTACCCTACCCTACTCTACTCTACCCTACTCTACCCTACTCTACCCTACTCTACCCTACTCTACCCTACTCTACCCTACTCTACCCTACTCTACCCTACTCTACCCTACTCTACCCTACCCTACTCTACTCTACTCTACCCTACTCTACCCTATACTACCCTACACTACCCTACACTACCCTACTCTACCCTACTCTACCCTACTCTACCCTAATTTCCTTTTTTTTTCCATAAGAACCTTCTCCTCATAATAACGAACACAACAAAAAAAAAATAGCGAAATCGGTCCAGGCGTTGTTGAGTTATGCGCTTACCAACACATTTTGCGATTCATTTTTATATTATAGATATCATCTTCCAAATCTGGCATTTCCTTCCAAGTCCTTTAAATTGTTGAATTGTAGAAGAATAGCGGTGCCAGTCAGATAATTTAGTAAATAATCTAAAAACACATTTTTAAAAAGTGTATTTACTTCGATTTCTGGTAATTGAATAATCCAACGCGATGATATCTTATTTATATTCTTGTAGCACGCTTACAAACCTCAATGCAAATTATGATTTAAGATTGTTGATGAATTCACGAATGTTAGAATCTAAATCATAATAAACATAATAACGTATTTGCAAAATAGGTATATCAACAACATATGCAGAAATATTTCTGCCTATGTTCTTGATAACAAAATGGTATAAAAAGACTCCGAATCTTATGGCAAAATATTTGTTATTATTATTATTATATATGCGACGATGTGATCAACGTTAAGTTCCTAACGTCAAGTAACCTTTTCACTCTTCTAACTTCAACGAGTCTTAGTTTGTAGCCCGTGTTTGTAGCTATCAGGAGGCACAGATTCCGGCAGGGAATCTAACATCTTAACTATGTACTTAATGTTCTTAAATTTTGTGCGTATAGGTAGTTTGCCCACTTCGTACCAGGGCGCATCCCCGTTAGTTCGCACCTATTCGTATTCTGATGATGAAACGGCCTTGGCAGAATTAAACTCTGTAATTTCGACGCAGTCTTCGAAACGTATCTAGATGATAGAAGTTCGTCAGATTAACAACTCGGGACTTAACGTTGATATTTGAGACTTTGTAGCTTCGACCAGAGCAGTGCATCACTACTGATGGTCCTCTTGGATCGTTTCTCAAAAGACTAAAGCGCATTAAGCCCTTATTATTAAATTTACCCCAGCGATGAGAATAGTAATGCATACACGATCGATCTTGCACTATCTAATTTAGATAGTGTTTATGTAGCTGTTACAGCGTGAACTGTGGTCTTATCTGTTCTAGAATCCCCAACTTTTAGATTGCTAGTTGCAACTAAGCCTCAATAATAATAATAATAATAAATCATTTATTTTCAGGCATCTTGGCCCATAGACACATACCTTACAGACTAACATAAATATAAAGACAAACAAAAATCAAGTAATACCAAGAAGCTGAAGGTCAGTTACCGGTACGGTTACACCTCAGAGAATCGGAGCGTGATGGAATTAGCTCATCTAAGCGGAATAAGACACACCTGGGTTTTAGCAACATTGAACTTGACCAAAATTGAATTGCACCATTCAGAGACAGCCTTCAAAGTTTAAACGCTCAACATAGCCTCTCGGAGAGACAAGATTTTTACAATAGCTAGTAGATTATCTATATAGATATAAATTTAAAATATTTGGGTAAAACAAAGGTAAAACTAGAGATATGTATGCTTAACTTCGTTAACGGCTTAGTGTTTTTTGCAGCTTGTAGGGTTTGGCTCCCAAAATAGAATGTGAGTCCTAATCCGATTGGCAAGAACCTTTTAACTTCCATCTTGTAAAATTTTTACGTACCCAACACAAAAATTCAATTATGTAGGTTACCAAGGAAATCAGTCGTGAATTCTTGAGGAGCTCGGGCTTACAGATTTATTCTTATGTCACGCGAATTTGTGTCGTTTTAATACGTTTATTAAATTCATTTTGACCAATTGAATATTTTTTCGCCGTTTCCATAAATTTAATTTTCACGGAAATAAATTAGATGGCGGAATGGATGTCAGATCCTGATATTTTTTTTTTTTTGTATAAAATCTCCTCAAACGCAGGACTTAGAATATGATTAATGATTTTTTCATCATAAAGAGTATTTATGTTCGCTGTTATAATAGGGAAACCGATATGATTACTATGAACTTTTATGAGCCTTTACGTAAATATATATTTATTGAAATTTTCAGGTTGATAGCTTTAATTGAAGTGTAAGTGTAGGTAATTTAATTTCATATTACAATGTCATAGTATATAATAGCCAGAATAATACATTTACTTTGTCAGTTTTCACATATTCAACTGAATAACAATTTGGTGGATAGGTACCCTCTGTTATTAAATGCCAACACTTTGAATGCATGAATAATGTAAAGTTTTGCACGTATATTAGGTTGTTAGCTTGAATCAAAAAAGTTCTACTAAAACAGGCAATATTATGTACCTTCAGAACTTTGTACATGTAGTCTCATCGATATATATGTACTAAGCACTAAATTAGGCGAGCCGACCATTCACTTCAGACGACTCAGAACTTTTCAGTATTTTGACAAATAGTTTCATGAAAGGGCTTGTCTAGATTACTTGTAGACACTAGAATATCAGTCGGTCTATTACAGTAAAGCCTTTTTCAGTCAACCTTCTAACAAACAATAGCCATGACTAACAAGTCACTGGCCATAAAATAAACTTACCTACTTCGAAAACTTAAGTCCTTCAAGCGAAACGAGGGTATGTCCTCAACAAAGCAGAAACCCTTCCTTTAGGAATCGCGTAATCTGACAATATGGAGTACAATAGCCACAAAGAGGCAGACGAAGGAAGCCCCTAAACGGAATCAGTCTATGACGACGGAATTGACAAAGCAGATTTTACCATGCATAAGATCTATGTACTCGTATCTCATGTAATTATCTTTTGGCAAGATATGACTGCTGTAACATGTATCTATTTTGAGAGGCCTGGCCAGGTTAAAATAAATTTAACAAACAATGTAAGGCAGATAAACACTGTAAGGCAGATTTGTTTACTATTCTTAGATGTTTTAGTTTCTCTTTGCTTCATCGAGACAATCGTACCATTGGGAGTTAGCTGTATGTATTCTGGTACTTTTAACGTGTTCATCTTTTTGCATGGCCCTCATATATCTATTATGTAAAACATTACTAATTTGACCTTTTCTTTTTAAGTATTCGTCGATTTAGTTAAGTGAGCGTGTAAGAAACCCCACGCATGCTCTTCTCCATAGATGATTTAAAACGTGCGAACTTGTTTTTTTTTTTTTTTTGTTATCGGCGGCCTTAACAATTTAAAAGTGTTCGTAAATAGTTCAATTGAAGCAAATGCTTTTAGTTTGGGTTTTATATACTATTTAGTTTTGTGTTTCTAAGCTTAACTATACGGCAATACAGCTCTATAGTGAGCATGACATTTATTTTATTTGGCTGTTATCGTTTACCAAACTGGTGAAGGAAACCATAAGACTGGTCATATAGACTAAACTGATTGCATTATATAATGTATGTAGATAGATTTTACACTGCATTAAAATAATATCGGTTGTTCCCAAGGCACGGTCAACGAATACATGTGCAATTCCAGTTCTAGGCAAAAATTTAATATAACCGTATTTATCCTCACGGGAAATTAAAAATCCACCCGCAGTCGTCACTCAGGCGAACATTTCCTTTATTTTAATGCCCGTTAATCGAATTGTCATAACCATGTTGCTGAGTTAACTGTACACTCTAATGCTAAATGAATTTTCCCAGAATTTTAGATGTAAACGTTGAATTTCTGTTTGCGTATTATGAGCGAGGTTTTCATTTACGTAAACATCGACAGACATTTAAAAAAAACTAGGCAAATGTGAGTCCGACTCGCGCACTGAGGGTTCCGTGCAAACTACAATTCCCGAATGGAGTCTCGAAGATTTTTCCAAAATGCATGTTTTTTCTGATATTTTCCTATACCTGTGCTATAAGACCTTCCCTTGTGCCAAATTTTAGGATTCTGGGTCAACGGGAAGTACCCTATGAATTTCGATCTTTGAGAGTATCAGATTATGTTTTTTTTTGTGTCTAGTTAACTTAGAACTTTGTTTTTTTCGGAGCTAGAAGGGACCGCAGACCTGAGTATATGGTTTTAATTTCAATTCGATACCTCCACGTGTTCTCGAGATAAAGGGTCTTGACAGACAGACGGACGGACAACAAAGTGATCCTATAAGGGTTCCATTTTTTCCTTTTGCGGTATGGAATCCTAAAAAGCTTGTATTTCGCCAGATACGAGTATTCAAGTTGCAATTCATATTGTATGCACACTGAAAGAGAAAATACCTGACATCTTGAAGTCACCGGTACCAATACTCCTATTGATTGCAAAACGTTTGTGTAGGAGATAGTAGTGCATAGCGAATGCAATTGTACACTACAATTGTATTGTTTGCATTTACCCTTGGAATGAAACTTTACATGTAGTAGCACTTTTTACTTCTTTTCCATTGAAAGTCAAACTTTGTATGTAGGTACTTTGAGATTAAACACAATTTCATGATAAATTTCGTCACGTTTATGTAAAACGTGCGACCCGCACCAGCTTCGTGTGTGAAATTCTCAACTTTTCCCCACTATAATTTTCATCAGAAATGTTTATTTCGAATAAACCAGTTAAAGGCACTTTTGAATTGTTAAAAATGTCAAATAGTCAAAAAAAAAAGTGAAGCAAAATTGCAGGTTCCAAATCGTGGATCTCTAATTCTCTATGGAGAAGAACGTATTAGAAACTCCATGGATACACAATTCATCACTCTGTCTATTAGTTAGTTTAACGCGAAGAGACAGACAGACTGGGTGGGCTTTGTTCTTTTACGTTTTTTTTAATATGGTAAAGTTGTAAAGAAGATAAGGGATTGACTGTATGTTTGAAATGAAACTACAAAAACAGGCGAAACATTTCTTATTTTTCTCAAAGAGTGTCATACTTTGTTATTAGAATTATTTTCACGTTAAAGGTGGTCATATTTATTATAAATTTCGCTATACGTATATTTACCTATCGAATGAAACTTTGATAATGACTCTTTTTTTGTATGCCTTATAGTAACATGCTTTGTAACGCATGTTACTATGTCATACAAAAAAAGTACCTGAATAAAATTTAAAGTACTTGAATAAAATTTATTCCTCGATAAACATTCATTTAAAATTTCACTGTACCAACCACAATACATAATCCTTTAAATAAATTCAAGGATTACTTAAGTCCCAATCCTGAGTCGTTTAATGAAAATCAGATGTCGTCTTATAATACTTGAATCCTTTTAATCCTATGCAGTTAAATCACAAATTAATGTTTTAAGTACAGATCTGGCGTTTGGTTAACACGATGACGGGATTAAAATCGCATTAATGCATAAGCTTTTAGGTATGTAAGAGAATTTTAAAAGAGGCTTTTTAAAACAAAAAGTAACAAAGCGACAATTAATAAATGGCAAATTATCACCGAAAAGCTTTTATCCACCAATGAAACCGTCTATAGGAAAATAACAAGGACGAACCCAGACTAAATAATTTTGGTTAATGAAAACGACAGCGTAAACGTATTACTGTGAACGGTACAATTTATTAATCTTATTTGACATTAATAAATTTCCCAAACACTTATTAAATATAAATGTTGAACATTTCAACTTATAACCTTTAGCAGCGTGTTTAAAGGTTGATTTCTTTTGCTGATTTGTTTAATGTAAGATTTAAGATTATTCCTTTGCAAACTCGATACGAGTTTACTATCGTAGACTTTTTAAAATGACAATTTAAATAGACAGCTTTTAAAGAATATGCTAGGATGTAATAATAAAATTCTAAACAGATTCTGTCCCATTTTTGCCGTAGAAATTCAGATAAAATACGTCGTACTTTCATTTGTACGTAAAATTCAGAACAGAAAAAATGAATAAAATTCCATTAACTCTTTCTGAAAGAACTGGATTCCAAAATCATTTTTGGCAATTCTTTTAGTAGAAAAGCTTTTTACTTTGACACGCACAGCGCGCATTTCGAACTTAAATTGTTTTCCTGTTACCCCTCCAATTCTTCTAATTTCACAGCTAACAGAATACAAATGGTAGATTCATTAATTATCTGAAAACATGACATTGCTTTGTACGGATACTAGGTTTGTATACCATAAAATAACATCTCGAGAAGCGTAAGAGACGAGACGAGACGAGACGTTCGAGACGTGAGTTTTTCGGTACGAGTGGTACGACTACTGATAATATTAAGAAAACAGCGGGGAATTGCCGCCTGTCCAAAGAGAAAAAGTCTCGGCTGAGCTTGACATTCTAGATTAAAACGGAGTCTTGAGTGCTGCTGAGCTGTTTCACCTTTTTTTTTTTTTTTTTTTGTTTTCGAGGGTAAACCTTCAAAAGGCGCCCGGACTTTGGGGATAAGTCCGGGGAGTGTGGGATTTTTACCTCACTAAAACCACCCCGGTGATCACCATCAGCACATAGAAGGGGCCCCGTTACCTCTCAAAAGACCATTCCGGAACCCCCTCAGTGCAACGCCTGTAACGACACATCCCTGAGGAGACTTTATAACGGTCTCCCCTGACCCTCTTTATGCACGGCAGCACGTGATCACTGTGCTACCGTCTTCCCTGGAACCCCTCGATGAGCGAGTAGAGTCCCCACTCTGCGCGCCCATGGTTCCAAAGTCCCACTTGCATTCAATGCAAGCGGGGTTTCGGCGTGTTAGGCATCAAGGCGGTTGCCTCCCCGACGCCTTCTTCTCCGAGCGGGATCGGCCCTTTCACGATCTCGCTCAGCCGCCTCCTTCTGGACCATCACGGTCTCACAGAAGGAAGCAACTTCCCTCCAGTTTTCTGGCTCCGCCAACATAGCCCTCACTACTGCTGGCAGAGACAGATCTCGCCCGATCTTGCCGACCAGGACTCGTCGCTCTGTGGCCCACGCTGGACACTCTTCCAGCGTGTGCTGTGCTGAATCCAGGTTGCCCCCGCAATGGTGGCAATTAGCCGTGGCCTCTCGCCCAATTCTGTTCAGGTACTCACCGAAGCAGCCGTGCCCGGTCAGCACCTGAGTCAGTCTATAGGAGATGCGCTCCTTTCTTGCCAGCCAGGTTTCGAAGTGCGGTAGAACGGCTTCGACAACGCGCTTGCACGAGAATTGCGGCTGCTGTAGCCGCTCGCGCCACCTCTCGAGCGCGTGTCGCCGTTCCTGCCGCCTCAGCCTTACTACAGCAATTCCCGGCACGCTATTGCCACTTTGGCGCATATCACGAATCCGATTATAGACTCTTGCGTCCATATCCGCCAGAATGTCCAGTGGTGGAAAGCGTGCCAGGAGAGTTGCCGCCTCGAAGGATACCGTTCGGTATCCACGTGCGATGCGGATGGCCATTTTCCGCTGCAAACTATTAATTTTAGTCCTGCAGCGACGGACACCTGAGAGTCTATTTGACCACACAGGTGCCCCGTAAAGGACCATCGATCGCACGACCCCCGCGTAAAGACGACGAACTTCTTCCCGAGGACCCCCGAGGTTGGGCAGCACTCTGTGCAAAGCACCCACTGCTTTCCCAACGCGGGGAACCAGGCGCTCGAAGTGCTCTTCGAAGCCCCACCGACCGTCCAGAGTTAGGCCAAGGTACTTAATATATCGGCCCACCTGAACTGGCGTATCTCCAACTATGACTGATGAGCTTGGTGGCTCTTTGGTCCTCGGCAGTTTGTGAAACCAGAGCGCCTCGGTTTTATGAGGCGCTATCTCCAAACCCAACTCGCGGATCGAAGCCACGACTCTTGCCACACCTAGCTCAGAAAGCTGGATGGTCTCCTCGTAGGTGTTACCACCGGCCAATATTAGGGTGTCGTCTGCATAACAAATAATATTTACACCTAAGGGGAGGTCGACGCGCAGGACAACATCGTATGCAAGATCCCACAAGAGAGGGCCTAAAACTGACCCCTGTGGAACCCCGCACGTTATCTCCCTCCTATGAACGCTACCGTCCCGACTCACATAACGGATGTGCCGGTCGCGTAGGTAATCCCAGATGATGCGCTGCAGGTAAGGCGGCACTCTGTGGTATACTAATGCCGCCCTAATCGCATTCCAGGGCAGGGAGTTAAAAGCATTGACGATATCTATGTGAGCTGTTTCACCTAGCAAAAGACTACGTGAATATTCGAGTTGATGGCCAACCTTCATTAATTCGAGAAGCATATAAAATACAAGAATGCCGTGAATGACGTAGTGCGTAGTACGAAGGCTAGAAGGAACGGGGTGGGTCTTTTAGTCAGTAAGAGTCTGACACTATCTCCCGCTCCGCCCAAGGGCGGGGGATGTCAATGCATGATTTTTCCCACCATAAAAAAAAAAGGGTAATAGGGTAATGTTTTGTTTTATTAGACATCTTCCCTCTTGCTACAGTTAACTGAAATCCGTGTAATAAAACTTACTTAGTCAAAGAATTACAAAGTCGTACTGAATATTAACAAGGAATTGGCATCCATATAACACATCTGCTTCTATTGAATTATATTACCAGAGAGCAAATGCTTAAAGTTCAAAGCCAACGTGCAAAATGGTTTTAATTAAATGTTTGCATTTCCGATGAGCTTCCATTTTCGACTGTATATTCTGCTTCAGGATTTCTCCTGTACAGGTATATGACATTGGTGTGAGTATTGACTTTCTTGCACAAAGACCTACATTTGAAAACCCTCGTAACCCGGGGTGCTTTAAGTCAAGAATGAATAGGTTACTTCTAAGCAAGCGTGCTTCACCGTCGACCACATCGTCGCTTTCTATCAGGTGAGATAGTGCTCAAGCTGCCTATCATCAAAAAATTAAACTCAAATATACAAATATTTCTGCAGAAAAAAACATTGTTATATTTTCCCGAACTGTTTTTTTTTTTTAGATTTTGGTCACGATTCAATCTAAGATAGTTATTTATTCCAACGTTATCAAGATACATCTCAAGTAATTTGTACAATATTCTGATTATTACTATTCTCTTGCGTCAGACAAACAGCAAAATTCTCGCGCTAGTAATTAGTGTCTTGTTTGCCTAGACGCAGTCATTTTTCTTCCTTATTTGTAGTTTATTTTCTCGCCCTATATTTTTTTCTTGAACAATCTTTGTCACATAATACTCGTAGTTTAGTATGTACGCATTACTGTCGACGGTTTTTAGTTTCTTGATAGTTATAGATTTTGTCTTGTTTCTTTTTATCTGCCTAGCCTTATCACTGTTGGGATCGTATTTTAACGTATGTTTTTATTTTTTTTGTGCATTTAAAGTACGAATATGATCTAAAAGAAAAACATAAAACGAACATTACTATTGAATGATTTTTTAAAATTTTACATTGAAATCTAACCGACCTTTAAAATGCGTGTTTATGACACTAAGGACAATATATAGAAGATTGGTCGATGCCTACTCTGATAACAAAAAACGTACGACTAGAAAAAACAGACACGAGGACAATTATATTATTTAAAATTAGACAGATGTAGGTACGTACCTAACGTCTGGAAACTTTGGGCGTTAAATCAATGACCGAGTGGTTGCCAAATGTTCTATTGTTTTTTTTTTCTTTGTAACTTCTGTTAATTTAGAGTCCGGTCGACTCCATCAATTTTCATCGGGGATGTAATCCAACGAAAAGGAAGTTGATAACTGTACTAAACATAAAGAAAATCAAGCATTCTCTGTCGCTTTAGGTGAACCTAAAGTTGAACCATCCATTTTTCTGCAGCTGCAGTTCATGAACAAGTGGCTATTGAACGCAGACATCTTTAGCTTAGTCTTACATTTTCTCTTGAGAAATATACAGTTTCCAAAGCAAACCATTTTGAGCTTTTGTTACAAAAACTTGGATTGCATAAAACATGAAAGCATTTATGTGGGTGCTTACAGGAGTGATAAATCAGCTCTGGGCGAAATCGAGGTACGAGATTGGCTTATACAAATGTATCACGATGCATCCGTAGAAAATTTATAAATGAATGTATGTAACATGCTGTAAAAATCTCTCGATGGCATGTGATATTATAGCTTGGCTGTTAGTAATAGTTTCATACCTTGTTGCTTTTACGAGTATCGCCGCTGGCCTGTCCGCTCGTTATTAAATTATCTGACAACTTGCCAGGTTTATGTACGTTGTCATAACATAAAAGGGGCAGCTTTGTGGTCTCAAAAATTTCGTTGCCAATTTACATATTATGTGGGTTCCGGGTGCTTCTCTCAAATATGCTGTAGTGTAACTCTGTGTTTTGGTCCGTCAATTTGTACATCGATTTTGGCAAGCTAGCCTAAAACCTGCCTTGAATATTTTGTTAGTCTGAATTTGACCTACACCGTTTTTGTTTGTTGCTCTCTTTCTTTTTTTAAAATATAATCTTCCGTAAATCGTTTGATATGTAACTCTTCCCACATGCCATCTGATGTTCCTTAGAGTGTATATCATATCTTCGCGGTACTATTTTGTGAATCCGCAATAATTTGCACAATGTTCCACTATCAGTTTTCCGTCCGATTGAATTTAAACAGATACATTTTGTCTGGCCGTCGATTCAACAGTCTTATTTGTAATCGATGCCTTTGGGTTACATACCTATATCTAATGTCAATAGCGGATGAAACTTCGTAGCCATTTGTGCGGCAGTTACTCTCTCTAATAACCTGAGCTTCGAGGGACATTACAGAAACTCCGTGTGGGAAGATATGTTGGACTACTAACTTTCTACTCCTCACTCACATCAGTTCTGCATTAGTGCAACACTTAAGTTATTAGTTCGTGAAGCGTTCTTGAGATTTCAGTATATTCTTTGAACAGAGCTGTAATATCAAGTACGAGACCTAAATACGAGAGTACTTCCTCTTATTTCATTACAATGTGAGAAACCAGGCCTGTTATAATTTCGTTTCAAACAAAGACAAAGACCATTACCATTAAACCTGTAATCCTTATAACTTTCTCATATTTTTGGTTAGCGAACAATGTAATTATTTTTGAAGTGTACCAACCGATAGAAAATTTACTGCCGATTTCAACAAAGTCCGACCCTTATAACGATATGAATGAAAATTAATGATCCTTGAACTGCCGGGTGGTAAGCCTTTTAACCTTGTTAATTATGAGCTGTGTAAGTTATATTGAATGAGTAGTTTGTGGCGCAGCTACTACTTTCATATCTCGAGCGAAAATAAGTCGTGGTATAAGTTCGACGTATGTACCTTCTCATCTGTCTTCAATTCTGTTTAAATAAACTCTTATAAGTCTACATGGGCTCTTATAAAACGTCAGAAGCTAGTCTCCCTGTGCATTATAGCTTTTACACAGAAGAAAAAAAAACTGAAACAAAAAAACTATTTTTTTATTTGAAAGTTGATTTAGCTCGAGTGCTCCAAGCTATTATTTAACAAGATCTGTTCAGCTGGTTAAAAATCATCAGCTCTTTTGAGCTGCTTCCACCGGTTTTATTTTAATTAGGACTTGATGACTTTTGTTGTGGAGTTTTCGTATAAATCCCTCGAAGCATCAAGGCACCTCGAAGTACCAAGAGCCAATCTAGGCACCGTTGGAGAAATATTGCTGCAGGCTTTCTCGAAGTCCACAAACTAAGCATAGATGTAGGTTATACTTTTTGTTCTTCTGTTACCTACCACAGCGTACGTATGGGGTCTATAGAGCTGAACAAATAGAACAACAACTGAGAAACAGAGAACTGACTGAAAATATACGTTTACTTTTATGTTATGTTCAGGTGCTTTTAAGGCCCCGGAAACAAGATCCATAATGTAACATGAAAAGGCTTAATAAAGCAACTTCTTTTGATCTCAAAAGGGCTTTGCCACTGACGTTGGCGGTCGGCGAAAACTAAGTTATAACTACATTTATTCATAAACTGCGAAAATATTCTACTTTCAACTTCAGGTAACTGAAATGTAGAGAAATAAGGCTTGGAACGTTCGAGAAGGAAACTTTTAATCACTACATTCGTTCGACTCACAATCACTGCTTGTACAATTTAATTTGTACAATTTATATTTAGATGGTCGTTGTCATGACAACCGTAGCCCAGATCCTGTCTTATTGATTAATTGCTAAACATGTTAGCCTTGATAAACGGCTTGTCGATTTCTTCTGTTTTGTTTGTTTTTTGCTGTGTCCGCTATATTTCTTGTATCGGAGTTGCGATGAAGAAGACTTTTTAATGCAGTAGAGATACCTATGTTTGTTTTGTTGGCCCATATATTTGGTATCATGCGTATACCGTAGCTAACTGTCACTGTTAACCAATAGCAACCAAGAGTCAACTAACGTATAGAAATAAGGATGCGCACACTGAAATACGACGTCAGAACCATTATTAGGTTACGTGTGTATAAAAGAGATACCGAGATGGTTCCACCACGTCGCGTATTATCAGTATTTGAAATGTTAATTACTACTTCAGTTAATAACCTATTTTGATACTGTTTTCAGAAACATATTTCTTTGTAGTGTTTTGTTATTTACTATAAAATATTGTCCAATTAAGAGGATTTGCTCAATATTATTTCGTATCGTTACGTTTATGTTTTTACGAAATCCAGTTATTTGATTGTTGTACAGACGTTGATCGGATTTATGTTTTTTTTGTTAACGGTAAGCCTTTATTTTAACGTTCGCATTGGGAAATAAAGCCTTTGTTCCATATTGCTTGCTCTCTCACTCTCACGGGATAATTTTCAACTGTAATGTTTTAAACCTGTTTAATCAACGCTATCCGTGAATCAGTCCTCATTTATTTGACGTTTCATCTGATATTCAAATTTACATTTTCAAACTTTCCTCTGCAAATGTGTGTATTTTGGTTATCCAATAATGAGTTTCGATATTATTTTGAACGAGTTTTTATTGTCCTTGGGTATTGATGGTCATTTTGATTCCGGACAATAAGTACTTTTGTAAATTAATGTATGTAGGTAACACGTAAAATACCTACATGCTGCGTTTCAGTACCATTCCTTAAATGTTACCGCTTAGATACCCTTATACAGAATGCAAGTTTCATAGTCGCTAATACTTGATTAACCAACAAACAAAACCGATTCATCCGGATTAAAAGAGAATTAAAAATTGTAAGTGCAAACCGACTCTTTATTCCTTCTGAAAGCGTGAGAAAGCACACAACTGGCGTCTTAAACAACTGAAATAACCAAGAAAACATTTCAACGAATTTTACAAGAGCTTAGCAAAGAAACACTGGTAATAAAGTTACATACAAATGGAAAAAAAAGTTTTAAATCTTCCTTAAGCTTGGAAACGAAAAAGATTGATCGCTTTTTGATTTGAAAACTGCGAGCTATTGTATGCAAGTTATGTAAATATGCTTCGCAATAAAAGAGCAATCTTCTCTTTATCTAAAATTCATACAGATTGCGGTAATAAAACTGGCAACATCAATATAACGGTTGATTGTTTCTGATTGCGGGCAGGGTTGGCGAGCACTGAAATGATGAACACATATGAAGGTGCTAAGAGGAATATGTGATGTTACTCGAATGAATAGAAAGAAGTATAAAAGTGTTACTTGTGACAGATCTTTAATATGACAACTAACAAAATTAAACAACACAAAAGTTGAGTTGAAATCGATCGAATATCGTGAAGAAAGTTATAAATATGAAAGTGAAGGTCTACAAGAGAAGGAGTAAGTAGACCAAAGAAACCTTGGTCTAAATGTATAGAAAATTACATTTAAGACGTTATCATCATAATATACCTAACTTCTTTTCGAATGAAAAGGAGGCGTCAGGGTCGTCTTCTAAGTTAATATGTAAAGACACCCTTAAAACCCCTAAACCCTTTAAAGAAAGGGGGTGATGAGATAATGACAAATAGAGAGAATGAGAAAAGATATTCTATCGACCTCAATTAGTATGGCGTAAGAGCAAGCAAACGATGATGATTTATTTTCTATAAAAAAATAACATACAAAAGAAACATAGTAGGTACCTAAAATGCGATTATGCTGATTTAGATTAGGCATAAAACGCCTGCCTTTTTTACAAGTACAAAATGTTTTGTTGAAAGTAGTCCCTGGATGCCATTCTTATATGCTTTCGTAAAGTCTCTTTGTATTACAATAAAATTGGGAGCTCTAAGCCTAGGGGATATTTCTCGACAAGCCTATTTTACTATTATTTTTCTTTATTTTTTTTTATCTATGTTTTAGAATACCTAATTAAACAAAAGGAAGAACGTTTAATACCTAATTAACTAAAAGGAAGAGTACGATGGATGATGTGGGGTGGGAATAGAGTAATTATCCAATAGCCCCTGTGGATGGAATGAGAGGTTCTTCCAGTTCTTCCAAGATTACGGTATTTCTTTCGACTAATCCATTAGCTCTGGTAAAGCAAGAAAAAAAAAAACTGAGGTCATTGGTAGAGATTTGAGTGACGGACTAGAATGTGATGCAGCGTTGATTCTAATATTGAAATGGGTTTTTATGTTGTTTCTGGAATGATTTGGGTTTTAAATAAAAAAAAAAAACTACTACATACTGATCCGGTTACGATTTCTTTACTAATAGAATACAATCTACATTACACTATCTGCACTAATATAATGAAGAGGTAGAGTTTTTTTTTTGTTTGTAGGAGATAATCTCTAAAAGTATTGGTCCGATTGCTAAAATTTTTTTCACCGATAGATAGCTGCTTTATTCCTGAGTGATAGCGTACGTGATATACGCCGGAAAAGCCACGGGTGAAAGCTAGTAAATATATAAAGATCACAATTGTCCCGAAAAAAAAAATCCTGTTGGAAATGCGATAACAGCAGTTTTAGAAAACAAATTTACTTCTAATTAAATTAGAGTAGGACCTAAGAAATGTTATATAATAATGATGAATTTCAAACGGGGGTAACCCTAATTGTTGGCGCGCTTGATTACAAGGCCGAGTTCCCAACATGTTTGCACCACGTGATCACCCAAGACGAAAGTGGATTAGACAATGCGGACGTTACACACAATACTTTGCTTATTGACAGTCAATGCTATTCAATTAACCTACAGTTCCAAATATGACTATAAACATGACTATGTGAGAGATGGACGTAAGTGAGTTTTTTTAATGGTATAAACGAACCTATATAACCGGAAAACGCAGCGGTGGTAGGCCTCCTACAAGGTGGACCGATGACTTAGTAAAGATTGCGAGAATCCGATGATTGCGAGACGCACGGGTCTGTTCATTATGGTGACACTTAGAGGAGGCTTATGTTCAACAGTGGACGTCTTTCGGCTGAAATGATGATGATGATGAACCTATGATCTAAAAAGGATCAGGGGCCTTACCATGACGTATTAAAATGTTAAACGTGTATGGAGAAAGAGAGGGAGCAGTACACAATATAGAGCTCAATCCTTTTAACAGTTCGATTTAGGTCGTCAAATGGATCGTGTTAAGAACTCGTGGTAGATCCTCAGTTCTTTTCCGTGACTTCGATTAGCATAATCGTCACAGTTTACTCTAGAAATCCGGTGGGGATTACTAAAGTGGAATTTAGAAACAATTCTACTTATCTGGTGGGGGTTGTTACTTATTTTTTATTATCCCAACTGGCAGAGATTTTTGGAAGAAACCATCGTTACGTTGCATTTCTGGTGATCGCTACTGTTGATTCTAGCTGTTAAGAAGTTGCAGTGGTTGGGAATAGCGACGTCTAGTTTAATTTTATAAATGAACATTCGCTCACGCTAGGAACTCTGTATCGAGCACGTAGGTACAGTAACATACACACGATACTCAAAGATTATATTTGTTTCGTGCGAGAATAGAAATTGCGATATGTAACATATTAGCCGATAGCTAAACTACTGCGCCAACCTTGCCGTCGTTTATTTTGTATGAACTATTTGTAAAAATTTTCATTACCAGCAAAGCAACCCAGTCTCCTCCTATATCATCTGTAGTAGCTTTCATACATTCATAAGTCATTATTTCCTAATGATAATATTTCACTAACCAGAAATGGTAAAGTTGAACAAATTTCACTCGGAAAATTGGTTTAAAATGGCTTTGCATGCAATTTGCATTTTAAATAATATACAATGAAAGATGAAAATTCAAATGCACTCGAGGAAATGTAGAACAAGAATTTGGGACTTGCGTTGAAACTTACAATGCGTATCAAATCGTGTGGGTTTATGTAACATTTTAAATAGAGATGAATTTGTAATAGACAATATGTATAAATGTATGCCATCAAAAACATAACTAGTAAAAAAACAAAGGCTTGCAAGTCATTTCCTTACCGTAAAAAGTTGTGAGTTCCATGTAATACCAAGTCGGATAATTTATTCATTTCGTATTTAAGGGACCTTGATGACCTAGATTAACTTGGCAATCGGATTAAACAATCTAATTTAAAAAAATACGTATTACTTGTGGTATACATGCGCGCGTGTCTTTTTTTATGCTTGCCTTGGTGGGGGAACTGCTGTGCCCCCCTTATAAACATACCAATTTACTGAGGTTTTCATTTCGTTTTCAGTTCTCAAAATTTTAACATTTTTTTAGATCATGTGATAATCAAGACTCTTACTAATATGAGTTGGAAAATTTGACGAATATTTCTAGACATATCTACATTTTTATTAATCTGTTGTACAACCATTACAGTTAAAGAAAAACTAACGAAAGCCCACGTTATGCCACATATAACTAATTTGCTTGGAAACAGTTCACTTAGAAACATACTTATATTGTTATAGAAAACTTGTGCGCCTGAACTGTCTCCGATCTTGACACGCCTATATCGTCTTTCGTTTGAGGCGGGAAAAGTGCCGATGGCTTGGAAGCAAGCTAATGTGCAACCCGTGCCCAAAAAGGGCAGTAGGGCTGACCCTGCTAATTACAGACCTATCTCGGTGACGTCCATACTCTGTAAGTGTATGGAACGAGTGGTCAATAATAAGCTCCTGGCATACCTGGAAGCTAATGACATCCTCAGTGATCGTCAATACGGTTTTCGCCGAAATCGGTCAACTGGGGATCTTCTAGCGTATGCCATTCACATCTGGAGCGAGGCCATCGAGAAGCATGGGGAAGCACTTGCAGTCTCCCTTGATATCTCGAAGGCTTTCGACAGGGTCTGGCATGATAGCCTTATTGCTAAGCTTCCTTCCTTCGGTTTGCCCGCTGGTCTGTGTAACTGGATCGCAGACTTCTTGAGGGGGCGATCCATCCGAGTAGTTATTGATGGCTGCTCGTCCGGGCAAATGGATATTAATGCCGGGGTCCCTCAGGGGTCGGTGCTCTCTGCAACACTGTTCTTGCTGCACATAAACGACCTACTTAAACCCGGTACCTTTGGGTATGCAGACGATAGCACTGTTGCTGAGAGTTACGTGTCCGATGCACGTACTAGTGGGTCACAGATCCAGTCTTTGAGGGAAGCTATGGTTGAGCGCTTGAACTTGTCCTTGGAGGCAGTATCCGATTGGGGCGATGCCAACCTGGTCAGGTTCAATGCTGCTAAAACCCAGGCGTGTCTTTTTTCCGCCAAGCGAAGCCAATTTTACCCGGCTCCTATATTCCGGGGTGTGACCGTGCCGATAACCGACGGCCTTGAGCTTCTTGGGGTAACGTTATCATCTACCCTCAATTTCGGCTCTTACATTGAGGCAAAAGCACAACAGGCTGCCAAAAAACTGGGGATCTTAGCTAAGGTGGGGCGGTACTTCACACCGGAACAGCTGCTCAACCTATACCAAGCGCAAGTTCGATCGTGTATGGAGTACTGCTCTCATCTTTGGGATGGGTCTGCCAAGTATCAGCTTGATGCTCTGGAGTCGATTGAGAGGCGAGCCAAGAGGATCATCGGTGATGATGCGCTTGTTGACTCAAAGCTCCAAAGCCTTGAGCATCGACGCCGAGTTGCTGGCCTGGCGGTTTTCTATCGATTACACTTCGGTGAGTGTGCGTTAGAATTGCACAATTTAATTCCGCCAAGTCCGTTCCATCATCGGACCACTAGACGTACGGCGTTGCGCCATCGGTACATGGTGGATATCCCACCCATTCGTACAAAGCGTTTTGGAAACACATTCATTATGCGTACAGCTAAAGAGTGGAATTCCCTGCCGGAGTCTGTGTTTCCTGATAGCTACAACCTAGGGGTCTTTAAGTCGAGAGTGAATAGGTTACTTCTAGGCAAGCGTGCTCCATCGTCGGCCACATCATCACTTACCATCAGGTGAGATAGTGGTCAAACGCGAGCCTATCAATAACAAAAAAAAAAAAAAAATACTTCGCATACGCAACACTCACATGCGTCCCACATGAGTCTATTTTCAAGCAGATTCGAGAGTCTAGACATCCTATTGCGTAACATTGTGACAAACGTGAGCTCAGTTTATGCTTGTTTATTTATCTATACACCGTTAAATAAAGTGGTTGGCGTTGCGTACAAACTACCTACAGGTCATTGGACCCTCAGCTGACGTTTTCTTAAAGAAATTAATTTCGTACATGCGTAAATTAATACGAGTTTTGAAAAAAAAGTTACTTTATTTTTTAATTTTATCTTTCGACCCTCCACGAGATTAAAACGATCAAAATTTAGCGGTTTATATTTAAATGTAGAAACTGACTGACTGACATTTCAACGCACAGCTGAAACTACTGGAAGTGGGAACATGAAATTTTGCACAAGGCTTCGTTTTATCATGAAGGTGAGCACTAAGAGAAGATTCTCTAAAATTCACTCCCTAAAGTCACGAAACGGGGTTCCAAAGTTTGTGTGGAAAAACCTACCCCCCTGAGTTTGTTTCGGTGTTTCTTCTCAGGGTAGTCAGCTAGGAAACACCGGCCTCATCTAGCATTATTTGACGACAAAAAAAAAATTGACGTGTAAAAGTGTTTTTATAAAACCTACTTGCAAAATAAAGATCATTTATCATCATTTATCATTTATCTACTCAGACGCGGGCGAAGCCAGTCTTGTTTATTATATTCTTTATTGTACACCACATAAACAAAAATACAGAACAAACATTATCAAAAATAAGCGTACAATGGGCGGTCTTATCGCACAGGGCAATTTCTTACAGACAACCTTTGGATGGACTGAAAGAAAGGAGATAGATTTAGGATTTTCAGAAATAACACATAATAAGACATAATAACACAAATACATACATACAATACAAAAAAAAATGTACTACTAAATATCAAATATATATTTGTGCCAGGAGAAGAAAATATCAAAGTGAAAGGTAATGCTCCTTCACCATTTTTTCAAACGTTGGTAGCGTTTGAGCACGCTTCACTTCTAAGGGTAACGCATTCCACAAACGAGCAGTTTGAATTGTGAAAAAAGCTTTGTCAACGAAGAAAGTGGAATGCGTGCGAATATTTAATTTGAGGTTTTCTGATGATCTCAAGAACCTACTAAGTATATGTGTCACTGAGAAACTGAAAGCGTTCTTAATGATAAAGCGGTATAAGGATTAAATAGCACATTATAAAGCAAAGAAAATATAATATATATTTAAGACTTTATTTCTAGTCGTGCGCAACCCTTCAATAGATAGATATACTCTCTATTGAACACCATAATAGTATATTTTGATACAAGTGGTCAAGAAAGTTTGTCATTGTAACCGAGACGAAATTCGCCCGAGCCGCAGGCAAAAGTTTTCTGAAGCCGAGTACTGAAGTGACAAATTCCCACATGTATCAAACGACGTTTTTTAATACACTTGCGAAGAAATAAATAAACGGGGGTTGACCAGCGACTTGTGGGAGTCGCTTAGCGCCAAACCTGATACTATAAATACAATAAATACAGTAGGAGCTAAATAAAATAAAATAAAAATCTTATATTTTAGACTAAGTCCATAGTTGGTTAGTATACAAAACTTAAAAACTAGTGTTAGTACTTATAACTAGCGGAGATATTTTTTTTAATTATTATACGCCACAGGGGCATGCAGGCGTACCCAATGCTCCAGTATGGAACGGTCACACCTGTCCGCTATTGTTTTCAGGATGATGTTGGGTCTAACCATTCCTATTTTTATTTTCAGGCCCCGTAGACGGACCTTTTCCGTCAAATCTAAAGAATATGCCATACATGTGCTACCAAGTGCCTGTCAAAGGACCATGCGATGCCATGCAGGTAGTCTGGTTCTTCGATATCGTTAGGCGAAAATGTCTGAAAATGTTTTACTCAGGTTGTGGAGGAAACGAAAACAAATTTGCTTCTCAAAGATCCTGCGAGTTAACTTGTAACAAAGAAAGACGGATATAGGCGGAAAGTGTCTTTTTACAATATTTTAAAGTCTATCTAACAATATTTACATTAAAAAACTAATACTTAGGGTCACAATTCCCGTACGTATATCCATTCAGAACAACACTGGTTCATCATTACGCAAGTGCGTTTTAAAGTTTTACACGAAAATTGATTTTGCGTCAATAAAGTGTGCTTGACGCTAATGTGATAAATATTTAAAATGCAAACCTTCATAAAATGCGACACTTTTATGGGACGGCTTTTTATATTGAGTTTCGGGAAGCATTAACTCTCAAAAATATATTTATGACCAAATATTTATGGTAATGTAATATAAGCATACTTTATGATTTTCCGACTCTTGGGTTTTATCGACGTCATAATAAATATGTGCCTATTAGATAACACGCCTTTCTTTTATTTACCTCTGAGAAAATTTTGTATAGAGTAAATTTATCAAACAATAAATATTCATAGATCAAACTTAGTGTACATATCTCATAAATTATCAAGGAAATATCTATACCAATAAATTTAACCTTCCACAATTCATTTCCTTTGCCTTAGAATATGTTACTACCCAACCTGTCCCCATTAATTTCTCTCCTTGCCAAATTATTCCAATCAATTTCCATGGAAGTGAACCTATCGATACTGGAACTTTCTATTTGGTTACAAATATTGGAGCAAATATTAATTAATGGAAGCAAACAGAGAGGAACAGTATGTCACATTACACAAGTCGTATATTTACCTATTGGTAACCACTTCAATACATATGTAGGTACTCGTAGAATCTACTGTGGATTTTGTTGTATATTATCACAGGGCTCATGCAGGGTCGGGTTGAGATACCGCTAATTATTAATTATTATTGTTTGTATCTTGCTGTACTATTATATTTTAACAATGAGATCCACGTGAACAATTGGTGTAAGCGCCGGGTAAGTTGATACGGAGTATATGAATCTGGTGATAGTATATTTTGTACTTATCTCTGAGTGTTAGTAGATTTTTTAAAGGTGAAAGTTACTGGCCCGAAAGGGGCCATGTTCTGGCTAGATTGAGCTGAATACAACATTTTTAAATTATTTTATTTTCAGTTTATGAAAGTATTAAAAGTCTAGGAAATGGTATCTGCAGAAATCCGGCATTCCACTTGATTGAAAAATCCACCAAATTCTGACTGGTTTCCAATAGCTACTTTAAACTTAGCAAGCCCTGTTGTAAGTAGCTACCTACTTACAACAGGTCAGCAATCCCTTAATCTTTCAATCGTGGAAATAAAGACACAATAGAAAGACAATAGGTACGCGAACGCCGGCGTTCCCTTGGGGTTTAATGAATTAAAGATGGGCTGTCGTCAGATGCAAAACCCGAATTCTTTGGACCTTTTTCTTTCATAAAACAGAAGCAAGAAAAGTCTACTGTAATATTGCAATGTATTAGTAAAGAAGAACAATATTATCATTCAATTTCATCTATCTACTTCATTCTCGGAAAACGTGATAAAGACTTGGTCCGGTTGGAGTTGGTATAAAAATACTGAGTCATTAACTAACAATATTGGAAGCTGAGCGCACAAAACAATGACTTGACGAAAATGTATTATTTCCTGTTAACAAATGAGACTATAAGGGAAAATTTTGTACCTGCAAAGATAGGGGTGCCCTGCAAGCGACTTGTTAATGAACATAAACTTGTGTTAGCAAGGTTATTATGTTACCATAAGTAACGACAGAAGAGAGTAGAATAAACTTTATTGTACCTACACTAAAATAGTAACAAAACTTTTAAACTAACTTAAACCTATGGGTACAATGGCGGTCTTATCGCTGACAGCGATATCTACCAGATAACCTTAGGATGGGTTGTAAGAACTTGAAATAAAATGGGTACGGGGCTACGGTGTACTGCAAATTAAAAGTATAAAATATGAGATTAAAATTTTAGACCAGACTAAAAAAGTAATATACTATCTGTCTATCCTTTTGCCAACTACCCAGTTGGATTACAATATTTCAGGGAAAGACAGCCTATCTGACGTCTATAACCCAATAATTAGATAATAGGACACCTTAGCAAGACTAGTCTCAGATTTATTGACTTCTAACTATCCGCAATAACTGAAAAGTCTACAGGTGATTAAAAGCTTAAAAAATATCTACCATCTTAAAACCAGAACAAGGTACTTTGTAAAATAATAATGTTTGCAAGATTAATGAAACGAAACTTTTTTTTCGTTACTTCTTCCTAATCAATCCCTAAATATATATAATATATATTCCACAACTGCCACACAACGCCATCTAGTCCCAAGCTAAGCAGAGCTTGTGTTATGGGTACTAGATAACTGATAAACATACTTATATATTTTTAAATACATACATATTATAGATAAAATTACACCCAGAGACAGAACAAATGATCATGCTCATCACATAAACTTTTGTCCAGGGTGGGAATCGAACCCACGACCTGCGGCAAATAGTTAGTAAGGAAGGAAATAGTTTTAACATCAGAAAAATTAGAATCATAACAGTAATATAAATTATAAAAATAAAAGTGCTAAAGGAGCGGCTGTATTCTTGCATTTTCCTTGCGTGCACATAACCCTAACCCATTAAAAGAAACATTGTCTGACCAAAACCTTTAAATGAAACATTGTCGTTCTCCTAAAACAGCAGATTAAGTAAATACATACATTTGCCAACAATGTATCCATTTAGTTTTGGTTGCGTGCTTTTACTGCACCAATGGGTTCGCTTTAATGACTGCACCAATACGAAATCCGCTGATGAATGTACTACTAGATGCCTTTGCTCCATCTGTCGGATTGCTAAGTTATAGTCTCTGTTTTTTCTTTATATTGTATATTTTTTACGTGCATATTTGTCCTTGGATTCAACACAATGCAAATTGTTATGACTAAATAAATGAAATGATAGTGTCTAAAAAGTCAAACGACTTGGGTAATTTAATCAAATAATAAAAATATTGAAATCTGATGAAGTCGACACTGGTTGAACAATCAAGGTTGCAAAGAAATGATCATTGCGTACTAATAGAATCTTTTAAACATGTCCTTGGATTCAACACAATGCAAATTGTTATGACTAAATAAATGAAAGTGTCTAAAAAGTCAAACGACTTGGGTAATTTAATCAAATAATAAAAATATTGAAATCTGACGAAGTTGACACTGGTTGAACAATCAAGGTTGCAAAGAAATGATCATTGCGTACTAATAGAATCTTTTAAACATGTCCTTGGATTCAACACAATGCAAATTGTTATGACTAAATAAATGAAAGTGTCTAAAAAGTCAAACGACTTGGGTAATTTAATCAAATAATAAAAATATTGAAATCTGACGAAGTTGACACTGGTTGAACAATCAAGGTTGCAAAGAAATGATCATTGCGTACTAATAGAATCTTTTAAACATGTCCTTGGATTCAACACAATGCAAATTGTTATGACTAAATAAATGAAAGTGTCTAAAAAGTCAAACGACTTGGGTAATTTAATCAAATAATAAAAATATTGAAATCTGACGAAGTTGACACTGGTTGAACAATCAAGGTTGCAAAGAAATGATCATTGCGTACTAATAGAATCTTTTAAACATGTCCTTGGATTCAACACAATGCAAATTGTTATGACTAAATAAATGAAAGTGTCTAAAAAGTCAAACGACTTGGGTAATTTAATCAAATAATAAAAATATTGAAATCTGACGAAGTTGACACTGGTTGAACAATCAAGGTTGCAAAGAAATGATCATTGCGTACTAATAGAATCTTTTAAAAAGTATTGTATGTAATATATACATATGTAACGGATTTTTTAATTCGTTCGACGGACTATAATAGCGGCTACAGCCTGGCTATCAACTAAGTGCGTTATCAGCCTAAAAGGACTGACTTGAGTCTAAAAGTGGTAGAAAATATCACTTATTTGTGGCTAAAATGACAAATTAAAAAGCATTATTTTACAACAGTTTTGTTTTTGAGTAAGTTTAAGCAGATATCATTAGGACTCACAGGATCGATTATTGTGACGACACTTGGGGGAGGCATATGTCCAACAGTAGACGTCTATCGGCTGAAATGATTGATAAACAAATTATCCAGATGAACGATTAACTACATTAATAAAATTCGTCAATCTCAAAAGTGACGCTAAATTTGATAACGTCATTTCCATTTTGGAAAACCGTGCATTAGCGGTATCAAATGTCGGGAGGAATAAGAGTGGTTCAGATTGAATTAATAAAATAATTATAACCCAGTTACAGTCTGATAACTTGGTATTATAATGGAAGTAATGTTAGAAGCAACAGTGTTATTTCAGTTGAGGAAACACCCTTAACATTTCTTCTGAATTAGGACAAGGAAAGCGAATGGAAAGTTTCTGCGTATTGTAAGCGTTCGGTTTTTGTCTCAAGACAATTGGATTGATTTATTGAGCGTTCCGGTACATCTGGTTTTATTTACTGGCAGCAATGTTATTAATGAAAATTTTCTTTTAGGTATTAGGTATGAACGAAATTCAACCTTTCAAATATTTAAGCCAAAGGCGAGATCTAAAGAAGTTATTATTGATCCAAATAAATCCTTTCAAATACAAATTAAACTCCGAACAGTACCTACCCTTTCATCAAGTTCCGTCTAAGAACTTGAGTGTATTAAATTCCAAATACCAACTCGATATTTAAGTAATCGCATGAACTGAATCGTACGACATTCTCCTTCTTATCGACTTTACAACTTTCTTACTCTCTCTTTATTATTATTACTCAAGATTATCTTTGTAGCCATCAGTCTGTAAGTCGGAAATTACATGCAGTAAGTATATGTAGCAAACTTCGTACTGTTACTTTGTACGTTTGTTTAAGTAATTCAACAAACATAATCAGCTAGGTATGTGTGGTTTTATCGATATTCAAATTACGGTATTTGGCAAGCCGAGTGGTTATGGCTCCGACTTACGAGTTTGTAGCTCGTGGGTTCAAACCCTGCCAGGCGCATTACTTTGTGTAGGCAATTTATGTCATTACCACTGCTCTCAAAATGGTGAAGGAAAACATCGTGAGGAAACCGGCATGCCCTAGAAAAAAAATTCGAAGACATGTGGCATTCATCAACCCGCACTGGGCCCACGTGGTGGATTACGGCCCATTCCCTTCCTAGAGAGGAGGCCTGACTCCCAGCAGTGGGAACATTAAAAAGGCTGATCATGATGATGATTTGGTAAGCCATTACCATATATTTTTTGTTCAGGTACATCCTAACTAATATTACAAATGTGAAAGTGTGGATGTTTGGATGTTTGTTACTTAATCACGCAAAAACGACTGAACGGATTTGGATGAAATTTGGCAAGCATATAGCCTTTGAAATGGAAAAGAACATAGGCTACCTTTTATCTCGATTCCTTAAGTGCCTAATGACAGGCGGGTGAAGCCGCGGGCAAAACTTAGTAAGGTATAATTATGTGGACAATGTTGGATGTAGTAATTGCCTTTTCCATTGTATCTCATCTATGGCAGAGTGGAGCTACGATAAAGTTGGACTGGCTCAAAAACTAGCTCGACTGCGGACGGTAGTTTTCATGCGAGTGTAACGCGTACCGCTGCACAGGAGAGGTTAAAATTTCCGCCATATTTTATTACAGAACAACTAGTTGGATAGGAATTATTATTATTTAGAAGATAAGGGGCTATGCATTACCCATAGTGTAGGGGATGTAGTCACTGCTACCTAAAATATCTATTGTGACTCGCCACCTTGTTAGAGTAACTCTTTTAGCCCGGAGGCTTCCAAGAAATTTAGAATACTCCTAGATTTTAGAGTTTTAATCTCCTCCGGGCGAATAATGTGTCGGCCAAGATGGACACTGTGTTTGTGGATAAGGGGCCCACATTCACACAAAAGGTGTTTAGGCGTCTCCCTCTCCTGATAATAGTACCGGCAAACATCAGTGTCACTCAGTTTCATGTGAAATTGGTGCCTGTTTAGTTTGCAGTGGCCGGTTAAGACGCGGGCTATTGCACAGATCTTCGTTCTGCTAAGCTCAAGAAGCTTGGCAGTTCGTTTTTGTGAGTAGCCTTCTATTAGAGATTTGGCGTGTAGCAGTCCTGGTTGTACCAACCAGTGCTTTTTTGAATCGCCAAATAAGTTGCCCTTAAGGGTCTGTATGGCCTGGTTCTTTAAGATACCACAGAAGGGTTCTGGTCCTATATGATGACCTTGAGCCCCAGCCCTTATAAGTTCGTCGGCTTTTTCGTTGCCATTGATTCCAGAATGACCTGTTTGGATAGGTATTTATATCTTTTAGATTTACAAGGCTAGTAGAGTTCGTGGTAACACTGCCCTTGAGCTGAGTATGGAATTTCAATAGGATAAGAGACCAGGTTGGTTTGGTTTTAGGTTAGGTTAGGTTATAAATCATCAAATAACTAGCCTGCTCTGGATGGATTGAAAAGGAGTGTCAAATTTTTACTGATTAAAACTTCTCCTGTTTGCTTTAGGTGAACCTTTGCTTCCCATGGTGACTCTTTTATCCCACAACCCTGATTAGAGCTTTTAGGATGTGCGGCCTACTGACTGGACATAGTGTACCTACATAGTACATGGGAGATTTCATTTATCACTAGCCTTTACTCGCGCGGCTTCGCTCCCGCTCTTCCCTACTCCACCCTACTATACCCTAGTCTACCCTACTCTACCCTACCCTACCTTACTCTACTCTACTCTACCCTACCCTACCCTTCCCTACTCTACTCTCGCCTAATTTTCATTTTTTTCCCATAAGAACCATCTCCTCACAATAACAAACAGCAAAAAAAGAATTAGCGAAATCGGTCCAGCCGTATACGCGTGATGGCGTGACCAAGGGAAATATAATATAATAATAATAAGATTCATTTTAATATATGCGAAAAAGCGCAGGTTTGTGGATAGCTAGCCGTCCGGCCGTTTGCCGATGGCACGTAATACGTACGTAGTGTTATCGAACGCAACCACAACCATGCGCGCCTCAATGAGACGTCAGCAAAGCTTAAGCCCCCAATGGGGTTGATGCTTACGAGTTTGTAGCTCGTGGGTTCAAACCCTGCCAGGCGCATTACTTTGTGTAGGCAATTTATGTCATTACCACTGCTCTCAAAATGGTGAAGGAAAACATCGTGAGGAAACCGGCATGCCCTAGAAAAAAAATTCGAAGACATGTGGCATTCATCAACCCGCACTGGGCCCACGTGGTGGATTACGGCCCATTCCCTTCCTAGAGAGGAGGCCTGACTCCCAGCAGTGGGAACATTAAAAAGGCTGATCATGATGATGATTTGGTAAGCCATTACCATATATTTTTTGTTCAGGTACATCCTAACTAATATTACAAATGTGAAAGTGTGGATGTTTGGATGTTTGTTACTTAATCACGCAAAAACGACTGAACGGATTTGGATGAAATTTGGCAAGCATATAGCCTTTGAAATGGAAAAGAACATAGGCTACCTTTTATCTCGATTCCTTAAGTGCCTAATGACAGGCGGGTGAAGCCGCGGGCAAAACTTAGTAAGGTATAATTATGTGGACAATGTTGGATGTAGTAATTGCCTTTTCCATTGTATCTCATCTATGGCAGAGTGGAGCTACGATAAAGTTGGACTGGCTCAAAAACTAGCTCGACTGCGGACGGTAGTTTTCATGCGAGTGTAACGCGTACCGCTGCACAGGAGAGGTTAAAATTTCCGCCATATTTTATTACAGAACAACTAGTTGGATAGGAATTATTATTATTTAGAAGATAAGGGGCTATGCATTACCCATAGTGTAGGGGATGTAGTCACTGCTACCTAAAATATCTATTGTGACTCGCCACCTTGTTAGAGTAACTCTTTTAGCCCGGAGGCTTCCAAGAAATTTAGAATACTCCTAGATTTTAGAGTTTTAATCTCCTCCGGGCGAATAATGTGTCGGCCAAGATGGACACTGTGTTTGTGGATAAGGGGCCCACATTCACACAAAAGGTGTTTAGGCGTCTCCCTCTCCTGATAATAGTACCGGCAAACATCAGTGTCACTCAGTTTCATGTGAAATTGGTGCCTGTTTAGTTTGCAGTGGCCGGTTAAGACGCGGGCTATTGCACAGATCTTCGTTCTGCTAAGCTCAAGAAGCTTGGCAGTTCGTTTTTGTGAGTAGCCTTCTATTAGAGATTTGGCGTGTAGCAGTCCTGGTTGTACCAACCAGTGCTTTTTTGAATCGCCAAATAAGTTGCCCTTAAGGGTCTGTATGGCCTGGTTCTTTAAGATACCACAGAAGGGTTCTGGTCCTATATGATGACCTTGAGCCCCAGCCCTTATAAGTTCGTCGGCTTTTTCGTTGCCATTGATTCCAGAATGACCTGTTTGGATAGGTATTTATATCTTTTAGATTTACAAGGCTAGTAGAGTTCGTGGTAACACTGCCCTTGAGCTGAGTATGGAATTTCAATAGGATAAGAGACCAGGTTGGTTTGGTTTTAGGTTAGGTTAGGTTATAAATCATCAAATAACTAGCCTGCTCTGGATGGATTGAAAAGGAGTGTCAAATTTTTACTGATTAAAACTTCTCCTGTTTGCTTTAGTTGAACCTTTGCTTCCCATGGTGACTCTTTTATCCCACAACCCTGATTAGAGCTTTTAGGATGTGCGGCCTACTGACTGGACATAGTGTACCTACATAGTACATGGGAGATTTCATTTATCACTAGCCTTTACTCGCGCGGCTTCGCTCCCGCTCTTCCCTACTCCACCCTACTATACCCTAGTCTACCCTACTCTACCCTACCCTACCTTACTCTACTCTACTCTACCCTACCCTACCCTTCCCTACTCTACTCTCGCCTAATTTTCATTTTTTTCCCATAAGAACCATCTCCTCACAATAACAAACAGCAAAAAAAGAATTAGCGAAATCGGTCCAGCCGTATACGCGTGATGGCGTGACCAAGGGAAATATAATATAATAATAATAAGATTCATTTTAATATATGCGAAAAAGCGCAGGTTTGTGGATAGCTAGCCGTCCGGCCGTTTGCCGATGGCACGTAATACGTACGTAGTGTTATCGAACGCAACCACAACCATGCGCGCCTCAATGAGACGTCAGCAAAGCTTAAGCCCCCAATGGGGTTGATGCTCGGGCCATGGGGAATTTCAGAAAAAGATACTGTGGTTCAGAGACGCAAAAGGCCACTGAAGGATGTGTCAGTAAAGGTCTGACAAGCGCTCTCGCTTTATCCTAGAGTGCGAGAAGAATCAGATGATTTCAACATCAAAAAATAATCCAACACATCCCAAGAAGCACACAGAAAATAAAACGTAGCACAGAAATTATCTCACGTATTATATCAAGTAAATAATCCGCTTAAAGAACCTAGCTAGTTGCGAGCACTGTCAACAAGAATGTAATTTGATTCAGTTCCGACTACAGCATGGAACATGCAGCGTCATAAACATTATCTAAGAGTTCATAACGGATTTTGTGTGGATTTTCACAGAATGTGGGTAGTAAAATTTTGCAGACTATTTAAGACTTAACGTGACAACTCTGTTTGTTATAGTACTTTAAAAGTGGAAAAGGGAACTGAAAAGAAGAGTGGTCACGGTCCGTATAAAATGACGAGTGTATTGAAAATGTCAGTATTACCTGCATGGAGAGGCCAGCTTGCAGCCCAGAGATCTTGAAAAGAACATGCACCAGATGAACTCGGGAGATGTGTTAAACAATATTCTCCAGATTCGGCTACCTTACGCGCAGGTGGAGGAATGGTCATACATAGACCATAATACCTACTATTATTTTGGTTTCAGTACGGCATACATGCCACAACATCTTGATGAAGTATGGGCACGTAAAGGAAATACAAGATACTGAAACGTTAAAAAGTTTTCTTGTAAATTTTATCTTACAAGAAAACTTTTTAACGTTTTCTTGTAAGATTGCATACATGACATGCGGTTTTTTGTTGTCATAACTTCACGTATTCAATCGTCATAGTTCAAGAGTTCATCTTAAGAAACACAGGCGGACATAATACCTTTGGCATTTTCTACCAGTCAAAATAGGGTCGTGGAAAACTACAATCAAATTACAAAATGCTTGTGCGTATTGTTTAATATATTCATCAGATATCTACAAAGAACTAGATTTTTAAAAATACATCTTATGTAGTAAATAAACTATCACTCTATTAAGAGATCTGGAATTTATGGCAGCCATGTATATGGTTTGAAATAACAACTAAATTGCAAATACATTTATTGTTGTAACTCATTTTGATAAGTGAAGACAACTAAGAATATTGCTGTCAGCCTTAATTTTACTTCAGGACGTAAGTCAAACAAAATAGAGTGCAAAGTTACTAACTTGATAATATTCTCGACGATGATCTGCTTACATAAAATATCTGGATCCAGACGTCAATAGTTCTACAGTATCCGTTTAGTCCTTTTGTCCTTCAGCAAGATGTTATATAAAACAGACACGTCCTACAGCATTTCAGCATCCAAAATTTACATAAAGAGATACTATTTAAAAAACAACTCAAGTTATTAAATCTTAGCTGTCGAATATACCCCAAAATGACACCACATAAATGTCATATTTACAGCCAGACTTGATTAATACTATTTTGCAATCACAAATATTAATGAAATTGTATAATTTAATGCTCAGATTGTCAAGCCGAGCAGTTTTATGCCTCACTTGCGATGCATAAATTCGTACGTAATGTGAAATACTATGTGTATTCCAATTGCGTCGAACAATGTACGTTCAACAATCAAAAACAAGTTGAAATTGATGCGGAACTTCACGTATCGAAACTGACTATCTTGTTCAATTACAGAATATAATGTGTCATCCATTATCAAAACACATCTGACATGACATATTAACTATCTAAGTACCCGATACTTTAGGTAATAGCTTAAACAAAATGAAACCTCTTGTACCTCAGGCTTCGTCACATTACGAGCATATGACCAAGTTCGAGTATGAAAATACTCGAGCAAACTAGAAATAAATACCTTCAGGAATATGCCTCCTAGGGTTACTATTTAACACAAGAAGTACGTACATTCTCATGATAGTTAATATTTAATTCCAAAACATCAGATTAACTGAATTATTCGCAGGGAGCTTCTCGTTGAAAAACTTCGTCCAAATAGAGAGATGGCGTCAGGGGAATTGTAGTTCCACAAAGTTAAATACAGGTCCGTTGTCTACAGAGATGTTTAACATTTGTGTTTATAAGGGAACTAATGAACATGTCATCTAAACTGTGTGCGAATGAAATCCACTTGATTCCATGAATCGTGACGCTTTAGCTCTCAGAGTGCAAGCAAATAATCTCTAAGTAACATGGACTGTATGTGATTACTACCCACGTTTGCTTTGTGGTCATCTTGTGGTTTCTAGTTAGGGGTTCGTTACCTCTAGACTGCATTAAACCTGCTGCTTAAGCCAACAAACAACTTTAATTATATTGATTGCTTCAACAAAGGTAGCTACATAATTTGTTATAGAATGTGGAATCATGAATTCTTTTGTCCATATTATTGTGCTCTAACATTCTTTAATCATTCACCTCTACTGCGTTAGTAGCTGCAACTGTCAGTCTATCTTCCTTAAGTCTAGAATCATTATAATTATATCGTCCATATACCAGCCACCTTTTCCAATAAACAAAATACGAATTAATTTCTTGCGTTTAATTACGGCCAGGTTATATTGTAAATCACTGGCTCGTTGTAGTTAAAATTTAATAAACCATATCCTACGTATCGTTAACGTTGTTTCCCGCGACAGACGTGAGCGCGTGTAGTGGGTTTCTAGGGTTATTAATTTATTTTCATACATTTTCCACCTCGAGTGTGTGGGTAATTGGACGATGCGGGTTCTAATCAAATAACTCTTGTGTGAGGAGATTTTACTGTTATACCAAAATCAAATAACCACTCGTTACGGGAGCGGCAGCAGCTTTACGATACTGTTTAAATAGCAACAAATCAATCACTAGAAATTATCAAATTTGTCTTTTTATCAATCCCACAAGCAAGCACCCCAATACGAGTCTTTACCCGAAAATATCCGGGCAATAAATAACGTCTAATCGCTTGTTAAGTCCCCCTGCAAATACACACAGCATTCACTTCCGTACCACTCGATTTATCTCCGAGGCAAATTCCCTAGAATCACTGCTTCCGCACCACCATTTAGTAGACACCTTCGTACAGAATGTCACATTCCCGTTCAAAGATTTATTACTATACAATTTCCTGCTCACACTTCGGAAGTGCAAGAGGATGTTCAAATATTGGAATCTAATGGAATCGAATCTATCAGAACCATACGACGACGGATTCCGTCTATTGTCGAGATAAATTTCACTTTGTCGTAACCAGTGGTGGATTTATTGTGGGATCCTATTTTAAGAGTTATTCTCCTGAGAGTTCTGTCTTCGCAGCATTTGTTGAAATCGGCTACATTAATTCTTCGTTGAAGGTGACCGACATCTTGCTTTGCATCTTTGTCGCTATCGGCACACATGCAAACATATCGATTGTTTCAAGATTTCTAGTCTGGCTCCGTTGAATGTAAATCTACCGAGCAATTTCCTTTATTTTTCTAGTACGGGTAGTCTGGGCTCCGAACTTATATCAGCAAGATATTTGTGTTTGTATTCTTGAGTATAAGCAAAGAGCACTGAGCCAAGAA
The DNA here is from genome assembly GCA_929112965.1 of Mythimna albipuncta. Classification (NCBI taxonomy): domain Eukaryota; kingdom Metazoa; phylum Arthropoda; class Insecta; order Lepidoptera; family Noctuidae; genus Mythimna; species Mythimna albipuncta. The sequence goes on from OV815969.1 coordinate 17,619,666, forward strand.
CCATCTTTATCTTTTATACAAATCTTTGGCATGTTTGCCAGTAACGACTGGTATTTTATTTGTATGATCGGGGATGTAATCCACGGTAATCCTGAGTTTTTATCTAGAAATAAAACTGAGTCAAACAATTAGGGATCTTATGTTTTATAGCTATCACTTTGTCCTCGATTGTGCTGCGTCGCGTCGTGCAGTAAAGTTTATTGATACTTGCGACTTTACAAGCCTTCAAATCTGTCTAGGTAAATCGCATTTAAGACTATCATCGCATACCTAAACACTACAACGTGACATACAATACCTACTAGACTTCCAAGGACTTTTCATCACATCTTCATTTCAGCCAAAAGACGTCTACTGTTGGAAATAGAATTTCCCTCTAGTGTCGCCATAACAACCGGTCCTATGCTTCCATCGATCTCCTGTGACCCTTACCAGGTCTTTAAGCCACCTTGTAAGAGGCCTTCCCACTCTGCATCTTTCATCATCGGTCCTGCGACTAAGGACTATTTCATTTATACGAGTACTTTGCGTTTAATGTTAGATCACGAGGTTCAGATCCGCACGTGGAACTTTGTAAATTAATCCATACACGTCTAAAATACTTAAATGCGTTCCCGTGCTGGGATTTAGCTAGTACTTTAATGAATCCGCGAGAGGGCGCTGACTCCGTCGTGACTCTGTGACCCAATTCTGTGCTCATTAACGTGTGGCCACGTTGCACCGGACACCACAATGCAATGGTTTACTTATTCAGCGCACGGAGGGTTTTTTCGATGCAAAGCGTAACATTCCACGGAAGTGACTGCAGTCAGACACAAATTTTTCATATTGAAATCGGATGCCACGAACAGTTTTTGTGGAAGTTGAGAGTGTTTTTGTACGATATGAATTTTATTTCGTTAGGAAAATTTTCAAGTGAGCTTGCCAGTTCTGTCTACATAATACTAAATTCTCTTCAGCAAACCAGACGCCGCAGTGAACAAATAGTCTAGTGCCAGATAAACTGTGTGATTAATCTCTACGCTAAGACTAGGATTACTTAAAGTGATTTTGTAGCCTCAAGACAAACATCAAAGCTACAGCGTCTTTAACAGACTTCTAAACCACTTTAGTGCTTTCTAGACTTGATTTTTGTTTACTAATTGAAACTAAGCTGTTTGAATGAATCCCTGCGTAGACTTTGTGACCTGTGTATAATGAATCATCGTTTGTGGAATGCATTACCCATAGAAGTAGCCCAAACGCTACCAACGTTAAAAAAAATGGTGAAGGAGCATTATCTGTCACTTTAGTTCTTCTTCTCCTTTCTAATTGTTAGTATATTTTATATTTATTAGTTTATTATTTGGCTTTTTATTTATGTATTATATTTTTATTTGTCATTTATTTTGACATTGTTTCTATAAGTTGTTGTACACTTTCAACCCGAAATCTTATTCCTTTCGTTTCAGTCCATCCAAAGGTTGTCTGGTAGAAATTGCCCTGTGCAATAAGACCGCCTATTGTACACTTTGTTTTGTTAAATATTATTCTTTAGTAAGTTAAGGTGTGCAATAATGATGTAAATTAAAAATAATAATAATCATTAGAAATTGGAAATGATAAAAAATACTTCTATCTCCCTTTCCTTGACTTCGTTTTGGTGTGTGAAAAATCAACACAGTTCTTGCTAACATGAGCGCGACAACTTCTTGGTACACAACCACCAATCGACACTAATATTATAAGGAGCCAAAGTTTATTTTTATGTTTGTAGGAGGTAATCTCTGTAAGTACTGGTCCTATTGCTAATTTTTTTTTTCACCGATAGAGAGCTGCTTTATTCGTGAGTGACTTTTTTTTTAAATTGATATAAACTAGGCTTGGCTGCGATTCTACCTGATAGTAAGCAGTAATGCACTAGTTTATTAAGAGCCTATTCAGTCGTGCCTTAAAGACACCTAAATTATTATCAGACGGCAAGACCGCAGCAGGCGAATTGTTCCAGCTCCTCGATGTACGTGGTAGGCACTAGGTATTTTGGCGAAGCAATCTGGTAGACATGGGCTATATTTTATGTACGCGGACGAAGCCGCGGGCAAAAGCTAGTTAAATATATTTCACAAACAAAAGGCCTTCCAGATATTCTCCAGCGCATCCTCAAACTAGTCCTCGTGATGATCGTCTAGATTCTAGATCACCTCGCCATTTTTCTAGGCCGCACTGCGTGGTGACACTTGCCCAGCGATCTCTTTCCATGCCGCTGACATAACCCGCCCAATCTCATTTGAGCCTAGCAGCCTTTTTGCCCACTTCTATTATACTCTCCAGTAGGTACAACTTTATCTAATATGATTTGGTATTATGAAGAAAGTATAATTAGTGTAAGTATACTTATTTCTGATTAAGTATATGGTATTAATCATCAATTTATTTCTTTGACACTGCCCACACAAATGTACACAGGTGGACTTAATGCGTTAGGCATCATAATAAGACAACAATCATTAAGAACATTTTCGTTGTTGTTAGAACATGTAGACCATTATGATTTTTAACACGGCTCTCTCAATTGTCTTTGTAGTTGGTAGTAACATCAAATCGACATCACTAAAGCAATCGCACTATTTACCCACATAATAAACACATATTGGTACAAACATAACCCACTCTTCACAAGTCGCAATTTACGATACCACTGGGACATAAGATGGGAGGGCCAAAGTTTTGCAGAGGACCGCACGACCGAGAGTTTGTCAGGGGGTTAAAAAATCAATAATGATACTGCAAATATATGCGCTGCCAGATTGCTTCGCCAAGTTTTTTTTTTTTTTTGTAACAAAAGTAACATCATCTTTTCCCCTTTTCTTTCAAGAGTTTTTAAACTTTGTTGGCAAAACAAACAGCCGATAAGTATCGTTTAGTTTTGCAAAGGACAGGTTTTTCTTACTCATAATTACTAGCTTTGTCAGAAATTCCGGGAAATATTCTTGAGTGGGAGCACTTTGTAATTGGTAGCGTGGGCAGGAATAGATGAGGCCGGCTGAGACCGGATAAGCTGTCATAAATCATAGAAGCCCTATACTAAGTGGTGGGTGAATGTGGGATGAATTAATAGATAGGTACTTTATTACACGTGTCCTGTTCGACATAACCTCTATAATAGTAAATATGTAACATAAATAGCGGCCCGGGAAGGCAGTTGCCATCTGTCGACAGACCCGCATCCAGTATTTTTAGAACTGAAAATATAAACGACTTTTTGTTACGTTGAGACATTCTGTCAATAAATGTTATGTGTACTTGGTACTCCTCTAGTTTTTACTCTAGTGGTTATAATTATAAATACCAAATAGGTGACTAGTGTTGTACCAACATCAGTTATTAATGTAATCTACATCTAAATATAATATTTTATACAGGTAAAGTTTATTTTTTGTTTGTAGGAAGTCATCAATGAAAGTACCAGTCCGATTGCTAAAAATTTTTCACCGACAAAAAGCTGCTTTATTCCTGAGTTATATAGACTATATTTTATGTACGCGGGCAAAGCCGCGGGAAAAAGATGATAAATTATATTTTTAATGTAAGTTTATATTTATATTAAATTGTCCAATGATATATCTATTCTTCATTAGCTCATTATTATTTATGGTACAGTGCTAACGTAAGATACTATTACACCAACCTAGATTATAGTTTTTTTCTTTTTTTAATATTTTGTAGTAAATATAATTGACGGTTGTCTAATTAAAATAAATTACCTACTTTATTTACCTATTAATTACAAAATAATGTTGATTTAGCGACAACCAATATTTACTAAAGTGTTCTGGGGAGGCGCAAATGAGATGCAACATAATTACTTAAAAATGTGTAAAAAAAAACTGTTCAGAAATTTTGGTTTATCCTTCATTTAATAAAATAAATATAACTTACTTATCAACGTGTTCTTCTTTGCGTTTCCTCATATATTAATTACGATATGCCATACATTTTTAAATAGAGTATGTTTATCAAGATACGTTGGACAAATTAAACACATCTAATCATGATCTTCCTACGCTTGTCCCGTGTTATTGGGGGTCTGCACAATACCTTTTTTATACTTCCATTCAACCGTGTCACCCGTCATGCTAACACTTAACTCCTTTTTCTTTCATAACACTCCACACACAGTCCAAACTAAGCTCATCCATCACATACTTAATAAGGAAATAAGAAATCAACAACATAATGACTACAGTTCGGCTGTGTTCTTCGCCGTTATCTCCTCAAGGAACTTGGTACTCCGCTAATCCTAAAATAAATTACATCGCTGTACTACCTACTCAACGTTTAGTGTCTGTATTTGCGAAAATACTCTCGATGAAGACGTCTGATATATGAGACAGAAGGCTTTCTAGCCAATAAGTTCTTATGTAACAGCTATAGGAAATTCTCATACAGTATTTTGTATCTACATGGTGCTAGACGAAAATGGTCTACACTTGATTTTGTGCTGAGAACTAGGGCATCAGGTCAAGAACAATATGAATTTTATTTACTGCATACTGTGCTATATTGCAGAGTTTAGTAAAAAAACCTAAATACTAACATTGCGTGTATTAATCCTAATTGATGCACACGATTTCGTACAGATCAGACTTATAAAAAGAGCAAAATGTCAAAAAATAGTAGTTTATGTGACTAGGGGATAAAGCAGTGTCTTTAAGTCGCGGGCGACATGTTGAATTCCGAACAAAACGAAGGTTGTTGATTTTAATCCCGAACGATAGTGAGGGATTTATAATATTCACTCCCGAGATATTTATATATATATATATTGTATGTATTTATATATTGTATTTATTCATAAATGTATATATGTAATTGTATATATATATTTTTTTTTTTTTCCCCTTAATTAATTTGTCCCTTGATTTGCTTGAAGCACACCGCAGACTACCCCCTTATCTAGTTTAAGTTCTTATTTTCCATCCCAAGGTTGTCTGGAAGACATCGCTTTCAGCGATAAGACCGCCGCTGTGCACATAGGTTTAAGTTTCTGTGAAATTGTTACTATTTTGGTGTACAATAAAGTTTATTCTATTCTATTCTATTCCCGAGCATTGCGAGGGAGTTAATAAAGAAACCTGAGTGAAGTGAGGAATTTAAACCGCCCAAGACAAAGACAGCTTTATCCCCGTGTTGCATACTCTACTTTTTACACCATCTGTGAGATAATTAAAAGACAATTTGGACCAAATCATATATTAGAGAAATATAAGTATTATATTTATAAGTTCATCAAACAAACAAAATTCACTACTCCAAGATTCTATGTTTTAAATTTTCTATAATCCTCCCGTGTCGTCAGGTTTTATTCTATTTTCTTTTTTTTTTGTTAGTGGCCAGTTTGAATCATAGTGATTACATACTCTTTGGTTTGAATTTCGAGTCAACTTGTTCGATGCGCCTACATTTTAATTCACAATGTTGACGATTCTAGATGCTCCAAATTCAAATCTCATTATTCCCTAGGGATCGACCATACTGCATTATCTCCCTAGGTATATAATGACTTGCTTTAACCTTTCAATCGTGGAAATTACAGACACAATAGAAAGACAATAGGAGCGCGAACGCCGACGTTCGCTTGGGGCTTAATTAATTAAGTGAGGTTTGTATGACGTGTAAAACGACATTATCGAGCAGGTGGTGTAAAAAATATATTTTGTGTGGAATTCTAATTGTTTATCTAAAATACTAGTAGCCTAAGTTACTCCTTTATAAAGAGCCAGCTATACAACATTACTAAGTATATGCAAAACTTGCATATAGTGTGTTCAGAATCACTGACTGAATTGATTCCAATAATCTTTACATTATGCTACGCACAACTGGATTGAAATTTTGTACATAAAATTGTTTACATAAAAATACTAGACAGGTGTTTCAGGTTTCACATACACTCAAAACAAGGTTTTATATCTATAATATAAAAATGAATCGCAAAATGTGTTGGTAAGCGCATAACTCAACAACGCCTGGACCGATTTCGCTTTTTTTTTTTTTGTTGTGTTCGTTATTATGAGGAGAAGGTTCTTATGGCAAAAAATATAAAAAATTAGGGTAGTGTAGGGTAGAGTAAGGTAGAGGAGGGTAGAGTAGAGTAGGGTAGGGTAGGGTATAGTAGGGAAGAGCGGGCAAAAGCTAGTCAGTAATAAAAGTTCCATCAAAATGGGTCCAGTCGGAGATTCTGACAAGAGAGACCGTCTTCAATTTTATTTACGTGTGTAGGTTTTAGTCATTAAGTTAAAACCGAATATAAAATTCAAAGTTATACTATCAATGCAAACACCATTTATGTGGGCTATTCTTTTAGGCAGAAGTACAGTTCGACCCTACATTTTCTCTTACAAATATTATTTATCTGTGCCTTCAGTCGTAACAACACTTTGTTTCACACACATTTTATATAAGGAGAAAAATGTAACATAGTATTTTATTGTTTGTTTCAGGTAATGGCGCGTGTAAAGTCTCACTTGCTGTTATTTATGTACGTATTGGTTGCTTAATTTCCTGCTGGGAAACCGAAGGTATGAATCATACTTTTGTTTTGGCCTATATATAAGGTTTTTGTCAACGTAACAAATTGTAAAATACGAGTTACGTCTGTATTCCCGGAAGGGTACACATTGTCAATGGCAGTATTCAGTCGTATGTAAAGGAGAGACGAACATTTTTGGGCGTTCTATACAAACTCCCGGTCTCCCGGAGATAAAATTTGTCGTTGACATTTTCACCGTTTCTTTTTTTTTTTGAGTCTCTAGTATTTACAAACACAAATAATTACCTTGAGGATACTCATACCCTATTCCCGTTAAGATTACAAATTTAAAGAAACCTTTTAAAGGTCTGTTCAACCGATTTTAACATCTATTTCGTAGGCTTAAGGATGGCATTAAAAGCAAAAAAGTGGTTATAATACGAACTATTTACTGCAGTCCCCATTTGTCATGCCACAAACGTAATAAAAGTCAAAATCGTTGAACGGACAGTAATAAAAGGTTTTAATAAATTTCTAATGTTATTTTGATCAGAGTATAGGCACACTCAATTCTATAAAATTTTCGTAACACCTTCATCAATAGCCTTTTAACTATCCTCCTCCACATCAAAGACAATCCCTGTTTATATGTCAGTGGCAGTTAAACAAGGAACATCATATTCATGACGTCGACATAACACGTTATCCGTGTTTATAAACTTGGCTCTTAAGTATGTTACACAGGCTTATTTTGTGACTTTGCGTTGACACGTTTCCTACGCTTTAATGTAGGTACTTTGCCAGAATCGTAACATTGTTGTCTAATAAAAATTTATACAAAAATTTTAATTTTAAAATCTGTGAAAGTTTTATGAAAATCAATTAAATTTTAGCTTCATTAAAGTGTCCACATTTCGTATATTGTTTGCATTATATTAAAATAATCTTCATCTATCTTCTTCAATTAGTACTAGAATGAATGCCATAACTGTCCTGAGCTTGTTGGAGATCCGTTTTTACTCTTATATCGAGTTTATCCCAAACAGAATCAATGGAAAAAAGATCAGATGATTGAAATGATCACTGTATGATTTTTTTATCGTGTTGAAAAGTGAATCCAGTATTAATAAGATTCAGTCCACTGGGTATAAGGGTATTTTTAAGATTTTTTTTTTATTTTATCAACAATTGTCAAAATTTTATACGATCATTTTAGCCTGTTGTTTTATTAATGAATTGCCAGTTTTGTATTTTTTTTTTGCAGCAACACATCAATATTTTTTAAATCGCTGATTTAGTTCGTTTGATAAAATTATATACTTCATTTGCTATGACAGATTGCTACCAGATCTTTTTATCTCAATTTTCCTATTTTCATGTTTCCTACCAAGTGTGTAGTGGACACTTTCACAAGAAATTCCGAACCTTTCTGCAATTTGACGTTCTCTTTGTCCTTTCTCACGTAGAATACAAATATTGCTTTGCTGTTCAAATGCGATTTGCTTGCGTTTTGCAATTTTCAGAAGATAAAGTCACGTTCAAAGCAGTTGTCGAAATCATTCGAATACAGACAATGTAAATAGAACCACTTTCACGCGCCAATGCTCAAATGCGATTAAAGAATCAGACAGTTTAATCCACTAAAAATGTTCAAAAAACACTGCATAAAAGAAAGCACCTAAGAAACTGCAAGCCTTTCAATCGTGGAAATCACAGACACAATTGAAAGACAATAGGTGCGCGAACGCCGGCGTTCGCTTGGGGTTTAATGAATGTGATGTTAAAAACTAAATTCGTTTGTGGGGACGATAATCCTTTTGTTTTTTTTTTTAAACAATCGGTTTTGGTAAAAATTCATAATAAAATTAAGTTTTATAACTCTTATTATAAAACTTAATTTTATTATGAATTTTTACCTCATGCTGATGTTTTGTTTATTTTTGTCTTTACATCAATATCTAAACTACGTTATGTGTCTCCAGTGCGCAAAAGCCTCTACATTTCCACGCAAGTCTATCCTTGTTTTTATACTTATTCATAATTTTAGGCGAAAGATGTTTACTGCTTTTTTAGCCTTCTCCAAACGTCCCTACATCGACCGTTCCTGTGCCTCCACCACCGTCGATCCACTTTCTCAGCGGCCTTCGAACTTCGCGTCGGTCGGAACGCGATCGCCATTCCAGAACCTTTTGACCTTATCGGTCATTCGTTCGGGAATATCAATTTATTATAATTTATTAATGTCTCGGTCTACAGTCCTAACTTTGGCGTTGCGTAAACAGAGACAATTTTTGTTTCAGTTTCCGATACCGAACACTTTGATCGTCATGAGTGTGTGTTAAGTAGAAGCAATTGGATACGTTTACGTATGCGCAGTAGGTAGATGATTTCATACTGGTAATATAGAAATTAATCATCGGTAGCTTGTATCTGACACAAGACACGTTTGCGTCTTGCCTTAGGGCTATATTTCACCGGGACACCATAACGGCACGACCAGTCGCCGCTACCAACAAAATGTATGCAGCTCTATAGAGAGTTACTCACCTGATGTTCGTTTGGTAGCGCAACCAATCTTGTGGCGCGACCAGCTCAGGCGTGTGGCGACTATAAGATGCCCTTTATAATCATATCATGTAAGTACATAGTGAAGTCTTGCCATGATAAGTCTGTCTTCATTTGTTTTGGAACTTATGTGGTTGCCTTCGAAGTTTTGTTTGTGTTTGCCTAAGTTCGGCGGTCTCATTATTACGTGAAAGTTATTAACCTTCAACCTCGGAGATAGTTAGAAACGAGTTGAACACGAAATGTTTTTCATAGAATAAAAATGTCATTCTAATATTTTTCAAATTATAGATTAATCTCTAAAAAGGTTATCATGGTTCTGAAAAGCAAAGGGCGACTGAAGGCCGCAGGTGAGTTTTTGTCATAAAAAATGTGACACTGGGTGGGGCGAGAGGGTGTTCCATTCTAGAATGGGAGAAGTCATTGGATGATTAAACTTTTGTTAAGTTTTAAGAAGTCTGTAGCACCATTGTCTAGCTAGAAACATGTCAAAGAATAAAATATTCTTCGTATTGGCACGTATAGGGAGCAGTGGTGGCCGAGTGGAAGCTAATGGCTCCGACTTACGAGTTGTAGGTTGCGGTTTGAAAGTGAATCCATTAAAAAAACATTAAAAAGGCTGGTGATGATGATGTGATGACACCGACTCACTCAAATGACTGTCAAAAAAAAAAAACTGCACGTCCAAAATGGCTGAAACTTTGTGAATAACTGTCTAAAGATACACAACTACATTCACTGGCTTTTATTGACGAGTGCTGCTATCACATTGAGATCGGAAACTTTTCAAACCACCCACATAAAAAAAAAACAAGAAACTTTCCAAAACGTAAAAAATCGAATGTTCTTTTCATAAGTACATGCCTATTGCCTGTCAACTGTAAAAGGTTATGATTCAATAATGCCTGACCCAGAATTCGAAATTCTGACAACTAAGTAGAATCATTGGTCATACTCCCGATTAATCTATTCGATTCAGCACATTCAATAGTAAATAGATATAATTTTCTAGAGATCCATCACGGGTCACCGTGTTTACCTAAATCATAGATAGCCTATTTACTAAAGCATTTAGGCCTACAAGATAAACTCAACGAATTTAGTTTGTTGAAGCCCTTTTACTTTCGGTACACAAAATTTCAATTCAGTTTCGATTTGATTTAACCTCTGGCTGGCCCTAATGGTGCGGTCTTTTGTTAGTTGATGAGATTGACAGTTGTGTTTAGGACTTGAAACAATAAATTGGGCTGATTTTCAACGCACCAGTTTAGTGGAAAATCATGTTTACCTATTAAGCTTTGTTCCCTTCATTGGATCGTTGAAATTACTGCTGCCGTTGCCCATGTATTCTGTTCAAAATAATACATTTTATTACGCGTAAATTGACATCCCTTTTTTTTTCAACCAAATCAAATGATCTCGCTCCATCTGCCCGGGAAGAGCCCGGGCAGATGGAGCGAGATCAGATCGAGAGAAAGTGTCTGATTTAACGTTAAAAACGCGCTTACGTTCCTTTAAAGCAGTCCAAGGCCACGGTAACTCTTACGAACAATTCCAACAATCCCGCAATGAATCTGAATTGACAATGTTTGCAAAGAAATCAAACAACTTTTAAAGGAAAAAAACCTCGTTTAAAATCCTACCCATTGATTGGGTAATGCTATTTGTTAATCTTGTCCCACTTAATCAGTCTTCCAACAAGTTCCAAGTAAGTTGTAAAAGTGAAAAAAACAAATTTACTTAAGGTAGAAAAGTTTTAGGGTCTTACGCGCACATTAACTGTATTTCAAAGTGAATGGTTATGCTAAGTAGGGTATGTGTCGGACGTATCGATTTGCCAAGTTTCCAAGTCTGGATCTACCTAGAAACGTGCTTTAAGAACTTTATTGTAAGCAGAAAAGCAAGAAAAAGATAAAAATTATATGTAAATATAGCCTAAAAATGTCATCATCTTCATTCCCTTATTTCATGTTCCTAGGGTTTCTCGCCCTTTTGGGGGTAAATGAACAAGGAAACATAGTTGAAAAACCATGATACTATCGTTCATTTTCTTAACATTAATGTCATTCCTTAAACAGCATTTACACAGTCATACAAGTGGCGAGCACTTATGTGTAAACAGCGCGTTCGCTATTCGCCTCGCGCACATTGTATACAAATGTTTCGTCGAACGACGAGGCGAGTAGAGAGTCGATTGGCGCGAACGAATGTGTAAATGCGGTCACAATCTATCCTTCTCTTGCGCCCCTTCTCTTGCTACTCTCTGTCACTCTTCACTCATCAACATTTCTATTCGCACAGTTATATAACCCAAAAAAATACATTTTCTTTATTTTCTTTTTCTTGTCTAAATGTTTTAAGTCGCATGCATTAAATTCCTCCTCTAATATTAAACAACAAATTCGTGAGAATTAAACTGCAGATTTTACGTTACACTAGTAATCCAGTCTAATTTGAATGCGAATCCACTGAAAATACCCAAGTTGAATTTCGAAATCAGTACCATAAAATGCAAAACACAATCAAAATTGAATTTCCGCTCACATGTTCTCTTAACAAACTATTGTTTCTTGCTGCAGCGTTTAATAAGCAACTCTTGTGCAGACGCGCCGCTCTCATTAATAATTCGGGTCCAGCTCCCTCGGTTCTAGAACGTTCCACTTTTCAGCAACAGTAAACGTCAAATTTCCTTTAACAGTAAGAAAATTAAATACGTAAATTGGAACGTAAGATGAAAACGAAATTTTGTTGGCTAAAGACATTTTGTTAACTTCGTTTTGTCAACGGATTCATTAATGACTTTATTTGGTAGTTCTATACCCTTTTACCACTCGTCTTTGAGAATCATCATCAGCCTTGTCCTAATTAATCTGAGGTCGTCTCAATATGGCTTCTTGCCTACTATCATATCTCCCTATATAATATCAATATGCCTTGTATATGTGGTTTATTATTCAGGAAATTACACGATTACATCAGACACTTCACTGATCTCCACACTTAGGATTCCCTGTGTCGTCATTTCAACAATCCTCTTCTTCCAGCCATATCGTCTATCACAAATAATTTTTTATGGTCTTTTGATTTTCCTATAATCATTATTTTGAGAGTATCATCATCATCATCATCATCGTCGTCATCAGCCTTTTTAATGTTCCCACTGCTGAGACTCAGGCCTCCTCTCTAGGAGAGGGAATGAGCCGTAATTCACCACGCGGGCTCAGTGCGGGTTAGTGAATGTCACTTGTCTTCGAATTTTTGGTTCTAGGACATGCCGGTTTCCTCACGATGTTTTCCGTCACTGTTTTGAGAGCAGTGGTAATGAAATAAATTACACAAAGTAATGCGCCTGGCAGGGTTCGACCTACAACTCGAAGTCAGAGCTATTACCACTCGTTCATCACTGCTCTCTGAGAGTATTTCTCTTTTTTAGTCTCACTATTTCTTAGTTAAAATAAATTTGGCCTTATTTATATTTCATAGTTTATTTGACATCAAGATACGGTCGGTCATATCTAGAAGCAAACAAACCTCAGCGGAGCTAAAATTTTGGCTGGCCCTTATCATGGCATCTAAAATTAAAATTTATGAAGTAACCCGAAACATCGTAGACGTCTTTGCTCTTTAAAATGTAATTTGTTTGAAACAATCCAGATTGTCACTTGAAAGGAAAATTCAAGCGCAACTGTGTTGTTTTTCATTGTGGGAGTAATTTGACCCTTTGTGATTTTAACTGGATAAAGTATATATTTCTACTCATAACTGGATGTATTATAATTATAACTGTTTTAAATATTTATTTTTCACACTCATATTATAAGGGCAGACTTTTGTGAGTATGTTTGTTGCTTTTTCATGCTCAAAAGGCTGAACGGATTTGTAAGAAATTGGCCTCACAGGTAGACCATATTCTGGAGCCTTGCCTAGCGTATAGGCGTTTAAAAAAATAAAAATGAAATGCATTTATTTCACGCAACCAAAAGCACCCACATAGCAAATACACAACAAAACACAACCTAATTCACATCATCGGATATGTCTTCGGACATTGCTATAGCAACATGTCTACTACAGCAATGTCCGGTATAAGGACTACATCTAACGGCAATTATCGCCAGAACTGTACTGACATGTCTAAAAGTATATTTATTTACGTTAATTATGTACTGAAGGTTGACAACATGGATGAAATTGATGTCTTATTCTGCCTTTAATTTTGGCGTATAAATATAAAACAAAGTAATCAAAATAATCCCCGAACCTTTAATCAATAACAGAAATGCGTTGGAAACAATTACAAATTATTCGTTATGCCAAATTCCGAACCTGAATTCAATTTACGTAAAGGCAAAGCGTTAAACATCGAATAAATTATGTTTAAAGCTAACCGAAGGAAAGAGAATTCTTGTGGCTTCCATTGTTTACGCGACCTGATTTTTTCTCCACTCAAAAATAAAACTGTTGCGTCCAGGCCTTACAAGTATTTTCTTGGTGAACACTACTGAATTTTATTGTCCTTAGTATCTCGTTTGCAATGTTTATGATATCGTGAGCTGGGATTGCAATCGCTTTGAATTCGTTTTGCACTTAGCTGCTGCAGAGCTTTTCATTAAAGATATTGCGCTTTGGATTGAAGTAATCTTCTGGATTAGTTGTTCTTTCTTCTGTCTGCTCGCGGCTAGAGTTTCTGGCTTATTGCTTTGTTACCTGCTCGCTCATTGCCGTATTGAATTTTAAGTTTCTTTACTATGATATATACGATTATAATTGTTCTCCTCCTCCTTGCGTCTTTTATCCTCAATGCTGAGGGTCGTGACCTCGACGAATAACTTTAAAATGGACAATATTTCGCCATCTTGTCCTATTTTCGGCGATGTGGATCGCAGACTGTGGTCACCGTTGTAACACGGAAACTACTTTTAACTTCAATCAACCATTGTTGTTCGAAGACTTTTAATTAATAAATTAAAGTAGTAACGCTGCAAACAATTATAATATTAAAATAACATGAAAATACCCTTCAAAGTTTTGGTTTGAGACATTCCGTTTGACGGTCCACCTAGTCGTAATCCACCTACGTTCACACTTGATAGTAAGCAATCGTTCATGGTGAAGTGTACTAGTTTATTAAGAGCCTAAAAAAGTGTCCAAGTTTAGCCACACATACGGAACTCTTTCTCTTTGTTGACTTTCTCCCGTTCGAAATTATGAACACTAACATTGTACGTGTTTATTTTACTGCTAGTCTAGTGCAGTATAATGGTCACTAGGGAAAAGTCCACTCTCGAGTCTCGCGGTAACACATAAAGTAGTTCTCAAGGATGCAGCGGTATAACACTAAAAGTTGCCGTTCTAAACAATTTATTTTGAAAACGGTTGTAAACACTCGTATCTTAAATGTAAGCTACTGCACAGATACGCTCTCGTGATACAAAGTTTGTGAGGAAGTACTGGTTTTATTAATGTGCAATACCAATTTATATAACCGTATCCTCAAATATTTACGGACCGTGTCATTTTCTTTGCTTTAGACTACAACTCTAAGCAGAAGTGGCTTGCATTCAAAACTACTATAGCGCATACGTCGGAGCAAACTTGAAGTTCTACGAATATTATAATGTGATGGGGTTTATTCAGGGATACTTGAGTTGGAATTTGACATGAATGACTTTTAATACCCTAATATACATTATTCACCCCGCAATTTCCGAACATACAAACACCATTATGACCCTTATGACTCCGAACCAGCTCTTATTAGTCGTAAAATTATATTGTGTTGGGAAATACCTACATTCACAGCTACAGAAAGTGGGCAACGCTTAAAATGTGACATAAAATGGTTGTGTTTTTTGATATTGATTTGATTAAACCTGAATCACATACTGCATTGATTATATTATTGGCTCCCATATGGCTAGCTGTAAAACTCATCCGTCGGTTATGACATTTTATGATTTTCATGCTTGTTAATGTTCCCACTGTTGGGACTCAGATCTCTCTAGGAGAGGGAATGGACTGTAATCCACCACGCGGTCCCAGTGCGGGTAGGTGAATGTCACATCTTCGAATTTTTGGTTCTAGGATATGCTCTCAAAACGATGACGGAAAACATCGTGAGGAAACCGGCATGATTTTGATAATAGAAAATAATTTTATTTTTAATATTAGGTATGTACATTGTTTCCTCTTCGCTATAAATACTACATTCTACACGTCGATACGATACGTCGCGTTCGGGTTAAAAAACCACGTATTACAGTCTCAAACTTCATTATCACCACTCCACTGCTGGACTTAATTCTCCTCCCCCGAACATCGCCAAATCGTCCTCCTGAGCGTCTCGCATCTAGCAGATATATCTGCCTGTGATATTCTGTAACTAGAGCGTTTTCTTCGACTAGGTCATGGTTAGCGGTCTTTCAGCTGTGCAGTCACCACTCTAGGACCCTTCGATCCATCTTGGTTATCCTGCAAGGTTGATCACGCTAATATGTACTCCAAGCACATCTCTTTTCATTGTCATTTGTATGAGTTAAAACCTTCTGATTGTGAGCGTCTATGTTTTAGTTTCCTATGACAAGTCATCACAATCTAGCAGCGACCCAATTCCTCTCACACAATTCGCTTGTACAGGCTGACAGCTATTAACAATAATCTCTAAACGGTTACGATTCTGAAGGTAACACCCGCACATATACTGTTAGCCGACTGTAGAAATTATATATAGGTACCTGTTTTACGACTCTGTTTTATGTTCAGGACGATGAATTTATATTGGAAAATGTAACCGTCTGGTGGAGGCCTCCGTGATAGAGTACTCGGCTTCTGACAAACACTCACTTGTGAAAATATCGATTATATTTATACCTACAGGTACATAAGTACGCAGAACTCGATTGTTCTATGAAAATAAACTGAAACTATTATTAGGCTAAACGTTTTCGTGTATAGATTTAGGGTCTTACCACGTGTTAAAATACCAGACGTGCGAGCGAGAAAGAAAGAAAAGCATTTTATTTGCCCGAAAAGGGGCAAACTTAAGACTAACATAATTATTAAATTTTTATATTTATTATTAAGCTATTGCATAGCTTCTATCGCGGGCCTTGAGCGTGGAGACCGAATCCAGAAATTCTTCCGTGACGAAAATAACCTAACACCCCCCGTGTTAGGTTATTTTCGTCACGGAAGAATTTGCACTCATTTGTTTTCTTATCGGTCACCACGCTCAAAAAGTGTAACTTCAATTAATATCAAAGAAAAAAAAACAAAGGAAAAAAATACTGCATCAATAAAATAAGTAAATAATTATAATTGCATAAGTTGATAAAAAATGCTATGCAATAGCTTTACCGCGGCAATCCCCGAGTGCCACACGTCTTTTTTTTAATACATTTTTAACAGAATAACGATAAAAAATAATTTTGTGCCATGTCCGAGCAAAACGGCCGTACGCTCAGCATAATGCTGTGTCCACACTCAAAATACGACTAGTCCACAGCGCTGGTTTTCTGAGTGGGCCGTTGACGGTATCGACCAACAGAAGTCGATAACGGTACAGTGTTAGAAAAAAGATGAAGCTACAGTTAAATTTAGGTCATAAACTGGATCGCGAGAAAAGCTCGTAGTAGGGCCTCTGACTTTATGAAGAACTTCATCAATGAGGCACTATTTATAACCGACTTCACGTTAATGATTCAATACAGGCCATTAGCAAAAATACCACAGCAATATTAATTAAGATCGTTACTTAAAACGCTTTTCATAGCAAAAAAAAATGCCTTTTTTCGGTCCATCTGCTGCTGCGCGCCAAACGTCATTAATCCCGAGCAATTGCTCATATTTTACCACGTTATATCTCCGAAAATATTTAACGAGAGATCTGAAACAGATGGCCGGTAGCATCACCCGCAAACGACATCGCTCGTTTAACATAGACAAACTGAATTATAACAAGTGAAACAGTTAACTTGCTTTGTAAACGAACGTTAATTAATAACTTTGCAGTCCTTTTCAGTTTGTGGGACGAATGTTTTTCTTTGTTTTATAGTTCTCGGCTCTTTTCGTGTTTACTTTGTATTTTAAATTGTTTCGCACCTTTATTTTAAAGTAGTTTAATATTTTGTTTCTGAATTTTCACGTTTCTATACAATTCTGGGTAGCGAGGCTTCTTTATAAATTTGTTCAATTTTAACTAAGTCTTCTCAAAATTTGACTAATTTAATTTCATTAGTTTTTTTTTTTTCTCAGAACTTTTGTAATGTTATTTCAATAGTTTTTTTCTCCGAGCTTGAGTAGATTTTTTGCGTCATTATTATAATAACTAATTAGCTTCTGCCAGCGGCTTCGTCCGCGAGAATGTCGGTTATTGAACGTTTTGTACCGAAGCCAGATAAAAAGCGTGTCTTCAAATCAATTCAATTCAATCGATAGTTTTCAATTTCGCTTCGTACCGAATTTCATCAAATTTGGTTCAGTAGTTTAAGCCTGAAGGCATTAGGTACAGACAGACAGAGTTTTTTTAATATTTTTAAATATTAAGTAAGGCTTTTCTGTCAAAGAAATAATGTTAATTTCTTATTTACAATTGCTTTGAAAACCTGCTGAAAATTTCTGTTATAAGTACACGATTATTTTTTAATTACTTAGTACGAATACTTAGGTCTTGTTAGTATTTAAGTAGTCTCAAAAATAAATATTCATAAAAAGCGAAGTTATTAGCGTTCATTTATATCTCAAAATGTAACTCATTTTATGGAACTATTGTACATGCTATTGTTTTATGAATGAATAAATAACGATCAAAATGGAAAAACACTGCACTTAGTATTTTCTAGAAGC
Source organism: Mythimna albipuncta (assembly GCA_929112965.1). Classification (NCBI taxonomy): domain Eukaryota; kingdom Metazoa; phylum Arthropoda; class Insecta; order Lepidoptera; family Noctuidae; genus Mythimna; species Mythimna albipuncta. The sequence goes on from OV815969.1 coordinate 17,637,586, forward strand.
AATTGTTGCGAATGATTGATTAAATAATTAATTCACCAATTACGTAGACGTAGGCAATTTTGACTTTTCGTTTTCCTCACTTTTGACTACACAAAAATGATCAGTAGGTATGTATTTGGTACTGATATAGACCTATATATATACTTTTTTTTTATTTGTACTAATTAAAAAATTGTAGTGTATAATCTGCCTCGTAGTAAGTCTCGTTACAGTTTAAGGTCCTTGATTGCATTCCTTGGTCCGGCAAAATTTTCTATGGGGTTATTCCATTAGGAATTACACTGTCTGCTGCCCAAAGTGTGGAAGTTGGTGTAAAGCCGTTGGTTTTACTTCTGACCTCACCTCGGACGTGTTGGATTGTCATCCCATCGGACTATGACAGTAAAGGACTGTTCCTTACTCTCATAGAGTGAACCTGTGTTAGCGCACATACCTGACACCGCCTGAGCACTCTAATATCTCCTGCGTACCTTAGCCAGGTACGTATGTAGGCAGATAGGCCACTAGATCTAAATTTAGTGGACAGCCTTATAAACTGAAACATTGTAAACATTGGTGGTTGCATTATACAGATATCCTGAAAATACACCATTAAAAATAACCCTATTTAAATAATAAAAATGTACGCAATGTTTAATTCCGGAATGTTCCGCATACCACACATACATTTTGCCATAAAAAGCAGCAACATCAAATAAAATACTTTAATAACACCTTGTGTAACACGACGGTCGAATCCCAAATGATGGTACCCGTACACCCAACGCGTGCTATTGGAAGGAAACTAATAAAAATAACGCCATATGGACGGGAACAACAGCCGACGTTTGCCTACCCTGTGTGGCTCTTTTAACAATAATATTTCGAAATATATGAGCACAAGCCAAGCCTTTTTCCCCAGAGAACACAACCCAAGTGTGATAAAACCGCCTAAAATCTTTCTTCACAATGCAATTTCAACCTTAAGCAATAAAACATAAAGTTCAGAAACAGAAACCAATCCAACATAAGTAGCAGGCACTTTGTACTCGTAAGTCTATCGAAGAACGGAGTGACCTGTTTACAAAATACTCAGGGACCCAAGCATTCCACACAATACATTCTCTCCTTCATTCCTGTAGCTAGGTATATCTTTATGGAATTGGAACGTTGTCAAGTACCGTCTTACGTAGCAAATTGCTGGATCTACCGTCCGTTCAATAATTAAGTTTACCTACCTGTAAAATTGCCGTTTATTTTTCTGAAAAATACAGGTGTGTTAGAAACAATGAAATGTGGTTTTACGTTAGAACGATACTTCTGACCAGAAAATGACCCCACCTGCTCTAGTGTCACAAAAGCCAGTGCTGCACCTTACAGGACCTAATGAACCCCCTAAGGGAGCATTTTCTCTGAAGTGAAACTGGGCGGAGCGGAGTGGAGTGGACCGTGAATTGAACAATCACAGTGCTCGAAATCTCCACTTCGCATCTGTGGAAACAGTGTAAGTGGAGCGGAGTGGAGCTGATGGGAATAATAAAACAATTGAACACGCGGCCCCGAACCGGACAAAACGGAGAACACAACTCAACTCCACTCCTCTACCATTGACAATGTTTATTTATAAAATATTATAGGTACTATTAAAGAATATCTAGAAGACAAGTCAATAGAACCTGTAATGTGCAAGTTAGATTAATTGACGACACTGACTGTGAATATATTTGCACGCCATGTTATAGCAGGATATGCTGAAACAAATTTACTGTAACACCTTATGTACCATATTCTACCAAATAAACGATTTGATTGATTGATGGATTCCTCACTTGCTACTTTTCACTGTTCAAATACGAAACGCAAACGCACCCTTACGCTACTATTAACCTGGCCCCATTTACCTGCAAAGTTAATCTTTGCCTTGAAAAAAGCAAAAAGAATAGAAAAGAATAAACTTTATTGTACACCAAAAAAGTAACACAACTTATTCATAAACTTAAATCTATGGGTACAATGGCGGTCTTATCGCTGACAGCGTTCCAGACAACCTTAGGATCGGGCTTGCGGACAGTGAGCAATAGGTAGCTCGCTGTCCGGCCGTCCGGTAACTGTCCGGACCAAGCCCAAGTCGTCGACGGCGCGCACTGTTCCCGTGCGCCTCAAGGAGTTGTCAGCAACAGAAGGGACCCAGCCGGGTCGAAGCCTACTGGGACCAGGGTTATCCGAAAGGGCGCTCGAGCCCCGGTATGAAGGCTAGAAGGAACGGGGTGGGTCTTTTAGTCAGTAAGAGTCTGACACTATCTTCCGCTCCGCCCAAGAGCGGGGGATGTCAAAGCATGATTTTTCACACCATACAACCTTAGGATGGATCAAAAGGACTAAAATAACACAGGGGGTAGAGTGCGGTGTACTGCTAACAAATTGATCTAAACACAATTAGATAAGCAAATAGTATAAAATAATTACATGTCCATATAAAACACAATACATGACGAAGAAATAATTTGTTTTTTTGGTTCTTGGCGCAAAGAATGGCCATCTCTATTTAGCGAGGTAATGCGGCGAGTGTTATGGGCACCCATGCACCGGGAACGATCAGGGACGGGTAATTAATTGAAATAAATAAGACATTTCATTTGATTTTAAAATTTTAATTCTTTTGTTTTTAAAATAAGTGTTTATATATTTATATTGGGGTTGCGGGAATCCGGTGGATGCGAGACGCACAGGACCGTTCATTGTGGCGACACTTGTGGGAGGCTTATGTTCAACAGTGGACGTCTTTCGGCTGAAATATTGATGATGATATTTATATTATTTAGTAATACATACATGAAGACTCCACTTAACTCCATCGACGACGCCAGTCGAATCCAGAAGTCTTCTGGACTCGTCAGCGGGTTTATCAGGAATAAAAAAGAATTAGGCCGTCGAAAGATATTTTCTTGTAGGAAAATTTCACCCTTGCCATTTCGATCTGCTATTGGCTGAACAAGTTGTAATACGACGCTCTCATAACGAGGAATGCCTTGAAGATTGCAAGCACGCAGCAATAGATTGCTTTCCGTTTCCGTAGACGACTGTGATTGAAAATCAATCTTAGTAACATGTTTAGGGCAGACATTGCAGATTGAATCGAAATGCACGTCATGTGAACCTATTTGACTCCGTGTATGTTTTGGGATAAGTCAAATAGACTCAAATAAAAAGGAAATAGAAGCTAATGGCGTGGCAATGCGGATTGAAATGGATAAAACTGATATAAAATGGCCACCATACCCATGCGTACGATTTTTTTTTATATCAAATCTGTAGGTATGTAAAATCAAGGTGCAAATCAGATTTGTTCACTGATTCTATTAGTATTCAGCAGCAATAAGCCCAGAGTGAAGACTTTTTGCAAGTATACATTACCATATTATTATCATTTTTACCTTCTAAAATACGAAGACGTGATTACAAAGTGGGGGGTCCTACTTTTATCTTGCCCATTTGAATTTCGAATCAGCTTATTTGGGAAAAATATTGTCTCAAGTTTGCGCCAATGGTATCGTTAAAATCTCCATCAGTCGCAAAGGCTTGTTTCTAAGTAGCAATTAAATTAATTATTTTGTCCGCCGATGTCGCGTCTGTACAAAAGAGACTGCCAGTCTCCTTGATACCGCTAATTAGACGAACATAGTGGCAAACAAAGCCTCCCCGGCTTCAGACCTAAATGGAATCTGTGAAATGGCACGTTCCTGACGTCATTTTAACAAATAATTATAGACAGATGCCAGATGAACCTTCTATATTTATGCTTATCTTCGCTATTTCCAAACACAAAATGAACTGCGGAAGTCCTTTTGTTACAAAAGATTTGGTAAGTGTTTTTATCCTACCAAGACTCTGAAAATGAAAAGCAAGGACATCAAAGAATAATGTAAGAACAGTATCAAAATCGGAAAGTCCACAGCATCAAAAGGTGAAACCGAATATTATGATGACCTTCAAAAAGGTACGGCAACGCGGTAGAATAAACCTTGATATTATATTCCAAATTGAAATCCTCCATTTTTTAAATTAAAGATAAAGAGGGAAAGTACGTTCTCTAAATGTACCTAATTTTTATTTTCCTTTCATATCGTTCTTGCTCAAAGTTTAACATCATTAAAAGTTTCCCAAAGTTTCGATTACGGTTGTACTGTCTCTGTTTTTCTTTTAGTCCGAGAAAGAAGGTATTTGGATGAAATGAATTACGTTCATTATTTATGTTTATTTAAAAACATAAATAATGTAAGCAGCCATATTTTTGTGAATTAATAAAAATCGTGGGAGCACAAATTGGGTATTTATTTTGAGATAGAAAATCATTAAATAGCTTCGCAATCATAAGGAATCTCTGGGTGAATTGAGAGGGCGTGTCTTTTAAATAATCCCGCAGCCCAATTCGTTCCTGGACTGCGGTAATGTTTAAAACCGTTACCGTGGCTCTGGAACGGAAAGGGCAACTGTAAGACAGATGGATTCCAGTAAGTGTAAAAAAGTCACAAATTATTTTAATATTCTGCCGCTGTAACGCATCCACGATACATGAATGGCCTCTTAAGTCTTAAGAGCATGCTTTGTTGTAGCGATAGTTTTCATTGCATTCTCCTATCCTGTATTCGTACGTACCGGAAAACGCAGCGTTGCGCGTTGGATGGCCTCCCCACAAGGTTCTCGACACGCACAGGATCGATCGTTATGATGACACTTGGGGGAGGCCTATGTCCAACAATAGAAGTTTTTCGGCTGAAATGATGATCCTGTATCCTATCCACTTTAACCTAGGATAGCAAAGTAACTCATTCGAAACAAAACGAGTTTCTTTTAAATCGTTAAGTCCAAGAAAAGGGTTTTGCTAATCGCAACATTAACTACGCTCGTGTTCGAAAAATACGAAAATTTGTCTGCCGGTGAACCTTTTATTTACTCCCCGTTGAAAGAGGTCAATCCAGAGGGATTTCTCTATAATGCTAGATAGTTAATTACTAATTCTCTGGGAATTTATGCCAAGGAATGGGAATTAGAACAGGAAACGCGTTGGTACATTTCACATGTTAACAAATCAAAGTTTGTAATCTATATATATATATATAAATGATTGCCTATTTCCCTTGGTCACGCCATCACGCGTGAACGGCTGGACCGATTTCGCTAATTCTTTTTTTGTTGTGTTTGTTATTGTCAGGAGGTTCTTATGGAAAAAAATGAAAATTAGGGTAGAGTAAGGTAGAATAGGGTAGAGTAGGGTAAGGTTGGATAGAGTAGGGTAGAGTAGTGTAGACTGGGGTAGAGTAGGGAAGAAGGGGGGCGAAGCCGCGCGGGCAAAAGCTAGTAGCTTATAAATATACTATACAAAAAATATCAATTCAAAAGGCTTATCTTATTACGTTTGAAGTTTTTTAAGAAATATATACTAATTAGGCGAAATTTGATTTCCTGTAGGTAATTCTGGCCACCATAGATGTCTTACGAGTAAGAATCTGCTGACCTCTCAATCACCAATCAGCGTCTTAGTAGTCCGGTAATGGTTGCGTATTATTAGATCCTCGGCCTTGAGTAACACAAGCAGCCATTGCTGCTGCCAAATGACATCATTGTATATAGAATTTATAGGGCCATTTAGACCCTTGCCAACCCCGTAGCAATACCTTAGTATTAATAATTCCACTGTATTGTCTACATTACATCTTTATAAGGTAATGATGTAAAAAGTAAAATCTCTTTTTGAAATAAAAGCATCCTTGAGCATAAAATTCTACAGACTTTACACATTCCAATTGTTTATTATAAAGCAAAATCGTGTTAACCCTAAAGCACAGGCGACATTATTGAGACTCGATTTTAAATCCTTTGAAACAACGAAAGCTCCACCTGGCCTTATTGAAGAAGTATTTCATATTCCGATATTGAAATTTCGTGTTCAAACTGGAGAGAAATCACCGAAGTATTTGAAGAATCCCCCAGTGAGTAATAACTGAGTGAGGGTTGATTAATGACCGTCGCTCGGGGAGCGTCAAAATGTTCCCCTGTCCCTTCACTGTTCCGACACTCGTTCCTTTGTGTTATGACTTTTTATGGTCACTAACCTCCTTTGTTCGTGTTGGACATTTTTTTAAAGAGATTGAGCAGGTGACATACAAACTCGCCTCCCAAAAGATTACGCGCAAAATACTTCCCTTGCCTTCTTCATGAACAAAGTCACTTTCGACGAACAGTAATTTGAACATTATTACATCTTTGTAGAGGATTTTCACCTCGTCAATCTTATTTTATAGGCCCTAAAACAAGTAGTTTAATAATTGCCTGCCTGTGATTTTACGCAGTTCATAATTACAGAGTGGATGAACTACCTTACATAAAAGTTCGTCGTAAAATTAATAAGGCCAATGAAGGTTTCACTCTAATCCTATCTAGTACACACACGGGACCAAAAAAATAGGATACGTGGCCAGACCAAAATGTGTTATGTTCTTGCTGATTTGGACTAACTCCAAGTTTTGGCAGAAAACCTTGTAACTAACCTGCAATGCCGAGAAATATATTACAGATACCAGACCCAAGAATCCTTCAAGGCATTTCCATTTCAACCGCTACCTCTCAAAGGCAACAGCCATGTTACCTTTGAGTGCTGCCGCAGTATCGGTAAATATTTGCACTTTCAACTAGAGCTGTGTATTTTTGTGTAGTGGATTAGCTTGGGGAATCTTCTAAAGCACTCCATATTTCAGTAGGTATTCGCAAACATTTTATCATATTCAGTTTTAGTTAAACACTTCTCAAAAGTTTATTGTTTGCATCTGCTTAATTTCCAAACAGTTTATTCAATAATACGGTTCAATATCCAAACTGCAGTAAACTGCATCAGCCTGAGCGTAATCTGTTAATCTGCACTTCGCCTCGACTGCACATGGTGCATGATCCACAACTTCAAACTTCTGAGCAATGCAGGTCTTTAAATTGAAATCTATCCTGAACTAGCGCCAACTTAAACTGTTTGAACTGATTCAAAAAGTTTTACGCTAGTCGACGTCCGAAGTCTTCTCTTATTCTGTATACATTGTAAGGTACGAACTTTGAATGAGGTTTTGGCAAACGAATAGATAAACTACCTGGATTTATCTGGAGTCAGCAACTTTTGCATTTCAAGAAAACTTCCGAATGCTATTGTCGATATTGACAACCAGATTTCATTGAAAATACACAAGGAATACTAAGCGGATTACAAACAGAATCACCGAAAAGTACTGAACCAATACGACTAGCAAATATACTGAGCAAATGAATAGAACAATAGGAGTATACAAAATTCAAAGAACTACTAATATTTTTCGGTTTTTTGTGTGGTACCGTAACCCAATTCTAGTTCTGCTGCATTCGGTATTTTGTGTAAAAATGTATACACACACATGTATACACATCTCCAACCGCACTAGCCACAAATATAAATACTCGGACATCGAACAGTCAACACGTTTTTAATGGAAACCTGTTGGTTTATTCAGAGCGATGTAATATTCAGCTTTGGTAAATGGGTTTACTATGTAAATGAAGAACGAAACAAATTGAATACATTTCATCTTTGATCGTAAATTATTCTATTAGTCATTATTTCGAGACGAAAAAAAAAATCGTTTTTTTTTTATCGCTGCAGATTTACTGTATATATCATTGTTTCTATACTTGACTCAGAAATTCCGACGCTCTTGTATGAGCGTGCAACGGTAATATTCTCAAAAGAATTAAAAGTAAAAATTGCAAGTTCAACAAACATGCTTAGTTCGTAGCTGTCCGAAGCAAAACGAACAAAATCTTACAAAATAGCAAACATTTTAAAATGTCTGCATATTGCACATTTTTAGTAACCCACAACTGCTCGACGTTGCTGTACTGGGTTCTTATTCACAACTGATTTTTGTAGTAACAATTTTAAACAAATGTACAATTGCTTTCTCTTTTAAATGTTACGTGAATAAATTTTGGTCTGTTCTATAGAGGTTGGTAGACACTTGAAATCCTTTTCCTCGGGTAAGACAATACAACTAGGTATGTTTGGACTTCTACACATTCTTTTTCTTCCTGCCCTTATCCCATATTACTTGGACTCGGCGTAACATGTTTTTTTTTTCTTCCATTCTGCCCTGTCAACCGTCACATTATCACCACACCTTCAAAGAACAAAAATAAAGCAACCCATTTATTTTGTGTCGGTGCATTTTCCCTTTCTTCCTTACCATAGTCCTACAATGGTCAAGTTCTTCTTAGCCTTATCATCATTAAAATGGTAGTGATTGGCGTAATCAAAACTTTCTTCGCAACATTATTATCATATTTGAATATACATACTGTGTATGTAAATATGTACATAATTTATGTCGCATTTGCAAACTAGGACATATACACTAGCACAATGTTAGATATTGTTAACTATTTGAGCGTTGTGTTCTCCGATTTACTAAATTGATGTAAATGTTCTGCCGTTACTTCCATTGTACTCATCGTAATGACTAAATATATGCAAATCAGTACTTTCGTGTCTATCATATTACATAGTTCAAATATCGTTATATTGGCAATATTCATTCGAGTAGTAGTTAAATTCGATGCAACTTGACCGTTCTAATCGATTCCATTCTAAATTGGTTCTTGATGAACGTTGCCGGTACGCTCATGCTTCTACTTTAGCCGCTTTCAACCATTACGCTTCAAATCGACCTTAGCGTAATCATCGCACCAGTTAAGATTCTCCCTTGCCAGCTTCATTATAAACGCCCATCTTTTCACGGTAATATTGACGAAATCACTTCAAGAGAGATGATTTTATACGACAACGAGCTCATAACGGTGCTATCTCTCTCAGAAATGAACGTATTACGATACGATTCTCAATCTACTTTTCAATTCAATTCGTCTAATTCTAAAATCTCAACGCAAACAGGTGAAGGGGGATTCAATGAATTATTCCTTCCTTTTTATTCTCTGGCCGAGGGAAACTGGGTCAAGGTGCATGACAAATTATATCACGGCACAGAGCTCCCGGGCTTTGCAAACAAGTAAAGCCTTTTTCCAAATGTTACGCTTTTTTTTCTGATGTACAGAGATTGTATGTTTCACTGCCGGTTTTGCTGACTTAGATAGATGAAAATAAATATGAGTCTTCAAGAATTTTGTCTTATGCTATGTTGTTTAACTTGACCTCAATTCTTGTTTTTCATCTGTATATTTTTTACGATGACAGTACTTGTCTTAGGTAAATCATTTGATCTTACAATCCTTTTCTACTATGGTCTCACATCTGAGCTTTTGTCTCTAGCCACGTCTATCTAGACGTAGTTACATAAATTCTTACTTTATAGTTTTCTCCTTAAGACTTAATTATTTAAACAGAACATAAACGTCAGACCTGGTCGATACGGTCCGAATTACCAGCTGAATCTAAATAGATAGCATCCACGAGGCAATAACTGACAGTCTGGTACCGAACCGCTCAATCTGAAGTGTCGGTTGTTGTACGACGAAATTGTACCGCAAATTGGGAGTCACGAACCGAACTGAGAACATCAAATTAGAAGGAATATCTGAATGCAACAGTTTCAAGGCGGTTCGGTTGGAGTTTGTGGTATTTCACGGGTAGTTAAGGAATTTTCATATTTAAATGAAGCTTAAATGGCGTTTGTACAATAGGAACGACAAAGAATAAGTTGGGTGACAATTTTAAAAACAAACAATGATGCTATTTGAACATACCCATAGTCAACTCAACTTTTTGAGAATTTTGTTTTCTATACAAACCCATACCACCGATGACAACGAATTTTATTTATTTGTATTTATTAACTCATACACCACGACTATCAATCAGATGATATAGACAAAAACTGGGAAATAAAAATAGTAAGAAATAAATATATTTTTTTTTATTAATAAAACTGAAGAAACGCTTGTAAGAAAATAAATTGTTTCATTTATTTCGTTCATAAACATAATTTACATTTTAAAATATTAACTCATGGAGTGTATTGCGTTCAATTTTTACCTAAGTACCTATTACATTGTCGGCAATATAGGTCCATCATAAGAAAACAATTATGTTAAGAATTAACTTTTTGTAACTGTTTGATGCCAAAAAAATAAACAAAAAGTAGTAAGCCTAACCATCTAATGTTTTATAATTTTTTTTTTTTTTTTTATGAGCCCGTTGTGTCCCACTGCAGGGCAAAGGCCTCCCTTCCGTTATTCCACTCCTTTCTGTCTTTAGCCACTTCTGTTTTATAATTATTATAATAAAACATTAAATGTTCAAAGTTAATTGTGAATGTGTATTAATATTCAAGTTTCCACAGTCCCATGACTAAAGCAACCCACCTGTTCAAGCTGATAACCCGCAAATCCCTCTTTACTTACCTGACAGGTAAAAATAAAATTATTCACAACGACCTAATTACGGTATAAAATTTGAATTGAAGTTCTTCCTTCCATGTTTATCTATCTCTTCCTAGGTATGATTAATGGTCACATTATACCCCCGCACGTATGTGGAACCCTAACAATTACCCTTCGCGGTAGACTAACGATAATTGTGGGTAATACGTAATATACGGGATCATTATCTTTGAGTCTTTACTGATGTCAGGGATCGTGATTATATTGATAATGTTAAACTTGAATATTTTATTATTATTGTTTATTTATTTTGTTGCTCATCATCATCATCATCATCATTTCAGCCAATAGACGTCCACTGTTGGACATAGGCCGTTCAATCCTGTGCGTCTCGCATCCATCGGATTCCCGCAACCTTCACTAGGTCATCGGCCCACCTAGTAGGAGGCCTACGCTGCGTCTTCCGGTACGTGGTCGCTACTCCAGAACCTTTCGGCCCCAACGGCCATCCGTTCTGCGAGCAATGTGCCCTGCCCAGTGCCACTTAAGTCTGGCGATTCTTCGTGTTACAATGGTGCTCACAATAGGCCTCATCAGAAGACTTAGAGTCATCCAAAGGGCAATGAAAAGGGCTATGCTTGGAGTTTCATCATATCCACCGAAAGACGCCCACTTTTGGACATAGCCTCTCCCAAGCGTCGCCACAACGACCGGTCCTGTGCGTTGCCACAACAATATAAATTAATATGTTTATATTTTGTGCATATTATGCTTGTGTGTGTTCAATTTCAAGCTCAAAAGAATAAATGTTCGATATTTTCGACGGTAAAATATGTGATTGACGAAGGAACGTGTTTATTTCCCTTGTTTCCTGTTGATGAAAGAAACGCATTGTTAGACTGCTGAAAGGAATTTCTACAGATACCATCATTTCCTTGCTTTTATTTTAGTTTTATTTTGTTTTGTAAGAAAGCAGTAGATCTACCAGTATCTACCATTTACAGCATCATCCGCTTGGGACCAATAGCTTGCACACTGTTATAACAAATCTAAACTTCAAAATGATGAGTTACTCCAAGTCCCCAATCACCGTTGCTCATAACGATCTGGAAGATATACCCATTTCAGAGGCGGACACTGAACTAGGAAGTTATCGACAGTTTACTATTAAGTTCTGCAAATAAACCTATAGAATTACATGCCATATTATGCCTTATATATCATTCTGTAATAGGCAAAAAGAAAACTGTCATTTTGGTCAGTGTCCCAACATTAATAAAAAGTGATCGAAGGCCGATAGCGGTGACACCTGTCAAGGCGACCTTCATACTTGACAATGGACGGCTTTTTGTACGTTTATGTGGGAAAGAAACGAAGGACGTGAATAGTTTTTTTATTATCTGCAAAAAGATAGAACTGCCTTTTTTATAATGTATAGGCTCGCGTTTGACCACTATCTCACCTGATGATAAGCAATGATGTAGCCGACGATGGAACACGCTTGCCTAGAAGCAATCTATTCACTCAACAATAATCATTATCCAACTTATTTATTGATTACTAACGCTCTATGTAGGTAATTATTATTTAAGAACCTAATCGAACAACGATATGGTCTTATCCCAATTTGATCATGAAGTACACGTAACTAGCGCTGGCTATTTTTGGCCCTAGAACCGGCTTTAACTACAAGCTTCTTGCATCTGACTCTTACAAATGGTTTACGTTCCTCCGAGTAGTGATGAGAAACCAATGCGATGTATGTTATCAATAACTGCATCGATCCATCAGCGAAACCACACTATGGAACTCGTTGAAATAATGCTAGCAGTTTGTACATTTACCTATGTTATTACTCTTTAAAAACTGAATAATAAATAAAGAGATTTCAAAATAATGTTGTGTAGGGAATCCAATTCCTTATACTCTTGCCGAATCTTGTACGTTTGCGGCATTGTTTCGTTTCAATTAATTATTATTAGAAATAATAAAAAAAAAAACCTAAATCCCGCTACATCCGCTAAAATCCCACAAGCCTACGGGATCGTGATTCTGATGCTGGATTAGATTTCCTAGTTGTGTTTAGTTAGCCTTTATCTTAGTATGTCTAATAAGATTAAGATGGATAATTGTATGTAGGTACCTACGTGTCCGTACTACAATTTGTAAATGGTTTTGGGTGATGATAAAATAATATTCGACACATATTGAATATCAAACTATTGCTTCTGTTTTGCTCAATAATAATAAAAAATGTAAAAGCAGCGGTAGCACAGACATAAACGCAGAATATTCCCGTTTAATACTCTATACTATATCACTAAATTTTATTCACTCTCCGTTCCATTTTCTCACTCAACTTTACACTTCAATAGCTATCCATATTTGCTCTCAACGCGGAGTCGATATTAAAATTTCCAATGGAGTTAAATAAGACGTGCTGCTACTTTATACACTAGTTATTAAGGCATCTCTTACAAAAAACATCGGTGGATCTACTCTGATATATTGCCACCCATGTAACAGCTCATATAGCGTTCAAGGACATCAACCGCTTTAAATCGCGTGTCAGAGCAATTCCTTTGAAGTGTATGAAGGAAATGATCTTTCTGATGGTAAAAGAGGACTACCTTGAAATCCGCCTTTTGAGAGGTTTTTTTCCAAGGCATTATTTTCAAGAAAATGGAAATGTGAAAGTGAAAATATATTTAGCGTAGATCACCGTTTTCATGAAGTCATGTTTCTTTTTTCTGTCGTAATAATGATAAAACAAATATTGAAGTTCTGTCCTACATCGTATAAACAAGCTACAATATATCGGTATTCCCAACACAAAATCTGTCGGGTTGACGTGATATATTTTGATAATATCGACATTCTTGACACAGGGACGGAATGTAACAACATTGAGGTCCATACGAGCCAGTTAGCAGTAAATATACTGCTGAAGGCTGAAATAAGATGTAAGCAAGATCACGAGTTGCAATAATGGGGGACCCTTCTCAAACAACTTGGGTATCCTTTGGGATTAGTGTTTCTCCTTTTATACCACAGCGATAATGCGCTTCCGGGGCTTTCAGCTAGTGTTTATTTGTTTCCATTGTTTGGTCTGTTTTGCACGGAGTTTTATTCCTTTATAGTCTTTTTGCTTCTTAGCACTTTCGGTGCCAAAGATAGCATACAGAGCATATAGGTCATACAATACTTAAAGTTTAAGCCATCATCATCAGCCTTTTTAATGTTCCCTCTGCTGGGACTCAGACCTCCTCTCTAGGAGAGGGAATAGGCCGTAATCCACCACGCGGATCCAAAGCGGGTTGGTGAACGTCACATGTCTTCGAACTTGTGGTTATATGCCAGTTTCCTTCCAGTGGTAATGAAAATAAATTACACTAAGTAATACTCCTGGCAGGGTTTGAACTCGCGACTTACAACTCCTAAGTCGGAGCCATTGCTACTCGGCCACCACTATTCTTAAAATTTAAGTAAGCTGATAATTCTTAGACTTGAGACTCACTAGTCGGGTCCTGGTCATGAATACAAGTCTACAATAGCAGCAAAGGTAGTGTGTGCTTTGATATCCTCCTTGCTAGTTTTTTCTTTGTATTTTAGATTCTTATTCTCAGCAAAACATACTGAAGTCTGAGCAGCTTGGTTCGATCGGAAAGTAATCTTGTTGCATCAGATATAGATTTTGCGCAGACAAGAACACTTAGCATAATACGTACATTTTGAACAGTTGTGTTCTCAACCGCAGAACGCGTCTGAATGTCTGCTTCGTGTAAAATGTCAATTACCTAGTCTTGGTTCTCTGTCTTTCTTTTGTCTTAACCACAGGCGTAAGGTAGCTAGCCTTTCGATATTATATAGCATGCATTTTGCAGAGTATGCGCCGGAATTACATGACTTGATTCCGCCATCGGACAAGCCGACGCACGGCGTGTGTCTACCCCTACATTGTTGATACCTTTACGGTCCGGACGAAGCGCTTTAACTCGTCGTTTATACCGCGTAAATGAAAGGACTGACAATTTGCCTGTTGTGGTCTTCCCATCCGATCCTGTGTATATGCTCTTACTAATGCACTTCACCATCAATGAATTATATCATCTTATATAACATTATGACAAGCCTGTTGGTCTAGCGGTTAGTGACCCTGACTGCTATACCGGAGGTCGTGGGTTCGATTCCCAGTCTGGGTGTAATATATGTATAGTATGTATGTATTTAGAAATATATAAGTATGTTTATCAGTTGTCTAGTACTCATAACACAAGCTCTGCTTAGCTTGAGACTAGATGGCGTTGTGTGATAGTTGTGGAATATTATAATGAATGCATCATCGCTTACCTGATGGTAAGTGTACCAAAGTGGCATCGCAGTCAAGCACTAGTTTATGTCAATAACCACACATCTATACTTATAATAAATCTGTAGAGAGGTAAATTCTGTACATAAAATATATTTAAAAAATAACTATCAAGGGGTGGTTAGGGATCGCTACTGATGCTAAAAATGCAATCAGTAAAATTTTTGTCTGTCTGTCTGTCTGTCTGTCTGTCTGTATATTCGTTATGGAAACAAAAACTACTCGACGGATTTCAACGAAATTTGGCACAATTATTCTTCATACTCTTGGGCAGGTTATAGTATACTTTTCATTACGCTACGATCAATAGGAGCAGAGCAGTGAAGGGAAATATTGGGAAAACGGGAGAAGATACTCCATTTTTTAAGCTTCCGTCGCGTGTGCAGGCTTATAGGTTAAAGCTACATAGAAATCATGTATGACGGAAATATTCGCCCTAAAATTATATAAAAAATATTCCTCGACAGCATATGTCTATCTTTTATGGTTGACTCACAATAACACGTGAAACTCCCGATAGCTTGGCAATTCGGAGATTTCTGATTGTATTTGTCTACTCTAACGTTTACAACACTATCACTCATCCCTAATTAAAAAAAGTTAACATTATTACCTATTCAATAAAAAAAGAATCATGTAAATCGGTGTAGAAACACCAAAGTTATACATGAAATAATAAGTCATCGCGCGTGAATACAGAGTCATGCTATAAGGATTATTTTTGTGTATCGGTTGCCGCGCTCGACGCGCGTCGTGGCGGGAGGTATAAAAAGGCGGGGGGTCCGCGCTCGAGCGTCATTCAATATTTGGCTGTTGATGCGAATAGACGTTCAGACTGTTCGACCTTATTGACAACCAATAATTGTTATTTGCAAACCGTGCTTATCAGCACGACTTTTAGTCTTTGAATAATTTATTTTTAGATTTGTTTTGTTGTTATTTTATATAATAGGTATTATGGTAGTGTTTAAATATATTATTAGTTTTAGGTATAAGAGGTTTTGGTAGTGATTAATTAAATTAATAGTTTATTTTCGTAATTATTATATTAGTTATTTTGGTAGTGTTTAATTGTATTAATAGTTTATTTTCGTAATTGGTAGTGTTTAATTATATTAATAGTTTATTTTCGTAATTATTATATTAGTTATTTTGGTAGTGTTTAATTGTATTAATAGTTTATTTTCGTAATTGGTAGTGTTTAATTATATTAATAGTTTATTTTCGTAATTATTATATTAGTTATTTTGGTAGTGTTTAATTGTATTAATAGTTTATTTTCGTAATTGGTAGTGTTTAATTATATTAATAGTTTATTTTCGTAATTATTACATAATTACTATATATAATTGTAAGTGTAAGGTAGCTTCAGTTACCGTCGATTAAAAATACACAATGCCACCTAAAAAACGACCATCTTTATCTCGAAATTCGAGAGATGCTAAAAGGATGAGAAATGCGCGTTCTCAAGAATCGGCAGAGGAAAGAGCACATCGGTTAAACTCTATGAGAGTTAGTGCCTCAACCTCTCGAGCCAATGAAAGCTCTCCAGAGAGAGAGATGCGATTAGCAGCTGACAGAGCGAGACGAGCTACATCACGGGCGTCTCAAAGCTCTTCTCAACGAGAGCTGAGGCTTACCATTGACCGAGAACAACATGTGTTATCCCGAGATGCTGAAACTGCGTCACAACGAGAATTGCGTCTCACTGCTGACCGCGAACGGCATACATTATCTCGCGAGTCAGAAACCTTCACTGACAGGGAATTACGTCTCACTGCTGACCGCGAACGGCATACACTATCTCGCGAGTCAGAAACCTACACTGAGTGGGAATTGCGTCTCACTGCTGACCGCGAACGTCATATATTGTCTCGCGAGTCAGAAACCTACACTGAGAGGGAATTGCGTCTCACAGCTGACCGCGAACGTCATATTTTATCTCGAGAATCTGAAACTTTAACTCAATATGAAGACCGTTTGACAAATGATAGGGTGCACCATAATGTTATTCGATCTCTCGAAGACGCACATGAGCATGAACAACGACTAGAGTCGGTACGCGAATATTATAATTCTTTGAGACAAGAACGATCAGTAAGTTTGTCTAATGAAAGATTAAGAATCGAAAATATTCGGTCTCTTGAAACGGATGAACAGCGAGAGGCCCGTCTTACTGCAGACAGATTTCGACATAGCCTTAATAACTTAGATGTACACATAGAAGATCAATCTAGAAATTCGGTGGTTTGGTCCGACAAATATAAAAGTGGGTTTGCTTATAACCTCACAATTGATTACGGATCATCTTCTGTAATAGGCGATATGAACGTGGTATGTCGTTTTTGTAATGCTGCAAAGTGGAGTAAGGAGTCAGCTGGTTTCTGTTGTTCTACAGGTAAAATAAATTTGCCTTCATTCGAAGACCCACCGGAACCTTTGAAATCACTACTTTTAGGGGAACATATACAATCTAAACAGTTTTTAGATAATATTCGCACTTATAATAGTGCATTTCAAATGACATCCTTTGGCGCTCAACAAATCTCAGAAGGTCATTTCATGCCTACTTTTAAGATACAAGGTCAGGTTTACCATTTGATAGGATCCCTTTTGCCTGAAAACCAACCTAAGTTTCTTCAAATATATTTTGTATCCGACTACAACGAACAGTCGAATATAAGAAATCAATATTTCCCGAATTTAAATACTGAACTCATATCACAACTTCAGAACATGTTGCATCAGGTTAATTCGTATGTATGCAGTTTTAAATCGGCATTAGAAGCTCTTCCTCGAGATGATGATAACAATTATAAAATTGTTATAAATGCCGATAGGCGTCCAACTCAGGAACACCCTGGGCGTTATAATGCTCCATCCACGAATGAAGTTGCTGTGGTATTGGTCGACCAGGAATGTGATAGGCGTGATATCGTTATCCGTTCCAGAGATAATCGTTTGCAACGTATTTATGAAACCCACAGGGCTTACGACAGTTTGCAATATCCTTTGATATACTGTCGAGGGGAAGATGGTTATAATTTTGCTTTATACCAAACTGATCCGCGTACAGGCGCACCTAATTATAATAAAAAGATTTCATGCCTTCAATTTTACTGTTACCACTTGCAAGTAAGACGGAATAGGTTTGTATACTTTCAACGTTTTCGTGGCTTATTCAATCAGTTTATTGTAGACATGTACGCAAAAATTGAAACCGAAAGATTAGTTTATATACGATCTAATCAAAGGCAGCTGCGCGCTGAAGAATACGTGCACCTTCGCGACGCCATGCAGCAAGATAACGATACGGTGAATATGGGTCGTTTAGTTATTTTGCCCTCTTCTTTTACTGGTGGTCCACGATACATGCACGAACGTACTCAAGATGCTTTTTGTTACGTAAGAAAATATGGACGTCCCGACTTATTTATTACTGTAACTACCAATCCTAAGTGGGATGAAATTACTCGGGAGCTTCTTGAGGGTCAAGCACCGCATGACCGCCATGATATCATAGCAAGAGTTTTTCATTTAAAATTAAAATCAATGATAGATCTACTTACCAAAGATAACATTTTTGGAGAAGTATTGTGTTATATGTATAGTATTGAATGGCAAAAACGCGGCTTACCTCACGCACATATCCTGCTTTGGTTAAAAGATAAGGTTCGACCTAATGATGTAGACAGTTTAATCAGTGCTGAAATTCCAAGTCCGATTGCAGATCCCGTGTTATACGACATTGTTAAAACTCATATGATACATGGTCCATGTGGTGCATTTAACGGGAATTCTCCTTGCATGCAAGACGGTCGTTGCACTAAAAGATATCCAAAAGCCTTAGTGGATGACACTGTAACAGGACATGATGGATACCCATTATATCGTCGCCGTTCAAGAGATAATGGTGGTTTTACTGTTGAAAAGCGAGTGTCTGGACAACAAGTTACTTTAGATAATAGGTGGGTCGTTCCGTATTCTCCTGTGTTGTCCAGAGCATTTCAAGCTCACATAAATGTTGAAATGTGTAATAGTGTAGAGTCAATAAAATATATTTGTAAGTATATTAATAAGGGCAGTGACCAAGCTACATTTGCTTTGAGAAATGAACATGATGAAGTTACAAGATTTCAGTCAGGCAGATATATAAGTTCTTCAGAAGCTGTGTGGCGGATCTTAAGTTTCAACATTCACGAAAGATATCCACCTGTGACTCATCTGGATGTTCATCTTGAAGGCGGCCAACGTATATATTTCAACGCCGAAAATTTCACAGAACGGTTAGAGAACCCTAGACAAACAACTTTATTAGCATTCTTTCGACTTTGCCAAACTGATGATTTTGCAAAATCTCTTTTGTATGAGGAAGTTCCATCGTATTATACCTACGATAAGCAACGGGGTGTCTTTAATCGAAGACGCCGTGGCAGGCCTGTAGATGGCGAGTCAGGTATTTTTAAAGAACATGTTCTTGGTAGAGTGTACACCGTTCATCCTAACAACGCTGAGTGTTTCTATTTGCGATTATTATTACATACCGTGCGAGGACCAACCTCATTTATAGATTTGAGAAAAGTAGACGATGTTGTTTATCCCACTTATCAAGCAGCTTGCCAAGCACGTCATTTGCTTGAAAATGATCAGCATTGGGATGACGCTTTAGCAGAATCCTGTGTTAGTGATAATCCACGACGGTTACGCCATTTATTTGTAACATTACTCATATTTTGTAATTTGTCAGATGCTGTAAAATTATGGGAAAAATATAAAGAAAAATTTGCAGAAGACTTTCTTAGAAATATACCTAACAATGATGAAGGCACAACTAATGATAATTTCCGTGATCTTGCCATAAATCAGTGCTTATTAGCTCTTCAGGATGACTTAACAGCAGTAGGCGGTAAATCACTCTGTGAATATGGTTTGCCAACACCAACCTCAGTCGGAGAGGTAACTAATAGGGAATATTCCGCAGAGATTGGTTACAATTTAATGGAACTGCTGACAACATTAGAAAACGGTGTCCCAATGATGACTGCAGAACAACGTTCAGTTTATGACCGCGTGTGCAATAGTGTTCAAAATAATTTGGGAACAATATGGTTTTTAGATGCACCTGGAGGAACTGGAAAAACCTTTTTGACTAAATTAATATTGGCTTATGTTCGAAATCAGCGTAAAATTGCTCTTGCCGTAGCTTCATCAGGGATAGCTGCAACATTGCTACCAGGAGGTAAAACTGCTCACAGTATGTTTAAAATACCAATTGATTTAGATCGCACGGAAAGTCCAACCTGTAGTATTTCAAGAAATAGCGACAAAGCTAAGGTATTACGCGAGTGTAGTTTAATCATATGGGATGAATGTACGATGGCCCATCGAAAAGGAGTAGAAGCGGTAGACAGAACTTTAAGGGATATAAGACAAAATGATCGACCAATGGGCGGTATCACGGTTTTATTTTGTGGTGATTTCCGACAAACCTTACCAGTAATACCACGGGGAACCCGAGCTGATGAGGTTAGGGCTTGCCTGAAAAGCTCTTATTTATGGCGTGATATACAATCGGTGCATTTGACTATAAATATGCGAGTGAGAACTGGAGATAACCCGGATGATAGTCAATTTTCTGACACATTATTAAAGATTGGTGAAGGTACCTATCCACAACTACACCAAGGAAAACTTATTCTGACGCCTGAATTATGTTGTATGGTGCAATCTCAACCACATCTTATATCGTCGGTTTACGGTGACGTAACAAATATATTAAATAGGGACAATTCTTGGCTATGCGAAAGATCTATTTTAACTCCTCGCAATGACCAGGCATCTGAGATCAATAACAAAATACTGTCGAATATACAGGGGGAAAGCAAAGTTTATAGATCAATAAATAGAATGGTCGATGAACAAGAAGCCACTAATTACCCGATAGAATTTTTAAATTCTTTAAATATGCCCGGACTTCCCGCTCATGAAATTTGTTTAAAAATTGGGATACCGATTATTCTGCTCCGAAATTTAAGACCACCACAACTTTGCAATGGAACTCGACTAAAAGTAACCCAGTTGCAACAAAATATAATCGAGGCTCAAATTTTAACAGGTTGCGGTGCAGGAGAAACCGTCTTTATTCCCAGAATACCCTTAATACCAAATAATTTTCCATTCCAATTTAAAAGGACGCAATTCCCAGTATCGGTGTGTTATGCAATGACAATTAACAAGGCTCAAGGGCAGACTTTTGGTGTTGCTGGAGTAGATCTCAGTGTCAGTTGTTTCTCGCATGGTCAGTTGTATGTTGCTCTCTCCCGTGTTAGCAGTTCTAAAAATCTTTATGTTCACGTGCCGGACGGGTCAACTTTCAATATAGTTTACCCGGAAGCTTTGCACTGAAGTATTTTCGTTTTATAGGTACCTTTACCTTACCTTTATAAGGCAGTGGTACTTATATTGCCACCAAAATTTGAACCTTAACACATTATTATAAAGTTTAAAAGCAATAAATATTTTTAAGTTCTGTGTCTTATAAAGGGTTAAGCCTCATGTGAACGTGATCTAAACAATATTACCAATATAAATAAAAATAATAAATATTACCAATACATTAACTTAATACACAAGGAGTTACACGCTGACGGAGACGCGGGCACAGCTATCTATACTTTTCTGCCGGAAGTCACTATTCCACGCGGACGAAGTCGCGGGCAAAAGCTAGTAATCTAATATATCTTTTTTCTCTATTAAACGTCAACATAAATTGTAGAATGTAATCGTCAGCATAAATTGTAGAGTTCTTTTGACTTCTACATGCACGTTTTCTCAACCCGTACGTCACGTCTTTAACACAAAACTAACTTCAATTCAAATTAAGCTCCTCCTCCATAGCTTTAGTTTTCTAAATTAACAAAGTTTCGTCAAGTCACTTGGGAAGCTAGTTTTGAATACACATATACTTCCGAGTCTTGGGAAAATGTGGTTTTCAGTATAAAAAAACAAGTTGAAATTCAAATCACCTCAAATCCCAAATAATAATATTAAAGCGCCATCTAGTATTTAACTAAGCAGTGCTTGCGCAATGAGAATTAGACATTTGATAAACATACTTATATATTTCTTATTACATACATGTCTAAATATATAAATGAATACCTATTTCCTTGGTCACGCCATCACGCGTGAACGGCTGGACCGATTTCGCTCTTTTTTTTTTGGTAGTGTTCTTTATTGTGAGAAGGAATGGAAAAAAAATGAAAATTAGGGTATTGTAGAGTAGGTTAGGGTAGTGTAGGGTACAGTAGGGTGGAGCAGGCAAGAGCGGGAGCGAAGCCGCGCGGGCAAAAGCTGGTTATAGATATATTGCATCCACACAGAACAGATGCTCATGCTCATCACACAAACACTTGTCTGGGGTGGGAATCGAACCCACGGCCACCGGTAGCAGTCAGGGTCACTAGCCACTAGACCAACAGGCCAGTCAAATGTTGGTACATAGTTACAATAGATGTGTAGTTATATCCGCGGTAAAGGTTATCGCTTAAAACTTATTAAAATGCAACAAAGCGTCGTACATGTCGTATTTTATTCACTCGAAGCTTTACGTGATCCACGTTCCACTTGTTTGAAGGTCCGTGTTTACTGAACATACAATGTCGGCTAAATCGGAAAGTAACTTTCAATCAGACCAGAATGTTTGCTGTTTTAGACTTTCATAGCCTCTACAATATACGATTTCGCATTTGATTTTACAGAGTGTATGGGTTTTTTTTTCGTCCGCATTTCAAATTTATGCTTTTGGCAATAGTCCTATTTCTTGGTCATTTATCATCACTTGCAGTACCTAAAGGCTTTCATATTATTGAAATTAATTTAGAGTTGAGTAATCACAGAAAATTTGTGAGTATGTGTGTATGTTTATCTTTATTACTTTTTCGCGTTCGAACGACTGAATGGGTTTGGAAAAAACTGGAATAGCACATAGGATTCTTTTATCGTGGCAGTATGTTCCCAGGTGATAATTTTCTACTATCATGAGAAGCAACTTGCAGCAGATAGTAGTAAATAATTATGAATTTCGTCGTAGGGACTTTAAGCCTCGCTCGCACGAGAGCTTAAAAAGCGTCGCGTTAAAACCTGACGTTGGCACTATTTTAGCGTTTACAATAATTCTGTTCATACGAACGCTTAAAAATCAGTGTGAATAATATTCGCTATGGTGTGCACGTATTAGTAAATTATGAATCGAAATCCGAAATTATTAGCAATTGCAATTTGCGTTTTGAGAGGGAGAAAAACGAAAAAAAAAAAGTTATATTGGGTACATCCTCTTTTGAACAGCGATATTTAAAAGGCCAGTTTGTGTCGCTTTATGAAGACTTAAGGCTTTATCCCAAAAAAAAATTGACTTCATCTTTACATAAAGTATAGGTTGAGATTCGACCTCTAAAATTAATAACTCGGGATCAAGCACCCACGTCGCGTCGTCATAATGGCGCGTAATATAACTATACGTGCAACCGGTATGCGTGCGCGCGGCCAACTGACTGCACCGGCGCTTTTTTAACGCCCGTCAGAACAGAAACACGGAATCCCGTATGCTCAATTCAATTTAACGCCAACGCTCAACGTCGAACATCCGACAGCGCTCGATAAAAAAGCGCCGCGTTTTAAAAACGTTTTAATGTGAATAAATACATAGGTATTCATTTGTGTCATTTCAACGTTTTTTTAACGCCCGTTGAAAAACCGCTCGTGCGAATGAGGCCTAAGGACTTATCTACATATTATGACTGCGGCTCTCCGTAGCGACAGCGCTACGTCGTAGACATTTCGTAGCATATCTACTCTCGTAGCAACAGTAATAGGAATGTGGCAGATGATTGAACGCCTACGTAGCATCTTTGAATATAGAAAACACGCAATATTCCAGCGAGATAAGAGACTAAACGGCGAATTGATCAACACAAGATGACAAAGTACTTTCTCTTAATTTGATTTGTAAGAGAAACTTGGTATTTGGAACTTGTATTATATTACATTTCGTGCCCGACGGTACATTACCGCAATATTCGAGAGTTGCTGTTTTAGTTCTCGACTAATGAGATTTTCGTTTAAATTCCCGTGGGTGAAACCGGGTGAATGAAGTTTCCTACCTTCTAATATCTATAAATGTGTGCTGACGTCATTAGTACTGTAATTCAATTTCTGAGTTCGTTAATAATTGATGCTGATTTTACCGCAGTAAGTATCCTTATAAGCTGGTTCTGTTTATCTGCAGAGTACAGATTTTGCTTTCATATTTATAATAGAGATAAAGAGAACATTGATAAGAGGCAGTTCTGGGCCAGGCACCTCTGGGCCATCGTTAATTGCCCCGAAATATGGGCTATAGGTAGCGGGTTAAAATTTCAAAAATATGGGATATCCACCAAACCCGCACAGGGCCCGCGTGGTGGATTACAGCCCATTGCCTTTCTTAGAGAGGAGGTCTCATTCCGAGGAGTGGGAACATTAAAAGGCTGATTATGCAATGCTTTTGTATCATAGCAAGCTTTTATAGCTCGGTATACCTATATAATTAATGCTCGTCAAGACAAATCATACGAGCCCAAACTCGATGGGGTTGTGTCGTTTAACTACCAAGTTCCTATAGCTACCTTTCGTTTCCATCATCAGATCAGTTCCATGTTATAATAATTTTGCATTGTCATCTGATTTACAAAGGCATGCAAAATTTCAGCTCAATCGGTAACCTGGAAGTGGGTCAAATTTAATTTGCAAGATTTGATTATAGACAAATATCGGGACAGGTGAAACTAAATAAAAATATTGTAATATTATGAAAAATAATTTCACCTTTTAATTAAAACTTACTTTGGGCAATTTTTTTGATGGAATGAATGTAATACTCACATTATAAATGAAATACAAAATATCATAGATTCGAAAAGCAATTTCATCTTGTCAGTATCACAGAGACATTAGGTACTGCCACGGCTCTAATCCCCGAAAGCGCGCTTGCTCCAAACCCCAAGCATTAAGAAACTTCGGTATAATATTTACGAAAGAAGAAAATACTTTACATAAAATGGAAAACCAACCTTCCCACAGTATTTAGCTATATACGTATCTAACTTCTTGCTGACTAATTTAAAATGAAAATGTAGAACGTATTTTGCTTCTGTTTTGGCTTTACCTACTTCGAATATTACAATAATATTGATGATTCGAGATGCTGACAATTTGAACACAGTATCGGAATTGATACATTTCTATTTCAATATTTTTCACCGACGATTTGGACACACACTGTTTAGTACAGTCATGTCCGTTCTGTACTCGGGAGTTTTTCGACCAAGGTTAGGTATGCAAGTCACATGAAGGCGCATGACAGATCAGCAAAGCTGAGTTCACAACCACTATGAGGAGCCAAAGAATGCGGCCGCTGTGGCCTAAATTGGCTAGATGGAATCATAAGTACAGTCAGATATAAAGTTTTGAGATATAATATGAGGAGAAAATAAAACGTTACCAAAACTATTTTACCCTGAATTTAAGGCGGCAACTTCGGGTTTACTTCCTTCATATTATATTTAGATTTTTTTTTTTGTACTTAATTGTACTAAAACATGTTCAATAAATTTGATAGTGTCCGAACTGTCAGTGAAAAAAATAATAAAAATGAAATGTGTCGATTCGGACACTGTGTCCGAACCGTCAGCAACTCGATGCTTCTACATTTTTTCCCTAGCTTATTGTCTACGCCATTCATTATGCGGGTATAAGTTTTGATTAAAATTATTGTGATCATGATTAATAGTTGTTTTTTTTTTATAAATAAAAGAAGTAAGAAACGGGAAAACCCTTTCCCCTGTAATGGAACAAAACATTCATTATTATTCATCAATAGACTTTATTTTATAGCTTTAGTCATACTTCTTATATTGAGTCATTTCCAGAGCCTTGGGAATAAAACCGTAAACACATTAAGGCTCTTCTAACAACAGAAGCTTCTAACTAACTGTAATGACCTTACTGTTAAACCAGTTGAATCAATTGTCTCCTCTACTATTTTGTACACTTTGGCCGTTTCAACGTCGAACGTCTATTTCCTGCGAGCGATTGCCACTTCGTAGTCAACAATCACATTAAATGGGACACTTTTATGGCAGACTTGTGTTCAGCTTATCATTCAGTGCACTTAATGTTGGCTCCAGCAACGCAAATGGCGGTCACAATATTTCTTTTTATGATGATGACGATTGAAAACGCATTTTGGTGCTGAAAATCTGCTTTGATTGATGTGACTTAGTAATAAAATTGTTGTAACTTTGAATTATTATTGGGTGAAGACGCTGGCTCCTGTAACACAGGTTGCTGCCTAGCTCAGGAGCCAGGGCTTCGAAAAGTTTGTTACCTGTAGGTATTTTTTTTGTGTCATTAAACATTATTTACGCCTTTTGCTCTCAGATTCGCCCTTGTGCGTAAAATATAGACTTTTTTTTATGGTGGGAAAAATCATGCATTGACATCCCCCGCTTTTGGGCGGAGCGGGAGATAGTGTCAGACTCTTACTGACTAAAAGTCCCACCCCGTTCCTTCTAGCCTTCATACCGGGGCTTGAGCGCCCTTTCGGATAACCCTGGCCCCAGTAGGCTTCGACCCGGCTGGGTCCCTGCTGTTGCTGACAACTCCTTGAGGCGCGCGGGAACAGTGCACGCCGTCGACGACTTGGGCTTGGTCCGGACAGTTACCGGACGGCCGGACAGCGAGCTACCCATTGCTCAGTGTCCGCAAGCCCGCGTCTACGTTGGCTGGAAATCGGGATCAGAATCCCGGCGACGGCGGCGGCGATAACGCCGTTGCCTGATGCGATCGGCCTCCTCCTTTGCGAGCACTACTGCTTCGCAGAAGTCGGCGACCGCCTGCCACTCCTCCTCGCTCCGGACCATGGCCTCAACCAAGGCCCGGCGCGAGAGGTCTCCGCCGCCGATCGCCCCCACGAGGGCACGGCGATGCTCCGCCCAAGCAGGGCACACCTCGACTGTGTGCTCCACCGTGTCCTCCGGGCGTTCCGCACAGTGGCGACACCCGGGCGTCACTTCAGCATGAATTCGGTGCAGGAAACTCCCGAACGAACCATGTCCGGTGAGGATCTGCGTCATGCGGAAGGTAAGGACGCCGTGAGGTCTTTCCAGCCACGCCTCAAAGAGGGGACTTACCGCCATGATTGTGGCGTGCCCAGTAAAATATAGCCTGTGTCACTTAGGAATAAAACAGTTTTCTATCGGTGAAAAAATTTTAGCAATCGGAACAGTACTTTCAGAGATTATTGTAGGAACAAACAAAAAAAGGAAAAATAAACTTTACCTCTGTATAATATTAGTGTAAAAAGTAGATAATTGTGAGTTTAATTTAAATGCTGCCAAAATTATCTACATTCCGTGACCTGGAGAGACCTGGACTTTTTTTTGACACAGAATTTGCATTGCTATTTAACGTGGTAATACTGCCAGTGTTCAGAGCACATTTGCGGATAAAAGCGTGGAGGAGTACTTCGACGCCGAAGTGCCCTTGGGTTTTATTTAGTTTTTCTTCTTCTTTGTATTTTTTTTTAATCCTATGTATTTATTTTATTTAGTAAAATCAATACTTATGTTATGGAGAGAAAAGATCTAACACATTGGTTTCAAATAAGAAAACATTTCACCCGTAATAAAATATTACTTTATCACTGTGTGGCATAGACTTTACGAGTTCCTATATTCTCTGATTTCACGTGGACGAACTGATTAATGTATTAGTTAATAACGAACACATTTACTTATTAACGTCGTATTAATTTATTGAGTGTTTAATGCAGTTTAATATGATTCCACTATATCCAGAACGTGTTCATGTGGATTTTTTTAAAGCTCACTGTCATGTAAAATTGCAGCTTAACAAAAAAATTCTAGCACTCAATGACTGTTGAAAAAATGGCCGTGGAGTTTCTTGCACGTTCTTTTCCATAGAGATCTAAGCTTTGGAAATATAAGTGGCCTATTTTTCAGACTGACTGACCTCTTATCAATTCAAAAGTGCCTTGTAAATGGTTTATTTGAAACTAGCTAGTGCCCGCAAACTCGTCTGCGTCAGACTCGAGCACAATGCCAATTGGCGCAATTTCAGGAATATTTATTTTGGCGTATCAATTATTTAAAAAAAAAAAGTATCCTAAATTATATCAACAGCTGTCTACTAGTGAATGTCCCGTCAAACTCTGTTCTACCGTTTCGAAGATTAGCCGGTAATTTAAAAAAATGTTTGTAATAGGTATCGAATGTCCCTTATATGCTTTAAGTATTAAAAAAAATTGTGCATAAGTATTTGATAAATAAATAAAAAATCATATTTAAGATACTTCAATCTTATTTGTATACCTTAGTACCTATCACTATAGGTAGATGTATACATAAATGATTTGATTTGAATATTTATTTATTTATTTATTTATTTATTTGAACTTTATGCAACGCACAGGTACAAAGGCGGACTTAATGCCTTAGGCATTCTCTACCAGTCAACCTAGGGTGGTGAAGAGAAAAACATGGCAGGTGCACAAAAAAAAAAAAAAAAAATAACAAAACAAAAAAAACAAAAAAAATGGATTATTAAGAAAAATAAGGGTGCAAATGTATATATATAACTAAAATAGACATACATATATATTTAATATAATATACCTACATACCTACATATATATATAAATAAAGTAGCAGAAGGGGGGTTTTGAAACGACTCCGCTATTTGTTCTGAAAGTAATGCCGCAACAATAAAAGTAATGCGCAATATTTGAATGTCATTTAAATCTCGGGTAGACCCTGGCCTGAATAAGGACGTTCCATCGCCTTTATCTAGGTCAAGGTCTACTTGTCCCGGTGGTTCGTTTCTGTGTGTTAATGTTCGTATTTTCTGCGGGTGAAATGCGAGAATGAGAAGCTCGTGCCAACACAAGATCGATCATTTGGGTTAATCAACGCTTACCGAAGTCGGTATTAGAATGAGTGACCATTGATTATACCGAGAATGCCACTAACGACTTGACTTATTATCAATAGTACAGATGAAGCATTTGATGGCACATACGCTTTTTTTTTTCACTGGGAAAAATTATCCTATCACGTCAGAGGTCCCCGCTGCCGATCACCCCCACGAGGGCACGGCGATGCTCCGCCCAAGCAGGGCACACCGCGATTGTGTGCTCCACCGTGTCCTCCGGGCGCTCCGCATAGTGGCGACACCCGGGCGTCACTTCCGCTTTAATGGCACATAAGCTCAATAACTTACAAATACAGTGAATGGTAATAAATGCCAATGGCCCAGTTGTAGATCTATTGCCAACTTATATGCTATCAGAAGCCAGAAAATTTGACCCGAGCTTTGACAAGGGGCTTCATGTTACCCAATCACTGGTTTTTGAAGATCAATTAAGCAGTCTCTCGGTGTTACAATACTTGAATTCACCTAGACACTTATCCACCTATGCGTAGAAAACGTTTTGGGAACACATTCAATGTGCGTACAGATGTGGAGTGGAATTTTCTTGCCGGAGTCAGTTTCTTGATAGCTACAATGTCGTGGTCTCGCGCCGGATGGGTCAAGTCAAGAATGAATAGGTTAAAGTCATTCAGATTATCGCTTTCCATCAGGTGAGATGGTGGCCAAGCGCGAGTTTATCTGCAGTAATATTATAAAGAGGTAAATAATGTTTTTTTTTGTTTGTACGAGGCAATCTTTGAAAGTACTGGTCCTATTGCTAAACTTTTTCACCGATAGATAGCTGCTCTATATCTGATTGATATAGGCTATATTTTATGTACCTACGAGTGAAACCGCGGGTAAAAGCTAGTCAATAATAAAACATTAGGCTAGATTTGCAACCGGCGCTAACAAAGATATGAAAAAGCTAGGATGACTTTATCGCACGCAAAGCCGTTGTCTAAAAGTAAAAATGTCTGGTTACATAAAAGCAACTTAAACACCTCATACAGCTGTTACAACCGTTATAATAATAAAATACATCTCAGTCTACAAGTAAAGTTATCACATTTCCTGTAGTTCACTTTTACAACTTTACTAAGAAAAGCAATCCTGATTTCAGATTTATTCTTGAACTTGCGAATAGAACAAAATTGTGGAACAAGAATTCGTATTGTTATAAAATAATAGCATGGTTAATGAAATATTTAGAAGTTCCCTTTTATGAAAGTAGTCATCAAGTAATTTCACTCGTTGTGGGTGGAGCATGACTAAATTAAATTAAAATTTCTTTATTTCAGACCCAATAGTCCATAAATTGTTAGTGAATTAGTAACAGAAAGTGCTTATAATACTATATTAGCATTGTTAGTAACCTATAGCTAATTCTACCCAGTGTCTCTGGATGGGGCAATCCGGCCTGTCAGCAATCAAACTCGCTCATGTTTTTTCAAATGCCTCTTGCGTAATTCTTCTGAACAATCCCGCGACTCGGGCAGATATTTGGAGTAGAATGTAAGTTCGATAGATCCTTGAACTGATACGCTGGAAATTTCCACTAACGTATTTTAGCTCTTTTTGAAGATATTTCGGTAAAATACCACCTCATTTTGTATGGGTACAGACCTATAGCGTTGCTCTTCGGTTTAAAAAGGACTTATGACTCCGTAATTGTATATATTTGAATGTAATTGTTCTTCGATTTAAATGGGTAAAATAATGGGATATCTGAACAGTAAAACAATTTATGGAATATCTGTAGCGTCCCTTAGTAAAGAGGTTCCTTAATGCCAATATGTCTTTACGAACAAAAAAAAACCTGGTGGTCTATGTCTGACTTAGTAAATAAAAGTTGTTCTTTTATTTGTTTGTAAAAGCAGCGTCCAGTAGGGAGACTACTATATTTAATCATTGTAATGTTTGTCAATCAACTTTATTTATCGTAATTGTAAATAAATACTTGTATCTATATATATAAAAATTAATTCCTGTTTCCCTTGGTCACGCCATCACGCGTGAACGGCTGGACCGATTTCGCTAATTCTTTTTTGTTGTGTTTGATGTTGTGAGGAGAAAGTACTTTTGAAAAAAAAAATGAAAATTAGGGTAGTTTTAGGTAGAGTAAAGTAAGGTTGTGTAGGATAGAGTAAGGTAGAGTAGAGTAGAGTTGACAGCTTAAAACTAAAAGGTATCACAACATAACTATTAGGCGGTACGAAGTTCACCGGGTCAGCTAGTAAAATATAAATTAGGTACTAGCTAACCCGGCAAATGTTGCTCTGCAATATAAAATCATTTCAAAGATATTGAACGAAAGTATAAATATAAAACCTCATAGGAGCGATCGGCGGCAGCAACCCTTCGCGCCGGCGCCGGTTTCCGGTAAAGGCAATGGTCCGGAGCGAGCGATGGCAGGCGGTTGTCTCTTTCTGCGAAGTAGATAATAAAGTAGGCAGCCGCACGCATGAATAAACGGATTTTCTTACACTCCAGCTGCTGGGGTCCCGACCCCGATTTCCAGCCACCATAGGCGAGGGTTTGCGGACGAGCAATGGGAGGGAGCTTGCTGTCCGGACCGAGTCCGAGTTGTCGACAGAGCGTAGTGCTCCACACGTGCCTCAAAGAGATGTCAGCAATACTAGGGGCCCAGCAGGCCGAAACCTACTGGGACCATGAGTCGGCTTCGGTCGAGATATCTAAATATTGGAAGAAGAGAATCTAAAAAATTTAATCTACCAACATGTGCTATTTCGCGCTAGCTTTTATCATTCAATGAATTACTGGAAAACATGAAAATGAATATTAGACCGCGGCGCGCACCAATGTTTCCATTGCTCTAATCCGTCTGTCATGACTCAGAATGGCATATAAAGCGATTAAACATCCGATGCACGATACATACCCACGATATACCTATCGAACTGTTGAAAAATTATTATATACTAGCTTTTGCCCGCGGCTTCGCTCCCGCTCTACCCTACTATACCTTACTCTACCCTACTCTGCCTTACTCTGCCCTACTCTACCCTACTCTAACCTACTCTACCCTACTCTACCTTACTCTTCCCTACTCTGCCCTTCTCTACCCTACTCTACTTTACTCTACTCTACACTACCCTACCCTACACTACCCCAATTTACTTTTTATTTCCCTTAAAAACCTTTTCCTCTTTTCCTCACAATAACAAACACAACAAAAAAAGAATTAGCGAAATCAATTCAGCTGTTCTCGAGATTTGCGCTTAGCAACACATTTAGCGATCCATTTTTATATTATAGATTACGAGTATTATAATCTCTGGAAGTACTGGTCCGATTGCTAAAATTGTTTCACCGATAGAAAGCTGCTTAATGCCTGAATGACATAGGCTATATCTTATGTAGGTACGCGGACGAAGCTGCGGGCAAAAGCTAGTTATGTATAAGGCTTAAGAGCGAAAGGAGAGTTGATTATAATGAATTTGTCTGAATATGTTTATGTTTTCCAATATTTATTTGTGTCCTTTCATTGTTACAGGTAAGAAAAGCACTGGATGAAAAATCTAGCTGCTAAGAAAAACGTCACACAGATTTAATTAGGTATATGCAATAATGATCAAACGACATAAATGATTCCTCGGACTCTCAGATAGATATTAAGGTAATAAGTGGGCTTATATTTTAATGGTTTATTTTTAATGTCTACTTTTAAATGAAAATAACACAATATTCTCAAAAGTTTTCATAATATATAATATCGTCGTTGTCAAACCAAAACCTGTTATGTGCAAAAAGTATACGTTTGAGATATTGACAAAAGAAGTTTTCCTGAAAAATTTTACATGAGAGTTAATTTTTTGAAGTATTTCATTTCAAAGTTATTATTATTATACTTAAATTCGTTTGTATGATAAACACATAAAACTAGTAATTTATTTATTTTTTAGATTAAAGAGACAAAAAAAGCACATAGCCGATTTTAAGTAGTCAAGTTTAGGGCACATAACAGGTTTTAATAAAAATAATATTGAAATTACGTAAATATTAATGTTGACACATAAAAAAGATTATTAATTAGGCTTATATTTAAGGCAATCATAAATGGATGGTAGTCACGATATATAGATGGTTTAAATTCTTGAAGTTGATTAAACTTTGATTGAGTTATTTCCAATGGACCATCATACCATGTCGCAGGTTCAGGGTACTCTTGGGGAACCTGCCTTCGCTTCGGAACCATTGTATAATCTTCTGTATGACGGAGTTTGAAATACACATCGCCAGACGGCGTGTATCTAAAGGATCTGATGTCATTTACTATAGGATCACCCTCCCTTTTACCTGGTCCAATAGACTGGTAATTTGTTAATAGATTTTCATAATCTTTGAAAAAATCATAGTGAACCACTCTACTATCATAAGGTTGTTGTTTTTATTTGACAAATTTTTAGCTGCTGCTCATAGAAAATTTTATTCTGAGGCCATAGTTTTACAACTAGTGGTCATAAGCACAAAACAGTTCTTTGAGAAATAAGGCAGTGACCTATAAGCGTGGTCAAAATCTTGAAATCTCAGAAAACGGCACATAGCAGATTTTGGTTTGATAACGACGATATATATTTTTTAAGAATGTCAACTTTTTCTCAAGTTCTGGGAACAGTCTCTCAACTAAAATAAATGTTGTTCAGGTTTTTCTTGTTAGAAAAAATAAATAAAATAAAAACTGTTTACTCGACCACCTACTAGTTAGCTTGAACTCTGGTATTGACATCAAACAAACCAATTAGAGCTCTCGTTTTCTATATCTATTTGCTAAGAAAAATATAGTTTTTATATATTGTGACCTGCGGGGCTAAAAAGGTCACATTGGCAATTCATCTAAAAACGTGTAATCATTTCTCTAATTCCGAGCAGATCGTTAGCTAATTATTCATATTATGGATTGTACTAAAGCAGCCTATTTAGACCCGGAGTTCAGAGAAAAGGCATTAATTCTGTCTGTAAACGAAATACTAGCTTTTACCTGCGCCTTGTTCGCCTTGGTTTATCACTATCTATAGCTAGATCCATCCATCATCTAGAATATAAAAGTACGTACTTACATTATTTTTTGAAGTTGGCTAAAAACACTATGACAGTCAGTGTAATCTAATCAGCACTACCAGAGTCTACCTTTTACCATTAAGCGAACAATTTTTTTCTACATGTGGAAAGATACAAATAGAGAGGGGGGCTAAAGAAAAGATGGATGGATTGTGTGAGTGAGAGAAAATAAAACTCTATTTTATCTGTTCATGGCCAAAAAATCGGGTGCTAACTTCAAGTAAAACGGGATAAGGGCAGGAAAATGATGAGAGAACTTTCGTTAAATAAAACAATGTTTTAATTCAAGAGTACCTACTCATAATTCAAACCGTACACAATTCTTTCATGCACAACAAAACCTATATTATTATATTATAAAAATTTCTCCAGTCTTAAAAATTCCACTGTGTGTAAAACAGTGGAGTGGAACAATGAGCCGAGCCAAAAAGGAAGTACACTTGTTTTTCGTAGCCTCGTAGCCGCGCAGCATTGTTATAGACTACGACACAGTACTTCCATATGCCTAAAGGATTTTGCTCACTACACCGTATCATACCATGACCGTGATAAGAACGTAGTAAGCAACAACAAATATTTAAATTGAAAATTAAGAAAGTATGCACGCACTAGATCGTTATGTACGTAACCTGTCGGCTCCGACAAAAGATGAAAACACGTCAAACGGATGCACGCAGGTGGCAAACGGTGAATACGAGTTATAACCACATATGATGACCGTTATACGTTCTATGGGGCCTAATAGTCCATATGTCCGTATGTCATATTTCTTCCCGCACTTGATAAATTCCTAGCACGGCCATGGTATGATGATGCGACACGATGTAGGTACAAGGCAGACACTCTGGTCCTTTATGACCATTACATACTAGTTTGCTCACGGGGACTAATACCGACGGTTTTCATGCCAACATTAGCTTTACGATTATGCTATCGAGCTTACTGGCTGCCCAAAGCACTGGTGATTCAACGACAGTAAAGGCCCCTACAGAGTAAGTTGTAACTGTTTGAATGGTTTTGTCCGTTGTTTTGCAATTGACTTTGTCATTATTCGTGTTATATATGTCTTGTGGTTTAATATTGAGTAGAGAGTCGCTCCGGTGACATTGTCAACATTTTCTATATAGACCAAATGTGTCACCAACTCTATCAACAAACAACTCAGGGTTATTTGAAAAACACTGATAACCTGTCAGGACTGTACTACTAACATCATAAACAACTACTTTTGTTCTATGACTTTTAAAATTTTATCATATTTTTAGTTCAACAGATTTTCAGACAAAAATAAAAATATGTAGGGTTGTATAAAGTTTATTAAATATATAGGTGATGATGATTACACGAAGAACAGTACACAGAATACGGTTTGAATAGGTCTAGGTACAAGCAGGGCGCCCGCGACACAGTCGCGCGCGCACGTGCTAAATCTAAGGGCGTGTAGGGCCGACTGGCGACTTGAGGAGCGGGGTGGAGGTGCGGGTGGCCGGCGCGAGCTTCGCGCCAGCGCGCTAAACGCGGCGTAGACTGCGGAGATATTCTCGCTACAAATATTTAAAACGTTCTAAATATTACGAAATCTATGCAAAGCAAGCGATAGTACAATAGCGGAGATCGGGCAGCAGAGGTACTTTATGCGCTAGTGTCGCATCATACAGACGTAGGTACGTATATACAAATACCGAGTTGAAGTGTGTTAGATCCTACAAACGAAATCTTGAAGGTATGTTTTTGTAAATAAATTATGTTTTGTAAAATGTCATAGAACAAAAGTTGTTGTTTATGATGTTAGTAATATAGTACTGCAAGGTTATTAGCGTTTTACATATAGCCCTGTATACACAATTTCTGGGTACAACGCACTTCAACTTCACAAATTATATTAACACCCTGTATACACAATTTCTGGGTACAACGCACTTCAACTTCACAAATTATATTAACACCCTGTATACACAATTTCTGGGTACAACGCACTTCAACTTCACAAATTATATTAACACTACCGACTCTAGACGCTGCCGGCGCAACGAGTCCGTGTTCTGTGATGCTACTAAATAGCCCTCAGGGTATACAAACTGCATGCAAAGTGTCAAATGACAAATAAAGTGGCCGGAGTCACCGCCGCCGGCGACTCTCACGGTTCCGGCCGACCGACACGGTGGAACAATGTGCACACTCCATAAGTACAGCTTAATTTTACGCAGCAAAACAGGCACAAATATTCACATTCCCTTTGAAATCCCGTTCCATTTCATTTGTATTCGGATTCGGTAGGTATTCCGTATTCATACTTTAGTTAATTATTAAGTTTAATTTTCGTGCAAACTGTTACTACGCAACACGGTGTTAATTTCACATTCCTTTTGGTTAATTAATTTATTATCACGCGTATCTCGATGGAATGTTTGTGTTGGCTAATTATGTAAAATATAATATTAACTTCATTACATAGAAGAGAACAGAGTTTCTCTAAACTGTCGTCAATGAAATCTTCTTCTTCCTGCCCTTGTCCAGTTTTATTTGGGGTCGGCGCAACACGTTTTTTTCTTCCATTCTGTCCTGTCACTCGTCACGCTGTCACTAACTCCCTTCTTTCATATCACTTCTCACACCATCCATCCATCTTTTCTTTGGCCTCCCTCTCCCTCTCCATCCATCTACATGTAAATTCATAACTCTTTTAGCAACATGCTTTTCATATCTTCTCTTTACATGACCATACCAAGACAAACGATTTCCTTTCAACCTTTCAGTCACTGGCGTCATTTTCAAACTTCCGTCTAATATTACCAACGAAATACTCTTGGCATAGCCTTAGCTTGTTGTCGAGTTAATGCTAATCTTATCACGATAGCTCACCATGTCCTTGCTGAATCAATGTCGTTTTCTCCCTTTGCGACACGCGCCTGTCCTCAGCTGTTGCGATCTGCGAGCCAGTCGTTCCAGTAAGAGTCAAATTCATCACTTTCTCGTTCATTTTGTGAATATAAATTGTTTATAATACTGGTAAAAAGGTACACACGGTGTTTTGTAAGTTTTTTAGGTGGCTTCTCTCGCTGTAGGGGGAAGCGAGAGGATGTGTCAGACTTTTACTGACCAAAACCCATTATTATTCGTTTTTGACTTTCGTTCCAAGCCCCGGAATTCCCTTTTGGACAACCTATGGACACAATGTGTATGCGCTGCTGGCTGGGTCGCATACATCTTGAAATGACAGTCACTGATGGCCAAAGATCTGTTTTATTGATCACTTTTAACTACCGCGTAACTAATACTATATGAATGTAGCATAAATGATCACTAATGAATACAACTGTCTGTGAATGTTAATTGTGTTCAATCGCTTTACAATATAGTTCGTGTAAATAATAGCGAAAATAGTGCTGATGAATACATGACTCGTAAAAAAAAAACCGGCCAAGTGCGAGTCGGACTCGCCCATGAAGGGTTCCGTAGCAGCAAGTAACATAATATAAAAGTTTTTGTAATGTGTTGTAACTTTGATCGATGTTTTAATAATAGTGTATTTTTTCGGTTTATGACGCATTAAAAAAAAACTACTCACTGGATTTCGTTTAAACCAATTTTCGTTGATAGTTTTTATAGTAATGTACATCATATATTTTTTTTAGTTTTATCATTCTCTTATCTTGGAAGTTAGAGGGGGGGGGGACACACATTTTACCACTTTGGAAGTGTCTCTCGCGCAAACTATTCAGTTTAGAAAAAAATGATATTAAAAACCTCAGTATCATTTTTGAAGACCTATCCATAGATACCACACACGCAAGGGTTTGATGAAAAAAAAAAATTTTGAGTTTCAGTTCTATGTATGGGGACCCCCAAAATTTATTGCTTTTTTTCTATTTTTGTGTGAAAATCTTAATGCGGTTCACAGAATACATCTACTTACAAAGTTTCAACAGTATAGCTCTTATAGTTTCGGAAAAAAGTGGCTGTGACATACGGTCGGACGGACAGACAGACAGACAGACAGACATGACGAATCTATAAGGGTTCCGTTTTTTGCCATTTGGCTACGGAACCCTAAAAAGTAAACAAGTTGAAATATCATAGATAACTTACTTATACTCGTAGGTAGTGTTATAATGGCCAGTGAACCTCAAACATTTTATTAGCGCGTTTTTATTCGTTCTCATGTAGGCCTATCTACACTTAATAAGTTTGTTTTTTTGTTTGTAGGAGGTAATCTCTGAAAGCACTAGTCTCATTGCTAAAGTATTTTCACCAATAGAAAACCGCTTCATTACTGAGTGACCATAGCCTATATTTTATGTAGGTACACGGGCAAAAGCTAGTCTATACATATAAATAAAATTGGAATGTCTGTTTGTAATATTGAAATAACTGCTTTTTACTACATGCATATGACTATAACAAACATATTTTGGTGTATGTACCGTATATATTATATACACCAAATTATGTTTGTCCGGGCTAATCTCTGAAATGACTGGACCGATTTTGACGGGACTTTTTTTTGGAAAGTAGCTGATGTAATAAGGGTAATCCTTATTACATCAGCTACTTTTAAAGACTACATTTGTTTTAGAAAAAATAAATTCGAAATCCTGTAGTCCACGCGAACGAAGTCGCGGGCACAGTTAGTGTGAAATAAAAACATTTTAAATGATGAAACAATTTAACCTGTATCTAGAATCTCGGTATTGATTTCCGGAGAAGAAGAACTAGTATAAACTGATCTTCAACTGTTTCTAAGGAATCCATGATACAATAATATACAAACATTATTAAACCGTTAACCTCAATAGGTATGCTACTACAATTACAAAGTAGATCGAGCTAACCAGGTGAAAAGACAAAGGAGGGCTATACAATCAATTAAGTTCTCCAAGTGGTTCTGTTATACGTTTTATTTCTCTTGAAGCTTAACCTGTCTTAAGTCTTTCAATTTCGCATAGTCTTGAAAATGGACTTATTTTGTTACGTTTCTGATATGGACTTAGTGCGTAGACTAATGAGAATGATGAATGAATGACTGATGAATGATGGCCTTTGGTGTTAGCGTAATATTGTGATAATATAAGTTGAGAGCTAAGTGATTGTTCGAAAGAGTTGAAATGCAAAAGGCATCTGAAGAATACAAGCGGGTTTTGGTCAGTTATTCGTACCCTCCCTTTCGCTTCATTCAGAGCGGGAATGTTTATTGGACATGCCATGCATTTGGACAGTGGACATTGTAGATAGACCAAACTTTTAGATTTTCACTCAAATCCGTATCAAAACCGTAACGATATCGTAACGATTTAGTCGTTTAGACCATTTCCATATTCACATCCATCAATCCAGTTTGAACGACACCAATTTTAAAGTCGTTTGGTCAAAGAGTCGTTTTAAAAAAAAATCGGTATTACATTATCCTGGTAGAATACTTATTTATGTAACTGGAAATAAGTTGTCCAATAGAAAATTTAGTTTCGAGCCAGTTGAGTTGTCGTTCTGTCCAATTCCGATTAAGGAACACGTGAATACCGCTTTTGGATAGGACTTCGATCGAACGACTATAAAACTTCAACGGTATTTGGCTTGTTTGATTTTTCGTGAATCAGGCTACTGGAGCCTAAGAGCTCAAACACATGAACACGTTATGTCGTCGTAACGTGTTGTATGTGTTTGAGTCCTAAGGTCTCTTCGTCAATGTCAGTTTCAATCTTAAGAGATATTAGCTAAATTGATGGGGCCAGTTAAGGCTAAAGCCTTCCGGGGCTGCGGATTGTTCGAAGTAGTTGCCGCAACTCTCGCAAAAAGGGCAACTGATGAAACACTGTGGGTTTTAGTCAGAATCTGACACTTTCTCCTGCTCCACCCAGAGCGAGAGAGTTATTTAATGAATCCCCATGTAAAAGATAGCAATTTACTGGTTTTTGTCGTCAAAATAGTAAAGCATTAATTTTCGTGACTTGACAAGAATTAAAAGAGAATTAGAATTCATTAAAAGTTTGTATTCTCTCGCGGAAACATGTAATAGAAAAGTGTCCCACAACTCTTCTTGAAACTTGGTAATGTTTCGACAATCCGCCATTTCTTTTGCCACAGAAAGTTAGTAAGCTTGTTATAATATTTTAAGCGTAAAATTTGGAAAAAAAAAACATCCTGCGCGAATTCTTCTACTAAAATTACTTCCCGTTCGATTATACTCGTAATTTAGGTGTCTTTAAGACAAGAGTGAATAGGCTTTTAATAAACTTAGGCTCCTCACCTACAACAATTACATCACTGCTTACCATCAGGTGGGATCATAGTCAAGCACTAGTTTAAATCAATTAAAAAAAAAAAACAATATAGTACTAAAATATGCTCAACTTCCGAGCTATTTACCGCTACTACGAATATATACATGTTTCTCTTAAAGTATATTTGTTCCGCCCACGGCTATTAGCGGAATATTTCCCCTATACATACAAAGCATTCAGTTTACATACCGCACATAACTACACAATAGTTGAGGTTACGAATGAATTTACATATTGCATTCTAAACAAGGGGCGACCGCAAATATTACGTATATCTCCGCAAATATTTGCATTAGTGATGCCCCACGAGTTTTCCCGCTCAAGTCGTATTTGCTCACTGCATTCGACTCTCCAAAAATGTATAAATTGAGGGATGGATATGTCGCGGGTGAAACGTTACAGTTTCAGAGAGGGACCAATATTAACTCTCTTCTACGTAAGACGTAGCCACAGATGCATTTGGCTAAAGCGAGCGTGCCTCGCAAAATATGTGAGACGAAAATGTTGAGGCCATGTTTCTATTTGCAAACCTTCTACATTTAAACCACTTTTTCATCAGATGTATTCAAACAAATCATTTGTATAAATCACGAATAAAATGATTGAACGAATAAATTATTATAATCAAGACATTTCCATTCAGGATCATAATGATGTCTCCGTCGTGAATGTATAATTAAATATTTCAATTGACTTTACAATCTTTCTTGAGCACCATCAATGAATAACTGGGGCCACTTGAGCGGAATGTC
Source organism: Mythimna albipuncta (assembly GCA_929112965.1). Classification (NCBI taxonomy): domain Eukaryota; kingdom Metazoa; phylum Arthropoda; class Insecta; order Lepidoptera; family Noctuidae; genus Mythimna; species Mythimna albipuncta. The sequence goes on from OV815969.1 coordinate 17,678,481, forward strand.
AAGCATCCCCAATTCACACAATGCAGGCATTATTAAAATATTAACAAGTGTAATAAAGTGAGTGTTATGACCGGAACCCACGAAAGGTCAGGGGTTGTAATATAAAGATATTTTATAAGGGTTCAACTTGGCTAATAGTTTAGGGGAAGTGTGAACATGCTTTGAGTGGTCATTCGAGGGTAAAGCGGTCAGTAAGAACTTACGTATCGAGTATTTTATTTTTACTCGTTGATTTTAGTTGAAAAGTTTCCTCGTTGATATAAAATAAAAGTTTGTCCGTAAATGTTGCTGAAAAAGTTATTTTCTCATAGATCTCCGTCTTTGCTAAATAACTTAAAAGGTAGTTTTGGCATCATAAACAATTTCTTGATATATTGTATCTACCGTGACTATAAGCTAACATATACCTATTTAGTTTACTTTTTCGACTAAAAAAAAACATATTAAAATTGTAATAAACTATTAAGTTAAATTAAATGCTGAGGCCTCTTCTAAAGTGAGCCACTGGTGTCCACATGCCAATTGAAAGGAGAGGTAAAAATTAATCTAAGTATAAAATTATCACGTATCACCAACAACAAATAAAAACACAAATTCAGACGTAAAGCAAAAGCTACTGTTTGCAATATAAATTTCATGAAAAATATGTAAATAATGTGAGTGGAGAATGGTAAAAACTTTTAGCATTCTCCACTCACAATATTTTATGACATAATGTCACACTCCATCGAACACTGAAAATGTTTGATCAATTTCAAACTTTTTGCTCTCAATTAAATTGCAATAGCTGCTAGCTTAGTACGATAGTCAACTATGAAAGTGAAATTACAATACTTATTAAACGAAACCGTTCAACCAGTCGCTGTGAAATTTCATTTGGATAAATTAACCGTTCTAGACAAACGTAGCGATGCTAGTGCATCCATACTTAGCGTACAAATTGGGGCATTTGGTCTAGTTTGATTTTATTACAAGGCTTATGCAGATGCAGCTATTTCAAGCGGCAAAATCTTCCTAATTGTTACCTAATGATATAATTGTCTCGTTACCCAAGCTCACTGCACTTGTTACCCAAGCTTGAAAGTTTTCTCTTTACGTTGCTGAAATATTCCATTTTACTTAATGGTGCCGCCCGTTCATAAAGATTATTCAACCGTTTAATTCTAAGCTAATGTTTCAACACGACTCTCGCTTGAGTCTTTATTTAAGGGATTTTGCGTACCTATCGTAATAAATTTTCAAATCCACTTAAACCGAAATACAACACAGTACCTTTCTGCCAGGGTTGTGGCATTGTCCGAAAGAGTTACCGTGGCCTTTCAACAACGCAAAGGGCAAGTGACGGTACAAAGGTGAGTTTTAGTCAGTAATAGTCTGAAACTCCCAATCGCTCCACTCAGAACGCGTATCTTGATGATTTCCTAGTAAAAGAAAAGTACTTAAAAAGCTTTGTTATAATGCGTCGCCCACGTTTTGTATTTACTTATAGAAGGTATAAGCAGATAACGATTGCAATACTAAGTGGCTGTCAAATGTCGTATATATTGCTTGTGAGAAGGGTCAATAAAAGAATTTACCTTTCATCTTTCACGAGATTTACAGAAACATACGGTATTGTTATTACCGTTTTTATTGTGTCACCATTTCAAAAAAGGAAAACGTTTTGAACTGTTTAATTGATAAAAAAATGTCCCCTTTTTTGCAGTAAGTGTGGTATTCGTTTTCTAGGCGAGACGGCGGAAAGTAGCTTTACGCCTAGTATTACCAAATCTTGGTGCTCTTGACACAAAACCATTTAGCAGACTTTTTGCTAAACGCCCGCAGGCAACGTATCGTTAACCTTGGACGTGGAAATAAAATGATAAATAGTTGCACTTAGTTTAGAATTCCAATCTGGGCTAAGCATTAGATTCATAGTGTGATTAAATGTGAAATTTATTGGGCTTGACTACTTCAACTAAAAGGGTGCTCTTTGAATATGAAGAAAAATTGTTTCGTTTCTAAGATATTATTGCTCTTTTTAGGTGCTTTTGGTGTGATTACAATCCTGCAACATTTTAGCTCACACTAACATTATTAAAAAAAAAAAAAAAAATTAAAATCTAACATTGAGGATTCGGTTCATAATTACAGAGACATCAACGTAATATAGGAAAGATTCACCTCAATTTACATTTAAAATATGTTTCATGAAATAAATTTTATCAGACCTCATATCTCATCCTCAGAAGACCAAGACGTTAAACTGACACGTTTCTTCTTGAGTTCCAGTTAACGAGTTTTCCTGTCTTCATCTTTAATATTCACAGACGGTTTCCTTGGTGGCTGGCGCTGCTAGCTCCTTTAGTCAGATGAAACTTCGCTTCTTAATTTTTCCATGAATTCTTGATGTATCCGAGTTATACCTAAGTACTTTCTCCCAGAACTTCTTGCAAAGTTCTCAAATGTGTTTGTGAAAGTATATTTTAGTCACCACTAAAACTTTATCTGCGGTTTATCTGCAAACTAAAATGAAGTAAATCCCGGTGCTCATAAATTCGTTCGTTCATAAATCGTCTTCATACGAATCTGAGCTCTCTATAAAATTGCGTCTGTGGAGCTTGCATTAAAATCCAATGATTTTCGTATTTATTCCGGAGAGATGAACGTCTTCCGGGATTTATATAGATTTACTGGCAACATCGTAAATGCTTATTTATAAAGTTAAGCGGATATCTGACAGGGAGGCTTTGTTCCTTTAGTCATATATTGCAAAAAACTCATATAAATTCATGCATGTGCGTGTTCGTTTTTATTGTTTTCAACTTATTGGCACAACGTTACGTCTGTAAGCAACTATGTAAAACACTATAAGGCAGTGGCGTGCCTAGGGTTTCAAAATAAAGCAAGCCCAATAAAATTTTAATCGATTTCAAAAAAAGAAAAAATATGCAGCACCAGCAATACAACTTATTAGTGTGCGAACAGCCAACAATCCAACTAGTTTTATACACCGATCTATTAAATTTTCGTTTATGCGATTTACTAGTCTGAGAAATACACAGATTAGGCGTCGGTTTTAATGAAGAAATTAACGGTTTTTTCTGAGCAAAGTTTAAAGATTTTTCCTTATCTACGCCAATCAAAACTAGAAAGCATTTTAAATCCTCACAAGGTACAATTGCCTCCATTGTTGTAGGTAAGTCACCAAAACAATTGCATCACTGAGAAAATCTAAGAAAACAAAAAACAACAAACAGCAAAATAACAAAACATCTATTTTCCACTCAAGCAAATAAAACTGAAGTGAGTTGCAAACAGAGTTGCAGTGTTGTCATTTAGGCAATAAAAAGTCGCCAGGTATATGAAAAATCTAGCAAAATGTCGTAAATTTTTTATTTTTAATATATTGCTTGAATATTTAATTTCGTTGTTTTAAAAAGTCGCTAGTTTTTATTGTTGCTAAATCTTAAAAAAAGTTTCCAAACTCGTTAAAAATCTCCAAGATCTCACAACGTCGCTAAAACGGCAACACTGCAGAGTTGGCAAAGTGACAAGGTCACGCATACGCGAGCAACTTCATACGAATGCCCGGCTTAAATCTTCCATACTGATCGATTTGTAGACGCAAAAGGTCCTAACTCGTTATACGGCACGTCGCCATAGGTGCGAAAGAGACAGAGATAGTATTTGAAAGCCCGGTAAAAGCCGGCGCGTGTAAGCGAGATAGCTATATGTAAATGCGAAACTCTGCGCGCGAACAATCGCGATGTGTAGTAAGTGTGGCATACTTTGTGTTATTTTGATAAGAATTAAGCGCGCGAACATTTAAATAGTTCGGGTTTGATATTGATTCTTTTCTATCGAGCATTTTAGTAAGGCATGCCTGGCTTACTAAAATGATAATTGATTGGTCGTGTTCTATGAATTAGCTGAGGTTTTGGTAGGGCAAGCCTGGCTTTTTGGCTTGTATGGCGGGCACGCCACTGCTATAAGGGTATCTTTAGGGCCAACACTGCGTTAAGCGGACGTCGCGCGTGTTTCGTGTGCGATGGTATCCGTAGCAGAAACCGGATTATTACCTGCGAACCTCGCTATTTCAACTTGCAGGAAATCGTGTCGACAGAGAACTTTATTGTATTGTATTATATTATTACTTTATTGTATTATACTTTATTATATACACCACGTCGGACCACTTTGCATGGGAACTCGCGGGCGCCTGCTTAATGCATCGTTGCCCCTTAGATCTCGCTTTTTCTGCTATGCATCTAAACTACTGCTTCATTGTTTGATCTTATTATTTACCTTTCTCGTCATTACTTTTGTAGGATTATGTGTAAGAAGTATCTTACAAGTAAACTCAAGTTTAAGGTTTTTCAGTAGTTAAAATCATTATTTAGAAACGTTCTTATTTGAAAGTAGGTGACCAATGCATGGCATAACAGGGTAATTGATTACGCCTCTAACATGAATCATCATGGTATATTGCATTTGAATATTCTTCCTATGAGGGACAAAAACTGTCTCATGGCGGCACAAAAAATTAAAAACGCTGATCTTACCTTCGAAGATATATTCTCGAACTTAGGTACTAGCAGCTATATCTATGTAATATATCGAAAGTATCTGATATTAAATCTACCAATGACGTGACTCGATACGAGAATGGCGGCTTACCTGACTTTGCCTCAAGATATTGTATTATTTGTTCGTCTTATAAAATATTAGAGAGTGTATTTTCCTTCTAACGTGAGGAAAAGAAACCGATGGGTACTATCTCTAAAGCATATTATATACTAATCCAAATTGTAATTAGGTAGTAGGCAATTTGTCAGAATGCATGTTTGTTAGTCTTTCTGCCGAATACTGAAACGCTCTTCAAATCTATCATCCAAAAGCTACTTAAATATACGCATCCCTAAAATTTCAATGGTATATACAAACCCCGCTCAAGGTGTTGCACCGACCCCAAATAAAACGGGACAAGGGCAGGAAGAAGAAGAAGATACAAACCCTGCTCAAGCAGTTAGAAACCATGATCAGAAGCACTACCACGTGCTCTTAACGTGATCCGTTTGCTAACCTAAACTGAACTGTTAAAGGGATGGAGCTTAAGGGGTGTATACCTCCATCCCTCTTTCTCTCTTGCGTGCTTTTTAACACATCATGGTAAGGTCCCTGACAGGCAACACTTAAATATTTAAATCATGGCAACATTACACGCTCAAACGGCAAAACTTATGAAACTTGTCCCACTGCTAAGCCATGTCTGGCCTGTAATGGCCCGGGATGACTGGCCTGTTGGTCCAGTGGATAGTGGTCCTGACTGCTATACTGGAGGTCGTGGGTTCGATTCGCACCAAGGACAAATGTTGGTAGATAGATAGATATATTCTTTATTGTACTTACACCAAAAATAAAAATTATAATACGAACTTAAAATTAATAATGTGTCACAATGGACGGTCTTATCGCTACTATCGATTTTGTACAGACAACCTTTGGATGATGTTGGTGTGATGACCATGATTATTCGTTCTGTGCATAGAGTGTAATTAATCTACAATATGCATGTATTTACAAATATATAAGTATGTTTATCAGTTGTCTAGTAGGTACTCGTACCATAACTCTGTTTAGATGGCATTGTGTGAAGATCATGGGAAAAAAATTGTCCTGGAATAGATCATAACATACTGTTAATTCCAGGAGCCTCCTCATACCTTGGGAAAATTATTCGACTTCCACGAGTACGAAGCCGTTGGCCGAAGCTAGTTAACAATATTTCCCAATTAACAGAGGCCTCACAATATAATAATTCCGTGTTTAAAATTATGCGCATTATTAACCACTTCAATTTAATTGGGTTCACCGCAGTTGTTCGTCGGGACGAATTTTCGGCCTGGAAATGTCTGTGACTTACCTGCGGTATTTTATAATAAGGTTAAATTCTGGGAGGAACTAAGCTATCTCTGCGAACGTAGGAATTGTACTGAGGGATTATTTGTTTTTATCTTTATTTTAAATAAAGATAAAATCAAAGAAACAGGAGGTGGACGATGACAGCTGCGCCTCAGTTTCAAACTATTGCAGCTATCATCGTACATAAATAAATTTTTATATTTATATCTAGTTTCAAATAAATATTTTTTTATGATTATTATACTATCTATTTTCTGTAATATAAAAATGAATCGCTAAATGTTTTGCTAAGCGCAAATCTCGAGTACAGCTGAACCGATTTCGCTAATTCTTTATTTGTTGTGTTTGTTATAGTGAGGAAAAGGTTCTTATGGAAAAAAATTAAAGTTAGGGTAGTGTAGGGTAGAATAGGGTATAATAGGTTAGAGTAGGGTAGAGCGGGAGTTTAAGTTTCTAGCTCGTTGTCTAATTTTGTAATTGTATGGTATTCAGTATATCATCTTCCTATCCTTTTTACCCATAACACAAGCTCTGCACAAGTCTTGGTACTAGACGGCGGCGCTGTGTGATAGTTGTGGAGTATTATATTATTATTTTCCCAACTAGGTTAGGATCAGCTTTCAATCTAACCGGATGCTGCTGAATACGGGTGTTTTACGTGGATCGACTCACTATCAGACCTCCCTTAACTGATAGTCAAACTTTCTGACATCTGACTACCTGTAACGACTGTCAAAGATCTACGAATGACTACCAGGTCTAATGGCTTTGCGTGCTTTTCGATGTACGGGATATTCATTAAAGAGAAAAATCAAAAATATAAGTTTTAATGTATAGCAGTCAAAATGTATTTATTATAGGTACTTATTCTTTATTGTACATCACATCAACAAAAATGATACAGGACAAACACCACAATAACAATCAAATAATTTATTTGTTAAGTACGTATAAATGTTGCAATCAAGTATAATAAAATAAAAACACGTTGGTTTTCGTATTTTTTTAATAATAAAACCAACGTGGTACCTATCTACTTATAGATAGTTATATATAAGTAGATAGGTACCTATAATCCTTACAAAAAAAATGTTTACGTGATGGGTACCAAAAAAAAAACTACAAACAGATCTTTTGAGTAAATGTTAGTAATTTTTAATGAGTTTTAACACGTTAAACGTATTTCTGATGAATTCTTGCTATCAGAACTCCAGTTTTACGATGTGTTACGAGATTTTGAAACCCTAGATTAGGTACATGACAAATATGTACATGTTTCTCATGAAATCTAGGGTTTCAAAACTATGCTATAACCTAGGAGTCTTTATGAGTAAAAAGGTCTAGGCAAGCCTGCTCCATCTTCTGCCACATCATCGCTTACCATCAAGTGAGATGGTGGTAAAACGCAAGCCTAACATCTAATATTAAAAAAATGCTTATGGAACGCCCATTAAAATTTATTTACCCATAGTTTTTTTTTTAGCCCTTAATTTCCGTAAGTCCTGTTTTTATGAACGTAATCAAGAGAAAAATAATAACGTTATATCTCCTTCTCTCTTTTCTAATTAATTTAGAAGTAAGCTTCATTATAACAGTACACACAGATACGAGTATATCGATCTTGAACCGCCCACGAATCTGAGGGCTTTACCCGACTAAGAAGGCAGGGAGGTACCATAAGAGGTAATGTGTTATTATTTTCGTCTTGTATCACCTTTTGTATCCTTCCGCTTCAAGAACCTTATTGGATTGATGGAAAATCCGTCGTATTAGATTATGTATTACGCGCTGATCTATCCCTTTTCTATTTTACTTGTAGTCGAGCAAAGAACTTATTACTTTTTGTTTCGATGGGATTCTTACGTAATATGTCAAATGTCGTTGAAAAAGGACGACAAGTACCTATAATCTTTTTGGTTTTTGTGTGGGAAATCAAACAAGTTCTTCCGTTATGTGTGAAGCGAAAGGTAGTGTCAAACTTTTACAACAAAATTGATAGGTAGGTAAGTACAGGAAACAATCTCATGTATGTACTTCACTTTTATACCTACGCTCGGTGGACGCACACTAATGAGCGTTTGAGCCGGAACTGTTCGACGAGCGGGCCGAGACGCTCCGAGATATCGTGTCCGTGAGCGGTGTCTATCTGTGCATTGCTCAACCGCGCTTTGTATGTAGATTGACTTCTGTACCTATATATTTTGTGCTTTTACTGACTAAAACCTTTCCCTGTGGCTTCAGTTACCTTTTGCGTCCATACATCCCCTTTGCGTACATCAAAAATATCGAGACATGCGTAGCTAGTCTTTAATAAGTTCCGTTCTAAGTACAACGTTCTTTTAGTTCCTCTCAATATAATAAATATTTTAAACCTTGAAACCGTGAATACATTTCTTTTACCGTATTACAGTTTATACTACGAGTAGTACGGGAAACAGGGTGTAAGCTAACAACCCTATTAGACTTAGCTAGTGAAACAGTTGTGATTTATATTATTGTTGGCAAGTTGTTAGTTATGTAAGTACGCAAATAAGGATTTGTTTTTTATTATTATATATAGCCAAATTGATCCCATAGTAAAAATTGTTATTATTCACGAGTATTATCAGGTTTTCAGGTTTCGTATTCATTAAAATGAGTAAAACGCAACCAAGTGCTGCTCGTAGTCTCACACATAGAGATCCGTACTGTAAACCGAAAATATCACGTCTTTTATTTGGTATGATATTTCATTTTTAATAACTTAGCCGTAATAGAAATAAATACTGAAAACATCAAATGTCTACCTATTACAGTTCATGTGATAGGTACAGACCGTTGACAGATAGATGGACCGATAGCAATAGCTTGGTAATAGCTTCCATTGATTACCCTTCGGCTACGCAACCCCAAAAAAGTTAGTCTGAATTTAATAGCTGGCTATATATTACGTCAGCTGGTAAAGTTGTGATCCTATTTCTATAAGGTTGGCACACCACAAAGTGCCACTTAATGCCACGACGGAAGCTCAAGTCACGTTTAAAATTTTACCGATATGGGTTGTGGTAGTATAAGAGGAGTGTGCCATTGACGGCAAATATATCCATGCAGTTTTGAAAACTAAAAATATATACGTATTTACGTTCGTAATTATGAAAAGTGATATTTCATTAAGTTGAAAATTGATCCAAAGCGGATTTGTGGTATTGTTTGAATAAATGACCGCATTTAATCGAATAATTTACACATACAAAAGCATAAATTAAATATGTTAATTCATTCCAATATATCATGAATTGATAGGGCAATAGAGAGAGCTATGTTCAGAGTTTCCTTGCGTGGTCGAATTAGAAATGAACATATCGGCAAGAGAATCAAGATTACCGACATAATACAAGGTTAGATGTTGTCGGACAGTGCTTGAAGCCGAAGACCGAAGGCAAAAGGTAGATCGAAGACCTGGTGAAGTTTGTGGGAAACTGATGGATGCGAGGCGCGCATAACCGGTCGTTGTGGGATAGGCCTATGTATGTCCAGCAGTGGACGCTTTTCGGTTAAAGTGATGACCTTATCATTAACTGCTGTTATAATTTGCTTTTCACGTAAATAATACCTAATCGATGGTAAGTTTCCATAAAAACATGTTCTCTTTCTATCTAATTTCCACATGGAAACATTTTTGAAAACATTGTTTACCGGTTTGTAGTATATTGATATGATCTTGAACTATAACGGTACTACTATAACATTCTGATACGATCTTGAACTAGTCCCAAAGGCTTTAAGAATTTGCATATCCGATGTACATAGTTGCTATACCCAAGGGTGTGATCATGCTGATAAGGTCGTAAGTGGAACGAGACATCTTGCAACTCTGTTATCGATCATACTCAAGAAACAAGCAATTTCAAGTCTGTTGAATATGAAACTTAGAACGTTGTAGGATGTTATGATGTTAAAATATTGTATAGGTAGTAGCTTGTATATAATCTGTAATGAACCCTGTTTTCCCTAGGGTATCTACCACATATCGATGTACCTATATCTTGACGCCAATTATACCAATACTAGCTTTAGGCTGCTTGTACACGCTAAGGGCTGATACACACCGAAATGGTGGCGGCGGGCAGCGACAAAAGAGGCCAGCGGACTCAGCGGCGGCCGCTAGTAAGAACACTGACAATACGCTCGTGGCTGCGTGCCCTTATCAAGCGATAGTGGTCTTTATAGGATGAGATAAAATTTAAAATTATTTCACTCTAAAAGTGCTCAGCGCGTTGCTGGCCGCTGTCGTTTCGTTATGTATGGCCCCTGAGAAATTTCACCCTGTCTACTACAGAGAGGACCAGTTCGTAATTGGTTAATTTTTTTGGTTATCCTCACATCGGAATGCCTTAGTAACAAGATAATCTTATCACATATATGATAAGAATTTTGACAGATTTTGGCACGAAAAATTATCGTGATAACTTCGCGCGTCCGCTCTGGCTGACAAAAATTTATTCTTGGTCAGTGCCAAAGCAGTGTACACAGTTCGTATGTAGAAACGACACGAATTCTTACGCATATAGCCCTGGTGACTTTTCTTAATATGTACAAGCGCCCATAGGCGCCTCGCCCACGGCGACTTTTTGTAGCGATGTTGTCGCGAGTTCGCTTCGATTCAGTCGCGATGCGTTCGCTAGCTATTTGCCCTCGCCCGCACCACGATTCTCAGCCGCGATAAAAACGCGTTACTGTCGCGATACAAACGGGAGTCAGCAACGGCACAAAAAAGCCACACTTGCAAGATGTAGATACTCCGTAGAGGCAATTGTCCGACACAGTCGGTGGCGCGTTTGCCTCGGTACAGCCGCAATGCTGTAGCACGTTAGTAGCGCGTTCGCATCGCTTCTGAAGGTGTGCTGCAAATGCGATAAACACGCGTTAATAACGAAGTAGTCGCGCGTTTGCGAAATGCGCCAGCATCGCTACAGAAAGTCGCCGTGGGCGAGCAGCGTTATAGTTCTATAGTTCATGTATTAATCTGTCTAGCCTTTTCCAAACTATGTTGGGGTCGGCTTACAGTCTGACTGGAGCAGCTGAATACCTGTATTTTACATGAAGAGACTGCCAATCTCACATATACCACCCAGCAGGTAATTGGGTAACAATATTATCGATTAGCAATTTAACAAGACGAGTTTTCATGTTCATATAATACGAGCAAAGTTACGTGTAGAAGTTGTTTGCCGGGGGGCAACCGCTGTAATTTGATCTTAAAATACCAATTTCGAAACAGAGTGGGTTTCAGAATATTCTTGTAATTCTCAGGTGTAACTTGTGAGTAATTTAGAGATTAGATATGTCAATACATGTGTAGGTGTGTAGGTACCTACAGACGGTACAGCCTGTAGGGAAAATGTTTTTGAGTCGGAAAATCATTTAATAACTCCTTCCGCTGTGGGTGGGTGGAGCGAGAGGTGGTGTCAGACTTTTACTGACTAAAACCTTTCAGTGGCCCATTGCGTTCCACGGTTACAGTGATTCTTCAAACTGTACTGACTGTGAGAAAGTTTTTTTTTTAATGGTAAACTCATTTTTATCCGTACACTTCTAATAAGGTTCAGTTGAAAACAAGCGTCAGATCTCGTAGTTGTCTGCCATTTCCGCTGAACTGGACCTTTTTGGCGCAGACGTGAGACATGCAATTTTAGTGTTTTTGATTTTGCTATCTTAAATTTTAAGGTTTTTTTCTACACTGTTTGTGCACCAAATTATGTTATGACAACCCCCGCTCATGGGCGGAGCGGGACATAGTGTCAGACTCTTACTGACTAAAAAACCCATCCCGTTCCTTCAAGCCTTCATACCGGAGCTCGAGCGAAAAAATATTTATGTTTCTTTCTTTTGCCGTTTTGCGCGGATGTGACGCATATCTTACGTGCTACTTTTAGTCGATATTGTTATTTATTTTGGTTTAAGGTATGCGCCATGTTTAACGTGAATAAACACTTTTTCTTTCTTTCTTTCTTTCTTTTTTACAAACATTGGTCCTGGGTGAGAATAGAATCCATGACCTCGGCACTAGATCAACAGGCCAGTCAAAATCTGAATCATAAACCATAACGATGGCAACTAGTAATATCTTTCATACCTTCAAACTTTCACACTAATGTAGTCGGAACTCTGACACATAATCCCGGTTAAGTGTGTAACTTACGGATTCATTAGACTATTTCGGCGCTCATCATACAGCGATTAGCTGTTGCCACGAGCTTTATTACTGAATTATTAAGCGTTAATCTCCGTAACTGGTGAACCGATTGTTATTAAACGAGCTGTTAACATAATCCTTTTTTTAGACCACTTCCTATTACGACTTACTTAAGATTATTTTTATTGTTCTTTTGTGTACAATATTTCACTGGTCTGCGCTGTTCTTACATAATATCTATCAATATTGTAATAACAACCACATTTTTAAAAGAGTAACCATGGAGTTTCTTGCCGGTTCTTCTCCATAGGAAACGACCAATTTGGAACCGTGCACTAGCTTCTGATGTTTTATAAGTGCCCTTAAAAGCCTATGTGAAATAAAATTTTCGATTTCTGACTTTGATTTTATTTATTAAAATTGTATACACTAGTAATAAACACTACAAAGGCGGACTTAATGATTTAGGCATTATTTACTAGTCGTTTTTTTTTTGTGTAATATTTGCTCCCGTTTGAGGTGTAGCAAGACGGCGTTTCAGACTTTTTCTTGCTTAAATTCACCGGTGTTCTTTTTGGAACTGGAACCCTACCATACCTGGAGGGTAAAACGGGGGACCCTATTACTAAGACTCCGCTATTCGTTCGTCTACGGCAAAAAAATACACGTTTGCTATATGGGGTGTTCCTACACAACACATGATTTTATTTAACGTTTTTTTTAACGGGTTTGGCGCAATGTTATCTATACATCTATACATATAAATACAATTGGAGTGTCTGTTTGTAATATTAAAATAACTGGTTTTTACTACATGCATATGAATATATATATGGTAAATAGGTACATCAAAATAACATTTTTTACAATTTTTGTCGGTCTGTCTGTTTGTCTGGGCTCTGAAATAGCTGGACCGATTTTGACGGGACTTTTTTTGGCAGGTAGCTGATGTAATAAGGAGTAATATAGGATACTTTTGTTTTAGAAAAAATAAATTCAAAATCCTGTAGTCCACGCGAACGAAGTCGCGGGCACAGCTATTTAAGAATATATTGTGCAATTCCAATGCACACTCCTAGATGCTCAAAACTTTTTACTCGACAAGTGCGTCATGCCAATGATCTTCTTGGCACGTTTCTTTGTAGACTCGTCCCTAATATGAGAGCATTATTGTCTGTTTAATTGGGTAATTATTAGGGTAAAATCAAATCTGATGTAATCAACGCTGGTTCAATAATCAAGGTTGATTAAGAATTATTGATCGTTGTTTACTAGAAGAAGAACCTTATAAAAAGTATCTAATATAAGTATTTTTAAAATAATTAAATATTATACAAAATTCCCAAGTCGGTTGACTATACTTGAACTTGCGCTTGATAAAGGCTTCATATTCCGAGGCTACGGTAACTTTCGAATATTCCAGCAGCCCTAGCGGTGTTAACATAATCCTGCAATAACAATATTTGTACTCTACCTATACTTCCACCTAATTACAAGACAGAACCATTTTGAAATTCCATTAAAATTTCAATCTTCAAGGGTTTTTCGGGTCATTCATCCTTTGCTTATTGAAATGGGGGGTTAAAAGCGTCTTTAGAAGTTATGTGGATCCTTTTATGAAGGTCAGGTATCCAATTCATTTTTACGCCAAATAACGTAAATGTTAATTTTCTGAATGGAAAAAAACAACTAGGGCATGCAGTTCTTAGGTATATTCAGACAGTATCCACGAGTATCCACCCTTACATTGTTGAAACCTCTACGATCCGGACTATGCATTCCGCCTCGTCGTTTATACTGCGTACATTGAAGGACTGGAACAATTTGCCTGCTACTGTCTTACAGTTCGATTATAATTTGAATATCTTCCAAGCTAGAGTGAACAGGCTCTTAATAAACTAGTGCGCCTCACCATCAACGTTTGCATCACTGCTTACCATCAGGTGGGATTGCAGTCAAGCACTAGTTTATATCAGATAAAAAACAATCCAGACAGATTCGTAATCATCATCAATTCAAGTGTAAGACGTCCATTGCTAGACAGGCTTTTTAGTATCGTCGCCACATAGACTGATCCTTTGTTCTTCGAATTCAGCGCGCCAAATTGCAATATCAGTACACCTTGTAGGAAGTCCTTCAACGCATCTTCTTCCATACAAATAATATGTTGGTAATTAATCCATCACTCTGCTGATTGATCTTGGCAGTTCCTCAAAAACTGTTTCACCATTCAAAACAGGAAGACAGAAACAATACCATATACAACACACAATATTATTTTACTCTTATGTCAGTAACTTACTCTACTTGACAATTAACGTCACTCATTCACATACTCCTGTAACATAGCACATATACCTACTCTAAGTAGGTTTATACATAAGTACAATGCCTTCACAAAGACGGTAGTCGTGAACTAAGACACCTATTAGAATACTCAGCACTTCGCACTCGTGTGAACGCTACGTAAAGCTGTGCACAGACATCGCGAGGCGTGCGTTGCGAATGGTTTGTCTCGCATGCCTCGGGCTGTGTGGACGTGTGTGCTCACAGTAAGCATTCGCTTCGTATGATCGTTGCGAACGCCGCCTCAGCACGAGCCGTACGCTCCGTATGGAGGGATAGATGTTGTTTGCGTTTTCTACTGACGAACACCGTGCGTGGTGGTTTTCTGTGGCTTGAGCATGTGTCGTTCGGGACGTACGCATAAATGAACCGTCGTATGTCTCAGGTTGAGACATGCGTTACGAACCATTCGCGACACACGCCTCGCGATGTCTGTACGCGACTTTAGGTTGAAGGGCGAGGTAGGCTTTCCGTGCGACGTACATTCCCATATCTTTAGATTTATGTGCGGCCGCAGTTGCGTATTATTCATGCGTAGTGATGTCAATGTGTTGACGGATGTGTTGCGATATTATCTTTCGACACAACCGAAAATGCGAGGTTTTCCTC
Source organism: Mythimna albipuncta (assembly GCA_929112965.1). NCBI lineage: Eukaryota > Metazoa > Arthropoda > Insecta > Lepidoptera > Noctuidae > Mythimna > Mythimna albipuncta. Next base: position 17,693,515 of record OV815969.1, read on the forward strand.
CCCTTTTTTCTAGGTATACACGACTAAACATTATTCAAAAACTTAACGACTATAGTATCTCCTAGCTAAATATCTTAAAATATGGCGTCAAAAATTCTGTGCCGCTGTTGACTGGAAATGTGGTATGTTGTATGGTAATGCTAAATATTTGGCATGATGTAAAAATTAGCCCTTGGATCAAATGTCACCTAGGCGTTAGGATAAATCTTTTGATGTTACTTTTTCATATTATGTTTCCATTTTCTTAATAATTTAATTTACTTCTAAAAGTAAACCAATGTGTTTAAATAACCTATCCCCTCTTTTAGATGGGAAATCATCTAATAAATACCCTCAATCACACTATGGTGGAGCTGTACGTGTCAGATTTTTACCGACTGAAACCTCAACTATGGTCTTGCAGTTTCCGTTCTTCGACTATGTTTAGATAACCTCTTCAGAAGTCAACCCATGGCCCTGTTTCGCCCAAGCAGGTCCACCTCCACCGTGTCCTCCAGGCGGTCCACATAATGGTGACAAATAACGTACCCCTCGCCAACGCTAATTACGGAATTCTTAAACAAAAGACACCGCGCTCGCGCTCTACCAACAATTCTGCTTCCGTAACTGCCAATTATTGTGCTCCTAGATGCAGTTACAACAAAGTCACTGACGGACGAGTTCATTTAACTTAAATTAACCTTAATTACACTACTATTGGCAAGATGCTTGCCAAATTCTCAAGTTAATGTTTCGCAAAAATATGCAATCTGGAGATTGGAACAAGTTTCTCTTTTTGTAGCTTGGACTGAAGTGATAATGGCTAGGAATTTTTAAAAAGTGATGAAAAAATTGCCGTTGGAGCCGAAAAGTGCTGGAGTTCGTACCGAAAAACGCAGCGTTGGAAGGCCTACAAGGTGGACCGATGAACCGGTAAAGGTTTCGGGAATCCGATAGATGTGAGACGCACAGGACTGTTCATTGTGGCGACACTTGGGGGACGCCTATGTCCAGCAGTGGGCGTCTTTCGGCTGATATGATGATGATGATGAACCTTAATTACACTGCTGTTGGCAAGATGCTTGCCAAATTCTTAAGTTAATGTTTTGCAAAAATATGCAGTCTGGAGATGGCAACAAAAGTTTCTCTTTTTGTAGCTCGGACTGAAGTGATAATGTCTACGGATATTTAAACAGTGATGAAAAAGTAACGGTATTAAATGTGCAGCAGTTAACCCTTTAAATGCTTTCGTCGGATAAGTCCGACGAGAGTTTTCGTGTCCTATTCGCTAGTATGATAAAATAAATACTCCAGAATACATTGTAAAAACATTCTGTTCGTCTGATCGACACATTTAGTTCTAAACATATGGATAGGTAGGACGTGTTTACTGTTCGACATTTTGAAGCTGAATGCCTCAGTACAAAGAAGATCACGTGAATAAACACTTTCTTTCTTTCTTCTTTCAATTTTACGTACATATTAAACAATCATTAAAAGCGTTGTTTGTTTTACGACTGGGTGTTCAATCTCGTTCAGATCTTCAATCCCCAAAGGTGACAGAAGAGTTGACGAGATGGGAGTATTTGGTTGTGGACAGTGGCGTAACTATAGGGTGGCAAGGCTGGCAAAATGCCACGGGCTCCTGCCCCGGTTTTTTTTTTTTTCGATGGCCCCTGCCCCGGTCGGTCCGAGAGACCTTGAGTTCAGAAGAAATAAATCTACAAAATCAAATCAATTATTAAGATTTTTTAAACGCATTCATAAGAAAAGGATCAATTTCTAATTCTGATACGCCACTAGGAAGCCTACGTTCAGAGACGAAATATAAAAATCCTTGTGTATTGGAGACTTACCGATTTATTAATAAGAAAGAATATTTTTCATCTGTACTTCAGTGATTTATCAAAATTAAATTACTAAGTTGACGCTTTTCCTGGGGCCCCATCTAATGATTTTGCCACGGGCCTCAGATGGTATAGTTACGCCACTGGTTGTGGATGTGCAACTCTGCTGGAATAAACGCGAGAGTGTTTGTCGGATATATTCGACGTAAGGAATTTAAAGGTTAATTATTTTCTACAAACATTGCGTAGGTAGGTATATTGCCTTTTTAATATAAACGCTTCTGTTAATTTACTAGCTTATTATGCTTACTTTTGTACCTATCTACATCATTTTAATAACGCATGTTTGCCGTTTTTGATTAAAAATATAATAGTGAGGTCGTTTTATATTTATGTACTAGCAGTTACTCGCGACTTCTTTCGCGTCGAGTTTAAGAACATTACTTTTATAGGATATCGTGTATCCATTTCGGAAATTTTCCTTCACCCCTCGAAGTAATTAAGTGCCGCCCCGTGGGAAAATAGAATAGAAAGAAATAGAAGAAAACACCGTCAAAATATTTTCATACGTTTCGAAGATGTATTCCATATTTTGAAATCCTGTACCTACGGGAAAAGAAGCCTAAGGTCGTTCTTGTATCACCAGCTATTCGTCATTAAAAGTTCCGTCAAAATCGGTCTAGTCGTTTAGGAAATTGACCAGTTTGTACATTAAGATAAAAAACGTTCACATTGCGTTTTTATGTGGGTAAAAACTGTTACAAATAGACACTTCCCTTTGTTTATATGTACCGTCTTCTTCCTGGCGTTGGCGCAACACGTTTTCTTCTTCCATTCTGTCCTGTCACCCATCACACTATCACCAAACGCCCTTTTCTTTCATATCACTCCTCACACAATCCATTCATCTCTTCTTTGGCCTCCCTCTCCCATTATTTATGTGTATTTAGGTACTCCCCATTTATTTATATGTATCTGAATATTTGTAAATGTGGTACTATGAAACACAAATGATTCCGCGTAACGTATTCACAGTAACCTAACCACACATGAAAATGAAATTCGATCCAAACCAAAGCTTGAACAACAGAATGATTAATCATTTCATTTCACGAAATGGTGAAGTACATTATCATCGGTAATGATTTAAATGAACTGTAATCACATTCATGACATCCCATTAAGTCAACAATACTTAAGTGGTGGATTCTAGAGTGGTGACCGGGTACCGGAAGACGCAGCGTTGGAAGGCCCCGGACTAGGCTGACCGATGTCCTGGCCAGGGTTGCGCGAATCCGATGGATGCGTGACGCACAGGACCGGTCGTTGTGGCGAAGCTTGGGGAAAGCCTATGTCCAACAGTAGAAGTATTTCGGCTGAAATGATGATGACTTACTAAAGATAACGCCTTCGCGGTAATAAATTCGCTGAATGGGTTTTTTTGCTACCTTAATCTGTCCCACTCCTGAGCAAAGATCTTCGTCCATTCTATCCAATTTCATCTTTCTAGTTTTGGTGGTACCATGCTTACGTATCATAAAATCACTGTGTTCCACTTCGTCTGTGTGTGTCTGAACGCGATAAACTCAAAATATACTAATCGGATGTTCATGTGGCTTTCGTCGATATCGATATGTCGTGACCAGATCTTAGAAATTGATCACTTCATGATATGGCCAACTGAAACTGACCAGATCGTTTAAACATTAACATTTGACATTTATGTCAATCCTCACCTATCTTCTTTAGACCTTTTATTGTAGTAGAAATCCTGCATCAATGATATGGCATCAATGAGTTCGTAAATTATCTGTTCGTAGCAACAAACACTAAAGAAGATCCAATTCCATGAGAATCCCATTGACCTTCATAATGACTCTCAACTCGACCTTTCAATCATTTTGTAGTTTAACGCGAACCTCCGGCTCTGTAAGGGCTGCACAAATGACCAGCATCGAAGTTTTGTCTACAAAATCTACAAATATTCACCCGGCAAAACCCCATTAAACAAACCCGTCATCAAAGAAATCGGTCAGATTTTGAAAGAGAGACAATCCTTGAAAGCAACAGCAAATTTTAATTCGCAAATGAAAGAGCTTTTTATATGAATAAAATTCCCACTATAAGAAAAGAAATCAACAACATTCCTACTCAACTTCGAAGACGCGTTTGAAGAGTACCAGAGCTTCCCATGCCTTCAGTTTCTGATTTTATAAATAAACACGTATAGGTATATAAATTTATTTGTTAATTTCCATGCATCAGTTTTTTTCTATGACACCCATTATTAGTGTGATTGGATTACGTTGACACCGTGTACTTTCCTCCATAGTCATATTTAAAATATTTCTATTTCAATCTTCAATGATGAGCCAGTATTAGCTACGCACTTAAGATGATTATTGACTAATCGATATATGAATAGTATCGATATCCACAACTGGTTACTGCTATGCACAGCACATTCTATAAATTTCAGAATTACTATGCTTGTATTCAAATCCAATAAATAAATAAAAAAAATCAACCAAAACCAAACTGCCAAATGGAAATCATTTGTATAACTTTGAGTCTAAAATCGCGAATACAATAACTCATAGACTAAATAGTTCCAAAGTCACTTAAAATATATTAGAGGACCTTCATTATTAACTCTTCAACTAAACGCTAAAGTAATCTTCACCACACAAAAGGTATTAAAACTGAAATTTAATACTGTTTAGCATAAGTTTATTTTGGGGCATTACAGATAAACTTCAGCCATAGACAGACAATTGTAGTTAACGTGCGCCCATAATTAGAGGGCCCTGGGAAACGTCCCGGGAATCAAAATTACAAAGGCGTTTGGTGCGAACCTCGCATCCGAGATGAGACCGCAAGGGTTGGGAGTCGGTACATATGGTGATTACGAATGAGTCTGGTACACGAATGATGTCGCATTAAGCTTGGAGGCAGCCGCGAAGTATTCGCCTCTCCGATTTAATACAAATAAAGGCATGCGTAATGAGAGGCTCGGAATATAATTTGATACTGTGCATAACTAAGCATTTTGACGTGTCGAGGATTGACGTCTCATGAATACTCTTCACTAGTAGCAACGGCTTCGACTGCGTAAAATTCAAAATATCCCCAGGGAACAGGCTGTGATTATGAGCCACACGTGTCCCTTTCAACGAAATCTGTTTAAGCGTTAAGACGTGAAGAGGGGACAGACGGACAGAGATAATACTTTTGCATTATTATATTAGTAGGGTTCTTTAAACTAGGACTCTATGTGAAGAGTGAATAGGTTACTTCTAGGCAGGTGTGCTCCATCGTCAATCTCATCATAGCTTTCCACCAGGTGAGATAATGCTCAAGCGCGTGCGTATAAACAGAAAAAAAAAGTAATAATATGGATGTTCTGTTAACCGAAAGCCACTTGCTAATTTTCTGCTGACTTGTGATTAATTCAGGATCAAATTTAAGCTCATTTCTATCTAAAAGGAAACTCCAACTTTTTAAATGACTCCTGACTAATCTGAAACGATAAAATCTTTCGTTAAAAAGAAATTCGCCAAACATTTGAACCCGGGCATGAACTGGAAGACATTATGCGGGTAAGTCCTCACAGTGCTACATTACCTCGTCTCGTTGAATCTCTCACGTCACAAGGGAAAGAAACGAGTTCTAGTGTCCTAGAGAGAACATCTTTCCGCAAGGTGAGGTAATGTTCTGACGCAACTTGTGTCCGACAATTACTCAAGGTGTCAGAAACTTTATTTGCTGTGACTTGAATTTACCGTTTCCGCAACTTGGAGTACACTGTAAAATCCTTGCGTGGTGTTAGACTTTTGCGAGTGTCTCTTGAGTATACACCGCTAAATTTTGATCGTTTTAATACCGTGGAGGGTCGATCCGGTACATAACACTATCGATTTGTAAAGATAAAAATGAAAAAAGGTCCCTTTTTTTGAAACTCGTATTAATTTACGCATGTATGAAATTAATTTCGAAACGAGTTTTGAAAAAGAGGTACTTTATTTTTTTATTTTATCATTACAAATCGATAGTGTTTCATGTACCGAATCGACTCTCCACGGGATTGAAACGATCAAAATTTAGCGGTGTATAAACTAGCGCACAGAAGGGAATTAGTATTGTTTCAAATAATATTGCCATGAATGCAAATTCAATTAATTTTTATAATAAAAACGGAAAGTAAATATATTAAATTTGTAAGGAAAGCTAAATGAAAAATCATATTACAGCTGTGTAAGCTGCAAGCCAACTAACCGGTCACTGCACAGTGTGTGTCTGTGTTTCAAATCCAATAAATTCTCGCCGTAGTTTGCAAAGCTGTTGGAAACCGCTATTTCACTTTTAATATCAAAGCTTAAACATACGTTGCATGAAGATCGTAGATATATCTCCAGCAACACTCAGTATAACTTCGATCCAGTTTAATTATTCCATTGTTTTGCTTGTATATACAGTAAATTGCTTGGCGTTTTCGCGCTTCGGTTAATGCGATAGTTTATCTCGGGTGAACGTTTGTTTTGGCATACTAATTGGACGGAAATTGGGCCCTAGTTACGTGTGCCATCATCGTTTCACACTTTGCAGGAAATAGTTTGTTAGCTCAGGTAACGATATTTTCGCAGCTGAATCTGTTTTATGTTATATTGCCGTCGTCATCACCATTGAGATGAACCCTCGTTAACATTTTGGCACCGCAAAAATGTTTGCTTCTAAGCTTTTGTTTTGAAAAGCCGTTCTCTTAGAAACTTAAAGTACGTACTTATTGGTATGTTTCAATTTGAATAGAAATTGACTTAACATATATTTTGCATTTAACATTGCTCTCAGCAAAATTGTTGTAATAAAGTTACAAACTGCTACTAGATATTCTACTTTCAATTGAAATAAGGAATAATATCGTTTCTGTTCACTATGTCTATTTACATATCTTCATATTTAAGAAGTACTAACGTTTCAATATAAACTTATTTCAAAGAAATCGTTGCTCTAATTGCTTACCATTCCTCACGTGAATAAGTATACTTACTTATATAATACGTTTGCCATTTGGAATTCAACATTTTTCAATAGATCTAATTTCATTCACTATCCAGTGACACTCACGACTGTCGGATCCAACTTTTAGTTTCCGACCATTCGTCTACTTCGCCTGGGACCTAACTGTGGGCCGAACGGAATTCAAAGTATGCAAATTATCCGATTGTCAATTCCTCTCGCGTGTTTTTCATTCCGCAGTATTCGTCACCATTCCAATCGTATTCACGAAATTTTCTTCGCTATTCGTCAACAAATTCTAACATTTCCATAAAATGTTCCAATGTAGTCTCCCTAGGATTCAGAGTACAGAACATGTTTATAGCATAAATTATGTTTTCAAGGGTACTGCCACATTCATCAAGTCTTGTCTTATTTTTAGTATGTTAGAAAACTCAGGTTAAAGACTACACGTCTTTAACCTGAGTTTTCTAACGCCATAAATATTCTTTGGCTTTTGTTCATAAAGTCTGTGAGTATTTCTTTTATCTTAACAGCAGTTAGGTTATCGCAGCTGTTAATATTTACACACCTTTTCGTTTAATGGACCGTTTGAAGTGTCGGGATAATAATACCAGCCAATTTGGGATCAGTCATGCCTTCACCGATCGCTGTAGTCCAATATCATAACGTTTCATGATTGTGGGTAGGTATATGTTATGAGGTAGAGCTCTCATACCTACGTTATTTATTTTTTTATTGAAATCTTCTGCTAATAAATATTTATTAACGACCAACCACAGCTATTATAAAACACATTTTCTAAACATTGGATGGTTTGCCTAATTCAGTTTCAGAACCATCGGAACTTTATAAAAATATGTATTCAACCAAAGTTAACATGGTCTATCCGCACTTGTTTTGCATTTAAATCGAGTTGAGTGATAAATTTGGCGTATAGTTCGACGGGCGGACCGTTAGGGACTTTCCAACTTGCCCATGTGACAGACTAATCGATTAAGAAACTTGGTGCATTTTTCTATCAGCACCGAAGCAATTTTATTCACTTTACTTTTGAAATTGATTTAAGGAACTTCACTAGTTTCTGGAGGTCTTGAAAAATAGCGCTCTGCTATATTCTTTTGATAGTTTTTTTAGTTCTCGACTAGAATGGCGTTTATACTGTACTTTTACTAAGTTTACTAATGAAAGTTACATTTTCGTCTAGACGTCTACATAGCTCTAACGATCATTAAAGATGTTTACTGAGTATAACATTATCACTCTAATTAAATAATTCCAACAACAAAACCACGTCTTCTTTTTATGTAGCCACATTTACAAAGCACTGTTTATTATTTTGATAATAACTACTACGGACCTTTTTCCACTAGCTGATTTCATTAATTAAATTTACCCGGCAGCTCCACACCGTCATATCTTTCTCTCAACAAAGGACAGAAAACTATTATTATGTAAATTTTTAGTACTACATATTTGCACGGTGTTGAACATTTTACTTTTTTAACATTAGCAATTCTAATTCTATAAGTCTGGTATTTCAATTTCAAAATTAAAATTTCTAAAATATTTCTTCTTAAGAAAATATCGTCGTGAGTTGTCAAAGGATATTTGTGAGCGGTTATACGAGATTAACGACGATAAATAAATTTAGAAAATATTCGGGTTGTGCTTCAATTTCTACATCGTCAGACACATACCATACCATATTTGCATATATACCTATATATACCATACTTGGAGTAACTAAAATGAGCGCGACTTGCATATTTGTACCACATGTCTGGAACAGAACCATTTTATTTTGGTCGTGAAAATATTTTGTACACGTACGCATACGGGGCGTGTTTGTTGTTTATTAGAAAACGCTCGTGTTCCACAGATATAGATTTTTATTTGTACTGTGAAAATGTTGCCCTCATAATTCAAAGGAGAGTACCCTTATCAAAAAACTGAATGTGAACACATTTTGTTGAAGAAAAAATTGTTTAATCATTATTTATTCACTTCATAAAGTTTTTCATTTTGTTAAGGCAAGCTTTTATCTTGGCGGACTTTTATTAGCTTTGCTTTTTATTGCCGGTTTATTTCGAATCAAAGCTAAAACCTTTGAAGTCCGTAGCTAGCTATTATCTGCTTTTGAGTATATGATGCTAATGATTTTTTAAATATTTCTTTCCCAAGATCTCTTTTCTCTAATATGTCTCTTATTTAAATGTTATCTTTATTTTATAATTTATGTTACCAAATAAATATTGTAATAAATCTTGCAGTATATGAGATACTCAATATTTCGTGAACAGATAATTTCCAATACAATAAAGCCCTACAAATTTTGATACTTCGTAGATACGTAATCAAAATTATATCTTGTGAAATGGAAACTGATTTAAGAGATTTATTGTAAGCGATCGGATTCTGCAATTCCCGGTGGCATATACCTACTTATATATGTCGTATTTGACTTCTTTATCTTTGCCCCTTCAGAGTTTAAAACCTTTATCATTGAAATAGAAAGTAACTTCTGCTAGCCGCTTCGCCTGCGTGAATTTAGTTTTCTCCATACAAACTTTGGAACCCATTTTTCATCTTCTTTTCTTCTTCTTTGCACATATCATAAAGGGAATCTGTGCAAAATTATAGCGTTCTAGGTCCAAGCGTTTGGACTGGGCGTTGATGAATTAGTGAGTAAGTCAAGATTTTGCCTTTTATATACACCATTATTATTTAAGTAACATCGACATTTCTGCTGTGATCCTATGAGGAGTTCTGTTCCATATCTTCGATGTTCATGATCAGATCATAACAATATTTATATGGGACCAACTTGGAAGCATAACCTTTCAATCAAAAAAAAATTTTTCAAAATCGGTCCACAATTGACCGAGATATCGGTTAACATACATTCAGCCGAACATAGAACCTCTAAAAATGGAAAAAAATACTATGTGTAGCATTTTCTAGTTGCAATTGTAATGAATGATTGATTAAATTATGAATATACCAATTATGACATCGTGGACTATTTTGGGACTTCATTTTTTTTTTTACTTTTGACTACACAAATATGATCAGTAACGGATATAGCTCCATTTTATTTTTTGTTTTAATTAAAAAACAGTGTTGTGTACAGATAACAAATACTTATACGTGTATAAATACAGGCACAGTGTTTTAAATCACAGGAAAAAGTTTCTCGTCCAATCCGATTTTATTTGTGAAAACGGAGATTTTACGGTCAGCTTTCCAAATAAGAGTTTGAACAAATATAGTCCGTACATTTCAATAAACTGGGACGTCGTTCGGTCTGTTCCATTCGAGTACCCAACGTAATAAATTCATGTTAGATTTGATAAACTATTTTCAACATTGCTCGAAATAATAAATTCATCAAAATAGATAGGTAGCTTTAATGTTTTATAAAGGTTAGGAAATTCTATGCAATTGTATGCCATTTATTTGTGTTATACGTTTATTTACATAACATATATATATTCAAATATTAAAAAACATAATAACAATTTATATTCAAATCCTGTAAAATCTGAAATGAGGTTTTTGTATTCAAATTCATTAGATATTTTCAATACCTTGAGGCTTACCACAAAAGCGATCTCTTTTTAAATCTTTTGTGTTTTTTATAAACAATTTTTGTATCAAAAAACATACTCGTTTCACATTACGTGCCAGTTTCTGTACACATATAGTTAAATACATCGATAGATTATTTCCCAGACGTATATTGGGCCTAGTGCCAACAATTGACTTTCTGTCGGTGAGGCTTTTAAGGAAAAATCGTGTGGATTAGCCTGTGCTCCGGCCGCACTAAGAATGTTAATGGTTTGCTATTTACGTCGTTTCTTGGTGTGCCTACATGGATTACCAACTTGTGTGATGAGATTTTATCTTTCACTCCCTAATTGCGAGTAAATCCGACGTCTATTTCGGCTTGCTAGGCTTTTCTTTTGTTGGTAGAATGGTGTTTGTCAGATTACTGTGACCAGCCATCGGGTCGTGTCTTTTATTGGCCCTTCTTGTTTCTCTTCATTGGTAAATGTTTTAGTAACCTTCCGGATCGTTTTGACTACCCAGGCAAAGGAGTTTGCAACCACTTCACTGATTAAAATTAAACCAAGTTTTAATACCTACGTTCCCAATTTTAGCTTTTACCTTAATTAGTTCACACCTTGATCTTATAATCCTATCGGACCTGAGGAAACCTCTATAATTTTATAAGATATTTGGGTAGGTAAGAAGGGCTATACATACAGAAATATTCCTCAATATGTTTGCTTGTCATCTAATTTAAAACACGGCTGCATGAATCGGCAACGGAAATCTTATTAAAATTACCTTGTCGTCAGTTTGCAACCACTTCACTGATTAAACTTAAACCTTTAAGTTTTAATGCCTACGTTCCCAATTTTAGCTTTTACCTTAATTAGTTCACACCTTGATCTTATAATCCTATCGGACCTGAGGAAACCTCTATAATTTTAAAAGATATTTGGGTAGGTAGGGAGGGCTATACAGGAATATTCCGCAATATGTTTGCTTGTCATCTAATTTAAAACACGGCTGCATGAATCTTTGTTTAGGATTACGTTTAATAAACGACCGAATTGATACAAGCAAACATGTTTGTGTAAACTCCCACTGGTGACAAAATGCGAGCGAGTGTATAATAGGTTACCTAAAATTGTTCATAAAACTAACAAAAATGGTGGACGGGAAATAAATTACTGTTTATTTTTTAAATTAGAACACGAATACATGTTTTCTTTTTTCTTTAATAATTGCTGTTTGTTTTGTGTGACAATCTTTATTTTGCGTACGTGTCGTTGTGAAATTAAAAAAAAAACATAACCTTTACCAAAAAATATTGACTCACCCATATGTACAAAGCGTTTTGAGAACACATTTATTGTCCATACAGCTAGGGAGTGGAATTCCCTACCGCGCCAGGCCCAAGCGCCTTAAGTCAAGAGTAAATACGTTACTTCTGGGCAAGCGTGCTACATCGTCGGCCAAATAATCGCTTACCATCAGGTGAGATAGTGGTCAAACGCGAAACTCTCAATAATAATAAAAAAAAAATACGAATCAAGTTAAGAATTCATTGTTTGGATCTATCAAATATTAAATAACGTTCAAGTACAGAGTAGGAGAGAGAGTTAACAACATCTACTAAACCGTTTTTGCAAGAATAAATAACCCAAATAACCCTTATTGAATCTTTGCCAGCTAACCTTGTTCAGTCGTGAAGATTTAGGGACCATATACTAAAGTGTAATTGCGGAGTTCTCAGCTTTTTTTCAATTCAAAGAAATATAGGTCAAACAAATCTGTAACTAAGAATTTCTGTCGATGCTAAGCAACTCTGGATTTATGAAGGCTTCAAAAGAGTTTGGTGGATTAAAAAAAAATGGTGTCGGTATATACGCACACTGATGGCGCGCACTGATGGTTTCTATATTTAAAAATGAATGATTTCTATATATAAAAATGTACTCTGTGGTTTCCACGCCATCATGCGCAAAAAAAGCAGCCCCCCTGCTGGCCCGTATACGAAGTAGCAACAACAGCATTCTGAACGCAATAGTCGTACGGTTTGACTGTCCGTTTCAAAATTATTGGGTCATGTCTTGTATAGGTGTGGCCAGTCATGGCAAATAAAAAAAATGTATTAGGTTAAGTTTTCTATGGGTCTATGCCACCCGAAATAAAGTTATTATTATTATATAGAGCATAGCATAGTCGGCCTTATAATGTTGCCACTGCTGGGACTCAGGCCTGGCCATGGGCCGTAATCCACCACGTGGGCCCCGAGCGGGTTGACGGATGTCACATGTCTTCGAATTTTTGGTTCTAGGACATGCCGGTTTCCTCACGATATTTCCGCCACCGTTTTGAGAGCAGAGGTGATGAAATAAATTACACAAAGTAATTTACCTGAATGGGTTTGAAACCGTGACCTATAACTCGTAAGCCGAGGCCATTACCACTCGGCCACCACTGCTCTTCTTTTGTGTCGGTAGGTTCAAACATTATTTGATAAGTGCGATACAACCGCGGTCTTGAGAAAAATAGATCGCTTATGAATTATTCAAATGTTACTACAGGAATTTTGGGTTCATCCTTCGCAAATGCAAATTGATGATATCCCTTTTTGAAACCTTAAAAAAACTACGTTTAATAACTTAGCTTTATCAATTAAAGCCTACTGCCCACAGACGCGTCACTTCATAGACGCGTATTTGTCATTAAACGCTTGATGTATGACAAATTTGGAAATCTCTCGCCGAAGCGGCAAAGTCGTAGTGACGCAGTAACTTCGTCGACCGAGTTTCATAGTTTTGTATTTAAGCTTCACGCAGGCGTACTCCAAACGTATAATGACGAATATGCGTAATTTATAAATAACATATACAAAAGTTACAAAAGCTACAGCAGATATAGTGAAGAGTTAAGTTGAAAAAAAAATGCTTTTATGAAACCTTTTGCAAGTTGCTAAAAATAAAAGGGAAGCTAATTAGCGTAATTACCGCAGCTCTGTCATAACACATGCTGATTATAATTCGCGGATCCAAAGGAATTTTAACAAAGAAGAGATATGATTATTTCATTTGCCAGGAACTTATTCTGGTAATTTATGAGGCACATGTTGTATTGTTTGCGTTGTAGAATGTAAGCTTGTTTTGTTCTATTTTTGAGCACAGAAACGTTCTACCTTCACAGCATCATAATGTATACTCGGTTTGTGTTTCATAAATTAGCAAGACAGTTTTAGTATTTTCGCCATTGTTTTTACAATTTCTTTTGTGCTTACAATGCAAGAGACAATTCTTTTGTACATTCTTAAACGTCCGACATAATTTGTAACGTGTGCTAATTGTATCTTCATTTCTATTTCCACTTAGCTGCATAAAATACCTCGTACAGAATCGAAAAACCAGTCAAGCGTATGACTTGACCCATCAGGAGTCCATCAGAGCGAACATTTAATTCTTCGCTCGTTTTCTTTTTGTGATGAAGTTATCTTTTTCTATTGGATTTTAATTTATTTCTGTATGATTATCGTGCAACGATAGTTTTAAATCTACTACGATTACTGTATAACTATTCTACCGGAGTTTTCTGCAAAAGAAAATAATGCAGTTCAAAATCGTATATATCTCATTTTCTCTAAAGCTCTTCATTTATTGCCTGTGGAAGTCTTGAATGAAAAATTTAACGAATCAACCGCTCCTCTAGAGAGAACTATCGTTTTCCAATACTATAAAATTTGAACAAACTTTACCCCGCCACGCCTCGCTCATTGAGTTAAATCTTTTGTTCCTTTGTTGTCGATAGCTCATTTCGCTTAACTTAATTTCTAAAGTACCCTCTATATGGTTTCCCATTTCTTCGTCGATCTTTATTATGATAAAGCTCTAACAGCTATTACTTATTTTCCTCTTACTTGTTCTGTTGTCTTTGTTTATTATTTTGCTTATAGTGCTTTCTGTTTTCCTAATCTTTAATTACATGCATTCGCAGCTGCTGCCAATTGATGAAATATTGATATCAATATTTGACTCTTTTTTAGAGAAAAATATATAAAATCAGCTTACATTTCCGACGGTATAGTTCGACATGACGCCATTGTTTTATAATTTTAGAGTATATTGTTTTAATAAATTGAACTTCGGTATTCAAAACACTTAATTTAGGAATCAACGCGTTTTCATGTTTGTTGATATAGTGTAAGAGACTGAGATACGACTTAATAGAAACCTTGTTTAATTGTGATGTATTTATTAATTAAGTTTTGTATCACTTTCATGTTGTCCTCATGTTATTTTTCACATATGAGATTTATTTTTTCTTTTGTAAATCGTGTCTTCTTGATACTTACTTTATTCTTGTTTCATCAACTTATTCTTACCTCAGCTACTTGGGGACGGTGCAACACGACTTCTGTTTAGTCTCCTATGTCAATTGGCACGCTCATTTTTCTCCCTTTTATTTCATGTCTTACAATATTACTATTTAAAACTCCATTAAATATGTTGTTTAGTTTTGCTAACTTATGAGTCGGTCAGGTCGACAGTTCGGTGAACGCTTGATATCCGAAGTATGAATGTTTTACGTAACTCGATCATCTGCAACGTAGATTATCTTGAATATAAGTTATAGTATATTTTGCAATTAGGTTATTTGCGATTATTGACGTTAATGTTTGTTCAAATTGAATATGTACAGAACATCATCCTCCAGGGACTTATTATTATGCGCCTATTGTGTCCTACTGCAAGACACTGGCGTTCCTTCCGTCTTTCCATTTTCCACATCTAGGTAGGAATTTTCCGCGGGAACGTTTGATAGTGTTACCCTAACCATAGAACGTAAAGGGCAAATGAGGGAACATATGTAGGTTTTTAGTCATTTGATGATTGCTCACCTCAAAAAAGTGGTAGTCTTACTCATCAGAGATACCAACCCATACTAATTAAAAAAAAATTCACATCATTATAAACTTCAGATCTCAAACATAACTGTAACATTATTCAAATATTCCATATCTTCTTCATAAAATTATTTTTGGAAGCATCTTACCGGTTTGTTTTAGTAGTTTAAACATCTAATATTAGGTACAGGTACTGATCTCTTTGACGCTGCCATCTGATTTTACGAGGTAGCAAATCATACAGCTCCCTGAATGAAATACTTTCAATAATGAAATTCCTCTAGGCGCCCCATTTTGTTAGGCAGCTTGGCTCCGTGCCATTCCGTCAGTTTTGGCCCAGTCTCCCCGTTTCCTAGGAAATTAAACTGCAAAAACTAAGTTGTCAGGAATATATTGCGTCTGCTACATAGTATCAAGTGCCGAATCGTCCATGGCATAGCCAAGAGGTTTCCGTAAAATTATCTAAAGATGAAATTAAATCCAAGTTACAAATAAAAATTCTTGTGTATTGTTAGTAGTATTAAAATAATATTATTGCAATATTATTACCTAACGTATCTATATTCAATTAAATTGAAAATTTGAAAGCTCAAAGAAAGTTATGAGGAAATTGAGATATGAGGTAATTTAACACAACCCGACATCCCCAACTTCTACGAAAAGTAAACTCATTTCAATTGGTAATGTGTAAAAGTAAGATACTCGAGCATTGTTTAAATGCTTGAGTGACAATTCAGGTACAATTTCTCTATCTACATTGTAATCAGAAAGAGCTTAGTTCCCACAAAATGCTGTTTGACAACAGGAAGGTAGTCACGTTCCATATAAAATTACTCTGAATAATGAAATTCGGTTCCACGAAAGCGAAGTGTTGCTGTTTTATTGAAGTGGATACTGAGCCAATAAGAGCGCAGGTGCCGTCCGTCCAATAGGCTTCCAGTATAATTATTTCCAGAAGTATTTATTTACCTTCCTTTTCGTGTTTTTTTGATGTCGGTTTAGCCTTTGTGGACTGTACCACAGGATCCGAGCTTGTTTCCTAGATTTTTAGGAGACTCAGTGGCACACTACTGTAGCATTCTATCAGTGGAAGAATTTTCTGCATCGGTCAGTACCAACTTAAAGGTTTCGTTTTACAATCAGATAAACACGTATGCATACTATCAGGTTGACCGTCCCGGCACTTATATAAAAAAAACCCACAGGACTAACACTTTTACTGAGGTTTATTTTACAACTTTAAACCACACACACACACAAATTAATAGAACTATATCACTTGGACTATACCCGACGGCGCGTTGCCTCTCAAGGGCAGCATTCGACCCGGGAGTATAGTATACCAAGATCTGTACTAGTTGCTGGGCAGCAATTCGTTCAGATTGTAGAAGATCTTATCGACCCTTTCGAATACCGTATGAGAGGCACAATAGAAAGACAATGAGAGAGCAAACGCCAGCGATCGCTTTGGGTTTAAAAGAAATTAGGGTATGTAATACTATAATTATTGCTACTTGCTGATTTCGAAAATCATATTCCCATCAATCGCCGATTCTTGCATTTAACCTAAGACAGTTATTTAACTCACCTAACCCACAGTTAAAAAGGTTAATTCCCTGTCGGAGTGTGTTCCCTGATAGGTACAAACTCGACGTGTTTAATCAAGACATAATTCTAGACGAGTACAATCGTACTCCAACATCGACCACATCATCACTAAGCATCAGGTAAAATAGTGTTGATTAGGTTTGACTGAGCTAACTGTAACAAGCAAAACAAATTGATGGTATTCGATCGGAATGGAAAATTAACATGATTTAAAAAAAATACGAGTGGTATTGGTTTTTGGTATTATAACCGAATAAATCTTCAGATGCAAGCCTATCAATAATTAAAAAAAAATATATATTTAATATATCTTTCTAATCCGCGGGATATATTTATTGATAATTATTTCAAAATGATATAAACATAACAGATACAATTACTGAAGCTGATAAAGATGTTTCAGTAAAAGCTATTACAATTTCTATTGTTTTAGAACCATGATAATATTATGTTTCCGAAGAATTGTTTGCATTACAGCCCATCGGTCTGTTAATGTAAGACCTAAGAACACGAAACTTTATAATTAAATCTAAAGTAAAAGGAAAATTTCGGTGTTCAATTTTAAATTGGGTTTAGAAAGTGGGTGTAAGTCTTACGTAACGTAGTTCAAAGAAATATTCGTATAGATATATCTTTCAACAAAGTATGGACAAAGAATACTGACGTCTGATATGAAACCAGAGTGTCAAATTGTCAAAATTCCCCTTCAAAAGATTATGCTTACGTGACGTCACGTTTTGAGGCCTGCGCACACTTGTCTTAGACAAAACAGTTTTGTCTAAGAAGTCTCAGACTTGTCTGCGAGAAGACTGTCTTAGACAAGTCTGTCTAAAACAGACTTGTTTTAGGTGAGCGCAGGCCTTTACCCTACTTCGGTACTAAGGAATCAATTGAGTGTCGTTATTATCGCTAAATTGTCATTATCCCCGACAAATATCTACATTTTTTTTAAAAGTCGGTATCCTGATTTAAGCGTTAAAGTCATGCCGTGCCCTCGTGGGGGTGATCGGCGGCGGAGACCTCTCGCGCCGGGCCTTGGTCGAGACCATGGTCCGGAGCGAGGAGGAGTGGCAGGCGGTCACCGACTTCTGCGAAGCAGTAATGCTCGCTAAGGAGGAGGCCAACCGTATCAGGCAACGGCGCTCTCGCCGCCGCCGCCGGGATTCCGATCCCGATTTCCAGCCACCGTAGGCGCGGGCTTGCGGACAGTGAGCAATGGGTAGCTCGCTGTCCGGCCGTCCGGTAACAGTCCCGTCTGTTCCCGCGCGCCTCAAGGAGTTGTCAGCAACAGCAGGGGCCCAGCCGGGTCGAAGCCTACTGGGGCCAGGGTTATCCGAAAGGGCGCTCGAGCCCCGGTATGAAGGCTTGAAGGAACGGGATGGGTTTTTTAGTCAGTAAGAGTCTGACACTATCTCCCGCTCCGCCCAAGAGCGGGGGTTGTCATAAGATGATTTTTCCCATCGAAAAAAAAAAAGCCTTAAAGTCATCATTACATTTTTTAACAACAGCTTCTAATGTTGAAGCTGACAATGACTGATAGCTCACTATTTATCGTAGATTTATTCTGCCTACGCTAAATAATAAAATGTCTTGTGCACTAAACTCATTTATCTTTTTTCAAGAATGCTAAGCGCTTTAATTAATGTTCACGTATTGAACGCTGAACAATTTTGTTCGCTGTATCCTACATATTGTAATTAAGTTTAGTTATTATTACTTGCTAACGCTTGGCGTTGTAATTATTCCTTTTATCTTGTTTTAATTTATGCTCGACTGGAGTTAATTGTGTTTAGTAAGAACACAGCTTGTTTTTTTTTTGTTATTATTTAATCATTTTTAAGATTAATAATAATAAAATAAAAATATTTCAGACGAACCTCCATAGTATTATTTGTATACTAGAGACATTATTACAATTTAAGAGCTTCTTACGTCATTTCTAGTTCTCGTTCCGATGTACAGAATTCCATTGCTTAAATCCTATAGATTTGCCAGATTGCATGTGCATAGCAAAGTCAACATTATAATAATGTCGACTATGTTTTATTATCTCAACACAGCTGGGACTCAGACCTCCTTTATAGGAGAGGAAATGGACTATAATCCACACGTTTCCGGATTTTTGGTTCTAGGACGACCCGGTTTCCTCACGATATTTCCCTTCACCGTTTTTGAGAACAGTGTTGATGGAATAAATTAAGTACAAAAAGTAATGCGCCTGGCTGGGTTTGAACCAGCGACCTACAACTCGTAAGTCTGGGCGTAACCACTTGGCCACCACTGCTCTCCCACTGCGATTGCATATGACTGCTCTCAAAATACTGTTATTGGAACGTCTTAACTTTGCCAAAAAGATGGAACTCTCGACCTCCGGACTCGAAGTCCGGGACCCTTGCTTCGGCAGACATGCTCCAAGCACTGCAGTATATTAGCAGATTCATAAGAGTTCCATAAGCATCATTGTACTGAGCTCTTAATGATAATATATAAGCTACTAAGATTGAAGTACATAAAGCAATGCCAATAAAATATTCGTAATCAAGTTGAATTGTTTAACTTTTTTTTCTTTGATACTCAGTTCTCTCTGACTCAACTCCAATTTGTTTAATTGGGTTCGCTAAACAAAGTAACAGACCTACCGAAATGAATTTGCATTGGTTTGAAAAAAAAAAAAAAAAATGGAACAAAGCTACCGTAGCAACGCTTTGTGTTGTCAACTAGAATTTGTATGAGCATTTTTTTCAGTATTCGTCCTGCATTTCCAACAGAAAATAAACCTCCGAGTTTAATGGAAAACGTATTTTTCTTTCAAACTGAAATAAAATCCTTTGTAGATATTTATGAAGCTGTTATCAAGAATATTTATACCTAAAAATAATTTGCTGTTTGTTAGTCTCGCTAAAACTAATTTAAACATTTCGTTTCATTTGCTTTGATATAAGGGTGGATTAAAAAGAAAAACACAGTCGAAATATTTCAAATTCATTGAAAATTAAGAAGTAATATCAAGGGCTGCCCCCTTAGTAGCTAGCGGCAACGAGTTAAGAAAATGCCGCCCTCACTAGAAATTACTCCTTTATCGTAGGTGCATTTGCAAACATAAATTCTTCTACATAAGACACCCCTACCCGGAAAACTATCTGTAAACCATAAAAATATTTGTTGCGTGCGAACACCGAACCTGTCATACGCAGCGCAGTAGCTAATCGTTTAACCACTCCGCCAGCTGTGTCGTCAATACATCGTATGTCAAACAGATAATAATGAAATACGTTTCTTTTATAAAAGCCATGAATCATGTATACAAAATAATCTCGAAATCCGCTGCCCCAAACACGTCAATATTATGCAACTTTCCCTCTGCATATCTGACGTATTTGAAATCATCTAGTCTGTGGGCCAAGTTAAACACGCAGCGATTCTCGTTTTGGCGCGAAACCATAAAGTCGATAGTTTTAGGTGCAATGCGGCTGCCAGAATGGGAGTATTGTTTTTTCAATTCACTGAATTCTTTCTGCGAAAAACAATGGAAAAAAAACTGGTATCGATAAATGCTGTTTGATTATTTTTTTAAGGCTTTAAGGAGACGAGCTGTATTTGAACTGTACAGCCAGCTTCAAAATTGCAGTTTTTGTGCAGTGGGAACAAATTCATTGAAAAGGCCAACTGAGACTGCGCTGTTTAGCCTTCAAGGCGTGCAGTGGCGTGCAGTTCTAACGAGCAAACTGTACAGTCAGGTGGCAGTGTAGTTTAGTGTTTAGGTGTAGCTTATCTGGTTGGAGTCTGAAAATTATAATAATACTAGCTTTTGCCCGCGCGGCTTCGCTCACGCTCTTCTCTACTATTCCCTACTCTACCCTACCCTACCCTACTCTACCTTACTCTACCTTACTCTACCCTACACTACCCTAATTATCATTTTTTTTTTTCATAAGAATTTTCTCCTCACAGTAATAAACACAACAAAAAAAGAATTTGCGAAATCGGTCCAGCCGTTCACACGTGATTGCGTGACCAAGGAAATAAAGATTCATTTTATATAAATATATATAGATTATAAAGGCGAAAGTTTGTGAGTGTGTATTTGTAGGTTTGTTACTTCTTCACTTTGATTTGAATGAAACGCTCAAGTGTAGATCCTAAAATAACTTAAAGGATACTATTTATCACCGGAGCATGTTATATCGGAATAATTTTCTACTATCACGCGGACGATGCCTCTGAAAGAAGCTAGTTCAGCAATAAAACTTGTTTACGGAAGAGGCACGTTTTACAGCTGTATTGTAGAAGAATAATTTTAAAACTGCCTGAAACACTACAGACCCATTGCCTACATTCACATGAAAATATGTGAAAGCTGAAACCAAGAAAATCTTTCCATGCATAAAATATGCACACAAACTAAACGTCGCAATGTTATCTAAACATAAACTTCACTTGGCTGCAGTCGGTCCTATTCATCATACAGAAGTTGCAAAATTCATGAAACATAAAACAAATTTTGGAGAAGATTTTTATCATATGCAACACAGCTACATTAGAGCCAACATCATTCTTGCTAAAGAATTCTTAAGTACTGGTGCTTTACTTAAAAGTATTTTTGATAAACATCAGTTTACAGAATTCCTTTAAAAGACTGCCTATATGACTAGATGGTGACCTGGTAAATTCGAGTTCTTGACTAATATCAGTTCAAAACCATTCCTATTGCAGCAAAGTGGTTACTCTAACGTTATTACTTTTCACATATCAATTTTATGGAAAGTTTCAGCATCCTAACTATGAATTTCATTATTATGAACTACTTGCATTACGAAATTGTGTACACAAAACTCTACAACCGTCTGACCTCACTTCACATTATAGTTTGTATGTAAAATAGAGCAAACTATACTGACTACAACGTAGACCATATTCAGTTTCAAACTACGAACAAGTTTATAAAATAACTTTCTGGTTCCTCTTTTCTAATATCTGTTTTGTATTCCGTTCACGTTTCCGAGGTACGCCGAAGCTTACCGTTGAAAGTCGATGTCGATTCGATTACTCGCTTCCCGAATACGTACACGAAAAATCTTGACATATTATATTCACAGCAGCTCTAAGTTCTTCAGAGGTGTTCGTGCGACAAATAGAAATGTGTGGACTCCTTTCATCCGCGGCGTGACACCCCGTCTCAAAGCCGCTTTGACTATAAAATATTTCTTATTGTGCTTACGTTTTACTTTTGTACGAATCTAAAGATGTCAGCCTTTGTGATTTACTCAGTCGAGCAAGAAAGGCAAGTGTTGGGATGGTTGAAATAACCAAAGGAAAGGTTCATTTTTAGTTTTACAATTTACAAAAAGAATAAAATGTTTGATCAGTAATTATTTCCACTCTAAACCCTACATTTATTGTATTGTTATAGAGTAAACGTCTATTTTTAATAAGACGTATATTTTCTGAGAGAGACAAATGCTTTCAACTTAGGTCTGCACTTACCTTGCAGCAGCCAAAGGGGCCGCTGGTATTTTAAACAAATCATTCTTCCGGAGTTTTACTTCAAATTTCGGACGCAGTTGGAAAATTAGCTTCCAACTACGTTTCCCTTTCGGCTTTAATGAAAATAAATGAAGGCATTTTACCAACGAATCGATGGTCACAAAGTATCCACGAACATTTTGCTCTGTTTACGTGGCAACGCAAATAGATTTTGTGACCAAACCCTACAGTCCGTCGAAAGCTTTTCTGATGCTCTTTATTGCTTCTGACGTCACATGACCGCACTGGTTTCATTCTACAATTGCACGTAGGACTTATTGTGATTTTTATTTTATTACGACCATGTTTGCACATTGTGAGCAAACATAAACTATCTGCTGTAAAAACCTTTCATTGTTAAAACCAAAATTAGCACGTAGCCACAACAAAGATCCTTGCTGCTAAATAAAGACCGCTGCAATTAATCGATAAAACAAATCGCTTATACGAAGGACTTAATTGTATTTATTGTGTGTAAATTCTGATCGGAGAAGTAATTAGTTGTGTTTATATAGAAATTGCTGGCATATTCTTTGCTCAAGATCAACAACTTTATATTTACATTTTGAAGTGATTCTCGCTCCATTAGCAAATATTTTGAAATGGAAATGAAATATGGAAGTATAATGTTGTATTTGATTTCTAGCTTTACCGACTTGTGGCTCGAGACTAGAATCGCAGTAGCATAGATTTATTTTAATTTCACGGTCTGAATACAAAAAGCCGAGGGCAATGGCGCATCGAATTGCGATACACCACGAAAATTCGACTTCAATGCCACAAGTTTATGCGAGACTCGAATATTGTATGAGAATGGAAAACATGTTACATCTTTCTAACATTTCGGAACATCTAGCATGTAATATTTTTGAACATGAATCTCTAGCATTAGGGGCTTGTTCAGAAATAATTCAACTCACTTCTGGCGATTTTGACTTGTCATATTCAAAGCGCAATGCTATGTTACATTGATTTAAGTAAGTTGTTAGATTTTCGGTACTTTAGCAGCCATTCATTTATGACCTTTGACTGACTTATAAACTTTAGATTTTAACTATATTTGACTATGTTGCGTATCGTTTAGCGTCACAACTTACCAAAATGTCAATCTTAATCTTTATCAAGCCCAAGTTCGATCGTGTATGGAGTACTGTTCTCATCTTTGGGATGGATCTGCCAAATACCAGCTTGATGCGCTGGAGTCGATTGAGAGGCGAGCCAAGAGAATCATCGGCAATGATGCACTTGTAGAGTCGAAGCTCCAAAGCCTTGAGCATCGCCGCCGAGTTGCTAGTCTCTCGGTTTTCTATCGTTTACATTTCGGGGAGTGTGCACTGGAATTGCACAATCTAATTCCGCCAAGTCCGTTCCATCATCGGACCACACGACGTACAGCGTTGCGCCACCGGTACATGGTAGACATCCCACCCATACGCACAAAGCGTTTTGCGAACACATTTATTGTGCGTACAGCCAAGGAGTGGAATTCCCTGCCGGAATCTGTGTTTCCTGATAGCTACAACTTAGGAGTCTTTAAGTCGAGAGTGAATAGGTTTCTTCTAGGCAAGCGTGCTTCATCGTCGACCACATCATCGCTTACCATCAGGTGAGATAGTGGTCAAACGCAAGCCTATCATTAATAAAAAAAAAAAAATGATATTTTTAAAATAAAATAGAAAGTTTCCGACAGTCAAGTTTTAAATTTTTCCTGCAAGTGCTTGTTTAAATATAAGAGGAAACCACTTTCACAAAACCTTCATATTTGAAGACCCTCGCCAATAACCTTGTCCTTTATTCGTCTTAAAAATACCAAGTCCCACTCTCTAAACGTTACATCCATAAAATGAAGAGGCTCATGACGCGAATAAAGGTTTTCATAAAGAAAAAGAAACGTGCCGAGATCCGGCAACGGTAAGTCCTGACAGCTGTTGATATGGGATTGGGAGCTACTGGGCATGACATGCACGGAAATTGGATGATCATAAATATTCAACCCTTCATTTACTAGTAGATAATAGGCGGACATGTGGATGTCCCATACATCATGCGGCTCAATATTTAAGTGAAATCGCGGAAAGAATCCCGAATTTTCGGTCCTTCGTAAACATTGCGATTTGAGTGATTTTGTACCACTCGTCGCGGGAAAGGGTTCAATTGTGTCCATCCACTCGCTTGCAAATGATTTATTTCTTAAACAACAATCATGAATAAGTTACTGAAGAAGATCCGCTCAACTAAAAATGTTTTGAAATAAATCGCCTCCAGTGCATAACAAATATATACCTTCCGGGATGAAAATTAATCATTCAAGAGACGCTTTAGCTTCTCATTAGACTTAAAACTTTTGTTATAAATTATTCATTCAATTAATAACCGTAATATAACGATATACCTTCACTTGACAGGAGTCGATAAAGCCGGTTTAGGATTTGACGTTTTAATACTTTTCAGATTACTTACGATAATGCAGATATAACTCTGATAATACTGTAGACTTACATTTGATATCTGCATCATCAAGGGTGTTGTATGATGGGAACTTATTATTGTCTTTGTCGTCATGGTAATTTAATACCTTATTTGTACGTTTGCTAAAATTAAACATTTTATAAGAAATCGTCTACCGTGCTTTTACCTGATTAAAAATTAGTTTTCACATTAGTTAGTTCCTCTTGCAGCTAAACTTGTCTTCATTAAACAGAACAGTCTCGGAAACAATACACTGCTCCGAAGGTGTACGTTACAATTGATTGTCTTGCGTTAATCTTAGCCTTCCTCAACACTTTCCTCTCTATTATTAGCAATAATAAATTATATTTAATGATATATATTTTTCTTTAAGCGCTCGTAAACCTCTTCTTGCGAAATATTACCGATATTAAACGAAACTTTCGAGTTATTTATCGATCTCCTTCGCCATCGTTAGCCTTAGTTAATATTTTTATTAATTTATTATGTTGTTGTTACAGGTAATTCAGATTATGATCAGCAAAAAAAGATGCAAGATTTCATAAATTTTGTAAGTTGGTACATAATTAAGTACACTTTTGCAATTTCCTTTGTTCAGTTGGTAAATCAACACAATAAAAAATATTTTGTACCATTTTACACTTCGAAGTGTAAAATGGTACAAAATATTTTTTATTGTTAATAACTCAACTATTTTCAAAGAAACTCAAGTATTTGTGAGCCATTGTGTGTCGAAAGGGCAATTCTGAGTGAGAAATAAAAACAACCTCTTATAATTCCTCACATGTAGTACCAAACTTAATTTTCCATATATATAATAATAAACATCCAATTGTTTTGGTCTTTAAGATAAGGAAGCAATGGTGATTTATGTGTTTTGTTATGTGGTGAATCGCCAATCGATTGCTCTTTCGGAAACTCCCTTCATTATCTCGGTTTGAGTATACGACTTGAAGGCCTACACAACTTGCTCTATAAATCTAGTTTGGCAATTTCCATAGAATTATTATTCATTGCGACCTAGTATCTTGTAACTTATACAAATCGAGGCCGGAACTTTTGTACTTTGGTCTTGTTTAGGCTCAAGTTGGGGAAGAATAGATCCCTAGGCCTTTTATAATTAACATGTTCAAGTAGAATGAATTAACTTTACTTCATATTACGGATACCTAATAGAATTACTTACCTACAGTATGTTCATCGTTAAGTTAGTAAACTAGAAATATTAAGAGTATTTTTACTTTTATTGTGATAGTTTCCGAATGACACACGCTATATGCAATATCCGCTCAATGAATTCGATGAAACGACGGAATTGATGAACCTATAGTACAGATACCTACATGCTACTGGCTATGAACGTACTGCAACGGAAAAAAGTCACTATCGTATTTGTTTGTATTTATTTTCTCTTTGTGAACAAGAGCATAAATGAATTTCATCTACCGTATTTAATCTATATCGTTTTAAATTAAAAATGTAGTTTCATCGCGGTTACCGCTTTCGGATTTGTGGAAAAGAAAATACAGCGGCGAAAGTGATAAAGCGCTTTCAATATTAACCGTTTTGCAGCACCCGCATCTGTGTTTTTCGTTTTTGTCTGAGGGATTTCTCAATTTGAATTGTTGATTCTTTTCTCTTTCCAGCGATTTGCTGCAATTATTTAGTAACTGTTTTTATATTTCGTTTCTAGCGTGCGACATTGCAAAAACAAATGTCTCGATGAGTGTGAGAGACCTATGTAACTGTTTTTGTGTACAATAATAGCTTAGAAGCTCATCGATTGTAATACTTTTCATTACAGAAGAACTTTACTTTGTTACATGTTTTAAACACGTTGTATCTAAGTGAAAGTTGGGAACAAACGTGATATCATGGAAGCGGAATGTCGAAGCACCCTCGAGGTAGCGACGAACACTCAAATTACATTGTTGCCAACATGACTTTTTAAGGCCTCGTTATATTAGCAAATTTTTTTCATGCTTGTGGCTCAAAGAGAGGCTTTAAGATGAAAACTCCGAACGATGCCGTTAAATAATATTATCATGATTTTGGTGTGGGATTATTTTAGTCATTTATCGGGATCAAAGCTAAATATTTAAAATTAAATTCGTTAATATAAGGGAAATTTTGTGCTTTCAACACTTTAAACTGTTTTTTTTTGTAAATGATATTTATTTTGCAAATAGGTTTTTTAAAACCACTTTACACGCAAAATTTTTCATCAATTTAAACTAGATGAGGCCGGTGTTTCTAACTGACTACCCGGAGAAGAAACACCAAAACAAATTCAGGAGTCAAAGTCTATTTTAAAGTCCATACAGCAAACATGTAATGGTCAAATCATATGAGAACCATGCAGATTGAAGTCTGACATGGTCTTTTGAAGAGAGAACCACACAGTGTTCCGTAACCAAAGAGTAAAAACTAACTATTGATATCACTTCGCTGTCCATCTGTCTGTCACAGGTGCAGCCTGCTATAGCTATGACACTAGACAGTTGAAATATTCACTGGTGATATATATCTGTTGCCGCTATAACATTAAATACTAATAATAGCAAAATTAAAAAAAAATATATATACCCGACACATAAAATCTATAAAAAGTAAAAGAACTGTTTACGACAAGTCTAATAAGCCCAAACTCGATGTGTTTACTAGTAGGCATACCAGGGTTTCAGCCACCTCCCAGTTATAGCATCAGGTCCTAATTGTCATCATGAAAAATATTCAGAACTAGTTAAGACGAATCTATTGAGCCCAAACTCGATGTGTTTACTAGAAGGCATTCCATGGTTCTATCAGAACACCTGAACAGATCTTGATAAATTGTATTTAAGAACTAAAAATAAAAACCCGCATCAAAATCGGTCCATTCGCTGAGGAGCTACGACGCCACAGACAGACACACAGACATTTCAAACTTATAACACCCCTCTTTTCCGTCGGGGGTTAAAAACAGAATAAAATAAATATTTAAATGGCGCGTCCATACAACAAACGTGATTTTTTACCGTTTTCTGTTTTTACATTGCTAACTATGAACAAAAGGTTCTATGAGTCCTTATCGCAATTCCTTTCCATTTCCTTGAACCAACATTTTTTTTTTAAATATTTATTCGCTAAACTAAGTTATTCGCCCCTTTGTTCTTATCATTTCTTTCAAAGTGTTTTATGAAAGTAAAATTGCGCCGCAAGGTTGATATTAAAGCTCTCAAAGTAAGGGCGAGTAGAAAGGAACTGTGTCCGAGATTAAGTGACTAAAAAACTAAGTTTTTGAAATAGCTTTTTTATTTTACCTTGACCACGGTGTTGTCATAGACAAAACTAATATTTTTTGTCACTTTGAGTTTTAAGAACTAGACTGCTCAAACGAGTGCCACACGCGTCGATCTGGGCGTGTTGGTATCCATACATGTTATACGGAAACTAGACTTGTAGAGCTACACTTGATACATTTGATTGAATTTATACATATTTCGATTGTCGTTCTACGTACCTACAAATCAGGCGTGTTACACGTGTGCGTCGGTCTAATGTAGTTCTAGCTTTAATGTTACATGACCAGCACAAAATTAGGTGCCAGAGATATAAAAACATCCATTTAAACCATGCTTATCAGTTCTACTTTACGAGATGCACAAAATATTTTTTCTAAATAAGTAGTTATTTTTTAACGGCTCACTCCTCTTTGATAGACCGTCCAATGCATGGGACCTTTTCAAGTGATCCCATGCATTGTTTGAATAAACTGTATCATTTGCAAAACCATGTTTTTTTTTAAGAAAATTGTCCCAGTTAACTAATAACGTCTTATTTTGAGCTCCTTAGTAGTTCTAAGTTGAGCTGTACTAATACTGATAAATTCTTCTCAACTCTGTGAGGTAATTTCCACAAAAGACCATCTCAGACACTAATCTGCATGGTTCTCATATGATTTGACCATTACTTGTTTGTTGTATGGACTTTCAAAGAGACTTTGACCCCTGAGTATGTTTCGATGTTTCTTCTCAAGGTAGTCAACTAGAAAACACCGGCCTGATCTAGTTTAAACTGAGTGTTTTAAAAAACCTATTCTAAACAGATTTACTTTTCCGGCTATTTCACCCTTTACTCCTGATAAGCTTTCTTGATCGACAACACGAAGTTTAAAGACTGCTCGTCTGACAACGTTAAAACCTCGCTTTTATACTAATTAAAAGCCACTAAATATATTTCGACCCTAACGAGCCCGCTCACTGACTCTGTCGTATGTCCCACGTACGCTCCCTCGTATGTCACATAAAAATAATAGTCATTACGTACAATCGTACAATGACCATAAAATCAATGGTCCACTGTGGATTATGTAGGTACGGAAACCAAATCCAAATAGAGATAGCTCAGTCATCGTGATGGTTCCTTTCCGTCCTAAATAATAACGAGATCATCGTATCTAGACCTATTTGTTTGAGAACGGATATTGTTCAAATTGTTTCCAATAAAAGTAGAGTTTTTAACTTTTTCATTGGTAGATTTTATACACCGCTAAATTTTAATCGTTTTAATCCCGTAGAGGGTCGATCCGGTACATGAAACACTATCGATTTGTAAAGATAAAATCAAAAAATAAAGAACCTTTTTTTCAAAACTCGTATTAATTTACGCACGTACGAAATTAATTTCTTTAAGAAAACGTCAACTGAGCGGGTTCAATGACCTGTAGCTAACAGTCGGCGTTGCGTACAAACTATCTACAGGTCATTAATTCATTAAACCCCAAGCGAACGCCGGCGTTCGCGCACCTATTGTCTTTCAATTGTGTCTGTCATTATCACGATTGAAAGGTTAAGGAATCGAAATATTAGTAGGTTTGCTAGCTTGCACCTCAGGATATGTAGGCTCTTTACTGCTTGATCACTTCGTCCTAGCGATTGTTTTTAGGGGCCCATTTATTGAATGTTCAAGTCACCCCCTTGGGCGATTATAAAGATTACGATATTAAGGTCGAAAGGGTCGAAGCCTACTGGGACCATGGATTGTGGGACTCCTGGTAGAACATAGTTCTAACCAGTCCACTTAAATGACCCAAAACCAAAGCCTATATCTTTGTTTTCCATAAGTAGTAATAGTTTCTCATCAACCAAGGGTAGTCCTTGGGTGCACTTACATAGCGCTTACAGGGATAATCGTCGGTTGGTACCAAACGTTTCATGAAAAGTGTCTAAGGCGAGTTGGCTTTGACGCTTCGTATGTCTTTCAAAGGTTCAAGTCCAATAGTTCATGGTGGACATCGAATAAGGTTTTCTTAAAAACTTAAGCTGCAGTGGATTCACAGGGCTGATTCTAAAGGTCACCCTTTTTTTCAGGAAATATTATTTATTCGTCTATATACTCCCTTCACAAACAAAAATAAAACCTAAAAATATAGTTATTATAAAAATTTTACTTATTTATGAAAGTGTTTTATTCGCCGTTTCCGAGCGAGTCCACGAAAACAAAGAAATGTAGGAATAATACGAGTACCTAGTACAAAAGTATTGCTTCACCAATTTAAAATTTTGTCGATCTTACGTACACACGTTACGTTTAATCAAAAGATGTAGTCTGTTCACGTTTATTACTTCCATTATACGTAATAACAGTGGTTTTCGTATTATTTTATCTAAATATTTTATGTATTCACTACTGTTTTCCTCAGAATCCAACACTCCCATAAGCTCCCTTAAAATATCCATAAACACCAATGAACCGTATGACAGCAAAGTAGCACAACGCTTATTATTATTATTATTACCATCTAAGAACACTGTCATAGCAGTCTACATAATATTATACAGGATTACAAGCTCTGCGGGATTACCGTGGAAGTAATTACTTGGACAGTTCGCCCGCTTGGCGCGGACACGGCAGGCGTTTTCAGCTGAAATTAGTTAAAATTAAGGACAGGAGGGGAACAAAATTTTTCCACCGGGGCTACACGCGCCACAGCGTTGGATGTGACGCTTCTGTTCCGTTTAGTTTTGTGCTCGTTTACGCTTTGTTTGCGCTTTCGACTGTTTTTGTTTAGTCTATTTTAACCTTTATGTACGGTTCGTTGAGGACTTCTTCCTTTTTTATTTTATCTACCTACATAATGAAGTGAAAGACTACATTTAAATTATATACTTCAAGATGCTGCGTTTCAGCTTGTCCGGCTACTATATTAATAATAATCGAACCCATACATTTATTGATTCTCGAAGTAGTGTCATTAATTCATTTTATCCTGTCATTTTTAATATCTCTGTTAGCTTTAATAAAATTTTCCTGATGTTCAATCATGTCGATATTAGTAATTAACTTGAAGTGACGCCTACCACTTCCAACATGTCTAAAGTTCGAACTGGGAGATTTGATTAGCTGGACGAAAGCCCCGACAGAATTCGATTAAGTCAGACAGTGTCGCCTAAAGTTTAGACCTTCATAAATCGGTTACCCAATGGAACAGTTGGTGGCCGCATTCTAAGGAATTCATAAAAACTTGTCCGTAACATTAGGCGTGAAATAAAACATTATTCCCCCGACGACCGACTGCTTCGATGTTAATTTCGACCCTTACAATGACTTCGTATTGGAATGGACGTGGAAACTTTGTAGATATTTAGCTTCCAAACTCGGTTTGTTCAGTATCGTCAAAAACTTTATGAAAAGGTATTAATGGTGCAGCCTTTACAGTACCACGGATGCCCGTATTAAAAGTTTTGATGAAATTATGGAAGTGGTCTGTACATGGTCTGTACCTCTGTCTCCCTCAAAATGAGCTTTTAGTTCATTCTACCGTAAACTAAATTTTGGTTCATATTATTCGTGCAGCATCTTTTAGTGCCATTGAACTAATTATTGCTGTGTTTTTTTTACATCGAAAAAAGCGGGTTCCATGTGTTTCTGATAATGATGCGAGGCCTAAGAAAACATTTAAAGCAAACATTTAAACATTTAATGTTAGTACCTATATACTCAAAGACTTCTTGGCTTAGACCAAGTAAAATGAAATGGATTTTTTTTTTTTTTGTTAGCACATCGAAATTAGATGATAAATTTTTCGGAACCTACTAAGAGCTTTAGCAGGTTCCCAAGTTATAGAAAAATTTAGTATTTATTTATTTATTTAAAGCTTTATGCAAAAAAAAAACTATACAAAGGCCAGTCAACGTTAGGGTAGTGCAGAAACATAACATGGCAGGTGCAACTTAATAAATCGACAAAACAGAAGAGACACAAATATATACAAAGTATTAAAAATGTAAATACAGTGTCGATAAATTTCTACCACTTCATTTTTACTTAGGTTTAAAAGGTAGTCGCATACACTTTGATGTTAGATTACTTACTTTCTAACTCTTTAATTTTACCAACAGCGATTACATCACTGCTTACTTACCAACACGCCTCGTCGTTCGTCGTTGCCTGCTGCGGTCTTCCCATCTTAAAGTAATTTAAGGCTAGAGTGAGTAAGCTCTTAGTAGACTAGTGCACTTCACCATCAATGACTGCATCACTGTTTACTTACCAACAGGTTGGACCGCAGTCAAACACTAGTCTGTATCATTAAAAAAAAAAACAATATTTAACATACTTGAAAAATCCGTACATTCATATCGGTTCACAGTCAGCAAATAATTTTTCTCTTACTGAGCCAATAAATCTATTGTAGAGGTGTGTATTCAAAGGCTTTTTTTCCCATCAAAACTTTTCTCTTCGATCTTCTTGGGAATAGCATGACGGCCTTTCTCTTCGATCGGTTACGTAGCTAAACCTTCAGTTTTCTTTTGATTTATAGATAGACAATAAAGTTTCTGTAAACGCATTAATGTAGATCAGCCCCCGTAGCCAAGTGACAACCGTTTCGTTTATGTCGAACGCCTCGAGTTGGCCACGCCCCCAATTCATTTGTTCTGACCTTATGTTGTGTGTACGTTGAGATGACGTCATTCCCCTACATTTGAACTGTTCTACTAGAGCGTTAACGATTGCAGATTTATCAACTTGGCTAGGGGTTCAGAGCATAGCTGGGTCATTCGTTTGCATTCATATTGTTTTCATTAAATTAATCATTTTAAATTTTTGTTTGTTTTTGGTGTTAAATAAAAAAAAAATATGAAAATGACAATAGGTGTAGATTTATGTAGATATAATAATATTTTTATTTTTATCTTGCCCCTGTATAGCAAATGAACGTGTTCGCATCATGTCTCCCTAGCTATATCTATCAAATCAACCATTCGTTATTTCAGTATTTTATCCCCTTGTCATCGTATTGTCTTTCATCCAATCTAAACCTGTCTCTCATATACTTCATCTGTTACATCTTCCACTATGCTCTTATTTCTTTTAGTATTTACCTTATCAAACACATTATCACAACAGTAATGGTCTTGAAAGTATTTATTTTTAAGCATTTACATCTACATCAGTTTCTTATCCTAGTGTAGGTACACTTGCACCATATTATGTTTATTAAAATTAACACTATAAATATATTTTATTTAACCTTCGACCTGCTCTTCAAATGCCAGTGTTAAGGTCAATCAATAACTTCATTCGATCTCTCCAGCATCACAATATTAATAGATATCAGTTTTATAGTTAGGAATTAGTGTTACCTAAACCTAATAATATTACAAAACGATTATTCTCCATTATTTTCTAAGCATATCTTTTGAAGCTACAGAAGACATACTACCTTGTTTTCTGAATAATAATTTATTTTTGTTTTATGCACCTGTATTATTTTGACTTCAAGCGCTGCCTCTTTTGTCTAAATTTCAGGTGCACAGGTGCATTGAAGTTTAGACAAATAAATATGCGTGTTTTTATTTATATAACAGTTTTTTATTTTTATTTTTAAAATTCTTTAATTCATTAAACCCCAAGCGAACGCCGGCTTCGCGCACCTATTTTCTTTCTATTGTGTCTGTAATTTCCACGATTGAAAGGTTAATATTATCTAATGTGGAGCGTAGCATAATAGGTGTTAAGCGAAAAGATGAGCGTTGAACACACCACACTGCGCTCCATAACTCAAATAGCAGATGTCGGGGAAAAAACAGCCAGGCTGAAGGGAAAGTGGGCGGGGCACGTCGCACGAATACACCCGGACAGATGGGCGAAGATTATCCACTCATTAGACGCCTGAGGGAGCTCGACGCCTTCGAAGTCGACCGCGGTGAAGGTTGTGTGACGATCTGATCGCCCTAGATAGGTTAAGGTAGAGATGGGGGAGTCCTTTGTCCTGCAGTAGCACATCAAATAGGCAAATATTTTTTTATGGATAGGCTCGAGTTTAGATATCCACTTGATGGTAAGCGATGATGTGGTGGACGATGGAGCGCGCAAATATATAAATACTCTATTAATTCATATCGTATTCTATAAGTAATTGATTATATTAGTATTATCTAAGTAGTTTATTCATTTATACATATATACTTAAAAAATACTATCCAATTGGTATCGAGAACAGGTTCCAGCTACTGGCGATAAATGCACTAGAGAAAGTACGATCTGTATCCAAAAGTAGGTACCAATCATAAATAACAAATAAAAACATAAAACAGCCTTTTATTTCTTGCTTGTATTACAAAAATATGTTGATATATGCAAATTATAATTTAAAAATAAACATTACAGACGAACCTTAAATAATATATATTTTTTAATTACTATTTGGGTTTGTATTCCGTTTTTTTTAATAAAATGATTCTGAGTAAAGTATTAAATATTTTTGGGATTTAATGTTATTTAGATAGATCAATATATTTTACTATAATATATATTTTTTTAATTAATTCTGTTTTCATATCAAAAACTTATAAAGTAACGTCCATTAAAAATATCAATTGTTAGTTACGACAGTTAGCAGGGACGGTGGCGACATAACCTAAACAATAAAAAAATCAAATGTCAAAATGGGCCTTTTATTTTTTGACAACTTTAAATATATTAGATCGCCCATTCTCTGACCCTCTTTTACATAAGCACCCTATAAAATAATGCCCTTCAAACTTTTATATAACAAACTTCGATATCAAGTTTTAACAATAAAGTATTGCTAGGAGACAGAGGGTATCATTTTCCTCTTGTGGGATGAAATTGGATGATATTAAATCCTCGCAACTTCTCATAGTTAGCGTGACGAAGACTTTTGCCAAGGACTGCTATTATACGCCAATTTGTGGAAGACAGATAATGATGAACGATTGCATGCATATGACACTTCTCCGATCCTTGAACACATTGTTTTCGTTTATGTGGCTGGGCCATTTAGATTATTAACATAATAGTCTTGCGTCTAGTAAATGATTGTGCAAAAAAGTACCGGTACTTTCTCTAATGTATAAATCGTGCACTGACTGTCTTGCTTTCCAGCATAGGTATCCAAGAATTTTCCAGATCGGTCGGTCCCTTGATATCCTCGTCCATGTTGGTCCTGCCACCTTTTTAATGTCGTCTTCCTATCTGGCTTGGATCTTAAGTCTTTTAAGCAATGTCTTCGTGTGAATAGTCAATTTGTTTACCATTAGATTATGGATGTACACAAATTCTCTCAACCAACTTCGCTGAGGTAGAGTACAATAAAATTCGTTCGTCTAAAAAACGTTGAGATAGAAAATTACACCAATTTTGTATTTTAATAGCCACTAAAAATCAATTTGAGAATTTTTTATCTGTTTTAAACTAGTACTTGACTGCGATCCCGCCTGATGCAATCGTTGATGGTGAGGCGCACTAGTTTATTAAGAGCCTAATCACTCTAGCCTTGAAGACACCCAAATTATAATCAGACGGACAGACACCGTAGATGTTTCAACAACGTAAGGGTAAAGCAACCACTGAATTTCACCCAAATAAATCCCGTCAGAAATTCCCTTTGATACATAACCATGTAGATAACAATTTTCACGTATAACTAGATCATACTATACACGTGAGGCGCCAATTACTTATTGCTCTTAGAATTCAGGATACGCTTTACTCAATTCATTTCTCAAATGGATTACGTAGACGTCTGAGTCCTAGAATTGATTACTTGAAACCCCCCTTCAATACGTTCTCTGCATGCAGTACAAATTCACACGGCTTCAAAACAACTTCCTTATGCCAAAGGTCACGCATGTCTGAGAGCGAATCTGCAATATCGTAGGATGATATACCGCCCACACAAATCAGTCAGTTGGCTAACGGTACTACTTGAAATCATATTACTACTTTGTTTTAGGTACTGATATTTCAAAGAAAGTAAAATGGCCTGTGTCGGTAACTTTAAGCGGCCATGACTAGTGAAAAGCATTTTATCTTAGTGATGAAGAGGAAGCTTTACTTTTAGTAGCCTTATTGGAGACTCCCCAGTTAACTCTTCGAATGCCGTAATTAGAGACATAATAGAAAGACAATGGCTTATGTCGAACTGTGTAACATAAGACATTCAAAAGGTTAAGAACTAATTTTAGAACCATAACATAAATAGAGAATACGAAATGGAGTATTAAGTTTACACCATAGTTCCCCAACCTTTTATGGACTACTTCCCCCTTTATATGAACAAAATTCCAATG
Organism: Mythimna albipuncta; assembly: GCA_929112965.1. Taxonomy (NCBI): domain Eukaryota; kingdom Metazoa; phylum Arthropoda; class Insecta; order Lepidoptera; family Noctuidae; genus Mythimna; species Mythimna albipuncta. Next base: position 17,729,985 of record OV815969.1, read on the forward strand.
GCCACTTATTTACTTACTAGTTAATTATACCAATTTTATATGTTTGTCTATTATCTATTAATAACCACAAATTAAAAATTAATTCTCTCGCTTTTGATTATTAATTAATAATAATAATATGAAATAATAATATTCCAAAACTATCACAAAACGCCGTCTAGTCTCAAGCTAAGCAGAGCTTGTATTATGAGTACTATACAACTCATAAACATACCCATATATTTCTAAATACATAATATTATAGATAAATTACACCCAGACACAGAACAAATGTTCGTGCTCATCACACAAACATTTGTCCTGGATGGGAATCGAACCCACGACCTCCGACATAGCAGTCAGGGTCACTAACCATTAAACCAACATGGCCGTCAGTAATTATATTAAAAAATACTAAAACGTTAACATAATGACTGAACATTTGATTTTGGCCCCGCTACCATCCCCCACGAAAAGCTCCAGCGCCTAATAGGGGGCGGTACGGCCCTCGTTGGAAATCTATGTTTTACACCTTAACCGTTTAATCTTAATTGAAATCTTACATATTGAAAGCATATTTTCTAAAACAGTTATCTTGAAAATATAGTCTATATTTCTCAACAAAATTGTTTCCACACTCGATAAAAGTTCCATGCTCTGAATCGATCATTTTCCGATACAGGAACGGCGGCATTAAGATCTTCTAAACCTTACTATTTTTCACCGGCGCCCGTTTCAAATGGTTTATATTTCAACGAGAAAATACAATTACTCTTCGTGTGGGGAAAATACTTATATAACACCTAGTGGTTCACTGCTTTACAGCACAGAATATTATAAATCCTTTGAGCAAAAACACTAGAAATTGTTGCTAAACTCGAAATAATATAAAACATACATAAGTCACAAGCAAATGTTGTAGCTGACATGTCTAGAGGGTAAGTTTCATGTAACATGAAGAGAAAAAAACAAAAAAAGAACCTTTTTAAGTAGGAAAAAATGACCCGCCGTGTTCAGGGTATTTTTACATTGTTTTCTAATTTCTATACTTAAAAATATTTTCATACAGAATCGTACTCTGTTTGTTAATCATCATCATCATCATGATCATTTCAGCCAGAAGACGTCCACTGCTGGACATAGGCCTCCCCCAAGCGTCGCCACAACAACCGATCCTATGCGTCTCGCATCCACCACATTCCCGTGACTCTCACGTGGTTGTCGGTCCACCTTGTGGGATGCCTTCCAATGCTGCGTTGTTCGGTGAAATGAAATTAAATAAATAATATTATCAAAATGTCTTAAAAATGTTGTCAATTTATTTGAAATTTTCACAATATTTTCACTTCACGAAATATCGCATGTCAATGGGCTATAAACACTTGGTCCGCAACATAAATGGCTCTTAGATAAGAGCAAACGACACTAACGCTGTATTCCAGCGCTTAATATGTTCTATATCAATTGTTATTGACAATACTCTCCATTTGATATAGATTCGGCATACACGTAAAATATTTGAGAGTACCTTGACATTTTTATATCAATAAAGCATTTGGTGTTTGATAATAAGGTACTATGGTATTGATTAATAAAATACGATTTTTTGTTCAGATTCATAAACAATATGTGGAATGGATAAATAATAAAGAACTAGTCAGTCAATGTCTGTTAGTTTTTTTTTTTCACTTTTTTTTTAGGACTTGTACTTCATATGTAACTGTTCTATTAAGTAAAATGAAACTTCTCCCACTCTTCGCTCAGATATTCCTCATGCCTGAGTGAAGAGTTGGGGTGGGTTCTTACGAACGGCGAACTACCCATGGTTTACCATCCGCAAGCCCGCGTATGGCGGGGGGACTAAGCGATTCAGACCTCCACCGTATGCTCCACCGTGCCCCTGAACAATCCGCACAATGGTAGCACACGGGCGTTTCTTTCCAAATCCGGCCTAAGAACCTCTCGAATCAACTGTAGTGAAAAGTAAGGACATCGTGATGACTCTCCAACCATTCCTTAAGGCCCCGTCCGCTGCGATTGTGGTATACCCAAGAACAATAGCATGTTTGACTCAATATTCTAAATTAATCCAAATTAAATCCAATGGATACGAGACGCACAGGACGGGTCATTGTGGCGACACTTGGGTTACCTCTCACCTATATTTTTTTAACAGTGGATTTCTTTCGACTGGAATCGTGATAATGATTAAATGGAATGAATTTCGACTTTGTACAGCAAAAATATTTCTGCATAAAGTTTTAATAAATTATAATCTGCCTATGTAGGTAAGAGAAACATTCCTCGAATATAAATATTACGATGGAATAAAACACTTTCTAAAAGACATCAAACTGCTACCATTCCAGTCCAAAAAGCCTTTCGACAAGGTCGATAACGATTTTATATTGCTCATATTACGGATATTTTATTGCATTGAAAGGGATCTATTCGACCTTCCGATTTACAAATTCACCTAGGAAAACGGTTTTTCGGTCCGGTCCCGTCTTCCATTGTACCGTGAACATTTTATCTTACTTGCGTTCGAACTAGCAACTTGCCTTGTAATTTTAAGCGTAAATGGTTCCTGTCAGTCCTTCCAGAGTGGTTATATATATATTATTATAGTTGTAACTCGTACGTAGGCTTTAGATTCGACTTCGATTTTTTGGTTCTATGAGTTCTAAGACATACCCAGGGACTCAAACTGTAACCGTAATAAAATGTTTTAGCACTGTTTTTTAAAACAGTAATAACAGAAAAACACTTTTAAATGTAACAGATACAATAATGTTACCGAATGAAACTGTAACCTTTTATATGTGTTATGGAGTGCTACCGAATCAAACTGTAACCTGTTTATATGTGTTAATATGTGTAACTGAAATAATCAGTTTTAGCTTTGTAAATTGTAACTTTGACAACGCTGCGTTTACCTGTTACACTTATTAACACTGTTAACACTTTAATAACTGTTACAGATATGTTAGGGTTAGACTTTTGTAAGTGTTTTGGGTTAACACATTGAAAACACATTTAATAAGTGTTACATATTTGATTCTGTTACCAATCCAACATGTAACACTTATAATTCTGTAACCTATATGAAGGTGTTTTTAAGTCCCTGGACATACCGGTTTCCTCGCGATGTTTTCCTTCACTGTTTTGAGGACAGTGGTGATGAAAGAAATTACACAGAAGACTGCGCCTGGCCGTTGCCACTAAACTATTATCTATCCGTTAATTAAGTGTACAAAGAGGAAAACTATACTTTATCAAAGACAGTTTTTATATAATTATAATATTTTTGTATCTAATTGCTTGAATTTTTCCTGGTTCCAATATTTTTGTTCAAACGAATGATTGATGTTTATTCGGTTTTATGGACGCAGGTACCCTGCCCAAAGCTAGTTTATTTTGTTTGAAACAAAATATTAATGGACTTGGAAAGACATTTATATGATAATAATGAAAATAAAGAGACGCCAGGAAAATAAGTTAGACGTAAAAGGAAGTTAACAACTCACTCTACACTACGGGTACACACCACGACTACTCGACTAAGGCAGCGGAAGTCACAACGCACCTGTAGCACCCGATGCATGTGTGCGGATTTCGGGTTGTTTAGTCAGTAATCTTTAGTCTAGTCCATCTCACCTAAAAAAAAGTCTAGTCTAAATTTGAGAGACCTGTCCGCCCAGCCTCGAGTGGTGGATATACGTGAGGCATTTCACACACAAAAAAAAATGTTACAGCGACGCCTCTTTAAACCTATAATGAATTGTTGTAGAAGCGCCTAGTATAGCTGCAGAATCTTCTTTACTTACTGATAAAATCTTAACAATAAATAAATGGTTATTAGATCGAAATTTTACTTCCACATACACGTAACACGTTATTCTTTCCACGTAAATCATTGCGTCTATTGAATATCTCGATCTACCCTCCGAACCTAGCTGCAGAATCTTCTTTACTTACTGATAAAATGTTAACAATAAATAAATAGTTATTAGATAGAAATTTTACTTCTACATACACGTAACACGTTATTCTTTCCACGTAAATCATTGCGTCTATTGAATATCTCGATCTACCCTCCGAACCTAGCTGCAGAATCTTCTTTACTTACTGATAAAATCTTAACAATAAATAAATAGTTATTAGATAGAAATTTTACTTCTACATACACGTAACACGTTATTCTTTCCACGTAAATCATTGCGTCTATTGAATATCTCGATCTACCCTCCGAACCTAGCTGCAGAATCTTCTTTACTTACTGATAAAATCTTAACAATAAATAAATAGTTATTAGATAGAAATTTTACTTCTACATACACGTAACACGTTATTCTTTCCACGTAAATCATTGCGTCTATTGAATATCTCGATCTACCCTCCGAACCCCCGATAACTGACGTCATTCACGTATTGTACCGTCTGTCAAAGGAGTCCCACGTACGGTACGGACAATAATTTAAGAGCGTCCCATTCAATTTCTCCTGCCATTGTCTGTATGTAGGTCAGTTTAGCTAGTTTGATGTGTATTCACCACGTGAATTTGTGGCACTTCTCGCGCTGTCTACTTACTGTTTGAATTCGGTTTTTGGCACCCCTTTGTGTTTTAGTGCGGGACTTCATAGTTCGCTTCGCGCCTCTTTATAGCTAGAGGCTCACCACCAGAAGCGAACACAATTTTGTGTTAATTGTTAGTAAATTAATTGCAATTGAAACGACTTACCTGTTTACACCAATTAAATTGAAAGAATAGGATCTTTGATATTAATTACCAACATGATATTTTATTAGAATATCATTCACCAAATAATTTAATCGCGTTCTAATACCAAAAATTACTACCATTTTTATTTGTCTGAACTCTTTTTTTTTTAATAAAACATCCTATGATTACACACAAATCATTTCTACTGACAACAAATACCAGAAGTATTAGTTGTTGTACTAAAATAGCATAAATCATATAAACTACAAATATATATATATTGTAATGATTAAAGAACACGTGAACTAGGTACATACGAGCATTTAAAATTAATGTCAGACATCCCTACAAATATTTACTCGGTCAATTTCACTTACTAAAACGCCACAGCCTTAACAACCTTCCACGTGATAATTATATCATAATCCTCTCCTGGAGAGATAAACCAAGAAATCTAATTGAATGTCCATCAAAACGACAGTAGATTAACACTCGGTACACTCCGTTTAAACAACTCGAGTCTGTATTTCATCCCCGCTGACAGCTGTGGTTGTAACTATAGACGTTTACAGAACATGTCACACGTTAAAACTATGATCGTGTCAGCTCCTCCATCTACTGTTCTCCTAGTACTTCCTAGTGATAAAGTGACGACATTTGTTTAAGAAACTCGTGAGGAACAAGGCAATAAACTACTACATTTTACGTTTTTTTTTGTTTGTCACTTGTACTGGTAGTGTTAGTTTCGTAGTCTTTGCAGTTTATTTATGACCAGCAACCCGACCCAGCTACAAATCTATGAAATTCTCGGCTTTTCCCTACTATAATATGCATGTAATATACATCTTAACCTACCCTATGAATCACTCTTGTCTATTGGTGAAGCCGCATAAAAATCCATTCAGTAGTTTTTGAGTTTATCGGTAACAGACAGACGCGGTGGAGAACTTTTTTTTACAATACATATTAAGTAAGGATAAGGAAGTAACAGTGCTTTTTTATACGGTAGATGCGAGACGCACAGGATCAGTCTTTTGGCGACGCTTGTGGGAGGCCTATGTCCAAAAGTGGACACTTTTCTGCTGAAATGATGATGAGCGTTTTGTAGGGTTTTGGAAATGGGTAAAAAGCGAAACTAATATTAAGACAGTTTTATAATAAGGTGAACGTGTTTTCTGGTAGCTATAACCTAGGGGTCTTTAAGTCAAGAGTGAATAGGTTACTTCTAGGCAAGCGTGCTTCATACTCCGCCAGATAATCAGTTTCAATCAGGTGAGATAGTGGTCTACGTTTGACCACTATCCTGAACAAGTTTGAAAATCTTTGATAACAGTAGATTCAATTTGAGCCTATCATTGCCAGTCTTAGTAATATGACCGTGAATTAGCAAAGTAATTGCAAATATCACTGAGTTGACAAGAAATAGACGAATGAATAGGGCCATGCATAAAAAATGACTAGCTTCTGCCAGCGGCTTCGTCCTTGTAAAAGTAGAAATACAAAAATAAAAGTAGAATACTCGTATATAGCCTATGTCACTTACTGGTAATGTAGTTACTTAATGTAACATTCTACTGGAGGAAGAGTTTTTAAAATTGATCGAGTCGTTTACGAGTTTATTCATTGCTTACAAATAAAAATAGAAATATATCTTTTGCATAATATTAATAGTATAAATAAACACGATATATTTAATTGAATATTTCATTACTTTTAGAAAGCATTTCTTATAGGTACATATCCTAGATACATTACGTAACAGCCCACATAAGCCCGTTTCGCTCCGTGAATTTTTAACCCATGAACCCACAGTAAAAGTTTAGCTTTACTGTCCCTCTTAACTTTTCCAACCAACTAAATAACATCGCCCTTTGTGTACATGACCTAATTAAAGTTTCCTCAAGACTAATTTTCTGCCGAATTATTAAAACTTAACAAAACTCCATAATTAAAATACCGGAGCGTATTAAGAATAAAATCTTTTTAGAGATCTTTTGGAGCCTCCTTTTCCTGAGAAAACTTGTAAACAGACCTAATTATTTTCGGTCTTTTTAAAGGTGCTGAGATAAGGGACACAAAATAATATTCTGCTTTGGAGAGGTTCGTGATTAAATTGCAGATAATTATTCAGCTAAGGATAAAATTGTTGAACCCGTGTCGGATTTATCAAAGGACTCAAAAGGCTCTGAAGATAGTGGACGAAATAAATAAGTCTGAATAATACTCTGAAGTTAACGACTGATCGCATCAGTAGGTACTTACTAATAAATACATAGATTAGTAAATACGTAGGTATGTGTCATTAAGAGTAGAGGACGCTCCGAGCGTCGGGAGTCGCGAGGCGACAGTAGGACGACAAGCAATATGTAGCTTGCTGTCTAATAACGATCAAGCCAGAGTCGACGACACGCCTCAAAAAATTCGCAGAAAAACTGAAGAAACCCAGTAGGACCGATGTCTGCTAGGGCTGCGGGAATGTCAGAAAATCTTAAGCCTGAAATGCAAAGTGCAATTGAAAGAAACCAGCAGGGTTTAGTGAGTAGTCTGACACCCGCTTGCAACACCCAGAGTAATTAATGATTTACTACATCAAAAGAAAAGGTATGTTACAAAAAAAGTTAAATTAATCTTAAAAATGCTTCGTGGTTATTTAATTTTTACAATGAATACTCTTACTCTTCAATTTTTTATGATACTTAATGTGCCACTTTCGAGCATCATGAATCTTCATATACGTGCTTACAAGCCCATTATCCTTGACCTTTCCAGCCACAAACAAGACCAAAGTACCCTCTTATTGTCTTTCTATGGCATCAGAATCTGCAGTAAATCACTCCATTCAATAATAAGAGTTTAAATTGCCGAGGCGTATAACTTATGTCATTCGATTGGACTTATCCATATAACTGTATAATACACTTTCTGAACTTCCCTTTTCTTTCTTATAAGCTCCTTGTTCCTCATTGCTATGTTCCAAGTAATAAATCTCCGACATAACGCTATTAGTCACGTCATATTCTGATGTTACCAAAAGCTCCTCCTCCTCCTTTAGAAAACAAATGAGCCGTTTAGGATGATAGAATATCTAGCAGTGATAGGTCTAAGCAAGCGTGAAACGAAGGCTCCTTTAAGAAACTGGGTTACCTACCTGATTCTGTTATGCAAAACCGCTCTTTGAATATTTAAGTAGATAGTTGGTAGACAAAAGATAGTTCCAGTCTTCCAATTTGAAAAAGACGAGCGTTGCACTTAGTTCTGCTTGTATAGCTGCTACTCGAGTAAAAAAACATTAGTTTTTGTTCAAACCAAAGCACTAAAAAGTACCATTGCATTAGTAGAGAAAAGTTGGCGATTGGGGACACTAAATCTCCTAAGTTTATACAGATAGAAACTGCCAGCAATTTGGTACTTTATTCACTGGACAACGAAAGAAAAGTGTTATTTGCAATAATGTTTTCAAAGCAAATTAAGTTTAAAAACTTTTCAGACTTTATTACACACGTAAATGCTAAGCTTTATGACCCTTCATCTTGTCTACATAGTTTCAAAGTTGAAAAGATGTAGACGATTCTAGAATGATAAAAAAACAACTGTTTTCTCTCTAGGGAAAGATTCGCTCATTTACATTTTACAAAGAACGGGAGGGCTTGTAATTGATAGCCCTGAAAATCAACGATTAAGGCCTCGGTTTAAATTCATTTGCAGCGGAAAGCGAGACGGATTTCGAACGCACTCGATTTCCCTGTGGGGAGCCTTTTTTGCGCGACTTTTGAACGGTGAAAAGTAACATTTTAACACGGAAGTGTCCCTGCTGTGTGAAGCGATTTGAAAACGCCAATCTTTTTCTTTCATAGCAACCCCCGCCCCTGAATTTTTGACCTGGCTTGACTGATGTTGATGTTTTTTTTTTGTGTATATTTGGTAGGACTAAGGTTGTAAAGTATTTTTTACCCTACTGCTCCACCCCCCATTTTTTCACCGATAGTAACCTGCTTTATTCCTGAGTGACATAAGTTATATTTTGTATACACGGGCGAAGCTGCGGGCAAAAGCTAATAAAAATAAACCTTGCTGACTGGATACACAGCACGGCTTATTTATTATTTCCCAACCAAAGTATCCAACAGATAATAATCAAGCTATTATCTCCCAAACGTTGGCTACAAAAGTGCCTTAACAACAACAAAAATTGATACGATTATGTTACTTTTTCTTTTCATGGCCAAAGTATACATCTGTTTCATTCCCAATTCTATCTCTAACACAGACAATTATGTACCGCAATCGGAACAAACAACTAAGTTACAATCGAACTTAAACAGCTCACTCAGAAACTTGTAACGCGAAAACTTTTATCGTATAGATGGGATCTTTGTATAGTGCCGATAAATTAATGCTGTCTTGTAAGATGTTGTGTTGTGGACTGACCACAGGCAGTTTCACACAGCTGTTCTGTGTTGCCAGCGTTGAGAAATTATCCCCAATCTAGGAATATTTTTGAGTAACAAACATCGTGAGGAAACCGACATGTCCTAGAACCAAAAATTCGCAGGCATGGGTACTGGACCCGCGTGGTGGATTAGGCCTGATTCCCAGCAGTGGGTTCTTTATAAGGCCAACTATGCGATGCTATAATATTTTTGGGTACAAATTCGTGACCAAAAATTCCAACAAAGTCTTCGTTCAGAACGACTATTTTTAAGTGAACAAAAAAAGTCTTTACGTATGCGCTACTTGCACATTCCACTTTACACTCACTTCAGCGTGCTTCAAAACCTGAAAAAGCAAGCAAAGTTTTCCTGTTTGACATCACGAATAGGTTTTCACAAAAAATGCTATCAAAAAATACGTCTCATAAAGGAACATAAGTGATACTCGGCTTTCGTCACTAATTACCACAACAGTTGTTTGAAAAATCTTACCTCGGAGCTTAAAACTTTTGGTAATTAGGCGACATAACATTTTTAATTTGTAAAGGTTCACCCACATACGTATTCTCCTTTTATATCGTGGTACTTTTATTATTATCAACACACTTTATAGGGTACCTGTCCCTTATGACCACAGCGGTCATCAAAACTTTTAGTTTTTTTTTTTGTCAGCTTGCTTGTCCCATTGCTGGGTAAAGAACTCCCCTTTCTCTTTCCAAACCTTTCTATATTGTGCGTTCCCGTGTTGTTTTCCACCAAAAGAAATTTTGCGATAAATATTTCTACCTTGGTAACATCGAGAGACTATGCCTGAAACAAATTGCACGATTGGTTTATGATTGTAATGGAATCTCTTGACCTTTGAATTTAGTAGCCTTTGGTACTGAGAGCCCTTAACTATATTTGAACAACGGGATAAAGGTCGCCACTAGAAGTAGCCGTTAGGGTACTCAAAATGTATTGATTTTCGGAGTTCTTTGTATTATCAGAGACTACATGACCTATATCTCAGAGTAAATGGCCGATAATTTCTGCTGTTGAGTTTGACCTATAAACTTGTACTACGAATGATCTGGAGACGACATTGGAGTCATCACCAGCATTTGTGGGCCGAAGGTTAATATACATTATTACGATGGCAGTCCCATGTTATTGATATAAAATTTTGCACTTACTACCTAAACTTGCTCCGTACCACGGTAAATAGGTACATAGAAACCCCAAAAGAAGAAAAAAAATACCGTCATGCGCAGTTTCCATAAATCGAAATCGATTCTCTTGGTATTTAATTATGTTGATAACATTTCGGAATAACCAAAGTTTCTTGGCGTTTTACGAAAGCAACGTTGTCGAATATTCAACTCTTTTTGTTTTCCGTATCATTTGAGATTACGGCTTTATGTTCGTAATCGTATTCCGGATTTAATAATATTGAAAATGAAATAAAAGCAATGACACATATGTATGGGTCCAGATCATGTAATGAATCATTATCAGGGACATCACATCTGTTATCGTAGATATTGTGTATCACGTATATTTCCAATATATTGTTCCGCTCTTTGCCACAATTCATGTACGACCTTGGCGGATTAAATTCGATATGTTGAGCCTTTCTGGCAGGGGTGCCAAATGTTGGCATCCCGCAACTTGATAATAAATATTATCGGACATCGCGCCACGTGTATTCAAGTGTCCTGTAGCTGTTATATTTCCGTCACAGTTTCGAACAAAAAACAAACAATAAATAGCTTTCTTATTACCTTCATTGCCAACATAATTTTCCGCTAACTCACCCCATCTGTGGGGTGCCGTATTGAGAGCAAGTTGAAGTGCTATGTTAGTTACTTTTCCTTTTCGAATAAAAGCGGAAAATTGGGTTTTGACGTCCACAATTTGTAATTTGGAAAGTTTAGCGTCAGTTTTTGGCTTGTACATATACAAAGTGCTTTTTATGAAGTTGTCACACAAGGTCTTGATTGTTATGAAACCTCAATAAACAACTCATCTCTGTTCAATATTCTAAATATAGACCTTTCCTGACAAATAATGAATCGAAAAACTTCGCTCTGACGTTTACGAGTAGGTAGCTACGCTCACTCAACTAGAGTTGGATTTATAGAATTCATTGAATCGTCAAGTTAGTCAATCTTCGTTATTGCTACATTCGCACCCTTTTCAATATTTAAACGTGTTAGGAAATCTGTTTTACGGACAGTTAAAACTAGTACTACGCCTGGAGGTTCCGAGGTCACATTAAAAATTAAGTTGATGTCGGTTTACTAGTACTATCCGCGATCTTCCAAAATCCTTATTTTCCGTTCCGATGCCCATATACTGGCACTGGGCCAACAAAGATCTTGAAAAATTCAATCTCAGAGTAAGGAAACGATCGGGCGTTAAATTCGTTTGAGCCTATCAAAGATATTATAAAATATACGAGCTTTGTACGATATAGAATTAATTTCAAAATGAATTATAAATTGGCATACTAAATGGCATACCTTTCAGAAGAAAGTTTCCGTGTGAAACCGGCACTCATCTATTATGCAAATAGTTAGGTTTTACCATCTACGAAATTAGCGTAGTTTCAGAACATCCGAAACTTCCTCACTTGCCTCATCAATTACATGGTTTGGACAGCAGCAGTTTGTGGCCTGCCAGTTTCTTTGTTTCTGTCAACCGTGGCCAGTGTTATTTTACCGCCCCCTTGTATCCTATTTATGGACAATTTGTCACGGGACGTTCGCCGCAGTGGATTACCCATACTGAAATGGACCATTTGCTTAATGCTCAAGTCTTTACCTTTTCAACGCTAAAGTTGTATCAATTTCAACAAATCCGTGTTGGTTTACTACCATGGATATAAAAGGACATTACTTTGCTCCATTTTCATAAGCTTTATAACGCTTATCTCATGCTATATGTTTAGGATTTTAGGAGTACGGAATATCCTACTTTCATTTTACTATGGTCGTTTCTTTTTTAGTGTTTACTTTTTATAGTTACCAAACTTCTACGCCTATTAAAACGGATAATTTAACAAAGAATTCAGGGTCTAATCCCCAGATGCCTTGCAATATTTACTTGGTTTATTTTTGCAACACCCTCAACCCTTGTAAACTTGGACCGTAAAAAACACCTTTTGCAGAAAAACGTGGAACGATTAAAACATTAATTACTTTTCGGAAAATTCGAAATTTTATTAACATTCTCAAAAATGTAAGTCCAAAGTTGGATAAGAAGCTGTAGGTAATAAGGTTGAAATTAGGTCTCGATAGGAACATATGTGAACGTGTTCTCTTGATTGAATCCAAGATCGACGGGCGAATGGAGCAAGTCTCAACAACTCGTCGATGGGTAGAAATTGCGGGTACGTGATCGAGAGGCTGTTCCGATACTAGAAGACTCGATGGTGCAATTTGGAACGAATCGAGAGCGATTTTGCCACGCTTTACATTTTTATTTACCTTCGGGAAATAACCGTACTTAAAATGTCAATTCTGACGTGAAGGCTGTGACCCAATTTAGATTAGGATATCTGGTATGCAGTAGTTGATTTATATGAGTATTTATCTATCATCTATCTAATAGATACGTATAATAATAAATTTTTTAGTATATTTGGTAGGTCTGAGAATAAGTTTTAGGCAGATTTTTACTCTCCAACCCCCACCTTCTTTTTTTTCATAAATAATTTATATGGCAGAACCAACGTTTGCCGGGTCGTTCTGTCACAAAATTAAAATAAAGCACTAGCTCTCAAATTCAAAAGTTAAATCGTGAAAAGTGTGGTTTTTAATAGTTCATAGTAAAGATAGGCAACTAACCCTATATTGACGACTAGGAACGGCTTTAATGTAATAAAAAAAAATCTGTTATTTTTTTTAATCTAAAAAATAAAACTAATTAGGGTCTTATTTTTATTTTTGAGGTTTTAAAAATTAGCACAAATAATAATATAATATTGCACAACTATCACACAGCGCCCTCTTGTCCCAAGCTAAGCAGAGCTTGTATTATGGGTACTAGACAACTGATAAACATACTTATATATTTCTAAATATATACCTACATATTATAGATAAATTACTCCCAGACACAGATCAAATGATCGTGCTCATCACACAAATAAAAAATGCATCTGAATTACTCTTGAGTTTTGAGCTTAGCAACACATTTTGCCATTCGTTGAATAATGATAGCGATGAAGTATGGTCAGTATTAGTATCTAAGAAATGTCAGGTTATTTTGATTGGAAAGTTTTGAAATGAGGAAAGAAAGTTTCACGACTATTACTCACTAAAACCTCCCGTGTTTTTTTAGTGGGCCTTTGCGTTCCAGCACTTAGTAACTCTTTTGAACAATCCCGCAGCATAATGTCAGGTTTGAATATGTCACTTCGAGGATATAAGCAGGCCTTTTGTGTCTTATGACGTCATGGCATTTTCTCAAATAAACGGCCAAAACCTTAAGATAATGTTTCCAAAGTAACCCCTACTACAACCACAAAGTACTCTTGGAAGGTCCTCGTGCCACGAGGTCGTCTCACCCTTTCAAGGATAAACATTAGAAGTTCTCAGTAATCTAGGATAAGACGTGAATATTTATGAATGTTATTACTTAGTGGGTACACACAAAAGTAAGTTGGAGATAGTTAAGGCTTTACATTAATTTTTGGTTAATTTCAATTTAAAGAAATTAACCTGGCCTTAAGTCTCTTGTTTTGGTTGCCAGTTTCATAAAACTGTCTGAATAATCAATAACACTGGCAACTTTCACACAACGCCATATACATAGTCGCTAAAATAAGCAGAGCTTGTGCTAGTATTTACTCGGCACACTGAGAAACATATTTATATATGTTTCTAATTACATGTACATATTATAGATAGATGAGACACAGAGAAAATGATTGTGCTCATCACACAAACTTTTGTGTTAAATGGGAATAGCACCCACGACCTCTAGCATATCAGTCAGGGCTACTAACCACTAGACCAACAGGCCAGTAAGATTAAAATCAGTCAGAATGTTTCAAATTAACATAAGTAATTACCATAATTTCCGATCTTAATTTGAAATATGCGACAGTGAGACACCTGCTTCGAAGTCTTATTACCATTATATCGCTTTTTTTTTCAGAAAGTTATAGATAAGAGGAGATATTGGTTATATTAGTAAATTGTAATTTGTGGATACTTTTTTTTTAAACAGACACATAATTCCAACCACTCTAGCGAGTCGTTACGAGGAGCCTAAATATCCTTATCTTCAAACTCGTCACGCATCATGCATAGGGAACCATATGTTTAAAACTGCTCCACCTTTGTTTTAATAATTATATATACATTTTTTTTTTCTCTGACACATTGCTTTTGCAATATTTTTATTTTTATTTCAACTGTCATAAATTTGTTAGTAATTTATTTTGTTAATATTTTATTGATAGTTGTAATTATTATATTATTCCTGTTTTTTTTTTTTTATATATATAGCCTCTTTTTGTATTGTAAATGTGAGAACACTGTATACTCCACGAACTCTTAGACTACTTCCTATTACGACTTACTTTGTTTTTTTACTGAGAAAATTTTGATTGTGCTTTTGTGTACAATATTTGACTGGTCTACACTGATCTTACATAACATTTATCAATATTGTAAAACAACCACTTTTTTAAAAGAGTAACCATGGAGTTTCTTGCCGGTTCTTCTCCATAGGAAACGACCAATTTGGAACCGTGCACTAACTTCTGACGTTTTATAAGTGCCCATGTAGGCCTATGTGAAATAAAAATATTTTTGACTTTTGACTTTTGAAAAAGTTTATCACTAAATAACTTATATCACCAATATATCTCCCTTTACTATACCTTTCCTTCTCAACAAATTTCTTCAGCTTCAATTTGTATCGATACATATTTCTAAAAGCTGACTGGTAACACTTGATCTATTACAATAGCGAAGTAGCTCCATCCATCATCCCGTCGAAAATGCCTTTTGTTTAGCATAGAAAGTCCACGGAAGGCAAGTCCTCCCTTTTTTCAGGATAAGGAATAAAACTCCTTGAGATAAAAATAGTCGTTTATCTTTTTCTTTTCTTTTAAAATGCGATGGTAATTGCCTTTTGGATGTACTTGACGAATTCAAAATAAAACCGAATCTGAGGTTTACTGTTCACAATAGTCGAATTAATCAACATCGTTTTAAACAAATTTTAACTTTGACAGATTAATGTGTTCGTAATACGAACGTGCCGGTGGGGAAAAATTAATAACTGTAAATTATTCGATGCAGTCATAAGTTAATTGGATAAATATTTTGTAATTAAGCTGTCGTTTCTCTTCTTTACTTACAAGAGCAGATGTACACATATGTATATGAACATTACAATGTATTTTAAGGTCTACATCAATTGCTTCAACTTCATATTTAATTTGATTGAGGATATTAATGTTATCTACCCCCCTCCTGGTGCTGTCTAATGATTCCACTGAACTGTACCAGAGATAACGTTTTTTGTGTAAGAAGTAGGCAAAGACATCCACTGACTGAATGCCGAACAACAGCAATTGCGTAATAAGTTAACAACCTAAAAGATTGACCAGATGTAGCTAAGAACAAAGAGAAGGTAGAAAGGGAGGCCTATGCTCTTTGATGAGACACAACAGGCTCGTAGTAATAATAATGTAGAATTTCGACAGTGCTCAACTGCCCTTTCGCTCCACCCTAGAGCGAGAGAAGTAAAATTATTACCCACCACAAAAAAATCCAAGTATAAACGATTAATTATTGTCATCTTACCTATCAACATGAGGAGGTAGTCTACGATTGTCTAACCCAGACTCAAATATACGTATCCAAATTATGAAAAACCAAAATCCGTTTCCAATAACGTTACGACGTTGATACAAAAGCTTGCACTTCACGTATTACAGACAGCCATTGTGGGCGTTGTGTTTTCAGCTTGATATTTGTTGTGGCATCGTGCACTGAGGAACAAATGATGAAGCTTGCATTGTGCGCCTTGTATGGGAGGCAATCTGCACTAAACATTAGCGTTGGGCGATGCCGAGATGTTTTAACAATCGAGTGAACCATCGACTTACCGATCTATAAAATAATCGAGATGATTCTCGATAGTTTTTTAATTTAATAATGATGACGATAAAAATAAATAAAATACCTGACATAGATAATTAAAAAAAAAACATTAATTTACAATTTAATTTTAAAAATTAAAAATAATGACGACAATAAATAAAGAAAAAACACCAATACTTATACATAGACATAATAATATAATAACATGCATTTACAATATAATTTAAATAGGTACATAATTAAATAATAATGATGACAAAAATAAAATATCTTTATTTTATTAGCCATCAACCTCTCTCCTAGCTTTGCTGTGCCCGACAGGGTCCATATTGATCTTTATATTTTAAACCATCTATGTACATAATGCGATAAAGTATTGAGTATTGAGTCAACGGAATCGAATCGTTTTCGATTGTTCGAATCAGTCACGGCGAAACTCTAAACCATCGAGAAACAACTTGCGAATGAACGTGCCATGCACCAGTCGCATTACAGAACTAATCGTACTCGAGTCAAGGAGAATCGAGAAGCATCGAGATGTTAAAAAAATCGAATAAAACCTCTCGCCATCGCGCATCGCTACTAAACATTACCCAGAACATAGATGTAAGCGTGATCAGACCAGCAGTGATAGCGTTTCAATGAACTTAAAAGGAGCGTAATTAAAAATATAAAAGATTGTTCTGTTGTTTTTCTAGTTTATTTCTATTGTGTGTTAGACAGTTTGATAATGGCTGTTACTGCCACTAGCCTCGATCCATTGTTTTCTGCTGTCTAGAAAATTTATGTGTTCCAGGATACACAGTGGTGTTTTACATGCACATTTTAGACGAGCTTAGAATTAAACGAAAAAGATATTTTTGACATAATGGGCTCTGATAGATTTAATTCTTAACTATCTCATAAAGGATTAAAAAAGTCGGAATTATAGTTAAAATTATCGTCATGATGAGCTAAATTAGGTCCTTATGAAGCATCTAAGGAAGTCGGAGTACCTGAGATGAAATTTTTAGATCCCTTAGCCCTGACGTCATCTCAGTCACGTGGACAGAACAAAGGAATCAGAGGAGTTGGCGACTCGAGGTGATCGACGAAAGAGAAACGAAACGGTCGTAACTTGACTAGACCTGCTATTCTTATGTCCAAATCTGCATACGGTTTACCTTGAAATACAAGTAATATTATATAACACTAGCTGCTGCCCGCGACGTCGTCTGCGTGAAGCCTCTACAGTACTAAAAATACCTAAGGTGCCAGTGTCGCTACTCGCTATAGCATTATAAATAAACAACTTTTAAAATAGCATTATAATATAAGTTTTTTATCGCAAACGAAGCTAGTGAAGAGAGTTATATGGGAATCCTGCTGAGTTCAGTCATAAGATGTGACTGAAGGAAATAGAGAAAATAATGCAGGAATACATTCCAGGACACAAAAGAGTAAAAATACGTATAAAGGTATATATATATCATACCTTACAAGACTTCCCTATAAACTACGTTGGTAGTTATACTGCCAGGAGCCAAAACGTAAAGAGAGTCAGGACTGGTGGCGCGGGAGCAAGTAACGTACAGTTGCCCGTGTGAGAAGCAACTCGTCCTGAGGTCGACACCCTCTGCCCTCAGTGTCTGCCCCTGCGACTTATTGATGGTCATCGCGAAGCAAACACACACGGGGAACTGTACGCGCTTGAACTGGAACGGGAAGTTATGAAGGTATGAGGGGAATGCGTGGTATAAATACTGCCTCGCTGACGCCACAACCCGTAAGAATTTCCGCCTCAATGGTGTGTCTGTGTGGAGCGAGATGACTTTAAGGCGGGTCCCGTCACAACTTCGAAGCACAATCGGGCACCGACCTTCAGCTTGATGGTATGAGCCAGAAGTCCACTTGCTGACAGGGAGTTCAGAAATTCCACGGAATAACGTGTGGCATCATCTTGCTCGACAACAGTGTTTATCGAGGTGTAGACCACTTCATTCTTCTCAATTTCCGAGAGAATGCATTCGTTAATTGCTGCAGCCTGATAATTTTTGGGCGTCAAAATGGCCCGCTCACACACCCAAGAATTCTGCTGGTGCGGTATACGACTGATGTCCCCGTAAACACAGTGAATGAGTTTTTCTAAGCCGGATACCACTCTACCGAGAGACTCTGGAAGTACCACCTGTCCACCTCTCTCTTCTGGTAGAGTGCCTTCGCCAAAACTTAGAAGGACATCGGAGAATTCTTGAGCACGTGCATTGCCGCCGAGCCGAGCTCTCATATTAATGGTCAAGCGCAGTGTACGAA
Source organism: Mythimna albipuncta (assembly GCA_929112965.1). Classification (NCBI taxonomy): domain Eukaryota; kingdom Metazoa; phylum Arthropoda; class Insecta; order Lepidoptera; family Noctuidae; genus Mythimna; species Mythimna albipuncta. Next base: position 17,748,515 of record OV815969.1, read on the forward strand.
CTTGTGACCACAACGAAGATCGTTTCGACGCAAGCATTCACCTCGTCAACCCTCGATACCCGCGTCACCTCGGGAAGTGTTTGCCGGAAATCGCCACTGAACTGAACTGTGACACCATCCATCAAATGTTAGTTCCTGCGAATGTCCTGCAGGGTTCTGTCCACGACTTCAACTGTCTTCCTCTTGGCCATCGTACACTCATCATCAGAGAGTAATCCTTGAGCACGTGTCCCTTATCGCTGTTACGTGACACACCACAAACAGGCGTTTTGGCGCTCTCTAAATCGATGAGAATTTTTAACATGGAAAGAAAGAAAGAAAAACGTTTATTCGTGCCTCACACAATAATATAAACTAAAAATACACAATGAAAAGAAAAAAGAAAGATATAATCAGTGTGAGGCCAAAAAGGCACCTAACTCAGCATATGCTACGTTATTTAAAACGATAAATAACATGGCATGTGCTATCTTGCCTTCCGGAAGCAGTGTGGCAGTGATTCCCGACGACGCTACAGCAATAGCAATTTTGCCTTGCCTCCTGACCTCTGCAAGTATGCCAGTGGTAACAAATGTTTTTTCTATTCCACCAGGAGCATCCAAGAAAAACCTTTTACTCTGGTTTTGCCCAACGTTTTCAAGGACGGTGTCATAAATTTGTTTTTGCTCTCAAGAGAACAAAGCGACATGGTAATTTCGTATGGTGGTTATTTCGCCCGGATCGTAATTTGTCTCAGCGTTATATTTCCGATTTCCACGGTCTTGATGTGGTGATGATTGGAGAGCTGGTATCCCATATTCGATCAGTGCATTTCCGCCGATAGAAATGACCACATCTTGAAGTGAACTGAGACAGGTGTTCAGCACGCGTTCATCAGTTACTTCGACTTCGTCTCTAGTAGTACGCCTCAAAGCTCGTAGAAAATCTTCAGACAGATGATGGCGATACTTCTCCCACAAAGCTACCAGGTTTGCGACTCCACAAAACATCAAGATGACGGCAAGCAGATGACTCATGTGGCTGGCACTGTCACTGACGCTTGCCGCCGCGAGGGTGTCATCCTAATTAGGCAAAAGGCTACGCGGTAAGTGGGATACTCCACGCCATCAAATGTCCTCAGAAAGGCGAAAGACGTTGGGCCTGGGACAGTGTGATTAAAAACCGCAGAAAATAGCATTCGCCACTATTCCGGTGCACGGTATAAACCCTACCCAATGCGGTGTCCTTGAAAATACCCGGAAAACCTTTCACAGCTGCTCCTCGTCGACGTCGGTTGAATACACCCCTTTGCTTGTCGTACGTGTAATATGAAGGCACCTTGTCATACGTAAAGGATTTCACAAACTGGTCGACTTCACAGAGTCTGAGAAATGCCACCATGTAATACAATATAACACCGCATTTTTTTTTAATTGTCTTCACAACTCTGCTCCAGATTTTTAGGGTTTTGTTGGAACTTGAATTTCTCAAAACGAACTGTAATATGAAGAAAATGCACATTACCATCTATGAATTTTAAGAATAACTAACTACTAACCTCGCTAACATGATCAAATTTAAATGATTAATTTCCAAAAACTGTTAACATATAACTTGATTTGATTTTGATGAAATCTCATAGATGGCGCTGCTTTAAAATTGTGTCTATACTACTAAAATTCATTAAACTATGTTTCTCTGCCCAAGTTACTTTAATGGCGTAGTTTTTATAGTGTAAAGCTAGATAATAGCATGACTTACTCAAAAAAAACATTTAAATTTGCGTCCTTATATTACACGCTGTCACAGAATGCGTAAGAAAAATAAAGATTCACAGCTCCTCCCCCGTAGGTGATAGCGTGATAATATGTAGCCTATGTGTTGACCCGACCTCTTAGTAATATTCATGCAAAATTTGAAGTAAATCCATGCAGTACTTTTTGAGTTTATCCCGGACATACATACAGACAAACAGACAAACAGACAAACAGACAAACAGACAAAAATTCTAAAAACTATATTTTTGGCTTCGGTATCGATTGTAGATCACGCTCCAAGTATTCTTTTTAAAAAATATTCAATGTACAGTTTTGACTTTCCTACGATTTTATTATATGTATAGATAATGTATCTCTGTCCACAGCTCACAGTCAGAAATTCGAAATTACTCACGTGTGTTTCACACAATTGTCTCGTCCACATGCTTGGAGATGCAGACACACTGTGAGGACATGCAAACGTGTGCAAATGTCCGGAAAATGTCCATAGTACACACATAGTTACAATATTTGGACGTGAAACTTGAGCTTTAGGTATATTATCGACACTGGACGTGATAATTGTGTATGAATATTCTCGTATTATAGAAATTGATGTGTGAAAATCTTGTTACCTTTTCCTACTTTATTAGCAGATTTTTATTTTTAAAGAAGTATTAGTTGTCTGTCCTCAGACTCAGTTGTTTTGCTTACCGCCGTGATTTAAGTACTTATTCGAGAAAAAGTCGTTCAAAAAATTTTTGAAGCAACCCAGGATATGTACTTGCCTAAAGCTTCTTTGAAAGTTGAATTAAACTTTGTTTAGTATTTTTGACTGGTGTGTACGTCTGCCGTGTATAATAATATAACATTGGTTTTCCATGTTACGCGCTAAAAGTTTGTAATATCATATTTTCGCGTTATCATTAAAGTAATAAAAATTAGTAAAGCAAGCAAAATCGATTTTACTCATCCTTCAGACTGATACACCAAACATGATGAAAAAAATTACGATGAATTTATACAGCATAAAAAAAATAATCCATAACAAAGATTTATGAAGCATCCCTAATCCTCAGAACATCAAAAAAACATATTGAAAAAAGCGTTCATTTCAGTCACTATTGAAACGATCCCTCATTTCTCAAAAAGCTATTTTATCGTCCAATCGTCTTTACTTACGGGGATCAGTGGGGTGCCCAAGATCAATAGATAAGTATGTAAGTAATAAACGGGGAAATGAGGAAGGCGTGTTTGCCATTCTTATACCTATTGAATATACGTTCCTTACAAAAACGCAGTCAATTTACCTTATAGAGCCTGAATTATTTGAGAAGAAACTGCGGAGTTTCTTTTTTTGGTGTTAAATGGGGTTCGGATATGATATTGATTCTTTGTTATCAACCGCACTTAATTTAGATGCTCAATTATTTTGACAATAATCTTCCTTTGTATAATCAACAAGTACATAATCTCATCGAGCAGTCAGTCACTAAGTCTATACTTCTGCAAAAATCTATTTACAAAATTTCATAACTGTATCATGAGAAATAACAAACTTATAAGCTTGTTACGTTACCTGGCTGTCCACATAAATACATAGTCACCTGGCCATCCGGGCGACTGAGGGGTTGTTTTGCTTTCGCACCCAACTGTGCGTTGGTGCCTACCTGCTAAGACCTGCCGTGACCTGCGGTTGTACTTAGTGTCGGTGGTGACCAATTTGTAACCTTTTTTTTAATTATTTTTGGTCAAAAAAATATAACATGGTGAAAAAATTATTGGAATCGATTGTTACTGATTTTGAACTCAGGCTTCGCATACTCATACTAAAAATAATGTGGTATAAGAACGATATATATTTATTTCCGAAAGAAATATATCTACATACACATAGATGACTATTTCTGCAAGCATCATGCAAGATAATGTTCAACTTGGGAATAAAAAAGACATCGTATACCAAACCAAGACCATTAAATTCGGGGAGCCATCTTGCAAATAACACCAGATTATAATGCCAAGTGATAAAACTTATTTTATGTTATCACGTCCTGTTTTTTGTGCAACAAGCAGACTTTTGGCACAAAACGAGATCGCGATTCCTTCGAAGCAACGCAAACATAAGTTCTCACGATTGCATCATCCACTCGGAAATATGTTTTTCTTCCTAACGATGCTTATTCAGCATAGTTTTTCTTTTAGATAGAAAGGTACCTACTTACTTCAAGATTCTTGTTAGGAGATTGTCGAGGAAATATGTCGAGCAATTTATTTCTTTTATGATAAATGAGGAAGTTATTTCAAACGACACCTTAGTTATTATTTTTGTTTCTTTCCTAATAAGTAAATTGTATGCAGCATTTGAAGTATCTCATCAGGACCCCGACCCCGATTTCCAGCCACCCTGTAGACGTGGACTTGTAGACGACGAGCAGTGTTTGGCTCACCGTCCGGACCGAGCCCGAGTTGTCGACAGCGCGTATTGTTCCTCGCGTGGTCGTGGTACGTAAGGCAAAGAAGGATCATAGGTGTGTTTTTAGTCAGTCAAAGTCCCTTCCCCAAAGGTTTTTCAAAGTCAAAGTCGCTTTCCCGCTCCGGTCTTGAGCGAGAAAAATCGTTGTATGGTTTCCCACCTTAAAAAAATAAAACATACGTGCAATGTATTTTAAATAAGAAAAATTCTTGGAAAAACTAAGAAATATGTTTTTATACTTCAGTCTGATTGGACTAAATGGAATAAAAAGCTTCGAAAGAATCTAAAATAACGTGAACTACGAAAAATACATTTTGCCCAAAGCAAAAGCTTTGATATTATAATTGCGTTCTTAATTGAATTCGAGACATTTTACGAACGGATTATTTTTTTCGAACTCTTAACAATATTAGTTGTATAATCTACGTATTACAGGCAAACATGCTATATAGGAAAATATAGGTACCTTAATATAGGTACCCTACCCATCAAAGGGGATTGCCCATTTGAGGCCATGAGCGGACAATTGACTAGAAAAAAAATACTTTTTTCATTAATTTTGCCATAAAAAAATACGTATTCCCTTAGTTCCAAATGAGCGCCACTATAATAAACAATAAGTGGTAAATAAAAAGTAAGTTTTATCATTGATAGTAATATTTGATGTCCGTCTTTGGCCTGGAACACCATAGAGGCTGGACAATCCCCTTTAAAATCAGTGGTGGCAAAGATGTAACGGCCTCGACTTACGAGTTCTTATAGGTCGTGGGCTTAAACCCAGCCAGGCGCACTCTAATTTATTTCATCACTACTTTTCTCACGGTGAAGGAAAACATCGTAAGGACACCAGCAAGTCCTAGAACCTAAAATTCGAAGACATGTAGGCCCGCATGGTGGGTTATACAAGGTGTAAGGGACAGCCCTCCACAAACTTTAAGGGCTTGCTCAGTAGACGAAACTGAACAACCCACCATAACATTTTTTTTCAGGAAAGGAAAAAAAATCAGCCTCTCCATACAAACTGTCCAATCAAGTTAATAATTTTGTATTGTGAGGCGGATTTTTTTTTTCGTTGCCTGAAAAAAAAATGTATGGTAGGTGGTTCAGTTTCGTCTACTGAGCAAGCCCTTAAAGTTTGTGGAGGGCTGCCCCTTACACCTTGTATACAGCCCATTCTCCCTCCTAGCGAGGAGACTTGAGTCCTAGCAGCGGGAACATTGTAAGGCTAATTATGCGCCAAAGGTAGGCTAAGTAGTTTTACCCTATAACATTAAGCAACAGAGATACCTATAAGACACTTCCGCTTGACCACCGCTAACTTCATTTTTGCTTGCACTCGAAACGTAAACTTCAAAGCGTTTGGTTTGGCGCCACGCCGCAGAAATCAAGCTAAAATATAAAGATCTCTATAAGCCTTTTAAAAAAAAATAATCAACCTACGATGATTCACGTAAAAAATCAAGTAAAAGCTTTGTTATTAAGAATCTACTAAATTAACGGTAACGACGCCTGTGCATAATACCAGACACGAATCTAGCAAGCCTATAAACACGGTAACAACCCAATCCCGTCATCTAATTTACATTTCACGATAATGGGCACCCCTATATTTTCTCTCATTCGCGTTCACGGAACCGTTTCTAAAAAGCCGTTTAAAACAATACCGCCCATTACCACCCGAATACAATCAATATACCCTCAATATCCAAGTAAATAACATCAATTAAAGGCGTGTTATAATTTATTGGAGTTACTCTGGCTGCTATTAATAACGTCGATTTAGTTGGCCAGACCTTTCTTTACCCCGGTAAAGGGATCTTCAACCTTTGTGTTGCAACTAAATTTATTAATTTAGATCGTTCTGATACGAAGCAACAGTTATCTGATGAGAGCTATTAGCTTATTTAGTTGTTGTCCTACTTTATTGTGATTTTGTACTCAATTTGCGTTAGATTCATGATAATACTGTAACAGATTACTTCTAGAATGTTTTTAGCCCTTTACCATCTTTTTTTTTTTATGGTGGGTTAAATCATCCAATGACAACCCCTGTTCTTGGGCGGAGCGGGAGATAGTGTCAGACTCTTACTGACTAAAAGCCCACCCTGTTCCTTCTAGCCTTCATACCGGAGTCGAGTTCCCTTTCGGATAACCCTGGCCCCAGTAGGCTTTGACTTAGCTGGGCCTCTGCTGTTGCTAACAACTCCTTGAGGCGCGCGGGAACAGTGCGCGCCGTCGACGACTTGGGCTCAGTCCGGACAGTTACCGGACATTCAGACAGCGAGCTACGCATTGTTCACTGTCCGCTAGCCCGCGCTTAGGGTGGCCGGAAATCGGGATCGGGATGCCGACGGCGGCGGCGAGAACGCCGTTTTCTGATGCGGTCGGCCTCCTCCTTACCCTTTACTGACTGATATATCTAACTCTCTCGCGTTTTTTCCGCTAGGAACGCACATCCATGACCAAGTACTACTCTTCAGCTCTTCAGTCACCTATGGGATTTAAAAAAAATAAATGAGATGGAGTATTCAGTCGCAAACACACGACCCTGGCAAATACGACGCGAAAACACTCGTCGGACCTTCTAAGCGGGTATTTAAAGGTTTTTCAAGTCTTTTTTCGGAATTTTAGAAATTAAATTCGGAAAAAGACTTAAAAAACCTTTATTTTTTCCTTTACCTATGATACTTGATTTCATAAAACTCAATTGAGATTAAACACTACAATAGTATTTGAACATATTAACCAAACAAAGCTGAACAGTACCATTAGGTACTCCAAAATACACTGTTATAGACTCGCGCGACTCTCAAGGCTCAGGAGGCTTAGCAACAGGACTCAGAAAATGAGGCTATACAATTTAAGTGGTCCCCGCCCAACGGTTCGCGCACGGGTTAACAATAACGCTTACGATTCTTATATTTAATATCGATAAATACAACTTAGCCTCCATAACTTTCGTGTTTGGGTCTTGAGTTACATGGCAATTAAGGACGGAGCTAAACGACTGTAAATGTACCTAACCCTTGTTTACCTTTGTCCATTTTTGTTTTGTGTATAAAAAGCTCGAAATATCAATTTGTACAAGTTTTTGTTTAAGTTAAATGTGTAGGTTAATTTGAAAAGTAAGGGTGTTTTTTTTTATGTTGGGAAAAAATCATGCAATGACATCCCCCGCTTTTGGGCGGAGCGGGAGATAGTGTCACTCTTACGGACTAAAAGACCCACCCCATTCCTTCAAGCCTTCATATCGGGGCTCGAGCGCCCTTTCGGATAACCCTGGCCCCAGTAGGCTTCGACCCGGCTGGGTCCCTGCTGTTGCTGACAACTCCTTGAGGCGCGCAGGAACAGTGCACGCCGTCAACGACTTCTGTGTGGTCCGTACAGCGTTTAATATCGAGCAGATTTCATCACACATGCTGGATTGCCCCGCATGCAGAAAATTCCATAATGCAAAAAAACGCGTCCTGCGTGTATATTCCACGCATTATAATAAATATTATGTATGAAATAGACGTTTGTGGGGCAATCCCGCATGTACCGCTGTTTTATTCCTGAGTGACTTAGGCTAGTTAGGCAGCAGCTAATAAATAAACAAATGCGTACGTCAAAATTAACTAAAGCCTTTGCGAAACACCAGAGCAAATAAATTTACCCGACCGCTTGATTGTCAAAATATTGACCAACTAAATTATTCTCGTCATTTCAGAACTAACACTGTTATCTGCCTAGAGAAAACGGACTATGATGGAATCACAAACAGGCTCTCAGTGCTTTGAATTCACGCTCCAATCAACCATTCGATATCGTCCACGCTTTGGGCAATGCGAACATGTCCGGTGGATATTGCCTCATCTTGCGTTTACATATTTATTGAGAATATGGTAATGCGGTGTGCTCTAGATACCTTTATATGTGTTCGTATATTCCTGGAACTATCTCTTAGGTTCACATCTCTCTAGGGCCGATGCCTGTCAGCGTTGCGGGATCGTTTGACAGAAGTCTGAGCTCCTTCTCGTATAAGGGTCGTACGTTCGCTTGCTTGCTTACTGTAGACAAAGCTGTTCAGCATTTTCCTGACTCTGTTAATTGGTATTTGAGCAACACGATTTCTTCTTCTATTTCATCCTGTCATGCTATCATTACTTCCCTTCTCTTTCATAAGTATGATGGGTGAGGAATGCCTCATATAATAAAATCGTCTTTACCTTAGATCTATGGTGCGGTTGTCGTTTTAATGGAGTTTACCCAGTATATCCTATATAGGGTGATTGGTAATTAGTGCACGATACACGTGATTGTGCTCATGATAACCAAAAACTTTTACTATGGGGACTAACCTGAAATCGCGAAATAAAATCAGCTTGTACGGTTCGTACACTTGCAAGAGTTGTTGTTGTAGAGGTTGGAGTGCGTAGAGAAAAGATCACTTGGTTTCCGTAAGGTTTATTCCGTAAGAACACTGTTTACAAAGAAAAGTGTTGACGATTCCTTTCTATAATGTTAGTCACCGCGTAGCAGTAATTGCACTCATCGATTTATTGTAATGTATGTTAATTTATAGTAGATAATAAGGTGACGCACGTCGGGTGTAAGACCCAGCGTCAGCAAAATGTACTGTTTAAGACTACACAGCTGTTCAGTATATTTATGTTTGCCTAATGTACTGAACAGCTGATTTTTGTTTCGCGATTTCGGCTTTGCTTCCACATTAAAAATTGTTTGTTATCATTAGCACAATCACATGCCAGTCACCCTATATATCATGACCATGTTAGATTACTAGGGCGTGTCGTACCGTGTGTCATAATATCATATAATACATGCACAACGGTCATCATACGCCGTTGTGGCCCGTTAGCTCACCGTTGCACCCGTGCTTATTTTGCTAGTACCGATACGATCCGTGAATGGCACGCGACAGTGTTCGTGGGGAATTGTCTCATACTCTTCATTAGAAATTTTTTTTTTGTGTGACACGTTTCCAGCACGATCAGGGTATGTAACGGTATAATGAACAGACTCCTTAAATCACCAAACTGAATGTATGCCCATCTATCACTAGAGTCTGCCTAAAAAGTCAAACGACTTGAGTAATTATTAACACTTGTTCAATAATCAAGGTAGATTATGAGATCTTGATCATTGTTTACTAATAGAAGAACCTTATAAAAAGTATCAAACATAAGTATTTTTTAAATGATTAAATATTATACGAAATTGCCAAGTCATTTGACTTTTTAGACAAACTATAATAAAATGCCCGAAAACCTTCAAAAATCTGGTAACATGCTGTCAACAAAGCCAATGAGCTGAAACAACTTACTCAGTCACTGAGTCATTGCGCTGGAGCTAAACTAAGTTAGGCGATGCGGACAAACTTCAAATACCTACTGAACCTGCTAGATTTACACGATCGAACTGAATAAAAAAATATAAATAATAAATCATTACTATTTTCCTGTCTCACTGAAGTCCGAACAAATAAAACAGAACAACCCTTTCCATAAAAGAATTCATTAGTAAATTCCTTTGTATTGTGAAGCTCCCACCTATCGGCGTTTTTTCAACTTTAATGATACAGCAAAATGTTTCAAAGAAAAGAGACCCATTAAAAGAGAGATTTATTTCCGTTAAAATCTTGGAGAAAATTCTTCTGTGTTCCTGTAATGAGTAACAGGAAAACGGGGGCGTCTACGTATCATCGTGAATCGGAAAGCAAAGGAAACGGCCTTCGAGTGCCAATAGTCTTCGTAAATTGTTGCCAAGACGATTCAAGAAATACTGTAGAATTTAAACGAACATTTTGTGGGGGAAAGGAGTGTTTTGATGAAATCTTCGATCAACATGAACAGTGTTGATCGAAGGATGTAATGAGATATTTGTCAAAAGTGTAATTGAAAGTGGTATCGGATTATGTTGGTTATTGAAATTAGATCCGGTCTATAAATCGTATTCTAATAGCAATCTGGGGATAAAATTAATAAATTGAAGCATAATAAGCATAATAATTAGCACTATAATGCTCCTCTGCTTAGACTGAGGCCTAGGAGAAGACGCCTTAGCACATCATGTGGGCCCAGTACAGCTTGGTGGATGTCACGTCTTCGAATTTTTGATAATAGGACATGCTGATTTCCTCAACTGACAGACAGAAGGGTTTAAAGTTAATTCGATTTTTTTTAATGATTACAAACATGTTCGCAAGCACAGAGACTAGACTAAATTGTAAGAACAGAAGACAATAATCTGTAAATTCATCATCTTCCTGTCTTTGTCCCATCTAATTTGGGGACAACACAACACGTCTTTTAATTCCATTCTACCCTGTTACTCGTCATACTATTACTAACTTTTTTTTCTTTCATATCACTCTTCACACAATCCATCCATCTTTTCTTTGACCTCCCTATCCACCCATCCACAAGTAATTAGACATTAATCTGTAGATTAAATCTCTCAATTGTTAATAATTTTTTATGCAGGAATTGTAGACATTTATAGGTAACCATGTCATATAATAAACGAACAACATTATCCCGGAATACTTTTGGCTATAGATGCGACAAGCCTGAGGATGGACAAAGCCACCAAGGCCGACCTGGGAAGAGTTTGCGAGACGACGTAGAAGACTACCGAAAGGCTTTGTTCGAGGTAGCTCGAGAAAAAAATATCTGGATGAAGTTAGGGGAGACCTTTGTCCAGCAATGAGATAGTATAGCCTAAATGAAAAGTTTTCAATAGAATTGTTCACCAATTTCACTACAGATAAAACGATTTGACTATACGAAAGCTTGTAGTTGCATTGTCGCATCGCACCTGTCTGCGGGAGTTTTAAATCAGTGTTCCGTAACATTCTTTGAAGGTTTCCCCCCATATTAATATAATGCGTACCTTTATATAATCGTTTGAATCCTCAGACTTGAATTTGATACCGGCTTTACCTGCATGAAGGTAATTTATTGTTCCTACATAAGTAATGTAGGTACGTTCATTCGCTCCCCGCGATTGCCTCACCCCTTCATGTGTACACTGGTTTTATATTGTCAAATTCAATAACTTAACAGATAACCCTGCTTACAACGATCCCTTGTGGAAGGGTAAAAATGCTAAATTGAAATATATGGGGTTTTATTGCCTTATAAAATTAGATAAATTCCTTTACATGATTGAGGGGGACGCCTCTTGATGTTCCCAAATATTATATTCATTTATGTTCTGCTTCAGATTTTATGCGTCATTTTTAACCCTCAATATGATTTGTTTGGTACCGTAACCAAAACAGTTTAACGATTGAGGCTTTACGTTGCCAGCTAAAGGGTAACCTTTTGCAGTATTCCTCTCCCTTAAACTTAGCTAGATTGTGATTGTCTTCACTATATAACGCAAACATATTTTTTGTTTCAGGTAAAAACTTCCTAAAAATGGCTGACGGTAAATATCAGTAAGTAGGTAGAGATTCTTTTTAAATTGAAACTCAACACTGCTCCTGAAAGGTTCCCGTAGAATGTTCTTTTATGTACGGAAATTACAAGGAGTAAGCAATAGACGTAATATTGTCTTGAAATATTGAATCTCTGAACAGCGCCATCTATGAATTTCTTGTTACATCAGTACTTCACTTTATACTTATACCGCCACCTAGAGGGTTTACTTGTAAACATGAGCTGTGAAACATCAGCGACATCTGTTGGGTAGATTCGAACAGTTTTGCAAGGGATGTTTACTTCTACCTTGACTGTTGGGGTGGCTACGCAAGTATTTGTTCAAAGAATCGGTAGATGGCGCATGAAGACTCTTGTAACAACTATGGCAAAACTATCCTGGTCGCTGTTTTCACCCGAAGCAGCATGACAGAGTTCAGATCGGTTCCTCGGCTGTTTTTGTATCCAAGTTTCAAAAGTTTGCAATGATTTAGATATATACCACTAATGGGTTATAAGTAAAGTTCGATTTGATAAAACGTACCTAAACTGTTATTCAACCTTATATTGAAACTTTTAGTTGTAGAATAGATAGGGCCGTGGGATACGGTAACCATCCATTTAATTGGTTGTAATATAAGAACGTTTTCCTCACGATATCTCACATAAGCTCACATGTTCGAACAATTTCTTTAAACTTAAGTTTTTTTTGCGTATAATTTTGTGAAATACAATAAGAAGTAAACGCTGAAGAGAAATCCTAAGTTAGAATTCGAAAAAACATCTAAGATAATACATACATTCATTTACACTCAATTACTTTAAGTATATCTTGTCGCAGCTTACGACTATACTGACACAAAAGCAATAGATGGTTTATGTTCTACTTCGTAACAAAACCGCTGACCTGCTGTTTGCAAATGACGACGCATTTCCACGTCGATGCCAGATACTTTAGCCTCACCCTTTTTATAGGTTTATTTTTATACATAAGCTTTTATTTCTTGTCAATGTTATGTACACATACATTTTGTCTTCGTTTTGATAGAGTATCAAGGTTTTAGACTTGGCTGAGGATTAAAAATGCTTTCAAATTCGCTTTCAAATCTTTACTTCCTGCAACTTTTAAATTATAATATCCTTCAAGATCATTTCAAGCACACGCATTAGGTACAATAAGTACGTAACGATATAGAAATAAAAATATTAAGTTTCATATTATTACAATTCTGTACATTTCTTGATCCCATCATCCGTGGTTCTATTCTGCGAGATTATAGTAAATTGACAAAACACAACCCCTCACAAGATCTCTACGTGGTAAGAATAAAAATAGTGAAGTTACACCCGCAGACCCAGTCGTAAATAACTTTGCTTACTTATGCATCCTTTCTTTTCCATTTTGTTGTAAGATGATATGGACCCACTCCTTGTATGCCCGATTATTATATGCCATCATCATAAAATATTTACACCTTGTCATATCGCTAACAAAATGTATGCTGCAGTATTTTATGACTCAACACGCGTATCATCTTAATGATGCCAAACTGCGTACTACCGATGTTTATATGTTAATCAATAAAAACATCTCAATGAAAAACATTGAAAATAACAAAATAGAAAAGGACGAGGTTCCAGCGTCAGGCAACTACCATGTAGTTGTCTGGCGTTATTGCTGAACTGGACCTATTTGGCGCCGCCGTGAGACACACATTGCTAGTTGTTTTTTTTTTTAATTATAATAATTTATTAGTGTCTACATATTGTTACTACATTGTGTGTATGTACGAGTGTGTATGCCAAATAAAATAGTTTTCTTTCTTTCTTTTTCTTTAGGTTTTCAATTCGATAGTAGGTATGTCCTATCAACAGTTTTCGTTATCATTCTCGTGCCAATTTCACTTCTTATCGATCCACAATCATGTCCCAATGTTCCCAAAATACATTAACCTGCAGACATTTCCTTGAAGGAAATAGAAAACATTAAACTCCCGTATTTTCTCCATGTTATGACGAAGCCAACGAAAGGCAGGTCGATGGTGGCGCGAGAAACAAAGTTTTATCAAGTGTAAAGAGTTCGTCGAGACACTCACTGTAATAAGATACGAATTTATAGCAAATTTATATCTTTGTTATGCCGAAAGAATACTTTATCATGGGAGATTTACGTTTGTATCCTGCCTTTATGTCAACGTTTATTTGAACATATTCAGAAAATTACATGTTTCAAGATCTCTAGGTGTACTTTGCAGACAATCTCGTCAAGATAGCAATATTCTCCAGTAACTTATCCTATCTAACTTTGGTAGTAGGTCATATAAAATGTTCATATGATACGAATACCTGGTCTAACAAAAACGATAAATTAGTATATAACCTCGAACTAAAACTATTAGTGAATACTATTAAAGATGTGAAAAATTAAAAAAATATATTGAAAAAGCGCACGAAAAAATTCCAATCTAGGCACTGAATTATGTCTAAGTCATTAGCAAAGCTAGCCCAGTCAAAGAAAAATAAATATTGGATAGACTCATCATTATTTCACTGATGAAACAAAAGTAATTTACCAAGCCAACAAATTCGTTGATTACTAATTCTTCTGTTTCAAAGTAATTTGAATGCAACGAGGCGTTGGGGTAAGACTTCATCAGTAATTCACTTTCTTATTAATTTAGCTTTGAAAGTTTACAGAACTATTTTATAGTACAGATTTCAGATTATTTATTTTATCTTTATAGAAATTTTGAGCTTTCTTTTTTAAAATATAGCCTATAAGATACATGTATGTGTATCTAATATTGTCAATGTTCTAATTGAATCTTTAAGATTTGAAATCATCAGTGCTCTCAAAATGGTAAAGGGAAACATCCTGAGGAAACTAACATGTCCTATCTAGCCAAAAGTTCAATAGACTTCTACCGATGGAACTGGAACCGCAGGATATTAAATGTCAGCCTCTTAATAAGCGCAATCAGGTGCTTTGTTATGCTATTTAATTTGTAATCAAGCATATCATTGCTGTTAACTACAAAATAAATTCGACAGTGTAACGAAGCAGAATTTGTCAGGACTGAAGTAGGTACTATAAATTCTTCAGTTGATTACTGGCCTTGACATTACTCTGCTAAAGTAGGTATTAAAAGTGTAGGTATTAAAACTTCGAGACAACGTGTTCTATAAGCAGAATTAACATGCCCTGACCACTTAACGTCAACACATACTTCATCTATGAATCTTGACACTGACTTAACTCGTTTCAGCATAGACCGTCGCAGGTTCTTAAGCACGTTCCTAGCTACCAAGATCGCTTCACTACTTAAAAAATCGATATCGGTCCCTTGTCCTTACTCTCTTGAATATTCTCAATGTCTCGAGAAGACTGCGTCAGGAGATAAACTTTCTTAATTAGTCAGACGGATTTTAATAAGGTCAGCCGTTATTGTTGATTTGTTCACAACATAAAATTGTTTTTGAACAATGCTGGTTTATAAACTAAGACCAGAGTTATGTTGATACCGTAAGTTAATAAAATTCTACTCATCTTATAAAATATTATAATGCATAAGTATGTTATAAAAAAAAAACATGAAATAAATGCAGAAATATAGGAATCGTGCCATATAAAGTTTTCCTTCAAAAACACGGCCATATATAAGCTGAAAATAAGTACAAAAAATCAAAACTAACTTTATGAAATTTCAAACCATGTTAATCTTAGTTTAGAAGTACTTCAGTAGCTTTCGTAATGAGTCCTCTAGCAAACTTCTAGTTTCATACCAGAACCTATATTAATCATAATATTTCAGCCCACTTTGAAAAGTATTAAACATCGTGTTTATTAAAACTAGCTGTATAAGTAATTCGTTCAACCTTATTAGAGCTAGGAGTTCATAAAAACGATACTTAACAATATTATTATTTGAAAGTAATAAGTAGACAAGAAAAACTTATAATATAATAAGTAGACAAGACCTCCCAAAGCAACCTTTGACTTGATACAGAAAATGTTGAATTTACAGAAAGTCGAGATATTTTGAAATTTTTGCACTTAAATTAATTACTTCGCTCCGCGCTTTGCGACCTCATACTTGAAGATTTTGATTTATGCATTATCCTTGTGAAGGTCATCATATTGCCATGGTTGTTAATAGCTTACTTGCCTACATGATGTAAGCAGCTAGATGTTGCATGAAATATTACAGGCACGTGCCGACGAACACGCGTTACGTGACAATAAGTTTGTATCGCACATGTTTTATTTAACGTGTAGAACTCGTAATGTTGGATTTAATTTACAAGTTCTCGCTTCCTGGAATTATTAATTACCGAACTTTGGCTTTAGTGCACAGGCAGAGATGTTATCAAGTCCTGTAGTATTGTCCAACTTGCGGTTACTACTAGAACTAACGGCTGAAACTTTAGAAATGGTTGTAAAATTATAGACACCAAAGTTTCCGTATATTAAATCAAAATTCTCAAGTACCATTGTGTTCCACCTTTTGTCTGACGTTCAGCTCTTAAAATGATCCTCCTCTGTCTTTTATATTAGTTTTCTGACTTGACACAATGAGTTATTACGGTCATTTAATTAATCATTGCCTCCGGGAGTCTTCTCTTTTTTAATGTAATTTGCTGGATTATTTATTTCTCAAGAGTCGACATTGAAGGTAGAATGAATTGGTCGAAATAATTTACGTCTGTTTTGTATGCCAGTTGTATCTGCAGCTTTATTCGCCTAGTTCACGATTACACCAATATACCAGTAGCAAGTGTAGCAACCGTGCATTGTATGACAAATGATATTGCTTTGTGGGCACGGCTACAGCTGGAATGCAATATTGTTCTGTCTCTCGTTAAGAGTTCCTGACATTTCTGTTGTAGGTGGTGCGCTGTATAAAAATAAACGTCGTATCTAAGTTCGGTAAGTTTTATCCTCAGTTACTATTAAAAATACCGGAACTCACTGCTTCTAAGCAATTTCAAATTTTATAAGAATTTAGGGACTGGCAATTAATCAATTTTTCATAAGACATTTTAGTTCTGCATTATGAAACTCAATCCCTGAGAATTCTAGAATTGCGAATGCCTGGCAAAACCAAATTATGCTTTCATTTTCTTACTTTCCCAAAATGGCTGTAAGACCCATTTTATTAACCTGCTTAATAACTAGAAAACTTTACCAACCACAAATGAAAATGTCTTGTTATATCTTAATTATACTCAAATTATATTCATGTCCTTTAAAATAAGCCGTAAACTGAAAGACGACTTCCATTAACGTAATACCGTAGTTAATTGAAGCTTGCCTCAGGGGAACATACTGGGTCCCATCTACTTTCGCAGCATACATTTTTTAAAGAATTTTACACTCTCTTAAAATGTCAAACGAAAGAAGATAGCAGTGACTACTGTGGTTCTCGATTATAGTTTCGACAGAACTCGTTATTGCACGGATGTGGAAAATTCCGGGAAGTGTTCGTACATTATTTATTTATTCTTCATGGACGTTCGACCTTATATGTAAAAGCCATGCGTATGCACTCTTTTGAAGATAAACAGAAGATGTATTTTATATAAATAACATTCATTTTACTACACCAACTACATATTTACATTTAGGTAATTGTATAGATAGTAGTTTAGTTCTGTGCAAATACGTCAATTACAGGTGTACACAGATTGTACAATTTTATATTAATTAATATGGGATATAAATTGAATTAGATAAAACAAATATATAGTTTGAATTATTGGATTAAATTAAGTTGATTAGAACATTAAATTAAAACAAAGAATTATTTCAAGCCTTTAAATAATATCAGTATAAAACAACAAAAGTCAAACTAGGAATATTCAGTATTGTGAAGAACAGTGTACTTTAGTAGCAAGCTGTACTTAAGTCAATCTTATCCAATAAGAGGTTAACGCAACAAACACAAACAGTCACCGTTTTCTTTTAACGAATGCAAGACAGCACTATATCCTTGTAACAGATGCAAGACATGTTTCTTAGAAAAGCATTCTCGTTGAACCAATTGCAGGTTCGTTCGCATCGTACTTGTTTGACGTTAACAGACTGCGAAGATTAAACGTGTCCCGTTTTTTCGATGCAAAGAAAACAGTACACAGGAGAGAATATTGCAAGATGTAGGGAAGAATGATTTCCTAGCTATAGTCATTAGGAACCAGAAGTCGAAATTGGGTAGAGTTATTTATGCACTCGCATCAAAATGTTGATATTAAAATGGATCTTACCGAGATTTCTAATGAGAAATCCCGTGTGGCCAACAATATTACTAATAAAAATAATAAATATAAGACAAATAAAACAAAGATTAGAACATACAAATTTTATTAGTATTTTTCACTAAAAAGATCTCTCTACGTCAAGTGAGGTGAGGTTAACAAAATACACTTCTCTCCTCGTTATTATTAATGTAGGAATAGATTTTTTGGTAGTATAGGTATTTTTTTCTGCTAAATTTCTGATAGCGTCATAAAAAAATCTGCTGTTTAAAATTAATCTCGAAATTTGAGGCATTTCTACAACATTATTTTGCTGTGTGAAATCGTTATAAGTACTTAAAGAACTCTACCTAATTCCGACCTCTGATTATTACGCTGTGGCATCTCAATATTTGATTCATTGACCGACCTAGATAATAAGCCACAAGAGATATGTAACCAAAATGTTTTATAGCTGAATACATACTTTAAGAATGTCCATGAAGTTTCTTTCACGATCTTCTTAGAGATTGACAATTCGGAAGTGCCTTTAAATGGTTTTAAATAAATGTTTTTACATTGATTTGAGTTACCACCCTGAAGAACACCTATCGTGAGCCTAAATATTTGCCTCAGTGAATAACGACTTGTTTTATTGTTTGGGATCCTACAAATTTAGAAATTTGTTTTTATTTTAATAGCCGTAACCGCTATTACCTTGCCAAAATTAAACAACTGTAGCGACAGCAATTTTCGACAGTCTTGTTTATATTTGCTTATATTCTTGTCGCTATTGTCTGCCTACGGGCAAGCAATATAGATTCATTAAAGTTACATAACAAACTAAATTTTCTATATTACCACTTACCTAACTTGTTTTTCTCTAGTTTCTGTTTATGCTTGTTATCTATTTATTTCATTCATGTGGTAAGGGTAAAGTGACGCTATGTTTACTAAAAGGGGTCTGTACTTAGTAGATTAGATGTCAGAGGCTGCAAATGAAGATTTTGAGTGAACGAACTGACCAAGCCCTTTGTGAGTGTGATCAGCAATATTCTCTGTTGAATTCTGAACAACCTTGCTCACTTTATTTTTCTTTTTCTTTGTTTGTCTTTTGTAGTTGACATTATTTGTTGTAACTATTTAATCAGTTGAGGTGTTTTTATTCAGTAAATGGAACACTGCGCTACAGGAATACTTACTTTTCCTTTTTATTTTATTTCTAGCTTCTGTCAGCGGCTTTTCCTACTTGTTGGTAGAAAATTATCTAAAGGAATGTCCTATTTCATTACATGGTTTACCTGAGTGCCAAATCCGTTATTGCTGTTAGAGCGTGAAGCGGTACACTATCACAGAAATGTATATTTTTATAAACAGACTTCTACCTTTATGAATTGATAATGATAGATTCCTTTTTGTTTATACTTTACGTAACGGTAAGCGATGATGCTGTGATCGACGGACCAGGTGTACTTTGAAGTAATTTATTCATTCTTAATTTAAAGACCCCAGCTTTTAGCAATCATGAACCATAAACTCCGCTGATTGTCTCCGAAGATATGGCGGTGCTTCACCCAGATGAGGCACACTTCCACCGAATGCTCCATCACTTGGTAGTGTAGGTAAATAAGAGGTGGAGCTTGGCAAACCGTATAGCACTATTCCTTTCTCACACCGAATTCATGCTGATTTCAAGACGTCATAGTAGCGGAAGTTGAGTCGTTTTCAAGTTTGTAAGTTAAGACTCCAAGTTAAAACTAAGTACACACTGCACTTTACAGTACTTAGTTTCTTTCATTACTGAAGTCATAGAGAAATTTTATTGAAGTCATTCTCATATCTTTACTGCATTGTTTTACTGCAGTCGTTGATATTATTCACGGAGAGTTTATCTTATTTTATGCTGCAAGTTATTATACTTTTTTAAATTATTTTTATAATTCTTACATATATTTATTTTATTTTTCTGTTAATTTTTAGACATAAAAGTTGGAAAGAAATGGAAAGGCTTTATTGAATAGCTACCTACAAAGAAGCCGTATACATAGGTCGCAATGTAATTACAGTGACAGTATTTTGTGCTTTTACAGTATGTCGATTACCGAATGCGATTAAACCGAAATTCGAATTCGGTTTAACCGAATTGATTCATCAAATTGGGCTTAATGTTTACACATTAAGTCGGTCACCCCGCGGCGGCGACTGTATTCAGCAAGAATGTACACTCGTGTTGAAAGCGTCGTGAACGATGAATGGCAAGTTTGAAAAAGTTCAGTCATAAAATCTGATGGTGACCAAATACGGGCTGTAGTCGAATACGTTTACACTAGTCTTTGACCGAATCTGTCAAAACGACCTAATGTAAATGAGCTATCACGCGGGCGAAGCCATCGTCAGCAGCTGACCGAGCCCAAGACGTCGACAGCGCATATTGTTCCACGCGCGCCTCAAGGAGCTGTCAGCAAACCGTAGGGGGCCCAGCAGGGTCGAAGCCTACTGGGGCCAAGAATTTGTTTCTGAAAAGAAAATTCGGTCCTGATACGAAAGGCAACGAATGAACAGGGGTGCATTTTTAGTCAGTAAAAGTCTGACACTATGTCCCGCTCCGCTCAAGAGCGGGGGATATCATTAGATGATTAACCCACTTAAAAAAAAAATCGTCAGCGGCTAGTTGTAGGTATCATATTTCCAAATCCATGAACACTATAACCATGATAGAAACAGAGCGTATTCGAACGCTTACAAGCTCGACTGCCAAATAGCTTAAAAGGTAATGTCTGTACAGTGCGAGGCAGTAAGCCCATAGCGTATAAACAATGCAATATCCCATTTCTCCGGCTTAGTGAACGGGACATGGTTGGAACAAAGAATTTGTTACATGTATTCACCTTGTAACAATATTGCAGTTAATAAATAGTAAACAGAATTAGACTGCAGATCTGAGTCCATGAGGACTTACTTTATTTTAGGAATCGTCTAGAATTCAATTATTTAAAGTCAAACATACATATATATATATAATCAGCCTTTTAATGTTCCCACTGCTGGGACTCTGTAGGAGAGGGAATGGGCTGTAATCCACCACGTCGGCCCAGTGCGGGTTGGTGAATGGCGGTTTCCTCACGATGTTTTCCTTCACCGTTTTGAGAGCGGTGGTGATGAAATAAATTACACAAAGTAACACACACACACACTGGGTTTTAACCCGCGACCTACGTAGGTCAGGGCCGTTACCACTGCATTCGGCTACCACAGCTCATAAAGTCAATTTATTTTATTGAAAGATCCTTTTATTTTAATGGGTCAGTATTATTTTTATGTATTTTATGTTATAAATCTATATAATCTACACTAATATTATAAAGAGGTAATTTTTTTTTTGTTTTTTTTTTTTGTATGTACCTATGAGATAATCTCTGGAAGTACTGATTCGATTGCTAAAATTTATTCACCGTAAAAAAAAGCTGCCTGTTCCTAAGTAATATAGGCTATATTTTATGTACGCAGACGATGTTGCGGACAAAAGTTAGTATTATATAAAACCTGCGGTATATGTTTCGAAAAAATCCAAAGCCTAAATGGGTATAACCCATAAATTTAAATTCGAGCTTAAAGTTGTGTAAGTTTTCTTATGTACAATAAAGTTTATTCTCTTGTAGTCAGCACTCTTTACATTTTTTTGTTACTGAATATTGTAGATAACCAAAATGAGTAGCTCCTTCATGATGTATTTTGGTAATGATTGATAGATTACCTACCCACGTAGAGAAAGACAGAGTACGTATTTTCTTATGTATGAAACCTTTACAAATTGTTCGATCACGTTTGATAGATAGTTCATGCGGGAAACAGCGAATATTTCAGTAATCCGCTTAGACGTGTGTTTCTGGTGTTGGCGTAAAAATAATGTTTAGGGACTGTACTTGTATTTGATCTATTACATGTCTAACTGTTCTTTAACACGCAATCTATGGTTTCGACGTCTGTACCTATAGTTATTTAGTTTTTTTATTTTATCTTTATGTTGTAGGGATTTATTTTCTCTTTTACTACTACTACCTTTACTACTTTTACTACTAGTTCATTAATCCCCAAGCGAACGCCGGCGTTCGCGCACCTATTGTCTTTCTATTGTGTCTGTAATTTCCACGATTGAAAGGTTCAACCCCAAGTGAACGCCGGCTTCGCGCATCTGTTGTATTACTATTGTGTCTTAAATTGACTGTATCTGAAAGTCAATCCCATCTACCTATTTTGTCTTACCTAGCCAATAACGGTTACTGCCCTTACCCTTAATTCTCTTGGGAACCGCAACATATTAAATGTGTTTCCTTTCTTATTAATGAACAATATCGTCGATTACTATAGATGTTGATTCAGAGCAGCTTCGTTCTTTACGTCCAATCTTCTTCTTCTTCTTCTTCCTGCCCTTATCTCATATTACTCTTTACGTGCAATATTTTAAATTTAAATTAAGACTGTCAATGCCCGCTGTTGCTATGCTAAGGGTGTTTTTAATATCGTGCGGTTTTTATAACGCATGCGGGTTTGCTCCGCACGCAGAAAATTTTTAAATGCATAAAGACGCGTCCCGCGTGCTTATTCCACGCATTGCATTAAATACTTGTATGAAATGGACATGTGCGGGGAAAACGCGTGCGGAGCAATCCCGCATGCGTGATCAAATCCGCGACAACTATGATTGAATCCGTAAACAGAAATATGAATAGTTTTTTTACCAACAACAACTTACCTGATAAAAAAAAAAACAATTATTACGTTATATAACGTTTTCCCCTTTTAGCAGTTATAACAAAAACATTTTACAATATAGGCCACTCCAACATGTCACGGTATTGCAATATTGCAATTTTTAAACGAACATTCTCGTTATTGAAGTTTCTAGTTTTATCAGTTTCACTTTTTTGTGTAGTTTCTCTGTATATAAAAGACTAGCTTTGCCTGCGACTTCGCCCGCGTACTTAAAATAAAGCCTATATCACTCAGGAATAAAGCAGCTTTCTATCTGTGAAATAATTACAATAATTTTCATTCCAGTATTTTAAGAGATTACCACCTCCTACAAACAACTTTACCTCTTTGAAATATTAGTGTAGATGTAGACAATTTTTTTTTCTTTTCAGTTAGGTTAATCATCTTATGATTTCTCCCGCTCTATGGCGGAGGTGGAAAAAGATAAAAGATTTTCAAGAATATTTTCTATTTATATAAAAATCAATGCCACTTTTCGTTGTAATTTTATAACTCAAGAACGGGCTCTCCTATCGAAACCAAATGTTTAGGCTTTGTTTGGACTATTTAGTAGATGGTTTATGTTAAGTTTGGTAGGGTAGAGTAGGGTATAGTAGTGTAGAGTAGGGTAGAGTAGGGTATAGTAGGGTGGAGTAGGGAGCCGCACGGGCAGAAGCTAGTTTTTATATAAAAAGTATTAGCAACCTCACAGGACTTTATCCTACGACTTTTAAAAAAATATCATATTTTGGTTCATCAGATTTTCATACAAAAAATAAAAGTATTTAAATTGAACATTCTAAATCAGAATTAGAAACGTTTATTTCAAATAGACCAGTTGCAGGCACTTTTGAACTGTCAAAATGGCGGTCAGTCAAACAAGTGAAGCTAAATTGCATGTTTCAAAGCGTAGATCTCTATGGAGAAGAACGTGCAAGGAACTCCATGGACACAAATATTATGAAGTCTATGCAAAGCAAGCGATAGTATAATAGCGGAAGGGATAGGGTGGCGGGGGTCCTTGATGCGCTAGAGTTGCATCATACAAACGTAGGTAGGTATAGCAAAATACAGAACTGAAATGTGTTAGATAGAACTACGAAATCTGGAAGGTTGGTTTTTGATAAATGTTTGTTTTGTAAATAGTCATAGAACAAAAGTTGTTGTTCATGATGTTAGTAATACTGTCATGTAAGGTTATTAGTGTTTTACAAATAACCCTGTTTAGATAAAAAACAAAAGCTGTGCTGTTGTATCACAAGAAAGCTTAAGGCTGCACAGCATTGAACTGAACTCCAGCACAGCCGCCAAGTAGCCGCCCCAACAACTCTAACAAGTTTAATCACTTCTTTATCAGTACAGTTCGCAGCATAAGCTTCTAAACACAATTTAATCAACATAATAATCTGCCTTCAGATCAGTTAGATCCGTAAGTTTGATCATTACTGATCAGGGACGATAAGAAACTTAAGTGGTTTGTGGTAAGTGGCTATTGTTGCCGACGCTACCAAAAATGTCCTTGTAGCGAATGTAAGTGGATATAAGCATTGTTTGTGTAGTTGTTTTATCTCACAAAGGCGCCTTGGCCTTGGATGTGTGTGTGTGTTTACTTACGCTTTTTTAGGGTTCTGTACCTTTTTTTTTATGGTGGGAAAAATCATGCATTGACATCCCCCGCCCTTGGGCGGAGCGGGAGATAGTGTCAGACTCTTACTGACTAAAAGACCCACACCGACCCGGCTGGGTCCCTGCTGTTGCTGACAACTCCTTGAGGCGCGCGGGAACAGTGCGCGCCGTCGACGACTTGGGCTTGGTCCGGACAGTTACCGGACGGCCGGACAGCGAGCTACCCATTGCTCACTGTCCGCAAGCCCGCGTCTACGTTGGCCGGAAATCGGGATCAGAATCCCAGCGACGGCGGCGGCGATAACGCCGTTGCCTGATGCGTTCGGCCTCCTCCTTTGCGAGCATTACTGCTTCGGAGAAGTCGGCGACCGCCTGCCACTCGTCCTCGCTCCGGACCATGGCCTCAACCAAGGCCCGGCGCGAGATAGGGTTCTGTACCTCAAAAGGAAAAAACGGAACCCTTATAGGATCACTTTGTTGTTCGTTTGTCCGTGCAATGTGCATTCGTCTGTCAAGACCCTTACTCAGGAACGCGTGAAGGTATCAAACTGAAATTAATGTTAAATACTCAAGTCAGTCAAATCTGCTACCTTTCACCTGAAATCTGTGTGGTTCTTTCGTCAAAAGACCATCTCAGACACTGATCTGCTTTGTTTTCATATGATTTGAACATTGCATGTTTGCTGGACTCTAAAGGAAACTTTGACCCAGAGTTTGTTTCGATGTTTCTTCACAGGATTTTCTGCAAGGAAATACCAGGCTCGTCTAGTTTAAACTGACGAAAAAATTGACGTGTAGAAGTGTTTTTGAAAAATCTAATCTAATTTAATTTAAAAATTCATTTCATTTATTCCATTGAAAAAAATCAAAATACTAAGTCAACGCAATTTATTTATTTCCACATTTACTGCACACAATGTATCTACTCATTTAGTTACAGATAAACCTTAACCTAATGAACACGTGACTTGTTAGGGCGAGTCAAATTAACATAACAATCTTGTGAAAATGTCGTTTGTACTATCTATTTTGATGCTAGCAAGCGAGTCAAAATCGAGACTTACCTACTACTTGACCATAAAATTCCCTGCCAGAGTCTGTAATTCCTGATAGCTATACCTAATCTAGGGATCTTTAAGTCAAAAGTGAATAGATTGCTTCTAGGCAAGTGGGTTCCATCGTCGGCCACATCATCGCATACCATCAGGTGAGATTGTGGTCACACGCGAGCCTATCCATAATAAATAAATAAATAAAAAATTGACAAGAATCAATGCCATGTAGCACAAGTAATGGAAGAACCCAAACAACATTATAACTATTCATTTTTCGTGCGATTAATACTTTTGTCTAAAAGAATATTTAGCAATTTCGCAACTTTTTCCTGATCCTTCGAAATGGCTTGAATCTTTAGAAACATTTTTACACTGATTTTTACGTGATTAAATATTCTCCAAAATGAACATATAATATTTCAATCAATCAATATTTCGTAAAGAAAATGTATTTAAAGGTCCGCGGGGCACTATCCGGGCGCACAGATAGGTACTCGTACTGCCGCCTAGGCGGGTACGAGTGTTGTGTCCATTTAATTCCGGCCAGATGTTTAAGGTACTATAAGCCTTAAGTTTGAACGGCACCCTCAGTTTGCGAGCCCTACACACATTCAAGACCAACCCGCCCTTGTGTAACAGAATATATTTATCTATAGCAGGATCTCTGTGGTCTTTCGCAAACTTTCCGTGTTTTACTGCTTGTCTTTCAACCCACGTTGGATTAATTAAATAAAGTTGAATTTAACGTAAATGTGTTCTCATTAACTGGAGGGTTTTTAAACTTTGAGAATGGAGACACTGATTGTTTTGAGTTTTTTTTTTTTTGGCCCATGAAATAAGATTGACACAGAGTTCGACTTTAAAATCAGTACTCGTTTTTTTCTATTTTGTTTATGGGCTCGAGTACGACGATGCATTGCATTTAAAAAAATAAAATATTTTTGTAATATTTTTTTTATTCCAACACAAAATAAAATATTGCGCAGTAAACCATATCGAGTTAAGAATCAGCTCGTAAACAGAGTTTTTATTTTTGTTAAAATTGTTAGCATCATAAAAATAAGCTTACCAGCAATATATCGAGGCACATTTGCATCTTCCGATAACGTTAGCTCGCATCCATTAATTTATTAACAAAATAAAACCGCCATTGAGTTATATGGGCATTAAGTAGAGAGGTGTGCCAACATCGTCACGCCTCAGTAGCTCAGTGGTTCAACTTAATTCTGAACGAACACGACGTGAATTATGAACCTGCATTTATTTTATTGCCATCTTTACCACAAATAAGGTTTTCGCACCGAGAATCAAAGTAAATTAACGTAAGAGATTTTTTGTTTCTGTCAAAAATAGTCCAAAGAAAAATCGACCCGCAATTAAAGCAATGTTTACGCACTCCAATAATGTAACAAAGCCCTGATTCATTTTATCTCTACTGTGCCAGACTTTTCTTAAGACCTTCAGCTACCTCTTATCTCATAAAGGAAAATACATCATATCCTGCTGAGAAAATACGTCTTAGCCCCAACAATACTTTGTATGCTTTAATAAAACAAACATTGTAACATGTAATCTTTTCACATCCGTCGCGTGTCGCTCACAGAGAATTAAGTTAAAACTTATCCAATAAACGTCCGAATTCTATTTTCAAAAGACGTTGTTTCCTCATCTGACGTCACACTTTTGTAGCTGCCAGTTACATCGAGGCACAATTTTCGAATAGCAATTAGTTCTAAAACGTCCCAATACACGATTGAAATACGCTGAATTGCAGCAACGACCTGTCATGAATAGCCTGTCTTGTTAGCTGGCCATGGCTATAGCTTTGTCAGAAGTCGTATTCAAACGTATTCTGGTTGTCCCCATTACAGTAGGTGCAGACTTAAGTCGGTTACAAAGCATCGGTTACATCGCACGTTCGTTAAAATTTTACAGTTGAAATCAGTTTCACTTGCAGTTGAACGTACATATTCGTGCTTTTTGTTTGACGCTCGTTAGTGCAATAACGTTTATCTGAAGTAAGGTGACGCAAGTTCAAACCCCATTTTCCTTGATGATGTGTTTTTGATATGCAATGTGACAGCAGAAGCCATTTGTTGACATATCGTGCGTATGTTGGAATTTATGCCTTTTTCGTCCATGTCATTTTCGTAGCACTGCTACAAATATTTGCTTATCTCCTACAAAACATCAGAACGTCTGCTGATGATTGATGTTTATTTTTATGTAGGAATGGTATACAAAACGGTTCGTAATGGCACCACGATACAAACTTTGCTTAAGTTTTTTTTTTCCTGACTTTACAGGCAACAAAGATTGTTGGACTATAAAAAGCATTTTCACTTTCACTACACTTGATTTTCTTCTTTTAAAATACTCGTCCAGCGTTTAACGCTACTTAAAAAATCTATTCGGAAGTTTTTAAGCTGTAGTGTAAAAAGTCTTCAGTAGTTTCTTTCTAATATAGGGCAGCGGTGTTCCCGAGGGATGGATGTTGATGGCGCATTCAGTCCGTATTTGGGAACGAGCCGAGAGGCCGCGTCGCGCGTTGCGCGGTAGCCTTACGAGAACGTGCAACTTGTTTGACTTATCGTAAAACATATTTATCTCAATATTTAAATTTGAAAAAGCAATTGAATGAGGACATTTATTTAAAATAGTTTTATGAAAATTGAATTTATTTTAACGAAATAATAATTTTCCCGCCCGCGTGTTGAATAAAGTTTTTTAAACTATCTAAAATATTTTTGTTTTATAATGAGATGACTGACTTCAGAAACTGTGTTATATGAAGTGAAACAAATGGATTCTGACGGAATGAAATAAATGATTTCGAAATGCTTTGCTATGTAAGTGCACTTTTTATTACTTTGTTTATTAGTCGTCTTAGTGTTTTTTTTTTTTCAACATAAAGAGGAATAGGGAATATGAATGCAATTTTTTGTTTAATTGAATACTTTTTAACTCTGGCAAACATTTATGGAAAAAAATTATTTATTTATTTAGCCTTTATGCAACAAAAAGTACATAGGCGGACTTAATGCCTTAGGCATTCTCTACCAGTCAACCTAGGGTGGTGAAGAGACAATATGGTAGGCGCACAAAAAGAAAATTTTGGTATTAAAACAAGAGTAAAAATATACATAATTATAGATAAAATACACATACATATATATTTAATATAATATATATACTACATATATATATTTATATAAAGTAAGGAAATATATATTATCTCTTCGTCAACAAAGAAGTTGCAAAGCTTCATCATGTTACGATAGCTTACAAGATGCTAGAACACTGAATCTATGATCTGTAACAAATTGCGCCTTACCTATTCAATAACCAGTGCTTGTTATCTTTTAAAACTGTAATTTTCATTTATATTCAATATGCAATCCGAGTAATAATAATCTGTATCCAAAAATCAACCCTAAAGCGCTTAACTCGTCGGCAGGTACACTGCATTTGTCATTACAATACGGAAGGTATAACTTCTATACCATCCCATTCATTAAACCGCAAGCGAACGCCGGCGTTCGCGCACCTATTGTCTTTCTATTGTGTCTGTAATTTCCACGATTGAAAGGTTAAAAGTTGTAAAACTTTATAGGAAAATTATATATGCATGTGGTTATTTATATATGAATTGACAAACAAAACTTGTGTGCAATCTGTCACTAGTGCTATTAAGTCAACTTTTCACACGCTGTACATGCCAAGTATGGTATGAAGTGGTGATTTGGCACTAATTTAATCCATTAAAAATAGAAGTGCGTTTTTATTAACGTTTTTTAAACTATTTATTATATTTTTTATGCACGAGCCATTTTCATTGTTTTTATGTGTCTTTCACATTCGACAATTTATATTGTTTTTATTTCTGTTTAAAATACGACAGTTATTTGCCAATTTAATATTTTTTGGTACAAGCGCTCTATTAAAATTCACTGGTAATGGTGTGTTATGAATACATAATATTTTCAACTTTTAATTTGTTATGAGTAATCAAAAATTGAACATGACTTCGTAGCAGAAGTCGCAACGTTGGAAGATGTCTCACAAAGAGGACTGATGACCCGGGGAGGGTCGCTGGAATCCGATGGATGCGAAACACACATGAACGATTGTTGTGGCCACACGTGCTGATGTCCCACAGTGGACGTCTTCTTCAACTGGTTTTATGATGATGATGAGCGGAACGCAATTATTATTTATCGATTTAAATAATACTTCTGATCCCGATTTCCGGCCATCGTAGGCACGGGCTTGCGGACAGTGAGCAATGGGTAGCTCGCTGTCCGGCCGTCCGGTAACTGTCCGGACCAAGCCCAAGTCGACGACGGCGCGCACTGTTCCCGCGCGCCTCAACGAGTTGTCAGCAACAGCAGGGACCCAGCTGGGTCGAAGCCTACTGGGGCCAGGGTTATCCGAAAGGGAGCTCGAGCCCCGGTATGACGACTAGAAGGAACGGGGTGGGTCTTTTAGTCAGTAAGAGTCTGACACATTCTCCCGCTCCGCTCAAGAGCGGGGGTTGTCATTGGATGATTTTTCCCACCATAAAAAAAGCTCTTTACATTCCAGGGTCATGGTAACGCCAATCTCAAGCTAGAAGTTACACTGCACACACGTGTGACACACACGCCGATTTGGGCGCATCGGTCTCCATACATTTTATATAGGAACTAGACTTGTAGAGCTATACTTGATCCACGCCACGCGATGTCTTTCTACGTACAAATCAGGCATTTTACACGTGTGCGTCGGTCTAATATTCTTCTAGCTTTAGCTACTGTTTCGAACAATTCCGCAGCTTAGGCATTGATCGGAACGGGCCCCGTCAATCTTCCTGTCATCTCTTTGAGATGCACGTGGAACACAACGCGCTGTCATCCTAACCCTGATTATAATCGGACGGCGAGCTGCCCGTTTGCTGTCGATCCAGTTGCCCTGCGTTTCCCGACGCCCGGGGCGTTTATGGCAAGGGCTGATGCGTGAGGATTGTCTTCGTCCACCAGCGCTGGACTTACCACCGCGATGGTTGCGTGCCCATTGTTTACGTAACCCTATATTTATTAATCTGTATATATAAAAATAAATCCCATATCCCGGTCACGCCATCACGCGTGAACGGAAAAAAACGTGTTCATGATTATTTATATAAATCACAAATTTATCTAGTTAGGTTTCGGTGCTCATCAGGCCGGAAAAGCAAAACCCTGAGTGCTTTTTTTGGAAGCTAAAAAATCCTCAAATCAACGCGGTGTTTTTTTGTACTATCCCGCCGGATGTTTGATGCCTAAAACCTGATAAGCCCGTGTAAATTTTTATAAAAAAATCACTACCAATGACACACATACACGTAACTGTAAAAACTCGTCTTTATTCCTCAAAGGGTTAATAGGCAGACCCACCTTTCGCCAGTTATGTTATTTTAAGTCTCATTAAATAAGGGCACCAACTGCGCAATAAATACTTACAATCCTGTCTTAATTATTCATAATCCCTAATTAGTTCCAGCGAGTTAATATTCTCTTCAGTTCTTCTGAAAAGATTAGACCGACGTCTTCTTACTTTGATTTCAAAGGAATTTTATGCTCAAAAGACGTACGTTTGTTGGCTACTTAATAACCACAGATTACTATGAAAAACTACAGCATAACTTAAAGCAAAAGAAGCAACACGCAGTGCTGCTTATCTGATCTTTGACATAACTCGCTCGACGCCTTATGATCAAATCTTTTTAGGGTTCCGTAGTCAACTAGGAACCCTTATAGTTTCGCCATGTCTGTCTGTCCGTCTGTCTGTCTGTCCGTCCTCGCTTAATCTCTGGGACCGTTAGCACTAGAAAGCTGAAATTTGGTACCAATATGTATATCAATCACGCCGACAAAGTGGTAAAATAAAAATTGGAAAAAAATGTTTTATTAGGTTAGCCCCCCTATATGTAAAGTAGGAAGTGATTTTTTTTTAAATTTCAACCCTAACGTGTGATATATTGTTGGATAGGTATTTAAAAATGAATAGGGGTTTACTACAATCATTTTTTGATAATGTCAATAATTTCAGAAATAATCGCTCCAAAAGTAAAAAACAATGTGTGTGTCCCCTCTAACTTTTGAACCATAAGTTTAGAAAATATGAAAAAATTCTGAAAGCTTTATAAGGACTTTCTAGGAAAATTATTTTGAACTTGATAGAAAGAACAGTTTTTGTACAAAAAAGAAAAAAAGGTTGTATACAAAATAATTTCTGGACTAAGTTTGTAGTATAATCGTATATGCAAGCATTTTGTTGAACTCATTAGTGGGTACACTTATTTTGACGGACGGGAAACTACGGAACCCTACACTGAGCGTGGCCCGACACGCTCTTGGCCGGTTTTTTTTGTTTATTTATTAAATGCTTTATGCATTGTGTCCACAGAAATGGACTTCGGTGGCTTCTGTAGCGATGCAGTAACGCGTTCGCAGCGAAACAGCCGCGATCCTGTAGCGCATTAGTAGCACGTTGGAATTTTTTCTATAGCACTTGCAAATGCCACTAACGCGCGTTAGTAGCGATGCTGTCGCGCGCTTAGGAAACGCGCGACAGCATCGCTACAAAAAGTCGTCGTGGGCGATGGCCTTTAGGCATTCTACCAGCCAACCTTTGGATGATCCAAAGTAAAATAGTGGTTGGTGCAATAAAACGTTAACCGCCCAGACCAAGCCCAAGTCGTCGACGGCGCGTAGTCAAAGTCAAGTCAAAGCATTTATTTCAAATAGACCATTTGCAGGCACTTTTGAATAGTCAAATGTCGGTCAGTCCGAGAAAAGAGAAGCTAAATTGCACTTCCGTGTGCAATTCTGTGTTTCACGCACGCCTCAAGGAAATGTCAGCAAACCGGAACCCTGGAACGAAGACAAAGAAGGAACTGGAGTGTGTTTAAGTCAGTAAACATATCACACTCCCTCCCTATATAATTATGTCATTAGATGATTTCTCGCCTGAAAAAAGATGCAGTAAGAGAGAGAAAAATACGACTACTGGAATAACCACCACTACCGTGATTATGGCGAAACATATATACAATATCATTATTATGTTATAAATATACTTAAATTAATTTACTACATACTTACACTAAAATAGTCAAACTATTGGCACAAATCGATTATTGGTAAACATTAACGCTGTGATGATATTACTGCTAACTTCTTACGAATTAGCTCTCGAACTTTAGTTTTGAATATTAATCGGTTTGTTGCCTTCACGATCTCTTGAGGGAGCGTATTCCACAGAGAGAAATACGATGAGTTCGTTACCATTATAATTTAGGTGTCTTCGAGGCTAGATTAAATAGGTTCTTAATAAACTAGTGCGCCTCACTATCAACGACAGCATCACTGCTTACCATCGGGTTTATTTTTTGGTGGGTAAAAATCATCCAAATAACATCGCCCCTTGGGCGGAGCGGGATTCTCACTGACTAAAAAACCCACCCCATTCTTTCTTGCCTTTCATACCGGGGCCGAGTTTTCCTTTCGGTGCTTAACTTACCTTCAGGTGGGATCGCAGTTAAGCACTGGTTTACAATAGCGGTTGAATCGCATCGTATTATAGGTAAATGTAATCGCATTGCATTATACATATAAGGACCCGCCTTCTATGTATAATGCAATACGATTTTATTTGTGTAAAAACCAAACACTTTTGGCATTTTCATTAGGCGCGTCCACACAGAGCAAGCAGCCTCGCGAGGTATTTGCCGCGAGAAGCAGCTCGGTTAGTGTGATCGTGCCTCGGCCGAGGCCAGCGCGCGTATAACCGCGGATGAACGACCGAGCGCCCGAACGATCCAGTGTCGGCTTTTTGTTTTGCTCAAAGGCGCCTCGCACTCTAGACGCTCACGTATATTACGAACATAATGGCTCGGGCTTGCCGCGGGCGGTACCATCGTGATGATACCGAGGCTGCCGCACTCTTGCGGGGAT
This sequence comes from Mythimna albipuncta, assembly GCA_929112965.1. Taxonomy (NCBI): domain Eukaryota; kingdom Metazoa; phylum Arthropoda; class Insecta; order Lepidoptera; family Noctuidae; genus Mythimna; species Mythimna albipuncta. The sequence goes on from OV815969.1 coordinate 17,781,791, forward strand.
AGTTTCCTCACGCGGCATTGCCTCGCGAGGCTGCTGGCTCTGTGTGAACGCGCCTATCGACGCGAAGCTGTGTGGAGCGGGGAAGTGCCCAATGACCATATTCCGTCTCTTTTTTTTTCAGATGGGAAATATTCAAATAACTTCTTCCGCTCTAAGCGGAGCGAGATGGAGTATCAGACTATACTGTATAAAACCCACCTGTTTTCCTTCAGTTACACTTTGCGCTACGGTAACTCTTTCGAACAATTCCGCAGCCCACATTTCAACTCCTAAAGCTAAGTATAGTCATTTGGCCAATGTGGCCTCGGCTGTTACAAATATGCCGAGGGCTTTAGCATAATTATTTTTAGGAGTTAAATTCATAATTTCCTTTCATATCTATATACTGCGTCGTTGCCTTCCAAGAAAGTAATTATCACACTTGTTCACACGTTATGATTGCTTTCAGCTTTATAAGGCTTAAAATCTTTAGTCCAAAAGTACCTAGAATTCTTGAAATTCTTATCAAAGGGTTCTTCCAAACGTTTAAGCTTAACTGGTTTTAATGTGAACAGTTTTCTTAATATTTTAATGTTCTGTGTTTTAATTCTTATTTTGTCACTTTGAAATGAAATTAAGATGAAATATAATAGAAGGAATATTAAATTAATAGGTGTCACGAGTCGTGCGAAAGTGAACTCCAAGGCCCTGGAATGAAGGCAAAGAAGAAACAAGAGTAAGTTTTTAATCAGTAAAAGTCTGACACGCCCTCTCGCTCCGCCTAAGGACGGGAGAGGTCATTGAATGATTTTCCCACCTACAATAATAAAAATATCCGAACGCCTAGGTTTTTGCTAAAACACAAAATAGTTTTTGTTTTGGAAGGTCAAGAAAGTGGGAAATCACGCAATGATTTCTCCCGCTCTAAGATGGGGCGAAAGGCCGTGTCAGACTTTTAAAACCCATATTTGTTCCTTCAGTTATCCTTTGTGTTCTGAGACCACGGGTTTCCTTTTCAGAAAGGTACTTCTGTGTTCTAGGGCCTCGGGAACTCCTTCGAACATTCTCATAGCCCTAGCAGACTTCGACATGCTAGGTACACGATGTATGTTTAATATTCATCTTGTCTTTAGGGACCTATCCAATCAGTACTCAAAGTTAGTCTGTTATAGAGATTTGTCTAGACCATTTACGAAGTTGTTTAGTTGAATATATCTTGAACATATTGTTATATATCCTGGCCAAACGATTTGAAGCCCCTAAGCCGCTACATGTGCCAAACTACACCCCTATCTATAAATGCTAGGCTTAGCTGAAGAAAATGTATGAACACTTGTAAGTAGGCTAATGAAAAGAGCCTTTTCAAGTAGAACATTTGTTACTATTAAGGGTAATCCTAAATTAGGTATCCTTCTACATAGTAAGACGTGTCTAAGGATAGTTAATCGTAGCTGTGAGTAGGTAATACCAAAATATCGTGACCGGCTTTTGTTTCAATACGAACCTTGAAGCATCTTCATAATATAACGCGAATGCGCGATCATCGTAGGTTCGCGTGAATTTTATTCTTACGAACGCGCGATCAAACATTTGAAACTCGAATAGGTGTCCTAACTGACAATCGCACGACGCTGTCACGCGACTAAAATATTTGTAAATATATTCGCGCGAACTTAGTTCGTACGAACACGCGATCAAACATATTGAATTCAAATAGGTGTCCTAATTGAAATTCGCGGTATAATTGTAAAATAAAATATTGTCTATTGTGACGTCATCCAAACATTTCCCGACAGTAAAAATTGAGCATGACTGACATCCATGGTTGTTGGTATCAACCGTGCCACTGCCCCAGACCACGGTAGCTCGCTGAGCGAGCGAACGTGTTCTAGGGCAGGCGAGCGAGCCGCGCTCGTATCACAATTCGCGCGATGATCAATAAGGACACCCAGTTTTTGCTATCTCGCGAACACGCGATGGTCGCATCGCTTACTCGCGCGATGATCGCGTATTCGCGTTCTATTAGGACGATTCACATTGTGTCATCCAAAGTGCAATATAAATCCAGCATTCCAATTAAGTAATTTACTATTGATGTTTGGCTAATTAAACTGGCTTCTCTATTATGCTGAGTTAGTCTGAAAATCTTTCTTACCTTACTTCTTCTCTTTTGTATCTTTCTACTTAATAATACGCATCTAAAATACTAAAGAGAAAATCTTAGTTCATTGCTGTGAACGGGTGATACCAAAAATATTGACCAGCTTTTGTTTCAATATAAACATGAAGGTTACTTCCATAGATTGAAAGTGTAATTTAATTAAAATTAAATTTCCAAAATATGCTATTGATTTTTAGCCAATTAAATTGGCTACTTTATTGAGTTGATACTGGACGCTGGGTTGGAATTAAGTGTTTGTTTTGACCCAAAGTAAGTACGCAGGGGCCCAGCCGGGTCGAAGCCTACTGGGGCCAGGGTTATCCGAAAGGGCGCTCGAGCCCCGGTATGAAGGCTAAACCCATTCCGTTCCTTCACGGGATGGGTTTTTTAGTCAGTAAGAGTCTGACACTATCTCCCGCTCCGCCCAAGAGTGGGGGTTGTCATAGGATGATTTTTCCCACCGAAAAAAAAAAAACCCAAAGCAGAGTTCACCGTTGGAAACACTAGATCAATCTAAAGCATGGTAACGTCAGTTAATAAACGAGTCCTGCAGCATTACGACGAAATCATACCCTTTAATTGATTTAATCATACTAATATTATTATAAACCAAAACACACATTGCCCCCACCCGGAGGGTGAGAATTTCTCCGCATATAGGCGCGTGATTTGCTACACTGCGCATGAATGCGTTTTCATTGTGTTGTACTACGCGTATTTTGTATACAACCACAGATACCTACTTGTAAACAACGCAAGAACACGCTCTCAAACGCTACGCTGCGCGATGCGATGCAGTGCCCGAATCGCCTAAAAGCGAAAGATTGTGCGTAAGGTATGTTTGTTACTTACTTCTTCACAATCGAACGACTGAACGGATTTCGATGAAACTTGTTAAACGGGTAGACCATGGAACCATTCTGGATTAGCACGGCACTTTTTATTGCGATAATATGTTCTCTTGAGATAAACTTCTACTATAAAACGGGCGAAACCGCTGTCAACAGTTAGTTTATTATATCATAGTTAGGTTAAGTTGGTCTCGTCGTTCCCAAAATCCCAATGGCTTCCGTTATTCAATACTTGGTTTATAGATGTCGTTATAATGAAACAGTCGTTCATATCCATTAATCTATAATTGATTGCAATTTAATTATTAAAGATGGTAGACATTGGCAATTTCAGTTGAAAATCATACGTCAACGGAAATAGGCAGGTAATTGATGAGTTATTAATTTTACATTTGGAATGTCGTTAGAGAAGCTTAAAGTTTGTGATTTATGAACTAATTAGTTTGTTTTAATAAGACTTCACTAAGTAAAATTACGAGTAAGTTTATAAATTAGGTAGACATTTTATTAGGTTACGCGTCAAAAGCTCTTTATACAAACAGCTAGATAAATCAGTATTTAACGGCCTTTGTCAATGATTAGCTTACTTAAGTAAATACCTTCTGATTTGAAGCCTCTACTAATATTTAACTTTTGAATTTGAATTTCGTATTTACTTGATTAAATCTAGCTTGTTTGTTTTTAAATTATATTCTAAAGTCTGTGTCAGATTTATGTTATAGAAGAGAGGTGAATGGTCTAAGTCTCTTAGTTATCATATGCTTTGTATATATTTCATGACGTAAAACCAGGCTTGTTTGACAACAAAACGTTGTACATCAAAGCTTTGCCTTCATGCTCTACACCAATATTGGTAAAACACAATCCGACGTGACAATTCGAATGCAAGCCTTCAATATGCATTACACTTGACAACTTCAGGCAGCTACCACGTGCATTGTTTTCAGCTATTATCGACCCGAGCTATTATTTTGACTTTTATTATTGAAGTGAAAACTTCTTTAGCGGCGTTGAGCACTTTTTCTGTAATAATGGGTATAAAATCTTAAACTCGCGTCAGGACACGTGACCTGATCGAAAAAGCGTAAGACAGATGGTAAACTTTTTAATGTAAAATAATTGTAATAGTTTTAAAGTGTTAAATTTTTAATGTAATATAAATTGTCATGTTTGTGTACGATAGCGCAATAAATGAATATTGTATTTTACCACATAAATGATAGTACTTTTATACTGATAAAGCAATTGGTGCAAAATTATTCCCTAACCATTCCAAAATATCAAACATGCTCAACGTTAATAATCAAGTTTTCACTTCTGCCGGCACTCCCGGAGTGCAACCCGTCTTTTTTTTTATTACTTTCGTTATTGTTTTTCCAAAATAATTACATTTTATTTAGTCTGAATTTTAGGTTATAAAAAATATTGGACACGTGTTTCTTCTTTTTTCGATTAAACGAAAAATAACAAAGATATAGCCCATTCAAGTTGCGTGTGACGTCACCCCGTGCGAAAAAAATGTAGCACGGCGTGACGTTACACGTAACTTTAATGGGCTAGACTAATTACATTTTTTACGGCAAATAGCCTATTGTGAAATCCATAATTTTTATTTCGTCATTATTTCTGACGAAAGACGTTCACTGTTGGACATAGGCCTCCGCCTCCCCAAGCGCAGCCATAACGACCGGCCCTGTGCGTCTCGCATCCATCGGACTCCCGCAAGTGACCCTCACCAGGTCATCGGGCCATCTTGTGGAAGGCCTTCCAACGCTACGTCTTTCGGTACATGATAGCCACTGCAGAACCTTTCGTCCCCATCGACCATCTGTTTTGCGAGATATGTGCCTTGCCCACGAAGTCGAGATTCGAAATCCATGGTTTATATTTGGTGCAATCCAATTAAATTATATGTGCTTACCCATACATCAAGTACTTCTAATCTAAACTTATCTACTTACGAAATGCCATATATTTTATATTGGCAACTGTTCAATGTTCAAATTGTAACTAATAATTTCAATATTTTTCTCTCTCCGATAGCTAACCACTTAAATATCTGAGCTCCGTAAAATAAATTAAAACTTCATAGCAACCCGTAATTCAACTCAAGTCATATATTGCGTATAATAAATCATCTTAAATTAAGTTTGTTCGTTCTAGTTAATAAGAAACCACTTCACCTCAAAGTTGCCGTGTGGTACGTTGGCACAAAATCAGATTCTAGCTTCTAGTTTTATGAATCACTCGCTTTTTTTTATGGAAAAATCATCCAATAACAATCCCCGCTCTTGTGCGGGGCGGGAGATAGTATCAGACTCTTACTGACTAAAAAACCCATCACGTTCTTTCAAGTCTTCATACCGGGGCTCGAGCGCCCTTTCAGATAACCCTAGCCCCAGTAGGCATGAAGCACTCGCTTATGTCAGCGGTTAATTATCCTAAGGGAACATACTCTTGGGGTAAAAAGTATCTTATGTCTTATTTCACGACATGATCTACCCATATGCCAAATTTCATCAAATTCTATTCAGGCGTTTAAAAAAGATGGTAAAAAACATACGCACCGACACACAAAGTTTCGTCTTTATAATATCGCCGTCCCCGGAGAATAAAATGATAATTACAAAAACACAACTTTTCAGGAAAAATAAAAAACATGTTTTCTTCGATTGCTCCTTAAATACTGGACGTAGAATGATGATTGTTAGGTTCGAAAAAAAGTTATTTTTTGTATATTCGAAATGTTTTAGTGAAACATGCCTAATTATTAAATCATAGCTATTATTTAAAAAATAAGAAGTTAGTCAAAATTAATCATCGTCTAAGTTCTATTATGTCGATTATCATTTTGTTCTCTGTACAGCCTGACCAGAATCAAATATTGCACTCGTTACTTATCATTTTTTTCTACGAGTTGTTAGGGAGCAAGTGTTGACGATAATACTTTTATATCATCTTCTTCTTGTAAATATTGTATTATTTTTTTCTGTTAAGGACTTTGAATTTGGTTTCCCAATGAAACTATGATATGGTAATCAACATTAGTTTTATTCTATTGAAGTGTCCAAAAATTAACTTTGTAACAAAACGTCTTCCAAATCGTTGTTTAACAAAAAAAAACTAGTTCTCACTCCTAAAAATTAAAACATAAAAAAATAATAGTAAAAAACAACAGTATTTTCCTTAATTTGCTCTCTTTGGGCCTTCATTTGGTATTAATATAAAAGTAAGCCTTATGATCACATATAATCTGAATTATTATTTGTTATTACACGAAAGAAATTATTAATATAATCTATTATGTTACATAATTTTTTATCAATCTATCAGCCTCATAATCACATGAATGTATCACGTAAAATCAGTTTCTTATAATTTATAATGCTCATTAATTAAATAAAGATGGGTCATTAATCGTAATGATCTTCCTTATTATCGTTATTGTTACCTGAACAGCTACTATCATGAGTCAAGGACTCGTAAAAACCACGATGGTAACTTGGAATATCTCCTGCCTTACAGAGGCTCATAAGATCATCATATCATCATCAGCCTTGCTTATAGGAATAAGCTCAGTGTATAACGTTTGGAGTTCGGGCACATAGCCAGGACTTGGGCTTGGTAACTGGCTGGTACCCCGCCTGCTTCTTATTCTTCTGACAGACTCTGTTTTTAATTGGGAAAATTCGGAATCAAAGTTGTATTTATAACGGGTGATTCATTTGGAGTTACTTTTTCCAAAACTAAAAAAAAATATGAATAAAACAAATTTATCGGGTAATCTTTATTATAATACAAAAGAACCATTCCTTACATTTACTTTTTAAAGATTATTTCTTTCAAATGTTGTCCGTAACTGCGATTAAGGTAGTCCATTCTGGAGTTCCAGTTTTCGATGACCCGACCGAGCATTTCCAGTGGTATTTGGCGAATAACGCGAGTAATGTTGGCTTCCAGTTGATCAATCGTACGCGGCTTATCCATACAAACTTTGGACTTTACATAACCCCACAGAAAAAAGTCTAAGGGTGTGATATCACAGGATCTAGGCGGCCAACTGACTGGTCCGAAACGCGAAATTAACTGTTCACCAAATTTTTCTCGCAACAAAGCCATGGTTTCACGTGCTGTGTGGCAAGTGGCGCCGTCGCCGTGGCCTCTTTGTTTTTCATTAAGTAGAAATTGCCATAAGCAACTACCAATTTCATTTGCCCCCCTTTTAGCAATCTGACCATGTCAAACATAACAATAACCTTTACTCTGAGTAGCATCATACACAGCGAAATTATAAATGGGATACTTCCTAATAAGTTGCAATTTGTAATAAGTTGCAAGACACTCTTAAAGCATATACAGAATGTATTTTTGATTTGAGACTAACTTCACCACATGAAAGTAATGGACAATTGAGGTACAAAACTAAGCTGTCATCAAAAAGATGCCTAAATAAAATATTTCAAAACGATAATCAGCCGTCAACCTCTTATATTCGTAATTCTATTAATAATCGCGAAGGTGAAAAAGAAGGAGAACCAACACCGTCTCTTATTGATTTGGATGCAACATTACAACCTAAAAATATTTCTGATTCTATATTGTCGGACAAAATGATTATTATTAATGAAAGCATAACAGTTAGTCCTCAAAACCTGACACAAACAGGACAAAACAGTAACATAGCTGACTATCAGAGCCCTGATCATAATGAAGACCATGATAGAGAAGACCAAGCCGAAATTCATTCATTTAGTACAGTTCAAGAATCGATACAGGGGAAAAAATACGAGAAAACGTAAACAAAATTTAAACGAAAGACAAGATGTTAAGAACAAAAAATTAAAAAATACAGGAGAAGCCTCTATAGGCTGCAGATCGAAGAAAATGTACGATGAAAAGTTTTAAAAACTAGTTGTAAGTGCGCAAAGAAATGTGGTGAAAAGATAACTCATGAGCAAATAGAGTACATACTATAGCAATATTATAAAATAGGAGATCACGAGAGACAGTGGCAATATATCGTAAATCATACATTAGTCAAAGATGTTAAGCGAGTCACTGTAGACCGAAAACGCAACCAAACTGAATCGATCGATTTCTTCTCCCCTGATTGCGTTTGCGTAAAATTTAAGTGAGTAATATGTCTTACTGTTCAAAACCATAAACGTAGTTTTACTAACACATCTATATACGAAGCGTCTGATTGGTTTTGAACGAGAAAGAAATGATAACTGCATTTATCATTTTCTAGTCGAATATTTTTCACGAGAACATAATTCTATGAATATTTATCATACTAACAAGTAGGAATACATTTCGATAATATTATATTAACACTTTTTTCTCGTAATTTAAGGCCTGCCTTAAATCTTTGAATACTATTGTATAATTTTGTAACTTCGTAAAATAACTGTATAAAAATTTCGAAAAAATTAAGCTCATGTATTACCACCCACAGATCCCAAAAATGACATAACACTAACACTAAGATAATGGCAGTTATCATTTTATTCTCCGGGGACGGCGATATTAGTGTGATTTACTTTTGCTCGCGGTTTCTCTCGCTTTCCTAACTTCTTGTTTTCTTTATTTGTTCTTCTCGTGTAAAAAAAAGTTGCCTCACACTGAGAATTGACGGGTTAAGTAGACAAAGGTGTTATCTGACAAAACCAAAAAATCCGACTTTTTTGCATGAACATGGGTTTTAACCGATGGTAAATCGATCCATGGATTAAGAACACCCCAATTCTAATTCGTTACATAGTTACAGATGCTAGCAAAGGTTTTAACTATCAATCAAGTATATATTTCAGATTTGAAAATGTGCTAACAGCAGAAATATTACCAGAGAATCGTAATAGTAGTTAACACCTTTGTTCACCTACCCGTTCAATTACTTCTGTATTTTGGATACGTTACAATTAAACTACACATACACAATAAACGCAGACCCAGAACCACTATCTGTAGATACCATAGACAAATATTTGTTCCATCCGGGAACATTTCACAATGGGAACAATTGTGAATCAATAACTGGACTTTTTGCTATATCGTCGTCAATCCTCCTAATATAGTCTTGAGATAACTAATAACCTTAGAGATTGTTAGACAAGAAATGACAGAGCTGACTGCTATCTGAATGTACTCCAATCCGCTCATAATGAGTTTACAGAACTTCTTTAATGGGGTTTTTGCTTCAATAGTTAACTTCTAAAAGGCTTAAACACTTAGAGATACATAATACTATGTTATTTCGTAATTTCTTTGAGGAAAATAAATCACTTTTCAACACAAAGATGCAAACAGAAAGCAATTATTTTTAGTTTCGTCAGTGCTCAACAAAATTGGTTTCAACATTAAGTTGAAAGGTCAAATAAAATGAAAATCACGAATTCTTTTTAAGGAGTAAAATTTTGTATTATCATATTTTTTTTTACATAATTTGATTCCACTTTTTCTTCTTTCCACGTTGATGGATACCGATGGAAATCTACATAATATATAAAAGGAATAACTCTGACTGACTGACATAGCTATGCACTGCCAAAAAACTACTAGGACTAGGAATGTGGAATTTTGTACAAGGCTTTCTTTTACGATATAGACGAAACATAAGAAGGCATTTTAGAAAATTAAAATTTTAATGGGGTGAAAAAGATAATGTCGTTTGTATGCAAAATATCATTCCGTGTGCCAACATAGTTGAAAGTTTGCATAATTAGTATTTATTATGAGCCCGTTGTGTCCCACTACAGGGCAAAGACCTCCCATCCGTTACTCCACTCTTTTCTGTCCCTAGTCACTTTTTAATTGATATAGTGCTTGACTGCGATCCCACCTGATGGTAAGCAGTGATGCAGTCCCTGATGGTGGGGCGCACTAGTTTGAGCCTATTCACTCTAGCCTTGAAAACACTCAAATTATAATCGGACGGGAAGACCGCAGCAGGCTGATTGTTCCATTCCTTCGACGTACGCGACTTCTGACCAATACTTAAGGTAGAAGTCCAAATCTAAGTAAATAATATAGGTTGTCATTATTTGTTTTCAGAATTACCCCAATTGCACAACACGGGAATTTCAAAGATTGTATATTATGAATGATTTTTATTCCGTGAGTTAATAAACTTAAAACTTGGAACAAATTCAAATCAAAATTTGACAAAATAAACACTGTCATAATTCGTTTATTTTTTTAAATACCCTCATATAAAGTTAAATGTTATAGTTTGTATGAAAACTTCTCACGAACAAATTCGCTGACAAATTTTATTTATTTATTATTACCAATACAATACAGAATAGCAAAGCAACCAAACTAACATAGCAACTATTGTTGATACATGAACAATACCTGGGCAAAGCTGTTTGGTTACTTGAATAGATTCACACTATCCTTCGTACTAGTGTAAACTGTATCACGGTGGGACAGCCTTCCTTAACTCTCACAACACAACACTTTGATAACATTTACAACTAAATTAATATAGCCTTGTACTTAATTAATTGTGAATAACATTCTAATTCCATATGCGAATACATATTTTTAGTTGCAATGTAGGTAGTTTGAAATATTTTATAGTATATGCAAGAAATTCAGACAAAGTTTACTGCTCATGCATGATTGCCTTGCCAACAGAGTAAAAATAACATAATTAATATGAGAAAGCAAAATGAAATTAAAATAGGATAGAACTTGTAGACAAATAAATGAATGTGCATTTTGCGGTGTAATTTTGTGAAGTGTGTTAATATTCAATTGCTAGTATAGTATCTAAATGTTAAGGCTGCTTACGACACTGCCTGTATATATCTGGGACACTAAGCCTTTGTAATTCAGTAGAGTCTCTTCAAAAGCCGTCTTTAAGGATAATTAATTTACTTATCCGTTATTAATCTGTCCAAGTCATCAATCTTACGATATTAGAAGCATTTTAGCTGTTTCTTTTTGTTGTCTTTCTCTTTATTTCTTCGGATGGCTGTCTTTATTTATTATCTTCTTTTTTAATTTTGTATTCTTTTCACAAACACGGAAATGTTAAATTAATGATACCTATATGTTCTTTCTAAAATGATGATAATGAAAACAAGGAGTTTTCATTTCCTGTTCATTTTTGACGAATTTAATTTCAGGAACCAAGTCTGATTTATTATATATAACACTTATTATATATATTATTTAACACTTTTCTTGTTTTCGCCACTGTTGATTCTGGATTTTTGGAGTCGCAGTGGCTTATTGCTGTCTCCCTTGGTTTCACCTGCGCCTTTAGTTATTACTGCACTGCTTCTATTGATATTAGCGTGGTTTTATATAGCTTATAACTTTCCTCGATTAATGGGCTCATCATTTCAGCCGAAAGACATCCACTGTTGGACATATGTAGTTCTCCCCCAAGTATCGCCACAATGAACGGTCCTGTGTGTCACATCCATCGGATTCCCGCAACCCTCACCAGGTCATCAGTCCACCTTATAGGAGAACTTCCAAGTTCCAACGCTTTGTCTTCAAATATGCGGTCGTCACCACAAAACCTTTCGGCCCCTACGGCCATCTGTTCTGCGAGTAATGTGTCCTGCTCATTGCCACTTAAGTTTCTTCGTGCTAAGTCGTTAACCTTGGTTTTCCTGCGGATATCTTAATTCCTGATTCAATCACACAAGGAGACTTCGAGCATAGCCCTTTTTATTGCTCTTTGATTAATGGGATATCCAACACTAAAAGAATTCTCAATTCGAAGCAGTAATTCCTGAGAAACGTACATTGGTGAGCTTGTAAAACATTTAAAAAAAGTATTACAAACGTTTCAGCTTTCAGCATTATTTAATTAACTCATCATGTGGTATTTACTTAAGCGGGTGATAGTTTGGTGAATAATGGTAACACGATATATCTCCACTCGACCGGTAAATGCACGTCCAATTTGATGGCTTCCTAATGCCTTTGGGCTATTTGAGTATTTGACATATTAAACCAAATAGGTTTATTATGTCAAGTTGAGCCTAGTCGAAGAGCATGAACGTTAGAGCATGGCTAACATCGGTTAACCACGGTAGTTTATGATGTTCTTAACGTAGTCCTAAGAGGTTGTTAGTGTTTTGCTGGCCTGTTGGTCTAGTGGTTAGTGACCCTGACTGCTATGCCGGAGGTCGTGGGTTCGATTCCCACCCAGGACAAATGTTTGTGTGATGAGCATAATCATTTGTTCTGTGTCTGGGTGTAATTTATCTATAATATTTATGTATTTAGAAATGTATAAGTATGTTTATCAGTTGTCTAGTACCCATAACCAAAGCTCTGCTTAGCTTGGGACTAGACGGCGTTGTGTAATAGTTGTCGAATATTATATTTATATTATATTATACACCGTGTAATTGACAGGTTGGCAAAAACTGAAACAGTAGCTTCAGACCATGATTTATGACTGAAAAACGTTGGAATTTTCTTCAGGAAAATTGTCGAATTTTCCGACCGTTTATCAACTAGATATGTGTTCTATTCATTTGTTACAACAAAATTCAGCCCTAAAAACATAATTTTAGTGAAAAAAAGCAAAAAACTTAAACTCGGCAATGTAAATAATAATGATTTAAAAAGAAAATTCATACATACCGCGCGGAATCAGCTGTTAGCTCTAAAAGTTTACTGGCCTCCGACAGTACCTACGACAGACAGAGAAAGCATACCGCTCGCTCGCTCGCTCCCTTTGTGTGCTGCGCGCCGGCGCCTTTGCTTACGCGCCGACACTGCTAGGGTTGTACCGCGTATGGAATTTAATACTTGTCATTTTATTTTTATTTATGTAAAATGCTTTATTAATAATTAAATACTCAGGAGTATGATTACTTATTTATTCTTTCTTAATTCCGAAAACCTTATTTTAAATCGTTAACCTTTCGAGTATTGTAATAAGAGACACAATAGAAAGACAATAGGTGTGAGGACGCCGGCGTCCTCGCGGTGCTTAACAGTTTGATCTACAGTATCAATTACGAAGCCACCCGAACTGTACACACGCGTTGCATTACAGTAATGTAAATTGGTTTAGACAATTAAGTGGGACATAAAACATAGAAACATCGCGTCAATATTGCCAGATTCACATTCCTTACCCTGTCAATCCCCGAGCGAAAGCTGGCGTTCGAAAAGGTTTGCTTATTTTCGATATTTACAGACTATTATAAGAAAAACTTCTTATTTACGTTCTTGAACAAATCCCCTATAAAAAACGCTTATTTTATAATTTATGCGAACGCCGGCGTTTGCTTAGTGTTTAGAAAATGGCGCGAAATCGCGCGCGTGCCGCTTGGGGATTGACAGGTACTAGGTTTAAACTTAGAAGCAGAACCACGAGTAGAAGTTACAAGAGATAGCGGTTAATAACAATCTTTATCATACAATTACGATACAATTCTTTTTCAGTACCTAGTTCTTCATCTTTATCTCAATGGCAAACCGACCACGGTAACTACTGTGCCATGGGCTCCTCGACTAACGTATCTAGTAATATTACCGAAATAAAATGTTTCATTTCATATCATGTGGGCAGCCCTATGCTACACGTGTCACACACACTCTCAAAGGTTTGCCGACAAACGAAACCGTCAGCACTCACTTAGCCGTTAGTTCAGTTTGCCGCGATTGCTGGTGCGTTCTGGACGTCTATTTCGTTTTCTTTCAACTGTCGGGAGTTCGGGACTGTGTTGTTTGTTTTTGTGCTTTTGTGTTGTGTGGTATCGTCATGAATCGGCGTAATGAAACGTTTAGTGCTCGCGAATATGGCCAGATGTTAATGTGCTTGGGTGAAGCTAGAGGAAACGCGACGTTAGCATTAAGGCTCTATGTTCAAAGTCACCCAAATGAACGACATCCAGCTAATAGTCGTACTATCACACGGGCATATCAACGTGTTTTAGAAAACTTACCTATTGTGCCGCGGCAAGAAGGTGCTGGAAGGACAATCAGTGCTCGTTCTGAGCAGGCGATTTTAGATGTTGTCCGTCGAAATCCGCGTTTGGGAACCCGTACTGCTGCAAAACTTGTAAGGCGTAATAACGGACCCCGGGTTTCACATTGGGCTGTGCACAAAGTCCTTCGAAAGGACAAGCAACGTCCATATCGGATCCATAAATGCCTCGTCTCCATGCCGAAACCCTGCGTCGAGCACAACTGTGCGTGCAGCTCAGAGGCAACCACTTCGAGCCATGCCTTAGACGACCCGAGAGACTTTAATTTAGGTAAGTGACTAAATTTAATTTTTGATAGGTATTGCATTAGTGTTTAAATTTTTTGATAGGTGTGTTTGTGTGTGTATTGTATTATGTATTTATTCCAAACGTCCCGAAGTACCTATTAGTATGAATGAACAACGCGCGAACATTGCAATACGCGCGCAATATAGGGTCGCGCGCGTATCGCAATGTTCGTTATACATTGCGTAGCCGAAATAAAATTGAAAATTGAAAAACGTTCACCTATCATTTCCGGGAAAATATTTCACTGTCAAAATGTTAACAATACCAGTCTGAATTCATACTTTTCGTTTTTGCCAACCTGTCAATTACACGGTGTATATAGTGTTTTACAAATAAGTAAAAGTACCCACAGGGTAATACCCAATTCTACTGAAAAGTGTAGTTTTTACTTAATCTTGTTTTCAAATAAAGATCTTCCAGGCTTTCACCGGCTAAAACTATCCGATTTTCCTCTTAATACCTTTTGAGCTGTGTTCCTGGAGACGCCAATCCCATCAAGACTTTATCACTTTCCTAGAACTGTTTTTTCTCATCACCCCTTGTTAAACTTCTTTAATTTGAAAACTTTAAGTAAAAACACGCTTGTTATGTGGAAGGAATCACGAACAAAATGTGTTATTTCCAAAATGAAACCAGGTTGGGGCTTAGCTGGGCCAAATAGTTGATGTGCCAAACTTGTTATATATTTTAACTCGCGAAGTATTATAGCAAAGTTTGATCATACTATTTGACTGTAGTAGGCGCGTTTGTTTTGTTTATGGCTCCATATCTTTTTTCCAAAGTACGAGTATTTATTTTTTTTACTCACTACTGAGAGAGTTAAATGTGTGTGACATCTATCTGTCCCTTCGTAGCTCCTAAATTACCGAAAAGATGTTGATGAATGTGGTGTCAATTTATTCGTTACTAGCTTTTGCCCACGGCTTTACACACGTACACAAAATATAGTTTTTATAGTAATGTATATCATATATTTTTTTTAGTTTTACCATTCTCTTATCTTAGAAGTTAGAGGGGGGGGGGGGGACACATTTTACCTCTTTGGAAGTGTCTCTCGCGCAAACTATTCAGTTAAGAAAAAAATGATATTAGAAACCTCAGTATCATTTTTGAAGACCTATCCATAGATACCCCACACGCATGGGTTGGATGAAAAAAAAATTTTTGAGTTTCAGTTCTATGTATGGGGGCCCCCAAAATTTATTGCTTTTTTTCTATTTTTGTGTGAAAATCTTAATGCGGTTCACAGAATACATCTACTTACAAAGTTTCAACAGTATAGCTCTTATAGTTTCGGAAAAAAGTGACTGTGACATACGGACGGACAGACAGACAGAAAGACAGACAGACATGACGAATCTATAAGGGTTCCGTTTTTTGCCATTTGGCTACGGAACCCTAAAAAGCATATTAACAGACTTTACCTAAATGGGTCGGGCGACATAAGCTACAGTTTATACGATAAGTTATTCACTATGACGGGTGTTAGTTCCAAACAAAGGCGTAAATAATAAAGATTGCCTTTATTTGTCTTTAAAACTACTCCCAACATAAAAATTTAAGAGGTTTAAAAAATTGTGTGGATATTTTTTACTTCTTGGATTATTAAACTTCAAACTTGGCAGAAATTCCAATCAAAGCGACTTTTATTAGTAGTTTTTCAAAACTACCCTCAAAATACAACTTTTCTTAGAAACTTTTTTTTTATACTTATAAGTTTTATCAAATTACAAAACAGCTATTCGCGCAAATTCGCGCGCGCGCGCGCTTGTTACCTCTCAGCTGTTAGCCGCATAACCTCGTTGTCTCATGTACCTTACCTTCAATAGTAGCAGTGCACCCGCGTCGCTTGCAAACCCATCGGTGTATATAATCAGTGTAGGTACCTACATGTTCCGGTTAAATAATATAGGTTAAATAATAAGTATCAAAAAAGTTTGTTTGGGAAAGTGGTTTATAATCATGAGTACAATCACATTTATAATTATCGGTCACTAATTACCAGTCACCCTACATATTTACTACACCCTATATAGCTCCAAGTCAGTTCATAGTTCAGTTTTGGTTGTCAAATGGATTGCATAAATAGCTTGTGGTGGGTTTCTGGTTAGATAACAAATTTTTTTTTTCATACATATTCTCTATTCAATAGCGCTTGTTTACAGACGAGAGTGATCAATTCTTTGGTGAATACAAATGATCCCATTCACCTATTGTTATTGTAGTTCTTTTTGTTTTGTTTACGTCTCATAGAGCCTTTCGATAATAGAAAGGATTTTTTATTTGGTCTGGTTTTATTTACATAGAAGTAGTGGTCAATTCATCGGTAAATCTATTCAGTCAATAGCTGGCTTTTGACTTTTGTCTATCGTTGACCTGCTATTGGATAAAAGGCTTTTGCCTTTTTCAATTTGTGCTTTTTCGTTTCCAATCCGAATCCACGACCTACCTGTATCTACAATAGATGATTAAAAACATAGACAATAGATGATGAAAAAAAAAACGTGCATTCAGCCGAACATAGAACCTCCTCCTAAGTCGGTTAAAAAAATATTGTATCTTAGAGAGTTGGTAGTCTACTAAAAAAAGTTTCAAAGGAATTGGTTGCTGTGTAAACTGATGATAAATAACTAAATAGCATAATCATAATCAACCCCTTTTAATGTTGTCACTGCTGGGACTCAGGCCTCCCCTCTGGGAGAGGGAATGGGCCGTAATCCACCACGTGGGCCCAGTGCGGGTTAGTGAATGTCACATGTCTTCAAAGTTTTGGTTCTAGGACATGCCGGTTTCCTCACTATGTTTTCTTTCGCCGTTTTGAGAACAGTAGTGATAAAATAAATTACACAAAGTAATTCTGGGTTTGAAACCACGACCTACAACTCATTAATCGGGGCCGTTACCACTCGACTACCACTGCTCATATTGAAAAAATGGAAACTGGTAACGTTACACGGTCGATTTAGAATAGTGAACTTTGAGAGTTAAGAAAGTACCTAATAACGATTTTGTAATGTAGAGTACTAAATTTACAAGTTTTCAGGTTATAGTCGACTATAACTTTGCGGGTTTTGAAACTATACCTATTCAAATTCTTAATCAGATACCGGAGACCAGACATTACCAACTAGATTGCTTTAATTGACAATACTGAAAACGGACATAACCCATGTACCGAAACGATCGACATTTTCCTTTTTACGGTTTCAAATAAAAATGGTATAGGTTTTCTCCATTTCATTGACACCAAATAAGTTCAATAGAATATCCTCGTCTCTGAATCGTTGTCTCAGAAAATATTGCCAAATGCATTGGTCCGGAAACATGGACATTGGGTAGGCAAATGGTTTAATCTGATTGAGTTGCGTTACGGTTCTGGCAGACATACGCTATGCGACAATACGACAATGATGCGATGACCATTTTTCATGAAAATTTACTGATGACGATGATATTTCTTTAAAAAAAAATTAAAATTTTCGTCGCATTCTAGTGACTAGTCTGTCTTTATAAAACTTACCTACCCTATGTAGATTTATTTATTTTTAAATTTGGATAATTCTGACGACTGCGAGACGCACAGGACCATTCGTAGTGGCGACACATGGGATAGGTCTATGTCTAACAATGCACGTCCTTCGGCCGAAATGATGGTGATAAGCAAAACAAAGTGACTGATGATGATATTTTTATAAAAACGACTTGTCACATTCCAGCGACTCGCCTGTCTGTGTGTTGTTTAAACCTTACCCTTTATATATTTATTTATTTATAAATAGCAGAAAACCGCTGCGAGATGCACAGGATCGTTCATCGTGATGACACTTGGGGACTCTATTTATTTATTTTTTTATTTAACTATTTATGTACACACATGGAAATACAAGAAAAGAGGAAGGAAACAGAAAAAATCATACAAAGGTGATGCTTATTTCTAATGAAATCTCTTCCAGCATACCTGCGACAGAAAAGTTGAAGAAAAAAACTAAGTAGACACCGTGTGTAAAAGTAAAAGGAAAATTAATACACACAAAATACAAAGTTAATAATGAAATAGTATTAAAAAATAATAATAATTAAAGATACTGCTATAATTATAAACTTGGGCGTCCTCCGACTAAAATAATGATGATTAGCGAAAAAAAGGGTGTTATCTAGAACTGATTAGATTTGGACGCGTAACGTAGGCTGGCACGAGGTGGGGCGGGAATAAAAATCCTGGAGGGACTTAGAGAGGCCTTTACCCAACGTGGGCCAGTAAAGCCTACTAATTATAATTGAAAAAAAAGACAATTTTCAATTATTGCTTCAAACACTACAGCGTTGTCTAATAACAACAGTCTGTGGTTAGCTATTGGTTGAGCTTGTGGTTCTAATAAGGGAGGTAACCCCTTTGTACGGAGCCTTTATTGGAAACAGACTTATAAACTTTCATATTAATGTTTCCTATAACTACCTATATAGCTTTATATTAAGCTAACATTATCGTTCAGTTGCACCACAAATCAATAATTTGCCCCACACTAATAATTACTCCTCTATTGTAAATGTATTCATAAACATGTAAACTCGCGTACGAACCCGGAACAAATGTCTATACATAGGCTATACAAATATTTGTTTCGTGCAGGAATTGAACCAGTGGTACACAGCGCAGCAGCTAATCACTCAATCATTACGCTAACGGTGTCTTATTTAGATTCATTTAGCGTTACATGAAGTTAGTGATTTGTGGTCTAAGTACAAGCATAGATAACTGATATTACTACATATTTCTCCAAAAACTCCATAATGTTCCCACGAACAACTTAATTTGTCCATTAACTGGTTTTTCCTCTCTTGCACTTTTATACAAACCCATAACATAAAAGGCAAACAAATTAAGTACGTAGTTGCGAAGACAACAATAGCTCGTGTGCGCTATTTGTAATTGTCACATTTTCTCGCCATCTGGCGAGAAAATGTGACAATTACAAATAGCATATTAATATAGCCGGAAGTTTGTCCTGTAGTTTTTAGGGTTCCGTAGCCAAATGGCAAAAAACGGAACCCTTATAGATTCGTCATGTCTGTCTGTCTGTCTGTCTGTCTGTCTGTCCGTCCGTCCGTATGTCACAGCCACTTTTTTCCGAAACTATAAGAGCTATACTGTTGAAACTTTGTAAGTAGATGTATTCTGTGAACCGCATTAAGATTTTCATACAAAAATAGAAAAAAAGCAATAAATTTTGGGGGGTCCCCATACATAGAACTGAAACTCAAAAAAAAATTTTTCATCAAACCCATACGTGTGGGGTATCTATGGATAGGTCTTCAAAAATGATACTGAGGTTTCTAAAATCATTTTTTTCTAAACTGAATAGTTTGAGCGAGAGACACTTCCAAAGTGGTAAAATGTGTGTGTCCCCCCCCTCTAACTTCTAAAATAAGAGAATGATAAAACTAAAAAAAATATATGATGTACATTACTATAAAAACTACCAACGAAAATTGGTTTGAACGAAATCTAGTAAGTAGTTTTTTTTTTAATGCGTCATAAATCGAAAAAAATACACTATTATTAAAACATCGATCAAAGTTACAACACATTACAAAGACTTATATATTATGTTACTTGCTGCTACGGAACCCTTCATGGGCGAGTCCGACTCGCACTTGGCCGGTTTTTGTATATGTGGTGTACAATAAAGAATATATAAGTAATAGCCATAAATATAAATGTTTAGATGGAACTTACAAAATCGACAGATTGTCACCTGTCGCCCGACATATAAGTATATATAATCCGTTATAATATTCCCACTGCTGGAACTCCCACGGGTAATGTGAAAGTGAAACTCGGGAACGAAGGCTAAGAAAGAATAGGAGTGGGTTTTTAGTTAGTAACACACCCTCTCGCTCTTTGGCGGAGCGAGAGGGTGTGTCAGACTTTTACTGATTAAAAACTCACTCCTGTTTCTTCATTGCCTTTCATACCAGGGCCGAGTCTTCCTTTCAGAAGCAGACTCTTGCCCCCAGTAGGCTTCAACCCTGCTGGGCCCCTACGGTGTGCTGACATCTTGAGGCAAAGCGCCTAACTGGTTTTGGTTCCAATTGGCCACTACAACTCTGCTGTTCCTTCCGCTCTTCTGTTTCATTAAATAGGCCATAGGGATTAAGATAAATGTATCCTTTATCCGAACCAAAGAGTAATCTTTTACAAGTACTTTCTTCTTTTGTGTACAAACTTATTCACTGTCACTTCGCTGTTTTCATCTCTTCATTTTCGTTCACAATATTACCTCCATAATCCTTTTAACCACAAACAATCGGTTTGTTTATCTTCTATCTTTGAGCCTATTGTTTTTGTTTACAATCACATATTTAACGTGGCTAAGACGTCTCTCAGATTAGTTCTACGAATAATGCAGGGCCGCATTTGTTGAGTAAATTAAAACTGAGGAGTCGACTACTCTGGGAGTTACTGATAGCGTGACAAGTGACAGGACAGAATGCAAGAAAAAAAAAAACGTGTTGCGCCGACCCCACATTAAATGGGACAAGGGTTGGTGATGATGATGGAGTCGACCACTCTGTATTTTTTTTTTGGTTGGGAAAGGAAAACCTTCAAACAGCTTCTCCTACTCTGGAGTGGAGTGGAAGAGAGAGTAAGACATTTGATGAATAAAACCTACCCGTGTTTCTTTAGTTGCTTTGAGCGTTCGAAGGTAGCGGTCTTGATCAATTAAACTTAAAAAAACAAGTGCGAGTCGGACTCGCCCATGAAGGGTTCCGTAGCAGCAAGTAACATAATATAAAAGTTCTTGTAATGTGTTGTAACTTTGATCGATGTTTTAATAATAGTGTATTTTTTTTTCGATTTATGACGCATTAAAAAAAAACTACTTACTAGATTTCGTTCAAACCAATTTTCGTTGGTAGTTTTTATAGTAATGTACATCATTTATTTTTTTTAGTTTTATCATTCTCTTATCTTAGAAGTTAGAGGGGGGGGGACACACATTTTACCACTTTGGAAGTGTCTCTCGCGAAAACTATTCAGTTTAGAAAAAAATGATATTAGAAACCTCAGTATCATTTTTGAAGACCTATCCATAAATAAATACCCCACACACATGGGTTTGATGAAAAAAAAATTTTTGAGTTTCAGTTCTATGTATGGGGACCCCCAAAATTTATTGCTTTTTTTCTATTTTTGTGTGAAAATCTTAATGCGGTTCACAGAATACATCTACTTACTAAGTTTCAACAGTATAGCTCTTATAGTTTCGGAAAAAAGTGGCTGTGACATACGGACGGACAGACAGACAGACAGACAGACAGACAGACAGACAGACAGACATGACGAATCTATAAGGGTTCCGTTTTTTGCCATTTGGCTACGGAACCCTAAAAAAGTGTTTCTCACACAGCATACCTACACGTGTTACTTTTTGATGTTACTCATTTACATTTGTAAATATTTTAATCATGAAAATCATTTTATAATGTTAAAAGTCTGCTGGAATAAGAATAAGTCTCACACGCATTGTGCAATAAATCGAATTGAAAGTGCTAAAAAAATAATTCTAAAAAAAAAAATTTTTTTTTTACTTGGGAAGTCATCTAATGACTTCTCGCGCTCTAGAGCAGAGTGAGAGGGTGTGACAGACTTTTACTAACTAAAACCCACTCTTATGTTCCTTTCTTGCTTTGCGTTCCGGGGTCCCGGTTTTTCAAAAGCGTACCCACGGCCTTAGAAAGCTTCGCTGGAGACCTTTGTTTACCGAAAGACTACTAAGAACTGTTTAGTATCTACCAAATTGTTTCTCTAATGAATCATAGTGTTATCTCTTAATAAACATAATCGAGGCTATACCGTATTTGAAAACGTCCAATCCGGTAGTCTTCGGATATCTATACTATATATATTTTTTTATATATAATATTATAAAGCGGAAGAGTTTGTTTGTTTGAACGCGCTAATCTCAGGAACTACGGGTCCGATTTGAAAATTTCTTTCACTGTTAGATAGCCCATTTAATGAGGAAGGTTATAGGCTATATAACATCACGCTACGACTAATAGGAGCGGAGCAGTAACCAATGATGCGGGTGAAACCGCATGGTACAGCTAGTCAGATATATAGCCAAAGGAATGAGGATGCTCTGATAAAGAGCGATCGGTGCTGGTTGCCAATTGGTTATGTTGCTGCCTATGATTATTATATGTTAGCCAGCTGATAATTCATGCCCTGGTAGTTTCTCTATTTCATTAGTGTGAGACCTATGTGTCTAGTGTCGTTATGGCCCAGTAGTTAAGCCACCCGTCCCTTATTCATGAGATTGCGGGTTCGAAACTAAGCAAATACCTACCTACCAATGTGATTTTTTTAACTCATACTTTTCTAAGTTTTCCCAGGACATTACTGACACCCTGTACCTCGTAAATTACGTAAAGCTGCTGGTTCCGGGAGCTCTATGACAGCCTTTCGACAGAAAGTCTGTCTATTATCAGTCAGTATCGCGTTGCGGAGGTCATATAAGCGGTCGCTTCATATTAAAAAAAGCAACTATTTAGCTTTCATCCGGTTATACTGGAAGCCAACCCCATTTATCTAAGTAGGGAGGAAAACGCTAGGGAGATGAAACATTCTGCCTTATTTTTTACCCAACTATGATTCGGCTTCTATTTGTTTTTTAACAATCTTAGCTCAAGGCGCTCTCCACAAATTCTCTCAGTCTCGGCCTCATCAAAATTCCGTTAAAACAAAAAAAAAATACTATTCTTTTTATATAAGGATTTGGTTCACAACATTTCGGGCTATATTTCACCGGCCACGCGACCAGTTACGCCGCTATGGTGTCCTGGTAAAATATAGCTCCAAGGTAACTAGACACCAGAGTCGCCACACGTCCGAGCTGGTCGCGCCACCGAATTGGTTGCGCAGCCAAACGGACACCAGCCCCCCTAGCCAAGTTACAAACGTTTCGCTTGCGCCGAACGCTTCGAGTTGACCTTGCCGCCAATTCTTTTGTTCTGGCCACGTGACTGAGCGTTAAAACGACGTCATTCCCGTACATTTGAAGCTTTCTACAAGCGTTAACTATTGCAAATTAGCAACTTGTCTAGGGGTACAGGTGAGTAACTCTTTATAGAGCTGTAGGTATACATTTTGTTGGTAGCAGCGACTGGTCACTCCGCCATGGTATCTCTGTGAAATATAGCCCTTTGTGTCAGGCCCATCAGAGCTGACTGAGCTTGCTCTGAAGATCCGTCAACATTATAGGTTTTTGACCCGGAATTGATGTGTAAATAGCGCCTAAAACATCCGAAACATGCAATACCACGAAATGAATTATATTTTGTCGTAATACCTACATAATGCATCAAACTCCTTACATTAGAAACGATTTAAACAGCCCGGATGCGATGTAATAATGAGGCAGAGCGGTAAGTTCATTAGATTAAATAATAATTATGCATAAATAAATGCACACAAATAGCATATTTGGACGATTTACCATTAATAAGCTATTATGAAATTATATTTTGAGGTTTAGTATGTAAACTATGGTTAACAGATATACCTACCACAATTTCGTTTTCAACTAATTACCAGTAAACTATGTAATACATAATGTTACGTAATAAAAGCTCAACATTATATTACGCAATCGACTTTTAATTACTGCTTTAATAGACATAAAACAAACCGCAAACTAGATTCGCTCTTGGCTCTAAATAGATGGCAATTTATGGATGGTTATTATGATGAAGTCAGTTCCTGGCTGCCGTCGATTAGTGGCAAAATTCGATTTATGGCAACCACTAATTCATTACTAAAGCCAATTTACCGAATAGATGATGAAACTGGCCAGTCCATTTCAGGTCGCACCATTGTTCTCCAATATTACCGTACTTTATATTAATATTATTAAGTAATTCAGTTTTCGATGCTGCGAAGTTAATAACATTTCAATAATGCAGTTCCATTGCCATTTTATTATCTTTCGACCTGTATTAACGCTTTTTCTCTTTTAAATTAATTTGCGAATTCGTTGTGATAATTAATGAATTGTTAGGTAGGTACATATTATTTATTATCTGTTTCTATTTACTTATTCATGAAACATTTTTGTTGGAAAGTACAAATGATTGTAAAATATTTTAAAAATTTGGCACGCTCTCTTATTTTAAACATGTGAATTACTCAGCACATTTAACAAAATTGATACTATTTCGACATTTAGATTATAGGGCTTAGCCAAGTTGATAATATAATCTACAAACCTTAAATCTATTAGAAAACTTGAAATGTATGAGAATGACGTCACCTCAACGTTAAGTCACGTGGTCAGAACAAAGGAATCGGAGGCGTTACCGACTTTGGAATGAGATTCGTAACGAAACCGTCGTAACTTGGCTAGGCCTGCTGGGATATTATGGAGATCCATTACGGAACGCAACTGAAACTATTTTTTTTTTTTTTTTTTTTTCGATGGGAAAAATCATGCATTGACATCCCCCGCCCTTGGGCGGAGCGGGAGATAGTGGCAGACTCTTACTGACTAAAAAACCCATCCCGTTCCTTCTAGCCTTCGTACCGGGGCTCGAGCGCCCTTTCGGATAACCCTGGCCCCAGTAGGCTTCGACCCGGCTGGGCCCCTGCTGTTGCTGACAACTCCTTGAGGCGCGCGGGAACAGTGCGCGCCGTCGACGACTTGGGCTTGGTCCGGACGGTTACCGGACGGCCGGACAGCGAGCTACCCATTGCTCACTGTCCGCAAGCCCGCGCCTACGGTGGCTGGAAATCGGGATCGGAATCCCGGCGGCGGCGGCGAGAGCGCCGTTGTCTGATGCGGTCGGCCGCCTCCTTAGCGAGCATTACTGCTTCGCAGAAGTCGGCGACCGCCTGCCACTCTTCCTCGCTCCGGACCATGGCCTCGACCAGGGCCCGGCGCGAGAGGTCTCCGCCGCCGATCACCCCCACGAGGGCACGGCGATACTCCGCCCAAGCAGGGCACACCGCGATTGTGTGCTCCACCGTGTCCTCCGGGCGTTCCGCACAGTGGCGACACCCGGGCGTCACTTCCGCTTTAATTCGGAACAGGAACCTCCCGAACTTGCCATTTCCGGTGAGGACCTGTGTCATGCGGAAGGTAAGGACGCCGTGAGGTCTTTCCAGCCACGCCTCAAAGAGGGGACTTATCGCCATAATTGTGGCGTGCCCATGACGGGGTTGCGATAGTCGCTGACGCCATTCCACCATGAGATCCCGCCGGAGCTCTGTCCGCCATGCCGCGACCTGTCGCGGCAGAGGACTTTCACCCCGGCGTTGCATCTCCACGCGCATGTCGTGCATGTGTGCAAGGACTGTTGCCTCCAGATCCCACGGTGGTAGGCCAGCCAGAAGGCTCGCCGCTTCGCGGGAAATCGTGCGGTATCCCCGCACCATCCGAATTGCCATGACCCTCTGGCAGGCGTTCAGTATGGCCGCCGGTTGCTTTTTCAGCGACGGCGCCCACACCGGCGCCCCGTAGAGGGCCATGGACCGAACGATCCCCGCGTAGAGCCTCCGGCAGGAGGCGTCTGGACCGCCAAGGTTGGGCAGGAGCCGCTTGAGCGCAGCCCCAGTCCGGTTGAGTTTGGGAGCCAGACGTCGGAAATGCTCCACGAAATTCCACCGGCTGTCGAGGACGAGTCCCAGGTACTTCATCGTCGACCCGACACCGATGTGAACTCCTCCTACCATTAGTTGGGAACTCAATGGCGGCGCGTTCCGAGACCGGCGACCGTGGAAACACATGGCCTCGGATTTGTGAAGCGCCACCTCGAGTCCCAACTCCTGGATCCTACCAACGACTATCGCAACCCCGCGTGTCGCTAAAGCGACCGCCGCCCGGTATGACTCTCCCTGCGCTAGAACCAGCGTGTCGTCTGCGTAGCATACCACGCTGACCCCGTCAGGGAGGTCGCCCCGCAACACGTAATCGTAACCAATGTTCCACAAGGGTGGCCCTAGTACCGACCCCTGCGGAACACCGCACGACATCTCCCGACGTTTCCAGTCTCCCTGGTGACCGGGGTAGACAATATACCTGTCCGACAGGTAGGCTTCGACTACTCGACAGAGGTATTCGGGCACCCGGTGATACCGGAGTGCCCTCCGGATCGTACTCCAGGGCAGGGAATTGAAAGCGTTGGCAATGTCCAAGGACACTGCCACGACACACCTACCCCGGGACACCGCATCACCCGTCGTGAGGGCTCGCACGCGCATGATGGCGTCCACCGTCGAGCGCATTCTGCGAAATCCGAACTGTCCGTCCGAAAGGTCCGGCCCCACCCGTGAAAGGCGCGCGACGAGGCGGCTCGCAATCACTCTTTCAAAGAGCTTGCCCACCTCGTCGAGCAGCACAATGGGCCGGTACGCGGACGGAGAGTCCGCAGGGCGCCCTGGCTTCGCGATGAGGACCAGTTTCCCCGTCTTCCAGCGAAGTGGGAACTGGCCCCTCTCCAAGCATGCGCTGAAGAGCCCTCTCAGTCGAGGCCCGAGAGCCTCCATGGCCAGGACCCAGGCTTTCCCAGGCAAGCCATCGGGTCCTGCAACTGAAACTATCGGATATCCGAAATAAAAAAAAATCCACAACTGTAATCGATATAAAAGTTTCTCGTAGTTTTAGATAAAAGTGGAGTCTAAATGACATGTTAAGACAAGTTTTTGTTTGTTTTGTCTTGTTATCTGTATTTTATTTACTTTCATAATTAATATACACACATAAAACAGAAAAAGACATCGTAATAAAAAATTGTACAAAGGTACGTTTATTTCAAGATTTTTTTTCTAAGAGACCTGTGAAATCAGAGATTAAAATTAATGAAGAGTTTTTTAAATCTTAAATTAAGGTATCATAATTATATAGTTTAAATATGAATGTATAGTTACATAACTTATTGTATTTTACTTTCAACATTTTTATATTTTTATATCCGTTTACGAAACTATCCGAAACTAGCGGATAATGATGATGAAACGATGAACGAAGTGTATGTGTATGTCGAAGATCGTATAATATTATTTGTCTCTCTCTCGATCCGAAATTACATATTTATTTTGCAAATAGGTTTTATAAAACACTTTTAGATGTTTTTTTTTTTCGTCACTTTAAACTAGATGAAACCAGTAATATATCTGTAACATCCACGATTGAGACCGTTCACAAAAAAAATATATTAAAAAAAGAAATGTGACGCCACGCAGTATCAAGATCGGTCGCTAGTATAAAAATGTTTTATAGAAAAATTGTAGTCTGTCAGGAGATCATCCATAAATCTAAGAGTGATGTTATATCACAGCTCTTCGTGAACCAGTAAAGATTTCGATAGCGTAAGGATATCCTCTCTTTTCATAAGATGACATATTCCGTGTTATTTATGTTGACGACCCGGGTTTTTATAGATAAAACCAGCCCTAGATCCCAGGATAGAAAGGTATTGATATACATATATGTTTGTTTATATAGGACTTTACGTATATATCGTCCTGTACCTTTGAATATGTAGTAGTAGGATATACAGTTGCCATCACGGATCTTGGACGCTCGGCGTCAGAGTGGGGATCGCTTTGCGCATTCCATACATTGGCGAGCCAATCGTCTTCATTGTTAGATACATGCAGCAACGCAGTGAACGAATGAGGAGTGACGTCTATGACGCGATGGCGTGGCCAGCCAATCACTGACACTCCCCGTCCCCGCGTCGCACTTCGCACCACTAAAAAGACCGAATACTTCTGCACAAGTGTTCAAGATCCGTGATGGCAACTGTACTATAAGTAAGTGATCATTGTAAAAAAATTGGTTATTCATATTTGTAAAAGTTTGTGCTGCTTGAAAGAGTGAGTGTGGTTTTAGAACGCAAAAAGCAACTGTAGGACACATATGGGTTTTGGTCAGTAAAAGTCTGATATACCCTCTCTTTCCACTCTAGAGCGGGAGATCTCGTAAGATAATTTATCACCTCAAAAAAGAGTAATGAAACAAGCGAACCATTAGTCTTACATGGCTCACGGTTGATTGACTTACCTTGTGACAGAATCCTCTTTGAATATTTTAGGAAATTCATTAAACTGTCCAAACTTTGTCAACTCGTTAATTAATTTTCGTGTACATATAACTTTCTAGCGCAAAAACTAGACCTATCACAAAGGATTAGGCTCTAAAATCCTAATAAGTATTCATATTTTTAATTAAAATCTTCAAGTATTTTGCATTCATAGTTGTTGGCTTGCTCAGGTTGTTTATAGTTTATTTTATGTACACACCTTTATTTCTATAGTAAATTAAATGCATCTACCGCTGTAAACTTTAACACCTCCAACTTTAAATAAGTAGCGAAGCGAAATTCCCATCAAAGCGAGCTTAAGTAGGTAACTTAAAATTAGTGCAAACACAAACTAACATTAGCGCTTTCCTAAACACGATGCATTTAGATTTCAAGCACTAATGTTGTATGCTAGTCACTTTGTAAGCTACATAAATCATATAATTCTTGTCGCCTCGCATTTGTGAAGTTGGAACATCGCGGGAACGCCAGAAGTTAGTGCTGTACCGAATTAATTTACAGTACAGATCCGGCCCTGGTTTTAGATTTATTGTTGTCGCTATTTCGGAAGCCGAGCACTCACTAGGTAACGATCGAGTGGTCTGTAAATAGGGCCTGTGGATTTTGCTTTCGCCTCCACTGACAAATGGCTATAGCAATCCGAACCGATTCGCATTCCACCAAGTTTACTAAGGCTTAATCCCATTGATTAAAAGCTTGGAGTTTCGGATTTTGGTAGGCTTGAACTTCGTTTCAGGTTTTATTGCTGTTCGTTGAATGTCCTTTAAGTGTAGTCGATATCTAGGATTGTTTGGAGACTTGTTGTGTTAGCTGAAAGTTTGAGATAAAGAGTGTAATACATAGGCTACCTTCTTAAGGCGTATAGTCCTTTGAACGTCTAGCCGGAGTTAAATGCACACATACTCGTTCTGCTGACTGCGCTCGTATAGACCCTTTAAAACCATTTTCTTTGCAACATATTTATTGATTTACATGTCTCCACTAACTTCTTTAGATTACTAGACATATGTTTCGGGTTTCACCTATACTAAAACGAATGTTGTATGTGTCAATCTCATAGAAGGTTACATACCTATTGGATTTCTTGACAATTGCTAAATTGTTTAGTTTAGGCCACTTCTACATTTATCGAATGATGTAATTAGGGAGGGACAAAAACATAGAAATTAATATCTACGGGTTATTTTCGAAAGAGTTTTAATATTAGTTACCGTGGCCCTGACTGCTGTTTCTTTGCTTTTCGGATCGCATAGGGCTTCTGAAGGAACACAGGTAGATTTTAGTTTAATGATTTTTTTTTTCTATTAACCCTGTCGTCACAGAGGAGTAGGCTTCACAAAGACACTGCTTTATGGCACTAAATTGGAGCAAGGGCCTTAAATGAAATTGCCTGTTGTAGAAACGTACCCTAATGAAGTGCGTATTCGACTTTGAACAGCGTATGGCATTTGCTACGCACGTGCTACGAATAATGCTACGCGTGGCTACAGACGAGGTGCTACGTGCTCTAGTGCTACGTCGATACTATGTGTAGTAAGTACTACATCTGTGCTACGTCGGCGTTTTGATACTGAAAGTTCGAAATAAAACTAGCTGTTGATATTACGGATTACACTTTCTACAAAATTCCTAAAAATTACATCATCGGGCTATTTTCCAATTGGTTATAGCAGGGACTATTTCCAGTCAACAACTTAGCTTCATCTTCTTCTTTCTTCAAGGTTAGGCGAACTAAGAGAAAGGTGGTTACTTTTGGAAGGAACTGTAATGTTAAAGTTTAAAATAGAATTGAAAAATTGATGTATGACTTAGTTAAAATGAATCGTAGTCACTTTTTATTGGCTAATTACAATGGCACGACGTGTGACGTATCGCATTTTGATTGGTTATGCAAACAAAAATGGGCCCTATAACTATTACATTAAATGCGTTTATATTATCTAATACACTAGTATTTAAAAGCGAGCTTGCTTATCTTATATTCTTAAAATTAAAAGTTTTGTGCAGCAAACTAGTAATTGCGCATCGTTAGTACTTCGGTACAGCCACACCGGCAAAGCAAAGGGGACACGAAAAAGACAAACTCCGGAAACTTCGGGCAGTTCCACTAACAGTGTCTCATTGCCAAGTTGAGCAGTGGATCCGAAATTGGAAAGTTGATGGAAGTGATACACCTTTCAGGTCGACGAAAGTTTGCGAAATTATACCAAGAAGGTCCTTGCAAAGGGTTTCGATGCAAAAGTATAAAGAAAGTTCTTTCGAGACATCTTAATTAATATCGATACGCAAACGCTGTAAGTATTCATTTTTTCTGCCAATAAATTAAGTTATAGACTCGATCAAAAGTGGTCTCGACTTCTTTTCTTTAAAGGAATTTTATTTGGTTTAAGTTAAAGTTTGCGGAATTTTCAACGAACCTAGATAGGGCTGTACGTCGTAGACGAACGTGTTCCATCGTCAACCACATATCATACTTTTTCAGGTGAGATAGTAGCTAAATACTAGCTTATCAATTATACAGAACTGGCTAATAAAAAAAAAAAAAACAAAATCAAAGTCAGACACATAAGAAGGGTTCCATACTATAATATATCAAGCAAAAAAATACGTATCTTGTATGAAGCGACCTCCTTCAATTTTAAACTTTATTTTAATTTTATTATTTGTTATTGTGGCAACAGTAGAAATACATATTCTATAAAAATAGCAGCTTTCTACCTCTTACGGTACATGAGATACAGTCCGCTGATAGACGGACGGACGGACGAAAAGCGCAGGCTTAGTTATTAAGTCATCCCTTTGAGTACGGTACCTACTCTTAAAATTACAGTCGACTCTTATGTTCTCTACGGTGAAGGAAAACATCGTGAAGAAACCGGCATGTCCTAGAACCAATAATTCGAAGACATGTGACATCCACAACCCGCATTGGGCCCGCGAGGTGGATTACGGCCCATTTCCTCTCCTAAAGCGGAGGCCTGAGTCCCATCAGTTGGTACATTAAGAAGACCGGCTATGCTTTGTTCTCTTGGGATAATTTTCTTCTTTTATACAGGCGGAGCCACTGGTATTAACTAGCACTCCATAAATCCCCCTGTGGCGAGAAAAGAACGTTGATCTTTCTTTTAATTAAGTTTTTTTAAATGTAGTAAATTACTCTTCAGTTGTCTCACAGTCTTATCGGATAAAATTAATGATTAAAGTTTTTCAAAGTTATTTAAATCCTTTTTTCTCAAATGAAAAACTTGGAAGTTTTTTTGGCGTTAGATTTACATGAATTATAATTTAAAGTGTTTTTACTGTGACATCTATCAGTGTTAAAATGTCTGTGAAAATTAAAGAAAATATATCTCATTTTGTTTTCTGTTGCAAAAGACTGTTTATGGTTTCGAATTGTGCCAAAATTTCTTAATGACCCGCACGAAAATGTTTCCTCCGGGCAAAGTAAACGACTCAGCTTGGCACCTCCCTTCTACTTCATTTCTGAAAGAGTCCCTAATTTTTAACATCTTGTGAAAAGTTCTAGATTAAGTACTTAAGTTTGGATTATAATTTAAGATAATGTTGGCTATAACATTAGACATTTGTCAGTATAATTACATTGTTTATGCCGAAACAAGTCCAATTCTAAGTTATAATGATTTCATTATGATACTTGCAAGCTAACAACTTATTTTGCAAAAGCTATAAATTAATATAAGTGTAACAAATGTACCTACAAACCTTTATCAAAGAACAAGCGGGCTTAAAACTTTTATTGATACTTATTTGTACAATGTTACAAAGTTCCACTATTTATTGGATCAGCTAATACAAACGGAAAGTTTCTGCATTACACTGTATTAGTTCTATACAAAAGTTAGTAAAACCAACTATAAGTTTTACAGGAAATATTAAATGGCGTGGAAAATAAAGCGGAAAGTCCAGCAAACAGCCATTTTAGTTTTATTTTGCTGAACAATCAATCATTTTGTGAAGCCATAAAATTTTTGAAACGTAACAAAAATTGCTGATCGTTTAAAACTTGGTTCTGAATTGTGTAGTGGTTAACATTTAAAAAGCTATGTTTCTTTAGTGCATTAGGAACTTTATTTCAACGTGTAACCTATCCAAACATCGACCTCAGATTTGACCGATTGTCATATATACATAGATAGATATATTCTTTATTGTACCCTAAAAATAAAAATAACATCGATTTTGAATTTAAGTTCTTAACTTAAAATCATCACAGTCATTCATTTTTTTTTGTTGGTGTTTCCGTTTTTGTAATGCCTATAAACGCAGTTGTCTTTCTTTCTATTTGAAAACTTACAGTACGGTATTTTGACGATGAAAAAACAGTACACGATAAAACAGTTATGAAGTAATTCAATATAATATTTCACTTTTAAAATAGGAAGCGAAGATTCCCATCTCTTTTTCATTCCCGTCCTTGCTTCTTAGAATCGGTACTATGACATTTAGGAGTAGTTTATATTCTTAGAAAACACTCAAGGGTTCCGGGATAAAATGTCCTATCTCAGAACAAAGAAGTTACAGTAAGATTAGAAAGAAATTTGGTGCACACTGACAAAAAAGTTACCTTTTTTTCTGAGAATTATCTCAGCCATCATGTATAACTCAAGCCTCTGTATTTCGTTCTTGTACCAGTGCAAGACATGAATGAACATCTTCTAGACTAGTTCGATGCGTTGGACTTCTCATACATCGTTTTCCAACAAGTGACACAGAGGTGAAACAACGCAGGCTTATAAAAAAAAAATATGTCAGTTGACCCAAGCCAAAAACATCATCTAGCAACACACACAGTATGATACTTACCATCATTATAAAGATAGTTATCTCCTTGCAACTAACACTTGAAGCCATCCTCTGTGTACACACAGTGGGCCAGCTCTGCCCATTCCCTGTTATGACAAAGTTGGAGGATAATATGTGTTAAAATTCGAAACTAGAGTTATAGCGGGGCGTGCTTAAGTGGTACGGTCATACGGACGGAACGCGGTAACTTTTAACGACGTGATGTAAAATATGCCATGTTTGTCGTGCCAGATTCATTTCAATAATTCTCCCTTTGACACTAACTGTGGAGGAAGTTGATACAATCTACAGTTAGCAGATTATATTTGTCAGTTGGAAATAAATGCGCCACAAAATATCCGGCCTTTGTTTTGATAAGAATATCAGATTGTGTTTGGTTCCAACTTTATTTTAATCACAATTTATTTACAAGACCAGTGATCAAGTTAGATAATTTTGATCATTACACTATTATTATAAATGTAAAAGTTTGATAATGTGTTTGTTTGTAAGTTTGTTACTTCTTAACGTTCGAACAGCTGAACAGGTTTCGATCAAACTTGGTACTCGAGTAGACCATGTTCTGGAATAGAAAATAGGCTATCCATGTAGGTATACTACTATGGTTCTCTTGGGATATTTTTTTACTATCACGCGGATGAAGCCGATATTTTCTTGATAATATTTTCTTTTGTACATTTTACGAGTCTGACCTAAAATATCATTACTTATAAAATAAAAATTTCGACCCATTTTTACCCATTTCAAAACAAAGACTAACAATAATGAACTTCAATTAAGAACACAACGAAATTATCAAACAAAACACACGCGAACAAATCAAATTATAATTACACGACTCAGAAAAACAAATAAAACGGAAAATATTCGATTATACAAATTATTTCATCTGGCAAAGAGCGTTTTCGTGTCGAGTAAAATGCGAGATGACCTTGTTACGTGGGACACAATTTGTCTGTAGGTATATTTACTTGTACCAGAAGTATTAAACCCACCTCTCTCGTAAAAGGGTAGATTACCGAGTTAGTCACTCATGTTATTTAATAAACACTGAAATCGGGTTAATTGAAACTAATATTACAAAGAGTTTTTACAAAGACTTTTACAAAAATAGGTGGAATACTTCTAAACAAAGACATTGTTTAGAAGTATGCCCACGAAAGCATTTATGCGATTCGATCAGATCGCTGATTAACCAGCTCTTATCATGACAAATTGCGTGGAAGCTGCACGATAGACCACTGGTGCGAAACCGTGAGAGAAAAGCCAGTCAGATACATTAAGGGACAAAATGTCCTCTAATATTTCGCGCAACGCTATCAAATTGTCCAACAACATATTTCGCATCACGTGATCGCGTTGTAAAATGTTGGGTAGCAAGTTGCGGGACACAGCAACGTTGCAGCGTTTCGTTGATTGAACGTTGCGTAACATGTTGGGGGACAAAATGTCCCCCATTTCGTTCCCTAATGTATCTGAGATTTAAACGGCATGGCTTGTGGTATGCCAAAACAAACCAACACTTTGTATTACACCCATTATAGTTACTAACAAACTTACAGCAAGGGTTGAGGGCACATAATTCTCTGCTCGTTAATCGTAGTGATTATGGCAATAACCCCTCGTCATTAAAACAATTGGTGCCTAATCTTTATTGCTCTCCTACTTAAGGTGAACGTACACTTACTCGAGCCGAAGTCGTCGAAAGAATCGAAAGAAAAGAACTTTGTTCTAGAGTGCTTTCAGATTTGGAAGATCTGACGCGGTTAGATGTCCGGCGCTTCTTATAAAGAATTCTAAAATTCTTTTCTTTAGATTTTTTCGATGCATTCAGTTCGGTTCGAGTTCTAGAACCAAAAATTCGAAGACATGTGACATCCACCAACCAGCAATAGGCCCGCGTTGTGGATTACGGCCTATTTCCTCTGCTAGAGATGAGACCTGAGTCCCAGCAGTGGGAACATTATAAGGCTGATTATGCTATGGTATGCTATGTTCGGCTGGGATAAGTGTGCGCTTACCTTAAAGTTGAGTAAGAAAACTTTCTGCGGTATGTCTTCCAATTGGCTTGCGGAACTACACACGAATACTCCCACGCTTCCCGTGTGGTACCTATATGACTAGGCACTAATTATTTAATCCTATAAATTAACGATATATCTAAATGTAAGTTGTATATCAGTAGGGGAGCCACGTATACCAAACGTTTACTTACATTGTGAATGAATATTATTATGGCTATATTTAGAATCGGTAAGCTACTTGAATATTAATTGAAGTAACTACGTATTATTGGTTTAATAGATTTAATTTTATAGATTTCATATTGAAACTGCGCGAGAAGGTTATTTGTGAGAAAAAAAATCATATATTTTAATAGCTCCTTCAATCGCAGTTCTAAAGATGTGTGTGTGTGTATGATACGCCATTAATATTGCGTACCGTTTGGTATGCGTTGTTAATGGCGTCCGCGGTAGAACTCATATTTCAAAATAACACAACACTAGTATTATTATATTTTATACAAAAAAATGGGTACTAAATACAGCGATAAAACAGAAAATATAAAACCCGAAGAAACAAAGGACTAATTATCATTTTGAAAGAGGAATAACATGCTTTGAATATGAAGTTCATTTATTTTGTCATTCAAAGTTATCACAGCTCAACGTCACCCGTTTTATAAAACAGTCGCAGGACCTAATATTATATTTTAATCCTCATAACGTAGTGTATAAAATAAAATTTTAACTGTAAAATAAAAAATCCTTTACAATGACATTGTCTTTACTCAGTCGTCCTTACTTTCCGGAAAAAGATAAATAAAATTTAATTTACGCTTTCAAAATATAATAGGGTCTCATAAAAACGCTTTTGAAGTAGCCTCGAAATATGCTGAAACAAAAGAAATGCGTCTTAAATGTGAAAAGCGTAATAATAACATTATTCTACTTGCGCAATTTTAAAAGCTGTGAGTGAATTGTGAGGAGAACTGTCCCTCTTTTTGTTATTTGGTCAGTTTACAGAGGACACCCTCGTCAGGAAACCTTCTTCAACAATGTGTCACAGTAAAGGGCTATTTCAAATGAAGATTTCAGTTTATTCAAGTGGTTTTGGTGCATTAACTTTTTCAGAAAAAAAAAAATGGTTATTTTCTTAAAATAATTTGAATTGGTGGTCGAGCCCCGCGTGCTTGACTTAAAACCAACTATGGGCGACATATTTTCAAGCCAGGGCTTAAACGAGAAGGGTACGGGATTGTCCAATCACCGTAGTCCAGTCCTGGAACGCAATGAACAATGAAGGACCAAAAGTGGGTTTTAGTCAGTAAAGTCCTGATATTAGAAGAAGAATTCACAAAAAAATATTTAATTCATTAGACCCCAAGCAAACGCCGGCGTTCGCGCATCTATTGTCTTACTAATGTGTCTCAAATTGACGGTATCTTAAAGGTAGAGATCTAAACAAGTAATAGTAGTAGATTGAAATGCGATTGCGTCCTCGAGTGTTTCAGCCTGTGGCGACATTACACACTCTTAAAAACTATCCTGCATCGCGGTATCAGAGTTCTCCACGCGATTGGAACGTAATACAACCGTCCGAAATCAACTGTCAAGTAGTTGCCCGGATCAGACAAAATACCCGTCTGATCGGGAGATCAAAGTTCAAATCACCTGCGTTTGAACTTTGAATCCACGACTTCCAGGCGATTCCCCTATAATGCATATCACTACCACTGCTCTCAAAAGTGTGACAGACAATCCATGTGTCTTTCACTGGCAGTGGTGGGTCCTAGAACAAAAACTTGAGGTGATATCAACCAGCCCGCATCGAGCCTGGGCTGTTAATTGCTGCCCATTCACTCTCCTAGAGAGTAAGTCTGACTCCCAGCAATGGGGGCATTGTAAGACTAAATTATGTGTCAGTCTCATATAAGGTTCCATGCATACTTGATTTCTTGACAATCGTTATATTGTTTAGGCCCCTTCTAAATAACCGACCGATAAAACTAGGGCCCTCCCTAATTCTTGGAAAGAAAGAAAGAAAAACATTTTATTCACGCGAAAAAAGACGTAATCCTAAAACTAGCTAACAAATATAATTTAATATCAATCAATATGGAAGATATGCGTCACTTCCGCGCAAAACGGCCGAACGCTCTTAATATTGAAATGGGTAAAAGTGGAGGCTAGGTGAGATCTAGCGTGGTTTTTTATATGCAAGTAACCTAATGACGTCACATTTCAGTTTGTGCATTATTTTTCTGTTACGTAACAGTTTCTTCCATCAAATTTGAAAGGTGTACTTAGAAACATAGAGATCAATATCTAAAGGTTTGTTCGAAAGAGTTACTGTGGCCCCGGAACGCATAACTCTACTCTACTGAAGGAACAGAGGTAGATTTTTACCAGTAAAAGTATCTCTATGACATTCCCTTTCTCTCCACCTAGAGTGAGTAATCATTTGATGATTTCCCACTGGATATAAAAAGCATCGATATGTGATTCTGAAGTACACGTTTGAAGTCGGTTAAAAACATTGGAATCTACACTTAGGTATATATTATGAACAGGTAAGTAAAGTTTGTTTTTTGTTTGTAGGAGGTAATCTCTGAGGTACTGGTCCGATTATTTTAAGCTATTGCATAGCTTCTATCGCGGGCCTTGAGCGTGGAGACCGAATTCAGAAATTCCGTAACGAAAATAACCTAACACCCCCACCCATTTGTTTTTTGAGCGTGGTGACCGATAAGAAAACAATTGAGTGAACAATCAATCAAAATTCAATTCAATGTGTGAAAGTGTAACTTCAATTAATATGAAAGAAAAAAATAAATAAAAAAATACTGCACAAATAAAATAAATAAATAATTATAATTGCATAAGTTGATAAAAATGCTATGCAATAGCTTTACCGCGGCAGTCCCCGAGTGCCACACGTCTTTTTTTTATGGTGGGAACATCATCCAATAACAACCCCTGCTCTTGGTTGGAGCGGGAGATAGTGTCAGACTCTTACTGACTAAAAGCTCACCCCGCTCCTTCTTGACTTCATACCGGGGCTTGAGTTCCCTTTCGGAAAACCCTGGCCCCAGTAGACTGGTCGGATTGCTGAAATTGTTTCATTGATAGAAAGCTGCTTTATTCCTGAGTGACGTAATATATAAAATATAGACCATTTTATGTATGCGGGTAAAGCCGCGGGCAAAAGCTATACCAAATAAAGTTCAGTACACTCCCATTCAGATTTTTATCGTATAAAGATCGCTGCATAAAAGATTGAACGACGCGAGTGACAGGGTTGAATCGTATCAGAGTGAAACTCAGACACTCTGTATCGGTGCCTGAAGCCCTGAATGTCGGGCGAGCACAATGTGATATTCAAAATATCACTCAATGATATCGGGGCTTTTAAACTGTAGTTTGATGCTTTCTCGTCGTTGTGAAGTTTGCTGGAATTGTATTGCACTGAAACTTAGAGCGAACTTAAAGTGGGAGAACAGAGAAGATAATTTCTCACCTCATCACAAATAGAACGATTTTTTTTTTTTTTTTTTTGTTAATCCGATAAAAATTAAGTAAGGAAACCGTTCTGTGTAAAGGGAAATTATCAAGAAATAGAAAAAGAATGCACGAACTGAAATGTGACGTCACTACCATTAGGTTACGTTAATATAAAAAAAAATCTGGCGATAAGAAAAATTGTCAAGCAATAGAAAAAGAATGCACAAACTGAAATGTGACGTCACTGCCATTAGGTTAAGTGCGTATGCGTATAAATAAAAACGGTGGAAGGGGAAATTATCAAGTAACATAAAAAGAATGCACAAACTGAAATGTGACGTCATTAGTTTACGTGCGTATAAAAAAGATCGCAACATACCACATAGCCTCCACCTTCCCCATTCCAATATTTGAAATGCTCGGGCTATTTGCAGAAAAAGATTTTTTTGTGTTACTTGTAGTTCACTATAAAATATTGTACAAAAATACAGACGGAAAAATACCTGTAACTTGTAATCTCTTAAAATCTGTTTTACCACAAAACAATTTATTACCAACAAATTGCTTGTTGTTTAATTTTACGGAATGAAAATTCAGTATGTTTAGACTACGCTATATGAAAGATGTTTTACTACACAAATGTCAACATAGATGAAAACATATTTATATTTGCAGCACTATATCTCGTGGTCACCCATCGATAAAAAATTGTACACAACACGTCTGTTTATTTACTTGTATATCACCGACTTTTAGTATCTGCACTAACGCTATCCATTAAAAGCACTCATCCATCAATGTAATGTGATACCGCTTATAAATAAGCCGCAAAAGCTTGGGGACAGCATAAATCCAACCTCGCACCCGTTGGGAACCAAAATCTTCCAATATATCAAATAAGGCTTTTTCGCCAAAGATTTTTGTGGTCCATCGCGCGGCTCGCACGATTCGATAGTCTTCACACGATTGAAAGTCGTTAAAGGAACCTGAACTGTTTGTAAAGTGCGACGTCGATATTTGTCTTTACTTCCCTTTGGTGTACATTTCGAAGTATTATCGACATTGTATATCTTTTGTGGACGTTGAGAAGCTGTGTCAACGTTTTATGTTGTCATATCTAAATGTTACCACAGGTGTGCGACACCATTCTTTATATGTTCTAACAAGGTCCCAGCTTAGTCCTAGTTGGGCTACGGGATTGTTCGAAAGAGTTGTAATTTAGGTGTCTTCAAGGCAAGAGTGAATAGGCTCTTATTAAACTAGTGCGCCTCACCATCAACGACTGCATCACTGCTTACCATCAGGTAGAATCGCAGTCAAGCACTAGTTTATAATAATTAAAAGAAAGTTACCGCGGCTCTGGAACGCTGAGAGCAACTGAAAGAACACAGGTGGGTTTTGGCTAGTAAAAGTCTAATACGCCCTCTCATTCCACCTAGAGCGGGAGTATTTACTAATTTGATGATTTTCGACCTCAAAAAAAGGACGCCATTATCTAGCGATTCCGCTTCGACAGCCAAAGAAATATACCTAAGCTACTTTGTATCAGAAACTTACTGAGCTCCTGTTAATGCCCATAAATTCGTGAGGGGCATTTTGTCTCCGACGTTTTGGCTACATCACTCTCCCGCGCTCATCCATCAACCGATCTTAGGCTTGCTAAGGAACCGAATATTTATTGGTGTCGCAACGCCTTTGTACGAATAATTCATTATTACAGTAGCTGATTTGAATATTATAAAAACCCTCGTAATTCAACTTCATCCCATTTTATGTGACTAGTCCTGTCGCATAGTTCAAGCATTAAAAGAGAATAATATTTTACCCCGATGCACAGAATAGATTTTTAAGAGAAAACTCTTTTAAAACTGTCCATACTTATCTTTAATAGTCTCACATCGGGCAGTTTTCTGAACCAGAAACTGAATTTTATTACTCGGCACGTTAAACATTTAAAAGTTTTTATATTTTCGGCCGGTAAAAGCAGTTACTTGAACGTAAATAGTCGAAGCGTTTGTAAAACAATCTTCCTTAACAATTTTGTGTACACTGTTAATTGGGAAGAAATGCCGCAATTTACACAATGTTAATTAATTAATTTTCATTGTTTACCAATCTGAATTCCCTGTTGTGTTCGAAATATAATTTGAAGTAATCGAAGTGGAATCCGAAGTTTATTGTGACCGTCCGTGTGTTAAAATGATACGGCAGTTTCAACAGCAAAACAAAAGCAATTATATCCGATTACAGTTGCGGGTATTCTAAAACGCTTTAGGAATCGACAACAAAAATACGTATACAAATCCGCTTACAAATCCCGTGAGGCTGTGAAACGTAGCGTATTATTAATGCCAGGAATTCCCTTTGCGGAAACCCTTAGCTGTTTTCGACTCCCTTGGGAGACGTCAGGATGGCATCATTTGTAGTCAGGAAGGACAATAAGACAATAATTAATTACTGTCTTTATGCAACAAAGGTCATGTGTCATTGCGATGACAGTGGACCCGTCTATTTCACGAGTTTCTCCGTCTTTGCTGCAGTTACTACACCGGACACCTTTGGGTGCCGACAGGATGGCCTCATTTGTACCTAGGAAGGACAATCTACACTAATATTTATAATAAATAGGCAAAGTTGGTTTTTATGTTTTTTTCTTTTTGTTTGTAGGAGGTAATCTCTGGAAGTACTGGTCCGATTGCTAAAATTTTTTCACCGATAGAAAGCTGCTTTACTCCTGAGCGACATAGGCTATATTTTATGTACGTGGGCAAAGCTGCGGGGATAAACTAGTAAGACAATAATTAATTACTGTCTTTATGCAACAAACGTCATGTGTCATTGCGATGACAGTGGACCCGTCTCTTTTACGACGAATTTCCCCATCTTCGTTGCAGCCACTACATCACTCTCACAACGTTATCCATTACTGTGTCCGCAGCACGAAGTTTATGAACGCTTTTAACCACAGCGCAATATTGTTTTAAAGAAGTTGTTGCTGTTGTAAATCTGGACCGTGTTCTTTGAGACAGGACATTTTTCAGAAGACGGATTAAATTGTTATTATAACACAAAAGTTATAAAAACAAAGAGGATACCGTAAGATGACTAGGATCTTATCAAAATGAACTACAAACGTTCTTTTGATGAAATCGCTTTGCCAGCTTGATATAAAATGTGGTTTAATGTATAAAATATTTAGGTCACAGAATTGACCGATTTTAATGATTGTTTTGTGTGTGTATATTTGGTAAGTGCGAGAATAAGTTATTTTTTACATTTTGGAGTCGCCGCACACGGGTTACCGGCCACAACCACAAAACGCCGCCACCGGTATTTTTTCTGTAGGTTTCATACATTTTATATGGATTCGCCGCACACATATCATGTCGGTAGTCACCGCACGCTACAAATCGCCGCTACTCACTTATTACGGCCCGAACTGGCCACTAAATGCCGATAGAAAACGCGATCTTACGCCACTTGCGCATTTAAACTTCTTCTTCGTCAGAGTCCATTATAATACTGCGGGTATGCGTTAAAAAAGTTGTTACCGGCCACAAGTGGCTGTCGCGCGCTTTAGCTTCCTTGGTCGCCGCCTCTAGCTTCTCGTGTCGGCGTTTTGCGGTTGTGGCCGCTGGTTTATTAATGTGGCGACACGTATACGCCAAAAAAAGTTTCGCCAAGCCAGCTAGTAATAATATATTTTTGAAGTCCTAAGTTTTGCGAAAAATTGTTACAATATCGTATCTTCTATCGCCTTCACTACTCGATACGATATCACAACAAAATCAATATGACAATCGTGTTTTGTTTGTGCCTCAAAGTTCGGTGTATAAAAACTAACAAGCATTTTATTTTTTTCATGTTATTCAGTTATTCATACCATTACGTTGGGAGCTTGGATCATGATTCATGACGTAACTCCGTTAGCTGTGAATATTTTGAACCCAGCAGATTCAATAGAAAACTTGATTTCACTATTTTCACACGATTTTGATGGACGATGCTACACCAAAGCTTTTAGAGTCTGAATTGACATATGCATTTTTAAAAACTAGGGAATCGAAGAGAAACGATTCTCCTGAAAGTAGGTAGGGTTAAGCTTTGAAATATACCCTAGAGAGAGGTTTATTGCTATCCGTGGTTTTATTGCTTCTTAAATGGTTTGAGACGCAGATAAAGTACACCTTTTTCTGAGGTAGGAAGTCATTAAATAACTTCTCCAGCTCTGAGTGGAGCAAGACAGTGTGTCAGCCTTTTACTGACCAAAACCACACCTGTGTCTTTCGGTTGCCGTTTGTGCTTCATTACCACGATTTCCCTTTCCAAAACCCAGCTGTGTTTCTTCAAATGCTCTATGCGTTGCAGGGCCATGGTAACTCTTTCGAATTATCCCTTACCTCTAGTTTACGCCTTGCCTAAAGGAGTTGTCAGCAATAGCAGGGGCCCAGCTGGGTCGAAGCCTACTGGGGCCAGGATCTAGTTCCGAAAGGGAGGCTCAGCCCCGGTATGAAAGGCAAGAAGGAACGAGGTTGGTTTTTTAGTCAGTATGATTCTGACGCTATCTCCCTCTCCGCCCAAGGGTGGAGGATGTCATTTTAATGATTTGTACCTCTAAATAAAATACAACTGTGTTAATTCTTTCGCTATTCACAATTAATCAGCTTCTTGAAGGCAGTTACATTTAGAATAATAGATGGAAACTTTTTACGGAGCGGAAGTCATTTTTTCCTCACTATTTGACTGGAGTTTCCTTTGAAAACGGTCGCCAGCGAACGGGATCGCTTCAAAGAGCTTATTACTATAAAAAGTGCAGATAACCTCTGCGTTCGGAACGTTTTATCTATCGTTCGAAGTTTTGGTCGTGTAGTAATTTGCCCAGTGCCCTGGATTAAGAGAGTTCTTCAAAACTTCCCTTCTTCTAATCTCCTTGGATTATAAGCGCTTTGCAATTTTGACAGGAAAATCTATTTAAAAAAGCCCGCAGAGGATTATTGGATTATGAAAACCGTCATATATTTATTTATCTGCTAGCTACTGCTAGCGGCTTCGCTTGCGTGATAGAAAATTATTCTAAAGGAACTTACTCCTGGGATAAAAAGTGTTCTATGTGCTATTACAAGGCACGGTCTATCATCATCATCATCATCATCATCATATCAGTCGAAAGACGTCCACTGTTGGACATAGGCCTCCCCCAAGCGTCGCCACAACGACCGCTCCTGTGTATCATAAGATCACTCATGCGGGATTGCTCCGCACGCGTAACCTCCGCAAGTGTGCCTGTGAAATGAGTTTCGTACAAGTATTTATTTTAATGTGTGGAATACGCACGCGGAGTGCGTTTTTTTCTTCTTCTATATATACGTGTGGAGCAAACCCGCATGCGTGTTGAAATCCGCATGATATTAAAAACACCTACAAACTTTCGCCTCTAAAACATTAGTGTGCTTATTTCCTGTCGTAAATACAAAACTCATTCTTATACCAAATTAATACCGACGAATCAGCGAGGAGTTATTCTGTTTTTATTCGATTTTCTTCGCCAAATAAAATAGTTGGTTACAGTAGATACTTCTGTAATAACAAAGCTATCAAATAACTAGTTTGCCCCCGAAAGATCTTGGCAAAACATCTATCACTAAGCACAGCCGACGAGATTGGATTCTCACAAAAGGCTACCTAATCAAGCGAATCTAATCAGAGCTTTGGTTGCCTTTGACGAGAAAGGCATAACAAGACTATGGCGTGATCAGTTAGGGAAAATGCACCATCAGGAAAACATGTTTTGTTGTTCTAAATTTAAATTAAAAGCAGAATACCCACTTTTGTCTAATGAAAGGAATTATTTTTCCTAAATCAAATAAAAATGTTTGCCGACACATTAATTTCGTGGCCAGTCAGCTTAATTGCTTTATAACGTTAGCTTTGCTCTGATTTTTTAAATAAATATTACTATTTAGCTTTTTATGGTAAAATATTTAAATTAAAAAACTGTTATTTAATAATTAAAACGTTGTTTCGCGTCGTTAATCCAGCTAATAATGAGATATTTGTAATGCATA
Organism: Mythimna albipuncta; assembly: GCA_929112965.1. Lineage (NCBI taxonomy): Eukaryota > Metazoa > Arthropoda > Insecta > Lepidoptera > Noctuidae > Mythimna > Mythimna albipuncta. The sequence continues at coordinate 17,826,539 of OV815969.1, forward strand.
ACATGATTGAAAAGAGTGTCAATGGAGTTTCTTGCATATTCTTCTTCATAGGGATCTATGGTACGCTTTGGAATGTGCAATTTACATACTCTTTTTTTTCTTTTCTTGACAATTCAAAAGTGCTTGACAATGGTTTATTTGAAATAAATACTTTAAAACTTGAATCTTTGACGGTCAATAAAGGATGAAATGGTAAAATAATCTGTAACGGTTCGGTCTCGATACCACATTAATGTGTTTATCAAATGGTCCCACATATTACCGTAGGGAATGTTATTATTATGTATGTCTTTACTAATATTTAAAAGAGGAAAGATTTGTATTGAATAAATGCATAAACTGCTGCGCCGATTAAAAAAAAAAATTCACCAGTAGACAGCTATTTTATCACTAAGGCGTTGCGCAAATGTAGACACTTTTAGTTTTCAGTTACAGAGTCCGACACCGAACACTTTTTGATCGTCATGAGTATGTTAAGTGGAAGAAACTGGATTACTGGACACAATAAATGTTTACGTATGAGCAAGGAGTGTATCATTTCATACTAGTTCTATAAAAATCAAACATTCATCGGTAGCTTGTATCTGATACAAGACACACGTTTGCGCCCTGCCTAAATGACAGGTTATATATTTTCTACTTTCTAACAGGCGAATTCGCTGGCAGAAGCTAGTCATAGATATAAAAATAATCAAAGTTATTCTTTTCCTACTGTAAACGACGGACACAGAAAATCTCCGAGATTCTTAATTTCAACTTTAATTTATCAAGTGAACTTTTAGAACATTTTGCAAAGTGAATAAATTGCATTTTTTCTTAGTGGTTCCTTACCATTAAGAAAAAATGCAATTTCCTTGCAAAAAGTAGGTACTAACAAAATTTCTTAACGGAAAATCCGTAAAAAGTTTTTTTCTGACTTATGAATAATCCTGAATAACTGACTACCTCGTATGCATACGTATAAATTTTGAATAATTATGTCTTTTTATATATGAGAACTTTACACAGGTTAACGTGTGTGGTCTTCGATAGAACATAAATTTTAGTTGTCATTTATCATAAAGGTTATCTACACCTGGGTGATTAGCCTAGGTGGTTTATTACTACCTCCTAGTATCATCAACATTTATTTAGATTTAGATCTCCCCCAAGTGTCGCCACAACGAACGGTCCTGTGCGTTTCGCATCCATCGGATTTCCGCAACTCTCACCAGTTCATCTGTCCACCTTGTGGGAGGTTTTCCAACGCTGCCTGTTCCTTTCGGCCCCATCGACAATCGGTTTTGCGAGCTATGTGCGAGAGATCTACGCTTTGGAACGTGCAACTTAGCTTCACTTTTCTTGGACTGACCGACATTTGACTATTCAAAAGTGCCTGCAAATGGTCTATTTGAAATAAATCATTTTGATTTTGATTTTGCCCTACCTACCCACTGCCACTTTGCCGATTTTTCGTTCTATGTTGGCCTAGTTAGTATATTTACTAAGTTAATAATAGTTACCAATACAACAAAATAAATTGGATTATTATGAATCTTGTCGTAAAGCCATTGTTTAGCCATTTACATGAATAATCTGAAAATTAAAATAGATCAGAGATCATTTGGATAAGTTTTATGATGTTGGCAATATCATATTTAACAAAAATAGAACTAAAATATACTTAGATCCACACTAATATACCAGTGAAAATGAATGACTGAGAAATTCATTATTAAGCTTCCTTACAAGGATTGCAGTCTGTCACTGAGAGTGACGTCATTTGACCTAGATAAGGTTGTTGCACCACAAATCATTCAAATGCACGAGAGTTTCTAAGTCGCACGTGAGCTCCCGCGTTGTTTCTAGCTAGGTATTTTACGCACAACTGGCTTGTTTTTGAATGATTGTTTTTTTTTAACACAACAACAAGAAAACAGGAAAACCTCTCTTTTGGACACGAATTGCCATGGCCAATCTGGAAAACTCTAAGCAGACTCCCCACCCAGATTGACCGCAGCAAAGACAATTTCCACAGATGGAACCTGGACATATACTACAGTTGCCACATAGTATTTTGAGCAGATGCGCAGAAGTCAAATATTCGGTGTCTTTAGTGGTGCGAAGTGAGACGCGGGGGCGGGGAGTGTCAGTGATTGGCTCGCCGCGCCATCGCGTCGTAGACGTCATTCATTCCCTGCGTTGCGGAATGTATCTAACAACGAAGACGATTGGCTCGCCAATGTGTGGAATGCGCAAAGTGATCCCTCTGACGCCGAGCGCTCAAGATACGTTGTGGCAACTGTACTGGAGGTACATAGACCATGTCCCAACTTCCATCCTGCATAACATAAGCTGTTCTCATAGGGATCTAATGACAGCATCAGTGGACGGCATTGCCGTGGCCGAATACTGGGCCAGGCATGGAATTTAATTAGTTATGCCATCGACACGCTAAGAAGATGATAACAGTAAAGGGCCGTGTGCCGTCATATATACACCGCTAAATTTGAACCTGTAGGTAGTTTGTACGCAACGCCGACTACTAACTACAGGTCATTGGACTCAGCTGACGTTTTTTTTTGAAGAAATTAATTTCGTACATGCGTAAATTAATACGAGTTTTGAAAAAAGGTCCTTACTTCTTTTTTAATTTTATCTTTACAAATCAAATATTTCATGTACCGGATCGACCCTCCACGGGATTAAAACGATCAAAATTTAACGGTGTATACTGATGCGCTGTGTGAAACAAAATTATTCTTACAAGCACAACTTCAAAGTTACATAACTTTTTGATCTGTTGAGATATTTTAATGAATCTTTCGTATTTTTATTGATTCTTTCGTACTTTCGTATTATTATTAAACTTTTTCATAATTATAATTCATTTATAAAAATAGAAACTTTTCCATTAGGCACTTATAATTTTTTTTTGATGTTGTAAGTACTTGACTGCGATTATACCTGATGATAAGAAGCAATGATGCAGTAGTTGATGGTACTACACCAGAATTAATAATAGATATTTATAACGGAATGAGAAAGCGAGGAACCGTGATCGTTGGAAGGAATTGAGGGAGGCCTTTGCTCAGCAGTGGGACAGTGTGGGCTAGATAATGATGATGATGATTTATATTTAATAAACAGTACCTTTATGCTCTTCTATCTATTTTTGTTTTATTCATTTTTGGATGTTTGTGTGTATATATATATATAAACAGATAAATTTTCACACCTTGGTTCTAAAAAAAAACTTCCATTTCTTAATGAGCTAAAGTAAAACATTGAAAGTTCTTAAAATAGCCCACACCTTCCCACGTCGCATTCTTTTTATGTTTCTTTCATACTTTTAAAGAGGATTTCAAGTTACTTCCAAAGGCGACATTGAAAAACTCAAGTACTCTTTAGCGGCGTCGGTTTTATGTACTTACCCAAGAGCCTTCATAAAATGATTTTTTTATAATCTCCGAGGAAGTTTTTTTTTTTTTTTTTGTTCTAAGAACCATTGCACATAATGGGTCTCTTAGAGCTGTGTCTTAAATTCGATGTGGAAGAAGCAATTAATAATTTTTTTTTATCGACAACTGTTGCCATGCCCCATTCTGCAGTAACCATACTTTTTCCGAAATCATAATCAGTCATTCAATTATTTTTAGCGACAATCGATCACTGCACTAACGTGACGCATATTTCGTCCACCCGGTCACGCAAATGAAAAAAGGTTAAATTTTATTAACAAACTTAAAGCCCTTGAATAATATCTGGTACATATGTATTTTACTAATATACTGAAAATAAAGAAAATTAAAATTAAAAAATGTATAAGTTTAAATACATAATTATCTATCAAACGTTCCATAAACAAACCAACAATATCAAAATTTCGTATAATCTGCACTAATGTTATAAATACTGGTCCCTGGAAATACTGGTCCGATCGCGAAATTTTTTTCACCGATAGAAAGCTCCTTTACTCCTGAGTAACATAGGCTATATTTTACGTATGTGGACGAAGCCGCGGGCAAAAGCTAGTCATAGATGAATTCAATTTAAAAATCTACGCGCAAAAAACAATGAAATCAAAAACCGTTGCAGTCGTACACAGGAATAAACTTCCACGGCTGATACAAAAAAAAAATGTCTTTCTATTGGCACAGGACCCGGACACAATCGCTTAATCTTCTTTTTGCTAGCTCCATGTTTTCAGTTAAGTTTTATAGACCCGTTGGGCACACGCGGTCAACCCAATCGATCATTATTGGCTTACCACTCAGCTACGTTTAATTTCGTACTCCGCCTACCCGACTATTTGAGCGTCAAATGGTTGCGAAAAATTGATAAACCCATCCCAAGAATTTGATTTTGACACAAAACTAATGAAATGTCTAGTTTTTTTTTTTAAGCTATTGTATAGCTTCTATCGCGGGCCGAAATCACGAAATTCCGTAACGAAAATAACCTAACACCCCTCACTCATTTGTTTTTTGAGCGTGGTGACCGATAAGAAAACAAATGAGTGAACAAACAATCAAAATTCAATTCAATGTGTGAAAGTGTAACTTCAATTAATATCAAAGAAAAAAAAAACAAAGGAAAAAAAATACTGCTTAGATATTATAATTGCATAAGTTGATAAAAATGCTATGCAATAGCTTTATCGCGGCAGTCCCCGAGTGCCACTCGTCTTTTTTTAATTTGAGACGAAAGTCTATGACTATTGCGTGTTGCCAGTGATGACTTATGGCTCCGAGACGTGGTCGCTTATAATGGGCCTCATAAGAAGATGTAGTAGCAGTAAGTGATAATGGGCAAGGCACACTGCACCCACAGCAGATGCAGCGTTGGTAGGCCTTCCACAATGTGGACCGATGACCATCTGGTCAGAGTCGCGGGATGCACATGACCGGTCGTTATGGTGATACTAGGGGGAGATCTATGTTCAACAGTGGACGTCTTTCAGCTGAAATGATGATGATGTAAAAAGTAATCAAACGACTCCCGCACTGGGTGCACGAAAAGGAGTATGTATCAGACTTTTAATAACTAGAACCTACCTGTTTTTTTAGTTGCATGGCCACTGTAACTATTTCAAACAATACCTCAACCCTGGCAAGTATCGGCCTTAGCGGGCCTTTTCAATGTTGCTCACAGATCTTAGAGGCGTTAGTCTTATCGGACAGTGAGCTACATTGCTCGTCGTTCGGTGGCTCGGAATTCCCCAACGACAACCCGGAGAATAATCTGCGAGAAAAATGTCTACCCCTGAAGCTGATATTTTAAGGACAGTTTCATCCAGTATTTACACCGTTATCGTAAGGGGTAGTGACTTGATTTCGTTTTCAGTACTATTTATACATTTATATTCTGAAACCTGTATAAAAATAAACGTTTTTATTTCCCAACACGCACCTTATAATAAAGACTAATAACACGTCTGGCTAAACGCAGTTATAAATTTAACGTCCTACTTAAAACACGCTATAAGCTCATTAACAAACTCCCAAAGAAAATAAATAACAAAGAAAAGCCAGGCGGAGGCAACAAGTCTATTAAATATTCACCACAGTAACTGACATATGACATACAACTCACTTACCGAGATGGCGGTTCACAAGTACTTTTTGCTAAGTCTTTAATTATTCACTAAGACGATGAGACTTAAAGCATAGAATACACCTGACTTTTACTTGCATAAAAGCATCGACTTAGCCCTTTCATGGAAACTATTTGTCAAAATACTGAAAATTTAAAACAAAAGTTCGCTGCAGCGCTACATTAGTATTATGTCGTCTAACAGAACTATTAAAACATGCAGCGCTAAGACAGCTTTTAGAGGAATCTTTTTTCGCGACCATAATGTCTTAAGCGCCATGAATTTCGTGGCACTTACGCGTTTCGTTCAACATAGCGTAAAAATTTTAAGGTGGTTAGTCGACATCCGAAGTGAGTGTTTTCGGCACACCCAATCTAGTGCGTAGTACTTATATATCGATGCATAAAAGTGAGCATTTATCTTGCATGCTCTTCTAATATCCATCAATCTTATAGTCCACTTAAATCTGTGTGGCTTTTTCTTTAAAATAACATTTCGGTCACTAATCTTCATGATCCCCGTATGATTGATCTGGCCAATATAACGTCTAAGCTTCAAAAGAAACTGTAAATCTTTGACATTTTTCTTCAATTCTTCTCAGAGTAGTCTGATAGGAGACACCGACCTCATAATATTTTTTTTAGCTATATGGACTGATAAGTTTTTTGTTTCATTCGATTTTGTGGAAAGGAATATAATTTATCATCAGTCAAAAGTTATGGCGTAATAACATGCAACTTATTTGCATAGGCTAGGCACACTAGGCGTAAAAAATGCATTTTTGCCCAGCATTAATTTAAGTAATATCGGCCTTTGCTTTGAGATGGTAAACTAAGAACAAAGTAAGGTTTAAATTTACTTGCAGTGTTCATTATTCTTTGGAATATATCATGCTTTTGTTTTTAGGTGGGAAAATGTCCGTACTTTATTTTAATTTCAAGGAAAGGACACAGAAATTCAAGGCGTAAACTTGTTCTCAGTACTAGTAATAACAAATGACAACATATTTAGCAAAAGGAAAAACAAACAAACCAGATGCAGTATTGTTTAGTGGGTTCTGCAAATTTGCTGGAGCTGCATGGCCAGAGATTGCCCAAAACAAAGAGAAAGGGTGTTTTTAATATCATGCTGATTTCATCACGCATGTTAGATTGCCCCGCCCCGCAAGCGTCCCGCTTGCTTGTTCCCTGCATTACAAATAAATACTTGTATGAAAATGACATTTGCGCAGGTTATGCATGCGGAGCAAAACCGCATACGTGATGGAATTCGCTCGATATTAAAAACACTCAAAGAGAAGGTGAAGGTGACCCAGGGAATACAATGTAGACTCATAAAACTCACATTCTGTCCATAGAACCAGGTGACTGGGCTTTCCCCTTTGACACCGTCTTTATGGTCCATTCTCAGTTACTAAGATAAATTTTTTCACTTCCATTTTTTATTCCGATATACGCCTCCGCTCTTTATCTTTGTAATGTGTCATAAGCTTAAAGTTTTATGATTTTTCAAGTCCCAGTTTTTTATAGCGATTGAAGATAATCGTGTAGGGCCCATTATCCTCAGATGGTACACACATTAGGCTTCTCCAGCCACAGATCTTTATCGCCACTGAAAAAGTACTAGCTAGACTATTATGTGAATTTTATCATGACCAGATGTTTTTTAAGACCAAGATAACACTGTTAAAAGTTAGCCTACAAGCAGGCACTATAACAAGTTGTTTTCATTTCTAAACCTCATCTTACAATTTGCTATTTAAATTTTAATAAGAATACCAAAAGTTTATACAGCTCGTTACTTAGAAGTGGTGGCAACACTTTCAACTTTATCTTTGTTTTAAACCTAGGTTCTTATGTAAATCATTTCTGAGAGGTGTCTCACAGGTTACTTTCATGGTGCTACTAGTGACCTTAGTAGGTTAGTAGTTTTGCTCATTACTTTACGTATTCTTAATTTTTTTATATAGGCGTGATATTCTGCAGAAAATATGCATTCTTCATGGTACGTACTTTTGGAATAAGGTATAATAGTCATTTTACTGTTTTATTTATGAGAAAATAAAGAAATTTCTAATCAATGACTAGCGACTTTTTGAATCTTCGAAATTCTTAGTTGTATCAGATTTTATACTCAAGTAAACACCTTGCTCATAAACCACTCTGTCTAATAGTGAAAACTGCTTGACAATTCTTTCAGTAGTTTTTGAGTTTATCATCAACATACTGACAGAACAGACGCAGAGAGAGTCTTTGTTTTCTATTATGTAAGGATAAAGATGTGTAGGCATTAACTGGCAACGAAGTATTATTGCTTTGACGATCTAAAGTCTCTTAAAAGAAAGGTTACATTGGTCACAAAACATTTTCGAGTGGAACAAATCAATACTCTTCTTCATCTCTAGATCGTATAAATACCTCGATAGGAACAAGAAAAAACAAGAATGACAATGAAGGTCAACTGATAGACACTCTACCATTTATTAGGGATTAATCTTCCTTATCCCGAAGACCCGTTTGTCCACTAAGCATAATTTTGTATACAACAATGTTTATGCGAAACCTGAATATAATTGGTTCAGAATCAGTAACTGTATGGATTTCAATAGTTTTTACACCATGTTATACAAGGTGTCGTTTTGAAGCTGCAAAATTTTTCGGGAGGTAATTATGTTAGTGATTCTCGACCCGAATCAATAATAAAATGAGTAGGTAATTTTTTTTTTTCTTATTTATGAAAATCGATATGTGTGAACTACGTTTCTTAAAAAACAGCCAGTCTGATACCTGTCTTATAACCGCGCTTTCTTTCACACATACAAACACGTAAAAATAAAAGGGCGTTTTCACACACACTAACTCGCAAAGATAGTTTCATAAATAATGTATCATCCAATCATCATCCCGCACGCCACACCCTAGCCACGCCCCCGCTGCCATCGATCAATCGAATTAGTTTAGTATAATTAAAAAATAAAATAACAAGTATTACTGATTATTGACCAGGTATCGTTTTTTCACATGATTATTTATGAGTTTTATTACAACCTCCTAAAATATTGTGCAGTTTTAAAACTGCACCTTGTATGTTTGGTAAAAATATTTTAAAAAGTCACATGGTATTAAGTACAACATAGGTCACGGCAGGTCATAGCTGGCAATAGTCGCCAGCAAACAACAGGGTGAAGTGCAAAACAACCCCTCAGTCCTGGATGGCCCCGGTGACTTACCCTTACGACTTCAGATTTAAAAACAAACTACTCAAAGAAAGCTTACAGAAACTCGTCGAACAATGCTGTCAAAAACCATTCATTAGTGCGTGCACGTTTCGGTGTTTCGCTTCGTTTCCAAAACTTGATTTAAGTACCAACTAAGAAGTTCCGAACTCGCGGAGTAAACAGTCGTTAAATGACTTACTCACACAGCGACAAGAACTGCCTGGTGTGTTACTTATAAACTAATTAGTCGAGTTTAGAACGTAATACCAACCTACTTATGAGAACGAGTAAATATATTTTCATTACTGCTGTCTGTTCTGGAATGAAGATCATATCTGTCAAGCGTGTGTATGTATAGCATAATAGCGTAGCATAATCCGTCTTATAATGTTCCCAATTCTGGGACTCGGGCCTTCCTTAAGAAGAAGTTTAAGAGAGGGGATGGGCCATAATCCACCACGCAGGCCTACTGCGCGTTGGTACATATCACTTGTCTTCTTGGTTCTAGTACATTCCGGTTTCCTCACAATGTTTTGCTCCACCGTTTTGGGAACAGTGGTGATGAAATAAATTACACAATGCGCCTGGCTGAGCTTAAAACCGCGACCTACAATTCGTAAGTCGTGACGTTACCACTAGGCCACCATTGCTCATGTGTGTATGTAAGCTATCTCATTTGGCTGATGTCGTGATTATGGATTTTTTTGCAGGTTCTTCTCTATAGGAAAAGTCCACTACCGTCGGACATACTATAATTTCCCATGTAAGCGCTAATTGAATTGATGACGATAAACCGTAATACCAATCACAACAACTAACGCATGTTTGCCAATTTGTCACATTGATTTTCCGTTAATTTTGGACTGAAACTTATGTGTAGCATTGATGGCATCGATATATATGTACTACGTATTAGATTAGGCGTGCCGAACACTCACTTCAGTCGATTCAGGTGTAATGTAGTCCGTACACCTTGAACGTTACACTATGTTGAACAAAACGCGTAAGTGCCACGAAATTCATAGCGCTTAGGACATTTTGATCGCGAAAAAAATATTATCTGAAAGCTATCTTAGCGCTGCATATTTTAATAGTTCTGATTGACGATATAATGCCAATGTAGCGCTGCAGCGAACTTTTGTTTTAACCTTTCAGTATTTTGACAAATAGTTTCCTTAAAAGGACTTGACACTAGAATATAAATCGATGATTGATGATAATTTGTCTAAACACTCGTTTTTCAACTTGTATACATTGAATACGATTCACCGTGGTTTATTTTTTGCTTTCCAACGTTTCAACCACTCTTTTCAAGCAAGTTTCATGCTATGTTCATATAAAGGTACGAACTTTACAGTTCTGAAGTACTTTCTGTTTTCATTCGACTTCAAATTAGTTCGTTCGTTCAGTTTATTTCTTTACTCGCTCATTCGACGTCGGCTTAGCGGGGAATGAAGAGTTATTAAAGTCCCTACGTATGTTTGTGGCATCTTGGATATTTCTTGTTAACTTTACTATTTACCATATACTGATTTACTGCTGGCGGCTGACATGTTGCTAACAACAGCTGACAATTTCAGCGAACGAAACGACTTTATTTATTTTTCAACAAATACTCGTACGTTGCCAGCGAATAACATAAAACAGAGTTACGTCGTATTTTAGTGGAGCAGTGTGCTGACAATACGTTTTCCAGTGTCATTGAAAAACGAAATATTGAGAGGCAATAAACCAAAATTTTGTTCGATCATGTTTACACTATTCGCCGCATTTCATATCCGGAATAGTTGTTCTGTGTATTAAAGCGCATATTAGGTTTCGTGTGCCTCGATTCATCCGAAATGTACTTGGGAAATTTATGGATAACGTAACAAAACACTCGAAATATAAGCACCGGTTTGGGCGTGGATTCATTAGTGGGTATTCAGTGTTCGAATTTCTCGCTCAATGACGGTCTACCCTTCTGTTGTAGCGAATATTCGATGGTTAGATGGACTAAGCCCACCTAAAGCTTTACAAAATTATTCGCAATGTAAAACAAGAGGGAACGGTTAATAAAGAAATTGTAGTTGGACAGAATGGCGAAAGATAAAATGATGAACTGTGTTAAATGTTCAATAGATAAGAAGGGCCTTGTTGAGATGATGATTAATACAGAAGTAAGTGGAACTAAGTGGATAAAAAAGACACATTGCACTGACCCCATAGTTCTTATATTTAAACTAGTGTAAGTAGGTTTTTCATACAAACTTGGGACCCCCGTTTCTTCCTTTTGATGGATTTTGGGAATGCCGTTCTTATTTTTTGTATACGAGCTAAAAGAAATTTATTTGAAAAATTGCTATAGCCGACTCTATGTGAACATGTAAAATCTTTTTAGAACTTCTAAATACCTGAAATTGCATTAAAAAAATATTTGAATTTAATTGACCTTTAATACCACTTACTGTGGCTTTCCATCATTAGCTAGGGATTATGAAAGATTACAACTTCACACCTATTGCTTCCCCGACCTACACGCAAACTCGTTGCGAGCATCTACATAGTTAATAATAACTGCATTATAATCCGGCTTCGCAAGTTCTCCGAAGCCAGGTGTAGCAGAAACAGCCATTAAAATATTACTACGTCCATTATCTAGTGACTTACAATAGCCATTTCCACGTAAGAGGAATTGCTAAAAAATGCAATAATTCGCCCAAACAGTTACAGCCCACTGGCGTATGGCCAACACACATTTGCCTCGAAATGAACGTACAAGTAGCCTCCACATTATATAGGTCTTCCTTTCATTGCCAGATCAGTTCCACATAATATTTATTTCGTAGTTCGCGCCTCTGTGGCGTATATCACGTCTAAAGTTGTTGATGATCACTGTTGGCTACGCTTGTTGTGCACTTGAGACTGCAAACCACTGCTTTGGCACTTTTACCTTATATGCTTGGTCTAATAAATATAATTTTGTTAAAGCAGCCTCTCTTCACGACGCTTATTTGCCACCATCGTTTATTTTTCAATCGTATAGACACGAAAATAATTCATCGAAAATATCTCTCTTGCGCCATTTCATAGTCAATTAAACCACCAATTTAGATACCCATATGTGTGTATTTGACACTGATATAATAACCAGTCGAAGCAAACGATTTAGTTATTGCCTAACCATTAAGATACGGTCCATTGAAAGCAATAACGCTCTATATACTACAGTTATTAAACGCATAAATAAAAGCAAGGAACTAAGTTCAAATAAACTGTCAGCGATATTTTACATTAGGTATAGTTAGCTATTCCATTAAAATGATTGCAAATCATATTACATTGCTATGTTCACAAACAAATATTTACATACACGTTGGAAATCTGTTTCCATTTTAAATGTGGGAACTACAAATATTAATACAGTTTATTTGTGATTGCGTTTGTATGTGTTATTACACTATCATTGATTGCTTGCAATCTGTTGGTTTCAACCATCATGATATAATAGTTTAGTTCAGTACCAACGGTAGTAATCCTACTGAATTGTTTGTGTTGGATACCGCTAATGTTTCAGTGTTGCTAAGCTGCGATGTTACTAATAAAATTTGCATAAGTCGACCTACGCGAACGACGCCGCTGCCGCCACCTGGAGTGGCGAACCAACCTCAATGTTGCAAGTTTTATCAGCCTTAACCTCAAGAGGCCACGTTTTTTGGCTGTCTACAGAGCCTCGCTTTATTTCGTGTTATAAAGTTTTTTAATAGATTTTTGCGTCGCTCAAGAGAAAAGCTATTACATTTTAGTGCTCCATAAAACTATGTGCAAGCTTATCGTTAGTGTCGTTTCAGGACTTTCAGGTACTCAAACTAATACGTGAATTCGTGTTATCATTAATGGCCGTACCCTAAACGTGTTTGTGTCCCCAATATGCTTACGGCTAAACTATAATTTCACCTCATAAGCTTCTATACCCCATTGTGCGTGTTTTATTAAATCCTTCCATTTCTTTTTCGTTCACGTACTCGTCTATAACTCATTCACTAGCTGAAACTTTGGCAACACTTTAAAAGTTACCACCTCCATCTATTCATTTAAAATTCTACGTTGTTGAATGGCACTAAATTTTCTCTGCAGTCCCTCTGCGCAGTAAGACTCCTAACCGAATTTACTCAAGTTTGGCAAAACAAAAAAAAAGCAAACCTGAATATTTTAATACCTGCAAACCCTTGCCTCTGACCTCTTTGAAATTGAATTATGTCTCCTTCTAAATTGCAAATTGACTCATTTATTTTTCTTCTACTTCGTTACGAATTTCAATGGTTAGATTTTTTGTTTTCTTTGCTTAAATATCGTATTGTACTTCGTTCGGTTCGGTTCAGGTTCATATTTAGGACCTTTTTTATTTTGTGGTAACGAATCATCGATTTGGAGGCGGTGCATGTAGAGAGCGTGTCAGAGGTTTAGTGCCTAAAGCCTACTTGTGGCTTTCAGTTACCCTTGTGTTCTAGAGCTACGGACTCTTTTGAACATTTCCGCTGCCTTGTTTAGCCCTATTCGGATAGCAGCTGGACGGCGAGCTGCCCATTGTTCGTCGTCCTCAATCCCGCGCCTACCGTGGTCCGAAACCGGTGGTGGTTGAAAACCGTCATGCGATTTGTGACGCCCGGGATGTCTCTTGCAACGGTAGCTGGGGCGTGAGAATGTCCGCTCCCTCATGTTTGCGGCGTACTTATGAATTTGATCTTTGATTCTTCTGTCTGGGATTGCGGTATCTCTTCATCGTATTTCAATTTGATTTTCTGTACGATAGTAGTATAACTATCATGATTTTGCAAATCTGTTGAGAGATAGGGTTTTAGATTTTATCAATATCTACATTCGTTCCTAGTAAGTATAGAATAGATTTTCTGACTACTTGTTCAGTATTGGCCCAAATCCAAACAAACCGCCGCGGGCTCTATAGTAGCTTCCGTGTATTTATGCCCGTGAACGCGAGTGTGAATGGCATTGCTTGCCAATATATTTATTTTACTGATATTTACCCCTCTTTGAGACTTTTCGAATCCATCTTCGCAGTACATTTTAATGTAATGCATCGTTTAAATTTTAATGGATGTAGGTTTAGGACTTACGGTTCATGTCGACTTATCCTATCTATTTCTATTTTTCAATTTTTGTTTTCAAGTACTCTTATATCGGTATATATTATATTGAATGTATATGTATATTTATTTCTATACTCTTGTTTTCTTTAATCTTGTCTTTTTTTATGCACCCACCACGTTGTCTCCCCACTGGTAGAGAAAGCCTAAGGCAGTCCGATTTTAATAATAATAAAAATAATTTTGTGCCTTTGTGTTGCATGAAGTTTTAATAAATAATTTTATCTTCCGTCAGACATAAATAAATTGATTATCCGAAGAAAAACGTGCGTCAATGCAACTCAAAAAGCAATTTTGTTCCATAGTCCTCTCAGGCAGGCACCACGGGAGGCAATTTCAAAAGATTAATGACAATGGAATGGTTCGTGACATCAAAACCACTGTTTCAGTTCAACACTTGGATAATTAATTCTCTCCTGATTTCACTGCTGTTTCCATGACTTCCGACTTGAATTTGGTTAAATAGCAATGCTTATCTAGTAAAATTACCCCATTACTTCCGTATTTAGAGCGAATGAAAAATGTTGAGCTTAGGAGTTGTTTACGGCTTGGCCTATTTTCACTGTCAACTGGGCAGAGCAAAGCTTTGGTTATCATCGCAGACACACAGGGTTGGCAATTAAAACTGACTCCGCATTCGTTTGGCTCGACTTTGATGAAAATATCGCCGGAAACATTTTTCCTAAAAGTATCAAGATCACGACTGTTTGAGTGATGTTTACTTTTCTCTCTGTGTTATGTTTGAACAGTTACCGCTAATGTACTTCGTTCATGTTGTGTATTTGAGGCAACAAATCGCCTTACAACAATGCTCGTAGTGTCTAATTCTTGTTCTATCCGTTTTAATAAAGCCCTGTTTCCCTTTGAAATACACTGTTTTCATACTAAGATTTCATTCGCATTGAATTCTTGGAAATCTTTATCTACTTGATTTTAGTTTACTTTCGTTGTAGATTTTATATAATTTCCTTCTGCGTATTTAATCTGATTATTGTATTAAGTAAACCCTGTATCCCTTCTGACTAGTCCAGTTCAAATGTTTACACGAATTTCACTTAGGAAGCGAAGTTTGTCTGCACACTATTCTCTGTTCTTCAACAGTTTCACATTTTAAGTGCCCCACATACGAGCCACGGACAAACTCACTGGGCTAAGCATTCAGAATAGTGCTGCTAAGTGTCCCTATATACTCGAGACGTACGGGCTTTAAAAAAGTTTTACGAAACGACGGAACAAATACTGCTTGTATAAATAGCAATGATGATTTATTTTATATACTGTCACTTTCACAGTAAAGACGATAAGAAAAACTATTAACTACAATCACATCAAAACCAGCTTCTAAATATCATATAGATATTAAAGCGATTATGTGTACAGAAGTTAGAATGCCAATCATTAATCATAGTGACGGGCTGCTAATTATATATTTATATAACAAGGGTAATAGCAATTTGATTTCGGGTAAAGCTAATCCAGGCAAATCGAGGAATAATTAAAGATTGAGAAAAATCAATATTTGAAATGTTCTAATAAGCCAGATCTTCAAAGAAAATGGTACTATTAAGATTATTTTTCCAACTGTTGCTTTTGCTTAGTTTCCTTGAGATTAGCTAAAAGCACTTCAACGAGTAAAATTATGGAGCAAACTGTGTGTAAGAGCCAACCATTATCTCTTTGTTTTCAAGTTCTTTTCATTGTTAAGTTATTTTATCGTAACACTAGCCTTGAATAATAAATATTTGCTCCACTGCCAACACTATTTCTAATGCGGGCGCACTGAACGTAGAAGTGTTCCCATTGTACTGAAACCTTTGCATAGCCAAGGGAAGTGGAAAAACAAATGCTTCTATATCTGAGGCGCTGTAAGTTAGCCACATTTCAATGGTTCAGAAAAGAAAGACATACAACAATGGCTCTTGATTTAAGTTTTGCAAATCTGCTTCTGGAAAAAGTACGACATCTTGTCATTGCGCAAATGAATACCTATTGTCACCTAAATTAATTGCATGATGGCTAAGTATCCATAATAAGTATTGTTTCTCACGTCAGACGGCCAATAGTAGATTCTTGAATTATCGCAGTATTTTGTCTTCTTATCTCACTGCTCTCACCTTGACTGCCCCGGAGGTCGTTGATTCGTTTCCCACCCATGACAAATGTTTGTGAAATGAGCACGATCACTTGTTCTGTCTGGGTGTAATTTATCTATAATATGTATTTTTGTATTTAGAAATATAAGTTTATCAGTTGTCTAGTATTTATACCACAAGCTCTGCTTATTTTGAGACTGCGTTGTGTGAAAGTTGTGAAATATTATAATTGTAATGCTGTGACCTTCAAGAAAAGCATTGATGGTTGATTCATAGTCAAAAGACAGTGAAACGAGAATTTCACGATATTTTCCTACATGCTTATGACTTCACTTACCCTACTCCTAAGGTCAAATGTATACATACAAGTTGGAATGTTTACATGAAAACATGTTTTGGTTACTTAAGGCACTTAGGTTATTTACTTAACGAATGCGGGTATTTTACTACCCTCGTTTTAAGACTGAGTTTCCTTTGTACCTTTTGTTTGTCCGTACAGGCCTTGTTTTGTAGAATATGAGAAATGGGCCATATTTTTGTTGTTCTTGTGAGCACTGTCAATAAACATTAAGAAGATTATGATCACTTTTGAGCTTACTTTATTTATGATAGACCTTGGCGTTACCTATAACAACTAAACATAAGATCTCCTGTTTCAAAAGTAACATTTTGTTATTCCTTTTTTCTATAAACCTATTTTGTGCGTTTATAAAACCTTACCTAGTCCTACCTACCTAGTCTTTACTGTTCTTTCTTCACTTCTATTTAAAATGTCTTTGAATCTGGATGAGTTTTGTTAAATTTGACGCCTATAGCGTCTTCCGTGGCTTTACCAAGTACATCTTGGTATACACCGTTAAGTTCCAAACCACACTTTCAGCTTTAGAGCACTTCAAGAATTTGCGTATTCTTTTAAAACTTCGATTGGAAACTGTATATAAGCTTTTGACTTTGTTTTCGTTCTTAAGAATTCTAAGCTTAATGTTTTATTTCGGCGTACGTTTTTAGTAGAAATCTTTTGATTAAAATTTACTAACCGACTTCAAAAAAAGGAAGTTCTGTTATTTTTAATTGATATAAACTAGTGCTTGACTGCAATCCCACCTGATGGTAAGTAGCGATGCAATCTTTGATGGTGAGGTGCACTAGTTTAGTTTATGTTCCACTAAATGTATTTTTTTTATTACTATAGGTGCATCTTAGAGAAAGCCGCTCTAAAAAGACATAAATAAAACTTATACATTTTCTACGTTGCTTTTTAAAATTTTAAAATTGCTATAAAAGTTTAGAGTTCCCACATGGGAGAAATGTTAAAATTTTTGCTTTGGTACAAAGCCGAGCTGAACTTATTCTCGTTTTTCATTCATAGTCTAATCGAAAGAGTTATGATCGTACCATCCAAAAGTCTGAAACTCTAGCTTCAAAACACCATTCATATCTACTTTTCACACGAAAACCACGAAAAAAAAAAGAATTCGAGTATCTGAAAACTAATGAAACTATCTCGAAAGTTTTGACGGCGTCGTTTATATCAACTTCTGAATTTGCATGAGTTATATTCGCAGTTTTGATCTTACTCATACCGAAACTTTTGCGTGGTCCCTTCATAATTTATTTACTTGTGAAATCGACTTCGGGATCGACATCTTATGTATTTGTATTAGAATACATAAACACGCCGAAACTTTTATCATTTTCGTGACGTACGGTACCTACGGAATGTTCGTTTTTGTCAATTTAACCGTTACCCTTTTTCCGACTATTTTTATTTCCTGCATCCTTTTTGATATCATCTTGTGGATTCTGTGACATGGTTATATAGTAGTCTAGTGTTTATAACATGATATTTACTTCAAACAGGTGAAGTTAAGCTAGATACTTGTTACTCAACGAACTATAAAATCACTTCCCAGGTCGCTTAAACGTAACTGCTCACAACCACCGTTTCCCCGGTACTTAATGAACGTCGAAAATCCTTTGAGGGAACTCTACTATAACTTTAGAGCACTTAAAAAGTTGAGGACTTTTAAGTCCAGCCATTGGTTCAGGTTAGAAGAAAATTCTGCTAACACTTTGACAAGAAAAATACATTAGTGTAATGTTTGAATTTTGCCATTTGTTCGAGAGGCAAGCACCTACCATGACATTTGTGTGTTCGGCATTGTAAAGAAACCATCCAAGGTCGTTGTTTTTGATGCCATTTCTTTTCATGGCATTGCATTGCGTCGTTTAGTTTTATGTTAGCAATTCAAACATCATACGTAGATAGACGTATCTTCGTTGTCGTACTTAAAAGTTCAACAACAGTTCTTTATAAATAAAACGATTTTTGCAATTGTTACAAATAAACAGAATTGATCAAACATTATCCATAAGCACCTACGGTATTTATTTTGTGAAATGTATAGGCAACCATATTTGGATATGCATTCAATCTCGGATCCCATTATCCCCCTGTTTGATTTCGCCGCAATCGATCGACTACTTCACATATAAATGTAATGTATGCAGTCCTTTCCACCATCATTTTTGCTCAAAAAGAGTTTCTCCGAAGTATTTGCCTTATCTCAACAGACTTTCATCGTTAGGTAAGAAGACCAATAACGCGAGACTATCCCCAAATGAAATCTTCCCTTCATTCGGTTCTTATTACATGTGGGTTGCCTATCACGGGCCAAAAGTTGGAATTTCTAAATAAGCAACAACTATTCATAACCAGCTTTATTGTCACACAAGTACTTTCGTAAATACTCCCTGGGGTTATATTACAACAGCACCTACATACGAAATTATCTTTCTCAGTTAATCACCACACCGTGACAGTGGTTATTACACAAATTAGTAAGATAACGTCAGGGAATGAAGCAGTAGAAATAAACAATGCAAACTCGGAAGAGAGTAAGGTCATTACGTGACACAGGTAGTAAGAACATCCTTATAAATATATGGATGTATGTAGATATTTGTAGCTCCAACCATGATTAGAGGAACAGTGTCAAAGAGCAACTTTAGGAAATACAAAAGGTAGAAAATGCACGAAAAATATGAGGGCAATGTCGAGGTATCACGTGGCGTAACTCCTTAGAATATATGCAGAGAGGAATTGAAATCTTTATGATTCAGGGCTCTGTTCTTCTTTCGACTGTGTAAGATATTATTTTTAAAATATGTATGCTGTTGAAATTTCGTTTATGTTTTATTATAAGTGGCTACAGAATTGATAATGGATAGCTAGATATAAATAGCTTTCAATGTAATTATATATTTAAAAGACAATCTAACAACATACTAGTATAAATGTGTAACAATTTGAAATTGTAATTAAAACAATAATAAAATTAACCTTTTAACTTTGAACATTTCACTTACACATATTTCTCATCTTACTTTTGATGAGCATAAAATTATATTTAATAAGGATTGAACATAACTTGTTAACGAGTTTAAAAACTTTGTAACAGGGGTTTTTGTTAAATTAACTAGCTATATCTGTTGTTACGACCAATAAGGGAATTCGAACTTTGAACCTTTTAATTGCTTTAATATTTGCATTCCTCTCCTTAGGAGTTTTACCTTTTATCTCAAAGCAAATGTAAATCTTATTAATTTTGGACTCTCCTTGTTATATTTTTACACGAAATATTTAATAAAAATTCACCAGCTATCGACGTCGAATCAATATTCTTGGTAGACTTCTCATCTCATCAAGAATTCGCATCAGAAGTTCCAATCAATTATTAAACGTCACAAAAAAAGCCTGAAGGCACTAAAAATCCGCGTGAATTTCAAATTGAAAACGCTTCAACAGAAGACGAATCAAATGGTAATCGTATACTTAGTGCAATGGCTCCAAAACTTCAGTGCAAACATTAGACCGTAACCGCTTATCCCGCTTAACTGTTGTTGAGATCGCCGAAATAAATACGACTTACCCTTGTTAGGTGAAGCTTTTGTCCAAATATGTCCCTTGGAAGAGTTTAGGAGGATGTTCGTTAACATATTTTCCTATTCGTTTTTTTTACTTCCCCTGAGGCCTTGTGTTTCGAGTAATTAAGTGAGCAATTTAGAACATTTTATGTGGTTACTGGCAGGACATCTGAAATCTTGTTTAACTAATTAATTCGGGACGATTTAATCCATTTTATGTTTTAACTTTTATTTTTGTTGTGAATGTAAGTGAACAAGCTCGCAGTCGTTGACTAATTTACATTTATCATTCGTTTTTCAAATCTATCTTTTCAGTCTCTTTGTAGTTTTTAAATAAAGCGTCGGTCATTCGACCGTTCAGCAAATGGATTACCATACAGGCTTCAGTTTTTAGCCATGCTGGTTCAACTAACGTCGAAAAAGAACGAATTCTGTGCACTACGACAATTGCTTTTACATACATCTAGATTTCGAAAGACTTATTTTATTGTACCACTTCCCAACCTTTTCGTTGAATTCAAAAGGATCCAAACATCTGTAGGTACTCCAAACTCTTAGGAACGATGTTTTTGACTGTTATTTATGTTTTTTTGTATCAAACAACGTGAAAGCATCATCCGGCCTTTGTCGCAGCTCGCAAACACATTAATAAATCTCCTGAATTGGTTCGGTGGCTCCGTCTACTGTCCTCTGAAGGCTAATAATGGTAGATAGCATGTTTTTTTCAATAGTCACGAACAAAGTCTGAATAGAATGAACATAATAGGATGGATAAGATCCACAGATAACAAGGTAATTCTGTTGAAACGTGATGGATGTTGTAAAGCTTTCCGATCGTAATTCTAACAAAATCCTAATAAATTTTAACACCCTCTTGAGAAATATTAGAAGGGTCATCTTTTTGGATCCACACCCTTACAATGATTTATCGACCATATAAAGGTAATGAGCTCATTCCTCGTTTATTTCAACTCCCCAAAACCGTTTCTATCATTTGGGCGTTTATTTTTGTCATCATCATCAATTGCAGCATTATTTTAAACGTTATATTCATTATCTTGGTTGAAACAATAGTGGCATTCATTGTTGTTATTTATGGTAAAAAAAGTATTATAAATGTAGCTTTTTCACGCTTCTTGGGCGGAACATTGCGGTCTTATATCTGTTAGATTTATGGCAACACTTTTACTGTGCTTACGCATAATGCTACGTTGTAGTTGAGCCCTTTCGTGCCCTGCTCCGGAAGTGCCGTTATACGCGATATTTGTGTTATATCCCATTACTATTTTGTCGGCGGAAAGTGACATTCTTGCTGTCTGCTATTTCATTTGTCTAGTGCGGTTGGGGAAATTCGCAATCTCATGGCATGACAAAGCAGTTACAAAATTTTCTGTCTCGGTATTACTAAAAGTTATTCTGTTAAGAATTCAATTAGGTAGCGTTTGGTTTCAATAGCTGTTTAAACAATTCTTTTTGAAGCACGAACACACGACTGGCATTAAGACATAAAAAATAAATCGAGTCCTTATATAGCGAGAAATTTAGTGTGCCACCATTGCTACCTAAATGGTACTTTGCATTGAATTACGACAAAAGAATATTTTTTATTGCCAAATTTTGTGACGGCTGTTGTTTATTATGCACCTTTTGATAGCAGTAAATTGAGTGGATACCCGTTAAAGTGTTTGTCGTATAATGTGTTGAACAAATATGTTTAGTCCTTTCGCCCAAACTTTACAGACGAGAACTAACAGTATCAAAATCTTTATTCAGTTTGGAGAGTACCGTTTATTAAAAAAGTAACTCCTATATACTGACATTATGACGAGGAAAGGTTTTTTTTTTTTCGAACTTTGTATTTTGGTTTGTAATGAATAAACTCGACTAGATTAAGTTTTAAAAATCTCTAACCAGCGGTGAAAGATTTTTAATCACTGACATATAAGGCATATATTTTTAGTATAACGTGGATAAGCCGCTAGCAGAAGCTAGTAAATAAATAAGGTTTAAATTATGCAAAATTTCACAGTTATCAAATCTTAATAAACTATTTTGGATTTCGGTGACTTTGGACTGGACACCTAAACTAGTTTATCCGAACAGTTTGCTTTAACGCTATTTCAATTCCCGGTGGTCCAGTTTAAGCATATTGAATAGGCTGATGACACAAAATTGCTTTTGTTACATCATTACCGTAAATTTCCTGTGTTTCAGCGATACATCGGCAGAATTGACCAACTAAGCTGTCTAACGGATATTTATGGACACATTGTTTTCATGGCGAATGAACCTGGCTTAGCAATGTTTATAGATATTCCCTTTATCCCTTTGTTTTCATTCCGATGCTCAAAACAACTTCATTTGTTATTCGTACGTGATCAAATAGATCTTACTGAAATGAAAATATGTCGCTTAGTTTTATAAACTTGTTTTTTTTTTTATATTATACTATTGATACGTTTGCGTTTGCCTACTAACTCACCTGATGGTTAGCGGTGAAGTGGTCGTCATTGAAACACTGTTGACTTATAGTCTCCCAGGATGTAGTCATCAGCATTCACAGATTTGAATCCACTCCTTTACTGTACGCACAATGAATGTGTTCCAAAACTTATCGTGCGGCACCAGTAACATGGTGAGATATTCACTATGTTACCGGTGGCGTATTACCGTAAAATGTGTCACTATGACAAAAATTCCAAGTAGTCCGTTCTATCATCAATTAAAATTATTGCAGTTCCGACGTACACTGCCTGAAATGTAACCGATAGACAACCGATAGGTTAACTATTCGGCGTCTTTGCTAAAGTCCTTCAAGCTAAGCCTCGACGAGTGAATGATCCTTTTGGCTCGTTTCTCAATATACTCAAGCGCACCAAGCTTATCTGACAGATCCGTTTCAGTAATGAAGGTAAAATTCCTTCATCACCATCGTCATCATTTCAGCCGAAAGACGTCCACTATTAGACATGGCTTCCCCCTAGTGTTGCCACAATGAACGGTCCTATGGGTCTCGCATCCATCGGATTCTCGTAACCCTTATCAGGTCATCGGTCCACCTTGTAGGAGGCCTTCGAACGCTTTGTCTCTTTCTAGTAGTTTCCGTCGTTCTCATGTTTCTATATCGTCATTAAATGTTTACTCGTTTCTAGATTTATGCATTAAAAACTCTAGCAATTCCACGACCGCCAAAACAATAACTTCCTGCTCCTGAAAAAAAAGTTTGTCAAGTTTGTGATAAACGACAAAATTATACATGCCCTGAGCTAACATTTCATTCTTTTAGTCATACAACTATAAATTAAATGCACGTGTGCTGGAAAATGCTACTGTAACCAACCACACGAAGCAATTTTTCATCCACAACGTCCAAACATTTACATTGCTTTTTTGATCCTAGTCTTTGCGGAAGTTTATTAACATCTGACTTGTTAGCAGTTCGCTTTATGCCGCTGCAGCGCTGCCGAGGCAGCGGTATTACGCTGTCACCGACTGTCATACCAACCGACTGCATCGGGCCCGACTCAACTGTAATATCAAAAGGATTTATTGTTTAACGTAACACAACTCGTAACTTTATTTGTTGTTTTATCTGTCGAAAGTTTGTTGGCTGTGTCATTTTTTAGGTCTGCAGCTTTCGTTTCTGCCTCTGATTTTACTAATATTTTCTCTGCTTTGTTATAATATAATATTGTACAGATTATTTCTTATTATATTCGATATCCATACACAGCTTACAAAACACAAGCCTAACAAAATTGGACTATTTGTCTTGTAGGTCAAAAACATTGTAGGTAATTATTAATAGCGATCCCTAACACCGAAGGTCTATTGTTTTTGCACGATCCCCATAGAGGTGTAATAACCTTTCGTTTATAATCTACCTATGCAGATATTACATTATTCAAAGAGAAATTTGAGCCTGGGATCGTAGCGTTACTGATAAATAATTCTGAAATATTACCAGCATCGTTACTTATTTCTTGTAGTATATTGATGAACATTTCAGTCAGAAATTCCAACTTATATAGCACGGTCGAAATCGCTATCTTGTCAATTGATTTTCTCTTCAGTACTTTCATCGGAACATCTTTCACTACCTACTTCAGAAATTACGGCATTCTACAATTGATTTCGAGAAGAAACCCGTCCTTAAATCTAAGTGAGCACATAAAACAATAAAGTGCGTATCCACGAGAGGATAAGATACCCTAAAACCGCAGGGTTTGCCGTTTTCAGGTTATTTATCGCTAATGTTTTACTGGAAAACGTCCGAGATGTCGTTCGTGTAGTGACAGGTAAAGGTTTTACTGGGGATAACATTTATTCCGTAATCCCTCAGCTGACACATAGGATACAGTTTGTCGGCTAGGGATTGGAATTCAACTAAAAGCTGCTTTATGTTATTGACTAAATATGGGCGTGACGACAAAATTCAATATATATTTTCTAGTTAATATTTTAGTAACCAGAAGAAATTCTCGACATTTAACAATGTTAAGCTATTATAAGCTGAAAATAACTCTTACAAAGTATTGTGTATTTAATCATTCATTGTTTGATTTGTACTTTAATTTTAAAAATAGCGTAGAAACATCTCAAAATAGATTTTCTTTGCGACTAGATCTTTGTTTAAAAGAAATTCAATATCCGTAGCTACATCCTGAATCCCTTCCTAGATCATTACAGTGTAGACTTTATTTTTCCTACGTTTTGTTACATTTTTACTGCTTCTCTTTTCAGAATATTTCCTTTGAGTTATCGACTACGATTTATAATACCGGATTGTTTTTGTCATTTGATCTGTTCGAGTTTAAGCAGAGCGGATTTCCTTTCGTTTGTCTTGAACGTTTTTCAAATTCTTTCTTCGACTACGTTTGCATTGGCTTTTCTTGATTTAGTGCGTTGGAAATTTATAAAAAAGTATAACAGCTATTTGTAAAATTTCTTCTCTAAGATTCAGTAGAGTAGGACGGAAATACATTAAAGGAATCGTCTTTAATATTTTTTCATTGGAATTAAAAATATATTGGATTTTCCCATTTATTAAACTCACGATCCGTTCAAGCATAGCTTGAGCAATTTTGAATATTCTCGGCATTTCCCTACAATAATTTGCATGTTACTATAATTTTTATAGACATATTTGGAGGGTTTTGTTTTATAATGTTGAAAAATTTATCACAAAGCAAAAGACTTGATTCCTGCAAATATTAAAGCAAAACATTAAATACAGTCCATGAAATCAAGACAACTACGAGTAGATTAAACAATGCACATTGAATCCTCATTACTCATGCTTAATTTAAATACTTTTGATTTATCACTTAATTGAATGTTCCACTGCAACCACGAAGTAACGATTCATTTTGCGTTAATGAATAATGAGTAATTCATCACACTGAAAAATAAATTGTGAGAATATTTGCTTTACACTGTTAATCATGGATCGCTGATGTTGTTCATATTTTCGCAAATAAGTTGAATATATATTTACATTCGTTCTTAAATTGATCGTACCTATAACTACATATTAAAAACTCGAAACTAAACTTAAAGTGCCAAAAACAAGTAGTAAATAAAAGCTGATTTTTATTAAGTACAAGCTAATTAATCAACTCCAGTACGATTCCAATTTTTTTATTACCATTTTTAAATACATATAAGCAAACGTTGCAACTAGGGCTTTCAATACCGGTATTACGGGATCCCGTAATACCGTGATCACGGATATATTTTGGTCTTTTTTCAATCACGGTATTGACGAGCCAATACCGTGATTACGGTATTACAATCTTTTATATATATTATTGTGTTTTGTTGTAATAAGTAGTAAGAAGTTGTATTATATAATATAAATTACGATGTAATATTATTCTCACACTTGTATTAAGCGCCAACTCTCGCGATACGTCGAACCATAGACTAAAATGGTCTGAATAACGCGTAGTGTAATAGGCCCTATACGACGTTATTGTTTTGTTAATCAGTATCGCAAAGGCGCCCGGGTAACACGTGCATGTGAACTTGGTCATTGTGAATTTTTGATAAGTTTGTAATCTTGACGAACAACATGGTACATAATATTAATACTTGTATTTTATGGGGTTTAACACAATTCTCAACGAATCACGCGATCGTTTTTTTTTTTTTTTTGTAAAAAGTAATGACGAATTACGAATTCACAACAAATTGAAGCATCTAAAATTGTGTCATTTTCCCTTTTGTTTAATATCATTTTTACTTTAACGAATCACGTTATCCGTTAGATCTACAATTAAAAAGTAAAAATTTAATATTTTTGCGGTTTGGATGTGGCATTCTTTTTTAACTTCAAATATTATTAAAATAGCGTAATTAGTACTTATTAACTACTTTCGTGTTCAAAGAAACAATTCAAAATTATACATTTAATTGGTAGTTTGGTACAACAATTACATATGAGATATTAATATAGTAATAAGAAAGACACGATTCTTGACGCTTGCTGACGTCTAAGGGCAGTATAGGTACTCGCATCGAATGTATCAACCAGTAAACTAGAGATACGGCAGCGCCATGCTTACTTGAACCTTAAAACTGCGTCTTAACCTTATTAGAAATGTCGTAAAAAAATTACAGCGTCAAGTAAGCCTAAACCTTACACATATCTATGATTTTAATCTACTTTATTTGCTAATTGCCGGTAAACAATCAGCGCCATGCTTACTAGAACCTTATTAGAACGGTTAAGAGAGAATAAACACTGATTCGAAAACAAAAATATTTAAATGATTTTATTAATTTCCTAATTAAAGTTCCTATGAGACAGGGTTTTAGTCAAGCACTAGTTTAAAAAGAAACCTTGAGTTCAATACCGTGATCACGTGATCACGGTATTAAAAATTCTAATACCGGTATTGATACCGGTATTGAAAAAATCCGGTATTTGAAAGCCCTAGTTGCAACCCTTCCATCACAAGACCTCATGTTCCAACAAAACCTTTCAAGAGTCAAGTTACTGGGAAGGATGAAATTAAAAAGAAATCTGAAGCCTCAAGCATCATATTAAATGAAATAACTTAAATCTGACAACTTCTTTCATCTTTCGTATGTTTTTGACGATAAAGGCCAAAAGGTTATCAATTCATACAACAATTGTTATTGTAACTTTGAATGACAATAACTGACAACTTTATCCAGGCCAAACAGGTTGATAATAGAGCTCTTTGGCCGGTGCTAACTATGAATATCAAACAAAACGAAAGCACTGATTTACAAAATTACCTTGATAAATGTTGCTTAAAACACAATAATCAAAAATTTAAAATCACAAAAATATTAGTAGAATCAAAACAGAAACTAAGACGACCTACTCAATCTGCAATTAGGATAATTAAATCACAGCAGGCAATTATCACTTAAATTATCAAATTACCAACATAACTCCGTATAACGTGGTAGAATATCTAATAACATGGCGGAAACGTGCTTGTAATACCATTTAGCTCTTTGACTTTGTCTTCAACAGGTAACAATTTAATCTACGTCAGTGTTGTATTGCGAGTTTGCGACCTAATGCCTGCTTGACAAACGGATACTGCTAGCGTCTGCATACCCAGAGATGTGGCTGTCATGCTCAAGTTAACATACATGCTGAGAGCTGTTAAATACGTAACTGTGGACCAGGAACAGATTGAATTATAAAGCCCGATTGTCGATCAATCGACATGGATACCGGTAGCAATTTTGCTGAACAGGTTATTGGGGCTTGGATGATGAGATGCCGTTACCTATTTAAAATTAACATTAATCAAAATGCTAATTTTAAATAGGTAACGACATCTAATGCGCTAAGCGGACACAATGCGGGTCACTTAATTTTGACCCTAAAACGGGATGATCCGAAAAAAGATTTTCTATTTTAACACGATCCATTTTGCTTCATAAATGTACCAAAAATAGTAACAATCTAATGTTATGTGTCCTTTTTAGACTTTCATAAAAATCAAGTGAAAGGGAAGCTGCTATATTAAGAGTTTATTCATCTAGACACAGGGCAGTGTGTCGGCTTGAAAATCAAAAGGGTAATACACCGTCCTTGGTAAAATATTACTTGAACCATTTAGGGCAACTTTCCACCCCTCCATAACTTTAGATCTACTGGACCTTCTCGCCTGCCATTTCATATGTCTAGTAACACTTATTCCCTTAATTCTTCTGTCTTATTGCCTTTCGAAGTTCAATAAATAAATCTACAACCATTCACGAGAAAATAACAGTCAAAGCTCACTATACAAGGTGTAAGGGACAGCCCCCCGCAAACTTTAAGGGCTTGCTCAGTAGACGATACTGAACAACATTCCACAAATTTTTTTTTCAGGAAACGGAAAAAAAATTCGGCCTCTCCATACAAACTGACCGATCAAGTTTATAATTTTGTATGTTGAAGCGGATTTTCTTTTTGTTTCCTGAAAAAAAATTTTGAATGTTGTTCAGTATTGTTTACTCAGCAAGCCCTTAAAGTTTGTGGAGGGCTTTCCCTTACACCTTGTACTTATCATTGACTCACTCGCTTTTCAAAAGTTTAGACTACTTCCATAAGTGACTTAGGAAGTTAAAAATTGGTGAGGTAATATATTATTGTTTGTATTGTATTCGGGGGTAATCATCATCATTGGTTGGATTAAGGAGACAAAGTCATTCGTGCGGCTACTTAAGAATATTGTGTACAGAATTTGTGAACAAAAGCTTTGTGTTGTTATTTATTATTGTACGATTTCACTTTATATAACTGGGCATATTTTTGTGAACGTGATATAGGTACCGACTCGATACTTGAAAAACTAAGAGAATGCTTGGCAAAACTAGTGATATCGAAGTTTAAGTTCCTTAAATCATTGCCCTTGTCTTTAGTTGTTTTAATACATATGTATAGCTTGGTATATTCTTTACTATTCGAAAGTGTGACTTGGCGAATAGAAACACAATTACACAATTTTACCAAGTGAAAACATTTTCAATGCCAAAATAGTACCAATCTGATGTTATTTGTATCCATATTTAGACCTTCCTAAAAATTTTGTCACGAAAGATAAGCTGCTATATTAAGAGTTTATTTATACAGTATTTCTTTACCCCGATCAAGAGAAGTACATTTTAAGTGGCCATCATATCGTCATTTGTATTGGAAACTCGATATCGGCTCCGGCTGGGCTCAGTGAAGCATGACATTAATCTCAAGTTTCAAAATAAAATATTGGGTCATCGCATCGCAAAATAGGAATAGTATACTGCGGTTCGCAGTTTGTGCAGGTCACATGAATACAATACCAAACTCGCTATACTATCTGATTTGTTTTCGAGCTTTTCAATTCTTTCTAATGGCTTTATGTAGGTTTTGATAAAAGATGCAGTGAAGAAGCCACTTTGTATAAACTCAAATCCAAACTACATTCTG
The DNA here is from genome assembly GCA_929112965.1 of Mythimna albipuncta. Taxonomy (NCBI): domain Eukaryota; kingdom Metazoa; phylum Arthropoda; class Insecta; order Lepidoptera; family Noctuidae; genus Mythimna; species Mythimna albipuncta. Next base: position 17,855,934 of record OV815969.1, read on the forward strand.
TATTGTATCATCCCGTCTTCTATGTGGTAGTCAAATCCCCATATGGTGCGGTTGTCGGCAAATTGGAAATGCTTGAAGCGCACATCCTCATCCGTAGCACACTGGGCTTAGGAATGGTAATACTGCATTAGATATAGTACTACAGATTAATTACATTGTGTGCCAGAAGCGTGAAAGCCATTACCTTGGCTGTTAGCACTTAGATATGAATAGTTGAATAACATCTAGGACGTGTGGTATATGGCTACTTTGAAAAGATTGTTTGTGAATTTATTCAAAACTTCGCCATTCACAGGTAACAAAGTCTATAGAACTAAAATTATGAAATTAATACGATAACAGTCAGATATAATTTCATCAACAATACCTTTGTTGTCACAGCAAACTGAGTCCGATACAACTTGGTTTGGACCCTCGTTATTACAGAGTATTGTTCCATTTAATCGCATTATTTGGTTCCTGTGTATTATGCGTTACAAGTAAATTACCGTAACTACGCTTACTGGCCACATTATCTATTACAGTTTCTTTACCAGTTACATGACTAATGAGATCTTTGTTAGATTTTATTGTATTTTCCCTAGAAAGATGGAGAGACCCTTGAGTGGGTATAAAATTGCAGAGCATAATTTTATTCCATGATCCATTTTGTCCATTCCTTTGAAAATATTTTATTTGATTACGACAGAACACTCAAAGCGATTTTCCTCAGTTTCTGAATATTTATTTGCGAAATCTTTTCCCATGCGTCAATTGTCTTATTGTCAATCATGATTTATCTCATCGCAAGTTATTTTAATTGCTTTATAATCCATTAATTCCTAATATTCACCAGTTCGTGTCCAAACATCAGACTATATGTTAATTTTCTTGTCATCTTCCCACACATTCATCAGTTTTACTAAAACCTACTAAATTGAAAATTAAGCGACGGGATTCATAAGAGATATTCATATAAACCTCGCTTAAGCAGATTTGCGGTAGAGCATTAGCACGTAGCTGAGGATTATCTATGTTTTCTCCAAATAAACAGAATTCACGGAACAGCTCGGCTACAACAATAGTGGCACTGCACAGTTCCTGCATTATCATACGAATGGGCGCTGCTGTTTTTGTGATAGGAATTAGTGTAGCAGTGAATAAAGAGAATTTCCTTGACTGGTTTACAGTTGCATTTACAGTTTTGTTTTAATTATTCAAACATTTCCTGAAGAGATGTTGTTTTCACGCAAATCTGCCCAGATTAACAAATTTTAGGAAGCTTGACGAAGCTTTTTGTGCTTAAAATAAAATGTTAGCACCACTGATATTAGTCTTGACTTCAGTTTTAATTAGTTAAAGTTCTTCAAAATTAAAGTCATGACTCGCACCTTCCTTATTTATTGTTAACAGAATTTGTGGTAAAATTACGCATCTAACTTTTAATCATAAAGGCATAATAATTTGAGCCAAAACTAATTAAGAGGCCTTTTACAAAAAAACGCGAAATTGCAAGTGTTCGACGTTGAAATTGTATGTTTTACGTTCGTTAAATGAAATAACAATTATTGTCAAAAATAGTTTGTTTTCTCTACTATATTAACTATTTAACCGATTTTAGATAACTTGTTTAATTATTTAGTAATAAGCTTTCTTCCGATGCATGTTTAGGCAAAAACTCACGGAGGCGTGATTTGGCAGCTCTAATTTGGAGATTCTACTGAATATCTACCTCCAAAACTAATATTAATTAGCTGTCAAATATCCTTAACTTCAAAAATTATTGAGTACATTTTCGTTATATGCCTTTTGTGTAAAAAAATAAAAAATCTACATAATTCAATTATCGACCGAAAAGGCTTCGAAACAAGCCCCAATATCTCCAAAGTTCTACATTATTTAGGCGTAAAATTTATACCAAAATAATCATCAACATTTGCTTAAACTATAGTATTTTTTTTATTTTTTTAATCGCTACTATTATTTTGTAATTAAATAAATAAAAATACTATATATTTCACTGCGCGAGCCATCCGCGACTAGTACCGCGCGAGCGCTTGTCGAGGTCGGACCTATGTCAGTTTATTTCCCGCGCGCCTTCGTTCCTATACTATCATTGTGTGCGCTGATTGTCGCGTAGACGCTACCGCATTGCTGTTGTGTGCGTGTGAACTACGAACGCCGTTTTTGATCTTTGTATTTATTTTCTAACGGTATTCAATATGTGTAAAGTTCACACACAGATAGTCGCTTATTGGAACGAAGTTCCCTTCCAGAAGTGAAAGGGGGCTAGAAAAGTTGATTTATATATATATAATATATATATATATATATCAACTTTTTCGATATGGGTGTCTTTTTCATGGTTTTCGAGGGTGTTGAAGCCGATAGTTCTGTCAAAATGTGAATCCAAGATGGCGGCTGCAATAAATTATCAACTTTTTCGAAATGGGTGTCTTTTTCATGGTTTTCGAGGGTGTTGAAGCCGATAGTTCTGTCAAAATATAAATCCAAGATGGCGGCTGCAAGAAATTATTAAATTTTTCGTCATGGGTGTCGTTTTCATGGTTTTCGACGATGTTGAAACCGATAGTACTGTCTAAATATAAATCCAAGATGCCGGCTGCAAGAAATTATTAAATTTTTCGTCATGGGTGTCGTTTTCATGGTTTTCGAGGGTGTTGAAGCCGATAGTACTGTCAAAATATAAATCCAAGATGGCGGCTGCAAGAAATTATTACATTTTTCGTCATGGGTGTCGTTTTCATGTTTTTCGAGGATGTTGAAACCGATAGTACTGTCAAAATATAAATCCAAGATGGCGGCTGCAAGAAATTATTAAATTTTTCGTCATGGGTGTCATTTTCGTGGTTTTCGAGGGTGTTGAAACCGATTGTACTGTCAAAATGTAAATTCAAGATGGTGGCTGCAATAAATTATCAACTTTTTCGATATGGGTGTCTTTTTCATGGTTTTTGAGGTTGTTGAAGCCGAAAGTGCTTTCAAAATGTAAATCTAAGATGGCGGCTGTCAGAAATTATCAACTTTTTCGTCATGTATATCGTTTTCATGGTTTCGAAGATGTTAAAATAGTGCTGTCGAAATGTACATAAAATAGGATAGTATTTTTTTGGAACGAAGTTATGCGACTACGATAAAATAAATAAATGAATGGTTTGAATAGGTATGTTGAAAATAGTATCATTGAAGTGACCTGATGATGATGATGGAGCCGGAAGATAAGCACCGTTCCTACCTACTTGTATTTGGGCTTATTAGAATTGTCATGAGATGCACTTTGGCTATAAGGTACTATCGAACTAATCTGATGATGATGATGGAGCCGGAAGGTAGACACGGGAACTTCATAATAAAACAATGTCTCCAAGCAGGTTTTGAGTTAATTGGAATCGCCATGAGAAAAAGGTACTCTGACTGTAAGTGTATTGCCACTAAAAAGTGTGAAATAAAAAAACTTTTTACAAAAATAAGTAACCGACTTCACTAAAAAGAAACACTAAAATCATCAAAATCATTTTAATTTCGGAAGTCGGTGTTAGATAAGAAACAAACAATATCGAAAAATACCGAATTCCGAAATTAAAACGATTTTGATGGTTTTTGTTATTTATTTTTTTGTAAAACGTTTTTTAATTTAAAAACTTCCAAAAATAATGTTGACAATGACATGAATGTCAATTTAGGTGCGGTTTCGGTGGCGATAATAACTGGCATTGGACTTTCAAATCTAAATGAACTGTCTGCTTCGATGGATTTGCCTACCTTATCTTTCCGGTTATTTAGCAAATGCCATGACACAGTAACAAAAATGTGGAAGAAAACTGCAGAAATAACAATGACACAAGCGGTTGAAAAAGAAGCATATTTACGTGAAGACCTTTGAAATGATACCAAATACGACGTATATATCTTTTTTTTTATAATGGATAGGCTTGCGTTAGACCACAATCTCACCTGAGCACGATTGCCTAGAAGCAATCTATTCACTCTTGACTTAAGACCCCTAGGTTATAGTTAACAGGAAACACAGACTCCGGCAAGGAATTCCATTCCTTAGCTGTACGCATAATGAATGTACTCCTAAAACGCTTTGTACGTATAGGTGGGATGTCCACCATGTATCGGTGGCGCAAAGCCGTACGTCTTGTGGTCCGATGATGGAACGGACTTGGCGGAATTAAATTGTGTAACTCTAGTGCACACTCCCCGAAGTGTAAACGATAGAAAACAGACCGGCTAGCAACTCGGCGTCGATGCTCAAGACTTTAGAGTTTTGACTTCACAAGAACATCATTGCCATCTTCTTGGCACGCTTTTCAATAGACTAGTGCATCCAGCTGGTATTAGGCTGACCCATCCCAACGATGAGAGCAGTACTCCATACACGATCGAACTTGCGCTTGATAGAGGTTGAGCAGCTGTTCCGGGGTGAAATACCGTCTCACCTTTGCTAAGATCCCCAATTTTTTGGCAGCTAGTTGGGCTTTTGCCTCGATGTAGGAGCCGAAATTAAGGGTAGACGATAGCGTTACCCCAAGAAGTTCAATGTGGTCTGTAATTGGCATGGTTACACCCCGGAAAGATGGAGCCGGGTGGAGTTGGCTCCGTTCAGCGGAGAAATGACACGCCTGGGTTTTCGTCACATTGAACTTGACCAGATTGGCATTGCCCCATTCTGAGACTGCCTCTAAGGATGAGTTCAAGCGTTCAACCATAGCTTCTCGAAATGACTGGATCTGTGACCCACTAGCTCGTGCGTTAGACACATATCTCTCAGCAACAGTGCTGTCGTCTGCATACCCAAAAGTTCCGGGTTATGTGCAGCAAAAACAGTGAGCACCATCCATCAATTAAATCCATCCAGGGACGAGCATCCATCAATTACCACTCGAATGAGAAGAAGTCTGCGATCCAATCACACAGACCAGTGAATAGACCGAAGGAAGGAAGTTTAGCAATAAGGCTTTCGTGCCAGACCCTATCGAAGGCCTTCGAGATATCAAGGGACACGGCAAGCGCTTCTCCATGCTTCTCAATGGCCTCGCTCCAGATGTGAATGGCATACGTTAGAAGGTCCCCAGTAGACCGATTTTGATGAAAGCCGTATTGCTGGTCGCTGAGGATGTCGTTAGCTTCCAGGTGTGCCAGAAGCTTCTATTAATTACCCGTTTCATACTCATACAGAGGATGGACGTAACAGAGATGTGTCGGTAGTTTGCCGGGTCAGCTCTACTGCCCTTCTTGGGCACAGGCTGCACTAGGTTTGCTTTCTCCTCAGCGGTGTGGGCCAGTGTCCCGTCGGGACTCAGTAGTGGCGGAAGTGAGGGACGGCAGAAGAAGTTCGATTCAACCGACTTTGCCAGGGACCAAAACGCTTTACTACCAGCGGGGTATGAAGCAAGTTTGTTCCCTGTTCGGCTAATGTGGTCGAACCGAGACTTTCTCAACATCTTTTTGCAGGACTTGGCAGCCCTGTTAAAGGCCTTCTTCTTAAGAGTCACGTCGCTGGCTTTGCGCATACGAGCATCGGCCCAAGCTTGGTATGCCGCATGTTTTTCGCGTCGGCGCGAGAACACTCGGCGCCAAACCAAGTTCGAACTTGGTCCGACATTGCTACGTCAGAGTATGGGATGTAGTACTCCATTCCGTGTCGTAACACATGTGTCACGGCATCAGCGCACGACGATGCATCCTTCGAAGAAAAGCAAGTGGGCTGCCAAGGATATCATGCGAAGAAAGACCGCATGCCATCCCAATCTGCTGAACTGTATCGCCAAACCCGCCGAGTGCCTCTAGGTCTAGGATCGGGCGAGGAGTAAATAGACACAGATTTAACCAGACAGTGGTCAGAACTGCCTAAAGGCGAAGATATCGACACTAAGTAGCGGTCTGGATCTGTGGTCATTAGAAGGTCCAAGCAATTGGCTGTGTGCGAATCCACATCAGGTACCTTCGTTGCCCCCTAAACCAGCTGGGTGAGATTCAATTCCAGCGCTAGAAAAAGCCACTCTTGGTGGTGCGCATTAAAGTCCCCCAGTAACACCAATTGGGCGGAAGGGTACCGCTGCTGAGCCGCATCTGCCGCCTCACTCAGATGCTGTGTGAGCCCTGACGTCTCCACTATGCGAGCGGTAAACACAAGCGTAGATTATTTTATCTAGGCCTGTGGCGACCAAAGCCCAAAGCGTTGAGAACCTGGAGTCTTCAAGATTGCGGAGACGCCGATAGCAGATGTGGTTCCGGGCACACATACATACGCCCGCGAGTGGTTTGAAGTTGTGCTCCAAGGTAAACCCTGGGTATGAAAGATACGACACGTCGGACGGACCTCTGATCTGCGTCTCCGTAAGGAATAGTAGAGCTAGTTTTTTCAGTCTCCAGGTGGTGATGGACTGCAACGAGATTTAACTGCAGACCTCGTATATTTGAGAGGTGCACTTTGTGAGAGAGGGAGTGCAGCCGCTGTTTAACTTTACTCTTTCCGTTCCTTTTCATAATTTGAGAGTGAATGGAGGAGAGGAGAAGGAAGTGAAATGGGGAGCCACGCTGCTAACCTTCAGGCACGCACTGACAGGACGACATCATTAGAGGACTATCTTTTTTTTAACACAAAACTTTTTGACCACGAGACACATTGTTTTTTGATATTTTTGCAAAGTACCGGTGAAGCCCTTTCAAATGATATCAAACACGGTGTATTTATCTTAACATTTATCACATTATCTTTTGTCCGCTAGAGGGCGTCACTTTAAATTTGAGCAACATATTAGAAATACACAAGTTAAGCCCTTTCAAATGATACCAAACACGGCGTATTTATCTCCATTTTTATTTTTAACACATTACTTTTTGTCCGCTAGAGGGCGCCATATCGTGTTTTGTGACACGTCACATAGCATATGTTCAGCGAACGATTAAGACTGTTCTAACGATACCTCATGTGTCGAGTTCTGATAAGTAGATTAGGAGCTATAAGGAATAAATGAACATACTCACAAACATACATACATACATAGCCCGTCAAAATCGTAAGTTCCCTCCGTTGTCGGGTAATAATTAAAAAAATACTCTCTTCATTCTTCTCTTTCCAAAATTAATATATTTGTTAATTAAATATATTACATTAATAATATTTAATTTTCTGTGAAATTGTTAGTACGAGTATTTTGGTGAACAATAAAGTTTATTCTATTCTATTACATTTGGTTGTTGCAAGCAACCATACTACTATCTATACTAATATTTTAAAGCGGAAGAGTTTGTTTGTTTGTTTTTTCAAAATTAGGGATCCGTAATAAAATTGCTATTTTGTAACACAAGGTGTAAAATCGAAAACCTATTTTTGCGTGCGCTGCAAAAACTATTGACAAAAGAATAAAATGATGTACTACGGGTTTGTAGATCCTATTAAGACCTACAAAAAAGTCCGCGAGAACATATACCTAGCTATCATGGTTTAATCACAATAACCGATTTTGTGTTCAAAATAATTATTAAATCGTCTGAAGAAAAAAAACTACGTTAAATATGTATCGTAATATTAATCTTTATCGAAATTAAGCATTATGTTATCAAGAGTATTTATGTAGAAGTAAAATAATTTTTGTTTCATCTCAATCGGATATTTCGTTTAAAAGTTATCACGTGTGTAAGATGTTAAGAGTTGGTACCTATTAATGAGTTATGGGCCATAGAGTTTTTTATCAACATAAAATCCTGTAAAAATCTTTTTCGAAATATATTTGTTGATGATTGTAAGTATAAGATCTTTGAAGAGTATAATAAATACATCTATGAACGCGGTAATCTTGGGAAATACTGATCTGATATGAAAACTGTTTAAATATTCAATAGTCCATTTATTGAGGGAGGCAATTATAGGCAATATTTTATCTCGGTATTTCCACGGAAACGAGAAAAACGCGGGTGAAACCGCGGGGCACAGCTAGTAATATATGCAATTAATACAAATATGCTATTGACTGTAGATATTATAATCGATTACTGCATAACAATTAAAAAAAATATGTAAACATATTTCATAAAAAATAATATAAGAAAAATCAATTAATATAAATTCATTTTATAAAATTGAAATAACACGTCAACAATTTCCACCTACTAACCTTCATCCTAAGAAACTTTAAGTTACGGAAAATCCAGATCGTTTAGTCGCCGTATTAAGTGCGAGCGAGAAGTATGAATGAAAGTATCGGTGGCGCAGTTAGCCGTCCGCTCGAGCGCTCGGTGCGTAAAATACCTAAATTTGCGTAAAGCCGAAACGTAAAAGGACTCTTAAGGTTCGTTCAATTGCGACGCATAAGTTAAGGAAGCTTTCGTACAATTATCAGATTATACAACACACACGGCCGTAATTCTCAGATATTAACTTGATAATGCGGTCTGCAGTCAAAGGCAAGTGCGCACCATATATTGCTTCTTAATATTCAAAGGATTAATTCACATTAAACTAAAATTAGTTCTGGAATACCTGATTGCTTTTGATACTGAAAGCATTCCAAGTGCTTCAGATGCCATAGTTATAACTTGCGACATATTAGTCTCTGTCTTCATAATTATTAATATTAACCTACCTTGTATAACCACGGCAAGTCATAGCAGGTTAAAATTATTAGGTTACACACTACGACGATCACTACGTATATACATGTCCTAAATATCATATTTTTTAATTCATTATAACTTTGTTTAAACAAAGTACCGTCGACTAGTTACTTGAACCGTAGAATTCTATTTTAAAAAATACAGGTTTTGCATTGCAGAAAACCTGTATTTTTTTAAATAGAATTATTACAGCACTTCAATATTGAATCATGCTCTAAATTCGAGACTAAGCCGGCCATGCGTTAGTTTTTTCTAAAATTGATGGCCTGTTGAACAATTAATATGGATCGAGAGATTTACCATTCCCCATTCAAAAGCTGAGGCAAATTTGTTGCGGTCACTAGTACGTACGTGGATTACTAGACTGCCGCAATATCGGCATTGGTTGTTCAGGATAAACCAGTAGCCATCCACGAACGCATGCCAAAAGCGCTCGAACGTAAAATGAAAGAGGCTTGGAGTGAAGTGGTGTATGAAAGCAGAAAACATTTTAAATTCACCATTCAATATGCAGCACGTGTCTACTGAATTGAATTTGGATATTAAAATGTTGAAAGTCGAACGTGAATCCGGAAATAAAGTTGAGAGATATTATATTGTTTGAATTATTGGTACAAATTTAACACTCGATTACGATAAAGTGTTGAATATTAGGTGGAATTCATTACTTGCTACTAATACATCAAAATATCTGCCATTCCGTCTGTTTTAGTTTTAGTGACAGGATTCTTTAGATATTTATAAATCATCAATTGGACGGTTTTACTCAAGTTTAAAATAAAATTGTTTTTTGCAATAAAAATCAATTTTTTTGGTTTCTGTTTGGGCAGTTTAGTGAATTATACTATTCGTTTAATTATTTTTCTAAACCCAAAATCTTCTTTACAGGCCCTACTTCAGGCGCACGATGTGGTCGCCCGCGAAGTGTACGGCGAGGAGTCCCTACGAGCTTCACCACCGCCGGTCAACGGCCGCACCACTGCACCACCGCCTGAAGATGAGGACGATACCGAACCCGAATTCGAGAACGTGACCAGGGTGCGCCTCGTGCAGTTCCAAAAGAATACCGACGAACCAATGGTAAGGGGTTTAAAGTTTTGTGGTTTGGGTATTTTAGAGCTGAGCTGTTTAACAAAGGGTCGGCCCAAACTTGTGGTTGACTAGAAAATGTTGAAAGAGGAAAGGTACTATACAGAGGACAGTGTAGGTAAGCTTATTAAAATATTAGGATATTTTATTCAGCGTTCTTCTTTGTGGCTTGTTAGAAATAACGCAACGATTAAAGATTTGAAAGAGAAGCCATTAAAAACTTCATATTTCAGACCTTAAAAAGCGAGAACTAAAAAAGTCATCCTAACTTTTATATTCTTAGGCTAAATCCGGCTTAGCTTAATGCTTTAAAAATACATATTTCTAAAACGGATAGTCTGTAAAGGTTTGATGAATGGATCTAGATAATTTTCACTTGCTTTTGTTAAATCAAAACTGAATGCCGCGAGATAGAACTGAAATAAAACAGAACAGAAACATTAGAAATTCCAGAGGGAAAATCCTAAATTCTAAAACAAAAGCACAAAGCTGAGACCAAAGGTTTCGTAAAAATAAATATTGACTTTCATCTCAAAGCGTTCTGTTATCCTGGTTAGCAAATACAACAACTGTCAACCCATCGTTGGTTGTGTGGAAACAGATGCGTGGGTTTAATCATTGCAGATCAATGATCATATACATATCCTTTGAACCGTTTACAGTTGTTTCTGGTTCTATACCACCTACCTGTATGGACGACTCACGCACCTTTATAGAAAAACATATAAAAGTCTTACAGGATAGTACAGGTGTAATCATAAAGATATATGGTTAAAATTTCCGTTATCGTTGGTTAGAGCGTGCAGCGTTAGCATAAAATCTATGTGCACAATTAAGAGGAAGTGTATTATTGGAGGGTGGTATATCTATTTCACTCCATTCTTTCTAAAAAATAGAGATAATTTAAAAGCTACTTAAAATATATTCTATGATTTCTTAGACGGATTCGTGACAGTCGAAATATTTCCATAAATTCTATTATTAAACTGATAAGTACAAATTCAATAAATGAAATCATTAATTAGTGATTCGAACGTTTCAGGCACAGAAATTCGGTTTCCATTCTCTTTTGTAAACACAATGTCGCCTACGCAACGGTACCTATTATTTTAAGAAACTTTAGTGAATTTAAAGGTTTTATCAAGAGCTTTCTTGGCATTGAGGAGTTATATAAAATACTATTGTTTTAAGTATCCTGGAATAATAGAGTCGAAATAAAAAGAAACCAGCTTGTAATATCTGAGTTGATATATATTTACTTAGATATTTATTGACAGTAGATATAACAACTTTAACGATACCCTTTTGCAACCCCAAAGGCTCTAACGTAACTCAAGCACTCACTCCCTCTTTACAGGGTATAACATTAAAATTAGCAGACGACGGACGATGCATCGTAGCCCGCATCATGCACGGGGGAATGATACATAGACAAGCGACCCTGCACGTTGGGGACGAGATCAAAGAGATCAACGGTACGCCGGTCGCAAACCAGTCAGTGGCTCAGCTACAGAGAATGCTGGTACGTATCACGGATATTACGAAATAAAGGACTAATAGATGGAAGTCATATTTCTTTTAAAACTTTAAAATGATAAGATTTGTATTTACTCGTATATTGAACATTCTTGTAAAAAAAGAGATTATAAGACTTCAAATTGATCGTCGGATATTGTTGGGTCGCTTAATTCCTTTATCTTGCACTATAATCTTCCCAAGATTATCCTATGGCAGTTTGGTAGATGGATTTAAGTTTGTATAAAAGTTTTGTTACTATTTTGGTGTACAATAAAGTTAATTCTATTCTAAGATTGTATCAGCTTAGATTACTCTATCATTAGATAGTTCTTTCGATAGTTTTATTTGTGAAACTTAGAGGTAAGTACATATTTCGAGAGAACTATCATGTCATCTATATAAACAATGTCGTTTTTATTGACAATTTATTGGTGTCATATAAATATTACAGCGCGAAGCTCGAGGATCGGTGACATTTAAGATCGTGCCCTCATACCGCTCAGCACCGCCACCCTGCGAGGTAACACCTACTCTATGATTTACTTATCCGATGCTCACAAGGATATGATAGTATCCTTTAGTAAACTCTTAAGTTTTGTCAGTGTGGTTTTAAAACAGTAGATGTAGCTGTATTAATACTAGTTTGAATTAAAACTCAATAAAAAAGATATACATAAATATTGTTTTTGCAATTAACACGATAGATAGTAGTGTGACTCTAACGCTTGTTTTTACACTAAAAGAATATAGCATAAAGTCGACAAGCGCACACAAATCTTTACAACAATGCTTGTCTTGAAGCATAAAACAATTGGTATTCAAATAGAAGACATTAAAATTTTGTGTTTTTGTTCTAACTAGCTTTTCCGGATAAAGCCTTCGCCCGTGCTAGTAAGTAGCGAGACCAGACCAGTTGCTACTTTGTGATATGTTTTATGTTGTTCGTTATATGTTATGTTATGTTATGTTGTATTGTCACCTGGGCATGGCTGCGCGTCCCCGCGATCTCCTCCGTTTCTGTGCGCTTGTTGTTCTTTTATCATTGCTCCACTCTCACCTCATCTCACTTCACTCTTTCACCTTTTTGTTTTCTTAATGTTTGTTTTGTTTGCCGTTTATTTCTAAAATTACTAAATTAATTGCTACTAAATTGGCATTCAAACCTTTATATTTCTTACCCGCATTTTTCAATCAAATCATCATTTGGCATTAATATAACTTTTCATATTACTGGAATCATATACCCTCATTTGTCAATATCGTCATCAAGCATTATTTTGGCCATCTTGTTTTTCCGAGCCAATTAAAAACTTAGTATTTTGTTTTAATTCTTCCAGATTTTTGTGAGAGCGCAATTCGATTACGATCCATTAGAAGATGAATTGATTCCTTGTGCTCAAGCTGGCATCGCTTTCAACACTGGCGACATTCTGCAGGTAATCATGAATTTCTTGCAGATATCTAATTATCAGTGGAGCTTTAGTGTGTCAGTCAGATCTCTCTAAATAAAAACATGAAACGAATTTTCAGATCATCAGCAAAGATGACTCTCATTGGTGGCAAGCACGTAAAGACGCGTCTGGTGGATCAGCAGGTCTTATACCTAGCCCTGAACTCCAGGAATGGCGGGCAGCCTGTGCTGCTGCAGAACGGTCAAACACCGATCAAGGTAATGCAGTTAATGATACCGTAGATAGAAAACTAAACTAATAAATTTCTTGTTTCAAAGGTATGGAAATGGAACTCCTAAGGTCTGAAAAATAGGTGCTTTAAATGTTAGAAGTATTTTACGTTTGTTTTCTTTATTTTTATTTGAATGGTTAAGTATTTTATGATTCATGAAAATTCATGTTTTTTCGTGTTTAGTTTATGCAACTTTGTGTATAGCAGTTTTATTTTACCGTCAATAGTCTACCGACTTTATCGCCATACAGACATATCGGTCATTCTTTGCTATGTTTGTCTTAGATGCATTTGTGTCGCATCTTTGTGAATGTCGTTTTCATGTAATTCTCTACTATATTCTTGGTTTAAAGTGGTTACTGGTAGAAAAACCAAATTTATATTGGAACGATTACATAATGAATTGAATTGGCAGACGTCTTGAAGACAGAAAAGTGAAACTTCAGTAACCGTTAAACAACGTTGAATACCTTACAGTTATCATCTAATATCTGTCTATATCCTTCCTTTTGTTTCAATATTAATAACAGCCCATGGTTCATGTCTGAAATGATAAGTAGCTTTATATTAACGTCATTATTTACCTAACTTACATTAATTTCGTGTTATGCTTTCAATTTCATCATTGGACGAAGCAGTCGGTATGTAAAATTGCTTTTTCTTCCTGTTTTTGTTTATGAGTGATACAAGCTCCCATATATGCCAGAATATGCTAATGAAAGTGTATCAATTCTGCATGGTACAAAACCGGGCTAAGATTTCCCAAAGAATTAGACACATGATAAATATTAAAACTCCTTAATATGTATAACCGCCCTTGTAATCTGATGATACGCCCACTCCAATCTTGGCTATGATCTTTGTAGAACAACGAAAAATATATTTTATATTAAATACCTGTATTACAAAGGGAGTTTGTGTAACCCTAATTTTACTGTATTTTCATTACAAGGAAATGATTTGTCAAAGGTTTTCGAGGATATTTATAGAACATCATAAAAAATATTCGTTATATTTTCATATTCCTTTGAAGAACTCATAAAACTCTTCTATGTTCGCTTTTGTCTTTGTTACTGCCTTGAATAGCGCTAGAGGATGATATCAAATGGCCTCTCCACTACTAGAACAATTAAGTTTCGCAACTAGAAGCCTTACTTCACAGGCAGTTGCGACGTAGCAATTAACAGTTACGACCAAACTTAAGTATAACTCGTAGATACAGGCATGAACTTAAAGATAAGACCACCAACTGTTATTGGGTAAAAAAATACTTTGTTGAAAATTTGTTTGGAACTTTAGATAACCTTACTTTTGGAGATAAATATCCTATCCGCATTAAAACATTTAAAGAAACCTTTTTTACTGTCAATTAAACCAGTTTTAACTTCTGTTTCAAAGGCATAAGGATGGCATAAAAGCAAAAAAGTGGTTATAATGCCAACTATTTACTGCAGCCACCATTTGTCATGCCACCAACGTAATAACAGTCAAATTCGATTGAACGGACAGTAATAAAATGTTTTCAGAAATGTCTAATGTTACTTTGAACAGAGTATAGTCAGTTTTTAGCTAGTGAACGTGTTTATGACTTTCTGTAAAATATACAGCCTGTATATTGAAGACTCTTGGAGGATCTTAATAAACTAGTGTGATTCACCTTCAACGATTGCATCACTACTTAATATCAGATGGGATCGCAGTCACGCACTACTTTATATCATTAAAAAAATACTTTTGAACACGGTCTGCGTTCAAAACTGTTTGACTCCAAAAGAGTTCCAATCACACGCCTGTCTTTATTTTTTTGCTAACATATTAAACGCAAAATATATGCGTAACGCATGCTAAAGGCACTTACAGTGTTCATAATTTCTAAAAATACACAGCCCTGAATTATACAAAAAAAAAAAAAATTAAGAAGATCCTAAATAGACGTAGCATGGGTGAGAGATGACAGCAGAACGTAAATATGCATCTTTGAGATGAGAGAAATGTATAGGTAGCTGTCAGACAGCTGTCACCCGCACTGTCTTAAAGCACTTGTAGTATAGGTCCAGTTCTCCCTAACTGTAGCATAGCACAGTCGGCGTTATAATGTTCCCACTGTTGGGACTCAGGCCTCGTCTTTAGAAGAGGGAATTTTTGACAAATCATTTCCACTGCGTGAGCCCCAAGTCGTGTAGATCCGTAACTACCATCCGTTCCGTTTGCATGACCGTGTTGTAATGTTGTGCGGCTAGGAGCCGAGGGCTGCGTGTCCCATACCGACGGTTGTGAGAACACAGGTATTAACTACGTTTTTGGTTTCTATTGTAACAGCTGCATTGCATTGAAGTGAAACTGGTTTTGTGGAAATTCGGTTATAGTCAGAAAAACCTCTTTTTCGTTAATGCTTTCGTTGATTTCTCGTTATTAAAGTGTGTTGGTCATCTACCCATGTTTGTAATCAATTAAACTGATTCAGAGATGCTAAAGCATACTTATAAAGGTTGTAAGGTAAGGGACAGACCTTTACAAACTTTAAGGGCTTGCTCAGTAAACAAAACTGAACAATCTTCCTCTCCTTACAAACTGTCCAATCAAGTTTTTAATTTCGTATGGTGAGGCAGATTTTTTTTTTCTTCAAAAAAATCTTGTTTAACGTTGTTCAGTTTCGTCTACTGAGCGAGCCCTTAAAGTTGGTGGTGGGCTGCCCCTTTCACCCTGTATTTTGCTAAAAATTACAACAAACAAGGGCACAATATGCACATATAGCGCAAAGTTCTAAGTAATTAGGAAACGGAAGATGTTGCCAGCTTTATAAATTTAGTGATGTGACTCTAAAATAAATACTTTACGCTTAAAGTCACGTCACTAAATTAATAACCATAAGGTATGCTTATGAAAAAGAGGCTTTGTCTGACTTAATGGTTTCAATTATTATTTTAGATCTCATTGGACTTGAACAAGAATCATATATAAAAGATTCTAGGTCTATTCTGGATGGTTTTTTTCAGAACAGCTTTTTTTTTTTTTTTTTTTTTTTTTTTTTTTTTTTTTTTTTTTTTTTTTTTTTTTTTTTTCGATGGGAAAAATCATCTTATGACAACCCCCGCTCTTGGGCGGAGCGGGAGATAGTTCAGAACAGCTCATTATAAACGAACAAAACATTCGGGTGCAAGGTGAAAGCAATGGGCCCGACCGTGGCGTGTTCTCGCTAGATGGCGCAAAACTTGATATTTTTAGTTTATTTTATACACTATGGAACTTTAAATAATAACAAATAACACTGAAAAGAAATCTTTTTCTAATAACAGTATCAAAATTGGTTACAAAATGAAGCCGCAATATTGAATCATCCAAAATATTGTTTTGAGGATGAGTGGGGACGTGGTGGGAATATCTCATTAGCTCTTTTGAACACTCGTAACGTAATGGCGGTGACATCACATTTCAGTATGTGCCTCCTTAAACTGTTATATTACAATTTTACTTTCCACCAGATTAGAATGGTTTCTAAATTTTCCAAAAAAAATTCTTTATAATTACGACTTTGGATAAAGTGATTTTTTATACTAACAATTTAAAAAAAATGAGTCAAGTGCCAATCAGGTCGATTTTGATGCAATAATTTGACGTACTTCGTTTCATACGTGCGCCGACCCCAAATAAAATGGGACAAGGGCGGGAAGATGATGAATTTGACGTAGCTCATTAAAGAGGAATATCTGATATATAAATATATAAGAGTAATGTTGAGTTTAGCGCCATCTATCGAGAATATGGGCGCGGTCGAGCCCGCAGCTTACACTTTATGAATTTTGCAGTGTTCATAGTCATAGGTGAATGGGATAACTCTCAGAAATTCACCAATCATAGTTTTTTATAAAAAAAAACTTTGGGAGCAAAACGCTAGAAACATTTTTATATAAATAAAAAAACGTTGAACAATGCAAACTGTTTTTAAACCTACAAAACTTTTTGTGAAGCTAGTTTCGCTTTAAATATTGCTTGCTAAGCCTATATTTTTAGAAACGTTTGTGTTAGCTGTAGGTTTGATGTTCACTGTTTGAAGTTGTTTTAAACCGTTTATAGATTTTGTTCCGTTTTGGATGGTAATGTCGGAGTGAAGTTCGACATCGTCCTCATTGGTTTTTAACTCGTTTTATACGAGTACGGGTCTATTGTTATAAATAACGATTTTTTGAAACTGAGATCACTTAAAACGCTACATTTTTTTTTTGCACACATAAGTATTAGCCAGAATTTTTTTATGAAATCTCGGTTTGAAAAGATCAATTAAATTCAGGTTTTATTTCAGATATTTAAAACATAATTGTTATATTTATTCGCTTTGAAATATCTTTGATGACGATAAGTGCTTCTAGGTGACGCACAAAAAAGCTGTTTGTCTTCTATCAAATTATGCATGACTACAAAATTTTCAGTTTAAATAAATTGTTCATTTTCAAAAAAAATAATTAAATTACTATATTATTTTATTAAAAGGCACCTAAATATAATAATAAAGCATGTTTTAACATAAAAAGAGTTTAACAAGAAATAATAGACAAAAATTGGCTTATATTTATTTTTTGTGTTGCAACACTTTAAAATCCTCTGTTGCACGAACTAATTTCTGTTTATTTTTAATCTTGTTTCAGTGAACTGTTCCATATTTGGTCGCAAGAAAAAGCAGTCAAAAGACAAATATTTAGCGAAACACAACGCTGTTTTCGACCAACTAGACGTTGTCACATATGAGGAGGTCGTGAAATTACCATGTAAGTATTATCTTAATTACTTACATAATATATATGAATAGGCTATTGGCCTACAAAATTTAGGTAATGGGACCCTCTCCCAGCTCTTCTTTCTGTATAAATATGTTTTTTTTTCATCATCATCACTCAATCAAAACGGTGAAGAAAATGGGTTTTCTCTTCATATAAATTAAAGTGCTAATGATTAGAGTCTGTGTAATATGTTAAACGACTTGGGTAATTATTAGGATTTAATGAAATCTGATGTGGTCAACACGGGTTTCAATAATCAAGGTTGTTAACTCTTTGAATGTCGTAATTAGAAACACAATAGAAAGACAATTACCTTATGTCGGACAGTGTAACTTAAGACATTCGAAAGGAGATAGAGATCATTGTTTACTAACAGAAGAACCTCATGAAAAGTATTGAATATAAGTATTTTTTAAATGATTAAAATTCCCAAGTCGGTTGAATTATTAGACAGACTATATAATATGTCAATAGCAACAATTATAGAATGAAAACAATCCGAAACATCATACATCACATAAAGTAAGTATAAAACTGTAACAATAATGACATTTCTTTTTTTACAGCGTTCCAAAGAAAAACCATCGTGCTCCTCGGCGCTCACGGCGTCGGTCGTCGTCACATAAAGAACACGCTCATCGCGCGTCATCCCGATCAATACGCTTATCCTATACCACGTTAGTACTTTAACTTATTAAGTCCTTTTAATTATGACTCTGTTGTGTCATTAGTCATTATTCATTTCTTCATGAACAAATAATTTGTATCTGAATTACACACAATCAATTACAAAATTATAGATTAAATAACAAAAAAAAAAAGTAAAAATGTCGAGAAACATTAATCCTTACTAATAGTATAAAAGCGAAAGTGAGTTTGTTTGTTTATTTGTTAGTTTGTTACTTCTTCATGCCTAAATGGCAAAATCGATTTTGATTAATTTTGGTACGGAGATAGTTGGGACCCTGGAGATGGACATAGGCTATTTTTTTATAAAAAAAGTGAGAAAAGGGGGAGAAAGAGGGAAGGACTTTTATGTACGCGGGCAAAAGCTAGTAAATTAATAAATCAAACATGTTCACTTCACTGAAGGGCAAAGTTCATCCTTAGCTAATTCTGGCCAATCCTTTAATTAGGAGTCCAACTCGTCACGCCATATCCTTCTAAGCCTACCGTCCTTATATACTTATAAATGGCCACGTAAAGACCTGTTTAGGAATTGGATATCTGACTCATTTTTAGGGTTCCGTACCCAAAAGGTAAAACGAGGCCCTATTACTAAGATTCCGGTCTCCGTCCGTCTGTCTGTCTATCTGTCTCAAAAATTGTTTGTATCAAAAAGGCAATTCAAACTCCTACATCGCGGTGTTAAAGTTCTCCGTGGGATTAGAATTTATGTAACAGTTCGGAATCAACTATCAGGCAGTTGTTCGAACCAAACACAGCTCCTGTCTGGTCGGAGGATCCTACTTTTTCAACAAAATATCCTTCTCCAGTACCTACTCCACCTACTAATTAAGCCAGCTTGATGATATACTCTTTTCTTTCCAGACACAACAAGACCATCAAGACCTGATGAAGAGAACGGGAGAAACTACTACTTCGTTAGCCACGAAGAAATGATGGCCGACATAGCTGCTAACGAATATTTGGAATATGGTAATTGTTTTATTACTCACTAGCTTTTGAAATATAGCCTATGTCACTCAGGAATAAAACAGCTTTCTATCGGTGAAAAAATTTTCGCAATCGGACGGAGAGAAGAGAGAAAAGAGACGGAGCTATACAGGACGAATAGCACTATCCTTTTCTCACACAGAAAACATGATGGTTTTAAGATGTCATAATACGGCCGCTGTACCTTCAGAAATAATCTCCTACAAAAAAAAAAACTACCTGTTCATAATATTCTCTCTTCTCATCTTTAAACGGAAACGCTGCATAGAACAAGGTCACCTGCTATGCAGCCCTTCTTACACAACCACCTGCACTTTTCAGAATCTATACGAGGCCAATAATAATATAGGGCTGTCCAAGTTGGAAAAGACTGGTCAGAAAAAATCAAGTTTGAGAAACTTCAACACACGCAAATTAAATATAGATTATGTTTAACAGGGATGTAGTGTTTGTATTAGGAGTATCTATACTTAGATATACGCTGTCTCGGGCAAGCGACGACGAGGTGAGCCACGGAGTTACGAGAGAGCTGTGAGCGAGAGTACACGTGGTTGTTGCTGCGCGTGCGTTTGCAAGCGAGCCAGTGTTTGTACGAGAACATTACAGTGGACAGATGTCCAACAATATTGCCAGTCTATACAACTTACCTCTCAATTCCAGGTACCCACGAAGACGCAATGTACGGCACAAAGCTAGAAACGATCCGCCGCATCCACTCGGACCGAAGCATCGCCATACTAGACGTGGAGCCGCAAGCGCTGAAGATATTGCGCACGGCCGAGTTCGCGCCCTACGTCGTCTTCATAGCCGCGCCGCCGCTCAATAATGTTGCTGATGTGAGTATTACTGCTCTAGACTCAGCTATAGATAGGTACAGAAGTCAATCTACATACGAAGCGCGCTCGAGCAACACAAATAGACACCGCTCACGGATGCGATATCTCGGCTCAATCGCCCGGTTGCACTCGCACAGTTCGGCTCAACGCGCCGACTCTAGCGCGATCGCCTAGCGTAGGTATAAAAAGTGAAGTACATATGTACGTGAGATTGACTTCTGTACTTAAGTATCTATTTTGTGGCTATAGCTCCCAGTGTAGTAGTTGACCAAATAAAGAAAATAGTAAAATCAATAAATAAGGGTCATACATACTCTGCGTTTCAAATTAGAATAGAAAAGACAATAACCTCAATCTGTCAAATGTTGATTGAAAAATACAGTTTGCAAAAAATATATATTTAAAGGTTTTTTTTGTTTGAGTCTAGTTAAATCTAAGTGAAGTAAAAACGTTATTGTTTATTCTAAATTAGCTAAATAAATCACCATTAATTAAAAAAAAAAAAACAACTTTCATTCTTATTTTCATTATTGTGAATAATCCGCCTTCTTCTTCCATTTACCACTACTCAGACACATCACACAGTGACGTAGATTCGTAAATAAATTAAATTTTAAAAATTTCTCGTTTGACTCACCCTAACTAATTTCTTCGATTTGACAGCATGATGTCACAACAAAGATAATAATAGATCCTATGCTTCTTTGGAACGCATTGTGGGCTATATTTCACTAGGATATCATGGCAGCGCAACCACTCACGCCGCCATGGTGTCCAGTGAAATAAAGCTCTAACTGACTAAACCCACCTATGTTCGTTCCAGGGCCGTATGTTTCTCCACATTACTTCTTCTTCTTCCTGCCCTTGTCCCATCTTATTTGGGGTCGGCGCAACACGTTTTTTTCTTCCATTCTGTCCTATCACTCGTCACGCTATCACTAACTCCCTTTTCTTTCATATCACTTCTCACACAATCCGTCCATCTTTTCTTTGGCCTCTCTCTCCCTCTCCATCCATCCACATGTAAATTCATAACTCTTTTAGCAACATGCTTTTCATCTCTCCTCTTTACATGACCATACCAAGACAAACGATTTCCTTTCAAACTTTCAGTCACTGGCGCCACTTTTAAACTTCCCCTAATATACTCATTTCTCACTTTATCCATTCTCGTCACACCACACATCCATATTAACATTCTCATCTCCGCTACATGCAATCTTTTTTCATCCATCTTTTTCACAGCCCAACATTCTGATCCATGCAGTATGACAGGCCTTATCACGGACTTGTAGATTTTACCCTTCAACTTGAGGGGCACTTTACAAGGTTCCTCCACATTACAAGTGTACTAATAATATTTTTCTCTCTTCCAGTACGACGGCTCCCTAGAAGTCCTGGTCCGCGAATCGGAACAGCTCCGGCGCACCTACGGTCACTATTTCGACTTAACCATAGTCAACAATGACATAGACGACACGCTAAACCAGCTGGAATCGGCCCTCGTCCGCCTGCGCTCCACGCCGCAGTGGGTGCCGGTCTCATGGGTCTACTGACAATCTGATGACGAATCTCTGTAAGATACAATAAGGAATAGTGGACATCTGATCAGCTTCAGGTTAATTTTCCTACTCATTTGCTTCTACTATGGCCTGATGATTGGATTACCGAAAGGTTTTTATTAACGGTTTTGAAGCAAGCACCTTTCTTTAACATCTCTATGTTCAGTCAGGAAAATTAATAGTATAGCAAATTGATAAACTACGCCAATTTACCGTGTTGACATCCTCACATATTATAAAGCAAAGTACCCACCCCTGTATGTATGTTTGCAATAAACTTAAAAACTAGGGAACGGAATTTCATGCGATCTTCACCGTTAGACTGAATGATTCATGAGAGAGGCTTAGGTATACACCGTTAAATTTTGATCGTTTTAATCCCGTGGGGGGTTGATCCGGTACATGAAACACTATCGATTTGTAAAGATAAAATTAAAAAATAAAGTACCTTTTTTTAAAACTTGTATTAATTTACGCATGTACGAAATTAATTTCTTTTAAAAACGTCAGCTGAGCGAGTTTAATTACCTGTAGGTAGTAGTCGGCATTGAGTATTAATTACCTACAGGACATTGAACTCGCTCAGCTGACGTTTTCTTAAAGAAATTAATTTCGTGTAAGCGTAAATTAATACGAGTATTAAAAAAAGGTACTTTATTCTTTAATTTTATCTTTACAAATCGATAGTGTTTCTTGTACGGATCGACCCTCCACGGGATTAAAACGATCAAAATTTAAATGCATATTATTGTAGAGAATTTCAAAGACACCAGAAGAGTGGAAAGAGAGAGAGAGGAGGAGAGATCCCGAGTCCTAGACAGTGGAGGAGTAGTATTCCAAAATTTTACTCCTCCACTGTCTGTCACTTAATTCAGACACTCTGGTGGAGTGTGTTTCCTGATAGAGTGAATGAGTTACTTCTAGTTCTAGACAAGGCCATCGTAGACTATATAAGGTGAGATAGTACTGAACTTATCAAGTCTAAAAAATTGCACTTGTCATTTGAATGTACAGACAATTTACGTTGGCAGACAATTTGCTGAACAAATAATTTCCCTGACTTGTACTCTGCTAATTGTAAAATAGATTTTTGAAAAGACACATCTATAGGTTAAGATTTATTGAATGTACTTTGCTGACTGGACTTTACAGTCCATATTCCTTTATCTTACACCGATTATGAATTAAACTATTGAAACCAAAGACCAAAGTTTACAAAATTGACACCAAAACATCACAGAAAGACATTATGAAGTCTATACGAAATACTTTTTATGATATAAGATACTTTACAGACATACAACTATAACTATGTTGATTACGTAAATAATAATAGCGTTATTAATATTTTGACACAGGATTACTTTGCTATCCTATTTTATTAAACCAATATAATGAGGGTGTTCTAAAATGACGATCACCAGATAGCAGCTGTATGGCGTCAGGTCCAGGCAACCGTCAAAACGCTCGTGCTAATGACATTAGTACAGTAAAACTCTATACGTTTTCAAAGGGAAGGACCTGACGGCTATGTGGCGTCAACTTGTGGTGTGAATTTTTATAAACACCCTTTTTCATTATTAATTAAGAGTTATTACAATATATTTCGATCTAGTTTGCATTATGAACAAAGAATATGGCTCAATTGATTGAAATTACTCGGAACAAAAAAAAAAACTTTGAAAGATTCAATGGGATTGGAATCAAGTACTAAAGAACTAACACAGATTGCATTGATCTTATTTGATAACGCTTCTTTGATGATGTGGTTTCCCAAAGAGGGACAGACTGTCAAGTTGTCAGTGAGAATAAAAATATAATTTTTGTCTCTACAGCCTTGACTTACAAAGTTTTAAGAATATGGTCACAAAACAGTCAACTCCGTGCTTGTTATTTTAGGAGAATGATAATAATAATTATCGTTCTATCTACAATTTAAATAAAAGACCTCAATTAATATTATTTTATATAAACAAGTATTAATTTTGGTTTGTGATAAATATAATTATTTAATTATTACTCTAAAATATTGTAAACAGTACTTTATTATGAGAAACTCAAAGTCTAATTCCGCTTGCATTGTTAATTTTGTGCATCTTAGCTCAACTTCACGATTACGTGCCAAATGTAATACAACCGGAAACGATGAGAAAAAAAAAACAATTTTCGAGCACCTGCACTCGACACTACACGATTTTTGGAACAATGTACATAATTATACATTAGTACATAATTTATACTTAACAAAAAATAAACTAATTCTCTAGAAATGTACCGTAGCTCAAAATGTTTACTTCAACATTTAAACTTAAGATCTATTCTACCTTTAGTAAAATATTGTAAAATCTTGTCGTTTTCCAACTAAAGAAATCTACTTTATTGTACTGTGTGATAGTTTTTTAATCGTCTAAAAATATGGCAACTGTTTTAGTAAGCTGTAAAAAATCGACTAAAACTAATATTAAATTAGCACCTTGAAAACCGTCGCTTTATTGAATCTGGATTGTAAATAATATAAATGCAATTCATAAAATGCTTTTGCCATAAAAAGTACAAAATAGACCCTTGTGTAACTCCTGTTGTTGCTATATTTAAAAATTTTAGGGTGACCAGTTAATGTCACCTGAAATAATTGTTACTATTAATTTGCAAAGCGGGGTAGAAGCTTAGAAAGTTTCTAGATTTTTTAAAATTGCTTTTTTTAGATGTAGGAACTATCTGACACAGTACTCCTTAGTCCTTAGTTGGAAACCGGTCTATTGACTATATCACAGGATTAGAATTCACAGGGTTGCAAGAATCATGGTTAGTCTTTTTTTTTTCACTAATATAGTTTATACTTAATCTTTTTGTAACCGTACTTATTGCTTTTATTGTAAGCTTTCTTTGCAATTGCTCTAATTTTAAGTGTTTGATTTAATATGGTGCCATGGAATACTGAGGTTTTATGAAAGGTTGGAAGAGTTATATACTCATTTTTATTACTCATTGTTATTATTTATAAATTTTCTTTATTGTAAAGGTTTGTTGCTTAGGGAAACGAAGTAAGTATGAAAAGTTACCAATTGGCTCAATTTGTGATGTGATTTGAGAAAGTTGTTGAAGAACTCTGTTGTATTGGATGATTAAGCGTGGTTTATATCAACCGGTTCCATAAATAAGCCTTTGGGCTCAGGTGTGCAAACCTCATTGTTTTCACACCATGAGGCTAACGTATGGAACCGTTCGCTCAAGTCGTCCGTGGCGCCATCTACGAATAGTTTTCATTATTAAGCTTATCACCTGTAATTTTCTCGATTCTTCAACATTTAATAGGCGAATTTCAATGAGAAAAGATACCATTTAAATGAAGAATATGTTCTGATGGCCGTTTTTATAACGTCTGGCAACATTCACGGGAAACGTCACATCAAATACTTCTTTTTAGTTTTACTCACGCCTGCACTAATACATTCCTGTATATAAATATAATAAACGAGTAGTCGAATTTTACTATATAACTCTCACTGTTTCACTATTTTTACTTTTAAATATAATTAGGCTAAGTAGGGTTTGTTATGAGGGTTGATTATTATTATTGAAGGAAATTCGTTATAATTATTTTTTGTTTATGAAATTACAAGTATAATGTGCATGATTGCTCAATAAATGCTCAGAATAATGAAATGTAGCATCAAATAAATAAAGAAAAAATAATAACAAATGAGTGAATGAATGGAAGTCTTAAAAATAACGACTAAAAACAAGTCGAATTAATTATTTTAATGAAAGTGGAAGAAATAAAAATCTTGATGTAACTTTAAATTCAGTACTTTTATACTTGATATTTCATAGATAATATTACAGTGGATTTGTTATTCGTTATTATATTTGAGTTTTTCATAAGTTTGCAACCACTTGTAGCAAACAATTAAATTGTAAGGCATATGTAAATTAAGAAACAAGTTTGGTTTTGTAAACATTTTGTTATTTTGATATTATTTAGAACTTAGTTCGTTTTAATATTTTACATTTTTGTTGCTAATTAATCGTGTTTTTTCTTTCTTTTCCTAATGTAAGATAATCAATCAATAGTAAAAATAAATGTAGTTAAATTAATAATACAATATTGAATTTAAAAAGTTATTTATTGTGACGACGACGAGACGATGCGGAACGACGCAAAAATGGCGAGTAGCACTATTGTCTATGTTTTGTTATAATGTTTAATGTTGCCAGTTGAAATATTACAATTATTTACTGAAAATACATTTTATAGTCAAATTACGTTGCTATTGTGAAAAATATTATCTAAAAGCGAAATTTGAACTTTCGACTTAATTTCGTAGAGTACGGAAAGTACATTGTGTTATATTAATGAATATTGCGTGCAAAATATAGAAATTTGTTAGCTAAAGTCATATTTAATAAATATAAGAAGTGTTTCTTTTAAAATATTTATTGTATAGGATTAGATTTCAAGTTACACCTATTTCTTCGAAAGAAATGTGTAACTGTTATGTGAAAGATGAAGTTTAGAATCTGATAATAATATTAATTGGGACATTAATTATATTGCTGGAAGCATATAATATACATATATGTGCATATGACAACACCTGTAATAAAAAAAATTACGTCCCATTTCGATTTACACTGTTTATGCAAATATAAAAACCGAGTTTAATTTATTAGGGCAAAGTTATTGTTTCAAAAATATATATTGTTAATTTTCTACTATAGTAAAATGCTTTACGGTTATTATTAAATCAAATAGTGAATTTATTTAATTTTCTCTATTATTAGTGGCTAGTGCTGCTCTTGATTGAATGAGTGTTCGAGATTATATCTCACAATATAATAATATTATATTATGTAATTAATAATATATTATATTTATCAAAGATCAATTTTAACGTTAAAGGCATCACAATAAGCAACACCTGATCCCATACATTCCATTTCTTTTTGTTCATGTTTTTAATAAATTATTTTAAAATTATTATTGTCACTAAAAATGTTATATTAATTTTTAACTATGTGATCTTTAGTTTAGAATGCGTTACTTCGTTGAATAAGTCATCTTTTTGTGTACTTATCTCAGTTATAGCACTAGGTATCCAAAGGGTTATTTTTCCTGTGGTTTTATGTTCAAACTTATTTTTATTTGTGTCACACCAATAGGAATGGTATTCCCATACAGTAGGTAATATTAAGCGTAATTGAAGTTTAAATGTAAAATCACATGAAATGAACGAAACTTAAACTATAGTTAAATGTAATATCTACCTACTAATTTAATTCTTAAATTGTAATGTGTGTTTAAAGTCGATTTGTACGTTCATGTACATGAGAGCGATTCAAATCGACTCAATTCACACAGATCCGTAAATTACAATGAATGAATTTGACGTACCGGTATTAATTCAAAAACTAGAAAAAAAAACTGACGAAATGTGGTTTTTATCTGAATCAAATAAAGATGACTGACGTAAAATCTTATTATAATAACTGTTAACAATTGAATAAACGGCACAAAATATTCACTTGTTTTATTTGTTTGTGAACAATTCATCATCATATTTCTGCACTTGTCCCCATCGATGACCGATGAAAGAATTTTTCATTCTTTCATTCGGGTCGGCGCAACACGTGTTTTCTTCCATTCTTTCCTGTCACCCGTCACCGTATTTGTGACTATTTATTTAAATTAAAAAGAGATTCTCTTTAAAAATAGGTAAGCATTGCCTTTCCTGAATGAAAATAAACATACTAATATGAATCTTACGAAAAATTAAGTTTAATAATTACTCAGATTTAAAAGAAAAAAAAAAAACGTAACGAAACTCGAACGTGTCGCGCGGATGCCCGCAGCGCCGCGGGAATTCCAGCAAAATTCTATGAACGGTAAACGGGTCGCTGCCCTTCGCCGCTCTTTCGGTGTGAGTTGACCCTTACAATGTTCGGCGACTCTTATTTAAGCTATATATTGTCTAATCATGGTATGAATAGTCTAATTCACGTAATGAATACTCATTCAATACCCCAAAAGGCCTAAGGTGCCTATAATAGGTGCAGAGTGGGCAGACCTGTAGCCCGATTCACGTAATGAAAACCGTAACGATATCGTAGCGATTTAGCCGTTTAAACCCGTCGTTTCCGTATTCACATCCATCAATCGAGTTTGAACGACATCGATTTTATAGTCGTTTGAAAATGGTCGATTTAAAAAAATAGAATACTTATTAATGTAACTGGAAATAAGTCGATAGATCGTGAATATCACATTTGGATTTCGATCGAACGAATATAAAACTTCAACGATATTTGGCTTGTTTAATTTTACGTGAATCAGGCTACTGGAGCGAAGACGCATCAGCAAGACCTTTCCTTTCATGAATTCGAAAACGAGGCAACGACTGTCGCAACCCCAATGTTCAACTACATCGTCGCTTCCAAAGTACTCTGTGGTCGCTTCCCATCAGGTGAAATAATGGTCAGACGCGAGCCTATCAATTATAAAAAAAACTCTGATCTTAAAGAGCTATCGCTTTACGCTTACGCTAGGCTCCTTTGTGTGCGAGGCCATAGACGAGGAGCCGCTGCTTTGCCCGCGCCTTGCTATTCTACTGGTGCCTATCACTAAGTACTTTCCAGTATCCTATTTGTGACCTACTGGATTTTACCACTTTTTTTTTATTGTTGATAGGTTCGCGCCTAACCGTTATCACACCTGACGGAAAGCGACGATGCGGTCGACGATGGAACGCGCTTACATAAAAGAAACCTATTCACTCCCGACTTAAAGATTCCCGGGTTGTAGCCATCAGGAAACACAGACACCGGCAAGGAATAACTAGCTGGTAAACAAAATTAATAATTGAAATCGATCCTCCCTTTCAACGAAAAAAAAAATGTAAATCGG
This sequence comes from Mythimna albipuncta, assembly GCA_929112965.1. Taxonomy (NCBI): domain Eukaryota; kingdom Metazoa; phylum Arthropoda; class Insecta; order Lepidoptera; family Noctuidae; genus Mythimna; species Mythimna albipuncta. The sequence continues at coordinate 17,884,603 of OV815969.1, forward strand.
AGTGAAATCGGTCCACAATTGACCAGGAAATCGGTGAACATACATATATATAAAAAAAAAACTGCATACAGCCGAACATAGAACCTTTTTGTTTTTGAAGTTGGTAAACGTTGAAACAGGTGCAATCTCGACTGCCAAATATTTCAATTCATATTATAGATAGATTAAAAGTCTTGGTATCAAAACCCAGAAAAAATAAAAAAAGCAGGTTATATAAAATCTTTTATTTGACACTGACCAGTGTTGCCAACTCAGCACTATAAGTGCTAAATTTTGTTTTACTTATTAGTACAGGTCGCGCGGTGAATTAAGATCGCTCGGTGAAAGTAGTGGGGGCAATCGGCGCATGTGTACAATTGCGCAAAGAAATTCTTAGTGTGTTAGGATTTTATTTTTAATTTCGTACGTTTGAACCTTAGTAACATAACTTATATTCTAATAACATTAGTTTTTGGTTGTAATTTATCTTGTAAGTAGGTAAATTCAGAAAATTAAAATTTTAAAATTATAACTAAAATAAAAAATAATAATTTCGTTAGTTTCTTTCTTAACGTAATAATTCACGTCGTAAACCATTTTTCTGGCTAGCCGTTTTAAAACTTTATTTTTAACTATTGTTTTTTACGACTACGTATAACTAATACGATAACACAAGCTGCACGTAACAGTACCCAAGTACAACAGTATACAATGAGACGCGAGAACGCAACGCGGGAATTGAAGAGCGACTCTATCTACCAATGACGTGTCGCAGACGGCGCACACCCGCCCGCACGTCTTTCTTAGAATTTAATACTGCGCATGCCCCTTCCACTTTTGCCGAGCGATCTGAATCCATCGCGCGACCTGTACGAATACAAACAGAATAATTTTTAATAATTGATCACATTTGTTCTTAGTATTTTAGGCTAGATGCCTAAAATACTAAGAACAAATTTAACTTTAACTTATTATTTTACGTTAAAGGTTTTGTTAAAACTAATAATAGCGTCCTTTAAAACATCAATGATCACTAATATACACTAACTTTAGACAATACACTAGCTCAAAAGGTTTAGTTCTCTTAAGTCTACACACTAGGTCCGTGTTGTCTAACAGCAGGATTGCTTCAACATTTACTGGTCAGGAATGATGTGTTCGTAGGCTTCAGCAAATTTTTGAATGGTAGTGGTGACGACTTTGATTTTATGGTCACGGTGGAGGTCGTTATTTTTGATGTACCAAGGTGCTTTTACAGCATCCCTGAGTACTTTATTTTGGAATTGTTGTATTATTTAGATGATGCTCCGTTTAGTACAGCCCCCGAGAGTTAGATAGCATACGTCCAAATTCGCATCAAAATATGCATATAGAGTATAATCTTAAAAGTATTGATAAACAGCATTTCCTTCCGAGTAGCAGTGCTAGATTTGGTACTATTTTTAAGCAGCCAGCATTGAAATCTTACATTCAGCACCTAGCACTGAATTTAGCACTACACAGCAGTAAAGCGAATTTTTTTGGTTACCATACAATAAAATATAGATTATGCTGACGCCTGCTACCTGGATGCTACTGAGGAGCTATTAAACAAGCTTGAGCGACTGCAAAACTTATGCATTCGGTTTGTTTTTGGTCTACGAAAGTTTGATCATGTTTCTCATCTTCGCAAGGAACTCAAGTGGCTCCCCATCCGTCTTCGCAGGAATACTCGGATTTTATGTCTCCTTTTCAACATCCTACACAACCCTTCTTATCCCTCCTACCTGCGCGACCGTTTTTCTTACGCACGCGCTAGCGACGCGCCGTGCAGATCACACCTGAGATCCCTCCTTAAATCCCCCCCTCATAAATCCAGCTACTATTCCTACTCTTTCTCTGTCCATGCAGTAAGGTTCAGGAACGCTCTTCCGCCTAGCATTCGTGAGTTGAAAACTATTTCTCTCATTAAGACTCAAGTAAAAGAGCACTATCTTTCCTCTCTTGTGTGATAATCTTATTTGTGTATATATATATTATGTATTTTTAGTATAAGGTATGTATATAGTTATATAAGTATTTATTAGTTTAAGATTTTGCTAACTCTTCTTTACTTATTTCTGCACACTATTGTCTACATCTCTTCTGATCTTTCCTTTCGCAGGTCTGCTCGAAGAAATTTCTTCATGAAATAAGCAGTACCTTTGTACATAATTTATAATATTGTTGTATCTTCTTCTTTTACTGTGTGTACATAAATTATAAAATAAATAAATAAATAAAACTTTTTTTTTAGTTTTGTAACTATTTATTATTAACAAACGCAAGATTGCAAGAAATATTTTGCTCTTTATAGAAATAACATTTTCTGTCTTGCTTTTAGTTATTAGTTTATTAAAAATCATTAGGTAACTTTTTCTCTCAACTTACACAACTATAGAGAAAAAGTTCAGTATGTAAGAAAAACTACGAACATGCATATTCCTTTGACCAAAAAAGGTAATTTTGTTCAAAATTACTGAAAAGGGTCGAAAAACAATCCGAAATACAAAAAATGACTTAGACCTGTTCTCGAAAATAACTCGAAATCGATGTGTACACTTTGTAAAATGGAACTGAATTTGAAAATATATGAAATTATGCGGGATTTGGAATTAAAAAAAAAAAACATACGGAAATACTTTAACTAAATATTTATCGGGTCTGGCTTTTTGAAAATAAATTTGATACAGTTGGTAAACCAAAAGATGATAAACTTTTAGCTGAGGTATTGCTAAAAAACAGTTTTGTCTGTGGCGCAATATACTGCTCTTTTGTCGATTGATCATCTAGGAGGCCAATTCAGCATAAAAACCTTTGCAGAGTCAAAAGCTGTTTGTAATATAAGCTAATGATGAATATGAAGCTACATCGTACAAAATGCGGTGAGATTATCAACAATGTTTTTAGCAGCTCATTTTGGAAATCTCTGCTCGAGATGTTTTTAGCACCCACTCGTAGTATAGCGTTGGCAACACTAACACTGACTGACAGTGACAGTAGTAACATTTTTAATCTGTGGCTATTATCTTATCTTCGTGGTTAGCTTTGTATGTTTGAGAGAATTATTTATTTTCTTTTCCAAAATTGTTACTATTACTGGCAATTGTTGTTTTGAAATAAAACATTGAATACTGAGGAAGCATTATGGATAAAAGAGAACGACGCTCTAATGCGGGTAACCTTCTAGCTAAAGTGCTTGACGAAGAAGAAGAAGATGAATTTTACACAACAACTTACGGAGGCTTCCAAGAAACTGAGGAAGATAATGATTACATGTATGTAATTTTCCCCTTTTTATTGCTTTTATAAGTTCTAAATGTGCAATAGTACATATAAAATCTAGTGAAACAACAAAATTGAAAGAATGTATAAGTTACTTTAGGATAGACAAAAACAACAATCAAATCAGTTAGTAAACAATGTTTGCCGCCAAGAATAATGACTCTTTTATCACTAAATTAAACTGGTTTACAGAGAATCAGTGTTAAACAAGTGTAATGTGTATTTTACATCTAAACAACACATTTACCTGATAACTGAACTGTCTACTGCACACAACAAAATAAATGAATAGAATTCGTTGAGTAAACAATACATTGCGTGTTTGTTTTGGTCAACCTAATTTATTTTTGTATTTGTAGGCTAGAAAATGAAATAGATGATGAAGTAGACTCAGATTTTAGTATTGATGAGAATGACGAGCCAAAATCCGATGATGATGGAGACGAGAAACAGAAAAGGGCAACGGGTACAAAAGTGTACAAGGTGAGTCTTCTTAAAGAGTTTGGCAAATTATATTTATTTGTGAGGAAATGTTAACACATTCAAAGCCAAGAAACTGGGAGCTTTTGTTGGTTGCTTTTGTAACTTGAACTCGCTAGTCAAGTACTGTGTATTTACTCGGGAGGTGTTTTGTGGCCACACAAACAAATTTTGGTAGCAAAAGTGTTTGAGGATGTTATACACAAAAATAAAAATAAAAAACTACAAAAATGAAATAAAATTAAATTAGAAAAAGTGTCAAAAAAAAAACTACAAAGAAATTAATTATTTTTTTTTGTGGGAACGGAACAAAATTTTTATATAAATTAGCTTCTAACAGTACAAAGGTCTGCATTTTTCACCAGTTTAGTATTCAAAGAGTTTGTGTATGATGATCTAGCTCTTACTGTATGTATGGAACTGGTTGATATGGTAAGGCTTGTGGATAATGTTGAAACATCAATCGTCAATCAGTCTTGTAAGGCCAAGGTCCAGCAGTGGGATAGCTTTTGGTGATGATTCCATTGATTTATCAAAAAGTGCTTCTGACCTGAATAATTAAATCTGTGTTTCAGGATCCAAACAGAAAGAAAAAATCTGGAGGTCCCACACCAGGTCCATCTTTGGGTGATAGAGTGAAGAAAGTAAGTGAGAGGAAACCAAAGGAATCAAAACCTAAGTCGGAGAAGCCGGAGAAGGTTGAAAAGACTGAAAGAATTGACACATCTATAGGTAGGTTTAGTTTATATATTTTTATCCCTCCTCAAACTTTAAGGGCTTGCTCAGTAGACGAAACTGAACAACCTTCCACAAGACAGGTCTTAAGGAAACGAAAAAAAAAATCAGCCTTACCATACAAAGTAAAAAATTTGATTAGACAGTTTGTATGGAGAGGCGGATTTTTCTTTTCGTTTCCTGAAAGAAGAATTTTGTGGAAAGTTATTTATTATTATTTATTTATTATAATCTTTATTGTACACCAAATAAACAAAAATACAGGACAAACATTTAAAATAATAAGTGCACAATGAGCGGTCTTATCGCACAGGGCGATCTCTTACAGACAACCTTTGGATGGACTGAGAGAAAGGAGATAAATTTAAAAAAAAGTTAAAGAAAAAGTTAAGGATAAAGTTGTTCAATTTTATCTAATGAGAAAGCCGTTAAAGTTTGTGGAGGGCTGTCCCCTACATCCTGTATAATACTAACTTTTGCCCACAACTTAGCCCTTGTGAATATTGATTACTGTGGATGTGAAGTTGAAGAGTCAAAGTCAGATAAAAACCAGCTTATGTTCTTCCTAGAGGTTCTACTTTATACCAAATGTCATCAAAATTGTTCCGTAGACACAAAATCCGCAGTGCGGCACTTTGCGTCTAATTTGAAGGCGCCCTAAGACCCTCTCAAGTTATACCTATCAGGAAACACAAACATGGGCAGGGTATCCCTTCCATTTTTTTTTACATTCCACTCCTTAATTGTTAAACAAGTTTTTTTTTTAAAGCTCATTCACAAACATGATAACTCATATACATAAGACACCCATACAAATACGACGGCCATACAAATATCTGTTCTGTGAGGGAAACGACACAGCACAGCAGCCATTCGCTCAACCACAGCGTCAATCTTATTGCCTAAAATGGGCTGTTTTTTTCATATGGGTGTGATGTCCACCACGTACTGGTGGGGTAACGCCGTATGTTTAGTGACGTTGTTTTTAAGGAGTATTTAAATTATCACATTCAAAAAGTGCTGATTTTCAGGTATGAATAAATTAATTTGATTTATTTCAGAGCGAAAATCAATCAGGCAGAGTACAGCAGTGAAGTCGGCAGAAACACAACAAAGGATTAAGATCAGGTCAGCTTTGAAGAAGAAGAAGCCTAAGAAAGTTGAAGATAGAATGCCAACACAAGAAGAATTGCTAGAGGAAGCACTTATTACAGAGAAAGAGAATCTTAAAAGTTTAGGTATGTATAAAACTGAAAGCTGGTTGAGTGGGCGCTGGATATTAAGTGAGAAGCCTTCTACTACTGTATTGTATTTTGGACCGTATCTTCACGACAGAAGCCCGTATTTTGCGACCGGCTGTGATAAATGTGTCATTCGACCTACCCCAGCTCCTCAAGGAAGGCCCATAGCGCCGTACTTTGGTCTGCATCCAGCAACCACAGGGCAGCTCCCTACTGATAATTACTTTGAGTTTGTTATAATTTTGCATTTAAATACCTCTGTTACTGAAAATATTAGACTTATTCTCAGTAACAGAAAATATATTTCGAGATTTTTTCTATTTAGTTCCTCAGTAAGTGAGACAATTTATCCACTTGTATATATTATTTTCCTCTTTAGCTAGACGTTACATCAAAAAAAAATAATAATAACCTGTTTTGGATAGGTTTTATTCTACAATAAAAAAATAAATTAATGTTTGTGTCTTTTTGTGTCTTTCAGAGAGATTTGAACAAATTGAATTGGAAAGGAAAAAGATAAGGCCTACAAAGAAAACCATTACTGGCCCTGTCATAAGGTAAATGGCCCATTTAGTTTTTTATCCAGTAGTTATACTAAATAACATACCCAATCAGTAGTTTTTGAGAAAATCGAGGACATAAACATATGTATGAATACAGAATTTACTTGAAGTTAGTAAAAGAAGCATAAAGGTAGCTCTTAGAAAACTTTATTGAAAATATGTATATACTGGCTACTTCCAGCGGATTCGTTCGCGTGAAAGTAGAAAATTGTGCCAAGGGAACATACTCCTGGAATAAAAAATACCCTATCTGCTATTTCAAAATATGGTCTAACCGTGAAAAAAGTTTCATTGAAATCGGTTCAGCCGTTTGAGCGTGAACAAGTACTAAACACGCACTCACATTCACAAACTTTCGCTTATATATAATAGTGTGATTTTGACACGTGGCTACAATGAAAGTTTATGCACACTGTAATATAAATCTTTGACCATTTTAAATTGCTATCATGTTGATTTTTAGATACCATTCGTTTGCTGTTCCCATTATTGAAGAAATCCCATCAGCAGAGGAAAAGTCTAACTCATTAGACGACCTGAACTTAAGTGATTTGATCAAAAGTGAAGAGGGTAAGGTGGATTAAAATATTTGATTGAGTGATGAGACCTTTAAAACTGCAAGATGAGGTTTGATGGTTACCATACCACTATGAATTATGCTGTATTTAAAGTCAAAGGTATTTATTTCTTAAACTTATTGGTTTCCCTAAAATATTTTAGCTCTACTAACACCAGGGGATTTAGAAATGCCAGATGTGAAAATGGAGTCTCCTGACCAACCCGCTGAGAAGTTGGAACCCGAAACTAAGATGAACGTGGACTTTATAGGGCCTGATGAAGAGGTCAATATTGAAAATGTTACGTAAGTATTTTGGTTAGTAGGTACTTACTTTGTTCCAAATAACATTAGTTTATGAAAACCTTTTATTACTGCCCATTCAACCGATTTTGACTTTTAACGTTGGTGGCGTGACTGGCGGCTGCAGTAAATAGTTCGTATTATAACTACTTGGAGTTAATGCCATCCTTATGCCTACGAAATAGGGGATGAAATCGGTTGAACATACATTAAAAAAGGTTTCTTTGAATTTCTATTGTTAACGCGAATAGGGTATAGTCAGTTGTGTATGACCAAATCTTGAAATTTAAGTTTAAAACAGCAGCAACAGACTGAGCTAAAAGAACGACGGCGAAGAAATTGTTGATGAAATTATTGTTTTTCATTTGTCATCATGATATATACTGGCGAAATAATTTACTAAGTTTTATCAAATAAAGTTAATGGCCAATTGCTACATTTAGACGAATTTATACATTTTTGCCCAATGTCTTTTTGGTTGTCCATGAAATGTTTTGCAGGTTCTTCCTGCCTCAAAAAGTTAAAACTATAATTGAACCGTATCTGTTCATTTGTAGTTATCGAAATGTAGTGCTTACAATTTTTTCATATATCTTTTCAGTAAACCAGAAGAAAAGCCAGCAAAGAAGAAAGAAAATGTAAAATACCATGAGCGGACTCTGCTATCATTTGAAAATGACATTAAAGACAAGGCATTCAAGTCTTGTTTCCCGCCGTCAAGGGTCAAGAAACGCAGAGAAATGCTGTGTGCTGTTACCAAGTATGCATCATTATTTTTAATTTTTTCCCTTTCTATTATTATTATTTTTCAAAATACCCAACTCTTTCTCGTATTCTTAGAGGATACTGGCCATTGAACCCCAGGAATAATAGTGATTGCCGCAATGGTAGCATAGCATCCTTTTTTTGATGTGGGATATCATCAAATAAATTCCATTGCTCTGGGCGGAGCCCGCTGTGTTCTCTTAGTTGCCCTTTGCCTTCCCGGGCCATATAGTAATTCTTTTGAACAATCCAGCAGACCGTAGAATGCTAAACCTGGAACTTGGGTTTATTATAATGTTATTACAACAGGTTTGCAATTGGACATAAATATAGTGAAATATGATATGCACTACTGTGCACATCATATTTCACTGTGTTGTATACAACTTAGTCTACCCTTTAGAGAAATATAGACCTAATTAGCGCGTATAAAAAATATATATAGCCTATGTCACTCAGGAATAAAGCAGCTTTCTATTGGTGAAACAATTTTAGCAATCGGACCAGTACTTCCAGAGATTACCTCCTACAAACAAAAAAAAATCTGTACTTTATAATATTGTAGATGACAAATCCTCGGCTTACCCAAAAAAATTTAACCAGCGACATTTTCTTTTCAGGAGGCCAGCTCGCTACATAGACCCCATAACAAAGCTTCCATACAGAAGCGTGGACGCCTTCCGGATCATTCGAGAAGCTTACTACCAACAGTTAGAAGCCAGAGGCGATAGGAATGACCCGCAGTTGGCGGCCTGGCTTCAATGGAGACGGGCAGACCAGGCCTCGACATACGTGCAGATCCATATTAAGTAATTGTTAATTGACTCAATTTTAGAGAATTTTCAAATCTAGTGGAAGGGGAAACTGTCAAGTAACAGAACTTATTCTGTGTAATGTGCACAATGAAATGTGACGTCATCGTTTGTATATAAGAGATAGCGAGATGTTCCTTTCGCGCCTACACTCTCTGCTGCTTTTTGTGTAACGACTGCGTTTCACAAAACGCAACCTTTTCTCAAAACACAGCCATTTCACTAAACTCAGCTGTTTCACTAAACTCAGCCGTTTCACTAAACTCTGCTGTTTCACTAAACTCAGCCGTTTCACTAAACTCGGCTGTTTCACTAAACTCAGCCGTTTCACTAAACTCAGCTGTTTCACAAAACCCAGCCGTTTTGTAAAACGGCGAATAAACGTTTATTTGCATGCTTATGTAATGAAAAAGGAATTTTAGTGTTAAGTTGTTTACGGGTTCAATTTAGTATGTATTATTTTTTGTAATAGTTTTAGTTTAGAACCAAGATTATGAAAACTAATCGTTATAATGCTTCACTTTATTAATATCAAAGTATTTATAAATTATTTTGATTTTAAGTAAGTAATATGTCGAACAATGCAGTAAAATATTGAACTTTAGTGTATTCCTTTTTTAATTTGACTGTTAGTAAGAAAAATAATAGCAACATTGTAAATATTACTTCTAATTATTTTTTGTATCAATATATAACGTTTGAAACGCCAAGTTTTGTGTTCTTATGATTTTATTGGTAACAATAATAATCGCCTTTTTTATTATAATATTACTTACTACTGCTAAGCATTAGTGTCCTGCGAGCAATGTGCCCTTAAGTTTGACGATTCTCAAAGTAGGCGCCAGATTTTGCCCATAAAATGCATAGGAATTTACTAATCTCTGCGTAGGCACCCCAAAAATAAACAGTGTTGGTCTGAATCAATGTACTGAAATTTGAAAAAAGATGATTGAGCACACAGCTTTTTCTTTCATTATTGTTTTTGAAATAGGGAACGTTGAAATAACTGTAAGAGGGTCCATGTATAGTTATCGGCAAGAATATTGAGCGCTCGGCGTCAGAGTGGGGATCGCTTTCCGCATTCCATACATTGGCAAGCCAATCGTTTTCGTTGTGAGATACATGCAGCAAGCGCAGGGACAGAATCACGGGTGACGTCTATGACACGATAGCGCGGCGAGCCAATCACTGACTTTCCGAGAACTAGCCGATTAAAGAGACCGAATATTTGACTTCAGCGCAACTCGAAGCCAGAGCTCAATATTCGTGCCGATAACTATACTATGACAAAACGTATAAAATGAGTAGACGAAAATAGACGAATTTTATTTAATGTAGAATAAATAGTTACAGCAAAATCTTAAAACTTAATTATTAGATTCAATAACTGTACAAAATTGTACAACACTAGCAATTACATTACGAAACAAACAGTAAGATAAACCTTTCGAATCAAATTAAAACAGTTTCTTACAATACAGAAATTACGAATACTTATTTTATTATACATTCAACATTTTACTAAATTAATTTCGTTTAGCCATGTAAAACATTATTCTATGTAAAAGACACTAGACTAGTCTATTGAAAAATTGTAAAAAAAAAGGAACAAAGCTACGTAAAAATGCGCAAAGAAAACAATTTAGCACTTGGTAATTTTTAAACTATGACTTAAAATATTTATCCTTAGAATCCAACTGAGTATTAGCTACGTTTTAGGTACTAGTAAATACTGTTATTACTATGATTATGACTATATTTCCTTCAACACATCAGATTTGAAATATTTGTCTTCAAACTTTCACAGTGAAAAATGAACTTCAAAAACATATACTAAAGGTCTACAGTGAATTTAGGATTTAATCGCAAGTCAGGCACACTGTTCCTCCGTGGTCTCGTTTTCTTCAATTCCTTCAATGAGATAAGACCAGATGCTTTAATGTCCAACCTCGAATGGTACTTCGAAGGATCAGTCGTTGGCAAATAAGGATACTCGCTAAGGTAAGTCTGTGCAGTCTTCACCGTATGCTCTTTCGCGAAATCTGGCAATTGTGACTCCGTGAATTCATACGAACTTATGTTAGTAGCAGCAATGTTTTCCATAGATCTGAATGCTTCTAGCACTGCCTTTTTATGCGGTATTCCCCTCAAACTACCCTGCCGACTCAGTTTTCCTTCAGTCACATCAGTGTATAAGTCGTCTACGTTGAATTTCTCTGATATTTTTACTAGTTTTGTGTTTGAACCGCTACTTCCTTGAGTTTCTTGCAATTGTTTCCATATCTTTGATATTTCTGTTGACGGCATCGAATGAGCCTTAACATTTTTCTTTACCCTCTTCTGGGGCCTTTCTACTTCAAGAGATTCAGTTGACTGCTTTCGCAAAAGTTGTTCACATTCATTCAGTTTTCGTGGCTTTTTTACTTCTCTAAGTTCTTCAATAGATTGAAAATATTCTTTTGCCAATTTGAATCTATTTTTATACTCTATGTGGGCTGGTTCAATTTCTCTCTCAGGAGATGACTCGCTTGATTTGTCTGGACTGCATTCTATGATTTCTAGTTCAATATCGGAAAGGCTTAGATATGTAGTATCTTTGCGTTCATTTGGTAATGTTTCAACGTCGAAAGATCCTGAAGTTTTTGTTTCTATACTTAAATTGCTAACTGTGTCTGAATCTTTGCTTAACCATAAATTTGTAGGAGTTACTCCTGGAGTGTTCATTCCTGATCCACAGTTCGAAATACTCCCTTGTTCGGCACCACGTCTTTGCACAGCATCTGGAAAATTAACAAAATTACTAACGTTTTTTATTTTCTTTCTTCTAAATACTTGGTAACATTTTTTCTAATTATACCCACCTGAAGTTATGCTGCAAGATGATGACACTTTCTGCGAATCAGCGGAACTGGTCCTAAATACTCGCTTGGCTGGTTTAGGCGCTGCAGCAGTCTTTGTAACGCTTTCGTAAAGCGATATAAAGCTTTTTACATTAATTTTAGGTAATTCGTCGCATGACTTGTATTTATCTAAACCATCGTCAGACGAGTCGTTTGGAAGTTTATTGAAAATGTCCATTTCTGATTTGCTAAATGATTTCTTTCGAAGAATATTGCCTTTATTTGTGATTGATTTACTTTCTCTATTTAAGTCTTCAACTGCCATCCTGACGTGCTCTTTTGGTTTCGGGGCTATACTTTGTTCCTTTACAGGTTCTACATAAAAGGTCTCATCGAAGGTCTTACTATTCGCACTAGTATGAGCCATTCTGGCTCTTTTATTTTTCAGATTTACAGCATCTGTTATATTTACATTAGAGGTTTCGTTGATACGGTTTTCCAGATTTTCAGGACGAATGATTTTCACTGGTGCTGCTTTTGGACTTTCTTCGAATGATACCACGTTTTTCTCACTTTCTCTCTTTTGACTTACATTTTGTAATGATTGGCTCTTCCTTCTGGCCCATGGTAACTCTTCCGTGTTTGATAAATTATGGAACAACGATATTCGACTAGATACTAAACCGCTCTCATGACATTCACTGGTTATATCGGCTGTTGGAATATCGACAGTAGCTGGTTTACCTAAGAATGTGTCAATTTTATTTAATATTTGCTGTCTTGATGTCCCGAAAAATCTTTTTGGACTCGTTTCAAATGCTTTGTAGACTTCTTCTGGCAGTTCTTGTTTAACTGGTGGATGCTCTACGCTTGTTGATGTCACGTTACTGTAATGCGTATCTACTTTGATTTCGACGGGAACTTTTTTAAAAATTGGAGATGATGTTAGTGTAGTAACTTTATTTTTAGGAGATTTTAATCTTAACGCAATAGCCTCAGTTTCTACCTGGTCCGTTTCTAATTTCTCATCCCAATATTTCTTCCATTTTCCGACTAACTTTTCATTTGTATCTACATCTGACGATTTTTGTTGAATGTGAACATCGGTTGAATGGACTGGTTCTTGTACTTTAATTTCTAATTCTTTGTCATCTACTTGATTCATAGTTTTAACTTGACTGTAATCCCCTGCACTTAGGAAATTCTTAACTATCTGTTTACCCTTTCGTTTGGTTAGTGAATCATGTTTTAATTGTTTGGAAGAAATGCGCTTTTTCTTTGGAAGTATTGAAGTCTCTGCTGATTTAGCCTCTATTTGTCGGATTCTCTCATCCCAGTATTTCTTCTTTTCAAGTACTATATTACTGCGACCTGTTTCACCGAATTGCGTTTCATCTTTATTTTCTTTGCCGTATGCAAAGGCTTGGTCGGTTTCAATGCGAAGGGGTTGACTTACTGAAACAGATTCAGTGACATTTGCCTGAACCTCAGAAATCGTTCCTTCTAATTCATCAACGTGTCTTTTCACATCTGTTACTTCAGACGCAGAATTGACACTATCGTCCTTGGTTTGTTTAACATATTCCACTTTCATGCTGTGAAGTCTATTCAATTCATTTGCAATGGTAATAGAAGTGGTTTCTGAATTAGGAAAGTATTCTTGGTACATATCGTTTAGTTCAGCAAATGCCACCGACACACTGTCAGCTTCGCCCTGTTTCGTACATGTATCAGTCCTCGATAGATCTTTTGTGCCTGATGATATGCTTCTGTCGCTTTCTTCAATGATAGGTGTAAACGTTGGTCGTTTGATTTCCCATTTATAAGGTTTTGGTTCTTCTTGAGTTTTAGTTGGTTCGATTTTTAATTCGTTGCACGTTTGCCATATTTCTCTTTCAGCTGGTCCCATATTCGATATTTCCTCTTGTTTTAATCCTAAAGTGTCGTCACTAGGAGAAAACTTCTGTTTACTAAGTGTCTCGGACAGAGTTGTGCTTTCGTTATTATTGTTATCTGGAGAACTGTTATTATCATCTATACTTACGTACGCAGAATCCCATATATCTTTTCTGGGTGTAAGATTTCTGTCTGAGTCAATCTGATAAGGTTCGAACTGGTTGTCGCTTGTGGTTGACGCATTAGAATTGTCTATAGTAGTTTCTGTTAAATTGGACTCTAAACTATGAAATGTAGATGATACGGCTGACATATTTTCGGTTTTGGTATCCTTCGGCAAGGGCGTGTTATTTTGCAAAGGCGTTACAGGCTCAGATTTAGGGGTTTCTTCACTCTTTTCCGAATGTATTTTTTTAGTTTGAATCTTTTTCTTACGTTTTTCATTACCTGGTATAACTAAAGCTTTTATTTCTGGTTCAGGTGAACGTGCTCGTAAAATAGGTGGCAAAGAAACAGGTGCTCCAATAATAAAATCTGTCATTGGTTTGGGCTGCTCAAAATGACCAGATTGGTGGTGATGCATAAAGAAAGGATTTACGAATTCATTGCCAAGTGCTTCTTCATCTAACTGTTCAGACTTCGGGTTTACAAACACCGATTCATCACGATTTACTTTTTCGCCTGAAATTATTTTGAAAACCGGTGACTTTGGCCTTTCATGTGCATTCGAGTCTGGTTTCACTAAACCTAAATTGTCTACCTCTACAAATGGGTTATTGTTGATTGGTGATGGCGACAGATTAGGATCGATTATAATAGTGATCGAACTGTCCCTTATTTCTTCATTTTGCGAGTTATTTGTTTCATATTCTGAAGTTACAAAAGGCCCCAAATTCTTAGAAGCGACGTAGTTTTCTTCAAACATTTCATTTAGGAAAGGATTGTTTGTACTTGAAGGCGTCATCCTGTCAACAGAAAAGTTATCTTCTTGATCTTCGCATGACACGTTAAATCCGTCTAAGCTATCGGGACTATCATTTCTTGTAGATTCCATCATTGGTATGTTTATCGTTACATCCTCAATTTCACTACCAGAATTGTTAGGTGCGCTATGGTAAGAAGTTGTGGATTTTTCTGCCCTTAGTGATACTGAAATATTTTCTGGAACAATGAACTTTTCTCGCAATTCTGATATTATGTACGGTTTTATGTTTGTTTCTGTAAGAGTTGAATTTACAATATCAGGAATCTCTTGTTGGCTTCTCGAGCGAATGTAATTTTCTTTCTTTGCAAAATGTAATTGCTTATCAGCAATGAGATCATTAAAGATTTTGCACACGCGATACATGGACAAGATTTTGTAAGCTGCTTTGTTAAATCTTTTTCTTTTCACAACTGTTAGTTCTTCGCTATTTTCGACGTCGGAATATGTTTCACTATGACAATTCGAGATATCATTTTCGGTATCGGTTGCCATTAAAAGCTTCGCTTCATCGTCACTTATTTTCTCCAAAGTACCATTTTCTTTTAGCAACATTTTCTCTGTAACGAAATCAACTATTCGTAGTACAACTTTTCTGTCAGTTTTGACGTCGACTATATCTATCTCTTCACCATCTTCCAGACAGAAACTATCTTGTTCTAGGATACTAAGGATATTGTTGGAGGCTGTTATTGTGAATGGTGAACCTACAATGCTCTGACCTCTGCTTGTAATTGAAACTAAGTATTTCCCTTCAATGTTTAACACGTAACCAATTTTGGCGTGATCAGTTCGAGCTTCCACTTCTATCTCAATATCATATTTCGTTTTCGGAATGTAGTAAGTTTTGTTCATATCGTTCTTTCCATAAGACCTTAAGTACGTTGCTCCTTGTGTTATTGGCAAAACATTCTCAGTGAAAGCTTGTTTCGATTGTAGGCCCAGGAGTTTTTGTCTGATCATCTGTGCTTTGCCAAGAATCGGCGGTAGCACTGTCATGCCATAAGTATCTCTAGGTCCCCTGATTAGGATAGTTATTTCTCCTGGGTCTAAAGCTTGTTGTGCTGTTGGATATATTTTGAAGTATGCTTTATGATTTAATTGAGCAGCTGTTAGTCCTGAGCCCTTCGCCACATAATCGAGAGTGAATTGTGTGGTTTCGGGTGAAGTTCTTTGAGAGACAGGTTTGGAAACGGGAGGCGTTAGTTTGGAGAGTGCTTGGCGGATGCGGTCTAAGTAAGTAGCAAGCTTCCATTCTTGGTGTCTGCTTAACGAATCGTTTGACTCCAGCTCTTGGCGGGAGAAGACCTGGAAACGAGAAAAATGCTAATTGAATGTCTTTAAGATATGAATATGAAAAATGTGACATACAGTTGTAAAAACTTTTAGCTTTGACTAAAGTCAAAGCGTGTTATTTTTGCACACGTTGTTAAATTACTTAGTAAGTCTTGTAATATTTATTTGGTAGTCGAAGAAGCTTCAATGCACGGCATTCAGGTCAGCATTCTTTAGATAAAACTAAGGATCCTACAAAGTGGGTAAGACTTCTTTTTCTTTGGAGTGATATATCATTTTGCGATTCCAAATGCCCGGCGTTCCCGGGACAGTTAGCACTCGGTAATGTTTACGAGTCTAGCTGACCTAATCTTTTCACCACGATGGTAAACGTGGTGGGTAAGACTAGGAAAATCAGATCATTTAACTTCGTTTGGAACGAAATATTAGCCATAAGCAAATGGAAAGACGGTAAAAGAGACTCACAGGTTCAACACCAAGATAATGATCGGCGATCGCCTGCGCATGCTTCAGCGACAGCCTCGTGGGGGGGTGCCCTGCGCAGGCACCTGGCAGGGCCGCGTCCAACACTCCGCACAGCACCCACCCGTGCCGCCACACCGTATCCAAGTGCTCCACTCTCACGGGACCTGCTTCGGCCAGCCATTGCAGCACGGACTGCTTCTGTTCCTCGCTTGAGAATACTACTGCGGAAGAAGGTTGCCATTGTGAGCCGTATAGGTTGACAAATACTGGTCAAAAAAAATAAATGTAAGAGTACATTGACACGAAAAGAAGAAGAATCATAGAGCAAGGAATTCCCATCCCTGGCAACGACTCGAGATGGAGATAAGTGACCTACTGAAAACCTACTAAAATTCATGTCGAGTGAGTAGGCTTGGTTTCAATGGAAAGCATTAATAGTAGGTGCCGTTTCTAGCAGCGACCGCCAATTCGGCAATTATCAATTATTTTTCAATACACTTCCCTACTCAAAAACCCGCACGCAATTTACTTTTTTATGCACTAGTACGGAAAAGTTGATTTGATTTTTATGCTCGTTTTTTAATTAGTTGAGCGAGTCACTCGATCGCGTTTGCCCAGTTTTTAATCCTAATTAAACACTTGCGTTATTGATGTCAACACTATGATGTTATTTTTGGCTAGTATAATGAAAGAACAAGAACAAAATAGATTTAATCTACCTAGGTAGTAAAAGAGTTGAAGATTTTTCGTCTCTTATCTGCCTATTATCGATAAAAGAAAATAATTAACCGAGATGACACGGAAGTCGGTAGATTGCTAATGCGATTAATGAATACAAGGTGACTTGCAAAACTATGACTACGACGAAGGTAAGTCACGAGGAAATCTTGGGGATGATCTTGATTACAATAATTAAATCAATTATTATCGTTTTCTTCATGTTACCTCAAGAAATCGATGGTAATTTTCTCATGATGAAGCAGGAAAGCCATTGATGGACGAATAATAGGGGTTGCCTCATCATCTTCCTAGAATTTTCCCAACTAGCGCGCCACCATTAGAGATTGCATCACTGTTTACCATCAGGTGGGATCGCAGTCAAGTACTAGTTTATATCATCAATAAAAAAATAAAAACTGTATCTGGGTCTACTTAATACCTGTTTCTTACGTGGAGCGACTGCCTATCAGACCTCCGCAACCCATTAACTAGACAATACGATACTCCTTGCATAGACTGGTGGTCAGACTTTCTGGCATCTGTGCGCTGAGTGCGAGTTGTTTTTATAGTACAATTCAAGAATGATGGCGGCCGTGAAGTTTGCGCAGAAGGCTGCGCAGTAACGTGTTTTAGGAACCAAATGACGTCGTGCATGTGCGAGAAGAGTGTGGTATGCGCGAAAGTTCGCAAAGGCTAACTTCACGCCCGCCATCATTCGTGAATTGTACTGTACGTTAACGCAATCGAAACGTTATCCGCGTTTAGCTTTCTGATTGGTAAAGAGCTTGGAGTGGGCCAATCGGAGCGACGAACGTCACAAACGTGTCGATTGCGTTAACGTAAATAAACTCGCACTAGGCACTCTGACTATAGTACAATTCACGAATGCTGGCGGGCGTGAAGTTTGCTCAGAAGGCTGCGCAGTAACGTGTTATAAGAACCAAATGACGTCGTGCGTGTGCTAGAAGAGTGTGGTGTGCGCGAAAGTTCGCAAAGGCTAACTTCATGCCCGCCATCATTCGTGAATTGTACTGTACCTGTATCGACTGTAAAAATCCTACCTACGAATGACAACCGGGACCAGCGGCTTTACGCGCTTTCCGAGGCACGGGGCAAAGTCAAAGTTAAAAATATTTTATTTCACATAGGCCTACATGGGCACTTATAAAACGTCAGAAGCCAGTGCACTAGTTAGTGCTAGAGCGTCTATGTTGTCCTAGATAAACTTAGATAAGTACACAGGTATGAATGGAAAATATTACATTGGTACCTGTTCGGTTTTGAACGCAACCTCATGCATGAGAGGCGGGTCTGGCCATCATGACGCTAATGATATTACCCACCTACTTTATTTTTCTTAGTAAGTAAGTACATCGTAATATAATTGCAAAAGCAATTAATCTAAGGCAAAGATAAAAACAAAAAAATACTTTACTTAGGGCCTCTTTATTTGTCGGTGGGGTTACCAGATAAAAAAAAAACCAAAAGTCCGGAGAAAAGGCCTGATTTCCATTGAAAAATCCTGAGAATTTTCACAGTTTGAGTTCTTTTGGCACACTGCGGATCTAACTCATGCGTTGCACATCGCACACAAAGAGGTGGGGGTGGTAACGGAACTCCCCCTTTATTAAAGGAAAATTACTTTTAGTTTATTTAACTTTTAAAAATACTGTATTTAATACTGTATTTTATTAAAAATTCTAAAAATCTTGAGATTTCATGAGATTTGTAAAATCCGGTCGCTATCTTGAGAAGAGTCCAAAAATTCTAAAATCTCATGACAAATCCTGAGATATGGTAACCCTAGGTACAGAGCTAGATTGAAATTTTTTTCCATTAAACTATTACCTAATTCAAACATGTAATGTAACATACCAATCGGACAAAATAAATAACCACTGACTTCGTTCATTAAGAACACACTTGAATAACAACTTTACACTGAAGTTAAAAATAAAAGTCACCACTTTTATAACCACATAAGCTGCTATAAAGTCCGCTATCTTTTAAAATTACTACATTTTGAGTCGTGCACCAACGAAAGTCTTTATTCATTTGACAGTGCGAAGAGATTAGACAGAAACTGGTAATAAAGTAAGTGAAATTTAGATATATATAAGTAGAAACTGACTGACTGACTTACTGAGCACAGTCGCTACTACTGGGACTAGGAACTTAAATTAAATTTTGCACAAAGTTTGCTTCATATGACGTAGACGACCACTAATAACGGTTTTTTGAAATGTAAACTTTTTAGGAAGTAAAAATAGGGAATTTTGTATGCATACAAAATCTCTTTCCATATGCCAATATTGGTACTTGAAAGTTAACAGAAATGGTTACCTACTTAAGAAAAAAATAAAGCTTGACATTAAGTATTTGTTTTTTTTAAAACTACCCCCATTGTAATAACTCTGGGAGATTTAAAGATTGCACGGAGCCTTTATTTCTTGGGTTATTAATCTTGAAACTTAGCACAGTCTAATAAAAAAAAACTGTCATTTAGTTTTTCAAAACTACCCTCGAAATATGGAGTAAAACTTTTTATTCATTGTAGGGAATGAAGTTGCGGGCACAATACTAGTTGTGTTATAAAAACAATTTTGATACATACGAGAACGGTTTACATGTGAATGTCATTAAGTTTTTCAAAACTACCCTCCAAATAAGGAGTAAAACTTTTTATAACTAGCGATTGAAGTCGCAGGTAAAGTCTAGTTGTGTTATAAAAACAATTTGATATTATACGAGATAAAGATCAAGGCAAAGGTTAACGGTTTACATGTGAATTGTTGGTAAAAGTGCGCATAAAGCTGTGTGCACATTGAAAGTGATGGATGGTAGAGAAACTGACCGCTGTAGATATTATGGAGGAAGATAAGCGGATTAGAGAGCTTATGTAGGTAACTAAGTGAGAATTTATTCATTAAGTGGTTTTTAAACATTAACTAGTCATTGCGGAGGAGCTACAGAGAGGCGACCGCAGAGAAGGTGGTGTGACGATCTGATGATGTTCGCGGGGTAAACTTGACCAGATGTTGGCTTATGACTAAAATGTTGGGAAGACACCTTTGTTTAGCAGTGTGACACAATGTGGGCAACAAAAACTAAGTAGATACTTAAATAATTAAATGGCAGTTCACACATATTATTACTTATTAACCATATTTCTGGGCCCACTCTCCTAGAGAGAAAACCTGAGTTCCAGTAGGAACATTAAAAGGCTGATTATGCTTTATGATAACTATATGACATTCCTCACTTGGCCAACATGCACACAAACGTGGGAGTTTTTTGAAATAGTCAAACTATTTAATCTTAGTAGTAAAATTCCAAATATTTTTTTGTAAGTAAATTAGGTAAATTTTTGTGGTCCTGGGACCACATTAAAAATTTAAATCGCCAGTTTGATCACCATTCTTTCATTCGTAATCATAAAAACAAACGCTAATGTGAATATTATTTATTGAGACCTTACTTAAATAATAACAAGACCTATTCTAATAAGTGTAGGACTAATTAAAAATTTGTGGCGTATAGAGTTGATACACAATTACCTATCAGCTTCCTTTTACTCTTTATAAACTGAGCCATATGTGCTCTACGATAGCAACTAAAAATGTGAAAAGAACGTCATCAAAGAAGACCTTTACCGTCCCAGTCTGTGTACTCCCATCCTAAATTTCGCTTTCAAAAGATACTAGGTCGAGATAAAACTCTGTACCAAATTCTTTGAACAATAAATAAACACGTGGCAACTGCTTATTTAGGTAAATTTTAGCTTTTATGAACTCTGGGAAGTATTCTCACGTTTTTTTTCCGAATAATATAACAATAGATGATAAAGCGATAAATGTCGGAAACGAGCTATGCTTGATATTTTTATTTGGTATTGTAAAAATTGAAGAAAATGCCTTTATAACTTCCACATTCATACAATTTTTTAAACATACGTTATGTAATTAGGTAGGACCGGTAAATCCGCTTAGAAACAAGGAAGGACGTTTTTCAGTAGGAAATTCTTAAATGACTCCTCCCGCTTTGGGTAGAGCGAGAAAGAGAGAGAGTCAGACTTTTACTGACTAAACCCCAATCGTGTTCTTTGAATTACTCTTCGCGTTCCAGTGTACAGACTGATGACCTCGGTAAATGTCGAGTACCTTTGGAATAGATCCATTTGATTGGATTTAGCTACAAACTCATAAAATCTAAAAGGATTTTAGAATAGGATTAAGTAGGAATTATTGGTTGTCGTACGTAGTTAACAGTCTACAGATGTCAGACGCCAGAAAACCTAATTGTTGGTCTATACAAGGAGTATCGTGTTGCTGATTAACTGGATTGTGGAGGTCTGATTCATTGGGGCCGAAAGATTCTGGAGTGGCGACCGCATACCGGAAGACGCAGCCTCGGAAGGCCTCCTACAAGATGGACCGATGACCTGGTAAAGGTTGCGGGAATCCGATGGATACGGGACACACAAGATCGATCATTGTGGCGACACTTGGAGGAGGCCTATGTCCAACAGTGGACGTCTATCGGCTGAAATGATGACGATGATGATGGAGGTCTGATAGGCAGTCGCAAAACACAGGTCCGCATCCGGTTACACGTAGACTGGAAATCAACCCAAGCTAGCTGGGAAAAGACTAAGTGTCCTGCCAGGCTGAAAGAGCGGGTGAGCGCGCGACGCGGCAATCTCAAACATAAGAACTTCATTTAAGTTTCCATAGTGGAGACGGGGGCGCGAGAAGCGGCGCGGGTTGTTAAACGTGGGACGTGCGCGGGCAACTCACGCCTTAGGTCGTTCATAGAAGTGGCCACAGTGTGTGTGTGGAGTACCAGCGGAAATTTTGTCCCTATACTCGCTCCGCGCTGCCAATCTGGTCAAGAAAATCGGGCGCGTTCCCGCACCATCGCCTCTCCCCACACCCCGATGCCAGTCTGGCCGAACAATAAAGAGATGATGATTAAGTTTGAATTTTAACCATCGGATTTTTTTTAAGAGTTGTAAAGATGGGTAACAGATGTGAATCTAGATAGACTTAAGTGTTTTAGCTGAATGATCTCTATCGTAGCTTAGTCAACGTTGGTTAACCGTTCCAACAGAACCGCTCTGCGTAAGATTATCTAGTTGGCTGAACTCATCAAAATTATGAACTGAATATGATGTTGATGATTCTACAAGATTTATTGTTGGTTATAGAGATTGCGACGGTTCCGTCCAAGTTGGTAGGTAAATGCAGAGACTACAGGGCTGCGAGTTATTCGAAGGGGTTACCGTAGCCCTCGCAAAAATCTCAGCAAAACCGTAGGGGCTCAGCAGGGTTCGAAGCTTACTGGGGCCATGGCTTTGCTTTAAAAAGGGAGACCCAGGATCTTGAATGCAAGACAAAGAAAAAACATAGGTTTGGGTTTTTTCACGCCCTCCCGTTCTGCCCTAGACCGAGAGAACTCATTGAATGATTTCCCTTCTAAAAAAAAAGTCCTCGCATAAATGGCAACTGAACGAATACTGTGGGTTTTAGTCAAAAACAAGATGTAGAGGCCTATGAAAGATGAAAGAAATGGAAGGAGGCCTCTGCCCAGGAGTGGGATAGTCCAGGTTTGAACAAAAGGGTTCATAAGAAAGGTACTTACTAGCTCTAAAAGCCGAGTCGATATGCTTCAGTATCTTGAAGAGGAAGCTCTGCTGACCCCAGAAGAGTGTGAGGAGAGTGGCCGGCGCGAGGTACCGCAGCGTCGTCAGTATGGCGTCCAGGGCAACAGACCACATGCCTCGATTCGCTTCGAACTCTGGATACTCCGGTATCGTGAACAACCCTGGAAAATAGAGGAGTTTGTTAAGTTTTTGGACGACAACGGTAGTTATGGCACCTGTCTCTCATGTATGAGGTTGCGGGGTATTTAAGTTAAGAGTGAATAGGTTACTTCTAGGCAAGCGTGCTCCATCGTCGGCTACATCATCGGTTGAGATAGTGGTCAAACGCGAAAATGAAACCGGGCAAGTACCAATCGGTCTTTGACAGTCGTTACAAGCAGTCAGACGCCAGTAATTCTGACCATCAGTTGATCCAAAGAGTATTGTGTTGCCCAGTAACAAGGTAGTGGAGGTCAGATAAGCAGTTGCACCATGTAAAGCAGGTGTTCAGCTGCATCCGGTTTGAATAGAAGCCGACACCAAGCTAGTTGGGATAAAGGTTAGAGAGATGCTAGTAGCCACCTGGCTACTTACTGGTCTTTCAGTTGAAATTAACTAATGAATGCTGAATGAACTGGTCCATACCACATTGATCAGCCCGCTGTGGTTCTCACATTCAGCTGATTCAGGGTGTTACACTGTCAACTTTGTGGGAGGCCTTCCAGCAAATAGAGACGATGATAGTATATTTTGTGTAATAAAAAAATACCTGAGTTGCCGGATTTATTTCATAAGTCTCCAGGTTTAAAACTTAGAATAGATGGCACACATTGTCGATGAAACACTGGGCTTCCGAATTTCTTCTGTGGAATGTTTTCTTCCACAGTTTTCGAAGTTTAACTCCAAATAGTAACATGAGTCCATGTATTTTTGCAGGCAACGTCTATGCAGCAGAACATATTAATTTAGTATGCACAAAAAAATCGCCTGATTACAAGAAATTTGACAGCTAGTTGACAAATTCTTTGTAGTCACCAAAAGTCACAGAGTAAATCACTAAGGGCCTGTCCGCACAGCGGTATTTTTTTTCGTTATTCTGTAATACATTCAATCTTATGGAAGATTCCGCACAGGCGATAAAAAAACGCACGATAAAAAATTCTGTGATTTCGAGCAGATTTAACGCGGTACGGAAATAAATCCGCGCGGTGAAATATTGCTGTGCGGACAGGGCCTAAGTGCTAGCCAGGTTCTAGCCAAGGAAATCCCATGAAAGTTCTTTGGTTTTTTCTCTCTCTCCATCAGGTATGAGTAAGTGACAGATTTTTTGTATCCCCTTGTACCTATTACCGGGTGGTTTCGTTTAAGCCAAGGTATCTTATAGAGGTCATTGCCGCTTCCCTAACATCTTTTCGTAAGAACCCAGACAACAAATACTTACCTATTCATTATTTAGGACCCATAAAAAAAAAAATTGGATACTTTTTTATAAGTACATTAAAATCGTCCCGATTCTAAGTATATGTACCTACCTACTTAGAATCAGATCAACTTGTGTTCCTGTATTTTTTTAAGTTAAGAAAGATCAAATTGTTATTATCATTGGCCATGTTGAAGCGCTAACACTAAGTATAGAATATAATTAGAAGGATTCCAATTTCCGGAAAATGTCTAAGGAAAAACGGAGTATAATGTAGAAAAATGCTATTCTAAGATTCCTTGAAATCATTAAAGAACTTACTGCATTGTAGTGCTTGTAAGAAAGTCCTTATGCAGCAGAGAGTACTGTATCCCCGCTCTAGACATTCTAGACACTATTAGGGAGGTCATTACTTTTAATGTTCACATTAGTTTGGTCTGTCATAGCTGTAACAGTCGGAATGAGGACTACCGTTTTTGTACTTACCAGTTGACAAATATATTTATTATTTTGGTGGGATTCAGAACAGAGAATAAAGTCTCACATACATCTCTTGCCAAGGGAGGATACTCCGACCAGACGCGTGTTATGTCTGGTGGGCAACTGCCCGGCAAAAATGTGACGCCATAGATGTAGTTACATTATATATAGGTATGTCGGCTCTGGAGTCCGAACACAGTGGAAATTATTTCCAGAACCCCTATTTTGTGGGTGATGTACCACTTGCTACCAGAAATTATTACACACAGTGTTATTCCATTTTGATCGCCATCTATTCATGCATAATCTATAAATAGTCTGTACAATATTTCCTTAAATTGAGTGACATTTTGGGGTATAAACAAACGCTCATAACTTTGCTGTTTATGAATATTATGTATTGATTGTATTACTTAAATAATAACAAGATCTTCTCTTTCCCTTTAAATATTCAAAACAGTCTAGTTTTGAATGAAATGAAAGATAGAATTAGTTAATTTTGTACGTATGTACAAAATTTCATAAACTATCATGAAAAATCACAAAGTTTTTTTTTGTGGTGGGAAAATCATCTAATGACATGCCCCGCTCTTGGGCGGAGCGGGAGATAGTGTCAGACTTTTACTGACTAAAAACCCACTCCTATTCTTTCGTACCGATAGCGTTATAAGCTTGTCATGTCAGCAAAAATACATAGTCACCGGGCCATCCAGGCGACTGAGGGGTTGTTTTGCACTTGCACCTAGTTGTTTGCTGGTGCCTCAAGCCCATTATGTCCTGCCGTGACCTGTGTTGTACCCGTGCCAATTTGTAACCATTTTAAAATATTTTTGGGAAAAAATTTAACATGGTGTAAAAGCTATTGGAATCCATTCAATTACTGATTCTGAATAATCCATATTCAGGTTTCGTATAAACTAAAAAATATGTTTTATATTTCGTATACTGACCAATGCTTCGCGGGTGATGCTCTTTGAAAACATTTTCCTGGTAACGTCTGACGAGGTCTTCGATGCTGTCCGACATTTTCTTTCTACTTCTTTGACTCCATTATTGTGTTACTTTGATGCTATGAAATCCTTATTATTGATGGATAATTTCAGTATTAAGTATTTTAAAGTTCGTGTGTTGGTTTTTGGTCGTAGATATGTACTTAGGTAATTATATATTTTATATTTTCTCGGTATTAATAGTACTAAACTTTGTTATAATAAACATATTATAGCAGCCTGTGTTATGGATCTTTTACGAAAGTTACCGGTAGTTAATATTTAGGTATAAGTTTACCGACATATAGATTGCATTCTCTTTTTTTTTTTTTTGGGAAAATCATCCAATGACATCCGCGCTCTTGGGCGGAGCGGGAGATAGTGTCAGACTTTTAATGACTAAAAACACACTCCTGTTCCTTGGCTGCCTTTCGTACCGGGGCCGAATCTTCCTTTCAGAAGTAGACCCTTGGCCCAAACAGGCTTCCACCCTGCTGGGCCTCTACAGTTTGCTGTCAACTCATCGAGACGCGCGTGGAACGATATGCGCCGTACCACCGTACCGTCGGACGTATGTATACCGGACGGTCGGAGGGTGAGCTACCCATTGCTCGTCATCCGATATATTGTGATATCGAAAGGAGATCGCATGAGTTGCTTTTTTTTATAGCCGACGAACTGGTTTTTAAAATCTACTTCGAAGGATTATGCTGTTCTAGAATAGGTTTGAAAATTTATAGAAAAAAGAAAGTGTGTGGTTTTTTCAGTGTAGAAGTGATCTTTGTAAGAAAACGTGTGCATTCAGATAAGTTAAATATAATAGTGTGCCGGCCCGAGTGTTTTATTCTATAAGAAAAGTCCCTACACGAGCCTACCGTGAGCTGAGCATCGTTACAATATATATGTCCGATAGATCTCTGGTCTGGTGTGTGGTGTGTGTGTGGATGGTCTGTGTTATAGATCTTTTACGAAAGTTACCAGTTAATTCATCAATGTTTACCGATACGTAGAATGTATCCTCTTTATCTAACTAGACATTACACTTCACAATAGGTATATATAATAATAGCGAAAGTTTGTAAGTGTAGGTGTGTGAGTGTATTAAGTTTGGTACTTCATCACGTTCGAACAGCTGAACGGATTTTGATGAAACTTGACACACGAGTAGACCACTTTTTTTCCAAGGAGTATGTTCCATTGGGATAATTTTCCATATTTTATTTTTTATTTTTTTCGGGACGAAGCAGCTAATTTAAAAAAAAAGACGTATCGTAAAGTTTGTTAATCGTAGATTATTGGTATATCTACTTATTAATTTTTCTCAAAATATCAGATTTTATCTTAAAAAATAGTCAATTAGACAATTAGCGGAATCGCCACCAGTTTTAAGCAATCCATTTTTTAATTTGACATAATCAGTATAATCAATCAATAGATCAATCACTATTACATAAATTCTATAATTGGATTCATAGATAAATTAAATAGATGACCTATTAAGGTAGATAATATCTCATCAAATTACTCAATTTCATTAATATTTTTAAGGGTTCCGTATGCGATGTGTACTTAACCAACAGAACCCCTAATTATTTTTTTGGCGCAAATGTATGACATACAATGTTACTTTTTTTTTTGTTTGTCTTAACTTTTTGTTGTCTCCAATGTTTTGTGCGTCAAAATAAATACTTTTCTTTCTTTCTTTACTAAGCCTCCTTTGTCAGTCTTTCTGTCAGCGGGCTGTATCTCAAGAATCATTATAGGTAGACAGAAATTTTCAGAGTCTGTGTTTTCTTTTGCAAAAATACATGACAAGAATACCGACAAACTATTGGCTCGATGTCAATGCTCAAGACTAGACGAGTGCCTCACTGCCGATGATTTTCTTGGTTCGCGTATAGACGGGTATTTACGAATGGACTAATTGAAAAAGTTCAATAAAAACCTATAATACAATATTGTTTCAAGTGTTTAGAATAAAAATGAGAAAATGTAGATATATCTTATGTTACAAAACACTCAAAAGAGTATAGTTCTCAAGATGAGGCACCTGGGTGTGTTAAAAGTGATATCATAGTGATAACGCGGCTGTAGATACCTATAAGTTATCGAGATGAGTAATGGACAGTTACAGATTACATCATTTTGTAAACAACACGTTTTCCATCCGTGAAACGAAACGAAGTTTTTTTTTGTAGGTAAGAAAATCGTCCAAGGTCATCTCCCTCTTGGGCGCAGCGGCAGGGTATGTCAGACTTTTACTGACTAAAATCGCACTCCTGTTTCTTCATTGCCTTTCATACCAGGGCCGAGTCTTCGTTTCAGAAGCAGACCCTTGGCCCCAGTAGAACGAAACGAAGACGGCTCTACACAGAAGAATCATTTAGATACTGATGTGACCTTGGTATGATTCCCAGGTTGGACAAAGTATTATAGTTTTCCATCTGGAATTTCTCAGTAGCGGCAAAGAGTTTGAATGTGTCCACAGTTTATGTCAATAGCCACCTTCCTTGGTACATAGGAATCACCCTGTTTTTAATAGGAATTCATCCCCTTTCGCTCTGGGTTGGGCGAGACCACCTGTAGTATTTCACTTGACTTTTGCGTTCTAAGTCCACGGTTATTCTTTCGGACAATCCCGTAGCCAGTGGCGGAACTATAAGGTGGCAAGTCTGGCAAAATGCCACGGGCCCCCGGCCTCACGGGGCGGGGTCTAAGAGACCGAGAGTTCAGGAAAAGTAACCCAACCTAGGTACATATATAAAAAAAAAAAAAAAATCACTACGTGACAATTTTTCTGGGGCCCCATCCAATGAATTTGCCACAGGCCTCAGATGATATCGTTAGGCCACTGCCCGTAGCCTTGTTGGTACTAGCTCTAGAGGGCCCCATCTACTTTGCTGACAGCTTTTTGAAGTGCGCGAGATCCACAACGAGCCGTAACAGCAGGATGAGTTACCTAACTTCTACCTAAACCTTGTACAAATACAGGCGGGGCAATATGAAGGTGATCCAATACGTCTTTCAACTTCCATGTTTGAACCACTGTCATTTTGACACCTGTCAAAAATGACAAGTGATGCATACGTCTTATGTTAGCTTAAAAGAATACATTTAATTTTGTGATTTGAATCGCTAGATCCTTGTAGCCACTCAATGCGTTAAAATTGTTCAACCGTTCTATTTAGAAATACAATAATTCGTGTCGATTTTTTCAGGTAAATTACGATTAAATCAATCAACTTTCTGCCAATATCACGCTTATGTTCGGATTTTTCTTAAGAGATTTGTATAAACCAACAGATTTGTAACGTTGGAGCACATTTAAGTTTTTGTTGAGATTTCCTCCTAATTTGGTGAAAAACTTCGCTAACGACTCTCCGTCTAGCAACTTAACCTTTTTGACGCAGCCGTGAGACACATAGCTATAATGTTATTGTTTTTTGAATAATTGTTACTTTTTTTTTAATTTACAGTTTTTAGAAATAAATATTTTTCTTTCTTTCTTTTCTTTCCTCGACAGCATAAGCTGCTGCAAAATGTAGATGCCGTGATTGGACAGACATAAACTTTCTTAATAAATGTATAATAAAAATAACTTAAGTGGCAATGGGTAGGGCACATTGCACGTAGAACAGATGGTCGATGGGGACGAAAGGTTCTGGAGTGGCGGCCAAGTACTGGAAGACGCAGCGTTGGACGACTTCCAACAAGGTGGACCGATGACCTGGTCAGGGTCGCGGAATCCGATGGATGCGTGACGCACAGGACCGGTCGTTGTGGCGACGCTTGGGGGAGGCCTATGTCCAACAGTGGACGTCTTTCGGCTGATATGATGATGATGAAAAATAACTAAGATTTATTGCAGTTTTGTATGATTGTTTTCAGTGAAAGATATATCATCATTTACTTCATCAATAATGATCAATTCTAAACGAGCAGTTTATTAACTGCAATGATGACCTACAATCTAGATCGTAAATGCATAAGACCTTGATGATGAACTTCGTGATTTATTTAGAACATAGATTGGTTTCAATTGAAATTAGGGTTACCAGATAAAAAAATTAAAAGTCCGGAGGAAAGGTATGATTTCTTTTGAGAATTTTTTCTCAAACGTACTTAAGAGTTTAAAAAAGTCGTAATAAGTATTATCGTTATTATACACTGCGGATCGCTCAAGCGTTGCATTTCGCACTTTTTCACACAAAGCGTTTTTTGATTGTGCAATTATATTTTTAGTTATAAAACTGTATTTTATTAAAAATTCTAAGAATCCTGAGATTTCATGAGATTTGCAAAATCTAGCCGCAATCCTGAGAAGAGACTAAAAATCTTTTACTCTCAGGACAAATCCTTAGATATGGTGACCATAATGGAAATGGAAAAACAATATGGTGTGCTATTGTTACGTAACGTTTAGCAGTTATTTAAAAAGTAGATACCAATATACTTCATGGATTATAATCGCGTTTTATTCATGTGCGAAGGTCATGGTTAGCTACGGCTGAAGAATGTTGTTATAAACTACCTACCTATTGACGACTACAGTTCTAATCGATTAAAAATAAACCTACGAAAATCGATATTTTACTTTTTTACTCGACAACTTTTTCTTCTAGAATTTAAAAAGCACGCAACTTGTTTAATATAACGCGCTTCCGGATCAAACCACGCGTTACGATAATAACAAAAATTAATTACCTGAACACAATACTGTTATCTACTCACCAATAATCGATTTTATCACTATTTGCATTTTATCACTCATAATTATCACATACGAAATAACGGTCTGTATCAAAGGCATGGCGCGGTGACCATTACTATCAACGAGCCGTTTTTTATTAGCCATCTCTGTAAATATCTTTTTATCTAATCTCGGCTATGACTGTATGTATGTCTAGTATTTTGTCATCCAAACTAGTGTTAGGAAATTCGGGTGTGTGTTTGTTTGTGCCTTGCTTCTAACCTCGGAAATTCTTGGACTGATTTTGAAAATAGAAAGTGTTGTTTATTCTGAAAGGTTCACGATATACGTCTAACTGGCCTGTTGGTCTAGTGGTTAGTGGCCCTGACTGCTATGCCAGAGGTTGTGGGTTCGACTCCGACGCAGGACAAATGTTTGTATGAGTGCACAATCATTTGTTCTGTGTCTGGGTGTAATTTATCTATTATGTGTGTATTTAGAAATATATAAGTATGCTTATCAGTTGTCTAGTACTCATATCACAAGCTGATCTGCTTAGCTTGAAACTAGATGGCGTTGTGTGATAGTTGTGAAAAAAAATGTACACATATAATAAATCTAAATCGCATCACATACAACAAAATATACAAAATCGATGTAGATAACGTTTAAACATTAAAAGTAACTTGATATATTATGTAGGTAGGCTTTGTTTCATCGCAATTATATTTTGAAAGATATATACTACATTTATTGACTGTTACGGGGTACGAAGTTCGCTGGATCAGCTAGTTTTTAAAGCACATTATATAATCGAACATTATTATACTGAAACAATTTTCCTGCTACGGTCTTTCAGTCCGATTATAATTTTGACGTCTTCAAGGCTACAGAAAGAAAGAAAAATAAGAACACACACACGAAGAAACACCATCACAGTGAATAGGCTCTTAATAAACTAGCGTGCTTTACCATCAACAATAGCATCTTTGCTTACCATCAGGTAGGATCGCAGATCAGCACTAGTTTATAGATATCATAAAAAAAAAAAATAGTAGAAAATCAACCTGTAACTACCTACTGATCTGAGTGGTGTGAGAGGGATTGTCAGACTTTTACTGATTAAAACCCACCTGAGCACCTTTAGTTACTCTTTGTGTTCTAAGGTCACGGTAATTCTTTCAAACGCCAAATAGTTAACTTCGGTAAAAGCTAGACTATATTTTTAAAATGGATAACGGTAAAATGGGGTTAATAGAAACAAAACTTCAAAGGGTATTTTCACGATATTTGAATATTTTTTGCAGCATTCAACTATATCAATTTATTAACCTTTCAATCGTGGAAATTACAGACCGAACGTTCGCTTGGGGTTTAATGAATTAATGAATTGATATTTTAAAACGTCGGCGTCGATGCTTTGTTAAAAGTCGATTATATGGTATCAAAGTGAAAACAAAACCAGAGTTTTGTTTTTAGTCACCCCTGTGCGCTTCTATTCACCCCTGTGCGCTTCTATTCACCCCTGTGCGCTTCTATTCACCCCTGTGCGCTTCTATTCACCCCTGTGCGCTTCTATTCACCCCTGTGCGCTTCTATTCACCCCTGTGCGCTTCTATTCACCCCTGTGCGCTTCTATTCACCCCTGTGCGCTTCTATTCACCCCTGTGCGCTTTTATTCACCCCTGTGCGCTTCTATTCACTCCTGTGCGCTTCTATTCACCCCTGTGCGCTTCTATTCACCCCTGTGCGCTTCTATTCACCCCTGTGCGCTTCTATTCACCCCTGTGCGCTTCTATTCACTCCTGTGCGCTTCTATTCACCCCTGTGCGCTTCTATTCACCCCTGTGCGCTTCTATTCACCCCTGTGCGCTTCTATTCACCCCTGTGCGCTTCTATTCACTCCTGTGCGCTTCTATTCACCCCTGTGCGCTTCTATTTACCCCTATGCGCTTCTATTCACCCCGTTTTACGGTAGTTCGGTAATTTTCAGGATATTGTTTATAGTTTAACATTGACAGTTATCAAGCTACTGTACATAATTAAAAGGTGTCCGGAAAAACCTTGTACAAGTAAGTAATGTATAGATGTAGCCATACTTACTCTTGAAGCGCCATCTATTTCGCCACAAAGGAACTAACTTGCATTGCGGTATCAAATTTTTCCGCCGCGAGCGTGCGTGTGAGAAAGGATAATTTTATTTTATTAATTGTAAAAATAGATAGATAAAATAGATACTTTTCGGTCGATTTACATAAACTTTAATTTATTCTGTCTTTTCAAATAGTATGTAGATAAGTCCTTAATTGCTAGGACTGCCGAATTGATCCCAAGAGTTATTGCGATTGTTCTAGGGGTCACTTTCAAAGGGTAACTGAAGGAACACAGGTGAGTTTTAGTCCGTTAAAGTCTGACATATCCACTCGCTCCTTTTAGAGCGGGAGAAGTTATTTGATGATTGAAAAACCTCCAAAAAGTACAATTAATCAGATTAAAATGCTTTTAAAAATGAAACATAAAAGCGACACCATGGGAGGATATTAGTATATACGATAAAACAAAGCATATAAATGAATCAGTGATAATGGGTGTATTTTTAATCAGTAAATAAACAGTACAAGTACCTACCTTCATTATACACGCTAATGAGATAGGATTATCTAAATAATTTATCGCTTAAAACCGTCATTTTAAAATGTTATATTTATAGAGTTGATATAACTAGATATTGCTAGTAATGTAAATAAACCAGTACCTATTGTTACAGTTTTTCCGCTTTTATCGGCTATTTTCCTAGCGGTATAACTTACAAGATAGTGATAACAAATGTTACAAATATGTATTAGTGGCAATCTAGAAGTGGTGTAGAGACCCAACAGGATCCCGTATCAAATACAATTGAGGATTTTTAGGGTTCCGTACCTCAAAAGGATAAAACGGAACCCTTATAGGATTACTTTGTTGTCCGTCCGTCTGTCTCTCTGTCAAGACCCTTTATCTCGGGAATCAGTATTTAAAAATGTAATGGTTAGCGACTGTTACAAATATAAAAGAAAGAAAGAAGAAAGAAAAAACTTTTATTCGTACCTCACACATACAGTAATAATATGGCTAATTATAGTAATAATTTTATCAAATTTTACCCTGAATAAATATATTATTTATTCAGGGTAAAATTGGATAAAATGGTTATATAAAATCTTAAAGAGTAGGTAATTACAAAGTTAAATGCTATGTTATGTACCTGTACTAGGATAAACCTATTATGGCTGGATATTGACGATAAGTTTATCATATTTTAAGATGAAATGCTTCTTGCATGTCTTGAAGGTAAAGATAACGAGATTTATCGATAGAGTGGTGTCTCTATCGATAAATCTCGCACTGTAACGCGAAATGTCATGTTTTACTTATATGTTCAGCTGTTTGAGTTCTGCGATAATATCGATATATCGATATTTTATTAACAGCCCTAGCGCCCCGTACCGTAGACAAAACAGTTCTGTCTAAGACGTCTCAGTCTAATACGTCTTAGACAAAACTGTCTTGTCTTAGACGTCTCAGACTTGTCCGAGACGTTTGAGACAGTTCTGTCTAAGACGTCTTGTCTCAAGTGTGTGCAGGCCCAAAGAGTGGGTTCGTTGCAACGACCTTATAACCACTCATGCTTGAACTACCTAGCGCACTAAAACTATTCTCTCTTCAATTAGGCGAGGGACGGGGGAGCGGGGTACGGCGTTCTGATCGGTTCTGATAGGTACAGAGGAGCGAGGTTCTGCGTTCTGATTGCTCGAGACTATTTGGAATTATTCTGTAGAGACCGACATCAGGTCTATAAGTCATATGTGTTGACAGACATGCGTCGCCTGTTATTTGACATCTAGTGACTGTAAGGTCAATGGTTTGTTGTTGTTGTTGTTGTAGTCAGTGAAGGTCTGAAACCCTTTCTCTGTCCATCCAGAGCAGGATAGTTCTTGGATTATAACCTCACCAAATAAAAACGATGCGGTACAATTTTTGTCTACGCCAAACTTATGTAGTTTCAATCTAAATGAAGTTTCTATCATTCTATGGGTAGGCCTTAAAGGAACCCCGGGGTCCAGGAAATCGAGGGAAAGAAAGGAACTTATGTGTGCTTTTAGTCAGTAAAAGTCTGCCGACAAACTGCATTGGAACAAAATGCGATTAACCTCTCGTGTGCCGTAATTAGAGACACAATTAAAAAGCCATTGTGTCTCG
This sequence comes from Mythimna albipuncta, assembly GCA_929112965.1. Classification (NCBI taxonomy): domain Eukaryota; kingdom Metazoa; phylum Arthropoda; class Insecta; order Lepidoptera; family Noctuidae; genus Mythimna; species Mythimna albipuncta. The sequence continues at coordinate 17,918,998 of OV815969.1, forward strand.
CGTGGATCCACGTTTAGACACACAACGGGTTAAACAAAAAAAAAATATCGTGCGAGAAAAAATATAAAGCAAGACAAGTCATTGGATGATTTTCCATCTTAAAATAATCTAAATTATGTTTATACGTATTTGGAAGTTTGTCCAAAGTGGTTAATAATTAATTTCTTGGACTTTTCGTACACAAACTTAACCTACTATTTAAAATATTAAAAGTAACTTATTGTAGCTACTTTAAATAAATAAAAAATGCATAAACATGAGACAAAAGACAGGAAATAGATACGCAACTAAATATAATTTCCATTATTTACATAAACTATTCATAGAAATAAAAGTAACGACCCGAGACGAAAGGGAGATGTTATCATGATGCAGAGTTAGTAACGGTACAAGAAATAGGTGCCTTTTCTAGAAGGAAAAGTATCAAATTCTCTCCTTCTACTCTCGGTGAAGCGAATTAAATGTTTACTGACCAAAACTTGTGTTCCTTCAGTAACTTTTTGCAAGGATCACTGTGACTCTAACAATCTGCATAACTAGCAATTAGGTATTATCCTGTGTTATGCGTTATTTTATAATTAACAACTAATAACAGAGACAACTAATAACAGAGACGAAAAGTACCCAGTAAAGAAGGCCTTAGCGATGACGGAAACAAAAAAAAAAGCAGACAGCGCCCTCTAGCTACGTAGTGGATAACCGTATCCAAAGATCTGGAACGAACTCTGCTGGACGCAGAGACAACCCAGAATAGACTCGCCTGGTGTCTAAAGATGAGAGCCAACCCCGAATGAAGGGATAAGGCAAGGAAGAAGAAGAAGAAACAACTAATAACATTAAAACCAAATCTATTTCAAGGAAATTGCATCGAAATTGGTTATTAAATGAAGCAGCAATTAGTATTTAAAATATTAGTATAAGGAATCATATTGCTATCTCTTTTATAGACACGCATGTTACAGTACAATTCACAAATGATGGCAGCCGTGAAGTTAGCCTTTGCGAAAGTTCGCGCATACACTCTTTTCGCACACGCACGTAGCCATTTAGTTCTTAAAACACGTTACTGCGTAGCCTTCTGCGCAAACTTCACGACCGCCATCATTCGTGAATTGTACTGTAAAGGCGGTGACGTCGCATCCTTATACGTGACAGTTTTTCCTTCTACCAGATTTGATTGTTTTCTAACTTGTTTGATTTTTTTTTCTTTTATTTTCACTACGGTATTTGAATAAAGAATAGAATAGAAAAAGTGTATAAAATTACTTTTTGATAGAAATCATCGTCAATTTTCTGCCCTTGTTTCATAATTATTACTCGGGGTCGACGCAACACGACTTTTTTCCCTTCATTGTGTTCTGTCATCCGCACGCTATCACATAATTTTTTTTTATAGAAATTGTAAAAAAAATTGTCTATCTATTTTTTACCTTAAAATTTATCCCTTTTTCGAAGGGTATATGAAGAGACTATCTCTATTATAATCTGTCTAAAAAGTTAACCGACTTGAGAATTCTGTACAATATGTTATCATTTAAAAAATACTTATATTCGATACTTTTTATAAGGTTCTTCTGTTAGTAAACAATGATCAATATCTCAACCTTGATTTATTGAACCAGTGTTGACTAAATCAGATTTCATTAAATTCTAATAATTACCAAAGTCGTTTGTCTTTTTAGACAGACTAAATATAGACTCTATATATAACTATACACGTATTTATTGCATCGTCCACGATGACATCGATACGAGTACCACCATCTGTCTATCCTCCATTCGCAATAACATCTTCCATTCTATATTGTCAACCGATTTTGACTTTTATTGCAATGGTGGCATGACAAACAGCGGCTCCAGTAAATTGTTGGTATTGCAACCACTTCTTTGCTTTTAATGCCATCCTAATGTCTACGGAATAAAAGTCAAAATCGGTTGAACGGACAATAAAAAAGGTTTGTTTAAATGTCTAAACTTCTTGCGTATGAAGTCTATGTAGGTACACTTTATCTCCAAACATGTTTGGATGACATCACCAATAAAACCGATGACAATACTGACTGCAAGCAATTTTACATTATCTTTATCCTCTTTCATTTTACATAGATTTTTGCATCATCGATATATTTGATTAAGATGCCCATCGCTACCAAATTCCTCAGTATTACTAACTGGCACTTATGACCTTCTTCAGCCGAAAACCATACAAAAAATACACTAACACCGATCAAAAAAGTCGTAACCAACCATTTTCATAAGAGGCGTTTTTCCGTGCAATTTACAAGTTGATGTAGTATGAGATAGTGATATGTACAGCTGATAGCGTATTATCATGCCGACAAAACTTAGTTGGGCACCTGTCAGATAAGATAAGACAAGAGTTTATTCATTAACAGTGTGTTTACTTTCATGATTGCATTCATTTTGGATTATTAATATCCTCCTGCTATCGTGTCCTTAATTAAAAATGTAGAATAACGATTTGATACAGTTTAAATTATAAAAGGCAAAGAAAATATAAAATGGAAAAAATAGACGAAAAAATCCACCATTGGGTGGCCCAGAATGATGTACTGGATCCATGGTATTCGTTTGTGCGTCCATGGGTGCTATTCTCTAAGAAAACAGCCTTCAAATCAGCGCTGGCACAGCGACGAGTCATGAGCGCAGTACATTGAATTAACAATCCCATGTAAATGGGCATTGGGTTGTTAATTCAATGTACTGCGCTCACGACTCGTCGCTGTGCCAGCGCTGAGCTCAAGGCTGTTTTCTTAGAGAATAGCACCCCAGGTCAAAGACACCCTGTATAGATTAAAGATAGACAAGAATATGCAGATACTATTGCATTACAGCCACAATCCACGACGTTTGAGAGTTTCTCAGTATTCAAACCGTTCATAATACGTTGGGAAGTAGACTTCTGGATCAAGGGCGGTGTCATATTCGGTTATATTGAAGCAGAATGCTAATGTGGGATGTGGGTCGAACATTTGAGTGCGAACCTTTGTCTTTTGCGGCTCAATTGAAAATTATATGTGTCCGCTTTGCCCGCAGTTACTTTCCGAAACGATATTGCTATGCTAATCATTTGAGTCGTTTAGATAGGTGGTTATTATGTTAATTGAATAAATGATGAAAAATATTATTTAGATCTGAAAACTGAAAGAGAAAGCTGCTGCAAGTTGTTGTCATTCAAAAATTCAACTTACAACGACAAAGTGAACAAAGTGTCTTAGAAAACAAGGTATAGTCTGTCTAATAAGTCGACCGACTTGGGAATTTTGTATAATATTGAATCATTTAAAAAATAATTATATTCGATACTTTTTATAAGGTTCTTCTGTTAGTAAACAATGATCTCTATCTCTTAATCAACCTTGATTATTGAACCTGTGTTGACTACATCAGATTTCATTAAATCCTAATAATTACCCAAGTAGTTTAACTTATTAGGCAGACTTTACTTATTTTTAAAATAAGAATCTAATTAGGTACTCATAGCTGCTTCAAAGTTTAAAAAGATTTGCACGTAGTGTTTGGCAATGAAAGGCCCATACAAATATCTACTTTAAATAGGTATTTTTCTAAAGATAACACTGTCCCAATATAAGAGGACAGAACGAAATATTCCAGCATCTGTTACCTTGAACATTCATCATGAAGGCTGTGCGGCAAATAAATATGAGATAAATGCTTTATGAGAGTTATTTTGAACTTTATGTCAATGTAATAGAGACTATAGTCTTATAGGTTAACTCGAAAATGATATTACGAGATAATGTCGAAAGATGAATGATTATATTTTATTGGAAATCACATGTTTTTCAGTTTCAGGGTTCGAATTCACATGACAACCAAACCATAGACTAGTTACTAAGGTTATAGTAGTCTATAATTAGGTACAGCAATTCTATAGTACGAGTAGGTACCTAGTAGTAAAAAGAAATAAAAGAAAGAAACATATTTCAAACGAAAAGAATGGTAGTGAAACTAACAACATCAATTTTTAGGGTTCCGTAGCCAAATGGCAAAAAACGGAACCCTTATAGATTCGTCATGTCTGTCTGTCTGTCTATCTGTCTGTCTGTCTGTCTGTCGGTCTGTCCGTCCGTATGTCACAGCCACTTTTTTCCGAAACTATGAGAGCTATATTATTGAAACTTTGTATGTAGATGTATTCTGTGAACCGCAATAAGATTTTCACACAAAAATAGAAAAAAAGCAATAAATTTTGGGGGTCCCCATACTTAGAACCGAAACTCAAAATTTTTTTTTTCATCAAATCCTTACGTGTGGGGTATCTATGGATAGGTCTTCAAAAATGATACTGAGGTTTCTAATATCATTTTTTTCTAAACTGAATATTTTGCGCGAGAGACACTTCCAAAGTGTTAAAATGTGTCCCCCCCCCCCCCTCTAACTTCTAAAATAAGAGAATGATAAAACTAAAAAAAATATATGATGTACATTACTATAAAAACTACCAACGAAAATTGGTTTGAACGAAATCTAGTAAGTAGTTTTTTTTTATGCGTCATAAATTGAAAAAAATACACTATTATTAAAACATCGATCAAAGTTACAAAACATTACAAGAACTTTTATATTATGTTACTTGCTGCTACGGAACCCTTCATGGGCGAGTCCGACTCGCACTTGGCCTTTTTTTTTTAAAGATCAACTCATTAAAAAATATATTTAGTAGTATAGGTATATGATTAGAAATGTAAGTATGTAAGTATATATAGATGTTTAGCATCTACAAAATATTTTATACAAGTAAACGTAGGTAATGATTCTATTTATTTGCTTAATATGAAAAAAATATATTTGATTGAAGTTTTCAAAAAAAAAAGAAAAAAAAAGTTTATTAGTAACGCAAAAAAAAATCATGAACCTTTCAATCGTGAAAATTGCAGACACAATAGAAAGACAATAGGTGCGCGAACGCCGACGTTCGCTTGGGGTTTAATGAATTAAAGACCTACATGTACCAACTCGTAAATAGACAGGCTCATACTTTGTGTAAATTATTTCTTTACCAGTGCTTTCTAAATGGCGAAAGAAAAGATCGTGGGGATATTGGTATAACCTAGAATCATAAACTCGAAGACTATGATATATGGGTAGCTCGCTGTCCGGCCATCCGCTAACTGTCCGGACCACTGTTTTTAGTCAGTAAGAGTCTGTCACTATCTCCCGCTCCGTCCAAGAGCGGGGGTTGTCATTAGATGATGTTCCCCACAAAAAAAGACTATTAATATATTATGACATCCACCAACCAGTACTGGGCCTGTATGATGGATTACGGCTCATCCCCTCTCCTAGAGAGGAGGACACAGCTTCAGCAGTGGGAACATTATAATAAAGGCTGATTAAGATACGCTAAGTGAAATTTTAATAATAACAGTTTTTAAACTTCTTATTAATTACACCGCAAAGAGTTCTCATAAAGATAAGAAACTTCTATTATTCACAATAAATTACTCGACAGTAACTTTCTAAACTTTAATAGGAAATTTCCTAATTCAGATTTATAAATAAACGGAATTAATTCCTAATCAAAATCACGTTATCAATTTAGCAGTAATTATTATTGTTATTTTAACCTTGATACTAATTTAATTAAATAGTGCATTTTCCCAACACTGATAAACAGAAAAATGTATGTCATTAACATTTATTTGATAACATTGTAGTTTTATTTTGCGTTCATTTCGTTTCTAATTTATGGCTTTACCAAAAATGATGCCAACAAACACACTCCTGGGACAGAAATGGGTATCTTAGTTGAATTTTAGAATGGCCGTGTACCAAGTTTTATTCAAATCCGTCCAGGTTTTTCGGCCACCAAAGGCGCGGGCTTGGGTACGGCGAGCAATGGGTAGCTCGCTGTTCTACCGTAACTGTCCGGACCGAGCCCAAGTCGCCGACGGCGCGCTCTGTTCCCGCACGTCTCAAGAAGTGGTCAGCAACAGCAGGGGCTTAGCTGAGTGGAAGCCTACTGAGGCCAGGGTTAGCTCCGAAAGGCAGCTCAGCTCCGGTATGAAAGGCAAGAAGGAACGGGGTGGGTTTTTTAGTCAGTAAAAGTCTGACACTATCACCCACTCCGCCCAAGGGTGGGGGATGTCATTTGGATGATTTTTACCCACCAAAAGAACATGGCCTATCCGCGTACCAAGTTTCATTCAAATCCATTCAGGTGACAAACAGATAGTTATATTAAAATTTAGGTATAGTAGGTATTATTAAAATGAACTAATTTATGTATATAGAAAGGTGTAAATGATAATATATTTATTCATTTTGCTGTTTTATACATCAACTTTACGTCTTATTAAACTCAATGAGGCCTGTGTTTTCTAACTGACTACCCTGAGAAGAAAAACTGAAATAAACTCAGAGGTCTTTATTTTAAGGCCATACAGCAGCACGCAATGTTCAAATAAAAATAATTTATTGCTAGAACTTAAGTAAAAGAAAACTTTACAATCGTAAATCTTAATAACACACTTGTCATCACATCATTAAACTTTAATAATAAATCCAATTAACTCGTCAATATGACGATATGATTTATTGTTAAAATAAAAAAAATCATAATTATGAAATAGTCGACAGTTTATCTCCTATTTTCACCTATAAAAATCTTGGTACTTGCTATAAAAGAAAAAGTGTGCTGACTTTTCTATTATAGTATAAAATAAGTAAGTGCTTAGATAGTTAATTGTAACCACTGTAGTCACTTTGCGTAAAATCAGATATTGTCCATTATGGGCGAGGGAGCGCACTGAGAGGCTGTTATTGAGTGCATGACCGTTAAAGTAGACCGGACTTGGTTGGAGAAGAAGACAATGTTTTTGTTGATGTGTTTTTTACGATGAAACCTTAGGCTAAAATAATAATAGACACGCGGTTTGATGTGCAAGGTTAAGCAACGCTTGCTGAGGTTAGTCTGTGGATGGTTGACCTTAAGAAACCGTGCTTTCTTTGTGTCTCAGAAAGCAAGTTAAGTCGGTCTTTGCTGACATTTGTAGATCTTTGACAGTCGTTACAGATCATCAGACGCTTAAAGAAAACTGACACTAGTCTTGCTAAGAGGTATCTTGTCGCTTTCCATCAGGTGAGATAGCGGTCAAGTGCGAATCTATCAACAATAAAAAAAAAAAAAAAAACTGGGTTGTGGAAATCAGATACGCAATCGATCCATAAAAAATATTAGTATTCAGCTGAATCCAGATAAACTGGAAGCCGACCCCAGCAAAGGCTAGGTAGGCAGGGTACCATTTTAAAAGTGGATAATTTGCTTGCGTTTGTGTACCTTAGGGCATAGAGCCACCTACTCAGTAGTCCTATAATTTTCCCTTTCACTTACTAAAATTTCCACTATACAACCTTAACAATTTAGATTCTTTTAATTTTACCCAGATTTAACTGTTTATTTGTTATCAAAAAATCTTCACAACAAATAAGAAATTGTTTATAAAATTAATGACTCATATTATTTACAATGAGCATAAAATACATTGTATTTGTTTTGCAGTGAGACGTTTCGGTACATAAACATTTAATTTACATAATTTTGCGGCACTACGTACAAAATAAAGAAAAGAAAAACCTGAACTTTACGCTCTTTTATGTAACACAGACTGTTTATTTATCACGTATAATATGCTAATACTTTCACTGAATTTTTTTAGAACATTTTTGTAAAAACATTTGGAGAATAACGAAGAATACGACCAAAAAACAACACGCACTGTAAATAGTATCAAAACTTGTTATGTTATGTTTTTTTAATGTAAAAATTTACAACACTGAACACCATTTCACGCTTGTAGAAAGAACACTGACTGAGGTATTCTAAAATAATCACTATCAATTGTTTTATATCAGTAGGTTGAGCACAGACGGGGCGACACTTGAACGACGAGATAACACGACTATACAACTTTGTTGACTCTTCAATAAATACTTCCCCAAGAATTTAAACAAGCAAGATTAGTAACATAATCAGTATATTTTAATGTACCCACTGCTGGGACTAAGACTTTCTCTATAAGAGAGGGAATGGGCCGTAATCCTCGATGCGAGTCAAATGCTGGTTTGGTCGATGTCTCATCTCTTCGATTTTTTGGTTCTAGGACAAACCAGTTTCCTTAAGAAGTTTTCCGTCACCATTTTAAGAGCTGTGGTTATGAAATAAATTACACAAAGTAATGTACCTGATTTGGGGTTGGTTCGAGCTAAGTACTCAAAACTCAGCGTCGTTAAATTACCACTAATCCAGTATTGTTCCTCAATTGGACAGCTACTAGGATTTAACCGAGCCTTTGTATCAATACCTAACCTTTTCATTTGAACTGTGTGTCTTTTTTTTTAAATAAACATACAGCTTAAGGCATGGCACTAAAAGATACTGTTACGTTCTCTAAGTAACTGTACAAACAAACAATTTTGACTCATTTTATATTAGCCTTGCCATGGGCTTAGATTGTGAAATGTGTAAAAGAGCCTTTTTGAGTGGTGATAAATAAAATAAGTCTGGCACACCCCGACTGACTAATACGTTTTCTAACACTCAAGATAATTTTATAGAACACGTGTCAACAAGAAAACTATTGTAATATTAAGAGGTTCTGTTTATCTGTACTTCATTAATTTCGCAGCTTTATCAACTAAATTATGGAAGTACTCAAAATACAACTTTGATGGGCCAAGAGAAAAAAAGTTAATGATCACCATTAACTTTTTTTCTTAGGTTTTTCACACTCTCGATATTATCTCCATCCCGGTCTTTTAAATTCTTTTTTCAAAGGTTTTTTGGAAGAAATTTCATAAGAAATAAACAGTACCTGGTTACCAGTTTCTACTCAATTATTATTTATATTTGTGTTGTGGCCAGTGATCCATATGCGGTGACCCTAACTAACTAAACTGTAATAAACACAAAAAGTGATTATGAAATGAATGGCTGAGACAGCATTACACATGTTAGAAACACGGAAAAAAAATGTGAGTAGTTTGTTCTCTTACAAAATATTAAAATGAATTGAATAATTAAAAATGATGGTTTCACATAGTTACAAAAGTAAGTGCTTTCTTTTTAGTTTTTTCTTTACAAAATGTGTGATTACTTTTCTTGATAGCGATAGATCGTGAGATAAACTTTTGACACTAGTTTTAATTGTGATAGAACTAAAACAATAAAGTAATAAAAACAGAAACGATTTGCAATGCGTTGTTGCATCTTCTTCTTTTTTGGTAGGTAAAAATCATCTAGTGACATCCCCCGCCCTTGGGCGGAACGGGGGATAGTGTCAGACTTTTACTGACAAAGGGTGAGTTGCACCATTTAACTATAACGATAACAAAGGCCGTTTCACAGCTGGTTATGGTTTGGTTATTGTTCAAGTTAAATGGTGCAACTCACCCTAAAAAACCCACCCTCTTCCTTCGTTACCTTTCATACCTGGGCCGAGCCTTCCTTTCAGAAGCAGTAGGCTTCGACCCAGTTTGGCCCCTACGGTTGCTAACAACTCCTTGAGGCGCGCGGGAACAGTACGCGCCGTCGACCACTTGGGCTCAGTCCGGACGATTACCAGACGGTCGGACAGCGAGCTACCCATTGCTCGCTATCTGCAAGCCCGCGCCTACGGTGGCCGGAAATCGAATAGTTTTAGCTTTAAAGTTGAAAGACAATTCTAATATACACTATAAAATATAAAATTTATTTAATTGTATCTAAGTTTGTCCATATTACATTTTTTAAAACCATTGATTTTAATTTTGAAAATTTTATAAATTAAAATTAGTATTTAAATCACATGACAAGCTTTTATCTTTACGTTACCCCAGCTGTTTTTGAGGTAGAAAACCAATAAATTACTCCTCTCACTCTAGTCACTCTAGGTAGAACAAAGTGTAAGCTTCTAGGTAAGCGCGCTCCATCATCTACCACATCGTCGCTTTCCATCGGGTGAGATAGCGGTCAAGCGCGAACCTATCACCTCTTCTTCTTCTTCCTTCCCTGATCCCATTATTTGTGGTCGGGTCTCCTCACTTTACTGCGCCAAGTGGCTATATCTTGGGTTGTCAATTATGTGGCAATGGCAACTAGGATTTCTTGAGGTCGCTCTCTATATTTGACCACGAAATCAATGGCGCGAACCTATCAGCAATACAACAAAGAAATATCAGACTTTTAAACCTATCTGTATTCCATTAGATGCCGTTTGCATTCCAGCCAGCGTTAAGTCTTTCGAGCAATCCTATAGTGAAGCTACACCCTAATTAATTCATTTAACCCCAAGCAAACGCCGGCGTTCGCGATGTCATTGTCATACTATTATGTCTCTAATCGACGGTAGGTATTTGAGAAATAAAAAAAATGATTAGGTAAAATTATACAGGAATATCATATTAATTTATTTGTTATTCGTCTTCTTAATTAACCTCATTTAATTAAGGATCTCTGTTCACAGTAACCTAACCACATAGTTTAACTTAATGAAATAATAACCTTGAGACGCGTATTCAATATTCCATGAATACTAGTTAATTAATGTTTTAGTTAATTATCTAAATTATCAAGAAATCTTGAACAGAATGAAGTAGAGACATTATTTAGGGCATTCGAAGTATTACCCGAAGTTAGTGTTGTGTAGTGTAAGCCGGACAGATCAGCCAGTTTAGCCGGACATTTGGGTAAAAAGGCCGACTTTGGTTTTTAAAGTAAAAGCTCTTCTTATCTTTTTAAATTTTAATGAAATAACAAAAAAAAAACTCGTAAGTGCAATTCGCTTCGCTTGCGCTAGTGATAACAAGTACTGGTAGAACTCATGACAAATCTAAAAAAAAAGATAAACGGTCGGGCTCCGCCTAATTTGGCCGGACACATAAACAATAAGCTTGACCGTGTCCGGTTTTGTCTGGACGCCAGGTAACGCTACCCAAACTATAATCTAAAATTTTAACCCATTTGTATACTAGCTTAAACCCGTGGCTTCGGCCGCGTGTAATTAGAAAATTATTCCAAAGCAAAACACACTTATAGAATTTTTTTTTTCATTTTCTCTTCATAAGAACTTTCCTGAGACTTCAACAAATATTTAAAAAAAAATAAAACATACAAATTGGTCCAGTCATTTTCGACTTTCATGCTTAGTATAATAGCAACATATTTAGCTATTCATTTCTAATTGTTTAGATAGATTGTTGATAACATAACGGCACTTTTAGTTCTTTATCACTATCACTATGAAATCTTCTGTCAAAAAACATGTTCAATATAACACGAACAAGAAACTGCAACAAAAAGTTGACCCGTCTGTACACAGCCTTAGCCACAGCCATAAGACAAAGATCAATCGGTATGCAAGAATCGACACGGTTGTTGAGCGTTACAAAAATATTACTTAATTTAATTGAAAATAATGTAAGCGTGTTTAATAAGTTGTAACTTACGTGTTATGAAACTGGGAAGTTGGTGATTAACGTGCTGTTATGAAAATTGGCATCCCATGTGAATATTGAGAATAAAGAAGCAAAAAGAAGGCACAGTAAGTAGATGAATATTTAATAAGTTTTCAAGTTAAAGGTAGAGTGAGAAGATACATGAATATTTAATAGGTTTTCAAGTTAAAAGTAGAGTGAGAAATATCTTATCGAATTCGTGTAGTGTGGATCGACTCTAGAGGAACAGAGTACGAGCGACACTATACGAATTTGAGCTCGGCTTGTGACGCAGACTCATTTTAATTTCGAGTTTACGTCAGACTATGAAGGAGATGGAGGGTCAATTTTGATGTCTTCCTTAAGTATTGGCAAAAAATAGACCAGAGCCGGGAACAACGGAAGGAATGGAAATAAGACTTTGCCCAGCTGTGGGAAACTACATAATTCATTGTTTGATTTTCTACGTAGATATACATACGTAGCGACATCTATATAGCCACACGAGAACTAAAATTAAAAAATCCTGCATCGCGGTTTTAAAGTTCTTCTCGCGATTAGAACATAAAAAACAGCCCGTAATCAACTAGCCGACAGCTGTCCAGACCAGACATATCATCTGTCTGGTCGTAGTATCCTCCCTTTCCAACGGACGTTTATAAGACTTTACATCCAGTTCCGTATCCCTCTAAAGATATTAGAGAAAGGACACTGATCGCTCTTGTAATACTAAACTGGGCTTAGCTTTTGCCCACATAGGCCTAAAATCATCTAGGATCCCTTTCTATTTAGTGTTGGACAAATTAACTGGGTCGGTATGTTGTGAGTGACAAATGGTAGCTGTTTCAACATGAGCGCTTAATCTTGACGGATATAAGCCCCGAATACACGTGGCTGGGGAGCTAGGCTACATGTACAGAGTTTGTCTGTCTGTGTTTTTTAAGGAATAGAATAGACTAGAATAAACCTTATTGTAGACCAAGACAGGCCTGTTGGTTTAGTGGTTAGTGAACCTGACTGCTATGCCGGAGGTCGTGGGTTCGATTCCCACCCAGGACAAATGTTTGTGTGATGAACACGATCATTTGTTGTGTCTGGGTGTAATTTATCTATAATATGTATTTATTCGTAGCATACAGACGTGCTCGGTAGCAATATTTAATTTTATAAAATAATATCAGTGACCTTCTTTTTGCATACATTTTTTGCCTAGTGTGTAGTTTAGTAAATACAATGGAAACTTAGAATAAGTGAACTAGATATAAATAAAATGGACAACAGCCCCTTCTCAAGAGATCGAGCGAATCTCTCCGCATCTCCAGCGAAGACGATGACGCAAAATCCAGCCCAATCTGATGCCTCAATCGGACCTGTTGCAACATCCGAGATACAAAGATGGATGTCAGCCATTGAGCACCATTTAAACGAGGTTTGTACTATAGCCTCGGATGGCAAACTCAACTCGGAGCAGAAATTGAAAATTTCAACCTTGTGCCGTAAAATAGGATCTGGCACCTCACAGATGGCAGTCCTATATCAATCCTTGAAGCAGAAAGCAATCCAAGAGCGCATCCTCAATGAAGATCTGATGGAAAAGTGCAACTTGACAGAACACATCTTGGACCTCACGAAGACTATTAAGGACTCTGGTACTGTTTCGTTTGCCGACATGGTGAAGAAGGAGACAAATGATTTCGTTCGACCAACCAATTTAAACTCCGTGGCCGTATATCCCAACAACAAATTAAAGTCCAGTGACGAAACAAAAGTCCTCGTGCAAAAGATGATACGACCAGATCAAGTCAAGTTGCATATACGTGGTGTCCATAAAACTAAAAACGGAGGCGTCATAATTAGTACGGAGACGAAAGATGACGCGGATAAAATTAAGCACGCAGTCCTGCAATCTGAATCTGGCCTTACCGCGGACGAACCCAGCAAGCGCAAACCCCGGATTGTAGTTGTAGGAGTGCCGTCTTCTTTGACCGAAACTGAAGTCTTCAAGTGTATGTACGAACAGAATGTAGCCGAAAAGTTTCCAACGATTTCCATAAATTCCTTTTTGACCATGGTTAAATTAAGTCACAAATCGGGGAAGAAAGATTCGCATACTTGTAACTACGTGGTTGAAGTTCCAGCCAACATACGAAGATCTCTAATTTCCCAGACAAGGATTTTCATAAATTGGACTTCCTGCCCTGTCAGGGACTTCACCCTGGTTACGAGGTGCTACAAATGCCAGCAGTATGGACATGCAGCAAAAACCTGTAGAGAGGTCAACTCGACGTGCGGCCACTGCGGTGAGACAGGACACTCGATGTCCGAATGTGCAAAGAAGGCGGACAAACCGAAATGTGCAACTTGCTCTCGTTTCAAAAAGCCCTCCCACCATAAAACAGGAGACGCTGAGTGCCCTGCTAGAAAAATAGCGGAATATAGATACATTAACTCTATCGATTATGGCGCCTAGAGCGTCATACTCAAGGCCAGACTTCCGTGTAACGCTTACTGCTGATTCAAAATTCTACTGACCTACAAACCATAATTTTTCTTATTATTTTAGCATATTTGTCTAATGTAAACATAACTCTTTAGAATTAACGCAACCTCGACATTAACCCAATTGCTAATTCTGCTGACGCAAAATGCAAGTGCAAGAAACAGTTTTAGAATACAAAATAAAATATTGTGACTGTTTAAGTAAACTAAGTAAATAACATTATAAATAATTTAATTATATTTTTCACTACTTATAGACGTTTTAAATATTGTTATCAATAGGATTGTCCGAAAAACTACAATATAAGAGCTTCTACCGCCTGTGATACAGGTTTATCCTAGTACAGGCACATAACATAGCATTTACCTTTGTAATTACTCTTAAGATTTTATGTAACCGTTTTACCAAATTTTACCCTGAATAAACATATTATTAACAAAAAAAAAAAAAAATTTAGAAATATATAAGTTTGTTTATCAGTTGTCTAGTACCCATAACACAAGCTCTGCTTAGTTTGGGACTAGACGGCGCTGTGTGATAGTTGTGGAATATTATTATTATTATTAAATAGTAACAAAACTTTTAAACTAAATCTATGGGTACAATGGCGTTTTAAAAAAAAACCGGCCAAGTGCGAGTCGGACTCGCCCATGAAGGGTTCCGTAGCAGCAAGTAACATAATATAAATTTCTTGTAATGTGTAGTAACTTTGATCGATGTTTTAATAATAGTGTATTTTTTTCGATTTATGACGCATTAAAAAAAACTACTTACTAGATTTCGTTCAAACCAATTTTCGTTGGCAGTTTTTATAGTAATGTACATCATATATTTTTTTTAGTTTTATCATTCTCTTATTTTAGAAGTTAGAGGGGGGGGGGGGGACACACATTTTACCACTTTGGAAGTGTCTCTCGCGCAAACTATTCAGTTTAGAAAAAAATGATATTAGGAACCTTAGTATCATTTTTGAAGACCTATCCATAGATACCCCACACGTATGGTATTTTTTGAGTTTCAGTTCTATATATGGGGACCCCCAAAATTTATTGCTATTTTTCTATTTTTGTTTGAAAATCTTAAAGCGGTTAACAGAATACATCTACTTACAAAGTTTCAACAGTTTCTCTTATAGTTTCGGAAATAAGTGGCTGTGACATACGGACGGACAGACAGACAGACAGACAGACAGACAGACAGACAGACAGACAGACAGATAGACAGACAGACAGACAGACATGACGAATCTATAAGGGTTCCGTTTTTTGCCATTTGGCTATGGAACCCTAAAAAGACAACTTGTACCTTTTTTTGGAAATTAGTATTTCTACCGCGTTTTATAGTCATTTATACCGCGTACGTCGAAGGACTGGAATAGTTTGCCTGCTGCGGTCTTCCCGTCCAATTATAATTTGGGTGTCTTCAAGGCTAGAGTGAATAGGCTCTTAATAAACTAGTGCACCTTACCATCAGAGATTGCATCAATGCTTACCATCAGGTAGGATCGCAGTCAAGCACTAGTTTATATCAATTAATAAAAGAGTTGAGCTTTGCGAATACTGACAAATGCTTGCACTGACTGGACTGGTCCACTCAAATCTGTATGGTTCTTTCTTCAAAAGACCATCTCAGATAAATCTGCATGGTTCTCATGTGATTTTGACCAATACATATTTACTTTATGGACTTTAAAAGAGACTTTGACCCCTGAGTTTGTTTCGGTGTTTCTTCTCAGTTAGCTAGGAAACACCGGCCTTATCTAGTTTAAACTGACATATAAGAAAAATTTACATGTAAAAGTGTTTTTTAAAAACCTATTTACAAAATAAATATCATTTAACATAAAAAATAATAATTAGGAAATTGTCTTCTGATTTCTCCTACTCTACTGTGAATCGAGAAGGTGTGTCAGACTTTTTCTGACTAAAACCCACCTATGTTCCTTCAGTTGTCTTTTGCGTTCTAGTTCCACGGGCAGAAAATAGATAAGTACAGAAGTCAATCTACATACAAAGCGCGCTCGAACAACCCTCACATAGACACCGCTGACGGACACGATGTCTCGGGAGCGCCTCGAGTCACTCGTCGAACAGTTCCGGCTCAAACGCTCATTAGTGTGCGTACAACGAGCGTAGGTATAAAATGTGAAGTACATACATGAGATTGTCTTTTGTACCTATCTATTTTGTGCTACGGGTTTACAAAGACAAATTACCTGCATCGAAAATGTGTAAGTTACAAGCTAATATAATTTTAGTAATATAATTTTAATGGGACGTTCATATTTACGCTTGAGTTTCTTAAATTTCTTTTATTTTAAGGGGATAGGGAGTGTATCTTGATTAAAAAATGAAGCTTGAATGATTAGTCATTCTATGATCACACCGGCCTCATATAGTCAAAAAAAAAGTTGACGTAAAAGTGTTTATAAAACCTATGGTTAACAGAATAGAATAAATATTTATGTGGGGCTCTCATATAGTAAACATGATTTTTTGCCGTTTTTACTAGGGACGGCATGGAACCCTTCGTGCGCGAGTCCGACTCGCACTTGACCAGCTTATTTGTTACTTTTTTTGTTATTTTTTTTGGTTTACGAGTGAGTGAATAAACTAGTTTCTGACGTAATATAAGTGCCCATGTAAGCTTAAGTGAAATAAAAACATTTTGATTTTTGTTTTAATTTTGCATAAGATACTAGCTTTTGCTCGCGCGGCTTCGCTCGCGCTCTTCCCTACTATACTCTACTCTACCCAACTCTACCCTACTCTACCCTACTCTACCCGACTCTACCCTACTCTACCCTACCCTATCCTACTCTACCCTATCCTACTCTACCCTACTCTAAATTGCTCTACTCTGCTATACCCTACTCTATCTTACCAAACTTCACATAAACCATCTACTAAATAGTCCGAACAAAGCCTAAACATTTGGTTTGGATAGGTGAGCCCGTTCTTGAGTTATAAAATTACAACGAAAAGTGGCATTGATTTTTATATATATAGATTCATATTGTCTATCTATGTTAACTTCTGCCATTCAAGAAAATAATAATTATGTATACAACAATTGGTTCTAAAGTATTGTTTGATGGTTAAGTAACCAAGAACCGTTTGTCGTATACTTCTGCTATTCAACAAATAAGTTAAGATTGATTGAATATGTGATTGTTTGATTGATTATATTGCTTGTGACTGGAAAATAGTTTATTTTATAGTATTATTAGTGACTTCTGATTGAACTCGCAATTTTCTGAAGTAGAAGATGTTGTCAATGGAGGCTAATAGATAAAACAAATTCGCAATCGTAGTTTATTATTAGTTGCAAACGGTAATTTAACTAGTCACAGAGGTCATTCACCGAAGTTAACACAGTAAAAACCAATGTTTATGGATTTAAATTTACAATAATACCTAAATGCTTTGACTGATCAAGACGATTGTTTCAATTCGTTACAAGATATGCGGAAATGTTCGTCACAGCATAAAAATAACAGACAACAAAACAATTTTAAAATAAAAATTTGAATAAAAGAAATAAATGAACCGAATCAATATCGTTTTCCATTGATTTTCGAAAATACTCGTCCTACTTTCTCTGAAATAAAAATTGTATGCATGACTGCAACGCGATCTGTACTGGTACTAAAGATTGGTTCATTGTTGCTTGAAAAACTTGAACAAATAAACATCTTATTTTATTTATTATGCGCTTTATTGTATACATCATTTTGTAAACAGGATAAACATTTACAAAAACTGGTGTACAATGGACAGTTATCATGGTACATACTTAAGGCTCAAGCGCCCGAAAAGTGCCATAAAACAGTGATTTTCTGAAGCCTACTCCTCGGTAACGGCCAGGATAATAGGTTACTACAATATGTTTATTATAGATTCATGAACAACATTACGAATGCAGGCTGCGAATGCAAGTGACGCCCGTGTGTCGCCACTGTACGCTCAGAGGACACGGTGGAGCACATAGTGGAGGTGTGCCCCGCTTGGGCAGAGCATCATCGTGCCCTCGTGGGAGCGATCGGCGGCGGCGATCTCTCACGCCGGGCCTTGGTACCGGTCATGGTTTGGAGCAAGGAGGAGTGGCAAGCGGACGCCTCCTTCTGCGAAGCAGTAATAGAATTACTAAGCAAAGGAAGAGGCCGACCGTATAAGACAACGGCGCTCACAGCGCCCCAGCCGCTACCCGGATTCCGATCTCGATTTCCGGCCACCGAAGGCGCGGGCTTCCGAAGGGCGAGCAATGGGTAGTTTGCTGTCCGGCCGTCCGGTAACTGTCCGGGCGCCTCGAGGAGTTTTCAGCAACAGCAGGGGTCCAGCTGGGTTGAAGCCTACTGGGTCCAGGGATGGCAAAAGGTAACTCGGGCCCGGTATGAAAGGCAAGAAGGAACGGAGTAGGTTTTTTAGTCAGTAAGAGTCTGGCAGGGGATGTCATTTGGATGATTTTTACACACCCAAAAAAAAAACGCTGCGAATGCAAGAGACTGGGGAGTGATCCCGAGGCTGGCTGCACGTGCTGCCAGTCGCAAATTCAATCCAATATGAGCGGTATCGTCTCCGAGTAGCGATTATTTTGTTTTGTTTGATTAATGGGTTTAAGTTTCTGTGAAATTGTAACTATTTTGGTGTACAATAAAGTTTATTCTATTTTAGGACTTGTCGAAACAGGTTTGTGTGATATAACTGCATGCGATCGACTTGCAGCCGCAGTACTACTGGTCTGCGATCAGCTGCGATGTGATGGGCAGCACTTCCGGCCGCAGCCGCGTCGGAATGGTTTTCACAAAGAACTTTACCACTACGAGTATATAGAAAACCAGTCGTACAGCTGCAGTCGGCTTTGTGCAGCCGCCGCATGTGCTGCCTGCATGCGCAGCGTGCAGCTGAAGTTCGATTAGCACCTTTGAACTTAAGAGAAAAATACAAAAACTAAATAACTAAAAATATATCGTGACCGTTCCATTTACAGGGCTTAACCAACAATACTAAAATAAACAAGCAATTAGCGTTCAATTTGTGCTATTTCATCGTTTCTTAATAAAGGCTAGACCTCTATAAAATAACAATGATTAGGTGGAAAAGTAGAACAGTGATCTACGTTAATTATTATAAAGAGGTAAGGTTTGTTTTTATCGTTTTTTTTTTTGTTTGTAGGAGGTAACTTTACTGGTCCGATTGCTAAAATTTTTTCACCAATAGAAAGCTGCTTTATTCCTGAGTGACATAGGCTATTTATGTATTTTATATACGCGGGTGAAGCCGCGGGCAAATGCTAGTTAGCAATACATACACAGCAATATGTACACAGTGGTACCCTGGGTACGTTTGTATGTAGAGCTCGGGGCCTACTAGGGCCGATGCCTGCTAGGGCACTTGTATTGTTTGAAACAGTTACCGTGGCCCTGGAACGCGAAGGGCAACTGAAAGAACACAGGTGGTTGACTAACCACCGACCATACTGACTAGTCTGACAATTGATCTCGCAACACCGAGAGCGCAATAAATTATTTGAAGATTTCTCACCTCGAAAAAAAAAAACAGAATAGATATATATCATAAACTTTATTGTACACCAAAAGTAATATGACATAAACATAAAATAAAATAAATAAATAAACATAGGTTTTGTACACAGTATGTATGCTCTCTTAGGATATATTTTTTTTTACTTTTATGAGTGCGAAGCTGTTGGCAGAAGCCGAAATTAGTGTGTAATTTCGTAATTGCTTCAAAAGAATAAATTTAAAAAAATATACCTCATATCAATTATTGATTCAAGTTAATATTGAAATTAATACCTATAATCAATAATGCAGCACGTAGGACCGTACACTTTCATAAAGTAATTACCAAACAAAAGCTACACACTCAGAAATTGTCGTCTCATCTTCATTACACATCAGGCGCAAATTACAAAGGTATTGTGGTAACATAAATACAATGGAAGCAAACCGAAATGGGCGCAGATAATTGATGTGTCAGGAGCACTGGGGATGCATCGTATTCAGGACGCGTGAGCAAGATTCACTCGCTCGAATTTAGGTATCTTAGTCGCAATACATCGACTTTACGCGCACGCACACATAGAGCCCATTGTTCGCTCAATTTTATACTTTAACCGAACATGTCTTGATATTTGAGGTATTATTTTATTTTTCTTAGTAAGTTTTAATTGAGTCAAGCTTGTTTGATTTTTAATATCAGTATTATTATATGGCAATATGTAATTGCCTGCTTATCCAGTTTCGAGTACTACTCGTATAGCAAAAATAAGTAGTTGCCATATCGTTACGGTTAATAACGACCAATTTCTTTGTAAACCTACGATTATTTCCCAGGCTTATTTCTTTAAAAATATTATATTTAACAAAATCAAATGGGTATTTGAGATTAATTTTATCAGACAATTAGGTACAACGCACAACCCCTCTCCGACATGAATTAAATCTTCAAACTCAATAAATACTCGTACGATGTCTGAAGCAAGTAGGTATTTCCAATTTAATATTTGATCTAATCGTAAAATACAGTTAAAACTATGAATACTTATGTATTTTTAACCGACTTCTAAAAAAGGAGGGGATTCTCAATTCGGATGATTGAATTTTTTTTTATGTTCGCGCATAACTTCGTTGCTTGCCGACCGATTTGAAAAATTCTTTTTTTGTTGGAAAGTGTATACTTCCCAAATGGTCCCATAGTCACCAAGTCGGGATCTGATGATGGAATCTTGGCGAAATCGAGGGAACTCCTCAAATATCATAAGCAACCGTATAGTTCTTTTGGTATTTTTATCAAAGACTTAAGCATTTACACTCAAAAAATTACATTTGATGAAGTGGAACTGGTGAAGAAGACCAGAAATGGCCAGTGGAAGTTCATACTCACACAGATATCACAATGAACATAGTTATGCGACTACGATAATACAAATAAATGAATGGTTCTGAATAGGTATGTTGAAAATGGTATCATCGAAGTGACCTGATGATGATGATGGAGCCGGAAGATAGGCACCGGAACGCCATAATTAATCAATGTATCCTAGCCGTGTTTGGGTTTATTAGAATTGTTATGAGATGCACTTTGGCAATAAGGTACTATCAAACTAATCTGATAATAATGATGATGAAGCTAGAAGATAGGCACCGGGACTCCGTACTTAATCAATGTATCCTACTCGTGTTTAGGCTATTTAGAATTATCATGAGATGCGCCGCACTTTGGCTATAAGGTACTATCAAACTGATCTGATGATTATGATGGAGCCGCAAGGTAGACACGGAAGCTTCATAATAAAACAATGAATTTATCCTAGCAGGGTTTGAGTTAATTGGAATTGTCATGAGAAAAAGGTACTCTCGCTGTAAGTAAGTGTATTACAACTAAAAAGTTTTTTTTTCATAATTATAAGGTAAAATATACAACGGATTTAGCAGTTATGTGTACTATCCAGACCCTATTTGTAGCATAGCCAATTTCTGTATTGTATTTGTGTGAAAAGATTGTATGGGACTGAATAATTTTAAAGCATGTAACTGGGAGATGAATAAATCATCGTTAATTTGATATCATGATATTGTGGCAACTTTAATTCCTTGTATATCAAAATGGTAATAAGAAAAATTGATTTATAAATACACTAGCTTTTGCCCGCGGCTTCGCCCGCGTGGCGTAACCTAATGTTATTTCCCATAAATTTTGGACCTCCATTTTACACGCGTGAGCAGCGTAGTTCTTACTACCTTAATTCACATATGTTGGTGTTGTGTTAGTTAAGAAAACAAACACAAAACAAAAATGCAATTATAACTTTTCAACAACTTCCAAAAGAAAACACAGTCATCAGTCGTGCGTTATTGTCGTTCGGCTTATTAGCTAAAGAAACAGTAGGCAAAACAGTGCAGGGGAGGACCGCGTCATGCGTAGCTACTGAAGAGCGGAACTCGTGAACTCGTGAATTTAATTTTGAGAATTATTAAATTTATGAAAGCTTTCTAATGGTACGTCCGATTTAAATGATTCAAAGAGTAATTCACAGATACTGATATAGTCTTGAACGCGAAGTTATTTTGATAAGAATTAATAACGTAATTATGTAAATAGCTTTCCAATAAATGCTTCATGAATGCCAATTTTTAAAAGTAATAAAATGGATATATTATGTTAACCTTAAGAGATAGACATATGCCACCGCGGACTTTTCTGTAGACCTATATAAGATAACAAGAAGACAATTCCACGATACATTATTTTGTTATATCTTAAAGGGTTTAGGCAGCGTTTGCGTTAAAAGCTCCCAGACGGCTTATTTTTTCCCGACATCTTCAACAAATAACGTTAATGTACACAAAAATACATACAAAAACTTAACAAATTATATACTAAAAGCTTCCTCAAGAATCACGCTATCGAGTGGTGAAAACTGCTTGAAAATCAGTGCAGTAAATTTTGAGTTTATCGCGAACAGACAGACGCGACGGGGGACTTTGTTTTATAATATGTAGTGAAAAGTGTCCTAATTTATCTTGGTACTCCAAGATATAGGCAAGCGTGCTCTATCGTCGGCCACATCATCGCTTACCATCAGGTGAGATTGTGGTCAAATGCGAGCCTATACATTATATAAAAAAAAAAGATATTGTTTTATTTTGTACTATACTCGAATTGCACTACGATGCTTGCGATGCGAGCTTAGAATATAGGTTATAATGACACGTATGACGTATCATTATAACCTATATTCTAAGCTCGAACAAATTATTTTTATCGAGTTTCAAGGTTCATGACAAAATTCAACGCCCGATTGAATTACTATAGGGTTATCCATCATCATCAGATCAGTTTGATAGTACCTTATAGCCAAAGTGCATCTCATGACAATTCTAATAAGCCCCAACACGGCTAGGATACATTGATTAACTACGGAGTTCCGGTGCCTATCTTCCGGCTCCATCATCATCAGGTCACTTCGATAGTACCTTATAGCCAAAGAGCATTTCATGACAATTCTAATAAGCCCAAACACGGCTAGGATACATTGATTAATTACGGAGTTCCGGTGCCTAACTTCCGGTTCCATCATCATCATCAAATCAGTTCCATAGTACCTTACAGCCAAAGTGCATCTCATGACAATTCTAATAAGCCTCAACACGGCTAGGATACATTGATTAACTACGGAGTTCCGGTGCCTATCTTCCGGCTCCATCATCATCAGGTCACTTCGATAGTACCTTATAGCCAAAGGGCATTTCATGACAATTCTAATAAGCCCAAACACGGCTAGGATACATTGATTAATTACGGAGTTCCGGTGTCTAACTTCCGGTTCAATCATCATCATCAAATCAGTTCCATAGTACCTTACAGCCAAAGTGCATCTCATGACAATTCTAATAAGCCCAAACATGGCTAGGACACATTGATTAACTACGGAGTTCCGATGCCTATCTTCCGGCTCCATCATCATCATCAGGTCACTTCGACGGTACCATTTTTAACATAACTATTCAGAACCATTTATTTATTTTTATTGTCATAGTCGCTTAACTATCTACATTGTGATATCTATGTAAGTACCTATGAAGTTCCGTTGGCCATTTCTGGTCTTTGTTTTAGAATAAAACTCATTCTGTATCAGTAAGTCCATTATTACTCCATAGTAACAATTTTAAAAATAAGTATGATATTTGTACTTTTATTTCGGTCCAAAAAAGTAGCACGTCTTTGCAGTCGCAGTATACAAGTCGGCACACATTTTATACGTATTTATTTTTTGTAAGAGAGCGATACGGTCATCCGTTCACAAGCGCTTCTGAGCGCGGACTGACGCTAGACATCGCGCGTTCAATGAAAAATGTATGAAGAAATATTGAGAGTGATTTTATTTTGGTCATAAATCATAAAGTTATTTATGTAGGTTCAAAATAATTATCTATAGGTGTTGAAGACTATATAAGCTGTATTATTTTATGTTTTTTAAAGTAAAAATGTTTACTGGATTTAAGTTATGGGTTCCTACTCAGACTCTGTGTTTCGTTATTTTCTTGTATTAGTGCGTTGGTAAAATCGTATTTATATGAAAATTTTATATGAGACCGTAATAGTTTTTTTATGCCATCCTGGAGATAAATATATTGTCTTTTATTTGATACCAAGATATACTCATAATTATGATTCATAGAGCATCATAATTGTTCCCGAAAAACCGTGATATTTGTCGAAATATGTGAATACGTCCTTCACCGCGGACTGTGCCTTTACAATGGCCAGCAGTGTACGAGTAATATGCGAGTTACACACCGGGACAAATTAATTGCTGTTTGTTTTTGCGGATCGGGTAACGGGTTTATTTTTTCTTAAGAATATGTTTGTTAAAGATATTCTTTTAGCAAAAAGCGTTAGGTAATTTGTTGAAGATATGTTTTCTGTTAGGTAATATTATCAAGTTCAATCAAACTATATTACCAAACATAATAACGTCTGGGGTTAAGTAAACGAAAATTGACAAGTAACCCATGAAATTAGATAGGATGCTATCTAGAAAATTCCAGAAAAGCGGTATTCTTAAAAAATCTATGTTACCTAGAAAGTTTGTGCTGCAGACTACGTTATCTTTTACCTCAGTCCTCATTCACAAACCGATTTGCAAAAATCTTTATTTATTTAAAAAAAAACATATTATATCCATATTTGAACATTAATATTAAAATTCAGATCTGACGATGAAATTCATGTGAAGGTAATTGTTGGACCTCCTCGAATATTGTAGGCATACCATTACCTACATAACAAAGCGAATTTGAAATATATCATTTAGTGAAGGGAACTGCTTAGAAAAATCTCAAATGAATTGTCATGAGATACACCCTGGCTATAAATGCAATCGACTTTAAAATAAAGTCACTAAACGCTATAAATAACTGAATTTTTTTATTGTGTAGCGAAAATAACTTTAATATAATGGTGATGGCATTTA
Organism: Mythimna albipuncta; assembly: GCA_929112965.1. Taxonomy (NCBI): domain Eukaryota; kingdom Metazoa; phylum Arthropoda; class Insecta; order Lepidoptera; family Noctuidae; genus Mythimna; species Mythimna albipuncta. Next base: position 17,943,956 of record OV815969.1, read on the forward strand.
GTCACAGCGTTCTTTGTACCTTTATCCTATAATTTACAGACGCCATTGAACTTTTCAATAGGTATGAGAATTTTAAGCGTCGATCTTCATACATATTCCAATCCCGCGAATAAGTGATAGCTCGTTAACGTTCCAATGCCGAGTAAATTACGAATAATGAGTTAATCGTAATCATTATTAACGCGGTTTTAAATTGTCTGCATTTTAAAGAGTCTCATGATTACGTGTTGGTTCGTTGTTTACTTCGATTTTATTTGTTTGATTTTTGGTGATTTATTTGTGTTTTGCGTTAACTGTGGCGACACTTAGGGAAGGTCTATGTCCAACAGTGGACGTCTATCGGCTGAAATGATAATGATGATGATGATTGTATTGCATTGGTCAAAAAATTTCCTGTATAGAACAGTTTTCTGTATCGAGCGCACCTTCAGTCAGAAAAGTCAGCAAAAGCATATGGGCTCAGCAAGTTCAATACCCGCTATGGCCGCTGGATTTTTTTTTTACCATATTTAGTTACCGTTGTCCTGAAGGCCAAAATGACACAAGTGGTTTTGGGTCAAGATAAGTCTGATACACCCTCTCTCTCGATCTTAGAGTGGGAAAAGTCATTTGAAGATAACCCATATTAAATAAAAGATTTATATCTTTACATGTTTTTATGAAGGTAATCTCTGCTCTGGAAGTATTGATATGATTACAAACATCCTCTTGCAGATAGATATTTGGACTATCATTAGGCCCTTTACAGTGGAATTCCCTGCTGGAGTCTTTTACAAGATGAATATGTCATAAATTTAAATTCTACTTAAAAAAATAGTTCCGGGAACAAAACCATTCGTAAATGCTAGTGTTAAATAAAAATGTTAGTAAGACAATACTAGTTTGTTAAAATAATAACGGTAATAGCCTGAGTAACATTGTATGTGCTAATAAATTACTTGCCCAACATGGATTGTAGTTATATCCATTATAAGTACAAGACGATTAAGTTATTTCAACATTATTGCTGAATATTTCAAGTCCTATGCTAATAAGAATATTTGACTAGGCAATTTGTACAGTTTGCACAACTATAGGTGATAATCACTGAAAGAGACTGAGATCGAGCTTATATACAGGTGGTAATTTTATGTTATAATAAGTAGATGTAAAATCAAATAGTTTTATTGACACATATCAACAACCACTTTACATAGCAAAATTGGAAGCCCAGACTTCTAACTAAACTAGATAGGAACCTGTATTGAAGAAGTCAGTATCTTCTCCCATTAGTGTCACTTAAATAATTACAGTCAAAGTGACTCTTACCTTAATTTAATTCAGAAACAAAAATTGAAAAATAGGCCGAAAGCATTTCTATAATCTATAAATTCTAGCTTTTGCCCGCGCGACTTTGTTTCTGCTCTTCCCTACTCCGCCCTACTATACCCTACTCTGCCCAACTCTACCCAACTATACCCTACTCTACCCTACTCTATCCTACTCTACCCTACTCTACACTACTCTACACTACTCTACACTACTCTACACTACTCTACCCTACTCTACCCTACTATACCCTACTCTACCCTACCAAACTTCACATAAACCATCTACTAAATAGTCCGAACAAAGCCTAAACATTTGGTTTGGATAGGTGAGCCCGTTCTTAAGTTATAAAATTACAACGAAAAGTGGCATTGATTTTTATATAGATAAACTATGGATTGGAATTCCCTACCAGGGTCTATGTTCCCTGATAGCTACAACCTGGGGCCCTTAAGTCAGGAGTGAGAATAGGTCACTTCTGCGCAAGCGTGCTCCACTACCATTAAGTGACAAAAACAAACTGACAACGGTGGGTATTTTGTAAAAAAAGTACTATCCAACTCACTTATGTATCCACAATGCACAGGTATTAAGCGCCGCCGAGCGTGCATTGTGTACTTTTTTTAGGCGCTAATGTTGAAACTAGTTAAAATCGATTTTAATTTAATAAGTTTTCTTCCTACTCTACTTCCTACTAAGCAGTACCTAATTACATTTCTTTTTCTTTATCAGTGTATTTTTTCAATCGTATTTCTAAATGATACACTAATAAAACTCTATGTGGATTCTGAATTATTTAGCCTTAGTGTTTCTATCGATAAACCAGGAAAAAAACCTGAAACAATTTGTTTTCTTAAATTTATTAGCTACTTCACTTACCCTATCGACTAAGTATGCCAACCATGTATGGCGCTAACATGCCTACACCCACAGTCAATTACCCGAACTTAATTAACTTAATCGATAATCGTTAATGTACTCTCTGATGCATGCAGGGCACATTACACTAATGTAAGTTACTTAGCTTCACATAGGCATGTTGCTTAGTGAGCTTACAAGTCACTGTCCTAAAAAAAGGCATGACCAATTTTAAGGACATAATATATTCTCGTAACCAAACTTGTATAAAGCATAAAACAATCTGCGAAACTAATATGAGGGATCCTACATTTTTATGACTAAAAGTGTAACAACCAATGTATCAAAATCATGCCTACCAATTTTATCGGTGGTATATTTTTTTGGCCAGTAGTGTAACAATCGTTTTTTTTTTCATAAGGTAACAATAAATATCGTTACAAAACTTTTACCGTCAAAGTTGTTGTTGATTACCACAATTGGCACAGCATGAGTATCGTGTAAGTTTTTATAGTACTGATTGGCAATAAGACTGACGGCTGACCAGATGAAAGATCCTGCTGTTGCAGAGAGCAACTGAAGGAACATAGGTGTGTTGGCGATCACTGTGCTGTGTAAGGATGATGTCACCAGATTGGTATTACAGTCAGCGACGACGTTGAAGTGACGGGATCGGCATGGTGGTCGCCGCGGTGACGGTGTTGAAGTATTCTTGCTGCGCCACCCCGAGCCCAGACGAAAAGGTCCGATAACGGGATCAAGTGCCATAGGAATGTTAGAATTCCCCAAAAATATAGAGGCATTCATGCAGTGTTAAATTAACCTCTGTGTAGGACAGTCATTGTAATTTGTATTAATATAGTATTGTTCATGACCCAAGTCGTTTCACTATGCACAGCTAAATTAGTAGCTAAAAGGTGGGTTTAACTCATTAAAAATCTGTCACTCCCTCTCGCTCCATTCACAGGCAGAGGTAACAGTCAAACAAACAGAGACTTTCACATGTATAATATTAGTATGGAATTATGTGGATAAAGTAAATTTTATCAAGAAATTCAAAGTGAAAATCGTATTCACGTAACATACGATAGTAGGGTTATGTGTTTATGTACCTACGTGATGTGTAGGACACGGATGACTGATTATGAGATTGAATGATGTCGTATGATCTTTGATGTAGGTAGCGTATATTTCCGCCAACGTAAATGTTACATATTCTGTATACACCGATAAAATTAAAAAATAAAGTACCTTTTTTTCAAAACTCGTAGTGATTTACGCATGTACGAAATTAATTTCTTTAAGAAAACGTCCGCTGAGCGAGTTCAATGACCTGTAGTTAATAGTCGACGTTGCGTACAAACTACCTACAGGTCATTGAACTCGCTTTGTATGTACACCAAAAAAAGTATTTATTTGTTTACAAAAATTTACAGTTATGGGTATAATGGCGGTCTTATCACTAACAGCCATGATGATAATTTATTTATTTAAAATGTATCTATGCACAGTAGTAGTATTTAAGCGAACTTTACACATCAAGTCGAATTCTCTGGCAGTCGATCTTTGTGTTAAAAAGACCACGTCTGCACTAAAAGTGCCTTCTAAAATAGTTTTTATTTTATTTATTTCCACTTTAAGAAACTTTCTCATCAAGATAACCTTAAAAACCCACTCAAAACACTTCATTACACAATCTCAAAGAAATAATCTTAAAACGAGAAACTGTGTACTTTTCCTCGGCCGCCACATCACGTTCATAACCTAAATACGTGAGGGTTTAAACATTGGGATGTCCAGAGTGGTTTGTGAGCGAGTAAAACGTGTTTAGGCGTACTAGTAATTTACTGGTACTGGACTGGATAGGGCTACCTGTTGTGTGACTGGATTGAACGCTTTTCTAGGGTTCGAAGCAGAGATTATTTGCTTTATTTTCTGTATTAACATCCTAACTAATATTATAAATGTGAAAGTGTGGATGTTTGGATGTTTGTTACTTAATCACGCAAAAACGGCTGAACGGTTTTGGATAAAATTTGGCATGCATATAGTCTTTGACATGGAAAGAGAGAGAACATAGACTACCATTTATCCCGATTCCTTAAGTACCTAATGCCACGCGGGCGAAGCCGCGGGCAAAAGCTAGTTTTGTATAAATTCTCTTTACAGGTTGCATTTTGGAGAGTGTGCGCAGGCATTGCATGACTTGATTCCGCTATCTCAATTCTACTATTGGACAACCCGACGTACGACGACTATCCACCCATACATTGTTGAAACCTCTACGGTCCGGACTAAGCGTTTTGCCTCGTCATTTATACCGCGTACGTTAAAGGACTGGAGCAATCTCTCTGCTGCAAACTTCCCGTCAGATTATTATTTGAATGTCTTTAAGGCAAGATTGAATAGGTTCATAAACTAGTGGGTCTCACCATAGGAGATTGTATCACTGCTTAGATGGGTTCGCAGTCAAGCATTAGCTAATAACTATGGACTTATCAACCCTATGCAAGTCACAGGTTTATTTATACCGATAGTAAGCCCACAAATTATTTAGAGCCGTTGTAAAGGTGTTATTGCTCTATTACAGCCATTGCTCACGACTATTACTGTTCAATATATTGCAATGTTTTAGTTACGCCAACACGAAGTTGTTGAACGAAGTATTTAGCTGAATTAGAGTGGTCTGTTTAGTTAGGCCATAAATATAAGGCAATTTGCCTCAATAGGCAATATCATGCTCATACCCTTTTAAAGGGCAATAGAAAGAGCTATGCTCGGAGTTTCCTAGCGTAATCGAATCAGGATATTCGCAGAAGAACCAAGATTACCGACATAGTACGAAGAAACGCCAAACTTAAGTGGCAATGGGTAGGACACATTGCTCACAGAACAGATGGCCGTTGTGTTGGGGCCGAAAGGTTCTGCAATGGCGACCACGTACACGAAGCGTTGGAATAGGCCGACTACAAGGTGGACCGATGACCTGGTAAGGGTTGCGGGAGTCCGATGGATGCGAGATGCATAGGACCGTTCATTGTGGCGACATTTGGGGGAGGCCTATGTCCAACAGTTGACGTATTTCGGCTGAAATGATGATGACCCTTTTAAAGCCGTAAAACAGTGTTGCCTGTATGGGTCGCTGCTTGAAAGTTTGATGAAGTGATGATGACGTCACACCATGGGGCCTCTCTAGCCTCTCGTCAAAGAAGGCACGTTTTTAGGTAAGAAATCATCCTATGCCATCTTCCACCTTTGGACGGAGCGGGAGGGCGTTTCACTTTTACTGACTGAAACCCACTTATAGTTTATGCTTTGCCTTGTATTCCAGAGCCGGCTTTTCCTTTCAGAAGCAAATCCATGACCCTAGTAGGCTTCGACCCTGCTGGACCCCTACGGTTTGCTGTCATTTAAAGAAGGCACTTACTACCGTGATTCTGGCGTGCTCAGAAGATCGACTGATGCGTCTGATATACTCTTCAGTCATGAGCTTCTTCTATAGTCTGTTAATTAGATAGAATACTTATACAATTAAGCAGGTATGCAGTTGTGGCCGAGTGGTAATTGCCCCGACATACGAGTTGTAAGTCACGGGTACAAACCCAGCTAGGCGCATTACTTTGTGTAATTTATTTCATCACCACTGCTCTCAAAACTTATACAGTTGAGCAGGTGTGCAGTGGTGGCCGAGTGGTAATTGCCCCGACTTACGACTTGTAAGTCGCGGGTACAAACCCAGCCAGATTTATTTCATCACCACTGCTCTCAAAACGGCGAAGGAAAAAAACTCAAACCGGCATGTCTTAGAAACCATCAAAGACCTGTGACATTCACCAACCCGCACTGGGTCCGCGTGGTAGATTGCGGCCCATTCTCGCTCCTAGAGAGGAGGTCTGACTTCCAGTAAGTAAGGTTGATTATGCTACTTATACACTGCAACCTATGATATACTTTTGAACCTCTCGATCCAAACACAACATCCTAGTAAAATCACAAGGAAATCTCTGCCGCTGGCTATATACCTGCTCTCACGAATTCATTCCACAGAGCTCCAAGCGTCAATGTGAACAGTCCATTACGAATTCATGACTTTTCAACCTTCCACGTCTTGCTGTACAGTCGAGGCGGTTATACTTTCGTCAGTTTTCTTTTTTTTATCAAGTAGAGCTACCAAAAAAAAAACACTTTGAATCTGCAGCGCTGACCAGACAACTACATAAGAAACTATAGGTACCAACACAGACACTTCCACCTGACCATCGCTAAGTTCACTTTGCTTGCACTCGAAACGAAAACTTTAAAGGAATATCATTTGAAATAATACAATTTGATGGTTAGTGTCAGTGTAATATTTATACTTATTACTTAAAAGAAAAGAGAAAAGATTTGTATTTTGATTTCAATGAATAAACTCAAAAACTATTGGGCCGATTTAAAAAATTCTTTCACTAGCAGAATGCTACTTTATCATTTATTGATATTTTTACTCGGACACAACCGATGGCAGAAGCCAATTTTTAATAGATCAACGGTAAATAATTCTATGATATTTACATTTATAATTAAAAAAAAATATATACACATTACATATACATTTATAATAATATTTATAATTAAATAGTAAAGCTAATTCCATTCATTTCATGAAATAAACCAAAAATGACGAACATTTTTTTACTATGACTGTCGTCACCTATTCTTCAAGTTTCTTCTCAGATACAAATCTACGACGATTATGTAAGAGATCAGAGCCAACTACATAATTGTCTCATAATTATGTCCATTTATAAATAACAATAGGTTCCAGGAAAGCACTACATATAGTGAAAACAGCATCCATAGCAAATTACGACATGATTAAAACAATATTAATCTGCAGATCCAATCAGGGATTAGCGATCGCCAATTAATCTGTTCTCTGACAATTACTTTGTATTATATGATGTTCTTATCGCCTTATTTCAAAGTCCATAAGGTCTAGAATCCATTAGCAATTACTTTCGGTTTCAAAGTGTCGCGTGCTCTGTCAAAGTTGTTAATAAAAAACTTAACGTTTGTTCAATTGTTAGTTTTTGTTGTTGTTTTGTTTACATAATTGCGTATAATGTTGTTTGTTTGTCACGCTATGAACATTTATCAAGTGTTAGATTTTTTATTGTTCTTAAATAGATGTTTCCTTAGAAATGATTAGATTTTAAAATATGATTTGTAATGACGAAATGCTACGGTTTATGATTAGAGAAAAGCATAAAGATTTACAATTAGATTATAACATTGTATAAACGCTTCATATTATTAGGTATTATATGTTGTTTTTCACGGTTCAATGGTTTAAAAAAAAACACGTTTATCCTGGAACAAGTTTTGCGCAATACCTATTCGTGTAAATCACAGAATTACCGAATGCTAACAGAGTTACCAGGCGCTATCTTTTTTTTTGCATTGCCCCTTCATCAAACATCACGTTGGATTGCGTTAGATGGAACAACAAGCTTTAACCATGTTTGATGTTGACGATAGGCGTGTGGAAAAGAAACCTCTAAGTCAGACAGGACTTTAAATTAAGTTAATACGTACGTGAGTAGAGCGACGGATATACTTTCAAAGTTCTAGTTCTGTATCATGGTTGTTTTTATAAGCTCGTTCATACCTGAAACCAAAAAATGTAAGTTTAGAAAAGTAAAATTTTTAAAATAAAATCAGCATATTTAAGATATTTGGCTTTTCCTGTATTAAAATAACAATATTTCTAATATTCTCGACGTAGGAACCTAGATAAATATTGTCTATAACCGAATATCATCATAGTATGTTGGAAATATGCTCCAACTGCAAATAAGCGTTGTATTACGTTTGTATGGAAATTCATCCGTCGCCGGCCCCTTAAAGGTCACACGTGGACCACGCCGACTTGTACTTAGAACGACGTCGCGTGGCGTGGATCTAGTGTAGTTCTACGAACCTAGTTTTCCTCTAGGTACACAATCTGTCTACATCTACATTCTTACATTAATATAATAAAGTGGTAAAATTTGTTTTTTTTTTTTTTATATGAGGTAATCTCTGGAAGTTCTGGTCCGGTTGCTAAAATTTTTTCACCTATAGAAAGCTGCTTTATTCCTGAGTGCCATAGGCTATTTATAGATTTTACATACGCGGTTGAAGACGCGGGCAAATGTTAGTTAGCAATACATACCTATGTACACAGTGGTACCCACGTTTGTATGTAGAGCTCAGGGCCTACTAGAGCCGATGCCTGCTAGGGCTCTTATATTGTTTGAAAGAGTTACCGCGGCGCGAGGAGTTTAAGTACGCGGGCGAAGCTGCGGGCAAAAGCTAGTATGAAATAAATGGACACCGACGTGCCCAAATCGGCGTACGTTGCACTGGCACATGTGTGCTCAGTGTAGTTCTACTTCAAAGGTGCCTTGTTACGCTGGCTTTTATTTTCTATTAACAGTTCAGTTTAGTCGTCAATTGGATCGCGTTTAAAGGTCACGGTAGGACCTTTGGTTTCCGGCAACCGTCCAGACTAAACTCAGCTAGTCGACGGCGCGCAGTGTTCCACGCGAGTCCCAAGAAGTTGTCAGCAATCGTAGAGGTCCAGCAGGGTCGAAGCCTACTGGGGCCCAGAAACAGAAGTGGGTTTTTAGTCAGTAAAAGTCTGATCACTATCTCCCTTTCTGCCCAAAAGCGGGGCATGTCATTAGATGATTTTTCCACATAAAAAAGGGCCTCTGGTTTCTATGTAATCTTAGATATTTATAGTTTATTTATTTATAGGTTGTCAAGCTCTATTGCGTATTAAGAGATCATTGTACTCAGTGACATTATCTGATGAAGTAAATCGTACCTACATTGAAGATTTCTCTCATTTACGTCGACGGTTGACAAGTCTATGACAAGATTACTAATGGTTTTATTTTTTTAAAATTGCTTGTGCTAGCAGTTTTGCTCATGTGAAAGTAGGTTCATCATCATCATCATATCAGCCGAAAGATGTTCACTGCTGAACACAGGCCTCCCCCAAGCGTCGCCACAACGACCGGTCCTGTGCGTCACGCATCATCATTCCCGCGACCCTGACCAGGTCATCAGTCCGCCTTGTTGGAGGCCTTCCAACACTGCGTCTTCCGGTACGTGGTCGCCATTTCGGAACCTTTCGTCCCCATCGACCATCTGTTCTGCGTGCAATGTGCCCTGCCCATTGCCACTAAAGTTTGGCGATTATTCGAGCTATGTCGGTAACCTTGGTTCTCCTGCGGATATCTTCATATCTGATGTGATCACGTAAGGAAACTCGGAGAAAAAAAAAGAAGACGTGTGGCACTCGGGGACTGCCGCGGTAAAGCTATTGCATAGCATTTTTTATCAACTTATGCAATTATAATTATTTATTTATTTTATTTATGCAGTATTTTTTTCCCTTTGTTTTTTTTTTCTTTGATATTAATTGAAGTTACACTTTCACACATTGAATTGAATTTTGATTGATTGTTCACTCATTTGTTTTCTTATCGGTCACCACGCTCAAAAACAAATGAGTGGGGGGTGTTAGGTTATTTTCGTTACGGAATTTCTGGATTCGGTCTCCACGCTCAAGGCCCGCGATAGAAGCTATGCAATAGCTTAAAAAAAAAATAGACTCCGAGAAAAGTAGGTTACCATAGTATAATAACATGATCAGCTTTTCTAATATTCCCACTGCTGGGACTCAGGCCTCCTCTAGGTTCACGACTTCGGAGGCGAGCGGCTCAGTGAGCGACGTAGCATCGGTAAGGGGTTGCGCGGCATATACCCGCGATTCGTGGCGTGCTTCAAAAATTTCCATACTATGCGTTCCAAATTAGAATAGGATCGATTGCCATGTTGTGACGTGACGTCATACTATCAGATCGAATAAATTGGGTAGTACCAAAACAAGAAATTTTTAAAATTTAGTTTATTTACGTTACGTGAACGAAAAAAGTTTTATCAGAATCCAGTTCTTCAATTTTGCGTCACTGTGTGAAGTGCCTGAGTAGTGGCAAATGGAAAAATAATGCGAATTGTTCCTAACAATGAAAATAAGAAGCCTCTACGGTCCGGACTAAGCGTTTCGCCTCGTCGTTTATACCGCTTACGTCGAAGGACTGGAACAGTCTGCCTGCTGCGGTCTTCCCGTCCGATTATAATTTGGGTGTCTTCAAGGCTAGACTGAATAGGCTCTTAATAAACTAGTGCGCCTCACCATCAAAGATTGCATCGCTACTTACCATCAGATGGGATCGCAGTCAAGCACTAGTTTATATCAATTAAAAAAAAAAAGAAATAAAACAGTTTTTTTTAACTGTGTTTATGACTTAAAACAATATTTTTAGCTGATTTATATTAAGCAGTAACGTTTTTTACTTCACCTAGGTAATACTTACGTAGTAACTATTCAGTAATCTGTGGTAATACTCATACAAAGCAAAAAAAATCCTTAATTGATACGGAATTATAAGTTTTCTTGGCAAACCGTACTTTTCACTCAACATTTGATAGATCGAGGTTATTGGCTTTCCTATTCTTATTTTGATCTAGTGTGTAATTGAATTTAATACTCGTGTAACTTTGAACTAACATAGAATTAAGTGCTACTAACATACAATGTGGACCGAAAGTTGTCTTTTAAATAAATTATTATTGACGTGACAACGTCTTATAAATTGGTTTGCCGGGTGACACTTCAAGAAACTGCGTTACGCTCCGCTCACGTTATGCGCTCACAATGAGAGCGAGTGAGAGGCACGCGTCCCTTCCACTCGGGCATGGTTAGCCCGCCTAAGAGCGAGAGAGACAGACATAAAAAGTGAAATAATTCTTTGTATAAATAAATGTTTTAAATTGTTACTATTATTTCATCCTTCTTCCTACTATACGAATGAATATTCACATTAAAATTATTTTACCACTCAAAGTCGTTGTCACGTAAAACTTTCGCCCGTATACCGACTTTACAGGCAACCAATTTTTTATTATTATTTGGAACGCATGTACTTTTGTTCTTCCCGATCGCCGACCCGGGCAAGGTCGTGAACGTGGCCGTAATATTTCCTCTCGTTCCACCCAGAGCGGAAGAACTTGTTTGATGATTTTTAACCATAAAAGGTTATTGACCATCTCAAAAACAATAAGTACTATATTAAGAACAACAGACCTTCATAAATACATTTCTCGCTCGAGTTATTCTTTTGAAATGATTTGTTGTTTCCTAATCTTCTAATTCCAATTAATCTCGCTGATCACACACAATGCTTTTGTTTTTACAATCAACGAGCTATTTTCAACTTTACTACCTTGGTTTTAGAGTTCATTTTACCTTTGCAGTTATTTTCAGGAAACTGGTATTACAACGGTATTGGTCACTAATCGTGTCTTGACTTGAGGAAAACACTTGTAAGTAAGTTTGTTTGTATTTGTGTTGCGTCCACACATTGGCTGGCCAATATGGTCCAATGTACCGGGCGTTACGTCATTTGTGTAACGCATCCAAACATTGGCCGGCCAATATGGTCCAGTGTTCCGGGCGTTACGTGGTGATTACCTAGTCCTAGCCATTACCTGATAGTGATTAGGTAGGTACTGTTTTATGCAATGGATCTATGTACCTACTGGTCAGTTTGTAGTCATGGTTTGTTGGTATTATTGTACTTTTTTTAATTTAAGTTTAGAACCAAGAAAAAAAAAACGGACACATTATCGTACTACATTTGTAAAACACTACCTAATAACCTTGCAGAACTGTATAACGATCATTATAAACAACAACGTTTGTTCTATGGTTTTCTACAAAACAATTCATTTACCAAAAAAAACCTTCAAGATTTTGTTGTTCTATCAAACTCGTTTAGAGTCTGTATATTGCTATACCTACCTTTTTTTTCCGATGGGAAAAATTATCCTATGACAACCCCCGCTCTTGGGCGGAGCGGGAGATAGTGTCAGACTCTTACTGACTAAAATTCCATCCCGTTCCTTCAAGCCTTCTTAACGGGGCTCGAGCGCCCTTTCGGATAACCCTGGCCCCAGTTGCTATACCTACCTATGTCTGTATGATGTGACCCAAGCGCATCAAGCACCCCCGCCGCCCGATCCTTGCTCCTCTCCGCTATTGTACTATCGCTTGCTTCGCATAGACTTCGTAATATTTAAAACGTTTAATTTAAATATTTTTATTTTTATATGAAAATCTGATGAACTAAAATATCATAAGTTTTTTTTTTATCTCATAAAACTAAAGTTGTTGTTTATGATGTTAGTAACATAGTTCTGAGAGGTTGCCATCGTTTTACAAATACCCTGTATACTCGTACTTTTGTTAACGTCAACGTAGTTAAATCTTCTTCTAAAATAAAAACATTCCAAGTTTATATAATAATAATATTCCACAACTATCACACAACGCCGTCTAGTCTCAAGCTAAGCAGAGCTTGTGTTATGAGTACTAGGCAACTGATAAACATACTTATATATTTCTAAATACAAACATTTATAGATAAATTACACACAGACACAGAACAAATGATCGTGCTCATCACACAAACATTTGTCCTGGATGGGAATCGAACCCACGACCTCTGGCATAGCAGTCAGGGCCACTAACCACTAGACCAACAGGCCAGTCGTATTATATCGTAAGTGAATATCTTCATACCCATATATTTCACGCTTCGCTTATTTAACGTGCCAGCAGAGTCGAATAACAAACGAAAAGTAAACACGATCTGTTGGTAACAAAATATTTTAGTTAGGATACGATACGATATAGTTTAGGAAGCAACAGATAAACGTAAACATAATATTCTCATCATCTTTTCAAATGATACACTTCCACTACGACCGGTCCTTTGCGTCATGCATCTATTGGATTTGTCCGACCCCCCCCAGTACCTCTACCATGAGTTTAAAGCAATAGTATTTGTCGATACTCGATACCGACTACGTAAATATTTTGTACGGCAATTTTTACAGCGCCACTAGCGGAACTAAAATTTGCCATCTAATATTAAAAAGAGGAAAGATTTGTATTTTTGTATGTAACGAATAAACTCAAAAACTACTGAGCCGATTTCAAAAATTCTTACACCATTGGAAAGCTACATTCACCCTGAGTAACATAGGCTATATTTATTGCCCGTGCGAAGCCGGGACGGGCCGATAGTACAAAATATTTACGTAGTCGGTATCGAGTCGACAAATACTATTGCTTTAAACTCATGGTAGAGGTACTGATAATCGGGCCACCTTATGGGAGGCCTTTCAACGTTGCGTCTTCGTCACTGCAAAACCTTTCGGTTCCATCAACCATCTGTTTGCAAGCAATGTTCAAAGCAAAGCTCTGCGCACTGCCATTTTAAATCTGGTGATTTTTCGGGTTATATCAGTAACTTTGTTTCGGCAACATACTTCTGCTTAGCTGAAAATGAGTCGATGAAATGCTGTATTAAAATGAGCACAGTTGCTCCAACTGAAAAAAATGGGTAGGTAATTCAGCCGCAACCGGTTAGATTACTAGTTGGCCTCAACACACTTGTGACAAGGTTATGTAGATGACGCTAATTTAGCACATTAACTACCTACTTATAAGACCTAGAAAGAGCCTAGAAGAGTGTAGATACAATGACATTAGCTTCGCGTAAAATGAGTCGCGAAAATTCTGCAGCAGCTCATTTTGCATACAGGTTAAAAATGAGTCTAACAGATTTTTAGTTTGCGAGTTTGCATATAATGCGAGTCTTATCTACTACTAAATAATGCCCCGTCTAATTCCACACACACGTTCTATGTTAAAAACGCCGGAACAACATCTCAATTATGTGTTATTATACCATAATTTCATATAAACAGATTATTCAAATGTTTCGTTCACATTTCAACGGCTCAAATAGCGTAACGATTGAAATTATAACGTTTGAATAGAATGTTTGTTGGTATTTACGAGAAATGCTAGTATTTTACTTCGCGTTAAAACTGAATTACAATTTTATTAAGTTTTTTACAATGTAGTATACTTACCTACCTCGTCATTTATACCGCGTACTTCGAGGGACTGGAACAGTTTGCCTGCTTCGGTCTTTACGTCTGATTATAATTTAGGTGTCTTCAAGGTTAGAGTGAATAGGCTCTTAATAAACTAGTGAGCCTCACCATCAACGATTGCATCACTGCTTACTATCAGGCGGGATCGCAGTCAAGTACTAGTTTATAACAGATAAAAAAAACCTTCCTAAGGCTTAATTAAATATACGAATTTTAAGAGTGTTGCTTTTTGGTTTGTGTAGTTGTCGACCGATTGCCTGCTGCGCTATATATCGCGGGTTCAATTCCCGCACGGAACAAATATTTGCATAGCTTGGAGACAGCTGTATTGCTATGTAAAATCATCTACGGTACAGGATTAATTCTAGTAGGTACGGGATAATGATTTTTTAACAAAAAAAAAACTGTCCATCCATCGCATCTTTGGTTTTCTCTTTCTCTTAAAACAATCAACATTCTAGTCATTATTTAAAAATAGACACTTCAACTTACGGGCCAAGCGCCCGAAAAGTACCATAAAACAGTGATTTTCTGAGGTCTACTCCTCCGTAACGGCTAGGTCATTTGGTAAAAAAAAGAATTATGTTTATTATAGATTCATGAACAATAATAACAACATTTGATTTTTTCGTGCAATTAATACTTTTGTCAATAAAAAAAACTTTAGCAATTTCGCAACTTTTCGCAACTTTTCCCTACTCCTTCGAAACGGCCTGAACCTTTTGAAACATTTTTACACATAAAAATTGGTGGTTAAATATTCTTCAAAGTGAACATTGCATATGTAAATCAATCAATATCTAGCAGAGAAAATGGAGTTAAAGCGCTTTCCGGGCGCTGCTGGCCGCAAATAAATGCACAGATTTGCGTACTGCCGCCTAGGCGAGTGAGAGAGTTGCGTCCACATAATTTCGGCCAGATGGTTCAAGGGACTATACGCCTTAAACTTCAACTCTTCATTAACGGCATTTGTAGAAGAGACGTCTCAATTTTGGCAAAAACATAGCCCATCAATTGTCTCTAATCAACTGGAGAATATTTAGCGTGAATAAATAGACACTTCTTAAGCGCATAAAAGTGAAAAACCTGTCTCAATTGACAGCCAAAGAGCATTAAAATCATTCATGACAAACAATAATTTACCCGACGTATTGTCCAGTTACAAAGTTCCTGCACGTACAAAATACTGTCCATATAACTTTGCGTGACAAATTTAGTCATTATAATTTTGCTGTAAATGTTCTGCGCAATATGTAACGGTTGAGATAATATCGTCACTTACAAAACAATAATGTAAGTTTTGTAACGATAAAGTGGTGTAACAGACGATCAATCATTGTATGTGGTAAAGAGTGTTGTGTCTCTTTGTTGAGCGTTGTTCTTTAACTGTTTCGTTTTTTTTTTGCCAAGAATTAATCATTAAATGATTCTTCCCGCTCTGGGCAAGCGAACTGGAGTGTCACAGACTTTTATTGACTGAAACACACTTGTGCTCCTTCCCACTGTAAGCCTGCAGGACTAGCCAATTTACAACCGTTTCGTTCCGATTCTCGTTCGTCCACACCTCCGATTCCTTTATTCTGATGTCTTATGGCCGGCCATATACGGTCAAACTTGTCGTCTAATCGGTATATCGCTACATGTTTGATCATATCGATTGGACCGCCCCATACACGGTCCAGTCGGTATGATCCAATCGGTATGATCAAACCAAAAGAATTGAAATTCGATTATGCCGTCAAACATATTATGTTGGTCATACCGATCCACTCCCACACACGGTCAAATCTGTTTGATCAAACATGTAGCTTCATACCGATTGGACGACAGGTTTGACCGTGTATGGCCGGCATTATTTAACGCTCACACGTGGCCAGAACAAAGGAATCGGAGGCGTGGCCGACTCGAGGCGATCGACGAAAGAGAATTGAAACGAAAGGTCGTAACTTGGCTAGGGGGACAGGGCTTGTGAATCTAGCTCACGGTTCGGCCGTCCGGTATTCGTACGGTCCTAAACATCAGTCTATCAAAGGAGTATCGTGTTGCCTAGTAACTGGATTGTGGAGGTTTGATAGGCAGTCGTTCCATGTAAAACATGGATATTCAGCCGCATCGGGATAGAACGGAAGCCGAACTAAGTTGCTTATGTTAGAAGAAGTTGGGTAACGGCCAGTGAGATGATGATACCGTTACTGAGGTATAACATTGGTGTTCCTTTTTTTAATGGGTAACTGTTTTTACTAATTAATATAAAACGTACTGAAGTGGTTTAAAAATATTGAAAGGTTATATATACAGTTTTTATTGGTATGAAAACTATTTTTTTTAGAAAAAATAGAAAATAAAATAAAAAATAGAATAGTATAAAGGCAAATTTTTACTTAAGGTTTAATGCCTTTATATTATAGGTAACTCATTCCTATATCTAATATAGATAGGTACCTATAGTATAAAGGCATTCAACTTCATAAGGAAACAGAAGAATGATCAACTTTCTATCTCTAAATTAAGGCAATGCCTTCATAAAGGTAATTAAGTATATATAGAAAGTGGATCATTCCCGTAACTGTTTCGAACGAAGCTGGTTTTTATGTCTTATTCTTTATTAGGCATTTCTACTTAATATAAGTACCACGACACCCACGACTAGAGACGTATCACCGAAAGTGACCAAAGTATCGAATATTAACTACCTAAATTTTATTAATTAAAAAATTCGTATTAAAATTTCATTAAAATTAACCTTCTGTAAAAAAGTTCATTCATAAAAGATTGGATCTCAAAAGGTGTCAGCTCTATTACATCTGGCCTTTATTAAGTTTTTGTCATCTTCATTTCACTTGGTGACCTTAAAAACCAGTGACTTAATTATTTGCTGACGAATTTCTTTTAGAGGTGGGCGTAACTACATCGATTATTTTATCGAGTATATTTAATCCATTTTTTTTTTCGAAATATTGTCGTATTTGAAAATTTTTGCGGGTGACTCTTTCTATAATAAAAAATTAATAACAAAAAAAAAAATGATAGAAGCCATCAAAAATCTCGCCACATATTTAGCAACAAACAAAAATTGATAGACTATTTTGTTTTATGGTTGAGCCATAAATAACTCCCACTAACAATTAAAACACACGCTAGTGCAAATCAATAGAATAGCGGAACGGAACTATACAAAACAAATTGCTTTTTTAATTAACAGCTATCGCCATGATAGACCCACGCCGGCACAGAATAAACCATCTAATAAATATGCGGATCCACAGACACTAACAACCTTTACTAACGTTATAAAGACGTCAAGTTCGGATGTACTTATTTGTGTACGCACGTCAAATGGACACAGCAAAAGATATACAAAAAATAAAAGTAATATTACGCATATTAGTACAAAGAAACAGCTAATTTCTTAAATTAGACCTGCAAAAGGACAATAGTGTGTAAAAAAAAAACAAGAAAAAAAGCGTACCAAAGATTCATAATGTCAAAAACTCTTTCATTAACGATCAGCTAAAATCATAGGCATACTTTTCAAATGACTCCAGTGTTAAATAAAGAACAAAAAAAATTCAGTAACTTCGGCTTCTGAAATTATGTACTTGTATTTTTGCAACTCATCGCTTTTTTTACTTTTATTGTTATTTTTTTTTTATAGGAGCGCGAGCGGGTTGCATTTGTTTTTTTTTTTTAATAAAAACATGCGTATGGATACTTTTATGAAAAAAATCACGTTATCTGTAGGATAGGCCATAGAACCGAAGCCCCAAGTAAATACCAGTGTTCTATAAAGTAATTACTGAAAAAAAAAACTGATTTACTTTTGCTTTTTTTTTTTTATAAATTGCCTCACAATAGGATTTACTCCTGTGAATTTTTAATGCACCCGGCATTAAAAATTCACATGCATATGACAACCAGACCCCAGATCTAGACCAATAATATAATCTGTAGACTATACAAATATTTCCTGAGAGTCACGAATACTCACGACTAATGGGGTATTTTTATTCCGGAAAAATACTCTATTCCTGTTGAATATTCACGAGGAAAAGCTAGTAATGATAGAAATAAAAGCTATACATATCTCAAGTTCCGTTGCAATCGAGTCAGATCCACTCCACGATTATCGATTTGAATCTGCGTTAGACACGTCACCTCTATTTTTAATCTACGTTCTCTATTAGAGTCCGGATTGATTTTCAATCGATTCATCGAGTGTTATCGATTTGATTGAGAATTGGAGCGAGGCAAATGAGACAAATAAAGAGTAGCGAATAAAGATATTATGATTAGAAAGTGTTTGTTGTATGTAATGCAACGGGTCAAATGGGTTTAGAGTATTGTATACCTACTCTAATAGTCGGATTGTCGGATTAATACAAATATTTCCAGAGTTATTTTTCCTTGTTGGTTGTTTTTTATGTGTCTGGATTTTTAAGGCTTATTGTATTTGGCATGAAAGTAAATAACCGTTGTGTTTTCTTAGAGAATAACACCCCATGGCTAAGTCTACTCGGGCCATGGGTTGACATCCGAAATGGAAACCCGGGGTCCTAGCTGGTACGCAAAGTAAAGAAGGGTCACAGGTGTGATTTTAGTTAGTAAAAGTCTGACGTCCAGTTCCACTCTAGAAAATAAAAAAAAAGACGATTGCTGTGCTAACCTGTCATTTTGTAACGTCACTTATGTAAACAAGCTTAGAGAATTATAATTGTTGCAATTATTGATAACTAGCGTTTGCCCGCGGGTTCACCTGCGTACATAAAATATAGACTATGTCACTCAGGAAAAAAGCAGCTTATGTCGGTGAAATAATTTTAGTAATCGGATAGTACTGTTCAGAGATTACCTCCTAAAAACAAAAAAAAAAAAAACAAACTTTTCCACTTAATTATATTACCTAGTGTAGATAATAAACAATATTTTAAATGACGAAAAAAAATTGACGTGTAAAAGTGTTTTTATAAAACCTACTTGCAAATTAAGATCATTTATCATATCTAATAATAGATGAAGATATCGTAGTTTGGGGTTACAAGTAATTGGAACAGTTCAATTAGAGGTGAAACACTTATTGGAATGGACAGGTGATCTGGGATACGAAGATAGGATTAGAGGGGTCTTAATGGATCGACGTTTTAGTAGGTGTTGGGTTCCTGTTGTTGCTTGATTGTAAAGTTATCTGAGACTGGTTATTAAGTTTAGTTTATCTTTCTTTGTTCGTGTATTTAAAAGAAGGCTTGTTCTAAGGTACTATGATATCGAAAGAGATCACTCATAATTATAATTAATTTACAATAAATAATAATAATAATAATAAAAAATATAATAAATATATAATTAATTTATTATTAAAAAAATAAATTAATTATACATTTATAATTATTTATTTTTTATAAATAAATTTAAATAATAAATTAAAATAATTTATATTTTAATTTATTTATAAATAATATTTATATTTTTAATAATTTTTTGTCAAATAATTTCACATCTAAGGTCAAAAATCTGCGGATGTCAACCGATACCAACGGCTTTACGTTCTTTCTGAGGTCTCAGTAATGTCCTAGATACAATTGCCGTCACGGATCTTGAGCGCTGGCTTCAAGTTGCGCAGAAGTCAAATATTTTTATTTTTTTATTTAGGTGGTATGATATAATAATATATAATATTTTCTATAACTATCACACAACGCCGTCTAGTCCTAAGCTAAGCAGAGCTTGTGTTATGGGTACTAGACAACTGATAAATATACTTATATATTTCTAAATACATACTTATTATGGATAAATTACACCCAGACACAGAAGAAATGATCATGCTCATCAAATGAACATTTGTCCTGGGTAGGAATCGAACCCACGACCTGCGGCATAGCAGTCAGGGTCACTAACCACTAGACCAACGGCCCAGTCAAAATTATATTCATGTAAATATTCGGTCTCTTTAGTGGTGAGACGCGGGGGCGGGGAGTGTCAGTGATTGGCTCGCCAATGTATGGAATGCGCAAAGCGATCCCTACTCTGACGCCGAGCGTTCAAGATCCGTTTCGGCAATAGGCTGGTTGCCGTAAAAAATGTAATTAGTCCGTCTTTTAGATTATACAAAAATAAGGGACACACATTTTTTTAATTTTTAAATTAAACCAAAAATTACTAAGATATAGCCAACTAAAGTTACGTAGTAACTATTCAGTAATCTGTGACTAAAGTTACGTGTGACGGCACGCGTGCTGCATTTTTTCGCACGGGGTGACGTCACACGCAACTTTAGTGGGCTATATCTTTGTTATTTTTGTTTAATCGAAAAAAGAAAAAATACATACGTGTCCAATATTTTTTTTTTATAATCTAAATACGGACTAAATAAAATGTAATTATTTTTACCCTTTCGTTATTTCTTTTTCAAAATTTGCTTCAAACTAGGAATACTTAACTCCTGTACCGTTGGCGTTTACAAACATATAAACTCATATACCTACACAAGACACCTGCAAAAATTACATATGAATTAAAAAAATCACATTGGTATTTGCCCAAATTCGAACCCGCAAACGCAAGCATAAAAAGTAACTACCTTAACCACTGTACTATCACGACACGAAATTTTTCTCTCATTTAATTACATTAAATATAATTATTCATCTGACCATAATTACATTGTACTCAAATCCATCGGTATGCTTTGCTCCAATCGATCACCATAATGCAGATTGGCGTATAATGCACGGGATTAATTATCAATACTAATTAACTAATTGAATTATTCATTGTAATATCTCACGCATGGCACCTCGCGTTACCATCGGAGTTTAAAATTATAATTAATTTGAATTTATCTTTTTTGTAGGGAGAAATATAAATCGTTTGTGTGGGTTGTATCTTCGAGTGTAAATTCCACTGATGGCCAAGAGGGGAATAGTCTCTTTCTATATTTTTAAAGAGAGAAACTGACTGACAAAAACAAAAAAAATGTAACATCTCACACTCATGTGTATCTGTAATCTATGTTTACAAATAAATAAATCTGAATCTAACATATCAACGCATAGCTTGGTCGAAGCCTACTGGGGCCAGGGTTATCCGAAAGGGCGCTCGAGCCCCGGTACGAAGGCTAGAAGGAACGGGATGGGTTTTTTAGTCAGTAAGAGTCTGACACTATCTCCCGCTCCGCCCAAGGGCGGGGGATGTCAATGCATGATTTTTCCCATCGAAAAAAAAAAAAAAAAGCTACTGGGATTAAGAGCGTGAAATTTGCATAAGATTTCACTGACGTAGGCAAGTACTAAGACAGGATTTTTCAAAATTTGACCCATAAGCGGGCTTGCGGATAGTGAGCAATGGGTAGCTGGCTGTTCGGACCAAGCCCAAGTCGTCGACGGCGCGCACTGTTCCCGTGCGCCTCAAGGAGTTGCCAACAACAGCACGGGCCCAGTTGGGTCGAAGACTACTGGCTGAGGCTAGTTTACATTATAATCTAGTATTGCATTGTCTAAGTTTCCACATCCGAAACCAATGTATCCGGGGATACTTCAACCCCTGTCATAAAGGTTGTCCTAGTTCTGGGGTTGAATCATGATGTTGTAATGTTTATTGAAGTTGTTGAAATAAAATAATTACTAGTGCACCTCACCATCAAGGATTGCATCACTGCTTACCATCAGGCGGGATCGCTGTCAAGTACTAGTTTATAACTGATTAAAAAAAAAATGTAATATGTCTCTATTAATTTAAACACAAGTACAATGCATTTTTAAATATTGCAATTAAAAAAATAGATGGGTCTTCTTGAACGGAGAGAAGCTCTAGGGTGGAACGAGAGGGCTAATCAGACTTTTATTGATTAAAACCCACCTGTGTTAATTCATTTGCCCTTTACGTTCCAGGGCCCGGTAACTTTATCAAACGTTGTGTTATGACGTGTAATAGGCTCATGTTTTAAAGAGAACTGACATCCTGTTTTCTTTCGAACATGAGTCCATCCAAAGTGAGAGAAGTTATTTCACGATTTCTTAAAAAAAAAACAGATCTCCAGTCGGTCTTAAATAAGTTAACATTAAAATGGTACACTCAAAGTCTCAAGTTACTTTTGCGGTCAATGTGCCTTTTTTGCACAAAGAAAGTGTACGTAGAATGAGCCCATTTATTTCTTTACACTACTTGCGCTAAAAATGGGCCAGTAACCCCCGGCTCGACAGGTTAACAACCTATCAATGTCTAGACGTATATTCTTTTTAAGATTGAAGTAGGCGGCATCCTGTTTTTCTTCGATTTTATTCGAGTTTTTCTTTTAATCGCCATGTTTGATTACTATAGTAAAAAAGAAATTGCGCAATAATTGCATTTCTTTTAACGTGTAACACATTGTTTTTTTTTTTGTAGTAATTCTCAATCAGAGTGTGTGTGAGAGTGTTTATGTGTGTGTACTTTTATTACTCTTTTACACTTTTAAACGGTTTGAACGGATCTCAATGGCACAAAGGTAGTCTATGTCTGGGAATGGGATTTTATCTTATAAGTAAAGTATAAAATTATCCCAAGAGAACATATCTCTTAGGATATTTTTATAATTTATATATATAGAAAAAGATATTATAATCGGCTGGTCCCTACATTTTTTCGAATATATGTACTGACTTCTGCACCTATATATTTTGTGCTTTAAGTGTCATTAGTGTCATTGTAATTCAGTTTTTGCTTAATCATAATGAGATTCAGATAGATAAATGCAGCTTCCCCATTAACAGATCCGTAATCTGACTAAAAACTGTGCAAGTGCGAGTCGGACTCGCGCACTCTGGGTTCCGTACCGTCCGAAGAAAAAAAAACGGCAAAAACATCGCGTCTGTTGTATGGGAGTCCCCCTTAAATATTTATTTTATTTTGTTTTTAGTATAGTGCGTTGGGGTAATATCGGCATTGGGGTAAGACCGTATAAATATAAATTATATCACTAATTTAGCTTTATATAATGCTATTCATATTGCGTGCCGCGTCATTATGTTCCACATTGCCCAAAAAAGTAATTGGTATTAAAAATAAAGCTAAATAAGTGGTATATTGTTCTTACCCCAATGCCGATCTTCCCCAAACCCACTTATTAAGTTGTTATGGCGGCAATAGAAATACATTATTTATGAAAATTTCAACTCTCGCCGTTCTTAAGATACAGCCTGGTGATAGACAGATAAAAATAATTCCTCATTCGTTCATTTGATCCTGTCATTCGCGTAAGGCCTATTTTGTGAGGTTGTGGGCGAGGGGACAGACAGCGAAGTTTTAGAAACAGGGTCCCGTTTTTACCCTTTGGAAACGGAACCCTAAAAATCAAATGGAAGCGTTGAACTAATTAATATTCAAGAAGGAAGGACGCTCGATAAGATTTGCTAAAGACGTTAAGAGGTTACTCACTCCGGGTTCCGTTAGGATTCGCACTCCGGTACAATATGGACGTCCGACTGATGCGAACATTGTATAAAGAAATGCTTTTAAATCTATTCGCGTAGTGTGGTAATGATTTTCTAATGAGTCAAGTTAAAAAAAATATTGTCATCATATTTAAGGTGAGAATTTTATAGACATCATTAAAATGGCAATTCAAGTATTGCCATACAACGTGGCAGTGTCGCCAGATTTTGGGGGACACTTTCCGAAGTGTGAATATTGGTAGCAATATTGCCAGCAATATTCCCGGTAACGGCGCATCTCTAATCGTGACGATCGTAGCTACTAAACGAAGTTTATAAGTGTTTATAATGGTATTCTGTTGTATAATAAATAAATTAAAATTGTGATCATTAGGTCTAGAAGAAATTTAGTGTAGTGATATTGCTTTACTAATTACACAGCAGGAAGTTGACGGATATCCTGCATCCGTCAACTTCCTTCTAGTAAAATCAGATAGGTACCTACTTTTATTACTGAGCCAAATACTTGTTTAATGCCTTTAAAAATAGGTTTGTATATTCAGTCTTATAATGTTCCCGTTAGGTTAGGGTTGGGACTCAGACCTCCTATATAAAAAAGGGAATGGGCCGCAATCCACCACGCACAGAGCCGTAGCATGGATTAATTTAAAAATGGGCGAAGGCGCATCAGCTAGGCTTTTTTCATTCATAAATTCTCGAAACAGAAACTGTCGCAACCCATTGTTGGACCATATCGTTGCTTACCATCAGGTGAAAGTCTACGAATTATAAAAAAAAAAAACAATATTTCGCGTTAGGAATAGAAATTTAAAGAAACCTCTTTTACCGTCTGTTCAACCGATTTTAACTTCTATTTCGTAAGCATAAGGATGGCATTAACCTTTTGAATGTCTTATGTTACACAGTTCGACATAAGCAATTGTCTTTCTATTGTGTCTCTAATTACGGCATTCAAAGAGTTAAAAGCAAAAAAGTGGTTTAAATACTGCAGTTACTGTAGCCGCCTACTTGTTTACTGCAGCTGCCATTTGTGGCAAGACAACGTAATAAAAGTCAAAATCGGTTGAACAGATAGTAATAAAAGGTTTTTCTAAATTTCTAATGTTATTTTCAACAGAGTATAGTCTGTTCAAAATAACGTACAAATCGCAATAGAGAGTTCTTTAAAGAACTCTCATTTGCGTTAAGCCCATTTTGCGAGGTTGTGGGCGAGGGGCCACTTCGCCCACGCCTACGCTACTGTCCACGTAGCCCCAATACGGGTCTGACGCGTTTGAATTAGCATTTTAAACTAAGTTAACAAACATAGGAAACAAAGTTGATCTGTCAATATAACTTAAGTAGACTAAATGTGTCGCGGCGTCAAGCCATTAGCTAGGTCTGTACCGTCACGTTCAATTTTACAGTGAGCGGACCGTATGGGTTCTACTCTACGACAACGAGTCACGGAGAATAGTGATGTCCCAGGTTTTATTTATTAGATAGATAGATTTATTCTTTATTGTACACCAAAAATAAAAATTACATGAGAAACTTAAAATTTATAGGGTTTTTTTTATATATTTTTTTTAAATTTATTTTACAATTTATGTACACACAGTATACAGAGATAGATAGATAGATACATTTATTCTTTATTGTATACCAAAAATAAAAATTACACGAGAAACTTAAAATTTATAGGTTTTTTTTTATTATTTATTTTACAATTTATGTACACACAGTATACAGAAGAAGATACAACATTAATAAAAATTATGTACAAAGGTACTGCTTATTTCATAAAAAATTCTTCCAGCAGACCTGCGAAAGGATGACGATGGTGGATTTGTTACCGTGTGTTAGAATATTTTTATTTACTTACTTAGTTTTAAATGGTAATTAGCTTAATAAAAGAATACTCGTACGTTGAATAATGTATTGTGATTGAAAAATCTTTTTAGTAAATAGTTAATAAATTCTGAGTCCCAAGGTCCCAACAGTGCGAACATTAAAAGGTCGTTAAGCTAGTATATTCTATGATTTTTTTTTGTTTTTAATTTTAGGTCGAAAGACATCTGATTGTTTACTGTTGGGACAGGTATACTGTCCCAACAGAGTGTTTTTGTATCGGTAAGTATGTCTATCTGTTTGAATATGTTTTTTAGTCATAAGTGTATTTATAATTATGTATTTTATTTGCTCTGTAACTTGATAACTTTTTAAATAAATCAAGCTTAATGACATGTGGTAAATAAACATAAACCTATAGTATTTTTTGAACTGAAGTACCTATTTATGTATCTATATAATTTACTATACACCAAGATAATTGAACATTTAAAAAAAGAATACAATTGACGGCCTTATTTCATCCCGCGATCTCTTCCAGGTAACCTAGAATGGTCAAAGATTGCTTGGACATAGAACTAGGTATTTTTCGCCTCTGTGTCACATGTAATTGTGTTCATGGCATTTATATAGCCTATGGTACATTCGCTCGATCTTTTCCAGGCAACCTGAAATGGCCAGAGATTGCCTGGACACAAAATGGGATATTTTGCCACCTCTGTGTCACAGGCAATTGTTTTCATGGCAATTATGTAGCAAATGGCACAATCGTACAACTCTATACTGTGTATCGCCGACGTACATTCCGTCAATGTGTTTCAATCCAAAATTGTGCAACCCTAGTGCCTCTGACGTCACACGAACAAAACTTTTTGGTGCCGACATATACTGCGAAAGGATTATAGTCACCTTTGACACAAAGGGGAAAGGTTACGCAGAATGTGGGCCTAGGTGCTCGATATTATTGCAGGTTGTGGAAAATTGTGTGGTGATGTGTAAACTCTGAGAGTACTGTGCTTCGACTTGTTTGGTGGGAATACCAGAACGATTGAGGGTTGGGAAAGGACTGGTATTCTCTTTGACATAAAGGAAATAACGTAAAAGTGTGGAATTGTGGCATCCAGTCGGTTACGGTGCAGGCAAAATTTGTGCAGCACCATCCAAAGAAGTGTATCATTTCTCTTGGTTGGAATTTATTGAAACTGCCGTCGCCCTGGAATTCGAAGGCAGCTGAAGGACACCTTTGGATCTTCAATCTTTGGAAATCTGATAAAATCTTTCGCGCCACTCTCGAGCGAGAGAAGTCATTTCATAATACTAATCTCGCTCTACCTGCTGTGTGCTAAATTTCATTCCAAACCTTTCGACTGTTCGTCTGTGACGAAGTAACAAACAGACATCACAAAATAATATATAGGTACAGAAGTCAATCTACATACAAAGCGCGCTCGAGCAACGCACACAAAGACACCACTCACAGACACGATGTGGATCACTCATCGAACAATTCCGGCTCAAACGCTCATTAGTGTGCGTCCAC
Organism: Mythimna albipuncta; assembly: GCA_929112965.1. Lineage (NCBI taxonomy): Eukaryota > Metazoa > Arthropoda > Insecta > Lepidoptera > Noctuidae > Mythimna > Mythimna albipuncta. Next base: position 17,970,983 of record OV815969.1, read on the forward strand.
CGAGCGTAGGTATAAAAAGTGAAGTACATACATGAGATTGTCTTCTGTACCTATCTATTTTGTGCATACATACACACTTCCACCTTTTTAGTACTAGTTTGATACAACGAGAATAAAGAAAGTCGTCCAAAGTACCAGAAGTGATTAAAACAATGAAATGTGGAACATCATATAATGCAATATTTCAATCAATTGTTCTACCTTTCAGGTTTCAATGAGCAGATCATTATTTATATTTCTTTTGACGTCTCACAAAATAATTGGATTAGATGACGAATGTGATGTGTTCTGGGCATTGTGTTATTCGTTCTAGTGAACTAGTGACCTGAAAACATTGAGGCTTAGTCAGTTTCGAAGTAGGATAGAGTTTGTAGTGAGTTAGTAACTTTAAGAATTATATTCGCGTACAACTAAACGGTTACACGTGGAGTGGTAAGCAAAAGTACACGACGGCACAAAATAGATAGGTACAGAAGACAATCTCATGTATGTACTTCACTTTTTATACCTACGCTCGGTGGACGCACACTAATGAGCGTTTGAGCCGGAACTGTTCGACGAGTGGGCCGAGACGCGACCGAGACATCGTGTCTGTGAGCGGTGTTTATGTGTGCGTTGCTCGAGCGCGCTTTGTATGTAGATTGACTTCTGTACCTATTTTGTGACGACGGCGACGTCGGTTTGTACGTAAAAAGGCAACATCTTAGATACTGTACAAGGGTTGCAAGAATCTGATTTATACTGGGTCGGTTTTTGACTATAAACACAGCATAGTCGGCCTTTTAATGTTCCAACCGTTTTGACTCAGTACTCAGGCCTCCTCTCTAAGAGAGGGAATGGGCCGTAATCGACGCGGGTCCAGTGCGGGTTGGTGAATGTCACATGTGTTCGAATTTTAGGTTCTATAACCTGCCGGTTGTTCACGATGTTTTTCATCACCGTTTTGAGAGCAGTGGTGATGAAATAAATTACACAAAGTAATGCCCCTGGCTGGGTTTGAACCCGCGACCTATAACTCGTAAGACGTAGACTCGTAACTCGTAGTCAGGACCGTTACCACTCGGCCACCACTGCTCTATCTGTCTGTTTTTGATTATATCATATGACATCTATACCGTCACATATGAACTACGAAATTCTGCATCGCGCAATTAGAGATCTCGGCGTGATTTTAACATTTACAAAAGCCTGAAACCATCTAACGGACAGTTGTCCAGATCAGACCAAACTCTCCTTTCTAGGAGAGAGAATAGGTCGTAATCCACCACGCGGCCCAGTGTGAATTAGTGAATTTTATTTATTGATTTATTTTATTACAATCGGAAAACAAACAGTATTAAAAACTACAGAGACACTTAGAGAGGTCAATGTCCCACAGTGGACGTCTTCCGGCTGAAATGCTAAATGATAATAGTATTAGTATCCTTTTGACACTCTTTGGAGAGAGATGGCGCTGTTGCCACGATAAACATCGACTCCGTAACAAAAATATTGAAAAAATAGCAAAAGTAATATATTTTTTAATTTTAATTTAGAATCTCATCAAGTGATAAGTAATTCACGACTTGTAATGTTGGTGATGTGAAATGTTCAAGTTTACGTGAAGAAATAGACAAAACATTTAGAAGAATCATATCAACAAAACCTGTGAATTATTTGGAAATATAAATATACCAAAAAACACCTGTTATCTGGTGAAAAGGATCTCATCAAAAAACCAAAGGACTTTGTGAAACCAAGTGAGTGAATTTTTAAATATTGACCAAAAGCAAACCGTTAAATAATCATCACTACGTTTTGCTTTGTTTTGAAAAATGACCTTTGGACTATACTAATCGCCGGTCATTAACTCAAATCTTAACACTTCAACGAATCGTCTATTTCATCTTGACGTCACATATGAGTCCTGACTACACGGCTACGTACACCGCTTCGCATTACAAGAGGTGCGAGTTCAAATCCCGCTGCGAGGAAGACTTTTTGGATTTGTTTTATTCATTTTTTTTTTTTTTAACTTTTGGAGAATCAAACAACGATACAGAATCAAAAATAATAACTAGTAGAACTTAAAATAAATATTACCAGAATGAACTCTTTTGAAATGGAACAGGAGAACATTACAACCAGAAAGCCACGACGGGCAAACTCACCTGATCATTTGTTAATAAATAATTCGACTCTGCTCGATACCACCATGAAGAGCTTGCCCAGCACATCCATGAACGATAGTGACACTATAATCAACCTCAATGAAACAATTAGTCGATTAACAATGGAACTTCAATCAGCACATCAGGAGATTGAAAACTTGAACAGCGAAAATTTTCGTTTAAAAATGGATTTAGGTGAAAGTCAGAAAATTATCGACACATACGAGAAAATTATCTCAACGGACATGAAAAACATGACACCGGCAACCTCACGTAAACGTAATTTCATCAGTACGACCGGTACGTCCACTCACTCTACACCTTTAAATCTCGTTAGAAATACTAGTACATCTACCCTTTCTACACCCCTAAAGACTCAAGATTTTGACCAAGTAGAACATGAGCTTAAAACTCCTCAACACTCCCTACTAAAGCGCGACATCATAAACAACACGGCACAACATCTAGCGACATCTGTGGACCAAAGCAAGAATCTCAACGTACCTATAAAGTATCCACCCAAATTGACTGAAGAAACTCGACATAAAGACTTACTTATTTCTTCATCCAATTCAGAAAGAGTAAAACTGAGTCGCAACATATCTTCTCCAAGGATATTAGTTTTAGGTGACCAACAAGTGCGGGGATTTGCTCAAGAAATAGCAGCACAAAGAAATAATAATAAATGGAACGACATATACTCGGTATCAGGAATTTCAAAACTGTATGCAACGAGTACGCAAGTCCTGTGCAACTTTGACAGATTATCAGAGGAACTAAAAAGTGACGACATTATTGTATTAGGCATTGGCAGTAACGATAAAAATCCCTACTTATTACTTACAGAATTATGTTCTTCACTTCATAAAGTAAAAAACAACAAAGTGTTCATTCTGAACGTTTTAAATAATCGCTACTTAAATACCTATCTATTAAATAAACATATAAAACTGATTGTGAAAAACTATCCAAACTGTCAATTCATTGACACATCTGATGTTATGGTAAGCACTTATAACTATAATTATGTATCAAAGCGCTTTATGTGTTTTAAAATAAATATAGAAATCGACAACATAAACTACCTAAAACTAGTAACTTCTCAATTGAAATCAAGATGTACCAACAAAGATATGCAACATAAATATAATAACAATGTTATAAAAACCAATCTAAACAAAAAAGGAACTATCCCATATTATTTCAAAAAACAGCAGGATACCACTAATCATATTTCAAAGTCTAAAAGTGACAATAATAGCACTAGCCAACCGATGTTTTTTCGAGACTAAACGAAAATGTTCTCTTCTGCATCAAAATATAGCTGGTATATTGAATAAAAAAGACCTTCTAGAAGTATCAATAACGGAACTTGAAAAAACTAATATGAGTATTGACATTATCTGTCTCTGTGAAACATTTATACGACAAGGGGCAGAATCTAATCTTACCATGACAAACTACAGACTAGTGTCAGCCTTTTCAAGACCGCATCAACGTAGAGGTGGGACTTGTATATTGATCAAAAAAGACCTTGACTGCAAACCTTTATGCAATTTAATTGACCCTAAGTTATATTATTTTGAATACTGTGCAATTGAAATTACAACCTTAAAAGTTTATGTTATCTGCATTTACCGCACTCCAACTTCAAACATTAAATTATTTTTAGAAAACTTAAACCTCCTCTTAAGTCAACTTATAAAGAAAAATAATAAAAGCATAATATTATGTGGTGACTGGAATATAGACGCTATAAAAGGAGATAAACATTTCAAAGAGCTCGAATCTATTTTAAACAACTATAACATTATCAATCATATTACCAATCCAACAAGAAAACTTTCTTGTATCGACTTAATTGCGAGTAATATACTAAACGTTAAGCCCCAAATACACTACCTAGCTCTATCTGATCACGAAACAGGACAATCTATATCGTTTGAGTTAACGGTAGACACCACAAAAATTAGAAAACCATTTTATTTTGAAGAAAGACGCGATTTTAGTCAAGAAAATATAGATAAGTTTGTAAACTGTATATCTTCATTGTCCTTCTCAGATATTTACCAAACTGAAGATACTGACATTGCATTTAATTATTTCCATGACATTGTAACATTATTTTATAATTTATGTTTCCCTAAAATCAAATTTAAAATAACTATTAAGCCCTTAAAACATAACTGGATGACGAAAGGTATAAAAAAATGCTGTATTATTAAACGGCGTCTGTATCTAAAATATCGTCTCTCGACAGCAAATAAAAAACGCCATAAAAATACCTACTGTAAATATACCGCTATTCTAAAAAGATGCATGCAGCAGGCACAAAAAGGCGAAAACACTCGTTATTTGTCCCAATCCAGCAACAAATGCAAAGCTGCCTGGAAAGTAATAAAAAGTAATACTTGCGAAAAACAAAATTCTCATGACATAAATAAAATTCAAATAGACAATCAAACTTACACGGAACCTGAGAAGATAGCTGACATTTTTAACAATTTTTTTATTGATATGACGAACAAAACCATTGACGCCTCTATTGACTACACACCGCAGATGACTTATCACCCAAATACTATGTATCTGACCCCAACTAATGACACTGACGTTTATAAAATAATAAACTCTTTAAAATCCACTAACTGTACAGGTTACGATGACATTAACACAAAAATCCTTAAATTATGCTCTACATTTTTATCAGTTCACATAAGCCATATTATTAATTTGTCATTTATGCAAGGCTTATTCCCTTCACGGTTAAAATTTTCAGTTGTAAAACCAATCCACAAGAAAGGTGATAAAAGTGACATGTATAATTACCGCCCCATAACACTCATACCAATACTGTCAAAGATTTTTGAAAAGGTCATGCATGAAAAACTCTCCGGTTTTTTAAACAAATACAAAATCCTAAATGAGGATCAATTTGGCTTCAGGAAAAATAAATCGACCACATCAGCTTGTTTCGCTCTAATAAAATTAATAACAAAAAGTTTAAATGATAAACTACCAATCACCTCTATTTTTCTAGATATGTCCAAGGCATTCGACTTTGTGAACCATAAACTTTTAATTTATAAATTAAACCGATATGGCATAAGAGGAAACGCATCAAAGTGGTTCGAAAGCTACCTTATAAATCGACAGCAATGTGTTGAAATTTCGAGACTAACAGGAAATCAAAAGCTCACATATAGGTCTCAGTATCGTGAAAATAACTGCGGTGTTCCCCAAGGGACCATACTAGGGCCGCCTTTATTTTTACTCTATATTAATGACTTGCCTGATGTAACTTCCCACAACTGCATATTATACGCTGACGATACGACCCTTAGTATTATTAACGAAATTGACGACATTGTTGAGTATCAAAATGAAATAAACATGACATTAAATAAAATTATTACGTGGCTTGAACATAATAATCTCCATATCAATATTAATAAGACGAAAATGATACAATTCCAAACATATAAAAGTACGCGCCCACGGCTTAACATACAATATGGAAATGAGACAATAGAAGAGGTCGATTACGCAAAATTCTTGGGCATAAATATTGACAAAAACTGTAACTGGAAATCTCATATTGATGACTTATGTAAGAAAATAGATAGATTTGTATTCGTCCTATATAGGCTAACACGTGTGGCTAGTGTTAATGCAGCACTATGTGCATACCATGGTTATGTGTCATCAATTTTGCGCTATGGTATTATAATATGGGGTAATTCTGTTGATTTTGAAAGAGTGTTTCGAGCTCAGAAAAAATGTGTACGCTCAATTTGCGGAGCGCACCCACTGGACAGTTGTGTTCCACTATTTAAAAAACATAAAATACTGCCACTTCCAGCACTATATATTTTTGAAATTTGTATTTTTGTACACCAAAATAGACACGAATTTGATTTGTTTAATAATGTTGTATCCAGACCCAGCCGTAAAGTGCATTTGCTTAATGTCCCTAGGCGTAGAATTAAATTGTTTTCTAATAATGTATACTGCATGTCTATTACTATATATAACAAATTACCCGATGGCTTCAAAACCCTCAACCTCAAAACATTTAAAAATAAGCTATTTAACTTTCTTTTAAGCAAATGTTATTACTCGACTGAAGATTTTATGACTGAAAAATTTTCCTAATATTTGACATTACCTATGAATTTTATTTCTTATCTTTATTTCCTTGACTTTATTATTAAATTTTAACTTATATAATTAATACGTCTTATTATATGTAATAACTATTGCTCAATTAATTTAAATTATTTGTAATTTTAATAATAAATAATATAATTGTAATGTATTGGACCCATAATTGTTACTAACCATATTTGTACGCCGGAAACGGCAGAATATTATGATCATTATATTATAAATAAGCACAACAACTTTGTACAATATTCTGACAAATAAATGCATTCTATTCTATTCTATTCTATTCTATTCCTATTATAAAAATAATCGAATGGTTAGTGAGAGTCTTTGAAATTAGATCTTACTTTCTTTTCTATGATTCTAAAACAAGGTTGTCACTTGATACGGATCGGAGTTAACGGCTGGAGCGAAACGAACGGTTAACTTGTTTGTTTGAAATTACCGTAGTAACCAAAGTAGGTAGGTAGTCTTTAAAATGAACTCTACAAACATCTCAAAGATCTCATATATTGCTACTTGATAGCCTAGTTTTTTGAAGAAAACAAGCAGTGCTATAAAACCCACCTTGAACGCAGCACTGGCCGCAGCGACGAGTCGAGAGCGCAGTACATTGAATTAACAATCCAATGTATAGGAAAATTGGTTCGTTATTCCTATGTGCGGCCAGCGCTGCGCTCAAGGCTATTTTCTTAGAGATAAGCATGCCAGGTTATGCTACACTGTTTTCTATAATATGGTCAGGAATATTTATTAATTTGATTAATTTTTAATTTGAAAAAAAAATTTTCAATTTGATTAATTAATTAATGATCAAGACTGGCCTGTTGGTCTAGTGGTTAGTGGCCCTGACTGCTATGCCAGAGGTCGTGGGTTCGATTCCCACCCAGGACAAATGTTTGTGTGACATTTGTTCTGTGTCTGGGAGTAATTTATGTATAATATGAATGTATTTAGGAATCTATAAGTATGTTTATCAGTTGTCTAGTACTCATAATACAAGCTCCGCTTAGCTTGAGACTAGATGGCGTTGTGTGATAGTTGTGGAATATTATTATTATTATTATTTAAAAAAGAAAAATAATAATAATAGTGCCTACGTTAATTGCACTTTCTGTCATCATCATTATCGAAGTACCTAGCCTATACTGGCATCGGCATCTAGTCTAACAGGATGTTGCAGCTAAATACTTATTGATTACACTTTTATAATGTTGAGTAATAACGGCTCCGACTCCCGAGTTATAGGGCGCGGGTTCAAATCCCGCTACGTTCGTTACTGAACGTGCGCTACGTGCGTTTGTGTGTATAATTTATTTCATCACCACTCTCAAAACGGTGAAGGAAAATATCGTGAGAAAACCGGCGCGTCCTAGAGCCAGAAATTCTAAGACAAGATTATTAAATGTAAAACATGTCATTGGTAGTAGGTACATAGTTTGTTGTTTTTGTTAGTTGTTAATACTGTTTGTTTTCCGATTGTAATAAAATAATAAATAAAATTCACTAATCCACACTGGGCCCATGTGGTGGATTACGGCCCTTTCTCTCTCCTAGAGAGGAGGCCTGAGTCAAAAAAACTGTGAATGGAAACATAAAAAGACTAATTATGAACTAGTTGATTGCACTTTTATAATGACAAATTTGTATCGGTATAAGCTTCTCTGCTCACTTTATCCTCAATAAACTCTTGTTATATACAACTTTATTGCTTCCTTAATCTAATTTGTCGCTCACATTTTGGTAAAAGAAAGAAAATCGCAGGAAAATGCTCTAAGCTAACCTGAGCGAGTGACCTTAATAACTAAAACCTGCAAACTTTTAAACATCGATTATTGTTAAGTTTTCTTATGTAAAAATGCTTCTCTAGCAATAAAATTATATCTTACTAATTTGTTTTTGACTCAAAAAAGATAATTCAATTACATTACCCATGAAGACGTAAATCGTAACAAACAAATCGAAAAAAACAAACCGACCAAGTGCGAGTCGCACTTGTGCACTAAAGGTTCCGTCCTATCGTAGCAAAAAACGGCAAAAAAAACACGTTTGTTGTTTGGGAGCCCTACTTAAATATTTATTTTATTCTGTTTTTAGAGCCTGCGTTTACTTAAAACAAGACTGTCTTAGACAGACTTTTGATTGTCTACGACGTCGCAGTCGTGTCTAAGATGGATATCAAACCATCGATAAATCGTTAAAAAAAGTATAAGTAATACTTATCGATATTTTAGCGACAGTCCTGGCGCCCCGTGTCGTAGACAAACCAGTCTTGTCGTAGACGTCGACAAGTCTGTCTAAGACGTCTTGTCTCAAGTGTGCGCAGGGCCTTAGTGCTTGTTGTTATAGCGGCAATAGAAATACATCATATGTGAAAATTTAAAATGTCTAGCGATCACGGTTGATTCCGTCTGTCTGTCAGTCTATCACAGTCTGGTGAAAGACTGACAGACAGACAGACGGACGTACAGCTGAGTCTTAGTAACAGGATCCCGTTTTACCCTTTGGATACCGGAACCCTATTATAAACCAATAATTCAAAGATTTCGCCTACCTACTCAATAAACGTAATTGTACCTTCATTCATTCCATTCAAAGTGACAGCTGTCATTATTCATTGAATGTAAGAACGGATTGATTTTGTGAAATCCATAAAATTGGTGTTGCGCGCTGTGTGAAATTATTTAATGTAAAAAATCTAGACTGAAATTATTGCGGAAGTCTTCGTGACAGTTAGCTAGATAAATGACGGTATAGTACTAAAGTGTTTTGTATAAAATATTTGTGTAATTCTGGTCTTAGTTACGTATATGATTTCGTTTGCAGATTGTTTAAGGTCATTTATTTTCCGAGACGACAGTGTTGTAATTACGTCTTTTTGTTTGTTTTAGTTAGTAGGTAGGTACCTACCCTGTTTTCTTCATCATCTTTTGACTTTGTTTAAATTTAGAATCATGCTTTGACATTTGTTTTTTTTGACATATAATTAAAATGTTAGATCGCTTGACATTATATATTATTTGGAACTGTTTGACATCTTATTTAAATGTAATTTAGAATTGTATCTTGTTGTTTTTTCTATAAAATGTATGTTTCTTGCGTGCATATTTGTCCTTGGATTCAACACAATGCAAATTGTTTATGAAAAAATGAAATGAAATGACATTTCTATAAAATTATTACAGAAATCACAATCGTGGCTTTTTTAAGGTGGAAAGGGCTATGCTCTGAGTTTCCTTGATCGAGTCAGAAATGAAGATATCCGCAGAAGAACCAAGGTTGCCGACATAGGTAGCATGAAGAATCGCCAAACTTAAGTGTCAATGGGCAGGGCACATTGCCTACAGATGGCCGTTGGGGTGAAAGGTTCTGGAGTAGCGTACCGAAAAACGCAGCGTTGGAAGGCCTTCTACAAGGTGGACCAATGGCCTGGTGAGGGTTGCGGGACTCCGATGGATGCGGGACGCACAGGATCGCATTGTTGTCTTGGGGAGGCCTATGTCCAACAGTGGACGTCTATCTATGATGATGATGATGATGGGATATCATCCAATGACTTTTCTTACTTTAGTGCGTGGTGGGAGGGTAGGTCAGACTTTGATTGTAACCAAGTCAATGTTCCTCCTTTGACTTGCGTTCTGGATTTTCCTTTCGCATGTCAACCCATGGCCGATGGATGCGAGATGCACAGGACTGTTCATTGTGGCGACACTTGGGGGAGGCCTATGTCCAACAGTGGACGTCTTTTGGCTGAAATGATGATGATAATGATGAAAAAATTAACTTCCGAATAAATCTTACACTAATACGCAAATAAGCCTTTTTATCATCTCCGGTCCCTAAAGCAATTAAGTCTTACACTTATAAAACAACATTTCTTTCTCTGGTTATGGTTTTAACATTCAACCCACTTTCGCGCTACATTTTCACGGACACCGAACATTTTAATAAATTAAAGTTTATTTCACATCGAATCGTTATTAACGTTATTTGCGTGTCGAACGCGTATAAGCGATATTTATCGTTACATAAAGCGAATTCCGATTTTGATATCGATTTATTTGAGTCGCTTATTCGGGTCCTGGTAATCGTTTTAATATTTTTACTGTACATTATAGTTATGACACGTAGGGTAATAAGTTTTTATTATTTTTTTCGGGTCGTAAATAAATATTGGCTATTTGATTTGGTATTTATTGGCTATTGCTACCTCAAAGTAACTACTTAAAATATTTATTTTATAGTAATGGTTTGCATTGTTGTTCGACTGCTGAGCGTAGTGTTCCGGGTTCGATCTCCACGCGCCTTTAAGAGTTGTTGCAAACCGTAGGGGCTCAACAAGGTCGAAGCCTACCACCAAGGATCTTTTTCTGAAAGGAAGTTTAGGTACGAAAGGCAACGAAGGAACAGGAGTGGGTTTTTAGACAGTAAAAGTCTGACACTATCTCCTGCTCTGCCTAATAGCGGGGAATGTCATTGGATGAGTTTCAAATGTTTTTTGGCCTTTCCACACGATAATATTCAGAAGCAGTTGGCAGTCAGGACTTCTGCGAGCATGATGTATTTATTTATTGATGAAATTAAGATATCTAATCGTAATTATAGAGCCACAATAGAAAGACAATGAGTGAGCGAACGCAGGCGTTCTCTTGAGGTTTAATGAATTAAACATTCTGTGAGTACAGACATGATGTTTATACTATATGCGCCAATGAACGGTCGAGTAATTTCCTATCCACGTTGGCTGCCATAAAAATAATAATACATTGCATAATGCATCCTGCAAATCTCTCGTCGCATTAGCACTGGTGTGAATGCACTTGCCTCAACGCGAATAACGGTACAATTTCTTTATCGGTAAGTAACCTCACTCTATAAAAAGTGTGCTAATGCAACCAACTGTAAATTGTTATGGAGTTTCAAAATTGAATGTGTACGGGTAATGTTTATTATTGATTTTGTAACTGGTTTGCTAATTTTTATTATTGTCTTTTTATTGATATTGTCGTATTGGTTTGGTAATTTAAAAAATTGCTGGTAACATGTCGATAAAGTTATCATTTGTTGTTTTGACACCCGTTATTTTTTTCCTGTTGATATCTATACTGATGTAATAAAGATGTAAAGATTTTTTTTTGTATTTTTGTTTGTAGGAAAAATATACTGCATAAATTAAATAAATAAATAATTATAATTGCATAAGTTGATAAAAATGCTATGCAATAGCTTTACCGCGGCAGTCCCCGAGTGCCACAAGTCTTTTTTTTTTGTTTGTAGGAGGTAATCTCTGAAAGTTCTGGTCCGATTGCTAAAATTTTTTTACCGATAGAAAGCTGCTTTATTCCTGAGTGACATAGACTATATCTTATGTATACGGGCGAAGTCGCTGGCAAAAGCTAGTTTTGAATAAAGGCGAAACGATGAATGTTATGAGTACTGTACCCCTAGCCAAGTTGATAATCTGCAATAGTTAACGCTAGTGGAAAGCTTCAAATGTACGGGAATGACGTCGTCTCAACGCTCAGTCACGTGGTCAGAACAAAAGATTCGGCGACGCGGCCAACTCGAAGCGTTCAACGCAATCGAAACGGTTGTAACTTGGCTAAAGGGGCTTATTACATACGGCTCTAATCTACCTCGTAATATCTTTCAAATTAATATAATGACGAATAGGTACGCGTCTAAGAAGCTATGCGTCCGGAGACAGTAGGCCTATGAGTGTGACATACTCATAAGTATATACACCCCTACTTTTTAATTAGTACAGAAAAAAATGTGGCTCGATCTGTACCCGTTACTGATCATGTTTTTGTAGTCAAAAGTAGAAAAAACTGAAATCCTGAAATTGACCACGCAAAGGTAAATTTGTCATAGTATCAATCATACATAACAAACACTAGTAGAAAATACTGCGGGCAGTGTTTTTCCTTAATAATTGTCACTTATTCATTCATTAATCAATAGCCTGCACAATATTTCCATAAATTTAGTGACATTTTGGGACATAAACCAATGCTAATAACTTTGCTGTTTATGAATATCATTTATTGAAATTTTACTTATAAAATAACAAGGGCTGTTCTAATAAACCCTTTAAGTATTTGTACTAATTAAAAATTTGTGGTGTATACAGGATATTAGTAGGCGTACATATGAGAATTTATTTGACCGACAAAAACTTTTCTTTTTATGTTAGTTATAATTTAGATCAGAGATAAAGATATGTGAATTAAGCGTGTGTAAATAAAAAAGAAAATCACTTGGTACCTAACGCCATAGGTAGAAAGCAAAACATAATTTTCATGCATAATTCAACGTATCTAAGTAGGTAAACACATAAAGATTAAGAAATTATAAAACTCTTAAACGTTACTACAATTCTGATGAAAATACTGATAAGGTTTTAAAACGGTCACTAGCTTCACTCACACACTAGCTTGTGTTTGCTTTCCAGTCTACCTGAATGCGGCTGAATACCTTTTTTTTAAGTGGGAAGAAAACCATCTAAATGACATCTCCAGCCCTTGGGCGGCGGCGCGCACTGTTCCCGCGCGCCTCAAGGAGTTGTCAGCAACAGCAGGGACCCAGCCGGGTCGAAGCCTACTGGGGCCAGGGTTATCCGAAAGGGCGCTCGAGCCCCGGTATGAAGGCTTGAAGGAATGGGATGGGTTTTTTAGTCAGTAAGAGTCTGACACTATCTCCCGCTCTGCCCAAGAGCGGGGGTTGTCATTGGATGATTTTTCTAACCATAAAAAAAGCCTTTGGGCGGAGCGGGACTAATAGTAAAGGGGGTAGGGGACTTTTAATGATTGTTCCAAGGCCCCCGAGATCTCTTTCGCATTACCCATGGCCCTAGTAGGCTTCGAGCCTGCTGAGCCCCCCCGAATGCGGCTGCATACCTATGTTTTACATGGAATGATTGCCTATATGACTTTCATAAACTCAAACTCAAAATTACTTATTTCTCATAGGCCTACATGGGTGCTTATAAAACGTCAGAAGGTAACGCACGGTTCCAATTGGTCGCTTCCCATGGAGAAGAACCGGCAAGAAACTCCATGACATGGTTAATTAATAAACAAATTGTTTCTACAATATTTCCATATTACAACAATAATAGATATGAGAGGACAATTTAGACCGGTCAGCTTTGTACCCAAAAGCACAATGAAAATTGTAGTCAACCAGTTAATGGGTGGCCCAGTATTAACGTTAATACTGGGCTATCACTATTCCTACGTCGTAGTACGTATGTCGTGGCTCGAACTTAGAAATTGATCACTCATGAAATGGCCAAGTAATACTGGCCAGATCGATTTAAACGTTAAAGTTTGATGATAATTCAATCTTCGTTTGGCCTACTTTCTTCAGACCTTTTAATGTCATTCAAATATTACATCAATTCCCTCTCCTGGAGAGGAGGCCCAAGTCCCAGCAGTGGGAACATTATAAAGGCTGATGATGATGATGATTACTTACATCAATGATAAAGCCAAACGAGGATTGACATATTATCAAAATATCGATATTTCAATCGTGGAAATTACAGACACAATAGAAAGACAATAGGTGCGCGAACGCTGGCGTTCGCTTGGGGTTTAACCTTTTGAATGTCTTATGTTACACAGTTCGACATAAGCAATTGTCTTTCTATTGTGTCTCTAATTACGGCATTCAAAGAGTTAATAAATTAACGTTTAAACGATCTAGCCAGTTAAGTATATCAAGTATGGCCAAGTAAAACTACTTGGCCATAATTATCATGAAGTAGTCAATTCAATGTTTATGTGCCGCAAAATGCGATTATGTTTAAAAGGGTGTGAGCCTGGAGATCTGTCACACAGGTCTCGAACCTAGTTCAGACTCCAGCTCTCACAAAGGTTTTAGTCTTAGGCAAAATGTATAAATATTACTTGTGTTAAGATATACCTTTTTGAGAGAAATAAATGATATATTATAATTCTAAAATCTAGCCATGGCATCTATGAATAATAATGCTGAAGCGTCATCACCATCATCAGACTGCGTCAATGACGGCACAGCAGTGACGGGCACTTCTCGTCTTTGGAACGCCTGATAAAAACTTTCTTGCTAAATTAAAGGAATTATTATTTAGAAGATAAGGGGCTATGCATCACCCATATTGTAGGGGATGTAGTCACTGCGACCTAAAAGTTCTATTGTGACTCGCCACCTTGTTAGAGTAACTCTTTTAGCCCGGAGGCTTCCAAGAAATTTAGAATACTCCTAGCTTTTAGAGTTTTAATCTCCTCCGGGCTAAATTATAATATTAAATTAAAGGAATAATTCCTTACTTATTTTTATGACCCTTCACTATGACACTTGTCTTCTTGTAAAATAAACTGTTCACGCCCAAATAAAAAACTAACTTGCTTTGAGCATCCAGACTTTAATTTCATCCAGAATATCCCATAATCTCGCACAAATAAACTGTGGGCGTGAGTATTTCATTTGTTAATAAAAACGAAAAAGAAATAATGTTAGACAAGACTTACAGTTAGCGACCCAAAACATGTTTTCAATTCACTTTCCAGTCAGATTACACTGTATTTCACACTTACATACCCACGAATAAAGAATATTATAAATAAATAAAACATAATAGTTTTTTACAGAAATACTAAATAAGTAGGTATAATAACTTACAATAGACTATTCCTTGATTAACTACAGCAGTTACGTTACAGATCACTTTTATAGATTAAAATATTTTATTATTTATTGTTCGGGTTACAAAACTTTCAAGTAATGTCCGAGGTGAATGACACTCAAGAACTAAGCGGTTGACCTAAGCAGTATTGGAAATAATTGTCATAATGATAAGACTTTGATGTAATACTTACGTTGAATAATGCATTCTAGTTTCCTAACTAGAATTTTTTTAGTTGGTTTTTCTTCTTGAGCAATTATATTTCTAGTTATTTTAAGTCTAATGTAGGTGCCAGATAACCGTGAAATAACGGTCATTGAACCTCCTACATTTGTTGACGTTCTTAATTTAAAAAACGGAAATAAAGACGTAAAGGCTCATAAAGCTGTCTTGAATTGACATTAGAGCAGGCGCCAAAGGGAGTTGAGTATGCAAAATATGAGGACCACCTTCTGTGAATGGTTTCGGACTCGGAAAAGTATGCAGACTATGATTCTGGATGTTGCCGGATATTGGTCCATTTTTTTTATACCCTCCCTGAAGCAGCAAGTAAATTGACTGAACAAATGCTAAGAATCATTTTATTAATAGTTTAAGTAACAATATTTAATGGTTTCTTATGATTAAATATATTTATAGAAAGTCAACTAAAAAAAAGTGCTTCCCTCGCGCACTGAAGGTTCCGTACAAATTTACACATGTAAATAGTTCAATTTGTGGAAATTGAGTTACGAAGATTTTCACACTACTCTACTCTACACTACTCTACCCTGCTATACCCTACTCTACCCTACCAAACTTCACATAAATCATCTGCTTTAGTTAACCATCTACTTTACTTAGGCTTTGTTCGGACTATTTATTTATTTATTATAATCTTTATTGTACACCAAATTAACAAAAATACAGGACAAACATTTAAAGAATAAGTGCACAATGGGCGGTCTTATCGCACAGGGCCGAATTTAAGTCCGAACAAAGCCTAAACATTTTGGTTTGGATAGGTGAGCTCGTTCTTGAGTTATAAAATTACAACGAAAAGTAGCATTGATTTTTATATATATAGATTATACGATAAAGAATGTGGCAACACAAGGCTTCTATTGTATTGTAACTGGCACGCATAAAAAACGTTGCTACAAAAAGTTTTTTTTTTCAAATGGCAACCGAGTAGGAACGACAATTAGGCGATCTATATTTCTAATAATAGCCTAGTAACAGTGTTTCTAAATAATATTGGCTTTGACAAGTCGTGATACTAAGTGTGAACAGTCTCTAGGGTCGCGGGAATGTTCCAAAGAAGTACAGTGATCGTGGAGTGCAAAGGGCAATTGAAGGTACAATTAACGGTACAATCTATTTATTATAGATTCTTAAAAGTATAACTTTATTTATACATATGATTTTTTTCGTATGACTTATATTTTTCCAAAAAAAAAACAACATGATTTTTTTTTTCTTATTTTCCTTACTTCTTTTAAACGGCTTTGATCTTTAGAAAAATGTTTACACAAAAAAAATGGTTGCCTGTAAAGTCGGTTTTACGGGCGAAGATTTTACGTGACAACGTCTTTTTCTCGGTAGAATATTTATTGATATGAATATAATTAAATTGCACAATAGGAACAAGGAATTGAATGAAAATAAGAATTGCACCGATCATAGTTGAGTGGGAGAGAGACGCAAGGCATTCGGCGGGCCTCTCTCTCGTTCGGTGACTCATCGTAACGTTACCGAGCGTTACACTTTTTCATAAGTGACTCCCAGCCGCAACCTAATTTAAGACGTTGTCACGTCAAAAATTTGCTGGTTAAGTGTTCTTCAGAATGTAGGTACACAGCATATTTTGTAAATCAGTCAATATTTAGCAAAGAAAATGGAGTATGTGTACATTTATATTTTTAGTTATATATGTGATAAATAAATAATAAATGATATTTAATTTGCAAATAGGTTTAAAAAACAATTTTACACGTCAATTTTTTTTTTGACATTTTAAGCTAGATGAGGCCGGTGTTTCCTAGCTGACTACCCTGAGAAGAAACAAACAAACTCAGAGGTCAAAGTCTCTTATAAAGGTCCATCCAATACATATGTAATGGTTAAATCACATGAGAACCATGCAGATTAGTCTGAGATGGTCTTAAGTGTTAGCCATGAAAAGATTTTTTTTTCCAATTATTTTTAAACTACTGTTATATTGGGTTCAGCCTGTGAAGATAGTGTGTGTCTTTTAATAAATAAAACTTCAACCAGATGTTCATTGGACACGAAAATATGACTTAATGATTGAGTAAGTAGTAACCAAAGTACGATACATAACCGTATGAATGAATTTACGTAGTACCTACTATTAAATGAAAACATTTCTGAGTTAAAAACGAAACGATGCCATAAATTCGAGTTTTATATAAGTAATTGTTTCGTCCATTTTGTTGTATGATTGCCGAATATCTAGATTCAGTTTGGCAACTAACTAAATCGAGGTAACAGCGATTAAATCGAATGATCCGCTTCTTACTTAATAGTCTGGATTCTGCGTATTATTTTAACAATAATTTTCTTAATTACGGCCCATTCACTCTCCTAGAGAGGAGGCCTGAGTCCCAGCAGTGGGAACATTAAAAAGGCTGATGATGATGACGATGAGCGTGGAACATTACGCGCCGTTTACGACCCGGGGTCGGTCCGGACGATTGCCGGACGGCCGGACTGCGGACCCATTCCACAAGCCCACAAAATCCTACAGTGTAAAGCGCATAAGCCTTTTCATTATCTCCGATCCATAATCAAAATCAAAATCAAAGCATTTATTTCAAATAGACCATTTACTGGCACTTTTGAATAGTCAAATGTCGGTCAGTCCAAGAAAAGTGAAGCTAAATTGCACGTTCCAAAGAGTAGGTCTCTATGGAGAAGAACGTGCAAGAAACTCCATGGACACTCTTTTAAATCATATTATTATGTGTTACATATAATGCTTGGTTACATATTACTTGTTGCTTCTATCATGCGAGCACAATGTCGATAATGAAATAAAAATGTAAAATAATTAACCTTTCAATCGTGATAATGACAGACACAATTGAAAGACAATAGATGCGCGAACGCCGGCGTTCGCTTGGGGTTTAATGAATTAAAAGATAGAAACTGAATTAAGCCACTGGCAGCTAAGAGATGACCAGTCCAATCTGACGGCACCCGTTATACAGATCCTAAGACGCGTGTACACACGCTAAGAAAAATATAATGTAGCCAATAATTACTTGATAACCAAACGTGTAGTTAAATAAATCATACAGCTCTGTCAATATTTACCAACGCCATTGTAAGTTCAATGACACCTGTTTCTCAAATATAGTCCATGACATAACGAAAAAAACCGACCAAGTGCGAGTCGGACTTACACATGAAGGGTTCCGTACATCATCATTTCCGCCGATAAACGTCCACTGTTGGACATAGGCTAAGCGTCGCCACACCGAACGATCATTCCGGAACGATCAGTTCCGTACTACAATATGAATATCGAACAAAAAACGGTAAAAAAATTACGTTTGCTGTTTTTTTTTGCCTCCCTTAAATATCTATTTAATTTAATTATTCATTTTTAAAGTGAATGAGTTCTATAAATATTTAAAGTGTCTACCTATTGTCATAATTAATATGAGACTCACTTAACCCCTATTAAAGTATTTACTTTATTTTGTAGTTATAGTATATATAGCAGCAGAAATACATCATCTGTGAAAATTTCAACTGTCTAGCTATCACGGTTTATGAGATACTCTCTAGTGACAGATAGACGAACAGTGGAGTCTTAGCAATAGAGTTCCGTTTTTACCCCTTCGGTACGGAACTCTAAAAAACGAGTTAAAGGCATTGTAAGAAACGTGACTATACGTGCCATGGCATCTATTGTAATGACAATCATTATTTGAGTCAAAAACAAAATGGCGGTCATGTCAGTATACTTGTATAAAAGATTCGGGAAGTGTTTCTTGAGACCTTGGTCTCTTTGTTTAGACAAATGTATGTAATTAATATACAGACAGACTCAAGACTGGATAGTTATAAAAAAAGGTAGAGTATTGTACCGATCTAATTGTGTGGGCTGAATAAATTTAGAAGATTGTCTTCAATTAAAATGTATGAAAAATGAAGGCATTTATACATAGCACCTCCGCTCAAATAGTGTCAAAAGTCAAAAAAAGAATTTATCATACTTTAAGGTCAGATATTGTCATATTTGTAATTCAATTATTTGCCCACTAGTGGCCTGTTCATAGATATCCATGGGCCTGTTGGTCTAGTGGTTAGTGACCCTGACTGCTATGCCAGAGGTCGTGGGTTAGATTCCCACCCAGAACAAATGTTTGTGTGATGAGCATAATTATTTGTTCTGTGTCTGGGTGTAATTTATCTATAATATGTATGTATTTAGAAATATATAAGTATGTTTATTAGTTGACTAGTACCCATAACACAAGCTCTGCTTAGCTTGGCACTAGACGACGTTGTGTGATAGTTGTGGAATATTATTATTATTATTAGTGACCCATTTTTTGTATTGATATATAGCGTAATATCCCTGAATTATTAGAACTTAAAAGCCTTTTTCTCAATCATTTGATTTTTGACTTGTGACACGATTTGAGCGGAGGTGCGATATTTATTAAGGTAAAACCACGAAGTAAGGTAAAACCAACACTTTCTGTGTACAGCATTTTGCAAATATAGATAACAATTGGCCAAGTTTTACACAGTCACCAATTACAGGTCAAACAGCATTCACAAAATAGGAAGTGATATAAAATACAAAAGTAGTTATAACATATTATACACCACTAATTTTTAATTAGTACAAATACTTAAAGGGCTTATTAGAAAAGCCCTTGTTATTTTTTAAGTAAAGTTTCAATAAATAATATTCATAAACAGCAAAGTTATTAGCGTTTGTGTTTATCCCAAAAGGTCTCAATTTATGGAAATACTGTGCAGGCTATTGATTATGAATGAATAAATGACGATTAAGTATGATCGGAACCAAAATACCCTAAGTTGTCTTGTCAGGTCTTAGAAACCGTTTCATGGAATTTCCATGATTTTTATCAACACCAATTTTCATTACAGCTTAGTAAACGTATAGTCACGGTACTTTGTTATTTTCAGACCATTATATCACATTACTTGGCAATATTTACTGTTACTGTTGTCTGTAAACATTGTTAATGTCATTCTTCACGCTTGGAGTTTCAGCATAAACATTAAACACGTGTTGAAAGGTTAAATATCATTTTGATCACGTTTTTTTCCATGTCGTCTTTACTGTAATCTGTGCAATTTTGAAAATTAACGCCGTAACTTTTTTTTTTGTTTTATCGATCTTTTTATTTACAACTCAAAGCAAATAACTAATTACGAAATAACTGTAAAATCTTTCATCATCGAAAGACGTCCACTTTTGGACATAAACCTTCCCCAAGCGTCGCCACAGCGTCCGATCCTGTGCGTCTCGCATCCATCCGATACCCGCGATCCTCACCAGGTCATCGGTCCACCTTATGGGAGGCCTTCTAACTCTGCGTCTTCCGGTACGCGGTCGCCACTCCAGAACCTTTCATCCCCATCGACCATCTGTTCTGCGTGCAATGTGCCCTGCCCATTACCACTTAAGTTTGGCAATTCTTCTAGCTACGTCGGCAACCTTGGTTCTCCTACGGATATCTTCATTTCTGATGAGAACACGCAAGGAAACTCCGAGCATAGCTCTTTTCATTGCCCTTTCGGTAACTTTAAGTCTTCAGCAAAATTTTTCAAAAAAATCTGGCCAAGCGCTATTAAAATATTAAAATCAAGCAAAAAAAAAAATGCCGTAAAAATCCTGTTTCTTGTGTCCCCCTATCTACATACATAAAACATTTAAACTCACATTCACAAGACACTCAAGCCCAGAACAATTGTCTGTAGGCCAGATAAATAATATATTTGTTCCGTGCGGGAATCTGACCCACAACACAGTGCAGCAGTCGATCGCTCGACCACTGCGCCGACTGTGCCATCAATCACTTATAGATTTGTCATACCGATCATCAAAAAAGCCGATTTTTTTTATGAATTTCGATTCCCTTGAGTGTCGAATTGTAATTTTTGCGACATTAACGGCCGTTTTTTTTTTTTCGTTTATTTTGTTTACAATTTCAAAGGTATTCAAACTTGAGTATATGGTTTTAATTTCAACTCGTTACCTCCACGCGTTCCGAGATAAAGGTTCTTTGACAGACAGACGGACGGACAACAAAGTGATCCTATAAGGGTTAGCTCGCTGTCCGGCCGTCCGGTAACTGTCCGGACCAAGCCCAAGTCGTCGACGGCGCGCGCTGTTCCCGCGCGCTTCAAGGAGTTGTCAGCAACAGCAGGGGCCCAGCCGGGTCGAAGCCTACTGGGGCCAGGGTTATCCGAAAGGGCGCTCGAGCGGTATGAAGGCTTGAAGGAACGGGATGGGTTTTTTAGTCAGTAAGAGTCTGACACTATCTCCCGCTCCGCCCAAGAGCGGGGGTTGTCATAAGACGATTTTTCCCATCGAAAAAAAAAATCCTATAAGGGTTCCGTTTTTGCCTTTTGAGGTACAGTATCCTAAAAATGAACAAAATATGGTAACTGTCAACCGTCACGCTAGTATTTTCATTATAAATAATTTCATATCGAGTTGAATTGCTGAAAATCATCGAATCACGTTGCTTTCCATGCGAATCGTACATAATTCGCTCGCAGTACAACGTTGAGTATTTACTTTACGTCGTGACGTCACTAGCACGATTATACTAATCGATGGCCATTTGCTATACGATCTGATGTACTGTATTCATGTATAAAAAAATAATAATTCCACACTATTATTATTATTCTTCTTCTTTTCGTGTCGATGTTTTCAAACTTGATCTATTCTGCCTCCCTAGCCAAGTTACAACCGTTTCGTTTGCGTCGAACGCTTCGAGTTGTCCTTGCCGCCAATTCTTTTGTTCTGACCATGTGACTGAGCGTTAAGACGACGTCATTCCCGTGCATTTGAAGCTTTCTACAAGCGTTAACTATTGCAGATTAGCAACTTGGCTAGGGGTATTTGGCAACCCGTACAGCTCTATTATTGGCCTCTCGTATAGATTCCGAAAAGTGCAGGTGGTGGTGCAGGACGGGCAGCGTAGCAGGTGACGCATGTCCTGTGCAGTGGCTCCACACTGGCACTGTGTTAGAGATGGGTTGAGGAAGACCCATTAGGCCAAATTGTTTTTACGGCGGCCAACTTGGGTTCGTAGTGGGTTTAGAAATTTCCAGATTGGAGATTTACGATTATTATATTAAAAAAAAAAAACAAACAACATGCTGGGTTCTTGAGCCAAATAATTCAAAGACATGTGACATCTACCTATACTAATCCGCAAAGGGCCCGCGTGGTGTCTTACTCTTTACTACATGTCATTTACTATGTGTGTACAGTAAAACGGGGTAAATAGAGACTTAGGGGTGAATAGAGACAAAACTTTAAAGGGTATTTTCTCGATATTTGAATATTTTGATTTTGAATGAATTCTAAAAATCGATGCCATGTTAGAGGTCGATAGTATCAAAGTGCAAAACCAAACCAAAGTTTTGTCTCTATTCACCTCTAAGTCTCTATTCACCCCGTTTTACGGTACTTAGTAATGGCTAGTGAGAGATACATTACCCGTATCTCTTTTTTAAATAAAAAGAACTTCAAATCTAGGTACTGTAATTTTTAAACTCTTCATACATTAACATATTAAATAAGCTTCCCTAAAATATCGTTATATTTTTTGTGAAACAAATTTTCAAAACTAAAAATAAAAATTTTAATCCATTAGAACTGTTACAAACGAGCACTTCAATTTTATTTTACTGTAACACGTTACACGAGTGAGATTCTGTATGAAAATAATAACAAACGCATTTCCCGGCAACACGGACCGAGCATTTTCAACAATAAAACTATCATTATTTTGATATTTTCCGAACATTTGGCTAAAATATCACAAACTGAATGGCACGTTATGTTACAGTTGTGTGAAAACAAATTAAGTTGTGCTTTGCCCGCATGAAAATTATACATTCGTTTTACTATAATATGTGAAACCCAAAATACGCGTCTAGTATTTTTATGAAAAGAATCTATGTACAAAATTTCAAAACTGTATCATGAAAAATCACAAAGTTATAAGCTTGTTATCTATGTCAGCAAAAATACATGGTCACCGGACCATCTGCGCGACTGAGTGGTTGTATTGCACTTGCACCTAGCTGTTTGCTGGCGCCTACTACCCACCTGGCGTAACCTGTGTTGTATTTAGTGTCGGTGGTGTCCAACTTGTGACCTTTTTAAATATTTTTGGAAATAAATATGCATGGTGTAAAAACTATTGAAACCTATAAATTTACTGATTCTGAATAAACTTTATTCATGTTTCGCATTTACTAAAAATAATGTTGTAGAAGCATTGCATGGTTGGCGCAGTGGTTGAAAGTTTGGCTGATGTGCTCCGTGTCGCGAGTTCGATTCCCACTCGGAATAAATATTTGTATGGCCTACAGATAGTGTTTCGAGTCTGGGTATCTTGTGTACGTATGTTTACATGTTTGTGAACACAACCACGATAGAGAAGTTGTTTCCAGTGTGGGGCAAACTTAATTTTAAAAAAATATTAATATTTCTAGGTCATGGTCTACTCGTATGCCAAATTCCATCCAAACCCTTTCAGCAATATCAGCGTAAAAGAGTAACAAATATAATAAGCATTTCCTTTGTAGGTACTCATATTTTTAAAATATTATCTTTTTAAAAATCATAAAATAAATATCTTTTTATTTTATAACCTTACGATTATATAGAAAACAAAGTACCGTAAGGCTTCATTGTTTTACATTCCTAATCGACTCATAATACACTTCGCCCCAAAAATAACTGAACCATACTCTACTAATGGAGTCGGTTAAATTCCTCAGACACAAAGGTACGTTCTGACAAGAATGGAATGCGGTACTTAGGTACCCTTGAGAACCCTTTGGTTAAAAAGGTCTAAGAGACCCGAACTGGTTATTTTTGGATGAAGATCAATGTAATAATTATATATTGACCTAGTTAGAGGGTATATTATTTTAACCATTCGAATGCCGTAATTAGAGACACAATAGAAAGGCAATGAGAGAGCAATCATTTGGTTTTTAATGGATTAATCAAGGATATGAAATGAAACTAAATAATTTATTTGCCATGAATATAGGTACACAAATATGGTGTTAAGTAAGAGATCCAGTACGTTCTACTGTGAGGAATGCAATTTTTTTTTATAGCAGAATTAATTATAAAATCATCTTAAAAAATCAAATATTTAACTAATATCAAATAATTAAATAGTCAATAAAAATATAAATCATTCAAGTTGTAAGTTCATTTAGTGGTAAAAAATGTTAATAATATAATTCATACCTATTTTTTATATCTATAATACAAGTTTTGTTTAAATATTGCAGCATTATGCTGAAATAGGAGCCCTTTGTTTTTTTTTTTTAAGTTAATTTTATATATAGATTAGTTACTTTTTATTTTACTGTTCTTTTGTCCTGCGTGACTCTCTAATAAATATTTTTCTTACATCTTTCTTTAAACATAAAACAAAGTCACCATTTATTATACACCATTTATAGGTAACTAAAAGTAGGCTGGACCAATTTTAATGATCTTTGTTTATTAGATTCCTCTCCTCCCCGAACAGGAGAATAAAGTAAGTAAGTATTATAAAAATAACGTAAAAAAAATGAAAGATATCCAAATACATAGAAAAATGACAGCAACTGTCAAATACACTGTTCTCAATCATTCAATCATTCGGTCAATAAGTGTACTAAAGGTATTCACTACATTCCTAGCCTTGGGCGATACTAAGTTCACCGGGTAACCTAGTTTAAAATAAATCGATGATGTGCAGTTTATATGAAAATAAATAAATAACTAAATCAGTGGTTTTATTAAAATATACTTATGTTGTTTTTGGTGTAGGGTTTTATTATTTTTATTTTTTATCTGATTATTAGTTAAATATAAATTATTCATGTCAATAAATAAAAGTAAATGTTTTTATTTTACAATAGGTAAATTTTAAAGCAAGTCTGTATGTAACAAAACTAACAACAGAAGCTTGAAAAATATATTTACGTTCACGTAAGAAATAATTTTAAACTAAAGAAACACTTCGAAAAGTTTTTCTTTGAGAGAAACTGTTTTCAACTGAAAAGGTAGAGCTATAAAAATTTTATTTATAGTTTTTGTTGCTCAATAACTAACAAGAATTGTTATTCAAGGCACGAAGAAAACTTTTAAAAGAAAATACATCGCTCGCACAAGAAAACACAAGATGTTAGGAACTCCTACACCACCCAAGCGTAGGAGACGATCGCAAATCTTTTTGCAATAAAACAAAAACAACCATTAAAACAAACAAAAAGCGCCCTAACTTACCTTTTACGCTAATGACACTCCATTTTCTCCAAACTCCACAAATTCCTCTCACAATTCGCCATCAGTCACAACAGAAAAACGTTAAAACAAATCCCTTATCAACCACACCGACCGAAACGATAACGAAACCACGAACGTGCGCGTTAACGTTACAACGTTCACGTGAACACCGTCGAGTTTTACGCGTAACACAGCGAACGCGCACTTGTAAGTTATGGTTTAGCGGTGAACGGCGAATGCGGCCGCATGGGACTCATGTTAGAACGCAAATGACTGGCGGCATCGAAGCAGTACAATCGCTGTGACGTCAGTTCAAATGAAATTAAAAATGGAAGAAAAAAGTCAGAAGAAGCTCCGGTGGAATGAATCTATAGAGCGTTATTGGTAACATGTTCATGTCCAAGTTTGAGAGAAAGTTTTACAGACTTACTTAGTCATTCGCGTCGATTCGAAAGTGCAAGTACCATTCAGTTTGTCGGAATGAGCGTAGTAAACGCTTGTAAATGTCACCGTGTAATTGTAAACACCGTTGGATTGTGATAAATCACGTATAATTGTAAACTTTTTATTTTTACTAACACTCGGATTTGTATTGTAAATGATCAAATTTGAGTGAGGTTGTAATGTATTTGAGATGACCTATTCTAGCAGCCTCTACCAGCTTCGCCCTCATGATAGTGGAAAATCATTCCTATGACATATTCCCAGAAGAAAAAAACAATGTCATGGACGTCATGGTCTACTACGTGAGCCCTAACCAAATCCTTTTGGGTGTTTAAGCGTGAAGGTTTTTGTTAACACATACACAATCTTTTGCCCTCATAAGTAATTTTTTGACTATCAGACAACGCCGTTTTAAGCTAAGCAGAGCTTGTGTTACAAGTACTAGAGAACTGACAAACATATATATTTCTAAACACATACATATAGGTATATAGATAAATTACACCCAGGTGGGAATCGAACCCACGACCTTCGGCATAGCAGTCAGGGTCACTAACCACTAGACCAACAGACCAGTCCAAGTCAAGTATTAGTGTTATTATAATCTTACGGTGTTTCACAATAGGTCTAGTGACATACGCAAGCAAAAAAAAACGAAACTCTCACGAAAGCAAGAGTTACAGCGTCCGTCTACACAGTTCTAGTATGTGACTTCCGAATTTTTGCGTAACAGCTCCGACATTTCTTTTGTTACCTATGTTTCATAATACATTCTTGCATAATTAATGCTTAGCGTAAACAGTTTTTTACCGTTTGCTCCAATTTTGACAATGTCGACGTGATTCGGATTACGTAAATGTGTTAGACAGTGAAGCCCATTTATTTCTGTATAGAATGTAATTAGTATAGTGGCTATAATTTAGCTAATTGTTTGATATAGCAGCTGTGATGTGCTAAAAATGCCACATATGCAACAAACTGTGTATTTTTTAAATTGTTTTTAAAACTTATGATGGTTCTATAATAGAGTTATTTGTATAATTTTATCGCATTAGACAACATTATGCGTTATTTATGTTCAGGCAAAAATCTATACTAATATTATATAACTCAAGAGTTTTTTTGTTTGGTTGAACGCGCTAATCTCAAGAACTACTGGTTCGAATTGAAAAATTCTTATAGTGTTGGATAGCCAATTTATCGAGGAAGCTATAGGCTATGTAACATCACGCTATGTATAATAGGAGCGGAGTAGTAACCAAAGATGGGGGTGAAACTGTACGGGATAGCTATTAAAATATAAAACTTACTAGCATCAAGGTCAACCTATACTTAATTATTTTTAATTATGTGATATGCCGGAGGTCGTGGTTTCGATTTCCACCCAAGACAAATGTTTGTGTGAGCATGCTCATTTGTTCTGTGTCTGGATGAAAATCTATAATAAAATTTTCGTTTATCAGTGCTGCTTAGTTTGGGACCAATAGCGTTGTGTAGAAAATATAGTGTAATTGTGGAAATTGATTATTTATTTCCATATTAATGAATTAACATTATATTCCTCAAGACCAAAGTCTATGACAAGTGCATGTTGACAGTGATGTCTTATGGCCGGGATCAGAAAGTCCGGAATATGTTACGGTACCTTCAAAGAATTTATATTAAAATTTATTTATTGATTTCTTTTTTTGTCTTGTTAACATAGTTTTTAAGTTTTCTTGTGAATAACTCGTGGTTATTAATTAATTGTTGCATGGTATACCTAGTGTAATGGGCTGTAGGTATTCACCCTAACTCTAGCTAAACCAGAAGGTATTCTAAAAAATTCAAGAAAATAACTTGTTTTACCAGTGGAACAACACATGCCTCACAAATCAGAACCCGCCCCACGAATTATTAACTTGTACAAAGGCTGGCATTAATCAAACCATGTTTTCACCGACCTTCGTCCAGATAATTTATTAGATAAGACTTCATTATTAAACCTCAGTATGTTGTTGCCGATAACTAGAGTCCGCCCAAAGATTCGGCGTCGGCTTAACTTCGGCCATTGGCGGCCAAGAATACCATGTTCATCCAAAAATACCATGTTCTTCTAAAAATACCATGTTTTTTCAAAAATATCAATATCATTAAATACTATCATGTTCATCCAAAAATACCTTGTTCATCCAAAAATACCATGTTCATCCAATAATACCATGTTTGTCCAAAAATACCATGTTCATCCAAAAATACCATGTTTTTCCAAAAATACCATGTTCATCCAAAAATACCATGTTTGTCCAAAAATACCATGTTCGTCCAAAAATACAATTTTCAACCAAAAATTCAACTTTCGGCCAAAAATACTGATTTCGGCTAAAAATACACCTAAACTAGGTGTTTGGCTGAAAACTTTTGACGGCTAAAACAGCATAGCATAGCATAAAATTAGAACTATTGGCCGAATGTGAAAGTGATTCGAATTTCAAAAAAACTTAGTTATTTACTTTGGCAAGTTGCATAGGAATAATAATTATATTAAGTCAGTTTTACTTTATTAATTTTAAGCCAATCTTGAACAAGGTTTCTTAGGATTATTAGAAGGTTGTAGCGATAACAAAATAATCTCAAATATACCATCACACAAGCCGACGGTCGGCGAGTATCCACCCTAATGTTGTTGAAACCTCTACGGTCCGGACCAAGCGTTTTGCCTCGTCGTTTATACTACGTACATCGAGGGACTGGAAGAATTTGCCAGCTGCGGTCTTCCCGTCTGATTATAATTTAGGTGTCTTTAAGGCAAGAGTGAATAGGCCCTTAATAAACTAGGGCGCCTCACTATCAACGATTGCATCACTGCTTACCATTAGGTGGGATCGCAGTGAAGCACCAGTTTATACGAATAAAAAAAATAAAAAATCGGCTTCGGCTAGAAAACCGACCTTCCGTCGGACACTACCGATAACGGAACCCATGTTAATACGAAGAAATTCCAATATCCATACAAGATTGCTTATACAATTATGATCGAGTAAAAACATAATGTTCACACATTAAACAGTAAAAAGAAACGCGCTTTCAATTTAATTTACAGTTGTAATAATAAAAATATCGTCATAAATATTTATATGACTGAATGTAATCAAGGAACATATCCTTGGAATACTTTCAGTAAATAGATTGTTTACATCTCCAATTTTATTGCATAAAAAACTAGGCAAGTGCGAACCGGGTCGCGCCCTAAGGGTTCCATATAAACATACCTATGTAAATAGCTCAATTCCGGAATGGGGTCTTTTTATGTTAGGAAAATCATCTAATGACAACCCTCGTTCTTAGGCGGAGCGATAGTGTCAGACTTACTGACTAAAAACCCACCCCGTTCCTTCAAGCCTTCATATCGGTGCTCAAGCTATCTTTCGAAACTAACCCTGGCCCCAGTAGGCTTCGACCCAGCTGGGCCCCTGCTGTTGCTGGCGCGCCTTCGACGACTTGGGCTTGCTCCTGACAGTTACTGGACGGTCGGACAGCGAGCTACCCATTGCTCGCTCTCCGCAGGCCCGCGCCTTCGGTGGCCGGAAATCGGGATCGGAATCCCGGCGGCGAGGGCGCCGTTGCCTGATGTGGTCGGCCTCCTCCTTTGCTAGCATAACTGCTTCGCAGAAGGAGGCGACCGCCTGCCATTCCTCCTTGCTCCGGACCATGGCCTGAACCAAGGCCCGGCACGAGAGGTCTCCGCCGCCGATCGCCCCTACGAGGGCACGGCGATGCTCAGCCCAAGCAGGGTACATCTCGACTGTGTGCTCCACCGTGTCCTTCGGGCGCCAGAAAAGGAATGGAAGATTTTTTTTTATCGAAAAATAAAAACGTTTGTGACGAAAAAATAAAAATTCTTATATTTTTGCTAATAAGACTTTTGCTTTATGCCAAATTTCAGGATTTTAGTGAAGAAACACTATGGGTTTTGTCAGTAAAAGTCTGGCACTCCCTCTCGCTCCACCCAGACCGGGAGAAGTTTTTTAATGATTTCTCACGTAGAAAAAGGCGATCAGAGAGGCGTTGTATTATGATGGTATAACTTGTCTTCGAGGCAGTTACAATGTCCGGTGTCGACAATAATCTTCCCTACTGAATTTTAGTCACGATGGTCTATGTCAAGTAAGCTGGACATACTTTAGTGCACAAGTGCATGCGAAAACACAGGTGCACTCATTGTTTCTTTACTCCCACAGTCCGATGGGACGGTAATCCAATTGCTTAACGTATATTCTGGGTTACGGGGGTGCGGTCCATGGAGTTTCTTGCACGTTCTTCTCCATAGAGACCTACGTTTTGGAACGTGCAATTTAGCTTCACTTTTCTTGGACTGACCGACATTTGACTATTCAAAAGTGCCTGCAAATGGTCTATTTGAAATAAATGATTTTGAATTTTGCTACAGCACAGATCCTGGAATCTTAGGAATTAGTGTAGTACTGCATGTATTAGCTTAGCTAGCTAGCAAGCAGTCATGTCATTTTCCAGTTTCACTTTGAATGGGTATGGTTGATCAGGATCACTTTTTCTAAATAACTTTGCCCTTCTTCCTGTAGTCATGTATTGGAAAGCATTTGTGTGACCTTTGAATGCAGGTCGTGGGTTCGATTCTCATCCAGGACAAATGTTTATGTGATGAGCATGACCATTTGTTCTGTGTCTGGTTGTAATTTATCCATAATATGTATATATTTAGAAATGTATAAGTATGTTTATCAGTTGTCTAGTACCCATAACACAAGCTCTGCTTAGCTTGGGACTAGACGGCGTTGTGTGATTGTTGTGAAATATTATTATTATTTCCTTTATTTAACATTTATACATATTATATTATATTTTTAAATATTCCTTAAAAAAAAAACATTAAAAAATATAAAAAATAGTAGCCCACCGGCCTCGGGAACAGGGTCCAAGCTGCCGGCGGTCAGGGCTCCTGAGAGAGGAACCTCCGGACAATACGCGCCGTGTCTAGGAGTACTGCTTTCTGGATCAAGCCCTTGATCCAACTGCCTAACGAGAGCCTCCGCAGATGTTGGTCGAGGCACTTGGCTATTAAGCCGGCACGTCACGACTATCGGCACAATGATTGCTCTATCCACTTCCCACATGTCGACAACCTCGCGAGCCAATTATTATTATTATTATTAATATGACATGTTTAGAATACCAATGTGTCATATCCTCTTGATTAGTACTAGATTTAATATTGATATAGATATTATGTATATATGTTCTTATTAAGATAAGCACGCATACAAATTATCAATAATATCTACATCTATGTATTAGTCATTATTTGCTATCAGGACAGATAGCTGTAGCGACATCTATGGCGCTACATAAGAACTACGAAGAAAGTACGAAATCCTGCATCGCGCAATCAAAGTTCTCCGCGCGATTTGAACATATACGACAACCCGAAATCATCTACCGGGCAGTCGCCCACCAGACCATAACACCTGTCTGGTCGGAGGATCCTCCCTTTTCAATAGAGGCATGTGGGACTTTACTCTCTGTTCCGCATCCCTCCAAACTGGTGACCCCGACGTGATCCGCATCCCTCCAAATAGCAAAAGATGACTAATATAGGTGGACAAAATTAATGACGTATAAGAATTTAAATAGATTTGCACTTGACCGTTATCTCACTTGATGGAAAGCGACGATGCGGTCGAAAGGTCTGGAATCATCACATTTTTGAACCACAACAGTTTAATTAACAGTACCTCTAGCCCAGTTGCTAATCTGCAATAGTTAACGCTTGTAGAAAGCTTACAATGTACGGGAATGACGTCCCTCAACGCTCAGTCACGTGGTCAGAACAAAAGAATTGGCGGCAAGGTCAACTCGAAGCGTTCGACGCAAGCGAAACGGTTGTAACTTGGCTTGGGGGGGGCAGGTTCTGGGGCCAGGGTTATCCGAAAGGGCGCTCGAGCCCCGGTATGAAGGCTAGAAGGAACGGGGTGGGTCTTTTAGTCAGTAAGAGTCCGACATTATCTCCTGCTCCGCCCAAGACCCGCTCTTGGGCGGAGCAGGAGATAATGTCGGACGGATGTTAATGCATGATTTTTTCCCACTATAAAAAAGGGGGGGCAGGTTAGAACTCGTGTGGTTTTGTTCTATCAAAAGGCAAAGTAACTCGTTTCCTGATATCATTAACTTCGTTGATGTAGTGGTCGCTAGTGCAACTGCTGCGAGTGAGGACCTAGATGTAGACCTGTATGTGCCTGCCTGGTAGAGGGCACAAGTGTGATACTCCCTCTTGCTCAACAACTATCATCATCATCACCATTACAGTCAAAAGACATCCAATGTTAGACAAAGGTCTCTCCCAAGCATCGCCATAACGACCGGTTTTACGCGTCTCTCGTCCACCGGGTTCCAGCGATCCTAACCAGGTAATCGGTCCACCTCGTGGGAGGCCTTCCAACGCTGCGTCTCCCGGTACTCAAGAATCTTTCGGCCCCATCGATCATCTGTTTTGCGTGAAATGTGTCCTGCCCACTGCCACTTAAGTTTGGCGATTCTTCGTGCTATGTCGGAAACCTTGGTTCTCCTACGGATATCTTCATTTCTGATTCGATCATGCAAGGAAATTCCAGCCCTTTTCATTGCATTTTGGGTGACTTTAAGTCTTCTTATGAGGCTCATTGTAAACGATAACGTTCTTTCAATCATCGAACCTTCTGATAGCACACACATTATCCAGCTTAACGGGAAAAACTTATTTAATGATATCGTTTGAAGTCTTTTGAAGCTGTTTGACTGCATTTATCCATGTGGTGTAATTTTCACCTCCGAGATTCTAATTAGGTCGTAGAAAACCATACTTGCGATTTCGAAAAGCCGTTTTCTCAATCTTTATACCAATCATGCCGCTTGCTAATTTCAGTATTTAGCAACTGGTAGGTACTTTGAAAGGTACAAAAACACGGCCAAGTGTGAGTCGGACTCGCGCACGTTCGTAGTTCCGTATCGTCCGTAGCAAAAAACGACAAAAAATCAGGTTTGCTGTAGGGGTTTTTTTTTTCTTTTTTTTTTTCGATTGGAAATATCATCTTATGACAACCCCCGCTCTTGGGCGGAGCGGGAGATAGTGTCAGACTCTTGCTGACTAAAAAACCCATACCGTTCCTTCAAGCCTTCATACCGGGGCTCGAGCGCCCTTTCGGATAACGTGTAACGTCGTTGTCGTTTACTTAAATATTTATTTTAATAAGTATTTGTTGTTATGGCGGTAACAGAAATACATCATCTGTGATAACAACTGTCTATCACGGTTCATGAGATACAGCCTGGTGATAACCTGCTGATAGCGGATTCTAAGTAATAAAGTCCTGTTTTACCGTTTAGGTATGGAACCATAAAAACTACCGCTTTAAAGACTAAAATTATTTTTGTATGATATGGAAATTGGACATGGAAATCCTTTTAAATACTAGTAGGCATGCATTTTGCTAACAGGTTTGCATTTTCTTTGCCAATTAGCAATAAACCTTTGGCATTTGAATATTGCAATGTTGACATAGATGATGAAGAGAGATATAATTGGAGGTAGTTAACAGAACCTATATAAACAACATAGCTCGAAAAATTGCCGAAATCAAGCGACAGTGGGCAGGGGAATACCTACATCAGTGCGAAACCTACATCAAAAAGAAAACGTCAGCTGAGCCGAGCGTCTACCTACAGGTCATTGGACTCGCTCAGTTGACGTTTTCCTATAGAAATTAATTTCGTACATGCGTAAATTAATACGAGTTTTGAAAAAAAGGTACTTCATTTTTTAATTTTATCTTTACAAATCGATAGTGTTTCATGTACCGGATCGACCCTCCACGGGATTAAAACGATCAAAATTTAGCGGTGTATGTAATTTTCACTTACACAATAATAAATCATATACATCTTCCTGCTAACTGTCCTAACTAGCAATTGATATTTTTCCAGGGCAAGAAGGCAACCATTTTTCGGTCGGGCGATAAAATCATGTTCCTGTAGTTGCGTTAGATGTAGCTTTATTGATGAATTAATAAGTTTTTTTATATTAAGGCGTATAGTCCCATGAACCATCTGGCCGAAACTATGTGAACGCAACTCTCGCACTCGCCTAGGCGGCAGTACGCAAATCTGTGCATTTATTTGCGGCCAGCAGCGCCCGGAAAGCACTTTAAATCCATTTTCTCTGCGAGATATTGATTTATTTACATACGCAATGTTCACTTTGAAGAATATTTAACCACCAATTTTTATGTGTAAAAATGTTTCTAAAGATCCAAGCCGTTTCGAAGGAGTAGGGACAAGTTGCGTAAAGTTGCGAAATTACTAAATATTTTTTTTGACAAAAGTATTCATTTCACGAAAAAATAAAATGTTGATATTATTGTTCATGAATCTATAATAAACATATATTTTATTCAAACCAATTGACCTAGCCGTTACGGAGGAGTAGGCCTCAGAAAATCACTGTTTTATGGCACTTTTCGGGCGCTTGGCCCTTAATCTTGGCTTATTCTTTAAGTTAGTAGTAGCCCTAAAGCCCTAAGGTACAAAGGTAGTGAGGATAGTTTTCCCTCCTTTTGCACTTACGCAAAACAAAATACGTGATTATCTTGTAAACGGTAAACGACACAGATACGACGATTAGAAAGAACTTATTCGAAATAATGTAACGAACACGTAGGTAATGTCAGTGCAGATACGCCAGTTTGTGAGATACGACAGTTAGCGGCGATGGCGACGGTAGGTCCTGATAGAGCAATAATGATTGTCTTTTTTTAGCATTCTGTATTTAATATTTAATATTCATCATTTACAAGCTGTTAGCTAATCTTTGTCTAATTGATACTTCGCGTGACCCAAGGGCTGGTTTTTTCCTCGGACAGGATAAGCATTGACATACAGCGTGGCAATGCCGCCAGTCTTTTTTGCACATTACCAGTCGACAGCGATGTCGAAGCCTTTTTGACGCCATATTTTAGTTTAATTTTAGTTGTAATAGCGTAGGGTTTTATTATTATTTATTTATATATACTTTATCGCACATCAAGATTATGAATTAACAAAAAGGAAACCATATAATAAAAACACACAATTGGCGGCCTTATCGCACTAGGCGATTTCTTCCAGGCAACAAATTATTATTAGGTATTTAAATGTAAATTATGCAATTGTTTATCTGTAAGTCCATAAGGGTCTGGTGGCCCGTAACACAGGTATTCTATGCCTATTCCGTTGTGGCGACGCTTGGAGGAGGCCTATGTCCAACAGTGGACGTCTTTCGGCTGATATGACAACCTAATTATGTGAGAAAAAAAACATTTAAAAGAAAAATAAGGTTTTATGTGCAGTTTTCATTTGTTTAAAATTCGTATCTGCATTGAAATAAGAACTTTTATCATCACGAGTATGAAAAAAATTTGATTGGACTACCACCATTTGGGTATATTTGTTTACCTATTTGGGCGCGTTTGCGCACAATTGGAAGCGTGACTGAAAGGCTGGCGGTATTGCCACGTTGTATGGCAATGCTTAATCTCTGACCGAGGTAGAAGCTTATACTTACTTACTTTTCATCAGGTGTGATAGCTGTCAAGCGCGAACATAGGTTAGCAACAATAAAAAAAAACTTAAGTATTCTTCGTATAACAATTTTGATGAGAAAAATAAATATTAATCTAGCGTTTACGATAGATCTATTTTCAGCAGAAGACGTCCTTCGGCTGAACTTACGATAGCGTTATTTTCCTCATTATTCTTCTTGTTATACAGTTAATCGGTAGTAACAAGACTATCATTCTCCGAACAATAAAAAACCTGCATTGTTTTATTCTCGACTTTTCCCGCCAGGTTGCAATTAGACTTGATAATTGTAACAAATCGTCTGTAACGGAAGAACTGGCGCTAAGGAAAGAAAACAAAAGGTTTGTTTGGTA
This sequence comes from Mythimna albipuncta, assembly GCA_929112965.1. Taxonomy (NCBI): domain Eukaryota; kingdom Metazoa; phylum Arthropoda; class Insecta; order Lepidoptera; family Noctuidae; genus Mythimna; species Mythimna albipuncta. The sequence continues at coordinate 18,006,905 of OV815969.1, forward strand.
CAATAAGATGCTTACAATCTGGCGCCAGATGAAGAAAGTAGCGTCTTCATTTTGAGTTGGTTCAGATTTTTGCGGGCATTAAGAAATTGTAGTTCTTTTTTTTTTATTAAAGTGTGAAGTAAACCATGTTTTTGTATGGTCTTTTTACTACTTACTTATTTTAGAAATACTTTTTGTGAAATGGTGCATACTTACATATAATTATTTTAAACAACTTGGTAGAAAAAGATTTTCAAAAAAATCTTTTTATCTGTATTTTACCTCATATTTATAAATATTCACAGTTAGTTAATAATAGTATAATATAATAATAATAATATTCCACAACTATCACACAACGCCGTCTAGTCTCAAGCTAAGCAGAGCTTGTGTTATGAGTATTAGACAACTGATAAACTTACTTATATATTTCTAAATACATACATATTATAGATAAATTACATCCAGACACAGAACAAATGATCGTGCTCATCACACAAACATTTGTCCTGGGTGGGAATCGAACCCACGACCTCCAGCATAGCAGTCAGGGCTACTAACCACTAGAACAACAGGCCAGTCAAAAATTAAAAAAAAACTATTAGTATCAAATATTAAGGTCATTGTCTTATTTAAAAAAAATATATAACAGACAAACTTTTTTATTGCAGTTTAACCAGGACACTTTTCAGTTAAAATTCACGAGCTGTGTGCAATGTTTCTTCTGCATCTATCTTCTTAGTGTATCTTCCCCGGACACGCAATGATGTATGTAAAACGCGATTCACTATCGAGATAAATTCGATAGAACGAGAGCAATCGATGTTACATAGTAATTAATTTCACTGTTCCGCTCGTGTTGAGAAGATGATCAAAGCGTTATTGTGAATTATTGTTTGATTATGATGTAATTTGTGACACCGATTATCTGGGGTGTATTGAAAATGAAAATGAGAAATGGAATAATACTCTACCGGAACAATTTCATAAATGTTGTATGGTTCGTATTTAAGCACATAATGTGAGTATAATTTGCGGCGTTGCAATGGGACAGTACAATGTTGTACTGTACTGTAGTTATCAGCAGTAGAATGTCATTGCAAGCAACGCGGCAACGGTACAATATTACTTGCTGCAAGCAACAGTGTAACGTTACATTATGCAAGTAAAAGTGCTACGCCCCGTGTTGCAAGCAGTAGTACAATGTTACCTGTTGCAAAACAACAGTACAATGTTTTATGTTGCAAGAAATAGAGGTCTATATGTTACCTGTTACAAGTAAAATTGCAAAGTGACATGTTGCAAGCAACAGTCCTATGTTACATATTGCAAGCAACAGTGCAATGTTACAAGATGTAAGCAACAGTATAATGTTACTTGTTGCAAACAAAAGTGCAAGATTAGGTACATGTTACAAGCAACAGCGCAAAGTTACATGCAATGTTACATGATGCAAGCAACAGTATAATGTTTCCTGCTGCAAGCTGAAGTGCGTTAAACGTTGCAAGCAACTGCAGAGTTAAAAAAAAATGAAAAATGCTTCCTGTAACACAAAAATATATTGAAACAATAAAATTTAATTTGAACCGACTATTTAAATCATATAATTTACAGCAAAAACATAAAATCATATTGTAAAAGGCATAATAAATGCAAATTCTTCAATAAACTAATCAAAATCAAATCTATTTATATAGATGTTTTTATTTTTTAAAGACGTTGACCTGCACTATGAATTGGTTAGTGTGTCGTGAACCCGTTCAGAAACATATAAACTTACTGTAAAAAACACCCAGACCCAGAAAACGTATCTGTATACCGTACGAACCTATTCTTACTGTAGAATAGAAAAGAATCGAACAGGATAGGATAGGATAGGATAGTATAGGACAGGATAGGATAGGATAGGATAGGATAGTATAGGACAGGATAGGATAGGATATAAGGATAGGACAGGACAGGATAGGATAGGATAGGATAGAATAGAATAGGATAAACTTTATTGTACGCTAAAATAGTAAAAAAACTTTTAAACGAACGGTACAATGGCGGTCTTATAAAAGACAGAAACACAAAAAAAACGGTCTACATAAAATGCAGAATACAAATTGCCTAAAACTGAGTTACAATGTTATTCTGTCGATGTGGACACGGTATGGCTTAACTAAACCATGTGTTACACAAACCAATTTTTATTTTAACAGTCATGATGGTTGTGTAAAAACTTAGGTACGTTCAATGAAAGAGGTAGGTTTACCGGTAACTTACATCAAGTTCTGTCAATTTCCATGTTATGTGTGTGCTCGGTAGGTTCGTTGTGTAGTCAAGTCATGACGATGCATGGCTTGACATATTCCATTTTATTTTTTTATTTACACGAATTTGAGGGCCTTTTATTATATAACTGGCCCTCACAGTTTTACCCACGTTTATGGTTACTTCCGTATGTAAAAGTAAAGCCAAAAAAAAAAATATGGGCCATTCAACACTAAAATAATTTTTCAATTTGTTACCGGACAAATTGAAAAATTATTTTAGTGTTGCGGAAATTATCGCGTTCAAATAAAATAAACATAGGACATTACTGGTTTTATTATATTTATATATGTATTATATTATTTAGATAATATATAGTATATTTTTAATTTTACGATTCGTTTGTATACACTGTGTCTACATCTCTCATCAAACTCTCCTGTCGCAGGTCTGCTGGAAAAAAAATCATTTAAAATGAAAAGTACCTTTGTACTCTTTTATCTGTATTTGTCCATCTCATTTTTAAGTGTTTTTGTGTGTACATCAATGAATAAATAAACATACAAAAATACAATAAATAAATAAACATACAAAAATACAACAAATAAATAAACATACAAAAATAATCTTTATAATATTATAGTATAGATACTTGCTTTATGTATTAAACCCCAAGCGAACGCTCGCTCTGTCATTGTCTTTCTACTGTGTCTCTAATTACGGTACTCGAAAGGTTAAGTATGTCAATACCTATTCTTAGCTTACGAAATATGAATGACCTGTATGTATTTTTTTATTCCCTTTGGAAAACTTCGTCCCAGACCCAACAAATATTTGCTTCGTAAAGGAATCAACGCAGCGCGGCAGCCAATCCCTCAACTACAGTGCCAATTGTACTATCAAGCCTGCCTATCCCATGGTGCATATAATGGTTAAGTCATAATAATGAAGCATTAATACCTACAGTTTCCTTGATACCAGTCCGAGTTGTTCATGGTTCATTATCATCTTCATTTCAACCGAAAGACGTCCGCTGTTGGACTCCTTTAAGGCAAGGCAATATTTGAAAAAGATATTGCCTTGTTCGTCTCGTTTTCATCGGATTCCCGCCTCCCACACCAGATCGTCGGTCTACCTTGTGTGAGCCCTTTCAACGCTGTCTTTCAACTTACAACAAATGGTTATAGCCCTATAAACCATATGTTCTACGAGCAACCCATTGCCATTTAAGTCTGGCAATCCTTCGGGCTGTGTCCGTAATCTGGAATCTCCTGCGGATATTTTCATTTTTGATCCGATTACGCAAGGAAACTCCGAGCATAGCCCTCTCTATCGTATTTCATGCCTGTATAGAATTCACACCAATCGATCACCAATCGATTTCACTGACTGTATCTACACGTTAGTACATAGCCACTTGTCTGTATTCCGTCAACTCATTCGATCCACGATGATTAGAGATTTATGACTTCAAAACGTCATTTAGTAACTTTTGTTGATTTTGACGAACTTTCTTATTTTCTCCTGATGCGTGGTATTTGTCTGTGTATGTATTTTATGAGATTCAATACCAGCAATGACTAGTGTTATATAAAGAATTACAATGCAGTTTATTAAGTAGGTAACCGATGTTTTGAATAACCTTACATGCAATTTCTCCATCTTTTGTCTTTTTATATATAAAAACTCAGTTCCGTGACAGTCAGTAAGCGTTGATTGCTACAAAGAATTATAAAGTACCTTTTTTTTTGTGGGTAAAAACACGCTTTCATATATATCGAAAAATATGTCGCAAAGCGGCCCACGCTTTTTTCACAATGACATTAATATTTTTATTTTATGTTATTGTTATTTTTTACCTATAATGAAAATGTTTTTACACTTTTTAGTTTTATATGCTATGAAAGCGTGTTTTTTTTTTAGTTTTTTTTAAACTATATTTTTATTTCTCACTAAAAAACGGATTATTGTATTGTCATCAGTCTTTGATGGGTGTGCAAAGTTTTAAGAAAATCTGATCGCCCAAAGTAGGTCAACATCGAGCTCAAAGGCGTTGGTTACAAATATACAGGTGAAGCATATGAATATAAGCGTGTTAAAAAGCATCCAAATGACATCCCCGACCTTGGGTGGAGCGGGAGATAGTGTCAGACTCTAACTGACTAAAAAAATCCACCCCGTTCCTTCTTGCTTTTCATACCGGGGCTGAGCTACCTTTCGGAGCTAACACTGGCCCCAGTAGACTTCGATCCAGCTGGGCCCCTGTTGTTGCTGACAACTCTTAGAGGCGCGCGGGAACAGTGCGCGCCTCGACGACTTTGGTTCGGTCCAGACAGTTACCGGACTGTTGGACAGCGAGCTTCCCATTGCTCGCCGTCCGCATTATAAAGTACCTACCTTAAATTATTTTAAGTATAAAATATAATATAGAATTTAACGATCACAGATCGAACGGATCACTGTCAAGCACTAGTTTATATTATTTAAAAGAATATACAAGGTGTAAGGGACAGCCCTCCACAAACTTTACGGGCTAGCTCAGTAGACGAAACTGAATAACCTTCCATAACACTATTTTTCAGGAAACGAAAAAAAAAAATCCGCCTCACCATACAAAATTATAAACTTGATTAGACAATTTGTATGGATAGGCCGATTCTTTTTTTTCGTTTCCTGAATCAAATTTTTGTGGAATGTTGTTCAGTTTCGTCTACTGAGCAAGCCCTTAAAGTTTGTGGAGGGCTGACCCTTACACCCTTTATATTGTCACCTGACAATGAAATTCCTGTGTCGTTGTCTACTTTAGAAATATCAAATCATACCATCTGACTAATTTAAACGGGCGTAAATCCATAATTTTATTAGAAAAGCCATAATTCATGTTTTAGAAAAGTGATAGAAATGTAAAAGACATATTTTCGCTTTTCTTTCTTTCACTAAATCATCGAGATATCGGTTTCTTTTTATTGCAATTACGTACATGATCGCCTTATTATCTGTCGTTTGTTATGGTTTTTCTTCATACAGTAATTGTAATAATTATCTACTTATGTCTGAAGATTATCTTGCTTTCGATGTTTCTGATGAGATTCATTTGATTAGCTTTCCAGTGGCTTCGCCAGTGACATAATTATGCTAAAAAATGTACGTCATAATAGTATCTTAGCCTTTCGGTGTTTTACAGGATGCATTTTGAAGAGCGTGCGCAGGAATTACATGACTTGATTCCGCCATCTCAATTCTACCATTAGACATCCCGACGTACGGCGAATATTCGCCCTTACGTTGTTGAAACCTCTACGGTCCGGACTAAGCGTCGCCTCGTCGTTTATACACGTCGAAGGACTGGGACAATTTGCCTGCTGCAGTCTTCCCGTCCGATTATAATTAGGGTGTCTTCAAGGATAGAGTGAATAGGCCCCTAATAAGCTAGGGCACCTCACTATCAGAGATTGCATCACTGCTTACCATCAGGTGGGATCGCAGTCAAGTAGACGATGGAAACCTCGAAAGGCTAATCATGACCGGTAAAGTAGATGGAAAAAAGCCTCGCGGGCGCAGCCCAATACGTTGTTCCGACCAGATCAGCACCGCTCTTGACTCCACGGTATACAAAGCCCTTCACAGTCAGAGACAGGAATACATGGACATCATAAAAATTAAAATGATGAAGCAGGGAGGTCACGACCCTCAGCATTGAGGAATATGACGCAAGGTGGAGGAATAGTATCTTAATTTTAGTCGTCAAGCCTTTTTCTTTTTGTTGAGAATCTTTGGTTTGTTTGAAGGCTAAGAAGGAACAATAATAATAATAATATTCCACAACTATCACACAACGCCGTCTAGCCCCAAGCTAAGCAGAGCTTGTGTTATGGGTACTAGACAACTGATAAACATACTTATATATTTCTAAATACATACATATTATAGATAAATTACACCCAGACACAGAACAAATGATTGTGCTCATCACACAAACATTTGTCTTGGGTGGGAATCGAACCCACGACCTCCGCCATAGCAGTCAGGGTTACTAACCACTAGACCAACAGGCCAGTTGAAGAAGGAACATGGTAGGTTTTAAGTCAGTAAAAGTCAGACACTATCTCTCGCTCCGCCCAAGGGCGGGGATGTAATTGAATAATTTTTACCCACCGAAAAAAAAAATATAATGGCCTATAAATAATAATAGTAACTTGAAGCAATAAATAATAATATAATAACGGTCCGATGTTGATACATATCATTAACTTGCATTAATTACACTTTGTGCTACATTAATTGGGTTAGCGCATGATATATAGACAGTGGATCACGATTTAATATACATAGATAATGATGCTGGTTTCCACACCAGCATGTAATAATGTATGAACCCAAATCGCCATTAATATAACTTCCAAAGTTTACTTTAATTTTGGGTTAAATATTTATGTAGAGAGAGAGAGTGACAATCGCCTACCAGAAGACGTAATGATGGCTTCCTACAAGATGAACCGATGACCTAGTTGAGGCCTCAAGAATTCACAAGATGGGAGACGAACGGTTGTTGGCATCGGTTTTAACATCGGACATATTTTTCTGCCAAAATTTTGCTGATTATGATAGGTAACCTGTAGCGACATCTATGGCTGCAGATAAGAACTAATCTTGCATCGCAAAATTAAGGAGCCGGCGACAGATGAATTTCCATACAAACGTAATACCACGCTCATTTGCAGTTGGAGCATATTTCCAACATATTATGATGATATTCGGTTATAGACAATTATCTTGGTTTCTACGTCAAAAATAGATTAGCTCGATCGTGGATTAGCTCTTTTCAACGGAGGTTTGCGGGACTTTACACTGTTCCGCTTACCTCCAAAAACTTATAAACTGTTACAAGATATAAATAGGAACTGAGCACCAAGCACAGAAAAGACAAAATCGTGTTAATAACAAATGCAAGTAACAAATACTTCTAAGGCTTGCATGCAATAGCACAACGTGAACATAATGCAATTACGAAGGAATCTCTTCAGTTGCATGCACTTAGAAACCATAGGAAAGAAGGTGTTCTGTGTGTTGTACGTCTTCGTTTTGTGTTTAAATATAACTTATGGGTTAATGTGTCATTTAAGTCTTAAAATTACCGTAGGCACGGACTTGCGGACGGCAAGCAATGGATAGTTCGCCGTTACGTACCGTCTGGTAACCGTCCAGACCGAGTCCAAGACGTCGACGGCGCGCAGTGTTCCACGCGCGCCTCAAAGAGTTTTCAAGAACCGTAGGGGCCTTGCAGGGTCGAACTAGCCTACTGGAGCCATGGGTGATAAGAAAGAGAACCTCAGGGCCCTGGAACAATGGTAAAGAAGGAACAGGAGTAGGTTTTTAGTCAGTTCAAAGTCTGATACTATCTCCCGCTACGCCCAATGGCGGGAGATGTCATCTAGATGATAATCCCACCTGAAAAAAAGGGCTGAAACTTCAGGAGAATAAAATGTTCTCCAAATGACGCGCAACATTGTCATATTGGCCAACAATATGTCAATGTAGTGGAACCACTGAAAATTTATAAATGTATGACGTGTGTTTGATACATACATATGTCGTACATTTCCATGTTTTAATAAAACGTAAATAGCGCAAATATCGTAAAATATATGAAATGTAGAATATTCTTGGAGTGCCAAGTACCGATATACAAATATTTAGGTAACTCCTAATAAAGATAATATTTCCCCGTTAATTTGCAAGATTTGATTACAAACATTTGTCCCGATGTTGTGAAACTAAATAAAAGCTTGTAAAAAAGACTAGATTCACTCATAGCTTTTAGTAGTACGAGTATCTTTGCTTTAACTTGACGTTTATTACTAACACTTCACTTGGAGTGATTTTTGGTTGAGATAGTGGCCAAGCACGAGCCTATTAAAAAAAAAAAACAAACTAAGTTTATTACATTCATGTATAAATTAGGTTCTAGGTACAGGGAAAATAACCAATCTATGAATTCATTATCAAGAAAATATGTAAAGAAATGTGTTTCAACATTTCTCAGTACTTTTCATGAAACTTAAGACCGCATGAACGTTCTTTTTCCTTTTCCCAAAATCGTCTTGAAAACTTGACTCATTACAATTTCTACAAAAAAGTCTCGTGTCTTTGTTTTGGCGGCCATTCAAGTACCACACAAAGTACGCCAAAAACCCAAAAAGTACCCTTTAAAACTTTCTTTCAAACTTCTAAGCATTGACATCACAAAATAAACCGTGCTCGACTGACGTTTGCCTTTAAAAATACAACAGATAAAATTTTATAGTGGGACGATACTCTTAACGTATGCGAAATTCAACTTTAAACTGTGCAAAGTAAGGTTGAAATTTAAAGTTAAGAAAAACAGGAGCAAAGGACGGAGAAAAAAGAGAATAAGCGTAATAACTTTCCTAATTAAAATTTCACTGCCCACTGGCAACCGTACTGAAGAATAAAACAAAAAAAGAATGTTTCTTTTTTTTTGAACTGGCAGAATGGAGTTAATTCCCTTTGCCTGATAAAGTCCGTCTGGTAATTTTAAATACTTGCATAATATTGTGTTTCTGCTGTCCGCTAGGATTACGGTTCGACGCCACTAGGAGCAGATTAAAAAAAAAATCGTAGATTTTTGTTCCAACTTCACATATATTTTTATTAAGTGCCACTGTTTTTATGTTCCGTTTATAAGTGTATAGTTCTAAAATATATTTTTTTCTGTTTATGTATTCGAAAAATTAATTACGACTTTTCGATTTTGCTTTGTACCTTATGATTATAATTGATTTAACTAAAATTAAAGTTGATAATAAATCATCATCATCATCATCATATCAGCCGAAAGACGTCCACTGTTGGACATAGGCCTCCCCCAAGCGTCGCCACAACGACCGGTCCTGTGCGTCACGCATCCATCGGGTTCCCGCGACCCTGACCAGGTCATCGGTCCACCTTGTTGGAGGCCGTCCAACGCTGCGTCTTCCGGTACGTGGTCGCCACTCCAGAACCTTTCGTCCCCATCGACCATCCGTTCTGCGTGCAATGTGTCCCGCCCATTGCCACTTAAGTTTGGCGATTCTTCGAGCTACGTCGGTTACCTTGGTTCTCCTGCGGATATCTTCATTTCTGATGTGATCACGCAAGGAAACTCCAAGCATAGCCCTTTCCATCGCCCTTTGGGTGACTTTGAGTCTTCTTATGAGGCCCATTGTAAGTGACCACGTTTCGGAGCCATAAGTCATCACTGGCAACACGCACTGGTCATAGACTTTCGTCTTGAGACACTGTGGTATATTGGACGAGAAGACACCGCGCAGCTTCCCGAACGCCGCCCAGCCGAGTCGGATTCGACGATTGACCTCTTTCTCGAAGTTAGACCTACCCAACTGGACCGTCTGTCCCAGGTAAACGTAATCATCCACAACTTCGAGTGTACAGTCTCCGATCTTAATAGGAGTGGGCGCTACATGGATGTTAACCATAACTTTGGTTTTGTCCATGTTCATCTTAAGTCCCACTCTTTCGGAAGCTCTACTGAGGTCACCGAGCATTGTACTGAGTTCCTCCGTAGTCTCAGCCATGACTATTATGTCGTCGGCAAACCGAAGGTGAGTGATGTACTCGCCATTCACATTAATGCCTAGTCCTCTCCATTCCAGAACCTTGAAGACATCCTCCATTGCGGCCGTGAACAGTTTCGGAGAAATGACGTCTCCCTGTCTCACACCTCGCTGCAAGAGGATAGGTTTCGATGTCTGGTCTTGAAGTCGGACTGACATGGTGGCGTTTTTGTACAAACACTTCAGCACTTCGATGTACCGATAATCAATCTGGCACCGTTGGAGAGACTGCAGTACAGCCCACGTCTCGATCGAATCAAAGGCTTTCTCGTAGTCCACAAACGCTAAGCAAAGAGGCTGATTATACTCTTCAGTCTTCTGTATAATCTGACGCAGCGTATGTATGTGGTCCACGGTACTAAAGCCTTTTCGGAATCCGGCTTGTTCAGGAGGCTGGAAGTCGTCGAACCTGCGCGCGAGACGGTTCGTGATGACTCTGGAAAACAGCTTATAGACATGGCTCAGAAGCGAGATGGGCCTGTAATTCTTAAGCAGGGCATTATCGCCCTTCTTAAAGAAAAGTACCACCACGCCTCTGCTCCATGCCTGTGGCGTTTTTCCCTCGAGTATGACGGAATTAAATAGCTTCTGAAGGGCCTTTAGGACCGGTTTTCCACCCGCCTTCAGGAGTTCGGCCGTAATTCCGTCCTCACCCGACGCCTTGTTGTTTTTCAGCTGCTTCAGGGCCATACTAATCTCATACAGGCTGACGTCCGGGATATCTTCGGTATAGTGTCGAGTCAATCTAGCTCTTGGGTCGTTTGCTAGATTTGCAGCGGGTTTAGTGATAGACGTGTATAACTGTCCATAAAAGGCCTCGATCTCTCCCAAAAGCTCCGATTTGGCGGAAATGACTCTGCCATCGTCGGTCTTCAGTTTTCTTAGCTGGCTTTGTCCAATAGACAAATCTCGTGAGAAAACTTTAGAGCCCTTGTTCTGCTCAATCGCCTCTTTAATCTTCTCGGTATTAAAGCGACGAAAGTCGCGTTTCAGAGATTTTGATATCTGTCTATTGAGTTGCCGGTATCTGTACGCATCGTCTGAAGACTGCAGAATCATCTCACGCCTCTCCCTCATGAGCTCGAGAGTCGGATCCGAGAGCCTTTTTTTCCTATTTGAACGGTGAGTCTTGAAAAATTTTGACCCGACCGTGTGGACAGTTTCCACAAACCCATCATTATATTCGTCCACGGAGCTCCCTAGGCACTCGAAACGGTTGTGGAGTTCCAGCTGAAAGCACTCGGAGTTTTGGATCTGGATCTGTGCTGGACGGAGCGTAGACTTCACCAGTCGAGACCTTTCAAGCTTGATGTTGATATTCAATGTGCCTCTTACCATGCGGTGATCGCTCCCAGTTTTCACCGCATTGATCACAGAGACATCATTGAATATTTGCTTCTTCGTCGACAGGATGAAGTCAATCTCATTTCTAGTTGCACCGTCGGGACCTTGCCAGGTCCACCTTCTATGCTCACGCTTTTTGAAGAAGGAGTTCATCATGTAGAGGCCCTCCTTCTCCATAAAGCTGGCCAGTAGGCGTCCCCGGTGGTTCCGACGTCCAAATCCAAATTGCCCCACTCGCAGCTCGTCACCGTCTCGTTTGCCCAGTTTCGCGTTAAAGTCCCCCATGACTACGGTGAAGTGAGTTTTATGACCATGCATGGCTCTGGATACATCCTCATACATGGTCTCTACTTCATCGTCGGGGTGTGTCGAGGTCGGGGCGTAAACCTGTATGACCTTCAGCGAATATCTTGATGATATTCTGAGTATCAGGTACGCCACCCTGGTCGACACACTCTCGATCCTCACCACATTATTCACAAGGGACTTGTGGACGAAAAACCCGACACCACCCTGGGACTGCTGGTCACCCTCCCGAAAATAGAACAGGTTACCGGATTTGAGAATTATCGTGTCCTCCCCCTGTCTTCGGACTTCAGATAATCCCACAATACTCCAGCGTAACCTGCTCAACTCCTCCTCAAATTCGGTGACCTTCTCGTCGGACCTCAGTGTACGCGTGTTAAATGTTGCCAGGTACAGTCGTTTTCTTTTTAAGGGGTAGCCGGATCTCTTCCGGAGATTCTTCGCACCCCTTGCCTCGCCATTGCCTTGACCGCTACCGGAGTCAAGGGTAGACGGGCTGCCGGGCACTAGGGGCCATCTTTTAATTGTGTTTTTCATTGGGGGGGTTTGCCATAATCGCCACGCTTGGCAGGCGGGTTGGCGATCGCAGTGTGGTTTTTGAAATCTACAGAGAATGCTGCTGCCCATTCTCTGGTATGTCCCTTAGTCGCCTCTTACGACACCCACGGGAAGAGATGGGATGGTGCGATTCTTTACGTCCGAACACCATACGGAACATACGGATAATAAATACTATTGTTGATTAATTTAAAATTTATGTTTATACGTATATACATAATAAAATGTGTATATTTAACAAATCGTAAAAAAACTAGTCACAATTTCGCAATAAAAATATTTATATATTTATTTAATCTTCATGCAACACAAAGGACTAGTCTAGAGAGGAAACGTGGCGTCAACCACATTTTTAGTGGCGTAGTTTCACACCATACATTCCATTTTCCCTCAGCACGTGTAACTCTTCAACTTTTTTTTTATCGTGGCTAACCAACGTCCCGTTGCAATCGCTTCAAAAAGGCAGAAAATTAAAATACAAACCCTAGGGCATTCCCACAAAATGCTGGCCAAAATCCGCTGCGAAGCCTTGTGAGAGAAAACTTAAAAAATTTGCCACATATTTTGTTGTTTATAAGGCTCAACTATGAATAACTTGAGGCTTTTCTAAACTTATTTTTAGAAAATTGTTAAATATACAAAAGCTGTTTTTAAATAATGCAAATAAAACTTACCGAAATAAAAGAGAAACATTGTGTTCCTTATTTTTTTTACGATTACGCCCTCAAATGTTAGTTACGTACGAAAGACTGTAAGAATATTTAAATTCCTTAATTTTAAATTTAGAAAATCAAATCCAACAAATAAATCAAAGATGTACCTAATTTGCCTTTGGTTGTGCTTTAATTTTTTTTGTTAAGGTGACCATTGATATTTTATATCTATGGTGCTGACCTAGGATTGGTACAAATTTTTAACTTGTAGAGCCATTCAAGTCTTGTAGTAATCATCTAATGCTTTCTCTCGCTCTATGGTGGAGCTGGAGGGCGAGTCAGACTTTCACTGACTAAAACCACACCTGTGTCCGACCTGTGTCCTTCAGTTGTTCTTGGCGGTTGAGGATCAGGGGTTTCCTATTCAGATATTCCACGTAGCCCTAGCATCGGCCCTGTTGGCCCCTTCCGGTTTTCCTGACATATTTTTAACGCGCGCGTGACATACTATGTACCGTTGACGGCTTGGGCTCGGTTTGGATGGTTGCCGAACGGCCGGTCGATAAGCTACCAATTGCTCGTCGTCCGCAAGTCCGGTCCTACGGTAGCCGGTAGTCGTCCCGCAACTCCTGACGCCCGTGTTGTCTCTTATCGCGGTAGTGTGAGGATGTAAGTTTTTTTTAATTCTTAATATATGAATTGGCATTGTTTGTAAATGAATTGTAAAATGTAGAGGAGGGGAACTGTCTCCTGAGATACAGGTTCACTACCTAGTTCAGGAGACAGAGCATTTATGTAAATGTGACACTTGTTAACAAATAAATGATTATTATTATTACATACATGTAAACTCATATACACAAGACATCTAGGCCACACAAATATTTATTCCGTGTGATAATTGAACTTGCGACACGCAACGCAGCATCCAACCACTCAACCACCACGCAAACTGTGCCTGCTACAACTTCAGCCCAAATAGATGGCAAGACTAATCGAAAAACACACTTTTTTATTGAGCCCCGCAATTTACGGGAAAAGTTTCCAAAGTGGCAAAAGTCCCGATCCCCTATCCCTTGCTTTGATTGTTTTTAGCAAAGTTTGGATCGATTAGTGGAACTGGTTTTTGTTTGATGTGGGAAGCTCATCAAATTACTTCTCGCGATCTAGGTGGAGCGAGAGACTCGGACTATTGCGTGAGACAAAAGCACAGTAAAAATAGTAATCTATGAATCCGCAGAGTCTACAGTGTTCTCACATTCACAATACATAAACAGGCAATTCAAAAATAAAAATAAAGGTTTTAATAAATGAAATGTATATAATAACAAATTACTAATAAATATAAGGTGACTTTGGTTTAAATATTATACCCAAAAAAAAATTTGCAATGTCACAAACAGAAAATAAAAGTTAAAACAATAATGGAGTAGTCAATACAGTACACGATAATGTAGTTAATGAACTAGAACCGTAGAAGCCATTTGACTTTGATTTAAACATATTTCATGTTTTTTTTTAATTTTAGTTTATATATTATTAACTTATAAGCACTTAAATAAGTTACCTGAGATTCAGGTTTATATATACCTAGTTCAGATAGAACGCAATTTTTGTAACTTTACCTCTAGTTTAAGCCCTTAATGTAGAAATATTTATGTAAATCAAACAATTCAATTAACATTATTACTTACTATTACTTACTTACTATTGTGTTATTGCCATTGTGTTATTTTTGTATATATAAAATCGCAATAGGTACGATTTGATCAGAAAAATAGTAATTGTGATTATCTAAATATTATAAAGAGGAAAAGTTTGTTATTTTTTTTATTGTACGAGGTAATCTCTGAAAGTACTGGTCAGATTGCTAAAATTTTTTCACCGATAGAAAACTGCTTTATTCCTGAGTGTCATAGGCTATATTTGATGTACCTACGCGAGTGAAGCCGCGGGCAAAAGCTAGTTTTATTCTATTTTGAGGTTTTAAACCTATGTATTTCTTATTTAAGTAGGTAATTCCTACGTTCATATATTTTTATTACAGGGTAATTCCAGTTGGTTTAGTCATAACTTCACTTTTATGACTTTAATCTTACCCACCACAGCTGGCTACTAATAAATTGACGTTCGTACGACCTCATTAAGTAAATTAGTGTTTAGATTTTTAATTTAGATATTTTAAAGTGCTCGCTGATAAATTGTTAGCAAATTATTGTTTCGATTAAAAGTTTTAACTGATTTCATAAAATTATAAATATTTTTAATAACTTTTGTTTTTATGTGACTAGCTTCTGCCAACGGCTTTGTCCGCTCATGATATGAAAATAATGTATAGCCTAAAGAATAATTACTGAATGAATTTTCAGAAATGGTATGTAGGTTCCACCAGTGAAGCAAGTGAGCAAAAGCCAAAGCTAGAGCTAAAGTAGACAAAAAATCTGTGACATGACAAGGATCATGGATATTAAATCCGCAATGATGAAGAACAAGTGAACAAGAAGTTGAATATCAAGATCTGGATGTAGAGATCCACGTCTGAGTGAGAGTGAGGTAGGGCATTGTGATTTCAAGTTAGGGCATTGCCCCACAATGCTCCCCCCCCCCATAGCTACGGCCGTTAAAGAATCACCGTGGCTTTGAAAAACGAAGGGTTAGGAATTGAAGGAACAAGGTTAAGTTTTAATCAGTAAAAGTCACTGTTGAGTTTTGTCACTCCAACAAGAGGTTCCAATCACAGCGGGAACAGTGCAATTTAGCTTCACTTTTTTACCTGACCGACCTTTTGATAATTCAAAACTGCCAGTAAATTGTCTATTGGCGATAAATGTTTTTGATTTGATTGATTGATTCAGATATTTGATGTTAGTTAGTTAGCCTCCTGTCCCCAGCCATTGTGGGCCACCACCAGTTAAGTGGAGGCCAGGTCCGGGTTACCGGAAAAAAAAATTGGAATGGAAACGTCATCATTAAGAAATCCGAATGTAAGGTGCTGAATTCACCCATGAGAGCTACACAAAACATTATTTTCAAAGCCGCAACTCATTTCAAAGGCATTCAATTTGATTGGGCCTATCGAACAATACACGCGATATGTGTGTGACGAAGTACTATTGAAAATGATTCCAAGTGAAACCGACATTCATTGATTATTACTTACTATTTAGCTACCCGTATGTAATCCGCCATTATTTAGTTGTAATCTGTCTATTTATAGAAACATGTACTTTCTCCGTTTCTAACAGCATTACGTTGGTATAATAATATACATCGTGTACTAGTTAAGCAATTAGCTGCTGAGCTACGTGCCACAGGTTTGATCCCACATGAAGTAAATGTTTGTATGTCCTACAGATCAGCTGGCCAGGCCGTGTTACCACCGTTTCGTCAATCCACGTGACTGAGCGTTGAGATGACGTCAGAACAAAGGAATCAGAGGCGTGGGCGACTCGAGGTGATCGACGAAAGAGAATCGAAACGAACCAGTCGTAGATTGGCTAGGCCTGCAGAAGTCCTACTAAAAACTCTAATGAAATTGACTGATTGACGCGATAAACTGAACTTTGAACAGTTCAGTACTGACTACTGACTGTTCTCGCTGGCTTGTCTGGCATTGGCACATCATGGTTAGAATTTCATAGATCTTACACATTTTTTTTTCTTATACCTTAATTAGAGACACCATAGAAAAACAATGAGAGAATGAATGCCGTTCGCTTGGGGTTTAATGAATTAAACTAGACGAACCACCCAATTTCTCATACTACTCATAGTACAAATTCCACCCAAAACCGAGGGTTGTGGTCCAAAATTCCTATTCAAATCTTCCTGTCTAGTACAAGGCCTGTTACAAGCGTTTAATTCCAACAAATAGACTGATTCACACTGCAGCTAAAGCGCGGTTAGTTTGTTTCTACAATGTCCTACGGAATTCAACACGAGACAACCCTACTGTATTAATGAATTAAAAAAATATATTATATAAAATCTTTTGAGTCTTAAAAAACTAGCTTTTGGGTTGGTAACTTATCTATTTACCTTATCTTAGGGTGTCTTTAGGGCTAGAGTGAATAGGCTCTTAATAAGCTAGTGTGCTTCCCCATCAACGAATGCATCATTGTTAATGCAATAAACTTCATTTTTAACACGCTTATATTAGCTTCACCTGTATGTTTGTAATCGACGCATTTGAGCTCGATTTTGACCTACTTTGAGCGATCAAATTTTCTTTAAACTTTGCACACCTATCATAGACCGGTGACAATACAATAATCCGTTTTTTTTTTAGTGAAAAATAAAAATATAGTTAAAAAAAAAAAAAAACTAAAAAAACACGCTTTCATAGCATATCAAACTAAAAAGTGTTAAGTATAATTTGAGTAATTAATTGGTTTGGTATAATTTGGGTTTGGGTTTGGGTTTTGGATTATAATTTGGGTGTCTTCAAGGCTAGAGTGAATAGGCTCTTAATAAACTAATGCGCCTCACCATCAAAGGTTGCATCGCTACTTACCATCAGGTGGGATCGCAGTCAAGCACTAGTTTATCTCAATTTTTTTAAATATATTTTTTATACCTAAATTCCTGATTCAAAACCTACCTGTGGCATTAAACCTAGACTCTGCGCGTTTTAAGTTGGCGCACGGCTGAAATCTGAACTAATCATTTGTCGCCATCTTGGCGTTTTTGACATGCGTCAGGAGCATGTGTTGTGTTCTGTATTTTTAATCGTCCCCAAAGTAAATAGTCCTCATAATTATACCTAAAGTAATTTAAAGTGCAGGCAGGGATATTATCTTGAAAAGTCAAGCGTGCTTGATAAGAGGAATGAGAAAATATCGAGCCCACTACAAACTTCATGCGATGGAAGAAAGAAAAAGTAGTGCCAAATCTACAAACAAAATGTATAATAGTAATGGAAATGCATCATATCACTGCACATAAACTAACAAACCTTAAATTAAATTAAATAGACAATGGATTCATCCGATTCTTCTGATTAAAGACAGCATGGATTCTGATGCTCAAAGTGCTACTAATTATTCAATAAAAAAATTACAAGGTATTCATGACTTTTTTTAAATAATAATTATGCAAATGAAAATAACCTCTAATTCAATTTATTTGTTTACTTTCCTTTAAGTACCTTAACCTTAATAAATGTATTATATCTAATCGACGGATCCCATGAACAAAATAGTATGAAAAATTATCAATTTATGGTATGAGGTTTTGAAGTTAAAATTAGTGTTCGATTGGTTATTATAATAAGTAAAAGAATCAAAAGTAAAGTTCTGGCATATAGCTTTTATTATTATGTATATTAGGAATACGCAATAAAATACATTTCGTTTTCATTTTTTAACTTACAGTTAGTTGTTTTGGGTCTGGGTGTCTTATGTATGTAAATAATACAATAAAATAAAATACAACGTGAAAAAGTCTCGCCTCCTTCTGCGAGGCAGTAATGCTAGAAAAGGAGGCGACAGCACGCGCGAGGCAATGGCTCTCGCGGCCCAGCCGCTGGGATTCCGACCCTGATTTCCAGCCACCGTAGGCGCGGGCTTGTCAACAGTGAGCAATATGGCATCTGGGCTTACGGACAGTGAGCAATTGACAAATGGGTGGCTCGCTATCCGACCGTCCGGTAATCGTCCGGTCCGAGTCCAAGTCGTCGACGATGCGTAGTGTTCCACGCGCGCCTCAAGGAGTTGTCAGCAACCGTAGGGGCCCAGCAGGGTCGAAGCCTACTGGGTCCATGGCGATGCGAAAGAGACCTCCGGGGCCCTGGAACAATGGCAGAGAAGAAACAGGAGTGGGTTTTTAGTCAGTAGAAGTCTCCACCTAAAAAAAAGGGTGACAAAGCCACGTTTCTAAAGCTAATTATAACAAAGGTTACTTGTGAAACAAAACTCTAATTATGAACAAAACAACTAGAACCTCTTTACAAATTTTCCTCAAAAATGTTCACTGTGCCCCTTAATCACGGCCGCCAGTGTTTGCTATCACGCGTCGGGATTAACACTTGAAATGCAAATAAGGCCACGTAAAATACACACGCGATACGTTTGAATTAATTCTGTCTAATTTCGCATAATTGTCCAACCGGAGGATTTTAACCCCGCACTGTACGAATAATTCGAATAATCTGCGGGGAATGGGTTTAGTCTTATCTTTGAATGTTCTAGGAGCAATGATTGGCGGGCTTGAGGGGGTTAATAGTGGGGTTTTCTTGGAAATTACTCTGGAGTGTAGAGGGTTGTGTGTATGTGTGTATATTTTTGTTTTAAGTGTGGTTTTTTATGTCTCTTTGTGTGTGAAGTGGAAAAAAACTTGTTTTATTGTCAAACATTGCGTTTGTCCATATAGTAACTTTAACTTAAAAAAATAGTTTAATTTTGATTTTTTTTTTGGTGGAAAGTCACACAATGTCTTCTCCCGCTCTAAGGCGGTGCGGGAGGGCGTGTCAGATTTTTACTGACTAAAACCTACTCCTATGTTCTTTTATTTCTTGTCCTGCGTTCCAAGGCCCTGGGGTTTTTTATCGCACAAACGTAGCCTTACGGTTACGACTAGGGATTACAAATATTCGATAGTTTTGATTTTCGAATATTCCAATAATATGCGAATATTTTTTCAGAGCTATTCGAATATTCGAAAATCAAAACGATTGAATATTTGCAATCCCTAGTTACGACCCTGTTGGGCCCCTACGGTTTTTGCATACATCTTGAGGCGCGCGTAGAACACTACGTGCTGTCGACGACTCGGGCTCTGTCCGGACGGTTACCGGACGGCCGGACGACGAGCCACCCGTTACCTCAAAGATTTAATAGATTAGAACATATCCGATAGCAATCTAATTTAATTTGATTCAAATAATCACACACATCATCAATCGAAGAATTACCAAACTTAAGTGGCAAAGCTTAATAGGCAGGGCATATTGTTCGCAGAACAGGTTGCCGTTGGGGCTGAAAGGTTCTGGACTCAAATACTGCTTCTAAACAAATGTAACCAAGTACAATTGCCGTCACAGATCTTGAGCGCTGGCTTCAAGTTGCGCAGAAGTCAAATATTCGGTCTCTTTAGTGGTGCGAAGTGAAACGTGGGGGCGGGGAGTATCAGCGATTTGTTTGCCGCGCCATCGCATCATAGACGTCACTTGTAATTCGTTCCTGCGCTTGCAGCATGTATCTAATAACGACGACGATTGGCTCGCCAATGTATGGAATGCGCAAAGCGATCCCCACTCTGACGCCGGGCGCTCAAGATCCGTTTTGGCAATTGTATGATACTAAATTTATGGTAAGCCCGGCCCATAAGGGCACTTTTAGACGAGGTAGACGCTTTCTTGCAGCCGCAAAAGGTGGATGGATTGTGCGGATTGGTACACACACTACAACTACAACTTTTTCACTGTAGCTAAAAGTGTGGAATTTCCATCACGCAAAAGTAGCACATAATTAATTAACTAACATACCAATTAATTAAAGAGCAATGCAAATGCGTGACGATGATGAGTAATCAGCGATACATCGCAATGATTTTATCTTAGAATCGTTAATTGTTACAATTATTCGTACCTACTTTATTCATGTTTTTTCTTTTCCTCGCGGAATAGAAGAAACATTAATGAGCAGTATAAGAAAGGTAGTTATCATATGCCAGATTATTTTTGGGGTATTTTTAATATCGTTCGAATTTCATTACGCATGCGGTTTTGCTTCGCATGCGTAACCTCCGCAAATTTCCTTGCAAGAAATAAGGACGCAGGCCGCGTGCGGGTCTGGGCAATCTCGCATGCGTGATGAAATCCGCATATTACTAAACTCACCCTTAGCCTATCATAATTTAATCAGCCTTACATAATAATGTTTCCACTGCTGGGACTCAGGCCTCCTCTCTAGGAGAGGGAATGGGGCGTAAACCACCATGAGGGCCCAGTGCTGGTTGGTGTATGTCATATATCTTCAAATTTTTGGTTAGGACATGCCCGTTTTCTCACGATGTTTACATTCACCATTTTGAGAGCAATTCCTGCCTGGCTGGGTTTGAACTCGCGACTTAGCACTCGCAAGTCGGGGCCGTTACCACTTGGCCACCACTGCTCAACCATCCATGATCGTTTTTCTTCGTAATCCCATTTCATATTGCTTGTTTAAAAATGTATACTTTGCCGGCACGTGTGTTGGAAACCTAGCTACACGTGTCCGTTAAACCCTTAAAAGTTTATCAGAAAAATTGACGTCATTCAGAATCTAGATTGTGCAAGGCTTCTATTGGTATAATTTTTATATTTTTAATGTATGAGTACCTACATTATGGAGGGCCAAAGTTCATGTAGAACAGCAGATTTTTAGATGTCCTTACTTGATTACTTTTACAGAAAAGTCATGTTTTGATTTCCATAAAAGCCTAGAAAATATCTACAAGATTGCTATGTATCCAAAATATATGGCACAAAGCGCCCCACGCTTTTTTCACAATTATATTATTATTATTTTCTACCTGTATTAAAAATTAATTTACACTTTTTAGTTTGATATGCTATGAAAGCGTGTTTTTTGTTTTTTTAAACTATATTTTTATTTTTCATTAAAAAAAAAAACGGATTATTGTATTGTCATCAGTCTTTGATGCGTGTGCAAAGTTTGAAGAAAATCTGATCGCCCAAAGTAGGTCAAAATCGAGCTCAAAGGCGTTGGTTGCAAACATACAGGTGAAGCTAATATAAGCGTTTTAATATAATAATAATATTCCACAACTATCACACAACGCCGTCTAGTCCCAAGCTAAACAGAGCTTGTGTTATGGGTACTAGACAACTGATAAACATACTTATATATTTCTAAATACATACATATTATAGATAAATTACACCCAGACACAGAACAAATGATTATGCTCATCACACAAACATTTGTCCTGGGTGGGAATCGAACCCACGACCTCCGGCATAGCAGTCAGGGTCACTAACCACTAGACCAATAGGCCAGTCAACTAGACCAACAGGCCAGTCAATAAGCGTGTTAAAATTTGTAATAACATCATAAACACGTAAAAGCGGTTGTAAAAAAATGTATCTTGAAAAGGAGGAGTTTATTAAATACTTCAATAGGAAATCGATACTCTATCTATTGAAATTTATTGCGGCAACATTTTCCTTCTTCCAGATCATGAGACGTGACCTGGAGGCCATACAAATATTTGATCCCCAAGGGATCCGAACCCGTGACATGTAGTGTAACAGCCAAACGCTCAACCACGCCAATTGTGTCATTAAATGAATACCGTCTAATTGTAACTTATCTTTATAGAAAACTACCTTCTGCGAGCGGCTTCGCCTACGTGAAAGTAGAAAATATCCTAGTCAGTAATACAGTAGCAATCTAGTGGTGAAATATTTTATAAAGAAACCCATACCTATATTACAAATACCTTACAGACCTTACAAGGTCATAGTCTAACCGTGTACCAAGTACCATTGCATATTTTCCATATGGATTTCAAAAGAGACTTTGACTCTTGAGCTTGTTTTATGCTAGCAAAGGAGAAGGCCGACCGCATCAGACAACGGCGCTCTCGCCGCGCCACCGGAATTCCGATCCCGATTTCCTACCACTGTAGACGCGGGCTTGCAGACGACGAGCTATGGATAGCTCACTGTTCGATCGTCCGGTAACTGTCCCGACCGAGCTCAAGTCATGTTGTTGTCACTGTTCCCGCGCGCCTCAAGGAGTTGTTAGCAACAGCAGGGGCCCAGCTGGGTCGAAGCCTACTGCGGCCAAGTTTAGTTTCGAAAGATAAGATAGCCTAGAATTGCCAAACTTAAGTGGCAGCGGACAGGGCGCATTACTCGCCGAACAAATGGTCGGATGGAGATGAAAGGTTCTGGAATGACGACTAAGTACCGGAAGACGCAGCGTTGGAAGGTCTCCCACAAGCCGGACCGATGACTTGGTGAAGGTTGCAGGAATCCGATGGATGCGAGACGTACAAGACCGGTCATTATGGATACACTATGGGGAGGCCCCCTATAGTGTAGCCATAATGACCCCCATATGTCCAACAGTGGACGTCTTTCGGCTGAAATGATGATGATAATGATACAAGGTGCCCAAACGCTATGCGTGATCACCATAGATCATAGAATTACTACAGCGGCCTTCAATCTTAGTAATAGCTCTTTCTTTTAAACCGTAACGCAATCGACAAATTTGAAAGCGTGTCATGGTTACCATATAGAACACGGAATCGGCAAGTCGGCACCAATTATGTGGCGTTATACGTGAATTACCACCACCACCAGTAATCACACTGTGATAGTGTAAAGTCCCGCAAACCTCCGTTGGAAAGAGAGGATCCTCCAATCAGACAGGGGTTATGTCTGGTGGGCAACTGCCCCGATAGATAATTTCGGGCTGTTCTATGTGTTTAAGTCGCGCGGAGTACTCTTATATGACGCCACAGTGAGCGTTCGAACGCGAATGCGAATGCAAAGCGAATTAATGCGATTCAAACAAGCCGCCGCACCAGATAGCATAACGATTTGAATTACACCTAAAGGATTGGCCAGAAATGGCTATAAACAGAGACGAGTGGAAGAATGGAAGGAGATCTTTGCCCTGCAGTGGGTCACAACAGGTTCATAATAAAAAGCCACCGCACAGCAAGAGATCGCGTGAAAATATCAAAACAATTGAACTTCGCTTCGAACGTCGCCGCACCGCTCCCACGTGCGTTGGTCACGTAAACATCCACAATGGAATCTCAATTGTTTGTCCCATTCGCGTCGAACACGTTTGCGTGAATCGCTTACATAGGACACTGTCACTGGCTGTTTTTTGAGTAAACTGTGAATATTTTTTTTCTCTTAGATAAGCTCGTATTTGCCGCTATCTGATGGTATGTGATGATGTAGACGGCGTTGGAGCACGCTTGCCTAGAAGTAACCTATACCCTCTTGCCTAAGGGTCACTGTTTACGGATGCGTAGCTTTATAGACGCGTTTTCGTCATTATACGCTTGGTGTACACTTAGCTTACGTATATACAAAATTATGAAACTCTGTCGACGAGACGGCAACGACTCGACGTCACTACGAATTTACCGATTCGTCAACCGAGTAAACTATGAAACTACGCGTCCGTGAACAGTAGGACTAAAAGACGCTTAGTTTTTACGAAAAATTTTATCAATGCCGTTTCTAGCAGCAGCCGCTTAAGCATATCGGTAAGTACTCTGTGGTTTGTTAGGTAGAAAGACGTGGCGTGTTAGAAACTTAGCCATAAAAATTAAGAGATAACGTTTATAAACCGTGAACGATATTCTAGAGTCACGTACGATATGGTTATTGTTGGCAATGATAAAGATACTACTATAGTACTATTTATATGAATGTGTATTAATTACTGGACATGAGACTTCGTACGTTCGCTTCACGTGACTGCTATTTTTATTAATTCTTTTTCCTTGCTGTCTCACGGCTAGACACTGTCTTCCTCGCGGCGGATTCCTCATTACTGGGTGTAGTAATTCTCTTGATGTGAGTCATTTGACTTAGCAGAGAGAGTGGTGTGAGTTTTGATTGAGCAGTGGTGACCTAGTGGTAACGGCCCCGTCTTAAAAGACGTAGGTCACGGAATCAAACCTCGCTAAGCGCATTACTTTGTGTAATTTACTAGTATTTCATCACCACTGTGAAGTAATTTTCTTGACGATGTTTTACCGTTTCCCTTCTAAAAATTCAAGATTCGTTGCAGAGGCGCAAGAAACCTGGTTAGAGCTTTTAAGTTGAGAAGTAGATTTAGGCAAACGTTGCGGGATTGCGGACGGTAACCGCCTGGACAGAGCCCAAGATGTTGTTCCACTCGCGCCTCAAGGAGTTGGCAGCAAACTGTAGGGGCCCGGCAGGGTCAAATCCTACTGGGGCCGAGGGTCAGCTTCTGAATGGAAGACTTGGCCCCGTTACAAAAGACAGCGAAGGAACAGGAGTGGGTTTTGACTAAAAAGTCTGACACTATCTCCCGCTCCGCCCAAGAGCGGGAGATGTCATTGGATGATTTTCGCACCTTAATTCATTAAACCCCACACGAACCGCGTTCGCACACCTATTGTCTTTCTATTGTCCATCTAATTACCACGATTGAAAGGTTAAAATAAGAAAGACGTTAAAAAATCGCATTGAAATCAACATACGCATAATAATGAATCCTCTTGCATAAACGAAATCGTTACAGCTGTCCCGAGTCGACAGACAAAAGTTGTAATAGTCATAATTTTGCAAACCACTTATCTGTACTCTCATACGAAATCCAACTTTATATAGACGGGAATAGCGAATGCGAAAATCGCAGAATTTCAATAGCCATTTTACAAAATTCTCATGCTGTTCGCACAATCGATAATAGATCTTATTGAGGACGGGTTAAGGGAGTTAGTGATGGTAAAGTTAAAACAATAAGTTTAGGAAATTCACGTCGAGCTTACCTCAAACCGCAGACACCTGCTGGAGGGCTGACACCTTCAGTTATATGAGATATTGTTGTTATAAAGGATTTCGAATACTTTCGTGAATGTTATTTGAACGATTTGTTGGATCGTTTTAAGCTATTGCATAGCTTCTATCGCGGGCCTTGAGCGTGGAGACCGAATCCAGAAATTCCGTAACGAAAATAACCTAACACCCCCCACTCATTTGTTTTTTGAGCGTGGTGACCGATAAGAAAACAAATGAGTGATGCTATGCAATAGCTTTACCGTAGCAACTGATAGACTGGTTTAAGTTTCTGTGAAATTGTTACTATTTTGGTGTACAATAAAGTTTATTCTATTCTATTCTATTCTATTCTATAGACCCAGAACAAATGATCGTGCTCATCACACAAACATTTGTCCCGGGTAGCAAGCGAACTCACGACCTCTGGCATAGCTGGGCCACTAACCACTACATCACCAGGCCAGTCAATAAATACATGTAGGCTGGTGAAACTCATACACTAGAAGATCTCGTAATTGTTTAAGACATAATTACTACCTTCCCATTCCACTTAACCAAGAATAACAACTCCGCAAACCATTCGTGTTCTAGCTCGTGTGACCAGAAATGTAAGTGGTATCAACAATGTACGACAAGCGTGCAAGCATTTAGAGTAAACGTTACACGATATGAGACAGGACACGCGAAGCACGAATACAGGATGCTTCAAGACGACATGAGTAGTTTTGGAAACGGGAAAATGCACGCGAGTAAGGCTTTTCACAGATGGACTGTATCAACTGCACTTCAGCTGCAAAACTGCAGTTTGGGTCCAGTGTTACTGTTTGAGTAGTTTATGAAGCTGCAGTGAAACTACCAACCGATTGCGCAGTCTGTTTGTAAATCGTTGTGCAGTTGGTATGTCATAATCATCATCCTATCAGCTGAAACATAGATAGATAGATAAGTAGGTATATTACAAACTAAAATTTTACACCAAAAAATTGCACCAAAAATAAAAATTACATAAGCAACTTAAAATTAATAGGGCGTGTCACAATGGGCGGTCTTATCGCTAAAAGCACGAAAAACACTCATTGTTGAACACAGGCCTCATCCAAGTGTCGCCATGATGGCCGGTTCAGTGTGTCTCGCATCCATTGGATTCTTGCAACCGTCACCAGATCATCGGTGTACCTTGTGGGAGGCCTTTCAATGTTTCGTCTTCCGGTACGTGGCTTCAGAACTTTCCGTTCCCATCGACCCTTAAGTTTGGCGATTCTTTCGTATGAACTTGTAATAAGTTCACACACAGCCTGTCTGTAAAAAACAAAACCCAAACGGTTAGCAGTTTCGATGCGGATGTCAACTGCACAAAAACTGCATCGAAATGGCAATTTTTCAGCTAACGTGCAGTTCAAATGCATCCCGTCTGTTGATAGCTTAACGCTGGAAAGACATGCTACTTTGTTTGCATGTTTGAACAACTAAGTTGAATGCAAGCATGTAAAACGGTGGTAACGCCTTCTTGTTATAATTATCTACTAAATCTTGTCTTTTGTGTGACATTTTTATTTCATTTATTAGCTTATCAGTTACACGGATCGCACTATTGTTACTGTTGATCAGACACCTTACCATGACGTGTTAAATAGTCAAGCGAGAAGGAGGGATGGATCTATTTAAGGTGTACAACCTTTTATAGGTCCATCCCTATAAGGGCGTATTCAGATGACACGCGCCGATCACGCACAGCACCCGCGCACGCGTTGTGCCCGCCTTAAACCCGCACACGCGCTGCGTCCGCCTCGCGTACGCCTCGCGCCCACTTATACTA
Source organism: Mythimna albipuncta (assembly GCA_929112965.1). Classification (NCBI taxonomy): domain Eukaryota; kingdom Metazoa; phylum Arthropoda; class Insecta; order Lepidoptera; family Noctuidae; genus Mythimna; species Mythimna albipuncta. The sequence goes on from OV815969.1 coordinate 18,033,953, forward strand.
CTAGTAGCTGGACTCCTTCATTCACTAGGCATTTAGCCCTAGCGCGGGCGCAAAACGTACGCGGGGAGGGTGCAGAGCGTGGGCAGGGCGAGCGCAGGGTTGGCGCGAGGCGGGCGCGGGGCGTGCGCTTGGCGTGCACGTGTAGACCTCGTTAAATGAAATTTGAGATCTATTGATGATGATTATAAGACTCAAATTCTTATTTAATACATTTCATTGCGAGCTGAACGCGGGTGGCGTGCGCTGAGCGTGCGCGTGTCGTGTGAACGCGCCCTAACAGTGCAGTAGGTCGTTTATTGGATCGCGTCGCCTCAGTACGAGATCTGGAGATCCAGTAGCTATATCCTAATTGTTAGGTTTTTTTACAAGCTTTTATTTAGTTTCACCTGTCCCGATGTTTGTCTGTCATCAAATCTTTCAAATTAAATTTGATCCTCTTCCCGGTTACCGATTGAGCTGAAATTTTGCATACATATGTAAATCAGATGACAATACAAAATTATTATGACATGGAGCTGATCTGATGATGGAACCGGAAGGTGGCCTTAGGAACTCTGTAGTTAAATGACACAACCCCATCGAGTTTAGGCTCGTATGATTCATCTTGACGGGTATTAATTATACAGATATACTGCGCAATAAAAGCTTGCTATGAAAAAAAGATTTTCATTAAAAACTTGTTTCAAATTGCTTTATTGGATCACAAATTAAGAAATACTTTTGAAATTTTGAGGTGGCTTTAAAACGTAGTCGTTTATAACGGGCCTCATCGGAAAGTTACCCAAGTTACCCAATGGGCAATGGAAAGGGCTATGCTTAGTGAGCTTGGGTGATTACATCGGGAATGAAGATATCCGCAGGACAACGAAGAAGTTTTCCGACATAACCCTAAAAATCGCTAAACTTAAGTAGCAGCGGGCAGGGCATTTTGTTCGCAGAACAGATGCTCGATATGGCCGAGAGGAGTGGCGATCGTGCACCGGGAGATATGATATTGGAAGGCCTTCTGCAGCATCTTACACAGTAAACCGATAATCTGGTGAGGGTCAAGGGAATGTGATGTTGTTGAATAGGCGTCTTTCATCTAAAATAATAATGATTATGATGATAAAACTAGAATATTTTTTTTAAATAATTTAGTAATTTCTAAGATTAACGCATTCAAGCAAAAAAACTCTTCAACTTTATTATACTAGATATTTATTATATCTAGCTTATACTGTCCCACTGGGAAAAGGCATCTCTCCATTCCTTCCATTGTTCCTAGCTTTGAGCCACTTCTTGCCAATTCCTAAGGAAGACATCGAAGTCACCTCGCCATCTCCTTCTTGGTCTTCCGCGACTTCACCGTGCGACAGGGCACCAACTTTGTGTTTTACTGGCCCACTGCTCGATCGGCATGCAGACACGTCCAGCCCAGTCCTATTTAAGCTGGCAGGCAGTCTTTAGCTTAAAAAATAATATTTATCGATTTGTTTGACGTCTACCATAGAATTACTTCTTCTTCTTCTTCTTCTTGGTAGTTTCACTCTTGCCAGAGTCGTCGTAGTAATCACGAAGGTAGCTCTCCGGAAGCTGTCAAGGTACGCCGCACGACTTCCCGCTACTTTTGCCTGCTGGCAGTCATCCGGGCGCACTCGTTCAATGGGCGGCCAACAGCTGTTTTTATTTGGTCAGTCCACCGCATCGCTGATCTGCCACGCGGCCTACTTCCGTCCACCTTTCCTTGTGTAACAAGGCGTTTGATGCAGTCTCCTCCACGTCGACAAATAGAATTACTACCCAAATTGAAAATGCACCATGCACAATTCCAAACCATAGGACTCCACCATATTGAAACCGTCGCATTAAAACATTATCAACTAAGCTTAAAGTTTTACCAGCTAATTTCGGTGGGTGGGTCATATTTTGCATAACTTTAGCCGGTGAACTTTTAGCTTGGGACCGCAGGATAGTCTAGCGTAATGGGGCTTGGCACCTGATGTTGTTCGACGATTTTATGTAGTTTTACGCTAGAATAAAGTCGGGGATTTTATTATGTGTGATGTACATATTTTAGAGTTAGGTAGACGTCTAGACACTGCAGGATTGTTTGTTAAAGTTACCGTGGCTCTCGAACGCAAAGTGAAAGAAAGAAAGAAAAAGTGTTTATTTACGTCAAACATGACGCATATCTTAAAATAAAATAAATAACCATATCGACTAAAAGTAGCACGTAAGTAAGTGCAACTGAAGGAACACAGTTGAAGTCAAACAGTGAAAGTGTGACACTCCCTCTCGCTCCACCCAGAGAGGGAAGAGTCATTGAACGATATCCCACGGAAAAAGGTACATGCAGATAGATATAGCACTACAGTGTACCTACCCGAAGAGTTTGTTTAAAGCCTTTAAATCTTGCAATTGTTTTTTTTTTTTATTTTTGAGGTGTTCTACTTGTATAAGTCAATAAGTAATTACAATAGTATGTCAACGTTTTAGTTATTACATTATAAGGGCACATATAATAACATTCGCAATCGTTCACAATGGGCTTCATTAGAAGCGTCTAAATCTCAGTTTAATTAATTAAATCCCAAGCGAAAGCCGAGAGTTTCCTTGTATGTTCGAATCAAGAATAAAGGAAGATATCCCAGATAGTGTCAGACTCTTACTGACTAAAAAACCCATCCCATTCCTTCAATCCTTGTAACCCTGGCCCCAGTAGGCTTCGACCCGGCTGGGCCCCTGCTGTTGCTAACAACTCATTGGGGCGCGCGGGAACAGCGCGTACACAAGCTACGGTACACAAAATACATAGGTACAGAAGTCAATCTACATGCAAAGCGCGCTCGAGCAACGCACACATAGACACCGCTCGCGGACACGATGTCTCGGAGCGTCTCGGGCCACTCGTCGAACAGTTCCAGCTCAAACGCTCATTAGTGTGCGTCCACCGAGCGTAGGTATAAAAAGCGAAGTACATTAATACATGAGATTGTCGTCTGTACCTATCTATTTTGTGCACGGTATCTCTTGTTAATTTGAACGCTCCCGCGGCCAATATATACATACATACATATAGACTCACATACTTGAGGGTTATTTTTATCATTCTCATCTTCTCACTCCAAACTAATAGAGTGAAAGTGCCAACAAATCGAAGCCGAAGTCAACAAGACCTCGCCTTCACAAATATTTAGTCACCGAAAAAGGTGATAAATCTTATGGACCTGCCAGCAGTGGCCAATACATTTCAAGGAGGAAGGCGTGCCGATGGCTCTCCATGGATTTATGTCAAATTACCTATCCCATAGCAGCGCCATAGCCCATTGACCTCGTTTGTATTGGGCGAGGCGTAAGTTATGAACTTCTTGGTTCTTAAAAACGTTGTTAAAGTTTATGTTAATGGATCTGTACCTATAACTTGTTACTAAACTCTCGTTTCTGCCAATGAGGGCTTAGTAACAAGATGTAGACTCAATACGTTTAGGTGTATCCGTCTCCTTCAACTTGAAAAACTTGAAAAACATTTAGGTGTATCCATCTCCTTCAAGGACTTGAAAACTAGAAGGACAAGAAGTCAGCAACAGTCTGAAATATTGGATACTTGTATATTTGTGAACCAATATCTATTTAACAAAGATTTCAATTGAAAAATTAGCCTAGTCATAACACTTTTGACAACGTTCAACATTATACACATGACGCAAACTGGTTGCGATTTGTTTTCTGCCAGGCGCTAAAACAATTTGTCTAAAATAAAATCATTGCTAGTACCTACGAACGAATTGCCAAATTTAAGTGGCAATGGGCAGGGCACATGGCCGTTGGGACCGAAAGGGTCTGGTGTGGCGACCGCGTACCAGAAGACGCAGCGTTGGAAGGCCTCTTACAAGGTGGACCGATGACCTAGTGAAGGTTGCGGGAAACCGATGGATGCGAGACGCACAGGAAAGTTCGATGTGGCGACGCTTGGGGGAGGCCTATGTCCAACAGTGGACGTATATCGGCTGAAATTATGATGATGAGTTCCTACGAACACACGTATACCCATAAAAACAACATAACAAACTATCACTGTACACCCGTAGTCACACAACTATTTGGTCGCTATTTTTTTTTAAGTTATTGATATTTTATTATTATAAGCCTGCAGAGATAAGAATGTTAAGATGGATGTGTGATGTGACGAGAATGGATATAGTGAGAAATTAGTAAATTAGGGGAAGTGTGAAAGTGGCGCCAGTGACTGAAAAGCTGAAAGGAAATCGTTTGTCTTGATTTAGTCATGTAAAGAGGAGAGATGAAAAGCATGTTGCTAAAATAGTTATGAATTTACATGTCGATGGATGGAGAGGGAGGCCAAATAAAAGCTGGATCTATTGTGTGAGAAGTGATATAAAAGAAAACGGAGTTAGTGATAGCGTGACATGTGACAGGACAGAAGGGAAGAAAAAAAAAAGTGTTGCGCTGAACCTAAATAAAACGGGACAAGGTCAGGAAGATGATGATGAGCCTGTTGTGTCCCACTGTAGGTCACAGGACTCTTTACCATTCTTCTACTCTTCTCTGTCCTTAACTACTTTTGGCTAATCCTTTAGGTAGAAGTCCAAGCCGTCACGCTAACTTCTTTTGGGCCTGGCTGTTATTTCTATACTGCACAAAATCGCTATCGGTTCATGGTTTACAATAGTACAAAAGAACCGATTCCACTTTTTTTCATTTATTGTTACGAAGGACGATGATTTATGTAATACCTACACCCTAGTTTTTATTGGCTAAATTTAAGGGAAATTCTTCAAGAGGATCTCATAAACTTTTTTATTATTATCATTTCTACCACCGACGGTCTACGTAATAAAATGGCGGGAATATTATCATGTGTTCGGTTTATTTGTTATCTATTCTCAATTGGAGTTATTTGCAAGTTATTTTACCAAATAAGTAGAATATTTTGGAAACAAATAATTCGATAGGTTTGCACTTGACCACTATCTCACCTGATGGAAAGCGACAGATGCGGTCGACGACGGAGCGCACTTACCTAGAAGTAACCTATTCACTCATGACTTAAAAATTTCCGGGTTGTAGCCATCAGGAACAGACTCCGGCAGGAAATACCACTCCTTAGCTGTAATCACAATAAATGTTTTTGCGGTGGGAACTCGTCACTCTAGTGTAGAACAACAGGGCATGTAAGGCTCTTACTGCCTAATATCTACCAGTGTAAAGGACACAGGTGCTCTTTGCGTTCCCGGGCTGGGGTCACTCTTTCAATATTCCTGCAGCCCTAGCAGGCATCGCGTGCGTAGAACATTACAGGCCGTCGACTTGGGTCTGGTCCTTAGTGGTGGGTTGACGACAAGTTACTCATTACTCATCGTTCGCAAACCTGCGCCTACGGTGCAGTGGCCTTAGGCGGAGTGGGAGATAGTGTCAGACTTTTACTGACTAAAAACTAACTCCTGTTCCTTCGTTGCCTTTCGTACTGGGGCCAAATCTTCCAGGCTTAAGGGCTCCAGTAGGTTTCGACTCTGCTGGGCCCCTACGGTTTGCTGACAACTCCATGAACGGTGCGGTGGCTGGACTTGGTCTTGTGATACCCGACGCCTGGGGCTGCGGTACGCGTGAGAATGTCAACGACGGATCCTGTGCCTTTAATTTTTTTTTTTTTAAGTTATTTATATAAACTATTGCTTGACTGCGATCCCACCTGATGGTAAGTAGTAATGCAATCGTTGATGGTGAGGCGTACTAGTTTCTAAGAGCCTATTTACTCTTGCCTTGAAGCCACCTAAATTATAATGGGACGGGAAAACCACAGCAGGCAAATTGTTGCAGTCCTTCGATGTACGTGGTATAAACGACGAGGCGAAACTCTTGGTCCGGACCGTAGAGGTTTCAACAACATAAGGGTGGATACTTGCCGTTCGTCGGCTTATCCGATGGTAGAAGTGAGATGGTGGAAACAAGTCATGTAATTCCGGCGCACACACTTCCATTGGATTCCCGTCAACCTCACCAAGTTATCGGTTACCCGAAACTGAATACATCATAAACCTCATTATCTCGAAAATATGAAAGCCACCGTAAAATGGTACCGAAACACCACGAGTATGGCGCTACTGATATTATACGAAGAAAAAATGCCCTTTCATTCCAAATAAAACAGCGCCTGAAGGTGGGATGAGAGTAATTTGCTATAAATCTACCGCGGATGGAAATCGTTTTAGGCGTTTTCAGGTCGCCTTTGTTTTCGTCTTAGAAAGTGGTGGAGGGTCGCGGAGTTACACGTTTTAGAATTCAAGCAAATCTTTGGATGGTATCTGAGATAAGCTTTCTTCTACCTTCCTCGGAAAGGGTTTTAAGACGAAGAAAAACGAGGCTTTGTAAGTGGCGAAGGTTCGTGGGTGGGTATCTAATTTGTCTTGACTTTGTTTTGGTAGAGATTGATAGTAGTAGGTACTTTTAGTGATGTTTCGTTTTAAACTCAACTGGAAGTAAAAATGGCACGGTTATAGTCTTTATAAAAAGTCAAAGGAATTGGGAATATTTAAATGAAAAAAAAAATCTGTTATATGTATTACTAGCAGTCTGTCCCGGCTTCGCACAGGCAATAAATATGGCCTATGTTACTAAGGGTGAATGTAGCTTTACAATAGTGAAAGAATTTTTGAAATCGGCGCAGTAGTTTTTGAGTTTATTTATTACAAACATAAACACTCACACACACACACACAAATACAAATTTCTCTCTTTATAATATTATTGTACACATACAATACTTGTCGTAAGATTCTATTGGTAAACAATGATCATCTCTTTGCGACCTTGATTGTTCAACCAATGTTGACTAATCAGATTTCAAGAATTTATTACCTATTTGATTAGATTACGCAAGTAGTTTGACTTTTTAGACAGACTCTAGTGCAGTGGTTGAGCGATTGGCTGTTGCGTTGCGTGTCGTGGGTGCGGTTTTTGCATGGAACAAAATATTTGTATGGCCTACATAAAGTTGTTACGGTTTCTTTAATTTTTTTTTTATATTTTCGGGTCTTGTTGGAATATAAAAGTAAATCATAAACTAACAAAAAATAATAATAACATTTAAAAAAAACAAATTGACATGTACAAGGTTTTTTTTTTCGATGGGAAAAATCATCTTATGACAACCCCCGCTCTTGGGCGGAGCGGGAGATAGTGTCAGACTCTTACTGACTAAAAAACCCATCCCGTTCCTTCAAGCCTTCATACCGGGGCTCGAGCGCCCTTTCGGATAACCCTGGCCCCAGTAGGCTTCGACCCGGCTGGGCCCCTGCTGTTGTTGACAACTCCTTGAGACGCGCGGGAACAGCGCGCGCCGTCGATGACTTGGGCTTGGTCCGGACAGTTACCGGACAGCGAGCTACCCATTGCTCACTGTCCGCAAGCCCGCGCCTACGGTGGCTGGTTCGGATCGGGATCGGAATCCCGGCGGCGGCGGCGAGAGCGCCGTTGCCTGATGCGGTCGGCCTCCTCCTTAGCGAGCATTACTGCTTCGCAGAAGTAGGCGACCGCCTGCCACTCCTCCTCGCTCCGGACCATGGCTTGACCTGTACAAGGTCAAAAGGCTGGTATTTCAGTATATATGCAGCGCCATTAAAAAAAAACGTAAAGATTAGCAATACTGGTATTCTCGTATTCTGGGATTCTATGATTCCATGGACCTATATAAGTAGGAATACTTACAGTTAAATAAATTGGGCAATGCTATTAAGAGGGTTAAAATTGAAAGTTTCGCCGTAACTATTTTTGCTATAGAATTACAACTTTGATTCTCATTTGTATTGAATGGACTAAAGAAACATGAAAGATCTAATACAAGTATTATTCGGCTCAAGTATTTCAGAGAGCCTTCAGGCTAGGTGGGCCCTATAAGCACAGGCTTGCGGACAATTAGTAAGAGGTTGCTCGCCGTCTGGTCGTCTGATAAGTACCGATAACAAGTCGTTGACGGCTCGTAGTATTCCACGCGTGCTTCAAAAAGACGTCAGCAAAAACGTAAGGGTAAACCGATGCGCGCTAGGGTTGCGGGAAAATTCTGAAAAAAAAAACCGCGCTTTTAGAACATACGGTGTCAGTAAAAGTGTGACACGTCCTCTTGTTCCGCCCTAGAGCGGTAGAAGTCATTGGATGATATCCTAACTAAAACAGGTGGACTGACCATCTTTGAAGGATGAATGAGCAGCTGTATGAGTATGGCATACAATTTGGTACAGCAAATATATATATAAATATATAATATAAAACAAATATACCTCAAGAGTATACATACCTCTGGAAGAACAGAACAACGCGTCATATTTTTACTATTTTCATTACGTACCTCAGTAAAGCTATATTCAATACGGTCGCAAATAAATATAACATGTAAAATGCAAATAACTTAAGAAAATTTGAATTTGCGGACTGCTCTAGAGCATTTACTTTATATGGTGACGATAGTGACGACAACCGTTTAATTATTTAGTTCAATTTGCAAATTCGAATAGAAGGACAAGGCGTCCTATCCCAGCTTATACACCCAAAAAAGATTAACGAATATCCTACATAAAATAAAGTAAAGCCTGTCTACCATTTTACATTAAAATAATTAACCCTACAATTTGGCATACGACAAGTTTTACCCCAAAGTGAACATCTGTCGGGGTCACCGAAACCACGGGGTCGACCCGACCGTATATTTTAGGGTAACAATAACTCCCCATGTTTTAATGTTATAAATCTTGATTAAATATGAGTTAGGTGGCTCGTACGACCTTTAGGTTGTTACTAGTGTTGCCAACAGTTAATTTATTTTTCCACCAGATTACACTTTCAAAACCATCAGTGAACCACTGACAATAAACGACGCTACTCTCATAATATTCAGTAAATTTTCCACTAAATATATTTTTGTTTTCATAGAAAATTTTTTTTTTTTTTTTATCAAAGATTTACATAACAAAAGTTGGCTAACATTGCATCGATTAACAAGGAAAAAATATTAGTATAATATAAAAACATTAATAGTACATATTATTATAATCGGTAAACCAATTTGGAATAACACCAAATTACAAAGAAAATGAATTCTTCGAACCACCAAAAAAATCTTAGTCACTAAAATATTATTTATATATCTGGATGGGTCAAAACCACCAGTTTTAGAGGAAAAACCATTGAGTTGACAACACTGGGTGTTACTGCTATGATAATTGCTATCTACATAGGTCGAAGTAGTGGGAGGTGCAATTATAGACGATATTTAATTGCAGGGTAAGTGGTGCAGTTTGCCCCTTTGCTATTAATTTATAGGTAGACTAAGTTATGATAATCTATAGCATCGGAAATGATGCTGTAGGTGTAATGTAATGTAAAATGTAAGCTAGTACATAATATGGTATGTTAAGTAATATAGCATATTCTTAATTTTCTGACTCATTTGTATACACTGTGTCTACATCTCTCATCCAACTCTCCTGTCGCAGGTCTGCTGGAAGAAATTTCATTTGAACTAAGCAGTACCTTTGTACTCTTTTATCTGTATTTGTCCATTTCATTTTTAAGTGTTTGTGTGTGTACATAAATGAATAAATAATATAAATAAATAATGGTTCCCAAATGCCTGAGAGTCAAGAGGGGTAGGGCGTTTTCGAGCCACCTTAGCCGAGTGCTTACGGACAATGAGCAATAGGTAGCTCGTTGTCCATCCATCCGGTAAGGACTAGAGCCGAGTCGATGGCGTGTAGTGTTCCGTGCGCGCTTTAAGGAGATGTCAGCAAAATTGAAAGGACCCTGCAGGGCCGATGCCTGCTAGAGCTGCGGGATCATTTCAAAGAGTACCTAAGCGTGGTGGTTTTTTTTTTCTTTTTCTTTTTTTTCTTTCTTTTTAGTGTAGTATTGTAAAAAGATCGATTTCTTTCAAAAATATTGATTTAGTTTTTAAGCTGTTTATTTATATTGTGTAATGTAACGATTGTTTCAACACACATTTATTCATTGATTGTTAGTGAAAACATGTAATTGGCCTTTAGCTTTATTATGATAAGTTATCATGTTTTAATTAAGTAGCTGTAAGTTTTCCAAATATAATAAAATATAATAAATAAAGGAAATAGAACTAGACCTGTTACGTACGTAGAACGCTACCACGTCGTGTGTGTCAAGTGTAGTTCTACAAGTCTAGTTTCCACGCGCCCACAAACCCTTTTTTTTTTTATGGTGGGAAAAAATCATGCACTGACATCCGCCGCTCTTGGGCGGAGCGGAAGATAGTGTCAGACTCTTACTGACTAAAAGACCCACCCCGTTCCTTCTAGCCTTCATACCTGGGCTCGAGCGCCCTTTCGGATAACCCTGGCCCCAGTAGGCTTCGACCCGGCTGGGTCCCTGCTGTTGCTGACAACTCCTTGAGGCGCGCGGGAACAGTGCGCGCCGTCGACGACTTGGGCTTGGTCCGGACAGTTACCGGACGGCCGGACAGCGAGCTGCGCCCACAAACCCTGACATGAATGGTTCGCAAGCAGCCAAGCACCAACCAGACCGACACTGAGCTTACCGTCCACGAGTGCCTAGCAACAGAGCATCGTTAGGAACAGCGTAACGCACAACCCAGAAAACGATACTGACGAAGCCCGACTGACCAGTCTCGGTGACGAACTGCGTGCGTTAGCACGACAGCGTGCAAAGACCGAGGCTAGACTAAGAGACACTGACTCAGAACTAGGTTCGGGGAAGTTGGCCCGTACCCCTTGTCCCGGTACCCTTTGGTCAGCTGCGTAGTTAGCTACGTGAACACATACACATACAGGCAGAACGATGGTAGTTCTCGACTTTAGGTTGCAGGCAGGCCAAAGAGTCCATGCCACACCCCAATAAAGCCCTCACTAAAAACTCCTTAGACTAAACACTGACCTGCGCCTGGTGACGGGGACCATCGCCGGACACTGCACATTAAATAAGCACCTTCACACAATAGGCATCACAGACAGTCCCCTGTGCAGAGCATGCTTGGAGGGGGAGGAAACGATTGAGCATGTGCTCCTAAACTGCACAGTTGTCACTGAAATACGCCCAAGAACCTTGGGATCCCCGGATTCCCTTATAGACGCCCTGAAAAACTGGAGAGGCCTAATCTGTTTTTGGAGAAAGGTGGGCTGGTTGGAATGGGCCCACCTAAGATTATGGCCGTAGCGGCCATGGCCATGCTTGGAGGGGGAGGAGACGATTGAGCATATTCATTCCCTTATAGACGCCCAAAACTGGAGGCCTAATCTGTTTTTGGAGGGAGGTGAGCTAGTTGGAATGGGCCCGCCTAAGATTATGGCCACTACGGCCCACGTACAATGGTCCGCACAGGACTAAGTGCGGAAACCATTCTCAGACATGACATAGGCATAATCTAGTTTCCATAATGTATGGCGACCAACGCGCTATCGGCGTGTGTGGCACATGTGTGGGCAGTGTACTTTTACCTTTATCATTTCTTAAATTTTCAACTCTGGGGTTATCTTTCTGACATTTGAATAAAAATAAATCATGCCATTTGCCGTCTCGCAAACATTGTGAATGTTTGATTTGATCCAAAAATAATTCAGCTAGCACCTACGGTCGTAAAACCTCGACATGATCATCTTTCGTACTTCAACACGCCTACGAGTATATTCCTTTGTTTTTGCGAGCGTATTCAGAAAAATAATAGTATCTTTTTCGTCATAAATAAGGTTTTTACTGGAGTATTTCATTTCAGTATTGGTACATTAGGCTGCATTTTGGTGGTAATATTTTCACCTTGAACCGGTCTAGTGTAGTATAGGGTTTGAAGGGATGAAATGTAATCCAAAATACAAGCTTCCACCTAATTCAGATGCAGATAGTCGTCAGGCTATATTACAAGAGCTGTGGGGACCTTTGGAAGAATGACCGTGGTTCTAGAACGCAAAGGGCATCTGAAGGAAACAGGTGGGTTTTACTCTGTAAAAGCCTCACAGGCCCTCCTGTTCCAACCTAGTGCGAGAAAAGTAATTTCCTTTTTTTTTTCAAAATTTACCTTAAATGACCTTTTTTTACTTTTGTGAGGTGGGAAATCATCGAACAACTTCTCCTTCTTTGGGTAAAGTGAGACAGAAGGACAGACTTTTCCTAGCTAAAACCCACCTGTGATCCTTCATGTAGTTACCATTTGCTTTTCAAAGCTACGGTAACTTTTTTGAACTTATAGCAGGCAGCAGCCCACCTTCAACGGCCTTAGGTACGAGTGGTTTTTTAAGCGCAAAGGCAGATTCAGTAAACCAGACAAATTGAGCCTTACTTTATTTCCCATCCGTATAACGCGTAAGCAACGTCCCACAAACACTGGGCTTAAAACGCAGCTAAACGTGTGACATAAAAGGGTTTGGTCCATAGAGCATCGACACTCTTAGAGGCGGCTTCATCGCAACTTTCCGAAGAATCCGTGAGTGTTACCGTTTACTAACTGGTGGTGTTTTGACGACTGTTATGGCAGGTTAAAACTTGTCAGGCTATGGGATTGCTCGAAAGAATTACCGCGGCTGTGTACAAAGGGAAACCAAAGGAACAAATGTTGGTTTTAGTCATTGGAAGTCTGACAAACTCTTTCACTCTAGAGCGCGAATAGCTTTAGGTGGACTGAGAAGTCATAACTAGACTGAGAACTGATAACTCTTTATTTGATGATAACTGTAAATCTTCAAGATTTACGTGAGAATCTTCAGTGGTCACCAGCAGAAGCGAAACAAAGAAGTAACAATAAAACTTCCAGCGAACTGATCCTCCAGCTGTCTTTGATCCCATACAAAGTATTAAATACTAGCTTTTGCCCGCGACTTCGTCCGCAAACATAAAATATAGCCTATGCCACTCAAGAATAAAGCAGCTTTCTATCGATGAAAAAATTTTAGCAATCGGACCAGTACGTCTTCCAGAGATTACCTCCTACAAACAAAAAACAAACTTTAGCTCTTTATTGTATTAGTGTAGATTTTTGTATATAGAACCACGCTAGGTACTATTTTTTTATTGTACATGCCCAAGTCACCTAGACCCGTAACCACTCAGTAGGCCATATAAATTTTTGTTTCACATATGCTAGTCTGCACCAGCTGAGCCTTCAATTAGAAGAAGAAAAGGATGGCGTAGAAACAGACAGACTCCTATTATATCAAGCAGAAAACAGAACAGAGCTGCCCCCCTAGCCGAGTTACAACCGTTTCGTTTCCGTCGAACGCTTCGAGTTGACCTTGCCGCTAATTCTTTTCCTTTCTTTTCTTTCTTTTTTCTTTTAGATTAGCAACTTGGCTAGGGATACTGGTCAGTGGCTGTAGCCGCTGTCGGTTCAGACATTCCTTGCTCTGTGGTTCGGTCCAAACGATGTCCCCTGACTTCCCCATGTGCCCCTCTAGGCCCCATTTTCCCCGTTAGTCCCCGTATTCCCCCAGTAACAGTAGCAAGTTTTAAGCAGAGTTTACGGCTTAAATGCGACACCCGGAAAGCTGGGTAATGCCGTAATATGCGTATTTCTTGTACATTTTTTGGACGTGAAGTTTTATTTGTAGTTACTGTTTGTTTTTGCAACTATTTTTGTAGAAAATACGCTGTAGTTGTGGAAATAGTTTTTGTGAGAATTGAACCACGATGTTTAATTATGTGGTTTACATTGGTATTCTTTGTAACTAATAAACTATAGTTAGTTAAAGAGGCAATGTTTTAGAATTTTTCAGCTCTAATAAAATGTCTTAATCATTATAATATCGATGTGTGTTAGAGATGGAGCTATGTAGGGTAAACAGTACTATTCCTCTCTTACACCGGGTTTATGATATATCCAGATACCGATTCCAACCACCGTAGGCGCGGGCTTGCGGACAGTGAGCAAAAGGTAGCTCGCTGCCCGGCCGTCCGGTAACTGTCCGGACCGAGCCCAGGTCGTCGATGGCGCGCACTATTCCCGCGCACCTCAAGGAGTTGTCAGCAACAGTAGGGACCCAGCCGGGTCGAAGCCTATTGAGGCCAGGGTTATCCGAAAGGGAACTCGAGCCCCGGTGTGAAGGCTAGAAGGAACAGGGTAGGTCGTTTAGTCAGTAAGAGTCTGACAATATCTCTCGCTCTGCCCAAGAGCGGGGGTTGTCATTGGATGATTTTTCTCACCGTAAAAAAAGAAGATAACTGATCTGAATACGAAAGTTCTTTCACTGCTAGAAAGCTACAATATTTGTAAAGGTTTTTTATCACAAAAATGGCACAATTTTCGTGTCATAATATTTGATCATTATTTGTATAAGTTTACAGGTTCTACTAATATTTTTTGGATTGTTTATTGCATATCGGACAGCCGTGTTTTTTTGGAGCACGTAACGTTCTACACTGTCAACATGTCATGCGGTTTTTAACACCATAATCGAAACTGTAGGTACGTCATCAAAAGCATGTCGATTTCAAAGCGAGCCAATCACAGCAGCCATCAAGGTAGCCCTTTCATGACGCGTCCAGACACTTTAAACAATACTGTGTCCCACAATGCATTGTCCTTGACGCTTTTCATTTAAAATGTCTCTGTCAACCCCGTGTTGCTTGGTTGAAAGCACATATTATCGATAACATCATGTCACGTCACTTTATTCACCGATAGCTTGTTACTAATACGACTTCAACGAATGGTTTGATATCCATTGAACGTTCGAAACGACTGGATGAGTAACTGTCCCGTACAAAACCAGCAATGCTAAGGGAAATGAGGTGGCTTCTTTTAGATTGAAGGCGTAGTAAGATTAGCTGGTATGGGGGAAATAGATAGGGAAAGCGTAGGGTGCATATTTGATCATTTTTGTTGAAGATATAAAGTCTGTATTGAGGTGTTACTATGACGGAAGTATGCTCAGTATTTCCGAGATGGAGATATACGTAGGCGTGACGTGAGGTGATATTCTTGATATACTCGCAAGGTATGTTACTACACTATAGCGTTTTGAATAATTTATTTGGATTCTTTTTTATATTTTTTAGGGTTTCGTACCTCGTCGGTAAAAACAGAACCAGAAAAGGGATGCAAACATACAGAAACAGGTTACCGGTGCAGGTGAATCTGTGCGGGTCGGTACCGATCTGTGCAGGTATAATTCTCACGTGTGTTCTGACGCATGTGTGTGCATGCGCTCAATTATAAAGAAACAGTTCTCTATAAATATACTGGTCGGTACCGACTGCTTAGACCAGGGGCTTAACAACACCTTCATAAAGGTTACAGAATTATAAGTGTTACATGTTGAATTGGTAACAGAATCAAATATGTAACACTTATTAATGTGTTTTCAATGTGTTAACCCAAAACACTTACAAAAGTGTAACCCTAACATATCTGTAACAGATATAAAAGTGTTAACAGTATTAATAAGTGTAACAGGTAAACGCAGCGTTGCCAAAGTTACAATTTACAAAGCTACACTAAAACTGATTATTTCAATTTTTTTTTTTTTTTCGTTTATTTGTTTATAAATAGAATACAAGTAATACTTACAATACTAATGATGCAAATCATAAACTCATTAGAGTTTTACCGTGCATCATAATCATCGACACAAAGAAAAAACTTAACCAAAACACAATAAAAATAAAAATATCACGTTCCACATAATTATATCCGAACAGGGTATAATTAAAATAAGACGCCAAAATTTTCGATTGAACGAGCGAACGTAACATCGCATCAGACTGACTACCCGCTTTTCTAATCATAATGTAGTTAAGGAATGTTTTGAGAGTGATACAGGTTGTTCCTTTATTTTAATCACCTATCTGTGTGCATTCCTCATCGTCTAAATCAATTTATGAGCACAGATGCATAAGTTTTTTTTTTAATTATTATTATTTATCTAGGTGTTCAAATGTAAGAAGTGTTGTTTTAATTTGTATTTTATGTTTTTATGTGTAATTTTATCTATTAATGTTGTCGGTAAACTATTTATAAGGTATGGTATCATATATTTCAATAATCTCTTGCCATGTAGGTTGCTGTATTTAGGAAGTAAAAGCCTCGCGTTGATGACACTACGAGTATTAATTTGATTAACGCTTACGGGTTTTGATGTCCTATAATTTTCATTAAAGAATTCTTCATTCAGTAGTGTTAATTTAACTTTTTCATAGACGGGTATAATTTTACAGAATTCAAACAGCATAAGGTAATCATTTTGGAATTTAATTTTAATATTATACGGAACAATAGTTTTTAATATACGTAGTTGTAATGTGTAAATTTTGTCAAGGTGGGTTTTATATGTTCTCCCATAGCTCGATAGTCCATAAGATATTATTGATTCAGCGAGAGATTTGTACAGCATCAGTAATATTTTATACGGTATTTTGTATTTAATCAACGAAAATTTGGCTAGGATGCATCTTAATTAATCGAATTAAATTACACATATTAACACTTATTAACACATATAAACAGGTAACAGTTTGATTCGGTAGCACTCCATAACACATATAAAAGGTTACAGTTTCATTCGGTAACATTATTGTACCTGTTACATTTAAAAGTGTTTTTCTGTTAAAACTGTTTTAAAAAACAGTTTTAAAATACATTATTACGGTTACAGTTTGAGTCCCTGGCTTAGACCAAGTCATACGGGTTTAAGCATTGGCCAATGTAGTGTTTTACACAAACAGAAAATTTACCTATTTCTATACGTGGTTTGACCGATACCTATCTGTACCGATCTGCACCGACATATCGGGACCGAAAAACCCTACGACTATAAGAACTTTTTTCTCAGGAATGCATGGAGCTGATATTAATATCATATAACTGAGCATTTGATACAGACCTAGTCTATCTAGCACGCCTGAGTGTGCTACCTCTTAGAGTAGGGAAAAAGTCAAACTTGTAAGTCAACGCAATATAAAGATAAGGTTTATACTCATATTTTGACACTCGCTAGGAAATCAAAACCTATTGTATACTTTTCGTCATCTAGAAACTCGCCTATCGGTGACTGATTTTTTGTAGGAGAAAAATAGAACACGCTATCAGTTGCGATAGTGCAACGCACGCAACGTCCTACAAAAAGTCGGCCAGAAAACAGAACAATGTTACTAATATACAAAATCGGCCCGATTATCTGTCCTACAAAAAGTTTGACGGGCGAGTAGCGTAAAGGAAAAAATCTGAAAACCTCTTCTATGAGATTCCTGAATACTTCTTTTGTCAGATTATAGACTCGAATCAGGAATCAAAATATTTTTAGGTACCTATGTAAGTTTGTACGGAACCCCCGATTCACGAGTCTGACTTGCACTTGTCCGGTTCTTTTTCCTATGAATTATGTAAATATTTACTCTTGTTTTACGTTATTGGGTGGCATCACATTGATCGCTGCTGTGCATTCAGCGGTTCCTGTCCTCACCAGGTCATCGATCCACTGTATGGTAGGTTTGTTAACACAGCGTAGGAAGGCCTGTTACCATCTTCCGGTACGCGGTTGTAAGATGGATAGACAGATTTTTGTTGCACATATAATAATAATCTGTATTACTAGAAGTTTATAGGTGTTGCGCGTGTCACAATGTACAAAATCAAAATAGATAGCTTTTATACATTAAAATTGTGAAAAAAAATTGTGTGTATTGTGTTGTTGTTGTGTTGTATTGTGTTGTGTATTGTATATCTTGCTTTGTTCTATCGCAATCGAATAAATATATCGAAAAATATACTACATTCATTGAGTATTAGGTGGTACGAAGTTCGCTGGGTCAGCTAGTCGTTAAATAACTTCTCTTGCTTTGGGTTGAGAGGGCGTGTCAGACTTTTACTAACTAAAATCCACCTGTGTTTCTTTAGTTGCCCTATGCTTTTCAGGGCCACGGTAACTCTTTCGAACATTCCCACAGTCCTAGCAGGCATCGACCTTACTCAGCCCCTTCAGTTTTGCTAACCTCTCTTTGAGTCGTGTGGATCAAAACGTGCCATTAAGTCGGGCTTAGTCCTTACTGGATAGCCGGACGCCATCCACACCTACCGTGGCTCCCGAAACCCAACGCGTCTTCTGTGGTGGCAATTGGAAAATGAGGATGTCATATTCCTCATGATTTTAGCCACCTCCTTCGCTTGGATTACTGTTTCACAGTCACAGATGAATCTGACTGCTTCTTTCTCGATCCCGTCCATAGCCAGGGCCACACGGGACAGATCGCCGCCGAATTGAATACAACCCTACTCCCCTAGCCAAGTTACAACCGTTTCTGTCGAACGCCTCGAGTTAGCCACGCCTCCGACTTTATTGTTCTGACCACGTGACTGAGCGTTGAGATGACGTTAAAACAAACAAATCGAAGGCGTGGCCAACTCAAGGTGTTCGACACTAGAGACGTTAGTAACTTGGCTAAAGGAGCTGGTCGTATCATCAAACATCTTTGCCTATAGATTATTAGATAATTTTGTACAAAAATCACCACAAACAATAAGAATACAATTTCATAATCCCTAACAGTCCAAGTTTTCTTATCCAATTACTTACGGTAATGGGCCTAATAAACAAGGGCATTTGTTTTAACGACCTCCCTATTATCGGCCTGGATGGTGATTAGTCTACCCGAATATAGGACTGGCTACAAATTTATTGGACCCAATCGAATACTATTTATGTATCTTAATTATATGGGCCTTAAGAATAGTGTTGTTTAGATATATGGACATTATAACAGAAA
Organism: Mythimna albipuncta; assembly: GCA_929112965.1. Classification (NCBI taxonomy): domain Eukaryota; kingdom Metazoa; phylum Arthropoda; class Insecta; order Lepidoptera; family Noctuidae; genus Mythimna; species Mythimna albipuncta. Next base: position 18,052,676 of record OV815969.1, read on the forward strand.
ACAGAAATAGATATTAGGAAAAAAATATAATAGAAGACATTATTATATTCTTAGATAACGATCCTTCTGATCGAATTATGATCCGCGTGACTAATTTCTTCGGAGGTTAGCCAAGTACGTAGGAGATATTATAAAGCACCAGCGTATGCGCAAACACAGTGAGGCTCCTACCCACAGAAGCGGAGTGAATCTGCGTAGTGGAGAATAGATAAATACTATCCAATAGGATTGCATGAAATCAGAGGAGCGGAGATTTTATGCAATCCTATTGGTAAAAATTTCTCCGTTTCTCCGCTCCGCAGCCTCACTCTTCTTCTATATATAGGCAGCCTAACACTCTCTTTCCTTTACTCTCAGTACTATAGGACGGCAATCCGACACGACCAGAGAGAAACAAAACGTTGGTTCTACACATGCTTTTTGAGGCACAGTGTGTATCACAGACCTTTTATTGCTCAGCTCGTGCTTAACCCTATCTCACCTGATGGTAAGCGATGATATTATTGAAGACGGAGCACGGTTGCCTCGAAAGTAACCTATTTACTCTTACGCTCTATGACTTAAAGATCCCCATCTCTAAACACAGAATAACTTCCAGAGGTCGTTACAAAGTATTTTTTTTTGAGCCCGAGCCTACGGCAGTCGGAAATCGGAATCAGGATCCCGGCGGCTGGGGCATGAGGGCTGTTTCTTGGCACGTATACGTGCGGGCTCCTTTGCTAGTATTGCTGTTTCACTTCGGGGGGTGCCCGCCTGCCACTCCTCACTTCGGACCATGGCCTATACCAAGACCCGGCGCGAGAGATTGTTGCAGCCGATCGCCCCCCGAAGAACACGGCACGCGGTGCTCTGCCCGAGAGGGGCACCTCCGTGTCCTCCAAGCGAGTAGTTAGACCACCTGATGTCGGTTTTCTCCTACAACCCACGAATACCATACCTGCCAAACGCTTGAAAACTTTTACAAAAAATATATGTTTGTAAAGAGTGAGTTGTGGGTGAGTAAATAATGGTAAGCTTCTTATCTAATTGTTAATATTTAACCTATCTTTACACTTTTGCAGCAAAACGATAACTTCTTTGACATTTTAATGCGCTTGATCACCTCATTTTGTTAGGTAAAAAAATGACCAAATTTTATATGTGAAATGGCGACAAGTTTGGGTTTTCACTGGTCACTCCGAAGTGATTAGAAGTCATTTTCATGATTTTACTGCCAAAAAATCAATAATCAATATTTTTTAGAGAACAAAAAGTGGTCAGTTATCTGAGAGATAGCTCAGACTAAACCACAAATATAGTTTATTCTCTTTGTCGTGGACCAGTAAAAAGGATGGACCCACTGTAAACTTGTTGCAAAATAAACGTGAACCCACTTAGGGGTAAGCATATTTAATTAACTTAATTAACAGCTAAGTGCGACCTGCATTACAAATAAGGTTTTATTAAAAAAGGTTCCAAGAAATTGCTTTTACACAAGTTAAAGGATTTTCTAGGTAATGTGGTGATCCTTTAACTTGTGTAAAAGCAATTTCTTAATTCAATATGATAGGTAAAGGTATTACTTACCTAGTAAAGGTATAAAGAGGAAAAAATTGTATTTTTGGTGTGTATGTTTGGAATGAATAAACTCAAAAACTACTGCGCCGATTTCAAAAATTCTTTTACCACTGGAAAGCTACATTCACCTTGAGTAATATAGGCTATATTTATTGCCCGTGCGAAGCCGGGATGGGCCACTAGTTAATAGTACAATGGTTTAAAGGACACTTTTTGCATATACACAACCTTGTAGCCAGTTCCCGTAGGCAAGTAGACAATCTGCAATCGTTAATGCTAATAGAAAACTTCAGATGTACGGTACGGGAAAGACGTCATCTCAACGCTTAGTCGCGAAGTCAGAACAAAGGCTTAGGGGGCTTTGCCAACTCGAAGCGTTTGACGCAAACGTAACAGTTGCAACTTGGCTAGGGTGGCAGTATTATCACCAGCAACTAACTCTTTAATATAATTTTAGTGTAATAGGAAAACCCATACTTAAAATTTTTACCCCTAACCCATTTTTCAACAATGAAATTATCACGTTTTATTGGGATCGATCTAACATCACTGACAGGACTTTAATTGTTGCCAATAAGCCTGACATAGTGGTGTTGGACCGACTAAAGCGACGCACAATGATTTTTAATATAGCGGCGCGTCATGACGAGAACGTTCAAGCTGAAAAAGATAAGCAAATTACATATCTTGACTTGGCGTGCCAGGTGATCGACAAAGAGTGAATGGAACAGTCATTGTGCTGATAACGGTGACAATCCAATGACCGTTACGGGTGTGAGCTAATGCAAAAAGCCTCAACCAATATCTGGAGAAACTCTTGCTGGGTTCAGTCACAAAGAATTAAGGTAGCCTACACGCTACGGTAGACCTGACAGTTTTGCCTGCTCAGTTATACCTATCAGGTAAGCTTGTGTGGAAGCTTGCACAGTTGTGCTACACACACGCTCCGATTTACCTGGATAACTCACCTGTACAGACACACCTGTCAGGTATTCCTTAGCGTGGATGATGAGCATTACTCTTGGACGCGTATCATTAAGAGATTTCTTACTCAGGAGCCCTGACTACCGGTAACTTGGACCTAGTATTTTTAAATATTTTTTTACACCACCTGCTCGATAATGTCGTTTTACACGTCATACAAACCTCACTTAAAGCAAGTCATTATATGCCTAGGGAGATAATGTAGTATGGCCGATCCCTAGGGAATAATGAGATTTGAATTTGGAGCATCAAGAATCGTCAACATTGTGAATTAAAAAGTAGGCGCATCGAACAAGTTGACTCGAAATTCTATGATTCAAACTGGCCACTAACAAAAAAAAAGAATAATACAGAAAAAAGAATAATATAGAAAAAATAGAATAAAACGTACGTACTGACGACACGGGAGCATTAGAGAAAATTGAAACTATAGAATCTTGGAGTAGTGAATTTTGTTTGTTTGATGAACTTGTAAATATAATAGGTACTTATATTTCTCTAATATATGATTTGGTCGACCAAATTGTCTTTTGATTATCTCACAGATGGTGTAAAAAGTAGAGTATGCAACACGGGGATAAAGCTGTCTTTGTCTTGGGCGGCTTAAATTCCTCACTTCACTCAGGTTTCTTTATTAACTCCCTCGCAGTGCTCGGGAGTTAATTTTATAAATCCCTCACTATCGTTCGGGATTAAAATCAGCAACCTTCGTTTCGTTCGGAATTTAACATGCCGCCCGCGACTTAAAGACACTGCTTTATCCCATAGTCACATAAACTACTATTTTGACACACTTGCTCAGAAAGTGACTATAATTGCACTACACTTAGGTATATTATGTAGCTTGTAACCAAACTGTGACTTTTTGATTACCATTATGCACAAGTGTGATAATGTAGTGATAACCTTTTTTGTTGAACCTCTGTTCTCAAATCAAACATTGAATTCGAAAAAAAAAAATGCATTAGGTATTGCGTTCAATAGTACCTTTCTTGCTCGTAAATTAGTGTCTTGCTTGCTCATTTTATGCTAATTTGTGTTTAAATAAACTATTTTAACTTTTACATCTTTCATAAATAAAACCTTACATAAAATAAAAATATTTTTTTTTCTGTTTGTAAACATAAGCAACCTCATTTTTATTTTTATTCAAACATCCTAGCTAGAGTGGCTAGTCTATAGCCGCCATTTTAGATGCGCGCGCATTTATCAAGAAAGAACAATTTTTTGCCGCCATACTACAAAAAAAAAACAGTTTTGCTGATAAAGCAATAATTAAATAAATTAGTAAAATTTTTCTTCTTAAGTGTGTCGAAAAACGTATGATACACGTGAATATTGGCGATTACCGTCCTCGGCTCTCTTAAGATTCTCGCCTTCGGCTCGGATCTAAATACCGCCTCACCAACATTATACACTTGTATCATAATGTATCTACTATTATTTTATACCTACTAGCTGACCCTGCCAACTTCGTGCCGCCATTGCCAATGAATATTGTAATATCTTTTAGCTAAACTGTCAAAAGATAAAGCCATTTACTGGCATTACCTGAACCAGCATAATTCTTTTTTTAATACGACATTTTCAGTAGAGATGGTGTTGTATTCTGATTTCTTTTTTTTATCAATTTTCCCATATATTCACCGTTTAAACCTTCCCTGGACTATCAAGAAAATTTCAAGACTAAAATTGGCCAAATCCAAGTTTCACATAAGTTATTGTAGAAAGATATACTCTGTAATTTATATGTATACATTTTAGAGATAGTAAATAAATGTGAAAGAAACTAGGAGTTTGGGAAATTGACCAATTTCATTATACTCTTTGAACAAATTTGGATGTGGCATACGAGTAGCTCTCAACCTAAATTAGTTCGTCCCGATAGTGTAACAAACGAGCGTAACCATTAGATAATTTGATCATGCGGGCCAAGCCATTTTCAAAACCTAGTTGTAAATAAGAGTTGTTACCAAGAATTAAAAACCTCAGGGTTTTGACGATGTTTTCAAGTAAAAAGAAACAAGTGCAAACCATGAACAGCAGTCCAATAAGCATTTCAATAAATAAACAAGTTGGCTGCACATAAACCGGCTGATGGAGAGGTATTCTACGGACTCTCGCTCTCTCGACGATAATAAACCGCTTCCTTAGGCGCTACCAACTACTGCGCCGTAAATTACTAGGGTTTTCTGTGTTGTCGCCGCAACCCTTGTGTGGGGTGCCAGTGGCAGCGGCGATAGCTTGCGGGTAAAGAAAAATGTCGACTCAAAGTACTGCATTACTAGAAACTAACCTCATTTTTATGCATGTTTGGTAACCATGAAAATCAGGGTAACCTTGTACCTTTATTTTTGGTGATAGGACTTCTTACGCTCTAAGTTGAAGCGAAGCGAGAGGAAGCATCAGAGTTTTACTGATTAAAACCCACCTGTGTCCGTCAGTTGCCTTTTGTGTTAAGGCCATGGTCACTCTTTCAAACGTTATGCCTAATTTTCGAGTTAAAGCAAGACCTTTAAAAAAAAGGGTATTGTAAGAGAATTGCAAATTCCAAAATGAAGTCAAGGGCATCTTTATTATCATCTTTTTGTCAATACTGTGTGTGTGTAGTGATACTTTATACATAGTCTTTCATGAATAAAAGGATAAAAATTATACCTAATAATAAACAACTACGCAGGCCAGTGCGAGTTGGAGATATCAAAGCTTTCGTTTTTATTTCTGGGACATCCCGGTATTCTCACGAAGTTCTGCTTCACCGTTTTGAGAGAAGATATTAAAAAAAAAACGAAATAAAGGAAGCCTGGGAACTGGTGAGGTGATTTGTATGGCGTGACCGAGCAGACTTTGTCACCAATGTTTCCATTCTTCTATGAGTATTTGAGTAATCTGCATCATTGCGTAAAAGTTGCGTACAGTCGTCTTCAAACTCCTCAGTGGTATCTATTCAGATACTAGACCACAATGTGTGACATAGATTTATAGAACTAGGTACCAAACTGCTATTTCTACGTCTCACAGGATGTAATCATCCAATCAAACCTCATTGAATAATTGCGTTATAGAATGCGCTAGATGGGATTAACACACAGGTTTTCAGAGGTTTTGAAAAGAGCATTATACTTTGAATCACTATTCTCATCAATCATCATCATCATCATTACTGTTGAAATAAATCCATGGCAGGACAAAATGTTTCATTAAGTGTCGTTTCATCTCTACAGGTCCTATGCTTTTGGTATATAACGGACATCTGTGGCTCTCACAAAAATCGCAAAAAATTTGTTGTTACATTTAAAGAAAAGAACCTAGTTTTCTTTAAATGGAACAACAAAATTTTTGCATGCAATCGATACATTATGTGTAGCTAAACATGTAGATAATGTATTTAAATAAATTATCTTATCTTATCAAACTCTATGCCACTTTATACTTCATCGAATTTCCATTGCAACTCATACATACTTTGAGACATTTTTAGTACAATTGGATAAATACTTAAAATCCAAAACGTTTAAGCAGTGCTGTAGCAGCTGGTACTGTCATCACTGTCTTACTTGCGGAATTTAAACCTAGCGGGGCTTGGTATGTGATGGTGAAAATAGACCAGATAGCATGACGTTGGTACCGTGGAAGGTGGATAGGACCCTGGTGAGCGACGCAACCTGTGTCGAAACCCTTGCACCATCTCATGTTTTAAGTACTGCGTGCTGTGCTGGTGGTGCCAGTGTACCTGATAAGGACCTAGCGGACAAGTAGTGAAAATACATTGTTGGTAATTACAGTTTTTAGGGGCCTGACACACAGGCTTTGTAAAAAATTTAGTTCACGCTGGTGCCTGAGCTAAGTTTTTTATTAAATTTGTGGAAGACGAGAAGTTTAAGCTTTCCGCAGGGGTCGGTACTAGGGCCACCCTTGTGGAACATCGGGTACGATTACGTGCTGCGGGGCGACCTCCCTGACGGGGTCAGCGTGGTCTGCTACGCAGACGACACGCTGGTTCTAGCGCAGGGAGAGTCGTACCAGGCGGCGGTCGCTCTAGCGACACGCGGGGTTGCGATGGTCGTTGATAGGATCCAGGAGTTGGGACTCGAGGTGGCGCTTCACAAGTCCGAGGCGATGTGCTTTCACGGTCGTCGCTCTCGGAACGCGCCGCCAATGAGTTCCCAACTAACGGTAGGAGGAGTTCACATCGGTGTCGGGTCGACGATGAAGTACCTGGGACTCGTCCTCGACAGCCGGTGGAATTTCGTGGAGCATTTCCGACGTCTGGCTCCCAAACTCAACCGGACTGGGGCCGCTCTCAAGCGGCTCCTGCCCAACCTTGGGGGTCCAGACGCCTCCTGCCGGAGGCTCTACGCGGGGATCGTTCGGTCCATGGCCCTCTACGGGGCGCCGGTGTGGGCGCCGTCGCTGCAAAAGCGACCGGCGGCCATTCTGAACGCCTGCCAGAGGGTCATGGCAATTCGGATGGTGCGAGGATACCGCACGATTTCCCGCGAAGCGGCGAGCCTTCTGGCTGGCCTACCACCGTGGGATCTGGAGGCAACAGTCCTTGCACACATGCACGATATGCGCGTGGAGATGCAACGCCGGGGTGAAAGTCCACTGCCGCGACAGGTTGCGGCTTGGCGGACAGAGCTCCGGCGGGATCTCATGGTGAAATGGCGTCAACGACTATCGCAACCCAGTGCTGGGCACGCCACAATCATGGCGGTAAGTCCCCTCTTTGAGGCGTGGCTGGAAAGACCTCACGGCGTCCTTACCTTCCGCATGACACAGGTCCTCACCGGAAATGGCAAGTTCGGGAGGTTCCTGTTCCGAATCAAAGCGGAAGAGACGCCCGGGTGTCGCCACTGTGTGGAACGCCCGGAGGACACGGTGGAGCACACAATCGCGGTGTGCCCTGCTTGGACGGAGCATCGCCGTGCCCTCGTGGGGGTGATCGGCGGCGGAGACCTCTCGCGCCGGGCCTTGGTCGAGGCCATGGTCCGGAGCGAGGAGGAGTGGCAGGCGGTCGCCGACTTCTGCGAAGCAGTAATGCTCGCTAAGGAGGAGGCCGACCGCATCAGGCAACGGCGCTCTCGCCGCCGCCGCCGGGATTCCGATCCCGATTTCCAGCCACCGTAGACGCGGGCTTGCGGACAGTGGGCAATGGGTAGCCCGCTGTCCGGCCGTCCGGTAACAGTCCGGACCAAGCTCAAGTAGTCGACGGCGCGCGCTGTTCCCGCGCGCCTCAAGGAGTTGTCAGCAACAGCAGGGGCCCAGCCGGGTCGAAGCCTACTGGGGCCAGGGTTATCCGAAAGGGCGCTCGAGCCCCGGTATGAAGGCTTGAAGGAACGGGATGGGTTTTTTAGTCAGTAAGAGTCTGACACTATCTCCCGCTCCGCCCAAGAGCGGGGGTTGTCATAAGATGATTTTTCCCATCGGAAAAAAAAAAAAAAAAAAAAAGAAGTTTAAGCTGTTTTCCACAAATTAATGTAGGTTTTGGTTTGTAGGCTGTTTAAATTAATTAATTTCTCTGTAATTTGTGGAAAAAAAATTATTATTTATTATTCGTTTTCGGTCGAAACTCTTGGGCCATGGGGTCATAGTGCGCGTTTCCTTTTGAAGGATTATATATCACTGAACAACACTTTGCACGACCATATTATGCATGTATTATTATTTTTCGGTCGAAACTCTTGGGTTATGGGGTTTTAGTGCGCGTTTCCTTTTAAAGGATTATATCTCACTGAACAACACTTTGCACGACCAGAGAGCTGCCCAAAGAATTAACATTGCTGTTCAACGAGGCAATGCTTCAGTCTTCTGGACATATTTCCCGATAACAGCGATGTGGTGGAGTACTTCAACGTCCAAGTGTATTTTGATTATATTTTTACGTCATGTTCGTAATTTGATTTAGTTTTAAGTAGTCTGTGTACATATTGTTTTGTACTGTAATTAAATAAATCAATGCTCGAGTTGGTGAAGATGGGTTTAAATGATTAATAGTAGAATTAGTAGATTTTATTCCTTTTTTCAATCGCTTGAACTCAGACCCTAACAGCCTTTTCCTTCACAACCCTTAAGTGGTATGGCAGTAAAAGGATCCCGTTTACTTGCCGGCTGTTTCAGTGGTTGCTCCTAATACTGTTTCTAAGTAATTGTCGACGATACACTGACCCTAACACCTGGACCTCGCGAATAATGAATGAATTGTGACGCCATGTTTTATGGTGAAGCGTTGATCGTACGTGGGACTTTATGACTTGGAGCTAAGATGGGTTAAAGAATTGTTTATGCGGTCTTTGGTTGTTGATTAAATGCCGAAAGAGGGGTTGTAAAGAAAAAAAGCAGAGTTGCTGCAACTAGGAACAGTGTTTAGAGAAAAATATCTTCTTATAAATAAGGGCTTGTAATAAGAATTATTTTGAGTCTATGCTCTATGACATTAGCTTAGTTAGCTAGTTTTGGTATTGTCATTGACTTATTGCATCTATACTTTGGTGTGCATAAAACGTTTAATTGATTTAAAGATGCTGGTTGACGAAATGAGACTAATAAGGTCTACGTGGGACACGGATGTGATTTTACAATAACAATTATGTTTTCTATTTCTCGCTTATCAGAATCTTACATCATATGACCCAATACCACATAATGTTGATCATTTTAAAAGTGAAAATATTGATAATGTAGTTTCAAAAAGCATAGCATATAGAGGCAAAAATATCGGTTAAAAATCAAACAACGCGTCAAGACTTTAAATATTTATTGAACTTTCATTAATATTTATAGTTGGGTCTGTTGCTGACATAGGTGTCAATGGCGGGGATCTCGTGAACGTGCGTGTAGATCCTTTGCAGTAGGGGGTACTGCTTCTCCAGGATCTTGGAGCCCCACATGCCTTCAACAGACTCGACGATGCCCACGAAGTAGAGGTCAGCCCAGCTTATTTTCTGAAAGTAAGAATAGGAATTTAGGGAATCGTTTGTCTTGGTATAGTTATGCGAAGAAGAAGAATGAAACCTATATTGTCAAAAGAGAAAGGGAGAAGAAGAACGAAGAAAAGATAAATGGATTGTGTGAGGAGTGATATAAAAGAAAGAGAGTCAGTGATAACGTGACGGTTGACAAGACATTATGTAAGAAAAATGCAATAGCGCCATCCTATATGGCAGGGCGCAAACATGTGTCTTTTATCAGACACAAGCTACCGATGAATATTTGATTTCTATAGAACAATCAAATAGTGTTTGTTGTCGGTAACTGGAACAAAAAGTGTCCCCGTTTGCGCGGCGCCTATATATACATATATGTCACATACAACGAGAGAAGGAAATGATGTGATGATGAATAGTTGGAATTTGTTATGATTGAAATTGCCATTTTTAATGAGAAGAAACTGACGTAGTTATTAATGACTAATGACTTTATTAACGGAGTCATGTTTGAAGACTTATATTAAAAGCAAGAAAAAATGTTACTCTAAGTTACATATTTTAAGCCAGTATTCACAGTCTTAATTAGTCTTATATACTAAGATGTTTTTGGGATTTATCTCTTAGAAGAGCAATTGGTAGGTACTAACCTGACCACCGAAGTAGCTTCCCTTCTTCTGGACGATCTCCTCAAAGTCACGAAGGTACCTCGGTAACCAGAGCTCCTCCAGCTCCTTCCACAGGTATGCCTTCCTCTCCTTGTTCACCTCATGGTACCATACGTAGACCTCTGTAAATATCATATTGTTTTAGAGTATGATTTATACAAGTGATGGATGGAATGGATTCCCCGAAAAAGTAGGTTTTGGCTACTGTTGTTGGTACTTAGACTAAACAATCATTGATTGCGATTCTCATTTTGACTGCAGTTTAGGAGATCCATTCTGAGGTCCAAATTGCAACGCTGTTTAACTTAAAATCAACCTAACTCTCATACAAAAATATAATACTTAACCGGAGAATCCCATGGTGTGACGATCTCAAAAATTTTGCGGTACAAACTTTGTCTGAGATCGCTCAAGATTTGGAAGGAGGCATTTGCTCAGCTGTAATGGTGTGCCCAGACTTGGAAAATGCACCTGCGAAGCCCTTGTACCGCGCGCGCTTCTTACGTACATGAAAGGCATGCGCGCAGTTAGCAAGTGGCTCGTGAATGGCTAGCGAGCAGCGTATTTGCCAGATCTAAACGCACCATTAGACACTCAAAAAATAAAACCTGAGAATAAAACTGAAGAATGCTAGGTCAGTAGTAGCAACTACTTAAATCCTGACATCTAAAGTTTCTACCTTCATTCAGTCGACTCAGTCTATCTCGGCCCAATATTGGACATAGACTTCTCCAAAGTTAGCCTCAATAAACGGTAACCTACCTTCAGCATCGAGTTTATCCCAGTTATCTATTGAAGTCGACGGTCTATAATACACTTTATTACTTCAGTTTATTAACTTACTTGATCCAAAATCGAAGACAGACAATGCAATAGCATCAAGCTCAGCTGCTTCCAGGTCATCAGCAGGAAGCAAGCCTACCAGCTTTCCAAGATAACGGCTGATAGCTACAGATTGGTAAAGAACCTTCTGGTCCACTTCCAAGACAGGTAGCTTGCCGAATGGTACAGCTGAAAATTTATGGAGAATTTTTATCCGAGTTTTTGGGACAAGCCTACTCCTTTCACGTAATCTTTTTGATTACTGCTACTAATCAGAATAAATAGTGGTCACCATTAGCGGCAAGAGTTCGCGAGCACGTTGGCACGAATTTGGCGGTAATATCATTACAGCGTTAATGTTTCCCAACTGTTTATTTGGAACAATTGTTTGAGTACATATTAGATTATTGATCTACATCACTAATTTTTAATTTTTCGGTAACCCTTCGGGCACAGAACTCTAGAAATGAAACAATTGTGATGACTATTAAAATTTAAGATTAAGTTCTTGACTTAGTGATCGCGTGGCTGTAATCAGATGCTATGACCTTAAATGAAAACAATGGTGGATATAAAAACTATTGAATACTGATAAGACGTCTTAATTTGGCTCCTTAACATAGTACAATAGGGTAGTGTCCAGGGTCAAAATTACATTAAAAGATCTTCACTTATGAAATTGCCGTTTTTTTAAACGAGTTATTTGAAATGTTACATCTTGACATTGCTTGTCCTTTAAAACGCATAGTTTCTACATTGGAACTCTTAATATATAAAAACGTTTTGTATTAGCTTTCATGGTTATAAGAACTGCGATATTACAGAAAACAAAAAAAATATCTACATTCGAATAACAAATAACGTACCTTTATTATATTGTTTATTTGAACTTATAAACTCAATACAAAGATATAACACTTCAAAGCAACACGTTTTACAAAACGATAACGAACGAAACGAAACACATTATTTACTACTCAGAATGAATGAATTGTAATTTAATTAATTGGAACCAATTATATCAAGGCGAAAATTGTGATCAAAGTTTTGTTGCCACCTTTTCACACCTATTTACCCTTTATATATAACAGGTATTGACGATTAATGTATCAGTACAGCCAAACGACAGTCTCCTAGTGCGCCTTGCTATCAACGATTGCATCACTGCTTACCATCAGGTGGGATCACAGTCGAGCACTAGTTTATATCGTGTAGATTGTGCAATATTGTTATGCCCGATACACACATGGTCTGACAGAGATATTGGCTTTTGTAATATTATGTTGATTTGTGCGTCTACTTAGGCGAAATAAACATGTTTTCTTTCTTTTTTTATTTCTAGATAAGGCGAGCCTATTGCCATCAAACAGGTTTAACTGCAGGCCAAGGATTTCCAGATGGAAAATTTAATTACGTATCTTTGGAAACTATAGCATTATAAATATAATGTAGAAGCTGTATTTTTTTTCTAAATGTGAAGTACCATGGAACAATTAATAAGGGTACATCTCGTTTGACGTAACCGAGTATGGAAGACCGATATTATATTTTTGTTACAATTCAAAAGTGCCTGTAAATGGTATATTTGAGATAAACTTTTCTGATTTCTAACTTAGTCGTGATCTGGTAATCGAACCCAGGACCTTCTGCAATGTAGTAGCACTTGTGGCCTAGTGGCCAAGTCAAGTTAGGATATCAAAAAACAGACAAAAAAGGGAAATTCCGCCTCATCCTTTATTCCGCGTACATCCAATTTGAAGACCACAGCAGGCTGCGGTCTTTAGGTGTCTTCAAGGCTAGAGTGAATAGGCTTTTAATAAACTAACGCGCCTCACCATCAACGATTGCATCACTGCTTACCATCAGGTGGGATCGCAGTCAAGCACTAGTTTATATCAGATTAAAAAAAAATAACTTACATTTCTGAACTTCAGGCCAGTCCGTGTTCTTGTTGACAACTACATTCTTGTAGCTAATACCACCATAAGCGAACAGGTACCTGATGGGCTCAGCAACTCCCATAAAATCGAAGAATTTCAGCTGGTATACCGGTGCCATTTTGTCGTTAGCTTCGTTGGACCACAAATACTAATACTGTAACAGATATTTGAACCGTTTATATACTTTCGTATTATCAATTTAACCTTTCAAAAGTTTAAATTGTTGGATTCACCTTAGTTAATGAGTAATTTTAAAGATAAATTTCTGTTTTGTTTGCGCTTTTGCTATCACATTTTTCTTACATTAAAGGGCGATCTACGGTCATTTATTTTTGGTACAGTCGATAAATGAGTTAGGTTTAAAGGAAAAAATGTTTAAATATGACTGGAATATAATTTTACATCGAATATTTTAAGACGTGTTTCAAAATAAATCATACTCATCTGTTCCAAGCTCTTCTCAAAGAGATGTCAGTAAGATCGTAAAGGCCTAGCGGGGCCGAAGCCCGCTGAGTTTGGATCATTGTTCATCTGACATTGTAGGTACATATTTATCCTTTTATTTGACTGTACATCTGTTATCTGAATGTTTTTTTTGTCGTTACAATGTTATGACTGCAGCTGTTAAGAAATATAATCGGTGTTATCATTATGCAGTTAATTAATAATTTGGACCATTCTTTATCGATTTTTTTTTAGTGAAAAAATCATCTAATGACTTCCCGTGCTCTTGGGCGGAGCGGAAAATAGTGTCAGATTCTTACTGACTGAAAACCCACACCGTTCCTTCGTGTCTTTATACCGGGGCTGAGCTACCTTTCCAAAATAACCCTGGCCCCAGTAGGCTTCGACCCAGCTTGGAAACTCGGCGTTGGAAAGCTTCCCACACAGTTGACCGACGACCTGGTGAGAGTCGTGGAATGCGGATACAAGATGAGATGGTTACGGTCATGTCATCATCATCATCATTTCAGTCAATAGACGTCCACTGTTTGACATAGGCCTCCCCCAAGTGTCGCCACATTGAACGATCCTGTGCGTTTCGCAAACGTCGGATTTCCGCAACCCTTACCAGGTTATCGGTCTACTCGGTTACCACTCTAAAACCTTTCGGCCCTAACGCTCATCCGTTCTGCGAGCAATGTGCCCTGCCCATTGCCATTTAAGTTTGGCGATTCTTCGTGCTATGTCGGCAACCTTAGTTCTCCTGCGGATATCTTCATTTCTGATTCGATCACGACAGGAAACTCCGAGAATCCTCCTCCTCAAGTCGTATTCTTCATTATTGAGGGTCGTGAAGTTCCCACTGGATTGATGATTGGTTCTTATTGATGCTGCCTCTCCATCTTTGATGGTTCTTAGCGTCATGAAGGGCGAAGTGCAATTGGGTGTCCAATGTGGAGCGGACCTGATCTGTCTCCGAGCATAGCCCTCTACATTCTACCCTGGTAATCGATATAGCAGTAAGTCAAAAAAGGCGGTTTCGAGAAAACGGCGCGCAAATATTTTTGTTACAATTTTAGCGTTTGTGATAAAACTATACACTCGATTTTTATGTTCGTCAAAAGAAAGGGAAAAATGTGTTTTCTACAGTAGAATAATATTGTTTTGACTTACTGCTATATCGATTACCAGGGCAGCATTGCCCTTTGAGTGACTTTAAGCTCATACTTATTTCTGCAAACTTGTCTGATATGGTTATACTCCGATTACAGTACCTTCGAAATGTCTTGTGCAAGAATCTTCACCTAGAGAACGAACAAACTAAGCATATTAATTTTATCATTACGCATGGAAACTGCATACCAAACTATTTGCGATACCTATTAGAATTTACATTTAAGTTTAAGACACTTCAATATAATATATCTACCTCAGATAGCAACGACGAATATCATTAATATATGATTGTATGTGAACAAAATTATAAATGAATTTGTCAAGTAGGTACAGTCGACCACACGTCGGCAGAAACACTTATACCCTCGAGATGGCCTATTGTCATACGGAAATTTAATGGAATACGAGGCCAAGTTACATGGGCACGCCACAATCATGGCGGTAAGTCCCCTCTTTGAGGCGTGGCTGGAAAGGCCTCACGGCGTCCTTACCTTCCGCATGACGCAGGTCCTCACCGGACATGGTTCGTTCGGGAGTTTCCTACACCGGATACATGCGGAAGTGACGCCCGGGTGTCGCCACTGTGCGGAACGCCCGGAGGACACGGTGGAGCACACAGTCGAGGTGTGCCCTGCTTGGGCGAAGCATCGCCGTGCCCTCGTGGGGGCGATCGGCGGCGGAGACCTCTCGCGCCGGGCCTTGGTTGAGGCCATGGTCCGGAGCGAGGAGGAGTGGCAGGCGGTCGCCGACTTCTGCGAAGCAGTAATGCTTGCAAAGGAGGAGGCCGTACGCATCAGGCAACGGCGTATTCGCCGCCGCCGTCGCCGGGATTCTGATCCCGATTTCCGGCCAACGTAGACGCTTGCGGACAGTGAGCAATGGGTAGCTCGCTGTCCGGCCGTCCGGTAACTGTCCGGACCAAGCCCAAGTCGTCGACGGCGCGCACTGTTCCCGCGCGCCTCAAGGAGTTGTCAGCAACAGCAGGGACCCAGCCGGGTCGAAGCCTACTGGGGCCAGGGTTATCCGAAAGGGCGCTCGAGCCCCGGTATGAAGGCTAGAAGGAACGGGGTGGGTCTTTTAGTCAGTAAGAGTCTGACACTATCTCCCGCTCCGCCCAAGGGCGGGGGATGTCAATGCATGATTTTTCCCACCATAAAAAAAAAGGCCAAGTTACATTCTACAGGATTATTTAAAAGAGTCACCGCGGCTCTGGAATACCTGAAGGAACACAGGTCAGTAAAAGCTTTATTTTAGGTGGGAAATCATCTAATGAGATCTTCCACCCTTGGGCAAGGCGCGAGGGTGTGTCAGACTTTTACTGACTAAAAGTCAGTCCTGTTCCTTCTTTGCCCACATTACAGGGCCCCGGGGCTCACTTTCGCAACACACCCATGGTCACAACCCATGGCCCCAGTAGTCTTCGACCCTGCTCGACCCCTTTTTTGTAGGAGGAAAATCATCCAATGACATCCCCTGCTCTTGGGTGGAGCGTGAGATAGTGTTAGACTTTCACTGACTAAAAACCCAGTCCTGTTCCTTTGTTGCCTTTCGTACCGATGCCGAACCTTTCTTTCAGAAACGAATCCTTGGCCCCAGTAGGCTTCGACCCTGCTGGGCCTCTACGGTTAGCTAACATCTCCTTGAGGCATGCGTGGAACACTTCGCGCCATCGACGACTTGGGATCGGTCCGGACGGTTACCGGAGGGTCGGACGTCAAGCGGGTCAGTGAAAGCTTGACACTCCCTCTCGCTCCACCCAGAGTGGATGAAGTTGTTTGATAACTTCCCTTTAAAAAAAATATAGCTTATAGGTACTAGCCATCTAGCAGCTTTGAACTCAGTGAAAGTCGTGCAAAGAGGGTAATTGGTGATCCAGATTTGGTTAAGTCCAATCTACAAAGGCTGGAGTACCTACAGGCGTAGGGTAGCCAGCCTTTCAGTATTTTACCATTGAGATGCATTTGGATGCATTTTGGAGAGTGTGCGCAAGAATTGCATGACTTGATTCCACCATTACCTTTCTACCATCAGACAACTCTATGTATGACCACCAGTGGCCACCCTTATATTAAGCTTTTTACCTCGTTATTTATACTGTGTAAATCAAAGGCCTGGAACAATTGGCCTGCTGCGGTCTTCCCGGTTGTTTATAATTTAGGTGTCTTCAAGGTTAGATTGAATAAACTCTTATTCGCACTAGTTTGGGCATCGCCATCAACGATTGCATCACTGCTTACCATCAGGTGGGATCCAATCAAGCACAAATTCATATTAAGAAAAAGAGACACAATAGAAAGACAATGAGAAAGCGAACACCGGTGTCCGCTTGGGGTTTTAGTCATCATCATCATCATTTCAGCCGGTACACGTCCACTGTTGGACATAGACCTCCCCCAAGCGTCGCCACAACGAACGTTTTTGTGCGTCCTGCATCCATCGGTATTCCGCAACCTTCATCAGGTCATCGGTCCACCTTGTAGGAGGCCTTCCAACGCTGCGTCTTCCGGTACGTGGTCGCCACTCCAAAACCTTTCGGCCCCAACGGCCATCTGTTCTGCGAGCAATGTGCCCTGCTCATTGCCACTTAAGTTTGGCAATTCTTCGTGCTATGTCGGCAACCTTAGTTCGGCGGATATGTTCATTTTTTATTCGATCACGCAAGGAAACCCCGAGCATTCCCTTTCCTTTGGGTGACTTTAAGCTTTCTAATGAGGCCCATTGTAAACGACCACGTATTGGAGTCATATGACATCACTACACGCAACACGCGCTGGTTATAGACTTTCGTCTTAAGACACTGTGGTATGTTGGACGAGAAGATACCGCGTAGCATCCCGAACGCTGCCCAACCGAGTTGGATTCGACAGTTGACCTCTTTCTCGAAATTAGACCTACCCACCTGGGCTGTCTGTCCGAGGTAGACGTAATCGTCCACAACTTCGAGTGTAGAGTTTCCGACCTTGATAGGAGTGGGCGCTACATGGTTGTTTTAATCATGATTTTGGTTTTATCCATGTTCATTTTAAGACCCACTCTTAAAGAAGCTCTACTGAGGTCATTGAGCATTGTGCTGAGCATTGAGCTGGGGTTTAAGTAAATAATAAAAAAAACCTGCTGGTTTTGTATCTTCATACATGTGAAATATAATTATACCTAGGTAACACAGGTACTGTCTGGTGATCAAGGTCGTTTCAATTGTCAACAAAAGCGGATGTTTTGTGTTAACATGCTGGCAGAGTTTACAAAATACATAATATTATTTGAAAACATATCATGGCTGTGATAATAATATTTATAAATCTAGGTTCCTTTTGCTTTAATTAATAATAATGAATTTACTTCATCACCACTGCTTTTAAAATGGTGATGGAAAACTTTGTGATATCCTAGAACCAAAATGATTAAAACCAGATGGCCGTTGGGGCCGAAAGGTTCTGGAGTGGCAACCGCGTACCGGAAACGCAGCGTTAAAAGGCCTCCTACAAAGTGGACTGACGACTTGGTGAAGGTAGCGGTAGCGGGAATCCGATGGATGCGGGACGCACATGATCGTTCGTTGTGGCGACGCTTGGGGGAGGTCTATCTCCAACAGTGGACGTCTATCGGCTGAAATGGTGATGATGAGAACCAAAAATCGAATACATGTGACGTTCACCAAACTGCACTGGGCTCGCTTGGTGTATTACGACTCATTTCGTCTTCTAGAAAAGAGGCCTGAGGCCCAGGCGTGGGAACATAAGTCTATGCTATTATGATTATGATAATTACCACAGTGGGACATTTTTTTTTCCACAACTATCACACAATACCGTCTAGTCCCAAGCTAAGCAGAGCTTGTGTTATGGGTACTAGACAACTGATAAACATACTTATATATTTCTAAATACATACATATTATAGATAAATTACACCCAGACACAGAACAAACGATTATGCTCATCACATAGACATTTGTCCTGGGTGGGAATCGATCCCACGACCTCCGGCATAGCAGTCAGGGCCACTAACCACTAGACCAACAGGTCAGTCAACGACAATACTTATACAATAGAATTATGCTTAATAGATTTATCAAGGTTTGAGATTGAGGTGGTACAATGATCTGGTTAAGGTTACAGAATTCTGCTAGATACGTTAATTCTAGAATCGGTCGACGTGGCGACGATTGAGGTGACGTAATATCTATCAGTTTTAGATTTTACGTCAATTTTAGCTCGTACTAGATATTTTTTTTAACTTTGTCTACACTAGTAATTGCTCCTGGATGTGAGTTATGAACATGTTACTCACCCCGAGTTACATGTTAACTCACATACACAAGGTTAGGGTAGGTTTGGATAAACCTGGAACAACAATTTTGTACCTACTACTTAATCTAGGCCATACAAATATTTGTTCCGTGCAGAAATGGAAGTAATCAAACCTACGATAACAATTGTTCAATTCAGTGGAATTCTTTTGGACTGAAACGATGATAAGGACCTGGGTATGAAGTTGAGAAGAGTGATGGCCAAGTCGTTACGGCCCAAACTTACGAGCGGGTCAAACCCAGCCAGGTTTTTTCCATCGAAAAAAAAAAAAATAAAAAGCCAGGTGCATTACTTTGTGTCATTTATTTTTCACCTCTGCTCTCAAAACGGTGATGTAAAACATCGTGAGGAAATATCATGAATATGTCCTGGAACCAAAAACTTGAAGACGTAACCTCAGTATACGCACTGGGCCTGCTTTGTGAATTATAGCCCATTTCTTTTCCTAGAATAGAGGCTCGAACCCTAGCAGTTGGGATACTATAATGCTGACTGTGATGATTATGGTGAAGTTGAGGAGTTTGTATGAGTATAAATAGCATCATCGCCTCATCCATAACATGATGGATAATCTGCTAGTCATTTGAGATAACAATTTAGAGTCTTATTGATATGACGTAACATGTGCATACAGTATTTTCATAAAACGCTGTCTCATTATTTGCAATATCGTAATATAATATGCCGATACGAGGAACCGGAATTCAGTTCCAAACTTGTATCTGCACAATATAGGCGTGTGATAACTGGTCGTTGTGTGTTAGTATCGAAAATGCCGAAAAAATTACAGTATTTCGATATCAATGGCCTTGCGGAGCCCATTAGATATATTCTACACTACACCAAACAAGATTTTGAGGATTACAGACATGATTTAAATACCTGGCCTGATCAAAAAGTGAAAGACAGTAAGTAAAACGGATTATTTTTTAAGTGTCGATCGGATTATACTGAATAAATATCTCGTTACTGCAAATTACATAACTTCAGGAGGCAAAAAGCCGTTAAGACTTTTATTATCATGTTTAAATGTGCTTTTATGTGTTGTATTTAAATATATTCGAACACTCTTTTTTTAAAATTTGTTTGACAAGTTTTGACACGCCGTCATGAGGTTATCACACCAAACTAACCAAACTGACTCGAGTAAGATATGCATTCCATTTTGTAGATGGTAATACAAATATCGAATCATGTGTGATAGAAGATTGAGTGTTACGAGATTTCTGTCGAGAAATCTAATAAAATAAAATAAACTAAAATGGCTTACCAGAGTATTTCACTCAAACCATTGGTATTCATTAGTGTGGTGGTCAATTATTTTAACTCACTCTTTGTAATCCAATTGAGTTTAACTGTTTGCAACCGTGTTGTCACATTAATGTTCGACCTAACAGATCGGACATCGTAAGGGACAATTTGAGGTTTTTTTTTTGTATAATGTCTTCTTTTTCTTGTTTTCTAAATTTTGGACCTCTGTTTCATCCCTTTAGGGCGTACATTTCGGAAAATCCGTTCTTATCGATGTCTACACCCTATAATAAACTTACTTGCCATATTTTAAGTTTGTAGTTGTTAGATATAGTTTCTGAGATTTCGTGACTTTTCAGATACCGTCAATTTGAGACAATAGATGCGCAAACCGGGTGTTCGCTTGGGGCATAATTAACTCTTTGAATGCCGTAATTAGAGACACAATAGAAAGACAATTGCTTATGTCGAACTGTGTAACATAAGACATTCAAAAGGTTAATTTATCAGTTAGCGGTATTTCACTTTTCTATATATATGTAAAGATTCACGTGATGGTGAATTATTTTAATCCACTCTATAATCCTTTCTATTATTGAGTAAAGCTTGTGTACAGCCATGTTTGTAACCGAGTCGTCATACTAATATTGGCTCGACCCTTTATAAGAAGAACATCGTAAACTATTACGAATTATTATAAAAGCGAAAGTTTATATTGTGTATGTTTGTTGCTCTTTCAGCCTAAACTTTTTAAGAAATTTTGCGCATGAATAGAACACGCCTTGGAATTGAACATAAGATATTTTTTAAATCAGGCGTATGTAAAGAGTAGTATTCTCTTAGGTTATTTTTCGACTTTAACGCGGGATAACTGAAGCCACTGGCAGATGTTAGTGTAGTATATGATACTAGCTTTTGCCCGTGGGTTCGCCTGCGTACATGAAATTTATGTTACTCAGGAATAAAGCAGCTATTTATCGGTAAAAAAATTCAGCAATCGGTCCAGTACTTTCAGAGATTACCTCCTACAAACAAAAAAAAAAAAAACAAAAAAAGAAACTTTACCTCTTTATTACTCGTATATAAGTGTAGATAACGAGTTCTGTTATTACATGCATTTAATATTAATGAAAAAATGTGTTTAATATTTAGTTCAAAAGAATTAGGTTTTGATTTACCTATACTTATAATGTATTGTGTTTTCTTAGGGCCTGCGCATACCACGTTTTTTAAACGCGCTGTTGTGGCGCGTTTGTAGCGATACAGACGCGAGTCAGACGCAGCCTGTAGGTACCTTTAATAAGAAACAATCGCCCCGTCGACGCGCGTTACCGGCGCGTTTAAATAACGCGGTGTGTATAGGGACTAAGTCTCAAGATCGATACAAATAAAATTTAATGTCTGTGTATATTACTATGTACATACTAAATTATTATTTGCATGCTAATACTTAGCGAAACATGTTTGTTCCTATTTCGTCACGTTTGCCACCACGTACTTCGTGCATTTAGCAAAGGGGGATTATAAATCGAGCGAATAAAAAAAAACTTTGCGACTGTTGATGAGGTACTGTTTTAATAACTTAAGCGGTATGAATTTAAGTAAGCGACAAATGTTGATCAATAATAAAATCCAGAACTAGTTTACTAAAAGTATTATTAGGTTATTGAAATCCTAGTTCAACGACTAAATTAGTAAGTGAGCGACTAAATTAGTAAGTGAGCGACTAAATTAATAAGTGAGCGCCTAAATTAGTAAGTGAGCGACTAGAAATAAAATTGAGGTTTTACATAACGAACTATTAAATAGTTAATATTAACAAATGTTTTCACCATTGTCTAATTTATCTAGTCGCAGGTAGATTCATCATTTTGAACTGGGCGAAATAGGTCGGTTTAGGTTAGAACTGTGACCAACCGCGCGTGAGCCAAGCGAGCGAAGTGATTGGTACCGTGGCAGCGGCCGGGGAAAGCTACGTCCAAGTTGCTCGCAGATTTTATTTCACCATAATCTAATTTTCTTGGCTTTCGCAATATCAAAAATTATCAAATTACCTTGTGACATACATCATACATAAATATTGACATTTAGGACTTTCGATACTGTGTACTTTGATATTTAGGTATTCAAAATACTTCATTGAAGATAAAATGGCGGTTAGTATCAATAACTCATTTGCCAAATATTGAAAAAAAATGTAGGACGTAACGTTGACAATCAAACTAATATTAGATTGCTCAAATATTATGAAGCTACTTAAATTGTATTTTAGTAACTCAAATTAATGTCTGTAAGTTGCTATTCTGTTGATTCCTTGTCGCTCACAGTCAGTCGCTCACTTACAAATTTTATATCCTAAATTATTTAGTTTTCTCACTTTAAACTTTAGTCACTCGTTTAAATACTACCCTTTAGCAAACATAGTATTATTAAATCTTTTATAACGTTGTTAGTTAATTACACTTAATTGTACCTTGTGGGTACAGTGGGTGTGTCACGAAAACAACCACTTAACGTAAGTGTGTAACAACTAGTTTTTATATCGTTAACTGAATGTGTTGTAAAGGTGTAAGGGCTAAGCAGCACCAAAAGGGGAATACCTTACCTATTTGATGACTTATCCGGTTATTCTTTCGAACAATCTTGTAGTCCGATCGACAGTAACCTCTTATCTTTTAATTCTCCTTACGGGTGAAAAATGGGACCCTATTACTAAGACTTCGCTGTCTGTCCGTCTGTCTGTCATTAGGCTCTATCTCAAGAACCGCGATAGCTAGATAGTTGTCACAAATTACGTATTTCTGTTGCCGCTATAACAATAAATACTAAAAACAAAAAAAAAATGTTTAAGGGCTTCCCTATAACAAACGCGTTCTTTTTTGCGGTTTTTTTACAGATGGTATGGAACCCTGCGTACGCGAGTTAGACTGGCACTTACTCAGTTTTATATATCTTAGGTCCTAAAAATCAAAATTCATATCTCCTGAACCACAGGCATCATATCATCATTTCTGTTGATAGACCTCCACTGTTGGATATAGACCTCCCCCAAGTGTCGCCACAATGAACGATCCTGTGTGTTTCCCATCCATCAGATTCCCGCAACCTTTACCAGGTCATCGGTTCACTTTGTATCAGGCTTTCAAACGCTGCGTCTTCCGGTACGCATACGTTCACAGGCGATACTCAAATAATAACTCACAAACTTACATTTGTCACTTCATCATCATCATCATCATCATCATCATCAGCCTTTTTAATGTTCCCACTGCTGGGATTCAGAATTCCCTTCTAGGAGAGGGAATGGACCGTAATCCACCACACAGGCCTAGTGCGGGCATTTGCCACTTAGTGATATTAATTTAAACCTAAAATAGTATCCATGTGTGGGGCAACACAAAAATAATATCTCCTATTTTAGAAAAAACACACACTGAGATGACTCATTCGTCTGCCAAAGTAATTATTTTTATTTCGTCATACAACAATGACTCTAAGATTATTCGAGAAGTCTCCAAAATTTGACTTTAATGGACTGACAGAAAAGTTGTGATGACGATAATAAAAAGTTCATGTATAGTGTTTAATTAATTTAAATCAAACTAGTTTCTGTTATTGACTACGCCCAAGTGGAATCAGTAGTGTAACCCATATGGGTGTAAAGTAAAAAGAGTTATCTGCGAATTTCTGTTATCTTTATTGATTATTATAAGCAGTTGTAATTATTTACTTCCAAAAATATTATTGAAAAATAAACTATTATATCTTTATTTTTCTCATTTGAAAGCAGATTGGCCATGTCTTAGAATATGTTTAACTTTTTTAACTTTTTTTTTAAATTTGCAGCCATCGTTTAATTTATCATATGTTAACACATTTATCCAGAATATAAGCTACTTAGGTGTCAAATTTCATTCAAATCCATTTAGCTGTTCGGGCGTGAAGGAGTAAAAACACACACAAACATAGAATACAACTCATTATAAAATTATAGCCTGTGTTACTGCAAATTATAAGCTACTCTAGTACTAAAAATTTAAATGCATTAAACCGTTGGGGCGTTAAATAGTAAAAAACACACGCACTCGAACATATAAATTTTCGTCTTCAGAATATTATTTACTAGCTTTTTCCCACGGCTTTGTCCGTGTACATAAAATAGCTTATGTCACTCAGGAATAAAGCAGCTTTCTATCGGTGAATTTTTTGCAATCGGACCAGTACTTCCAGAGATTACCTTCTACAAACAAAAAAACAAACTTTAGGTACCTCTTTATTATATTAGTGCAATATATGTAGATAAAAAAAAATCTTTTACCGATAAAAGAGTGGCATTAAACTCATATCACTCTTAATTTATATCACCGGATGAGATAGTGATATGAATGAAGTACTTTATTACAAACAAGGATATTACTGATGAGAGAATATACTTGAAAACCATTATTGAACATGACAGAACATAAACAATAAACAGACAAAAAGCCGGTTCAGAAACCACTGTGTCATGCTTGTTATGTAATATTATATAACTAGTTATAGCATGGAATGGGAATTCAGTTCATCACACGTATCCGTGGTAGATACCCGTCTAACGATTAGTGACAATGCCGAAGAAATTGCAATATTTTAACATCGGAGGTCTTGCTGAGCCCATCCGATACATTCTACATTACACCAAGCAAGATTTTGAAGATTACAGACACAATATTGATACTTGGCCTGATTTGAAAATAAAAGAGAGTGAGTACAGTGCTATTTTTAAAAGATTTTTTAATTAAAATAGTTTTGAGGTAGTAAAATTTTGTCGTTATAAATTTTGGTTGAATGAAAATTGTGTTTATATGTGTACTTGTCTAGTTTGCACTATCGAGACAAACCCCTAGGTGTATATTACAATAGATAAGAGCCATTATTTTTACAGGCTTATATTAGATGATAGAATTAAAAAAAAATGGTTTATCTTTCTTAACAATAAGGCTGTAGAATTATGTTATCGATCTGTCGGTGTAAATCCTGATTATGTTTATATACCCATGTAGGTAATTTGGATGTGTATTATGACAGATATTTAGTACCACTTTTAAAGGTTTTACTTTGTAAAAAATTTGTGATTGCAACCTTGCTATCGATTTGGCGCTATAAATCCTGATTGTTTTAAAATTGGGTTTTGTATACCCGTGTTGTTTACATTGTCAACACAGGCCACCTGGGTGTGTCTCAAAATAGATAATAGTGTAAATAAGAAATGTTTTTTTCTAAATTTTAGATTTGTGACTGTAAATAGGATTTTGTCATCGATTTATCGCCCTGATTGTGTTTGTATACCTGTATTGTTTACCTTATCAACACAAGCCCCCTGGGTGTGTATTACAATAGATAATTACTGGCTTGGTAATAAAAGAGAACTCACTCTTGTTGACACTTCCATTTTTTTTTAAGAGACGGTTATAGTCGCTGAGTATTTTGTATGAACTCTGCCCGGTTCTATGTCGATTTCGCGGCCCCGTAACAGTGATTTTATTTTTATAAAAGAAAAACTAACTATTCAAGATTCTTGTTTTTGCGAGGCCCTTCTACAAAACAAGCTCCTTATAAGCTTAAGTTTTTTTTTTTTGTAACTTAAATATTTCCGTGTCGTAATCTTGTAGACATACACGTTTGGAATCGTAAATAAGGGTCAGATTAGCGTTTTTTTTTATTGAGCCGACTAATTTATGTTTTGTATTTTGGCGGGCGGTTGATCAAATTCAATTAAAAAAAAAATTTTTTTCATAATGTTCTCTTTTATATTTATGATTTCCAGAGGTTTAAAAAAAGTTCAAAACGAGAACCTGGCCTTAAGTTCTATACTGTTTTTGATTCTTAGCTCCAGAATTTTGTTGTCGGTTTGTCACTATGGATTTAAAAATGTCCTGTTCGTAAAATGGATTCCACTCATAAAAGTTCCCAACCGTAAGAGTTAATATAGTCCGCGGGGCGGCACCCATGTTATTATACCTACTTGAATTGCGCTATATGTCCTGATTGTGATAAAGTTGTATTTGTATACCCGTGTAGTATTCATTATCGACACAGGCCCTCTGGGTGTGTCCTTGGTCCTTACAATAGAAGTTAAGTAATTGTATCTTGATAGTGATCAAGCTACAATGGAGTTATGGTTTCATATAGCTTACGATGGTGACCATGACAATGTTGTCGAATGCTAGTCTATTCATCAATGGGTTTTTAATCAAATATGAGTGTATCCGTGGCAACACAATGGGCCCTAACTACTAGTGCTGCGTTCTTCGTAGCTTTCATAGGTTTAAATTTACTTGTCAAACGATGAAGTTGCATTTGATACTCATAGGTACATTTGTAGGCAAAAAGCAAATATCTAAAGTGTATCTAAGTATTGCAAATATTAGATCTACCTACATCCAAATCAAACGTGGTGAAATAAGTGATAAGTAAATTATGCTATTTAGCTAACCTATTCTTAGCTAGCCTTGTACAACTATGTTAGAGTCGAAACTCAGTCTCAATGGATCCTGGATCGGCTTTACGGCTAGCTACTCATTGCTCGTCGACCGCAAGTCCACACTTACGGTGGCTGGAAGGGCTTGGGCGTGAGGATGTCCGTTCCCTCATGCTTGTGGTCACCTCCTTCACATTGCTGTTTCACAGCAGAAAGCAACCTTTGCCACGGCCTGTACCAGGATCAAGCGCGAGAGAGGTCATATACCTATAAAAGTTCACCATTACTGATATTATGTTATGACCATACAGTTTAAACCGCTGATCAGATTACGCTGATATTTGGCACGCTGACAGTTATTATGATGTTAACAAGTGCTAATGAAGAATTTTTGTACATCCACATCCTAAGGGGAGAGTCCAAACTTTGTATGGAAAACACCTTTCATGCAGCAAGTTGTTCTATAAGAATTTACTTTGGTTCCCAGGTCTCCCATATGGCCAGTTCCCTGTGTATGAAGAAGATGGTCGCGTGTTGACCCAGACCCTGGCAATTGCAAAGTACGTGGCACGGGACACTGAACTGATACCAGCTGATGCTTGGCAACGTGCTGTTGTGGAGTCGGCAGTTTACACCCTGTTCGATTACTGGAAGAGTGAGTATCACGTAGTTCTGACTGAGATTTTGTATTTCTAGTTACAATACTTTATACTAAAAGCGAAATAACACTAAAAACCATTATTTTTGGTCATTAAATGACTTAGCAATTAGGATTTCAAATATTGGTATCAGGAATAATAGGAGTGTGGAGAGAATATCTGACTGTAATAGTCACACTTTCGATGAAACTGTTTTTTTTTTTTAAGTAGATTATTTCCCTATAAAATGACATTACTCATAAACTATTTACTCATATTGTGAAAAAAACACAAAAAGTGGAATAGCCTAGTTTCGAAAAGAACCTCCTCATCTAGCTATCTCTTTTGTACGCACGCAACCTTATGACAGTGACGTCACATTTCATTTTATGTATCCTTATCCTTTGCTTCATAGTCATCAAGTTTAAATGGTTTCTAAACTTCTACACTAAATATTGAAAGAATTTGAAAAATTCGTTCTATTTGCCATTTAAGATAAATTTATTTTTGATAAAATTATTTGAAAAAAATTGAGTCAACTGTCCTATTGAAAACCTCCTTATTGAGATAGGGTATGTTTAGTATATGTTCAAGGACATACAAATTACCGTCCAACAGTATATTTTAGCCCATACTACTTCAGGAATTCCAATACCTACTTTCTCTTATTTTTTGTAGCAATGAGTCGGTCTATAAGGGCCTTAGTAGGTAACTTAATATCTTATACGTGTTGGTGAGTCATATATTTCATAACTTTGTTTTATGTGGTTGAAACCAGATCTCGCAAAAAAGGCTGTGAACAAATCTTGTGTAAAATGCGGAAGAGATACAGTACTTAAGTGGTTAAAAAAATTGTCATTTTTTGTGGAATTAAAAATCTGTCCTAGCAAAAAATTTAAGTAAAAACTACACGTAAGACAAACGGTCATATTTCGTGGATCATATTTCATTACGAAACCTCAATTAATGTTTTAGAAACTATATATCTATCTTCTATAACTTGTTTTTATTATTTCCAGATGTGACCCCATATTTCCTTGAAGCAGACCCCGTAAGGAAGGAAGAATTAAGAAAGAAATTGTTCGACGAAACTATTGAGTACTACTTCTCAAGATTCAGTAAACAATTAAGTGAAAACGGCGGATATTTTAATGGAAAGGTAACTTAGAAACATCACGTTTTAATATTCGTAATTATTGAACACGATTTTTTTTACTACATCAGTTCGCATAAAGTCACGATAACGCAACACGATGTTTCAGCATCACAAAAATCTGTCACTTCCTGTAGCTCCATCTAGAGTAGGATAAGCTATGGCACACCTAAAAATGAAAAAATGTGTAACAGCTAAGACCACCGGCATGTGCCTATCAATTTTATATCTTAGTAAATGATACTAAAATCCGGTTTCATGTCGATGAGTATGTCTCGAGTCTCCACAAAGTGGGCCAAGTCAAGTCAAGTCAAAATATTTTATTTCACATAGGCCTACATGGCCACTTATAAAACGTCAGAAGCTAGTGCACGGTTGCAAATTGGTCGTTTCCTATGGAGAAGAACCGACAAGAAACATTATGGTGACTCTTTTTAAAAAAAAGTGGTTCAAGTTACAGTATTTATAGATATTATGTAAGAACAGTGTAGACTGCACACAAAAACACACACAAAAAAAAAAAACATAATAGAAAAAAAAATATAGGAAGTAATCTGAGAGTTCGTGGGGTATACAGTGTTATCACATTCACATTACAAAACAAAAAAACCGGCCAAGAGCGTGTCGGGCCACGCTCAGTGTAGGGTTCCGTAGTTTCCTGCCGGTCACAATAAGTGTACCCACTTATGAGCTTAAAAAATGCTTATAAATAATCGTATTTCGATTATACTACAAACTTAGTCCAGAAATTATTTTGTAGAAACCTTTTGTCTTTTTTGTACAAAAGCTGTTCTTTCCATCAAGTTCAAAATAATTTTCCTAGAAAGTTCTTATAAAGTTCTACTTTTCAGATTTTTTTCATATTTTCTAAACTTATGGTTCAAAAGTTAGAGGGGGGGGGGACACATTGTTTTTTACTTTTGGAGCGATTATTTCCGAAATTATTGACATTATCAAATAATGATTTTAGTAAACCCCTATTCATTTTTAAATACCTATCTAACGATATATCACACGTTAGGGTTTAAATTAAAAAAAAAATCACTTCTCACTTTACTACCGGGGCTACGGGGCTACCCTAATAAAATTTTTTTTTCCAATTTTTATTTTACCACTTTGTCGGCGTGATTGATATAAATATTGGTACCAAATTTCAGCTTTCTAGTGCTAACGGTCACAGAGATTAAGGGAGGACGGACAGACAGACAGACATGGCGAAACTATAAGGGTTCCTAGTTGACTACGGAACCCTAAAAAGAGGCTATATAAAAAAAAATATAAATAATAACAACCATCAATAAAATGTTAACAAAATAAATTATCAACGAATTTAATAAATGATGGGTGGGTGATGCCACCTCAGGCGGTCCAGGAACAGGCGGCTCAATGATCTGGACACTGAACTCAGGGGTTGATTTAAGAGGGCTTGAAAAAAGAATACGTGGGTAAAGTTGGAGAAGTCTTTTGCTCATCCAAGGGAAAGGATAGGCTTTTGGAGGTATGCGGAATAGAGAGTAAAGTCCCACATGCCTCCGTTGAAAAGGGAGGATCCTGTGACCAGACAGGTGTTATGGTCTGGTGGGCAACTGCCGGATAGATGATTTCGGGCTATCGTATATGTTCAAATCGCGCGGAGAACTTTGCGCGATGCAGGATTTCGTACTTTCTTCGTAGTTCTTATGTGGCGCCATAGATGTCGCTACAGTCTAAATTATATTTTGTGAATTATTTTTTCCAGCTTTCCTGGGGAGAGTTCGTCCTGACCGGCATCGTTGAAGCAAGCAACCTCTTCCTGAAAATTGAACTGGAGAAGCAATATCCTGTTGTTGGAGCCACAGTTGACAAGATCAGGAATCTACCTGGAGTCAAGGAATATATTAAGGCTAGAGGAGTGTACAAGCTACCTGCCAAGTTTGAAGATAAAAAATAAATAGTTTTTGTGTTATAGTTGGCTACTTTTATTTGTCACTGGCCTTTTGTTGATCCCATACGTCTTTGGTTACGGCTCCAGCTCCGCTAATATAGTATCAGAGTGTGATGTTATACAACATTTCTTTTAGTAAATATATGCAAAATCTGAAAATAGTTTGTTCTGGATCAGTAACTGAATCTAATAATCTGAAAATTTATTTATGCTTTAGCCTGAAAATCTGTTGAAAAGCATTAAAATAAGGCTTGAGAAATATTTAACTCCAAATCTTCAATTCAAAGACCCACCTATGTAGTACTCTTAGGCCGAATACCGCGCCACCGTGTCCTCGTGGGGGCGATTGGTGGTGGCGACCTATCTCACCGACACGGTACAGCCTGTGTAGGTACAGGTCATGGTCCGCAGCGAAGAGGAATGGCGGTTGGTCATCTTTTAGGAAGTAGTAATGCTAGTGAAAGAAGTGCACTGAAGTGCAAAAATATTATAAATTGATTTGCGCGTCTATTTAGGCGGCTCCCCAACTCTGGGTGGTGATAGGACTGTCGGATTTCTACCGACTAAAAATTACCTGTGGTCCAATGTTTCCACTAGTAATGATCCATACGCTCTGGGTGGCGTGGGAGCAACTGTGTTCCTACAGCTGCCCTTTACTTTACAAAACCATGATACTCTTTTGAATAATCCCACAGCTCATCTTCGAGCCGCCATATTGCTGTACCGTTCTCATGCCACTCAAATCATGGTCCGGAGCGAGGAGGAGTGGCAGGCGGTCGCCAACTTCTGCGAAGCAGTAATGCTCGCAAAGGAGGAGGCCGAACGCATCAGGCAACGGCGTGATCGCCGCCGCCGTCGCCGGGATTCTGATCCCGAATTCCGGCCAACGTAGACGCGGGCTTGCGGACAGTGAGCAATGGGTAGCTCACTGTCCGGTCGTCCGGTGACTGTCCGGACCAAGCCCAAGTCGTCGACGGCGCGCACTGTTCCCGCGCGCCTCAAGGAGTTGTCAGCAACAGCAGGGGCCCAGCCGGGTCGAAGCCTACTGGGGCCAGGGTTATCCGAAAGGGCGCTCGAGCCCCGGTATGAAGGCTAGAAGGAACGGGGTGGGTCTTTTAGTCAGTAAGAGTCTGACACTATCTCCCGCTCCGCCGAAGGGCGGGGGATGTCAATGCATGATTTTTTCCCACCAAAAAAAAAAAAATGCCACTCAAATCAAGTGAAAAAAAAAAACGTTCTCCCATCCGCTAATTGACCGTGACTAAAGCTTAACCTCAAAAGTCGACACATTAATTGGAAAACATATGAGTCAGTGGCATTAAATACTCTAAACTATTTAACTCGACTTCAGTAACGCCAGTGACTGAAAGTTAAAAAAGGAAATCGTTTATCTTGGTAGTCATGTGAAGAAGAGGGCTGAAACGCATGTTACTGAAAGTTATAATAACAATAAATTATATACATATTTTCATGCATCTTGTTTCATTGATTGGATTGGATTGGATCTGGCCTTACAGAGTAACATAAAGTCAACAAGTAAGACTTATGACTATGTTTATTTACTTATTTAGTAACATTTCACACTGCACTTGTCCACTTTTTGCTATTCTGTGACACCTGTTCTTGGAAGCGACGGAACACTAACACTACCCAAAAGTGTACATGTGGATGGAAGGAATGGAAAAGAAGGAGGCCGAAGACAAAATGAATGGATTGTGTAAAGAGAGCAAATGGAGCCAGTGATATCGTGCCTTATATCTATATATTATTATCGGATCTATATCTGAATATTACAGACACTGAAAATTTATTTTACAGTGTCATTTTATAAAACTATTTAAATGCCGCAACACCTAGAGACAATCGCGACATTAACATATCAATGATCCGGCCAATGAAAATATGCATGTATTGTGTAAGGAGTGATAAACATAAGAGAATCAATGATAAACTTCTTCGGGCATATCACCCGTAACGAGGATTCTATGGAACGATTGGTAGTGCAAGGGAAAGTTGAGGGCAAAAGTTCACGTGGACGTTTTCCAACACGGTAGACGGACCTCATCAAATCGGTGGTACACTGCAGCGTTAACTAAAACTCCCAATCCGCTATACACAGAGCTTCATGGCGTCATAGCGCGAGATAGGCGGTGTTGTAGGACTCGACCGAGACGTGATCACAACCACTCTGTTAAGAGTGCATGTCTTAGAAGAAGAAAGTTCACGTGGACGTTTTCCAAAACGGTAGACGGACCTCATCAAATCGGTGACACACTGCATTGTTAACTAAAACTCCCAAGCCGCCAAACACAGAGCTGCATGGCGTCATAGCGCGAGATAGGTGGTGTTGCAGGACTCGACCGAGACGTGATCACAACCACTCTATTAAGAGTGCATGTCTTAGAAGAAGATAGTGTGACGGGTAACAGAATAGATTAGAAGAAAAAAATGTTGAGCCGACCCTAAGTAACATGGACAAAGGGTAGGAAGGTAATGATGATGGATTAATTCTATTGGAATCTGGTTTTAGCATGTCATTGTGAGCAGCGGTTAGTTCAGTCAGCCGCACATCAGTACTATTACATTGACAAAGCCATATAATCATAGTAATAAGAATGATTTTCGTGGAGCAACTAACGTTTGGTTGACTATTCGATGACCTTGTTCGCAGTTTGTGTTTAATGATACAGTTGCTACGGTCAGAGTCAAGGTTACAACAACCGGTTTCAAATATGCCTAATCATAATTCGTGGGTGCGTACATCTTGTAATCTCATTGGAGTCTCCAAAAAAATTTATTTCGTAATTTTTTTAAATTAATATTTACAGTAGGTGGACATATTATTAGAGACAGAAACAAAATTTTCTAATTAATATTATCTACTTTAACTGAATATTGCAGGCAAATGTTTGGTTGTAGGTCCGGCTGGTATTTCTTATTTATAGACTTTATTGATTGAGAAAATATAAACAACAAAATAATTTAAATATTTAAGTTGGACGAATATTAACAGAATTTTGTTAGTATCCATTCATCGTGATTATGCTCTCTATGCAAATTCTGGCATTCTGTTGCAAGTTCGCGTTATTATGTATACCACTCGTCAAAGAGAGCTGCAAACAGCTAGTGCATAAATAAGAATTACACATAGTGAAGCGTCTGGTTGAGATTGAACCCACAACTCGCCTTTATCACAGGACCACCATTGGTCTCTATAAACTATTATATTATGAAAGTAATTCTAGTCTGTGCTTTCACGGCTAATTGGTCTAAGGTGCCACTGTTATAGTATGGTTCTCCGAGCCGGATTAATATAAAATTAAATGTCTAAACTAAACTAACGTATGTAAGCTATTTCCTAAACTTCTGATACGGAACCGATTTTGATGGGTACGTGGTAAGCTTTAATAATTTAATATCAAGGTAAGACTTAGGTTTTCTCTATTATTGATAGGCTCGCGATTGACCACCATCTCAGTGGTAAGCGATGATGTGGTCTACGATGGAGACGCTTGCCTAGAAGCAACCTAAGCAGCCTATTCATTCTTGACTTAAAGACCCCTAAGTTGTAGCTATCAGGAAACACAGACTCCGGTAGGCCGGTAGGTTATTTTTATTTGACTTAAAATTTGATTTTTAAATACGAAACTGCTGGCTAATATCATATATAAAGATGTTTTAGTTTTAAGTCTTCAATATTATTTAAATAAATATTACTGATGGGTTGCATTTCGCCTTGAACACTTTAGGCCTAGTAGTTTCTGTGTGTGATAAGAGAAATTCTAGTACGAAGTACTTAGAGATAAAAACGAAGCCGATAACACTTGAAATTATTTATAATTTTGTTACAGTCTGTTGTTATGTTTGTGTTATCTCAATTATGACACAGGCCTTTCAATGATATGAGGTTGAAAACGGACATTTTGATTGTGTTTTGTTTTTTATACTTATTGAAATACTTATGATAAATTGTTTGTTTGTTGATTGAGTAGGCACTAGAAAATATCGAATAAAATAGTTATTTAGGTAAATAGGTCGCCAAACTTGAGTGGTAGTGGGCAGAGCCATTGCTCGCAGAATAAATATGGGTAGGTTACCATGAAATTCTTGCCAGATCTTCTTCATAGGAAACGACCAATTGAAACCGTGCACTAGCTTCTGACGGTTTATAAGTGCCCATGTAGGTTTATGTGAAATAAAACATTTTGTTTTTTTTTGTATATTTGATGGGGATAAAAGGTGCTTGAGTGGCGATCACGTACTAGAAGACGCAGCGTTGGAAGGCCTCCCACAAGGTGGATCGCTGACCTAGTAAAGAGTCGCGATATTAAGATGGATACGGAGGATGCGGGACGCACAAAACCGGTCGTTATGGCCACACTTTAGGGAGGCCCACGTCGACAGATAGGCAATGGGGACGATGAGTTCTTTAGTGGCCACCACGTACTAGAAGAGACCTCCTATAAGGTGGACCAATGACCTAGTAAGAGTCACGATAATCCGATGAATGCGGGACGCACAGGACTGGTCGTTATGGCCACACTTTAGGGAGGCCTATGTCCAACAGTGGACGTCTTTCGGCTGAAATGGTGACAATAATTAAGTAAGTGGGTCATCACAGCGGCCAACTAAAGGAACACGAGTGAGTTTTAGTTAGTAGAAGTCTAAAGATTGAGTTCTCAGCAGCAAATTGCCCTTTTCTATGTTTCTATCCTATTCTGTCATTTAGAACCATCATCATCACTCTCGCTCCACCTAGAGCGGAAAGTATTGTCTTAATCAACGTATTAAAAAAATACTAGGTACCCTTTTTTTCCGATGACAGCCCCCGCTCTTGGACGGAGCGAGATAGTGTCAGACTCTTACTGGCTAAAAAGTCCATCCCATTCCTTCAAACCTTCATACCGGGGCTCGAGCGACCTTTCGGATAACCCTGGCCCTAGTCCCTAGGCTTTGACCCGGCTGGGCCCTTGCTGTTGGTGACAACTTGAGGCCTTGAGGCGCGCGCGCCGTCGACGACTTAGGCTTGGTCTGGACAGTTACCGGACGGCCGGACAGCGAGCTAATACTACCCATACAGGTAGGTGACCTCTCGATCTCTCATTGTCTTTCTATTGTGTCTCTAATAATATTCGAAAGATACAGAAACTACATTAGACCGACGCACACGTGGATGGCGCCTGAGTTGTATTTCTACTAGTCTAGTTGCCTTATAAAATGTATGGAGGCCCACCCACCCAGTAGCAGTTGAAGTTTTGTAGTCGTTCGATCGAAGTCCTATCCAAAAGCGGTATTCACTATCTATCGACTTATTTCCAGTTACTTAATAAGTATCTACCAGGATAATGTAAAACAGTTTTTTTTTTTTAAATCGACGATTATCAAACGATTTTAAAATCAGTGTCGTCCAAACTCAATTGATGGATGTGAATACGGAAATGGTCTAAACGACTAAATCGCTACGATATCGGTACGGTTTTCATTACGTGAATCGGGCTACAGATCGATGTACGCGACCCACGAGGACCCAATATAGTTCTACTTTTATTCCTGTGTGGTGGGGCATTCACAAACATGTAAAGTCATACACACAAGACACCCAGACCCGGAACACCTATGTATAGGCCATATAAATATTTGTTCAGTCCGGGAATCAACCGGGATTCACAGCGCAGCTGTCGATCGCTCAACTATATCACCTACCTTGAAGTCAAATTGATTACCCTTTTAAAAAATAATATATAAATAAATTGCTTGTCCAGAGACTTCTTGTTTTGAAGTGGGTCTGTACTTGTGTCAAGTTGTGTATTTGTTAGTTGCATAGGTACCTTTCTCAGAACACCTTCTATAGGGTAACAGTTTAGTAAAGTAGGTTACCGCGGTCTTGAAACGCAAAGGGTACTTAAAGGAACTCGGTGGGTTTTAGTCAGTAAAATTCTGATACTCCTTCCCCCTTCATACAGAGCGGGGAAAGTAAACTGATGATTATCCACTTAATAAAAAAAAAAAATAAGCAGTTGCTTGTCAAGTGACTCTTTTTCAGAGGCGTAACGTGGACTCATTTAGTCATGGGCAAAGCTGCATAAGCGATTCTTTTTTCTTTCATAAATTCGAAAACGAGTCAGCGACTCTCGCAGTTTAGTCTTCGACCACATCGTCGCTTACCATTAGGTAAAATAGTGGTCAAACTTGAGCTTATGGATTATAAAACTAAACCCTCGTTGTTATAGAGCCCTCGCACATACCAAGCCCCTTTGGGTGCCAGGCCGTTGGCATTGGCCATTGTGGCACCCTATTAATTTTAAGTTTCTTATGTAACTGCTTTATTTTTGGTGTACAATAAAGAATTTATCTATCTATCTATCTATCTGCCCTTTTTTGTATAGGTACTTGAGACTAGTTGTTTGTTTTTAGGTTGAGTAGGTGGTAATGTAGGAAAATATCTAAAAACAGTTTGGTAAGTAGTTGCTGTAAAGTGGCTTCGTGTTTGTTTAGTTATTGGTTGGGAATCCAATCAATAATCCAATATGTATGTTAAAATGAAGCCAATAACTCACCTGCATTTTTTCAGTAGTTATTTCAGTTCCAGGGCCTCGGTAATACAGGTATGTGTATAATTAAGATACCTAATTTTAGAATTTGCGTATCGAATTTGAAAAAAAACCTTTTTGATATAAAAACTCGATACATTTGTAACTATTTATCTTTTTTCCATTAGCTATTTTGTATTACCTACTTAGTTGTTGTATGATATTAGATTTAAGGTAGAACTACACTGCGCACACGTGTGCTACGTACGTCGATCTGGGCGCGTCTGTCTCCATACATTTTATAAGGAAACTAGATTTGTAGAGCTACACTTGACCCACGCCACGCGACGTCGTTCTACGCACAAATCAGGCATGGTTCACGCGTGCGTCAGTCTAATGTAGTTCTAGCTTTAACGTGACGTTATCAAATATGAGCGCTCATATAAATCTTCTCTAAATCTGAAGAATAGTTTAGCCATTACGAAGGGATATGACTGACAAACTGATACTCCCAGAGTCGGATATAAATAAAATCTTTGCGTATTTATAGTGTTTGTATAGAGATTTTTTATGTAACTATGAAAATAGAATGTTACACAAAATCTAATGAGTAATCGTTCAGTTCTTCCTTGTGTCATCATCGGATCGGATCGCGCGCAGAGTAGAGATATTTTGATATTTTCGCAAGGTCCGGACTAACCGTTTCGCCTCATCGTTTGTACTATGTACATCGAAGGACTGGAACAATTTGCCTACTACAATTTTCTCTTCCGATTACAATTTAGTTGTCTTCACGGCTAGAGTAAATAATTTGCTAATAAACTAGTGCACCTCACTGTCAACGATTGCATCGCTGCTTACCATCAGGTGGATCTCAGTCAAGCACTTATATTCTGTTTAAAAAAAAGAAAACCCGAGAAAAATACTTGTTGACAATGATGAATTTTTTATCATTTACGTGAGTAATACACGCAGATAGGTACGATACTTTGGCGAATTTTAAAAACATTCGTACGCAGTCACTGATAGTCGTTGTTTGCAGACACTGTGTCGATAAACATGGCAAAGAAACTACATTATTTCAATGTGAACGCTCTTGGTGAGCCAATAAGATACATTCTTCATTACACTAAGCAAGAATTTGAAGATATCAGACATGATCGCGCGAGCTGGCCTAAACCCGAAATCAAAGAGAGTAAGTATTTTAAAAATAATATTTTATTAAATTAACTTGTTAAAAACTTGTAACTCTGTTTAAACATTTGAAACAAGACTTAGGTAATCTACACCTAATATCATAAAAAGGTAAAGTTTGTTTTAATGTTTTTCTGTTTGTAGGAGGTAATCTCTGACCTATCCACTGGTCAAATTGCAAAAATTTTTTCATCAATAGAAAGCTACTTTATTCCTGAGTGACATAGGCTATATTATATGTACGCGGGCGATGCCGCTTCACGTAAAAAAATATTTAGTAATCAAACCAACAAAAACAATTTAAACAAGATATGGCGTCCAAAACTCCTCTGCATGGCTGTCGACTAGTAATGTGCCCAAAAGACTGGCGATATTGCCACGTCACGGTGTACGGTAATGTTTATCCTCTATCCAAGGCCACGGCCTTGTACAAGCGATGTATCAACAAGACGTTTACACAGATCTTTACATGATTCAATCCTAGAGGCCTAGACAGTACGAGTACTACTGGCAGCTAGGTTATGATTCTACCGCTTTAGGTTCTCCCTCCATAGGAGCAACAGAACTAATTTGTTATTAATAATAATAATAATAATATTCCACAACTATCACACAACGCAGTCTAGCACCAAGCTAAGCAGAGCTTGTGTTATGGGTACTAGACAACTGATAAAAATACTTATATATTTCTAAATACATACATATTATAGATAAATTACACCCAGACACAGAACAAATGATTATGCTCATCACACAAACATTTGTCCTGGGTGGGAATCGAACCCACGACCTTTTGCATAGCAGTCAGGTTCACTAGGCTAACAGGCCAGTCAATAGTTATTGAATACAATATGATCTAAAGCTAAATGTTGTGAACGATGATTTTTTTTTCATTGATATAACCTAGCGTTTGACTGCGAGCCCACCTGATGGTAAGCAATGATGCAATCTCTGATGGCGAGGCGATAGTTTATGAGCCTATTAACTCTTGCCTTGAACACTCAAATAAATCGGACGGGAAATCCTCAGCAGGCAGACTGTTTCAGTACTTTGACGTACGTGGTATAAACGACGAGGCAAAACGCTTAGTCCTGACCGTAGAGGTTTCAACAACGTATGGGTGGATACTCGTCATACATCGGGTTGTCTGATGGTAGAAATGAGATGGCGGAATCAACTCATGCAATTCCTGTGCACCCTTTCCAAAATGCATGATGTATGTTCTCTTGGTTATAAACACAGGATCGAGCACGATTTTTAAATTTGCTAAGTATGAAAAAACTTAATGCCTTGGTAAAACTAATATAAAAGAATTTAAATAATATCTTCAACAACGAAGAAGTAGTTTCGAAGAAGTTTCAAAGTTGATAATTAGAAAGACATCTCCGATATGGGCTCTGACGTCAATACCCATAATGCCGCAATAAAAAACGGCAATTTTGTGATAAAGACAAATATGCTTAGAATTTATTTATTATCTCGTTTATTTTTCGATAAATTTTGATTCTATCTTCAATTTTATATATCTAGTTATTCTATTTTTGTATATTTAACTATTGATATTGATGCGCATATTCCTCAAATGTACACATGTTAAATCACAAGAAGTTGTCATGTGATCATTGCTCTCAAGACGTTGAAGAAAACCTTCTAGAACCAAAAATTCGAAGACATGTGATATTCACCAATCCGCACTGGGCTCACGTGTTGGATTACAGCCTATTCCCTCTCCTAGATAGGAGGCCTGACTCCAAAATGCATCATGCGAAACACCAAAAGGCTGGCTATCCTACGCCTGTACTCAAGGCTTTGTAGATTGAATTTAACCAGATTCAGACTTAACCAGTCTGCAGACTCTTTTAGCCTACATAATGACATAACATAATGCTAAGCTAGGACTCTGAGTCCTAGCTTAGCATTATGTTATGCATTTTGGAGAGTGTACGCGTGTATTGCATGATACCATCTCATTTTTACTATCAGACAGCCCTACGAACAGACAGTATCCACTCTTATCCCCGTTGTTGAAACCTTTACGGTCTGGACTAAGCGTTTCGCCTCGTCGTTTATACCAAGTACATCGAGGGACTGGAATAATTTGCCAGCTGCGGTCTTCTCGTCCGATTACAATTTAGGTCTCTTTAAGGGTAGAGTTGAATAGGCTCTTTATACACTAGTGTGCTTCACTATCAACGATTGCGTCACTTCAGGTGGGATCGCAGTCAAGTACTAGTTCATACCAATTTAAAAAAAAGACGTATTTTTTTTCCGGCAGTGACAACCACCAAAAGGTGGTTTTTATTTCGTTCCCTGTGCCTTTGAACATCATTATAATGAGCTGTGTGAAACTTATCAAAATAAAACCGCACAAAAATGCTTGAAACAACCCAAAACGTGCCCGTACTTCTAATGGTGCCAAATTTTACGAAAGTTCATTTCGTTTTTTGTACGTTTTTGTTTCCGCTGCTGCGTATTTTTTTTCTATGTTCTTGATTGTGTGTATTGTTCTTTGTGTTGTTATGGCCGGTGTTGAAATTAAAGCTGTGTGCAAAAAGGAATTGCGTTTAAATAAATGCCGACTCAAAATGTTGAGTTTTTGCTGCAGTTAAATTGTGAAGTGAATATCTAAATCTTTATCATCATCATTTAAGACGAAAGATGTCTGCCGTTGGAAATAGGCTTTCCCCAAGTGTCGTCATAACGATCGTTTCTTTGCGACGCGCACATATAACATTCCCACGGGCCTCACAAGCGCTGCGTTTCTCATTACGAAACGTTTTGAAGTATAAACATTTTAAACTACTACAACATTAAAACATTTCATGCTTCCTTTCCATGAAGTTATGAAACCATCTAATAATTTCTACCGCTTCAGGTTTTTTTGCTGATTAAAATACAATCATATTCCTTCAGTTACTCTTTGCATTCCAGTTTCTTTGCCTTAGGTACAACTCCTCCTGGCCCTTTAGTGAAATCCAGCGTAATTTTATGTCATGGTATATTTCAACTTTCAGAACTTCCATATGGCCAGTTTCCTCTGTACGAAGAGGGTGAAAAGGTACTGAATCAATCCCTGGCCATCGCCAAGTACGTGGCAAGAAACACGGACCTGATACCAGTGGATCCTTGGCTGCAAGCTGTTGCGGAAAGCACTGCGTACACCCTCTATGATTTCTGGCAAAGTAACTTATTTTACATATAAAAAAAGGAATAAGAGCCCAAACTCGAAACTGCGATGTTAATTTGCATCGTAAAAATCTGCATTCTTGCACGACGTATCGCAAGAACTTGCGAATTAATTCCTGTCGCACATTGTATGGACGCCTGCATTTGCACCTGCATCAGTCATGTGGTCAGAAGTAAAGAATCGGAGGCTTGGTTAATTCGCACCGAATCGCTGTTTTGTGTGGGATCCTTAAGTGCAAAATGAGAAAAAATAAAGTAGTCCCTATTGCTTTGGGTGGAGGAAAAGGGACTCTCAGATCTTTACGGATTCAAACTCACCAGTGTTCCTTGAGTTGCCCTTTGCGGTCTGTGGCCATGGAAACCAACTCTTTCGGACATTCCCACAGCTTTGGCAAAACCGTTTGTACTTAAAACAAGATTGAGAACGAATTTATAACAAAAATCGTTTCTTTTTTAGAGCTCATGGTTTACAGGAGAGAAAAAGATCCTGAAAAGCAGAAACACTTGAAGAAGGAGTTACTTGAGGAAACCATCGACTTCTTCTTTTCAAGATTGGAAAAGCAGCTGAGTGAGAATGGTGGATACTTCACTGGAAAGGTAACTAAAAAGAAACTTTAATATTTATTATTATCTGTGATTCTAGTCTTTCCAGGTATAGCTGGACATCGTTGTGCAAAGGGTTAAAGTGAGTGAGTGAGTGAGTGAGTGGGTTAAGCAATGATGGCACAACGTGACCAACCTCAACTTACGAGTTGTAGGTTGTGGATTCAATTACAGACAGGCGCATTAGTTTGTCTAATTTAGTTCATAACTACTGCTCTCGAAACGGTGAAGGAAAACATCGTGAGCAGATCGGCATGTCATCTAGCATTAAGCTGGACTGGACTTATTTGGCGTAGCCGTGAGACATACAATGTTAATGTATTTAAAGATTATTCTTATCACATTGCGTGTACTTTTGCCAAATAAACGGGTTTATATTTCTTCTTTCTTTCTTCATATGTCACAGAAACAAAAATTCGAAGACATTCACCAACCCCCACTGGACCCGTGTGGTGGATTACGAGCCATTCGCTCAGCTAGAGAGGAGGCCAGAGTCACAGCAGTGGGAATATTAAAAGGCTTATTATGCTATGCTCTGATTATGCTAATTTGCCGTAAGTGACAGACAGTCACAAAGTGATGATGATTTTGAACTTTTAAACTTTCGAATCTCTTTGCAAACTTTTTACCACCCTTTCTAGACGGAAATAGGAAGTGGCAAAGTAATCAGGAAATTTCCGTCAAGCAGTATATTGTTTCGGCAGCTGTGTAAACTGATAACTGTTTAGAAGTTTCCTGTTTAATTACGTTAAGAAAGTACGTCGGATCCTCCAACACGTGTAATTAACGCGATGTTTTGTAATTAGATTAAATGTTGCCATATGTGCTTTGTTGTTTTGCTATAAGGTTCTTGTTTGATGATGGATAAGGTCCTACAATCCCATCTCCTAATAGGTGGTGCTGATGGCCTGATAGCAGTCGCGGGAATCTGATCGATACGAGATGCATAAAACCATTCGTTGTGGCGACATTTGGGTTAGGTCTTTTTTTTCTTTTTTTTTATGGTGGGAAAAATCATCCAATGACAACTCCCGCTCTTGGGTGGAGCGGGAGATAGTG
Source organism: Mythimna albipuncta (assembly GCA_929112965.1). Taxonomy (NCBI): domain Eukaryota; kingdom Metazoa; phylum Arthropoda; class Insecta; order Lepidoptera; family Noctuidae; genus Mythimna; species Mythimna albipuncta. The sequence goes on from OV815969.1 coordinate 18,095,501, forward strand.
TCAGACTCTTACTGTCTGTGTCTCTGCTGTTGCTGACAACGACTTGGACTTGGGCCGGACAGCGAGCTACCCATTGCTCACTGTCCGCAAGCCCGCGCCTACGGTGGCCGGAAATCGGCCTCCTCCTTTGCAAGCACCACTGCTTCGCAGAAGTCGGTGACCGCCTGCCACTTTGGGTTAGGTCTATGTGCAACAGTAGGCGTCTGTTGGCTGAAATTATGATGATGATTTGACGAAAAGATAGACCTTCATATCATGGATACGGAACCATGAATACGTGTGAATGAGTAACCCTAGTAACAATCTTCTACTCTGGGTGGAGTAAACGAGAGTATCAGACTTGTACTGACTAAAACCATACATATATTCCTTCTTTGCTTTTGAGTTCCAGGATCACGGGTTTCCCTTTTGAAACTCAACCCTTGGTTGAGTTCTTGTCTTCAAGGCTTCGGCTCTGTTTGGCCCCTACAGTTTGATGACATCTCTTTAAGACGCGCGTGGAACACTACGTGTCGTCGACGACTCAGGCTCCGTCCAAACGGGCTCGGGACGGCGAGCTAAACTAAAACTACCTGTGTTCCTTCAGTTGCGTTTCAAGGCCACAGTAACTCTTTTAGACAAACCCGTAATCTTGTGATTTTGAACGATGACTATGAAAACCAGCATGATTATTTATTTGCTGATAATAATAATTGTCCTTCGTAAAATTACAATTACAACAGATATTTATGTTATTGAAGTTGCATGTGTAATGATGATTAACCATTATTTTTTAATCAAAAGGCCACAAACTTGAACTCTTGCAGAAAATACTATCTTTTTATTAATGCCCTTCTAAAATGACGAATCATTGATATTATTGTAGAAATTATCATATGTCATTCAACCATGTAGGTATGTTTTATCTGCTGTATTGGTTTTGGTTACTGTGTGCAAACAACATATAGCTGACAGATGCAAATTTATGCTTATTTTCTGCTCATTATTGTGTTTATAAGTTTTTTTTTAATTATAGATAGGCTCCCGTTTAAGCACTACTATCTCACCAGATGGTAAGCGATGATTTGGTCGACGGAGCATGCTTGCTTATAAGTTTATTTTTCACTTGACTTAAATACCCCTAGGTTGTAGATATCAGGAAAAGTAGATACATTAATGTATTCCCAAAACGCTTTATACGTATGGGTGGGATGTCAACCATGTACCGGTGGCGCAACGCCTTATGTCTAGTGGTCCAGTGGTGGATAGATTTCCTTTTGTAGTAGGAGAGGAACGGATGCTAAAGCAGTTATTTGTTTTTTACTTTGAAGGTCAGAATTACGAAAAATCTATAATTTAACGGTTTTAATGGGACGATGTAGCAAAAACCTTCGCTAAGTGTATTTTCAATGATCCTAACAAAATTATCTTAACAAACAGTGGTAAAACAATTACTTGTTGCTACAAAAATCTACAGGAATCTTACAATCTAATTTTATGACTCGCCTACTTCAAGGCGTATATATTACGGGTCCATTATGTGGTATGGGTAGATTACAAGGTGCAAGGTTTCTCCCCATAAGATTTTCTGACGCGCTCGAGTATCCCGCAAAATCCCCATCTCGTCGCCCCTACTATTGGGAATTTAGATTAATCCCATGTAGGATGATTGTTTAGTTAGCCCTTCATGGGGGTAAGGCGAGCAATGAGCGGCTCATCGTTCGATCAGGCTCAGGACCGATTCTTCGCGCGCCTAAAAGAGATATCAACCTAACTGATGGTCCACTAGGGCCTGAACTGGACACACACTGGACACTCTCTTTAGGTCCACCTAGAGTGGGTGCACTTGTTTGCAGATCTTATAGTATAATAACAAAATCAGCCTTCCTCTCTAGCAGAGGGAATGGGCCGTAATCCATTACGCGAGTCCAGTGTGAATTGGCGGATGTCACATACCTTTAAATTCCTTACCGAAATCTGTTTCCTGATGGCTACAACCGGGAATTTTTACGTCATGAGTGAATGGGTTACTTTAGGCAACCACGCTACATCATCGACCACATCGTCGCTTATTCCATCAGGAGACAGTGGTCAAGCACAAATTTATCAACAATAAAAAAAGAATTTATTTTTTAGGACATGCCGGCTTCCCCACAATGTTTTTCCTCTGAAGAGAGCAGTGATGAATTAAATCGCAAAAAGTAATGTGCATGGTTTGTTATGAATCTGCGATCTACATTCGAGAGTCAGGGTCTTTACCACTAGGTCACCACTGCTCTGACCTGGGATCTTACATTGTACTAAAGTAACTAGCCAATCAATTAATAGCATCCTCATTTATCTTTTCAGCTATCTTGGGCCGAGTTCGTCCTAATCGGCATAGTTGAGGCAAGCAATCTCATGCTCGACACTGAATTGGAGAAGAAGTACCCCACCATTGAAGAAGTAATCGAAAAGATAAGGAATCTTCCCGGTGTTAAGGAGTATATTGCTTCTAGAGGAACGTATGTGTTACCTAAAATAAACTGAAAGGTACTTTTTTAGTATGAGCTATTGAATTTGAATTTCAATACAATACATTCACTAAAATATAATAAACTTTGTGAAAACTGAAACAATTTTTTTTTCATATACACTCCCTAACCCGTAATTGTTTGTTTTACGCGCGCCTCAAGGAGTTGTCAGCAAACTGTAGGGGCTTTGGCCCCAGTAGGGTCGAATCCTACTGGGGCCAAGGATTTAAGGAAGATTCGGCCCGGTACGAAAGGCAAAGAAAGAACAGTGGGTTTTTAGTCAGTAAAAATCTGACACTATCTACCGCTCCGCCCAAGAGCAGGGCATGTCATTGGGTGATCTTCCTGCCCAAAAAAAAATAACCTATAAAACTAGCCATTGATGTCCCACTGCTGGGCAAAGGACTCGCCCAGTCCTTCCAGACATTCTTCTCCCGCGCCGTCTCGAACTAGTCCTCTTGGTATCCACCATCCATCTCTTTCTATGGCCGCTTCAACGGCGCTCTCCCTCTGCAGGAACTCACTACGTGGCGGCATTTGCCCAGCGGTCAAAAATCAAACTGGACCCTAACAAAAAAAATGTATTAACTGTTGTGAATCTAATAAAAATGTAGGTAGATTATGTGATTAGGGGATAAATCAGCATTTCAAATTCACGGGCGGCATATTGAATTCCGAACGAAACCAAGGTTGCAGTTTTAATCTCGAACGCAGTGAGGGATGTATACAATTAACTCCCTAGCTCCGAAAAGGAGTTAACACAAAAACCTGAGTGAAGTGAGGAATTGAAATCGTCCAAGACACATACAGCTTTATCGTCCTGTTAGACACTCTACTTTTTACACCTTCTGCGAAATAATTGTACTTACTGAAACAAATTATTATATACAAATACAAATATATGTATTATTTACAAGTCACCCATACACATAACCAAAGTCCTGACCAAGGATCAAAAGTCATAAAGAAGCAAGTATCCGACCGGCAGCGTTCTCAATTATTTTGGAATAAAGTTTACCCAACAAACATTACAACTCTTTGTCAGCGCCGAGCGTTCGAGACTCCAAAATTAGTTTTGTTCTAATTACTTCTGGAAAGTTCCATTCCTTTGCTTTACGATTCGTAAATATTATGCCAGATATGAACGGAACAATAATGACAAAATTCAAACAGTGTTGTTTGTCGACGTATATCATAGTGGCGCATCGAATTTGAGAGCAGTGGTGTCATGGTGTACCAGTGTATAAGGATCAGTTTTACGAGTAATAGGTACGTCGCAGGTTCAAAATGATAGCAAACGCGGCCGCACGCGTGAGGAAACTGCCCTCATGCCCCAGCTTCTATAGTCCGGGCGATCCCGACCCCGATTTCTAGCCATCGTAGCTAACCGAGTCCGGGTCGTTGACGGCGAGTAGAATTCCACGCGCGCCACAAAGAGATGTCTGCAAAACCGTAGAGGCCTAGCAGGGCGGGAGCATTCAGGGGCCATGGGTTGACTTCCAAAAGGAAAAACCGTAATCCAGGAATGCAAAGGGCCAAGAACATAGGTGTGGCTTAAGTAAGTATAAGTCTGATATGTCCATTGTTCCGCCCTAGAATGAAAAAAGTCATTAGATGATTTCCCACCTAAAAAAAAGTGGTGTTATGGTGTACCAGTGGTTATGGCTCAGTCTTACGAGATATAAGCAGTAAAATGGGGTGAATGGAGACTTAGGGGTGAATAAAGACAAAACTTTACAGGGTATTTTCTCTATATTTGAATATTTTTTGCAGCATTTAACTATATCAATTTATTAATGTATTGTTATTCTAAAAATTCGACGCTTTGTTAGAGGCCGATATTATGGTATCAAAGTGAAAAACTCAACCAAAGTTTTGTCTCTATTCACCCCTAAGTCCCTATTCACCCCGTTTTACGGTACGTCGTGATTTCAAATCCAGGTAAGTGTTTTAGCATAAATAGACGATAATGAAACATTTTGAGGTAACTGGCATTTCTTGAAATAAAAATGTCAAAATATGTCACCTCTACCAACCCGCTCTGGGCTCGCCTAACCAATACGAGAGGCAGAAGGAGTGAGTATTCTCACTTCTAGAGAAGAGGCCTGACTTCCTGTAATGGTAACATCATAAAACCGATGCCTCATAATTTTCCCACTGGTGGGATTTAGGGCATCATATAAATATAACTTAATAATCATTTGCTAAGCTTAAGTACTGCATATTTGTAAGAAGTTGGCAGTAGTATCATCGTAGCGTTAGTGTTACTCAAATGTCGATATGCAGCAATTGTTTGAGTAGGTATCTATAGGTATTTGAGTATTTCTGAGTATTTTATATTTTCATTTATGTGAATTAAATAAATGACTGTATTGCAGTAATTTTTTATCTTTTTTGGATTTTGACAATTTTTTCTTTTTTATTTCACCATCAGGCTTAGGCTGATGCAGACAATAGTGTTTTCTCTGCATCACCCAAAGGCTGAGTAAAATGCCTAAGACATTAAAGATGCTATGTGCACAAAGATTATAATAAATAATTTTGTCAGTTGCATTAAAAAAATCACTAGTTCAGTAAATTGTACAAAACTCAGAACGAAAATCATGTTCACCAGATACAAGCAGTCTTCAAAGAAAAAGATTAAGAAGAAGAAAAAAAAATACGTGCATAGTAAAAGGAACTATGTGGATTACAATCCATATAATTTACTTTGAACGCAGCCCGAACTCAATTTAGTAGCTCTCTCGGGCTTAAAAAAGCTTTCCACTGGTTTATGGAAACAATTTCTTGGTGAGATGACTGTTTTAATAAGCTTCTTTGTTAAGGGGTAGCAGATAGGAAAAAGTACATCTGTGCAAGTGCAGAAAATTTACCATTGCGACCGAGGCGGGATTCGCACGAGCCTTAGGCGAGTATGTTATAGAGCCGAGAGTTGCAGTGACTTGCTCGAGTTTCAAATAACATTTTTCAATACACTTGTATTGAAAAAGTCATTTGAAACTCGACTTTGACGAAGAAATTAATAAACGGGGGTTGACCGGCGACTCCGACCGGGGTCAACGCGCGCCCAGCCTGATACGATACAATCATGTACCTAATAAAATTGTGGCGGGTGAGAACACGCGCACTAGTGCAGAAAACCGTCTATTGCGTACCTAAAAGCGGTGGAATAAGAGCAAAATTTCGAGTAAGTGTATTGAAAAATGATTTTTTTTTTGTGATGTGATCTCTAGTGCTTGACTGCGATCCCTACTGTTTTATGGTCAAGTCAAAGGGAAACCCAGGATTTAGCAACGAAAGCCAATGATGGAACAAAGATGTGGATTTATTCAGTAAAAGACTGACACACGCTTTCGCTCTACCTTAGAACGGTAGAGGTCAAATTCCCACAAAAAAAAAAAATCTTTAAATTCATTCAAATAAACACACAAGTCAATCAAGCCGGATGAGTTAGGTGACAAAGACACGTACATACAGAATAATTATGTATAAAGATAAGTATGTATTTAGTAGTGTGTGTATGTGTTTTGTGTGTTTGTATGTTTTTTTGTTTTTTACATGTTTATCAGATGTCTGATTGTTTGTCTGATGTCGAGCAGTGGTGGCCGAGTGATAATGGCCCCGACTTACGAGTTGTAGGTCGCGGGTTCGAACCCAGCCAGGCGCATTACTTTGTGTAATTTATTTCGTCACCACTGCTCTCAAAACGGTGAAGGAAAACATCGTGAGGAAACCGGCATGTCCTAGAACCAAAAATTCGAAGACATGTCACATTCACCAAACCACACTGGGCCCGCGTGGTGGATTACGGCCCATTCCCTCTCCTAGAGAGGAGGCCTGAGTCCCAGCCGTGGGAATTAAAAAGGCTGATGATGATGATCAGATGTATGGTATTCATAGCACAAACTGCTTAATTGATGACTAGATAGCGTTATGTAAAACTTGTGAAAAAACAATTCTCCGTGTCCAACATCTTGAGTTACGCATTTACGAAACAAATTTTTTTCGTTCAAAAAGCAAAAGTTTTTCAAACTTCTCCTTAAGTAAGTCCCTTATTAAAATAACAGCATTCTACATAAGGGATGTAATATTTCACCCCCCGCTGAGATTATCAACAGGTGTGTTAACCTGGGGTGGGTTGGTCATCAAGTTAGCCGTTATTTTAGAAAAATGAATTTGCTTTATTGACTACATAGTCGAAAATTATGTGGAATAAAAGAGGTTTATACAACAAGTAACTGGAAAAATACACACCCTTACGGGGCGTAAGGGAGTGTATTATTCCAGTCACAAAATTCAGTTACAATAATAATAATTTAAGCGTTAAAATTATACTTAAATGCACTTAGGTCGTGTTTTTTCAAGGGTTTACTTATCCCTCAGATGTACTCGTATATGTGTCTGTGATTTATCCTAATTTTATGGGTATCGACGCATTACATTGGTACCTAGCTCATGGGTATTGGTGGAATTAGTTAGTCTTTGCGTTCCAAGGCCACGGTAACTCTTTCGCACAATCCTCAAACCCAGGAAATTTACTGAGACACTTGAGAGCAAAATAGTGGCTTCTTAATTATGTCTACTGACGATTTATCTAAAGGAACCAAAACACCTTTTGACAACGCTTACCCTCACAAGTAAGCACACTAATTCTTTGCTACGTGGGTGATATATTACTTTACTACTCTGACCTAATCGTACCAATCCTCTTTGATCTGCTGCATGGTTGGCTACTTATATCTATACACCTACATATAAGTGGAAAGCTGTTAGTCGTCGATATTAAGATGCAAACAGGCTAAAGAGGCCATCCCTAATAAGACCCTAACCTCGAGATTAGGGTCTTGTTTTCACTACCATCACCGGATACTGAGGAGCAGTATATACTGCTTGCTTTATATAAACAAACACTTCTACACATTAGGTATCACGTATAGTCCCCTGTGCAAGTGTGCAGAGCATGCATGGAGACAGAGAAAACAATCGCGCATGTGCTTCTAAAGTGCCTGGGTGTAAAAGGAATATGGTACGTATACTCTAGACTCACCGAATTCCGTCCAAGATATCCTAAAAAAGCCGGCAGACCTAATTTGCTTATGGAGAGAGGTGAGCCGGCTGGAATAAAGACCATCGACCAAAAATCCTGGCTCATGGCCTGCACACAATGGTCCATCAAGTCAAGTCAGAAACCAAACTTCAATAGAAAGTCTACGACTTGTTCTGTTAACCCTTCAAAAAAAGCCCTTGAAAGTGTTCTTGAGAGTGGCCCATCAGTATTCTCGAACACGTTAAACTTAGGTGACGTCAATACACCAACGCAAGAGGTTTTGGATGTCTTGAATGATGTCTTGCTATCAAGTATATCTACCAACGCATGTCAATATCTATACGCTAGCTACTTACGGATATTTTAAACACTGTGATAAGTATTTTTTTCTAACTAAGCTCGCGGACTGAACAATCGACACGTTCTATTATTTCAAAAAACGACGAGTGAGTGTTTTCAGCCAGCATTATTTTCCTGCTAGACTTTATTTGAAATTATCTTCAGCAGTTAACTTCACTCACTAGTTCATGGATGTATGCGTATAAGATCATCGGGCACCGCAAGACCAGGATGAGATACCCTTAAAGGGAATTCCAACCACTTGATCTGAATGATAATGTTTTTCAGAAATATCAAGTGTATAGCACTTGCAACTGGCACGTATGTACTAGTATTAATAAATGTGGACGAAGCAAAAGGAATATGTACTTAGGTAAGGTTCGGGGCCAATAATTTTTTGTAGTTTCAGTCGGTACCCACCCGAAAAAGTCGTGATTTTATATGCATTTTTTTTAAATAAATCATATTTCAGTAAACTACTGATTTTAACGTGTCTAAAAAGTTTCGGTTTTAGCCGGCTTTAGCCGAAATTGAGATCTAAGATTCAAGTTCATATACAATAGAAGGCCCTGTAATTGTAACAGGTAACACTATCAATACCAGTAACCATAGTATACGTAGAAATCACCAAATAAATTCTTTCCCTCTGGGATGCGTAGAAGGTAGTTCAGATTTTTACTGACCCACAGTTTTTCTCCAGTTGCCCTTCCTAAAGAGCCACAATAACTCCTTAGAACAACCCGCAGTCCTAGCAAGGTTCACAACCCTAGCAGAATTACGAATAAACCCTACAAAAGAATATGAAAAATTAAAAATGCATATTGCAGTGGATCCATACCGCATCACTTAATCATATAAAAATGTTGGAGGAATGTTAACGCTTGCCTCCAGTGGACTAGTTCAGAACTTGTGGAACAGTTTACAGGGAGAGTTCATTAAGAACGTCGTTACTTTGTTGTATGGCGCAAATTATAAGCGAAAGCGGGATGGACTAATTAAACTGATTAAAAATTCTTATAAATTTTTGAGTTTATATTAAAAGGTGCTGTAGTGTTTGTACACTTATCTAGAGTTTACGGGCAGTGACAGTTGATAGTTGCATATGAGTCTTTGATTGAAACACACCCTAGATGCTGGTGACGTGACGAGCCAATGTGATTACTCCCTGTGTTAGTACGAGTACTAAATATGCTAAAACACAGCTTAAATACTAGTATTGAAATGCTTGGCTTTGGGAACGTTTGAAAGAGTTAGTTAATCCTGGAATACAAAGGGCAAATAATGACATTTGTAGGCGTTTTAGTGCGTAAAAATCTGATACGCCCTCTCGCTTCACCCTAGAGTGAAAGAATCTATTTGATGACTTCTCACTTCAAAAAAAAACTAAATTAATATTAAATAAAAAGGGTAAGATTGGAAAATACTCATATGTGTCTTTATCTTCGGTTTGTGATAACTTCGGAATGATAACAATAACTTCGAATACGTACACTTTATTTTTAAGCCATGTTATTTCTTTTTCAAAAAGTGAAGTTCCTTTGCCCAAATGTGGTCTTTTCATCAATTTTATTTCATCAAGTAATTAATCCTTTTTGAATGTTGATGAAAATATAAAAACTATTATATATGTGAATATAATATTTCCGTCATTGTAGTATTTGTTGAGACGGACGCTGGGTTCCATTTCGATTGTCCTGCAAATCTTTCAAATACCGAAAACGCTACGCCAGATAATCGTACCTCTCTGTAAACACCTTTCTTTTAGACCTGCTTTTTTAAAAATAAAATCTATTCCTCTCAAAATATAAAGTGGCGCAACTACCGTTAAAATTGATTTCGTTTCGCATTTTCGTTTTTCTTTTTTCTTGAGACATACCGGGAGCCAACAATACGACGAAAGGTCTTCTTTCGTGAAACTGACTATAGCTGCCTTTCTGTTAATAAATGTATTATTATTATTTATTTTGTTTTAAAGTTCTATGTACGTAAAGAATGAAATGAAATATGCAAAATAAAGTGGAATAAAATGACTTCTCAGCTGATTCTTACCGCTGATCTCCTACATCAATACCACCGATATCACAGAAGAAATACTTCACTTTCTATAAGTAAGGAAATGAAGTTCCACCCACTCGGGACTCGTTTAGACTTCGCTGTAATTGGACTTAACTTGGCATTGTTTGATGCCAGTTTTGAAGTACTCCTGTTTAGACTTCGGACAGTTTTGTCGCTGATTTATACGACTTTCTAATTGTTTACGACCGCGATTGATTTTGGCAAGGATGTAGTGGAATCACTTTAAAGTTTTGGGCAGAAATTCATCATTTTTGAGATTTCGCCTGACTATATCTTCGTGCTTAGTTTATCACTTCATCGACCAATTTCAAACACAGTGCCAATGTGGAGCCGGACACACCCACATGCCATGCATCTCCTGCTGTGTTGCTCGTCCTGTACAACTACCTGCACCTTCCAGGATTTATACGAGGCCAATGACAGCACTGTAAAGGCTGCCAAATACTGGTCAGAGAAAACCATCGACACTATAAGAAGACGATGCAATTATTTATAAAGACTACGCCTGTTAGAATTTGCATACCAATTCAACTTAAAGCTAGTGAACACTATACTAAAAATTTCATAAGTCACACAGGACTTCAATCTCGCATCACAAAAATATTATGTAACGTGGGGATCTATATGGCTTATCTCACCATCCTCATTATCATCATCAACATCATTAACAAACCTGACTTTACCTACTGTTTCAACTATCTTTAAATATAAATAAAAGCAGAAACTGACTGGCTGACGTATCAATGCACAGCAGAAACTACCGAGGCTAGGACTGTATCCGGTAAAGGTTTCATTTTAAGACGTAAGTAATTAATACTGAGAATGGATTTTCCAAAATTCAGCCCCGGTGATGAAACGGAGGTCCGAATTATATTATGGAGAGAAAAAAATTATGTAAGCGAAATAATAAGTGTTTATGTGTATTCTTCTTATCGTATCGATGGCAAAATTAGTTAAATTCCTTGCCTGGCCCAGAATTCGGCCACGGCAATGCCGTCCGCTGATGCTGTCATAAGGTCCCTACGTGAGCAGGAAACAGGGCACGTGGTGCATGACGGAAGGTGGGACATTATCTGTGTATTTACATGATATAAATAATTATCATCATTAGCCTTTTTTTTTAATTTTCGCACTGCTGGGACTCAGACCTCCGCTCCTTAGGGAATGGGCCTTGATCCACCACGCGGGCCCAGTGCGGGTTGGTGGATGTCACATTTCTTCGAATTTTTGATTCTAGGACAAGTCGTTTTCCTCACGAAGTTTTGCTTCACCGTTTTGAGAGCCATTTTGTTATAATATAAATAAATAAATTGTTATCGAAATGTTTCAGAATCTACTTTTATTTGCTTTGGCTATATCAGTTTCATATATCTTATTGACAACGATATTGCTAATTTATCCAAGCAAAATACACAATATTTCGGGATCATCCCAATATTCTTAACCTATACAAGTTCCAAGGGTCGTATTTTGTTTTGATCTGGTCACGCACAAGATAACCTTCGATCTATCGTATGTTGAAGATGGTTTGACCTCGACCCGATGTTGGTAACTTTACGTGACCAACGTTAACGTTAGGGACAAGAAGTTTCACCAATTGATAGACTTATTTGTCAGGGTTTCGACATTTCTTTCGGATTAGTTTTAGCTCTATTTCTGTCTGTTATGTATGTGTTCAGGGGCCTAAGTCTGCTTTTTTTATAAATTCGTCATTTCAACACGATCCCATTGTCATTTTGCTAAAAGTTTGTAATCTGCTAATTCATAATGATCGATCATTGATCGGTCAGTGGTCTTGTAATAGAATTGTGATAGAATGAAAATATCGAGCTTATTAAAAGAACTAATTGCGTAATGACGTCGTGATAGGTCACTGATCAAATGAACTGTCAAAATTTTTGCAGATTACCGCATACGTCAGATATTCATTTGTCATTATGTACGAGATTACCATTCTATGCCATTTCTTTCAATGGAGTGTCAGTGGTTGACCATCGGAAAGTCATAATAACGCTGTTATATTAGTAGATTACCAAACTGGTCAGAATCGACAATTATGACATAAATGATAGACCATTCTGACACTATTGTAATAGCTGACTTGAGGTCCAGTTGTATTAGCTATTTTATTTTTAACGTACAATACACACAACTACTTATAAAATTTTCACATGTTCTTTACTACGTTTTTTTTTTATTCTGCCTTTATTATTTGTGACCACAACTTTTCTTTCATATGCGCCATTATTATTACAAACTATTGGTGAATGTAGCTACATTCACCGTTAGAGCTGAAGCAAGTAAATGCAATTCGTAAAATTCAAAATTCAAATTAATAATTCAAAAACTTCACTACTGAGAAATAAAAAGTTATTTAAATTATTTGAATTTTATTATGAATTTTATTTTTAAACTGTAGGAGAGTTTTGCCAGTGGATTCACCCTCGTACATAAAACATAGTGTATGCTACTCAAAATAAAGCAACTTTCTATAGGGATTAAATATAATGACCACCATAAAACGCTTTGGTACCTTTAGTTCTTTTGTCAAAAATATATTACTTGACACCAAAAAAATGAAATCTAAAGTTACAATAGTATCTTGGTTACGTCTGTACTTTAAATTGTATTCGAACACCAAATGTAGTAAATGATAACCAAATCTTAGCGAGCAAATTAATGCGCTCTTTTTAGCCCCGTAGAGCAGGATGATACTTTACTCTAATCAACAATCTATCTTAGTGGAATTTTAGGGCACCCCGGGTCGGATTTTTTTTACACTACCTACTACCTGCCAAGACAGCTCGACGGAGCCCCGCTTAGCGGGGCTCCGTCGAGCTGTCTTGGCAGGTAGTTAACCTAACCTCAAAATTTTAACTACTGGTATCTCCGTAAACATGGGGTTCTGCCGATGCTTTATTTGGATTCATTTTGCTTAAATAGGATAGCGAGATGTTAAAACTTTGGTTATAATTTTACATTAAAATGTAGGTTTAATTTTGGTGATCATTTACTATTTTTGACTTTTATATGTTACTATATCTGGTGGTAAGTTAAACATAAGCCCTTTCTATAAGTGAAAAAAAAATTGCAATCAGACCAGTTACGACACAAAAAAAACTTTTTAGCGATTCGGAAAGACCATTGTAACTCAATTAGGGAATTGGACAATTTTTATAGATCAGAACCCTCCAACAGAAAACTGGGCAAGTCCGACTCGCACTTGCCCAGTTTTTTTTATTGATATAAACTAGTGTTTGACTGTGATCCCACTTGATGTTAAGACGCTTTATTATATATTATTAGTCGTATCTCTTAGTTAGAAATTGTTTAGATTTTTGGTATTATTATCAGGAATTTCTATAGCTTTCAGCTTTTACTAATTAAATTGAAACTATAATCCAATTTTGATAAGAGGAATTGCATTATTAATTTTTTTGTTAGTCACCATGGGTATGAAATCAATCACAGATCTTATTTCACGCATTCCATATGTTAGTTTTTTTTGATAGTTAGATGATGGCTCTTAGATATGTGAACCGGTTTTACTCTGTGTGCTATTTAGTTTTATTTTTAGCTATAAGTGCAGGCAAGTGATTTATTTAATTGGCTAGTATTTACCAACGAATCTTTAGTCGATATATTAGTGGAAAGTGTTTGTAAACAATAAGGATTTAGACAAGCATTCGACCAAATGCACTCAATTTAAAATATGTACCTATGATTCGCAAAAACATTTTGTTTTATTATTTGAAATGGAAAAAATATATATAATTAATCACTAGAAGAACATATATAACTATCATCTTCTTTCCTTTTTTATGATAAATACTATTTATTTTGCAAATAGGTTTCATATAATTTGTCGATTCAAACTAGATGAGGCCGATGTTTCCTAGCTGACTACCCTAAGAAGAAACGCCGAAACAAACTCAGTGATCAAAGTCTTTTTAAAGTCCTTACAGCCATTATGTAATGCTCAAATCACATGAGAATCATGCAGACTAGCATCTGAGATGATCTGTATGAATTTGTTGATCATCGTCATCTACAATGAGAAAAGTATAAGATAAAACCACTATGTTGAATTTGTTAGAATATAGTAGATATTATTTTAATGTACTCCAATTTTCAGTTGCTGATTATTACTATGTCAATAAAGAACCTCAAAGATCAGTTGCTCATATAATTGTAGAAGATTGTTGGAATGCAGCTGCAAGACACCATTGCTTTTTAAAATGTGGGAAAAATCTTGCATGCTTGTTGACTCAGTGCTTCTGTCTTAAAGTCAGGGCTGAAGCAGAAGAAGGTCAAGAAGGTCAGGAAGGTAAGGAAGAACCCCTTGAAAATGTTGCGTTCAGCTTTATTGGCGTAGGTATATGAAGGTTTGGAGCCCCAGGCCAAATATTTTGAGCTGCCGCCTGAAATAGATTAGACTTCCTTGTCCGTCTGATATGGAATACGAAAAGATGTTTGGGGTGGCCTGTTAGCCTAAAGGTAAAACACTACTGGTACTTCCAAACTAATTGGATGCAGTTGAATACTTATACTATGGAGCGACTGCCTATACTAACATCTACAACCAAGTATTTCTGAGTAAGACGATATCTTATCGAAAAAATTAGAAATTTAATGGAAATTTATTAGGCTTTGCACAGTCATGCCAAAGATAAAGCCTGGCATGACTGGCATAGACGAAACGAAGAACATATGTATGCTTTCGGTTTTAGACGAAGATGTAACAGAAGAAAAGTCAAGTAGAGAAGAAATTACAAAGGCAAAAGATTTCGACGAAGATGAGGAAGAAGAACAAGAACTTCGTAAGGCAAACATTAATCTTTTATTAGCTCCTGCTAAGGGATTTACCCGTGTAAAAGTAGAATATTATCTCTCTATCTTAAGAGGACATACTCTCCGGATAAATAGGTTCTATTTCTGGATATGGTCTCATCCTGTGTCAAATTTTATCCCTAACTCTTTACCCCCAAACAACAGAGTAGATTTTCAGCCGTTTCAACGTGAATGACTAACCAATATAAATACGTAATATATATGTTCATGCTCACAAACTTTTGCCCTTTGTATATATTAGTCTAGTAAGGAACAAGGGCTGGATATATACCATTGGGTCTTGAAAACAAAATTGAGATACGACGAGATTGCGGCAAAGGAAATGGCAGGCCTTAGGAATTGGCAAGAAGTAGTCCAGAGCTGAAAACAATGAAAAGAACGAAAGAGTATATAGTAAAGAGTAGATAATTGCTCAGCAGAAGGATAGTAGACTTGATATAATGATAATAAAAATAAGGAAAGTAATGGTTAACTTTATACTTCCTGCAGATGATTCCCACTAGCAGCTGATAATAATAAATTATTTCTAGTGACTATTTTCATATCTTTTTCTTACTCAAAGTTTCTAAGGGCTTGCTAATTGTTAAAATTTCTTTGTATTTTATAAAACATCTAATGACTTTCTTGCATTTGCTCCTGATTTTAAGAAAGTACCGGCTTATAATATTTCACTGTAAGAAAGAAAGAAACAATATATATTACTTAGTACATTAGCTTTTGCCCGCGGCTTCGCCCGCATACATAAAATATAACTTACGCTACTCGAAATTAAAGTAGCTTTCAGCGCCGAAAAAAATTTAGCAATCGGGCCAGTACTTATAGAGATTACCTCCTACAAACAAAAAAAAAAACTATCTTCACCTTTTTCTTGTATTAGTCTAGATTGAAAGCATTGATTCCGTCACAAACACGACCAATTCTCTTAAAGCTTGTTTACCATTGTTTCCTGTTTCCCCATGTTCCGGAATACTCAAATTCCTGATAAATCGATGCCTACGTCCAGACTTGATTGAATGAAAACTATCAATTTCAATCAATTAACACGTTAATTAACAAAGTAACACAATACAGGGGATTGGGTGGTACTTTGTGTTGCTCTGTGTTTTGATTCCATTGGTAAACAAGTATTGTTTGATTGGGTAAAGCGGTGTTTTCTTAAAGAAATGTTAATTATTAGCTGTCCCCACGGTTTTCCCCGAGTCTTTGTTTAATACTCCTCTCCTATCAGTTATAGCTTAATGTTTTAGAGACTTTCCGGATAAATGAGCTATCCAACACTAATCTTGTATCGCGGTATAAAGTTCTAGGTGCGATTTTCAAGTATCGGGCAGTTGCCCGGGCCAGACAATATAACCGTCTGGCCTGAGACCATTTGTTTTCAACAGAGGTTAGCAGGACTTTACACCCTGTTCGGCGTACCTTAAAGTACCCAAACAGTTTATTTTTTCCTGTAACTTGTGATATTTTTATTTTCTTTGATAATTTTTAAATATATTTTTTTACAATTACATGACCAGCATACAATTACGAAACAGAAAACGTCGACGAGGAAATCGTAGATCAACGACCAGCATTGAGGCACCACATCGCTCATTTTTGCCCAAATTTAGATAAAGCCAGGTCTTGCATCAGAAAATGTATGAAACTTGGCGTTCCTGCGTTCTGCGGTAAAGACCACGTTTGCTACTGTCGTCATAACTATCAAGATTCGCGCGGTGAGCCGAAGGTAGACCCTGGAATGGTACACAATCAATTCAAAGATTTGTACGAGAAATATTTTGGACCGAAGTACCACAAAAGTAATAGAGCTCATAGAACTCACAAATACAGGACATTTTAATTGACTAAGACAATCGCAACCAGACACCGTCGAGTATTAACCTCTCGTATGCCGTAATTAGAGACACAATTAAAAAGCCATTGTGTCTCGCGTAGATCTGCTTAACCACTACATAAAGATGGTAAAGACACATTAATCATGGTTAAGGCGTAACTAAAATAATACTATTTGTAAAATAAATAAAATCGATGAAAAAATGAAGATCTTATATAATTTTTAAACAAGTTAGTATATTTGTTTTTTTTTTTTAAGTTGGATATCAATTAATGACGTTTCCCGCTCTAGAGTAGAATAGGCGGGCGTGTCAGACTTTCACTGACTTAAACCCTCTGTTCCTTCTTTACTTTCGCTCAACCCAAGGCCCCAGTAGGCTTCGAATCTGCTGGTCCTTTACGGTTTTGCTGACATCTTCTTGAGGCGCGCATGTAACTCTACGCACCGTCGACGACTTGGACTCGGTCCAGACGTTTACTGGACGGCTGGACGGCAAGCTAGCCCCATTTTTTTTTAAACTATCAAACAGCGCCGCCTAGTCCCAAGCTAAGCAGAGCTTGTGTTATGGGTACTAGACAACTGATAAACATACTTATATATTTCTAAATACATACATATTATAGATAAATTACACCCAGACACAGAACAAATGATGGTGCTCATCACACAAACGACCTCTGTCATAGCAGTCAGAGTCACTAACCACTACATCAACAGTCCTGTCTAAATACTACCTATCGCCGTAGGCTCATCATATTGGTCGTCGTCCCTGCTTGAGGATGACGAGCAATGTCTTGGTGCGATAAGTCAGCCACATTATCTATACATATAATAAAATCGTAGGAAAGTCAAAACTGTACATTGAATATTTTTTAAAAAGAATACTTGGGGCGTGATCTCCAATCGATACCGAAGCCAAAAATATAGTTTTTAGAATTTTTGTCTGTTTGTCTGTTTGTCTGTATGTATGTCCGGGATAAACTCAAAAAGTACTGCATGGATTTACTTCAAATTTTGCATGAATATTACTAAGAGGTCGGGTCAAGATATAGGCTACATATTATCACGCTATCACCTACGGGGGAGGAGCTGTGAATCTTTATTTTTCTTACGCATTCTGTGACAGCGTGTGATCTAACGACGCATATTTAAATGTTGTTTTTGAGTAAGTCATGCTATTATCTAGCTTTACACTATAAAAACTACGCCATTAAAGTAACTTGGGCAGAGAAACATAGTTTAATGAATTTTAGTCGTTTAAAGACAATTTTAAAGCAGCGCCATCTATGAGATTACATAAAAATCAAATCAATTTATATGTTGATAGTTTTTGGAAATTAATAATTTAAATTTGATCATGTTGGCGAGGTTAGTAGTTAGTTATTCTTAAAATTCATAGATGGTAATTGTGCATTTTCTTCATTTTATAGTTCGTTTTGATTTGACAAATTCAAGTTCCAACAAAACCCTAAAAATCTTGAGCAGAGTTGAGGAAGACAATTAAAATAAAATGCGGTGTTAGGTATTACATGGTGGCATTTCTCAGACTCTGTGAAGTCGACCAGTTTGCGAAATCCCTTACGTATGACGAGGTGCCTTCATATTACACGTACGACAAGCAAAGGGGTGTATTCAACCGACGTCGACGAGGAGGTGCTGTGAAAGGTTTTCCGGGAATTTTCAAGGACACCGCATTGGGTAGGGTTTATACCGTGCACCCGAATAGTAGCGAATGCTATTTTCTGCAGTTGTTACATCACATTGTCCCAGGCCCAACGTCTTTCGCCTTTCTGAGGACATTTGATGGCGTGGAGTATCCCACTTACCGCGCAGCCTTTTGCCTAATTGGGATGATACCCTCGCGGAGGCAAGCGTCAGTGACAGTCCCAGCCACATGCGTCATCTGCTTGCCGTCATCTTGGTATTTTGTGGAGTTGCAAACCCGGTAGCTTTGTGGGAGAAGTATTGCCATCATCTGTCTGAAGATTTTCTACGAGCTTTGAGGCGTGCTACTAGAGACGAAGTCGGAGTAACTGATGAACGCGTGCTGAACACCTGTCTCAGTTCACTTCAAGATGTGGACATTTCTATCGGCGGCAATCCACTGATCGAATATGGATTACCAGCTCTCCAATCATCACCACATCAAGACCGTGCAAATTGGGAGTATAACGCTGAGACAAATTACGATTCGGGCGGAATAACCACCATACGAAATTACCATGTCACTTTGTTCTCTTGAGAGCAAAAACAAATTTATGACACCGTCCTTGAAAGCGTTGGGCAAAACCAGGGTAAAATGTCTTTCTAGGATGCTCCTGGTAGAACAGGAAAAACATTTGTTACCACTGGCATACTTGCAGAGATCAGGAGCCAAGGCAAAATTGCTATTGCTGTAGCGTCGTCGGGAATCGCTGCCACACTGCTTCCGGAAGGCAAGATAGCACATGCCATGTAAAAATTCCCATCGATTTAAAGAGCGCCAAAACGCCTGTTTGAGGATTGCTCTCTGATGATGAGTATACGATGGCCAATAGGAAAGCCCTTGAGGTCGTGGACAGAACCCTGCAGGACATCCGCAGGAACTAACATTTGATGGATGGTGTCACAGTTCTGTTCAGTGGCGATTTCCGGCAAACACTTCCCGAGGTGACGCGGGGATCGAGGGCTGACGAGGTTAATGCTTCGTCGAAACGATCTTCGTTGTGGTCACGAGTTCGTACACTGCGCTCGACCATCAATATGAGAGCTCGGCTCGGCGGCAATGCACGTGCTTAAGAATTCTCCGATGTCCTTCTAAGTCTTGGCAAAGGCACTCTACCAGAAGAGAGAGGTGGACAGGTGGTGCTTCTAGAGTCTCTCGGTAGAGTGATATCCAGCTTAGAAAAACTCATTCACTGTGTGTACGGGGACATCAGTCGTATACCGCACCAGCAGATTTCTTGGGTGTGTGAGCGGGCCATTTTGACGCCCAAAAATTATCAGGCTGCAGCAATTAACGAATGCATTCCCTCGGAAATTGAGAAGAATGAAGCGGTCTACACCTCGATAAACGCTGTTGTCAAGCAAGATGATGCCACACGTTATTCCGTCGAATTTCTGAACTCCCTGTCAGCAAGTGGACTTCCGGCGCACACCATCAAGCTGAAGGTCGGTGTCCCGATTATGCTTCGAAGTTGTGACTGGACCCACCTTAAAGTCATCTCGCTCCACACAGAAGCACCATTGAGGCGGAAATTCTTACGGGTTGTGGCGTCAGCGAGGCAGTATTTATACCACGCATTCCCCTCATACCCCATAACTTCCCGTTCCAGTTCAAGCGCGTACAGTTCCCCGTGTGTATTTGCTTCGCGATGACCATCAATAAGTCGCAGAGGCAGACACTGAGGGCAGCGGGTGTCGACCTCAGGACCAGTTGCTTCTCACACGGGCAACTGTACGTCGCTTGCTCCCGCGCCACCAATCCTGACTCTCTTTACATTTTGGCTCCTGGCAGTATAACTACCAACGTAGTTTATAGGGAAGTCTTGTAAGGTATGATACCTTTATACGTATTTTTACTCTTTTGTGTCCTGGAATATATTCCTGCATTATTTTCTCAATTTCCTTCAGTCACATCTTATGACTGACCTCAGCAGGATTCCCATATAACTCTCTTCACTAGCTTCGTATGCGAAAAAAAATTATATTATAATGCTATTTTAAAAGTTGTTTACTTATAATGCTATAGCGACGCTGGCACCTTAGGTATTTTTAGTGCTGTAGAGGCTTCATGCAGACGACGTCGCGGGCAGCAGCTAGCATGTAATACAAAACTTTCTAACCCACGAACTTACACTCTACAATACATCAAAGTTTTCTATCTATGGCTTCATCGCACGGGCAGCAGATGCGATTCAACGTGAGTAATGACGGCACGAGTTTAATTTATACGAGCTGATGAATAATTTGAGGCTATCAAGTACAGAATGATGCGTCAGTGAGAGCGAGGATGTTGAAGCTAAGGGGATACGTGAGGTGTTAAAGTTGAACTTGAGATTTGTGGAAAAGCTGAAATGAAACTATTAGTGAAATAACTATTTCATAAGAGGAATTAGACTTTGGATTTTGAAATCCATAGGTTAGAATTCCAATTTTTATTATCATTAATCCCTATATTCATTTTTATTAATATTGTAATACATTTTTATTTATTTTTTACCTAATCATATAAAAAAAAACATTTAAAAATATAAAACCATAGTTATCCGCCGATGTCGGAAGCAGGGTTCAAGCTACCGGTGGTTAGGGCAACAGAGACAAGAACCTCGCCAGAGTGCGAGCCGCATCGAGGAGTACTGCCTTCTGTAGCAGGCCCTTGATCAAACCGCGCAACGACAGCTTCGACAGATGGTCATCGAAGCTTCTGAATATAAGCCCATTGGCGGTCACAACAATCGGCACAATGATAGCCGAGTCCACATTCCATATGTCGACAATCACGGGTGCTAAGTCAAGATATTTGATTTGTTTCTCTTTCTCAGCTTTCACGAGATTCTCGTCATGTGGGATGATGATCATTATTCTTATTATTCAATCAATTTATAATATTATTATCTTCCTTTCGATGGGCGAGTGAACACCAATGGTTCTCTAAAAAGGCCTCTGCAGTTCATTAAGCTAAAGAAGTACATACCTGACAATTTTGTTTTTTCGAAAATGTTGAAAGCAGTGGAAAGGTTATCATGCTTTTAATCTATTTGTAATTTTAATAAGTTAGCTTAGTTATTTAAATAGATTAATGTCTCCTATAAGTGAAAGAGCACAGCCAAAAGGATATTGGAGCTATTAATTTTAAGATACATATTGTGTACGTCTTGTGTTGGGGATAATTAAAATTGAAATAAAACTGTTGACAAAAATTTTAAATAGGTATTTAGTATTGACATGTTTAACGCTTCCCAAAAGCTACCTGTTAAAACCCATCGCTTTAGGCTTTTGTGGACTCGTTTTTGGTGGTTATAATTTAAAATAGGACATATCTATGATGAGTACCCAGTAGTCATTGGCCCACCAACATCTTCAACTGTAGTAATGAAAAACGATTCACAATATATATTTTTGTTCGGGTATCTACAAGAACACAATAAGTATTGAATCTATCTGTCGCCTACCATTGCTATTTCTTACTAAATTAACCCCATAAATAAGTGATTTATTTAGTTATCGCTAAAAATGCAGTGTCTTGTATATCTTGGTACCACTTACTATAATATGGGCAGTTTAAGTTTGCCCATCGCTGCTCAGCTCGTCGGTAGGCTCGTATAAGAACTTTTTCTATGAAATCAAACACTTCGGGCGGCGCACTATTATTTTTTTACTTATTTGAACGAATAATGCTTTTCTTATAAAGATTACTTCAACACTCGGAAAAAACAACATACGTTCTTTTATCTACCAACTTTGAAACCTATTCTAGAACAGCGTAATCCTTCGAAGTATATTTTACAAGCCAGTTTCTTGGTTACATAAAAAAAGCAACTCTTGCGATCTCCTTTCGATATCACAACGTATAATCTTAACGATATAGTTCACTAAACATTAGACCACATCGCAGTCAGGGTAAGCAAGGCTCAATTAAACTGACCCTAAAGCTTCTCCAAGGTCTGTAATTGTTATGGTGGTACATAAGACTCAGTAGGTACCTAGTCGGTTACCTACGTCCGAACCAACATCGCATTTGACTCAAACCTAAATGTTATCTGCTACAGTTAAATGTACCATTCTATTTGTTGCTCTAGTCTGAATAACAACTTTATAGTCATTATTATGATCTAAGTGACATAGTCAGGAAAAAAATCTGAAACCTTGAAGTCTCTTGTAGCTGGCATGGTTAATGGCAAATGACCAAGACGCTGCAGCCCAAAAGCACGGGTGGATTAGATCCGCTCCACACTGGACAACTAACTACCCGTTGCACTTCATGATGCCATGAACCGTCACTTTTAAAGATATAAATTCTTTACCATGTTTACCATTCACTTCAACTTGTAAAATGAACTATATAAACTCAAACCCGTTGACAGTACTAACACCTAACATAATAAGGAGAAGTTCCGACACTTCTGAAGTGCAATACAGCTTGTTATAAAATAGCGTCTGCTCGCGTTCAATTAGAAAATTATACTAAACTAGATTATGCCCGCGGCTTTGCCCGCGTGGCATTAGGTACTTAAGGAATCGGGATAAAAGGTAGCCTATGTTTTTTTCCATGTCAAAGGCTATATGCATGCCAAATCCGTTCAGCCGTTTTTGCGCAAACACAACACAACAAACATCCACACTTTCACATTTATAATATTAGTTAGAATATACATGTCAAGACCTTGATGCTATTCCAGGTTTACCCTAGTGCCAGATTTCTTCCAAATCCGTCCAGCTATTCGAATGTGAAGATGTAGCCAAATTCAAAATGTTTTTTTCGACACAGGTCTGCATGGGCACTTATAACGCCAAAAGCTAGTGCACGATTTTAATTGGAGGTTTCCTACAAACCTTCTGCACATACAAATATATACACGCCTAAAAACTTTCATGTTATACGTGTATACAAACACAACAGACGACAGAAGCTGCTTCTTCTTCTTCTGTGTGACTAAAGTCAAAATGCACTTACGAAGGTTTGAAATTAAATCCATACCAATATTGTAAATACCACTCTTGTCTGTCTCAACGGCATAGTAAAAATTATGGTTGAAACTTGCGTTGAACTTGTAATAATACTTTTTATCCCGGGAGTACGAATCCTTGGGATGATTTTCTAAGTTCACGCAAGTGATGCCGCTGGTGACCCGCGTACCAGTAGACGCAGCGTTAGAATCTCTAGGTGGACCGATAGCCTGGTGAGGGTGGTGGAAATGTGACGGGGATTGGGAAGCCTATGCCCCACCCAGCGGACCTCTTTCGGCTGAAATGATGATGATAATATTGAAGCCATTGGCAGAAGTATTCTACAATTTGTAGCTGCATGGAATACATGTTTTTAAGATTTTTACTTTCATTAGTCTTATCTGACGCAAGGTTCGATGACTTTTATGTCATAATGCGTAAAAAAGCTGCATCGTTGATGCATAGGATTTGGGGGAGCGCCAATGGAATCCTAAAGATGATATCAGAAAGGCCAGAGTCTGCAGTGCTGGGGAGGCTTATCCAACTGCATGTAAGGTGACGCTTTGTATTCTTTTCTATTTGTGTTTCGTTTTATTTTATTCCATGACATTAAAATTTTTGACATTGTTGACATTAATATGAATTTTTGAAACCACGAATGTAAAAAGTAATACTAACATAGTTTTAAGACCATTGTTACTAACAATACTAACATAGATTTTAAGACCTTTCTAACTAATAATTCTATGGACATTATTTTTAAGTCCGAAATAAATGTATTTTATTTATTTATTTAAGTATGGCTCGTTTTCAAGAATTTTCTTCTACAGTCAAATTGTGATCGCCTTTTCAAAATGCTCAGTAAAGTTAGTATTTTTGTAACATACTCGCGTTATGATCCGTACAAAAAAAAAAAAAAAACGTGAAGGAAATCATGATTTCCACACGACCTACTCGAAAACCATCAAATTATATGTCATGCAAACCTAACCGATAATAATGACTTACTAAAATTAAGTCATTAACCCCTTGTGTACCCCTGTTATTACCGGTTGTAACCGGGTAATGATATTGTACTGAATTTCTTCATAATGTACTGGTTAATGATGCAATTTAAATATGGAACCTTATAGTGAATGCCAGTGTCAATATTGAGCGGACCAACAAGACCTGGGTCAGGCTATGGTCGCAGAGCGATTACTGACCACTTTAGGCACGGGATTGCAGACAATAAGCCATGAGTAACTCGCCGTCCATCATCCTATAAGGTTCAATCTTGAGTCTATACCTAGCAGGCCAAGTCTGAAGCATCAGGCAACGGCGTTATCGCCGCCACCGCCGCCGCCGGGATTCTGATCCCGATTTCCGGCCACCGTAAGCCCAAGTCGTCGACGGCGCGCACTGTTCCCGCGCGCCTCAAGGAGTTGTCAGCAACAGCAGGGACCCAGCCGGGTCGAAGCCTACTAGGGCCAGGGTTATCCGAGAGGGCGCTCGAGCCCCGGTATGAAGGCTAGAAGGAACGGGGTGGGTTTTTTAGTAAGTAAGAGTCTGACACTATCTTCCGCTCCGCCCAAGAGCGGGGGTTGTCTCCATAAAAAAATAGGCCAAGTCTGAAAGTTTTCCAATCAGTCTTTCTAAGGAGTATAGTGTTGCCCAGTAACTGAGTGGAGGTTTGATAGGCAGTCGCTTCAAAATCACGGGTATCAAACCGCAACGGGTAAGGCTAGAAGCTACCCGAGCTAGTAGGGAGAGGCCATATCAGTTACTGACTGAAATCTACGTGTTTCTTCAGTTTTGCTAATATCTCTTTGAGGCTCTTTTTCCAACTTAAGGCCTTCGTCTTTGCAGTGAGTTAGTTACCCATTGCTAATCGTCCGCAAGCTACAGTTACCGGCACGGATATTGAGCGCTCGGCGTCAGAGTGGGGATCGCTTTGCGAATTCCATACATTGGCGAGCTAATCGTCGTCGTTGTTAGATACATGCAGCAAGCGCAGGGAACGAATCACGAGTGACGGCTATAACATGAAGGCGCGGCGAGCCAATCACTGCCACTCCCCGCCTCCACGTCTCACTTCGCACCACTAAAGAGACTGAATATTTCACTTCTGCGCAACTGGAAGCCAGCGCTCAAGATCCGTGCCGGTAATTGTACTCATGAGTACAATCGCGTCTCACGGTTACGACGAATTTCTTTGCTCGCATTACTGCTTTAAAAGCCTTAGAGTTTAACTTACTTCTTCATAATGTGATAAATAAATTATAATAACCCCAAAAGTTTCTCCTCTTTTTTCCTTAACAGGAACCGAACCCCATCCATTAGAATTCAAACAAAATAGTAAATAAATCCTCTAAATGTACTAACAAAACCTCACATCCTTCATATTAGCATTAACATTGTGTTCAAGCAAGTCGAGTGGCCTATTGTTCCAAGCCACAAACAAACTAATATATTTTTACAGTTCCCGACAACCTTATCTTCAGGAGATTCGGTTGATTTTGCTATGTAGATTGGTGTTGATAAGTTGGTAGAGAGAGGCATGGGGCAAAAGCAGGTTGATTTGATTATACATTCGGTTTCCACCCTGAAATCTATTGTTCTTTTTCTCTTTTACAGTGTACCAATGTGTATTTCGTTTATTTGAGTGATCTGAGGCCCTACCAGGAGCTCTTAACGCGATCCAAACTGAACTGTAAAAGAGATGGAGCTAGCTCTATCATTCGTATTCGCTGTCACGCTTGAGTTGATGCACCTATTCGAGGCAAGCTGGTGCTAATATATAGGGGTGGGTTTTTTAGTCAGTAAGAGTCTGACACTATCTCCCGCTCCGCCTAAGGGCGGGGATGTCATTGGGATGATATTTATCCACCAAAAAAAACATACATACATATGAAACACAATTGTGTCTGTATTTTCAAATACCGCCTCCATTTGCCTTGAACTAAGTAACAAACACTGTGAAATTCTGGACCAAAATATCAGTATAAACAAGAAATGTTTCAATGCATGTTTCCAATACCAGGAATATTCCAAGGCTTGCTAGTACAATGGACAAAATCCGTTCGTTCCGTCCAGTTATTGTTTTGTAGCGAGTGCATGTGCCAGTGTTACATTTTCTGATACTTTCCTACGAATTTTCGCTTAGAATAAAAGTAAAATAGAATCATATTATATGTTGCTGTTATTGGTTCTGTTTACTATGAACTTTAATTCAAAGATGATTTAGCAACCTCCGTTTCATTCGGAATTAATCATGCCAGCTTTAAGACACTGCTTTATCCCCTCACGCCCCAGCCACCGGGATCCCGATCCCGATTTCCAGCTACCGTAGGCGCGGGCTTACGGACAATGGGTAGGCTCGCCGTCTACCGTCCAACCCGCCCAAGAGCGAGGTAGGTATGTCATTAGATGATTTTTTTTCCTAAAAAAAGTCGGTTCAATTAAAATTCTGATATTCAGCTCAATATGCTGCTGCATCCGACTCCAACACAATTGTAAAAGGGCTAGGGAGTTTGATTGATAGTGCCATAAAAACATAGACACCCCAATTCACCCAACTTGATTGCACAATTCCCATTTCGTTTTCCACGAAATTCTGAATGCAATTTAATACTTGACAGACCCATACATCTTGAAAGAAACGTAAGAATAATGTCTGACATTGCTGACAGCCCCTCTAATTCTATCCGAAGCTGCAGGGATCCGTTTGGCCGAGTTGTCAGGAACATTAATAAGCCCACGTAACTCACCTAGTATAAATTGACCTGTGATGAAGAGGGGAGATTTAAATGGCGCAAAGTTTAAAATTTTAGAGGTGATTATTTTAAAACACTTTTTTTTTTTTAAGGCAATGCGAAAATTATGGTGACTGCCAAAAACTAAGTTAAGCATGGAATATAAGCATATTCAGCCTTATAATGTTCCCCCTGCTGGGACTGAGGCCTTCTCTTTAGAAGAGGATTTGCCAAGTTAAATTTTATTAAAAGCTTTTGCCGCTATATATATATTTTTTTTTTTTCATACTATCACACAAAGCCGTCTAGTCCCAAGCTAAGCAGAGCTTGTGTTATGGGCACTAGACAACTGATAAACATACTTACATATTTCTAAATACATACATATTACAGATAAATTACACCCAGACACAGAACAAATGATTATGCTCATCACACAAACATTTGTCCTGGGTGAGAATCGAACCCACGACCTCCAGCATAGCAGTCAGGGTCACTAACGACTAGTCCAACAGGCCTGTCAAATCATGTAATCAGAATATTGCACCCCAGTTAGAAAATTAAGTTACAAGTCAAGCACTGACATTGCACTTCAAACTATTAAAGAAAAAAATAAAAAAATATCTTCTTTAAAATAGCTGAAATCGGTCCAATAGCCCATTTTAAACTTCTACGTATAATTTCACATGTACATCAAAAATTAAATATACTTAATGATCAAAATAATGACATTAGCAACGTTTCAATGTAAAACCACACAAAAAAAAATTCAAACAAACAAAAACAGCAATTTTTTTTTGTACAATAATAATTTTTGTGATCCAATTTGACAATCTTTTTCTTCGGTCAAAACCAGACCGACCGACCCTGTCAGTAAAAGATCAATTATAATATAAATGAAAAACATTAAGTCCATTGACGCTTTCTTTAAGCTTGCAGCCATAGTGAAATGTCAAGATACACTGGCCGCCTTTTAGTTATGAACAAGGAACCCTGTGTCAATATGATCATGCCTGTGTTTCAATGTGTTTGTGGAATATGTATAATAATGTCATCAAAGTGTTTGGGTAGAAAGGGGATATTAAATGAAGATGTGTCGTTTTTAAAAAATATTTTGTAATTTTGTATATGATTTCTTGGTCAATTCTTGACCAATTGGGTATGCAAATTTTTATTTTTATTGAAAGATTATGCTCCTGAATAGGTTTTTTAGAAATATTTTTTAAATGATCTGATGATGAAAATCAACGATATGGAATGGAACTCTTTCAAAATTCACTTCCTGAGAAGATGAAAAAGGGTTCAAACTTAATAGCACACGGGCAAAGCCGAAATGTAAAAAAAATATATTTTTGAATGTTTTTTTTTTCGTTTCACTCAAAAATTACTTGGCCGATTATTTTTTTTGGCTCGCACTTGACCACTGTCTCACCTGATGGTAAGCGATGATGTGGCCGATGATTGAACACTCTATTCACTCTTCCCTTAGACGGAGTGTGAGGGCGTGACAGACTTCTACTGTCTACAACCCACTCCTAGTTCCTTCGTTGTCTTTTATTCCAGGGTCATGTTTTCCTTTCAGAAGCTAACTCATGGCCGCAATTGGCTTCGACCCTGTTGGGCCCCTACGGTTTGCTGACATCTCCTTGAGGAGCACGAGGAACACTACGCACAGACGACGACGACTTCGGCTTGGTCCGGACGATTACAGGACGGTCGGACGGCGATTATGTCATTTTAATTACCGGCACGAATCTTGAGCGCTCGGCGTCAGAGTGGGGATTGCTTTGCGTATTAAATACATTAGCGAGCCAATCGTTGTCGTTGTTAGATATATGCAGCAAGCGCAGGGAACGAATCACGAGTGACGTCTATGACACGATAGCGTGGCGAGCCAATCACTGACACTCCCGCCCCTGCGTCTCACTTTGTACCACTAAAGAGACCGAATATTTGACTTCTGTGCAACTTGAAGCCAGCGCTCAAGGTCCGTGCCGGTATTTGTACACTTGGATGTCTACATCCACTCTAATTCTATTTTTTGAAAACCGTGTATGTTTGTGTATAGCTGTAGGAGGTTTCATGTTACGTTTGCTGATACGCTGTGTTCCCTCCACCCTCGTTCTATGCACCCTTTTATGTCACTCAATCAATCAATCAATGTATTTGTTTCCAAAAAATAACAACAACTTAAATCATGACACTAACATCTATTTTCAACGAAAAACACAGTTAAAACTATGGATGTTACGAAAACAATACACTCTGCCCCCCCTTACTAGTTTAATTGTTGGACAGTATTCCAGCTGTACACAATATAAGCATTTAAAGACAAAATAATCAGGTAAACAGAAATAGTCTTTTCTGTTGAGGCAGATCTACAAAAGCAATGGAAAGGCCATTGCACGGAGTTTCCTTGCGTGTTCAAATCTGGAATGAAGATCCGTAGGAGACTCAATGGTACTAATATACCTAGCCTGAAGGATCGGAAGGCAGTAGGTAGAGCACATTGCACGCAGAACAGATGAACAATGAGGCCGAAAGGTTCTGACCGATGACCTGGTGAGGATCGTGAATGTGAGACGAACAGCACCGGTCGTTGTGGTGACACCTGGGAAAGGCCTGTAGCGACATCTATGGCTCCACATAAGAACTACGAAGAAAATACGAAATCCTGCATAATAGCAAGTAAAGTTCTCCACGCGATTAGAGTATATACGACCGCCCGAAATCATCTGTCGGGCAGTTGCCCACCAGGCATAACACCCGTCTGGTCGAAGGATCCTCCTTTTTCAAAGGAGGTCTGCGGGACTCCACTCTCTATTCCGCATACCTCCAAAGACCTATGTCCAACAGCTACAGTGAGAGAGAGAGCTCTACACCAACAGTTAAAACTTGTAGCACGAATGTGTTTTAATATTGTACGTATAGCTGCTGTAAGTATCTAATAAGTAGATCAGTATATAATCAACATAATATCTAACACAGTTATAATGATATTCAAAATTTGTTTTGTTTGGAAGTATCGATTCAAGTTGAAAACTTTTGGATACGAGTTCTTGTGATCGTATTCAGATTGTTAAAAAACATTTTATGTTTGGAATATTTGGAACGTTCATTTGTTTGTTTGTTTGTGTTTTTAAATGCTTATCTCCACCATCATTTTAGCTAAAACACTTCTACACCACTTCCCAAGTTTCGCAATAATTACTGGTTCTGTAAGTTTTTTTTATGCTGGGAAAATGACAACCCCCGCTCTTGGGCGTAGTTGGAGACAGTGTCAGACTCTTACAGACTAAAAATCCACCCCATTCCTTCAAGCCTTCATACCGGGGCTCGAGCTATCTTTCGAAACTAACCCTGGCCCCAGTAGGCTTCGACCCAGCTGGGCCCCTGTTGTTTCTGACAACTCATTGAGGCGCGCAAGAATAGTGCGTGAGAACAGTCGAAGACTTTGGCTCGGTCCGGACAGGTACCGGACTATCGGACAGCGACCTACCCATAGCTCGCCATCCGCAAGCCCGCGTCTATGGTGGCCGGAAATCGGGATCGGAATCCCGGCGGTGGCGAGAGCGCCGTTGCCTGATGTGGTCGGCCTCCGCCTTTGTTAGCATTACTGCTTCGCAGAAGTCGGCAGCCGCCTGCCAATCCTTCTCGCTCCGGACCACGGCCTGAACCAAGCCTGAACCATCGCTGACGCCATTTCACCATGAGATCCCGCCGGAGCTCACCCTCACTAGGTAATTAAAAGTAAAGTAAAGTCAACGCTACGCCTTGTGGTATTTGGTCACCACTTCAAAACCTTTCGGCTCTACTAACCATCTGTTCTGCGAGCAATGAACCCTGTCCACTGCCAGTTAAGGTTGGCGATTCT
The DNA here is from genome assembly GCA_929112965.1 of Mythimna albipuncta. NCBI lineage: Eukaryota > Metazoa > Arthropoda > Insecta > Lepidoptera > Noctuidae > Mythimna > Mythimna albipuncta. The sequence goes on from OV815969.1 coordinate 18,126,396, forward strand.
TCAATCTAAGTCGGAAATCATGATTCTCTCGTGTATATCCTCATTCCTGATTCAATCACGCATGGAAACTCTGAGCGTAGCTTTTTCTATTGCCTTCTATTGTATTACACTATTAGCTGTTTTATTGCTGCCGGGATTACAGGATTGTTCACCACTACACTGGAACACGCCTCACAATCAACGATTGCATCACTGCTTACCATCAGGCGGGATCGCAGTCAAGTACTAGTTTATAACAGATTAAAAAAAACGCAAAGGGTATTTAAAAGGAATAATATATACAATATATACTGGATTTTAGTCAGTAAAAGTCTGACATTCCCATTCACACACAGTGTGGGTGAAGTTAATAGATGGCTACGACCTCAATAAACAAGCTATACTGTTACTAAATGATATGATGACTACAGTCATGTAAATATTTAAATGTAAATAAAATCACAATAAACATTTGTAGTTTTTTTTGCTATTTATTACCTCGGGAAAAGCATATCGCTACTCACGAACAAAAACATAATTTCAAAAAACTTTGTAATTAAAAAAAACCTAAGGAAAGACACATCCAAAGCTTCTTCACAAACACAACCCCGATAACGTCATCACCAGAACATCTGTTTACCTTCCTCAAACGTTACCTTAAGGACTTAACTTAATTAATGTGTCCAAAAACTCAAAAACGAATGAAATTATCAGGTTGGCTAAAGTAGCTACCCCAGCCGAGTCAATGAGCAAAATAAAACATAATTCATTTCAATAATTCACCGAAGAAACTTTGCCCTTTTTAGATGTCTCTTCCTTTCTTGCTCTGTCTGCCTCTTTCTAACGTATTATGATCGGCCAATAGCTTTGTCTCGCTCCAATACGCGTGAAGTATTGCCAACTTTAATGTTATCTTCACTCTATGCATTTGTTAGGATAACGAATTAGCTTTTGCTCTAGTGCGTGGAAAATTTATGACGGACAAAATATGTAATTAATTATATTTTTTTATATTTAATTAAATAAACAAATATTTAATTAACACGGCTAAGTTTATGTATATTTTATATCAAATGCGTACTTACTTATCTTGAGAAGTACATAAAATGATTGAATTTTACCAAAGTTCAGACTATTCCAAAACGTTGGAAAACAAAATATATATCTACGAGTATATCGCGTATCTATCTGTTTCCTTTTTATAAATAATTTAACAGGGATTATGTTCTGAGAGAACACTCCGTACACCCGATATAAAATGCTAATAAAAATAAATAAAATAATAAGTCCCCCGAAACCCCTTAATCCTGTGCGTTGTAAAATAATCTCAAAAATCCAAGTCGAGCACACTCCCATTTCGCGCAGCCTCACTTCGATTGGCTACGGATCCCTCGTAGCTCGTAGCAACGTGAGGCTGTCGTACGGGAGACCCGCTACGGAGCGGACGTTGCTACACCGTAGCACTCAAAAGGGGACCTTGACACGATTGTCACACCCCGAATTTCGTTTATCTTCTCGAATAATTCGATTTAAATTATAAATAGTGTGCTATTTCTCGTGGAGTATAGTGTACAATGTATCCGTACACTTTCGACCAAATTGAATGATACCTTTCACTTTCCAGTGTTTGTTTAGTGTGTGTGGACATTGACTATTCGAGGTGTTTGCACGTGGAGTTAGTTGAACGTAAGGTGAGTAATGGTTTTCCATTCATCATTTTTCAATGGAAAAAATTGTCATTTATCTCCAACAGCTAAAAATTCTTGGAATCCGCAGATTCATTAAAAAAAAACTTACCATAATGTTTTGTATACAGCTTTTTGAAGGATGTACGTGATAAAAATATTCAACAGGAAATCTCACAAACAGGGACCACAAAAACATGGTTTTTAATGTGTGAATAATTAGGTCTATGTGCCCCAAAAAGCATCAAACATCTTTCCAAATATACATACATTATAATTGTTTTATTATAGTAAGCAGAATGATAATTGTTGCATTTGTATTATTTTACTGAAGGGAATCCCAAACTGAATGACAAAAGCTCAGAAATACTACTGTTTTTGTGCTACATCGTCGACCGCATCGTCACTATATCAAGTGAGATAGTGGTCAAACGTAAGCTTAATTGGAGTAAAAAATATTGTTTCCTTCTGTGGAAGAAAATGAGATTTTCTTTTACGTAGAAAACTAAAGAAATGGTTTTCATTTTATGAGAAGAGAATTGTGTAACTTCAATTCAAATAAACTTGGATATCGGCGTTGCTTTTTCAGGTATTTGGTTTTTTTACGTACCTAAATAAATCTTTAGCGTTTTTGTAGCAAATGGGTCGTTATTTCTGCACTCACAAATAAAACTTTTTTATTGTTATAAAGTTGAAATGAAAACGTTTCAGTAGGTAACAAGTGTAGCCAGAGGTATACCAAGTTTTATAGGTCATAAGTATGTTTGTTACGTAAGTATAAAGGCTAGTCTCACGGAAATTACGCGGGAATGAGAGATGATACTTATCTTTTCAAGATAATAAACCTGTAAAGTTATGATCGCTTATAAACTGTGGAAACTCACACATACAGGACCAGTGAGATACAGAATTATCTGTACATAGAAAAATAAGAACTTAACCATTAAGAGGATGAAACTGGGGTCTAAAATTTGTATAGAGAAACCTTTCACGCGGGGGAAGCCACTGCCAGAAGCTAGTTAACAATAGTAATATATTGATAACTAGCTGACTTAGCATACGTTGATCTTAGCACCGTTAAATTTTGATCGTTTTAATCCTGTGGAGGGTCGATCCGGTACATGAAACACTATCGTATTGTAAAGACAAAATTAAGCGCTGAGTGAGTCGGCGTTGCGTACTAACTACCCACAGGTCATTAGACTCGCTCAGCTGACGTTTTCTTAAAGAAATTAATTTCGTACATTCGTAAATTAATGAGTTTTAAAAAAGGTACTTTATTTTTTAATTTTATCTTTACAAATCGATAGTGTTTCATGTACTGGATCGAACCTCCACGGATTAAAACGATTAAAATTTAGCAGTGTATCAAACTAAAAAATAGGGGGTGGAAATAGGAGGTTAAAAATAGTCTGCGACCGTTTATTAAATATACACCAAAAAAATCTCAAAAAATCAGTCAAGCCGTTTCGAAACACTGTCAAAAACAAATACTTTATTTTTATATATATATATATTTATTATTTAGACCCTATACTGGGTGAAAATGCAACGGGATAGATGGGTTTCAATGGTAAGATGGGTGACTTTTAAAAATGTCTTCATTTGGATACAAGACTAATTACTATCACGGGTGAATGGTCAATGTCTTTATTGTGAATACATTGCATATTTCTTCTAACTAGCTAAAAGCTTCTAAAACACTTATCTTCTTTAAATTCGCATTCTTTTATCGAAATCTGACTTGAAATTTGAAGAAAATATCGAGACCAATAGGTCTGTATATCTATCACACTAATATTGTAAAGGAAAAACTTTTTGAAAATGTGTTTGAGTAGTATGTTTGTTATTGCCTCACGCTCGAAGGCCAGAGAGGATTTCAATAAAATTTGGTTCACGGATAGACCATGGAATAACACATAGGATTTATATCAGGAGTATGTTCCCTTGGATCATTGGTGGCCGAGGAGCAGTGGTGGCCGTGTGGTTATGGCCCCGACTTACGAGTTGTAGGTCGCGGGTTCAAATCCAGCCAGGCGCATTACTTTGTGTAATTTATTTCATCACCAATGCTCTTAAAACGGTGAAAGAAAACATCGTGAGGAAACCGGCATGTCCTAGAACCAAAAATTCGCTGACATGTGACATTCACTAACCCGCACTGGGCTCCCGTGGCGGATTACGGTCCATTCCCTCTCCTAGAGAGGAGGCCTGAGTCCCAGCATTGGGACTCAGGCCTCCTCTTGGGACATTTTCCTACTTTCACATGGGCGAAAGTTGGTATGTGAGTTATTTTGTGATTTCTTTATGTTCAAACAGCTAAATTAATTTAGCTCATTGAAATAATTTTCTAGCAGGCGCAGTCTGTCTAGAGCTTAGGGTTCGACCTAAATAAACCTAGAGTTAAAAGAGATGAAAGCATTCCTAGCGTTCATATGTAGGCGTCATCTAAGCTAGAAGGTGGTCTAGACAACCTAATGGGGTTAATGCCACTGTTGCGTCATTATCCTTACGTTTTAGTGTCCCCGCACACGGGCTACAAAAAAAAGCCGCCACAAAAAAGCTAGAAGCAGCCACAAAAAAAAGGCTACAATCGGCCACAAAAAAAAGTTGAAGCTCGCGACAGCTCGTGGCTGGAGAATCTAGAAGCGATTTCTAGCTTTTATTAGCACCGCCGCACAAAGACCAAAAAAAAGGCCGACGCAAAAAGAAGATTGAAGCGATTTTTTTTTTGTGGCCCGTGTGTGGGGACTCTTAGTTTCTGACCTACAGATGAATTAAGCTAAAGTACCTACGCGTAATTTTGGGTAGGTAAACACTTTTAAAAGGTACATTATTTTTGCTCTTTCACAGTAAGTGCTTTTTGCTTTTTTTCTTTATTGCTCGGCTCGCTTGAAATATTTTGCGAGTCAGTCTCGTTGGTACGGAGTGCCTAGAGTACATTAAAGTACTTAATTAAGTGATGGCCATTTTTTCAAATATAGCTGACTACCTATTGTCAACGGCTGCTCCCACATATAAGTAAGTTTTTCTAACCAAACTCTGGCTTCCCGTTTTATACTCTTAAGAGGTACTTTTTGGATAATCTTTTTTTAAGGCTTGCCTATACAGACTTATTTGTAAAAAAATGACAATCTCTCAGGTCTATGTTAAGAAAATCATATGCTCTTTTGTTTTTACCCAGTCATAATTGGTAAATTCATAATTGAATCAATAATTTATAACAATTGCTTCTAGAAAATATTACGCGCAGTATTTTTTTCATTTTTATATCCATTCATTCATAATCTAATAGCTTGTACAATATTTCCACGAATTGAGTGATATTTTGGAATATAAACAAATGTTCATAACTGTGCTGTTTATAAATATTATTTACTGAGACTTTACTTAAATAATAAAAATACCTTTTCTAATAAGCCCTTTAAGTATTTGTGCTAATAAAAAATTAGTGGTGTATAACAGTTGAGAAATAATATTGAAACCCTTACTGGCTCTAGTGTAATTTGTTTTACACATTACTTTTTTCGATTAAATTTTCCTTTCAAGCGAAATAATTCAGCGACTATAATGAATACCAGTGTGCAGTGGTTTTAAGCTAAAAGTGCGATGCCCGGGGCTCAAACTTATGACCTCTCCCTCGCCAGTCCAGCGTCCTAATTTATAACCACTTAAGCTCTGGGGAGTACTAAGGACAAATAGCTATGCCTTTATCAAACTTGCTAGTTGACGAAACTAGGGGTCGTAGTTAACGGGCCACCGACGGCAACAACAAAACGCCGCCACCGGCATATTTCCTGTAGGTTTCATACATTTTATATGGATTCGCCGCACACGGTTGACGCCAGTGGCCACCACAAGTTACATATCACCGCTGCCCACTTGTTGTGGCCCGAGCCGACCACTAAACGCCGTCACACGCCACTCGCACAATTAAACCTTCTTCATAAGAGTCCATTATGATACTGCACGTATGGGTAAAAAAAAAATAGCAGCCACCGACCACAACTGTCACGCGCTTCAATATCCTTTACGGCCACTTCTAGCTTCTCGTGGTGGCGTTTGTGGCCTATGTGCGGCGACACAAAGTTTACATACTGTGTTGTGTTGAAGGTCAGACGGCGAAGCAGCTTGCTGGTCATGTGCGTCATTCATTAATAAGTAAGACCGCAAACATACAGAGTAGCTGGATGGCTAAAATAGAATGTGGGTAAGTAAAAAAATTAAAACAGCGCTGGTATATGTTTGACTGTTGTCCATCCGATATATCTTTATTTATTCATGACTACCTTCTACCGGGGGCTTTGTCCGTGTCAAAGTAGGAAATTATCCCATGGAAACATACTCCCAGGATAAAAAGTATTCTACGTGCCATTCCAAGAAAAGGTTTATCCGTTTAATAAATTTCATTCAAATGCTTTTAAGCGTAAAGTGAGTGTAAGTTTGTTACATTCTCCATGTAACAAACTTACACTCAATCATGTACATAGAGTATAAACTTTCACATTTGTAATATTAGTAAGATGTGATACGAAAATGAGAGTTTTTGAAAAAGTATGAACAAGAAAACGGAGTAACCACAGTTTTTTTTATTGTTTTTGAGATGAGAAATCATCTTTTGTCTTATCTAGCTCTTTGGTAGAACGAGAGGGTGTTAGACGCTTACTGACTAAAACCACGCCTTCCTTGAGTTGCCTGGGACCATGAATATATCATTTCCAGAACTGATTACAAATATGACCCTAGTAAGCAGCAGCCCGGTTGGTCCCCTACGGTTTACTGACATCTCTTTGAGGCACGCATGGAATACTACACGCCGTCGATGAGGAGATCACTCTGCGGCGACTAGGGTGTGAGGATGTACGTTCCCTCACTCTTGCTTCCGCCCTCTTTACTAGCATTACTGCTTCACAGAATACTAGGCGTCTACATCTCACTCACTCTCGTTTCGAACCATGTCCTGAACCTAGACCCGGCGCTTCTGGCGTCTCTGCCACCGGTCGTCTCACGAATGGCAGACTGAAATTCACCGTCATTCTGAATATCTCTAGTAAAATAAGATAGTATTGAAGTTAAGCATATCGAAAAAGAAGTATTGGCAAAATCTTTTGAAGAGATGATCGAAAAAGATCACGAAATTTCTAAACAAGAAAATATAGAACCTCAAACTCATGATCGGCCACAATCTCTTTAGGAAAGACTTTATTAATTCGATAAATTTAAGCCTTCATATATAACCCCAAAGAAAAAATGGTAGCCCAATATTTTCCCTTCTCCCTCCACGAATGACCCTAAGAATATTATCACAGCCTCGCACAACCAACCTAAGTAAATAGCAAAGGATATATGACATATATACCGAAATACGAACATATAAGAAACCAAAAATGTAAGAAAAGAGGTCATATAAAGTCAAAGGGGAATTTAGTTTTGTGGCACAAATATTGCTGGCATATTCTATCGAATGAAGAATCAAGGGGATCAATAAGTTGTTCATAATAATTCTTTGATTTATTTCCTGGAAATAAGAGGTTTTCTTGTATGACTGCTAACGAAGGTTGTTCCTATAACTGACTACTAATCAGGATATTGTTGATACCAATTTGTTGGATACGTTGAAAAGAAAATCGTTCGTTCAGGAAATTTTGTGTATGTTAGTTATAGAGATTCAGTATAAGCAATTAAGAGCAATCAGCCTTTTAATGTTCCCACTGCTGGGACTAAGGCCTCCTCTCTAGAAGAGGAAATGTGCCGTAATCCACCACGCGGGCCTAGTGCAGGTTGGTGAATGTCACATGTCTTCGAATTTTTGGTTTTAGAACATTTAGCATTTCTAAATTTGAACTTGGCAGGTTAATTTAATTATACAATAAATCAATTGTTACGTACAGCACGAAAACCTGCCAAGTTAAAATTTAGAAGTATTATAATTTTAGATATTTTTAACCAAGTAAGTACCTACCTATTTTCACAACTATACCATATTTTAAGTAAGGTGTGTGGTAAAGTAATTTTCGGCCAGATGGACCGTTGACGTGAATATGGTGGGGGTAGTGGCTGGATGCGGAAGGTGGAGGACTGGGTGTGGTGGCGAGTCTTGGGAATGGCAAATGTTTACCAGTGGATCAGGCTGTTGATGAAGATGATTATGATCGATTTTAAAGTGCATCTAAACTTGGCATTGGATTGGATTTCAACCCTTTTTAGGTGAACAATTAGCTGATAGGAACTTAGGCCCCTTTTTAACCGGTATGTTTTTGGTGGGATACTGTTTAACCTCTCAGGTAGCAGAGTACCGAATATGGTACACTTCATAAGACCCAACCTCAACTAACCAACAACAAACCGAACAAGCTTATTACGTAATGTTTAAGTTAATTGGTGCCGAGGTGTACCGAATTCGGTACATTGGTGCCTGAGAGGTTAAGAAATGTAATGAATACTTTTCCTACTTTGTTAAACGACTCAATTATCGATTCGAACTTTAACCGGTTAGACTTAGGTTTTGCTGGCAAATCTTAGGATGTACCATAATTGGAACTTTTACAGTTACATAATAGAAGTAACTTTTAACGTTAAATGGGTCAGTAGACATTCAGCTGGACTAAAAGCAATTTCTTGTTAATTACTACGACTAAACGCATACTTTGTAATTAGCAAGACTGGTAATTGAAAATAATAGCAGTAGTGGAGCTTTACGAACTATTGTTGTTATGGACCTTTTTCTGTCGAGGTGGGAAATTATCAAGAAACTTCTCTCGTTCTAGGTGGAGTGAGAGCGTGTCAGATTTTTACTGAATAAAACTTACCTGTATACCTTCATTTGTTTTTTACGTTCCAAGGTCACAGTTTTTCTTTCGAATAATCCTACAGCCCAATAATTTTGTAGCTCGATTTTAGTGCTTTCATCATCATTATCGTTACCTATTCATCAGCCGTCCACCATTTATTAGACAGGCCGCCCCCAAGCATCGCCACTACGACCGATCCTGAGCACCGCATTCCCGCAACTCTCATTATGTCGTCGGTCCACCTTGTGGAAGTCCTTCTAATGCTGCGTTTTCCGTTGCGTGGTCACCACTCTAGAACCTTACTGCCTTAGTGGTTAATTTTTTTTTCTATTATAAACTAGAAAATGTTCGGTGACAACATTGCATCTTAAGACAGGAGTGCTACTCGCTTTCTTAAAACCAGGAGGACTTTTTTAAGGTGGGTAATTAACCTACGATTTCTTTCAGTCTAGGGTAGAATCGGAGCACGTGTTAGATTTTTAATAATTAGATTTTTAAGATTATACGCGTTCTGTCACATTTTTTTCAGTATCCTTTACGTTTAGAACTACGGCCACTTTTTCCACTGTTCCAGGATGGTAAAGACGCTGCTCCTACTTTATTTTAATGGCAATACAAAACAATTTTTACCAGAATTCCTTTCGGTTTCTCACTCTTATTACATTACGCATTCATACGGGGATATTACGCATGTATATGTAAAGGAGCTTGGCAAAAGATGGAAGAGGAAATGCGATCAATCAAATCTTCCATCGCATCTCTCAGAGCAACTTTAAGACGAAGTGATTGCCAACAATCAGTGGATTAATTGATTCCTTCCTTTCTGAGTAACGTCATCTATTATGTCGTTATGAAAATAATTGATGATATTGCTCATTGAAGTGTTTTTGGGATAAAATATTGTCTTGAGCGTAATTATTTATAATTGAATTGTGATTGTGACCCCATTAGCTGACCTGGCCGCCTTCCGGAGTAATAATAATAACTGTAATAACTTTTATTAACAATCATTTATTCATTTTAAAATGTTTAACAATTGTACGAGTATCTTACGGAATCAGTACAGATTGTTTTACTTCGTTTTTGCTATACTGGCTAGAAAAAGTCCTACAAGATATATACCAGGACATGTACAACTTTTATACCACATTTCATCCATATCCATCAAGACGCCTGAGGGTGAAAAAGTAAAATACATACACACATACATACAAACGCATGATTTATAGGTATTAGTGTGATTTATCAACGAGTGGCTTTTTATTACTAGGCAAAATTAGTGATCATGCAAACAGAAGAAAAGACAAAACTACAGCGTCAACAGATCATTCTAAAACTATGTCAAAAAAGGTACACAGTTAGCACAAACGCAGAAATATTCATCCAACCAATTAAAGTTAACAAAAAAATCCTCAAAACGGTTAAAAACAATCTCTTCAAATGTAATAACAGAGCACTTATCTTAACAATAAACGCGAACCACTCTCAACCCAATTTGGACACCCGCAAGCTACCTTCAAAGGAAAAAATCTCATGTAAATAAGAATATTTTCCTTACAAACATCATCAACGGTACAAAATGTGCATTCGCTATTTGGTTTTCTCCCTTTTGAGGTTAAAGTAAACTGAAGACGATTAAAAATTCAAGCCGTTTGAATGCCGTGTGTCTCTTGACCTAGTAAATGGTTTCTTTGGGGGACAAAGGAGATTGGATTGGAACTCTCTAGGTACGAAGACATATATTGTGAGTGTAGTTGCGTTTCTGCTGCAGGCGATTGTGTAAAGTTTTGTGTGTATTGATGGTTAAATGATGTCTTATTAGGCTGGTTTTAGAGTTGCGCTGATCGCACGCCAACCGTCGACGCTGATAGCCGAAACATGAAATTCTAGGAAGTGTTTTAAGCCGTGTAAAGACGTCGCGAGGCGTGCTCGGCACTTGCCTCGGGCTGTGTGGACGTGTGTGCTTACAGTGAGCATTCGCGTCATACGATTGTTGCGGACGCCGCCTCGGTACGAACCGTGCGTTCCGTATGGACGCACACGTGTTGTTTACGTTATCTACTGACGAACACCGTGCGTGGTGGTTTGCGTGCTCAGCTTGAGCATGTGTCGTTTGGGACGCACGCATAATATACTGTCGTATCTATGTTACTCAGGATTAAAACAGCTTTCTATCACTGGAAAAAAATTTCGCAATCGGACCATTACTTTCAGAGACTACCTCCTACGAACACAAAAACAAAAAAAAACTTATCTCTTTATATAGGTGCTGTAGATGATATACTTCTATTTCTGCCTAAAATCTGTCTTGAAGCATCGAATCAGGATGAATGCGATATCAGGGTCCTGCTATGTAACACATACTATGTTACGTAACAACCAGATGAAAATCAAAACGGATGCATGTAGAATGCGGATATCGACTTCGTTACTATGTCGTGGATACTGTAACAGATTCTAAGAAGTAGTCCCTGAAGAGCAGGAGTACGTACCACGACCTGTTCGCGATTATTTTACGACCTAAACTGAACTGTAAGAGGGTTGAAGCTATATATAATGTATAGCTCTATCCCTCTTTCTCGAACGAATGACATTTTGCCATGTCATCGTAGGTCAGCTCGTCTGATTTAACTAATTTTGTTTACAAATAAGCTTTTTTTGTCTAATAGCAGTTATGCAAGTTTGGCATCCTTTTTGTAAGTTATTACAAATCTTTAAATTCCAAGTTGAAATTTGAAGAAAAGTAGATTGTCAAATTCTAGCGTAATTCAAAAACAGTGTATTTGAATTGAAATCAAAATTGACAGATAATTAAATTGTTTTTGAATTACGCTAGAATTTAAACTCTGGATGGCCCGCTGACTAGGTATTTTTGCTGACATAAAAACTTATATCTTTGTGATTTTTCATGGTATAGTTATGAAATGTTGTACATTGATTCTTTACATAAAAATACTAGACTAGTGTTTCAGGTTTCACATATATTAAAAATAATGTTTTATACAAAGAAAGAGAAGAATAAAATATAGACTTTATATTATTTTGATGGTAAGCTATATTATCACAAAGTTTCATTTAAATCCGTACAGCCTTTTGAGCGTAGAGGAGTAATAAACATACACACATTATAAAGGCCAAAGTTTGTGAGTGTTTCTGTATGTTTGTTACTTTTCTTGTTGTCTGATTTGATTTTCTTGATGTATTGGAATAGAACAACACTTTTTATCCCAAGAGTTTACAATTTTTTATAATGCATTGATTGATAGTACTGTAGCGCAGCTCAGCTCGTCGATAGGCACGTATTGAGATACTCTTGGAATGAAACTCTTCGGGCGGCGAACTCTTATATTTTTGTAACTTATTTCACGAATAGGTACCTGTTATCTTTATAAAAGTCTCTTCAGCACTGAAAAAAACAACCGACACACTTTTTTTCTACTTACTTTCAAAACTATTCTAGAACAGCGTAATCCTTCGAATTATATTTTACAAGCCAGTTCGTTGGTTATATAAAAAAAGCAACTCATGCGATCTCCTTTCGATATCACAGTACCTACCGTTATATTTTGAACTGGTTTGATGATGGAGTCAGATAAAGGCCATAAAAATTACTGAATGCAACAAGGTAAATCAATTATATTTCAGCTCTTTAGAATGTATTGATGAGTACCACGGGAAAAAAAACTGATAATGAAAAATTATTTTTCATTAAAAAGTTATTTAAGGCCCGAGTTAACACTTTAGCCTTTAAAAGTTTAGTGTGATCATCCTTCATAACCCTTAAGGGACCAGATTAACGTCCAAAATAACATATTTGGTCCCCAAGCCCTAATTAAATATGTTCCTTGGCAACATACATACATACATATACATATATAACATTAGTTTTAGTATACCGAAATCCGAAATATGTGTTTAGTATTTTATGTAAAGAATCTATGTACAAAGTTTCATAACTGTATCATGAGAAATGACAAAGTTATATATGCTTGTTATTTTACTTGTTTGTCCGCACAAATACATGGTTACCGAGCCATCCGAGCGAATGAGGGGTTGCTTTTGCTGTTGCACTCAGCTGTGCGCTGGCTTCCAATGCCTACTATAACCTGTGTTGTATTTAGTGTGGGTGGTGACCAATATATGAACTTTTTTAAACATTTTTGAGAAAAAATATAACATGGTTTAAAAACTATTGGAATCCATTCAGTAACTGATTCTGGACAAACTATATTCAAGTTTCGCATAAACTAAAAATTATGTGGTATAGAATGGAAAAGTGGACCAGGTACTATTTTTGACAGTCTTACGGTAAAATACATACAAAAACATTGTTATTTTTGCAAACAGGGGCTAATTAAAATTTTCCTGAAAAGAATAAGCTTATTTATGTAACTCAAAGTAGCCTTTACTTCACTCGCATTCTAAAATAGTTTTTATTTCACGATGTTACGGTTGATTTTTCAATAAGAACAAAACTTTTGTGTAAGTGCTTTCACCTTGGCTCGGCTTATTGTGAATTTTTGGAAACAATCCCCTTTAGACTGTCCTCAATTTAAGTGCGTTTGAGAGATATCAAACAGAAATGGTCGAAATATATAAGATTAGGTTGAAATAGGACTGAAGTATTGACATTTCATCGTAACGTCTTATTTCAGTGGTTTTTATTTTTATTCTAGCAATTTTTATTATTAGGAGCTTTAAAGTATTAGGATTGAATGCGATTTAGGTATGTTAAGTATTTTTTTAGGGTTTAGGAATCCATGAAATACTTCTCCCGCTTTAGTAGAAGCGAGATAGAGTGGCAGATGTTTTCTGACTAAAATCCCACTCGTGTTTCTTCCGTTGCAGTACTCTTTGCAGGGTAGTGGTAACTCAAACTTTGAATAATCGGGCAGACCATGTTTGTTATATACCTATTCATTGTTTATTACGTACCTAATTAGTAACTGTTTTATTTTGTGGCAACTCGGAATCAGCATCCCGCCGTGATATGATTTATAAATCCACCGACGCCGATGTTATGTACGTGTTTAATTATAAATATTTAATTGTTTGTGATATTTTGATATGTATTAGTTTATTTTTTTTATAAGATTGTAATGTTATGTATTTTATTTATGGGCCTTAGTTGCCTGACAATAAAGAAATAATAATAATAAATAGGGATATTCAAATTTTTCCAGTGATAATAATTAATTTCTTCAACAAAATAAAAAAAACTTGGTCTGAGTCCGGATGGTCCGGACGCCCGGACAGCGAGCTACCACTGGCTGGAAATCGGTGACGGGATCCCAGCAGCTGGAGTGTGAGGAAGTCCGTGTCCTCACGCGTGCGGTTGCCTCCTTTGCTAGCTTACTGCTGAATGGTAAGCGGTCGTCACACTATACTTGAACGAGCACTTTTTTTAAAGTTGGGATATCAAACTAACCGTTTCTGCTTTGGTTTGAGTGAGAGGAAATGCCAGACTTTTACTGAATAAAACTCAATCATGTTCTTTCGTTACTTTATGCGTTTAAGGGCGGCGTTCAAACAATCCCATAACCTTGGAGTCTAAATTGTCAAAAAATAAGCTGTAAAATAGCCAAAAAAATAGAAAAGTAAACAGATAAACGAACAAAATTATTATAAAACTCTTTTAACCTTCAAATGCTCACTGTCATGAAAGCAACTGAACATCGTCATGAAAGTAGGGTTTTACTCAGTAGACACGTAAAAAATTCGAAACCCAACATGAATATAAACTTGTAGCTTAACTATAAAACTGGTAGTGGTCGGACCGTAGGGCTTATATTAATATGGTGGCCCTTGTCAAAGACGACAGCGATTGACATGGGTACATTGATTCCTGTTTAAATGTGGGACTTTTTTGCTGTGCTCTGTTTTCGGTTTTGTGCAGATGTCAATTGATTTATTTATTATACAGAAAGGTTTCTAAATCATTTTCACACATGAATTTAAAATTTTCTACTAAGTGTAGTGCTGAACTGCTGAACCAGAACTGGCAAGAAGAAGCCCGGGCGCGCGAAAAATGGAAGGAGTGGAGGGAGGCCTTTGCCCAGGAGTGGGACAGAACAGGCTAACAAATAAATAATAATAAATAATAAGTGTAGTGCTGACTTAGTGGTAACGACAACGATTTAAGCTTAATAAAACAGGATCTTTATTTTGTGTAGTTTATTTCCTTAAACGGCGCAAATACTGTAACCTTATTGATAATTACAGTTTTGAGCCGTTTGGGGTCGAAACACTTGGTTCATGGGGTCCGAGTGCGCGTCTCCTTTTCAAGGAAATTTCACGCCGACTGATCGACACTTCACGTGACCAGAGAGCTGACTCGTTCTTCGCCCAAAGAATTAGCATTGCCATTCAACGTGGCAATACTTCCAGTCTTCTGGGCACATTTTCACACATGACAGCGATATGGAGGAGTACTTTGACGCCTGAGCGTACTTTGTCATTTTGTATTATATTTATGTACATAGTTAGGTTTTAATATAAATAGTTTATTTAGTATTTAAGTTATTTAGCAAAGTAAATATTTATTTCATCACCACTGCTTTCGAAACGGTTAAGGAAAACATCGCGAGGAAACTGGCATGTCCTTGAACAAAAAAATCGAAGACATGTAATATCTAGCAAGCCGGGCTGGCCCTGCGTGTTTGGTGAGGGTCCATTCCCTCTCATTAAGGGGGGTCTGAATCCTAGTAGTGGGAACACTATGATCCTGATTATGCTTAAAATTTTGAAATCAATTACGAGTAGAAACCGATATTTAGTAACATTTTTAGACCGCCACTGTGCACATAGGTTTAAGTTTCTGTGAAATTGTTACTATTTTGGTGTACAATAAAGTTTATTCTATTCTATTTTTATTTCATTTAACTGATTTTCCTTGGTGTTTCTTGTATATCTCTATAGTAGACATTTTCCATAGGGAACATGCAACTAGCTTCATTTGATTCACCAAAATTTTGACAATCCGAGAGTGCTTTTAAATGTTACTTCTTATGCTTACTGTATCGAAGAATGTTGAATTTAACCACAAGTTTTGACAAACCTCTTCACTAATTGGTCCTTAGTAACTTCTCACCACCCATATATGACGAGAGTGGGGCATTTGTTCTTCAAGAAAAATACGACACATACATTAGACTAATAGGTACCCACTTTTCCTGCAACCCTTATTTTTCGTCTCCTTAACCAAAAATAAGTCAAGCAAGGATATTTACTGCTGACGATTGCAGCTCGCGTTGAAAAAGACTTGGGGGCCAAAAAACCGGCATCGTGTGATTTTAGAAACCACTCGGGTGCTGGAGGGTTAGTAAGCCGATGTCGTTACTAGATTACGCGTTTTGTAAATAGCTGGGTATTTCCCGGGTTTTTTTTTATTAGCTTCGTATAGCTTTATAATTGGTTTTATTTTTAATTATAGTAGTTTTATGTGCTAATGCTGCTATGGGGTCGTATTTATTTAGTTTATTTTTTATTGCTATGTTAAAACAGCAGCAGAAACAACAACTGTCAAGGACATACTTAAAAATATTGTAACGATACTTCTTCAATTAACACAGAGTCGTATCTTGCGCAATTATGCGCAGTTATGAGTTAACAAAAAATACATACTATAACACGAAAAACTGTAACAATAAGACTCGCCAGATGCCTACAAAACGGCACTCAAAGAGAACAATAGCACTTAATTAATTTTCTTTTAGGTTAACATAAAAGAGGATGGAAAAGAATAGGATAGCGGTCTGAACACAGACATTTGGAGAAAAGCGGATTTAAAGCGTTGCAAAATTATCTGGACAAGAAAACACGCCAAACCAAATCTTATGGCTATAATCTTAAGGTTGATGGATATGTACGAGGGTGGAGACCACTATTACACTGGGATCGAATGTAAGGAATGTCTAGAGGATACGTTGGTCGTAATTATGGGTAGGCACGAAGTAGGCAGGGGCATATTTTCCTTGTTGATGCTTGGTAATAGCACAGTCTTTAAATAGTTTGGAGCCCACTGAGTTAGTTAAGTGACAATAACGCGCGATATTTTGGTACTTTAATGGCGTTTCGAAGTTTAAGCGGTTCTTGAAGGGCGTTGTTATTGTAGGGTTAAGTACTTGTTTAATGGCTAAGATTGACAGATGAGTGGTCTTTGGTGAATAAGGGTCAGTTCTGTGTTCTGCTACTGTCTCAAGTAATTCTTGAAAATAGTAAGTAAGTAATTTAATTAAATTACGCTTGAAAGAATATCTGTATTGTTTTTCTTCTTTCTTGATTAATACTTATTTAGTTGACATTTATCATGCTAACAATTGATTAAATAAAGCATTTTGACAACATTTTTGATATTTAGGTACTACACGTTTTCAACTATTACTTTCATGTTATTATGTCTCATTTGGACATAAAGGTTTGAAGTCGTTTGGGAACATTAAAGGGGGGACGTGGGATCATAAGTTTGAGAAATCCTTAAAAAAGAGCCTTAAAGCCTTTGATTGTAATAAAGCGAATCTCACTAATTAGAAAGGTCTGTGAGGGAGATAGTGTTTATGTATACCGTGTTAAATTTTGATCGTTTTAATCCCGTGGAGGGTCGATCCGGTACATGAAATATTATCGATTTGTAAAAAATAAAGTACCTTTTTTAAAAAACTCATTTTAAATTACGCATGTACGAGTTCAATGACTTGTAGATAGTAGTCGGCGTTGCGTACTAATAACCTACAGGTCATTGAGCTCGCTCAGCTGACGTTATCTTAAAGAAATTAATTTCGTACATGCGTAAATTAATACGAGTTTTAAAAGAAAAGGTACTTTATTTTTTAATTTTATCTTTACAAATCGATAGTGTTTCATGTACCGGATCAAACCTCCACGGGATTAAAACGACCAAAATTTAGCTGTGTATATGTTTGATATTTCACCACACTTGAACGACTGAATAAATTTTGATGAAACTTGGGACACCAGTAGTATGTTTTCTTGGAATAACTTGCGAGCAACGCTGCTGGTAGCAGCCAGTTAACATTAATCCTGTATACACATATTAATTCCACGATTGGTTCTTACTGAATACGTACTTGAGCTAGCTACGAAGATTGTATTATTTAAGATATATTTACAACTGTAAACAATAATTCTGTAAAGGAAATAGTAATACTACTATAAAAGCTCGATTGCACAACAACCAGCTCTAACACAAAAACGAACCATCTATCATTCATATCATTTAAACATCTTTCGACAACCTCCACAAGTTATCATAAAAGAAACTTAGAATATTTGTATACAATTGAAAAACTTTACCCATATTGAAAACTTCGGCGCTCAGAACGATATAAGCCTCTCGTTCTGATACAAGCATGTAACTTGAAGGAGAAACTAAACGCAACTTCAACTTTCTCGCACACGTGGGTTGTAATAGAAAAGTCACACTAATATTATAAAGGTTAAAGTTTGTAAGTGTGTGTGTATGGTTGTTACTTCTTCACGCTTGAACGGTTTAACTGATCTAGATGACTTTTGGCATGCGGGTAGACCCTGTCCAGGAGTAAAACATAGAATACTTTTTATTTCGGGAGTGTGTCCCTTTCATATCGTCGCCCTCACCGCTGACTGTCCTCTCATCATCTAACAAACTGACGTATCTGCAGTGATATTACCTACGTGTTCATAACATATTCTTTCAAACTAGCTATGCCTGCAGCTTCGCCCTAGTACATAAAATATAGCCAATGTCACTCAGGGATAAAGCAGCTTCCTATCGGTGAAAAAATTAAACCGATCGGATCAGTACTTCCAGAGATTACAACTTACAAAAAAAAAAAAAAACTTTACCTCTTTATTATGTTAGTGTAGATAAGTTCTTTCTAATTGTCGTATCTGTGTCGTTCACCATTTAGAAGATAATCACATGTTTTGTTTTGCACAAGGAGGGAAAAAATATCCTCATTAACTTCGTACCTTAGGGCTTTAGGGCCACTACTAACTTAAATAATAAGTCAAGAGCAATATAAAAAAATATTAATTCATTAATAAAGCTACAGCTAACGCAACTACAGGAACATCATTATAACGCCTGACCGCAAAACGGTTCCCTGGAAAAATATCATTTGCTAGTTAGGACAGTTAGCAGGGAGGGTGACGATATGTTTCCTTACTACTACTACTTAGTTGACGATACTTTTCTACTGTTACGTGGACGAAACCGTTAGCAGCGGCTTGTTAGTTATACTCATAGATTAAAATTAATAATATTATAAAGAGTTAAAGTTTGTTTATATGTTTTTTTTTTGTTTGTAGGAAAGTACAGGGCCCTAAGTCTGCTATTTTTATAAATTCGTCATTCCAACACGATCCCGTTGTCATTTTGCTAAAAGTTTGTAATCTGCTAATTCATAATGATCAATCATTGACCGGTCAATGGTCTTGTAATAAAATTGCGGTAGACTGATAATTTCGAGCATATTAAAACCAATAGCTGCACAATAACGTTCCAATGGTCAAACACTGATCAAATAAACTGTCAAAGTTTTAGCAGACTACCGCAAATGTCAAATATTCAGTTGTCAATATGTACGAGATTACCATTTTAAGCCACTTTTTTCAATGGAGTGTCAGTGATTGACCATTGGAAAGTCATAATGACGCCATTATATTAGTAGATTACCAAACCTGGTCTGATTGCTATATTTTTTTAACGATAGAAAACTGCTTTATTTCTAAGTGACATAGGCTATATTTTATGTACGCGGGCGAAGCTGCAGGCAAAAGCTAGTAGATTATACTTGTATAATTCGTCCGTTTGAAAAGTCGTATCTTTAGCAGAAGAGTAGGTTTACACCAAATCATCACCATCTTCTTGCTCTGGTTCAATACTTGGGGTCAGTGTCACTTGTTTTTATTCTTCTCCCAAGATACTTGAGATTAGAGCTACACATGAAGAAGTAATGCTCGCAAAGGAGGAGGTCGAACGCATCAGGCAACGTCGTTATCGCCGCCGCCGCCGCCGGGATTCTGATCCCGATTTCCGGCCACCGTAGGCGCGGGCTTGCGGACAGTGAGCAATGGGTAGCTTACTGTGCGGCCGTCCGGTAACTGTCCAGACCAAGTCCAAGTCGTCGACGGCACGCACTGTTCCCGCGCGCCTCAAGGAGTTGTCAGCAACAGCAGGGACCCAGCCGGGTCGAAGCCTACTGGGGCCAGGGTTATCCGAAAGGGCGTTTGAGCTCCGGTATGAAGGCTAGAAGGAACGGGGTGGGTCTTTTAGTCAGTAAGAGTCTGACACTATCTCCTGCTTCGCCCAAGAGCGAGGGATGTCAATGCATGATTTTTTCCCACCAAAAAAAAAAAAGAGAGCTACACATTTTCTTCTTATCCCAAGATACTTGGAGACTGTATTATGTGTCTTCTTCTTGTACCATGATACTTTGAGTCGATGCTACACTTTTTCTTCTTAACATTTCCTGATAGCAGTAATGCTTTCGGTATTATGGAATTTTTACACAATTCATCAATGTCTCATAAAAATAAAAACAAAAAGCTGTTGTTTGTTAAGTTTCACTATATGTTTATATCTCTGTCTATTTTACTAATTCTTTCTTTTCACTTCTGTCATGTTAGTTATCCAAATAAATCTGATCTGAATAATTCACGCCTCTCTCGAATAATTGACGTATAATCTTAACTTGTATATCAATTTTCATTTATGAGAGTTCAGTAGATATTGTTTGCCTGAAATGTATCTTTAAGTCTAGTGTTACCTACAACAACAATTTTATATCAAAATACTCTTATGAAACTCTCAAGAAAACCAGAACAAATCTCTGTGTTTTCTCCTCATGTATAGAAAACAAATCAAAGTTTAAAATCTCGGCAGCTATTTTGAGGCAGGATGTAACAAACGCTAGAAGTTAGCGCGCGACGGCGACACCGTTTCATTCCAAGTGTGGCGGGGTCTGTGCTGCGTTTGAACTTGTACCAGTAGATTTGTGACCTACTTGCTTGTTTACTGTGCGGGTTCTTTTCGTCCTTCAAATGTCCCTTCAGGTTTGTTAGTTGTTTGGGTCGTTTCAGGTACTCCAGCATGTTTATTTTCAAAAGTAGGTTTGTTTGTTATGGTAACAGTTGGGAATGAGGTGGTGACAACTTTTAAAGAATTAAAGCAAGTACATATCTGCAGTGATCATTCAAAACATTATTCTTTGTTATTGTTTATATGTACACTCGCGTATGACCACTATCTCAACTGATGGTAAGCGATGATGTGGTCTACGATGGAGCATGCTGGTCTAGAAATAACCTATTTACTCTTGACTTAAAGACTTAGCTAAAGGTATAGCTGTCGGGAAATTCAGACCCCGGCAGGGAATTCCACCCCTTAGCTGTACGTACAATAAATGTGTTCCCAAAATATTTTGCATGTATGGATCGGATGTCCACCATATACCGTTGGCGCAAAGCCGTACGTTTGGTCTGATGATGAACGGGCTTGGCGAAATCAAATTGTTCAATTTCAGTGCACACTCCCCATAATGTAAACGATAGAAAACAGAATTAAGTAAATTAAGAGTAAATTACAGTAAGCGTACCTATATACGATTAGTTTTTAATTTTTTAATCACCAAAACTGATATTGATGAGAAAGTGAAGTGCAGCGTTTTTTGTTTAACTTGAATTTTGAATATGGATTTTTCTGCAGGTACTGTAAAGAAAAAATCAAAAGTTATTAATTGAACGTCTCTTTATTTAAAAATACTGCCCCCTGTCAGTAAAAGTCTGACACTATCTCTCGCTCCGCCCAAGGGTGGGAGATGTCACCTGCCTGTCACCACTTCTAGTGTTTTAGCAATAGATAGTAAGCACACCATACTGAACGAGCCTCGGGATCAGGAATTTATGTTCAAAATGCACAAGTTGCTATTGCGAACTGCAGTTTCGCTACATTTTTACGTGTTACTCTCAAAATACGAGTACGATATAAATTTCACATTTTAATTCCAGTGTAGGTGTTTGTTAATAAACGTAAAATAAATAACTGGCTACATAAACTTTTAAAACATGGTTTTTCAGCACTGCGGAAAACTGTGTTAGTTCCTGTTTTTTCTACGGATCACAACTTCGAGTGGAATTAACAGGAATAGTAATTTAAAGTCCGTGTTCAGGACTGTCTTGTTGTTATGTTGTTTCTGCTTGTTAGAGCTGTGTTTTATGTCCAGATAATCTGGGGTGGGCTTAAAACTGAATGGACTTCGAGCTTAATTGTTTGTATTTTTTTTAAACTATACAAGCAATAAAAGTGTGTATGTTTTTATTTTTAAGTTTATAGAATTACGCAATTACTTAGAAATCCGCACTTGTCCCTACCGCATTTTTATTACTGTTTTTCGCACTAGTGCAGAAAAGTGAGCAATTTCGCCCTTGCAAAAATTTATTTGTATTTATAGCAGACTGGGTGCTAAAAGACTCCCACGTGTGTAGGGCGTGCATCAACCTCCGTTTATTTATATCTCAGTAAGTTTGTTGAAAAACGTCGTTTGATATACGTAGAAAGTCACTGCAGCACTTAGCACCATAACGGAGAATTTTGCTTTCTCGTCTTGTATTAAAATGTACTATAATATCTTACCCTTATTGTAAAAACCAACTATCTGTAATTTTTTTCCTAAATCAACTTAACTATAGCTGTCTAGACGAATCTACAGGTAAAACTGGTTATTAGATACGACACTTACTTACAAAGATAGCTGAGACAAAAAGTAAATAACCGACAGATTTGATCGAATATAATAATATTGTTACAAAAATTTGGTACAATTAGTTGGTTTTTGCAATCAGAGTACAATATGATAGTTTGGTATGCACGTTCTGAGATCTAGGGCAGCAAGCCTGTAGGGCATAAGCTTTCCATGTAAATTTTCGCTATGATCATTTTCTAAATCCTTCATCCCACATTGTAGTAACATGACATGCGAGTATTACCATCTATTTCCATAACGCTTAACATTTAGGTTAGAAGCAAATTCATGTTTCAGAAACTAAATTCTCGCATAATCATTGATCTGCTAAAATGTTCTCAATAACATACTGTTTAGAGTTCCTATTACCATGTTTGTTATTATGAAAGATTATTCTCAAATGCCTACTATGAAAAAAGGACCCACGAAATCCCCTAATCACCACTTAGGAATGGATTGTGTGCTTAGTAAAAGGTCTATTTTTGCTTTTTTTGTTATCTTTGCCTGAGAAAACGGACGCTTCGGTTAATTTTCTTGTCATAATAAGTCACTTTTCATGACAGTCTGGTTTATACAAGAGGATAATAGGTACTGCTTAACTTCATTTCATATTTTTTGCAATATTTTTTGAAGAACAGGGAATAAAGTATTATAAGAAACGTTAAACTAAAAATTACACCAATACGCCATCGTCATCGATAGCAGCGTATTGGTCACTTTAGCAACGTGTTTTGGGGGTTAGAAGAGGTTGAAAATCAAAAGTAGGTATACAAATCATTGTTCCCGCGCGCCTCAAGGAGTTGTCAGCAACAGCAGGGACCCAGCCGGGTCAAAGCCTAGTGGGGCCAGGGTTATCCGAAAGGGAGCTCGAGCCTCGGTATGAAGGCTAGAAGGAACGGGGTGGGTCTTTTATTCAGTAAGAGTCTGACACTATCTCCCGCTTATGTTGTTGTGGGGTTGTCATTGGATGATTATTTCCCACCATTAAAAAAAAAGGTATACGAATCAACTGCCGATCTATTCAAGTAGCGTACAACACAGGAAACGGTTTAAAGATTTCCAATGCAAACTGAACTTGTTCCTTCACGATTTTCACACAGTACAAAGTGTAGAAGAAAAAGTTACAAGGGATCTGCTCACCACTTCAAGTAAAAAGAGCTTGATAAATCACTGTTTCATAGTTGAACAAGCTACAATGTAGCTTTATAGAGCCAAGGTCTCTGAATAAAGAAGTTAGACGCTGTAAATTACTAACTTAAACTATAAACAACATTTTTGTACAGATTTTAAAGCTGTTTCTTTATAAACTTTACTGAAGTGTCACATTGTTGTAGATGTTTAAAAGCATGTTGCTAAAAGAGTTATGAATTTACAAGTGGATGGATGGAGAGGGAGAGGGAGGCCAAAGAAAAGATGGATGGATTGTGTGAGAAGTGATATGAAAGAAAAGGGAGTTAGTAATAGCGTGACGAGTGACAGGACAGAATGGAAGAAAAAAACGTGTTGCGCCGACCCCAAATAAGATGGGACAAGGGCAGGAAGAAGAAGAAGAAGAAGGTGTGTAGGGATATCCTAGTTGCAAGTTTTAGTTTTAGTGATAATAATTGTATGTTCAGGCATGTTAATGCAGTGTGCAATGTCAGTCCCAAATTCTATGCTTGAAGTAACTAGATATGAGAGTCTACATTGCCTCTTAGTAACGCGTTTTTGTTTAATTGCCCATCAATATTTTATAATTTGTGAAACATTGTTTTATCATCATTTAGATACATCTATAATTATACTATTAGTTTGAATGGTTTTCAAAGTGTTGTTAAAGTTTATTTAAGCTTGAGGTACCAGCGCATTACTATCTAACTCTAATTTGTTATTCAAAATCGAATATTCTATGCTCAGTCTTCATATCAGACGAAGTTGGCCTCATTATGTGAACAGATATTCACAGTAGCTATTTTAAATGTCAAGCTATTGTGTTAATAAATGAAAATAAAATTGGCTCAAATTGCTTAAAATTAAATCTTAGTTTATAATATTGTACTGACATTAACGATAATTACAGAAAATTGATCGAAAGAAGCCTAACAACCTTTTTATAGTGAAGAGCAGACGTAGGTGTAGGCGTGACCGTAGACAGGAGTTAATTAAAAATAAAAATTGAAAAAAACTACAAAAGCATTCTATAGATAAGACGGCTTTGACGTCTTAGATCATACAATAAGATGACTTATCTAGACAGACAGTTACGACAAGATAAGACTTATCAGTACTATAAGGTATATCATATTAAAATAATGAAATAAAAGGCACTACTTTACATTTTCACAAGACTGCCTCAAGGCTCAATATTCGGACCAGGTTCGTTTCAAAATAGAGTTTTCTAAAAATATTGTCCTGAGACATCCGACAATGTACTCACACGTTTCTTACAGTATAAAACCCAACCATTTGTATAGATAGCTTCGTTTAGCAAGAAACTTGACAAATTGGTTACTGCAGCTTCCTATAAATCGTTCAGACGTCTACGATGGCGCGATGGCCGACCACTTTGGCACAAAAACCGATTTTCCACGGACTTTGTGTAAAGAAAGCTATATCGAAGCGTATTACGTGTGGGTTAAGTGATGAGAGGCAATAAATCGGGATTTTGCTTAATTTATTGTATGTTATATAACTTTGAAAGTAGATGAGAAGAAACACTCCAAGTTTTAGTCATTCATCGTTAATAGTTTTTAATTTTACGTACAGTTTGGATAAAAGATCTTTTCTGAAGTGTTCCAAGTTAGTTTTACCTTCATCTAACACATAGCATACCATCAAGTAACATGGAGATCAAACATGATTCTTTCAGTTATTCGAAAAGCCATATCTTACATAATATATATATGCCAGCCTCATCCAGTTTAAATTGACAAAAAATTAACTGTAAAACTGTTTTATAAAACCTGTTTGCAAAATAAATATTATTTATGCCATTATAGGAACAATCAATTATATGTAGATATTAAAGGAGTACTTTAAAAGTCTGTTTTTTAAAACGATATGTGAGTTATAATACAATTATTAAAAAAAACAACTATGTCAAATATTAAGATAACACAAAGTGAATAGTTCAGCACCACCTCAGACAACTTTGAAACTTCTCATACTTGCAAACTCGTAACAAATTTCAACACAATTCTGAACAAAAGCACTAGATAACAAACAATTACAACGTTTTCGTGCGCGGACCCCTAATCTGAGCGTTCGTTTGTACGGCATTATTCTACACTGTAACATAACCCTCGAATTTGGGAGGATCAGAGGTTTCGGGAGTTTCCATTGTTTTTAGAGACTAAAGACCCACTAATTGTCTAATATGTACATCTATTGAATGAGAGGTTACAAAGCAGATAAACGGTGAATTAGGTGTAGCTGTAAGTATGAATATCGAGCTGAATAATTTCCTCGTCGCTTTGAACGCCAATACAAAAAATAAACTAGTTTAAAGAATTCTAGAAAGAAGTTGAAGTTAAAGACAAAGGAAACTGAACTAGGTAAAGACAGAATTTTTGTCTTGGAAGTTAACGAATGACAATGGAGATAACGTCAGGTAAATGTTAAATCGCTGTTTCTACCGTAGTTTTGTACCAGTAATATTATATGATTTTATATATTTACAAGACCTGCATGTCTACTGCCTGCATGCCTTACCACAAGACGTGGTGAGACTCAGCAGCCCTGTTTCTAAACAAGTAAAAAAATAATAAAACCACAAATCGAAAAAGATGTCAACTAGCTACTTTAATAGTTAGCATAACTCTAAAAAGGAATCGAAAGGAGATAAGTTAAAAATTACGACAGGTCTAAGTAACAAACAAGCACTTTCTAAATACTATCACGTACCTACGATTGGTCTCAATGCACCTAATGAAGATACCGCTTCCAACATCCGACTTTTCCAGTCTTGTAAAAACAGTCAATTCGAAGAAGAAAAAATAACTTGAATTCCAAATACTTCGGCCATTTTGCGAACTGACAAACAGAATAAATTGACTGAACAGACAAATATTTAGCCTCCCTACGACTCTAACGACTGCATTTTCATAAGAAAAAGGCCAATAGCTCATTTAATGGCCAATTGGCACACTCCTGCTTATTGTTCCATTATTAATATTTTCTTTTCTCTCACTAAATTGCCTTGCTTCAGCGAAATGTTTTGGAAAAGGTTCTTGATTAGCCTCGTGATTTTCTTTGTACGTCCTTTGTGAGAAAGTTTTTTCTTCAGTTCATTTGGATTTAAAAATGGCGTAAGTTGTCGTCCTTTTTGTGTTCGGGAATTTTTGTGAGGTAGCCTTTGTTAAAGATTTCTTGTAGCGTTTGACTTCAATGTTGTTTGATAATGCGGAAATATTTCTGAATTTCAGTTTAGTACGAGTACATGATTCTAGTTGAATATAAAAATCTTTTTTTTTTTCATAATTCAAAATCGCTTACATTAATCAGACTTAAAACCTCTTCAGTTAAAACTGGATTCAGGAATGAGACACTCATTACCATTGTTTCTCTAGTCCCAACGAAACGTGTGCATTTAATAGATGGTACCCAAACGATTATCGTTTTGTATAACATAAAAACTTTTCGCTCTCCACTCCACTGCACATGTCCTTATGTTAAACACAAATTGTGTGTCCACCTGCCGCGGGTTAATTGGAATCTTTATACGAAAATATTTGTCCCTTCAGACCCTACGATACCCAAATAACCCTGACCTCTTCAATGTCCTAATTTCTGAAAAATTACAACAGAATCTGAGGGCGTTCAGAGATCTTGTTATACTAGCCAGTGACCCTTCCGCTTGCCTTGATTAACGTTTCCTTGCTTTTGTGTGTAACGTACCAGTTAATATGAATTAATAAGATTTTCTATTCGTTCCATGCAAAGATGGTGCAGTCATACGGGAATTTTATCGGGACCGTATAATTTATTTTCAATTTTATTTGACTGTGGTAATTTAATGATATTCCGCATGAAACGTTCTAATTTATAAAAGTATTTGTGACCAATTCGGAAAATATATCTGTATGTAGTTAGTTTAAGATAAAAATGAGACTATGTTGAAGAACTTGATTATTACTTAATTTTATTGTATCGGGTTACATAACATCGATTGTTTCTAAATAAAGCTATGAATAAATAATTTCTTTGGCAATACACCGAGAAAAAAATATCACAAAAGCAGGCCTCGTCTTTATATTCCCTGAAAGACGAATTTCTTATTCACCCTATCCGAATTCCCGTCACGAATTTGCCAATGACGTTTCTTCAATACTTCGACCGAGTGTTTTCTCTCCCATTTATTATTTTCCGTTTGTCTTTAGCCACCACTCTTGGCTTGCACGCACAGGTTCGAAAAGTAATTTCCATTGGCCTTCTAAGCGATATCGTTGTTTTTAGAAAACTCAGTGCCAACAATTCGCGGTGTTTTTTCTTTTTCGCTTTCCGATATAAAATTCTGATCGTTCACGTGTTTACTTAGAAAATGAGAGTGTTTTCGGCGCGTTTTTGTTTTGGCTTAGCACCGTATTGTGAGGAAGTTTGCGTACAATATCTGAACATTTAAGTGTGAAATTGGTATTGGATACTTCCAATCCTTTTTTGTATAGCATCTGTTTTTGGAAACATTTCTTTTACCAATCTACTACCTTATTAGTCAGTGAGCACTCTGATATTTTGATATGTCCAATACTAGAGCATCGGCTACATTTACACATTTTAGAAAAAAGCAAATTACTTTTATTTCTCTGTTGCAATTGTATTCTTTTGCAAGTTGATACTAAATTGACGTTTTAAACTAGTCTCGCACGTAGGCGATTAGAAGGATGCTGGGTCCCTTATTTGCTAGCGGAAGTTGTAAGAATCGATTGAGACGGATGAGCAGATATGTGAGACGTATTTGTTCGTCTTTTTGTTAAGCGATCCTTCTTATGTGTGTCTCATTTATCTTTTTCATTTGGAAGATTTGTTTTGATGTATTTATTTTTTGTTTCGTCGTTAGCAACCGTATGATTATTTTCGTTGTCAGTTATTTTTTGCGTTATGAATTTTAACATTTGACTCAATATCCAGGATCCATCATGTTAGGACTATAGAATAGAACTGGACTCGAGTCGACCATGCGTATCTCAAAGAGATATCACCATAACCAGAACCAGCACCGTAGATGTCTGGATTAGCCCAGAGTCACGGAATATGCTGAGCAACGGCCCATTCCTGCTTAGATGCGACGCACAACTTTTAATTTTAGATTGTATTAGTATATAATTATGATTTTCTTTTAGTTTAGTTACTCTTTCTTAGGTTAATTTTGTTTATGTTTGTCCCTGTTATGGCCGGCGTCAAAATGAAACAGATAATATAGACAACTCCGTTGTCTATGGTACTGGGTACAAGAAATATTGTTAAGCTTGTTACACACGTGGCCTAACAAGGGACTGGCTTTTATATTTTGTACTTTTTTTTTTATATTTTTGTATTTTTTGTATTTGTGCGTCTATTTATAGGCGGAATAAACATATTTTCTTTCTTCTTTTCTTCTTCTTTCTTTCATAAGTGTCAGGGTTCAACAATGTCGATGCCTGCCATGGTTCTGGAATACGAAAGGCAATTCAAGGAACACGTGCAATTACTCTCACTCAGAGTAGGAAGAGTTATTTTTGATGGATCTCCCCATACTTCCAAAAAGGGTTCCATCGATATTTTTATCCCTCTATCTCCTATTATTTCGTTTCCCTGTATGAAATGTCGAAATAATACCTAACACACGTCACAAACATAGCCATTTGCAAATACATATGTGGCCTCACGTGGATACTAATGGACAGGGATCCCTGTGGCTTTATTTTTAATCAAATCCATTCCACGCCTGTCCATGTTTATTATCCGAGCACACTCTGCGATAGAATTAAGTCTGGCGTCATTTAAAGTAGGTTTTTTTTTAATTCTGCAAATGAATCATTCCGTGGCGTAGTTCGTATTTTTTTTTTTTGATGAATGGTGGCGGTCTAATACTGTTGGTTAACGTTGGTAGACATTATTTAGTGGTATGATTTGTTGGTCTCTTAGAATTTGGATGACATCGATTTCTTTAATGTCGTTTGTCTTTTACATATATATCTTTGTTATCACTTTCAGTTATAGCAGCTTTATTTTTTCTATTTGGTATACGACATAAAACAGTCGAAAACATATTATTAAGATACGATTATATAGTACCTACTTTTTTAAAATTAAGTCGGTCAAACAGCATCAGTCAACTACCATGCCTGAATAATGGCGGTAAGTCCCCTCTTTGAGGCGTGGCTGGAAAGGCCTCACGGCGTCCTTACCTTCCGCATGACGCAGGTCCTCACCGGACATGGTTCGTTCGGGAGTTTCCTGCACCGGATTCATGCAGAAGTGACGCCCGGGTGTCGCCACTGTGCGGAACGCCCGGAGGACACGGTGGAGCACACGGTCGAGGTGTGCCCTGCTTGGGCGGAGCATCGCCGTGCCCTCGTGGGGGCGATCGGCGGCGGAGACTTCTCGCGCCGGGCCTTGGTTGAGGCCATGGCCATGAGTTGTCAGCAACAGCAGGGGCCCAGCCGGGTCGAAGCCTACTGGGGCCAGGGTTATCCGAAAGGGCGCTCGAGCCCCGGTATGAAGGCTAGAAGGAACGGGGTGGGTCTTTTAGTCAGTAAGAGTCTGACACTAGCTCCCGCTCCGCCCAAGGGCGGGGGATGTCAATGCATGATTGTTTCCCACCATAAAAAAAAAATGCCAGAATAATAAAATTTTAACAAATGCTGAAGTTGAATATAGCAAGACGACCAGTCGAATCTGCCGTCTTAAAATAAATGAACGAATCACAACGAAACGTACAATTGCCGTAACGGATGTTGAACGCTGGCTTCAAGTTGCGCAGAAGTCAAATATTCGGTCTCTTTAGTGGTGCGAAGTGAGACGCGGGGGCGGAGAGTGTCAGTGATTGGCTCGCCCCGCCGTCGTATCGTAGAAGTCACTCCTGATTCATTCCCTGCGCTGCTGCACGTATCTAACAACGAAAACGATTGGCTCGCCAATGCATGGAATGCGCAAAGCGATCCCCACTCTGACGCCGAGCGCTCAAGATCCGTTTCGGCAATTGTAGGATTTTTTTTCTCACTTCACTTGGCATAAAACTGCTATGAAACGAAACCATTCGCATAGTGAAATAATAAATAACATCTTGAATACAGTAATTTATGTGAAGCTCCAAAAGTAGCGGCGTCTAGCACGACCTACTTTTGTTCAACAAAATATTGTGAGACAATGTTTATTTTAGTGATGTAGATAGGTATTTCTGCTTACTCAGCAGCTTAAGCAAGCTGTTGGAAATGGTAGAATGTCTTTTTTTTCTTAGATGTAAAATTTGATATTGAAATTATGGATGATATACTTTTTGGAAGCAATACGGCTGCTTTTCATAAAAACATTTCAATTGTTACTGTATGAGATACAAGACGCCAATACGTACGTAACTAATTATTTAAAAATACACGGTGAAGTATACAGTGGAGGTGTGTGCCCCTTGGGCGGTGCACCACCGTGTTCTCGCAGGGGCAATTGGGGGTGGCAACCACTCGCGCCGAACACTGGTTCAGAACGAGTAGGAATAGGTGGCGGTCGCCTCTTTCTGCGAAACAGTAATACTAACGAGGGAGGAAAACGACATCCTCAGGTCTCGGCGACTGGGGCTTGAGGATGTCGTTGACCTTGACCTTGACCACCAGCGCCTGTAGATGTGGGCTTGGACCCAGCTGGGTCGAAGCCTACTGGAGCCATGGGTAGACTTCTGAAAGGAAAAACCGTGGTCCTTGAACGCAAAGAGCAACTGAAGGAACATAGGTGTAGTTTAAGTCAGTAAAAATCCTCCAGCTCCGCCCAAGAGCTATAATTTCCAATTTTAAAAGAAACAAATTATGTAAAGAAGTTTCTAATGTGTATAATATGGATTATCTAACTAATCATGTTTGATGCAGAGGTGGGTCGGATATCGACACATATACTTGTAAAAACTACTGCGCATTTAATAGAAAAGTTTGAATGATACCAGTGAACTAAAAATCCCCTTAGGAATTCTCTATAACTATAAAAACAAATCTTAGACAGTCATTAAAAAGTGCACCTCAATAATAAAAACTAAACCGCATAAAGCCACTGTACCCGTACATCAGAAATTCAATTATTTTTCACAGCGCAGAAAAAAAAAGATCCTTTCGGAATGTTAAACTAACATCACTAAACCGAGATGGAGGATAATCCTAACAGCGTCTGACATTTTCATATTTCCATTCCGTTTTTCTCTGCGAACTAATTTACGTACATCCTTTTGATGGTAACATCTAACGTTCACAGCGCTAAATGGTTTAGTAGAACGCATTACTCGAGCCATTTTGGTTTCTATCGCTGACTGGCTGATATTCTTTTCATTCTTGTAAAAGTCCACCTGCCGAGATTTTAAACTGGTTAAAAGAGAGCAGAGTGAGATCGGAAAGGGCAGCTATTATTGGTTTATCGAGGGACGTGATTAGTAAGCTTTCATTTGTTTATTTGGACCCTGGTTGAAGGTATTTGGCAACTGGCGTTCCTACCACTGTAATTGGACACTGAAAAGAAAAAAACGAATTCTGTTGAAGAGACAAGGCAAGAAGAATACGTTAAGAGGACTGTAGACTTTAGTAATTGGATGAAGAAAAGGAATAACATGAAGTTGCAATAAAAGGTAGGTGCAGTCAATTTCCAGCTGTATGCTGAAGAATTTTAAGTCTGTTTCAACTTGCTCTCGAATTAGTTGCTACATCAATGAACTGTAGATGTTTTATTAGAAGTTAACACCAAGCTGCAAGACCAGACTAGATAGCCACGGAATAACAAAACTCGGTCCATAAAAAAATGTAATTTTAAATTGGCCGTTTTTATCAAACGAAATTGAGTAAATAGATGCAGGTGGGCTGTGAATAATTGATTTGTTTCTGTTATACCAAATAATCCGGGGAGTGTACAATTGAATTATAAATGGCCAACCGAGTATCTACGTTCGCTTGTTCACCCTGTTTGCTAAATGTGTTTTGTTTATTGAGTTCACATTTTGTAAAAAAGTGTGCTTCAATTTAGTAATAACGGGGTAAAATAATGTAAATCATTTTTCGGTTCAATTTACATTTTTGTAGGTACGTATTTTTGCCAGCACGTTTAATATGACTTAGTTCTAAATTCAATGTCACTAAATTATATAGATTTACTGCGTCATGCAATCCAGTGTTCGTCTGTTGAGACTGGTCAACTAGGTGCCTTATATTTATTCAATATTGTTTTTATATTGTTTTAATTACTCTATTTTTTCATGGATTTGTGTTAATAATAATAATAATATTCCACAACTACCACACAACGCCGTCTAGTCCCGGGCTAAGCAGAGCTTGTGTTATGGGTACTAGACAACTGATAAACATACATATATATTTCTAAATACATACATATTTTAGATAAATCACACCCAGACACAGAACAAATGATCATACTCATCACACAAACATTTGTCCTGGGTGGGAATCGAACCCACGACCTCCGGCATAGCAGTCAGGGTCACTAACCACTAGACCAACAGGCCAGTCAGTAATGGAGTTTATTGGATGTGTTCTTTATAGAGGCACACGATCTTAGTTTTATTTTTTAGGCTTAAGTGCCAATATTTTTCATTTTTTCTTTTTTTAGATGTACGTTTTGGAACGTGTAATTTAGCTTCACTTGATTGACCGACATTTTGAAAACTCAAAAGTGCTTGTAAATTGTCTATTTGAAATAAACTTTTCTGACTTGCGTCAAAATTGTGTAGGTCTATTACTACTTTGCTAGAGCTTTCTACGAATATATTCGTAGTCCTATCTTCATCCATAATAGAGATATATTAACCTCGTCGTTTATACCGCGTACATCGAAGGACTGGAACATTTGCCTGCTGTGTCTTCCCGTCCGATTATAATTTGGGTGTTTTAAGGCTAGAGTATTCACTTTAGCCTAGCAGACGCTCTTAATAAACTAGTGCACCTCACCATTAACGATTGCATTTCTGCTTACCATCAGGCGGAATCGTAGTCAAAAACTAGTTTATATCTGATAAAAAAAAGATCACCAGAGATCACACCACGCCATCCAAAAACAGCACTTTTGCAATCAAGAATTCAAAAAGCGTTTTTCCGTACCCACAATCTCATTCTAATACAAAACAGATGAGACGATGCGATATATTGAAGACAATCGGATATAAACGCAAATGTCGCCTAAATATGCAAACGACCACCAGAGGAACGCGGAGCCGGGCGCCATTTTTCAATCGTACGCGAGTTGGCGTACTTAATCGTTTCAGCCTACAGATTAACTTTTTGTCAAAATGCGTTGTACTTGGAGATTTTTGTTTCGTGATTTTTTTGGTTCAATTGAGTTGAGATTGTGAATGGATTTCTTCTTTTGATGTAACTGTTGGTAATTAAATTACAATTGTTGATCAGAATATAAGCTCTAGCACACACATGACATGATAATTCAACACCGACGTATTGACAATATCTGTGTGATGTTAGTGGTGTTGGTGTCGAAATGTCGCCTAACATCGGAAGCCTTACAGTAGATGTATCATGTCCTGTTAAATTAGGTTCTGAGGTAACACCCCTAAAACCCCAAGCGAACGCTGGCGTTCGCACGAATGCCGCGCGTGATTTCGTGCCATTCGGTTGAACATTAAGATTATTAAAAGTCCGCGTAGATTATTATAATTTTAAGCGTTTTATTTATTGGGTGAGTACTCGTATCTCAGAATGTAAATAAGAAATTCTTCATAAAGTAGTAAATTTCGAAAATAAGCAACCTTTTCATTTTTCCGTATTTATACCTATTTAAATACTCAAGATCGAAGATCATTTATAATGCTAAAATATACATTAGAAAGAATTAATTCGTGAGACTTAGGTTTATTATTACCAAGGTTAGCCAGGTATAAGTAAGTTTAGACCAATAATCAATTAGATCAATAGTCTTAAATAATTCGAAACCAAAATTAGCAAATAAGTAAAACTGAGTAAAAAAAACTGATCGATACCATCTCATAATCAGCCCCAGCCACAAAGGACTACAAAAAAAGAACCCTAATTTGAATACGAAACTTATTCACTTTGAATAATATCAGTTCCAAAAAGTATCAAAGTTACTCGCCGAAAAGTATATTTTTTATATTTTATTTTTCACCAACAGTGGAGCAATCAATCGCGGGTCTGCCAGACGTCTGCACAACGCAAAAGAAATGTCAATAAACGACAAGAAAATTTATCTTTTCCGTGCGGAAATTGAAATTTCGACCTCCGGCCGTCAAGTGGGGGCCTGTCACCACAAATGTACTGGTTGAAAGGGGAGATTAAGCCTTTTATATTGATTATTATAACTGGCAACTAAATAGCTTTTTGACAAGAAAATTGTAGATGGGTGATGAAATTGAGTAAAAGACGGACCGCAGTATCTTGTAGTTTACACTAGTACAAAATGAGGTGAGTGTTTTTTTTTTCATAATACTATTTATATGCTATCATAGGCCGTATTATTTCTGTACCTTCCTTATTTTGTGTATGTTAGAAATTTATAATAGAACTTAATATCAATTCTAATGTAGTCGTTTCTTTGCCAGTTTTAACTCACATCAACGATATAGATGCTGAGGTATATACTTATATAAGCCCTAACAGTATCTTTCACTCAATAGCCGGAGAGCTGAGTTTTGTGTGGGTAGTTATCCTACTTGTACGTATAGTCTGTCTAAAAAGTCATACGACATTGGTTATTATTAGGGTAAAATGTAATTTGGTGTAGTCAACACTGCTTGGATAAGCAAGGTTGATTAGAAATCTTTATCATTGTTTTACTTATAAGTATTTTCACTAGCCATACTACGATCAAGATCTTTTGGAGTACTATCATCATCATTTAAAAAAAAAACAAGTAAATGACAACTAAAATTCGTATTGCCAATAACAGTTTTTTTTATTTCGTTCAAAAATTCTCAAGTTGTTTGACTTTTTAGACAGATTATACGCCTGGACGAGGTCGTTATAGGTATTTAGCTTTTTACTGATACAGGCTAAGAGATTCTGTTACTAAGTGGACCTTTGTAGTTTGATGACTTTTAGTTCGAAGTAACAAAGGATTTAATTGTCATATTCCTATCAAAATTCTTGCTACAACCATTTCCAGGCTCACAATTTTCTCTAAGCATTGCGATCCTATCGAAAATCTATTGGTCACAGTCCAATATAGAATCGACCTCGTACGAAGAAATATATTCATAGTTACAGTAACGCCACAATTTATTTGCTCATTCAACGGAATCCGACCGTGGCATTATCATAACTAAAGGGCAAGGCACAAAAATTTCCCCATTCGTTTTCGGGTCCGTTTTACAGAAGACGGCGGGACCCAAGTCCCCTTAGCCATAAAAGTTATTTTACATTGATCGCGACTTTCCACAAAATTGAATTTGCACAGAAATTCTTTCTATACCTAAGTTTATTTTGAGGTTAACAACGTGTGGAGGTCCATTGAATTTGATGGACTTAACTTTATTCAAATGTTATGCTCCTATTTAAATATTTTTCAAATAATATGTGAGATTGTGGTCGTCTGGAGGTTTTTAGAAACCAGTTAGATGAAAAAGGTTGTATATGTATGTTTCTATTGCATTTAACATAACATAATCAGTCTTTCAATGTTTCCACTGCTGGAACGCAACACCTCCTCTCTAGGAAAGGGAATGGGCCATAATCTACCACGCCGGCTCAATGCGGTTTGGTAGATATCACATGTCTTCGGATTTTTGGTTCTAAGGCCGGTTTCCTCACAATGTTTTCCTTTACCGTTTTAAGAGACACTGTTGATGAAATAAATTACACAAAATAATGAATATAACATCGTATACATCATACAAGTTGTTAGTCGAGACCACCACTACTCCCCTCTGTTTTCTCAGTCGTACACTCCTGGTGCGACCAATAGTGCGCCTCACCATCAGAGATTCTCGTGAGGGCGATCGGTGGCGGAGACCTCTCGCGTCGGGCCTTGGTTGAGGTCATGGTCCGGAGCGAGAAGGAGTCGCAGGCGATCGCCGACTTCTGCGAAGCAGTAATGTTCGCTAAGGAGGAGGCCGACCGTATCAGACAACGGCGCTCTCGCCACCACCGGGATTCCGATCCCGATTTCCAGCCACCGTAGGCGCGGGCTTGTAGTGAGCAATGGGTAGCTCGCTGTCCGGCCGTCCGGCAAGTGTCCTGACCAAGCTTAAGTCATCGACGGCGCGCGCTGTTCCCGCGCGCCTCAAGGAGTTGTCAGTAACAGCAGGGGCCCAGCCGGGTCGAAGCCTACTGGGGCCAGGGTTATCCGAAAGGGATGATTTTTCCCATCGAAAAAAAAAAAAATCATTAGAGATTGCATCACTGCTTACCATCAAGTGGGATCGCAGTCAAGCACTAGTTTATCCAAACATTTTGAAGATTTGCTGTTGCACAATCGATGAAAGTCTTTGTTCTACTTACTATTCTTTTATTACAACCTTTTTCATATACGTTCATCTTATCTAATTTATTTAAATGGTTGCTTTCTTGGGTCAACATTCCACAACTGCTAAACTGTATTGAGGAATTGATTTGTTAATTACTGTCGGTCCCTTTGTCCCAAGTTTGGTCAACTCTGTAACCCCACTCAAAGTGAAATGTCCAATGTGGGCTACACTTCAGCATACTCCATGCTACTCCACAACCAGACAAGAGGCCTATCAAAGCTGTTTGTAATCTGTCAGTTGATATCGGAGTGTGAATAGCGTTGCTTGAATGCATGATCTATAGGGAACAATTAGCATTTGTAGACCTTGAGCTATTTTCTGTTCCGTTTCGTTCAGAATATGATAAAACAAATTAAAATTTAATTCCACCAGTTGGGAAAAATCCGAACAAAAACCGAGGAACGTTCAAAGCATTTTTTGTCAATGCGTAAAGAAAAACCCACTTACTCTCTAATCTTTTACAATTCTGCTGACTCCCTATAAGAGATAAGTAAGCTCCGTTTACGCTTGTGCCTCTCACTTGTACTAAGATTTGTGGCTTTACTGACCTCTTCCAGTATCGAATGAAAGATTTATGGAGGTCGACATCCACTCTTTACACAAAGCCGGGTCACAAAGTATGTATGTGTCCCGAACTAAACACGCTTCTTATTGATTTGTTTATGTATGTACAAGGTCATCAAGGATATAAGTAAAATAACTTGTGACTGGCCTGTTAGTCTAGTGGTTAGTGGCCCTGACTGCTATGCCGGAGGTCGTGGGTTCGATTGCCACCCAGAACAAATATTTGTGTGATGAGCACAATCTTTTTTCTGTGTCTGAGTGTTATGTATTTATCTATAATATGTATGTATTTATAAATATATAAGTATTTTTATTAGTTGTCTTTTTCTCATAAAACAAGCTCTGCTTAGCTTGAAACTAGACGGCGTTGTGTGATAGTCGTGGAATATTATATTATTATTAGCTATGTATTGACAGCAGTAATATCGATTATTGTTTTGATACAGATAAGCAAGGTATTGTTTGTGTCTATTAGAAACAAAGGCATGCAAAGTACCATTTTTATGATCGAAAATCTTTGATTTTTCTTCGTTAGTGTTGCTTCAGTATGTTTCTTCGACCAAATCTGATGATTGTAGCAATAATAAATTGAAGATCATTTGAAGACATTCATTTATTACTGCCTAGGTCGGTCGGATATATCTAAAGTGATATATCGTGTTTATTCCGCCAAGATCACACATCTACGACCAAATACTCTATCTCGTCAGCTGTTCCATCACCTATGGGGATTGAAGAGCTAAACGAGAAGAAGCACCCAGTCGCATACTACGCGAAAACGCTGATCAGACCAATCCGACGCATGCCGTTAAAGAGTTAATCTTATTCTAATAAAAATTTTGCCCCGCATTAGGAATTACTGTGTCGGAGATGCGTTCTGATACGTAAACTTATAAGATAGTCAGACCCAGAACAACTATCTGTAAACCATATATGCTAGCAGAGACACAATATGCAACATAGCAGCTTATCTCTCAACCACTGCACCAACTGTGATCTCATCGCCTATAATGATCTACTAGACCTTGAAAATCTGTAAAGTTGGCAACCGTTGATGCATCGAACAGCTGTAGAGGCTTTTAACCTTGATCATCATTATTGATGAGTCTTTAGTTCGAAGCTGAAACTCTCGATTAAGATAATTTTTTTCACTACCTAATGTTTTGTTTTAACTTAGGTCCACACTCTCGTTGACGATTGTAAAAAAATCTACATTGTGTGGCATTGATTAACATATTCTACCGAAACGTGTTTTTTTTTTTCGTTGGGTAAAATTATCCTAATGACATGCCCTTGGGTGGAGCGCGAGACTCTTACTGACTAAAAAACCCACCCCGTTACTTCGTTGCCTTTCATACCGGGGCCGAGCCTTCTTTTCGGCAGCAGCTTCGACCATGCTGGACCCCTCCGGTTGCTGACAACTTCTTGAGGCGCGTGTAAACAGTGCGCGCTGTCGACGACTTGGGCTCGGTCCGGACGGTAACCGGACGGTTCACTGTCCGACCGTCCATTGTATCGAGTGGCGACACCTGGGCGTCACTTCCGCTTGATAGTTACTTTGTTTTCCATTAAAATGTAGAAATAACACATTCTAATATAGTTTGTAGTGTTTGGCAGCATATTATCGAGTTAGCCTTTTTCGACAAGTTTTGCTCAGAAATTCAATAATACAATAAAAATCATAGTTCCATTTTACAGAGATCACGATTGTTTTAATGATTCTACAGATTGTCCAGTTATGTAGACACTTCAGTAACAGAACTTGGAATAAATTTTCGAATAATTTAAACAACCGCTCAACTTCATTTGAAAAAATTTGGAAAAAACCAATCCATGTCGGATTTTGGCAATTATATTACTGATATAAAATCTCTCTTTTCAACCACAAACATTCAAGTCAGTAAAACAACGTGCTCTGAATAAACAATAGCAGTTTATTCATTTCATTTTCCCAGCATTTCTGCTAGCACTTAAAAATTCTAACTATAAAAACAGACCTATTTTATTCTTCAGGTAGGGGACATTTCAAACAAGAGTGACACTGGTCCCTCAAGTGCTTTATATTTGTTCAAAACTTTCAAAAGCCTCATCTAGACTAGGCAGGTCTAGATAATATTCAGTGGATGCCTAATGGAAATATGAATTATTCTTACGTAAGCACTGGGGGTTGACTCTCGTAATAGAAATAGTTAAAGGCTACGCTGCCTTCGAAGTTACTTTATGACCGTCACTCAAATGTCTGTAGTTTGGCAGTGGGTTTGAAAAATATTATAGTGTTAATTTGTTGATTGGTGATTACGAGTATATTTGCTTTGACAGAGTAGGCGATATTATAAAGGAAAAATAGTTCCACTAGATTTAGTTTTAGAAGCTTAGGTCCAATTTTGAAACGATAAAAAATTGAAAAAAATGGGCATAATTTCTGCGAAAAAGTTTTAATAGCCAATTTATTGCTTAAATATTTTTTTTTAAAGT
This sequence comes from Mythimna albipuncta, assembly GCA_929112965.1. NCBI lineage: Eukaryota > Metazoa > Arthropoda > Insecta > Lepidoptera > Noctuidae > Mythimna > Mythimna albipuncta. The sequence goes on from OV815969.1 coordinate 18,166,285, forward strand.
GGGAGATTATCGCATGAAGTGATGTCAGACTTTTACTGACGAAAACCCAATCTACATAATGTGTACCTTAATTTTCTCTTTGCGTTTTAGAGTCACGGTTGTGTGAGAAGAGATATGAAAGAAAAGAGATTTAGTGATAGCGTGACGAGTGACGGGGCAGAATGGAAGAAGAAAATGTGTTGAGCCAACCAAGGGCAGGAAGATGATAATGTTCTAGATGATGGTCTTTCGAACGCTTCTCTAACCTATAAGTTAGGCCAGTGGAAAGCGTCATCTGCATAACTTGTCTTACGTGTAGTTAATGACGCTTCGACAATTTATTTTCAGAAGACAAGGTTTTGTCTGCGCAACTTATGTTAATAAGCTCAAAAGCATAATTTCATCTCTGTTAGGTTGTTATTTATTAGTATCTTAAACATGTCTAGTTTACGAGCTACAAACAAGAAATAATTTGCTCTGAAATGAAATTGACTTATTACTGCCATGATGAAGTATCATACAAACATCTCATTTCGCATTTATGGCGAACTGAATAATTCAATTTATAGACTCCGCACGTAATTTCGTTTTAAATTCCATCTACTTTAAAATTGATATCAAAATCTTATTTTGTTTATTGGGTTCGCGTTTGACCACGATCTTACCTGATGGTAAGCAATGATGTGGTCAACGATACAATAGATCACAAAGACTCCGCCAAAGCGCACGCATGCTGGCGCTTGGTACGTAGTTGTATTCCTGTCTAAGACTCGTACGAGTATGACGGACTTCCAATCATACGATAACTGGCCTGTTGGTCTAGTGGTTAGTGACCCTGACTGCTATGCCGGAGGTCGTGGGTTCGATTCCCATCCAGGACAAATGTTTGTGTGATGAGTATAATCATTTGTTCTGTGTCTGGGTGTAATTTATTTATAATATGTATGTATTTAGAAATATATAAGTATGTTTATCAGTTGTCTAGTACCCATAACACATGCTCTGCTTAGCTTGGGACTAGATAGCGTTGTGTGATAGTTGTGGAATATTATATTATATTATATTAAGCTGCCTCTCCAAAAGGAAAAAGAGGGCTAGTCTCCGTGTCTCCTGGTGGTGATGGATTGCAATAAGGTTTCAATGCAGACCTGAGAGTTGTTGAGGTGTACTTTGTGAGAAATTGAGTACTACTGTTGTTTAGCTATTCTCCTTTTATTCCTTTGGAACTGTTACATTGGAAGAAGGAGAGGAGAAAAAAAGTAAAATGTGGTTCCTCGATACTAATCCTCGGGTAGCACTCAAGTGATGACATCATTGGGGGAAGTTAAAAGACAGCGCGAGGACGCCCGACGTCTCTGAAAGAATCGATTGAACATTAAGGGACATAACGGGATTTTTTGATAGGGTAGTTTTTCATGTGTGGCAGATACATTTCTTGAGTCTCCAATAACCTGCAGTCGGCCAGAAAGGCACAGAAAATTTAAATAGAGATTATATCTCTGTACTCTAACACCTAAAAGTAAACGAAAATTAACATTACAACAGTGTAAATTTCGACACAAAGGTCTGTTTAATAAGACCTTGCCTCATTAAGGGTTAAATTCTAAATATTCATACGCATAACACTGCTAAATTTAGAAGTCTATTAAGTTCTCTTAAAATTAATAACAGGGTGTTGTACTTCATTTAGGCGTGTATTCAATGTTTTGATGTAAATTATGTGTGAATTTAGGTATTATAAATGTTTTCAATGGTGTAAGGCTTGGATAGATACAAATACTGTTTCATACCTGTAGGTAATTAATGTTTATTGGCATAATATATCATTGTAGTATAGAACCGAAATTTAACATTATTTCTGTGTGGGTATCGTTAACTAATGTATTATATAATAGTATTCGTTTTTCAATGTCTTATGAAGCGTTAGACACAGCGCGCACGGTGACTTTTGTCACGGTGATAATAATTTTTAGCTACCCATTTTTTGTAACTGTCACGTCTTCAAGTGCGCACACTACATGTTGGGTATCAGCACGGTGATTTTTTTATCAAAAGTCACGGTGACAAAGTCACCAGTGCGCGAGGGTTGACCAACCAAGGTGACCTAGGTTTATGTAATTGATTTGTCGGTTGCCGCTACTTTACGCGCCATCACTTTCGGTGGTTGAGAAAGCACGCTTCCTAACCAAGGGCGTTGAAGGTCATGGGTCACTGCTGTCTACACAGATTGAAACTAGCAAAGTCACCTTGGTTAGGGCGTTAGTTTGCTACCGTCTGGTCATCCCTTTAGTGACCGTCTTAAAGGGTGGGCCAGACGTTTGCAAACTAGCGTTCCAACTAAGGTCACCTTGAGCTTGGTTTGTGTTGCGGCTACATGGATGTAAACCACGTGCCAACACGTTTGGTGCTTGAGAAAACGCACCTCCCAACCAAGGGCGTTGAAGATCATGGATTACAATTGCTGTCTACACGGATTTTAACTAGCAAGGTCACCTTGGTTGGAACGCTAGCTTGCAACCGTTTGGTTAATCATTTAGGTGTAATATCATAGATTTAGTTAGAGGTATGAATTGTGTATTACCATCATAAGAGTTAAAATCAGAATTGTACCTGACATGCAAATGTCAGAAAACTGCGTAAATAGGCTATTTTTATTTTAGAATAATGTATTCAAAATCCTGTAGTCCTCGCGAAAGAAGTCGCGGGCACAGCTAGTATAATAATATAGAGGTAAAGTTTTTTTTTTTGTTTTAATGTTTTTTTTTGTTTGTAAGAGGTAATCTCTGAAAGTACTGGTCCGAATGCGAAATTTTTTTCTCCAATAGAATACTGCTTTATTCCTGAGTGACATAGGATATATTTTATGAACGCGGGTGAAGCTGCGTTCAAAAGCTAGTAAAATATAGAACTCGTGACTTCGGTTACAAATTAATTAAATGTAAAGAAGACCTACAAAATTTTTCCTTATTCGTTGTCAAAACATTGAATAATTACGGAACATTTTGATATACATCTTTATTATATTCTAAGTAATTATTATTGGTTATGTAATAGCTGTTCGGTTTCTGAGAGCTCGCCATTTACGTTTCACCTCTTGTAAATACTTTTAAATATGGAAGGCATAAATTATTTCCGTCTTTTTTTTTTCAATGATATTATATTTTAATCTGGTTAAAAGTTATATTACAGTCTCCGTGAACGCGTTGAAAGAATGACCGTTGCATTGAAGGAAAGGGCAACTAAAGGATATAGGTGGGTTTTAGTCGGTAAAAGTTCGACATACCCTCTCGTCCACTATACAGCGGAAGAAGTCATTTGATGATTTCCTTCCTACAATCTCTCGGCTCGCGTGGTGGATTACAGCCCATTCACTCTCCCAGAGAGGAAGCTCAACAGTGGAAATTAGGGATGGGTCGAAATTCGTTTCACATTCGGTTTAACCGAATTTCGGTTCCTTGAACCAAACTTCGACATTCGGCCGACTTTCGGTTCAAATGCCGAACATTCAGTCCAAGATAAGATCTAATTAACTGATCTATTCTTACAAAAAAAAAAAACAGAAATTAAACCAATAAAATTAATAATTAAATCAGTAATTTATTAATCTTTCTAATTAGTTAACTCTTTGAATGCCGTAATTAGAGACACAATAGAAAGACTATTGCTTATGTCGAACTGTGTTACATAAGACATTCAAAAGGTTAACACTCCACAATATTTTTTATAAAATCAAATAAACTTTTAATTATTATTAACGAAAATACAATTAATATAATAATAATTATTATTAACGAAATAGACCTGTTGACATGGATATTGAAATAATTAATAGACAATAACGCACATGTCGCGAAGATGACGTATTCGGTAATAAGAGAGAGCCGGCTAGGGTTGCGGGAGAGGTGCGGGTGGTGAGGCGAATGCGCGTAAGCGAGTTGCGAAGTGTCCTGACCTATCGCTCCCTAGAAAGCGCGCAAAAAATAACCGAAGTTCGGCCGAATTTAAAAATTTTACCGAATGTTCGTCCGAAGTTCGTATTCGGTAAAAACCACATTCGGCCCATCACTAGTAGAAAATATTATAAGGCCGACTATGCTATGCTGTGCCATCAAAAATAAAAAGTACACTACAGTCAAATGCAGGTGTGAGCTTTTATAAAGTTGTTCCCGTACCTACCTATTAGGCTGCAAATGTGTCGAGGAATCAATTTACGGATAATGAAAACAGCTAATTAACTTCGCTCAAATAAACCCTGCCAAGAACCCTCGCTATTTTTGTTATATCAGAAAGTGCTACCAATATTATTTACAGTTTACTCCAATTTCCTTGTTTCTTCACTTGCAAACACAACTATTGGTTTATCAACTTCATGCGTATCCTAAACATTATTTACATTCGTCCTGCTTCCACATAAGTACCTTATTCACCCTCTTGAAGGTACATGCGCATTCATCCCAACTATCTAAATATGAAGAACAAGACTAGACACAAAATAGATAGGTACAGAAGACAATCTCATGTAGGTGGATGGAGAGGGAGAGGAAGGCCGAAGAAAAGATGGATGGATTGGTTGAGGAGTGATATGAAAGAAAAGGGAGTTAGCGATAGTTTGACGGGTGACAGGACAGAATGGAAGAAAAAAACATGTTGCGCCGACACCAAGTATAAGGGTAGGAAGAAGAAGAAGAGAAGACAATCTCATGTATGTACTTCACTTTTTATACCTACGCTCATTGGACGCACACTAATGAGCGTTTGAGCCGGAACTGTTCGACGAGCGGGCCGAGGTACTCCGTGATATCGTGTCCGTGAGCGGTGTCTATGTGTGCGTTGCTTGAACGCGCTTTGTGTGTAGATTGACTTCTGTACCTATCTATTTTGTGGAATAGATCTCTGCAAATACAAGACCGGTGTACGTTAAACGTAGAACTAAACAAACAACTTTTAACTTAGTTTATTAAGATGAAGAAGGTTATTATTGCGATACTAGCTTCATGCAGCGGCTTCAGCTGTGAATTGATAATAATAATATTCCACAATTATCACCCAACGCTGTCTAGTCTCAAGCTAAGCAGAGCTTGTGTTATGAGTACTAAACAACTGATTAACATACTTAAAATACTTTTATATTTCTAAATACATACATACTCGTATTATAGATAAATTACACTCAGACACAGAACAAAAGATTACGCTCATCACACAACCATTTGTCCTGGGTGGGAATCGAACTCACGACCTCCGGCATAGCAGTCAGGGCTACTTACCACTAGACCAACATGCCAGTCAAAAATTGAATATATAAAAACATTCAAGGGAACATACTTTTGGGATAAAAAGTGTTTTTACGCGCTATTCCAGGATACTGTTTACCTATGTTACAGATTTTTTAGCATGGTCAGCCGTTTGAGCGTCAAGCAACATTGCATTAGCATCGTTTTTTGTGAATAATTATAAAAATACGTATTTCTGCAGATAGGGCGTAGGTACTTTTAACTTTCCAACACAGTACCTATGCATAAAATTAATTTGGAATTTGGCTACTTCGATCAAAGCTAGGCAGAGCACATTCCTCGCAGAACAGATGGCCGTTGGGTCCGAAAGTTTCTGGAGTAGCGAATGCGTACCAGAAAACGCAGCGTTGGAAGGCCTCCTAAAAGGTGGAACGATGACCTGGTGAGGGTTGCGGGAATCCGATGGATGCGGGACGCACAGGATCGTGCATTGTGGCGACACTTAGGGGAGACCTATGTCAAACAATGGACATCTGTCGGCTGAAATGATGATGATGATCAAAGCTAAGATAGACAGTCAATGCGTTTTTGCCGTTGAAAAGCAATGATCCTCGGACCAGACGGGTGTTTTAGTCAGTAAAAGTGTAACACTCCCTTTCACTCCACCCAGAGCGGGAGAAGTTAGTTGTTATGATTTCTCACTGTCAAAGAAAAGCCTTTCCACACACACTTCACACGTTACAACTCAAGCACCTTCTCGAATCTAGCACTACACTAGCCAGTACACAACTAGATTACCTGTCTTACAATACCTTATGTTTGCTTTTTACTCGGCTGCCCGTCCGCAAACCCAAGAGTCTCTTCAACAGCATTGTATGAAAGCTTAAAGTTCTCCTTTTTACCGCACTGCGATATTTTTGGGTAGAAGATTTTATTTTCTGTGTTTGTCCCAATGTTTGCGTTGGAGATTGGCTAAACAGATTGGGGGTGTTAGCTGTAAATCGGGGAAAATAAAAGAGGGTTTAGTTATTATTTTTTAAATCAGATACGAAGATTTAAGGCGGACTTAATTCAATAAAGCATTCTCTACCAGTCAACCTTTGGGTTAAAAAGACAACACTGTGGTAGGCACAATAAATAAATTAATAGATAATACAAATAAAATGAAGTCAAACATTATCCCTATACTAAAAATTACTCCTACATTGCAGGTGCCTTTATAATGTACAGTCATCTATATATACAACATATGAGTAGAAAAATGTACACCTACTTAGAAAATTAAGTTACAATCATAATTCAAGCACTGAAATTATACTTAAATGCACTTGGGTAGTGATTTTTAAAGTAATCTATAGTTATCTTAATTGTAGACAAGTAGTATGTGAATCCATGTAGTGCATTGGTAGCGCACCGGTAACTGTTGTTTGTGTGTTAGTGACGTAATCAAGACTTAATGGAAATGGGTTTAATCCTAAAATAATGAATGTTTATTTGAGGATAAAGAAATCACCTTTTTTAACATTCTTTCCATCGATCACGATTCCTCGTTATCTCATTCCGATTCTTAAGGAAGCCATCTAGATCGTCCCTACATTAGCTCCTTCGTATTTTGCCGCGGCCCCACATGCTCTTAACATAATACAAGATGTAAGGGACAGCCAGGCTTGCTCAGTAGACGAAACTGAACAAACTACCACAAATTTTTTTTTTTCAGGAAACGAAAATAAAAATCAGCCTCACCATACAAAATGATAAACTTGATTGGACAATTTGTATGGAGTGGCCGATTTTTTATTTAAATTCCTGAAAAAAAAAAAATTCTAGAAAGTTGTTCAGTTTCGTCTACTGAGCAAGCCCTTAAAGTTCGTGGAGGGCTGTCCCTTACACCTTGTATAAAAAAACAAAGCCAGAATATTAAAACCGATCCCAACGTACTTCTGAAAATGAATATCAACAACATACAATGTTATGACATATCAACGCTCCGCCGAAACTACTGGGAATAGGAACGTGACATTTTACACTAGGTTTCCTTTTATGATGTAGAGGCGAGCACTAAGAGATGAATATCTAAAATTCACCCCCTAAGAGGATGAAAGGGGGGTCCAAAGTCTGTGTGGAGAAACTTACTTTCAAGTGGCAAAAGGCGTTAGCAGAAACTAGTCATGTCATACGTTGTCATGGGATTCATTAACTTACACTTACACACTTAGTCATCATTTACCATATTTCATTATTACTATCATTTTAGCTTTTTTTATGGCGGGAAAAATCATGCATTGACATCCCCCGCCCTTGGGCGGAGCAGGAGATAGTGTCAGACTCTTACTGACTAAAAGACCGACCGCGTTCCTTCTAGCTTTCATACCGGGGCTCGAGCGCCCTTTCGGATAACCTTGACTATCATTTTAGCTGAAAAGCGTTTACTGCAGGACTATAGGTCTCCCCCAAGTTTCGCCACAATGACCGGTCCTCTACTTCACGCATTCATAGGTTTCCCGTGACACACACCAGTTCGTTGGACCTTAGAGGACGTCGTCCAACGCTACCACATTTACTATGTTTTTTTCTTCTATACAGATATTACATATTTTATATATGGCTACTAAAATACACTTCGATTTCCCTTTTCTTAAAAAAAGTTGCAATTCCTCGAAACGTTTATAAAAAAAACCTAACATATTCCATCTTTGACGGATTACTAAGAAAAGCAACACAGAGAGCGTTGGAAATAAAATATTCTTTCAAACACGGAGCATAGAAAAGGCTGTGCCAGTAAAAATTCTTGTTCGCATGCATTTGGCGGGAGTTTCTGGTATCATCCGGGTTTAGAGGCAAGCGCTTTGCAGAAATACATTACGAGGGGCACGGTACATTAGGCGGGCAGATTTCTAGATAGCTAGAGATTGTAATGGGATTTAAAAGGCTTAAAAAGTTACGAGAAATAGAGATTATGAATAAAATATTTGTTAACTAACCAGTGTATCAATGATTATACAAAAAAAGAATATTTACTGTGAAAACAAGATAAAAATTGATTGAGAAACCAACGAGATATAGCAATTTATAAGAAATACTCGTATATTTTGTCCCTCTTGCAAAAACGCTATGTACTATGGTGACCAGGTGTACTAGACACTGACGTCAGAGTCCATGTTGAACTGCTCTTTATATACTTAACTTTGAAGCTTTCGTCGTTAAATCCTGTCTGTCTGTGTGTGTGTCTGTGTTTCCTGATAGCTATAACTTAGGGGTCTTTAAGTCAAGAGTGAATAGATTGCTTCTAGGCAAGCGTGCTCCATCGTCGGCCACATCATCGCTTACCATCAGGTGATATTGTGGTCAAACGCGAGCCTATCCATTATAAAAAAAAAATCTTTTCATATTAATTTATCTAAGACAATAAATATTTTATTTAGCTTTAGATAGATGTCGATTTTTTGTAATTCACGAGTATATTCGAATAAAAATCTGGTCAAATATATGCAGTCTAAATCTTCAGACATTTGTAAACAAGGCCAGAAAAAGTCTGATTAATATTTGAAGCAGAATGATAACATTTTTAGTCGGTATTTTATCTACTTATTTAGATGTAAAACAATGTTTAAGATCAATGTGAATTTTAATGAATGCTAAACTGAAATATCTCGGTAGAAGTTATGCACATAACAAAATAGGGGAATGTGTGAGTATTATCAAGCCCTGAAGCAAATGGGTTTCAAAGCACATTAAAGGGGAAAGAGAGGCACATTAAAAAGGGTGCATGCATGAATTGAGATAAATGTAGATAAACACTCGATGAAGGATGTTTTGCAAATGAGCGAAACTTGAAAATTAAAATACACGGGATGATCAAAGATTTTCAAGTTCCCGAAATGTTAAATAGTAGGGTAGATATTGTCCCCCAAATAACATAGTTGAATGAATTTGGATGACATGTGGCACGCAGACAGTCCATAAATTAAAACTTTCTATCTGAAGGTACAAAATAATTTCTATACAAATCCAGTAAACTCACAAAAAGCTATCTCGCATATACAAAAACGACAAAAAACCACGAATAGTTTCATGTTTACCGCATGTTTTTTAAATTCCCACTAGCACACATACGAGTGCCGTAATGTACCATTCTCTCTAGCAGAAACACATTAGGCGATATAACGGTACATTAGGCAAGGTGCAGATGCGCGGTAACTCGGCAGCAGAGCTATTTTCATGTGATAAGGGTACATACATACGGTGTGGTTCGCCCCTTAAATTTATTACTACGGAAGGTGGGTAAAAAGAAATGCTTAAAAATGAATTATGAATCCTGTTTTGTTTTCTTTGTTGGTGCATGCAGAGTGTGTGGAATTAAAGTAATATTATGATATATTTGTTATGATTGCAACAGCGTATGTTGCTTCTTTCTTGTTGCTGCTCGAGCAAAGAGTGTTGTTATAATTATACCCACATTCGCTTACGTCTATATAGAGTCTGAGTCTAATAATACATTTAGCAAAAATATAGTGCCCACAACTGTTCTCAAAAAAAAAAAAACTAGGGTAAGAACATGCAAACAACGATGATGAAATATAAACAACAGGCTTTTATACGACAACTATAATAACTATGGCAATTTAGTGTCTTTCACTTTTTTTAATCTTTTAATATTTGTACGCCCATGTGAGTTGAGGACCGTGTCCTGTCAAATAAATGAATATGATTAATGAAGAAATTGTAAAAGGAAAACAAAATAAATAAACCCACGAAGTCGCGCTTGCACCCACTACCAAAGAGACAGCAAAATTGCTAGTAGGTAATCTTCAAAAAAGGAAAATGATATCTGTCATATCATATTTCCATACCTCAGAGGTTACCCTGTCACTTAAACCTGACATTATTCTCGAAAAGGTCGACTAAAACGTTCAGACATTACGAAGAAACATGACAGACAGACTTTTAAATGGAAGAAAGACTCACAAAAATGAACGCAAAGTAAAAGATAAAGGATTTGTGGCTATGCTGGGACTACGATGAAACATTCATACATATTTAAAGGGACCACAAGTTCAGACGTTGATTTTCGATATAACAAAGACCTCGATAGGGTCTGATACAAGGTAGTAACATTAGTAATGAATATTGTATTAGTTCTACGAATTTTGTCTCTATTTTGGAAATATTGAAGTCTGTGACGATGTTATTTGATGATTGTTTGTTGAGTTATATTGATATTGTAGGAAAGGTTCTTGGATTACAAAGGAACTCCCAGCTCTTGATCTATACCAACAAATGGTCGTAATAAGACCCAGTAACTAGTTCTTCATCGTTTGTTACTATACTTATGTAATATTCAAATTGTTACCGTAATCAATACTCACAGTGGATTATATTATTCATGATTACTATTTTATTATGAGTTTCGTCAGAGAAGAACAATCCGTTTGCTTATTTTTCTTTACATCTCATACTTTTGATTTAATCTATCTCTAGTTTTGGTACGGTAGTAAAATTTACATTGGAACAGGATAACGCTGCTTATCCGAGTTCAAAACACTTTTAATTGTACAATGGTATAGCTACATAGGTTTTTTCAATTAAATGGCTTTTCAAAGTCCACAAAAAAAACTTATAATGACTTCCCCATGTTAAGTTTTCGCAACACGTCGTTACAGCATCCAACCTTTTTATTACCTCTCTTTTTCTTCCTGTCTCTTTCTATTTATTCGGGGTAATAAAATACCTCTTACATTTCATGACGTGCGCAGGAATTCAATATCTCAATCTTGATAAAATAGTGCGGTATTGGGTGTAGATGTGGTGTTAGATTTGCGTGTAAGATCTCCCAGGCTTTATTATTGGACATGTTGGGTTATCCCAGGAACGGAAATGGAATATTTAGAAAAGGGTGTCCAGTTGTTAGGTTGTTCGTTGAATATTTGCACGTGTAAAAATCACAGCAAGTAGAAATACTGGTTGGTTTATGTGGATTTTATAGTGCAAAGTCTAGGGCGTACTAATTAGTTGATTAGTTGGAAACTAATATTATTATTTTTTGAAGCACTTTTTCCAAGTTTGTAAATGTGAAGCACCATGGAGCATTTTTATTAGGTTACATTTTTTTTTTTTTTTGACATTACGAGCATGGCAGTTGAGAGTTTGTCATGCTCACTCAAATGTCTCGCTGTTGGTGGCACGTGTTATTGGGTCGTTCAGTTCCCTTCAAAATGGTTGAGCTGAGTGGGGCTGATGCACGCGTCATGCTCGTGAACGGGTGCCGTCAGATGGGACTGGTCATCTCTTCTGCCAGTGGCTTAATTCAGTTTCTATCTTTTAATTATTTTACATTTTTATTTCACTATCGACATTGTGCTCACATGATGGAAGCAACAAGTAATATGTAACTAAGCATTATATGTAACACATAATATGATTTAAAAGAGTGTCCGTGGAGTTTCTTGCACGTTCTTCTCCATAGAGACCTACTCTTTGGAACGTGCAATTTAGCTTCACTTTTCTTGGACTGACCGACATTTGACTATTCAAAAGTGCCTGTAAATGGTCTATTTGAAATAAATGCTTTGATTTTGATTTTGAGTCCAAAACCCGTTGTAAAGTAAAAATACGAGTAAATGATGACAACGACAACTTAAAATTCTAAAACAAACACAACATAGATATTATAAAGTTGATTCAAATACCTTAATAAAACAATAAAGTATAACAAACAGCCGAAATTTTCTCCAAAAAATAGTCATAAAAAAATTCGTAACAGCCATTTTCTAGAGCGATTCTATCTTTAGAATAACTTTACAACCCAAGCTCACATTTCTACCATTTTAGGCGTTGGAAAATTCTTCACAATCTCGGCATAACTTTGTGTCGAGAACACGACATATTCATAATTCCTTTATCTTCAACGCGACCTTTCATAAAGAGGCATTCACGGAGAACGTTCGATGATTGCAAATGAATGTTTTGTTATCGTTCTCTCGCTTCAATTTTGGAAAGTGAGTAAAAGGGACAGCTATAAATGATATTGTTTCATATGGAATCGATCCTGAATCTATGTTAGAATTTGCTCCTTACACATTTTGGAGGCAATATTTCCTCTTGTTTGGGATTGGGTCGGATACTTCCTGGAAGACTGTTTTGGTTATCAAAAATATAAAAGGATGTCTGACTGAAGTTTTAAAAAATTGTTTATGTGGAATATGGATATCTCTATATGCTACTGATAAAGGTATTAGCCAAGGCTATCATTACTAATGCACCCCTGGGCAATTCAATGTGTAAAGATTTATAAAATATTTACGTCAAATTCAACCAATAAACACGTTATAAATTTGTCCGATAAGAAATGTAATAGAAATTTGGAATTTTATACATTGTTGAAGGCTGAATTGAAATATTTTTATCGATGTTGTGTCAATGGAGGTTAACAGAAATAAAGATGATACTACGGATAAGATAATACTCGATATAGATTTCAATATAGTGATACCTTAACCCCTCGAGCGCCAGGGGTTCATTGACCCGGAAAATTACACTGTTCAAGTAAATCACCAAAAAAATAAACAAAAAATAAAAATAAAACTTTTTTTGGATTTTTCTAAGAAAAACAAATATTATATTAGATATAGAAGAATATGAATGGAAACCAAAATTTTCGGCCAAATAACTTTCGTACAACTTGGGGAAAACACGAAAATTAAGCATTTTTCAAGGACATCCAAGTTGTACAGACGTTTGTACAATCGGCGCTCGAGGGGAGAACTTTCGGCTGTATTTCATAAAAAAACAACCCTGGTTTTGCATTATTATCGTTTGTTATAAACGCCGTTGAATTAAGATATTATTATTCCAACGAAGAAGCGGTGGAACTGGGAGTTTTCCACTAAATAAAATATTTTGGATAGAGTAGGTAAAACTTTCCTAAATGCGTATGATATGAAACCGCTACGGTCTACTATTTCATATGCTTTTAAATTAGACCTATTTATATTCAGAGAGCGGACGAAAACATTCTCCAAAGCCGTGACACTCCAACCACTTTTATTATTTATTTCATGTGTAACATCACCCACAGAATTTCCAATGATATTCAAATACTACACAGTGTACACTTTTGATTAGCTGTGTTAATCACACTAATGCTATATAGGTGAAAGTTTTGATGTATGTATTTATGTGTTTTGTGTATGTTTTTCACTTTTTCTCATAAATAGCTGAATGGCATATGTATGTATTTAGATACAATTTTGCACATAGGTATTATTAGGTGGCTATGTGCAGAATTTTATGATCCGGATTTTTTTTCCCGGGCATTTGTTCGTTTGGGATATTTTTTTACGTTCACGACGGCAAAGTCGCTAGCAGAAACTAGTACTGGAATATGTTTATTGAATTTCTTAGGTTCCATATATAAGATTTACTTGGAATTTATTCTAGGCTGTCTACAGTTTCTTTGTCAATTTTCTTTTGGTACGTGAGATCTTTACTGAGTATGTGGTCTGGTATACATGTTTCATCTTTAGTATAAGAAAATTCTTAGAATTGCATAGTTCGAGACTCTACATTATTAACATTTCTCTGAATCGTTTGATCTGGTGGAATATTGTATGTTTGTATTGAATTTTCAAGTACGAAAATAATAAATACGACAAATTACTGCAAAATTACCATCTGTTTTTTGTTTCAAAAGCATTATACACTTTAAACGACAAAAATTACTTTAGTGCTTTACATTTTTTTCACATTACAAAACTACGATCTGTTATTGATTAGGCTATAGAACTTACATAATGTGTTAGCTGCCTATGCATTTCGTGAATATATATCATAACTAATAACGTTGATAAACATCCAAGCCCTAATTACAAAACTTTCTACCACAATAATTTAGAAACTTAAACTCCGAGCTGAATTTAATATATAACTAAATAATTTAGCTTCTAAACAGTTTGTGTGCCTGAAGTTGTAGTTTGTCTAATTTAGGGTTGCAACTGAAAATTGGCTGAAACTACACGCAGTCTGGCTGTCTTCCCAAACGCAGAGCCTACTAACTAGGCTGTGTTGTCGTATGATGTTTGCAATATATGAGCTTATGTACTTAGCTGGGAGTAGATGCCTCGTTAGCTTGTTTATCAAAACGAAATTCATCTTTGAAGCTTTTGTTGGTAGATTTATATTAGAATCAATTTATTTTGTAACTCTAGCTCTGATTTTAATAGGGCATTGTTCATTTTTGCAGTCTCGAGTGCATCTGATAGGCAGTAGTTTCAAGTAAAATACTGATATCCGGTTGCATTCAATTTGACTAAAAGCTGACCTCTGCATAATTGGCAAAGCTTAGGCAGGTTGATTGATGCATTTTTGCAATCTAACTTTTTAGCTCATATTATATCTTACTATTATTTCATACTCATTATTATTTTGCGTTTGTCTGGATGTTTAGATATTTCTTTACCAATCACATTCAACGGCTTATTGGATTGGAGTACGGGTAGAGCATGGCCTGGATTAGAACATAGAATACTTTCATCTCTATTGCAAGTTCCCATGTAGTTATTTTCAGCTCTCACACCGACAAAGTCACTAGAAAAAGGGAACCTATATTGATAGATTCAACAAGACGATCATGTTGCTACAGTATTTTATAAATCTTGTCAAAGTTGGATTTAATACAATGATTTACTTTTAAAGCCTTTATAAGCAGAAATTCCTAAAGGATATTGATCTTCAAACGATATGAGGCCAAGTTTTTGAATAGACAACAGAAGTGAAAGCATCATTCATCAATATCAATATTAGTTTTATTAAGGTTGATCTTTCAAAGATCTTCATCCGATTACGGACAATAATTTTATTGGCAATTGAAGCTTAACAAGCAAATCTAGCGGAAGAAGCCTTCACATACACGAACTGACCCAAATTCTCCTTTTGCTAAGGCTTTTTTGATGGTCCAAGTAATAGGTTTGCGTCTAGTTCGATAAGAAATAGGGATATGCAATGTCGTTTTTTTTATGGTGGGAAAAAATCATCCAATGACATCCCCCGCTCTTGGGCGGAGCGGGAGATAGTGTCAAACTCTTACTGACTAAAAAACCCACCCCGTTCCTTCTAGCCTTCATACCAGGGCTTGAGCGCCGTTTTGGTTAACCCTAGCCCCAGTAGGCTTCGACCCGGCTGGGTCCCTGCTGTTGCTGACAACTTCTTGAGGTGCGCGGGAATAGTGTTCGCCATCAACGACTTGGGCTTGGTTACCGGACGGCCGGACAGCGAGCTACCCTTTGCTCACTGACCGCAAGCCTACGGTGGCCGGAAATCGGGATCAGAATCCCGACGGCGGCGGCGGCGGCTATAACGCCGTTGCCTGATGCGTTCGGCCTCCTCCTTTGCGAGCATTACTGCTTCGTAGAAGTCGGCGACCACCTGCCACTCCTCGCTCCAGACCATGGCCTCAACCAACCAACCAAGCCTACTGGGGCGTGGTTATCCGAAAGGGCGCTCAAGCGCCGGTATGAAGGCTAGAAGGCACGGGGTGGGTCTTTTAGTCAGTATGAGTCTGAAACTATCTCCCGCTCCGCCCAAGAGCGGGGGTTGTCATTGGATGATTTTTTCCCACCATAAAAATAAAGGCCCTGCAGTTATCTATTCATTCACGAATGACTTAAAATCTTACAGGTTGTAGCTATCAGAACACACAGACTCCGTTACTGTTTTCTACTAAAAGATAAAAAGTAAGGTTTTTCTATACAAGTATACGAAACGTTATTTTAATAACGGGCATGAAACTTTTAACAATAGTGTCCGGAATGCTCGAATAATTTTCTTTAAAAACTTTTGTATTTTTTAAGTTAACATATTTTTGAGTTTATAAGTTTCGTTCTTTTATGTATTTAAATAGTTTATTGCTGAGCTGGCGTTTGAATTTGATCAACACTTTTTTTTTCTTTTTTGTTTTACGCCTTTCGCTCATATCTTAGAACCAGCTTAACGCTTGTATTGTTTGGTACGATACAAATCCCTATAGAGACTAGTCTCATAGGCAGTGCATTGTGCACTATTTGTGGTATCTGACAGTATGTGTGAGCAAATCTATCGGAACTGAATGCTGGGGGTGAATAAAATAGGTGTGAGAAATTATGGTTTTGATAAGTTCGTCCGTTGGTTTTATTGTGTACCATAATAGAAATAGTATTTCATGATTAATATCCATTTCTACAATATGACTGTTATGTTCCATGGAATAAGGCTGAAAATGTAAAAAAGGCAAATGGTACTTATCGACATCTTTTTCACTAGATGACCCTACCAACGGACATTATTAGAAGTGGTTAAAATACCAACTATGTACTGCAGCCGTCATTTGACAATACATTTTCATCAATTATAATGAACAAGATCAAATTGACCGTACTATCTAACTAGTACTTAAAAAAAAATTGCCCCACACTAGATATTACTCTCGAGCTCTCGTATCATGAGTGCGATAGCAAATATGTAAACTCACATACACACAGACCACACACACACTACTACACACAGGTCATAAACTACTATTTGTAGACCATACATATATTTGCTTCATGTGGGAACCGAACCCGCGATACGCAACGTGACAGTCAATCTCTCATCCACTGAGCCAACCATGTCATCGAAATGGATAAAAACTTATTACATCTAACGAATAGCTCAGTCTGAGTTCGTTACGAACTTGTGATTATTGTAAAAGTTCGAAACATTTTCGATATAACTTTTTTTTTTTGTGAATATCTTTTTTCTGCCTAAAATGAAACGAATTACTTAAATAAATAAAGTTTTGGACAAATATTTTTTAGAGGCTACCTTGTTTGTTTTAGGTAACTGAATGAAAAAATAAAATTCTTTTTAGCTGAAACGAAAAAAAACCAGTAAACGTAGTTTTGCCAAAATTATTTCAAGTAAAGATTTTGGAAGTCAAATAAAAGAAATATAACTACTTTTTGACATAAGTACCTATGGCCGGTTTTCTTTTTTGCAAAGGTAGATTTAGTACCAATTTGAACATCTGTGTGTTAGTTTTTTGATATGCTATTAAATGGAGTTTTGTCAATATTTTTTTTTATTCTTGGTAGGCTTGCGTTTGACCACCATCTCACCTGATGGTAAGCGATGATGTGGTCGACGATGAAGCACGCCTGCCTAAAAGAAACCTATTCACTCTCGACTTAAAGACTCCTAAGTTGTAGCTATCGGGAAACACAGATTCCGGCAGGGAATTCCACTCCTTGGCTGTACGCACAATAAATGTGTTCCCACAACGCTTGGTGTGTATGGGTGGGATGTCTACCATATACCGGTGGCGCAACGCCGTACGAACAAAAACGGCAGTTTGATAACATTAGAATCATACTAATATTATAAATTTTAAAGTTTTAATTTAGATATGTTTGTTACTCCTTAACGCTGAAGCGGTTAGACGTATTTAGAAAAAATTCAAATATTCAAAAGAATGGACTAAGTCCTAGAATAGCATATAGGATACTTTTTATCTTAAAAGTATATTTTCTTGGGATTCCATGCAGGCAAAGCCACTGGCGGATCTAATAATTTTTTTATAAACTTCTAAGTGGCTAATCAAAGGACTGGAATAATTTGCCTGCTGCGATCTTCCCGTCCGATTATAATTTAGGTGTCTTCAAGAATAGAGTGAATAGGCTTTTAATAAACTAGTACGTCACCATTAACGATTGCATCACTGCTTACCAATAGGTGGGATCGCAGTCAAGCACTAATTTATATTAAAAATAAAGTGAAACTTAACTCTTGATTGTGATGGACTCATCACGTTACGCACTGTTCCCGCGCGTCTCAAGGAGTTGTCAGCAATCGTAGGGTCCAGCTGGGTCGAAGCCAAGGGTCTGCTTCTGAAAAGAAGGCTCGGCCCCGGTATGAAAGGCAATGACGGAACGGGGTGGGCTTTTTAGGCAGTAAAAGTCTCCCGCTTCGCCCAAGGGCGGGGGATGTCATCTGGGTGATATTAACCCACCGAAAAAAAAAAAAATAATGTGAAACCTCTTTACGTCATTAAAACCCTTTATACATTTTAATAACTAAAACACCAAAACCTATACCGTAACATAATTGGCCTTATAATGTTCCCACTGTTGGGACTCAAGCCCCCTTTCTAGGAGAGGGAATGCGCCGTAATCCACCACGCGGGCCCATTACGGGTTGGTGGATGTCACATGTCTTAAAATTTTTGGTTTCCTTACGATGTTTTCCTTCGCCGTTTTGAGAGCAGTGGTGATGAAATAAATTATACGACGTAATTACGTTTTAATAACTAGAACCTAATTATTTAAAATTCAAACGCTAATATAAACCTTGTTCAAGAGAAACCAAGCGCAACTCCTAATCTCCTCTTCAATTCCACCGATTAAAGCACAAAGAAAATAAATTCAATGTGAAATTAGAAGCTAATACGGTTCTAAGGGACAGCGGCGCGTGAGGAAGGGTCCCATATTTTTATATTAGCCCTTGAATATTGGACGAACGAAATTAGGGCAACTAAGGAAACTCGAACCGTCGTAAACTGACGCATAACAAGGAATACGGAAGATCGAAATGAAAATTGTAACGAAGTCGGTCTTTTAATAGGTATTCTTGTTGAGATATATCTTTTAGGCCTCCAACAATTGGATCGATGACCTGGACCTAGACCATGACGTTTAAAGTAAGATCGTTTTAACCTTGTTTTAGTGTGGGTAAGAGACAGAACTATACAGGTTGTCTAGCGCCATCTCTTAGCCACACTGAAACAAGATTAAAACAATCTTACTTTGAACGTCATGGTTACCCCGCTGGTCAGGGTCGCGGGAATCCGATGGATGCGTGACGCACAGGACTGGTCGTTGTGGCGACGCTTGGGGGAGGCTTATGTCCAACAGTAGACGTCTTTCAGCTAATATGATGATGATGATAATATCTTTGGATTAAGATTCTTGTGATATAGACTACGTGCGACTTATAGACATCTAACTTGCGTACTGTATAGCACTTATTATTTTTTAGAGTATTTAAAGCCGGGTCTGCTGTGCCGTGTTTTCGTGTTTGCTAACAGTATAACATTGTTTGCTAACCGAATAGGGTCGTGGCCTAACAGTTTTAATAACAATATATAACATGTTCCAATAACATGTTTTGTTAGAAAATTGGCGCAGTGATCCTGGCTTAATGGCTCACCAATACTGCCACACATATACAAAGTTATTTGTAAAACACTAACAATCTTGCAAGACTGTATAACTAACATCATAAACAACCACTTTTATTCTATGACTTATTATGATGTTACTAATATAGTCCAGAGAGATTGCTAGTGTTGTATAAATAACTTTGTTTATTCGCACTACGCACATCCGCTGCCGTCGATTGCCCGATCTCCACTGACAGGTGTCAAATACATCATGTCAATATGCTTGAGACAACCCACTTAGCCAATATACTACACTTACTTTCATCTTTGTTTTTTTTTTTATATTTATAGGCTCGCATTTGACCATTATTTCACTACACGCAAAATTCTGACATGCTCTCTCACTCTTGAATATTCTATTATATTATTTATTATTGGAATGTGTTTTATTATTTAAATATTTTCTGTTCGTCTCCCGCTCTAGAATATTCTTTTTTTTTTGAGGAAAGAAATCATCTAATGACTTTACATTTAAAAAACGAGTGCCGTTGAACCCGTCTTTCATTTGAAGATCTGCTACTGTCGTTACGTATAATCTAAACACAGAAGAAGGTCCAATAAATCTTACAAATAAAGAAATGGCCTGTTGGTCTAGTGGTTAGTAGCCCTAACTGCTATGGTCGTGGGTTCGATTCCCACCCACGACAAATGTTTGTGTGATGAACACGATCATTTGTTCTGTGTCTGGGTGTAATTTATCTATAATATGTATGTATTTAGAAATATATAAGTAAGTTTATCAGTAAAGTTGTCTAGTACTCATAACACAAGCTCTGCTTAGCTTGAGACTAGACGGCGTTGTGTGATAGTTGTGGAATATTATATTATATTATATTATATTATATTATATTATATTATATTATATTATATTATATTATATTATATTATATTATATTATATTATATTATATTATATTATATTATATTATATTATATTATATTATATTATATTATATTATATTATATTATATTATATTATATTATATTATATTATATTTTATTATATTATATTATTCTTTATTGAGCATACTACGCCTAACAGAACAATTATCTATTTATATAAAAGGAGAAACTGGCTGACACATCATCCCCAGTAGTTTGGGCTGTGTGTTGATATGGCAGTCAGTCCTAGGAACATGGAATTTTGCACAACGCTTCTTGTAATGGCTCAGGCGAGCATTAGGAACGGGTTTTTGGAAATTCAACCTTTAAGGGGGCAAAAAAGGGAAATTTCATTTGTATCAAAAACCTCAGTTATTGTGTCAATATACTTAAAAGTACAAATAGCAATCTAAGTAAAAAATAAAGGTTGTCATTATTTGTTTTCAGAACCAATGGGTCCAATAGATCAATTTAGTGGGTTTTAGAGTTTGTATAGAAGGTTTTTATTTATTGACTCAGTAAACTAAAACTCGGGAGAGATTCTGATCATAAAGAATACTAAAGATTGTCATTGTTAGTTTTTCAAAACTCTCAAAATTTCGGTATAAAGGGTGTTAAATTTTTTATGAAAACATTCACGCAAATAAAGTGGTTGTAACTAGTATAAAAGCATATTCATGAACGATGTAAGTAGGTCTATAAATGCAAAAATAAAACAACACTTTCTCATATATTAAAACATCTCTAACAATAAATTTACTTACGTATCCCCTATATTTTCATTCCATTCCTCCATATCAGTTTCCATTACAATTACTAAAACAATAATTTCCCGGTGCGATATTTTCATACCATTTCCAAACAACTAATTTCTCATAATATATTTCTGTTCTGATAAGGGAATTTCGACCTTAAGAGCTTTAGAATAAAGTAGAAATAACGTATGAGGGGTAATAACGTTTGTTAACATAAGAAGCGCCGATATAAAAGATTTACGGGGGTCGAATGTGGACCCTTTAAACAAGGGGTGTAAAAGAACAACGGTGTGGCGTTTGTAAGTGTTAGTCCGCATAAATCGCGTCAATAAAACACTGTGTGTAAGTGTAGGGCTCGACTTAAATAAAAACACCATGCTGTAGATGAATATCTTTTTATAGGCGTGAAAAAGAAAATGGCGTGTTAGGAAATACTGTAGGAATCTTACTTTTTAACTTGTCTCAATAAAATTATAAATGTGGAACTTTCTACGATTGAATTTATTTGAAACTAGCTGTGCCCGCGACTTCGTTCGCGTAAACTACAGGATTTTGAATTGATTTTTTCTAAAATAAAAGTAGTCTAAGTTAATTCTTGTTACATCAGCTACCTCCCAAAAAAAGTCCCGTCAAAATCGGTCCAGTCATTTCAGAGATTAGCCAGAACAAACAGACAGACAGACAAAAATTGTAAAAAAATATTTTGGTGTATGTACCGTATATATATTCATATGCATGTAGTAAAAAGCGGGTATTTCAATATAAGAAACAGACACTCTAATTTTATTTATATAAAGATAATTTTGCTGCTATTATTACTGTTATCAACTTTTATGCAAGCAAAATTGCTAAAAGATATCGTTGTTTTAAGTTTACTTACTTGAAACAACGATATTTTTTAGCAATTTTTTTGCAAAAAAAAAAAAATTTTTGTAAAAGTTGTTACGTAAGTGATGCTGAGACGCATCAGTACAAATTTGACACTTTTGCTTTACCCAGAGAGGGATTTGGCGATTTCCTACCAAAATAAAATGCATAAAGTAAGTTATGTAGAGTTGTGTAGAGTTTATGTAGAGTACATAAAGAAAATAATCAGGCAAAGTTAGTATTTTTATTTTTTATTTACGTTCAAAAAACAGTATACATTTCATTTTTATACTTAAAACCACTAAAGCCCTGACTGGCTTAAAATCTATCTATCTATATTCAAAATAAAATTGTATGTATGGTATGGCATATTTTGTAGGATACTTTCTTAATTTTTAATTCTTTATTGTACACCATAACAACTTATAAAATAAGTGGAAAACAAAGGTTATATATATGGGCGAGCTTAACTCAAAGTTGAGTTTTCTTCCAGCAAATCATTGAGCGATAGAGAGAGATAACAATATATACTTTGTTTCCTGGGGGCGTTTGTCCTTGGGATAATTTCATATTTTCACGTTAGCAAAGCTGTGGGGCTATGGTGGCCGAGTGGTAACGATTCCGACTTACGAGTTGTAGGTCGTGGGTTCGAACCCATTCAGGCGTATTACTTTGTGTAATTTATTTCATCACCACTGCTCTCAAAACGGTGAAGGTAAACATCGTGAGGAAACCGGCATATCCTAGAACCAAAAATTCGAAGACATGTGACATTCACCAACCCGCACTGGACTCGCGTGGTGGATTACGGCCCATTCCCTCTCCTAGATAGGAGGCCTGAGTCCCAGCAGTGGGAACATTAAAAAGGCTGATGATGATGATAATCAAAGCTGTGGAAGTATAAATAGCTAGTAACAATAAAACACTGTCTCTCAATATTAGGTTGACCCTGTATTTGATCGAGAGAACAGTCAAAAACATTTTTGTTTGCAATAACAAAGCTAAAATGTGACGATATAAAAAGTAAAGAAAATCTCAAATCGATTGGAAATACGAATATAATAATTATAATAAATGTTGAGCGAGTATTTATTACAGAGAATAAAAAAATAGAATCTCGTACAAAAATTTAAAACTCGTAATGAAATCTGAATTCACAAGGATCCGTTGAATTCCAATCGAATTGTTCAACAAAAAGAAAATTGCCTTTGCCGATTCGGGAACGACTTTTTTCTGATCATTAAACCTAAGGCAGGCCTCCCAATATTATATCTCATTGTGCAAATAACAATTTCAATTATAATGATGTTTGTTCAGAAAGAGAAATGTGATAGGCTATTACTTCATTTATTCCCTGGTCGGTAGCATTAGCATCTAACTGTAGGCCCATTTGAATTGTTTAGTAGATAGAAATAGGGATGCCCCGGTTTGACATCGATTAATCGGAAAGTCGATTTCATAGGTAAATAATCGATTTTAAACAATTGTTCGATTCTGTGAATAGATTTCAGAAATTTCAAATTGAGATTCAATTTTTCACTACGGATTACAATCTTATTATTGATTAAAAACGTATAGTTCATTTTTATCCAAGCTATTTTTTATGTGAATGTTGTATAGCTACGCCTGATTCCACACCGGTCATTAAACATATTGCACTGTATGATCATCTGTTCCGTGCTTTTTAGAACTCGGTTACCGACAAATCGGTCTGTTAGAATTCGATTGCATCGATTCTATGGACTTTAATATGAATCAATTTAAAAATCGATTTTCCTTATAAAGAATCGCCATCCTTAGATGGATAGGTATATAAAATAATTACCTTTTCAATGAAAATGTTGGCAGCAAAATACTAAATTCTTTTGTTTATATTAGACTTCGGGCACGTCAGCTTTAGACAAAAATAAGACATTCTTCAAGAAAAATGTTAGTTTCGTTACTCAGCTAAATTTAATAAGAATTTTAGGTAATTTTATCTATTGTAGATGTAGCAAAAATATATAAAATTGCATGTATATTTTTTATTGTATTTCTTTTCTATTTGTTAACCATTAAGTTGCACCTACCGTGTTATGTTTTTGCACCACCCTACGGTCGACTATGCATTATATTCGGCTTTGTACAGTGATTCTTTCTAGTGCATAAACTATTAAAGTGCAAAACTAAAAAGTACCACTTGACAGCTCTACTCGTAGTACATTAATTTTAATTTGTTAATTAAAAATTTATATGTTGTGATAAAATAAAAATAGCTTCATAATTCAATGGTTTTACGAAAATGTTAACAGAAATAGTGTAAGTTACGCCTATAAAAAGCTATTATAAAAATTGATATTATAGAAAAATGTGAAACGTCAAACAGTCCTTCTTAGATTTGTTGTGATATAATAAACTAGCTTTTGCCCGCGACTTCGCCCGCGTGGAATAATGTCCACTCTCACTCAACACTAAGCTCCTGGCATACCTAGAAGCTAATGATATTCTCAGTGACCGTCAATACGGCTTTCGCCGAAATCGGTCAACTGGAGATCTTCTAGCGTATGCCATCCACATCTGGAGTGAGGCCATCGAGAAGCACGGGGAAGCGCTTGCCGTTTCCCTCGATATTTCGAAGGCTTTCGATAGGGTTTGGCACGAAGGCCTTATTAGTAAGCTTCCTTCTTTCGGTTTACCCGCTGGATTGTGTGCTTGGATCGCAGACTTCCTGAATAACCGGTCCATCCGAGTGGTTATCGATGGCTGCTCGTCTGATCAAATGGCTATTAATGCCGGGGTCCCTCAGGGGTCAGTACTCTCGGCAACATTATTCTTGCTGCACATAAACGATCTGCTTAAGGCTGGTACTTTTGGGTATGCAGACGACAGCACTGTTGCTGAGAGTTACATATCCAGCGCGCGAGCTAGTGGGTCACAGATCCAGTCTCTTCGAGAGGCTATGGTTGAGCGCTTGAACTTGTCCTTGGAGGCAGTCTCCGATTGGGGCGATGCCAATTTGGTCATGTTCAACGCTGCAAAAACCCAGGCGTGTCTATTTTCCGCTAAAAGGAGCCAATTCAGTCCTGCTCCAACTTTCCGGGGTGTAACCGTGCCGATAACCGACCATCTTGACCTTCTTGGTGTTACGCTGACATCAACACTCAACTTTGGGCCATACATCGAAGCAAAGGCTCAACTGGCTGCAAAAAAGCTGGGAGTTCTCGCAAAGGTCAGACAGTACTTCACGCCGGAACAGCTGCTCAAACTTTATCAAGCGCAAGTTCGATCGTGTATGGAGTATTGCTCTCATCTTTGGGACGGATCTGCCCGATACCAGCTTGATGCACTTGAGGCAATTGAGAGGCGAGCCAGAAGGATAATTGGCGATGATACACTCGTCGAGTCGAGGCTTCAAAGTCTTGAGCATCGACGCAGAGTTGCTAGCCTGTCGGTTTTCTACCGGTTGCATTTCGGGGAGTGTGCGTCGGAATTGCATAACCTAATTCCGCCTAGCCCGTTTCATCATCGGACTACCAGACGTACGGCTATGCGCCACCGGTATATGGTGGATATCCCACCAACACGCACAAAACGTTTTGGGAACATATTCATTGTGCGTGCGGCTAGGGAGTGGAATTCCTTGCCGGAGTCTGTGTTTCCTGATAGCTACAACCCGGGAATCTTTAAGTCGAGAGTGAATAGGTTTCTTTTAGGTAAGCGCGTTCCATCGTCGACCGCATCGTCGCTTTCCATCAGGTGAGATAGCGGTCAAGTGCGAACCTATCAACAATAAAAAAAAAAAAAAATGACTTCCGGCAGAATTTAGACATTTTCAATTTACCCCCCTTTCCTTTCCCTAGGGGGGATATTTCCAAATATCCTCTCTTAGTGCTTTTGCTTCACTGGTGGTACCTACATACAAAGTTTTAAGTGAATCCGTTAAGAAATAAAAAAAACAATTTATCCCCCTTTTCTCCACCTTGGAGGGGAATTTCCAAAAAATCCTCTCTTATTGGTAGCCTACTCCTCCCAACAAACACACATGCCAAATTTCAGCTCTTTACTGCCAGTAGTTTCGGCTGTGCGTTGTCTGTCAGTCACTCAGTAACGGAAGAGTTTTATATATATATAGATAAATAATTTCCATTCTTTAACTCTTTTCTATTCTTAGCCATTTGAAATAAAATTTATCCCAAATAAAATTTAAAATCCATTTTATTCTTTAAGATAAACTTCAAAGTCAAAGTCAAAGTCAAATATGTTTATTTGTGACACATAGGTATAATGTATGTAGGTACAGTACATGGTGTTAATTATAAAATATCGACTCACTATGCGTTGCCTTGCTGAGCATACAAATATTGTTTACCAAATGGCGAACTGAAAAAAACTATGTTACAACAGTTTATAAGATATAACACATTACAACTTATAATTATCGGAGAACATGGTGTTAGGCACGGTTTGTTATTTGTCTTCTAAATATTCGTTAATACTATAATATGCTTTTTGTAGTAAGAATTTGTGAAGTGTTTTTTTGAAGAAGCTTAGATCTTTTGTAGTTATTATAGATTTAGGTAATTTGTTAAATATTTTTGGAGCCATTCCTAAAAAACTTTTAGAAAAAAGGGCGGTTTGATGGGTTTTTGATTTAAGTGCTCCTTGATGGCGTTTGGAAGATAGGGTTTCAAAGAGGTTATTGTTATTTTTAATAAACATAGCAACTTCATATATATATAATGACGGAAGTGTCAATATTTTCAAATTAATGAAGAAAGGTTTGCAGCTATCGGTGTTCTTGATCTGGCATATCGCTCGAAGACATTTTTTCTGGGCTTTAAATGCCATATCCCTATCCGTAGAGTTTCCCCAGAATATTATGCCGTATCGCAGTGTGGTGGAGACGTATGCATGATAAGCGGTAAGAACAGTGCTGCGACTGGCAACCTTGCTTAGATTATGTAAAGCGTAACAACATTGGTTAAGTTTTTTTATAACATGTTCAACGTGTGTCTTCCATGTCATATGCTGATCTAACCAAAGCCCTAAGAATTTTATATTTTCAATTTTAGAAACAATGTTTTGTTCAAACGAAATAAGAGGATTAAAAGGATTTGTTCGTTGGTTGAAGTTCATGATGTGGGTTTTTCTAAAATTAATTATTAAATTGTTATTTGTCAACCATTGAATTATTAGTTTCAAACTATTATTTATTTCATTTTCGAGTGTGTCTATGTTTTTTCCTATAAATGTTGTGGTACAGTCATCAGCGAATAGAGTCATGGGATGTTCTATGGTTCTGGGAATATCATTTATATAACAAAGGAATAATAATGGACCCAGTACACTTCCTTGTGGCACGCCGTAATATATAAATCTCTGTTTAGAAAAGTAAGTTACTTCAGATTTTGTTTTAGGACAAATTTTTTCAATTTTTGTTATTTGTTTTCGGTTGACCAAGTATGACTTAATAAGTTCTAATACATTACCTCTGATTCCAAGCTTATTTAGTTTTACTAGCAGAACTCTGTGATCAACAAAATCAAATGCTTTCGTCATGTCCATGAATAAGGCTGAGACTGGTATTTTTTTGTCCATATTTGAGATAATTTTATTTACTAATTCGTAGATTGCCATATTAATATTTTTATTCTTTCTAAAACCATATTGTTCTTTGGTTAGAATATTGTTTTTTTCTAGAAAGGAGTACAGGCTATTATAAATTACTTTTTCAATGATCTTGGAAAATACTGGAACAAGTGCAATAGGCCTATAATTTTTCATGTTTTTTGGGTCATCTTTTTTGTATAGAGGTGTTATAACAGAAAGTTTTAAATTTTTAGGAAATTTGCCAGCATCTATACAGAGATTTACAACATAACTAAAAACTGGTGAGATGTCAACAGAAACGCTTTTAATTACGCGCGTTACAATATCATCGTAACCAGAACTATTGGTATTTTTTAGGGCAATTATGATTTTGTGGATGTCACACGGTACAGTAGGTGCTAAAAATATAGAATTAGGGTTGGAATTTATGAATGTAGGTTTATTATTCGTATTTTGGTTATGATGGTTTATTGGTAAAACTTGATCAATAAAATAGTCATTAAATAATTCGACAATCTCATTTGGATCGGTGGTACATTTGTTATTATTTGTAAGTATTTTTGAAGGGTTTTCTTTTGGGTAATTTGTTTTGGTTGAGTTTATGACTTTCCAGGTTGCTTTTACTTTGTTGTCAGAATTGGTAATGAAGTAGCTGTTTTGCGTTTTTTGAGTTAATTTAATAATTAATTTTAGACGTTTAGCATATGTATTAAATGTGTTTTTATTGGCTTTATTTGGCTGATGTCTAAATTGCCATAACATCTCACGTTTACGCTTACAACATAGTTTTATACCTTTAGTAATCCATTTCGGAGTTTTATAACATACATTTTTTATTCTTACAATAGGGAAGCAAAGATCGTAAAATAATTTAAACAAGGTGTGAAATTCATGGAATGCGTCATCTGGGTCTGTACAATTGTAAACATTACTAAAACTAAGATTTTTGAGGGCATTCTTAAATTTAATCATATTATCTTGACAAAAATCTCGTCTGAACGTATACCAATGTGAAATAGTACAAGTTTTTTTGACAGGACATTTCATGATTTGAGCTGTATGGTCAGAAATGGCTAATTCTAATACTTCACTAGTACTGCCTCTAATATTGTGAATTATATTGTCAATACATGTACCACTATTTAAACGAGTGGGTTGCCTAATACTCAATTTCATGCGATAGTTATATAGAAGATACTCAAGTTGCTTAGATAACTTTGTATTTTTTAGGATATCAATGTTAAAGTCGCCACATATTATGACTTTGTTTTTGGAATTATTACATACTTTCTTTAGTATTCCTTCAAATTGATAGAAAAATAAGTTTAAGGTATCAATTTTGAATTTTGGTGATCTATAAATACATATAATAATTATATTGTGGTCGATTAATTCGATCGCACAGCTTTCTACAATGCTGGGACAGCAGTATTCTTTTACGTTAAGTATTTTGAATTTGTGTTTATCGTTTACCATAATACATGAACCTCCTCTTCGATTGTTTCTAACGTAGTAGGTTGCAAGCGTGTAATTTGGAATATGTAGATGTATTTCATCACCTTCTTTCATATTGTGCTCTGTTACGCAAAGCACGTCCACGAATTTATTATTGCAAGCAAGTTCATGTAGATGCAAACTCAATAAATCTGATTTGTTTATTAGGCCATTAATGTTTTGATGTAATACGTTAATATGATTATACAAGAAAAAAATTACTATTATTATTAATATTAGGGCTAACAATATTACCAACATCAGGAGAATAGTGTTCGATATATGACACATTAGTGATATCAGGATTTGAGATATTATCAGTGTTTAAAGGACTATCATGAAAATTTGCACGAACAATATGTTGAAGGTTACTAAACATATTTTTTATCCCATTATTATTTATTGCGCCAGTATGCTTTGAAAACATTGTGTAATCGTATTGTAGATCAAAATTGGAGTCAAATAACAATGCATACTTGTGAGATTCTATATCAAGGTGTAGCAGGTTATTAAACATTTCAACTCCTACATTATACATAAAACTAGAAGAATAGTAACTGAATTTATATGTAGGTAAACATAGTATAATATTTGTATGTTGTAGAGGCATTAATGTCTCGCGTATTTTTACAATTAAATCAAAATAATTATTTGTTCTACGAAAGTCTTCTTCTCCAATAAGAATTATACAGTAGTCATTCATAGTAAAGTCAGAAAGCTTTATTGATATGTTATTAAGTAGCTCGTTAATTCCTACGCATGGTATAAGGTAGTGACACAATTGATAACTTGGGAATGATTGTTCAGCTACAGACAAAATTTTATTTTCCTTATTGTACTTAGAATACAAAATCTCTTTTTTTGTTCATGCGGTACCTTATCCATATTAGATTCCGTAGTATGCGAGGAATTGTAATTCGGAGTTATTTGGGCGGAAATATTCAGTGTTGATGTGATATCTGCTGCTGTAGGGCTCACCAGACGATTCTTCTTGGGTGAACGTGATTTTCTGTTAGGAGTAGACTGCTTAGCATTTTGGTGACATTTCATTCATTCAATTTACTTGAAACGATAAAGTAAACTAAACCTGTAACGTAATCAGTTCATTTGCCCGTTTTGAGAACAATTTTTTATAAAAATAATACAGTTACACCCTCAAAGCTAAAGGAGTAAAACAATCAATACATCTTATCTTCATGAATAATTCAAAATGTTCTAAAAGGGATCAGTTCGCAAAGTAACTCTCCAAAGAAAAACATAATTTATACTGAGAATACAAAGTATACATGTACCTACAAAAGTATATAAAACATGATAAGAAGTAGATGAGGGAGAGGAACAAAAGAAACTTAGTACGAGTACGTTTAATTAAATCGCTCTAATATTATAGAGGCAAAAGTTTGCAAATATGTATGTTTTTTTTTAAGTGGGAAAAAATCATCCAATGACTTCTACTCTAGGGTAGAGGGTGATAGCGTGTCACACTTTTAGGCCCACTTGTATGTGCAATGGTGTTTTAGAGACATATGGAACAGAATGTAAAGTTCTGCAGTCAAGGAAGATTTCTGTTGGTAAGGGAGGATCCTCCTACCAGATGAGTTTTGTCTGGCTCTAGCATCTGCCCGATAGTTAGTTTCAGATTAGTTTTTATGTTCTGATGGCGCGTAGAATTATAATACTGCGCTGTTAATTTTTGAATTTTAGTTCTTATGTGGCGTGATAGATGTCGCTGCAGGGTGTTTGTCTGTTACTTCTTTACGCTCATACCTACGTCTAAATGGATTTGAATGAAATTTAGCTATTTCCTCGATATATATGTACGCCATAGGATACTTTCATCCCGGGAGTATATTTAATTTTTCCCTTGGAATCAATTTTCGTGTGGGTGAAACCGTTAGCAGAACCTAGTAAATTATAAAACAAGCTTTACATTAATTAATGCTCCTCCTAATTAAGATTCGTAAATAAATTTGCCGGTAGTCTTAAAATAATGAAAACTTGATTACTTTTAATCTTCATTAAGGACAGGTACTTTAATTGAAGTAAAAAATGTATCTTCTATACTTTACTGAAAAAAAAACTACTTATTTTAATATCGTTTTTAGTTAGATATTATTTCTTACTACAAACCCAATTCATAAAAATCTTTTATGAATTGGTTTTTCTCTTTGAAGTGTAAAAGCTCGCATTGACTTTTTTTGCTTTGCTCTGTAATCTGTCAAGCTTAAACATTGTCTCGATATTTATGGTTTTTATATTTCATGTTTTTTTTCAAGTCTTCATTATGTTTACTATTTGGTAGATTAAAGAAAGTCTACGGTCTAGTCTGGTTCTAGTCTCGCACCAATGGTACATTGTGGACATCGCACTTATACGTACAAAACATTTTGGTAATACTTTTGGAAATCCCAAAATTGTCCACGAATATTTGTCATAATTGATAAATTCATAATGGAATCAATAATTACAATTCTTAGTAGAAAATACTTCGCGCAGTTTTCTTTCATTTCGATCGTCATTCATTCATTCCTAATCAATAGTTTGTGTGTTTGTGTGTATCTGTATTTCGTATAAAGAATGACATTTTGGGATTTAAACCAACGCTAATAACTTTGCTATCTATGAATATTAATTGTTGAGACTTTATATATATAAGATATATATAAGACCTATTTGTACTAATTAGAAATTAGTAGTGTACGTTTATTATCAAATTTTCTTCACAGTTCTAAAAATGCTTTGTTTAACGTAAATTCTAAAGTAAATCTCAAACGCCAAGCAATCACAATTTTAAACCATCTCAAGTTCCTCCAAGTGTTAGCTTAGCATTTCGAGAATGCTGATAGGGAGACTCTTCGCACGCCATCAGGCACCTCGCAATCAAAACATTCCGGTCACGTGTTCTACAAAGCGTCAACTCCAGGCCATGAGCGGTCCCCTCAATTCGAACTGCTTAATGAAGTTACACTGGGATCGACGGAACGCCTTCGAAATATCTAACGTGAAACTTGCATGGATTTGCACTGTCAATTGTTTTGTTTAGAATATTGTGTAGGCTGTATGTATAAGCTTCTTTTATTTGGCTTATGCTTTCCCACTATTGGGTAATCCTTCCGAATTTTCTCGAACCACCTTGAACCAGTCTTTGCGATGGCCATCTGAGTCGGTTCACTCCATCTTCCAAGGTCGACCTGGGTGGCATCGTCCATTCTCAGGTGTACTTTGTGAAGACTTACCATTAAGCATGTGGCTAATGTGACCCGCTCAATTTCATTTCAGCCATTTTAGTTTGTGTTTTAATACTTTGTTAGATAATAATTTCAAAATCAAGTGTTAATGATATTATAAAACTATAATCAAAATATAAGTCATGACCTTTTTTTTTTCTGGCTGTCCCATTTCTAGGCAAAGACCTTCCCCAAGTCCTTACAGACATTCTTTTGACAGTCTCAAATCAGTCCTTGCGTAGGCGTCAAGATTATTGCGCTTCCTCTATCTGAGCTGGCCACGAGGGCGTTTTCCTTCTGCAGGAATTCACTTCATGGCAGTGCTTGCCAAGCGGTCTCTGTACATGCGGCTAACGTAACCAGTAAGCTTAGCCAAGTTGTTATTCTGCAATCGTTAACGTTGTCGAAAAGTGATGAAACGTATGGGAATGACGTCATCTCAACGTAAAGTCGCGTGGTCAGACGAATAGACAATTCGTAGCCAAGTTCACATCATTCAAAATCGTTTCTACAATGTTTAACGCTACATCCTTTGTTATACAAACGCTACATTGTAGAACGAGCGGCTGACTCAGGCGCGCCAACATGGCTACCAACTTATCGTTTTCTACAATTGCTGTCACCAAGGCGTTACCGATTAGAGAACGGAATTCGACACAAACTGGTTGTAACTTGGCTAGGGGGGCTGCTTAATCCCATTTGAGACTGGCAGTTTAAATAAAAATGATGATCCATTAAAATAAATCGAATCAATTTAAGAATCCGAAAAGCTATCCGATAGCTGGTACGCAAAAATGCTGATTAGCATATTATAGTCGGCTAATATATATAATGTTATATATAATGTAATATATATATGTATAATGTTAACACTGTTGGGACTCAGGCCTCCTCTCTAGGAGAGGGAATGGGCCGTAATCCACCACGTGGTCCCAGTGCGGATTGGTCACACGGTGGATGTCGCATGTTTTCGAATTTTTGGTTCTTTGGACATGCCGGTTTCCTCACGATGTTTTCCTTCACCGTTTTGAGAGCAGTGGTGATGAAATAAATTACACAGTGTAATGCTTAATATAAGGTTTGAACCCGAGACCTACAACTCGTAAGTCGGGGCCGTTACCACTCGGCCACCACTGCTCTTAAAATGCAGATTAATTCATCCAAACCCGGTCCTTCCACGAAAAAAAGAACAACCTATTTTTATATATGTCATAGGGCTTTTTTTGAATTACGTATGTAAATAATTGTAGGAGAGATGTATTGCCAGCTAATCCTATGCCCATAATTTAGATGTCAAGCAAAAAAGTTGTAAGAATCGTTACAGCTTATTCTGATTTCTTTGTAAGCTCTGAATCGGGATTTTGTGTTAATATCGCGGTCGTGACAAAGAAACTCATTTCGTGTATATTTACTTATGTATTTTTTTTACAAAAGTAAGTTACAGTTAAATTTTAGATTGTGCAATACATATAATAATTTTAATATTCGGTGACCCGTTTTACTAAACACTCTTATTTTTCTTGTCCTTATTCTTACATCATTTATTGTGCTAAATTATAAAAAGTCCCCCATCGCCCCACCGTCTGTCTGTCTGTTCGTAATAAACTCAAATAATACTGACCAGAAAGCTGGGCTTTTCTTCGGTCAACGAATCAGCATTGCCATCCAGCATGGCAATGCTGCCAGCGTTCTGGGCACTTTTCCGATTGACATCGATGTGGACGAATTTTCAAAAAATTCGTCCACATCCCTCTGAGGTCCCTTTTTTACCCGTTTGTACATATTATTATTTTAAGTTTGTATATACCTATTAATGTATAGTGATGATATAGTTAAGATGTATATAATAATACTGAAAAGATTTTCATACGGTTTCCACCAATGCATAGTAAAGAAAAGCCAGGAATTTCAAAGACTTTCTAACACCCATACGGAGCTGAGGTGGGTTGCTACTCAATTTATAATTGAGGATTTCTAAATGGGTCAGTATAGTTAAAATACATCAACAACAAAAATTTTTCTTACCATAAACCCAACCTTTCGATTGATGGAACAAAAATATAATAACAATATATTTTATATCATCCCAAAAGTGCGAAGTTCCTTCCCAGAGTCGCCATTTTTTTCCACTGTTTTTATCGTTTTCCGCCTGTCGGACTAGAATCGTAAACTGCGAATGTTTTTGCTGCTGAACACCTTTTCCTGAATGTTTTTTTTTTCATGGCAACACTAGAAGAAGGAAATCTTCGTCAGCGAAATAAACTTCAATTCTTTTTGTTGTTTAAGTTTCTTGTAGCTCAAGTAGTGCTAATTTAGAAACTGCTTCGCTTTTGTTTATAGCTTCGTTTGCTTCGTCTAATAGAGCTTTTGTAGTAATAAAAACAATAGCTGTAGTTTAAAGTAGTTCTAATTTTATTCGAGTTTACAATGTATAAAAGTACTACTGAGACTTTGTCCGAGATGAGTCGGTTTGAATGACGTTACATCTTGTGTACTAAGTTACGGATTTGTTACTTTGTTCTTGTCTATCATATAGTTTATCTTCAGCTAAGTCCACTAGATTTGAACTCGGTTATTGAGGACCTGCGTTAAGCGGAAGATGAGGATACTGTCGCACCTCCCCAGCCAGTTCTTAAAGAGGGGGACTTTTGGTATCCCCAGTTCTGACTACCCATCGAAAGACGTCCACTGTTGGTTATAAGCCTCCCTTAAGTGTCACAACGAACGGTCCAGTGCTTCTTGTATCCATCGGATTCTCACGATCACAACTCTCCAGGTCATACATACACCTTGTTGCCTTCAACGCGTGTTTTCCAGTTCGCGGTCGCCACTTCAGAACTTTTTGGACCCATCGACCATCTGTTCTGGTACTCACCGGTTAAACTGGAAGCTGACCCCACCAGAGACAGATAGATGAATCAATTTTTCTAATTAATAAATTGAATTTGTAACTGTAAACTCTCAGTAAAAGTTAATTGTGAACCAGAAAAGTTATTATTATTATGGATATGCTAAATAATTTCATTTTCATGTTTAAAACAACTCAACAACTCTATAGAGCAATCAGTACGATATGAAACTTATAAATGTAATAAAGTAAAAAAGTTTTTGCGGTAGCAAACTTAGATGAGGGAATGGTGGGAACAAAATTTAATCAGGATCGACTTACAGACCTCCAAGGGTTGATAAGGTTTTATAGATTCGTGCTGTTATGAAGTTCTTAGCCTCAAATATTGGGTAGTATGAAAGTTTGATCAGTCATTTTGACGGTCGTTTCATTTTCATTTGAGATCAGGGTTGTTTTTACTGTTTCATTTTATCGCCATGATACGCAGGCATTTCTTAGGTTTTATTATTATTATTTTACTAAGTTTTGCCAGCATCTTCGCCCGTGCAAAAGTAGGTTCTTCTTTATTAACTTTGGATCTCCGTTTCATACCCTTGGCGGGTCAATTTTAAACTTTACTTACTTTCAGTAAGTAGTAGTAGTAGTCGCTCTTACTTACGTCATAAAACAAACCTTGTGCAAAATTTCACATTCCTATGCCCTGTAGTTTCTGCTTTTATATAGATATAGATTTACCGTCAAACCAGTCCTCCTGGTACGCTTCTAGATAATTTTGCATCTCTTTCTGGGCGGTCTCGATGGCGCTTTTACTTTGCAGGAAATGAGGCGGGAGAAGTATGTCTGGAAAGACTTAAGGGAGGCTCTTGCCCAGCAAAGGGATTGTATAGCTAAGGGAAAATGCAAAGAGCAACTGACTGTCGAGCAATGCTTGCCGCGCCAAAGACGACTCAAGCTCGAGGGCGGACCTCGAGCTTGAGTCGTCTATGGCGTGTAATATTACTCGAAGAACGCCTCTAAGAGATAACTGCACCGCCTTAGGGGCCTTGCAGGGCCTATGCCTGTTAGGGCCACTGTAATTTTGGAAAGATATATTGTGATCGTAGAATACAAAAGGCAAATAAAGGACACAGGTGGGTTTTATTCAGTTAAGTTCTGACACTCTTTCTCGCTTCACTCACAGCGGGTAATCAAATATCTTCTTTATTTGATTATTTTCCACCCCGAAAGAAAATTGTATTAGATGCGTGCTAAGTAAGTGCGTAGTATTTGGGAAAAGAACTATGAAATTGAAGTCTCAAATATAAATTTGTGTATATTCTATCCTTTGGGAACGACAAACCGATATTTTGCGGTCCAACGATCATGATATAAAAACAATCGCGTTCAATCCACCTTTGAATAAAGTATGCCTGCTTTACTTCTCATTCTGGTTCAATAGTCTGTGAAATCAAATATTTAGATAACATTTTCTAGGGATTGTATTGGATTTAACAAAACTGATAAGTTCTTTGCTCCTTACGATCTGCTGAAAAACTAAGCCAACTATCGCAAACATTCTCGAAATCAGATATCTATTGATGTACTCGTTAAGGTAAAACTTCAAACTCTTGAGCATTGACGTCGAATTGTTCGCCTGTTTGTTTTCTATCAGTCGCATTTCAGGGATAGTGCATACTAATTGTATACTATACTAGCTTCTGCCAGCGACTTCGCTTGCTTGAAATTTCGTAGCTCCACACAAACTTTGGACCCCGGATTTACCCCCTTAGGATTGGAGTTTAGTAAAATCTATTCTTAGTGGACGGATTTCATTACCCAATAAAGAACCTACCTGCCAAATTTTAAGTTTGTAGATATTATATTTTCTGAGATTTTGTGATTAATCAGAGTGAGTGGTATTTCGCTTTTATATCTATTTAGAGATTCCGCAAAGGCTGTTCTATCATTGGATCTCTAGATGTACAACTATACGCCACCGGTATATGGTTGACTATCCAATCATACGCACAATACCTTATGGGAACATATTCATTGTACCTGCAGCTTACAGCTTAGCTGCAAGTACAATGAATGTGTTCCCACTACTGACTTACAACCTAAGAGTCTTTAAGTCAAGAGTGGTGAGGTTACTTCTTTGTAAGCAGGCTACATTGTCAAAAAGTGGTTATATTAAAAATACTGTGTCACAGTTCCACGAAATCTCTTACTGTATTCTAGAAACTTTCATCTCTACAACTGTGCCAAAATTATCACTTCAATGGCGAATAGCGATAATATATCTAGTACGTTGTATTATGAATTATGCATCTGCCCGAAGACGGCAAGCCTTATTAAACCGCCAGTAACCCCGGGCTTACAACCCCGCTGTAACCTATAACGTTGAAATTTATTGGCTAATTTTCCTAGCACCAAAAATCGTAATTACGCGTCCATAAAACGTGATAAAAACTGACAGATTTATTAGTACTTTAATTAAACTGTGAATTATTAGAGATGGTGGCACGCAGTGATGGAACTTAGCACGTTTCGAAGCTGTTCAAGTTAATAAGTCGACGTAATGGAATGATTAGGTGAATCATGAAACGGAATTCTAAAGCTTATCCAGAAATCGAAATATCATCAATATAAACCAAATAAAATCAGCAGAACACTCCTAAATATCAGTGGGCACTGTAGCACATTGTTCATAGAACAGATGGCCAAGGGGGCTGAAAGGTTCTAAAGTGGCGACCACGTACCAGCAGACGCAGCGTTGGAAGGTAAAGTCACTGGTGAACTTGGTGAGAGTCGAGGGAATTAGATGGATGTAAGACGCGCAGACCAGTTGTTGTGGTGACACTTGAAGAAGGCTATAGTCTAACAGTGGACATTTTTGTTTGAAATGATAATGATAGTGAAGTCATTGAAACAACTAAAAAAACTAAAGACAAAGATGACGATGCGGTACACTGTAAACAATCTATGGGTCATACTGTAGATGATCAACAACACGCTGTATCAAGTGAAAGTGTCTAATATTGGTACTTAAATAAAACCAATGTTATTTTTAATCGATTTTCAATCCAACTCTAACTGAAGAAAACCAAAAACATTACGATGCAGATTTATAAACTTACATTCGACGAAAACAACGTGTTTCGAATTTCTTCAACCCTATTACCGAAAGACAAAGCGTAATTTGGTTTATCTCGACAAAGTTACTTTGCACTTTAAAAACGAACACGAGACCGACAATTAGAGTGAAAATGGGACCTCGAGAACCGCAAAACCGAAGTTTGCTAGCGTTCAATGAAATCCGGATATTCTTTTTTTTTGTATTCTCTTTAAAGCTGGAGCAATATCGGGGTGAATTTAAATTTTTCACTCGATGAGCAAATCTTTATTGACACGACTAAGCTGATATCGCCTGGGGCAATGTTCGGTGCAAAACTAGAACTTGCCGTTGTTGTGTGAATCCAATATTTTGAAAGAAAAATGATATCTAAGTTTATTTTTCTTACATATTCAACGTTTTCGTTTGGTAATAAAGTAAGTAAGTAAAAATAAAAATAACCCTTTGTGTGTCCGAAACGTGGATTCACGCGAGACACAATAACTTTTTAATTGTGTCTCTAATTACGGCATACGAAAGGTTAAAAGTCCAGTGTTTGTAATTCTTTTTTTAATTGAATCTAGGTTGATACTGGTTATTTATTTATAATTCTTATTACTACACTGTAAGCAGCTGCCAGCGGCTTCAGCCACGTGAAAGTAGAAGATAGACCCAAGGAAACTGCCCTCGGGATAAAAAACTAATCCAGGTTTACACGTCTGCCCAATTTTATCAATAGTGGCTTTGGCCACGTGAAAGCAAAGAATATGTAGCCAGAAAGTAAAAAAAAATAGAGATTAAGAGAAATTATAACACAAACAAAAATATTTAAATACAACGCTACTAATCGTTCCTCTTTATGATATTTAGTATGACAAGACAATTTTTTTTTATATATCGGCTTGAACACTTTCTCACCTGACGGTATGCGATAATGTGGTCGACAAAGTAACACCACAGATTACTGAATAGTTACTACGTAACAGATACTTCACTCAGTAGAAAATTTCCAATACCTATTACGATAATTGCCTACTCCCTCGCGTCAACAACCACTGTATGCTAAAATGCGCCTAAATGCTCAAGCGTACAGCAGTGATTGCTTCGCACCGCGCGATTCCACAGTAATCGCAGGGCTGCCTCTTCGATAAAATTAAATTAACATAACTTTTTATCTATGTTATTGAGAACTGTGAATATGTTCTGACTTTTATGTGGCAGTTAAAAATTTTATCATTTATAAAATATTTAACCAACTTAAAAAAAAGGAGGTGATCAGACATACAGGCCAAACTGAGAAGTTTGACTTGTATGGTTTGTAGGTATGTTTGTGCGCGATAATCTCGCGTTTGGCTAAACCGATATCGATGCGGTTTTCAGAAAAGGATTTGTTACATTTAGGAGAACGTTTTAAAATAAGTATAATACTTCTTAGTTTGATGATGATCTTCGGAGATGTTCACTAGAAATGAAAACAAAGCCTTAAAAAAAGTGAACCGACTTCAAATAAAGCACTAAGCCGTAAGAAATAATTTGTTTTTTTTTTATGTTAGTGCTAACAGCTGGTAATTACGAATCGAAAAAGCACCGACATCAAAGAAGAAATTATTTCTTACGGTTTAGTGTTTTGAAGTCGGTTCTCTTTTTTAAAGTTTAATATATTTGTAAGTTTGTTTTGTTTTAGATATTGGTGCTGACTGTGGAAGAAATCTAGATAAAACATAATTATAGACATCAGTGTGTAGGTAAAATAAAAAAAATCTTTAAAGTTACACGTGTTTTACTTTTATATAATTTTTTATAAATTTCTTACCTTTTCTAAATTCTCGATTATTAAATTTTAGTGTAGAAAAAATCGGCATCGTAATACGCGTACGAACGAACAGCACTATTAAAATTGAACGGCGTGCGCGCGCTTCGCTTGCGAAAACCGCACTGAATTTGATCCGCCGGCGGAACGAGACCGCTCGGCTGGGCGGTAGGCACTTATAGCGCGCAAGTACATGGAGTGACGGAGGCCTGGTAACACGCTTGCCTTTATGTCATTTATTGTCTATATGTAATTTATTCACTCTTGACTTAAAGACCTACCTATCAAGAAACACAGATTGTGGAAGGTAATTCCACTTCTTAGGTGTACGCACTATAAATGTGTTCCCATAACGGTGACACCGGTGGCGCATCACTAGAGGTCTCAGAGCTCGCAGGTCGCAGAGCGATGATAGAACGGGCTTAGCGGTATAAAGTAATAATAATACAGAGTACATCACCTTATCCCAAAGCCTTTTAATTTACTAATGGACGGACCGTTAAAAATAGAATGAGCGTTAATTACTCTTATTAAATTTTAATATCAATATTAAAGTTAGCCCCAAAATTTTATGTTCGTCGAGCCAAGGGCTCAAGGGTTTGTAATAAATCTATCACTCCAGTTATTCCTAGTTGTTTAAATACGAACTTTACGCTTCAGATTTTTAGGTTCATTTCTCTTTATTAAATGAGATTTTTACCAACCAATTAAGCATTGATGAGTGCGTTTAAACAAGTACCTACGAATCGTGATTTAAATTGAACTGATAAATTTTCGAGTAAGTATTGAAGTACTCTGTGAACATAAAATAATAAGTTTAGGTAAATTAATAAACATCTAGTTGCTAATGTGATTTACCGAGTTATATTATTTGGTAGTAACTTAAGTTGCAGTGGATAGGGCAAATTGCTTGCAGAACAGATGGTCAATGGATGCGGAAGATTCTAGAGTGACTACGTTTCGAAACACGCAGCGTTGGGAGGATGATGGTAATTATTATTTAGTAGAGAGGTCTGTTATGTGTCAGTTGCTAGCTTGTGACTATCTGTTAAAGACTGTCAAATGACAGCCGGGTTCATCGGCTCTATATGCTTTCCGAGGTATAATGGTGTAGTCTCGATATATTAAAATGATCACCCACCCAAAGACTGACCTCGGCGATCATTGCTTAACTTAATTTGACCCGTGCGTCTGTTATTAACTTTTAATATTTTTTTAAACAAATATAAAACCTTAAGATCAAAATAATTGATGTCTAAAGAAAGAAAGAAAGAAAGAAAGAAAGAAAGAAAGAAAGAAAGAAAGAAAGAAAGAAAGAAAGAAAGAAAGAATAATATTTTATTTGGCATACACACTCGTATTACACACAATGTAGTAACAACATGTAAACACTAATAAATTATTATATATAAAAAAAAAAGAGACAACTAACAATGTGTGTCTCACGGCGGCGCCAAATAGGTCCAGTTCAGCAATAATGCCAGACAACTACATGGTAGTTGCCAGACGCTGGTTTTCAACTGAACCTTATTTCGAGTGTACGGTAACTACGGTTGAAAATTGGTTTATTTTGAGTACTATGTCTAAAGGTTAATTACTTTAACTTTTATCTTTTACTGAACAATAAACAATTGTCATTGGTTAGTGTCAAGTTGTATGTTGATTAAAATAATTTGAGACTTTATCAGGCATTTTTCTACGGAATTATAATAATTAAAATCATCAACCAGTTACTTTATGTTACTAATAGCCAGTTTCTTCATCTAAAGTAACAGCCAAAGTAACGTCATAAAGTAAAAGTAACGGTCAAATTCGTTTCTTCACAATTTTAACTGTTGGTTTAACTGTTACTTTTGCCTTTAACTTTTACTAGTCATTAGGGGGCTGCTAAAGCTAAAGTCAGTGTCGTTTTGATAAAGTAGATTATTTAGGTTTCACTAATATGTTATCACGAACTTCGTACAGTTGGTTGAGGAGGGTTTCAAAGGAGGAGGCCGAACGCATCAGGCAACGGCGTTATCGCCGCCGCCGTCGCGCGTCGCCGAGATTCTGATCCCGATTTCCGGCCAACGTAGACGCGGGCTTGCGGACAGTGAGCAATGGGTAGCTCGCTGTCCGGCCGTCCGGTAACTGTCCGGACCAAGCCCAAGTCGTCGACGGCGCGCACTGTTCCCGCGCGCCTCAAGGAGTTGTCAGCAACAGCAGGGACCCAGCCGGGTCGAAGCCTACTAGGGCCAGGGTTATCCGAAAGGGCGCTCGAGCCCCGGTATGAAGGCTAGAAGGAACGGGGTGGGTCTTTTAGTCAGTAAGAGTCTGACACTATCTCCCGCTCCGCCCAAGGGCGGGGGATGTCAATGCATGATTTATCCCACCATAAATAAAAACTTCGTCCAGTGAAAGTTCAAGTTCATCAGACGATGAACTTATCGTTAGTTATTTAACGCGTAGACGTAAAAAGTTTAATGCTCGCAAAGATCATTTCGTATGGGACGACGCTGATTTTCTGTTCCGATACAGAATTTCAAAGGAAACAGTTACATACTTCAGCCTGTTGTTACAAGATAAACTGACGCCAACCACAGAAAAGTAAGTTTATTTTAGTTTGTATTTAATACGACTACGTTAAATTAACTAATGTACAGTACGGCCGTTCTATCATGGCGAGTGTGAAGTTAGGCTCTGCGACCTTTAGCGCTTGTGTACCTAAACGTATAAAAATAACGGTTAAAAAAAATGCAAATAACAGTTGTTAATAGCAATAACAACAACTAATAGCATTTATTTTTTTAAATCATTTATCATTTCATTCATCTTATGTTATTATTTATCAATTCAATTCTAAAAACATTCGTTCATTGGCGTTCATATCCTCCTCCTTGCGTCGTATTCCTGAATGCTGAGGGTCGTGACCTTTCCCTGCTTCATCACTTTAGCCTTTATGATGTTCTTCCATCTGTTTCTGTCTCTGGCGGTGTGAAGGGCATTGTACATCGTAGAGTCAAGAGCGGTTCGGATCTGGTCGGACCAACGTATTGGGCTGCGCCCGCGAGGTTTTTTCCCATCCACTTTACCGGTCACAATGATCCTTTCGAGGTTGCCACCGTCCTTTCTTGCAATGTGACCGAAGTATTGCAGAACCTTGCGAAGACACTCGGACGATAGCCGTGAGGCGATTTTAAGTTCTTGTAAAATGGATACGTTGGTCCGAAATGCTGTCCAAGGGACACGGAGCATCCTTCTCCAGCAACACATAAAGGCGTCGATGCGTTTGCGGTCTGCAGCTTTTAGCGACCAAGTCTCAGCGCCATACGAGAAGATCGAGAAGACTAGTGTCCGTACCAGTTTGGTTTTGGTCTTTACGGAGATGTTGCGATCCCTCCAGACTTTACTAAGCTGAGACATAGCGCTCTTAGCCATGCCAATTCTCCTGCGAACTTCCCCCTCGCACGACCCATCGTTACTAATATTGGAGCCCAGGTAAATAAAGTGGCTTTCGTATAAACAGAATCAAATGACATTCGACTTTTTGACACTACTTGACAGAAGATATTGCGATGTTGTCATGCGTAAAAAAAGCTCCCCACGTTTTTTTGGGATAATTATGCCGTCTGTGTTATGGTAACTCTATTGACTTTTAGTTTATAGTCTGTCTAATAAGTTAAACGACTTGGGTTATTATTAGGATTTAATGAAATCTGATGTAGTCAACACGGGTTCAATAATCAAGGATGATTAAGAGATAGAGATCATTATTTACTAACAAAAGAACCTTTTAAAAAGTATCGAATATAAATATTTTTTAAATGATTAAATATTATACGAAATTCCCAAGTCGGTTGACTTATTAGACAGACTATAGCTGTTACTTGGATGAAGAAACTCATTTGCTATAATATCAGTAATAGTCAAGTAAAAGTTAATAATTTTACTGATAGTTTTAGTTGTTGATGAAAAAACTGGCTGTTAAACACTATCGACTAAACATTTGCATATCATGCGTTATTTATTATTATATAAATAATAATTGAAAACATTTTTAAATAAAAAAAATTGACAACTTTTAAATCAATGCAACCTTCTTAGTTCATCTAACACTACTGAATGGCCATTAGATGAAAAAATAATTTAAAAGGGTTAACTTTGACACTAATCTGCAAAATACAAAAAAAAAATCTTAAGAAAATTTGGCTGAATTACGCGGGCAACCCAGAAGTGGATGCTCCTTAACACAATCTCAAATTAAATTAGATACAATTCCCAAGAGCAACGGAATCGCGAAACAATTTCCTAAAGAGCGCTTAATAAATATCTCTGTAAAGTTCTCAACTTACTGTTCACTGTTTAATATCTACTAATTCATATTTCAGGTAAGATCCAGACGGTTTCCAGAAACTTCCTCTCAGACTATTTCCAACTTTTGTGAGTCCGATTGTATACTTTCATAACGTTATTAAATTGCATGCACACACAGTCCAGAGTACTTACTGATATTACTCTACTTTAGCATA
The DNA here is from genome assembly GCA_929112965.1 of Mythimna albipuncta. NCBI lineage: Eukaryota > Metazoa > Arthropoda > Insecta > Lepidoptera > Noctuidae > Mythimna > Mythimna albipuncta. Next base: position 18,210,795 of record OV815969.1, read on the forward strand.
TTACTTTGCGCTATTTGAAAATACTGCGGCCATTGAAAAGTATACGTTTGAATATATCATTCCGTTTTCAAATGTTTTCGCGTGTCATGTCAGCTGTTTGTTGGGTATTACGTTTCTAGAAAACGGTTTTTGTTTTAAAAACAATCTCGCTGAAACTGATGCGGTCTTGTATTTGAAAGTTTTCGTGTTCAATATTCTAAAATTCTGGATATATTTCTTCGTATATGTTTGACAGTTTGAAATAATAAAACTTGTCTGTGTTCTAAGGTTGGTAACTGTTGTAATATGATTCTTTTATATTTTGCCTGTACGATTGAAGAAAATTATCCCCAAGGAACAAATTTCGAGGATAAAAAAAATCTACGTGCTATTCCATAGTCTACCTGTGTACTAATTTTATCCAAATACGCTTAACCGTCTAAGCATTAAGTAACAAACATGCACATACAGAGTTTTATAATATTAGTAGGATATCTTTGTTTATCTATTTATCTAACTAATAAGCCTATTATATATCCCACTTCTAGGTAAAAACTTGTCTCTTCCTTTTCCAAACAAGACTGTCTTCTATCAACGGCCATTGCAAGCCAGTCCCCCCGGTAAGAACGTAAATAGTAAGGGAACGTATGGAAATATATTCATTGGTTCATTGGTGGTCTACCATTGTTCCATATTTAATCCAAATTTAAACAATAAATACACACACGTGTATACCAATGTTCTTTTTTTAGTGTTAGCTTAATTACCACACATTTGACGACCTAAATTGTATTGTTAAAGAGGTAGAGCTATCTCTTCTTCTTCTTCTTCCTGCCCTTATCCCATATTAATTGGGGTCGGTGCGACATGTTTTTTTCTTCCATTCTGTCCTGTCATCCGTTAAACTATCACTAATTCCCTTTTCTTTCATATCACTCCTCACACAATCCATCCATCTTTTTTTCGGTCTTCCTCTCCCTCTCCATCCATCTACATGTATACTCAGAACTCTTTTAGCGCTTCATCTCTCCTCTTTACATGACCATACCAAGAAAACCGATAGGGTGTTTATATAGCTACATCCCTCTTTCTCGCACGCACGCTACACATTTTAATTCATTAAACCCCAAGCGAACGCCGGCGTTCGCGCACCTATTGTCTTACGATAGGATATTCAAATTTTGTAACTACCTACTACTAATGACCTTGTCATATAACTTTACTACATATATGTTATCTAAATACCAAATCCAAAACCGAATTTTCCTCTATACAAAACAGAATTAACTAACAAACTCGTTTCGGCTAACTTTATTAGTCCATTCTCTCACAAATATTAATGACCAAGTAGAGTCAAAATGCATATATTTTCTCGGCCTCTATAGTACTATTGTACCTATACGCAGCGGGCAGTAAGCCAAAATAGATACAAAGTTAGTAATTGCTTAGGAAGCCGTTTACATGAAATTTGTTCATATAAAATTATGTCTGAATATCGTGGTAAACAAGTTTTTATGGTAGGCATATCTTTAGAAAAATATGTACGGAAAAGCGGGCCTGATTCTTTGTATATTCTAGGTATATAATAGAAAACTTGAAGTACATATGTACTTATTTGGACTTCAAGTAAATCGGTCCAGCCCACGGACTTTGAATATTTGTCTACTTTAACCCTTCGAGCGCCAGGGGTTCATTGACCCGGAAAAATTCACTGGTAACGTAAGTCACAAAAAAAATTTTTTTTTTTTTGGATTTTTCTAGTAAAAACAAATAATATAATATTTATAGAAGAATATGTATAGAAACCAAAATTTTCGGCCAAATAACCTTTATACAAACTTGGGAAAAACACGAAAATTAGGCATTTTTCAAGGACATCCAAGTTGTACAGACGTATGTACAATCGGCGCTCGAGGGGGAAGACTACAGGAGTTAATCGCGAGTTTTAGAATACGCAAAAGTTCCCACTCCCGAATCGCAGCAGTAAACAGAATCAGAAAAATATATGTTATACTTCAAGATAAATTGTAAAAATTACTTAAAAAAAAGAAACAAAAATGATACTAACAAAATTTGACTGGCCTGTTGGTCTAGTGGTTAGTGACCCTGACTGCTATGCCGGAGGTCGTGGGTTCGATTCCCACCCAGGACAAATGTTTGTGTGATGAGCATAATCATTTGTTCTGTGTCTGGGTGTAATTTATCTATAATATGTATGTATCCAGAAATATATAAGTATGTTTATCAGTTGTCTAGTACCCATAACACAAGCTCTGCTTAGCTTGGGACTAGACTGCGTTGTGTGATAGTTGTGGAATATTATTATTATTATAAGCATAATGCATAGCATAACCTTTTAATGTTCCCACTGCTGGGATTTAAGCTTCCTTTCTAGGAGAGAGAACGGTCTGTAATCCACCACGCAGGCTCGGTGCGTGTTGATAAATGGCACCTGTCTTTGAATATCTATACCTACTAATATTATAAAGAGGTAAAGTTTGTTTTTTTGTTTGCGGAGGCAATCTCTGAAAGTGCTGGTCCGATTACTGAAATCTTTTCACCAATAAAAAGCTGTTATATTCCTGAGTGACATAGGCTATATTTTATGTACGTGGGCCAAGCCGCGGGCAAAAGCTAGTAACAAATATATCTCTCAATAAATAAAACTGAAGTCTTAGTAGATTTAAACGTCAATAACAAATGATCAGATCTCCACGAATCGAGTTTGTTTCATGGTGCTGACCAAAAAATGATTATTGAAGTAAAGGCAATTTTCTAGACAAATAATGATATTGGACTGAATTTTGTGAAAGGTTAGATGTTATTTACAGTGAAAACAAGCGTGGTAGTTTCCAGAATTGTGTGCTTCGAATTAAACATTCGTGTCTTATCAGTCTCTGTCTTATTTATAGTAATTTCTTAGATAGAATCATGTTTCTGGAAATGTGTCTAGAATGATAACAATAATAAACAAATCTAAATTCATGGCTTGTTCATTTAAGATTTTAGATAAACTGGTAAAACACTTCGTATCATATCAATATTATAAAGGTAAAAGCATGTATGTTTGTATAGGTGAATGTTTGCTACGCCTTTACGCTTACACGTCTGATCGCATTTGGATGTTTAGTACCAGTATAGCTTACGTCCTGGATTATCATATTATTTGTAATATGAACAAGTACTAACTTCATTCGAGCGAATCCATTATATATAGAGGCTAGTTTAACAATAAATTGAAAGCAATGTGTCAACGCACATCTCTTTCCTTACTTTGCTGGCGCCCGACGCTAATCACACCAATAATCGCTAATCGTACCTAATCGATATAATATAATTTTACACAATGCCATCTATTCCCAAACTAAGCAGAGCTTGCTGTGTACTTATATATTTCTAAATACATGCATAATTATTATTGACTAGTTTTTTTACGTTTTTTTTGAGTGGCATTAGGTACTTAAGTAATCGGGATGAATTTTACGTTTTTTTGAGTGGCATTAGGTACTTAAGTAATCGGGATGAAAGGTAGCCTATGTTCTTTTCCATGTCAAAGGCTATATGCATGCCAAATTTCATCCAAATCCGTTCAGCCGTTTTTGCGTGATTAAGTAACAAACATCCAAACATCCACCCTTTCAAATTTATAATATTAGTTAGGATAAAATAATTACACCCAGATACAGAACAAATGATCGTGCTCATCACACAAACGGTTGCCTGGATGGAAATCAAACTTACGCCGTCCGAGATAGCAGACAGGGTCACTGGACCAACAAGCCAGTCAGTGAGATCATAGCATGACCTAAGCCTCTTCATTTCAGGCGAAAGCCTCCCTCAAATGTCGCCATAACCATCGTCACGCACCACGCGCCACTCCTACCACATAAATATACATTGTAAGCTCTTAAGTATTCAATGACATCTGAATATACCAGCAATCCTCGAGAGGCTTTCAAAAGCAATATTGAATATGCAATATTTGTATCATTTCACACCACTCGAATAAACCGATACCAAGAAATTTACATTCTTTTAAAGATATCACAAACTTTATTGCAAAGATAATATATGTATAAGCGTGGTGCTACAGCCTTCGTACAGAGTAAAGAAAATAAGCGGGTGCTGAGGCGGAAACGAAATATCAAATATATTGGTATAAAGTAAGTAGTGATGCAATCGTTGATGGTGAGACGCACTAGTCCATTGAGAGCCTTGAAGGCACCTAAAAATTGTGGCTAATTAGTTACAAAATAAGGCACAAATAATCGGAAAAAAATCTTGACTTCTGATGAAAGTTTAGTAAGTAATATTTTATCATAAATAAAAAACAAAAAAAAATCCAACACATTAAAAAAGAAAACATAAATAATCGCTGATAAATTATCACTTTGTCAAAATCCTACGGGGTTAAACGTACCAATTCTAAAATTAAGCTACAAAAACTCACGATGCACTGTGGCCACCCAACCGCGCCCGTAACCTCTCTCGCCAGCACTCTGGTACCATGGTAGATGCCTAAAAAGATTCAACCGTGTGAAGAAGAATATACTTTTCAGCGCCGTATAACCTTTGGCGCACTTAAGTATATTGCTCTTATTAAATATTGATACGTTAAACGTATGAGCTTTTAGGCATGTTTTAGTATGAATGATGTTCATACATTTACATATTTTAGGGCGTGTGTGTGATGTTAAGAAATTAATTTTAAATGGTAATGTGTTCAAAAAGATTTAAATTCTGCGTGTGGTTACGTAATTTGTTTGATGAAGTTAAATCTTGAAATTGAATTTGATTATACAATTAAAATAATTTATAAATTATAATGATTAAAAATGATTTATTTTACAAACTTTTATTTAGTTTCACCTGTCCCGATGTTTGTCTGTCATCAAATCTTGCAAATTAAATTTGATCCACTTCCCGGCTACCGATTGAGCTGAAAGTTGCATGCATGTGTAAATCAGATGACAATGCAAAAGTATTATGACATAGAGCTGATCTGATGACGGAACCGGAAGGTGGCTATAGGAACTTGGTAGTTAAACGACACAACTCCATCGAGTTTGGGCTCGTATGATTTGTCTTGACGAGTATTAATTATATATAAGTATACCGAGCTATAAAAGCTTGTTATGAAAAAATGATTTTTATTAAAAACTTGTTTTAATAAATATCTGAAATCTATATAATCACTATATCAACCTTAAATCTATGGAAGAACATGATTTTCATCCAAAAATGTTTTATAACTCAATTTACTGCCTACTAAAAACTGTGTTCACCCAAATATAAAAGATATAGCACAGAACTCAGTCCTAAATACGTAAACCTTTCTCCAAATACGAATCCCAAACTTTCGTCCTTATTTAACTTTGTATATCCTTACTCAAAATGTACGTGAGAATATTTCTTATTTCAAACATTCTTCTTCAATCTCACGGGTACGATACGAATTTTCGTTGTTCAAAATGTGAAGGAAAAGCAAATCGTTGGTATTTTAAATTTGTTATCAGTACGTGATTGAACGCTTAGGCGAATTCCCGATAGATTTCTTGGAAGTTTGATTTAACACGTAGAAGATCAAAGGGTAACAAGTATGACGTACACGATATACAAAGAATATATGCAGAAGATCGGTTCATACAAGCATAAACACGAAAACAGGTGCACGCAGTTAGTGATACCATGCGAGCGGATAAACCCGAACGTAGCTAAGCTTTTCGGCTGAGTCTGCGTTCAAATTATGCGGAGTGATGTCTGTCCCGCATTTGTTAGGCTTTTTAAATTTTACAATTTTTATTTTAGATTCGGCATGTATTGCTTTTCACATCACCCACCTCGTCTTGTATAGCAAGCGAGCGGACTAGCAATTGTATTGGAATAATTAAGTAGTTACTAGAAGACTGATCCATTCAATTTTATCATTATATCATTAGAATTTAAGAAGACTGGCAAATTTTATCATATGTGTCGTACATTTAATAAAAATTTGTTTTACTTTAAAAATAAAATCGATGGTGAAGATAACACAAGTGTAAGTTAATGCGTTAGGGCGATCTCAAATGAATGCTTGTCACTTGAAGTCGCTGGTGTTGTGGCCAGATCTTAGAAAGTGATCACTTCCATAACATGGCCAGGTAAAACTGGCCAGATCGTTTCAGACGTTAAAGTTTATCAATCCTCCTATCTAACCATAATTTTGTAATTATTGATTTTAAAATGATACTTACCCTTGGAGTTTCTTGTCCGTTTTTGTCGATAGAGATCTACACTTCAAAACGTGCGAATACTTTCTTGTTTTGTGTGACTGACTGACCTTGACAATTCAAAAGATTATTAAAAAATGCCTGTAAATGATTTTTTAGAAATAAATAATTTGAATTTGGGTTTATAGAGTTGATCTTCTGTACTATTCTATCAAATAAGTTTAAAGTTCTTCCTCGGCAAATCGTCGATACGCCCTGTAGTTTCGTTGAGAGTGAATGTAAATATTTTCTCACTTTAGTTTGCTGAATTTGCTGTTAAGGGGTTTCTACAACTACTCAATTTGATTGATGTATCTATTTGTTTGTTGTATGGGTTTATGATGATGTTCATACGCTATTGATTAGTAGTTCTGTCTTTAATATGATGGTAGTATTTTGAGGGTTTGCGGGGAGAGTTTGTTGAGTTAAGCTCGCTTTTGTACTTAAATTGTAAAATTTTGGTCTTCTTCTGGCTAGACCTTATTCTATTTTTTTGGTCGGCCCTCTTTGTCTTCGTTTTTCATTTTGCACGATTTTGTCTTATGTCGGTGTATAGATAAGCTTCTCTAAGGTTTTCTTGGACCGTTGTCAATCAAGTGGAGGGTGGTCTTCCACACGTGTGCTTCGTAGTAGGCAGTTCTAGGGCAAGCTTCACCATATCATCATCTGGGCGTCTTTGTTGTCAAATATCGTCGTGATTGTCAAATATCTGTGTAAGTATTATGTTTAATTTTTATGTATGTCGTGCAGAACGATATTGAACTACAGAGTCTTTGTTTTGTTATTATTATGGTATCTACCAAAGGGTGTAACGCAGTGGCGTCATTTTTTATACGTCACGAGGCCAGAGTCATGTTAGAAGGAGCTGCGACCCTAGATGCCGGGGCAGTTTAGCTTGCAGAGTTTCAAGGGTCACACACCTCTAACATGAAACTGTCGGTTAACCCATGTATTCATTATTATTTAGTATAGGTACTAACAACACCATTGTGAAATATAAAAGTGACATTATAACTAATTGTGAACTGTGAAACTAACATTATAAGTAACTAGAAAACTCAAGTGCATAGTTATTAATAACCCATCAAAATGAACCCAGTACCACTGAATCAAAATGATGACGGTCATATCGCTCAGCCGCTCCTTGCGCCGTCATGTATAACTAGCTTCTGCCAGCGGCTTTGGCCGATAAAAGTAGGTTTTTCTATACTGGTTGGTTTTTTTTTTTAGACATTCTTTTTATCCCTTTAAGGGTGAATTTTGAGAGTTCCTCTCTTAGTGCTCACCTACGTCATGAAAGAAAACTTTGTGCAAAATTTCACGCTCCTATTCTCAGTAGGTTAGGCTGTGCCTTTATATGTCAGTCAGATAGTTTCTCCTTTTATATATAATTTAGGTTAAGGATAAAGAATGACGATTTTTCTTTTAGCTCTGGAATTAGAATGAAGTTAGGAACTATAATTAGATCTATACCTATTAGGATTCTGGACAGAAAACTGATGTTTAATTCCACTCACGAACCACATACATACACATGCCTTTAATTCTCTTTAGTAACAGTATCAGACGGTCAGTCTATTGAGAAGCACTCGGGCCGAATATTCGATTTGATAGGCTTTATGTTGGCCCGCCCACACCAATTATGCGTCCATATACTCCACCGTGAAGCTTATAGAATCGAATGTCTGGACCCTCCTTCTCTTAAATAAATGTGACTAAGCAGTACAGCCATCAAAGTGTTTGGTTATCTTGGTATTGTTAGAGAAAATTGTATTAATGAGATAGCGAAATTAGCCTTGATTACGGTATACAATATCCGACGTGACGGAACATATTTTCGCCTTTGTTTATCAATTTCGACTGGTGAGGGTTCTTGAACTGTTTTGGTCTTTAGTTTTTGTGTGGCGTCTTTCCACAAACCATGTCCCGCCTTCCATCATATGCTCGAATATTGGGCCAGGTAAAGAATTTAATCACGAAAACATTATTTATGCCTAGACAAAGAATATAATTACGGTACATCTACAAAAGACTGCAGTTTAACACGTTGACAGTGGTAATCGTAGTTCCATTCCTGCGGTACAGGGCGTTTAAGACCTCATTTAAAAACTATTATTTTGGCAGTAAGGGGCTTATTAGACCCCGTGACGTTTAAGAAACTAAAAGCTTTCATTTGGCTAAAAATAAAAACAACATTTTATTTTTTCAGTGCAGTTCAAGGTCAAAATTACCCTGTTTTAAAGTGGATACCCCATTGCAATTTGTTATGGCATCTTAGATATATATTCATTTCTTTCCTAAACTAGACAAAATTGAAGTTACGGTCTCTGCACGGCAGAAAACACTATGTTTTTCTTAGTCGCACCGCAAGAGAGATATATCGGTTCGTTTCTAAAAGGGAAACCCGGCCTTGGAATAAAAGGCAACGAAGGAACTAGGAATGGGTTTTAGTCAGTAAAAGTCTGACACTCATTCCCGCTTCTCTCCGCTTCTTTTCTTTTCATTGTGTATTTTTAGTTTATATGATTGTGTGAGGCACGAAGGGGCACGTTTTTCTTTCTTTCTTTCTTTTTCTTTCTTCGCCTATGGGTGGAATTGTTCATTGGTTCATTGGATGATTTCCCACCTAAAAAAAGAGAGATATATACGAGGCATATTAGTCCTCGTACCGCACTAAACGTGTCAAATCCAAGTTTGTATAACAGTTTACATCATATTACTAGTAGCAATTTATCAGTGTCGGTACTACGTGTGTGACTAACGAAAACATCGCAGTCACTTGTTTGTTTGCGGTTGATCGCGGTACGCGGTGGGGAGTTCCAGCTCTGTGTAGTGTTTATCCAATGGGACGTGTAAACATAACAAAAAACACTGGGCAAGTGCGAGTCGGCTTCCGCGCCGAGGATTCGGATTTCAAAGTTTTTATTTAGATGTTGTTAAAAATGTAAAGTTTTCAGACATTTACCTATATGCTATAAGATCGTTCACTTTGAATTTCAGGATTCTTGGTCAACGGGAAGTATCCTGTAGATTTTGATTTCCTAGCGAGTGTCAAAATTAAAAAAGATGCACAGCAAATATTCATAAACTAGACACTCGAAGAGTAGTAGACCAGTCGCCATAATATTTGTTCTAACGTCGTATCATTAAAAAAATGTAGAAGGGTCTAGTCGTCATCTGTGCCGCTTGAGTACAAGCTTGTTATTTCCATAGATAAACTTATAACGAGTTTAGAAGTAAACAAATTCAACTGTATAATAATCTAATTCCAGATAATGCAACTTCGCTAAAAAAATCTTTACGCACAATTTTTCGCGAAGCCCCCAAGGCCAGTAGCGCTAAACCTGCTAATAAATACAAAATTATTTCGAGGAAAACGGTTTGCTGTTTTTCGAGTTTCGTAACACATAATAGAAAGTAAGCAAAGGTTTTGGAACATTTAATTGGTTACGTTAAGAGCCTTGGACTCCCTACCATTGAAACTTCAAAGAATATAAAAAGGTGGTTCGTTAATTTTCAGATTTTATTCCGTTGAGAATATAATGAAGAGAAAAGAAGCAAAAATTGCGTTTCTTATAGCTCAGAGCCCTTGTTTTTCTTGAAATTTAAAGTAACGAAAATTAAATTTTATTTTAATGACTTTCCATTTTTTCTGTAGTAAGATCTGCTCTTAAAACCTTATGCCAAAATCTTTTTAACAAGGCTGTATCCATTTAAATCTTGGTAAATATGATCTTACAAACAGAACAGAAAAAAAGGAAGGTATAAAAATAGTACAGAATGATACAGTTAACTTGCTCTGAGCGTGTTCATATAGAAAGGGTTACCATGTTATCAGATAAGTTATTCTTGATAAAATAATAAACATCAAAATCATAATATCAAAAGAAAAACCATAGAAAATCAATGTATAATAATTGGAAAGGGACGAACAAAATAGTATTATTCAGGGCGCGATCTCCGAAATTTAATTGAAATGCGTAAATACTCGTACATGGGGTTGCTTCAGGAACCCTCCCTAACTTTCATTAAAATCGTTTGTCGCTCCCATATACCCTCTAGATGGTTTTTGCGCCTGTGTTTTGATTTTACAATGTGTTCATTACCTTTGTACCATTGTCATCAGTTGTTTTTACTCCTTCTTTGTCGAGACATTCTTGTTTTTTTTTTTTTCTAAAATAAATTATGGATACGTTTGCGTTTGACCACCATCTCACCTGATGATATACAATGATGATGACGTTGGAGCACGCTTGCCTAGAAAAAACCATTCGCTCTTAACTTAAAGACCCCTAACTTATACCTACCAGGAAACTCAGACTCCGGCAGGAAATTCCACTCCTTAAGCTGTACGCACAATCCATGTTGTCCTCAAACACTTTGTACGTGTGTATGGGTGAGATGTTTGAAATATGGGGCTTCCAATATAATTTGCCTTGTAATCCTTCTCCTTCCTTCTTCTTCTTCCTTCTCTGCTTCTCTTCTTCCATGCAGACCGAAATTTTAGTGCACACGCACAAAAGACTACCGGCAGACTTAATTTGATCAGTATGTTTTAAAGTTGGCCTTCTTCATCATTTGATGCCCTCCACTTTGCCCTGCACTAGAAGGCGCTCGTTGAATGATCTTGCTCACTTAGAATAATTAGATTGAAAACTACTTCTACAATAGCAGTAACTCATTTACTTTGTCATGTTCGAGTTGAAGCGTTTTCAAATTCGACGGTGTCTTTGTCAGTAACGTTCTCTTTATGGTTAGCTTGGATTTCGTGGGCTTCTTTTTAACTTTGTTTTTTATTGTCCGTATGTGTTACAACTGTTGTAACTTTTTTGAAACATTAAACTTTTTCATCTTTACGTTCAAACAATACCTTGCTTGAAGTAGATGTTTGTGTGTATGCAATCCAAAATGCTCATTCATCACTCCGCCATTCTGTAGCTATAAACTCATAGCCTCAACGGGAAACATGGAATTCCAAATTTCATCAGAAATTTTCGTCCCTTTTGAACCACGTGTCAATATTCGGTTGGAAAAACCAAAGGCTTTGTTCACGAATTCACTGTGCGTATCGGTATGCGTATAATATACTAGTGGTGGTCCTGTGGGAGTGTCGATAAATATGTATGTATTGGGATAGACGGCCCGCCACCTGGGGTTGCCATAATTGCGTTTCTACCCCAAATTATACATATTTATTTTTGAATGAATCCGTTTGTTTTGTTTGAATACGATATGATAAGTCAAATGTTGTTTTCTTTTTCGAAAGTGTGAAGCAAATGTGGATTTGGAAGTGAGTAACAGAATGTTGATACATTTGTTGGTTTCACAAAGGATTTAGCTTTAAAGCAATAAAACTCAAAGCTTTATCTGGCTTTTTTGACTCACATTAATTATTTTTATCCCACGCCAGATATAAAATATAAAAATATGAATATAAATCTGGCCTCGTTTAAGCTAATTGGTAAAATAATTTTTAATATCGCCTGGGAATAGGTTTAGTATGTACCTTTAGAAATTAAAATATTCACTTATGTACCTCAATGTAAATTTCCCGCGGAAATAAACTGTGATTACGCTAGTCTTGCAACGCATTGTTTATTTATCTGTAACGCTGAACTATCAAATAAGTGCAACATGTTGGAAATAAGGAATACAACTTACATTGATGATGATCATTAATGATTAATTTGTACAGACTTCACTCAGTTTCATTTATAACTTTATAAAATAAAACTAAAAATTAACTGAGTATATATCAAAAGAAAGTATATTGACATTAAAGAAACTATTGTCAGTTATTACTAACTCAAAGATATTTCTGCAAAGTCTGATATTCATCTGCTAAGTCACATTTTTACTCAGTAAATGGATGTTTTGATATATAAATACCAAACATCAAAGCTTGGATAAGCTGAAAGGAGACGGGACTGAAGTTAAGTAAAGGAAAAAAAAAGTCTTTTCTTTGTTATGAAGGTTTCAATTTAGTGTTGAGGTTCATATTTTCTGTAAATCTAGTATTACTGTACCTAGTCTTACTTTTCTTTTGAACCAAAACCTATTCGATCTATCTATACAAATTAAAATGAATACCTAAATGTCTTACTACCTGAAAAAATTGGGAATGTCAAGAACAATGTAGATTTCAAACCAAAACTTAGTCGTTCTATCCATAGGAATAAAAATGATTGCTCAAAAGTGTTACCAAGTGAAAAATTTTTACAATGGCAGGTTTTTTTTTAACACTATTCGTTGAAGTTTCACGAAGGTTCTTATGAAGAGAAAAAATGCTCACTTTTTTTTAACTTTTTTATTACTTTTTAGTATTAGGGTTTTTTTTGAGCTTGGAAATTATCTGATGACGTCTCTCACTCTATTCCAGAGCGGAGAAAAACCACACCTATGTTCCTTCAGTTGTCTTTTGCATAGTAGCACTACAGATTTTCCATTCAGAAGTGGTTTTATGGACTAGTACTATAGCCTATGGGTTCAAACATATATAAACCTTTGCCTATATTTATTAGAATGACATTTTGATTTTTTAACATATGCCCGTTTTTACTAAAAATCTGCCATTGTAAAAGATATTAGACCAGTAGTTTTTTTGCGCTATTATCTTCTGTCTATCTATAATTTTTGCATTTACATGTCACTGAGTGTTAATCAAAAAAATGGGTATTACAAATCACACATGTACCTATCCACTTACATTATTATTCACGAATTTATTACTCATCCTCGAAATTAATTTCCATCGTGAAACATAAATGTACGGGCATTGTAATCAGGCATGTAAGGCCTGTGCTTACGTAAGCTTATTATTTTAATGTGACACGTATGAAATATAGCGCTTTTATCTCCACTGATATAATTTGTCGGTGAATTGTTAGTACTTGTGTTTTATGATACGGAATTATTGTCTCGCCATTAACTAGTATATTATGAGCTAATGGGTACCTTTATTAGAATGTGTACGAGTCATTTCTGAGATATTTAGGGAAAACGGTAATAATTTTGCATCGATGTGTGAATCGTTCTTCGTCTGATCGAAGAGACGCGTTTACTTGGGTTATTTTAAATAGAAAGCTTTGGGAATTCTCACATGCTTAAAGCTCAAATTTATTTAATATTATACAATACTAGCGGTCCCGATGGACGTTGTCCTATCTGAAAACAAACCAGAAGAGAAGTCAAAAAATAGTAAGTGTCGAGACGAAATAAAAATCTTGACATTAATATTTTTCAGTTCAATTTGCCTGCTGTGGTCTTCCCGTCTGATTGCAATTTAGATGTCTTCAAGGTTAGAGTGAATAGGCTTTTTTATGGTGGGAAAAAATCATCCAATGACATCCCCCGCTCTTGGGCGGAGCGAAAGATAGTGTCAGACTCTTAGTGATTAAAAGACCCGCCCCGTTCCTTCTAGCCTTCATACCGGGGCTCGAGCGCCCTTTCCGGTAACCCTGGCCCTAGTAGGCTTCGATCCGGCTGGGTCCTTGCTGTTGCTGACAACTCCTTGAGGCGCGCGGGAACAGTGTGCACTGTCGACGACTTGGGCTTGGTCCGGACAGTTACCGGACGGCCGGACGGCGAGCTACCTATTGCTCACTGTCCGCAAGCCCGCGTCTACGTGAATAGGCCGTTAATAAACTAGTGCACATCATCATCAATGATTGCTCCCACCCACTCACCACCTCCCACCTGATGATTGCACAGCTAATCATCAGGTGGGAGCGCAGTCAAGCACTAGTATACATCAATTAAATATATATATATATATATAAACCAAAACAAATCGGTAATCTCTCTCAAAACAGAAGCACTCAAACCACAGCATTTATTTTACTCTTCCCAATATCGGAAACTCGAATTCGGAGATACGAAACCTTTCATCATAACTAGTCCGTCCATACGCCAGTAATAGGTACAGTCGGGACTCCCAATAACTGCACTCTCTCGTTCTCCGAACGGATGCCGAATAAGCAGAAATTCTGTCCAATTTCCCGGTCTGTCATATTTATTGGCCCTTCGACCCGTTCGACGGAAACGCTGAGTGTATGTCCGATCGTAAACCAGTGCCGGATTAACGAACTCACTGTCCAACGAATTACTGGACGTGAGTGTACTTTTGATGTTTGATTAAGTCTGAGGTTTGTTTGATGAACATAAAAATAAATATGCTTAATTTTTAGATGTTGCGCACTTTTCGCGTCTGACTTTTTATATTACTGACGTATATTTCTCACAAATAATTTTAAATATAAAAGTTCGTATGCATTTAATATTATATGTGTATGTTTGTTAATCTTTTACGCTTAAACAGTTGAACGAATTTGAATGAAAGACGTTATATATAAACTAAACTATGAAATTCTGTTTCCCGCAATTAGAGTTCTCCATACGACTTGAACATATACAACAGTCCAAAATCATCTATCGGTTAGTTTCCCACATCAGACATAACACCTGTCAGGTCGGAGGATCATCCCTTTTCAACGGAGGTTTGCGGGACTTTACTCTCTGTTCCGCATACCTCTAAACTGGATTAACACATAGGCTATAATTTATAAAGGTGGGAAGTACTAATTGCACCGGACGGAGCCAGGGGCGGAACGAGAAACTTATAATTTAAAAGCGGGTAACACTTTGCCTCAAACTAAAAGTCAAATTAAGAGATCAAACTTTGTTTATAAACAGTTAGATATTTTCCTTCAAAGTTATGTTAGCACTAAGAACGATAAGTCAGGTTTCATCAAAGTGATAAACGATAACTATGGAAATAGTAATATTCTCCAAATCAGCAAACAGGTATAAATTTTATGAAGCCACCGATACAGATACTGTTATTATTAACAATAACAGAAACATTTCTTGTAAACAACCAACACTTTTGTCTTTGAACGAAACAAAGGACTCAATTAAAAGTCACCAACTAAACAGAGTTATTAAGATAAGAGGCAGTGCTGTTAAAAATTGCTCCCGTAAGATAGCAGCGGCATAAACTGGGCCTTTGTGGCTTGAGAAAACTTGAACCATGGTCCAAGTTGTAGACTCACAACAGAAACTTTCAAAAGCTAGATATTTTGTAAACCTCAAGGATATGTGAGAAGTTTTATGGCTGCATTTGTTATTACATAGTTGTTTGTAGCCCGTATCTTTTGGTTTATTCAGAGAATTTGTGGTACAGAAATATTGTTAGCTTCTTTTGGTGCGCTATAGATACATATTCTTTGTTTTCTCTTTGCGGTATTCGTTAAACTATTCAGTCTATCTCACTTCACATTGGTTCTTTTAAATTGACTGTTAGTCTTGCGTCCCTTCATTTGCCAAATCCACCATGCTGGATTTAACTATGGACGCAGCTGTGAATTTTGGCCGCTTATTTTAAATTTCAAGTTCCAAAACACAATCTTTATAGTCAACGGTGTAAAGTCTAAATTTATTACAAAATGCGCCTCTTCCATAATATCTTTCAGCGTTAAAAGCGGTACTAAATTTAAATTTATAACCACTTCTATTCAAACACGTTATCGCTTGTATATTACGTCATACTGTACTGAGAAGTTGCCTGCAGCTATTGGCAATTATAGCAGCCTATCGCACTTCAAAGAGATGGGAAGACGGCAAAACGTGAAGCTTTTCACACGTTGGAGGCATTAGCACGATAAACAGATGGTGATGATGGTCCTTTGCACGTGGACTAAGTAGAAGAAAATTGTAGAAATATTGTAGACATTCATGACGAAATTGCTACGGATTAAATTTTGTTTGAGTTCTATCGACATTACAATGGTCTTCGACAATAACTGCGTAGAAATTTGTAAAAACCAATTCATTACAATGCATTATCTTTTTATTATTTAGGATTCAAAACTAGAACTGTTAACATGTCATGTCATTACCGAAGCTAGCAACCTTCCATACCTATTCCATGTCTATCTAATATAGCTTATATCTATCTAAATTAAGCCAGAAAGATAAGTCCCTCAACTTACTACAAAAAAGTCAAACAAAAGGACGGGCCCTTAAAAAATAACCTGTTACGCCACCTAACGTCCACTAAATGGAAGACGTCTCTTCAAGTCCTGTGAACAAGAAATAGTGCTTCAAGTCTAGTAGAATTGTATTATCACACAGTCACTGCTGCTGTACAGCTTTAGATGAAAGCATTGGATCGCCACTGGTTGCTTTAAACCGACTTCTGTACTATAATACTGTAACCACTAATCGACACTGCACCCTCAGAAATTGGCAGGAGTTAATAGTAGCAAGCTGCACAGAAACGCCGAAACAAGAATAAAAAAAAGTACTAATCTAATGAAAAGTTACTGCTCAGTGCCCCAGAGATTAAAAAGCTGATAAAAATTCTTGAATGCATGAGACCAGAAGAAAAAAACTCAGAATTTGATAGGTAATGATTTTGGGATGACATTAAAATTCATTAAACAATTTTTGATTGTTTATAGAACTGGTAAAATTTTGTATAAACGTAATTTTTGATCAAGTTGGACTTTCTAGTCCAACTTGAACTTGCCTGACATTGAAAATTGTTTATTTTTTAATTTATTTAGTAATACTTTATTGTACACCAATAGAAGAAAACAAAAAAGAAAAGCAATAAGTAAATAAGTGTGGATATTGGTACATTTATTCTATGAATACAATATTCGTGGCTTAAGAGAGGTTTGGCAATAACATTTTATAGTCACAAAAATTTGTTCTCTCAGAAAACCTAAAGAACAATGCATTCAAGCATTTTTGTTTAACAGATGTTAAGAAACTACGAGTAAAAAGAAAGTCAGACATAGGACGCAGACGGGCACCTCTAGAGAATTTCAGTGCAACGCGTAATATATAACTGTATTTGAAAATTAATATATTGCAGAATTTTTCGTTCTTGTTATGTTATATGTAACTTAGTTAATCAAGAGTTAGGTTGCTCATAGACGTGTGAATTAATAAGTTAAGTTTTGTGTTGGATTTTGATTAAATAGAATTGTTTAGTTATACAAGTACCTATATTACAAACCCTAATTATATGGCCTTGGTACAGGCTATGGTCCGGAGCGAGAAGGAGTGGTAGGTGGTCGCCTCGTTCTGCGAATACTAAAGAAAGAAGAATAATACGAAAGAAAGTAATGCTAGCAAAGGAGGAGGCTGACCACATCAGGCGGTCAACGGCGCTCACACTTCAGCCAACGCCGGAATTCCGATCCCGATTTCCGGGCACCGTAAGCGCGGGTTTGCGGACGGCAAGCAATGGGTAACTCGCTGTCCGACTGTCCGGTAACCTTCTAAACTGAGCCCAAGTCATCGACGGCGAATCGAAGGAGTTGCCAGCAACCGTAGGGACCCCGGTGCCCGGGGCTAGGGTCTATTTCTGAAACGGAGGCTCGGCCCTAGTATGAAAGGCAACGGAGAAACGGGGTGGGTTTCTTAGTCAGTAAGAGTCTGATACTATCTCCCGCTCCACCCAAGGGCGGGTGACGTCATCTGGATGATTTTTACCCGCCTAAAATATATTTGTTGCAAAAATTACGTATCTGGGTCGCGATATCTCTTTCGGATAATCCCGTAGCCCAAAAATCTTCTCTTTTAGATTATGAAGTTGTCTCGAGGGATTGTTAAGCTATTGCCAATCATCAATGCATATTTCCTAGTCTATTGAATAAATATTACTTTCCTTGATCTTTATTCTTTTTTATAAATTAATATACTATATATTCCCAGGACATACATGACAGGTTTACCTACACAGTTCCTATCACGCATGTTTTTTTTTATTGTTGGTAGGTTTGCGCTTGAACGCTATCTCACCTGATGGAAAGGTTGTATAGAAACCTGCGCAGGTGTGCAATTAACAGGTTCCGGTTTACCTGCACAGGTCACCTGTACCTATAGTCAGACCTATCAAGTATACCCTAGCGTATTTGGAGGGCATTAGTTTCAAATTTGCTATCTATTAGGCAAGAATGTATTAAAGAGGGAGCTGTAGATAGGCACACACATGCCTTTAAGAGTTAGAGCAGATCAGTTTTGAAGATCCATAAAATGTAACGATCTAATGAATATTCCTATTTTATTGAATGAAAATTCTGATGAGCATTGTTCCGGAGAGCTTTCATTTTAGAAATATTTCTGCTCTTAAGATAAAATTAAAAAAAAAAAATAACCTTTTACCAGATTGTGTGCAAAACTGTGCCAAACTTCTTTTAATATTCCAAACTTTTTCTTTCAAAGCGGTTTTTTTAGTACAACGCAAAACTTACAAACCCAAAAGTAATATATTTAGTGCTAAAGTAAATATCCTCAAAATACACAACTCCAACTTCTATACTGCATTAAGTTTTCACCATATTCCTGGCATAACCTAATTAATTACTTCACCTAACAAGTCTGGCAACTGGTCGAGAGATTAACCCTATAAGACGGTCCCCAGAGACTAAAACGTCTGTATCTCGTGGGGACCAATCAAACGTCCGGAACGTAGAACGGAGTTTGTTAGACTTCAAACTCAAGCAAATGCTCCTTGGTTATTCTGTCTACCTGGTAACTTGAATGGGCTACGTCAATATTTGATGGATTTTGTGTAGTTGATGGATTTGTTAATCAGCTCTTTGCTGTAGTTGCTATAGGTAATATTAAATACTGATCAATTTTTGTGGGGCAGAGGGGGAGTTGCTATAATCACAACGCTTGGCAAACGGGTTAGCAATCGTAGTGTGGTTGGTGTTACGCAAAGAAAATGCGGCTTGTGTGTCCTTAGCTGTCGCCTCTTACGACACCCACGAGAAAAGATGGGATAGTGTATGGCGAGACGCACAGAACCATTCATTGTGGCGATACTCGGGGGAGACCTGTGTCCAACAGTGGATATCTTTCGACTGAAATGAAAATGACGATGATGAATTTGATTAGTGCCCTGCATCTTTGTTTTTTCTTCTCAGTTTAAGTTTAACAAAGGCGAAAAATGTACTATGAAACGTAAGTAGTTCAAAGTAATTCAATAGAAAACTTTCTTTCCTTTCTTGCAAATACTAGTTTTATTATTCATAAACATATGTACCATAGTTCAATATAACCCTCAATTCCTGTAACCAGCAACGACATCAATAAATAACGATACCCTTCCAAGAAAGCTTCTAACATCAATTACCGTATAAATCTAGGCCTCATGTTTACATTCACCTCTCTCTCGATAGCCATAGCCCTTAGTCACAGAGAAGATAGGTTCAGAAGTACCAACGGCTCCATCAATGGTATGTTACATAATTTCCTAGTTCCCTAGTCGGGTTGTAGAGAACAGATGTGTAATTCGTATTGATAGTACAGTTAAATTTTTTGGTTCAATAATTTTGTACTTTCAAGACATCATAAAAGACAACTCTTTGACAGCAAGCTTTGGATCACAAAAAACCAGAAAGTGAGTGAGACATAATTTGTATTGAATATCTGTTGCATCTGGTTAGGCTCGAAGAAAGCTGAATCCCTATCAGCAACCGTTGGCGTAGGTTTGCGAAAGACGGGCAATAGTTAGCTCGCCGTTCGGTAACCATCCTGACTAAGTCCGAGTCTTCGATGGCGCATAATGTACCACGCGCATCTTCATCTATCTACATAGATGTCAGCAAAATCGCAGGGGCCCAGAAGAGCCGAAGCCTACTGAGACCATGGCTCGACTTCTGAAAGGTAAACCCATGTTCCTAAAACGCAAGAAACTATACTGGGACACAGGTCTTGTGTGATTTTAGTCTGACACGCACTAGATCAGAAAAAAAAAATTAAAAAAATAACAAAATATCTCATGAAAACTCCTTTAAACGTCATACTACAGAGAAGGAAAACATACCTACTTGCGACTGTTTTTCAACATTTGTTTCAAAAAGTTTGAGTCACACACACACACATCGTCGTTTTCGCTCATTATCGGCACCTGACCCTCTGTACTTATCTACTCTGTGGCCATAGACGATGGAACAAACAAACAATCGGTGCCTAACGAACCCCAATTAGCTTTGGGTCGATCCGTGTATGGCCGTGCGTATGAAGTTATAAACTCTTGTTTGTTGTACTATAGTTTCTTAGGAGCTGTTGAAGTTTTCTACAAGTAGAAATAGCCTGAAGGAAGTAATATGGTTATTTAGTTAACCGAGGTCAAGTTAAGTGTTTGAGATTGGTTGGTTCAGCTGTGTGTTGCTAAGGCAATTTTGATGCGATTTTTATACTCTGTGTGTTGCCAAGTTAAAAGAGTATCTCGTCCGTAATTGCCGCACACAAAAAAATAACCTAAAATTTAAAGGTTCTATAATGTGTATTATAAAACTGAAGAATTTTTGCGTTTGTTTGTTTAACACTTTAATCTTAAGAACTACGACGAATTGACTGGTTCGAATTGATAAAATTTTATAAACCCCAAGCGAACGCCGCCGTTCGCTCTCTTATTGTGTCTCTAATTACGGTACATAAAAGGTTAAGAAATTATATTAACTAACATCACGTTACGACTTATAGAAGCAGAACATTCATTTATCATTTATTATTGTCTTCGTTTTAATTTAGCTTTCATTTCTATTGTTGTTATTCTTTTTTAAATGTTTGATGTACATGGATGGCCTGAAACACAGGTTTTCATTAACCTAGATCAGGCAGATCTATACTACAGTTTGAATTAAATTTATGTCGATTGTAATTAATGTAAATTATAATGTCACTTACTTTATACCTGAATAAAGAATTATTATTATTTAACAGTAAAAAAAATACGCAAGTGAAACTGCGGAATACAGTTCTAACACATAAAACATGTTTTTGTTCAAAATAATTATAATACTATGTAAAACTGTATTGGGCTGTAAAAAGAAGGCCCAATCTGGATTATCATCATTGTTATCGCTCAAATTTTCAAACATAGGTATAACACTTGTTCATTTCAAAGTCAAAAGTTTTTTATTTCACATAGGCCTACATAGGCACTTATAAAACGTCAGAAGCTAGAGCACGGTTCGAAATTGGTCGTTTCCTATGGAGAAGAACCGGCAAGAAACTCCATGGTTACTCTTTTAAAAAAATTGTTGTAGTTACAATATTTCCATATTACAGTATAAATAGGTATTATTTAAGAACTACCTATTTAAGAACAGTGTAAACCTGTCTATATTGTACTTAAAAGCACAATGAAATCATTAAAATAATCATTTAAAAAAAGTGGGTCAAAATATGAAGTAATCTAAGAATTCGTGGAGTCTACAGTGTTCTACCATTTACATTATAAAAAGAGGCTATATAAAAAAAAAGCTGTCAATAAATGAAACGTTAACAACAAAAAAAGAAAAACTAACGAATTCAATGTGGTTGGAGTCAGATTAAAAAAAAGCAATGTGTTAGAGAAAAAAAAATGTTACAACAAAGATGGAGCAGTTAATAGATACATTCACACAATATTATGAGTTACCAGGGGGCAGTCATTGCCAAACAAGCGTGTCTTCGACAGTCTTTAACCTTGTAATATGCTTTTTTGGTTAAGACACGCTTAATATGGGTTTTGAACTTTCCTTCGCTAAGTTGTCACCACTTTTGGTAGCTTGTTATAAAAGCGTATGCTATTTACAAAAAATGACTACTAGGCTTGAATGGTACTAGCGTTTTATTCTGTTTGTTTCTGAGGCATAAATGTTTAGATAGTAAATAGTAAATCCTTAATTGGCTGTAATATTAGTTTATCTTTAAGTAAAATTTATGTAAAAGAGCTGTGGATTTTGTGAATAAATAAATAAATAAATAAATGACTTACTGGTCTTGGCTAATCTCCATTTGGGTAATATAATTTCGTGTTTACTACGAGAGTTCAGATGCAATACCCAAAAAGATTGAATGTAATGGAGATAACAACGTTGAGATGGATATGAAGAAGTTTAAAAGTGGCACCAGTAACTGACGTAAGAAATGTTAAAAGCGAATCCTTTCTCTTGGTATGATTATGTGAAGAAGAAAGACATGAAACGCATGATATTAGAAAGCATAGTGGTTGACAGGACAGAATGGAAGAAAACCCAAGTAATATGGAACAATTCCAGGAAGATTGAAGACGGTTCTCTAATACCACTGCTGGAAGCATTTCTTGGAAGAAAGATTTTGCATTGCATATTTTCTCGAAAATCTCTCAACAAATCTCGACAATTTATATAACTGAATTTAAATTTGTTTTTTAACTGAACAATGATAATTTCAAAACTACGTAATAATGCTTTTATGTTTATGTTCTCGTGTTAATTATTATTAATCCCTTCATGATAACGATACATCGAGTTAACATTAACATAATGCACAAATTATCATGATGGATTGCTTATTATTTTAGTTAGATCCCATCGAATGAAATTAAATGTAATATTATTAAAATTTAGATATCGATATTACTATGACAATTCACCGTATTGTTTATCTATTTATAAAATATATTAATAAAATTGGAGTGTCTGTTTGTAATATTGAAATAACTGCTTTTTACTACATGCATATGAATAAATATACGGTACATGCACCAAAATAACGTTTTTTACAATTTTAGTCTTGCTGTCTGTCTGTTTGTCCGGGCTTATCTCTGAAATGGCTGGACCGATTTTGACGGGAATTTTTTTAGCAGGTAGCTGATGTAATAAGAAGTAACACAGGCTACTTTTATTTTAGAAAAAATAAATTCAAAATCCTGTAGTCTACGCGAACGAAGTTGCGGGCACAGCTAGTTCATTAATAAATTGATATAGTTGAATGCTGCACAAAATATTGAAATATCGTGAAAATACCCTTTAAAGTTTTGTTTCTATTCACCCGTGAGTTTCTATAAACCCTATTTTACCTGTATTTATTTATTCTCAAATCGGAACACCTTGCAAAAATGTCACAATTAGTGCACAAATTAGTCCAGCTACTTTTCAACATCATAGAGAGAAAGAGGGAGGCCAAAGAAAAGGTGGATGAATTGTATGAAGACTCATATGAAAGAAAAGGAAGTTAGTGATAGCATGACGGGTGACAGGGCAGAATGGAAGAAAAAAAACAGGTTGCGCCGGCCCCAAATAACAAGGGACAAGGGTAGCGCGCTGTTCCCGCGCGCCTCAAGGAGTTGTCAGTAACAGCAGGGGCCCAGCCGGGTCGAAGCCTACTGGGGCCAGGGTTATCCGAACGGGCGCTCGAGCCCCGGTATGAAGGCTTGAAGGAACGGGATGGGTTTTTTAGTCAATAAGAGTCTGACACTATCTCCCGCTCCGCCCAAGAGCGGGGGTTGTCATAAGATGATTTTTCCCATCGAAAAAAAAAAGGGTAGTAAGATGATGATGACTTTTCAACATCATCAATGCTCATTTACGCAGCACCAAGAGCCACCAGCTTCTCCGAAATTGCACATGTGCTTAATAATTATAAATTTCATACATGCTTTTGCAACTTCGAAGTTCGGTCAATGACCTTTTGAAAATTGCATTGAAAAACTCGGAAAAGTTTGAAATGTCATTCTGACGGTTGGCCACCTCCATTGACGGAAAATGAATAACCATTGAGAGTTTTTAAATACACAACTATTTATTTTTTGCTATTTAAAATCACAAAATTTGCTGTCTAGCTTTTTACCGTCGTTCCAATACATTCGTAAATCAACCCTTAATACATAGACAGAGAGTTGAATTGCCGTTTAATTACAGTAGGTGGTATTTACAACTAATATTAGCTATCTCCCTCACACGATGTGGACAGAACAAACACAAACATTGAGCATTGAGCTAATCAAACATCGTAAGGGTTTATAGAGGCATGTTAGTCACCGTTTCCACGCTTAATAGTAACAGTTTACTC
This sequence comes from Mythimna albipuncta, assembly GCA_929112965.1. Lineage (NCBI taxonomy): Eukaryota > Metazoa > Arthropoda > Insecta > Lepidoptera > Noctuidae > Mythimna > Mythimna albipuncta. The sequence goes on from OV815969.1 coordinate 18,234,863, forward strand.
TACCAATGTATTTTGAACTTTATCTCTTAGTAAACAAGGTAGATTTTTGCTTCTTGTGTCGGTGCCATGGGGTGAACTTCCTGGTTGAAAATAGTTATTACGTCTATTTACTTATGCAGTCTGTAAATGTTGAGCAGGTAGCTTTATTTTGTTTAGAGAGCTTTGTAATAATTAAACAATTTATTTTTCTTTTCTTTTTGAGGTAGGATTAACATCAATCGTGTCTTCTCCTGCTCAAGGCTAAAACAAGAGGGCATATCCAAATTTTAATAAAAATGCAATATTCTACAACGTTCTAACACACAACGCCGTCTAGTCCTAAGCTCAGCAGAGCTTGTGTTATGAGTACTAGACAACTGATAAACAAACTTATATATTTCTAAATACATACATAATATAGATAAATTACACCCAGACACAGAACAAATGATTATGCTCATCACATAAACATTTGTCCTGAGTGGGAATCAAATCCACGACCTATGGCATAGCAGTCAGGGTCACTAATCACTAGACCAACAGGCAAGTCAATTACTTAAAACCACCCGTATCCTTTAGTTGCCCATTGCATTTCAGGGCAACAGTTACCCTTTCAAATGTTTCCGCAGTCCTCGCGGGCATCGGCCCTTTTGGTCCCCTTCGATAATTTAGTTATACTGATATTAGTTTAAACCTGCCCTTTATTCAAACATATCAATTAAAACGCGATCATGTCAATCAGAACTCAATAGCGTCACATAAGAATTTAAGCATCCTTAATAAGGGTTCCATTTTTTGCCATTAAGCAACAGAATCCTAAAAATCAGCAATAATGCACCGTAGTATTAGAGCTCTTTGCGAGATTAAAATGTATACAACTAGCTTTTGCCCGCTGCTTCGCCCGCGTATATTAAATATATCACTCAGGAATAAAGCAGCTTTCTATCGGTGAAAAAATTTTCGCAATCGGACCAGTACTTTCAGAGATTACCTCCTGCAAACAAAAAAAAAATTATGAACAAACTACTTTCCTCTTTATTATTTTAATGTAGATAGCCTGAAGTCAATTGTCATGCGTTTACCCGGACCAGACACTGCACGTGTCTAGTCGGAGCTCCCTTTTGAACAAATGTTTGCAAAACTTCAGGCCTATTGTCCACGGATGCATAGTTTTATTGTTTGCTGGTTAATATTTGTGTATAATACCCGGCATAATTCAATCGATATAAGGTTTAACTGACCACTACCACATTTCTGTGGTTAACTAAGATAAGCCTAAGTAAATACATAATCCCATGTTTATACATACAACCAATTTGTGGTTAAGCTAAGTGTAAACGGTATGTCACACTAATCTATGGACAACAAACCATTTAATTAGTACAAAGTAATTAAGGATTAGTTTCAATGTTAACACTATGATGTGGTTACAACACCTAAAGTTTATATTAACTATATATAAAAATCAATACCACTTTTCGTTGTAATTTTATAACTCAAGAACGGGCTCACCTATCCAAACCAAATGTTTAGGCTTTGTTCGGACTATTTAGTAGATGGTTTTTGTGAAGTTCGGTAGGGTAGAGTAGGGTAGAGTAGGGTAGAGTAGTGTAGAGTAGAGTAGAGTAGGGTAGAGTAGGGTAGAGTAGGGTAGAGTAGGGTAGAGTAGGGTAGAGTAGGGTATAGTAGGGTAGAGTAGGGTAGAGTAGGGTAGAGTAGGGTAGAGTAGGGTAGAGTTCTATGGCTTCGCGTAACTTGACATCTCCTAGCGGTGCGCGTGGAACACTACGCGCCGTGGATGACTCGGGCTTAGGCCGGACGGTCACCGGATGGCCGGACGACGAACTACCCATTGCTTTTCATCCGTAAGCCCACACCTACGGTGACTGGAAACCGGAATCGAGATCCTGGCGTCTGTGGCGTTAAAAAGTCTGTTCAATCATCCGTGCGGCTGCCTCCTTCGCTAGAATTACTGCTTTGCAAAAGGAGGCGACCACCTGCCATTCTTCTTTGCTCTGGACCATGGCCTTTACCAGGGTCAGGCGCTGCCGACATATACTTGATGAAATGTTTCGGAACTAAATACATTAATAATATAATTATTCGGTACAAGGCCCGGCGTGAGAGGTTGTTGCCACCGATTGCCCCCACGAGGATAAGGCGGTGCTCTGCCCTAGCGTAGCAGCAACAATGTAGTTCTGCGTTAGTAAAAGCCCGCAACAGTGTACTTCTGTATCAGTGAAAGTCCGCAATAGTATAGTTCCGTGTCAGTAAAAATCTACGATAGTGTTACTCTGCATCAGTAACAGTCCACTGCAGTGTAAATTCTGAGTCGTTAAAGAGCCGCAACAGCGTAACTCTGCGTAAATCCCCAATAGTGTAAGCTCTGTGTAAGTAAAAATTTGCGAAAATATAGCTCTATATCAGTAAAACTCCGCGATAGTATACCTCTGTGTCTGATACAGTTTGCGACAGTGAAGCTCTGTGTCAGTAACAGTTCGCAACAGTGGAACTCAGTGTTAGTTAAAGATGTAGTTCAATACTTCTAGAGTTTCCAAATAATTTTAATATTTTATTACATACTTACATAAATCAGCCATATTAGTTTCCTACTGCTAGGCCTCAAGCCTCGTATCTGCGAGTGGGAGCAATACACCACGTTGGACAAGTACGAATTGGCTTATGTCACAATCATATTAACTTAGCAGATTTTTTACGATCCTCAATTACTTCATAAATATTTCAATATACTTTAGTTTTTGAGATAAGATGATAAAATCATTTAATGAGTAGGTATAACAAGATAATTTGCTAAATCACAGGGTTGGCTGGTAGAAAAAGCACGGCATTAAATCCAGCTCTAAACTTTTGTGTGCAATAAAGTAAACTCATAAGTTGTAGTCACATTGTAGTATTTATTCAATACAATACTTCTTAAATAGGTACTTAGCGTTTCATAAGTAAATAGTTGTTTATTTAATGATAAAACAATGATAAAATTTCAAATCTAAACTTTTAAATTAATTTAATTTTTAATTTTAAACTAAAATTGACTTTCACCTTTACGGCACGTCGTTAACAAGTTCAAATTAGGAAAGTCGGATAAATGTTCGAATTCCTTCAAATTGTAATAATCTAATTTGTCCGTTAGATCACTCCATCCAAAAAATTCAGAAAATTAATCCAATAAATTCCTTCATAACCCTTAAATTGATCCCGAAATCCCTTGGCATAATAAACAAGAAATGATATTCCATGGCAATCCCTATTTGCGTAACATGAAAATTAATAGAAACACAATTCCTAATAACAATATCGTCGAGGATTCGAGGAAGTTGGTAGGAAATCCCGTATCCTATTGTGTTAGAAGTCAGAATGTTAATTAGTGAATTAATGTCAGGGGTCGTTTCCTTCATGAATACCACCAACATTTGCTTAAACTTACCCGTCTGATCTGGTGCAGTTGAATTTTCTGGCAGTCCTGGGGCTTGTTTTTGTTACTCTTTTGGAGTTAGAAACTTTTCACAATCTCTCTAGTCTTTTGGAGTGGGGTGAGTTTTGGGAACACATTTACTGTACATACAGCTGATAGCTACAACCCTTTCTCTTTTCGTAGTCTTTATTTAAAAGTAAATAAGTTACATCTACTGCACTCCATCGTCGAGCATATAATTACATATAATTATAATAATATTATCGCTTACTATCAGCGGAGATAGTGGTCAAACGCGAGCCTATTGATAAAAGAAATTTCAAAAAATGTATACCCAATAAGGTTTGGTTAAAAACATATACCATATAAAGTGTTAATAGTTTAAATGAAATGTTATTTTGCCTATTAACCAACACAGAATATAATAATATCAAACTGTATTTGAAATCATCAAACAGTATTACGTATTATTCAGTGCAATCACATAAATTAGTTTCTAAAAACAATCCGTTACTAATCCGATTATAACTACTCGTGTAAATTATTTTCACTGTGCATCTACAAATTCACATGAACCCAATAAATACATCAGTATTTGATAAATAAACTTGCAGTGACCATTCTGCATTGTAATTTATTATCATCCGAAATCCCGTATCTATGTCGATCGTATCAATATATTACTGGTCTGACAACCAACATTGATAGCTGGAAGAATTTATGACTTGATAAGGAGATACCTAATGGATTGGTCGTTCAAGACCCTTTTGGGACAACGAGGGGAATTTTTGAAGAAATATTTCTTTCTTTAGACGAAGCTAATTTGGGGCATCGATTATGGGCCTGTAATAAACAATTATGATGGCCTGATGGACGATAATTGTATTGAAAAGGTCTGTTTGAAGAAGAGGGAAGTAACAATGGGATTCGTTTCCTTAATATTTCTTAAAGATGCCTCAAGAATCTCTTTCACTATTTCGTGAAAAATCTACAGTAATTTTCAAAAGGATAGATTTATTCATAAGGAAAACTCCGATTTAAAATGAAGAAATTATTGTATTGAAAGCGAAAGAAAACACTAATGGATATTATTATGAACGATGAAAGCAGGATATTTTATTAAGAAACTAGATAGATATGAAAGCTTTGTTAGACATAACTATATTTAGATGCTATCTATTTATAGTCTTCCCTTCTTTATCACACAGTAGCAGAAATTCTATTGTAGATATGCTTATAATAAACAATTGGAGTAGGTAAGACAAAAGATCAACAGAACTAAAAAAATACGCTTAATTTACACAAACCTGTCTTGTTTTCTTCTTCAGACCTCCGAAACACTTTCATCAATCCATGAATTCGATGAGAAGCTAATCAACAGTTACTAATACGTATAAAATCAACGATGTTCGTACGCATCGGAGCGGGGGACGCTGTTACATAGCTAATCATGTTAGGGACGCATCCGCTTGCTCTCAGCAAAGTGATGCATGGACATACATACGAGTATGTCGATGATTTTATATGGAACGGTTACGGATGAAACATTTTTTGGGTAAAAGTGCAGACTTTTACCTTTTATGTAACGTATATTTTTGATGGTGTTCCCGGAAATTGACGTAACAAAATAACATTGTCATGGATACCTCTCAGGTCAGAAGCTTTTTGTGAATGTCATATGCTCTTTGATAAAAGTGTGTGTGTGTGTGTTTATCGTTCAGGCTTTGTTTACGTTTCAACATTGAATGGATTGCTTGGTGTATTGACGAAAATAATGTGTTACCTGGTGAATAAGTCTGTTTGTTATTTTATTTCTATTCAATCAGTGTTTGCTTCTTAAGTTTGTATAATTCACAATACAGTACTACTGACATTTCTCAATGTATCTAATTTGTAAAGTCATAAAAGACTCCCCACGAAAATGAATTTAAAAGCGTTTTCAATTTTGATTAAGTCAATGTGTTTGGAAATAAATGAACCGATTTTATTTAAATATGATATACGTTATGCCAGAAAAATAGGTTTTGGAAGTTAGGTAACGAATTCACCCGTAAAGTTTGTTGGGTTCAATGAAATGTAAAATTGACTATTCAATTTTACAATATTTTCATTAAATAAAGTACTCTAAAATAAATTGTTCTGACGTATTTATTTTCTCATTATTGTGAACATCATGATGTTTGGAATCCAATTACGTATTCACTAGCATAGGTTTTAGTCGCTGGAACACTTTTCAAATTGCATAAACTCGAAGACAAAACGTGAGAGTAGCAGCACCGTTCCTTATGCATCGAAGCTGTGACACTAACATATTTAGCAATGGTACCGTTGACACTAACAGATTTAGTACTTGAACCACTTGCATACTGCCTGCAAGAGAAATTGAACTCAACGACAAGATAGATAGAACCATCGATAAACGTTTTGAATCTGCACATCCCTACATTACTGTACAGGTGAGTGGTACTAAACATGCCCCGATAAGTAATATTGCCTTCCTGCCATCCGATTATATGGCACTCGATGAAATAGATGCCAGATTTTTGGGACCAACCCAAACGAGAATGATCTTTGTCGCCGTCCGTTAGAGCTGTTTTTTGAAGACATAAGTTTAGGGTTCACTTGCTATCAAATATTAATATTTGGGACAAGACGTAGTTTTAATATCATGTTTGAACAACATACTGAACTATCTGTATAAGAAGTTAAATATGTTTTCAATAGTTATATGATCGAGAGCCTAAGATAGTTCAGCTTTTGAAATATACTTTATGTATTTTGTTAGTTATTACAATAAAATACAAAGTCATATAACAATAGTAAAACAAGTAGGTAAAGCAGGCGTAGAAAATTTTATAGTAGTTAGTCAGAAATTGGGTCATACCCTGGAAACTCTCGTAGGTACAGCAAAGTTTTCAGAAACAAGAATGTATATGACGTTAAACTTGTTACCGCGTGCAATTACCTAGGGAAACACTAAACGTGGTGTACGTAAGTTTAAATAGATTTTGATTTTGAACCAAAATCTAACGGAACGACAATTTAGTTGAATAATTTCATGACTATAAGTTTCTACTCACTGTAATATAGAATATTGAAATGTTTGAGTACTAAAACGTAAGAGAATGCAGCTTGCACTACGGAAAAAGAAGATATGTCATCAACATAATATGATGGTAAACTTTTATCTAGATTTATGTGAATGTCATACACACCATAGTGTTTGGTAATGTGATTTTATTCATGCAGTAAATCTTCTCAGACAAAAAGAGTCTTGTCAAGGAAAGTTACATCTGCAGTGCAAGCAATTTTGTCAAAATCTGTCATAAAACCATTTAGGTACTTAGCTGACTGCAAATAAATAAGTGATAAATTTTTGATGTTATCAACTAACAAAGCGGTTAATGCAGTCATTCGAAAAAAACTTGGCTCATTTCTATGTATTTAACCTAAATAATAATGTAATTACATAGCCTACCGTCTCTAGCTTTATCTTCCTTCATTTTATAATATATTCCATTTAATCTTTGTCTACTACAGCAAACATAAATTCAACTTCTGTTGAATTCAAACCAAATTTTAACAAAGCTTTTAGTGGATAGCCAAATCCTGCAGACGAATGCAGCCAGACTATTGGCAAACATTTAGTTCAATCAGACCCAAATACATTTGGTAAATTGGAGAAGGCACTTCCAACCAACATGATATTGAGATTGAGACTTAAATTACGTCTGGATTCGAAGATAATAATAAATTTTCAATTTATAATTCTTAAGTTAACTCTGTATTTTCAGACAAGATTATGTTAAAGGAAAACAAATTAAAAGATTACGATTAAATTATTCAAGACAGCCCCAAGCGTCCTTTCCTTATGAAGACTTTAGAAGCTCCTGTCTTTACCATGTCACTAACATTAACGTTTTATGAATCATTTTCATTTTCCTCATGTTTGAAATATTTAATTAAATTTATGTGCATTAAAATAATAATAATATTAGTCGAAAGATGCGGAGATATTTTTCGACGCCATTTTTTAGCTAGGAGTTTTGATTTTATTCTTGGTTTTAGTATATACTTCAAATTATAACTAGCTAAGTTTGTATCTTTTAACAGTATGCATTAACTAAATGTCTTTAAACTTAGTTATTACATATTTTAAAATTTTAGCCCAAAAGCAATTTAGTTATGAAAACTCATTTGCAAAGAGCTTACTTGCTTACGTATCAAAAATTTAAAATATGACGTGTCCAACAAAATCTTTTCAACAAAAATGAATAGGATGAAATCTAATTTCACGGAAGCACATAGGAGTTTGCGTCCAGTATCACTGCATTAGTCCAGTACTGTTCTAAGGAGACAAATGGTGTTTGTTCAACAAATTGACTTAAAGTTTGATACTTTACCTAACTCTTATGTGGATACACTTCAGTTCCGAGTAATGTCCGCTGTTAGAGCTATGTTCTAAATTACATTGCAAATGTTTACTTTGGCCAGAGAATTCTGTAGAATTGGATTTTTGGTAAATAGTCCCAGATATTTCTTGCTATTCGGCGAATTTAATTAAATTGTGAGATTTGTTAGCAGCGTTTCATATTCTTTGACTTACTTCATAAATTTTGTTGATGTTGTGAAATAGTCCGACCATTATTTATGTTATTACTATCATCTTGTTATTGTATCATGTTTTTTGCTGCTATCGTTTGTATAATTCGTATTTTAAACGGAGCGATAAGATGCCTAGGCTGGATATCATCCAATAACTTCTTCCATTTTCGGGTGACACGAGATAGCGTATCAGACATTTACAGACTTGCCCTTTGCGGTCTAAGTTTTTTTTTTTAAAACTGACTTTGCTCATCTGAACTTACTCCAGATGAGCAAAGTTTAAATCAAAGCTTGACACCATTACCTTTGACAAGACTAGTTGTTAGGAAGGATCTCGATTTGACCCCTGGCGTTTTTACCCAAGTGCCTTTTTCTATCATCATAATTTTATCCAAAAGATATCCACTGATGCCTTTAACAAGTGTCCTCACAATGACCGGTCCTGTGCGTCTCCAATACATCACGTTCCCGTGACCCTCAAAAGGTCATCGGTCCACCTTGTGGAAGGTCTTCCAACGCTGCGTCTTCTGGTATGCAGTCACCACTTCGGAACCTTTCGGCTCCAACGACGATCTGTTCTACGATGGTGTATCCTGCCCACTGCCACTTAAGTATAGCGATTCTTCGGGTTATAACCTGCAGATATCTACATTTCTGATGTGATATTACACAATGAAACTCCAAGCATAGCCCCTTCTATTACGCTTTGGCTGATTTTGAGACTTTTGCTGCCAAAAGAATATAAACATCGTGATGATGATTTGATAATTATGAACATCAAGTTAAATTGAAACTCCTCACAAAATTGTGTTGTAGTAATACAGAACAGTGGTATTGCCATGTTACTAGGCATTATTAATACCATAATAGTCGGAACACTGTTGACGCTTTAGGTCCACATTTTCTGAAGCGTCAAGGGATTGACAAGGTAATTTTCCCGGCCCTTAGTTCACTTTATTGGTCTTGCGGTTACAGAGACTGTACAAGTAATCTATTTGAACAAAGTTGATAAAGAGAATATGAAACTATGGAAGTACGTAAAGAGGTAAAATGGTTTGTTTATACATTGACCTTCAAAACTGAGTACCACACTTTTAAAACTGCAATTTTGTACTATTGTTGATGTAGTTATGAGAGTTTTGAAACAAAAACAAATTTTTTGGCAAGTCTCATCCACTTTCTTTGAAGATAAAGTAACGTCTAATTTATTAGTAATGTTTTTTAATTAAAATAAAGGTAAAAACTTAATTAGAAAAACGCACGCCTTATTTATATTTTATTAACTCGTTTTGCCTCGTCGGGTTTAAGTCAGTTTGGCATTTGTATACGAGGTTACGAAATCGATTTTGGGGAATATCCTCCTATTCCTCCACCAGCATCTTTTCAGTGTTTCGGTGCCCTAAGGGTGATAAGAGGAGGTTTTCTGCTTTTGACTAGCCTTCCGAGCTCATCTTGTACGTGCTTGATCTGGTTGAAATCAGGACTTCTTGATAACCTAGGCATCAACGTGATACCACAACCTGTTAAATGTACTCTTAAATGACCTGAGTGGTGGACCAGGCATTATCTTGCATTAGTCTCTTGTAGTAGTCTTGACCTTCTTCTTGAGAATATGTTCCCAGTAAGGGTGATATTTTCTAAGGTTAAACGCTCTGTGTGACCTTCTGAAGGGATGCCAGCCTATACCATGTACAGAGCCTCCACCGTATTGGACTGAAGCCTTGATTATATCGCTCACCGGGTCACTTGTAAACTCTTTGCCTTTTATCGGGAGTTAGAATCGATATAATTTACATAACTTAAGACATAATTTAAAAGAGGGTTCTTGAAGAGGGGAGGTTTAAAAGAGGGAGTATCTTGTACATTATTCTTCACAGATCTGTGTTTAAGTGCATTTAGCATTAGTTATCTTACTGAATGACTCCTTGACCATTCAAAAGTGCCGGTAAATGCGTCAGGATATGCATCACCTCCTTTAACCACCTGCCCCTTTCACGACTTAAACAAGACCAACGGTAGAGCTATCCAGGTGGCTACATATTAAAGGTCAGGTCGGACCAAATTTGAGTAGAATCGACGGAAAAGAAGAAGTTACAAATAATTTATCTAGATGGCATGTTTAAACTGCGAACGTTTTCAGCTGAGAGCTCCCTAGAGCGACGTATGCAGACAAATTGCGATTTAAGGGGAATGTATGGTCTACATGGAATTGTGGATAATTAAGCAGCAACATATTGAATAAGGTACTGTAATAGTCACTAATTAGAGCTGGTGTATCGAACTTCAAAGTTAAGCAATGCTTGGTGAGGTTAGTTCATAGATGGGGGATCATTCATTATATATAAAGATACCTCTGTTTCTTTAATCAAGTATTAGAGAAACAGTTTTTTATTGTTTATTAAACACAAAACTTAAGATAGCTAGTCAACACAGGCGAAATTAGGTAATGATAGCGAACTTTAGCACACAAAGATAATTATAAATGTACAAAAAAATCTTTGCAGTAATCCCGCATGCGTGATCTAAACCGTACGATATTAAAAACACCCTTAAGCACTTTAATTAGATCATCTTTGCCAACGTTGATCTTGGCTGTCACTATAAATATTTGACAGTGTCTCGAAAATCTGATAATCAGTCTTATCATGGGGTATCATATTACCCAGTTACTGGGCAACAAGGTTTCCACGCAGACTAAAAGCCGAAGCCAATATAGTTGAGATAAGGGTTGGTAGATTGATTAACATGTCAATTCAACGTAGTAGCCTGCAATTAGCAGGGTTGATCGATTGATATATAGAACACTGGCTTCCACCAGTGGTTCCACTCGTGAATGAGTAAAAATATCCCAAAGGAACATATTCCTGAGCCTTTTCTTCTTTTTGAATCGAAGGTAAACTTATTAAACGGTTTGGGTCCAGTAGGTGGCTACGTTATTAGCAGGATCGCTAGCACTCTTCCAATCCCCCAAAGTACAGATGCATGGTAAAGTCCTTTTTTCATGGTGGGAAAAATCATCCAATGACAATCCCCGCTCTTGGGTGGAGCGGGAGATAGTGTCAGACTCTTACTGACTAAACGACCCATCCTGTTCCTTCTAGCCTTTTTTTTTATGGTGGGAAAAATCATGCATTGACATCCCCCGCCCTTGGGCGGAGCGGGAGATAGTGTCAGACTCTTACTGACTAAAAGACCCACCCCGTTCCTTCTAGCCTTCATACCGGGGCTCGAGCGCCCTTTCGGATAACCCTGGCCCCAGTAGGCTTCGACCCGGCTGGGTCCCTGCTATTGCTGGCAACTCCTTGAGGCGCGCGGGAACAGTGCGCATCGTCGACGACTTGGGCTTGGTCCGGACAATTATGGGATGACCGGACAGCGAGCTACCCATTGCTCACTATCCGCAAGCCCGCGCCGACGGTGGCCGGAAATCGGGATAGGAATCCCGGCGGCGGACGGTAAAGTCTTGAAATAAGCATCATATGGCTTATTTCATGACATGGTCTACTTTTGTACCAAAGAATGATGGTAAGATTTCTACAAAACCTGGGGCTTCTTTCATCCCAATTCCTTCAGCCCTTTTGACGTACAAAAAAGATATAAAACTGTGATTCATTTAAGAATTGATCAAGAAAATATTACAGAATGTATTCGTAATTTCAGTTTTTAAAATAAAAAGCTATTTCAAAAGAAACTAATTCGTTTGTCTTCTAAAGAAAAATATTAAATATTCTTTATGTAGCGTTTTTATAGCCCAGGTGACTGCAATTAGATGCAGATGGGACCCTAATTTAATTTTTAACACAGACGTTGCTTTGCTTGGAATTAAAATGTTTCATAAATATAAAAATAGTTGTTCAGAACCTGAATATTTTTTTATTAAGTTATAAATTGTACTAACCCGACTTGAATTTCATAGAGTTTGTTGTATTTATATTAAATTATCGGACAGATTAGTATTGAGATATAAATGGTAGAAACTGTAATGAAGAAAGGTGTGGAGACGATCTAGGTAAAAGCTGATATGAGGTAGCTCGAGAAAAGAATATCTGGAAGGGCTTAAATGAAGCCTTTGCTCAGCAGTGGGAAGTAAATGCTAAATAAAATGAAAACTGATTAGGTTGCCCTTTGGCAAAAATGACTGAAAAAACTGAATTTTCAAAGATCACCTTTTTCTTAACGGATTTTTTTCTTTTAGACCCAGTTTGACTGCTGATAGTTTATACTACGCTGTCTGTGAGTTAATGAATTTTTCAAATAGACACGGTATGAGTCAACGATCAACATCAATCCACTAAATTTGGTTGCATCATAAGGAAGCACTTTCAAAATCGTTTAACGATTGATTACTCAATATCTAACAATGAAGGAAAACCGAAGACGAGAGACGAGGTTCGCTACTTGTTTTTTTTTTTTTTTTTTTTTTTTTTTCGATGGGAAAAATCATCTTATGACAACCCCCGCTCTTGGGCGGAGCGGGAGATAGTGTCAGACTCTTACTGACTAAAAAACCCATCCCGTTCCTTCAAGCCTTCATACCGGGGCTCGAGCGCCCTTTCGGATAACCCTGGCCCCAGTAGGCTTCGACCCGGCTGGGCCCCTGCTGTTGCTGACAACTCCTTGAGGCGCGCGGGAACAGCGCGCGCCGTCGACGACTTGGGCTTGGTCCAGATTGTTACCGGACGGCCGGACAGCGAGCTACCCATTGCTAACTGTCCGCAAGCCCGCGCCTACGGTGGCTGGAAATCGGGATCGGAATCCCGGCGGCGGCGGCGAGAGCGCCGTTGCCTGATGCGGTCGGCCTCCTCCTTAGCGAGCATTACTGCTTCGCAGAAGTCGGCGACCGCCTGCCACTCCTCCTCGCTCCGGACCATGGCCTCGACCAAGGCCCGGCGCGAGAGGTTTCCGCCGCCGATCACCCCCACGAGGGCACGGCGATGCTCCGTCCAAGCAGGGCACACCGCGATTGTGTGCTCCACCGTGTCCTCCGTGCGTTCCGCACAGTGGCGACACCCGGGCGTCACTTGTTCGCTACTTGTTATGCAACAGACGTAGGAGTAAAAAGCGTTGTATCAACAGAATGAAATGGATTAATAAGGGTGATTTTGGGATGGCAATTTGGCACTGCGCCTTTGTTTTCAACGACGTCAGTAGAATATTTGGTATCACTGTTTTGTTTCAATGTTTCTTCAGGGGCTTTTATCTATATCTATAATTATAAGCAAAAATTTACTGATTAATATATCAACTCACAGCCGAAACTATGGGGACTTTTTTATGGTGGGAAAAATCATCCAATGATAACCCCCGCTTTTGGGCGGAGCTCCCGCTCCGATAGTGTCAGACACTTACTGACTAAAAGACCCACCCCGTTCCTTCTAGCCTTCATACCGGGGCTCGAGCTGACTTTCGAAACTAACCCTGGCCCCAGTAGGCTTGGACCCGGCTGGGTCCCTGCTGTTGCTGACAACTCCTTGAGGCGCGCGGGAACAGTGCGCGCCGTCGACGACTTGGACATGGTCCGGACAGTTACAGTTATAAGTATAATTGGACTTATAATGCTCCCACTGCTGTGATTCAGGCCTGTCTAGGAGTGGTGGAGGGCCAGTGCGGATTAGTGTATGTTTCAAATTTACGTTTTAGAAATTGATGGTTTTCGCAATATGTTTTGATTTACCGTGTAAAATGCAGCACTGGTGATTAAATAAATTATACAAAGTAAAGCGCCTGCCTGTGTTTGAACCAGGGCCACTGGGTCACCCTGCTCTTTATTTACGGTGGCGTGATTTACGTTACGATGGCAATATTCCAAAATTTTGTTAATTTGACTTGAGTGGATTTTTTCCCGCAGATCGTTTGTTTGCGTATATCCGCATTCCGCAATTATTTAAGTCAGATGTAATCTATATCGTGCTGTGTTGTTTAATTCATTTACAATCTTTAGATTAGGTAAATTAGAGATTGTGATGAATTAGAGGTACGCCTATCAAAAAGTTCATTTAAGAGGGTCCGTCCTGGTCTATCTATCGTCAATGAGAAAATAGTTTGAAAAGCTTGTTGTTTCTGTTAAATAACACCTGAATGCTCAGTTGAGATTTGGTATCTTCCGTAGCTCACACAAATATTTTTTTCACAAAACTTGTTCCAGAAAATACGTGTTTTTTTTAAATATTTTTTCATTCATAACCTCAATTTATTGTCAATATAATTAATTATATTTTTACTTTTTTTTTATTTTGAGTCTGGAGGGGCAAAGTTTTAAATTAAAATGCATAGCTCTACTGGATTAGTTTCACATTTTGTTTTGTTTTAGTAGAAAGCTGGGTTATAACTACATAATATCTATGTTTAACGTCATAATTATGAAATAGCGATGGTATGGCAACTCGTCGCGGGCTAGGTGCTCTTAAGGCGCGATTTTTATTGACCTGACGACCCTCAATCATGCAAAATACAGTTCAACTCAACACTATCACTAAAATTGCTACACAATCACTATTTCAAAATTACTAACCCGTCAAAATATTTTGCTAGATAAACTCCAACTACTACATTGAAGTCGTCAGAAGCTCCTATAACCCACGTTACACATTAAATCGCGACGTCGACAAAAGTAAGTTAACAGCCATCTCCCGTAACAATAATATCGCTGGATATCACATAAAGCTCTTGGGTTATGCGCACATTACTCCCACCGCACCAGTGGGGTGCAAGTAGTGTGTATACGGCGGTGTAGTTGGGCTGTTTAGTTAATTTTGCGAGCACTAGATGAGTAGGACAGACAATTGCAGAAGTGTCTTGGAATTCTTGGAAGTTGTTTGCTTTATGTTGAAGAAGAAGAGATGGAAATGAAACGGTTTAACAGGTTATTTTACTTGGTTAAAGCATCAAGATATTGGGATAATTTTGGTTTCATAAGTTTTTGGACTGGGACATGGCTTATAATTTTATTTACGTTGGATATTAAATTGATATTCATATCCATTTATGAGTCATGCCTAAGTTTTTTTAATAGAATACAACAATAGAATTTATAGAATTGGGGAAAAACAAACAATTTTTCTAAGCAAGTGTGTTTCAAGAAATTTAAAATAAAATAAATCTATACCTACACATGTCTGGAAAACCTCACCCACGTACACTTCTCTTTAAATAAACTGTAGAACAAAAAATCGAACGTTGTTAAAAGAAATACATGAAACGTTTACACTTAAATCACCAGCCATACTAAAATGAATTGTTAACTTAAGGTTGACTTAACTTAAGCCCACAAAAATAACAACAAAACCAAGTGGGAACACATTTATTAGGCGTACTGCTAAGGAGTGGAATTCTCTGCCAGAATAAGAAAGCAGAGAGAAATCTGCTACAATCTAAGGATCTTTAAGTCAAGACTGAATAGGATACTTCTATGCAATCGAACAGCGAAGAGAATGTGATTACTTTGATTACTTTGATTACTTTGTGTAATTTATTTCATTACCATTGCTCTTAAAACGGTGAAGGAAAATATCGTGGGTAAAACGACATGTCCTAGAACCAAAAATTCGAAGACAAGTGACATTCACCGATCCGCATTGAGCTCGCGTGGTTGAATACGTCCCAATCCCACTCCTAGAAAAGAGGCCTAAATCTGAGATGATAACTCACTTACTGATGATGCAAGTGAGCTCCATCGTCGTCCACATCGTCGCTTTCCATCAGGTGAATAGTGGTCAAAAGCGAGGACCTCTATTCACCTGATGGAAAGCGAAACACAAATAAAAAAATATCATCTTGTCGCTCCAACTTTGCACCACCACCGCAACAAGCCCTTTCTGTAATTGGACACATTCAGATATGCAAAAAACCGTGCTTGTGTTCCAAATGGCCCCTTTTGAAAAATTTATGCCCTCCCGTTTGACGCGGCCCATGCCTCCTGGCCGCCATTTTTTTATTTAACCCAAATTAATGGCTGCCTTCGTACATCGATATTTCTTTTGAACTTTCTACAGTTGGATGAGGAAAACGTGTCGAACTTTCGTTAGAGGTTCTGCGCCATTTTTCATCGCAGTGAGAATGTAAAGTAACAGGAAAAGCTGTAGGGAATCACTTTTCTTCAAAATGTGTTTTTTTTCCTTGTTTTGGATGTCATTACGGTCTGCTGGAAACACAAATGAGTAATTTAGTTAGATGCTCCCCTCAATCAAGTGTTATTGCGTCACTGCCTTGCAAAGGCATGCAAATTGCAAAGGCTTTGATTACGTCATTTTTAGGATTCCGTACCTAAAGAGTAAAACGAGACTCTATTTACTAAGACTCCGTTGTCCATCTATCCGTCTATCTGTCCGTTTTTTACCAGGCTGTATGTCATGAGCTGTCATAGCTAGACAGTAAAAAAAACAATAAGCAAATAAACATGTTTTCTTTTGGATGAAGTATTTTCTGTTGCCGCTACAACAACAAATAAATACAACAAACGTGATTTTTTTTGCTGTTTTCTCCTACGGATGGTACGGAACCCTTCGTGCACGAGTGCGACTCGCGCTTGGCCGGTTTTGTTTTTATTTCCCTAGTGTCAGTAGTACCTAAAGTGTACCCGGGTTTTTTAAAAGCCCTTTTATCAATAACTTTCTTAAGCTTTCAATATAAAAGTTTTTGCACATGAGATTTGGAAAACAACCTTACTGGAAAACATGGCAACTTAAGAGTTCTGTTGAACTTACCGAATATTCCTTCATTACTAATACTGAAGTGCACTCAGTGCCCAGCACGTCGAAGCCTACTGGGGCCAAGGATGATGCGAAAGAGAACCCCAGGGCCCTGGAACGAAGGCAAAGAAGGAACAGGAGGAGATTTTAGTCAGTAAAAGTCTGACTCGCAATCTCACTCCACCCAAGGGCGGGAGATGTCATAAGATGATTTCCCACCTAAAAAAGGTTTTCTCAGTACAATTTTTATTAAGTTGACGATGACATTTGCAGGAAAAACTGATATAACGAACTAAAAACCAAATTCCATTGGTCCAATTCTACGGCAAAGCTGAAACAGGACAAATATTTTCAATCCTCACTAAATGAAAAGAAAAACACGTAGTTTAGTTCCAACAAATCCCGTATAGAACTGGTCTCATAAACATAAATCTGCACTACCCATTTCATAAATAGAAAATCCAAGCCATGTATGCAAAATAAATGCAAAAATAAACCACTATGCACTAAATCCCTCAGCTTTCCCGTAAAACTGAGGATTGGAACTAATCATGCGTCCACCTATACGGGTCAGGGGTCGCTCATACTTAATCGGGGTAATCCATTTGGCAGACAAGTTTTATACAACGACCGTTTTAAGCAGAGCCTCCTAACCTCGCTGTTATCAAGCGCTCCAGCAGCATGCGGGTAAAGCGATTTGTTGTGAGAGCTCCATATATCCTGGCCATGTTTTATCAGGCCGTAAATTTCTACGGATATCTAGCTAGACGTCAACCTTCGGACGGCTTTTGCAAAATTTTAGTGGGGAAAACGATTTCTTGTTGTATTTTCGGCGACGAAAAAAATATTGGGCTTTATTTTTCTGGTAGGTTGGCAATACCTTCGTATCAATGTCTAATGGGTTGTCTTCGGAATATTCGGGTTTTGGTACAGGATGATATATCGAGTTTGTGATAGTTAACATGGCTTACAAAGCTGTTTTTAGTAGTTGTTTTAGTTCTAGTAAGTTCATTGGTAAAAGAAATAGTTTAGATTACTTGTAGCGCATGATTCATAGCATCTACTATATTCTGTCAAAAAAGTCAAACGTCTTGGGAATTTTGTATAATATTTTATCATTTGAAAAATATTCATATTTGACACTTTTTATAAGGTTCTTCTATTAGTAAACAATGATCCAAATAACATCCCCTGCCCTTCGGCGAAGCGAGATATAGTGTCAGACTGTTACTGACTAAAAAACCGACCCCGTTCCTTCTTGCTTTTTATACTGGGGCTGAGCCTCCATTTTGGAATTAGACCCTTGGCCCTAGTAGGCTTCAACCCAGCTGGGCCCCTACGAACTCAAAGACGGTGACGTCACATTTCAGAATATGCATCCTTATTCTGTTACTTCACAATTTCCTTTTTCACCAGATTTAAAAAGTTTCTAACTTAATACTGGACGGATTTGAAACAATCTTTCTGTTTGCGATATTGGGTATAATTACTTTTTTGATACAATTAATTAAAAACAAACTGTCAAGTACAATAATACAAATGTATTTGTAGGGTAATTCGCTATTATTCAATGACAACTGTTTTTCTTATATTTGGTACCCATGCCAAAAGTTGGAATACCAAAATCTATCCTAAATCTCTAAAGAATAGATCCCATTACATAAATTTAGCAACAGCGATTAGTTTTCGAACTTCCCCTGCGATGTATCAGCATTGATGAAGATTTATATTTGATTAGAGTCTCCTGCCTTGAGCCTACAGTGTAATATATAATTAGTTTTTAATTATTTGATAAGATTGTAAACTTTGTACTCTTACCTACTTACCTTAATGACATCAAGGAGTTTCTTCACATTGTTCATATTGATAAAGTTAGCACTAATAGAATTAAGGTGATACAACTGCAGCGGTTCAGTCCGAGTTCTTTCACTGCTTCAATGAACTTGGTTTTACAGTAAGTAATATAATTCAAGTAGCAGATATCGGAGAAAAAATAGCCTGGCATCGTCTCGCGAATACACTCGGTCAGATGGGTGAAGATCGTCAAAAGGGGGTTGACGTCGTTGAGGTCGACTACGTTGAAGATGGTGTGACGATCTCATTATGTTTGTCGAGTAAACTTAGCCAGAGATCGCTCAAGACAAAGAGATTTAGAAAAGGAATTAGGTAGACTTTTGCCTAGCACCAGTTTTGTCAGCGTTACTCGTTTTTTGGGTTTTAAAGTTCAAATAGGTGGTCGCACCGAATAAACGTTTTTTCGTTCGTTCTCCGTGTAAAATATAGGTAGCATTAAGTTAGACGAGAAGACCGACCAAACGTAGATATGAAAGAAAGACTAGACCGATTATATAGACTATATCGGATGATAACATTAAAAGTTAATAACTACTTCTAAAATATAAAGTTGAAAGTTACACTGTATTTTATCTTGAAATGTAACAACTTGTACATTTGACATCATAAAATCTTCAACAATGTAACACTGGAGGATTTATTTCTGCACCAGTGAACACTTGACGCTACTTCTTGGATAGTTCTCGCAAAATTATCACTTGGATAAATCCATATAAAAGCTATTGACGATGAAATGTTTTATTAAAAAACATTTTGGTCTGGCTTATGTTTGGGAATTTTTACTGAAACATAGGCTTTTTACTTGTTTACTTGATTTTCACATCTGCCGCATGCCGCAACAAAATTGGGCGAAAGTAACTACTGACTGGACTCCGAACAGCAGGAGCCGGCGACGCGGTAGGCCCAGAAGGAGATGGCGTGACGATTTGGACTCCTACCTTAAGGATTGGACAGAAGTGGCTAAAGACAGAAAGGAGTGGAATAACGGAAGGGAGGCCTTTGCCCTGCAGTGGGACACAACGGGCTCATAATAATAAAATAATAAATAACTTGATTTTAAAAGTTTTTGTTAGGATAAATAGTCCTATAAACCTAATATTAAATTTAATAGTGATATATTTAATTCTCCAGATATTCCATCAAGTACAAGCACCTATATGAGATAGATTTCGAATGTTATCGGGCTTTCTATCAACTGTACAATCATATTAAGTGATACTATTAACAATCACAGTAACAGTAACAATCACATTAAATGATACTATTTCATTAAATTTTACGAATATGGGCTTCATAAAATTCCATGTGGTAATTGAAGTCTATCTAGGTTCACTAATGCATAATATTTCTAACCAAATCTGGTTTCGAAATCGGAGCATTTACCTTACCATTTATAATTCTGTGTGAAATTTCTAAATATTGAGAAGGCCTTGAGCTTAGCTTCAGTTTGGCGCCAATATTGCGTCTATCAGATACTGCAGGCGTCAGGGAACGTAGGATATAAAATAGAACAGAATAGAATAGAATAAACTTCATTGTACACCAAAAAGTAACAAGACATAAACATAAACACACAACGCAACAACAACAACAGTAATTATCCCATTGTTTATGGAACAGTATAACATTTGCACTCCAGGCTGTACTCGCCATTTTAGCCGCCCTAACTAAGTTACGACCGTTTCGTCTCGATTCTCTTCCATCGAACGCCTCGAGTTGGCCACGCCTCCGATCCCATTATTCTGGCCTTATGAGTCAGATGATGTCAGAACAAAGGAATTGGAGGCGTGGCCAACTCGAGGCGTTCGATGCAAGAGAATCGAAACGAAATGGTAGTAACTTGGCTAGGCCTGCAGGGTTGCGAAATTATGTAGGACGACTACCGGTCATAGTAAGTGCGGGTTTGCGGATGGCAAGTCATGGGTAGTTTACCATACAGCCGTTCGTTATGGACCAAGCACAGGTCAATGATGCGTGCGGTGGTGTGCCTCAAAGAGATGTCAGTAACATTATAGGGGCTAGTTAGGACCGATGTCTGCTAGGGCTGCAGATTGTTTGAAGGAGTTTCCACAGCCTTCGTGCTAAAAGGCAATTAAAGGAATACTGCGGGTCTTAGTCAGTAAAAGCCGGACACTCTCTATCACTCCACCTAGAGCAGGAGAAGTTATATAACGATTTCTCACGTAAAAAAGAACTGCAAAATTATTCGACAGATTCACCTCGACCCTGGAACAAAAAGAGGTTGTCTTTTGCGTTTAAGTTCAGCTCCAGCTGTGAAGGAACACTTATGGGTTTTAGTCAACAAAACTATGATCCTTCATCTCGTTCCATCCAAAGCGTAAAAAAGGAGGACTCACCTATAGTGTCAAATAAACAGTACCTACCTATTTTTTTCTAACTTATTCCTTCAATATTTATGAACCTAAAAAACAAGTTTACATTTTAAATTAACCTACATTTCAACATAAACTCAAAATACACAACGATAAACCACCTCCAATGGGTCACTACAATATAAAAAATAATGTGCCTCCTAACATAGAAACTCCATTTTTGCTCACAGAAATCAACATAATCTCTTACTGGAAGCAGAGTGTGCATCAAAACCCGCAAAAAGGGTGCTCATAACGCATTTTATACCTCAAAAGGGTGCGAAAATTAGTGTGTTTCACCGCACTAGACAAAGTCTAAAGTGGCGCTTATCTCTGTACATGCGACAGATATACATACAGCTGTTGATTGTATGGGATAGGGTTGTGGACGTGACCGTTGCGGTTTTTGGGGCTCGTTGGCGATTAGGTGCTAATTTTGTTAGTTGTTCGTGTAGTGTTTTTGTTCTGTAAC
Organism: Mythimna albipuncta; assembly: GCA_929112965.1. NCBI lineage: Eukaryota > Metazoa > Arthropoda > Insecta > Lepidoptera > Noctuidae > Mythimna > Mythimna albipuncta. The sequence continues at coordinate 18,256,265 of OV815969.1, forward strand.
ATAACAGTCTTGCGTTACCGGTACATGGTGGATCTGCCACCCATACGTTTAAAGGGTGTTGAGAACTTATGTATCGTGCGTACAGCTAAGGAGTGGAATGCCCTGCCGAAGACGATATTTCCTTAAAGCTACAACCTAAGTCTTTAAGTTAAGAGTGAATAGGTTATTTCTAGGCAGTGCTGCAGTTGCTGGCAGCACCTAGTTTCAGATAAAAAGTATAAGGCTTACTGCAAGAATATTTAAAACTTATAGATCAAAATTAAATTATCAACGTGAGGCAAATTAATTGCAAGTTTAGTAACGCGATCATCTGTTAAAAAATTAATTTAAACAGTCAAAGTAAGCTAACACAATCAAAAATGTCTCTCATTTAGTGCGTTAGTTTTCGTTCAGAAACTGATTCTAAAAATGTTGAAAGTTTTACTATAAAATCTCTCTCTTGTCAAGCCCTCATAGAAGCTCCATCCCTCAGCAGTAAACCTTACATCATACAAATGACCAGCTTAAGAGCTCAAAACTTTACTCACTAGTAAATATTAGTGCTAACGAACGCACCTGCCAACTGCGGCCGCCATAACCGTGATACAGGGTCGTATGTTTACGGGCGTAAGTGTGAAACTTTGAATATACCACCGCGTTGGGCCGTATTACAAGCCCCAAGAGTAGGTATGTGACCTAGTTTTTCGCCCCCCGTTAACAGGGCCAGTGTAGTTTTTAATTTTATTAAACTTTGTAAGAACTAACATTCACACGTAGTTGAAATTTTTAGTGTTGGAAATGGTTGGTACAACACTAGTTTACGTGTGGTTGGGAGTTTATGTTTTTTTGTCAGGGTAAATAAGTGGTGTTAGCTTGAATTTTTTACATTTTTGCCAAATATTTGGGTAATTGGGTCGGCTTGTGCACTGCAGTGTTACGCATTTTTTGTGTGTTGCACATTGTGTTTTGAGAAGGGTAAAGCGGTACTTTTAGATTATTTAAAAAATATTTTTCTTTGTTATGCACATAATACAGTGCGGTATCGCACATAAGTAACATAAAAAAAAAATACAGTGGCCTACGTGACTATCCACACGTGGATGCGGTGTGGCAATGAGTAAAGCGATGCGGTCGAACGTAGTTTGTTTTGTCTTGATATTTTCTCGCAAACTCTTGCATTGCGGTATTTTTTTTTATATAAATTATGACTAAACTGTGGCTCACAACTCTAAGACCCATAGTATAATTATTTTACATTAGAACAGCGTCTTCACCACAATTTATCTATTATATTTATTGTATCAGACTGGTCTTCTCGCACAATAGATTCTGTTAAGGAGCAAAAAAAAATACGCGAGCCCTTTTTAGTAATACACATTTTTACTAAATATTATGTTTTTTAAGTTTTAATTATTATTTTGAAATAGTTGCGTAGCACACGCAAAAAAAAAAAACGTCGCGCCTTTGGCTCCTCCCACTCGCATCAAAATGTATTCTATAAAATCACCGATCGGCCTTGCTAAAAAAAATAACTTTATGAATATGTACGGAAGACATTCATGTTCCGAGGAATTTCACACGTGATTACGTAGTGTAAATATCACCAAACGATCAGTCTTCGAAAGTAATGAGTGATTTATCATATTTTTTTTTTCACTAAAAAAATAAACCAATTAGTGAAGTACCAGAAATGTTTAATTTCTCTTTTAATATATCGCAATAATCGTGTTAAATTAAAGTTATGTTTTTTTTTAATTCGGTGCGCCTGCTTAAAATACGGCGTGTTCTAAATACGAAATGACTTCGACAAACCTACAAAATTTAACCAAAAAATACTCGTAGTTAAATTACTAATTAATTATTTCACTACATCACATCAATGTTTTCAGGGACTAAAATAATGAACGTAACAATTTCATGTTTATGAGATTTAGGCACTACACCCTCGACATCGTTAAATTCATCAATAGATTTACGGTTAAATTGCAATGTGTTTCGATAAATTTTAATCGCAAAATTCCGTTTTTAAATTATTTGACGGAACATCAATATTGGAATATCGGATAGCGTTCGTATTACAGAATAAAGTAATGGAGTGATACTCCGCATATTTCATGAAATATTAATTGTAGTGCAGTACTATTGAAATATGTGATATTTTCAATGAAAAACTAAAACTAAAAAGTTTTTTGTCTGAACGCGCTAATCCCAAAAACTACTGGTTAGAATTAAAATATTTTAGTGTCATTTATAAAGAAAAGGCTATACGTACCTTTAATCCCAAAACCAACTATCTGCATTTTTACCCAAATTGAGTTGATTATATCAATTCGACTCATCAAGACGAATCTGCAAGTAAAAGTGATTATTAGCTATGACACTTATTTACCAAGATGGCTTCTGCAAAAGATAAATAATATATAGATTTGATCGAATATACCAATATAACATAATAATACAAAAATTCAGATAGATGATTTTTTTTTTATCTACTATAAACTAGTGCTTGACTGCGATCCCGCCTGATGGTAAGCAGTGATGCAATCGTTGATGGTGAGGCACATTTGTACAATAAGCGTACGACATAACTCTTCATGCTCCCGCGGGATGTAACACGAGAGCGGAGAAGTAACCAAAGATGCAGGTAGTATCGCGGGGAACAACTAACTTACTAATAATTATTGTATTGAAAAATAAAAATGTTTAAATAGTATTGAATAATACACATTATGTATCATCTTTGCCAATGACATGTTTCACAAAAAATATAATGTATCTCACCAGATTGTAACGCAATATTCTACGTTATATGCGTTTTAACGCAAATGCGATCGCAAAGCGAAGCGGTGTAAATATCACAAACAATTGCTATTCCACATTCCATTCCATACCAGTCTTCCACACATTAATTTTAGTTTTTTGATTGTAGATTGTTTCAATTAATTAATTTCTCTGTAGTTTTTAGAAAGAAAATAAATAAATAATTATTATTCCGTTTTAAACGCGGGGGTGCGATGCAACAACGAGCGAAGCGAACGCGGTTAGAAAGTTGATTATTTTGCGCAAACTCTGGCAGTGCAGTGACTTGTTTTAAATAAATTGCGACTAAAGTGGGGATTACACGTGCAGGTAGGAGAAATCTACCGCGTGGCTTTAAATTGCAAGTTAACCGGATCGCTTCAAAATTGTATTGGCATTGAATGATAAAATGAATAAAACTGCCCTAATTTAGGCCGTTCAACTCAATTCTTGTACGGCGTTTCATCCAAAATCCGCTCAGCTTTTGAGGCGTGATTAATTAACATCCTTACAAATTTCCTTTAACCTTGCAATTAATCTGCCTAACCTTTTTCTAACTGCTTTGGGGTCAGCTTCCACTACCTATCTAACCTCAACAACCCAGTAATAAAGTAACACGATACCTCTTGGTAATACCTACTGGTGTCAGACATTTTGTTTATGTTTTTTTTTGTAGGTGGCGAAATTATTGAATAACATCACCGCGCCCTGGGGCGGAGCGGGAGATAGTGTCAGATTTTACTTACTAAAAACCCACACCAGTTCCTTCGTTGCCTGTCGTACCGGGGCCGAATCTTCCTTTCAGAAGCAGACCATTGGCTAGAGTAAGCTTCGACCTTTCCGGGCTCCTACAGTTTGCTGATAACTCCTTAAGGCGTGCGTGTAAAAATACGCGCCGTCGACGTCTTAGGCTCGGGCCGGACGGTTATCGCCCGCGCCTTCGGTGGCCGGAAATCGGAATCGGAATCCCAGTGGCGGCGTGAGGACCATTGCCTCACGCGTGCGTCCTCCTCCTTTGCTAGCATTACTGCTTCACAGAAGGAGGCGGCCACCTGCTACTCCTCCTCGCTTCAGACTATGGCAAGACTGGTGTCAGATCTCTTAGTAATGATTGTAAAATGAAAGTATATACAAAGTACACATCATATGTTTCATATACTTTGACCAAAAAATAAACGCTGACTTCTGATCACACACTTTACAAAGCGCTATAAGGCTCTACCTTGTACCCCAACTTGAGAACACCCCAAAAAGTCTCAAATTAAACATTCTTCCCATCCCTACTGAAACAGATCCTTTTAAACTAAACTAAAACAACGAAATGATGCCATCAGTCTCCAAACTCTTTCCATTTTTAGCCCCGTTAGGGCACCATTAACTTCAGAGCACTCAGCCCTTAAAGCATCGTTCACACGAATCGAATATAAAACATTTGGAAGCGACATAATATGTCCAAATGTCTTGTTGGTCCCGTGGTCGCAAGCATGACTGCTAAGCATGGAGTTCGATTTCGGGGTCGAGCAAAAAGTGTTTTTGGTTTTTTTCATTACAAATTACTCTGTAACAGCCCGTAGTTTGGAAGTTAGTAGTGTGACACCCCCGTGCCTCAAAAGATTCCTACATCTAATCTCTCTCCGGCCCTGTCAGATTGCCGTCGAGGCATAGAGACTGCACCTATATTTACGCCCGCACTAGTGCACTAGATCTAAATATGGTCGGGAGAAACATATGTCCAGCAGTAGATGTTTTTAGCTGAAACGCCTTACGGAGTTAGAATTCTCAGAGACTCGACCACATCCTAAAAATTGCAGCTTTGGTAGATTTCCTAGGTATACTGTTAAACTGGTGATGGTGGTATATTTCTTCTGGATGCGCTAAGAACTTGGTCCATACCATGAAGTGTTGAAATAACAGACGTGCGAGCGAGAAAAGGGATGATTGAGTTATAGAGTATACATACACCCTATATGGTTCTATCCATCTATATAGTAGTAGGGCCTCAGAACTGATTAAAGTGACGATGCCTTTAAAGGGGAAGATGCCATGTCTGACAGTTTGACTTTTGGTTGGACGATGATAAAGCTGTCTATCTAGCTATGGAAGTTGGTTTTCCGCACTTAATCCTGTGTGTGAAAAATTTTGACATCATTTGGTAGGCTCATTCCATTCAGCCTACCTCTCTCTAAAAGCAGATTAGGTATCCCAGGTTCTTCTATGCTACGGTTTGTATACGTATATTAGTGATAAATGTGCAGTCAAGGAGTAGAAGCCAGTGGTCTCCTCTTTCTCCAAGCATGCTCTGCACAAAAGACTGTCTGTGATGCCTATTGAGTTGAGGTGTTTGGTGAATGTTCGTTCAACGATGGATGCTTAAATGGAATTGAGTATCCTTAATTGTTATCGCCACAAGTACTTTATTAACTTCAATAGCCGAGAGCATGTTACCACAACCACACGATTCATACATGCTATTTTGATAGGCAGGCAGAAGCGAGAATTGCTGGAGCGATTGCTAGCCTGTCGGTTTTCTATCGTTTATATTTCAGGGAGTGTGCATTGGAATTACACAATTTAATACTGCCAAGTCCATTCCATCATCAAACCCTAAGACGTTCGGCGTTGCACCACAGTTACATGGTGGACATTCCACCCATACGTACAAAACGTTTTGGGAACACACACTATATGCATAATCCTTAGCTGTATGCGTAGCTAAGGAGTCGAATTTCTTGCCAGATTCTGTATTTCCTGATAGCTATAACTTAGGGGGTCTTTAAGTCAAGAGTGAATAGGTTCCTTCTAGGTAAGCGTGCTCCATCGTCGGTCACATCATCGCTTTCCATCAGATAAGATAGTGGTCAAACGACAGCCTATCCAAAATATAAAAGCGAGTGTTTTGCGAGTAAGCTTGATCCATGTGATCACTGCCTTAGAGCGTCCTGGCTAATTAATAAAACTGTCGCAGAAAGTTGTCACATAAATTGCGACACTGACGCCACTGTGACGTAACAAAACGTTTTTATAACCTTTTAAACGACACGCATAATTTTTTAAGCAAGACAGCTTCATTAAATGTTTTGCTAGGGTTCCAGGGAATCTCGTGTAATGGCTGTTTGCACGGAGTTTACGAGTTTTTGAGTTATGTTCATGTTAATAATGTATAGATGGTACTTTATCAGCGTTGATTTAGAAAGTTGTTGGGCATTCATTAAAAAATCCTTTTTGTTCTGTTAAAATATTGAGAGAGGTGCCTTTGAAATTGCTAGTGACCTACTTTGTCATTGTAATAATAATATTTATTTTTTTATTTTTAAACTTATATTTAAATAAGGGTTAAAACATGTTAGTGGTTAAAAAAAATCTATTATTCCAATCACATACAAAAATAGTAAAAAATAAATCAGGTGGTCGAAATAAATCAAATTTAAATGAAATAACATCATAATTAAGTCGCATAACCGTAGAACTTAACTTAAAAAACAAATAATTAACTTAAAATTAAAGTTAATTAGTTGTTTTTAAATTGAATAAAATTGGCTCACCACCTCTGCCTCTTTGATTTGAAGAGAAAAAGAATAGGAACAGTATTCATCTGAAAGGCTCACCAAGCTGAAGTAGTTGTGATTGATGGAGTCAAAGAGTTTTGAAGTGGTGACCTCGTACCGAAAGACATAGTAACGAAAGGTTTCCTACAAGATGGACCGATGACTTAGTGATGAGAGCTGCTGGATGCGAGACACACAAAATGATGTGGCGACGCTTGAAGAGGTAAGAGAAGAAAATATTTCTTTACTGTACCTTAAAAATCCTTTTACGCGTCCGAAATAAAATCTTCAAGCCTAAACAAACAAATTAGCCCAACGCCAGAACCCAAAGAAAAACACAATAATTAATTATCTTTTCATGACTTCACTAACATTACCGCCTTGTGCTGGCCGGCAGAAAGGCACTTTTGTAGTACGTGCCCCAAAGGGTCCCTAAATTTATGTTCTACCTGTCTCTTGCAGCTGAGCACGAACCCTAATTCAAATCCTTATGTGAACCCCGACCCTAACTGTTTAACACCTTTGCGTACTAGGGTTAATGTCAAACGCGAAAACTGTCTATAGGGTAGGTTTCGTTCAATTTATTTTATGTACTCTTCAGCTTTGAAGCTTTTTTCTCTAAATGTTTTTCAAACGCAGGTATAGAACACATTTTAATGGTAGGATTAAGTCTGGATCCGATTTGTAAGGCTCTTTTTGTAGTTCAATGAAAAATGGCTTTTTTGAATACTCGTAGTAATCTTAAATAAATATTAGTTTAGTGTAGGGATTGCTTTGGAACAAAATGAATTGAGGATTTTCTTGAATATCACTTTTAATTGAGGAAAATGGATTTTTAATGTGAAATTCAGTCTGACGATTATCTTGAGGAAAATTGGAGCCTATTTATCTAATTTCTTGGGTGTTAGAGCCATATCTGGAACATAAAAAAAGGTAAAGATTTGTTTCTTTGTTGTTTCGTTCATAAAGATATTTTTTTATAAAAGCTAATCTCGTTAAGCATTAAACTAATTAAAAAAATATGCGTTATAATTATTGCCAAATGTCATCAAAATACGTTTTATCTCTAAAGTGCACATTTCCAGTGGCATAATGGTCTCGTTAGCGATGCCGCCGTAAGCTAATTAATTTACTAAAATTAACCAATAAACTACTATAATTCCCTCCAACTTGTAATTCACAAAACCTTCATATATTTGTATAAATACCTACATACGCCTCCCACAAGGTGGAGTCTCCCACCTGGTGAGAGTCATGGGAATGTGGTGGATGCGTGACTACACTTGAGGAGCCCTGTTTCCAGCAGTGGACGCCCTTCAGCTGAAATGATGATGATAAAGACTTACATATGAAAAATATGTATCCAGACCAGTTCTCGGCACTGTACCGGTCTGAATAGCGCAGAAAACCCCTCCTGACCTGATGACCATCGTCATGCTTTAAATATGCTGAAAAGAGGCAGTCTGGACTGGACGTTTCGACGTCAAAAAATGACGAAAATGGCCGATCCCCGCATAATGGCATAAAGCTAGGAAAAGAAAGATTAACATACTCATGTAATACCATCAAGTTTTTGATCACAACCAAAATAGATTCTTGTTCACAATATCACAAAATTGTTGAATGATTTTCCCCACCAAAAAAAAAGTTACTTTCTCTAAAGTAAGAAAAATGCATGCAGTTTTTGATCTCGAGGAAAACTGGAGTAATTAATCACTTGTTCCAAATATTTTTTTTTAAATTGACACACTAGGAAACACTCCTATATCGTGGGTGCGTTTATAAACTTGTAAACTAACATTCACGACATTCAGGCCCAAGACAATTAGAGCAACACTATATGTAGGCCATACCAATATTTGTTTCGCGTGAGAATCGAATCCGTGATCCGTGACAAACAGTGTAGCAGCCAATTGCTCAACAACTGACCAATCTGCCGTCGAATATATTATATACATAGGTACATATGTTTCATTTCGAGTGTTCTATTCCCGTATAATAAACGACATCAAACCAAGGAAACCCGCGGAAGCCAAAAAGCTACTCAAGTACAAAATCACCGTGAGCCTATTACTCAAAAGCCAATGAACAGAATCATTCCTTTCTATTTTCACATAACTATTGCGAAGAAATTTTCCATGGCCATTCACATGCAAACCTCTCGATACGCCATCAAGTCTTTGATCATTCACAAAATAGATTCCTTCTGAATCATACAGTTAAACTCAACTACTCGTAGTTTGAGATTATTGACACAAAAGAGGTAGGTACAGAAGTTAATGTTCATACAACCAAAGCGCTCGAGCAACGCACACCTAGACACCGCTCACGGACATAATATCTCGGACCAGCCCCCCTAGCCAAGTTATAACCGTATCGTGATCGTGTCGAATTTCGTTCTCCAATCGGTAACGCTTCGGTGTCAGCAATTGTAGAAAACGATAAGGGGTAGCCATGTTGACGCGCCTGAGTCGGCGGCTCGTTCTACAATGTAGCGTTTGTTTATCAACGGATGTAGCGTTAAACGTTATTCAAATGAATTCTATCATTTTGAATTATGTGAACTTGGCTACGAATTTTCTATTTGTTTGCTCTGACCACGTGAAATAACGTCGAGATGATGTTATTCCCATACATTTGATTACGTTTCGACTAGCTTTAATGATTGCAGATTATAAACTTGGCTAGGGGTGCAGTTAGAACCAATGCGAGCGCGAGCGCCATCTGCTTAAGACACGAGTCAGTGAACACTTTTGTGCAAAAATGGAACAACATAAAAAATGTTAATATTTATAACTGTTCAGTGAATAGTTAGATACAACATTAAATGGTGATTTATCGTTTTTCAAGCTACCAGTTGTTTTAAAGAGGTTTGTAGGTTTTTGGTTGTATTTCGGTGGTCCGTTTTAACGTAACACAGAACAGTTAGGTAGGTACATAGGTAGGTACGCCTTTGCCTCCGGCTCGGGGCCGAAAAAGCAAACATAACTTTGCGGCTATGTAATATTTTTACAATTTATATTAGGTATCTATCGCCGCGCCCGGGGCCCGGGTGCGTTTGGACATAGTGGTGCCGACCCTATCGCGACCAGCGCACGTAGATATATAAAGAAAATTGAAGTTCATATATCATGAGATTGACTTCTGTACGTATCTATTTTGTGCTATTGAGCTGAACAATGGTACACGTTTGTGATTGAATTGTGGTGCTATATCGACGTCTAATTGGAAATGCTTGTTGTTATTCATTGTTTCGGAGACTCCACTTTGAATGAGCAGTTCAAGCATGTGAAATGGGTTTTGAAATGTTGGTTATTGAAGATTGAGAAGTGGTTGCCATGACTGTGCTAACTTCAACTTTTGACCTGTTAGGGATGAAGTTCAGTAGTAGGTTTTTCAGTATCCTTAATACTACACCTATCATCATCATCATTTCAGCCGAAAGACTGTAGGACATAGGCTTCCCCCAAGTTTCGCCAAACGACCGGCCCTGTGTGCCTTGCATCCGTCGGATTCCCACAATCCTCACCAGGTCATCGGTGCACCTGGTGGGTCCAACGGTGCGTCTTTCGGTACGTGGTCGCCAGAACCATACGTCCCTATAGACCATCGGTTTTGTGAGCAATGTGTCCTGCCAATTGCCACTTAAGTTTATCGATCTTCATTTCAGATGTGATCACGTAAGGAAACTATATACACCGCTAAATTTTAATAGTTGGCGTTGCGTACAATCTACCTAAAGGTGATTGAACTCGCTCAGCTGACGTTTTCTTAAAGAAATTAATTTCGTACATGCGTAAATTAATACGAGTTTTGAAAAAAAGGTAGTTTATTTTTTAATTTTATTTTTACAAATCGATAGTGTTTCATGTACCGGATCGACCCTCCACGGGATTAAAACGATTACAATTTAGCGGTGTATATCACACTTATAGAGGTGAAAGTTTGGGTTTATGTTTGATACTCCTTCACGCAGAAACTACCGAAGAGATTTGGAAGAAATTTGGTACACGAATAGACCATATTCTGGAATAGCACATAGGGTACTTTTTAACCCGGGAGTATGATCACTTGGAATAATTTTCTACTATCCTACCTTACCCATAAGCCTCCTTTTCTTGTTTTCTATCCTACTCCTGAGCAAAGCCCTTGCTTCCGTAGTTTGCGCACTCGCACTTTCTCCTTCCAGACCTGGTGAATCAATCCAGTGTGTCCCACTATCTCCTTCGTGGTTTACCGCGATTGTGTCTTATTTCACGAATATTTCGTTTAAGGCGATGCGCAAACGGAGACACATTTTGTTCCAGTTATCGACGCCGAACACTTTTTTGTCGTCATGAGTATCTGTTAAGTGCAAGCTACTGGACACAAAAAATGTTTAGGTATGCGCAGGAAGTGGATAATTTCATACTGGTACAGCTTGTATTTGGCACTAGACACACGTTTGCGCCTTGCCTAATACAATTGATTATTGCCACTACACTGTTTTTATCGGACAAAAAGTGATTAAAATGAATTAAAAATATTATTTCTAACTTAGTTTTAACATTTGTATAATATTTAAAATCATCTGGAACTGGTACTTTAACCTCCAAAGTTTGGTACGAAAACAGGTTAAACCTCAAATAATATTATTATAATTATTTGTTTACGTTTCCTTTTGTTTCGTGAATAACATTGAATCTTAAATTCACTGTCTATTATTATATTGTTTTTGAAACCTGAAAATGTGCCTGATATTATTTGACGAAGGAATATAACTGGAGAACAATGTTTTGTTTTGGCATTCATTTTGATCACAAGGTAAAGGAATAATAAGTTGTCTACTGAATAATCTTCTTTTTAGGGCAATCAAATTAGGTTATGAAGGTTCCACACGTTTTGAATTTGAACTGTTCTTTATCTTCCACCTCCTTGCGTCGTCCTTCTCAATACTGAGGGTCGTGACCTCCCTGCTTCATCACACTCATACGAACGATCACAGATTGGAGAGCGTACTACGATTTTCTTTCATCTGTGTGCTTTATAGATAACTAGTTTTTACCTACGACATTGCTCGTATAAATCTTGGTTATAGGGGATGCGAATTTATAATAACAAGTGATATATTCCTGTCCTATTCCTTTTTCTACAATTTGTGTAAGTTTGAAAAGGAAAGGTATACTATAGACTGAGAAATCATGCATTAAAGCCGATCCTACTCACGTGCGTCGACTCAATGAGTCGACGAACGCTTGCGCGCTTTTTTGACGGCGACTCAATGAGTTTGCGTAACCGCTGAGAGGCTATTATGGATTTTATGTTTAAGTAAAAAGATCATGAATTGTTTTATTTTTTTGGTAAGAAATCATCAAATAACTTCTCCGGCTTATATAAAGTAAGAAAGAGCATCAGACACGTGACCTACGCCCCTTTTACCCTTTCCAAAGGTTTAGGCCCTATTCTGAGATTCATAAATAAAAACTAATACTAATAATAACCGATTAATCAAATCTAATTAGTCAAATCAAACAATGTCATAACCAGTAATGGAATTAAGTCGAATTAAATTAACACTACAAATGAACATAAATTGAATTCGTTAATTAGTTCTAGAATTAATGGGAGCATCGCAAGGGGATCGCGTTAATCACAGTTGCCTGGTAATTGTTCATCGATCCTCGTCCCTCATCCCATAGTAATTATCACCCGAAACGTACTCCAATTTTGAATGTTGTAATAATTTACACTTTATTCGACTTGGATCCTTTTTGGACAATGAGGTTTTTGGTCATTTTAAAATTAATGGCAGGTTAATGTTTGTAAGAGATTTCGTGGCGCTAGAACACAAAAAAGCTCCTGAAGGAACATAGGTGGGTTTTAGTCAGTAAAATTCTGACACACCCTCTCGCTCTACGTTATAGTGGGAGAACTCATTTCATGATTTCCGACCTCGCAGAAAAGTCTACACTAGTGGACAAGCTTATTAATGTTTTTATTTTTATTTTTAATCTTTGTTATGATGCTTTGGTACAATATTGACTACGTCACTCTATCACAGTCAAATTTTGTATTTTAATTTAATTTAAACTAGTTTTCGCCCGCAGCTTCGTCCGCGTGCATAAAAAAATATCACTTAGGAATAAAGCAGCCTTCTATCGGAGCAAAAATTTCAGCAATCGGACTAGTACCTACTTCCAGAGATTACCTCCTGCAAACACAAAAACAAAAATAAACTTTACCTCTTTATTATATTAGTGTAAAGTGTAGGTGAATAAATTTTGTATAGAACTCTTGCCTCCTCTGACTTAAACTTAGCTGAGACGCTGTTGCAGATGCCGATTTCTATATAGCATATTTAGAATGCTAAACATATTATATAGTAATAATATGTCTCATTGTCAAATGTACCGTTTTTTTTTTTTTCGATGGGAAAAATCATCTTATGACAACCCCCGCTCTTGGGCGGAGCGGGAGATAGTGTCAGACTCTTACTGATTAAAAAACCCATCCCGTTCCTTGAAGCCTTCATACCGGGGCTCGAGCGCCCTTTCGGATAACCCTGGCCCCAGTAGGCTTCGACCCGGCTGGGCCCCTGCTGAACCCGGCTGGGCCCCTGCTGACCCGGCTGGGCCCCTGCTGTCAAATGTTCCGTCTAATCAATGTTGGATCAAAATCGTAGGGCTCCAGTAGGCTTACGCCCTACTGGGGCATGAGTTTATGTACGAAAAGCCACAAATATGTATGTGTGTAACATATTTGTGGTTTTAGTCAGTAAATACAATTACCGGGACGGATCTTGAGTGCTGGCTTCAAGTTTCGCAGAAGTCAAATATTCGGTATCTTTAGTGTTGCGAAGTGAGACGCGGGGGCGGGGAGTGTCAGTGATTGGCTCGCCGCGCATTCGTGTCATAGACATCACTCCTGATTCGTTCCCTGCGTTGCTGCATGTATCTAACAACGAAGACGATTGGCTCGCCAATGTATGGAATGCGCAAAGCGATCCCCACTTTGACGCCGAGCGCTCAAGATCCATTTCGGCAATTGTATCTGCCACACTGGCAGCGCGGTGCAGGGAGCGGTGTGGGTACAGGGGCAGGTTCACCGCTCGCCGCCCGCGCACTCTCAGTGACCACTGACTGCGCGCGTTCCGCGTTGAGCCAACCGCACCGCTTTCCTCGCCTGTGTGCCCACTTGAGACTGCCGCACCGCACCCGCCTCGTACCCGCTCTTCTATTCTAGCCAAACACTCAACATCACGACATCCCACTTCACCCTAGAGCGCGAGATAACACTGGATGGTTTTACACCTTAAAAAATGAATACCAACTTGTAACAGTCGTAATAATTTTTACGTTAAGTAACTTAATCCTTGTTCTCTCTTTTCAAGATCTTTTTTTTTGATACACTACACACTAGTTTAAAATCTATCGTAAAGTTGAAAATTGTATTCCTTCTGATTTTGTGGTATCTTGGAACTGGGTTAAATATTGGGTCATGAAACGTTTCATTGAAACTTTTACAATATTCTTTTCCAGGTTTTATTTTTATTGAGAGCAAAATTTATACTCCTCAATTTGTAGTAAAGTTAGCTTAGTTTGTAAGGATTTCAAAAGGACAAAAGTTTAAAAATCTTTAAAATAGGGATAAAACCTTTGGGATAGACGGACAAAAATGATCTCAGCTTTTAACGGCGGAATCCAAAAAATACTTATAAGTAATAATAATTTAATAATATTCCACAACTATCACACACCGCCATCTGAATAGGTTTCCTCTAGGCAAGCGTGCTTCATCGTCGACCACATCATCGCTTACCATCAGGTTAGTAGGTGGTCAAACGCAAACCTATCATGAATAAAAAAAATCTACTCTCAAACTAAGCAGAGTTTGTGGTGTGAGTTAAAGACAGCTGATAAAATTACTTAAATATTTCTAAATACATGTATATGATAGATACATTAAACCCAGACACAAGACAAATGATAAAATGAACGATAAAATGAAATGAAACATTTGTCTTGGGTGGGAATGGAAGCCGGAATTCCGGCACAAAAGGCAACTAACTATTGAATATTTAAGTATGTTTATTATATAAATATTGGTACACTTGTTTTCTTATCAAAATATTCTTTTTTTTTTTTTATGCACCTGCCATGTTTTCTCTTCACCACCCTAGGTTGACTGGTAGAGAATGCCTAAGGCATTAAGTCCGCCTTTGTACCTTTGTGTTGCATGAAGTTTTTTAAATTAAATTTAAATTAAAAAACTAACCACTAGACCAACAGTAATGTCAAATAAGGTATTTCAAAAATATTTTCTGTTCTTTCGTCTCTATAAATTATTCTGGCTTACATCATTAACCTTCTCTCAAAATTAGTACTCCTCCATCTCATATTCAAGACATGGACCGTTCGCCTATAATCATCATTAAGAACATTATATGAAATAGCTCTCAAACTATATATAAGTATAATATGTATGACAGTATGTTAGTCCCCTTTACTGCACGTTTAGTACTCCCGTCACGTCTTGCTTCACGTCGCGCAATAATGTAAGGTCACTAAATTGTTAGGGTTTTACCACACGAGTGGGTACAGCTGCGTTTATTTTTTAAATGATTTCGTGGATTCAGTTTATTGTTATTGATTTTCCGTTGGTAAGATGAGTAGCAATATAAACTTATACCGGTTTGTAAGTTTAGTTTTATTTTGAACGTTTTTATAACTTTGTGAAAGTAAGTAATTTTGTTTCAGTTATTCAGAACCAAATGCACACTAAACGAATGTACCAAAGAAAACCTTCAGTCTTAAAATAATAGTACCGTAAATGATTTATTTAATGTAATGTACTTTAATTTGCTCAATTTAAGAGAAGAGAATTTTTTGAGAGGAAGCAGTCTCCTCTTGAACAGAAAGACTGTGTTTCAGCAGCAGGAACGTTTTAGGGTGAAAATAATGTAACGTTACATTTAAACACGAAATTGTACGCTACAAATCAATATCGCTTTCCATCAGGTGATGTAGTGTCAAACACGAGCCTTTTTTTATGGTGAATGACAACCCCCGCTCTTGGGCGGAGCGGTAGATAGTGTCAGACTCTTACTGACTAAAAGACCCACCCTGTTCCTTCTAGCCTTCATACTGGGGTTCGAGCTGTCTTTCGAAACTAACCCTGGCCCCAGTAGGCTTCGACCCAACTGGGCCCCTGACTGAGCTGACAACTCCTTGAGGCGCGCGGGAACAGTGCGCGCCGTCGATGACTAAGGCTTGGTCCGGACAGTTACCGGACGGCAGGACAGCAAACTACCCATTGTTCACTGTCCACAAGCCCGCGCCTACGGTGGCCGGAAATCGGGATCAGAATCCCGTTGGTGGCGGTGAGAACGCCGTTGCCTGATGCGGTCGGCCTCCTCCTTAGCGAGCATTACTAGTTTGCAGAAGTCGGCGACCGCCTGCCACTCCTCCTCACTCCGGACCATGGCCTCAACCAAGGCCCGGCGCGAGAGGTCTCCACCACCGATCGCCCCCTCACGAGGGCACGGCGATGCTCTGCCCAGGCAGGGCACACCTCGAATGTGTGCTCCACCGTGTCGTCTGGGCGTTCCGCATAGTGGCGACACCCGGGCGTCTCTTCCGCTCGAATCTGGAATAGGTACCACCCGAACGTACCATGTTCAGTGAGGACCTGCGTCATGCGGGGGGTAAGGACGCCGTGAGGTCTTTTCAGCCTTCCGCCTCAAAGAGGGGACTTATCGCCATGATTGTGGCGTGCCCAGTCAAACACGAGCCTATCCATAATGAAAAAAAAAGTGATCGCAATCGCTTCAAAAAATGTATGTATGGTCCTGGTTCATTTATAGCCGTTCACTATCATATTTTTCTTATACTGCCCTCATAGTCACAATAACTAATGACCAAACCCTCTCTAACCCCAATCCACAACGGCGCTGTTAAACAAAAATCCCTTACTTTAAAAAAAGAAACACCTTATTCCACAAACCTACTTCGATAAACATTTTATCTATTCCCGGGAGGTCACACAATCAATATAAAATGTCGTTGCGACAGACCGTAATCGTCTGAAGGACCTTAAACGTCAATTCCGATAGTAATAGGTCAGCGGGTTTCAAGGAGTTGTAAAACGGTTTTATGTATCATAAATACGGTTTTAGTTAGTTTAAGTATACTCTGGGCTATAGGGGTAATCGAAAACCTAGTACTACACCCAGCATAATGCTTAGAATACTCGTAAATAACTTATAAACTTGGATACAAAGGCTTTGTGGTGCGTATTGTGGAAGTTAGGCTCTGAATTTAGTTGTGGACTAAGTTAAAATGACAGTGAAGCGGATTGGAAACTATAGATACACTACTAAAAACTCTTCTTTGAACTGTTCAATTAACTTCTCCCACCTTGGGTGGAGCATGAAAAAGTGTTTGATTTTTACTGAAATCCACCTGCATACCTTCAGTTCAGCCTGCATCTTATTAGGATAGGAAATTATAGATGCACTACTAAAAGTCTTCTTTGAACTGTTCAATTAACTTCTCCCACCATGGGCGGAGCATGAAAAAGTGTTTGATTTTAACTAAAATCCACCCGCATACCTTCAGTTCGGCCTGTCGTATCGAGCCTAGGTTCAGTCCATGGTCCGGAGCGAGGGGTAATGAGCGGCCGTTTCCATCTTCTGCGAAGTGTAGTAGTAAAACAGCAAACACTGTTTTACCTACTGTAGTGTTTGTATTAGGAGTATCTATACTTAAATATAGATATACGCTATCTCGGGCAAGCGGCGCTTATGTCAGCCACGGAGTTACTAGAGCGCTGTGAGCGAGAGTACACGTGTTGTTGCGGCGCGTGCGCTTGCGAGCGAGCCAGTGTTTGTACGAGAACATTACAGTGGACAGAGGTCCTACATTTGGCGACGAGTAAAAAGGTATGTTTAGTATTTTATAATTATATAAATCAAAAGAAGGAAAGGAAAGTACCTACATTTTATGACTGGTAGCAACAATACTCGTAACGTTTTCTTAAGGGGATGCATCCCATGCATTTTCACTGTTTTTCGTACAACCGCTTAAGAGCGGTCAAATCTAATAAAAACAAATTCAAATCAAATCCAGTTAAGACCTCTGAAAATCTGCTATTTTGCATGGGCTTTGACACTTCATAATTTGCTCACAAGTGAAAAGTAAAAAAAGAAATACAACATAAAGGCCTAGCAAATTTTATCAAGATTCTAAATGGTGACAATGTTTTTCAAAACTTTTAAGGAAAAAAAAAATCACGCATTTGTTGGAACAAGTTTTGTGGAATTTTCGAGTAAATCACGGAATTACTATTACAGAGTATTCAGGTATTATCACGTTGCCTTTTCGTCAAGCATCGCGCTGGATTGCGTTAGATGAAGCAACAGGCTTTTAAACCATGCTCGATGTTTGCGATGGGTGAGTGGAAAAGCAGCTTCTTAGATATCAACCTACATAATATACGCCTTTCAACTTTGTAGGTACGAGTACATACCTACGGTTATTTTTCTATAATCCACAACGTTTTGTTTTGTATACCTTCGTGAAGACGTTATGTTGTTTGAGATATGTAGCTACATGGTAGCGGATGTATACTGTACGTATGGTCCGTTTCTGGGCTTGGAAATATAAAACAACGTGATGGCAAAATAAATATGGTGTACAAAGTTGCAATAGTGGTTGCGTTGTGGAGCACTTAGAACAAGGAAACATATTCTTCACTGCTTGAATAACTAACTGATATAATTTGAATTCTGATATTTGTACTTGTAATGGACGGGCCTGTTGGTCGTGGGTTCGATCCCCGCCTCGTTGGCGAATGTTTGTGTGATGGACGCGAAGTGTGTGTGATTCACCTCCAAGGTGAATGGGTGTATTTGTCGATCGTCTGGTGCCCATGACACGAGCTCTGCTTGGCTTGGGACTGGATGGCGTTGTGTGAAAAAAAAAGTCCTTTGTGGTTTTAAGATCTCCATTAAATTGGAAACATTTGCGATCTTAAAACATCCATTAAATTGGATTTTTTGTGGTTTTAAGATCTCCATTAAATTGGAAATACTTGCGATCTTAAAACATCCATTAAATTGGAACTTTTGTGATTTAAAGATCTCCATTAAATTGGAAATTACTGTGATCTTTAAATATCCATTAAATTGGAACTTTCGTGGGTTTAAGATCTCCATTAAATTGGAAATACTGCGATCTAAAACCATCCATTAAATTGGAACTTTTGTGATTTAAAGATCTCCATTCAATTGGAAATATTTTGCTCGCGAGAATTAAATGTTCATGTTCTCCTGTATACTATACACTTGTCATTGACAGCAGGGTACAGTTTAGAAATGACTTTTCAAGTTGCCACAATAGACCTCCTGAAGTCGATTTATCATCAATTTGCTAACGCCCGAAATACTCCTTTTGGGCAATAAGTTAGACCGTGAGGTATTGTTGTAAGGACTCAGTTCAGTTAGTATGATCGCGATACATTTTAAAAAATTGCCAATTTTCACGACGTAAGCAATTGTAATTTCAACTATCGTCGCGCGTTGGCAGATCTAATAGATACTGTTACGATTTCTTTTATGACAGTGCTTATTTCTCCGTAGAAATTTTGACATTGTTGACATTGACGTATCCCTGGAATATTAATCTGCGATTTGACGTGTGGTAAAGTTTATTTTTTGGCAACTGCGCCACAAAAAATTGAATAAGAAATAATTTAATTTTTATGAAAGAGTCGGGTTTTATGATTTAACCTTTCGATCGTGTCAATTGGAGGCACAGTGGAGGGACGGTGAGTGCGCGGGCGCCGGCGTTTGCTTGGGATTTAATGAATTGAGACTCGCAAGTACCTAGTCGTAGAATTTCATACTGATACCAGTTAGCGGGCTACCTCAAACGGGTGAAACCATAAGATATGACTGGACCCTAAGCGTACGTCCTGTAGTAGTGCCATACGTGACTTCTTATCGCGAAACTGTATCTCATTGCGTGATCGTAAAGTTAATTTACCGTCAGTTGGAAGTTGGTCAGAAGGTAAAGCTAAAAATAACTCTCTGGTAATTGGTAACGACACTGAAACATTGAAGGTTTTGATTAAAATTACTGGTAGTCTCATCTAAATAATTTAGAGTTCTGTGATTCAAGTAACATTGTCTAACACTTTCATCGCGACGGGACAAACCCGTGTGAATGAGGAGGACTAATATGAGATGTTCGTGTTAGAACCAATGCTAATAACGACTGTAGAGACCAGGGACCATTTGTGGTAGGGTCCATTAGGCGAAGTCCAACTCACGATTGGCTGTACAGTTACAGACACTTAACCAAACGACGAACACTGGTGCTCCTTTGGAACTCTCGATGGGCAAGACTTCGTTTTCTCTGCCGTTGATGTCAAAAGAGGATGTAGAACCCCGAGGTTAATTTAAGTGCCATGATAAATGATGCGTTACGCAATATAGAGTACGTAGTAACTTAAAAAAAAAAAGTGTAGGTTTAATCAGGATAAGAAAAAAAAATTTTTTTTTCTTCAATCTGAGACTTCCTAATGATTATAAACGGGCAGAGCAAGTAAACTAAGCTAGATCCATTTAAAAATTTGTTTAAAATAACGGAGATGAGAATTAAGGATCAGCTGTTAATCAAAAGTTTAAATCGATGTGGAAGGATATTTCTTTACTGTACCTTTGCTTCGAATTTTTTACAGTTTCTTTTTAATCTCAAATAAATATTTTTGAACATGAAAGGGATGTAGTGTTTGTATTAGGAGTATCTATACTTAAATATAGATATACGCTATCTCGGGCAAGCGGCGCTTATGTCAGCCACGGAGTTACTAGAGCGCTGTGAGCGAGAGTACACGTGTTGTTGCGGCGCGAGCGCTCGCGAGCGAGCCAGTGTTTGTACGAGAACATTACAGTGGACAGAGGTCCTACACCTACAATTTTTGTTATTTTACTACTATATTTATTTATTTATTAATGCTCTATGCACATTACACTGTACAAAGGCGAACTTAATACCATAGGCATTATCTACCAGTCGACCATAGGGGGGTGCAGAAACAACAAGGCAGGTGCACTATACTTCGTAGCTTGAAGGGACAATTTAAGTTTCATAAAATAATGGTCACCGATGTCGGTAGCTCTTTCTTCAAAAATAAAAGCGTATTTTGCTATCTGGTTTAGCCACAAAAACCGCCCACATCGGATTGGTTTGACGAGTATTTTCGCCTCCTATTTGCCAGGGTTGTGTGTTTACAACTGGGTATTCTATCTCGAATAGCTCTTCAATCCCCATAGGTAACAGAAAAGCTGACGAGATGGAGTATTTGGACGTAGATATGCGAACCTTGTGGAATGAACGCGAGAGTGTTTGTTGGATATAATATGTATCTGACGTAGGTGGTCATAAATGATAAATGATCTTTATTTTGCAAGTAGGTTTTATAAAAACACTTTTACACGTAATTTTTTTTTTTCGTCAATTAAAGCTAGATGAGGCCGGTGTGTCCTAACTGACTACACTGAGAAACACTGAAACAAACTCAGGGGTCAAAGTCTCTTTTAAAATCCATACATCAAAACATGTAATGGTCAAATAATATAGGGTTATGAGGGACAGAAACACTGGTTCGAAGTTGAAATTACCCAGTCAAAGTAGAGTTACATAAAACACAATAACTTACTAGTAACTTTACAAGTACACATTATTTGAATAGGGATCTGAGTTGAAATCAGATCCCTATTCAAATAATGTGAACAAGTCACATATTTATTCAAGACTTTGTTGCAGACTTCCTCAGCAGCGGGCAATATCCGGCGAGCGAGGAAATGCGCTGACTTGCAACTTGCAGCATGGCGGGCTATGTGGCGTGTGCGCTGTTGCCGCTGATCGCACTGCAGGCAGCGGTCGCCAGCGCCGGGAAGTGTACCACGTAAGTTTTTGTTTTTGTTAAATTGATAGTTTTTTTTTCCAGCGATATAATATAAATTGATTCAATAACGAAGTAACAATTCCTAAAAAATATAAAAAAGGAAAAATATTTTTGAGTTTGGGAAATCGACAATACATCTTGTCACGCCACGATGTTGTCGTTTGAAGTTTTGACAATGACTTTGATCATCAAACACCTAACTTCTCATGCTCTGGGTGTAGCGAGAGAGAGGATTTTTTAACAGCGAAGTCCAAATATGACTGAAAACACAAGCTGTTATTTTTTTTTTTATTGATATAAACTATAGTGCTTGACTGCGATCCCACCTGATGGTAAGCAGTGATGCAATTTCTGATAGTGAGGCGCACTAGGTTAAATTAGTGTATATTTATAACAATACTATTAAACTTACAGAATTGGGAAATTCCGGTGTTGATCATTTCGTTCCCATCGGTAGGAAATCATCAAATTGTTTCTCCCATACTGAGTGGAGTGAATCATACCCTCTCTGGGTATGATTTTTACTGGAAAAAACCCACCCCTGTTTCAAAGCTGTTAAACTATCCCGCAGCCTAATTAATTGCACAAAAAGTCAATTAAAAATCAGAACCAAATTAAAATCACTTCATAAAGTCCCTTTTAAAGGGAAACTGTTCTAAAGAAAATTACTTCACGTTTCACGCTGAAGTAAAACCGCACATTACCAGTTGAAACTTAAATAACAACCTTTACAAATAGTTCTGTGAAAACTTGCGCTAAACTGCTTTTCACTTTCATTACGACATTCAAATTAAAAAATATAAAAAGATCACTTGACCTTATGTGAAAGGAGTACGTGGTTTTGAATGAAAAGTTTCCGGTCAGCTGCGAGTCGGATTCGCGCATTAGGTTCAGTAACTCCACAACTATTATTACAAGCGTTTATTTAGTTTCACCTGTCCTGATGTTTGTCTGTCATCAATTCTTGCAAATTAAATTTGACCCACTTCCCGGTTACCGATCGGGCTGAAATTTTGCATGCATGTGTAAATCAGATGACAATGCAAAATCATTATGACGTGGAGCTGATCTGATGATGCAACTGGAAGGTGACTATAGGAACTTGGTAGTTAAACGACACAACCCCATCGAGTTTGGGCTCGTATGATTCGTCTTGACGAGTATTAATTATATAGGTACCTATACCGAACTATAAAAGCTTGCTATGAAAAAAATATTTTCAATAAAATCTTTTTAATCTATAATCGCACTCCAATCAATCAAATATTATGATCTTATAACGCACTCTTGATACATATAAACTTGTAATTCCTAATGCGGGCTAAAATTTAAAAAAAAATCATTAATCGGCAAAATTAAAGTTTAAAATTTTTTAAGATAGAACAGAAACCTTAACTTTTTGTAATCTTCATCATCATCACAAAGTTTGGGTTTTTTGTACACACACACATATTCATCAACCCTAAGAGACAAACTTAAAATTCTAAACATAAATAATAATCATTAAAAGGGACTGAAAAATAGAAAAAAAATGAAAAATAATTTAAATTCAGATGATCATGGTTCACACTGTTCACACACGTACTCAGAAGCATCAAGTTGCCGGTTCTTCTCCATAGGAAACGACCAATTTCGAGCCGTGCACTAGCTTCTGACGTTTCACAAGTGCCCATGTAGGTAGGCCTATACGATAACGAAATCTGTATTTTTTTTTATAAAATTTTCATAGCGATACCTCCAACAGATTTCAAAACAAAATCCTTCCCCTTTTTGGCACAGTCGGATAAAAATATGCCTTTTCGGCCTATTATTATCTGGGGTCCCATCAAAGCGGTACCCTAAATATAAAAACCTCAACCGACATGGTTGTAAGTCGGGCACTGGGGAAGGGGTGAAAGAGGAAAGTGAAAACGTGTCAAGCGCCACATGAGTAGTAAATACTGCACCTGTTAACTCAAGTGCTTAGGCTGTGGGACACCGGGATAATGGGCACGAGTTTGTGGGTTTTTTTAATGAGTCTTTTGTAGAATAGTTAAGGTATTTTGGTTTTGAAACAAGAAAATGTATGTGTGTTTATTGTGTGTAGTAGATAGAAAGATAGATATAGTTTTTGAACAATGCTTTCCTAACTCTGGGTTGAGTCGATTGCTGTCAATGAGGAAGAAACTAGATAAATATACGGTGAGATGTGTTCGGATATTATTGTTATAATTTATTGTATTTATATTGAGATTAAGAAGCAATTAATTTCGACTTCGTTAACTCTTTATTAATGGCATTTGTGGAATATCACATACCACAATTTTGACAATAACACGTGCGTAATATTAATAGGACATTCAAGAATGGAGAATATTTAGAGAATAAAAAATATATTTAAGTTCACAATAAAAGAATTTCTTTGCAGACGCAGAGTGACAATATGACTACATGACAGATATTTACATGAGTGAAAAAAAAAGTAAAATCTAAATCAAAGCCCGATTCTTTGAACTGTCAACATGACGGCCAAAAATAAAACAACTAGGGCATGGAACTGATGCATGGAAATTAGTGCACCCTTTAAAATAATGGCCATATTGCCTTGTCGATATAATTGCGAGGTATTATGAAAAAAAAAAAAACAATCGAAAGGTTAAAATACATATAATAAAACGGATAAACATATTTATTGGTAAAAAATATATTTACAAGTCACAGTATATTTTAATTAAATGAAGTAGGCACTTAGTAGTGTAAACTATTGGTACAATTAATTCATCAAATGAATAAAATAATTAACAACATAAAATTAAATTATAACCATTAATTTATGATTTCATTTCATTACTTAAATTGTCGCTGAACGAATCAACTTAAGAACTTCATAAATGAAAGATCTTCTTATATCCAAGTACCTATTAAACATGTTATAAAAAAGTCACCAAAAGAGATCCAGTACAAAAACGTAGCTCATCTAATATGACAGGGGCTACGTCAATTTACCAAATTAAATAAATGACTCGCTTCGCTTTGGGTCTGTATTTTACAACGTAGAGACGTCGACTCCATCGTGTTATATTGAGTACTAATAATAATATTAAATGTCACATTACGAGTATTATTGTTAAGGCAAAAGTCTGTATGTATGTTTGTGGGTACGGTTGAACGGATTTAGATCAAATTTGGCACACTGATAAAGCATGTCTTGGATTAACTTGCCATCTTGAAGTCATTGCGCGTTGGCATATGGTAGCTGATCATAAAGTGTTTGAAATTGTTCTTCTATTTGAATAGAATACAATTTTTTTTTATTGATGTAAACTAGTGCTTGATTGCGGTCTCACCAGATGGTAAGCAGTGATGCAATCGTTGATGGTGAGGCGCACTAGTTTATTAAGAGCATATTCACTCTAGCCTTGAAGACACCTTAATTATAAACGAACGGGAAGACCGCAGCAGGCAAATAGTTCATGCTTTTCAACGTACGCGGTAAACGACGAGGCGAAACACTATAAGTCCAGACCGTAAGGGTTACCACAACGTAAAGGTAGATACTTGCCGTATGTCAGATTGTCCGACTACTAAGTACTCTTTAATCGTAAATGTGGCATTTATGATTAAAAAGTAATTAATTGATAACTATATCCATGGTACACATTTGTGAGCCGATGTCTGAGACACGGTGGTTTTCATATTAGGCACTCGATACTAGAGAGCATTGATTTAACGCCAAAAACCAAATAGAAACTCTGTATAATGCCTTTCCAATACTACTTAACGACACGAAACTTTAGAGATAATCATTTTTCAAAGGCCTCGGATGTATAACGACTTGCAACAAAAGATCCCTGGAGGGGCTAATTTTATTCTGTAAAGTCATTGAGTTAATGACTTTTTAACTTGGTCGGTTAGCGAGCAGGTACCTCTTAATGATCAGTGGTATTGCGTTTGAGCAGTGAAGGGAATCCTGGAAATATTAGTTAATTAATTTTAAATATAGGAAAACAGGAGAGATGTTAAAGAAAAGAGTGTGAATAATGGTATAACAGCTGATAGAACAGAATAGGAAAAAACTTGTGTTGCGTCAACGCTAGGTAACTTGGAACAACAGCAGGAAGATGATGATGATGGCACCAGCAGTCAGTTTAACTGTTTATTTCTGAAAAAAATTATTAGCAGACCTGCATAGAAGAAAATAAAGTAAATGTAGACGAACATCCTCTACATTTATTTTGTAAAAAACAGGAGAAAAACAGTGTTTTTACTTTTAAACTAACTTTTTAATTACCTAACGCGGAGGAGTTTTATGACGC
Source organism: Mythimna albipuncta (assembly GCA_929112965.1). Lineage (NCBI taxonomy): Eukaryota > Metazoa > Arthropoda > Insecta > Lepidoptera > Noctuidae > Mythimna > Mythimna albipuncta. Next base: position 18,281,832 of record OV815969.1, read on the forward strand.
CATATTTTAGTTTTAGTGTGTAGGTTTAAAAGCATAATTAAATATATATATATATATATATTAATATTTAAGTTTATTATGTATATATTTTGTTCAAATAATAAATAATACCCCTAGGGAAAATAATCCCAAGATACAATATATGAAATGTTAAATGTTACATACTTGTGTCCCGATAAGAAAATATTTATATCTAGATATAGGTATGAAACTCAAAAATTATAGTCAACATCATTTCAGCCGAAAGACGTCCACTATCGGACATGAGCCTCCCCCATTTATAGGATCCAGGTCATCGGTCTACCATGTGTGAGGCCTTCTAACGCGTCTGCCGGTATGTGGTGCCCCAGAATTACAGCCTCATTGACTATTGGTTCTACGAGTAATGTACCCTACCTATGACCACTTAGGTTTGGCGATTCCTCGGGTTACTCCTGATCCGATAATCTCCGAGTATAGCAATGGAAAGGGTCTCATTGCCTTTTAAGTGAAATATAAAGCTAAGCTACTCAACTAGATACCAGAGTCGCCACACGTCCGAGCTCGTCACGCCACCAAATTAATTGCGCAACCAAACGGACACCAGGGGGCCAATTCTCGATTTTCGCCATTTATCTCGAGCTCGAGACTGTAAGTCTATCTCTATGTCTATCAAAAATATCTCTATCTCTACCAAAAAATGTCGAATTGAGCAGAATTCCGTATTCTCAGTCCGCACACCCACCACCACTAGACCACATTTCAGAACCATATGTCATCATCAAATAAACGCTTAACAAGAAATATAATGACAAAACGAGTCATTATCCCATCACATGGCAGCGTGGCCAGTTTTTGTGAAAATAACGCAAACAGTTGGTCAGCGTTGTAATGGTTTTAATTAATTTAACCAGCGTTAACTTGTAACGGGTGTTTAATTAATCACGTGATATGGTTTAATGAGTCAGCTTGTTATGTACTGTAAATTCGTATGCCTATGGGGATTGAGTTAAGCTGGGATGTATAGAAGAGGATTTAGGGATTCAGTAGGATTGGCTAATAAGTGGAATACTTATGATAACATCTTTGTTTCGATAATGTGTTTTGTCGCACGTTTGGGCAAAAACCTTCGTCTACTCCTTCGGTCTTTCGCGATCTTGCACTTTACCCTTCTAGTTTTAGCGAAATTTTGTTTCGCTATCTTCTTCGTGATCTACGATGCCGCACCGACTTACTATTTTTGGGAAACTTTTTGTTACTTTAGCCTACTGTATGTCCTGTTTAGTCCCATTTAATTTGGACAGTCCTTCATATTCAAATAAAATAATAATTTTCTTTATTAATACATTGTTCCACACTAGAAGCGGCTCCTGTATTGTGGGTGCGTTCATAAACATATAAACTCACATAGAAAAGACACCCAGACCCGGAACACCTATCTGTAGGGTATACAAATATTTGTTTTGTAATATTTATGATTGTATTATGGTGAGCAGTGGTAGCCCAGTTGTAACTGCTCTGACTTAAGAGTTGTATATAGGTGGCGTGTTCAAACTCAGGTAGGTGCTTTAGTTATAATTACTTTCTTTACTACTGCTTTCAAAATGGTGAATGAACAATAAATATCGTAAGGAAGCTGGTATGTCCTTGAACCAAAATTTCGAAGATAAAATAATAATTTATTATGACATCTACCATCCCGAACTGGGCCCGTGTAGTGGATTACGGTCCATACCCTCACCTAGAGACCCAATATCAGCTGGTTATGTTTATAAACACCCAGTTTCTCATTCCTACTTTCACTTCCCCGCCATAACTTTTAAATTTCTGAGCCGATTTTGGTCAAACACTTCTTCTTCTGAAAACCATTACTAAAAATCTGCTTTCTAATAATAAAAAAACAACATCCAAGTCGGTTCTTCAGTTTTAGAACTACGGTGCCATAGACAGACTCACATACATAGCGGTTAAACTTAAAACACCCGTCTTTTTGCTTCAGAGGTTAAAAATATACTACAACAAAACCAAATATCATTCTTTTCCCATCTATTTATATTATTATCATTTTTTTCCTCTTAAACTTATCAGTCAGCATTATTTTTGATTGATGGACATTTTGTTAATGATTTCACAAAGAATACTTTGAGGGTGCTTTCTGCGTGCTATGTCCTCATTATAGACTGAAATATCTGACATTTATCTGGGGCTTAAGAATGAGAGAAAATTGGGGAGTGGTATTTTGCAAATTGGACTTTATTTAATAATCCTACTAATATTACAAACGCGAAAGTTTGTTTAGGTATTTTAGTATATATATGAATGTTTGATACTCTTTCACGCAAAAAATACTCAATAGATTTCAATGAAACTTGGCACACGGGAAGACCATATCTTGAAATAGCATATAGCATTCCTATATATATCCCCGGAGTATGTACCCTTGGAATAATTTTCTACGTGGTTGAAGCCGCTGACAGTACCTAGTTACTAAATAAGTATGTAAATAATTAAAAAATACTGAAATAAAAACAATAATAAATAATTACACGAAATTGCTCTCAAAACGGTGAAGGAAAACCTCGTGAAGAAACTAGCATGTCTTAGAACCAAAAAATTCGAAGACGTGTGACATTCACTAACCCGCACTGGGCCAGCGTGGTAAGGCCGAGTATGAATGAATATGTACACGAATTTGAGATCGGATCGTGCTCAGCTCCTCTAGCGTAGACCCACTTTTACATTTTGTATATCTCCAGAAGACTGGCAGCATACCAGTCGATACCCATCGCTGTTCGTTCTTTTTTACTCAAAGAATAACATCAACAGGTCACGCATATTGTCTGAATGAAAAGCTTTAAGAGAGAGTTTAATTCCTACTCATTAGTGAACAAAATAAAGTCGTTACTGCAGACTCTGGCACAGAGTAATATTGATTATGTTAATTATAACAGCACCAGTTTAATTGGAACCTTCTCATTTTGAATGTCTTAATATTCTTCGTTTACTTATTACGTTTACCTGTCAGATTTTTCGGACTTAAATTCACTAGTTCTGCTTCTCTCTTCTTGTCCGTTGCGTTCTTGCTGTTTTGATTTTTACTGGATTGCCTGACGTTCGGATGGAAAGCTACCCATAGCTCATCATCCGCAAGCCTGCGCCGCGCCTACGGTGACTGGGAATCGCCCTGCGTTTCAACGCCCAGCTCCCCTAGCCAAGTTACAACCTTTTCGCTAGCGTCGAACGCCTCGAGTTGGCCACGCCCTCGATTCTTCTGTTCTGACCACATGAATGAGCGTTGAGATGACATCATTCCCGTATATTTGAAGCTTTCTACTAGCGTTAATGATTGCAGATTATAAACTTGGCTAAGGGTACAGGGCGTCTTTTGCGGCGGCTGTTGATGCGTAAGGATGTCCTCTCCCACATGATTTTAGCCATTCTCCTCGATCATATTACTGCTTCTCGCCCCATACCATGGCCTAAATAAGGGTTAGAAGCGAGCTCTCGCCACCGTCGATTACCTCCACAATAGGCAGACTTCTACCAACTCCCATTTCTGATGAGGACCTGCATCATGCGGGAAGTGAGAACGCCGTGGCCTTCTACTGCCACTCCTTAAAGGCAGAATAGACCGCTGCGATTGTAGCCTACCTAGCCACCAGCAGCTAAAAAACCTACATTTACATTATTTATAACTAGCTTTTTCCCGCCGCTTCACCCACGTATATAAAATATATCCTATGTCATTCAAGAATAAAGCAGCTTTACATCGGTGAAAAATTTTAGCGACTGGACCAATACTTTCAGAGATCACCTCCTACAAACGAAAAAAAGACGTGTGGCACTCGGGGACTGCCACGGTAAAGCTATTGCATAGCATTTTAATCAACTTATGCAATTATAATTATTTATTTATTTTATTTATGCAGAATTTTTTTTCCTTTGTTTTTTTTTTCTTTGATATTAATTGAAGTTACACTTTGACACATTGAATTGAATTTTGATTGATTGTTCACTCATTTGTTTTCTTATCGGTCACCACGCTCAAAAAACAAATGAGTGGGGGGTGTTAGGTTATTTTCGTTACGGAATTTCTGGATTCGGTCTCCACGCTCAAGGCCTGCGATAGAAGCTATGCAATAGCTTAAAAAAATACAAAACAAACTTTACCTCTATATTATATTAGTGTAGATGTAGATAATAAATTTAGTATCTAAAATAATTATCACTTGTTTAACGTTCTCAGTTGCTTAATAAATGTTGACTTTCCAAAATTTTCCTATTACTTGTAGTTTAATTAAAGTTATTTCTATTACAAGAGGTTCCTTTGCTCGTTTTATTTCAAGGTGGCGTTGTTAAAATATTTCAAGGATCGCGTATTTTATTGAACAGTGTTTGTTTAATAAGCTTGTTTACTAAGTAGGTAATAAAAGCAGCCCTGTTGGGCGGATCAACTATGTCGTATTAAATAATAATAATAAAGGGTTCCGTGCAAACTACAATTCCCGAATGTAGTCGAAGATTTTTTCGAATTGCAATTTTTTTTGTGACTTAGATAAGAACAGATTTACTGTTTTCTGAATTTATTTCTACACCAATTTTTTTTTTATAGTGGGACAAAATCATTCAATGACAACCCCCGCTCTTGGGCGGAGCGGGAGATAGTGTCAGACTCTTACTGACTAAAAAACCCACCCCGTTCCTTCTAGCCTTCATACCGGGGCTCGAGCTGTATTTCGAAACTAACCCTGGCCCAGTAGGCTTCGATCCAGCTGGGTCCCTGCTGTTGCCGACAGCTCCTTGAGGCGCGCGGGAACAGTACGCGCCGTCGACGACTTGAGCTTGGTCCGGACAGTTACCGGACGGCCGGACAGCGAGCCACCCATTGCTCACTGTCCGCAAGCTCGCGCCTGCGGTGGCCGGAAATCGGGATCAGAATCCCGGCGGCGGATTCCTATACCTATGCTATAAGACCTGGCTTTGTGCCGAATTTCAGGATTCTGGGTCAACGAGAAGTACCCTATGAATTTCGATATTTGAGACTATCAAAATATACGTTTTTTACGACATAAACGGCCGTTAGCCTAGCTATTAAAAAAATACTAATCAGAAAATGGCTTGTGATAAGGATTAAGGTGACAGTAACTCGCCGCTGGGATTTCGATCCGGATTTCCGGCTACCGTAGGCACGGGCTTGCGGACAGTGAGCAATGGGTAGCTCGCTCTCCGGCCGTCTGGTAACTGTCCGGACTAAGCACATGTCATCGACGGCGCGCACTGTTCCCGCGCGTCTCAAGGATTTGTCAGCAACAGCAGGGACCCAGCCGGGTCGAAGTCTACTGGGGCCAGGGTTATCCGAAAGGGAGCTCGAACCCCGGTATGAAGGCTAGAAGGAACGGGGTGGGTCTTTTGGTCAGTAAGAGTCTGACACTATCTCCCGCTCCGCCGCGATGATTTTTTGCCACCATAAAAAAAGGTAATAGTGACTTTTTTTTCTCAAATACTCATCCTTATTATTTCTATTCTTGAATAGTGACTGTAGGGTTTTTTTGCCGGTTAGGAAATAATTAATAACCGTGCACTAGCTTCTAAAGTTTCATAAATGCCCTTGCCCATGTACTTTTTGTTTGCTTGCAGATTGACTCGCGTACATATTTATATATGTATTAATGTATATAAAAAATAACACACCAAAAAGCAACTTCACAACTACAACGAACACGGACTACACTTTCGCATCACGCTGTATAAATTCTGTTTGTCACCCGTAACACGGTGTTCCTCGACACAGAAAATCAATTAATCATTTTCTCGCTCGCTAATAAAATTTACTACTTGACGTCACGCCGGGAAAGGGCTTAGAAAACTCGATTTATTTTAGAAAGTCATGTATTTAATTGAGGCAACTTTGCAACTTTCAGAAAGGGGGACGGGGTCCCCGAAAGTTACCCTTTAAAGTTACCCTATAAGTTTTTTATTGTTAACGGCAATCCTTCTGGAAGTTTTTCGGAACGGTTATGTGGCTTAAGCTTTGATGTTAGGGACGCACCGTTAAGCGATGCCATTTTAGGGGATGTGTGCCCCTATTCATTGTGAAAGGTTTTCGGAAAGAGCTTTTTAGGATATTATATTTTTGCGGCTTCCGGAGTTTCTTATTTAGGTTAGTGGTAACGCAGCTAAAATTATGTGTGTTTATTTATTTATAATCTTTATATATTTATTTATTTATAAATTTATCGAAACGGTAGTTTAACAGCTTTTTTTTAGCTTTAAAGTAAGGTTGTTAATGATATGGCGATAACAGGCATATATATTATATTAATATTGATTGTATTAAAAATTCTTAATTTCTTTATAAAATGGCAAAAAGATTGAAAAATTAAAAAAAAATATTGACCTCTGAACTGAAAACTTTATTGTATCCTTCATTGAAAATTTTAAGTTTCAGTGAGTACTTACTGAAACTTAATTTGTAAATTAATTTAAATTTGATTTATTGTAATAATACTGAACTCTATAGTCATATTATATTTAACATAGAAATAAGTAAAGTAGTCTCTTAGAAAATTATTTTAATGGAAAACATTTCATCGTAATTTTGTTCAACTGTTTATATCTACTAATTAATTTTCAAGAACATCCAGCAAAACTTACTTTGCAAAACAATTTTCCTCAACTAACCTAGCCTAACCTGTTGGCAATTTAAAATTATCCTAATTAGTTTCATCTTAGACAGAGAATTCCACTGAACCAATTCATTCTTCAGAAACCCGTAGAAAAACAACTCGATCGCAAGAATAAATACAAGTCGAATGAAAAACATAACAATTGTCGAACAATCACGACGTTATCCCGGCAATTTCTCTTTAATAATGAACGTTCATCTCGAGAAATAATCATCTTCACGGTTCCCCGAATGTCAATTTATACGTATGAACACAATATGTGGAGAATGGAACTTTTGTTTGGGTAGGTTTTGGAGACCCCCACAGAGTATGGAAAGACTAGAGGTGACACCACTATTCTTCTCTGTCGGTATCACTCTTGACAGAGTGGTCGTGGTAATCACTTCAAGTGTTGGTGGCAAGCTTCACAACACGACGCCACTCCTCTCTGATGGCCGCCTTCTTTGTGCATTCGTGTTGTGATGATGACCCGATGGATGATGGAACGAGTTAGCCTTGAGTTCGTACTTAAAATAAACCGGAACAAAACATAAATGATGATTGTCGACCGCATGTATAACAATTTTCCAGAAATCACACAAACAGCTTATTGTGATATGGTGCAATCATACATTTATCTGGGAACCTTAATCACGATCAACGGTGGATGTATCGACGAAGTGAAGAGGCGTATGGCAATTGCCAGGTCTGTAATGTACAGGTTGAAGAAAATATGGAGAAATCGCAATATACTCTGTTAAATTTTGATCGTTTTAATCCCATGGAGCGAGTTCAATGACCTGTAGGTAGTAGTCGGCGTTGCGTAATAATTACCTACAGGAACATTGAACTCGCTCAGCTGACGTTTTAATACGAGTTTTTAAAAAAAGGTACTTTATTTTTTAATTTGATCTTTACAAATCGATAGTGTTTCATGTACCGGATCGACCCCCACGGGATTAAAACGATCAAATTAACGGTGTATATAGAGCCACAAAAATCCGGCTAGTTCGGGAACTTACATTCTCCATATTCTTTACACCACTATTACAATCACACTTATATAAAAACTCGAAAGTTTGTAAGTATATATTTATGTACACACAAACACTTAAAAACGAAAAGTACAAATACAGATAGATGGGTACAAACGTACTGCTTATTTAAAATAAAATTTCTTCCTGTAGACAGCAACTAGAGAGTTGGATGAGAGATGTAGACTCAGTCTAAACAAATAAAAAGGAAAATTAAAAATATACCAGATGATATTATGTAAATTAAAGTGTGTATAATTTTTACTTCTTCAGATTTCGATGAAACTCGTCCAGATAGCTTTGTCTCTTGGTTAATAGTTATTTTGTTAAGATATTTTAATGTGAGACCTCTATTGATGCAACTATCACGGAATACTTTTTATCCCAGGTGTATGTTGCCTTGGGATAATATTGCACTATCACACAGGTTGCCATTGTAGTATCACACAGGCAAAACTGCTGGCAATAGCTAGTATTTATAATTTTATAAAGGCGAAAGTTTGTATGTTCGTTACATGATCGTGACGATACATAAAAACTTTACCATCATCATCACTATCGTATCAGCCGAAAGATGTCCACTGCTGGACATAGGCCTCCCCCAAGCGTCGCCACAACGACTGGTCCTGTGCGTCACGCTTCCATCGGATTCCCACGACCCTGACCAGGTCATCGGTGTACATATTTTTCGTTAAGGCCCAAGCGCCCGAAAAGTGCCATAAAACAGTGACTTTCTGAAGCCTACTCCTCGATAACGGCCAGGTTAATAGGTTTGAAAAATATATATGTTTATTATAGATTCATGAACAACATTATCGAAATTTGATTTTTTCATGCTATTAATATTTTTGTCTAAAAAAAAATATTTACCAACTTCGCAACTTTTCCGTACTCTTTTGAAACGGCTTAGAGCTTTAGAAACATTTTTACACATACAAATTGGTGGTCAAATATTCTTCAAAGTGAACATTGCATATATCAATCAATATTTCGCAAAGAAAATGGATTTAAAGGTCAGCCGCGCGCTTTCCGGGCGCTGTTGGCCGCAAATAAATGCACAAATTTGCGTACTGCCGCCTAGGCGGGTTCGAGAGGTGCGTCCACATAATTTTGGCTAGATGGTTCAAGGGGCTATGAGCCTTAAACCTTCGTGCGCAAACGTCTAAATAGATTTGGTACACGGGTAAACGATACCCTAGAGTATGGCATAGCATACTTTTTATTTCGCAGGCTAAGCCGCTGGCAGAAGCTAGTTACTAATAAAACTCGTGTCCACGCAATATGTTCTGTGAACTAAATTCTCGAAATCGTAATATGTAGCACTTAGCTATGTTAATTTTTGAGACTAAACGACTAAGGCCAAAAGACCGAGTTTCAAACATTAAAATCCGTAGACGTACTTGGATTTTTAGCCTCGATAAACGATTTACGGAATACAAATGAAGTTGAGCAATGATGACAAGCATAAACTTGGCAACGTGCAGTGATGACAGATTTAGATGTCAGGTGGAGATGACAGGGGATAACCAGTAGTGAAATGGGCAGATGACTTTATTGGCATAGTGGTTAGAATTTGGATTAATTTCGCACAGGATAGTGCGAATCGGCTCAAAAATAAAAAGTATATGACTTTAGCAGTGAGAAAAGTTACGCTAGTTCATAGATGAGAATGATATGAACAGTGAAATCGACAATCACTAACGCACTTGGTTTGTATTAAAATTATGACAATGCCGTCTGTAACAATGCCCAATGTAGGCGTTTTATTACTCTGTGGATTTCCCCAAAATTCAAACTTTACAAGTGTTTCTGTTAGACTGTGTATTTTGTATGAATGGTAATACTGTGCAAAACTAATATTTATTTGAAGTACATTATATATTACGTAAAGTCGGCTTATGTTATTAAAACAATTATGTACCTTAGTAATGAAGATCTCACTCAATATCTTTATAATATTAAGTTTTTATTTGAAAAGCCAAGTAGACTGTTTACAGCCTGAAGCTTTTCAGAATTACATCACACTGAATAGAGAGGCGGCGTTTTTAGGGTTCCGTAGCCAAATGGCAAAAAACGGAACCCTTATAGATTCGTCATGTCTGTCTGTCTGTCTGTGCGTCCGTATGTCACAGCCACGTTTTTTTCCGAAACTATAAGAGCTATACTGTTGAAACTTAGTAAATGGATGTATTCTGTGAACCGCTTGAAGATTTTCATACAAAAATAGAAAAAGAGCAATACATTTTGGGGGTCCCCATACTTAGAACTGAAATTCAAAATTTTGTTTTTCATCAAACCATACGTGTGGGGTATCTATATATATTAATAGGATAGGTCTTCAAAAATGATATTGAGGTGTCCCCCCTCCCTGTAACTTCTAAAATAAGAGAATGATAAAACTAAAAAAAATATATGATGTATATTACTATGTAAACTACCAACGAAAATTAATTTGAACGAGATCTCGTAAGTAGTTTTTTTTTTTAATACGTCATAAATCTAAAAAACTACACTATTATTAGAACATCGATCAAAGTTACAACGAACTACAAGAACTTTTATATTATGTTACTTATTGCTACGGAACCCTCCATGGGCGAGTCCGACTCGCACTTGGCCGGTTTTTGTAGTAATAGACAATGGAATAGTAAATATTATCTTATATTTAGAATAATTGAATAATAAATTTTTACATCAATTTTCCATTTGCAAAGAAATTCCAATAAAAAAGGCGATCGTATTTTCATGTCTCGCCTGACTACAAAATAATCTTTCATCTTTCATCATATTCTAGAGCTAGAGTATCTTAGCCATTAGTATGTTCTATGTAAGCCACTTTCTGGAGGGTTTTAAAGATAAAAACCACTAAGGCTCAGGAGGTTTTGCTCCACCTCTCTCCCACCTTAGCCTTCTAATCTAAACTGTCCGTATTTTTTTTTTTTGGTGGGTAAAAATCATCCCAATGACATCCCCCGCCCATGGGCGGAGCGGGAGATAGTGTCAGACTCTTACTGACTAATAAACCCACCCCTTTCCTTCTTGCCTTTCATACTGGGGCCGAGCTACCTTTGGGAGCTAACATTCACTTCGCTTGCTCTTGGACTAAGAATATTTTGTCAGCGTTGGAAAACATTTGAATTACTTTATTAACAGCTAGGTATCTCATTTACCTGTAGCTTAAGAAGTAAATAGTTTGAACATGTGGCCAATAAAAAAATGTGTGGCGTAACTTATCTATAATATCTCAATTTTTTTTTATTATTATCCACACAAATGGCTTACAATGTCGATTTTCAAAGACCGGTGGCTAGACTGCGGGGTTGTTTGAAATACTGTTGCATGGCCTTAAAACACAGAAGACACGAAAGAACTCGGGTGGCATTTAATCTGATATTCTCTCTAACGAAAAAAGATATTTGATAAAATCCGACCATCCAAAAAAATAAATACTTATGTTGAAAAAAAATATATAAATAACACTACAGATATTTCGAAAGACCTTCTGCAAGTAATTGTTTGATCTTTGTCAATAGCTCTATTCGGCCAAGTCTGTCACCATAGCGACTAGCTCAATACCGTGAATATCATAGAGGGGACAAACAACGATCACGCAGGGAGATAGGTGTTCCTTCCAGATACCAGACAACATTGAGCTATTGTAACTGGAAGTGACAAGCGAAGTTTGTTAATAAATAGAACATGCGTATACTTTGAGTATTGTTTTAAACTTTCAAGGCTTATCAGTGCAAGTTATTTGTACTTCGGGTATACTCGAACCGAGAAGAGACTTTAAATTAGTACTCAGAGTGAAAAAACATAGATATTGAATTGTATAGTGAGTGATGTCAATACGATTGATGCACTGGTTGAGCGATTGGCTGCTGCACTGCGTGTCGTGGGCTCACATGTTTGCGAACGCCCATACAATGCAAAGAGTAAATCTTAGTCACACAAAAATGCGATATCCACAATGGATTAGGCATTGTTTAAAAATTAAACGTTACCAGTAAATTCGGATGCAATCCAAATGCACAGCATAATATAAAAATAAAACAGCCTTTATTTTTTATTCCCTCATTTAATATTTTAAATCTAAACCTAAGTATAATTTTATTTCCATTTTGTAAGTAGTTTTTCCTTATAATCTACGTTAGTACGTTCTTTGGGATATGGACCCACGGGTATGGCCTACTCCAATTTCTTTCGTTTTTCCTTGCCACATGCAATATTTTGCCAATAATTTCCCACTGTGTATAAATTGTCAGCCCACCTTCTTTTTCTTTCTGGTCCTTTCCACTCTGTAGTTTTAGCTGTAAATCTAACGTCTTTGTAACGCATAGCATTAGATCAGCAAACTTGGTAATAATCCTACCAATACAAATCCGATCATTTAGTAACACACTCCTACAATAGCCTAAATCAATCCAGTGATCCCTAGGAACAACAGTGAATGGTTACCTCAAAAACAAGATGGCGGATTTAAGTGTCATTATGTATTATTGTCTTGTTTCAAACCGTAGACAATCGAGACACCTCAAGGGGCAACTAGATGCAAATCTTATGGAAATGTAGGGATTGACCAATGTTGATACTAGTTTTGCACCTAAATTGGTTAGCAATCTAGGTCAGGAAGTCAGAGAATCTGAAGGAGCTGAAGGTATTGTATAGCTAGGTTCTGCCAGCTGTTTTGTCTGCGTGAATGTAGAAAATTGACTTAAGAGAATGTAGAAATTGCTCCTAAGATAAAAATCTCTGTGCTATTCCAGTACATGCTCTACCCGTGTATCAAATTTCTTCGAAATCCGATCAGATGTGAGAGCGTAAAAGAGTGACCAATATACACGCATACGCATACATATACGTATAATACATACACACATACTTTCGCCTTTATAATATAAAGCTAGAATTACATTAGACCAACGTACATGAGTAACACGCCTCATTTGTACGTAGTACGACGTCGCGTAGTGTCACGTGGCACGGCAATCAAGTGTAGCTCTACAAATCTAGTTTCCATATATCTATAGGTACGTGCATACGGAAGCCTCAGTTTGCGGGATTGACTCACACTAGCCCATGTTTTTTTTACATTGAAGTCATTTGTATTTTTTTGTAAAAAGTTTTTTATTTTACACTTTTTAGTTATGATACAGTAAAAAGTAATAATAATTTATTAATACACAAGCCTACATATACAGATAGAGCGATCTCTCAGACAAACTTAAGTATATTCTGGCCAGAGTGACTCTCTCTCAAACATGGTTATATGATTGTAAAATGTATTATTTGGATTAACAGATATAGAGTACAATTCGAATCATTTAGTCGGCTACCTATTCGTTTGCAATTTAATCGGTGTTTAAATCAATTTATCTTATTACATACACAACTAAAAACACACAGTAAATTAAAAAAAATTGGTTATATTACAGAATTCTGGTGCCTGCCTTCCGGCTTCATCATTAGATCAGTTTCATATTTCCCCCTCTTTTTTCAGTCAGTCATCGGCTACACGTATAAACAAAGCCATTTTACTTGTTACGACGGTTCTGCTGTGATCCTGTGAGGAGTTCTGTTCCATATATTCGAAGTTTATGATCAAATCATAACAATATTTATATGGGATCAAATTGGAAGCATAAACTTACAACCAAAAAAAAAAAAAAATTTTTTTTTAATCGGTTAACAAATGATGTTTTTTTGTAAGCTTGCCATATCCAGTTCCTTTTTACATCCATTTTCCAATCATTGGCTTATACGGGCTTTGACACCGAGTCCTTTGAAAGTTACCGTTTCATGGTCAGTGTATCAGGTTGTCATTGATACAGAAGTTAATCGGAATACTAGGTATTATCTTGTCTACACTGGATAGGCCTTTTGTTCTGATGTTGGACCTTTAGTTCAGACAACAGGACATTGGCAATTTTTGAATCATGCTAAATTACAGTATGAAGGCTTGAAGGAACGGGATGGGTTTTTTAGTCACTATCTCCCGCTCCGCCCAAGAGCGGGGGTTGTCATAAGATGATTTTTCCCATCGAAAAAAAAAAAAAATCATGCTAAATTATTATAAAAGTGTGTGTATGTTTGTTCCTCCTTCTAAACGGCTAACCGTTTTGGATGAATTCATAACTGGTACATGGGTATTTTTTTGCAGTAGGAAATTTTATTCTAAGGTGGAACAAGAGAACGTCACACTTTCACGAACTAAAACTCACCTCTGTTCTTCAGTAGCTTTTTGTTAGCTATTCTAGGGCCACGGTTACTCTTTCAACGCGTTTCCGCAACCCACACGAATCGATCATAATAATGTACAAGACCTTATGATAATGTTAAATAATATAATCATTTCTATACACTTATTCGAATTATAAATCGTATCAGGTTAGACGCTAAGTGAATCCCACGAGTCGTCTGCCAACCCCTGTTTATTTATTTCTTCGTAACTGTATTGGAAAACGTCAATTGCTACATGTGGAAACTGGTCACTGCAGTACTCGGTTCTATAACACCCTTACCTGCGGCTCGGGGGTGCAATGACAAACTTTCTCCACTTGTATCAAAATGCACTATTCTTAGTAAGTAATTAGATAAATTCCTAAGGGCTAGTCAAAGTAAAAAGCACTTACAAAATAATTTCACTCCTAACAGTATAGCTCCCTGTTATTCTACACTTTCGCTAAAAATGTTCTAACAAATATTCGAACACTCAACCTAACCTATATTTCTGACCTTTTCAAACTGTAGGTACATTGCACGCAATTTAAAATTCCGCGCGAATATTCAGATTGTATTTACGGAAGTAGTTTTGCTTTCTGCGAAGTTTTATTTACACTGAAGGTCAAGATTATAGCACGACCTTGGGTCAAACTGGGTAAAGTTGAAGTAAGCAAATCAAGAAATCTGCTCAGTCTTTCAAGTACAATTACTGGCACGGATCTTGAGCGCTCGGCGTCAAAGTAGGGATCGCTTTGCGCATTCCATACATTGGCGAGTCAAACGTCGTCGTTGTTAGATACATGTAGCAAGCGCAGGAAACGAATCACAAGTTACGTCTATGACACGATGGCGCGGCGAGCCAATCACTGACACTGCCCGCCTCCGCGTCTCACTTCGTACCACTAAAGAGTCCGAATATTTGACTTCTGCGCAACTTGAAGCCAGCGCTCAAGATCCGAGCCGGTAATTGTAAGTAGGAATTAGTATCTTATTGAGCCGGATACAACTGAAGTACTGGTCTACTTCAACTGTACCTCAGATTTATAACCTAGTAACTGGGTAATTTCTCGTCAAATATTACACAGTGTCTTAAGACGATAGTCTATAACCAGTGTGTGTTGTCAGTGATAGTATATGGTGCCGAAACGTGGTCACTCACAATGGGCCTCATCAGAAGACATGAAGTCACCTAAAGGGCATTGCAAAGGGGCTATTCTCGGAGTTTTCCTGCGTGATCGAATCAGAAGTGAAGATATCCGCAGGAGAACCAAGATTGCTCACACAGCACGAACAATCGCCAAACTTAAGTGGGAATGGGCAGGGTATGCTGCTCGGCGAACCGATGGCCATTGGGGCCGAAAGTTTCTGGAGTGGCGACCGCGTACCGGAAGACGCAGCTTTGGAAGGCCTCCTACAAGGTGGACCGATGACTTGGTGAAGGTAGCGGGAATCCGATGGATGCGGGACGAACAGGATCGTTTATCATAGCGACACTCTCGACTACAAATAATACGCAAGACTACTTAACGTTCATTCCCATGCTCTCATGGATTCATGAATAACTACTATTGCATTTCATCATCATCGTCATCATCATATCAGCTGAAAGATGATGAAAAGACTGTTGGACATAGACCTCCCCCAAGCGTCGCCACAACGACTGGTCCGGCGCGTCACGCATCCATCTTATTCCTGCGACCCTAACCAGGTCATTGGTCCACCTATTGCATTTGTAATTAATTAATTGGCTGATCATCTTTTTGGTTATTCAAATTGTAAGGTTAACCTAAGCGAACGCGGGCGTTCGCGCGTGATTTCGCGCAATTTGGTTGAACACTAATATTATTAAAAGTACGTGTAGATTATCAAAATTTTTAACGCGATTATTTATTGGGTATGTATCTAAGAATATAAATAAGAAATTCCTATTTATCCGTATTTATACCTATTTAAATGCTTGGGGTCTCAGGGGTTATTATACCTTAGGCTTTAATTTCTTCTTAATAAATATTGTGTCGATCATTGTACACTTGCGTTCCTCCAAAAATATACACCCACCTAAACATCAATTCACCTTCAACCCACGCTTAGAATAAAATAATACGCGTAAAGACATGTCAATGGGCTCTCGATATAAAGGCTTCGGGTCACTAGGCTCAGGCACGAGGATGCACGAGGAAGCACGAAGGCGGTAGGCCATGAATAATTCATGAGGCCGTAATGAGCCGGGGGCAAGCATTCAGTCACACCGTGCACCGTAAAGAAAATCTATGGAAGAAGAAACTTAGCGCGACCTTAATGATTTTACAGAAAAGAAAGTCGCGTCTTTAAGTTGGGGGAAGATTGGAACAGATTTATAGTGGAGATTATGGTCTGGGATGGTATCTTTTTTGAGATTACTTGTATCAACTAAGAAGATGTTTTCAAAATTTAAGGTTACAGGACAAAAGTTTGTATAGGAGTTCGGTACATTGTACTTACAACAGTTAACAATACTCTATTTTGTAAATACCTACCTTATTAGCGTACCGACAGCGGTGTGAAGGAATTTTTGACGTCATATTCAGTTATAAATTTGACTATAAACCAAGCCTTTAGTTTATAGTTATAGTTTTAATTGATAAAAATGTTTTTTTTTTTTTTGACTTAGTATTTAATTTTTTTGTATTATGTATACGCTCGCCTTTGACCACTATCTCACCTGATAGTAGGCGGTGGAGTACGCTTGCTAGAAGTAATCTATTCACTCTGTACTTAAAGACCGCTAATTTGTAGCTATTAGGAAACACAGACTCCGGCAGGGAATTCCACTCCCTAACTGAACGCACAATAAAAAAATATATTAACAAAACGTTTTAAATTAGTTAAAATATAAATTCTATTTTCAAACAACACAAATAATTTTGTTGTTTGATTATAGAATTTAGTCTTCAAATAGCTGCAAAAAACTCATAACGACATCAATAAACCTCCTAATTTGCTCATTCTACGTCAAATCGAACGTTATTAATGTATTCAGCGCCAAATTGCTGTGTATTGGAGAGGAGTATCGTTCCATCAGTGAGTATTGAGGGTACACACCAGATGTTACCAACACGTGCTTGTTCCATTTTCCTTTCTATAAAGAATATAATATTTCTAATAATGCTACCAAATATTGTTAGGGAGGTTTGATAATAAACCGAAGACAGCTGTTGGTCGGTGTTTCTTATTAGGACTTTTGTACCAAAATCTTTGTTAAAGAAAAAATAAGTTTACTTATTAAAATAGCAAATCATGTGAGATTAGAATAGCTAAGTGATTGTAAAGGTTGATAATAAGATTTTAAGTAAAAAAAAAAATGTTTAATTCAAAAATAAAAAGTTTGTAATAATACCATAATAGTGCTTTTTATACTAATTGTTAACGCAAATTAGTGTAGTTGATTTAATCATCATCGCTTTACGAGGTCTCAGTAGGTCGTCGAGAACAAAGCCTAGCTAAATAAAAAAAAGTGTTTGACAAAAACTATACTGATAATAACAATTGACCTTGTCTCAGGGGCAGAGCTAAGTTAGCAAATATGCTAATCTCAATCCTGCTCTACATTACACAATACACAAGTTACTAAAAACTGTATAAAAAATATATCTGAGTACAATGTTAAATAATTATAATGCATTTATAAATTATTTGTCTATTTTTGTAGGTATTCATTCATTAAATCCCAAGCGAACGCGCATCTTTGTCTTACTATTGTGTCTCAAATTGACGGTATCTGAAAGGTAAAATAAAGCATTAAAGCAGAAATTAAAAGATAGGTCAAATGCAAATAAAAAATAAGTAATGACTGTGTGTGTGAATGTGAATGCAAATAAAAAGTAAACAATGAATGGGACTAACACGGAGTTATAACTTAACCCAATATCACAAATAATAATCAAGATCGGACCATAAATAAATAAGTTATGCCCGTATTGATAACCCTTAACAACATGAAATTTGAACATAATTGGTAAAATGAGGGTATACAGGGTGAACTTTACTCATTTGCGTACCCCTCCAGAGCTTGCCGGCATTTCGTTGAGTTATAAAATGCTGTTTATAATAAATATACATCGACTGCAGACAGCCTCGAAGATTTGACACTATTATATTGAAGAGTTTCATGATCTATATCAAATTTCTTCCATCCGATCTGTACTAAATGAAAATGGAGTCCTATTTTCCAACTGGAGAAATGTTTTTTATTAAATATTTTATGCACACAAATGTACAGAGGCAGATAACGTTAAAGGTAGAAAACGTCAGATGCTCTGGCGTTTTCTACCAGTCAACCTTTGAGTGATGCAGAGAAAAATAGTGGTAGGTGCAAAGAAAGAAAGAGATAAGGGTTTCGATATTTGAAAAAAATATATTTCATGAAGATATCGCTGAACAAGGTAAACAAAATCATACGGATGAATTGAGAACCTTCTTTTTTATTTGAAGTCAGTTAAAAAATAAGATAAGCTTTACTTGGCACTATTCCAAGGATAAAACGACGCCAAAAATGTATGAAAAGATAAAAATAGGTGTTGATGGCTGTTGTCTTTCAAAGTTTATGACTGAGACTTAAAATGAAATACGTATATATACAAAATAAGATAAAAAAATATTGCCCTTGCTTGAAACATTCACGTAAAAAAAAGATCGGACCAAATAAACGTCAGGACATCACGAAACCAATTAAAAATTGGTACTGCCTTTTGAGGAAAAAAATGCATGTTGAATAAAAAGGTTAGATTAAAAAAAAGATGGCGCCAAAATACAATCTAAATAAGAGTCCCCTAACTTTTTGACATCTTGTTACATTAATAATTCAGTGCAGATTTATTTCAGCGAAAACGTCACCCAAATTCAACCCTCGGGAGTCGAACAAAAACACTTTTGCCGTATCATTTCAAGGGTTTCTACCCCAAAAACTACTCACATAGTACATTTAAACAAACCACAAATGGTAAAAAGCTTACCCTCTTCATAAACACCCAGAAGGCTTTAAATATCCTTGACACAAGGATTTTTCCTTCGGCTCGGGTATCACGTATGAACCATTACCATTCCTATTTATTTGTAGCAGGTCGTTTCAACCCGCGTCAAGTATCGACTGCCAACAATGTAGTCACGAACGCGCGCCACTTTTCTGCCACCGGACTTAAAATATATCGTAAGGGTTTGTTTTTGTTTGGCAATATCGAGGGTTCAAAAAACAAGAGTGAACCCACACTCAACATTCTTGAATCTGTAATTTTGTTTTTACATAGTGTGGTCTTAAAAATCTCCACAAAAAATTCATGGGGTTACCATGACTTGTTAAAATGTCAAGCATGCGAGCGAGAAAGAAGGATGGAGACATTGTCTATAGTCACTATTGTATTAATTCATATAAAACTTGAAGTTCGATGCGCGGGGTGTTACACTAAAAATAAATTAATAATATTTGACAGATTTCTTACTGAACTGGTAAGACCACAGAATGTTACTACATTACGAAAAGATTTGAAGAAAAAAAAAATTTTGGCCCACTCTACTATACACCCTAAATAGTAACGTCCCTTTAACAGTTTAATTTAGGTCATTAAATGGATCGCTTTAAGAGGTCTCAGTAGGTCGTCGAGAACAAAGCCTAGCTAAATAAAAAAAAAGGGTTTGACAAAAACTATACTGATAATAACAATTGACCTTGTCTCAGGGGCAGAGCTAAGTTAGCAAATATGTTAATCTCAATCCTGCTCTACATTACACAATACACAAGTTACTAAAAACTATAAAAAATATATTTACATTATGCTAAGTCCCCGTAATGTTTCAATCAAAATGTGCGTCAATGCTAAAACTATTTTGGCAAAATCTTCCACAAAATGTTGGAATAAAATAAAAAGTTAAGCGTCGTCGTCTATAAAATCTTTGAAGGTCACTCGAGCTTGGAAAATGTTACCGCACAGAATTTATCACTTTGTTTTGCACGGAAATACCCGTCAAAGAGATTTCACAGGTTTGTTGATACAAAGTCCAGCAAATGGTACTGAAATTTCAAACCAAAAAGTTCAGCCAACTTCAAGAACAAAGTAGAAATTTAAAAAGAATAAAAATTCACGAGAAAAGTTAGGATTTACGAATATAAAAATGGTCATTAAAAAGCTATCACTTTTGTAACGTGTAGCTTATACGAGGCTGAGAAACTGAGAGAAGCAATCTTTTCTGGAGCGATTCGTATCGATTGAGTTGAACGGGCGTTGGCAAGTGTCCATTTGCGAGCCTTTTGTTATTCGAATTCGTTCCAAAAGTATGTACATGGCCGCCACATACATTGTTTTTGTGGGCGAAGCCAGAGCGGCGGGATCGAGTTTTTTGTAAACAGATATAAAGATTCTACTATATCCGCAGTTCCTTTGAATTTTGTTGCCTGACATTTCCAGACTCAATTGTTCCAATAAACTTTTTTGATAATGACTGTATTCGTTTCTCAGTTGGCTTCGCTAATTACAACGTCGGCCACCTTTCGGGAAGTAATTAATTTCGTTCGCACCAAAACGTGACTAGAATCCCAAAGAAGAATTTGTGGATATTGTTGACATTCTCGTCGAGGTTTCGTTAATTATGCCATTCTACCAAGCTTCGGAATTGTATCAGTTGATTAGTGAGATAACACAATTTTGAAACCATGAATATATACCATGTTGATACGGTTTCTGTTCATCATTATACGCTATTGTCATCTTTGGAAAGAATTCTGTTTTTATTAACGTAAGCAACTAATTTATTTGACATCCTCATAGCGTAATTGATCATGTTACCAACATTCTCACATAATGTTTAAGGTAAATCATAAATCTTATTTTCCGAACCCTAACAAGACCGCAAATCCAACTTCAGTAGAGACTCACTTCAAAACACGACAACAGCTAGGTAAATACCAATTACAAGAAAAGAAATAACAAGAATCGTTTATTTGTGGTAGTAAAACAGAGGGAAGCATCATAAAGCTTTGTTCAAAGCCAACGTCACACGTCTGCAAAGCGAGTGCACAAATAAACTAAGCAACTTGTCCCGGAAACCACAGTACACTAGTTTTGAAATAAGTTTTACCCGTACTGGAGTTCGTTCAAACTTAGTTTCCTTGGACTTTGGATGTCATTTGATGCGGTCCGCTTGACACATGTTTAAATTGCGTGTTTTAAAAGTACAGTTTTAGTAAGTGGTTTTAAAATAAAATTACGAATAAATGCATAAAAATATAAATATTTAATGAGAAAACAAAAATTCATTAAAAAAATGTAACTTGTAATTAGTTTTTTTTTTTTTCAAAATATATTATATCTAACTCATGTAGATTTCTACGACCTTATTCTCCTATTCAACTAATATCTGTTTCAAAATAATTATTCATATTTACTTACAAATTGCCATGACCCTTGTTTCATACTATGTCTTTATCCAGTCGTTCTTTTTTCATGTCATCAGCAGCATCCAATACTTTATAGTACTATTCAATGTACTTATTCTAAGAAAACAAATAAAATCTTGTTTCCGACGGAAATACCCATCCGATGTGCACGACATATCGACTGTTACCCTTATCAAAAGTAGACATTATGGAGCCATTCGTCTAGCAAATAAAAAAATTACACGAGAGACAACACCATTTGTTTTGGTTGTCATATTTATTTCAGCTTCGTTTCCCTCTATTATGACGTAACATAATATTACATGGAGTATATCAAATATGATGTGGCAAATAAAAACGCTATACACGTGATATTAAGGAAATGAGAACGTTACAAAAAGGAAGACGAAAAAAATGAAAAAGACTAATAAAAGTTATATGGACTAGAAATGAGATAGAATAAAATTAAACTTCAAAGTTTAGTGCTTTAAACAAAACAAACCAAAACAGACAATGCTACAGTAATGAACAATGAACATCTGAGTGCATAGTTTAAAACTAACTAAACAGTATCAGGAAACTCAAACAGACGTAGGCGCGTTCTTGCGCTCAAACAGGATGTAGCACGAACGGTTTCGTCAAACAAAATTCAGTATTCTGTGCACACGTAGGAAAATACAATAATTCGAACGTGTCCAACCGATTTGTCGCAATGCAGACTTTGGTTTGGAGAGTTTTCAATATTTCCCTACGCTTAGAATTGAATTTTATTGACCTATGTTGTTCAATGTTTGACGTTTACGCCGATAGCAACTTACTGTTCCTCTGTTCCTGGTTGGCCAACTACAGTTACGAGCGGAATTTTATTTCGTTTTTGTTGATGAGAATTTGGCCAGTTGTCAAAATCAGATTGCGGCCGATTCGCTACAGGAGATTTATTTTGGATAGGTGTGCAGATGTTTTTGTAGAAAATAAAATATTTTATGACATAATAATAAACCTAATTCATTTTTTATAGAGATGATTACTTTCTTACAAAAGTGTAAATATTATTTATTTGAGATTAAGTCTAAAGGCAATTAAGGTCTTAACTAAGTATACGATCTTTACTTTTGTTCTAACAGCATTAGCTGTGTGTAGTGTATTTCTACAAAGCGAAATTTATTAATTTTATCTAATGAAACCAATGCATAATAGCCTCCCCTAACTATGAGGTGTGTAAGAAAATAGAAGACTTACATCATGTTGGGAAATGTGTCTGATACAATGACAAGAAAAACATTATTTTAAAGTCTTTGAAGTTGTCCGCAATGTATTAGGAATTTTCAATGGCATATCGCCAAACCTGATTTTAGCAAAAGTTTCATATTCTTTCATACATTTGAAAAAGTATTTTAAGTTTTTTTAGATTAAAGTACATTAGCACGATAGGATTGACATCGTCGCAGTAGTATACAAAAATCTTTAAAAAATGCAAATAGCAGGCTTTAATAAAATTTTGAAAATCTTAAATTTTAAAATTAATTTTCTTCTTTTCAGCGGATTCTCAGTTGTGGCACCAGAAGTAGCAGTACCAGGAAAAACCACTGCGATCCTAGTGACTCTTCATGGAAGAGCTGGTGATGAGACCTTAGATCCTCTCAATGTCACTGTTAGACTTGAAACGCAAGACGCGAACAACGATGTGAAATTGCTGACTACTGCAAGCCAAATGATTATGGGTAAGTGTCTATGAAATATTCTATATGAAGATTTTTAACTGTATTTAATGAAAGTCTTACTGTACATCGGCGAGTTCAGATAAACCAATGGGTCTCAACTGAAGACATAAAACTTTCAAACTGCAAACAGATTTTAAGTTTCGAAATGTTTTGTTTTCTATGCTCGTCGCTTTTAAAAAACAGTAGGTGTGCTACAATTTTGAATTAATGACGTTATTTAAGAAAATAATGTATTTTATTAACATAGTAAAGTGGTCTTCTGGTCTCTGGTACCAACAAAAAAATTAAAGTGATCTTCGGTCAAAAAATGATGGTGACTATGAAGGACAAAACTTTAAGATATTGATAAAATCATAATAAAAAATAAACGTACCATTCAATTGAATATTGAACGAGGAGTAACGAATTCTCTATTTGAAAGGTCTTTTCTTTGTGACAATTGTTCCCCAAAAATAGAACAGGTATTGTTAACAAAATACTAAAGAATTTAAGAAGTCTAATTGGTAACACTTGAATGAAACATAAAAACCTTCTGTTTTCTTTCCGTTCTCATCTTAAATCAGTACGGAAACGCTGAGTTTCCTCGTGATAGGTACCCTCAATTCAGGAATAAAGAAATTCTGAAAAGCTTTCAAAGTAAAAGGTGCATTTCTCTATAAAAAGGTAAGATTTATTATCAACTTCGAGTCTCTAAGGTTTTTCTTATTGTTTTGCTGTTTGAGAGATTGTTATAAATTGAAAAAAAACTCAACTTGGATTCTTTCATTATTGCAGAATAATGAAATATTCTTTTGTGAGTGTGTTTTTGCAAAAGCTGGTATTAATTCTTCTTTAAAATTAAATATTTAGATTTATAACTTATAGAAATTGTAGAAAATGAGAAATATACCGGCAATATATCCAACAAATAGAAACACCATTTTATTGAGAAAAAAAGATTGGTTTAACTCTCCACAACATTCAATTTTGCTCTTAACAAATTAGTCTATTGGCACAAATATAACCAGATTGTAATATGACTAAAAACTAGTGAAACAACACCCACGTCAATGCTTATATTCAATTCAGTACACGAATAATTGACGACCAATTATTGTAGAGTACCACCCACCCACGTCAATACTTTCACAATCTGAAAAATACTTATTTTGAACCTTTTTATTGTTAAAATGAAATGCAAACCGCCGTAAAACTTAATAATAAAATTGGAAAAAACGCCTTCTAATACGATTTCGTAGCTTCGATCCTGAAATCGTGTCCCAGATTCCATCAAGTTATTACTACCGTAGTAAAAATCTCATTTCGTTCAGCAGACGGTACTATTGAAAACTCTTCTTATTGCCAAATAGATATAAACTGTGCTCAAAATTCACGTAACCGGAAATATTTTCCTTACAAGTGCTCCGAGTTATTGATATTTCGCCAAATTGTAAGGTAGTTTGGGACTCGAGAAACATGTACCCATGAATAGGTTTGTACAATATTTTATTTACTGACAGTTTTACCGTAAAAAGGCAAAATTTTTACATTTTCAACAGCTTTAAGGACATTTTCGTGATCATTTCTGAGCTCTTTTTATCAGACAGTTACATTTATGAAACACTAGTTTTTGCCTGCATAAAATTTAAAAAAAAATATCCTTAAAGAACTTAACCCTTGGGATAAAAAAAATATCCCATGTTCTATTCCGGGAATTCGATCTAAATTGATTTAGCCCCTAAACACATTCTGTGGAATCTGACTGATGACATCCGTAGGGAGAGAATTTATAATGATTCTAATACAATTGATTAGTAATATAGAAAAGTTGGTCCTACACGACCAAAACAAAACTATATAGTAAATAACTTCAATAGCCATTTAAAAACGGGATTATAAAACTCTAAAAAACGCATTCGATTAAACAATTCACTATAAAGTCGTAACAATTTGCCCGTTTTTCCTAACCCACTCAATTAGAGACCTCTATAAAATTTATCTTCCACATATTACGGTACCCACTTTACGTCATAAAACCTTGTGTTATCTGTATGTGTTATCTTTAGAGAAAGATTGATTAAGAAAGTTATTTAGTGTACCTACGGGGTTTGTTATCAGGTTATTTAAATAAAACGACCAAAACGGGTACCACACCCTTTGTACTTTTGCCTTGACAGCATACACATAATACAAGTATACAATAACTATAACAGTACAATATAGTAGGAATAAATAAATTATATACTAGAACTTACTGAGATGTTGCTTGCTCCGAAAACCGGTACGAAAAGAGAGACATGACAGCGCGCCATTCCTTTTTATAAACTCTTGTAACTGTCAAATGCACCGCGCTGTCACTGTCGCAGTCCGTTCGAGTTGTCAGTGCAAAAAAAATACATTTAATGTTGCTAATACAGAAAATAATCTAGTGTATGAACATTATCATAAGAATCGCTAACAGTCGGCCATCCATTATATAACAAATACGACCTCGTATGTGACAAATAAATAAGAAATTGGTTTTACATACAAAATAATGAGTGAAGAAAGAATATAACATTACATTTAACATTATCTACAGGTACATGGACATAGATATCTATTACAGAAGTGAATAAAGATTTACATTATTCATACGATGTTCGCTGTACTTAGGAACGACACTAAACTTATATTAATTGTACACGTCATGTAGAAACAAAACTGAACAATTGCCAATCTATCAATTATTGTCTATACAAAACTTCAAAAGCAATACATTTTAATGGCACCTGGAAAAGAAACATTATCATATTAAAACGAATGTAGAAATTAAAACGTAGCAACAAAAGTAAAGAATTGTCATTCTGTCAATTACGATTTTTCTATTAACGTTAATATTATCTTTGACATTTTTACCCATAGCTTAACACTGGTATTAAAATGAATGTAGCAAATAAAATAGCAATCTTACATTGGTACAAAACAAAACTTATATAATTGTATGCAATTATAGTCAATCTACCAATTGTGATTTGTTTAACATGTTTCATAAAATATAAACAATGGCACCTGAAAGTGCAGATGTATCAGTGACAGCTCATTCTTACAAATCGTTATCTTATTTATTATACAATCTTTCAAAAACAGGCCCCTAAAATGTCCTGTCTCTAATCAAAAACATACAGGCCTTCTAATGTCCTGTCTCTAATCAAAAACATACAGGCCTTCTAATGTCCTGTCTCTAATCAAAAACATACAGGCCTTCTAATGTCCTGTCTCTAATCAAAAACATACAGGCCTTCTAATGTCCTGCCTCTAATCAAAAACATACAGGCCTTCTAATGTCCTGCCTCTAATTAAAAGAATACAGGCCCCACAATTGTTCTGTCTGTAATGAAAAATAAACATTAGTAACACACAGGCCCTTAAAATGTCCTGTCTCTAAATTAAAACATACAGGCCCCTCAAATGTCCTGTCTCTAATTAAAAACATACAGGCCCCTCAAATGTCCTGTCTCTAATTAAAAACATACAGGCCCCTCAATTGTCCTGTCTCTAATTAAAAACATACAGGCCCCTCAATTGTCCTGTCTCTAATTAAAAACATACAGGCCCCTCAATTGTCCTGTCTCTAATTAAAAACATACAGGCCCCTCAATTGACCTATCTCTAATAAAAAACAAACAGGCCCCTCAAATGTCCTGTCTGTAATGAAAAATAAACATTAGTAACACACAGGCCCTTAAAATGTCCCGTCTCTAAATAAAAAAACAAACAGGCTCTCAAATGTCCTGCCTGCGATGAAAAATAAACTTTAGTAACACACAGGCCCCTAAAGTGTCCTGTCTCTAATAAAAAACAAACAGGCTCCTCAAATGTCCTGTCTGCAATGAAAAATAAACATTAGTAACACACAGGCCCCTAAAGTGTCCTGTCTCTAATAAAAAACAAACAGGCTCCTCAAATGTCCTGTCTGCAATGAAAAATAAACATTAGTTAGACACAGGCCCCTAAAGTGTCCTGTCTCTAAAGTAAACAGACAGGTTCCTCAAATGTCCTGCTGTATATAGAAACAAACATTAGTAAATAAACAATTGCCTGCTAAAGCCAATATGTTTCTGGTTTGTCCTGAACAGGCTCCTTAATTGTCCTGAACAGGCGATCAATTATTCTGTACAATTTTCGGTCAATACCCGGCCACTCAAGCTAGGTACATGATAAGTTTCAAGTGAATGTCACAAACAATGACATCAATGATTACTTTTCACCTATGTTTGTGACATCTAAATTGAAATTCGTTCAATGAATGCCCAACAATGACTTATAATCACTGCCCCGACTAAAACGTAAGGGTACATATTTAATATTTAATTTACTCTTTCGGCTCTAATTAGTCTTTATTGAAACTCCAAACGATACAATAAATCAAAATACATGATCATGAACTATGAAGTAGTTTCGTCTCCATTTTATTTCATTCATTAAAAATTACCAACTATGAACTATGCCGTAAATACCACCACTTCTAAAATATTCAAGGCAAATACAGTAGAGACTGGTTTCTCTTAACACAAGAATAGGTTTCACGTCAATCACTTATTCCAATAACTTTTTAGATGTGGGAAGGTACACTTTTCTAAAAATACCCTTTGGTAATCAAAATATTCATGGACATACTGTATTAAATAAATATTCTAATGACCTCATCATTCACGAGATAGTTTAATAGTATCAAATACTAATTATGAAGATGTTATCTTTCCATATCCTTAGTGAACAAGTTCTTGCTATATATTTATCCACAATAACTCCTAACCACCCCTCGTAATAAGAAATTTATTAAAAAACAATGCCTACAATGGCTTACCAACTTTAACAACACTGTGCTGCACCTGTGCGTTTGGTTTTTCCATGAAAATACCAACTTCCTCTAGGAAATCAAATTATAATTCGACCAATACTTATATCATGCAACGATAGCTTGAAGATCCATTAAAAATCATGACCTCTAAGTTGGTACATTAAATTTAGTAATTCAATAATATTATATCCTACAACTTTAACACAACGCCATCTAGTCCCAAACCAAGTAGAGTTTGTGGTAATGGGTATTACGCAATTGATAAACAATTTGACATTGGTCTCTGAAAGTCATTAAATAGAATTTACATTACATTTCTTGCATATTCTGCAGGACTAAAGCCCAAGTCAGACCATTGATTCTTGGCAATCGTGTCCTCAGATACCTCTGCACGAATTGCAACCTCATTCGAATATTTATTACGCGGAAGGTACTATTGAAAATTAATTCCAAAAGTAATATTCAAAGCCAGTCCCATTCATTTGGTCTTATAAAGTTCAGAAGCTATAACAGTTATGGAATTTCAAACTCTAAGCTCAAAAACAAGTATTCAAGTTGGGTAAAATGCATGAAACGTTTGTTTGACAGATATTTGCATCCGAATTATTAAAATGCTCCGAAACAGTGATATGCATCATTTGGAACATCGGCTCAGAAGATAGAAACGGAACACCCGAAACATCGGTTTACAAGAAACAAACGGAACATTTGAAGCATCGACAAGTCACAAACGTTATGAATCGTGATCTGTCAATTTGCGTCACACTAAGTTTTATTTAACTTTGATTTAAGAACAATCCAAAGCAGATGTTTCCAGTTCAGGTCGCTAATTATATTAAGTACACTATTTACGTTTTAATTTGAATTTCATAAAGGCTACCACACAATGTTTGTGTTTCAGTGTTCCAAACGATGCCTTTAAAACTTCACTGATGTTCAATCCTTCGGAATACCAAAACGCCTCGGAACAGTGAGTCGGCTCAGCAAAGAGCTACATACGCCTACAATAATACGACACTTATGTCACCGCTTGTAGGTTAAGGCTAAGTTTTCATCTCAAAGA
This sequence comes from Mythimna albipuncta, assembly GCA_929112965.1. Classification (NCBI taxonomy): domain Eukaryota; kingdom Metazoa; phylum Arthropoda; class Insecta; order Lepidoptera; family Noctuidae; genus Mythimna; species Mythimna albipuncta. The sequence goes on from OV815969.1 coordinate 18,310,743, forward strand.
CTCAAACTTTATCAGTCTTGTAGGCACAACTTTTCACCAGTGTAGGTATATTTAAAAATAAAAAATAAATTGTGTGTGTCAATTCCCTTGAAAGTACACATAGTGTGTATTTTTAATACCAAGAGCAAATACAAATTTTAAACTAGTTCCCTAGTTGGACTAGAACTAAAATAATGGGATTCAGCTAATCCTTGGTACCCACATCACTTCAAAAATATAAAATAACACTTAATCAACAGCAAAGATGCATTAGGGTAATATTTGGACTCGACAGTTCCGACAGTTGCCAACCATATTTTGATAAATATGTTTTTTCTACCTTGCTTATTTAAACATGAGTACTATTTATTATTTGTTTCAACTAGAGCCAATACAACGTTGATACTTATAAGTACCATATTCAAGGCACGTATAATAGTAAACAAAATTGGTTCCTACTAAAACTTTCTACACATTCTTTAGTGTACTCAAAGTAATATTTCATTTGGATAGTAATTATATTGATTTCGTTGACTATTTCAATTATTTCAATATATATACAACCTAAACAATGTTTTACACATTTCCAATTTGTACTAAAATAAGTTGATGTATATAACTTTATATATTAAAATTGTGTACAACCTGATATTGACATATTACTTAGGCCCTGCCCCACTACAACTAGTTGACTATATCGAATGATATACCACACATTAATTGTTCGCTGGGTCAGCTGGCTCACTATGTTTACTCAGTACCTACCTACTTCTTCCAATGCTCTTTTTAATTAAAAGCCGTTTCGCGGAAACAAGATAAATGTTCATCTATTAACATTTCCACATCCAGAATTTTGCCAGCAAAGTAATTTATACTCTGGCGATGAAATAAAATATTATTATTAGGCTTACTATATACTACTGATTCGCCATTTAACCTGGTTTCAGTTAAATTGACAATGATGGGAGACATGTAAAATCACTTTAAACAGTAACGCCATACACAACACCAGTTCCTGCATATGCGAAATGTAACGAATCAATGTACTAAATTTCACAACTATCATGTAAAATTACAAAGTCATAAGCTTGTTATGGTTCCTGGTTGTCTGCTAGAATTGCATGGTCACCGGACCATCCTGGTGACTAAGGGGCTATTTTGCTCCCGCACCCAGCTGTGTGCTGATAGGCTAACGCCCACTATGATCTGCCGTGACCTTTGTTGTACTTAGGGTCGGTGGTGTCCAACTTGTGAATTTTTAAATTAAAATATTTTTGGGAAGAAATAACAATGTAAAACATGTTGGAATTTGATTCCGTTACCAACTCTGAACTATTATAATATGCAACGCTAAGACAACCTCCAGAGAATACCCCTTTCGCGACCAAAAGTTCCCAAGCGCCATGAATGTATTGGCTCCTACGTGCTTCGCTCAACACAGCGTAATTTGTTTATCTATTTATTTATTATAATGATCAAGGTGTACAATATACAGTATACATCACACCTGAATCGACTGAAGCTAGTGCTCGACACGCCCAATCTAGCGAGTAGCACTTACATAAAATATAATATGCTAGCACCGATTTACTGGCGCAGTGGCTCGGTATGTACCAAATAATAATTTACAAGGGATGCGAAAAATGGACAATCAGATATTCTAGTCAAAGTACATGAAACTTACTCATTATTTATTATAAAATAATAATAATGATCTCTGCCGTTGAAAGTACTCTGTGGTTTGAAATGTAAATCTAAACATTTTGGCACAACGTATGATTTTCTAGTAATGGAAAAATAATATAAGTTATTGTGAGATACACACAGAAAATCTAAAAACGCAAATGGCTATAGTATAGCGAGAAAAAGCTGAGCGAGCGCAGTACTATGAAATCACGGTTATTGAATGAGGAAAGATCGTCGCACGCTCTTTAAAATAATATACATATATTAAGGTTTTAGAAGTTAATCTCTGAAAACTCTGGTCCGATTGCCTCCCCTTTTTATTGTTTCCACAGAAACCCGCTTCAATCCTGAGCGATACAGGCCACATCCTATGCACGCGGGCGAAACCGCGGGCAAAAGCTAGCAGGCAATAAATATCCTGCTATCTGTCAAGAGGCAATCCATATAATATAAACTTTATTACCGGACTGGTAGGTAATGTTGGACTAATTTGAACTAACGGGAACACTTATAAGGTTGAAAATAAAGCCACTATTGTGTCTTGATCTAAGTGGAAACTGTAGAACTTTAGAACTTTGGAACTTTTATTCAAATTAAATCTGTTACCCTTATACTATCGCCGGTAACGAAACCATATCGACTTATAACTCGACCTTAACGCCATCTATCGAGCAAGCCGGTACTAAAATAAAATAACAAATTTTAATTTCAGTTGAACGTCAATAACATAGGCTGTTCCTTTTAGTCTCATTTAGATTATTTCCAAATAAAAGTATCACTGGTCTGCTTATTAACTCAATAAGTAAACTCAGAATGCAGGTTCTGGGTAACTCCTAATTTGATAGATTTGTTTGCTACGGTTACTCAACAATGACCCAAAACCTGTCCATAATCCACCTGAACACAGCTCGAGTTATCCTCTAACAACTCCAGGGCACAGCCCAGGCTAGGCACGTGTGATGTGGCAATACAAGGCACGTGTGGTGTGGGCAGTACCTCTAGGGTGTAGCCCTGGCAAGGCACGTGTGGTGTGGTGGTACCTCCAGAGTGTAGCCCTGGCGAGGCACGTGTGGTGTGGTGGTACCTCCAGAGTGTAGCCCTGGCGAGGCACGTGTGGTGTGGCAGTACCTCCAGGGTGTAGCCCTGGCAAGGTACGTGTGGTGTGGTGGTACCTCCAGGGTGTAGCCCTGGCAAGGTACGTGTGGTGTGGTAGTACCACCAGAGTGTCAGAAGAAACTCATATTGAATAAGCTGAGCACACCATTTCAAACTACACATCACTTTGCCCGCTTAGATAAAATAGTATAGTCATTATCCCCAAAAAAAATTGTATCGGTGCCTACATAGGTTACGTAGGTACTTTCAAAGCAAAAGTAGAAGATGCAAAGTTTAGGAAAAAAAATCACTTGTGGGCGGGATAAACGAATGCATTTAAATAAACGACTCGTTTATCCCACTTCTGAATTGTTATCTGTATGTGTTATCTTTAGAGAAAGATTGATTAAGAAAGTTATTTAGTGTACCTACGGGGTTTGTTATCAGGTTATTTAAATAAAACGACCAAAACGGGTACCACACCCTTTGTACTTTTGCCTTGACAGCATACACATAATACAAGTATACAATAACTATAACAGTACAATATAGTAGGAATAAATAAATTATATACTAGAACTTACTGAGATGTTGCTTGCTCCGAAAACCGGTACGAAAAGAGAGACATGACAGCGCGCCATTCCTTTTTATAAACTCTTGTAACTGTCAAATGCACCGCGCTGTCACTGTCGCAGTCCGTTCGAGTTGTCAGTGCAAAAAAAATACATTTAATGTTGCTAATACAGAAAATAATCTAGTGTATGAACATTATCATAAGAATCGCTAACACTTGTAATAATATCATCAACTAAATCCAAGTTTTAATATGAAAACTTTACAAGCCCGTATAACACCATGTACATTTCAAAGTATACACGAAAATACACTAGCTATTTCTCAAGACTATTTTTGTAATAGTAAGTGCACACTGCACAGTGTGTAAAGGATTCAGAATATATATCAATTTATGATGTCTGAGGGAATCATAAAGACATTTGGAGTACTCGATGCAAACTTCAGCCATTCCACTATCTTGAAATAGTGGTGCTCTTACTAAACTTTGCCTTTTAGTGTCGTGTCCCGTATTCTTATTGTTGAGTTTTAAATTCATTACGCAGTTACCTTCCTTTTGAAATTTTCCAGTAGTTGTAGTCTTGTAGTTAAGTGCTCTTTATTTTGTTTTATTTATTGCCGTAATGATGTGGAAATAGGAGGAAAATGAAATGGTGTGTCAGCTGTTTCTGGTCTCACGCTAGTAATATGAAGGGATTGTTTATTGTACAGAAACTAGGCAATGAGTTTCACCCAAGACAGTGTTCATGAGGAGAAAATAAAATGGTAGGTTTTAGGAATTCTTCGGTGATAATCATAATATACTTGTGTTATTGCTTAAATTAGTAAATTAAAAGAAAAGGAAAGACGAGTAGCTACAACGTTATTTTAATAGATGCTAATGTATTTACTATAGGCAAACACATACAGCTCTATACACGGGGAAGATAAAAACAACAACGAAAAAAAAAAACACTATAAAACATAGTGATTTATTGTCATTGTCATACTCGATAAAATGTACAAAAATTTAGTTTTGTCGAATCAATCAATCTGTCTTTTGTAAACCAGTCGGTTTCCAAAATAAACGGATTCAGCTAAAATACAACATTTTATATATGGTGCTTGCCTATTTCACTTCAACAACCCAGCAATTGGATAAATACACCAGATTTCCTGGTTGCTGACTATCCTTAACAAATGTCAGAGATCTACAAAAAATAGCCGAGAGCAACGGCTAAACGTACCTTCCAAGGCACGAAAGAATAGGGCGGGGGATGTCAATGCATAATTTTTCCCACCATAAAAAAAAAAAAAAAAAAAAAAAAGGCACGAAAGAATTTTGTTATGTTAAGATGGCCACCCATTCAAAGATTGACTTTGGCAAGCATTGCTTAACCTTTGAGATAGACTCATGTGACTGTTACTATTTTACCCACAAACTGTTCCATTTTTAGTTATCTAGACCTCTAGTTAACGTCGAATGTTACGTCAAATATATTGCTTTTCAAAACCAATGTCATTTACGCAATTAACGATAATAAAGCTAGTTATAAAGATGACAAAGAAAAATTAAGGTGAATAAAAAAGGACGCAAGAAGAGAATAGTACTTAATTGAAGAAAACGAAGATGAATGTAATTAATGAAATCACCGACGAGTAAAAGATGACTAATTTCATTTGTGAGATCAGCGAAGATAAAGCTGACAGTAAAGTTAACATAGATAATTAGGTCAAATCAAAATAATTATAAATTGGTAATTAAAAAATATTAATATTTCTAAGACAAGTAGCATAATTATCCAAGAGGCACACTGCGCAATGAATAATAGTAAATAAATCTCAATAACTTCGTCTGACAGTATTTTCTATCATATTGTTTTCCAAAAAGTAATATAATTGACAAAAACAACGAAAATGAAGCCAGAATTGAAAATGATATAGAAAATCAAGTCACATCTAAGAAAAATGAAATTAAAAAGCAAAGTTCAAACAAAATTGATGAAAACGATGAAATCAATAAAAAAAAAAATACTAAAAAGGCGACATTGAAAGTTAAAGCAAATCAAAGAAAACACGAAAAATTTATAGCAAATGATGACATTCCAAAGGCGAGCAGCATAATATTAAACTCAAGTGGCACACGGCTCGATAAGTAATGCAAGTAATAGTAGAGAAACAATCTCGAGCACATTCATCTATGTCTAGATAGTGTCGGAAGTGCCGTCAGGCGCGTCGCTGCAGTATGCCAGCTTTTATTGTCGTTACTTCAACATGGAATAAAGTTCTGTCGCGTTCTACTTGCTGTTATACGACCATAGTTTGTGGTAACTGATTAAACGGCACTTCTGTAAGTTTTAGATTTAAATATTGTTGGGTGATTAATTAGTTTTAAGTGGAAGCAGATTTAATTTATTCTGCCTATTTCCTGATAATTATTACTATTTATATACAGAATAAATTAAATATATATATATATATATTTAATTATATATATATTATTATTATTATATATATATTTAATTTATTCTGCCTATTTAGAATTTTCGTTTAGCTACAGTAAGAAGGTTCTAAAATAGTGGTTCCTAAATTGTGGTCAGTTCAGGTCAAAACAGGGTTCGTAAATGATTAAAATTTTAAAACTTTTCTTACTGAATAGTTACGGTGATTTTTTTTGTTGTTGAGGTGATCAATCATCCAGTGAATTCTTCTAGGTTCTAAGATGGAGGAATAAGATACGACCTACGTCCTATCCTACAGATATTTACTGATTAGAACCCGCCTATGTCCTTCAGTTGTCCTTTGCGTTCCAGAACCATGGTATTTCTTTGTAAAAGTCCCATAGACTTAGTGGGTATGACCCCTGCTGGGCCTCTACGAAGAATATGTGAACTCCATGTTGTCGTTTTGCATTTATGGTATAAGACCTTTTTTAACATACATATTTAGGCATTCTTTTGAACTTCTTGTCCTGCTATCGTAATCCCTCCTAATCAAAACCATCCCCAGGTCAAAAGGGTCAGATATCACTATTGTACAAGAAGAGAAGATAATTTATAAAGTATTCATTATTTTATCCATTTTGTTAATTGAAATTCTTCTTGTTATATCTATAAAAGGCTTGAAAGCGATAAGATTTACGACCTCCATTTAATGCCTAAGTTTATCTAAAACGACATAAAACATTTCAGAACTTATTTATCTAAATCTAGTTCAAACTTCAAACTAAGGGCATTCAAAACTTACTAAACTATTCTCTTAACAAAACATAAACTAATAAAAGTGAAGTGAGTTTTCTCGTCAAATAAAGTATCGTTTTAGTAACACACTTAAAAGACTATAAACTTGAACGAGAGTACAGTCAGCGAAATGAAATCGACCCAAGTCTTGAGTAGCCTTAGTAACATAAATAATATCTATCTTTAGATTAAACGAAAGTTTAGATAAGATAAATGAAGTAGATTAGACACGTAACTAGCTATTAGTAAGTAATGGATTTTCACCCCTTTCTTTTTATTAGATTGAGTTAATTTATTTAGCGAAAGGGTGAAAGAGTTCAAGTAAGTTTCTAGATGTATTTTTTCTTCTTTTGAAATTCACAGAATTCTGAAAATAATTATGCTAGCTTAAATAAAAAAGCTTTTGTATATTTTAAAGATTCAAACATTCCTAATAATATAATTATCAGGCAACTAAAGCTTATGTATAAAAAAAAGACAGACTATTTATACTAAAACCTAAATAAATCCTAATAGATTTTGACTGCAGATTGAAAAATGATTGAGTGTTTGGGCACTGCGCTGCATGCGGTGGTTTCGTTTCTCAAAAACAATAAAAAAATTAATGGCCTACAGAAAGGGTCTGAGTGTGTTGCGTTTGTGAGTTAAAATTCTTGAGCATATATAGTGGATACGTTACTCACCATACAGGTATAATATCTAGGATAGGGCAACGTTTTTAATGAAAAGAAAGAAACAATAATGGATATACTTTATTATGAGAATATGGTATTGCATTTTAAAAGTAATGGATTTAAAAATACGTAGTTTTTACATTAGATCTTTAGGTTTAAACTTTATTTTATCTGTAAATTTAGTTGACTTAGTGTTTTTCATGAGCATGTTCCGACAAACGATAAGAAAGCCTGATGCATGGGAACACAATATCCAATGACATTCCTAACAATACAGAAATTGATTAAAACTAATAATGTAATAACATTACAGTTAGACTTTTATGGTGACATTCCCCAATCTAAAAAACTAGCAACAAACAACACAGTTTTAAAATCCGATTTTACGAGAACCAGGAGTATAATTATAACACTTTATTTATCCATATAACTGTAATTAACAAGTAACAGTAAGCGTTGAATTGTCCACTGCGGAGCTGATTGCGAACAGACCGCTTATCGTATAAAATGGGGATATTGTTGCAAAGTGTGGCTGTTACGTCACGAGTTTACGAGTAACGTCTGGGACACGGACATGTATGGACCCAGTTGCAATTGGGTCATGCTGGTTGTACCATTGTCCGGATAAATTGTGAATTGTTTTAGATTATGTTTTTTTTTTTATTTTAGATCAGGAAAATTGAATTCGTTCTAAGAAATGTATTTGTTCTAAACTTTGAAAGTGATGTTATTTGATACAAGTGTTTGAATCCATATCTCCATTTGATCTTCTGAGTGGCAGCTAATTACATGGAGTGTCAGATAGAGAAACGATTTCATGCGTGTGGGCTGTCTTTACAATGCTTACTCGTTGTTTTCTATCGTTTATGTCTGATGAAACAATATTACCCAAATTATTTCATTTGATACTCATTCCAGATATTAGCCGAATATAAATATAAGCCTACATTTTTACATCGCTTTAATTGCTTCTGTGTCAAATTTTTTGATAAAAAGCAGTGATGGCCCAGTTGTGGCGGCCTCATACAAGTACGTGTTGTTGGTCATGAGTTCAAACCCAGGCAGACGCTTTATTATGCTTAACCTTTTGAATGCCGTAATTAGAGACACAATAGAAAGACAAAAAATGAGCAAACGCCGGCGTTTGCTTGGGTTTAATGAATTAATTTATTTCATAACCACTCCTCTCAAAACGGTAAGAGGAAACTATGTGAGGAAAACGTCATGTCCGAGAACCATGGGGGGCCAGGGTTATCCGAAAGCGCTCGAACCCCGGTATGGAGGCTAGAAGGAACGGGGTGGGTCATTTAGTCAGTAAGAGTCTGACACTATCTCCCGCTCCGCCCAAGAGCGGGGGATGTCATTGGATGATCTTTTCACACCATAAAAAAAAATGTCCGAAAACCAAACATCCAAAGATATGCGCCATTAATTAATCCACGCTAGGTTCACGTATTGGAACCCATACATTGGAGTATATACGACCCATTCTCTTTAGAGAATGTATGTAATGTGTCTCTTCTCTATAGGGAGATGCCCTGAGTCCCAGTAGTGGGAAAATTATAAAGCTTATTATGCTGATGTATGCTAACCTTAAAGCCAACATTGTACATCACCCACTAGCAAATAAATATATAAGAGAACACAGAAGATTTGATCATAAGCTCGAATATGTGAAAAGTTTACTTATTCTAGGATCTTTCATGAAGTCCTGGAAGAACTTGAAAAATAAACAGGTTGAATCATAAAAAAATGTAGTGCAATCTAGTTTGAACTGGTTTGTCGTTGCTTTGAGTCTGTTTCCTTCTTCATTACGTTTGTTATTTTCCGAGAAAAAGTTAGAAGCCTTCTTTTATATGTTTACCGTTTTTAAAGATGTTTGTTAGTTTCTCTACGAAGAAACTCTAGTAGGGGATTATTCGGTTTTGGGTGGAGCGATGTGGTGTCAGACTTTTATTGAGTAAGACCTCGTGTTTCTTTAGAAGCCCTTTGGGTTCCAGATTCACGGTAACTCTTTCAAGCATTTTCGTAGTCTTTATTATAAGTGGCAGTGGTGCAATAATCGGGCGTATTTCTTTTACCATGTTAAGTATGTTATCTAACATTTTTTGTAGTTTGAAGATGATAAGTATAATGATCACTGAGGTACTTACTTATTGTTACTTAAAAAAAATATAATTTCTATCGATTTTCGAAGAACTCAGGTGTTGAGGAACATTGGTTACGATTACGTGCTGCGGGGCGACCTCCCTGACGGGGTCAGCGTGGTCTGCTACGCAGACGACACGCTGGTTCTAGCGCAGGGAGAGTCGTACCAGGCGGCGGTCGCTCTAGCGACACGCGGGGTTGCGATGGTCGTTGATAGGATTCAGGAGTTGGGACTCGAGGTGGCGCTTCACAAGTCCGAGGCGATGTGCTTTCACGGTCGCCGCTCTCGGAAAGCGCCGCCAATGAGTTCCCAACTAACGGTAGGAGGAGTTCACATCGGTGTCGGGTCGACGATGAAGTACCTGGGACTCGTCCTCGACAGCCGGTGGAATTTCGTGGAGCATTTCCGACGTCTGGCTCCCAAACTCAACCGGACTGGGGCCGCTCTCAAGCGGCTCCTGCCCAACCTTGGGGGTCCAGACGCCTCCTGCCGGAGGCTCTACGCGGGGATCGTTCGGTCCATGGCCCTCTACGGGGCGCCGGTGTGGGCGCCATCGCTGCAAAAGCGACCGGCGGCCATTCTGAACGCCTGCCAGAGGGTCATGGCAATTCGGATGGTGCGGGGATACCGCACGATTTCCCGCGAAGCGGCGAGCCTTCTGGCTGGCCTACCACCGTGGGATCTGGAGGCAACAGTCCTTGCACACATGCACGACATGCGCGTGGAGATGCAACGCCGGGGTGAAAGTCCTCTGCCGCGACAGGTCGCGGCATGGCGGACAGAGCTCCGGCGGGATCTCATGGTGGAATGGCGTCAGCGACTATCGCAACCCAGTGCTGGGCACGCCACAATTATGGCGATAAGTCCCCTCTTTGAGGCGTGGCTGGAAAGACCTCACGGCGTCCTTACCTTCCGCATGACACAGGTCCTCACCGGAAATGGCAAGTTCGGGAGGTTCCTGTTCCGAATTAAAGCGGAAGTGACGCCCGGGTGTCGCCACTGTGCGGAACGCCCGGAGGACACGGTGGAGCACACAATCGCGGTGTGCCCTGCTTGGACGGAGCATCGCCGTGCCCTCGTGGGGGTGATCGGCGGCGGAGACATCTCGCGCCGGGCCTTGGTCGAGGCCATGGTCCGGAGCGAGGAGGAGTGGCAGGCGGTCGCCGACTTCTGCGAAGCAGTAATGCTCGCTAAGAAGGAGGCCGACCGCATCAGGCAACGGCGCTCTCGCCGCCGCCGCCGGGATTCCGATCCCGATTTCCAGCCACCGTAGGCGCGGGCTTGCGGACAGTGAGCAATGGGTAGCTCGCTGTCCGGCCGTCCGGTAACAGTCCGGACCAAGCCCAAGTCGTCGACGGCGCGCGCTGTTCCCGCGCGCCTCAAGGAGTTGTCAGCAACAGCAGGGGCCCAGCCGGGTCGAAGCCTACTGGGGCCAGGGTTATCCGAAAGGGCGCTCGAGCCCCGGTATGAAGGCTTGAAGGAACGGGATGGGTTTTTTAGTCAGTAAGAGTCTGACACTATCTCCCGCTCCGCCCAAGAGCGGGGGTTGTCATAAGATGATTTTTCCCATCGAAAAAAAAAAAAAAAAAAAAAAAAAAAAAAAAAAAAAAAAAAAAAAGTTGTTGAAAATTTATTAAATCAATGACTGCAGCTGATGCAAGATTATTATTTTTGATGTGCTTGGTACAGTTTTCTGTACAAAATTATCGTATTCACTATGTACTTAACTATCACCCCTCACGCGCGATGCAATGGGCCTCGCGCCCCAGCCGATCCGATCCCGATTGCCGGCCACCGTAGGCGCGGGCTTGCAGACAGTGAGCAATGGGTAGCTCGCTGTCCGACCGTCCGGTAACCGTCCGGACCGAGCCCAAGTCTGGGTTTTTAGTCAGTAAAGCAGGTGATGTCATTTAGATGATTTTCCCACCTAAAAAACCCTTTTTAATAAGACAGTGCAATGTTTTTTTGTAATTGTACACGTAGAAAACCATTCACTTCAGTACCCAATAACAACTTCGGTCGAAATAACAACGTCAATGTCAGAATTATTTGAGGTGATACCCAAATAGATAATAGACTTTACTGGTAAACTTAATTTAGTTTGACTAAAGGTACCTAGGCTTATCGCATTAGTTAAGCGTTTCTTCTACACCATTGTTAGAGTCTTTTCTTTCTTTATTTTCTTATTTTTGAAGTAAGTACAGCCAGTAGAGTATCTATAATAGAACAATCTTTATTGTACATCAAAACGTACAAAAAAGATAATGTAATTATAGTGAAGATAGCCGCAGAAGAACCAAGGTAATAGACATAGCCCAAAGAATTGCCAGACTTAAATGACAGTGAATAGGGAGCGTTTATATGTCCCAGATCAGATGGTCGATGGGGTCGAAAGGTTCTGAAGTGGTAACCACGCACAGAAAGATGCAGTTGGAAGGCCAACCATAGGTGGACCGATGACCTGGTGATGGTCGAGAAATCCGAATGATGCGAGACGCAAAAGACCGGTCATTATGGGGACACTTGGGACAGGCCTATGTCCAACAGAGGACGGTGAACTGTAGGCAAGTAAGAAAATAATATTTAGAATAGAATAGAATAGAATAGAATAAACTTTATTGTACACCAAAATAGTAACAATTTCACAGAAACTTAAACCTATGTGCACAGCGGCGGTCTTATCGCTGAAAGCGATGTCTTCCAGACAACCTTGGGATGGAATATAAGAACTTAAACTAGATAAGGGGGTAGTCTGCGGTGTGCTTCAAGCAAATCAAGGGACAAATTAATTAAGGGAAAAAAAAAATATATACAAGTACATATATACATTTATGAATAAATACAATATATAAATACATACAATATATATATATATATATATAAATATCATGTGTTACAATTAAGTGGAAGCCAAAAAGAAAAGAATATAATAAAGATTAGCGATGGAAGAAATTATATACATAGTAATATTAGAGAGAAAGGTAATGTTCTTTGACAAGGTTTTTAAAAGAACCTAGCGACTGGGCTTGTCTAATTGACAATGGCAAAGCGTTCCGAAAGCAAACCGTAAACGATTTAGGGTTACGACTGGGAGGTTCCTTTTTTAGACAAGCGGTAGCTTAGACCCTGATACCGGTGTAATTCAATTCTTTTATTTTCTTATTAAAATTATTAAACATGTAATTTATATGTGCCTATATTTAAATGAATAAGCAATAATAATATGTATAAGTTTGGATAAACCGAAAGATAAATAGTAAATAATATTGCTCTTATCCTGATGAAAATGTAAATGGACTCATTAGATCCCGTGATATGTCATAAAAAGGCCCGCAAATTAAACCTTTGTGCCACATAGTACGCTTTTTTCTCAAATTACTTTTTGTACTGGTTTTGTCATTTTTTAAATAGACTAGTTAAATGTAGTCTTTATTTTTTGAATGTTTTGCGCCTTTAGTAACTTTCCACATTACTTTTTATTTTAGCAAAATGAAAAAAATATACCAAAGAGTTTTTATCTGAGCAGATTTTATTAAAATAGACACTAGTTTAGTTATGGGTATCTGTAACGAGAAGACACTAAAAAACCCTACATCTACTACTTGAAAATCCAATCAAATACTGACAAGAACGCGTACCTGCCTCCGTTAATCGAATCCCTTTCCAGCTCAAAATCAATACCCGCCCAAATGAGGTAGGTTCTCTATCATTAAGTTAAACCTACCATTCGGAGGGACTTCGTAAATCAGTGCGTTAATAGCTCAAAGCGATTGGCAATCCCCGTCAAAGATAGTGGCATAATGAATCATGATTTCAGTGTCGATAGTATTGTAAACACATGGAAGCTAAGTCGATAAATACAAATATCGACAGGTGTTGTTTCTGTTTGTTTTAGCTAATTAGATATCGATGTTTTGTGGTGGAGTTTTATGTGGTGATACAAAAATGAATTTAATTTAATTTTAAATTTATTTTGATGAAGTTAAAGATAAAGAAAGATTTGCCAGGATTGGCTAGGACAGTACAAAAAATATCCAAACTGAACATAATCTTGAATTAAAAATTGACACATTGACATGTTTGTGCTCGTGTGCCAAATTTCATCTAAATCTGTTAAGCCGTTTGAACGTTAAAGAGTAACAAAGATATTCTAATACATATTAAAAACTTCTTCGTGTGTTGTTATTATTTAGTACGATCTACTAGCAGTTATTAGCTGATGAGTGTGGTTCATAAAGTTTGGACAGGTCAGGTTTAACTGATTGTTAAAACAATTCAATGTAGAAGCTTTCACAACACTCCGGGAACCTGTTCAATGCCGTTCCAACTAGGTTAGGTTTCCAGGCGCACCTCAAAGAGTTGTGAGCAACCGTAGTGGCCCAGCAGGGTCGAAACCTATTGGTAGGTCGCTGTCCGGGCGTCCGGTAACTGTCCGGACCAAGCCCAAGTCGTCGACGGCGCGCACTGTTCCCGCGCGCCTCAAGGAGTTGTCAGCAACAGCAGGAGCCCAGCCGGGTCGAAGCCTACTGGGGCCAGGGTTATCCGAAAGGGCGCTCGAGCCCTGGTATGAAGGCTAGAAGGAACGGGGTAGGTCTTTTAGTCAGTAAGAGTCTGACACTATCTCCCGCTCCGCCCAAGGGCGGGGGATGTCAATACATGATTTTTCCCACCATAAAAAAAGGGTCGAAACCTATTAGGACCATGGGTGATGCAAAAATGATCCCCGGGGCCTTGGATCAATGGCAGAGCAGGAGTGGGTTTTAAAACTAGGTTAGGTAGAAATTGCTATAATGTCGGTGTGACAAACAAACTTTTGTAACTCTTTACTCTAAATTAGGCAATTAAATTCAAACACTAACATGATGAAGAACTAAAAAAAAAGACGTGTGGCACTCGGGGATTTCCGCGGTAAAGCAATTGCATAGCATTTTTATCAACTTTATCAACTTATGCAATTATATTTATTTATTTATTTTATTTATGCAGTATTTTTTCCTTTGTTTTTTTTTTTCTTTGATATTAATTGAAGTTACACTTGTTTTCTTATCGGTCACCACGCTCTGAAAACAAATTAGTGGGGGGGTGTTAGGTTATTTTCGTTACGGAATTTCTGGATTCGGTCTCCACGCTCAAGGCCCGCGATAGAAGCTATGCAATAGCTTAAAAAAACATTGATTCTGAATTCAAATACTCGTAAGTGCATCACTACTTCCAAGTACTTACTACTTCGCCTACAGCACTACTCCTTAAGTTCCAGACCTCAATTAGGTACAAGCCTCTTACGATTCATATTCAACTCGTACACCAGGTGTTAATACTTCAAAGCGATTGCTAATTTCATCTCAAAGAAATCCGATTTACTCTGCAGCTAACGAAGCGAGCCGTCGGTGTCAGCTGTACCATCTCATCAGATCATACGGAAAAATTAGATTGCACGTGTAGCAAAAGGAAGATGGTCTTGTTAGGCTGCTCGTTATACTTTGCCGTATTATATGTAAACGTACAAGCAAATATGGAAGCGAGAGCGAGGGAATTTGTTTGTATAAGGGACGTATTTGCTGTGTTACATATGCGCAGTTTTATTAGAGAGAAAATCGGTTTTGCTTAGATAGTTTGGTTGGTTTTGTAGGTAGCAGTGTTTCTGTGTGCTTATTATGATTGCGATTACTGGTCGATGTTGCTAATATATCTAGTAGTAGATAGCTAATATTTTATAAGGGAGGTACTGTAAAGATTCTCGGGACACCTTACATTATGCAGACAAGCAGAAAAGTGGTACTGGCTGGAATAGGATTCTAAATTCGAATGAATGTTCAACACTCATTTAAGATTTTCCAGCGGGATTTTTTCAAGAGAAGTTCAGCGGCTGTTTTTATTATATTCAGTTAGATTCGTAATGGATTTGTTTGTGGTGTTTGGATGTGATAAAAAAGGGGTGTGTTTGTGTCTCAAGTGCATATGGACTATTATTATATGGTCATAGATTATATAATAAAAAATAATTATTGGAATAGGCGTTCTATCTCTAATCTTACTGAGACGACTTGCTCGATATATTTGGTGCCAAATACTTCTAAAATCCTATTTTGATAAGTTCTTAATAAAACTTGATTATGGAAATACGTAAAATACTCAAAACGGTTTTTTTTATGGGAAAAATCATCTTATGACAACCCCCGCTCTTGGGCGGAGCGGGAGATAGTGTCAGACTCTTACTGACTAAAAGACCCATCCCGTTCCTCCAAGTCTTCATACCGGGGCTTGAGCGCCCTTTCGGATAACCCTGGCCCCAGTTGGCTTCAACCCGGCTGGGCCCCTGCTGTTGCTGACAACTCCTTGAGACGCGCGGACTCAAAACGGTGAAGGAAAACATTGTGATGTCCTATAACCAAAAATTCGAAGACATGTGACATCCGCTAACCCGCACTGGGCCCACGTGGTGGATTACGGCCCATTCCCTCTACTAGAGAGGAGCCCTGAGTCCCAAAGTCCCAACAGTGGGAATATTATAAGGCCAATTATGCTATACTATGTAAATACGTCAGAAAGGGGCACGCGCATACCAATTGTGTACGTGTCTAATATATTGAGTCGACACCCATATTGTTTGTCTACAATTAAATCACTACCTAAGTACATTTAAATAAAACTTCTGAGATTAGTTATGATTGTAACTTAATTTTCTAAGATGCGAAACCCAAAAGTCAAGTATTTTTATGTAAAAAATTTATGAACAAATTTACATAACTGTGTCATAAAAAAATCACAAAGCTTGTTATGTAACTTGGTGGTCCGCACAAATACAAGGTCACCTGGCCATCTGAGCGACTAAGGAGTAGTTTTGCTCATGGGGTGCTATTCTCTAAGAAAGCGCAGCGCTGGCACAGCGACAAGTCGTCAGCGCAATACATTGAATTAACAATCCAATGTAAAGTGTCATTGGGTTGTTAATTCAATGTACTGCGCTGACGACTCGTCGCTGTGCCAGCGCTGCGCTTTCTTAGAGAATAGCACCCCTGCACTCAGCCGTGCGCTGGCACCTAATGCCTGCTATAACTTACTACTACTAAGGCAACTTGTGACCTTTATAATATATTTTTGGGAACAAATATAACATGGTGTAAAAATGATTGGAATCGATTCAGTTACCAATTCTGAAAAAACTATATTAAGGTTTTGCATATACTGAAAATCATGTTTTATACAGGTTAGCGTAATAAATCCATCAATGTATTAATATTTCGATCCCAATCATAACACTAGTCTGATTGGCTTCAAACGCCAGGGGAAAATAGCAATTCTCATTACCATATAAACTGAGCTCTCACAGGAAAGCTTTTGATTTAAAAGCAACCATTTTTTATTCACAAATAACGCGATATGATATTATTATTGTTCCTCTCATGAAAGTTCAACCGTTTGTTTTATTAGAACATGAAATCAGTTTTTATCACAATTAAATACATATAAACATCTAAACTAATAAATGTTATAATTTATTTTTTAGATTTTTTTTTACTTTTTATTCCCCAACTATCACACAACGCCGTCTAGTCCCAAGCTAAGCAGAGCTTGTGTTATGGGTACTAGACAACTGATAAACATACATATATATTTCTAAATACATACATATTAATAAATTAAACCCAGACACAGAACAAATGATCATGCTCATCACACAAACATTTGTCCTGGGCGGGAATCGAACCCACGACCTCCGGCATAGCAGTCAGGGTCACTAACCACTAGACCAAAAAGCCAGCAATAGGCAGGCAGATATATTTTATGGAACTGAAAATATATATAAGTATGTAAATACAAACGGATATACATCCAAGTCAATCAGGAAAAGTGCCCAGAACACTGGCAGCTTTACCACGTTGTTTATCAATACTGATTTAATGACCGAAAAATAGCACAGCCCTATGGTCAGGCGAAGACCTAAACAGCTGTTTGCCGATATTCCGAACTACAAGAGCGTTTATAATTTCTACAACGAAAAAAAAAAAATACAATTTTACATACACTCTTTATTTCAAAGTTGAAAGCGTTAATAAAACCGAACATTTGAAACACACATTTACCAGTACTTAAGTAACAAAAAGAGAAAAGCAACAAAAAGAAAACCACAATAAGACAGAAAATATACAAGTTATTAATTCAGTTTTTCACTTCACACACAAAAAGAGAGTTTTTTTTCGTCCAATCGAACCATTTCCTGTGCTCAAACTCTGAATTCCTTTGAGCACAAACCTTGCTTGTTTGTGCGTCCGAACAAAGCCAATCTCTCAGATTTCTATGCAAAAGACTTCCTCTGCACAAAATATTATGTACTATATTGTGACTGTGTCATGGAAATTTTATCGCTCGTCGCGAACAAAGATTGCTGAGTAGCCAGTTGAAAAAAATTCAGTCCTTTTTTATAAAGTCGCGTACAGAAGTCGCGAGGCATGCGTCGCGAATGGTTCGTCTCGCATGCCTCGGGCTGTGTGGACGAGTGTGCTCACAGTGAGCATTCGCGTCGTACGATCGTTGCGAACGCCGCCTCAGTATGAGCCGTGCGCTCCGTGAGGACGGACAGCTGTGGTTTGCGTTTTCTACTTAGGAACATTGCGTGGCGGTTTGCGTGCTCAACTTGAGCATGTGTCGTTCGGGACGCACGCATAAATTTACTGTCGTATGTCTCAGGTTGAGGCAAGCCTGATGAAACATTTGCAGCGCACGCCTCGCGTTGTCTGTACGGGGCTTTAAGTTTTCTTTTTCTTCTGTTCCAACACGCCCGTGATTCTTTTGAAGTTGTTCTATTAACTTTTTGACCTAGATTTATTTTTGAGAAGCGTTAAAAGTTAAAACATGAATCTTTTTTAACGTTCTTTCTAAGTTCAGTTGTTACTTTTATTTTTAGAATTATTATCATGGTTATGAAGTTAAACACATAAATGTGACTGACTGAAGCGTGTCGTTTGAGTTCTATTTTTTTTCTTTTATGCTAGGTTGAGAATTATTGTTTGAACAGTGATTATTGAACTCATTTTTTTTTTAATCGTTGTCAAAAAACATGTAAGATTTTAAACTCCATAATTTGGAACAACAACTTTTCTGTAGGGTACTTAAACATTTATTTTGTGCAGAAATCAAACTCGCGACAAGCAGTTAAGTAGCCCATTGCTGATCCACAGAACCATCCTTATCTTTTAATGAAAGTATCATTTTGGGGTTGGAACCAAATTATTCCCGGTGGTATGTAATAGTTTATTTTTTTTATTTCTTTCCACATAAACATGGAACAGTTTTCCTGCTGCGGTCTTCCCGTACGATTATAATTTGGGTGTCTTCAAGGCTAGAGTGGCTCTTAATAAACTAGTGCGCCTTACCATCAAAGATTGCCTCGCTGCTTTCCATAAGGTAGGCTCGCTGTCAAGCACTACTTTAAACAAATTAAAAAAAAAAACTATCGTCGTTCTCATATATGGGTGAAAATTTTCAAAAACCCTCAGGCTCATAATTAGCCTTATATTTTTCTTATTGCTGGGACTTAGGTCACTTCTCTAGGAGAGAGAATGGGTTGCAACCCACCCCGCTTAGTGTCACCTTCATTATGTTATAAGGCTCTTTTGTACAATGGGATAACATGTGGCTCACTGTCCGGTAACCGTCCGAACCGAGTTTAAGTCGTCAACAGCACGTAATGTTCCAGCAAAACCATAGGGGCCCAGTAGGTCCAAAGCCTTCTGGGGCCATGGATTGACTTCTGAAACGGAAACCGGTTGTCCTAGAATGCAAAGAGCAAAGAAGGAATATAGGTGTGATTTTAGTTAGTAAAAGAGAGGCTATGGTTGAGCGCTTAAACTTGTCCTTGGAGGCAGTTTTCGAATGGGGTGATGCCAATTTGGTCAAGTTAAATGCTGCAAACACCCAGGCGTGTCTATTTTCCGCTAAAAGGAGCCAATTCAGCCCCGCTCCAACTTTCCGGGGTGTAACTGTACAGATAACCGGCCATTTTGACCTTCTTGATGTTACGCTGACATCAACACTCAACTTTGGGCCATACATCGAAGCAAAGGCTCAACTGGCTATAAAAAAACTCCTGGCAAAGGTCAGACAGTACTTCACGCCGGAACAGCTGCTCAAACTCAAACTTTATCAAGCGCAAGTTCGATCGTGTAAGGAGTATTGCTCTCATCTTTGGGACGGATCTGCCCGATACCAGCTTGATGCACTTGAGATAATTGGCGATGATACACTCGTCTAGTCGAGGCTTCAAAGTCTTGAGCATCGACGCAGAGTTGCTAGCCTGTCGGTTTTCTACCGGTTGAATTTCGGGGAGTCTGCGTCGAAATTGCATAACCTAATTCCGCCTAACCCGTTCCATCATCGGACTACCAGACCGGTATATGGTGGATATCCCACCTACACGCACAAAACGGTTTGGGAACACATTCACTGTGTGTGCGGCTAGGGAGTGGAATTCCTTGCCGGTGTCTGTGTTTCCTGATAGCTACAACCTGGGAATCTTTAAGTCGAGAGTGAATAGGTTTCTTCTAGGTAAGCGCATTCCATCGTCGACCGCATCGTCGCCTTCCATCAGGTGAGAAAGCGGTCAAGCGCGAACCTATCAACAATAAAAAAAAGTAAAAGACTGACACACTCTTCCACTCATTCCAGTCATTAGATAAATAAATTAATAAAAACAAATTAAATAAATAAATAAATAAATTAGATAATTCTCCATCTAAAAAAAAATTTATAATATATTGTGTGAGGTCTGTCAGTGTACAGATAGCTGCATTAATTCGGTATACTTCACACATTTAAATACTTTAGAAAAGTGGGTACCTATACCCTATTCGCGTTAAGATTAGACATTTAATGAAACCTTTTTAACTTCCTGTTCAACCGATTTTAACTTCTATTTTGTAGGCACAAGTATGGTGTCAAAAGCGAAAAAGTGGTTACAATACCAACTATTTACTGCTGCCGTCATTTGTCATACCACCAACGTAATAAAAGTAAAAATCAGTTGAACGGACAGTAATAAAAGTTTTTTCATAAGTGTCTAATGATATATTGAATAGAGTATAGTTGATGATGCTGTCTGTACTATCGTACCAAATCTTGCATAGTTAAAATAACACAACTTACGCAAATTGTTTCAACAGTTTAACTAAACCAACCTTCGACTTCCAGTAGAAAAAATAAGCTAAATCGACTTCTGAACTGCACCTTGTAAATAAAATACGTACCAAAAGGTTCCAATTTTCCGGCACATGGACAGATTTGCCTTGCTACGAGAAACTTGGCAGCCGTTGTAGACTGAACGGTATTTTTCACTTGAAGAAATGGCTTACCTCCAACGTCAATATTAAAAGTACCCACTGATTATACAGGGTCTGAGTTACTTATGTTAATTAAAAGGAGGTTTGAATTAAAACTTAAGTATTTGGGTCGCTTAAGAGTAGCATGGATTTTAAATTAAGTAGACTACAGTATTTTTTTGGTATATCGGTTTTTTATTTTGGGAAAATCATCAGTGACATCCCCCGCTCTTGGGCGGGGCGGGGGATAGTTTAAGACTCTTACTGACTAAAAACCCACCCCATTTCTTCAAACTTTCATACCGGAGCTCGAGCTGTCTTTCCCCGGTAGGCTTCGACCTAGCTGGGCTGACATCTCCTTGAGGCGTGCGGGAACAGTGCGCGCCGTCAATAACTTTAGGTCTGGAAAGTTACCGGACGGTCGGACAGCGAACTACCCATAGTTTGCTGTCCGCAAGCCCGCGCCTACGGTGGCCGGAAATCGGGATCGGAATCCCGGCGGCGGCGAGGTCACCGTTGCCTGATGGGGTCGGCCTCCTCCTTTGCGAGCATTACTGCTTCGCAGTTCTAGGACAAGCCGGTTTCCTCACGATGTTTGCCTTCAGCGTTTTGAGAGCAGTGGTGATGAAATAAATTATGCAAAGCAATGCACCTGGCTGGGTTTGAACCCGCGATCTTCGACTCGAAAATTGAGACCGTTATCACTAGGCGACCACTGCTCCAGATCGTTATTCAGTTACATATTTTATAATATAAAAATCTTTCAAATATTGAAAACGACCACAAAAATATTTTTTGTCATTATGCATATCTGTTCAGTTCTAAATTGGAGCGAGTTCGTAACACATATTTTTTAGTTTAACTTTTTGAGCATAGCAGAACTCAATATGTTCGGACGGGCTCGTTATCCGTCGGTTATATCTATGCCGATATTTCTTTTGTGAACTAGAAATATTCGAAACTGCCAGTTTTCCAGTTAAGGTTGTAAGTTTTTTTTTTGAAGGGTATCTGACTGTGTTCACGTTACTATCACTAGGTAGTACTGTGCAGTTCTTTCAATTTTAGGTTTGTTAGTTCTGACATAGCAATAAAGTTTTCTGATTGGCGTGTGAACGGGATCATTCTCCTGGCTTTGTTATTTTGCAATTAACTCGCATGGTTTCTACAATTAGCTAGTGTCAAGATTCGTAAGGGTTTAGTTTTTAGGATTCCGTAACTCAATAGGAAAAAACGGAACCCTTATAGAATCACTTTGTTGTCCGTCCGTCTGTCTGTCTGTCTGTCAAGACTCTTTATCTTGAGAACGCGTGGAGTTATCGAGATGGAATTAAAACCATGTACTCAGGAAAGTGTCCAAGTTCCCAGTTTTCTCTGCAATTTACCTGAGGTAGTCAATGATCTTGATAATGTGGGAAAAAATCATGCAATGACATCCCCCGCTCTTGGGCGGAGCGGAAGATAGTGTCAGACTCTTACTGACTAAAAGACCTACCCCATTCCTTCTAGCCTTCATACCGGGGCTCGAGCGCCCTTTCGGATAACCCTGGCCGAAGTAGGCTTCGACCCGGCTGGGTCAATGCTGTTGCTGACGACTCCTTGAGGCGCGCGGGAACAGTGCGCGCCGTCGACGACTTGGGCTTGGTCCGGACAGTTACCGGACGGCCGGACAGCGAGCTACCCATTGCTCACTGTCCGCAAGCCCGCGCCTATGGTGCCCGGAAATCGGGATCAAAAACCCGGCGGCGGCGGCGGCGGCGATAACGCCGTTGCCTAATGCGTTCGGCCTCCTATCTTGAATGAGATCGATCGATAAATAGATAGATCGAGCCCGTTTCTCTCTTTACATTGTTTATCTAGTTATGTGTTTATTTTTTCTTGCACATTGGCGGAATTCCAGAGGGTGACACTAAGGGTGTTGTCCTCTATGTAACTTGTGCCAGTTCTCCAGGGTGCTGCTTGAGACTGAACATCGACTGTTCATTATGTTTGTATGTTGCATGCACTAATGGATATTTGAACAGTTTGTGGGTGGTATCTCTGAGTGCTAGGCTATTTTGCGACTACTTTTGTTACCTTGGGTAGGTGTACCTGTTAAAACAATTGTATGTGCTTATAAAAATAAATAAATAAATAAATAAATAAATAAAAAGCTTCGAATCAATTTGTGAATAATTAACACAGCCACTGAATTTCACTCGAAAAACCCGTGTTCTTTAGGGGCTGGCACGGTGTGTCTTTATTTTTTCATGCATTTTCGTATGTGTAGACTTAGGCCCAACAAACAATTCAAATCTAGGGGATAATTGGCCTTGCTGTAGCTCAATTACAATTCATATTATTTTATACTCAATAGGTAGTAGATCATAGACTGGTCTCTCTTTAAAGTACCTACTTATATTACTAATAGAATTCCCACCACATGTAAAACAGTTGGTCTGTAATCCAATTAATCTCTTCTTTCTTTTTCTATCGATTTGAATTAAATTTTATCAGATTAGTAGGTAAGTAAATAACTACTTAGCAAAAATCTTCTCTTTCAAGCAATTAGGGTATTAAAATTAGCTTTTAAGTTCATCTGCGTATATATCGGTTATTGCGGATGCATAGTCAAAGCCAGATAAAAAGTAGCCTATACAATAAATATAGACTAAATTTGAACCTTTGAGGTTCAAACTTACTATGTACCAAACATCGAAACTGGTCAACCGTAAAAGCGAAACTGATAGAGTTCCTTTTACATTTATAATAATACTCGCAGTAGTATAGATTGAATTTTTCAAAGATCCAACTTAATATTTAACATAATTTATGTATGAAATCCAAGACAACTATGAAAAATAATAAAAATGCTTTTATATTTCTCATAAATCCGTCGCTAACACAATATTGTATTTTCGAGCATAGCAACCCTACGCGTGGCAGTTACGCTAGTTTTACTGCGGTGAGCTTTCTTTTTTCATTGCCAGTTTCCAGTAAAAAGTGCGGCCTTCAAACGTTAACTTTTTGCTTTAGTTTTTGTAAGAGAATTCGAGCGTGATTTATTCAAAAAACATTGTTATTTTTAATATTATTTTAGGGTCGATATCGTTGTTTCAGCAAATTTTACTTATACTGTTATTATGTCTAGTAACAAATTACATTATGGGATAAAACAATTTCGCAAAGATTATTAAGATAAAAAAAAAAACAAAATAGAAAAATATGTGAGTCCTCAATCTCAACACATAACAGCAAAATAAAAGTAACTAATTCCATCACGCGGCTTAATAAATTACTGCATCCACTGACTAACAAAAATCTCAACTGTACAAGTTTAAAACAAGATACATTTTTTTTTTTTTTTTGTAAAACCAAGTCCTTTACTGCAATCCTACAACCGTAGCAGTGATGTAATCGTTGAAAGTGAGGCGCACTTGTTTAATAAGAGCCTATTCACTCTATCTTTAAAGATACCTTTTTTTAGGTAGGAAATCATCTAATTACTTTTCCTGCCCTTGAGCAGAGGAGGGGAGGAGGGTGTGTCAAACTTTTACTGACTAAAAACCACTCGTAGTTCCATCGTTGCATTCCAGGGCCGAGTTTTCCTTTCATGGCCTCAGTAAGCTTCAGCCTTAAAGATAACTAAATTATAATCAGACTGGAAGACCGCGGCAGGCAAAACTAAACTACTATTTAAAAATGCATCTCTAAAAACGCTACGTCAAATTACCACCAGAAACATCTAACGTTAAATTCGTCGTTCATAAGCCGCACGTACAGCACTGCGGATACAACACCACTCCCGCAGTTTTATCTGTTAAACAAACCAAGTTCCTGAATCAAGTCCCGTACATCAGTTCCTGATAAATCGTACGATTAATCCGTTGCAAACTCGATCAAACGAAATGAAGTTCTATCTTTGTCGAAATTACGTCGAATTTAGATTGAAGGTTGCGGTTTGAGGATTTGAGAGAAATGAATGTGGTTTGGTTAGTAAGGTTATTTTTGTTTTAAATCGCTTCAGGGTATTATGAACTTTAATTGGCAGATGGAAATTACTTTTAATATGTTTGGCCGGATTTTCGATAAAGTTTAAGCCATTCTATCTCTCTAGATTATGCGATTAAGAGCCATATTTCACCGGGACACCCTGGTAGCGCCACTGGTTGCGCCACCATGGTGTCCTAGTGAAATATAGCAAGACACCAAACAAGACACCAAACAGACACCAGAGCAAAGATTTTATGTATCCTATGGATAATCTAGATTGCCTACGCAGCAAACACACTCTATAGTGTGCTTTATTCTCATTGCCATTACGTTCATATTGACAAGCAAACTGGGAAAAATGTACTGAAAAAGACAACGAGTAAGGGTCGTTGTGTCCCTTTCTTACCCCCATTTTAACTAGGGTAACCATGATTTTACTAAATTAATTGTTATTATTTTTGGCACTGCAGCATGTGATATTAATTGGTGGTGTATTTTTTATATCGACAGCAAAGTACCAATATCTCCAAACTATCTGTGAAACCTGAAAACAAAAAAATCGCTTCGAATTTTACTAAGGCGATTATCACATTGCCACGTTCCACGCAGCGCAGCGCGTAAATGCGTGTACCTAATAGGTACATTGCTTGTAAGTATCTCTATTTGTATAGAAAATAAGCACAGTCCAACATACCGAAAATGCATCCACGCGCGTTCATGCAGATCACACGCCTACATGAGGAGAAACATGCACACACGTGGGTGCGGGGCGGCACGCAAGGTATGACACACTGAGTCTCGTAGTGTCATATGACTTGAATGAAATAAGTCAGAGCCTGCGTCAATTTACAAAATGCTCCTACGCGCGTGAGTGCGTAAAAAAACCCGCACGATGATGCAGATCTCCATTTCCACAAGTACGCGCGTTGGTGCGTTGACACGCACCATGCAGCGTATTGCGCGGCAGTGAGATAATCGCCTGAAACAGGCGGAAAACCCTTTTTAAATTCATAGCGGTAAATTACGATTTTTGGTACTTCACGGTCGACAAATATAATATACTAGCATTTGCTCGCGGATTCGCCCGCGCACATAAAATATAGCCTATGTCACTTAGGAATAAAGCAGCTTTCTATCGGTGAAAAACTTTTTGCGATCGGACCAGTACTTCCAGAGATTACCTAATATGGCTTGTTCGTCAACTCGCTTAAGCAATTCGCGCGAGACCGCAGCTTTATGCTGAGCGTTCGGCCGTTTTGCGCGGAGGAGACGCATATCTTCCCTATCTTGATGTATGCTCTGTTCACCTATTTTTAAGTTTGCGTCTTTAACGCGTAAATAAACTGTTTTTCTTTCTTCTTCTTTCTTTCTTTCTATTTGGGACCTTCCGATTTCACCTACTTTTTCTGTCGTCATCTCGCATAAACGTATAAAATACAGTCAAATAATAACAATTACTTTAAATAACTAGCTATTGCCCGCGGATTTTTTCACGCAGGCTATACCGGTTATCTACTAAGATTTCGGGATATTATGTTAAAGGTGAGGAATGAGGCGAGTAGGATGTGGCCAATGGTACACGATAGTCACGATACCCAAGTTACTTTAAAAACATTTTACGTTAGGTTGTGGTAGAGTTGTGCCCCGCTCGGGCAGAGCACCGCTGTTTCCTCGTGGAGGCAATTGTTGGCAACAACCTTTCACGCAGGGCCCTAGTTCAGACTATGGTCCGGAGCGAGGAGGAATGGCAGGCGGTCGCTTCTTTCTGCGATGCAGTAATGTTACCGAAGAAAGAGGCCAAAGGAACATCGGCCGCCGAAATTCCGATCCCGACGACGGACCACGGTAGACGCGGGCTTGCGGACGCCGAGCAATGGATAGTCCGCTATCCGGCCGTCCGGTAAGTAACCGAACCGACCTCAGTCGTCAACAGCGCGTAGTGATCGTCGTGCTCCTCCTAAACCGTAGGAGTCCAGAAGGGCCGATGCAAGCAAGCTAGGACCCCGGCGAATTCCTGAAAAGGAAACCCGTAGTCCTTGAATGCAAAGGGCAACTGAAGGTCACAGGTTAATCGTGAAATGGAACGCATCCAAGAAAGATTTTGTTCATCGTGTGGGGCGCTCTTGACTTTTTTGACACATACATGACGTATCGATACTGCATATTCACTCACTTACGTGTATTTCTAAGTCTTATTAACTAATATTTGTACGTCAACTTTGGTTGCTTATTGTTGATAATGTTGTGATTTGTTGGTAATTAATATTATATATTATTGTAATGTTGATTAATATCTTTCTCATTAACGATAAGTGTTTTGTTTTAAAGTCAAGTCGAATACAATTTCTAATACATTTTTAGTGGGTAGGCACCTATGTTATAAATTTTTTTTTTAGTTAATAATAATAATAATATTTATTCAGAGTTAAAGTTTGGTAAAATAGTAACATAAAATCTTAGGAATAATTTATAAAGGTATGACTATGTTATATGCCTAGTTGACTGTACATAAATACGTCAGATTTTCAAGTCTGAGCAAGTTGACGACAGAAAAAGTAGGTGAAATCGGAAGTTGCCAGCTCGCTTGGACTCGCGCGTATCGCTTAAGGCCCAAGCGCCCGAAAAGTGCCATAAAACAGTGATTTTCTGAAGCCGACTCCTCGCTAACGGCGTTTGAAAAAAGGTTGCTTGTAGGTCCGGCTGGTATTTTTTATTTAAAGTTTTTTTTTATTGAGATAATAAAAACATCGAAAATTAAAAGCAAAATTATTTATACATTTTTGAAAAAATAATTTTTTTTTTTTTTCTATTTGACGTACCTAGTCAATTTGACGAATATTACCAGAATTTTGTGATAGATTCCATTCATCATGATTTGCTCTCTATGCAAATTCTGGCATCCTGTTGCAGGTTTGTGTTGTTGAGAGGTGCAATTTAATCAGCTAGTGTTTATATAACAATAATAATAAATAATTTATTAGTTTGGTGGTGATCACTTCCTAAGCGATCTCCTGCTTGGTGAGCTTCTACATGTTTTCAATAGCGTTCATGTCTGGTGTATTGATTGACTAGGGTAAAACATTAATGTTTTTTAGCCAAGTATGCAGTAACACCCCTGGTTTTGTAGCACAATGCAGATTCGGGCATAAAAATGGACTCTTCGTCAATAAGGAACCATTCTTCGAGATGCGGCAGCAGTCCAGTTTCTAGTACTTGCTTCCCTTTCACGATATGTAGACCCTTGCTTGAGATTAAAGACCACATTATAATACTAATTGGGAATTCAGCTGTCTTCTGTTCCCTTAACACCAGTTTTTATGGAGCTATTCGCCAGAGCGTCGTCGAAAAGGAGCATTTTTTGAACGGACAAAAGAGCTTTTGTCAACCAAAACCTGAAACGTCAATTCATCGGAGAAACATGTCCGAAAAATTATATTATTTCATCAGATAATGATCATCAGGTAGTTTACAATGTACTGGACTATTTAAAGTCTTATTTTTAACCGACTTCAGTCTGAAACAGTCATATTTTGATGTTGTTTGGCCCTGTGCAATAGTCTCTTCTTATTCACCTCGGTGAGGCGTGGTTTTTTGGTAGGCTGATGACCTATTAACTTCTCTTTTGCTTACTCTCGAAGAATTGTCTTATCGAAAACTTCTAGGCTCTCGTAGTTTGTAATCGTGGTAAGGTCTTACCTGTCAATATACATATTAGTTATAATAATAATAATATCGTTTATTTGCGTAAAATGTGGTAGGTACAAAAGATGTTACATAAAAGAGACAGGTGCAAAGACACATTCCGCCATGTAATGATGGCATGCAAATATTTCGTCGATAGTGTTTTAGTAACATAAAGTAACAACTATCTAGAGTTCTATTGTTAATAAAATAGAATTACAAATAGATCTTCACCCAAATTATTTAAACTAGGTAGTTAATATTAACCAGAGAAATAGGTAACTACAAAGCATTCCTGAAGTGGTAGGATTGACAAGTTTTTTTATTCAGAAATTCGCCTACTGAGTAAAAACTGTGCGATATCAACCATTTTTTTAAAACCAAACAGAATTTTTTGTAAGGTAATTTGGTCATCCAGCTAGGTAACGAATTAAAAATAAGTGGCGCCATATATACGCAACTGCGTCTGAACATTTTTTGATCAGTTTTTGATTAGTTGTCTCAAATATAATGTATTAGTAACATCTTGAACTTCTTTAGAACACAATGGCTCGTAGTATGAACTAATCTATGGACACACTAGTAGAAAGGGATAGAGAGTGTTCTTGAGTCGCCAAGCCCAAGAATCTTTTATACTATCTGGATTGATTACGTCAACCTCAAAAATGTACTGAAGAGTACAATACAAGAACGCCCTTTTTTAAATTCTTTTTTATTTTGTTTTTTAGACTATTCCATAATGTGGGATGTCGTTAGATAGGTCTTTCAAAAATATTGCGAGTGTGTGAAAACTATTTATCAATTTAGGGATCCTATTGTGAATTATAAATATAGTTTTTACCTAATGCTAGTTTTCAATTGAACCTTATTGAGTTAACAGATGAAAACTAGTTTATTTATTTATTTCCACACTGATAAGGTTGGGCTGACAGTTTTGTACCAACTTGATGGTTATATATTTTGTATATTTAATTGGCTATTATTGGTCTTATGAACTGATGAGTTCAACTTCGTCAAATTATACTTTTTGACTGTAGTAGAATGTGGATGAGTATATAAGACTATGAATATGAATACAGAGACTTCTTGATAAAAACACTAAAATCCCTATAGATATACGCACATACATAATCAGCCTTTTTAATGTTCCCACTGCTGGAACTCAGGCCTCCTCTCTAGGAGAGGGAAACGAGCGAAACGGCCCGTGCTTCTCAGAACGCGGACGCGTTCAGCGCGGACTGAGGCTTGGAAGTGGTGGGTTCAATGAAAAATGTATGAAGATTTTTTTAGAGTGGTTTTATTTTGGTCATAAATCATAAAGTTATTTATGTAAGTTCAAAATAATTAGCTATAGGTGTAGAAGACTATATAAGCTGTGGTATTTTATGATTTTTAAGCTAAAAATGTGCACACAAGGGTTTGAATAGGTCGCGTAAGCTAAATCCAGCTTACGCGACCCACTCAAACCCTTGTGTTTTGTAATTTTCTTGATTAGTGCGTTGGTAAAGTTGTATTTAACTATATAAAAATTTTATACAAAACCATAATATTTTTTTATGCCATCCTAGAGATGAATATGTATATTGTCTTTTATTTGATGCCGTGACATTCTCATAGTTATGATTCTTGGTGCATTATAATGGTACCCGAAAAACCGAGATATTTGTCTAAAACGGTCAAAGCGTCCTTAATAACATCTTGAACTTCTTTAGAACAGAATGTCTCGTAGTACGAACTAGTCTATACACACTAGTAGAAAGGGATAAAGATTCATGTATGGTACTTCTTTATTACATCTTTGAGGTTGTCGTAATCAATCCAGATTGTATTGTACAAGATTCTTGGTTCACTGTGACTGACGTTTGACAGTTGGTTAATTATGGTTTTCAAAGGTTAGATTTCCATCATAATACATACTCTTTGGTGGGGGGCGTGACTGGCGGCCGGACTGGTGTCCGCACTGGTTGCGCCACCAAATTGGTTGCGCTACCATACAGACACCAGGTGAGTAACGCTCTATAGAGCTCTATACATTTTACTGGTGGCGCAACCAGTTGCGCTACCAGTGGTGTCCCGGTGAAATATGGCCCTAACGGACTCTATTTTTTCAAGTTTTCTAACAAAAATATTGTCGATATTGCGCATTTTTTCCGTTCTAAATTGGAAACGCTTGATTTGTTTTTAACAAGCTTTTATTAACTTGCAATGTTTGTAATTATATAAAAAGTTTGTATAATTTTTTTTTTGTGTATTTGATGGGTTGGTTGTAGGAAACTTTTTATTCTCTTACCCACACTCCCTACCTTTTTCTTTGATATTTATGGTCCAACAGTGCATGTCTATCGGCTGAAATGATGATGATATTATAAATATTAACTAGCTTTTGCCCACGGCTTCACAGGCATATATATATATATATATATATATATTTATTTATTTAATCTTCATGCAACAAAAGATACAAAGGCGGACTTAATGCCTTAGGTATAAATACATTTATATAATATAGCATAATGTGACTCAAGAATAAAGCAGCTTTCTATCAGTGAAAAATGTTTGTAATCGGACCAGTACTTTCAGAGAATACCTCCTACAAACAAAAAACCTTGAAAAAAAAAACTTTGCTTCTATCATGTTAGTGTAGATAAAGTTTGAAACAAACGTTCAATTTTGATTTCAAAGCATGCTTAACTAAGTGATGTCATTCTAAATCTAATATGTCGACAGTCTGAAGATAGTGGACTACTTACATTTTATTTTTTGAACCTAATACTACCACGTCTGCCACCAAAGATATGGGTATCAGTTACTATTGAAAAATACAAAAAAGAAAAACTACGTCACAATAAATCCAATATTTTTTTAAAAGCAATTTTACCTTGTTTATATAGACCTTTGATTCGTTTAGCTGTTTTTCCATCTCAGATTAATTTTACTCGCCAGAATCAAAGCTACCTTTTAACTACGCAAAAATGAATTTAATTAAAAAAAGTTATACCGTCTCCTAAATTTTTCCGCCTCTGAATTTACTTCCCTTCCTTACTCAAGTCCCCCAAACGAGACGAATTGAAGATGCTTCAGTCACTTAATCCCAACTAAATTAGACGTAATGATATCTCTCTCACTTCTCAAATCCCCAGAAAGTCTCTGAGTCACACTTGATCCCCGCATTACCCCCTATTTTGTGGCACCAAAATGTAACTCTAGTACAAAGTTTTAATTGAATTTAGTTACCCGATGGATACTTTCCTAATTAGTTGATGTAATAGATTTTCTGTGAGTTAAAGCAGTCGATAGTTTTTGACAATAAGGTTTTGTGTACCATGAAACAAGATTTTGGTTTAACTTTTAATATGGTTAGATAACGAATAATGGATTAAGTTCTAGAGTAGTAACCACTGACCGTGCGGTGAAGTCGTAGCATTAAGAAGCCGTTACTTTGATTGTAGACAGAACAAGTATTAATAATAATATTATAACATTCCACAACTTCACACAACGCAATGCAAGCTCTGCGTACTTTGGGACAACGTCTAATACTAAGCAGAGCTTGCACTTTGGGTACAAGACAATTCATAAATATAATTATATATTTATAAATACGTGCATATTATAGATAAATTAGATACAGAACAAACGATCGTGCTCATCACATACACGTAAACATTTTTGTCTTGGGTGGGAATAAAACCCACGACCTCCGGCATAGCAGTCAGGACCATTGACCACTAGACCAATATCAACATCGATCCAGTGCAATTTTTTAAAAATAATATAAAACAATGCTTGATTGCGACCCCACCTTATGGTAATCAGTTATATTGTTATTCTTGTTAGACTGGACAGTCTATCTAGGTATGGCGGAGGCTTATATCCAGCAATGGACGTCTTTAAACTGCAATAATGACGATAAAGTTAAAACATACTTATTTAAAAAAAAAACAGACACTTTAAGGAAAACAGAATCTATGGTGATGAACGTAAATGACTTAAAAAAAAAAACATAGCATAATCAGCATTTTAATGTTCCCACTGCTTAGGGAACGGGCCGTAATCCACCACGTGGGCCCAGTGCTGGTTGGTGAATGTCACATGTCTTCGAATTTTTAGTTCTAGGATATACCGGTTTCCTTACGATGTTTTCCTTCACCATTTTTGAGAGCAGTGGTGATGAAATAAATTACACAAAGTAATGTGCCTGGCTAGGTTTGAACCCGCGACCTACAACTCGTAAATCGGGGCCGTTAGCAATTGGCCACCATTGCTCCTAAAAAAAAAACATACCTACATACGTTTGAATAAAGTATGTATTTCATGTAGGTATTTGCCCCTACAAAAGCCGCACGTCTTTAAGTAATCAATTTAAAAGAAACGCTCAGAGAAGAGATTAAGTACCAATACGATTTCCTTAAAGGTTTTTCATTTCAACGTAATGTTCATGAAATCAGATACTTTGCCGTTTAATCTCGTAAATATCATATTTACTTAACATTTTATTTTAAAAGAAAAACATTCAAAGATTGGTTTGAGCTTTTAGTAATAATATAATTGAGTGAATCATTTAGAAATGACTTTTCGCAAAGACTGCTATTTTTAATTTGTTATCAAGTACTTTCTAAAATAAAGAAAATATTAACTAAGCACACTGGATCACTGGTGACTGGTCACTGGTGACTGGTCACTGGTGCACTGGATCTTACCCTCAAATAAGTTGCTCAAAAAGTTTTGCTGCTCAAAGGTTTCTCAAAACTCAAAGGTTTGCTGGGAGAAAACTCAATGCTGAGTTAAGCTCAAGTGTACGTGAACTGTCTGTATCTCCATATGACATAACATAACATATGGAGATAACAAACAGTTCACGCACGTGCTTTGTGTACACTAAAGACGTACGTACCTTGTGTACACTAAAGACGTACGTACCTTGTGTACACTAAAGACGTACGTACCTTGTGTACACTAAAGACGTCCATACCTTGTGTACACTAAAGACGTACGTACCTTGTGTACACTAAAGACGTACGTACCTTGTGTACATTAAAGATATAAGTACATTCTTTATTGTACAGAATTAAAAAAAAAAAACACTTAACTAATTACTACTATAAACTCGTATACAATAAAAGCAATAAGTACTAATTAAAATATGGCGTCCTAAAAAGTGATGATAATGTTAATTTTCTTATCGCAGAAAATTCTATTTCAGGAGTGTCTACTATAATTAGTTGTAGTTGCGTTACTTTGAAGATTATTTTTTTTTTAGATCACGCTAAAAGTTATAGAATTTTAGTAGGAATTAGGATGTAGGCTGTGGAATAGTTTGAAAAAAGTCACCAAGGCCTTACAGCAAGTGAAGTAACACGACTAGGTTTAGTCAGTAATAAAAGACTACATTCCTTCTCGCTCCATCCAGGGCAGGGACAAATTATTTGATGGTTTTCTACCCTAAAACAAAGCATACCTATAGCACACAAAAGTTTATTACGATTCCTATTTAAATCGTTTTAATTATTTTTTCCTTTTAAGTCGCTATCTAATGTAGATGAAAATGTAAGTAAAAAGTATTTTCAGTATTTATCTATAATCGTCTTGTCTTTGTAGGCTGCTGCAAACACAACTAGTTAAAATACGGCTTATAATTCCGTCGAAAACTTAATAAAAAATAAGAAAGAAAAACATGTTTATTCCGCCTGAATAGACACACAAATAATTACAAAAAAAAAACAAATTAATGTGAGTACGGTGACACGGGTTTTAACATGAGCCTTATATTAGAGTGCACCAAGTGCCCATACATCTACTCTTTGGTGGACTTCATTAGTGCCACTCGAGCAGCAGTTAACTTAGCCACCTACTAGGCACAAACAGATAAAAAAATTACCCTCGATTTATGCAGTAAATCCTCTCTTTGAGGAGTGGAAGAGGCGCCTTCTACATGACAGTCCACGCACCAGCCACCGAGATCCCAACCCTGACTGTCAGTCATCGTATGCGTGGGCTTGCGGATGATGAGCAAAGGAATCAAAACGGCGCGTAGTGTTCCACGCACGGCTCAATGAGATATCAGTAAAACCGTAGGAGCCCAGTAGGGCCACTGTGTAGCAATGGGTAGCCCGCTGTCCGACCGTCCGGTAACAGTTTGGACAGAGCCGAAGTCATCGACGGTGCGCACTGTTCCTGCGCGCCTCAAGGAGTTTTCAGCAACAGCTGGGGTCCAGCCGGGTCGAAGCCTACTGGGGCCAGGGTTATCCGAAAGGGAACTCGAGCCCAGGTATGAAGGCTAGAACGGGGTGGGCTTTTAGTCAGTAAGAGTCTGACACTATCTCTCTCTCTGCCCAAGAGCGGGGGTTGTCATTGAATAATTTTTCCCACCATAAAAAAGGGCCGAAGGTTACTAGGGCCATAGCTCAACTACTGAAAAGGTTACTAGAACGCAAAGGTGGCTGAAGAAACATAGGTGGGGTTTGAGTCAGCTAAAACCTGACTCACCCTCTCGCTAGATCCTAAAGTTCTGGGGCGAATAGGTAATTAGATGCTTACCCATCTTAAAAAAAAAAACATCAATCCGAAAACAAAAAGTTCTGATTTCCTATTTTCCATCGTATTGCAATATTGGCGACAACGAGTAATGACTATTAGTCTTTCGCATCAGAGAACTCTTCGAATCTTGTTGACTTTCACAAGTCGCGCGGAAGTATAATAAATCAGAAGGCGGTGCGAGCTACATTTTCCAATATTTTGTCACTTGAAAAGTAGGGTTGTCTTCTTCTTGTATTTCGATTTTCTTGGATCGGTTTTTAGTTTTATTTATCGCTGTTAAAATATCGTTTTAATTATTACGTCGAAAATCTGGAGTGGTAACCATGAACTAGAAGACGTAGAATTGGTAGTCCTGCCACAAGGTGGTCCTACGATCTAGCAGTGATCTGAGGGTTTTGGAGATCCAATGGATGCAACACGCAAAAAACTGGGCATTATGGCGATACTTAGGTAACGCCTATGTCCAACAGTGGATATCTTTCGGTTGAAATAATGATGTAAATTAATCATTAGGAAGTAACCTATTTATATTATAGTGGTTATAACTAAGTAACAGTAAAGAAAAATCCAAGGTAGTACTTTAAGTTCTCCTACAATTAGGTCACGTAAAAGAACTTTCAGCATAGACCTCTCCATTGCTCTTTGGGTGACTTCAAGCCTTAACTAAACTAATGTACGTATATAAAAGAAGAAAATAACTGACTGACTGACATATCAACGCACAACCAAAACTACAGGGCCTAGGAATGTGGAATTTTGCATAAGATTTCCTTTTATGACGTAGGCGAGCCCTAACACAGGAAATTCCAAAATTCACCCCCTAAGTGGATAAAACGGGGTCCAGATTTTGTATGTAGTAACCATATTCACGCGAGCGAAGCTGTAGGCAAAAGCTAGTCCGATATGAATACCAAACAGATCATAAACAACGAATCAAATGACTAAACGAATGTGCACAACATCAAATGAACCTATTCATCGAGCCCTGATGAAGCTGTTAGAGCCTCTAATTTGCTAAATTGTATGCAGCTTGAAAATTAAGCCCAAAGCGCGGCTTAAATTGGGACAGCAAACAGCTTAAAGCAAGCACAACGAGGTTAGCGTGGTAGGAATGGGGTTATTTTGTGAAATGGTTATATTTGTATATAGCTGTATGTTCTGCTATTGGGACAATTTGCGCATTTTGTTTGCATGTTGCGTTATGCTTAAGGGAATTATCTACTCCAGTTTTAGTTAGACGTTGGTGCAAAGTAAATAAGAGATCTGATTTACACATGCATGCAAAATTTCAGCTCAATCGATAGCCGGGAAGTGGATCAAATTTAATTTGCAAGATTTGATTACAGACAAACATCGGGACAGGTGCAACTAAATAAAAGCTTGTTATAAAAAAAAAACCTTGCTTTTCCAATGAACATGAAAATAAACACCCAGTTGAAAATCATTTTCATTTTAATCGTTATAGTCCGTTCATATTTTAAATTAATTCCAGCCAGATCAATGAGGATGTTTTACATAAACAGGCTAAAAAAATATTTTTTTACGTTGAAACAACTCTGTAGAGTATCGCTGAATTGTATTTGTTTTCAAACGATTTCAATTTGGGTATCATTTATAATTCTCCTTCCATTATTTTATATTCATTACTGAAGGTCCTACATCACAAATAAATACAAAGGACTTTATAGCCTAAAGCATTGTGAATGGAGCTTTGAAACAGTACCTAAACGCTAAATAATAGCTGAGTTACTTTAAATAATTATTTGTTTTCATGTTTACGAGTGTTTCATGGTCATCGATGTATATTAACACGCCGTCTAGCCCCAAGCTAAGCAAAACTTGTTATGAGTACAAGTGATAAACATACTTTTTATATCTCTAAATACATATCTATATCATTGATTGATTTGTAATTTTTTGATTCTAGTCTAGTGGTTAGTGACCCTGACTGCTATGCCGGAGGTCGATTCCCACCCAGGACAAATGTTTGTGTGATGAGCACGATCATGTGTTCTGTGTCTGGGTGTAATTTATCTATAATATGTATGCATTTAGAAATATATAAGTATGTTTATCAGTTGTCTAGTACCCATAACACAAGCTCTGCTTAGCTTGGGACTAAACAGCGCTGTGTGATAGTTGTGGAATATTATTATTTATTATTATTATTGATAAATTACGCTAAGATATAAAACAAATGATCGTGCTCATCGCACAAACATTTGTCCTGGGTGGCAATCGAACCCACGACCTCTGGTATACCAGTTAGGGCCACTGATCACTAGACCAACATGCCAGTCAAAAGTCAGTTTGAATGTAAACAAAGCAAAGAAGTATCTGATCTAAGCGTTGTATGAATGAGCAATAGATCTTCGCCGTCTGACAAGGACCAAGCCTAAGTCGACAGTGTGTTGTGTTCCACACGCGCCTCAAAGAGATGCTAGCCAAATGAACGAAGCCTAATTGCACCGATTGTAAAAAATAGTCCCTGAAACGCAAAGGGCAACCAAAGGAACACAGGTGTGTTTAGTCCATAAAATTCCATAATATAATAAAACAGTAAGAGTTGTTCGACTTCTGTAAGTTCTCATAATTTCATACCTACTCTTAGTCAATCTTCTAAAGTCTGTGGATTTTTGTGCTTAAGGGGCGTAAAAAATATTTTGGAGAAATTTACTTTCTTATGTATTTTAACTCAGTTTTTCGATCGATGTATTTGGTAAGTATTTTTATTAAAAAAAAAAAAAATTACTGTAGTTTCGTCCTCCCGCCCTTACGTTTGCTCCGTTCAGCCATTGGAAAGTGAAGAAGTAACAAACACACTAATAAACTTTCACCTTTAAAAAATCAAAATATCTTGATTTTCTGGTACCTACATTTCAATACAAAAATAGACATCTCAAATGTTTACTACGCCTGTTATTTTAACCACTATTCGCATGTACGATATTCATTCAATAAAATAACGCTCCAAACAGATACAAGTCCAGTGGGATTGTCAACATGAATGTCATTTTAAAAATGCATAACTCGATGCTTCGGTTAATTCTATTTTGTTATTTGAATCAGCGGATTGCCATGTTTCAGTTTTTTTGACTGAATTGGACAGAATACATACATTGGTTACAATACATGATGTTTTCGTTTTTAGTTCGACAGTAAACAATATTGAAATCTAACCACCGGTGTTCCGCATGTCATGCGAGTTTGTGGGTTGTGTTGTATGTTAATTGAATTGTATATTCCATTAAAATTTCTGTGTTCACAGTAAATAACGAATTAGGTTTGACAACGAAAAGCTTTGTTGTCACTGCATTGTAAAATGGGTAAACTATGTAATCTAAAAATATATAAAGAACAAAACTTGTGATTGTACTTATTAGGTAATACATAATCTTCTCCCGCGTTAGATAAAGTAAGAGGGAGCGTCAAACTTTTACTGATAAAAATTTACCTCTGTCCTTAACTTATTCCAAAATTTCTGTGGCCCTACTGGGCCTCTATAGATTTGCTGTCTATCTCTTTGAGGCGCGGGTGGAATACTGCACGGCCAGCCGGCGAGCTACTCATTGCTCGCCGTCTGTCAGCCTTAGCCTACTGTGGCCGGGAAACGACCTACGGCTTCCGACAGCCGGAGCGTCTCTTGACTGGGGCGTATAGATATCCATTCTCTCAAGTTCGTGGCCTTTGCAGACGGAGGTGACACTTCCTATTCACTCTCGCTCTTGACCATAAGGGTTATGCTTTTTGCATATTGAATACAATTACCAGATAGTAAGGTGACACAACACAATCATTTTGGCATTTTTTTAAGGCATTAAGTCCGCCTCTGTACTCTTGTGTGTATAAATTATATAAATAAATAATCATTTTCGATATTTAACTCCTACTTAATTTTATGTTTCTTTTCTCTAATTTATTCCGGTTTTCTGATACAAAGTCTTCCATCAAAAATAATAATTGTGCACAATTTTTTTTTTCTGAAATAGTTATGGTGAAATCTGTATTTGCTCACCTCACTCACTCACATCATCCTCATTATAAGCTCTCCGAGTCAGGGTACCCTTTTTTTTTGGCGGGAGCGGGAGACAGAGTCAGACTCTTACTGACTAAAAAACCTACTCCGTTCATTCGCGCCTTCATACTACCCTAAGTTCCTTAATAATAATTGAGAAAAGTTTGTTAATATTTTGCATATAATTAATATAAAAAAATAAGATTTTATATGCACAGTTAAAAATATACTAATCACTTATAATTTAAACAACAATCCCAAACTTCACGAAAAATTACGTTCAATATTATAATTTCAATCTATTATATTACATTTTCTAAGGAGTTTTACATCATTTGAGCCAGTTTAAGGACAAGGTGGCAGTAGGAAAGTGATTTAATTATGCCGGCACACCGGATTAGCTTCGCTTCTTTTGTTCCGACACTTAAGGTGATGACGTGACAGCCCCAGTATAATTTAATGGAGATTTTGAATTGACTTGAGTGGTTTGACGCTTGTTTTTGGCTGTTCTGAATGGTATGTACTTGTAATAAGAAGATTAGTATAGTTGTACATCATGTAAAAAAGTTGAAAGGCAATCGTTTGTCTAAGTATGGTCATATAAAGGGGAGGGCTGAAATGTATGTCACTAAAAAAGTTCTGAGTGTTTAAGTCAAGAGTGAATAGGTAGCCTACTGGAAGCCTACTGGGGCCATGGTTTAGCTTCGAAAGGGAAGCTCGGCCCCGGTATGAAAGGCAAGAAGGAACGGGGAGGGTTTGTTTGTCAGTAAGAGTCTGACACTATCTCCTGCTCCGCCCAAGAGCGAGGGATGTCATTTGGATGATTTTTATCCACCAAAAAAAAAATGAATAGGTTATTTTTAAGGCAAGCGTGCTCCATCGTCGACCACAAAAAACGCGGATCTATCAATAATAATAATAAAAAATAAACATGTAGACGGATGGAGAGGGAGAGGAAGGCCAAAGAAAAGATGGATGGATTGTGTGAGGAGTGCTACGAAAGAAAAGGGAGTTAGTTATAGTGTGACCCATGATAGGGTAGAATGGAAGAAATAAACGTGTTGCTCCAACCCCAAGTAATATGGGATAGAGGCAGGAAGAAGAAGAAGTTTAGTTGTACATCGATGTCTGCATTGCGCCAGTTTTTCAGTTTCTTGATGGAGTAGTATTTGAAAAAATGTTGGTGCAGTAGTTAAGCGAGCGGCTGTCTCGCCGTGCGCCGCAGGTTTGGTTTACGCATGTAGCAAATATTTGTTCCAGGCCTGGGTGTCTAGCGGATTTACATGATTGTGAAGGCACCCACGATACAGTTATCACACCTAGTGTGGGGCAAGAGTTTAAAAAAAAAACACTTAACTGGCTTCATAAAAAGAGCTTCTGAAATCGGGTTGTATTTTTTTATTGTTTGTTTCCTCATATCGTGCCTGCCATCGTGTATATTTAGACGGATTACTAAGCTGTACGTTAGAGCGCGGTGATACGGCTAGGCATCTCGATGACTAATGATTTTTTTTGTTAATTAATTTAAAAAATATATAATAAATATAGTGCCTTAAAGGAGTTTCTTATTCTTCCTCTGTATATTAATTTCATTCTAAAATCCTTATATCCTTTTCTTACACTTATACTTGCATACTATAAACCAAAATTTTCGATCG
The DNA here is from genome assembly GCA_929112965.1 of Mythimna albipuncta. Classification (NCBI taxonomy): domain Eukaryota; kingdom Metazoa; phylum Arthropoda; class Insecta; order Lepidoptera; family Noctuidae; genus Mythimna; species Mythimna albipuncta. Next base: position 18,351,292 of record OV815969.1, read on the forward strand.
CGTCTATCTATCTATTCGCAATAAGCTCAAAAAATACTAAACAGATTTTATATTATTTCTACCAATCGACAGAGTGATGAATAATGAAGGTTTACGTGTATGTATAACCCATACACATATTTTTAACTTAAAAAAAGGCTAAAAATTTTAAAGATATCTAGCACTTGGGTTTCGTTGCTAGTTAATATCAATTAAGTAATGTATAAATGTAAAATAAATCTAAAATGTCTGTAATAAATATTTCTTCTATTCTTTCCTTTCCATCTTCATTAGGAAAACATTGGTGTATCCAATTAATTTCCTACTAATCCCAAATTCATGACACCAATCTATTCAGATGTCCTCATGTTATCTGATACTTAATGTACTCAGCAAATGAGTTCCTGAAATTCAGGGTCCCGTATTTTCCCAAGTTGGGGCACAACACTAAGTGAATTGCGTTTGTCTGCAAGCAACGGTGACCACTTAATGTAAAGTGCTGACCTTTCTGTTAAATATGGGTACTACGATACGTGTCTTCAGAACCTCTGGGGAGACAGACTTCTTGAGAAATTATGGATTCAAACTTTTAAGAGAAGTGTACACTGATTACAGTTTTGTGAATACCTTTATTTTGTTTTTAAAGTTTAGAATTACATTTGAAGCATTTAGCACCAGTGGCTGAAAAATTGGATGGATTGTGTGAAAGGTGATATTAAGAAAAAGGGAGTGAATAACACCGTGACGGATGACAGCACAGAATGGAAGAAAAAAACGTGTTGCGCCGACCCCAAATAACTAACACGAGACAAGGATAGGAAGATGATAATGATGATCTGAGATATTTAGTCAGGACAAATTTATTTATTTATTTATTTATTTATTTATTGGCCTATCTACAATTGTTACACATTGCATTCAATATTTACTTGCCCTTATACAAACCAAGTGTACAATATATCACGATAGACACAGCATGCAGAAAACAATAATAAAAAGATTTTACAAATTAAAATAAAATGCAGATACAACACTTTGAATTTCCTTATTACAAAGATAGGTTAGTGTTTAATCATTTTAAGTGGACTTGGCGCTTGAATTTCTGGATAGATGAGCAAAAAATATCCAAACTCGCGTCGCAGTTATTAAGAAGCTTACAAAGTCTTGGGATTGGGGAGTTAGACCCTGAAATAGTTTTTCGGAATGGGGGACGTAGTAATTTGATTGGATGGCGCGGATAATTGTGAGGTAGGTTAAAATTTAATTTATATAGCAACTGAGGACAATCTATTTTACTGTGTAGGACTTTAAACAAAAAAATGAGATCGATTTTGTCTCTGCGTTCTTCGAGAGAAATCATTTTGAATTTCTGCAACCGTTTTGCATAGCTTGGAACCTTTTTGGCTATTTTCGTCGAGTAGGCCAGATTGTTCAAAAATCTTTTCTGAATGCGTTCCAACCTAAGACTATGTGTTGCATAGTGGGGGCGCCACACAACTGAGCAATACTCTAGTACGGTACGAACGAGGCAATTATAGAGGTAAATTTTGGTTTGAGGCTTGCGAAAACATTTTGCGTTCCGTAGTACAAAGCCAAGAGTTTTTGAAGCTTTTTTGATAATATTATCCATGTGGGGAATAAATGTAAACTTACGATCAAGAAGGACCCCTAAGTCTCTGATCACATCAACTTTATTGAGAGATGTACCGTTCATATGGTAATCAAAGTTAATGAAAAGCGGCTTCCGTGTAAACGTTATTTGAGAACACTTCTTTACGTTTAAATGCATACTATTATCTTCGCACCAGTTTATTAGCCGGTTCAAGTCATCTTGGAGTAATTTGGAATCGGCTTGAGAATTTATGACGCGAACTATTTTCAAATCATCGGCGAATAAAAATGGCGTGGAATAAATGAAGCAATAGGGAAGGTCGTTTACAAAGATAACAAATATTACAGGACCGAGGTGAAAATCAAATGATAAGTTTATACTTTTTGAACGGGTTCTTTTAATCCTTATGATGAAGATTTGGACATTTTGAAAGTAGCATTTTATATTTTGGGCCTTTTTTAAACAAATTAAAAAAAAATATATCTATAATATAAAAATGAATCGCAAAATGTGTTGGTAAGCGCATAACTCAACAACGCCTGGACCGATTTCGCTATTTTTTTTTTTTTGTGTTCGTTATTATGAGGAGAAGGTTCTTATGGAAAAAAAATGAAAATTAGGGTAGAGTAGGGTAGAGTAGGGTAGAGTAGGGTAGAGTAGGGTAGTGTAGGGTAGTGTAGGGTAATATAGGTTAGAGTAGGGTAGAGTAGAGTAGGGTAGAGTAGAGTAGGGTAGGGTAGAGTAGGGTAGAGTAGGGTAGAGTAGGGTAGAGTAGGGTAGAGTAGGGTAGAGTAGGGTAGAGTAGGGTAGAGTAGGGTAGAGTAGGGTAGAGTAGGGTAGAGTAGGGTAGAGTAGGGTAGAGTAGGGTAGAGTAGGGTAGAGTAGGGTAGAGTAGAGTAGGGTAGGGTAGAGTAGGGTAGAGTAGGGTAGAGTAGGGTAGAGTAGGGTATAGTAGGCTGAAGTAGGGAAGAGCGGGAGCGAAGCCGCGCGGGCAAACGCTAGTATTTAATAAAAATAGTAGTCCTCTGATTTCGGGAACAGGGTACAAGCTATCGATGGTTAGGACTCCAGAGATAAAAATATCCTCAAAATGCGAATCACATTGAGGAGAACTGCTTTCTGTATCAGGCTTTTATACCGACACTTAACTACAGCTTCAACAGGTGATCTTCAAAGCTTTTGGCGATCAAGCTGGTGATAATAACGAGTCCATACGCTGTATGTCGACAACCTCGTGTGCTTTCACGAGCTTGTCACCATGTGTAATGGTGATATCGATATCATTGTGAGGCCCAGTAGTCTATTACCATTATACCCGCCTTATAGGCGACAATAGTCTTGTCAGTGCTTTTTTTTAACTTTTTTATGAAAATTCACAAAGTTATAAGCTTGTTATGTCAGCAAAAATACATAGTCACCGGGCCATCCAGGCGACCGAAGGGTTGTTTTGCACTTGGACCCAGCTATTTACAGACCTCTAATGCCCACTATGATCTACTGTGACCAGCTTGTGATATTTTAAAATATTTTTGGAAAACAATATAACATGGTGTAAAAACTATTGGAATCTATTCAGTTACTGATTCTGAATAAACTATATTCAGATTTTGCAAATAATAAAAATAATTTATAATCCTAGCTACTGTATTATGCCTGTGAAAGTTAGCATCGTTAATATCATCGTATAATTAGCTTTTGCCCGAGCGGCTTCGCTCCCGCTCTTCCCTACTATACCCTTAATCTGTCCTACTCTACCCTACTCTTCCCTACTCTACCCTACTGTACACTACTCTACACTACTCTAAACTAAACTCTACTCTACACTACTTTTCACTACTCTACCCTACTCTACCCCTACCAAACTTCACATAAACCATCTACTAAATAGTCCGAACAAAGCTAAACATTTGGTTTGGATAGGTGAACCCGTTCTTGAGTTATAAAATTACAACCAAAAGTGGCATTGATTTATATATATATATAGATTTAATCATTTAAAAAATACATATAATCGATACTTTTTATAAGGTTCTTCTATTAGTAAACAATGATCAATATCTCTTAATCAACCTTGATTATTGAACCAGCAACCAACTACAACAGATTTCATTTTACCCAAATAATTACCCAAGTCGTTTGCCTTTTTAAACAGACTTTATCTAGATGAGAACACCCTAATAATATCACTCTTATAGAGAAATTTCGACACACGTCAACTGTCTCATCCTTTTGTTATTATTATTACCTATATATATACCAATTCCGAAAAGTTATATTTTTTCCGCTTAGTAAGACGCTTTTCCGTGAAGATAAATTCATGGAAATGTTTTTTTTCCTGTTTGTGTACGTGATCCGAATATACATACCTATTGGGCTTTGAAGATAATATTAGGTTAGTAAATAAGAGCAGGAAAAAATAAATTGACATGAATGATCTTCCCGCCCAATTATAATTAGGTTAGAGTGGATAGACTCTTAATAAACTAGTGCGCTTCAACATCAACGATTGCAGCACTGGTGGGGTCGCAGTCAAGCACTAGTTTATATCATTTAAAAAAACACTAAATGATATTTAGTCTCATTTAAAGGAGTGAACAGACGGTTGCGAACTAGCGTTTCATCCAAGGTGACCTTACTAGTGTCAATCCATATAGTCAACAGTTGTAATCCATGACCTTCAACGCCCTTGGTTGGCGGGCACGTTTTCTTAACCGCAAACGAGTTGGCGCGTGATTTACATCCATGTAGCCGCAAAACAAACCAAACACACAATCCAAGCTCCAACCAAGGTGACCTTGGTTGGAACGCTTGTTTGCAACCGTCTGGTCCACCCTTAAGGCTGTATAATTGCATGTGCCTACACCTCGACCTAATCAAATGTGAAATAACAGTATGGTAAAGACAGCGTTATCAACTAGTTACCCACTGTTGTGTTAGCAGTTTCTTCTCCTACCACTTAGGATCACTAGTTTGACAATGCAAGTGTATACAGATTAGTATATTTGTGTATATTGTATTGCGTAAATACGCGTCCACAATCGCCCGCGACTCAGATGATACTCCCATACTTGTACATGACAATACACGACAGTATATACAGCAATACTTTTTAATTAGTACAAATACTGGAGCAGTGGTGGCCGAGTGGTAACGGCCCCGACTTACGACTTGTAGGTCGCGGGTTGAAACCCAGCCTGGCGCATTACTTTGTGTAATTTATTTCATCACCACTGCTTTCAAAACGGTGAAGGAAAACATCGTGAGGAAACCGGCATGTCTTAGAACTAAAAATCCGAAAACATGTAAAATCCACCAAAGCGCGCTGGGCCCACGTGGTGGGTTACGGCCCATTCCCTCACCTAGAGAGAAGGCCTGAATCCCAGCAGTGGGAACATTATAAGGCCGACTATGCTATGCTACAAATACTTAAAGGGCTTATTATTATTTAAGTAGTCTCAACAAAAAATATTCATAAACAGCAAAGCTATGAGTGTTGGTTTATATCCCAAAATGTCACTGAATATTGAAATATTATACAGTATAATTGATTTATAAATGAATGGCGATAAAAAGGAAGAAACACTGCGCGCAGTATTTTTAGTAGCAATTGTTATGATTGATCCAGCTACAAAAATATCTTCATTGACGAAAATCAATGAATGATTGATTCAATTATGAAACCAATTAAGACAAATTTTCGTGGACCATTTTAGGATATAATTTATTTTTATTTTTGACTGCACAAATATAATGGTAATAGGTACAGGTAAAAATAGAGATCCATAGCCATTCCTCACCATTCTGAGGAATATTGCATAATGAGTAGATTAATTATAATTATATAACGCTACAAACTACGAACGAATTTATTGAACGAAAATTATGCCGTTATTACTGTCGGGTCATTGCTGCATGAAATACAATTAAATTCAAAGTGCAGTAATTTGTAGCTCTCAAAATTGATTATTACAAAATGGAAACTGAATTTCTATAAGTCAAATTGGACTCCAAGTATATCAGTTAAGGTTATTTATTTGAATCTGCAATTATTTCCAACGACTTGCTTTTCTGTTTATAGCTTATTCCATGATACAGACTTTTTGACAGATTATCAGAAATGTGAAACTATTTGGATGCTTGTGCCCAGAATTGGGATAAAGAGTAAAAAGGCGCGCTTGGCGAAATAGTTTGTAATACTATACTTCTTAGTATGGTCATATAAAGAGGAGGGATGAAACGTATGTTACTAAAGAGTTCTGAGTATACATTTAGATGGATGGAGAGGGAGAGGGAGGCCAAAGAAAAGATGGATGGATTGTGAGAGGAGTGATATGAAAGAAAAGGGAGTTAGTGATAGTGTGACGAATAACAGGACAGAATGGAAGAAAAAAACGTATTGTGCCGACCCCAAGTAATACGGGATAAGGACAGTAAGAAAAAAAAAGACGTGTGGCACTCGGGGACTGCCGCGGTAAAGCTATTGCATAGCATTTTTTATCAACTTATGCAATTATAATTATTTATTTATTTTATTTATGCAGTATTTTTTTCCTTTGTTTTTTTTTCTTTGATATTAATTGAAGTTACACTTTTTGAGCGTGGTGACCGATAAGAAAACAAATGAGTGGGGGGTGTTAGGTTATTTTCGTTACGGAATTTCTTGATTCGGTCTCCACGCTCAAGGCCCGCGATAGAAGCTATGCAATAGCCTAAAAAGAAAAATAAAAAGATTATATCCCCTTTTAGACTGAAAAGCAATGATACAAAGACTCTCTCCATACCAGTTTAAACAAGTTTCAGACTTCCGCATGCGATTTTAAACACGATAACTTTATCACAGGAAGCATTCCTGTTACAAAGATCTAGAACAACTATAAAACAGAGAAAACCGAACTTCGCGTACAAAGCAAACACAGAAACACCAAACAATAAATACTTTAAATCCTTGTATAGAAGTCAAGAAAACTACACATGAGTTACAGAAGTTCTACTCCATACGACGAGCGAAAACAGGCACAAGAATTTAATTCTCACTATAAAATATTTATATAAATTGCTATAAAATGAATATTTGCATATACACGATGCTAATTGCATTAGGATTATTAATAAGTAAATAAAAAAATATATTATTTTATTAATGCAAGAATGAAAACCTTTAAAATGACTGCATTTTTATAAGCCCTTTACAATAGTACAAACCGCCTTAGCATTATTACTGCAAATAAACATAAAAAGTAAAAAAAAAAAATACTTCTTAAACACCAAAAGTTGTGAAGTACAGCGCGGAACGAAACGTAAACAAACATTAAACCATACTACCTAATAATAATAAGCAATAAAAAAAAACGAGCAAATACACGAGTAGGTACGTGAGATTAAAAATAAATACAATGTGCAGATGAGCTAGCGCTTCTTGTTTGAAAAACTTCTTCTGCCTTTGGGCAATGAAATCACTAGAAAATATCGAGTACAGATTAGGAGGACGCAGAACTGACGTCACATTAGGTTAATATTGTCGTTGAGGAGTAGTGAATGTAGTGATGGGATTTTGAGTCAAATTTAGTGATTGAAATTTTGCCCCCTTCCTATTGACAGTTCAATCTGATTTTTGGTACACGCCTTTAATTTTGATGACAATCTTTATATATATAATTCTTCTGTGAGTGTGTTTGTCACTGAACTTCTCTCAAACGACTGGACCGATTTTGATGAAATTTTTTGTGTGTGTTCAAGGGGTTGGGGTTGGGGAATGGTTTAGATTCACAATTTTGTACGCTGGACAATGTTTTTTTAATTAATTTTTAATTTATTAGTAGTTGTTGATTTTGGAATGTTTTACATTGGATCCGACAGACGGCGCTACCATCGCAGTGTCAAATTTTAAATAATATTCGAATTTTAATTTTAGTCTGTCCCGACAGTTAGCGCTGCGATCAAATTAAAAAACAGTTTTGTTATCATTGTTAGACAGGACAACGTCTGTCGGGTCCGCTAGTACAATATAATACAATATGGTATCATTGTATGTCCAAGATGGCCGCCGCTACAAAATGATGCACTACATTATTTGGTCAGGTCAAGTAGTAGTAGTATCTTTATTTCATAACAACATAGTTGTGTCGAACAGATTGATAATTATAAATGTCCTTAAACTACATTAAATTAATTTCTAGAATAAATAAAATGATTACATAATTTTATCAAATACAATAATAATAATTTATAACAAAAGTCATTGGTTAAATCATAAATAATGTCCTAATTGCTATAATTAATTACAAATTAAATACCTGCTCAAATATATTATACAATTAAAGGTCTCCAACTGAGTATAAACACTTTTCCAAAAGAAACGCTTTAAGACTTGCTTTAAAAGTACTGTTATACAAATCCTGTTTTAATGCAGTAGGCAATCTGTTATACAATTTTATTGCATTTATTTGTGAACAATGACTGACTACTTTGAGGTGGGGTATTATGTTCGACGATAGATCAAGTCTTCTCGTTTTTTCCCTATTTATTCTTTCCTCATATGTTTCGAAATTGACAATTTTTTTAGCCAAGTTCATTAACAAAACCATTACATACAAACTTGGTACAGTCAAAATATTTAATTTTATAAAATGCTCCCGACACGAATCTTCTTGTTTTATTCGCACCATAGTTCTGATGGCACGTTTCTGAGCAATAAAAGCTTTATCAATATTATACTGATAGCTACCTCCCCAGAAAAGTATACTAGACCGTAACTTAGATTCCACCAAGGCATAATAAACAGTCTTTAACTGTTCTAAACCAATCACAGCTCTTAAACTCCTTAAAACATAACAAGCCGAACTGATAGTGCTAACCAAGGATGACAGCTCGGTTTTCCAATTTAGCAAATTATCCATATAAACACCAAGAAATTTGGCTACTTTCACCGTGTCAATTTTTTCTCCATTTAAGATACCATGAATTATGTCAGTGGACTTTATAGTTGACTGAAATAGCATTATGTTGGTTTTATTCGCATTGATTTTTAGACCATTTACAGTAAACCAGTCATTAAAATATTTTAATGTCTCATTAACCATTGAGTTAAGGTGGTCAATGTTACCATCAGAAACAATTGCATTTGTGTCGTCCGCATAAATAGTCAAATTAATGTCAGGTATATTATTAAGAATGTAATTGATAATGTCATTTATAAAGATAATGAAAAACGGTGGTCCTAGTATGGATCCTTGTGGTACACCTAAATTTATTTTACTTTGTTTAGATTTGAAACCCTTCTTGCATCGGATTTCCTTGTTGCCATTATTTTCTTCGTATTCATAATTAATTTCAACAAACATTTTTCTGTTATGTAAATACGATTTTATTAGCTGAAAAGCTGGTCCTCTCACCCCATAATGCTCCAATTTAGCTAATAACAAGTCATGATTGACCAAGTCAAAAGCAGAACTGAGATCAAGAAAAATCCCAGCAACCTTTTTTTTATCATTCAGTTTTGTAACTACGTCATTTACCAAGGTGTCAATAGCGTCAAGAGTTCCCACATTAGTCATATATCCAAATTGTCGTCTATTAATTACTTTATTTAAATTTAAATGTCTAAATAATCTATTTTTTATCAATTTCTCAAATATTTTAGATAGATTTGGTAATAATGATATAGGTCTATAATTACCGGGGTCTTTTTTTGAACCCTTTTTGTGTACCGGTGTGATTTTGGCTATTTTCAGCTGATCAGGAAAAATACTATCGGCAAAACATTTATTATAAAAATTACTAAGTGGTTCTGCTAATAAGTCAATGTTTTCCTTGATAATAGTTAACGGTACATCATCATATCCACACGATTTTTTAGCTTTCATATTATTAACAATGTCATATACTTCTTTAGGTGTAACAAAGTCTAATTTCATGTCATTTTCTACTCTGTTGGTGTATTTGTTAAGCAATTCTAATGCTGTTTTAAAGTCAGTAGGATATAGATTAGAACCTAAATTAAACTGAATTTTTTAAGTGAAGTAAAACCATTTAAAAACACATATGTGCGTGACGTGAGTGAGAGTTTTCGCATATTGTACGGACCTTCTGTACATCGCATTCCATTCTGTGAGTTCTATCCTTATGTAGAACTCATGAATCTTCGTATCGTATCGCCCCAGTGATTTTGTGTAAGACGGCTAAATACGGTTTACCTCGAACGCCTTAGGGATCCACCGGCTTTATACCTTTACAAATTGCTTGGTTAATACCGTTGTCAGTACGTGGTTTTAATTCGTAGGGGGATTTAGTTTCTTAATTAGAACAGGTTGCTCTGAATACAGGTTTACGTGGCAATCTGTTCTCAGTGTGATTAATTGCAGGTAATTAAGGTATATTTTAAGTGTATTAGGTATAGTGGTAATCATGTATGTCGGAAATTTGTACATCAACACAGGATTTTATTGATTTAGTAGACAGTGGAGTATCCTTTTTGAGTTTGGGAAATCATTAAATTAATTTTTTCGTTGAGGGTAGAGCGAGAGAGAGTGTTAGACTTGTACTGATTACTTGCTTGAGCCCGCGGCTTCGCCTGCGGACATAAAATATAGCCTATGTCCCACCGTATGTGAAACCATTTTAGCAATCGGACGAGTACTTTCAGAGATTACTTCCTACAAACAAAAAAAACATAAAAACAAACTTTACCTCTTTATTATATTAGTATAGATTACCCACAAGGAACATACACCCTCACGCCTCAGCCGCCGCGATACAAAATAACCCGGGCGTCGCCAATTACAGAGTGATATTTGGCCACCATAGGCGCGGGCTTGCTGACGACGCGCAATGGGTAGCTCGCCGTCCGCTCACCCTATAAGGCCCAAGACAGAGTCGATGATGGCGTATAGTGTTCCACGTGCGCTTCAAGGAAATATCAGCAAACTGTTAGAGACACAGCAGGTCTGATGCCTGGTCAATGGGAAAAAATATTGAAAGGGATACTCGTAGTCTTAGAACGCAAAAAAAAAAACACTGACGGAACATAGATGTGGTTTATTTATTTATTTATTATACAGGCTGTGGCGTAAATAGTGGTCCAACGATATACCATATATTCAGCTATCACATACCACAATTTAAAACCACTTTTTACCATAGGTCTCAGAATAAAACTGATCTTTAATTTTTTTTTGAGAAACAACAGATTGCGACACTAATTTGGCTCTAATTTCAACAGAAAACATTATGTTCCTATTTTGTTTTTTTTTTTTTTTGTATATTATTGCTGAATACATGTGCTATAATACGCAAATAACTGTTTTACTGTAAACTTAAAGATATTAAAGGAAAGATGAGTTTATTTCAAATTTGAAATAGGACCACTATTTACGCCACACCCTGTATTCTTTATTGTACACCATTACACATACAAAAAAAAACTAAAATACATACATACAATGGGCGGCATATTCGCATTCCGCGATCTCTTCCAGGCAACCTGGCATGGACAGTAAATGCCTGTACAAGAAATGGGACTGTCCATGTTGTTTGTGGAGTGGTTTTAGCCATCAAAATTCTGACGTCTACTATTTCTCTCAAATTCTATTAGATACTTCTAAAATGTAATGCAAAGTAAAGAAAAAAAAAATCATTTGTCAATTATACTTACCTATTAATCCATAATACCTGCCAAAATTCTAGTATGAATTTCCACCTACCTTAGGATACCCAATAGGGAAAGGTAGCATAGTTCAAACAAGAGGACAAGGTTCAAGGTTAGATAGAGGACAGCACTCATTTATCTTCCATCTGCCGTCTGATTACAAGGTCATTTAAAATAGACATGTGCGTTTTTATAAACGTTTTTTGATACTTCAAACTATAATTGAATTCAGATTTAAGTGGGTTTACAAAATTATGAATAACTTAGAAAAAAATATTTGTGATGTATATAGTTTTGATACTATCTTCTTCTTCTTCTTCCTACCTTTATCTCATATTACATGAGGTCGGTGCAACACGTTTTTTTCTTCCATTCTGTCCTGTCACCCATCATACTATCAGTAACTCCTTTTTCTTTCATATCACTCTTCACACAATCCATTCATCTTTTCTTCGGCCTTCCTCTCCCTCTCCATCCATCTACATGTACTATCAGAACTCTTTTATACGACCAAAGTTTTGCCACTATGATATCATTAAAATCAAATCAAAACATTAATTGTTTACTTCTAAATTCTGTGGCCCTAGTGAAAAGGGGTATAAGTCCGATTTTGTCGAAAATGAGTTAAGTATACCAAAATGATCAGAAAAAAATGCTCTATCGTTTGGTGAAAAGAGATCTAAGCTAGCCCTAAAAATAAGGAAGTTACTTTGTGCAAAAGGATTCAACTGACACCAAAAAAACCACGCAAGTTGGTTTCAAGTCCATTTATATTGTTTTAAACGGAAAAATAAAAACTTTCTTTTGTGTTTTTTAATCTAAATTAACATAAATCAACCACATTTCAATTTGGTTGGTGTTTATCGATACAACAACACTTAGTCCATAAAAATGGTTTAAGTTAGAAAGGATATTATTAGACTTATATCCGTTTTCACCGAAGTAAAGAGAAAAAATATTTCTTTCTATTAGGTAATTAGTTATTAAAAAATAATTTCAAATGCGTACCCTTTTTCACGTGCATGAATTAATATTTAACTTATGGGAGAACGGGTCTAACTTATATTATACCCTTATGGAATTCATTTTGTGATTGGTATAAGTCACTATCTTAAAAACTATTAACTTTACAAAAAAAATAACCCAATAATAGTAAAGAGCATAAATTGTTTACCTATAATAAACATCACATGTATTTCATTTGGTAGCGGTTTGAATGAGACACGAGGTCAAACACGAATTTGAAGCACGCAGAGTGTTTTTTACGTCTCCTGTAAAGTTGCATTTTTGGACTTAGATCCTTTTTCACTAGGGCCACAGAATTATAGTTACATTCAATTTAACCTCGAATTCTAAATTATTTATTAAATCTCGGAATTCATTAAAAAAAACAGTAATATAAATATTTTCATTAATTTACAAACGAAAGTACGCATAAAGGTTATTTCCATTATAGAAAACATTTATTCTTAGAAGGAATGTTTATGAGTTATAACGAGGGCTGCTTTCCGTTATTTTATTCCATTTGTTTGGTAAATATGGAAAACAATGTACCGAGATCATTAAAGTATGTTTTAGCAAAATAATAAAAGGGGAAAGTAGACGAGAGAATGTTCGTTCTATTATATTGTAATAAAGTTGTTTGTATTCTTAGCGCAGAAAATAATGCTTGTGAAGGGAACTGGAATTAACCGTAATGTTTATTTCATGAGAATCATTTATATATTTTTGGCTAGAAAAGAATTTATGAATTAAAAGACATGTCCTTCACTTCTAACCAATAAATAATATCTAATTTAATAATATTACATAACTATCTTACAACACTATTTAGTCCCAAATAAAATAATTAATATTCAGGGCTTGTGCTATGAGTATTAGACATCTGATAAACATACGAGTACTTATACATTTCTAAGTACATACATTTTATAGATAAATTACACCCAAATTCAGAACAAATGTCGGTCAGGACAACTAACCACTAGACCAACAGGATAGTCGGACCAATTATTTTTTTCTTAAAAAATAAAAGTTATCCAACCCTAAGAATTTTCCCAATATCGTGGGTGCGTTCACAAAAATTTAAGCTCTCATACATAAGACACCTAGTATCGAAACATCTATCTATAGGCCATACCAGAAATCCAAACTCGAGAAATATAGCACAGAGCCAGCCTCTGCGGCAACCATTAATGATTCTTGAAGGTTTGAAAGATTATTTATGAAAATTTCGACAGATTAAGCGAGCTGTGAGGCAGTTAAAATATAAATAAATATAAAAAATGGCCTATTTTCCAGCGTCTGGGTATTAGAACAATTAGAAATAAGTCATGTTTTTTTTAATTGAGTAAACTACCAGACCATCAAATCTTATCCTGGACCTATACAGTCACGCCTAAACCTTCATCCACATTAAAAGAAACAGATGATTGTAATTAGACACTATTGAAAATGCAACAACAACTAACAACCTTTAACTTCAGCTATAATAACCTAATAATATCCCGCGTGCCTTAAGGAGTTGTCAACAACAGCAGGGACCCAGCCGGGTTGAAGCCTACTGGGGCCAGGGTTATCTATATCAATAGGTCTATGTGACATAAAAGCATTTGAACTCGAGCCCCGGTATGAAAGCTAGCGGTAGGGAGTCTGATACTATCTCCCGCTCCACCCAAGAGCGGGGGATGATTTTATCCACCAAAAAAAAAACCTAATAATATCAACTAAATAATTGTTACCTACAAAATAGTGGATCGTGACGTTTGGCCCAGTACTTAAAGTACCCGCCTTTTATGCATTGGTTTTATTTTCTAAGTAGGAAATCATCCAATGACTTCACTCATAATAACTAAAGCCTCATCATCATCATCATTTCAGCCGGAAGACGTCTGTTAGAAATATGCCTCCCCCAAGTGTTGCCTCAATGAGCGGTCTGGTGCGTCTTGCATCCATCTGGTTCCCGCAACCTTTACCCGGTCAACGGTCTACGTTGTAGGAGGCCTTCCATCGCTGTGTCTTCCGGTACGTGGTTGCCACACCAAAACCCAGGTCATCTGTTCTACGAGCAATATGCCTTGCCCATTGCCACTTTAGTATGGCGATTCTTCGTGATATGTTGGCAGCCTTGGTTCTCCTGCAATTATCTTCATTCCTGATTTTTTCCTGTGTTTTTTTCGGTGGCTTTTTCTATTCCAGAACTGCCGTAACTCTTTCAAACAATCGTCAAAGTAACCGTATCGCTATAATTGAAACTCAACAACTATAATATAATCTTGTTATAAATAATTGGACATCTTGTTAGGAAGTTAGTACTTGTAAACTTGAAGAATAGTTTTACAATAAACTGATTACAGCAGCTATAACTATGTTCAGTTAATAGTTATTAACTGATTCAGTGAGCCGCGATACGTTTTTTAAACTTTTGAGTAGGTTACTGTTGAATATAAATTACTTTGAAGTTTTTTATTTTTAATAAGTTACAATTTTAAATGTACAAGTTAGATAGGTAATGATCAAAGTGGATGAAATAATGTTGTTTATGATTACGAAACCGGTTCAAGTAGCCCAAACCTAAACGTACAAAAACCAGTGAACATTTCGAAATAAAAAGGCTTTAAAGTTTTTACCTTTCAACTAAAAATAAAATCTTAAATCAAACACAGATTTAGAAAGAACAATCGTGGGGAAAAGTCATCTTCAAGCCCCAATTGTTATTGAAGAAGATGGCTCGGGGGTCGGTAGTCGGGCGAGGAAGGAAGGCAATTTTCAGCCATCGTAGCTTCGGGTTTGTGAACAACGAGCAATGGGTAGCTAGCCGTCTGGCCGGTAAGGATGAAACCCGACTCGATACCACATAATCACCATCATGCATTTAATTTTATTATTATTTTATCAATTATTATATTATTGACATTTTAATATGAAATTTTATTCTATTGACCATATTAATTACTTTATTGTTTTGATCATTTTAATATTTAACTGACATTGTAATTGTAATTTATGAAATTTTTTTAAATTGTGTAATTGAATTTAATACTCATGTGCAATATAATTTTAATGAAACCATAAATAATTTGTGAACTTTGAACTAAGATAGAAATAAGTGTTACTAACATACAATGTGGACCAAAAGTTGTCTTTTAAATAAATTATTATTATTTTTTTTTTATAATGCTACACAAGCACCTAAAAAAAAATCAGCTAAGCTATAGCGTTCGTATAGTTGTCACTGCTTCACGATCAAACCAATTTAGCACAAGAGTTGATTATATGCTGAAATAGCTCATAAGATAATTTTTATCCCGGAATATAATTTTCTACATTTCTTTTTTCCTAATTTATATTATAGATTATACATATTAGTATTTGTATTGCTATCTACGTAGCTATAGTCTGTGTAAAAAGTCAAACGTGTTAGGAATTTTTGAAGGAAATAAAAATCTGTTATTGGCAACACAAATTTTAGTTGTCATTAACTTGTTTCTTGAGATGATTATAGTTCTACGACAGAATGATGTTGATCATAATATGGTTAGAAATGATGAATCAATGAGCGGCGTAGAATATTTAGAATCAGATTTCTCTCACGATTCCAGATATATGTCAATACTTTAAACTTATGACACTATAACACTTTGCAAATGTATCCTTGTTTTGTAATAAATATATCATTAGAGAGACTGAAATAGGTATATTCTGAAAGGTCGCCTAATAATATTAAATCATTTAAAAAGTTGTTGTATTCGATACTTTTTATAAGGTTTTTCTGTAAGTAAACAATGATCAAGATCTCTTAATCAACCTAGATTATTGAACCAGTGTTGACTACATCAGATTTTATTTTATCCTAACAATTACTTAAATCGTTTGACTTTTTAAACAGACTATATACGAGTATTATGTAAAAATAGACGCAAACATGCATAGAGGATATTTATTACATTTCCTTTTTGAAATTTTGTTATCACAATAAAATATAACAAAGCGGAATAAGCGCAGTGAGTCGGAACCGGAACATTCCACGATCGTAGCACTCGTAGCAGCGTAGCAATACCGTGCAGTCACCTACGGTGCTACGGGCTACGGCGTAGTACTGTGAAATAGTATTTTCTGAATACGTTTATTCTGTAAAGTGGGTCAATACTTTCTTTTATTTTGATATTGCGTTAGAAGTAATATTTTTGTTTCATGTTTGATTTACGTTTCAGTGAATTTTGCATGTAAAATCTATAACATTTAACTGGTCGGTTGGTTTAGTGGTTAGGTTAGGTTCCATGTATTTTGAAATATAATACAATTATGTTTATCTGTTAAGTAATACCGATACCATAAGCTCTGTTTTGTTTGGGACTAAATGCGTTTTGTGAAAGTTGTTAAATTTTATTATTATAAACTACTAGTAGTACGTAGTTTGCAGTTCATTTTTAAAATGAATTAAATACGCAAAATTTTCTCACAAAAAAAAAACAACAAGCTTGTCCATTTAGATTAGTGTACTCATTTCAAGCTTCGCCGAGAAGCAATTACAGAAATAAAACTAAAAAAGAAACTTTGTACAACGTATTTTCCACATAATATTCGTAGCATTGTGCAGCTAGCATTTCCAATCTAAATTTTAATAAAAACCTCCATGTTTCTGAATAGCTTTCAAGTTTCTAGTAACAGCTTTCGAGTCAATGGTAGAAAAGTTGGAGCGGGAATGACCACAATTTCTTCACGACACACGAAGTAAGTTGCACGGTCTCATTTTCTACTAAGTCCGCTTCAGAAAGCTATTATTGGCAACATCGTGCGTCCCAAATTGAATACTTGAGTTGCTTTCTGTTGTGGGAGTTCTGTTAAACATTGATAAGGTTGTGATGCTGGATAAATAATTCGGTTTAAAGAAAAAATAGGAAAAGTAGACTACTAAAACTTATGTTCGAGTTTCATAAAACCTTTTTTAACAGTATTTGAAAGACAGATATTTTAATAATTTTATTTAAAATATGGTTTTTTGTTTAGTATTTTTTTTTAAATTATATAAATTAGCGTTTAACTGCAATCCCACTTGATGGTAAGCAGTGATGCAATCGTTGATGGTGAAACACACTATAAATCTTTTCAGCAGTGTCTAAAGCCTACTTGGGTCATGGGTGATAAGAAAGAGAACCCCGGGGCCTTAGTGCAAAGTCAAAAAAGGAACAGAAGTAGGTTTTAGTCAGTAAAAGTCTGACAGACTCTCCCACACGGAGATGTCATTACATGATTTCCCATCTAAAAACAACTTGATTGCGGTATAAACCGATGTGTCATTTTTTTTTTCGATTGGAAAAATCATCTTATGACAACCCCCGCTCATGGGCGGAGCGGGAGATAGTGTCAGACTCTTACTGATAAAAAATCCATCCCGTTCCTTCAAGCCTTCATACCGGGGCTCGAGCGCCCTTTCAGATAACCCTGACCCCAGTAGGCTTCTGCCCGGCTGAGCCCCTGCTATTGCTGACAACTCCTTGAGGCGCGTGGGAACAGCGCGCGCCGTCGACGACTTGGGCTTGGTCCAGACAGTTACCGGACGGCCGGATGGCGAGCTACCCATTGCTCACTGTCCGCAAGCCCGCGCCTACGGTGGCTGGGAATCGGGATTGGAATCCCGGCGGCGGCGAGAGCGCCGTTGCCTGATACGGTCGGCCTCCTCCTTAGCGAGCATTACTGCTTCGCAGAAGTCGGCGACCGCCTGCCACTCCTCCTCGCTCCCGGCGCGAGAGGTCTCCGCCGCCGATCATCCCCACGAGGGCACGGCGATGCTCCGCCCAAGAACCGATGTGTCATCAATCCTATCTAATATTATAAATGTTTGGATATTTGGATGTTTCTAACTTAATCCCGCAAAAACGGCTGAACGGATTTGGATGAAATTAGGCATGCATATAGCTTTTGATATGGAAAAGAACATACGTTACTTTTTATCCCGGAAAAACATTTTATTCCTACGGGAAAACACGTTTAAAGAGCGATTACCGAAGTACACGCGGACGAAGTCGCGGGCGGACAGCTAGTAGAATCACTAATCCGCAAGTGCATTTAAGTAAAATTCTAGTTCTGATAATTATTATAAGTAACTACATTAATTTTATTCAAGTATATAAGGGTGTGCATTATTCAAGTAACATCATGTAAAGTATACAAATACGAACTCCATAAAGTATGTTACTTTTTTTTTAGCGGTGGGAAAATCGTCTAATGATATAGTATGTATGTTACATAGTATATGTGTAGTATGTTACGTTCATGATATCGACAAGTTTCCTAGAAATTCAAGTAATAAACGGTCTTGTTATAATTTTGGTGATATTTCCATGAAAGCACGAAATTATGCTGTGTGCTTCACAGAAGTTATTAAAATGAGTTATATGTTGTAGGAAAATAACAGTTCCAGGAATTTTATGTTAACAAAACATTCACTTCCCTTTTAAGATATTATTTTGAGTTCGTTACAAAAAACGTTACGTACCTATTAACATTAAATATTGAGACGATTCATCGTCATTATCATTTCTGCCAAAAGAAGTCTACAATTAGACATAAGCCTCCCCCAAGCGTCGCCACAACGATGGTTTCTGTATGTTTTGCATTCATCGAATTTCCGCGACCCTCGCCAAGTTATCGGTCCACCTTGTGGGACGCCTACTAACGCTGGGTTTTTCAGCATGCAGTCACTACTCCAGACATCTGTTCTGCGAGCGATGTACTCAGTGACAGCGGATGTGACAAAGGATGTCATTTAAGTTTGTCGAATAACTGAACTATGGAGCCGTACCCGCTCCGAGTCCGTCAACCAATGTCGGTCTGTGGAAGTACCGCTGCGGTCCCCTGAGTCTCTGAGAGAGAGCCTTCACAAAAAATTGGCAAAATTATGAGTAGTAAAATGTATTTATTATTATTATTTTTTATTGTTGATAGGTTCGCGCTTGACCGCTATCTCACCTGATGGAAAGCGACGATGCGGTCGACGATGGAACGCGCTTACCTAAAAGAAACCTATTCACTGTCGACTTAAAGATTCCCGTGTTGTAGCTATCAGGAAACACAGACTCCGGCAAGGAATTCCACTCCCTAGCTGCACGCACAATGAATGTGTTACCAAAACGTTTTGTGCGTGTAAGTGGGATATCCACCATATACCGGTGGCGCATAGCTATACGTCTGATATACAGTCTTATTTTAAGTATATAATGCGAAACCTGCAGTCAAGTAGTTGTCTTTTTTGTGAGTGCTACTGTAACTCTTTAGAAGAACCTGAAGTTCTGGACAGCGTCGGCCCTAATAGGCCTGTCAATTTAGCTGACATCTCTTTGAGACGCAAGTGGAGTACTACAAAGCACCGTTGACCCGGGCTTGACCTTTATCAAACAGCCGAACGGAATATGAATGGATCGACTGGTAGCTCGAAGTCCGACCCTCCGGTAAAATACCGAACCAAGCCCAAGTCGTCATTGTAATGTACTCAAGAAGATGTCAGCAACCGTAGGGGCCCAGCAAAGCCGAAACCTACTGGGGCCACGGGTGATGCGAAAGAGATCCCGGGGCCCTGGAACAATGGCAAAGAGGGAACAGGAGTGGGGTTTTTAGTCAGTAAAAGTCTGACACTATCTACCGCTCCTCCTAAGAGCAGGGGATGTTATTAGATGATTTTCCCACCTAAAAAAAATCATATTGCAATTTAGAATTTTTTTTATAACAATATTTTAATTGTATTAGAACATATAATTTATTATAAAAGTGTTAGGGTAAAAGTAACGACCTATTTAACAATCTTTAATGAATGTAAGCTCGGTACAGTACATCATTTCTTCCATACAACTCTATAAACCACCATCAGTCCTGAACTCGTTAAGGCCCTGACGCCTACAAATATTCCCTGCTTCGAGCCTTGTGCAACAATCCGGTACTCTGTCTGCCTGCTCTCTCATAGTGATTTATAACACGGGCAGTGTCCTAACGATGATTGGTGGAAACTAGGACGTTACTGGAGGTGCAACAGTAATTTAAATATGAGCTAGCACTAACGTAAAGGGTATATGAATGCGTTGCAAATAAGAAATAGTTATTTACTTGATACTCGTACCTAAAAACAAGTGCGAGTCAGTCGAGCGTGCTGAGGTCTCACACATATAAACACGTTAAGACGACATATAGTTTAAATCTTGAAATAACAAAAAAAACTAGCAACGTATCCATTGTCCGCTCGCCGTTCTATAAATCTGTAGACTTAATTTAATTATACGCCAACAAACGAAAAAATATCTGATTACTAAAACCATTAGGGCTCATAAAGGTGGGTGAGACTCTCCATCTTGCCGTCTGCTTGCCGTCCGCAAGCGCGGCCTGCGGACTACAAGCAATGGGTAGCTCGCTGTCCGACCCTCCGGTAACTGCCCGGACTGATCCCAAAGGGTCGACGGCGCGCAATGTTCCCGCGCGCCTAAAGGAGTTATAAGCAACAGCAGGGGCCCAGC
Organism: Mythimna albipuncta; assembly: GCA_929112965.1. Lineage (NCBI taxonomy): Eukaryota > Metazoa > Arthropoda > Insecta > Lepidoptera > Noctuidae > Mythimna > Mythimna albipuncta. The sequence continues at coordinate 18,372,029 of OV815969.1, forward strand.
TCGGTCGAAGTCTACTGGAGCCAGGGTTAGTTACGAAAGAGTAGCTCAGTCCCGGTATGAAGGTTCGAAGGAACGGAGTGGGTATTTTGTCAGTAAGTGTTTGACACTATCTCCCGCTCCATCGAAGAGCGGGGGTTCTCATAAGATGATTTTTCCACCATAAAAAAACAGGGTCAAAGCCTACTGGGGCCAAGTATCTATTTCCGAAAAGGAAGCTCAGCCCCGTTATGAAATTCAAGGAAGGAACGGGTTGGGTTTTTAAGTCAATAAAAGTCTGGCACTATCTCCCGCTCCGCCCAAAGATGATTTTTACCCGCCGAAAAAAAAAAACTCACATTGCTAATGGTACGATAAAAGACAACCTAAAGCCACCAATAAAAAATAACTAATAATATGATAAAATACGATCTAAAGTCATACATATAACGACACTATAAATAACAAATCAAATAAACATAATCCTCTTATTGTGAACCAACAGCTTACATAGACAAAATAAGCAACATCAATAACAAACTTCAAAAAACATCAGCGACCGTAGACCGACAAAAAATGACAAAATCATAACTAAAACCAATTGAAACGAAAGTATAAAAATTCCTTTGAAAACGTTTCAATGAAGACCAAGAGTATTTCTCCGTCTAGTACTCGCGCCATATAATAACTCCTACCTTTTAATAGTGCTTGCTTCATTTAAGTGTTCGTTCTCCGGAAGAACTGGGAATTTCTTCGACATCCTTCCATTTGGAGATGCTCCAAAAGCTTTTATAAATCGAACCAGCCTTAAATGAAGTGCAAGTGCTATTTATTATTGTGTTTTAAGACAGATATTGCCTGGTTTCTGGAGTTCAAGACTGTTAGAAAATGTATTTTAGCTAGGTGTAACTGTCTTAGCTGTATCGAAGTATTGCCAAGTCATAGCTTAAAGATTATAGACATTCAACTGTTTTATGATTGTTAGGGTTCCGTAGTCAACTAGGAACCCTTATAGTTTCGCCATGTCTGTCTGTCCGTCTGTCTGTCTGTCCGTCCTCGCTTAATCTCTGACCGTTAGCACTAGAAAGTTGAAATTTGGTACCAATATGTATATCAATCACGCCGACAAAGTGGTAAAATAAAAATTGGAAAAAAATGTTTTAAAAGGGTAGCCCCCCTATATGTAAAGTGGGAAGTGATTTTTTTTTTCAACCCTAACGTGTGACATATCGTTGGATAGGTATTTAAAAATGAATAGGGGTTTACTAAAGTCATTTTTTGATAATGTCATTAATTTCGTAAATAATCGCTCCAAAAGTAAAAAACAATGTGTCCCCCCCTCTAACTTTTGAACCATAAGTTTAGAAAATATGAAAAAAATCTGAAAAGTAGAACTTTATAAGGACTTTCTAGGAAAATCATTTTGAACTTGATGGAAAGAACAGTTTTTGTACAAAAAGACAAAAGGGCTCTACAAAATAATTTCTGGACTAACTTTGTAGTATAATCGTGTATGCAAGCATTTTTTTAAACTCATAAGTGGGTACACTTATTGTGACGGACGGGAAACTACGGAACCCTACACTGAGCGTGGCCCGACACGCTCTTGGCCGGTTTTATTAGTTTCTCTTTGAAATGTATATTCATGTATATTGTTTTTTTAGGTTGCTTCAATAAGCAGACTCTCAAATTATAGCACGCAAAAATCCTTTTTAATATCATACATACCTATAGTCTTCTTTGACCCTACAACGTTCCTTAAAATTATAAGAATAATAATAAGTTTTGAGTAATTACGTTGTAATGACAGAAAACCGAGTAGAGCTACATAGTTTTGAGCCGGAAAAAGTGATATGACGTTTGTATCTAAGAAATAAGTAATTACTGCTTTGTCATAATAGTTAATCTCAAAGTTAAAGTTATAAGCAATCTACAAATCTTTTATGATTACTTCTTCAAGTCATATTAATTGCTCACAAAACAATTCGAAGAAAGAAAGAAACAACTCAGCCGACCACTGTACAAGACTGTTACTAATGACACTGTCAGAATTCAACACAACAAAACAAAAAGTTGATCACTTGTGTCAAACACATCGTACTGTGGCGCAAACTTTTATAAATGTCGACAAACTTGTATTTACACATCATGGTGACGCCACTTGCTTAGAAGAGACGTCAGAGAACCGTCAAATTCAGTACATTTCATTTTAGTTCTGTTTTTCGCCACACAGACATAAATAAATGTGTCAGAGTATAAAGTGTGGCGCGTCAACATCATTTACGCGGGTGTCGTCAACGACTAGTGATTATCCGTAAATTATGCCTTTTGCTCTGGGAATTTATGTTTTTATTTTGACGTTTTCGATGTACGTGATTATGCTTGTTTGTAGATTAATCGTATGTCTTCTGGATTGTGAAATGGGCCCGATCAGTGTAGTTATTAAAATTGAAATAAGCGAGGATTAATAAATCCAAAATTCTCTCGTTTAATTTTTTTCCATACGTCTGTGATGAATATCTAAATTTTTTATTATTCTTGATATTATTACTATATTTATTGACACCATATTTTTATTTTTGACAATTGTAATCACTATTTCTACTAATATTATATTTTTTCTTTTAAAATTGGTAATGACTGAACCTGAATTTATCTGTTTTATGTTATTTTATTTAGCAAACACCATTTAAAGGTGGATTTTCAAAGCAAATTTATTTGCAAACTCTTTTGTTTCATTGTACAGTACCTAAAAGATTTCGATACATTGTGAAATTTATTGTTAATGCACACAGCCCAGCTGTAGAACATTAAGGGGCCGGCGACGGATGAATTTCCATACAAACTTAATACCACGCTCATTTGCAGTTGGAGCATATTTCCAACATATTATGATGATATTCGGTTATAGACAATATTTATCTCGGTTCCTACGTCTTTCTAAAAAAAAAAATGTATTTCGAACTTTTTTACAGCGTAAATGGCAAAACATGCCATTTGGCCTTTCCTGTATTAAAAATAACAATATTTCTAATATTCTCGACGTAGGAGCCAAGATAAATATTGTCTATAACCGAATGTAATCATAATATGTTGTGAATATGATCCAACTGCAAATGAGCGTGGTAATACCACCGTTTGTGTGGAAATTCATCCGTCGCCGGCCCCTTAAGGGTTAGTAACAAAATTTATATAAAAATATATTCGTATGTTAAATTATTCTAACAATTTTCTTTCAATGGACCCATAAGATATCTGACTAAATAAAATCTATTATTTCACTAAATGAATCCAGCTGAAATTCCACAAGTAATTGTACGGATACGATATAGTTTTTGTATTGAAACAGGATATTGTGTGTTCTAAACCATGCAAGCGTACAATGCGATCTGCCAGACGTTAGATGTCAGGATGGAGTCAAGTTTTAATCTATTTCCCTTGTCTAGTTTCTTGTTGGTTGTTGTAGGTATAAAACAAAAACTTTCTAATGCAATTCTCACTATAGCAAGAGTGTTTGTAGTAAGTACTGTAAGTAAGTGGAAATTGCATAAGTATGTCATAATAGAAGACCAAGAAAATTAAATATCAAATAACTGCCGTTTTACTCTGAGTAATCGCAACTGTTAGCTATAAAAATGACGTCATAAAAATTTGAATTGAATTCCATTATGAATTCGGCCTCTGACATAGCAGTTGATACAATAGGATCACTCTCTAGTAGAGAGTCACTCAAATATCTCGGTTCCCTTCAAAATGGTTCAGTTGGAGATGGCACCAACAGTTAGGTCTGGTCATCTTCCTAATTCCATGATTTATTTTAATTAATTGCATTGTTTTAATAGCTGGGTTTGGACTATTTTAACTTACACGTCTTTCTTGATCGTCTAAAATACGTAATTAATTTTTACATTAACAATGTATTAAATTATAAAATATAATTTTGTAACGATTTAATTATTACTTAATTATACTGTTACGCTGTACGCTCATGATTTGCTCATTCGCGAAGAAACTGCCTCCTAAAATGCAAGATCTGCTTATTTTAAGAGCAGGGTTTTTTTTAAATTTTGTATTGACTCCAATGTAATATGTGTACTTTACATGTGTCAAAGTTATAATTTTACATATAAATTTCCTATTATTACTATTTCAAAAATCTACCGTTTATAATTTTTTTTCCAGAATCTGAAGTGCTTGTTAGTGATGTGTAATGTTAATAAAATAAGATCTTGGATTACATCCAAAGGTGAAGGCATAGTGTGTACCGTCCAACCACTTGGCTCTAACTATCTTGAACAAGCTCCAAACAATTCTATGTACAATAATTACTTAAGCTTATCTCAATTTTCTCCTTGTTCTAGGCTATGGCATCATTCCTCTCAAGATCCCGTCATCGCCAGCCACTCATTGCACGCTACACACAACTGTCGGCTGTGTAGGCAATGATGAGTGTACTGCTAAGAGTCACAGCGTCATACGCCTGCTTGGGCCTGTGAGAGATGTCATAGTGAGACCTGCTCGCCATCATTATCGGCCTGGGGAGACAAGTAAGTATTTTTTTTTTAATGTTGCTCAAATTCAAACATTCTCTTCGGTACTATACCCCATGGTTATGTTAGTTAGTGCGACACTTATTTGTTTTTAACACCTAACCAATGTTTGACCTGTTGACTTAGAAGATGTATACATTATTTTTCGTGTTGACATTGAATTTTAAATTGACATGAGGCAAAAAAAAAATTAAGTTACTTTCACTTCTTCAACTGGTATGATATTCTGGTGTACGTTGTAGTACCGCTTAGGAGAACCTTGATTGTAAGGTTTACAAAGTACCTAAAATAGTTGCCTGTTGGTCTAGTGGTTAGTGACTCTGACTGCTATGTGGGTTCGATTCAAATGTTGTGTGATGAGCACGATCATTTGTTCTGTGTCTAGGTGTAATTTATCTATAATATGTATGTATTTAGAAATATATAAGTATGTTTATCAGTTGTCTAGTACTCATAACACAAGCTCTGCTTAGCTTAAGACTAGACGGCGTTGTGTGATAGTTGTGGAAAAAAAGATAAATAATATTTTTAGACCAAATTATTATCGGCTAAAATTAAGTGTATTATCGCAAATGCTATTCTCAATCAGTTTTGTGCTATCATTACAGCAAGATAAAATGCAGTGAGTTATTTTAATAAGTCGGGTTCCTAGACTGCATTATCACAAAGATTTACTTGCACTTTTTTTCATCACTTCCATTTATAAATCTCTTTCCTGTGTCTTTCTATATTTTTAGTTAAAGAAAATATGTTATGTTTCTGCACCACCCTAAGGTCGACTGGCAGATAATGCCTAAGGCATTAAGTCCGCCTTTGTACAGTTTTTTTGTGCATAAAGATTTAAATTAATAAATAAATAAAATAAACTTAAATATAAAGAATTATTGTACAACGCAATACATTCACATAGAAACATTAATTAACGAGTAGGTCAGGTAAATACGTACACAAGTATAAATATGGTTATGAGACAAGAGTTGACGGAGTGACTTCATGTCCCACGGCACTCGTGACTAATTTGGCCCGTCCGTGTATTGACATGGGTCAAACTCGTGCTGTTTGCTTACCTAAAACATACATTGAAAAAACAAGGAAGAGCAGGTTTAAAACCTTGCCTTATTTAACTCGTAAATTGAACTCGTGTGACCTCTGAATTTGTGCCTGCATGTTGCTTGTGATGGCGCATGGCTCTAAAGCGTAGTTGCAAATAATAGGTTTTTTTTTTTCGAAAGGAAAAATCATCCCATGACAACCCCCGCTCTTGGGCGGAGCGGGAGATAGTGTCAGACTCTTACTGACTAAAAAACCCATCTCGTTCCTTCAAGCCTTCATACCGGGGCTCGAGCGCCCTTTCGGATAACCCTGGCCCCAGTAGGCTTCGACCCGGCTGGGCCCCTGCTATTGCTGACAACTCCTTGAGGCGCGCGGGAACAATGCGCGCCGTCGACTACTTGGGCAGTTACCGGACGGCCGGAAAGCGAGCTACCCATAGCTCACTGTCCGCAAGCCCGTGCCTACGGTGGCCGGAAATCGGGATCAGAATCCCGGCGGCGGCGGCGATAACGCCGTTGCCTGATGCGTTCGGCCTCTTCCTTTGCGAGCATTACTGCTTCGCAGAAGTTGACGACCGCCTGCCACTCCTCTTCGCTCCGGAGCGTAGCCTCAACCAAGGCCCGGAGCGAGCCGCCTCTCCGCCGCCGATGCACATAATAGGTCTCATCAGACGACTTAAAGTCACCCAAAAGTTTCCTTGTGTGTTGCATCAAGAATGAAGATATCTGCTAGATAACTAAGGATACTGGCATAGCCCAAACAATCGTCTAATTTAAGCACGGCAACTGGCAGGGTACATAATTTACAGAGCAAATAGTCGATAGATCCGAGAAATTCTGGAGTGGCAGCAGCGTACCAGAAGCTTGGACCACGTAAAATTTGAAAATAAGGCCGAAGGAACATAGTTCAGGGATAAAAAGTATCATATGTGAGATTCCAGGACAAGGAAAGGTGTGTCGATTTCTTTCAAGTTCGTTTGAGCCGTTTGAGTGTGCAGGAATAACAAACAAAGAAAAGATAAGGAAGGAAAGATAAATAACGAAAGAAAATATTTTATTTGGCACACATAGATAGATACACATACTATAGAAACAACATTTAGAAACTAACGATTAAAAAAAACCGGCCAAGTGCGAGTCGGACTCGCCCATGAAGGGTTCCGTAGCAGCAAGTAACATAATATAAAAGTTCTTGTAATGTGTTGTAACTTTGATCGATGTTTTAATAATAGTGTATTTTTCTCGATTTAAGGCATTAAAAAAAACAACTTACTAGATTTCGTTCAAACCAATTTTCGTTGGTAGTTATTATAGTCAGTCCAGTCATCATAATATTTTTTTTAGTTTTATCATTCTCTTATTTTAGAAGTTAGAGGGGGGGGACACACATTTTACCACTTTGGAAGTGTCTCTCGCGCAAACTATTCATTTTAGAAAAAAAGGATATTAGAAACCTCAGTATCATTTTTGAAGACCTATCCATAGATACCCCACACGCATGGGTTTGATGAAAAAAAAATTTTTGAGTTTCAGTTCTAAGTATGGGGACCCCCAAAATTAATTGCTTTTTTTCTATTTTTGTGTAAAAATCTTAATGCGGTTCACAGAATACATCTAATTACAAAGTTTCAACAGTATAGCTCTTATAGTTTCGGAAAAAAGTGGCTGTGACATACGGACGGACGGACAGACAGACAGACAGACAGACAGACAGTCATGACGAATCTACAAGGGTTCCGTTTTTTGCCATTTGGCTACGGAACCCTAAAAAGGAACAATGACAATGTGTGTTCCATGGCTGCGCCAAACATGCATATAAACATATAGCAAAGGAGACGGCGGTACGCGCGAGAGAATGGCCCTCACGCCCTAGCCACCGGGATCCCAATCCCAATTTCCAGTCACCATAGGCGCGGGCTTGCAGATGATGAGCAATGGGTAACTTGCCGTCCGACCGTCCGTAACCCTACCGTGCTAACTATAACCACCTTAACTGCAGTTGGAGCGAAATCGAGATAAACGCTGTTAAAGTTTTAATTTTTCTTTTTGGTGTCACAGACTTATTATGTAAATATTTGCAACTCTAATGATTTTATTTGATAAAATACTTTATGGGCTAAAGATCAGTTTAATTATTTTTATATTATTCTAATTATTAATATTAGTTAATACTAAAAAAAATGTTATGACTAGGATATTTTTTGATATCAATAAATAGAACCTAAGCATAAGCAGCTTAAGTGTAGTACATAAGGTCCTTATGCTTAGGAATTGTAGTCAATGTGATTATTAATAGTAAGCAATCTGTTTGTCTATTATGAATGTACTACGCATTACAGCAGTAAATACACAGTTACGGTATTTATTTACGGCCCGGACTAAGCCCAAATCGTCGTCGGCGCGTAGTTTTCCACGAGCGCCTCAAGGAGAAGTCAGCAATACCGTAGGGGCCCAGAAGGGTCCGAAGCCTACAGGGGTCATGGGTGACGCGAAAAAGAACCTCGAAATCCTAGAACGAAGGCCAAAAAGAACAGGAGTGGGTTTTAGTTAGTGAAAGTTTGACACACCCGCCCAAAGGTGGGAGATGTCATTAGATGATTTTCCACCTAAAAAAATGCCTATAAACTTTCGCCTTCATACCTAGAATATTAGTGTGATAATAATTTTATGCGATGCTGAGATATTTTCAGATAAGTTAAGAGTAAATCATTTAGAAAAGCTTTAACGGTCTGTCTTTATACTCCGTATAAAGCAAAATAATAATACCCTCATTAAGATTCTGACGACGTTCATAAAAACTCCTAATTTTCCTCACGCCCAAAAATTACATTCAGCATAAAAATAAATATATTTTACTGCTATCTTTTACTGTACGTCCATTTCGACACAAAAAATATATATATTTTCATTACATATTCATATTTAAAGTCTTTCAACATTAAATTCGTTAAAACTCGTAAATTCTTTTCTCGAATTCCCCAATTCTGGAATTTTCCTCTTCGAATATACGTTTATGTAATTCTTCGGACATTTTTCCTCCATAAAACAGACAGTACAAATGAGTTTTGTTTTATTTTAAAGTTTACAGCCTATAAAATGGTGGGACTCTGACGGTCGTACAGAATTTAATGGTATCTATTAACGCTTAGCCGGTACCAATAAACGCTAAAAACTTGAAATGTTGTACAGAGACGGAACAGGCTCGTTGTTAGGGAGCTAATGATGTTAGTGTTGCATTAACTGTCTTGAAGTAGATTTTGTTATCTTTTGAACAACAATTTAAAGAACTGTTCGTGCGTAATTAGGTTACTGAAGTGAGATAAAATTTCCGTTACTAAATAATTTTGTAATTCAGGTCATACGGTTGATTGTATAAAGCGTCTTAGATCTAATATGGATAGTCCATTTACATTAAGTACAACTTAACCTTTCGAATACCGTAGAGACACACTAAAACGACAATGAGAGAGCGAACGCCGGCGTTCGCTTGGGGTTTAATGAATTAATAAAATCTGTAATTTATAGCTATATCGAACTCGGATTCCGAGCTAGCCGTCCGAATACTGAACCCAAGTCAAAGAAAGGTCAGCAAAACCATAAAGGAGCTTTTTCGATAGGAAAACCCGTGGTTTTGGAACGCAAGGCAAAGAAAAATCATGGAAGTGGGTTTTAAGTCAGTAGTCTGACACGCCCTTTTACTCCACCCTAAAGTAGGAGAAGTCATTGTATAATTTCCCACCTAGAAAAAACTCGAAACCGATTATAGTTTATACTTTTATAAATACCGTCTGTTACAGACTCAGAGGCTGCTTAAGTAGCAATTTTTAAGTCATTCTTGCCAATTTTGTTTCAAAATCAAGAAAATCTGTTATTCTAGGGACTCAAAACTACCTAAAGCAACAAAATATATAAAAAAAAAACATCCAAAATTCATAATACATATGCATCATTATTTCAGCTGAAAGATGCCGACTGTTGGACATACGCCTCCCACAAGTGCGGGGGCGCCTACACGCTGAGCTTATCCCGCTTTATTTTGTAGGGACGTCACCAAGGGTCTCTGATCAGAGTCCACAGCCACATGTCACGAGTCTCCAGTTTAGATGCCATGTGCGGTCTTGCGGTAATCGTACAGAACAAGCTCGAGTTGTCGACGGCCCGTAATGTTCCACACACTCTTCAAAAGGAGATCAGCAAAACTGTAAAGACCCAGCAATTTTGAAGCCTAGGCCAATGGGTTGACTTCTGAAAGAGAAATCCGTGGTCCTGGAAAGCAAAATGCAACTAAAGGTTTATATAGGTGTGATTTTAGTCAATAAAAGTCAGACACGCTCTCCCATTCGGCCCTAGAGTGAGAGAAGTCATTAGATGATTTCCCACCTCAAACAAGTGTGTTTAATGCAAAAGTAGACTGGTCAAAAAAGTTAAGCATTAAGTTAACCTGTATACCACTACTGTATATTAAGTTTACATACATAATCGAGTGCATACAGCCGCAAATCGATGCACTATTTACTCTTACTAAGAGCACCTGACGTTTACACGCGATTCGATATTCGCACTCGACTCGTTGAGTGTAAATCCGACTATTTATGTGTGTGCATACAATTGACACGGTTAATGCAGTGGATGTAGGTTACACTGACTTTTGTAGGATATAGCTTTTGTGATATACATGGTTTGTGATACGCATAATTTAAATATGGCGATGTGCTACGGAACAGAAAATCATTTATTGTACACATTCATATTGCGTGCAGCTAAAAAGTAGAATCTCATCTGAATCTCATCTCACCAGGTTATCAGTACACCTTCTGAAAGGCGTTTTAACACTGCATCTTCAGTTGGCTACTCGGACTCGGTCCGGACGGTTACCGGACGGCCGGACGGCTATTTACCTATTGCTCGTCGTCCACAAGCGGAAATCGGGGTTGGGGTCTCGGCGGCTTGGAGGTGAGGATGTCTGTGCCTCACGCGTGCGGCCGTCTTCTTCACTAGCATTAGTTAGCATTCTTAGAAGGAGGCGGAACACTGCCCATTCCCCTCGCTCCAGGTTACAACCTGTACCAGGGCCGGGCGTGAGAGTTTGCCCCCGCCAATTACCTCTACGAGCACACCTCTACCTCCATGTATGTATGCTCTACTGTGTCCTCCGAGCGGTTCATGCTATGGTGACACCAGCGCGTTTCTTCCACCTGAATCAGGTACAAGAACCTCCATGTTCAGTGAGGACCTGTAACATGTGGAAGATGAGAATGACGTGACACCTCTCCAGTCATTTCCAAAGAGCCACAAAAACAACAATCTTTTTATATAATACACCCAAAAAAGAACACAAAGAAAGAAATAACGAAAGAAAGAAAGAAAAAGAAGGAAAGAAAGAAAGTGAGAGAAGGAAAGAAAGAAAAAAAATCATTTTATTTGTCATTTAAGTATTTGTACTAATTAAAATTTGTGGTGTATATACATCCAAAATCAGAAGCTGTGTTGTCTTTGTATATTTAAAACATTATGCCCTCTCTTGCTGATACAAAACCGTGTAACCGTTGACACATAGGTACTGTCTGTTATCCTCATAATTAACGGAAGATCATTATATCGAAAATGCTTGAACATGACTATTTCATCTCATTCTGGCGAAGGATTTTCCTTATTATCTTTCGTTAACAATCACTAACATAAAGATGATAGGAATAGATTATGTATTACTAATAATAGGTATCTAGTAATTTAATAATCTCTTATTACCTCCTTAGATAGTATTCTTGGAACGCTCTGTTAAGGCTTATGCTATATTTAGTACTGAATCCCATTACGTGGGTAGTCTGAAAAGTCATTTGAGTGAGTTGATGTGAGGAGCAGTGGTGGCTGAGTGGTAACGGCCCCGATTTACGAGTTGTAGGTTGCGAGTTCAAACCCAGCCAGCGCATTAGTTTGTGTAATTTATTTCGTCACCACTGCTTCCTAAAAGGCGAAGGAAAACATCGTGAGGAAACCTAGAACCAAAAATTCGAAGACATGTTACATTCACCAACCCGCACTGGGTCAACGTGGTGGATTACCATTCCCTCTTCTAGAGAGGAGGCCTGAGTCCCAGCAGTGGGAACATTAAAAGGCTGATTATGTTTATATGATGTGAGATGCAGAAAGAGAAATTCTTTTTTCACCAATACAACACGTCCTCTCACACCTCATCGGTTGCCACGGCTAAAATCTACGAAATACGGTTTGAACTGCTTGACCATCAGCCTTACTCACCAGATCTAGCCCCAAGCAACTTCTGCTTGTCCCTCATTCAATAGTAATGCTCGGAGGATTGGGATTTTTATAAAATACGAAGGCAAAATTCGTATATAATTATTTTGCAGAGAAAAACGCCAACTACTATTTGAACGGCTTAGAGAGATGGGGGCATCACTGGGAGAAGTGTGTAGAGTTTCAAGAAGACAGTGTAAGAAAAGAAATATAAATTGTAAGAAAATAGTCTCTTGTCTTTTAGTTCTCTTCGTATCGTGGTTAGGTCGGGAATTTTTAAGGCCATCTGTGTAATTTCTCAAATAGTATTAAAGTACTTTAATCGAAGAAAACGGGTATAGACATACGCAGCGTCGGATGGTCTCCCACAATGTGGGTTAATAACCCAGTGAGGGTAGCAGGGATCCGATGGATGCGAGACGCATTTTGCTGTGGTGACAATTGGAGGAAGGCTATACCTAACAGTGGATATTTTTTTGTATTGAATGATAATGATGAATTTTTGCAGCTTAAAATCAAAGTTTCTAGTTTTAAAAACGACGGATTCCCATTTTTCACCTCCTTAAGGGTTGACTTTCCTGAAAAACCCTGGCTTTCCTGAAAACATTTTGTGCTTCTTTAATTCTCTTATTTTAGATAAAACATATTGTTTCTAGTTTTCTTCACTTCAATAGATATTTAGAAAACCACTCAGGTAAATCTAACTCTCATATTCATAGCCTGCACACGTTATTTTGCACGGCAGAAAGTTCTAAAGTTGTACCTACAATGCGGCGAAATTCACAGTTCGACTAAGTTTGGCACGAAATTCGACATCGATGTTTTTGCATGCACGAATGAACTATCGACTAAATTTTCGATGGAGTTGCATACTTGTTACTGCAACCTGATTTTACATATTGCTGCTAAGAAGTCGGTTGAGTAGTTTGTTTGTGGTTCGGTTTTGTTTAAAATTTTACCATGATGTAACTTTGTAATCTTATGTTTTGGATTTATATTGAAAATAATTATGCTGCTGTCCTTATGTTAAAGTGCCGTTGACTCAAAGGCAGATAAACGATTTTTGTTGACATAGTACACAATAATTCTCTGTCGATCTATCTAACCTTCATTTTTCTACTATAGATACTGAGATAAATGAATAAACCCTTGTAATTTTTTTTTTATTTCTATGCGATTCTACGCTTTTTTTGCGTTACTCAAAATGTGTCTTTTTTCAGATGAAGGCATTATATGGACGCGAGTATGACACTTTCTTTGTAATCGTAAAAAAGTCATCATAAACTTATATTTACTCCTGTATTTTGAGTCCGTTCACAATCATGTTAATTTACACAAAAAACTCAGACCCCGGACCATATATATATTTGTTCCATGTGAAAATCGAACTTGAGACACGCAGCTCAACAGGCAATCACTACATCAACCTTGCTAAGCTGTTGCTGCAGTATCTATTTGAATGGTTAAATTTAAATATGCTTGTTTGTTAATAAAAAGGTACAACTATACCGCTTACACGTGTACCACACACGCCGATCTCAGCGAGTTAGTCTTCATACATTTTATATGGAAACTAGACTTGTAGGGCTACACTTGATCCACGCCACGCAACGTGGTTCTACGTACAATTAATGTTACAGGCGTGTCACACGTGTTCATCGCTCTAATATAGTTCTAGCTTAATAGAACACACTACTAAACCAAAACAATGACCAGTAGTTTACGGAACACCAACTACACTTTGCACTTTCGTTGTCGAAATAACCGGAACACCTCTCAACTAGTTCCCACCACTACAATGACGCCAGCAGGTCCTGACAACACTGTTTTCTAATGCACAAAACAGTTCATTGTACCATGCAAAACACTGATACCGAATTTCGTGTGTCAACGTAGCCGAACTTAGACTACTAACTTTTAGTAACACAAGTTCGCATTTAACCGTGTAACTTCAAATAATTAATTGGGAAACTGTTACGTATGGTGCCCTAGTAAATTGTTAATAAGGATGTTTCAAATGTTTCGTAAGATTTAGAAAATTTTTGGAAAGTTTATGGATTTGTTAGTAGATCTATATCTTCTGTAGATACAAGTTGTAAGGGACAGGTCTTCGTAAACTTTGAGGGCTTGCTCAGAAGACGAAACTGAACAACCTGACCCAAGATTTTTTTTTTCGAAAACGATTGATATGTGTAAATATGCTTATTATTTTTGTTTTTCATATGTACATTCTGAAGAACACTTAACCGGCAATTTTTTACATTTCTAAAGATCAAAGCCGTTTAAAAGGAGTAGGGGAAAATAAACGACAAAATATTATACTGTTTTTTTTTTTAAAAAAATGGGTTAGGCTTACAAAAAAATCACTATGTTGATAATGTACATAAATCTGTAATAAGCACATATTTTTTTCAAATCTGTTGAACTAGCCGTTATCGAGAAGTACGCTTCAGAATGTCACTGCTCGGAAGTAGGAACGCAAAATTTTGCACAAGGGTTGCTTTTATACTATAAGCGCGTGTTAAGAAAAGGTTTAAAAAAAAAAACAACTTTTAAGGGGCTGAAAAAGAGGAAAATTTTGTATGCAAAATATTACTTGGGTCATACTTGAAACTTTGCAAAAATAGAAGTTACTATTTGTGCTAAAGAGAAAAAAGTAAATAAAAAGCTTGTTATTCAAAACTACCCCTATAAAATGATTTAGAGGGTGTAAAAGGTTGTATGAGAGAATTTTATTCTTTGAGTTAAGAAACTTGAAACATGACAAAAATATTTATCTTAACAAATAAAGAATATGGAATTCTCAAAATACTGTTTTTATTTTCACGTGTAACGTGCAAAAAAACAAATTCATCATGAACACACATGTTTATTTACTTACATGAACTCTGTTATCCACATTACGAGTATATTGTAACTCTTCATGACACTATGAAGAGTTACAATATACTCGTAATGTGTAACAATAAAATATGAAAAAGTAAAATCCTAACTAATATTTTAAATGTGAAAGTGTGGATGTTTGGATGTTTGTTACTTAATCACGCAAAAACGGCTGAACGGATTTTGGATGAAATTTGGCATGCATATAGCCTTTGACATGGAAAAGAACATAGGCTCGCTTTTATTCCGATATCTTAAGTACCTAATGCCACGCGGGCGAAGCCGTGGGCAAAAGCTAGTAAATAATAAATAATAATTAAACATTTTTTTACTTGATATAAACTAGTGCTTGACTGCAATCTCGCCTGATGGTAAGCAGTGATGCAATGTCTGATGATGAAACATACTAGTTTATTACTCTTAACTTGAATCACACTAAAATTAGGTATAAAGATGAAAGTTTCTAAGTGTATATTTGTTACTTCTTCATATTCGAACGACTAAACGAATTTCGATAACACTTGGTATATGGGTAGACCATGCCCTGATACCTGCCTGCACATATGATTACTTTTACTTTTATACCGGGATTATTATTCTCTTGGGATAATTTTCTACTATCAAGCGGTCGAAACCGCTGACAACACCTAGTTACACTATAAAGGTTATGGGTAGGTATAATCACAAGGTAATCCTTTCAGACTATCCTCGTCAGACCTTGGTATTTCCTCCAGCATATCTTGGTTTACCATCTGTCTTCACTCCATTAATTCTAAGCATTTAGGCCAGTAATGACCAAGATAACGCCTTAGTGAGGAGATAAAATTTGTTCTAAGACACCAAATGTGTTTGTGGTAGACGATAGCTTGGCACGCGATTTGTTTGTAGTGGATTTGAAAATAGGAAGGTAGGCAAGTCACCTACTTCTTGTGGAAATCTTTGTAAAATTGGTAAAATAATGAGGAAAAATTGGTTACTTATATGGAGAAAATTTTTTAATTGTGTAAGCAATCTTGCACCTAATATTTGCACTGTTTGGTATAATTACGAGTAGCTAAACAAGTTTTCCCGAGGGCGTCACATCACATTTTCCAAACTTTAGACTGCTGCGTTGTAAATCTTCATGGAAAAACCAATAACATATCCAAGTTTACATAATAATTCTTATCGAATACGGTCTCTATAAAAAGCGTATTATTTTTAGTAGTTATTTGGTATACGATGCTGCTACTTCTTTAGTATCGTCAAGAAATATCTATCTCTTAATGAAGTTTGACTCTTTGCCCTCGTTAAGTGTGTGCCATACTATGAAAAATCTTTTCGATTTGATGCATTTTTTGTAAACACACAGATTCTACAATGCCACCAAAGTTTTTTCCATGTTACAGAGAATCTACAGAATTTTAATTTTCTAATCACTTAAAATTCCAAAATCATAAATAACATCTTATCCACACTGATTGAACCCATTTCCATTCAGCCCAAGGTTCAAACAATACCTAAACATATCATAACTATTGCTTTCGCTTCAAGCATTGCAAGCGAAAGCAAAATCATACATATTTATGAGCTTGAGATATGAAAACTTCGAGAATACGATGAGAATTGATAATTTTCTCTGACTTTTCATATCTATCCTTGCGTTGATAATAGGACAAATTATACATCATGCCGTTGCGAACCAACGGGTTAGGGAATGTCGGTATAAATTAATATTGAAATGAGGGTGGCTGAGGTCATATTTTCATATACTGTACTGCTCAATTCTTTACTGACAAATTAATTGATTGATTATGATGCAGATATATATATTGATTTTTGATGATTTTAAATCCAACATCACTTTGAAACGGCTAGTCAGTATGTTTTGAAAAAAAAAAAGTATGTTAAACTAAACTATTGGCTTAATAATTTGATAAACGAATATTTACATTTTCTTTTTCATAAAACGGTGTAATTTATTTACAAATGTATGTCTAACACAGACAAAAAAGATTAGATCAGACAAAAAACATTAGCCAACGCCTGAGCACGATAGACTCTTCTTATTATAGGCCATGGGAGCGAAGCTACGACCAAAGACTATTTTAATATAATATAATACAATTTTTTTTTTTAAAACAACTGTTGCCTTCTCAAAACATTATTTCACATTCCTTGTCATTCTCCATCGTCTAACAAAGGTACATAAAACTCATCTAACCCATGATAATCACCTACAAAACGAGAGAAAAGCACTCAAGACCACTCGCGGTACTAAAGTAAACGTTTGACGCTTCATAACGTTACACAGAAATGTTACAGAGAGCAATTTACTTTATTAATGACTTATCGTAAAAGTTTACGTGTATAAAACAAAATGGTGGGCGCGGACTGTGTCGAATATTTGTTATTTTTATTGCTGGCAATTATTTTTTTCGGCAAATAATATGTCTGTAGCAGGTTTTGCTCTGCTAATGACAAAATAATAATTAAATTGAAACTCGATTTTTCGTTTCAAAGACTGGTATCGTTTAAGAAATTAATCAAGCTTTTAATTACCTATCTTCTATGATAAGTACTAAGTTTTTTTTTGTATTGGAATTCTTTTAAGGCCACAGAATTGATCGAAATAATCACTTAGACACTGGAATGCAAAGGGCAAATGAAAGAACAAGGGGATTTTAGTCAGTAAAAGTCTGACACTCTCTCGCTCCATCCAAAGCGGAAAAGTTTTTTTATGATATATACTAATTTTTGACTGCAATCCCATCTGATGATATGCGGTGATGCTTTCGTTGATGGTGAATCGCACTAGTATGTTAAAAGCCTATTCACTCTAGCTGTGGAGACTTAAATTATAATCGGACGAGAAGAAGCTTACAGTATTTTTTTTTCAAATTCTTTGACGTACGCTGTATAAACAATAAGGTGAAACGATGATAGCCAAACGCAAAAAAAAATATATATGTAAAGATACATCTAATTTCCAACTTTCTAGATACTAAGTAGTAGAAGTAAGCGCTTAAAGGGTCTTTTCTTCTTTTTGAAAAGTGCTGTTTCTAAGCCTTATTACTAATTAACATCAAAAAATGCCCACAATAAAGCAGGAAATCCAAAACGTAACCTTGATATGCCGGGAGAATCTAAAGAAGCACCTGAATACGTTAGCAGCACTGCCCCCTAGCCAAGTTACAACCGTTTTTTTTTCTATTCTCTTGTGTCGAACACCTCGAGTTGGTCACAACTCCAATTTCTTTGTTCTTCTTTTGTGGTCAGAACAAAGGGATCGGAGGCGTGGCCAACTCGAGGCGTTCGACATAAGAGAATCGAAAGGAAACGGTTGTAATTTGGCTAGGGGGCTTAAGCGAAAGGACATTATTTAGATAGACGATGAGGAGACGATTCCGATGGAGGATGCACTCAAACTGACATAGTGGACTCGCCAAATTTGCTCATAGTGTCAAACATTGATCGCAGATTGAACACAGAAGTAAAAAAAGTCCAATTACAACCAATAAATTTTTAAATTGAAGCAGATTCATCTAAAAATGATATGGCTTGTAGGTACGTATAGTAACTAGTTAGGAATGAGAGCTTAATGTGTATATGTTCACGTGATTTCGAAATTCAATTCAATGCCAAAGCTTGTGGCAACGTTCCTTTGATATCTACAGGTCCAATAGAGTATACTATGTGAATCTATGTATAGAATAGAACTGTGGTTCAAAGGATCTACCCACGCTAAATAGGTATGCTTGATATGAGGGAATAAATAGATCGGAGCGTCTCTATGGCTTCATTGTTCAAGTTCACCGCTTTAGCTTACCTAGGTATTTGTATTAGATTACACTATCAGTGGTTAAGCCACAACGAGGAGGCGTACCCAGCATTGCAAATGAGTTGATTTTGACTAAAGATTAAGATACAGTGTTGAACAAATTTACTTTAGTTCGTATAGGTACTTATTTAAGGAAAAAACTGCATTAAGCAAGTGTGTAAATTTTGTCATTACCGCTGAGACAAAAGAGACGCCTGAAATGTAGGCGACGCCGTTATGGAGCCGAGCAACTCCAATGATAAATATCCACGAGCATCAGACGACGTTTTTCGACACACTTAAAAATATATTTCAAGACAAATTACTGTACAGAATGCTGTTACACTTTTTAGAAGATGTATGAAAAATCTTCGTATAGTGGTTCGCCGTGGACTAACTGAGGAAATAAAATCTAAATAGATAAGGTGAATAATTACTTTGTGTGATTTATTTTAACATGACATACGTAGCTCTCAAAACGGTGTAGGTAAACATTAAACATCGTGAGGAAACTGGGATGTCCATAAAATAAAAAAAACTTCGAAAACATGTGCCATCTATGAAGATGCACTGGGCCTGCGTGGTAGATTACAGTCCGTTCCCCTGCCTACAGAGGACGGTTGGGTCCCAGCTTTTAAAGTTGGGAACATTAAAAGGCTGATTATGCTAAGTGAATCAAGTCTGTCATAAAAAAAAATCAACTTGAAAAGTAGTGAAAACATTCCAGCTTAGCCCGCACTAAATTCAAACATAATTATGACGATATTGTATGAAAGTGTTCACGGAGAAGCGTTTTTACAACTGAAACTGAAATCGGCGTTCTCAAAACACAGCAAAAAACGCGGGGCCCACGGCATCATCATCCTCATCATTTCAGCCGATAGATGTCCACTATTGGACATAGGCCTCCCCCAAGTGTCGCCACAATGAATGATCCTGCGCGTCCCGCATCCACCGGATCGGATTCCCGCAACCTACACCAGGTCATCGGTAAACCGTGTAGGAGGCCTTCCCCACGCTGCGTCTTCTGGTACGTGGTTGCCACTCCAGAACCTTTCAGCCATAACGGCCATCTGTTCTGCCCCGCGGCATCACTCGCCTCCATCACACTGCGTCTCCGTAAACAACATCATACATTGCCACATTTTCGTGTTAGGGCGTGCAATGACGCAGGTCGCTGCATGCGCAGCTTCTCTGTAAACAGTAACTGTCCCCGCAGACGGGCCTCAAATAAACGCCACAAATAAGCGGCTACGAAACAAAGCTAGAAGTGACCGCAAAAAACAGCTGAAGCGCGACACCTTGTGTCCGGAGAAGCTTGAAGTCGCTTCAAGTGTTTTTTTTGTGGCGTCACCGCCGTACACGAGCCACAAAAAAGGCCGCCTCAAAAAGAAGCTTGAAGCGGCGTTTTTTTGTGGCCCATGTGGGACAGTCACGCCCGAAGTGCCACGAGACGCCACACTGCACGCGAGACGCCACGCTGCACGCGACGCTCGACGCCCCGTGTCTCCGTAAACAACCACTTGGTCATTAATTTCTGTTCATTCAACTTTGTGTTACTTTAACGACCGTATTTTATGTACCTGTGACCCTAAAACTCACCTAAGATTGTTATAAAGCGAACCCCAAATTAATGTTCAACGATATTGTTTCTGTAATCAACGGTTTTTCTATTGCAACATTAATTAAAACTTTCGCTGCGAAATACTTAATGAATTTCTTTGGGTTTAATGCTTAGCTGTTTGGGGTTGTACTTACAAGTAAATCGTAAATGATATTTATTTTGTAAACAGGTTATAAGAACACTTTTACGCGGCAATTTTTTCATTAATTTAAACTAGATGAAATACCGGCCTTTAGGTCGTTTCCTAGCTCTGTGTTTCTTAGCTCACTACCCTGAGATGAAACAAACTCAGAGGTTAAAATCTCATACAGCAAATATAAAATTAATGATCAAAACATGTGAGAACCACGCAGATTTGTATCTGGGAACTGATCTTGTGAGGAAAAACACTGAAGGATAGCATAGCTATGGTTTTTTTTTGTTGATAGGTTCACGCTTGACCGCTATCTCAGGTTCTCAAAGGTTTTAGTCAGTGAAAGTAAAGAGGGAGAAGTTATTAGATGACTTCCTGTCTCGAAAACAAAAACCAACAATGCTTTGTGTTCTATAGAAAATACTACGCAAAAGCGGTCGACAAGTAACAGAATTTACGAATCAGTACTTGTCATTGTCAGTCCCAGACCGTTCATAATTGCGAATTCCTAGTCAGGCGGTAGTTTCAGGTGAGAGAAACCTGGATAGGAACTGACACCGTTTGATTTACGTGTATCTGGTTGCGAATTGTTTTGTGCATACGCCGTTGTTCTACGTAGTTTTGTAGTTGGCAGGCTGAAATGGTTTGTCTGCTAGGGCTATGAGATTGTTTGCTAGAGTCACCGTGGTTTTAGTCAGTAAAAGTCTGACTTTTTCTCGCTCTACCCTGAGCGGCAGAAGTTATTTGATCATTTCATAACTTATTTTATGATAAATGATCTTTATTTTGCAAGTATAAAAACATTTTTACACGTCAATTTTTTTTTCGTCAAATAATGCTAGATGAGGCCGGTGTTTTTTAGCTACTACCCTGAGAAGAAACACCGATACAAACTCAGGGGTCAAAGTCTCTTTTAAAGTCCATACAGCAAAACATGTAATTGTCAAAATTTTTTGAATTAACATTATTTATTTTTTATTATTATTACATAAATTAACAATAATTAAACAAATTAATCAATAAAATACACTTAAATAATAAAAAAAATATATACACCAAATGCCTTGATAAATATGACGTCATAAAACTCCTCCGCATTGCTGTGGACTGGTGCCCAAAAGGCTGGCGGCTCTGACCGAGGTAGAAGCCAGCCTGGGTTGGCTGGGGTTACGCAAAGAGTCAACTAAGTGTTTGAATAATTCTTTAAAAAGCATATATTGACCCCACGGCCAAAGAGTTAAATAAATAAACTAAATAATGTTATTTCATAACCCAAAAAAGGTTTATTTATTTATTTATTATAATCTTTTCAGGTTGAAATTGTTTTAGTGATTTTTCAATAGCAAAAATAATGAGACTTGATGTAAGATGCCCAAGTCGGCCAGTGTTACAAGATTATATGTGAGTATCTAAAGCCAGGAACACAAAACTTTAACATAACTTAAGCAGTATGGTTCACTAATACAACTCTCCTTAACCCTTTCGGGATTGCAGACGAATATACATACATATATAGGGTGACTGGTAATTAGTGACCGATACTTACACAGGTTATTGTACTCATGATAACAAAAAAACTTTCCCAAAGAAACTTTTTTAACACGCTTATATCAGCTTCACCTGTATGTTTGTAACCAACGCCTTTGAGCTCGATTTTGACTTACTTTGGGCGATCAGATTTTCTTCAAACTTTGCACACCCATAAAAGACTGATGACAATACAATAATCCGTTTTTTTTAGTGAAAAATAAAAATATAGAATAAAAAAAAAAAAAAACACGCTTTCATAGCATATGAAACTAAAAAGTGTAAAATAATTTTCAATATAGGGAGAAAATAATAATAATGAAAGAAAAATATTAATATCATTGTGAAAAAAGTGTGATTTACAAAAAATATGGCACAAAGCGCCCCACGCTTTTTTCACAATGATATTAATATTTTTCGTTTTATCACAATAACAAAACGCCGTTGTGTCATGTACCTTACCTACAATAGTGATAGTGTATCCGCGCCGCCTGCAAAATCATCCGTGTCTGTAATCAGTGTAGGTCACTAAAAATAATCAAGTTAAATAATGAGTATATAAAAAAAGTTTCTTTGGGAAAGTTGTCTGTAATCATGAGTACAATCACGTGAATGATTATTGGTCACTAATTACCTGTCACTAGTGTTGGGATTTTATCTGATCAAATACTCAAAATGAATAAATACTCATTAAATACTCGTTTTTAATCAAGTATTTGTCCAATAAAAACGAGTATTTATTGATTATTTATTCATTTTGAGTATTTAATCGGATAAAATCCCAACACTACCTGTCACCCTATAAATCTATGTATGTCTATGTAGGTGAATACATAGATTTTTTCCTAGCCGTTACTATCCTTGGGGACTTGGGACTTGGGGGAAGCCATTACCCAGTGGTGACTGGGCAATGGCTTCCCCCAAGTCATATAGAACACTGGCTTTAGCGCGCGGTTTCGCCCGCTTACATAAAAAGCCTGTGTCATTCAGAAATAAAGCAGCTTTCTGTCGGTGAAAAAAATGTTTGCTATTGAATCACTACTTTAAGATATTACCTCCTACAAACAAAAAAAACAAACTTTACCTCTTTATAATATTACTAGCTTTTGCCCGCGACTTCGTTCGCGTGGAATAGTGACTTCTCCGATTGTATTATATTATATTTTCATACCTTTTTACTATTTATTTACATTTTTCCAATGAATTTTCAGTACTGAATTGATGCCGACTCTTGATCAACAGATGGCGCTGTATGTCCGGAATAAATTTTATTTTTTATTTTATTTTATTTTTTGTAATAAAAACTATCCTATGTCCTTTCTCAAGTTCCAAACTATGTCTGTACCAAATTTCACACAAATCGGTTCAGTAGTTTAGGCGTGAAGCAAAGACAGACAGACAGACAGAGTTACTTTCGCATTTATAATATTAGTTTGGATTAAAGTAGAAATAGTGTTTACATCTAGATTCTCATGGACATAACTGAACATTCATTATGCGTCCAGCTAAGGAGCGGAATTTTCTCACGGAGTCTGTGTTTCTTATGGGGTGTTTTTCAGTCAAGAGTAAATAAGTTACTTCAATATAAGTGGGCTCTTACGTCAACGTCAACCACGCTGACGCTTACCTTCAGGCGAGATAGTGGTCAAACGCGAGCCTATCAATAATAAAAAAGAACTTGAATCCACAATACCACATGTCCAATTGTGGAGAATTGCCAACAAGGGCCCTGGCAAAAAATCTTCATAAATTATTTTATAAATGGGAAGTCCTTTTAACATTTTCAATCGCGAAAATTATATTGATTTTACGTTGAAATGTTTCTACTTAAATTCAGGCAGGCAAGTTGTTAATTAATTAAATACCTTACAAAGTTAATTAACTACTTTAGTACAAAATGTTAAATAATTCTGGTAATTTTTGATGTCGGTAATTTGTAAGCCTTCGGCAACAAGTTTAAGTGGAACTAAGAATCGCCGATGTAATTTCCTTTCTCTAAAATACCCTAAAATTAAAAAAAAAACCTGACATAAAAAAATAATGAGGTGTTTAGCTACAATTTAATTACTTCATAATCATCGTTCTGAACTTTCATAATTATTTATTTTATGGTATCATGTTATTTTTTTCTTTCATCTTTAAAGCTGATATTAAACAAAATTAATACACTCTTACTATAAAGCGCAAGTTTCTGTGTGTCTGTGTGTATGCTTGTTACGTCTTTACGCTTAAATAGTTAAATGGATTTGGTTGTGGTACACGAATAGACCATATCCTGGAAAAGTCTTCTTCTTCCTGCCCTTATCCCATATTACTTGGGGTCGGCGCATCACGTGTTTTTTTTTCCATTCTGTCCTGTCACCCATCACACTATCACTCCCTTTTCTTTCATATCACTCCTCACACAATCCATCCATCTTTTTTTTGGCCTCGTCTCCCTCTCAATCAACTTTTTTAGTGACATGTTTTTTATCACTCATCTTTACATGACCATACCAAGACAAAAGATTGCCTTTCAACTTTTCAGTCACTGGCGCTACTTTTAAACTTCCTCTAATATACTCAATAATATAGTCACTAATATACCGTGTCCTGGACTAGTACATAAGATAATTTTTATTCACGGACAAAGCAGCTTGCAGAAACTACTATAGAGAGTGTTTTCTTAACAATACTTTTTTATTCTCTCGTCTTCACCACCCTTTGCTGACTGGTAGAGAATGCCTATAAGACCTTTGTACCTTTGCGTTGCATAAAATTTTATTAAATGAATACTTCTTTTGTTACAGTAACCTTCTGGATCCTGGCCCTCGACCATGACCTGCGACTGGTTCGAGGGGAACTGGCGTACGTTGCGTTGAGTGATCCTGCTGGCACTAAGGTTGCTATATGGGAACAGCTTTCTATGGATGAAGGTAAGACTTTACTGTTTATGTTTGTTCATGAAGAAGGTCCACCAGCACCAAAATTATCATTCAAAAATTTAAACTTTAACACGTTCAATGTGGCACGAGGTCTTATATGCCCCGTATGTGTCTTCCTTCCCATACGGCTTCGGAAAATATAGTTTTCTCTGCCAGGCGGAGGCAGAGGACATAACTTCAATTTGGTTAAGTTTAGGTAAAAGATGAACATATATTTAAGATGCCTTATTAAAATATAAGTGCACTTTACCCTCGTATTGCACTTAGTAAAACAAAACTTTTAGTTTCTTAATCTTTAGCTTCCAAACAAAGTCTTAGATACCTCGTATTGCAAGAATGGAAATAATAAAAAAAATGAGTAGGTACTGCTTTAAACGTATTTTATCGTCACTCTATTCTTGGCTACTTCTAAATAATTGATAGAAATAAAATAATGTTGAAAGGAAATACCTATCTTTGAATAATAGGGCGTTATACCTTTTTTTAATATGAAAAGAGTCTCAATACGATCTTAAAGGCCCCATATACTAGGTACAAAAAGAAACAACATTTTTATTGAATCGATAAGTGCCACAAAAATGCATTAAAATTTTTACATTTTTATATCCGCTCGTAATTGCATGAAAACACTGGACGCCTTCATGTTGCTCTGTGGTCATGACGTTAACTGGTCACATAAAACGCTGACTTTAAAAATAACTAAAGACCTCTTCATCAATTGACAGTTGACACTTTTTAGTTCACATGACGTAATAATCAATATAAGTCTGTGGTAATAATACAATGGCTACAGAAGTGAAAATTTTCAAATTACCTACGTTATTTTAAGAAGTAAAATGAATATTTACCAACTGTTTAAGATGGAATACTTTTAGATTTTTATCATACATAGTAAAATAACCTATTGTAATAACCCAACAATAAGAACCCACGAGACGACACACAGGTAATTCAACACAAACTACAACCATACAACGGCAAATAAACTAATAAAACAGGGCCAAAACAAAGTTACACATAGTCTCCCGACAAATCTCTAAGGGAGTTACGTAAATAATACTAACAGAGATGATCTGTGCCGTCCGCTAAAAGCCTTCTCTTGTACTCACCTCAGGATTGAGATACCCTGCCGCTTGACAGATTCAATTTCCTAAGACAAAATGCTTCAATGTTTAATGCTGGGTTAAGAAGCACTGTTAGCAGTAGTTTGAATAGGATTTTGATATTTTTTTTTGGAACTTCAAATAAATAAAATCGTCATTAATAATGGGTAATACAGATGTTTGTATAGACGAAAAAAAAAACCACAGATGTCATTGATGATGATATAATAATATATATTACTATCAATCACATCTGTGTGCTTTTTAATGTGCAGAGTGACAAAAATAAACAAAATAACAAATTGGTTTATTAGATAAAGCTTTGAATTAGCACCAACTTACTTGAATTATCTTTATATATGAGCACGCAATGAAAATAGATACAATGCATAGAACTAAAACAGTAATGAATATAAATGTTGAAGGATGGAAAGAGAAGGGAAAACTTATGATAAATTGTGTGAAAAATAACATTAAAGTAAAGAAAGCGAATGATGATACCAGAAGACAATGAAAGAAAAAATCATAGGTCTTCCACATCTTGAAAGGTTCATCTACCTGATGAACCTTTCAAGATGTGGAAGATGTATTTGACGAAGATCATGCTAGCCGACACATATTTACGGATTAAGTATTTCTAGTGAGTAGATAACGACTAAAAGCCCTTACAGACGGGTAGATTAGGTCTACTCTACACTGGACACCACCCATTGCACCTTGCACTTCATGACGCCTAAAACATGGTTTCACATGGGGAAACACCATCAGTAAGAAGCTAAACAAATATGAGTTCCACGATCCTCAGTATTGAAGAATAGGACTCGCGGAGGAGGAGTGAGTAGATAATTATAGTATGTAAAGTTAGACGGTGATCTAACTTATTTTAATTTTACACGCTGCAAATAATCAACTTAACTTATATTTTAACTAGAGATCAGACAAACTCCAAGAATTCTTATCAAATCTGAAACTTAATTAAACTCGACGTTCATTAACTTCGGTGGCCCGCAAATGAGCTAGCTAAGTTCGTGTAATTATTTCACGTAAAATAGTTTGAGCGCCAGTGTAATATAGTTAAACTAGAATATAAAGTTATGAACGGGTTTTGATGATTAAACGTTATTTTATCTTTTAATTGTAGTTATTAACTTTTCTTATTATAAAGGATGTATAAGTTTTGTTATTGTCTGACTTACAAATAATGGCTCTTGTGTTAATATGAGTATCATAAACACGTTGTAAACTATATATGATATCATATTATGTTGTACTTACAGATATACGCAACATGTTTTTCGTGAAAATTAACAAAAGTTTACTAGAACGTGATATTTGCCCAAAAATCTACAAATATTAGAAACAGCAAATAACTTACACAACGCTACACTCAGTGTTAATAAAGAACAGCAAAAAAATACGTAAAAAGAAATCTGAAAACCAATTATGATCCGTAATACAGTAAGCTGAATACGCGAACGTAATAAAAACAGTAAATAAATCAAATCCCATTTTATTAAAAGCCTTAATAAAAACACAAAATTCATAAAAGCAATTCTAATACGTACAGTAAAATCATTTCACAAACTTAAAATTTAGCCCGTAAAGTAACGGAGCATAACAAAAAATAACTACGTCGTCTATATAAACAATATCCAGAGTGAAATGAAAAGACAAAATTAATTTCTCTTCAGTCATTTGCATCTCTATCAATAAAATTTTCACATGCACAGCAATACGAATTGCACGACAAACAGATTTGTGAACCAGTATGACTTGGTCTCCACATTGTGTTTATTTTTCTGTAAATATTATTTGTTTGATGGAATCCCAGTACGAGTTCCGAAGTCCAACTTCCGCTGGTGGTTACCTAGAAGAATATCTCTCTAATTGTGAAGTAACTTTTGTTATTGTTTCTGCTTTTCGACTCACTGGAAGTTATGAGAAATACTGCAAATGGCAGTAGGTTCTCCATTTTGTGCTCGTATCCGTATCAAAAATAAACTTTTTGTTTCTCATGGTCTTAAAGAAACATTTTTGTTAAATATCGCGTAGGTAGCGGGATATAATTGAAGGCATATTATTCTATGTTCAAACATTGTGTAGGTTTGAATGGCAGCTGTTTATTGAATACAATTATTAGTTTTTAGCATCAGGAGGTTTTCATTAATATCCATTAATAATAATTTATGTTTAGGTACAGTCGTTTTTAGTGTTATTAATTCTAAATAATGTTTTCTGTTGAATCTGTTCTACTTCGGTACCATTGACAGTCTTAAATTTAATATTACAGTACTACTCATAACATATTTGTACACTTGTTTGAAATTAATTATTATCTGTTGTTTGTTTTGGTTCATTTTGTACAATTCTGTTGTAGCTATTTTGAGATTTGTTTTAAGTCTAAGATATAAACATCAGTGCTGAATATTTTTTCTAAATGTTTTTAGTCGAATCCAAATGAAAAAAAAGAGAATTTTAATCTTATTATGTACTTATTTTAGTACGTTCTGTTCGATTATTACCATAGTACCAGTCTCTAAACCATAAATTGCTAAATTTAAAGAGTTTGTATGTTATATCGCATGTTTTGCTATGACCCAGCCTCACGATTATCTTAGTATAATTGTTATTTATTTATTTAAGCTTATTCTATCTCACTATGAGGCAAACACCTACTTTATTCATTTTTCCCGATTTTAGTCAACTTTGGACAAACCCTGTCGAGTTAATATTGTTTGTAAATGTTAAGATCATAAATTCATCTTAGTTGTAGCCAACAAGCGTGACTGTCTGCTGCATCTCACTATGAAAGCCTTTCCATGTCATCACCCATGCCAACCCCTGTCAAATGTTGATAGATTGAACTTCCTTTATAAACTTGAGTGACTTATAACTGGCAGATATTATTGAGAACATGTTTTGGTATAATTTTGAAGATAAATAATTTTATTTATTTAAACTTCATATACTGTAGTGGTACATAGGCAAACTTAAGGCGTTTTCTACCAGTTAACCTTTAGATTAAAAATAACAACACTGTGGTAGGTGTGCATAATAACTTAATAATTGAAGTATCCTTAAATTAAGTGGCATATAATAATAAAAAATATTAATATTACAAACCAATAAATACTGTGATAAATATCGAATGGATGGAGAGGGAGGCCAAAGAAAAGATGGATGGATTGTGTGAGAAGTGATATGAAAGAAATGGAAGTTAGTGATAGCGTGACGAGTGACAGGACAAAATGGAAGACACAAACGTGTTGCGCCGACCCCAAATAAAATGGGACAAGGGCTGGAAGAAGAAGAGGAAATATCTAATCATTATAATTAAGAGAAATTAAAAAGTAATTATTATGATGAAAACTAAACTAAGGTTGAGAGAACTTCAAGTAGGTAATTTCGAATTTTGCCGTGCTTATTTTATCTTGATTACAAAAATGAATGAAAATGACGTACATTCCAATTGAATATACTTTTAACCTTTTGAATGTCTTATGTTACACAGTTCGACATAAGCAATTGTCTTTCTATTGTGTCTCTAATTACGGCATTCAAAGAGTTAATCTTTTAAAACCATTCCTGGTCGGCATTAACTTTGAGTAATTTAATCCATAAATGTACTCTCTCTGTACCCTTACTCCATTTGCAAGAAAATTAAACATTTAAACAAAACGTTTTCATTGATCGTTCAACCGATTTTGACTTCCGTAGAAATAAGGATGACATTAAAAGCAAAAAAGTGGTTATAATAGCAACTATTTACTGCCGTCACCATTTATCATGCCACCTACGCAATAAAAGTCAAAATTAGGTGAAAGGTCAGTAAAAAAGGTTTGTTTATATAATTTTATTAACAATTATATCTAGCTGGCTACTGCTGGACAAAGTCCTCACTCCATTTCCATTGTTATCAGCTCTAAACGATTTCTTGCCAGTTCAGGAAGACGTATCATTATAAGAGTTCTCACCATTTCCTTCTTGTTCCATCTTCTTAACCTAAAATTAACTGAAATGTTCAAAAGATACCAAAAAAGCTATAATAAAGTTTATTCTATTCTATTCTCTTTCAGCTAACACGTATAAGCCACGGATCAGGCTACAACAAATTTATTCATTACTGAATTCCCAAACAGAAAGTACTTTCCTTCAGCAATTTATCTCCTAAAATTCGAAAAAAACACCACCAATGCCACTCTTTTTTATATATACGGGTAATATTTTTACAACGACTTAAAAACGTCGATGTTCTCAAAGCAAACGATTTATCATAGGGACATGGGGTTCGTTGGTAAGACATGGAAATTCTGTTACCAAGAAAGGGGATCAAGTTTAGCTTTACCTGATTCCCATTCACTTCCCCATGCCTACCTTAATGCGATAACATAAAGCCTTCTGTAGGCGTCAGGGTGGTATTTGAGAGCATGAGAAATCACTTTTAAAGGACGCGTCTCAAAATTGCATTAATAAATTATAAAGTTTTAGGGGATGAGGTGCCATTTTTATCGTTAAAAGGAATACAATTATTATGTAATTCACACAATGTTTAAATCCCAACTGTAATTTGTCATAGCAAAGTTTTAGGTTTAGTAACTATGAATTTTTTTGCCGGTTCTTCTCCATAGGAAACGACCAATTGACACCGTGTACTAACTTTTGACGTTTTATAAGTGCCCATGTAGGCCTATACGAAACAAAAAGCTTTTGATTTGATTGAGGATATTTTAATATTTTCTCTCTTTTTAACCCCAGAGAAAACAGACTAGTATCCTTATTCTGTCCTTATAAAACAGATACATATTTCGATTTTAATACTTTTATTACATTATTATAGGCACATAAATTATTCCAAATAGTTTTCTCCTTTACTTAAAAAACATTACAGAACTTTGAACCCAAAAACCTAATATACAGCAATGTCAAGAAAAGTTAAGGCATAACCTTGTCAGGGCGTGAGCCGGGTCCCACTCGAGACATAGTTTGATTAATTACGTTTGGACCCTCTTAAAAGTCACACGTCATAACTGATGACAAAAACTTTTAGTAGTGGACACACGTATAGTTATAGAGGATACCAATGTTTTTGTTTGCCGTCTGCGTCCTTCGCTCTATTTATTATTATTCTCTTTTTGTTTTAACGTTTCCCTAAGGCATTTTTTTTTTGCTTAATTTTGGTAAACTTAGACATTAGACAAACAAAGTAACGACTATTACTTTGCTCGAAGAAAAAAAATAGAACTGTCTTTGATTGTAAATAATAAAATTATATGATGTGAGCTTAGGTTAAGTAAAGATAGACTAGGTTTTAAACACTAAATCAGGGGTCCAAGTGTCTTTGGAAGTCCATACAGCAAACACGTAAATATCAAATGGTCAAATCATATGAGTAGTCTTTGGGTAGTATTAGTAGTGTAGTCTTTGGAGGAAACACTCATTTTTGGGTGGACTTATCCAGTAAGTGCCAGTATTTGTCAGTATTAGTGTTGCTCAACTATGGACTACTAAGGAGCTCAACAACTTGATGAATAATTTAGAAAAGCCCTTTGGATAGACTGCATAAAATACTCAAACTGTCTGACATACATAACGTAAAAATTAGGTACTGAGGAAAAAAAACAACCCACATAAAAATAAAAATAATTAATTAGTTTTTAATCTTTAAGCACATTATGAAGGGTCAAAATTCACGCAAAATAACAGATTTTCAGAGGTCTTTACTTTATTAATTTTACACAAATTTATGATTTAATTTTATTAAAAACCTAGCTAATAATCCACAAGAATTTTGTTTCCAAAATTTCTAAAAAAGAAAATATGAAATAACGCCATAATCACGTTAAAGCGGTTGAATGGAAATGTAACTCGGGAAAATGCTCTTGATGGCAAATTATGAAAATGTGAATGTATTTTTAACTTTACAGCCCTGTCTTAAAAAATGACAAAAATACTCAAATTCGGTAATTTTTTCACAGGAGTACGCAAGCTTAGTGCAATATTAGCAACTGGAGCTAGATCTGGAACCTGGCGTATCGAAGCCCGTTGTGGAGGAGGCTCTGCCCGAGTGGACATCACTGTTGGCAATGGAGTAGGCAACACGGCAGCAGCCGCGCCAGCCGCTGAGCAGCATTATGTGGAACTGAGGTTCGCAGACAGCATGAGAAGACGGTACAAACCTGGATTGCCTTTTGTGGGAAGGGTAAGTTTAAAAATATTTTACTAAGGTAGGTGCCAGATAACCGTGGAATATCGGTCATTGACCCTCCTACATTTGTTGACGTTCTTAATTTCAATAATGGAAATAAAGACATAAAGGTGTCTTGAATGGTCAGATATCGTAATGCTTTACATGATCTAGTTATGAAAAGCAATTCATTGTTGGTTTTTCGAGTACCACACAGAGATATTAAGAAAAGGTCAACGTACCTTATTCCACTGTTATCTTGCGCTTTCTATACCTACATTTTGTTTTAATATCGAGCACTTAAAGCATCAAACACATACACGACAGACACCTTAAATAAACTCATCCAGATTCGTCTGGCGAAGAGCGGCGAGGAGAGAAAAACTCAAATAAATGGGCGATGAGTTCAAGTTATAAAAATATTAAGTTTTTCAGTTTTTTATAGAAGGAAAGAAGAAAATAATTTCTTCAAAGCTAGAGTCAAAAGACTCTTAATAAATTAGTGTGTTTCAGTATCAACGAATGCATCACTTCTTACCATGAGGTGGGATCGCAGTCAAACATTATTTTATATTTAAAAAAAAGTCATTACAATTGCCTGCTGTGGTATTACCATCCGATTATAATATGGGTGTCTTCAAAGCTAGAGTGAATAGGCTCTTAATAAACTAGTGTGCCTCACCATCAACGATTGCATCACTGCTTACCATCAGGTGGGATCACAGTCAAGCACTAGTTATATCAAATTAAAAAAAAAGTTTTGTGCATATTAACGTATATATACTACTTATGAATCTTATGGTCTGAAATAAAAGTCTATTATTATCAAATCAGATTATCCAAAGTAAACAGTTTAATATTTAGGCTTAACGTCATTCTTAGATAATATTTGTTATACCAAAGTCAACTCCCAAAGTACGAACCAAGAAAACAGTCTGATCATTTATTATGTAACCAATGTTAAGAAATATTGTGACAAGTATGTGGACGTAACACTCCATTGAAGTCTATTGTGTGAAAATAGAGTTGTCTCTTCAAATATTATTTCTCGTATATAGTTTCCAAACGATAATTCATATTATTTTTCATTGCGCCATTTCGTTCAAGTTATATAGCTTGAAACGGCTGGAATGTAGTAAATAGCTGCTCGTTAGCTCATTCCGCTGGAACTTATGATAGCTCCCTTTACCTAAGCTTCAGACAATGGGGAGGTTGATGTTAGTGTGGATATAGCCTAAAAATGTTTGATCTTATTGAGTTTAAATAAGATAGAATTTTCTTTCAAGACAGCATAGATTGTATACCTTAATCTAGAGCCTTCCTTTATTTTATACTTTTGATTATAAGGCTTATAATCCCTTGAACCATCTGGCCAAAATTATGTGGACGCAGTCGTGTGAGGCAGTACGCAAATCTGTGCATTTATTTGCGGCTAACAGCGCCCGGAAAGTGCGCGGCTGACCTTTAAATCCATTTTCTTTGCGAAATATTGATTGATTTACATATGCAATGTTCATTTTGAAGAATATTTAACCACCAATTTTTATGTGTAAAAATGTATCTAAAGATCCAAGCCGTTTCTAAGGAGTAGGGAAAGTTGCGAAAAGTTGCGAAATTGCTAAATATTTTTTTTTAGACAAAAGTATCAATAGCACGAAAAAATCAAATGTTGATAATGTTATTCATGAATCTGTAATAAACATATATTTTTTTCAAACTTATTACCCTTTCAATCGTGGAAATTACAGACACAATAGAAAGACAATAGGTGCGCGAAGCCGGCGTTCTTACGGTTTAATGAATTAACCTGGCCGTTGCTTCAGAAAGTCACTGTTTTATGGCACTTTTTGGGCGCTTGGGCCTTAAATGATAGGCAAGCTCATACGTATAAATCATAAACGAAATTTTCTAGTACTAGAAAATTTAAAATATACAGGGTTATTTGTAAAACACTAACAATCTTGCAGGACTGTATTACTAACATTATAAACAACAACTTCTGTTCTATGACTTTTTACAAAACATAATTCATTTACTAATAAAAACAAACCTTCAAGATTTTGTTGTTCTATCTAACACATTTCAACTCGGCATTATGCTATACTTACCTACGGCTGTATGACGCGATCCAAGCGCATCAAGCACTCCCGCCGGTCAATTTGAAAATGCAAAATTAATGTGTTTTTGTATGTCAAGTGTCTACAAAACTGGTCAATACGTAGAATCATTCAAACAAACGTGGTCTTCGTAAATTAGAGCTGAGTATTTTATTATAGTAAACTTGCTAGTATTCGACATATTTGCTGCCAAAAACTGCAAAAACACGAATATGTTACGTACGCATTCTCATGAATTTCAAAGTGAACATAGCTCAAAAGACTTAAAGCCTAATTCAAAAACATTTAAAAAAAATAGCAGTAATGAAGCTGTAATCTGCACCCATAATCCACAATCTAGCTCAGACTATACCACCGTTACATCAAAGCATTTTATAGACAAGAATGAACTCATTTTACCCACAAAAGCCCATGAACCATGATGTAATTTCCTACCGATATGCAGCAGAGGCAGGTATTTACTCTTTATAACTTCGTCATTCGCTTGCATCCGGGTTTCAGGAAGAATGCTTTAGTACTCATAAATCATTCCGTTCTTTGAAACTGTCCAGAAAGAGCGTTATACGGAATAATATGATGTATTTTGAGAATATTGCTTTTTACATTATGTTTTCGCCTGGACAAGTCAATATTTTAGTTTTATAGTATCAAAATAATGAGATATTTTGGTAGATTTTTGAGACAATCTTTTGAATTCGAAGCTTATTAGGGCCCTCTCGCGCCGGGCCTTGGTTGAGGCCATGGTCCGGAGCGAGGAGGAGTAGCAGGCGGTCGCCGACTTCTGCGAAGCAGTAATGCTCGCATCAGGCAATGGCGCTCTCGCCGCCGCCGGGATTCCGATCCCGATTTCCAGCCACCATAGGCACAGGCTTGCGAACAGTAAGCAATGGGTAGCTCGCTGTCCGGCCGTCCGGTAACTGTCCGGACCAAGCCCAAGTCATCGACGGCATGCACTGTTCCCGCGCGTCTCAAGGAGTTGTCAGCAACAGCCACAGGGACCCAGCCGGGTCGAAGCCTACTGGGGCCAGGGTTATTCGAAAGGGCGCTCGGGCCCCGGTATGAAGGCTTGAAGGAACGGGATGGGTTTTTTAGTCAGTAAGAGTCTGACACTATCTCCCGCTACGCCCAAGAGCGGGGGTTGTCATTGGATGATTTTTCCCTTTGAAAAAAAAAAACTTATCGGGGCAATGGGTTGTGCGAAAGTAAACCCTGAGGCTCTGGAACGAAGACAAAGGTGGAATAGTGGAGTGGAGAGGGTTTTAGTCAGTAAAAGTCTGACACTCCCTCCCACTCCGCATGATTTCCCAACTAAAAAAAAAACACGAGCTCTTAAAGCGATCCTTTTGACAACCTATACAAAACTGTTAAAGGGATGGAGCTGTATAGATTGTATAACTCTATCTCTCTTTCTCGTTTGCACGCTTGACATTTTAACATGTCATTTTTTATTTATTTTATTTAGTACAGCCACATCACATACATTTTACATAAAATGAAAATCTTATGGCACATGACCATTAACCTTTCGAATGTCTTAAGTTACACTGTCCGACATAAGGTAATTGTCTTTCTATTGTGTTTCTAATTACGACATTCAAAGAGTTAAAGCGGTATTACTATGTTGAGCGCTATGTATAACGCTCAACATAGTAATACTGCTGTCTTGAGAAATATATTCCGTCATTACATAATTTTAGAGTATAATCAATTTAATATAAAACGATATTACGACACAAACAAGTTTTTAATGAAAACCTTTTTTCCATACCAAGCTTTTATAGCACGGTATAATACCTATATAATTAATTCTCGTCAAGACGAATCATACGAGTCCAAATTCGATGTTCTTGTGTCGTTTAACTACCAAGCTCCTATAGCCACCTTCCAGTTTAATCATCAGATCAGCTGCATGCCATAATCATTTTGTATTTGTCATCTGATTTACATATGGATGCAAAATTTCAGCTCAATCGGTAACCGGGAAGTGGGTCAAATTCAAGTTGCAAGAATTCGTTTCAGACAAACATCGGGACAGGTGAAACTAAATAAAAGCTTGTAAAATAGAACCAAATAAGTCAAATACATTAAGATTGTTAACACTACAAATTAAATTAAATTGAAAATATCATAAACGTAATAAATAGTCAAGAATAAATAAAAGAGGATTAAATTAAATTACAAATTAAAGTCAAATAAATTACAAAAAAAATCATAAAATAAAAGGTCAATGTTTAAATAACTAAATAAAAAACACAGGATTACAAAAACATGGTTTCAATCTTCCTTTTATAAAGACAAAGTAGCGATTAACCTCAGAATAGAAATAATTAGAAGCTTAACAAATCACAGTCCAACAGACAATAGAAAAATCTTTTAATAATTTGAAAGATTAAAATCAAAAAGATATTTTATTAATTCATGATAATTTTTAATAATGAATAGCAATCGCATCCACATTCATCTTCCGTCGATGTCGGCAGAGGAACAATATAATAAATTACAAAAAGGCTAACGAACAGCTTTCATATTGACGCTCGCTTTTCTTTCTGTCCGTCTGATGTGGCCTTTACGTAGGGATTATGATAAATAACTAATTTATAGATTAAAAACCGGCATAGAGCGTGTCGGGCCACGCTCAGTGTAGGGTTCCATAGTTTCCCGTCCGTCACAATAAGTGTATCCACTTATGAGTTTAAAAAAATGCTTACGATTATACTACAAACTTAGTCCAGAAATTATTTTGTAGAATACTTTTGTCTTTTTTGTACAAAAACTGTTCTTTCCATCAAGTTTAAAATAATTTTCCTAGAAAGTCCTTATAAAGTTCTACTTTTCAGATTTTTTTCATATTTTCTAAACTTATGGTTCAAAAGTTAGAGGCGGGACACACATTGTTTTTTACTTTTGGAGCGATTATTTCCAAAATTATTGACATTATTAAAAAATGATTTTAGTAAACCCCTATTCATTTTTATATACCTATCCAACAATATATCACACGTTAGGGTTGAAATTAAAAAAAAAAATCACGTCCCACTTTACATATAGGGGGGTTACCCTAATAAAACATTTTTTTTTCCAATTTTTATTTTACCACTTTGTCGGCGTGATTGATATACATATTGGTACCAAATTTCAGTTTTCTAGTGCTAACGGTCACAGAAATTAAGCGAGGACGGACAGACGGACAAACAGACATGGCGAAACTATAAGGGTTCCTAGTTGACTACGGAACCCTAAAAAAAATGTCTGCTATCAGAAGTAGTAGTTAACGTCGAAAACTCATATCACAAAGTTACAAAGGCGGACTTAATGCTTAATGATTTTGTTTCTTTTTTTGCTTTTTTCTCTTCTAGTAACTAATGGCGTCGCATCTACTCTAATTACCTAAATCATACTGTTGGATTAGTCCAGGTTGATGGGGGTATATCTAAATGTTAAATGTACTTATCTTCATAGCATGCTAAGATACCAACATGAATAACGGTTATTTACAGTGTATCAAAGTAAATAACTGATGTTAGAAGGCTACTTCAACATTCCTGACCCTGCTTACACACAGACTGACTGTTTTCCCCGTCTTGCTTGCCACATCGCAGACAACCCCGCGTTCGAGCCCTGTGAGAAGCACAAGCCAGCAATATGGTGGGGCGGGATACAGCGCCACCTCCCCAGAAAAAACCGACTACCTTTAAATAATACCTGTCACATGCTGCAACAAGTGACAGGTCGATTTAAAACCCTATCCAAAAACAATTAGATTCCAACAATACTCACACATATCCCATCCATAATTTTTTGATTTTCGTATTTCTTCGTCATCATCATTTCACTTAGAATACATCCTTTGTCGGACATTGACCTTTCTCAAACGTCGCTACAACGACCAGTCCTATGCGTCTCGCATAGATCTTATTCCTGCGAAACTCACCATATCATCGATCCACCTTACGGGTGGGCTCACAATGATGCGTTTTCCGGTACGCGGTCGCCACTCTAGAACCTTTCGGCCCCATCGACGATTTGTTCTTCGAGCAATTTGAGCAAACCCGGCTCATTGCCACTTAAGTTTGGTGATTTTTCGGATTATATTGGTACCTTGGTCTTGGTTTTGCGGATATCTTCATGTCTGATTCGACCATTCAAGGAAATGAGGCTTTTCTAATCGACCACGTTTTAAAGCTATATAAATATATCATCATTTATTACTTACTAAGTATTTACCAAGGTCTATGTTCTTCCCGGGACAAAAAGAAGTAGCAACCATGATTAAGCTTTTTTTAAGCTATTGCATAGCTTCTATCGCGGGCCTTGAGCGTGGAGACCGAATCCAGAAATTCCGTAACGAAAATAATCTAACACCCCCCACTCATTTGTTTTCTCATCGGTCACCACGCTCAAAAAGTGTAACTTCAATTAATATCAAAGAAAAAAAAAAACAAAGGAAAAAATACTGCATCAATAAAATAAATAAATAATAATTGCATAAGTTGATAAAAAATGCTATGCAATAGCTTTACTGCGGCAGTCCCCGAGTGCCACACGTCTTTTTTTAAAATGGATAGGCTCGGGTTTGACCACTATCTGACCTGATGGCATGCGATGATGTGGTTGACGATGGAACACACTTGCCTAGCCTATTTTGTCTTGACTTAAAAACCCCCAGGTTGTAGCTATCAGAAAACATAAACTTCCGGAGGGAATTACAATCCTTAGCTGTACGCACAACAAATGTTTTCTCAAAACGCTTTATTATAGGTGGTATGTCTACTATGTACCGGTGGCGCAATGCCGTACGTCTATAAATTAAGCTTCCTATAAATTAGTGACCTGTGTGTAAGTGTTCCTACAAACCAACAATTTAAAACATTACAATTTTATTAAGACGACACTGTTAAAAATAAAACACTGTCCCACTCCGCGGCTTTAAGATAATTTCCGCAACAAAATATTAATCACGTTTAATTATCTCAGTATTTCATATCTGTACCCCTGTCGGCACAGGTTTTGGAGTAAAGCCAGGTTGGCTTGGTAAACTTAATGGTTTAATTAAGACTAAGGTTGACGTCACAATATTGTTCTCATTGCGTTCTGAGGTGTACGTTTGAAATGGTGTAGAGATAATGGTCTTAGTTGTGTTTAGTAATTAAGGTGGCCTGCATTAGATGGTAGTGTCTTCTAGTATTATATTAAATGTAGTTATTTTTGTAATAAAGCAAGATTTTCTTGACTATTTTGATTTAAACTGGATGCAGCTAACTATTTGTAGATGCCAGCAAACCTTAGTAGAGATGTCAGCAACATCATAGGGTCCCCAAAAAGATTACAATAATATACTTGTTATTGATGGTGTTGTATGAACCTTATTTATATGATGATATTATATTGCTATTATTTCCGATATTTGTACACTGAAAGTCCCAATTCTTCTTTCAAATCCTATTCCTTCCAATCAATCCACTCAAAAGTTATCGGCAAAAGATGAATAACTACATAATTAATAAATTATCATGACGATATCAGACTTAATTGCTTTTTGTAATTGTTCAACTTAAATACTTTTTCCACGATTTAATAAACTTACAATTGATACTTATACATTATCAAAATATAAAACTAAAACCTATTTTTTCCACCAGGTCGAAGCAATGAGCACAGAAAAGCGGGTTCGAGTTCGCGTCAAGCTTTACGATGACAAAACCGATATCTATAGTCAAGATATCGATATGTCAACCGGCGAAGGAGGATTCATAGTCCCGACTGTCATGGCCGATGCACCGTATGTCAATTTGCAGGTTAGTGTAAAGTATTTAAACTTTAATACTGCTATTCCCGGTTTTATGGGCCAACAAGTTTTATATGAGAGAGATTTATTTTATTTCATGACTACGCTGTGATGATAAAAACAGGATTTTGAATGCTGTTTTGACTGCTTTTTTGATACGTGAGATTTATCTCTGGTTTTAGAGATGAAATTTTTATATGCTGCGTTTTATATAGTTATTGCAGTTTTTATTATAACACAGTCTAGATTATACCTATAAATCTTTGTCGAGTAGAATTCACTGTTACCTGACACTGTTGATTTGTGGAAAGACATATAAAATTGGAAGGCAACTGCAGCAAAAATCCAGTGCCACTTAACATAAGGCACCTTAAAAGTACATCGGTAGAAGAACTGAACCTAATACCACAAAGTTTTTTTGATGATTCATTTTAAAATATGCTTACACGATCTAGCTATTGCGGTTCTTAGGATACAGCCTGGTAACAGACAGATGGAAAACGAAGTCTTAGCAACAGAGTCCCGTTTTAACTCGTTTGGTAGGGAACCTTAAAAATCAAAGACTTGAACAAATTCAAATTCTTCCTTATAAGGACAGAACATAATAATTTCTCGTATAAATACGAAAAAAGATTTTTTTCTCCAGTTTGTTTTTGTTTTCATTGACACTTATTTTGCTCAGTAGTTAATGAATCCTTTTTTTAATTGAATAAATCGTGC
Source organism: Mythimna albipuncta (assembly GCA_929112965.1). NCBI lineage: Eukaryota > Metazoa > Arthropoda > Insecta > Lepidoptera > Noctuidae > Mythimna > Mythimna albipuncta. The sequence continues at coordinate 18,412,661 of OV815969.1, forward strand.
GAGGTCTCTTTTTACGATCCTCTAAATATGTTCATGAATAATTGTATGTTAAAATCAGATTTTAGTTCAATCAAATTCATTTGAATACCAGTATTTTACATATTAAATTTATAGTTTTGATAAATTTAAAAAAAAAAATAGTTTTTTTTTTAATTTTTTGAAGAAGAAACTTACTTAACTTACTTAATGTATGAAGACTGGAATGTTACCCGTCATTTCACAACATAATATAATAACCGCAACGCTGCGTGGGTGTCTGACCTTTAAAAGCTAATGTCCTGGAACTTTATGAATAGAAACCTAATAATATCTCACAATATTAATTTTTAAAACCTTTTGAAAGGTTAAGAGACATTGGTATAAGCAATTTTCGACTAAGTAATTACAAAAGCTAATATAAGATATATACGAGTAAGCACTTGATTTGAAAATATTATCTTACTAACTTAGACTTGTGTAAAATATACGTAATTTTCAAAATGTATACGAGGCCAAAGCTGTATAGATTGCCCAAAATTATTCAGAAAAAAAAAAATTGAGTCTTGTAAGTTTGGTTTATTAGTAGAATAATATTAGTATTTTTAATTCGTAAAAAAAATTGTTATTATTAATTAGAAATTATTTGCTTTAACATAATCATTTAGTAGGTGCTTATTTATTATACCACTTAATAATTGTATAGTTTTATACACAAAAATATGTACGTGGTTTGTAAAAGCCATTCAAAATGTAAAAATATTCAAATTTAAAGCTGCATCGATATTCACCATTACGAAATTGGTTGCACTGCAGTTTTCATCCGACATTTTGCATCTAACCAAAGAGTGGCGCATTCTAATTTAATTTAATCATCTCATTAGTTCAAACTAATTCTATTTATTAATTAACGTTATCAACATAAACGTTAATTAGACGTTATATTTGAATGATTCTAGTTTAATTGTCAAACGGTTTAACAAACTCGGTTAAATGCCACCGACCGTTTGATTGTTATTCAGCCAATTACAGGTACATAATTATTCAATCAAAAGTTGCATGTCAAAGAATTTATTTAAATTGTACCATTAAAATGTAGGTGCTGAAGTTTGTATTATAAATGATAATATATTTTGTAAATAGGTTTAAAAAACACTTACACGTCAATTTTTTTTGTCAGTTTATGCTTGATGAGGCCGGTGTTTCCTATCTGACTCCCTGAGAAGAAACACCGAAACAAACGCGGGGGAAAGTCTCTTTTAAAGTCCATACAGTAAATATGTAATGGTCAAATCACATATTATGTCGTATCAAAAGTTATTTGAGTAGAATAAGGCTATCTTTCTTTATAATGTATGTCTGTATGTTAAATAAACTAATCAATTGCGCTTTTCAGTATCAGTCTTTTACTGACTCATTTCATTTATTTAATAATTGTTTTTTTTTACATTGTGTCTGAATTTTCTCCAAGAAAAAATACAAATAATTAATAATAAACTAAAACCATTTTTCAATTATAAAAACAAACATTACGGTATTCTAAATCACAATTATAAATCAATCTCAACACAACAGGGAATAATATCACCACTTACTGGAACCGACCCGTATTCAACAGTCCAAAATTCAACAGTCCAAAATGAAGGATTTGTCCTTTCTACTTTTTCGAACAATTCCACAGTTCTGGAATCAATCGGACTATAAGTTGTTATTATTTTGATGCGGGTCTACGAGAGGACAACTATGACTTAGATGTAATACTATCCTAGAACATCGTTGACTGTTGGCTGACCGATAGAAGATGCTTAAGGCATTAAGTCTACATCCGAACCTTTATGTACCATCAAAGACACTTCCATCTGACCACTACTAAATTCATTTTTGCTTGTACTCGAAACGAAAACTTCATAGGGTCTGGTTTGACGCCGTGCCGCAGGATTCAAGCGATTTTTTATAATAATAATCATTTATTTGCTAATAATGTAGGTATACAGATAAGGTGTTATAATTGTTGATTGTCCCAATACATTTTGTCTTACGGCATGCAAAATATTCATAATGTAATGTAAGTAATAATAAAAATAAAAATTGTCAGCTCAATAACTTAATTGATCAACCCAAATGAAAAGTAAAACAAATTCAAATACAATGTCATAACAATTCAAATAAAATGTTAAAAAAATAATATAATGTCATACAAATCAAATGTCATAAAAAAAATCTAATACAATGTCATGAAAATAATACAATGTCATACTCGAAATAATACCATGGCATACAAATTTAAATAAAATGTCATATTTTTTTTAATACAATGTCATACTCGAAATAATACCATGTCATACAAATGATAAAATTACATATAGGAGCAACATTTTACTTGATTGTTTTGTCATACAGGAATTCTTTAATTGAGTAGTAACACTTGTCCAGTAGAAATTTAGCTAATTGCGTTTTAAGCATCCGTATGGGTAATTCCTTTAAATGTCTTGGCAATGTGTTATAAATAATGGGACCCATGTGTAAAATACTTTTATACTTTTTTTAAGTGATCAGGCAGAAATGACCACGATGGTGCATACATTATTTGATAAACAAATAAACGTTCCTGTGGAATAAATTCAGATGTGCATACGAGCAAAGTCTTTAGCAAAATCTAATCGAATCTATTTTCACTCCTATCAATCTGGAATGGTTTAGTTCAAAACTTTATAATCCTTAAAATCATGGCAGACTGAACCTCAGAACCGCATAGATCTGTCTACGTCTAAATTGGCCGTTCGCGCCTTAAACTGAAATTACATTTAATCGCATCATTAATTGGGCCTAGAAACTTCGAACTTCGATGCCCTCGAGAACTGTGGTACGAGGAATACAAATGACCAGATTTTCCAACTGTTAATCCTCCCAATCGACGGAGTGATAGGTTGGTATTAGCAATGCAGATATTTTGGTGCGGAAGTTTATGTGCCTATCAGCTTATACACCTATGTTTGTTGATTGTGGGTGCGAATTAGAATAACAATCTGGAGCATAATGCAATAGAAAGTTGCAATTAAAGCAGAGTATTGGAAAGGTCTATGCGAGGAGTTTTCTTGCGTGATTAAATCAGATACTTAAGAAGATATTCGTAGCAGAACTAAAGTTACTACCGTTGCCTGAAGATTTGCAAAACTTAAGTAGCAGAGAGTATGTTGGACATCCCACCTATACGTACAAAGCGTTTTGGGAACACATTCATTATGTTTAGGAGTGGAATTTCCTGCCCGAGTCTGTGTTCTCTGATAACTATAACCTAAGGGTCTTTAAGTCAAAAGTAAATAGGTTTCTTCTAGGAAAGCGTGCTCCATCGTCTGTCACAACATCATTTTTCAATCAAGTGGTCAAACGCGGATGCGGATGCAAAAATAGATGGTCGATGGGTCAAAGTTATAAGTTTTATTTTTAAATACTTTTTTATTTTGTTTAGATAAAATGAGCCTCTGGGTAGTTCTACACGAATACTGACATTTTCAAATCTTTGGGGTTTTTTCCTTATTTTTCAATTATTATAAATAACTTATTTTAATTAATTATCTACACTTATAAACAACTTAATAACTATAATTACATTATATTACAAAATAAATAAATAATAAAACCCTACGCTAAAATACACTTTCTACTTTTTCCTTAATAGTTTATCATAGACAATAATTTGCATGATTCTCATGTAATATCAATTACGTTCTTTATCAATTTTATAAGGGGTTTTGTCCTCTGAATTTATTTCTGTATTTAAGCTAAGTAGCTAGCAGCTAGGAATCACCAACATAGATGATGTTTTAATTTTTTTTTGGTCAATATTATTATTTAATGATTTTTGTAATTATGATATAAAATATTCTTATATTTATTCTTTGTACCTTAAAACTTTTTAGTATACATAATGTTCATTCTGTAAATCGTTTTAGATGTCTTAATGCTAAAGTTATCGTTATTATGAAAGATGCTGGTGCCTGTGATACAATGTTTTTCATTAGTACAGGTACCAACGTAACTCTTTTTCTGTACTTACCACGTATAATTTGTCAAAACTGTTTTTTATCAATTGAATTTTTCTGTGTATTTTTTTCTGAAATAAACTATTATTATTATTATTATTAATTAATAATAAAAAATACGTGTAACAGTATAATTATTATATTTAATGTCTTTGTTTGAAACATATTTGCAGATTAAATATCATTTGTCATAAGAGGTCTTATATTTAGAAGCGACGTAGATACGAAACCACTAAGTAAGTTACTTCAACAAAGTGGCTCTGAACATAAGTGCACTGAATATGCTTTTTTAACGTTCAATATCAGTTTTCAAATATTTAAGTTCTTCTTACCCATTATAAGCATTAACTTCTCTCTCAACTTTTTTTTAAATTAAAAAGCAAATCTTCGCCAACAGCTCTGCACTACAGTTTAAACATTCTTCTATAGCGGATCTCCAAAAATCTATCTTGGCGATCGAGAAAAGCAATTACACCAGGCCCGAGAGTGGTTATGACGTTGTCATCATGCAAATATATCAGCCCCGTATAGGATTGGCAATCCAGCTAAAGTGCTTTTAGGCCCCTGATAACTATCTTATGAATTATTATGTGAGTAAACTTGATGCGATCCTCGGACACACGGTGAGAAAGTTTGAACAATTTTGTGATAGTTTTAAATTGTCTATAGTATTTTCTAAAACTAAGACAAAAATTTACTATGCGTACAGCTCAAGATTGGAATTCCCTGCCGGAGTCTGTGTTTCCTTATAGGTACAACTTAGGAGTCTTTAAGTCAAGAGTAAATAGGTTTTTCTAGGCAAGCGTGCTCCGTCGTCGGCCACATCATCACTTTCCATCAAGTGAGATGGTGGTCAAACGCGATCCAGTCCATAAAAAAAAAAAATGAAATGGAAACAAATTATTATGTAATACTTTTTTTTACTAATATAAACTAGTGCTTAACTACGAACCTACCAGAAATGTAATTAGTGATGGTGAAGCGCACTAGTTTAAGGTCTTCTTCTTCTTCCTGCCCTTATCCCGTATTACTTGGGGTCGGCGCAACATGTCTTTTTCTTCCATTCTGTCCTGTCACCCGTCAAACTATCGCTAACTCCCTTTTCTTTCATACGGACGTGGACATTGGAGTGTGTTATATTTAAATGCTTCTTATTTCCGAAATATCTCATAATTTCTCTTTTTTTTTTTATTTGCAAATCCATCCAATAACTTTTTCCGTTCAAAAGAGTTAGATTATTTTAGTTAGTGGGCGTGTCAGACCTTCACTAACTAAAACCACACCTGTGTCCTTCAGTTAACCTTTAAGTTTTAGGACCACCTGCTTCCCTTTCAGAAATTCCCAGTGGCTCTTAGCGGGCATCCCTTCAGTTTTCCTGACATCTGTTTGAGGTGTTGCTCGAGCCCCGGTATGAAGGCTAGAAGGAACGGGATGGATCTTTTAGCCAGTAAGAGTCTGACACTATCTCCCGCTCCGCCCAAGGGCGGGGGATATCGATGCCTGATTTTTCCCACCTTAAAAAAAGGTGTGCGTAATAACTACGTACTACAATACTACTAGCTGTCGATGTCTCGGGCTCGATCCTACCGGACCTTTTTAGTTGACTTCCTATAGATATATTTAATCATAAGAAACGATTAGATATTGTTACTTAAACAATTAATAAAATGATTTTAAGCGTTTGTTCAGTCAATTTACTTGCTGCTTCAGGGAGAGGGGTATAAAAAAAATGGGCCAATATGCCTCCTGGCAACATCCAGAATCATAATCTGCAAAAGCATGCATGAGTCCGAAACCATTCACCGAAGGCGGTCCTCATGTTTAGCATACTCAACTCCCTATGGCGCCTGCTCTAATGTTCTTTTAGTCGATTTATAAATGCACTTTTATGACTTTGTGGTTATTCAAATTAGATTTAAAGATCGCAAATATAAAAGTTTCTTTACATCACAAAATACCGCTACAATACTTACATGTAAAAGTATTTTTCCATCACAAATAAAATTTTTCCTTTGTTACTTTATTTTTTCATCAGAATAATAAAACAGTTACAAAAAAATGTTCATTACTCCATCTCCTTTAATAACACTGCCGTCATGAACATAAATAACATTCAATTAATCAAAAACTTCTGACTGTTTCGAATTCCAGTCATCGAACATGAACACTAATTAACCTTTTATTTCCACTCTATTATCAGTAAAATGATTTATGACATTTTACTGTGAGTAAAACAATCCTATAATGTACAAGGTTTTGTAAGCGGCTTCACTTGCGTAAACCTCTACAACTATCTCAGAGGAACCGATCTCGGTGGCAGCGATCTCTCCGGGTCTTGGTACAGGCCAAAGTCCAGAGCGAGGAGGAGTGGCAGGAAGTCGCCTACGTCTACGAAGCAGTAAAGCTAGCAAAGGAGGCGGCTGCACGTGCAAAGCGATGGCCCTCGCGCCCCAGCCGACGGGATTCCGATCCCGATTTCCGGCCACCGTAGGCTTGGGCTTGCGGACGGTGATCAATGGGTAACTCGCCGTCCGACCGTCCGGCCACCGTAGTGCCTCAAGATGTCAGCTACCTTAGTGGCCCAACAGGGTCGAAGCTTACTGAGGCCACGGGTGATGCAAAAGAGGACCCCAAGGCAATGGAAAGAAGGCAAAAAAGGAACAGGGATGGGTTTTAGTCAGTAGAAGTCTGACACCGAAGGACGGAAAATGTCGTCCTTCGTTACGGAATAAAAAGTATTCTACATACATCTGTTCTTCTCCTAATCCAGAGACTCTTAGCTCTCAAATCTCGGCTCTTGATTCAGTCAGTGATAACTGCTGTCTTGTGGTCCGAATTGTAAAGGATTGAGCTTAAGTGTGATGCGCTGTTGATGCATTGCTACTAATTATCTACTAGGGACTTACCTTGATATGAAGGTCAGTTCAGTTTAGACCATACATACCAATGATGGATGGCGTTAAGAGCTCGCGCATTGCACACGGTTTATCAACATAACTCGCAGAATCCTCAAATTTAAATGGCAGTAGGCAGGAAGCATTGCTCGCAGAACAGATATTCGATGAAGACGTAAGGTTCTGGAGTGACAACTACGAACCGGAAGACGCAGCTTTGGAAGACCTCCCATAAACTAGATCGATGACCTAGTGAGGGTCGCGGGAATCCAATGGACGTGAGACGCTCAGGAGCGTTCGGTATGGCGATACTTCTGAGAGGCCTATGTCCAACAGTGGACGTCTTTCGGCTGAAATGCTAATGATGATGGTAGCACTATAAGGCGCCAGTTGACAGTTCCTGTTCACTCCGGAACGACTGCCGGTGTCACGCGTCTGTGTCTCGCGATGCCTGTTCGCTATGTTATAAATAAATAAAAAAAACTATGACAGTTCGTTGACGCAAGTCAATTATGTACGACGCCGACGTGACGAATGTTGTAACGGCATGAATGGCGCAGTTGTGATGGGTGAACCCGCATGGAAAAAATGTTTGCATAACTTACAGATAGTTTGTTCCAGGTTTGGGTATCTTGTACATATGTAAGCTTATTTATTTGTGAGGAATATAGGAGTAAGTACTAAAGTAGATTAACTACTCCATCGACCAACATGCCCGAGGGCATTAAGGGCTGCGGCGTCGGAAGTAGGGCGAACCCCAACCACAGTTGTGTAGAACCACCTGTTCTTACAGGTTTATGGAAGAAAAGCAATAAGGAGCTCGCCGTCCGGCCGTGGAGTAAGGACCAAACTCTAGCCAGAGGAAGTATTGTTTTACACACGCCTCAAAGAGATGTCAGCAAAGCTAAAATGAATGGGTCTTGTGGGCGGATGCGAGCTAGGGCTGCGGTAACGTTAAAAGACAAGTACTTAGATTTTAGTAGATGCGACCTCTGGCAACAAAAGTTTAAACCTCCTGATGATTTTATCGAGCCATCGGAGAGCCTTTCTCCTGGACACAAGTTGCCATGGCCAACCTGGAAAACTCTAAACAGACTACACACCCAGGTTGGGCGCAGCAAAGACAATCTCCACAGGTGGGGTTTCTCGGATGGTTCCGATCTTCAGTGTTTGTGCGGCATTTCTCCGCAGACCGCCCGAATTCTTGACCAGGCTAGGAATTTAACTAGTTTTGCCATCGATACGCTAAGAAGAAGAAGGAGCTCCACATAAGAGCGGGAGAAGTAAATTGTAATACTTAAAAAATCTTATTGGACTATGACGCTAATTAGACGATTGCTATTGTTACTAGAATGTTGTTTCAGACATCGAGGCGTATTTATTTATCAAACACCCGGACATATAGACTTTCATATCAATGTAGTTAGACTTTGCCGAATACAAAACATTGCATTATTTATACGTATTGAAAATAAATTCTGTTGTGTTTTTATGTGAAGCCATTGTTCTGACGACTGATACATGTTAATCGTATAGCCCTTGAATATTCATACGAAGCGGGCACATCCATTTGAATTAATGAGCGTTTTTGATACTCATACTATGTTGTCTTGTGTCAACAGAGCTGCGTTCATATTTTACTTTGTTCGACGATTTTATGAGTGAGCCGTTGAACTCGTTATGGGATTAATCGGAAGCTTTATGACCTTTATAAGCTGTTCCGCTTATATTATATTTATGCTGTTTTTTTTTTATATCTGTAGTGTTTTGAAGTTAAATATAGTTAAGGGAAAGTAGACAATTAGCCCAGGGGAACATGATTTTAACCAATGTACAAAATTAAATTTAGTACATGAGTAGACCATGTACTAAATTTACTTAGAAGTAGTAACAAATACATATACAATTTTATTATACATACATCTTTCGTGTTTATAATATTAATTTCATAATCTGGAATCTCGAAAACCATCTCTATCCTATTGTAGGTACTTTTTATTTACGTGGGAAATCTTCCAATGTCTTCGCCCGCTCTAAGGCGGAGCGGGAGGGCGTGTCAGACTTATACTGGTTAAAACTCACTCCTATGTTCTGACTTTACCTTATGTTCTAGAGAACATGGGTATCAACATCGTTAATGTGATTTTTATAAACAATGGCGCACCTGTTACACATAAGACAAGGTGGGGTTATTTAGTTTTTGTCGTAGAACGTTAAAAATATGCAGTCATATTTTTGTGTTTGTTGGTCATCTTTAACGTCTGTGTGTAGCAGAGGCTTAGCAATAGCTAATGGCTATGCTCATCCCAAATTAGTTGGGTTATTGCGAGCCTAACATGTGGCAGGTTTTAGTTGAAATCCAATTATAACACCATCAAAACACCCGGTTCCTGCATTATGAGAATCACCTATCGTTATTAAAAAACTTTTGTATAGAACTTTAGATTAACAATATACAGTAGATCCACGTTTTGAAGTTCTGGAATAGGACACGATGAGAGAAGAATTGGTAATATATTTTTATATTCTTTGGTCCCCCAAAGAAATTAAAGGGAAAGAAATAGCAGTGGTGGCCAGGTGTTAAGAGGCTCGGCTTACAAGTTATCCGTCTTGGATTCAAACATAGGCAGGTACTTTATTTTGTATAATTTATTTTCATCATCTCTGCTTTCCAAAACGGTACCTAATGAAAAACATGATTATGAAACTAAGAAATGTCGCATGATTGACAAACTCACGGTTTATTCCTTCTCCTAGATATAACCTATTAATACCAGTAGTGGGAACGTTAAGTGACCGACTATGCTATTTTTAAGTAATGAAAAGGTAAAACTGAATTTGTTTCTGAGTAAACAGTAGATAAGTCTGGCTGACTTTAAAATGGATTAATTGGGTGAAAGAAGTTATTATAAGATAGCAATAAGAAGAACCCCTCTTCCTCCTCCTTCTCCTATATATTCCTCATTACTGAGGGTCGTGAAGTTCATACTGGATTAGCTTCTTAGTGATGGTGTCTCGTCATCTCTTGGCGTCATAAAGTGCGACGTGCAATTGGGTGTCCAGTTTGGACCGAACCCGGGCTGCCTATCTTTTAGAGCTGCGGCCTCTTTGTCGTTTGCCATCAACCATGCCTGTTACGATGAGTTGTTTAATGTTTATTTATTTATTTATTATTGCTTTATGCACATTAGGCTTTACAAAGGCGGACTTAATGCCATAGGCATTAGCTACCAATCGACCTTAGGGTGGTGCAAAAACAACACGGCAGGTGTGTAAGGTTGTGATAGAAAGAACCATTTAGTTGTAAATTATTTACTGAGAAGATTACATATGTCTTTCCAACTACAAAAGTAATTTATCGTTAGGATATTTCCTAGTAGTAACCTTCTAACTGTCTTATGTTTTCCTTTAGAAGAAAATTGACATTCTTATTGGCAAATAGAACGAAGACTGTCATAAATATTTACGTAACGTAACTATTATTGAAGACACCTCATGACGTCACCCGAAATTCGAGGCTCATTTGAATTCCTTGGCGCGTCGTGAACAAAATTACTTATTCAACGTCATTACCCCTATTTCATGCCAGCGCTTCTTTTATATTATCTTCACAATGATTCTCATTATTCATATCTCAATTCTTTTTTGTAGCTGTTTCTTTAGGGATCCCACTTTGTTCCGTTTTATCGGAAGACATTTTTTCAGTGAGATTTTCCGGCCTAAGCTTAATTCGTCCAGATAAATTATGCCGGGATAGAGACAAATAATCCAGCACTCCATTAAATCTGGAAAGAGCGAACGCTTTCACGAAATTAGCCAACTAATCTTGGGACTGACTTAAAAGGGGATTATATCTTGGAAAAAGTGCGTGACCTTTTTTAATTTTGCTTTTGTGATGTACCTACGTTCCTTGTAAGCTGACACTTGCTGAATGGGACGGTTTTCTCAATGAGTCTTATGAATTCGCATACAAAACTTGTTCGGAATAAATCGGCTGAGTGTTTTCATAATTTTGCGGTCTCCTTTATTGAAATGCAGGTCGAATATCTCGCTATAAGACTTTTCATATTGAACATTAACACCTACTAGTGTTTTGTCCGGCGTGATAGAAAACAAAAAGTATATGCCTTTGTAATTCAATGATAAAGTTGGCCACTCGTTAAATACAAGAAATTGTGGTTATTCCGCACTAGTGCGGAAAAAAGTAAAGTGCTTTTTTAATTCAAAATCGGCAGGAAAGGAAGCGGGTTTGTGAATACGTGTATTGAAAGATAAATTACACAAAGTAAAGCGCCTAACTAGGTTTGATCCCACGACATACAACTCCGGGGCTATTACCGTTGGGTCACACACAACAGTAACTGTTTAAGGGCGGCCAACTCAAAGTACATATTCATACAACCGCTCTTACGTGATTATGTTATTACACATATTAAGGTAGTTTCCAGGGTCAAAATAATTACATTTTATTTAGTCCGTATTTTAGATTTAAAAAAAATATTTGACACGTATTTTTACTTTTTTCGATTAAACAAAAAATAACAAAGATATAGCCCATTAAAGTTACGTGTGACATCACCCCGTGCAAAAAAATGCAGCACGGCGCGGCGTGACACGTAACTTTAATGGACTATATCTTTGTAATTTTTGGTTAAATTTGTAAATAAAAAAAAAACGTGTTCCTTATTTTTTGAATAATCTAAAAGATGGACTAATTACATTATTTACGGCAACTAGCCTATTCTGCAGATGTTTTGGATATACAGATATCTTATGGATATTATCTAGGCTTCTATGGAAATCAAAATATAAATTTCTACAAAAACAATCCAGGAAAGACCTCTGAAAATCTGCATTTTTACGTAAACTTTGGCCCTCCATAATGTACTCATATAAAGTACATCCATAGAAGCCTTGCACATTAAATCGATATTCTGAATAACGACAATTTTTTATTTGAAAACTTTTAAAGGTTTAAAAAAAAACACAGAAGTCCTGGAACAAGTATTGTAAAGTATGAAATAAATCACGGAATTACCGAATGCTAACAGAGTATTCAGGCGTTCTCTCTTTTTATTATTACAAGTTTTTATTTAGTTTCACCTGTCCCAATGTTAGTCTGTCATCAAATCTTACAAATTTAATTTGATCCACTTCCCGGTTATCAATTGAGCTGAAATTTTGCACACATATGTAAATCAGATGACAATACAAAATTATTATGACATGGAGCTGATTTGATGATGGAACCGGAAGGTGGCCGTAGGAACTCGGTAGTTAAATGATACAACCCCATCGAGCTTAGGCTCGTATGATTCGTCTTGACGGGTATTAATTATACAGAAATACTGCGCTCTATAAGCTTGCTGTGAAAAAAAGATTATCATTAAAAACTTGTTTCGCGTAGCGTTTTCGTGAAACATCGCGTTGGATCGAGCTAAATGAAGCAACGAGCTTACTTTTAAACCATGTTCGATGTTGTCGATAGGAGTGAAGAGGGACCCTCTTAATACCTAACTAAAATTACAATTAACTACAGTTGCCAAAACGGATCTTGAGCGCTCAGCGTCAGAGTGGGGATCGCTTTGCGCGTTCCATACATTGGCAAGCCAATCGTCTTCGTTGTTAGATACATTTAGCAACGCAGGGAATGAATTAGGAGTGACATCTATGACGCGATGGCGCGGCGAGCCAAACACTGACACTCCCCGCCCCCGCGTCTCACTTCGCACCACTAAAGATACCGAATATTTGATTTCTGCGCAACCGCTCAAGATCCGTGATGGCAACTGTACTGTAAAGGTATTGCAATAATCAACTAGCAGATTAGATGATGTAATCCTAACAGATTCCATTACTTAACACAACCAATCAGCGTGGGTCAGCGACAGCCATTCGGATTATTCAATCAAACATCGCCAATTAACATAAAACTAATTATATTCACTGTTTATGCAGGAAATAGATGAGGTGGCTTAGTTTGCCGGTAACATATTAATCGGTAATACATATGGATGGTCTGGGGACTCTATTTCAAATAAATTGGAGTGCTGTGTGGTAAAGGATTACAAATTAACCGATTAATGTATGAGCTATGATGCATCGTGTACTAATCGGTGATCATAAAAGGCTTATTTACGTACTAGCTTTTGGCCGTGGCTTCTCCCGCGTATATAATATATAATAAAATAAGTATATAATAAAATAAGCTTTTGCCCGCGACTTCGCTCGCGTGCATAAAATATAGGCTATGTCACTCAGGAATACAGCAGCTTTCTATTGGTGAAAAAATTTTAGCAATCGGATCAGTACTTCCAGAGATTTCTTTTTTCTTTTCATTGTGTATTTTTAGTTTATATGATTGTATGAGCCACGAATAAACGTTTTTTCTTTCTTTCTTTAGATTACCTCCTACAAACAAAAAAAAAACAAACCTCTTTATTATATTGGTGTAGATAGCCTATGTCACTCAGGAATAAAGCAGTTTTCTATCGGTGAAATAATTTCAGCAATCGAACCGGTATCTTTAGAAATGACTACAAACAAAAAAAAAAAACTTTACTTCTTTATAATATTAGTGTAGATTAGTACAGGATAGCCCGAAGAATCACCAAACTTAAGTGGCAGGGGACAGAACACGTTACTCTGGAGTGTTAACCGTCTACAGGAACGCGCATTTACTATACACTTTTAGTTCTTAAATTTCTATAGAGGTACCAATACCGGAGTGCCTACCTTTATATAATCATGTTATAGGTATTTGAACGAAATACGACCAAATTAATGAAATACTCGTAAGTAAATGGAGGATAAAAAATTAAACTAAGGTATATTCTTAGTAACATTTTTTCCTTATCTCGAAGTATCGTTGCTAAGTAACTTTTAATAGGTACGCATTTCCTTATCTTAACAATCTTTCTTATTTTCTTTTAATAATTTCGGAAAAACGGCAAATGAGGATAAACTCTAAAAGTATTCCGAAAATAATATTAATATTCAAAAATAAATACTCGGAAAACAGATTCCATTAAAACTGTTATTCATTACATTAATATTATAAAGGCGGAAGTGTATGTGTGTGCATGTTTGTTTCTCGCAGAACAGATTATGATGAAAGACACACAGTTATATTTTTATAAACACACTTTTGCCCGCAGCATCGTCCGCGTATATAAATTATAAAAATAAATTATTAAAGCAGCTTTCTTTCGGTGAACAAATTTTTAGCAATCGACCAGTACTTCCAGAGATTACCTCCTACAAACCAAAAAACATAAAAACAAACCTTACCTCTTTATTATATTAGTGTAGATAAACCGGTGCTTGACCACGATCCCACCTGATGGTAAGCAGTGATGCAATCGTCCAATAACCTTAAAGACAGGTGTCTGGTGTCAGGGATTCTCGTCCTTCATCTTCTTCCTGGCGTAATCCCATATTACTTGGGGTCAGCGCAACATGTTTTTTTCTTCCATTCTGTCCTGCCCCTTCATATCACTCCTCCAACAATCCATCCATCTTTTATTTGGCCTCTCTCTTCCTCTCCATCCATTTATTTGTATACTCAGAACTCTTTTTGGTCTTCCCGTCCAATTATATTATTTACCTAATTTTACCACTGCAGGCAAATTACGTGATATAAATGACGAGGCAAAACGCTTAGTTCTGTAACAAGACATGATACTTCTTATCCTGGGAGTATGTTCTTTAATGGCCATTTTCCATTATCACCCGAGCGAAAACGCTGGCAAAAGCCTCTTAGTTCTGGTTCAGGCACAGTCACTGCAACTGTATTGTTTATCTGTACCATTTTTTAATTTATTGTTTTATGTTGTGGTATATTGTATTGCTTGCGCCGAATAAATGCTATTCTATTCTATTCTATTCTATTCTCTTCTTATATCACCATAGCCTTTTTCTAACTAGTTTAGGATAGAGTTCCACTCTAACCGGATGCGGTCGAATATCAGTGCTTTACATTCTTCTATTTCTTTACGTCGATTCGACTCAAATTTGATCTGACCATATTTAGCCTTTTTTTTTGGTGGGAAAAAATCATGCATTGAAATCCCCCGCCCTTGGGCGGAGCGGGAGATAGTGTCAGACTCTTACTGACTAAAAGACCCACCCCGTTCCTTCTAGCCTTCATACCGGGGCTCGAGCGCCCTTTCGGGACAGCTCTGTCATTGACTTCGGTTGCGGATTCAAGTAGGGCACTGCAAAGATAATCTGGCCAAATGAGGTTTCCTTGACTCATTGCAAATACAGTGCCTGTGTCGAGCCTCTTTACAGGATATGTGTCACCTCCTTTTCTGCCCAGTAAATACAACTACCTGCACTCTCCATGAATTAAACGAAGCCAACGACAGAGCTGTCCAGTGTTTTACATTGAGCAGCTGTCTATCAGACCTCCACAACCCTGTTACTGGGTAACAAGATACTCACTGGATAGCCTTTTGGTCAGACTTTCTGGCGTCTACTTGCAACGGCTGTCAAAGATCTACGAATTACAATCAATACCAACGATTTTACGTGCTTACCGAGGAGAGCGGTGTCAATAATATCCAATATAAACGTAAAATAGTAAAAAATATCGCACCATAATTGCGAAAAACCAACTATCTGCATTTTTGTATTATTATGTTATATTATTATTTGTTGTTTGTTGTTGTTTATTATTGTTTAATTTGTTTAATTTAATTTAATTTAATTTGATTTTAATTAATTTAGTTTAATTCTAACTTATTTTGACTGTAGTTTAAGACTTAATTAAAAAAAAAGGGATTGATGTAATTTATAATTTTAATTTTAATTTTATTTGTGTATGTGATTTATTTTTGTATGAAATGTGTAATTTATATGGGAATAATTTCCTGAAATAAATGATTATTATTATTATTATTATATTTGATCAAATCTTTAGATTATTTACCTTTCGCCGAAGCCATCTTGGTAAATAAATGACATAGCTAATAACCAGCTTTACTTGCAGATTTGTCTTGATGAGACGAATCGATAGCTATAATTAACTTAATTTGTGTAAAAATGCAGATAGTTGGTTTTTGCAATAATAATATATTACACAACTATCACACAACGCCGACTAGTCTCAAGCTAAGCAGAACTTGTGTTATGAGTACTAGACAACTGACAAATATACTTATATATTTCTAAATACATACATACTATAAATAAATTACACTCAGACACAGAACAAATGATCATGTACATCACACAAAGATTTGTCCTGGGTGGGAATCGAATCCACGACCTCCGGCATAGCAGTCATTGTCACTAACCACTAGACCAACAGGCCTGTCAATCAAAATAAGGGTACGATATATGAATTAAAAATTCAAATTAGCGTTTACCCTGACCCGATTCAAGCTAAATCTTAATCACTGAACTCCTGAAGTTTCTATATAAAAACAAGGAAAATGAATTCAAAAATCACTTTTTCCACAAATTAGAATCTCCCAAAACACGACCACATAAGCCCAAAGAATGTTCGGCGAAAGCAGAGTTCGGAACCAATTAATTTACCGGATTTGCAGTAGGTGGTTAGCCCCAAGATCATTAATTGAAGTTGAAGACCCAGTATAGATAGAACTCGATGAACCTGTTTGCGGTTCTCAATCATGGGAATAGTTTGATTTGAAACTTCATTAGTCCTTGGCGCTGATTGCAATTCGACACAGTCATAGTAACTGTCTCACTCAGGTAATTAGACCGAATGAATTCGTGGCAAAGTGGGATTGCCTTTTGCTGTTACAAGTTTCGCAATGGCTTAATTTGTAGTCTTGAGAATATTCGAGATTGTGGAATTATGGAGTAATTTTGAGAACTGGTTCTGTGGCGAAAATAAATCATGTCTAGTGCTGTCTGCGATGCTATGCATGTAGCGACAATGTTGTTAGTCCATGAACAATTTCATGAAAATCATCGTGTAGTTAGTAGTAACCATCATTTAGTTATAAATTTGTGTGTTATTCAAATAAAAATTCACATATATCAGCTAATGAACTGAACCTATTTTGTGCAGCCGTGAGACATATTGTTGTTGTTGTTTTCTTTAATGTTTAATTTAAGTTTTCAATAGTTGTTTGTTCATTATTTGCAAAATAAACATAAAATTTTTCTTTTAACACATAGTTTTTTAAATTATTACCCTGCGATAATTGCTCAACCTCTGTACCATCCGTTTCGTTATTTTTAGAAGATTTAATGTCACGTCATAAAACGACCGGAGACGTTTTTTCTTTCAAGATTCAGTTTTCAAACTTTTTGTAGTTTTGTGACTTTCTGTGACTTCTGGCGGTTAAGACGTGAAGATTGCATCCCCATCAGGCTTTCTGCCAACTCCTTCGCTAACAATACTACTTTGCCGAATGTAGTGGCTGTTTCCCATGCCTTCTTGGTTTGTACCCAATGCCTGGACCAAAGCTAGACGTGAAAGGTCGCCGCGACCGATTGCCTTTATGAGGACACGGAAGTGCTCCACCGAGGCGAGGCAGGACTTCACCGCATGCTCTACTGTTCTCCGTCAAATCCGAAAAAGGAACATCCCAAAAGAAAGGTGTTCAGTACCTGTATCAAACGTAAAAGGTTATCGTGGCACCGTTCTAACCACTCTTCGAAAAGTTATATGTAGTCTTATTGATTGTATATGAAACCTGCCTGCATATATTTTCCACAATATAAATCGGGAACATTACAAGTTTTCATTGATAAATTTCGAACACTTTAACATGCAAGCATACTTGATTTCCTACGTTTCTGCGAGTTATAAGCAGGCGGATTTGGGACTATGCAGTAAAATAGTTTCAATCTCAGTGCATGTGTCAAAAAAAAGTAAACAAAGTTTTTCTTCGACTTTACATAGGACGTCGTGGAACCTATTTCCTCTTCCAAAGTTTTCTCATTTTCTCCTATTTGAATAAGTCCAACCTCTTTTCATTAGAATCCGTAGAATTCCATTCAAACATGAATCAGAACTTTCAGTTGATTTTCACTCAAAGTCCATTAGAAAACTTTGTGATAAAGACAAAGAGACCCGGATTAGCGGAAGTCCACATTAATATTCCGGGGCTAAGCTGAACCTAACTGACTAAATCGAGAGCTAGTGATGTAATCCTCGGTGGTTGGCAAACTCAGCGAAATCCACCTATAGCAAGATTAATTGAATTAACTCCAGTCAGAACTGATGCAGTGCAGATGGGTATAATTTTGGATTCAATTAAAAAGTTAATTTTGATTGAGAGTAAAAGTACGAAGTAGGGTAGAGCGGTACGAATATTGAATTTGGATAGTTTATATTACCTGTACCATTTAATGATCAAATTGAGCGATTTGACCGCATTGTTCTTAATGGGAAACTAGCTGTCACCAGCGAGAAATTAGCACTTTTCACCTGTATAAGTACAGCTTATGCAAGTCTGTCTATTAATTTTTAATTGTTGATAGGTTTGCGCTTGACCACTATTTTACCTGATAGAAAGCGACGATGTGGTCGACGATGGAACACGCTTGCCTAGAAGTAACCTATTCATTCTTGACTTAGAGATCTAGGATAAACTAAACCAGGACCATTTCATCCAAATCCGTTCAGATGTTAGAAGCGTGAAGGAATAACAAACAAACATACTTAAACACGTACAAACTTTCACTTTCATAATATTATTGTGATCATGAGCAAGCTTCAAACTAGATTTATCAAATTCATCAACATTTATTATCTTAATCAGATTTAAATTTTACAATTTATCTATAAGCTTATTATTTCTTATGAAATTATAAAAATCTTACATTAAAATATTTCGGGAACAAGGAAACGTTCAAAAATTGGCCTTACGCCTTTGGTCTTGAGAACTAATATTGGGAAGGAGCCATAAGAGTCAGTCAACAGAACCGGCCCAGCGAATCCAATCAATGAAGAGATTAATGAAATTAGTCTGGCACCGAAGCTGATTCCGTGAAACTTAGCTGTGGTGATCTTCGGAACTAACTAATGGTGGATGCTCAAGGAAATAGCTGACGTCTGTCTTGTAAAACATGGGATAGGGAAATCAGTTTGTATTTGCTTTTTGCTTCAAGATTTTTTGTTTCATATTCTTTAACAATACATAAAAAATAACCTGTAAACCTTAAAAAAATTGATGGATGGGAGACGCACATGAACCGTTCATTGTGGCAACACTTTGGAAAGGCCTACGTCCAACAGTGGACATCTATCAGCTGAAATAATGATGATGATAAAACCTTAAAAAATATTAACGTTATATAATTTATTATTAGTTTAGTGTTATTAATACCTATCTTTAATGTTAGTTATAGCTATAATATTATTACTTTATATTTTTTTTTGTCCATCAGGTATTTTTATAAAAACCTCTTGTTAGAGTATAAATCTTCAATTTCTTCCATTTTTCTACTGCTAGGTACATATATACAACAATATAATCCGTCGTCGAAGTATTCTTTCACATTGCTGTCATCCGGCACTGGCAGCATTACCACGTTGAACGGCAATACTACTTCAAGATCATATTTATATTCCGGTGTGCATGCACCTTTTTTTATTAAAATTCCAACTGTGATCAACAATTTTGTGTACGAAAAATTATTTTAGCAAGAGAAATTGTGGATCAATATCCTTTTAGCGAGTTTAATCCGCTTTGAAAAAGAGTTTTAAAACATGGAATATATTATTATTTTCTGATCGACATTTTGGTACCGCCACAGTTTTCAACATAAAATACTTTAAAACTCGAATCTATAAAGCTTATTATAATTTATGAGTTAAAATATTTTCAGTTTTTACTTCAATTTGCTTTCGGATTTATCAATTTGACTCCTACTACGAAAGCTTTATATATTTCTTTTACATTCATTAAAATTAATGAAAAGCCTTTTAAGTGTTTATAGCTGGGGAAACGAATTTCATTTTGCATTTTGCGGAAGTACTTTAAAGATTTTGTTATCACAAATTTCATCTTTCTCTTTATTTTAATATTTTATATCAAAATCGTATTCACTAAGTAAAGGCTTTTAGTATATATGCTTTTGAAAAACCTTTCATTTATTGTTGTTCTTGTTTTTATTGTGTGTGTGAACGAGCCTTCAATAACAAACCGTCAGTTTTCGTTTAATAGTAAATAAAAAATATAGAATAGAATAGAATAGAATAAACTTTATTGTACACCAAAATAGTAACAATTTCACAGAAACTTAAACCTATGTGCACAGCGGCGGTCTTATCGCTGAAAGCGATGTCTTCCAGACAACCTTGGGATGGAATATAAGAACTTAAGAGAGATAGGTAATGTTCTTTGATATATTTTATATATTCAATGTATTAACAAATTAATTCATTAAACCCCAAGCGAACGCCGGCGTTCGCGCACCTATTGTGTTTCAATTGTGTCTGTCATTATCAAGATTGAAAGGTTAAAATATAAAACAATAAAAATAACTACCATCGTTTTGCTATTGATGGTGTACCACGAATTACGAGTACTATCGTATATCTAGATGATGCAATGAAAGTGCTATAAACTATTATTAATATATCTAACCCATATTGTCCCACTACTGGGCAAAGGCCTACATTCCTTCCAATGTTCCTGGTTTTGAGTCACTTCTTTCCAATTCCCAAGGAAAACATCCAAGTCGTCTCATCATCTCCTTCTTGGTCTGCCGCGACCCCTTAGATATTTAATGAAATTGATATTAGTAAAGACACAAACTGTATTTATATGCAAACACTGTACACATAAATTGACTATTCGTATTCCACTTAGGCACCTCAAGGAAAACTTCGGCAGTTTAAATTAGAAAACGAAGGCATGACTACTGTTTAAAGTTGAAATGGGCTCTAAGATTGTTCAGGAACAATTCCCAAACACATTAGTGGCAATCGATGTTACCACTTAGTAAAACTACTGAGGAACTTATGTAGCGTTTACATAAGTTCGCCTACCATCGCCCGAACTTCAGAGAGCTGTTTGTAATGACTTCTATCGCTGATGGCACTTAAATTTGAGTTTCATTATATTTTTATCTCCTTAGATCTTTTTTGATCGAATTTTACTTCACTCTAGGATATTAAATAGCTTTAGATATTTCGTTTGCAGTGGATTAAGAGGATCCTTCTCCACTCGCCTATCGTCAACACCGAACATGGTTCAAAAGCTTGTTGCTTCATCTAACGCAATCCAACGCGGTGTTTAATGAAGAGGCAATGCAAAAAAAGAGAGATAACGCCTGTAAATTCTGTTGGCATTTGGTAATTCTGTAATACGTGTTTTTTTTTAACCCTTAAAAGTTTTTCAGAAAAAAATTCTCGTCAATCGAATCTCAATAAAATGTGCAAGGCTTCTATTGATATACTTTTTTTTTAATTTTAATATATGAGTACATTATAGAGGTCTAAAGTTTTTATTTTATGTACACAGGCAAAGCTGCGGGCAAAAGCTAGTAGTGAATATTTTGCATTATATCCTCATCCATTCATCTGTGACTAAAGGGATAGATGTCGCCCGCGTCCTATCGTCATTCTCAAGTCACTACACACGTTCGGAACTTATTATTAAAGTGTGCCTTTCCTTATAGTTCTTTTTCTTTGACTCAGGACGCAGTTGTCGATATGAGGAAAATACGTTCTTATAACAAAATACTCTGTAAGTATCGAATTTTTTTGTCATTTTTTCTTAGAATTTATAAGACTCTCAAACGATGGATTCGAAGAAATTATCCCTTTGAAACGTTTCTTACCAGTAGAAGTTATTACTTCGACCTTTTAAAATCAAAGCTGGCTCTTATATCAAACTAGCTTTTGCCCGCGGCTTTGCCCGTGCACATAAAATATAGCCTATGTCAGTCGGGAATAATGAAGCTTTTGACTAAATTTTAGCAATCGGAGCAGCTCTTTTAGAGATTACCTCCTACAAACAAAGAAACAAACTTTACCTATTACCTGTTATATGTAATATAAATATTTATATTATATAGAAATCATGACGAAAGATTCTGCAATAATATGCGTAATATGAAAACAGCGAAATAAAGATTCCTATTATTATATTTTATAGTGGAAAGAAAGCATAAAGATATAAATATTATCAGGTTGAATTTAGTATGAATTTTGCGCAAAGGATGAGATAATGACAAATAATCCAGTTACAGAAAGCCCCGGATATCAGGATAAGGAAGAAAGAGCAACGCAACACAACGCAGAATTCACGTAACAAAGGGAGATGAATATTGAGTGAATATAAAAAAGGAACTTTGACAGGGCATCTCTATCAATCACTCTATATCGTAAAAGAAGGCACTTAGTACAGTACTTTTTTTGTCTCTGGCTTATTCCCGTGATCAATCTTGAAATATAGATTGATCGGTTTTTGTGTTCTCCGAAAAAAAGCAGTGCTTCTTTCGCCTTTTGTATATTTTTATCAGATCTTTTTTTTTTGTATTTTATCTATCTTTTGGGGATTTCTTTTTACAAACTTATTCGCTACTGTATATACACGTTTCATGTAAGAGTAGTTTATATCAAGTGAGTCTTCGTTTCAAGGTGTGGAAAATTACAGCGTTTGCTTGAAGTTAGAATTCACAAAGTTATTTTATTAGTGTTTGTTCGCAACTGCTCAAGTAATCTAGCTTATGCTGTGTTTCTAAGGACTTGAAATTATGTTCTTGTAAGTAACATTATTAAGCTTTTTATAATGATATTATATCATATCATATTTTCCTGATATAGAGCAGCTAGCAGTTATGAAAATTTTCTTGAAAATACTATAAAATGGTTTTTCTTATATATGAAATTATCCCATGACTTCTTCCGGTCTAGGGCGGAGCGGGAGAGCAAGTCAGACTAATACTGACTATATCCCCACTCCTATGTTCCTTCTCTTCCTTCTTTCCAGGGCCCCAGAGTTCCCTTCGCACAAACCATGGTCCCAGCAGGCTTCGACCCTGCTGGTCCCCTACGGTTTGCTGAAATCTCATTGAGGCATAATTAAGGGGTCTTCTTCTTCTTCTTCTTCTTCCTGCCCTTGTCCCATTTTATTTGGGGTCGGCGCAACACGTTTTTAATTATTAAGGGGTCTAAAATTTGAAAATACTTTACAATATTATTGACCGGAATCTTGGAATTAGGATATCTATATCTACTCTTTTACACTAATTTAATAAAGAGGTAGTTTGATTTTTGTTTGTAGGAGGTAATTCTGTGAAAGTACTGGTCGAATTGCTAAAATTTTACACCGATAGAAAGCTGCTTTATTTTTGAGTGACCTAGGCGATAACTTATGTACGTGGGCGAAGCCGCGGGCAAATGCTAGTTAAGAATAAAGATACGCTCCAACTCTATACAAATGCTCGAATAGATATCAGCTTCTGTTTTTATACGGCTCAGTGGCTTGCCAACTACGAACAGACTAGATCCGTACGCTAAGTTGAAAACTTCTCTCCGTGATTTCGCAATAAAACACATTTATTGTTGTTTTATGAGCAAAATCTGCGTTTTATACTGTCGCGTCATTATTTTGCCTTGTTATTGTTATGGAGGTCATATTTTTTGAGGTTATGTACCATGCTTATGATGTCTTTGAATATTAAATTGGAGTATGGTTGTTATGTGGCAATGGCTTATGTTGATGAAAGAATTCTCAAAAAACGGGGCAAGTGCGAGTCGGACTCGTGCACTGAGGGTTTCGCATAAACTTACCTATGTACAACAGTTCTATTCCCGAATGGAATATTATAATATAATATTCCACAACTATCACACAACGCCGTCTAGTCTCAAGCTAAGCAGAGCTTGTGTTATGAGTACTAGACAACTGATAAACATACTTATATATTTCTAAATACATACATAATATTATAGATTAATTACACCCAGACACTGAACAAATGATCGTGCTCATCACACAAACATTTGTCCTGGGTGGGAATTGAACCCACGACCTCCGGCATAGCAGTCAGGACCACTAACCACTTGACCAACAGGCCTGTCAATCTCGAAGGAATCTCGAAGGCTTTATCGAATCGTACGAAAGTTTTTTTTTTTTGTGACGTTACAGGTTTGTTTCAGAGTAATTTCTGTACCTGTGCTTTAAGAAGTATAAGCCTTTAACCTTGCTTTAAGTTTTTTCTGAATTTATATTATTAGATACTATCTTTTCAACTTTAACTTTTTCAAACTGCAAACTGAATTACTTTACTATAGGTTTTCTAGCCTGTAATACGCTGTTCCCGCGCGTCTCAAGGAGTTGTCAGCAACAGCAGGGGCCCAGCCGGGTCGAACTGGGGCCTACGCCTACTGAGGCCAGGGTTATCCGAAAGGGCGCTCGAGCCCCAGTATGAAGGCTTGAAGGAACGGGATGGGTTTTTTAGTCAGTAAGAGTCTGACACGATCTCCCGCTCCGCCCAAGAGCGTCGGGGTTGTCATTAGATGATTTTTCCAATCGAAAAAAAAAAGCGTGTAATAAATGAATTTATTATTATTATGCCAAATTTTAGGATTCAGGTTCAAAGGCAAATATTCGAAATACTTGTATTTTTTTGCGACATAAATGTCCGTATTTCTTTCATAGCTCTAAGGAACTGTAGACCTAAATATACAATTTTCTCCACGGGTTTTTGACATAAAAAGGTCTTGACAGATAGATAGACAGACGGACAACAAAGTGATCCTGAAAAGGTTCCGTTTTCGTCCTTTTGAGGTAGGTACGGAACCCTAAAAATGAGCTCGGAGAATTACTTATTTTCTTGGTAAATCTTCCAGCTTAGTTTTCTCCTTGGCATAGATAGCTGAAGGTTTTCACTAGAACACTTGATTAGCATAAAGCTAAGCGTCTTCGAGCTGTTCCATGAAGATGTCTACCCAGCTCCTTTATTCCCAGAATTTCTATTACAATTTGTTATTCTTATAAGGTAGGTATTGTGTCTTCCATGTAATAACATTCTATTGTTATTACAAAGAAAACACAATTATCCTTAATATCTTTGTAGGCTTCATAGTTTCATGAAATTCTTTTAAAGGGCAAGTTAATATTATCTCTTTTCATTTTTTTGCCTCCTACAAAAACAGATACCAAATGGAGACTTTAGTGAATTTGTGCGTAAATTAATTTCTTTCACAAGCTGTAAGTAAAG
The DNA here is from genome assembly GCA_929112965.1 of Mythimna albipuncta. Taxonomy (NCBI): domain Eukaryota; kingdom Metazoa; phylum Arthropoda; class Insecta; order Lepidoptera; family Noctuidae; genus Mythimna; species Mythimna albipuncta. Next base: position 18,437,736 of record OV815969.1, read on the forward strand.
CCTCAGATCTATTTGGGGACAAGTTGTCCTCCCACACGATGTGCAACTCTGTCAAATAGTTCAACTACATGTCACGTATCGCTTGAATGCATTGCAAAACGTTGGGGACAAAATGCGACTGGGCAACATTCCAGTGTTACACAGATTGAGCGTTACAGCACAAAATAGACAGGTACAGAAGACAGTCTCATGTATGTACTTCACTTTTTATACCTACGCTCGGTGGACGCACACTAATGAGCGTTTGAGCCGGAATTGTTCGACGAGTGATCCGAGACGCGACCGAGACATCGTGTCTGTGAGCGGTGTCTTTGTGTGCGTTGCTCGAGCGCGCTTTGTATGTAGATTGACTTCTGTACCTATCTATTTTGTAGTTACGGGCCATAACATGACGACGCGTAAAGTTCAACAAGTGCCTCCAAGAGATGTCAGCAAAACCGTAGGGGAACAGTACTAAAACCTACTCAGGACTATGGACCGACTCCTGAAAGGGTTACACGTGATCCTAAAACGCAAAGACAAAATTTTGAGTGTAGTTTTAGTTAGTAAAAATTTGACACTCCCTCCTGTTCCACCCTATAGTGGGAGAAGTCGATAGACGATAAACAACACCCACCAAAAACGCCTGCCAGAGGGTCATGGCAATTCGGATGGTGCGGGGATACCGCACGATACGATTTCCCGCGAAGCGCCGAGCCTTCTGGCTGGCCTACCACCGTGGGATCTGGAGGCAACAGTCCTTGCACACATGCACGACATGCGCGTGGAGATGCAACGCCGGGGTGAAAGTCCTCTGCCGCGACAGGTCGCGGCATGGCAGACAGAGCTCCGGCGGGATCTCATGGTGGAATGGCGTCAGCGACTATCGCAACCCAGTGCTGGGCACGCCACAATTATGGCCTCTTTGAGGCGTGGCTGGAAAGACCTCACGGCGTCCTTACCTTCCGCATGACACAGGTCCTCACCGGAAATGGCAAGTTCGGGAGGTTCCTGTTCCAAATTAAAGCGGAAGTGACGCCCGGGTGTCGCCACTGTGCGGAACACCCGGAGGACACGGTGGAGCACACAATCGCGGTGTGCCCTGCTTGGGTGGAGCATCGCCGTGCCCTCGTGGGGGTGATCGGCGGCGGAGACCTCTCGCGCCGGGCCTTGGTCGAGGCCATGGTCCGGAGCGAGGAGGAGTGGCAGGCGGTCGCCGACTTCTGCGAAGCAGTAATGCTCGCTAAGGAGGAGGCCGACCGCATCAGGCAACGGCGCTCTCGCCGCCGCCGGGATTCCGATCCCGATTTCCAGCCACCGTAGGCGCGGGCTTGCGGACAGTGAGCAATGGGCAGCTCGCTGTCCGGCCGTCCGGTAACTGTCCGGACCGAGCCCAAGTCGTTGACGGCGCGCTGTTCTCGCGCGCCTCAAGGAGTTGTCAGCAACAGCAGGGACCCAGCCGGGTCAAAGTCTACTGGGGCCAGGGTTATCCGAAAGGGCGCTCGAGCCCCGGTATGAAGGCTTGAAGGAACGGGATGGGTTTTTTTAGTCAGTAAGAGTCTGACACTATCTCCCGCTCCGCCCAAGAGCGGGGGTTGTCATAAGATGATTTTTCCAACCGAAAAAAAAAAAAAAAAATTGGTCTCTGAACTTGATAGTTCAACAGTTAGGTACTTAGTATTTTTATTAAATCCATCTGACCACAAAATAGATAGGTACAGAAGTCAATCTACACACAAAGCGCGCTCGAGCAACGCAGACATGGACACCACTCACGGACACGATATCACGGAGTGCCTCGGCCCGCTCGTCGAACAGTTCCGGTTCAAACGCTCATTAGTGTGCGTCCATCGAGCGTAGGTATAAAAACTGAAGTACATACATGAGATTGTCTTCTGTACCTATCTATTTTATGGTCAGACTAACGAATACCTACCTCCGCAAAATAATAATCTAAATAAAAAACCACATAAAAAAATAAGCTCGCACCGTAAAAAAGCAAAACCTAGCCATTATTTATAAGATTTACGCCATTCAATAGTGGGAAAGCGAAATAAACATCATCGACTTTCTATTTATGGCTAAAGCCGGGTAAACAACTACATAAATACTGTAAATGTCGCAGGAAAACTTCGCTTTCAATATTTTTGCGTCAAAAAATATTTTTTTCACGAAATCTCTTGGACTTTAACAAAACGCCGGATTGTTAGAATTGAATAGAGATTTTTATGATCGTACATACGTATCAAGGTTTTACAAAAACGCAGTTTTTTTTTTGTCAGTTACTCTGTTGGACATAGGCCTCCTCAAAGTGTTCGTCACTGTAGAACCTCAATGTCTTTCGGCTGAAATAATGATGATAATTATGATAATGATGATGATAATGATAATGATCAAATACTCATAGATAACTAGAATATATATGAATACATCAGTTTTCATATTTATTGGACATTTGAGTTATAACCAACCAGAATTATGATATTATGAATTGAAATTCAAATGCTACATATTTTAAGTGAACTACTATAGTTTTAAACGAGAAATAAAATTCTTAAAGCCTTTATTATAATAATACTTAAAAGATGTAACACACTATGACACAACAGATTAATACTGAGAATTTCCCGAAGGAAATTCCTATAAGAATCTTATTGTCATACTGACTTCTTATATGTTCATAAAGGCTTTTGTAATCATAATATTGCTAGGTACTATTTTCTGTCAGCGGTTTCGCCCACGTTATAGTCAAATATTATTCCAAGGGGACATACACCCACGATAAAAATCCAAGTATCCTATGTGTTATTCCAGAACATGGTCTACCCATGTGCCAAATTGTATACAAATCCATTCATCCGTTTAATCGTGAAGTATTAACAAACATACACTCACTCAGATACCTGGAAACCCGATGGTGGCGCGTTCCGAGGGCCGTGAAAAACCACAGCATTGGATGTGTGCAGTGTCACCTGGAGTCCCGACTGCAGGATCCTGTCCACGACTGTCGTAACCCCCGGTTTTGCTAGCTCGACCGTCGCCTAGTACGACTCTCCCTACGCCGAGACCAGTGTATCGTCTGCGTACTGACCCCGTCAGGGAGATCCCTCAAGGAGATGTCAACAAATCGTAGGAGCACAGCAGAGTCGAAGCCTAGTAAAGCCTGGGTTAAATAAAAATTAACCCTCGAGAATCCAAACCCAAAGCAAAGAAGGAACAAACGAGCAGATTTTAGTCAGTAAAAATCTGACACACCTTCTTGCTTTGCCCAAGAGCGGGAGATGTAATTAGATGATTTTGTACCTAAAAAAAAACACCCATAAACATTTTTTTTTAATTAGTAAATCTAAGAACTTTGAGAAAAAACATTGTTTCATTTTATTCTACAACATTCATACAATGGTGGTTTGAAGCACATAAACAAGCGTAATAAGAAGGAATAATGTCACTTGGAGAACTCCTAAAGTATTCATAGTACTTATTACAATAAAGGAGAATGGACGGAGAATGGAAGGGAAGACATTAAAAGTCACGGTATAAACACGACTGCGGTAATAGTACTTTTATATTTTTTCATAAGTTGACTTCTGAGTATTACAGCTTTTGTTGCGTGATGTATCTAAACTTAATGCTGGTGACTTATTCAATATACTTATTTTTTGTTATAAGCTAATAAAATGCATGAGTACCTACTTTTATAGTACTCTTTCTTAATTAATTATATATTTAAAATGCATTTTTGCAGAGTTCCCCTCTAGTAGCCAATAAATTATTATGAGTTAATTTTATATCATCTAATCGTAATTATCAAAAAAATTATAGTAACAATTATAAGTAATGAATTCTAACGTACCTACGCTTAACTTCCCTCCTATTATAGATACAGTCTATAAACTTTCCTCAGGATGATTTCCTTATTGATCTAAATCAATCCATTCTTCCTCTTCACATTACCATAAAATCACACCATGATTATAAGCAACTAAACGACTTATACTCTGGAAACGATGAGCTAAAGAATAATTATGGGCGCCTTAAATTAAAAAAAAAGTCATGAAAACTCCCGTCCCTATCTCGGAGGGATTGCGCGTAAATACTTTTAAGGGAATTTAAATTTGAATCAATCTCATTAAAACTGACGACATTTACGAACTCTTACGAAACTTCGCCCGTGTATTTTATTTAAAATTTGCCCTTTAAACTTTCGCAAAAAAAAAAGCCGAAAACTCTACACAAGCATAAGCCTCCGATGAAATTCATTGTTTAATTAGGATTGTGAGTAAGTGAGCTCTAATTGCCTCGGAATTAGCACTGAGGTTGTTGTGGGTGTAAAAAGGCCTTCCTTTTATGTCTCAAAAGCACATAAATATGGTTAATTAGCATAATTGTTATATGCCACTTATTTTTCATCAAAGAGTTCAGCGGACCAAGTAAGGGCTAAAAATTCTCTCAACAGTAAACCGAATTAAGCTCAATTTATATCGCGTAGCCTGAAGGCCAGCCAGTATTTCTGTAAGGGCCTTTACGCAAGAGTGCTACCGGTTTTTGGGTCGTTTGTAATTATAATTAGCTTTTTTGATGTCATATTATTATGTTTACATGCGAGTGTAAGGTTGGGGTCGAATTGAAGCTTATTACAGCTTAAATACAATGGGCCGCAAAAATCCGGGTCACTAATAGAAAGTGTAATTGCTTCTGAAAAGAAGTACAGAAAGGTAACACAAGTACTTTTTTCTTTATAACACGTATTTCGAGATGAATTTCCACTATCAATATCATGAAACGTTTCCGTTTATGTGGTTGTAATTGTTATTGTTCGAATCTTTGTAAATAATTGGTTACTGATATAGTAATATAAAGGTATATCTTGTTTAAAGGAAGGAGGATAAAGGAGTATATAAGATGAATTCGTGAAGCAACGTATTAGAGATGTCTGACTACTTAATAAAGAAACACTTTTAACTTAAGACAATAAATATACTCAACATGTCTTATCCTTAAAAAATAATTTAAAGTTATTTCAATGCCCGTATCACTTTATTAAGATGATGTGATATTCTATGAGCTTAATTGATATAGTATTGGTTTATGTTTGACGATTTTTTTTAATTGAGATAATCTAGTGCTTGACTGTGATCCCACCTGACGGTAAGTAGCGATGCAAGCTTTGATGGTGGTGGGTTTGGTGTTGGTGGTGGTGGTGGTGGGGATTTGGTGGTGGTGGTGATGGTGGAGCTGGAAAACGTTGTGTAACGTATTTACCGAACTTATCCCATGATTTTCCTATTAGATTCAAGTCTGTGCTGACTACCCTATACAAACGTTTCGAATATATGTTTTGACCAAATAAACACTACCTGGGTGCAAATTATCGTGCATAAAAATGGAATTTACATTCATATACACCAAGAAGCACTAGCGAAAGCAGTCCGTTTCTATCTCAACTAATTCTGTACTTTGTTTAAAAATATACCAGTCGATACCATTATTGCCTTTTCACGCTGATTGATAACGTTTTTCTGGTCGTCTAAACACACATCGTCTTCTATCGTGTATAAATAAACAAAATTTAAACACATCAGAGAACAAAACTTTAGACCAATAATATCATCATCTGACCATTGAACTTGTTCTCGAGCAGACAATAACTTGAAAACTTGATGTTGTCTGAGCAGTTTTAAGACATTTGCTAGCTTATAAGACTTTCTATCAGGTTTTCGAAATAATTTTAGGACTGTATCAAAGCTCACATTGTTTCACTAAATTTCTTTAAGGCTTGTTTGAACTTAAACAGCCGTGTCAATTTTCTAATATTGTTCTAGATCTTTAACTATATTCTGGTCTCCAGATGTTCATGCTAGTTTCTTTGTACCGTAGATAAAGATACCTGTAAACTATTCTAACAGTACTATGCCACATACCATGGTATGACTCAGTGCATATTCTTTAGGTGTTAGCCACATGATATTGTAAAGAATACTGTGATCATTCCAACAAATTGTTTGTAATTGCAGCTAACTTCAGTTTCACGAATTTTCGTCTTATGTATTTAACAGACAATCACAGTTTCTATTAATGACCACCAGTAAAATCGGCAAAGTCTATTATATCTTTTCAAATTAAACATCTTTTGAGGTTTGTCATTAGCATTACTAATCTTATAACATTATAATGTGTACGCTCTATGTAGACCACTAGATTGTTATCTCAAAAATAACGATTAACGGAGACATTGTTTCCATGTGAACCGGTATTTTTGTAGCCCAGTGTCATCATCGTTCTTCAAAAAGATGTTAGCAAAGTGCAGGGATCCAGCAGGGCCGTTGCCCGCTAGCTAGGACCGCGAGGAATTTCTGCAAAGGTAACCCGTAGTCCAGAACGCAAAAGACAACTGAAAGATCTCTCTTAAGTTCCTGTGTCCCCTAGATGGGGCAGAGGACGTCCACCATGCGCCGCCATCCCGTCCGGCCTTGAGCTTCGCGTTTCATTTCGCTCCAGGTCTTCCCAATGTTCTTCGCCTCCGGATGACCGTTCGTCGCCAGGTCTGCTTAGGGCGACCACGTTTACGCTTTCCTTCTTTTCAGACTTTTACTGACTTAAACACCCTCTGTGTCCACACAGAGCAGGAGAAGTCATTGGATGATTTCCAATATTAAAAAAAGTGTCATCATCTTCATCACCATCATTTCAGCTGAAGGACGTCCTCTATTGTACTTTGTTTAAAGATATTCCAGCCGATACCATTATTGCCTTTTCACGCTGATTGATAACAATTTTCTGGTCGTCTAAATAATCATCATCTCCTGTCGTGTGTAAATAAACAAAATTTTAATACACCAAAGAACACAACTCTAGACCAATATTATCTTCTGACCTGATCTGAAGTCTCACCTCAGTGTATCTTCACGAATTATATTCTTTTCATTTACCTACGAAATAATTCTGATTTGCAATTTAATAATTCACAAACATATTCAGATACACTGACAACAAATGTTACTCAATATAAATGTCCATTCCAAAAAAATTCAATAATCTCAAAACTAAAAAGAACACAAAAATACATACAATATACCTACTTACAGAACCTAAGAATACCCGAATACGATATTCATTGGAGCGCAAACTAATCGCCGATCCACTGAATTGTGAATGTTATTATTTAAAAACTGGGCAAGTGCGAGTCGGACTTACGCCCTGGGGGTTCCGTACAAACTTACCCATGTAAATAGTTCAATTCTGGAATGGAATTTCGGAGGATTTTTCCGAATGGCAAATTAAAAATAATTGTAATGTAACATTAAATTTACAGTTTTTAGATTTATTCCTATACTTGTGCTATAAGACTGCTTTTTCTAGCCAAATTTCAGGGTTCTGGGTCACCGGGAAGTACCTTATGAATTTTGATTTCCTCGAGTGTCGAAATGTATGTTTTTTGCCACATAAATCAAAGTATCTTTTTTTTTTTGTTAACCTATAAGTTTGATTTTATTACAGCTTAAAGAGTCTGCAGACTTGAGTATTTAGTTTTAATTTCAACTCGATACTTCCACGCAGACGAACGGACGGACAACAAAGTGATCCTATTAAGGTTTCCGTCTTTTCCTTTTGAGCTACGGAACCCTAAAGTTCCCTTTACTACAGTATCTAAGCATGTTTCAAGGGACATGATCAAGGAACAATAGAAAACAAATGAGGTGTGAGTTATTCACTGCTCACTGCGTAATGGGCTGGGGTGGGTCCGATCAGCAAAGGGAAGGGATATACGCCTTTTAATCTAAATTTATATATTCCGAGGGAAAATAGGTAAATAAAATTATGAGAATTATATTGGATGGAGAAAGAAAAGATAATGTGAAAGGAGGCAAGCTCAAAATAACCTCATTAAGAAATATAGCATTGCCGTTTTGCGCGGATGTGACGCATATCCTACTTACGTGCTATTTTAAGACAATATTGTTATTTGTTTTATGTTAAGGTATGCTTGACGCAAATAAACTCTTTTTCTTTTCTTTCTTTCTTCTTTAATAGCAGCAGCATAATCAGCCTGATGTTCCCATTACTGTTGGGACTAAGACCTCTACTCTAAGTGAATGGGCCGTAATCTACCACGCGGGAACAGTGTGGTTTGAATTTGCCTGGCTGGGTTTGAATCCACGACCTACAACTCGTTAGTTGGAGCAACTAATACTCGGCCGCTACTGCTCTTAATAAGAAATATCTGTGAGTTTAATAAAATGCATATAACCTGTTGAAATAATCTCTTTTTGGTCGTTTTACTCTTACCAAAGTAGTCGTGATTATCAGCAAGGTAGCTCTTCGAAAGCTATCAGGGTACGCCATACGAATACGCATTCATTCGGGCGCACTCGTTCAATTCTCAAGAACTAATATAAAAGAAATTTAAGAATATCTTCATCAACGATGAAGTTATAAATCTTTCATCACCGCTGCTCTGAAAACGGTGAAGGAAAACATCGTGAGGAAACCGGCATAGACTAGAACCAAAAAATCGAAGATGTGTCATCCACCAACCCGCACTGGGCCCGCGTAGTGGATTAGAGACCATCCCCTCTCCTAGAGAGGAGTCCCAGAAGTGGGAACATTATAAGGCTGATTGTGTTGTGTATGTGTCACTCCAGAAGTTTTCGGCCCCATCGACTAACTGCTCAACGAGCATTGTGTCCTTCTCACTACTAGTATAGTTCTACAATAAGGTAGTTTTCAGGGTCAAAATAATTACATTTTATTTAGTCCGTACTTTAGATTATAAAAAAATATTGGACACGTATTTTTTCTTTTTTTGATTAAACAAAAAATAACAAAGATATAGCCCATTAAAGTTACGTGTGACGTTACCCCGTGCGAAAAAATGCAGCACGCCGTTACGTTACACGTAACTTTAATGGGCTATATCTTTGTCATTTTGGGTTTAATTTACAAATAAAAAAATACGTGTCATACTTTGACGATTCTTCACTTATCTATTTACTTTATTACAGTTAATCTCTGCACTAATAGTTGAAACCAATACGCGCAGAGTTATTATTATATTACAATATAACAAAAAAATAAATAACATAAATCACATTATCAGTATCATCATCTTGAATTTTGATGGTAGATTACACCCCATAAAATAAATTACTTATAAAGTAACAAAAGTAACTTATCAAGAAACTTAAGTACCCACTTCACTTAAGAGAGACATAAAATAACTGAAATAAACATCTGAACTAAGAGAGATTTCATATCTCAGTTAAACCAGTCCTCACAAAGGTACTTGGTTTTGTCTCGCTCGATTATTTTGCAACTTAAATTGAAGTTTGAGTTACTTTAACTTGGGCTTGAGATTACCTATGCAATGAAACGAGGAGAGGAATAGCTGGTTTATATTATGAGTTAAGAGTTTAACTAGATATCTTGTTAGCTAGATTTTAATTAAGAATAATTTTAAGTTTGACCTTTTGAGTACCGTAATTAGAGACACAATAGAAAGACAATGAGAGACCAAACGCCGACCGATTGCTTGAAGTTTAATGAATTAAAATATATTAGTTAAGAGATAAATGTAGATAAAGCTAAGTCAACTGTCATCATTTTAGCCCAAAAACGTTTCCTATGTATCAACACTACGACTAATCTTATGCGTCTCGTATCCATTAGATTCCTGCAATCTTCACCAGGTCATCGAACTACCTTGTGGAAGACCTTTTTTTTGGGAAAATCATCAATGACAACCCCTGCTCTTGGGCGGAGCGGGAGATAGGGTCAAACTCTTACTGACTAAAAACCCACCCCGTTCCTTCTAGCCTTCATACCGGGGCTCGAGTTTTCTTTCGAAACTAACCCTGACCCCGGTAGGCTTCGACCTAGTGGAGCCCACAGAGAGCTACCCATTGCTCACTGCCCGCGCCTACGGTGGCCGGAAATCGGGATCGGAATCCCGACGGTGGCTGCAGCGCTGTGAGCGCCGCCGTTGCCTGATGCAGTCGGCCTCCTCCTTTGCGAGCATTACTGCTTCACAGAAGTCGGCGACCGCCTGCCACTCCTCTTCGCTCTGAACCATGACCTGAACCAAGGCCCGGCGCGAGGGGTCTCCGCGGCCGAACACCCCTACGAGGGCACGTCGATGCTCCGCCCAAGCAGGGTACACCTCGACTGTATGCTCCACCGTGTCCTCCGGGCGTTCGGCACAGTGGCGACACCCGGGCGTCACCACTTAAGTTTGATGATTCTTCGGGTTATTTCAGTAACCTTGTTTCTCCTACGGATGTCTTCATTCTGAATTTAATCAAGCAAGGAAACTCCAAGTAGAGGCTTCCCCATTGCCCTGATTTGGTTGCAACTTTTAATTGAATTATTCTTTCATTTTTTTCTCAAACTCATATGCTATGCTTATGTGCATTTAATTTGAAGGATATTAAGACAGACAGATCTATATTTGAATGATAATCTATATGGAATGGGCCGTATCCACCACGCGGGCCCAGTGCGGGTTGGTGAATTTCACATGTCTTCGAATGCTCAATGTCACATGTGCTCTTATGCTTTGTAAAAATCATACAAAGCACAAATCACATGGAATCACATTTCACTCGTGCATGTAGTTGTGCATAGAGTCCAGGTTTTCTGATTGCAATGTTAGCGAGTAACGTATCTTTCCCTTAATACATAAAAAATATAGATTTAAACAACTAAAAAAAACACGCTTTCATAGCATATCATATAAAGAGTAAAATAAATGAACGAAAAAGTAAAGTTACGTCCAGCAAATGCTGAGGTGGTCACCCTTTCGGTGCGGGCACGCTCGGCGTGCTTTGTACTTTTATTTAGTTTGTGTATAAATGTAACCGTTGTGCTGTGTCTGTACCGAATAAAAGTTTTTCTATTCTAAAAATATTAATATCATTGTGAAAAAAGCGTGGGGTGCTCGATTTACGAAAAATATTTCTCAAAGCGCCCCACGCTTTTTTCATCATGATATTAATAATTTTCGTTCATTTAATTTACACTTTTTACTTTGATATGCTATGAAAGCGTGTTTTTTTTTTAGTTTTTTAAATCTATATCTTTATTTTTCACTAAAAACAAAACTGATTATTGTATTGTCACCGGTCTTTGATGGGTGTGCAAAGTTTAAAGAAAATCTGATCGCCCAAAGTAGGTCAAAATCGAGCTCAAAGTCGTTGGTTACAAACATACAGGTGAAGCTAAAATAAGCGTGTTAATAATTATACTACTTTCTACATAAATAAAGATTCTATATTGCCGTAAGAGTTCCATTTCATCGCGCTATGAGTTTTCCATCTATCGGTCCGTCAGTTTCTCAATGTGGCTTTCCCATGTCGAATCCCCAAAAAAACCTATGAGATTTTCACTCCATTTAGTTTCCTTTCTTCGTAGAAAAGCGCATCGGCTTCCCTGCGCAACAATAAGTTTTATGTACAGGGTTGCAGGGTATTTGAGGGTTCCGTAGCCAATTGCCAAAAACGGAACTTTAATTATTTCATCTTGTTGGCCTCTGCAGAAATACTATGACAAATAAACTTAAATTCAACTAAAATTTAGACATTCCATCGAGACATCATCATATTTTATAATAAAATTATGAAAATAATTATGAAAAGTTTACATAAAATAAGTGAAAATTGAAAAATTTGTGCGCCTATTCAGGTAATTTTTTTGTTAGGACATTTTTTATGTAAGTACTTATAATACAATATTTTTTTACTACTTACTCATGTTTTGACTAATGAACTATAATAATAATTTCTTCAATTTTTTACAGTTCCAAAAAAGAATACTTTGCAAGCGTAAACTCTCGTCCCGAGTACGGAACCCTTCACTGTGTATGGTCCAACTTGCACTTGGCCAGTTTTTTCAATTAGTGCGGACTGACCATTGTGACTCAGACATCCCCGCGCCAAACAGATTTCTTTTGAAGTCGGTTTCCAGTAAATTTGGCACAGACCCTTAAAGCTTGTGTTCTGGTGCAAGTCTGGAGAGATTTAGTTCTAGAGAACTTATTTTATATTTTACTTGAAAAAAGGCTTAATACTGAAAATATAAAAACTTGATTGTTTTTATATTTTCAGTGTTAAGCCTTAAAAAATAATAATAATTATTAAAATACATAAATAAATGATACAAAAAATATATAAAATATAATAAATAAATAATACAAAAAAAATGTAAAATATAATAAATAAATAATACTTTATTACTGTGTGGCATGGGCTATATTATATTTTATGTTTTAATGCTGGCAGAAACTCTGGCAGAGGGTAGGTAGTTTCCAATAAAACATATACCTACAGAAAAAAAAATCATAAGCCTATTACCGCTCAAGCGTATTACTTGTACAGTTTGCGTCAAAAGCATTAAGCCAGGAGACTTGAAAGCTTTTTTTCTATTCAATGATAATAATAGCCAGTCTAGTGGAAGTTATTACGGGAAATATTCTGGAACATTCTACGATCAGATAAAGTTGTATGGAACTTCATGGTAAGGAACATGAGTGTCTTCATTTCAAGGATATTTTGGTGTTGTGTCCAAAAAAGATAAAATCGGACACAGCTTTTTTGAGCTGGGCATTGAATCATCTAATGACGGAGCCTGTCAGACTTTTACTGACTAAAATCATACCAATGTTCTTTCAGTTATATTTAGGCATATTTCCTGTATGTTTCATGCATTGTACATTAATTCACCGCATATAGTTGACGCCGTTGGCCACCACATGCTACAAATCACCGCCACACGCTATACATCGCCGCTGGTCGTTTCTTGTGGCCCCAATTGGCCACTAAACGCCGATACAAAACGCCTTAAGACTTATAGTCCGTTGAACCATCTGGCCAAAATTATTTGGACGCAGCTCTTGCCTAGGCGGCAGTACGCAAATCTGTGCATTTATTTGCGGCCAACAGCGCCCGAAAAGCGCGCGGCTGACCTTTAAATCGATTTTCTTTGTGAAATATTGATTGATTTACATACACAATTTTCACTTTGAAGAATATTTAACCATCCATTTTTATGTGTAAAAATATTTCTAAAGATCCAAGCCGTTCCGAAGAAGGAGTAGAAAAAAATTGGCGAACATCGCCGGGATTCTGATCCCGATTTCCGCCCAACGTAGACGCGGGCTTGCGGACAGTGAGCAATGGGTAGCTCGCTGTCCGGCCGTCCGGTAACTGTCCGGACCAAGCCCAAGACGTCGACGGCGCGCACTGTTCTCGCGCGCCTCAAGGAGTTGTCAGCAACAGCAGGGACCCAGCCGGGTCGAAGCCTACTGGGGCCAGGGTTATCCGAAAGGGCGCTCGAGCCCCGGTATGAAGGCTAGAAGGAACGGGGTGGGTCTTTTAGTCAGTAAGAGTCTGACACTATCTCCCGCTCCACCCAAGGGCGGGGGATGTCAATGCATGATTTTTCCCAACATAAAAAAAAAATAGGAGTAGAAAAAAATTGGCGAAAAGTTGCGAAATTGCTAAATATTTTTTTTAGACAAAAGTATTAATACCACGAAAAAATCAAATGTTGATAATGTTTTTCATGAATGTATAATAAACATATATTTTTTTCACACTTATAAACCTAACCGTTACCAAGGAGTAGGCTTCAGAAAGTCACTGTTTTATGGCACTTTTCGGGCGCTTGGGCCTTAACTAGCCACTCGCGCATTCAAACCTTCTTTGCTAGAGTCCATTATAATACTGCACGTATGAGTTAAAAATAGAAGCAGCCACCGACCGCAAGTGGTTGTTGCGTGCTGCAGCTTCTCGTGGCGACGTTTGGAGCTATGGCGTAAGGCCCAATGTGCGGCATCATTTAGGAAAACAAATAAACTACCCATGCAACCCCATTTTATGTCCAGTCAATCTCTTTCCACACCAGGTTACCTGGAAGAGATCGCGGAATCCGATAAGGCCGCCAATTGTATATTTTAAATATAAGGATCAAATCTGTAATTTATTATCTTGGTGTACGATAAAGGATACATAAATAAATAAACTCATGTGCATCTGTTTTATTTTTACATATGTGTTTTTTTTAATAGAAGAAAAGAAACATATAAACCTTTAGATTCGATGAAAAAGTAAATATACTTATTTATGAAACCCAAATGTTATCCAATAAAAACATTATCGGAGAGTTTCGATATTAACTTAGCAACGTCTAAATATATCTCAATTTCACACAGAATAACTGAAATCCAATATTAATATATAAAATAAAAATAAAACGCAATAAAATTCTGTATCGGCGAATACCAGGCGACTCAAGGGGATCAATATTTTATGACATTGCTTCTAAAAAGGGTTCTCAATACCAATAAACGGAGTATGCCTATATTTTTATAGATTTTCGTATTAAGGGTTCTTAACAGAGCCGCAATGTAACAATAGGTATGGCACGTTAAGTCACGCGCGTTTTCATAAAAAATATTTTATGGAAAAATTATTTCAATACACTTATTCGAAAAACCCACTCTTATCCCTACCGATTTTAGGGACTCAATTTATTGTTTTATACACTAGTGCGGAAAAGTGCGTGAATTCGTCCCTGCAATACCATCAAGCTAGACGCTAAGCTAAGCCCACGAGTCACACGTCAAGCCCCGTTTATTTATGTCTTCATAAGTTTATCGAAAATCACCGTTTGATATACGCAGAAAGTCACTACAGCACTTGGCTCCATAATTCCCTCGCCTACGGCTCGGGTGAATTGCTTCTCGGTTGCTATGACAAAGTTTCTCTACTTGTATCAAAATGTACTATTTTCAACTTACTAACTGTCCCACAACTGGGTCTCTTCTCGAGACAATCTTCCTAATATACATATTTCTTTCTCGGGACAATCTTCTATGTAAACGTTTCGAAGATATAAGGATAGGCATATTTTATATTACGAGAAAATGTGTAATTGAATATGTTGAATAAATTATTATTATAATCTCTTTTTCTTCCTGCCCTTATCCCATATTATATTACTTGGGGTCGGTGCAACACGTTTTTTTTTTCTATTTTGTCCTGTCACCCGTCACACTATCACAAACAATATCACTATTAATAATATTAATAATATTATTAATATTATTTACTAGCTTTTGCCCGCGGTTTCGCCCGCATACGTAAAATATAGTATATGTCACTCAGGAATAAAGCAGCTTTCTATCGGAGAAAAAATTTTAGCAATCGGACCAGTACCTACTTTCAGAGGTTACCTCCTACAAACAAAAAATCAAACTGCTTCTTTAAATTAATAGTGTATATTAGAAACTCGTGTCGCGTTGCGCCTGTCTGCGAAAGCCTTTAAACGTATCTTATTTTACACGTACTGTAAATTGTAATATTATTTTTATGAGGGGCCTACTCTTCGAGAATATTCTCATGATTTTTTATTTGCGCTTAATAAAATTATTTTTGTCAGGTTTCTAAGTTTTATGACAGAGCCATCTAGTACTAAATTATAATATAACAATCTTTAAATGTCAAAGTATGGAGTAATAGTACTGTCTGTTTATATTTTTGTTAGTAGTTCCACTGCCTTCCAAAAAAAAACTATTTATTTCTTAATTTTAATGTTCCATTATCATCATCACATCCCACCTAAAAAAGACGTCCACTTATGGACATAGGCCTCCCCCAAGCGTCGCCACAACGACAGGTTCTGTGCATCACGTAATCATCGGATTCCCGTAACCCTGACCAAGTCATCGGTCCACTGTTAGGAGGCCTTCCAACGCTGCGCTTTCTGGTACGCGGTTGCCACTCCAGAACTTTTCGTCTTCATTGAACACCTGTTCTGCCCATTGCTACTTAAGTTTGGCGATTCTTCGAGCTATGTCGGTAACCTTTGGTTCCATCACACACAAAATTTAAGTAGAGTTAGCAAAAAAAAAAAAAATTATTATTTCTTTATTTTCAGGCAACTAAGGCCCATAGATAATCTCATTATAATCTCCTAAACAAAATAAACTAACACATATTAAAATATCACAAACAATAAACTATTTATAATTAACTCTTTGAATGTCGTAATTAGAAACACAATAGAAAGACAATTACCTTATGTCGGACAGTGTAACTTAAGACATTCGA
This sequence comes from Mythimna albipuncta, assembly GCA_929112965.1. NCBI lineage: Eukaryota > Metazoa > Arthropoda > Insecta > Lepidoptera > Noctuidae > Mythimna > Mythimna albipuncta. Next base: position 18,453,818 of record OV815969.1, read on the forward strand.
AAGGTTAAACGCACTAAGCATGATATGCTCGTATTAATTATCATAAAGAAAGAAGGTTGGTTGGGAGAGAATGCCTTGTTGCATTAAGTCCGCCTATGTACTACTACTGTACATGAAGTTTAAATAAATAAAGAAAAAAAACAGAAATCGAATAAGTATTTGATTAAGGGACACTTTTTGACTATTATTCAAAAAGTGTCCCAACAATACTTACTTAAGTTTCGCTGGGACACTTTCTGACTAACATGCGAGCGAAGTCACTGGCATAAGCTAGATTTGCATACATTTTACGGAGTAGACAAGTAAATAATACTGTTTCCAGTAGGTATGTATCTAGTTTACTAGTATAAGAATTTAATTCAATAACAAAACAACTACCTAAACAATAAACTGAAACTAGACAGAATTTTGGCCGACGTTCACAAAAATAAAAGGAGCAATCATTCCAAATAAGTACATTTATATTCTGGTGTAAGAGAAACTACAAGATCTTGGCACAATTTTTGTATGAATCATGTTTCGCAAAACAGGGCGGATGCATCGCATATGAACCCATATTTTACAAAAACATTACAGGGGAACTGGATATTTGAACTCTTATGATGTATCGTTGCGCAATATTGTATTATATTTCACATTATTGTGTTAGTATTGCGACAATTGTGTAATAGTTGCGACAATTGTGTTATTATTGCGACAAATTGTGTAATTGTTGCGCAATACTCGCTCTTTATCCAGTATTAATTAATTTCTAATCTAACCTAATTTTGTAATGTCTGACTGTTTTAAAAAAAAATCATCATCTGCATTAAAACTTATTCTGCTGCATGCTGATGAAACTCAGTTTTTAGTCATGTAATTTTTTTTTTCTGCTAACCATCAAAAAATTATTGAAACTTAAAAATATAAATATGTATACAACACAACATAAACTTAATTAAGTCAGGAAAACAGTTTTCATGAATAGTGAATTCTTACAACAGTTTGTAATCAAATAATCCTACATTAATTTATGAATTAGTTACTTAATGCGCCAGTCATAGAGTTCAAACTTGCATAATACTTGTTGTCGTACTTACTACCTAACCTATGGGAGTCGACACGATAGCGATGACTCACATTGAACAAAGGTATATAAAGCCATCCTGCGGCTGTTAGATGTCATAAACTAGTCGTCGGTTTTTGTTGATAATCCTATACTTTCCCTTCAATATGCGTGTTACTTGTCAGAGATTTCGGCCGGTAATAGGCGCTCCAAGTAGTGAAAAAGAAAAGATTGTAAGGCAGTTTGTGGAGTATTTGCTATCGGATAAAAGTTCACGTAATAAACACGGACATGGACATTGTGCGAAGTTTGAACGCAGTTTTGGAAGACATGGATTCGGCAAGCATCATCATGGTCATGGATGGATGAATCGCAGACATCACGGCCCTCGTGGGCTACATGGCCATCATGGACCGCATCGCCATCATGGGCCGCATGGACACCATGGGCCGCACAGCCACCACGGGCTGCATGGCCATCATGGGCCGCATGGCCATCATGGGCCGCATAGCCATCATGGGCCGCATGGCCATCATGGGCCACATGACCATCATGGACCTCACGGCCGTCGTGGGCTCCACTGCCACAGAGGGCACCACAGTTGCCAAGGTTCCGACAGTAAAAAACTCTGGACGCAATGGACCATTGACCTAACCTGTGAGGACTCTAGAGACAGTTCCAACAATGCTATCGCGTCTGACCGTAATCCTTCACCGCCTCCAAATGAAGCAGGAACCACCATTCAAGAACAACAAGCTGAAACAAACAAAAACAGTTGCAAATGCTCCCAATTTGGACGATATGGTGGACGCTTTGGACGAAAGCAATTTCAAAAAAGAAACCAAGTTGCTGAAAATTCCAGCCAGACTGATGACCAAATGGAAGAACCACAGGATAATTTAACAGAAACGGTGGAAAATGTCAACATTGAAAATGCTGAATGAAATTGTGAAAACAGTGAACCAATTCAAAAACCAGTGACAGCAGAATTTTCCCCTTAAGATAAAGGAATATGCTATTTTATGGTGTAGGTATTTTTTAAATTTCTTTTTTATATTAGAATCAGGTGATGAATGAGGCTTGAGTGTCTCTTAAGATAATCCCCTATTTATCTTAATTTTATTGATGGATAGCTTTTGAATTTTTAATATTTCTTTGCGTAAAAAAAAATCTTTTATAATATACAATTATTTTTACTCATAGTGTTAATTACAGTAAAGTAGTCGATTATTATATTAAATATGTTGTATTATAAAGTTACAGGTTTTTTGGTTGTTGGGTTTTTAAACTACGAGTATTTATGAATATGTTTAACCATTTTGTTTATTTTTATTTTTAGCGCACTTGTAGTAATCAATTTATAATGATGATAATAGCATTGGTGTTGCTGTATGTGATGCAAAAATAGATGTTTTGCGTAGTGAGGAAACAAGTAATAGCATGATTGCAAAGGGAAGCAAATAATGGGTACAGTTATTAACTGATGGAATCATAATGCATCATGTATATTATCAAAAGTAATAATAAATATGGCAGATTTATATGAAGTTGAAATAAGAATAGTGCAAAAACGTAAGTAGTTAACCTAAGTAATACCTACCTATACAATAGATACTTGGCATGACAAGTATTTCTATACTGGAAATACTAAGTAAGGTATATAATAAATGATATGTCGCAGATAACTTGGAGTTTCATTTTATATTCTTTTTATACCAACACTTTTTCAGGAACCCGAAGGAAAACAAATATTTGATCTTAAAGAGTATTTTGTAGAAGGAAGAATACAAATATTATAATTTAGCACTGAGTTAGGCACGCAACAGTTAATAATAGAGAACAATTATTTTTACTCCATATCTTGAATACTTATAGAGTGTTAACAAATAAGATCACTATTAAATAATAGTGCTTACTTAAGTAATAGTTAAACATATGAACATTACTAGTGAAATGTAAATACCTATTGTGTATTACAAGTTATATTATACAAGTAGGTCATAAAAAGAAATTGTAAACGAACAAATAAATAACATAATATATTAAACTATCAACGCAGTTAAAGTAAATACGAATGTTACAGTCCACATCTAAATAAAACTAGATAAAAGAATGTGGTGGCGCGATGATCAAGATACGAACCACGAAGAATGGTTCAAGACGTCGCAGAAGATGAATATCTAAAAGGGCTAGGAGGAGGCCTTTGCCCAGTATGGGAACAGAAATGGCTAGTAAGTAAAAAAGAGGAAATTAGATTATGTATGATTAAAATAAAAACAGGTGCATGTTACTAAAAGAGTTATGAATATCCATGTGGATGGGTGGAGAGGGATGGGAGGACAAAGACAAGATGGATGGATTGTGTGAAGATTGATATGAAAGAAAAGGAAGTTAGTGATAGCACGACGAGTGACAGGGTAGAATGGAAAAAAAAACGTGTTGTGCCGACCCCAAATATGATGGGACAAGGGCAGGAAGATGATGATGATGAGGTGAGATAAGCTCAAAGATTATTGACAGAACTGGTCCACAATTGCGGAAGCCGAAAGAAATATAAAACAGAAAGAAAAGCCTATATATAAATAAGTAAGCAGGTTTATACGGCTTAATATTATCAACATTATGAACAATTGATGTTTTACTAGAAAAGATAAACAAACACCGTGCACTTGGATATCTACAGATAAGATAAAACCACACAGTACTAAACAAATATATCAAAACGGTATTGCATATCAGAAATGGTCTAATAATCGAAGTAACTATATAGCGTGACTGGCAATTAGTGTACGATACTTAAACACGTAATTGTGCTCATGATAAAAAACAATTTTTATTATGGGAGCAAAGCCGAAATCGCATAAAAAATATCAGCTATTAATTCTGTTGTTCTGTGTACATTAGGCAAACATAAATGTTCTGAACAGCTGATTTTTTTCGCGATTTCAGGTTTGTTTTCATAGTAAAAGTTGTTGTTTATCATGAGCACAGTCACGTGTTTAAGTATCATACACTAATTGCCAATCACCCTATTTATGTAAATTAGCTTCTGATGGTTTTACCCGCATGAAAGTAGAAAATTAGGAGCAAATTCAAAGGAGCATGACCTTGAATCATGTCCTATGCCAAAACACGGTCTATCCTAGTAACTGGCTTCATTTAAACTATCCTGACCGAGCCAAAATCAACGACAGTGTGTAGTTTTACACGCGCGCCTCAATGAGATATCAACGAAATCATAAGGGCCCAGCAGGGCTGATGCCCACAAGGGCCGCAGGTAATTATTGAAAGGAAAATCCGCGGTCCTAAAACGCAAAGGGCATCTGAAGAACATAGGTGTGATTTTAGTGAGTAAAAATAGACACGCCCCATCCAAGAGCGGTAGGAGTGATTTCCAAGCCCAAAAAAATGAAATAGAAACATAATCTGTAAGGATAACTATGTAAGAAAACATGCGATCAAATGCAAATTCCAAGAATAACAGTAAATAGATAGGACTGTTTGTACCGTCAAGGTCTTTTTCATTATGCATGTTTTTTGCGTTTATATTATTTACTTGCGTGACATCTACATATATCTTTTTTGTTTGATTTATTTCTAATTTACAATTATCATTAAAATGTAAAGTAAAGTGAGCAATTAGACTTAATAAGCAGTGGTGGCCGAGCGGTAACTTACGAGTTGTAGGTAATAGGCGCATTACTTTGTGTAATGTATTTCATCGTGACTGCTTTCAAAACAATGAAGTAAAATATCGTGAGGAAAACGGCTTATCCTTGAACCAAAAATTCGAAGACATGTGATATTCACCAACCCGCACAGGGCCCGCGTGGTAGATTACGGCCCATGCCCTCTCCTAGAGAGGAGGCCGGAGTCCCAGCAGTGGAAACATTAAAAGACTGATTATGCTTTACTTTGTGACTACTAACTATTCCCAGCGGCTTAACTTGCGTGATAGTAGAAAGTTATTCCAAGGAAATGTACTTCTAGGATTATAAATACCCTATGTACTATTAGGGCTACATTTCAACGAGCCACCATGGCGGCGCGACTAGTCACCGCTACTTACAAAATGTATACAACTCTATAGAGAGTTACTCATCTGGTGTCAGTTTGGTCGTGCAACCGATTTGGTGGAGTGACTAGCTTGGATGTGTTGCGACTCTGGTGTCTGTATGGTGTCTAGTTTAGTAGTTTAGGGCTATATTTCACCGAGACACCATGGCGGCGCGACTAGTCACCGCTACTAACAAAATGTATACAGCTCTATAGAGAGTTACTCATCTGGTGTCCATTTAATCGTGCAACTGATTTGGTGGAGTGACCAGCTCAGATGTGTGGCGACTCTGGTGTCTGTATGGTGTCTAGTTTGGTAGCTTAGGGCTATATTTCACCGTGACACCATGGTGGCGCAACTGGTCGAGCCGCCATTGTGTGTGTGTGTTGTCTAGGAAGTCACTATTTCTGTTTTTTTTTTTTGGCTTCTGACACCGACTTTAACATAAAAAGTTTTATAATTCCTTAAAAGACATATAAAAATAACTAAAAAATTGTCATATAACAAAGAAAATCCGTGATTTTGACAAGAACTTCATCATAAACCCAAACCAGTTTAGGTTTTGGATCAAAAATCTGGATTGTTACAGGTTCATGATGAAACTGAGTTTAAAATGTGTCATCTTCCAGTTTTTCATCAAAAATCTAAGTTTTTGATCAAAAACCTAATTTTATGAAAAACCTGCGACATTTATAACCAAAATGCATTTCATAACCATATCGATTACGAAGATTGGATATGTATTTGAGGAATTCCTTCAATACTCAATGGATCTCCTTATCTCTCTTTATCTGGAAGCATATTCAATCAAAAAACAAAATCGTTTCATAGGTAGTTAAATGAACGATTACTGAAATAAAAATATTTTTACGTCAGAACTAATATTTAACGTAGTCGGGTAAAAATAAACTAGGGTGCCATCAACGATTACATCGTGGGATCGCAGTCAAGCACTAGTTTATAACTATATCATTAAAAAACCCCAACCGAATTAAGAACCTTCTCCTTTTTTTAAACCAATTTATGAATATAAACAGCCATCGTAACATTGCTCTTTCTTTTTTTCAGGCGGAGTTAGTAGCCGTCGAAGGGAAGGAAATCGAGACCCACTACGTCTTAGCTCGCGAGAGGATACGTCGATGGAACTCCACGTCCAAATGCTACCTCCTCGTGGAGAACTTGCCAACACCTCTGCAGGTAGTTATTAATAGTTGCACTAACTTAACTAGTTTAGTTGTTTGTTAAATAGTTTAGTACATAAGCACTAGGTTTCTGGAACAAGTTTTCTGTGTAGACTACGAAGTTTGGGGTTTGCGTTTTGAAGACTGTAAGATAGATAATTGTATTTGCTTAAATATCTGCAAGTACAAAACTTATAGATGTTACTAATTGAACTAGACCTATTAACCGCAGCTGTGAGACATGTTGCTTTTTTATGTTTAATTTTAATTTTAGTAATTTTCAACACATTTTTGTTCAAAGTGTGCAACATGTTTTCTTTCTTTCTTTCTCAATTGTCAGCATGAAAGAGATGATAAAATTAATATTAAAAATAGATAGTCCCATTTGCCTTATACAAATAAAAAACTAGGCAAGTGCGAGTCAAACTCGCGCACTGAGGGTTCCGTGCAAAACTACAATTCCCGAATGGAGTCTCGAAGATTTTTCCGACTTGCATTTTTTTTGTGACGTAGATAACTACAAAATTACTGTTTTCAGTTTTTTCTTATACTTGAGCGACAAGACCTTGCTTTGTGCCAAATGTCAGGATTCAGGGTCAACGGGAAGTACCCTATGAATTTCGATCTATGAGAATATCAAAATATAGGTTTTTTTTTGCGACATAAACGGCCGTATCTTTTTAATTGGTTAACTTAGAAGTTTGATTTTTTCACAGTTTGAAGGCACCGCAGATTTGAGTATATGGTTTTAATTTCAATTTGTTACCTTCACGCGTCCTTGAAATAAAGGGTCTTGACAGACAGACAGACAGACGGACGGACAACAAAGTGATCCTATAAGGGTTCCGTTTTTTTCTTTTGAGGTACGGAACCCTTAAAAATATTCATTTTAGTATGTCTGAGTTAGTCAAAGCATTAAATAATGTCAAGTACATAATAACAACAAGTGGAAATAAAATGATTATTTTGGGGTCACTTCTTAGCAAAATTTAAATTAACCGGTATTTTTAGTAACGAAGAAGAATTGTGGCAGGCGCTGCTACTGATAAAATGTCACTTTATTGATTTGACGTTTTGAATTCCTTATGAGATAAATGGTGAAAAATGGTGAAGGAGCATTACCTTTCACTTTGATTTTGTCTTCTCCTGGCTTGATTACATATTTAATATTTATTATTATATTTTTTGTAATGTATGTATGTATTTGTGTTGTTATTTCATATTAGTATTATTTCTGATGTACACTGACAGCCCTATATGTTTCTCCTCTCTTTCAGTCCATCCAAAGGTTTTTCTGTAAGAGATCGCCCTGTGCGATAAGGCCGCCCATTGTACACTTATTTTGAATAATGTTTGTCTTGTATCTTTTTAGGGTTCCGTAGCCAAATGGCAAAAAACGGAATCCTTATAGATTCGTCATGTCTGTCTGTCTGTCTGTTCGTCCGTCCGTATGTCAAAGCCACTTTTTTCCGGAACTATAAGAGCTAAACTTTGTAAGTAGATGTATTCTGTGAACCGCATTAAGAGTTTTACGCAAAAATAGAAAAAAGCAATAAATTTTGGGGGTCCCCCATACTTAGAACTGAAACTCAAATTTTTTTTTTTCGTCAAACCCATACGTGTGGGGTATCTGTGGATAGGTCTTCAAAAATGATACTGAGGTTTCTAATATCACTTTTTTCTAAACTGAATACTTTGCGCGAGAGACACTTCCAAAGTTGTAAAATGTGTGTCCCCCCCCTCTTACTTCTAAAATAAGAGAATGATAAAACTAAAAAAAATATATGATGTACATTACTATAAAAACTACTAACGAAAATTGGTTTGAACGAAATCTAGTAAGTAGTTTTTTTTTTAATGCGTCATAAATCGAAAAAAATGCACTATTATTAAAACATCGATCAAAGTTACAACACATTACAAGAACTTTTATATTATGTTACTTGCTGCTACGGAACCTTTCATGGGCGAGTCCGACTCGCACTTGGCCGGTTTTTTGTTCATGCGGTGTACAATGAAGAATATAATAAATAAATAATAAATAAATATTCAACTGCATCTAACAAATCTAGCTATCTCACACAGTTACACCTGCATCTTTATTTACTGCTCTGCTCCTGTGGGTCATAACCTGATATTAGACTTCCTCGATAAATGGGCTAAATAAACTCTTCAGCTTTATAATATCAAGTAAAGACAAGAAACTGTGAAAATTAACTCCTCATTAAAACTAGGCTTACGTTGACAACCTGTTTTCATCACCATTTCAAAGCAACAATTCTCCCATTATTGTTCCTACAAAAATCTAAATTTAAAAACCCTGTTTCAATTTGTCCTTAGTCACCAAACTGACCATTACTTTCACAGGCGGGTGGCATAGCGAGTGCAAGCGTGTGGTCTTCGTGCGGTTGTCGGCAGCGGTTACTAGCGGCGGTCACCAGCGGCGGCCGAGCCGTGCATTGGGCCGCAGTGCCCGCGCCGCCGGCCAACGACTCCGATCTCTGCCGGTTTAATTATACGTGAGTAATTTTGAGTTATTTTACTGAATTTTAATGAATGGTGTATCTACCAATTGGCTTCATTATGCAGAAAGAGGATGCATCACAAATTCAGCGACGGCATGATTGTAATGTAACTCAACTTTCTGATTTCATAATACTCGTAATAATAATTCTCTATTTCAGGCTACTAAGACCCAAATACACTACACATAATATAAACTTAAAAATAATGTGGGGATATGCGGAACAGAGTGTAAAGCCCCGCAAACCTCCGTTGAAAAGGAAGGATCCTCAGACCAGACAGACGTTAGTCTGGTGGTCAACTGCTCGAGAGATGATTTCGGACTGTCGTATGCTTTAATCGCGCGGAGAACTTTACTTGTGCGTTGCAGGATTTCGTATGTCTTAGTAGTTCATATTTGGCGCCATAGATGTCGCTACAATAATAAACTAATCCATAATATGAATAACATTACAACTCTGTACCTCAGAGGTAAACAATAGTAACTCCATTTTTTTTTGAAAATATGTTTTTTTGCACTTTTAAAATCGTAAGAACCAGTTCTATGTAATGGTATAGGACATCAAGTCCTACGACATCTAGGAAGAGAAATATCCAATCGTATATAACAAAAACATATCGGGTATAGGACTTAAAATGATGATAAGATTGTTTACTTTTTAGCTTTACGCGCACTTAATGTTTTTTTAAACTTTTATTGTAATTATGTGTAATACATAATAATTTCATCTAATAATTATAAAAAATACAAGTGAGTTTTTTTCAATATCTTTAAAGCAACTATGTCAAAAATACGCTTAAAGTTTCTATCCGCGCGTTTTTGCCTCTCCTGTAAAATTTACGTTTTGGCACATACTGTTGTTTACCTCTGAGGTACAGAACTGATCTACTTAAAAAAACTACTAACAGCCGACGTAACTTTAACACCTGCAGTGCAGCCATTATTTATTCATAGAAACGATAAAAACTAAAACATATTCCCACTAGTCCTCGTTTATTACCTTTGAACATAAGACTAGATTTTCCTGGATAGATAAGTCCTTTATAATCTAAGCCAATCGTTTGTAGAATATGTCGCCAATGTCATTAAAACGTGCGCAAACAGTTTCTGTATTCAGGAACTATTGGATATAGAGTGTCGCCATAACGACCAATCCTGTGCGACTCGCATCCTTCGCATTCCAGCAATCGTCACCAGATCATCCATCCACTATGTGGGATGCCTATAGCAACGCTGTGTCTTTCGACACGTGGTGCATTCAAGAACCTTTTAGCCCCATCGACCATCTATTGTGTGAACAATAGACACGACTGTTTAATTACGCGAAGAGTTAAAGAAATGTGAAAATATTAATATAATATTATTTATAGGTAAAAAAAAAAATAATAAAGAGAATAATAATAATAATAAAATCGTTTATTTATAGCATAGGGCTCATTTACAACAAAGTATTTTAAATATTAAAAAGAACACAGTTGCTAATTTGCCTGAACTAGGATGAACATGTGTTTCAGGCTATTAATAATATAATATTATATTATATAATATTATTAATATGTTTAAAGCTAAATTAAAAAAAACATGTTTACAACCTATGATGTCACCAACACACCAGATGTGAACATTTCAATACTTATAAGCTATTTGTATCTCATTTTAAGTGAACTGTAATTGTTCTTAAGAGAATAAATTCTTTAAACCTAACAATGTGCTCTACCTACGTCTATTCTGTAAGCATGAGAAATGTGCAATGCGCAAAGAATCGTCACACTCACGTGGCAGAGTTTAGCGATACTTCGAGCTTTGTCGATAACCTTGGTTCTCCTGCGGATATCTTCATTCCTGATGCGATCCCACAAGGAAACTCCGAGTCATTCGATATGGAAATAATAAAACAAAACCATATTTTTACTGGCCGCACATTCACTTGATACTAAACGAAATTAAATTACCGATTATTTAGAGTTTCAACTTTCAATTAGGCTGCATTTGAAATCGATTACAATGTCCCCATAAAAAAGACATCTATACTAATATAATAAAGAAGTAAAGTTTTTTTTTTTTGTTTGTAGGAGGTAATCTCTGGAAGTTATTGGTCCGATTGCTAAAATTCTTTCACCAATAGAGAGCTGCTTTATTCCTGTGTAACATAGGCTATATTTTATGTATCGACGCGAGCGAAGCTGCGGGCAAAAGATAGTGACATATAAACTCAGTGTTGTGTCTACTGCACTAATTAAATCCACAATCCGCTTCCAATCTTGGTCCGTCGTTGTTCATCGGAAAACTAATCCGGCTGGTTCATCAAAGATCTTTTGAATATCGCTTCAAGATCTTTAAGACGTCCTTGCATACAACTGGTCTTATCTCTTTGAATCAGTCTAGATGTATTTCTAAAGGAATTTGATAAGGATTTATCTCTAAAAGATATTTTATTTCATAAACATTAATAAAATAACTTACGGTAAAATGCGCTATTTACTAATAGATTTACCAGCTAATTATATCACAATTCGTAGATGTTGAATCTGTTGACAATTCCCTTAGGGGAGCGGGAATCGGGCGGGGTGCTTGATGCACTTTCGCCGCGTCATACAGACGTATCCGAAAGGTTTATTACACAAATGATAATAAAATAAATTACGATAAAATGCGCTACTTAAGTTTGCGTATAAGTTGTGTTACTTTTTTGGTTTACAATAAAGCTTTATTGTATACTTTTCCATCACACTTTCTACACTAATATTATAAACTTAAGTTTCAATATTCCTTTCTCATATTAAGTGTACGTCTTCAGATTCAAATGGCTAACCGGATTTGGATGAAATATCACACAAAGTTAGACGATGTCCTGAAATAGAACATAGAATACTTTTTGACACATAAATATATTCATTTCAGTTTTAAGTTAGTTTTCCACCATTCACGAGGGCAAAGCCACTTCACAAAGTAGGTAATATTTTTATTACAAACGTATAAAAGAGTAAGTAACGTAAAACAGTAATAAGAGAATAAAATTGAAATACTATTAGTAAGTACCTAACTCATTCCACTATTTATGATAAATGAAAATAATATTATGAAAAGCCAAGAAGTGGAATCATAATACTTATTTGATGGACTATTTTAAAAGCCAAGTAGCATAAAACATAACAACCTGAAAGGATTCATATTGAGCTTAATTATAAAAGTTTATTAGCGTTTACTTTCATAAACCCAAACTCTTTTCAAGACTCTGAAAGACGTTCCTAAATTACACATTCATTTGCATGGACTTACAAATCAAACGCACTGTCTTTAATCCTCACAATAGTTAACATCATCATTTATCATCAGCCTTTTTAATGTTCTCCCTGCTGGGACTAAGGCCTCCTCTCTAGGAAAGGTAATGGGAAAACATGAGGAAACAGGGTGTCCTTATGTTTTCCTTCACCGTTTTGAGAACAGTGTTGATGAAATAACTTACACAAAGTAATGCGCCTGGCTGGGTTTCAACCCGTGACTTTCAACTCGTAAGCCGCTGCTGAGCTTAGGCATTTTTAGCATTATTCAGTGTAAGTTTTCATAATGCCAATAAACGCAATTTCCTTTAATCTTTCTTTCTTAATACATTCACACAAAAGTTTATTTAGACAAAAAATCCATTACCATAACATCCAATCCAGTAACCATAATTAAGATAGTACTGTAATAATTTACCTATAAACATTTAATTCGCGTGGCATTCGATAATTAGCCACAGAAAAATCCATTAGAACCTATATGGCGCCATCGTTAAAAAGGACTGATAAAGTTCAGGCGATTAAAGAGATGAAGTGTTTTCTCAATGAGCTTAATTATGCAAGAGAAATAGGTTAAGTATTTGTTGAGGTCAGTGTTCAGATAGTTCGAGAGCTTTGACTTAAATATTTTTGTGGAGAGCTTTAATTCGACTTATCTTGTGTTCATTTTAATTGGTTGAAGTATTAAAACATTAATAATAACTTACTATTTGTACTAACAATTAACTAAAGAAAGAAAAAAACGTTTATTCGTTCCTCACACATAAATACAGTAGAAATAAAATAGGTAGGTATGGAAAAATAACACTAAAATCTATGCAAGGCTGGAAAGGCGCCTAGTACTCAGCATATGCTGCGATATTTAACATAATAAATAACGCAGCGCTGGTATTCTGTTACGGCCCAAGATAATGCCACGGTCACACTCACAGAGGTATCAAAACAAAATAATAAATAGTATCTAAAGAAAACTTAGATAAAAAAGCGTGAGTTTATGTTAATGTGTGTCATGTAAATGTTAAGGTGTAGTGCATACAATAAGTAATGAATCATAGACAAACGCCTGACGCCTATTGTATCAAAAGTATATCTAAACCTTCTTCATGAACCATTCTGTCTATTAATATAAACCACATGACATTCCGATCAATAATAGTATCTAAGTTTATCGCGGACAGACAGTTAGGTACTTTATTTTATAACACGTAGGTATAAACAATATAACAAATATTTAAGTTTTAAAATAAAATTATCATCAGTAACCGACCGTACCTTATGAAAATTGTTCATTACCTTTCTAAATATAGCAAATCTTACAGTATCTTATAACAAAATATTACAAGCTCATTTTTCTTTTAAAATACTTTCAACGTCTTCATGAAATAAAGCTCCATTTTCCATCTATCACACTGTGCAAGCACCGTGTCCAATTGATTTAAACATTATAAAACAGACCGTCTCCAGAATTAAACACAGTGTTTTCCGTGTAATGGAATTAGAAATACAATAAAAACGGCGTCCGAGAGAGGAGACGGTTATTCTCCGTGATTTATATGCATTTTGGGAATCGTCCGGGCAGGATATTTAAATGCTGACCCCATTTTTTTAAGTAGCTAAAAGCGAAATAAGGTTTTATTTGAATACGGATCTTTTGTGCCAGTCCTTGCAATTCTTTTAAAAGGATGGTGTTTTTTTATGATAGGTTTTAAACACATAAAAGAAAAATACCTACTCAGTCTATAAATGTCGTTTTCTTTTCAAGAAACTTATCAGCGCCTGGGGTTTCGGATCATCATTTAGGCCGTGCGATTTAAGGACACCAATTTTAATAGGATACATAGGGTGGTTACCCTATAACTGTAGATACATAGGGTACAACCCTATTTATATTTGTATTGCCAATTGGGAAAAAGTTCAGATCAGTGCCTCTGGTTTCGAATCATCATTTTGACCGTGCGATTTTAGGACACCAATTTTAATAGGATACACAGGGTGGTTACCCTAAGCCTATACATAGGGTAAAACCCTATATAAATTGCCAATTGGTGAAAAGTTCAGTCAGGGCATCCATTTCGTAAATGAGATAGCGGTCAAGCGCGAATTTATCAACAATAAAAAAATAAATTCTGCATGTAAAAATAAAATTATTTAGGACTGAACGTACTAGCAACACGTTGAAAATAAAATGTTATCAATATGAATAAAAACATACTAACACTTGTCAACTCATGGAGTCAAATAACAATAGGGAACCCGTATTATTTACTATCATAAAATATTCACGTACATTAATAAATTTTATGCTGTTAAAAACATTTCCCGATAACAATACCTGCTTAATAACTTAATACGTCACAATATAAATATACATTTGAAGCTTTTTTAACAATTCACTCAAAGCGCGTGGAAATAAATGAATGTTTTGGTGATCTGCAAAATAAAAGGGAACGAACGAATGAATGAATGAATAAAAATATCGTTCAATGTGTCCGTGTTGGGATGGAAACAAGATTATGGCTGTTTTGATGAATGAGCCTCTGGGGTCACACCGACATTGTACCAATTTTCCTATGGACCTACGCTTTTAGGTCGTATTCAAATTTACATAAAAATTAAGGCTGATTGCCCTGTACTGAAATATGTATTTAAATTAGTCTGGCTCTATTTAGATGGTATCATCCTTTTTGGACCAAATAAAATATAAACATTTTTGGTATCTAAATAAAGAAAAATAAAATTAACCCAGTGTTTAATCTACACTAATATAATAAGGAAGTTTGTTTTTTTTTGGTTTGAAGGAGGTAATCTTTGAAAATACTGGTCCGATTGCTAAAATTTTTTCACCGATTAAAAGCTGCTTTTTTTTTCGATGGGAAAAATCATCTTATGACAACCCCCGCTCTTGGGCGGAGCGGGAGATAGTGTCAGACTCTTACTGACTAAAAAACCCATCCCGTTCCTTCAAGCCTTCATACCGGGGCTCGAGCGCCCTTTCGGATAACCCTGGCCCCAGTAGGCTTCGACCCGGCTGGGCCCCTGCTGTTGCTGACAACTCCTTGAGGCGCGCGGGAACAGCGCGCGCCGTCGACGACTTGGGCTTGGTCCGGACTGTTACCGGACGGCCGGACAGCGAGCTACCCATTGCTCACTGTCCGCAAGCCCGCGCCTACGGTGGCTGGAAATTGGGATCGGAATCCCGGCGGCGGCGGCGAGAGCGCCGTTGCCTGTTGCGGTCGGCCTCCTCCTTAACGAGCATTACTGCTTCGCAGAAGTCGGCGACCGCCTGCCACTCCTCCTCGCTCCGGACCATGGCCTCGACCAAGGTCCGGCGCGAGAGGTCTCCGCCGCCAATCACCCCCACGAGGGCACGGCGATGCTCCGTCCAAGCAGGGCACACCGCTATTGTGTACTCCACCGTGTCCTCCGGGCGAAGCTGCTTTAATCTTGAGTAACAAAAGCTATATTTTATGTGCAAAGCTGCAGGCAAAAACTACTAAGGTATACTGCCAGATACTTTTGGTAAATTGACCTACGCAGGTCATGAGTCGAAAAGGTCTATTTGATAACACAGTATTTAATAAAAACGATAGCGTGGCCTTGACAACGCAAAAAGTATTTAGGTAAATATAACAACACGATGAGTTTTAGTTAGTTAAAGTTTGACACTCCTTCTCACTCTAATCAGAGTGGGAGGTGTTACTTGATAATGTCCCACTAAAAAAGATAAGTTAGTCCCGTTTGTCATTAGTTGATCTTTGACACCTTAAAGATTGTCAGATGTCAGGAAATCTGACACCATCTTTGCCTACATGATACCTATGTCACCCATTTACTGGGTTGTGGAGGTCAGAGAAACAGTCGTTCTTTGCAAAATACTGATATCCAGCTGCATCTGGTTTGGCTAAAAACCGACTTCAACACAGTTGAGCAAAAGGTTAGGCAGAATGAATCTTCTTTAGCCCAATGATGCTGAGTTAGCGCATTGGTTGAGCGTTTGTCTGCTGCGTTGCGTGTCGCGAATTCAATGCTCGCACTTAAAAAATACTTGTATGGCGTATAGATAGCTATTTCGGATCCGGGTGTTTTCTGTATATGAGTTTACTTGTTGGTAAACGCGCCCATAACACAGAAGTAATGTCCCTAATGTCAGGCGAAGTTTAAAAAAAAAAGGTAGGTATGAATATAATAGTTCCGGCTCAAACGCTCATTAGTGTGCGTCCACCGAGCGTAGGTATAAAAAGTGAAGTACATACATGAGATTGTCTTCTTAACATGCCATTAATATTACAGCTACGAAAACAAAATAATATCTAACAATGGTGAAAGTGAAATTAAAAAAATGAACATGATTAAACAACTCGCAAAACTTCGCGATTCCAGGGATTTGTTTATTACAAATAAGTTTACGAAGGTCACGCAAAGTTTTGGAATCATTATCCGTTTCCAAGCACCTTGTTATGAAAATATTGAATACATCAGGCCTGGAGGCAAACTCCTTGTCTTGCCAGTTATGTAACCAGCCCTGAGAATTCTCTACGGGAAAACCTACTTCATGTCATTAATTTAAATAAATATTCTTATGACAGTACTAGGTTGTTATAAGTTGCTTTTTTATATAGGTCAAACAAAAAGAATCATTCTATTTTGCTTTTTTGTTAGCTTCATTTGAACCTATCGATCACGTGCGACACTCGACTTTGTTTTCCTTGCGAACCTATTTCGTTAGCAGTTGTTTTATTAAATCAAATCAAAGCATTTGTTTCAAAGGAATCATTTACGGGGCACTTTTGAGTTATCAAGTTCGAAAAAATGAAGTTAATTCTTGCCTATAAGGAGAAGTAGGTACGTACAAGAAACTCCATGGATACTCAAATGAGTATTTACAAGTAAATACTTGTACATCTCATGTCACAATGTTGGTTAACAAACTAGAATTGAAACCGCTTAACCGATTACTATGAATTTTTTTGTGTATATTTGGCAGATTTAAAAATAATGCGTTGGCTATTTTTACCCTCTTACCTAAACCCTCATGTTTTTATGTGTAAATTTATATGGCAGAACAACGTTTACTGGGTCTGTTAATGTATACATCTACACATATTAAATAAAATGAAAAAACCGGCCAAGTGCGAGTCGGACTCGCCCATGAAGGGTTCCGTAGCAGCAAGTAACATAATATAAAAGTTCTTGTAATGTGTTGTAACTTTGATCGATGTTTTAATAATAGTGTATTTTTTTCGGTTATGACGCATTAAAAAAAACTACTTACTGGATTTCGTTCAAACCAATTTTCGTTGGTAGTTTTTATAGGAATGTACATCATATATTTTTTTTAGTTTTATCATTCTCTTATCTTAGAAGTTAGAGGGGGGGGACACACATTTTACCACTTTGGAAGTGTCTCTCACGCAAACTATTCAGTTTAGAAAGAAATGATATTAGAAACCTCAGTAGCATTTTTGAAAACCTATCCATAGATACCCCACAAGCATGGGTTTGATGAAAAAAAAAAATTTTGAGTTTCAGTTCTATGTATGGGAACCCCCAAAATTTATTGCTTTTTTTCTATTTTTGTGTGAAAATCTTAATGCGGTTCACAGAATACATCTACTTACAAAGTTTCAACAGTATAGCTCTTATAGTTTCGGAAAAAAGTGGCTGTGACATACGGACGGACGGACAGACAGACAGACAGACAGACAGACAGACAGACATGACGAATCTATAAAGGTTCCGTTTTTTGCCATTTGGCTACGGAACCCTAAAAACTGGAGTGTCTGTTTGCAATATTTAAATAACTGCTTTTTACTACATGAATATATTTATGGTACGGTACATACAGCAAAATAACATTTTTACATTTTTTATCTGTCTATCTGTCTGTCTGTTTGTCCGGGCTAATCTCTGAAATGGCTGGACCAATTTTGACGGGATTTTTTTTGGCAGGTAGCTGATGTAATAAGGAGTAACATAGGCTGTAGTCCACGCGAACGAAGTCACGGGCACAGCTAGTCATGTTATATAATTATTACCATATCAGTTTTTAATGTTCACATTGTAATAGTTCTACATCCATAAAATTGCCGTTTTTTTTTAAAATTATATGTTATAAATAGTAAGTTGATTTGAAGTGTTTTATAAGTACAGCGATATTACAGAAAATATAAAACACAAAAAATACCTAATTTCAAAAAAAGAATAACGTAGGTACCTTTAAAATTAAGTTTATTTGAATTTATAATTTTTATTCAATCCAAGGGTATAACACTTCAAAGCACCCCGTTTTCAAAAACGGCAATTTCATAAGTCTACACTTACTTACGACGTATTCACACAACGAATACATCATTTTGTCACCAGCACAACAAATTGTAACGCAACCCTAGGCGACACGTTGCGTATCCGGGCGAATACCGGCGACATGACATTGATTGTTACCTTGTCACGCCACAACACTGAGCTTTATTAATTGAAAATCTATACTCTATGCCACGGGTGATGTATCAGGTTCGTTTAGAGTTGTATGTTTGAAGTATTTGTTGTTGAAACACTGGGGCCATTTTTGGGACATTAGCAAACATCTAGTCGACTTTTCACGTTAGCAAAAAAGGCTGAGTTTTTTTTTTTGTTGGCAACCGGATCAGTATTTTTATTCAACGTGGTTATGTTGCCAGCATTTGTTTGATTGGCAATAACTCATTTTTATACGCGTAGGTATAATCTGTGTTAAAAATCAAACGACTTGGATAGTTCTCGAACAAAGTTAACAATTATAATATTATAATCTTTCATTTCATCAGATTTGTTTACCTTAAACGGGATACGCAAGACAATTGACGTCATTTATTATAACTCAGAAATGTTAATAAAAAATATTTATATGTTAATGTTAAATAAAGTACCTCTACAAAAAAATATAAAAACTATTTAAATTCCCAAGTCGTTTAACTTTTTAGACAGACTCTATGTATGTACATTATAATTCTAGTCAGATTTTTTTTTATATTTATAGTTTTTACTATATTAAAAGAATTACTGAACTTAAGGCGTAGTTACTCTTTGACTGCATACTTAAGAAAGAGACGCGTAATCTAGCAAACGATCAGAACGATTGTAATAGGATATGAGGAAAATGTTTAGAAAAGTTCTCTAGTTAATCGGTAGTTCTGGCCGGTTTGGGTGTCTTGTGTGAGAAGAGGTACAAACTAAGTACTGTAGCAATCTTTGGACAAAAATATATACACAGTAAGAGGCCTACCACACGTACAAGCTTTCCATATTTTTGGCTGTGCAGGCCGGTTTACACACGGAACACCGTGCCTGTAGTTGTTGAAACTTATACAATTTTACTCATCGGAACAATGTCGATGCAGATGAAAGCAGTGGTGGCCGAATGGTATCGGCCCCGACTTCAAACCCAGCCAGGCGCATTACTTTGTGTAATTTATTTTATCACCGCTGCTCTCAAAACGGTGAAGAAAAACATTGTGAGGAAACTGGCATGTCCTAGAACCAAAAATTCAAAAACATTTGACATACACCAACTTACCTTGGGCCCGTGTGGTGGATTTACGACCCGTTCCCTTTCCTAGAGAGAAGACCTGAGTCCCAGCAATGGGAACAGTAAAAGGCTGAGTATGCTATGCTATAGTCGACGCTAAATCAAATTCAATCTTCAAGTAGGTATGCCGCCAGAGTGATATTAGAAGCCATAACACCGTGGACCTAGAAAACCATCGTAAAGCTACACGAGCAAAAAATACATATTTCCTCTACGATGCTTTTAGGAAGCACCAATCAGTTTAAAAGCTTGGGCTGGATTCAGAAACTGCGATGCTCAGATTGATGTCTAAATTATTTCGTAGATGTGTGGAATTCTTTACTACGACCTAGTTTTTTATATTACAGCTAGAAAATTCACAGACGGTGCTTGGATTTTGACTATTTTTCCATTATAGAATTTTTCTCGAATATTTTACGACATATATCGATTAGTCTGAGAAACATTATTACCGTGTTAATGCGCACGTACGCATTAACATTATCACATAGACTTAACAAACAACAAAACACACATGCAGGTTCGTTTTCCAACTCAATTAGACCAAAACATTTCGTATTTGTTTGACAAAAAAACTCCAATCCCACAGAGTGGATCAGATAAAAATGCAGTAATAAACCAGCTGGGTGACACTTTTGGTGATATACGGCACCCCGTAGCACATATGTCTTGAATTACGTCTGTTTTATTAAAGAACGTAAGCGTTCGTTATTATTATTTATGCAAAAACAGAATCGGTTTTTGAAAAGACAATATTTATTGTATTTTAAATCGAGCTGGTTTCCGCATATCCTCGTTCACTCGCGTTTTTTGTATACGAGTAAGGAAATTACTTATTCGACCTAATTCTATTTTTAAAGAAAGGCTAGGATTACCCTTTTATTTTTATTATTGATATACTAGCGCTTGACCACAATCTCACTTGATGGAAAGTGACGATGTCATCGCCAATGGAGCACGCTTGCTTAGAAGTAAAGTTTTGCTTAAAAACCCCTAAGTTGTAGCTACTAAGAAACACAGACTCCAGCAGATTTCCACTCCTTTAGCTGTTCCCAAAACGTTTTATGCGTATTTCGATGCACACTTCCCAAAATGCAACATGTAGAAAGCCAACAGGCCATCAAGTCGGCGTCGATGTTTAAGACTTTGAAACTTCGATTCGACGAGTGCGTCAGTGGTAATGGTGATCCTATTGTGTAAATGACGATCTCACAGAGGATACCGAAGTACCAAAAAAGGAAATGTAAATACATCATTAAATTCATATACATACAACATCAATACTTGTTTACGAGCTGATAAGGGGTTGGAAGTTTAAAATTAATTTAAGTTAAACGGACGTGGTGGACCGTACCCAAGCGGTAATAGCGTAAGTTCCGATGGGTTCGGTACATTGAATAATGTCACCTTGCTTGCTGTGACAAGCTTCATTGTTTAAGTTTTACATTGAATCGGTTTCTTGATTGATATTCGATGTGATTGATTGGCGAGTATTTGTCATTGGGTATAGAGAACAAGAGAATCTGGAATAGATAAATGGTATAGAGAACAAATGTATGAAACTGGTATAGAGAACAAATAGGTGTTCTGCAAGGGTCAATTCTCGGACCAACTCTGTCTTACTGTCCTGTTTATCAACTGCTTTGTTTATTTCTAATATCTTACTTAATCAAAAGCAGGGTTCAAAAATTTTGTTTTGAAAAAAACAGGAACTGAATCTATTTTTGATCTTATAAGTAAGATTTTTTCTTTACAATTACAACTTAAAACCTATGCCAATTATATTTTTTCCCCTAACCAATTTCATTTTACCTAAAAAAATAGAAGTATTACCCATGGAAAGGAATTTGCCGACGATGTACAGATAAAATACCAAAAAAAAAATATCTTCTAATCCAAGAACAAGAATTCCTGTAAGATTTATTGCATGATTTATATCACCCAGTAAAATTAATAGGGTCACTTTGCTCTGACGTTATCTGTCTTTATAATTCAGATATGATGAAGTTACGACATTTATAGGAGGTACCGGCTATAAACGGGTTCTTGACGTCGTAACAATGTAAGGCATTACCAAAGGTTTTACTATAGTCAGGAATATGGCGTAACTTAAATCTCATGTCCCTTTATGGGTGGAGCTGGACTCTGAACATGGTTATCCTAGAGAGACTGAAATATGACCGAAGTTTGTTTGGATTAAGAAACGAAATAAGTGAGAATGTTAATGGCAAATCTATCATAAAAAGCTTCTAAAATCTATTGATATCATAAAAAGGTAAAGTTTGCTTTTAAGTTTTTTTGTTTGTAATAGGTAATCTCTGAAAGTACTGATCCGATTGCGAATTTTTTTTTTACCAATAGATAGCTGCTTTATTCTTGAGTAACGTAGGCTATTTTTATTTATGCGGGTGAAGCTGTGGGCAACAGCTAATAAACAAGGCAATATAATTATATATGTGTTGTTAATGGTAGGTAGTTAGGTCGGGGTTCATGAAAATGAAAACTACTAAAAATAATCCAATTGGCCCCAAGAACTTATAAATCTGCACTTAGGAGGAAGTCCTCCTAAGTACTTACTAAGTAGTAAGTGCCACCGATGCTACAGTTGACATAACCACCAATGGGGTCCAACAGTTTAAGGAATTTCCTATCGATTCCAATCAGACCTCTTTTCGGACGAGATGATCCAATTATCAAAAATCATTGCAGTTTTGGGTATAAAGCTCAAGTTTTGGGTCTACATTGTCCTGCCATATTTATTATTATTGTAAAATGGAAATATTATAGAAACAATGTTTTTTTTAAAAGTAACCATGGAGTTTTTTTCCGGTTCTTATCCATAGGAAACGACCACTTGGAACCGTGCGCTAGTTTCGTAACAAGTGCCCGTGTTGGTCTATGTGAAAAAGGTAATTTTGATTTTGAGTTTGAAGGCTTTCAATAATTACAAGTGTACTGAACAGTGGAAAGTATCCACAGTTAAATAAAACATACTTCATACCAAGAATTGATTTACTCTCAATTTCCTCTCAATTTTAAATTTAATAGGT
The DNA here is from genome assembly GCA_929112965.1 of Mythimna albipuncta. NCBI lineage: Eukaryota > Metazoa > Arthropoda > Insecta > Lepidoptera > Noctuidae > Mythimna > Mythimna albipuncta. Next base: position 18,476,520 of record OV815969.1, read on the forward strand.
ACATGGATGAGACCGTAGCTTGTTTCCAAATAAATGGAAAGAAAATGTTCGGATCAAAGGCTATGTGTTGGATCAAAAGCAATTTATGCCAGCAAATTGTTCAATTGTTCACTTATTGAAAAAACAACGGTTTTCGATGTCCATTTGGGCACGTATATCGAAACAAATTCCTGTCGTTATGCACTTTGGGATCGGGACGAAAATGAATGAACAAAAAGCTTTTGTGAATAAAAATAAAGAATTAAAACAAATATTTAACAACGATCATGATGACAGTAGAAATACGTCCACTGCTGGGCCAAGGCCTCCCCCAAGCGTCGCCACAATTACTGGCTATAGACTAGAGAACATGGTCTGAGTAGACTTGGTACACGAGTGTGTGATAAGTTTCATCGACATCTAAGCAGTCGTTCGAGTGTGAAAAAGAAACAGAGCTTTGTTATTTGCATAAGTGTTTTTACAAAATTACTATCAGAAATTCCCATATGGCATGGATATTTTTTTTTATTGTTGATAAGGTCGCGCTTGACCACTATCACACCTGATGGAAAGCGACGATGCGGTCGACGATGGAACGCGCTTACCTAGAAGAAACCTATTCACACTCGACTTAAAGATTTCCGGGTTGTAGCTATCAGGAAACACAGACTCCGGCAAGGAATTCCATTCCCTAGCCGCACGCACAATTAATGTGTTCCCAAAACGTTTTGTGCGTGTAGGTGGGATATCCACCGAATACCGGTGGCGAATAGCCGTACGTCTTAATAAATACGAAATTAAGTATTGTTTTTTCTTGGAATTCAAATAATAGCAAAATGTCTGTAATATTCCATAAATAGCACGAACTTTACGGTCCCAAAAAAGCGACAGGACATTGAAAGTCAGTGTGGCAACTACTATGTATAGGTACTACATTTGTTCAACGACGATTTATATTTTTTCTCTTTTTGTTACAACTATATTAAATCTTCAGTCAACTACCTATATTCCGTACAGTATACAAAAAATGTCGTCCTAATCCAATACAAAGACCAAGTACAGACAAAGGGTAATAAACGTAGCCCACAATGGGTCTAGACATCAACATCAACCCATAAATTCGTTAGTCTTAGCACTAAATGCTTTTAGGTCAACTACCAATGTTATAAATGGACATCGCATAAAACCAATCGCCCAATAAACATCCCGTGGACCAAATAACTCCAATACTGGAACACTGGAAGGTTCTAGTGTTGGGAAAAACAGGTTAAGATTTATCGCGACAAATATTGGTATTGTCGGCAGAAAATTTTTGATTTGTGTGTGTTGGGCCTGACAAGTAAGATCGGGAAAACAAAGGCCTTTCGTTTATAGCGGCCCGAGTACACGTAGCCGGCATTTGTTTCGTTTACATAACCGCTTCGAAGTCGATAAAAACGTCACGAGAATTTATACTTTTGCTATTTGCGCTTTCGCCTTTATTTGACCGTGAGTTTTGATTAAGTCAATATTTTATCTTTTTTTTTTTATTTTAATAGAAATGGACTTTTGATTTTAATTTAATACCTATTTTTTCATAAAAGACAAATACTTTGATAAAAACAATATTATTTTTTTAATTAAAAATAATATATTTGGGGACATGAGTAAAAAGATTGTTATCTTTTAATTTTATTCATGACGGTCACCAAACATACATTCGTCTCGTTTTTCTGTATTACTATTTAGAAAATAGTATCGCATAACTGACTGATGGCCGTTTTGATATTAACCATTCAATCGTGATAATGACAGACACAATTGAAAGACAATAGGTGCGCGAACGCCGGCGTTCGCTTGGGGTTTAATGAAGGGAAAACACCATTCCATAAAAATGTACACCCATTTTATAAACCACAGGTATTTTAGCTGCATTTTTAAAATATAACACAAGCGCTTTTAAAATATTGCTACCTGCTTTAAAACAAATATTTGTGTAACAAATTTTTAAAATCCCATCTGCACACGTACTATTTTTTATTGGTCGTCAAACCACAATTTATGTTACACCCATTCAAAATGTTTTAATCATCAAATAGCATCGCCAATAGCATAGCGTAATATATGTGTATTTGCTGTATGGGTGCTTTTGGTTGCCTGAATTAAATGCTTTTTATTTATTTATTTTTTATAGCAGTCGGCCTTATAATGTTCCCGCTGTTGGGATTCAAGCCTCCTCTCTCTGATAGGGAATGGGCCGTAATCCACCATGCGAGCCCAGCGCGGGTTGGTGGATGTCACATGTCTTCGAATTGTTGTTTCTTCGACATGCCGGTTTCCTCACGATGTTTTCCTTCACGGTTTTGAGAGCAGTGGTGATGAAATAAAAAAAAACAAAGTAATGCGCCTGGCTGGGTTTGCACCCACGATCTACAACTCGTAAGTCGGGGCAGTAACCACTCGGCCACCACTGCTCTTTTGGGTATATGTGTGTAAAGTGGCAAATGTATCTTGCCACTTTTACACAGCTCTTCTCCGCTCCATTTCAACCAGCTCCGCTTTAGAGGAAACGCATTTTTACACTGGAAGAGGTTACTTCTAGGCAAGCGTGCTTCATCGTCAACCACATCGTTGCTTTCCATCAGATTCATATTTGACCATTATCTAACAATGGTCAAATGTGAATCTATCAACAGTAATAAAAGTGTTTAAGGTCAGAAATCAAACAAATGAACTCAAAAATACTATAAAAATACTCTTTCATTTTCATGGAAACAGAAACCAACTATTATTGAGGTGAAGCCTTTTAAGGTAGAGGCTGAATTACGTATAAAAATCGCAATAACAGCTTTTCCTCGAAAAATTCTCGTGCAAAAACAATCATAAGAATTTTCCGAAATCATATAGCCGTAGGAGCAGTGATATATTGCACGCAGGTGTACTTTATTGACCCAGAAACTGCTTTAGTGTTAAATTTTGAATGTTTTTTACTTCAACACATTGTGGCAACTGTGATTTAGTGTCTACTTTGCTGGAAACTTGAGAAGTTGCTTCGGTAGTACTTAGTTTGTGGATATTATAACTTTTATTGCATTCATTGAGTGTGTAACTATGTTGGAACGTAATAAAATTTTATTGCTACAGGTATCTTTATGAAATACCACACAAAAACACCTTCTTGTCCATGTCCTAGTTATGGGGTCGGCGCAACACATCTTTTTCATACATTCTATCCTGTCACCCGTCATGCTATCATTAACTCCCTTTTCTTTCATATCGCTTCTCACACAATCAATCCATCTTTTCAAATTCTTCTATTTTTATAGAGATTTCTGTATTGATGTATTTTAAGTGACCTATTTCACCAGTGATTCTAAGGCTGTCTACACAAACCAAACACAATTTATTTCTTTTCTTGTTATTTTTTGTCCTCATAAAAATTTGTAACTTTTTTACCACCGGTAAACTTACCGAAAACCGTCCTTTCATCAAACTACCTCTACAAGTATGCGGAACTGGGTGTAAAGTCCTGCGAATCTGTTAAAAAGGGCGAATCTTGACCAGACGGCTGTTGTGTCTGGTCCGAGCAATAGCCCACAGTTGATTTAGAACTTTTGTGTAATGTTCCAAGGGTGCGGAAAATTCTGGCACCACGATGTAGGATTTTGTGTTGTTAGTTCCTATGTGGCGTTTTAGATGTCGGTATACAGTTACAGTCATCATCATCATTTCAGTCGACAGTTACAGTATCTATAATAATAATAATAAATTTCTTTATTGACATAATTTTAATGTTGAAACAGTTTATAATGCGTCTAGCTCCCGAACTAGGCAGGCCTTTGTGTCAGGAGTCAGTTCTCACAGTTTTATTTTGCTTAAGGCCCAAGCTCCCGAAAAGTGCCATAAAACAGTGACTTTCTGAAGCCTACTTCTCGGTAACGGCCAGGTTAATAGGTTTGAAAAGAATATATGTTTATTATAGATTCATGAACAATATTATCAACATTTGATTTTTTTGTGCTATTAATACTTTTGTCTAAAAAAAAATATTTAGCAACTTTTCCCTAATCCTTCGAAACGGCTTGGATCTTTAGAAACATTTTTACACATAAAAATTGGTGGTTAAATATTCTTCAAAGTGAACATTGCTTACATAAATCAATCAATATTTCTCAAAGAAAATGGATTTAAAGGCCATCCGCGCGCTTTTCGGGTGCTGTTGGCCGCAAATAAATGCACAGATTTGCGAACTGCCGCCTAGGCGGGTGTGAGAGGTGCGTCCACATAATTCTGGCCAGATGGTTCAAGGGACTATAAGCCTTAATTTAATTTTCGTTCCTATTAACACAGTTTTTTAAATATATTTTTTTTTATTATCTTAAGAAGCGGTATTTCTATCAAATATTATCTACATAAAAAATGGTCCTATCACCGACCTCTCTTTATGCATATTACCCGGTTCTAAAAAGCCCGTCCTTGTTCCAGGTTCCCGGTGACAGCTGACATGGCGCCCGTCAGCTCGCTGCTCGTCTACTACGTCACGGAGAACGGGGAGCCTGTTAGTGACGTTGCCAGTTTCCACGTACGACTGCTGCATAAAGAGGTAACTGCCGGTTTTATTTTAGGTTTGCTATTTTTTTTTTTTTTGACAGATTTGTGCAGTTTTAAACTTGGAAAATCACAGAATGTCGGTTTTCAACGGTGCGCGGTTATTTTTACACATCATTATTTTCTATTTCGCTTTCTTTATCTTCGAGAAGTATGGTACGTATTATTAACCCTTGACAAATACTTTTATTTATTTATTATATTCTTTGTTGTACACCCCACAAACAAAATACAGGACAAACATTACATACAACATTACTTTTGTTCTAATCTTAGAGCTTGCTTTGTTAACAAGCCAGATTACGGATGTTTTTTCTTGAATAACTTTTTCAACAGAATAACGTCATTACACTATTATTTAAATCTAGCTGCTGCCAGCGGCTTCGTCCACGTAAAAAATGATACAGATAGTAAAAAACTATCCTAAGGGAACAAGCTTCTGGTAGAAGAAATCTTGTGTGCTAAAACAAAGTAAAACATCTTAATTGCTGTCCAGGATACGGTTTACGCGTGTACCATGTTTCAAAGAACTCCATTCAGCCTATCTAGCATGAAGAAGTAACAAACGTACAACACACACTCACTCACAATCTTTCGCCTTTATACTTAAACTAGCTGTACCCGCGATTCCGTTCGCGTGGACTACAGGATTTTGAATTTATTTTTTCTAAAATAATAGTAGTCTATGTTACTCTTTATTATATCAGCTACCTGCCAAAAAATGACCCGTCAAAATCGGTCTAGCCATTTCTGATTTTAGCTCGGACAAACAGACAGACAGACAGAAAAAAACTGTAAAAAAAATATTTTGGTGTATGTACCGTATATAATTATATTCATATGGATGTAGTAAAAAGCAGTTATTTCAATATTACAAACATACACTCCAATTTTATTTATATGTATGTATGTAGTATGTATAGATGTATAGATAATTAGTTAGATACACTGACTGAACCCAAAAATTAAATAAAATTGAAGTTTATTGATAGCAAAGTGTAATACATATATCCTAGATACTTTCAAACCTCTGGGATATTATATTTTTATCTATGACATTGTACAAAAATCCAAAATCTTTTCGGAGACTCGGAGAATTCTTGTCCTCTATGTGCCTAAAACGTTCATTAAAAGTGTATATGCAGAATCACGGCCAAAACCTACCGCCAAACAAGACCAGGAAACAAAATACTTTGCCCATACCTCAAAATATTCCCGATTCCTACTCCGGATAAACAAACGTGTCTGGTTAATAGATTCAGTTACACGTCGTGTTAAGCCGAATTAACATACTTTGTTTGTACTACTTTAAGCTTTATTTAGTTAAGTAAACGTACATACAAAACAGGGGATAAAAACTTTAGAATTCGTATGTTTACGCGACAAATTGTTCGACTGTGCCAGTACTTAAAACCAAATATTGTTTTTTTTTTTTGGTGGAAATCATCCAAAATACATCCACCGCCCTTAGGCGGAGTGGGAGATAGTGTCAGACTCTTACTGACTAAAAAACCCACCCCGTTCCTTCGTGCCTTTCATACCGAGGCTGAGCTACCTTTCGAAGCCAACCCTAGCCTCAGTAGGCTTAGACCCAGCTGGGTCCCTGCTGTTGCTGACAACTCCTTGAAGCGCGCGGAAACAGTGCGCACCATCGACGTCTTGGGCTCGGTCCGAACAGTTACCGGACGGTCGGACAGTGAGCTACCCATTGCTCGCCGTCCAGAAGCCCGCGCCTACTGTGGCCGGAAATCGGGAATGGAATCCCGGCGGCGGCAAACCGAATATTGGTTGGCGCAGTGGTTGAGCGTGGCGAATTTAAAACCTTTTAAATCTGATAGAAGGGGAAACTGTCAAGTAACAGAATAAGTATGCATATACTAAAATGTGACGTCACTGGCATAAGGTTACGCGCGCACAAGAGAGATAGAGAGATGTTCCTATCGCGTTCCCACTTTTTCCTATGGCAATAATTGAATGCTAATTGCTGTAACCAATTTTGATGCAGTTTTCAGTAAAAGATTTCTTCTTAGTGTTATTAATTTATTTTTGAGTATAAAATGGGCCGTAATCTACCACATGGGCCCAGTGCGGGTTGGTAAATGTCACATGTCTTCGAATATTTGGTTTCCTCGCTATGTTTTCCTTCATCGTATTGAGAGAAGTGATGAACTAAATATTACACAAAGTAACGCGCCTGGCTGGTGGATTACGGCCCGTTCCCTCTTCAAGAGAGGAAGGAGATTTTAGTCCCATCAGGGAGAACATTAAAAGACTGCTTGTTCTAGTATAAGATATTGTACAAAAAACCAGAAGCAAGTACCAAATCCTATTAATCTTTCACATCCAGGCCACATATGCCGCGTAGTCACTCAATTATTACTACCCAACAAACGTTTACGGTTCATAATAATGATTAATCAGGGTATATGAACCTTTGATCAGGCAATTGGCGTGAAATTGAAATACCGTTTGCCAAGCTTAATTAGTAAATTGTTGATTTTGGATACCCTCGTACAAGCCCTAGCCAATTTTTCAACATACCTACTTGTCTTTTTGTATGTTTTTAATTATACCTAACTTATAAATTTTAATATGTTAAGCATTTAAATATGTTTTTGAAGTGCTTCACTTCTGTAATTTGAATAATTCAAGCAATTTGTTAAGCTTCTGATGGTACTGAAATTAAATTATGTAGTTGAGTCATTTATTTTGTATGATTCAAAATCGTAAAAGCATAGCAAAATTAAGCATCTGAATTAGAAACCTTTTAAAACTGGTGAAAGAGAATAGACAGCCGTTGGGGCCGAAAGGTTCCAGAGTGGTGACCGTGTACCGGAAGACGCACCATTGGAAGGTCTCTTACAAGGTGGACCGATGACCTGGTAAAGGTTGCGGGAACCCAATGGATATGGGATGTACAGGATCGTTCATTGTGGCGACATTTAGTGAGGCCTATGTCCAGCAATGGACGTCTATCTGCTGAAATGATGATAATGATGATGAAGAGAAAACTGACAAATAAATGAAATAAGATGCACAAACTAAAATGCGACGTCAACACCATTAAGTTACGCGCGTACAAAAGAGATATTCAATGTTCTGAGCACAACTACACTCTCCATCATGCTAATATTTGAAATGCCAAAAGCTGCTGCATTTCATAAAATGAATATTGATACAGAAAAATACTTCTTTTCAGTGGTATAGTCTGTTTAAGAACTCAAACGACTTTTTGAAGGAATATCTACCTATATTACCTACTACTTAAATTTATATTCGATACTTTTTATAAGGTTCTTCTATTATGCCAGCCATACACGGTCAAACCTGTAGTTCAATCGGTATGGGGCTGTCCAATCGGTATGATCAAACCAAAAGTATTGAAATTCGATTGTGCCGTCAAAGATGTTGTCAACATGTTGTCACTCCCATACACGGTCAAATTTGTTTGATCAAACATGTAGCTTCATACCGATTGGACGACATGTTTGACCGTGTATGGCTTGCATTAGATAGTAAACAATGATCAAGGTCTCTTAATCAACCTTGATTATTTAACCAGCGTTGTTGTCAACTGTAGTCAACATTCGTTTTCATTTTACCATAATAATTACCCAAGTCATTTGACTTTTTAGACAGACTATATTTATTTTATAAAAAAAAGTAAAACTAATATATCAGAATCTCAAACTATTTCGTGATGAAAAAGGTATTATAGAAAATTGAGTTGTTAGAAATGAATTAGTCTTTTCACGAAATTCACGCGCACTATGTATGTAGATGAATATGTAACCAAGTTAAAAATAATTAAGTAAAAGCAAATTTTTACTGAAGTTACTAATGTAATTACTTAGAATACAGAATGAAAATAGACCTACTTTCTAGTTTCGACTTTGTAATATTGAAACATGATACGACATTAAATTCTTAAACTGTACTAAGAATTTAGGGCTAACTAGACGTAAAAATCAGCTTGGAGAATTTACGTGAAGTAAGTACTGTTTTTATGTACCTTGATTACCTGATACCTGAAAATTGGCCGTCTAAGCAAGCTAGTAGGTAGGCATGCGTTTTTAGTACATACTAACAGTACTCAATCGTCCACATTTCCTTCGTCAGAAAATACGTGACGTCTGGCGGCCCTGGGATCATGGACTATAAGTAAATAATAAACGTTAATTTATTGATGACTACTGTATTAGGCCAGACTTTTATAATTAATCACTGCAGTTTTTTTTCTGTTGAAGTCTTTTTACTTTCCGGTACTGTAACATGGAACTTAAGCATACAAATTATCTGAGTTGACTTTAAATGTGTACCTAAAGCCAAGTCCAGTCGAATGTAACGTGTAAAGATCACGTGTAATTTAACGTCAACAGTGTGGACGGCACACGAACTCGGCGCAAATCCTGTAAGCGATCCTTTTTAAGAGCTAAATGATAAATGATCTTTATTTTGCAATTAGGTTTTATAAAAACACTTTTACACGTCAATTTTTTTTTTCGTCAATTAAGCTAGATGAGGCCGGTGTTTCCTAACTGACTACCCTGAGAAGAAACACCGCTGTTTCCACTCAGTTGCTACGAATAAACCGAATAGGAAGGCCATGATAGGTGGTGCTGCCTTTTGGTAGTGCTGCGTTTCTCAGTTTATTTTTCAAAAGTAAAACGGTTCTTTTTTATGGTCCGTGTTAAAAGATTTTCTCGATACAAACTGATAAGTTTACATTGTGAACGTACATACTGCACAAACGTCACGAACGATGTCCAAATGAGCACTGCGAACACTTTTCTGTGCGACAAGTAATCGCAAGCGTTACATGTAAAATTCGTGTGACATTACGCGTTACACACGTCTGGAGCCGACTTAAGGCTTATAGTCCCTTGCACCATCTGGCCAAAATTATGCAGACGCACCTCTCGCACCTACCTAAGCGGCAGTACGCAAATCTGTGCATTTATTTGCGACCAGCAGCGCCCGGAAAGTGCTTTAAATCCATTTTCTTTACGAAATATTGATTGATTTACATATGCAATGTTCACTTTGAAGAATATTTAACCACCAATTGTTATGTGTAAAAATGTTTCTAAAAATCCAAGCCGTTTCGAAAAAGTAGGAAAAAGTTACGAAATTGCTGAATATTTTTTTTAGACAAAAATGCTAATGGCACGAAAAAATCAAATGTTGATAATGTTGTTTATGAATCTATAATAAACATAATTTTTTTTCAAACCTATTAACCTGGCCGTTACCCAGAAGTAGGTTTCAAAAAGTCACTGTTTTATGGCATTTTTCGGGCGCTTGGGCCTTAAAGTACACTCCGATTGGAGTTTGATGCGTAAGCCTTTGAAAAATGCAGGCATGATATTCTGTTATTTGTATTTCATTCACTTATTTCCATTATCGGTACAGACCACACTACAGTAAAATATTTCAATTTGTGTAAACGCTCGTAGTTTGCACCGACGGGAACGTCACATCCCGTTGTGCGTGTGACAGCCCTTTTTGTGCTCAACACCCTTTGTTTGGTGGCAAATTTAATTAAATTGAGCTTTTCGTACAACGCGATACAAAGAATCAACGGATGTACGATATTATGTGGGGAAATGGAAGTTATTGGACTTTAATTACTTTATTTGGCGTTTTTCATATAGTTTAATGTTTATGTGGAAGTAATTTTATATCAATGCAATGGATAATTTGATAAAAAATGGACATACTATGTAAGTTTTGCCGTATTTTATCTCGGAAACATTGGAAGTGAAAAAATAGAACAGGAAGAGGTTATGACGATCAATCACGGGTTTTAAAAACGTTGTTCGCCTAGGCGCTGCGCTTTTTGCACTTTTTGATCATCATGCAACAGATTTTTTGAAATTCGATCTTTACGGCTTAAAGTCCCTTGAAACATCTGGCCAAAATTATGTGGAAACATCTCTCGCACCAGCCTAGGCGGCAGTACACAAATCTGTGCATTTATTTGCGGCCAACAGCACCCGGAAAGCGCGTGGCTGACCTTTAAATTTCTTTTTCCATTGTCTTTGCGAAATATTGATTGATTTACATATGCAATTTTTACTTTGAAGAATATTTAATTCGTGAATTTTTATGTGTAAAAATGTTTCTAAAGATCCAAGCCGTTTCGAAGGAGTAGGGAGTTGAGAAATGTTGCGAAATTGCTAAATATTTTTTCAGACAAAAGTATTAATAGCACGAAAAAATCAAATGTTGATAATGTTGTTCGTGAATCTATAATAAACATATATTTTTTTCAAACCTATTAACCTGGCCGTTACCAATGAGTAGGCTTCAGAAAGTCACTGTTTTATGGCACTTTTTGGGCGCTTGGGCCATAAGGGGGTTAATAAGGATTTTGTTGGTGTGTAAAATCTTATTCCATTGAGACACATGAGATTTAGCTAACTGAAGTAAATAATAAAGGTTGTCATTATTTATTTTTCAAAACTACACCTGTCAAACGATTTGGAGTAATGTTAAAAATTGTTTGGATAATTCCTATTTCTTAGGTTAATAAATATGGAAATTGACACGAATTCTAATCTTATTTAGATTAGAATTCGTGTCAATTCTGTCAAAAAAATCTTGCGAACAAAGGCGCGTGTAAAGTGCTAGTACACTATATGACGATAAATATTATATACCATAGGAACCGACAGACTATATTAAGAGTCCTTAGGACGAAATACTCTCTCAACTTTAATTACCATAAATAGTCCCCTTCGGTGCACTTATTTAAGACGTCCTCGAGGCGAAATTTTTTAATGGAACCAATTATTTTTATAGGACACTTAATGGAATGAAAAATACTGGGAGCGCATAATCACTCTAATATTATATACCTAGGTGAATATTAATTGTACGTGTACCTATACAACGTTTTTTTTTTTTTGAAATCCCCTACCTCTAGAGTATCATAGAGTATCATATTGATATGGTCTCTAGAGACCATTTCTAATAATCAACTGGCATATGAATTATTTTTCAATTATATTTTTCATACATAATTATTCGATGTTTGTTACTTCTTCTCGCTCAAATGGTTGAATATATTTGGATGAAATTTGGTTCATACGCAGACTACGTCCTGGAATCACTTGTAGGATACTTTCTACTTTTCTTTTACTGTTGATAGTTTCGCGCTTGACCGCCATCTCACCTGATGGAAAGCGACGATGCGGTCGACGATGGAACGCGCTTGCCTAGAAGAAACCTATTCACTCTCGACTTAAATATTCCCGGGTTGTAGCTATCAGGAAACACAGACTCCGGCAAGGAATTCCACTCCTTAGGTGTACGCACAATGAATGTGTTCCCAAAACATTTTTTGTTCGTGTGGGTGATCATTCGGAAAGTTAAATGTTACCATGAGATAATTTCCCGCTTTCAAGTGGACGAAGTCGCTAACTATACTCACTATACCCCATTTGAAATAAAATAAGCCACTTACTTTTGACTTATATTGCGTAAACATAAGGATAGCAATAAAAGCAAAAAGTGATTACAATATCAACTGTTTACTGCAGCTGCTATTTGTTTTACCACAACGTAATAAGTAAGTCTAATTTTATTTTAAATGGAGTATTGAGCTTGTAATCTATACTAATAATATAATTTAATATAATACGTACGATCGATAAATATTTGTTTTCATGCGATTGTCAAAAATATTTATTTAAAATATAAAGCTTTGTACTGGTAATATTGATATGGTCAATAGAAGGTGTTGCAGAAGGTCCCGTAGGGGCTGAATAAATTAACCGACTTGGGATTACATGGATCTCATAACTTTTTACGGTAGAAGAATTCAGTTACGAGACTTGTTTTTTTTACAAGTTATGTTTTTGGTAGCATTTTCTTTACATATTTTCCCTGATTACAGTTATAAAGCATGTTTATTCTGCCCGAATAGACACACAAATAATTACAAAAAAAAAAAAAACGAAAATTAGTTTCCCTGTCAGGTCATATGTGGACCGGGCATACCTGACTTGAACCATAGACAACTCGGTTGTTTAGATTGTCTATTAAAACTAGTATAATGATGTTATTATAATCTATGCGACGCTAGCCGACTTGAGACTGGTAGAGACAGAAAACATAGTAATAAACAAAAATAGGTATAAAAATAATATCATCATCATTTTAGCAGATAGACGTCCACTATTGGACATAGGCCTCCCCCAAGTGTCGCCACAAGGAAATAGTAAAAAAATAAAAATAATATAAGGTCCAGTAATAACACAGCGTTTAATCAACAACCTCTAATGAAAGGCAATTCGTTGTATGTTAAAGGACGCAATCAAGAACGCCTGTAATTTCCAATGTACCCCGATATCGCTCGAATGCGTGCGTATATACGTATTGGGTATATACGTAGATATTGGGTAGTGTTAACTGGGTCCTGGACATTAAATTTATTGCTACAGTAACTTTCAGTGATAGGTTTGTGCGTGTAAGGTTCTTACACACGATATACGATTTAAGCTCTTGTTTTGTTCTAAGGGTTTGAAAGCTTCAGTATTTATTTGATTTGTTTTCTTGCAACATATTAACTGATTAAAATTTTGTCTAGCATCTTCCAATCTGGGGTCTTACAACGACGTGTTAAAATGTGAAACGTGCTAACGAGAAAAACGACTGGGGCTATAAACCTTATATACTAAGCATTCCTTTTACAGTTCAGTATAGGTCGTCAAATGGATCGCATAAAGAGCTTGTTATAAGACCTTTATTTGTGCTCTTCTTCTTCCTCCTCAAGTGCCCACTTGGCTGATGAAAAACTAATAGGTGTAAAAAATTTAAGAATCAGTTCTAGAGATTACTATGTGAGAAGTGATATGAAAGAAAAGGGAGTTAGTGATAGCGTGACGAGTGACAGGACAAAATGGAAGAAACAAACGTGTTGCGCCGACCCCAAATAAAATGGGACAAGGGCAGGAAGAAGAAGAAGAAGAAGAAGAGTTCTAGAGATTACTTTCTATATACAAACTTTACCTCCTTACTAATTAATGTAGAAGTGTAGATTGGTAGTAATTATAATTATTTATTCTATTCTATTCTCCAACAATTTTAGATATCATATTTTTGTATCATATACCATGGAGTCACACAGCGAATTCATCTTTGCATGTGGTATATTTGCCCCCTTAATCTGTAAGATATTCTGCTTTCAGGACCAATAAGTCATATTAATAATTTGTCACCAGGTGGCTGTAGCAATAGAAGAACGCCGATGGTGGTATCCCAGAGCGGCGTTGCAGCTGCGAGTCCTCGCTCCACCAGACTCCACAATGTGTTTGATAGGAGCTCGAGCTCCGCCTGATGCGAAGTTTGATCCTCACCAAACGTAAGTCACATTTTTATTTTATATTATTTATGTTACCGGCCAATATTGTTTCTGGGTTTATATTAAAAAATATATATACACTGTTAAATTTTAATCGTTTTAATCCCGTGGAGGGTCGATCCGGTGCATGAAAGACTATCGATTTGTAAAGATAAAATTAAAAAATATAGTACCTCTTTTTCAAAACTCGTATTAATTTACGCATGTACGAAATTAATTTCTTTAAGAAAAAGTCAGCTGAGCGAGTTCAATGACCTGTAGGTACTTTGTACGCAACGCCGACTATTAACTACAGGTCATTGAACTCGCTCAGCTGATGTTTCCTTAAAGATACTAATTTCGTACATGCGTGGATTAATACGATTTTTGACAAAGATGTACTTTATTTTTTAATTCTATCTTTACAAATCGATAGTGTTTCATATACCGGATCGACCGTCCATGGGATTAAAACGATTAAAATTTAGCGGTGTATAATAACCATGATAAAAATTAAGGTAGGCTTCGCTACCGCCTTAGCCTTCTAACCTAATCTATCCATGTCGGGATAACTCGCTTTTGTTCTGTGACTTCTTACAAAGCATAATACATTTGCCAAAAATAAACCTTCAATATTTCGTTGTTCTATCTAACACATTTCAACTCTATATTTTGTATATACCTACCTACGTCTGTATGACGATGCGATGCAAGCGCATCAAGCATCCCCACTGCCCAAACCTCGCTCCCCTCCGCTATTGCGCTATCACTTGATTCGCTTAGACTTCGTAACATTTAGAACGTTCAATTTAAATATTTTTATTTTTGTATGAAAATCTGATGAACTAAAATATGTTAAATTCTTAAAAGTCATTGAACAAAAGCAGTTGTTTAGGATGTTAGTAACATAGTCCTGAGAGGTTGCCAGTGTTATACGAATAACCCTGTTATTAGATATTCGAAATGAAAACATGATGCAAAGAAAATAGATTTATATAAGTAAATTGCCTCTCTACAACTTCTAGATAGGGATTGACCAAAAGATATATCGTTAAAACAATTTTAATCTACGGCTGTACTTCAGTGAAAATTAACCTGCGGACCCACTGCACAAATAATTCGGATAAATAGAGCTGTTTCATTCCACCATAAACAAAGTACCAGGGTGGAGCTCACAGGACATTTGTCACCTGCTTTGTTGCTTGTCCAGCACAACCACATGCATTCCAGGATTTCTACGAAGACAATGATGGAGTTTTTCAGGTTTCTAAATTTTGAACAAACCAAATTTTGAACATTCTTGTGATTATACTAGCAATCTCTATAGCCATAACACCCTATATTTCATCTGTATCTGTAAATTAATTTACCTTTTTCAGGGATGCTATTAATAACTACTTCATAAAGTTACTAATTACTCAGTAATGATCATTAGTCTCACAAACGTTCTGTATTTAGTCACTTCATTTGTAATTATATTTTCCCAAATAACTTTTATCTTAAAGACAATGAAAGCATAATTAAACCTACTATTAAGTACCTAATTGATTGTCGCGAACCTTAATTGACAGAGATTCTTTTCGATACTAAATAATGATAATATTAACATAGATTTGCGTCTATAACTATTATTCAAACTAAGAGCAAGATTTATCATTTGACCGGATTATGTGGCTAAAAATCAATATCACTTCTTGATAGTTTCGGCCTACAGTTTTTCCGTGTATACAAAAAAATTATTATCCCAAGAGAACATACTGCCAGAATCAAAAATATTATAACTTATGTTAATGTCTAATCCATATCATGGTCCATCTGTTTACCAAAATATAAATGAATCCGTCTAGCAGACCAATCAAATCAATAGAGTTACTATCGTATACAGTACTAGTGTATCATATGTAGTACCAACTTATACATTTGTAATAAATCTTACAACATTTTCTTTTATAACCTTGTCATCTATGGCTTTCATGGCCAATGAATATAGTAATTAAGGCAAAAGAGGGAAGGAAAAAAATTCAATAACGTTGGTTAATAAACTTCACCGTCACCTGTCAGCACCATCATTAGCTTTTAACTAAGAAGAAAAAAAAATAATTTCCGCATCCCCGCTGATAGTCTTATGAAGTTATGCGGAAAAACTTATAATTTCCCAGTCCTTGCCACCGACAGCTTGTAGTGATGCGAATAGGAACTCGTTATTGGTCGAGATATCGAATAACAGTACCACGGCGGTATAATAACTGCGTTCTGGGAAAAGCGAGTTAAGCGATGCAGCGGATTGTGTGTTGCGCCAAGGGAGTGACGTCATAGCGAGCGGACGGTGAAATATTTGAAATTGGATTTCCACTGTAAATAGTTACTGTATTTTCTTCTGGGGATTTCTCGGACTGTTGCTAGGCAAACCTTTGTGTGAAATTTCATTCAACAGTTGAGAATGAGACTGGTGACTGAGAAAATAATGACGCTGTGACTAAACAAAATATCCAACAGAATTTAGATACTAAGCAGTTTTAAAGTGAAACATCATCTGGACGCAAAGAAAAAGGACATAGGCTTGAAATTGGTACAATCTACGTCCAGACGTGAAAGCATTTAAGAAAAGCAAATTGAATTTCAACTGCACCATTGTCTAACTTCATTTTCATATGTCACATCAGTCTCGACGTAGACGCAGCCGTCTGACGAATCTTCTAAAATGAAATAATCCGACAATTTAATTTTATAAAATTGAATGAGAGAAAATTGTCTGACAATTTAATTTTGTAGAATCTCTAGGGTTTAACGGATGAAATATGGACGGGGGTATCTTTATAATAATTTAGCCTTAGAACATCACTATAAGATATTTTTACTCTATTTTGAGTACACTATTGACAAATTGTGTTATGTGGACAAATGAATGAGATGTGAGTTTTGGTCACTACCAATTTGATATTTTTTTAATGGTCCTATAAAGTGGACTTCGCCAGCTGTGTTTTATTGCAAATCCTTCGTCGGTAACTGTTACTCCGGTTTGTCTGTTTTTCGTCCTCATCTTTATCTTTCGTCATCTTTTCATTAACTAAATATCTTTTATTATTTTTTCTACACTCATTTTCTGCGTTATGTTCCACTTTAATTTATATTTCGTGTTCTTGTCTTCAATTTTTCTTTATAATTATACTCTTCATGATTATTATTTTCAAATCAGCTCGATTTCTTTTACTTACGCCAAGTCCTATAACGAACAAAGAAGGAAGCACCGGACTTTGATAGCGGGAACTCATTTTGCAAGCTTATTGTTTAACAATTAAGCAACATCGTGTTACTATGCAAACTTCTATCTTCAATACAAAACAAAGTTTTAACACAATATTGTTAGTAAACATGAAGCCGATTATTATTAGTTTGAGCAACAAGTACAGGCATAAATTTTCATGTTATTGTTATATATACCTAAAGTTACAGGTGGATTAATTAGGGGGTATTTAATTACGCGTAAAAATTGATATTAGAGATAGTTATATTAACTTCTTGTTTAATGTGATGTATTTTTCATTTATATCATAGATTTTTACTTAAATTGAATAAAATACACAATAGGAATTTTTTTTCATACCGCTGGTAGGTATTACCATTTTCTAACCCCTAAATTCATTGTCAGTCGTTCTATTCTGGCAGACATCACCACAAATTGCACACAGCGGAATTCTAAACCAAATACGAATGCATACATCATGGAAATAAATTACCCTTGTCATTGCCTTACATGCTCATGTGAGGCAGAATTTCACCCAAAATATGCTGCTAACGTTCAAACAATTCGCGGTACTTGTTCGGGGACGTCAATCAAACATCGTGACAATACCAAACGTGCTCAAAGCGAAATACATCATTTATCGTCACACGATTCATCTTCCTGTGTGAAAACATAGTGAAGGATATCATTCACGTGATCTTGACAGTGTGCAGCATTATCATTTAGTTGTGTTCTGTTGATGAAATCAGCAATTTCCTTATTATTGATGTTTAACACATTTGTCCCGGTTGCCGAGTTTTATTATAGAAAATCTTGTAGTGACTTTGAAAATTATTTATTATTTATTTATTCGAAATTTCGGTAAAACACTTCAACAACTAACGCAAAAGGGATGCTATTACGTACACCCATTATCGTTATAAATTCATATAATACAAAATTAATACAAAATAAAAACAATTAAAAAAAGACATGTGTAGGGACAGACATAAAAAAAATTTACTCTGCATACACTTAATTACTACATGAATGAACCTAATCAGTTTGCAGGGAAACCTCTTCTCAGTAGAAATAATATTTCAGATATAAATTAGGATAACTTCAAAACATATATTTTTTTGCTTTTATAGTTTTCTTGATACACTTTATGTATATTATTTCTAAAAAAATCTTAAGCAGCTAGACCGAATTGAGATACAATCACTTTCCTTAATTACGATTATGATCAGCAGAGTAAACAATTGCAGCTTTCAGTTATCTTTAACAATCCTACAATATCATTGCTTCTCTTCGAGTGCGTTTGAAACTTTCCTCCGTATTTCCAACTTCCCGCTTTCACAGCTGAGCCAAGGATTACGTCACACGATTCATCTTTCAGTCGGTTCCTCGAAGAAAATATCTTCTGCCTTTTCATCTGGCTAAATGTACGCATACGAGCAGTTTCCGTTGTTATTGAGACGTTGAGATAGACATTCGTTTCCACTTCAAATGTTATTCGTGTATCTTTTTTGCTTTGTAATGTTGTTGTTTTTTTGGCATTTTTGTTAAGAGTTACGTGGGTAATGATATGGGATTGATTTGTTACCTTCAACTGCGTTTAAATAATGCGTGGTTTGTCGAGATGTAATATAAATAATTTCTGCAAATGCTTAAATATATTCTAGATTGTCATCTACATATATTTTGTTCATATAATCGCATTAAAATCGTGTTGAGACAATTTTCTATAAATTTTAATTCTTAAAAACTTTATATGCTTGTTTTGTAACTATTTTGGTACCTCTAAGTTTTGTTCTGTAATAAAAACCTTATTTTATCAATCTACCAGGACCCCAGAACACGAAGAAGCACCAGGACCAGAGTTCGTCTCCGCAGGCGTCTCTCTCTTCGTTGGCGGCGGTGCTTGCGGTGGTGGAGTGCTGTACCGGCAGAGAACCGCACCAGCTCCTCACGCCCCTGCGCACCTGGTACCTCCAGCGTCGCATGACCGATTGTGGATGTGGAAGTGCTTCAATTATACGTAAGTTATTTCTAAGCAAACGTATGAACTAACACATAAAATTGTACATTACGGTATCAGAGTTTACCCTTCGATTAGACCATAATATACAACTGTCCGAAATCAACTATTGGACAGTTCCTCAGACCAAACACAGCATCCATCTGGTCGGAGATGATAAGTGGAACTTTACACCCTGTTCCGCAGACCTCTAAATATAATCGAGTTCTCAGGAACTATACGTAGTTAATGAAATGCTGAAATGATGATGGTGATGATGATAGATGTAGTTGGGGCACGCCACAATCATGGCGGTAAGTCCCCTCTTTGAGGCGTGGCTGGAAAGACCTCACGGCGTCCTTACCTTCCGCATGACGCTGGTACTCACCGGACATGGTTCGTTCGGGAGATTCCTGCACTCGATTCATGCGGAAGTGACGCCCGGGTGTCGCCACTGTGCGGAACGCCCGGAGGACACGGTGGAGCACACAGTCGAGGTGTGCCCTGCTTGGGCGGAGCATCGCCGTGCCCTCGTGGGGGCGATCGGCGGCGGAGACCTCTCGCATCGGGCCTTGGTTGAGGCCATGGTCCGTAGCGAGGAGGAGTGGCAGGCGGTCGCCGACTTCTGCGAAGCAGTAATGCTCGCAAAGGAGGAGGCCGAACGCATCAGGCAACGGCGTTATCGCCGCCGCCGTCGCCGGGATTCTGATCCCGATTTCCGGCCAACGTAGACGCGGGCTTGCGGACGGTGAGCAATGGGTAGCTCGCTGTCCGGCCGTCCGGTAACTGTCCGGACCAAGCCCAAGTCGTCGACGGCGCGCACTGTTCCCGCGCGCCTCAAGGAGTTGTCAGCAACAGCAGGGACCCAGCCGGGTCGAAGCCTACTGGGGCCAGGGTTATCCGAAAGAACGCTCGAGCCCCAGTATGAAAGCTAGAAGGAACGGGGTGGGTCTTTTAGTCAGTAAGAGTCTGACACTATCTCCCGCTCCGCCCAAGGGCGGGGAATGTCAATGCATGATTTTTCCAACCATAAAAAAAAAAATAGATGTAGTTGATTTTTTTTTTTCTAATCATCACATTCGATTTATATTTTAGCAACACTCTCACATGGTCGATTCTTTATGGCGACTCTTAAGAGGCTTGTGTCCAACAGTGGACGTTTTTCGGCTGAAATGTTGAACCCCCTTTATCCATATTTTATAAAAAAAATAACAGTCTTCCGTTATTGTGCGCGAACGCCGGCGTTCGCTTGGGGTTTAATGAATTAAAGAATATTCGGTTAATCCCAAAAAGATGAAACTGAAATCCGATCCACGATACATTTTTACCTCAGCTAAAAACCATTCAAATTCCAACTTTGTGAAAACTTTTATTATAAATACCTCCACTTCGATTAGCTTCTAAATTATTTAATTAAAATTAGTAACTTTAACAACTAATTAAGCTTCAATAGAATTCCATTTCAAAACAACTTCTAGCAAATCTTTTGAGAATTTTCGAGAAATACATTTTCTTTTGCTACTGAAATATTAGGCACTTTTATTATAATAATCTTGTTCCATAATCCTTAAATCTCTTGAATAGGTAATCCTTTTAAGAAAATACTAAAAGGTTTGAACTTTTAGGAATTATTCAATTAGATGGAGAAATGTTTTCAAAATATTGTGACATTTAAAGTGATGTTATGTTTTATTTTTTCTGAAATATTTTACGTCTGACAGTTACCAAAATAAGAATATTATCTATAATGGAATAAAATGTTTTATATTATATAGGGTGACTGGCAATTAGTGTACGA
Source organism: Mythimna albipuncta (assembly GCA_929112965.1). Lineage (NCBI taxonomy): Eukaryota > Metazoa > Arthropoda > Insecta > Lepidoptera > Noctuidae > Mythimna > Mythimna albipuncta. The sequence continues at coordinate 18,497,473 of OV815969.1, forward strand.
TACTTAAACACGGGATTGTGCTCAGAAAAAAATCAGCTGTTCAGTACATTTATGTTTGCCTAATGTACTGAACAGCTGATTTTTTTCTCGATTTCAGGTTTGTTCCCACAGTAAAAGTTGTTGGTTATCATGAACACAATCACGTGTTTAAGTATCGTACACTAATTACCTACCAGCTAAAAATCAGCTGTTCAGTACATTTATGTTTGCCTAATATACTGAACAGCTGTTATTTTCTTCGCGAATTCGGTTTTGCTCCCACAGTAAAAATTGTTTGTTATCATGAGCACAATCACGTATTTAAGTATCGTACACTAATTGCCACTCACCCTATATATATAACAGACTATAACAAATCAACATCAGTCGTAAGACACAAAAGAGAGGTCGCCACATATACATTCAATTTTAATATTTATGGTCGTGTTCAAATCATTGTCTTCAACACACTTGCTACGATCCTCACATAATATAATAATATGATATGCCACAATTATCACACAACATCGTCTAGTCTCAAGTTAAGCGGAGCTTGTGTTATGAATACTAGACAACTGATTAACATACTTGTATATTTCTAAATACATACATATTATAGATAAATTACACACAAACACAGAACAAATGATTGTGCTCATCACACAAACATTTGTCTTGGATGGGAATCGAACCCAAGACCTCCAGCATAACAGGCAGGGCCACTAACCACTAGACCAACAGGCCAGTCAACATACTTCTCGTACTTTGACCTAAAATATTTCACATTCTTAACCGCTATTAAAATGCAGCGTCTATAAAACTACGTAGAAGGAACTCGTAGATAAACCAAAAGCAGTACTTATGAAGACAAACTCACTGTGTACTACTAACTAATTTACCTAAATCCCTCAAGGGATCCACAGAAAACAAGAAACACCTAAGCCAATATTCCCATTCTCAGCCTATTCAATATGGGAGGAGAGCCACAACCCACAAACTTAGTTTCATCCGAATTCCGAAGAGGAAAATCGCGCGAAAACCTCCAACAACGAAGTCTTGGTAGTAATAAATAAGTCAAGTCACATAAATCGAATTCGCTGATTCATCTATTGCCCAGCAAAAGTTATGCGAGCAGCCAATGACGAATTGCTGATGTAGCTAGACAGAAATATAAGGATTTATGGCATTGAAATGTTTTTGCTAAGATTTCTGGAAGTAAAACTGCTGAAACAAATAATATTTAATCGGTATTAATACGTTGATTTACTTCAAATACATTGCTTTCAACACTAATTGTTGGAATAGAATGTTTGGGAATTACTAAATTATGTTGGTGTAAGAATTCAGCGTTACTTGTGTTTATTAATTTGTGTTGTAATATGGTGATCTTTTTAAACCAAGAGATTGTCTCATTCATCTGGTCTATTTTTCGTAACTATCCATTTTGTGTCGTAAGCGACTGGGAGCAAATGAGTGTCTTTGAAACTTTAAAAACTAATATGCAAATAAAAATATCAAACTGTAAAGAAAAAACTAGGCCAGATGAATAGGACATTCTCTAGGTCAGAATCAACCAAATGACTCTAAAGACAATATCCAATAATATCTTAATGACTTTTAAACACAAGAGTAAAAAATTACTAGCATCCAATGGCAAGATCAACAAAATACTAGAGACCAAAATTCTGACTTGATCAAGCATAAAAAAAAGTCGAAGATCCAATCATGGTTAAAAATACATTGCATTCTGAACCTTAGGGACCCACATTACTGTAGGATTGGTAGAAAGTTACCGTCGCGCTGAAACGCAAAAGTTAAATAAAAAAACTCAGGTGGATTTTAATCATTCAAAGTCTGAGATTCCTTTTTGCTTCAAACAGAGCGAGTTGATAATAATCCACAACTATCACACAACGCCGTCTAGCTCCGAGTTAAGCAGAGCTGGTGTTACGAGTACTAGACAATTGAAAAACATACTTATTACAGGGTGGCCAGAACATTGACGTCCAAAAATAAAATTTAGGTCCCTCGCATCGTGGGGTATCCGAATCACCCCCATGTTTCGCGACTTTTCATAGTTTTCGAGTTATGAATTTTTTTCTGATTTTTTGAGAATGATCGATCAGATTTTTTTCTGATTTTTTAAAGTACATGGATTTGTCGGGATTTTTTTCTTGCTACTGAATTTTCATGAGTAGTACTTTTATGCATAAAATAATCAGCTTCGTAACTGTGATGAAAGTTATGAAAAACTTGGTCTAAAGTGAAAAAAATACGTTCGTGAAATTATTTGACTTAGCTTTTCAACTTTAAATAAAAAAAATAAACAGGAGTCTTCATGGTTCCTAAGTAGGCTTTAAGAATACGCCAGACTCTCATAAAAAAATAGTACTTAATGGGGCTACTTTGGCTTAAATCGGCCTTCAAAAACTGCGAGGTAGATAATTCTTAAAATTAGCCATATGTCTATTTCTAAATACGAGTACATACATAATATAGATAAAATTACAGCCAGACACAGAACAAATGATCCTGCTTATCACACAAACATTTGTCTTGGAAATCCCACCAAAATAAAGAAGACCTAAACTAAACACGTGTTTTGGGTTTCACATATACTCAAATTAATGTTGTATAATGCTTGAATAATTTACTATCTACTAGAGCCTGTCAAATGGATCATATCGGACTATTATAAGTCATGAGTGGACAGCAAGACAAACGGCCGTCTTGTCCGGCGTCCGGCCGCTCTCCGGGCGCTGTCCGGCCATACGACGGAGACAAAGCGATGTCTCCTATAATATTTTAACTTTATACCTCCGAGATTTACGTAACCCTTAGGCAATGTGATAAAATAAAATAAATTATTTTGTTTGAAGATCAACGAGATAAGTTATGATAAATTATTTAATTGTCATTGTCATACCCCTGTTGGTTGTTGTTGGTTTCGGTGTTTCTTCTCTGGGCTAGGAAATACCGGCCTCATCTAGTTTAAACTGACGAAAAAATTTACGTGTAAAAGTGTTTTTTAAAAACCTATTTGCAAAGTAAATATTATATGTCGATTCTTTAAAGTAATTTTACAACTATAATTATTTGTGGAATATTTTCTGGTACTCGCGTTTTTTTTTTAGTATTCGTTTCTATCTATTGTCACCAAAAAGCCGCATTGCCACTTCGTCGTGACGTAATATAACAGTGTAGTTTTTTCGTTGATAATTTATTATATATATTTTTTGTTATATCAAGTTTTTAATGAAAATATAGCAAGGTATAATACCTATATAATTAATACTCGTCAAGACGAATCATACCAGCCCAAACTCGATGGGGCTATGCCATTTAACTACCAAAGCTCCTATAGCCCCTTCCGGTTCCATCATCAGATCAGCTCCACGCCATAATAATTTTGCATTGTCATCCGATTTACACATGCATGCAAAATTTCAGCTCAATCGGTAACCGGGAAGTGGACCAAATTTAATTTTAAAGAAAGAAAAATAATTTATTTGGTACAGTACAAGGCCCAAAGACAAAAATAAACAAAAACACGTATCAAAAGTAAAAGAATAAAAAAAGCAATAAAATAAAATAAAAAATACAGTTTACATTTGCAAGATTTGATTACAAACAAAATCGGGACAACCAAAATAAAAGCTTGTAAAATGATAAAAATTTGTCAAGACTAAACTGCGATGTAAATCATGTGTCGTTGTTGCGACTATCTGCACTTTGTTTTATTATAATGGAAACAGCTAGAGACGATAGTAAAGCTTTAACTTGAAAGTTTTTTGTAGCTGTATCGTCATTCAAACAATATTCCGTTATTCATTGATTCTAGATATTGCAAAATTGATTAATAAAAAAATTGTAAAAATTTGAAAAAAAAGAACTGTCAAGTGCGAATCGGGGTCGGGCACCGAAGGTTCTGTACAAACTTATCGATGGAAATACAGATGAAGAATAAATATGCAAATCATAATAATTCACTAACACACTCTCGTTGTTACCAACCAAATCATAACTGACTATATAACAATATCGCAATAAATGTAAACACCCAAACCTACCACTGACCAAAAGTATGTCCACTCATTAATCACAGTTTTGCTTTTGATATTAAATTAGTTACCAACATTGTTTTCCGATAAAGCATTTCATTATTCAGTTTAATTAACATACACAGCCCGGTTGCATGCAGTGTGTTACAAAATCGGTGTAATGAAATTGAAAAGCTTTTGTGTTCCACCATGTAAACAGGTTTCTAGCATAAAATAATTAACGATTTTCGTGAACTAAAATTCTATATTATGAAATTGGGAATTATTTAGGTACAAAGGATTTGAGTACAACGGTTGTGTTGAGAACAACATAACCCTCGTACAATATATAGTAAATAATACAATATTGCTATAATTTGATACAAGAAACACATTGGTTGACGGTGTTTTTTGTACTACTATCATTATCTCTACATATTATAAAACAAAGTCGCTTATGCTGTCTGTCTATCCAAAACTACGCAACGGATTTTGATTCGATTTTTTTAATGGATCGAGTGATTCAAGAGGACAAATATATGTATAACACATCTTTACTTTTTACGAAAAATAGTGGCTTATTTACAAAGCAATTTTAAACAATACAGCAAAAATCGTTATCCAATTAAGTATCTTAAAAACATTGTGCAATTAATATAGATCAATATGGCCCCTTACAACGTTTAATTTAAATGAATGTTTTTGAAGATATTACTGATAAATGCCTGGACATATTATGCACACTTTAATAAAAACGCTACACTAACTCAAAAGATTTCGTTCTCTTTAGTCTACTCCTAGCGTCTAATGCCTTGATCACACGTAAGGGCGAGACAGTAAAATGTTGCTCGGGCGAAAAAGTGATGTGATTTGTGGTTATAAGGGCTCGGCCGAGCACTTGGAGCTTTGTTTATATGTACCGAGTATTCGGCCGAGAGCTCTTTTTTTGACAAACCCCACTCATGGACGGAGCGGAAGATAGTGTCAGACTCTTACTGACTAACAGCCCGCCCATCCCTTCTAGCCTTCGTACCGGGCTCGAGTTCCCTTTCGGATAACCCTGTCGGCTGAGAGCTCTGTCTCGCCCGTTTACTCGGTACGTGTGATCAAAGCATTAGTGTCCAGTTCATATCGGAAAAGTTTTCGGGGGCTTCGGAAAATTTAACAACGACAAAATATGCTCACAAATATTTATCTTCCACAGGAGCCAACTCTCCACTGATGGTGTGACCATCTCAGCACCATCTGAAGCTGGACGCTGGTCTCTCTGGGCTTTATCCCTATCTAACCACGGACTCCGGTTCTCAGCGCCGCGCACCATCAATGTGTTCCGCCCTATACAATTGGACTTCTCTCTACCACCAGCCCTGAAGGTTGGAGAGACTGTGGAGGTGGATGTCAAGATAACAAACAATATCAATAATTGTATGGATGTAAGTATTTAATGTATAAAATGACATATTTCACAGAATTTATAGAAACAAATGGCTTATTTCTTTAAGTTGAGAGTCAATAGGTTTTTTCTAGGTAAGCGCGTTCTATCGTTGACCGCATCGTCGCTTTCCATCAGGTGAGATAGCGGTCAAGAATTAAAAGAGAACCTATAAACAATTAAAAAAAAAAGTAAATAGTGATGCCAGGTTTTCTATGAAATCTGGCCCCACTCACTATAGCACTAAGTTCCAAATCCTATTCAATTCAGAGTTAAAAGCAGGAAAGAGATAGAGTGCACTGTAGTGCATATGTTTCCAATGATATTGTTAAACCAAAAGGTCAAAAGTTTTCATGGAATTTCTTGCGCGTTCTTCTTCATAAATATCTACTTATTTGTCTTTTTTCTATGACGCACTGAAATTTAAAAATCAAAATAGCATGTAAATGGTTTAGTAGAAAGAAATGCTTTGAGTGGAGTTTGAGTAGGACATTTTTTTTTTATGGTAACTGTCCGTACCAAGCCCAAGTCGTCGACGGCGCGCACTGTTCCCGCTCGCCTCAAGGAGTTGTCAGCAACAGCAGGGACCCAGCCGGGTCGAAGCCTACTGGGGCCAAGGTTATTCAAAAAGGAACTCGAGCCCCGGTATGTAGGCTTGAAGGAACGGCGTGGGTTTTTTTAGTCAGTAAGAGTCTGACACTATCTCCGCTCCACCCAAGAGCGGGGGTTGTCATTGGATGATTTTCCCCGCCATAAAAAAAAAAAATGGTCAAATGAATTTTTGAAGTTCGACAGTGATTTTTGGTCTTAAATGGCTTGTTGGTCTAGTGGTTATTGGCCCTGACTGCTATGCCGGAGGTCGTGGGTTGGATTTCCACCCAGGAGAAAATTTAGTGTGATGAGTATAATCATTTGTTCTGTGTCTGGGTGTAATTAATTTACCTTATTCATGTATGTATTTAGAAATGTTTATCAGTTGTATTACTCATATCGTTTCGGCATTGTGTGATAGTTGTGGAATATGATGAGATATTATTATTCTAAAAAACCGAAACAAAAACACTTTTTTCAATTATAATGGATAAAAGAAAAACTTGTTTGTTTGAACTGACTAAAATACAGTCGCTATAGTCAATTGATTCTAATTCCAATGGGCAGTTCTAGCTAAATCGGTCGTAAGGAGGCATTCACATGGAACGCGCCGTATTCAGCTAAGCTGGGGTTGTTTAGTTGGATTAGGTTCATCAGTGTCACGAGACTTCTTTTAGATAAATTAGTTTAACTCTTTGAATGCCGTAATTAGAGACACAATAGAAAGACAATTGCTTATGTCGAACTGTGTAACATAAGACATTCAAAAGGTTAAGTTCATTGTCAATAATGACAGAGAGCTTCTATATCTGTCATTATTTATAATGAACTTAAACAGGCTTACTGCAGAAACTCATTAACTGTCAAATACAAAACTTTGATTAACACTTTTAGTTTAAATACAACATTGTGTCTAGTAGTTATTTTTATGTAAAGAATCTATCTACAAAACTTCATAACTGTATCATGAAAAATCACAAAGTTATAAGCTTGTTATGTTATCTGGTTCATCATTTCAGCCGATATACGTCCACTGTTGGACATAGGCCTCCTCCAAGCGTCGCCACAATGACTTATCTGGTAATACGTGGTCAACGCGCCATTTGGGCGACTGAGGGGTGGTTTTACTTCCTAACTCAGCCATGCGGGGACACCTCGTCGTCCTCTCCGCTAACTGTCGTATCTCACAAACTGTCGTATCTGCACTGACATTACCAACGTGTTCATAACATTATTTTGAATAAGTTCTCTCTAATCGTCATGTCTGTGTAATTAACCGTTTAGAAGATAATCACGTAGGTATTATGTTTTGCGTAAGTGCAATTAAAGGGAAAAATACCCTTACTACCTTCGTACCTTAGGGCTGTAGGGCCACTACTAACTTAAAGAATAAGCCAAGAGCAATATAAAACACTTAATGATTCATTAAAAAAGCTGCAGCTAACGAAAAAGAAACATGATTGCAACGCCCGAACGAAAAACGGTTTCCCTGGAAAAATATCAATTGTTAGTTACGACATGACAGTTAGCAGGGATGGTATCGACCTAATGCCTGCCGTGACCAGTGTTGTAATTAGTGTAGGTTGTGTCCAATTTGTGACCTTTTCAAAATATTTTTGAGAAAAAAATAACATGGTGTAACAACTATTGGAATCGATTCAGTTACTAATTCTGAACAAATATATTCGTTTAATACTAAAAATTATATTGTATGGCTTTCAAGTTTTATATTTGTAGTTTTGAATAAAGCCATCTTTAGTATCTAAAAATCTCTTTATTCAAAGATTTGTCAATTTTATTAACTAAAAATAGCTTTTTATTTATTCGAAGAATTGTATTTGTCATTGAAATTTTTCTTGCAGTAAGCCGACAATATCGTCGTTATAGAATGAAAACCTCGAAATGCGAAAGAAACTACAAGAGGAAGAAATAACTACACCCTGCACAATAATAAAATACAACTCATTTGTATATCGCATCCATAAAATCAAACTTTCTTTTCTTAAAATTGAAATTCTGATTTTGTCAGAAATAAACCGCGGTAAAGCTATTGCATAGCATTTTTATCAACTTACGCAATTATAATTATTTATTTATTTAATTTATGGAGTATTTTTTTCCTTTGTTTTTTTTTCTTTGATATTATTTGAAGTTACACTTTCACACATTGAATTGAATTTTGATTGATTGTTCACTCATTTGTTTTCTTATCGGTCACCACACTCAAAAAACAAATGAGTGGAGGGTTTTAGGTTATTTCGTTACGGAATTTCTGTATTCGGTCTCCACGCTCAAGGCCCGCGATAGGAGCTATGCAATAGTTTAAAAAACTACTCTTCAATCTTCCAGTGAAAATGGTCTACTATCAAGCTGACAAAGCCGCTGTTTTACATATTTTCATAATAAATCTGCACAAATAAAATAAACATGATTCAGCTTATCTCACCAATTCAAAATGATAAAAAAACTCTTCGATTTAAAAAACAAACCACTAATATTGACAGATCGATCATCAATAATTTTCCGAATGAAGTCAAACCAAACATCAGCAAACAATAAATAAATACTTATTTAAAATCCTGAAAACAAACGATATTTATAACAGCGAGATCAGTTACAAAAAGCAAATATTTATTTAGGTCCGAATCATAAACAAAATAATAAGTACTATACCGGGTTATTTTAAATATGGTGGTAAACTTTGAGGAGTGTACAGTCAATCAGTAATAATATTTTATTGCTGACCATCCGTCATATATTCGTTCGGGAGTTTCCTGCACCGGATTCGTGTGGAAGTGACGCCCGGGTGTCGCCACTGTGCGGAATGCCCGGGGGCCACGGTGGAGTACACAGTAGAGGTGTGCCCTGCTTGGGCAGAGCATCGCCGTGCCCTCGTGGGGGCGATCGGCGGCGGAGACCTCTCGCGCCGGCCTTGGTTGAGGCCATGGTCTGGAGCGAGGAGGAGTGGCAGGCGGTCGCCGACTTCTGCGAAGCAGTAATGCTCGCAAAGGAGGAGGCCGAACGCATCAGGCAACGGTGTCATCACCGCCGCTGCCACCGTAGGCGCGGGCTTGCGGACAGTGAGCAATGGGTAGCTCGCTGTCCTGCCGTCCGGTAACTGTCCGGATCAAGCCCAAGTCTTCGACAGCGCGCACTGTTCCCGCGCGCCTCAAGGAGTTGTCAGCAACAGCAGGGACCCAGCCGGGTCGAAGCCTACTGGGGCCAGGGTTATCCGAAAGGGCGCTCGAGCCCCGGTATGATGGCTAGAAGGAACGGAGTGGGTCTTTTAGTCAGTAAGAGTCTTACACTATCTACCGCTTCGCCCAAGAGCATCATCATCATCAGTAATCATTGGATGATTTTTTCCCACCATAAAAAAAATCCGTCATATATGTATATCTATATGACGGATGGTCAGTATGGTTCGCGCTACAGTCAGCAACCAGATGAGTATTTTATATATCTATGTTTAATACTGGTTTTGTTACACCAATGACAGCCCCATTCTTGTCCAGGCAATTACTGTCCATTCCAGGTTGCCTGGCAGAGATCGCGGAATGCGATAAGGCCGCCCATTGTGTGTATGTGTTTTAATTATAATTTCCTTTTTATATAGGTAATGGTGTACAGTAAATAAATAAACTATAATATAGTATAATATATATAGTAACTGTAATAAATAAACTATAATATAGTTTATTTATTTACTGTACTATGATTGATTGTTGTATACAATACATACGGTATGAGAACATATACATACATTCTGCCAAATATAATCAACGAACTTCCGTGCACATACAAAATAAATACCTCAGCAACCCTAAAAAATCAAAGCGTGAATTAAAAAAGTACTTTCTGCAAAAAGTGAATTAATTTTGATAACCTTATTACTAACATAATTTAAATTATCCGAACTCACTAACCATGCATAAGCCAGTAATGGCTTTAGTGGTTTTTAGTATAAAAGTCAAATGTGTACTGTTTTTATCTTGAACATAAATAAAAAAGAAACCTGCGTAACTTTTCATCCTCCTCAGCCTGTCGACTTTGTCCAAGCCATATATTTTCACATTGGCTCTTAAACATGGGACCCATCGACATACAAAAGATGGTATTTCAATACATACGAACCTTAAAAGCCGGAAACCCAATCCTTTGAGGAACCCGTAGTAAATGGCCTGGTATTTAGTCCTATTCGATATTTTAGGTATTACCTTAGCTAAGTCTGTGTAAGCTTTCTATTCTAAACTATTGATAGAAACAACTCGAGAGGCTTTGCAATTAATTCCATTTGAATGCAATACATACGGATACATACGGACTTTCAGTTAACTAGCTTGTGGTTCATTACTGTGTTAATGAAGGTGGTAAAGGTACTTAATGAGATTTTAATAACAATAATGATACATTTTGTGGTCTTCATGAACTAGAATTGTATTAAATTTTTCATTGTACTTTTGGAAAAGTCTGTGGTATCTCGAAGAACTGAGTCGAAGAACAAGGATCCCAAAATACAAATCTGCAAGCGTTTTCTTTGGGTTGGGAAACTATAATGTAACTTCTCATGCTCTTGGTGGAGCAAAAAGGAGCTAACGAGTAGGAATCCGTGTCGGAGTATGCGTTTTCTGGTAACTACAATCAGTCTTTAAATCTCTAGTGAAACGGTTACTTCTATACAAGCGTGCTCTATCGTAGACTACATCACCGCTTACCATCAGATGAGATAGTGGTCGTCTATCAATAATAATAAAAATATACTATCAGACTGTTACTGTCTAAAATCCACCTGTATTCTTATAGTTGCCCTCTGCATCCCAAGGTTTTTGCAAATATTCTGCAGCCCTAGCAGGCATCGGCACCGACCATTACGACATCGACCCGAGCCTAGACCTTATCGGACCTGTTACTAGTTTTACCATTGCTGCTTTCCGTATGCCCATGCCTACGATGGTGATGAATTGTCCTGCAACTCCGCTACGTCTTCTGCAGAGGCTGAGGCTTAAAACTTGCCTCTCACTCACGCTTTTCGCCATCTCCTTCGCACGCATTATGGCGTGCTCTTTGTGCCTGCAACTCTGTCTGCTGTTAGGTTCCCTTCAGCACGCATCCTTCAAAGAAGCTGCTTAGTGTGTATTAAGCTACTACATGACAAGTAGTTGTAGTAGTAAAAATATCTCCACTATAGCACAAAGAGTCTTTAACTTTAAAAAGAAAAAAAATATCCTAGTCATCGTACTTGTTCATATCATGTCTCTTCTGCACGTTGTCTTTATATTAATACGATTAATACACTAACTCAAATGTTCTGGAGCAGCGATCGTGTATCGGAAGATGCAGCGTAACGAAAACCTACCTGTGTTTCTTCCGTTTCTCTTTGCGTTCTAAGTTTTTTGTAATTCTTTCGAATAATCCTGCAGCCCCGACACAGGGTTGAAAGGCTTTTCGAAATATGGACCTTATGATCTGGTTAGAATCGTGGGAAGCCAATGAATGCGTGATACACTGGACCAATTGCTATGGCGATACTTGAGGATAGCCTATTGAACGGTTTTGGCCGAAATAATTGTGATTGTTAAGGTTTTTAGTTCCTAAACCTGCAATCAAAGTGAACTATGCTCTGCCACAAATGGTACCGTGGAACCAGCGAATAGTATTAGCACGACAAAACTTTTTGAGTACCGTCGTTACAAAGAAGAATAAAAAATATTATTCTCAATGCGAAATAAAAATTAATCGATGTACAAATACAATGCTATTTAACGTGAAAATGTTCAAACTTCGTCCAATCTGCATATATCAAAGAGCGCCACCATACATTGCCGCTTCCACGCGCTGATTTGAGTTTGAAGCGCTTAAAGCGGGTAGATTGCCTAATCGCTCCATTTCCCGGGATTCGCGTCTGAATCGTCGGGATCATCCCCAGAATCCCTAATCGGGATTCGATGAGCGACGCCGATCGCAAACAAATCGCTATCACGTGTGGCTATCGCAAGTTTAGGGTTCAGTTCAGTTTATCGAGTGAGCTATGGTTTTTATAGGATGATGTTATCTAAATGGGTATGGATACTTAGATAATTGGTAGTTTTAGTTTTACTGGTAAGACGATATTTTAGAATGTTGACCTTGCCCGGTATTAAAGCTGAATCATGATGTTTTTCCCTGGGCTATTACTGAATACAAGACGCCTACTTTTTACGGTGCAAAATCATTCAATCATTTCTTCCACTTTGTGTGGCACGGGAGGATGTGTAAGGCTCAACTGGACGGTGATCTATCCAATGGTAGCTGCAGTGGCTGGTATTAGGAGTCAGGGTCACAGCGGTTGAGGCGTGAGGAGGTCCGTTCCCTCTCGCGTGCGGTTGTCGCCTTCGCTAGCGTTACTGCTTCGCAGGAAGAGGTCACCGCCAGTCATTCCTTCACGCTCCGATCCATGGCCTGAACCAGGACCCAGCGCGAGCACCCACCAGTGTTCCTTTAATCGCCTTTTTCAATCCAGGACCGCATTAACTCTTTGGAATAATCCTGCAGATATGTTTGTTACATTACTAAACATAGCTCTTAACGCATTCAATGTCTGTCATCAGATCGAAAACCGCCATCTTGATTTTAAGTACATAACAGTCGTGAGCTCTCAAAATCAAACGAAGAAACATAAAATCAGTCGCAATTAAACAGCAACGCTCATCGAAAAACCCCTTTGTATCATAACGTAAACAAATTCATTACAATTCATACAATTATAACAAACGAAGCAACATTCAAAGGTACACTCAAAAAGCGTAAATTGAACGATAAATCCCGGACGAGACTCTTAAATTAAAATATTCACGGTACAAGATAAGGTAAATACCTTGTAGGTACTATCTGGGGGGATATCCGTTCGGGGATAATTGTGCACCCCACTACGACCCCTAGCCACCCCTTTATCCCACCTCTATTGGCCCAAATATCTGACGAATCAACACTACAAATCACACTTTGAGTCTGATATTCTGTGTGTCCATGATTTTGTTATTTTTAGGAGAAATCTTGGTACTCAATTTTTTAACTATACTAAAGTTTTAGTTTAAACTGTAATATTTTTTCTTCAATACTAGCTTCAGCTAGCTGCTTAGCCCACGTAAATGTAAGTTTATTCATACTAACTTTGTTGGGTTTCATCCCTCTCTCCCTCTCTTCGTGCTCACCTACGTCTTGAAAGGAAGCTCTGTGCAATATTTTACGCTCCTAGTCTCAGTAATTTCGGATGTTCGTTGATCTTGCAGTTAGTTAGTTTCTGTCATAATATATATATAGCATAAGCTTTAGACCGCGGTTTCACCCGCATGCATAAAATATAGCCTATATCACTCAGCTTTCAATGGGTGAAAAAAAATTCGCAATCGACCCAGTACTTTCAGAGATTACCTCCTACAAACTAAAAAACAAGCTGGACCTCTTTATAAAACTATTTTTTATCCGCGGCTTTACCCGCGTACATAAAACATAGCTTAGGTCACTCAGGAATAAATCAGCTTTCTATCGGTGAAAAAAATATTAGAAATCAGATCAATACTTCAGAAGATTAACTTCTACAAAAAAAAAAACATAAAAAAAACTTTATCTCTTTATAATATTAAATGTAGAAGTGTAGATTTCAGTCATCAGTAAAACAAGATACAGTTATTGGTAGCCATTTACACACTTTTTATAAATAATTATTGTTATTTGTCTTTTACTTGCTCATTAGTTGTGTAAGAGAGACTCAATTAATGCATATTTATTGTCAATATTCTCTTTGACTGTATTTCATTTCTGGTTATTAATAAAATATGACCCAGTTTCACGCCATAACGAATTGAATTGTAACTTTATTACTGAAACCGCAATTAAAATCAAGTTTTGATTACGTTTTACAATCCTTTATTAATGTTTCTAGAAAATATTCACGAGCGAATCGATTTTATTCTGCAATTCTGATTCTGAATGTAATTTTGAGTTTAAATAAATAACTTTTTGTTATTTGAAGTACGTACATAATCTGGTTTATAATAATCGAAACTGAAACACTATTGAGGTAATAGGTACATGTATTGATTGGTTGTTTGTTTTGAATATGTTTATTAAAGATATTTTTTTGTAGTTGTGATCCCATTACGAAAACTGACTCATCGATAGCAAGTTCCACTATTTATTGCCGAGCACAGTCCAGTTATTTATGAGTGGAACTGAAATACTCCATTAGCTATGAATGAATATGAATGCCTTTACAAATAACAATTCACCTTCAGAGATATTTATAACCTAAAACTAGCTGATAAAATTCAAATTGCAATGTATTTAATGTTTTAAACGATACCTAGAATAAAAAAATCGAAGACATGTGGCATTCATCAACCCGCACTGGGCCTGCGTGGTGTATTACGGCCTTCTCTTAGAGTAAATCCCAGCAATGGCTACGTATAAGACTGATTATTCTAAACGACAACGATAATTGTTACTTTTGCATTATATATTAGAGAAAATAGAGGCATTTATTAAAATAGATAATTCTAATGGGTATCCAGATTTTTCACGTACATATATACAACACAATTCAAAATGGCATTTGTATTAATCTAAATGTAAAAAAATAATGTTAAAGTAAATCCTATAAGTTTCAAACGCGTGGCTACCGCTTTAATAACAAAGCTCCAGTCGCTATTGACTTTGCACCTCCGGGACAACTCTAGGAGGCGACACTTCGAGAAATTCCATTTCAGCTAATATGATATCGATTATATCGAAAATATAACAGTCCTCTGCCTCTAAGGGAAAGCAAAACATTAAGTTATTGCTTTTGCTATATTTTCTTGAGTATTATTGCGTGGTATTAAAAGTTTGAATAGTAGCAATGTTATTTCTTCAAATAGAAGTAGTTGTGTTTAGTTATTGGTTTTTGCGCTTGTTCGTAATCTACAAAGAAAACTCATTTTGAGAGTAGGAAGATTATCTAATAATTTATCCCACTCTGGGTGGAAGAAGACGTAGTGTCAGACTTTTACTGACTAAAATCTACCTGTGTTTCTTAGGACAAACGGTGGATGTTCGCCTCCTTCCGTTAAGCACACACAGTAATGCTAGCTCAGGAGGAGGTCGCATGCGGGAGGGAACGGACTTCCTCACATCCCTACCGCCAGGATCCCGATTTTCAGCCACCATAGACGTGGGCTTACTTACGGCGTGGCGGTAGCTCGCCATCCACCCGTCCGATAATCGTCCAGGCCGTCAACGGCGTGCAGTGTTCCACGCGCACCTCGAGGAGATATCAGCAATACTGTAGGGTCCGAGCAGGATCGTTGCCTACTGGGGCCATGGATGCAAAAGAGGACCCCGGGCCCTGGAACAAAGGCAAAGAAGGAATATAAGAGTATGAAGGTTTTAGTCAGCGAAAGTCTGCTTCCTTCCCGCTCTGTCCTATTGCGGGAGAAGTTATTGGATGATTTCCTCCCTAAACAAAAATCTGTGTTTTTTCAGGTGCCATTTGCGTTCCAGGATTACGGAGACTCTTTAGAACAATCCTGCAAACAATGAAGACTTTGCATACCAAAGAATATAATTGGTTTTTTAAATTAAAGCAGCTACAGCTGGTCCATTATAATATGATTTATGTTTTACTCTTTTCGTTCACGAAACTAGTAATTAAAAGTGTTTCCTGTCGAAAGAAAACGTTTAAGTTTCTGCATGCGCAAGTAGGTGAATAAATAGAAGAACTGCCTCGTTGATCTTGTCACAAAGCGTATCTTCTGAGCGTGAGGTCCTTGGTTCAATGGTCAGGCAGTGTTAATAGGTTTCTCAATAACAGTACGGAATTTGGAAGTCGCTGGTGTGATACCTATGTGCCTCATAATAACATTTTACCTCAAGAAAATACATTTTTTTTTAGAAATCAACCATTGCTGTTTGCTCGGCCATTTGATCTCTCCCCAGTCGTATCAGATTGCTGTCCCATTAGACTGTGGAAGTGAGGGAACAGAGAATGCATCTGTGTTTGCACACTTGTATACTATAATATACCTTGCGTTCTTGGCTAATCCCAATTCAGATTCGCCACCGAGGCAGAAATTTGTTCGGGAGAATAAAGACAGAAGTAGAAGACCTTCTGTTCCAAACACTAAGTTATCTGGTTACATGGTCATAACGATATCTTTCAATCGACTAATAAAAACATTTATCTACATCTGCACTAATATAATAACGAGGTAGTTTGTTTTTTCGTTTGTAGGAGGTAATCTCTGGAAATACTGATCGGATTGTTAAAATTTTTTCTTCGATAGAAAGGTGCTTTAATCCTGAGTGACACAGGCTATATTAGTACGCGGGTGAAGCTGCGGGCAAAAGCTAGTTTCAAATAAATTATTTACAGGCTTTTGAATGGTCAAGAAGTTACTGAATCAGAAATTATTCTAATTGCACATTCCGAAGCTTAGATCTCTATAAAGAAAATTTTGCTTGAAATTCCATGGACACACTTGTAAATCATATTACATACAAATTATCTCAGTTAAGTCTATAAAGTGCCTGCAAGTATTTCATTTGTTCACTCTTTTCCTTAATTCCCAGGTAACAGCACTTCTAGCCCTAAGCGCAGGCGCAGCGTTTGCCAGTACTGGAGCTCTCTACGTCACCGAGAGATTGCGGCTCGGGCCTCGCGGAGGAACCCAGTTGGTGGTCAGAGTGGCCGTCAATACACCTGGCAGGAAGAATATCACTGGTATGTATTGCTTTTATACAGTCAGGGTTCCTTTTTAGGGTTCCGTAGTCAACTAGGAACCCTTATAGTTTCGCCATGTCTGTCTGTCCGTCTGTCCGTCCTCGCTTAATCTCTGTGACTGTTAGCACTAGAAAGCTGAAATTTGGCAGTGGCGTGCCTGATGCCTTAACATGGGGCAAGCCAAGGAATCTTGACCTAACTACTACTTACCTATTAAAAAAAAATCTCGTGCTACCACGTGTCATCAGTGCAGTAATGCTGATTTTTCTGAATTGCTCCACTACTATTAACAATTATAATGTTAATAGTAAGTAATAAATAATGATAACAAAAGCTTCACCACAACAACTTTATCATCATACCAATAATCGTAAAGTTTGAATAGGTACATGAATAGAAAAAAAAATCGTATTCTAATTCAAATTGTCTATCTTTATTTAAAAATGATTGTATTACTTACACCAGCGTAAAAAGTTTGTGAACGTTATTCTACCAACAGCTGATTTTCAATTGCAATCAAAGATAATTCGGAAAGCCGCTCTTGTTGTCGAGTACCGGCCGGCCGGGATGGTCAGCCAATACTATTACAACGATTAATTTGAACATAATGAATATTTAATGTAAGGTTGAGTTGAGTGTGAAATAAAACAACCGAGTACTAGGTACTGATCTAATGTTACTGTTTTGACGCCAACGCCATCTAGTTATGAATGTGTAACTAATACATATTTTTTTAAATCTTGGTGTTTCAAACACTTGTTCGTTATAATAATATGTAATATTATTGGCAAATACTCACAATTGAAACAGCGGTAGCTTTTCGTTGTTCGCTTTTTTAAAACACACTTATCACTTAACTGTCGAGAAAGAGAACCAACTTTCTATTGGCGGTTTACCAAAGTCAAAGTCAAAGCCATGTATAAAGAAGGAAATAACAGCGTTCAAGTACTTTTGAGAATTTTCATGGCACTAGCAAAGTTATTTGAGTCATACCTGATGTATTCCAAGCATTGTTATTAACTTTTCTGAGAAATATTCAAAATAGTAAAGTTACAAGATTATATTTATCTTTAAAACTCAAACCCTACCTGGCCATTGATATCAATTCCACACATAATAATATCCACACACAACCACAAGTATAGTTTCCGAATTCATAAACTGTTAAATGACGGAAAACAAAAAAAAACAAAACAATAATTACGTACAATACGATAACCGATCAAAGCAAATTTGAACTGAGTACTTTTTAGTTCGTACAACTTTACGCGTCATAGAGGGCGCCTCGTATTATAATATGCGTAAAAATTTCTGTCATTCATAAATTTACCAAAGCCCTGCTTTTTTTTAGAACAAAATGTTCGACGAGGATTTGCACACAATAACAAATTACACCCACACACACTCAAAATTTGACGTATTTATATCAAAAGTTGAGATAGAAGATAAAGCCTCATAAAAGCCTTTGAGGCAGAAAAAGACAACAACACATTAGTGTTCATCTCTTTCTTTTGTTAAGTGTTAGAGTGAGATCGGAGAGATTTCGCTCAGAATGGCATCCTCGCTTCGCCCTGGTATCGTCTTATGAATGATTTTTGAATTTCACACAACACAGTGGCAACTTAGCGTAACCACGTAAGCGCGCGAAGTTTAAAGTTTAGATTTTTGTGATAATTAATTGATTGGTCGTGTTCTATGAATTAGGTGAGGTTTTGGTAGGGCAAGCCAGGCTTTTTGGCTTATATGGCGGGCACGCCACTGAAATTTGGCACCAATATGTATATCAATCACGCCGACAAAGTGGTAAAATAAAAATTGGAAAAAAATGTTTTATTATGGTAGCCCCCCTATATGTAAAGTGGGAAGTGTTTTTTTTTTCAATTTCAACTGATATATAGTTGGATAGGTATTTAAAAATGAATACGGGTTTACTAAGATCATTTTTTGATAATGTCAATAATTTCGGAAATAATCGCTCCAAAAGTAAAAAACAATGTGTGTCCCCCCCCTCTAACTTTTGAACCATAAGTTTAGAAAATATGAAAAAAATCTGAAAAGTAGAACTTTATAAGGACTTTCTAGGAAAATTATTTTGAACTTGATGGAAAGAACAGTTTTTGTACAAAAAAGACAAAATAATTTCTGGACTGTTTGTAGTATAATCGTAGCAAGCATTTTTTTTAAACTCATAAGTGGGTACGCTTATTGTGACGGACGGGAAACTACGGAACCCTACACTGAGCGTGGCCCGACTCGCTCTTGACCGGTTTTTTTTTTTATTATGTTCAGGATGCGAATTTTGTTATATATATATAAACACTAAAAGAACTAAAAAAAGACTCTTAAAATAAACTAAAATAAAGTATGGCGTCAAAAAACTCCTCCGCGTCGCTCGACTGTTAGTGTACCAAGAAGACCGGCAGCATTGCTACTCTGTATGGCAATGCTTATTGCTTATTCTATGATCAAGGTGAAAGCTTAGCCAACCCTTGGTCGAGTTTCAGGCCCCTTGATTTTTAGTTGAAATCTTTATTAAGGACTTGAAAAAAAATACTTCCACCATATTTTTTTCTTTCTCCAAACAGAATCAACTCTGTTTTGGTTTAGAAGGTTTGGGGACTGGTGAGATTAAAGGCAGGTAGTAACTGTAACCTCTAAGCTTAGTTTTGGAGATGGCACATGATGTCTCTGCTCTGATGCTCTTTCTAGAGTTCTTGCATGCTTCAAACATTTTCATACTTATGATCTTACCGCTCGCAGCCCCGCGCTTAGCTACCCCCACAGCAAAAAGGTCCTAACCAGGTCGTAATGGTTAGTCTAGGTTCGTTTCCTCATTATTATTTTTCTGGTG
Organism: Mythimna albipuncta; assembly: GCA_929112965.1. Lineage (NCBI taxonomy): Eukaryota > Metazoa > Arthropoda > Insecta > Lepidoptera > Noctuidae > Mythimna > Mythimna albipuncta. Next base: position 18,517,101 of record OV815969.1, read on the forward strand.
TGTTCGGTGACATGGTAAGTTCAAGAGGTTCATGTACCTGATTCAGGTGGTTGAAACGCCTGGCTGTTATCATTGTGCGAACCACCTGGAGGACACAGTGGAGAACATGGCAGAAGTGTGCCCCACTTGAACGTAGCACCCCTGTATTCTCTTGGGCCCGATTGGCTGGGGTGACCTCTCATACCGGGCCTAGTTCAGGCCATAGTCTGGAGCAATAGGCGACGAAGGGGAATAGGCGACAGTCGCCTCCTTCTGCGAAGCAGTAATGCTAGCGATGGAAGCGGTCGCACGCTTGAGGAAACGGACAACCTCACGACCCAGCCGCTGAAACCCCTACCTTGATAGCCAGTTAGCGTAGGCGTGGGCCTGCGAGTGACTAGCGATAGATAGCTCGCTTTTCAGCCGTCCAGTAACCATCCGAACCGAGTCCAAGACGTTGACGGCGCGTAGTGTTCCACCTGCCTCTCGAAGTGATGTCAGAAAAGGTCCAGCAGGGCCTTGTTGGGGTTGGTGGAAATGAGTGGACTGTAGTTTGTGTGTGCTGGATATATTGCCGATATAATCAATATTCCAAATTACAACTGTCCCGGACAAACAATTATTAATTAAAGAGATTCGAGAGATGTCGTCTGTTGTAGCGGCGTCCGTGATAGCGAGTGTCCGCGGTGCGCCGGACAGCCAGTGTCGCCGCCCTGCCCGCTGCCGATGACGTATATAGTGCAGACCGCGTCATTGGTCTGTTGGGTTTGATTCCCAACAGCCTACTAGGGCCATTGGTTGATTTCTGAAAGGGGTACTGGTGGTCCTGGGACGCAAAAGGTAACTGAAGGAACTTAAGTGTGATTTTAGTCAGTAAAAGTGTGACACGCCCTTCCACTCCGCACGGAAGAAGTCATTACATGATCTCTTACCTCGAAAAATAAAAACTAATTTCAATTTCCATCAGCCACTAAGTAATAAAACAGTGCTACTAAATCATAATAAATGTAGTCTCAGCTCCCTTGTATCATTCGTCTCGTTAAAAGTAATTGATTAATCCACCACAACCCCCATTCCTCGAAAATTAAAGCCTTAAACCTCATCAGCGTCAGTCCTGTCAATTTTAAGATTTATTAATAGCTACACGAATACTTAATTAATGACGAAGAACGCGAAGATTCCTCCAGAAATTTATTCCGGACCTTCGCCGAAGAAATCTGTAGAGCAAAATATTTTAATGAAGTTATGGAGGAGAATTCTTAAACCGGAATCTTACCTAATTGTGAAATTAAAGACACCCGAATTTTGCGAGCACTGATCGCAAAGTTTGGGCCAACTTTCATTTTGTTGAGAGTTAATACGGATGTAGAGTGATATCTTTAGTTAGGTTTTTTTTTTTTATTTTAAGAACTTATTACTTCTGTAGCCAATACCAGTGAGAGCAGTGGTGGCCGAATTGTAGGTTGCGGCTTCAAACCCAGCCAGGCGCATTAGTTTGTATATGTTATTTCATTACCACTGCTCTTAAAACGGTGAAGGAAAACATCGTGAGGAAACTGGCATGTCCTAGAACCAAAAGTTCGAAGATATGTGACATTCACCAATCCGCACTGAGCCCGCGTGATCGATTACGACCCATTTCATCTAGAGAGAAGGCTTGAGTCCCAGCAGTGGGGACATTAAAAGGCTGATTATGCATTACCAGTGACTTCGTCCGCGTGATAGTCAAAAATTATTCCTCCATCATATTTACTAGTACATAAGCTAGCATTCTCGGCAAACGTTGTCATGCCCGTAAGCTGGCATTTTGTCAGAACCCGATGGCAGTGCCATATTTTCAAACCATCTAGAGACTCACTCAAATATACACACAAAGTTTCATTATTTGAATGAAACGAAAAAAAAAAACTGTCCAATCAAGGTTATAATTTTTTTGGAAGGTTGTTCAGTTTCATCTACGGAGTAAATCGTTAAAGTTAGCGGAGACCCGGTTCCGCACACCCTGTGTAATAATTGGACCACTATAGATTGCATGATTGTATGGATGCATGTATTGATGGAGAAATGGCTCCAGTATCTTAGGACAGGTTAATCAACACAAAAAAAAATGTTAATGAGGTTTCTTTCACAATAAGAACTCCTTTAGTTGGTTGACGGAAACATCAACTACTAAGCTCTAATAACTTGACACGGGATTTTCTAAACGAGATTTCAATTGGTATTCAGAAACCAAGGGTTAGAAGATTGACAACTAGATTAGGATTACCTTCTACTAATCATTCATCAATTTGTGGAATTGACGGATTTGAAAGACGTTATCGAAACTTTGTGATAGAGTTCACGCTTAACTAGATAAAATTAACTTAAGAGACTTAAGACATTTTGACCGTGATGTTTTCATTAAATCTCTAACTTTGGCGTTATTTGTCGTGGATAGTACTAAGTAAACGAAATTAAACATAAATGCAATAAAATGAATTTTTTGATTTAGTAGGTAATTTAATTTTTAGCAGCGTCAAATTGTGGAATACCAAAAAAAACCCTGAAATTCTCAAAAAAACGTAATTACAATTACAGAAGCGCTACATTGTGCAATACAGCGGCCATTCAAACTTCGAACGTGAGAAAGAGCGAAATTTTGTGATCATGCTCTTAAAAATTGCTTTCATTTTGGCAAAAACCTGCCCAGCCTCACAAGGTATCAACTAAATCAGTTTTTTTTTAAGATACATATCTTTAATTTAAATTAACTTTCTGCGTGCAAAGTTCAGATCAGCAAAGTGAAATTTTTTTCTTCATAGCTGTGAGGAATAACTTCGAGGATCACTATTAGATATCGTTATGTGATTTTTCTTTCGCAAAACTTGCTGTTTCAAATGAATTCGACTTCGCAGTTTGAATTTTTCGCTCTTTGGATTTAGCGGATTCAAGAAGTCATCATTTTTGGCAAATGAAATGTAGTTACAAAGAACAAATACTTTTTTTTAATAATATAAATTATTGCCTGACTGCAATTTCACCCGATGGTAAGCAATGATGCAATCGCTGATGTTAAGGCGCACTAGTTTATGAGGAGCATATTCACTCTAGCCTTGAAGAAATCCAAATTATAAACGAATAGGAAGACCGCAGCAGGCAAATTATTCCAGTCCTTCGTTTTACGCGGTATAAACGATGAGGCGAAACGCTTAGTCCGGACCGGGTTTCAACAACGTAAAGATCGATACTCACCATACGATATTTTGAAAATTTGCTGGTTTTTTTGAGATTGTAAAACAAAATCGTTTTGTCATTTCAATTCCGTACCGGATCGACTTTAGCACTAACACCTAACTTAACAAAGACTCTAAGCACATTGCTTGTAGAGAGATAGTCGATGGGACCATAAGGTTCTAGAGTGACAACCGCGTACCATGAGATGTAATGTTGGTAGGCCGCCCATAAGGTGAACCGATGGCCTGGTAAGGGCCGCGGGATTCCGATGAACGTGAGACACACTGTACCGGTCGGTATGGAGACAATTAGGGGAGGCCTATATCCAGTAGTTGACGTCTTCCAGCTGGAATGATAATGGTGGTGATGGTGACCCGATGTTTCCACTTGTCCTTTAAAATACACGCAGGAATTTAGCCCTTTTTTTAATATACGCAACAAGTTAGCCCAGTTTCTAAAACTAAAATTATAGCAAAAATAATGTTTCGAATTTGACGCAGCCTGTGATTGATGTAATAAATTTTTAGCCTTGTCACATGACTTGACGTTTAATTTATAAGGCTTCAATAATTTCATTCCAAAAACCGAGGATATGAGATTCAATATGCCGTAACTGTAATAGGTATTTTTTTTACAAGCCGTCGGCTAACTCATCCATTACTTCAATCAAAAGATTTGAATAGGTAATCTAAATCCTTTCATTTACTAATTAAAACACCTCTCAACACCGCAGACAATTTATTCAAGCACTTAGCCCCGGTCAGAGCAATTCAGCCGCAATCCAGGCTGAGCTCCTGTTAGAACTAATTCTAGGACACGGTCTAAGGCTGATATTCTACTGGTAGTGCTAAGCTGTCACTTTTTTTAAGGCGAAAAATCATCCAAAGACTTCTCCCAATCTAGGGCAGAATGGAAGGGCTTGTCAGACTTATACTGACTAGAACCACACTTATGTTCCTTTTTTGCGTAGCGTTCCAGGACTCCTAGTTTCTCTTTCGGAAGTCGTCCCATTGCCCCATTAGGCTTTTGCCTTGTTGGACCCTATGGTTTGAGCTTCATTGCTTAGCTTAGTCTACCTCTGCTGCTTTATTACAGTTTATGAAGTTTACTCTCCATAATGTGAAATTTTACATAATTTAAACTAATATTATAAAGAGGTAAAGTTTGTTGAAAAACAACAAAAATTTTAATCTCTGAAAGTACCAGTCCATTTGCTTTTTTTTCACCGATAGGAAGTTGTTTTATTCTTGCTGCGGGAAAAAAATAGTGTGGACTAAACTTTATAGTACGTCAAAATAGCTAAACAACTCTATACACAAACTTGATTTTATGGATACAATGCTATTCTTATTGCTGACAGCGATATCTATTAGACAACCTTTGGATAGACTGAAGAAAATTAAAAAAGGGTACCCAAACTGCTTGATGTACCTCAATAGCAAAGATGCTCAATTTGATGAAGGCGTTACTTAAGAATTGAAAGTTGACATATGACACTAATATTACCAAGGTGAAAGGAAATAACTTTGAGAGTGTGTACGTGTATATTTATTACTTCTTCACGAACGAATACCTAACTGGATTTCGATAGAACTTGGTACACTATTAGGCCAAGTCCTGGAATAGCATGTAACTTTAAAATCCCGGGCTAAATGTTTTGTTAGGTTAATTTTCTATTCATATCACGTGGTTAATGAAATTGCCTGAGGGTAATCAAAAATATACACCACTCATTCTTATTAATTTAAAATATTGATAAACAGCAAAGTCATTAGCGTTTTTTGATATCCCAAAATGTCACTTCATTTATGGAATTATTGTAAGCTATTGATTCATGTATTAATAAATGGCGATTAAAATGGAAAAAACACTGCGCATAGTATTTAGGCTTTTTTATGTTGGAAAATCATCAATGACAACCCCCGCTCTTGGGTGGAGCGGAAGATAGTGTCAGACTCTTACTAACTAATAACCCACCCCGTTTCTTCAAGCCTTCATACCGGGACTCGAGCTGTCTTTCGAATACTATATAGGCTTGCAAATAAACTTTAGTGCAAACTGTAAAGCAAAATCCCCCTTTATTTACTTACTTTTAAAGCTTAGTTTCTGGGTTTACCAAGTCACTGGTGGTAAGACAACCTTACTCTAACACAATCTACGTCCCATTCCACTGATCATACATGAATACTGTATTCAAATTGCACGATTAGCGAGACATGCTCATTGTCTAGTCCAATTCACGGAGCAGTTTCAATAAACATTTAAATTGGACTCGAAGCAACAAAGCCGTGTATGCCGAGGCAAATTAGCAATTGAGACAATAGATGTGGTAATAAGTTATGGTAATGTTGCATTTGCATCTCGAGGGGCAAATGAGGGTTGATGTGGCATTGAAGATAGTATGTGGAACATTGAGAACTTTGGTTTCATGAGGTCCGTAACTCCTCCGTACTCTTAAGCTGGACATTTTGATAACAGTCTTGCTAAGAGGTATATGTGTTACCTAGTTAGGTACTGGGTTCTGGAGTTCAGATTGGCAGACACTTGGTGTTAAATGCTGGACTAATAGCATTCGAGCAACCCTATATATATAACTGGTATTAGGATAAGAAGGCATTCTTGCAAAAGTCCAGCGGTACTTTACACCGGGACAGCTTTTAATGTTATACAAAGCACAGGTCCGATCGTGTGTGGAGTACTGCAGCCACATATGGGCTGGTGCTGCAAAGTGCCACCTGGCAGCTTTGGACACGGTGGAAAGGCGTGCGAAGAGGCTGATTGGTGATCCAGATTTGGTTAAGTCCAATCTTCAAAGCCTTGAGCACCGCGTAGGGTAGCCAGCCTTTCAGTGTTTTACAGATTGCATTTTGGGGAGAGTGTGCGCAGGAATTGCATGACTTGATTCCGCCATCTTATTTCTACCATAGGACAAACCGACGCACGGCGAGTATCCACCCTCATTTTGTTGAAACATCTACGGTCCGGTCTAATGTTTCGCCTCGTCATTTATACCGCGGTTTTTCCGTCTGATTATAATTTAGGTGTCTTCAAGCCTAGAGTGAATAAGCTCTTAATAAACTAGTGCGCCTCATCATCAACGATTGCATCACTGCTTACCATCAGGCGAGATCGCAGTCAAGTACTAGTTTATAACAGATAAAAAAAGTAGATCTATTGAAAATTAATTTTATTTTAAATCCGGTAAACTAGAACGATAAAAGACGTTGAAAATTTCAAACTCAACTTGAAATAATAAGGAAATTGTAGTCGAAACCATATTTTCTTTAATCGTGTATATGTACGGTAATATTTAGGTACACGATGAAAAGAAAATGCGCATAAATCTGAAATCGGGCTACAACATTTTCCTATTTTTTTTAGTTTAGATAATATCTAAAATTTTGTCTATTTTAATATTTGTTATATTAAAAAAACATAATTATGTATTTAGAAATATATAAGTATGTTTATTAGTTGTTTAGTACTCATGACACAAGGTCAACTTGTTTAGGGACTAGACAGCGTTATGTGATAGTTGTAAAATATTGTTATTATTATTTTTCTTATCAAAATATATGTCATCATCATCATATCAGCCGAAAGACGTCCTCTGTTGGACATAGGCCTCCCCCAAGCGTCCCCCAAGCGTCCCCCAAGCGTCGGTCAACCCAACTCCTGTTTGCATTCCAATTTTCTAAACAAACCCAATTTACTCTCTAGCATAATCTATATTGTGAAAATCAAAACTTTCCATACTTCACTATCTTGTGGCACCATTCCTGCCTCGTTTAGCTCCAAAACAGCTTCTCTAGAATGACACTCATTGTATTTCAATTACACAAAATCTGTCACTTATCCCAATTTACTCTCTAGCATCTATGCCACATTGTGAAAATCAAAACTTTCTATACTGAACTGTCCTGAAGCACCAGTTCCGCAACGTTTAGCTTCATTCCAGCTTCTATAAAATGACATTCATTGTACTTCAATTACACAAAATCTGTCACTTCCGACCCAACTCCTCTTTACATTCCAATTTTCCGAACAACTTATACTACACCTAATTTACTCTCTAGCATCTATTCTATATTGCGAAAATCAAAACTTCCCATCCTTAACTATCCTGAAGCACCATTCGTGCCGCGTTTAGCTTCAATCCAGCCTCTATAAAATGACACTCATTGTATTTCAATTGCTTTCCGAGTGTTTTCTACGGCTATGCTAGCAATAAACGTAGCAGATTCTATTACCTTTGCAATACGATTGTATGGTACGGGGAACGTGTGATCCTGTTGGGTATGGTGTAAGTTAGGAGATGAAAGTTAATGGAGGATGTCTTATTTAGAATTGATTTTGTTTTATTTTGAGTGTTCGTTTAATTTTATGTTATGCCATTCAATAGACAGCAGTAGTGGTCCAGTGCTAACGATACTCACTTCAAAAAAAAAAACCGGCACATCAGAGAACCAAAAATTTTAAATTATATTACATCCATCATGGCATCCATAATGGGCCTGCATAAGATATTATTTTTTACAAGTGGTTAAAATGTGTTCTGTTTTTTTTTTTTGGTAGCCTGTTCTATCCCAGTCCTGGGCAAAGGCAAAGGCTATCTTCCACTCTTTCCATCTTACGCTCGCCTGTACATCCTTCTTTCAGTTTGGCTAAATATGTCTAGTTTGTCCCGCTATCTCCTTTGTGGTATTCTAAGACCCCGTATAATATTTCAGTCATAAAATATTTCTCGCTATTTTTGAGGAGTATATTCGCAAGCTGTTGTACTTTCACTCGAATACTTATCCTTGTAGTATCGACTTGCGAATATAGTATTATTATGTAAATATAAACAAATAGGTAGGTTAATAAAACATTCAACCAAACTCAACAAATTACAATCTAGACCTATTCAAATCCCGCTTCAACTTGTGTTTTAGACCATCGCAATTCCTCTACGGTCATAGTCATAAAAAATAGATATAAAAATGCTGCGTCTCCATCCACGAGGAGTTCAATGGGACTTTAGGATATAAAGTTATTTTATGTTATCCTAAATTATTATTACTCTGATTTATGATGACACGTCGATGACGTAAATCTTAGTGCTCACGATAATGAACATTACCTTTGAGTGATTGTTACGTTATGTATGTGTTTTTAGGGGTGATATTTCCTTAATGTTTTGGTTGCTGTATTACTCAGGGTAGGAAATGCAACAAGTCGTGCCAGCCATAGAGCATACCGACTCAACCGACTGTATATAGTACGATTGGCCGCACGTAATTGCTACTCCTACAAAAATATCTTGTAATTTAATATACAAGAACTATGCCGAATAGTTTCCTGTACTTAAATGTACTGCTTTTTGTCTACGGGGTTTGTTCCAAGTACTTTTAGGAATTTTTCTGAACGGGGACACTTAAGGGTTGTACTTTAACTCTATCTTATATGAGAATGAACGTCAAAACTAATCTATACGTCTTATTTGATGTAATAAATGTGTAAGTAATTCTGATTGATATCTTTTCACGTCTTAACGGCTGGACGCATTTATATAAAACTTGACACACGGGTAGATCAAGCCCTGTTCTGGAATATGACATAGGATACTTTTTATCCCAGGAATATGTTTCCCTCAGATAGTTTCCAACTCTCTCGTGGCCAAAGCTCTATATAAATCTTCTTCATATCACGTTTCCTTTCATTCCAGTGGAAGTAACCGGCTACAGTGCGGATAACTGCTCAGTCTCCTACACGTCGTTCAACAATGAGACCCTGGTCGGGTCTGTAATCAGGTCAGCCAGTGTACTGGTTCTGCCTGAAGGTCTGCACAGGACTGATACGCAGAGTGCTTACTTCTGTGCTAACGGTAAGTCGTGTAAATAATTAAGTATGCCAGTTTTTTCCATCTATACTTATAGACATACCTGTATATAAATAAAATTGATGTCTCCGTTAGTAATAGCTGAATGACATGTTTTTAATATAAAGCATATGGATTACGGCCCATTCTCTCTTCTAGAGAGAAGAGGTCCGAGTCCCAGGAGTGGGAACATTAAAAGGCTGATTATGCTTATGAATCACGTTTTATAGAACACCTGGCTGTATCGTCCCGACGTTCCTGGGAGTGGCAGTGGGTAGCAGCACCAAGGAACCGAGCTGGATTAGTGCTGGAACTGAAGGCACAGGGAGCGGCGCACGTGGCTTTGTCAGCCATACGAGAACCTTCTGACGACATGTATCGAGTTGTGTTCGAGAGAACCAGGGTTTGGATCGCTAAAGGAAAACATGGTGAGTGCACCTAATTTGAACTTAAACACATGTGACAACATTATAGCTTTTAAGCTTTACATACTAGTCTTATAAATTTTGCTACAAAAATATTTGGTATTAAGCGCCAATTACCTAATCGCGTAGGTCTTTATTAAAGGTCATAATTTCCTATGCATCCATTATGATTACGAGTCTTGACAACTGACCGATCCATCAACAAAACATCTCAGCTCATCACAACAAAATAATCGCCAAACTTAAGCGGCAGTGGTTTGGATGGTTATTGGGGCCGAAAGGTTTTGGAGTAGTGTAGTAACATTTACTGGAAGACATAACCTTGGTCGGCCTCCCACAAGGTGGAACGTACCAGAAAGAGCGGTGAACCGTTAAAATGGTGCAGGACACGGGAACCTGATGGATTTGAGACGCACAGGACCACAGACTTATATTGACTAAGTCTATGCACAGGACAGATCGTTGCAGTAACAAATATGTCCCGTATTTCAGCTGGAAAAATGACTACAGGATAAAATCATGATCAAGTTATGCGCACCAATTTCCGCATAACGTGTGAATAGACTTAAAAAGCATTGGACACTTACAAAACGACAATTTGATTTGCAGGTTACGACGTCCATCTAGCAAGTGCAGAACAAACGGAGACGGATGAGGACTGCTCTGGCTTAGACTCCTGGTGTGCGTGGTGGGTGTGGTGGGAGGGAGGTCGGCTGTCTGTGGGCAGGGGTGCTGCTCCTTCAGAGAGAAGACTCCTGGTCTGGCCGCTAGCTCCTGATATGAGGATTAAGTTTGTAGGCTTTAGCGCTTTTTGGGGTAACAAGGCAGATTTTAGGTAAGTAATACTGGCTTTAAGTATTGAAAAATAGCCTTTCTCTGTAGCTCCGCTTTTTAACTCATGAAACTGATGAAGTTATTTCCAAAATGGAATATATTTACCTACTTTTTGCTATATTTCTTGTATCACTATTTATATCAAAATTATGTATCTCTATTTCAGAATCTGGAACTTCAACGAAGAAGCAGGATTTTCTCAAGTACTCGAACTCGGTCTACCTCACGGCGTAGTCCCTGGTTCTGCAAGTGGAACTCTTCTGGTATCTGGTGGTCTACATCTTCCTCTGTACAGTCTTCAGACAGACTCTACTGACCAGTGGGCTGAAGTTTGGAGGGACTCGCAACTGTCAGCAGCTTCAGCCAGCTTGGCTCCATTATTGGCTTTAGAGCATATACCGCATCTAGTTGACGATGCTGAGAGGGAAAGGATTTTGCGAAAGCTACCTGAACAGGTAATTCAAATATATTATTTTATTCTTATTTTCACTTATATTTTACTGTACTTCTATCTTTTGCATTGTCTCCTATCAATCGTTAGATTGTTATTGAATTATAAATATTTGATCTACAAACTTTTCATTCAATTCTTTCTTCTATTTCTAGTCTCCTATTTTATTAAACACAATAAAGAAATTGAAAATTGCAATCCAATACTGCACTATTCTATTAAAATTTTTTAAATTAGGTATTTATTTTCTTACAATATTTCGCATTTTTTGCTCTTTTCAGGTGCAAGTTTTACTGTCTTTCCGTAAAAGCGACAACTCCTTCAGCGATCACCCCGGAATGAGCAGTCATCTATCAACCATCAAAATACTAGAAATCCTAACAAAGATCCAATCTTACTACCCAGTAGACCCAGAGTTGCTGCAAAATATCAAGAAATGGATACAAACACGACAGAGCCCAGACGGATCCTTTACACCTTTGGCTGCAGACAAAGAAGTAGATTACTATCCTGTAGATATAACTAAATCTAACGGTACAACAAAGGAGGTTGATGTCAATGAGTACTACTATTACGATAAAGATGGGAACATGACTCAGGAAGAAATTGATTGGGAGAGAAGAGTTGAGGTCACTGCGGAGACTTTGGTTGCTTTGCTTGAAGTTGGTGTGGAGAATCAGGTTGATGCAGATGTGGCGAAGAAATCTCAAAACTACTTGGAACATAACCTTTACAATTTGACATCACCGGCGGCTCTTGCTGCAACTGTCTTAGCTTTGGTTCTTGCAAGGTACTATTATGACTTACTTTTTTTTTCAAGTCCAATAAATATTGAATACAAAATTTCTAAAGATACAGCTTATTTATACAGTTTATTGTAAAACACTTACAACCTTGCAGGACTGTATTACTAACATCATAAACAATAACTTTTGTTCTATGACTTTTTACAAAACATAATTCATTTACCAAAAACAAACTTTCAAGATTTCGTTGTTCTATCTAACACATTTTAACTCTGTATTTTGTGCATCATCGCCGCCCGATCTCCGCTCCCTCCGCTATTGTACTATCGCTTGATTCGCATAGACTTCGTAATATTTAGAACGTTCAAATTAAATATTTTTATTTTTGTATTAAATACTGACGAACTAAAATATGACTATTTTTTAAAAGTCATAGTACAAAAGTTGTTGTTTATGATGGTAGTAACATAGTCATAGATGGTAGTAATATAATTCCAACAGAATCAAAATGTGTTGAATAAAAACTTGATAAATATACTAAGGCCCAGAGCTAAGACCGTTTTGAAATATTTCAGGAGTCCAGTAGTACCAGAAGCTCTAATCATCCTTAGGAATGCATCAACGACTGAAGAGGGTGAATTTGGATGGCCAGCACCGAGAAAAGATGCCGCTGATTGGCTTCTTGAAGAAACGTCAAGGAATATTAAGACTACATCATACGGTGAGAGGAAGAAGTATTTGACGAAGTAAAACTCGGTAGAAGTTATTAGATCCAATAAACACATTTGAAAAAAGAGAAGTGTAAAATGTTAGGCAGAAAAATAATGTCAATACGCTACTAGTAAATTTTTGATGGTGTTTGAGTGGTCACCTTATTATTTAAACTGCATAAAGGTCAGATTGACTGTAACTCTATGAAATAAATACTGGAATTTAAGATTGTTCACATTTACTGAGACTCTGACCCCGAAATGATAAATAATGTGTAGTGAATAAAACAACAAAAATTAAATTTTTACATGTCTAAATCAATGTAGGTAAACCGCGTTATACGAATGTTAGTCTAATTATAACAAAAAAAAAATGACAAAAATATTTTTAACTACCTGCTCCCAGCGGCTTTACCTGTGTAGGTACTAGTAGAAAATTATGTCATAGGAACATTATTCACAGTCTACCCGTGTACCAAGAAATCAGTTCAGCCGTCCGAGCGTGGAGAAGTAACAAGCAAGTCTGATTTTACAGAAGCAGTAACGATGGAACAGTACGTGGCCGGAGTACGAGTCCTACTCGCCGCGTGCGCACGCGGCGCTCTCGCTGAAGGAGAAGCTGCCGCACGCTTCTTGTATTACCGCGCATCTACGCTGCAACGACACCCCAGTCTTGCTTATAGTGCTACAAAGGCAGCCGCGCAATATGCTGCTTTGGCTCATGATAGGTAAGCCCAACTTGGTTTACTAAAATTGCATGGTAGAAGTTAGTTCTTAGTCAGTCAGATGTTTCTGCACTAGACCTCAAAAATTCTGGGTCACTAAAACTCGTGAAAATGTAGTGTGATAGATGACTGAAGAAAAAAAATACTGATATGATATTAATACGTAATACATTTGTACAGTATTTCATTTTAATTAAATAATAATTTAACTTACGAAAACAAACTCCGAACTACGACGATTTTAAAAACTTTACGATTAAAAATATATCAGCATGTCTTTTTTTTGCTGATCTGTTCGCTCCCACTTCTCAGCAAAGGGCTCTCCACACCCTCCATCTCTCTTGGACCTATGCTTTCTGCTTTCTTAACTTCATCCTGTGTGGAAAAGACTCCGTGGTTAGCTACCTATATAACGTATAATAGTATATTTTTCGTTCTGTTTTTCAGGCACCGAGCACTCACAGTGTCTCTCGCAACAGCCGGCATGGAGTTAACTGACACGTTAGAACTAAGAGCCCGCACTCCACCACGGCCACTACAGTTGCCCGGCCTACCTACTAAGGTGTTCGTATATGCCACAGGCGCTGGATGTGCTACTGTTCAGGTATTAAACTTTACCTATTCGATTGTGATATTAGAATTATTATTAGTGCGTTCTTGCTGTCAAAAATCAAAGGGTTTCATCCTGACTTTAACATCCATGCTCTCACGTGCCAAATATTACGTATTTTGTAGTAATCATCACCATTTCAGCCAAAAAGCGTTCACAATTAGACATTAAGCTTCCACAAGTATCACAACAACGAATGATCCTCTCTCTTTTTCTTGTCTCACATCTTTAGGATTCTCGATCTCAGCAAGTAATTTTTCTCTTTATGGGAGGCTTTTCGACGCTGCGTTTTTAGAAGCGAGACTGCCGCACCAGAACCTACCCACTGCCGCTTAAGTTTGACGATTTTTTGGGCTATGTTGGCAACCTTGGTTTTTCTGCGGATATCTTCATTTGTGGATATCTTCGATTTATTTTGTTTCAGAAAGAAATTGGTCAGTCAGAAAGATGAAACTCATTGCACACTCCAAAACATAAGACCTCTATTTGAAAAAAACTTGCAAAAAACGACTCTTAAGAGTCGGTAATAACTTTTTTTTTTTTCTACAGGGCACAATAACATATTCCACATATACTCCAAAACCCGAAAATGCTTTATTGAATATCCAAGCTGCAATTATAGAAGAGATTCGTCCTGAGAGGAGCAGTATCGAAGACTTGCAAGGAAATCTACCTACTTTGATTATAAAGACTTGTTTCAAGTAAGTACATATGCATTAATCAAACATACTTACTTTTACATTTATCAAATTCACTGGGATCTTAGAATTTACAGTTTAATTTATGTTTTTTCAGATGGAAAGGCAAGGAGCGTTCAGGTATTCTTCGGCTAGAATCATCACTGTTCTCTGGCTATGAACTGCATTCTGTAAACCCTGTTGTATTGGATGGTGCTACTTTTGCTGATCTACACTATGGATCTCGAGGAGAATCCGTATGGTTCGTGTTTGCTAACGTAAGTATCTCCAAAATCATATACTATGTTTACTACAGTTTTTTTCAGAGCGAAAGTAACTCATTATGTTCATATGCTCTTTGCAGATCAGTTCTACTTGTCCTGTCTGCGTAACTTACGAGGTGCGCTCCAAATTTGTCATCACCAGCCTAAGGCCAGCATTTGCCAAGATTTACCCTTCTACTCGACCGGATCTAGCTGTTGAAACATTTTTCCATGCTAGACCTGGCAGCCCACTTCTTCGAGGAATCACTGACGATGATTTTATTACATGGTTTGATAAAACTGAATTGGCTAGCTTGAAAACAAGTGTTAGTATCGATAACATTTGCGAGTGCGGACGCATTTGCAGTAGAGACTATGAATTCAGGAAGAATTATGATGACATTACTGAGAGTACTACGGAAAGTGAAGGTACTTCCTCTACTACAACAGACAGGACAACAGAAAGTACTACAGTTACAACGACAGAACCTTCGACGACTGAAGAAACTACGACAACTGAGGCCAGTACTTCAACTAGTTCAACCGAAGCTGTTTCTACGTATGAAACTACCATGATTATTCAATCGTCTACAGATAGTTCTACGATGATCAAAATTGAAAGTATTGACGATCCAATAATAATTCCAACCGTGACTTATATGAATACAACTGAGATCCAAGATGTAAATAATGATATAGGACTATTACTACCAAAGATAAATGGAGAATTAATAGTTCCAAAGTCAGTATTACCAAAGATGCCAAAGAAGGAGGAAATTAAGAAAAAGCCTCTGCCAAGAAGGAAGGGTACCCTAAAAGCAACTTATGGAGACAAACATGAAAAGTTCTTCTTAAAATTGAAGGAAACCGAAAACTCAACTACTACTACAGCTGCTTCTTTTACAACTACAGACAGTGTAACGACAACTTCAGAAAAGATTGGCGTAATTCTTGGTAAAGAGAAAGTTGAAAAACCAAAGCCTACTCCTATAGAAGCTGAGAAATTACTGCACAAAGTCTTACTCGAAAAAATAGATGTTGCTACACCTCTTCTGCCATTAAATATATTATTAAATGTAACACAAAATCAAAGTGAAATACATAATAAAAATTCAAAGACAAGTGCCACAAAAGCAAATAATAATAATACGACAGAAAATAAAACAGCAGTAACAACAATTCCAATAAAACACAATGATGTCACGACTGTAATTCCAGGAAAAACGATGATACCTGTTGCTTTTAATCATTCAGGAACTGCCGTTCCGCATACAATAACAGCAATCACCAATTATAATATCAAATCGATACACTACAGAACAAAGAAACCTAAAGCTATCACTCAAATCAAGAAACCACTAATTAACTCGATTCACAATGCCACGAAACACAACAAAAGTGAAGACAACGAATCAGATATAATTAACAAAACGAAAAAGAAAACAATGTTGCCTCAAAAGTACAGTGCAAAAACAATGAAGTCGATAAACAAAGAGATACACAAAATACCGCCAACTCCAATTTCCGAAACTTCAAAGACGTTGTCGGAAGCACTCAAATATGATATCGCCCCAGAGAACAAGGGTGGTTTTGAAATATTAGACAAGAACAATTTGTGGGAATTACTTAAAGAAGGGTCTGATAACGATCCTTCAAAACTAGAGGAGAAACTACATGTTCATAATAGACTAAATATGTTAGGACATAACATGTCTAATGTAGATGATAACCGATCATTATAAACTTTATTGTTATATAATGTATAAGATACAAAGACTTCAGTATAAATATTTTTGTAACACAGTATGCCACTTGAAACCTGTAATAAATTAATTTTGGAAAATGGGATTTTCGGAAAGTGCATGATTTTGAAAAAGAGACGTTGTATTTTAAGTGCTTCAATAGGTAATTATGATCTAAACATCCAGCTTGGAACAAAACTCTTTTAACATGTGGTTCTCTAAGTAAGTGTATTTGTTTTTGGGGTTGTGTTTCTCATTCAATATGACGCACATTCCGAATCACCCGTCTTCATCCACAATTAAATTGTCGATAATCTCGAACACGATTCCTAAAGCACTTTTTATTGTTGATTGTTAGAATGTATTGCACTCATCCGAATGATCTGAGTGAACGATTGTGTGAGCTGTAAATATTACGTATAAGCTAACTATTGACTAAGGAAAGCGCTGTGACCTATGACTTCTATTATATGTGTGACGTCTTTGCTCAAAAGCAAAGTTTTTTGTTCTCTGACCTTAGAAATAGCCGAAGTATTTACCGGCTTCGTAGTCTCAAATGGAATGTAAACAGTAGTTTAGAGTAAGTTATTCTGAGTCAACCTTTATTAGTTGAATTTTTGCTTCAATTTAGATGCTACTATAACTTTAGGAGAGCTAGATATGCTGTGTTTAGTGTACTTTTCGGGCTGCTTATAACATTTTTTTTTTTTTATATATATAATATCTTATTATATGATCTAGCTATAACTATTTCAATGAATCTTCTCCAGCTTGATATCTCGTATGGTGTACGTATTTTTAAAAAATGCTCAAAATACCCGTCACTATGTTTATTATTTACTAAAGAACACACACATACATTTGAGAAGATCAACTTTTCATATTTAAATTTTTGGATATTCTAAAAGTTATAAAGGTAGCCCTTATATTATTAGTATAGCGAATCCTGATTTCTCTAATGTAAATAGGATCTCTAATTGCCAAAATAATCGTTTACCCCCTAGTATAAATAGTTGTACTAGTGTTTTAGAAATGTAATTGTAATGCTAAAGCCCCAGAATTTCCATCCGTCTATCGTCTTCTGTATCTATTGTATGTAAATCGTAGTTCTAGTAGATCTCTAGCTGTTTTTGTTGTATCTGGGGATTGTGAATCAGTGACTTGTTGTTTTCGTGGTTTCCTATTTCTTTCATATGTTTACGTTTGGTATCAATAATTCTGTTTCCTTTATTAGCGACATCTCTCGGAAGTTTATTGTATGGTAAGGCGCCCTCTTTATATCATGTTAAACAAGCGTAGAAGTGTCGTTTTCTGTGTCCAGTCGTTTTTGCCTAAAGTAAGTAGATGGCGCTGAAAAAAATGATTCGGTTTAGTTTCATCATGTCTTTAATTCAGCAAGTTAAAGATTCACAATACCGTGTTCCCGTAGTTCTTTAGATTTCAATTTTGTATGACTGTATGCATGAACTGATCTTACCTGAGAATTTACGTAGAACTTACCTCCTATTCCTATAACATTAAAGTTATTATTAAGGCTATTTGTCTTAACAGCCATCAGAACAATATACTCGTACTCCCTGTAGTCCTTCTTCTAGTCATTTGTAACATTAATATTTGATCTGTTTCTTATTTCCTGTCAATCAGTCCTTTCGGACTTACGAGTCTCCTGAACTCTCTGTATCCCTAATCTGTATTACTTAAAAGAACAAAACCACCTTGTCTTATTTTCTAAATACTAACAAAATTACATTTTTATTGTAAATATAAGATAATATTTCTCGTATAGCTTTTTTTATTGTATCTTGTAAGAAAAATATTTTAGGCGTTGCATCGATGCGTCCCTAAAAGCGACCCTGGTGTCTCTTATTAGAATTACAATCAAATGTATAGTGTCATCCCCTTATTCATAAGAGAACCCATACCGTTTTAAAGTGGACATTAGTCCATGATTCCTATATCCATTACCAAATTATTTACTCTATCAATCATTGCTCTTTTTTGTACATTTTGTTAGGCTACTAATTGAGTTCTAAATCAAATCTAGTCAAAATATTTACAAAACGTCAAGATTAGCACGATTGCAGGTTGCTGGATAGTAAGCGTGAGGTTTTGACAGCCTGCAGTCAAGTGATTTTAATTGGCTAAGTATTCTCAAACCGGTCTATAGATTTTTTTTTTATAGAACACTGCTCCTAAAATACGAATAATATTAAATAATAATAAAAACGTTTATTTCTTATCACAAGCCAAAAAATAAAAACAAATTTAAATTAAGAACAATTGCTGTCGATTTTTGGTTGTGGATTGCTGGTGCCTGTGTTAGGTCACCTGTAATACAGATCACTGACATCGAAATAAATAATTCAGATGAACTCGATGAGCTCCATAAGAGCTTGCATTTTTCACATTATTGATTGAATACATCCTAATTCTTATAAATAAGGGGAAGCTAAATATTAATTTAAGCACGATTTAAATGTATAAATGTAAGGTTGTATGATAAATAGGTGCTTGCGCGGTGGATACACGTCAATTTTTCGATATTATGTAAAAAAAAGATCTCATTTCGATTGTATAAGGTTTAGTTTTAAATGTTTGTGCTTAAAGATTAAGCTAGTCATTCATTAAGTAATATCTCGATGTACTGAAACGGATTAGTTATAGGAAGGAATAAATAATAATACATTATTTTTTGTTTGGATTTGCCCTTCCATGTTTATTATAAAGTCATCATTGTGCTCTACTGCTTCACAAAGATCGGCAATAATGAGGTCTGCATTGACACTGCAAGCATAAGTAGAGGAGGCTTGTGTCTTAGCTGTGGAAAGGCTAATTATGCTCACTATACTATTGCTGAGCCACACGCTTCTAAAGGTATTTTGATTAGTCTTATCTTTAGGCAGTCAATAATTCAAAGATTTGTGACATCTTCCAAATCGCCAAACGGCAGACAGAGCCGCGGTCGGATTTTATGGTCACAATGGCATTGGTAAGTCTCCTCTTAGAGGAATTGTTACAGAAGCGTCACATCGTCCTTATCTTCTACTTGACGCATTTCCTCACTGGATAAGGTTGTTTTGGTAGGTTCCAGTTTCGGAATCAGTGGGAAGAAACACTCGATTATTACTGTTGGGTCGATCGCCTGTAAGATACGGTGGAGTATACGGTGATGGTCTACCTGACTTGGATGGAAACAATGAGTATTTAGATGTCGTATTAGAATGATATCATCACATGTGAACTGAATAAAAGACGAGTAATAATATTGGCTGGGATATCTTCAAAACGTGGTACGAAGTCAGTGGAGATGATTTATTCAATGATCTCGCTGGTCTTTTCTTAGTAAATAAGGACGTTTTCATTTTTATAATTTGATCAATGCGTATATTAAAGACGTTAGTATTGCCTGCATGGAACGAGTTAGAGAGATTCGTTAGACAACGCTAGAAAGCAACGTTTTTATGCGATTTGACATGCACTAGTGTAAGAAAAGTCAAAATAGACCAAAATCGTAAATTATATCTAAATTGGTTTACAGTGTATCATCGTAATGAAGTGGTACGGGTTTGTAGAGGAGATGAAATGACAAGAAAAGTTTTCTTTTTCAAATTAACTGCTATGATCAAACAAAATAAAATCAAATTAAATGGTTGTTAAAATATTAAAAGTGTTTTTTTGTATTTCATAATATTCAATAATACCCTGTTGCAACCAGGTTTTTTGCGGCCCAGTGTATTTCAAAGTGTAGTAACAAGGTGTATGTAACATTTTAAATGTGACAGGACATTCAATTTCATTCGATTTTTTCATTTTTTGATCACTGTTGTCCGTTTGTCCGTCAAGCAAGACCCTAACTTAATGAAAAAAAAAGATACGGTCGTTTGTGACAATTTCAACGTATATTTCGATAATCTCAAAGAAATTAAAATTCATAGGGTACTGCTAGTACCCGTTGCCCTAGCAATGTGAAATTTGATATGAAGCAAGGTCTCATGGCACAAGTATAGGGAAAAAAAATCAGAAAACTGTCAATTAGTACCTAGTTATGTCACAAAAAAAACTTTTTTTGAGATTCGGAAACATCTTCGTAACTCAATTCGGGAATCGAACTGTTTTCATAAGTAAGTTTGTACGAAACCCGCAGTGCGCGAGTCTGACTTGCACTTTCCCGATTTTTTATTATACCTGCCATGGGAAAATTATCTCTTCTATATCTTGATTCTAAATCAAGGATTTTTTTATTTTTTGATCAAAGTGATTGATTTTTTGATAAAAGTCAGTCTCGTCGAAGAAAACATGATAAATGATCTTTATTTTGTTTGATCTTTGGATCATTTATCATTTACCATGTTTCTTTAAATAAACATGCTTCTATACATCGATAGACATGTTCGCTAAATATAAGTCGATGCTTCTACACAATTGTCTCTTCCTTGAATCGAATTACTGTTCCATTGCCGAACAAATTTTATTTGTTCTTGACAAATAACCTAAATTACATAAACGTTTCTTTGATTCGTTGAGCGCGTAATGCTTATTTATCGATTTGATTTATTCTTTTGATTTATTAGACTGTATTGACTGAAAGTAGATACTGAAAATAAATACTTAGTAGTTTAATGTTTTCAAAAGTAACTTGTAGAGCTGGTCGATAAAAATCGTCTCACCGTAAAGTAGAAGGGCGTTGAGAATCACAGAGCGATCTCCGGCCACCGTAGGCACGGGCTTGCAGACGGCGAGCAATCATCGTTAGCTCGCCATTTGGCCGGCAGTCGTCGACAGTAAGGTGTTCCACACGCCCCTCAAAAAGAAAGAAAAAGAAAGAAAGAAAACACGTTTATTTGGCACATAAAACACACAATGAAATAACAATTATGGAAATACATAATTTTAAAAATACATACACATTGTGTGTCTCACGGCTGCGCCAAATAGGAAAAAAAAAACCCGCTGATGCCCGCAGATATCCAATAACGTCTCCCGCTCTAGTTTGGAACGAGAGGGCGTGTCGATTTTTACTGACTAAAGCCCACTCTTGTGTTCCTTCTTTGCCTTATGTTTTTTTTTTTTCTCTTTCGGAAATGAACCCATGGATGGGGACCTGCTGGACCCCTACTGCCTTACATTAGATGATTTTCTAACTAAAAAAGTAAGTACAGAAAACTCTCGTGGAGCAAAAGGACAAAATCAGTCTACCAAACATCTTGAAATACCGACAATTGATATTTCACAAGCAATACCCCTACTATAGAATTTAGTGATCAAAATAGTTTGAGGAGCGAACATAGAGATTTAAGATTATTAACCACATCAAAAGCATTCGATTCTGGAATTTATCCTTAGGCATGTGATTAAAGCCTTGGGAGAGAAATCTTCTCACAAGTGAATGGCATAACTTATTCTTGAATAATACGTTCTGTAGACAGGTAGTCGATATGGTTTTCAGTCGATATTGTCTTCAATAAGTTATCAACAAAGACCTCTGACTCTTCAATAAGATATTGGCTGAGCTTCTAAGCCTATTACCAATACATATTACAGGTATGTTTTCGTTTGGCTGGATTCCTCGACTATATATTATTGAACAGTCATTAGGGTTTAAGTGTAGGAGTTATTTATTTGTTATGTACTTTATTATAAAGCCCATAATATGAACAGTAAGTACAAACATTTACGAAAATAACTATACAGTGGGCGGTCCTATCGCACAGGGTAATCTCTTACTGATGACCTTTAACTGAACATATGAAAGATACTTACGGGGATGTCAGTGTAAAAGATGTTTTTTTTTTATTTAACCTATACTTACTTTTCCACTGCTGGGCATAAGTCTATCCCAATTTCTTCCAGGAATTCTTTTGTCGAGCCACCTCGAACCAGCCTTCGCAGTAGGAGTCCAGGTCATCTCGCCACCTCTCTCTCTCTCAGGTCGACTTCGGCCGTGTCATCCATCCTCAGGTACCCACTTTGAGGAGACTTTTGCCCAACGGCCAGTTTGCATGTGCCTGATGCGGCCCGTCCAATCTTATTTTAGCCTGGCAACCTTTTTTCCTACATCTATAATCCTCCTAATTTAAGCGCAGCGTGGTGTTTCTTTCTGTCGGCACTTTTGACACCAAAAATGCTGCGCTCCATTGCTCGTTAGCAATTAAATTAAATGAGGTTAGGTAATTAAATACAGTACTAATTTTTTATTAGTACAAATACATAAAGGGATTATTAGAAAAAGTTTTGTTTATAGGGTGCAATTAAAAAATGCTTTTTTATTCAATATTTGACAAATTATTTATTTGTACTGAGCGGTATTTTATCATAAATGAAGTGTTTCAAATGTCCTAAATATCGAAGTTTTATTATTAATTAGTTTTTATTACGAGTATGTATAATGTATGTCACAGGTAATTTGAGAATTCGAATATTAAGAAAACCCGGATAATTAGAAGATGGTGAAATAAAATCTGCAAACAACTTTTACGTAGCGGTTGGTCACAGTTTTAACCTAACCTAGCCTATTTCATTCTATTCAAAATGATGAAGATAATTAGATAATTTAGTCGGTCACTTATTAATTTAGTCATTCACTTACTAATTTAGTTGCTTAGTTAAAATTTCAATAAGCCACTATTAGTAAGATTGTTTTGGATTCTATTAGATATTGATCCATATTTGTCGTTTCATTCATACCGCTCAAGTTATTAAAACAGTATCTCATTATCAGTCACAAAGTTTTTTTTATCCGCTCGTTTTATAATTCCCCATAAAAATAATATTCATAAACAGCAAAAATTTTTACATTCCAATTTATCACTCAATTTATGCAAATTTTGTACAGGCTTTTATAAAATTTTGGGATTTTATTCTTTTTTTTTTCCTTTTGACTACAAAAATTTTATAAGTAATGGATACGCATATGGCTTATTTTTATTTTGTACTAAAAAAAAATAGAGGTGTATTGTATTCATTAGATCATTTTTGCACCAAAAAAAGGGGTATTGTATAATAATGTAAAATACATATAAAAAGCACCAATTACAATATCTAGGTTATAAAAATTTCAAATATAAATGTTGGTATTTTCACAGCAACGACTTCCACGTCATTACGTCAGCGAATGCGGAGCAGCGACAGCATTCTTCAGAGCATTGTTGCTGAAGGCCACCTAATGGTACACCTGCGTGCAGTTCATTTGTTGAGTGGTCAGATGTCTCCGAAAGATGACTTAATTAAGCAAGCATATCGGTGAAGTCAATATAGTACGCAAGAAGCGGAACGAGCTAAGTGACAAGTAACACATATGTCACTTTGACAGAATCTGGGGTGACGTTTGCACGGACCGAGTAGATAAAAGTTTCGACCGCAGAGGTGGGGTGTTGATTTCTCTGTTGGCAGCCGTGTGACGTGCAACGTCTAGTCTCGGGGACTGTCTCACGGTTCGTTGTAAAAAAATAAAGCTTGCATCATAATATATCAGTTGTGTGATCTGGAATAGTTTGTTTATTGCTCAATACCCAGCCATCGCCCACACTTGCGGACAGTGAGCAATGGGTAGCTCACTGTCCGGTCGTCCGTTAACTGTCCGGACCAAGCCCAAGTCGTCGATGGCGCGCACTGTTCCCGCGCGCCTCGAGGAGTTGTCAGCAACAGCAGGGGCCCAGCCGGGTCGAAGCCTACTGGGGCCAGGGTTATCCGAAAGGGCGCTCGAGCCCCGGTATGAAGGCTAGAAGGAACGGGGTGGGTCTTTTCGTCAGTAAGAGTCTGACACTATCTCCCGCTCCGCCTAAGGGCGGGGGATGTCAATGCATGATTTTTTCCCACCATAAAAAAAAAGCCATCGCCCACAAAACAGGATCTCTGGATCAGCTTTAATGATGATCGGCATCCTCCGTCGATAAGCATATTATGATTAAGTTTGTTATTAAATACTATGTTAGTTTGTTATGTTTAGTTTTGTTGTTATGGTTAGTTATGTTCCTCGACGGCCACATCATGCATCGTTTACCATCAGATGAAATGGTAGTAAATAAAAAAAAATAACATGTTACATGTTGTACCTTAGGTGGTACTAAAGTGTAACATATTAGGCTCTACACCATTTTATTAAGATAACAGGTCTGTACAAAGTTTGCCATCTATGTTGTGTAGTACACATGTGTTTTAGTACCTTCAAACTATTAAGCGCGCTTACCATCAGGGGAGATGGTGGTCAAACGCGAGACTATCAACAATAAAATATAGTTAGCCTATTATTGCCCACTGCTGGGCGAAGGCCTCCCTCTCCTTTTGCTACACACGTCTTTCCTCAGCCATTGCAGGCCTGTCCCTTTGATAGTTGTCACGCTCATCTCTCCATCTCCACATTGGTCTACCGCGATGTCACCTTGCGTTTAATGTAACTTAATAAGTAACTCTTTTAGCCCACAGCTCATCAGACATGCGGCAGACATGTCCATGTATGTAATATGTAGATGTCGTCATAACTATTCAGTAATCTGTGATGTCGTGGCCAAATCCTAAGATTTAGCCAGTTTTAATTGGTCAGAAGTGAGCAGTTCGAAAGTTGTTCACATCTGGCCAATTAACACTGGCCAGATTGTTTAAACGCTAACGTTTGATGACATGTCAATCCACGTTATAAAATTTCTGAGCATCAAATATCTCCAGGATTTCATTTATAGAATGGAGCAATTTTTATAAGGCGAACTAGCTTTTGCCCACGACTTCAACCGCGTACATAAAATATAGCCTATGTCACTCAGGAATAAAGCAACTACCTATTGGTGAAAAATTTTTAGCAATTTTTTAAGGCCCAAAAGAGATGCATTAGATCTATGTTTGGGTTAAAAACGATTGATACATGCAAACCATGCAATCAAACCAGTACTTTCAAAGATTACCTTCTACAAACGAAAGAACAAACTTAACCTCTTTTTAAGTGTAGATTATAAAGAGGTAAAGTTAAAGAAAGCTGCGTTATTCCTGAGTGACATAGGCTATATTTTGTGAATTTATGTACGCAGGTGAAGCCGTAGGCAAAAGCTAGTATTAGTTTATATTTGTTAGTTTTCGCTTTCAGTTGATTTTCTTTCATTAGTTCTAATTCCTTTATAAAAGTGGTTGATTAAATCAACTCTTAGTTCTCAAAGTCTAGGAAGAAGAAATCGACAACAATAAAACAAACAAACAAATTAATATTACATTTTATCAATTGCTTTTATTTATAACATTACAATGATATTTGATCGTAAAGGTACATTGTTATTTTGAATTTCTATGAGTTAATGATTCTTAGGTAGAATGTAAAATGGGAATCCTTTAAATATTTAAATAGAATAAGATACAATACTGTTTACAACACGTTTACTTAAACTTTGAAATGTATGAATAAACAAATAAATTATTCATTGAATAAACTAATCCATTCAATAAAAATAAATAAATCGAGAAATAAAAATCGAATCAGTCAAGACGCAAACTCGCGAGTCTCCAAGTTACAATGGTTTATAAACGTACGTTAAAGGTTATGATGTACTGGGAATGTGGTACTTAAATGTTTAAAACTGGTAACAGTAATCACGAACATTGATTTAAATGACATGGTTATTAATATGGATCCCGAGACTGTTGCACACCTCATCTCCTTCTGGCGTACGACAGCCAAGCAGGTAAGTCCGGCTTCTGAAAAAAAAAAGTGGTTAGCATGGGATTTTAAACCTTGCTAGCTAGGATATTAATATGGTTATTGCACGAATAGGCAGTCGCTCTAAGCTGCATTGTGAGCAGTGACTGTGTTTTATCACATTCATATTATAAAGGAGGATATTTGTTGGTCTTCATACGTGGATATCTGCATTTTTGTTAGTCCTTTACGGTCAAATGGCTGAACGGATTTGAACGAAACTTGGTACAAGGGTTGATAACGTCCTATAATAGTACAAAGAATACTTTAAATCTTGGAGTACTAATACTTTTATACCCTTGGAAAAATATTGTGGTGAAAGAACTTTATTCACTCAAAAAAAAAATCATATTTACTTCTATGAGGAAAATAATTATTATTAATATAATATAGAATAATAATAATTATTTAAAATTCTGAATATAATTATATGCCTAATGCATATATTTTCAATTATACTTTTAAATAACCAACAAGGATGTTATAAATAGCAAAACCTTATATGACAAAATGTCTCAAACAACAGTCAAATGTAAACAGTCGAATTGTAAACAAACGATTCACATCAAACGGTTGTATTTGTTTACTTTAATTTCATTAATTAATTCAAGCTGCAGTAATCGTAATGAATTCCATAAACCCCTATAATAATATTGGCGCAAAACAATTTAGATTTAACGACCAATACCGCAAGTTTTATTGAAATTCAATAAATTTAAACACGTACAAACCCCTACCATTGTTTTGCAATAAATTCGTTTTAGCAAAGGGACGTGAAATGTTTAAAATTCAATAATTTATTTGTTTATTGAACTTTATTATTGGAGTTTACGTAACAAATAAATTTGGTAATTCCGTTTAATAATATGAGTTTGGATTTATATTAGGAAACACATGTAGATGGCTGGAGAGGGAAACGGAAATCGAAGAATTGAAAAAGCGTGTTGCGCCGACCCTAAATAATATGGAACAAGTAGATGATGAATTTATACGAAACTAACTTCTGTCAGCAGCTTTACCCGTTTCAAAGTAGAAAATAAATATATGTATTTATGTTCTGCGTCAGTCTATGATAAATAGCATTATTTATTTATTTATTTAAACTTCATGTACAGTAATGGTACACAAGCGGACTTAATGCAAAAAGGCATTCTCTACCAGTCAACTTTTGTGTTACAAAGACAAGACTATGGTAGGTTTGCACATAGACAAGTAACAAATACTTCAAAGTTCTTTTTTTGGAAGTCGGTTAAAAATACATATTTATGTAAAAATTATAAACTACTAAATACATGACACCTTTTACTTGTGAAAGAATTTTCAAAAACGTTTTTGTAGTTGGTGAGTTTATTCCAATTTTTTTGCCAATTTCTGTCCACTACTTGCAGACGAAGAGCAAATGGATAGCTTGTCGTCTATAGCCATCTGGTAATGACCAGGCCCGAGTCGACGGCGCATAGTGCTTCACGTGCGACTCACAAAGATGTCAGCAAGAGTTGATGAAGTTAAATTTATATAACAAGATCTTTTGCCTGCGTTTTCGCACATGTACTTAAAATATAGCCTACGTCACTAAGGAATAAAGCAGCTTTCTCAAATTCAAAAATATTTGCAATCGGACCAGTTCTTTCCTTCTACAAACAAAAAAACAATCTTTAACCCTTTATAATATTAGTGTAAAAAACTGCTTCAGACTTATGGGATAGTACCATCAGATTAATTTGTCGTAAAATTCTTTGGCCATCTCGTCATGCAAATCAATAACCACGACCCAACACAATCTAAATCTCATAGTAAGCTATCCCAGCTCTCAATAATCTAATATAACGACGCGAATAAACCCTTATATTGAAAGCTACATTGAGATGCAATATTGACGTTTATTCTCCATATTTTACTTCGAAGAAGTAACCGCATAAGATCCCACATGAAACGATTTCACTATAAAAGGATTGGATAGGAATTTAAAATGTGAAATTCATATCGAGAAGTGCTTTGATATCCATTATTGGAACTTGTATAATTTTTGCTCTTTAGAGTATACGGGCAATTAATTTATTAAGGAAATGTAGGGATTAAGTTCAGTAGCCGATTCACGTAATGAAAAACGTAACGATATCGTAGCGATTTAGTCGTTTAGGTAATTTCCGTATTCACATCTATCAATCGAGTTTGAACGACACCGATTAGAAAAAACCTCTGTATTACATTATCCTGATAGAACACTTATTAATGTAACTGGAAATAAGTCGATAGATCGTGAATATACCGCTTTTGGATAGGACTTCGATCAAACGACTATAAAACTTCAACGATATTTGGCTTATTTGATTTTACCTGAATCAGGCTACAGATAAACCGTTAAGATGCCTACGCATGTGCCTACGTATAGGTAGGATAAACATTGCGATCACGGCTTTGACAGAATGAATAAATGAATGTTAATCGAATTCTTATAATTCGTCCATTTTAACTACCGAAAAAATTACATGTACTTATAAAAAATATGATTCCTGTAACTAAAGTAAAATATTTTCAGTCTTTTTTTTTCCTTTATATTACTTGTATATTTTTAATATTTAAATTACTCCAGTCCATCCAAAGTTTGTCTCTATATCGTTGTGAATGATAAAGCCCATATACTCAAACTTTAAAATTGTTTGACTATTTTGTTGTAATAAAGTTTATTATTATTCTGTTCTAGAGTAAGAAAAATACAGTCATAAAAAAGGGTTTACTTTTTTTATGGTGGGAAAATCATCAATGACAACTCCCGCTCTTGAGCAGAGCGGGATATAGTGTCAGACTCTTACTGACTAAAACCCACCCCGTTCCTTCAAGCCTACATACCGGGACTCGAGCTATCCTTCAAAACTAACCCTGGCCCCCCGGGGGTTATTCCCAGTTGTCGCCACTGTCAACGCCACCACTGGTGACAAATGGGATTTCTTTTCATAAAATGTCCCATTTGCCACCAGTGGTGGCGTCACCAGTGGTGGCAATTGGGAATGGCCACTTTTTTTGTTCCCAGTTGCCACCAGTGGTGACAAATGGGAAAAATAAAATGATACGCCTCCATATTAGTACGGTACACAAAACGAGAGAAATAAAACATTGCACAGACTAATCAAGGTTTTATTCACAATAATTTACATATTCTCTGCTAAGGATGTCACAGATTTACACTTATACAATTACACAATCATTTATTTCGAATATCAGTATATTATTCACAATAATTGATGTTTTATAATATATATATATACTGATCTGTGATAAATAATAATAAGAAAGTTGATCATTGAAGCTTGTAACTCTGTGATAAAACCCTAGGCATTACAGGATTACGTATTTAAAAAAAATGGACTTGTCTGATTTATTTGATGTAAATTAGAAAATTCGTAGTAAATGATTGTATAATTGTATACATAAGTGTAAATCTGTGACATCCTTAGTAGAGAATATGTAAATTATTGTGAATAAAACCTTGATTAGTCTGTGCAATGTTTTATTTCTCTCGTTTTGTGTACCGTACTAATATGGAGGCGTATCATTTTATTTTTCCCATTTGTCACCACTGGTGGCAACGGGGAACAAAAAAAGTGGCCATTCCCAATTGCCACCACTGGTGACGCCACCACAGGTGGCAAATGGGACATTTTATGGAAAGAAATCCCATTTGTCACCAGTGGTGGCGTTAACAGTGGGGACAACTGGGAATAACCCGGCTTCGACCCAGCTGGGCCTCTGCTGTTGCTGACAACTCCTTGAGGTGCGCGGGAACAGTGCGCGCCGTCGGCGACTTGGGCTCGGTCCGAACAGTTATCGGATGGTCGGACAACGAGCTGCTCGCCATCCGGCCAATGCTTGCCGTCCGATGGTAAGCCCTTATTTAGTCTTTAAATCCGCCAGTATAATGGGACTAATATCGTCGAGATAGAATAATATGAAATCCTAGACGTAAACAACTAGTTAGTGAAAAAAAAATATTTTTATAAAATTAGTCAAAATTTTAGGCAAAAATAAAATCCACATTTCTCTCAAAGCACTAATTTTAATTCCAACACCTAATTGTATTACGCCTAACTACATAATATTTACACGACACGCTGGCTTGTTTGTATAGGACTCTTTATCAATTCACGAAAGCAACACCAAAGGTAAAAAGATCAAAAGAAAACGAAGCAACTGAGGGCATAATTGGTAAATTATATTTGGCAATAAACAGTGTCGTTTAAATTTCATTTCTAAAGTCTAAGTTGTAGAGTTTCAAGTAATAATACTCGTATCCCTATTTTGTTGAGATAAATTTAATTTAATTAAATCGCCCCCTCTTAGTGAGGGTTCGGACATTTAAATTATTCAATTTATAGTGTGGAATAGTGTTTTCTGAATACCACCTCTAGTTTTGAAATAGTTTTCGGATTACCACAGAGTATTTTAACACCTATTTGCGGGATATTTCGAAAGACTTACCACAGCCTTGGAACGCAAAAGGTAACTGAAGGAACACAGTCAGTAAAAGTCTTACACTTCCGTGCAATCCAAACTTAGAGCGTGAGGATTTATCTATTTAGATATAAATGAATCCATATTTCCTTGGTCACGTCATCACGCGTGAACGGCACCGATTTCACTTATTCTTTTTTTGTTGTGTTCGTTATTGTGAGGAGAAGGTTCTTAAGAGTAATGTGCCATGCCCACTGCCACTTAAGTTTGGCGATATTGGTTTTCCAACAAATATCTTCATTCGTGATACGATCACGCAAGGAAACTCCAAACATAGCCTTTTCCATTGCCTTATGAAAGCCATTGCTCGTAGAACTGATGGTCCACGATGGGACCGAAAGGTTCTATAGTAGCGACCACGCACCGGAAAACGCAGCGTTAGAAGGGGGGCTGACGACCTGGTGAGAGTCACGGGGATACGGTGGATGCGAGACGCACAAGATAAGTCGTTGTGGCGACGCTTGGGGGATTCCTATGTTCAACAGTGGACGTCTTTCGGCTGCAGTGATGACGATGATGACGAAAACCAATCACATGGCTAAAAATATTAGCAATGGCGCTTCTGCTAGCACGCTTTTCCTTTCTCTATGGATAGGACTCTCAACTTGAAATTGCGGAACTACCTACATAGATATTTGGTGGAAATGGGTGCTATCGAGTGGTGAACTTTATCTGGTTAAGGGTTCTTCAACTGATTAAACTCGTTATTGGGTTACACGTTCTATAAGTGGTCCAGGAAACACTTTTACTCCAGTATTTTGCCCTCAATGTACTGTAATACAATATGGCTTGTGGGAAATGTTTGGGCATTGTTTATATCTGAGAACTAGCGCTTTGTTCGTGACTCCGTTTTCGTAAAAACTTTTTACTATACTGTATTTTGAGAGTAGTTTTGAATCACAGTCTTTATTATTTATTTAAGTTCTAATTTGTGCCAAGTTACAGATTTTTTTTAATTCAAGGAGCACAAATCACCCATACTAAAAAAATAATGATAGCCTTTAGTACTTATTTACCACTACTCGTGCTAATGTTCAAGTAGGTACCTATATTTAATCATGGAATAAGAAATAATATATTACCGTAGACTTATATTCATATTATACATATATATATCGATGGATATTACATACAAACGAAATTTCTCATTTTCATCCCCTTATAAGTTGAATTTCTTAAAATCCCTTCATAGTGATCGCTTATGTCACAATACGAAACCTTGCGCAAAATTAAACTCTTAGTCCCGGTAGTTCTGGCTGTGTGTTGATATATCAGTCAGACAGTATATCCTTTTATATATATATATATATATATTTATATTTATAATGGATAGGCTCGCGTTTGACCACAATCTCACCTGATGGTAAGCGATGATGTGGCCGACGATGGAGCACGCTTGCCTAGAAGCAATCTATTCACTCTTGACTTAAAGACCCCTAGGTTATAGCTATCAGGAAACGCAGACTCCGGCAGGGAATTTCATTCCTTAGCTGTACGCATAATGAATGTACTCCCAAAACGTAGATGTAGGCTGTTATATCGTTAGATATACAAGAAAGCCATGTTTGGGAGATGTAAAAAAAATGAGTAGGTATTGTGTTTGCGATCTATTTGTGGTAATGGTGTTATAGCTAAAAAAAATAGCTTTTTTGAGACGTTATTTATCCATCAATGTAGGTTATAAACAGTTAATTTTTCATCAAAGATTGTTTTTGAAAAGGTCATAAATTTATTTGACACTAAGCGACCGTTTTGCTTTTTACATATTCTAGGAACAATAATTTTGACACATCAATTTTTAAATCTAATTGTTGTTAATAATTCATCTAGCAAATCATTAATTGAAAAAGATTAATGATTTTCCAGATGAATTGTTTGGCAAATTGCTCGGTTTCCTTGCAAGTTGCCAAACAATATATTAATAAAAAACATTAAAATTTATTGCGCGATTGAGAACCCGATTGCTATCGTTAATCATTTGTTTGTTGGAATTTCAATCTTTACGAAGGTAGGTTAAAACAATCTTGAAGATATAATATTTAAAATAAATTTCAATTTGATTTGTAACCGAAACTGTAAGAGTATCCTGTCTTTTGGTGATTTTGAGTTATTTATAGATGGTGAATAAAATTATAAGACTTTTTGAACCAGAAATCGTAGTTGTCTGGCATTTTGCTGAACTAAACCTTTTTGATGCAGCCGTGAGACACACAAAGTTGTTATTTTTTCCGGGTGTCTCTTTCGGAAGCCCGGAAAATTTCCCAGAAGGATTCAGTCATGCTGGGCCCATAAGGTTTTCTGACATCTCTTTGAGGCTTATGTGGAACACTATGTATAGTCGACGACTCAGGCTCGTCCTGGACGGTTACCGGAAGGCCGGACGGCGAACTACCCATTACTCATCGTCCGCAAGTCTACTTCTACGGTGACTGGAAGTAAAAGTCAGGTTCCCGGCGACTAGGGCATAAGTCCGTTACCTCACGCGTGTGGACGCCTCCTTCGCCAGCTTCGGAAAAGGAAGCGAGGAATGCAGGTCGCATTCCTCCTCGCTCCGGACCATGGTCAATACCAGGAACGAGTTTGTTGGGCTGTGACAAGTCACATTTTCTGTTATCGATTGAGCATTGGACATTACGTTTTCCTGATTCAAACCTAATTTTATTAGCACACACCTTTATCACAAGACCCGTCCTCGTGAACCCAACATATAGAACGAAATCTAAATAAATTGATCATTGAATACCGTTTTTTAATCAGCGGTATCATTGTGTGGTTTAGAATGTTCATGTAAGAAGCCAATTACATCATTCATGGTACTACACAACATTAGTTTTAATATATGCAAACCCAGAAACACGTTTATAATTAATCTTATGTAAAGAATCTATGTCCAAAATTTCACAACTGTATCATGAAAAGTCACAAAGTTATAAGTTTGTTGCCCACTAGGCGTATGCTACCTGGTTGACCGCACAAATGCATTGTCACCGGGTCATCCGGGCGACTGAGTGTTTTGCTCCAGCATCCAGATTTACGCGAGCGAATAATACCCGCTATGACCTTCTGTGACCTGTGTTGTACTTAGTGTCGGTGGTGTCCAACTTGTGATCTCTTTTAATTCATTAAACCCCAAGCGTTCACGCATCAATTGTCTTACTATTGTGTCTCAAATTGACGGTCTCTGAAAGGTTAAATATTTTTGGGAAAAAATATAACATGGTGAAAAAATATTGTAATCGATTCAGTTCCTGATTAAACTAACCAAACTATATTCAGGTTTGGCGTATACTGAAAACAATTTTTAATGGATACATATGAGCATAATTATCGTGATCAGACTTCCAGTGAAGCGTATTTGAAAACGATGAGAAATAAATAGAAGACATTTTCTTTCTATGAATGCTAACAAAAGGCGACATCGATACAGAAGTGCACATCTCACCTTGACAGCCAATTAGGTATCCATTTAGTTTTGGTCTTTACACTTGTCGACAAAACCAGGAATTGTAGTATTCTTTTTTGAATATGCCTATGTAAGATGATGAAAATTAGCTTGCATTAAAGATTTAGGATTTATACGGCACAAGCTGACCCAGTGAACTTCGCACCGCCTAATAGTTATGATGTTGACCACCGCCTAATAGTTGTGACCTTTTAGCTAAGCTGTCAACTCTACCCTACCCTTCCCGACTCTACTCTACTCTACCTTACACTACCCTACACTACCCTACTCTACCCTACACTACCCTAATTTTATTTTTTTGCTATATAAACCTTCTCCTAACAATAACAAACACAACAAAAAAAGAATTAGTGAAATCGGTCCAGCCATCAGCGTGGTGGCGTGACCAAAAAAATAGGGATTAATTTTTTTTATATATAGATTAAGATAGTTCTAGAATTTAGCGTTTAAATGTTTAAATCGATGATAGCTGCTGCCAGAAGTTTTGCCCACGTGATAGTAAAAAAATATCCCAAAGGAATATATTCCAAGTACAAAAAGCACCCTGTGTGCTATTTTAAGATATGGTTAACCTCTGTACCAAGTTTTATAGGAATTCATTCTGATGTTCGAGAGTGAAAAAGTAAAACACGTACAAATACAAAAACTTTCGGCTATATAACCCTAATATTATCACACTACTGTGATAATATAGTTTGCACCGTAGAAGTGCAAAAACCCCATATTTCATACAGATCATGGAATAGGTAACGAGCTTATTATAATTGTCACCAATTGATAATAAATTAAATATACCTAGTGCATATCAACGCCAACCTTTTTAATGTTTTCACTGTTGGAATTCAAGCCTCCTCTCTATGAGAGGGAATGGGCCGTAATCCACCACGCGGGCCCAATGCATGTTGGTGAATGAAATAAATTACATAAATTAATGCGCCTGGCTGGGTTCTAACCCGCGACCTATAACTCGTAAGTCGGGGCCGTTACCACTCGACCACCACTGCTCTCTCAGAGACAGCTATCTCTATATGCACTATATTTTATCTCAAGTGTGATAATTATTTCATTATAATTATTTTATTATTTTTCCCTAGGTTGACTGGTAGAGAATGCCTAAAGCATTAAGTCCGCCTTTGTACCTTTGTGTTGCATGAAGTTGTAATAAATAAATAAATAAATTTTATGTGTATATTTATAGTATGTATGGTATCTACTTATAGTAGAAGGTATATAGTTATATAAGTTTCTACATGTCTTGATACTTTAGATTACTATTTCATTCATTCTTCTCTTGCTTCCTACACATTATTGTCTACATTTATTTTGATCTCTCCTTTCACAGGTCTGCTATAAATAAGCTGGGTATCTTTGTACCTACAAATGTCTATCTTACATTATCTTTTTCTGTGTATTTTTTTTAGGTGTACTTAGGTATACAGGGTTATTTATAAAACACTAACAATCTTTCAGGACTGTATTACTAACATCATAAACAACAACTTTTGTTCTATGACTTTTTACAAAACATAATACATTTACTGAAACGAAACCTTCAAGATTTCGTTGTTCTATCTAACACATTTCAAGTCTGTATTTTGATAGAGCTACCTATGTCTGTATAACGCGACGTAAGGGCATCAAGCAATGATCCCCGCTCCTCTCCACTATCGTGCTATCGCTTGCTTCGCATAGACTTCGTAATAATTAGAATGTGCAATTTAAATATTTTTATTTTTGAATGAAAATCTGATGAACTAAAATATGATAAATCTTTAAAAGTCATAAAAGTTGTTGTTTATGATGTTTAGTAACATAGTCTTAAGAGGTTGCCAGTGTTTTATAATTAACCCTGTATAGTAAAATAAATATATCTAAACTCCAGACTGCTCCAGACTAACTTCCTGTGTTTAAGTTAAAGGATTGTTGGAAAGAGTCACCGCTGGCCCTGAAAAGCAAAGAGCGACTGAAGGAATACAGGCTATAACGGACTGTATGTTGTCTGGCCGATTTCCACTCGATGTTCCCTCTTGATCGTGTCGGCGAGTCTAGCCTCGATGACCGCCGCTTGGAGTTCCAGCCGAGGTATGGTTTGAGCCTTCCTCGCCGCCACCTTTGCCTTCGCTGCTACCAGCACGACTGCGACGCTCCACGCTCTTCTTG
Organism: Mythimna albipuncta; assembly: GCA_929112965.1. NCBI lineage: Eukaryota > Metazoa > Arthropoda > Insecta > Lepidoptera > Noctuidae > Mythimna > Mythimna albipuncta. The sequence goes on from OV815969.1 coordinate 18,553,144, forward strand.
ATGCGGCAGTAGGCCGTGGTTGTGTGACGCCAGCTTGTATTTCTTCAGTCGCTCTTTGCTTTTCAGGGCCAGCGGTGAAGCTTTCCAACAATTAAAGAAGTTTTAGGGTGTCAAAATTTGACACGCTCCTTCCTTCCAATTCGCTTCCTATTTTACTAGGGTCAAGTAAATATAGAAACAGTCGCACTCGAGACAATTAAAACAACGAATCGGTCGATTTTAATGCTGTTATTAATAGGGGTTCAGTACGTACTTAATTTGAAAGGGAGGTTCTATTTTCGTTTTGCGACAAACATGTTTATTGTATTATGATTTAGGCCTATTTATTAATGTTATCCTATAAATAGAATTCAGAACAATTAGGGCGTTAGCCTGGGGGCAATATAGACGTGATAAACAATCTTTTTGTTTTCTGGTTTTGTTTACAGCTATAATTTTATTCTAGGAACTGACCATTGGCGTACGTCGTAAATGATCTGAGTCGTAAGTAGTTCTTGTGTTAACGGGACACAATACTATTTTTAGTTTTATGTGGAACTTGAATACAGTTTTTTCATAAACTAGTACGTACGCTTCACCATCAATGCTTGCATCACTGTTTACTATCAGCCAGTCAGCAGTCAAGCACTGTTTATATCAATTTAAAAAAAAAGTAATCCTAAACTAATATTAAGTACCTACCTATCCAATTTCTATATAACCTTAATTTTGAATATACATGACTACAATTTTAAACAACATCTTACTCATTTGGTTGCTCGCAAACATATCTGTTGGTGGACTGCGTCAGGACACGATCTGCTAGAGACGTGCTAATGAATACTTTTAAAATTAATTTGATTGTTATTCAAAGTATACTGTCCGTACCCCTCTCTAACGCAGCCATCGCTGTTTATAAAATAGTGAGTAAGGTTTTGAGACTAAACTTCAACATGAGGGCAGGAACCACAACATGAGGGCATAGTCGATAAAGTTTAGTAGCTTGCCTTGTACTAGGTTACGATGGGGCTGGCATGGTCGTACTGTGACCAAAAGTCCCTTTTATAAGATTAAAAAAAAAGTGTATCTGTTCTATATTGTAATTCTAAATTCGTGTTCTATTCGTTTTTTTTTTCTCTAACTAGGTACACACAGTTATTAAATTACATGTACCTTGTTATAAAATTAATTACTAAAGCTTGTTAGCGTCTTTTAGGTCAAATTGATTTTGTATCTTAGGATTAATTTGTTTTATAATACCAGCTTTTATCAAATTAGTTCTGGCAATGATAATATTTTTGAACCTAAGGCGATTATCATACTTCCACGCATCACGCTGCATGTTGCGGATCAATGCAACTACGCGCGTACTTACAGGGGTGCAGATCTGCATCATTATGCGGGTTTTTTACGCGCTCACGTACGTAGATGCGTTTTGTAAATTCACGCAGGCTGGTTGAATTCTGACTCATTTCATACAAAATCACGCACGGCACTAAGAGACTCAGTGTGCCATACCTTTTTCGCTCCACACCCACGTGCATTAGCGCATGTTTCTCCGCATGTAGGCGCGTGATTAACATTTTTTTTTTTGAAATGGGCATGTTCCAGAACAAAAAATTCGAAGACATGTGACATTCACCAACACGCACTGGGCCCGCGTGATGGATTACCGGCCATTCCCTCTCTTATAGAGGAGGCTTGAGTTCCAAGTCCAAGTCCCGCGCGGATCACCGCGACGGAGCAGTTTTGTTAGGGACCGCGCGAGCGCCCGCATAACGCATCGTCAGCCCTTAGTGTGACGTTTTAAGTATTTGAGTAAAGGCTTCACTTACCTCAAGATCCTTGGCCCAGTTCGTGTAGGCATCAGAGCGTTTGCCGAACCTGTGAACAACAACACAAAGAGTTAAAATATTGTCCAAGCAATAAACTACATAGTTACACTTCAGTACTATAGGACAACTGTTGAATGAGGACCTGATCTCCATCTGCTGTGGCTAGACATGCCTTTTTACCTACTAATCGCACCGCGGTAATTTCAGCCAGACCAATTAAATAAAATTTCGCTTGAATCCTGCGGTGCGACGCCAAGCCAAACCCTTTGAAGTTTTCGTTTCGACTGCAAGCAAAAATGAACTAAGCGGTGGTCTGGCGGAAGTGTCTTTGATGGTACATCGATTCGTTCAGGATATCGTGTCGTAATGACCCGTGAATGGTAATTTCATTTGTCTCTCATGAACCATGGTCAATTTTTCAGAATTTTACTGACCAATAGCCACATCTGATCCTTCTTTGCCTTGATTTTAGGTCACCGGGGTTAATTTTCACGTAACCCATTGCCCCAGTAGGCTTCAACCCTGCCCTTACGATGAAATAAGTTTTTTTTTATATACACTTAAATACCATTTTAATTTATAATTAAATTTTAGAGCCCCATTCAGTTTTGATAAATCAATGTTTATTTAATTGCAAAATAAAAGTTCTTAGATCTCAAGTAATCAGTAGTTATAACTACTTGATTACAGTAATCAAACAAACAACTAATACATGTAGTTAACTACTTTCAATCGTAATGTGTAATCTGATTACAAAAAAGTAGTTAACGGCGCCCGACACTATAGGCACCTTAAAAAGTCTATTTTCATACTTCACATTTTTTTTTTTAATTTGACTGAAGCTAAAAGGAATTAGTCTACCTCAATGTCGGGGTTCTCCTTTTACATTTTCATGGTAAGTTACGTAGTCTAAATTCCAACGTTTTCGCGTTTAAGAAAATATCAGTCATGTATGAATAAGTTGGTACTAAGCGGCATTTTCTTTGATCTACCAAACTGCTAAAATGAAACAAATATTCTCAGCATTTTCATTTCAAAGTTATTTATAAAAATGTCATTATTACCAACGTACTTTACTGAGTTTTTAAACATGTTATACTTTTTTCCGAAATCAGTACAGTGCAAGGCTAGAAATTCAATTTTTATGGAATTTGCTCAATCATAATTCAACTGATTCAAAAAAAACGAACATCGCATCATTGTCACGTTATAACGACCTTCAAAGTAGAAACTACACTGTGCACACGTGTGCCATGTACGTCGATCTGGGCGCGTCGGTCTCCATACATATTATATGGAAATTAGCTATATTAGATCCACGCCACGCGACGTCTTTCTACGTACAAATCAGGCATGTCACACGTCTGCGTCGGTCTAATGTAGTTCTAACTTTAAAGTAGAACTGCACTGTGCACGCATGTGCTACGTACGTCGATCTGGGCGCGTCGGTCTCCATACATTGTAAATGGCAACTAGACTTGTAGAGCTACATTAGATCCACGCCACGCGACGCCTCATGACATAGTTCTTAGTACACATCAAATGCGGTCCACGTGTGGGACAGTCTAAGGTAGTAGCTTTAGATATAACAACCAATAGTATTTAAGAGCTTCAAAAAGAATTAATCCAGAATAAATGTTCTCTAAAAACGAGCTTCGCTTGACAAAAAAGAAGTTGATAGTTGTAGATTCAAAAATAAAATACAACCTACACTGAAACGTGAAAGTCTGAACAACTTGTGTAAAATGGCTGAAAATTTTCGCAAACTGTCAGAATTATGGTATACCCGGTCTGTTTACTGTCGTATAGTTGTCGCGTTAAATTTCTGTCTAAAACATAATATAACTTTACTATACTGCAGCGTGTTTTGACTCTCTTTGATCAGCACACTGCGCGTTCAAACGAGGCATGTTTTTTAGACTTTCGTACCCAATGGATTAAACAGGACCCTATTATTGAGATTCCGCTGTTCGTCCGTATGTCTGTCTATCTGTCCGTCTGTCACCAAGTTGTATCTCATGAACCGTGATAGTTAGGCCTTTTAAAATATTTATAGATATTCTTCTGTGCCCGTTATAACAAAAAATACTAAAAAACAGAATAAAATAAATATTAAAGGGGGCTCCGATACAACAAACGTGATTTTTTTTACTTTTTTACTACGGACACATCGTGCGCGAGTTTATCTCGTACTTCGCTTTTACCCGACTGCAAGAAGGGTTATTTACTCATTTTATATTGGTTGACATCGCTGAAAATTGAATTCGGAAACACCTACTCGCAATTACTTATCAAGATTTTGGTAATTTGATTTACATGTTTCTGGCACAGAATTGAGTAGGTAGCTCATTTTTTCTCATTTTTATCATTAAAGTAAAAAGTTACTTCTATCAATAAAAAATATTGCAATTTTGGATAAAAATCCAAAATTGCAAATATAATTATTTTTTTCAATACACTGACATGTTAGCAACTCGGTTTCGACGCTTTGACTCTACGAGCGCATAATTACCGAACATCCTCTTTGTATATAATTTCTCCATTTTCGACAAACGGTTAAGGGAAAATGACATCAATGACAGTTCCATTGGTGTAATTATCCATTTAGTGTGATCTGAAGTGTCAACATTTGTGAGGAATATTGACACTGGCAGCTCGTGAACGCAATGTAGACGTGCTGATCGGGGTCAGTTTCATTGGTGATACTAAGTGTAATTTAGTTCAGCAATAGTAAACGAGCTACAGTCTATGTGACGTGTCAAGTACTATCTGCGTAAATCTAAACTTAGCACAATCAAAATGATTTTATTACAGATTTATCTGTACTAATATTATAAAGAAGATACATTCGTTATCTTTAACAAAATAGAGATTTCTAATTTTTCTTAGTAAAATTATTTTAGAACCTTTATTTATACTTTTATACAGGGTTATTTAAAAAACACTAACAAACTTTGAGGACTATATTACTAACATCATAAACAACAACTTTTGTTCTAGGACTTTTTACACAACATAATTAATTTACCAAAAACAAAGCTTCAAGATTTCGTTGTTCCATCTAACACATTTCAACTTTGTATTTTACTATACCTACACACGTTTGTATGACACGACGCAAGCCCATCAAGCACTCCCACCGTCTGAACCCGGCTTCCCTCCGCTATTGTACTATTGCTTGCTTCGCATAGACTTCGTAATGTTTGTAACGTTGAATTTGAATATTTTTACTTTTGTATGAAATTAAAATTAAAAGTCATAGAACCAAAATTTATGATGTTAGTAACATAGTTCTCAGGCATTGTAAGTGTTTTACAAAAACATTGCATTAAATTTTGTCTCTAGAAGTAAAGATTGCAATAGGGTTCTATTGCCATCTCTAATATCTAAAAATCTGCAACCAGAACAAAACACGCCAAAAACCCGAATTGTAGAGCTCAGAATCCGGACATATCATTTTCTTAACTTGCTTGCAAAAACAAAAACGTTCAAGTTGTCATAAATCAACTTTTTAAATTATTTTTATATCTACGTTAAACGAAATATGGCAATTTTTACCATCTTGAGTTACAAATAAAAATGTTACAGTTTAAAAAAATACTTTGTTTAATTCTTGAAATAAAACACTGATGTGATGACGCCCATCGTATAAAATATTAAGCTACGAGGCGTCTTATAGCTTAAAATTTTATATCCGGACTACAAATGACAGACCCGGACGCTTACCGGACACCTTTCAAACTAGGACAAATCTGGGGAAATTCGGACGGATGACAACCCTGTCTAGAAGGAGCAATGTTCATATGATTCTATTTTGTGTTCTCGTCAAATACTGAAACATGAAAAAGATTTCCTTTTTACAACTCGTAGTGAAATATATCTGTTTTTACGATAATGCATCTAGTTCCATTTTAGGGCTGTTTTCTGGCTTCAATTTTTTTCTCAAAATATTTTTTGACACAGGACAAAAAATATACAGAACTAATAATTTTAAACTACCGTAAACCAGTGTCTCCATTTTTCATAGTGGAATTAACTTTATAAATACAGTAATTTTTCATTGAATTAAAAAAAAAAATGAACAAGACACAATAATCAACAAACAATCAAATACATACACTAGTGCACAAGAAAAATTCAAAATATTCATAAAAGTAGTAGTGATGCCACCCTGACGAAAAGTGAATCTATTGAAAGTTTTTTGTTTAAGGATAAGTATAATGCATTCTAATATTGACTAGGAACTTCTGTACGACCGAAGTAAATTGCTACTTAGAGGTTTAAATTAGATATTTAAGTACCTATCCACAAAATACATAGCTATATTGAAACAAAACATCAATAACATAGTTACTTGTATTATTTTCTATTACATTTTCGGATATTTTTGCCGGAACATGATTATAATCCTAAATAACTCGTTAGTTTCTCCACCCACATAATCGTTTACCGAACAGTTATATTGACCGACCTAAAGAAGTATTATTTTCGGGAACACGCCATCAATATTCATAGAAACATTTAATGACGAAACTATTATTTGTTTTTCGACCGAAAATAGAGATTCGATTCCCTCTAACAAACTAACAATCAAGGAGGATAAAGCATGCAGGAAATACATCAAATACGAACGTGCGCTGAATTATCGATGATGGGAGGGAAACATCGATTATCGTACCTTGGTCGGGTGTGGTAGGAGTAAATGTTGTCTAATTTCTGCAGCACGAGGAGCCGCACAGCGCGATTTAACAAGTCTGGATCGACGCGTTCTCCATCCGAAACGTCGCGGCGGTCGATCCTGCCAATATATCGATATCGATATAACAATCGTGCTAACAACACTACTCAACACGGCCAAGATACGAGCGACTTTCGTTCCGTATCAAAGTGGTGTTACGATAATTTTTATTGTTGAAATTATTCGAATATTTTAATTCGAATTATTCTAATTTTAGATTCTCTTTGAAGAAGTGACTTTAAATGTAAATTCCTTTTGCATTGCTTGGATTCTTGAGAAACCGAAAAAAGGCGGGTAAGGAAGTTCTAATAACTCGGGTTTATTTAGGTTTTCAGGTTTTATGACATATCTAACTACAGTTGAAAATCATGAAAAGTAGAGTGTTCTAGATTATGTTTCTGAAAACTTCAATAAAATCTACAAAGTTCTTTATACTATCTTTCATAAACTGAGATTATAGTTACGAGTTTTCAGGGTTTTCAAAAAGCATAAATTCAGCCGTATGAATAAAACATCGACATACTCTAAGTTAACAAGAAGAGGGAACAGGGACACGTTATTCAATTGAAAACAGCAAAGGAAATAACTATAAGTAGACACTGCAGCTAGACGAGTGAAGAAATTGGTTTATTTCAAACTCCAAGTGGTTTATGATATTTTTTATGTAACATCGTGGTTACAAAAGCCAGACCCTATCCTATCCCTATCACCTTATGCAAAATCTATATATGTGCAATTGGAAAAATATAAATAATTACACACACCTATTACTTATACTGCTTTTACCTAGCAGCTCTCCATATAATAACTAACTACAACTGTCAAAAGAAAACAATTATTCCAAAAGCCCGATGACCTAATCATCCGTTAAGTAACTTTCAATTAAAAATAACAAGGTTAGGCCACCTACATTTAGAATGTACATACAAAATATTTGGCCCAAAAATGACAACGTTCTGTGACTGACAGTTGTCGACAGGGCAAATAAAGTTAAAAGGATTGAGTCGCTAAATAAATAATTGGTTTCCAGTAAATATTAAATTAGGTTTGTAAATATTCATTGAAAGGTCAAACCACCTGAAATGTGAGAGGGATCTACTGTATTTATATAACTATCTACCTTATAAAAACAAACGGAAAAATTCATCGTGTTAACTAATAGTTGTTAAAATGGTATGGAAATAACTTCTCTTCAAATGATTTGCTGATAGTAAGCATAAAAACTTTAAACTGTGAAGACAAATGTTTAATGATATAGGTTGCAAACAAACAAAGATGCCTGCAATTTCAAACACAGCTACTTTCCGAGAAATATTAACAGTTTAACATGAAAATAAACGCGAACGCTAATATATTCCGCATCACAGGGTGGCACCACAATCGCTAGCGATAAGTTGTGATAAACCGATAACATCCTTAACAGTTCAACAAATCGTGTAATTAGCATGACACTCGAAGCGTTCATTAAATGGTGCAACCAACCGTTAATATAAACATATTAGGTTAACTAACGATAGTTTATCGTAATCACACACTTCACAGCAACTGTGCCATCAGCTCTCGTATGGCAACAAAGTTACAAAAGGCTAAACTAGGTTTGCGTCATATTTTTTTTCAATTTGGTGTGGGGGGATCATAAAATAACTTCTATTGCACCGAATGGAGCGAGAGAGTGTCTCAAACTTGTATTATCAAAAACCTACTCATGGTTTTTCACTTCAATATTTCTTTGAGGCGCGCGGGGAACAATAAAACCGTAGGGGCCCAGTAGGGCCGAAGCCTACTGGGGCCCTGGGTCGACTTCGAAACGCAAGGGCAAAGAAAGAACGAATATAAGTATGGTGTAAGTCAATAGTGTGTCTATGTGTCAAGTCTGACATGCCTTCTCGTACCACTCTAGAGCGGAAGAAGTCGTTGCATAATTTTTCCATCTTAAAAAACCGTTTTTCTTGAAATCGTCGTATTCTTCAACGGTTGTCATCATCATCATCATCATCAGCCTTTTTTAATGTTCCCACTGCAGGGACTCAGGCCTCCTCTCTAGGAGAGGAACATGTTTATTTTATAGCCCCATTTTTATAAAACAGGGTGTTCACGTCGCGCTTGGTGCCTGTCTACAAGATTGCAAGTTGAAATTCTGTTTTCTAAACAATTCCTTGGTAGAGTTAATCCGTTGAAATATCAGGGAGCATTATAATTGTGTCATATACTGTCGGTCTGTTGTGTTTATAATTTTAACTATGCGGGAATCAGTTTTACACGCCTCTAGCACTAACTAAAACTGACTAATATGATATGATGCTGTTACTATAAAATTAATTATGTTGTAATGTCCAATTTTTTTACTTGGTTTTTAAAACCATGTCCAAAAATTTTGATCCATCTAATAAAGAGTGAAACTGTGTTTTGGTAAAGAAGGTACAGACAATAAAGATGTCTTCGGTTTTGTTTTTTCATTAATTAACCTGCCTCTTTTATTTGAGGATTTCCTTCAACTCTTTTTAGATTTCACAGTTTCATCAAACGTGAATTTTAACAGAAATAAAACCGGCCAAGAGCATGTCGGGCCACGCTCAATGTAGGGTTCCGTAGTTTCCCGTCCGTCACAAATTCACAATAAGTGCTTATGAGGTTAGAAAAATGCCTGCATATACGATTATACTACAAACTTAGTCCAGAAATTATTTTGTAGAACCCTTTTGTCTTTTTTATACAAAAACTGTTCTTTCCATCAAGTTCAAAATAATTTTCCTAGAAAGTCCTTATAAAGTTCTACTTTTCAGAATTTTTTCATATTTTCTAAACTTATGGTTCAAAAGTTAGAGGGGGGGGGGACACATTGTTTTTTGTTTTTTTTTGCGATTTATTTGCGAAATTATTGACATTATCAAAAAATGATTTTAGTAAACCCCTATTCATTTTTAAATACCTATCCAACAATATATCACACGTTAGGGTTGAAATTAAAAAAAAATCACTTCCTACTTTACATATAGGGGGGCTACCCTAATAAAACATTTTTTTCCAATTTTTATTTGACCACTTTGTCGGCGTGATTGATATACATATTGGTACCAAATTTCAGCTTTCTAGTGCTAACGGTCCCAGAGATTAAGCGAAGACGGACAGACAGACAGACATGGCGAAACTATAAGGGTTCCTAGTTGACTACGGAACTCTAAAAAGGACCTTCGTTTCCCATAAAAAAGGGTTTTAAATTCATTCATAATATAACGGAGCAATGATGCAACATACATAAAAAAGAACCACTGAATTGAAAACTTCCTCTTTATGCTAAAGTCGGTCCAAAAATACAAATTTTCTGTTCATTTTTGCACGCACATCTCGTTAAAATATAGAGAACAGCAGATTTCTGACTTTCTTTATGAGAGTTGACGGTTGTATAAATAGTGTAGGTATAGAAAAAAAATAATCTTCCAGTGTGTAGATTATGTGGTGAAGCTCATGAACCAAGTCTAATGAGTCAAATTGAATACACGTCATCTGTCTCAGTTTTATATAAATAAATCCTAATTAAGTTAAAATTAATGTAATTACGAATATCTTGCTTGTTGATATACCGGAATTCTGATATCTCACTTTGTTACTCGTATTTACTCTATGGATTTTCGCAGTTCGGAAATCGGTTTATGAAAATAACTGAAACCTACGCAACATACCACACATTGCACAACACAACCTGTTATTTTTTATTTTTAGCAGTTCACTGACTTGTAACGTATAGTTAGTTAGATTTGTACGAGTATCAATTAACACTCCTACGCAGGACAAATAGGACAATATAATTTTAGTCGACATTGACGTCGTTTTCCTAGCCTGTCGCTTTCCTATCGTTTACATTTCGGGGAGTGTACAACTTTGCATTGAAATTGCATAATTTAATTCCGTCAAGCCCGTTCCATCTTCGGACCATTAGATATGCAGCGTTGCACTACTTGTACATGGAGAACAATTTGGACACCTTATCTATACGTACAAAACGGTTTTCGGAACACATTTATTGTGCGTACATGACAGCTACAACCAAGAGGTCAAATCACAACGAAAGGGTGAACGCTTGTTCACATTTTTTCTAAAAAAAACCACATTACATTTTCATGTACATGTGATACAACGAGTTGTAAAAAAGTTTGAATTTTTATAACGACTTTTACGTGACCCAACGTGCTCAAACTCTAAGTGTTCAATTCAATGAAAACATAATACAGGCACTTTTAAATTTTCAACCAGGTACAAAAAGAAAAAATAAATAACGCTCAAGAAACCACAAGACGAAAAATAAAACAAGTAATTAAAATGAACCATGGTAGCAAAGAAATTACTAGTCCCAACTGACGGTACCCGTTAACGAATATAGCTACTACCAGTGGCTTCGTCCGCGAGAAAGCAAAAAATTGTCCCAAGGGAAGATAATCCTGGAATAAAAAGCATCGGTAAGATGTTTAACAGAACAGACCAAAATCCAACCTGCCCACGCATCTTAACAAGCCTCGTATAAATGCGTCACAAGTATCCAAAATCAATATTCGTCAATATGAGCTGAAACTTTAACTATAACAAGATTACTTCAATCAAAACAATCCCTTGTTATACCCAATATGTCTGAACAATGTTACTGACAGGTGACAAGAATAAATTAAGGAACCACTAGCTAACCATGCACTTAAAATTATTAATTTATTAATATGCTGAAGATGGATATGGATTTTAACTATAAGCTATTTGAATTATTTATAAATTTGGGTGGTCACTGTTGCTTGTAGAACAAAATAGTTAAACTGGAACTGCATTAGACCAACGCACACATGGACCACGCCTGATTTGTACGTAGAATGATGTCGCATGGCGTGGATCTAGTGTAGCTCTACAAGTCTAGTTTCCATATAAAATATATGGAGACCAACGCACCCAGATCAGCGTACGAAGCACACGTGAACGCAATGTGGTCCAACCTTAATTCTCCCACTCAGTAAGTCACGTTCAGAAACGCATCGATTTATACAGTTAGTTTCAAATATCCGATTGCAGCATGAAATATCGTCCAGTATTATCATCATCATTTCGACGTCCAGTATTGGATATAGGCCTTCTCCAAGTCTTGCCATATTGAACGATCCTGTGCGTCTCGTATTCATCGGAGTCTCGTGACCCTCACCAGATCATTGAGCCACCTTGTGGGGCCTTCCAACACGAAATATCAATAGCCCAATTTTTGTAATCGATTGCTAACATAGTAAGAAGAAGATAAACAAAACAGCGATTGACCTAATGAGAAGCATCTCTAAAAAATTAGAATAGCGGTCACCGAGAAATTTTAAGCGATACATTACATGATACATATACGTATTTCCTCTCACGGTTTAACAGATTTTGCTGATATAAGTTACATTATTTACGATAAAAAGTTAAAAAAATATGTTAAAATTACATACATCTGTGAACTATTGAGTAAATAATTTACAAGTAAAAATGTTATTACACTATCTGAAAGCTTCAATTACAAAATTAATTTACTCTTCAGTTAAAACGACTTCAGTTACGTTCTGAGACCCATCAACAATAATCAATATATAATATTGTATTTCAACATTAAAAATTTGAACGTCAAAATTAATTACTGGAAAGACCATCAAGTAAATTGGTAAAGAAAAACCGATTACAGCCGAATACATTAATGTAGTATTTATTACCTGACACGTAAGAACTGTGAAGACTTTTTGATGAAAAGTTGAAATGACATCTTTTATCTGAATTCAAGACTTCTGAGTTTTATATACACCAGAGGACATAATGTAAAAAATTATTGAGAGTTAACCTTGTGGGACCAAAATTGGTTATTTTTTTTTTTTCGTCATTATATCTACCTACATGTGGAAGCTTGTAATTAGCAATTTAATAACCTACTATGGTCACTATGTTGTTATTAGTCTTTAAGCTTTCCTAAAATGTGAAAAGTAAATAAATAAAACAAAATAAATAAATAATAAATTTCCATTTAAATGCCTGATGTAAAAGATACAGATAATATAAACAATTTTACCAACAGTTTTCAGTTATTCAACGAATCATCAACTTACTATTGAGATATATCTTTCTCTTTGCACTCGTCTCTTCCCATGAAGCCGTCGGCTTTCTTAATCATGTGGCGCTATTCGTTACGCTGATAAGCATCGTCATCCGTAAGGCTAAGCTTTTGCATGTCCTTGTGGACATTTGTCCTTCAGGTAACTTGCGGTCTACCTCTCCTTCTCTTCAGTCTTGCCATTGAACACTTTTTCACAATATGGTCATCGGGATCACTATTGAGATATACTAAATATGTTTCCTGTACATGTCTACAGAAACATAATCTTACTAACGCATTACTAAAACCCCAAATATCTTTTCCTAATGCATCGTAAACCTTTTAAGCACGTAATCACCAAAATTAGACATGCGACTCTTGGACTAAGCACGGAGACATTGTATCCCCATTATTTGGCACGCGAATAAGTGATTTCTTTGGATTACTACTGGTTTTAGGAGTTCCTGCGGGGATGGAACTAGGAAAGGCTTTTGATTGTGAGTTTTATTGCAATTTAGGATTTAAAGCATTTAGATGGGGGTTTTAATTAACTATGTTTATTGAATAGGTAAGCATTTACATATTTCTAAATTGTGAATATAGTTTCAAAGGTAGTGGAGAATTAATGGATCTAAAAATATTGTAAATGTACCGGATAATTTAGAAGTTTTTTTCTAAAATACTTTCTGAAATATTATTAAAGATATCTTCCAACCATTATGGCTCTCATACAATATTTACTGTTTCAGTAAGACCTAGTAAGGCAATCTTTATTTTAGCTTCATAACACACAAAAAATTTGTTTTATTCTTAAATATTAATATAGGCCAAAGCTGCTGGACAGGACATTTTTATGACACGTGTCGTTTCGCTGAGCTTTGAAGTTTTCGGGTAAATAAGTCGATATGTATTCATAGAGTATTATTTGATCCGTACGGAACTCCGATTGAAAACAAACATCAATGTTTTGTTTGGACTATTTTGATTTTTATACAGATTTCGTATTGCCTGGCTTATTTAAAGTTTATTCCCATAAGTCAAAATGACGGTTCCTTTTATTTCATCTGATATTTAAATTTTTTTTTTAGAGCTTTTCGAATATACTCGTATAGTACATACACACATATATGCGATATCAATCCAATCGAACTGTAATATTATAATCAACAAAAAAATTAATCTACTTTGATAATTCTATAAATGTATATATAACACCTCTGCTGTCCCACAACAGGTTCGGCTAATATGCCATTAAACAGGCTTACATGATTGGCATAATGTTTTTATTTTTTTATTAGTATTTGCTAGCAAACCCCTTCTTTAGTTTTGGTTCTTATAATTCGATAGTTTTGTTTTTTTTTTCTGTTAAGAATTTAAGCTGATAGTTTTTTTATTTCTCTATTATTTTCTTTTTTTTTTTAGAGGAAAGCTTTTTATTCCGAAAAAAATTTTTCCAATAAGATAGGCCTTGGATGACAAAAAAAATGATAGTATCTAAAAATTACGAATAGTTTTAACTGAAAAAGCAAAGTAGCTGTTAGAAGGGCTATATATATTTCAAAAGTTTTACTTTTCTCATAAAGAGAACTCGCCTTGTACATAATCATAAGCAGTTTTTTTTTATGGTGGGAAAAAATCATCCAATGACAACCCCTGCTCTTGGGCGGAGCGGAAGATACTTTCGGACTCTTACTGACTAAAAGACCCACGCCGTTCCTTCTAGCCTTCATACCGAGGCTCGAGCGCCCTTACCTCATAAGCATAACAAAGCTCGAATATAAAGAAGAACACGTCTAAAAAAGGAACTGCAAATTGCATTAGAACCAAATGTACCAACCTACTTTACGAAACATTATTTTTAAATTTCATTGTAAAGGATACAGAACGCCTAATTGAAATTCTCTGCGACGAAGAGTAACTAAGTATTTTAACAAAGAAATACTTGATTGTTATGCAGGCAACTGAAGGCGTCTCAAAAGCTTTTGAATACTTTTATTACGTTAAACATGGCGTAGGTTGAGATTAGTATCGTTTTGGAATTGAATTATGCGTAATAAGTCTACATCTCTTTTAACTAGGTTCCCATACCCATTAAAACTGATTCAACTGATACTAATAATAGAATCAAAATTATCTCTGGTTGTTCTCATCTCGCCAACTACTGATTCCTTGGCCCCTGCTCCTAACGCAAGTGCACTAATTATTTTTTACATTTATTTAATAAGATTTTTAAACATTTGAAAATGTAATTAATATGTATAGATAAATAAATAAATGATACAATAAATCAATACTTTTTCTAAGTTTAATACTTTATTACTTCTTTATAAACTACTTTACTATATAATCTTATTTTTAGTATATGCGAAACCTGACATACCTTTCTAATATTTTTATGTGAAAAATCTATGTACAAACAAAACTGTATTATGAAAAATCATAAAGTTCTAAGCCAGTTATGATACCTGGTTGGCGACATAAATACATGGTCGCTGGGCCACCCGGGCGACTGAGGGGTTGTTTTGCTTCCGCACCAGCTGTGCCCTAGCTACTAATGCCCGCTATGATCTGCCGTGATCTGTTATGTAGGCACTTAGTGTCGGTGATGTCCAACTTGTGACCTTTTTTAAATATTTTTAGAAAAAAATATAACAAGGTGTAAAATTATTGAAATTGCTCCAGTTACTGATTCTGAACGAATTATATTCAGATTTTGCATGTTAATAAAAATAGTGTTGTAGCCCATATTGTCCCACTCCAGGGTAGAGGTCTAAATTGCCATTCACTTGTCTCCACCTATGACTATCCGAAAGGGCGCTCGAGCCCCGGTATGAAGGCTTGAAGGAACGGGATGGGTTTTTTAGTCAGTAAGAGTCTGACACTATCTCCCGCTCCGCCCAAGAGCGGGGGTTGTCTTAAGATGATTTTCCCATCGAAAAAAAAAAACCTATGACTATATTATTATATAATTGAGAACTTTAAAATAACTTCTAGTAGCACTTTGAAAATTATCAAGTGGGTGTTGTACAGCAAAACCCTAAGCCATATGTCACACTCACAAGACGATTGCCGTGGGAGTAACACAGGACTTAATTTTGCCAACACAACGAGAACGTACGTACTTGTTGTGTAGATGCTTAAACTTTGGCGTCAACATAAATGTGATTGTGACGCATGCATTTCTTGCTCACTATGCATGAACTTGGTAGCCTCAACTAAGACCATCTAAGTTTGAATGAACCAGCAAAAAGCAATTTAAGTTTAATTTTTTTGTATGTTAACCAGATATTTTGAACACATGAAAGTAAATAACTGGGGCCTAAGTCTGCTATTTTTATAAATTCGTCATTCCAACACGATCCCATTGTCATTTTGCTAAAAGTTTGTTTTTGATTGATCGGTCAATGGTCTTGTGGTAGAATGACAATATCGAGCTTATTAAAAGCACTAATTGCGCAATGACGTCATAATGGTAGGTCACTGATCAAAGGAACTGTCAAAATTTTTGCAGATTATCGCATCCGTCAGATATTCATTTGTCATTATGTACGAGATTACCATTCTATGCCATTTCTTTCAATAGAATGTCAGTGGTTGACCATCGGAACGATATAATGAAGCCGTTTTTATTAGTAGATTACCAAAACTTGTCAAAATCAACAATTCTGAAGTAAATGATAGACCATTCTGACACTATTGTAATAGCAGACTTGAGGCCCTGGTCAAATGCGAGTCGGACTCGCACTCGAATATTTCTGTACTACAATATTAAAATAGAGCAAAAATACGTCGATAAAATAACGTTTCTTGTATGGGAACACCCTTTACTTTTTAACTTTATTTAAATTTTATTATTTGTTGTTGTATCGGCTATAGAAATACATATTTTGTAAATAAAAAATCAAAAACGAATAACTGCCAGGTATCTGTCATGATTTATGAGATACAAAATGTTTGATGCTACACATTCAGACATTTTCATTTATTATATTAGTAGGATCACATTTACATAACACAGAGACATTTCCCAAGATACTTGACATTTGTCAGAAAAAATTATATCGTTCAAGGATATATGTTTAATCATGTCTTCAGATAAATTACTTATACTTTTTTCCTAAAAAACATGTTACAGTATGTCCATTACTCTTTATTAGTATTGTCATGATACTAATGTATCAATTTATTTTTCTGGGTAACTCGTTGGTGATGTCAAAACTCATGAATGAGAAATTATCATCATTTATTTTTATGGCCCTTATTAGGGACATTTTGTCTGTTACAAATCCATTTAGTTAGTGCTTCTAAGTAATCAATGAATATATTTAAAAATGTCAGAACATGTAATATAACCCATAGGGAAATCGTCTTCAATAGTATTTTAGATTTATTTACTCGTACTATACACCGTTAAATTTTAATCGTTTTAATCCCGTGGAAGGTCGATCCGGTACATGAAACACTATCGATTTGTAAAGATAAAATTAAAAAATAAAGTACCTTTTTTTAAACTCGCATTAATTTACGCATGTACGAAATTAATTTCTTTAAGAAAACGTCAGCTGAGCGAGTTCAATGGCCTGTAGTTAATAGTCGCCGTTGCGTATAAACCACCTACAGGTCATTGAACTCGCTCAGCTGACGTTATTAAAACGACGGGATTAAAACGATTATAATTTAACGGTGTATAATTTATTTGGAGTATGAGAAATTCTTTTGTTGAACTTCCGGGAAAAAATAAATGATATATTAAACCATGGCATGATTCTATGCCAACAGTGACCTAAAATAGGATAAAATTGAGAATATAATGATGAATAAGTAGTTGTTGAGCCTATGTTCATAAATATATTGCTGCAAAAAAATGCCTCTTATTAAAACGCACTGACATTATCCTCATAGTTCAGATAATCCGAATGTGGAACGCAACAGCTTCTAATATTATAAATTCATTCATTGGGTTTAAGAGTACATTCCTTATTAATTTTTTTAGATATTTTTATTTAAGGTAATATGTCCCAGAATTTATCATGTTTTTATACTTTGACTTATCTAAGTAACGTTCATACAAAAGTTATTTTAATTATAAGGTCTTTGGTCGAACTTTTAAAAACCGTTATTGTGCTAATAAAAAAAATTAAAAATAACTCAAATAACATATTATTACTACTACAGCCCTAATTTCCTGAAGCGTCAGGTAAAGGTTAAACTAATTCAAATGACATATGATTACTACGGCCTTCTCACCTCACTCTCTAAAGTTTTAGATAGAGGTGTAGGTTCTCACTCAAACATACAGTATAACCACATTTGACCAGTTATTAAGTCCCGAAAACTTAAATAAGAAGCAGAATCTAATTACATAACTAAATTCAGTCAAATAAGTGGCAAACTACTAGAATTCTGGGAATATGTTAACAGGATTATCTACTACAAAGACGTTTTACATTAACTTCAAAACATAGTCTGTACTGGTAAACTTCTGTGATTGTGTGCCCACACTGAGAAGTAATAAGGAAACTAGCTGTAACTTGGTCAACGGTGTTGCTAGCTTGTAAATTTGTCACTAGCTCTCTCCTTTGTGGCCATATCCTCTAGACACCTGATTGTTAGCAGTATTAAAAAAGTTGCATGTTGCAATTTTCATTATTAAATAATGTTTTTAATAATTTAATTCTACAACAGCCCTTATTTTTTGAAAAATAAATTTAAAACAGAAACTCTCTATTCTAAATTTAAATTAGGAATACTCTCTATTCTTATTTTAAATTCATTTCAAATATTTCTATTGTATTCTTGAAATACCTTACTTGATTTACCTTCTTTTGCCAAACCACGGCAATTTAAAATGGAATTAATTTTTATTATGCTAAAGATAAATAATTACAATCCGACTTTAAGCCATAGGAAATACTAATACCTCTCACTTATACAATAGACCAACTTTCTCTTTGCATTAATAAATTATTTCGCTACTCTGCCTTTCTATAGATCAAAAAGTCAAACAGAATTTACACTTTTCATCAAGCTAGTAGATTTCGCGTAGGCGGACTGCAATTTAGCCACAAAGGTTTTAAATTATCCCGCCCGGTTGCGGCTTCAGGCTACGTAGTAATTTTCCCCCTGACATCAGGCCTCATCTTGTCCCAATTGCATCTTTGTGCAATGACACGCCCTTCCCGCTCAAAATGACCACAGAATACACGCAACAAAGGGAAATTGTCCAACGACAAAATTGGTCTTGCGTTCAAAATTACTTCTGTGTCAAAGGAGTAAGATTGAATTTCGACTGTCTTGAGTCGCGATTAGTATTGGTTGAAAGTGATACTGATGGATGTTAGGTTAATTGTTGTAATTGATAGACATTTTAAAAGACTTCTTAAATAGACATTTGGGGCGTATTTATTGTCACGTCAACTTTGAGTTCGTTAATGCTCGGTTTCTTCCTTCCGCGAAATCAAATTGTTTTGCTCGAGTACTTTTATTGTTCAGACCCTTTCATTGTCTTTCAGTTATTTACTTACTAATTAAAAGGTTAACTATGAAACCGGTCCTTTATCAATGATAATGATGGCGTGTTTTGATAATGGGCCAAAAATAGAAGAAGTAGATGATTCTAATACTATCAAAAATGGTTATAATACAACAAGGACTTTAAAATTCGATACAATTAGAAATAAAGAATATTAGTTCACACTTTTGGCTTTGTAAACCAAAGACTTCAAATTTGATAAAAGCCACTCAACGGATACATTTCTTAATATAATCGTATAAAGTAAATAGACGGACAACTGAGATCGATTTCTGCGGGGGATTAGATACAAGAACTTTCCGATACGTGACATTAAAATATTATCAACTATAAAAATCTCCCCACCGATGACAAAATGTGATAGATCACACTCTCTTTTCAATAATATGTTAAGTAGTTATATTTAGAAAACTTCTAACGTTCAATATACTAAAAATCTGCGTCATTGGGACGTAGATTTGTAGTATATTGAACAAAAAGATTTATTCGACCATAAAAGTGAGCAAGCCAGCCAAACAATGTTTAGTAGATGGATATTAATCTCGAGTATTTAATGAGATTTTTTTCGAAACACCTACTGAATTTTTTCGACACAAAGTCGAAACTGTAACTCAATAAATTACAAAATTTTACATTAAATTATATTCTGTGGAAATCTACCTTATATTTTTTAATATTTATATTTAATCGTTTAGCCATTAAAGATAAAGTTAGGTTCAAAAATACAAATGGGGGTGAATGAATCTTATAGTCTATAAACCTTTAGAAAGCATAGCGGGTGACAAAATTTGGGAGTGTCATATTATTTTTTAAAGTGCTATTACAAGTACAAAAGAAATTGGTCATTTTTGTATCTTTTATGAGAAATCATTTACTTCAATTTATATATTTTGTAGTACTTATAATATAATAGTTTTGGTATAAGCAATCTTAATAAATAAATTTTGACTAGTTTATACTCTTCCTAATTTTGTCTATTTCCATAATTTCCTTCTTGATTTAAAAACTTTCTATTTAAAATTGATGAATGACAACGATAAAGTTTTAAGCTATCCAATGATTGATTAAAGTTACGTATAATTAATGGAAATTAATGAGTTTGTCCGAGGGATTAAAGTAGAATAAAGATACAGTTGTAGGAAACTGACTTCCAGAAAGTACCCAGAAAGTTTGCGCTAAGCTGAAACTTTTTCGATTTCACTCTCGCCGTAACAGCACAGAGACCGTTCAAGGTGAAGTTAAACTAAGTAAAACTTATTTTGTTTAAAGCAAATTGAAGTTTTACGAGTCCATAAAACCCAACGTTTTGCTGTGTTTAACTTTTACTGCAAAATACTTAAATAATTTCTTAAAATACCATTGAAACCTAAATCTTTTGATGGCAGTTAGAGTTTTAAACTACGTAATATATTTTCGAGAAACGTCATAGCGTTACGCAGAAATTATTGGGGATTTAACAAAGGATATTTTGCCCTAGACAGATACGAGTATATTAACCGTTAATTTATAGATTTGATCGTTACCTGTTGCTCTCTGAGAAGTCAAGTTTGGAGTCGTCCCATTTCCAATTGTTGTAGTATAGGAACCTCTCTGGATGATATTAGTATCAGACTAGTCCACCTATTGTTATTATCAAAAACTACATCTACTCTAAAAACCATTTCAACTATAAAGCGGAGTCCACCATTTTTTTTACCACCATCACCATTTACCACCATCAAAATTATTATCATCCTTATCGCTTTCATTTATTTCTTTTCTACTTACCGCTTTATACTCAAAATGTATTTTTAAGCATAAACCAACATACCTTGGTCTAGCAGCCTGGGTGTAGTAGCGATCCAGTTCCTGAAGCATGCGAAGTGCATCAGCCATGTCGTGAGGACCTTCCTCCCTGGCCTCAGCCAGGCAAACGATGGCCAGTACCACGGCGACGGCGATAGCAATGTTCTTGTTCAGCATTTTGGTATCTAAGTACAATAAATATGAAAAGATTATTTAGGGAGATGGTCTCATTGATCAGAAACTTGTATGCTAGTTTTCAGTTTAATTTTTGCTATTCTCTGTAACAGCCAGAAGTCTAGATTTGTTCTCATTTCAAAGCAATAGGCATGTTGAAAACGCCGCATGACGCGAATCCTGACTGGACATGGTAAGTTCAGGAGGTCCCTGTTCCGAATTCAGGTAGAAAAAAACATCTGTTGCTGATGTGGCTATTGTGACATACGATGGAGCTGTGCCTGTCGCAGGTTTTTTATAAAATTAGGTTTTTAATGAAAAACTCAATTTGATCATAAACCTGTATTATTTTTAGATTTTTGTTCAAAAACCTGAACTAGTTTAACCTAGTTGACACCTTCGCGTGACCCAACGTCTGGCACTTTGACCAGAGGTTAAAGATTACCTTTCAACATGGCAATGTCGCTAGTTTTTTGAGCACAATTTCGTCAGAAAGGTTGCGGATGAATTTATTTATGCTAAATTTCAAGATTTTTGTTCACGTATCTGTTTTTTTTTTATTTTTATTTTTTATTATGTAAACCGATGGTTGACTGCACCTGATAGTAAGCAGTGATGCAACCGTTGATGGTGAGGTGCACTAGTTTATTAAGAGGCACCAAAATTATAAACGGAAGACCATGGGAAGTCAAGTATAGGTATATAGTTCAGTTAGTTTTCCTACAAATGATAAATTAACGAGTTTATGTTAACAAAACTACATTTACTCAAAACTATATAAATGTGGATATTTCTGACATATACAATTTCCCTATATTTTAGCCAAGTTACTTCCATATTACTGAACAATGAACTTGAGATCTCAATTACTTAATACATCGTAAATCTTTCCTATAGTAAATTTTATTAGGCTCAAGTCCCTACTGACTTGGCTAATCAGAAACAGGAACGAAGAAGTTTCCCCATATTAACGGTAATATATTTTATCAAAAATTATACTTTTAGTATACGGATACGAAGTATAATTTTCGATAAAATTAGATACGCTTCTCGAAAACTATACTTCCCTGACTAAATTCAATTTATGGTAAAAATCTTATGAAAAATCAATAACGAAGTGATGTGGCCGACGATGGAGCATGCTTGTCTAGAAGTAACTACCCAGTAGTCCCAGGAGATCAGGATGGCAACAAGTAGATTAACATTCAAAATAAGTTCGCGAGTTGATTCGTAAAAAGTTGGCAGTAGTTTCATCACAGCGTTAATGTTTTTCTATTGTCGATTTGGACCAATTATTTGACTATTTTAGTGCATTTATGTAGTGTATTAATTTGAGTATATATTGTATAGTCGTATATATTTATTCTATGGTTTATTAGTATTTCTATTCCATGGTCTATTAGTATATCAATTCTTGTATTTGCCTATTTCTCACTCTTTTATTGCACCTACCACTACTTTTTCTCCGCATCACCCAAAGGTTGACTGGAAGAGAATGCATAAGGCATTAAGTCCGCCTCTGTAACCATGTGCATAAAGTGTTAAATAAATAAAATAAATAAATAAGTAACTGTTTACTCTTTATGATGTGAGCATAAAGGTATTTAAACCATATAAACCCGTTCCGAACCATATTGTTTTTATGGGTATTATATACGTAATTCTTTAAATCTAACACACTCGTATATTTTGTAAAATTGTTTCTATTTTGGTGTACAACAAAGTTATTTCTATCCAAAACCCCTAACACAGAGAAAGGAATCTCATCTAGTTCGTTTTCCATCGGAATAGGCAAGGGACACAGAGTTGTTCTGACACATCTTATTGCGGCCAGAATCCTATGAGAAAGTTTTGACTATAAATTTATTATTGTCCCTTCAAGTTTTCAAATGATGTGAGCATATATTTCACATTAAAGTTTCGCACTTTGGTCTCCGGAGGCGGAGTGTCAAACAAATAAGAATCAATATGTCATTTATTATATTACTTTCTGAGTATTGTAATGTATTAGTATTGACTTATGTAACCAACTTATGAGTTTAAATAATAATGACACTACTTTCACTAGTAGGAGGACTAGATATCTTAGCATGAAATATCAGACGCTTAGCCAAGTTGTCATTCTGCAATCGTTAACGCTGTCGAAAAGTGATGAAACGTATGGGAATGACGTCATCTCAACGTAAAGTTGCGTGGTCAGAACAAACGAATAGCAAAATTGTTTCTACAATGTTTAGCGCTACATCATTTGTTATACAAACGCTACATTGTAGAACGAGCGGCCGACTCAGGCGCGTCAACATGGCTACCAACTTATCGTTTTCTACAATTGCTGTCACTGAGGCGTTACCGATTAGAGAACGGAATTCGACACAAACTGGTTGTAACTTGGCTAGGGGGCAGCGAATGTAAAAGAAACACTTATATTAATTGTACCTACCATTATTATTTATGTAGTGGTATATAGGTGGACTTAATGCAACAAGGCATTCTCTGCCAATCTACCTTATGTATCCTTGTGTACCTTATGTATTGAAATATCCACAGTAGATTTTTATGTTATTGCTGTGTTATTTTAGGTAGGTAGGTAGGTAGCCTACCTACCTACCTACCTCAGTCATTTTACGTAGTTATCTAATTCATTAAAACCCAAGTATGCTCTCTCATTGTCTTTATACAGCTGAGCGAGTTCAATGACCTGTAGTTAATAGTCGGCGTTGCGTAAGAACTACCTACAGGTCATTGAATTCGCTCAGGTGACGTTTTCTTAAAGAAATAATTTCATACATGCGTAAATTAATACGAGTTTTGAAAAAAAGGTACTTTATTTTTTAATTTTATCTTTACTAATCTATAGTGTTTCATGTACCGGATCGACCCTCCAAGGGATTAAAACGATTAAAATTTAGCGGTGTATAAATTGAATTACTCTTTTTTTTGTGACCAATACTATCTACGACTATATTTTTTTTGTATTATCTGATTTAGATGTTGGAAAAAAATCGGTTAATTATTTCCGACAAAGCCCTAAGAATCGTCAAACTAAAGTGGCAGTGGGCAAGACACATAGCTCGTAGAACGGATAGCCGATGGGGCCGAAAGGTTCTAGAGTGGCGACCGAGCACCGAAAGACGCAGCGTTAGAAGGCCTCCCACAAGGTGTGCCGACGACCTGGTGAGATTTGCGGGAATATGGTAGATGCGAGACGCACAGGATTGGTCGTTATGGCGACGCTTCTGGGAAATTTATGCCCAACAGTGGACATCTTTCGGCTGAAATAATGATGAATATGATGATGAATTTTTGAAATACCGAAACGAAACTATTCGTTAAATATCCTAAAGATACGATATTTTTCTTGCAAGTATGCTATACTTTATGCTAAAACATTTTCCGTCTGCCAAGCTTTCATTTCAAGGGGCACTATAATATTCAATTACCCCGACTGACGGGCATAAGCAATATTTGTCCGGTTAAAAAATGGAAAAGGAATATTGGATTACCCTCGTATTTGTCTTTTTGAGTCTCCGTTGAAATATTCGAGATTGATCTCGAAGACTCCTAAGCAATCTCGCTACTGACATCCATAATGACAACGTTTTAAATTGCTGTATCACTCTAAAAAGCTATGAACCAAAACCTGTTTTACAAATAACTAAATTCGTGTCTATTTCAATGAAATTGCCAAAACAATATACTAAATAATAAATCTACGAGCTTGGACCTTGTTCCCGATACCGGTGGGTAACTATTTTTTTAATTTTTGAATGTTTTTTTTTTATATTGAAATATTTAAAAATGTAATATTTATGAATAAATGAGAATAATCTACGAGTATATACGTGTATATACTAGGAAAAATTGACTGACATATCAACAGACAGCCAAAACTACTTTTTTATGGTGGGAAAAATCATCCAATGACAACCCCCGCTCTTGGGCGGAGCGGGAGATAGTGTCAGACTCTTACTGACTAAAAGCCCATCCCGTTCCTTCTAGTCTTCATACCGGGGCTCGAGTTCCCTTTTGGATATCCCTAGCCCCAGTAGGCTTCGACCCAGCTCCCACCCCTACTGTTGCTGACAACTCTTTGAGGCGCGCGGGAACAGTGCGCGACTTGGGCTCGGTCCGGACAGTTACCGGACGGTCGGACAGCAAAACTACTGGGACTGTGAAATTTTGCACAAGGTTTGCTTTTATGACACCAGCGAGCACTAAGGGAGGATTTTCCCAAATTCACCCCCTGATGATGATGATAACCCCCGGGGTTATCCGAAAGGGCGATCGAGCCCCGGTATGAAGGCTTGAAGGAACAGGATGGGTTTTTTAGTCAGTAAGAGTCTGACACTATCTCCCGCTCCGCCCAAGAGCGGGGGTTGTCATAAGATGATTTTTCCCATCAAAAAAAAAAAACCCTATGGTGATAGAACATACCAAGAAGCTTACTAGCAGGTGGGCGAAGCTGCTGACGCAAGCTAGTGTTTTTACAAAATAAACTATTGGGTAAATTAATGGTTTCAACTGATAAGTAAAGAATCAACTTTTTCAATACTTGCTCATAAAGTGATTCTTATTGCACTGCACTTAGATATATAATGGCACTGGTTACCGAACTGTGACATTTTGATTACCATTACGCACTAGTGGTATAATGTAGTTAAAACCTTCTTGTTTAACCTCTCCCCGTCATAATTTTATTACATTTATCATATCAGGATGGGCGCATGTCGTCCCCCACTAGGAAAAGAAAAACAGAATGGGCGCGCATATGAAAATAGATTTTTACCGCCACAAAAGTTTACTAGTTTTACAGCTATTTTATTGAAAACTGTATTGAAAAACGTCGAATGATACACGTGAGTAATTAATGATTACCGTCCTCGACTCTCTTAAAACCCTCGCCATGGCTCGGGTCTAAATACCGCCTCGACGGTAATCACTAACATTACACACTTATATAATAATTTACTATTACAACACTGATAATATTAGAGACACAATGGAAAAATAATGGGTAAGCGAACGCTGGCGTTTACTTAAGGTTTAATTAATTATATCGTACCACATACACGCGCTTAGCTAACTTAACTTAATCCTGCCCAAAAACGCCGAATTTCAAAACCAAAATCAGCTTATTTCGCAAACTTTTAACGTAAACAAAACATTATAATCTCAAGTTTCAGAAATTTCAATGGAAAAATCAAACTAGATAAATTAATACAATTTGGTTTTTTCTACCCATTGGAAAGTTGTTTGGACCAAAAATTTCATAAGCTTATAAAAAAGCTAATAGGGAAATTTGCTTGACAAAATATGAACGCCTCTTCATATTATAAATGTTGACTTTCTTGAGCATTATAAACAATGGTGAACCTAACTTGCATACATAATATTACTGTTATAATCCCTGAGGGGTTTAGCAGAATTATAAGGTGTGAAAACTACACACGAACTTTAGAAGCGAATATTTGGAAAGCAAAGCAACTGACTTGCTATGAGATGGTAGCAGATAATATTATTTCATGAGTTTCTTACGTTAATTGAAACTTTAGTATAGATATCTATTTTGTCTTCGGCCAATCTAAATCTAATTCAAATTCGTAGTTTTAGTTACCCACAGTCAGATACGCGATGTCATTTTTCTTTTATTTCAATGCCTTTTACAAAGTACTTGAAGTTATTAGGACGTAAAGTGCAATAATCGTTGTATTTAATTGATTGATTGTTTGGATTTGAATAGTATTTCTCGACCCCAAACAGTGGCTCACGAGATTCAGGAGTTGATATTGAATTACTAGTGTTTGGCAAGGAAATCTTTATAGGTGTCATATTTTTTTTTAATTGAGTTACCTCGATTTGAGACAAACGGGGACAGCATCTACTGAATAAAAAGCTCACCAATTATTTTTTTAAAGCGGTATCTTTTTACAGCTGTATCTTTTTACAGCGGTATCTTTTCTCCTTTTCTAAAAAGTTCATCCCATAGTTTTCTGTAAAAGATTACTTAAGACTTCTACTATTAGTAGGCTCAAGAACTATTCATTTTTATTTGTAGTGGTATGAAATAAACAATACTCTCTATTACTTGAGTTATAACATACCAGGGAGGGCTATACCAGAATATCGTCTTATTCAAATATATAGACTAATCTAAGAAGAGTAGCAAAAACAATGAAATAATTTTTCTCTAGCACCTAAAACCCTTACAGAATGCCGTTGGCCTGTTTGCCATCTTGATTGTCAAAGTTCTTGAGCAAACAGAATTACAGGTAAGGGGACTTTGGGTCAATCATTTTAAATACTTCCGGCCTTCTTAGGAAGAACTTTACCGTTACCTAGAGGCTGTTTTACCTCTTAAAGAAAGGCTTCGTCTATACTTGGTATGGCACTATTATGTAAATGAAATTATTTTGTGCTGTATTATTATAAAATTGTTGATGTGACCGAATATCGCTAAGATCTTGTGATTTCTTGTATAGATTCATCTGAGTATTTACAACAAGCTTTTTTTTGTTATTTCACTTTCTTTGAATATCACAATCAGCTGTAGTGTAGCTTTAAGAAAACAAAAATGTATTAAAATGTCTAAGAAATTAAGGCGACTATATACTTTGTTTTTTTAAGTGTACACAGTTTTAATAAATAAATAGTGTTATCGTCTCTAATGTGAACCTTGATATACTTAATATTAATTCTGTAAGACACATTATAACACTGTAAAGTTAGAGGCTAAATATGTAAACATCCATGAGGATCGATTTATTATAATTAGGTATTGTTAATATGATATGGCTAAATAGGCAGAAATCAGAATGTTTTCAAAATATTAAAAACCCGCTTTTGGCTGCAGCTTCGCCCGCATAGGTACTTAAAATACAGCCTTTGTCACTCAGGAATAAAGCTTTGAATTGTAGCGGTAAAATTAATAATTGGACCAGTACTTTCTGAGATTACCTCCTAGTCTCCTACAAACAAAAAAAAACAAACTTTACCTCTTTATAATACTAAGTATATACATATATAATATGTAGATAGTTAAGTCTTTTATGAAGTATTGAAACCTACATCTTCAAAATTTATAATGAAAGTAATTTTGAATTTTAGCTTTCCTTGTTTATCTTAATATTAAAGGCTATGTAACTAGTACCAGTCGTCTCAAGCAAAGTAACTCCTAATTAAGAAACGACAAAATAAACAAAAGCTGTACTTGTGGTCCTTATCAAAATTTCACCAAATATGTCAGTATTCATGTTTAAAATTGTTGCTGGACATATGACTTCAAAAGGTACTCGGCCTGTTTGGGATAAAAGGACAATCCTTTACGAGGGTTGTTTATGAAATATATCGTTTTAACTTTTGACCCTTGCTTCACTCACATTGTCACTAAGCGTCATCATTAACAATCACGTAATCTCACCAGAACATGTTGAAATAAAAAGTTAGTATTTGTTTACCAAGCTTATGGTCTATCTGTTCATCGAGTTTGAATCAAAACCATATAACTGTTTTTATGATAAGTAGGTATTAGCAACAGAAATCTGAACATCTTCACAACTTTTTATACGCTTCTTTTTTTAGGTGGGTAGAATGAGAGGGAGTGTCACTTTTTAGTGACTAAAATCCACCTATGTTACCTTATAGCATTTTGACCGTTGCTCGGTACTGCGATATTTATACAAACTTGGCTTATTTAATAATTTTGAATGACTTTGAATTCGATTTAATGACGAAGTTACCGAATGCCAACAAAGCGTTCAAAGGTCGTCTCACCACGAAAGGTCTTTTTTCACGTTGTCGTTTTATCTATGCGTTGGATGAATTAACAAGCTTTTAAACCATTCTCAGGTTGTCGTCAAACGGGTCGAGATGAGCCAGCGTAGCCAGATTTTTTTTTTTGCCAAGTCGGGAATTAGGAACTTTTTAAGTGAAAAAAGCGAAATTCTTTCGACGAAAGCGGGACATAGTAAAAAAAAGTACTTAATCAAAAGTTCAAATTACGTTTACGTGACAATAGATAGTAAAAATATCCATCGAAAATGTATTTTAATATAACTATAATATTTTTAATCACATTTATCCTATCGTTAAATAGTTGAGTCTTATTCGACTTCTGAATAAATAAAAAAAAAGAAACAAAAATGAAAATCAAAAAAGTTTTATTCATTACAAAAAGTGACGTTTGAAGGCAGGCAGCCAATCCACACTTGTTTGTGCCACCCACCCACACTTTCTCAGTACTGTGCACGCACGGTCGAGTTATTCCCGAAAAGCGGGACTGAGGCTCAGTCCCGCGCGGGACGTTTAACCTTTTGAATGTCTTATGTTACACAGTTCGACATAAGCCATTGTCTTTCTATTGTGTCTCTAATTACGGCATTCAAAGAGTTAATTTTGTTTTAAAAATCGAGAAGTCTGGTAACGCTAAGAGACCCTCTTAATAGAAAAGTTTGTCATGCAAAAAGGCTATTTACAATTACGGGAAATGTTGAGTACCTACTGGAGAAGGAAACCAAAGTGTTTGTAAAGTAAACGTTTAATACCGTTATTTAATTGAGAATTCTTTGTAAAAAGGATTAAATTGATCGAGTTCGTGGGACGTTCGACAATGTCCGTTGTGTTTGACTTGAAGCTTCGGCCAGTTTGCTCTGAGCTTATATTCCCTATGATCGAGCTATTGGTAGACAAGTTTTTCACTTTTTTCAATGATAAAAAACTCATAATTTGAATTTGTTGGAGGACTTATCTACTTAGAGATTTGGTAAAAAGTTTTTTAATCATACTATTGTTAGATTCGGCAGCAAAGGTACGTTTCTTGTTTGCTAAATGAGCCAGATAAAGTATTGGTAAGAATTCGCAATGTACCCATATAAATCTTGCATATTATCATCATCATCTTTTTAGCCCAAAAACGTCCACTGTTGGACATAGGCGTCCCCCAAGCGTCGCCACAATGACCGGTTCTGTGCGTCAATCTTGCACAAGCAATGCTTTATTTACCCCTACTAAAATTCTAAAACACTGACATTTATGAGTCAAGGCAAGCTAAAATGAAATTAATTAACATGTCAGAGACTTTCAAAGTATTATGTACTAGAAATTCTAATAAAATCTGCATATTAGGAATTAAAAGAAAAATTAATAACTCCCACATGCATGCTTTACAGCTATTGATTTTTATTAACATGTCATTTGCACACTATTCACTATTAATTTGTTAGTTTTTGTATATTGAATTGTGTAATGAATTTAATTTAATAAAATGAAAGGTCGCTAAATACTTTGAAACAACTTTCTAAAGGGTTTGTTTCTACAAAATCTGCAGTTTTTCTTTGTGTGTTTAATTACATATTTTTCCATCCTTATGAGTATCTGTGACGTTTTCATAATGGCACATTTTAGTCGTATTATAATATAATATTTTTAATAAAATTGGAAGTTCGATGGCGTTTCTTCTAATCTGCAACTTACTAAATTGATAAATGATATCGCAAATTAGTTTTATATAATAGTTTTGCACGTAATTTTTACTAGATGAGGCTGCTGTTTCTTAGCTATTTCTACCCTGAGAAAAAAAAAAGACGGGTTGCACTCCGGGAGTGCCGGCAGAAGTGAAAACTTGATTATTAACGTTGAGCATGTTTGATATTTTGGAATGGTTAGGGAATAATTTTGCACCAATTGCTTTATCAGTATAAAAGTACTATCATTTATGTGGTAGAATACAATATTCATTTATTGCGCTATCGTACACAAACATGACAATTTATATTACATTAAAAATTTAACACTTTAAAACTATTACAATTATTTTACATTAAAAAGTTTATCTCTCCGAAAAATCAACTTTCATCCATCTTACGCTTTTTCGATCAGGTCACGTGTCCTGACGCGAGTTTAAGATTTTATACCCATTACAGAAAAAGTGCTCAACGCCTCTAAAGAAGTTTTCACTTCAATAAACTCAGAGGTCTCTTTTAATAGCTATACATGTAATTGACTGTTAACGTTATATGAGAATCATATAGATTGATGTCTGAGGTGCCCAGCAATTTTTTGCTGGGCTTTTGCCCAGCCAGCTGGTCACGTGAAATGTATAATCTAGCTGTTCGCTAAATACCTAAATACTGTCTTGAACAACTCGATGAGCACTCGGAACCTACGGCCCAAATAATTATTGCACTAAATTAGAATAGCAGTCGTGGCCGAGTGGTAACAGCTCCGACTTACGAGTTGTTGGTCGCGGGTTCAAACTCAGTCAGGCGCATTACTTTGTGTAATTTATTTCATCACCACTGCTCTCAAAACGGTGAAAGAAAACAATATGAGGAAATCGGTATGTCCTAGAACCTAAGATTCGAAGTATATGACATTCACTAACCCGCACTGGTCTCGCGTGGTGGATAACGGGCCATTATATAAGGCTCTCCTACAGAAGAGGCCCGCATCCCAGCAATGGGAACATTAAAGGGTTGGTTCATCATCATCATCATTACAGCCGATGTACGTCCACTGTTGGACATAGGCGTCCCCCAAGCGTCGCAACAACGAACGTTCCTGTGCGTCTCACATTCATCGGTTTCCCGCAACCTTCACCAGGTCATCGGTCCACCTTGTAGGAGGTCTTCGGCCAGAACCTTTCGGCTCCAACGGCCATCAGAACAAAGTATCAAAGATTGACTATGGTATGCTTATGTTATGTAGCTTCTTTTTTTTTTTGACTGATTGACATCCTGACTATTCAAAACTGCCTGTAATTGGTCTATCTGAAAAACGGTTCTGATTTCTGATGTACTAAATTAATGAACATAATTATCTTCAATGATATGCTGTTCTTGACTTTTCGTGTTACATGAAAAATCACTTACAAAATAAATGTTTACTTAAGTATTCGTACAATTTTAAGAGTATTTTCCTTCTTTTAAAAGTAGAAAAAAAACATTGACATTTTAAATCAACATTTGGAAATTCTAAGTTAAAAGTCAGACAATGTAGGCTAAGCGATGGAAATGTCTATTAAATAAATATTTTATAGACATTTGTAGATAAAAAATGTTTGAATCTGCCTTCTGTTACGGTTATTTGGAATAATTCCAGAAAACATTAAGAATTTTATGTATTTTACGTGTTCAATAAATATGATACTGTTATTCTGTTTTCTTTTTTTATGTAATTTTTCTAAAGGTTAGGCAGAAGCAATAAAATAAAATCTTTTTTTGACGATTCCTTGACATTTATATAAAGAAACTGTCTTTTTTAGGGTTCCGTAGCCAAATGGCAAAAAACGGAACCCTTATAGATTCGTCATGTCTGTCTGTCTGTCTGTCCGTCCGTATCTCACAGCCACTTTTTTCGAAACTATAAGAGCTATACTGTTGAAACTTAGTAAGTAGATGTATTCTATAAACCGCTTTAAGATTTTTATACAAAAATAGAAAAAAGGCAATAATGGGAGTTACTTTGAATTGAAACTCAAAAATTTTTTTTTTCATCAAACCCATACGTATGGGGTATCTATGGATACGTCTTTAAAAATGATATTTAGGTTTGTAACATATTTTTTTTCTAAATTGAATAGTTTAGGCGAGAAACACTTCCAAAGTGGTAAAATGTGTGTGTCCCCCCCCCCTCTAACTTCTAAAATAAGAGAATGATAAAACTAAAAAAAATATAAATGATGTACATCGTGGCAAAGCCGCCAGCTTTTTGGGCACCCTTCCTCTCGAAAGTGATGCGGAGGAGTTTTATGACAGCATATTTGATTTAGTAATTATTGTCTTTAGTGACTGTATAGTTTTAATTAATTAAGTGTTTTTATTTTTCTTAAAAAAAATATTACAAAAAGCGGCTTATTTATACAAAAAGGATATACAAAATCAATATACACTTAGGCATCTTCTGCACTAGACTAGTAGCATTGAAACTTTCAACAGTAATCCTACTACTAACTCTTGACTCTATATCGAAATAAGTTGTCCTTTCGTAGAAATATCGAACTATCAATCAATAGGTTGAATTTATTTTATAATAGCTCTAATGAAGCAGACAGAACAGGAAAATTTCACATAATTCCCTCATTACTTACGCTACGTGAATTCTTCCGGGGAATTTCACTGATATCCTTCGGGAATGGTTTCAACTTATTTAAAACACGTGGTTTTTAACATTATAAATCGATTATTTTTAATTAAGTGAGTTAAAATTTTTGCCATTTGAGTTATCAATAATTACTATAATTGATTAATTGAATCCCAAACGGCGAGAAATGTCTAGGGAAACCGTTGCTAGATTTTTTGTGGTAAAATTCTGATTTTTTAAAGAAAATTTTGAATTGATATAAACTAGTGCTTGACTGCGATCCTGCCTAATAGCAAGCAGTGATGCAATCTCTCTGATTGTGAGACGCACTAGTTAGTTTATAAGCTTATTCACTGTTGCCTTGAAGACACTCAAATTTTGTAAACAAAATTGTGTTTTCAACTTTTTTTAACGCATAGAAAAGTTATATAATCATAATTTAAAATAACTTATCCGTCGTCATCCTCATTATCCTTTTGCCCATATCCATTTTTATATTAATATTAATTATAAGATATTGCTCTCTAAAGTAGAGATAGCATAAATCTTCTAATGCAAATCTCATTAACCGTCATTTCAATAGTCACCGTCAGGCAGCTTTATTTCTCATACAGTCCCTTTATTATTTTCTGTTCTCCACCTTATTTCAAAAATAAGTGATGATGCTCGTTTGTTCATAAAAAAACATTAATCCCACTACCCTAGGTTGACTGGTAGAGAATGCCTAAGTCATTATGTCCGCCTTTGGACTTTTTATTGCATGAAGATTAAATAAATACATTTATGATCACTAAATTCTTATCACAAAGTTTCTAGTTTAGGTCCTAGGAAACTACTTAAAACACAAAGGGAGGCGTGTTGTGGTTAACGAACGTTGGTTACAAGGTTGGTAGGAACGGATCAAATCATCCTTTATTTAGAAACTTTAGACTTTCTCCATCAAATCAAACATTAAAGACTCAACAAGGTATCCGTACAAAGGCTTTTAGGGGATTATTATTTCTTGCTCATTTCAAGATATTAATCCAAACAAAACTTTATTATCATATTGGGAAGCTTAGTGTAAAATTGATGGTATAATCTCGTCTGGAGACAAATCTTATGTCCTTAAACTTTTGATCAAGTAAGAAGTAGAGTTAGTTTTGCTTTACATAATATAATTCTTTTTTTGTTGTGTTTGTTATTGTGAGCACAAGTTTCTTATGGAAAAAAAATGAAAACTAGGGTAGTGTAGGGTAGAGTAGGGTAGAGTAGAGTAGAGTAGGGTAGAGTAGGGCAGAGTAGGGTAGAGTAGGGTAGAGTAGGGTAGAGTAGGATAAAGTAGAGTAGGGTAGAGTAGAGTAGAGTAGGGTAGAGTATTGTAGAGTAGGGTAGAGTAGGGTGGAGTAGAGTGGAGTAGGGAAGAACGGAAGCGAAGCCGTGAGCAAAAGCAAGTTTTATCCATACAAAAGAAGATCTACCGTATTTCGGGATGTTTGAAACAATCATAGTAGTCATAGACCGCAAAGGGTAACTGAAGAGCGAGAGGATTAATTTAATGGTTTCCCTCATGTTTTTTTAGACTTGTTTCTTTATAAACCTCTTTATCATGTTAGCCTTTTCTTATCACTAAATGAGGCTTTTCAAATTTGGTTATCAAGAAGGAGCAGAATTGGGTTTTAGTCTGTAAAAGTCTGACACACCCTCCCACTTTGCTCGAGAGCGGAAGAAAACATAGGATGTTTTTACACCTAAAAAATTAGGCCTCTGATATATTTTTTAAAGTGCTTATATGGTAATGTAAATCATTTTTGTGATTATTCATGTTTATAATAATACTTATTATCATAATTATCTTATCAAAGCAATTTCCGAAATAACTTATTTTTATGATGTTTGAGAATTTGTTTAGATTTTGTCTTTTTATTGCGCAATTTGCGTAATAAAGATAAAAGTTAATGTACACGTACAACTTGAATTATAGGTAGTACTACATTATTTACTACGTCATGATAATTACTGCGGGCTGTAGCATTGTTTTAAAGAGTTTGTGGGTCTGAAATGCAAGAGGGAACTAAAGGAATTTTCTTTTTATACACCTACCATATTTATTTATTTATTGCCAATTTACACTTACAGTTTAACACCACACATATAAATTATAGGCACACATTAATAATAATTTAAAAAAATTTAACATAATAAACATAAAAGTAATGAAAAGGTAATAGTAATTATGAAAACAATAATAATAAAAAAAAAAAATATTGTCTCTTCCTGACGCTAGGTTGACTGGTAGTAAATACCTAAGGTATTAAGTCCGCCTTTATACTTGTGTTGCATGAAGATTAAATAAATAAAGGAATGCGGATGAGTTTTAGTCAGTACACGTCTGCCTTTTCCTATCGCTCCACCTAGAGTAAGAAGAATGATTCATAATTTTCTATAAAAAAAATACATCATTGTTACAAAGTTCAGTCTGAAACCCCATGATGAGATGCTTTTAAAATAACTTGTCCCTTCTAAAAAGAATTGATACTGTCGCTACTAAAAAAATATATTTCCTAATACTGTAAGACAATATTTTTGTCAATTGTTCAAATAACCAATTCATTCCGAGGCTAACCAAAGGAATTAAATTACACCAGAAGAATAAAATAGATTTGATTTCCAATTTTCATGTCGTATTGTTTTTCAATAACTTTTTCAGCTTATTGCAAATATCATTATTTTTTTCAATAATTTTTGTTGCAAGTTTCTAAACTAAAGAAAAAATCCGAACACCAGCTGACAGTCATTAAAATTTTGATAATAAACGGTTTCATATTTCATCGTAAAATTTTTCAATAATTATATTTTTCCTGTATTTTGTTACATATTTATTTGTAGTTTTTTTAAAGAGAAGAATACGTAACACTTCTCACGTTATATGGTAATGGTTATATAGTTATTTAATAAGTTTAAAGAATTTTAGTTCTCATAAGAACAATTATAGTCGACTTAAAATGAAATATAAAAAGCTTAAATAATAAAAATCGTAATATTTGCAGCTGGTGTGTTGACGACGTCATAGAGATACGTCTTTTTTATTTTGTTTTAAAAATGTTTATATTATCACAACATAGGTAAAAATTGATAATAATATATTATAGTTGTAAAATATAACTATAGATAAAACATGCGCTATGTGATGCTCGAGAGCGTACAAATGTATACAGTAATAGTAATCAACAGTGATATATCCGAGGATGTAAAAAGTTTTCTCTATATGTGTAATTAAATTTTTCGAAATGCCTTCTTTTCCTCATCGTTTTCCTTACATGGCTACAGGCAGTTAAATTACCTACTTAAAACATAATGAAGCAAAAAAAGATTATAACTTCTTCTTCAAAAATGACGGATGCGCACCGCTCTTGACTCTACAGTATACTCCCTTCCCCTTCCCTTCACAAAACCAGAAACAGATGGAGGAATATCATCCAAGTGACAATGATGAAGCAGTTATTTTCTCATATTTATTCCCATCAACCACAGTCTATTTACAACATGAGCTGTCTCATTGCAAAACAAAGGCTTCAAAATTTCCACTTTTACAATTACGAAATAGATTACCTTCAAAACAGTGAAATAGAAGCACGAGAACTAACCCAACTCCACCACTTCAAATCAAAACGGAACAGCGAATTCAATTGAAAGTTCCATCGACATTCGTTCCATAGTTCAATGGTCAAAAAGTAAT
This sequence comes from Mythimna albipuncta, assembly GCA_929112965.1. Taxonomy (NCBI): domain Eukaryota; kingdom Metazoa; phylum Arthropoda; class Insecta; order Lepidoptera; family Noctuidae; genus Mythimna; species Mythimna albipuncta. Next base: position 18,590,065 of record OV815969.1, read on the forward strand.
AGCCTTAAATTTCTCTTTGACTCCGTAACGATATAAACAATGCAACTGGTGCGGAAGCTTCGAAGAGCACTTGATTGGCCGCTGAATTGTTTTCCAATGCGTGACTGCATGTGGGAATGAAAGAACAAAGGAACTTAATTAATTTTACAAAACCCAGTCCCTGTAGGTAAAGGACTCAACGGGTTTCCTCGAGTGCTCTTAGTGATAGAGGTCTACCAAAAAGCGCCTATGCTATTTAAGTGTCGCCGTACAAGGCCACATGCCACAACCACAAACGGTGCTACGAGAAGCTAGAAGCGACCACAAAGGAGGCCGTTGGCTGCTACTTTTTTTAACCTATACATGAAGTATCAAAATGGACTCTGACGAAGAAGGTTTAAATGCGCGAGTCGCGTGTGTCGAAGTTTAGTGGCGGCCAGTTCGGGCCACAAGAAGCAGCGGTGATTTGAAGCGTGGGGCGATCACCGGTGTCAACTGTGTGCTTCGAATCCATAATCATAAACTGCATGAAACCTAAAGGAAATATGTGTGGTGGCATTTTGTAGTGGTCGGTGGCCCTTGAGATAAAAATCGCTTGTTCTAGTGCTCTAAAATTTAGAAATGTTCTTCTAATAGCAAATAAACTTAAAAAAAGGTTGTCTATCAGTATTTAACTCACCATAGACTACGACTACATTTTCAAACCCTGTTCAACACAACAAATGTTTGTTAATTCATATCAGGGGCGTAGCCATCGCTGTATCTGCGGTGTTGACAATAAGTCGCCCGCGGGCTAAAACATGGGGCTCGTGAAAGAAAGAAATCGTAATATACAGTTGATGCTGATGTAATAGACACTCCAATTTTCTAGCTCACTTCGATTATTGATACATTCTCTCAATACAATCTCCATAAAAACACAATTTATCCTAATCCAGAATATTCAAGGCAAAGTTTTTAGTGATAGTAATTTTTGGCGTTAAACCATGTCTTTAACTGATCTTTTATTTACCTGAAAAAAAACGTGGCTGGACACTGAAAAACAATCTAAAATGTGAGTACGATGAAAAACAGTCATATCCATCTGAAACAGGGTCTTGATATTGTAAACCTCGCTCCGCTCGCTCTTATATTCCAGGTTTTTTTTTTAATATGAAGCTCTACTAGTGAGCCTCCTACATGGTGTACCGATGACCTGGTAAGGATACGGGATACGAGACTCCCAGGACAGAACGTGAGGATGAACCTCGACCTTTACCCAAAGGTAGGTAGCCGTCATACATATTGCACCAGAAGCAGAGGTCAGCTATCGACGGTCTCGAGAACGCTCGCCAAATCCTCCAAGACGACTCATGTTATGGGCCCGACAGTTTATAATCAACTGCCTGCCGCTATTTCTAGTGCCCCGACTATAGGCAGCTTCAAAGCTCGCTTGAAAAAATGGCTTATCGAGCAAGCTTTTTATTCTTTTGACGAATTTATGACTTAATATAACTTAACTTTGACGTAAATATTAATTCGGACTGAAATTTGTTGTGACTTTTAATTTGTAATTTATTGTTAATTTTTATTTGTGATTTGATTTCTACTTATTGTATTTATATTGTTTATTTTATTTGCTTGACATTTTATATTATTTGACATTTTTATGTAATCATTTGTTAACATGTAATTTAAAAATTCTGTATTGACTTGTAAGAATCCCTTACCAATAAACTACTATGACTACTATGACTATGACTATGAACTCACTTGGGAGAGTCTAGTAGTCATCATCTTTCGGCAAATGATGATTATGATTCATCATATAGCTTTAGTTTTACTGTACGAATCGATCACGTAGTCATAAAATGCGTAGTAGTTTTTATATAGGTCCCTATTATGACTAGTTACGGCACTGAGTTATAGGTACGATTCTGAAAAAATGCTCAAAGCAAGTTTTCACAAAAAGGGTTAAAACCGAGTCCCAATATTATAACTTTAATCCTCTTATATATACGAAAAGTCAAGTAGCCATACGTTCAAAAACAAGGATTACTTTATGAAATAAAAACAAAGTCACCGGGCCACAATGCCTGATCGGGTGTCCTATAAAAATATTTTGTCATATTGCCTAAAGCTGTGCGTAGACGAGAAACTTTTTTGGTGGATATTGCCTGGCCACAATTGGTCAAATATTTTCTATATATATATATGGAATATGTCGGAAATAGTTAACTACTACTAATTAGTTAGTAGTAAAACTACCATATCACTCAGTGATGCAGTGGTATCTCAGGCAATAATTGTGGCCAGATACATTTTGGCATCGCAGTGAAATGTATCATCATCATCTTCTTACAGAAACTCACTGCTGGGACTGTCTTCTTCATCAGACGCTTTTCACTTCGGCTACATTCGGGTCATCTAGCTTTACTAGTTGCAAATACAACCTGACAAAATGGCGGATTACAGACCCATCGACACCCAGTGCGAGTGCGGTGCTCCTAACCATACAATGGCCCTTTATTAGAGTGCCGAAAGTGTCTCTATATCTGCATTTTGGAAGACATAAAAAACGCCTCTGATGCTCCTATAAATGTGGCAACAAGATGAACAATAATTAAAAACCCTGACTAGGTTTATGTACCTGTATCTTAGAAGCCAGCGAAACCTCCAAAATGTATGCACTATAAGACTTACTTTGAGTACATATCTAGGTGAAAAAGCAATGGCCAATACTGCCCTATTGGCCAAATATCAAATATTGCTCAACTTTAGTTCCTCGTGTAAGCGCGCCTTAACATGGCTACTTGAATTTCCTTGTTTCGATTGAGTTAGTCGTGGGATGTAATCTGTTTTTGTGCTTGGCATTATCTGATTGGTTCGCGGGTTTTCCGATCATACATAGTTTCACTACATTATGTGTGCTGTTTTTCTTCTCGTTTTTTTTTTATCGCTGTTTACAATGCCAACATTGTAATCAATCATGTATTAGATTGAAATCTAGGCCTAGTATTTTAAAAATACTTGTATTTAAAATAGAATTTTTTTTTTGTACTTCATCACAAATAAATCACTCATTTTTGTGAGCGACTTCGAACGTAAAATAAGAAAATTATCCCAATAGAACACATTATTCCTGGGATAAAAAAGTATCCATTGTGATAGGACAACATGATCTATCCGTTTGCCAATTTCATCCAAACTTGTTCACTTGTTTGAGAGTAGGGGAGTGACAAACATTCTCACATACACACACGTAATTCCTACTTTATAATATTAGTGTGATGTATGAATTTATAAACGAAATACACAGCATTAATCGATTATATTTCTCGTAATAGCTATCAATTGAAGAAAGGTACGGTACTAATTATAATTATATAATTATTCGTACATTTTCATAAATAGAAAATGAAAATAGGTACAGTAAGTAGTTTCGAAATGTAATGAATAATTGATTTAATAACTATGACGATAAAATATGTATCATTATTCTACCAACCGTTGAAGTGGTCTGGTATTTTTTATATTCATAATAAATAATTTTTCAATAAATGCATGACAGTGTTTTCAAAATCTATATTTTTTTTATGTTTGTCTCTCTAGTTGCTCCGCCTATTCTCAGCTAGCGGCTAGAAAAAATGACGGAACTTTTGCTGACAAATGTCTGATGCTACAAGGATTACCTTAGGCTACCTTCATTGTCCCGTGAGAAGGTGATTTCAAACTACGAAATACATTCGAAATGGTTGAATAAAATGTGACGGGAGTTTCTCTGGGATATAGCTGATGTTATATTGAGAAGCTTAACCTCCTTTTTTAACCGATTTCTAAAAAAGGAGGAGGTTCTCAATTCGGATGATTTTATTTTCTCGCGAGAAAAAGACTTTAATACCTAGATAAACAGTTTTGACGGGACTTTCACTAACAAATAGCTTAGACGTATTATGTTACATTATACGAATGAATGAGTTAAAAATTATATTTCAAATTATACCATTTTCAATTGATATGATTGTGTGAGGCACGAACAAAATTTTTTTCTTTCTTTGTTTCTAAATTAAACACAAATAATTAAATTTAATTCATATGTAACATTGTTAGTTTCTAAAACAAAAAAGAAAATAAAAATACTTTTAATTTATAGTTCAGCAATTCAACTTTTCAAGGAAAATAATTATAAAGACTTTGAACCTCAAAGGGATTGCACCCCATCTGTTATTTTCACATCCAAAAAATGAAAATTTTATGAGGCTCCATTATGATATTAAGGAAGAATGTGCTCGCTTAATGTGATTAGAATATACCTACCTACCTACTCGAAAAGCGACCTACACGTGGCTAAAAGCATAAAATAACAAACTCAAAGTTTAATTTATACTTTGATCATTTCACTTTTTGAATTTTCCAGAAAATCTCAACTTTATAATCCCATCTTTTATAGTTTATTCATTTGAGTATGTATATATTATATAATTGTAAGAATATGTAATATTTATGATTTATTAATATATCAATACTTGGAATCACCTAATCTCTTTCTTATAATGCACCTACCACTGTTTTTCTCTGCATCACCCAAAGGTTGGCTGGAAGAAAATACCTAAGGCATTAAGTCCGCCTCTGTACTTGTATGTGCATGAATTATAAATAAATAAATAATTAAATAAATAGATAGATTTTAACGAGATCCATTTGACGGCTTAAACTGAACTGTTGGAACTATATATAGGGTGTATAGCTCCTTCTCTTTCTTGCTCGCACGCTTGACATTTTAACATGCCATGGTAACGTTCTGCTTTGAACTAAAGAACCGAATTACCTATTTTTTTTGAGAAATGCGATCACCACTCCAGAATCTTTCGGCCCCATCGGCCTGTTCTGCGATCATTTTGCCCTGTCCACAGCGGAATCTTCATTCCTGATTCGATCCAGGAAGAAAACTACGATATAATATGTTAACTTACGGTTACCTTTCTTGTCGGAGTCCAATAAGATACTGCGCGTATGAATTAAAAAAGTTGCAGCTACCGGCCACAAGTGGTTTGTGGCCTATGTGCGATGATCTTTACGCTCGACATGACTTTATTCGTTTCCCATTATTATAAAAATATACGCGGAACTGAACCAAACTGCAATTAATTGGGCATCGACAAAAACAACCGTGTTTTTCGAGTGAAAACAACAAGCATTTTGTGTGCGCTGTCGTATGATAGCGAATTTTGTGAGCAAATACTCGTTGAGTACCTCGAACTTTTAATTCGATTGTTAAAAGCATAAAGCCAATAAATGAGAATCGAATATAAATATTTGACTTTATTTTCGTTCTATAAACGACACCCTATTTTTACCCGACTGCATGACAGCAAAAAAGGGTTATGTTTTTCTCTCTTTTTAATGATTTTATCACTGAATCAATCTAATTTTTTAAAAGCGATAGTTTGTATATAAGTGTAGTGAGAGCAATGATAATCCAGAAAATTTAAATTACCTATAAATAAAATGTCTTGATTTGTAAATTTTCTTTATCAATTCGATTGTTATTTATTGTTAGATTGGTTCTTGCACCGGATTCGTGCGGAAGTAACACCCGAGGGTCACCATTGTGTAACCCGGAGGACGCGGCGGAGCATACAGTAGTCGTTTGCCCCGCTTGGGCGAAACACCGACGTGTCATCGTGGGGGCCATTGGAGACAACGACCTCTCGAGCTGGGCCTTGGTACAGGCCATGGTTCGGAGTAAGGAGGAATGGAAGGCCTTTTTCTGCGAAGTAGTAATGCAAGCGTGTGGAAATAGAGTTCCTTATGCTTCAGCTGCCGGGATCCCGAACGCGACTTCCAGCTACTGTAGGCGTAGGCTTATGGACGGCGAGCAATTAGTAGCTTACTCGCGTGATGATAGTAACTGTCCGGACCATAGAGCGGTCTGGACCGAGCCCGCGTCGTCGACGATGCGTAATGCACGCCTCAAGGAGATGTCAGCAAAACCAGCTGGTACCCAGCAAGGCCGAAGCCTACTGGGGCCATGGGTTCTGGACCCGGAAAACCCGGACTTCTGGAACGTTTTACGTACGGTATCTCAATCCCGAAAATGAGACACTGCTACAGTTTTTAAATATATTAAGAATCAGCTTGACTATTGAATTCCAATCATTGATGAAGTTTACAAAATAAGAGCATCCTCAAGATAAAAACCAAAAGAAGTAATTATTTATTTTTGTAATTGCTATATTAAGCTTACTGTTCCACTTAGCTTAATAAATTGCAATCACATTTACTGGAAATATTTAATAAATTAACCTTCCACATTGCTTTGAACTGATCGAGATAAAATTAATCAAATAAAACTCAGTCCAGAGCAAATAAATATAAAAAAGAGTGAAGCGTTCGCAAGGTAATATTTTTTATAATTGATATTGAAATCTCCATGTAGGTAGTTATTAATTGAACCTTTGTAAGGGTTTTTTCAATCAAATAGATCATATTTTTTAATTTATGATCTTTCAAAGAGAATCTGCGGTATTAATATTTTCAATTTATTATTTGTGAATTATTCTAATTGAACGATTTATTGGAATCGATATTAAGGTGTATAGTCTCTTGAACTTCTGGCCAGAATTAAATTCACATAGGTATACTCGTACTGGCTTCTAGGCGGGAGTATGAGTATCTGTGCATTTAATCCCGGCCAGATGCGCCCGGATAAAGCCCCGCTGGTCTTTAATACATTTTCTTTCCAAAATATTTATTGATTTACATATACTATGTACATTCTGAAGAACACTTAACCAGCAATTTTTTTGTGTAAACATATTTCTAAAGATCAAAGCCGTTTGTTTGAGAGGAGTAGGGAAATATCATTATTATATTTTTTAAAGTAGGTATTAATTACTCTTACGATAAAAGCATGTGTTGATAATGTTGTACACGAATCTATAATAAACACAGATTTTTTCGCCATTATTGCAGAGTAGACTTCAGAAAGTCACTGTTTTATAGCACTGCAAGGGATTAAGGGCCTTAAAGAGCCATTAGACAGGTTACGAAATTAGTTCAGGATAGATTTTGTAGGGTATACTTTTTTAATGTTTTCCACATAGTCTTCTCCATATTCAGTTAAGGAGCCGAGGCCACATTGATGCCTTCGGGATGAGGTACCGGAGAAAAATGCTTCGACCGCATCAGGCAACGGAGCTCTCGCCGCCGCCACCGGGATTCTGATCCCGATTTACGGCCACCGCAGGCGCGGGCTTGCGGACAGTGAGCAATGGGTAGCTCGCTTTCCGGCCGTCCGGTAACTGTCCGAACCGAGCCCAAGTCGTCGACGGTACGCACTGTCTCCGCGCGCCTCAAGGAGCTGTCAGCAACAGCAGGGGCCTAGCCGGGTCGAAGCCTACTTTGGCCAGGGTTATCTGAAAGGGTTAACTCGAGCCCTTGTATGAAGGCTAGAAGGAACGGGATGGGCTTTTAGTTAGTAAGAATCTGACACTATCTTTCGCTCCGCCCAAGAGCGGGGGTTGTCATTGGATGATTTTTACCACCATAAAAAAAAAGGTCCGCTCCACCAGAGGCATATCGTCGACTACTTAGACGTGGGCGGAGGCACGTCAGTGAAACCTTTTTCTTTCATAAATTCTAAAACGAGACAGCGACTGTCGCAGCCTAGTGTTTGATCACACTGTCGCTTACTATCAGGTGACATAGTGGTCAAACGCGAGCCAATTATAAAAAAAAACCCACGATCTTAAAGAGAAGAGAAGAGAATCCCTTTTAGGTGCAAGGCCGTGGGCGAGAGTCCATTTCACCCACGCTTAGCCACGCTAATGCACTCCACACCGCACACCCAATTGCACGTAACACTTCATGATGCCGAGAACCGTGACAGATGGCGAGACAACATCAGTAAGAAACTAATCCAGTGGAAATTTGACGACCCTCAGTAATGAGAAATACGACTAGAAGTGGAGGAGTATTTTCCATAAATTTTCGTGTCAACCAACAATTAATCAAGCGATTTGTATGCCAGTCAAACCGCTGTTTAAATATACATATTTGATTGATTATAATAAACATGGGCCTTAGAAACAATTATAAACATAATCACCCTTATAAATTATTTCAACTCCTAAAATGATTTAGACCTCCTCTTTAGAAGAGAGAATGGGCCGTATCGTACCACGTGGGCGCACTGGTCCCACTGGGCTTGGTAGATAGAGGGCTGAAGGAAAAAGATTTAGAACAATAGGAAATTAAAAGAAAATCGGATTCTCTTTAAGCGTCGAAACGCGCGACACCTCTTGTGTCTGGAGAAGCTTGAAGCCGCTTTAGGCGTTTTTTTATGGCGGCACTGCCGCCCACGAGCAACAAAAACAGGCCGCTTCAAAAAGAAGCTTGTAGCGGCGTTTTTTTGTGGCCCGTGTGCGTCCATTTTATCCGTCTGTCACAAGTTTCCATTTGAGAAAGTTAATGTAAATGACAGTCGACAGTCTGCTAAAGAAAAAAATTATTTGACTGACGTATTATTGGGACCTGACATTATGCCATAAATATCTGAGATATGTAAAGACACCATAAATATTTTACAAAAATTAGACAGTATAATTCACAGTGACTTGCTTACTTATTTACTCTGAACGCCGATAACATAACATAGTAAATTGTGCTCATTACGAGTATATGTATAATTTTAACATAAACGATCTATTATTGATTTCAAAGATTGTCAGGAGTTTCTTGTACGTCCTTCTCCATAGATTTTTATGCAACGTGCAAATATCTTAATTATTTTACGGTTCCGTAACTAAAGGGTAATGGTAATGGGGCCCTAGTCAATCTTAATATTTTTCTTTGTCCTGCAATCTGTCTCTTCGAAATTGAGTTGGATTTTAAATATTTGTAATAATGGTCGTGTATGGCACAGTACCCATTGATATGTCCAAATTGGTGCTAGCACCTCATGCAATCAGATCTCGAAGAGCTTTTCAGCCTTTTGAAGGCAGAGTATGGCTCTACACTCATCAGATCCCTAGCCAGATGGTTTGGGAAGCAATAGAGTATTTTCACAGACAGTGTTTTATTTCCTACTTGACAAACTCAACTTTCTAGTCCTTGTGGAAGACGCAAATTTGTTATGAACCAAAATGTTCTAGTTATTCACAGCTATAAAAATAAATGGGTTTATTTTTTTCACTGTAAATAATAATTACGTTTATATGGTTGGGGTTTTTTGGTCCATGTTGAGAAGGAACAAAATTTAATGAACGTGAAAGGATGTTGTTTGTAATTAATATTTAAAAAGCTTATTTTTTTACGAAAATAGAGTAATTTATTTCAAACTAGCTTTTGCCCGCGGTTTCATCCGGCTATATAAAATATAGCCTCAGAATTAAACCAGCTTTCTATCGGTAAAAAAAAAATAACAATCCGACCAGTACTTTTAGAGATTACCTCCTACAAACAAAAAAAAAACAACTTTACATTTTTATAATATTAATCCACACTAGTGTAACACATTTTTTTTAGATCTGTAAGGTGGGAGGAACTTATTATTTAATTTTAGTTTTGCCAATTTTATCTTCATATAATTTTCCGAAACATTACGAAACTATTGGGTTTTAAAATCGAGTTCAATAATTATAAAACTAATAGCTTCAAAATGCCATAACAAAGCGATAACTTTTTTTGCATTTAGCTTGGGAGAGTGCTTCATTCCAGAAACTTTAACTCATAAAACTTTCATGCGGGAAAAGCCGCAACATTGTAGCATACTCTTTCATACAATTTATAACTCATTTTCCAATTAAGTATGCAGAATATTTTGTAATTCCTTTTTTTTTGTGGGATCATATCGCATGTTGATATCCTAGATAAAAAAATCACAAAGCCAGGGCCTGCAGCCTAGCTTATTAAACTCTTTTAAAAAACCTTTTTACCTAAGTACTGAACTTATGCATTATTTTAAAATAAAGCTCTCACTTATACCTACAGTAATTTTCAACATTAAGAAAATCGTAACAATTTTTTTTTTTAAATATTTATTCATACGTAACGAATAAGCCGTATTTATCGTAAATTTAAATGAAAAATTCAATTTTAAGTTTTATTTTAACTTGTATGAATTACTTGTATTTATACACACTGTCTACATTTCTCATTCAACTCTCCTGTCGCAGGTCTGCTAGAAGAAATTTCGTTGAAATAAGCAGCACCTTTGTACTTTTTTATCTGTATTTGTTCTTTTCTTTTAAGTATTTGTGTGTACATAAATAAATAAATAATATGAACATTAAAATTAGTCTGAAATTAATTAATTTTATTTAATTAAAAAAATAAAGCTTTGTTAGTAAATAAATCATCTTAATACCTTATTTAAATTGTATACCGTCGGTTCTCTCTACTCAAATAATGTAACACTTTTGAGAAATGTGAAGAAACTCATAAATAAACTTTTTGTAATGATGTTTACTTCCTATAATTTTAACATTTTGCGTACTTTATTATTTCGTTACAGAAACAAAATGAAATCGTGAAATCCTTAAACCTCTTAATTTTTTGTAGATTTTAGTATACTTTATTTTAAACATTTTTTTAGAGTGATAAAATGGCGTATGTTATGCAAATGCTCCCAACATCAAAAAATTACATAAAATTATTGTAGTCATACAAATACGAGCTATTTAACATTTCCGAAAAAAAATCCACATGTCATATTTCCGTTAAAAAAAAAAATCTAGCCCTACAAAATAAAGTAAAACCCCCGTGAAAGTTACAAAATAAATTCTCTATCATTTTATAAAAAATACTTGAACGAAAAACCGAATTTAGAAAATCGTAAACTACCACTTACCTTAGCTTTTCAGCGAAGTGACGACGGCGGAAACTTTTGGAACTTCGAAGGGCCGGAGCGCGCGAAAGTGCACCAAGTTAGAAGTGAAATATGAAGTCTCCGGCACCAGCATTTATAGGCAGCTGTTGGGCGGGATGTAGGCGGAGCCACGCACGCGTAAGCAGCATTCAGCCACCGCTCTGACGTGTGCCTTCCTGGGAATATTAAAAAGAAAAACTGTCACTAATAAGGATAGCCATTTCTCGGTAGAATGCGGAAAAAACTCACTAGAATGCGAAAAAAAAAAGGAAAAATACAGTTTTATTTTTAACACATTTGTAAGTTTTTTATACATTAATAAACAATTACAAATTGAGACAAGTTATTTTAAGAATTATACACGAGTAGTTTTTAATTATCTTTTAGAAATTTATTTGCTTCGTTTCGATAGTAATTATGGGTTAAAGGTGCTAATAATCTAATAATGGATATTGAAATACGTCATCGTTGGTATTTACAAGTGCTTATTCTGTTTTCAGTGCAGCGATATATTAAAGAATATTATTTTACATATTTAAAGAACAAGGTCAAAATGAGTTTATATTAATTATTAATATTAATTGAAAATTAATTTCACATACAATCAAAAACCAATTAGGACACGATATAAAGAATAACTTCTATTTCATATTCAAATTGCCGAAATAATCTGCTTTTTGTTTTTTTTTCCATGTTTAATCGTCAATACTTTCATATGCTACTATGAAGAGGATTAGTGAGTTTTCTTTAGAACATAAAAATAGTGTATGTTAGAATCGTTGCAGGTGGCATTTTATAGTTTTTACGTAACCCATGGGAATATAGGTGTGAGTCATTCAGAATTTACACGAGCCTATCAATAATAATAAAATATATAAAATAATAATAACACAAAATTTGGCATGTATTCCCTAAAGAGGAGGCAAAGGGGGTGTGGGTGAGTTCACCCACTTTTGGGTAGTAATGTGTCGAATTTACTAGATATTATTAACTTGACACAAACTCGATGACACGGTTGGCTCATTGGCTGCTGCGTTGCGAGTCGCGGGTTTGATTCTCGCGTGGAACAAAATACTTGTGTGATCTATAGATTGTTGTTTCGAGTTTGGTCCATTTATTTAGGTGAGTATCAATGTGCTCATTGACGAAACAGCAAAAAAACGAATATAGCAGTAACTCCTAACTATTGAAGTTAAAACTTAATAGTTACTAAAAAAAAGTCTCGTTATAATTAGTGTACCTACATTTAGTGTGTTCAGAACCGGTTACAGCTGGAAACGTTTATTACAGCGGTATTTTTTTTTAATATCAGGCACTAATCAAAAATTTGCTCTTTAAACAGAGGAAAAAACCGGCCAAGTGCGAGTCGGACTCGCCCATGAAGGGTTCCGTAGCAGCAAGTAACATAATATAAAAGTTTTTGTAATGTGTTGTAACTTTGATCGATATTTAATAATAGTTTATTTTTTTCGATTTATGACGCATTTAAAAAAAACTACTTACTAGATTTCGTTCAAACCAATTTTCGTTGGTAGTTTTTATAGTAATGTACATCATATATTTTTTTTAGTTTTATCATTCTCTTATTTTAGAAGTTAGAGGGGGGGACACACACATTTTACCACTTTGGAAGTGTCTCTCGCGCAAACTATTCAGTTTAGAAAAAAATGATATTAGAAACCTCAGTATCATTTTTGAAGACCTATCCATAAATACCCCACACGCATGGGTTTGATGAAAAAAAAAAAATTTGAGTTTCAGTTCTAAGTATGGGGACCCCCAAAATTTATTGCTTTTTTCTATTTTTGTGTGAAAATCTTAATGCGGTTCACAGAATACATCTACTTACAAAGTTTCAACAGTATAGCTCTTATAGTTTCGGAAAAAAGTGGCTGTGACAGACAGACAGACAGACAGACAGACAGACATGACGAATCTATAAGGGTTCCGTTTTTTGCCATTTGGCTACGGAACCCTAAAAAGACATCATGAGAAAACCCGCATGTCTCTAGACCCAAAAATTCCAAGACACGTGACATCCACTAACCTGCACCGGGCCCACGTAGTGAATTATGGCCCATTCCTTCTCCCTGAGAGGAGGCCCGAGTCCTAGCTGTGGAAACATTATAAGGCTGAATATAATCAAGAATAATTTTAAGTTAATTATTAATTTTCGTAAATATTCGTAAATAAGGCAAAATTTCTTCACTATATTTATAGTGTGTTTATGTGTGAGGAGACGGGTAACTCATGTTTATGAGTCTAGAAATGCAAGTTAAATGTCGAATTTCATCGAAAATCTTCTAGATTTCAATTACGACACCACGACAACCTGCACACAATTCTACTGTAAAATCCATAATGAAAAACTGACTAATACTTTGTCTAACCTGGGAATTGAGTGATGGACCGAATGCTCAGCAATTACACTTATGACAAATATACTAAGGAGGAAGAAATAAAAAAATATTAATTTGTACCTCGTTAAACGTTGGTAACATCCTTATTAATTTCCATGCAAAAGACGCACGTACTAAGAGGAAAGTTTTTTTATAAAAAAATAATTAAATGAGCGCTACTTTGAAAACTTTATAATGCTTTATTAAAATACATTTTAACTGACATGCATTTTTATTTATAGCTTTCACAGTAAAATGACTAAGTTTGAAGTAGTTTAGCAACATTTACTGCATATTAAATCATTTATTTGAAAAGTTTTATACAATACGGCTTTAAACAATGTCATCGCCAGTGAGAGCTATTTAACAAAAAAAACAGTGATATAACTAATTCAATTTTGCAGAAAAGCTACTCGCAGTACAGTGAACACAAAGGAGCTTGTGTTCGTCAATTAGGCATGTTAAGGAGTTGTCAGCAACAGCAGGGACCCAGCTGGGTCTAGGCTAAGACTACTGGGGCCAGAGTTAGTTTCGAAAGACAGCTCGAGCCCCGGTATGAAGGCTAGAAAGAAAGGGGTGGGTCTTTTAGTCAGTAAGAGTCTGACACTATCTCCCGCTCTGCCCAAGAGCGGGGGTTGTCATTGCATGATTTTTCACACCATAAAAAAGGTATTGATGATTTAAGGTACGACACACGCCGATCTGGGTCCGTCGGTCTCCATGATTGTTATATGGAAACAAGACTTGTAGAGCTACACTTGATACACGACACGCGACACCATGCGACGTCATTCGTCGAACAAATTAGGCGTGATACGTGTGTGCGTCGGTCTAATGTAGTTACAGCTGTAGCCTTGGCTGGGAACTGCGTTTAGTACCTGATAATTTCGCATGGCGTAGCAGTTTGCTACGAAGTGCTACGCGAGAGTTGATCGTAGCATTTCGTAGCGATGATCTAAAGTCGGTATTTCCAAAAAAGATATATTGTCGGGCTTGACACAGTCACTCTTTTGTGTATGAAACAGTAATCGTGTGCGAAAGAACGTGCTTGTGAAGATGACTGAAGGAGACTGTTTTAACCATTTCTATTAAGTTATGTAGTAACCTGTATGCATGTGTTTATTTATAGCTATGTGTGCGTAAGTCCAGCCTTATAATGTCTGTATTTCTATGTTGCAAATCAGTGTGAGAATAAAATCTTAACAAGCAACACCTCTTTAAATTGTGCACTTGTCCTTACAAATAAAACCAAACCTTAACGCCTAAACAGAGACGATAAAGATCACGGGTTCCAGGCGTCAAGTCTGCTATTACAATAGTGTCAGAATGGTCTATCATTGATTTCATAATTGTTGATTTTGACCAGTTTTGGTAATCTACTAATATAATGGCGTCATTACGACTTTTCGATAGTCAACCACTGACATTCCATTGAAAGAAATGGCATAGAATGGTAATCTCGTACATAATGACAAACGCGTAATCTGCAAAAATTTTGACAGTTCCTTTGATCAGTGACCTACCATTACGACGTCATTGCGCAATTAGTGTTTTTAATAAGCTCGATATTGTCATTCTACCACAATTATACCTAATACAAGACCATTGACCGATCAATGATCAATCATTATGAATTAGCAGATGAGGAACTTTTAGCAAAATGACAATGGGATCGTTTTGGAATGACGAATTTATAATAAAAAAAGCAGATTTAGGCCCCAGGTTTTGTCGCTCTGATGGGAGTCGCACGCCCAATCGTGTACAGTCCTAACAGCGCCACGCGCAATAGAACTACCGTGTAAAAGGAGCTAATGACTAAAGGTAGAACTACACTGCTCACACGTGTGCCGGACACGCTGATCAAGACGCGTCGGTCTCCATACATTTTATATGGAAACTAGATTTGTAAAGCTACATTTTATACGCGCCACGCGACGTCTGCGTCGTTTTACGTAAAAATCAAGCGTGTTACACGTGTGCTTCGGTCTAATTTAGTTCTAGCTTAACTATAGTCAACATTTTTCTTATTCATATCAATTTTATACTTTACATTTTTTTTTACGGTGGGAAAATCATCTAATGACAACCCCCGGTCTGGGCGGAGCGGGAGATAGTGTCAGACTTTTACTAAATAAAAACCCACCTCATTCCTTCGTGCGTTCATACCGGGACTGAGCTATCTCTCGGAACTAACCCTGGCCCCAGAAGGCTTCGACCCTGCTGCCGGGTCCCTAAGATTTGGCTGACATCTCTTGGACTTGGGCTCGGTCCTGACGGTTCTCAGACGGTCGGACGGCGAGCTAACTATTGCTCACCGTTCACAAGCCCGCGCCTACGGTAGCTGGAAATCGGGATCGAGATCCCGGCGGCTGAGACCTGAGAGCCGGTCCTTCGCGCGAGTTTGGGTTTAACTTCCTGAACTACTTTCCTCGAATCTCTTCCTGAAAAGTTACATAAACAGGGTTAAGTACCATTACCTTAAACGCTTCGGAAATACCCCAATTAAATTGAATATTTGTTGTTCTCAAACCTTGAAAACAAATAAATTAATATAATAACTCAATTATTCACTTAAACTAGGCAGGTAACTGAAGGATCTGCCTACGCTTTTGGAGAAATCCTGTTTTTTTATCTTCACACTTCATAAAATTGGGTCATCAAGGCCCTAACAGAATCATATAAGCTATATTCGTTGTTTTTGACAGATGAAACACGTATAACATGTCAAAAAACCAATTTTATTACATAAAATATATTTTTGGTAATGGATAATACCCATTTGCAACCCTATTAACCCATGAAATCGAGAGAACACATAATATGTTTGTAAATTGCTGGATTAACGACTCTGTTCTGATATGAAAGCTTTATCTACATCATCATAATCATCATCATCATCTTCCTGTCCTTGTCCCATTTTACGAGTACTTGGGGTCGATGCAACACGTTTTTTTTCTTTCATTCTATCCTCTCAGACGTCATGTTATCACTAGTTGGAGTAATGATCCTCCTCTGCCGTTAAAACTTTGTCTGCAGGCAATCAGAATTATTTTCGCATTTTACTTGAGGTCGGCGCAACACGATTTTTCTTTCATTTTATCCTGTCAGAATTCACGCTATCACTAACTGGAATCACGCTGTTCTACTGTGATTTATCTTTAGACAAATAGGTAGGACAGAGTACTCTTTGTAGGTATAGCTACCTATAAAGAGTACTCTATAATCTTAAAGCGAAGCCCCAAATTAGAAGGTCCTCCTTCATCATAGGTGCATTTACAACTACATTACTTCTCGTCATCGTGTTTTGTATAAACTTACCTATAAATTGCATTGAGAGATAAACTTAAGCTTGCTATTGCAAAACTTTAGTCCCCATACATAAAAATAGGTTGCGGTTAGTTTATAACTGCAAATAACTGCCAGCTATCTTGACCTAACACAAGAACAACTTAATAAACTCGAGCGGCTTCAAAACTTTTGCCTAGGGTTCATAGACAGCATTATTTTAGTTTTTAGTATATGTGAACCAATGTGTCTAGTATTTGTAAAGAATCTATGTAAGTACATCATAAAAAAATCACAAAGTTATAAGCTTGATATGTCAGCAAAAATACATAGTCACCGGGCCATCCAGGTAACTGAGAGGTTGTTTTGCATTTGCACCGCTCCTAATACCTGCTATAATCTTCCGTGACCTGTGTTTTACTTAGTGTCGGTGGTGTCCAACTTGTGACCTTTTTGAACCTTTGTGACCATAGTGTAAAAACTATTATTTATAACTTCTAAACTATTGTTGTATAATCGTACCACGAAAATTTGATCATGTTTCTAACTTTCGTGTGAAGCTCAAGTGGTTGCCAATTTGTCTTCGCCGAAATGCTCATATTCTTTCCATTTTATACAGTGCAAACTTTTCTCCTTTTGCCCCTCTTTACCTCAAGAATCGTTTTCAGTTTCTTTGCGATTCCCATTCGAAATCTCTTAGGTCATCAGACTTACGACTTAAAAATGCTATTGCATTCTACAACTTTATTGGATAAATCCTTTGCTGTTCAGGCTGCTCGTCTGTGGAATGCTTTGGCAGATCCTATAAAACGTGCTCAATCGTTCCTATATTCAGAAGACTTATTAGAGAACACACCACAAAGTCTCTGTGATTATCAAAAGTCACCTTTTTCTTTTATTATCTATATTTTTGGTATGTATCTATTTTATAGCATCTGTATATATGTATTTGTGAATCTATTATAGCATATTATTGTAATAAGTTTTGGTATTTATTGTCAAACCAATGACAGCCCCGTATGCGTATTCCATTCTATGCAAGGCCAGAACGCAAGGGTGTGGAAACTAGTCGGACACACGTGGAAGTTGGAAGTTGAGTCCAAAGAGCCCAACGCCCCTTTATTTGATGCTTTTACACCCCAAAAAAAGGTATAACCACCAGAAAAGAATTGCACAAGTACCAGTTTGTCTTTACAAGCTCTTTAATCCAAACGCTCCTGTATCTCACACATCGAGAACCCAGGTATCCTCAGTAACACCTAGCCGCTACTGGCTTTCTTTGAGGAGCTGGTGTAGATCGAACACATTTATCCCACCCATACGCATACTACGCGCTTTAGACGTGAACTTTCGGACAACAGACCGACTGCGACATACAATACAATACACCCCCTCCTTACGTCGTTTCTTCTTAATGCTGAGGGTCGTGACCTCGACGAATAACTTTCTTGTGGTCCATATTTCGCCATTTTATTCTATTTTCAGCGATGTAGAAGGCGTCGCAGACTGTGGTCTCCAGTGTAGCACGGATTTGGTATGACCAACGCAACGTATCGAACTCCTGCCCCTGAGTCTTTTCCCATCTACTTTTTCGGTCAGTAATAACAATACAACACTCCTGCAAAAATAAAGATATTTAGGGTGTAAGACAGCCCTCCATAAACTTGAAGGGCTTGCTCAGAAGACGAAACTGAACAACCTTCCAAAAGACTTCTTTTAGTAAATAAAAAAAAATCAGCCTCACCATACAAAATTAAAAACTTGATTGGACAGTTTGTAAGGAGAAGCCGTTTTTTTTTTGTTACCTGAAAAAAAAAACCCTTAAATTTTTTATAGGGCTATTCTTTACAACCTGTACAATATAAACTTGTTTACTTGCTTATATTTAGTCCACTTCATTGTCATGAAAGTCTTCTCTAAATTCAGAACACAACGTTCCTAATTTACATAATGACAACCTTATAAATACGAGTTTCACATAAAACAAAAGACACGGATCACTCTTTTGGTCCACTGACAATTAATTTTATTTTGTGTCCACGCAGGTAACCTAATTAAAAATATACAGGTTACGCTGTAATTAGTGCGGGGAAAAGGTTAATTTTGTGAAAAAGTACGCAAGCACCTACTTTCAGATCTTTTGATGTATGTAGCTGTTTAATGTAATCAAGTAATTATGCAGTGAAGTAGGTACCGACCTTTATTTGTCTGCCAATACTTTTTTTTTATACTTCTAGGAATCTGAACTGCTTAATCCAACTCTTCAACAAAACTTAAGACTGGCTATTTAGCCAAACCACAAACACACACACACACATGGACAAACCAC
The DNA here is from genome assembly GCA_929112965.1 of Mythimna albipuncta. Taxonomy (NCBI): domain Eukaryota; kingdom Metazoa; phylum Arthropoda; class Insecta; order Lepidoptera; family Noctuidae; genus Mythimna; species Mythimna albipuncta. Next base: position 18,608,906 of record OV815969.1, read on the forward strand.
ATACAAACCATAATACACATGGCCAGAATGTGAATTCAGAAGATTTTGTTTTATTTCTTATCAATCAAAGCACATTTAACAACAAACCGAGTATTTCATAGTTTTTTAGAAACATAGGTTTACTAAGGATATCATTATGCTTTCAACAAACTTATTTGAGTAGATTATTAGAAATGGAACACCATCGTTACCTTCAACCTTCACAAATAGTTACGAAAAATTTAGACAGACCCTTTGAAACCAGAAGAGACATTGTAAGCAATAAGGAAAACCATTAATTTGCAGCCAAGCTAACCAAGGAGGGTAAGTATATCTGTTAACTAAAACCTACGTGCTACATCGAATTGCCGATATATTCTTATTAAGAAAAACAAAAGAGCCACCCAATCCCACAGGGCAATCGTTACCTGCTCCGAATACAATAAAATCTGATGGTGTTCTGTTTAATCAGAGTAAAAGGATTTACCGTATGTTACGTGCTGCTTACACCGCATATTCTGTTAGCATAATTAAAGGAAAACCATCAAGAGGTCAAGATGTTGCTGTAGATTTGCATGAAAATGGTTAAAATAATGTGTATGCAAATTTTTTGGGATGGAAAATACCTGTTGAAAGTACCAATCTATAAGTAAAGGTACATATGGTTATTGCAGATGTACCCCAGCACCGAAAGAAAACTAATGTGGAGCCATTTGACTTAGAGTGATAGTTCTGATAATTTACTGATAAAAATTCGGTACATAAAATACCTTTGTTTTTCGGTGGGTATTCATCAAATGACTCCACCCGCTCTGAGTGGAGTGAGTGTTAGAGTTTTACTGACTTAAACTCTATATTTCCTAAGTTTCTCTTTGAAGAGCTACGTTTCGGAGACCCCGCAACTCTAGCAGGCATCGCCACTGGACAGCTCTTGTTCTTTGTCTGACGGGCTTGGTCCTTATCGATCGGTACCACTACTCATTGCTCACCGTCCGCAGGCACACGCCTGGGGTGGACGAGATGTCTTCCCCCTCACGCTTTCTACCACCGATGCCTATAACCTGGACACAATCTGAGAAAAATGGTACAAAAGAGAGAAGGCCTAAATTCAGAAGCGCCATTCAGGGCTCCCAATGTTGATGACGATGATCATTATGATAAATTTGAGCATGAAGCTCTTAATAAATAAATTATACTTATTACATCGTTGTTTAAGACCTTTCAAACTGCATTTGCTATGTCACATGGGGCCTCGTGTCTCCTAGATCTCCCATCCAGTCCAATCCAGTCCAGTCCAGAGTCTTGCAGTTCAAAGTTTTAGAAAATGTCTCGGAACTATTTAACCTACATTTAATTTTATCATCGCCATCGTTATTTCACTTGTAAGATATCCACGACTGGACATTAGCCTCTCTTATATATATATAATCTTCTTATATATATTTAAATCCCATCGACCATCTGCTCTGCGAGCAACGACTCTTACCCACTGCCAGTTAAGTTTGGCGAATTCAAATATTTATATTTATTGTAATAAATCTAATGCCTGAATTTATTTGAGGCAACGGTGCTCACGCTCCAGCCGCCACCAGGATTCCGGCCGCTGCAGGCGTGGGCTTGCGGATGGCGAACAATGGGTAGATCGCTGTCCGACCATCCTATAACCGTCCAGCCCGAGCCCAAGTCGTCGACGGCGCGTACTGTTCCCGGGTGCTTCAAAGAGTTGTCAGCAACCGTAGGAGCAAATCCAACTGGGGCCAAGGATTTGCTTCTGAAAGGCAGGCTAGGCCCTAGTATGAAAGGCAACGAAGGAACGGGGTGGGTTTTTCAGTCAGTAAAAGTCTGACACTATCTCTTGTTCCGTCCAAGTGCGGGGAATGTCATTTGGATGACATTTATACAACAACAAAAAAAATATGAATCTATTTTATTAAAATTTCACTCAATATTTCCACCCACATTTATCTACATGATAATGTGCGTAGAAACTACTGCGGCAGGTAATGCAAAATATTTACCTGGCTTAGCAAGCATCGAAGCGTAGTTGTCAGGGTACAAATAATTATTAATTAACGCTAATTTTGTTGTTAGTTAATTAGTAATCTGTGTTTAGCTTATATATTAATTAACTGATTGTGGTGATTTGCAGGCTGAGTGGGATGAGTGTCGTGTCATATTGTGTTAAATATAGAAGAAGAGGAAAATTTAAAGAGCTTTTTTTGAGGAGTGAAATAATTTGAATGTTCAATTCATACTAGCGAAAAAGCTTTAAGACATAATAAAGTTTTTTTTTTAAATCTCATCAAATTACATCTCTCGCTCTAGGATGGAGTGAGAGGGAGGCGTTAGATTTTTACTGACTAAAACCAACCTGTGTCCTTTAGTTGCCCTTTGCGTTAAGCCAGATTAACTCACTCAAACATTCCCCAAAATTGTAAAAGCCACTGTAGCGACATCTATGACGTCATATAGAAACTTATTACGAAATCCTGCATCGCGCAATTAGAGTTCTCCGCGCAATGTGAACATGTTCAACAGCCATTTATTTAGAGCTTAATTTTTAGAAATCAGAAATCAGAGACGTTTATTTCAAATACAGGACTTTTGAATTGTCAAAATGTCGGTCAGTCAAACAAGTAAAGCTAAATTGCACGTTACAAAGCATAGATTTCTATGGAGAAGAAACCTCATACTGCAAAAGAGAGCCATCCGGGCTACTTACAAAGTGGCTCCTCGCAAGCCCCTTCATTATGGGCAAATGCCCAAAACAGACAAAACTCCCTGCTGATCAGAGGACCCTTATTTTAATTTTATTTTTCGATAGGAAAAATCATCCAATGACAACCCCCGCTCTTGGGCGGAGCGGGAGATAGTGTCAGACTCTTACTGACTAAAAATCCATCCCGTTACTTCATGCTTTCATACCGGGGCTCGAGCGCCCTTTCGCATAATCCTGGCCCCAATAGGCTTCGACCCGGCTGGGCCCCTGCTGTTGGTGACAACTCCTTGAGGCAGAGGACCATCGCTTTCAACGTATATGGGACTTTACACTCTGTTCCGCATACTTCTAAACCACATTACATAATTATGGTATGATATGTACCTACTGATAATGAAATGAATTATTTTTCAACGAATTAAAAATAACATTCCATCTCAAAAACCGCCCGTCACGAATCACCGGAACCGAAAACCTTACCAACTCGATTAGGATAATTGTAATACGATTATACAATTCGAAGTAAGACTTAAACAGATTTATCTTTTCCCCGTCGGAGAACTCAATATTCAATCATTCGAGTAAAGTCACTGGCCGCAGCTATAGACATTTATTCAGAGTGAATTTTTGAGGCAGGGCAATAACAGTAGGTTTTTATCTTTAGCGATGTAACTACGAGATTGCCCTTATGGTAAATGCTACAGGGTAGCGTCCACCGTAGGCTTGTGGACGGCGAGCAATGGGTAACTCGCCGTCCGTCCGTCCGGTAACCGTCCAGACCGAGCCCGAGACGTCGACGGCGCACATATAACCCGTAAGTCGAGGCCATTACCACTCGGCCACCACTACTCTTGCATCCTTGCTTATCATTACTTTATGCAAGAGACGACGAAATAACATCAGTGAATATAGAGAATAAAAAACTCTCCTCAAAAAAGAATTAAACCGACTTCAATGTAAAAAAAAAAGTTTTTTTTTTTACATTGAAGTCGGTTTAATTTATTTTTTTTTTACAAAAAAATATAATCTACTTCGAAGTTAAAAAAACACTGAAAAGTAAAAAATTACTTTAATTTCGGAAGTCGGTGTTAAATATAAGTATTTTTTTTGTAAAAAGTTTTTTATTTTACACTTTTTAGTTATGGTACCACCACTAAAAAGTACCCTTCAGCCAAACTAAAATACCTTATAATCGGAGTGCATCTCATAACGTTTCTAATAATCCCAAACACGGTTAGGTTACATTAATTTACCTTCCGGCTTCATCATCAGATCACTTCGATACAACCCCTCCCCCTTTTCTTTCAGTCAGTCATCGACTAAGTACACGTATAAACAAAGCAATTTTACTTGCTATGACAATTCTACTGTGATCCTATGAGGAGTTCTGTGCCATATCTTTGAAGTTCATGATCAGATCATAACAATATTTCTATGGGACCAACTTGGAAGCATAACTATTCAATCAAAGAAAAAAAATTAAAATCGGTTCTCAATTGACCGAGATATCGGTGAACATATGTACATCAAAAAAAATACATTCAGCCGAACATAGAACCTCCCCTTTTCGAAGTCGGTTAAAAATATAGATGTCATCAAGAAACATTCCTAAAGAGAAAAGTAAAAACATAATCTAACCTAATAAACGGGATTTACTTGGTCTTGCTTGCTACGTTTTCAGTATTTTATGCTGAAGTCGATTTTGAATTATGGAAACTAAACTCATTCGAGGATGTTCATTAATTGTGTGTACTTAGTGCGTACAGCTAAGAAGTGGAATTTCCGTAGCAGTCTGTTTTTCCTGATACCTGTAACCATGGTGAGTCAAAAGTAAATTGGTTACTTTTTTATTAATTGATACAAACTAGTGCTTGACTGCGATCCCACCTGATAGTAAGCAGTGATGCAATCCCGGATGGTGAGGCGCACTAGTTTATGAGCCACTCTTGTCTTGAAGACATTCAAATCATAATCGGGCGTGAAGACCGCAGCAGGCAGATTTGAAGCTTTTAGGTAAGCGCGCTCCATTTTCAACCATATAGTCGCTTTTCATCAGGTGAGATAATGGTCAAGCGCGAGCCAATCAACAATAAATAAAAATAATTGCGAGCTTGACAATGTATTTTAATTTCTCTGTAGTTTTCTCCGCATTAGATGAAAATGACACGTATGTAAAACAAAAAAAAATCAAGCTTACTAAGCTACCTCTCATAATTAAAAATTACAAAAAACATATTTATGTTTTTGTTTTAAATATAAGAGAGGAAAATCACGGCGTAGTCCTCACCAGACATATGGACGGCGAAAACGTTAAGTCATTATCAGTAACTTTTTTTTATGGTGGGAAAAATTATCCCCGCTCTTGGGCGGAGTGGGAGATAGTGTCAGACTCTTACTGACTAAAAGCCCAACCCGTTCCTTCTAGCCTTCATACCAGGGCTCGAGTTAACCCTTTCGAATAACCCTGGCCCTAGTAGGCTTCGACCCGGCTGGGCCCCTGCTGCTGCTGACAACTCCTTGAGGCGCACGGAAACAGTGCGCGCCGTCGACGACTTGGGCTCGGTCCGGACAGTTACCGGACAGCCGGACGGCGAGCTACCCATTGCTCACTGTCCGTAAGCACGCGCCTACGGTGGCCGGAAATCGGGATAGGAATCCCGGCGGCGGCGGCAAGAGCGCCATTGCCTGATGCGGTCGGCCTCTTCCTTTGCGAGCATTACTGCTTGGCAGAAGTCGGCGACCGCCTGCCACTGCTTCTCGCTCCGGACCATAGCCTCAACCAAGGCCCAGCGCGAGAAGTCTACGCCGCCGATCGCCCCCACGAGGACACGGCACACGACACACCTCGACTGTGTGCTCCACCGTGTCCTCCAGGCATTCCGCACAGTGGCGACACCCGGGCGTCACTTCCGCACGAATCCGGGGCAGGAACCTCCCGAACGTGCCCTGTCCGGTGAGGACCAGCGTCATACGGAAGGTAAGGACGCAGTGATTATCAGTACCTAATTTATTACACATTTGCATTTAGATAAAAAAAAAAAATCGGAGCTAATCCTTTAATGCAAAGTTTCGTTAGGGTTTACATTTAATCCTATAGCTAGAAACAAAAAGCTTGCAATATTTATTATTTACTCGTCAAACCATATATTTTTTTAGGCGCAGTTCCTGGAACATTTGCCGATGTCAATACTGACATTTCATAGTTAGTAGGCAGTGAAGGCATAACTACTTGTCATACCTTTGAGAAAGAATGTTGGTAAGTCCAACATTTAGGCTTTTTTTTTCATTTTCAAGTTTGGGTCATGCAGAGAAAGAGATAGAGATGGAGTTACAGACTGTATAGTATACTCAGAGAGTTATAGACTGTATGGCACTATTTCGTTCCCACACTAGATCCATGATCTTAAGACGGCATGGTAGAGCCCCTGGGTACGCCACAATTGTGGCGGCAAGTCTCCTCTTTGAGGAGTATCTAGAGAGGCCACAGTGCCGTGGCGGTCGATTCGAGCGGAAGAAACGTCTGGATGCGCCATTTGTGCGAACCTCTAGAAGGATACGGTGGATACGGTGGACGTGTACTCTACTTGGCCAGGCCATGGTCCGAAGCAAAAAGGAATAGGAAACGGTCGAAGCAAAAATACGAGCGAAGGAAACAGCCATAATCGTGAGGAAACTGAGATCCTCAAGCTCCAGCCGGCTCCACAGGACACGCCCTTGGTGTCTGGAGTCGCGAAACCCAGTCACCGTAGGCGCGGATGTATTGGTAATGGGTAGTTCGCCTCTCGGCTGTCCAAGGACCAAGCAGGAATCAACGGTGTGTAATGCTCAACGCTGGCCTCAAAGGGATGTCAATAAAACCGTCAGGGCCTACTGTGGCCTCTGCCCGTTTATAAGGCCGCTGAAACTGTTACTGTGACCCTGGAACACAAAAGACAATTGAAGGATTTAAGTAAACATTTTTTCTTTATAAATATCTTATAAAACTAATAAATATTACAGCTTAACAATATAGGATATATGTAGGTAGGTAGGTAGGTAGTCAGTAGAAGTCGAACGCGTGCTCTCGCTCCAGTTGAGAGTCAAAAAATATGTCTTCTCTTTACTTTGCCAGACTTACACGTCAGAATATTGGGGATCTAGATTACATATTTTGATTCACCGTGTCCAAATGTACGAGACCCACTATTAACATCCTTATACTTTTAATTTGAGCAGCTATGTTGCTATTAGAATATTCATCATATAGTTATGGTGTACGGAACTTTATTGCTTTTGTAAATTTAGATATGAGGTCTCTATAGGTAAGAATCAACGAACGCCCACTGCCCCATCATAGAAAACATCCAAAAATAAAACTCAATTATTTCCCACACCTAAAACCCATAAAGAACCCTAAAATATAATGTTACAAAGTCACGCTTTGATACTCTTTCAAAGCCGTCCACTCAAACGGTTCTACGATCAATTAATCCATCCTGCGGTTGATCACCGATCTAGAATGACTAATGGATCACCACTTCAGAGATTAGCGATTTTAAATCTATTGCTATCAGCACTTGATTGGATACCTACGATTTTCCACAGAGCACGAAACGCTAGGTCTAGGCTGTCACTGTTAGAGGTGGCATCGAGTTATCATCATTATCTAGCTCCTGTCTCAGTTTATAAAAACGCAACACAAGTTTGGGAGGTATGTGAAACAGAGTGCGCTACAACCTCAGTTGAATAGTGAGGATCCGCCGACCAGACGGGTGTTATGTCTGGTGGGCAACTGCCCGATAGATGATTTTGGGCTGTCGTACCTATATACTTACTCGTAGATAGGTGCTCAAATCGCGCGGAGAAGTTAAATTGCGCGATGCAGGATATCGTATTTCTTCGTAGTTCTTATGTGGCGTCATAAATGTCGTTACAAAAGTATCCTCCGTTTGCTTACAAGATGGCACTACTAGCGAATAAGGTGAACTGTAAAAACGTGTTTTATCGTGATTAGTAGAAAACAGTAAAAAAAGTGGCGTCAAAGGCGAAACAGCGAATACTGCCGTGTTAGGAAGGTCTGTAATGTAGTAGGTACCTACAGAAAGGAAAGACGTCAAAAACAAAAAAAAAAACCATTGGTAAAACCATTTCTAGATTGTCTTGGGTACGCCATAATTATGGCGGTAAGTTTCCTCTTTGAAGAGTAATACCTATAATATTCCATAATATTCCACAATTATCACACAACGCCGTCTAGTCCCAAGCTAAGCAGAGCTTGTGTTATGGGTACTAGACAACTGATAAACATACTTATATATTTCTAAATATATACATATTATAGATAAATTACACCCAGACACAGAAAAAATGATTATGCTTATCTCATAAACATTTGTCCTGGGTGGGAATCGAACCCACGACCTCCGGCATAGCAGTCAGGGTCACTAACCACTAGACCAACAGGCCAGTCAAAAGAGTGGCTGGAAGGACGTTACGGAGTCCTCACCACCCGCGTGACGCAGGTCCTCACCGGACATGGTAAATCCGGAAAGTTCCTGTACCGGATTCGTGTGAAAGAAACGCCCAGGTCACCATTATGTGGAGCATACGCTGGAGGTGTGCCCCGCATTAGTAGAGCACCGCCGTGCCCTCGTGGGAGCGGTCGCCTCCTCCTGCGAAGCAGTAGATAATGCTAATGAAAGAGGCGGCCGCACGTGTGAGGTCTTCCTCACGCCCTAGCCACCACAAGCGTGGGCTTGCGGAAGCATATTGTTCTACGTGTGCCTCGAACGTAGGGGCCCAGCTGGCTATCCAGCTGGCCCATTAGCCCTACTGGGGCCATGGGTTCGCTTCCTTATATAATTTTATCGTATCCATCGTCTATTTTTATCTTCCCATTCTATCATAGCCATCCATCTACGAGTATATTCAACGTGACGTGATAGCCCGTGAGTCAAGTTTAATTATATCTATTACTAGCTTTTGCCCGCCACTTCGTCCGCGTACATCAAATATAGCCTATTCAGGAATAAATCAGCTTTTTATCAGTGAAAAAATTTTAGCAATCGGACCAGTATTTCCAGAGATATACCTCTTACAAACGAAAAAAAACTTAAAAACAAAAAAAAACTTTACCTCTTTATAGGTACCTATTAGTGTAGATAGTCAGAACTTAAGCACAGCGCGATTGCGCAGCCTCAATTAATACCTTTTCGTTCACCTGCAACCTTGGTGACCTGAACAAGGTTGGTTAACTTACCATAGGCAGAAAGTAAAGCAATTAGTAGGTACCTATCCCTGTCATTTGACAAAGTGGGATTTGGAACGCCGCTCTCTCTTGTTCCGTGGTCTGTGTACTCTTCACGCAAGTGGTTTCATTTTAAAGTCATGTCAAAGATATTAGATGTGTGGGCAGCTAAGTACTTGAAAGGGTACCTATCGAAAAACAATACAGGTAAGTGTAGTGGTCAGAAGGGGTTTAATACGGAATAGCGTGGGCAAAAAATGTAGCTACCGTTTCGGAGGTACCTATCTATCAACAAGCTTATTTTTCATTCAGTTTCCGATAAGTAGGTACCCCAAAACCCCGTTGAGGAGAAAAGTGTAACAGATAAACCACAACTATTTTAACCAATGGTTTTGTCAAAGTTTATAATACCTATATACCTAATCGCAACAAGCTATAGGTACAGGGAGGTGAATAACAACTTGCTTTAGCAGTTCCCCTATATTTTTACTATAATTTGTCTAAAAAGTCAAACGACTTGGGTACCTATTTCAAATAAAGTAAAATTATACCTAATCTTTCGCTCCATCAGATTTGTTTACCTATACCTACCATAAACGGAATACGCTAGACAATTTGACATCATTTATTATTCCTCAGAAATGTTAATAAAAATAAAATACCTCTATTAAAATTATAAAAAACTATTTAAATTCCCAAGTCGTGTGACTTTTTTATAAAGATAAACTCAGGAAAAAAACTGTTTATCAGAATTTAGAAAACTTATCGCTAACGCTATGGCTAACGCCATCTAGATTTAACTTTTGGAAGCTCAATGGAGTTTAAGGTTAGCTTTTTATCCGTTTTCTTAATTTAAGAAAACTCTAATATCTCACTCACTTTATCACTTATAATCAGTTTCGTTACCTACATTGCATTGTACTAACGTCTAATCTTAATAAAAATATTATTAAAAATAAATAAACAATGCAAATCAAATTATGCTTTGGCAACACTACACAAAATTGTCAATGTCAAAAAAACGTCAAGTTGTTCCTAAATTCAAATTGAAGAAAGAACGCAACGGATTCTCTTATTTGTTTTCGCATTTGAATAATTTACTTAAATTAAAAACTATGGATAATTTAATTAAACCTCTGTTAGAGAAATATCCGAAACATTATGTTGAAAAACAAAAGAGTCCAACTTACATAGAAATGTACACAAAAAGTAACAGAGATATTTTATTAGTTTGTAAGAAGGTAAACATCAATTTATTTTAATGATTATGTGTTTAAATATGAATTTAAGTGTAAATAGAAAGTGTTATTGCTTTCAGACCAAACAATCTTCGTATGTTACGGAAACCATTGGAAAAGACAATAGAAATGAGGCTGGTAAGTGACACCATTATTTTGATAAAAAGAATAATCTATAATGTACATACATTGATGAATAATATCAACAATAATTAATTATTTATCGGGCTCCAATAAGTTCATCTTGAATATTTTGTTTTAAGAAATTTCTTTGTCTAACATTAGAAGGAATTTGTTAAATTTTAAATATTTAAGTAAGTACTTATTTTTCTAAAATACTTAAATCATAAATATAGAGCAGTTAATGCTATTGACTGACTTGTTGCTAAATTTTTTTTCCTGGTTGTATCTGCAATCACCATTAGCTTTAATTCATTAAACCCCAAGCGAACGCCGGCGTTCGCGCACCTATTGTCTTTCAATTGTGTCTGTAATTATCACAATTGAAAGGTTAAGCGGATGCACTATATGTAATGGCAGTTCGAGTGAGCCCTCCAGTGCGGACATCTTCTAATTGGCTATATTTATTTATATACCTGTAACATCTTTACATTTTAATAACTTAAATATCTATTTTACAGAGGAACTCGAACTTACGGGATCTCCACTTAAGCTGGATTTAAGTCTGCACACAATATTAGATGACACAATGATCACAGATGAGCCTCAGTTATGGACCAAGGAGGAAGCTACTCATGTTCCCATTTCTCTGGATACTGCAAGGTAAAGACAATGATTTTAATTCATTAACCTTTCAATCGTGATAATTACAGACATAATTGAAAGACAATAGGTGCGCGAACGCCGGCGTTCGCTTGGGGTTTAATGAAATAAACCCCAAGTGAACGCTGGCGTTCGCGCACCTATAGTCTTTCTATTGTGTCTGTAATTATCACAATTGAAAGGTTAATTGATACAATTTTTTGGCGCAAACATGAGACATGCAATGTTAGTTTTCTGTTTTTGTTATAATTAGTATAAGTTTCAACATGATTTTTCTACACTGTGTGTAAAAAAACCAACATGTTTAAGCACCAAATAAAATATATATATTTTTTTCTTTTTGATATTTCTATCTATCAGAGACTAATTTCCATACTTAATCATTGGTTGGCCATGGTGGCCAAACCTTTGGCTTATTCCAACCAGATTATTATAATTGATACTTACTGTTTTGTGACAGTATAAACTAGTTGTAAAATATTTAATGTAGAATTCTCACAGCTAAAATAAAATATTGAGAATAATCAATATTTTATTCTGATGAACTCTAGATTTGATGAATATACAATAATTATGTAACTTAGTATGTATGCACAATCCGAATCAGTTTAGGTATTTCTTTATTCTATAATCCAAAATAATTTTAGGACAAAAGCCTATTTTGATAAATTCTTGATAAATCTTGACTATCACTAAAGTGTTACTGTGTGCACACTTAATACCAATACAGAAGTGCATTATAATCAAATAATATTATTTGCTTATGATGAGGATAAGTAATTTCATAAAAATACTACCTGGGATCAATAAGGGTGTGTATATATTATTTCAATTAAAAGTTGTGTAATGAAACATAATAAATTGTATGTTGACCTAACCTCTATATGATGCTTATATAAACTAATATTTTTAAGAACAAAGATTAATAGTGTTGTTTGGTACAGACATGGAAGCAAACAAAAAAATCTCTCAATCTGTTTTAATGTAACAAAAGCCACAAGCAAAAACAAGAATCTTAATAAGTTAAACAATCAACCAATTTCACATTTTCCAGAGAAATAGCCAACTTGTACAACAAGAACCGTGACCAAGTAACTGCAGAGGATGCCGTACCACTGTGGATACTAACCAACCCGCTTGAAGATAATAAGCCGTTACTGCTCACCGTTCAATCAGATAGTACTCACCTGGCTAGAGGTCTAGTCATGTATGATAGCAGTACGAACCAGGATGACGTTGATTTGGATTTATTAGTTGAAGATTATGCTAATCAGGAAGGAGTGACTGCTGATATGGTAAGGTTTATTTTTTCAACTTTACATGCATTACTAGAAGGTCGGTACTTGATCAATGACCTGGTGAAGGTGACAAGCACAGAATAGGTCTTTGCACAGATGCTTGGGGGTGATGCTTTTCATGAGGTGGGGAATCATCAAATTACTAATTTTATTATTAATTATTTACTCGGGGCTCAATGCCGTACCACTGTGGATACTAACCAACCCGCTTGAAGATAATAAGCTGTTACTGCTCACGGTGCAATCTGATAGTACACACTTGGCTAGAGGTCTAGTCATGTATGATAGCAGTATGAACCAGGATGACGTTGATTTGGATTTATTAGTTGAAAATTATGCTAATCAGGAAAGAGTGACTGCTGATATGGTAAGGTTTATTTTTTCAACCTTACATGCATTACTAGAAGGTCGGTACTTGATCAATGACCTCGTGAATGTGGAAAGCACAGAATATGTGACCCTTTCTTGAGATGGGAATTCATCAAATGACTTTTTTTTTTATTATTTATTCATTTATTAGAGCAGTGGTGGCCGAGTGGTAACAACCCCGACTTAAGAGTTGTAGGTCGCGGAGTCAAACCCAGCCAGTCGCATTACCTTGTGTAATTTATTTCATCATCACTGCTCTCAAAACGGTGAAGGAAATCGTGAGGAAACCGACATGTCTTAGAACCAAAAAATTCGATGACGTGACATCCACCAACCCGCACTGGGCCCGCGTGGTGGATTACGGCCTATTCCCTCTCCTAGAGAGGAGGCCTGAGTCCCAACAGTGGGAACATTATAGGGCCGACCATACTATGCTATGCTTATTCATTTACGTACACACAAACAGTTGAATATGAAATTAGCAAATACAGATAAAGGAGCACAAAGGTACTCATGTGGAGCTATAATTTTCAGATCTCAACACTAGTGGACTGCAAATACTTAATCTCAGGCATTTCGTACGGCTCCCACAATACTGATGAGTTAGTCAATGCACCACATGGAGGCATCACAGAGTTGCGCTGTGAATGGACAGGAAAGACGCTGCATACCCCGTTTATAAGCTGTAAAGTTAATTTTGTGAGTATATTATTTGCTTATGAATCCAGTTTTGCCAAGGGCTTACCAAAAAAGTGTTACCCAGTTACTTTTTTTTTTTGTTTTGCAGAAAAGGGCTATTCGTTCAATTTATAAATTAAGTCCCAGATACTCCCTCAGAGATAAATTTAAAAATATTAATATTTTGACTGTGCCATCTCAGTATATCTATGAAAATATTTTGTATGTTCATAAAAATAAAAACATGTTTAAAAAATACAGTGACATTCACAACGTTAATACTAGGAACAAACACAAGTTAGTGGTTCCTGCCACCAGGCTCAAAAAAATAGGACGCTCATTTAGATGCCAAAGTATACATTTTTATAATAAGCTTCCCAGTCCTATTCAGGAACTTAGCATTAATAAATTCAAAATATTTGTAAAGCGAAAACTTTGCCAAAAGGCTTTTTATTCTGTAAAAGAGTATCTCGAGGATAAAACGGCTTGGGATTGACCTGCTCCAGTACCTACTCACTATAATTATTATCATTTGAATGTTTTTTTGTTTTAACTGCCTTTTTTATTGACGATTGTTGTTTTACAATTATGATATTGTATATATATAAATATATATCTTATTATTATTTTTTTACAATTATGACATGTTTATTTTTACTATTTGACTGATTTTTTTATATACTTTTTTTTACAATTTGCAATATTTACACTTTTGTAAATTTTATTATTGTGAATGTGAGAACTATGTGGATTACTCTTTCGTTTCTTTTATATTCACATGATGTCTGGCAGTTTTGAGTATTTGATGTGGCCTACCCAAATGTCCTTTCTTTGGCATTGTTCGTCAGGTCGTTGAGCTCCTTAGTAGTCCTGAGTTGAGCTACACGCATATTGACAAATGCTTGCACTGACTGGACAGGTCCACTTAAAACTGTGTGGTTCTTTCTTCAAAAGACCATCTCAGGCTCAATCTGCATGGTTCTCATATGATTTGACCATTACATGTTTTGCTGTATGGACTTTAAAAGAGACTTTGACCCCTGAGTTTGTTTCGGTGTTTCTTCTCAGGGTAGTCAGCTAGGAAACACCGGCCTCATCTAGCATTATTTGACGACAAAAAAAAAAAATTGACGTGTAAAAGTGTTTTTATAAAACCTACTTGCAAAATAAAGATCGTTTATCGTTTATCACTGGGTTGTGGAATTGTCAGACAAGCTGTTGCTCCATATAAAATGCCTTTTTTTGGTTTTGGTTAATTTGAATAAAAGCTAGGCAGTAATAGTAAATAAAAAGCCTCAAGTACCTCAAGTCTATACTGCTCATTTTTTTATCTTCATGAAACAAAATGTAGGCAACCGATAGAGATAACTCATATTTTCGTCAATTGCTGCAATATTTGAATTAACATTACTTTGAAAAATTCACGGATGGCACAGTGTTTGTGCGGCTGGGTGGCACGATTCCAACACAGACCAAATATTTGTATGGCGTACATAAGATTTTCCGGGACTTTCTGTCTTGTATACACAATAGTGTAGATGTTTGTGCACTTATCCACGAAACAAGAGTCATTCCTAGTGTGGACCAAAAACCAAGCCAAACCACCAAGATTCCGCCAACGCAATTCTACCATTGGACAACCCGACATACGGCGAATATTCACCCTTACGTTGTTGAAACCTCTACAGTCCGGACTAAGCGTTTCGTCTCGTTGTTTTACCGCGTACGTCGAAGGACTAGAACAGTTTGCCTTCTGCGGTCTTCCCGTCCGATTATAACTTGGGTGTCTTCAAGGCTAGAGTGAATAGGTTCTTAATAAACTAGTGCGCCTCACCATCAAAGATTGCATCGCTACTTACCATTAGGTGAGATCGCAGTCAAGCACTAGTTTACATCAAATAAAAAAAAAACTGAAATTGTAGATAGTAATACACTCAAAAAGATGTAACTAATTTACTTCTTTTAAATAATAAAAAAAAATAATGCGACACCATATCTACTAAATGTAACACCAAAGGGTATTTTTATATTTATTGCATTTTGCAGGAACAAGAAATCATAGTGGGTCACCTAGCCAGTCCGTGTAATGCAATCTGGAGGTCTGTGTGTGCGTTACATAATATGAACCAGCTGCTAGTAGATATGACTGCTGCAGGTTTTGCCTCGGTAAATCTGGAAACGGCTATAATCAGGTAAAGCACAATATACAGTATGTTAACTAACAGAGGGCGTTCCCGTTAACCCGCAATAGTAAAGCATCCATACATGCTAAAAAAAATATTACCATTTGAAAACAAAATATTTTTTATTTTTTTAATATTAAAATATTCAATAAAAATGTTAAATGGACATGTAAAAGAAACACTCTGTATACGCGTACTTAATGGACGGCAACGTCGCAATTTATTATTTATTATTACGCGGCGATCTTAGATCTAACCGCCGCCCCGCCCCCTGCTCCCGAATATCCACAATTTAATTTTATTCGGAAGTAATCTCACGCGCTGACCGGACGTGCATTATTTTCGAATTGCAACAGCTTGCGTCATTCTTGTGACAAAAATGCCGCGTTATCAGTTCAGTGCTCAGGAGTATGTGAACATGGTGCTCATTTATGCTGAGTGCCATTATGATGGTGCACGTGCTCTGAGGATGTATGCTGAGAGGTACCCCAATGCTCATCAACCGCGGAATGCTCGTGTTATTGTGAGTGCCCTGGTGCGTATGCGTAACAATGAACCGGTAGTGCCGCGTCGTTCTGGTGGCCCCCGACCTGTGATCTCTGTGCGGCAGGAAGAGAACGTGCTAAGGCATTTTGAGGAGGAGCCGGGTTAAAGCACTAGAAGAGCCGGCCGCCTGTTAAACATGAGTCACGTCTCGGTCTTTAAAATCTTAAAAAAAGACAAGCAGCATCCGTACTCACTTCAAAAAGTGCAAGGTATGCTTAGTCCAGCTGACTTCGAGCGCCGGGTGACTTATTGCCAGTGGGCACTGCAGCGATGCGCGGAGGACACCCACTTCATTGAAAACGTCATATGGTCCGACGAAAGCCTATTTACGCGCAATGGCATGTGGAATCGGCGTGTATGCCATCACTGGGCAGAAAGAGGCCATAATCCGCGTGCTACTCGGCCATTAGGACATCAAATACGGTGGTCACTGAATGTGTGGGCTGGGATAAAGGGAAACAAAATAATAGGACCAGTCTTCATCCCAGGGACTCTAAACCGTGTGAGGTATCTCGCTCTACTTAACGGCACCGTCGCGCGCTACCTCGACAGACTGCCGCTGGCCGAGCTCCGAAATGTGTGGTTTCAACACGACGGAGCACCCCCTCACACATCAACAGAAGTGCGGTCGCTGTTAAACGAGTTGTTTGACAGCCGCTGGATCGGGAGGTACGGTCCCGAGGCGTGGCCACCACGGTCACCTGACTTAACGCCGCTTGACTTCTTTTTTTGGGGTTGGGTCAAACAACTCGTTTATAAAAAAGAAAGCCACTCGCGGGAGGAGATGGAAATGCGTATCCGCACAGCATTCCGTGTTATCAGGAACCACATACGCGAGGACCCGCTTTTAATGCGAAGAGTGCACCAAAATAACCGTCGGCGATTGCAACTATGTGTAGACAGAGGAGGTCAGCATATTGAGCAGTTCAAAATCTAGGTAAGTTTTAACAGTTATTTAAATGAACATAAACCTAAAACATTTCAAAAACATTAAAAATAAAAATAACACTAAACGACTATGCCATAAAATTAATAAGTTCAGAAGGCCCACTCCTAAAACTGCTTTTATACTCAGGGAGTACCTACCCCGTTCAACGAACGTGTTACCTACCTACTGTGACGTTACACGATTGCTATGAATAAACGCAAGTACCTACTTAGGTATTAAATTAAATTTCTCTTATTGGAGAAAACATTCACTTGCTAACGTGTAATACCGTCATTATCATTTAAATCCTAGCCTAAACTGTGGTTTAAATAAATGAAACTTTCTCCAAACTTAACCTCACACTATTTATTAGCACATTATTTCGTACCACCGCACAGTGTTTCGTCTAGTACAAGCTAGCGAGACAAAATTATTTTTTTACTTATTTTAATTATTTATGTATATTTAAGGTGTTTTACGCCGTTCTGTGTTCTCTTACTCCGCAGGTGTGGATGCAAGATGGAAGTAGTCACAAAATTTTCTACTTTTGTTTACTGATATTCTTGATTGTTATAATTCGCTGCGTCTGCCTACTTATTATGCATATACATACGTATAGTATATATTAGAGATGCGCCGAATATTCGTTTGGTATTCTGTATTCGGCGTATTCGGCATTTTTGCCACTATTTGTATTCGGCCGAATTATTCGGTTTTAGTGCCTAATATATTCGGTTTGAGTATTTCTATTTTCCTGGCTACATGACATGGAATAGAACTGAAAGACAAGCTTCTTATGTAAGATATGTTTATTATAAGTTAAATAAAACTTGTGAAGAATGTGTTAAAAAGCTAATACCTGAAAGCAATCAAACTTGAAATCAACATTTATTTTAACATCTTAAGTCCACATATTTATTTCTTGACCTATAGTTAACATTCATTTTAAAACTTAATTCAACGTTTATTTTTAAGCCCTAGCTCTATATTCATTTTACTTTTTATTTCGAAACTTAAAAAATTAATTCAAATGATTTGTCATTCCACTCGTCGAAGCACTGCGCCCTGTTCTACCGCGAGAAATAACACAACTACACAAAGTGCACTTAGCTTTCGTTTTGTCATCTTCCATTTCATCAAAAAAGTCCCAAGCACGTGATCTTTTACGCCCACTCATATTGCAAATACGTAAAGTTAATATTTTAATTTATTTACAACTTACTCGTGCAATGTTTTAAAGCAAAGTGACAGCGCGGTGTATGCGCGGGTGGCGGGCGGCGAGGTACGGCTCGCTCGCAACTAGCCAGCAGCGACAGGCGGCGAGCGCGTTTGAACCTGTTTACGCGGGAATGCAGTGAAATGGTAAACCGAATAATTCGGCCGAATATCCGGTTCGGTAAAGATTGAACCGAATACTATTCGGTATTCGGTTATTCGGTGAAACCACTATTCGGCGCATCTCTAGTATATATATATATATATACTACATGTATATAATATATATATATAAATATATATATGCACAAAAAAAATTCGGGGTATTTAAAAGTTAAAATCATAAATATGTTTAAAATAGGTTTTTATTTATTCACTTTACCAAATAAAATACAATAATAGTCCAAGACAACAACAAATATCCATAAATATAAAATAACTCTTGAAACAAAATCGTACAAAATCATCAATCAGAATTACCCGTCTAAAATAATGTTATATCTAATATATCAAATTTAAATCTAATTAACATTGATTGATTTTTAACAAACAAACCTTTTTAAAATTACTACATAATAAAATAGGTTAACATAACAATAAAAGAAAAATCTACCAAGTCAAATCTAATGCTCATCATCAGAAGATTCCTCATCACTTGTCTCCAATTTGCTAGAATCTTCCGATAGTGAATAATCCTCCTCACTAAATTCGCGAACTGATGTTGATTGGGATGGTAATGGAGGTGGGACAATCAACTGCAAAACTTCTGGTGGTAGCGTAGTTAATTTTTTTCGAGGTATTTCTCTGAATATATTTATTACAGGATCGGACGTAATCAAAGCATTCTCAGAAGATCCGTATTCTTGGCACAATGTGATCGTTTTCTGGTATATCGTTCCCGAAATCTACGACAGTCTTTATTTCTTGCTTCTTGGGCTTCTTCGGAAAGCTGTTCAATGACTTGTCTACTTTTCGTTTGATTTGGTGATAGGCTCGAAATTTTCATTTTGAGTTTCCTCAGTGAATCTTCAGAAGCATCTAGTAGATTATGCTGTACACATAAATGATCAAAAATGCGACTTGCTCTTTCAGTTTTATTATGTTTTAGCCATTCTTCAAAAAACTCCAATTTCATCATGGCTATGGCTCGTTCTGAAAGAAAATAAATAACTTTATCTACGGGCGGTTTCGGGAGCCAAAAAATAAAGTAACCTACGTCTGAATGTTGTAATTATCATATACAGAAGAATCTAGCTGGATACATTGGTATAAAAAAAGTTGCAACCCTTTAAAGTTTGAAGTTAAGAAAAAATATATGGGATTATTTCAACATACTTATAAACTCTAATTACAGCCAAAAAGTACATGTGTGTTCTTTAAAAACAAGTCAAAATAGTAAGCACATACCTTCAATAGTAGAATCCATCACAAGAAAATCGTTTCACTTTGATATCAATTATTTGAGATGGTGTCCCAAGTGTCCTAAAAATGCAACTTATTTAGAAATGCAAATTGCGCTTTCTTAATAATTAAAATTAACCCCTCCACAAAATTACTTGTTGAAGTAACAAACAAATGATTTCTTAGAATTCCTTCCCTGGGAAGGGTTGGTTACAAGTTGTTATCACGAATTCCTGGAAATGACGTCATGAATTTTGTCCCGCTGGCTTGTACTAGACGAAACACTGTGCACCGGTCTGAGAGGCTAGGTAAAACAAATTCGTGTACTTCTTCCGTGAGTGGACCTTCTGTACTCGTATCTGTTTATTTTGTGGCCCCGAACCTACGACGACGTGTCGGCAGAACTCAGAAGCGCTGCCACACCACATCACCCCGCCACTCGGCCGCTGCGTGCAGAAAAACTGTCTAATACTCTGTATTTAAATTGTAATGTTATTGAAACGTGGCTTAGATAGGTAGGTACATGAATTTATGTTTTTTTTATTTACCTACTATGTTTGCGACTAGGTCCTTCCAAACCCAAGGTACCTCAGTGGCACGTTCCTTTGTCAGCGGGGCATTTGAGACGGGTTGTTAAGTATTATTGCTAAAACTAAACATACTTAGGTACATTAAATGTTTAATTTTACTGATAACAACCCGACGACGTGTCTTTCTAATTCATAATGCCGATGCCGCCGCCCGCCTTTCAAGTCGCCGCTCGGCACGTGCGCATTGCGACGATGCCGTTTTGTGCAATACTACTACGCTAGGTACTATTCCGCGCGTACTATTTTGATTTTAAACAGGAGGTTTCGAATTTATTGTCAATTCATTATTTTTTTGAATTCGGATTATTGTATGCTTATTTTTCTATGCTGATATTTTAATTTTAATCTATTAGTGATATAGATTAACGAGTTTAAGGGAACGCCCTCTGTTATTTAACATACTGTATAATTACCTACTGTCTTCTTAGATTAGACATGGTCAGTGTTGGTTGTTACAGTAGGTGATGTAGAGTCAAATATTCGGTCCCTTTAGTGGTGCGAAGTGAAAAGCTGGGGCGGGGAGTGTCAGTGATTGGTTCGCCGCGCCATCGTGTCATAGACGTCACTCGTGATTCGTTCCCTGTGTTGCTGCATGTATCTAACAACGACGATTGGCTCGCCAATGTATGGAATGCGCAAAGCGATCCCCGCTCTGACGCCGAGCGCTCAAGATCCGTGAGCTTGACGGGCCCCACTAGGCCCAGGCTAGGGCTGTGGGATTGTTCGAAAAGGTTACCGCGACCCTCGAACGCAAAGGGTAACTGAAGAAATACGAGTGGAGTCAGAGTCTGACAATTTCTCTCTACCTAGAGCAGGAGAGCAGTTGTTTGATGAAGTCCCACTTCAACAAAAAAAAAAGAATTGTTGATTGGCTGACTTTATTGGTACGGCTCAAGGTTATCCTACATCTGAAGGCTGTTATTATGTACCCTGCCTTCATTTCACGTATAATACGAAGTTTTATTCTACTAAATTATTCCTCGTAACATTTTCCAGGAACAACATCCCAGGCTCAAAGCGTCCGAACAACTCGAAGCGCGTCAACGAACTGCTAAACGAAACTGAAACGTACGCATACACAGCGGAATGTCCTGCTGGTGGGTGTATCTGTGTTACTGAGGACACCACTACATTAGGACAGTGTCTTAAAGATATGAACACTATCGGATCTAGCAACGACTTTACTTATAAGCTCTGGGATATTCTGAGAGGTAAGCTTTCATTTTGACACGAATTAATCATGGCTGTAAGTCTTTCTTTGAGGAGTAGCTGGAAATACGCGCGGCTTCCTCACCTTCTGCATGACGCAGGTCCTCATCAGACGTGATAAGTTACCGTAGGCGCGGGCTTGCGGACGGCTAGCAATGGGTAGCTCGCTGTCCGGCCGTCTGGTAACCGTCCGGACCGAGCCCAAGTCGTCGACGGTGCGCATTGTTCCCGTGCGCCTCAAGGAGTTTGTCAGCAACTGTAGAGGACCAGTCGAGGTCGAGGTTGAAATCTACTGGAGCCAAGGGTCTAGTTCCGAAAGGGAGGCTCGGCCCTGGTATGAAAGGCAACAAAGGAACGAGTTTTAGACATTAAATCTTACACTATCTCCCGCTCTTTTCGATTTTTACCCAACGAAAAAAATAAAAATAAAAAAAGCCGGCCAAGTGCGAGTCGGACTCGCCCGTGAAGGGTTCCGTAGCAGCAAGTAACATAATATAAAAGTTCTTGTAATGTGTTGTAACTTTGATCGATGTTTTAATTATAGTGTATTTTTTTCGATTTATGATGCATTAAAAAAAACCGGCCAAGTGCGAGTCGGACTCGCCCATGAAGGGTTCCGTAGCAGCAAGTAACATAATATAAAAGTTCTTGTAATGTGTTGTAACTTTGATCGATGTTTTAATAATAGTGTATTTTTTTCGATTTATGACGCATTAAAAAAAAACTACTTACTAGATTTCGTTCAAACCAATTTTCGTTGGTAGTTTTTATAGTAATGTACATCATATATTTTTTTTAGTTTTATCATTCTCTTATCTTAGAAGTTAGAGGGGGGGGGACACACATTTTACCACTTTGGAAGTGTCTCTCGCGCAAACTATTCAGTTTACAAAAAAATGACATTAGAAACCTCAGCATCATTTTTGAAGACCTATCCATAGATACCCCACACGCATGGGTTTGATGAAAAAAAAATTTTTGACTTTCAGTTCTATGTATGGGGACCCCCAAAATTTATTGCTTTTTTTCTATTTTTGTGTGAAAATCTTAATGCGGTTTACAGAATACATCTACTTACAAAGTTTCAACAGTATAGCTCTTATAGTTTCGGAAAAAAGTGGCTGTGACATACGGACGGACAGACAGACAGACAGACAGACAGACAGACATGACGAATCTATAAGGGTTCCGTTTTTTGCCATTTGGCTACGGAACCCTAAAAACTACTCACTAGATTTCGTTCAAACCAATTTTCGTTGGTAGTTTTTATAGTAATGTACATCATATATTTTTTTTAGTTTTATCATTCTCTTATTTTAGAAGTTAGAGGGGGGGGGGGGGGGCACACATTTTACCACTTTGGAAGTGTCTCTCGCGCAAACTATTCAGTTTAGAAAAAAATGATATTAGAAACCTCAGTATCATTTTTAAAGACCTATCCATAGATACCCTACACGTATGGGTTTGATGAAAAAAAATTTTTCGTGTTTCAGTTTTAAGTATGGAGACCCCCAAAATTTATTGCTTTTTTTCTATTTTTATGTGATAATCTTAATGCGGTTCACAGAATACATCTACTTACAAAGTTTCAACAGTATAGCTCTTATACATAGTTTCGGAAAAAAGTGGGTGTGACATACGGACGGACGGGCGGACAGACAGACAGACAGACATGACGAATCTATAAGGGTTCCGTTTTTTGCCAGTGTTATGATACAGAGTAAAACGACGAAGAAGAAGACGACGCCTGTATCTCGTCTTCTAGCCTACTCCTTGTTCTGCATTATTGACATTGTGGTTGTGGATTTGGTCTGAAATTAAAATACCAGCATTCACTTTAGTTTCCCACAGATATTTGAAAACAGACCTCGGTAAAAAAGAATATAATTTATTGTTTCAGATTGTGAAACAGCAGAGGAACTTATTACATTGTTGATTCAAGCCTTGAAATTCATATCATCTGGAAAAATAAGACCATTTGTAAGTTTTTTATTTTTATTTAACTGGTTCGTATGTCTCGTGATTGCAAGCGCGACTGTTAATCGTGGGGTCTTGGATTCAATTTGCGGGTCGGCCAAAAGTTGGCTGTGCAAGTGCTAATGGGGTTTTTCTGTAGAAATTACATAATAATTATAAATCAAACTGCTATTCAAGGCAAAAGTTTGTGAACCATTCTTGCTTCTTTAATGCTACATTTTATGACTAGCACATAGAATCCTTTTTATCTTGGGGTTATGTTCTCTTGGCACAATTTTCTACTTTCACATGGACGAAGCTGCTGGCAGTAGCTGATATAATCATAATAATTACGTTATTCCATACAAACCAAACAAAAAATTTTTTTTTTAGGTAACTATCAAAGAAAGCCATGCGTGGAAAATCAGACAACTGAATGCTAAGCTGTAATTTTGTCTTCCGAAAAAAAAAAAATAACATGACGCATATGTTATCAAAATGATATAAATAATATAATATAATATTCCACAACCATCACACAACGCCATCTAGTCCCAAGCTAAGCAGAGCTTGTGTTATGAGTACTAGACAACTGATAAACATACATATATATTTCTAAATACATACATAATATAGATAAATAAAAGTAAATAATAATATAAATGTAAGCTATACTGCTTTTTTTACAGATAGACGCCAACAACAAAACCTACCTTTCGAAACTAGTCCTCAAGCTATCCCGAGGCCACTCCCAAGCCTCCAAAGTGCTGAAGAACTTGCGCGCCAGTCCACCGCAAGCCTTGTCACTGGTTGCTCAAGTGGGCACTGAGAAGACTATGTGGGAGTATACCAGAGTCATGTCCCTGTTGGAGCATTCATTCTTTATTGCTGGGATTTGGAATAGTGATGCAAGGTATATGTCGGCGCATGATCGCCGTCGGAGTTGACGTCACACAAAATTCACAGTCACAGTGATATCAGGAAATGTTTTAGAGTGATAATAAAGAAATACATCGCTTCAGTTCAAGTTGTTTATTCTATGGTCGGTCAAAAAGTGCCTTTCTAATCACATAACAACGGTTTTTATACTCGGAAATTGACAATCATAAAAATTCACTATGAAGGTAGAAAAATATTTTAAATAAATTAATAGAACGGAAATTGTCACAGTAAATTCTTATTTAAATATGACCGGATGCTCTGATATTTTTAAAGAAATAAAAATTAAGTGGTGAAGTTAAATCCTCACAAATTCGACCGGATGTTTAATATTTTCTAGAAAGGAAGTTGTCATTTAATTTGTTATAAATTCAACAATATTTTAAAATAATTCGGAAGCAAGTTATCAAATGAAATCCTTCTATAAATTCAACAGGATGTTGCAATATTTAAAAGAAATTAGCAGGAAGTGATCGAATTAAATCCTCATCAAAATATTCAAATAGTGGTTTTGCGCCCACATATACTTATTTAATTCTTCATATGCATAGAATTTATTGACGCCATGTTTTCAAACTAGCTGGTCCCCGCGGAGTCACGAGTCTTTTATTACTAATACTTTAAATACAGGTGAAGCTAATAATAAGCGTGTTAATTACTAAAATTAATATATATTTTGATTACTTTTTGAATCCAATTCTCAAACAACGGTGCAGATAATTCAATGAAATTAATATTAAAAACTGGCCAAGTGCGAGTTGGAATCGCGCACGAAGGGTTCCGTATCGTCCTTAGGAACGCAAAGGAGAAGGCAGACCGCATCAGGCAACGGCGCTCTCGCCGCCGCCGGGATTCCGATCCCGATTTCCAGCCACCGTAGGCACGGGCTTGCGGACAGTGAGCAATGGGTAGCTCGCTGTCCGACCGTCCGGTAACTGTCCGAACCAAGCCCAAGTCGTCGACGGCGCGCACTGTTCCCGCACGCCTCAAGGAGTTGTCAGCAACAGCAGGGACCCAGCCGGGACGAAGCCTACTGGGCCCAGGGTTATCCGAAAGGGAACTCGAGCCCCGGTAAGAAGGCTTGAAGGTACGGGGTGGGTTTTTTAGTCACTAAGAGTCTGACACTATCGGTTACGGCTACTAGGGTTTATCATTGGATGATTTTCCCCACCAAAAAATAAAATAAAAATCGTCCTTAGGAAAACTCGGCAAAATAATCGCGTTTGTTGTATGGGTGCTCTTATAGCGGCAGCAGAAATACATCATTTGAGAAAATTTCAACTGTCTAGCTATCGCGGTTCTTGAGATACAGCCTGGTGACAGACAGACGGACAGACGACGAAGTCTTAGTAATAGGGTCCGTGTAAACGGGACCTTTGGGTACGGAACCCTAAAAACTAGGTTTCTTAAAGGGTAGTAATTTAACGATCTACAGGAATATTGAAACTACAGGTACTAATCTGATAGTATCTAGGTCATGAGCAACTAATGGAGTCCAGAGGCATTAGATGTGTTGCGCTTTTAGAGGCATAGATGGCTGTCTCGTACCGGACCGTGTATGGGGCGGTCCAATCGGTATGATCAAACGAAAACGTGCCGTCAAACATGTTGGTCATACCAATCCACTCCCACACACGGTCAAATCTGTTTGATCAAACATGTAGCGTCATATCGATTGGACGTCAGATTTGACCGTGTATGGCATTACCCACACCCATTGATTTGTAACGACGACAGTGTTTGCTGACAAAAAATGATATGGTGGTGTCGGTAGCACTGTCAGAGGAGATTCTTCACAAAGAGGTCTACTTTTACTTAATATTCTTTCCAAAAGCACAGTTGAGGTATAAAGCAACGTGAGAGAGAAGAGATGCACTAACTGAAATGTATCGAACGAAAGAGATAACGAGATGTCTCATCACACCCCTACTCTTCCTCATTAATGTTTGAATTCCTTTTTGCTGCTGCTTCATGTAACCTTTCGAATACCGTAATTTGAGACACACCGGCTTTCGCTTGGGCACAAAATAGGTAGGTGCAGAAGTCAATCCAAAGCGCGCTCGAACAACGCACACATAGACACCGCTCACGGACATGATATCTCGACTCAATCGCCCGGTCGCACTCGTACAGTTCAGCGCAATGCGCTGACCCTAGCGCGACCGTAGAGCAAAGGTATAAAATGTGAAGTACATACATGAGATTGACTTCTGTCCCCATCTATTTTGTGGCTTGAGATTTAATGAATTAATAGCCAATTTTGATGCTGTTCAGCATAAGTAAAAATAAATGAACACAAACTTGTTTCAGGACACACGAATCAATAGAACAAATTAACCAGACCATTCAAGACATGACAATGAGCGGCGGAGACTTCCAACTGAATCCCTTCGAGAGCCTCACGTCAGCCGAACACTCTATACGATTGGACTGCGAGTCTTTCTATGAGGAGGATCCGAATGAGCTGACCGTAGATGACTTCGCGTCCTTGAAGAAACATGGACTTGTTAGTGAGAAGAAAGATGTTAATGAGGTAAGTGTGAGTGCGACATGAAGAAATCTGTACTACCTGTTTTTGTTATTATTGATAGGCTTGCGATTGACCTCTATCTCACCTGATATTAAACGATGATGTGGTCGACGATGGTGTACGCTTGCCTAAAAAGAACGTATTTAAGTACTCTTGACTTAAAGGCCCTCTAGGTTGTAGCTATCAGGAACACGCTAGAAGAATATGGTAGTTTTGATAGGGCGAGTCGCCAGATAAATGGCGATTCGTAGCATTTCCCCACTTGATAATGTTAATAGGGTAGTGTCCAGGGTCAAAATAATTACATTTTATTTAGTGCGTATTTTAGATTATAAAAAAATATTGGACTTGTATTTTTTCTTTTTTCGATTAAACAAAAACCAACAAAGATATAGCCCATTAAAGTTACGTGTGACGTCACTCCGTGCGAAAAAATGCAGCACGGTGTGACGTCACATGTAACTTTAATGGGCTATATCTTTGTCATTTTTGGTTTAATTTACAAATTAAAAAAATATATAAGGGACACGCCTTATTTTTTTAAATAATCTAAAATATGGACTAATTACATTTTTTACGGCCACGAGCCTATTGCATGCAGATACAGTACATCCGAAATATCTTGATCGCTCTGAACTGCGTAAAATAGCTTGCGCAATAATTCTTATTAGGGATCTCGATTTTGAAACGGCAAAGTGGTGTAGAATGAATATTTTACTGAATAATCAATTTTATTAAATAATCAAACCGCCGCCCCAATATCTACTTATGTTTCTTCTGATGACGAGCCAGTTTTATTATTGTTACTTTTTGCAGGTCCCACTAATAACAGATGAGATAGATATAAGTCCATGGAAGAGTCTACTGATGAAGTTCGCGCAAGTTCACGTGTGTTTAGAACATCTGCATCGGGCCGAGAGCTGCTTAAGATTAGACTTTGGTAAATATAATAATAATAATCATCATTTTATTATCACTAGTCATTGTTCATGAACCAGTTGTAAAATATCAATAACTAGCTTTTGCTCGTAGCTTCGCTCGCACACATAACCTGTGTCACTCAGGAATAAAGTAACTTTCTATCTGTGAAAAAAATCTAGCAATCGGACTTGTACTTTCAGAAGTTACCTCCTACAAACTAAGTTTACCTCTTTATTAGTGTAAATAGTTTGGCTTTGAAAACATGGGACAAAGACAGGAATGATGACAGTCCATCCAAAGGTTTTCTGGTAAAGCGGCCATTGTACCTACTAACTTTATGGTATACCATACAATTTACTCTATTATAATCTTGTAAGATATCTGAATTAATAAAAATATTATGTTACAGCTAGTCTCAAACCGATAGCATCCCGCCTACTAGAACACTATGTATCGGAAAAGTCACCTATAAGAACAGTGGGCCAACTAATGAGTGACCCAGTACAGAAGATCTGTATGCCCATCGCTAATAATATCGTGCAAGACCATTTGAAGTAAGTATCGTCTTTAGTAAGTAAAGTAATCAGTTCTGCAAGTGATGAATGCGCCGACCTTTCGCGCCCTGCTCTGATACAGGTCAAGGTTCGGAGCGAGGAGGAATGGCAGGCAGACGTCTCATACTACGTAGCACTAGGCGGCCGCACGCGTGAGGGAAAAGACTTCTTTACGCCCCACGAGACTAATCCCGACCCCGATTTCCAGCCACCTGAGGCATGTAGGCGTTAGCTTGCGGACAGCGAGCAATCGGTAGCTTGTCGTCCGGCCGTCTGGACCGAGCCCAAGTCACCGACGGCGTGTAGTGTTCCACGCGCGCCTCAGAGAGATGTCAGCGAAACCGTAAAGGCCCAGCAAGGCCGTAGTCTACTGAGGCCATGGGTTCGTTTCAGAAAGGGAAACCCGGAGTCCTAAAATGCAAGGCAAAGAAGGTACATAGGAGTGGGTGTTGTCCTAGAACGGTGGAAGTCATTGGATGATTTCCCACCTACAAAAAGTGATGAATGTGCATTGTATGACTTATATTCTTTTAAATAAGGGTAAAATTTCAAATAATTGATGTGTGCTCGTGGACCAGCCGACGTCTGCTAAAGCTTTGGGATTGTTCAGAATGTGGCCCTGGAACGCAAAGGGCACCTGAAGGAACACATCCGTCATAATGCTACGCTAGTACCTTCAGCTTGTCCATTTTGCTTATTTATTTTTCCTTTTTCGTCTTATCCTAGGAAGCCGGCCTTCTGGTATCGTGTAGAAATGACAAGAAAACCGAATGCAGCTAGCAAAGGCATCCAAAGAGATTCCAAGATGGTGTACGTTTTCTCGCAGCAAGCTGTTTTTCCGCCTGCTGTGTGGCAGAACATAGGTAAGTCTAAAAACTACAAACAACTAAGCATTTCGCTTCGCCGTTTATACCGCGTATATCGAAGGACTGGAACAATTTGCCTGGTGCGGTCTTCCCGTCAGATTGTAATTAGATGTCTATTAGATGTCTTCAAGGCTAGAGTGAATAGGCTTTTTTTAAACTAGTGCGAAACCGGAAAAAAAGAGTTAGCATTGGTCCTTAACTAACTGCAAAAACGCCACGATAAGTTTGTTCATCTACTTATACAATGTACACTAATGTAGAATTGACTATCGAAATAGTATTTATTTCATATCTTGTTAATGGTAGA
This sequence comes from Mythimna albipuncta, assembly GCA_929112965.1. Taxonomy (NCBI): domain Eukaryota; kingdom Metazoa; phylum Arthropoda; class Insecta; order Lepidoptera; family Noctuidae; genus Mythimna; species Mythimna albipuncta. Next base: position 18,638,341 of record OV815969.1, read on the forward strand.
TAGAATAGGGTAGTGTCCAGGGTCAAAATAATTACATTTTATTTAATCCGTATTTTAGATTATAAAAAAATATTGGACACGTATTTTTTCTTTTTTCGATTAAAAAAAAAATAACAAAGATACAGCCCATTAAAGTTACGTGTGTCGTCACCCCGTGCGAAAAAATGCAGCACGGCGTGACGTTACACGTAACTTTAATGGGCTATATCTTTGTCATTTTTGGTTTAATTTACAAATAAAAAAATACGTGTCCCTTATTTTTGAATAATCTAAAAGACGGACTAAATACATTTTTTACGGCAACTAGCCTATTGTAAATTAGTCTGGTTGATCTAATTTGCTGAGGAGCTGCGAATGAAACTGACCGCTCCAGGTCGCGAACTAATAGTAGTTGCCCATAGGCGCAAGACTGCACAGTTTATTTAGATTGTATTTTATATTTTATAGTGATAAAACATTCCTGTAAACTCTACAACAACATAACATTTCTGTAAACTTAAATTCTACATATTTGTTTTCAGAGCCACCTACCGAAGAAGTAGCTGAAGTAACAACGCTAGGAGAAGAACTGAAATATCACGTCACAAAATACGTATTTATAAGCAACAAACTTGTGAATAAGCTGCCTTTCTAGTTGATTATTACATTGTACATAATCTCGTGCCTTATCGTTGTATAGCCATAATAAAAGTTATTTTAATACCGATGTTGTTATTTTTGTTGAGCTCCCACGGAGTTTCGCGGAAGTTGTAGTTATAGGTCCTATGGAGAGATGGCAGGACGAGCTCTGTTTCAAGTGAGCTTGTATACATAGGAAGGAATTGTAGCTCTTTCAAACAATCTCACAGTTAAGGACCTCCTTTAATTCTACTTTTCATCATTATGCACCGCAAAATTTTGAGTACATGAAACACTATCGAACAGCTGACGTTTTTATCTTTTCTCTTTCCAAATGGAAAGAAAAAAGATAAAAACGTCAGCTGAGCGAGTCCAATGACCTGTAGATAGTTTGTACGCAATGCCGACTACTACCTACAGGTCATTGGACTCGCTCAACTGACGTTTTATTAAAGAAACTAAATTCGTTCATGCGTAAATTAATACGAGTTTTGAAAAAAAAGGTACTTTATTTTGTAATTTTATCTTTACATATCGATAGTGTTTCATGTACCACACAGTGTTTCGTCTAGTACAAGCTAGCGAGACAAAATTATTTTTTTACTTATTTTAATTATTTATGTATATTTAAGGTGTTTTACGCCGTTCTGTGTTCTCTTACTCCGCAGGTGTGGATGCAAGATGGAAGTAGTCACAAAATTTTCTACTTTTGTTTACTGATATTCTTGCTTGTTATAATTCGCTGCGTCTGACTACTTATTATGCATATACATACGTGTAGTATATATATACATATATACTACATGTATATATAATATATATATACACAAAAAAAATTCGGGGTATTTAAAAGTTAAAATCATAAATATGTGTAAAATAGGTTTTTATTTATTCACTTTACCAAATAAAATACAATAATAGTCCAAGACAACAACAATTATCCATAAATATAAAATAACTCTTGAAACAAAATCGTACAAAATCAGAATTACCCGTCTAAAATAATGTTATATCTAATATATAAAATTTAAATCTAATTAACATTGATTGATTTTTAACAAACAAATCTTAACCAACCATATATAATAAAATAAAATAAAATAAATAAATAAAATAGGTTAACATAACAATAAAAGAAAAATCTACCAAGTCGAATCTAATACTCATCATCAGAAGATTCCTCATCACTTGTCTCCAATTTGCTAGAATCTTCCGATAGTGAATAATCCTCCTCACTAAATTCGCGAACTGATGTTGATTGGGATGGTAATGGAGGTGGGACAATCAACTGCAGAACTTTTGGTGGTAACGTAGTTAATTTTTTTCGAGGTAATTCTCTGAATATATTTATTACAGGATCGAACGTAACCAAAAGCATTCTCAGAAGATCCGTATTCATGGCACAACGTGATCGTTTTCTGGTACGTCGTTCCAGAAATCTACGACAGTCTTTATTTCTTGCTTCTTGGGCTTCTTCGGAAAGCTGTTCAATGATTTGTCTACTTTTCGTTTAATTTGGTGATAGGCTCGAAATTTTCATTTTGAGTTTCCTCAGTGAATCTTCAGAAGCATCTAGTAGATTATGCTGTACACATAAATGATCAAAAATGCGACTTGCTCTTTCAGTTTTATTATATTTTAGCCATTCTTCAAAAAACTCCAATTTCATCATGGCTATGGCTCGTTCTGAAAGAAAATAAATAACTTTATCTACGGGCGGTTTCGGGAGCCAAAAAATAAAGTAACCTACGCCTGAATGTTGTAATTATCATATACAGAAGAATCTAGCTGGATACATTGGTATAAAAAAAGTTGCAACCCTTTAAAGTTTGAAGTTAAGAAAAAATATATGGGATTATTTCAACATACTTATAAACTCTAATTACAGCCAAAAAGTACATGTGTGTTCTTTAAAAACAAGTCAAAATAGTAAGCACATACCTTCAATAGTAGAATCCATCACAAGAAAATCGTTTCACTTTGATATCAATTATTTGAGATGGTGTCCCAAGTGTCCTAAAAATGCAACTTATTTAGAAATGCAAATTGCGATTTCTTAATAATTAAAATTAACCCCTCCACAAAATTACTTGTTGAAGTAACAAACAAATGATTTCTTAGAATTCCTTCCCTGGGAAGGGTTGGTTACAAGTTGTTATCACGAATTCCTGGAAATGACGTCATGAATTTTGTCCCGCTGGCTTGTACTAGACGAAACACTGTGTACCGGTTCGACCCTCCACGGGATTAAAACGATTAAAATTTAACGGTGTATAAGTTATTCGTCCGGTAAAGTGGACGGGAAAAGGCCTCGCGGGCGCAGCCCAATACGTTGTTCCGACCAGATCCGCACCGCCCTTGACTCCACGATGTACAATGCCCTTCACACCGCCAGAGACAGGAACAGATGGAGGAATATCATAAGAAATAGAGTGATGAAACAGGGAGGTCACGACGCGCGACCCTCAGCATTGAGGAATACGACGCAAGGAGGAGGAGAGAAATTGTTCGTAGATGTTTGACAATCGTTACAGGTAGTGAGACACTAGAACGTCTGACCGTCACTCTATCCAAGGAATGTCGTGTTACTCAGTAGATGACTGGGTTGTGAAGATCCGACAGGCAGTCAGTCCATGTGAAACATGGATATTCAGCCGCATCTAGACTGGAAGTCGACTCCAAGCAAATTGAGAAAAGGGCAACAAGCTAGGGAGATGATAGTCGTGATATAAAATAAATAGGAAAAGTATTATCTTTCATGGGACGAACTTCAAAAAACTGTAAATCCGACTATTATCGCATTAACTCTTTGAATGTCGTAATTAGAGACACAAAAGAAGAACAATTACCTTATGTCGGACAGTGTAACTTAAGACATTCGAAAGGTTAAATGACAATCATCATAATTATCATCATCTTCCTGCCCTAGTCCCGTTTTATTTGGGGTCCGCGCAACACGTTTTTTTTTTCTTCCATTCTGTCATGTCACTCGTCACGCTATCACTAACTCCCTTTTCTTTCGTATCATTTCTCACACAATTCATCCATATTTTCTTTGACCTCCCTCTTCATCCATACATGTAAACTCATAACTTTTTTGTAACACGTGTCTCATCCCTCCTCTCCTCTTCACATGACCATACCAAGACAACGATTCCCTTTCAACTTTTCATACACTGGCGCCACTTTCACACTTCCCCTAATAAACTCATTTCTCACTTTATCCATTCTCGTCACACCACACATCGATCTTAACATTCATGCATTAAATGACAATAAGAAACTAAAAAAAGTTCTGAACCGTCAGTAGCTCTCTCATCAAGCTCATTATGCGTTTAACATAATGGTCTTGATAGCAACATCTTTCTTACCATCCTGAGCATATAAATTAAAAGATCAGAGGGGAAAAAAGATAACTAAGCAACGAGGTTTTAAATAAATAAATAAACCAATGAATCGGTATCTCTTTGATGTGAGGTTAATAAACCGAGTGCGTTTGTTTATGAAGTTATTGATCGATCGAGTTTACAAATTGTTTTACGGTCTGTCGTAAATGTGCAGATTCTAGGTTATTCCAGGGTTCATTGTAGCTGCATTTTCTTTATCTGTTCTTTCGGTTTACTTCCATTAACTAAAGACTAAGCATAAGCATAGTCAGCCTTATAATGTTCCCACTGCTGGGAATCAGGCTCTCTCTGCCACAAAGATCTTGGACATGCCGGTTTCCTCACGATGTTTTTATTCACCTTTTTGAGAGCAGTGGTTATGAAATAAATTACACAAAGTAATGCGTTTGGCTGGGTCTGAATCCACGACCTACAGCTTATAAGTGGGGGCCATTACCATTCGGCCACCACTGCAGTAAACTAAAGACTATCGCTTATACAAGGTGTAAGGGACAGCCCTCCACAAACTTTAAGGGCTTGCTCAGTAGACGAAACTGAACAACCTTCCACAAATTTTTTTTTCAGGAAACAAAACAACATAAAATAATAATATAAAAAAAGAGTACAGACATACAATACAGTTGCAGTGACTGTGCCTGAAGCGAAAGGGTCACCAACTTAGCAATTGCCGGGCGTCAAACACCCAGCGCTGATTTTCAGCTGGCACCCCGCAGTGACGCACGTATCATGTTTTGAGGGAAAAATAAAGAAAACGTTATTATAATCAGTCAGTCCTTTTTTTTTTTATGCATTTAAAATTTAGGTATTTATATTCGTTGACTATCATGATATTTACGGCACCCGATTTTAGTTTTGAAGTAGGTAAAACTAACTGCAAACATAAACCAGTTCGACATGATTAAGCACGTGGATACGGCAAAATGTCTTCGTTGCTCACTCGCTTGGAAGAACGCACTGAACATGACTGATCAAAGCGCAAGAACTCCGGAGTGCAGTTTCGGTTTCGGTCGGCAGGTTTGCCACCGAAACTAAACCGAAACCCGACCGAAACCGGTCCGACACTAGTACCTATACGTATATATTATACTAGCTTTTGCCCGCGGCTTCGACCGCGTGGCATTAGGTACTTAAGGGCCAAGCGCCCGAAAAGTGCCATAAAACAGTGATTTTCTGAGGCCTACTCCTCCGTAATGGCTTGGTCAATTGGTTTGAAAAAAATATATGTTTATTATAGATTAATGGACAATAATATCAACATTTGATTTTCTCGTGCAATTAATACTTTGGTCAAAAAAATATGTTTAGCAATTTCGCAACTTTTCGCTACTTTTCCCTACTCCTTCGAAACGGCTTGGACCTTTAGAAACATTTTTACACATAAAAATTGGTGGTTAAATATTCTTCAAAGTGAACATTGCATATGTAAATCAATCAATATCTCGCAGAGAAAATGGATTTAAAGCGCTTTCCGGGCGCTGCTAGCCGCAAATAAATGCACAGATTTGCGTACTGCCGCCTAGGCGAGTGCGAGAGTTGCGTTCACATAATTTCGGCCAGATGGTTCAAGGGACTATACGCCTTAAGGAATCGTGATAAAAGGTATCCTATGTTCTTTTCCATGTCAAAGGCTATATGCATGCCAAATTTCACTCAAATCCGTTCTGCCGTTTTTGCGTGATTAAGTAACAAACATCCACACTTTCACATTTATAATATAAGTTAGGATTTATTCGCACTATTATAATTTACCTACATTATGAAGGATCTTTCAGACAAAATAGCAGATTTTCAGAGGTCTTTACTGAACTTTAATTCAATCACATTTTTCCATGAAACTTCAGAGCGTTGATGACAAAAAAATGCATACGATTTTAACAAAGCCTCTTAGTCAATATTGGACTAGTGGATCGGTAAATAAAAATTCTTCGAACTCTGAAATTCATGGAAAACGCTGGAAGTGGAAGCTGTAAACAAATTCCGATCAGCGTCCCGTTTTGTTGCTCTTATTGTATTTTGCGTACCTATGTAGAGTGAATACAGGTTCATCGTGTTGACAGTGGCATAACTATTTTTATGACAGAACATTTTCACAGGTTTTTCAACTAAGTAGTTTTGAAGAAATTAGGAATTTCAATGACTTTGTTCTACTGAAGTTAATTTTGGTAGAATACCTACTTTTTAATTAACCGGAAGACATTACAGGTACTTACCTACCCACTTATTCGATGTCAATAAGGTAAGTGGGTATTCACGTACTTTTTCCAGAAGCTCCTCTCTCAAACTCAGAGACGTGATTCCCTCGAGATAAAGTTATTCAACTTCAGACAATGCTTCACCATCTACGCCAGCCCTTGGTATTATGGAGCGCATATGTCGACCATATCATCGCTTAGGTACCATCAGGTAAGATAATGGTCAAGCGCAAGCCTAACAAGTACCTAATATTAAAAAAAAAACCAGTGACAACCTAAATTCGTCCGAATATCTAAGTGGATTGTGACCGCAAGGACGTTTAACATCGACTTTGCAGCAGCTAGCTTGCTAATTATTTCACTCATATTTCGTAAATCGTAACCAATTCTCAACAAAAATACTTTAGTCGGTTACCGTAGGCGCAGGCTTGCGGATGACAAGCAATGGGTAACTCGCCGTCTACCCATCCGGTCAGGACCGTGCCCGAGTCGTCGATGGACCGCGGTACCTATCTCACATGCGCACATCAGAGATGTCAGCAAAATTGTAGGAGCTCAGCCCAGCCAAGCCCGCTAGGGTCACAGGGAAATTCAGTAAAAGAAACCCGTGGTCTTAAAACGCAAATAGCAACTGAAGGAAACAGGTGTGGTTGTAGTCAGTAAAAGTCTGACACACATATCCCGCTCCCGGACTAGAGCGGTAATAGTACATTTTAATACAAGTGCAGAAAGAAAAAACAAGCGACTTTTTTTAATGACTTATGAAGAAATAATAATATAATAATAAATTTCTTTATTTCTCCTCACTGGCCGACTCCCCGGGGTCGACGCGCGCCCAACCTGACACGAATAAGCAGCATTTATAAAATTATGGCTTGGAGAGCACGCGCATTTTTCTGAATTAGTGCGGAAATCAGTCTACTGCATGGCTTAAATCAGTGGGATAAGAGCGGCTTTTCTAGTAAGTGTATTGAAAAAGACATTGTGTAATTTCGTACCTCAAAAAAAAATCTCATCCAAAACAAGAAAATATCAAAGCATTGTATCTCCAATATCAAATATGAACGGACGATCATTGTCAAGACTTTGTCGTCCATCATTTTATCTCAAGTTTTGTCACACAGCCGGTACTTCGGGACTCACTAATGAGTTTTTCTGCCGTTTCCGCGAACCCATTGTGTGAGCAAGCGACGCTAAATACATACCTACCCTACTATACATACACGTATGTACTACAGCCTATATGTAAATATGTAGGTATGTATATAGATATAGAACATGCATGTAACATGAATACAAAGCTTTGAATTACAATTTAGTGCATGAGTCAATATTGACACACTAGGGCGGATGCAATATGTAGTTGTTGTTAGTTTAATATCGTGTAGGTGTAAAAATAACCATTTGATGTTTTTTTTTTTTAAATTCTGTACTCAAAGGGTAAAAGGGAACACTATTAATATAAAGACTCCGCTGTCCATTCGTCTGTCACCAGGCTGTATCTCATGAACTCACTCATGAAATGTATTTCTGTTGCCGCTATAACAATAAATACCTACTAAAAAAAAAGTAAAGTTAATATTTAAGAGGGTTCCCTTACAACAAACGCGTTTTTGGCGTTTTTATACACAATGGTACTGAACCCCGCGTGCGCGAGTCCGACTCGCACTTGACCGGTTTTTATTTGAACCTTTAGTAGTCTATTCGACCTTTTTTTGAGTTCTCCGGCTCTAGGGTTGAGCGGTAGTGCCTATCAGACATTTACTGACTAAAACTCACTTGTGTTCTTCCTCTTCGAGTTACAGGTGACACTTACAAAACATTCTGTGGTCCTTACGTACATCGGCCCCACTGGGGCCGTTTAGGTGACATAATCTCTTTGAGGCGCGCGTGGAATATTACGCGGCGGGCGTCGACACCTTGCTCGTTATCCTCAAGCCGGCCTACGGTGGTGACCGGGAATCGCTCTGCAGCTTTCGACGTACAAGTCGCGAGTATCTCTTGTAGCAGTGACTAGAGCGTGAGGATGTCCATCTCTATGCCACCGCTTCCCATTCCCTTTCGCTGCGGAACATGACTTGAACCAGAGCCAGACGCGAGAAGTCGCCGCCGCCGGTTACCACCACGAGGACACGATGGTGCTCCTCCCAAGCGGGGCAAACCTCCGCCATATGCTTCACCGTGTCCTCCGGGTGGTCCGCACAATGGCGACGCACGGGCATTTCTTCCCGTGTTCGAAAAACTAATCTCCTGAAGTTGCCAAGTCCGGTGAGAACTTACGTCAGGCGGAAGGTGAGGACGCTGTGGTACCTCTTCAACCACTCCTCAAATGTGTCACTCGCCATTGTGGTGTGCCCAAACCCCATATCAACTACGTACACCAACCCGCACTGTGCCCGCGTGGTGGATTATGGCTCATTCCCTCTCCTAGAGAGGAGGCCTGAGTCCCAACAGTGGGAACCTTATAAAGCCGACTATGCTATGCTATGCAAACCCCGTCAAATATGCTGACATCGATGACTGACGCGTGGAACGCAATGCGCCGTCAACTTGCAATCTGACGGTGAGCTATCAATGGGGAGGTCGCCGTGTTTAAGGCCTGTGAATACGGCACGGTACAGTTATGACATCATATATTATTATAAAAAATCGTAACCGACATTGTTTGGCATACTCCACATATAAGTACTTACAAAAATAACCGTAACCCATCATTATCAGGTTATACAAATTTCGTAGTACTCCCATGTTACGCTTGTAAACCAGACGTAGTGTTAAATCATTGCAAAAATTGCACATAATTATCTGGTGTTTCCTTTGCCCTCTTGATCCCATTCTCTTAAATTATGATGGATCATTGACTTGACGATGTATTAACCATAAGTACAGTCGATCATAGTGTTTTTAATCGGACTATATATTCGATAGTTTGTGTATAAGTTTGTTACTCCTTCACGCCCAAACGGCTGAACGGATTATGATAAATTTTGGCACAGAGGCAGGCAATGTCCTGGAATAACATATACGATATTATTTGTAGCCCTAGTATGTTAATCAGTACCCGTTTCCAGTGACCATAATTATTGAAGAATAGTTCCGCAAATGCAATCAGCGATCAAGATCATTTAGGTATTATCATAGCGTTGTTTCTGAGGTAAAGACCGTAAAACAAATGTTGTAGCCCTTTCAACGCTATGATTTTTTATAAAAAACGCCCACCAAGTCCACGACCCAAAAATAGCCGATAAACCGACATTTAAATCGTTAACTGCGAATGTTGATATAAAAGTTAAAATTTGTTTCAACTCATTATTTATCTCATAGATATAATTATCAGAATGACGTTAAAAGTGGCAGCTGACCTAATGCCCTAAAGTGTATAGTAGATGTATAGTCTAGCATAGGGATGTAGTTAGCCCATGAAGCATAGATATGTGAAATAGAGATTAAATTAGAAACTATGGGATTAGCTGCTTCATCAATTCCCATTAGGTACCATCTAGCAGTCAAATACGCCTTACTTACCTTCCTACATATGTACCTGCCTATATGTATAGATACATCCCTAGGTAATGTCGGAGACACATGATACACCACAGACGTAGCCAATAGACAGGTAATCATTTAATCAAGTTAGATATCTACAGCAATAACTAGAAAATGTACAAACCAGTATTTTAAGACCGTTTAATACTGTATGGATCAGAATGTTGGATTGTGAAAAAGACGAACAAAAAAAAAGACGTGTGGGACTCGGAGACTGCCGCGGTAAAACTATTGCATAGCATTTTTTATCAACATAAGCAATTATAATTATTTATTTATTTTATTTAAGCAGTATTTTTTTCCTTTGTTTTTTTTTTTGATATTAATTGAAGTTACACTTTTTGAGCGTGGTGACCGATAAGAAAACAAATGAGTAGGGGGTGTTAGGTTATTTTCGTTACGGAATTTCTGGATTCGGTCTCCACGCTCAAGGCCCGCGATAGAAGCTATGCAATACTTAAAAAACATGAAGTAGATATGAGAATGTTTAGATAAATCTGTGGACTGACACGAATTAATAAATTGAGAAATGAATACATAGGTATGAGTAAGTGATAAAGTAGCGTGCGACTGAAAAGTTGAAAGGAATTGGTTTATCTTGGTATGGCCATGTTTAGAGGAAGGATAAAACGAATGTTACTAAAAGAGTTTTGAGCCTATGCAATATGTAGATGGTTGGAGAGGGGGAGGCCAAGAATAAGATGGATTGTGGAAACCTATGTTCCACAATGCGAAAATCGCATTTTTAACAGACTTCAAAAAAGAAGGAATTCTCGAGTTCGGTCATGTTATTTAAATGCATCTTACATTACAAAATAAAATGTTATGGTAGTCGTCTATTTTTAAACTATTTCCAATTAATCTACCAGTTTGCGATTTCCAACCCAAATTACTACCACTCAAAAAGAACACTGCATAATACATGAATAAGCGGTAATGAGCCGACAATTTCGTGCACAAGTGTACCACCATCGAACATTGTTTACACGGCTGCCATTTTGTTTACCACTGGGGCCACGTGCAATAATTATCTCCTTATTACTCAATCATATTGTGATGCTATTCGGGGAATGTTTGGACAATCCTGCTCGGATTTATTAGGTCAGCGCCGGTCAGTATCACGGTGTATTAATGGATTCGTCTCTATTGTAGCTTCGACATGGGAATAACAATGGTCTGACCGAGCGTTTGAAAACAAAATAAGGTCGTGTTTTTGGTATCGACAGATGCATGAAATAATTGAATTTTTAATACCATGTCATCAAGACTTGTCAGGGTAATTTTCAGCGCAATTTTGGCGAGTTCATTAACATAATGGCAATTTTATCTTCATGCAACAAAAGATACAAAGGCGGACTTAATGCCTTAGGCATTCTCTACCAGTCAACCTAGGGTAGTAAAAGACGTGTGGCACTCGGGGACTGCCGCGGTAAAGCTATTGCATAGCATTTTTATCAACTTATGCAACTTTAATTATTTATTTTATTTTATTTATGCAGTATTTTTTTTCCTTTGTTTTTTTTTTCTTTGATATGAATTGAAGTTACACTTTCACACATTGAATTGAATTTTGATTGATTGTTCACTCATTTGTTTTCTTATCGGTCACCACGCTCAAAAAACAAATGAGTGGGGGGGGGGGTGTTAGGTTATTTTCATTACGGAATTTCTGGATTCGGTCTCCACGCTCAAGGACCGCGATAAAAGCTATTCAAAAGCTTAAAAAAAATCAATTAATATAAATAAATATATATTTTTTTTTTTCAATTTGTCCAGAGAATTTCATCGCTACAATCCCAAAACCTAAATATTTACAATTATTGGACGGCCCTTTTTGAGAAGCGAAACTACCTGGTTTTGTTCGAATATGTCACCGCGGCTCTGAAACGTAAAGAGGAATTGAAAGAACATGAGTGGGCTTTGGTTAGTATAAGTTTGAAATTTCTCTCCATCCAGACTGGGAGAAGTTTTGATGATCGCTCGCCCTCACTGCTTACCATTAGGTGGGATCGTAGTCAAACACTAGTTTATGTACATCTACACTATATTATAAAGAGGTAAAGTTTGTTTTTTCATTCTTTTGTTTGTAGGAGGTAGGTACCTAATCTCTGAAAATACTGGGCCGGTACTAAATTTTTTTCACTGATAAAAAGCTGCTTTATTCCTGATTGACATAGGCTATAACATATTATGTAGGAAGCTGCGCGGGCAAAAGCTAGTATCAAATAATAATCTAAAAAAAAACATAGGTCTAAGGGATCTATTTATGTACCTACCTAAGTATGTACTATACGTTACAACAAGTGCGTTGTTTTGGGAGGTTTCTGTTTCCGATTTGATAGGAAGACGCATACGGGTGTTATCATTCTGACAATCACATAACGACAAGGTGAAGCCACAAAATAGATAGGTACAGAAGTCAATCTACATACAAAGCGCGCTCGAGCAACGCACACATAGACACCGCTCACAGACACGACGTCTCGGTCGCGTCTCGGATCACTCGTCGAACAGTTCCTGCTCAAACGCTCATTAGTGTGCGTCCACCAAGCGTAGGTATAAAAAGTGAAGTACATACATGTGATTGTCTTCTGTGCCTATATATTTGTGGTGAAGCGCTCTCGCGTTTAGTCCTAGGTTCCATGGTCTGGACCGAGAGGGAATATGAAGCTGTCACCTTCTGCAAAGCAGTAAAGCAAGCGAAGGAGGTGGGGGAAAGTGTGAGAGAACATCCTCAGGCTTTAGCCGCCACAGGAAATACCTACTCCGGGCGTCGGGAGTCGTAGGAGGATTCCCGGCCACCGTGTAGGCGCGAACTTGCGGACGGTAGGCAATAAGTCATTGTGACTGTCTGTCACTAATTCCAAATTAATAACAAAATATTATATTTGTCTTTGAATACCACGTCTGGCAACATGAGCCACTTAGACCCTCATAAATTGTCCTTTTAATGTGAAAGGAACAATTACAAAAAAAGGAAATGTTTTAGCACAATGGTAAAGAAATGACCAAAAGACCCAACACGTGCAAGCGAGTCGTGAGAACCAAGCGACCCAAAACTTCTTAGAAACTTTACAAAAACAAAAGCAATAATAAGTAATTGACAAACGATACTGAGCCTTAAGGCGAAAGAAGGGCCGAGGTTGAATCGGCAGGAGAGGGGAGACTTCGCGTGAGACTCTAGGAGGGAACAGACGTCCAGATACTTCTCGTCAGACCCGGGTAGGGGACACATGTCTAGAGAGACTTAGCGTCAGGGCCGAGTAGGGAACACACGTCTAGGGACACTTGGCTTCAGGGCCCGAGAGAGGACGCACGTCCAGCTAAGCCATCCGACTCGGTATATCGTAGAGCTAGGTCTCGTTGTAATTCTTAGGAGTGCCAGTATTGTGATACAGTATTAGATATTATAGATGGACTGAGTCCAGTTTAGGCTTGTCAAATATTTATAGTACAGGTCTGTGCGTGTGAGTCAGAGTACGAATGGATGGGCGTTGATTGTGATCTAGTGAGTAATGTGTAAGTACGCGAGTGAATCTCAGCGGCTGTGTTGAAGACTGAATGGGTGAGTGTTGTGTGTTTTATCCTTCCTTACTCCATCCTATGACAAGGTAACCTGAGCTTGCGGTTGGTGATAGGGACTCGGAGAAGGCCTTCCTTTGGAGTGAGCATGACATTGACTTTCCTTCGAGAGGACTTGACACTTCCAGCCATACTTGGCGCAACCATGACTGAAGCACTGCCAATTGAAGGTTGAACCGAATAAACATTCGCTACATGCTAAGGCTAGTTTGAGCCACATTGAGATTACGAACCACCAAACGTTAGCGACGGCTACCTCCCCCTAAGGACTGACTGACAGTAGAGTGATTTACATTGCTCTTGTTATACGCACACTTCCAGGGAGTGGGGGTAGGCTTCACCAAGTACCCCAAACTGCATTGATAGTCGTTCTACGGAACGCTAGGGAACGTATCTCGTTAAAACAACACACCGGTCTTCGGGCCTCTTACTGATACAAAAAAATAATATTTAGCGAGACACGTGATTTGGACTCATCTCTGGAAACTCCGCAAGCTAGACGTAGCTCGGAGACACGTAGGTTATGATGTCCTCACCTTTGGGTAGAGTAAGGAAGTGAGAAGTGTCGATAAACCACTTCAGCGTGAAGCAAGGCAACTGTAAATAGTTCTGCGACCGACTGACGATACGTCACGCTTGTTTAAGTTTTGTTTTGTCTTAGTGAAGAGTGAGTAGGCCGTTATAAGGAGTCAATTGTAGTAGAAGTGTGTCTTATCCAATAGCAGAGGCCTCACAACCCTTTGCCGTAGGATTGGTCAGGACACGCACGAGCGAAACGGATGGAAGTAGTTTCTAAAATAATTTAACTTGCAAATACAAGCGTCACGTGTCATGTACCCTTTTGCAGCCCTCTCAGTCTCATAATATTCATAACTAAAAAGAAAAGTAGATTATCCTTCCTTATCCCTTGGATTTCCAACCCTATTTGATTTTAACCTTGTTTTTCTCAATTCCCCACCTAATCCCCTAGCTTTCTAAGTCGGGAGAAGGTGACATATTCCTTGGAAATCCATTACTGTCGGTGGGAGCTTGTCCAAGTCACTGGTTGAGAGCTACAAGGGCGGGCGAATGGTGGCGCTCGCCCTCTTCCCCTTAGGGGGAAGCCGACCTTCATACCTTCATGTAGGGAAATTCAGGAAAAATGAAAATTTTATCAGCCTAGGGTCTTATTGGATCAGTCACATGTGGTGCCGTGACCAGGATTCTCGTCATTAAATGTACTGATTCACTTCAGTGCAACGAGAAACGATATTTATGGGTTACTACTAAAATAATAAACACAACGTAATTTCTAGAGATATAAACTGTTAGGACTCTTTAGATGTAGAAAGAATTACAATGACTAGGTAATGATCTGTGTTTAGCATGAAGTTGAATTCTTCAACCAAATACATAATTACAAAAGTACATTTAGCAAGTTCGACTCCTGTATGATTTGTTTATTTTAAATGCGTAATTCTCTATTTTATTTGACATGAGTTTTGGGTTCGACTCCCGATTGATTCGTTGGTTGATAAATCCTGGAGATCCTGTGTTAGAACTGTGGGTTCAATTCCCGCTTGACTTATAATGAGTTATTAGAATTTAGTTTCTGTGGTTATCAGGGTTCGATTCCCATAAACACGGAAATATTCATAAGTTGATTACAACATGTATGGCTGTGTGTGTTTGTGTTAATATGCTACTACTAATGGGTTTGATTCCCATGCTTATTTAATATAAGAAGGTAATATTATGTACCTAGTTAATATTACTCGTAATAGTTCAAATAATAGGGCCCTGAGCTAATGTCAGAATGGGTTCGACTCCCTGCAATTATTGATAAGTTTTAAATCTAAATAAATGTTTGTGATAATGAAGTGTGGTTTTGAGGTTGAGATTTGTATGTGTAAGTGAGAGGAATGAACATGAAATATCTAGTACCCAGGTCTGATAAGCGATCATGCTAGATTATACTATATTATACTACATACACTAGTAGGTATATGTATCAGTGATTATAATCGTAGAATATTGAGTTATTGCAAACTCGGCAACGTATGTTATGTTATTTGAGCAGATACTTGTGTGGCCTTATTATAAATTCCAGGATATTTAATCTACTCATCGTTGCGCCTACGCTGTATCTAAACTTACGGTTTCTGCATTGAACTTGGCCGGTTGTTCATCTGATGGCTGACACCACCTGATTCCAGTGATTGCTGTAGCGCGGTCTATTTTGCTAAGCTAAGTTTTACTTTTATTTGACTTTTGTCGTTAGGTATTCCGCGTATGATCTTTGTTATGACATTAAATATTATTGATTAGGGTTACAGAAATAAATCGCTTCAAAGTTTATACCAGCGATTAATTACGTTAATACTATTAAGAGCAAGGAGTCATTATCAGATTTCTCAAAGTGTCCACGTGTATAGGAAATGGACAATCTCTAATAAAAAGATATTGGTCTCAACTCTTCTAGGATATCCAAAACTACTAGTACTAGTAGAATTAGTATTAATAATTTTCTGACACTTGTTGCATTTCAGAACTATTATAACCTCTTAGAATCAGAGGGGGGTCATTGAATCTTTGAAATGTAATCTAATATTCCTATGTGCGAACTATTTCAGCTGCTCCTGAAATTGACCTCGGCAGCTGACACAGCGTGGAGGTGCGTAAGGAAATGGCCTTTGTCCTGCAACAACTGCGACAGGCTAAGTGTAGGGCGAGCGAGCGCTGTAGGTACCGCACGAATAACCTTAGAAGAGACCTTGGTATGTAAAATCAAACTATAAGCATGCTCAGGTCTGCTGAAATGCAGTTGTTTAAAAAATGACAAGAAATAGGATCAAAACTACCAGCTAGATATCAAATGAACGCTAGGTGGGTGATGATGATTCTATTATACATCATGCGATAGTTGAAATTATAATATACGTATCTTAATTGATTCATGGCCAAAATCGGACGATTATGATTAGCTTCTTTTGTCATACCTACCAGATAATATTTATAGGTTTTCATCTCTTGTAACACTTATATAGAAATTCTAGCGCTGACTAGGTTTTATCGATATATAATTTACTCATGACGACCAATTATATTTACCACATATCGAGCCACTTCAAAGTACTCGTACCTTAAATGTGTATTTTACGACTTGACAGCCTGTCACTTCGTTTTAAGAAAAACAAAAAAATGCTATCCGTTTTGGAACAGCTTAACACAATAATAGGCCTCTTGAAAAATCACTTGGCCTGTGTTTTTACGAAACAGACATATGTTCGTCATCTGCCGAAAGCAATAATTTTTGTCAATTGAGATGCCAAACTCTCCATAAATTCTAAAAATCTATGTCGAAATGACCTGACGTACAATATGGCAGGAGACAAAAAAATCCAGTTATCGAAATGTGGCCGACCCTTACAATATTAAACAAAAAAAGGGGTCTTTTAAAGATTTCTAAAATTCAAGAGGCCAATAAAGCAATTGAGCCCGAGCACGTGTTGACGGTTTTAAGTGACTGAGAAAAAGTCTTGGTGATAAACTACAATAGCAAACAGTCGTCACACTGAACTAGGATAAAAAGTTAGAGCTTAATAATATTGATGGACTTATAAGTGGAAATAATTTTAACGGTTCTGTACAGCCTAGGGATGTTTCCGCAATACATTACTGAATGATAACCAGTATCCAGACTTAATAGATTAATGTGCTTGCTGCAATAATTATAATGATTAGATTATTTTAACATACCGGAAGGGTACAACTCTTTAGGATTCTATATAATTATGTTTTATTACATAAATCTTATTTCAAAATGACTCGCATGTAAAACAAGACTATAAACATACTTGTCTTTTAATTTGATTTTATAGTGTGCCAATTTTAAGGGATTATAAATGATATAAGGCTGAGTGAATGTATTCACCAGAGGATGCTTACATATTGACGTTTAGTACGTTTGGCGTTTTCTCTTATTGGAATCAGATTAGATTATTTTAACACACCAACTAGGAATGCAATAGGATTTTGTCTTATTGGACTAAGTAACCAGTCCAACTAGATTATTTGATATTTTAACCCGCCAATTGGGAAGAGGACTCTATTTTAATTTAAATAAGAATACCGAGTTTATCCTAATGTGAAAACTCATCCGCTGAACTACGTCACGCGTCTGATTTTCAGAGGGGGGAATGTGACTGTCTGTCACTAATTCCAAATTAATAACAAAATATTATATTTGTCTTTGAATACCACGTCTGGCAACATGAGCCACTTAGACCCTCATAAATTGTCCTTTTAATGTGAAAGGAACAATTACAAAAAAAGGAAATGTTTTAGCACAATGGTAAAGAAATGACCAAAAGACCCAACACGTGCAAGCGAGTCGTGAGAACCAAGCGACCCAAAACTTCTTAGAAACTTTACAAAAACAAAAGCAATAATAAGTAATTGACAAACGATACTGAGCCTTAAGGCGAAAGAAGGGCCGAGGTTGAATCGGCAGGAGAGGGGAGACTTCGCGTGAGACTCTAGGAGGGAACAGACGTCCAGATACTTCTCGTCAGACCCGGGTAGGGGACACATGTCTAGAGAGACTTAGCGTCAGGGCCGAGTAGGGAACACACGTCTAGGGACACTTGGCTTCAGGGCCCGAGAGAGGACGCACGTCCAGCTAAGCCATCCGACTCGGTATATCGTAGAGCTAGGTCTCGTTGTAATTCTTAGGAGTGCCAGTATTGTGATACAGTATTAGATATTATAGATGGACTGAGTCCAGTTTAGGCTTGTCAAATATTTATAGTACAGGTCTGTGCGTGTGAGTCAGAGTACGAATGGATGGGCGTTGATTGTGATCTAGTGAGTAATGTGTAAGTACGCGAGTGAATCTCAGCGGCTGTGTTGAAGACTGAATGGGTGAGTGTTGTGTGTTTTATCCTTCCTTACTCCATCCTATGACAAGGTAACCTGAGCTTGCGGTTGGTGATAGGGACTCGGAGAAGGCCTTCCTTTGGAGTGAGCATGACATTGACTTTCCTTCGAGAGGACTTGACACTTCCAGCCATACTTGGCGCAACCATGACTGAAGCACTGCCAATTGAAGGTTGAACCGAATAAACATTCGCTACATGCTAAGGCTAGTTTGAGCCACATTGAGATTACGAACCACCAAACGTTAGCGACGGCTACCTCCCCCTAAGGACTGACTGACAGTAGAGTGATTTACATTGCTCTTGTTATACGCACACTTCCAGGGAGTGGGGGTAGGCTTCACCAAGTACCCCAAACTGCATTGATAGTCGTTCTACGGAACGCTAGGGAACGTATCTCGTTAAAACAACACACCGGTCTTCGGGCCTCTTACTGATACAAAAAAATAATATTTAGCGAGACACGTGATTTGGACTCATCTCTGGAAACTCCGCAAGCTAGACGTAGCTCGGAGACACGTAGGTTATGATGTCCTCACCTTTGGGTAGAGTAAGGAAGTGAGAAGTGTCGATAAACCACTTCAGCGTGAAGCAAGGCAACTGTAAATAGTTCTGCGACCGACTGACGATACGTCACGCTTGTTTAAGTTTTGTTTTGTCTTAGTGAAGAGTGAGTAGGCCGTTATAAGGAGTCAATTGTAGTAGAAGTGTGTCTTATCCAATAGCAGAGGCCTCACAACCCTTTGCCGTAGGATTGGTCAGGACACGCACGAGCGAAACGGATGGAAGTAGTTTCTAAAATAATTTAACTTGCAAATACAAGCGTCACGTGTCATGTACCCTTTTGCAGCCCTCTCAGTCTCATAATATTCATAACTAAAAAGAAAAGTAGATTATCCTTCCTTATCCCTTGGATTTCCAACCCTATTTGATTTTAACCTTGTTTTTCTCAATTCCCCACCTAATCCCCTAGCTTTCTAAGTCGGGAGAAGGTGACATATTCCTTGGAAATCCATTACTGTCGGTGGGAGCTTGTCCAAGTCACTGGTTGAGAGCTACAAGGGCGGGCGAATGGTGGCGCTCGCCCTCTTCCCCTTAGGGGGAAGCCGACCTTCATACCTTCATGTAGGGAAATTCAGGAAAAATGAAAATTTTATCAGCCTAGGGTCTTATTGGAACAGTCACATCATCACTCTATAAGGACCAGCAGGTTTAGATTGCGACATTACCTGCGGAAAAGTCACGTAACAAGTGACGTGACATGTAATGGTAATGCCATAAGTACATAACGTTTGTGCTGTATTTTTTTTTTTTGATGGTGTGGTGTACAATAAAGAATATAATAAATCAATAATAAATACAATTTGTACAATTACCGTCACGGATCTTCAGCGCTCGGCGTCAGAGTAGGGATGGCTTTGGGCATTCCATACATTGGCGAGCCAATCGGCTACATTGTTAGATACATGCAGCAAGCGCAGGGAACGAATCTTGAGTGACATCTATGACGCGATGACGCGGCGAGCCAATCACTGACACTCCCCGCCCCCGCGTCTCCCTCCGCACCACTAAAGAGACCGAATATTTGACTTCTGCGCAACTTGAAGCCAGCGCTCAAGATCCGTTTCGGCAATTGTACTTAGCGTTCGGCGGGAACGCCAACAGATAAATCTAGAACTACATTAGACCGACGCACACGTGTAACACGCCTAATTTGTACCAAGAACAACGTCGCGTGGCGTGTATCAATTGTTGTTCTACAGGTCTAGTTGTCATATAAAATGTATGGAGACCGCGCCCACATCGGCCTGTGTCTCACGCGTGTGCGCTATGTAGTTCGAGCTTCAGTCATTTCGTCTAAGCCTGCAAGTCCGTTGTTGACTCAAGCTTATGCCCTGGACTTGACTAGCGAGTCCAACTGTAAGCATAACTACTTATATTTATCAATGATTGTATCACTTATACGCTGGTTCGTTGGCACTGGTTGGCACCAAAAATTGTTAAAAGGTCATATTTCTGTCAGATATGATACAGTAATTACCTACCTCGACGTACCTAAATTCTGTAAACGTATCCTTATAATAATTTGGTGCCATGCACAATCATCAAAGACTAACATGGCAACATGTCAAATGTTAATTAGGTAATGCATTAATTATCTTCGTAATGTCAAACTACCTTGAGTCTAAACAATGGAAAGATAGAATAATAATTATATTAGGTAGGTACTGTTATGCTTCTTTGTATCTAAGTACTTACGTACTAACACCATAGCGCGACTTCGTTCGCGTGGACTACAGGATTTTGAATTTATTTTTTCTAAAATAAAAGTAGCCTATGTTACTCCTTATTACATCAGCTACCTGCCAAAAAAAGTCCCGTCAAAATCGGTCCAGCCATTTTAGAGATTAGCCCGGACAAACAGACAGACAGACAGACAAAAATTATAAAAAAAATGTTATTTTGGTTTATGTACCGTATATATTCATATGCATGTAGTAAAAAGCAGTTATTTCAATATTACAAACAGACACTCCAATTTTATTTATATGAATAGATGTGTAGATTCAGCGTAGGTGGTAGTTATTCATGCATGTTAGAATATTCATTGTTAATCTGTAGGTGATAAAGAGAAACCTGGTTCCATGGAAGCTTACGGGACCTAGGATGTGGGCTTGAGGACGACGAGCAATGGGTAGCCGTCGGCTGTGCGGCCGTCCGCTAAGGGCTTTATCACACTAGCGGTTTGCGAGTGGCTTCGGGCGGAGAGGGCGCGCAGCGAATGCGTCGCGAACACGCCGCGGCTGCGCAGCGAAGACGTTGCGGGCGCGTGGTAAATTCGCAACGTTTTCAGAGCCTGTTCGTAGCAAGTGAACGACGTACAATACACTCAGTAACAAAATGGATTGCGACGAGGAGACACTGACGTAGGCTTTGTTACTTCGAAGACGCCGCAGACCCGCACCTCGTTGACGGATCTCGTTGCGCGACCGCAACAAATTCGCTGCGAATGCGTGGCGTGTAGTATGATAAGGCCTTAAGGACCGAGCCTGTAGACGACCACGCGCGCCTCAAAGAGATGTCAGCAAAACCGTAAAGGCCAAGCAGGGCCAATGCCCACTGGGGCCGATGCCCACTTGGGCCACGGAAATATCGTGGTCCTAAAACGCAAAGGGCAATTGAAGGTCACAGGTGAGTTTAGACAGTTATAGGTCTGATAAGTACTTTCTTTCGCTCTACTAAATAAAAATCTAAAACAAGGTAGGTACCTAATCGAAGAAAAGTTTTTTTTATCCAATACACTGTCTAAGTGCTTTACCTTTTGCTGAGGACTTTTTTTATTACAGAGAAGTTACCAAACTCTATTAGATATTTACCTACCTATTTGATATAGCTGGTCATCCAGTTTTACGCAAAGAGCCACTCGATTCTGTCCCCAATCACGTAGACTTGTCCTGCACTTAAGTCTGTTTTCATTCCTTCGATCGCAAAGCCACTTCTCATAAGACCTTGATGTTAATGTTCTTACCAAAAGTACCTAAGTCACCTTCGCCAATTAGGATGGTACATAATATTATTGTTGTCAGACACAGTTATACGGCTTCTACACAGCCGATTTACCGGATCACTGCTTTTTAGGGCATTCACTTCAAGGTCGACGTACTTATGACAAAGATCGGTACCTGACAAAGGTAATTAATTGGTAGATACTAGATTGAACAAAGGCATTGGATTCGTTTCGCCTTAGGACGACCTTTACAACGGGCACTGACGGGTTGTCTGTATTCTACACGATTGATTTTAAGGGTCAACTCACACGGGCGCAAATTGTAAGCCTCGCGACGCATCATGTTTTTCGCCGATACCGCAATTATTGAATCGCGCGTCGAACGCCTTGTTAGAGTCGGGCCGTTTTGCGCGTCGCCGTGCGTTGCGTGGTTGCGTTACTCGTATACAGTGACGCTTCAGTTGTCAAGCATGAACGCAATTAATGAATGTTCAAAAGTCTCTGAAGATCCAGCACTGTGCGCAAATACGAGCGTCATCAGGCAATGACTCGCGTTGCCACGCGTTTTAGCTGAAAAACTCAACGCGACGCGTCGCAACCCTTCGACTTAATGTGAGTTCAGCCTAAAAGTGAAGGTAAATGTAGTGTTGTTCCAGATTATACGTCATTTACTTGTCTACTACTGTACCTTGCGTGTTCTGATGACTACTAGTTTCAGGAACTGATAAACTGATAGGGCCGAATTCAGGGTCATAGTCCGTTTATATTGCCATTGGCACGCTAAGAATAATTGTAGAAAACTAATATGGATTCCAATACTTATTATGACAGTGTGATCATACCTAACGTATAGAAAAACTACTCCTTATTTTTCACGCAAGCTGCTTTATCTGCCTTTTTGCTTTCGAATCCTCATTTCAGCTGAAGGAAGTTAGTTTTTTTTTGTAACTTTTAACGGAGTCCATAATTTCGACGGTCTGTTTAACAATGTCCTTTCGTCCCGAGATTGTTGGACTTTGTTTAGGACCGTTTAGAATCGACCGTTGCAAAATTCAGGTGGGTTGGGAACAATTTTTATTGAATTTTACTCAATAATTTGCCTCAAGAAATTCAAAGGTCAATTTGATATTTTTATTGGTATCGGAAGCTGACATTTGGCCTTTGATTCAATACCTAACGAAAAATTGAAACACTTTTATTACCATTGTTATTTATTCTACCCGATAAGTACGTTCGGGAATTCTTTTTTCTTTGAAATCTTTGAAAGTCGTTCACAATAATCTTTTTGATACAATTTTGCCTATTCAGTCTTCACAGGGCCTCCATTATAGAGATTTGATTTATCTTCTCATATTTCTGAAATCATTTTCATAACACTCAATAAGCGAATCGCACCTGGTTTTCTTTAATGCAAAATTAATGTCTATTTATTAGTTTTGGCAATCATTCTCTTTTATAAACTTAACCCTGATAAAAATGCAGCATTTACCTTCATTTCTATTCCAACTAATAGAATTTTCTTTTATTCTTTCGCACTGCTAGATCGTGGATCGAATCATGTTGCCTACCCCCTGTTATAGAGCTTTTACACATCTGCTAGGTCTTTGTCTTTCATCTTTCCAGTACTGCTAATTACATAATAGCCGCCAAATTAGTACACACAGTGCGAAATCTTAAAAACAAAACAGCATCAGACAGTTGAGCCAGTACCTAATCCGGAGCACAAACAGTTGCCCCAAACGCATGGCCGTGGTTAAGAATACAAACTAATTAACGGGCAGGTTGAATACATCCCGGCTCTCGTCTCGACGACCTCATTTCAACAGATTGTGTTACGACCCTACCGGCTACCATGCAACAGCGCATTTCTGGGAAAAAGTTAATCCGCACTTCTGTTTTTGCAGTGCGGAAAATATTAATTTTGGATGGTTGTGGTTTCGTAAATTATAGCTTTGGGAAAGAAATGCTCACATTTGTTTTAAAATTATATTTTGGGCCTATAATTATGGAAATGCTGGGGAGAAGTTTCGTCTGATACAAATATGATACGAGCATTAATCACGCTTCCAGTTCACTGCGTCGTGTTTTGACGATTTATTCATTTGGTTATGAGCCTTCATCGTAAATCATTACTGAGAAGCCATTTTTTTTCTGCGCCTATACTACTCCGAACCAACCCGGCTTAGCCGAGCCGTTGCGGTAGGCACACATTAAAGATTTATGAACTTTGAAACTCTAAGTTCCCTTTCAATGAATCCTTTGATCTACAAGACATTCATAAAGCATTTTACTTTTTACATTTTCCAATCAAAAAATTCTCAAATATTTCCCAGTTTTATAATGTAGATGTTGAAACAAATTGAAAATCTATATCGGAATAATTTAGTTGGAAATGAATTATTTATTCGTCGCGTACGGAAATACATATTTCAGAAATCAGACGCCCACACCGCGTCACCGGTAATAAAGTGTGGGTTGAAATTTTAATGATGAGGAAAGCCGTTGCTACGGGTCCATGTGTGTGGAATATATATTTTTAGGGTAGATAAGATACAATCTTATCGCTTCACTTACAATAATATGAATATGTATTTGTATGAAGAATTTGAATTATATAAGTAATTGATATTAATGATGTGTGCTACTTGATTAATATTGCAAATGGTTCAATTGACTGTCCTGAGCTTGTCTCGAAATTTTCAATACGCACTAATCTGTTGGGACTGCGACAGCGACCACTTCTGCATGTACCTAGTGCAAACACTAATTATAGGCGTAATGCATTTTTTCTGAGAGCCAGTCGTAGTTTTAATAAGATATCATGTGAACCCGGCATTGACCTCTTTTGCACGAAAGCGGGCACAGTTAGGAAAAACTTAGCAAAATCATTTTTTGAATAACCAATACCTATTTGCACGTAAAACATAATATTATTGTATGTTAAAATTATTGAGAGTTAACCAACTCTGTGTCAACCTTGTGGGACCAACATTGGATTTATTTATTTTTTCTTTTTTTCGTCTTTATTACTACCTACATGTGGAAGCTTGTAATTAGCAATTTAATTACCTACTATTGTCACTATGTTGTTATTAGTCTGTAAGCTTTCCTAAAATGTGAAAAAATAAAATAAATAAAAATAAATAAATAAATAACATTGCACCTACCACAATTTATCTCTGTATCACCCAAAGGTTGACTGGTAGAGAATGCCTTAAGACATTATATTATAAATAAATAAATATGGTTCTAGTAAGTCAACCAAGAGGAGAAAACATTGTTCTTGAAAATGAAGGGTAATTTTCTGCCAAAGTACTTGTCCGGAAGTTTGGCAGTTGACAAAATGTTTAATTAATGAAGAGTTATGACCGAAATTTTAAATCTTTTGGTACGTGCTGCTGGAGCTAAGAGATTTTAAAGACTGTTGCACCATTTTGTTTTGATGTAAGTACAACAGCTTCAATCTGTAATTGTTTTTGGGCACCTCAGTGACGTGTAAAAGTTTTAATTATACAAGAAAACTCAATCTGTTTGGCACAAGTTAAGCGATTAGCAACATTTTCGAATTGATATGCGCCTATACCTTATTGTACTTATGATGACTGAAAGTTGAGTTGAAAGCTGAATTATGTAGCAAACCTACTATAACTCAATCGTGACTAGCACTAAAAGCTCAACGCTAAACTGAAGTAAGCCAACACAAAGCGTGGCATTAGCTATAAATTGACAGCAGCAAACTCTGCTTGTCTATTGAAACTTTCCTGATAATGTGTGGCGTTGATATATTCCAGAAGCGTTTCACTCGCAAACATAGATAAATGGACTGAACTTTCCCTAACCCCATATTTAGTATATTATAGATACTGGTAGAAAAGTCTGAAAGAGATAAAGGGTTTTTTTTTATTATTACTCATATCATACTCGCCTTTGAACACTATCACACATAGTCTGCTATTTTTATAAATTCGTCATTCCAACAAGATCCCATTGTCATTTTGCTAAAAGTGCATAAATCTGCTAATTCATAATAATCGATCATTGATCGGTCAATGGTATCGTAATAGAGTTGTGGTAGAATGATATAATCGAGCATATTAAAACCAATAATGGTAGAACACTGATCATATAAACTGTCAAAGTTTTAGCAGATTACCGCATACGTCAAATATTCATTTGTCGATGTATACGAGATTACTATTTGAAGCCACTTCTTTCAATGGAATGTCAGTGGTTGACCATTAGAAAGTCATAATGACGCTAATATATTCGCTAGATTAGCAAACTTGTCAAAATCGTCAATTATGACATCAATGATAGACCATTCTGACACTATTGTAATAGCAGATTTGAGGCCCTGATGATAATTTATGATATGGATCTACAATGGAGCACGCTTGCCTAAAAGTAACCTATTTACTTTTAACTTAAAGACTCCTAGGTTGTAGCTATTAGGACACACAGACTACGACAGGGAATTCCACTCCTTAGCTGTAGGTGCATGCGCCAATCGTTGTCTTTTTAGGATTCTGCTCGGGCCACGTCACATGATTTCACAGACAGAAAAGAGACTGATATTAGCCGCACATTCGCTTTATCTCTTTTAACAAAGTGATAAATTATGTTAGGGTATTAATTGTCAGTCCATTCTCTATATGTACGGTTTTACTCACGGTGGTATAGTGATCAAGTCTTTGATTGTAGAATTATTGGTAAGCGGCATTGTTTGCATTGGGTCTTCACTGTCGAGCAAATAGAATATTTTACGTGCTTTTTGGAGTAAATAACATTGTGAATGGATTTGTTGCTGTCTAGGTATAGGTATCTTATTTCTACATGCGTAAACAATGTTTCACATTTTGGTGGTTTGCACTGGTTTCTAAAAGACTGTTATTTAGTCATTTAGTGGTACGTATGCCACTGGGTTATGTAGATTATAAAGTATAGAATTTTGATGAGGTTTAGAATATTCGAAATTATGTTTTCATAAAAAATGTTGAGGTTGTATGTTGATGTATAAGATTTATTGATTAGCTTTATGTTGTAATACGGAAATATTTAAAAACAAAGGCCCTACTTAACCGTGGTATTTCTTTTCAGTTCTTGTACATTTGATTAGAAGGATACTTTGTGGAAATAAAGTACCTATTTTGAATGAAATTATTTAGAATCTTATAAAGTTTAGAGAGATACAAATATCCTACACCTACATTATTTCAAATGACATATTTATATAGAGGCAAACTTATTACTTCTCATACCTTCTTGGTAAACAGTATAATAACTATGCTTTAAAATCACTACATTTTTAGAGCATTTTAAAAAGCGAGCAACCGTATTCACTTTTCTGTGTAATAAAAAATAACAATTTAAAATATTGGCACAGAAAGGCTTCGCAGTCCATTACATGCTATGCCCTA
Organism: Mythimna albipuncta; assembly: GCA_929112965.1. NCBI lineage: Eukaryota > Metazoa > Arthropoda > Insecta > Lepidoptera > Noctuidae > Mythimna > Mythimna albipuncta. The sequence goes on from OV815969.1 coordinate 18,665,527, forward strand.
CTGTCCTCAATCGTCAGGGAATGTGCGGATAAAAGATAGACTTTTTAAATCTCAAATGTAATGAGTGCTGGGACGACTTTAAAAGCCTGGCTGTCATTTTGTAGAAAGGGCATGAAACATTATGTGCTAACTATCTCTGAATATAATAGAGAAAACTTTACTAACGCTAGAACTACATTAGACTTACGTACAGTTGGACTACGCCTAATTTGTACATAGAACGACATCACGTGGCGTGGATCTAGTGTAGCTCTACAAGTCTAGTTTCCATATTAAATGTATGAAGACCGGTGCGCCCATATCGGCGTACGTGGCAAACGTTGCCTGTATTTCTGCCTTAAATATTTTCAATAACTGCTAAAAATATACTTCTCCAGTTGCGAATAATTCTACTCTTGATTTTGAGAGGTCATGGTAGGGCTTTATAGGATACAGAGTGTAAGGTTTTGCAAGCTTCTATCAAAAAGGGAGGATCCTCCGATCAGACGGATTTGTATCTGGTTGGGGCAACTACCCGGTCAGAATTTCGGGTTGTTATATATGTTCCAATCGTGCAGAGAATTTCGAATTTTACATCCAATATTGCATCATAAATGTATCTACAGAGTCTCAGTTCGTTGCCACTTCAGCGTAAAGGTAGCAAACGATATTGGTCTATTTGCAAAACGATGAAAGTTTAAAATCAGGTTGTAGCTACAATATTACTAACTACACAAACGACCCGACAAAGTTCAAACACTTACAAATTAATTTAAAATACTCCACCTACCCGGGCTTTCCTCTTCGGATTTAATTTGTTTAGCATTCTACTTTATAACAAGCGACGTCGCAGGCACGAATTATATGCAAAATGCCTTAAAATGTTGCTAGACTGAAACTGTAAGGCTCCGGACAACTTTGAACATTTACCACGTCCTGTTTTACGTTTTTTTCAAGGAATATTATTTCTCCTGGTAGTCTCAGGAGTAATAAAATGAGTACTTAGAATTTTTTCAAGCGAATTTTACTTTATGGAAGCTGAGGCTGCTCTTACCGTTTCTAATTTTAAGAACCTTTGAGTTTCAGTAAATTTAGAGTTGCCTTTAAAGGCACTGTGGATTTGGTTTTATAAAGGCGACGGTAATTACTGAGGGTTGAAATGAAATGGAGTGAATCAGTTCGTTTTACTTATACATTTTTTATTGTTGGGCTTCTTATTTTCTAAGGGTTGGAGATGGCGAAAATTGCTGTGATTTCGTTTGGAGATATATAATTTTTGGTATGTCTTTTTTTTTAAACAAAGGAAAAATCATCCAATGGATCCAATGGATGATTTTTCCACCTAAAAAAAAGAACCACCCCCCGCTCTTGAGTGGAGCTAGAGGGCGTGTCAGACTTTTACTAACTAAAAACCCACTCATGTTCCTTCTTTGCCTTGGTCCCAGGACCCTGGGTCTAACTTTCATAGTGCACGTGGCCGCAGTAGGCTTCGACCCTGCTGGGCCTTGGTATGTCTTACCAACCATTTAGCCAAATACAAGGTCACTCAGGTTGACTGATAGAGAATGCCTTTTATTTATCTAACCGTCCAGTAGGGTGTTTAATACCTAGCAATTGCTGAGATGGTAACCCTTTCGGTTGATTGGAAACAGAGTACAGATTCTGCGTCTTATTTATTTATATATATATCGGTATCTATCCGGTATGTATCCGAATAAGACATTATTCTATTCTACACTCTTTTCAGTAGCCTGATTCACGTAAAATCAAACAAGCCAAATATCGCTGAATTTCATAGTCGTTCGATCGAAGTCCTACCCGAAAGCGGTATTCACGATCTATCGACTTATTTCCAGTCACTTTAATAAGTATTAATTCCAGGATACAGATTTATTTTTTAATCGACGAATTTCAAACGATTTTAAACTCGGTGTCGTTCAAACTCGATTGATGGATGTGAATACGGAAATGGTTTAAACGACTAAATCGCTACGATATCGTTACGGTTTTCATTACGTGAATCGGGCTACTGTTCCTTGTTCCCGTTGAAATGCCCATGTAAACCCCCCACTCATTTGTTTTTTGAGCGTGGTGACCGATAAGAAAACAAATGAGTGAACAATCAATCAAAATTCAATTCAATGTGTGAAAGTGTAACTTCAATTAATATCAAAGAAAAAAAAACAAAGGAAAAAAATACTGCATAAATAAAATAAATAAATAATTATAATAGCATAAGTTGATAATAAAAACGCTATGCAATAGCTTTACCGCGGCAGTCCCCGAGTGCCACACGTCTTTTTTTTTCACTCTTAGGTAGGTACATAGTCACATAGAGAGAAAATCAAGTTAAACTATAAACAATGCAAACACTATTTATAATCCTTTGTGAGAGACTGAAATCCATACGGGATACCCTAAGTGACGGATCACCAAACTCTCAACCCAAATTGGTGTACCGTTGGGGGCCAGTACGGTCGATGCCCCCTAGGGTCACAAGGAGTTTCTGAAAGGGTAGCCGTGGTCGTTGAACGCAAAGGGCAACTGAAGGCCACAGGTGTGGTTTTAGTCAGTAAGTCTGGTCAATAAGCCCTCTCGTTCTACCTTAGAACGAGAGAAGTCAATGGATGACTTCCACCTGAATTAGCGCTGATGCCTAATGATTTTTATCTGTAAACAAATTATTTATTTAAGAGAAGATTTTAATATTGTCATACTCGTAGTTGTGCACAAAGTTTAAATAAATAAATAGCCACGTAGGTACCTTATAATAAGCTAGTTGCCGAAAAAAATTTAATTAGTCCGTCTTTTAGATTATTCAAAAATAAGGGTCACGTATTTTTTTATTTGTAAATTAAACCAAGAATGACAGATATAGCCCATTAAAGTTACGTGTAACGTCACGCCCGCCGCCGCGCCATGCTGCACTTTTTAATGTGCTTTTGTGTACAATATTTGACTGGTCTACACTGTTCTTCCATAATATCTATCAATATTGTAATACCAACCACTTTTTTTTTTTAAAGAGTAACCATGAAGTTTCTTGCCGGTTCTTCTCCATAGGAAACGACCAATTTGGAACCGTGCACTAGCTTCTGACGATTTATAAGTGCCCATGTAGGCCGTTGTGAAGTAAAATATTTTTGACTTTGACTTTATGGGCTACATCTTTGTTATTTTTTGTTTAATCGAAAAAAGAAAAAATACGTGTCCAAAATTTTTTTATAATCTAAAATACGGACTAAATAAAATGTAATTATTTTGACCCTGGAAAGTACCCTATTGTAGACATGTCGTAAATTACTTTAAAATAAAAGGCAGTATCATCCTGTCTGCTATTGAAGCGAGTTGTTGTAAGATAAAAAATAACACTCTTTTTTTTGGGTTTTTAATATAGAATGAGTTTACATGTGGATGTGGAGATGGATGGAGGGGAAGAGGGAAGCCAAAAAAAAGATGGATGGATTGTGTGAGAAGCGATATGAAAGAAAAGGGAGTTAGTGATACAGTGACAGAATGGAAGAAAAAAACGTGTTGCGCCGACCCCAAATAAAACGGGACTAGGGCAGGAAGATGATGATGATGAATATAGGAAATCATTCAATATCATCTCTCGCTCACTCCTAATATATTAATTTTTTGCGTTGCATTTCACAACTCCGAGTTTCTGGTTCGAAATCCAACCAATGGCTAGTGGGCATCGGAACTGCTGGGCTCCTACAATTTTGCTGACATCACTTTGAGGCGCGCGTGAAGCACTACTCGTCAACGATTCGGGTTCGGTCCGAACTTGAGCTACCCATTGCTCACCGTCCGCAAGCCCACATCTATGAATCAGAATCAGAATCAGAATGTCTTTATTGTGGGCATAGGTTACATACAGGTGTTAAAATTAAATAATAAATTACAGTTCCATTATGTCCTGCCAATTAGGCATACAATAATAAATTACAGATTGTACTAAGAAAATATTTAACAAATAATTGAATCAAAATTTAGTTGGATTTATAAATGTCAAAATTGAGTCAGAATTATAAATGTCAAAATTGAGTCAAAATTATAAATGTCAAAATTGCGTCAGAATTATTAATGTCATTTTTGAGTAGGAATTATAAATGTCAAAATTGAGTTAGAATTATAAATGTCAAAAATACACAATTATTCAATAATTTAGGAAATCCTGGATCGTGTAGTAAGCCTTATCGATTAAGAAATTGCGTAATTTATTTTTAAATAGGGTAAGTTCCTTAGTGCTCAAAATGTCAACAGGTATTTTATTGTAGATTTTTGCTGCCATACCAAAGAAACTTTTGTCAAACTGAGCCGTTTTATGTGGTATATTGGATATTTTTAACATATGTCTTTTTGATTTCAGTTTACCGAATAGATTTTCATTGAGTTTTACAAATAAGGCTACTTCATATATATAAATGCATGGAAAGGTCAATATCTTTAATTTTTTAAAATGAGGTTCACATGAGTCAGGAATACAGATGCCGGCAATTGCTCGGACGCATCTTTTTTGCGCTTTAAAGACTAAATCCCTGTTAGTGGCGTTGCCCCAGAATATCACAGCGTATTTCAGTGTTGAAGCAACATAAGCATGGTAGGCGGTCAATACAGCTGATTGATCAACAACTTTTGATAATTTATATAAAGCATATGAGTACTGATTGAGCTTTTTGCATACTGTGTCAATGTGTGTTTGCCATGTCATATCAGAATCTATCCAAACTCCAAGAAATTTAACGCAGCGGACTTGTTCGATTTCTTTTCCGTTAAAGTGTATTTTAATATTTGTGTCTTTATTATTTCGTGTGAAATTGACCAACTTAGTTTTTTCTAAGTTGATAACCAGGTTATTATCTGTGAGCCAGTTAATTATATTGCGAAGGGTGGCATTTATGTCTTTTTCCAGGTTTTCAATATTTTCACCGGCGAAAATGGCTGTGCTATCATCAGCAAAAAGAATCATGGGATGCTGACAGACTTTAGGCAAATCGTTAATATAAACTAAGAATAAGGGAGGCCCTAGCACACTGCCTTGAGGCACTCCATACAGAACTTTTTTGGGGTTTGACTGGTTTTTTTCTGCAGTATTATTTAAGGAACTGATGTGGTCTATTTCTACCACTTGATATCTATCATTTAAATAAGATTCAAAGAGTCTATGGACGTTTCCCCTTATACCATAACTGTATAATTTGTCTAAAAGTCTCTCATGATGAACATAATCGAACGCCTTCGTCATATCCATGAACATTGCAAATACAGGAACACGTTTATCAATATTAGTATGTATATTTTTTAAAAGATCATAAATTGCCAAGTTAATCGACTTATTTTTCCTAAACCCTTTTTGTTCTTTAGCAAATAGATTGAATTTCTCTAGGTGAGTGTTGATTGCACTATACATAACTTTTTCTAATATTTTGGAAAAAATAGGAATAAGTGCTATAGGTCTGTAGCAGGCCATGTTTTCCTTGTCATTTTTCTTAAAAAGTGGCTTAACTACGGATATTTTAAGTTTGGTCGGAAAGACACCATGCTCAATACATAAATTGATAATGTGACAGAGTACTGGGCTAATAATAGGAGCAACTTGTTTTATTGAAAGGGTCGTAATATCATCATACCCAGCGCTTCTAGTATTTTTTAGGGATTTAATTATATTATAGACGTCATATGGAATTACTGGGTTTAAGAATAAAGATTTATATGAGCCATTAGATAAAGGCAATTTGTTATTGTAAGATGTCTGATTTAAATTAGTATTATTATTGAAATTGTCATTATTAGAGCTATTATTAAATTTGTCACAATTAGAGCGGTCATTATTATAGTCATTATTGGAGTTTTCATTATCATAGTTATTATTGAAATTTTTATTATTATAGTTTTTATTGAAATTGTCATTATTAAAATTGTTATTAGAATTGTCCGTACATGATAAGTTATTATTAGGTAGATTATTAGAATTTATTGGTTTGATTAAATTAATATAATAATTATTAAATTCTTCCGCAATTGTTTGAGGGTCTGATAGTATATGATTGTTAACTTTTATTTTATTAATATTTTCTTTTGGAAGGTGGCTTTTATTGGAATTTATTATGTTCCATGTAGCTTTAGATTTATTTACTGCATTAGCTATTAGGTAATTATTTTGAGACTTTTGGGTAAGTTTAACAATATTCTTGAGACGAGTACTATATTGTTTGAGAGCAATTTTCTTTCCTTCACTAGGATTGATTCTATATTTCCACAATAATTTTCTTTTTAGTTGACAACACTTACTTATTCCTTTAGATAACCATTTGGGTTTCTTAGATATAGTGTTTTTTATTTTTATAATAGGAAAGCAAAGATCATAGAAAAGTTTGTAATGCTCGAAGAATGTATTGTAAGCTAGTTCTGGATCGTCCGTTGAGTACACATCTTGAAAACTTAAGCTCGTCAAACATTCTTTAAATTTATTTAGATTTTCATTACAAAAGTCTCGTCTTTTTGTGTACCAATAGTTGAGGGTACAAGTTTTTTTAACTGGAAATTTCAATAATTGTGCTGTGTGGTCTGATACTCCTAAATCAATTACATCACACTTACTACCTCTAATATTATGGAAAATATTGTCAATGCAAGTTTTGCTCTTTGGTCGGGTTGGATAGCGTGTACCAATTTTCATATCAAAGCTAGAAATCAGATGTGTAAATCGTAGAGAATTAGAGTTTCTTTTTAATAAGTCAATGTTATAATCACCGCATATAATTGTTTTAGTTAACTTCCGATTGCGTAATTTATAATGTATTGCCTGCAGTGTATCAAAAAATATATTAAGTTCGGTTTGTGTGTTTTTCGGAGGTCGATATATACATATAATAACTATGTTATGTTCTAGTAGTTCAATGGCTGAACATTCCGTAACATTAGGAACACTAAGATCAACTATATCCTGTAAAACTTTGTGTTTATAAATATTTCTTACAAGTATACACGATCCACCATTCCTGTTATGTCTATTACAAGATGATGCTAAAATGTAATTCGGAACGGTTAGGTACATAAGGTCTGAGTCAATCATGTTATGTTCTGTAATACATAAGATATCCACTTCTCTCCCAGAATTCTTAAGACATTCAATATTTACATACAATACGTCAGATTTACTTATTAAACCATTCAGATTTTGATGCATTACAGTTAAATTGTTATAAACGAAAAAAGTCTTTTTTGCTGTCGTGCTTTTCTGAATAGGAATTACAATTTTCGTTCTCACTAGGGGACCCATCAGTGCTGGACTGTGACAGTATACCATGATTGAACATATTTATTTGAGAAATTAGTGCACGAGTATCATTTAGTATTGTGAGTATTCCATTGTTATTTATTGACCCTGACCACTTGTTGAAAGTAGTAAAATCACACTTCAAGTTCAGGTTAGAGTCTAGTACATATGCATACTCATGTGACATTACATCCAGGGAAAGTAGATTGTTAAAAATTTCAATTCTACAATTAAACATGTTTGTATAATTATTGAATTTGTATGTAGGTAAACATAAAATAATATTTGTATTATTAATATCTTTGAGGGTATTTCTAATAAAAACAATCAATTTAAAGTAATCTTTCGTCATTACAAAATCCTCGGGTCCAATCAATATAACACAGTAGTCATTCATATCGTAATTTTGAACTTTTGATTTTAATCCTGTCAACATTATTTCGATCCCGCAATTAGGTTTTAAATAATGGCAAGTTTCATAGTTCAGGAATACATCCAACGCTGTTGATATGATCTTATTAGAATTGTTACCACTTATAATGCAAAGTTTACTCTTTTGCTTAATTTCCTCTATTTTTTGTTTGTTGTCTGATTCTAAAACATTATGTTCCGTTATTGATAGAGAGGAGGGCGTGATTTGCTTATTTTGTGATGACTGGTCTGGTAGTTTATTTTGTACAGTCACTATGTTTTGATGTTTATCATTTTTTGTGACGGTTGTATGATTGGTAAGTTGAGACAATGTGTTTTTGAGGTCTGTATTTTCCAGGCGTAACTGAGTTATCTCCTTGCGGATGTCATATAATTCGGATTTTAATAGCTCAATTTGCTGTCTTAACTCTCGTGAATCGCTGCTGTCATCAACTGACAAGTTCGGGAAACCATTGGTGCTGCCATCTATGGTTGAGTTTTTTGATTCAGCCTCGACCTCAGCTGACGTATCTGACATATGGTGAACACTCTACTAATGACGTAATGTTCTCACGGCTCCCAGTCAAGTCACATAAACTCAGTTACTTAAACTTGAGATGCTCATTACTTTTCCTTTCTTGAGTTTCTAACTTGATATCCTGTTTGAAGTAAGTTAAACAAAAAGCAACTCATCAAAGGATGCTTGTTATAGCGTGTGTAGTTTCGAATAGTTACATCGTGGAGATGAAAAGGACTAATGAGCACTGAGCGTGTCTTGTTTAAAGTTTGTGATTATGAAAATTGAAACAGCTACTATTGCTGAAATTATAGAGCTTTATATGAAGGATCTTCTTTCAGGAAATTCAATTCAATCCAAAATATTTTATTTTCTGTAGGGTTATTTTTAAAATTGTCCTTTCCGATGTAGACGCACAGGATCGTTCATTGTGACGATACTTGGAGAAGGCCTATGACCAGTTGACGTCTTTCGGCTGAAATAATGATGATGTTCCCGACATAGCACGAAGAATCACCAAACTTAATTAGCAATGGGCAGGGCACATTGCTCGCAGAACAGATGGCCTTTGGGGCCGAAAGGTTCTGGAGTGGAAGTTTAACCCGGCGTCGGTGGGGGTTGGGTCTGTGAGACCCGTCACATTTTATATCGCTTCTAGTTCGATTAATATGCATGCGACGTAGCTGTTCTTCTCAATAGCTGGAGCTGTTGAGTTGTTCTATGCATCGCAGGCAACAGTTTTGACGTGCGACAGCCGCAGTGGGAGTTATACGATCTCAAAATTGAATAAGGTCTGTGAGACCCAACCCCGCAGTTCGTGTAACAATTTCGCGCCAATTCGTATAGATGTTATTTTTTTTTTTATATCCGTGTATTTATCCTTTTATATTTGTTTTTTTGTTGTTGTTTACAATTAAAATTGCTGATATATCGTTTAATTTGTGTATTTAGTAGGTTCTTAGTAAAAAATAGATCGAGAAGATACGGAACGGCGACGAATTTACGAGTCTGACTCTGATGCTGGTTTGTTTGACCAGGAGATGTGTGATGACGAAGATCGCTTGAATGAGCGTAGTAATCTTAGTGACACAAAGAAAGATATCTCAAAGTCTGAGTTTGATGATGACATTTCACTGTCTACGCTATCGGATAGAAATCGTTTGCTGGTAGAGTATTAGATATCTAGATCGGCTAGTTCTTCAAACGCAAACCGAGAATGTTCTGCGGGTTTTTATCGTGGCAAAGACGGTACAATGTGATATGAGATGCTTTTTTGACAAAATGTCAGGACCAGAGCTGAAAACATAATCCATCAATTGCCGGATGTAGTACCAGTCGTTATTTTTAAAATGTTTAATAAATATGATCAAAACATATTATTATACGATATTTCTGTTTAATTTATTTACATTAATACCTCAACAACTAAACACAAATAAAATATTAACTTTATTATTTATAATGTATTGGACAATTTGTTATCTAATGAACGGGTCTGTGAGACCCACCCCAACGTCCGTGTAAAACTTTTCCACCCCCACAACCCCGGGTCAAAGGCCTCCTACAAGGTAGACCGATGATCTGGTGAAGGTTGCGGGAATCCGATGGATGCGGGACGCGCAGGGTCGTTCATCGTGGCCACACTTGGAGGAGGCCTATGTCCAACAGTGGACGTCTATCGGCTGAAATGATGATGATGATGATGTTGATGATGACTTTTTAAATTTCAGAAACTAGTGCACAGTTCTAATAGGTCGAGAAGGTTTACTTATGTATACTGTCATAAATAAATATCTAAAACTAGCTGACCCGGCCAACTTCGCACCGCCTAATATTCAATTAATGTTAGCTAAACTGGTATTATTATTATCAGAATTCTATCATAATTTAGTTTTAAAATGACATTTAATGGGTGATGGCGTTGTACCCGGATTTTTTTCGTGAGCTTTTCCATATTTTCTCACTGTTTAAACCTTCCCTGAAATAAAACAAATATTTAAAGATCAAACTTAGCCTAATAGGTCCAGCCGTTCTCGAGTTTTAGCGAGACTTACGAACAGCTATTCATTTTTATATATAAGAAAATGTATCTTACACTCATGTTAGCTGTCAGAAAATCCAAATTCATTTCGACCGCCATTGTACAGTGTTTCATTTGTGCATAAAGTTAATTCTGGGTTAAGCTCGCTTTTGCACTTGATCTGCAATGTGTTTCCTTTTATTTATTGTTTTTGTATATTTTATGGTTTGTGTGTTATAAAGAATAAGAACTGGCTGGAATCTTCACGGTTAGTAAGGTACTTGGGTACACGTGGCCCAAGTACGATGATATAGGCGCGTCGGTCTCCATAAATTTTAAATAGCAACAAGACTTGTAGATCTACATTAGATCCATGCCACGCGACGCACGCACGCGAATCAGGCGTGCGTGGCCCGCGCGTGCGTCGCACTAATGTAGTTCGACTGATTGGATTTAACAATGTTTCCTTATTACATTTTAAATATATGATTTAATAGGTATGCTGGGCTTTTCCTTTTTCATTTTTTTTGTACTTATTTCCAAATGATTGATTTCAGGGCACAAAAATAAATTTCACATTTAATCTGTCAAACGGTCAATAAAAAATATTGAACACGTATAGTACAATTCACGAATGATGGCGGCCGTGAAGTTTGCGCAGAAGGCTGCGCAGTAACGTGTTTTAGGAACCAAATGACGTCGCGCGTGTCCGAGAAGAGTGTGGTATGCGCGAAAGTTCGCAAAGGCTAACTTCACGCCCGCCACCATTCGTGAATTGTTGTTGTTATTAGTGTATTGTTGTAATTGTAGTGTATTTTACAAAGCATAAATAAAAGCACCTACATGCTTTTATTTATGCTTTGTTAAATCAGTAAAAAAAAAATAGAAACTCATCAAAGTTCGAGAATAAGACCTTGTTATGTTACTTCTAAGCAAAAAGTTTTCCTAACATCACATTAAATTATAATGCACTGTATCGTCTTCGCATTTAGAAAAATATCGACGACGGAAATAATCGATGTTTTAGTCATCTGACTACTTATTTTAATAGGTTTAATCATTAACACAATTGAATCACGAATTGTTAGTATATTCTTCTCATTGATTTATCAGTGTATATTTGGTAATTAGGTAACAACGCATGAATGAGGTGATTCATTTATTAGCTCAATAGTATGAACTTGTTTAACTTTGTTTACATACAATTAGATGCTTTACGCTTTTGCGTTGAATTCGCAGGTACAAGTACCTACCTATCTAATAACCAGGTGAATAAAAATTACTAAGTTTTTTGCGGTACATGGTAGACATCCGACCCATACGTACAAAGCGTTTTGGGAACACATTCATTATGCGTACAATTGCCGGCACGGATCTTGAGCGCTGGCTTCAAGTTGCGCAGAAGTCAAATATTCGGTCTCTTTAGTGGTGCGAAGTGAGACACGGGACGACAGACGTCACTCATGATTCGTTTCCTGCCTTGCTGCATGTATGACGACGATTGGCTCCCCATTGTATGGAATGTGCAAAACGGTCCCCCCTCTAACGCCGAGCGCTCAAGATCCGTGACGGTAATTGTACCGCTAAGAAGTGGAATTCCTGGAGTCTGTGTTTCCTGATAGCTATAACTTAGGGGTCTTTAAGTCAAGACTGAATAGGTTGCTTCTAGGCTAGCGTGTTCCATCGTCGGCCACATCATCGCTTACCATCAGGTGAGAATATACCTACATAAGAATAATAATAAAAAACCAGTTATTTACTAACTGCTAATTGCTGCTATATTGTTGAATATGTTTGAAATGATGTATTCAGAACCGCGGCCGCAAAAGACTTATGTATTGGTCATTTTATAAAAATCACGCTTCGAACAGTAAGAGTCGCCACGACTCATCCATCTGATACTCTCATCCCTTACCAGGTCATCGGTCCGCCTTGTGGGTGGCCTTCTAACACTGCATCTTCCGGTACCTACGTGGTCACCACACCAGAACCATTCGGCCCCATCAGCCACCTGTTTTGCTAGCAAAGTACCCTGCCAGTCCACTTAAGATTGGTGATTCTTTGAGTTATGTCAATGACCTTGTTTCTCCTTTCTATTCCGAATATCTTCATTCCTATTCCTGTATATAAGTACGTACATGCATTCTATATTTACAGATCAGCTAATATATACAGAGTTCACATTAGTTCATGTAAGATTTATTACAAACTTATGGTGTTTACAAATATCAGTACCACCCTAAGGTCGACTGGCAGATAATGCCTAAGGCATTAAGTCCGCCTTTGTACAGTTTTTTTGTGCATAAAGCTTTAAATAAATAAATAATTAGGTATATGATAGATCCTATATTATACATATGTACAATATAAAAATGGTACTTAAGAACGTAAGTACGAGCCAATATTTCCGATTCGGTCACAAATGTAAGTCACGCTGAGCACCTGCGCTCTAATCAAAATTCGATAATACGGACATGACTCATTTGAATATGTCATTTGTCAAATAAAAGGAATCCAGTTCCAATAGCTATCAGTATTTCTCTGCCTTAGCCTTATCCTATTTTTTTAAAGCTCTAAAGAAAGAAGAAAGAAAAATGATTTATTTGGTATGAGCACAAGGCACAAACAAAATATCACGCATCAAAAATAAAAGAAGCTAAAAACCCAAATAAAAAATAATATAAATACAGTTGTTGTATGCCCCATGGCTACACCAAAATAGGGCCAGTTCAGCCTGAATGCCAGAAAAATAATGTCTGACGCTGGTTTTCAACTGAACCTGTGGTGGTGAACGCTCTATATTAAGCTTAACTTTTCCTACGTCATTCATCCTCTCTTTCTCACACTTAGCCATCTCATTCATGTAGCTGCGTTCAAAATTACTACTTACTCGTATTAATCGTCAGAAGCTAGTGCACGATTCCCATTGGTCGTTTCCTATGGAAATAACCGAAAAGAAACTATCCATAATTACTATTTAAGACAAATATTGATTTTATAATATTTCCATATTAGAGTCTGTCTAATAAGTTAAACGACTTGGGTAATTATTAGGATTTAATTAAATCTGATGTAGTCAACACGGGTTCAATAATCAAGGTTGATTAAGAGATAGAGATCATTGTTTACTAACAGAAGAACCTTATAAAAAGTATCGAATATAAGTATTTTCTTAATGATTTAATATTATACAAAATTAATAATAATAATAATAATAATTTATTTCATACTAAAAATAGAACAATTACATCTTAGGACTATGTACTAAAAAGGTCACAAAATGTAGGTAGTTACTCAGACTCCTAAACTAGGTATAGGCCTGTAACTTAGGAGCCAATGATTCTCCGGTACATAAAAGCCACAATTACTTATTAGACAGACTTTACAATATTAATACCCGAAACAACTTGCTGCAAATGAATTTTGCCTTTGAAATAGATACTAGCTAAAAAGCACAATTTTCCCTGCAAAGCGCACAGTAAAAAATATTGAAAGGAATTAAATGAGACTTAATTAAGAATGAAGATTCACTTCCTAAGGGGACCCACACTTGGCACTATATTAATTAACTTCGCTGAACTAAAATTAATCAACTTTGAACGCGAATGAAGCCTTGTAAAAGCTCTTTCTTAGCGGAAATAGGGCAAACCTATTTTAACATGGATATGTTGCCAAGTGAATAAATACATAGCATGTAACTAACTGTATTTTTTTAGTCTTAAGCTAACGTGTGACCATTGTCGTGAACACATTATAGCCAGTTGTAAGTTCTTGTTCTTCCCCTTATTTTGAGCATCGTTGATGCCATTTTCTAGCGCATGATCGCATCAGCAAACATTCCTTACGCACTAGAGCAACGTGGAAGCCTCAACAGCGCCCTGAAGGCATTATTATATTGAATGCGCAGAGCGTTGTCTGCTTTTTGGGTGAGTTAAGCCCACAGACTGCTTGTGTAATTTATAATACACTAGCTTTTGCCCGCAGCTTCGCCCGCTTACATAAAATATATTGCTCATGTCACACAGGAATAAAACAGCTTTCTATCCGTGAAAAAATTTTAGCAATCGAACCAGTACTTACAGAGATTACTTCCTACAAACAAAACAAAACAAACTTTACCTCTTTGTAATATTAGTGTAGGTTACATAAAGAGATAACGCAGCAAGATAATACCTGCCATAATTCTGGTTAGGCATTTACTATGCCTAGGTATATTCTTAACGTGTCGATTGCTAAAAATAGTAAAGTGTTTTCTTAATTAAATCTGATGCATGGCCCAGTATTCAGCTATGGCTTTACAATAGCTGAATACTGGGCCAGGCATCAGCCTATAGATATATACCTGTTATCTGTTCACGTTAGGCTGACGGTGTCAGTCTTACGTGAACAGATAACAGGCAGTGTTGTAAGATGGAAGGTGGGACATGATTTGTAGAAAGGACAAAGCCTAGTATTTATATTTATTTACACTTTTCTTATACAACATTACAGTCTAAACTAATGCGTTGTACAGAAACAAGAAATAAAAGAAGAAAGCAAAAAAAAAAGACTTCTTCTTTTCTTATATATATATATATACGGGATATTTTATTTTATATTAGTGGTAATATACATTACCACTAATATAAAATAAAATATCCCGCAAAACCAAATAAGACAACGTTTACTTAGATTCACTACACACATCTATCCATCTCCCAGCAAACAAGTCACACTCTGGTGTTAGAGTCAGAAGAGCATTAAGCACAGAAAGCGCACGAACGAGTGGCGAGTTAGCTCTTGACACTGTCTGCGATAAAGGATCAGCTAACAAACAAAATATGTCCAAAACACAAAAATTGATTCTGCCTATGTTCGTTGTAGACTCTGGGGCAACTGGTTTCAAAGACTGGCCTGTTGATCAGTATACCGCAGGTCGTGGGTTCGATTTCCACCCAGGGCAAATGTTTATGTGATGAGCATGATAATTTGTTCTTGTGTAATTTATATATAACTAGCTTTTGCCCGCGCGGCTTCGCTCCCGCTCTTCCCTACTTCAGCCTACTCTACCCTACTATACCCTACTCTACCCTACTCTACCCTACTCTACCCTACTCTACCCTACTCTACCCTACCCTACCCTACCCTACCCTACCCTACTCTACTCTACCCTAATTTTCATTTTTTTTTCCATAAGAACCTTCTCCTCATAATAACGAACACAACAAAAAAAAATTTGTTGTGTTCGTTATTATGCGAAATCGGTCCAGGCGTTGTTGAGTTATGCGCTTACCAACACATTTTGCGATTCATTTTTATATTATAAGATATGTATGTATTTAGAAATATATAAGTGTGTTTATCAGTTGTCTAGTACCCATAACACAAGCTTTGCTTAGCTTGGGACTAGACGGCGCTGTGTGATAGTTGTGGAATATATTATATTATTAAAAAGACAGTAAAATGAAGATAGTTTTAGATGATAAAACAAAAAGTACTCGGGCTCACGTCTGATATCTGTTAGTCATCATCATCTCCTTAACTTTTTCCCAACTAGCTTGGGAACAGTTTCTAGTCCGACCTCTACCTACAACCCAGTTACTGTGCAACACGATACGAGTATCCCTTGGAGAAACTAATGGAATGGAACTTTCTGCCGTCTGACTACCTGTAGATGACGACTGACGTGTGTTGTACAAAGTTCTACGAATTACAATCGAGAGCAACGGCTTTATAGATACCGGCACGGATCTTGAGCGCTGGCTTCAAGTTGCGCAGACGTAAAATATCTCTCTTTAGTGGTACGACGTGAGAGGCGGGGGCAGGGAGTATCAGTGATGGGCTCGCGGCGCCATCGTGTCATAGACCTCACTCGTGATTCGTTTCCTGCGCTTGCTGCATGTATCTAACAACGACAACGATTGGCTACTAAAGATACCGAATATTTGACTTCTGCGCAACTTGAAGCCAGCGCTCAAGATCCGTTTCGGCAATTTTACTTAGCATTCGGCGGGAACGCCAACAGATAAATCTAGAACTACATTAGACCGACGCACACGTGTATCACGCCTGATTTGTACCAAGAACAACGTCGCGTGGCGTGTATCAAGTGTTGCTCTACAGGTCTAGTTGCCATATAAAATGTATGGAGACCGCGCCCACATCGGCCTGTGTGTCACACGTGTGCGCTATGTAGTTCGAGCTTCAGTCATTCCGTCTAAGCCATGCGCAAAGCGATCCCCACTCTGACGCCGAGCGCTCAAGATCCATGACGATACCTATACGTGATTTCCGAGGTACGGGGCGTAGTTATTTCCTAGATTAACTTAGAAAAGTACAAACCTGCTAGCAAGAAAATAAATTGTATTTTCCAAATGTTTGTTTTACTTATGAAAAGTTAGGAAAATGTTTACGTACCTACCTATGTACACAGACAGATGGTTGTGAACTTAAACGCAAACGCGAACAATTTAATCCAAAGATAAAAGACGTTTTTCTATAGCTTTTGACTAACCTTCTGCGTTCTGTTGAATACACAGCGTTTGAAAGTGTGGAAGTGATGTGCGGATGAAGTTGATCAAAGGTGAATGGGAACCGAAAATACACAAAAAGAGAACGCGCTGTATAGACTGTGTAGAGCAGCTCTTTTGTAGGAATTTGAGTCTTTTTAAATGAGGTATTTTTATACGAATTTGTATTTCTTTTTTTTTTGACTTAGGAAAATAAGATCTTTTCTCTTAGTTATGTTCTTTGACAAGTATCAGGTTTAAAATATAATATTTAACAATGTGTGAAACGTTGATAAAAATCTGGTGCATATTTTAGCAACAATTAAGCATAACCACAAAAAGTCTAAATTAAAAAAAAAAACTTTGTCCCACTCTAGGACTTATTCCTGTATCGTGGGTGCGTTCAGAAACATGTAATTTCACATATACGAGGCACCCAGACCCGGAACAATTCTGCGGGACCCGAAACCGCGATTCGCAGCGAAGCAACCATCTTAACCACTGCGCCAACCGTAGCGTCTGAAAAATAATAACAAAGTAACCAATTTTTGGGATTTTGGCAAGCAGTTGGTAGTTTTTCTTGCATAGGGCGTGATCTTTAATTAGATGATTATTAGATGTTACAATCTTAATAAACACATTCCCGTAGGTCTAAGTGTTTTATGACAGACTTAACACTGAATGCAGTTATTTTTTTGGGCTCCATCAGTACCTTAAATATTATATTCCTTCACAAACACGGAAGATTACGAAATTTTTAAGAGTGTATAAATCCATTTAACCACTTAATATTTACACTTATGCACTACAAAATATCTTCACACTTAGCTTACATGAATAACGAACTGCCAGCTGCTCAGACCTTTGACCGCAAGGGCGTTGATCTCTAATTAGCTTGATCAATTCATGCCTTCCGGATCACTTACTCTCTTACGTATCGTTGCATTGGAAATATCATTACACAATGCACATCCTTTGTATTGTCCCAGCTTTTAGAACGACGAGTTCCTTGAATAGACCGCAGGATTATCCTTCCCTTTTTTTTAAATTGAGATAAACTAGTGCTTGGCTGCGATCCCACCTGATGGTAAGTAGCGATGCAATCTTTGATGGTGAGGTGCACTAGTTTAATTCACTCTAGCCTTGAAGACACCCAAATTATAATCGGACGGGAAGACCGCAGCATTCAGACTGTTCCAGTCCTTTCTTCTTTTTCGTGTTGCTAGCACGAGCAACGGTTGATCGGATTATTAGGGGTCAACCAGACCCATAATTTCGACACTTTCCGATACAGATAGTGGAAGCACAAAGGTTACTTTGCCTGCGAGCTTCGTGGCACTGTTGGCAGAGAGCAGATGCAATCCGAATTCTAGTTATTATTATTATTTATTTAAACATTGCCCCACACTAGGAATTATCCTGTATCACGGGGTGCGTTCACAAACATTTAAACTCACATAAATAAGACTCCCAGACAGAAAATTTAAGAAAGCGGAGCAAAGTTTGCCATTCATCATTCTACTCTAATCTGAAGGTTTCTTATCAAGTAATCAAGATATTTTTCACATTGTCTGAGAGATACCTAACAGAAAAACTCGGTACAGGAGTATGTCCTTCACTGTCAATTAACTCAATTACAATTCCTAAAATAACACTTCCATACACAAAAATAGCTCTTTGACATTCCAGAGCAATATTTGGCTGTTAAAAATATCTATGTGAAGCTATTTATAGCTGGCTACAGTGCAGCAGTGGCTACCGACTCGACTATACAAAGACAAGCTGATGAAAATAATATACCTTATTTTCGTCAATTGTTTTTTTTTTTAATTTTTCAACTATCAAATGTCTTCTTGGGTAAAGCGAGAGGGTGTGTTTAACTGAGTAAAAGCCACATTAATTGCCCTTTGCGGTCCAGGATCACCGGAACTCTTTCAAATGCCTTTATATGAATTCCTTTTTAATATCGCTTTTGTCCCATACACTGATAGGTAAAACTCAGCCAAGACCTTTCAGACATTTCTTACGTGTGTTCTCGAACAAGTTCTTGAGGTGCGCCTCCTTTAAAATTTGCTAAAATTTATTTGAGTTAGTTATTCTAACTTTTGTAGGTAATGCTGGTTACTTGATTTCAATTCGTCATTTTCCTTTATTGCAGTACTATCGCGTAATAAAATAGTTAAGTCTCGAGTGTGTGACTCCGCATTAGTTGAAAAACCAACTGGTCTGACGTCACAGATCTAATCAGTTTGACATCTCGGCAGAAGCCAGTAGACATATGACCGAGTGACCTATCGGTCGCGTCGTCACCCGCCGGATTATGTGACTCATATGACCTCACAGTACATATTAAGGAATCGTACTCATATATAAAGACGCATTCGACAGATTATGGTATAGGTATCTATGTTTAGTTTAGGTTATGAGCCTGACTTGACCTGTAGTATACCAGAAATGTGAGATTATTCGAAAGAGTTACCGTGACTCTAGAACAAAAAAGACAACTGAAAGAACACATGTGGGTTTTAGTTAATAAAAATGTAACATATCGCACACCCCTCCAGAGTGGGACGTGTTGGTTAATGATTGCCTTCAGAAAAAATGCGTGTTAATTAAAAAATCTCAATATGGAAAAGATTCAAGAATTACTCCATTTTTCCCGCGTGATAGATTACGGCCCATTCCCTCTACTAGAGAGGAGGCTAAGTCCCATCATTGGGAACATTAAAAAGGCTGATTAGGCGATTTGATTGTTGGAAATAAGTTTTGAATACCAAACAGCTTCAATATTGAATAAGACTCACTAAGATATGCCTTACCTGTTCAGAAAGAAGCTCAAATATGACTGATGTTATTAAAATTAAGTTTTCTGCAACCATCTGAAAGCAAGTTTCGAATCGAGATTTATTGACTGAATTTAAAATATAGGTGGCCGGGAAGGCGGGGTTTACTCCTCGAGACTGAGTTTTACTTAAACTTCTGTGTGCAGTTTCACGAAGTTTAACTTCCAGGAAACACTGCGACTACATGCAGAACTGTTATTATTGACTTTATTCAACATCAAGTTCATAAGAACATCAAGTTTTCAATATAGGTACAGAATAAACTGTGTTAAACAGAATAATAACGACAAACTATTTCCAGTTTAGAATAGGAATACGGTAGGTATTATACGGTGCACAATTCCAATAAAGCATTTATGTAATATAATAACAATAGTTCAATTTATAAAGTAGAGCACGTTTACGATACAATATCTTAAATATATAAAAAAAACATTTGATCATCCACCCATGTTTTCTTTAGCCTCCCTCTCCATCCATCCACGTGTATACTCATAACTCTTTTAGTCACATTCGTCTCATCTCTCCTCTTCACATAGCCACACCATGTCAATCGATTCCCTTTCAACTTTTCAGTCACTGGCGCCACTTTCAAACTTCCTCTAATATACTCGTTTCTCCCTTTATCCATACGTAGGTAGGCATACGATATAGAATTTAACCAACCGTCTTCTAACAAATCTGTATTGATAAAATCGTTCAATCAAGTTGTATAAACATTTGCTAGCTTGTAAGTCAACAAAGCAAGTTGCCTTGAACTTTGACATATCGACACCAAAGGGACTGCCTTTACGGATGACGATTCCTTCTAGTTTTCCTCATTGGTTTTTACTTTGGAGATATTTAATTTTATTCACAATTGAGACGCGAGCCAAGAGGATCATTGGTATAGTTATCGGCACGGATCTTGAGCGCTGGCTTCGCAGAAGTCAAATTATTCGGTCTCTTTAATGGTGCGACGTGACGAGCGGGCCGGGGAATGTCAGTGATTGGCTCGCCGCGACAATAAAAAATGTATGGAATGCGCAAAGCGATCCCCGCTCTGACGCCGAGCGCTCAAGATCCGTGCCGGTAACTATAATTTGGAGGTAAGCGGAACAGAGAGTAAAGTCCAGCAAACCTACGTTGATAAGGCCCGATCCACCGACCGGATGGGTGTTAATGCATGCCCGACAGATGATTTCAGGCCGCTCTATATGTTCTAATCGCGTGGAGAACTTTAATTCGCGATGCAGGATTAATTCTTATGTGACGCCATAGATGTCGCTGCAGTAAAGATGCACTCATCGAGTCGAAGTTTCGAAGTCTTGATCATCGTCGCCGAAATGTTAGCCTGTCGGCTTTCTAGCGGTGGCATTTCGGGGAGTATGCGTTTCACCAAGCCCGTTCCATCATCGGACTACCAAATGTATGGCGATGCGCCACCAGTACATGGTGGACATCCCACCTATAGGCACGAAACGTTATGAGAACACATTCATTGTGCGTACAGCGTAGTAGCGTATGTTGTAATAGACTGTAAAAAACCGCTTTTAGCGATAAGACCGCCTACTGTTATACCGTATTCATTTTAAGGGTCAAGCGCCCGAAAAGTGCCATAAAACAGTGATTTTTTGAGGCCTACTCCTCCGTAACGACTTGGTGGAAAAAAAAAATTATTATAGATTCATGAACAATAATATCAACATTTGATTTTTCGTGCAATTAATAATTTTGTCAAAAAAAAAAAAAAAAGCAATTTCGCAACTTTTTCCTACTCCTTCAAAACGCCTTTAGAAAACATTTTTACACATAAAAATTGGTGGTTAAATATTCTTCAAAGTGTACATTGCATATGTAAATCAATCAATATCTCGCAGAGAAAATGGATTTAAAGCGCTTTCCGGGCGCTGCTGGCCGCAAATAAATGCACAGATTTGCGTTGCCTAGGCGAGAGCGAGAGTTGCGTTCACATAATTTCGGTCAGATGTTTGAAGGGACTATACGCCTTAAGCTCCTACTGTATTTTTAGGGTTCCGTAGCCAAATGGCAAAAAACGGAACCCTTATAGATTCGTCATGTCTGTCTGTCTGTCTGTCTGTCTGTCTGTCTGTCTGTCTGTCTGTCTGTCTGTCTGTCTGTCTGTCCGTCCGTATGTCACAGCCACTTTTTTCCGAAACTATAAGAGCTATACATTTGAAACTTTGTAAGTAGATGTATTCTGTAAACCGCATTAAGATTTTCACATAAAAATAGAAAAAAAGCAATAAATTTTGGGGGTCCCCATACATAGAACTGAAACTCAAAAATGTTTTTTTCATCAAACCCATGCGTGTGGGGTATCTATGGATAGGTCTTCAAAAATGATACTGAGGTTTCTAATATCATTTTTTTCTAAACTGAATAGTTTGCGCGAGAGACACTTCCAAAGTGGTAAAATGTGTGTCCCCCCTCTAACTTCTAAAATAAGAGAATGATAAAACTAAAAAAAATATATGATATACATTACTATAAAAACTACCAACGAAAATTGGTTTGAACGAAATCTAGTAAGTAGTTTTTTTTTAATGCGTCATAAATCGAAAAAAAATACACTATTATTAAAACATCGATCAAAGTTACAACACATTACTAGAACTTTTATATTATGTTACTTGCTGCTACGGAACCCTTCATGGGCGAGTCCGACTCGCACTTGGCCGGTTTTTATGATGTATAGGTACTATCTATCTTTTATATATTTTTTTCCAATCAGACTGGTATTTTAGGGATCAGCACGTTTAAACAATAAAAAAAAACTTTCGCTTTCTTCATTCATCATCATCATTAGTAGGTATAACATCGCGAGCAAACTGATGTCCTGGAACCAAAAATTCGAAGAGTTCTGACATTCACCAACCCGCACTGGGCCCGCGTGGTGGATTACGGCCCATTGCCTCTCCAAGAGAGGAGGCCTGAGTCCCAGCAGTGGGAACATTAAAAAGGCTGATGATGATGACGAGTAGTTATAGATTGCTACCAGTACCTACAATATTAATGACATACATATCTATTCAATTTTTCGATTCCCAAAACCCCAATGAATAAAAAGAATTGTTTTTTCCACAGTGTTTTTAAAATACAAATCTAATCTACCATCTAAAACACACAAGTGGACTAAACAGTACATTTTCTCAGTATCCGATGGGTGTCCGCGCCCGATTGGACCTTTGACCTCTCTTAATTGCGACCCAAGTGGATAATAGTGTAATAAGATAATAGCACAGGAAGGAACGGACTTCGGTACAAGGGAACGATCAGCTGTTTTTAAATGGATCTATTAATTACTTAGTCATTGGGGATTGTTGCACGTGAAGTGGTTCTTGAGTAGGACTCTTTTGTTTATTGAATAAAAGATGATACTCTCGAGATTTGCTCTGTCTTGGTTGCCGTTTAAAATAATGGTTGCGTTATTTGATTAGATTTTGTTGGTGACAGAGTTTCAGTGTCCTTTCTGTTCGAAAGTCAGTAATTTCTTCTTAAAGTTCATCTGACATGAATTGGTCTAGAAGCGTTTAGGAAAGTACTAATTCATTTTTGCTAAACTGAAAGTAGGTAGGTTGTGTCTTATAAGTGTGCTGTTCAATGGCGTGTTATGAGGTTCTATAATAAATAACTAGCTTTTGCTCGCAACTTCGTCCGCGTACATAAAATATAGCCAATGTCACTCAGGAATAAGGCAACTTTCTATCGGTGTAAAAATTTTAGCAATCGGACCAGTACTTCCACAGATTACCTCCTACAAACAAAAAAACATAAAAAAAAACTTTACCTCTTTATTATATTAGTAAATTGCGGTTTTCTTTGTTTCTATTTCTTCTAAAAAACAAGTTCACTCTAATGTTTACGTATGTATGTATATTTGTAAGTCCTTCACGCTCAAACGGCAAAATGGTTTTGAATAAAATTTGGCACATGGGTAGAGAATATCCTGTAGTAGCACAAAGCGTACTTTTGATCGTATATCCTGTTCCAGGATTCTAGGAATTTCCTTTGGGATATGATTCTACTTTAACGCGGACAAAGGTGCCCGCGTCCCCCTAAGTCATCTGTCACAATCCGATAAACCAATGATGATGATGTTAATTTAGATAATATAGTATATTCTTAATTTTTTTGACTCATTTGTATGCACTGTGTCTACTTCTCTCATCCAAATCTCCTGTCGCAGGTCTGCTGGAAGAAATTTCATTTAAAATAAGCAGTACCTTTGTACTCTTTTATCTGTATTTGTCTATTTCATTTTTAAGTGTTTGTGTGTGTACATAAATGAATAAATAAATAAATAAATCCGCAGCCTAGAATCTGAAAAACTAGACTGACTATACAGTAAATGGATAGACTGTGGTGAACTTATAATCGGTCGATTCTATACATAGCGAACTGTACCGCTATTCTAGGAGCTTAGCACGAACACGATCATAAATAAAGATTATGGTGGAAGAGATAGTGAAAAATATATAAAAAAATGGACGACTAACTATGCCGTTAAAGTTTCGCGTCTAAAGAAAGGTTGGCCATTTTAATTTCAAATTGTAGGCGACGTGAATCTTTTGTGGTCGGAACGTTTGTAATCCTATTGAAAGGGGGTACCTAAATGATCCATACAGGCAAATTAATGATTCAAATGCTAAATGATTCACTAAAATGTTTGCTGAAAGGTTTTTCAATATGTACTGTTGCTGAAACGTAGGTACCTACATGAGACATTTCAGTTTGGTCGGCATGACAAGTATCTGCGAACGTATTTGAGGCGGGAAAAAACACAGCAAAAAATATTATGATGGTTGCAAGCAAATTCAAAATTTGTTTAAACTTTTGACGTTCTCTTAGTGCCTATGTAGGTCTAAAAATTTACACTAATAATTTAAAAAGATTAAGTTTGTTCTTTGTATGTAGTCTCTGCAAGTACCTACTGTTCATATTGCTAATTTTTTTTTTTCACCGATAGAAAGCTGCTTTATTTCGGAGTGATATATTTTATATCACTTAGAAATAGGCTATATTTTATGCACGTGTATCTACATAAATTTTAAATTAAATTGCAAATACTAACGACAAAAAAAAAGCAGTCATAAAACGCCAGCTAATTGCACTGCATATATAGGTATAATGAATTAAAATCAAACATATTATTCATAATGAATTAGTAAATGGTGACACATAGGTATAGGGGCAATTTTGGTTTTCCTCACCGTGGTTTCCTTAGAAGCATGTTATGTTGTTCAAAGACGTGCCTACATATTTGCGGTCATAGGAAAAGTGGCTTTGCTTACGGAAAAAAACAACATGACATTTGACCGGTTAATACCGTAATACGCTCAACATTCGTACTTAGCTGGATGAATCGACAATGTTAAAAACATGATCGAAAATAAATAAATAATATACTTCAACTATCACACAACGCCGTCTAGTCTCAAGCTAAGCAGAGCTTGTGTTATGAGTACTAGACAACTGATAAACATACGTTTATATTTCTAAATACTCGTACATACATATTATAGATAAATTACACCCAGACACAGAACAAATGATCGTGCTCATCACACAAACATTTGTCCTGGGTGGGAATCGAACCCACGACCTCCGGCATTGCAGTCAGGGCCACTAACCACTAGACCAACAGGCCAGTCAGAAAATGGATGTGGATTGGCGGAAAACCAACAGTACAAATTGGATGATGCCTATTTGGAGACGTGTACGATACGACTATGATAGCGGTAATTGGTTTATTGATTAGTCAGAGTTAGTTCTGCCTGCCTTTTACTTTTGCTAACTATCTTGGAATTGAGATCCTGACTAACCAGATGAAAATATATGGCAGTTGGTTGGTCCCTGCTGTCATTGTTCATCTAATTAGCGGCTAGTATATTGGATGATCGACTTGAGGACCGGTCTCGGTAAGCGTTGACTTTGGAGATCGTCACGGTTAGCTGCTATTATTTAACCAGAAGCTCCTTAATCAACCTAGTTGTTCACCAAGACTAAAGCTTACTTTTTCAATTAGTACAATTACTCGAAAAACCCACTTTTATCCCAACTGCTGTTAGGCACGCAATCAAATATTTTTCGCACTAGTGCGGAAAAGTGCACGTGCCACAATTTTATTACATCAGAATGGGCGCAGCGTGACTCCCAGGAGTCGCGGTACAACCTCCGTTTTATGTCTTCGTAAATGTGTTAAAAAACGTCGTTTGATACACGTGGAAATTTATCACTGCAGCCCTCGGCTCCATAACACCGCCTCGCAACGACGAACTTTCTCCATTTGTTTTAAAAATCCACTACTACTATTTTAAACTCCACGAATAAAATTCCTTTCACATTTTTGTCGAACCATTGTCATTCCTTTCAACATAAAAGCCTGAAACTATTACAGTGGTGGCCACTTCAATATTCTCTATACACTTAAATGAGGGTACTTCCGACATAAGTGTGGCTTCCGACTAACTCGATTTGCACGCTGTTTCCTGCGGATACCAATTGATATGGTTTCAGGTTTAGTCGAGTCGTGTCATAGCATACTTGTGTAAGAGGATTGTGGAGTCGATGACTTGCATTTGCAGATAGGTTGCTATGTGAAGAATTACGTAGTGGACTTTACTGACTTGTTTGAATTGCATTTGGTAGAATACCTTGTAAAATAAACTAGTGCGCCTCACTATTACTATCAGGTGGGCATTTAAGTACTAGTTTATATCAGACTAGCTTTTGCCCGCGTACATAAAATATAGCCTCAAGAATAAAGCAGCTTTTTATCGGTGAAGAAATTTTAGCAATCGGATCAGTACTTCCAGGGATTACCTCCTACAAACAAAAAAAGACGTGTGGCACTCGGGGACTGCCGCGATAAAGTTATTGCATAGCATTTTTATCAACATAAGCAATTATAATTATTCATTTATTTTATTTATGCAGTATTTTTTTTCTTTTGTTTTTTTTTCTTTAATATTAATTGAAGTTACACTTTCACACATTGAATTGAATTTTGGTTGTTGTTCACTCATTTGTTTTCTTATCGGTCACTACGCTCAAAAAACAAATGAGTGGGGAGTGTTAGGTTAATTTCGTTACGGAATTTCTGGATTCGGTCTCCACGCTCAAGGCCCGCGATAGAAGCTATGCAATAGCTTAAAAATCAAACTTATCATATTAGTGTACATAAAAAAAATCGGTTGCTCAACTGTGTAGTCACACTAACCTCCAATTTTGATTTGTTGAGTATTTTTCAAACTTTAATTTAGCAAACCTTCAGATATTGCTTAAAACCTATCAAATTTTGCCATTTAAGTAGAGTTTGAGAAGTTTCTTGACTCAAAATACTCAAGATTTTGAGTCAAGAACCCCGCCTTAATGGTATAAAGGCAAAAATTTACATAAATATGTGTATTTGTGTGTATGTTTGTTTCCTATTTATTCACGCTTAAACGGCGCAACGGAATTGGATTCAATTTGATACCAGGATTGCATAATTATATCCTGGATAAAAACATATGCTGTAATTTCCAACGGTGGGAAGTAATAACGTCACGCGAGTGGCACCGTGGACATAAACTAGTTAAAACATTTTACATCGAACGCATCGTCGCTTGGCTTTCGGGTGAGATAGCAGTCAAGCGCGAACTTATCAACAATAAAAAAAAAACCTTTTACCTATCAAATAGAGACATTTGCTTGCAGCTAAGGTTTGATAAATCAATCTATTTCTGTCATATTTACAACAAAAATAAATCGTCAAAATATTCCAACACTCAACAAAATTAAGTACAAAAAAATCGAACTAAATAACAGCATAAAATCTGTCAGTACCTTCGGAAAGAAATTGGGATGTTCTATTTTATTCATAAGAGAAGACCAATACGTGACCGTCATGCTCAAACCAGTGTCATTCCCTCAGCTCACCTTTCACGAAATCATTCGTTCTTTTCCCTAAACGAACGTAAAAACAGGAGTGAAGTCGACATCAAACGACAAAGATAATAGCGTAAAACCTAAGGTACACGAGATCCTTTCTGTAGTGTAATTTGACGTCCCCTAAGGGAATTAAGACCTGTTGCAATCAGGACGAATCCGAGCCTTCCATTACCTCTGGGCATAGTTTTTTGGGCCCTTTTAAATGCCCGGAATTTTCGCTGCAAAGTGCTTTTATGTGTGCATGGCATTTAACTATTTTCCTCTGTTATTTTGTTATCTAAGGCTCTTCGCCCACGACAACTTTTTGTAGCGATGTTGTCTCTGTTCTGCAACGCTTCTAATGCGCGTTAGTCGAATTTGCAAGCGCTATAGAAAAAGTGCCAACGCGCTACTGCATTGCGACTATATCGATGCGAACGCGCTATAGCATCGCTACGAAAAGTAGCCGTGGGTGATGGTTCTGAACTCCAATGGCCTAAATAGAATTTTCTCATAATGTATTCTATTTTAAATTCACTACATGTGTGTCATTTTCTCTGCCATTAAAGGTAGTGTCAGTTACAATAAATTTTGGGCAGGCAGAAAGTTGTGACAGTTGGGTTATGGACAATTTCGCATATTTGGATACAAATCATCTAGAATATAATGGGGAAACGGTGTCCTGTCACACCTGTAAATAAAATATAGCTTTGACATCGACCTATGTTTAGAATATTTTTTATGGCTGCTGTAAATATTGTTGTGAATAAATAAAGTTACAGTCTGTGTCTAGTTTGGAGACAGATAAAGGAAATCAATATTTCATTTTTATTGTAACCTACGTAAGATGTTATTTTTTTCCTGTAAGCCTCTTTTTTTAAGTAGTTTCCTTAACGTTTTTTCTTCCTATCTTCAATAAATTTAATCAGTAAGTACATATAACCTTTTTATTTTTGAACAAAGGCTACCTTTCTTTACTGAAACTCCGAAGCATTCTTCTAAAGAGTGACTTTTGACTTTTCCTCTTAGCAAATTAAATTATAACTTTTACTATATTTGTTTCTTAAGGTAAAATAAGTTCTCTGTAGTAAATTTTAATCATTAGCAGTAACAAGTTTTCAAATAACTTTCAGTAACTTGTTTGGATTAAAATCCTCGTAGCCAGGAGCTAAGTCCAAAGGTACGGAGCGCGTAACTCCGGTACTAGGAAACTATACAGTAAAGGAAATTGATCTTAAAATTGAGTCGATAGCAATCAAAGTTTCTTGATAGAGTTGGTGGATGCTTTTAACGTAAGATGTATGCAAGTTATTATATAATACTCAGGTAAATAAGCAAAGTTATTACAGGTAGGATATTACTTGATATATACGTGTGTAATAAGTTGGTTAGAGCTAAAGTTTCAGTGACGACAGTCATTTCTGTTTAAAACTTGACAAGGCCTTGTTGTAAAGTGACGTGACTTTATACCTTTTTTTTTAAATTGATATAAACTAGTGCTTGACTGCGATCCCATCTAATGGTAAGCAGTGATGCAATCTCTGATGGTAAGGAGCACTAGTTTATTAAGATCCTATTCACTCTGGCCTTGAAGACACCCAAATTGTAATCGGACGAGAAGACCGCAGCAGGCAAATTGTTCCAGTCCTTCGACGTCGCGGTATAAACGGCGAGGCGAAACGCTTAGTCCGGATCGTAGAGGTTTCAACAACGTATGGGTGGATACTCGTGGTACGTCGGGTTGTCCGATGGTAGAATTGAGATGGCTAAGTCAAGCCATGCAATTCCCGTAAAACACCGAAATGCTGGCTACCCTACGCCTGTACTCAAACCTTCGGTGGAACAATGGCCTATGTGTCAAAAATTACTTCATCATCACTGTTGGACATAGGCTTCCCCCAAGTGTCGCCACAACGAACGGTTCTATGCGTCTCGCATCCACTGCATTCCCGCAACTATCACCAGGTCATCGGCCCACCTTGTGGAAAATTAGTTATCTATGCCAAAGTGCTTTTAAAAAGATCTTACAACAATATTGTTGCATAAAATAGTAAGATGGATCGTATCATTCATAAAAGGAAAATAACTTTAGAGCAATATAATGCAAGCACATTCTGAATGGCACAAAATCTAAAAGATTTTGGTTAGGAGAGCTTGTTTACATCCGCCTGAGCCATGTTTCAGCCTCTCCTGTACTCCTGCATTAATTTTGTTGGAGGAGCGACAATAAAACTGTGATTATTGATTATCTTTTTTGAATGATGTCAAATTGACTCGAAAAAAAATAATAATGTATCTATATCTTTTTTTTTTTTTTTTTTTTTTTTTTTCGATGGGAAAAATCATCTTATGACAACCCCCGCTCTTGGGCGGAGCGGGAGATAGTGTCAGACTCTTACTGACTAAAAAACCCATCCCGTTCCTTCTAGCCTTCGTACCGGGGCTCGAGCGCCCTTTCGGATAACCCTGGCCCCAGTAGGCTTCGACCCGGCTGGGCCCCTGCTGTTGCTGACAACTCCTTGAGGCGCGCGGGAACAGCGCGCGCCGTCGACGACTTGGGCTTGGTCCGGACGGTTACCGGACGGCCGGACAGCGAGCTACCCATTGCTCACTGTCCGCAAGCCCGCGCCTACGGTGGCTGAAAATCGGGATCGGAATCCCGGCGGCGGCGGCGAGAGCGCCGTTGTCTGATGCGGTCGGCCTCCTCCTTAGCGAGCATTACTGCTTCGCAGAAGTCGGCGACCGCCTGCCACTCCTCCTCGCTCCGGACCATGGCCTTGACCAGGGCCCGGCGCGAGAGGTCTCTGCCGCCGATCACCCCCACGAGGGCACGGCGATGCTCCGCCCAAGCAGGGCACACCGCGATTGTGTGCTCCACCGTGTCCTCCGGGCGTTCCGCACAGTGGCGACACCCGGGCGTCACTTCCGCTTTAATTCGGAACAGGAACCTCCCGAACTTGCCATTTCCG
This sequence comes from Mythimna albipuncta, assembly GCA_929112965.1. Classification (NCBI taxonomy): domain Eukaryota; kingdom Metazoa; phylum Arthropoda; class Insecta; order Lepidoptera; family Noctuidae; genus Mythimna; species Mythimna albipuncta. Next base: position 18,695,953 of record OV815969.1, read on the forward strand.
GTGAGGACCTGTGTCATGCGGAAGGTAAGGACGCCGTGAGGTCTTTCCAGCCACGCCTCAAAGAGGGGACTTATCGCCATAATTGTGGCGTGCCCATGACGGGGTTGCGATAGTCGCTGACGCCATTCCACCATGAGATCCCGCCGAAGCTCTGTCCGCCATGCCGCGACCTGTCGCGGCAGAGGACTTTCACCCCGGCGTTGCATCTCCACGCGCATGTCGTGCATGTGTGCAAGGACTGTTGCCTCCAGATCCCACGGTGGTAGGCCAGCCAGAAGGCTCGCCGCTTCGCGGGAAATCGTGCGGTATCCCCGCACCATCCGAATTGCCATGACCCTCTGGCAGGCGTTCAGTATGGCCGCCGGTTGCTTTTTCAGCGACGGCGCCCACACCGGCGCCCCGTAGAGGGCCATGGACCGAACGATCCCCGCGTAGAGCCTCCGGCAGGAGGCGTCTGGACCCCCAAGGTTGGGCAGGAGCCGCTTGAGCGCAGCCCCAGTCCGGTTGAGTTTGGGAGCCAGACGTCGGAAATGCTCCACGAAATTCCACCGGCTGTCGAGGACGAGTCCCAGGTACTTCATCGTCGACCCGACACCGATGTGAACTCCTCCTACCGTTAGTTGGGAACTCAATGACGGCGCGTTCCGAGACCGGCGACCGTGGAAACACATGGCCTCGGATTTGTGAAGCGCCACCTCGAGTCCCAACTCCTGGATCCTACCAACGACTATCGCAACCCCGCGTGTCGCTAAAGCGACCGCCGCCCGGTATGACTCTCCCTGCGCTAGAACCAGCGTGTCGTCTGCGTAGCAGACCACGCTGACCCCGTCAGGGAGGTCGCCCCGCAGCACGTAATCGTAACCAATGTTCCACAAGGGTGGCCCTAGTACCGACCCCTGCGGAACACCGCACGACATCTCCCGACGTTTCCAGTCTCCCTGGTGACCGGGGTAGACAATATACCTGTCCGACAGGTAGGCCTCGACTACTCGACAGAGGTATTCGGGCACCCGGTGGTACCGGAGTGCCCTCCGGATCGTACTCCAGGGCAGGGAATTGAAGGCGTTGGCAATGTCCAAGGACACTGCCACGACACACCTACCCTGGGACACCGCATCCCCCGTCGTGAGGGCTCGCACGCGCATGATGGCGTCCACCGTCGAGCGCATCCTGCGAAAGCCGAACTGTCCGTCCGAAAGGTCCGGCCCCACCCGTGAAAGGTGCGCGACGAGGCGGCTTGCAATCACTCTTTCAAAGAGCTTGCCCACCTCGTCGAGCAGCACAATGGGCCGGTACGCGGACGGAGAGTCCGCAGGGCGCCCTGGCTTCGCGATGAGGACCAGTTTCCCCGTCTTCCAGCGAAGTGGGAACTGGCCCCTCTCCAAGCATGCGCTGAAGAGCCCTCTCAGTCGAGGCCCGAGAGCCTCCATGGCCAGGACCCAGGCTTTCCCAGGCAAGCCATCGGGTCCTGGGGCGGCGTTCTTGGCACTCAGCCTTTGCACCGCCACTCTCATCTCTACATCGGTCACCTCTGGAGCATTGTCGTCGTCGTCGCTATTGCGGTCCGCGTCAGACACCGCTGGCGGAGGCGGAGCCATAGGCGGGGGGGAGTGTTCTCCTCGCACAGGGAACAGAGCGCTTACCACACCCTCCACGAGTTGGGGCCGGAGACTCTGAGTCAGCGGGGGAGCCCAGGCGCGCAGTTTCTCTCGTACCAATTTGTACGGGCGCCCCCACGGGTCCGCATTCAGAGACCCCAGCCACACGTTGCGGGCCTCGAGTTTGGCCCGCTTAATCTCCGCTCGGAGGGTGTGTTTTGCCTCTCTGTAACCTTCGTACAGCTCCGCCTCTCTGTCCTCCGCATCCGGCGGGCGGATGCGGCGCCTGCAGTATCTGGCGTACCGGCGTCGCGCATGATTGCACGTGTTGCGCAGTGCAGCGATTTCCGGCGACCACCAGTACACCTGGCGCTTAGCACGTCCTGGACGGACTCGGGGCATTGCCGCATCGCAAATTTGCGACATGGCCTCCCGGAACCACTCCGCCTCGACGTCGATGTCAACAGGCCTGTCCGGTGCTTGCACCCAGGCCTGTACCGTCGCGGCTTCCAGGAGGAGCTCCCGGTCCATCTGCTTAAGCGCCCACCGCGGACCGCAAGGGCTCTGTCGGACTGGCGCGGCCGAGGTTTCGGCGGAGACGTCCAACCGGATGTACCGGTGGTCGGAGTACGTCTCCACCTCCTCCATAACGCGCCAGTCGACGACACGCGGCGACAGAGCGGGGCTGGCGAACGAAAGGTCCACCACTGATTCACCCCGCCTCCGCACCAACGTGGGGACAGAACCCCGGTTCAGGACGACCAGGCCCAGCTCCAAGGCCCAGTCCTCCACCATCCGACCCCGTGTGTTCGTGCGCCGGGAACCCCAAGCCGTATTCCAGGCGTTGAAGTCCCCGCAAACGACCACGGGGAGGGTACCAAACCCAGCGACGACGGCACTTAGCTCCATAAGGGAGACATGGAGTTCGTCGGGAGATCTGGTCGGGGACAGGTAGACGCCTACCACTGCAATGTCCCCGACCCGTGCTGCCACGCAACCCCGTCCCCTCGCAACAGCCTCGAGGGGCGGGGTACCGGCGGCGGCCGACGAAATTAGTGTCACCGAGCCGTCTAGGTCCTGAACCCAGCGGGGATGGACGTAGTACGGCTCGGAGACGACGGCGACATTTATCGACCACTGTGCCATGCTCTGGAGCAACAGATCCTGAGCGGGGGCGCAGTGGTTGATGTTCGCCTGGAGGAGACGTAATGGTGTCGTTATTGACATTCCATTACAGTCTCCTCCTGAGCCCCCTGTGAGGGCACTGCCGCGGCGGGAGCGGCGGCGACAGCGGCAGCAGCCAAGGCGGTGGCTGCGGCGGTGAGGACGTCAGGGTGGATGGGCCTGACCTTGCCCTTGGCCTTGGCGGGAGGGTCGCAGGACCTGCCCCCAGCCCGGTGGTCGGCCGGCTTGCCTGCAGCCGCACATGCGTAGCAGTGCGGCTTTGCACGGCATTCGACGGCCTTGTGACCAGGCTGTCCGCACTGGTGGCAGCAGTCACTGCGGTCCACCTCCGCGGCGCAGTGGGCCCCCACGTGGTGCCCCACGCGGCAGCGGTAGCACCGCAGAGGTTTGGGTTCCAGCATCTTGACTTGGGCTGAAACCCAACCCACCAATAACCTTCGGCCCTCGGTCGTGATGGCCTTGGCCGCCGATACGGGGCAGCTCACCGTAATGGCTCGCATGCCCGTGCTGTCAGCGCGGATGGTGCCCGCCCGGACCTGATCGGTCGTGCAACCACCCGCCCTGACGATTGCGGCCACCACTTCCTCCACCCTAACGGAGTCGTCCAGACCCATAATGCGCATGTCGATGCACTTGGTGGGCCTGGACACTCGGGCCTCCTCGTCGTCTAGGGACGCCCTAATCCTTTCGGCCAGGGCGTCAGCGGCTTGTCCACTGTTCGCACCTGGGACCTCTAGGATACGGGCTCCGGTTGCGGTGCGCCTCATACGGAAGCCCTCTGAGGCTCCGTATTCGTCAAGGTGGCCCACCACCGCCTCTTTCGCCTTTGCCATGACCATGTCATAGTTCACGCCCTTCTTTTCCGCAGCTGGCTGCAGTGTGATCACTACAGCTGCGGAAGTCGGGGCGCGAAGTCTGGCGGCCATGGCCCGCTTCTTCCGCTCCTTTCGCCGCTTGCGCTTTTTGGCCGCCCTTGCCGCCTTGCTCGCCTTCTTCTTAGCGCCAACGACCGTCCACTCGGCGCCAGCAGAGGGGTCTTCGGGCGGAGGAGGCGGCAGGCGCGACCTTGTCGCCGCCGCGGCGGGATGCCCCGCCGGCTTGGTGGCAGCCGCCACCCTGCCCTTCGAGGGAGGGGCAGGCTTCCCCTGCCGCTGCTGCTGCTTGGCCGCCGGGGCCGGCCTCGCAAACTCCGGCGCCGCAACCACGCGCCTGGCTTGCCCCGACGGGCCTGCCTTCGTTGCTGCAGACGTGGCCGCGGCGACGGCGGCATACGACGCCGTCTTCTTCTGTCCGGAGGCAGCGAGAGGGGGGCGCAGGACGATGCCCTCTAGGACGGAGAGCTGGCGCTGTATGTGCCCCTGGAACTGCTGCTGCTGTTGTTGCTGCTGCTCCCTGAAGGCAGCCAGCTCCTGCCGCAGCAGGGACACAACTCCCTCGCTTTCCGCCTGGGGCGAGGGCTGAGATTGGCCCTGCACTTGCCTGTTCCTCCCTTCGGGACGAGAGCCCTGAAGAGCGGCCACGGCCGCCTCAAGCCGGCCAAACCTCCCGCTGAGGGTGCGCTCGTAGGGCTCAAAGACGAGCCCCAGCGCCTCCCCAATCGAGGTGTTGGCCAGCTCGATGGATCTCTTTTTGGCCACCCTCTCCCTTTTGTTGGCCACGCTCGTGAGAGCGGCTGCCACGATCGCTCTGAACTTGGCCATCGCCTCATCCATTCCTTCAGGCAAATCTTCCGGAATCTTTGGCACCGAGGCGCTGGCCTGGCGTCCCTCACTGGCGATTTCAGTGGGGAGCCCTCTCCCTTTGCCCGTTTTTCGGGCTGCGCCCCGCCCCGAGGACGAGATTTTCCGGGCAGGTCCCGTCTCGTCGTCGGATGCGGAGCGCATAAACGCCCTCCTTTTGTTGGAGGCGGATACTTCCACCTCCATCAAATTGAAGGGTTCCTGTACCTCCACTACTTCATCCTCCTTCCCGTCTGAGTTGAGTGAAGACGCGGCATCAGAGTCCGACGCCGCGTCTTCACTCACCTCCCTGAGGCCGTATCTACGGCCGGCCTCTACCGGCGTCGCGGACGTGCTGGGAACTGGTCCCAGGGACTCCGCGCTGCCGAAATGTGAGCCACCCTGGCTCTGTGCGTCCACGGAGGACGGTAAAGGGTCCGGAGACCCGAGGCGGTGGTTGCCCCCCCCAGAATACGTGGGGCAGCCCGAGCTCTGCTCAGGGAGGGATTCTCCTGCAAGCAGGTACCCTCCTGGGGTAGTCTTTTCTTTACCAGTCGCGCTCATGATGGTGCTGGACACAGCTTTGCCTTTTTTATTTAAATGGGGTGGGGTCCCCATTACACGTTCGCCATCCTGTTCGTGTCTGCTGAACAGACACGTACCGGAGGCGAACCCTATCTCTTCTAAATCGCTATCCAGAAGGCGCCAACAGCTGTTGGTGCCAGCGCTCCTGGATAGCGCACCCTCCGGGCGGTCCGACTGGACTCCGCCGTATGTTCCTCTTGGTCTGGTCTCTCGCTTGAGGCCTTCCGGCATGAGTAGCTCTACCGGCATAGCCCTCAAGGTCACAGAGACACGCAAGCCCCACCACGACGACAACGTGGGAACACAGTTGGTGGGGATGTATCTATATCTCAATCAAATTTAATTATTATCTCAATAAAATCAGTTTTACTTAGGCAAAGGCTTCTCTCCTTTTTCCATGGAAACCGTGTGTCAATTTTTTTTTTACAGATTGTAATTTTTATATTTGGAAAATTAAATATATTTGTTTATTTTTTCCTTATTTTAATGACCATATTACTAAAATAATTGAAAAAAACTTAGTCGATCAATATGAAGTATTATATATTCATCTGAACACAAAATAAATGTAAAATTGTTTCTTTATTTATAAATAGAAATTGTTTTACCTACATATGTAGAAAATTGAAACTTCAGTTATACTGTTTCCGTATTAAATTCCTGCTCTTTATAATATGATGAAAACAGGAACATGGGATAATGATATCATTTCCATGGAAGGCAGGGAGAAAACAGAAAGTAAGAGCCGTTTCCGACATGTACTTACGATTACAGAATATACCTTGTTTAACATATAACAATATGTTGGACATAATATACTTATTCAAAAAGGGTGCTTCGTTTCCAAAATGTTTATATACTTTTTGCAGCTGACATTGGCTTATCAAATCAAGCACGTTGATCTGATGTTGGTTCAGGGTTAAAAAATGGAACATTTACCCTATCTACCACGACTGTTAAATTTGTATACAGTTAAATTAATGATACTGGTAGCTGAAATGCGTAATTAAAACTGCAACATTCCTCTTCTTCTTTTCGAATTGACGGCAAACTCGTTACACTATTTGGAACCAGTTGGTCGCGTGTGCGTGTGGATTTCGTGTTCTTTTTTAATAGTTCATTATATTTATACGACATCAAGGAAGGGTTTAGGAAACAATTGTGATTACTTCATAGTGAAGATAAAACAATTGTTAAATCGATGGGAAAAAAGTAATGGTCCATTAACTGAAACAAACAATCTGCTAACCTGACAAAATACTACACTCTCGTATCTAGAAATATACTACAAAAAAAATCTATAGATTTTAACGTTTAATTTACTACGTTAACTGCAGCATCGGTGGCACTTATTAAATCCTTCATAGTGCAGGAGCATTTGGGGTACTCTAATGTGTTGCTCATGTTTTGAACAGGGGCCACCACACTCACATTGAGTATCCGACGGGTCTATGAAACCCCATTTCGCCAAGTTGTGTTTGCAACGGCTTATTTGGGTGCGCAACCGATTTAATATCGGTTTCCATATGGACCACTGCAGTTCACGTCCAGGTGGGAGATGTTTTTGAGGTTTCAAGAAGTCGGATGGTGATAAGTGATGTTCTTCCCAAAGCTTGACAGCAAAATTGCAAGAAAGCGAACGTACAAAGGAAAGAAGTCTTGCACATTTAATCGAGATTCTGAACAACGACAAATTTACTGAAAAACTTTTAGAGTTTTAAAAAAAGACACGTATTTCCTGGAACAAATTTCAGCAATAATCAAGCATACAATAAATAAAGTTTAAATGCGAATCTAAAGTTTCCAGCCGTAATTGCAAAGTTAAAACAGTTGATGTAATACTACGCGCTTTGCCACTAACTTTACGGATGCTGTTAGGGCTATCAACAATTCGAAGATCTCTAGGGTACTGAAAAAAAAAAAAATCAAATTCTGCGATGAATTTTTTTGTGAAGTGGGAATTAATCATTAATGTAATAACTTCTGATTAGGGCGGAGCTAGAGAGTCAAGATCAATTGTAAAAAAACCTAAGCTTGGAAGTCAGTTCTTGTATTGTAAAAAGTTGCGAGGTCCATGTAATACCAAGTCAGTTAATTTATTCAGTCCCTACTTGAGGGACCTTTTGCAACATCTTTTACTGACCATATCAGTATTAAAACTCTTTTATGTTTTTAAAAAAAATATATATATTGACTTGGCAATCGGACTAAATAATCTAATTTAATATTACCGATTATCAAGTCAATGGATGAGAAAAGCATGTTGCTAAAAGAGTTTGAATTTATATGTGGATGGATGGAGAGGGAGAGGGAGGCCAAAGAAAAGATGGATGGACTGTGTGAGAAGTGATATGAAAGAAAAGGGAGTTAGTGAAAGCGTGACGAGTGACAGGACAAAATGGAAGAAAAAAACGTATTGCGCCGACCCCAAATAATAATATAATGGGACAAGGGCAGGAAGAAGAAGAAGAAGGATGAGAAAAGGTAAGGTAAGTGATAATAAAGATATGTCTAGTAGTGTATCACATATACCAAACATTGTTTCAAGTGACATCCTATATGGCAAAAAGGAAAGACTTACCACACTTTCTAACTCTCATAACAAAACAAAAAGACCTATGTTTTATTTCCATGAAAATAAAAATGCATTTCCTTCATCTCGACTTAAAAAATGGCATCCCTAAAGCCGCTGAAGTTGCCAGCTTAACCAGACAACTTGTACTGTGAAGAAACTGTAAAACGTTCAATCGTATCGATTTAACTTGTGTGACGTTGTCGACTCATGGTGACTTGGAGAAGTTTTAAGAAGAATTTATTACGGCTAAACGGGGTAAGATTATCTTCTGCCGCTAATCGACTGTTTAAGGGCTTAAGAGTAATCTCAAATCATTTGCCATTGACTGTTTGGATTGATGAGTTGTGATGGAAAGCTGGAACAAGACTATTTGTCCAAGGTTTAATAGACGGCTTGAACTGTAGATGAGAATGAAGTATAAGTTTATTTTTTATAGTGGATAGGCTCACGTTTAACCAATATCTCACCTGATGGTAAGCGATGATATGGCCGACGATGGAACACGCTTACCTAGAAGCAATCTATTCACTCTTGACTTAAAGATCCCTAGGTTATAGTTATCAGGAAACAGACTCCGGCAGGGAATTCTACTCCTTAGCTGTACGTATAATGTATGTGTTCCCAAAACGCTTTGTACGTATGGGTGAGATGTCCACCATGTACCGGTGGCGCAACGCCGTACGTCTTGTGGTCCGGTGATGTAAGCCTTATCATGTAATGCGCAGAACACATGGCCCGACGCGTTTTAGACATAGAAGAGGGCAAAGGAAGAGGTCAGCCAACAACTTCCTGGAGGCGAAGGCCTGACGCTAGATATAACCCAAAATCGCCTAAAATGGCGTAGTATCAGAAGGGTTGACCACAAGCAGGGAAAAAGCTAGAGGATTGATCGATGTAAGACTTAAGGTAGCTACACTGTGTACACATGGGTCACACACGCCGATCTGTAGCCCGATTCACGTAATGAAAACCGTAACGATATCGTAGCGATTTAGTCGTTTAGACCATTTCCGTATTCATATCCATCAATCGAGTTTGAACGACACCGATTTTAAAGTCGTTTGAAATTCGTCGATTTAAAAAAAAATCTGTATTATCATTTTCCTGGTAGAATACATAGTAATGTAACTGGAAATAAGTCGATTGATCGTGAATACCGCTTTTGGATAGGACTTCGATCGAACGACTATAAAACTTCAACGATATTTGGCTTGTTTGATTTTACGTGAATCAGGCTACTGGGCGCGTCGGTCTTGATACATTTTATATGAAAACTAGACGTCTCGTAGAGCTACACTTGATCCACGCCACGCGACATCGTTCTACGTACAAATCAGATGTGATACACGTGTGTGTGTCAGTCTAATTTTGTTCTAGCTTCATCCTGAACCTTACCAGGACTGCGGGATTATACGAAAGAGTCACCGCGGTTGTGTAACGCAAAGGGTAACGGAAGGAACACGGATGGGTTTTAGCTAGTTAAAGTCTGAAGCTACCTTTTGCTCTATCCGGAGCGGTAGAAGTTATTAAATTTGATGATTATCCAACCCAAAAAAATCGCATAAAATTCTTCCTAATGCCGTACTAAACATTTCACGGCAAAGTATGTTCTAAACCGAAAAAAAAATCGCAGGAAAATCTTACCTTATAAGCTTCCATGCGGGTTGCTCGGACGAATATACTTTTAAAGGGTTGGACAAATTTACGTTATTAACCGTTTAATTTGCGTTAAAAAATTTCAATTTGATTGGATAATAATTGAATTGTTTTAAGTCTGTTTTTGATACATAGGTCATGTAACAGAAGGGTTTTTTAGGTGAGAAAATCAGTGTCAGACTTTTACTAAAAACCCAATCCTGTTCCTTCTTTGCCATTGTTCCAGGGCCCCAGGGATCTCCTTCGCATCTTCTTTGGCCCCTATGTAACAGAAGGGTAAAAAGCAATAAAGTTTATTCTATTCTATTCTAAGGATTAAAAACAACTTACAGCAGTTTTGTGCTCCGAGTTTGTCTTCTTAAACATCAGATCCCAGGCGCCTACATCTCAAGCTGAAGCTACAGTCTACAATAATCTTGCAAATCCTAGTGACGCTTAATATATGTGGGTAATGGCGAACTCAACTCATTAGGCAGAAATTAGAAGAATGCACTCAATCTATTGCATAAACACTAACATTGTCAGTTTTATAATAATGTAAAATGTTCCTAGTGCACCCACTGCTGGGACTCAGGCTTCCTCTCTAGAAGAGGAAATGAGCTGTAATCCACCACGCGGGCCCATCGTAGGTTGGTCGATCAATAGATACCATAGAATAGGTATTTTACGACAAAATATATACGTGCATAATTGCTTTTAAATGACAACATTCTCGTAGGATAAAATTGAGCTGTTAAATTTTTTTTTAATTCTCAACGTGTTAATCACAATTACGTTATGAAAATATATTTGCAGAGCTCGTTTTTAATTGACCTACTTCGCTTTTTATCACTTGACGGTAACAAACTACAAAAAAAAACATACATCCCACTCGTTTCGAGAAATTCTTAATGATGTCGACTTTGCCAACTTGCAGGAAATCACGGTACAAGTTTATTTTAATTTGAATTAAAACTTTACTTATTTTCATAATTATATTATTTCAAAGTACAAGGAATATGTAGAGTGTTGATACCCATAAGGAAGTTGAAGAGACTATTTCCTGAATCGATTTTTTTTAGGTGGAAAAATCGTTCAGTGACATCTCCGCGCCCTTGGGCGGAGCGGGAGATAGTGTCAGACTTCTCCTGACTAAAAACCCACTACTGTTCCTTTGTTGCCTTTTGTTCCGGGGCCGAATCTTCCTTTCAGAGGCAGTTCCTTGGCCCCAGTAAGCTTCGACCCTGCTGGGCTCCTACGGTTTGCTAACAACTCTTTGAGGCGCGCGTAGAACAATACACGCCCCGACGCCTTAGGCTCAGTCCGGACGGTCAGGCGGTGAGTTGCTCATTGCTCACCGTTCTCATGCCCGCGCCTACAGTGGCTGGATTTCCTGAATCGATGGCAAAGTCAACAAACCCTATCACTAACAAGTTCATCTCACACCCATGTGTATCTGTAACCTATGTGTACGAATAAATAATCTGAATCTAAAGACAACATGTAATTAGGTACTAGATTCATATTAAATATAGGTAATGCATCACACTTATGTTATCAAAACGAAAGTTTGTGACTGTTTGTGCGTGTATCACACAAACACATCACAAACTTTCGTTTTTTACTTCTTTACACCAATGCTTGTAATAAACGCTGAACGGATTTCAATTAAACTTGACCATGTCCTGGAAATGCTTAGGATACTTTTTTATCCCCAAACTATGTTTCCTGAGAATAATTATCTACAATCAAGCAGGCATAGCCGCTGGCAGCTACTAGTAAAAGATAAGATTTATAAGTTTAAAGAGCAAATAAGAATAGACTCTAGAAAAAATATTTCCAAATACTTTACCTTTATTTAATCCCTTGTTAAACTTGTTAAAAAAATATAAAGGCCCGTTATGACATTTAGAAAAGACCCTAGAATGTAACTTGGAACGAAACTGAAAGAAACAATGAAATCATAATCACGATAATTACATAAAGCGTTTTAATTCATTAAACCCCAAGCAAGCGAACGCCGGCAGTCGCTCTCTCATTGTCTTTTGTCGTGTCTCTAATTACGCTAGGTATTCGAAAGCTTAAAAAAAAGACGTGTGGCACTCGGAGACTGCCGCGGTAAAGCTATTGCATAGCATTTTTATCAACTTATGCAATTATAATTTTTTATTTATTTTATTTATGCAGTATTTTTTTCCTTTGTTTTTTTTTCTTTGATATTAATTGAAGTTACACTTTCACACATTGAATTGAATTTTGATTGATTGTTCACTCATTTGTTTTCTTATCGGTCACAACGCTCAAAAAACATATGAGTGGGGGGTGTTAGGTTATTTTCGTTACGGAATTTCTGGATTCGGTCTCCACGCTCAAGGCCCGCGATAGAAGCTAGGTATGCAATAGCTTAAAAATACATATTATTATATTTTTTGGTGCGTTAAATAATAATGTGATGGAATATATTGCGAGTGTTCTTTTGGGAGCTTTTATTTTTTGACAACTTTAAACAAAGGACTTTAATTGTTTCTATAATAAAAACTTTTTACAAAAACTAATAAAACCGACTTCAATGTAAAAAAACACTGAAAAGTACAAAATAACTTTATTTTCGGAAGTCGGTGTTTCTATAATAGATAGTTTTGTCTCTTCGTTATTTAACATCGACTTCCTTATAACCAGAGTGCATCTCATAATGTTTCTATTACCTAATCCCAAACACGATTAGATTACATTAATTTACTACTTCCAGCTTCATTACCAGATCAGTTCGATACATTCCCTCCCTCCCCTCCCTATTTTCTTTTAGTCAATCATCGATTACACGTATAAACAAAGCAATTTTACTTGTTACGACAATTCTGCTGTGATCCTATGAGGAGTTCTGTGCCATATCTTAGAGGTTTATGATCAGATCATACCTAACATATATGTATGGGATCAACTTGGAAACATTCTTCAATCAAAAAATAATAATTCAAAATCGGTCCACATACACAAAAAAAAAAAACATACATTCAGCCGAACATAGAACCTCCTCCTTTTCGAAGTCGGTTAAAAAACACCTTTAATTCATATTTCATGTACTTATTTGCTAAACAAAAATAACGAAAACGAATGCTAACACCATAGTATCAAACAGTTTCTTTAAAAATAAACAATCGGCTAATGGACGGCATGCAGTGCAGTGTTTTTCCATAAAAAGCCAGCGCCGAGCTTACCTCGGTATCCGCATTGAAAACAGAATTTAAACTGTCACTGACAACTACGGATACAGAATTGAAATCGACAGCAAGTTTTAAGGGGTTACCAGACGGTTGGAAACTAGCGTTCCAACCAAAGTAACCTTGATGGTTTCAATCCGTGTAAACAGGTGTTGTAATCCATTACTGGGGCCAAGGACTTGTTTCTGAAAGGAAGATTCGGCCCCGGTACGAAAAGCAACGAAGGAACAGGAGTTACAAGAGTGCGTTTTTAGGCAGTAAAAGTCTGAGACTATCTCCCGCTTTGCCCAAGAGCGGGGGATGTCATTGGATGATTTTCACACTGAAAAAAAAAGTTGTAAGCCATGACTTTCAACGCCCTTGGTTGGGAGGCGCATTTTCCCAACCACGAGGCGCGTGGTTTATATTCAAGTAGCCGTAACACAAACCAAACACATAAACCTAGGTCATCTTGGTTGGAACGCTAGTAGGTATGCAACCGTCTGATCACCCCATTATGGGACCCCGCAAACTGTAGACTTTCGATCGGCCGAATCGTTGTCAAGCACTGGTTTATAAAAAAAAAAAGGCTAAACTTTTTTGTCGACCGATTATGAATCGTATTGTATGCGCACTGCTATACCTACAGCTTCATACTGATTTAGCAATCAACCAAACCATTGATCGAAAGTCTGCAGTCTGCGGTCTCTTAGGGATCCCGCTTTTTCGAATATCCCACTTTAGCTTTTTAACTGATAACATCCCATCCTAATATGATATATTACCATGTGTATCGGATCCTATATACAAAGTAAGTTAAGGGGTCATTTTTCACGTAGGTAATAATAAAAATCACCCTAAATTTTTCAACATATACCGACCTAACAACATGAAATTCAAACGAAGATGAATTGTTCCAAAAACAAGAGATGTCAACATACCCTCAAAATAAAAGGGAATGTCCCTGTGAAATTGATAAACAAATTGGCAGCTTAATGAGTTTTATTTGTGTAAGCACTGAGGTCCAAATTTTGGTAACCCAGTTCGGACCGCTAGTGTTGTGCTTGTGTGTGGATACTGAATAATATCCGCAATAGTATTTTCGAATAAAATTAATCTACATTAAAAAAATACCAGCTGGTTTTTTAGGGTTCCGTAGTCAACTAGGAACCCTTATAGTTTCGCCATGTCTGTCTGTCTGTCTGTCTGTCCGTCCTCGCTTAATCTCTGTGACCGTTAGCACTAGAAAACTGAAATTTGGTACCAATATGTATATCAATCACGCCGACAAAGTGGTAAAATAAAAATTGGAAAAAAATGTTTTATTAGGGTAGCATATGTAAAGTGAGAAGTGGTTTTTTTTTTAATTTCAACCCTTACGTGTGATATATCGTTGGATAGGTATTTAAAAATGAATAGGGGTTTACTAAAATCATTTTTTGATAATGTCAATAATTTCGGAAATAATCGCTCCAAAAGTAAAAAACAATGTGTCCCCCCCATCTAACTTTTGAACCATAAGTTTAGAAAATATGAAAAAAATCTGAAAAATAGAACTTTATAAGGGCTTTCTAGGAAAATTATTTTGAACTTGATGGAAAGAACAGTTTTTGTACAAAAAAGACAAAAGGGTTCTAAAAATAATTTCTGGACTAAGTTTGTAGTATAATCTTTTAAATTTTTTTAAACACACACTTATTGTGACGGATAGGAAACTACGGAACGCTGCACTGAGCGTGGCCCGACACGCTCTTGGCCGGTTTTTTATTGATGAATCGAAACCAAATTCTGTGATGATAAAGCGATAATATTCCAATCAGCTTTGTTTAATCAACTTTTTTATTTATTTATTTTTCTATTTCGTTTCAGTAAAATACATAATTCTCGGAAATATAAAATTCAAAAGATCCATATAAATTCCTTCTTACTCAAAACAAAGAGAAAGAACCTAACTTTTACAATGCAGAACAATACAGAGCTGGATACATCGGCAACCCATACCATACCAAAAGCCATAAAGGAGAAAAATCATTCCAATTTTGATTTAGTACGGTCCGGATATTTTCGAATATTGAATTCTTTCGGTTATTCGAGTTTTTCGGGTACTAACAAATTGTGTCATCCTTAATTGAAAGCGTACCTTTAACAGGAGTTGCAAACGTTTTCCAACAAGAACCGTGTGGTTTTGCGTTACGTTACGTTACAGTATTTACAGCGTGTGGTTTTGTTACACGTGTATATAGTGTGTGTGCGCTCATTGTTGGGGTGAAGTACCTTCGTTTGATAATGTATCCTGTTACAAGAGAATAAAGTCTCTGAGTAAGAATGGATTAATTTATTTATGCAGCTTATTTATTTATAATTAGCATTATCACGGTTGGCGTAGTGGTTAAACTATTGACTTCTGCACTGCGTGTCGCGGGTTCGATTACCGCTCGAAACAAATATTTGTATAGCCTACAGATAGATGTCCCGGATCGGGTGTGTCCTGTGTATGTGTGTTTACATGTTTGTCAAGACACCCTAGATTGAAATAATGTTAAAGAAAAATGACATTTTCGGGCATGACAAAAAAAGTAATTTAAAAATAACCCAGAAATTAAAACATGCCCGCTTGAATTTCCTTGGAAAGATCACAAAGTTGAATTCTTAATTTATATTCAGTAGAAGCGAATAATCTTCATGCATTTTTATTTTTCGCGCTAAATCAGATCAGAAAATTTAAGTTTCGATAATTAGAAATACCTATCTGTCTCTCAAAGTTAGCTAAGCATTATTATTATTGTTATTGGTAGGCTCGCGCTTGACCACTATATCACGTAATGGCAAGTGATAATGTGGTCGACCATGGAGCATGTTTGACTTGAAGTAACCTATTCACTCTTTACCTATAGTTCCTTAGGTTGTGAAATATCAGGAAACGCAGATTCCACTGATATGGAACATTGACAGGAAATTCTACACTTTAGCTGTATGTACAATGAATATTTTCCCAAAACAAATTTGCACGTGTGTGTAGGATGTCCGTCATGTACTTTAACCGGTGGCGCGTCACCCTACGTCTGGTGGTCTGATGATGGAACGGGTTTGGCGACTTTATCATTTTTTTAGACAAGCTCGTGGCTAGAATAGTAAAAACATTAACTATACATAGAGTATATAATAACTACTGGGTAAATTCAATTCATTTATTTCAGGTAACTATGCCCATAAGTTTAACAAAATTTCCACACAATACAAGACAAATAATAAAACAATAATTTTGTAACTGATATTAAATTTCAAAAATTAAAAATCAAAGGCCTCTCTATTCTTCTCCCGCCTTTTTCTATCCACAATTAAAAAGAAACAATCTTTATTAAACGAGTTGTTTTGATTTACCTATACTTCTAAATGTAAAAGTTCCGTAAAATTTATACCATTGACCTTGGCAGCCAAACTCGTATCCCAAATCACCTTTAACCAAGCCTATCCTACACGTCGTCCCAAAACACCAAACATCAAGAATTACTGACGCCATCATCAGCCAAAACTGACACTCATAAGGCTGCCTTCACCCCCGCTATGTACTCTGTACTCCCCGGTCGGGGTGGCGGGGAGGTGGGGCGGAGGGGGGTGTAGCTGCCCGGCTCCAGGGCCGTAGCTTACATAACGCCGAGAAAAGCGGATGTACAACCCCTGGCTGGAATGCTGTCTCGCTCGCACTTTGTTGAGCCGCGTTCAGAGTTGTGCACGTTTTCATGCGATTGTTTTTTTTTGGGAAATGTAGTTGCGATTTTTCTTTTTGGATAGTTGCGGGTTGAAGACGTGGAATTTGATACTCACATTAAAATACTAATATGTATTAATAAAAGCGAAGTTTTGTATGTAATGGTGTGTGTATGTTTGTATCTCCTTCACGCTCATATGGGATTTGGATGAAATTTGGCAAACAAGTAGAGCGTGTCTTGGAATAGAATGTATTATACTTTTTATTCCGGGAGTATGTTACTTTGGAATAATATTCTACTATCACGCTAGTTAATTACACAAGGAGTTTTGTGAATAAAATAGACATTGATATTGTTATTCAAATCTATTTAATGCCCCCCCCCCCCCCCCCTCGAGCACCATTTGTACACACGACTGTGTAACTTGGATGTGTTGAAAAACGGTTAATTTTTGTTTTGGACACACGATTGTAAAAAAATTTTGTTTCTATACATTTTATCCTAAATACACATATTATATTATTTGTTTTTCAATGTTTTTTTTTAGTATTTTTTTGGTGATTTACGTAAACAGTGCAATTTTAAGGGTCACGTTATCCCCTGGCGCTCTAGGGGTTATGATATAAAAAAGACTACAGTTCTAAAGACTAAAATCTATCTATCTATGCGCTAGAATTATTTGCTGTAGGAAGGTAAATTAAATTGTCCCTTATTTTATTTAGTACACAAATGTGTACTCAACACTAATATGCTTTTATGTGTGCCATGCTGTCCATTAGGTATATACATAGATATATTGCAATCTAAAATTAATTATTTTCTACGGAATCATTACTGCCTACTTGTACTACTTCTTAATAATGTACTACTGGTAAGGCTTCGAGGTTTTTTTTTTTTAATATTTTTATTTTCAATTGCGTTAAAGTACACATTTTAATTTGTACTTAAACTAAGTAAGAGCCACCTGATGTCTGCTGATATGACTATGTCGGAAAACTTCTAGTCCTGTACGATTTGTCATAAACAATGATGACGCACTAGGCTCTCTGACCACTAAGCTGTAGCTACCAACTCAAACGCATGTCATTTGTGCGTCACTGATTAGGTACCTAACTGCCTAAATACGTGACATGTGTTACTCATCAATTAACTATCCTGTAAACATATTTAGCAATATTAATTAAGCACTGCTGCGTGAAAAAATAAAAAAAATTGTCCCAAGGGAATATACTTATTCCCGGGATAAAAGTTATCCTATGTGCTATTCCTAGACCTGATTTGATCTAAATTACATCATACAGGCTAAGGTGTACCTGACAAGTTTGCCTGTACAGTTGAGTTTTACAGATAAACCGAAGCGTGTGTGTTGCACAACTGTGCTGGTTTCCACACAAGCTTACCTGACAAGTATAACTGTGCAGGCAAAACTGTCATGTATACCCTAGTGCTTATGGTTTACCTAGCGTATATACATTAACACACACGTAATCACAAACGTTTGCCTTTACAATACTAGTAAGTATGATTTTCTTCCTAACAGAAATCAAAAAAGTTCATAAAGTCATTCTATAAAGTTCTATACAAAGCTTAATAAATATACAGATTCACTTTTTAACCAACAACTTGCAAGTTAAACTTCCCAGATTATTAATGACTCAACATACTTTCACTTTCATCGCACGGCGCTGTCCGAATACCGATCAACTTTCTGACGAACTGACCGACTCCTTAGTATGGCAGGTTGTTATTCTAGATAGTATTCAAATGTATAATTTATTTAGTTACTAGTTCGTACCCGTGACTTTTTCCGTGTCAGACTCTTAAAACAGCACAATACCACTTGGTCACAAGTGCAAGAAGTTTTTTTTTTTTTGCTTGTAACCCTAATTATTTTTTCTAAAATAGAAGTAGGCTAAATTACTCCATATAATATCAACTATTTATCAGTGAAAATCCCGTCAAAACCGCTCTAGCCGTTTAGGAGCTGGAGCAAACAGGAAAACCCAACAGACAGACAGGCAATAAATATACTTTCTTAAGCACTTCGTAAAAAAAAAATATTTTGATATTAGTACAAACAGATATCTCAATTTTATTTATTTTTATATCACAATTAAAAAAAAAAAACAGAAATCTGACTATTTTTTGTACCAGTAGGTATAAATAGTCATTCAATTATTTTAAAATGTAGGATTTGACACAAAAATTTCAACTAAGTAATACTAAAAACACAATCATCAAAAAATAGCAAAGAAAATCGCTTGCGTAGTAAACGCGGCCTTACTACGACCCGCACATGTGCCGATTGTGCTGACATTTACGTAGTGCGCTCCGTACCGCCGCGAAGACGCGCGTCCGTCCCGCGCATTAAAAGAATAGCGTTCGAATTTTAAAAAAATAATCCGAATTGTGTATTTATTATCTGAAATTGAGACGTGCCTATGTTTCTTTTTATTCAGTGCTCAGTTTTTATTGTACGTATTTTTAAACCTGTTCGGTTACTGCGTATTTTGGATGTGAATTCGCTAGGGGAGGTTTTCCCTGGGAGAGCATTGCTATAGCAACGAATTTACGTCAAGTTCACGGGCGACTGGTGCATTTTCGCTCGATAATGAGTAGTTTTGGGGATTGCTGAGTTAAATTTAAGACCATCTCCTAATAAAGGTAAGATTTTACTTTCTCTACGTGATTTTTAATTGGTGAAAACATTTGTTTTCGATTAAAATCCGATTTTTTACTTAATTGATTATCAACTGTAATTATTGTATTAGATACAGACACTGTGATTTGGAAAAGGTAGTGGGAGAGTGTATTTTGTAATTATAAAACTTTTATAATTTTTATTTATACATATATCAGAATAGAAATCCTTTTAAGTAATATTGATATATTTCATTTCTCTATACATAGGTAAAACTTTCATTTTCCTTAAAAAAACAAGGTTTAAATATTACCACGTTTTATCCTTGTATCAAGACGTGAGCTAACTTAATCGGAATGACGCATAAATCAAGTTAGATATAAGTTTATAACTATATTTTATTCAAGTAATATATTCTAGAATTTATACTATAGAAACTATAGACAGGTAAGTTTCCCATACACCATTAACACAATGTCGTAATAACTTAACGCGAACTTACGTCCAGTCCTACTTAAGTTATCGATCAATTCTCATCCTTATTTCGATAACAATAGAGTAGATAATGTGTAACGAAAAAAAAACCGGTTTTAGAAACGCAGCGATTTTTCTTGGCGAGGTCTCATTGCGTAATGAATGAATGTTGACATTGTATGGTGCTTGTGTATGGGAGTGGGGCAGTAGTGGTACCCGCAGTTTATTCGGTTCATCGAGTAGGCTTCACGGTAGATGAATTGGAGTAGATACCACTGTTCTGCGATAAGTTAGAGTTAAGTTAAGATGCAGTGTGATTTTTTGAGCTGAGCTTGGTATGATTGGAAAGTTGCTGTCTTTATTAGGAACAAAATAATCTCCTCCTTTTGACAAATAATGTTTTAAATCATTAAAACCTCGGATTTTTTTTTAATGTGGAAAAATTAAAAAAAAAAGATTTGTCAGACTTTGGTCTCAATTTTTTAATAGGTAAAACCCCCAGACATTGGATTACAAATAATTTTAAAGTGATAACTTGTTTGTGTAGGTACGTGATTAATTAAAATATTCACAAAGGTCGTGATTCACACGTAACAAACAGATAATAACACTTAGAAACCGAAATAAAAAACTAAAAATCTGACATCATCACAAATCTAAAGTAAATATCTAACAGTGGAATTCAATATACAGCTTGAATGGATTTCACAGAGATAAAGAAAAGATGCACAGGCAGTGAAATATAATAATAATAGTGAAATAAAATTTAAAAACACTAGTGTAAAAAAAAGAAATTTATTCGCGATATTTTAAAGTGTGCAGCAGAACAATGAGAACTCATAGTTCGTAGATAAAGCTTGTAGTTCCGAGTGACCCAATACACGTGCCAAGCTATAGACCTGAATTCAAATGAGATAACCGAAACCCGTCAAAACGCACGTCGATCAAAACTGTATATTTTTGAATAATTATTGCGTAAATCCAGCTTGAAAATTCGCAAATTGAATATACGAATCGAAAATATGTGGCTGTAACTTTATCATCAGTATATGTACGTAATATGTATGTATTTATTATCTTTAACTTTTGTTCTAGCAGAAAACTTTTTTTTTAAATTAAGATAAACTAGTGCTTGACTGCGATCCCACCTGATGGTAAATAGCGATGAACTGTACATAAAAGTAAATTGCACTAGGCGTTTTTGCTAGTTCATCTTAGAGTGATGCAAAAACATATCTAAAAAAAATATAAAGAATATTCTCTTATTCTGAAACCAATTTATTAAGGGTCGGTCCAAAATCTCTTCTCTTCATACTTCTATATTATACGTCACCTCAGGCAGTCAACCCTATTCTTACCTTATCTTTCACACAGTGCCTACATCGATCTTTTTGTTAAAGTGGGTCTTCCAGGCTAACCTGCGAAATAATTTCTTAATTTTTTTACCAGTATGTAAGTAATGTTTTTAAATATGTTTTATGACAAAAAATAAAAACTTTACCCGTATTTTTTTCGTCAGTTTAAACTAAATGGGGCCGGTGTTTCCTAACTGCCCTGAGACGAAACACCGATATAAACTCAGGGATCAAAGTCTCTTTTAAAATCCATATAGTAAAAATGTAATGGTCAAATCTTATGAGAACTATGTAAATTAGTGTCTCAGATGGTCTTTTAGAGAAAGAACCGCACAGGTTTGAGTTGTAATGAATATTTCCGTGATTGAATGCGTTCCTGGAGCGTCCCCCTGAATCGGCCCTTCTCTTGTAAAATCAATCAACCTGCCAATCCTGTTCCTCAACTATGTTGGAGCCGGCTTTCAATCTAACTACGAGCCAAAATTTTCCTTGAAATAACTGGCAATCTGATCTCTACAACCCAGCAAGTGGGTAAAACTATATCCTAGCAGGAATGGTGGCAAACTTTAGATCACTACATGTCCCTCTTTTAAAATAGGTCAGCTTTAAATAAATATTATAGTCGTTATAACAAATGTTATTAAAATTTCTTCAATCGACATTTAGGTATTTATTTAAATCAGAAAAAAAATAATCACAGGTTTTTCTAACTTTCTAATTTTATTGTTAATTTATTTTTGTTCATTATTGCATACAATAAGCACCATATATTTAGGAAGAAAAAACTGACGCTCTTGAGTTAGGGTTTCATTAAGGATATAATGATGTAGAAATAAAAAAAATAATAATAACCATTAAAAACTGTTCAAGTGCGAGTCGTACTTGCACAAGGAGGGTTCCGTGCCATCAGCAGAAAAAAACGGCAAAAAAAAATCGCATATGTTGTAGGGAGCCCCCTTAAATATTTATTTTATTTTGTTTTTAGTATTTTTTGTTGTAGCGGCAACAGAAATACATAATATGTAAAAAAATCAACTGTCTAGCTATCGCGGTCCTTGAGATACAGCCTGGTGACAGACAGACGGACAGACAACGAAGTCTTAGTAATAAGGTCCCATTTTTACTCTTTGGGTACGGAAGTCTAAAAAAGATATAGTGAAAATATGTAAGTATACTCCCGACCTATATCTTACACGTGCCTTATTTCCTGGTTAATTGAATCAGTGAGGGCACGGAGAAATTCTTAATCAAGGATGATTCACGATACGATGTGTCTTTCGGTACATGCTTAATTCGTTTAACCAGCTCTGCATTGTTGGTTCCTGTCTTGTGTGACAATTAGATGAAATTAACGTGTGTACCTACATAATACACCGCAAATTTTTATTTAGAGCAAATACTTAAAGGGCTTGTTAAAAAGATCTTATTTTTATTTAAGTAAAATCTCAATAAATAATATTCATAAACAGTAAAGTTATTAGCGTTTGTTTATGTCCCAAAATGTCACAAAATTTATGGAAATATTGTGAATGAATGAATGGCGATCAAAATTGAAAAATACGGAGCGTAGGATTATGACATATTTTCTAGTAGCAATTTGTTATGAATGGTTGATTCAATTATCAATTTACCAATTAAAACAAATTATCGTGAACAATTTTGAGATTTCGTTTTTTTTTTACTTTTGAATACACAAATATAATCAGTTGGGAGCTGATAGAGCTCCATTTTTGTATTAATAAAAAAATAGTTGTGTATATGCCCTAATAAGGTACATAAATGTAATAAACTAGAAGTTTATAATAGGTACATATAAAAAAATAATTATGTTAGCTAAAGAGAAATTTTATTTAGAAAAAAGTACTTCTGTCAATTATAAATAGGTTTACATGAATAGATAAAGCTTGTATTGTCTGATAACTTAATTAGTCGGATTAAGTAGAAATTCTTAATTAGCTGTGACTCAAAGTGGAATTTTGTACGTAATTACGGTAAGGTACACATGTATATGTCCCTGTTGTGTTAATCCATCTTGACTAATGGTAATTATGATTTTGATGAATTGATTCATCTCGCTTTCAAGCTGGTATAATTATTTGTTAGAATGTAGTCTCTTACTTCGGTTTGAGAGGCACGTGTGTTTGTAAGAGTCTTTGTGTTTTTTTTTCGGTGGGAAAATCATCTAATGACATCTCTTGGACAGAGCGGGAGATAGTGTCAGACTCTTTCTGACTAAAAACCCACCCCATTCCTTTGTGCCTTCATAACGGGGCTGAGCTACTCTTTCGAAACTAACCCTAGCCCCACTAGGCTTCGACCCAGCTGAGCCCCTGCTGTTGCTGACAACTCCTTGAGGCGCGTGGGTACAGCGCCGTCGACGACTTCGGCTCGATCCAGACAGTTACCGGACAGTCGGACAGCGAGCTACCCATTGCTCACTGTCCGCAAGCCCGCGCCTACGGTGGCTGGAAATCGGGATCGGAATCCCGGTGGCGGCGGCGTGAGCACCATTGCCTAATGCGGTCGGCCTCCTCCTTTGCTAGCATTACTGCTTAGCAGAAGGAGGCGACCGCCTGCCACTCCTCCTCGCTCCGGACCATGGCCTGTAGCAAGGCCTGGCAGTCTTTGTGTTGCTTCATTGTCATTGTGTGTGCGAAATTAACGTATTTTCTTTCTTTCTTCTTTCTTCTAAAAGACACATACGTCAGATTGGTTTAGCATACGACTTTTTAATCTTTTTATATCGTTTTAAAAACCCATTCTAGGACTGGTTTAAAACGACGTAGTCTTTAATAATTTTGTGGGAGATTTTTTAGATTGCCAAGCAGTGGGACAATAGTGGCTTGAAAAAAAAAAACAACCACTTTATTCGTATCCGTGATTGAATAAATCAACAGAATCTATGAATTTTTTATTTATAATTGTTGAAGCATACAATCAGTATAGGTGTTTATACAGTTCGTTGTAGGCACAGGTATTATAGATAATTATCATCTTAGCCATGACATGCTCATAGTAACGTAAAGTCACGTAGTTCAACAATTAAAGTAATTATTATAAGTACTAACTTGCAGACGTAATTGCTTTTGAACTTATGCGTATAACTTTAAACTACCCTTTAACTTGGGAATATATTCACATTGAATAGGAAATATACTATATATATTATACAGGTGTATATTATCTCATATACCTATATGTACATATTACAAAGGCGAAAGTTTGTTATGCATGTGTGTGTTTCTGTGTTTGTTATTTCTTTACACCTAAACGGCTGCTGGGACTTAAAAGAAAGTACTTTTTATTTCGAGAGCATGGGATAATTCTATTTATTTGTTTAGTTAATCATTTTATTTAGTTTTTTTTATTCATTATTATTAGTATTCATTTATTTTTTATACATAAACTAGCCATCCTGTCAGACATCGTTTTGTCAAAAATCATTTGTTTAACAGCTAATCGTAATAGCTGGGAAAAGTTTGAATGTGATAAAGTAAAATGCGTGTTCTTACGGTTATCAGTGTAATTTTCTAGTTTTCTCTTCATAAAACCTTTCTGAAACATCAACAAATTGTTTTAAAAAAAGTCATCTGAAGTCAAGCAAAACTATGACTGTGATTGGACCACAGTCAATCTCTAGTGCGCCTAAAAACACATTTAGCCATTCATTTTATTAATATACCCTACTAGCGGTCCTGATGGATGTTGTCCTGTCCGAAAGCAGGATTTTAGTCAGAAAAAAAAATAGAGAACCCGATCGTAGCGTCATTTTATTTTCAAACCGTCCCGGGATGCATACAAATATACTCAAAAAGTTTCATCCATATAGTTCAAGCCATTTGGAAGGATACAAGTGACAAGCACACAGTAGAATTATATACTATAGATATATTTATCTGTGCTACAATATTTCAAGTAGGGTTTTGGCACTGATAGTCACACCATTAACCCCGTTAGAATAAGGACAAATAGGTTAACATCATGTGTGGCCTTTTTCCTTGACCTCAAATCTTCATACGAAATAACATTCCATGCCATTGTTCGATTACTTATTATCATAAACCGCTGTCATACGTGTCTTTATTGTATTTTACATTCAATATTAATTCATTCATAATGCAGTTATGATACGTTGTTGTTATCGAATAATGCTGAGCTGCATTATTTTGATGAATAGATATTTATGTACACCTGGTGTTTTTAAAAATTAGCCGTCTCTTTCGAATATCTTATTTATTTATGTATTCTTTATTGTACACCAAGATAATAAATTACACATTTGAGCCTTATATTTAGAACATACAATTGGCGGCCTTACAGCATTCCGCGATCTCTTCCAGGCAACCTGGTATGGAAAGAGATTGACTGGACATAAAATGGGGTTGCACATGGTGCATTACAAAACAAGCTAAAGAATTACTGGTGAAGAAAAGAAAAACAAAGTACTATACTTAACACTAAAATACATACTTAAATACATACATACTAAATAATAATTATATAGGCAAGAAAACAAGTGACAACTACAATTAATACAGCTAAAAATTAAACAAGATTACAAGGACAAGTAATATTCCTTCACAAGTGTTTTGAATATGTGTAGTGACTGAGCGCGTTTTATGGAACACGACACAAAAAAAAAAAAGAGAGAGCGAACGCCGGCCCGGTTCGATTGGGGCTTAATGAATTAAGACCACTAAAATAATATATTAAAAAAAAACCTTTTATTTCAACAAAAAAACAAAATGTATTTCTTGTTTAGCGCTAGTAACTGATATCATATTAGCCAAGTTATTCACTATGGACAGTATACTTTGTTCCAAAACACAAATCATAGACGTAGGCAACTCAGCTGCCAAACTAAGATAGAACTGGGCGGGAAATATCTGCCGCATGTCGCAACAAAGGACGAACGCAGCCACTGATTGGATCCCGAACAGCAGAGACGGCAACGCGGTAGACCCAGTAGCCCGATTCACGTAAAATCAAACAAGCCAAATATCGTTGAAGTTCTATAGTCGTTCGATCGAAGTCCTATACAAAAACGGTATTCACGATCTATCGACTTATTTCCAGTTACATTAATAAGTATTCTACCAGAATAATTTAATACAGTTTTTTTTTTAATCGACGTATTTCAAACGACTTTAAAATCGGTGTCATTCAAACTCGATTGTCGGATGTGAATACGGAAATGGTCTAAACGACTAAATTGCTACGATATCGTTATGGTTCTCATTACGTGAATCGGACTACAGAAGGAGATGGCGTGACGATTTGGACTGATCTAAAGGATTGGCCACAAGTGGCTAATTACAGAGAAGAATGGAAGAATACAAAAGGCCTTTACCCTGTAGTGGGACACACCAGGACCATAATAAATAATAATTCTCAGACTTAAACCGATGTAATGTGTTCCCTTACTCAACAAATCATCAATATTTTGCGGTTACTCCTATTGATCAATTATTATGACAGGTTACTGATGACGCACGTCGTAAACACGTCACCGATCATCACTAACGAGCTCCGATGTAATTAAAACTAATAAATTAACGTGTAACTCGTGCAGTGACAAGCTTTGTGCTTGTAATGATACTATTTTGGGAGTGGCAACAGCTAGATGCTTGAAATAACAAAGAGGCTATTGAAATATTCGGAAATGCAAGACTTGTGCAAAATGGTCCAGAAGTACGTAAGCTGTTTTTTTTTTGGTGGATAAAAATCATCCAAATAACATCCCCCGCCCTTGGGTGGAGCGGGAGATATTGTCAGAATTTTACTGACTAAAAAACCTATACCGTTCCTTCTTTCCTTTCATACCGGGGCTGAGCTATCTTTTGGAGCTAACCCTGGCCCCAGTATAGGTACGTAAGCTGATCGAAATTTTACAAGCAAAAAGCATGTTAATGGGCGCCAAGTGTTTAAGAACCAGTCTAACACCATATTTTATATCGCAGTCGGTTTCAACACTCACCGTAGGCGCGGGCTTGCGGACGGCGAGCAATGAGGAGTTCGACGTCCGACCGTCGGGTAACCGTCCGGACCGAGTTCAAGCCGTCGACGGCGCATAGTGTTCCACACGCGCCTCTAGTTGTCAGCAAACCGTAGGGTCCCAGTAGGGTCGATCCTCCGCAGAGCTTGTGTTGTGGGTACTAGACAACTGATAAACATACATATACGTCACCTCAGTCGCCAGGATGGCCCTGTGACCATGTATTTGTACCTAGATTCCTCACACAAAAACGCTAGACACGTGTTTCGGGTTTTGTATTAACCAAAACAATTCAGTTTCACCACTTCCACCCTATCACTACCACGATCAAGCAGATAATGGAATGCCTTTAATATCACGCCTATCTGATAGATAAATCTAAATCGTTTCGTCGACGTTTACGGAAAGAGGGGTGGTTTTGTCAACAGACCCTATACGATTAACCAAATGGTTTCCTGACTAGCTTCTGTCGCCGGCTTCGTCCACGTGAAGGAAGAAATTCAATTCAATAGTTTTTTGGCAATAATAATAAATACAACAACTACCCCACAACAACAACCACCAACCAACCAACCATCAACTAACCAACCAACCAACAACCAACCAACCAACTATCCCTTACCAATAAACTACTATGACACCGCAACACCCGTTTAGTTTAGGGCTAAGCAGAGCTTGTGTTATCCAAAACATTCATTGTGCGTACGTTCTAAGGTGTGGTATTCTCTGCTGGAGTCTATGTTTCCTGGTAACTACAACCTAGGGGTCTTTAAGTCAAAAGTTAATAGGTTACTTCCAGGCAAGTGTGCTCCATCGTCGGACACATCATCGCTTACCATTAGGTTAAGTTAGTTAATGATTCAAAAGAACCATTGATTTCCCACTTTATATTTTCAGTTTTTAGGTGTGTAGTTGACAAAATTATAATTAGTCTATTAAGAAACTATTCTATTTTATTCTATTCTATTCTTAAAACGCTTTGAAATTAAATAATATTTCAATACAGATGTATCTAAAGGAATCAAAATACAAAACCAAATATTTCTTACAGCCGCCATATTGAATTTACGCAATGATTTGTCCAAATCGATTCCTCCATTTAATTCAGATGCCATTACTTGTGCTTCCGCCTTTTTTCATTCCTGAATTTCACGACGTTTCATTTATTTTCTAAAACAGCTTCATTTGAATATTGGTGACTGCCTTAATGTTTATATTTTGTTTTAATCAGTGCACAACGCTTTGAGAATCTTTGGTATTTGAATGAAATGTCATGATCATTTGATATCTCTCAGTTTAGAGAAGTGCGTTTTGGTAACCGTCCAATAACAGACGGTCTATATTTAAATCGTTTTTTTTTTTACATAATGTAGTGCTTAGCTGCGATAGAATAGAATAAACTTTAGTGTACACCAAAAAGTAACATAACATAAACCTATGGGCACAATGTCGGTCTTATTGCTGAAGTGAAGCGAAATCTACCAGACAACCTTAGGATGGATTGAAACGACTAAAACAATACAGGGGTAGTCTGCAGTACTGTGATCTCACATGTAAGCAGTGTTGCAATCGTTGATGGTGAGGCGCAATAGTTTGTTGGGAGCCTATTCACTCTAGCCTTGAAGACACCTGAATTATAATCGGATAGAAAGCCCGCAGCGGACAACTTGTTCTGGTCCTTCAATGTATCTATGCGGTATAAACGACGAGGCGAAACTCTTAGTCCGGATCGTAGAGGTGTTAACAATGTATGGATGGATACTCGCCGTACATCGTGTTGTATTGAACATTGAACAAAATGGCCTCATTAGTTCCGAATTTGGCAATGATTGTAAAGTTTTTTTACAAACAGGGCCTCAAGTCTGCTATTACAATAGTGTCAGAATGGTCTATCATTGATGTCGTAATTGTCGATTTTGACAAGTTTGGTAATCTACTAATATAATGGCGTCATTATGACTTTCCAATGGTCAACCACTGACACTCCATTAAAAGAAATGGCATAGAATGGTAATCTCGTACATAATGACAAATGAATATCTGACGTCTGCGGTAATCTGCAATAATTTTGACAGTTCCTTTCATCAGTGACCATTACGACATAATATGTGCTTTTAATAAGCTAGTTATTGTCATTCTACCACAATTCTATTACAAGACCATTGACCGATAAATGATCACTCATTATGAATTAGCAGATTACAAACTTTTAGCAAAATAACAGTGGGATCGGGTTGGAATGACAAATTTATAAAAATAGCAGACTTGGACCCCTGGTTTAAACCATTCGATAAGCATACAAAAGCATATTCAGCCCTTATAAGAGTTAGATATTTTTACAGACTCAGGCTTATCTTTAGAAAAGAGAACTTTTAGCCATATTTTAAATCTATATTGACTAATATTCTTCTCGTAAACCAGTACGAGTCCCTATTTTTAAATAAAAACATATTTATTTTTACTGACGCCGATACAGCAATTTCATTCATATTGGGAGTCAGTGTCCCAAATCTGCCAGTTCCAGCAAAATGAAACCGATTTAGTTACCGATAACTTATATTTTTAAGTTACGTTAAGTTGTAGTTATTCTTGTGGTAATAGCACTTACATAAGTCTTGGTTTTTTAACGACTTGCACTCATTTCATAATATGGAAACGTCACGAGAATTTTTTCGTCATTATCCACATCTTAATTTCACCGAACGCGAGGCAAAGTGCTCTCCATTCATATGTCAAAAATAAATTGAATCAAATGTCTAGTAATGTCAAATGTCAATGTGTGAGTATATTTTTTTAATGATGTTGGAAACAAATGCTTTCAAAAAATGGAAACAGCTGGAGAAACTATTACTTATTCTATGTTCAAAGTGAAATATATACGAAGTGTATATGTTTAACAGACTATTAAAAATACAAAAAACATTTCAAATGTAAAATAAGGTATTCAAACAAAATGGCTTTATTATTCTTGTTATAAAATGAAAGCACATTAATAAAATAAAATAAAAACTGATAGCTATTTTTTAAGACCTGAAAGAGATACATATCGAACGATAAACGAATACAAGGTAAAAGATAGCGTTGATTCAGTAGGTAAATAAAATTTAAAAAAATACGTTAGCAAAAATTCGTTAAAAAACCGTCATCGCTTAAATATAGAATAGTATAAGAAAAATAAACGGCCGTCTAATCAACATAAAAACTCACTATAGGTAACCAGTTTTCACAATAATAATATGCTGGTGTAGGTTTAGAAAAAGATGCTTAAGAGCGTTCAACCCAAGTTATATTTCCATACAACAGCTCCTACGTGATTATGACACATCTATCTCTATTATTATATAGATATTTTGGGAACACACACATTTTGTGGCTATTATCGAGAATTCTATCGAATTTAAAACTTAAATTTCTGTATAAATAATCCAATAATGACTTCTGAAAATCTGCTACTTAGTTCACGTAAATTGGCCCTTCATAATGTACTCATAAATTAAAAAGTAAAGCAAATATATCTACAGAAATCTTGCACGTTAATCATGATTCTGAATGACGATATTTTTTTTCCAAAAACGTTTAAGGTTTTTTTTTTTTAAATTTTACGTTGCCTCTTTATCAAAAATTGCATTGAATTACGTTAAGTGTTTAACTTACAAGCTTTTAAACCATGATCACGTTGACGATAGACGGATCGGGAAGGTCCCTCTTAAGTAGATAGCGATGACGCATATTTTTGAATATTTTATAATATCTTCTAGCGACCCACTCCATCTTCGCACGGGTGTTACAAATCTTTCAAATTATCGACTTTTCTTTACTATAATATGTATGTGTTATGCACCTAAACCTTCCTTGTGAATTACTCTGCCTATTAGATTGATTGAGATGTTTATAGAATAGCTCAGCTGGTAGGCTGGTCCCAGGGCACAAAGGGATAAAAAAAACCAAGATCGCATGTCTTCTGTCACTTAAGGCGTATAGTCCCTCGAACCATCTGACCGAAATTATGTGAACGCAACTCTCGCACTCGCCTAGGCGGCAGTACGCAAATCTGTGCATTTATTTGCGGCCAGCAGCGCCCGGAAAGCGCTTTAAATCCATTTTCTCTGGGAGATATTGATTGATTTACATATGCAATGTTCACTTTGAAGAATATTTAACCACCAATTTTTATGTGTAAAAATGTTTCTAAAGTGGACCTTTTCGAAGGAGTAGGGAAAAGTTGCAAATTTGCTAAATATTTTTTTTTGACAAAAGTATTAATTGCACGAAAAAATCAAATGTTGATATTATTGTTCATGAACAAACCTAGCCGGTACGGAGGAGTAGGCCTCAGAAAATCACTGTTTTATGGCGCTTGGCCCTTGAAAAGCAACTCCTTAATCCTTTCACAATGACATAGTAAATAAATGTATTTATGTAAATATTATATAATATTTATATAGGTATGTAGGTATGTTTATGTATTATTTTATTCATAAATTTGTAAATTTAAAATTGTGCACTGGATCTTACCCTCTTCTCTCTTCTCCTCAATGGTTGCTGGACGAAAACTCGCCTATGAGTTAAGCTCGCCTATGTACATGAACTCTGATATCCACATATTTGGTTATTTATCATGGTGTACAATAAAGAATTAAAGAATTAAATCCTTCAAATTTTCAACCATCCATAACAATTCAAAATCTACCAACCCGCACTGGGCTCGCATTGTGTTTTTTTTTTCTCGGGGCGGAAAATCATCCATTGACAACCCCAGCTCTTGGGCGGAGCGGGAGATAGTGTCAGACTCTTACTGACTAAAAAACCCACCCCGTTCCTTCAAGCCTTCATACCGGGGCTCGAGTTCCCTTTCGGATAACCCTGGCCCCAGGTTCGCGTAGTGGATCACTTGTCCCAGCAGTGGGAACATTATAAGGCTGATTGTGCTACGCTATGCACAAAGCACCCGGGTCGCGGGAACCCGATGGACGCGTGACGCACAGGACCGGTCGTTGTGGCGACGCTTGGGGGAGGCCTATGTCCAACAGTGGACGTCTTTCGGCTGATATGATGATGATGATGATGATGATGCACAAAGGATAGTGGACAGTATTTGACAAACCTTCACGACATCACTACAAGAGTGTTCTCAATTATGAATACAAAAGCTATAAGAAAATGCAAATCTCACGTTTTATGATACGAACACAAAAGTTCTTACAATGCCACAATAAAGGCACTGGACCGTTGGCAAAAGCGAAAAAAATCTATTGTTAATATTGCTTGGCATTCTTATCGTGTGCTCTGGACCCAAGAATGGGACAATTATGTGTTTGGTTGTAAGCTTTTATATGCAGGTTGACTTACAACCTTGTTGTTTATGCCTCGAGGAGTTGTCAGCAAACCGCAGGGGCCAAGAATTGTTTTCTGCAAGGACGATTCGGCCCCGGTACGCAAAGCAACGAAGGAACAGGAGTGGGGTTTTAGTCAGAAAAAGCCTGACACTATCTTCTGTGCCGCCCAAGAGCGGGGAGTGTGATCGGATGATTTTCCCACCGAAAAAAAAAAAACTTGTTTATTAGGCTCGCGTTTGACTACTATGTATAATTTTATATGTCGCCGGAAAATTGCAGACGCCGCGCGTAGGATTTTTTTTTTTGGTATTCCGCTACTATCATACAAAGCCATCTAGTCCCAAACTAAGAAGAACTTGTGCAAAGAGTACTAGACAAACTTACTTATGTTCCTAAAATAGCGGCCCGTCCCGGCTTTGCACGGGCAATAAATATAGCCTATGTTACTCAGGGTGAATGTAGCTTTCCAATGGTGAAAGAATTTTTGAAACCAGCACAGTAGTTTTTGAGTTTATTCGTTACACACAAAAATACAAATCTTTCCTCTTTATAATATTAGTATAGATACAGACATACCTATCTACATGAATAAAATAAATTTTATAATAAATAATCATTTTATGTTTTTAGGGTTCCGTAGCCAAATGGCAAAAAACGGAACCCTTATAGATTCGTCATGTCTGTCTGTCTGTCTGTCTGTCTGTCCGTCCGTATGTCACAGCCACTTTTTTCCGAAACTATAAGAGCTATACTGTTGAAACTTTGTAAGTAGATGTATTCTGTGAACCGCATTAAGATGTTTACACAAAAATAGAAAAAAAGCAATAAATTTTGGGGGTCCCCATACATAGAACTGAAACTCAAAAATTTTTTTTTCATCTAATCCATACGTGTGGGGTATCTATGGATAGGTCTTCAAAAATGATACTGAGGTTTCTAATATCATTTTTTTCTAAACTGAATAGTTTGCGCGAGAGACACTTCCAAAGTGGTAAAATGTGTGTCCCCCCCCCCTCTAACTTCTAAGATAAGAGAATGATAAAACTAAAAAAAATATATGATGTACATTACTATAAAACTACCAACGAAAATTGGTTTGAACGAAATCCAGTAAGTAGTTTTTTTTTAATGCGCAATAAACCGAAAAAATTACACTATTATTAAAACATCGATCAAAGTTACAATACATTACAAGAACTTTTATATTATGTTACTTGCTGCTACGGAACCCTTCATGGGCGAGTCCGACTCGCACTTGGCCGGTTTTTTGTTTGTAGGAGGTAATCTCTGAAAGTACTGGTCCAATTGCTAAAATTTTTTCACCGACAGAAAGCTGCTTTATTCCTGAGTGACATAGGTTATATTTTATGTACGCGGGTGAAGCTGCGGGCAAAAGCTAGCTATAGATAAATTACACCCAGACACAGAACAAACTGATCTGGCTCATCGCACAATAATTTGTCTTGGGTGAACCACGACCTCGGTAAACCAAAAGATTGTCAGTCAAAAGATTGTAAAATGTCGCGAGAAATTGTAAACTGTTCTTTCTAAGACACGGTTACATAATTTTGGATGTAATTTATACAAATCGATTTTTTTATAATATATCGAGAAATTAAAATCCAAAAAATATTTTTTACTACCACACGGAGTCTCGAGTCTACAATTTTGCAATTGCAGACTCGAGCCAGAACCATTGAAGATGGAACACGATAGATATATTAAAAAAAATATTTTAATGGGTATAAATATTTATTAATTATTAACTTAAAACATAAAGATCTATTTATATTATTTATAAAATTGAAATAAAGAATTAATTTTATAATAGTTACATATACAAACTGAAAATAATAGTAAGTAGTTTGCTGCCGATGGGAAAAATAATTTAATTAAATTCAATGATGTTATCAAACCAGAAACACCTATTTACCACAGACAAGTCACTCACTAAAGACCAGACAAAGCCTGCAGCACCTCATTGCCTCAACACACAAAACAAAAGCAATCTCACACTCACACAGTTAAATAAACAAAACTTAATATTACCCGACACGGAAACTACGTGTTGTGAGTTAAACTCAATTTGCGAGTAATTCGAGCAACGCGTACGGGGCCGAATGTAATTACTATCTTAATAAAACGCCTGAGTTGAGCAGGTGTGAAAAATTAACCGAGCCTGGCCTCTTTATTGGCGTAGCAGCGGGGCGGTAGACCATCTGCCGCACGGGTTGGGTGCATTGCTTTATATTTATTAGAGAAGATGATTCATACGTTTTTATATTTTTTGTTAGGATGGGACACTGTTTAGAGTTTACTATCAATCATTGTATTTATACTTCAGGTTGATGTTCGCAACTCCATGACTAAAACGCGTAATTTGCGTACGGTTGGGACAAATGGGTCATTCGACCCACCCCAGCTTCTAAAAGAAAGCCAGCAGGGCCATGGTGTTACTGATCATTTTATGGAGAGTACCTGGATTTCAGAGGAATCCAGCGACACAGCGGCAGATGAAAAGCAGATGAACTGCTGTCTCGTCTGCGTCCAAGCACGCACTGCAGACTGGGGTACTGTCTATCTTTCGAATCTATATGCAATCTGTGGGTCAACTATAATACGCAGACGGCAAACCAGTGCTCTACGTGTTGAATATAATTATGCTTTCAGAGTGTTAATGTGGCTGTCGCGCTACTGCATTGCGTCCGGTATGTTCGCAGAGGCCGAAATTGATTGTTTTCAAGGCATCACGCACAAGCGATGCGCCTCCTTTGAATTGATAATTTTATTTAGTGCTCCATAGCTCATATATCGAGGAAAGTTATAGCAGGCTATATAACACAACGCTGCGGGCTACGGCCAATAAGAGCGAAATAACCAAAGACGTGGGAGAAACAGGGGGCGATAGCAAGTTAAAAAATATCTAAAAAACCGAGTCAACACTCGTCCATTCTGCAAACATGTTTTCCTTGTAGCATCTATGAGATAGCTTTATCTTTCTGAAGAGACAACTTTATCTTAATGAAGAGACAACTTTATCTTAATAAAGAGACTTCTTTATCTTCCTGTAAAGATAATAATTAATTTAGTAGTTTGTAGGGAAGAATGATTTTTAAACATTAAAGAACTTCAGTACTTATCCTCTGAAGAGTCGCCTCAAACGAACTACGACTGGTTTATAACATTATTGTCTCCAGAGATCACATAAAATTATGTTTTATTGGTCACAATAATATCATTTACGAGTCTATTGCCAGCGAATCCCAGCAACAAAGACCATATCAATAGACGGTGAAATATCAAAAGTATGTGATTTGGACCAATCAAAGTATAATAAAAAGACTTATACACCCACGTCACGTCGTAAAGGTTCCGTCTTTTACTCTTATGATGTGTTATTTCATCCTGTCACTGTCATTTAAAGCAAAAAGGCGTAAGCGACAGCTCCTTTCATACGAATTGAAGCTGTCGCTTACGTCTTATGCTTTAACCTCGTGAAGACGTCATGTAAATAGGGAGAACGTGGTTTTGAATATTTTTCATAAGTTCTCGTATTTCAGGCTTTGTTACGTTCGTACTGAGTACCTTGATGTAGAGGCCATGCATAAAGTAATTACGTTTGCCTTCTTCTTCTTTTGTATCGATTTGGCTTAAATCTTATTCGATCAATATGTAGCCACCTAAATAGTTTAGTCATTAGCCTCGTTTAAGTCGTAGATTGCAGGTGTTTGTGCTTGCCGAGCCGGTAAGAAGTTGACGCATATCCTGTGAACGGGTCCCACACTGGCAATGTGTTTACAACGTTTGCCTTAGCATGAACGTATTCAGTTAGGTAAGTAATGTTCTTAATTTTTCATAATCATAGACAGTCAATCGGATCTGCTATTTACAGTATTTTGAACCCCAGTACCCTTTGCAAAACATCACAAAACAAAGAAAATCCCGGACAGTTAAAATAAGCAAAATGTCAATATCCCAGCCAACGCTAGTGGAAAGCTCCAATTAAATTTTTTCCCGGAAATTTTCAGCTCTTTAATTGTAATTCCGGATTGAAATCTAAATGGAAAAAGTTCACGTTCAAATATCCGGGAGCGAGGTGAAAATGATTTAATAAATCTTCATATTGAGTGGCAGAAATAAAAATACGGAGAATGTATCTATTTTTATCACAGCTTTAATACAGTTTCTAAGTCGAGATGTGTCTATTTATAGATTAAGGATAACAAGAAAGGAAAAGGTGAAAGATACAATTTCTTATCCGAAATTATCACATAATCTCTAGGTAGGATCTAAATAGCGGCAACCTTCATAATCTCAACCGTAACTATTGTTATAGATTCGCAGAAGGACGATTTTCGGAAGGACGGACTTATACCCATTATGTGACATGCCTACCTGCCTGTTACAGTTTTGGAATAAAATGTCGATACAGTAAGGTCCACACATAAGGTTCATGTGAGCCGAAATTTGGAGTAGGTTATGTGAATGTCTTAATGATTGACGAAGGTATCTTTATTTTTGGGACTAAACTAATTCTCTGTCTCTCGTGTGTGTCTTGGTCAAAATTCTTTGTTTACTTTTACAGTATTAATAAGACACATTTTGAACTGACAGGCAAGAAATTAAATAAAAACTATTCATTTGAAAATAATACAAATCTACTCGTATTACAGAAAAGATCTTAATTCATTGCCAGACGAAGATAATGCAGAAGTGTAACCGCTAGAAAATTCTTTTTATTCTAGTGATAGCAAGAGTTTATTTTTCTAGATATAACAGTGAACGGAAGGATTTTTGACCCGAAAGAAATAGAGAAAACTAAATTCATTAAACCCCAAACGAACGCGTTTCCTCTCTCATTGTCTATTGTTTCTAATTATGGTATTCCAATAGGTAATAAGTAGAGGATTAAAAAATTTGGAATGATTCGTAACTTTTGCTTATTTACGTACTTTTACCGAAAAACCTATTTGATGCAAGGGTTAGGTTAGGTACAAAATCGTAATATTTGGAGAATAAATTAAAAACGATTCACATAATATATTGAATTGAATCACATTTGAGAAAATAAACAATTTCATATCTGATCCTAGTACATGCTGTTACTAGCGAATGAGATCACTCAGATATGGAACAATCAATATATTATTGTGCCAACACGGAATAATTATGATGTTACTGGATGGTATTCCAGCAAAAACTACAACTGAAACCTTATTGGATATTTTGTTATGAATGTGTTGAAGCATCAAGATGTCTGCATAATATCGGGTTACAGTCTACTACCAGCTGTATTCTGTAATTTTCTGTATACAACCCACCCAAACTCTTTAATATAAATTCTTTTGGCATCGTCAGATACAAATGTCAAAAAATACTCGTTCAAAAACAGTTCAAAACCGTTTGGTCAACAAACGGTTTTGAACGAGTTGTTATAATTCCGTTAAAATTGTATGCTGTCATAGCACTTTTAATGCGTTAATTGGTCCTTTTATTTTTAATTTCTAACTGAATGAAAGCAATAAAGACATTCAAATCATCTTGAATTGAAGTTTGGTATATTGATCTTCAACTTTCGTCATTGACATCGATGTGGGTGATTTTTTTATGCTCAGTGTCTTATTTTTTACCAGTTTGTGTTATACCTACATAGCTATAATAATTGTAAGTTTAGACTTTTATAAATCGTTTGTATAATAATTAGTAGATGTTCACGTCTCCACTCCCGAACGGAGAGATATTTATAATGATAATAATAAATAATTTATTTACAAGTATCAAGACTAATTGGAAAAGGTCAATAACCGCTGTTGCTAAGTATATATAGTACACACAGTTTAATTACGTTTTTGTCGTCAATTTTTTGGCAGCCCCCTTGAGACTACTTGAAACTCTTCATAAATTAAGAACAAAGACTTGACCGAAACATGAGAGCGGTCACAAAAGACAAAGAAAAAGATTTCCCTCTCTTTTTCTCCTATTATATTTTTACTAACTGAAATGAATCTTGCCTTATATCACCCATAACATTATGTCAGAGATTGTAGCGGCTTACTCGCTGTGGAAAACTCATTCCACGTTGCCTTTAAACTTCTCAATCTTTGTGAGTGAAAGTTTCCATAAGCGGAGAAGATTAAATCTGTTAAGTATGTCGTAATTCCTTGGGAGGTCCCGACTCGTGGCTAAAAAGCCACCCCTTTACTTCTTGATCCAGATCTTATGACCTTAACTTGGTGGTTGAATTACCCAAATTTTTTGCTTTAAAATGTATCCTGCCCAGTTTTGAGTTAAGGTCAAAACTGCATTATCCCCTAATATAATCAATAAAGCTTGATTAAATCAGTCTATATCCGCAACTGTCACTTTCTCTGCTTCTACATGCCAATACATACATCTAAATACGGTTGACATACATAACCATGCGTAGCCACTACTGAGTCACGTAAACAGCGTAAAAATACTACCTACTAAACATCAAAACCTAGATAAAATGAACCTTATGGTCACGGTCACAAGGGTCACAATACAAGCCTTAGTTTCTACAAATACCATAGACTGGTCGACCTTAACGGGTCTTACGTAAGCGTACGTTCTAAGCAAACAGGTTCTATGCACTTCGAATTGAAGAAGTAACAAATATTTCGTGT
The DNA here is from genome assembly GCA_929112965.1 of Mythimna albipuncta. Taxonomy (NCBI): domain Eukaryota; kingdom Metazoa; phylum Arthropoda; class Insecta; order Lepidoptera; family Noctuidae; genus Mythimna; species Mythimna albipuncta. The sequence goes on from OV815969.1 coordinate 18,734,607, forward strand.
TGTTTCCTTGAGGTATGTTTGTTTTTAACACTAGGCATTTTATCATATTTTTTACGGATTTTCTCTTTTTTTGGCTTTCAGAACTAACCGTTCTGTGTAACATTTTTTATTTTTTCTTTTTTTTTCTTTTTTTGTGTTGAAAAAAATTTATCGAAGGCTTTTGATCTCGTGACAATCGTATAATTTTACAATTCATACATATTCATTTTTACGTGTGCCATATCAGAAATGTTTTTGTAAAATAATGTAAAATTGGTATGTACACATATAATATCCAAGTGAATTACTTGTTTATTCGATCCCACCCAGGACAAATGTTTATGTGATGAGCATGATCATTTGTTTTGTATCTGGGTGTAATTTATCTATAATATATATGTATTTAGAAATACATGAGTATGTTTATCAGTTGCCTAGTACCCATAATACAAGCTCTGCTTATTTTGGGTCTAAACGGCGTTGTGTGATAGTTGTGGAATATATTATATTATTATTTATCGGTCGTCAATACCTATGCTTTGGTTCTTTTAGGCTAGTTGTAAGAATCTATAAGACTTCAGTTCAATTAAATCCAGAATTTTTAATTTCACATAAGGGCGCTTATAAAACATCAAAAGCTAGTGCATGGTTCTAACTGGTTGTTTCTTTTATTATTTATATGGAAAAAACCGGATAGAAATACGACGGTTGCTCCTTTGGTTTGGTTGATTATTTAAAAAAAAAATATATATCCCTATTACTATATTAATATTCATGAGACGACAGTTTAGACTAGTCAACATGTAGTAGCTAGCCAAAATAAAAGCCATCAACCGCATCACATGATTTAAAAATTAACTGGTTTGAAACTTTTTAGTCGTTCTTAGATGTCAGTTTTTTTTTTAATTTATGTGTTACAATTTTTTTGATACTTTTAACATATTCCTATGTATGAATTAGTACTGATAGTGTTTTAATTTATTTTTGTATCGTCGTCTGCATATATATTTTGTTTAATAGATTATACAAACGTATAAGGCAAATCTCAATAGCAAATACCAATCAAAACAACAGCTAATGGGTTAGTTTACGTTTTACGATTCGTCATACTGATTTTGCGATAAATTTTGTTCCAGAAACGGCCCAAGTCACTAGAGTATTGATAACGGTTACTAAGATAATATTACATAAATCCTATATTTAAGACCCTTCACTGTTTTACCCAATATTATTGATAAATACAAGCCTTGATAATATCCATGTAAGAAGAAGGGTCCAATTTCGCAAGGCTCCAGTCCCAAAGGGATTGTCAACTGGCGACCCTTGCCATTTGCAATCAACAATATTTTAGATGTTTATTGTGTTAGGGTGAAAACCTTTTTGTGGGATATTAGCTTTTTCTCGCGGTTTCACTTTCTTGGCTGAATAGAAGTTGTGGATCATCAGTTATCATTTCTGTTGAAAGGTGTCTGGTGGACATATGTCTCCCCCAAGTATCGTCAACCGGATTTGCACCATCCTCACCAGAGGCTTTACCATGACGTGTTAAAAAGTCAGGCGTGCGAGAGATAAAGAGGGATGAAGCTATAGCTCCATTCACCCTATAGTCTATCCCTTTAACAGTTCAGTTTGGATCCTGAAATGGTTTGCCGTAACAGCTCGTAGTAGGACCTCAGGTTGTCGATCCATTTTGTGAGAGCCGTGCAAACTCCGGGATAAATCGTAGCATATTCATAAATATAGTTGAAATATCTATGAAAATATATTCAATGATAGGTTTCCTTAGGTAGTGAAGCTTCTCCTAGCGAGATTTTTTATAGTTAGATCAATAGTTACATACTTACCGATTACTTTTTACAAACACATAAACTAACAGCTTCGTCTCTGTTTATTATCCGAGTTTAAAATAGTTTATAATTATAAAAATACCAACTTTGTTCTCGTAAAGGTTGATTAAAATGATAATATCTAATTTTGTCGTTATAATTATATCGAAAACGTGCCAGTTTCCATATTTAGGCTGACCTTTGGGAGCTTAGCTTTAAGATTTTTTGACGGTTCCCTCAGGGTCCCGTTCTTGGGCCTGATATAATTGTTGTTGGGTTTTCTCATAGGCAAATTGTCAGTTTCAGCCCAAAATTCTTTCTGGATAAATAATTATAAAGTAATGGCTTCTATAAATCTACTGCCTTTATAAGACTTTTCCGCCATTAAAAAGCCCATTTAAAAATAGAAGCCCATAAAAAGCTATACTCACTAAAACAAAAGCTATATCAGTAAGCGTTTAATCCTAAAGCGTCATTGAAACAGCTTACCTGTGCCATTTTATTGAAACAAAGGTAAAATCGAGTCCATTAGAAGCATTATTTTGTTCATTAACGAAGAAACTTGTCATTCTGAGGTAACTAGGCAGTTTGACTACTCTATTCGTTAACACCCATGTCATACTTCAGAAGAAAGTCTACTGATTCATACTTGGTAGTTAATGACAATATCTACACTTATATTAACAAGAGACAGTTAGTTTTCTTGTTAGTAGGAGGTAATCTCTAAATTTACTAGTCCGATTGTTAAAAATTTTTAACCGATAGAAAGCTGCTTTGTTTCTGAGTGACATCAGCTATATTTTATGTAGGCGGGTGAAGCCGCAGGCAAAAGCTAGTTATAAGTATGATGAGACGGTAATGAATATGTTAAATACTAAGGGAATGTTTGAAAGAGTTACCTTGACTTTGAAACAGTGGGTAAAAATACGCAATGGTTTTAGTCGGTAAATTTCTAACACTCTCGGGTTGGTTAGTTTTCAAATATAAGAATATTTAATAGATCTGCCCACGACGCAAAGAACTTGAACTGAATGACTATTCTCTTTTGAATATATTTTAGTATTCAAAATTATCAGTAGCACTGACCAATTGATTAATACAATGCCTGGATAACCTACTAATAATACTTAGAATTCATTAGTTGCTGAGCTCCATGATGTCAGCTAGTTAACTCAAATACAACAGCAAACCAGAAAAGCAGAAAAACCGGTTTCCAACATTCGATTTTCAAATGTTTTCGGCGGATACTTCGATCCTAAATTAGAAAGAAACAATAAACGCGGAGTTCATAAGGAGAGAAAAAGAAAAAGAACTTAAAAAAATAAACGAATCCCGAAGAAAAGTTGGAATTGTTCGCTCTTGAATAAATTCTCTGTAATGTGTGGAGTTGAAAATCGTGAGAGCTTTTTGTTCTATTTATGTTTATTTCGAACTTTTAGTATTGTTTTGTTTAAGGCTATTAATTTGTAGGTTTCTGTGGTCAAAATGGTTAAATTCTTGTTTTTTAAATTTTAATTTATATCGTTAGATGTTTGTTGCAAAACTAACTAAATATGATTTTTTGTATACCTTTTTCTATCTATGAACAACATACTTGTATATTACTGCTCTGCTTTGGTGATTGTGTTTAATGGTAGGTACAGCTGTGTGTGGATGTGTGCGTAACCTAAAAAATACCTATAGTTATCATCATCATCATCATAATTTCAGCCGATATACGTCCACTGTTGGACATAGGCCTCCCCCAAGCGTCGCCACAACGACAGTTCCTGTGCGTCTCGCATCCATCGGTTTCCCGCAACCTTCACCAGGTAATCGGTCCGCCTATAGGTATATTTATCCTCATTTGATGTATCTTAAGCATTGATATTAAAGTCAACTTCAAACTTAGTACCTGCCTACTAAACCACTAGTTTCAGTTCCTCTATAATAACTAGTTCGCCATTATTATTTTCATTGTTAAGCTCCCTTACGACACGTTGCGTGCGACAACCATATCAAATTGCCTAAGCCATTACCGGTGCTGTTGGAATCAACATGAAAATAAACTGTTATAGAATCCCTTGTGTTGGTAACTTCAATTATTTTTACAAAAGCATCTGTATCAAGGTTGTTATTAATTAAGGTCAGGTTCTAGGTCAACATACGTATATCTATATGAACGATTGTAATATAGGAATTGAAACCTTACTAATTACTAACATTTTTCTGGATCAAATCAATCAGTGATTTGACAAAATTATCTACTGATACCTACTAAGTATTCTAATACTTTTTGATAGTTAATTCATGGTTGTTGAAATATTAGGCAGTCACCAAACTAGTTGTGGGACATATTTACTGAGAATTCATCCAGAGAGAAGAATTAGGGCAAACCTATATTGTAAAGAAAGTAACTATTAAGATGAAGGAAATGGATACGTCTGGAAGAAGCAGACTAAATTAGAATATGAACAGAAGGATATGAGGACACATCTACTGCTTACGATTAGTACTGTAATATGGAAGGAGATCGCATGTCAAATGTACCTACCTTGTTAGCATATAGGCTGCAGGATTGTTAGAAACAGTTATCGTGTCCCTCGCCCGCAAAAGGCAACGGAAGGAACCCAGTTTTTAAAAGTCAGTACCTACCTAAAAGCCTAACACTCCCTCTTGCTCATTAACAGCATAAAAATGCGGGCTGGACGGACGAATATGCATACTTTTTAAAAGTCGTGCAAATTTTGAATTTTATAGAAAAATAATTAAATTAAATTAGTTACTTTTTGATACAGCATGTAAAAGGAGTTTCGAAATTTAAATTCACCTTTATAAAAGACAGGTCACAGGAGCTCACACTTTGTGCCAGAACTACCTCACAGTACTTACTTACGTCGTTATAGATATTATAACAAAACTCTAATTGCTGAAAATTGTAGCAGCGATGTTTTTTGGCTCCATACAAACAAACCGACTGATATTCGTAGTAACCCGATAACATTCAATTAAACCCAGGCCTCGAGCGTCAGTGTTTGTGACTGATTGACAAGAACACTGCTGGGGGTGCATCGGTTCGTGCATTAGGAATTTTTTGCTGCGATATAACACATTTGTATCGGATTTAGGTCAATGTGAAAGTACTTTTGAGAAAACTACACGCATTTTTCTTTTACTCTGATAAAAGAAAAATAACTAATTTATTTGTCATACACACTCGTAGATACAGGCAATGTAGTAACAATATGTAGACACTAATGATTGTATAAAAAAAAGAGACAACTAACAATGTGTGTCTCATGGCAGTGATAAAAGACTAGTACAAAAGAAACTTATGTCAGGCTAGGACTAAATAAAAGGCACCCATAGTCTTTCAGTTGTTTTTTGCGTTTCGAGCCACTGTAACTCTTATCAACAATCCCGCGCCCAGCATCGGCCCTATCACAGTCCATGTAGCTTGAAATAAAACACTGTCGACCCTGGCCAGGTCCTTATCAGACAGAGAACTACATCTCTGTCATCATCATCAATTTAGGTAAAATACATTCACTGCTAGACATAGGCCTCTCCCACGCATTATCACATCAACCGGTTCTATACTTCCCTCACTTAGTGGATTTCCGTGACCTTCATCAGGTCATCGGTCCACCTTGGGCGAGGTCACAATGCTTATTTGTTGTTAAACCCTAATTTCAGGCAAAGAATTTGGGTCCCCTGACAACCATTTGTAGTAGAAATTTCTGTGGACCTTTGTCGCACTTTACGTTATATTTGTAGCATAAGTGCCCAGAGTCGAGCATTATGCTTTGCCCTAATTCAAATAGATAGATATACTCTTTATTGTACACCATAAAAGAAATACAGTAGAAGCTTGAAATTAATGGGGTGTAGCAATGGGCGGTCTTATTGCTAATAGCGATTTTTTACCGACAACCTTTGAATGGATTTGACAGACAGGGAGAAAAGATACGAAGTTGATTCATGGTGTAATATTTAGATATATATGTACAATAATTTACATGTAGACATACAATACTTATATGTTTACATAATATATATGAAAGCAAAGAAACAAATACGTAGTGACATTTAAGGAGAGAGGTTGTGATTCTTGACCAAATATTAAAAAAAAAGTTTGCTAGATTTACTGTAGCAGGGGAGAGGGCAAGGCATTCCATAACTGTACCGCTTGAACTGCGAAAGACCTATCGTTAAAATTGGCGGAATAGCTGGACAACTAAATAGACTAGCACTCAACTAACCTAGTGCGCCTCACCATCAACGATTGCATCACTACGTACCATCAGGTGGAATCATAGTCAAGCACTAGTTTATATCAATAAAAAAAACTACAATGACTTTAGGTATCTAGTATCTACATATATGTGACACATAACTAACGTTAATTTTGCTCTCATGTCGAAGATATGCTTTATCGTTATGTTAAGTTGTTTACATTAGTACAACAGGACCCATATTGTATATGTACCTTTAGACTACCCAATTAATATTCAAAGCTGCCAAATTCTGGTAATCCAACTCACTATCTCCTGCTCCACCCAAGAGCCGGGGTTGTCATTGATTTGTACTACTAATTAAGTTTCAAGGAAACTAATGCGTCACGTCGAGTAATACTGCGTGACTCATCTAATGTGTTCTGTGGTTGACAAAATATACGTGTGTGGCACTATATGTCATATTACCTCATGCCTACGGTCTCACTCTCGTGGCCACATGATTATTTTCCGTATTAAACGGTAGGCATATAACATGACAGTAATGTAGATATACCAACATAGACAACCGAGTTGTCTATGGTTCCAGTCATGGAAACATTTTTTTTATTTTTTGGGTGTCTATTCGGGCAGAATAAAAAGGTTTTCTTTCTTCTTCTTCTATATCTACAGGATTGCTTCAATGACTAGTCATATTTTTATCTCCAGCAGGATTTCACTCCTAGCTGTACGCACAATGAATGAGTTCCCGAAACGTGTTTGCGTATAGATGAGATGTCCATTAGGTAACAATGGCGCCTCGCCGTATGTCTAGAGGTCTGATGATGGAACGGGCTTGGGGAAATTAAACTACGCAATTTCGACGCACACTTCCCGATATGCAAGCGATAGTAATAATTATGTCATAAACACTTGTATAAACTAGTAAAAAGCACGTAACTAGGTACTGATATTCTGGGAGGTATGTATACATTTTCCATATTCGAAATTTATTTATTTTAAACTTTTTTTTAATTATTATTGATAGGCTTGCGTTAGACCACCATTTCACCCGGTGGTAAGCGATGATATGGTCGACGATGGAGCATGCTTGCCTAGAAGTAACCTATTCACTCTTGACTTAAAGACTCTTAAGTTGTAGCTATCAAGAAACACAGAACTCCGGCAGAGAATTCCACTCCTTGGCTGTACGCATAATAAATGTGTTCCTAAAACGCTTCGTGCGTATGGGTAGGATATCTACCATGTACCGATGTAATGCTGTACGTCGTGTGGTCCGATGATGGAACGGACTTGGCGGAATTAGATTGTGCAATTCCAGTGCACACTCCCGGAAACGCATTAATAAAACAACTATACATAGGTGGACTTAATCCCTTATCCATTTTCTGTTTGTCTACTAAATAAAAGACAAACAGAAAGGCAATAAGAACAATAATAATAATGATGTTGTGAAAAATAAATGAAATACAATAAATCAAGAAAATGATTCTCCCAACTTCTGGTGAATGACGACTTCTTGATTTGAAATTGACGTTCTATTGATAAAGCACCGTAATTTACTTATTATTCAATTGTAATTTTAAACCACAATAGTCGTCATTTTGTTTGTTTGTTGCGTTAAATCCAAATTGACGTATTACCGTAATTATCAACGTTATTGTGCAAAACTTTGTCATGGCATTACTCATTTTGTAACAGGTTTATTAAATACCTATTTACTTTTAAGTTCCTGTTATAATTTCCATATTTTTTTTTAAGTTAGATTTATTCAACTAACAATTTCAAATAATTTTTAATAATTTAGTATAGTATTGAAGACAAAAAGTCACCACACTATTGCATTAAGTACCTAAAGTATCAGAAACAATAAAATTATTGTTTATTATTAAAGTAATTTTACCTATTAGATAAACAAAAGTAAACTCAGTCATAATTTTGTCAAGCTTATCTCGTTTCTTTTCTTATTTTCAATAGAACAAACACACGAGAAAATTGAAAACTTTAGCGACATGGAAAAAAACCATTTTGTGCTACTGTTGGTATAAATATTGGCGCTTGCCCTCTAATGAAAGAAAAACATGTGTCGGTTGGCTGTTTGTCATCTTGCGTAAGTGAATTTCCTACCTACAGTGAGTCAACCATATTGTCTATGATATCCTAGAAGCACGAGATGATTAATCAGCTTCCTTGTTTCCTGCAAAAGAGGTGAAGTCTTAGTATCCTATTTTAGCTAAAAGATTTTTACAAATGCAAATCTTAGATAACTGACGACAATTGCAGCTCTATAATCAGAAATTCGAAAATAATTTAGTATAAGTACTTTAAGAATCTAAAAATGTGATTAAAATTAATAAATTATAAAAATTAGATTTGAAGATAGAGAAAGTATGGACAACACCATTGGAAAATACTATAATGCACAAATTAAGGGCAGTCTATATTATTGTGTAGCAAAAGACTATATCCGCATTTTAATAAACAAATTTACAATTAGGAGACCACTTTGGGAGAATTGGATAATTAATTAAGTCAACCAACATAACAATAGTGCTATTCTCCCAGTAAGTATACCTCACAATAGTAGTACTGTATTCTAACCTAACACATTATGTACCTTTAGGTAAACACCTCAAATGGTCGTATTGCTGTTTAAATTGCGCCCGCTCTATACATTTTTTACGATCCGTCGGAAAAAAAGACTAGGCTTTGTGAGGTTATCCCCACAATAATAAAATATGCAGACTTTGGTTTTGCTGGTTTCAAGTAAAACAGTCCAGTTTTTGTATTGGTTTCATTCAGAAAAAGTTATAAAAACTAAAATACCGTTTCAAATTCTACGAATTTAACATACGCTCCGTTTTACGTTGCAAAAAATCGTTCAATCGTTATGATTCGAATATGTTGTCACTGCTGAAAAACGTGTTGTTGTTATAGATTTAGGTTTGAATATGCTGTTGAATCTAAAGTCACTTCTTAACAAAATACCAGATGATTGTTAACGCCATGTATAACATGTAACATGAGCTACTTAGCTATCACCCTTTAAACTATCACTGTTTTAATGTTACGTAAGTAGACAGGACACTAAATGCAACATTCCTTTCACCTATTAGTACATCAAAATTACATATTCCTCTATACGTAACCAACGTGCTCAAACTAAAAAAAACTATGTACTAATTCAATGGAATCACTTTGAGCACACGGTTCACTAAATTGTTTTGTTATGTCCACAATCGATGCTATTTCATTGCTCGGTACCCTTTTATGTTTACACAGCAGTATTGGAGTCAATGACCGAACTGGATATCCTAAATTGAAGAGTATCTGCCGCCCTTTCAGTACCTTGTACAATATGCGTTATAAGCATCTCCGACCTTAGTTTGGGATGTGATATATCCTTTCAATTGTGATAATTGCAGACACAATTGAAAGACAATAGGTGCGCGAACGCCGGCGTTCGCTTGGGGTTTAATGAATTAATAAATGTATATCAATTTTGTTAGTATTAATAAACCATAGTAGTCCAAGAAAAATAAAGACACTTGATGAGGATTAATTAAATCTACAAATACACAATAACTCCTATTTAAAATATAGCATCAAAAAATTAGTCCGCATCGCTGTCGACTGGAAGTGTGCCCAAAATACTGGCGGCAAATTGCAATGTGGTATTGAAGTCACCTTGACCAACTCATACAACCTGTACTTGCAAGCCCCAAGTAAAACTCATGAAAAGTATCGTCCAAGTGCTAGAATACTAAATTGCAAGATTGATGATATGCAGGGTGTGTGATTTATAAGACATATGACACGTGCTATTGGTACGATAGAAAGACAATAGGAAGATGATTAATGATTACACAATTGTTCGTTACTACTTAACCTTATGCACTTGGGACATATTTACCTATGTTGAGTGTAATCATTAGATACTCATAACACTTTATAAGAATAAGGAACTTCTTATTGATTTCGCAAATTATTTGTGTACTTAATGCATCGTTTGGTTGTCCGACATCATTAATGACTTTTGAGTCTCTTTATAAACCTACTTGTATAAATGTTCTACCAACAATTTCAATCTCACTGGTGTTTGGCCTTGCTGGAGCTGATAGCTCAAATAGGACACTCTGAAGGAACTCATATACAATATGAAGATGACGACGATACGACAGTAGGTAAAAAATACTGGGTAATTATAAATAAAATCATTTGATCTATGTTATTTACACTGAACGGCTTATTACGTGCATGTGTTTCATCAGCGGTCTCAAATATGTGCATAATTACAGCATTAATAAAGTAACCGTAATTTTGTAACTATTTATTGATTTAAAAGAGTATCCGTGGAGTTTAATTCACGTTCTTCTCTGTAAAGATGTAGACTATGGAATTTGTAAATAATTTATCTTTTTTGTAACTGACCTATTTTTACCAAAGTTTAAACTGTAAACATATCCACACCTATATATTGAAGCTTGAGTTTTAAATTCGATCGATATTCCTACCGCTTCTACTAAGGTCAACCTCAGTAGAAGCTCGTCAAGTCTAGAGTAATCTAAATTAAGATGGTTTAACCTTTGCCTCTCCCCCTCAGTTACGGCGACCCCTATAAATTGACCCTAATTCTCCAACGGCCAGTTTAAATTAAGCTGTAGTAATGTATCGGTAATAATATTTGTGTCCGCGAAGTGTTTAATGACGCGAACTTTATTGGATATTACCTGTAATAATTTCTCTAAAATATCGCGGTACTAAATATTATTGATGGGATAGGAAGATTTGGCTGAATTTACGCTCGACTAACTGCTCAATTTTGCGAAAATGCAAAATGTAGTGTAAAGATTGAGTTTATGTTAATAAGTTGTATTAGAGCTTACAATAGTACCTTGTGTAAACCTGCAATATGACATAAATACTTAAGTGTGAATTTTTTTAGTGGTTTCTGAAAAATACTAAAAGCACAGTAATAATGTTTTCTTTTTGCTGACTTGAAAACAATTTGTTATACATTTTTTGAATCTTGGTTTTTAAGAAAATATGAATGTTTTCCCTATTTCATGCTTTCTTTAAAAATAACTGTTGAGTTTTATATCTAGTAATAATTAAAAAATAAATATTATATCCTCTTGCTTTCTGTTTCCGAAGAATTTTAGCTGCGTATTTCGTTTATCGTTATTTTCAATATATTGTAAACTTTGAGATGTACATTTGAATGTACATTATTAAATGCGGGAATATTCAAATTCTCTTTTCTAGATATTGCGTCAATAAGATAATAAAAGTCTAGAGTTAGTCAATAAAGACAAGTGACGTCTGATTGTGATAAATAATATTAAGCTTAACTTTAATTTCTTAGCTTTGCTTTAGTTTATGTAATATCTCCACACCTGGTAACGTATCTCCATTTTCTTCATCTTTAGCATCAGCTTCTTGTTCAAGCAGTTAAGAATCGCCATTTGTATCTTTCACAATAGGCATTTCTTCCTCGAGTCAATCCCTTGAGAACCGCACGCACTCTCTACATCTTGCGATGTAATAACCAACAATTTATATGTACTACAACACAACGTGAACGCTTTCAACAAGAGCAATAAAATCTTTGTACCAACATTTATGAATGCAGAACTTCTGCGTTCGAATTTTGATGAAAAATCATCTTTGGGGTTATTTTGTTGGTAGCATAACACACAATAAGTGAACATTTCTAGGATTTTTTTATTTACCAACGGCTGTATGATTAATTTGCTGACTTTTCAGAAGAAGACATCTTATAGATGCTTAATAAAAACAAGGAAAACTTTAATTCGTCATAATTAATGTTTTTTCTGATCATGCAGGAATAAGTTTAATATAAGAGTAGATTAATCTTAATAAGTAAGTAGATACCAACCTACGGCAACAGGATTGATTTCGGATCCGTGTAAAATTTGAAAATCATTGTGCAGCATATATTTCAGACTGTTCTATTCTAAACTAATTATAGAATTGGTGAGTCCCTCAACAAGGAAAAATAACAATTAAACTGTAGTTAATTAAAAACATTTACAAGTCAATAGGTTGTTAATCAACAACGAATTATAAGAACAAAGGAGGAAACTAAGTATTTGATGTTATGCAATGAACCAGTCCCTTGTCGTGACCATAACACATATTACCTTCGATGCTGATCTGAGGTAAATAATTAAAGCAGTCAGATATCAATATGAATGATAAATAAATAACAGGGAACATGGAATTTGCAGAATCAATTAGGTGCTGTTATGAATCATGATATAGGAATTTTAATAGCTGAATAATTATTTAGTAGATGATGTATAATGGAAACTTATGGTCGATTATATATTAATCCCAGTTTGAGTAGTTAACTTTAATATAAAACCGATGTGATGATGATCTTTAAGTATGATACTTAAAGATGTGGTCGTAGCAAAAACTGCTGGTCTTAAATTACATCCAAATAAAGCTAAAGCTAAAGAAATAAGCTAAAAATAAAGCATTATTATTATTTAAGTGTTATTCAGAATAACTCTCTTAATAATAATAGCGCGTCAGGTCACTATGCGAATCCGACGACCTGTATGAGGCACCGCCCACTTACTCTACGAAACTCTTTTACTGATTTCCCTATATAAGAATATCAAAACAAAATACCTACCCGCTTTATTGTCGATTCGGGTCAAGACTCACTTACATAATTTAGTCACCTCCTGTAATTTTCTGCAGGTTCAAAACTGCACCTCGTATAGAAAAAAATATCGTTAAAAATTCAATAAACAATATATGTATATTATGGAGACGCATAAATATAATATGAAGATAAAATTTATAATAATGAAGAAGACAGCTAAGACTAAAATCGTGTAACTAGCTAGTTACACCATTTTAACCTCTAACATTTGCTTATAATTAAGCAATTACATTAGCTACTCGCGAATAATGATTAAGAATTTATCGAGGATGTTGAACAAGTAACATGTGGCTGAAAGCCTGGTAACAGGCGCTTGTATATTGCTTCTCATGGTAATCAACAGGTTAAATCTTGATATAACTTACAAATTGGATTAATGCAAAGTCAAGTTTTTGAAGACACTGGTTTGGTTTTTGATGTAAATGATTTGAAAGTAAAGAAGTTGTAAAAAAATATTATACCTAATCATTGTCTTGAATATCTATTTGACATTGATCTCAACGCTAACCAGTCTCTAGTGCAACTAAACAATCTCGGCAAAAAAGATGAACCACTCGCAATGCAATGCGATATCAAGCAGAAGACCATGACAAAATAAATAATGTCAAACGCGCTTTCAAGCGCTACACTTAACTTTGATAGCGCATAAACCACCTCAGCTCATTAAAAGTGAAGTATGAAAATAATACAACATTACTGTCATCGAGGGGACATCTCCTTTTAATGACGAAGTTAACCGTTTACTTGTCCCTAATTACCATCTTATAAATCATTTTTATCGCACTCCTTGAACCATTATACATTTTGGTTGGTATTATAAAATTCTTTGCTTTCAAAGAATTGTTTTAAAATACTCCCAACAATGAGCTATGTTAATTAAGCATTTCTTTCAGACAGATTTGGGTACTTTATTTCCTCTGTGATGTGATGGATGGAGGTAATTTGGGAAACGCGAGGTTTTTGGCCTGCCTCGGGAATGAAATAATCTTACCTGTAATATTGGCAGTTTGTTTTCCCGCTAACGGAATAAGAGGTTATGCTCGTAGACGTCCTGGCAGCCAGCCACAGCAACATTACTGCAATTTTTTAAACCTTACATTTTGTAAAAAGTAGAAAAAAAAATGGAAAGCTTCATACAGATGTTCATCCTATATTTCTAATGAAGAAGTGTGGCTTGTTTATTTATTTTTAAGTTATATACTTAATCCCCTTGCAGTTGGTGCTATTGACCACTCAGAAACATTTAAATAATATTTTTAAAACGAAAAATTACCATAATGGAATCCCTCTGAATATTTTTATGAATGAAAACAGTATTCATGAGGCGCAGCGTCCAGAATTCCTCCCGCATTATGCAGTAAATCTTTTGATCTAAAGAGCGAACTAATAGTTTAAGAAAAACTGGTAAGATCATTTTCATAAAACGTACCACAGACCAACTCAACCTTGCTAACTCCATCTTTAAACTGAGTACACAGAGCTTACCACACCGTAAATAGGATCCTCCTCATTTCAGCCATTAGGACCTAACCCCAACATCCCAAAAGGCTGAACTAGCTCTAATACTCGTAAATTACCTCCATGTCGTCACTCCTGTTAATTTCGGTTGAGGAAAATGAGCCGCCATTCAGTTCCTGCCGTAGATAATAACGAGTGTATACGTAGAAATGTTTTCTTAAAGAAACCTTCTTCGTTAGCAGCCGTTCATTTTCTAGCCACCTTGAAGTTATGAGTCCCTGGTGCGCCTAGTTAGTGTGCTTATTTTCTTGGCGTAAATTGAATTTCATTGAGTAAGGCAATTTAGACCATGTTTGTGTAGTGACCTTCCTTGACAGTAATGCTTTCAGTGTTATGGAGACACTGTCCTTATTTTGAGTTCGAATTAGGGTTTATGACCTACTATTTCTTGGTACTTAGTATGTGTCTTCTGAATTAATAAACACTTAACACCATGAGAATACACTAGCTGCTAAGATTATGAAACGAATACAGAACATTATAAGGATAGGAGACACAGTCTTAAGACACAATATTAGGCTTATAAAGGAAGCTCCCAGCTCAGCTAAACTCTGCGCTTTATGTCTTTAATCTTATGCTAAATACTGTCACACTCTCAGAACAGGCTTATGAACGGTATATCGTTAGACTAAGTTACTTTGTATAGGATTTGCGTCTTCATGCGAAGAGGAATTCGAAATTGAAGGCAACAAAGATTTTGTACTTAATCCAGTTAAACTTAGTGTGGTTTTTGAGATTGTTTGTGTGAACTAACCAATAAGTACTAGAGGCTCTATTTTGCACATAAAGACTTTAGTGTATAATTGGATTGATTAATATCTATATACACCGTTAAATTTTAATCGTTTTAATCCCGTGGATCGTCCGATGGACGATCCGGTACATGAAATACTATCGATTTGTTAAGATAAAATTAAAAAATAAAGTACCTTTTTTTCAAAACTCAGGAAATTAATTTCTATTGCGGTATAATTGCGGTAGGTACTTCAGACATCGACTGTTTTCCAATAAGTTTCTGTTTGCATTCTTCGTTTTAAAAGGCTGCATATCTGTAATTCAAAATCATAAAATTTCAGTCTAGAAGAGATACATAATACGTATTTATCAATGGCACCTCATTTCAAATTTTTGATCTAAACTATTCTCACCACCAACTAGTTCAAAATTATTTCGAGTACCTATATATCTCGACAGAAATTCCTGCGGAGCTTTAGCGATCTATTTTAATTTTACACTGGCCTACTCGATTGTTAGTGGTATTTGCGGTAGAACCCCCGCTATCTATCTACTGGCACAGACTGAAATTATGAACTCCTCTAACAGCAGCTTAATGATTTCAAGGAGCTATTGCTATTTAAACAGCCTGTATTTTTCTTATTGCAAAATAGGTAGTTTTGCTTTTAATATGCCTCGAAAATTTTAGTTATCCCTAGGGCGAGCCAAGGGACTGTATATCTATCTAACTGATTCTGATTAAAACCAAACGGTATTCTTTTATGACCTTTAAACCAGCGTGCTTAAACATTTGCTCTGCTTATACATTTCCCTGACCAGGCCTGAGCTTCTATTCAAAATTCGCTTTTCCATTTAAATTGACTGGGCAAAATGTTTTTTAAACTGTGGTAGCAGGTAATTATTATGACAATCCATACTGTATTGGTGTTAACGAACATCGATTACAAAGTGCGATTACAGAATATATACATGGCGTGTTTGTAGTGGATAATGACGCACAACGACATACAAATGGTTGCCATGAACTGAAATTATGTTATTATTTAGTATGTATATGTTATGTACGTACATGGTATACTTGGCAAGTTATTAGTAGATCTATATTTGTCGAAAGCAATGGAACCTAAAACTTGTTACATATTCAACATATAACTTCTTCACTGTTTTGAATTCAATTTATGCTTTAAGAGACTAGATATGTAGGATTGGACTGAGGTTTACGTAAAAGTCATGCATTATTTTTTTAATCTAAAGATTTTATTATTTTTTAAGTGTATATTTAACACATCATTACTGTTGTTGTTGACAAAACAACACAAAATTTAATTTAATTTATCCAGTCTTATGTTACCATAATTTGTTAGTTTTACACGTCACTTAGGTATCTTTATCCTCCTTATCCTTTTTTATTATTACTCCACATTTTATTATTAGTCCCACTGTCTCCCTCTATTCTTTTCATCAAATATTGTTCCTCGTTTTCTCATACCAATTCATAAGGAAGTTATTTCAGCCGTTCCGCCATCTCCTTGTGTCAGCCGTGGTTCGCGACGCTTTGTTCGAGCACCAATCCTGTGTTTTAGAGGTCCTCCATCTTTATCCTAACATTATTACTAAAACAGTCCCCAAAGCGTCTGTCTGTCTGTTTGCGATAAACTCAAATTTATCAAACGGTTTTCATCAATGGACACGTGCAAGGTTTAGATGTATAATACCTACCTATGTGCGCATTACCAAAAATTTGAAGACATGTGACATTCACCAAACCGCACTGGGCTCGCGTGGTGGATTACGGCCCATTCCATCTCTTAGAGAGGAGGCCTGAGTCCCATCATTGGGAACATTAAAAAGGCTGATGATGTTGATGAGGTGCATATCACAGTAGACCGTGCCTACGTGTGTACGGACCCTATCAACCGTACACCCGTAAGTACTTATTATTATAATAATGACATTTAACTTATTATATAACTTTTAGATAGGTAGACGTAGTGACCGGTATTGTTATGTCAAGGCCCCCGACAGCCAATTGACGTGATTGGCGGGGCAAGGCGCAGCCGCACTCAATTGAACGGCAGGATGCTTCGATGCAATTTTATTTTCACACCTTTTAACGAACAACAATCCGAACAGATTACTGTCTGTTTATGTAGCTGAGAGATTGGTTTTAGAATTATGTTTAAAGATAGTATGTAAGTATAATGCATTCCAAATAAGTAATGGAAAGTCAATAACCTCGATCTGTCAAATGTTGATTGTAAAGTACGGTTTGCAAGGAATATTTATTTGCTTATCAATAACTTTTGTTTAACTTTTGTTTTGTGTTAGGTAAAGTAAAAATGTTATTATATCTAAATTAGCTTAATATATTGTTAAAGTTATACCTACCTAATTAATAAATACCTATTTTTATTGTTAATACCAATTTGCATTCTTCCTTTATTTGCCACTACTCAAAAACTTTACAACAGAATTGAGAACTAGATTATGATTCAACTTTTTTCGTTTATGATTTATAAATGAATTTAATTTTATAAAATTCTGACCCTACCCAATACTTTCAATTTGACAACTATGACGTCACAACATGGCGAAAAATCGATGTTATTCTAATTTGGAACGTATTGTAACTCAATTTTAATGAAATTAATAAAATGTATATAAAATCTAAATAATACCAAGCTGTCTGATCGCCTAAGATACGATAAACATATGGATAAATAACGATTAGAGTATATTATACTCTTCCAAAAAGAAAATTACAGATACGAACATTTAGGTTTCATTTTAAGCGCAGTGTAATTGCTCAAAACAGATCTCATCCAAATGCTGCCTCAACAACACTTTGTATTCTTTTTAGACGTATATTCAATTATTCATACGTCATTTATTTTAATACACAGCAAAATACCAACATCATGATGATGTTTTTATGCGACAAATCGTTGGTAGATACATTAGCGGCTAGGTGAACCGAAGCCACACAATAGAGCACCGCAAACCTAAAGTTATACCGCAGATTGGCCGCAATGCAATAATCTCACCACAGCATCGATATTCTGGGCTGCGCTGCAGAATTGTTCGGAAGAGTTGCCGAGGACATATTTAGAACGCAAAAGGTAACTGAAGGAACACTGCTGGGTTTCAGCGAGCAAAATTCTGAGACGGTGTCCCGCTCTTTCCAAATTGGGAAAGCTTAGGTATGTGATGGATTCTCAACTCAAGAAAAAAAAAAACATCGATATTCTAGAATCAGATTACAATAATCGGAAAAAAATCATTTTCTGTATGTATGAATGTGGACCCGTTTCAATTTGAGTTTGAAGTGGGTCCAAGCAGGTCTGTATGCTTGTCAATCTATGTAACAGTATACATTCTACTCTTACCCTATTACATTTACTTTAACACGATCGAAACGTTTACATGTTCGGCTCTGTGATTGGTAAAGATTTTCTAGCGGGCCAATAGGAAAGACACACGTCATAAACGTGTCGAAAAACTTGCACAAGGCTCTGTTATCTGTCATAGACTAATTATCTTAACTTTTAATAAGTGTTTTAATTCAATTTTGTGTTAACTTCCTTTTTGATCTTTTTTTGTCTGTATCTCTATTTCCCTTTCATTTTTAATTTGAAGTGTTATTGTAATCAACTAAGCTTATATAAAATCGGATTGATGATAACGTTAAACAATTCTTGTTTGAAGTAACATATTCTTGTGACGTTATCTCAGTTCTTAACACGCTTAGTTAAACTAGCTAAATCAACGAAAATTACCACTCATAAAGATTATTATAAATCACGGCCAAATCACTCTACGCCTAATTTTACTGTTGATGTAGATCATACAAATTTTGCAGCAATGCACACTACTATACCTTAAACGATAAATCAAGTAAGTGGCAGACTTAAAACCAATTTATTATCAATAATAGCCTACCATCGGTGTCTACGCTATTGAGAGGTCAAATTCAAATTATACCCCGATGAACTATCGCTTTGAAACCGCTTTCAATATAATGTATTATAGTTTTACGAAAATTTAAGCTGATAATAGAAGTTTATTACGTATATATTGCTATCAAGCTGATTGTGTTTGGAAAAAGTTTTAGTAAATAATTAGTGGTGCAGAATTCAAATATATATCAAAATATATAGCAGAAGAAAAATCGGTGCAGTACGTTATTAATTTATTATATTCTTTATTGTATACCAAACAAAAATCACACGAAATACATTATTAAATAAGTGTACAATGGGCGGTCTTATCGTACAGGAAATTTCTTACAGACAACTTTTGGAGGGACTGAAAGAAAGGAGAAAAATTTTAGGGCTGTCACTGTACAACATCAGAAATATAAATAATACTAATAAAAAATAATACGCAAATTTATTTATACATACATTACAAAAAAATATACAAATAAATATTAAATGTATACTCGTAATTATTGAGCCAGGAGAAGAAAAAATCAAAGCAAAAGCTCCTTCACCATTTTTTAAACGTACGTTATTAGACCTTAATGTAATAAACAATAATAAGTAAGTATTTCTTTGTTACAATATATTGTGATCTGCTCTGTGGCACTGTAAAAAATATATGTCTTAGGCTGGTTTCCTCATATTAGCCTTTGGCTTTCCTTAATGAGGATATGGGCTTAAGAAACAATTCGAGTAAATCGATCAATATTAGTACGTGTATATAAGGTCCGTCCTTTCTTTTATATATACCTAATATATCTACTTCAGCAGTAGTAACGAAAGGGTCGACTTACGAGTTGTATGTCCTGGGCTCAAGACCAAGTAGGCCCTTTATTATGTAATTTGATTCATCACTACTGCCCTCAAAACAATTATCGCTCTCGCTAACAAAATTCGTTCACTCACCCGTTGCGAGCTGCTAAAATGTCTTTCAAATTCTGTAAGCAGTTATGTCTGTACTTTAAAGTTTAATCAAATAAAGAAATTGTATTGTATTGTATATGTGACCAATAAGATATTCTTCTTTCTTTTTTATGTATATGATACTTTCAAGCCAGCTTGCAAATAAAAACTGACAAGTCCCTTTATCACAGCCCATATCCTTCTATTCTCTACAGAAATATCATAAGTCTATTCTGTCAAAACTTCACTCCCAATCAGCAAAAAGCACTTTGGAAAGCAAACATAAGACTTATTCATAATATTCTACTGATAATACATACAATATTCATGAAGGTAAACGTTGAACGAGGGGTTATAAGCCAGGAATGGAAAGAGGAATTCTCTTCACTTTTCTCAAAGGTTTTTTTTTCTGACTGTTTCAATCTAAGTATTTATGCATTGACTTTCTAAGATAAATGTACGGTGAACATAAATGTACGGATATAAAAACATAATCATTTTAAAAAAGAAAAGAGAATTATACGCTAATTACATTATAGTTTTCTTACGAAGCTTACTTGACAAATTAATTATTCGTAGAGAAATTCTAGGTACTGCTTTTTCTTTATGTTGTCTCTTATCATGTTCAACCTTTACTTGATACAGCTAGAAAATATATCAAACCACCATATTTATTCCTCAGATAGAAGTTAACTGATGATTGAAAAATCGGCCGTTAGTAATCTTAATTTTGTGAGTTAACTGTTCATGAAGCTGGGCGATATTGTCTTGTTTCTATAAAATAATAACTACTTACGTATTGAGTTTATCTAGTCAGTACCTACTAAGCGTAAAATCAAAAAACATTGAATGCCAAAATAAAATTGGGTGATAAAAATTTCAAAATAAAATACAGTGACTGCAGAACAACTAAGAACTGCAACAGAACTAAGCTGGAAATCTCAGCACTTCTACTACACAGCACTACAAAAAATCTTGGCACCCGTAAAGCGACATTACTGCAGATCAGTGTCACGGAAATGAAGACGCTGCAGCGCAGTGGCCCGATTAGGTCGGATACGAATCGAGCACATCGGTGCCACTCCCCGACCACGTGATAAATACAGCCGCTTATTGGATGATGAGAAACTTATAAATGAAGTAGGTAAAGCTAATAACTGAGGAAAAATATCAGGCAACCGGTCTTAAAATAATAATAAGAAGTGGTTTGTGTATAGGATAACACAAGAAAAGATGAACGTGCAAAAACAAATAGATATAGACTGGTGTTAAGGGTAATTTTTTGTGAGATTGAAACGTGTTGCAAAAATCAATAGGACCCTTGTTAGATGATGAAAGATATTAAGATGAAGTAAATTGAGGAAAACTTTATTAAGAGAAAGATCAGGTATACGATTCCACTGGGTAGACAACGGATGAATTTAAAAGCCTGCCGGAAACTACAGATAACAAAAATCCACTAGACAAACAAAAAAATGATTTAGAAATTATACCTATTAAATATTCTGGTATAATACGAAACAATCAAAACTTTCCAAGAGAATCAGACGTGTCGTAAATAAGCAGTAACTCTGGTAAAACAAGAATTAGACAGAAACTAGAGTTATGAACTTTACCGGTTGTAGATACAGCTCGTAAAGTTTCAGCATGATATAAATTGGTACATTTTAAAGTTGCTTCTGTAAAGAGAAAGTTTTGTTTAATTGATTGTATTGATGCAACGTCGTAGTAGAAGCAGAAACTAAAATAGATGTCAAAAGTAAATTTTAGCAGAAACGGAAACTGTTGCAGAAGCGGGTGTAAATGCTACGAAAACAAAAACTATTTTTTTGTTAATATAATTTTGAATCAGGAATGAGGACATCCGTAGAAGAACCAAGGTTGCTGACATAGCACATAGAATCGCCAAACTTAGGTGGGAATAGGCAGGGCACATTGCTCGCAGAATAGATGGCCGGTGGGGCTTTTTTTTTTTTTTCGATGGGAAAAATCATCTTATGACAACCCCCGCTCTTGGGCGGAGCGGGAGATAGTGTCAGACTCTTACTGACTAAAAAACCCATCCCGTTCCTTCAAGCCTTCATACCGGGGCTCGAGCGCCCTTTCGGATAACCCTGGCCCCAGTAGACTTCGACCCGGCTGGGTCCCTGCTGTTGCTGACAACTCAACAACAACAACAATGGCCGGTGGGGCTGAAAGGTTCTGAAATGGCGACCACATACCGGAAGATGTAGCATTGGAAAGCCAACCTACAAGGTGGACCGATGACCTGGTAAGGGTTGCAGGAATCCAATAGATGCGAAACGCACAAGACCGTTCATTGTGGCAACACTTGGGGGAGGCCTGTGTCCGACGGTAGACATCTTTCGGCTGAAATGGTGATGATGATGATGATGATAATTTTGATACACATTTAAATAAAGGTAAGTTGCATTAACAGATGTGAAAAACCACGTGTAAAATTCGGTTGCGGAAACTAAAGCAGAGAAGTTGGTTGTCTAACAATGATGGCTTTTATACACCACCATCTCTTTTTATTTCATTTAAGAACAAAGTGTTCTTAAAAATAGTTTAGATTATTCAGTGCTAACAAAACAAAAGTTTTCGCGCAGTAGTTCGTATGTAAGGAAGTTACTTCAAAAATAATGTTCTACATATACTTTCCTTTCAAAACCTTTCTTTGCGAACTAGAAATGAAATAACTTTTACGGAATATATCGTATTTCAGTAGTATCGTATAAATGTATAATTTTACATTTTCCGAACACTTTGCGGTGCTCTCGTACGTAGGCGGACTTTTGAAGTTTCGAAGTCTTTTTACCAATTTTATTGCCTGCTCCGAGTGCATTTGCAGTTTTAAACTTTTGACATGAACATTTCTAAAACGATTATGTGTCGACTCACGTTTGACCTCGTAGATATCGTTACTATGATACTAGAGTATTGACGATACTGTAATACCGTAGTAGTAGCATAGTAGTATTTCGAGTTATAAAATAACTTTCTGTCAACCTGAATTGGTTCTCCTTAGAGGCAAAAGTTTGCATTATTTTATTTTGGTTTTTGAGGCGGGATATCGTCAGTTGACTTCTCTCGCTCTAGTTTGGAGTGTTTAATGTCTTAGACTTTTAGTAACTCAAACCTTCCAGTTGCCCTTTGCGTTCCAGGCCACGGTAACTCAAAAATCCCGTGGGTCGTGTTACTTCTGATATTATAGTGGAGCTGTTAATTGATGAATGAGTCATTATTAAACTATTGTACCTACCGGATTTACATAAAGTTATCAGGTTTTTTTGTCTTGCCAATCTTCGTCGTTTTGCATTTCATACTACCTATTCAGCTCCTATTTATTTATTTAAACTTTGTATATTTATATAAATTTTATGTATCTACAGTCAGGGTCATATGTGCAGTTGCAGTCTACCAATGTGAGTGTCTAAATTTGTAGAAGACGGATAACTGTTTGTGACTGAATTTAATTAGTAGCATAGAAACTAAAGTATTGAATAAACTAGTCGTGAATCATTAATTAATTTATTTTTAAAGAAAGCTTTCAGACTAATAACATAATTGTTTTTTTTTTTTTATAGGTATGGAAAATTGCTAATTAAAAGCTTCCACATATACATATCTTATATTATACTGCGTTGACTTTTAATTAAAAATATCAATAAAAATTTATGTTGGTACCCAAAGAAGGATTATGCCTGTCCTCGTCATTTAAAATCATAGATAAAAAGCAATTAACTAAGTAAAATCAATATTAAATAGTTATTCGTGACTATTATCTCCAAAATATTCCTTATTCAGGATTTTTCTAATGTTATGTACACTGGTGCAAAATAAGTCGATTCCTAGGTGCGACGGTAAATTATTAAAGGCTGTGACACTACGTATGGAGAAGGCGTTACGTCTGTACTTTGTGGATGTGCGTTGTGCCTGTATTAGAGGTGGCATACGTAGGTTGTTCTGATTAGTACGAAGAAGTATTTTACTGACCCTTTTAACCCTATACTATAAAAAAAATAGCAACACTTCAGCAACAAAAGTAAAATATAACTGCACTTTTGACCCCTGACTATACAGTAGTGGTGAAGACCTAATGCAACAAGGCATTCTTTATAAATTAAACCTTTTGTATGAAAAAAGTACCACACATTCTTTCAGCTCTTGTACCAGTTAAAAAAAAAAACAATATTAAGTGCGAAAATAAAGGTACTTCACAACATAATGTCATTTTCGCCAGAATAAGCACTCGCTAGCGTAATTTGCACACTGCTAACTTTGCAAATGACAGCAATTTAAATATTGCTTGTTGAGTTTTTGTAGGTAAAGGTTTTTTCTCACAATGCGCTGTCGTTACACTGTAGGTAGGTGACTACCTCAAAATAATTTCGTAGTACAACATATGGTTATGCATTCTTTTGTCTAGTAATGACATATAATCGTCTTTGAATGCGAAAGGCTGGGTCACTTAAATGCCAGGTTTGCTATGACATTACCATTAGTAGACATTTTTTCTGGGTGGGTATCCTCATGGACGTCTACCAGCGTAAGGTGTATGGAGAGGTCTGTAAGACTCATGCTGACTAAAACCACCCTTTTGTTACGTCACATTTACGTCAGATACTGCGGGTATTGTGAGACTTTCCCTATCCGGGACAAGCGATAGTAGATAGCAGAAAATTCACCCCTTAAGGGAATGAACCGAGGGTCTTCAGTTTATACAGAGAAACCCACTTTAACCTGGGCGAAGCTGCTGGCAGAAGCTAGTAATTGCTTTAGTTATAGCACAAACTATTAGTCTGAAAATATTTCATAATTGCCAAAATATCAACATTTCCTACATTTTGCGTTGTTCAAAAACGACAAGATATTTAGGCAGTTACAATCCAAAATCTAAGTAATAATTCCATGTCCAAACAAACTTTATCAATGGCTAACAGCAAATTTCGCACAATTTGTAATCATATTAAAATGATTCGTTAACGGAGGGTCCCAAACTGAAATGTCAGGAGTTACAGCGATAATAATTGTTCGAAATAATTTGTCCCGTTTGTTTAAAAGTTTGTACTGTCGGTGAAATAAATTAAAAGTGGTGTCTTGACTTGGCAGCCTTATTTGTAGCATTCAGTTTTAGGATTTTACCTCCCGGACCGTAAACTTTATAGGTAAGTAAGTACCTACCTAGTAAGAATAATACAAGAATAACTAGTGATAACTAAATATACTGCTTTTAATTGCTTGTTGTTATAACTACAAATAAATTATTAAGAGCCAGTAGGTATCAAATCATTCAGTATTTTAAACTAGCTACCTCGATAGACGTATTGTCATAAATCCTAATATTGACAGTTAAGAACAGCTTCTTCATCATAAGATTCCAGAACCTTCCTTGGACTTTAATAAATAGCTTTAAAAATGTCACCTAAATTGTTCCTGTCAATCTCGATTTTTGCTTTTGATTTTTGTGCAACACATTTAGACACAACCCAAAATTAGGATGATGAACTAGTTTCGCCAAGACCTAACCCGCAATGTTAATACAAGAGCGAGCGAAGCAAGCTTGGAAATTTAAAGCTTCCAGGCACAGACAGGCTAGGTAAGAAGACTAAAGCGGAAGTAGAGTGGAGCGGAGCTCCTGCCTTAGCCTTAATTTTTTTTTTTACTTTTTCAACCTAAAATCTAGTTTGGCCAGTAACATATAAGATGGATAGATAAGATAATTTAGTTATTGACGTAGAAAAACATCACGTACAAAATCTATTATCCCAGCGTTCTTACAATAGCACGAACCTTTTTGCATAATTAAATGTCACACGATTTGCATTCAACAGGAGATCCGAAGCGTTAAGAAGCATCAACAAAGAACAGTCAAATATAAACAAAAAGTAATTATCAACTTGTTTAATTTGACTTTAATTAAAACTGAAGCTGATGGAAATAACGCTGAGGAAAGCATCCTGCGAATATAATTGGAAAGTTTGTATGTAGATACGTGTGTGTTCCTCAATTATGCTGTCACATGCCAACGCAAAATGAAGCACATCACTAGCACATCAAACTCCCTAGATATTAAAAAAAAAACTCACTATACAAACTTGTCTAGGGTGATCTCTGGCCAAATTTGGCCCACGAACATGATCAGATCGTCACACCACCGTCGCCGCAGTCGACCTCGATGGCGTCGACCTCCTTCTGGTGCCCTAGACAGAGAAGTTCGGAAGGAGAAAGGGAAGGCCTTTGCCCAGCAAGCAGCGAGACACACAGTGTTGTAATTGTGAGATACGAACTCCTTTTTTTAAGAAACCATAGGAGGAGTGAGCGACTGGAATTTAAACGCTAAAACATTGTAAGGCTTGCAGGAACGTTTGGTCCTTTTTTAAGGTGTTAAGTCATCCAATGACTTCT
This sequence comes from Mythimna albipuncta, assembly GCA_929112965.1. NCBI lineage: Eukaryota > Metazoa > Arthropoda > Insecta > Lepidoptera > Noctuidae > Mythimna > Mythimna albipuncta. The sequence goes on from OV815969.1 coordinate 18,760,870, forward strand.
GCCGCTCTAAGACGGAGCGTGAGGGACTGCAGGACTTTTACTTGTAAACCTGCAGCACTAGTATGCCCGTCAATTTTACAGAAAGTTCTCTAAAACGCGCATCGAATACAACATGTCATCGACTGGGCTTTCTCCTTATTGGCCGGTGAGTTAGAGATGTCAACCCCTAGCATGACAGCAAATTGACAGCTTATTGTCCGTGGGTCATCGGTTTTGGTGAGATTTTTGCAGAGTAGACCGACTGGTTTCAACTACAGCATACTTTTAATCTATTTTTTTATTATTAGTTAGATATTGACAGGTTCCTGTTTAAGGTAAATGCTACAAAATAGGCCACGAAATTTGATTTTTCTTAAGTTTTTTGTGTTTTTAAGGTCAGTTTCATATTATGTTCATTAAAATGTGATTTGCGGGCGTACATTTTTACGTGATTACGGAATTATAATCGTAAAAACCATCAATTCCACCTCAGTTATTTTACCTACTCTATTTAATGGTTATTTCATGGAAAAGTCATTCAAAAGCGTATGATAAACTGAGAGAGTTGTCCTAGTGATTTTATTGAAATAATTCCATATATGCAAAAAACATAAGAAAATTTGAATTTCTCGAGCTAGCTTTTAGCAGCCCCCATAGCTAATGTGGTCAACGTTGGAGCATATTTGGAAGTAACGGTAACCAATTCACTAAAAACTTAAAGTTCTACAAATTAAAAAAGTTATACCGAGAATATGGCTGAATAAAAAGGAATATTGCTTTATTTTTCTAACGCTGTTAAAGTAAACACAGCCAGTGACAATCTACGTGTGTTTCCTTTACACTCCCTGGACAATAGTCCCGCTATATTGTTACGAGAAAACTGGGCTACCCAACGTATTCCTTTACCGAAGTGATAAATCGTGTACATGCTTCGAAAACATATTGGTCGACCGACCCCGACCTCAAAGTCCCTAAAAAGTTAGCCAAACAACATTTAATAGATTGTTAACTAACATCCTAATGGAATAAAATCCCTACTCCAACTTTCAGCATAATTACTAACGCACAATACAGTACTTAAGAAAGATAAAAATAAAGTTCATTTTCCAATGTTTCAGGCTTGCTTTGATTTGGAATTGGCTCACGTTCGAGTGGGGAACGACGGAAAAAATCTATTGAACATCAAAATTACCTTCCGCGTTTGTGGAAAAGTCAAACTTGACCCAATTTGTTTGAACTATACCTTTTATAATTTACACAGCCGTTTAAATAGGTACTAAACCTGTCAAATATTGAAAGTTAGATTTTGAAGGGTGCGAGTTATAGGTCGCGGGTGCAAACTCAGCCAGGCGCATAACTTTGTGTAACTTATTTCATCACCACTGCTCTCAAAAACGGTGAAGGAAACCATCGTGAGGAAACCGGCATATCCTATAACCAAAAATTCACAATATTCACCAACCAGCACTGGGCCCGCTTGGTGGATTACGGCCCTTTCCCTCTCCTAGAGAAAAGGCTTGAGTCTCAGCAGTAGGAACATCAAAAAGGCTGATTTTTATTTTATTAAAGGTTTCTAACTTTTATTTATGGTAACGGTAAATTCGCGTGACATGGGTTGAACTGGACACGCAGATAGATCAAAGGATAGAGCATATGGTTCTATAAACTAAACATATATCTCATGTATCTTATTTCCCTGAAGACTATTTCGTTACGTTCAATTAACTTAGGCAATCGCCGTCCAATATCATTTCTCACGTACTGAATCTTATAATTGGCTTTTATAATCCACCTTTTGTAACTATTTTAATCATGTACTTACTTAAAAGGCAACTTATATATAGTATTTTCAGCAGCACCACTTCTGAAAATAATATTTAATTTGTCTTTTAATAATTATACTGTATTTACGAAGTTATAGGTCGTGGGTTAACCTAGCAAAGTGCTGTATTTTGTATAATATTTCGTCGCCTCTTAAAAAGGTAAAAGAAAACATGAGAACACAAGACGTGAGAAAATCGGCAAAAAAATCTAAGATTGGTATGTGCCGCCCCCAAATGGTGAATGCCCATTCTCTTTTATAAAGAGAAACACCAGCAGTGAGGAAATTATAAAGCTGATCATGTTAATTATACATGTAGTTTACACACTAAAATAAACTGTGTTTACTACTGAATAATGAAAACGCGATAATTAAAAGCTTAATAACATCAGAACAATCCATTGATTGATAGTGCTACTAACTTATTTAATTATAGCGATGAATAAACTTAATTAGCAATGGAATTAATTTAATTCGAACTTTATTTTGTTAACCTTTTCGTTTTACAAGCCAATTAGATCCAATTCAACGAGTTTATTAATAAAATAACACTTTATAGGGATCGATAAATGGAGGATGTTAAGGCGTATAGTCCACTGAACATCTAGCCGGAATTAAATGATATTCGTACTGCTGCCTGTGCTCGCATAGAGCCTGGGCTGACCTTTAAAATCATTTTTTTTTTAATATTTATTAATTTACATATGCTATGTACATTTTGAAGAATATTTAACCACCGGTTATTTTTGTGTGTAAATATACTTATTTGTAAAGATCAAAACCGTTTGATAGGAGTACAGAAAACAAGCAAAAAAATAATCATGTTTTTTAAAAAAAATTCTTTGGGAAAATATTAATCATACGAAAAATCATGTTGACAATGTTAAATATAAATCAAGCATTTTTTATCAAATCTATTAGTCTAACCGTTACCGAGGAATTAGCTTTAGAAAGTCAATATTTTTTGGCACTAAATGGGAGTAGGAGCCTTAATGCTGGGCCATTTTTTGGCTACACTTCGTCGATACTTGAAAGTTTCAGAATAAATCAAGACTTACAGAATTGTTAACCCATTTACGTTTCATGAAAATAAATGTAACCTCAAAATACAATACTACAGAAGTATTTTCAGACCTATTACTACAGTATGATCACAAGAAAAATCCATCTTATTCTCTGCCCCATATAAAATCTGATGTAACATAGAAGTCGTAACGCGGAACCTATCACATTGTGTTTCGGTACCTATTTAGTAAGGATCAATCGGGTTTTGGCAGAAACCCGGGGATTAGGGCGAAAAGAGAGGAAGCTATGAACAAAGCCGGGGTAATCACTTGTGTTAACGTGAACATTACTAGTTGATGTATCGAATTGAGGATGGAGAATTTTCTTTGATCGAAGTCAAATAGACTTTGACGTCTGTGGAAGTAAATTATAGGTTTTTATTTATTTTGCTTCAATATCATTTTGAGCTGACACTATAATTGTTTAGTCGAATTTTATATCTCGATGATTGTTTTTCAAGTAGTTGAGCTCCTTTGTAGTCCTAAGTTCAGATATACAATCGTTGCACTTGCGAATGACAAATGCTTGCACTGACTGGACAGGTCCACTCAAAATTGTGTGGTTCTTTCTTCAAAAGGCCATCTGAGATTGAGGTTCTCATACGATTTGAACATTATATAGGTATGTTTACTGTGTGGACTTTAAAACAAACTTTGATTTTTGAGTTTGTTTCGGTTTTTCTTCTCAGGGTAGTCACCTAGGAAACACCGGCCTTATCTAGTTTAAATTGACGAAGACATGTATAAGTGTATTTTATTTTTAATTGTTTGCAAAATAAATATTATTTATCATGTTCTAAGAGGAATGAAGATGGAGATGGAGGAATATTATAAGAGACAGAGTGATGAAACACGACCCTCAGCATTGAGGAATATGACGCAAGGAGGGGAGGGGGATCATATTCTAAGAGACTTACGGCTCTCTCACGAAACTACGATACGATATGACACCGCATCGTAGAAACCTGCGATGCGGTGTCGTACGGCATCGCAATTTAGTATTTCTGGCCCTTAATGTGTTGCCACTCTTAATAATCCAGCAATCCCTAACTTTATTTTGGTCCCTTTTAAATAATGTAAGCGTGATTGTTCATTTAATCTTTTTTTTTTCTATATGGGGGATGTCCGTTTAATTAAGCGCATGACTGATTTCGTAATCATGTCGAAGCATTATTAAGGTCGGAAAACATCGGGATGAAGTGGATGTAATGCGATTGTGCGACGTTATTGGCTATTACATTGTTCCTATTTCAAATTGACCAATGGCGAACAGAGAACGTCCTAAAATGAGATATTGAAAAGACTTCTGCACACAATGCATGAAGCTTAAAGTTTTTGACCTCAATCGCACTATTCGTATGCTACAATTCCATCACAGTAAGTCGTAAACTGTAAACCCTGCAATGGAATATAAAGTAGGGACTTAGCTATCCGCCACTCTATATAGTGAGGATTAAATCCCTTAAAAAGTAAACCAAAAAAATCCAATTTTCAAAATCCCCTCAGCAAACAAAAACCTCGAATCACCGCATTAAAATAAACAGCGCCATCTTTAAATCACCGATTCGAGTAAAGTGACCCAATTTAATCGCCAAGGCGAATAACGTGAGCTACTCTGTAGCGATTCAAGCGCTCTGTGGCTTCATACGTAAGCTGGAAAAAGCGGCGCCACGATGTAAATCTTGGCAAACAATTTTCGTTGCCTTGAAAGTTGTGGGTCAGGGTGACGCGTGAGCTAATTCTTTTTTTGCTCTACTTTGCGCATAATGTGCAACCTTTTTAGAATCTTTTTTTTTTTCTTTGTAAATTATATGGGGTTTTGTTCGTGATCTTGAAGTTAAAGTTAGATTACTTTGTTTCAGGGAATTAAATTATCTTTGTCGTCTTTTGTTTAAAGACAATTTATAAAGATTAGATTTCTTGAGTTGTTACTGAATAAGTAAGAAGTTGTGCTTAAAATTGCTTATTAATTATTCACCAACAACTTAAAGACTGACTAGCTTCTGCTAGTGGCTTCACCCGCGTGTAATTAGATTTCTTGATACAAACTTTGGACCTTCGTTTCATTGCCTTGAATTTTGAAAAATCCTCTCGTATGCTTGCTTTACGACAGTAAAAGAAAACCTTGTGCATTTCACATTTCTAGTCCCAGTAACTAGTTTCGGCTATGCGTTGATATTCAGTCAGTCAGTTTCTAACTTTGATTTGTTCCGTTTTAATACCACTCATCTAATACCACTGGTATTTGTTTGAACGCAATTTTATTACCTATTCCGAACGGAGACCACTCTTTAAATAAATGATTTAATGTAATGTACGAACCCATACCAGTGACTTGAATTTAGTACAGTCAGCTCAAGTCAAACGTAATAAAATTTTGGTGTCCTTATATTTTTATACAATCATATTATACCAAACTTTTACTAACTAATACTTTTTTTATATATGTCTGAAGAAGCTATATTCTACCCTCAACATGTTGGGCGAAAATAGAAACCTTGACTTGCATAACAAAAATAGTGGCTTGTTGTTATTTAGAGCAGGTTTGCAGTACACAATTTATTATTAAACTATACATTTGTTAAATAATATACTTTTTTTTTTGGATTTTATTTCAATTAAAGATCCTGTACAAAGCATTTTGGCTAACTGTACTTTAGATCTTTGAATTCCTTTTAGTATTAGTTCAAGCAATGGTATACATTCGGAATAGACCATTAACACCGGTTCAAACAAATACCAGTTTTTTTTTTTTTCGATGGGAAAAATCATCTTATGACAACCCCCGCTCTTGGGCGGAGCGGGAGATAGTTTCAGACTCTTACTGACTAAAAAACCCATCCCGTTCCTTCAAGCCTTCATACCGGGGCTCGAGCGCCCTTTCGGATAACCCTGGCCCGAGTAGGCTTCGACCCGGCTGGGTCCCTGCTGTTGCTGACAACTCCGTGAGGCGCGCGGGAACAGCGCGCGCCGTCGACGACTTGGGCTTGGTCCGGACAGTTACCGGACGGCCGGACAGCGAGCTACCCATTGCTCACTGTCCGCAAGCCCGCGCCTACGGTGGCTGGAAATCGGGATCGGAATCCCTGATGCGGTCGGCCTCCTCCTTAGCGAGCATTACTGCTTCGCAGACGTCGGCGACCGCCTGCCACTCCTCCTCGCTCCGGACCATGGCCTCAACCAAGGCCCGGCGCGAGAGGTATCCACCGCCGATTACCCTCACGAGGGCACGGCGATGCTCCACCCAAGCAGGGCACACCGCGATTGTGTTCTCCCTCGTGTCCTCCGGGCGTTCCGTGCAGTGGCGACACACTTCCGCTTTAATTCGGAACAGGAACCTCCCGAACTTGCCATTTCCGGTGAGGACCTGTGTCATGCGGAAGGTAAGGACGCCGTGAGGTCTTTCCAGCCACGCCTCAAAGAGGGGACTTATCGCCATAATTGTGGCGTGCCCATGACGGGGTTGCGATAGTCGCTGACGCCATTCCACCATGAGATCCCGCCGGAGCTCTGTTCGCCATGCCGCGACCTGTCGCGGCAGAACAAATACCAGTGGTATTACATGAGTGGTATTAAAATGGAACAAATCCTAACTTTGTATATAAATATAGATTAGGTTACACAAAATATATTTTTTCCAAATCATATCTAAGTCTTAATAATGAACAAATCTGCTGCCTTCGGAAGCAAATTGAGACTTAAATAAACCTACAAGATCCAAATTAGATTTTGATGCGTACCACCCTATCATTTTATGACGTAATTTGTTAATATTCCCGCTTTTACTACGTCATTAGAATCTGTTTCGTACGTCCATAAAATTAAACTGTTGTTACATCTTCTACAACAAATAGCACTTGAATCACTTTGACTACGTCTACATAACAACGGCAGTACCCTCAATGTTACAGGTGTCTCCAGACAAAGGGGTCAAAGCCTACTGGGGCCAGGGTCATCCGAAAGGGCGCTCGAGCCCCGTTATGAAGGCTAGAAGGAACGGGGAGGGTCTTTTAGTCAGTAAGAGTCTGACACTATCTCCCGCTCCGCCCAAGAGTGGGGGTTGTCATTGGATGATTTTTTACCACCATAAAAAAAGGTGTCTCCAGACACTATGGATCTTATCACTTAGGTACCTATATAGGGTGACTGGCAATTAGTGAACGATACTTAAACACGTGATTGTGCTCATGATATCCAACAACTTTTACTATGGGAACAAACCTGAAATCGCGAAAAAAAATCAGCTGTTCAGTACATTTATGTTTGCCTAATGTATTGAACAGCGATTTCGGCTTTGCTCCTATAATAAAAATTGTTTATTATCATGAGCACAATCACGTGTTTAAGTATCGTACACTAATTGCCAGTCACCTTTTTGAGTTAGGATTATCAAGGCCATGTGTTTTATGTTAGCAACCCCATGAATCTAGCATTAAAAAGTCTTTAAGCATTGATTAAACCGTGTTCATGGAAGTATTAAGCTTAATTCGTGGAACGAAAGTTATAATTATAGTAGATAATAATCGCGCTGCAGTTGCTATGATTGGTTGAACGTTTTTTAGGGTTCTGTACCCAAATCGGCAAAAAAGGACCCCTTATAGGTTCACTTTATTGCCAAGACCCTGTTTTTTTATAAACGCGTGGAGGATTCAAGCAAAATTAATATCAAATACTCAGGCTTAACTAACACGCCCTTTCGTTCCACCCAGAACGGGACAAGTTATTTGATTGTTTTTCCCTTCAAAAAAATAATATTACGATTGTGCAATAACATGTGTATGCAAAAACAGGCAATTGCCGAAATTATCAATAACTAACACGCTCATTATTTTCCTGCCCTTGTTTAATTTCACCTGAAATAGGCACAACAGGTTTTTTTCTTCCATTTTATCCTGTCAAGCGTAACGCTATCATTGACTCTCTTTCTCCATATCACTCCTCATGCGATCCATTCATCTTTTCTTTGACCTCGCTTTCCGTCTTCATTGATATATACAAGATACCTACTTACTCATCACTATATTTTTTTCTATACTATAAGACCTTGCTTCATGCCAAATTTCAGCATTTTTGGTCAATGGGAAGTACCCAATGAATTTATATACGTTTTTTGCGACATAAACGGTCGTATCTTTTTTTTTGTAAACTTAGAAGTTTGATTTTTTACAACTTCAAGGGACTGCAGACCTGAGTATATGATTTTGATTTAAACTCGATACCTCCACACGTTCTCGAGATAAACGGTCGTGACAAGCAAACAGACAGACAACAAAGTGATCCTATGAGGGTTCCGGGTTTTCCTGAGTTACGGAACCCTAAAAAATAGTCATATGAACACCAAGTTAAACCGAAATCGATGTCGCAGTCTTCGAAACGACCTAATTTCCGATTGCGACGTTCTAATCCGGATTTAGTGAGGCCCACATTGGCTTCATTTGGGCCTCGGCTACGTCAACTATGTGTTTTAACTGGTTTAATTTAATTAAGGATTAATTGAATTGATTTCGTCGGATGGACTACAGTTTTCGGTTAGTTTGTCTTGCGAATTTCGGGACTAATTAACCCGCGTGTGTTTTATCGACGTTTCCAAAGGTTTTATTGCTAGCAAATTGAAAATTTTGTGACGCTTAAAGGTAGTACTATATTGCGACCGACACGCTCAGATAGGCGTGTGGGACACACGTCGTCACCCTCCCTGCTAACTGTCGTAACTAGCAATTGATATTTTTCCAGCGCGACCGTTTTTCGGTCGGGCGTTAAAATCATATTCATGTAGTTGCGTTGGCTGTAGCTTTATTAATGAATTATTAAGTTTTGTATATTAATCTTGGCATATTCTTTTAGTTAGTAGTGGCCCTAAAGCCCTAAATTAACAAGGTAGTGAGGATATTTTTTCCCTTCTTTTACACTTCCGCAAAACGAAATACTTGAATATCTTCTAAACGGTAAAGGATACAGATATGACGATTAGAGAGAACTTATTCGAAATAATGTTATGAACACGTTGGTTATATCAGTGCAGATACGACAGTTAGCGGGGATGGCGACGACGTGTGTCACACACGCCTATCTGGGCGCGTCGGTCTCCATACATTTTATATGGAAACTTGACTTGAAGAGCGACACTTGATCCACGCCACGCGACGTCTTTCTACGTATAAATTAAGCGTACTCTTGACAAGGCGTCTGTAGATGTTGTTCTAGATTAGCTGAAATATGTGATATTATCTAATTTAATTTATTTTAGCGATAATAATATGTTTCATGAATGTAATCAAATTGCGAAGTCATAATGAACTAATTACGGTAAAAGGCTATCACATATGAATGAGCACAACGCACAGCTTCACCCGCGTATATAAAATGTAGCCTATGTCACTCAGAAATAAAGCAACTTTCTATCGGTGAAAAAAGCAATCGGACCAGTACTTTTACAAAAAGAGAGGAGAGATTACCTCCTACAAAAAACAAAAACTTAAAAAACAAATTTTATAATATTACATAAGTATATAGATGAAATGAAAGTAGCCTAAGTTACTCCTTATTACATCAGCTACCTGCCAATAAAAGTCCCGTCAAAATCGATCCAGCTATTTCAGAGATTAGCTGTAACAATCAGACAGAGAGACAGACAGACAAAAATTGTAAAAAAAAATATTTTGGTGTATGTACCGTTCACATGCATGTAGTAAAAAGCAATTACTCCAATTTTATTTTTATGTATAGATTAAGAATAATACATAGTTCACTTAATAAATAGCTTAACTAAAAATAATAAATGTGTAAACAACATACAGCGATCGAGCAATTTATTATTAGATATATTAATAATTGCTCGATCGCTGTATGTTGAGTAAAAAAACCGTTAAACCTAATTAAATTTAACAAATACATTACATTATTAACTAATCACAAACTTTATTATTGAGCAAGACTTTATTAAATTTTCACTAAAAAATAAAAAGAAAGTAAATGCATTCGAAAATAAAGCACCAACGGAAATTTAATGTTAATGTACTTTGTTCGGTGCAAGAATCAATATGAGCACTCTTTGTCTAGCGAGACAACAAAGAAAACGCTCTCCCCTCTCCTGTACATTAAACTTTATTACCAAAGAGTATTTAATATGCTAGTCTAAAATTTTGATGGCCCATTAAAAACGGCCAGCAGTGCTTCATTTACCGACCAAATATTTATTAAAAATGGAATAAATTAATGTTTATGACTAAAATAGAAAACAATCTGTGTATTTAAAATTAACTTCTGCCACCGGCTTTGTTTGATGGAACACGCTTGCCTAGAAGCAATCTATGTAATGTGGGGAACGTAGCTCAAATATAATAACACTATTATACTATTAGCACTTATGCACTTATTTCTATATTAGTGGCCGAGTCAGAGGTCGCCTCTTAGTAGATACTTAGGAAGAGATAAGTTTCATAAGTCGGTAACTTATGTTGGACTCGTATTTATTTAGCTTACTTTTCTTTTTTTATTATTATTTATTTACACTTATAAGTTCTGTACTAAGGTGAACTTAATGCTTTAGATATGTTCTACCAGTCGACTTTATAGAGGACATAACAGGGCATTATATTTTAGGTATACAGATTTTGCATCAATTTCCAAATATTTGAGGAAAAGCCTTATACAGAGTGATTTTTAAGGAAGTTTAAGTATATAACATATGCCAGAAAATCCGAAATTGTTAATTATTTCTTATACCCATGCAAATCTGAGGCGGCTAGCAATATCTATAAGTAGATTGAAAAATTAGGGAGAATTTCAAACAAATATTAGCCTGTAGGTACTAACTGCGCTTTGTGGTATTTTTTTTCTTTCATCTATTGGTACTTACCTTAAATATTTTAGTCTAGCCTAAAACAATTATTTGATTCAATTCAACAAACAAACAAATTAATCCAAACAACACAAAAATAGCGCAATAAAATACAATCCATGCAATTTACTTTAAAGAAAAAAGTGCCCAATCAGCATAAATTAGGTTTCAATTTCTTGAACCTATCTACTTGGAAATTCCTCCACAATCACATCATAATGTGCAACACACAATACAATTACCTACAAATGACATAATGTTCAATCACAACTATGTAGGTCAGTGATTACTATTGCACTTAATGAACCGTAATAGATTAATTTCCTTATTGTTCTTGTCTTGAGTTTGATAGAGACAGTACCTAAGTATCATAATTTCCCATCCTTATCATTATTTCGGCTGAAATACGTTCACTGTCGGACATTGATCTCACCTAAGTGTTACCACAACGAACGATCCTGTGGGTCGTGCAATCATCGAATACTCACAACCCTCACCAGGTCATCTGGCCACCTTGTTGTCCTTCCAACACTATGTTTTCTGGTACGCGGTCGTCACTCTGGAATCTTTGGGCTTCAACGACCATCTGTTCTGCGAGAAATGTGCCTAGCCTACTGCAACTTAACTAATGTACCTACCTAATTCATTGCATTACATAAAAATCCGAGACCCAAGATACACATTAACGTTCGTTGTGGCGACGCTTGGGGGAGGCCTATGTCCAACAGTGGGCGTATATCGGCTGAAATGATGATGATGATAACATAATTTATTTAGTCCGCCATCTTTAAGAGTTCGCCATATTGGATTACGAAAGATGTCTCTTTGCTAACCTAACCTGTTTCTCAGCTCAATTGGTTTGGAGTTTAAAATTCTTGTAGAAAATTTGCCCTAAACATCATTTGTCGCCATTTCCGTCGTGTCGGAATACTTATTCTGCGATTTCGGTAGTCTGTGCCCTTAGGTTCCGGAACACTCTTACCGATCTGTTCCGACTTTCTGTACCTCGGCTTGCTCAAGGGGATAACGAGGTAGACCGAGACGTAACACATCGAATCAAATCAGGATGTATGAGATGGCAACCAGTCACTGGAACAACTTGTGACCTACGGTTGCCCTTCAAGTTGAAGTTAATCCACAAGGCCGTGATAAGACCTGTTGATAGCAGCTAGCAATAATCTAGAATATATCCCTGACCCTGCCTGTTACCTATATACCTACGATAAGTGTTTTTCCGCACTACATTTTATTAGATAATTGCGCCCTTGACTGGACAGTCATAATTGCCAACGTTGTCCTTTGTATACTGCAGTTAATTCCAGTTCTGCGGCATTCTCACACGATATGTACTTTGGTCGTTATCTAATAAATAAGGCAAAGATTTTCCTTCTATTACATAAACAGGAAACAGAGCAACTGCTACGTACAGTACGTATGTATCTATCTGTCTATAGAAATTCACGTGTTTTGCCAATCGTGGTATTACTTTATAAGGTAGAAACTAGACACCAGTGGCGTAACTATAGGGTGGCAAGGCAAAATGCCAAGGGCCCCAGGGCCGATGGGGCCCCTGGTCTTAGAGGCCGTGAGCTCAAAAGAAGTAACCCAAAATATATTAAAATAAAATGAAATCACAACGTAACGTGATTTATTGGGGGCCCCATCTAATGAATTTGCCACGGGCCTCAGATGATATAGTTACGCCACTGCTAGACACGTCCTTTTTTCAAAGCGCACATATCATAGCACTGATTTTTTTTAATATGCTTTTTTTTTGTCTGTTATAAACTAGTACTTGACTGCGATCCCGCCTGATGGTAAGCAGTGATGCAATCGTTGATGGTGAGGCGCACTAGTTTATTAAGAGCCTATTCACTCTAGCCTTGAAGACACCCAAATTATAATCGGACGGGAAGACCGCAGCAGGCAGACTGTTCCAGTCCTTCGAAGTACGCGGTATAAATGACGAGGCGAATCGCTTAGTCCGGACCGTAGATGTTTCAACAACGTAAGGGTGGATACTCGCCGTGCGTCGGTTTGTCCGATGATAGAAATGTGATGGCGGAATCAAGTCATGCAGTTCCTGCGCACACTCTCCAAAATGCAATCTGTAAAACACCGAAAGGCTGGCTACCCTACGCCTGTGTCCACTATTAAGCTCCGTCATCTTAATGACTGTTCCTAACATGCCCCACGGCCCTGCGGCCTGCCATACAATGAGCAAGTGAAGGGGCACGGGTTGGATTTAGTCAGTCAAAGCACAAAATACATAGGTACAGAAGACAATCTCATGTATGTACTTCACTTTTTATACCTACGCTCGGTGGACGCACACTAATGAGCGTTTGAGCCGGAATGGTTCGACGAGTGATCCGAGACGCGACCGCGACACGTGTCTGTGAGCGGTGTCTTTGTGTGCGTTGCTCGAGCGCGCTTTGTATGTAGATTGACTTCTGTATCTATATATTTTATGGTAAAAGTGTGACACTCCCTCTAGTCAAGTTTTTGATGATTACCCATTCTCAAAAAAAAAGGATTGATCCTATTTTGCTACGTTTACGTTCATACATCTGAGTGATTAGTGCCAGTTTGTTTTACGTTTACACTATTGTCACGTCTATGATGTTCAGCGTTCCGATTGGCCAGCTCCTAACTTTCAACCAATCAAAGAGCCAAACGCGATGAACGTTTCGATCGCGTTAACGAAAGTGACAACTTAAACTCAGCGCTCATGAATACGCAACTCATCCTTCTGCAATAACAAAACAAAATCTTCATCTTCCGTTTTATCCTAGAACGTTACATTATTAGTTAATGTAGCGTAAAAAGAAGAATATTTAAGCACAATATCTTTAGTATTTACCTACCTACGTTCATGAAAAAGAACAATGTACACAGTTCGGCCCGACATTTCCGCCATGTTCCTGTATCTAAAGCACCCTTTTTGTACAACACATGAGTGGCGGCTCGCTACGAAAAATACAGGCTATTGAAATTTTGAACACAATAACCCCGGTAGTTGAAAAGGTTCCGTAGCACAAATAAACTATTGACTCGTACATGTGGGCAGTAACATTCACCGGAGTTTGTTTCTTTATGTTTACCTACTACGAAACCTGAGACCATAGAGATGCCTGTGCAGTGACTTCTTTAGTTAGAGGTGTGAAATCGTCAAGTATCTTCGTTCGTTCTGGGTTTAAGGAGGCATGTCAGACTGTTACTGACTAAAATCAACTTGTGTTCCTTACGTTGCCTTTTGTGTTCTTAAACCACAGTAACTCTTTCGAAAATTTCCGCGGCCCTAGTAGGCCTCGGCTTTTTAGGGTTCCGTAGCCAAATGGCAAAAAACGGAACCCTTATAGATTCGTCATGTCTGTCTGTCTGTCTGTCTGTCCGTCCGTATGTCACAGCCACTTTTTTCCGAAACTATAAGAGCTATAGTGTTGAAAGTTTGTAAGTAGATGTATTCTGTGAACCGCATTAAGATTTTCACACAAAAATAGAAAAAATGCAATAAATTTTGGGGGTTCCCATGCATAGAACTGAATCTCAAATTTTTTTTTTTCATCAAACCCATGCGTGTGGGGTATCTATGGTTAGGTCTTCAAAAATGATACTGAGGTTTCTAATATCATTTTTTTTTAAACTGAATAGTTTGCGCGAGAGACACTTCCAAAGTGGTAAAATGTGTGTCCCCCCCTCTAACTTCTAAAATAAGAGAATGATAAAACTAAAAAAAATATATGATGTACCTACATTACTATAAAAACTACCAACGAAAATTGGTTTGAACGAAATCTAGTAAGTAGTTTTTTTTTAATGCGTCATAAATCGAAAAAAGTACACTATTATTAAAACATCGATCAAAGTTACAACACATTACAAGAACTTTTATATTATGTTACTTGCTGCTACGGAACCCTTCATGGGCGAGTCCGACTCGCACTTGGCCGGTTTTTTTTTTGTGTCGTCGGGTGGAGAGCCTTCAAAAGGCGCCTGAACTTTTTGGGAAAAGACCAGGTTTTGAAGGATTTTTACCTCACTAAAATCACTCCGATGATTACCATCAGTACATGGTAGAGGGCCTCGTGATCTCTTAATATGCCACCTTGGAACCTCTGTACAACGCCTGTTAGAGTATATCCCTGAGAAGACTGTGAGGAGCGGCCCTACTAGGGTCCTTCAATTTTGCTGATATCTCCTTAGAATAGATTAGAATAGCATTTATTCGGCGCAAGCAACACAATATACAACAACATAAAATAATAATAAAAAAAGAGTACAGACTTACAATACAGCTGCAGTGACTATGCCTGAACTTCTTTGCTTTTCTTTCTTCTTTCTTGTTTTTTGAGGTGTATGTGGAACAAAGCGCGTTAATTCAAGGTGTAGTGTCTGCTGGAGATGGTATTGACGTAACTTCCGTTCATAGTACAAACTGAGCGTGTTAATGAGTATCATCGTTATTTACTCATAAAAATTGTCAGTCTGTTTGCAACCGTTTCGGATCCGGCTGTTATAACCAAAACTTATAGCGTATAAAGCCCTCTCGGCGCGGCATTCCGTGGTTTATGTTTGAAACAAAAGATAGATAAGATATTGGATTTCTGAGAGTGAGGGTTAGTATAGTTCCGGTGAAGAATAGGTTACACCTCCTTGCCCATTGAGTTTGCAAAAGGATTTCATCAAATCGATGCGAGCAAGTGTATCTCCCTCTTTGTGAAACATTTCAATGTTGATCTTACAACTACATAATCGTTATTATCAGTGTAACAATTAGACAATTACAGTCTTTTTTATGGTGAGAAAAAATCATGCATTGACATCCCCCCGCTCTTGGGCGGAGCGGGAGATAGTGTCAGACACTTACTGACTAAAAGACCCACCCCATTCCTTCTAGCCTTCATACCGGGGCTCAGTTACCGGCCGGACAGTGAGCTACCCATTGCTCACTGTTCGCAAGCCCGCGCCTACGGTGGCCGGAAATCAGGATTAGAATCCCGGTTGCGGCGGCGGCAGAGGTCTCCGCCGCCGATCACCCCCACGAGAGCACGACGATGCTCCGCCCAAGCAGGGCACACTTCGACTGTGTGCTCCACCGTGTCCTCCGGGCGTTCCGCACAGTGGCGACACCCGGGCGTCACTTACAACTATAGTCTTAATTTCAGCCAAAAGACGTCCACTGTTGGGCATAAGCCACCCCCAAGTGTCGCCATAATGCCCAGTCCTGATCATTATAGCGACACTATAACGGATTTATAACCCACCAGAAAGTTAGACTATAGGCGAATAAAAATTTAACGATTTTTTTCACCGCAATAATTTCGGTAAGAAATCTTCACTGGGTTCGTTTCGCAGAACAGCTTTTAATTTGTCTCTTGAAGAGGGCGTACTTTCTTACTTACTTTTGTATGAAAGCTTATATTTTCGTGAAAAAAAAACGTGAAAAGCTTAAAAAAGGACTCTTTGTTCGTTATGTAAATTGAGCCAAAACGTACAAGTAGATTTCGTAATAGCGCTTCTTTGTTTCTTTGCAACAATCCCGTCCTAAAAAACTATAGTTTATTAAATAGAAATAAAAGAAAGAATGCTAGGCAATAATTGCAGGTCACTCGGACATCTAAATCTAATATTTTTGAAATACCAGACAATAATACAAATAATTAAAAGAATAATGAAGTAAGTGGCGTTGAAAACGAAACTATTATTTCATGGGTATGTGATGGAGAGAAACATGTGACTGAAAGAGTTCAAAATATGTATGAAAGAAGAGTGAAGCTAAAGAAAATATGGCTGGATTTTGTGAGGATTGGTGGCGTGGTAGATATAAAAAAAATATTATTAATTATGTTATCTGCGGCCAGTTTATTTATTACGCATTCTTCTTTGAAAATATAAATTTCATGTAGGTAGGTTATACAATTAAAAGGCAATTATTGAATAGTAAATTGAAATATTATTCCAGGAATTCATTAACCTGAAAACTTTATAGCAAATTGTAATTTCAGGGAATAAATAAATGCTCGTATTTTAATGGTTTCACGTGGGCAATGTTTGTATTTTTGAAGAGTTAAATGTGATACTCTTTCAAAATTAAACGAGTTAAATTATAATTTGAACACAGAAGTAAATTCTATACATGATAAAATGTACAATTACTATGTTGCAAATCCCATAAAGTGGATTTTATCTGTACATACTGTTGCACAAAGGGCAAAATCTAAAACTTCCTTTACATCAATAAACCCATCGGCATCTCTTCCAACATTTCTCACTAAGTCAATAACAATTTTCATTGCAGAACCCAACTGTGTTAACGAAAGTGCACAAGTGTTTTATTATAATTGAGTGAATACCAACCATCTTTGGGCGACCCAAATGCATGTGATATATGGGAGAGTGCACTTACTCCAAGAAATATGGTAAGTGCTTACGAAGACGGGTTTACTGTTTTAGGCTCGATAGTTTCGCTCGACCTTGATCCTTTATTTTGTTGTAAAGTTGCGTAGTATGCTAGTAATTTTGTAGTTAATTTTATTAAAGGCTCCTGTGTCCAAATACCTGTTTGAGTTCCCATGGACGTTCTGCTTGAGATCCCCAAGTTCTAGAATGTACTTAATTGATCATTTTTAAATTTTTTTCATTAGTTAGCTTGATGTTTGCATTCGAGCTAGTGAAAACTGATTTCGGACATTATCGTGAAATTGATTTTTATCAAATGGGCCCTGAAACCCTACTGATTTCAATACTTTTGAATTTGGTCATCCAAACACTCTTAAAAAATCACCTCACAGCAGTATCTTTTTAGCCGGTGCGCAAAAAAGGAAACAAAATACTGTACTGGAATAAAGGATATTTGTTTAACAAATTTTATACATTCAACCGATATCATTATTGAATTTGTGTCGATTTTCGGCTATTGTAGCTACATTTATTTACATCAGCCTCGTTAACGAAGCTTTTATTTGATGAAATGTCAGACTGTAATCGAAATTGTAACATAAGTCGTTATATATATCGTTGGGCATTATAATATATGGATTGATAAATCGGATGTTTTCTCCATTTTATGTGCCCACAATAATAATTCTTGAAATTATTATTTTATTTGCAAATGCAGGATTGACCGAAATTATAGGTCTAACTCCCATTACCTACATATAATCATTATGAGTCCAATTAAAAATAAATTTACGTTTTTATTAGTACTTAGCATTTGTTGGGTTGGGTCGTGCTTAATGCAAATTCCAGTACAGTGTACAATAATCAATATTTAAATCTTATAAAGACCTTGATGTAGATTTTTCTCACGGGCGAAGCTGTGACCACACCTATTTCAAAAGCGGCAGTTACGATAAACGACTTAACTTACGACTTTTAAACTACCTGACTTTAACCGACTACCAGAACATTAGTACCTATAACTCAGCCAGTAGCATTAAAATTCTACAAAGTATTTCCCAGTTGGCCCTAACGTGACCCATATTATTGTCCATGGTAACTGGACTTGGCTTAAGTCAGTGGTAATTTTTAACACACGAGTAATGTTTTCCACCATTCCGTTGGGAAATGGGAAATATAGCGACCGCAGCGCATGCCTCGATTTCTACAACAAATAACTATATTGAATTGTGTTGGCCGCATTGGAAAATGATAATTTGACGTGCGATTTTCAACCATATGTCGGAGGGAGAGGGTGGGATATTCATATTTTCTATACTACGTGCATAACAAAATTTCTTGCCCCGGCATACAATTGGTCGCCTGTTGACGGAAATAAGGCATATGCACGTGGAATTCCAAATGAAAGTAGCTTATTTTGGAAAATGCGCAGGAAATTATTCATACAGGTTATCGAATATGCAGCTACATATTGATGAAGTGGGTTTTGGATACATACGAGCACAACTGTAGCATGCTTCATGAATATGCATTAAAATACTTGAATGCAAATCCTTTGCTGTTAAATCTGATGCCAATTTAGTTGGAACTTAGTTTATGCAATTAATTTATCAACGGCGAAAAGTTTAGCTTTTGGTAGATGCTCAATTGTACTTCGTTGGTACAATTCCAAAAACTCTTGCACCCAGCTTGTAAATTTAAGAAGACAGAATTAAACTTGACGATTATAAAGTAATATGTACTGTTCACTTCCAGCATTTCGTTTTGGTTGGAAGCATAATCAATGCAAAGAGTGAACAGGGAAGCCTATTCACTTAGCTTAGCTTTATCGTCAATCACATCATCTTAACATTAGGTAAGAATATGATCAAACGCGACTCTATCAATAAATTAGAATCTGAATAACAACAAGATGTATTATATGTGTTCTTGAACAGTTTTAACGAATTTAGAAATTATTTGTATAAATGGCCGAATGCATATTAATTTCGAGCAATCTTTCCGAAACATCATTGAAATTTTTAACTTTTTCCTCCACAAAACTGGGAAAGGAATCCTCAAAAATTGGAGACCCAAGGAGGCGAAGAGAACTTTTGTCGATAATTTTGATTGCAGGAGCTATTGCATTGAATTTTGAATAAGTCAGACTTTTGTATAAATTGTAATTACATTAGTTTCATTTATTAAGTTCTCCATTATACTTCACCCTTCTGTCACTAATGAAGCACATTAAGCATTGAATGCTATATACAGTAATAATTGGATTTCAGATTTATGTACTGTACTTTGTATTAACTGTCTAAATTGTCTTAGTCTGTAGTCTGTCACTGTACTTATTAAAATAAAATAAAATAAAATTATAATAGCTTTCCATTCACCTAAATCATATTAATCCATAATTTGATCTTGATAGATCAATATTATTTGATTTTCAGCTTCGCCTAAATATCTATCATAACTACTCTCAAACGTTTGTAGCTTCACTAGTTTTTTCAAGTTTTTTTTTTTTATTTTACGTGCAAAGCTAGTGCGGTCGTGTCAACGAAAAATTCAGATAGCATCGTATTGAAATATTTTCTATGTGCCGTATTTCATTGGTACTGGGGGTGCAATGTTAGGTAGCCGGGGGACAAACTGTGCCTCTGGATATTTGCAACCCAATTTGTGTTGGAGTAAAAGGGAGTTTTAGTATTTGATGGCGAAATTGTTATTCCAGATTTTTGAAGGACTTTTGGCGTGTTCTGCTTCAAACGTTTTGTCATTCATATTGGTTTATATATCTTGCTGTATTATTATATTTTTGAAGATTAGGTTCTATGCTCTTTAATATCTACCTAAATGATTCTGTCTACTAATATACAGGACGTTTATCTAGTCTTGTATGTTCATGTTTCTCACAAAAGTCATCCAATTTTAGAACCAAGAAAGTGGTCACAGTTTTGCCACAAGCGGCATTATTTACATCTCAATTATCTTCCTTCAAATTGAAACCTTCTCAAAAATCTTTAAATCCCAGATTATCTTGGTCGTGTAAAAACCTTTTTGGTAACAAAGAGGTTCTTTTCAGTTAAAATGAGAAAGGAAAATGTGGCGAGAGGGGTACTCGTTCCTCAAAATAAGATCAATAAATGGTCCGGAGAAGTATTAAAATATTATTCGGTCTGTCTAAAGGGGATGGTGAGAAAGGGCGTCTTCTGATATGCATTATCGGTTGGGTCCCATGTGCCTATGATTTATAGTAATAGCTTAATGTACAGGCTTATATCTTGTGGTTTGCCTAATGTATTGGCTACATAAGTTACCCTATGTATATGTGTGTATCATCTGTTAAGTATAGCATCTGCTAATGTGTCTTGATGTTTGATAGAATACCTACATATTTAATTAAAATTTAAAGCCCTCATTTTGAGAATACATTATATGAAATCTCAGTCAGACATATCTTCAATACAGCCGTATTCTATATTCTACAGGATATGATGTTATTGTGATATAATGTCATATGATGTCGGATTTAAGAAGAGTATGAGATCAGAAAGAAAAATCTTACATTCCCTTTAATTCTCATTTTATATTTTTATCATATCCAAACAATAAATATAAATTGTGTAACCATTGTTACTGTTCTCATAAGGAGTTAAATAAATTACGTCCACGCAGACGTAAGCAATATCTCGAAACCGTTTAACATCGAGACTTATCTCGAATATAACCTTGTTATTCATAAAATCTGGTGGATCGATACCAGCTGCGTCTCATTCAAGCTTGGCTCCACACTCACTGGTATCTGGTATTAACGGAGATCTGAATATATTATGTAGATACCGGAGAGGTTTAATTTATCTTTAAGTACCGCTTTGATTGTTAAACTTAATCTTTATCAAACCGTGGCTCTCTCTCAAGGGAGAACTGTCGAATTTTAAGAAGACATTGCGGCGATAAAATAATTTGTGGTGCTCATTTTCGTGAAAATATTTTAATATCGTTGATAAAAGGCGTCTATTTCAAAATAAAATGATTCAATTGCGATATTTTACGTCACCGCGTCGCGTCATTTATAATTTTCCTTATGCGTGATATGATTTGTTGATTCTTTATTGTTTGGTTCGGTAAAATCTGTTAAAAGTATTTAGGTGTTGTTTTAAATATTATCAGAAAATTTTGGCATCCCACATGTTCTGAAAGTTAGGAAATAACACTTAAACAAGAAAGAAGTTTTTTTCTAACGATATCTGTTTTTCTTTTTCTACATATATCCCACCTGATTATCGCAACTGCGAAACCTTATGGCACCCAAGTCACGTCCGCCTAGCACGTGTCTTACGTGCTAGTGCATTACTCTCGTCACCTAAAAACAAAGTTAAAAAGTTTTATCGATTTCACTGTTGAGATAAACGCTTCAACATTTTTCCTTTTATTTATTTTAACTTGTTTTGTACCACTGCTGGGTAAGAACCTACTCTCTTTTCACCTCATTCTCTCTCTCTTTCTCTCTCTCTCTCTCTCTCTCTCTCCAGAGCTGTTATAGATCAATCTCTATTTCAGCGGCATCTATACAACCACACGTGTAGGGTCGAAGGATCCCCCTTTTTTAATGGAGTATTTGCAACTATCCACCCTAATCAGTAATATCAAACCTGAATATTAATACATAACATGATTGAAAAGAATGCCCATGGAGTTACTTGCACACTCTTCTCCATAGAGATCTACACTTTGGAACGTGCAATAAGCATCATTTTTCTGACTGAATAACTTCTTGACATTTCAAAAGTGCCTGTAAATGGTGTATTTGAAATAAAATGCTTTGAATCCTTTTAATCTATAAGTACATTTCTATTTGATTAAAAATATTTTAGCTCACCCCGCTGTCTCTATTTAAGCCTACCTCGATGTCGTTTGCTATTTAAGGAGGGCAAACTCATCCGTTAATTTGATCCATGTTTACTTTATTTAATGCACAATGCAATGATTTTAAGCACAGGCGGCTTATTGGCGGTTTTTATTTGACTGCACTTCCATTAAATTCTCTCGCTTTAGCAGTTCAGCAGACACGTTTGTGGTTTCGTTTAATTATTTCATTAACTATAATGCGACGATTGTTTTTAATTGTTGTGCTTTTGATGAACATTTAAAAATGTCTACCTGTCACTTCTATGTATTTGTGTATGTTCCACGCATTAAAAATCTTTTAGCCTCTATTGTTCAGTACAAACCCTTACCCCATTTGATGACTGCGGTACCAAAGAAATGTTGGTCTAGCATTCTGATTAAAGCAATTTTCTCTTCAACTGCTCATAATAAATAAAATCTTCTGCATGTAAGCAGTTTTTTTTTTTTTGAGGTGGTATATCATCAAAAAATGTCTACCTTTCTGGACGGGGCAAAGTCAAAGTCAAAAACATTTATTTCATATAGACCATTTGCAGGCACTTTTGAATAGTCAAATGTCGGTCAGTCCAAGAAAGGTGAAGCTAAATTGCACGTTCCAAAGCGTAGACCTCTACGGAGAAGAACGTGCAAGAAACTCCATGGCCACTCTTTTTAAAACATTCTGGGCGAGAGGGAGTATCAAGATTTGATCACACCCGTACTCACATAACTCTTTCTAACAGCAGTCCTTGCAGGCCTTGATGAGCCCTATCCATTTTGTTTCTACATCTCTTTGAGGCGTGAATGGAACACAACGTACCGTCGATTTGGGTTGGGTCCTTACAGGACGGCCAGACAGCGAGCTATCTATTGCCTGACGTCAAGTAGCAGGCAGGAACGAGATGACCTTTCTTGTTTTTCTTGATCTCTAAAGTCTTTGTCGTAATTTTGAAATTTTTCATTACACTTTTTATTTTCGTAGAGTCTGACTAATAAGTCAACCGATTATTTGGGTAATTATTAAGGTAAAATTAAATCTGGTGTAGTCAACGCTGGTTCAATAATTAAGGTTGATTAAGAGAAGAACCTTATAAAAAGTATTGAATATAAGTATTTGTTAAATAATTAAATATTATACAAAATTACCAAGTCGGTTGACTTTTTAGACAGACTATATACGGCAGTTGAAAGTTAATTTATTTCTAACAAAGATAACTAATTCAATCAAATGAAGTAAAGCTTTAACCATCCTTTATTCTAACAGCTATAACACAAGTATAACAACCTAAATCCATCATCAACATCATATCAAATTCCCATACATTACATCTCCTGGGAATTACCCACGTCAATTTCAGACAAAATTTTAATTAAGTGCGTACCACGCGTAGTCCGCTATGGGTTTCAATTACACAGGTGTATCTGAAGACGTGATTGTAATGAAAATATATTTTTTCGTAAGGTTTCCTGTAGCTAAAATCTTTATTGGAGGCGCTTTTAACCTTTCGATTACCAAAATTAGAGACATCATCTACATACAAAGCGCGCTCGAGCAACGCACACATAGACACCGCTCACGGACACGATATCTCGGTCGCGTCTCGGACCAATCGTCGAACACTTCCGGCTCAAACACTCATTAGTGTGTGTCCACCGAGCGTAAATATAAAAAGTGAAGTACATATATGAGATTGTCTTCTGTACCTATCTATTTTGTAAAGAGAGCGACCGCACAGTCGCAGCGTTCGCACAGTCATTGTCTTTCTATTGTGTTTCTAATTGACACGACTGAAAAGGTTAATGACTTAAAAAGATTTTTTCACTCACTACCTTAATATTAACTTACTCTCAAAACGGTGATGAAAAACATCGAGAAGAAACCGCCAAATACTCGAACCAAAAATTCGAAAATATGTGATCACTCTCTTACAGAGGAGGATTGAGTCCCAATAGTGGGCAGATTATAAGGCTGATTATGCTATGCCTAATATTATAAAGAGGAAAGATTTGTATCCTTGATCGTAACAAATAAACACAAAACATACTGGACCAATAAATTCCTTTGCTTATCGAATGCTACTTTATCACTGAGTGACGTGGCATATATTTTTAGTGCCTTAACCACTAGTGTTATAGAAATGTTCATGCTAAAATGCATGCAAGGTTACCGATATATCCTGAATAATTTCCAAAATTTTTAGTTGGCAAGGCATAGGTGTAGATCGCAGAATAAATGATCGATGGGGCCCAAAAGTTTTGAAGAGATGACCGCGTACTGGAAGACGCAGCGTTGGAAGGTCTCCCACAAAATGTCACGGGTATCCCATTAATCCGATAGATGCGACTCACAGGACCAGTCGTTATGCTGATGCTTGAGAGAGATTTATGTTTATATCCAACAGTGGACGACTTTCAATTAAAATTATTACAATATTCTACAATTTTCCACAACTGTCACTGTCAACGCCGTCTAGTCTCAAGTTAAGCAGAGCTTGTGTTATGAGAACTAGACAACTGATAAACATACTTATATATTTTTAAATACATACATTTAATAGATAAATTACACCCAGGCACAGAACAAATGATTGTGCTCATCACACAAACATTTGTCCACAATGATGATTGAATTGAATGATGATGTTTGTGACAATGATGGTATATTGGTTACCTTCCAATTTTTGTATATTTCAAGTTAAAATCCAACACTATCATCTCATTTATAGAACAAAAGTTATTGTTTATGATGTTAATAACACAGATCTACAGGGTTGTTAATGTTTTACAAATAGCCTTGTGTAAGTCTCGTCTTATTTAAGTTCTATTATTCGTAAATGTGTTTTTTTTTTTCAATTCGTTTGGTAAGCTAATTAAGTGTTATAGCAACCACCTCATCCTACGCTAATTATTACATTGTAGACTAAACTGCACTATCCATTTGTTGTTAAAATTCTAACACAAAGTAAGTAATACTATAGGTATGATACACGTACGAAAAATTACATTTATTATTTTTTATTAAACTATTTCTTGCTGTATTTACAGTATGCATAACAAGCCAACAATCTTATTAAAAATATATACACACATTGATCATAACTTTATTGCGAAACAGGACTATACTAGCTTCTGTCAGCGGCTTCACCCGTGTGAATAAAGAAGTCGGAAAGAAAGTAGATTTCTTCATACAAACTTTGGTCCTCCGTTTCATCCTCTTAGGGGGTGGATTTTGGATAATCTTCTCTTAGGAAATAAAACCTACGTAATAAAAAGAAATCTTGTGCAAAATTTCACACTCCTAGTCACAATAACTTCGGCTGTGTGTTAAGGCGTATAGTCCCTTGAACCATTAGACCGAAATTATCTGGACGCAACTCTCGCACACGCCTCTCTCTCTCGCTCTCGCACAGGCGGCCGTACGCAAATCTGTGCATTTATTTGCGGCCAGCAGCGCCCGGAAAGCGCTTTAAATCCATTTTCTCTGCGAGATATTGATTGATTTACATATGCAATGTTCAGTTTGAAGAATATTTAACCACCAATTTTTATGTGTAAAAATGTTTCTGAAGGTCCAAGCCGTTTCGAAGGAGTAGGGAAAAGTTGCGAAATTGCTAAATATTTTTTTTTTTTGACAAAAGTATTAATAGCATGAAAAAATCAAATGTTGATATTGTTGTTCATGAATCTTTAATAGACATATATTTTTTCAAACCTATTAACCTGGCCGTTACCGAGGAGTAGGCTACAGAAAGTCACTGTTTTATGGTACTTTTCGGGCGCTTGGCCCTTAATATGTCAGTCAGTTTCTCCTTTTATTTATATATATATAGATAAAAATACATACAACAAACAAATAATACAAAACACAATACATACATACATATTTCTATATGTACCTAAACACATACAATCGTAAAACAAAATCGCTTTCCGAGTCCTCCTTCTATTTATCCACTAACTCCGAAACCACACAATGGATTTTGATGCGGTTTTAACAAATGAAAAGAGCGATAAACGAGCAAAGTTTGTATATATATATATATATATATATGCCTATAATTTACACCCATGCGAAGCTGGGATGGGCCTGCTGTTGATATAATATCCTAACAAAGTTTCGTATTGTTTCAGAATTTGATGGCGTTTATTAAGTTCGGGTATGCGCTTGTGGTGGTGACGCTGGTGCTCATGATATGGGCATCGCTGTCGAGAGCGTTGGAAGTAAGTAGATTTTTAATACCTATAAATAATCTTATCTTAATACCAAACACGAAAAGAAAATGTCGTAAATATAGAAGTGGGGACTACATGTTTTAAAAGATCTGGTGCATAATGCTGTTCTTCATTCCCTTGAAAATATCATAGTATCTAATCCTTTACGTAACGTACTAGCAACGTTACTAGCAGCAAGACAGGCAGACAACTAACATTGTATATAATGTATCTAAAGAAGGGATACTGGGAATTAAGAGGTGAAAACCAATATCCAGTACTTAGTGAAACAAAACTGTTATTGAGGCTTTAACAGAACATATCCAGACAATAAAAAAAATAATGAAGTATATCGTTCGACATTACTGCTTATTAATACATCAATTCCAGCACATTGACCCCTGACTAAATTCAACATTCTTAAGTGGGTAATGTCAAGGTTCTTCGCACAAAGATCCACTTTTCCTTTCAATAATGAAGTACTAACGAATTTGATAGACCCTTCGTATAAAGGAATGGTTCTATAGAATACTTAACAGACGTTTAATATGGAGTATACAATATGCCAGCGAAATTACCCCACACGGGAAATGAATAAACGACCGTATTATAATTTTAAAGCTGACCATGAAAACAGAAATGAAGTTACAGGCAGCTTTAATAAATTAAAATTTAATTAGTGGTTTGGCAACTGACCAGTAATTAAATTTGGGGCCCTGATAGCAATACATAGACACATAACAAATAAATTTATTCGTTCGTGTTTCTTAATCTAAATTATCAAATAATTTGTCTCACTCGGTGCAGCGAGAGGGAAACTTTTACTGAAGAATACCCACCCGTGTTCCTTCAGCAAGCCTTTATGTTCTACAGCCGCGGTGGCTCTTTCAAGCAAACCTGTGCAGTGGTTAGCTTCGAACCTCTTTCAAGTAAAGAATGATTGAAAGCAATCACAACTAAGGCAAAATCAAAAGAAGAGTTATGATTTTAACCTGAATAACAACTTCTAAACTACTAATCCTAATTCGACAAATGAAGAACGAACATGGCTATCCTGTATCATCTGTAATATAGTGTTTGATGTTTTCTTTCTTCATATATTTTAGAGCTCAATGTTTTGCAGTCGAGTTTTAGTTTTAACTTTTTTTTTAAGTCATCTTGCCTGTACCGTCCAAGTTTCAAAGAGATGTTTAGACAACAAAACAAATTCAAAATCTCTACCAAAAACAGTTTTGTAGAACATGGTAATCAGTTTATTTCCGTAAAGTTCAACGAAGAAGACTAGTTGTTGTGGAAGAGTTAGCAAACACTTGAGCCGAAGGATGCTTGCCTCTTGTGGCTAATGTTAGTAGAGTGCTTCAGAACAGAGCTCCTTTTGTTCTACATGCCCAAAGTCGACGAAAGCAATATACTTGCATTTGTGTATGTGTGAGAACAGTGGTGGCTGAGTGGTAACAGCCCCAACTTACGAGTTGTAGGTCGCGGGTTCAAACCCAGCCAGGCGCATGACTTTTTGTAATTTATTTCATCAGCACTGCTATCAAAACGGTGAACGAAAACATCGTGAGGAAACTGGCATGTCCAGGAACCAAAAATTCGAAGACATGTGACATCCACCAACCCGCACTGGGCCCGCGTGGTAGATTACGGCCCATTCCCTCTCCTAGAGAGGAGCCCTGAGTCCCAGCAGTGGGAACACTGCAACTGTGCTTTGCTATGCTTGTGTATGTGCAAGTTAGAAATATATATGTATTGTCAACTTAAAAAGTTGTGATGTATGAAACAAAATTCTTGCCTGATATAGATAGTACAACAAAAATAAAATTACAGTAGAATAGAAATTTAAAATTAATAGGATGTCACAATGGGCGGTCTTGTCGCCGAAACATATCGCAGATGACAGAATTTGACGAATTTTATCATTATTGACTTAGCAGGTCGATAAATAGGCAAGTCTAATATAAAAAGTTTGACCCATATTCTGAAACATTAGATGATATTGGCCAATATTCCGGGAATATTGGACCAACATTTGTCGCCATGTTCAGCCACTAAAGTTATGGGCACGCCACAATCATGGCGGTAAGTCCCCTCTTTGAGGCGTGGCTGGAAAGACCTCACGGCGTCCTTACCTTTCGCATGACGCAGGTCCTCACCGGACATGGTTCGTTCGGGAGTTTCCTGCACCGGATTCATGCGGAAGTGACGCCCGGGTGTCGCCACTGTGCGGAACGCCCGGAGGACACGGTGGAGCACACGGTCGAGGTGTGCCCTGCTTGGGCGGAGCATCGCCGTGCCCTCGTGGGGGCGATCGGCGGCGGAGACCTCTCGCGCCGGGCCTTGGTTGAGGCCATGGTCCGGAGCGAGGAGGAGTGGCAGGCGGTCGCCGACTTCTGCGAAGCAGTAATGCTCGCAAAGGAGGAGGCCGAACGCATCAGGCAACGGCGTTATCGCCGCCGCCGCCGCAACCGGGATTCTGATCCCGATTTCCGGCCACCGTAGGCGCGGGCTTGCGGACAGTGAGCAATGGGTAGCTCACTGTCCGGCCGTCCGGTAACTTTCCGGACCAAGCCCAAGTCGTCGACGGCGCGCACTGTTCCCGCGCGCCTCAAGGAGTTGTCAGCAACAGCAGGGACCCAGCCGGGTCGAAGCCTACTGGGGCCAGGGTTATCCGAAAGGGCGCTCAAGCCCCGGTGTGAAGGCTAGAAGGAACGGGGTGGGTCTTTTAGTCAGTAAGAGTCTGACACTATCTCCCGCTCCGCCCAAGAGCGGGGGATGTCAATGCATGATTTTTTTCCCACCATAAAAAAAAAAAAAAAAAAAAAAGCCACTAAAGTTAGTAAGTTTGGAAGCTGTGATGAAGTTGTTACCGAAATGCGTTTTAAAGCCGAAGGAGATATTAGTAAAGTGGTTTATTACACATATGAGTTAAGACTTATACCGCAGGCTTTAAAGTTTAGTAGGTTGAGGTATAAACCGTATATCGAATGTTAAAGTTTGAGCTATGAGTTTTGGAAGATGATGTGAAATAAAATTAGCCTTGTACCATAGCATACCATTGCCTATCTATAAAGACGTGAGTGGGTTTGTATGTTATTTACCTACTTCTTCACGCTGGATCAGCTGAAAGGATTTGGAATAAAAAATGACACACGGGTAGAATATATATTATATATATTATGTATGTGTTTTTATCCCGGGAATACGTTCGAAACCACTAGCAAAAGCTAGGAGGACCCTTAAAAATCTTTTGTGCACGAGCCAGCGCACCCAAGCTTAATGTAATGAAACCCAGGCTTATATAGATGGACTGTAATTTGATTTGAAAATCCAGTACTAGTTGTCTGACGCTCGAACAAATGTATAGGTGGTAACCCTTTCGGCATGGATACGCTCGATACATTCTGTACTTTTCTTCTCTTTTACTTTTGTGTTTATAACCGTTATGCTGTCAAATAAAAGTATTTTAATACTTTTTGTATTGTATTATATTTTTTTTGCGATTTTATAGATTAAAAATAACTACTAAATCTTTATGTACCTACGTAACTTAAATAATAAAAGAAAAGAATATGAAAAGATTTTTTTTTAATTAATATAAACTGGTGCTTGACTACGAGGTAAACAGTGATGCAATCTCTGATGGTGAGGCGCTATAATTTATATATATATATATATAGAAGAGAGAAAAAATAATAGAAAAGAAGAATACACGAATCTAGTGAAACATTTGGTGTAAACAAATAATAAGGAAACAAATTAGCGTTGTTATGAAACTACTGCCAACTTCTTACGATTGTACTCGTGAATCTTCACTTTGAAGTTTAATAGGTTGGTTGTCATCCAAATGTGGCTGCCACGATCGAACCTGTGTTTTGTATAACATTAAAAACCCTTTGCAAGAACGTTGAGTTTTCTAGCAGCTAGAGGCAATTTAGACTCTCAAGAGCTGAAGGTGGTTGGTGTACTCCAGGTATACACTATAGAAACAAGGCGAACGGGCTCCTTTTAGCGGCGAACCGACATGCTTGTGTTTGCGTCGGCGTTGAAACATTCGTACGCTCTACCATAGTTTCTCTTTTGGACAGGATTAGCTCTTTACTAGCCCGAGCACTTGGCAGGTATCTCACTACTACAAAAATGCTCGTATACATTTCAGTGAAAAATTGAAGAAAAGACGATAATAATATACGACGCCATTCACCCTTTTAAACGGAAAGGCGAAGGATGCTATCGTATATCGTTTGCCAATGTCGGTATAAGAACCCAATGTGATCCGGCCTCGGCTATCGCTATTTATCCGGCGCAATTTCAATCCCGGTCTAAAAATTTCATAAAAGAAAATTTACTTTATTCGTTTGAAGCAGTCTGAGCGCTTGTTTTATGAATATTATGGCGATTAGATAACTTCTTCTATATCGTATCGGCAATCTTAGCGATGTTTGGGAGAGTTTTATCGTTATTATTAAGTACAAACTGTTAGTCCGAAGAGATTTCCATTGCCTTTTTTATATGACTTTTCATCCCTTTCTTTAAGATAGGAAATCATCCAGTGCCTTCTCCTGCATGAGAAGCAGGAGACCTTACAGCCTTTTTATTGACCAAAACCACACCTATGTTCCTCCTTTACCTTGCGTTTCAAGACCATGGGGTCCAGTTTCGAACTACCCACAAGCGAGTTTTAAAAATCCTTTCTAGTGCTCATCCTTGTTGTTTTAGGAAAACTAGTGCCAATTTTAACTGCTAGTTTAAAATTGGCACTAGAGTTTCAATGTTTTCTGAACAATGTTTTTGATCTTGAGTTTCTTAATAAAGGAATAATCTCAAAGATCCATTTTTAACGTTGTTACGACAAATTCGATTATTGACCAAAAATAAATTGACGGTTGACACAAAAATAAAATCCCATAACTTCAAACCACGAAAAGTTATAGGGCGGTTGTACAACCACATGATGATAAACCAGATAAGTAAATAGAAGTTGGATACACGTGTCGAAAAGTTTGCTCGCCACATCCTGAGCCCCAGTGGACACAAGGGCGCGTTCCGTTGTAATCCAATAGGTATATAGATACGTTAGATTTCCGTGATTAGCAAAATTTTTCATTGCAAATACTTGAAACAGTTAAATTTTAGCATGTATTCGTAAAGTACTCTCAATCTTATTTTAAGTATATTATCAATATTATTTCATCTGAACACTGTATCACTTTCTTGTTCTCTGCTTATTGTACTATGTTACATCTGGTCGACACTCTATGTACGATTTTTTCTTCCATTCATAGTTCGGGATTATTTCCTGTCAAAGTAAAGCGTCTCAGAATTTGATAAAAAATTAATTACTTATTTACTTTAATTTAAATATAGATTTTAAAAATAATGTGCAATTATTTAGGAGAGATACTTATTTCATACAATCTGTAAAAAGCAATAAAAAAAATTTAAACATAAATTGTACTTTATTTTGATACTAGGTATATACTTTTTTTTCTTACCGGTAATAACCAATGTACTTTAACTACAAAATGGATGAAATGGGTTAATTCTTTCATATACTTCAAACCGAAAACAATTGTCTGTACCGAAATCAGAAATTCATAACCTCAGGTTACACAACGACACAAATTGAAACAGAAACCCAACACTAATTTCAGTTTACACAGCCTGCTATGAAATCTAGAGAGATGTGCGCTGTAACGGACACTGGAGTGCCCACACAAACACTTGACGTGAACAACGGTACACATACTATGGTGCCCTAAGTGGCTTGGCAAGCCGGCTTTTGATTTTTCCCCACTTTTCTGTTATAGACTGGATTCGAGTGGAGGAAATTAGATACTCATTCTGTGTGATTGTTGAAGGATGGAAAGATGACCTTTTGAATTAGGTATTTGTAACCGTATTTACCAAGGTCTTTTGTTTAAGAAATGAGTCGAACGAGACTCTCTGTTCCTTTGATAACATTTTGTTTTACGATATTTCAGACAAATTGGTGCTTTTTATTCATTTTTATAAATCAATTTTACTACTTGGTTCATCTTATGTTTGAACTGTTATGTATGGACTTCTACCACTACTCTTAACACATGCTACTTAATATATAACTTAGTAAGGGTACTTGTGGCAACGCCTAGGTACCTGCTTTTGTTATTTTCATGTGTAACTTACAAACAATTGATTTCATTTATGTTAAAATTATAATTTTATATGTTGAAATTTATTATTATTACTTATTATTTTTAATTATTATTGTTTATTATTATTACTTTATATCTGACAACTGATTGCAAATAAATAAAAAAAATATTCCTTAAAATCCAAATGATGCAAGTAGTAAGATGTCCAAAAGTTTACGTGCTTGTATTAGCTACATCTATTTGTAAACGATGCCTTTCTTTAGCCTCCTTTTTCATTTTACCACTCCGAGAATGCGATGTGTGCTGTATACTTCAGTTTGACTGAGTGTAAAACCATTTGTGGTAAGCCGCAGAATCTTTTAAAAGCTTGACGTTCAAAGACTTATGTGTAAATTATCCTGAAGTTGGAACAAGGACTATTGGAATTAATGTAATGGATGAAGAAGTGAGTTAATTGTATCAAGTATTAGATGATAGTTCTAACACAAAATAGATAGGTACAGAAGACAATCTCATGTATGTACTTCACTTTTCATACCTATGCTCGGTGGACGCAGACTAATGAGCGAGCGTTTGAGCCAGAATTGTTCGACGAGTGATCCGAGACGCGACCGAGACATTGTGTCTGTGAGCGTTGTCTTTGTGTGCGTGGCTCGAGCGCGCTTTGTATGTAGATTGTCTTCTGTACGTATATATTTTGTGGTTTTAAACACTAAAATATAAACGGGTTGAATCGCTCTAATATTATAAAAGCGAAACTGAGTTTGCGTTTATATTTGTATGTTTGTTACTTCTCGATTGATTGGACGAATTTGAATGTTTGTTACAAAGGTATAGATTTAAAATAGCACATGTGAAACTGTTTTATTCCAGGAGTATGTTTCCTTGGGAGAATTTTCTTATTTCACGCGGACGAATCCGCTGGCAGAAGCCTTTTTTTGGTGGGGAAATCATCCTATGACAACCCCCGCTCTCGGGCGGAGCAGGAGATAGTGTCATACTGTTACTGACTAAAAAGCCCACCCGGTTCCTTCAAGCCTTCATACCGGGGCTCGAACTCCCTTTCGGATAACCCTGGCCCCAGTGTCAGAAGCTGGTATCTGTTAAGATTTTGGCCTGTTGTAGATTAACTTTATCAAGGATTCAGATAGTGTTTACCAGTAAAGCATAAATCAAACTAATTCAGTTACGAAGGACGTTCTCAGGCATGGTTCATAAAATGAAATAGACTACCAAAAGCTAGCACAAAGTTCCACAAATCTTCAGTCGTAAAGACAGCAGACAGGCTTATAAAATTTTCGCCCGAACTTCAGATACACTGGCAGTTACAATTGGGCCTCAGGCGTGGAAGTAAGTGGCCTATTATTTAGCATAACATATAATATTCAGACTATATTCAGTCCTTTCAACGGGAACATTTGGCTACTGTATAATCCGTGAGAGTAACAAGGTTATGGTCTTATTGTGGGACTGTTTATTTATTTATTTATACTTCATATACAGTAGTGGTACATAGGCGGAGTTAATCCAACAAGGCATTCGTAGAGAATGCCGTCAACCTTTAGGTTAAAAAAGACTACAAAAAAAACTGTTCTGTTTAAAGTTTCAGTGTTTGAGAAGAGTTGTGGATATTTTTGGAGATAGTTTTGTCAATTAAACACACAGTCTCACCCCATGTTCGCCTACCTCCGTTCAAAGAGGTTTAAGCATGACCAACCCACTTGAATTTGCCCAACTCTGCTAATCGTATTAACGACTCCAGTATTTTTATTTTGAATATCTTGTATAAGATGTCAAAAATCAGTAACTTTTTTTCGAATAAACCAATAACAGTCTCTCTTAAATTGTCAAAATGTCGGTTACTCAAATTGTCGGTTAGCCAAAAAAAGAGAAGCATATGTAACATGATCTTTGGCTTAAAATTAGTGTCATCTTAGAAAAACAGTAACATCTTTTTATGTTTCTTTAATTTGTAGTCACATTTACTGTACAGTTTTTAAGCAGTGATTAAGAACACTGATTTGGTCCAGCTATATAAAGATACCAGCACGAATCTTGAGCGCTCGGCGAAAGAGTGAGGATCAATTTGCGCATCGTACCTACACATCATCGAGCCAGTCACTGTAACTACAAAGATGTACTCCCAGCTCCCGCGTCTCACTTCATACCACTAAAGAGACCCAATACTTCACTTCTCATTTAAGTCTGCGCGACTTCAAGTTCAAGTCAGTGCTCAAGATCCGTGCCGGTATCTATACTTATGTAATATGTACAAAACATTTTAGGTATACTTTCATTTTGCATACAGCTAATGAATAGAGTACTCGATGTGTTTCCATATTGCTACATTTTCTGGGCTTCGGGGGTTTTTAATTGAAGATTGTATAAGGTATTTCTTCAGCGACATCGTCACTTCTCAGCCAGTGAAATAAAGTTTAAATGCAATAGCAACAAATAAGTAGTAAGGTATCATAAAGAGAGAAGAGAGTCTTTTGATGACCTCGATTTTGGTTAGTGAACATTAAACTTCACTTAATTTTATGTTGTGAGAGTCATAAGAACTTGCCATCAATTTATACCATTACTTGCAGTTTACGATCAGAAATGAAGATGTTTCAGTATTTGTAGACCAGTATTATAGTTGAAGAATTTATCCAGTCACAGATAAATTTTACTGAAAAAGATTTTTGAAATATTATAAAATAATAGCATCTTTGTGTAATTTATTTCATCATCACTGCTCTCAAAACGGTGAAGGAAAACATCGTGAGGAAACCGGCATGTCCTAGAACCAAAAATTCGAAGACATATGACATCCACCAACCCGCACTGGGCCTTGGTGGATTACGTCCCATTCCCTCTCCTAGAGAGAAGGCTTGAGTCCCAACAGTGGGAACATTAAAAAGGCTGGTGATGATGATGACTAGTATCTATCAGCGGCTTTGCCTGCATAAAAGTAGATTTCTTTATACAAACTGAATCCGTAGTTCCTTTTTGGGGTGGATTTTGGAACATCCTTTCTTAGTGCCTGCTACGTCATAAAAGGAAACCTTGGCAAAATTTCACGGTCAAGCCCCTATAGTTTCGGCTGTGCGTTGTTATGTCAGTCAATTAGTGTCTTCTTTTATTAGGACTAGCTTCTGCTAGCTTCTCCATACTAAGTTTGAACCTTCATTTAATCCCCACAGGCGGTTAATTTTGGAAAAACCTCTCTTAGTGTTCGCCTACATTATTAAAAGAAACCTTGTGCAAAATTTCACGGTCTAGTCCCTGTAGTTTCGTCAATTAGTTTCTTCTTTTATTAGGACTAACTTCTCTCAGTAGCTTCACCCGCGTAAAAGTTGCTTTCTCCATACTAAGTTTGAACCCTCATTTAATCCCCGTAGGCGGTAAATTTTGGAAAAACCTCTTTAGTGTTTGCCTACATTACTAATGGAAACCTTGTTCAAAATTTCACGCTCCTAGTCCTATTAGTTTAGGCTGTGCATTGTTATGTCAGTCAATTAGTGTCTTCTTTTATTAGGACTAGCTTCTGCTAGCTTCTCCATACTAAGTTTGAACCCTCATTTAATCACCACAGGCGGTAAATTTTAGAAAAACCTCTCTTAGTGTTCGCCTACATTATTAAAAGGAACCTTGTGCAAAATTTCGCGGTCTAGTCCCTGTAGTTTCGTCAATTAGTTTCTTCTTTTATTAGGACTAACTTCTGCCAGCGGCTACACTCGTGTGAAAGTTGCTTTCTCCATACTAAGTTTGAACCTTCATTTAATTCCCATAGGCGGTAAATTTTGAAAAAACCTCTCTAGTGTTTGTCTACATTACTAATAGAAACCTTGTTCAAAATTTCACACTCCTGGGGGGTTAAGATTGTTTTAATCTTGTTTTAGTGTAGGAAGTTTGAAAGTGGCGCCAGTGACTGACAAGCTGAAGGGGAATCGTTTGTCTTGGTATGATCATGTTAAGAGGAGGGATAAAATGCATGTTACCAAAAGAGTTATGAGTTTATATGTGGATGGGTGGAGAGGGAGAGGAAGGCCAAAGAAAAGATGGATGGATTGCGTGAAGAATGATATGAAAGAAAAGGAAGTTAGTGATAGCATGACAAGTGACAGGGTAGAATGGAAGAAAAAAAACGTATTGCGCCGACCCCAAATAAGATGGGACAAGGGCAGGAAGAAGAAGAAGAAGTGTGCGTAAGAGATGGCGCTAGACAAGCCATGGTCTGGGCCCTAGTCACAGTAATTTCGACTGTGCGTTGTTATGTCAGTCAGTCAGTTTCTTCTTTTATAAGTATATAGATTAGCTTTTGCCCGCGGCTTCGCCCGCTTACACAAAGAATTGCCTATGTCACTCAGGAATAAAGCAGCTTTCTATCGGTGAAAAAAAATTTTGCAATCGGACCAATCATTCCAGAGATTACCTTCTACTAGTGTTGGGATTTTATCCGATTAAATGCTCAAAATGAATTAATACTCAATAAATACTCGTTTTTAATCGAGTATTTTATTTATTTAAAGCTTTATGCACAAAAATTGTACAAAGGCGGACTTAATGCCTTAAGCATTAAGTTTAGTCGAACTTAATTGAGTATTTATTCATTTTGAGTATTTAATCAGATAAAATCCCAACACTACCTCCTACAAACAAAAATGTATATAGTGTATACGTAGATTAGCAGATTTTTGTTAAACAAATTATTGATTGTGATTAAATTTTGTTGTACTACTTAATTGCTGTGTACTTCAGTTACATTGTTACCTCGTAAATGGTGTTCATCCCGTAAAATATTTTACGCGAGCAGAGACCCCTGAGGAGGATTTAATTATGTAGTTAGTACGTTAACACCGGGTTGGCTCGTTCTTTGATCAATGAATTAAAATTGCCATTCAACGTGGCAATGCCAGTCTTCTGGGCACGTGTAATATGATGCCCAATGATAAACAATACATATAATAAATCTAGAAGATTTTAATTGTGCGTGAGTCACATAACATTTATGAAATCGGTGTAGATAACTTTTATACATTAAAATTTTGTGTAACTTGATATATTATTTAGGCTTCGTTTCATCGCAGTCGATTGACTAAATCGTAAAATCACATCTACATCCATTGTCTGTTAGATAGTACGAACTTCGACGGGTCAGCTAGTTGTATATATGTACTTAGATAGGATATTAATATTCGTAGTTTGATGAAATTTGATTTATATATCTTTATACTATATAATTCTTCTATACGTGTGTTGGTCACCAAACTCCTACTAAACGGTTTGATTTGCGTATATATTTGAGTGGGTCCCTGAATGCTTTGAAAATACAATTGAAACCGATAGATTTCGCAGCAGTCGGATGCTCAATAAAAAACGTATTTGGAACGTATATAAATGTATCCTGGAACAAGTTTTCTGAAATATTCAAGTAAATGATAGAATTACTGAATGCCAACAGTGCGTTCAGGAGTTATAAGTCTGTCTAAAAAGTCAACTGAGACTTGGGAATTTTTCATTTAAAAATACTTATATTTGATTATTAATTGCCCTGTGCAATAAGACCGCCTATTGTACACTTATTTTTGTTAAATGTTATTCTTTAATAAGTTAAGGTGTGCAATAAAGATATATAATAATAATAATAATACTTTTTATAAGGTCCTTCTATTAGTAAACAATGATAAAGATCTCTTAATCAACCTTAATTATTGTACCAGTGTTGACTACATCAGATTTTATTTTACCTTAATAATTACTCAAGTTGTTTGACTTTTTAGACAGACTATATCTTCCTTTTTTCGCGTTGCCTCTTTATCAAACATTGCGGTGGATGAAACAACAAGCTTTTAAACCATGCTCAGGTTGACGATAGAAGGGTTCTGGGGCAAGGGTTATCCTGGGGCCAGGGTTATCCGAAAGGGAACTCGAGCCCCGGTATGAAGACTTGAAGGAACGGGGTGGGTTTTTAGTCAGTAAGAGTCTGCCACTATCCTCCTGCTTCACCCAAGAGCGGGTGTTGTAATTGGACGATTTTCCCCACCATAAAAAAATAACGATTTAAGTGTCGGGAAGGGACCTCTTAACTATTGGTAATATGTTCATAGTGCTTATGGATACTGCAAATATTGGCGATTTTCATTGTAAATATTTTTAACATGACTGCCAATGTAGGTATCAATAAGCGGAAATAATATTTAAGTTTTCAATCGGTCGAATAATATGATTGAAAATGTTAACACTATTATGTTTACGTTGTGTTCTGCGTCAATATTATGTTTTTTGCTAATTCGTAAATAAAAAAATAATGGTAGTTTATTTTGTCTCATTGAAGGTCGATGATAAAAGGCATGATCGATTGTAGGCACTTTCCAAGGTCCTACTAGGCATACCAATCAGGCCAGTGCCTTTATATTTTTGCCACAAGCATAACATATGTTGAATATAAATATGCAAATAAATGCTAGGTAGCAACACCAGTTTGTACAAAAAGTTAACAGTCGTACAAAAACAAACGAAATGGATTGGAATACGATCCAAAAGTTCCATGTTTCGGTTTTTATACATATTGCGGTATCCGGTAAGTAATAGCGGGTTTAGGGGCGGAGGATCCCTGAAAACCCTCCTCTCTGGGAGTTTTCGCATCAATTTAGGGCAACATAACACATGTACTTCTAGCGA
Source organism: Mythimna albipuncta (assembly GCA_929112965.1). Classification (NCBI taxonomy): domain Eukaryota; kingdom Metazoa; phylum Arthropoda; class Insecta; order Lepidoptera; family Noctuidae; genus Mythimna; species Mythimna albipuncta. Next base: position 18,799,867 of record OV815969.1, read on the forward strand.
ACGGTTTCGTTCATAATTTGGAGGGATACACTGAGTAATACATTTTTTTGTGCCCTAGTCTAAGTCTTGTTTGAGATCGACTGACGTAGGAATTTCGATTTGCCTACATCCTATTTCTACAGTATGCGTTGAGCCATGTTGCTCTTTTGCTGTTGCTATTAGCATATTGCAGGCGCTTTTTAGCACTTAAGGGACATTACTTAACACAAAATATCTATGCATTTATGTCACTAAATTGCTATCTACACTAATTTAATAAAGAAGTGAAGTCTGTTTTTTTGTTTGTAGGGGGAATTTCTGGAAGTACTGGACCGATTGCTAAATTTTTTTCACCGATAGAAGGCTAATTTATTCCTGCTGCGGGCAAAAGCTAGTTATCTATATACCTTCAAAAGAGTTTATTTAAAACCAAAATAGTAATCAAACTTTTACACAAACTTAAACCTTTAAGTACAATGGCGGTTTATTAACAGTCATAACAACCACAGGATGGATTGTAAGAACTTAAAATTAAAAAAGAGGATAGTTTGCGGTTTACTACTACTAGGCAATTAATGAAAATATATATTTTAATATCCCTGAAACAAATACTAAAATGTCACAAAGGTTATCAAAACTAACATATGCGAGTGTTGTCAAAATAATAGTTGTAGCACTTAAACATTATAATTTATTTTTAGGGTTTCGTACCTCAAAAGGAACTCAAGTCTGCGGTCCCTTCAAGCTGTGAAAAAAAAAAACTTCTAAGTTAATAAATAAAAAAGATACCGCCGTTTATGTCGCAGAAAAACGTATACCTTGATACTCTCAAAGGTCGAAATTCATAGGTACTTCCCGTCGACCCAGAAGCCTGAAATATGGCACAAAGCAAGTTCTATAGCACATGTATTGGAAAAAACCTGAAAACCGTAAATTTGTTGTTACCTACGTCACAAAGAAAAAAAATCAATTCGGAAAAATCTTCGAGACTCCATTCGGGAATTTTAGTTTGCACGGAACCCTCAGTGCGCGATTCCGACTCGCACTTGCCCAGTTTTGTTAAATGTATCTCCGTACTCCATAATCCGAATAGACTGGATATTTCCCTATAGAAATTACAATGATTGCTTGCTTAATGTCCTTCCGCATCGTTTAGCCCCGAGTCCCTGCAGTAATTAAATTATATTGCCTTTCTAATGTTTAATAATAACGAGAAAACATCTTCGAGTATCGTATGTGAAAGTACGATATTAAAAAGGAAGCTAATATTTTCCCAGAAGGTTTTCTATGAAGCATGGTGCGAACTCATTGTGGCGTTTCTTATTAGTTCCTATTTTATAGTGGCAATATATAGTTCGGTCTTCGTTCAGAATTGTTATTAAGTTCTCATAGTGTATTGATATTTTTTATAGTATTTAATAGTGTATTGTTTTAGCATATAGAAGTATTTTATTATTATAAATAACTTATTTATATTTTTCCATTTGAACTATTTGTTTATTGTGCAAACCTACCACAGTGTTGTCTGAATGCCAATAACAGAACTAGAGCAGTGGCGGCCGAGTGGTAACGGCCCCGACTTACGAGTGGTAGGTTACGGGTTCAACCCCAGCTAGGCACATTACTTTGTGAAATTTATTTCATCACTACTGCTCTCAAAAATTTTTGTTAAAAAGTAAAATTTTGTTAAAGGTAATATTTATTGTACACATACTGAAACCCACTCATACTTTTACTGTATATGTGTTGCTTTGTCAATAAATTGATTGTAAACGAGCGTTTCTCGCCATCAAACTATAAAGTTTGGCGAGTTAAAAAAATATGTTAAACAATTGTTAAAAGTTATGAGAGAAATAAATAAATAAAAAAAATAAAAACGGTGAACGAAAACATCGTGAGGAAACCGGCATGTGCTAGAACCAAAAATTCGAAGACATGAGGCATCCATCAACCCTTAATAAAACCGCGTGGTGGATAACGGCCCATTCCCTCTCCTAGAGAGGAGGCCTGAGTCCCTACAGTGGGAACATTATTATAAGGCCGACTATGCCAAAAACCATTAAGGTTTCAATCATTAGTTGCATAATTATAGCAAATTTTAGCCGAAAACTGTCTCTCAAAATACCGATAGACCCAGTTTGAGAGACAGGGTTCATTAACTGTATGGTTACATTTGTTTATATTCCATAAATAGTTGCTATATATAACACCAATATGTACAAATCATTAAATCCTTTTTGTGCTAATAAAATAGGTACTTTATTAGATTACTAGCCGTGCCCGCGACTTCCTTCTCTAAAAGTAGCCTAATTTACTCCTTATTATATATAGCTACCTGCCAATAAAAGTCCCGTCAAAATCGGTCCAGCCATTCCAGAGATTAGCCGGAACAAACAGACAGATATACAGACAAAATTTGTAAAAAAATGTTATTTTGGTGTAAAAAGCGGTTATTTCAATATTACAAACAGACACTTTAATTTTATTTTTAAGTATAGATATGTATACTATAGATGTATAGCTAGATTACTATACAGATTCAGACTTTTACTGAAGAAAACCCATCTTCAAAAAAACAATCAAAAGATTATTCTTCGTCATCATCATCAAACGCTATATGCAAATTTTTGTAATCAAAGTCCGTACAAAATTAAAACTGCAACACAAGCGGATCTCTTTGTGTCTCGACTGAGTAAGTGAATATCTCGGTTCATTGACTTAATTGAACTCTGACATGTAGTCTGGTCATAGATCAAGTTATGTGTATTAACGTAACTACCATTCAACCGTTCATATTTTATTTTTTGATTTCACCTATCCCAATGTTTGTCCGTAATCAAATCTTGCAAATTAAATTTGATCAACTTCCTGGTTAAAAGTTGATCTGAAATTTTGCATGCATGTGTAAATCATATGACAATGCAAAATTATTACGACATGAAGCTGATCTGATTACGGAACCGGAACGTCAAAACAACACAACAACAACATACAACAACAACACAACAACAACAACAACGACAACACAACAACAAACAACAATGACAACTTTAGTGGGCGCTATCATATCTGGCGGAAAAATCCTTTACCATGCCAAGTCTGCGTTGGACCTTAGTAAAACGAAAGAGGGGAACAAGAAAATGCACCTGTCGCCTGAAAGTTTAGCTGTAAACTCAAGATCACACAAAACGCCTCTTAAGGCGAAGCTATCCCCAACAATAACAAAGTTTGATTGATGACTAGACAAGTCTTTAATAAAGTGGATCTTTCGAAACACAGTTATCATCGTTCCCCTTAATTCCTACGAACAACAGCCTCTACAAATTATGGACGTTCATTTCAAGTAAAGATATGGCGACCATTTAACTTGGCTCTTTAAGAGATGGATAGCGATCTGTTTGTTTCGTTTTAGATGGTTTTAATGGAATTGGGTTTTATTTGGGGACGTTTATGATTGTCTGGGAATTGTTTTTCCTGCTTATTTTCTTGTGAAAGTAATTTTTGTCCGGTAAATTGATCTATTAAACTTATTTTTGACGTTTACCGGCATGATGTAACTGTAATCTTTATATAACACTAATATTACTATTATAATATAACTAGCTAAGTCGGCTAACGTTGTTCTGCTTAATAAATTATCAAATAAAACAATGGAGGTACGGGTAGGAGGGTAAAAAAAAATTACGACCTATTCTCAGATCTATCAAATATACCTACACAAATCATTAAAATCTGTAAAACTCGGAAAAGTTCGACAACAAAGGAAAAATTTATACTATAGATTTATCATAAAGCTTAAGAGTTTGTTTGATTGAATTCGCTAATCTTAGGAAATAATGGTTTAAATAAAAAAAAAAAAAAAAACATATTATTTCTAGTTGGATAGCTAGACTTTATGCTATATAATACAAAAATGAACTTAAAAGAAACTAAAAAAAAAAATCGGCCTCCCTATACAAAATTGTAAACTTGATTGGACAGTTTGTATTGAGAGGCCGATATTATTTTTTTCGTTTCTTGAAAAAAAAATCTTGTGGGAGGATATTCAGTGTCCTCTACTCAGCAAGTCCTTAAAGTTTGTGGAGACCTCTACCTTACACCCTATTTACATAAATGTAAGTTTTGAACCATGATCTCTGCTCTTGCTGACACATAATAAAAATAATCATAATGTACAACGACACGCGTGATAAGTATCGCTTTACTTGCTATAAACTTTACTTCTCTTTATAGATCCTTCGATCTAGAATACTCAACAACTCTAAAAGTGTGTCAGGAAATGTGTTGCGATAATAGCTACTTACGTACGAAAAACAGCTATCAAGAACATAAAAATCTAAACAGAATGTGACATTATTCAAAACATTATCGTATATTATAGCGGTCTACGATGCTAACTTCGAGCAATAAACATCTCCATATATTTTAAAATGCGAGAAAATCCTGTTACATAAAGAAAAATGTACATGGTAGACATCCCAACCTATACGCACAAAACGTTTTGGGAGCTCATTCATTGTGCGTATAGCTAAGGAGTAGAATTCCCTGCCTGTGCTTCCTGTTGGCTACAACCCGGGAATCTTTGCGTCGAGAGTGAATAGGTTACTTCTAGGTGAGCGCGCTCCATCGTTGACCGCATCGACGCTTTCCATCGGGTGAGATAGCGGTCAAGCGCAAACCTATCAAAATTTAAAAAAAAAATCCAAAAATAACTTTATCTATGGTTAGGGCTGCAAGGATTGATCAAAAGAGTTACCGTAACCCTGAAAGGCAAAGATGAACTGAAAGAACACAGATGGGTCTGTCGCTCCCTCGCGCTCTATCTAAACCAGGAGATGTTATTTAATAATTTCACACCACCATCAAAAAAAGTAGACGAAGTGTTTTTGTTTGGTGGGAAAATCATCTAATGACATCCCCCGCTCTTGGGCTTGGAAATAGTTTCAGACTCTTACTGACTTAAAACCCAACCCGTTCCTTCGTGCCTTCATACCGGGGCTGAGCTATCTTTCGAAACTGACTCTGGCACCAGTAGGCTTCGACCCAGCTGCGCCCCTGCTGACAACTCCTTGAGGCGCGCGGGAACAGTGCGCGCCGTCGAAGGTAGATGAAGGGTAGTGTAACGGATTACACTAAGCTCCCTGACTTGATTTAGGGCCATTGGTCGACTTCTAACAGGGAGACCCGTGGTCCTGGGATGCAAAGAACTTCTGAAAGAACATAGGTGTGATTTTAGTCAGTAAAAGTCTAACTCGCATTCATGCTCCTCCCTAGAGCGAGATAAGTAATTGGATGATTTTCCATCTTAATTTCACTAACACTTAGGAATAAAGCAGTTTTTAATCAGCGAAAAAATTTTAGCAATTTGACCAGCCCCCTTAGCCAAGTTACAACCAGTTTGTGTCGTATTCCGTTCTCTAATCGGTAACGCCTCGGTGACAGCAATTGTAGAAAACGATAAGTTGGTAGCCATGTTGACGCGCCTGTTTGTATAACAAGGGATGTAGCGTTAAACATTGTAGAAACGATTTTGAACGATGTGAAGTTGGCTACGAATTGTCTATTTGTTTATATTGACCACGCGACTTTACGTTGAGATGACGTCATTCCCATACGTTTCATCACTTTTCGACAGCGTTAACGATTGCAGAATGACAACTTGGCTAAGCGTGCAGTACTCACAGAGATTACCTCCTACAAACAAAATAAAAAAACAAAATATATTAGTGTAGATTGACTTATCGATCTTGACTCAGTCATTCTAATTCTGGCACATTCATTCCCACACTTTATAACCTGACTAAAGATATCAACCTCCTTTTAACCCTTGAATTATTTTCTTTCAGCTTCACGTTGATCAAAGCCACCCACCATGCCTGTTCCAAGCACTATGTTCCTGTTCGAAGCCGGCTGGAGACCTGGGCATCGTGACCTGCAACCACGTGCCGATCATGAGGGTACCTGGTACCATCAACAGTTCGAAAGTCTTCATGCTGCAGCTAACTGGCAATCGGATCAGGGATCTGGAACCTCAGTTCTTCCAAGCTACAGGTCAGTTTCTTCATTTCTCCACTGTTTTCTCGGTTAAAGCCGTTGCAAGATCCAAGATTGTTATAGTACATTTTGATACAAGTGCAGAAAGTTTGTCGTTGTCACCAAGGCGGAATTCGCACGAGCCATAGACGGGTGACCGATAACCTGGTCAGGTTCGCGGGAATCCGATGGATACGTGATGCACAGGACCGGTCGTTGTGGCGACGCTTGGGGGAGGCCCATGTCCAACAGTGGACGTCTTTCGGCTGATATGATGATGATGATGATGATAGACGGGTGTGTTATGGAGCCGAGGGCTGCAGTGACAAATTTGCACGTGTATCAAACGACGTCTTTCTATACACTTAGGTACGACTCGTGGTGGTTGATGCGCGCCTAGTGGGGGTTTACGCGGGCCCAACCTAAATGTAATATAATTGTGATGAGGGGGCGCGAGCACGCGCAATTTTCTGCATTAGTGCAGAAAACACTGAATTGCTTGCCATTAAAAGCGGTGGGTTATGAGAGGGTTTTCGAGTAAGTGTATTGAAAAATTATTTCTCTGTAATTTGTCGAGTTTCATTGCCTCGGCGCATTTTTTGGTCGTCACCTCTGTTGATTTTGATTTCCTGAGCTGTCAAGCTTCTTGAAGAAGTCTTTCCAAATAAAATAACCTGTGGAAAAGATTTGAGAATAAATGGAATCGTTTGGTATGAAATGATATTTAACATCAGGATCGTATTGCATACTGCTAAAAACATTAAATATATCCCAAGGCGACGTTTGAAACATTTTATACTCGAGACCACGAGTGGAATATACATATATTATATTGCATTGCATTGATATCATACTGTTAGACTAATATCACTTTATAACGTTTTAGGACGACATGAGCTTGAATATTATTTGTCAGTCATTCTTTTCTTTCTTTTTATTTAAATTTTCTGTATCGGGGGTGCCTTTTATTTATTATTGATAGGCTCGCGTTTGACCACCATCTGACGTGATGGTAAGCGATGATGCGGTCGACGGTAGAGCACGCTTGCCTAGAAGTAACCTGTTCACTCTTGACTTAAGACCATTTGAACTCAAATGCCCAAAAGATCAAGTGCAGAACTAACGGTTTGACGTACTTTCCAAGGGACGAAGGTGCCACATTATCAACTTCCAAACTCTAGGCGGTTATTAAACATTTTCTGACTTAAAGAACAGCAGGTTGCATCTATGCGACCTGGGGTCTTTAAGTCAAGAGCGAATAGGTTACTTCTAGGCAAGCATACTACATTTTTGACCACATCGTCACCACGCCACAATCATGGCGGTAAGTCCCCTCTTTGAGGCGTGGCTGGAAAGACCTCACGGCGTCCTTTCCTTCCGCATGACGCAGGTACTCACCGGACATGGTTCGTTCGGGCGATTCCTGCACTCGATTCATGCGGATGTGACGCCCGGGTGTCGCCACTGTGCGGAACGCCCGGAGGACACGGTGGAGCACACAGTCGAGGTGTGCCCTGCTTGGGCGGAGCATCGCCGTGCCCTCGTGGGGGCGATCGGCGGCGGAGACCTCTCGCGCCGGGCCTTGGTTGAGGCCATGGTCCGGAGCGAGGAGGAGTGGCAGGCGGTCGCCGACTTCTGCGAAGCAGTAATGCTCGCAAAAGGAGGAGGCCGAACGCATCAGGCAACGGCGTTATCGCCGCCGCCGTCGCCGGGATTCTGATCCCGATTTTTGGCCAACGTAGGCGCGGGCTTGCGGACAGTGAGCAATGGGTAGCTCGCTGTCCGGCCGTCCGGTAACTGTCCGGACCAAGCCCAAGTCGTCGACGGCGCGCACTGTTCCCGCGCGCCTCAAGGAGTTGTCAGCAACAGCAGGGACCCAGCCGGGTCGAAGCCTACTGGGGCCAGGGTTATCCGAAAGGGCGCTCGAGCCCCGGTATGAAGGCTAGAAGGAACGGGGTGGGTCTTTTAGTCAGTAAGAGTCTGACACTATCTCCCGCTCCGCCCAAGGGCGGGGGATGTCAATGCATGATTTTTCCCACCATAAAAAAAAAACCACATCGTCTCTTTAAATACCATCAGGCGAGATACTACAGTGATCTAGTTCCGAAACAGAGGCTCAACCCCGGTATGAAAGACAAGAAGGAACGGGGTGGGTTTTTTAGTCAGTAAGAGTCTGACACTATCTTCCGCTCCGCCCAATGGCGGGGAATATATCATCTAGATGATTTTTACCCACCAAAAAAAAAACTGGGGAGACAGTAGTCCAGAAGGAGACTATCAATATTATAAAAGATTGCAGCAAAAAATAACACGATAAAATTTAGAGCCCGCAATAACTTCCACTTTCTAAGAAAATAGACAATAACATTGCTTTAAGAGATAATAGTATACTTTACAACCTACATTATTAGAGTCTAACTTTGTTACACTACCTCTAGGAGGAGCAGCTTCACATAATAGAAATTATGCTGTAAAACTTTCGCTTAAAGTTTAACTACAGAATAAGGAGTAGTAACTAGATCTTACTATTTTGTAAGAATTCACACATGTAGATAGATAAATAGATATACTTTTAGAGGTATGCGGAACAGAGAGTAAAGTCCCACATACCTCCTTTGAAAAGGGAGGATCTTCCGGCCAGACGGGTTTTATGTCTGGTTGGCCCGTGAGATAATTTCGGGCTGTTAGATAGATGGTTAGATATATTCTTTATTGTACATCAAAAATAAAAATTACATTAGGAACTTAAAATTAAAATTAAGGATGTCACAATGGGTGGTCTTATCGCTGTTCTGTATGTTCAAATCGCGTGGAAAACTTTTATTATGAACGCAGGGTTAGTTCTATGTGACGCCATACTTGTCGCTACATACTGTTTATTGAAGACTATAAAAGATTCAGGTACAGTAGTAGCTTTTGTGTTTTGTCTATTTATTTTTCAATGTGCATCAAAGAAATGTTATATTATGTCTAGCTTTGGATGGATTTCACTGACGAGAAAAGATACGCAGGTTGTTCGTGATAAATGCTCACTTTGCACATCATAAAAAAGTATGACGTTTCTCCATTATTGCAATCAATCAAATATCTTTTTGTCTGTAGGATCTATATGTGCACCTATTTAGATATGCAGATACTTCTATAATCAATATTTTTTTCTCAATATGAAAGTGAGCTGTAGCGATTTTTTTTTCTTTCAAATACATATTCAAATCAAAGCAGTTATACCTACTCAAATCCCTACATCTTTTATATTTAATCACAGTTTTGAACGAGGCATTGTCATTTAGAAGCTTTCTACAAATCACAAAAATACTGAAATATTCTTAACCGGATTGACTCCCAAGGGATACCCTACTTCTTTATAACTTCCAAGATTCATTGTCCTACCCCAGAAATAAGGAAAATATGAAAACAAGTACAAATGCCTACTAGATTACGGCGGAAACATGTATATTTAATATCACTGACATAAATTCTCTTACGTCCGTCGCGTCGTGCTGACTGAGCGCCATTTGCAAGTAACACCAGCAAATATTAGGGAAGGTTTGTCTTAATCCTCTACACAGCATTTCATATTGAATAAGTAAACCGTTTGAATATGTCGCACGCTTAATCAAAAGAAGACGTAACTCAAAAAAAGAAAATTTGAAAAGTGAACCTTATGTTTAAAGTATATGTTTTCAAATTCTAATAACCTCTTTTCGAATTAGGTCTCCTTATGATTAAACATGGTGACGTTCAGCCTGATACGCTTATATCCTCCTATTGTGATGAGCGAAGAGTAAGCAGATTTTGAATAAATTAATACTTGCGTTCACAGAGTTTGTTTTGTTAAAAGATTAGCTGTTGTTTTTTAATAATAATAATATAACGTTAGGCTTAAAGTCAATGGTAATAGAAAGAGTTATTATGCTCATTGCGTGACCATATCAGAAATGAAGATATCTGCCGGAGAACCAAAGTTACCGACATAGCTCGCAGAACATGGCCGATGGGGACGAAAGTTTCTGGCTAGAGTGACGAACATGTAACGAAAGACGCAGTGATTTAGGACTCCCGCAAGATGGGTGGACTTAGTGAGGGTCGCAGGATCCGATGGATGTGAGACGCACAGAACCAGTCGTTATGACTACATTTTGGGTGCTATGTCCAAGATAAGGTTTTTAAAGAGTGGTTCAATATCAATGAAAGCGTTTGACAAAAACATGGATGATACATTCGGTGAATTGAGAATTATATTGTTAGTCACCATGTTATAGCCAGGATCATATTAGACAAAAGAATTTCTCTGTTAGGGCTTCTATAGAATCATCATCTTCCTGCCGTCTCATCAACCGTCTCGCTATCACTGACTCTTTTTTCTATCATATCACTCCTTACACAAACCATCAATCTTTTCTTTGACTTCCCTCTCGTTTTCCTTCCATCCATGTGTTTTACTCATACCCATTTTAGTATTATGCATTTCATTTCTCCTCTTCAAATGACTATACCTAGACAAACAATTCTCTTTCAATTTATCAGTCTGCCCCTCTTTAGAATGGCTACAAATTAAAAAAAGTACACTCCAGTATTTGAATTAAAGAATTATGTTAATTAGGTACACAGCCGTAAGATCTTGCTTTCTTTAAATTTTATTTTTACGCATCTTATTATCCACGCCCTCGAGCGTAACAGTTACTATGAGATCTTTTTATCCCTTAACGATAATGTTAATGATGTACTAAACATTAATGTAGGAGCCCCATCTTAAGGAAAGACACTTCAAAGGATTCATATTAATAAACAAAATACCCTGTTAAACAAGATTAGCAATTTAATTAACACTGTCCTTAAAATCCTCTTCGATCGAAGCAGTTATTATTTTTGCTACTGCTTCAAGCTTAGCTCCGGGATCATGGAAATTTCCACTGAAACCATGCGCTTTTCTGACAAAAAGTATCTAGTGTTTTTAGCCTATACTTTTTCATGGCTGGACTAGAAGCCACCTCCAAATTCTTCCAGGTGTAGCGACATCTATGGCGCCACATAAGAACTACGAAGAAAATACAAAATCCTGCATCGCGCTATCAAAGTTCTCCGCGCGATTTGAACATATACGACAGTCCGAAATCATCTACCGGGCAGTCGCCCACCAGACCATAACACCTGTCTGGTCGGAGGATCCTCCCTTTCCAACGGAGGTATGCGGGACTTTACTCTCTGTTCCGCATACCTCCAAACAGGTATTCTTTTCTCGAGATAAGTCGAATTAGTTTTTGGTATAGGCGTCCAGATCGCCAATCTCTTCTTAGGTCAGCATGTCACTTGGCTTTCTGGTTGTGCATTTTTTTCATATTCGAGGTCAGAGATTCCAAAGATTACCTTGCAAAAATTTACCATTATACCTTCGTCAAATGTTAACCAATTTTGATTGTTTTTATTTTTTTGTTGGATATTTTCCGCGGGTCGAAGAAAATAAGTTTTTCGATATTAAATTGCTCAAGAACAGTATATTTATAAGTAGTCTAAACAGTCGAGAATAGAGCTTCTCTATAAGTGAAACACTTTTCGTAATTAGAATCGTATGTTTATACATGGTAATATATGGAATATTACCATGTACAAACATACAATCTAACAGTTCAATAGTATTAGTTAAGATAATCTAACCAAGGTAATTAATTGCAGGCCTGTACCGTCTTGCAATCAACGAGAACCCGCTAGAGAGTATCCATGAAGAGGCGTTCTATGGCCTTGACAATACACTCTGGGAATTGGAACTGCGACAGGACAAATTGACGGCCGTGCCCAGCCGGTCGCTGAGATACTTGCAGAAACTAAGGCTTCTGGATCTGACAGGTGATTTATACTTAGAATTTCTAGTTCAATTTAAATTGTTGGTGTAAATTTTGGACCAGTGTTGGCGCTAGAATTTGTATGATCGAATTCTTATTGGAAATTCTAAACTGGAACAAGATTTGGTCCAAATTGGATGGAGGTTGTAAAAGAAATATTGGTGTATCGAATTTTGTAAATGTGTTTGGGAGATTTTCGGTAATGGGTTTGTGTGATAAATTAACGAACCTCACATGTAAAGATTTATTCGATGTGAACTGAGACGAATTGAGTTACTTACAAAAAGGCTCCCCAGAAGCTCTTTTAAGGATTAGTGCCTTGTGAAGTAGACAGGTGATTTATTACTACTTAGTGAACCTTCTTTGGAGTAGGTTCACTAACCTTTGTAGTTAAGATAGATAGAGATGAAGCCACCTAATAAAAACTCTAATAAAACCTCTGTTATGTGATGTGCTTATTGTAGTTCGGTCACGTTTATTTATTTTACCTTCATATAATCTTCTATGAGCATTGCATTTACAATTATATGAAAAAGGTCTTCGAAGAGTGTTGCACCTAAATACTATACTATAAAGACTAAAATTAATTACCGTCACTATGCTGGCGTGATATGTGTCGATAGTGAATGATGACAAAACACTTAAAATTTTAAACATGAAATTTCAAGTACCTTGTAAACAATTACCTCCATAATTTGAAATAAAAATCTTAAAAAGTGCAAAAACTTCAAAGATTTTTGATAAATAAATTAGAATGTAAAAGATAAAATTGCTTTTTGTTTTATCGACGTTTTAAATAAATTTAGATGTCTGCGGATTTTCGCCACCTGTGAGAACAATACATTACCTCCCATCTCCTTTGTTATCACCAAGACTAATGATTTCCATTCCAACAATTCCAGGAAATGAAATAACAGACATATCGGGTGACAATTGGCGAGGACTAGAGCACACGTTAACGACGTTGATTCTAGCTGACAATTCCATAGCGAATCTGCCTTTAGATGCCTTCTCCAGCTTGCCAATGTTGGAAACCTTAGACCTGCATGGAAACCATCTGTCTGTCATCGACAGTGGCGTGTTTCGGGATGGAATGAGCAGATTGAATAGGGTAAGCTAAATCTTATGATGTAACTATAATTAAGAGCCGGTTGTAGTCACTGAGTATTTTATATATACTGCACTCGGGTCTATGTTGACTTCGTGGCCCCGTTACAGCGGTTTTACTTTTATATAAAAAAAAACTATTTAGGTTTTTGTTTTTTCGACGCTTAGAAAACAAGCTTTATATTTTTTGTAACTTTCAAATATTTCCACGACATAATCTCATAGACATACGTTTGAAATCGTAAATTATGATCAGACTCGCGATTTTGTTTTTACCGAGTCAACTAATTTATATCTTGTTCTGATTTTGGCGCGGCGATTGATGATATAGTCAATTTTAATAAAATAATTTTTCATGGTGTTTTATGTTTGTGGATTTCCAGAGGTTTAAAAAAGTTCAAAATGAGTAGAACCTGGCCTTAAGTTCAGTTCACTCAAGTTTGAATTGACTAAAACCGGTGTCAGAGGCATCGTGTGCAATGTGGCTTTCAATACCCGGTACTAGTGTTGATCCCACCAGCGTGGGCTTCATCCCATAATGGGAAGTGAGGCGTTAACTTCCCTATACGTCTAAGAGAGGCGCGCGTGGAACACTACGCTGTGTTATCTTGGGCCTTGATTGATGAAGTTGCGGACGACCGCGAATCTATCAACTCAAGACCTTTTTAGGGGATCGGAAGCAGGTGTTATCCGTCTTTCTTCGGCGCCCGGTGCACCTGGTGTAGCCTTCTTCCGTAAGACGTCATTCTCGTAAACGGTGTTCATCGCATGATAGCGAAAGGTACGTTTCAGACCATGACTTCTGAAGATCTTAATAAAGGGTCCTGTACACCTCACAGAAAAGTTGAAAGAGGTTAGAAAGGAAATACTTTCCGATTTGTACTACAACGAGTGTCGCCGCTTGTCTCACACCCTTTAACTCCACTACAGACAATAAACCAATACGAACGCGCATTACGCAACTAACAGACCACGCACACTTAGATCGTAAATTTGCTATTGGTAGTTGAACTATGAGCATTGCCCTACTTTGTAGCACGCCTGCCCCGCTCACAAAGTCATTCTAACCTCTTTTATCTGTTGTATTGTACACCTAATCGCCGATGAACGCCTCTGAAGCTGGGTGGCAAATTACAGACCCCATAATAATTAAAAAGTTACCCACCCACTCGAAATAAAAAGTAGAATATCTGTTTAGGTATCGCAGTACCTAATAATTTCGGGGCCTGACTACGTTCAGGACGTATAATTGAATCACGATCCAATTAAAAGGAAAAAAGGGTCAACACTAACTGTTTATTTATTTTAAGCATGTCCAACAGCGAAAGGTCTAATTTAATTGTGAGAACTCTCTTGAAATAAAAAAAGTGTTTCTTTGATTGTAGTTGGCAAAGCAGTAATAGATATTAGTAGCTTTGCCTTTGTGATAGTAGAAAAACATACTCCCGGAATAAAAAGTATCCAATGTGCTATTAGAACAGGCAGTGGCCGAATGGTCGCGAGTATAAACCCAGCCAGGCGCATTACTTTGTGTAATTTATTTCATCATCACCCCAAACGGTGAAGGAAAACATCGTGAGGAAATCGACATGTAGAATCAAAACTTCGAACACATGTGACTTTACCAACCCAATGGGCTCGCGTGGTGGATTACGGCCCTTTCCCTCTCCTAGAGAGGAGGCTTGAGGCTCAGCAGTGGGAACATTGCTTGAGGCTGATTATGCTTCGCTAATAGACAGAACGATTCATGAAGGAGGTTTTGGTGTATAATACATGGATATTACCCTTTCTATCCACTTATGTATCCAAGCCTCTTCATTATAGGGATGATTGATAAACTATTATTTGGAAGTAAGGCGCAATCTCGCTCTTGCCAAGTAAGTTTTTTTGGTGTTACGAGGTGTTAATCCTTAAATATTAGGATCGTTGAGATTGCTCGTTCCAAACAGTAGGCTGCGCTTAGGACCGAGGGAAAGGATGTTCAAAGTTCCGGTAGCCAGCACAAATCTGTTAAAGTTTGCACCTGTGACTCGGGTGGTAAAAATACTCAATAGTGTCTCTCTGCGATTAGATATTTTTTGTTGCGCATTGGTGGAATTCAAGAGGGTGACACTAAGTGTAACTTGTGCCAGTTCTCCAAGGCACTGCTTGAGACTGACCTATCTTGCCTACACTAATGGATATCTGATCAGTTTGTGGGTAGCGTCTCTGAGTACTAGGCTATTTTGTGACTACATTTGTTACCTTGGATTTACACCTGTAAAACAATTGTATGTGTTAATATTAATAAATAAATATACAAATAAATAAGTATTGTAGAGAATGACCAAGAATTTCAAAATTTGTGACGCCCTTGAAAGCTGGAGCGGGTCGCTATTAAGATAATAATTTTCGCTGACTACTAATCTAGATCTCTGGTGCCTGACCTTGGCCTGATTACAGGCTTAAAAGTTACAGAACGTGCCTCCTAACTTTAAAACCCTGATATACATAATTAAGTGGTGATGATATCGGTCATAAGTACTTGTTTTTATAACTTCAGTGAAAAATATATAAATTAGACTAATTACTGAAATACATTAGTGTTAACAGCTAAATATAACCTAATCGTTTTTGTCACGCGTGTTTTTAAAATAGGAGTTACGTATTTCTGGTTTAATTTACTTATAGCTGTCATTTGGAGACCTACATAACTGTAACAGTATCTGCTTTATTTTCTATTGCTTTTAGACACGCAATTGGCTGTTTTTCGCACTAGTGCGGAAAAGTGCGCGAGCTCGTACCCGCCACAATTTATTACATTATAGTATCAAGCTGGTCGCGTGTCAATCCCTGGTCATTTATATTTTCGTAAAGTGTATTGAAAAACGTACTTTGATACACGTGGAAATTTGTTACTGCAGCCCTCAGCTCCATAAAACACTCTCCTACGGTACGGTCGCAATAATAATAAACAAAAATAATAATAATACGTTTATTCAAGATAACCAGGATCCAATATGTTAGTAGTATAAAAAAAAACTTAAAACTATTACATAATACTTACACTGTATTAAATTATTTATTTATTAATTGCTTAAACTACTCGCCCCCTGCCATGTATGCTAATCGTTGTATTAATACTCATGTGAGCATTAATACAACGATTCATGTACAGACAGTCCACTCTACTGGCTATCATACTTAAAACGATGTTACGACTAGCCCGCACTCTGCTCAGCATTGACGCGCATCGCTTGCGCAGAACAGCGTAGAAGCAATCGATGCGCGCCTCTGCAAACATACGAGACGCACGACAGTGACGGGGCAGCCGCAACATCGTCCTAAGCGCATTATTATATTGTACCCGTAATGACAAACTTTCTCTACTTGTATCAAAATGTAGATACTATTTCAATTTCTCCACCTTCTTCAATTTCAGCTTCTTCTCGGAGACAATCAGCTGGCCTACATTCCTTACGAAGAGTTATCGCCGCTGCGTCAGCTGAGGTTCCTGGACCTGTCCAACAACCTGATCAAACAAGTTCCACCGGCGCATGATCTGAATGGAATCAAACTGTCTCTGGATTCTTTGAAGTGAGTTCATAATACAACTGTTTTATCTGTTCTTAATTTTGATATTGGAGTATAATATTCGCAAGATTAGACATTTAAAAAAACCTTTTATTAAACTAAAAAACTGCATTTATTATAACCAGTTTTAAATCTACTATTCTGAGAGATAGTTTTTTTTTTTATTATTGATAGGCTCGCGTTTGACCACCATCTCACCTGATGGTAAGCGATGATGTGGTCGACGATGGAGCATGCTTGCCTAGAAGTAACCTATTTACTCTTGACTTAAAGATCCCTAGGTTGTTGTTGCTTATTTTACGCCGTCAAACTTGAAATGACCCCTATACATTTATTGGCCATTGGGTTATTGAATCCAGATAGGGTAAACGCTACTTACCCTACTTGGGTGACAAAGCAAAAAAAAAGTTTGTATTGTAACCACTTTTTGCTTTGATTGCCATCCTTATGCCTACGAGATAGGAATCAAAATCGGTTGAATGAACAGTGAAAAAGGTTTGTTTAAATGTATAATCTTATAGCGAATAGAATATATTCTGGTGAGTTTCATCTACACAACTTCTATAGTCTATTCGCGTTAAGAATACAGTGATTCATGCAAATAATTGCGTATTGATCTGGGAGTAAATATAATAAAAAATAAAATTAATATACATTAGAATAGAATAGAATAAACTTTGTTGTATACCAAAATGGTAACAAAACTTTTTACAAAAAAAAAGTCTGTTTACGAAGACGATTGCGTATTCACGTTTAGAAATTACTGACTCATTGTTATCATCACTAATGATTTTGGATAAAAATACAGTGCGTTCCTTAATTTTTTTCAGGTTAGACAACAATCTCATCAAGATCCTGTATCCAGGGTCCTTCAAGTACTTCAACGTCTTGAATTCGACGTCTCTGGATGGAAATACGATATACGCGCTGAGAGTAAGTTGATGTTAAGATGGATGACGTGTGACGTTCATCATGCACCTACCATCGCGGCATTTCGTCTGATCACTTAAAAAAAGTTTCGCAAACCAAACCCTTTTAAATATTCGTTTCTAGTGCAAGCAAAAACGAACTTAGCGGTGGTCAGGCGGAAGTGTCTTTGATAGTACCAGTGACTTAATTTTCATACGATTTGTTCGTTGAGTCAAAAACAGCCTTCTATTTTAGCCACTGAGGATGATATCGCAGCGTACCACCCAATAAAAACGAGAACATTACCGGCAAGCGCGTATATTTTCACATAAAACAGTACAGCATTACGTTTTATAACGCAAAGAGGTTCGAACTCGTAAAAAAAACACACCCATGTTTTACTGTATCATTGATCTAACGGGATAAGTTAAAAGCGCAGCTGATGCTCATAAAATCGTGGATTTTCGTCGGAACAACCGTGAGACTGGGGTTTGATCGAAGAACGTAGAACAGTGCAGTGGCGTAGCTAGAGCTGTGCTCTTTTTGAGTTGAATAGACATAAATGACTTCTTTCGCTCTAGGGTTAAGCAGGAAGGCGTGTCAGACTCTTATTGACTAAATCCCACCAAAGTTCCTTCATTTCCCTTTGCGTTTTAGGGTCATGGTAACTCTTTCAAACATGGCTGCAGCCTTAAAATATAACAATGTTACATAATTACAAACTTTTAAAGAATCTGTTTAATCTGCTTGTGTTCCATAAATTCTGGCGAGTGGCCAGAATCAGATTATACGGTAATCCTAACTAATATTATAAATGTGAAAGTGTGGATGTTTGGATTTTTGTTACTATATCACGCAAAAATTTGCGTGTGCGCGGATTTGGATGAAATTTGGCATGCATATAGCCTTTGACATGGTAAGGAACATAGCGATGGTCATACGTTGACAACTCGTAACCCACATTTTTTCGCAAAATGAGTTAAGCACATCAAAAATTTTTAAATTAAGCGCCGAATCTTCCTATTGATAACTCGTAATAAATAAAAAATGTCACTCGAACAATTTGTTCTACAGTTGACAACCCACAAAGAAAAAGTATCAACCTGAGCTCACTAGTGCGCGAGTTACAAGGTGTCAACGCAAAATGCAGTTCGCAATAACAGAATAAGATTAAGCTACCATACTAAACAAATATCGGAACAGCAATAAAAATATCATCAGCTGAGGAAAAACAATTAAATAAGAGGCAGATGAAGGAAAATGCATCTTCTATGTTCTGTGAAAATATGTCATTATTATAGGAGCAAGCTTTTCCGAAGTCAACTCTGATACTCAGACAAGGTCAGGCATCAATTTTTGTTAGATGCATATTAGATTAGCTTTATGATATGTTTTCCAATTCTGATGGCGAATTTGTAACAAAACCTATCATTATTTAGAGTGACGGTTGTGCACCTATCAAAATAGAATGCAGTGGTGGCCGAGTGGTAACGTCCCCGACTTACGAGTTGTAGATTGCGGGTTCGAACCCAGCCAGGCGCATTACTTTGTGTAATTTATTTCATCACCACTTCTCTCAAAACGGTGAAGGAAAACATCGTGAGGAAACCGGCATGTCCCAGAACCAAAAATTCGAAGACATGTGACATTCACCAACACGCACTGGGCCCGCGTGGTGGATTACGGCCAATTCCCTCTCTTAGAGAGGAGGCTTGAGTCCCAACAGTGGGAACATTAAAAAGGCTGGTGATGATGATTAGTAGCTACATGCTCTAGCCAACTTTGGTGCTGTGAATAATGTGGTTATTTACCACTAATGTCTAGAACCTGAGCATAAGCAGATGAAAGTGGATAGCATCATGCTGCCATCGAACGTGGTATAAAAAAATATGACGCTATTTATGTTCCATCTATCACCAATATGCAGACATAACTTGGATATCACGACAAGATCCATACGACAAATTTTAACAAAATCCAAAAGTGATGCGTCATGAAAGTATCAGGCTTGAAAAGAAAAAAGGAGATCCTGTTGTCACAGATCTTGAAAGTTTTATTGTACAAACCAGATAGCAACAAAACTATTCTTTGTTGCCAAGCAGGTCAAGAAATCTTGGTTCTCCTGCGGATATCTTCATTTCCGATGTAATCACGCAAGGAAATTTCAAGCATAATCCTTTCCGTTGCCCTATGGTTGACTTTAAACCTACTGATGAGGCACATTGTCACTGGCAACACACACATACACAGTCATAGACTTTCATCTTGAGACACTGGTATATTGGACAAGAAGATACCGCGCAGTTTCCCAAAAACTACCCAGCCGAGTCGGATTAGACGATTGTTCTCTTTCTAGAAGTTAGACCTACCTAACTGAACGGTCTGTCTCACTCAGGTAAACGTAGTCCAAAACTTCGAGTGTAGTCTCCGATCTTGATAGGAGTGGATGCTACATGGATGTTTACCATGACTTTGGTTTTGTCCATGTTCATTTTATATCCCACTCTTTCGGAAGCTCTACTGAGGTCACCGAGCATTATACTGAGCTCCTCCGTAGGCCTTCCACAACCGATGACCTAGTGAGGGTTGCGGAAATCCGAGGGATGCGAGACGCACATGATTGGCCGTTATTGCGACACTTGGGGGAGGCTTATGTCCAAGAGTGAACGACGACGATTTGGTTGAAATAATGATGATGAGGCCAAGAAATATTAATTTTCCGGTAAACTTTATAAAATTTTAATGACTTGCAAGCTCCTAAAACTGTAATACCTACTGATTATTACTCTTATTTACGATAATTAGTCGCAAATTTAATTGTTTCAATTTAATAAAATAGTGTTTATTTAAATTGACACCTCGCAAGTGTACGTTGACTGCTCGTAACTCGTCAGAAGTGAGGATTTTTTAATATTGTTTCCTCGCAACTGTTTGTATATTGAATAATTAATAAAAAATCTATGTGG
Organism: Mythimna albipuncta; assembly: GCA_929112965.1. Lineage (NCBI taxonomy): Eukaryota > Metazoa > Arthropoda > Insecta > Lepidoptera > Noctuidae > Mythimna > Mythimna albipuncta. The sequence goes on from OV815969.1 coordinate 18,820,274, forward strand.
GTATTTATTTTCTTCAATTATATCAATAGATAACTTGATTTTCTACCAACTACTTTTTTATTTCATTTTTTTTTAATTTAATTTCGAAATTATACAGTTTTTTCCCTCTCCTGTAAAATTCTATACATTACAGTTACGTGCTGTCAACCTATGACCATCGATAGGCTACTTTTCATCCCGGAAAAACATCTTATTCCTACGGGAAAGTCGCCAGCCAGTTTAGAGTGCGATAACCGAAGTACACGCGGACGAAGTAGTTAGTTAGAAGACAGCTAGTTTTAAATAATTAAATTGCCATAAACAATATGGCTTTTTATAGAGACTATAACTTTTAGTTTTACGATAGCGAACCTACAAAGGTTAACAATGTCACAACTTTACCTTTCCAGGAAGATGCCTTCAGAAACGCCAAGATCAAGACGCTCTCGCTCCGTGACTGTAGTCTGTCAGAACTGTCTCCAGCTTCCTTCGCTGGGTTGGAGAACAGTCTGCAAAGCCTGGACCTGTCTGAGAATAACCTTACCATGATATCCAAGTTCATGCTGAACAAGCTGGATTCGTTGAGGTTCTTGAACCTTAGAGAGAATAAGGTTGGTTTTGAATGACACGTTTTTTTTTAATTTGATTTATAAGTGCTTGACTGCGATCCCACCCGATGGTAAGCAGAGATATAATCGTTGATGGCGAGGTGCACTAGTTTATTAAGAGCCTATTCACTCTTGCCTTGAAGATACCTTAATTATAATCGGACGGGAAGACCGCAGCAGGTAAATTGTTCCAGTCCTTCAATGTACGTGGTATAAACGACGAGACAAAACGATTGGTTTGGACCGTAGGTGTGATAACAGAAGCCGTATTTTGGTGAATCATCCAGTCCATTATTTTTCCAGTGCAAGATCAAAGAAGACAGCTGATGCATTTCTTTTCTTGATGTTATAATTAGAGCATTAAATTAATTTCAGTTCGTACGTTTGTCCACATTGTTATCGTTTTTTTTTAAGTTTCTACCCCTTGGCTTTAGAAATTTTACTAAAAAGACAATTCTAAATTAATTTTAATGCTATGTCAATCAAAACTAGTCAATTTATTCTATAGGAGTTTTTTACAAGCAACTGGAAGCGTAACGTTTCGTATCACGTGCAGTGGAAGCCCCGTCATGTTTTTTTTTGGTGAATTCTAACCAATAAAATCGTTGCCTAAATATATTTTTCTTTAAATTCCAGGTTGACGTAAACCTCCTGACTTCGACCACACCGTCGGACTACGTGCAGACGTCGTTCAATAACTTCCAATACAAGCTGTTCTTCCTGGACATCAGCAGCGCCAGCTCCATTGAAATGAACTTGCAAGATTTTAGAAGGTTCGTCTTTTTGCATTTGTTCCTATAGTTTTTAAAACATTGGAATCTGGATGTAGCGTACAGTCATTGTTATTATCTTGATTTTTATGGATCTTCAAAGTATTAAATTATTACAATTGTATCATCTTTCACAAAATGTACAGTTGCCATCACAGATCTTGAGCGCTCGGCATCAGAGTGGGGATCGCTTTGCGCATTCCATACATTGGCGAGCCAATCGTCTTCGTTGTTAGATACATGCAGCAACGCAGGGAACGAATTAGGAGTGACGTCTATGACGCGATGGCGCGGCGAGCCAATTACTGACACTCCCCACCCACGCGTCTCACTTTGCACCACTAAAGAGACCGAATATTTGACTTCTGCGCAACCGCTCAAGATCCGTGATATCAACTGTATCAAAGGTTTCTTTATTATTACTTACGAATCTAAGGCGAAAAAATTCACATTAGCAGATGGGGCAGGGCTCTTTGCGCAATCTATTAAAATAAAAATTTCATGAAAATGCTATTTTAGGCATAACAATATTTTTACTTCTCTCTGCTTTGCTCTGCTCTCAAAATGGTGGAGAAAAACATCGTGAGTAGTGGCATGTCTTGGAACAACAAAATTCGAAGTCCTGTGACATCTATCAACCTGCCCTGAACCCGCTTAGTTGATTACAGCCATTTTCCTCTCCTGGAGAAGAGGCCAGCAGTAGGTACATTATAACACTGATTAAAATATTTCCTGAGCAAGACGAAAATATGCATATTTAAGATGAGAGAAAGGGATAGGTAGCTACATTGTATGAATCTGACAGCTGTCACCCGCACCATCCTATAGCAATTATAGTATGTTATCTTATTTCTTCTTCTCGTTTGCAGAATGAGATCCCTCCGCTACTTATCAGTAAGCAAGCTCCTCCGACAAAGTATAAGGACGGAAGACTTCCAAGAATTCGGCGTAGAACTTGAAGACCTGAAGATCTTCGGCAGCACGGTGACGAGGATCGAGTCCAGTGCCTTCCAACATGTTAGAACTATCAAAACTCTTGATATGTCCGAGAATAATATCGAGTTTATTGATCCATTCGCTTTTGCTGAGGTTAGTATCAATATTATGTTTTAATTTTTTTTTTACGGAAAGCGGATAGCTAAAAAAATATGTAGGAAACTAGTTTCCCCTAAGCCAAACCAGTTCTCCCTACATGCGTGGAGATTCGTGGTGCTCCTATTTCTGCCCCCCTAGCCAAGTTACAACCGTTTCGCTTGTGTCGAACGCTTCGAGTTGACCTTGCCGCCAATTCTTTTGTTCTGACCACGTGACTGAGCGTTGAGACGACGTCATTCTCGTACATTTGAAGCTTTCTACAAGCGTTAACTATTGCAAATTAGCAATTTGGCTAGGGGTACTGAGTAGTTATAAAATCCTTTATAGTCAGCTTTTAGGATAGCTATAAAATTTTAGAATCCTTCGCTCGCTCGGTCATCAAAATTGAGCACGCGGTTAAAAAGCATCTTTGCACTCTTGTCTTGTTTAACACATAACTATTTCATAGCTCTATATCTAAGAGACAAGGTAAAACGTCGAGTTTTTATTAAAATGAGACCTTTTAGCTCTTCTCTAAGTCGGAGAGTTATTTTAATAGTTTTAATCATTATCGTTGTGTAACTACAGACCTGTTCTTACCGCTGACATATATTTTTCTATCTTACTATCCGATACTAAACTACGAACATTGCAAAAAAAAATTTCGTAGGCTGTCACCTTAATCAAGAAGTGTAATACCGACTCTCTATCTACAAATAAGGTCTAATATGGGTGGGGCCCTGGAGCAGTGGTGCCCAAGTGGTAATGGCCCCGACTTACGAGCTGTAGGTCGCGGGTTCAAACCCAGCCAGGCGCATTACTTTGTGTAATTTATTTCATCACCACTGCTCTCAAAACGGTAAAGGAAAACATCGTAATGAAACCGGCATGTCATAGAACCAAAAATTCGAAGACATGTAACATTCACCAACTCGCACTGGGCCCGCGTGGTGGTTTACGGCCCATTCCCTCTCCTAGAGAGGAGGCTTGAGCCCCAACAGTGGGAACATTAAAAAGGCTGGTGATGATGGGTGGGCCCTGTACCATTTATTCTAAAAAAACGGGTGGGTATATTAAAAAGTGTATTTACATGATTTTTTTGCTTCATTCCAGTTACACAGCCTAACAACACTTAAAATGGCCAACGGTCTAGCAGACAACGTAAAGATCCTACCATTCGAACCGCTAAAGGCTCTCATAGAGCTGCAGTACTTGGACTTCAGCAATAACAAGCTGCGAAATGTGCCCGATACGTCCTTCCACTTCTTGTACAAGTTGAAACAGCTAAATTTACAGGATAACTATATTGATCATTTCTCTAAAGGGACCTTGCAGGTATGTCTATTCTATTTTTAAACTAATAAGCGTAATAACCATAGGTCGGAAATAGATATAGACTGTTAATAAAATAATGTTTTTAAGCCCAAAGGTGTCTTTAATATCGTGCAGATTTCATCACGCATGCGAGAATGCCCCGCATGCAGATTTCATAATGCAAAAAAAATTCGCTTCCTGCTTGCGTTATCCACGCATTACAATAAATACTTGTATGAAATAGACATTTGAGCAGGTTACGCATGCGTGATCTAAACCACACCATATTAAAAACACGTAGAATTTTTAACAGCAAGCTTATCATGAAACTCCGTCCCCGTCACTCTCCTCACTCCTCTTGCTTCGCCCAGAGCGGTAGCTTTTGGTGATTTAAAAAAAAGTATATGACGAAATAAATGACATTATGGCCAGTGCGTCCCAGTTATTTAAACACCTTTAAAAGCATGCGGAAAAAGGTCCACAAGTCTCCGTTGAAAAGAAAGGATCCTCTGACCAAACGGATGTTATGTCTGGTTCAGTCTACACAATAGTTGATTTCAGGCTGTTGTATATTATGTTGTTCTAATCGCACGGAGAACTCTAATACCGCGATGCAGTATTTCGAAGTTTTAGTTCCTTTGTGGCAAAATAGATGTCGCTACACACCTACAAACACTGACATAACAGATCAGCAACTTGATATTGAATGGATGAATGAAATAGAGGTCCTGCAGTTTACTTTCAACTATTTTCTTCTTTCAGGGTGATATCCACGGCCAGCTAGAAAGCATCTGCCTAAACCTCAATCAAATCAGACAAATAGTCCAGCACGCGTTTGTAGGACTGAAAGAACTGCAAGAGGTTCTGATAGAAGACAACATGATTGAGCTGATACAACGGAGGGCTTTCACGAGCCTTGACAATTTGAAGACCATCAACCTTAAAGGAAACAGGATCAATGAAATTAGTGAAGAGGCCTTCCAGAATATACCTGCTCTTACAGAGTAAGTAAACATTGAAATTATTGGTTAATTACTTCAGCCTTTGGCTTTTCGCTTAAAACCGCGTTCTCGGTAATGTCTTGACAATTTCTCCTTCCACCAGCTTTCAAAGGTTTCTAATTTACTTAGTGTGTAACATTCTGTCTCTGTTAGTCTCGAGTTGGCCGGCGTCGCATAGATTATATCATTATACTAGTTTTAATAGACAACCTAGACAACCGAGTTGTCTATGGTTCAAGTCAGTTATGCCCGGTCCACAAATGACTTGACAGGGAAACTAATTTTTTTTTTGTTTTTATTTTTTGTGCCTATTTGTTTGTCTATTCGGGCAGGATAAACATGTTTTCTTTCTTTTCTTCTTTCTAATATTGAAGGGATTTGAAAAATTCTTTCTATCAGCAAATTAAGATAGTCAAGTTTTATAAAAAAAAATCGAGTTAACTACCCAAGCAAGAAGACTGGTTTTAGACGGTGCCGGAGAAGAATTTCTGTAAGGTCTTGGACCTTGACCTTTGTTCAGCAGTGGGACAGTAATAGCTTAGGGGAAAACTACCAATTATGTGTGTACAATTTATTATTTGTCAATAAGAACCTCCGTTTTATTCCAGGCTGGACATATCATTCAACCAACTCGACACGTTTAAATTCTCGATATTCGACCAAGTTGGATCGGCCACTGCTCTGAAAGTGAACGCGTCGTACAACAGAATCATTACATTGACAGATTCCAACGCTCCAAGTTTCTTTACATCGAACTTCTACCCACCTCCCAAAGCTCAAAGTAAGTTTTTATCATCTTTTTTTGTGTTTATTTATCTCAGGATCTTGGACCTTTGGAAGGTATACGAAGTGCTGAAGACAACTCGCGGAGGCCCCTTCCAAACGGCCTCTGCGAGTTGGCTACACTTTTAATGGAACATGGCACTAACCCACGATAATCCCAGTAAGCGCTAAATAATGCCTTGATCACACGTACCGAGTAAACGGGCGAGACAGTGCTCTCGGCCGAATACTCGGTACGTATAAACAAAGCGCCGAGTGCTCGGCCGAGCGCTTATCTCTACAACTCGCTTACATCGCTGTCTGGGCCAAGCAACATTTTACTGTCTCGCCCTTTTACTCGGTACGTGTGATCAAGACATTAGTGCGGGTGTACTAACATAGTGCGTAATGTCATCCCTCGGTTGATAATAATAATAATTTATTCAACATAAACCTTGAATTACAAAGTTCCTAGAAATTATTTATACAGGCGCTTATAATAATTAAGGTCATTTTTTAACGCCCTGACTCCTAAACTAGGTACCGCCAAAGACACTTCCGCCTGACCACCGCTAAGTTCATTTTTGCTCGCACTCGAAGCGAAAACTTAAAAGGGATTGGTTTGGCGCCAAGCTGGCGAAAATGTTTTTAAGTAATCAGGCAGAAATGACCGCGATGGTACATGCCATGCATGCTGTAGCTTAGAAGTCAGATGTTGAAAAACGATGGCGTCATATAGAAAATCACTATGTGTTTGAGAAACTTAAGTGGACTGGTTACCAATCATCTTTTATTTATATTTATGGTGTTATTGTTGTTTACATCTCTTTTACTCTATTTAAGTTTTTCTTTCTTTCTTTCTTTACTAACTCTATCATTAATCTCCTCTACTTCTCTGTCATATCATTTCGGATGTCAAGACTTTTCATCAAACATCAGTATGTATGAAAGTATGCTCTACTTTATTTTCTTACAATACAATATATTTATTTATAATTTATTATTTGTAGATCTTATTTTTTGTAATGTTTGTTTATTTCTTGAGATATTATTTTATTTTTCTTTTATATATGCTTCTACTAATATTTGTTTTGCTTTCTACTCTTCGCTTTTTGCACAGGTTTCACTGATACCGAGGAAGATTTTGTATTGACTCAAGGTGACCCATATAACAATGCTTTTAATAATATATAATATATTTTATTATGATTTAATATATTATTATTGTAAGAAAACTGAATTGTAATGAAATTATTTTTTTTTAGGTCTTGGGACGGTCTCGGTAAACATCAGAGTTTTGGATTTCTCACATAATAATATAACATACATCGCACCGTACTATTTCAGGTAAGTTATATTCATAGGTACTAAAATATGCAACACAAAATATTGCTTTCACTGCATACATATTGAAATAATGTCGTGTAAAGTACCAGTATCTACAAAAGACTTGCTTCCATATTTTAAACCTAACAGCCATAAATAGTACATTTAGTTACGATTGGAAAAACTTTGTCATTGCGATCGAGGTGAAATTCGCCCGAGCCGCAGACCCCTAAGGATAAGGAGCTGCTACTGAACACATTGAAAGAATGTCGTGTAAAGTACGATTACAAAAGACCTGCTTCTAAATTTTAAACCTAACAGCGATGAATATGAATAGTATATTTTGATACACGTGGAGAAAGTTTGTGATTGTGACCGAGGCGAAATTCGCCCGAGCCGTAGGCGAGAGTGTTATGGAGCCGACTGCTGTAATGACAATTTTTCACGTGTATCAAACGTCATTTTTGATACATTTACGAAAAAATAAGTAAATGGGGTCTGTACGATTTCTAGTGAGGGTTGCATGTTGCCCAGTCTGTTACGATTAATACAATAAATTATAGCTGGGGTGAGCTCGTGCATTTTTGCGCACTTGAGCGGAAAACAGTAAATTGCGTGCCTGAAAGCGATAGGGATAGAGCAGGTTTTCTAGTACCTAAGCGTATTGCAGAATATTGGATGATTTTGTTGGTACGGTTGGTACAGTGGTTGATTTAGCAATTGACTACTGCGCTGCGTGTCGCGGATTTGTTTCCTGGTCGGAGAAAATAAATATATGGCATATAGACATTGGCTCTGGGTTTGAGTGACTTGTATTTGTGAGTTTAAATTCCTAGTGTTGCGGCAACGTAAGTATATTAAACAAGCTTAAACAAAAATGTTTCCATACATTTCAGGCATGCAGATTTAACACTAACAGAACTCCATCTGTCACACAATTTGTTAAGGAACATAACGCGCGAAGTGTTCGGTTCTATGCACATGCTGCAGTACCTCGACCTGTCGCATAACTATATATATCATATGGAATATGACTGCTTCAAGAGAGTCAAGAATTTACAGGTGGGTGTTCAAGATTTGTCGTAAAACTTTCTAACGCTTACAACCAAATAGAATTAATGTTGTAAACAAGGAAATTGTCGGCCATATTCTCGCTTACGAACAAACGCGAGCTTATCTACAATCATAAAAAAACTGACTTCTTTTTACTAGCATAGCACTACATGTCTCTAAAAATCTAAACTGCCTTCTAAATTACTGAGTCAGCTACAATTATCGAGCGTTTGAATGACACTTAGCCACTAGTAATCATCTACGTAAGTCACTTTCTGGGCGGTTATAAAAAAAAATAACCACAAAGGCTAAAGCGGGAGCTCCGCTCTGTTCAGCTCCCGCCTTAGCCTTCCCACTCAACCTGTCCGTGTCGGAGATCCCTACAATTCCGAACTCGCTTTGCTCGCTCTTGAACTAAGACTATTTAGTTGATGTTGTTAGTTTATTAGTGGTTATCTCATTTTCCCGTAGCTTGAGTATAAAATGAGAAGTTTGATCAAATGGCCAATAAAGAAATGTGTAGCTTGACTTATGTACCTAATATATTAATAAAAAATAGTAGGTTCAAACTGACTTTTTTAGAAAATAAATTCTAATCAATCTAATAAAATTTTCAATAATTTCAGATAATCAATTTATCTCATAACTACTTAATAGACCTGCCAGTTGAAATATTCCATGACATGCCATCTTTAACATCGGTGGATTTATCGAACAACCATATCAAGAATTTGGCAGACAATCTGATTCCATCACCAGCTCTAGAAAGGTAAGATTAATGTTCAGGAGTAAGAATTTTTCCCTTCAAAAGTAAAAATATGGCCATAGCGTTAGTCTCTTTTAACCAAAAAGAGCGATAGAGAATGCTTCTGAATGAAGCTAAACTAAAAATTATTAGTATCATATATTATGAGCATTATTTAGTCAAGGAAATGGTAGATATAGTCAAACATTCCATTTTGTTGAACCTGCAGGCTTACTCTCCAAATTAATTTCAATTTCAATCTAAAGTCAATCCGATTGCAATGTCAATATTGACGTTACGTGATTTGGTACTCTTGAAAACAATATTGTCAACATATACGATTTCACTTAGTTCTCAAAATGGTCACGTAATTTTGAACCAATTTGGCGCTAGCATTGAATTCAAGGGTACGAAACGTCACAATATTAATGTCGACCGATCGGAATTGAACTCAAGAGTAAGCCTGCTGGTCAAATTGCCTCAAAATCATCTAATTCTGATTGTGCATGTTGTCAACTAATTTATTGACGTTCATTTATTGACATTCTTAATTTCAAAAACAGAATTAAAGACAAAAAGCTGTCTTGAATCGACGTCTATCGTGTTCCTTTACCTTTTCTGGAACAGTTCATTGATGGTTTTTCGGGTACCTTCGATATATTGGAGTTATTAGAAAAAGGTCAACGTACTTTATTTTAAATTTATTTGGTGCCTTGTTTAGTAGTTCTACAAGAATATCTTGTAACCAACTATAAAGCTGAACTTAAGTTACATCTTAACGCTTAAATTAGCTGCGGCTTACATATTAACCAAATGTTTTCATCCTTAGGTTAGATCTGTCGAACAATCAACTGTCAAGAGTTCCGACAAACAGCTTATCACCAGCAGCATCTGCTAATTTAGTAGAATTGGACTTAAGTGGCAACACCATTCCCGCCGTCGCTCTAGGAGACTTGGTCCAGAGATTCCGGGTAAATAAAAATACGATAGAGTTACTAAAAAAATCCCTTTGCATCCGTTTGAAGTTTTTGAGAACTAACCGCTCGAGAAATGGAATCAGCATTTGATCTGCAACATGTAAAGTTAAAACGTTTGAATTTTGTATTTCTTGAGTAATTTATTACTAATGAAGTATCTATTTGGTGAACATGATCAACTCATCATGATGAAGCGTGCTTAATGCGCTTACGTCGTATCATATAAACGTAAGTATGTATAGCAAAATACCGGGTTGAAATCTTGAAGGTTTGTTTTTGGTAAATTTATTATGTTTTGTAAAAAGTCTTAAAACGAAAGTTGTTGTATATAATGTTAGTACGAGTTATACAGTCCTTGTTAGTATAGCGAGGTTAGTCAGTGTTTTACAAAAAACCCTTGATAATCATACAACCGTTATCACATGATTATGACGTTATTTCACTTCTTACTCTAGATATTTTGAAAATACAGATATCTGGTGGATATTATATAGATTTCTATTGAATTCAAAACTTAAATATCAAAATAAAAAAAATGTGTAAATCTAAATAAAAAATAATATTATAATAAATAATATTTTCTTAATTTTTTATGCACCTGCCATTTTGTCTCTGCACTACCCTAGGTTGACTGGTAGAGAATGCCTAAGGTATTAAGTCCGCCTTTGTATCTTTTTTTGCATGAAGGTTAAATAAATAAATAAATACCGCTGAAAAACTGCTATTTTGCCTAAACTTTAACTTTTCATAATGTAGTAAATCGAAGAATTAAGAAAAATATTTTAAATGAAACTTGCATATTCATCGAAATTCCAAATAAGTATTGAAGTTTTGTGAAATGACCAATGTTACAATGACAGACGGAAGTGTTAAGTATATTATTTGCACCGGTCAGGCAAGCTGGGCGGATAACTAGTCTTCTATAACTCGATGTGCCATCTAAAAACAGAAGAGAATACGAAAAATAAAATAAATAAAAAACAAATAATAAATGATATTATATTTAATTTAAACTATACTCTGTTCAAAATAACATTAGAAATTTATGGAAACCATTTATTGTTATCCGTTCAACCGATTTTGACTTCTATGTATTACGTTGGTGGCATGACAAATGACGGCTGCAGTAAATAGTTGGTATTGTAACCACTTTTTAACTTTTAATGCCATCCTTATGCCTACGAAATAGAAGTTAAAATCGGTTGAACAGACAATAAAAAAGGTTTCTTTAAATTTCTAATCTTAACGCGAATAGGGTATATAGATGAAGACGATTGGTTGATCATGTTTCCACTATTTTATTCTAACAGAGTTTTACCGTAGTTATCGCCAGTGTGTGTGTATGCTAAATGCTAATGTGTTGTCCTATCATGCATGTGTCGCCAGAACCAGGAACAAACGGGTGAATACTGGCCCGAGGAGCCCGACTACAGTGACGAATACATGTACCACACGGCTAGGCGAGATCACACGAGAGTGTTCCACCAAAAAAAACAATACCCGCAGAATATTTTGTACAAGGTAGATGGTAATTTAGATGTTCATGCCATTACTAACTTTGTAGTTATCGTACTAAAACACTTTTTTGCACTGTCTCTTCTTTCTATCTTTTAGTTTTGGTTTTCATGGTAATTCTTCTGTCATTTTACTTTGAGTTGGGGTTTGTATCTCATCGATTTTTGTTTTCAGCTTTATAGGCTTATTACACTATCTGATTTTCAGGAACTTTAGGAACTTAGCCAGTTTAGGAACAGGAAGCGAAGTTTATTTATTTATTTATTTATTTATTTATTTATTTATTTATTTATTTATTTATTTAGGATCTCCAACAAAGGATGTACACAATATTTGTATCTTATAATATTAGTGGTTCCAGTATCTTTTTGGTGTACTCCTTCACTTATAGGAGACCACAGCATGCAAAAAAATAATTTAAGCAATTAAGCTAACAAAAGTACAATTTTAAATTAAATTTACAAAATAATACAATAGAAATATGATATAAAGTAATAAGGAATGAAAATTATTTGAATAATAATAATTAAATTAGAATTCTATTAACAAGGAATAATACAATAAATTAATTAAATTAAATTAAATCTTGTAATTTTTTTTTATAATTTGTCAGTGACTCGCAGATGTCTAAGTTTGTAGTTTTAGCCAACGAGTTATATTGCCTACAAAGCCTTGGCACAGCGGCGTAATGACCGAGGTTGGTTTTAGACCCAGGGATACAAAACAATTCGTAGGTGTTATGTCTGGGGATACGAAACGGTATTTTTATAGCCAATGAGCTCAAGAGTTCGTTACAGTCTATAACTCCACTAAAGATTTTGTGGAGGATGATGCAGTCCTGCTTCTTCCTACGATTGGTTAGCGTATCTATATGATAATGTTTCAGCCTGTCGGCGTAACTACTAAATTTTTTAGCTAACTGATCATTGTAACAGAGATGGTAAAGGAACCGTTTTTGAACACTCTCTAATCGCTTGGAGTAGACCTCGTAATGCAGATTCCAAACCACAGAACTGTATTCCAAGATTGGACGAACCAAGGTGTTGAAGAGTTGTTATTTTTGTAGCTGGTCTTTTAAAATCCTTGCTATTTCGTAGTACAAATCCTAGTGTCCTGAAAGATCTTGACACAATATTCAGGATGTGTACATTGTATTTAAGCGCATGATCAATTTGAACTCCTAGGTCGCGTATATTGTTCACATTCTTCACTTCAACGCCATCTATGTAGTATTTATTCTCTACCACTTTTTTGTTACGAGTGAACTGGATGTAATGACACTTACCGATGTTTAAAAGCATCTTGTTTTGTTTACACCATGTTGAAAGTCGGTCAAGATCATCTTGTAGCATTTTAGTGTCTGATTTAGTCTCAATTGGCCTCATAAACTTTAAATCATCGGCAAACAAATAGAAACTGGAGTGTTTGAAGCACTCAGTTACGTCGTTGATAAAAACGTTAAAAAGAATTGGTCCCAAATGCGATCCTTGAGGTATCCCGGAGGTAGCCAAATAACTATCGGAAGAGTGACCGAAGTGAAGTTGTTAGCTAGTACAATAAATCGGATCCAATCTGTTCTCGACCGATGACCTGGACTCCAAATCTGCTATTTTTATAAATTCCTCATTCCAACACGATACCATTATCATTTTGCTAAAAGTTTGTAATCTGCTATTTTATAATGATCGATCATTGATCGGTCAATGGTCTCGTAGTAGAATTGTGGTAGAATGACTCTAGCGAGCTTATTCATTAAACCCCAAGCGAACGCCGGCGTTCGCGCACCTATTGTCTTTCTATTGTGTCTGTAATTTACACGATTGCAAGGTTAAAAGCACTAACTGCGCAGTAACATCGTAATGGTAGGTTCAAAGGAACTGTTAAAATTTTTGCAGATTACCACCGCATACGCCAGATATTCATTTGTCATTATGTAGGAGATTACCAAAACTTGTCAAAATCAACAATTATTATATTATTATAGCAGACTTGAGGCCCTGGTCAGAGTCGCGAGAATTCGATTGATGCGTGACGCAGAGGACCGGTCGTTGTGGCGACGATTAGGGGAGGCCTACGTCCAATAGTGGACGTCTGTCGGCCGTTGTGATGAATCTGTTCTAACTGCGATTACACTTTCCGATTTCCTAAATTGGTTTCCTAAAAATTGGATAGTGTAATAAACACATATGTCATGAAATATATTCGGCATGTTATTTTGTTTTCGATTTCTACTTTTCAGTTACAGAAAAGTCAGTTACTTTGGCCTTGTATAACTTTGACCCAAGCTCGTTGACCAATAGAAACACAGCAATCAATGCATCCTGTGTTGTTATTGGTTAATAAGGTTGGGTCAAAGTTATGTCTTTGGGCCAAAGTATGCCAGCTTTACTGTATTGCCTGAGATTGTTCACTATTAGTCGAATCATTTTTAATTTATTATCTATATTTAACCTCTCAGGCATCAGTGTACCAAATACGGTACACCTACTAGCTAACTTAACCAAATAAGTAAACGTAAACCGTTACAGAGTTGTACCAAATTTGGTACACTTATGCCTGATCAGAATCTGTTCTCTCATGATTTTTAGGACAATTTTTAAATTATCTTATATATTTTTTAGTCTTTAGCATGGCTGGATTTGTCAAACAACCATCTTGTGCGTATAGAAGGTGGTTCCTTCTCAGCGTTGCCTAGACTCCGCTGGTTGGACCTAAGTAATAATTCGCCTTTCAACTCTGGTGACCGAGGAACCACAGTTTTCAAAGGACTGGAGAGAAGACTGTCTCATTTGGGATTGAGGAATGTCAGCTTGATTTCAGTAAGTTTTTAAATAAAGATATAAATATAATATAATAATATTTCACAACTATCACACAACGCCGTCTAACCTCAAGCTAAGCAGAGCTTGTGTTATGAGTACTAGACAACTGATAAACATACTTATATATTTCTAAATACATACATATTATAGATTAATTACACCCAGATACAAAACAAATGATCATGCTCATCACATAAACATTTGTCCTGGGTGGGAATCGAACCCACGACCTTCGGCATAGCAGTCAGGGCCACTAACCATTAGACCAACAGGCCAGTCAAAAATATATACTAAGGACTGTGCATACTCTTAAGCGTCTTTAATTGGTCCAATGAGTGTTTTTGCCTCATATTCGCAAGGGCCGTATGTTTATTACTGGATGCCCCAACTTGTTTACTGGGACTGAAGAGCTTGCTTCTATCAGAAAGAGCTACAGACTACATGAAGCATTGTGGAGTATGGTCGTGAATATGCGACCCTGGTAGAATAAACAAGTGTTTGTTGGATACATCTGATGAATAGTACAATTCACGAATGATGGCGGTAACGTGTTTTAGGAACCAAATGGCGACAGTGCGTATGCGAGAAGAGTGTAGTATGCGCGAATGTTCGCAAAGGCTAACTTCACGGCCGCCATCATTCGTGAATTGTACTGTAGGTCGTTAAAAGTTTAAACAGTATTGTTTGCATTGCCATCTTAAAAGAGCCCAACCCGTGATATTTACAACCACTCTTACAAGATTACATTACACATCTTTCTTTAGATATTTTGGAAACATATATCTCGTGTATCTAGCTTTCTATTGAAAACAAAACATACATTTATTTGAATCTACTACAGACGTCTGAAAATCTGCACAAAAATAACGTCACTGTTAGTGCGTTTACAAACGGATCACACGAAGGTGAGCCAAAATCGATTTTATCGTGACTCGGAACGCAGTGCAAAGAATATACAGATACAAAGTTATACGTTCACATCAATATACTCAGGGATACTAGTCCTATAAAATAATGTTTATAGTGATACAAGCTTAAATTTTTTCCACATTACTTCAAAAACTGAGGTCTATAAAAAGTTATTTAATTCTTAAAAAAACCGGCCAAGTGCGAGTCGGACTCGCCCATGAAGGGTTCCGTAGCAGCAAGTAGCATAATATAAAAGTTCTTGTAATGTATTGTAACTTTGATCGATGTTTTAATAATAGTGTATTTTTTTCGGTTTATGACGCATTAAAAAAAAACTACTTACTGGATTTCGTTCAAACCAATTTTCGTTGGTAGTTTTTATAGTAATGTACATCATATATTTTTTTTAGTTTTATCATTCTCTTATCTTAGAAGTTAGAGGGGGGGGGACACACATTTTACCACTTTGGAAGTGTCTCTCGCGCAAACTATTCAGTTTAGAAAAAAATGATATTAGAAACCTCAGTATCATTTTTGAAGACCTATCTATAGATACCCCACACGCATGGGTTTGATGAAAAAAAAATTTTTGAGTTTCAGTTCTATGTATGGGGACCCCCAAAATTTATTGCTTTTTTTCTATTTTTGTGTAAAAATCTTAATGCGGTTCACAGAATACATCTCCTTACAAAGTTTCAACAGTATAGCTCTTATAGTTTCGGAAAAAAGTGGCTGTGACATACGGACGGACAGACAGACAGACAGACAGACAGACATGACGAATCTATAAGGGTTCCGTTTTTTGCCATTTGGCTACGGAACCCTAAAAATCAAGTCAATTATGCTCTTTCAGTCTGTATAAGTCAGATTAGTGTTCAATTCTTTAAAATTTTAGCCCATGCTTCATACATTTTTGAACGTCTCCATTACGTGAATTCTGGCCCTTCTAAACTTTAAATCTCTTTTCAGGTGCCTTCGATGTCGTTATCGAAACTGAAGAGTCTGGACTTGTCATACAATAATCTACCTTCGATACCTCCTGATACAACGGCCAATCTGACGCGTCTTAGAGCGTTGGATTTATCTTACAACGATCTCACCGCTGTGCCTGTGGTAAGTGACTAAACTTGGCGTTCATCTTTTGTTACCAGTATTTACAGATCTACCTTTTGTTTGAGGCGGGAAATCATGAGATGACTTCTCTCGCTCTAGGGTAGAAAGAGAGAACGTATCAGATTTTTACTGACCAAAACCCACCAGTGCCCTTTTGTTAGGACTGCGGTAACTCTTTAAAAAAATCCCGTATCCCTAGCGTGTATCAGCTCTGCTGAGCTCCACGGTTTTGTTGAAACGGAACAATTTGCCTGCTGCGGTCTTCCCGTCCGATTATAATTTAGGTGTCTTCTAGGCTAGTGCGCCTCACCATTAACGATTGCATCACTGCTTACCATCAGCTGGGATCGCAGTCAAGCACATGTTTAAATCATTTTAAAAAAAATCTGCGTGCGTGAAACACTTCGCGCTGTCGACGACTCCGATTCGATCCTTATCGGTCCTCCGGATGGCTCCCCGGAGGCCGGGGATTGTCCTACAACTCCACACGATGCACGGAGCGTCCCCTGTAATGAAAGAACATTTTTTTTGCTTCCTTTTTTCTCCTGCTATCTGCCCCCCTATTTTTTCTTTCTGGCCTTTCGCAAGTTTCTTTTTTATATATTTGTTTTTTTTTTTCTGGAGAAAAGATGAACCCTCTCTTATTTCCCTCTCTTTGTTTTAATTTTTTATGTCTTATGATCGGCTAATTTGAATTTGTTTCAGGCAACGCATTCACTGAGTGATTTACGCTGGTTGTCTTTGTCTGGTAATCCTATCACTGCCTTGATGAACACAAGTCTTTACGGAGTATCGCCTCGCCTTGAATATCTGGATGTGACCCGTCTAAGGCTGAGAATACTTGAGGTAAGTTTTCATTACGAACACTGATAGTAAATTTTCTGGTGAAATTCAACATACTATACACCTGGAGCCTAAAATTTAGAGGTCTTAAGGTCTAGAGTGATTAGATTACTTCTAGGCAAGCTTGCTCCATCGTCGACCACATCATCGCTTAGCATCACCTGAGATAGTGGTCAAACGGAAACTCATCAACAATATTTAAAAAAAAAATACATGACGCAGACTGTTTTAAAATTACAATAAAATTTAAAATACAATTTATAGAGGTCGGCAAGCGGTACAAACTGTGTCATGCTAAATAAAATTAGTTGAACAAGAGCGATCCTCAGACCAGACATGACATGTGTCGTGTCTGGACCGGGCATCTACCCGATAACTGTTTTCGGACTGATGTATATGTTCTAATGAAGAAAAAGCTCTGATACCGCCATGTAAAATTTTGTCCTATAAATGTCGCTATAATTCCACGGTAAATGTTGTTTATCTTTTTTTTTTCTGTGATATCATCATTACATATTCCCATCACTTCAGTAAAGCTTCACCATTTAATCTACAGATTCATGTCTTTACTTTCAGCATGGAGTCTTCAGCAAAATGTATGGACTAAGAACATTAAAAATAACAGCATATTCAAGTGTGAGAGACTTCAACGTACCGAAGATGTTGTCTTACAACGCTGGCTTAGAAAACCTCTTGATAGAAACCGATTATGATGGAGTGGAATTTGGAAAGGAGATGTATGGAGCGTTGCCTCTTAAACTTGATAATATCACTATCACTGGGAGATACCTGAGGTATCTGACACAGTATTTACTAAGTGTAAGTAAATATTTTTTTCATGCTTCTAGGTACGTAATTTACTGTTTTCTTACCAGTGCGGAAAAGTTCGTCAGCTCGCCCTTGCTATAAAGTATTACATGTATCGTATTAGGCTGATCGCCGCGCATTTCTCACGAGTCAAATCAAATCAAAATCAAATCAAATCAATCAACCACCTTGGTTGCGATGACAAAGTATCTTCACTTGTATTAAAATGTACTTATTTTTGCTATACATTCTGTCAGGGTCTACTATTTCCATATTTTGCAAGCCCGCGGTTCCTTCTTCCAGTTCTGGCAAAATCTGCCTAGTTCGTCCCGCCAAATCCTTCGTGGTTACCGCTACCACGTCTCACTGTCTCAGGGCACCAACTCCGTGCAACTTTGACCCACTTTTTGTCGGGCGTGCGGCAGGCTGATTTTGCCAGAACTGGAAGAAGGAACCGCGGGCTTGCGAACTATGGAAGTAGTATAGGGAGGGCTTTGCCCAGGAATAGGACAGAATGTATAGCAAAAATAAGTACACATACAAGCTACATCACAAACGAAAAACACACAATGGCACAATTTTTTCAATCCACAAATTTTCACGACTTTTATGTCGAATCGAAGCTATGTACATGTTGGACCCTATGCAAGCATATTCACAGGATTATTCGTTCTAACTTAAAAAAATAACACCTTTAAACGTTTTCAGGGAGTCCAATCCAAAGTCCTCCGCCTAACAGTCGTCAACACAAGCGTCGAAGAGTTAGCGAGCGAAGTGTTCTGGAAGCCAGGCCGTGTCACCAACTTAACCTTGGACCTAAGGGATAACTACATCACGAGGGTACCGAACCCTTCGCATAAGGCATGGCCAAGAGTCCCGCACACCGTGTTCCTGCAAGATATTCTGGTTGCTGGCAACCCCCTGGCCTGTGATTGCGGGATTGGGTAAGTGAATTTGTATTTTTGACGTTTAATATACACTAGCTTTTGCCCGCAGCTTCACCGGCGTACGTAAAATATAGCCTATGTCACTCAAGAATAAAGCAGCTTTCTAGTTGTGAAAAAAATTCAGTAATCGGACTAGTACTTTATGAGATTACCTCCTACAAACAAAAAAAAAAAACATAAAAAAAGCTTTACCTCTTTGTAATATTAGTGCAGGTAAATCTATTCAGGAACTTCCTGTTAGATTCTGTGATATCTGATTCTAGTTTGACAAACATTTGATGGGGACTCGGAACAATATATATAATTCGAAATATATAACTTCACACGATAATTATGTTCATTTTAAAATCAGTCTTTGTTTTAAATATTTAACCATATTTAAAAGACTGATTTTACTTTCGTTTGTCAAACTGAAGAAAATGGAAGTATTTTACGGCACTTCGTCACTTGAGAATCTCATCAACACTTACGACATTTATAAAGATGAGCATATCTTCAAAACTACCCCGCACAATTTTAACAGATATTTCGCACAAACGTGTGTCCAAAACGGCAATAAAGTGTTTTTCGGAGTCATTCAAGTTGTACATACATATAAACAATCGACCTTCGAGGGGTTAAAACATATGTAAAGTCGAAAAACCAAAAGGAAGAAAAAAGAAGAATATACAATAATCAACATTATTTTTACTTACAGATGGATAAAAGCATGGGATCGTAAAAGAAGGCAGTATCTCTGCGAAAGCCCATTCAAGTGCATCTCGACGCGTGACGATGTTAGATTTGCGACGTGCCCGACGTATGACAACAGAACTTTTGCTGACGTGAGTTGGTTTCATATATTACATAAGATTATTTCTAACTCCAGTATAAGTTGTAAATTTGGCACATAGGTAGTGTACTTTGTGTACAAGTATAGTTTACCTTTAAATTTTTACCAAAAAATAACTTTGTGTAAAATTGCAAATACGGCGAGTTTTTCAAATCCGTTTAATTTCAAGTAAGTTTGGCACCTTTCGATTCTGCTGAAAGGGAAAACTGTCAAGTAACGCAAGTAACAGAAAAAGGATGCACATTTCGAAATGTGATCTCACCGTTATTAGGTTACGTGTGTATGAAAGAGATAGCGAAATATTCCCACCATGCTCCTAAGCACTCTTCCTCATAGCAATTATTGAAATTCTAAATGCTCCAATTTTGATGCTGTTTTCAGACATTAATTTCATTTTTTAAATATTGCAGCAAATTAGCACAGGCAAATATCCAGTTAATGTTTCATCATGAAGGTCCATTTCACTGATTAATTTTTTTTTTTCAGGTTCTGACGATAGATCTGGATTGTGAATGGAATAAAGGATTCTTACGATCACCCAACTTCTACATAGTCGTAGGCATGTCCATCCTTATGTGCCTCTGGATATGAGGATTGTTTTGGCTACTTGGGGTATACGAGGAATTCAACCTGATTTTGGCAAGAATGTATAATTCTAGCACTTAGAGGCCTCACTCAAGACATTCTCGTATAATTATTAGGAAGAAAACAATTTTTGTACAGAATTAAATTCTGATGCTTACCAACTTTTCGATATTTTGAAACATAGAACTATTATAGTATACAAAATCGAAGATGATTTTTATAGTTCACCTAAAAAAATATGTAAATAAAATCAAATGCAATTGTTAAGAACCATAAAAATCTTCATCGATCAAGAAGATATCCAGAAGGGAGTGAGATAGCATTGACATGTTTTTTCATACTGCACCTGTTTGGCCTACATACTCGAGTCTTGGTCTGGGGTGATCCTGAATAGCCAAATCCTAGTTAGTGTTAGTGAAACGGAAGTATATGCTTTAAGACTTGAAGTCAGGACGTGACGCTGGAGACGGAGAACAAGTGACTTTTGTATACTTAAGTGATTGCGATAATTCTAGTGAAGCCTACTAAAATGTGATTTATCGTTTTAAAAATGGAAAGCAGATATGTGATCTCAGCAGAATCGTTGGATATGTTACCGTAACTTCATAATTTTTTAATATATCACAGTTTGCGTTTCCCCAAAAATCTGTTTTGCGTGTGTAGATTTAAGATTTTGCTTTTTAAATTTCACGCATTTCGTGCACTGCCTTACATTACGAATTTTCTGTGATTATTGTCCAGAATCTATGTCCAACTTGTATGGTGCGTCTGATCTTACACGATATTGTTAAGAGCCACGTGTGGAAGTGCACTTAATGTGTTTTAGAAGTTGCATTTACGTCGATTAAGATAAGTTCACACGAAAGCAATGACTTAATTATGATCGTCTAAGTAGACTGCATTCGCTCGAATGGTATATGTGTTCGTCCATTATTAAGAGTAATAATATTATTTATAGATGTATTCATTTTTGTAATAGGTGACTTTAGGTGTAGACTAATCAGATCATTTATAAAGATTTCCTTATATTAAATATCTTTAACATTTTCTTCATTGTCATTTCTTTCATAATATGTAGTAGTTGTTTTAGAATCGTCGATTCGATGATTTTAAATTGTAACAAATTCTTGTACAAATAAAGTTTCGAAATCATCTTTCATAACGCCTATATTCAGAGTCAGTATCTTCAATAAGAAAGCTTGATCCTGTTCTATTTACTCTTTAATATTTTTCATTGTTTAGCTCTTTACAAAGTCTATCTGTTATTGTTGGATAAACATATTTTATTACATATTATGTATAAATAAATGTGTCATTAGCTGTTACTGTATCGGAGCATGCTGTAATATATACATCATTGTACGTATATACTAGGATTTTATCGACTGAATTTAAGTGTTTCGGAGCTATATCGCTGGTTATTGTAAGAAATGTTGTTTATGATGTCCAATGTGGCTTGTTTTTATTATTGCATCGCTTCACATTTTTGTCACGTTATCATTTATCTACTAATACTTTAGACATGCACGCTAGCAATAGTTTAGTCGGTTGAGAGATGCATGTTTCTCATAGCTTTCTTATACATTTCTATAAATGAGTGAGTTAAATTGAATACCTCTTCTTCAGTGGTCCAGTGTGTGCTGTCAGGCCTATTGTTGACTTTTGTTTTCAATGCCATTTCACGGTGCACTCAATTCTGTTATCAACTTCAATGTATCATTCACCAAACAATTCTTTAGTCTCACACTGTTGGCGTTCATTTTGGTATTGAAAACAAAGGGATGTCGTTGAATCAATGAATATATTTTGTGATATATATTACTCTAATCCTTCTATTTTTGATAAAGCCTACAATGAATATTGCTGAACTAAACGGGAATTGTATAGCTGATTAAAATTGTCATTATAAAAATAAATAAAAGTTTACCGCTTCTCTTTTAAAGTAGAACAGATCGCGACGTCAATTGTTACATTACTTACATAACATATTTTTCTTCGATGGTACTAAATGGAATCTTGTATTTTATTCGAATAATAGCTTGCTTGACTTTTATGATGTAGTTAAATAGTGGCCAGGCATCATGTGATTTTTGACCAATGGTAGCTAAAAGCATTCTTAAATGGTTGGTTATTTTTACCCTTATTTGAACAGCCTTACATAAAACGACCGTGACAAAAAATTACCCTAGTAATTTAGAAAATAATTTAAAAAATATGTGAAACGGAATATACATAATATTATTAATTAAGTATATGGTTATTGCTTCATTATCTTTTGTCCGGTTTTACAACGGCTCACAGAATAGACGAAAGAGGTTAGAATGGCCTTGGGGGCGGGGCAGGCGTCCCACAAAGTAGGGCAATGCTCACAGTTCAACTACCAATAGTAAACTTGTGATCTAAGTGTGCGTGGTTCGTTAGTTGCGTAATGCGTGTTCGTATTGGTTTATGGCCTGTAGTGGAGTTAAAGGGTGTGAGAGAAGCGGCGACACTCGTTTTAGTACGAATCGGAAAGTATTTCCTTTCTAACCTCTTTTATCTATTCTGTGCAACGGCTCAATGTAATATTTGCTAAGACTCAAGTTCGTTGCTTCTTAGTGCCATCTGTAGCAAAAAAAAACTCGAATATTACGAGACACTACAAATTACTTATTAATAACTCTTCTGCAAGGTCCATTGTGATAGAAATAGCTAGTGCCAATATTACAAAAAAAAAAATAGTCTTTAAATTACGAATACATTTTTGAAATGTACTTTTTATTTTGCGATTGGAATCGTGAGATGGAAATTACGAATGCTCTGTTGAGTCTTGTGTAAAAGTGGCAGAATTGAGTTGAGTAGATGCAAAATTAACATTTTACTGCCTACGTCTGATAAGTCCGACAAACACTCGCATTAATCCCGCCAGCGTCCCAAATCCACGACCAAATACTCCTTCTTCTCAGCTCTACTGTCACCTATGGGAATTGCATAGCAAAACGAGATGGAGTACCCAGTCGCGAACCCGACCCAGGCGAATAGCATATGAAACATCGTAGGACCAATTCGACGCAAGTGGTTAAAAGGTTAAGCAATAAGTGTGACTAATGCTTAACTTGATTGTTGCGCGATAATTAGTCGATTTAATATTGCATGAAAATCAAGCAAGGTAATGAATTTTCATACGACTTCGTCGAACTATTGTGCAACAGTTAAGTTGTGGGATTTACTTATCCCAAAGCCTTAGTTAAAAAACTTATAAATCTGCCAGTATTATCTGGTTTGCATAGCTATAGAAGAAAATAAATAATCCAACAATAAAATGTATTTTTTTTTTTCAAATTATTTTATTAATATATTGATAGGCTCTTGATTGATCACTATCTCATGGCAAGCGACAATGTGGTCGACGATAAAACACGCTTGCCTAGAAGTAACTTTTAATATAAAAAATATATATTTAAAAATACTTATTAATAAATGGTCCAATCGTAAAATAAAAATTATAAAAAGCAACTGCTTTATTAAGTTCTCAATACGGTTTTAAATCCATTTGCTGTAAATAAAGTATGTTTTAAAATATTTTAACTATTGAAAATATCGAGAAACCTAACGCATCGCTATTTCAGTGAATTTAAATGTTATCATTTCAAGGAATGTTGGACGAAGGAATGTTTTTGTCTTCACTACTTAAAAAATAGTGTGAAATAAAAATAAGTAATCATTGAATTATTAGCGTATTAAAATAAATTATTGCGTAAATAATATAAATATTGTATTGTTTTATTTCTCTCCTCTTTTTTTCGTGAGAAATCATCAAACGACTTCTCCTGCTCTGGGTGGAGCGAGAGGAAGCGTCAGACTTTTATTGACTGAAGTCAACCTGTGTTCCTTCAGTTGGCCTTTACGAGGACCACAGCAACTCTTTGGAACTATCCATAACCCCAGTAGGTACTCATGTTGGAATGACGACAGCGACTGTCGCAACCGAGTGCTGGGCACGACATAATTATGACAGTAAGTCCCCTCTGAGGAGTGGTTAGAAAGACAACACGGCGCCCTTACCTTCCGAATGACGCAGGTCCTCATTTGACATGGTCAGTTCGGGAGGTTCTAGCACGGGATTCGTGCGGAAGAAACGCCCGGGTGTAACATTGGGTGGACCGCCCGGAGGATACGGTGGAACATACGGTAGAGATGTGCCCCGCCTGGGCAG
This sequence comes from Mythimna albipuncta, assembly GCA_929112965.1. Classification (NCBI taxonomy): domain Eukaryota; kingdom Metazoa; phylum Arthropoda; class Insecta; order Lepidoptera; family Noctuidae; genus Mythimna; species Mythimna albipuncta. Next base: position 18,844,451 of record OV815969.1, read on the forward strand.
AGTCCAACCGTGTCCTCGTGGAGGCGCTCGGCGGGAGCGATCTCTCGTGCCGGTCCTTGGTACAGGCCATGGTCCGGAGCGAGGAGGAGTGGCAGGCGGTTGCCTCCTTCTACAAAGCAGTAATTCTAGCAAAGGAGGCGGCCGCACGCGAAAGGGAATGGCCCTCGTACCCTAGCTGCCGGAATTCCGATCCCGATTTTCGGCCACCGTAGGCGCGGGCTTTCGGACGGCAAGCAATGGGTAGCTCACTGTCCGACCGTCCGTTAACCGTCCGGACCGAGCCCAAGTCATAGACGGTGCGTAGTGTTCCACGCACGCCTCAAGAAGTTGTCAGCAACCATAGGGCCGCCCAGTAGAGTCGAAGCTTATTGGGGCCATAGGTGATGCGAAAGAGATCCCCGGGACCCTGGAACAATGACAAATATGGAACAGATTTTAGTCAATAAGCCTGACACACCCTCCCGTGCGCCCAAGGGCGGGAGATGTCATTCAGAGATTTTTCCATCTAAAAAAAAAACCTTGGCAGGTATCAGCCATTACTGGCTCCGTAAATTTTGCTGATAACATCTTTGCACACAATGCGTCATCAAATTAGGGTTGGGCTTGGTTTTTACTGGGTGGGACGGCCGGACGCAGACGGTCCGCATTCCTCTTCCTACGGTCAACAAGAATCGATCTGCAACTCTGATGGCCGGGGGGGAGGGTTGCGGGAACTCGATGGATTCGTAACGCATAGGACCGGTTGTTCTAGTGACGCTTGGGAGAGGTCATATCCGGCTGTGGAACAGCTAAATGACAAAAACGATGATGAGTAAAAAAAAGTAAAGTCAAATTTCAAAACCCTTAATCAAGTTCTCGCAAAGCTTTCTCCGAGCATCATTATCTTTAATACTCGTTTCCTGTGGCTTTTTCTATAGGCGCCTATACATAATATATTATCCTCTTATTCCAAAGGCCAAAACAAAAGGTCGCGCCCTCTGATGGCAGTCTCTTTGTGGTAATCTACTACAATGGCAGTAATTGAATCAAGCTCCCTGCCGCGAACAATATTAGATGAAACATGAATGGGATAACGGAGCAAAGTAATGTTGTTTCTTAATATATTATTTATTAAGGGTGTAATAATATTATTATTCTTATGTGGAAATGACGGCACGGGAGAAGTAGGAGTTTGAAAGGACGTCTTTTGCCAAGCAGTAGGATAGTATCAGCTAGAAAAAAATGGAAATGAAGTTTTTAATTTTGTTAATAGCACATATCTCTCAGGATCACTTCGTTTATGTTGCAAAAAACATGCATTTCGACCTCTCAAGGGAATATAAATTTATAGTAGCTTTTGCTTTTGCCGCGCGACTTTTCTCCCGCTCTTCCCTACTCCACCCTACTATATCCTACTCTACCCTACCCTACCCTACTCTACCTTACTCTACCCTACCCTATCCTATTCTACCCTACTCTACACTACTCTACTCTACTCTACTATACCCTACTCTACCCTACCAAACTTCACATAAACCATCTACTAAATAATCCGAACAAAGCCTAAACATTTGCTTTGGATAGGTTGGGCTCACCTTCTTGAGTTATAAAATTACAACGAAAAGTGGCATTGATTTTTATATATATAGATTATCAGTTGACCTAGAATCCTGAAATTTAGCATGAAGCAAGAAAGGTCTCATAGCACAAGTATATGAAAAAAACTGAAATCAATAAATTTGTTGTTACGTCACAAAAAAAATAAACATATTTTGCGATTAGGAAAAATCTTCGAGACTCCATTCAAGAATCGAACTATTTACATGTATTTTGTACAGAACCCTCAGTGCGCGACTCCGACTCGCACTTAACCGTTTGTGTGATAGTTCACTTATTCTTTTTCTCATCAAATTTTGTTAAGAAAGGAACTAAGTACTTAGATATAAAAGCGACGACGTGGGCTGTGGGAAGTGGTCGCTCACAATGGGCCTCATCAGAAGACTTAGTCACCCAAAGAGCGATGGAAAGGGCTATGCTCGGAGTTTCCTTACGTAATCGAGTCAGAAATGAAGATATCCCCAGGAGAACCAAGGTTGCCGACATAGCACGAAGAATCGCCAAACTTAAGTGGCAATGGGCAGGGCACATTGCTCGCAGAACGGATGGCCGTTGGGCTGAAAAGTTCTGGAGTGGCGACCGCGTACCGGAAAACGCAGCGTTGGAAGGCCTCCTACATGGTGGTCCGATGACCTGGTGAAGGTTGCGGGAGTCCGATGGATGCGGGGCGCACAGGATCGTGCATTGTGGCGATACTTGGGGGAGACCATGTCCAACAGTGGACGTCTGTCGGCATCAACACACAGCTCAAAGCAATGAACGAATTGCGCTGAAATTCAGCACGTAGGTAGATACATAGGCTAACACTTCCTAAGGTGAGGTAATAGTAGGGTTCCAAAATTTCTAAGGAGAAAGCTACTTCCACGCAAGTACAGAAATAATAAAATGCGAGGTGGTTCAAGAAAGAAAGAGTTGCGAATGAATGAATGCGTTTATTCCGTAACACATTTATTCTACGCTACGTAATAATTAGACTTAAAAATATTATAGTCTTAGTTAATTAAGATATAATATATTTTCATAAATGATAAATTGTTTTACTTTCATAGGCATTGCACTAAAAGCTACACTCGTTGGAAAAAGCTGTTTGTCTTCTCGGACTGACTCATTATCATCACACACAACGCAAACTAGATATTCCTCGTCCATCTCTCATAGCATATAAACATCGGCCTTATAATATTTTTACTACTGGGACCTTCTCTCTATGAGAGGGGGTCTAGGCTGTAATCCACCACAAGAGCCCAATACGGGTTGGTAGAGATTTCAGACGTTTTCGAATTTTTGGTCCAAAGACAGGTCGGTTTTCTCATGATGACCTTAAGTGTAACTCGTAGTTACCACTGGGCTGGATCTCTGCTTTAGCATCGTCTGCGTGTGGATTGAGTGTTCTTTTTTAAAAGTTCATTATATTTATACGAAATCAAGAAACGATTTAGGAAACAATTGTGATAACTTCATGGTGAAGATAAAATAATTGTGAAATCGATGGGAAAAAAGTAATGGGCCATTAACTGGATCAATCAATCTCTTGATTTCGATCCAAAAATCCAGCTTTACATCGTAGTGCCTATAGCATTCGCCATTTTTCTTTTTTTCTGTTTTATCTTTCCTCGCCTCACTTTTCTGTTTTGTTTTTCCTTTCTTAAATGTTTTGGATCCTTTGCCTGGCCCAGTCTTTTGCCATGGCAACGCTATCTGCTAAATTGTGTTATTGGACTTTTATGTGAATAGGTGACAGGGCTTGTAGAGTAAGATAGAAGGGAGATAGGTCTTCGGAGAGACGCCGCACAAACACAGAAGATCGTAACGGGCCAAGTGCTGATTCTTGAATAGAACCTGTGGAGATTGTAGAAACCTCCGCCAACCTGCTCTTTAAAGATCTTGATGGATTATGACTACATACTTAAGTTTTATCTTTCAAAATTTCTTCAAGTTCCTCTGATAACCAAATAAATTAAAAATTATATTTCATGCGTTACATAATAGTCCATATAAATTGTTATTAGTAAAATGTTTAGTCGCTTTGTATATAGATTGCAAGATCTTAAGTCAAAAAAAAACTGTAGATAAATTGAAATCGCTAAAACATTGTTCATAGGGATCAATGAGTATGAAGAGCTTCTTCATGGTCGACTGCCATCAATGAATGATTTGATTCAGTGATAGCAGTCTAAAAATGATAAGATTGCTCACAAGTTACCCTTCCCCCTGCATTTTAATATATCATACTGCCATAAATTATGCCATAACACGGTTCATTACTATTTTCTCTCCCGGAGCAACGTAGAGTATGAAATCAATCTTCGATGGTCCAGTGTCATACCACAGCTTACATTCTATAGCTAATGACAAACCCATGGTAAACTCTGATATTTGTATTGCAACCAAAGGAGAGTTCTTGTGAACGTCGAGCGGAAACATCCCCGCGTCAAACCCTGGAGGATCAGGGTAATACTTTATCTTTCCAATATGTTCTTTATCATAAGAGTGGTACCCGTTACACTGCAACCAAAGTTTCGTGCTGTCTGTTTTCATCCAAGCTTGAACTTCTGGAGGCACCGAATTTGCAATCGTTGAGTTAGAAAGCAGGGGTTTGCCTGCCCAGTTAAATTGTTTATTGATTCTTACAATCACACAAGGTTGTTCTCCATAACCATATGGATACTCTCCACATGGTCCCAAACTACTAACTTCTCTTTTTCGTCTGTTGCTCGAAAGGAACTTGTCAATTGCCTGAATGTATTTCTCATAGTCATCCTTCGCTCCGTTTCTGTACCAAATCAATGGGACATTGCCTTCAGCTGTCGGTGTTGCTGTTAATCCTATACCATGTTCCGGGTATGTAAGCAATTGAAGCTTCAAATTTTCATATTTATTAAAATCGACGACTTTCTTTATTATTACCAAAGATATATAAAGACATACGAGCGTGAACGTGAGAAGAAATATTAGATATATAATCGAATAAGCTAAGATTTGGACCCAACTTAAGGGGGTTCTAAAAAGAATTTCTCCTGTTTCCCGATTGTATATAGCTTTTGAAAAGCTCTGCCAACAAGATTCGGGTTCTTGTAAGCCAGTTCCTGGGTCGAGAGATGTTGTAGGTAAGGAAAGTGGCAGAGATGGACGTATCTGCTTAGGTGGCGGCTTTGGTGGTGGCAGCTTTTGTCGAAGTGGATTACCACCACCACCGGGCGGCGGTGGTGGTGGTGGTGATGATGGTCCCACTCGCAATAGTGGCGGCGGACGATCTTCCATATAACCAGGAGACGTGTACCGTATTTTTTAAAGACTAAACCTTATAAAATACGCGACTATAGTTGTCAAAACTGAATTTTACTGACAATTTAAATTGCCAAATTCACTATGGTTACGATATCGTGATCTTTGTGTGAAGAATAAGTTTGGTATCGAAAGTTTTTAATCGGTTGCACAGACCTCTATTTATGATATAAGTCATTGATCGGTAGGTACATCGGTAGGTACGGCTCTTTATGGTGACTATAGTCATTAAATGTAATTTAGAACATTACACAGAGAGAACTACATTAGACGTGCCCACGTGGGCGTCATCACACGTGGGCGACGCCTGAATCGTACGTAGCGTCGCGTCACGTGGCGTAGATCTAATGTAGCTCTACAAGTCTATTTGCAATTAGCTTTTGCCAGCGGCTTCGCTCGCGTTAAATTCGGGGTAACACGGTTCCCCTTTCTGTGGGGCGTTAGTGAACTCCCCTTAGCGAACTCCACTAGGTGTGACGTAACCTACGACAAACTTATTATTTGCAAGTTGGTACAGTAATCGGGTGGAATATTATTATTTTTTATTTTATTTATTTATTTTTTTATTTATTTATTTATTGAGACAAACACAGATACAATTACATACAAATCTTAAGAAATTACACTAGGAGTTACATTGACAGGTTATCGATGGGTCCCAAACTAGGCATAGCCTGTATCTTGGTGACCCAATAGTTATGCAGAATTAGCCAGATGATCTAGCCTGCGTTACGTATACATTTTCATTATTACAATTTAGAATATAAATAGAGAGAGAAAAAAGAATTTTTTTTTTATATTATTATTTATATAGAATTAATTTAAATTTTTTATATAGAATTTAAAAATAAATAATAAAATAAAATTCTATATATATTTTTTACATAGAATTAATTTATTATATTATTATTTGTGAGAAATTGATTCCGTTCTTGACAAAGAGGCTCACGTTACATAGTCTTAAGCTTCTAATAAACCTTAATAATAATCTACAGTCGACATACAACCAAATTCTACTTTCAGACTAAAATCTTCACTAGGTAGTCATATAAACATATATAGTTTGTTTTTATGTTTGTTTGTAGGAGGTAATCTCTGAAAGTGCGGGTCCGAATGCGTGATTTTTTCATCGATAGAAAGCTGTTTATAGCCTATGTCACTCAGGAATTAAGCCGCGAGCAAAAGCTAGCAAAAAATATATATTTTAAAGCTTATAAGCTAGTAAAATATAAATATTATATTTTATATTTTACTAGCATTTGCCTGCAGCTTCGCCTATATCACTCAGGAATAACACAGTTTTCTATTAATGAAAAATATTTAGCAATCGGACCAGTACTTTCTTTCTTTACAAACAAAAATTATAAAAACAAAAAAAAAACGATCTCTTTATTAAAAATATTAGTGGAGATGTAAACGGGCGAAGCCGCAGGCAAAAGCAAGTAATAAATATACCTACTTTAGATTGCCAACGTCATCAACGCCCATTTATTCCAAATGGACCTCATTATCCCGGCGAATGAAATACATATTTCTTTCCGCACAAGAGCAATGTAATAAAAAACTTTGGCGTGAGTTTCAATAGCCGTTTCCAAGTTAGGTGGTTTGTTGAGCCAATAGTTAGCGTGAAAAACTCATTGTTTACGAGAAAAGTTGTTTGTAAAAAGTGTGAATGTCTTAAGTTTTTCTTTGTTAGAGATGTCCTGTTTTTCTAAGAATCCCTCTTGGGGAAACTAAAAATTGTCTGTTGTGTTTTTGTCGTTCTTAGCACAATAAATGGATAACAAATTTAATGCAAGGTGTTATTGGCTTCTCTCCTAGAGAGGAAGTTTGATTCCCAGCAGTGGGAACATAAATTGGCTGACTATGCTATGCCATGCATTGTAATATGCTATGCTAGTAATCGTGTAAGCTAAAAAATAATCAGGTAGGTTCGCAATCAAGCCCTAGTCAATTAAAAAAAACTGAACATATGAGTTCCTCGTCTGTATCACTTATACGGGCAAATTATTCTTTAGAAAATTTTAAAACCATTCTGCAATAACTTCAAAATCATCATTAATTAACCTAATACTAGCTTCAAAAATATGCTCGATTTAAAACATGCTGAAATCATTAACATAACAACACACAAATTCTCATTGTTAATTAAATACAAAATAAAATTGTCAATTAATATCTTTGTCCAATAAAAAATCTGCAATACTGTAAACTGTAATACACTTTGTGAACTAAAAAGTTCCTCAGTCTTTTTTTTTTTAATAATGACACGTTATAGTCTTTCCAACTACTGGGTATTTTATTATATATAACCGGTGCCATGCAGCAGACACTCCTACGCATCTGTGTTGTTTTATCACTCTGGATACACAGCTTACTCTTGTCACGCCTATTCCGTGGGAATACAAAAGACATTCGTGCGAAGCGATCCGGGTTTAATTTGACAAATGTTGCCATTTCCAAAATGTATATGCATGGTAGTTAAAGGAATGTTTTAACGTTTTACCACCAAGCAAGCGATAGTACAATAGCGGAGGGGAGTGGGATCAGGCTGCGGGGGTGCTTGATATATTGTGTCATACAGACGTAGACCAGGTATGTATAGCAAAATACAGAGTTGAAGTGTGTTAGATAGAACAACGAAATTTTGAAGGTCTGTTTTTGGTAAATATTTTAGGTACGTTTTTAAAAAAATCATAGAACAAAAGTTATTGTTTATGATGTTAATAACACAGTCCTGCAGGGTTGTTAGTGCTTTACAAATAACACTTATGATACAGACGAAAGTCACAAATGAAGGGTTATTATTAACTGACATAACTTTTTGTCATCATCTGAAGTTGGTCGAGATTAAATTGCCTGGATTAGTCCTACGTTAAGTAGGTTTAGGTCTAATTCCCTCAACAAGACCTAGGTAATTATATTAATTAAATTGTGTGACACTGACCTAGTGTCTGATGGAAACAAACCCATAACCTACGCCATTTACACGCACGCGTATAAAGATTAATATCAACTGCACCTACACAATATCGTTAAGTGTTTGAGTTGGAAACATCAATATACTCGTAGAATGCAATAAAGTAGCTACATACGGGCAACTCTGGCCACTTATAGTTAGTTGCCTCATTTAGATGTTTTTAGCACGTTGACAGCGGCACTCATTTTTGTACTATTTCCATTCTTACTGAAAATTATTATTTTGGCGGTAAAGAGCTTATTAGATTTTATAATGTTTAAGAAACTGAAAGCTTTTTTGGCCAAATTAAAAGACAACATAAAATTTTATTTCTATAGTGCTGCACGTGCACAGGGTCAAAGTAACCCGTATTATATCTAGTCGATACACCATTGCTTAAATGTTAATGAGACATAATAATAATAATATTCCACAACTATCACACAACGCCGTCTAGCCTCAAACTAAGCAGAGCTTGTGTTATGAGTACCAGACAACTGATAAACTTACTTATATATTTCTAAATACATACCTACATATATAAATAATTACAATTAATTGTGTGATGAGCATAATCATCTGTTCAGTTCTGGGTGTAATTTATCTATAGTATGGTTGTATTTAGAAATATATAAGTATGTTTATCAGTTGTCTAGTACCCATAACACAAGCTCTGCTTAGCTTGGGACTAGACGGCGTTGTGTGATAGTTGTGGAATATTATATTATATTATTACACCCAGACACAGAACAAATTTTAATGATCACGCTCAACACACAAACATTTGTCTTGGATGGGAATCAAACCCACGACCTCCGGCATAGCAGTCAAGGCCACCAACCACTAGACCAACAGGCCAGTCAAACACAACATCTTAGATATATGTTCATCTTTTACTTAAGCAAATTGAAGTTGCACACACAGTTGGCAGAGGACTACGTTTTTCTTTACCGCACTTTATCTCTCCTAATTTTGATGTGCCCGACAGGGTCTATATGATCTATGACAATTTTCAACTATTTACACATACGGATTGCAATAATGTATTATTTATTAGTATTTAAGACACATATGAGGCGTATTAGACCTCATATCACACTGAACGTGTTAAAAACGCGTAAAAACATACTATTCGTAAGTCATCACCTACATAGACATTTCCAGTTGGGGTTAGCTTACAGTTTAAAAATAAACAAACCGTAAACAGTAGAATACTAGTTCTCTACATAGAGCAACCACTTATCTGACCTACACAACCCGTAAAGGAGTAATTGGTAGTTATTACTAAATAACATAATACTTTTTGGCAAGACTGGTTGTGACTTCTGAACCAGGTCGACTTCCAAAGGTCTTCAAATGACATCCCGGACTAGCAGCTTAATGTTTTGTACTCAATGTTCATCCTATGGGGTTTTTAAAATGAGCATTTTTAGAAGTATAAACGGTCTTATTATTATTAATTGCGCCGATTTAGTAGTTTGTTTTTTTCACTGTTGCAAAGACTAGGAGACTTGGGCATTTGTTATAAATTTCTGCTTAGTATCTTCACGCATCCCTGAGAATAACGGATCTTGACAGACGGCTAACAAATGGTTATTATAAGTGTTTTATTTTTACCGGTTGATATACGAAAACCGAAAAACAGTACCATCATTTTGGCAACAAAGAAAAATTTCTGAAGTGAACTTAAGTGGTCCGTTTGGATAACCAAAGACTAGCGCACTTAAAGCATTTACAACGTATTTATGCAGCTTAGCACACATATCCGGACGTGTTAGCTAACCTAGGTGGGTTCTGTATGCTCAAACATACCTGTGACGCATTTTAACTATTCTTGAGCCTTGAACTCTTTCCGTAGTCGGGTCTTAAGTTAGTTAAGTTATGCTTAGATTTCGATATCACTAGCAACAATCCCTTTTTTGGAGGAAAATCATCAAATAATTTATTCTGCTCTGGGTGGAGCGAGAGAAAGTGCCAGACTTTTATAGAATAAAGCTAGAGCTACATTAGACAGAAGCTCACGTGTAAAACGCCTGATATGTACCTAGAATGACGGTGCGTGGTGGTTCAAATGTAGCTCTACAAGTCTAGTTTACATATAAAATGTATGGAGACCAACGCGCTCTGATGTGAGTGACACACGTGTGCGCAGTGTAGTTCTATCTTAAAACCTACACAGGTACTCTTTTGAACAATTCTAGTTCTGTCAGACTAGCATCTCATAGTGCTGTGGGAGAACAGGAAGAGAGAGTGCACTTAAGTCTTATATGACTGGACAGGGTAACCCAGTCTACACCTGGTGGCGGGGACCAAAATCAAACTCTGCTCAATGAACAAACATCTCCACACAGTAGACATCACAGAAAGTTCTCTGTGCGGAGCATGATTGGAGAAAGAGATAAATGCGCATGTGCTCCTTGGCTGCGCAGGTATCATTGCTACACGAATAAGAATTCTAAGAACCCCGAACTCCCTCATAGATACCCTGGAAAACCTGAAAGGCCTAAGCCAATATTGGAGTGAGGAGAGTAGTGGTAGTCGATTGGCAACGGCCCCGACTTAGGTTGCCTTACACGACCTTGAGTTGTATAGGTCGCGGGTTAAAACTCAGGCAGGCGCATTACTTTGTGTAATTTATTTCATCACCACTGCTCTCAAACCGGTGAAGAGAAACATCGTGAGGAAACCGGCATCTCCTAGAAACAAAAATTCGCAGACGTGATATCCATTAACCCGCACTGGGCTCGCGTGATGGATTACGGCCCGTTCCCTCTCCTGGAGAGAAGGCCTGAGTTCCAACAGTGGGAAGATTATAAGGCCGACTATGAGTTGGATGGAATAAGCATGCCAAATGATATCCGGCAATCTGTTATGGCCCACGAACTCTGGACCACCGAGGATTCAATGCAAAAACTAAACTCCCAATAGACAGAGCATGGTGGGTTATCTCCATTGAGATTGACGGTTATAACCGAGCAAATGAGTCAACTAATTTGGATTCGTATTTTCAAAGGACCATTGTTCAAATACTAATCCCTGGCTAGCGACATCTGGTTAGACCTTAAAACGACATGCTTCGAATGAGGGAACGTCGACTATACTGCAAACTTTATCGCCCAGTTTAACCTAACCTCTATTCTCTGGAACATAAATTGTTATGAGAGGCCTTGTTGTGTGGTTAGTTAAACTTAAAGCGAACATTTTGAACCTCTCTTCAGTCACATTGTTTGTTATTTTGCAGTGGCATATACAAATGTTTGTGAAAATATTTGTGCCAATTTCCTGACTTAGTTACCATAATCAGGCCTGTTGGTCTTGACTGCTATGCCAGAGGTTGTGGGTTCGATTTCCACCCAAGACAAATGTTTGTTAAACGAGCATGATCATTTGTTCTGTCTGGTTGTAATTAATCGTTAATATGTATGTATTTAGAAATTTATAAGTATGTTTATCAGTTGTCTAGTACTAATAACACAAGCTCTGCTTAGCTTGGGACTAGACGGCGTTGTGTGATAGTTGTGGAATATTATTGTTATAAACGTATTGCGATGAAATAAGTGGGAGTCATAAAATTACGAAAGAGTCTATTGTTCCAACAAGATTTATTTTACTGTCCGATTTTGGTGGTCCTGCAATATACCATGGCTTTAGGGCCTTATTAATCAAAACCCCAACGAGGCAAAAATATCTGAGATTCTAGAAAAATCATAGTTTACAAAACATTTCACAAAAGTTTTCAGAGCAACTGGACCGAGAATTACGTACCGTCCAAATCCCCTTTCAAGTAAACGGTTGAAAACGGCAATAAAACCAGATAGGGTCGCTTTACGGAAACGGAAAGATATCAAATCAGTTGTCAAACGGTCCCCAGGGAAATGATACATTAGGGAAAATCGTTGAAACCCGTTGAATCTCGTCCCATATTTGATCCGATCTCTCGGACACATGAGCGGTCGGATGCTGGCGAATGCTTTGGATAACATTGAACATAAATGTGGTATCTAAAATTCAAGGAGGCAACATTAAGTCCGCCTTTGTGTCTTTGTGTTGTATAAAGTTTTAAACATTCTCAACAGTCAACCTAAGGTGGTGAAGAAGGCCATGGCAGGTGCACAGAAAAACAAAAAATAGATTTGTTATTATTATTATTATTATATGACAGTCATTTAATTTCTTCATGGCCAAGATTAAAGACGATTTAATCCTGAAAAAAAGTCTTGTGGAAGTTTGTTCAGTTTCGTCTCTTGAACAAGCCTTTGAAGTTTGTGGAGGGCTGTCCCTTACACCCTGTATATAGATAAAAAGAATATCTTACAAACGATCTCGAAGTGTTCGCATAGGGCGTTTCAACAGCTATAACATTGTTTCCATTAGTAAAGATATGATATTTCTCGAGAGTTTTCAGTCATATTTTTGTTATTTTCTGCATCTGAATGTTCATCTTGAAAATAATTAAGTAATTTCAGACTTTCTTTGCATTTCAAAGTAATATATGATGCAAAACTGGAACAGCATTCCTAGACGACTTCTAAAAGTTTTATCCGTCCCAGATGTTTGAAACGATGCATTTAACTGCTTTTCAAGACATTTATAATTAGAACGAAGGCTCTGCCGGCACAAAATAGATAGGTACAGAAGACAATCTACATACAAAGCGCGCTCGAGCAACGCACACATAGACACCGCTCACGGACACGATATCTCGACTCAATCGCCCGGTCACGCTCATACAGTTCGGCGCAAGACGCTGATGTGTGTGCGTTTGCCTAGCGTAGGTATAAAAAGTGAAGTACATACATGAGATTGACTTCTGTACTTATCTATTTTGTGTCGATGTCTGTGTCGTGCCGGTGTCTGTGTTCCCTATACCACTAACATATTAACCGTTCATCGAGAATATGAACAGGGAAAGTGAATAGGCATTTTTTGTTGAGTGTCTATCAACCTAATATTATAAAGGTGATAGTTTGTTAGTGTGACGGTGTGTCTTTATGTTTATTACTTCTTCGCGCTCGAACTTCGATGGACCTTGGCACACGGATAGACCTTGTCCTGGAAAAGCACATAGAATACTGTTTATATCGAAAGTACAAAATATATAGGGACAGAAGTCAATCTACATACAAAGCGCGCTCGAGCAACGCACACAAAGACACCGCTCACAGACACGATGTCTCGGTCGCGTCTCGGATCACTCCGAACAATTCCGGCTCAAACGCCCATTAGTGTGCGTCCACCGAGCGTAGGTATAAAAAGTGAAGTACATACATGAGATTGTCTTCTGTACCTATCTATGTCGAAAGTATGTTCCCTTGGGAGAATTTTCTACTATCACGCGGGTGAAACCGCTAGCATCAGCTAGTCTTCAAATAGTTTTTCCCGCTCTGATCTGAGCAAGAGTGAGTTTCAAGAGTTTATTAAAAGCCGCCCATATTTCACAGCTCAGAGTTCAGAATAAAATTGATCTTTGCCACAGTTACTCTTACAAACAATCCCGCACAACAGGCATCTTCTGGGCTTGCTTGTTCCATTGTATATCTAATCTATCGGCGATTCAACGCAAATGTGATTGCGAAGCGATGCGGTGCGGTTTACGAGAATTCAAAGGCACTGGTGCGGAAAACAGTAATTTTTGTGCCTAAAAGCGGTAAAAGTAGGAGCGGGTATTCAAGTAAATTTAATAAACACTTTTTAAATGCAGTAGTTAACTTCTGTTGTGGACGTGGTTCAAGGGACAGATCTCTGCTAACTTTAAGGGCTTTCTCAGTACACAAAACTGAACAGCCTTCCTCAAGATTTTTTATCAGGAAACAAAAAAGTTTTTGCTGTCTACAATGTTTTGAGCACCAAAATAAATACTTTTCTTTCTTTGTTTCAGTATCGTCTACTGAGCAAGCCCTTAAAGTTTTTTGACATCAGTGCCTTACACTCTATATGTTTCAGTCATAAAATTGCCGATAATAAGAGTTCTCCCTGACTCTATTTACGAGATTAAGAACAGTATAACAAGGTTTACTGTGTTCCGATTTGTTCAAATTTCAATTCACTTACAAGTCTCTTCATAGGTTTCTATTTTTATCTTGTACTGGATTTTTCCGCGGTATTTTTTGCTCCCAGTGTTGTGGCATTCATTCGACTTAGGAAAACTTTCCAGCCAAATTTTTTGGGATAAAAATAACTCACTCCAGATTAATAAAGATATTAATCTGGAGCACAAATAAGGAACCTTACCTAGCCTTTTTTTCAATCATCAACTCAACAATCTCAACAATCAACTTCTCCCGCTCTGGGTGTAGCGGGAAGGGTGTCAGACTTTTACTGACTAAAACGTAATTTGTCCTTTTTACGATAGCTGCGATAACTCCTTTGAACGATCCTTACCTAATTAACAACCCTTACCTTAATTAACACTACGTCTCTCTAACTGTATGAAAGTGATAAACTAAAACTCAAAAACTTCTAAACGGATGTTTATTTTCATGCAGTTTTCACAGATACATAGAGTGATGTATGAGGAAGGTTTAATTATGTAATACATGCATATAGTCGAGAAGAGCTGGAAATTGCAAAGGAAACTAACGCCTATGCAAAGCTAGCTAGTCTAAAAATAAAAGGTAAAATTTTGTTTTTAGTCACTGAACGAAAACAGAAAAAACATCGTAATATGACAGTATGTTGTTAATAAAGTCTATACAAATACTGTAAATGATTAGATTTTATTGCACTAGGTTACGATTTCCTCTCGGTCCATGGCAATTACCCTCCTCCGATTCCCTCTTTAGAGGTCCTCCCATTCGTACACGGTACTTAAATAGCAAAAGGAGGCTTTACTCTTTTATTACTGAGATATGACTCTATGGCGGTCGAACGTAAAATTATATGTTCATGGCAGCAAAAAAAAATGAGAAGAAAGTGATTTTTACTGTAGGTATTGTAATTTTTTTTTAACTGTTTTTAAAGTTACTGTAGGAACGTTTTATTTTTGTTAGCAGAAGGAATGAAAAAATACTACAAAGATTTTGCAAATAATCGTCGAAGATACAAATATATATCTAATTACAGTAATCCTGAAAATTATTCTGGAATACTTGTCTCGTAGTTTCGAAAACATTCTTTTTTTTGGGTGTTGAGCCATCATATAACTTATCCCAGTTTATCCTACTCCACCCTACTCTACCCTACTCCACCCTACTCTACCCTACTTTACCCTACTCCACCCTACTCTACCCCACTCTACCCTACTCTACGACGACACGACGACGATGTTGTAAGATGTATCAAAAGAAATTGTGACTTTCCATTTAAACTTACCTAGATACAATCAAACTGTAACGCTTTCCAACGGGTTTTACAGTTATTATTCAAAAACATCTACATATTTTATTGCTTTAAATATTCAACCGGAATCCGTGCGTATAACACTCTTTTAATAATTCAAAAGCATTGATAGTACTGACTATTCTATGGTACAAATAATATTACTTAACATAACATAAGCAGCCCTATAAGTTCCCACTGTTGGGTGAGTCCCCCAACAGGCCTCTCAGGCCCAATGGGCCGTAATCCACCAGGCGGGCCCGGTGCGGATTGGTGGGACTACACGGCGGATTGGGTGGGATAACATTATCCACTTACAAATTCCGCCTCTACTATTTGAAAAATCGAACTGGAGCTTCGTTTGTGATTCCATTCGGGTAGTTCAACAAACTGACCCGGATACTGTCCGGATCTCCGGATGTTAACGCTTTTATCCGTGTACATTTTGGGTCACCCTGTACACATTTCGAAGCCGGATACTAGGAGGATAGTTCGTTTAGGAGTTGTACAAATGTTTATTTTGCACATCTTGTTATTCGTATTATATTTCGGGACCTATTGTGGTAATGCTCACGTTAACAAATTTTTTTTTGTATATTTTCAACTTCGTCATCTTCATCATCATTTTAGCCAAAAGACGTGCACTGTTGGATATAGACCTCCCCCAAGTGTCGCCATAACGACTTAACGGTTTTTTTGCGTCTTGCATCCATCAGATTCCTTCAACCCCCACTAGATCATCGGTCCAGCTTGTAGGAGGCCTTCCCACCTTTCGTCCCCATCGACCATTTGTTCTGCGAGCAATGTGGCCTGCTCACTGGCACATATTATGTTTGGAGATTCTTCGAGCTATGTCGGTAACCTTGGTTCTCTTGTGGATATCTTCATTTCTGATGTGTTCACGCAAGAAAACTCCGTGCACAGCCTTTTCAATTGCCCTGCGAGTGACTTCAAGCTTTCCGATGTACCTATTGTAAGTGACCACGTTTGAAAATATTATTTCAAAGCAAAGACCTACTTGTAATTCAGTTTGAGTTAAAATAATATTGGAAGCGTAAAATTTTTACTGAACGTTTAGATACGTTTTCTGATTTCCAATTCGATGATCTTGTCTTTAGGGAGTTCTGTATACTTCGGGTTTTGAATTGAAAATGTACTTAAGTAAAAAATTGAAGCTTGGGCCTTTTCTTTTCAATTTAATTATTTATAATAATAATTAAATTGAAAAGAAAATGCCCAAGCTTATATGCGCCGAATATTTGTTTTTTTTTTATATTCTGTATTCGGCGTATTCGGCAGAATTTTGAGGTATTCGTACTTGGCTGAATCATTCGATTAAAAGGCCAAATGTATCGGTTTAATATATCATTATAAATCAGCCTTTTGGATAAAATAAATTAAAGAAATCCCTTATTTTTACAGCTTTATTTATTAGAAATTGAAAGTGCGACAATAGTGTCAGACTTTTACTGACTCATACCAGGACTGAGTCTCCCTTTCAATACTCAATACTCAATTCTTTATTGCAATCCATATGTATACATAGATGGTTTTTGAGAATTTTCATAGATCAATATGGACCCTGTCGGGCACAGCAAAATGTAGGAGAGAAGAAGAGGGCCAATTAGCAATTCATGGAGTTCAATAGATAATTATTGTAGATCTAAAGTAAGATTAATTTCAGAAGCAGACCCTTGGGCCCCTGTAGGTTTCGACCCTGCTGGGCCCCTACGGTTGCTGACAACTCCTTGAGGCGCGCGGGAACAGTACGTGCCGCCGACGACTAGGGCTCGGTTGGTCAGCGAGTTTTCACTGTTAAGACTGGCCACCGTGGCCGTAATCCCTATAAATAAAAAAACGAAATAAAGGGTATTGCATCTTATGTCACCTATAAGCACCCGGAAGTCAAAGGATACTTTCGAACTATGTCAATTCACAAGTAATGAACAAGAGTCTCGCAGTTAATAATAGAAAGTTAGACTTAGCTTTAGAGCCGAGAAATGCTTTTGTTAAAGAAGTAACTTAAGACGAAAGTAGAACAATCCCTTTAGTTAGTTGGATCAGATCATTTACTACTTTACTTATCAAACAAATGTTTGAAATTAGACATTTTTTGGTCTGATGGTCAATGGAGCTATAAGGTTCTAGAGTGGCGATCGCGTACCGGAAAACGCAGCGTTAAAAGGCCTCCCACAAGGTAAACCGACAACCTAGTGAGAGTCGCGGGAATGTGGTGAATGCATTTACATTTACACCTTCTCAGAGGGAGACGGCCGCCTGCCATTGCTTCTCGCTCTAGACCCGGCGCAAGGGGTCATTACAGCCGATCTCTCCCACGAGAACAGCGCGGAGCTCTGCTCAAGCTGGGCATACCTTCACCATATGTTCCATCGTGTCCTCTGGGTGGTCATTACATTGGTGACACTCGGGCCTTTCTTCTATAGGAATCAGGAGCAAGAACCTCCCGAACTTACGTTCGCTGAGAACCTGCGTCATGCAAAAGATGAGGATGCCGTGACGTCTTTCCAGCCACTCCTCAAAATGGAGACTTACCGCCACGATTATGGTGTGCCCAAGGCCTCCTCTCGTGAGAAGGTGTAATAATTACATTATTATTCGGTCATAATGTTATCATAGGTGCACTTATGAACCCTATAAATGCCGACATACACCATAAGTACTCCTCGATCTAACCCACAGGGAATAAAGGCATGTTTTGTTTTTAAAATTATATCTTTATTTCAGCTATAACCTTGAGAACCTCGTGACTAACCAATAAAAGTCGCTCGGGTCGATGCTCAAGGTTAAGCAACGTAGGTTGAGGTCATTTTGTGGATGGGTGACCCATACGGTGACTACACCGTACGGAGAACCACGTTGAACCTGTGTCATTTGTAGATATTTGGTAATCGTTACGGACAGAAGACAGAAAATCTGATACCAGTCTTGTCGATTCGTAACTCCCATCAAGACAAGATCTGCAACCCTAGTAGGCAAAGGCATAAACATACTTATATATTTCTAAATACATAAATATACTCAATCGTCCACATTTCGTTCGTGAGAAAATACGTGACGTCTGGCGGGCCTAGGATCTTACTCTACAACAGGCCAGTCATACATACCCGACAAGACGGAAGGGAGTGTCAGACCTATACTGACTAAAACCCACAGTATTCCTGCCTAACCCTGGTAAGCAAAATAGCATCTCCCCATTTTTGATGAGATCACGCAAGGAAACTCCGAGCATAGCCCTTTCCATCGCCCTTTGGGTGACTTTGAGTATTCTTATTTATATTTTTTAGGCTAGGCCTGCTGATACCTAGCCAGTCATCTAGCTGCATCTAGCTTGACTGGACTGACCTTAACCTACTTGTGAAAAAACTAGGGTTTTAGTCACAGCTTCAAGCGTGAGGGAACGGACTTCCTCACGTCCCAACCGCCGGGATTTCGACCCCAATTTCCAGCTGGTAACTGTCCGGATCAAGTACGAGTCGTTGACGGCACGTAGTGTTCCACGAAGCCTCAAGGAGTTGTTAACCAAACCGTAGGGGCCTAGCAGACTCTCTCGCTTTGCCATAGAGCAGTAGAAGTCATTGGATGATTCCCTTCTAAAAATAAAGTCGCTAAAAGCTTGACAATTCCTCTTCTTGTTCTTCTTCTCAGTCCTGCACTATTAAAAGAGTGGTCGTTGTAATGTCTCGGTTGAGTCCCGCACCATCGCCTCTCTCGCGATACAACGCCATCCAGCTCTGTATTTGGCGGCTTGAGAACCTTCATTTACGCTGGAGTGTGTCACCGTTCATGAAAAGCTTGATACTTCAGCGTGGGGGGAGTTATTTGATGATTTCCCAGTTCCAAAATGCTTAAAGCTAGAACTACATAAGACCAACACACACGTGTAACACGCCTGATTTGTATGTAGAGCAACGTCGCGTGGCGTGGATCAAGTGTAGCTCTACAAGTCTAGTTTCCATATAAAGTGCATGAAGCGGCTGCGCCCAGATCGGCGAGTGTGGCACGTGAATGTAGTTCTTGTTTTAGAATTCTCTGAATTTCATGTAGTATGCATAGGTACATAGTCTACGTAAGTGTTATGAAAATGTTTCCTCAAATCTCTTTGACGCGAATTTCCTTGGAATGAAAGTGGAACATTTTCAGTAGAGTATTCTCTAAGTAGTTGTGTTTAGTGACCCCAATTCTGAAGAGACCTTTTCTCTCAGTATACTTTTAGACGCATAGACATACTTTCTCACAATTTACCTTCAGATGCATAGACATAGATAAGCGAAGTAATGTAAGGTCTTTTATCACATTTTAGACGCGTGAAAATGAGATGCTGTGGATTTTTTTTCTTTAGAAATTGTTGCCTTGTCAGGACCTTTTTTTAGGAGGGCAATTACGCTCTTGGGCGGAGCGGGAAATGTTTCTGCTTTGCCATTGTTCCAGGGCCCTGGGATTCGGTTGCTGACAATTCCTTGAGGCGCGCTTGGAACACTACACGCCGTCGACGACCTGAGCTCGGTCTGGACGGTTGCCGGATAGTCGAGCGACGAGTTACCCATTGCTCGCCGTCCGCGAGCGGGACCGCGAGTTTAATTGGTACTTGTTTATCTTACTTTGTGGTTTTATTTTGTCTCCGTCTACTATCTTGCTAGCGAAAAGGAAAATGTAGCTAAAGGGCTGTCTTGTTATGCTAGGGTCACTAGGAACATCTTATCCACGGGAAACCGTCGTCCTAGAACACAAAGGGCAACTAAAGGACACAGGTGGGTTTAGTTTGTAAAAGTCTGACATGCCCTTTCACTCCACCATAAAACGAAAAAAGGAAGCCCTTTTTTGTAAAAAGTTTTCAGTATAATATTTGTTTGGATCGTTCATTGTGGCGACACTTGGGGGAGGCCTACGTTCAATAGTGGACGTATATCGGCTGTAATGAGAAAATAATGATGATGTTTGTTACTCCTTCACGCACAAAAAGCTGATCGGATTTGGATGAAATATGGCACACTGGTAGGCCATGTACTGAAATAGGACCAAGGTTAATTTATCACCATTAATACGGGCGAAGCCGCTGCTAAAAGTTTATTTTAAAAGTTAAGCGCTAGATGATTAAAAAGTAAGATTTAAATGGTAGAATTTGTTATTAACAGGTAACACTCAAAGCAGTTAAACAAAGTGTAACTAAATAAAGTGCAGCTACATAGCCGGCGGCTAAGCTTTGTAATTAAAATACGAGTTGGTCCACTTTTCCTTTAAAACCTTCTAATCTACATCTACAGTAATATTATAAAGAGGTAAATATTTTTTTTTTGGTTTTCTGTTTGTAGAAGGTAATCTCTGGAAGTACTGGTCCGATTGCTATTTTTTTTTTCCATCTATATAAAGCTGCTTTCTTCCTGTGTGACACCGGGCTATATACGCGGGTGAAGTCGCAGGCAAAAGCTAGTTTGAAATAATAACTTTATTTAAAAAATATTTCTATTATATTTGAGTCTGTTTTAAATTTCCTATCTATTTATACACACCATGTCTACATCTCTCACGCAATTCTCCTATCGCAAATCTGCTGGATTTTTTTTGTTCAAGTAATCAGCATGTTGTTGGTTGGGCACGCCACAATTATGGCGATAAGTCCCCTCTTTGAGGCGTGGCTGGAAAGACCTCACGGCGTCCTTACCTTCCGCATGACACAGGTCCTCACCGGAAATGGCAAGTTCGGGAGGTTCCTGTTCCGAATTAAAGCGGAAGTGACGCCCGGGTGTCGCCACTGTGCGGAACACCCGGAGGACACGGTGGAGCACACAATCGCGGTGTGCCCTGCTTGGGTGGAGCATCGCCGTGCCCTCGTGGGGGTGATCGGCGGCGGAGACCTCTCGCGCCGGGCCTTGGTCGAGGCCATGGTCCGGAGCGAGGAGGAGTGGCAGGCGGTCGCCGACTTCTGCGAAGCAGTAATGCTCGCTAAGGAGGAGGCCGACCGCATCAGGCAACGGCGCTCTCGCCGCCGCCGGGATTCCGATCCCGATTTCCAGCCACCGTAGGCGCGGGCTTGCGGACAGTGAGCAATGGGTAGCTCGCTGTCCGGCCGTCCGGTAACTGTCCAGACCAAGCCCAAGTCGTCGACGGCGCGCGCTGTTCCCGCGCGCCTCAAGGAGTTGTCAGCAATAGCAGGGACCCAGCCGGGTCGAACCTACTGGGGCCAGGGTTATCCGAAAGGGCGCTCGAGCCCCGGTATGAAGACTTGAAGGAACGGGATGGGTTTTTTAGTCAGTAAGAGTCTGACACTATCTCCCGCTCCGCCCAAGAGCGGGGGTTGTCATAAGATGGCAAATGAAAAAAAAAAAAGCATGTTGTTGGTTCGATTCCCACCCAGGACAAATGTTTGTGTGTTCTATGTCTGGGTGTAATTTATCCATATTAAGTATGTATTTAGAAATATATAAGTATGTTTATCAGCTGTCTAGTACTCATAACACAAGCTCTGCTTAGCTTGGGACTAGACGGCGTTGTGTGATAGTTGTGGAATATTATTATATTATTTATTATTATGTTTGTACTCTTCTATCTGTATTCATTATTTTTGTTTTAAGTGTTTGCGTATTTGTCGTAGCCATATCGTAGTATTAGCCATTTTACATAATGACCTAAACTAACCTAGACGATTTCATGAAGTGGCTAACCGTTATGCGAAACGGCCAATTCTGCGGTATGACTAAGTCATACACAAACACTCAAAACTAATCAAGCTTCGGTCATATCATGAAACGGCCAATTATTCAACGATATGGCTTCTACGGATCATCACCAGCCTTTTTAATGTTCCCACTGTTGGGACTCAAGCCTCCTCTCTAAGAGAGAGAATGGGCCGTAATCCACCACGCGGGCCCAGTGCGTGTTGGTGAATGTCACATGTCCTCGAATTTTTGGTTCTGGGACATGCCGGTTTCCTCACGATGTTTTCCTTCACCGTTTTGATGAAATAAATTAACTACTACGCATATATATACATAAATCTCATGTTTATCGGCACCTAGCCTTAGTACTTCAATGACATAAAAAATGAACCAAACATTTTAACCTTCCCATTCGCATCCCGTCAGTTTTCCATTACACCTAACATATCAATAAGCCATCATCACTCCCATATCACTCCCACTGCGAACAATATTAATTTCAGTTCACTCACATGCTCAGGCTCTTTCCTTCAGTCTTCAGTAGCCCTACAGACCTCGGCGGGAGAGGACGCTCGCACCTCCTCTCATTACGAACGCTCGTAGCATTGAAGTTTTTCTTCCACGGAAAATGTTTTAAAGATAGTATCTTGTGTTTTGTTTGAAAGTGCTTCAAAGTTAGTGTGATGTGATTTATTTTGGATATATTCTCTAGTTCAATGCCTGGTAAGAATTAAAAAAGAATATTCAGAATTTTTTTTTTTGCTTTCTTATTATTTTGTTTTTGAATCACACTATTTATGTGGAAGTTATTTGCTTCCTAGGAAATTAGTATTATCTTGTCTTTGATGGAAGGGGTCACCAATGGATTACGAGTATAATTATGCGGATACTAACGAGATGTTAATCACACTGATATTATACAAGTGAAAATTTGTGACTGTGTGCCCAGGAGTATGGACCTAATGGTTTTTTGGTAATTTTCTGTTTTCGTCTGGGTGAAGCCGCTGGTATTAATTAAAGTTAAATTAAATAAATAAGTAGGTACATTTTGTAAAGTTTTCACTATTCTATCTAAATAAAAGGAGAAACTATCTGGCTGCACAGTCAAAATTACTGGCTTTAGGTGCATGTGAGTTTTATACAAGGTTTTCTTTTATATCGTAGGTAAGGATTTAGATAGATAGTACTAAGACAGGATTTTTAATAATTCTCCCCATAAGAGGATGAAATGGGGCTCCAAAGTTTGTGTGGAGAAACTTGTTATCACGCGAGCGATAAAATAATGTAGATACTTAAGATGTTTTTCAAAAAATTTAAGCGTTACGATAATCCTTCAGCAGACCAGTCTAAACGCATATACAATTACCGGCACGGATCTTGAGCGCTGGCTTCAAGTTGTGCAGATGTCAAATATTCGGTCTCTTTAGTGGTGCGAAGTGAGACGCGGGGGTTGGGAGTGTCAGTGATTTGTTCGCCGCGCCATCGTGTCATAAACGTCACTCGTGCTTCGTTCCTTGGCTTACTGCATGTATCTAACAACGACGACGATTGGCTCGCCAATGTATGGAATGCGCAAAGCGATTCCCACTCTGACGCCGAGCGCTCAAGATCCGTGCCGGTAATTGTACCTCATTATATCTAGTATGGTTTTTTATTCCGAAAAGCTATGCGTTACTTACGGTTTAACACGGCTTATTAGCTTCACCTGTATGTTTGTAACCAACGCCTTTGAGCTCGATTTTGACCTACTTTGGGCGATCAGATTTTCTTAAAACACACCCATCACAGACTGATGCCGATACAATAATCCGTTTTTTTTTTTTTGTGAAAAATAAAAATATAGTTTTAAAAAACTAAAAAAAAACACGCTTTCATAGCATATCAAACTAAATAGTGTAAAATAATTTTCAATATAGGTAGAAAATAAAAATAATGAACGAAAAATATTAATATCATGTGTAAAAAGCGTGGGGTGCTCGATTTACGAAAAAACTATATTTTTTTATTATGCAAGGTAGATTTTCCTAACAGCGTACCTAAATCTATCAAGAATAATATTTATCTACACTTAATATTATAAAGAAGTAAAGTTTATTTTTTTGTTTGTAGAAGTACTGGTCCGATTGCTAAAATTTTTTCTCCGATAGAAAGCTGCTTTATTCCTGAGTAACATAAGCTATATTTAATGTAGGTACGTGGGCGAAGCTGCGGGCAAAAAGTAGTCAATCAATATATTGTACTTGAAATAAGCACCAAGCATGCACGATAATGTAAGAGGGCTTATAACAGATTTTGTACACAAAAGGACGGGTTTACTAAATTATTAACGTCTTTAAACAATGATTGTTGACTTTGTATCACAATGTATGAGAACAAATATTATTCAATGAGAATTATTTGAGATCCTGATTTATGGAGAGGAATAATTTAATATTATCTAACTCGATAACATAATACCAAGATTTTATTGTGCGAAAATACTTTTGTCTAAAGAAATATTTAACAACATGATATTTTTTCGCTTGTTTTCTTTACTCTTTTCAAACGGCTTTGATCTTTAGAAATATATATGTACGAAAAAAAATTCTAGTTAAGTGTTCTTTAGAATGTACCTACATAGTTGAAATAAATCAATAATTATTTCGCAAAGAAAATGGCTTTAAAGGTCATTGGGGCACTATGCTGGCGCACGCTGCAAAATGGGTTTGTATGGATTTAACTCCGACCACAACGATGTTTAACGGACTCTACGCCTTAACTCCCTTTGTTACACTTCTTTGGATGTAGGTGTTCAAGAAGATTAATTATAGAGCATTTCTTTTTGCAATGACATAGTACTTAGACTTAAATCTATATTCGTATTTATGTACATTAAATTTGTATTATTACTAATTTTTAACCGACTTCGAAAAGGAGGAGGTTCTATGTTCGGCTGAATGTATTGTTACGAACGTGGGTAATCAAATGCTGATTTACTGACGAGAGAACTTTATTCACCACAAACAATAACAAATTAGTCCAGTCAACAATAATCCGAATCGTGATTAACACTAGAGTACCGTTACACTATCGCTTAGGTCGTTAAGTAAAATCACTTCAAGTACTAGGGTAGTTCACTCTTGATCGCAGTCGAAATCACAACTGACTCGCTTCCGGCCGGGGGCTCGTATTTATATGCGGAGCCAAGAAAATTCTAGATACCGACGTCCCCGGATCTATCCAGAATTCCAAAACAATTGAATCGCTTCTCGAAGTCATAAATCATTTTTATTGCTCGTGGTAATAAGAGTCACTTTCATGCGAATTTCGACTCTATTGTTAACGTCGGAGAGTACCATTTCCCTTATCGGTTAGATTAATACCTATTACTACTTGTAGGTATTGCGTGGATGTTTCGAGATTTTTCTAAGTCTGGCTAAGCACAACCATTCTAGACCTTTCGAACAGCAATGCGTTTTAATTATTACGTGCTACTCTTTATTTTCTCGGAGATATGGCGTGTTCACGTTTAATGGCGTAACAGTATGTTTTTTTTTATGTATGTTCGCCGATATCTCGGTCAATTGTGGACCGATTTTGATTGAAAGATTATGCTTTCAAATTGTTCCCATAGAAATATTGTTATGATCTGATCATGAACTTCGAAGATATGGCACAGAACTCCTCATAGAATCACAGCAGAACTGTCGTAACAAGTGAAATTGCTTTGTTTAAACGTGTAGTCGATGACTGGCTGAAGGAAAAGGGGGAGGGGATGTATCGGACTGATCTGATGACGAAGCCAGAAGATAAATTAATGTATTCTAACTGTGTTTGGGATTATTAGAATCGTTATGAAATGCTCTCTGGCTATAAGGTATTTAAGTTTGGCTGAGAGGTACTTTTTAGTGGTGGTAGGTACCATAACTAAAAAGTGTAACATAAAAAACTTTTTACATAGAAAAAATACAACGGACTTCAATGTTAAATAAACACTGAAAAGTATAAAATAACTTTAATTTCGGAAGTCGGTGTTAAATAACGAAGAGACAAAACTATTATAGTAACACCGACTTCCGAAATTAAAGTTATTTTATACTTTTCAGTGTTTATTTAACATAGAAGTCGGTTGTATTTTTTTTTGTAAAAAGTTTTTTTTAAATTGTATACTAGTTCCTACTCTGTGTGATCTCTCTCTATCACTCAATGGTTTGCTGAAAGAAAACTCAACTTTAAGTTAAGCTCGCCTATATACTTACGTGTATTTACTAACATGAATTCTGTAAACTACATGTTATAAGTTGTTATGGTATAGAATAAAGAATTAATTATACTAAAACTAAACTCGCAAACTAACATAATCAAATTCACAAAACGATCGATATAATATTTATTGATATTATATTCATGGTCAATGGTTGATTCCACTGACCTAGAAACCTTAAACCTCTATTTGATGTTCAGAAAACTTCAAAGAATAAGAGCTGTTATAGAAAACAAGGGCAAGATAGTGAAAAAATAAATATGCGATTTCGCCTTCAGATTTGTAAAGAAGATTATCGTATCTGGACTTTATTTATCTGCGCTTTGACTCCCACTCGGTCTGTTGTTTAAGGGAATCTTGGCTAACCTAATTCCGTCGATTCAAAAAGAAGTAAAATACAATATAATTATATAATACGAGTAAATCTGTAGAAGTTTTTAGTTGTGCACGCAACACGTAAAGTATACGAAATCTATGTAGATAATCTCGTCTTCGGTGGCCCAGCATAAGGCTTAGCCTTATGCTCGAACAACTGAGCCATGCCAGCCTCGAGGTCAAAATGAATATGACGAAGACAAAGTTAATGACAAACTGCCTGAAATGTAAAGTTGATATCGAGAGCGTGGAGGTTGAATATGTCCATGAGTACATATACCGCGGCCAGGCGATATAAGACAAAGAAGTTGCTAGACGCACCGAGAACGCCTAGAGGAGCTATTGGTCGATGAAACACCTAATGAAAAGACCACACTCCCTTAAATAGAAACCCATGGACATGTGCATCCTCCCCATTCTCACCTACGGAGCGCAAACGTGGTCATTAACGAAACGTCAAAAGTCCGCACTCGTGGTCTGCCAGCGAACAATGGAACGAAGTATTCTCGGGGTCAAAAGGTCAGATCGCATAAGGAACAGTATACTTCGTTCCAAAACACAAATCATTTTTTCAGAACTGGGCAGGTCACATCTGCCGCATGTCGCAACCAAATTGGGCGAAAGCAACTACTGACTGGATTCCGAATAGCAGAAGCCGACGACGCGGTAGGCCCAGAAGGAGATGGCGTGACGATTTGGACTCCTACCTTAAGGATTGGCCAGAATTGGCTAAGGACAGAAAAGAATGGAATAACGGAAGGGAGGCCTTTGTCCTGCAGTGGGACACAATGGGCTCACAATAATAATAATGTAGATAACTTTTATACATTACTTAGGGTTTATTTCATCGCGATTGGTTGACTATATCGAAAGATATACTACATTCATTGACTGTTAGGCGGTACGAAGTTGGCCAGGTTAGAGTAGTACAAAACTATCCACATGTTTTTACACCTGACTGTATTTGAAAATGTAATATTACTAAACTCAATGTAAAGGTAATAGAAATGGGGGAAAATAAACTCGATTTTAGGGGAATAGATACGGGACAGAAATTTCCTTATTAAAGAAGATTTTAGTACAAAATAGTTACATGCAAATCAGCATGTAAAATACTGTTATTCAGCTGCAACCGATTAAATTGGAAGAAAACCTCCAAATGTAAGTAGTTTGGGCACGCCATAATTATGTCGGTAAGTCACCTCTTTGAGGTGTGACTGGAAAGTCCTCACGGCGTCCTAACTTTCCGCATGAAGCAGGTTCTCACCGGACGCCAGCAAAGGAAAAAAATAAAATGAAAAGTAACATTGTATGTCTCACGTTTGCGCCAAAAACGGTCTAGTTCAGGGAAATGCCAGACAACTACGAGGTAGTTGTCTGACGCTGGTTTTCAACTGAACCTGAGGAGTAAACGAATAAAAAAGAATTTACAATTTGTGTCAGGTGAAAAGTGAAAATAAAACATATGTGATAAAATAGTAAATATGTGTTCAGTGTACGGCCACAGTAGGTGCGTGCTTGAGGACGGCGAGCAATAGTTAGCTATGGTGCGTTGTGTTTTACACACGCCTCAAAGAGATGTTAGCATAATTTTGTGACAAAACCCATTAGAGCCGATGAAATAAGGGTTTATAGCGTTTTGTTCCTTTTACTCCTATAGGGAAAAGGCGTCAGTCATTAATTTTTATTTCCTCTGAATATTCATCATGTATCTTACATTTGGAAGGTACGTCATGTAAATGTTACAAAGACTTTAATTCATTAAACCCCAAGCGAACGCCGGCGTTCGCGCACCTATTGTCTTTCAATTGTGTCTGTCATTATCACAATTTAATTCAACAGTTGCTTTCAAAGCTTTCCCGTGAATATAGAACATAAATCTGGCACAAAATTAAAATGGAATTTTACACAAAAAAGGTTTGCCCTAAAAAGCGTTGCACAGAGGGGGTTCCTTAGTGAACTTTTATGAGCTGACTGAGGTAGAGATGTAAAAATCCTTCATACCCCGGACTAAGCTTCAAGGTTAGAGTGAATTGGCTCATAATAATCTAGTGCACCTCACCATCAACGATTGCATCACTACTTACCATCAGATGGGATCACAGTCAAGCATTAGTATACATTCATTAAAAAAAATCGAACAGTTTGAAGATTTTTT
Source organism: Mythimna albipuncta (assembly GCA_929112965.1). Lineage (NCBI taxonomy): Eukaryota > Metazoa > Arthropoda > Insecta > Lepidoptera > Noctuidae > Mythimna > Mythimna albipuncta. The sequence continues at coordinate 18,873,058 of OV815969.1, forward strand.
CCCAAAAACCAAAAATAAGATATAAGGTGAATGTGAACACTGTAGACTCCGCGGATTCATAAATTACAATTTTTATTGTGCTTTTGGGTACAAAACTGGCCTATCAGCAGGGCCGTTTTATCCAATAGGCAATGTAGGCAACTGCCCCACCAGGTTCTAGGGCCCCGCGCTCCAGGAAAAAAAATAGGCTATGTTTCATAAACAGTAAAAAAATTGAATTTTCGATGACATGCCATTTAACTAGCAATCCTAGCATTGGATTATGCGAAAAGCTGTCAACAGATGGACTTTAGTAAAACACAATCTATTGAAAGATTGTGTTTTACGCAACGTGTGAGTGCACAGCATATTCATTGGCTTTTGCTGATAATTTTGTTTATATCAATTTTCATAATATAAAATTGAATGAAACAACTACAAAAGAATAAAGAATAAAGAGGCGATAGACATAATTATCTTACAAGAAATAGGGATCAATTAGTTCAACCAGGATTCAGACTGGCTGAGAAGAAGTTGGAGGATTATATTCAAGATAAAAATGCTTGGCTCAATGCTGGTCCATCTCCACTACCACTAGGGCGTACTAATTAGTTGATTAGTTGGAAACTAGTATTATTATTTTTTAATTTGAAAGACACAATTGCATTGTATAATGTAGAAGCACTTTTTCCAAGTTTGTGAATGTGAAGCACCATGGAGCATTTTTATTAGGTTACAACTTTTTTTTTTGACATTACGAGCATGGCAGTTGAGAGTTTGTCATGCTCACTCAAATGTCTCGCTGTTGGTGGCACGTGTTATTGGGTCGTTCAGTTCCCTTCAAAATGGTTGAGCTGAGTGGGGCTGATGCACGCGTCATGCTCGTGAACGGGTGCCGTCAGATGGGACTGGTCATCTCTTAGCTGCCAGTGCCTTAATTCAGTTTCTATCTTTTAATTATTTTACATTTTTATTTCACTATCGACATTGTGCTCACATGATAGAAGCAACAAGTAATATGTAACCAAGCATTATATGTAACACATATATGATTTTAAAGAGTGTCCATGGAGTTTCTTGCACGTTCTTCTCCATAGAGACCTACTCTTTGGAACGTGCAATTTAGCTTCACTTTTCTTGGACTGTCCGACATTTGACTATTCAAAAGTGTCTGTAAATGGTCTATTTGAAATAAATGCTTTGATTTGATTACATAGAAAAACAACAAAATATCTAAACTAAGTTTAAAAAATGATTTAACTATATATATATATATATATATATATATATATATATATATATATATATATATAAAAAATAATATAATTATAATAATTTAATTATATATATTGTAATTATTAATTATATATATTAGTTTAATTATATATTTATAATTAAATTACAAACTTAGGGTGAGTGGGCACCATTTAACTATAGTGCGCCTCACCATCAACGATTGCATCACTGCGGGATCTCACTCATCAGGCGGGATCGCAGTCAAGTACTAGTTTATAACAGATAAAAAAAAAATAACGATAACCAAACCTTAACCAGCCGTGAAACGGCCGCCTATTGGTCAATTCGACGATTTAACAGCTGTTAACGGCTTTGTTATCGTTATAGTTAAATGGTGCAACTCACCCTAAGTTCATAAATTATTTTGTACAACTTTTCAAAAACTGTTCAACACGTCAAGTTCAAAATAATTTTTCAGATTTTTTCATATTTTTTAAGCTTATGGTTCAAAAGTTACAGGGGGGCACATTTTTTACTTTTCAAAGTCAGCTGTCTAGCTAACAGTCACTGAGATTATCCTCGGAAGGACGGACAGACAGACGAGACAGATTTGGTGAAACTATGTAGTTTACTAAGGAACCCTAAAACAACGTAATTATGAATAAATTTGTGTTAGAAATAAAATATTTTAAGAAGTTAGAAGAGGGTAGGGGGGCCCGAGACGTGCATTTCCTAGGGGCCTCGACATGCATAAACCGGCCCTGCCTATTAGGGAAATTGTCCTCTCATATTTGTAATATATACATAAATTAAAATTTGGAATTATTGTAGTAACAGGACTATGTTTAATAGTATACGTCTTTCGACTTATAGATGATGATGATTGTAGAAACAAACTTTTTTTAAAGAGTAACCATGCAATTCCTTGCCAGTTTTCCTCCATAGGAAACGACCAATTACAACCGTGCGCTAGCTTCTGACGTTTTATAAGTGTCCATGTAAGCCAACCACTTCTCTTTGATGTAGGTCTATGAGAAATAAATAATTTTGAATTTGAGTATTTTATTGTACATTTACAACATTAGACTGAAGAGGGTCGTGTCAACTAGTCATTAAACAAAAAAAAACATGCCTACACGAAGAGTCCAATTCCTCCAATTCAAATCGCAAAAAAGAGCACTTAGGGTTCCGGGCCTCAAAAAAACGCCGCCACAAAAAAAAAACGCTAGAAGCGGCCACAAAAAAAAAAAAGCGGGAAGCAGCTGCAAAAAACAGCTGAAGCGTGCGACACCTTGTGTCCGGAGAGAAGCTTGAAGCCGCTTCAAGCGTTTTTTTTTGTAGCGGCACCGCCGCACACGAGCAACAAAAAAAGGCCGCCTCAAAAAGTAGCTTGAAGCGGCGTTTTTTTGTGGCCCGTGTGCGGGGACAGTTAGGTTGAACCTCGCGACTGAATTTCAATTTCGGAAACAGCGAGTGACCTACTTCCGGACGTCGCGTATGACAAGGTAGGAAGGTTTTAGAACGAACGATTCAAACTAACAATCTAACTAGCGCTAGACTATAACAGTTTACAGTGTGAAAATAAACGGTTCTAATCTGGGAAGCGTTTACAAATATCCACTCTTGAGTCTCAGATTGTAAATAACTTTTGAAACAATGAATGGCTTAACATGCACTAGTTTGCGACTAAACCATGCATTATAATCTATTTTGACTTGGTCCGTCGAACTAAATTCGGGTCGTGACCAGCGGGGTTACCATGACGTTCAAAGTAAGATTGTTTTAATCTTGTTTTAGGGAGGGGGGGGGGTAAGAGATGGCGCTAGACAACCTGTATAGCTCTGTCTCTTACCCACACAGTCTAGGCCCAGATCTTAGAATTGATCACTTCATGATTGACCGGCCATTTTAAGTAATGGTGCTATTTAACTAAACGCATGATTATTTTATAATATATGGTCAAACATGGCTGATATATCGTAAAATAATTACGTTGTTCACCGGTAGAGTCCATTGTTCCTCAATTTATTCCTGTTTTCTACTACAAAATATGCTTTTGTTCGAAAGAAAATAAACACGAAAGAGATGGCGGGGTCTGTGTTCGCTCGCTTTGCTTGCTCACTAGACTTCGCCATCTTCTTCGTATTTATTTATTTTTGGTTCAGAAGAGCATATTTAGTAGATATTTTAATGGAACAACTCCTTCTAACCTAACTTGTCCTAGTCGGGGTACCCCAAGTCCCTTAATAATTGTAAAAAGGCAATTATACCTAATGGACTTTTTACGATTAATTAGGGACTTTGGTGTACAATAAGTAAAAGAAGAGAAAAAGAAAAGAAAGAAAGAAAACATGTTTATTCTGCCCGTATAGACACTCAAATAAATACAAAATAAAAATGAATAAAAGAAAAACAAAATAAAAATTAGTTGTCATGACGTCAAGTGTAGACCAGGCCTAACAGATTTGAACCATAGACAAGTTTATTGTCTAGGTTGTCTATTAAAACAAGCGTAATAATAAATATAATCTGTGCGACGCCGGCCGCCTCGAGATAGACAAACAAAAATAAAAGTAAAAAACAAAACAAATACAATATAAATACATTCAATTTGTGCGCCGCATCTAGGCAAGAATAGGCCGTTGCTCAGCATAAACTGTGACGCTGGACAAATCCAACAATCTACAATGCTGGTTTTCAGCAACCACAGTGTAGGCATTAGTATTATTTTTGATGCACAGAAATCCTACATTAATGTTATGGCCAAAGTGGACCTATCACCAAACGTTAAAATTTAAACGATCTGACTATTTTTAGGTGTTCATATTATGAAATTATCTTTCTTAAACCAAAATAGTATTTAAACTTTCTTAACCGTAACCTGCCTAGATCTCAAGATTTTACGAAGTTGTACACGAGACATAGTAATCGAAGTTTTCCAATGCATTGGTCCCGACGTCTCGGGATTAACGGAAATGGCTTTCTTATTGACTCAACCGTCTTAACTAGCTTCGCACACCGACTTTACTTGACTTTTCCATTTAGCCACTTTGAAACTTAATTGACGACCGTTTCTCTCTTTTCAATTCGTAAGTAATGGAATATAGTATTTTCTTCTAGTAGTAAGGAAGGTTTTATTAGACTAGATTCTATGGGATAATCCTGTTATTTCAGAATCATAGAAGAAGTGGATTTATTTATTTATTTAAACAACAAAGCATACTTACACCATTATACATGCTAAAGATTCAACATTGTAACATTATATAGTGTAGCCTCAATTAAAGGCTGTCACGGTATGCATTAATTCATTGAACCCCAAGCGTTCTTCTGAAAATCTAAATCACAGACACAATAGAAAGACAATAGGTGCGCTTTTGTCTTTCTATTGTGTCTGTGATTTCCACGATTGAAAGGTTAAACATAACTAAGTAACTTATCTATTAACTTTTTGATCGACGTTAAGCCAACCAATAAGAAAAAAAGAAGTATGATAACAAAAACAAATTCTAAATTTTAAAACATTTACACTTCTAAATATTTATTTATTTATTAGTTCATTTGTGATATTTTGGTCCTTTTCACTCACAGAAAGTAGGTGAAAAGGACAAAATTCTCTTTTCACTGTTGTGATGGATTCGATAACGTTCATTTTTTTTTTTTGCTTTTTGTGTATGGCATAATCGATTTGGGAATATATTAAGTATTGTTAAAGCTAAGGAGTGAAACTCACTGCCGAAGTTTGTATTTTCTAATAGTTGAAATCTAGGATATTGAATTCAAGAGAAAGTAGGTTACTTCTTGGCAAGCATACTCCAACGTCGGTAACATCATTATCGCTTACCATCAGGTGAGATAGTGGTCAAAAGAAGGCTTATGCATATTAAAAAAAAGAATAGGTTACTGCTCTTTTTCTCTCTCTTTATGACAAGCGTGCTCCAACGTTGACCTCGTCATCGCTTACCGTTATTTATTTATTTGCAGCTGCATTTGTTAGGTGAGATAGTGGGTGAACCAATCACAAATATTTAAAAACAAAATCACTTCTGCCTCTATCCTGAAAACATGATCCCTGCTTCATAGGCCCCAAGTTAAAGTGGTTATAATAACTTGCTAGAACAATTTTTTTTTTGTTATATACTAGTACTTGACTGCGATCCCACCTGGTGGTAAGCAGTGATGCAATCGTTGACGGTGAGGTTTGTTGTTAATTGTTTAACTATTTTATTTTATACTCAAGGTAAAAAGAGAAGTTGTCTGGCTCTATTTATTTTATTTAAGTTTATAATCCAGGGCCAGGGTTATCCGAAAGGGAACTCGAGCCCCGGTATGAAAGGAACAGGGTGGGTCGTTTAGACAGTAAGAGTCTGACACTATTTCCCGCTCCGCCCAAGAGCGGGGGTTGTCATTGGATGATTTTTCCAACCATATAAAAAAAAGAGAAGTTGCGTGGCTCCATATTTTTTTTAGTATGGGAAATCATCAAATAACTGGCGTAAACCCGTGCCGTCTACAAGCCCAAGCCTATAATGGCCGAGAATTGCTGCTTTCCATGTCCTCTCGCTCCGTATCATGATCTGAACTAGAGCCAGACGCAAGAGATGCCCGGAACTCATGGCCTCCACGAAGACACGGAGGTGCCCCGTCCAAGTTGAGCAGATCTCCACCATATGCTTTACCATGTTCTCCAGTCGATCCGTCAAACTCTATACCTATTCCAAAGTTTTACTATCGAACTTATAAAGATAGAGAATTTTATTCACCAGTGTTTTGTTTTCTTTCGTCTCTTATCTTTCAGACCGCCACTGGGGGCTTGACGTTATCACAGATCTATTGGCTGCGATATGACACGTTTCACATCAGTACCTAACATATTGTAGTTTCGAAAGTTATCACTCTAATATAATAAAGGCAAAAGTTTGTGTGTGTGTGTTCAGTACTTCTTTACCCTCGATGGGCGTTCTTTAAAGGTATACACTAGGGTATGCCTGATCGGTTCCCTGTACAGTTATACCTGTCAGGAAAGCTTGTGTAGGAGCTTGCACACTTGTTTAATATACACGCAAGATTTCGTTGTTCTATCTAACACAATTAAACTCTGTATCTTGCTACACCTACCTACGTATGTATGACGCAACGCAGGAACATCAAGCACCCCCACCGCCCGATTCCCGCTTCCCTCCGCTATTGTACTATCGCTTGCTTTGCATAGACTTCGTAACATTTAGTACGTTCTATTTAAATATTTTTATTTATGTATAAAAATCTGATGAACTAAAATATGATAAATTTTTAAAAGTTATAGAACAAAAGTTGCTGTTTATGGTGTCAGTAACATAGTCCGGTTACCAGCGTTTTACAAATCACCCTGTATAAGTATTCCTGCGCTTGGGATTAAAACTTTGCTACGTTTTAATCCCGAACAAAGGTTGTTACTTCCGTTTCGTTTGTAATTCAACATGCCGGGTGAAAAGACACTGCTTTATTCCTTATCACATAATCTACTACTTTATCCCGGATGTACACAATGTTCCCTTGAGATAATAGGGTAGTTTTCAGGGTCAAAATAATTACATTTTATTTAGTCGGTATTTTAGATTGTAAAAAAATATTGGACACGTATTTTTTCTTTTTTCGATTAAACAAAAAATAACAAAGATATAGCCCATTAAAGTTACGTGTGACGGCACCCCGGGCGAAAATATGCAGCACGGCGTGACGTTACACGTAACTTTAATGGGCTATATTTTTGTCATTTCTGGTTTAATTTACAAATAAAAAAATACGTGTGAATACCTTTATTTTTGAATAATCTAAAAGACAGACTAATTACATTTTTTAAGGCAACTAGTCTATTTTTAACAATCGCGTAGGCAAAACTGCTACCAGTAGCTACTACTTAATATTACAAAGGTGAAAGTTCGTATTTATCTACGTATGTTTGCTACCCGTTCACGCTCACATGGCTGTAAGGATTTAGTATGTATTACCTACCTGTAGTTTGAACAAACCTTTTAGCTTTGTTCCTCGTCAAATCAAAGTTCGGTTGTTAGTTAAGCAAACAAACACACAACCTTCACATAACATAGGTAGTTTGATAGCATTAGAATTTCAGATTAGGTTCAGTAAGTTTTAACCTTTCAATCGTGGAAATTACAGACACAATAGAAAGACAATAGGTGCGCGAACGCCGGGTTCGCTTGGGGTTTAATGAATTAAAAACCGAATTACTTGGGTACCTTACCATACTATTTATTTAGGGTTCCGTACCTAAATCGGAAAAAATAGGACCCTAAAGGTACTCTAGCGAGTCAACGCTATAGGACATTGAAGGTCACAGCTCATTTTAAAGCCACCCCGCACCGCCTCGTCGCACGGGGTCCACTCGTTGTCGATAGGTGGTCCACGGGTGGACGCCGTGTTATCACCAATAAACGTCACGCGGTCAACCAGTGGACCCCGCGCGGTTAACGAGTGAACGCCGAGTGTTCAACGCGAACAAAAACGATACGTCCGACTCGTTCGATAGAAAGGCTGGGAATGAAGGGAGGGTGGGGAGCGGCGCATCTTTAAGTATCAGGCAGCGTGCGGTCCACTAGGGACCCGCACGTGGGCAATGAGCAGTCAAGGCAAGACAAGCATGCGAGCAGCGAGTTGTCACCGAGTGGTCCACCCGCCGTCCGCGCGTGGAGGGCTTACGACAGAGGCGACCCGGTGACGCTACGGAGTTGATATAGTAAGCGCTTACCCACACAAGTCCATATAAAGAATACTAGCTGCAGGAGGCAAGGCGGTGCGGAGTGGGTGCCGGGTGGTTCTAATGCGATGTGACCTTTAGGGCTAGGGTCCTGTCACTCGTGCTCGGTTCCTCTAGAATCGGTCCACACTACACGGATTTAAGCTCTGCTCGTGATCGACTTCTCTAGCGTAGTTCACTCACCTTTATAGGATCTTTGTTGTCAGTCTGTCAAAACTCTCTTATGAACGCTTGAAGATATGTTTGCTTCCTACCTTATAAAAAAAAAAAACTTTCGAATCCACGCAATCTAAAGATAAGGTTTATGTTCTGTTTGAGTACATATTCTGACACTTGCAAGGAAAACAAAACCTGTAAGGCACTTCCCGTTGACCAAGAATTCAGAAATTTGGAAAGAAACAAGATCGTTTGAGATCTTAAAAAAAGTAAAGGTTTTTTTGAGATCATCACGTCTGCGGCTTTGGGTATAGTGAGAGGGTGTGACAGACTTTTACTGACTGAAAAAAAGCATGCTACGGCCACGGGGAATTTCTAAAGGGAAAACGTGATCTACAACGCAAATGTCAACTAAAAGACAATAGTGAGTTTTAGGTACTCAGTAAAAGTCTTCACGACTTCTCACTCCACCTTACTACGGGGAAGCTAATAGATGCCCGCACTTCATAAAAAAACCGGGAAGTACGAGCCGGACTCGCGCTCTGAGGGTTCCGTACAAATAGTTTAAGTCCGGAATGGAGTATCGGAAGATATTTATCAAAATAAAAAAATAAAAATTGTGTCGTAATAACAAAGTTACAGTTTTCAGATTTAGTCCTATACTTGTGTTGTAAGAACTTGCTTTATGCCAAATTTAAGGATTTTGGAACGACGGGAAGTACTCTATGAATTTTGATTTCCTCGAGAGTGTCGAAATGTAAGTTTTTTGCCACATTAACCGAAGTGTAATATGTTTTTTCTTGTTAACTTTCAAGTTTGATTTTTACACAGCTTCAAGAGACCGCAGAAATGGGTATGTGATTTTAATTCAACTCGATACCTGCATGCATTCCCTAGATAAAAGGTCTTGACAGACAGACAGACGGAAAACAAAATGATCCTATAAGGGTTCCATTTTTTTCCTTTTGAGGTAAGGAATCCTAAAACACGATTCAGGTTGACATTTTGTCTAGTGCTTTTCTAGTTTTAACGATTCATGTAAAAACACCCAAAAACTAATTAACTCACGAAGTTAGACGAACTAGGCACCTAGTCATTCACCGACTATACCTACTCATATTGACTAGCTTAGGCACCTAATTAGTCTGAGTATGGTAGGGTGGGGTTTTTACTCCTATAGTTGTCCAATTAAGAGCTCTCTCCATTAAGATATTGGTAGGGTGATGAAGATGTATGGCTACGAAAAATCATCCAATGACAACCCGCGCTCTTGGGCGGAGCGAGAGATAATGTCAGACTCTTACTGATTAAAAGACCCACCCCGTTCCTTAACTTGTTTGTAACAGCCTCTACTATATACCACTGCATAGGCTGTTTCGTTTGTTTAACAACTAATTATTTGTGCCTATTTGAAGCCCTACTTTTTTTTTGTTTTGGTGGATCAGACAAAGCCGTTGGTCCCAATAGCCTTCGACCCTGCTGGGCCTCTGCGGTTGCTGACAACTCCTTGAGGCGCGCGGGTAGTACGTACCGTCGATTGAAGCGCCACTTGCGAGCGGCTAGATAACTAATTTTGACATATAATGCAAATTGCTGCAGAGAAGTGTACAGCACCTACTCTGAAGAATTTTTCTTTTGCATTTTGAATTGAATTCATTTCAATTTTATGTTATTCTTGCTTCACGAATAATTCGTGGCAATCGAACTAACGAGCTCCAACATAGCAGTCAAGGCTAAAGATGTGCCGCTGCCGCAATATTGCCCACAATATTCCCACTTCACGGCAATATTGCTGACAATGTCACATCTCTAGTCAGGGCCACTAACCACTAGACCAACAGGCCAGTCAATCAGACAGGTTAATCCAACCTCTGAAATATGGTAAGCTCGTATTACGCTGAACTATTTTCAGCGTAGTTAGAGGGATCAGCTGCCCGGTAAGTAATGGGCTGCACGAGCAGTTGTATATCTTCTTTATCCTGAAGGCTTCTGTGATATATCTGCTTTGCTTTGCTCGTTAGTGCAATGTGTTGTTGGTTTCTGATTCTTTGGTTTGATATATTTAGCTGGTTTTAATCCGGTGCCGGTTATTTTGTTTGGTATACCTACGCTGGAAGAAACAGGTAGTGATTTGGTTAAAGTCGTGATAAGTTTGTTGCGCCTACTCAAAACAATACTTTTAGAGATTTACCAAACGTAAATTTACCAAAGGCAAACCTCCAAATCTGTTCTTTTGAGCGTAATACACATAAAGTCAGACATATGTAAATTTAAATTGATTTATGCGATAAGAGCGCCTATTGTACACTTGTTTTTATGAATGTTTGCCCCGTGTTTTTTTTATGAGGTCAAAGCAGAATATAATAATAATAATAACGTTTACCCTTAATTAGTCTAATTTTGTAATAACTGTGATTTTTATCCCGGGAATATATTTACCTTGAGACATTTTTTTTTATTTTCACGCGAGCGTAGCCACTAGGAACAGCTAGTATATTGAAATTGTTAAAATCTTGAAATTTAATCAATTTTGCGGTAACATCAAAACGAGTTACCATTTTCACTACCAACATATAAATACAATTAATAAGTGTCGCGCTTGAAAACTGGTACGAATTTTATTTACAAAATATGAGCGTGGTGTGTGCTCAAAACTGAACAATATACAGCGTTCCATATCGACCGATATATTCAATTTTACCGAATATTGTCAGCGAAAACAGGAAGTGATGGTAAAATTGAAAAACTGTACAAAACGATTTGGGACCACATTGATTGTGCGTAGGTACAGATATCCGCAGGAAAACTAAGGTTGCCGACACAGCACAAAGAATTGCCAAACTTAAGTGGCAATGGGCAGCGCAAAAGCGAAAGGTTTTGGAGTGGCGACCGCGTACCGGAAGACGCGTTGAAAGGCCTTCTACAAGGTGGACCGATGACCTGGTGAAGGTAGCGGGAAACCGATGAATGCGGGACGCAGGAACATTCGATGTGGCGACGCTTGGGGGAGGCCTATGTCCAACAGTGGACGTGTATCGGCTGAAATGATGATGATGATGATGACAGCTAAGGATGTTTTAATATCGTGCGGTTTTTATCACACATGTAAGATTGCCCCGTACGCGTAACCCCCGCATATGTCCATTTAATACAAGTATTTATTATAACGAAAGGAATACGCACGCCGGATGCGTATTTTTTTTAATTTGAAAATTTTCTGCGTGCTGAGCAATCCTGCATATTAAAAAAAAAAAATTGCAAATCGGTCCATAAACGACGGAGTTCTGAGGTAAAAACATAAAAACAAATACAACCGAATTGAACCACCTCCTTTTTTTGAAAGTCGGTTAAAAATACCCTATGAAGTGAAACTCCCTGCCGGAGTCTGTGTATACAGGATAGATACAATTTAGGCGTCTATATATCAAGAGTTACTTCTAAGCAAACGTGCTGCATCGTCATCCACAACATCGCTTACCATCAGATGAGATAGTGGTCAAACGGGAGGCTATCCTAAAAAAGAGTTAAGCCGTCATTGTTCGTAATTCTGCACAGTTAACGTCTGCTGTTATTGCTTGAACTGATCTGAGGAAGCTGAAGTGGATTGCACCATGAAGGGACCACCAAACAGTTACCATTACCATTTTATGGGTAAGCTTCGTCTTCTGCCTGGACATTGTTGATGCATATGACCAGGAGTGAGTCATTGCGTTTTACGCTTACGCTTGTCATATCCATTTTTCGAAGCTCATTACAATGCTGATATTAACTAGTTCTTGACTATATCCCACCTGATGGTAAGCAGTGATACAATCGTTGATGATGAAGCCTAAATCTATCTCCTTTCTCTCAGTCCATCCAAAGGTTGTCTGTAAGAAATTATTTTTGTTTATTTGGTGTACAATAAAGATTATAATAAATAAATAAATGAAAGACACTAGTTTATTAAGAGCCTATTCACTCTAGCCTTGAAGACACCTGAATTATAATAGCCAGACGGGAAGATCACAGCAGGCAAATTGTTCTAGAAAATTATCCGATCGAGCCAAAATCGTTTTATTTTTGTATATTTTTACTTTGTTGATGGTGTAGGCAGATCAATAAAACTATAAGGCACTTTACCGATTACATGCCGGTTGCCCTGTTATTGTGGGTATGCTAACGTCAAACCATGCCGCTATGTAGACCCTGATAGTGTGATATGGATCAGCTTTGTTCTAGGCAAACGTACTCCGTCGTCGCCTACATCATCGCTTTTAATCAGGTGAGCTTTTAGTCAAGCCACATATATAGGTACAGAAGTCAATCTACATACAAAGCGCGCTCGAGCAACGCACACAAAGACACCGCTCACAGACACGATGTCTCCGTCGCGTCTCGGATCACTCGTCGAACAATTCCGGCACAAACACTCATTAGTGTATTTACACTCATTTGTTTATTAGCGTCCACCGAGCGTAGGTATAAAAAGTGAAGTACATACATGAGATCACAGAATTAATATCATATGAGATTGTCTTCTGTACCTATCTATTTTGTGGTCAAGCGCAAAGTTATCTACACTTAATAATATTACAAAGAGGTAAAGTTTATTTTATTTTTTTGTTTCTAGGAGGAAATCTCTAAAAGCACTGGTCCGATTGCTAAAATTTTTTCACCGATAGAAAGCTGCTTTATTCCTGAGTACTATTTTGTGTACGCGGGCAAAAGCTAATTAATATAATATAAAGCTAATTCTATAAAAAATCGTCATCTATGTAATGCGGCCCAAAGTGTTCGCAAAACATACCATTATAAATATTATGTATTTTTTTACCAACAATCATTTTTCTTAATAAATAACAAAAAGCATAAGCACCTACGGTATCGCAATTAATTACACTTATATTTTTCTCGCTTCTACCCTCGTTTTCCCCGCACTAATTTCTTCCAACCCTTAATGGTCTTCGTTAACGAGATTAACGTCTTTGTCGTCCGCAACTGTTGTGTAACATCTGAATATTGTTCTAATTGTATCCTTTTTCTTGCAACATAAGTACAATTGTATTTATCTGTGTATTTATTATAATATATATGTTTAATACTGGTTTTGTCACACCAATGACAGCCCCATTTCTTGTCCAGGCAAATACTGTCCATTCCTGGTTGCCTGGCAGAGATTGCGGAATGCGATAAGGCCGCCCATTGTGTGTATGTGTTTTAGTTTTAGTTTCCTTTTGTATGTGTAATGATGTACAATAAAGTATATAATAAATACTTTTTATTTATTTATATTTTTAATTATATTATCTTACTGGCTGAATATCGAGGTCTAGAAAAAAAGGAGATTTATTTAAAAAAAAAAATACAAAATTCACAAAACGTACAAAAACGGTATAAAGCTCCCAAGTTCTTTTTTATTATTGATATGCTCACGCCTGATCATTATCTCATCTACCTAATGACCTGATAGAAAGTGACGATTTGGTCGGCGATAAAGCGCGCTAAGGCAAGCGTAAATAGGTTAGGTAAAGAACCCCAGATTATTTGTTTATTTAACTATTTATGTACACACGATTATAAAAGAAAAGAAGAAAGATAGTACAAGAAGTAAAGACAGTACAAAGGTGATGCTTATTTTTAAAGAAATCTCTTCCAACATAGGTACCTTCGAAAGAAGAATTGAAGAAAATGGGGATGTAAACTAGACACCGTGTGTGAAAGAATAAAGGAAAATTAATGCACACAAAATACATAGATAACAATGAAATAATATAAAAGGCAAAAAATATACTATTATAATTATAAACATACACTTAGCAAAATAAAAATCACAAAAATACATACTAATAATACCTATAATAAAATATAGATATGCAACTATGACGAAATAGAAAGATAGTGTTTTTTCTTTCACTCTTCTGATTTAGATTACAGCTCTGCTTCCTGATAGCTACAATCAATTCCATTCCTTACATTTATGAAGAAGAAATAAGAATCTACCATGAAGCTACAATGTGCTGAAAGTGCAGGAATATTAAATTTTATTCCTGGAAAATATACAAGTAGTGTTAAAAGCAAAGCCTAGTTCTATAATTAGCTCTGGAGTTTCGGTATATTATCGTCACAGCAATCGTTAAAGTTACATACGAGTAACAAAACTTCAATAGTGAGGCACACATTGGTAGTTGTGTTTTTTTTTTTTTTTTTAATTATAATAATTTATTAGTGTCTACATGTTGTAGTAACATTGTGTGTATCTACGAGTGTGTATGCCAAATAAAATAGTTTTCTTTCTTTCTTTCTTCAAAAAATAGGTAAAATAACCCATGTCAATTTTTTTTTTATATGCGGTATATATATAACCTCATGACTTCTTTTGTTCTAGAGCGGAGCGGCAGGGTGTGTCAGACTTTTACTGACTAAAAACACTCCAATGTTCATTCACTTCCTTGTTACCAATTGTGTCGTAGGACCACGAATAACACTTTATAAAGGCATTATGTTCATGGATTACGGAAAACCAAACATTGACTAAAAACTAATGGATTGCTAATATTTATCTTCGCTCGATCTAATTTAACAACAGTGTCTATTAAAACAATAGCAATTAATTTGGATCAAATGGATTTAATTGGAAATTACAAAGGAGTACGTAATATTTAATTCATTAAACCCCAAGTGAACGCCGGCGTTCGCGCACCTATTGTCTTTCTATTGTGTCTGTAATTTCCACAATTGAAAGGTAATTTAAACTCGTTAAAAAATAACAAGCCAGTTTTGACATTTGAAAAAAATCCCTAGAATTTAACTTGGTACAGTAGGCACAACAGATCTTGAGCGCTCGGCGTCAGAGTGGGGATCGCTTTACGCATTCCATACATTGGCGAGCCAATCGTCTTCGTTGTTAGATACATGCAGCAATGCAGGGAACGAATGAGAAGTGACGTCTATGACGTGATGGCGCGGCGAGCCAATTACTAGCACTCCCCGCCCCCGCGCTTAAAAGACTAAAGAGACCGAATATTTGACTTCTGCCCAACCGCTCAAGATCCGTTGCGCTTACTGTACGAAGCTGAAAGAAACAATAAAATAATAATTAGGAGTCCGGTGTAGTAGTAGCTATTTTAATAGTAGCTACACTACAGACAAGCCGCTAGGTAGTCAAAATATAAATATCAAAAAGGGCCTTAAGGACCTATTACACTGCGCTGAATATCGCGTGCGATCTTTCTATTTTTTATTCCTATATAGACAGTCTAGTCTATGGTTCGACGTCTATGAATGAAAAATAGTAAGATCGCACGCGATATTCAGCGCGGCGTAATAGGTCCTTTATATTTTTGACTACTTTAATTGACTTTATTCATTTTAAAATTAGTGCACTCTAAAATCAAATCGTATCATAGGAGCCGAACTTCCACACGCTCCTTTTAAAGAGATGTCAGTAATCCGTAGGAGCCTAGTAGAGCCTACTAGGGCCCGCTAGGAGTGTTTTCTGAAAATTGAACCCCTTGGTCTTAGAACTCAAAAGGCAACAGAAGGAAACAGATATTTTCATCCACAGCGGGAGAACTAATTGAATGATTTCCAAACTTAAAAAAAGAAGGTGCAGTGAATTTTAGTCGAATTTTATAAAACTTTGGGTCTAAATAACCTACCTTGATTATTGTGAACCATAGAATTAAATTGAGAATTTTCAACGACTACCATAGTACCTGCAATCATTTATCCCGTAAACATGTCGCAATCCAGTGAGTATCCAATTACATTATGTAAGATATGAAATCGGTGTCCTAGAAATTGGATTTCCAGTTAAATTGGTTTGCCGTTTGAGTCAGTTGCAGTAAATCTTTCATTGTATGAGTCGAGTTTTTGAAATGAGACTTTTGCGAGAAGAATACAAAGTTAAGTTTATTTTACTTATGTTTAAGTTTGATACGGAATATGTTTGTATTATGCGGAACCTTAACGTATTACAATCTAGCTGACCCGGCGAACTTAAGCTTCGAATCGCTAGTCAATGAATGTTTAGACCGAATGATGGCATGATTTAGACCAATGTATTTGACAGTTGCTGTCATTTTTAGATACA
The DNA here is from genome assembly GCA_929112965.1 of Mythimna albipuncta. NCBI lineage: Eukaryota > Metazoa > Arthropoda > Insecta > Lepidoptera > Noctuidae > Mythimna > Mythimna albipuncta. The sequence continues at coordinate 18,889,260 of OV815969.1, forward strand.
TTTGAATTTTGTATTTTTTTTTTTTTTACCGAAACTTTCCAATGTTTTAATAGTTATTTTGTTATTCGGGGCAGAAATCAATCAAATCAAAGACCATTAAAATCGGTCTAACCGTTCTTGAGTTACAAATGTTGTTTTTTTTTTTTTGTGATAATGTTTAGGTATTTTTACTTTGGGTCCATGTCATTATCTTCATCATCATATCAGCCGATAGACGTCCACTGTTGGACACAGGCCTCCCCCAAGTGCCGCCACAATGAACGATCTTGTGCGTCCCGCATCCTTTGGATTCCCGCTACCTTCACCAGGGCATCGGTCCACCTTGTAGGAGGCCTTCCAATGCTGTGTCTTCCGGTACGCAGTCGCCACTCCAGAGCCTTTCGGCCACAACGGTGATCTGTTCTGCAAGCAATGTACCCTGCCTATTATCAAGTTATGGCGATTCTTTGGGCTATGTCGGTAAACTTGGTTCTGATGATTCACGCAAAGAAAATCCGAAATCGAAACATTATAAAAGAGTCATTCTAGCATAATTAACCAAAAAACCTTACCTTTATACTGTAAAACCTGTACGTGTAACTAGTGTAAGTACCTTATAACCACTTGTTGAAGTACTACTGGATAGAATCACCTCAACAACATTCCGTAACGACCTATTTTCAGCCAATCACACTATAACTCAATATCATAATATCTTACTTGCCACTACTCGTAAGCGCTAACGGTAGGTATTGGAAATAACCCAACAATTGATTGAACACGTGTTTGGCTTCATAAGATTGAAAGCTCTGTAATTCGTATCGTTGTAAATCTGTAGATATTAGGTACAGTCCCTGACCCCTGAATTTGTTTTGGTGTTTCTTCTCAGGGTAGTCGGCTAGGAAACACCGGCCTCATCTATTTTAAAGTGACGTGTTAAAGTGTTTTTAAAAAACATAAATATTTACATCAATATTTACGTCAGTCACCAACAAAATAACTAACAAAAAAACAACAGATTTAAAAAACAAAACGGAAAATTGTAAAACAGCGCACTTAACTCTAGATGCATTTTTACATAACCGCTCTTACGTGATAAAGTTCATCATCATCATTTCAGCCGATAGACGTCCACTGTTAAACATATGCCTCCCTCAAGTATCGCCATGATGAACGATCCTGTGCGTCCCACATCCATCGGATTCTCGCAACTTTTACCAGGCATTGAAAGGTCTCCCAAAAGGGGCAACTGATGATCTGGTGAGGATCGCGAGTACCCGATGGATGCTTGACGCACAAGACCGGTTCTGCTATGTTTTGTTTAAACTAGGCTGACCCGAAACGTCAAACTGTGTGACATTTTGCGCGCATTTTGTTTGACTGTCAATGTAAATAATTATATTCGCATTCACGAATATTGAATTTGAATATTCGCAAATCTAACGTTCGTTACATCACTACCTGTGAATATATGCTTCTATTGAAATCAAAATATAAATTTTAATCTATGTAGGTAACTATGTAGGTAACACTAATACAATAAAGATCTCTGAAAATCTGCCATTTTCATGTACCTTTGCCCTTCACAATGTACTTACTCACAAATTAAAAAAGTAAATAAAATATTAAATTCAAGATAACTAAATGACGAATTAATAATTTTTTTACAAAACTTTAATAGTGTTTAAAAAAAAAAACACGTATTTCCTGGAATAAGAAGTAAACCGGTGACGCACACGGGTACAATTGCTGTCACGGATCTTGAGCGCTGGCTTTAAGTTGCACAGAAGTCAAATATTCGGTCCCTTTAGTGGTGCAAAGTGAGACGCGGGGGCGGGAAGTGTCAGTGATTGGCTCACCGCGCTATCGCGTCATAGACGTCCCTCCTGATTCGTTCCCTGCGATGCTGCATGTATCTAACAACGAAGACGATTGGCTCGCCAATGTATGGAATGCGTAAAGCGATCCCCACTCTGACGCCGAGCGCTCAAGATCCGTTTTGGCAATCGTACTTTTATATCACTCACTAACACTGTTCCCACTGCTGATACTCAGGCCTCCTATCTAGGAAAGGGATTGTCCGTTATCTACTTTCTCAAGCTACTAAGCTTGAGAAAATAGAATACGGACAATCCCTTAGCAGGTTGGTGTTTAAAGCCATAACTACATTAGACTGAAGCATACGTTTAAGGCCCAAGAGCTCGAAAAGTGCCATAAAACAGTGACTTTCTGAAGCCTACTCCTCGGTAACGGGCCAGGTTAATAGGTTTGAAAATAATATATGTTTATTTGGTATAGATTCATGAACAACATTATCAACATTTGATTTTTTCGTGCTATCAATAGGTACTTTTGACAAAAAAAAGTATTTAGCAATTTCACAACTTTTCGCAACTTTTCCCTACTCCTTCGAAGCGGCTCCTTCGAAGCGACCTAAAAATTGGTGGTTAAATATTCTTCAAATTAAACATTGCATATGTAAAATCAATCAATATCTCGCAGAGAAAATGGGTTTAAAGCGCTTTCCGGGCACTGCTGGCCGCAAATAAATGCACAGATTTGCGTACTGCCGCCTAGGCGAGTGCGAGAGGTGCGTCCACATAATTTTGGCCAGATGGTTCAAGGGACTATAAGTCTTAACGAAGTCTGATTTGTTCGTAGAACGACGTCGCATGGCGTTGATCAATTGTAGCTAGCTCAGTAGTAACTAGTTGAATAAGTCTAGTTTCCATTATACAAACTTGTTTTGAGTATATGCAAAACCTGAAAAACTTGTTTAGTATTTTTATGTAAAGAATCTATGTACAAAATTTCATAACTGTATCATGAAAAATCCCAAAGTTATAAGCTTGTTATGTCAGCAAAAATACATAGTCACCGGACCATCCAAGCGAATGATGGGTTGTTTTATACTTGCACCAAGCAGTTTTTTAGCACCTGATGTCCGCTATGACCTTCCGTGACCTGTGTTGTACATAGTGTTGGTGGTGACTTGTGACCTTTTTAAATATTTTTGGGAGAAAATATATGAAATCCATTCAATTACCGATTCTGAACCAACTATATTTAGATTTCGTATATACTCAAAATTATGTTGTAAAATGTATGGAGACCGACGCGTCCAGATCGGCGTGTATGGCACACGTGTGCGCAGTGTAGTTCTACCTTAATCCCCGCTAATGAAATACTCCGCCAATATTGAGATTAGAGCTCATTTTGACGGAGCAAACAGTCGGGTATGCGAGCGAAACTAGTTCAGTCAATCTACATTAATTAGAAACTACAGGTAATATGTATTTTAACTACTAAACTACAAATACCGGCACGGATCTTGAGCGCTCGGCGTCAGAGTGGGGATCGCTTTGCGCATTTCATACATTGGCGAGCCAATCTTCGTCGTTGTTAGATACCTGCAGCAGCGCAGGGAACGAATCAAGAGTGACATCTATGACACGATGTCGCGACAAGCCAATCACTGACATTCCCCGCCCTCGCGTCTCACTTCGTGCCACTAAAGAGACCGAATATTTAACTTCTGCGCAATTTGAAGCCTGCGCTCAAAGTCCGTTCCGGTAATTGTAGTTATTTTCTCCCAAAACTAGTATGAATTTCAAATGATTGTTTTCTGTGGTTCAATTAGAGTGGACTAGACTGTTACAAACTAGCGCTCCAAAGAAGGTCAACATGGTTTGAGATCGGAGCGAGGAGTGGCAGGCGGTTGCCTCCTTCTATGAAGCAGTAATGCTAGCAAAGGAGGAGGCTGACCGCATCAGGCAACGGGGCGCTCACAGCGCCCCAGCTGCCGCCAGGATTCCGATCCTGATTTCCAACCACCGTGGGCTTGCGGATGGCGAGCAATGGGTAGCTCGCTGTCCAACCGTCCGGTAACTGTCCGGACCGAGCCTAACTCGTCAAAGGTCGCACTGTTCCCGCGCGCCTCAAGGAGTTGTCAGCAACAGCAAAGGCCCAGCTGGGTCAAACCCTACTAGGGCCAGGGTTTAGCTCCGAAAGGGAAGCTCGGTCCCATTATGAAAGGCAAGAAGGAACAGGGGTGCGTTTTTTAGTCAGTAAGAGTCTGACTATTACCGCTCCGCTCAAGGACGGGGGATGTCATTTGAATGAATTTATCCATAAAAAAAAAAACCATCCATGGTTGGAGCTTGGTTTGTGTTGCGGCTACATGGATGTAAACCACGCGCCAACGCGTTCGTTGGTTGGAAAAACGCGCCTCCCAACCAAGAGCGTTAAAGGTCATGGTTTACAACTTCTATCTACACGGATTGAAACTAGCAAAGTCACCTTGGTTGGGACCACGGAACAGTAAAAGTTGGTTTGCAACCATCTGGTCATCCCTAAAACTCCAAACGCCAAACGCGCCGAACAAATATTTGTATGACCTACAGATGGTAGTTCCGAGTCTGGGTGTCTTGTGTTTATTTAATATTAGCTGTAGATTTTAACAAAATGTATTGAGTCAACCTCCTCGGCAAGCTTCGTTGTAGGATGTCAATTCAACAATAAAGTTAAAAATCAATCTGACTTTACACTAATTACACTTATAATTGTCCAGTTGTGTCATTTGAGTTAAAACTACAATTCTATATCACAATTTATTTAAGAAAAATTCAAACAGCTACTGAACTTCACCCAAAAAATCTCGCTTAAACCACCTCCTTTAAATATTGCTACGCTACTGAACTTCACTCGAAAAAATCTCGCTTAAACCACCTCCTTTAAATATTTCTACGCTACTGAACCTCACTCGAAAAAATCTCGTTTAAACAACCTCCTTTAAATATTTCTACGCTACAGAACTTCACTCGAAAAAATCTCGCTTAAACCGGCTCCTTTAAATATTACAATAAAATTCTACATTATAAACCTTTAAAACCAAAGGTTAATAAATTCACAGACCCAAATAGTCCGCCTCAAAAAGTTTTTAACGTCAAAAAAAAAAAACTTTTAACAATGTTATTTTTATCTTAAACGGAAAAATAATACGACGGGGCATTCAAAGAAAAAGGAATAAGACGGCAAGGTAAACAAATCAAACTTTGAAATACAGAAAAATTTCTGCTCCTGTATCGTAAAGTTCCAATTATGAAGTCAAAACTTTTTTTTTGAGTTTATCCACAGGCAACGTTTATAAAATTAAAAAGTTTTTTTTTTTAACAATCCTTCCCTAACAAAATACGGTGAGAACTTTTAAACGTCGCGTCGCTTCAAATTTTTTTTCTAATAAAGTACCTACAATACCTACATCTCGATCATAAGATTTTTAGTGCCATCGAACGTCGGAAGAAAATGCGTCGTAAGCAACAGTCTGCATTTTTTGTGAGGAGTTTTTCTTTACTAACTAAAAAGTGTTTAAGATATAATAGAACTGCGTACCGAAAGACGCAGCATTGGAAGACCTCCTACAAGGTGGACCGATGACCTGGTTTTTTTTTATGGTGGGAAATTCATCTAATGACATCCCCCGCTCTTGGGCGGAGCGGGAGATAGTGTGAGACTTTTACTGGCTAAAATCCCACCCCGTTCTTTCATACCGGGGCACGAGCTATCTTTCGAAACTAACCCTGGCCCCAGTAGGCTTCAACCCAGCTGGGCCCCTGCTGTTGCTGACAACTCCTTGAGGCGCACGGGAACAGTGCGCGCCGTCGACGACTTGGGCTCGGTCCGGACATTTACCGGACGGTACCGATGACCTGGTGGAGGTTGCGGGAATTTGATGGATGCGGGGCGCACAGGATCTTTCATTGTGACACTTGGGGGAGGCCTATGTCCAACCATGGACGTCTATCGACTGAAATGATGACGATGAGACCAGTAGTGCCTACTCTAGTAGATCAGTAGTTTTATATTCGTTTCAATTCTCAACATTTCAAGAACAATAAATTATCCTTTATAAATTAGGAAGAAAATTAAATACCTCTTCCTCTCCTGCATAAAATCCAAACGGTCAGTTACCGTGGTCTTTCATAAAAGACTGGGAATATTAACTAATTTCACTTTGAGCACTATATAATTTATCTTTGAGCCAAACTTAAAATCACTGTAGCTACGGACTTCGCTAATTAATGTCCTAGTTAAGCGTACTCCTTTGCTCTTCTACGGACGAAGAACTACAACTTTATCTGTATATTGAAAATGTTAACTTTAATCTTGGGTATAAGTTTAATCAATTTAATGCTGACTTGTCTTTTAATTTGGTTTTATAAATTAATAGGTATACAAAATTAAAATAATAATATGTACAAACAGGAAAAAAAGGGAACACATAGGGCATCAAAAACCTCGTCCACATCGATGTCAATGGAAAAAGTGCCAAGAACGCTGGCAGCATTGCCACGCTGGAGGGCAATGCTGATTCGTTGACCGAAGAAAAGCCCAGTTCTCTGGTCATGCGAAGAGTCGACCAATTGTTTGCTGATATCCTGAACAACTCGATGAGCGCTTGGACCCCATGACCCTAGTGTTTGAACCCCAAACGGCTCAAACACATAACTTCAGATGAGGTTATCATATTTACGCCGTTTGAGGGTTTCTGCACCTGCAGCAGCCGCCCCAGCACAGCCCGCCGTACTCAGAATATGGGATGGCGCAAAGGTGTCGACACATGTTGCACCCCACACCAAAGGCCTACCCAATTATCAAGGCATTTTAACCATCCCATCTGGCCTCTTCCCATCGTCACGTGCCAAGCAATTAGGTTCTAAAACAACTGGCACCCCGGTGACAAGAGCTAAATTTGCGTGCAAAATTTTCAATAGTCGCAGAAAAGACAAATATTTTACGTAAACGCCATTTGTATATTTCTTTGCTGAGCTAAAATTTATTTGTTAGTTCAAAAAAAGGCCCCAAAATAAAATTTTATACAATTCGTGAATAAAATTAACCGCTTTCAAAGAAAACTGACTGGCACCTCATCATGTAAACCCACCGTAAAAAGCTTTTACAATTTGCGAATACTTACAAAAACCCATTTACATTTTGTCAAGCGATCCTTTGTTTATCCAACGAACACTTTCAGGACTTTCAGGGATGCTAACAAATTCAATTTAATTGGTTTGTTACCGTTTATTTTATGTACCTAAGTCTACAAAAATACCTGCGTAACGTCTCCTACAAGAGAGAAACGAAGGCACGTAAAAATAACTTTCATCGTTTTTATTAGAGAGAATATTAATTCCTCATTGGTTTTGAAGTCGCGAAAATGGCTGCTATGGTCGTAGCATACCTTATTTACATCTTCTACACTAATATAATAAAGAGATAAAGTTTTTTTTTAGTTTGTTAGCCCTAGCCAAGTTACAACCGTTTCGCTTGCGTCGAACGCTTCGAGTTGACCTTGCCGCCAATTCTTTTGTTCTGACCACGTGACTGAGCGTTGAGTCGACGTATTCCCGTACATTTGAAGCTTTCTACAAGCGTTAACTATTGCAGATTAGCAACCAGGTTAGGGGTACTGGTCTGATTGCTAAAATTCTTTCACGGATAGAAAGCCAATAATTGTTTAGCTTGTTTTGTAATGCACCATGTGCAACCTCATTTTATGTCCAGTCAATCTCTTTCTATACCAGGTTGCCTGGAAGAGATCGCGGAATGCGATAAGGCCGCCAATTGTATGTTCTAAATATAAGGCTCAAATATGTAATTTATTATCTTGGTGTACAATAAAGGATACATAAATAAATAAATAAATAAAGCTGCTTTATTTCTGAGTAGGCTATATTTTATGTACGCGGGCGAAGCTGCGGGCAAAGGCTAGTTGTAAGATAAAGTGTTTCTGTGTAAAGTGTTTTGTGGCATAAATATGTCAGTAACAGAAATCTAAAATGCCAAAATATTTGATGGTATAAGATTTTTCGTAAAAGATCGCCTATTGTAGAGATTACAATGTTGAGATAGATAAACGTGAAGTCATGACTTCATGAGAATGGACAAAGTGAAAAATAAAAATAATAGAGGAAGTTTGAAACTGGCGCCAGTGACTAAAAATGTGTTCATGACTTATGAATATACATATAGGTCATCGATTAACATAATTTTAATTCATTAAACCCCAAGCGAACGCCGGTTTGCGCACCCATTGTTTTTCTATTGTGTCTGCAATTCTCACGATTGAAAGGTATAAATAAATACTACGCACAAGTCGATGATATGGGCGGATGGAGATGAGGAAGTCTGAGTGGTAGTGGGAATTAACAACCGAATGTTTACAAATATGGCCAAGTGGGGTTTCATATGAAAGGGTGTGTAATATACCACCACAGCACAAAATAGATATGTACAGAAGACAATCTCATGTATGTACTTCACTTTTTATACCTACGCTCGATGGACGCACACTAATGAGCGTTTGAGCCGGAACTGTTCGAGGAGTGATCCGAGACGCAACCGAGACATCGTGTCCGTGAGCGGTGTCTATGTGTGCCACGGAACACTGTTTTTACTGTTCCGTGACGTGTGCGTTGCTCGAGCGCGCTTTGTATGTAGATTGACTTCTGTACCTATCTATTTTGTGACCACAGCCACCACACATATACATAATACATAATATACCGTCTTATGATGGTATAATACTGTTTCTACTATTACCTACTGTTTCTGAGATGTAACATTAAGTATTTTAAACTTAAAGTCAACTTAGTTTAATGTGTTTCTGTTTAAATTAAGATGGTTTATATTAACACTGTTTAAATGTCAAGTATCTAAGTATATCTTACTTGTCAAGTAACAATAACTAGGTCAAGTTGATGTACAATATTATTTATCTAAGTTAAATCGATGAGTACTATGAAGTCGGTGTAGCTAACATAAACTTAGAGGAATGGATTGAGACTTATCTTTGGCTTAGAAAAATACAAGTAGAAAAGTGTGAGAGAGACAAAATGATCAGGCAGTCAGTAACAATTTTTATAACATTCAAATTAAAACGCTTCACGGATTTGTTTAATTATTTGATTTTGTGTAAGTTAATGAAAACATTTAATATAGTCTACTAGCTGATATGGCAAACGTTGTTCTGTTACATTTTGCAAAGAAAGAGAAGCAAGAGTGAGTCGGAGAAAAATAATCTAAAAAAATAATAGCCTTCAACTTATTGTCAGACCTACCAAAACACAAAATAAATCATAAAATACGATCAAGCTACTTCGGAGGAGTTCGATTACAAACACTGTGATACGAATTTTTTTATAAGATCTGCAGGAAAGAGATAGATAGATATTGGCCGCGTATACTCTATCTTTTTCTACAGAACGATCAATTTTACTACTGCACAGTTCAGTTCATTCTCTATGTGTATGGCAGCTAATCGCTCGCTAGGGTAACTGAAGTCTGTAGGTCAACAAGCAATTACTGTACCACTTGTCAGACGGGCAGCATGTTTGGTAGATCAGAAATGAAATTCAACCGAGATCTGTTACTAATTGATGTCTGTTTGTCTGCCTGTTGTACTTAAGTTAGGTATCCCCCGCGGTTTCACGCCACGTCTTTGGTTACTGCTCCGCTCTCGTTAATCGTGGCATGATGTTAAACAAAGTTATTTGTAAAGCGCCAACCACTTTGCAGGACTTTTTTGGTGACATCACAACAACTTTTGTTCTATGACTTTTATAAAACAATATTCATTTACCAAAACACAAACCTTTAAGATTTCGTTGTTCTATCTAACACATTTCAACTCTGTATTCTGCTATAGCTAATCTACGTCTGTATGACGCGATGCAAGCGCATCAAGCATCCCCCGCCGCCCGATTCCCACACCCTCTCTTATTGTACTATCGCTGGCTTCGCATAGACTTCGTATTATTACTAAAAGATTTTCATGCAAAAAAAAATAAACAAAAAAAAAATTAAACGTTGTAATATGATGATTTTTTAAAGTCATAGAACAAAAGTGGAAGGGGGAATCGTTTGTCTTGGTATGGTCATGCAAAGAGGGGGGTGGAACAAATATTTTAAAGGGTAATCTACCGTTCAATATTATTCCTAAGTAAAGTTGTAACAGGTGCGACTGAATAATACATACATATTTCAGTAAACAACGTTTGGCTGACTTCCCTCCACAACTTTTGTAACCGGTTGTTTCAAATAATAACGCTACATTAAACCACAAAGTAGATAGGTATAGCAGTCAATCATATGTATGTACTTGACTGGCCTGTTGGTCTAGTGGTTAGTGACCCTGACTGCTATACTGGAGGTCGTGTGTTCGATTCCCACCCAGGACAAATGTTTGTGTGATGAGCATAATCATTGGTTCTGTGTCTGGGTGTAATGTATCTATAATATGTATGTAATTTAGAAATATATAAGTATGTTTATCAGTTGTCTAGTACCCATAACACAAGCTCTGCTTAGCTTGGGACTAGACGGCGTTGTGTGATAATTGTGGAATATTATATTATATTATATATCTACGCTAGGCAATCACGCTAGGGTCAGCGCGTTGCTCCAAACTATACGAGTGCGACCGGGCGATTGAGCCGAGATATCGTGTCCGTGAGCGGTGTCCATGTGTGCGATGCTCGAGCGCGCTTAGTATGTAGATGGACTTCTGTACTTAAGTATTTATTTTGTGATTATACAACATAACTTTTACGAAATCTGAATATAGTTTGTTCAGAATCAGTAACTGAATGAATTTTAACAGTTTTTACATCATGTTATATTTTTTCCCAAAAATATTTAAAAAGGTCACAAGTTGGACACCACCGACACTAAATCCAACACAGATCACGGAAGGTTATAGCGGGCATCAGTTGCTAGCAAACAGCAGGGTGAAGTGCAAGACAATCTCTCAGTCGCCTGGATGGCCCGGTGACTGTGTATTTTTGCTGACATAACAAGCTTATAACTTTGTGATTTTTCATGATACAGCTATGAAATTTTGTACATAGATTCTCTAGATAAAAATAGGCACGTGTTTCGGGTTTTGCATATACTAAAAATAAGGTTGTACATGGAAACTAGCCCTAGACCTAGACTATACGTTTAAAGTAAGTTTGTTTTAATCTTGTTTCGGTGTGGGTAAGAGACAGAGCTATACAGGTTCTCTAGCGCCATCTCTTCGTTTGTTAATGTCCTGTGTCCCCTAGATGGGGCAGAGGGTGTTGTGGACACCCTCTGCCCCATCTAGGGGACACAGGACATTAACAAAGTAATCCTCCATCGCGAACGGTCCTGAGCTTCACGCTTCACCTCGCTCCACGTCATTCCGATGCTTGCTGCTTCCGCCAACACGGTGCGACGCCAGGTCTGACGGGGACGTCCACGCTTTGTTTTTCCTTGCAGATTCCAGTCCAACGCTTGCTTGGGTATGTGATCGGAATTCCTTCGGAGCGTGTGGCCAATCCATCTCCACTTGCGACGCTTAATCTGGCGGCCATCTCTTACTCACACCGAAACAAGATTAAAACCATCTTACTTTGAACGTCATGGTAACCTCGTTGATCCACGCCACGCGACGTCGTTCTACGTACAAATCAGGCGTGTTACACGTGTGTATCGATCTAATGTAGTTCTAGCTTGAAACACCAACATAATTATACTATTGTATACCTACTGAAAAATCCAACTTCACACATTCATCGCTTATTGATGAAAGCTTTCAAGGATAAGTCAGATTAAACACCCACGAGTGGGTACACGTGGCTTTTGTAACGTGCGAAATTACATACACAAGTAGGCATAATCTCTTACAGATATACCGCCGTGTAGTGATAAGTTCGAGTGTGATATGGTGCATGTTTTTGTTTCTGAAATCTGATAACTCTATCGATGAAAATGACATTACGTTACTTTATGCGATATTTTGTGAGTTTTTTGTCCTAGGAGTGTTTAAAAGTAAATAGGTTCATAAAGGCGGATACAAACTTTGCGAGGCATGCGCCACGCACAGCCAATGATTCATAAGCACAAGCTTCGTCACAAACATGAAGACAGACAAATAAAGCATTAGTTTCGCACGCCCATAAGCTCGACTCGCGTAAATGCATAGTGCATAAGATGGGTTGGGGGAAGATCAGCATTGGGGTAAGAACGTATAAATCAATATACCACTTATTTAGCTTTATTTTTAATGCCAGCCACATTGCTGGGCAAGGTGGAACATACTGACGCGGCACGCAATATGACTAGCTTTAAAAATAAAGCTAAATAAGTGGTATAATTTATATTTATACGTTCTTACTCTAATGCCGAACTTACCCCAACGCACTATATATTGTTTTAAACACGCAAACTTCAAGCAGAGGCGTTCGCTGTGTGCCGTTCGCGGCGCATGCCTCGCAGTCTGTATCCACCTCTAGGCAAGCATTCTCCAACGTCGGCCATATCGACAGTAGAAAGGTAACATTGCTTAATCGCCACTTTAAGTGAAAATAATCTTAATTTAAGTGAAAAAAGGTTATAAGGGGTTATACTTACATGGTTAAATGATTAATGATCTTTATTTTGCAAGTAGGTTTAATAAAAACACTTTTACACGTTATTTTTTTTTTCGAAAACTTCGTAATAAGGCATAGTGGCGATGCGTACCGGAAGACGCAGCGTTGGAAGGCCTCCCACAAGGTGGGCCGATGACCTGGTAAGGGTTGCGGGAATTCGATTGATGCGAGACGCGCAGGATCATTCACTGTGGTGACACTTGGGAGGCCTATGTCCAACAGTGGACGTCTATCGGCTGAAATGATGATGGTGAAGGTTATAAAGCGGTATGACCAATGAAAAAAAATAAGTAGTAAACTTTGCCCAGTAGGGCAAAGGAAATAGTTCGCAAACTATTCTACCAAATCTTCATAACATTATGGCCATGTTCCATTATGCAGCAGTTTGTAACAGTTGTTAATACTGGGTCACTAGGCCCGCTACACGATATTAATATTCTAGCTATGTTGATCTTTGAGAGCAGGGGTGGCCGAGTGGTAATGGCTCCGACTTACGAGCTGTAGATCGCGGGTTCGAACCCAGCCAGGCGCATTACTTTGTGTCATTTATTTCATCACCGCTGCTCTCAAAATGGTGAAGGAAAACATCGTGAGGAAACCGACATGTCTTAGAACCAAAAATTCGAAGACATATGACATTCACTAACACGCACTGGGCCCGCGTGGTGGATTACGGCCCATTCCCACTCCTAGAGAGGAGGTCTAAGTCCCAGCAGTGGGAACATTAAAAAGGCTGATGATGTTGATCTAAAGGCCTTATCATACTAGTGGATTGCAAGCGTCTTCAAAGCAGAGCGGGTGCACAACGAATACGTTGCGGGAGTGCAACGAACACGCCACGCATGGGCAGCGAATTTGTTGCGGACGCGCAACGAGATCCGGATCTGCGGCGTCTACGAAGTAACAAAGCCAACAGCAGTGTCTTCTCGTCGCAACCCATTTTGTTACAAACACGAGTTGAAAACGTGGTGAATTGGCCACGCGTCCGCGACGCCTTCGCAGTGCAGACGCGGCGTGTTCGCGACGCAATCGCTGCGCGACAGACCCGCCCCGCAGCTGCTAGTAGACCGCTAGTGTGCTTAATAACCCATTTTTTTGTACCGTTGCCCCACAATTACTATGAACAGGTTTTCTCAGAAATAACTCACTTTTATAGATACATAAATTAAATTACAAAATCAGAAATTGCAGATATGGGAAAATTACTTTGTCAGACGAATATTTATTATTTAAATATTATCGTTCTTCACGGCTCTGACACTCTTCAAAGAAAAAGTTCCCCAGAAGTTGAGTACAAATTGTGTTATTTCTTGTCTAATATTTTTCTTCAATTCAGATATGGTTGATGGATTACTGATGTAAACTTTACTCTTCAGATCAGTCTAGAGTAAAAAACCCGAAGGTGGACTGGTCCCACAGAGACCACCTTCGGACTTTTGAGGGTGAAACAAAACGTTAGACAAGAAATTAAAAACGTCGCATACGCGAGAGGCAATGGCCCTCACGCCCCGGCTGTCGGAATCCCAATCCCGATTTCCAGCAGCCGTAGGCTCAGGCTTGCGGACGGCGAACAATGGGTAGCTCATCGACCGACTGGCTGGTAACAGTCCGGACCGAGCTCAAGTCTTAGACAGCGCGTATTGCTCCACGCGCGCCTCTAAGAAATGTCAGCAAACAGTACCCATACAGCCATATGAAGTAGCGGTTACGACTTAAGTCGACATTTATTGTGTCGTAACGGAATTTATTTGTAACATTGTTCCGTAGCGTAACGTCGCCGTGTCGACTTGTGAGTCGACACCGTTTCGAAAAGTGGGGAATAATCGTAACAGAATAACAGTAACTTTCAGTCACACTGTGACGTCGCCGTGTCGACACGTCGCGACTGGTCGCGACTTTTATGCCCTCACTTGCATCGTACATTCAATCATTCATTTTTTCTTTGCGTTCATTCTATACTTGTCAATTTTTATTGTAATTCGTTCGTTTTTGTGAATGTCATCATAGACATAAATCTTCGCCGCCATCAGAAAAAAATGAAAGTATTTATTTACGTATTTCTGTGATAAATGCATCATAGTCGATCGAAAATACTCTGCGAAATTAAATGTATCGTGTAGTTTGATGTCACTATAATAAATTAACCGATGCGCCCTTCTGATTTAATAAAATACTTAAAATATTTTTTGTTAATGTGGTTGTTTTCAATTAAAAAATTACAAAGTATCGTATTTCCAAGCATTGCAGAAGATTTTATTGATACGGCCTATATAAATTTAACCAAAATATATTCTAGAATACTATAATAATAATATAAATTGTGTAAAATGATGTGGATAATTTTGTATCTACTTGAAAGATGAAACCCAACACAATGTTTCGTAACTGTGTTTACATGTTTCGGCAATATGTTAAGTTACGTTACAGTGTGACTGTTTTAACAAAATGGAGTTTTATTATTTTATGTTTGCAGTGGTTCTCAACATGCTGTAAAGTTAGTTTTATCAAAAAATTTAACTAGTGAGGAAGTAACTGCCGTGCCTGAAGGATGGGTCGTAGGAACATACCTATACTGGCCTCGTGCATTTAAAATAAACTTTCAAAAATCGTAGCTTATGACGTGGGAAATATGGTCCTACGAGTGTTTCTCAAATAATCCTGTATATTATAATATTTTTTCAATAAAACTTGCTTTGGTGCTTTGGTTGCTTATGACTCATAGTTAAAAAATAAGTAAATAAATCAGGTAGTAAGACTGATCCCTCTAATTAGAGCTCTGCTATAATTATAGAGCAATATTTGTGCTTCCAGCATTGAGTAAAATCTATGAAAAAAAACATGCTCGACCAGATGTTATCCCACTTTAATTAGAATAGGATTTTACATAGTCATCAGTTTGGCTACACGAAAGGAATGTCAACGACGGATGCAGGACTGAAACTTATCAGTCACATTTTAGAATCCTGGAAGAAGTCCCAGGATGATATTAGCATATTCTGTGACCTCTCAAAAGCATTTTACTGTGTTGACTCTACTATACTCTGATCTGTAAATTACATCATTAAGGAATTCGTAGACGAGCTGCTGATCTTGTTTTTTTCAATTTATCCTACAGGTAGCAAAAAGTATCCATAAATGGGGTGACGTCGTCGGGGTCTTTAATAAGGATAGGCGTGCCTCAGGGTTCAATTCTTGGCCCTTTCCTTTTTCTAGTAGTTTATATTAATGACCTTCCTTACATGATGGCTAATTTATCAGATATAATTCTATCTGATGACACTTCTCTTATTTCTAAAGTGGATAGAAAAGATACGGATGTCTTGCGTGTCAACGAAAGTCTGGCTGTTCTTTCGAAATGGTTCGCAGCTAATAATCTCTAACTAAATGCAAATAAAACTAAATGTATAAAGTTTTCATTACCGAATGAAGAAAAATAAGGCAGTTGACAGATGTCGCCACAGCTAGATTAGTTTACTATGCCTGTTTCCACAGTTTTATGTCTTATGGCATTTTATTGTGGGGATCTGCAGCTGATGTAGACTCAATTTTCATATTGCAAAAGAGAGCAATCAGGGCTATTTATAAAATGGGTACTCGCAAGTCCCTCAGAAATAAATTCAAAGAAATCGATATATTGTCACTGCCTTCTCTTTATATCTTAGAAAGTGTTTTGTATGTCCGTAAAACTTAGAACTTTTCAAAATTAGAAGCGATTTTCATAACATAAATACTCGTTGTAAACACGAAATTATATTACTCCAATGTAGATTAGTCAAGACCAATAAGTCATTTTTAGTAAATGGCTTACGCTTTTATAACAAGCTACCAAAAGCGGTGACTGAACTCAGCGAAGGAAAGTTCAAAACACATATTAAGCGTGTCTTAACCAAAAAAGCACATTACAAGGTTACAGACTATGTCGAAGACACGCTTGTTTGGCAATGACTGCCTCTGCATTTGTGGCCCCCTGGTAACTCATAATATTGTGTAAATGTATCTATTAACTGCTCCATCTTTTTTGTAACCTATTTTTTTTTCTAACACATTGTTTTTGCAAAATTTTTATATTATCTGACTCCAACCACCTTAAACTCGTTAGGTAGTTATTTTGTTAACATCTCATTTATTGACAGTTGTAATTATTTTAAAAAATTCTAGCTTTTTTTATATAGCCTCTTTTTATAATGTAAATGGAAAAACACTGTAGACTCCACGAATTCTTAGATTACTTCATATTTGACTCACTTTTTTAAAACGATTATTTTTATTGTGCTTTTGAATACAATATAGACCGGTTTACACTGTTCTTAAATAATATCCATTAATACGGTAATATGAAAATATCGTAAGAACAACCACTTTTTTTAAAAGAGTAACCATGGAGTTTCTTGCCGGTTCTTCTCCATGGGAAACGACCAATTTGGAACCGCGCACTAGCTTTTGATGTTTTATAAGTGCCCATGTAGGCAGTGAAATAAAAAACTTTTGAATTTGAATTTTGAAAATATCAATAATTTTATTAAATACAATAGCACACTTTGAGAACCCCGGTTGTTTTCTGTTTGGTCAAATCCAACACTACAGTATCGTAACTGTTACTACACTTGTGTAACTCCAAAAAATACTGTAATTTAGTTTCGACATTGTGTCGATAATTTAACTTTAATATTTACACAGGAATTCAAAGTAAACACAATGTGTCGTAAATAATTTAAGAAAAAAATTGTCGTAACTTGTTGACACAGATACAACACTTATTTACTGTAACATTTTTCAGTACAAAGTGTTGATATCGTTCCTACACGCTGTAACCAAAATCCGCATCGTTATTAAGTTTAGTAACAGTTACGACATTGTTACCTTGTCTTGCTAATCTGTGACTATTTGAGAATTTTGCGACCGAAAATGGTTGTATGGGTAGTGGCCCAGCAAGATCGAAGCCTACTGTGGCCATAGGTTCGCTTCTGAAAGGAAAACCCGGTCCTGGTATGAAAACCAACGAAGGAACTAGAAATAGGTTACAGTTAGTACAAGTCTGTCATGTCCTCCCGCACCGCCCAAGGACGGGAGATGTCATTGGATGATTTCCCACCTAAAAAACCTCAACACAAAATCTGTCAAAATTAAAAAAAAATAATGATATTCTTATCTTTCTTTGCCCACAGTTCTCCACGCAAAAGCGGCGATGTGGTCGCGAAAGCAGTCAGTGTGCAGCGCCGTCAGCGGTGTGTCCCGCGGAGACGAGGTCGAGCAGCCCGGCAATGGGGTACAGCTGTACCCCTTCGCCATTGGCCTTAGAGTTAGAGTGTTACAGGTGAGGGAGATACAAGTGCCTACTTTAGATCTTAGATATGATATGATATGAAAAGAGTTGCCATGGGTTTTCTTGCACGTTCTTCTTCATAAAGGGCGCTCGAGCCCCGGTATGAAGGCTAGAAGGAACGGGGTGAGTCTTTTAGTCAGTAAGAGTCTGACACTATCTCCCGCTCCACCCAAGAGCGGGGGTTGTCATTGGATGATTTTTTCCCACCATAAAAAAAAGAGCTCTTCGCTTTGTAACGTGCAATTTTGCTTTACTTTTTTGACTGACCTACATTTTGATCATTTAATAGTGCCTGTAAATTGTTTAGTTGAAATATACTCTTGATTGAATCAAATCAATATTTGATTTCATTTTAAAACACGCTTATAATATTAGCTTCACCTGTATGTTTGTAACCAACGCCTTCGAGCTCGATTTTGACCTACTTTGGGCGATCAGATTTTCTTCAAACTTTGCACACCCATTAAAGACTAATGACAATACAATAATCCGTTTTTTTTTTTTTGTGAAAAATAATTTAATATTTTTTAATAAAAAAAAAGCGTGGAGTGCTCAATCTACGAAAAATATGGCACAAAGCGCCCCGCGCTTTTTTCACAATGATATTAATATTTTTCGTTCATTATATTATTTTCTACCTATATTGAAAATTATTTTACTTTTTAGTTTGATATGCTATGAAAGCGTGTTTTTTTTTAAACTGTATTTTTATTTTTACTATTTGAAATGTAATTTTTATAGGCTTCTCCATCTGCTTTGTCATCATCAGCTGGGATACACATGTACCCCAATACAGTTGTACCCCTTTAATACGACGTTTAAGAATTACGCCAAACAGTGCATTTTCATCATTTATTTATAAAATTACATCATTATACCGTCATAATTAGTATTCCCGGAACATTTAGAACAGTCTTGTGCGGCGATGAAAAATTTGTGCATTTTTAAACCGGGCAATGCTTATATCAAAATAGATTTTCTCCTAAACCGCTCGGGGTTTGAACACAGATAATATATAGAATACTGGTTCAACCTTCTCACTGTAACTACGGCCATTATTACCACTGAAAATGGCAGCTTTACGAGTTCTACAAACCATTAAGTCTCGTAAACCTTATCACGTTTACAGCTTTTACTAAAAATCGGATCAGTAATGGATTTGGAAACAGCATCTTAAATAAACCCATTAAAATAGTGGATTTCCCTGACGAAGTCTGTGTTTCCTATAGCACAGAGAGTGAATAGATTACTTCTAGGCAAAATGTAAGTTTGTGTCATTGCTTAATTTAATATCATCATTACGTTACTTGTGTTATATAGGGTTTTTGTAAAACACTAGTAACCTCTGAAGACTATGGTACTAACATCTTAAGTAACAACTTTTGTTCTATGACTTTTAAAAATTTATCATATTTTATATCATCAAAAAAAAATTATAATGATAAAAATATTCAAATTGAACGTTCTAAATATTACAAAGTCTATGTGAAGCAAGCGATGGTACAATAGCGGAAGGGAGTGGAGATCGGGAGACGGGGATGCTTGATGCGCTTGCGTCGCATACAGACGGTAGGTACAGCCAAATACTGAGGTTGAAATGTGTTAGATGGAACAACGAAAACTTGAAGGTTTGTTTTTGCTATATTATGTTTTATATAGAGTCATAGAACAAAAGTTGTTGTTTATGATGTCAGTAATACAGTCCTGCAAAGTTTTTAGTGTTTTACAAATTACCCTGTATTGAGTTAAATTGCCATTAGAGTGGCCACGTATAAAACGGTTTTTCTCAAAATTAAATTAGCCAGCAATTTGGAAATAGCCCCTTTTTTGAAGTGAGAAATCATCCAATGACTTCTCCCGGTCTTGGTAGAGAGGGAGGTCATGTAAGACCTTTAGTGACTAAACCACATATGTGTCCTTCAGCTGCTCTTTGCGTTTTAGGACTACTTAGACAATGATAAATGATCTTTATTTTGCAAGTAGGTTTTATAAAAACACTTTTACACGTCAATTTTTTTTTTTTCGTCAATCAACGCGAGAGAGGGCATCGGCCCTGTTGGGCTTCTACGCTTTGTTGACATCCCTTTGAGGATCACGTGGATCATTATGCACTGTCGACGACTGGGGGACAAACGAACCATTTAAGAACAATCTCGATAACATCAGCTTTCAAATACAAAAAAACTGCATCAAAATCGGTCCATTCGCTGAGGAGCTTTGATGCTATGGACAGAGACACAGACACCTCAAACTTATAACACCCCTCTTTTCTGTCGTGGGTTAAAAATAGCCACGTTTTTAAAACGGGTTATATCAAAATCGGATTAGCCAGCGATTTGGGAACCCTGGAATTAGCTCATTCAATCAGAGCACGTACCTAATGTGATCAAGTGGATCGGAATCCAGCTACACGTGACATGTAGGTAAGTTAGTAGCATGTAGTGCTGGCGCTGGAACGTTATTGAGTTAGGTGATCGATCATTAAGGCCCGTAGGGTTCAATTTATTGCAAACCATGTTTAAATGAAACTAATATTATAAAGATAAAAGTTATATGTTTATTACTTCCCTAGGCTCAAACGGCTGAAAAGATTAATTCATTAAACCTCATTGTCTTACTATTGTGTCTTCAAAAATTTTAGAAAATTGACCCAAGGAAATATACCAACTCTCGGGATAAATGGTCTTCCCGTGTGCGAAATTTCATCTTAAGCTTTCAACTACCGTACAATTACCGTCACGGATCTTGAGCGCTGGCTTCAAGTTGCGCAGAAGTCAAATATTCGGTCTTGTTGTGTATGTGAACGGGCGCGCACACGGATGCGCGCCAGCCGCTATTACGGCGAGTCCCGACACTCAAATAAACCAGTGCGTCACGAGCTACAGAGCGTTTCACTTGTCGCATGCTTAATCAAAAAGAGACTTAACTAAAAAAAGTGGATATTTGAAAATTAAACTTTATTTTCTAACGTATTTTTTTCAAATTATAATATGCCATCTTTTTTAGTTAGGTCTGTTTATGATTAAGCATGCGTTGTGTCCCGTTCCCGCGCATCCGCGTACTTAACAAGTCTCTTTAGTGGTGCGAAGTGAAACACGGGGGCGGGGAGTGTCAGTGATTGGCTCGGCGCGCCATCGTGTCATAGACGTCACTCGTGATTTGTTCCTTGCATTGCAGCATGTATGGAATTGGTTCGATTGGCTCGCTAATGTATGGAATGCGCAAAGTGATCCCCACTCTGACGCTGAGCGCTCAAGATCCGTTCGGTAATTGTACGGTATTCGAAAGGTTAAGGCGTATAGTCCCTTGAACCATCTGGCCGAAATTATTTGAACGCAACTCTCGCACTCGCCTAGGCGGCAGTTCGCAAATCTGTGCATTTATTTGCGGCCAGCAGCGCCCGGAAAGCGCTTTAAATCCATTTTCTCTGCGAGATATAAATTTATTGATTTACATATGCAATGTTCACTTTGAAGAATATTTAACCACCAATTTTTATGTGTAAAAATGTTTCTAAAGGTCCAAGCCGTTTCGAAGAACTAGGGAAAAGTTGCGAAATTTAGAATTTTTTTTTTTGACAAAAGTATTAATTGCACGAAAAAATCAAATGTTGATATTATTTTTCATGAATCTATAATAAACAAAAATTTTTTTCAAACCAATTCACCTAGCCATTACGGAGGAGTAGGCCTCAGAAAATCACTGTTTTATGGCACTTTTCGGGCGCTTGGCCCTAAATAAAAGATTTTATTCAATGTAGTGAATGCAAAGCTTGGCTTCAATGGATTCGCAAGATTCTTCAAAAGAGTAACCGCGATTCTGAAATACAAAGGGCAGCTGAAGGAACACAGGGGGCACAACACCCCGTATGCAGAAAATTTCACAATGAAAAAAAAACGCGTCCCGCGTGCGTGTTCCACACATTACAATAAATACTAGTACGGGTTGAGTAAACAACGTGGCACGTGTAGGTACTACTCCATGAGTCAACTGAAGATCCTCCTTTAATTAGTGCCATAGGTATATAATAAACGTAGGTTATATGTGACAATAGACTAGTTGCCGTAAAAAAATTAATTAGTCCGTCTTTTTGATTTTTCGAAAATAAGGGTCACGTATTTTTTTTATTTGTAAATTAAACCAAAAATGACAAAGATATAGCCCATTAAAGTTACGTGTAACGTCACGCCGCCGTGCTGCATTTTTTTGCACGGGGTGACGTCACCCGTAACTTTAATGGGCTATATCTTTGTTATTTTTTTGTTTAATCGAAAAAAGAAAAAATACGTGTCCAATATTTTTTTATAATCTAAAATACGGACCAAATAAAATATAATTATTTTGACCCTGGGAATTACCCTATATGCTTATAAAGCTACAAACACATCTTATTTATCTTAACTTACTACTCGTATGTGCTATACAATTATGTTAGTGCTGATGAACGTGAATTCTCACCACAGTAAAATTCCCCCACCCAGGGACAGAACCGGGAGAATTCACTTAATGATTTTTCACCAAAACAAAACAATTCAATGGAAACATACCATGGGTTCTTACTGCAATACAATTAGCGTATAATGTAGTAACGAATAATAAAATTAATAATTTCAGAACAGCCTTCCTTCGACTCGATTACGTTCAGGAGCTGCAAGCCTCCAAATTAATTTAGGGAGGTTTTAGGGGAGGAAATTGAGGGATCGGGCGAAATAGCCGATACGGATTAGAGTGGCCAATTCGGTGAATACGAAACGAATTCAATTAATTTAAGTGGCCCAACGGGCACGTGATTGTGCGTGTATGAGTATCATGCGTGCAAGGGATTTAGGTTGCTATGGCCCCTGTAAGAGACGGAGCTTGGACCAATTTAGACGTGGGAGAAGGTGCATCTGCGAGACCTTTTTCTAAATTTCAAAACCAGACGGCGATATGGTCCAGAGCGAGGAGAAGTGGCCGGCGACCGCCTCCTTCTGCGAAGCAGTAATGCTAGCATGAGGCAACGGCGGTCATGCCCCAGCCTCTGCCGGAATTCGGATCCCAATTTCCAGCTACCGTAGCCGCGAGCTAGCGGACGGCGAGCAATGGGTAGCTCGCTGTCCGACCGTCTGGACCGAGCTCAAGTCGTCGACGGCGCGTACTGTTCCCGCGCGCCTCATAGAGTTATAGCAACCGTAGGGGCCCAGCAGGGTCGAAGCCTGCTGGGGCCAAGAATCCGCTTCTGAAAGGAAGGCTCGGCCCCGGTATGATTGACAACGAAGGAACGGGGAGGGTTTTTTAGTCAATAAAAGTCTGACACTATCATTGTCATTTGGCCGTCTGGTATTATTTTTTCACCGATAAAAAAAATACCAGTCGACGACCATTGTAACCCAGTGTTCGACTACATCATCGCTTACCATCAGGTGAAATAGTGGTCAAATGCGAGCCTATCAAGGCATTAAGTCCGCCTATATACCTTGTGTTGCATGATCTCAAATAAATAACAATTAAATATAAAAAACTCTCATTCTTAAAGAACCCTCGCTGGCCTCTTTGGAAGCGAGGCCCTGGGCGAAGGGCGCTTCACCCACGGCTAACTACGCTCTGGCCCCTGTCAGGGCTGGCGAAATGTGCGAATGACTCACTGCCGTCCTGAAACGCAAAGCGCAACTAAAGGAACACAGTTGGGTTTTAGTCAGTAAAAGTCTGACAATTCTCGCTTTACCCAGTGCGGGAAAAGTTATTTGTTGATTTTACGCCTAAAAAAAAAGATGCGCAATAGGACGCTAGTCATCATGGAAATGTTAGCAGTGCAATTTGATTCAATTTATTAATTCAACTTATGTAGGTATTTAAGAATCTATCACCAGTTTACTAACGACTCGGATGGTTTGCGATATAGCTTATCAAAGTGGGAATTCATATTTACTGCCTTTAAAGTAATTCGCGGCCGTAGCGGGGCTGAGCCACGTTTTAACCCTTGATATTTCAATCAACTCTTAAACCCTTTATTATTTCGGTCAGTGTCAATTTTGTTTATTAAGTGATTGGCGGCTGTAAGTATTTTTTTATTTAGTCTATATGTTGGAGATAAAACCTTCTTGCAAGCTTCCTAAATTATATGAAAAAATATGACACTTCTATTTGTCACTTGTCTTCACTTGTTTTTTGTAAAATATATTGTTCACACCGAAAATTATTAAAAACTAATTTGCATTGAGCATCCAGTCATTGATTTTCATCAGAATACCCATAATTCTCGCACATGGTCCATAACGAGCCGGATAAAATATAATTAAGAAGATCAGCGATTATTTTTAAGAAAAAGAATAGAGACTGACTTCCACGCTGAATGGAGGTTCATGAGTTCACTGCTGGAGAACTGGATTGATTTCAAGCAAGTTAGTTAGTGGTGTACAGTTATAATTACGCTAATATCGTCACCCAACACTCAGGTAGTATATATAAGTAGTCATACTAAGGTCAGTACTATTTTATTAAATTACCAATTATATTGTGTTTGAGTAAAATCATTAGGTACTTTGTTGCATTGTGATTAGTATTTTATTCAACAGCAATGTTAAGTTTAAACTCATACTTTTAACAGTATAGTTAGCTATTTTGCTACATTATTAAACTTACATTATATTAAGCTGTAACTAATTACATAACTACTTAACAGTGGTATTAATTTTTAACAAGTATCTTGACATAATAAAAATATTTGAGTGTTAGATATTAGTACAAGTCATTGTTATAAATTATAGTTAGCAGTCAGAAAGGGCATAGACTACAGCTAGGCGTATAATTATTGAAATTATATTGTTGTTTTAATTTTTATATTCCTGTATCAATGCCAGGTTGACAACACTCGTCTCCCAGAATGTCTGAGGAAAAGGATTTAATTAAGAAGCGAGGCAGCTTCAAAGGTCGCTTGACTAGTTTCCTCAATTTTCTGGACTCATTCAAGGACAAGGAGCTATCTAGCTGTGATGTGTCCGAGTTGCAGTTGCGCATGGGCAAGATAGAGGCGTTGTATGAGCAGTATGATGAGGTACAGTTACGTCTAGAATGCATTGTTGACGACATCAACTTACAATATTCTCAGCGTTCCGAGTTTGAGTCTATTTATTATAAAACCTTATCTAGAGCCCAGAATATTCTGACTGACTACAATAAAGATAATAAATCGATGGAAAGTTGTAAAAGTACTCGTGTTAGCATAAAGCAGCCGGTTAAATTGCCAACGATTCAGTTACCAAAGTTTAGCGGATTATATTGTAATTGGCTTGAATTCCGCGACACCTTTACTAGCCTAATTCATTGTAATGATGACATAGACGCAATCAATAAGTTTCACTACTTGCGAGCATCACTTGAGGGAACAGCTGCTATAGTTATCAAATCCATTGAGTTTTCTTCAAGTAATTACTCTGTGGCATGGTCATTGTTATGTGATCGGTTTGACAACAAAAGATTACTGGTTCAGAATCATATAAGTTCATTATTTACTATTGAATCAATTACAAAAGAATCTTCTGTTGCCATTAAGAATTTGATCGATCAGTTAAATAAAGACTTGCGAGCTTTAGAGTCATTAGGGGAGCCTGTGAAACACTGGGATACACTTTTAATCTACATTGTCACACGAAAACTTGATCAAAAAACCTATCGTGAGTGGGAGGAGTGCAAAGGTAGGATAGACAAGGATGGCTTAATCACGTTTAACGCATTTATGCAATTCTTACGCAATCGAGCCGACCTCATCGAGACCCTAGAACTCCCCCGCAATCATTATTCGCAATCACCAGGTAAATCAGGTCCTAAGATCAAGTCAATGGTAGCACAATCTCCTATCAATTCTAGCACTGACTCAGCTTCTAAACCTTGTCCTAAATGTAATAACAACGATCACACATTAAATAATTGTCCACAGTTTCTCGCATTGAGTAACGATGACCGTCTCAAATCATTACCTAGTTATAAGGTATGTTTTAACTGTTTTCGTTCCGGACACTATGCTAACAAATGTAAAAAACCAGGCTGCAAACTATGCAAACGTAGGCACAACACATTAGTTCACGTACATTCTAATGGCACTGTATCGAATACACCTAGTGGTAATTCGATGAATAACTTGTCTGCTACGACTGAAACGAATAACGTAGCTTTATCCGCAAACATTGCATCTCCGTGTGGTCATACGCAACGAGATGTGTTGTTATCAACCGCTTTGATCAAATTAAGAGACCACAATGGGTGTGTGCATCTCGCTCGCGCGGTGCTCGATAGTGGTAGCACGTCTTCACTCATAACAGATAGGTTGTGCAATAAACTTAACTTAAAAACTAGCCAGGTAGATAGATCAATCCTTGGAATCAATAACGTCACTTCGCACGTAGGTAAAATATGTCGGGTTAAGGGTACGCCATTAGATGATAGCTTTGTATTCGAACTAAATTGTTTTGTTCTTCCGTTCATTACGAGTAGTGTTCCGTGTCGTCAGATAAATATTTCTGATTTCGACTTACCCTCGAATATTACTTTAGCTGATCCTACTTTTTATAACCCTGCCGATGTTGATATTTTAATCGGCGCTGATCTTTTTTGGGATTTGTTAGGATCTCAAAGACTAAAGTTAGGTACCGGGAAACCAATATTATGTGAAACCCGTCTAGGATGGATAGTTTCCGGTCCAATTACTCAGAATACTATCTCACTGCTGACGAATGACGTAAAGTGCAATATGTCTAAAATGGTTGCCGACAGCGATGGTGACTGGGAAAACCTCAAGTCAGAATTGACAAAGTTTTGGCAATTAGAGGAGGTGAATGCGAAGTCTTCCAATTCTTATATGCCTGAAGAGAAATTGTGTGAAGACAATTTCGTTACAAATACGACACGATTGTCTGATGGTCGTTTTTGTGTTCGCATCCCCCTTAAGAAAGATCCTTCAATTTTAGGAAATTCTTTTAATAAAGCCACACATTGTTTACATTCTTTAGAGCGTAAATTAAAGGTTAAGACGAACTTTAGTAGAATGTATCATGACTTTTTGTCAGAATACGAGTTACTTGGTCATATGACAAAAATTAATAAACCTAATTTATGTTTGGGTTATTTTATTCCACATATGGGAGTTTTACGCGAGTCGAGTACCACGACCAAACTTCGTGTTGTTTTCAACGCTAGTGCTTCTACTTCGACGGGAGTGTCCTCTAATGACCTACAGATGGTTGGGCCAACCGTACAGGACGGTCTATTGTCTATACTTCTTCGCTTTAGAGTCCACAAGTATGTTTTATCTGCGGATGTGGAGAAGATGTATAGACAAATAGTCGTCCACCCGTCGGACAGATATTTACAACAGATTGTTTGGCGTGATAATGTTAGTGATCCTATTAATGTTTATCAATTAAACACCGTCACGTACGGTACGGCCAGTGCGCCATTCCTTGCGACACGATGCCTTAAACAAGTAGGACTCGACTGTAGGAACCCTAAGATATCGGAAATCATCCAACATGACTTCTATGTCGACGACTTGCTGACCGGAGGGGATGACTTAGATGAAGTAAAGTTCATTCGCACTGAAGTCACCAAAGCGCTTGCGTCGGCATGTATGCCATTGAGAAAGTGGAAGTCAAATGATTCTCAATTATTGTCGAATGCTGTCCCTGCGTCATACGATTTGAACATTGGACAAAATGAGCCAGAAAAGTTGCTTGGTCTCTGTTGGCATATCGGCACTGATGAGATAGGGTTTCCTATAGGTCTGACTAAATCTTCGACTAGGTACACAAAGCGTGACTTGTTATCCGTTATTGCGCGAATCTTTGATCCCTTAGGTCTGTTAGGTCCTATTGTTATTACTATGAAGATCTTGCTACAGAAAATGTGGTTAGATAAATTATCATGGGATCAACCATTACCTAATGAGATTTGTAAACAATGGGAGATTATTATTAAATCTTTACCTCTTTTAAATCATGTTCGCATTCCGCGACTTGTAGTCTGCAATTCATTTACGGAGTTAGAACTCCATATTTTCACAGACGCGTCTGAGTCCGCGTACGGTGCTTGCGTCTACATTCGCAGTGTTAATGCTAAGGGTGAGTACATGGCTCGCTTGTTAATGGCAAAGAGTCGAGTTGCTCCCATCAAGCCTACGACAATTCCGCGACTGGAGTTATGTGGTGCGGTAGTCGGTTCTCGTCTTCACGAGAAGGTGATGAGCTCACTTCGAGTGAAGATCAGTCGGGTTTATTGTTGGACTGATTCAACCATTGTCTTGGGATGGTTACAGATGATGCCTACCAGACTTCAGCCCTTTGTGCGCAACCGCGTTGCTGAGGTTTTGGATAAGTCGGGTAACTGTACTTGGAGGCACGTCCCAACAGATCAAAATCCAGCAGACCTAATATCTCGTGGCATGGATATTAGTGATCTGCAGGAGTCAGATCTGTGGTGGAAAGGACCAGATTTTTTAAAAACTAGATTCGTCTGAATGGCCTTCTCAAATTACGAGCCCAGGACTACAATCGTTACCGGAGACTCGACCTAAAATCATATTACATGTTGTAAACGATTCGAAACCTGAAGTTTTAATTGATTTTAGGCGTTATTCCAATTACACACGGCTCGTACGATCTGTTGCCTACGTATTACGATTTATTAAGTCATGTAGAAAGCATTACCCTAAAACCAAATACTTGTCACATGATGAGGTACAAGATGCACTAACTCTTGTCATTATTAAGAGTCAGATTCAGTCATTTTCTGAATACCAATTATTTTTGAACAAAAAGAGTTTACCTAAAAAGAGCGCCCTTCTAAAGTTTAATGTTTATTTAGACGATAATAATGTAATGCGAGTAGGAGGACGTCTCGATAACTCTAATTTTGCTTATAGTAAGAAACACCCTATTTTATTACAGTCCACTCATGATTTCACTAAACTATTATTTAATTTTGAGCATAAAAGGCTGATGCATGCTGGCCCACAATTATTATTAGCTTCCATTAGGGAAACTTATTGGCCAATAGGAGGTCGCAAGTTGGCGAAAGCCTGTTATCATAAGTGTGTTTTGTGTCACCGTATGAAGGGTAAGGTTGTAGCTCCCTTAATGGGTAACTTACCACGAGAACGCCTTCGTCCAGGTTATCCCTTTGAAAGCACAGGCGTTGATTACGCTGGCCCTATTATGTGTGCTAGTCGCCAGGGCCGTGGATGTAGGTTAGTAAAGGTGTATGTCGCTATTTTTATTTGTTTCACAACCAAGGCCATTCATTTGGAGCTCGTTGGTGATTTAACTAGCAATAGTTATTTACTGGCTTTGTATCGGTTTATTTCTCGGAGAGGTAAACCTGCTGATATTTTTTCCGATAACGGTACCTCATTTGTCGGTGCATACAACGACCTTTCCAAATTTTTAAAATTAAATAGTTTGTCCTTGGGTGAAAGTGCAGCAAACGACGGAATAAGGTTCCATTTTATTCCCGCCTACACCCCACATTTCGGTGGACTCTGGGAGGCGGGTGTCAAGTCAGCAAAGTATCACCATCAGAGAGTGTTGGGAAATTGTAACTTGACTTTTGAGGAGCTGTACACCACACTAACCAAGATTGAAGCCATCTTGAACTCTCGTCCATTGACGCCGTTGTCTTCAGATCCTGCAGATTATACTCCGCTCACGCCAGGACATTTTCTTGTGGGACGGCCACTTACTTCTTTGCCGCAACCTGATTACCAGGATAGCTCTGCCAATTATCTGTCTCGTTACCAGAGGATCGAGCAGCTTCGCCAGCATTTCTGGAGCAGATGGAGCAAGGAGTATGTTGCAGAATTGCAACAACGCTCCAAATGGCGTTCCTGCAAGGATGGCTTGATGCTGAACTCCTTGGTGGTGATCAAGGAAGACGATCTTCCTCCGTTGAAGTGGAGACTTGGACGGATCGTGGCTGTTCATCCAGGAACGGATGGTATCGCCCGTGTAGCTGACATTCGGACGTCTACTGGAGTCGTTCGACGGGCATTCAACCGAATCTGCCCTTTGCCTGTGTCTTCAGAATCTGGTTGAAACCATTGGTTTCAACGCCCGGGGAAATGTTGGAGATAAAACCTTCTTGCAAGCTTCCTAAATTATATGAAAAAATATGACACTTCTATTTGTCACTTGTCTTCACTTGTTTTTTGTAAAATATATTGTTCACACCGAAAATTATTAAAAACTAATTTGCATTGAGCATCCAGTCATTGATTTTCATCAGAATACCCATAATTCTCGCACACTATACCTACCTACTTTCCCACCGCTGAGCAAAGCTTCCCTAAATTTCTTCCTGATATTCTTTTCTCGAGCTATCTCAAATCAGCCATTGTGGTAGGCGTATTTATTATTGGAATTATAATCATTAAAAAAAAATACAACTGACTTCAACGTAAAAAAAAAAAACAAAAAGTACAAAATAACTTGAATTTCGAAAGTCAGTATTTCTATAATAGTTTTGTTTCTTCTTTATTTAATTCATTAAACCCCAAGCGAACCTATTGTCTTTCTATTGTGTCTGTGATTTCCACGATTGAAAGGTTAACACCGACTTTTTTACACTTTTTAGTCGTAGCGCAACTAAAAATACCCCTCAGCTAATTATCTGCAGATTAGCTCGGTACCTTATAGCTAAAGTGCGTCTTATGACAACTGTAATAATCCAAAACATTTTTAAAATCGGCCCACAATTGACCGAGAAATCCTTCTTCTTTTTAAAGTCGGTTAACAACTAACCCTATTGAGTTTTACATGAAATATGGGTTTAGTATGGTTATGGGTTATGGATTGTGGTAACTTAAGAGGAATATATCAATTTCGCAGGTTACTTTACTAACCTAACCTGTAATCAACTTGAACAATAAGAAAACTGTCACGGTACGATATATTTCATACACAAAATGTAACCGCATTTTCTCCGCACATTCTACCAACATCAATTTGTTACTGTCCGAACCCTTGTTTTTTAATACGAACCAGCCCGATGTAATAACATCCAAGATAAACATCAAACGGTTTCTCTTCCTATTGGACAAATAAAGAGAGGACCCTCTCAGGAATTCTAATAATGAAAAAGGATACAGATTGATTTCTTGAAACGGTACTTTATTTTGTAATTAATTTGATCCATGAGATCGCTTTCAAAAATCTTCTTGAGTAAAAAGTAAAGGAGTCATCTTGAAACATACTCAATTCATACTGAGCATGTCATACTGACGCAGCGGCGTCAAACAACGAGGCAAGCAGTTTAATTTTAAACAATCTTCATTAAGTTATTGCTTGAAAATTATAAAAATGACGCGCGGCTATGGTTAACGCGTGTCTTACCTTTGGTCCTGATCACGATTACTAGCGGTGACAAGATTTTTTTTTCTTTGTTTGTTTTTTTTTCTTCAGAAATGAGCTAAAATAACCAATACCATAATTTTCAATCCATACATACAAGTTTCTTAACCGAATGTATGTAGAAACAAGACTAGTATAGGCGCTAATGATGTCGAGAGGCCCCGCGTGGCTTCCAGCGGCTACCCTCGGCCGTGGGTATTGACGCAAGTCTGCTGAAACCGGCCATTCCGGTGTGAAATTAGCCCGAAATCTTAAAAAATAAATAAACTTTTATTACTATTCTTCTGACGGAGTAGTCGTGATCACGGATCGTCTGATTGGTTGCTTGCGACTTTTGCGAGACTTCTCCATCTCTCTCTGTTCGTGGCACTACGTATACATCCTCCATTTCTCTGTATTTCTAAATAACTGTGTAAATACTGTGTAACCTAGCTAGGACGCCAGGACACCTTTATTGTACTTTTAAATTGGTCATATTTTTTGTAAACTGATTAGACTGTAGGTACCTTATATTATTACATCCGGAAAAAACACTTCGTAGACGTTTTGATGAAGTCTGGCTATCTGGTAGGAGATTGGCTGAACGCAAGCCTAGAGGGCTAGCGTTCGCTTTATCTTGTTTCGTGTTCCAAAGAGCGTTCTTTGTAGAAAATATATCTAAAGATACGCATTTATACAACCGATAAAAGTCTTTGTTGAATGCGAAGCTCTTTCATTTCGGGATAGAAACGTTATTGCAGAAAGCGGTCCATTTTATCACCAGAAAACGCCTCCAGCACCAAGATTCAAGGGTATCTATATTTTTACGATTAAGGTTACGATTGAAAGTTGAAGGCACTAAAATTATGGATGATGGAGTCGCCAATCCAGAACCCTTCGGAGATTCTGGATTGGCGACCGCGCACCGAAAGACTCACAAGGACACACAAGACCACTTATTGTGGTGACAATTGGGGGAGGCATATGTCCAACAGTGGACATCTTTCAGTTGCAATGATAATGATGACTTATACAGTGCCTTATCTACTACTTAACTACTACATGACTAATAGTGTAAGTATTTAGACGCGACTAGCTAAGGGTGAGTTGCACCATTTAACTATAACGATAACAAAGCCGTTAACAGTTGTCAAATCGTCGAATTGACCAATAGGCGGCCGTTTCACGGCTGGTTATGGTTTGGTTATCGTTATAGTTAAATGGTGCAACTCACCCTAAATGTTAAACAAAATGAAATAGAAAAAAAAAGAAAACACACCATAACTTGTAAATTCTTCCCACATGACAGATGAGATGCTTTTACAAACCGCCTCATAAGTGTACAAATGAACAAATCGTGACTCTTGATAAACGACTTTCATTACTGTAAGTGTGGTATGAGTATGAATTATTTACTCGTATCTATACACTTGATAAATTTGTAGTCGCATACAGACTACTAATTTCGACTGTCAAGTTGGTACATTGTAATAATAATAGGTATAATATTCTACAACTATCACACAACGCCGTCTAAGTCCCAAGCTAAGCAAAGCTTGTATTATGGGTACTAGACAACTGATAAACATTGTTCCTCTTATCTTTTACGTGTTTTTTGTTCAGATTATACTGACAGTTTTAAATAAATCATAGAAAAATCTTACATCAGTCACACCTTCAAGTCAAACATTTTATGTTATTTTTTGATTTAATAGTTAATTTATTATTATTTGGTTATTTCTTTAAATGTATATGTATAGATGGCAATAACATCGCATTGGCGTTAACTGCTGTAATGTTATTTACCGACATAATTTGAATGAAAAAGATCTATATTTTAGTCAAAAGAGGTCCACCTCTATTGGTGGACACTTTTTGGCCTCCCCCAAGTGTTATTAGACTCCCATGACCATCACCAGATCATCGGTTCACCATATGATATATATGATATACGTGTTTTAGCGGTGATAACACACTAGACACACTGGACACACTGAATGCATCTTTTGGACTCACAGCCCTTTCGGCCTCTCGGCATAGCTTCGGTGCAAATATTATACACCTACACACCTCTCATATTGTGAACGCATTGTCTTCCTAATTATTAACACTTCTTAATTTATTTCACTGTTTGAGGATTTTTCTTGCGTTCAGGAGAGATTTGCTGTTGGCAGGTCGCCATTATGTGAGGCAGCATGTCACTTTCTCATAATATGATTCAATTCACGATATAACAACAGTTTGTGAGGAATGTGTCCTGCCCACTACCACTAAAATTTGCTGATTCTTCAAGCTACGTCGATTACATCTCCACATAGTATTAAACAAAGTAATTTCTATATCTATCTATTTATCTGCTAACACTCTCTAGACGGAAGACGCAGCGTTGGAAGACCTCCTACAAGGTGGACCGATGACCTGGTTAAAGGTTACGGGAAACCGATGGATGCGAGACACACTGGAACGTTAGTTGTGGCGCTGGCGACGCTTGAGGGAGGCCTATGTCCAACAGTGGACGTATATGGGCTGAAATGATGATGATGATGACTATCTAGAAGAAACAACAGATCTTCATGCGGTTACATCTAACTACTTAAACCAATCCAAAATCTAGCGAAAATCTCCGCGTCACTGTCAATTGGTAGTGTGTCCAAAAGACTGGCGGCATCGGCATCGCCACGCTGTATGTCATTTCTTAACCTTGGGTCCTGAAAAGAAAATTTACTATTTAGCTTCAGGTACATTAGGGGACATTGCACGTCATATTGCAAGTGTTATACGTCATTTTGAGGGACATTTTGTCCCGCAGTGTATCTAAAGTTTAATTCATTAAACCTTAAGCGAACGCCAGCGTTCACGCACCTATTGTCTTTCTATTGGGTCTGTAATATCCACAATTGTAAGATTAAGAATTAAAAAAAAATTGTTAACTATCCAATTCGCGGGACGTAATCATGGACGGCCTTCAACTTGCAGTTTTTTAATGACGACATTTTTTTTTCAAAATCTTAAGGGTTTAAAAAAAAAACACGTATTTCCATGAACCAGTTTTGTGAAATTTTCAAGTAAATCATGGAATTATCGAATGCTAACAGAGTTTTCAGGCGTTATCTCTCTTTTTTCGCGTTGCCTCTTCGTCAAACATCGAATACGTTAGATTTTTTTTATCTACTTACTTGACTGCGATCCCGCCTGATGGTAAGCAGTGCTGCGATCGTTGATGGTGAGGCGCACTAGCTTATTAACTCATTGAATGCCGTAATTAGAGACACAATAGAAAGACAATTGCATAAGCAATTGTCTTTCTATTGTGTCTCTATTGTGTCTCTAATCGTCGAACTGTGTAACATAAGACATTCAAAAGGTTAAGAGCCTATTCACTCTAGCCTTGAAGACACCCAAATTATAATCAGACGGGAAGACCGCAACAGGCAAACTGTTCCAGTCCTTTGATGTACGCGGTATAAATGACGAGGCTTAGTCCGGACCGTAGGTGTTTCAACAACGTAAGGGTGGATACTCGCCGTGCGTTGGTTTATCCGATGGTAGAAATGAGATGGCGGAATCAAGTCATGCAATTCCTGCGCATACTCTCCAAAATGCAATCTGTGAAATACCGAAAGGCTGGCTACCCTACGCCTGTGCTCAAGGCTTTGATAGATGAAGCAACAAGCTTTTAAACTATGCTCGATGTTGACGATAGGCGAATGGAACCGATCCTTTTAACTCACCAATGCTTAGTAAACGGTTTGCCGATCAGTTTAGTAAACTGATCCGCAAACCCAAGCCGACAAACCAACCTTATCACAAATTAGATTTTCGCATACCTACGACCTATACCTACGAGTAATTACTTCTACCGAGCCCCGAGGTCCCACTTTTTCTGCTGACTCCGCACATACAGCAGTTTAGCTAGGCTTTGTCTTACCGTCGGAGATAACCCGAACATTATCCCGTCTCCGTAACGGAATTTACATACTAATTTAGTTGTTAGGTGGTACAGATAGGTACACCGTCTTTCTATAGCATTTTCTTACACCTTCGTGGTTCTTTTTTGTCAATTACTCTTATGACTATAGATAAAAAACACTCGTATTAAATCATTTTATTATCAGAAAGCCTCATCATCATCATCAGCCTTTTTTAATTCCCACTGCTGGGACTCAGGCCTCATCTCTAGGGGAGGGGTGTGGATTGGTGAATGTCACATGTCTTCGAATTTTTGGTTCTAGGACATGCCGGTTTCCTCACGATGTTTCGACCTATTCCCTCTCCTTGAGAGGAGGCTTGAATCTCGGAAGTGGGAATATTTAAAAAAAGGCTGATGAAGATAATGACTGTTGATTCTGACTTTCAATAACTTCAGAGGTTAAGAATAGCTTAACGAGCTGGTCACGTTTTATTTTCAACCTACTTTTCGTTCCACCGCTGCGCTGGGTAAAGGCCTTCTCTCTATTCAAACCTCTCTGTGCTATAAAAAAAAATTAAAAAAAAAAAACTGGGCTAGTGCGAGTAGGACTCACGCACTGAGGGTTCCGTGCAAATTACAATTCCCGAATGAAGTCTCGAACATTTTTCAGTAACAACAAAATATCTGTGCTATAAGACCCTGCTTTGTGCCAAATTTCAGGATTCTGGGTCAACAGGAAGTACTTTATAAATTTTGATCTTAAAGAGTATCAAAATATAGGTTTTTTTTGCGACATAAATGACTGTATCTTTTTATTTGTTAACTTGGAAGTTTGATTTTTTCACAGCTTAAAGGGACCGCGACCTAAGTATACGGTTTCAATTTCAACTCGATACCTCCACGCGTTCTCGAGATAAAGTGTCTTGACAGACAGACAGACGGACAACAAAGTGATCCTATAAGGGTTCCGTTTTTTCCTTTCGAGGTACGGAACCCTAAAAACAATAACACTAGCCTTACGAAAATCGCTCTACCTGCTACATACATAAAGATGTTGTCAGTATCGAATTTATTACCACTGATGTTTGGTTGACGATACTAGCGAGACGTATCGTAAGGTATAGGGGTGCTGCGCATAAGAAATTTCTGAATAATTTACGTATAAAGGTAGACTCCTGATTGTGAATTGATTATCGTACTACGGCTGTGCGAGTTTGATATAAGGATTATTTTGTAGTAAATTAATAATGCATAAGGTTTCCAGATACTTCCGTGTAGACAATTTGTACAATTTTCTAACGGTATAAATGAAATTAATTCTTGACAGGCTGATCCTAATTTAATTCAAGCAAATTATGCAAAATTTGAACAGGGCATTTTGTATTAAAGCTATCGTTGTTCTTGCTTGATAAAGGGTTAAGGGCAGGAAGAAGAAGAAGAAGAAGAAGTTTTTGCTTGGTTATTATTTTTTTTATTTCAACCATACAATTTTATTAACATGGAAATCTGTCTAATGATTGCATGATTATAATCAATAATTAATTAAAATTAAAATACTGTTTTACGCCGGAATTGAAGACGGAATAAGAGATAAAAAAAATGGTTGCCTGTAAAGTCGGTTTTACGGGCGAAGATTTTACGTGACAACGTCTTTTTCTCGGTAGAATATTTATTGATATGAATATAATTAAATTGCACAATAGGAACTCTCTAGTGCTGCGCGCGCGGCAGACCGATCATAGTTGAGTGGGAGAGAGACGCAAGGCATTCGGCGGGCCTCTCTCTCGTTCGGTGACTCATCGTAACGTTACCGAGCGTTACACTTTTTCATAAGTGACTCCCAGCCGCAACCTAATTTAAGACGTTGTCACGTCAATAATGTTTTTATTTACGCAAATAAACGTTTTATTTGTATTAGTTTAACTTCCTCCTTTGTAGTGTCTAATTTCTAATGAGAGACAGAAAAACGAACGAAAACGAAAAAGAAAAAAATGGTTGCCTGTAAAGTCGGTTTTACGGGCGAAGATTTTACGTGACAACGTCTTTTTCTCGGTAGAATATTTATTGATATGAATATAATTAAATTGCACAATAGGAACTCTCTAGTGCTGCGCGCGCGGCAGACCGATCATAGTTGAGTGGGAGAGAGACGCAAGGCATTCGGCGGGCCTCTCTCTCGTTCGGTGACTCATCGTAACGTTACCGAGCGTTACACTTTTTCATAAGTGACTCCCAGCCGCAACCTAATTTAAGACGTTGTCACGTCAAAAAACGCTTGAAGCGGCTTCAAGCTTCTCTGGACACAAGGTGTAGCGCGCGCTTCTGCTGTTTTTTCCGGCCGCTTCTAGCTTTTTTATTGTGGCCGCTTCTAGCGTTTTTTTGTGGCAGCGTTTATTTGAGGCCCGTATGCGGGGACGCTAAGAGCTATTGTGACAGAAAGTAATTTTGTCAGATATTTCACACACTTCGACACTGACGCCGGAAACATGAATGCTTTTCAACCGCGATATGACGTTAAACCCTGCAGTGGTATTTAATCCGTGTCGTCGGGAAATTAATTGCTTTTATATTGGAAAATAAAGCATTTGCAGTGTCATCATAAGCCTGGTTTCATTCCAATTTAGTATTAAATTAATACCTATGAAACCCACTTTATTTACTACTAGCTTTTGACCGCGGCTTCGCTCTCGCATAAAATATAGCCTATGTTGGTGAAAAAAAATTTAGCAATCGGACCAGTTCTTTTATAGATTAGCTCCTACAAACAAAAAAAAAACAAACTTCTAAATAGATAAGTTAATTCACTTTTTATACCTACGCTCAGTGGACGCACACTAATGAGCGTTTGAGCCGGAATTGTCCGACGAGTGATCCGAGACACGACCGAGACATCGTGTCTGTGACCGGTGTCTTTGTGTGCGTTGCTCGAGCGCGCTTTGTATGTAGATTGACTTCTGTACCTATATATTTTGTGCCTCAGTTGACGTAGAGTGATCTTTTTCTATGAAAAATACTAATAAAAATTGTATATTCATTATCATTGTTTTATTGGTCACACAGGACTTTTCATTAGAAATTATGAATTATGGATCTTCCCGGGATTTCAATGTACTAACATCGGAATGTTTTAATATCAACATTCCGATGTAAGTACATGAATAACTAACTCTACATAATTTCGACCCCTGGTAATGACCCACCTGAGTATTTGATCAATGTTGAAACCAGCTGCCAATATCATTTGAGCTCTTGTGATCGGTTGGCTGAAATAACGACCGAATCAAATTACAATTCCGTGAGATTTCACAGCAGGAGTTTAAATTGAATATCTAATGACTTTTGAAAATCGACGGTTAACCGCGCCGAATCGAGTGTTTGTTATTTTATGACATAGTCTAGATGACTCGTGACTTATGTGTATAATAAAGGTAATAAAGAAAGGGCACATAAAAAATAGGTACGTGAATCAATCTCATGTATGTACTTCATTTTTAGGGTTCCAAACCTCAAAAGAGAAAATCGGACCCCTTATAGGATCACTTTGTTGTCCGTCCGTCTGTCTGTCTGTCAAGACCCTTTATCTCGGGAACGCGTGGAGGTATCGAGTTGAAATTACAACCACATACTTAGAGTCCCTTCAAGCTGTGAAAAAATTAAACGTCTAAGTTAACGAATAAAAAGATACGGCCATTTATGTCGCAAAAAACGTATATTTTGATACTCTCATTGCTATTCGAAATGTATAGGCGTTTTTTTTTTTAAATCTTATTTATAGTGTCTCTCACTTGTTCTCTGATCATAAAACTCAAACTACTGTAAAGCCGTATCTTTAAGCTTTAATACGACGTACCGTTTGTCTGTGTATATGAATATTTTAGTTTGGGCACAGCTCCCTACTAATTCCGGCCATGTCATTTCAGCTTCAGAATCGGGATAAATAAAAATTAAATTTATGTTAAAATACGATAGACTCTAACGTATTTTAACATGCATATTCTGTAAATGAAAACTGAAAACCCAAGTCTTTCAAGCGAGCTATCATTCCACCTTATAACGATAATTTCCAGCGAATTAAAATTTATGTCTATTCTACAGCTAGACTAGCCTGCTGCAATTGCTTTTTCTAGCTAACCGGGATTACGTTGCAACGTTACACTCCGTTCCAAGAAATCCACATAAAACGCACTTAGCGAGCATTCCAATAGTTGAAATAAAATTAATGGTGCCATATGGAATGTTAGCATGGTATACCACAGCATTTTTAAATAGTAATCAGCAAATACTTACCTACTACTTCTACCATACTTACTGCTTCTACCATACTTACTACTACTTACTACTTGTAACTTACTTAATAAGTACTAATTACTACTCCTACCTTACTTAATACTAGTTACTACTGCTACCTTACTACTACTTACTACTGCTACCTTACTACTACTTACTACTGCTACCTTACTTACTACTCCTACCTTACTTAATACTACTAACTTCTCCTATCTTACTTACTACTACTTACTACAGCTACCTTATTTACTACTACTTACTACTGCTACCTTACTTACTACTACTACTTATACTACTTGTAATTGTTCTCTTTTAAGGACAAAATTCTTCCAATGACATCTACTCTAGGGTGGAGCGAGACGGCTTGTCAGATTTTTAATGAGTAACACTCACCTATGTCTTTCAGTTTCCTTTGTGTTCAAGAAATACGGTATAACTTTCAGAAATTCCCAGTAGCCCTAGCGGGTCCTACGGTTTTGCTGAAATCTCTTTGAGGCGCGCGTGTTACACTAGCACCGTCGACGATTCGAGCCCGGTTCTTACCTGACGGCCGGACGGTGATCTACCCATTGCTCGTCGTCCAGAGGACAATGCAGTACCAATGGCTGATTGGACCTAAGGTTCTGGCAATCTACCTGGTAAAGGCTGCGGGAGTCAGCTGGTGGGTTGAGATAGCCTTTGTCCAGTAGTGAACCTCTAACGGATATAGCGATGAGGAAGACCTTTCTCCTAAACTGATATCGTTGTTACAGATTGTCTGCGGCATCGGTGGCTTGGTGCTGGGGGCAGTTGGCTGGTTGGAAGAGAGGCAGAAGCCAGCGCTGGGGTTAGGAGTACCAGCTGGTGCTATCACAGTTTTGGCTGCAGGTAGTTATCGACGCTTTAAATCGGAAACATAGCAGGAGCGCAAATAAATTGTTTAGTAGCTCGTAACTCAGTTTTGAAAAACAAACACTTTGTTCAATTTCCTATCGAACGACATACTTTATTTTGTCAAAAAATTACATAGTTTCAGAACTTTTACGACGTTATATTTTTTTCTGGTTTTTAATACAACTTCATTTTTTAACTAAAATTATAAAGCTGAAGAGATTGTTTGTTCGATGACGCTAATCTCAGCAACTACTGGCGATTAATTTAAAAAAATATTTTAGTGTTATATATATAAGATAACCCATTTATCAAGAAAGACTATAGGCTACATAGCTTCACACCGACGCGGGTCAAAATGCGAAGGATTGTTCGTGAATTTATAAGTTATTATAAAGAATTTTAGTTCGCCATGTTGCGTTGCAAATTGCAATGCCATGTTTATTTCATTTGCTGTGGATTGCTTGAAGAGTCACCCCCAGTGGCGTAGCTACTAAGGGGCAAGGCGGGGCAGTGCTCTGGGGCCCCCAAGCTCGGGAGTTCCAAAACCTGATTAACAAACGGCTTATTGAATGAACAAACAATTTTACGAAAAATCTTTTTGTTGATAGTGATAGTGAATCAGATAATGTGACCACTGCAGTATAGTAAAGCCTATCCATGAAGATTCGATAATTAAGCTGTGAAAGATATCGTTGACGATCATATTGACGATGACCATGTCTCCATATCATTGAGTGTGCATGTTAATGATAAATCTTCTTATAGCTTGGGATTTATATAAAAGATAAAGCAACGTAGATATCGATAAAGCCTAAACAATTTAGGGGCCCCAGCTTGTTTTTTCACAGGGCCCTTGGTCATCTAGCTACGCCACTGGTCATCCCTGGTCTGGAACACAAAATACAACTGAAGGAAATTTAAAAACCCATCCGGGGTTTTAGTCAAAAAAAGTCTGACTGTCCATCTCCTTCTGTTCAGAAGGAGGAGAAATCATTTGATGATGATTTACCTACCCACCCCAACCCCTCAAAAAAAGCAGTATCTCCCAACATTAACAACATGACATTTCATTACCCCAAGAAAATGGCGTAGATAACTTTTAATATAAGCATCGTAAAGTGGCGTAAAATAAACCTTCCGTTTTGTTAACATAAATTCGCTCGTAATTTTATGCGAGAAGAGTTTTCAGGATCATTATGTAAATGACATGAAGTTTATTTTACATAAGCACTTTATAAAAAGGATTTAACGTTGTTAATAAGTACCTGATTATTAGCTTAGTAACAGGCACTCTTTTTTGCAACGCTGCACTTAATGAAGGGAATTATAGATGTGCGAAAAAAAACTGCCAGACTGAAATGGCATTAGGTGAGGCTCATATGCCGCATGCAGATTGACCGATTTGCAAGAGCCTTCACGGTGGGTGCCTGAGTATAGACGACGCCTTGGAGACCAACCTGGGAAGTGGTGACAAGATGACTTAGACGCCTACCGTAAGGGTCTACCGTAAGCTGCAGAGGGCAATCGCTACGCAGTGGGTTCCTGCAGAGGGAAAGCGTAGTCGAGGCCAGCCTGGAAAGAAATGGCAAGATGATTCAGACGTGTACCAAGGAAACTGGTTCGAAATAACGCTAGAGATGAATATCTCGAAGCCACGATTAGACTCAAAATATCATTAAAATAACATACTTGCGAGTCGTTCTGTTAACTAAATATTTATAAAAGAAAACTTTATTTATTTCCGACTTTGAGTAGACATTCTGTCAGTGGTTTCGTACGTTAGTTAAAAAAAGTTTATAAGTCAAGTACACTGTTAATATGCATAAATTAATGAATTAGTCATTAATAAAAAAAAAAACCATTTCTGTTTTATAAATGAACCTTCAAGAGATTATACTGGATTGAGTCAGACTCCCACAAAATAAAGTTTAAATTCTTTAATTCTTTATTGTACACAAAAACATACATAGAAGACACAATTTATGTACAAAGGCGAGCTTTTAACTCAACAATGAGTTTTCTCCCAGCAAACCTTTGAGTTACAGAGAGAGAGAGAAGAAACATATTTGACAGTAGAATCCAGGTAAAGTTTCAGAATATAGTAGGTATATCATATATATATTTACATCATTTATATGTATCATATACATACCTACATCATTTATATGTATCATATACATACCTACATATCTTTAGAATGTGAGAGCCAACGTGATATTAAAATAAAAATGTCATAAAGTTTAAATATCAAAAACACATCAAGTTACAATTTATTATAAATTCATAGTAATAGATTGTAATAGATTCAAAATGTAGCAGATGTTATTTGTTAAAAGCAATTAGCTAATCTCGGGGTTTATGCTGGTAAGAATTTTATGGTAGACATCCCACCCATACGCACAAAACGCTTTGCGAACACATTTATTGTGCGTACAGCCAAGGAGTGGAATTCCCTGCCGGAATCTGTGTTTCCTGATAGCTACAACTTAGGAGTCTTTAAGTCGAGAGTGAATAGGTTTCTTCTAGGCAAGCGTGCTTCATCGTCGACCACATCATCGCTTACCATCAGGTGAGATAGTGGTCAAACGCAAGCCTATCATTCATAAAAAAAAAAAAAAAAAAATTTAGTAGCAGTTTCATTTTGAAAACTGAATTTAAATTAATAGCTAGTCATCAGTTCGTGTCGATTCTTAAAGTTAGTGCAGCAGATTGCTGGTACAGTGAAGCCGTTAAAGGGTTCGTAGTCTCATAAATCCATACTAGCGTCTGCAAGCAGCTTCGTCCGCGTGAATCTTGAAAATATATAACCTTGTATCACTCAGTTGGGCACGCCATAATCGTGGTAAATCCCCTCTTTGTAGAGTGGCTGGCAAGGTAAAGATGTTCTCATCTTTCGCATGATGCAGGTGCTTACTGGACGACGAACGTGTTAAGTTCTTGAGGTGCACCGGATACCAGCGGAAGAGAAGATTGAGTGTCACCATTGTGTACTCCGTCCAGAGGACACGGCCAGCAAACTGTAGGGGACTAGCAGGGCCGATGCCCGCTAGAGCCGCTGAGATATTCTGAAAAGGAGACCACTAAACGTCTGTTACGCCCACCCACTCCACCCATTTTTTATGGTGGGAAAAAATCATCCAATGATAACCCCCACTCTTGGGCGGAGCGGGAGATAGTGTCAGACTCTTACTGACTAAAAGACCCACCCTTCTAGCCTTTATACCGGGGCTCGAGCTCCCTTTCGGATAATCCTGGCCCCAGTAGGCTTCGATCCGGCTGGCCCCTGCTGTTGCTGACAACTCCTTGAGGCGCGCAGGAACAGTGCGCGCCGTCGACAACTTGGGCTTGTTCCGAACAGTAACCGGACGGCCAGACAGCAAGCTACCCATTGCTCACTGTCCGCAAACCCGCGCCTAAGGTGGCCGGAAATCGGGATCAGAATCCCGGCGGACCCACTCCACCCTGTAGCGGAAGAGTCATAGAAAATTTTTCAACCTAAAAAAAATGGCATTCAGTGATAGTAACAATCATACAAACACACACACTTTTGGCTTTATAATATCAGTGTGAGCTTTAATATAGATGTATGTACTGGTTCATTTCATTGGAAAATTCTTCATTTTATTTACTGCCACGCTTGGCTTTGTCTGAAAGCATTCAGTTTTCACTCACATGCTCTATTTTATTTTCTCGTCTTTTATTTCATTTCCTTGAAGACTGCTTTTAACAAGTTTCTTTGACTTTGCCAGTGTTGAATATTTCCTGAGAATCACTCAATTTATCACGATGTAGTCATTAATTAAGAGTGCCCCTCCCGATTTGTCTATCGTCAACGTGAGCATGATTTAAAAGCTTGTTGTTTGCTTGTTTCATCCAAACGCATTTCAACGCAATGTTTGGGAAAGAGGCAACGCAAAAAGAGAGATAACGCCTAAACGCTCTGTTGGCAGTCGGTAATTACATCACTCACCTGAATATTTCACAAATCTTTAAGGAAACACGTGGATTTTTTAACTTAAGAAGGTTATTTCTTAATTCAGAATCTCGATTGAATGTGCAAGATTTCTGTAGATATATTTTTTGGCTTTTTTTTAAATTATGAGTACATTACGAAGGGCCTTTCAGGGCGCAAAGTAGCATTTTCAGAGGTCTTTACAGGATAAAATTTTCACAAATTAATGTTTCATTTTTAATAAAAATCTAGAAAAAATATTCACAATACGAGTGTGCTTCCGAAAATTGTGTAAATTTGTGGTTTGCGCTTGACCGCTCTCGGTAATATGGAAATATTTTTCGAGGTGTGAATTTCAAATGTTACACTAGTAACTAATAAATAAAATAAAATGGACAGGATTAATCCCCTCTATTTTGGAATTAGACATCAACAATAGTGTTCATTGATTGACTGTCAATTTGTCTAACCCTTACAAGTTAACAAATCGATTCATTTCTTTATTTATTTACTTAGTTAATTTCTGTTTCAACGTGACAAGTATCAAGAATGGAGTGGCGTTTCACGAAGGAGTATTATTTTCTTTTGTTCTTTATTTTTG
Organism: Mythimna albipuncta; assembly: GCA_929112965.1. Taxonomy (NCBI): domain Eukaryota; kingdom Metazoa; phylum Arthropoda; class Insecta; order Lepidoptera; family Noctuidae; genus Mythimna; species Mythimna albipuncta. The sequence continues at coordinate 18,933,992 of OV815969.1, forward strand.
TTTGCCACTCTTTTGTTGTGGTCTGGATTGTTTGAATCGAGATCATCCATTACTGGAGTCCTTTCGTAGGGTTCATTAATTACTTCTTTATCACACTAATATTATAAATGCTGCTCGTTGCTTAACTGCCTCACTGGTGTCATAGGGTCCTGCGTACGATTCTCGTGTCAGGCAAAAAGTGCTATTGGGGTTTTCCAGCAGACTGGTATTTGGAAGTTAGTGGTGAGGCATTCCTGTACCTCGTAAAGTATGTAAAGCCATGGTCTTACTACGGCTCCGATAAAGAGCTTTTCTCTTCTGTATTTCCGTGAGTGTAAAGGAACAGAGGGTGTAGATATCTGTGTTTACGCACGCATTTGTGCAGTATAGTATTTTCTGCATAGGCACAATTGCTGTCACGGATCTTGAGCGCTGGCTTCAAGTTACGCAGAAGTCAAATATTCGGTCTCTTTAATTGTGCGAAGTGAGACGCGGGGGCGAGGAGTGTCAGTAATTGGCTCGCCGCGCCATCGCGTCATAGACGTCACTCCAGATTCGTTCCCTGCGTTGCTGCATGTATATAAGAACGAAGACGATTGGCTCGCCAATGTATGGAATGCGCAAAGCGATCCCTACTCTGACGCCGAGCGCTCAAGATCTGTTTCGGCAATTGTACTTGTCTAGTCTCTGTGGCCCCTAGTGATAACATAAAGGTGAAAATATGTACCTATGTAGGTATATGACCCCTTAACGCTTAAAGGGATAAAGCAACTTTTTTTACTGTCAAAGGATGGCATTAAAAGCAAAAAAAAAATGGTTCCAATACCAATTATTTACTGCAGCCGCCATTAGTCATACCACCAACGCAATAAAAGTCAAAATCGGTTGAACGGACAGTATTAAACGGTTTTCATAAATGTCTAATGTTATTTTGAACAGAGTATAGTTTGTAATAATAATAATAATTCACAACTATCACACAGCGCGGTCTAGTCCCAAGCTAAGCAGAGCTCTTGTTATGAGTACCAGACAACAGGTAAACATATTTATACAAGGTGTAAGGGACAGCCCTCCACAAACTTTAAGGGCTTGCTCAGTGACGAAACTGTACCACCTTCCGCATTTTTTTTTTTTCAGGAAACGAAAAAATAATCCGCCTCACCATAGAAATTTTTTTTTCTTCCTGAAAAAACAAATTTGTGGAAGGTTGTTCAGTTTCATCTACTGAGCAAGCCCTTAAATTTTGTGGAGGGCTGTCCCTAACACCTTGTATATTTCTAAATACATACATATTATAGATAAATTACACCAAGACACAGAACAAATTATCATGCTCATCACACAAACATTTTGTCCTGGGTGGGAATCCAACCCACGACCTCCGCCATAGCAGTCAGGGCCACTAACCACTATGTTGATCTAGTGGTTGTGGCCAGTAAAAAATTTCAATGATTAGTTAATTATTCAAATTGTAATTATTTTATGAGTGATATGTTTAATTGTAATTTTATGGATCTGAGTTATCCGAAATAAACGAATTTTATTTTATTTTATAAAAAGTTCAAAGTCAAAACGTTTATTGCGAATCAAGTGTACAATGATGACATTATACTATTTTCCTGGAACACCTCCTACAAGGTGGACCGATGACCTGGTGAAGGTAGCAGGAAATCGATGGATGCGGGACGCACAGGAACGTTCGATGTGGCGACGCTTAGGGGAGGCCTATGTCCAACAGTAGACGTGTATCGGCTGAAATGATGATGATGATGATGATTTACGGGTTTGTTCACTTTGCACATTTTTGGACATCCTTAGATTACAAAACATTACTAAATCCCTCCCTTGTTCCAGCTATCTCAATATACTACAGCCGTGGCTTCGGCGGCTGGGTCTCCGCCAGGTCAAGAGCCACCAGGAACTGGGGTGCTCCATGGAGAGCCCTGGGGCCATCGCCTTGTGCTGCGGTGCCTCTGACGATGCTGTGGGCTGCCGCTATAGGAGCCCATGTGGCGATGTTGGCGTTCTGTATCAGGTCGCTGATGAATATTGGGTGAGTGACGCTACCTGGCTAATTCGAAGACATGTGACATTCACCAACCCGCACTGCTTTTTGAATGCCCATTCCCTCTTCTAGAGAGGAGGCCTGAGTCTCAGCAGTGGGAACATTAAAAAGGCTGATGATGATGATGGTGAAGCTACCGGGGCAGGAGGAGGCCAACTGCATCAGGCAACGGCCGCTCTCGCCGCCGCCAGGATTCCGATCCCGATTAACAGCGACCGTAGGCGCGGGCTTGCGGACAGTGAGCAATGGGTAGCTCGCTGTCCGACCGTCCGGTAACTGTCCGGACCAAGCCCAAGTCGTCGACGGCGTGCGCTGTTCCCGCGCGCCTCAAGGAGTTGTCAGCAACAGCAGGTGCCCAGCCGGGTTGAAGCTTACTGGGACCAGGGTTATCCGAAAGGGCGCTCGAGCCCCTGTATGAAGGCTTGAAGGAACGGGATGGGTTTTTTAGTCAGTAAGAGTCTGACACTATCTCCCGCTCCGCCCAAGAGCGGGGGTTGTCATAAGATGATATTTCCCATCGAAAAAAAAAGCTACCGGGGCCTTACCCTGAGCTGATGGAGCTATTTCGACACTAATATTGTAAAGAGGTAAAGTTTGCTTTTTTTTTTTGTTTTTAGATATCTCTGAAACATAATATAATCAAAATATAATCTCTGAAAGTACTGGTCCGATTGCTAATTTTTTTTCATCGATACCATAGCATAGCATAGTCGGCCTTATAATGTTGCCACTGCTGGCACTCAGGCCTCCTCTCTATGAGAGGGAATGGGCTGTAATCCACCACGCGGGCCCAGTGCGGGTTGGTGGATGTCACATGTCTTTGAAATTGTTGGTTCTAGGACATGCCGGTTTTCTCACGATGTTTTCTTTCACCGTTTTGAGAGCAGTGGTGATAAATTTAATTACAAAAAGTAATGCGCCTGGCTAGGTTTGAACCCGCGACCTACAACTCGTAAGTTATGCCTTGATCACACGTACCGAATAAAAGGGCGAGACAGTAAAATTTTGCTCGGCCGAGACAGTGATGTAAGCGAGTTGTAGAGATAAATGGTAGGCCGAGCACTCGGCGCTGTGTTTACACGTACCGAGTACTCGGCTGAGAGTACTACCTCGCCAGTTTACTCGGTACGTGTGATCAAGGCATTAGGGCCGTTTCCACTCGGCCACCACTGCTCTCATCTGCTGTCATCGATAGAAAGCTGCTTTATTCCTGAGTGGCATAGACTATATTTTAAGTACGCGGGCGAAGCCGCGGGTAAAAGCTAGTACCCTATATAGCTCCTATAGCTCCATCCCTTTACCAGTTCAGTAGAGGTCGTTAAATGGATCGCGTTAAGAGCTCGTGGTGGGCTTCAGAGATATAAGGATATTAAATTTCGGATTTAAAAAATGTAGAAAAAAAAACATACCAAAATACGTGCTAAATTCGAGAAATACCTTTGTGACACGTTTCTGTCATAAATAACTGGTTTTTACTCGCTTTGATCCCTTCTGAATTATACAAACGGAATTAAAATTCAATCTCCGTGTGAATTTGAATTTTAATTCCGTGCAAAGAAAAAAAAGCTTTGTACAAATATTTTTTTCAATTAAGTAATCTAATATTTAAACAAGTTAGCGCCAACAGCAACAACTAAGAATTACGCAAATTACAAATTAATAATCTCTGAAAGTACTGATCCGATTGCTAAAATTTTTTCAACGATAGGATATCATAGTAAAGTCGGCCTTATAATATTCCCACTGGCGGGACTCAGGCCTCCTCCTAGGAGAGGAAATGGGCCGTAATCCACCACGCGGGCCCAGTGCGGATTGATGGATGTCACATTTCTTTGAAATGATTGAGATTATTAATTATTACTAATTTTATTCATCGTGGATGAAACACTATAAACTTACTAAGGTATTTTTTACATATTATAAGTATAGAATGACAACAGGACGAAAATAATTATGCATCTTTAAAACGAGAGAAAAGGTGCATTGCATCGATTTAAATATTTACTACACCACACTGCACTAGATTAGGCATGCTGAACATTCACTTCAGTCGACTCAGGTGTAATGCTGTACCTTGAACACTATGTTAAATGAACGCGTAAGTGCCATGAAATTCATAGCGCTTAAGACATTTTGATCGCGAAAAAAGTATCCTCTAAAAGCTGTCTTAGCGCTGCATGTTTTAATAGTTCTGTTAGACGACATAATGCTAATGTAGCGCTGCTGCGAACTTTTGTTTTAACCTTTCTGTATTTTGACAAATAGTTTCCATTAATGGGCTCGTCTGTCACTTGAATATAAGTCGATGCTACATTGTATCAATCCGACAGCTATCAACCGCACCTAGAGGCGACGCGTGGACTAATTTAGACAAGAGCCAAGGCTGAGTGCCTTCGCCGCGAAGCTATTTTATTTCATAAATTCTAAAACGAGACAGCGACTGTCGCAACCCAGTGTTCGACCACATCGTCGCTTATCATCAGGTGAAATAGTGGTCAAAAGCGAGTCTATTATTTAATATTGATAACCTCCTTTTTTTGAAGTCGGTTACTAAAAAAATCCCTCGTTCTTACAGAGCCCTGGCTTGTGCAAGACCCGTGAAGGCCAACTATGCTCACGCCTAACTACGCTACTGCCCGTACCATCCTGATGATGGTTCTTCATCATCATCAGCCTTTTTAGTGTTCCCACTGCTTGGATTAAGGCCTCCTCTCTAGGAGAGGGAATGGGCCGTAATCCACCACGCGACCCCAGTGTGGGTTGCTGAATGTCACATGTCTTCGAAATTTAGGTTCTAGGACATGCCGGTTTCCTCACGATGATTTTCTTCACCATTTTGAGAGCAGTGGTGATAAAATAAATTACACAAAGTAATGCCTAGCTGGGTTTAAAACCGCGACCGTACTCGTAAGTCGAGGCCATTGCCATTCGGCCACCACTGGTCTGATAATGGTTAACACCCCGGAACAATTACAACTATTGAGAGAGATTTTCTCCTACAGATAAATATTTAGGACCTCTATCAATAGAAAACCTCTGACCCAGATCAGCAGGACAGCTTTCTGTTTGACGTGCCTTTGACAAGACCTTAAAAGACGTTCAAGATACATCGCCTTCCTGTCGTGTAGTTAATGGCTTTTTCGTTCATGTCAACCTCAAAAATTCCACCACTGGTTGGTAAATTTTATGTTATATGGTGCTAAGTTATTCCGTTTTTTAACTGATAAAATCCCTATGTCAGTTATTGGTATTTTTGTTATTACTGCTGTTATAAAAAAAAAAGTGTTTAATGCATAATTAATGGACGTTATTTATCAAAAACTAGCTTTTGCCCGCGGCTTCATCTGTGTATTTAAAATATAGCCTTTGTCATTCAGGATAAAGCAAATTTCTATGGGTAAAAAAAATGTATCAATCAAACCAGTACTTTCAGAGATTACCTCTTACCAAAAAAGAAAACTTCACCTAGTCTTTACAATACTTGTGTAGATAACCAAGCGATCAGCTTACGGTATATATAGGGTGACTGGTAATTAGTGTATGATACTTAAACACATGATTGTGCTCATGATAACCAACAACTTTTACTATGGGAACAAACCTGAAATCGCGAAAAAAATCAGCTGTTCAGTACATTTATGTTTGCTTAATGTACTGAACAGCTGATATTTATTTCGCAATTTCGGCTTTGCTCCCATAATAAAAATTGTTTGTTATCATGAGCACAATCACGTGTTTAAGTTTCGTACACTAATTGCCAGTCACCCTATATATGTGCACTTTGAACGCGATCTGAGTGAATAGGTTTCTTTTAGGTAGGCGCGTTCCCTTGTCGACTACATCGTCACTTTCCATCAGGTGAGATAGCGGTCAAGCGCGAACCTTTTTTTTTTTTTTTTTTTTTCGATGGGAAAAATCATCTTATGACAACCCCCGCTCTTGGGCGGAGCGGGAGATAGTGTCAGACTCTTACTGACTAAAAAACCCATCCCGTTCCTTCAAGCCTTCATACCGGGGCTCGAGCGCCCTTTCGGATAACCCTGGCCCCAGTAGGCTTCGACCCGGCTGGGCCCCTGCTGTTGCTGACAACTCCTTGAGGCGCGCGGGAACAGCGCGCGCCGTCGACGACTTGGGCTTGGTCCGGACTGTTACCGGACGGCCGGACAGCGAGCTACCCATTGCTAACTGTCCGCAAGCCCGCGCCTACGGTGGCTGGAAATCGGGATCGGAATCCCGGCGGCGGCGGCGAGAGCGCCGTTGCCTGATGCGGTCGGCCTCCTCCTTAGCAAGCATTACTGCTTCGCAGAAGTCGGCGACCGCCTGCCACTCCTCCTCGCTCCGGACCATGGCCTCGACCAAGGTCCGGCGCGAGAGGTCTCCGCCGCCGATCACCCCCACGAGGGCACGGCGATGCTCCGTCCAAGCAGGGCACACCGCGATTGTGTGCTCCACCGTGTCCTCCGGGCGTTCCGCACAGTGGCGACACCCGGGCGTCACTTCCGCTTTAATTCGGAACAGGAACCTCCCGAACTTGCCATTTCCGGTGAGGACCTGTGTGATGCGGAAGGTAAGGACGCCGTGAGGTCTTTCCAGCCACGCCTCAAAGAGGGGACTTATCGCCATAATTGTGGCGTGCCCATGACGGGGTTGCGATAGTCGCTGACGCCATTCCACCATGAGATCCCGCCGGAGCTCTGTCCGCCATGCCGCGACCTGTCGCGGCAGAGGACTTTCACCCCGGCGTTGCATCTCCACGCGCATGTCGTGCATGTGTGCAAGGACTGTTGCCTCCAGATCCCACGGTGGTAGGCCAGCCAGAAGGCTCGCCGCTTCGCGGGAAATCGTGCGGTATCCCCGCACCATCCGAATTGCCATGACCCTCTGGCAGGCGTTCAGAATGGCCGCCGGTCGCTTTTGCAGCGACGGCGCCCACACCGGCGCCCCGTAGAGGGCCATGGACCGAACGATCCCCGCGTAGAGCCTCCGGCAGGTCAAGCGCGAACCTATCAACAATAAAGAAAAATCTACATTCGGCAATATAAGTAGTGCAACTATTGCATGCATTTACGTAAACTATTTTTACTTTACTGTTTAATTAGACGTGATTTGAGCCGGACTAATGCATTTTTATTTGGACTCGTACCAATAGGCACTCAGTGATATTTCTGTATTTCTACACTTGCATTTGCATTGACATCATACTTATTTTTATGTATTTTTTCACTCTTCCAAAAAAAAAGTATGGAAACAACCACACCTCTTGGACAAAATTGATACGCTTTTCCGTCTTTTATGAGAAACGTGGCCCTGAATAACTTTACTACCTACTCAGCTTATACACTGATTAGCGAATTCTTAATTCTATTTTTTTTCTGTGATTTTGTATTTAGTGTCTGCTAAAGTCGAGTTGCATCGACATACATTTTCACACAACCGATTATGACGTTATTACACATTTTTCATTAGATGTTTTGGAAACACAGTATCTTGTGGATATTATCTAGGCTTCTATTGAATTTCATTTATAAATTTGTGTAAAACTTATCCAGTAAAGTAAAGACCTCTGAAAATCTACTATATTAAAAAAAAATGGAAAAAAACCCTTCACAATTTATTTAAAAAAAGTAACCACAGAATCCTTGCAAATATCACGATTCTAATGACAACATTTTTTTTTAAACTATATGCCTTTAAATAATAATGTTAACACAAGTTTTTTTTTTTCTAATAGCTGATATAGGTAAATTAACAAACTAAAGCTGCGTATGTTTAAGACTATATACATCTAAAATGCATCCAGATTATAAAACAATACAGGTACCGATAATGATAATGGTAGGCGCGGCCAGATTTGGAAACCTTGCACCACGTAATGTTCCCCTACCACATATGAACCCTTAATTCATTGAACCGTTCGCGTTCGCGCACCTATTGTCTTTCTATTGTGTCTGTAATTTCCACGATTGAAAGGTTAATATAATGGGGTTCGTTAAAGGCAGTTCGTCAAACTGAGCGCGTCAGATTAGACGACAAAGGTACATGCAGAAAACTGTATATTTCAATAATCTGACAATTTGAGCGTGGCATAAGCAAATGGGCGAGTCTTCAAGTAAGGTTTCTTGTTAATATTTCGTTGACACGTTTTTCGTTTTTACCACAGTTTGCTATGAAAAATTTTGTTAGGCACGTTGATTTACTCTTATCAACATTATTTATTTACATCGTCTCAGGAAAATCGACAGATTAAATGTTTTCCGTAATCCGTTCTACGGATTTACGTAAACCTTCTAAATAAATAAAAACATCAATCGCGCTCGATTATTTCGAAATGAAGTTATTTTTTTTTTTTTTTTGCAATTTAGTTAATTCTTACACGCTTAGCGGATTCAAAGTTTGTATGGAGAACTATCACGCGGGCAAATGCTAGACAATAATAAAAAATTAAAAAAATACAAATACCCTCAAAAAGTAGAATGCCCAGCTTCCAAACTCCCAATGAACAATAATATATTTACGAAAGGAATCGGCAGTCGCATTGTGTGGCAGCAGATTTTCATCTCGACGTTATCGAAATGACATATTATAAGTATATTCGTGTATGAATTTTCAATATTTTGTATATCGAAATACACAAAATGATAACCCAAATATAAAATTAACTTTGTGTAACCGACTTAATTATTATATATATTACATAGAGAAGTATGTTACTTCTATTGAATAAGTGCGGATACTTGAAAACCAACTGCTCTTTTTTACACCAATAAATAAAATAATGTTATTTGATCATTCCCATTTTACACAAATTGAGCAATTCTTGTGCTATGGATACTAGACAACTAATAAACATACCTATATAGTTATTTCTAAATACATACACATTACACCCAGACACAGAAAAAATGATCGTGCTCATCACACAAACATTTGTCTTGGTTGGCAATCGAACTCACGACCTCTTTAATTGAATTAAAATACTAACCTAATTATAAAGGTAGACTACACTGCGCACACGTGTGCCATCTGTGTGTGATCAGAAACGTTTATTTCAAATAGACCAGTTACAGGCACTTTTGAATAGTCAAATGTCGGTCAGTCCAAGAAAAGTGAAGCTAAATTGCACGTTCCAAAGAGTAGGTCTCTATGGAGAAGAACGTGCAAGAAACTCCATGGACACTCTTTTAAATCGTATTGAGTTACATGAATCTTCGATTACATATTTCTTTTTTTGCTTCTATTATGTGAACACAATGAAGATAAGTAATAAAAATTAAAAAATATAATGGTAACAATAAAAAAAGAAATTGAATAAGTCACTGGCAGCTAAGAGATGACCAGTCTCAACTGACGGCGCCCGTTCACGAGCATGACGCGTGCATCAGCCCCACTCAGCTCAACCATTTTGAAGGGAGCCAAATGACCCAATAACACGTGCCACCATCAGCGAGACATTTTAGTGAGCATGACAATCTCTCAACTGCCATGCTTGTAGTGTCAAACAACTTGTAACCAAGTAAAAATTCTCCATGGTACTTCACATTCACAAAATTGAAAATAAAAGTACTTCTACATTATACAATGCTATTATTTCCAAATGTAACACGTAATAAATCATAAGTTCTATTGAAATAAACAAATAAAATAAAAATAAAAAATAATCCGAAAACAACAATAGGAAAAGGCCAGCAGCCTCTCTTCCAATATTTATAATTAAAATTTAAAGAAAATAAGAAATACGACTAATTCGTAGCTAATGACTGTGACTGTGGAGCAGGACCGGCATTCAGCCAAGCATTTTTATCGAGTAGATAATCTTCCAATTTATAATATGCTTGCCTACATAGCGTGCGTTTAATGCATGTTTTAAATTTTGACTCGTTTAATTGGAGAATTTCAAGTGGAATTTTATTATAAAATTTTACACAGTACCCCATAAAAGAACTAGATACTTTAGCCAATCTGAATCGAGGTTGATCTAACTTGTCTTTATTTCTAGTATTAAAATTGTGCCTGTCACTTATTTTAGTAAAAAGATGAATATTTTTCCTGACATACATAATATTTTCATAAATGTATTGACAAGGAACCGTCATGATGTTTATATCTTTAAATAGTTCCCTAAGAGAATCGCGCCTGCGAAGATTGTATATGGCTCTGATAGCTCTTTTCTGCAGAATAAAAATAGACTCAATGTCTGCAGCCCGTCCCCATAGCAGAATACCGTAAGACATGATACTGTGAAAATAACTAAAATAAACCAGTCTCGCGGTATGTATATCAGTAAATTGACGGATTTTTCTGACAGCATATGCTGCTGAGCTAAGCCGTCCTGCCAGAGATGTTAAATGAGGACCCCATTGTAGCCTCGAGTCGAGCGTGATTCCCAGGAAAACCGTGTTTTCTACGAATTCAAGTTTCTCCCTGTTCAATACTATTTCCAAATCATTACTTTTAACATTCGGTAACGCAAATCTTATGCACTTTCTTTTTTTCCCGTTTAATACTAAAGATCTCCCCCCCTAGCCAAGTTACAACCGTTTCGCATGCACCGAACGCTTCGAGTTGACCTTGCCGCCAATTCTTTTGTTCTGACCACGTGACTGAGCGTTAAGACGACGTCATTCCCGTACATTTGAAGCTTTCTACAAGCGTTAACTATAGCAGATTAGCAACTTGGCTAGGGGTAGGACGCGTCGGCGTCCATACATTTTCTATAGCAACTGGACTTGTAGAGCTAAATTTTATCTACGCCATGCAACGTCGTTCACATATAAATCAGGACCAAACATAGTTCTAGCTTAATAATCCTTCGTTTACGAAACTTTATTAAATAAACATATTGGGCGATTAAATTATTATCCTGATTTCTAAAATGAATTGCCACAATACGTAGTATATTAAGTTATATCCGGCATCTATACGCGCGATTGATTCAGAAAAACTGTCATGGTACGTTGGTCCTTTTGTCCAACGTTTTCGCGCCTCAAAGGACAGTGAACAACGCATATTTCCTAACAAAAGAACCCGCTTATTGCGCTTCATCCTTTCAGTATCCTCACACACATTCCCCTTTATCTAACAATCTAGAAATTTTCTCAGAGAGTGTTTTTAACGGAGTGAATGCAAATCGCTTTGGAATGCCTTTATAAATGCTAAACAGTCTACTTTATGACACTAACAAAGAAAATTCTTATTTAGTACTATTTTTTACCAGACTTCGGCAAAGCCAAAGGAGATTCATGATTTTGACAGGCTATGTATGCATGAGAGTATGTCCATCTGTTCCCTCATAGCTCCTAATCTACTTATCGATACTAGATATATCTTTAGAACCGTTATCGTCGTCCGCTGAACTCCAGCGCACAAAAAGTAATAGCTAAGAGCATGTCGGGCCACGCTAGTGTAGGGTTCCGTAGTTTCCCGTCCGTCACAATAAGTGTACCCACTTATGAGTTTAAAAAAATGCTTGCAAATACGATTATACTACAAACTTAGTCCAGAAATTATTTTGTAGAAATTAAAAGTGACGCCCTCTAGCGGACAAAACGTAATGTGTTTAAAAAATATGTTATGATAAATACACGGTGTTTGATAACGTTTGAAAGGCCTTCACTGATCTTATTATGGCAATTAAATATCAAGAGGATTCTCACTCATGACTGTTATAAAGTTTATTTAATTAATAAACATTGAAGAAAACTTAGAGAGAGGGCTGCAGGATTATTCGAATGAGTTACCAAGGCCCTTTTATTCGGGTGAGAAATCAACTAATGGCTTCTCCCGCTCTAGGTCGGAACGAAAGAACACATCAGTGCTCTATTGACTAAAACCATAGCTATATTCCTTCAGTTGCCATTTACGTTTCCGCACCACGGGTTTCCCTTTCGGAAGCCCTGCTGAGTCCTTACAGGTTTGCTGACATCTCATTGAAGCGTATGTGTAACACAAAGGGTAACTGGAGAAACAAAAACAGGTTTTAGTTAGAAAAACATTTGACAGTTCCTCTCGCTCCACCCAGAGTGGAAATGTTATTTGAGGAATTCCCGCCTCGAAAAAATAACATAGTCCTGACCGGCACCTTTTCTTTTAATTGAACAGCGAAAAAAAAAAATATACAATTTAAACAAATTCTACAAATAATATTTTGGAATCATAAAATCGTTATCAAACCGCAGCCCATCTGCTACCTCAGAGATTCTGGCTTGAATTTTAATGAAGACCATTTGTAATGAAAATTCAAAGAATCAAATATTTTCTCGTCTTTGTTGGCATCAAAATTAAGTTTTCATACTTTACCTACAAAGGATATTGACCGAGTTTGGACCAAATGCTGCTCAGACGTAATACTGCTTGCAAATAGTTCCTTCATCATCGTCATCATGATGATGAAGGAACTCTATAAAGTTTTGTAATGAAAATTCTACGACTCAGATATTTTCTCGTCTTTGTTGGCATCAAAACTAAGTTTTCATACTTTACCTTCAAAGGACATTGACCGAGTTTGGACCAAATGCTGCCTAGACATAATACTACTTCTAAATAGTTCCTTACTTCAGCAAAAACAATTTGCTTTTAAAGCTTTTTTGGCATAGTTTTGGATATATTATTTAGATATTTGCTGTTGACCTGTTATCACAGTAAACATTTACTACGCATCAGTGGATTATATACATGCACGAATATTGCGAACCCCTTAACATACATGTCTGTAAGCAGTGGTGATATCACACCTTAAAAAAACTTCGGATCTCTTTAGGATAATTGTAGAAGTGTGATATTAAGAGGGTCCTTTCCAATTCTCCTGTCGTCAACATCAAGTGTGGTTTAAAAGCTTGTTGCTTCATCTAACGCAATCCAACGCGATGTTTGACGAAGAGGTAATGCGAAAAAAGAGAGATAACGCCTGAAAACTCTGTTAGCATTCGGTAATTCCATGATGTATCTACTCGAATATTTCACAAAACTTGTTTCAGGAAATACATGTTTTTTTTAAAACCCTCAAAAGTTTGTCGTCATTTCTGAATCTCAATTAATGTGCAAGGCTTATAAGGATGTGACCTACATTATTGAGGGCCAAACCAGAGTTCACATAAAATAGCAGATTTTCAGAGGTTCAGGATTGGTTTTATATCCACAATCATCATCATCATCATATGCGTTTTTAATGTTCCCACTGCTGGGACTCAGGCCTCCTCACTAGGAGAGGGAACGGGCCGTTATCCACCACGCGGGCCCAGTTGGTACCCCGGGTTGGTACAACAATATATCTGTATATCTAAAATATCTGGAGAAATATGTGTAATAAGATCATAATCACGTAAGGTTGTATGAAAAGCCTCGATTTGGAAGCTCTTAATTAAAAAATGTAACGTACTACATAAAGTTTGCCTGGCAAGTTCAAGAATTGTTCTTTCCAGGTGCGGCAGTACCACATGCATAGGCGTGGCTAGTGCGCAGCTGACGCTCTCCATCGCGACCCTGGGAGCAGCAGTCTTCATGTTCCAGCTGGACTTGCGGTTCGATGCCTCTCTCTCGCCGCCTCCGAGGCAGTCGGATACGCATATATGTACTGCTGTTTCTATGGTATGTACGTAACATATACAGGATGTAAGGGACAAGACCCTTCCACAAGATTTAATTTACGGAACCGAAGAAAAACATCTCTCCATACAAAATTATAAATTTGGTTAGTTGAGTTTGTTGCGGAAACCTGTCCCTTACAGCTTGTATATGACGTTCTCTCAACTTTAGCCTTAGTAAATAATATTTATTTTGTAAATCAGTTTAAAAAAAAAAACACTTTTACACGTCAATTTTTTTTTATTCAGTTTAAACTAGATTAGTCGGTGTTTCCTAGCTGACTACTCTTTTTTTATGGTGGGAAAAAATCAACCAATGACAACCCCCGCTCATGGGCGGAGCGGGAGATAGTGTCAGGCTCTTACTGACTAAAAGACCCACCCCGTTCCTTCTAGCCTTCATACCGGGGCTCGAGCTGTCTTTCGAAACTAACCCTGACCCCATAGCCGACTACCCTGAGAAGAAACACCGAAACAAACTCAGAGCTCAGATGTTCGAGTTCTGTATTTCTAGTTCTATTAATTATAATGATTTGACATTTATTACAGTATTTATTTTTCTTAGTAAATTTACAAATTTATTTATGGCGGCAGTTAGGGGAGGCTGTATTCATCTACAGCGGACGAATACAAAACAAAATTTACCTTTTATAATATTAGTGTAGATTTATTTTGCAGTGTAGTTTTGTTTAAATCCAAAACTTGGCTGGTAAAGAATGCCTTGTTGTATTAAGTAACACTACGCCCGCTTATGTAACACTACTGTATACATAATATATAACGTTTGAATAAATAAACTGAAACAAGTGCTTTAAAGAAATAAATAACCGCTTTAGTTCCCTTATAGGAAAAGTTATTAATAACACGGACACTTAGTTCTCTGAATGAAACCAAGTTTGAAAAACTAAAAGCACTAGCTTTTGCTTGTTATAGAATAATATATAGTCTACGTAATTGAGAAATAAAGCAGCTTTCTATCGGTAATTTTTTTTTAAGCTATTGCATAGCTTCTATCGCGGGCCTTGAGCGTGGAGACCGAATCCAGAAATTCCGTAACGAAAATAACCTAACACCTTCCACTCATTTGTTTTTTGAGCGTGGTGACCGATAAGAAAACTAATGAGTGAACAATCAATCAAAATTCAATTCAATGTGTGAAAGTGTAACTTCAATTAATATCAAAGAAAAAAAACAAAAGAAAAAAAATACTGCATAAATAAAATAAATAAATAATTATAATTGCATAAGTTGATAAAAATGGTATGCAATAGCTTTACCGCGGCAGTCCCCGAGTGCCACACGTCTTTTTTTTTTAAATCACACAAGTAATTGTGTGTTTACTGTTAACTAAATATTTAACTCTTTTTCTTCCTGCCCTTATCCCATATTACTTGGGGTCGGCGCAACACGTTTTCTTCTTTCATTCTGTCCTGTCATCCGTCAAACTATCACTAACTCCCTTTTCTTTCATATCACTTCTCACACAATCTATCCATCTTTTTTTCGGCCTTCCTCTCCCTCCCCATCCCCATCCATCTGTAAACTAAATATTTAACTACACCCCAATAATGTTGTTATTGAATTTTCACTTAAAATGCAGAAGCCAGAAGAATTTAGTGTTAATAAATAAAATTCCTGCAGAAATTGTTTAAAGTAATGCAAATGAAAAGGCATGAAATAGAATTCTCAGGATTCTTGAATTTACATAAAACTTCAATTTTAAACTTAGACTCGGAATTTATTTCGATGGAATGTGGGCGCATTTGATGGTTGATGGGACGAAAGGTTCTAGAGTGGCGTTTGCGTATCGGAAGACGCAGCGTTGGAAGGCTTACCACAAGCTGGACTGATGAACTGTTCAGGATCGCGGGAAGCCGATGGACGCGAGACGCACAGGACCAGTCGTTGTGGCGACGCTTGGGGGAGGTCTATGTTCAAGAGCGGACGTATTTCGACTGAAATGATCATGTTGATGCTCATTTCATTCTAAAAGTATTCCAATACTGTCCCATAGCCTGTGATTCTTCAAGGATCGTAAAGTGATCTTACTGCTTTGTCATATTTCTTTCACAATTTTAATAGAAACATTTTTGCTTGCCAGAAGGCAAAAATCCCCTCATCCTATTTGCTTTCGTCGACTTTGATAAATTAGCCGAGCCAAATCATTTTTAGACAAAAATGTTCCGAACAAAACTCCTTTGTTACTTTCTGTTATATTTTTGTCATAGATTTCATACTTTTTTTTTACCTATAGAAATTAATGTGCAGGTAATAGGCTAGTTGCCGTAAAAAATGTATTTAATTAGTCCGTCTTTTAGATTATTCAAAAATAAGGGACACGTATTTTTTTATTTGTAAATTAAACCAAAAATGACAAAGATATAGCCCATTAAAGTTACGTGTAACGTCACGCCGTGCTGCATTCTTTCGCACGGGGTTACGTCACACGTAACATTAATGGGCTATATCTTTGTAATTTTTTGTTTAATCGAAAAAAGAAAAAAATACGTGTCCAATATTTGTTTATAATCTAAAATACGGACTAAATAGAATGTAATTATTTTGACCCTGGAAACTACCCTATTGTAACGAAGGAAATGAAAATACGTGATAGCTGCAATCTAGTTGATAAAGTTGAATCTGTCTCTCAATGGAAATGAAGCTGAATCAATTTATACATTTTTGTGCTGAAATAATGCAACATTTTTTTCTATCGACCATATCTATTCTTCTATGCTAACATAATTTCTATAAAGAGGTAGTTTGATTTTTTTTTATTTGTAAATTATCTCGTCTCTGAAAGTATTGGTACGATTGCTAAAAAAAAATTCACCAATAGAAAGGTGCTTTATTCCTGAGTGATATAGGCTATATTTTATGTATGCGGGTGAAGCCACGGGCAAAAGCTAGTAGTATATATACCCAAAGGACCAAATTTGTATTTTTGTATAAAAGAACCACGAATTTTTTAAGATACACTATAAAGAGAAGTATGCTATAAAATGAAACCAGCATCAGTATTGTGAATAAAACAGCTGCAGATAGCAATCCTCCGGAGTCCATTACATTCAGATTCAAGAAAGCAGCTTTACTACTCGAGACCAATGTACTAGGAACATAGGACCCTCAAGAGACGGAAACAAACCAGTATACACTGCCAAATTGTCTAGTTAGCAAGCTAATAAAGCCTGGAAATATCCTTATTGTTATTAGAATAGAATAGAATATTTTTATTTGCTTAGAATGTAGGTACATAAAAATAAGTTGTTACTAATGTAATAGGATCCATGTATGTACTGCCTTACATACTCGTAGCATGCAAATGTGATACAAAGTAAAAAAAAAAAAATACTTTGCTGAGTATGAGTTTATCATTATTGTACACTATATTTTACATTAGACTAGCTTTTACCCGTGGCTACACCCTCGTCGAAAAAATAATAATAATGTATAAAATAGCCTATGTCACTCAGGAATAAAGCAGCTTTCTATTGGTGAAATAATTTCAGCAATCGGGCCAGTACTTTGAGAGATTACCTCTCACAAAGAAAAAAACAATTACTTCTTTATAATATTACGAGTAAGTTTAGATTAAGTAGTTGGCGGGACGACTTGGATATTTTCGTTAGGAACTGGCAAAAGCCGACAATAACGGAAAAATGGCGAAAGGTTAGCCCAGCATTGGGATAGTATAGGCTAAACTTCGCTGCCCCGTAACAGCGGTTTTATTTTTATATAAAAAAAAGTATTTAAGATTTTTGTTTTTGCGAGGTCATTTAAAAAACATGCTTCATTATTTTTAGTAACTTTTGTAATTCCCGTGACGTGATCTCGTAGACATAACTATACGTTTCAAATCGTAAGTTATCGTCAGATTCATGACTTTTTTATCGAGCCAAATAATTTATATCATGTTTTGATTTTTGCCCGGCGGTTCTTTTTTATATTTGTGGATTTGCAATGGTTTAAAAAAGTTCAAAATGAGTAGAACGAGGCCTTCAGATCCGAAAGGGAGCTCAAGCCCCGGTATGAAGGCTAGAAGGAAGGAGGTCTTTTAGTCAGTAAGAGTCTGACACTATCTCCCGCTCCGCCCAAGAGCGGGGGATGTCATTGGATGATTTTTTTCCCACCGCAAAAAAAGGCCTTCAGATCACGGAAAAAATAACAGTGTGTAATCAGTGGTTAAGCGCTTGACTACTGCACTGTAGGTCGTGAATTTATTTCCCGTACGGACCTTTTTTGTTTTTTAAAAACATACAAAAACTTGTAAGCTCACATACCATACCTATCGGGAATCGAACCAGTGTGACGCAGTGTAGCAGCCAATTGCTCAACTACTCCACTGACTGAGCGATATTTGATTGGCGGATGTGCGTGTATTTATACAAGACACTGAGTTTTCCTTAATCTAGGGCAATATGCTTCAAAGGCTTGAGCATCGACGCAGAGTCGCTAGCCTGTCGGTTTTGTAACGGTTGCATTTCGGGGAGTGTGCGTCGGAATTGGACCTAATTCCACCTAGCCAGTTCCATCATCGGACTACCAGACGCCTATGCGCTACCAGTATATGGTGGATATCCCACCCACACGCACAATACGTTTTGGGAACACATTGATTCATTGTGCGTGCGGCTAGGGAGTGGAATTCCTTGCCGGAGTCTGTGTTTCCTGATAGCTACAACCCGGGAATCTTTAAGTCGAGAGTGAATAGGATTCTTCTAGGTAAGCGCGTTCCATCGTCGACCGCATCGTCGCTTTCCATCAGGTGAGATAGCGGTCAAGCGCGAACCTACCAACAATAAAAAAAAAATTGAACCTACCAACTACCAAAAAGCGCGAACCTACCAACAATAAAAAAAAAATTGGAAAAAAAAGAATCATTATTCACTGGTCCTCCTCAGTACACTTAAACTATTTCACCGTCTGTACCTAAAAATAAAACCAATTAGTCTTAATTAAAATCACTCAAGGGACCCAATCAATTGACCAGGTAACTAGAAACTAACCAATTAATTAACTTACAGGTGCCTCTGACGTCAGTAGCAATCAACAGTGGCAACAGTGACGCAGCCGACTCTGGTGGAAGTCCCCTGGGCAAGGAGAAGGAGCCACCCCCTCCGGAACCCCCCACCTGATGCAGTGACGCCGCTTGAACAGATGGACTGATGTTTTGTGTGACTGACGTTTCTACAGACTTTGAATGTACTGAGTGATTTTCGTACGTAATAAATAACAAAATGTATAGTATATGCAAAACCTGAATACTTATAATTTGTTCAGAAACAGTAACTGAATCGTTAACAATAGTTATTACACCATGTTACATTTTTTCCCAATAAAATTTAAAAAAGCCACCACCGACACTAAGTACAACACAGGTCATGGCAGATCATAGCGGGCATTAGGAACTAGCATAAAGTTGGGTGCAAGTGCAAAACAAACCCTCAGTCGCCTGGATGACCCGCTGACTATGTATTCTTGCTGACATAACAAGCTTATAAGCAGGGATGTTAGGGAGCTCCATAACCGTAACCGAAACTATCGGATATCCGATATAAAATAATATCCATAACCGTAAAAGAATCCGAAGTAAAAGTTTCGGATAATACCGGATAGGGGCGGAGCCTAATTGCGACACGTTATGACAGGCTGTCATAACGTGTCGCGCCGTAAAATATAAATAGTATTTATATTTAACTTCTGAAATTCCTTAAAAATCTAATATCCGTAACCGGAATTATCCAAAACTAATGGATAATCCAAAATAATTTTATATCCGGTATAATAATCATTTCTATATCCGTATCCAATCCGTATCCGAAATTTCATATCCATAACATTCCTGCTTATAAGTTTGTGATTTTTCATGATAAAGTTATGAAATTTTATACATAGATTTTTTACATAAAAACAGGGCAGTTCTGGAAATATTACATACATACGGGACGAATTGATAACCTCCTATTTTTTGAAGTCGGTTAAAAATACTAGCCAGGTATTTCAGGTTTCGTATATAATATACAAAAAATAAGATTGTGTATGTATATAGGTAGTAGAATCTTCTTTAGATCATGTTGTTTGTGGTGCTTCAATGATTTTTGTATGATTTTATTCTAGAGGTGGGCTGAAAGCAAATTAATACAGAAATAGAGCAACAGTAAGATCTTATGATTTTCCAATGTGTAAAAATAGAACTATAAAAGAATGACTATATTTCTATACACATACATACATACAGGCTTATATTCTTAGTAAGATGAGCTTTCTCGGCCGTTTGGTCTAAAAGTTTCTTTATAAGTAAATATTGTGATTACTATTTTATTAATATATCTGTCTAAAAATTAAAAGGTCTGTTAGAAAAATATCTGATTCTCCTCAATAACTTTAGAAATATTTCCTCAATTGAATGAATAATTGGATTCACCCTTTTTCAGCTTTTTATGCAAAGAGCGTCTACAATATTCTTTTAAATCTGGTAAATAATAAAAACAAAAACGAAATTTTGTGAAAGGAGTGTTGCCTAATGCAAGAGGATTGTTGAGAAAATCGTTTGTATTGCCGAAACCGCCGAAACCGTTTTGCTCGTAACTTTCTTTTGCTTTTGACAATATTTCAGCCACAATCATGCATACGAAAGGAAGTAAGTAATTTCCTACTGTGTGTGACTTTATACCTTTTTTTTTTTTCGATGGTAAAAATCATGCATTGACATCCCCCGCTCTTGGGCGGAGCGGGAGATAGTGTCAGACTCTTACTGACTAAAAAACCCATCCCGTTCCTTCAAGCCTTCATATCGGATAACCCTGGCCCCAGTAGGCTTCGACCCGGCTGGGCCCCTGCTGTTGCTGACAACTCCTTGAGGCGCGCGGGAACAGTGCGCGCCGTCGACGACTTGGGCTTGGTCCTGACGGTTACCGGACGGCCGGACAGCGAGCTACCCATTGCTCACTGTCCGCAAGCCCGCGCCTACGGTGGCTGAAAATCGGGATCGGAATCCCGGCGGCGGCGGTGAGAGCGCCGTTGTCTGATGCGGTCGGCCACCTCCTTAGCGATGACTTTATACCTTGCGTCTTGGTAAATCATCGTGGGGAATTTGACTTTCGGATCCAAATTCCTCAATTCTAAATTGGAAATATCCACAATGATAATATTCCTTCTCATCGGCACCATTAAAATCAACATAGTTAATTGAACCTTTCATCAGTTTACATTTTGACTTCACGAGCAGGCGTTGCGTCAATTTTCACTCAAGATATTTACGGTGTATATTGAGAATTGTGTAGAACAAACTAATGGCCCATTCATACTTACCAAACAACAGATTAATGGCCGATTTTAGTTAACTGAAAAATGTCTTATAGCTAGAACTACACTGCGCCACACACGTGTGCCACACACGCCGATCTGGGCGCGTCGGCCTCCATACATTTTACAAAAGATATATTTAAAAAAAACTAAAAAAAAAACACGCTTTCATAGCATATCTAACTAAAAAGTGTAAAATAATTTTCAATACAGGTAGAAAATAATAATAATGAACGAAAAATATTAATATCATTCTGAAAAAAGCGTGGGGCGCTTTGTGCCATATTCTTCGTAAATCGATCACCCCACGCTAATATTGATTGATCGCCCCAATATTGAAAATTATTTTACACTTTTTAGTTTGATATGCTATGAAAGGGTGTTCTTTTTTTGTTTTTTTAAACTATATTTTTATTTTTCACTAAAAAAAAACGGATTATTGTATTGTCATCAGTCTTTGATGGGTGTGCAAAGTTTGAAGAAAATCTGATCGCCCAAAGTAGGCCAAAATCGAACTCAAAGGCGTTGATTACAAACATACAGGTGAAGCTAATATAAGCTAGACTTGTGGAGCTACACTTGATCCACGCCACGCGACGTCGTTCGTTCTACGTACAAATCAGTGCGTCGGTTTAATATAGTTCTAACTTTACTCACGTCTATAATGTATTCTATTGATCTCGTCACCGAATGAAGGTTTGACGTTCTAAATAAGAGCAGTGACAGACATTTTCTATTTTTATATCTTTTTTGTGATCTTGTGTACCAACCTTTTCGTCTTGATCTTCATTTCACCTTTACAAAACCGTCCTGTTATCGCCATATTTATATTAATTGTTTGAGGTCATTTGCGTCTGTCCGGCCGTCCGGTAACTGTCCGGACCAAGCCCAAGTCGTCGACGGCGCGCACTGTTCCCGCGCGCCTCAAGGAGTTGTCAGCAACAGCAGGGACCCAGCCGGGTCGAAGCCTACTGGGGCCAGGGTTATCCGAAAGGGCGCTCGAGCCCCGGTATGAAGGCTAGAAGGAACGGGGTGGGTCTTTTAGTCAGTAAGAGTCTGACACTATCTCCCGCTCCGCCCAAGGGCGGGGGATGTCAATGCATGATTTTTCCCACCATAAAAAAAAAAAAAAAAAAAAAAAAAGGTCATTTGCGTGACTTGTTTATTGTTACGCAAATCATTGTCTAGCATTTTAGCGTTAAGGGAATTTGTATATAACACTTATGTTTCAATTACAATTTGTGTTATGGTTGCCATAGTTTTATTTTCATGGCTATTTTAATTTACCTAAGTGACTGCTTTATATGTACTATCTATTGCGCAAAGAACTTGATTATTGTAGCTAGGTGTGGTCTCTCTACTGTTTTCATTAAATTAATTGCAATTCTCTAGCTGCCGTCCTATTAACTTAAGTAACTCGTTGATAATGACAATGTCTTCATAAATGACTAGCGACCCGTCCCGGCTTCGCACGGGTGGACATAAGATTTATAATGCCTATGTTACTCAGGGTGAATGTAGCTTTCCAAAGGTGAAATAATTTTTGAAATCGGTACAGTAGTTTTTGAGTTTATTCATTACAAACATGCACACAAAAATACAAATTTTCCTTATTTATAATATTAATGTAGATTATTTAATAGTAAAACCGCAATATGTGTGCAAATATATGCCGTTGAATAATGCTTTTTATAATTGATTTACTATTATTTTCTTTTAAAAGAAGCTTTGCTCCAAACTAGGAACAACTCGTGTAGTTGTGCGTTCAAAAACATACATATTTAATACACGACATTCAGGCTCGGGACAAATATCTGTAAGCCATATAATATATTTGTTTAACTGGAATTTATTTCGCCTCGTCGTTTATACCGTATACATCGGAGGACTGGAACAATTTGCCTGCTGCGGTCTTCCCATCCGATTATAATTTGGATGTCTTCAAGGCTAGAGTGAATGTTAATAAACTAATGCGCCTCGCCTTCAACGATTGCATCACTGCTTACCATCAGGTGTAATCGCAGTCAAGCACTAGTTTATATCATGTTAAAAAAATTCAGCGTTAACATTGAAAACTCTAGTCAATTATTCTTTCAAAGCTTATGAAATCATATGTTTAACCATATACTTATTTATTAGAATTGGCTACTACTCAATTCTGTATAAATAAGCATAAAGCATAGGTAAGCATCATCAGCCTTTTAATATTCCCACTGCTGGGACGCAGGCCTCTTCTCTAGGAGAGGGAATGAACCGGGTCACCACGCGGGTCCAGTGCGGGTTGGTGACTGTTACATGTCTTCGAATTTTTGTTTCTTACACATGGTTCCCTCACTATGTTTTCCTTCACCGTTTTGAGAGCAGTGGTGATGAAATAAATTACACAAAGTATTGCGCCTGGCTGGGTTTGAATCCTCGACCTAGAACTCGTAAGTCGGGGCCGTTACCACTCGGCCACCATTGCTTTCTTTCAGTATAAATACTAATATTATTTATGTCTAAAAGAGAGAGAAAATCGAAAGATAAAAATTTTCTGCAAAGCGCAACTTTAAGCGGTAAAGTGTGTTTTACTTGCACTCTATACAACTTAAGAAAGAACAATATTGTATTAGCTCTGAACTTTATTTTCTAACCGTACCTAACGATGCTTAACAGTTGGAAAGTGCACACATTTAGAACTTCTCTTTGGATTTTTGCTAACCTTTTTGAGATTTTTAAATGAAACCTGTATTTAAAAGCTTATCTTATTTGATTTCGAACTGATATTTGCTCGCCCAAAAAATGTTTAACCCTGTGCTTTACCCAATGACTTTAGTTGTACTTGTTACACAAAATGTAACAACTATCTAATTACTTAAAATTATTTGCTTTTTTTTCCAATTCTCAAGAAAGACATCCGATCGTCCCATCATTTCTTTTGTGGTCGGTCACGAACCTTGTCGCTGTATCTGTGTAACAAATCTGTGTTTTACGGGCCCAAAGATCATCAGGCATGCAATTACTTAAATGAGAAGGGACTGAGTAGGATGTCCTGCCCAGTCCCATTTAATAAACCTTTCAATCGTGGAAATTACAGACACAATAGAAAGACAATAGGTGCGCGAACGCCGGCGCTTGCTTGGGGTTTAATGAATTAAGGCACCTATATAAGCCAGTTCAAAAAAAATTATAGGTACCTTAGTATATGGGACAATACAGGCTATTAATAAAGTCTACCCAAGTTCCCGAGTTTGAAGAAGTTACAAACACACACACTCACAAACTTTCGGCTTTAAAATATTAATGTAATTTAAATGAGTCATAATTATTTCACAAATAAAATACTTGTGTAAATATTAAAAATTAAGCTTAAAATTATGTATGTACTTATTTTTCTACAACATTTTTATTTTATTTGATTGATTTTATAATAGACTTATATAATAAATAATATTTAATAAGAGTATGTAAATATTAAAAAATAATCCTAAATACTAATAAAATGAAGAAATGAAGAAGATGTTTTTTGTGTTCACCATTACCCCCTGAGAAGAAGATTAAAAACACTTTTAACTATAGGTACTCTGTTCAAAACGAAATTAGAAATTTATGAAAACCCTTTACCCGTTCAACCGATTTTGACTTTTATTACGTTGGCAGCATGACAAATGGCGGTTGCAGTAAATAGTTGGTATTGTAACCACTTTTTTGCTTTTAATGCCATCCTTATGCCTACGAAATAGAAGTTAAAATCGGTTGAACAGACAGTAAAAAAGGGTTTCTTTAAATTTCTAATCATAACGCGAACAGTGCATAAAACCAATTTATCTTCACTAGTGACCCTTCTGATGATCGTACACTTGCAAACTATGTGCACCTTCCTCGTTTATATCGCTCCTTCTATTACTGAAATCTATAACAAGAACTGCTCTGCATAAGGTGGAAATAGAACCTACAGCAAATTTTAAAACGTTACGGAAACTGATACTAAATTAAATTACAGGTCAACCACGCAAGCTCAATGCGAATTGGTGAATGTCACAGGTCTTCGAATACTGAACAAGCACCTCCACATAAGGGCCAGGCCACACGGTGCGGTGCTGCTCCGGCGCGGCGCCTGAGCGACGAATCGGCGGGCCGTACGAGCGGGGTGGCGTCACTCGTGTGCCCACCGCACCGTGTGGCCTGGCCCTAATAGGCATCATAGGCAGTCCCCTGTGCAAGCTTGGAGAAGGAGGAAACAATTGCGCATGTGCTCCTTGACTGCACAGGTGTTTCTGATACACGCATCTGAACCCTAGGACTCCTGAATTCCCCTATAGACGCCCTGAAAAACCTGGGAGGTCTGCCTGTTTTTGGAGAGAGGAGGGCTGGTCGGAATGAACCCAACAAAGGTTAAAAAACTAATATAGCAGATTTTTTTTTTGAAAAATTGTTTTAATTTTTTTTTGACCGGCTTTTTGGTGTAGTGGTTAGTGGCCCTAACTGCTGTACCAGAGGTCATGGGTTCGATCCCCACCGAAGATAAAGTTTTTTTTTACTATTTATGTACACACAATAATAAAAGAAAAGAAGAAAGAAACAGAAGATTAGGGCAAAGGTGATGCAAGTGGCTGTGGGCGATGTTGGTGCAGAAGGCGTCGAGGTGTTGGTGCTGGTGGTGGTGGTGAGGTGGTGAAATTTTTCTGATGAACATGATTATTTGTTCTGTTTCTGGTGTTTTGATTTTCTGTTTCTGTGAATTTATCTACAATGTGTACAAATGTATTTAGAAATATACAAGGTGTAAGGGACAGCCCTCAACAAACTTAAAGGGCTTGCTCAGTAGACGAAACTGAACAACCTACCATAATTATTTTTTTCAGGACACGAAAAAAAAATTCTCAGCATACAAAATTATAAACTTGATTGGACAGTTTGTATGGAGAGGGCGATTTTTTTTTTCGTTTCCTGAAAAAAAAAATAGTGGAAGATTGTTCAGTTTCGTCTACTGAGCAAGCCCTTAAAGTTTGTGGAGGGCTGTCCCTTACACCTTGTATAAGTATATTTATCAATTGTCTAGTTGTCAGCTCGGCTTAGTTTGGGACTAAAGGGCGTTGTGTACTGTTTTTGAGGTGAGAAATCAAGAAGAAGCAAGAGGCCGTGTCAGACTTTTACTGATTAAAACCCACTTCTGTTCATTCTTTGTCTTTGTCCCAGGGCCCCGGGGTTTCATAAAACCCATGCCCCTCCCCTGCTGGGCCCCTACGAGATGGCATTGTGTGCTAGTTGTGGAATTCATTTATTATGTTATTTCACATTATTTTGTTGTACAACAGATTATGTACCTACACAAAAAAGGGACAGCTATAAAACATAGTCATCATACTCTTATTATATTTTTATTCCGAACATAAATCTTTATAGATGAGGCTCTTATTCGTGAAGGATATGTAAATAGCGTGTTCGTGAAAGGAATCCCTCCTGCGGGCTCGAGAGGGGTATTAAGACCAAGAGTAACGTTACACGTAACTTTAATGGGCTATTATATCTTTGTCATTTTTTGTTTAATCGTAAAAAGAAAAAATACGTGTCCAATATTTTTTTTAAATCTAAAATACGGACTAAATAAAATGTACTCGTGAGGAAACCGGCATGTCCTAGAATTAAAAATTCGAAGACATGACTGACATCCACCAACCCGCACCGGGCCCGCGTACGTAGTACGTACGGCCTCCTAGAGAGGAGGTCTGAATTCCAGCAGTTGGAACATTAAATGCTGATTATCCTTATTATGTTATGTTATGCTAGATACTTTTTAATCGTGAAAGAGAAAACCGCAAATTATCGTTAATTCCATAAAGGCTAGAAATATAAATTACCAAAGATTCTGAATATTTTAACAACAAAATATGAATTCTTACAAAACCCGTGCAGTAACATACAAGTTGATATTTCAGTAATTTTGAAGGTTTTACCTACCTTTGAAATTCTTTGATGCGAGGTGAGTTACCTTTTATAAGCCTTTAAAAGGCTGACGTGAGATAAACGTTGGAGAAAAGGTTTAATATTTCACATTTCTACTTATAGAATGACACTCTGGCTACATAGCTCCCAGCGAATATTAACTTTTTATGAAGACTTGACATAATGATTAAAGATATTAATTTTCTTTTAACTCTTACTAATAGTCGTTTGGGGTTATTTTCGGATCGTCAGGTCCGAGTGTTCATAATCTTTACAAAGGTGGCCCGGGACCAAAGGTACCTAAGCATTGCCATACGGTCTGGCAACGCCGCCAGTCTTTCGGCACATTACCAGTCGACCCAGTCGACAGCGATGTTGAAGAGTTTTTCGACGCCATGTTGTTGATTTTTCTTAGTTCGTTTTAACTGGTTAGTTACAGAGAGAACAAGAAAAATATTATGAAGCAAAAGTTATATTTTGAAAATATAAAAAATATTTACATCTTTTTTTTCTAGCAACCAATTTATGTGATGCCACTTTAACCGTTAACGACTCAACTGGTTTCACGTTTCTAATTGGCTGTAAATCTAAAGCGAACCAATCAAAACGCCTGTCTACCCTGAGATATTTAATAACATATTCCATTATCCCCATTCTATGCAAACGAACTTTACTCTTTACTTAAACCTGCCACTTTATCGTAGATGTATTATGTGGTTTTCAAAAAACTTTTACAAGTTTGAATCGGAAACATTTAAATCTTTTTTTAAATCTAATAAGACCTATTTTACGGGTCAAAGCGTTTTAGGCATACTTGGATTTTATAAGATCGGAAAATCAAATCACATTATTAACTAAAAAACTAAAACTAAAAGAGAATTCGGTGTCTATCTCTTAAGTCAAAACGAGTTTTTTTTTATGTGAAAAACCATGCTTTTAAGCCATAATGCTGTATTATGGCTTCTTCATCCAGTAGATTTTCTTCATCTTTTCAAAAGTTACTAAAAGATATCTCTAAACATTAATATTGGTTCGGGTCGACGGAATGCTTGTGTTATTTCTATTCAAGTGCGCTCTTGCATCAAAAAGGTTTACTTTCGGATACTCGGAAACATAATCACACGTAATATTGAACAGGGGTTACATATGGGACCCCTTTTTATATATATATCTGAATCATATTCACATACGTATGAGCATCGTATTTTCTTCCGAGAAAATATTCTTCAAAGATGTACTTTAGAAATACATAATTATGAAATATTCTATTTATTGCCTCATGGTCCTATCAGTGCCATGTCTGTATTATATTAGAAGTAGCTTTTGCCCGTAGCTTCGCCCGCTTACATAAAATATAGCCTATGTCACTCAGCAATAAAATAGCTTTTTATCGGTGAAAAAAATTTAGCAATCGGACCAGTACCCCCAGAGATTACCTCAAACAAAAAAACAAACTTTACGTCTTTATAATATAACTAGCTTTTACCCGCGCGGCTTCGCTCCCCCTCTTCCCTACTCCACCCGACTCTACCCTGCTCTACCCTACTCAACCCTACTCTACCCTACTCTTCCCTACTCCACCCGACTTTACCCTACTCTACCCTACTCTACCCTACTCTACCCTACTCTACCCTACTCTACCCTACTCTACCCTACTCTACCCTACTCTACCCTACTCTACCCTAACAAACTTTACATAAACCATCTACTAAATAGTCCGAACAAAACCTAAACAATTGGTTTGTATAGGTGAGCCCGTTATTGAGTTATACGTAAAATTACAACGAAAAGTGACATTGATTTTTATATATATAGATATTAGTGTAAATTAATTATTATTAATTGAATCTTAAAATACGTCGGGGGTTTTTTTAAGTGGGAAAATCATCCAATTACAACCCCCGCTCTTGGGCGGAGCTGGAGATAGTGTCAGACCTTTACTGATTAAAACCCACTCCTGTTCCCTCGTTGCCTTTCGTACCGGGGCCGAATTGGAATCTTTCTTTCAGAAGCAGATCCTTGGCCCCAGTAGGCTTCGACCCTGCTGGGCGCCTACGGTTTGCTGACAACTCCTTGAGGCGCGAATAATACGCGCCGTCGACGTCTTGGGCTCGGTCCGGACGGTCGGACGGCGAGCTACGTCGGAGTAAGTACCTAAACATCAAGGCGTTGTTGGCGTTCGTCGATTTCTATAATTAATGAGAAGATGAGTTTCTAATTAAAATTTAATGTTAAGGATCAATTAGTAAACTAGGAAGTAAAATTGGTTGCGGAAGTTAAAAAGCATCAGGAAACAGATTACAAAAAATATTTCGCAGATTTTAATGGGTGCTTATTACCTGGCTTGTTTTTAATAGATATAATTTATTTAATAGATATAAATTATTCGCCTCTAAAAATCTACATTACCATTGAAAACGGTTTTTTCATGTGGGTTACCAGGGTTGCCAGTATTTATATTCTATAGGTTTCATACTTTCGGTTAGTAATTTTTTCGTAAAGCACATAGGTGCATTTAAAAAAAAAAAAAAAGTCAATTTTCAATTTTTTATTAATAATGGTTTGGCCCGGAATTTATTAGGCAACCCACCCACGCTATATTATTTTTAACAAGCTTTTATATTAGCTTCACTTGTAACTATGTATGTAAGAAAATCTTGGAATCTTAATTTGACCCACTTCCCGGTCTTCGATTAGGATAAAATTTTGCACACGCTCTGAGTTCTGATGACAATACATGACTAGCTAAGAAACGATATTACAAATCAAATATGGCGGCCTCCCCAAGATGACGGACTGGCTGTTTGAAATCCACCCCCATGATATGGGTATCAAATGAAAGGGTTTGCTGTCAAGAATACGAAAAAAAATAGTCACGTGACTCAAATCCAATATGGCGGACGTCCAAAATGGTAGATTAGCTATTTGAATTTGAATGCACCATGATATGGGTATTAAAAGTGCGTGCTAAAAGCGTGTTTGTTAGTGTTTTAAACTATTATATACTAGATTTTATATAAAATACGTTTCATTCAATAAACAGATCGGCATATAAATGAACATTACTCAGTATAGTATTGAAACCTGTGGCATGTTCTTAATATCCTTAGTTTGCCTGTGGCTAGTGTCACAGCATGATTGATGGCTGCACATCAATCATGGCGGAGCGGCGATGCTCACCAATCAGCAGACAGCCTTGCTTGACAGAGTTAGGTATCTACCTAGTGCCGTTACGGGAGAGAAATAACGAGATTATGATAACATCGTATACTGTAGATAAATTTTAAAAATAACAGCACTAATAGCAAAGTTGATAATGTGCAATCATTAACACTTAAACGTAAACATAAGCAGTTCTTTAATGTTCCCACTGCTGGGACTCGTGTATTGAGTTAAGTCACGTGGTCAGAACAAAGGAATCGGAGGCATTACCGACTGGAAAGAGATTTGAAACGATATGACCGTTTGGTCGTATCTTGGCTAAACCTTTTGTAATCCTAATAAATATAATATAATAATAATAATATAATATTTCACAACTAGCACACAACGCCGTCTAGTCGCAAGCTAAGCAGAGCTTGTGTTACGAGTACTAGACAACTGATAAACATACTTATATATTTCTAAATACATACATATTATAGATAAATTACACCCAGACACAGAACAAATGATCATGCTCATCACACAAACATTTGTCCTGGGTGGGAATCGAACCCACGACCTGTGGCATAGCAGACAGGGCCGCTAACCACTAGACCAACAGACCAGTCAGATATGTCCAATCGTTAGCTATTTTTTTTTTGTGGGAAAACACCAAATAACTCGATCCTCGCACTCTGGATGAAGCGAGAGGAAAAGTCAGACTTTTACTAACTAAACCCGACATATAAAAATAAGGGCATTTATTATTATCCCATTTGGTAACTGGGATAATAATACCCTTATATTTCCGACCATAGAATGAAAGCAAAACAGTGTTACAGGGTGCTTAACGCTGCGTGTCACGTTGTGGGAGTTAATGCACAAAGGGAAATAGGTTAGTCCACTGAGAAGTGGTGTGCTGTGACACCTGCTGTGGTTTGTGCTATATACTTGTCTAAAAGTTGAGAACAAAAATTATGTTCTTCTATTTATTAAATTCTTTATGCACAAAAAAAGTACAGAGGCGCACTTAATGCCTTAAGCATTTTCTGCAAGTCAACCTTTGGGTGATGCAGAGAAAGATAGTGGTAGGTGCAATAAACGAGAGAGAGAAGACGAATACAAGAATAGACATGTGGTACTAATAAACCATATATATATATAATGGCTAAAAAAGTGATGAGTTTACATGTGGATGGATGGAGGGGAAGAGGGAGGCCAAAGAAAAGATGGATGGATAGTGTGAGAAGCGAAGTGATAGCATGACGAGTGACAGGACAGAATGGAAGAAAAAAACGTGTTGCGCCGACCCCAAATAAAACGGGACTAGGGCAGGAAGATGATGATGACAATTATACAATATATACTCAAATTAATAAACTACATACCTAACTAATATAGTCAAACAGTTGGTCGAAATCGACAATTGGAAAACATTAACGTTGTGATGATACTACTCCTAACTTCTTACGAATTAGCTGTCGAACTTTAGTTTTGAATGCCAATCGGCTTGTTGCCATCCTGGGGGGCAATCGCGCTATTTTTTTTCAACTCAATCGCAACCGAACCGCTACCATAACACAACTTTTTGACCGTTTCGTATCGCGCTAAAATTTTGACAGCAAGTTGAGACGCACCGCGATCGTAACTGGAACGTTATCGTTGTCAAATGTAAAAGTTGTTAGGAGGCTACTTTTTTACGATCGTTACTGGATCGTTGGAGTGTTTTGTCTTTGTTTTGAAGTGATTCTGAGTGAAAATCTTCCAAAAATACAACATTACCATGTACGCCTACATAGATTTATTGGAGAAATCTCATGAATACGATGTAGCGGTGGCTCGAGCCGAAATTAAAAGGAAAAACTTAAAAGCTAGACTTAGTTGTGATTTGTTGTGATTCATACAGTGATCGACAGTTTGTGAAGAGATATAGACTCACGAAAGAATTAACCCGTGAACTAATTTCCAAGCAGACTCCTCATGTGCCACCCGTCCTACGTTCTGATGCTTTGGATGTTGAAACTAAGGTAGGGAGTGTAGGGGCAGATTTTGTGATGATTCCTCTAAAGTCATAAACAGCATTATCATAACCAGAATAAAATTGTATTGTTATAATTTTGTTCTTTCCTGTCAGTGCTAGTTCATATCCTTATTGTTTTTTTTTTTTCAGATATGTGATTCTAATTTAAATATATTATGTGTGGATGCAAGTTCCCCTGGGTCCACACATGATAGTGCTGTTTGGGCCAACTATCCATTTTAAAGAAAGACTCCTCATTAATCATGGAGAAAATTTATATCTTTTAGGTATGTTTAAATTGAGTTTAATTTATGTTGCAATCTTCTGATTCATTGTGTAAATATTGTGTTAAGACTCTTTAATTTATTTTTGGTTATTGCAGGAGATTCAGGGTACCCTTTGAAACCGATAATGATGACACCCATCTCGGAACCAAGGCCGGATACTCCGGAACGATATAACCAAAGCTTGCTCTTGACGGCCAGAAGTCTTGTTGAATGCTGGTAGGTATGCTTTGAATATCATACCATTATTATAATAATTGATATAATTTGTGTTTGAAATAAATAAATAATAATAAAAGGATTTGTCCTTGCAGGTGCTTATTGGTTGATAGACAGCTGCATTACACTCCAGTAACTGCTGTGAGAATAGTGAATGAATGCTGTGTTCTGCATAATATAGCACACAAGGCTTATATCCCCTACACACCCCTAACAGCAGAAGAAGCAGCTCGTGGTGGTTGGTCATGGTGTCAGGCAAGAGCAGTGACCGGGCACTCATGCTCTTAGCGAGTTGGAGCTTGGATGCACACAACAGTGGGCGCTCATTCAACGTTAATGGACTAATAGGAGAAACCAATTATCTTAATCAATCCTACTTTTATAATTAACATACTATCCTATTGTTGTCCATGTATTCATTAAAAAGGTGCATTGTAAAAATTTTATATCAACATGGTTTCAAAATTTGTGTTATGATGACACTTCGTGGCTGGTGTAGGTTAATTAGTTTTAAGTTTGTTTAACATTGAAATGGTTTTTAAATAGTTCTTATGTGTTTTATATAAATATTCTTAGCAAATATTAACATAAATATTAAAATAATTTAAATCTTAAGACACTTGAGGTACAGGCAGGTTATTTCATTATTATTGTTTTGTTTTAAGGCTGCAATTATTGTCTAAACTTGCATGTTATTTCCCCTTAATTATTATTCTATATTCAATTCCATTTTTCGTACTGTTTGTGAATAAAGGCTATTTATATTTCTAACGCCTCGTCATTTTATTTCAATTACATTTTCAAACGTAATCATTATCACATAATAGCTCGTCGTCTCT
The DNA here is from genome assembly GCA_929112965.1 of Mythimna albipuncta. NCBI lineage: Eukaryota > Metazoa > Arthropoda > Insecta > Lepidoptera > Noctuidae > Mythimna > Mythimna albipuncta. Next base: position 18,967,351 of record OV815969.1, read on the forward strand.
TGTCACTCGTCTAAGAGCAAGGTCTTGATAAGCTCCAGAAACAGCACCATCAGTAAGTCTGACTGTTTATTTACGTAAAATCTTGCTAACCTCTTCAAAAGTTCAAGTACATACCGCACTTTTAGCTGTCAAAACTAGAGCTGCACACGTCAAAATTTATTACTAAACGCTCGGATATTCACAAACTAAAAGGGCATCACTAACGATTGACGTTACGCAACGGTCCAACTTTGGTTTACGTTCGTGAACGTTTGAACTTTTAGCGCGATACCAAAATCCCGATCAGCTGAATCGAAACCTAACCACTGCCGCAATCGAACCGTAACTTTGTCGTAAACGTTTGAAATTAGCGCGATTGCCCTCCTGATATCCTGAGGGAACGCATTCTACAGAGAAATAGCTTGAACAAAGAATGAACTGTGAAGATAGTCAGTACGATGAGAGGGGCATTGGAGAAGGCGGTTATGAGATGAGCGCAGATTTCTATTGTGGTTGGTGCTCTATGACGCTGCTTATTAGTTTTTAATTCATTAAACCCCAAGCGAACGCCGGTTTATAAATAGGTTTACACTTTTATACGTCAATTTTGTGTTCAGGCAGTTTTAACTAGATGAGGCCGGTGTTTCCTAGCTGACTACCCTGAGAAGAAACACCGAAACAAACTCAGGGGTCAAAGTCTCTTTTAAAGTCCATACAGTAAACATGTTATGGCCAAATCATATGAGAACCATGCAGATTAGTGTCTTAGATTAGTCTCTCATTATCTTTATATTATGCTAAATAGGGTATTCGAAAGGTTAATTAGAAAACTGAGCTTAGCTATCTTAATGAATAAAAACCGATCAAGTCCAGTTTGTTCCAGTCTGTATGTTTTTTGTTCCCGGAAAATATTTGCGCAAATAGTTCGATTCCCGAATCGAGTCTTGAAGATTTTTCTGAATTGCAAAAAGTAATTATTATGTGAAATAGCCACACCTCACACCACACGTACACGCTCTACGATACCTCTGATTTGCGAAGGTTAAACAGTTCTTAGAAGGACTTGAGAGAGGTCCATGGTCAGCAGTAGAACAGTGGACGGTACACAAAAAGACCTGCTTACTTTATGGTATTTCTGTATTAATTAACCACATCATCATCAACATTTTAACCTAAAGACGTCCACTTATTACATAATTGCTCGTTTTTTACTAAAACAACCAGATTATATTTTAAAAAATCGTTTAGAAGGCCTTCTTAAACGAAGATATAGAAGCCTAAGTCGGCCGAACTTTCATACACTGGCGTGTACAGTACGACGCTTAATTGTTACCATATAAGACACTTCCGCCTGACCACCGCTAAGTTCATTTTTGCTTACAATCAAAACGAAAACTTCAAAGTTATTTTTGTAAGTGGTCAGGCAGAAATGACTGCGATGGTATAATCGACAAGAGAGGAGTTAAGTACCGTCATAACGATCGGTCCTTTACGTCTCCCATCCATCAGATTCCCGTAAACCTCAATCCTGGCTAATTATGCTCGACATCGAGGTAGATAATAAACATGCCCAATTAACTCCAAGTGATTTATCCGCGTTAGTGAAGAGACACGAGAGAATTTATTGAGTACGGTCAACCGTAAGGCCAACCTCTAATGACTTCATCTGGAACAATCTACGTAGGTACTGCGTGCTGAGAGGCTCTTTTTTACTACATAAGAATAGAAAAGAAAAAAGTAGAATACTGCTAAAGTTGGAGTTTCCTGACAGCAGGGTTTTTAAGTCAAGAATAAATAGGTTACTTCGAGGACGTTTGTCCTGCATCGCCGCTTTACATCTGGTGAGAAGAACGTGGTCAAGTGCAAGTCTATCAACAACATAAAAAAAGAAGAAAAATTATAACCGGAGACAGGCACAGCTCAATGGTGCTACAGTGGTGTGAGCGTACAGCTAAGAAATGAAATTATCTGCAGGAGTCTGTGTTTTCTGATAATAATATTATATCCTCGCTTTCCATCAGGTGTGTTATGTAGTGGCCAAGCGCGAGCCAATCAATAATAAGAAAAAACAGTTGTAAAAAAAGGTTGACGAGCCTTCCTCATTCTGGCTCAACCCTCTTTTATCATTATGAAAGGGTATGAGCGAAAACCTACCAACGCCCAGTGTGAGTTTGTGAACGTCACATGGCACATTATTTCCTTGCGAGGTTTTTCATTACCGTTTTGAGAGCTCTTCTTAGTCGCACACACCTGACGGAGTGGTCGTGCTCATGTCTCGATTGAATCCCGCACTCTGCAGCTCTGTGTTTGGCGGCTTGGGTGCCTTCATTTCCGCTGTAGTGTGTCACGGTTCTGACAAGGTCCGTCCATCATGTTGGAGAGCGTCCACGAGATCTTTTGCCTTCGACTTTCCCTTGCACCACCAAACGTTCCAACGAGTCCTCATTACGGGTGATATGCCCGAAGAACTTGAGCTTTTGAGAACAGTGGTGGTGAATAAATTACACAAACCTGCCTGGGTTTTCACCAGCGGGGTAAAACTCTTAATTTGGAACCAATACGACTGGACTACTACTTTTCAGAACTGGGCCACCACTGCACACTGGGTCTCCCGTCTCCGACCCATTGAGCAGTGGTAACACAGTGCAAACGAGACACAGAAGCAGTGGTGACACAGTGGAGACTGTCCTTCCAATTTTTCTACGTCTTTCTAGACAAAAGGTGAAGATATATTGGTCTAAATCTATGTAAGTGAAAAGCAACAGCGGGCTTTCCTCAGCAGTGGGATGCAATGGAGGCTAATAAAACAAGCGAAGGGAGCGATTGATGATTTACACATTAGTACCTGCTAGTTGCTGATGAGGATCGTAAAGCGAACCTCTAATGACTACCCCTAATGACATGTGGAATGACCACAACTGGCTTTTATTGCATAGATAAAAGAAAGAAAGCAGATAGGGATGTGTTAGTTATTTGCACGATAAAAGGTTTGAATTTATGTCATTGATCAACAAAATGATCTGAGATCTAGTAATCAGTCCCCACTCTGACGCCGAGCGCTCAAGATCCGTTCCGGTTGTTGTACCTACATAGATATCGTACATTTAACGTGATGCGCGCACAACTGAAAAGGATTGTACGATTTTGTGAGGTACGAATACTTATGCGTTTATTTTGTCTTCTTTTTCTTTCTTTCAACTCAAACCGAATAGAATAGAATAGAAATACTTTTATTCAATACAGACACAGCACAACGGTTCTAAACACAAAATAAACAAGAATAAAATACAAAATATTTAAATAGAAAATCATCCAATAACTTCTCCCGCTCTAGACCAGAACGGGAGGGCATGGGGGTTCCTTTTCGAACAACCCATGGGCCTAGTTTAAACCACGGGCCGATGATGCTGTGCAATAAAAAAATAATTACATTTTTTGAATAACTTCCTGATTCATGAAAGTCGAGCATCGCTGAGAGAATGTGCTCCAGGTACTGAAAAAAATTTAGTTAGACGACATAATGCACTGTAGAGCTGCAGCGAACTTTTCTTTTGACTTTTCAGTATTTTGACAAATAGTTTCCATAAAAGGACTATAAACATAATCACTAGAAATATAAGTCGATGGATTTAACTTAAACTGGCCATTGGCTTAATTTGGTAAAATCTAGTAAATTATTTCGCCGGTATATTTCATGATGACAGATGTAGATACACTTAGTAATTTTATCAACAATTTCCTCGCCTTTGTTCTTTGTAATAATTAAAAAATGATAAAACCAAAATCCATTCTCATTTTAATGAACTTGGAGCATGTTTTATCGTCGTTATGGGCACTATTCTTTCCTGCAGCGGACACATTGTTGAAACAATATGAAATATGACTGAAATGAAACAGCTACCTACGTGTGAATGTAGCCAGAAAAAATACACAGGAATATTGGATGAAAAATGTGGATATATTTTGGTGGTTACGTGATTTTGCTCGAAGTGTATATGTATATAAAACGTGACGTAAACACGTTATGTGTTTCTCTTTAGCTGATATTTTTAGGGTTCTGTATCAAAAAGGTAAAAACGGAACCCTATTGCTAAGACTTCACTATCCGTCTATCTGTCACCAGGCTGTACCTATATCATGTACAGTGCGTTTGAAATTATTTAAAATTGGGGAGATTAACTAATATTTCGTTACTTTGACATTGTCTTCTAAGTTTGTTTTTTTTTTTCTTTTGGAAACAGTAAAAACTATTTTTTAATAAAATATACAACGCTGCGCACCATTTCGACTGTCCTGCAATTATTTCAAATACTGAAAACGCCACGCCTCAATATCGTACTTTTGCATTAACAACCCCCTTTCAGACCAGATTTTTTTATATGTGTCTTTTTTTTATGTATGTTTAATGGTGCGAGTACCATTAAAATCGATATTAATATTGTAGTGCGGAATCTTTCACATGCGAGTACGATTCGCACTTGCCCAGATTTTCTTTTACCTAGATCGAGAAAGCCAACAGATTTTTGGAATTGTTTGACGTATATTGGCTAGTAACATAGGCTATAAAGAGAGTATCCACAAATAAATAAATCAGCATGTTCTAACTTTCGTCCGACGGTATTTTGAAGTCGGTAAATTATGTCTCAATTTAGGTACTTACTTCTCTTGTTTTCGACATTTTTATACTCGTAGTCACAAAAAGTCATATCTTTTACACCGTCTGTGTACACAGTAATTAAACAATGCATTAAAGAACCCTTGTCACATTAATTACACAAAAAAAAATCAAACATCAAATAAAAAGGAAACACAATTTGGTCCCAATTAAAATCAAAATAATTATTCTCAAGAGCTTAGAATGTATAAAATAATCTATTATATATTTATTTGTGGATGTATTATACAAATTATATCATTTTTCAGTAATTATATCTGGTAAGAAATCTCTTATTAATTTATGTTTAATATTTATTTTCTAATCTTTACGCCGCGCTAGTAATATCTCTTGTATCGTGGTGGGTGAGTTCATGTTCACGTACACGTGTAACACACGTATGAACTACGTACTGTATGTACAATGTACACGTTAAAGCTAGAACTACACTGCGCACATATGTGCCACGTACGCTGATCTGGGCACATCATCGCCGTCGCAGCGATCTCCATACATTTTATACACCGCTAAATTTTGATCGTTTTAATCCCGTGGAGGATCGATCCGGTACAAGAAACACTATCGATTTGTAAAGATAAAATTAAAAAATAAAGTACCTTTTTTTTAAAAACTCGTATTAATTGACGCATGTACGAAATTAATTTCTTTAAGGAAACTTCAGCTGAGCGAGTCCAATGATCTATAGGTAGTTTGTGACGCCGACTTGCATGCAGTTAGATATACAGTGGACTGCGTGCGGTTGCTGCAATGCAGTCCGTCTGATGGCACTCAGTATCAAGGGACGAAACTACTCTTAATTTCACTACTTCCCCAAAATACATGTAAACATAGCTTACAAGTGTATAACAACCCCAAACCATGTTAGCCAAAACTTGGAACAAAACTTGAGGACTTGGCAACGACCAAATTTGTCACACCGTAAATAACTTATGAAGGCTTCAATGGACCATGTTATGTTGTAAGTGATATCTGAACATTATGGTCAGTTCCGTTCTTGATACTCTTCTGTTATATTTTTGGTGTTCCGAATTGTGTTCTGGAGAAAAATGATTTATAGTAATACTAGCTTCTGCCAGCGGCTTCGACCGCGTGAAAGTAGGATTTTTCATGCAAACTTCCAACCCCAGTTTTATCCCCTTAAGGCGTATAGTTCCTTGAACCATCTGACCGAAATTAAGTGGGCGCAACTCTCGCACTCGCCTAGGCGGCAGTACGCAAATCTGTGCATTTATTTGCGGCCAGCACCGCCTAGGAAGCGCTTTAAATCTATTTTTATCTGTGAGATATTGATTGATTTACATATGCAATGTTCACTTTGAAGAATATTTAACCACCAATTTTTATGTGTAAAAATGTTTCTAAAGGTCTAAGCCGATTCGAAGGAGTAGGGAAAAGTTGCGATAAGTTGCGAAATTGCTAATTTTTTTTTTTTTTTTTTTGACAAAAGTATTAATAGCACGAAAAAATCAAATGTTGATAATGTTGTTCATGTATCTTTAATAAACATATATTTTTTTCAAACCTATTAACCTGGCCGTTACCGTGGAGTATGTTACAGAAAGCCACTGTTTTATGGTACTTTTCGGGCGCTTGGCCCTTAAGGGGTGAATTTTGGAAAATCCTCTCTTAACGCTCGCCTACATCATAAAAGAAAAGCTTATGCAAATTTTACGCTGATATGTCAGTCAGTCAGCTTCTCCTTTTAATACCTAGATTATTATTTATACCACGATTTTTAATTAGATGGACCAAACTGACAGCAGCAAAATGCCCAGCTGTCGATGAACAATGCCGATAATATAAAATCTTTGTGCCCGCCCCGCTGTCATTAAACCATTGTCATAGATGTCACTTTTTCCATCTAATTATAAGAGTATGTGATGTTTTACATACGCTCTTTTTAGGGTTCCGTAGTCAACTAGGAACCCTTATAGTTTCGCCATGTCTGTCTGTCTGGCCGTCCTCGCTTAATCTCTGGGACCGTTAGCACTAGAAAGCTGAAATTTAGCACCAATATGTATATCAATCACGCCGACAAAGTGGTCAAATAAAAATTGGAAAAAAATGTTTTATTAGGGTAGCCCCCCTATATGTAAAGTAGGAAGTGATTTTTTTTTTAATTTCAACCCTAACGTGTGATATATTGTTGGATAGGTATTTAAAAATGAATAGGGGTTTACTCAAATCATTTTTTGATAATGTCAATAATTTCGGAAATAATCGCAAACAAAAAACAAAAAACAATGTGTGTGTGTGTGTGTCCCCTCTAACTTTTGAACCAAGAGTTTAGAAAATATGAAAAAATTATGAAAAGTAGAACTTTATAAGGACTTTCTAAGAAAATTATTTTGAACTTGATGGAAAGAACAGTTTTTGTACAAAAAAGACAAAAGTGTTCTACAAAATAATTTCTGGACTAAGTTTGTAGTATAATCGTATATGCAGGCATTTTTCTAACCTCATAAGTGGGTACACTTATTGTGAATTTGTGACAGACGGGAAACTACGGAACCCTACACTGAGCGTGGCCCGACATGCTCTTGGCCGGTTTTTTTTTATTTTGAGGTAGGAAATCATCAAATATGTTCTCCTGTTCTGGGTAAAGCGAGATCACTGACTAAAACCCATCTGTATTCCTTCAGTTGCCATGGTTACACATACGAACAATCCATTATCGGATTCTAGTTTTCGGGATATACTTTAATAATGTATTAATTACGAATCCAATGTGGTCGGAGAATTTTAAAACTGATTATTCTAATAATAATTGTAGTCGTATCATAAAGTCTTCAAAGCAAAGCTTTAAAACAATCATAGTTTTGTCATATAATTTATAGTTTTTCGGAGTTTTCCTACTACTTCTTTCAAAGGTAGAACAAAAAAACAAATAGACATTATAGACTCTTCCAAAAGAAAACCAAACTTTTTCTCTCGAAACAAAGTGACCAACCATTATTTCACAACGAGACATAGCCGAGCGCGTGTAACAATATAAATTCTCTTTATCGTCCGGTAAGAGAATAAAACTAGAGTGGACATCGGAAACCTTTCCGTCTTTTAGCAATAATTCGTGAAAATTCTATATTTACGAGTATATCAAGAAAGCTGTGTTATTCAATAAACTAGTCCCTATCCTCCAAATCTACATTTATATTGAAATCTTGGATGGGAGGCAGCGGTTTATATTATGTCGTAATAATATGATAGAATGGCAGAACAAAGGAAAATGGAAATATAAAAACTTACCATATATAAACACATTTACTTATTTAAATATACACAACATTATCGATTTTTAACACACTTTTAACACTTAGGAATAATCCTAAAAATTAAAGTGTGTTTTTTTAATCTTTATTAAAGAGCTTTGAATTATTGATAATGTTTAATGTTTGTAATGTTTGTTGTTGTTTGTTGATATATATAAAAATATAGGGGACCTACTTATCTTTAACACCTTACACTCTGTTGCAATTTAACCTATGTTTACAACGGTAGAGCACACAGTCGGGCAGGAAGTACATACTCAAGGTTTTGATTTCCTTGCGAATGTCTAAACATTCGCCTGAATAGAGCATAAACGGCTTTATTAAATTGTATCTATCGACTTAGAATTTTGATTTTTTCACTGCTTTATGTGGTAGATTTAAGTATTTCATATATTAATTCTTGTTTAATACCTCTGTGATTTTCTGCGAAAAAGGATCTCGACAGACAAGTAGCAAAGTTACCCGATCCTCTACAGGTTTCAAAACAAATTCACAAAATATAGGACTTACATTTCAGTAGGTTCATTTACTGTGATGTTGTGGAGTCATCTAAGAAATACCTGTGTTACAGCGCTATGTTGTGGCAAATCATCAAATATGTAGGTACCTTCTCCCACGCTGAATTGCTCTGACTTTTACTGATTTTAACCCATCCATCTTGCCTTTGATAGTCGTTTTTGGTAGTCCGGAAGACTCAGCGTTGGAAGACCTCCCAAAATGTGGACAGATGACTTAGTGAGGCTCTCGGGAATCCGATGGATGCGAGACGCACAAGATCGGCCGTTGTGGCGACGCATGGGGGAGGCCTATGTCCAACAGTGGACGTCTTTCAGCTGAAATGATGATGATGATGATGATGTTATTTTGCGTTCTAACTCTTTTATTAATCGGAACTAACGTTCCCAGTCATTTATATACTGTCCGGTATGTAAGTACGAAAATGTCCAGTGTATATGACAAATGGTATTTCAACCAAACATCCGTATTACACGTGAGTAAATATAAAAGCGAAATAGAAATAGCATTTCCACCTCAGTGGTTTTGGGTGGAATGTTTCTCAAATAGAATTCGTGAGAAGTGTTCCATCGTTTACATATGAAATTGCTACTCGCATTTCAGCAAAAGAAATATGCTTTGTGAGTTATGAAAATAGTTGTGTGTTGAGATCACGGGCTTTTTGGGTCACGTGTTCAGTAGTGCAGCAAAACATACATTTATCATGCATTACATGCCGCATTTCTTCATGAATGACGTAAACATCTTATTGACGATGAAATGTCGGTCTATCTGTACACCGTTAAATTTTAATAGTTTTAATCCCGTGGAGGGTCGACCCGGTACATGAAACACTATCGATATCTAAAGATAAAATTACAAAATAAAGTACCTTTTTTTCAAAACTCGTATTAATTTACGCATGTACGAAATTAATTTCTTTAAGAAAACGTCAACTGAACGAGTCTAATGACCTGTAGGTAGTAGTCGGCGTTGCGTACTAATAACCTACCGGATCGACCCTCCACGGGATTTAAAACGATCAAAATTTAGATGTGTATAATTATACTTATAACATACCTACCACCTGACTGTGTTACATTTTTCTGCTAATAGGAAACACTTAACAACGAATCAATGCTGCCACGAAAAACCAGACGCCATAGTCATGTGATCTCGAATAACCAAATCTCTAAATCACCATTTCGAATCATTTAACAAAAAATCCACACATATATCAATAACTTACCACAAAAACTACACTACCATGTCTGTTCGTTCCAGGTTTGGTTAAGCAAGGTCACGTCATGTAGCTTCTTTGTAGAAATGTAAATAGCCCCAAGATTCGTTAAGTTTGACAAATGGTCGCAAGGACATGCAAAAGCTTGGCCTAAATAAACTGGATTGTCCTAATATCTGTCGAGTGTTTTACCACAAAATAAATCGGTACAGAAGACAATCTCATGTATACACTTCACTTTTTATACCTACGCTCGGTGGACGCACACTAATGAGCGTTTGAGCCGGAACTGTTCGACGAGAGGGCAGAGGCGCTTCGAGATATCGTGTCCGTGAGCGGTATCTATGTGTGCATTGCTCGAGCGTGCTTTGTATGTAGATTGAATTCTGTACCTATCTATTTTTTGGTTTTACACTCAGGTGGCCCTTAGCCGTAGCATGACGACCAAAATAAGTAACGAAAGGATTATGAGAAAGATATCTTTTTGAAAGGTGAGATGAGCTTTAAAAGAGACATAACGACCCTAAATAAATTGGACTAGGAACAGAAAGATAATGATTTGATATAAAAATATAAGTGAGCAACCTCTCTAAAAAAATAGGCACCAATAAACCCTTATTCGAGGTATTCAACGACGCAACCACGATTCAAATGGTCCGAGCGACGTTCAAATCGAATAAAAACCCAAATGGCGTAATTGGAAACGAATAAAATATTGCGAAACGATTTTCATTTTATCGTTTTATCGGGATACCTTTTAGAGCCTTTGATTTGATAGTGTTATTTTGTGGATTAGTACAGTAGGTAGTTTATATGCTGTTTAAAGTCCTAAATAATAATGCCTAATTGGCTTCTTATATATCGGGTGGCTGGCAATTACTGTCCGATACTTAAACACGTGATTGTGCTCATGATAATAAACAATTTTTATTATGGAAGCAAAGCTGAAATCGCGAAAAAAATTTCAGCTGTTCAGTACATTAGGCAAACATAAATGTTTTTTTATTACACGGTCACCCTGTATATATGTAAACTTAAAATTCAAAAGAAGCCGTCCAAACTATAAAAAAATGTAAAGAACAAACCATGCTCTTTCACCTCCCAATTAAACCGATAAACCGATTTTCATGTATCGTCGTAATGTACATGTTTAACTTTCATTTTGCCACATTCTTCAGCCTCCTTTCAGGACGGTCTTTGCCACATTCTTTCTCACGGTAGGTGGCAAAGACCGTCCTGAGAGAAGGCTATTCTAAGAGATGTTAGCTAAATGTACAGGGCCAGTTAGGGCTGCAGCTTGCCAAGGTTGCAGATTGTTCGAAGGAGTTACCGCAGCCTTCACAAAAAAAGGCAACTGAAAGAACACCGTGGGTTAAAGATCTGACACTCTCTGCCGCTCCACTCAGTGTAAGAAAAGTTATTTGATGATTTCCTACACAAAAAGACAAATGGAAGTACATAAGCAATTAGTTCGAAATAATTCAAAGCAGTTGATCATTAATCATCCAGTCAGTACTCGCTTGCAGTTAGTAATCGATTAATTAATCACAAATGACGGACAAACCAAACAAATACTGACAGATTGATCAATCTAACGTTTTGTGTTACAGTATTCAGCTGGTTTGATTACGATTTGAACCAGAATCATAATACTACTATCGAATACCAGTGGCGTGCCTAGGGTTTCAAAATAAGGCAAGCTCAATAAAGTTTTAACCAATTTCAAAAAAAGAAAAAATATGCAGCACCAGCAATACAACTTATTAGTGTGCGAACAGCCAACAATCCAACTAGTTTTATACACTGATCTATTAAATTTTCGTTTATGCGATTTACTAGTCTGAGAAATACACAGATTAGGCGTCGGTTTTGAAGAAATTAACTGTTTTTTCTGAGCAAAGTTTAAAGATTTTACCTTATCTTCGCCAATCAAAACTAGAACGCATTTTAAGTCCTCACAAGGTACAATTGCCTCCATTGTTGTAGGTAAGTCACCAAAACAATTGTATCACTGAGAAAATCTAATAAAAAAAACACAAAAAACAACAAAAAACAAAAAATGTTTTCCACTCAAGTAAATGAAACTGAAGTGAGTTGCAAACAGAGTTCCAGTGTTGTCATTTAATCAATATAAAGTCTCCAGTTATATGAAAAATCTAGCTAAATGTCGCAAATTTTTTATTTTTAATATATTGTTTGAATATTTAATTTCGTTGTTTTAAAAAGTCGCTAGTTTTTATTGTTGCTAAATCTTAAAAAAAGTTTCCAAACTCGTTAAAAATCTCCAAGATCTCACAACGTCGCTAAAACGGCAACACTGCAGAGTTGGCAAGGTGACAAGGTCACGCATACGCGAGCAACTTCATACGAATGCCCGGCTTAAATCTTCCATACTGATCGATCTGTAGACGCAAAAGGTCCTAACTCGTTATACGGCACGTCGCCATAGGTGCGAAAGAGACAGAGATAGTATTTGAAAGCCCGGTAAAAGCCGGCGTGTGTAAGCGAGATAGCTATATGTATATGCTGCAAATGCGAAACTCTGCGCGCGAACAATCGCGATGTGTAGTGAGTGTGGCATACTTTGTGTTATTTTGATAAGAATTAAGCGCGCGAACTTTTAAATAGTTCGGGTTTGATATTGATTCTCTACCGAGCATTTTAGTAAGGCATAAGGCAAGGCCGGGCTTCTCGGCTTCTATGAAGGTACCGCCACTGTCGAATACACGTTTTACCTTTTTTATAGATATTTTTTTTCTCGGTGGGTAAAAATAATCCGGATGACATCTCCCGCCCTTAGGCGGAGCGGGTGATAATGTCAGACTCTTACTGACTAAAAACCCACCCCGTTCCTTCTTGTCTTTCATATCAGGGCCGAGTCTCCCTTTCGGAACTAGACCCTTGGCCCCAGTGGGCATCAACCCAGCGAGAGAGGAGAGGGAACAATGCGCGCCGTCCAAAACTTGGGCTCGGTCCGGACAATTACCAGACAGTCGGACAGCGAACTACACATTGCTCGCCGTCTGCAAGCCCGCGCCTACGGTGGCAGGAAATCGGGATTGGAATCCCGGTGGCGGCTGAAGCGTGAGCGTCGTTGTCTCATGCGGTCGGCCTCGTCCTTTACCAGCGTTACTGCTTTGCAGAAAGAGAGGACTTACCGCCATAATAGGCTAGTTGCCGTAAAAAATGTAATTAGACCGTCTTTTAGATTATTCAAAAATAAGGGATACGTATTTTTATATTCGTAAACTAAACCGAAAATGACAAAGATATAGCCCAATAAAGTTACGTGTAACGTCACCCCGTGCTGCATTTTTTCGCACGGTGTGACGTCACACGTAATTTTATTGGGCAAAATTTTTGTTACTTTTTGTATTACATTATCCTGGTAGTATACTTATTAATGTAACTGGAGATAAGTCGATAGATCGTGAATACCGCTTTGGATAGGACTTCGATCAAACGACTATAAAAGTTCAACGATATTTGGCTTGTTTGATTTTACGTGAATCAGGCTACTGAGCTTGTGTTATGAGTACCAGACAACTGATAAACATACTTATATATTTCTAAATCCATACATTCATAGATAAATTACACCCAAACACAGAACAAATGATCATGCTAATCACACAAACATTTTTCCTGGGAAATGGAATCGTACCCACGACCTCCAGCATAGCAGTCAGGGCCACTAACCACTAGACCATCAGGCCAGTCGAATATCTACAAATAAAACCAGCAGCGCAGTAAAACCGATCGTTATAGCAAACTGGCAGAAAATCCAATTAACAAAGCTTATATTTTAAACCTTAAGTGACGTGATCCCATTTATTTCTTGAAAGCAAATATGTATCCGAGGCACGAATAGAAAATTTTTTTTTACTTCCTGTTTCTGGGAGTACCTACACCTAAAGGCTGAAGATTATTGTCTTATTGGAATTTGACTTTGTATAATTATTATTATTATTTAAATATTTATAAAAAGAAGTATTTTCTTTTTTTATAAGTAGTAATAAATAAGTATTTTCCTTAAATTTCCTTAAGAAAAATAAGAAAGAAAGAAAGAAAAACAGTTTATTCACGCGTTAAATTCGCAATCTTAAAACTAGGTAACATAACATAACATTACAGCAATTAATAGGCAAGATATGCGTCTCCTCCGCGCAAAACGGCCGAACGCACAGCATAAAGTTGCGGCCTCACGCATAATGCGTAGAGCTCACAGCGCTGGTTTTCATCGTGGACCGGTCGCTGTGTTGGGCTGTCTTAGCATGCCATACCCTAATAATAATTAGTCCTTTTCGAGGTACTATTCCATACAACCGCGCTCTTACGTCATTATGATGTTACTACACATCTTTCTCAGGATAATAAGCCCAGGAAAATAAGACATTATCGTTGTGAAAAGCCTTGGTACTAAAAAACTTTAAGAAAGTAATAACTAGGTTTTTTTTCACAGATTGCTTTTTAACAATATTATAATCCAGAGTTTAGTAATTTAGCTAGTTACCACTTTATTAACTGGTTTAGGTATATCATAAATATTACTTTTTAGGGTTCCGTAGCTAAAAAAAAACGGAACCCTTAAAGGATCACTTTGTTGTCCGTCCGTCCGTCTGTCTGTCTATCTGTCAAGAACCTTTAACTTGGGAACGGGTGGAGAATGGAGGTATCGAGATCAAAATTCACAGGGTACTCTTCCCGCTTAACCAAGATTCCTGAAATTTAGCTTAAAGCAAGGTATAAAGCACAAGTATGGGAGTAAATCTGAAAACTGTAAAATTGTTGTTACGTCACATTTTTTTTGCGATTCAGAGAGACTTTCCCGAGACTCCATTCCGGAATTGAACTAATTACATAGGTTAGTTTGTACGAAACCCTCAGGGCGCAAGTCCAACTCGTACTACGTTTTTTACCGTAGCCAGTTTTTTAAGTGGAAAATCTATACCTACATTAAAGAAAGATTTGTAAGTTAGTATTTTTGTTTGTACCTAAAAAACTACAGATTTTTTTAAATTGTTTCATCAGTAGAATACTACTAGTGACATCGGCTATAAGTATACATTTTTTATGCTTTCACATGGGTGAAGGTGTTGGTAGAAGCTAGTAATCAAATAATTTTCTCCCGCTGTGTGTAGAGCGAGAGGGCTCGCCTACACACAGCGGGAGAAAATTATTTATTTTACGTTACAAAATTTTACTGACTAAAACCCAACCGTGTTCCTTTAGTTGCCCTTTTCATTCCTAGATCACGGAAACTCTTTTAAACAATCTCGCAGCCCTAGCAGGCATCGGTCTTAGTGGACCCCACCAATTTTACTGACATCTCTTTGAGGGGGTGTGGAAAACCAAGCGTCGTTTTCCTTCTTTTTTTCATTTCCTTTCCACTTGTTCGCCGTCTGCAAACCCGCGCATGGCCTCCGCGAGAATCGCCACCGTAGCAGGAGCTGCTTCGAGCATCAATACTCGCACAGCGCATCGTAAGGAGCAAATCCACGTCGACGGCGTGTGGTGTTCCAAGTGTGCCTCATAGAGATGTCAGCAAAACTGAAGTGACCTAATAGAGCCGATGCTTGCTATAGACTGCGATAATGTTCGAAGTATTATCTATATAAACTTTAAAACCATGAAACGGATGGTTCAAACATGCACACAACATAAATGCTTTCCTTTTCTTCAAACAAACACGAAAAATGATCAGGTGGGATCGCAGTCAAGCACTGGTATATATCATAAAAAAAAAAAACAGAATCTGAGCTGCTTACATTTCAACTCGGATAGTTATTACTTTCAATTCCTTGACAAACTCCGATTCCCACGTTTCTCAATGCATGCCAGGTAAAGGAATCTCCGTCTTTCAGTCCGACAGCAAGATTTTACGTTCTGTACGAAATTAGAATTTCAAATGGAAATAACTGCGTTGTGCGAATATGTAAGAAACTCGGTAAAATTGGTTATTTATTTCAAATCGCAATAAGGAAGGTGTCTGCAAGATACACTGGATCAGATGATGTAGCGAAGCGAGGGACTTCAAAATATATTGATTTATTTACAAAGGCGGACTTAATACCTTAGACATCAACTGCCAGTCGACCTTAGGTTGGTGCAGAAACATAACATGGCAGGTGCGACTTAATAAATAGACAAAACAGAAGAGAAACAAACACTATGATATGTATGTGTGTATGTATGTGTTATTATTATTATTATTATTATATATCTTTATTGCACACCTTAACTTATTAAAGAATAATAATTAACAAAAATAAGTGTACAATAGGCGGTCTTATTGCACAGGGCAATTTCTACCAGACAACCTTTGGATGGACAGAAATGAAAGGAACAAGATTTCGGGTTGAAAGTGTACAACAACTTATAGAAACAATGTGAAAATAAATAACAAATAAAATATAATACATAAATAAAAAGCCAAATAATAAACTAATAAATATAAAATATACTAACAATTGCAATAGCAATTGTGTAGTATGTATTTACTATTACATACTACACAACACATACATATCATACATATCTGCCCCTTAAGATAATACATATACCGCATCATCTCTACCACTCGTATTTCTGCCTCCTAAACTAGGAACCTAAAGACCAGAGGCACACAAACTTAAGAGTTTGTACACACACAATCCATTTGACGACCGAAACTGATCAGCTATCTAAGGTGTCTATACACCTAGGGATGGAGCTATCTCCATCTCTCTTTCTCGCTCGTTCCTGATATTTAAACACACCATAGTAAGACTCCTTGGTCATTGAGTTGTCTAAAAAGATAAGAGTCATTGATACGAAAACCATAATAGTATTTTTTTACCTAGACTCTACAAGTTGAATTTGAACGGTAAGTTTCAACGTTTGGACAAGCTGAAGTTAATTAAAAAAAATACGCGTCATCGCTCTAATACTACGCCAAATTAAATATCTGTGAAAGAGAACAGCTCATGTTCCAAAGATCATACAGATTACTAGAAGCATTTACGGCTACCACGATTAAATGAATTAACTTTTCGCGGTACGGAAGCAGCTTTAATTTCCGTGCGATAATGGCAAAAGCAGAAATGAAAATATGAAGCATCTTATGCGAAATATGGAATTTAGCAACTTATTTTTTTTTTTCCTACATTAATAAAGAAAGAAAGAAAAAATGTTTATTTTTTTAATGTTTATATATTTGAACACCACACGACAAAACAATTTTTTAAGTTGTAAAACCAATAAATCACATGCTCTTTCTGTTCGACGATACGAATAATGAAGAAGATGGAGTTAAAGAAATACTTAACGCACTGCGCCGTCTGGAAATAAACGAATTATCCGATCTTGGCTCTTCTTCTGGCGGTGAAGAACCGTCCGCCCTGGAGACAGTGCTTGGTCTGGAAGCAGGTGACCTCGCCCTTGCGGCAGTCGGTGTAGCAGACACATCCGAAGTGGCATGGCGGGATGTCGGCCGGGCAGCGTAGAGGTGGGTATGCGCCCGGGCACGGGGGACTGCATACCGTTTGACCGCAGTTGTCCAATTCAGCTGTTGAATAATAGTTTATTTTACAACTAAGAAATATTTTGTTGTATCTCTTCTATAGGCGTATAGAAAACTAGCGGGACAAACAGCGATGTGGAGGAATACTTCGATGCCCGAGTGTATATGATGTTTTTGTATATTTATATACTTTATCATCATCATCATCATTATCAGCCTTTTTAATGTTTCCCACTGCTGAGGCTCAGGCCTCCTCTCTTGGAGAAGGAGAAGAAATTACGGCCCATTCCTTCCACGTCACATCCACCACGCGGGCCCAGTGCGGGTTGGTGAATGTCACATGTCTTTGAATTTTTGGTTGTAGTTCATGTCGGTTTCCTCACGATGTTTTCCTTCACCGTTTTGAGAGCAGTGGTAATCAAATAAATTACACAAACATATATACTTAGTTAATAATTAAGTTTCTCATTTAAATAGATAAATCTTATCCAGAGATCAATCATTGAACCTAAAAGGCAACGGAAAGGCCTGTACTCGAAATTTAAATTGCGTGATCGCATCAGGAATGAAGATTTCCGCGGAAGAACCAAGGTTAGCAACATAATCTGAAGAATCGCCAAACTTAAGTGGCAGTGGGCCGGGCATATTAGGGCGCCTTTAAATTAGCCGTAAAGTGCCACGCGACGGCGGCGCGGCTGCAGCGCTGACACCGCGCTGCTTTGATATTCCATATAAATAAAAGCCGCAAAGTGCCGCGAGACAACCGTGACGGCAGTGCTGCAGCCGCGCCGCCATCGTGTAGCACTTTGCGGCTAATTTGAAGGCGCCCTTACTCGCAGAACAGATGGCCGCTGAGGCCAATTTTGAGGTGACGACCGCGTACAAGAAGACGCAGCGTTGGAAGGCCTCCCACACGGTGGACAAAGACCTGGTGAAGGTCGTTAGAACCCAATGGATACGAGGCGCACAGGACCGTTCATTGTGTTTACTTGGAGGATGTCCAACAGTGGATGCCTTTATAATGATGATGATGATGAAATCTGATCTAAATGTTCTTTGTCAAACATATGAACACACATACCTGGTTTAGTTAAATTCCAAAATAAAGATTCTACCCTTGGGTCGATTTTAGCAAATTGAGCACTTATAAGATTTATAATAACTACGTTGACTAAAAAAACGGCTACTAAAGATTTAACAGCCATTGGATTTGACTATTTGTGAGAATTGGGTAAAAATTAAAAACTAATTTTGTACAAGGCTGTTTTACAAATGCCATTTTACAATATTCTTTTTCAGCCTCTCCTGTTTCAAATGTTCAAATGAATTTCACTTTTTAAGTTTGCTTTATGAAGTGTCAAACACAGATAACATCAAGCCAGCAACGAGGTTGTACCATAGATTTTTCCATAGAATTCAAACTGTAATAAGTTTCTTCCGATTGTGGTAGAATTTTAAGGTTGTTTGAACGAATCACAGTGGCACAAAGATTTTATTAACACGCTTATATAGGGTGTCTCAGTAAGAGTGCACTTTTTCATTTTGAAATAAAAACAAGTATTTTATGATAGAGTTGTGATGTTTTTATTGTATTGTAAAGAAAACATGTTTCGATTAAGTATGGAATAAAATATCTACTTTTCATGAAATTTTCCATGACTTTTGCACAGAGATGTGGCTGTATTTCACCGATGACGCGTTAGATTTCCGATTTGAGCTCAGAAATTGTTTGGGGTTTTTTCGCATAAACCCGAGATTTCACAAAACCCCATAGAAAAAAAATCTCACGGCGTTAAATCGCACGATCTTGGTGGCCAGTTGACATCAGAATTTCGTGAGATAATGTGTTCTGGAAATCGTTGCTGCAATAAGTCGATTGTTTCATGCGCGGTGTGGCAGGTTGCGCCGTCCTGCTGAAACCACATGTTCTCCAGATTCATGACGTCCAGTTGAGGCCACAAAAAGTCCGTTATCATATTCCTGTAACTTTCTGTAAGCGTATCTTTCTCCATTTTTGTAATGAGTTTTCACATTTATAACGCATTGTTCTTTCAAAAAGCGCTTTTTAATAATCGGAATAAACAGAAATGACAGCTGTCAAATTTCAGAGTTGCCACTTGCATAAGAAAAAAAAAGATTCCAATTTTAAAAAGTACACCTTTACTGAGATACCCTATACAATCCTACGAATACCGTGGCGTTACTCATGGAACACGAAGAGGTTTCGTCAGTAAAGATCTGACACGATTTTTCGCTCAATAGTTTACTTTTATTATTGATAGGCTCGCGCTTGACCATTATAGTCTTCTATTAAGTCAACCGACTTAGGAATTTTGTATAATTTAATCATTTAAAAAATACTTATATTCGGTACTTTTCATGAGGTTCTTCTGTTAGTAAACAATGATCTCTATCTCTTAATCAACCCGTGTTGACTACATCAGATTTCATTAAATCCTAATAATTACCCAAGTCGTTTAACTTATTAGACAAGTAACTAATGGAGAGCGACGATGTGGTCGACGATGGAGCAGGCTTGCCTAAAAGTAACCTATTCATTCTTGACTTAAAGACCCCCAGGTTGTAGCTATCGGAAAATTCTCCGATAGGGAATTTCACTCCTTAGCTATGCATCCAATGAATGTTCGTATCACCTAAAGCGCGAGAGTTATTCAATGATTACCCATTCTCAATAGGACATCCCATGCTCAAAAGAAAAAACCCTTTCTACAAAAAGCCAAAACTGTCGAAAACTTTACGATGTTCTTCCTGAAAAGGCTCGACATGCTCATATTAGGTATCACATCAACTAGAAAGAAGCAACTTACCACAGTCTTAATAAAAATATGTTACGTGTATCTCCTTATGAATAATATGTAAACGATTTCTATGAAACTGAGAAGGGAGGCGCCAAAGAACACTCCTATGACACCGCCGACATCAACTGAAACAAAAAAATGTTAAAAGGCTTAAAGAAGAAGTAAAGTTATGGGCTTAGTAGCTTCTACCAGTGACTTCACCCGTCTGAAATATTAGAAAGTTATCCCAAAAGTAACACACTATCGAAATAAAATATATGTCTCATGTCTTAATCTTAGACAGAGAGATTGAATCAGTGGTGGCCCAGTCGTAAAGGCCCCGACTTACAAGTTCTAGATCGTAGGTTCAAACCTCACTGACTCATTAATGCCCACCAAACTGTGGCTATTAAATGCATCTTTGTGCATAAATTATAATTTCAACGTTGTAGTTGCGTTGAAATTATGCACAGAGATGCGTTTTATAATGTATACAAAAAATAAGGATTGCAAAAAGCAAATAAGAATATAGCACATCGCAAATGCGCATGTATCTACAGTGTTTTTATATGTTGATAGGTCCCTTGAGAGTAGTTTACACCCAAGTTTGTCACCCTGAAAAATCTGTGCTACTCCCATGGTGCTCGAAAAACTGCGAAATGTTTGCACTTTTTTTAGTTTTTTCGAAAAAACTACACAAAAAATCGTTTCTTAAGTATATTTGCTTATAATATAACAAAGCTAACTAAATATACTACATTTTGAGCTTTAAACCCCAGCACTCTAGGTCTATTGGTTGCAGAGATACAGCTTGTCAAAGTAGGCAATTTTTTTTTTAAGTGATTAACCGCGAGCCTATCAATAATCCTAAAAAAAAAAAAAGTGAAAATTTTGTGTTTTCTTTATATTCAAAGACATGTACTGGCTAAACTAATAGTCCTAGAGAAAGTACCTATGAGGAAAGAATGAGTATATAATTTAATTAACTTAAATTTGATACCAAAGTAATGCATCTAGGCCACATAGTTTCCTCAAAAATTACAAAAATAGTACCTAAACCCTAACTGCAGAATTGCAAAAGCATTTTTCGAAATTCGGCCCCCTGAGGGAATGAAACAGGGGTCCAAAGTTACGTACTTTCACATGAATGAAGCCGCATGAGAAAAGGTAGTTTGTTAATAAACTTTGTCTTACCGACAAGACCAAGCAGTTCCCTGATGGCCTGGCGTCGCACCCTCAGGGTAGGATGGCTGGCCAGGCGCATGCTGCCTCGTGTACCTCGACGCAAGAGTTCTTCTGGTACGTTGCTTGATTGACGACTACAAGAAAAGAATATTAATTTGAATTGTTTTGTCATTCATCATTCTGTCTTTGTAGCTGTTAAGTTTTGGGTCGTGCCCCACATGATCCTGTTCCTTCTTTACCTTCGTTCTAGGGCCCCGGGGTTCACTGCCATCTCCTTGAGGCGCGCGTGGAACACTACGCGCCGTCGACGACTTGAACTCGGTCAGGAAGGTTACCAGACGGCCAAACGGGGAGCTGCCCATTGCTCCACTCACGAAGGCAGGTAGTCGGTGGTTGGGGTGTGCAGAAGACCGTTTCCTCCCGCGTGTTCGTTCCCTTACGCGACGGATCAGTTAGTTATTATATAGTTGTTTTTCACTTACGGACAAGCGACATGGATGTCTTTGTAAATAACTTCTTCGCAGGCCATCGGACAGTGGTAGTGGTCCGTGCTCAAATCATCTAAAAGCAACAGAGTAAGATGAAGTACACACTATTAGTTTGTGCAAATTCGGATCCTCGAGTTGTTCGGGCATATCACCCGTAATGAGGATTCTATTGGTGGTGCAAAGGAAAGTCAAGGGCAAAAGATATCGTGGGCGCTCTCCAACACGGATACACAGATTTGATGAGGTCCTTCCAACCTCATCAAATCTGTGATACACTCCAGCATCAGTGACTACTCCCAAGGTGCCATCACAGAGCTATGGCATCATATCACGAGAGAGGGTTAAGCCGAGACATGTCCACGACCACTTTGTTAAAAGTGCACGACTAAGAAGAGAAGAATATGAAGAACAGGTGTGTAGTATTCTGCCGTTGAACTCATTATTAGTGACAAAAATCAGCTTTTGAATTTCTCAAAGACATTAAATATATACTACCAAATTTCTGAAGCTCTTGCGTTGTAAGTTGCTTGAGATTCTATAACAATAAAATTTTGAAATTTTTTACGGACAACTCTTTGTTCTTATAAACTGTTTAGAAATCTTGATAGCTTTTTTATATCGATAGATCAGATGGCGTTCTACCATTAAGGGGGAAAGGTAATGGAGTAAGTATGATTACCTAATCTAATTACCTAATTAATAGCGAATCCAGTCAGTCGAGATGCATGATTGTAAAACAAAGGTAAAAAAGGGTGGAAGAAATTCATCATTCGCCATTTATAATAAGTCAAACATAACATGGGCCCATGGCATCTTAAAAACACCATCAATACAGCGCGAGAAAGAGATAATGCTATACGGCCTGTAATAGCTGTCTCTCTCTCTCACACACACACACACAACATAATTATGATGACTTTCAGATATCATGGCGTCGCATCCAACAAGCAGCACTTACCTTTCTTTGCCTTATGAAGGCAAAGTAAACCATTGAAGTCGCACTTCGGTATATTACCTGAAAATAGAACACAGCATTCAATGATAATACCAGGTTTTTTTTTAATTGATATAAACTAGTGCTTGACTGCGATCCCACCTGATGGTAAGTAGCGATGTAATCTTTGATGCTGAGACGCATAAACGTAAGCTTAAGAATATTCAGCCTTATAAGGTTGGCGCTCTCGCCACCGCCGCCGGGATTCCGATCCCGATTTCCAGCCACCGTAGGCGCGGGCTTGCGGACAGTGAGCAATGGGTAGCTCGCTATCCGGCCGTCCGGTAGCAGTCCGGACCAAGCCCAAGTCGTCGACGGCGCGCGCTGTTCCTGCGCGCCTCAAGGAGTTGTCAGCAACAGCAGGGGCCCAGCCAGGTCGAAGCCTACTGGGGCCAGGGTTATCCGAAAAGGCGCTCGAGCCCCGGTATGAAGGCTTGAAGGAACGGGATGGGTTTTTTGTCAGTAAGAGTCTGACACTATCTCCCGCTCCGCCCAAGGGCGGGGGTTGTCATAAGATGATTTTTCCCATCGAAAAAAAAAAAATAAAGCCTTATAAGGTTAATTAATCTACATAATATTCTGCTGCAGAGCAAAAATCTGTTTTCAAGAATGTAATAATAAGTAATTTTGAAACAACTGCAGAAAGTTTGTCACTCTGCATTGTTTGTCACTGTTAGTCAGGCTGCAATGACAAATTTGCACGTGTGTCAAACAACTTTTTTCAATACACTCACTGAATGAATAAACGAGGGTCGACCAGCGACTCGAGGCGAACGACGCGCGCCCATCCTGATACGGTAAAAGTAATTAAATTTTGGTGGGGGAGAGCACGCACACATTTTTGCACTAGTGCCGGAAATAGCCAATTGCGTGCCTGTAAGCGGTGGGATAAGAGCGGGTTTTCGAGTGAGCGTATTGAAAAGACTATTGCCAAACAGTTGCAGTTTTTAAAAAAGAAGTACACTGTCTACCCATTTCGCGCTAGTTGTATCTATATAAGTATAACTTTTATCATATAGTGGTAACGGCTCCGACTCACGTGTATAGAGGACCGATGACCTGGTGGGGGCCGCGAAAATGCGAGACGCACAGGATCGGTCGTTGTGGCGACACTTGGGGGAGGCCTATGTTCAACAATGGACGCCTCAGCAGGGGCGCAGCTCGAAGCCTACTGGGGCCAGGGTTAGCTCCAAAAGGTAGTTCGGCCTGAACGGGGTATATATAAGGCGCGGGTTAGAACCCAGCCAGGCGTATTACTATAACACTGCTCTCAAAAGGGTGAACGAAAATATCGTGAGGAAACTGGCATGTCCTACTAACAAAAGTTCGAAGACATTTAACATCTGTCAATCCGTACTGGACCCGCGTGGTAGATTATAGCCCATTCCTATTAAGAGAGAACGCCTGAGTCCCAGCAGTGGGAACATTATAAGGCTGAATATTCTTAAGCTAAAGTTTATGTCACTCAGTGACAAAGTGGCTATCTTACACGATAGCTCAAGCTCAAATCAAAATCTAATCTAAGGCCGTATCCAGAAAGAAAGCTACAGCCTGCGCCGATCTAACAGCGCCTATCGGAACCGACCGGCGCGGGTAATCTGCGCAGGTAATAGGCGTCGAGTTTCTATACAATGCACAAAACCAGTACCAATAAGCGCAGAACGTCTCCGACAGATTCCAACAAGCTTCGACACGCGCTGGACAGCGCTGGCGCCGCCATTTATTCATTTATTTTAGTATAATACGCATATTGTTTTGTCATTATACATAAGTTAACCTTTCGTGTGTCCGGAACGTGGATCCACGCGAGACACAATAACTTTTTAATTGTGTCTCTAATTACGGCATACGAAAGGGTTAATGTAAAAATAGATAGTGACATGTTGATTTCGTTAGTATTCAGTAAACCACCTGTGTCTCAATAGATGCGTGGGCCAGTACCTGCTTCAACCTGCTCGCTTTATTTAGCTGTTACTTGAGTGAGCTGGCGCCGTTAAGCACTGGTAGATCGGCGCAGGGTGCCAACTTTCTTTTTGTATACAATCGCCGAAACGGATCTTGAGCGCTCGGCGTCAGAGTGGGGATCGCTTTGCGCATTCTATACATGGGTGAGGCAAACGTCTTCGTTGTTAGATACATGCAGCAACGCAGGGAACGAATCAGGAGTGACGTCTATGACGCGATGGCGCGACGAGCCAATCACTGACACTCCCGGCACTTGCGTCTCATTTCGCACTACTAAAGAGACCAAATCGACTTCTGCGTAACTTGAAGCCAGCGCTCAAGATCCGTGACGGCAATTGTACGTCCTAATAGACTCACCAATTTGCGGCATAAAATGGTGCGTACAATTGCACACCTCTGCCTGTACGAAAGCCCTGCTGTACATGACGCAGGCACTGTAGGAGTACCGAGGGAACGGCCAGAGGTGCGCGAACCCTGGTCGCTCGTAGTCGAAGAGGCAGTCGCGATTACTCGGAGAGAGAAGCTGTACGGACACGTCGCTTATTGTTTGTTCAGCCTAGAAATAAAAAGAGTGCTATGCTATCAAAAGCATAACTTGTAGAAAAGCCAAGGCACGCAACTCAGTTCTTCCACCATAAAAAGTTGTGAGATCACTTTATTTACTAATTTATTCATTAACAATGTACTAGTACAACATTACAGACTAACTAATGCGTTGTACAATAGAAACTTAGAAAGAAAAGTATATACATATACATTACCACTAAAATAAAATAAAATATCCGACAAAACAAATAAAACAAGGTTTACTTATTTTTCATCCATCCTCTCACAAAACCTTCACGACATCTATCCATCTCCCAGCAAACAAGTCACACTGCATAATGCTCTTCTGACTCTAGCACCGGAGTTCTAAAGTCAGAAGAGCATTAAGCACAGAAAGCGCACGAACGAGTGGCGAGTTAGCTCGTGATACTGTCTGCGATAAGGGTTCAGGTAACAAACGGTGTGTTCGCGGCCTGAGGTGTTGTTTAGGTATAACAATGTAATACAAAGTCGGTTAATTTATTCTGTCCGTACTTCTGGGACCTTGATGACCTAGATTGACTGGGCAAAAAAAAATCTTGTGGAAGGTTGTTTAGATTCGTCTACTGAGCAAGTCCTTAAAGTTTGCGGAGACTGTCTTTTACACCCTGCTTACCTTTAAAGACACTTCAAAATCGGTAATGCGATGCAGAGTGCCACAGAAACCAAGTATGTTTTCCGAGGGAATTGTTATCAAATCATCAGGCGAATGAATCCATATCTGTAACAATATCGTAAAAAATGAGTAATCGTAACAAAATGTTGATACGGACCGCATCTCTCGCATGAAGATATCCGCAGAAGAACCAAGGTTGCCGACATAGCACGAAGAATCGCCAAACTTAGTTGCAATGGGCAAGGCACATTGCTCACAGAACAGATGGCCGTTGGGCCGAAAGATTCTGGAGTGGCGGCCGCTTACCGGAAGACACAGCATTGAAAGGCCTTCTACAAGATGGACTGATGACCTGGTGAGGGTTGCGGGAATCCAATTGATGCGGGACGCACAGGATCGTTCATTGTGGTGACACGTGGGAGAAACCTATGTCCAACAGTGGACGTCTATCGGCTGAAATGATGATGAAGACCGCATCTCCACCTTTTTCCCTTTCCTTTGCGGATAGGATCCTAACCGCACTTCATTTTACTGGGATGATTTAACACATCTATACAGAGTATTTGATGCATTGTGTGCTAAATTGGAATGTTCGACTGGAGGGGCCATCTGCTATCCTATCAGACCCCTAAACCCTTCCCAAGACGTCGACGGAGCGCCTCAAGGAGTTGACAGCAAACCGGCAGGGTCGAAGCCTACTGGGGCCAAAGATCTGTTTCTAAAAGGAAAATTCGGCCCCGGTACGAAAGGGAACGAAGGAACAGGGATGGGCTTTTAGTCAGTAAAAGTCTGACACTATATCCCGCTCTGCCAAGAGTGATGTCAATGTATAGTTTTCCCACCGAAAAAAAAGACCCCCTAAGAAGAAGAAGAAAGAAAAAAGATAAACAGTTTATTTACGCGTTAAAAACGCAAGCTTAAAAGTAGGAAACAGAACATAACATCAAAATAGGGAAGATATGCGTCTCCTCCGCGCAAAACGGCCGAACGCTCAGCATAAAGCTGCGGCCTCACGCATAATGCGTTGAGCTCAGAGCGCTGGTTTTCAGCGTGGGCCGGTCGCTGTGTCGACATAAAGACGCTGGAACGGTGCAGTAAACTAGAAATAAGTATAGATAAGTTTAAATAAATACCAATAAAATAAATAGATAAGATGATAAATATAATTTTATAAAGTGGCAACACCACGACGACCTAAACACTTCTCATGTCTATTTTTCATCGGCTTTTTATTTTTTTATGAAAAAATAGACCCAAAGGTTTCATTCAAATGCTTGTTTTAAAATACAGACTCTGAATTATTAAACAGTTATTTCCAAAAAAATATTTGTAGGTATCATAAGAGACAGTTAGCTAGGTGGTACCATTTTAAATACTTGGCAGACTTCCAAAGATGTCGGACCTAAATTTTTTTATGCACCCGTATAATATGAGTAGATAACTGAAAAAATAAGAGAGTTTGCATAAAGTAATAGAAATTGAAAAGCTTATTTTTAAAAAGAAAGAAAAGTTGAAGGAAAATCGTTTGCATTAACTTATGGTCCATTGAAGAGGTGTATACATGCATTGATGGAGAGGAGGAGTACGAAAAAAAGATGGATAGATTGTGGGAGGACCAGGATTGGTGATATAAAAGAAAAGGAAGTCAGTAAAAGCATTGATAGGACAAAATGAAAACAAAAAACATGTTGTAACGACTCCAATTGATTACTTCCAATTGCCTGCTGCGGTCTTTCCGACCAATTATAATTTAGGTATCTTCAAGTCTACAGTGAATAGGCTCTTAATAATCTAGTGCGCCTCACCTTCAATGATTGCATCGCTACGAAACATCAGGGGGGATCGCAGTCAAGCACTAGTTTATATCAATAAAAAAATTGGGACTAGAAAAGGACGCTTATACTCACGTTAACAGATGGTGTAGCAGAAAACACCAAAGTTGGAATACCAGTTCTCCTATTAATCTTGATGATAGTCTCATCATCAGTCCAGTGAGAGTTAAACGCGAAGCAGGTTCCGAACTCTGTAGGCACTGGGCGAAACCTGAACATATTATGAAAAAACCAGGTTCAGGAGTAATCAAAACTAAAACACTAAACACACTAGCCGATTTTCCTATAAGGTGAAGGCACGTGGGCATATTCGCAAGATGTTGGTAGAATCATCACAGCACTGATTGGTTGGATTTATTTTCTTCACTACAGTACTATTTATTTTTATGTATGTATTTACTATTGTATTTATTTCTCTTCTATTTGTCTATTTATTCAGTTGAACCTGCCATGTTATATTTCTGTACCACCCTATGGTCGACTGGCAGGTAAAGGTCATAGCCCACTTACACGACGGCTGTGTCCACGTGGTGTCCGCGCGTTCACAGCTAGTAGCCGCCGCGCCGTCGCCGCTCAGTCAGTCAGTATATAACACTCAAAATCTTCGTCTGTTATTTCTTGCGCTTCTCTCTTCATCCTCAAGTGTAATAGCAATAATTGCTAGTTCGCGCGTTGTGAATCGGGACATATTAAAAAATACGAGTTGCTTTAATGTAAACCGATCGCGAACTGTGTCTATCGTGAAAAGCGAAAGCGGTCGGCGGGTGGATAGCTGGCCGTCTGCTAGCTGTCGCCGTGTGGACTGCTGGGTGTCTGCTAGCTGTCACTGCGTAGACTGCGAGCAATCGTCTTAGTTTAGGGCGGTGTTGGAGCAGAATCGTTTAACCTTTCAATCGTGAGAATTACAGACACAATAGAAAGACAATGGGTGCGCGAACGCCGGCGTTCGCTTGGGGTTTAATTAATGTGTGCTATGACCTTAAGGCCTAAGGCCTAAGTCCGCCTTTGTACAGGTTTTTTGTGCATAAAGCTTTAATAAATAAATAAATAATAAATTCTGTATTCTGAGAGCTGTGGTGACTCGGTGGTAACTGCCTCGATAGTTATGGCCGCTATGTCCCACGTAGAATGGTCCGCATAGGACTAAGTGCGGGAACCATACTCAGACTTAGACATAGACTACCTCGATATACAAGTTGCTGGTCGCAGTTACAAACCGAGCCAGGAGCATTGCTTTGTGTATTTTATTTCATCACACCTGTTCTCAAAACAGTGAAGGAAAACATCGTGTGGAAACCGGGATGTCCTAGAATCTCTAGAACCTAATATTCGAAAACATGTGACATCCACCTGTAGTGGATTACGGTGGTGGGAACATAATACGGCTGATTTTTCTTATGCTAAGTGCTGCTAGATATTTTTCTTTTAACTATTCGGTTAACTCAGAAGACAAACCAATTAAATCCCCGTATTTTACAACTAGCTCGCCAAATTAGTCTTTACAACTAAAGTAAGTTCCCCTTTAAGACCTAGCAATAAATGTTTGGGTCCGAAACAGGCAATAAAGGGGCAATACCGTTGTTATCTTTAATTTAGCTCGAGTAATGTTGGCAATACTGATGCGGTTTAGGGCCTAAATAACGACTTTCGTTTGAGAGAACAGAGAACTGTCAAAGTTAAATTACCATCTTAATTATTTACATTTGGTGTAGCACGAAATCTATACTAAAACTAGGGGCTCGTCCCGGTTTCGCACGGGCAATAAATATAGCCTATGTTACTCGGGGTGAATGTAGCTTTTCAATAGTGTAAGAATTTTTGAAATCGGCACTGTTTTTTTTTTAAGATTTTTCGTTACATACAAAAATACAAATCTTTCCTCTTTATAATATTAGTATAGATATAATAATAAAGAGTTAAAATTTGTTTTTTGTTTGTAGGAAGTAATCTCTGGAAGTACTGGTCCGATTGCTAAAATTTTTTCACCGATAGAAAGCTGCTTTATTCCTGAGTGACATTAGCTTTATTTTAAGTACGCGGACGAAGTCGCGGGAAAAAGCTAGTACCTTATAAAATAGGACACGAAGGAGGAGACTTAAAAGTATTAGGTAGAGCTTTAGTTGTCAGAATTTGACTGCTGTTTTCTAAAACAGAATCAGCTGCAAGGTGCCAAAGTATTTAGGAATATCTAATTAGAAATTTGAGTATTTTCAAGAAGGCCCTTCTCATCTTATCGTCAATTTGAACGAAGTATAGAAGCTTACTAGTTCATCTAACACATTAACTATTTGATAAAGAGGAAACTCAAAACAGGGAAGATAACACTAGCCCCCCTAGCCAAGTTACAACCGTTTCGCTTGCGTCGAACGCTTCGAGTTGACCTTGCCGCCAATTCTTTTGTTCTGACCACGTGACTGAGCGTTGAGACGACGTCATTCCCATACATTTTAAGCTTTCTACAAGCGTTAACTATTGTAGATTAGAAACTGGGCTAGGGGTTCTGAACTTCCTGT
The DNA here is from genome assembly GCA_929112965.1 of Mythimna albipuncta. Taxonomy (NCBI): domain Eukaryota; kingdom Metazoa; phylum Arthropoda; class Insecta; order Lepidoptera; family Noctuidae; genus Mythimna; species Mythimna albipuncta. The sequence continues at coordinate 18,997,486 of OV815969.1, forward strand.
TGATAATCGATGATTCAGTCATTTACTCGAATATTTCGAGGTCCAAGAAATATGTGTTTTAGCAAATTTTTACTGTATTAGTTTTACACAAATTTATTTGATATCAATAAAAAACCGGCCAAGAGCATGTCGGGCCACACTCAGTGTAGGGTTCTGTAGTTTCCCGTCGGTCACAAATTCGCAATAAGTGTACCCACTTATGAGGTTAGAAAAATGCCTGCATATACGATTATACTACAAACTTAGTCCAGAAATTATTTTGTAGAACCCTTTTGTCTTTTTTGTACAAAAACTGTTCTTTCCATCAAGTTCAAAATAATTTTCCTAGAAAGTCCTTATAAAGTTCTACTTTTCAGAATTTTTTCATATTTTCTAAACTATTGGTTCAAAAGTTAGAGGGGGGGGGGGACACATTGTTTTTTGTTTTTTTTGCGATTATTTCCGAAATTATTGACATTATCAAAAAATGATTTTAGTAAACCCCTATTCATTTTTAAATACCTATCCAACAATATATCACACGTTAGGGTTGAAATTAAAAAAAAAATCACTTCCTACTTTACATAAAGGGGGCTACCCTAATAAAACATTTTTCTCCAATTTTTATTTGACCACTTTGTCGGCGTGATTGATATACATATTGGTACCAACTTTCAGCTTTCTAGTGCTAACGGTCCCAGAGATTAAGCGAGGACGGACAGACAGACGGACAGACAGACAGACAGACATGGCGAAACTATAAGGGTTCCTAGTTGACTACGGAACCCTAAAAACCTAGATAATATCCCCAAGATATCTGTATTTCTAAAATATGTAGAGAAAGTTGTGTGATAACGTCATAATCACGTAATAACGGTTGCATGAAAATGGATCTCGGGTTGGGCACCCTACTTATGCGAAAAGTCTACAGTGTCAAAACTCCTTTGATTACACTATATTTTAAGATTTTGCCAGGATGATTTTGCATTTTTTTAAACTTGTTTTTAAGTATGTACGAACCATACTTTTATCTGAATAAGTACTTACTACAATGACAAAATTTTTATTTCTTTTTTATTTTATAGCCACATCTATGACGGCAAATAGGATTTAAATTAAAAATCCTGCATCATGGTACTAGAATTCTCTACGCGATGTTTACAACTGGCCGAAATCAAGTATCGTTGCCCGTACCAGAATCAACACCCAACTGGCTAGAGGAACCTCCCTTTCCAACAGAGATCAGCAGAACTTTATACTCTGTATACTCTGTATATTATAGAGGTATATTGGTTGAGTAAAGACAAGCGCTAACGTGTAGATATAGATCTCATTTGGCGAAGCTTGTCACAACTCGCAGCCGCTCGCGATCACTTGCCTCACTTCGGAGCGGTATCGGTTTTTCTGCACAAATCAAAGGCGTTCGCGTGCGCTCGCCCAACATGTGGGCGTCTCCTCAAAAATCGTCTATTTTGGCCATTTGTATTGGTTCCCTTCAAACTTGCCGACCGTCTAGACAGTAGCGCTTGCCTAGTGTCAAGCGGCCTGAATTTGCCCGGGCTCGCATTGGCCTAAGCTCGGCCAACATGTATTGCATGCTTAAAATTCAACTAGTTTTAATGGACAAATATGACCTCAAACACTCGAACGCCATGTTATTAACGGCAGAGATAATTGTAGCCGTCGACGCGTCACCATCAGCGGCAGCCATCGACACATCAGCGGCAGCTGTTGACGCTCGACGGCGGCCATCACATTCCAACCAATGCAGATTAGAACAGTAGTGGCAGAGTGATAACGGCCCCGACTTACGAATTGTAGGTCGCGGTTTTAAACCCAGCCAGGCGCATTTCTTTGTGTGATTTATTTGATCAACATTGCTGGCAAAACGGTGAAGGAAAACGTCGTGAGGAAGTTCTAGAACCAAATATTAGAAAACATATGACATCCACCAGTGGTGGACTACGGCCCATTCCCTCTCCTAGAGAGGACGCCTAAGTCCTACCCATAGTCCTACCTGTGAGCAAGTTACAAGGCTGAATACTGTATTTATTTTAAGCTTACTATATGCTATAAGAACCTTTTACATTGACTCGTAACAGCTTTATATCGAGACCGAATGTCCTAGAACCGAAAATTCGAAGACATGTGACATTCACCAACCCGCACTGGGCCCGCGTAGTGGATTACGGCCCATTCCCTCTCCTAGAGAGGAGGCCTGTGTCCCAGCAGTGGGAACATTAAAAGGCTGATTATGCTATGATTATGCTAAGAGAAAGGTAAGTTAGGACTTGACTGAAACTTTAAAATCTTTAAACATCCATTCAAAATCAAAATATTTTTATTTCACATAGGCCTTCATAGGCACTTATAAAACGTCAGAAGCTAGTACACGGTTCCAAATCGGTCTTTTCCTATGGAGAAGGAGAAACCCCATGGTTATTTCATTACTTCCTCACTCCTGTTTAAAACTATTTTAATTTTACCATTTCTATTAAGAATTAAATTTAAAACGGCTTCAAGCAGATTCGTTTAGCTCTGAATACAGCTCAGAATTTAATTTGGCTCGAAACTCGATCATGATGGCTTTAATATTACCATTTTCACTCGTAAAGTGTAGCGTTTAATTTTGTAGCGTGGAGACTGTATCTAGGACATTTCAAAGCTGCGTTCACACTAATCGAGTAACTAAAGTACCAGTTTTTTATTCTTTACACTTACTACTATTAATGATACTAAAAAAAATTAAATTGATTTAAGAAAACAATGAAAATTGATCAAAGGAAAACCCTTACATTGTAAACATTTCTACTATTTTTTGGTCCGGACTAAGCGTTTCGCCTCGCCGTTTATACCACGAACATTGAAGGACTGGAACAATTTGCTTGCTGCGGTCTTCCCGTCCGATTATGAGTTTAGGTGTAAACAAGGTTAGAATAAAAAAACAGTGCGCCTCATTAGCAACGATTGCATAATGACGATAAGTGCCTGATGGTAAGCCACTGCTTACCATCAGGTGGGATTGCAGTCAAACACTAGTTTATTTTACGTAAGACCGCCATATCGCGTTGAATTCGCACACGCAGGACGCCGCGTTTGTCTTAGGTAAGTACTCGCCTGATGTGAACAGGGCTCAACCTCATGATTGTAGCGAGGACATTCTGTTCGCGTCTGATTTTAAATTCAAAATGGAAATAAAATTGAAATGAAGCTAGATTTATTACTGGGGCTAATTATTTAATTTGTCAGACTAGGAGATATACTCAGAATGATCCAAACTTTAGAAGGATATTTTTTATGAAAACTATCCATTTTCTCCTGATAATAATTGGCCGAAGAAGATTTTCGAAACTTACTTTCTTTCTTTTTTGAACTTTTAGGATAGATCTGTAAAAGAATAAAATCAAACGAAGATTGACGAAATGGGAAGTCCCAGAATAGCAGTAAACGAACAACCCGCCCCGGCTTCGATAGAATATAGCCTATGTCAATCTGTAAAATTATGTCATAAATATTGGAAAAAAAATCAATTTGGTGCAGTAGTTGTGAAAATAATGCTCCACATAATATATCTATATATCTCCATATATTATACACATCATAGACACACAAATACATAAAATAATAATTCCGGAGATTATGCTCCACATAAATATGTAAAGGCACAAATATATGTAGTGGTTCCGGAGATTATGCTCTACATTTACACAAATTCGCAAATAGATACCTATAGTGGTTACGGAGATTACGCTCTGCATGTACAAAAAGTCAGAAATAGATACAGTGGCTTCAGAAATTATGCTCCACATATACACAACAAAAACTTACAAATAGATATCTACAGTTATTTCGTAGATTACGCTCAATATAAAGACAAGACTTATTTTTTTATGCACCTGCCATGTTTTCTCTTCACCACCCAAGGTTGACTGGTAGAGAATGCCTAAGGCATTAAGTCCGCCTTTGTACCTTTGTGTTGGATGAAGCTTCAATAAATAAATAAATAAATTCACAATGTCACAGTCTCTCAATATTCTATGTTTATCATCAGCCTTTTAATTCATTAAACCCCAAGCGAACGCCGGCGTTCGCGCACCTATTGTCTTTCAATTGTGTCTGTAATTATCACAATTGAAAGGTTAATGTTCCCACTACTGGGACTCAAGCCCCCTCTCCTGGAGAGGGAATGGGCCGTAAATCACCACGTGGGCCAAGTGCGGGTAGGTGAACGTCACATGTCTTCGAATTTTTGATTCTAGGACATGCCAGCTTCCTCATGATGTTTCCTTCACCGTTTTGAGAGCAGTAGTGATGAAATAAATTACACAAAGTAAAGCGCCTGGCAGAGCTTGAACCCGCTACTTACAACTTGTAAGTCGGAGCAATTATCACTCGGCCACCACTGCTCTATATTCTATGTATCAGAAGAATAAGGAAGTGACATACTAAGCAGATTATGAGAAAGTCTTACCTTTCACAGCATGGGAAAGGCTTCCCGTCCCACCAGCACTCAGTAAGCAGATCGGGGCACTTCTTCCTGATTCCGTTGACGAGCTCCAGGAAGTCATGCACACAAGTCTTTCCCATCTCACAGGAGGTACAGGACCTACAGAACTTTACGTTACGAAAGCTAACTTCTTGACTGAACGCGGCTAAACTTGTTGGTATGTTGTGCCTGCAAAGGAGATAATTTAAATACATACATAACTAGCCCACGCGGCTTCGCTCCCGCTCTTCCCTACTTCAGCCTACTATACCCTACTCTACCCTACTATAACCTACTCCCCTACTCTACCCTACCCTACTCTACTCTACTCTACCCTACTCTAGCCTACTCTACCCTACTCTACCCTACTCTACCCTACTCTACCCTACTCTACCCTACTCTACCCTACTCTACCCTACTCTACCCTACTCTACCCAACTCTACTCTAATAAACCTCACGGAGCCCGAGACCTTTCCAACGAATGAAAAACCGTGGAAATCGGTTCGTGCGTTCTGGAGTTATAGCGTCAGGAAGGAAAACCCGACTTATTTTTATATATTAGATTAAAAACAAACTCTCCGACTGCATTTATCTGTTCGTAATAAAATAAGATTTTCAGGCGGATTTCACCAGCATTCATGAGGAAGATTTAGGTTTAAAATACTGGAGAAATGATGATGATGACGATGATGACTGGAGAAAACCCAGAGTTTTAAAGGTTTTTAACACCCATGCGAAACGGGGTCAGGTCGCTAATAGTATGTAATATATTTTACAATAGTCATAAACTCGCTACAATCCCTACCGCTTTTCAGTACGCAATTTACTGTTTTCCGCCCTAATTTATTGTATTTATCGTATCAGGCTGAGCGTTAAGCGAACCCTATGACACGCCGGGAATTTGTCACTGCAGCACTCAGTACCATAACACCCTCGCCAGCTACTCGGGCGATTTCCACCTCGGTTGCAATGACAAACCTTCTCCACTTGTATCAAAATGTACTGTTTTTAAGACTTAAACGAAAACTCATTAGTTATAAAGAGATTACTTCTCACCGCATTTCTTACAAACCCGTCCAAATTCTTGGAAATTAATGAATTACTGATTTTAAAATTAAACTTGATACGCATTTACAAAGTGCCTAGGTCGAAAAAGTTAAATTTACACTATCTATAGAAAACTTAAAATTGGTTTTACTGCTAATCTCAGTAGTCATAATTAAGGAAGAAGAATTATACTCACTTTACAAGATACTTCTTAATGTATGTAGGGTTTGCCTCCTCACATATAGTCAAGGCTGGGAACGGGGTGTCCCACTCCAGGTAGTCCGTCTCCACAGAGTACGACACAGCTTCAGAGGTGTACAAAGCTAAGGCGCCTCTTAATACTACGTATGAGCAAGCACCGCAAGCTAATATTGTTGTTAGCCAGAATAACCTGGAAGCAAGAAGTTGCGCTCCTTAGTAGTCCTTTTTTTTATGGTGAGAACAAATCATGCATTGACATCCCCCGCCCTTGGGCGGAGCAGGAGATAGTGTCTGACTCTTACTGACTAAAAGACCCACCCCGTTCCTTCTAGCCTTCATACCGGGGCTCGAGCGCCCTTTCGGATAACCCTGGCCCCAGTAGGCTTCGACCCGCCTTGGTCACTGCTGTTGCTGACAACTCCTTGAGGCGTGCGGCAACAGTGCGCGCCGTCGACGACTTGGGCTTGGTCCGGACAGTTACCGGACGGCCGGACAGTGAACTACCCATTGCTCACTGTCCGCAAGCCCGCGCCTACGTTGGCCGAAAATCGGTATCAGAATCCCGGCGGCGGCGGCGGCAACAACGCCGTTGCCTGATGCGTTCGGCCTCCTCCTTTGCGAGCATTACTACTTCGCAGAAGTCGGCGACCGCCTGCCACTCCTCCTCGCTCCAGACCATGGCCTCAACCAAGGCCCGGCGCGAGAGGTCTCTGCCGCCGATCCTTAGTAGTCCTGAGTGAGGCTATACGAATACCGACAAATGACTAGAATGACTAGACAAGTCCACTCAAATCTGTGTGGTTCTTTCCTCAAAGACCATCTTGGACGCTAATCTGCATCGTCCGGACCGAGCGCAAATCGTCAACTGCGCGCCTCAAGGCGTTGTCAGCAACCGTAGGGGCCTAGCAGGGTTGAAGCCTACTGGGGCCATGGGTGATGCGAAAGAGATCCCCGGGACTCTGGAATAACTGCCAAAGAAGGAACAGGAGTGGGTTTTTAGGCAATAGAAATCTGACATGCCCTCGGCGGGAAATGTCATTTAGATGATTTTGCCACCTAAAAATAGACTAATCTGCATGGTTTTCATATGATTTGACTATCATATGTTTGCTGTATGGACTTTAAAAGAGACTTTGACCCCTGAGTTGGTTGGTGTATCTTCTCAGGGTATTCAGCTTGGAAAATCCGGACTCATTTACATATAAAAGTGTTTTTAAGAAACTTTGTGCCCAAAAAATATCATTTATTTATCATAGTAATTTCAGAAGGTGGATGTTTTATAGAAAAACATGGACTACAAAGTGTGAGGTTGGCCAGAAACCACAATTTCCTAGAAAAGATATTTGTGAAATAGATTATAGCGAAATCTTTATTGCCACCTAAGAACTATCCTGCATCGTGGTAGAATTCTCCACGCGATTAGAACATAATAGTTATAGGCAACAATCTGGAGTAGTTGCCCGGACCAGACACAATACACGTCACGTAGGTCAAAAAAAGAGTGAAAAAGGAGAAATCTCCTCCTTTCAACGAAGGTTTCTGAACTTTACAACCGCGTAATGAGGTCATAAAAAACCTGGAACTTCATTATATCTGGTGGTTCTTTTTTTGTTTATTTCGATTTTTCATTCCTTATTTCTTGCTTAATATTTTCTTTCTATCTAATACCTTTTAAACAAGGGTGTAGGAACCGGAGTAAAAACATAGCCAAGCCATTGTAAGCTGCATTTATCACTTAGGTACTGTACTTTGTCTTTTAGTCTTGCTAACATAATGATAGTTAGCTTCCAAATACTTGCTAACAATACAAGTTATTGTTAAAAACCAATCACATGACTGCCCTAATAAACCATTGAATTGCAAATCACTGTTGTGTAATATCAATATTGTGTTTATAACCAAGTTTGTTTGGTAGTCAGTATTATAATTACGAATGCTAATAGCTTGATGCGCCATTTTGATTACCCGATTGTGTACGGTACAGTAAAATTCAATTAAGAATGCACGCGAGTCATATAACGGGATATTTTTTTTTATACATACATACATACACACTCATACATACATACATATAAATAAAATTGGAGTGTACGTTTGTAATATTGAAATAACTGCTTTTTACTACATGCATATGAATATATATACGGTACATACACCAAAATATTTTTTTTACAATTTTTGTCTGTCTCTCGGTTTATCTGGGCTAATCTCTGAAATGGCTGGACCGATTTTGACGGCACTGTTTTGGCAGATAGCTGATGTAATAAGGAGTAATTAAGCTAATTTTTTTTAGAAAAAATAAATTTAAAATCCTGTAGTCCACGCGAACGAAGTCGCGGGCACAGCTAGTAATTGATATAAACTAGTGCTTGACTGCGATCCCACCTGATGGTAAGCAGTAATGCAATCTTTGATGGTGAGGCACAGTAGTTTATTAAAAGCCTATACACTCTTGCCTCGCCTAAATTATAATTGGACGGGAAGACCGCAGCAGGCAAATTGTTCCAGTCCCTCGATGTACGCGGTATAAACGATGAGGCGAAACGCTTGATCCGGACCGTAAAGGTTTTAACAATATAAAGTGGATACTCGCCGTTCGTTGGCTTGTATTGTTTTAATGCACAAATATTTATAAATTAATGACAAACAAAATAAAAAGGAATACACCACCAATCACGTCGAAATAGGGTAGGGAATCACATCGGGGTCACCAGTTCGTAGGTAAGTAGAATAGAGTGTAAAGTCCCGCAAACCTCCGTTAAAAAGGGAGGAGCCTCCGACCAGACGGGTGTTATGTCTGGTGGGCAACTGCCCGATAGATGACTTCGGGCTATCGTATTTGTATCAATATGTTCAACCACGGAGAACTTTAATTGCGCGATGCAGGATTAGTTCTTAGACACTTGAGACATGTCTTAGACAGAACTAAAAAAAAAAAAGAAAAAAAATATCGATCCTTATTTCGATATATCGATATTTATTTCGATATATCGATATTTATTTCGATATATCGATATTTTATCAACAGCCCTAGCGCCGCATGTCGTAGACAAAACAATTCTGTCAAAGACGTCTCAGACAGTCTAAAACTTCATAAACAAAACTGTTTTGTCTAAAACGTCTCGGACTTGTCTGTGACGTCTAAGACAGTTCTGTCTAAGAAGTTTTGTCTCAAGTGTGCGCAGGCCCTTATGTGACGCCATATATGTCACTACAGAATAAACTATGCCATTATCATAGACCTTCTTACTTTTTCACCCTTTAAGTGGAGCGAGAGGGAATTTTAGATTTACAATATTGTAAATACGAACTTTTGCTGTTAGTTTAACTCCCAACGCAAAAGTAGGGGTGTTAAAAGTTTGACCGATAAGTGTATGCGTTTGTCTGTGGCACCTAGTCCAGGTTTCTAGCGGAGAATTGAACCCAAGACTGTCGGTTCAGCAGTCTGATAATCACGACCACTTATTGTACACGTACTCTTGTATTATAAATATTTGACATGTGAGGTCCGGAGCGAGAGGGTAATAATGCGAGCGAAGGAGATGGCCGTAACTGTGAGAGAAGGGATCTCTTCACGTCCCAGCTGCCGCCACAGGAGGCGCACCGAACATCGCGAGTCGCAAGAGGATTTCCAGCCATAGCTAACGCTGGCTTGCGGTCTTTGCGGACGAAGAGCAATGGGTAGCTTGCCATTCGGCAGTTTGATAAGAGTCGAACTTGAGTCATCGACAAACAAATTGCAAGCCGTAAAGGCCCAGTAAAGTCACTCGTTAGAGCCGTGCAAACTTTTAAAAGAGTTACTGTGGCTCTAAAATAGGCAACTAAATGACAAAGGTGGCTTTTAGTCAGCAAAAGTCTGACACGCTCTCGCTCCACAGGCACCTCAAAAAAAAAGTACTTATTATGGAATTGTGCAAAACACCCCTACTTTTTAATTAGTACACAAAAAAATGGGGCTCTATCTGTACCCTGATTAGTAACAATCATATTTTTGTAGTCAAAAGTGTAAAAAACCGAAATCCTAAAATTGACCACGAAAAGGTAAATTTATCATAGAATCAATCTTACATAACAATTGCTAGTAGAAAACACTGCGAGCAGTGTTTTTCCTTAATAATTGTCACTTAATCATTCATTTATCAATAACCTGCACAATATTTCCATAAATTGAGTGACATTTTGGGACATAAACCAACGGTAATAACTGTGCTGTTTATGAATATTATTTAATGAGATTTTACTTATAAAATACCAAGGTTTTTTCTAATAAGCCCTTTAAGTATGTATACTCATTAAAAATTGTGGTGTATAAATAATTGTATTTTAATAAATTATAAACAAGTTTTTAATGAAAATATTGTCTTCATAGTAAGCTTTTATAGCACGATATAATACCTTTATAATTAATAAAAAAGAAAGAAGAAAGAACCCTATATAATTAATACTCGTTAAGACGAATCATACGAGCCCAAACTCAAAGGGGTTGTGACGTTTAACTACCAAGCTCCTATAGCTATCTTCCGGTTTCATCATCAGATCAGCTCCATGACATAATAATTTTGCATTGTCATTTGATTTACACATGCATGCAAAATTTCAGCTCAATCGGTAACTGGGAAGTGGTTCTTTAATTTGCAAGATTTGATTACAGACATAGGTAATGGCAACCATCGGGACATGTGAAACTAAATAAAAGCTTGTATTTTAAGACCACGTTTCATACTTTTTTTCTGCTTGAGATGTAAGAAAGAAAAAGAAGTATAACAAAGTTGTAGCGACATCTATGGCGCAACATAAGAACTACGAAGAAAATATAAAATCCTGCATCGCACAATCAAAGTTCTCCGCGCGATTTGAACATAAACGACAGCCCGAAATCATCTGTCGGGCAGTAGCCCACCAGATTATAACACCTGTCTGGTCGGAGGATCATCCCTTTTCAATGGAGACATGCGGGACTTTACTCTCTGTTCCCCATACCTCCAAAAAGTTATATATTACGTATTCCAACATGTATTACATATTCCAACACGCTATTTGCTTATAGACTTACTCAACAAAGTAATTATTATCACTACAAAAATATTAAGATTAGGGGTATTTTCATTCAAAACAAATAATTCTCATAACAGTTGCCATGTTGTAGGGATAAGATAAACATGGCTTATCAGTGTTATCACAGTGGAACATTATTTTTGTTATCACTTATTTGTTTTTAACTACTTATCGTGCCATGTGGGGTTCTTAAAAGACTGATAAATGTAATTCTTTATACCTAATAACATCTTCTATGATTGCACCTAGCCTAGATGTCTAGAAGGCGTCAAGAATTGCAAGGCGATCTCCGGCCAACGTCAGCGCGGGCTTGCGGACGACGAGCAATGTGTAGCTCGCCGTCCGCTCGTCCTATAAGGGCCGAGCCCGAGTCGTTGATGGATTAGTTCTGAACACAATTGAAGGAGCAGGTGTAGTTTTAATCAGTTAAATTCTGACACGCTCCGAACTAGAGCGAGAATAGTCTCATTATGATTTCCCACCTCAAAAACCAAAGATATACTTACACATGAATTTTCTGAAATACCTGGGTCTTGAAATTTAAAGGATACAGATGGGTTTTAGTCACTAACACACTCTCTCGTTTAACCCTAATGCTTGAGAAGACATTGAGTGATTCCCCGCCTCAAAACCTAGCCAGATACCGACCGGGACGCAGTGACAAGTCGAGAGAGCAGAACAATGAATTATCAATCCTATGTATAAGGCCATCAGATGGTTAATCCAATGTACATATTTGGATTTCGTCGCTGCGGCCAGCGCAGCGCTCATGGCTGTTTTCTTAGAGAATAGCACGCCAGCTACGGCACGGTAAACGTGCGGCAGCCGGCCGGTTGCAGTACACATTATACATGAATCAGTAGCCAAGTTGATAATCTGCAATGGTATACGCTAGTGAAAAACTTCTAATGTACGGAAATAACGTCATCTCAACGCTCAGTCACGTGGTCAGACCAAAAGAATCGGGGGCGTGGCCAACTTGAGGCGTTCGACGCAAGAGAAACTGTTTTAACTTGGCTAGGGGCAGAAATCATTTTGAAGAAAACAAATGAAGAAGTTGTCTTCCAGATAATTTCATCAGTCCAAAGGCATAGATGTCAAAAACAACATACGAGTAGTTATTTCATCTACAAACATTGCTATCGTAGTTATCAAACACAAAATCGCATTATTACGTCAAATATTAAATGGTGTGTAAACAACGACACTATCACACAGTCGCTATCTGTCAGTGTGCGCCGAGTCGCGGCTTCGTCCACTCCCGCGCAGAATGTTCGAAAATACCGACCTTGAATCGGGTCACGCATTCAAAAATCGAACCATGTTCGTGTAAACGATTTCGTCCAATTTAATATAGTATTCTATTTTTAAAAGTTTTGTGGTTTAGTGCAGCGATAATGTTGAGTTTTAAAGTGGGAGCGAGACAGCTGATGAGATGGAAGGAACTGAAATTCGATCGTGTGAAGTACCATTCAGGAGTGGGAGTGTTCGGTCATCGACCGGTGAAAGTGAATGATGCTGGTACGTCAACAGTCGAGCGTGGAGACAAGACAATTGTCATTATAATTGTATGTCTCAAGTGTCTACTCAGTTTGTTAATATGTGGAATCATTGAATCGGTAAAATGAAGCTGAGAATATAATGGGGTTTAATTAAGTAAACTTACTGAGAAAGCTACTTCTATTCATTTACTGCTTCTATTATTATATATTATCCATATTATTTTATCATTTTTAAGAAATATTCCCAACAAACAGAAATGACTAAGGAAAAAAATTGATCTTATGTCATGCTATGATGCTACCTAATGAGATTCTTGGGCAAAATAAAGAAAGCAAGAACGAAGTCTAAAGAATTAAATGACCAATATTTATTATTATTATTTATTATAATCTTTATTGTACACCACATAAACAAAATATAAATACGCAAAATAAATAATAGTAAAAAATAATATTTAAAAATAATAATAATAAAAAATATAAGTAATAATATATAATAGGTATGTATAATATGCTAGCTACGTAGATACTTAATTAGAATTTGAGGCCAAAATCTATTGGAGCAATCAAAATACTCGTTAATTCAGTCCCTAACCTAGTAATCTTGACCTCCCAGTGAGTAATTGAGTATGATTATTTATCAACCGACAAAGTATCGACTCAGCCTGTTATCTTCTTTGTACTAGATTCCTACGTATTTTTTTCGCTAGTAATCAAAAATATTTTTAGGCCTTTTTTTCGAGGCTGGCAAATCACCAAATTACAGCTCCTGTTCCGGGAGCAGTGAAAGGAAGTACCAGATTTTTCTCACCGGTACTCTTTCACTTGCCTTTTCCTTTCCAGGGCTTCGGTGCCTCAAAATTCAAAATCTTTTATTTCACATAGGCTTATATGGACACCTTTTGCACAATCCTCTCCATAGAGATAAGCATTGTAATGTGCAATTAGTATTATTTTTCTGACTGACGAACTCCTTTACAATTCAAAAGTTCATGTAAATGATTTATTTGAAATAAATACTTTGATTCTTGATTGTTTTTGGCCGATTTCCTGGTGGCTGTAAAGCCCCCTCCTATGGAGGCTTTTTGTAGCGATACAATCGCGCGTTTTGTATGCGCGCGACAGCATCGCTCCTAACGCGCATTAGTCGCATTTGCAAGCGCTATAGAAAAGACGCCAGCGCTTATACTAACGCCATACAGCATCGCTACTGTATCGATACGAAAGCGCTACAGCATCGCTACAAAAATTCACCGTGGACAATGAGCCTTAGCTGTGACTGCAACCCTTTTTAATTAAGGGCTTGATCCGCGCTTGCTCGACTAGGTACTTAGACTTGCAAACGACGTTGTAGACTCTATAGAGTAACTCAAAAGAAGGCCTGTACGTACTCTACCACTAAGTCATAACAATACAGTTTACAAGTTCACAAAAACAATAAATCCTTATCTTCAATCTTCTGCTGTGACTTTTGACATTCAAAACATGCACTGCATTCGCACATGCAATTTATGTTTCGATAACTACTGGATTTGTATTAAGTGGTGATAAATAGAGTGGCTGTGGGCTGTGACCAATGGCTATGACAGAACTTGGAAGAGCCAAAGAATAATCAGCTATGGACTGTAGCGTTCTGAGTTGACTAAAAGAAAATTGCTTTATTTTATTTGTTTGAATCATGTGTCTGCCAGTGTTGTGTGATTGTTAGAAAGAGTCAACGCGGTCGTAGAACCCAAACGGCAACAGAAGGAACACGGTCGGTTTTAGTCAGTATGAGTCTGATACTCCCTCTATCTCCATCCAGAGCAAGAAAACTTATTTAATGAAAAAGAAGTCAGACCAATCTGTCTAAGGGCTAAATTTCACCGAGACACCTATGAAGGCGCGACCAGTCGCCCCTACCAAAAAAAACGTATACAACTCTAGAGACAGTTACTCACCAGTACCTCTACCATGAGTTTAAAGCAATAGTATTTGTCGATGTCGGTATCGAGACCGACTACGTAAATATTTGGTATGGCAAATTTTGGTTCTATAAGTAACCGCTAGAGGCGCTGTAAAATTTGCCGTACAAAATATTTACGTAGTTGGTATCGAGTACCGACAAATACTTTAGCTTTAAACTCATGGTAGAGGTACTGGTGTCCATTTGGTTGCGCAACCTATTTGGTGGCGCGACCAGCTCGGACGTGTGGCACCTCTGTTGTCTGTATGCGTACTTTGGTAGCTTACGCAGACCATAGCAACGCAACTGGTCGCGTCGCCATGGTGTCTCGGTATAGCCCTAAGACCCAGCCATTTATTTTTAGGGATGCTTTAATTTTATCACATACAATCAAATATGTTCTTTTCTTAGATGTCCCCGAAGGAGTGATAGCAACAAGAATTGAGAACTGCCGAGCGCAGCGGTTGGTGGAGGCCTATCGCACACACGGACATCTCCGAGCTACTATTGACAATGTCGACTATAGAAATGAAGACAGGTAACCGTACCCAGGGAACTTTTATATAGTTTAACTGAACTCTCTATGTGTGTCTACGGCTTTATTTGTTTTCCAAGGCACGTGGGGGTCACACTAGATACTTACAAACTCCGGGCTGCCACTGATAAATTGTTAATGGAAAAACTTAATTACACTTTTCATCCAACTTATAGGAATTGCACCCAGGACCCTAAGCTGGGTAGTCGCACTCGACAAATTGTTTGTCAAAGATACTCATAATCTCTGGAAGTACCGATACAACTAAGAAAATTCTTCCACTGTTACACTACCGCCGTGTGTCCTCGATATATCCCGAAAAAAATATAGAAAAGGCCGTACGATGGCCGACGTGAAATGATTGTTGATATAACCGTACTGCATTATGAGAACCTTGTTAATTTGAAAAAGATAAGCAAATCTGCAGCCCACAAGCTTGTCGACATGTGGGATGTGCACTCTGTAATCATTGCACTAATTGTTAGGTCAGCTAATGATCGGGCTTGCGGAAAGTGAGCAATGGGTAGCTCGCTGTCCGGCCGTCCGGTAACCGGCCGGACCAAGCCCAAGTCGTCGAAGGCGCGCGCTGTTCCCGCGCGCCTCGAGGAGTTGTCAGCAACAGCAGGGGCCCAGTTCGAAGCCTACTGGGGCCAGGGTTATCCGAAAGGGCGCTCGAGCCCCGGTATGAAGGCTAGAAGGAACGGGATGGGTTTTTTAGTCAGTAAGAGTCTGACACTATCTCCCGCTCCGCCCAAGAGCGGGGGTTGTCATAAGATGATTTTTCCCATCGAAAAAAATAAAAAAGGTCAGCTAATGATTTAACAGCCACGAGCCTCGGGCAACTGGATCAAGACCTTGATTCAGAAAGCGATACTTCTGAACATGCCTTGTTTTTTTAAGAGGTTCCTTTGTCTGGAGCTCTGAATAGGTACCGGCAGTTTGGACACTGTTCCTGGTACCGGTAGCATTACTCGTTTTTGACTACTATCTTATTTGATGGTTAGCGATGATTTGGTCGATGATGGAGCATGCTTGCCTATCATTAGATGAATAACATTTTTCAAAGGAAAACCTCCCAAGATTTCTTACAATCTCGCCAACCAATCCAAATTACGTTTCCACTATAACCTCTGAATATAATCGCTATCATTAAACTTCATTTACCAAATGGTTTCTATAATTTCAGAAGCGTCAAAGAGCTTAGTATATCAAGATACGGACTTAACTCTGAGGACAATGTTGACCTAGGGCTGTTGTATGGTCACGAAGGCAAACAGTCCGTGAAGAATCTTGTGGAGACACTGGAGGGGATCTACTGTGAACCTATCTCTTATGAGTTTAGTTATTTAGAAGTGAGTATGTTTTGAAAACCCCTTTTAACCTTTTGAATGTCATATGTTACACAGTACGACATAAGCAATTGTCTTTCTATTGTGTCTCTAATTACGGCATTCAAAGAGTTAATGATAGAGCGCTAGGAATTCCTTATATTGCTAGCCTACCGAAAGATGTACACTGTTCTGGACGTAGGCTTCTTCCAAATATTGCCTTAGCGATTGGTGCTTCATTCATCACCGTCATGATCATTTCAGCCGAAAGACGTCCACTGTTGAATATAGGCCTCCCCAAAGTGTCGCCATAATGACCACTCCTGTGCGTCTTCCATCCATCTGATTTCCGCAACCCTCATCAGGTCGTCGGTCAGAAAAATCTGAAAGCTTCGGTAAAAGGTTTAATTTATGGGGTCTTCTCAAGGTTTCTAAACTTAATTAAGTTACTCTATAGTAACATTCCATTCATATATAATAGAATAGAAAAATCTTTATTGTATCCATTTTACTTTATAAGAGTAGAGAAACACACGCACAGAAGAATTTTTAAAATGTTATTTAAATATTTTTCTTATTGTCACTAATGATGTTAGCTGATGATAATTTCGATGTAACAAAATCATTCTGGTCAGGTACAATAATTAAGTATTCACAGCCTAGTGGTATTTTCATTTTGCAGAAGTTTATATTAAAACAATATTAATAACTATGTTCTGCTCGTTCTTTTCTTTCCAGACAGAAGCCGAAAGAGAATGGTTTGCCCAACGCATAGAGAGTGGACGCGACTCCATCGACAACGCCCGAAGACTAGAGATCGTGAAGGAGCTACTTCACTCCCAGGCGTGGGATAAGTTCCTCAGCATCAAATACCCCACGGTCAAGAGGTACTGCGGGGAGGGAGCTGAATCTCTGCTTACGTTCTTCTCCAGTCTCTTTAGGTTGACTACTACTGGTAAGATGTTTGACAAGCCTTCATATAGGGTTATTTGTGACACTAACTACCTCTCTGGACTATGGTACTAGCATCAGGCAACAGCGTTCTCGCCGCCGCCGCCGCCGCCGGGATTCTGATCCCGATTTCCGGCCACCGTAGGCGCGGGCTTGCGGACAGTGAGCATTTGGTAGCTCGCGGCTTACCGTCCGGTAACTGTCCGGACCAAGCCCAAATCATCGACGGCACTGTTCCCGCGCGCCTCAAGGAGTTGTCAGCTACAGCAGGGACCCAGCCGGGTCGAAGCCTACTGGGGCCAGGGTTATCCGAAAGGGAGCTCGAGCCCCGGTATGAAGGCTAGAAGAAACGGGGTGGGTCTTTTAGTCAGTAAGAGTCTGACACTATCTCCCGCTCCGCCCAAGAGCGGGGGTTGTCATTGGATGATTTTTCCCATCATAAAAAAAAAAATGACTATGGTACTAATATCATGAACAACAACTTTTGTTCTATGACTTTTAAAAATTTCTCATATTTTAGTCCATTAGATTTTCATACAAAAATATATAAATTTAAATTAAAAGTTTTAATTATTGCGATGTCTTTGCGAAGCTAGCGATACAGCGTTAACTATAAGCGTACAACAGCTGAAGGAAGTGGTGATCAGGCGGCGGGGGTGCTTGATGCGCTGGTGCCGCATCAAACAGATGTCCGTAAGTATAGTAAAATACAGAGTTGAAATGTGTTAACGAAATCTTAAAAGTTTATCTTTGGTAATTGTATTATTTTTTTGTAAAAAGTCATAGAACAAAAGTTGTTGTTTATGATGTTAGTAATACAAGGTGTAAGGGACAGCCCTCCACAAACTTTAAGGGCTAGCTCAGTAGACGAAACTGAACAACCTTCCACAATTTTTTTTATCAGGAAACGAAAAAAAAAATCCGTCTCACCATAGAAAATTATAAACTTGATTTTTTTTTTCGTTTCCTGAAAATTTTTTTTGTGGATGGTGGTTCAGTTTCGTCTACTGATTAAGCCCTTAAAGTTTGTGTAGGGCTGTCCCTTACACCCTGTATAGTCCTGCAAGGTTGTTAGTGTTTTATAAATAACCCTGTATAATTACTTATACAGGGTTATTTATAAAACACTAACTATAATAGGTATATCCCATAAACCACCTGCGTCGGACTTTTCCGACGAAGATTTTCACGTCCTATTCGCCACTGAAACTCATACTGCACCGATACTCGTAGTACCACCAGGCGGGTACGAGTATTGTGCATTTAATTCCGACCAGATGTTCAAGAGACTATAAGTTTGGTTTTCTAACCGATTAAATTGAGACGAAAATAAACAAAATTACTAACGAAGTAAGTTGTTTATTAATTTCACAGTTCATTACATTCGCTTGTTGTTTTCGGAAACTTCAAAGTCTAGTGGTAATTTACTTCGAAATATTAATACAGGTATGTGCCTACATAAATTCAAACTTTTGACAGCCAATGTTATAGGTAACCTAGCTTAATACTTTCTTAAGTTTTCCAGACTACCAAATACATATGTATATGTTGTGTACTAATTAATATATAGGTACATACAATATATTTTATAATAATATAACATATTTAAAATATATATACTGAAATTTTTTTAACTAAAAAGAAAGAAAAATGGTTTATTCATGCCTCACACATTCGTATTTGATAAATTAGAAATACAGTATGTATTTCTAATTTATCAAATAAAGAAAAATAAAATTAGTGTGAGAGCAAAAAGGTGCCAACTAACAAACAACAACTTAACACATTAGCACACTGAGGGTGCACGGGTGGGATGGAGCCTAGCACGGATGGGACCGGACCTTTCGGTCGGCGTCCACCGTGGAGCGCATCCTGCGAAAGCTGAATCGCAGGATGCGCTCCACGGTGGACGCCATCGTGCGCGTGCGAGCCCTCACGACGGGGGATGCGGTGTCCCAGGGCAGGTGTGTCGTGGCAGTGTCCTTGGACATTGCCAACGCCTTTAATTCCCTGCCCTGGGGTACGATCCGGAGGGCACTCCGATACCACCGGGTGCAAACCCAGACAGGTGCTTTACTTTGTGTCAATTTCATGTGTTAATTTCATGACCATCAAAACAATGAAGAAAAACATCGTGTGAAAACCGACACATGTCCTGGAACCAAAAATTCTAAGACATTGTGACATTCACTTACGTGTATGGGATGAGTCTTGAGCCAGTGGGAATTACGGGTGATTCCCTCTTAGGATGCTTTCAATTTATGTGTCTTCAGATGGCCTACTGCAGTGCGGATGCGGTGCGGCCGTACTGCTTACGACGATCGTATTTTTCACACAAAGCACGCGGTGCGGCAATCGTGCGGCTAACGGTCGACAACAGGACGGTAACATCACAAGCACCACGTGTTCAACACAGTAGCCAGATACGTTTTCTTGATGTTGGACTGCTAACGTACTGCAACCGGCCGGCTGCGGCACGATAAACGTGTGGCAGCGGTTCGACATGAAACGTCTAAACTGAAAGCGCTCTTTAGAGAGGAGCCCTCAGTTCCAACAGTAGGAACATTATAGGTCTGCTTATGCTCATATTTACTCCAACACCACAAAAGAGCTTAGCTGCATGCGAAGCTCGTAGTTTGCTCGTACCGTGTTGATAAGTTAAGACCTTTGCTACGCTCATAGCGTAGCAACTTTCATAGCTACTACGAGTTTTTGTAGATCTGCTTACAAAAACTGTACTTATTATTTGACTATTTTTGACTGAAAATGGTTTTACCAGAAGAACGGCAAACTTAACTATGAGCAAGAGCTTTTGGAATCATTAGCTGTTAGTATTTTGTTTCCTGCACTTTTATTTTCAAGCTATTAAATATTTACATATAAAAATAAACACTTATATATAGTAATATATTACATAGAATTAATAAAACAAAGCCCTTGTGAACTAACTAAAAGTAATCTAAAGTATGGCGTCGAAAAACTCCCCCGTATCGCCGTCAACTGGTAATGTATCTAAAAGACTTACAGCATTGCCACGCTGTATGGCAATGCTTATCCTCCGTAATTCTTAAATGTTATTTTTATAAACCAAAGTTATTTTTCTTTATAATTACAGAAGGGGTCGAGCAAGTGATCTTAGCAATGGCCCACAGAGGTAAACTGAATGCCCTTACTGGTGTACTTCAATGCCCACCGGTGAAGGTTTTCCATAAATTCAGCGGGCAACCCGAGTTTCCGCCTGAAGCAAACGCAGCTTGTGATATTTCTACGCATCTTAGTGAGTATTCAGCGTATACCATTTTTTTATTATTATTATGCTTAGGCTTACGATGATGTGGCCATGTTGGCCTATTCTCTCTTGACTTAAAGACCCCTAGGTTGTAGCTATCAGGAAACACTGCCTCTGGCAGGGAATCCCACTCCTTATATTTACGCACAATGAGTGTATTCTCAAAACGATTTGTACGTATGGGTGGTATGTACCATGTACCGGTGGTACAACGCCATACTTCTAGTAGTCCGGTGATGGAAAGGATTTGGCGGCTTCTCTTGCGCGACGAAGGTATTTAAAAAACACCACTTCGTTTTGCTGATAAATTGTGGTTTGAATTAGGTACAAAAATTCTTTAAAAAATCCATCAACAAGTGGTGTTGTAATTGAACTGGTTTTATCTGAAATAATGCAATTCCTGAAAAGAATTCATCATTATACTCCTTATTACGAATGATTGTTAATATGGGGATAACTCAAAATCAACTGACTTATACATACAACGAGCACATAACGCGATCCATTTTATGACCTATTTTATTTAAGGAATTAAGCCACATAGGGTGTATAGATCCATCTCTCTTTCTCGTTTGCACGCCTTCTTTTTATGGTGGGAAAAGACTTTAACACGGTGAGGCCCCTGTATTAACTTCTGTCAGCGAGTTCGCCCATCTGGTTCGAAAGTTAGCCAATGGGAATATAATCGCGCCTATGACCTATTCTTAGGACATAGTCTAGTTTGCCAAATTAAATCCAAATCTGTTTAGCCATTTGAGCGCAAAAGAGTGACAAAAATACACACACATAGGCTTTCACAAGCAATACAAGAATATTATTGTGATGATAACTCGAAAATAGTCAACTAATTTTTAATTCGTGAACTCATAGTAGGTCCTATGGTAAAACTTGTTCATAATTATGAGTACGGGTGACCTCTTTTCAGAAATTGCTTATTTCAGTTACGTATGAGCATTTACCGCATTTACCTTTGACATTTTATATCCCTTTGTTTGGTTTTATTCAAGGTGCAGTTTTAATCTGCATGAGATTATTATAAGTCTGGTATAATCATATAAAAATACGATACCTGGTCAATTAATCAATCATACTTGTTATTTTTGTGTTTTTTTTTTTGTATTTTCAGTTTTTTTTTAAAATAACTCTCATATGAAACTTAACCTTTCAATCGTGGAAATTACAGACACAATAGAAAGACAATAGGTGCGCGAACGCCGGCGTTCGCTTGGGGTTTAATGAACCCATTCTATTCTTGATTCTGATCAAGAATCACTATCATAACGACATTCTGTATTTTTTGCAGATTCAAAATTGATACCTTGTACAATATGAAAAACCAAACTGAGTTAGTTTCCCAATTAGCATGAATTTACGTCCACTTTTTAATTTTGAATTTATTTCATTTCGCTTTTCAGGTGCTTCAGTGGACATTCACGTTAACGACAAATCAGTTAGATTCTCGTTGTTGAACAACCCATCACATTTAGAGGTAAATCATTTAAACAACATTATTTTTAGTTTATACGAAAACGAAAAAATACAAAACCTGGAAATAGTTTGTTCAGAATCAGTAAATGATTGGATACCAATAGTTTTTACACCATGCTATATTTTTTCCCAATAATATTTAAAAATGTCACAAGTTGGACAACACCGACACTAAGTACAACACAGTACCCCTAGCCAAGTTACTAATCTGAAATAGTTAACGCTAGTAGAAAGCTTCAAATGTACGGGAATGACGTCATCTCAACGCTCAGTCACGTGGTCAGAACAAATTCGGCGACGACGCGGCCAACTCGAAGCGGTCGACGCAAGCGAAACGGTTGTAACTTGGCTAGGGGGGCAGGTCACAGCATAGCGGACATAAGGCGCCAGCAAACAGCTAGGTGCAAGTGTAAAACTACCCCTCAGTCGCCTGGATGGTCCGGTGACTATGTATTCTTGCTGACATAACAAGCTTATAACTTTGTGATTTTTCATGATACAGTTATGAAATTTTTGTACATAGATTCTTTACATGAAAATACTATACACATGTTTAGGGTTTCGCATATACTAAAATTAATGTTGTATTACTAACCTTTAGTGACTAATTTTAGGAGTGTTTTAACGACACAATACATATATTAAATACACACTTGCTTTTCCAATTTAATTTAGACATTGGCGGAACAGTCAACTTCGGTTCTATTTGCCATTAACAAAAAATAGAATAGAATAGAACCTCACAATACAATAGCTTTTTGTAGACATAAACACATCTCCTTCTATCAACATTATTTTATTTGATCCATACCTGATCAATGAGAATTAAAAAAAAAAATACATGTGGCACTCGGGGACTGCCGCGGTAAAGCTATTGCATAGCATTTTTATCAACTTATGCAATTATATTTATTTATTTATTTTATTTATGCAGTATTTTTTTCCTTTTTTTTTCTTTGATATTAATTGAAGTTCCACTTTCACACATTGAATTGAATTTTGATTGATTGTTCACTCATTTGTTTTCTTAGCGGTCACCACGCTCAAAAAACAAATGAGTGGGGGGTGTTAGGTTATTTTCGTTACGGAATTTCTGGATTCGGTCTCCACGCTCAAGGCCCGCGATAGAAGCTATGCAATAGCTTAAAATAGTGTTATGTTTTATTATTCTTGTTTTGGCTTCTCATAGTTTGTGCATGTAGCCAGTATCTTTCAATATAAAAAATCCACCACCAGGCCAGACATGATGAACTTTTTCAACTTTTGACGGGATTTCTTTGAGTGAAGTTCGGTGTCTGTTATTTTAATTATTCGCAAATTGATTATTGTTGATTGATTGACGTTTACGTTACATTTTGTGTCTCAATTATTTGCACAACTAGACAATATGTGAAATCATTAAAACAGGCGTGATTATATTAAAATGGAACAGTACATTAAATACAGATTCTATTTACACTTTTTCATAGGATTTAGATAAAGTTGAGGTTATATATATATAACAACATTATATAACATAATTTACATCGTTTTTAACTTCACTTCTCGTTCCAGGCAGCCAACCCAGTGTCAATGGGTAAGACAAGATCCAAGCAGTTGCGTTTGAGAGAAGGAGACTACTCAGAAGATGGCTCATCGAGGATGGGAGACAAAGTTCTTAACGTTCAGGTAACATTATTTTATTAATCAACTAGTGAGCCGCCCTGGTTTTTGCTCGTTGTCAAATCAGATATTATATTTCCGACAATCTATATAATTCGGTATTCAAAAACATTGGGTATTAGATATATAATTGGAGTGTCTTCAAGGGTAGAGTGAATAGGCTCTTAATAAACTAGTACGCCTCACCATCAACGATTGCATCACTGCTTATCTACCATCAGGTGGGATCGCAGTCAAGCACTTTAAACAAGATTTTAAAAAAAATTGGCTCGGTGAATACATTGGCTATCAGTGAATCTGTAGCCCGATTCACGTGATCAAAACCGTAACGATATCGTAGCGATTTAGTCGTTTAGACCATTTCCGTATTCACATCCATCAATCGAGTTTGAACGATACGACACTGATTTTAAAGTCGTTTGGTAGAAGAATCGATTTAAAAAAAAACTGTATTACATTATCCTGGTAGAATACTTATGAATGTAACTGGAAATAAGTCGTCGATAATCGTTTAGTTTCGAGCCAGTTGAGTTGTCGTTCTATCCAATCCCGATTAAGGAACACGTGAATACCGCTTTTGGATAGGACTTGATCGAACGACTATAAAACTTCAACGATATTTTGCTTGTTTGATTTTACGTGATTTTACGTTTTAGGCTACTGTTGCGTGATATAGGGAGAGTTACCGTTTGAGCGCAGTGGTTGACCGTTTAGCTGCTGCGTTGTATCTCGCCGGTCCGATTCCTGCGCAATACCCTAATATTTGCATGACTTACAGATAGTTGTCCCAAGTCTGAATGTCTTGTATATGTGATTTTACATGTTTATGGACGCCCTCACAATACAAGAGTATGAGTTAAAAAAGAAAAACGAAATTTCTAAAAAAAAAAAACTAAGTATGTATTTACTATTGTATTTGTTTCTCTTCTGTTTTGTCTACTTATTAAGTTGCATCTGTCATGTTATGTTTGTGCACCACTCTAAGGTCGACTGGCAGATAATGCCTAAAACATTAAGTCCGCCTTTGTACAGTTATTTGTGCATAAAGCTATAAATAAATAATATTAGAAAAATCTTATTAAAACTTCCATGATATTTCTCGTCAAATCTTGAAGACGAACAACAAGTTCTAAGCTCCATATATAAACTTAAAAATAATTGTAAATGTTTTCAGGCGACAGGATGACCACTTTCAGGATATTCTCATTTTAGAGATAATGTGTTTTGAATTACTTCGATCTTTTGTTAAATGCCTACGTTTTATTAGAATACTGCTATACAGCGTGACAATGCCGTTAAATAGGTTTATACTCCATCTGTTTAAGTAGTGTAGTGTATGTAAACAATCTTAACACGTCTTATTTATCGAAAAAAAATGCTAAGAAATTTATCTAAAAATGTTTACAATTAGGTATTTACCTAAAACGATGTTAGGTAAATACCTAATTGCCTATTTACCTGCCTTAACATCTGTAAAAAATAAATAAACTATAATACGAGAACAAACGCATAATTTTTAGTTTTTTAGTTTAGTTTAGTTCTTTCTGACTTAGGGTATGCCAATATATTTTGGATAAGTCCAACATCCCACATGTTAAAATTAAATTCTCGAGCCAGAGCTTCCATTTCATTTTTATTCCTAACACATTCTTCATCCAAAAAATTGTAAATTTGTTTCTTTTTTTGCTAGTCTGAAAAATCTCTCGAGACTCCATTCCGGATTTGAGCTATTGACATAGATAAGTTTGTACGGAACCTTCAGGGAGCGAGTCCGACCCACGCTTGAACAATTTTTTTTTTAATTATTCGTGAAAATAAATAAATTTGCCAAATTTATTAGTTACTCGCTTTATTTAAATTGTTTATTTTTTTTAGATTCACGGTGACGCAGCCTTCACTGGTCAGGGAGTGAACCAGGAGACACTGATGCTGTCTCAAGCACCACATTTTAATGTTGGAGGATCCTTACATGTGGTTGTAAATAATCAAGTAAGTAACATTTAACAACTTAACGTAATAAGAAAAGTAGGAACATTTCCATGTCACAATGGCCCATTTATAGGTTTTTATGGTCTGTAGTATTTTTTTGTACCTATATATTTTTTTAGGTTTATGTACCTATTAATGTGCTTAAGAGGACTCTTCCCTACTCGTCTATCATTAACAACGTGAAAATAGTTTAAATGCTTGTTGTTTCATCCAACGCTTTGGATGAAGAGGTAAAGCGAAAAAAACCGGCTAAGAGCGTGTCGGGCCACGCTCAGTATAGGATTCCCTAGTTTCCCGTCCGTCACAATAAGGGTACCAACTTATGAGTTTAAAAAAAGGCTTGCTTATACGATTATACTACAAATTTAGTCCAGAAATTATTGTGTGCAACCTTTTTGTATTTTTTGTACAAAAACTATTCTTTCCATCAAGTTCAAAATAATAGTCTTTATAGAGTTCTACTTTTCAGATTTTATTCATATTTTCTAAACTTATGGTTCAAAAGTTAGAGGGGGGGGACACATTGTTTTAAACTTTTGGAGCGATTATTTCCGAAATTATTGACATTATCAAAAAATAATTTAAGTAAACCCCTATTCATTTTTAAATACTTATCCAACAATATATCACACGTTAGGGTTGAAATTAAAAAAAAAATCACCTGCCACTTTACATATAGGGGGGCTACCCTAATAAAACATTTTTTTCCAATTTTTATTTTAGTACTTTGTCGGCGTGATTGATATACATATTGGTACCAAATTTCAGCTTTCTAGTGCTAAGGGTCACAGAGATTAAGTGAGGACGGACAGACGGAGAGACAGACATGGCGAAACTATAAGAGTTCCTAGTTGACTACGGAACCCTAAAATGAGGAATCTTTTAATTTCTCCTGCTCTGATCAGACCTAGAAGTTTCAGACTTTACCGACTAACCTTCACTCACCCCACCTATGTTCTTTTAGTTGCCCTTCGCGCTCTAGGGTTGTGGTAACAATTGCCCTTTGCGTCCAGAGCAGCGGTAACTGTAACGAACAATCCTACAAACAAAGTAAACAGCCTGTCATTGAGTTTTCGAACTAACGGCCCGTCCACGACCTTGCCGTGGTGTGGCAAGCGGTAAGATTAAAAGTATGAAAATGAGTATTAAAATTATTTACTTATTTAATCTTCGTGCAATAAAAAGTACATCGGCGGACTTAATGCCTTAGGCATTCTCTACCAGTCAACCTAGGATGGTGAAGAGACAATGTGGTAGGCGCACAAAAAGAAAATTTTGGTATTAAAACAAGAGTAAAAATATACATCATTATAAATAAAATACACATATATATATATATATATATATATATATTTAATATTATATATATACTACATATATATATTTATATAAAGAAAGGACAGAAGTTTTGAGACGATTCTGCTATTGATGTGAATGTTTGAAGCACGCCACGAGGCGCAGCTCATAGCGCCACGCTTGCTTAAGGATCCCGCCCCGCTCGCCGCGCCGCTCACCGCCATGATTGATATCGTGAATGAACAGACCGTAAGCACAAAATAGATAGGTACAGAAGACAATCTACATACAAAGCGCGCTCGAGCAACGCACACATAGACACCGCTCACAGACACGATTATCGCTCAATCGCCCTCGTACAGTTCGGAACTATGCGCTGACGTGTGTGCGATATCCTAGCGTAGGTATAAAAAGTGAAGTATACATGAGATTGACTTCTGTTATATCTATTTTGTGACGTAAGGATCTTTTACGAAATAAGGGATGATGCCAGTAATCGAGATAATTGAAAACTCGTCTCAAAAAGTTCAGTAACTTTTTATGAGTCCGTATTTTTGGTCCTCACTGCTGAACGATCATAAATCACTTAAGCTGATGACTTCGGAGTTCACGATGTTGTATAGAAAAGGGCAAGTTAAATGAATTGAAAGCCAAAGATTAGATTAATTGTAATGGGTGGTTCTGACGTCGCGTCGTCGCTCAGCTATAATGTCAAAACAATGAGTTACGTAAATCTACATTACTACGCAGAATTTAGAGAAAACAGAAACTAATAACTGATTAATAGTGTTGGCCTGAGGAACTAATTTGACCATGTCTTCATTCTGGGTGGCTGGTAGTTGGACCAAGAGTCCAACTTCCATACAAATATTGTCAATGTCCTTTTTAGGATACAAATATACCAGAATTGATGCGTGATCAAGCTTCTGCATTTCGTTTCGATTCTCTTGTGTCGAACGCCTCGAGTTGGCCACGCCTCCGATTCCTTTGTTCTGACGGTTGTAACTTGGCTAGAGGGTGCTGAGCAGTTAGAGCTTGACCAGGACCTCTACCATGAGTTTATAGCAATAGTATTTGTCGATACTCGATACCGACTACGTAAATATTTTGTATGAAAAATTTTACAGCGCCTGTAGCGGTCATTTTCGGAACCAAAATTTGCCACACAAAATTTTTACGTATAGCCTGTCTAATAAGTCAACCGACTTGGAAATTTTGTATAATATTTAATCATTTAAAAAATACTTATATTCGGTACTTTTTATAAGGTTCTTCTGTTAGTAAACCATGATCTCTATCTCTTAATCAACCTTGATTTTTGAACCCGTGTTGACTACATCAGATTATATTAAATCCTAATAATTATTTTTTAATTTAGTCGTTGACTCGACAAATGTTTATGTGATGAGCACGATCATTTTTTCTGTGTCTGGGTATAATTTATATATAATATGCACAGAACACACGAATCATAGCATGTATTTAGAAATATATAAGTATGTTTATCAGTTATCTAGTACCCATAACACAAGCTCTGCTTAGCTTGGGACTAGACGGCATTGTGTGATAGTAGTGAAATATTATTATTATTATATCTTAGCTCAAATGGACAATTCCCAAGAACCACAAACAATAGATGAAAAATCTTCATATTTCCTACTGACTTAATTCCTTGATCTAAAAGACTAAGACTAAAAATAACCTGAAGAAAGACACACAAACATTTTTAGTTAAACAAAAGCTCACAAAAATAAGACATTCTTATTCTTAAAATATTTACTCAATAATAGATAAACCTCGGACGAAACGGAAAAAATAAACCAAAGGAAATGGCAATCCAAATCCTATAAACCCTTGTATATCTACGTATGTGTATAGATTTAGCACATAAAATAACATATAAACACGTAGCGACATGAAGGATCATTTAGTAAGAACATGGTTTGGCCATTTGTCATCCGCTATCAAGCTTGTGTTGTTAAAACAATGTTAGGGATAGTTTTTCTGTATCGTTATTAATGTAGTTGTAATAATTAAGTAGATGTAACCTTGTCAATACTGATAAAAAAGTCTATTTAATCCATCCATACTTATATTATAAATGTGAAAGTACCTCTGTCTGTCTGTTACGCTTTTACGGTTAAACTACTGAACCGATTTTGATTAAATTTGACCATTCAAATATGTACACCATGGAAATCGGTCAAGTGGTTTAAGAGGAGTAAGGTGACCAACACACGTACAGAAGAATTGTAAATATAGAGATTCAATTAGCGCCTTTGCCTTTGGCCCTGCGTATAACTTCAGTAAATACAGATATGTTGTTATGTAATTTCTTGACAATGATTTTTCTATTTCAGGTCGGCTTCACACTACCAGCGTTACGCGGTCGGTCTTGTCGCTATGTCACAGACTTAGCAAAGGCCATATCCGTGCCAGTCATCCATGTGAATGGCGATCATCCTGAGGTAAATAATACAGTCTTGAGATAGGTACTCATACGTTAGTACATAACTACTGAACCCATTTTTTAATGGGAAATTATCAAATAAATCTTCTCTTCCAGCTCTGTGTGGAGTGAGATTGAGTGTCAGAATTTTAGGGACTAAAACCTGTGCGTTCACGCTTTAGAGTATAGATCTATATGATATCGCACTAACACAAAAGATTCAGACCCTTACACACTGGCCTCATATTATAAGCGTAGGTATTATTATTTCCAGAGATTATCATTTGTGGATCATTCTATTCAACTTCCACTCATTGTTCTAGAAAATAATTGTAGCAATAATACTTGCTTCGCTTCAACGAGTTTTAATTATCAGAATGAGGAAAATGCTTCCTTTTATTAAAATGTTTACGCTTATTATTATAAAATAGATAGATAATTACGAGTATATTTACTCTACCTAAATTAATTAGACCGTACTTAATTTTCAGAGGTAAAGTACAAGTATATTAAAATGAAACTGTAGACTACGTAATGAGGAAACCATTGATAGGGGTCCCTTTCTGAGATATTTTAGCAGCTAGACAAAAAATTAAAATAGATAATATATGTTTTTATATACCAGGCCACTCAGAAAGTTTTGCGAAAAAAAGTTTTTATGTACCTATAAGGCACTGGCCACTTGTAATTATTTTGAAAACTTTGGTTATTTAAAAGTAAAATACCATTGTTCTAATTTCGAATTTCCCTCCACATTTTTGTGCGATGATTTTCTATGATTTTAAATGTGGTTTAAAACAGGATGAGTCGATGAAATATCGACTTCAAATTGTTTTTATGGATGAAGGGCAACCATCTACCGCTGGTATAGCGAGTTCAAGCGCAGTCACCTTACTTTGGGGGATGAACAAAGCACTCGACGGCTGTCACGGAAGAAAGTGTCAGTGAACTACAGTCGTTAAAATACTACCAAAAACCCTTCTCAGTATGTAGAGCAATAAAAAATAAAAATTGGTCAATACAAAATGAAAATCACATTAATAAATCCTTACTAATATTATAAAAGCGGAAGTAAGTTTGTTTGTTTGTTTCGTCTTCACGCCTAAATGGCTGTTTGGTTTGTTACCATACGTCTTTTGCTGATTGATATTGATTGATAGGGATGCTGAATGCTATAAGTAAAACTATGTAATTCACTTGATACGTGTATTGAGTCCACGACCTTAACTAATGATAAATGAGGTGTTGCTATGACGCGGTCCGAATGTGAACTGAAGTTGATGTAAAATGTGTGTTAATTAATTACAATTCAATTATGATGAGAGAGCATTTACGCAATGTGCGGTTGCACCGTACAGACTCCCGGGCGCGAGATGACTGATGCTGATGATGCTTAGATGTGGTGGTTAGTATGTTCTGATGATACAAGGTGATAGAACAATTTTTACTTATGGTACTAAATTGTTAGTTGATGTTTTTAAAACTACATTTTTTGGTAACAGGTGAAGTTGCTCTATCAGTTACGAAAGCACTTGAATTGGTTTCTACTATCGCGCACTGATCACTACGAAACACTTCACTCGCGCACTGTACACTTTGTTTTGGTACACCACTCGCACTAAGGTCACTGTTACTGGCTCGGTAATGCACAGAGGGTTGTCCAGGTTCAGGCTCCAGGTTCACGGTGCGGCGCCTATGTCAGCGTATGCATACGAACGTAGCGAAGGCTAGCCCTGCCGCCCCAACAACGTAGATGGCCACGTACTGGTGTATATCGTGAAACGATACCCCGTCAGCGATGGTTGCTTGCTCCGAGGCTGCTTTCATCTGTTCTATTTGCTCGGAGATACTTTGTAACGAAGATTGAAAGTTTTCTTCTTTGTACTCGTAGTGTGGTACTGATAAATTGACAATATTATTGACAGGAGCGATCTCTACGGCAATAATATCGGGCTTAATTTTCATTTCAATCGTTTGTTGTTTGTGTGCCGTAATTATGAAGGTCTCGCCCTTGATGACACAGTTGTTTCCGAGCGCGATAACATTGACTCCGGTCACCTGTTCAGTTGTAATCTGATCCCCACATATGATTCTCAGAGTGCATTGTCCGCAACATGTAATTATGAATGTGTTTATTTCATTCAATTCTGTCCATGTTGTTTTGCATGTTGCGCTTATGGTTGTGCAGATTTCTTCTTCTGGATTTTTGATGCAGTAGTTGTTGTCTGAGTCTCGTTGATATATGGGTTTTTGTATTTGGCATAGGTTTGTATTTGTATTTAAACGTATGCATTTTTGTAGTTCATTAGCTGATATGGGTAGATATGTATCCCTTTTGATGTTTATAGCTATGAATTCTGATATTAGTAATATACTAATCATACGACTATTTTCTTGGTGTTGAATAGGTATCATATGGTATATGTCATAGTTCTCTCTGTTCACTAATGGGATTTTTATTTCAAATATGAAGTATTCACGTGTCATGCGTGCTCTTACTTGCATAATTTGGTAGATCTTGTATAAATCTGATACGATGTTGTTGATTGGCAATGATAGATCTTTAGGCATCTGATTTGAAATAATATTTAGCTCATCTTGTAGTTGAGCTGGCGTTATGATATGAACGTTAAAATGTTGAACGTTAGTGATGGTGTCCAGCAAAGAGTCTTGAATGTTCTTTAAACTGCTTAGAATGTTGTTTGCAATTAAAGTTGATAAAATGAAGTCTTCCGTGATTGCTACTTTCTCAACCTCATTCTTCAACGTGCTGATAGCTTGATCTATATTTATTAAGTGCTGATTAAATATTTTATGCTGTTTTTCCATTGTCTGTTCAACTCGTTTGAGCAAGTTGTTCTCAGCTTCAATGATAGATGTTTGGTTACGCCAAAGATTGGTGAGATGTTTTTGATTTTCTCTGACTAACGTAATGTCTCGTTGGTATTTTTCGGCGAAATTTTCATCTAGTACACCAAAGAGACTGTTCGCAATGTATCCGATCCCGTTGATAAGGCCTCGGCGCTTACGTGGATGCGCTTCGAAATGCTGACTGAGTAACATACGGTCGTAGTACTCCAGTTCCATGAATCCGTGACGTAGTTGTAACATGATAACGTCACAATGGGATTTGCTTTTTGTTTGTGTACATAAGCTTTCAAGGTGATTCATATAAATGTTAAATATTTTACACCCGTGCCAATATGGTTGCATGTCGTAATATACAATTATTTTCCATTGATCTTGTATTAGATTCATTTCTGATATTTTGTCAAAATAAATTGCTTGTTTTCCTTGTAATTGTGTTATGTTGTATGCAGCTTGCGCGTTACACGTTAATGTTAATATCAGGAATAGTAAAGACAATATTGTAGAGAAAGTGTAACTAAGCCCTCTTCTGCGTTGGTTTGAGCTTACTTGTGGTGATGGTTTCATATCCTGTTGGACTGAAGCCGACACCTGTTTGTGGTTTTCTTGATCTTCGCAATCTAGCAAGGGAGTTAGCTTGACGATAGGCCGTTTCATTAAGCCGTTTCTTGTTTGTAGTGTGACTACTCTGACGTACCCATCACTGCCAGGGTGCACTTGCATCACCCTTCCCATTGCCCATTTGCCTGGTGGTAGGTTGGCATCTTGAATTAACACCAAGTTACCAACTTTGATGTTTTCTTGAGGGCGTCTCCATTTTGACCTTGTATTTAATTGTGTTATGTATTCACTTCGCCAGCGTTTCCAAATATCTTGATAAATCCTTTGAGTTAGATTCCATCTTGCGCGTAGATCTTTCTCAGTTTCGTATAGTGTTAAATTTGGACCACTTGACAAGAAATGTGCGGGTACGCCCGCACATTTCTTGTCAAGTGGTCCAAATTTCAAATCTGCTGAATTTTCGGTTAAAGGGCATATTGGTCTTGAGTTCAGACATGCCTCCAACTGATATAGTATCGTGCTATACTCCTCAAACGTTAATTTTTGCTCCCCTACAACTCTCTTCAGATGATATTTTAGGCTTTTAACGGCAGCCTCCCATAGTCCTCCTGCTGATGGCCATGAAGGTGCGTTAAAATACCATTCGATTCCCATTTTTGTTATTTCTGCCTGAAATTCTTGATTGAATGTGCTTTTTATTGCATGATATTCGTCCTGTAGGATCTTGTTGGCTCCAATAAAGTTGGTACCTTGATCGCTGAATATCTTGTGTGGAACTCCTCTTCGAGCTATCATTCTGCGGAGAGCAGCGAGAAATGATGATGATGTCAAATCCGACACCAACTCCAAGTGCATGGCTTTTGTTGCCATGCAAATAAATACGGCGACATAACCCTTAGTGGTTCTTATTCCACGACCCTTGTTGGCCTTGATATAGACATGTCCCGTATAGTCTACACCTACATTTTGGAAAGGGCGTGATGGATTCGTCCTTTCTGGTGGTAAATCTCCCATGATTTGATGCTGATTGTTGGGGTTGTAGCGACGACACTTAACACAACGTCGAACTCGGAATGTAACTGCTCTGATTCCGCCTACAATCCAATATTGTTGTCTAATAAATGCTGAAGTTAGCTGAGGTCCGCCATGAAATGCTAGAATGTGAGCCTCGTCAATCAAAACTTCCGTAACGCGACTGCCTTTTGATAGGATTATTGGATGTTTCATCTGATGATCTATGTTAGCGTGTTTGAGCCTCCCGCCGACTCGAAGGATGCCGTCTTGATCAAGAAACGGATTTAAATTCAATATTTTGCTCTTGCTTGATATGGGTTTGCTCTGTTGCAATTTACGTAATTCCTCAGGAAAATCTGTTTCTTGAACGTATTTAATTAACTTTAATTTGGCAATTCTTATTTCTTGAAGAGTTAAATGTTTTGTTTGTGCTATTTCCTTAAATCGCAAACGTCTATACAATCGTAAAAGCATAGCGTAAACGTTTATAAGTTGTGTGAATGAACTGTACTTTGATATCAGGTGACGCAATACACTGCAGCTGTCGGCACTTTGGTGAATTACATTCACTTGTAACATATTGTTCTTATTCTTTTTGATTTCTTCATCTGTTGTGAATTTTGATATTGGTTCTTTCTCTGCGATGATACTAGGCAGCCACGAAGGACCCTTCCACCACAGAGTATGCTCCTCAAGCTGATTTACGTTCAAGCCTCGACTGGCACAATCCGCGGGATTATCTGCTGATTTAACGTAGCGCCAGCAATTGGCAGGCATGATAATGGTTATCTGACGTACACGATTGGCTACAAATGTTTTCCATCTTGTTGGTTCACCATTCAGCCAGCCTAACACAATCATGGAGTCTGTCCATCCATACATGCTGAGTTTGTAGTTTGATAGACACTGCTGTACCTTAGTCATTAATTTTGCTAGTAAGAGAGCTCTAGACAGCTCTAATCTTGGCAATGACACTGATTTGTTTGCCGGTACAAGTCTAGTTTTTCCAACTAGCAGTGTTGGTTTTGATTGCTCATTCCCTTTGATCCGAGCATATATTACACATGCAAATGCCTTCTGAGATGAATCGCAAAAGCCGAATAATTCAATTTTGTCATGTTCTCTTGTGTTTATCCATCGCGGTACTTGCAGTCTGTTTATACGATTAATGTTGCTTTTAATATCCATCCATTCGCTTAGTATGTCTTCGGGCAGGGGATCATCCCAATTGAAGTTGCGTAACCATAAGTTTTGAAAAATTATTTTAAGCTTTGTTGATAGTGGTGATAGCCATCCCAAAGGATCGAATAACTTTGAGAAATCTGATAACAATGTTCTTTTAGTCATTGCTGTCGTTGTTTGTTCTATTTTCATTTCAAATCGAAAAGTGTCTTCCTTAGGGTCCCAAATGAGTCCTAAGGTTTTCGTTTGTTCTGATTGCTTGAAATTAAAACTATCTTGAGTGTTGTTCTCGGACGGTATATATTGTAACAACTCAGGAACATTTGTTTTCCATTTCCTGAGGTTGAAACCTCCCGACTTCAAGAGATTGATTAATTCCCTTATGAGCTGCTGTGCTGAATCTGATGTATGCGATCCATGTAACAAATCGTCGACGTAGAATGAGTTTTCTAGTACATCTGTCGCTAAACTGTTCGTGTAGTTAGGTTTTTCGTCACGTGCAAGCTGTTTTAATGTCATTAATGATAAATACGGTGCGGCCTTGGTGCCATAGGTTACTGTGGTCAATTGATATTCCTGTATTGGCTCTGTTGATGAGTTCCGCCAAACAATCTTCTGCAATGCTTGATCATCTTCATGTATCTTAATTTGTCGGAACATTTTTTCTATATCTGCTGTATATGCGTATTTGTACTGCCTCCATTTAAGGATCAGAGACAGAAGGTCTTGCTGTAAGTTTGGTCCTGCTTCCATGACGTCATTTAGGCTGTAGCCTGTTGATGTCTTAGCCGATGCGTTGAACACCACCCTCAGTTTTGTAGTGGTTGAATCGGGCCGCAGGACGCTATGGTGAGTCAAAAAACAGTCGGGCTTGAAATTGTTTCTTGAAACTTTCATGTGTCCTAATTCTTGATATTCAGTCATGAATTTTTGATATTCTTCTTGGATGTCGGGATGCTGCGTGTGTTTCCTCTCTAGCGATTTGAATTGCGCTACAGCTTTTGGTTTCGAAGTTCCCAGCCTCTCGGCAAAATTTTGTTTTAGAGGTAATCTTACTTGATATCGACCATCCTCTTGTCGTGCTGTTGTTTTCTGATAATAATCAATGGTTTGTTGATCTCCTGATGATAGTGTGGTCTTGTCTGAGATGTCTTCAATTTCCCAGAATTGCTGGATATCGTCCAGGTTGTGCAAGATGACGTTGCACTGAAAGGTTTGTATGATATCTCCGCTTAATATCCAGCCGAGTCGTGTATTTTGTGCTGATGCAGAAACCTCAGTTTCTCTGCAAACTCCTTCTAATAATAATTTCGAGTACACACTGCTGCCTAGAAGTAAGTCAACTGATCGACTTACATTAAAGTCTCGGTCTGCTAAAGTGATATTATCTAAAAATGCCCATGTTGGTTTTTCAAAGGTGCGGTTAGGCAGCTTTTTTATTAATTTATTCATGATATAAGCCTCTACTTCAAACTCAAAGTCGTTGTGTACTGATGCACACTTAATATTTATTACTCCTTTGCAGTTTGATTCCTTTTCCCCGATGCCCCAGATGACGCCTGAGGTTTTCCTGCGTGCTATGCTCAAAGTTTGTGCTGCGTTTTCGCTGATGAGGGACATTTGTGAGCCTTGGTCTAGTAGTGCTCGTAATATCTGAAATGATCCATTCTCATCTTGAACCTTGATCAGGGCCGTCGGTAAAAGTACGTCCGGCTTGTCCTGCTGTAGTGACGCATGCGAATTTCCACGTGACAGCTGCTGCGTTTCGGGTTTCGAGGCACGCGTCGTGTTGTCGCCTGCTTTTGCTGTGCTGGCAACTGATGTCCGATTTGATTGCGTAAACGCTGCATGTAGTAGTGTGTTGTGACTTCCGTTGCATTCTCGACACCGTTTACTTGAAATGCAAGCCTTACCATTATGCCAATAAAGACAATTTTGGCATATATCGAGTTTTGACAAAGTTTTTCGCCTGTTTTGTGGCGTCATTTCGAGGAATTGCTGACAATAAAAAATACCATGGTCATTTGTTTTGCAAATCGGGCACTTATAAATTGTTTTCGTCGAATTGGTATTTTTGTTGTTTTTCGATTTCGAAATGATTTCTTCATTTGTAGCGGATGTTTTTTCATAATTGTAATTTGATCTTGATGTTTTTCCAAAAAATTGCTTGTTTGATTTGTATGATTGACTGTCTTGTTTCCTGCCTGCAGACTCCATTGCTGTAAACTTGCCTTCTAAGAACGAAAGGAACTCTTGTAGCTTAGGTATTGCCCTGGGGTCTTTGATAGAAGCCACGTAATCCTCATAGGTTTCTGAATCTAATTTTGCTGACAATAGATGTAAGAGTAACGGGTCCCAGGAACTAACTTCTACCCCTAAGTTCTTGATAGCATTCAAACTCTCGATAGTGGTGTCATGCAGACTCTTGATGTGCTTAATAGTTGCTTGCTGCGCCGCCGGAATGCTTGTTAAAGTGGCTAAATGAGAACTACAAATTAAATTCAGATTATTGTAGCGGTGATTTAGAATCTCCCAACTAATGTTGTAATTATCTGATGATATTTGTAAATGTTGAATTAATTTTTCAGGTTCTCCCCTTAACTTGCTTTTGAGGTACTGCAGTTTTTGAGCGTTAGACAAAGAATAGTTACCGTGGATTGCTTCGGTAAATAAATCCTTGAAAGATGTCCATTGTTGATAGGATCCGCTAAAAACTGGAATGTCTAATTTTGGAGTTGACTGTGTCTTGTGAGCTACCGACCACAACTTACTATTTATTGCTCTTTTTATGCTGTTGTAGATTTTTTCCTGCTTGGAGTACGCTTGCTCGTAATCTTCATCCATACTTTCTAGTTCTCCATCTAATTCCCAATGCAATGTATCAATTACCGACCATCTCGAATGTAAAGTCTTTAGAGCATCTTCCATCTCCCACTTCTCGGACATTTCGTCTAAATTAATACTTCGTATGGTACGCTGTAATGCTCTGAAGTTGCTTGATTGTTTTTTGAGCATGTCATCCGTCTTGCTGGATGTTCCTCTTGATATTACTTCTGGAGATGAATAATCCGCTTGTTCTTC
Organism: Mythimna albipuncta; assembly: GCA_929112965.1. Lineage (NCBI taxonomy): Eukaryota > Metazoa > Arthropoda > Insecta > Lepidoptera > Noctuidae > Mythimna > Mythimna albipuncta. Next base: position 19,035,395 of record OV815969.1, read on the forward strand.
ATCTCGCTTGCTTGTTAGAGACGCACCTGATGATGATGGTTGGCCTGCTTGCTGTTGAGGCTTCGTCTCCAACTCCGGAAATACTGACTGCCCTGTTTTTGCTGTTGATTGATTAATGATTTAACCGATTTGTACAGCTCTGCTGCCCGCTCATATTCATTCTGTATAAAATATGGGTGAGACCTGCTCTCCAGTACAAAGTCGATCATGATTATATTGGAAGTCAGCCCAATACACTTCCAATGTTTCTAACCGCCTTTTAAAGTAATCACCTACCTTACGGCTCGAACTGTCTTTCTTGATGTTGGAGGCTAGTTTGCTCATAGCCTCGTAGATCTCGGCTTGGTTCGCGTGAATAGCTTCCATGATGAAGTTTTTTCACGAGGTGATAACTGAAACGGTCTTACTTGTGTTTGCTGCTTAGCTCGTCAATCCTCGACTCCCCGGATGGTGCTCCTTTCTTGCTAGTAGCACGCACACACGGTTTTAGAGTTATTGAACACAGCTCTTGTCACTACACTGATAGAACTGATAAAGTTACACTGATATAAGTTTTGATAGCTACTGATTACAAAAGGCTCGAAGGACCAAAAAGATGTATGGTTTGTTACCATACGTCTTTTGCTGATTGATATTGATTGATAGGGATGCTGAATGCTATAAGTAAAACTATGTAATTCACTTGATACGTGTACTGAGTCCACGACCTTAACTAATGATAAATGAGGTGTTGCTATGACGCGGTCCGAATGTGAACTGAAGTTGATGTAAAATGTGTGTTAATTAATTACAATTCAATTATGATGAGAGAGCATTTACGCAATGTGCGGTTGCACCGTACAATGGCAAATCCGATTTTAATGAATTTTAGTACAGAGATAGTTGGGACCCTGGAGATGGACATAGGCTATTTTTTTTTTAATGAGAAAAGGTTTAGTAGGCGTTCAAAGCCGCGGATAAAAGCTAGTAATATTATAAAAGCGAAATTTTGTGAGTGTGTATGTTTGTTACTTGTTCACGCTCGAACGGCTGATCAAATTTTAATGAAATTTGGCACACGGGAGACTATTTCATTAAATAACATATATGTACTTTTTATTACGGGAGTAAGTTCCCTTAGGATAATTTTCTACATTTACACGGGCGAAGCCGCTGACAGCATCTAGTGGGTTTTATATTTCCATTAGTTCGTTCCACTGACTATTTTTATACCTGTCATACCCAATAGAATTGATATCAAAATCTTTGTCTCCCAGCGATGTTCTAGACAATCCAATTTCCGAATGAATCTTTTTTTACATGTTAGTTCTTGTATATGTTAGAAAATATTGAATAGAATTTATTTCGTTCTAAAAGGTGTTATTTATAAAATTATTCAGTCTGACACGCCCTCCCGCTTCGCCTTAGGGCGGAAGAAGTCTTGGAAGATTTACCACCTTACAAAAGAAAGATAATTATGAGTATTCGCAAAATGGACTAGAATATATCAAGGGACTTTAAAGTCACATCTCCGGTCCGATAAAACCACCACCGACCACCCTAGGTTGACTGGTAGAGAATGCCAGTCCGCCTATGTACTTTTATGTAGCATGAAGTTTTAATAATTAGAACAATTGAGTAACTAACTCTTCTAGCGCCGATTGTACTATCGAGGTCATTTCTGCTTAATCACTTATTTTCGCTTGAATCCTGCGGCGCCAAACCAAACCCTTGAAATTTTGGTTTCGAGTGAAAGCAAAAATAAAATTAACGGTGGCCAGCGGCCGTATTATGACATCTTAAAACCATAATGTTTTCTGTGTGAGAAAAGGATAGTGCTATTCGTCCTGTATAGCTCCGTCTCTTTTTCACACCGAAAACATGATGGTTTCAAGAGGTCATAATACGGCCCCAGGCGTCTTAAATTAAATTAAGTGTCTTTGATGGTACGTACGTTTGTACAACTTGAATGACTTTGTAAAAGCGTTTGTACACACGTTTGTACGAAATTTATTTGACCGAAAATTTTGGTTTCTGTATCTTTGTTAACCCTAGAAAATTCCAGAAAAAGATTATTTTTTTATTATTATAATCTTTATTGTACACCACATAAACAAAAATACAGGACAAACGTTTAAAAGAAGAGAAGAAAAGAAAAAAAAGACCCAGTGCGTTATTTTTAATTTTTTTTTTAAGAAGAGATTTTTTTGGTTATTATCGTAAAAACGCGCAATTGCGTAATCATAACACCCCCGCGCGCGAGGCGAATTCTGTACTGAAACTGTACAAAATTGGGAGACATTCTCAACTGTCACATAAAAGCCACTGTACCCCCCCGTAATACTCACCAAAGTTTCCCTTAATTTATTTTCCAGTTGGTTGTCAAAGCGACGAACATAGCCTTCGAGTACCAGCGCAAGTTCCGTAAAGATGTCTTCATAGACTACAACTGCTTCAGAAAATGGGGTCACAACGAGGTCGACGACCCCACCTTCACCAACCCTCTGCTTTACAAAACTATTCATAGTAGGAAGTAAGTTTTAATTACGATTCCATTTTTTTAGGGTTCCGTAGTCAACTTCCGTACTGACAAATGCTTGCACTGACTGGACTGGTCCACTTAGAACTGTGGGGTTCTTTTTTTAAAAGACCGTCTCAGGCTCAATCTGCATGGTTCTCATATGATTTGAGCAATACATGTTTTGCTGTATGAACTTTAAAAGAGACTTTGACCCCTGAGTTTGTTTCGGTGTTTCTTCTCAGGGTAGTCAACTAAGAAACACCGGCCTCATCTAGCTTTATTTGACGAAAAAAAAAAATTGACGTGTAAAAAAAGTGTTTTTATAAAACCTACTTGCAAAATAAAGATCATTATCATTTAACTAGGAATCCTTACAGTTTCGCCAAGTCTGTCTGTCTGTACGTCCATCCGCGGATAATCTTAGTGACTGTTAGCACTAGATAGCTGAAATTTAGTACCGATATTTATATCAATCACGCCGACAAAGTGGTAAAATAAAAAGTGAAAAATATATATATTAGGGTACCCTCACACGTAAAGTTGGACTGATTTTTTTTTTTTCATATCAACCCTAACGTGTCATATATTGTTGGATAGGTATTGATCTCAAAAGTAGAACTCGATAAAGATTTGTAGTAGTTATTTCGAGTCGCGAGTCTAGTACATGTGAATTTACAGACCACGTACCGGAAGAGGCAACATTAAAAAGCCTCTCACAAGCACGTGCCAACAGTTCCACCGCCAGATATTTGCAAACTTCTCTTTATAATATAGTAAGTTCTGCAAATACAAATGGTCGATTTAACTGTTTGATTGATGAGTGACTGTGAGATATGTTCAATTTTTTTTCTCTAAATTAAGCATATGTTAGCAACTATCTTGCGGTAAAATTATTAACACATCTATTTAGGTTCTTCTTAATTTTTTTGTGTAATGAATTACTGCTGTGCTGTGCTGTGTATTTTTAGAAATTTAAAAAACTATAAGAAAGGTGTTTCTTTTGGTGGTAAGAGATGTCTTTCACTCGTTAATAACCAACATTCATTCCAAGTCGCGCACAAAAGCTAGTCTAAAATATAGCTTAGATTCACTTTTCTAAGAATTCCAAGTTCTTATTTCCCCAGCTTCCGATCAGGCAATTATCTAGACATAAGACGAGCAATTTCCTTCAGATATCGGAATTTCTTCCAGTAATTCAGATTATACTTTTAATGAATTATTCTTTGTTAGTTAGTCTGATAATCTTCTTCGTTTCGTGTCGATATACTCAAACTATTCTATTTTCTGACCAGATGTTTGGTAGGTACATACCATCGCGGTCATTTCTTCCTGTTCACTTAAAAAAAAATTCGCTTGAATCCTGCAGTGCGACGCCAAACCAAACCCTTTGAAGATTTCGTTTCGAGTGCAAGCAAAAATGAATATAGCTATGGTCAGGCGGAAGTGTCTATGATGGTACATTTCTGTTGTTTTCATTCTGTTCTACTTTGGTGTTTATTCTTTTTTTGTTGTTTAATTATTTTAGTTGTTAAGGCGTATACTGGTCATCTCTTAGCTGCCAGTGGCTTAATTCAGTTTCTATCTTTTCATTATTTTACATTTTTATTTCACTATCGACATTGTGCTCACATGATAGAAGCAACAAGTAATATGTAACCAAGCATTATATGTAACACATATATGATTTAAAAGAGTGTCCATGGAGTTTCTTGCACGTTCTTCTCCATAGAGACCTACTCTTTGGAACGTGCAATTTAGCTTCACTTTTCTTGGACTGACCGACATTTGACTATTCAAAAGTGCCTGTAAATGGTCTATTTGAAACAAATGCTTTGATTTAGATTTTTATTTTTATTTTTATAAAATAGTGCATGTAGTGGTCTCACTTAGACTTAAAATCGAATTTTTTTCTTTCACATTTAATAGTCTACTTATTGTTGAAGAACCAAATAAAATAAATAAATAAACCTGTATAACTCTATTATTGGCCTCGTATAGATCCTGCAGGATGGTCAGCATAGCAGGGGGGATGCATGGTGGTCTTATCTGATGAATCAATTTTTTCCAGATCTATCCCAGACGTGTATGCTGCAAAATTGGTGTCAGAAGGAATCATGAAAGAAGAAGAAGTAAAGGACGTATTAACGACTTACACCAACTATCTTCAGAAACAGTATGAAGCTATTCCAACTTATAAGCCTGAGGTAATGAGTTTGTAAGTTTTTTTTAGGTTCTGTAAGATGCTTTATAGAGGGTGTGAGTAAGTTGCAAACCATCACTACTCCTAAACATACGAGATATTTTTTTATTTTGTACAAAAAATGTGTCTAGTGTGCAAGATTATCCTTATAAAACAAATATAAATTAAGTTTCCACTGTAAACAATTAAAATGTACAACATAAGTTTTAGTATAATAGCCCGAAATGATGAATTGTGTGAGAAGCGATATGAAAAAAAAGGGAGTTAGCGATAGCGTAACGAGTGATAGGACAGAATATAAGAAATAAACGTGTTGCGCCGACCCCAAATAAAACGGGACTAGGGCAGGAAGATGATGATGTGAAGCCCGAAACACGAAATTTTGTACACAATCTGTGTACAAAATGTCATAACTGTAACATGAAAAATCGCAAAGTTAATCGCTTGTACGTTAACGTTGTACATTACCTGATTGTCCGCAAAAATACCTGGTCACCGGGCCATGCGGGCGACTTAAGGGTTGTTTCGCTCCCGCACCTAGCTGTGTACTGGAGCCTAATGCCTGTTATGACCTGTTGTGACCTATGTTGTGCTCAGTGTCCAACTTGTGACCTTTTTTAAAAAGATATTTTTGGGAAAACATATAACATGATTATAAAAATGATTGAAATCAGTTGAATCAAAGTAACTGATTCTGAACAAACTACTCGTATATTCAGGTTTCATATATAGGTGTACTAAAAATAATGTTATATAAGATTAGGTACGTACACAAAATTATCTTAGTCCAAAAATCAAACCCAGAACCCTTGTTACCAAAATGTGACACTTTATGTTCTCAGCCTCAGCGTAAATAAATTTGTTCTCATTTACTTCGAGATTAAACTCATGAAATATGTAAATGTTCGGTCTCCAAGTTTAGGAGGAAGGCATTAACTTTTGATTATCATAAGCAACTTTATTAGGTGAATGAATTACCGCGGTTGTGGTTATACTTAGCTGTTTCATCTTGACTTGGAACTTTTTTAAGGATTTTTCACAGCTGTTATAAAACCATACAAGGCGTCAGGTAACAGTGGAATTAAGTACATTGACCTTTTCCTAATATCTCTGCGAAGGTACCCGAAAAGCAAACAATGATTTGCCTTTCATTACTAGATTATGTAAAAGATCGATAGATGTGGGTTCAAAACCGCTTTATGTCTTTATTTCCGTTTTTGAAATTAAGAATATATATAAAGGGTGTAAGGGACAGCCCTCCATAAACTTTAAGGGCTTGCTCAGTAGACGAAACTGAACAACCTTCCACAACACTTTTTTTCAGGAAACGAAAAAAGTTTCGTCTACTGAGCAAGTCCTTAAAGTTTGTGGAGGGCTGTCCCTTACACCTTATATATAAGAAAGATGTCAACAAATGTATGAGGGTCAAAGGCCGTTATTCCACGGTTATCTGGCGCCTACCTTAGCAATAAACTCTGATCTTGGGCACGCCTTAATCATGACGGTAAGTCATCTCTTTGAGGAGAGGCTGTAGAAATGTCACGGCGTCAACACCTTCCACATGACGCGGGTCCTCACCGGATTTGATAAGTTCGGGAGATTCTGCATCAGATTCAGGCGGAAGAAACACTCAGGTCACCATTGTGTAAAGCACCCGGAGGACACGGTGGTGGTGTGCCCCTTTTGGGCGGAGCACCGCCGTCGCCGAGGCGATCGGTGGCAACGACCTCTCGCGTCGAGCCCTGTTACAGGCATTGGTCCATAGCGAGGAGGAATGGCAAGCGGTCGCCTCTTTCTGCAAAGCAGTAATTCTAGCGAAGGATACGGCCGCACGCGTGAAGGAACGAACATTCGCAGGCCCCAGCCGTCAGACCATCTGGTATTCGACTGGACTGAGCCCAAGTCGTCAACAGCGCGTAATGTTCCACGCGGTCCTCAAGGAGATGTCAACAAACCGTAGGGGTTCCGCAGGGCCGATGCCCGCTAGGGTCACAGGAATTTTCTATAAAGGAAACCCAAGGTTTTAGAGCGGGAGTTATCATTGGACGATCACTTATCTTAAAAAAAGCCTTGATAAACATTGACAATCCATATTTCTCAAGATTACCGAGATGTCGTTAAATTCGCATTGAAATGCGGAAAGTAGTTAAGATGGTTGCAGATCAAAAGTGACGCTAATTTATGTAGCCGTGCGATAGCCGCGTGCCAGCCGAATATATAATAAAATTCTGTCCTTTTCGACTATTCGCATAACACCCGCGCTTGTGTATCCCCGCATTTGATCAGCGTCACACAGCCATTTGACAAATCAAAACATTCGCGCTATTGTTTTTTGTAATTCACGCACTCCACGCGACGCGGCCTCCGAACTTACAACCAGGATCAAAAGTATCTTATATGTTATTCCAGTTTGATAGATTATGCATCTACCCGTGTCCTGAATTTCAGCCATTCAACCGTGAAGTAACAAACAAACACACATTCAGAATAAACCAATTCGTTATATTTGTGCAATCACAGCTGAATTCACAGATAAGAGAGTTGCTGTAGTTAATTTATTATCTGAGCCTTTTGTTGGTCCTTCCTTATTCCTGTATCCTAACTTTACTGTCGCTAACTTTGTCTTATCTATTGCGTCTTTATTATAGTTTTTGTTTCGCTTTTAATTAAACGTTTGTCTCCCAGAAGTTTGTTTTGGAGACAAAGATAACGGTAACTTAGCAGGAAAATAAGCAGCACTAACGTTTTGTTTCATTTGACTGCACAGTACACACACAACACTAAAAGCTTATTTTTACGAGTGTTATGATAGGAAATCATTAAATGAGTTCTCTCGCTCTAGACTAGAGTGACAGGGAACATCAGACTTTTACCAACTAAACCCCACCAGCGACCTTCAGTTGCCCGTTGCATTTCGTAGCCATGGTAACGCCGCAACCTGGATTCTGATCCCGATTTCCGGCCACCGTAGGCGCGGGCTTGCGGACAGTGAGCAATGGGTAGCTCACTGTCCGGCCGTCCGGTAACTTTCCGGACCAAGCCCAAGTCGTCGACGGCGCACACTGTTCCCGCGCGCCTCAAGGAGTTGTCAGCAACAGCAGGGACCCAGCCGGGTCGAAGCCTACTGGGGCCAGGGTTATCCGAAAGGGCGCTCAAGCCCCGGTATGAAGGCTAGAAGGAACGGGGTGGGTCTTTTAGTCAGTAAGAGTCTGACACTATCTCCCGCTCCGCCCAAGAGCGGGGGATGTCAATGCATGATTTTTACCCACCATAAAAAAAAAAAAAAAAAAACTCCTACGCTAGAATTAGATACTGTTCCGCAGAAGAAGCCGACTGCATCTCATTCTCCTTCGCTATAATCGCCTCCACGTGTATTCTGGACGGTCCACACAATGGTAACACCCGAGCGTCCCTTTCGCTTAAATCCCATACAGGAACCTTCAAAACTTACCATGTCCGATGAGAACCTGCGATATGCGAATGTGAAAACGCCGTGGCACCTCTGGAGCTGCGTCATGCCGAAGATGAGGACCACGGCGACGTGGTGTCTTTCCAGCCACTCCTTAAAGAGGGGACTTTTGCCATGATTGTGGCGTACCCATCCTGCAGGCAGGTACCTACGACGCGACAATGCAACGCATTTTGATAGAATTAGTTCCAAAATGGCTCTATAGATAAATCAAGAGTCCCTAACTAAAATTACATCTTGTGCTGAATTTCTTATGGAGTATTTTCTGTTGGGTTTTTCTGTAATGACCTCAATTGATTGATTTATCTGCCGCCCGTCTGTCTCCAGACTATTTGCAGTTGCAAATTTCTCATTCCAGTCGGTAATATGATTTTCTAATGTAGGTCACTACGAGGCAACTGAAAACATACTTACTCGTATCTGCTAATCACCTACACCATACCACACACCCACCTTACTTACACATACCCACACAACATTTGTTCATGACACGGCATCACAAATAAATAAGTGAACATAATACTCATACTCTACACAAACACACCTCACACATAAATACAATCCATATATATATATATATATATATATACATATATACATACATATATATTCTATATAAATCTACATATATATAATAAATTTATACATTCCTCACCCTTTTGTCTATCTAACGATTCTTCTACGCTGTAAGCTCCTAATTTTTTTGTTTCACCAAAAATATGCGAAGACACTGCCTCCTAAGATACAGGATCTTCCTAGTTTAGGAGGCAGGGTTCAAATGTCTATTTTGACCAGTGTAGTACAGTTTTTTCTTTATTTTTAATTACCTAACTTTTGTGTCAAAATTGTTATTTTGGGCTAATAAAATATTATTATTATCCCATTTATTTATTATTATATACATATTTATCATATTTTTAAATATTTCTTAAAAAAATAACATTAAAAAAAACATTTAAAAATATAAAAAATAGTAGCCCACCGGCATCGGGAACACGGTCCAAGCTGCCGGCGGTCAGGGCTCCTGAGAGAGGAACCTCCGGACAATACGCGCCGTGTCTAGGAGTACTGCCTTCTGGATCAAGCCCTTGATCCAACTGCCTAACGAGAGCCTCCGCAGATGTTGGTCGAGGCTCTTGGCAATTAAGCCATTTTCCGTCACGACTATCGGCACAATGATTGCTCTATCCACTTCCCACATGTCGACAACCTCGCGAGCCAAGTTAAGATATTTAGTTTGTTTATCTTTCTCGGCTTTCACGAGGTTCTCGTCATGAGGGACCGCTATATCAACAATCATTGTGCGACGCTCTAGTCGATCTATCACCACTATGTCAGGCTTATTGGCAACAATAGTCCTGTCAGTGATGATAGATCGATCCCAATATAACGTGATACTGCCATTGTCGAGAACTGGGTCGGGCACATACCTGTAGTACGGTACTTCTGATTCTACAAGATTGTATTTAAGAGCAAGTTGCTGGTGAATAATCCTGGCTACGAGGTTGTGTCTATGCAAATAGTCTCCGTTTGCCAGACGAGAACACCCAGAAATAATGTGTCGGATTGATTCTCCGGGTCGGTGGCATGCCCGACAGATGTCAACCGTACCATCCTTCACAATGTATTTCCGGTAATTGTTCGTCATCATAACTTCGTCCATAATTGCAAAGACAAAACCTTCGGTTTCCCCGAAGAGGTCACCGAAACGTAGCCAAGATACGGACGCTAATAGGTCTACATCGGGCCCATGTAAGGCCCGGTAAAAGCGTCCGTGAAGCCCCTTGCTCTGCCATACTTCCCTGCGGTCATTAGTACCCAGTACTAAAGGTTTGCGCCAGTTCTCGTTAGCTAAGGAGAGCGGGGTGAGGCCCTTGTCCACCGCCACCACATCTCGGTGCATACCCACGTCGACGGCTAGGAAATATTCCCTAAGACTGCATACCTCGCGGTTGTGCAGGGTCTTAGCATTTAAGAAGCCACGACCCCCACACTTCCGCGGGATATACAGTCTCATCACCGATGACCGTAGGTGATGCATCCGATTTGCGGTAAGTAGTGTACGGACCCTCCTATCCAGGGCGTCAAGTTCTGTCTGAGTCCATTTGAGTATGCCGAAAGAATACATCAATACTGGCATGACCCAACCGTTGAAAGCGCGCACCTTGTTTCCGCCTGACAAAAGACTATTCAGTACTTTATTCAGGCGGCCAAAGAAGCGCTCCTTCAACGATTGTTTCACGTCATCAGTATTGATGCCTAACGCTTCCGACATACCCAAATACTTGTAAGTTTCGGTTGAGCTGAGGGATCCAAGGTGTATGGAATCCGAGAGTTGAATTCCCTCGGATTCCATAATCTCTCCTCGCTTTACATGTATGACTGCACATTTGTCCACACCAAAGTCCATCCTGATGGCACTACTGAAGGTTTCAATTACCTTCAGTAGCTCCATCAGTTGCAAGTTGTTGGGGGCAAAGAGTTTCAGATCATCCATGTAAAGAAGGTGAGATATGACCTGACCGCCTCTTTTCAACCGGTAACCTAAGCCAGAACCCTCCAACAGTGTGCTGAGAGGGTTCAAAGCCAGGCAAAACCACAGTGGACTCAGACTGTCACCCTGGAATATGCCACGCTCAATCCTTATCGCTTCGCTGTTCTCCCAAATCTATCGACATCCCGGATAGTGAAGGACTGTTCTCCACTGCCCCATACATGACATCAGGAAGGTGCGCAAAGTTGCATCAACTTTATACAGTTGTAGCACCCTCATGAGCCATGTATGAGGAACAGAGTCATAGGCCTTCTTATAATCTATCCAGCATGCATTATTATTATTATTATTACTTAAATATTAATTACTACTTTCATGCTCAATCGATGCGACATAGGTACGCTATGGTTTTAGCTGCAAAAAACATGTTTCAGACACTCATATTTTATTCCTACATGTAAGTCAATTTAATAGCGTTTATCAAAGTAGGTATATATGGTGTGGTGCAACCAAACAGAAGTGATATTTTGTAGAAGAACATTTTCCTACATAATTATGATCAATGATTACAACAGATTTTTATGTTGCTAAATCATAAGCTTCCCGAACTTGTCCCTAGTTATTTGGGGTCGGTGCAACTATGTAGATATTTTTTTTCTTCAATTCTGTATTGTCATCCGACACGATATCACTAACTCGCTTTTCTTTCATATAACTTCTCACACATCCATCGTCTTTGAGCTCCCTCTCCGTCCTTATGCTGCAAAATGTTGCGCCATAAAAAAATAAAACAGTACAACCTTCCGAAAGACGCAGCGCTGGAACTCATGATACCTCCTACAAGGTGGACGGATGACCTGGTGAAGATTGCGGGAAACTGATGGATGCGGCGAAACACACAGGATCATTAATTATGGCGACACTTGGGGGAGACCTATGTCCAACAGTGAACGTATATCGGCTGAAATTATGAGTACATCCTTATCAAATTATTCTTAAACGCTTTTGTATTACCTCGCAGGTCACATACTATCAGGAACAATGGGCAGGCATGCAGGCAGCTCCCAACGCTGTGGAGACCTGGGACACAGGAGTAGACACTGGTCTACTGAAGGTGGTGGGACATGCATCAGTCAGCATGCCTGATGGCTTTGTAAGTACACCAAGTATTAAATTTTTGCTAAATGTTTACCTATCACCTTAAAATTTAACCAAAATAATTTTCGAGATGGATGTAATAAAAATGCTTAGGAGATTTTACGTTGATAAAGAATCGTTTTAGCTTCATTTCTGACCTTGTTTTCTTTACAAGAATAAGGCATAAATCCACTCTAACAAATAAATGTGTAAAATATTTTGTGTATGAGCTTGTGTAACAACTTATAAAATAATTGGATAACAAAGTTCATGTACATAGGCGAGCTTAACTCAAAGTAGAGTTTGCTTCCAGCAAACCATTGAGCGATAGAGATGACAATAGAGGGTAGGGTCCAGTGTACAATAATATAGGTTTATAAAACTTAGTGCTGGTTGCATTGCCTGCTTTTGTATAGTATACAAACATACACACAAACAATACAACCTTTATAATATTGGTGTGATATCCACGCACGCTGTCATTATAGCTTCGCTTCTAACAATATCTAAGGCTCAAGAATTTGTTAAACAAATATTCGGCATACATATTCCTAATACTCTCGTCCTTCGCCTTAAATAACCAAGAAAGCTTTCGCTAGCAAAATCCTTCGGTTTCACCGACCTTCGTTACCAAGCATACAAACTCAATGGCGACGATTCCAATGGATTCCTTGTTTACTGACGATCGGAGCCAAGGATTACATCTGATTGAGGTCAAACTATTCTCCTATCCGGATTTAAATCCTGTGTTATTTTTGTTCGAAACATACTCTTTGTTTAAATAATAGTCTATGGTACTTGTCATTATTTACACTTCTTCCCTAAGTGTAAATAATGACAAGTACCAAAGATTATTGTAAATACAAAGAGTATGTTTGGAACATATGTCCAACAGTGGACGTCTGTCGGCTGAAATGATGATTATACAACAACGTGGAGGATTTATACAACATTATTTTTAGTATATGCAAAATGAATATACTCGTAGTTTGTTCAGAATCGGTAACTGAATCGATTCCAATAATTTTTACACCATGTTATAAATTTTTACACCATGTTATAAATTTTTACACCATGTTATAATTTTTACACCATGTTATAAATTTTTCCCAAAAATATTTAAAAAAGGTCACAAGTTGGATACCATCGACACTAAGTACAAAGCAGGTCACGGCAGGTGATAGTGGGCATTAAACACTAGCGTGCAACTGGTTGTGAGAGTAATACAACCCCTCAGTCGCTCGGGTGGCCCGGTGATCATGTATTTGTGCGGCCAACAAAGTAATATAACAAACTGTTTCTTCAATAATTTAGTTTGTATTTACTCTAATTAGTATCTTTGCAATATTAGGTATAATAGACATATTACAAAACTGTTTCATCGTTGTTATTATGCGCATACATATTTGTAATTTGTAACTCCAAAGAAAACTTGTAATCTTCCTGCGGGACAGGCCTTGCCTAGTGCAGGAAGTCTTCAGAAATTTATATTATGTTAATTAAATAATGAAAATCAAAATGTTATAGCAATACCTACACCCTGTAACCTCTTTTCATTAAGAAATATTATTATTATTATTCCAAACTTATAACTTTGTGATTTTTCTATAACTGCCCATAGATTCATTACATAAAAATACTAAACACGTGTTTCAGGTTTTACATACTATAACCTCCTTTGGCTTTGCCGTAGTCGGGTAAAAACTAAAGTTGTAAATATAAAAATCGAAAAAGACTTTAGTTGTGCCCTTTTTAATTACGATGGCAGCATATAGTATCGTGATCACGCCAACTTTATTATAACGCTGTGTAGCGGCAAAAAATCGTGGCACATGTGAACAAATCTTACAGTTTGTAATTAATCTTCAAGTTTACATTACGTCCGACACCTAAGTTACATCCCTCAAGTAATCAAGGAGGAACAATGCACTGATTGTCACGCTTGATGGATTAGAGGTCGCCGCAGACCTTTTAGGCTTTCAGGTCAATGCGGTCTGAGGTCAAAGCTGGTGACTATCCATCTGGAGATAATCGCTCCTAGCTGTGGAAATTAGGGAATTATTATCTAAGGTATAACCGATATAATAGGCTAGTGGCCGTAAAAAATGTAATTAGTCCGTCTTTTAGATAATTCAAAAACAAGGGACACGTATTTTTTTATTTGTATATTTAAACCAAAAATGACAAAGATATAGCCCATTAAATTTACGTGTGACGTCACGCCGTGCTAAATTTGTCGCACGGGGTGACCTCACACGTAACTTTAATGGGCTATATCTTTGTTATTTTTTGTTTAATCGAAAAAAGAAAAAATACGTATCCAATATTTTTTTATAATCTAAAATACGGACTAAATAAAATGTAATTATTTTGACCCTGGACACTACCCTATTATGTTAGCGTTCAATACCGAAATAGTCAAATAGTACAAGTAGAGATTTGGAACTTATAAAGATGGATAAGGCTTGAATGCATTTTCTCCACTCCATCTTTATATACTAGGCTAGTGGCCGTAAAAAATGTAATTAGTCCGTCTTTTAGATTATTCAGAAATAAGGGACACGTATTTTTTTATTTGTAAATTAAACCAAAAATGACAAAGATATAGCCCATTAAATTTACGTGTGACGTCACGCCGTGCTACATTTTTTCGCACGGGATGACATCACACGTAACTTTAATGGGCTATATCTTTGTTATTTTTTGTTTAATCGAAAAAAGAAAAAATACGTGTCCAATATTTTTTTATAATCTAAAATACGGACTAAATAAAACGTAATTATTTTGACCCTGGACACTACCCTATTATGTTAGCATTCAAAACTGAAATAGGACAACCAGTAGAGATTTGGAACTTATAAAGATGGATAAGGCTAGAATGCATTTTCTCCACTCCATTTTTAGGGTTCCGTACCCAAAGAGTAACACGGGACCCTATTATTAAGCCTCCGCTGTCCGTCTGTCTGTCTGTCAGTCTGTCACCAGGCTGTATCCCATGAAATGTGTTATTTAGAGAGTTGAAATTTTCACAGATTACTTACGTATTTCTGTTATCATACTCATAGCAAGGTTCAGTTGAAAACCAGCGTTAGGCTACTGCTACGTAGTGGCCTGGCATCATGCTGAACTGGACCCATTTGGCGCAGCCGTGAGATATACCATGTAGATATTTAAGTTTCTACACTATAATAATAGTTATCTCATTGTGTGTATAGGTGCCAAATAAACTTATTTTCTTTTTTTCTTGTCGCTATAACAACAAATGTCATAAATTGTAATAAAATAATTACAGCGTGAAGTAAGCTCTAAGCCTAAAACAGTCGGCCAGTGAAAATGTTGAATTCCTAGTTCTCAATTTTACCAAGAACACGAACAATGTATCAGTCTCAAACTATCTTCTAACTTGTTACAACATCGGCAAGATTTTGTGAATAAGGTAATCCACCAAAACTTAGTCAACCGAAAAGTTAGTTCAAAGTTCCTATCATGTAACTAAGTTATTAACTAAACTTAGCTTACTAACTTCGACCCACTGAATAGGTCAAATTTCATACGATTTCAAAATGTCAACTTGCTAGGAGTGGCTATAGTCTGTCCAAAAAATCAAATGACTTGGAAATTTTGAAAAATACGTATGTTCGATACTTTTTATAAGGTTTTTCTGAACCGTAAACAATGATCAAGATCTCCTAATCAACCTTGATTATTGAACTAGTGTCAACTACATCAGATTTCATTTTACTCTAATAATATAATTACCCCAGTCGTTTAATTTTTTAGACAGACTCTAACGTGCTAGTGAAGCTAAATAATTGTCGTCCCGCGATTCTCAGAGAAAACTCATTTTTTTTACGTTTCAATTTGCAGTTCAGTATCGAATAGTGAAAAAATATAGACGGTAATACTTATTATATTAATGTAAACTTTTATGTACTTACATAAAATGAATAACGGAAATAATACTATTAATATTCCACAACTATCACACAACGTCCTCTAGTCCCAAGCTAAGCAGAGCTTGTGTTATGAGTAGGTACTAGACAACTGATAAAAATACTTATATATTTCTAAATACATATGTATTATAGATAAATTACAGCCAGACACAGAACAAATGACCGTGCTCATCACACAAACGTTTGTCCTGGGTGGGAATCGGACCCACGACGTCCAGCATAGCAATTAGGGCCACTAACCACTAGACCAACAGACCAGTCATGTATGTAGTCATGTACGTATATATTTAGATACACAATTATACTCATTAAAACCATTAACATAATTTTATAACTTTTAGAAAAGCTAAAGGATATCATTAATAAAAACTTGACGTTTTACTTTGGCTCTCTGGTAGACAGTTAAGATGATGGTTTTAATGAGTATAGCTGTGTAAATACAAGGTGTAAGGGACAGCCCTCCACAAACTTTAAGGGCTTGCTCAGTAAACGAAACTGAAACAACCTTTCACAAAAGTTTTTTCAGGAAACGAAAAAAAAAACCCGACCATACAAAATTATAAACTTGATTGGACAGTTTGTACGGAGAGGTCGATTTTTTTTTCTTTTCCTGAAAAAATTTTTGTGGAAGGTTGTTCAGTTTCGTTTACTGACGAAGCCCTGAAAGTTTGTGGAGGGCTGTCTCTTACACCTGGTATTTCCCTATGTACCTTCTTGTGGAAGGTTGTTCAGTTTCGTTTACTGAGCAAGCCCTTACAGTTTGTGGAGGGCTGTCTCTTACACCTTGTATTTCCCTATGTACCTTCTTTGCCTCGCGTTCTAGGGCCCCGGGTCTTCGTTTCAGAAGCGAACCCGTGGCCCCAGGCGGGTTACCATTAAATTCGAAGAATACATATAATTAGAAAAACATATAATTTGTGTGTAAAAGAGTGACATTGTTTAATTTAATAAATTATCTGATTTATTATTTTCATTTGACTGTATTTAACCAGAGAGTACCTAAATAATTGATATCGTTGAAAAAAAAATTGACTTACTATTGTATTGGACTGTAATTAATTAGATAGTATTGGACTATATTTAACCAGGTATTATATGATTGACATAAGGCACGCCTATTTTCACAGATATTAAGATTGAATTATTATAGTGTTTTTACCTATTTCTTCTCTATTACTTGGTATGTAAAAAAATGACGTCACGTGCCATACGCAGGCTACATAAAATATAAGATTAAATAATGTAACATTAGAAACCACCGAATTTAATTACTCTATTTAAATGTGAATAACTGGATTTGAGTTTGAAGCTCTGTACGAACGAAGCTACCCAAAAGCCAGACAGCTTCTTCTATACCTACTTTGCAATAAGTCATTTTGAAAAATGTCGAGAAAATGTGCGAGGGATTTCAAAAACCAAATCCTAAAGCAATTCGATTCCAATCCGCTTCCCGCTGCCATTTCCATTATTGAATCGGTATATCAATCTATGGTGATCCAGTTACGGACGATTGAAACGCGTCAGTCGCACAACTCGGCCACAAAATCGTTTGATTTTTCATATAGGTGGGTACTCGCGAAAACTGTGGGTAACTTCAGCAACTTTTTTTTTCTGAAATGACTAAATACTTATGCTATGCCCTGTGGTAGCAAATACCACAAAATAAATAGGTACAGAAGACAATCTCATGTATTTACTTCACTTTTTATACCTACGCTCGATGGACGCACACTAATGAGCGTTTGAGCCAGAACTGTCCGACGAGTGAGCCGAGATGCGACTAAAATATCGTGTCGGTCAGTGATGTCTAGAGTGAATAGGCTTTTAATAAACTAGTGCGCCGCGCCATCAACGATAATATCACTACTTACCATCAGGTGGGATCGCAGTCAATCCACATAGTCTATTCACTCTAGCCTTATTTGGTATTTCAAATACATTTTAGCTCTGGTAAATAAAAAGAAAAAAAATATCAACAACGAAATTATAAAGCTTTAAAGCTGCTATTTTAAGAAGTCCGACATCCTCTTTGACGTCAAACGCTATTACGCCGTAAAAACAGCATCTTAGCGAGAGACACAGATATTTGTTTTAAATTGTTATATCTCATTTGCTTTACTACCAATTTTGATATGGTTTTCACAGTTCATATTCTATTTTTGTATATTTATTTATAAACTAACAAATATTTTTCTTCATACATATTCCTCAATCATAAAACCTATTTTATGTTTACTCCACTTATTCCAAAACTGTTGCAGAAAGGTATTTTCAATATTCATGAAGTTTTCCAACATTTACCGTCACCCTGTCACGTACAGAATTTAATTCAAAACGGATAGAAATTACTTTTAGGTGGGATTTTTAACGTACTTTATCGCGTTAACGTTAACGTATGCTTATTAAATGTCAAACTGTATGAAAAGAAATATGTTTACCGTTTACCGTTATTCTCACCAGACCTTTATTTAATTTTAGTTTAGTAATTTTTTGTTGTAATTTTAATCTTTCGCGCAAAGCTTAAAACTAAAAATAGTAGATTTTTCTGACTTAAATAAAATTGAATTGTGTTGCAGCCATCGATATGTCGCAGCCATGTAATTAAATTAGCCATCCAATTGGACGCCTACGGAGTTCGTTAAACGCCAACATCCAATTGGATGCCTAGGCCGATAGTTGTTTGAACTAAAATCGCTCAACGTTTAACAGCTTGATGTATTGAAAGTTAGCCCTTTGGAAATGACTGATCAAGACTCAGACCTAGTGATTCAAATTTAGTTCCTTTTTATTGATCTAATAATATTTCACTATCGCTTGGTGGGCACTATTAAGTACTACTACTAAAAAGTAGTTTTATATAGTTTAGTAGAGTAAACATGAGTTTATAACTTATAAACTCATGTTCACTCTACTAAACTATATGACTACACAACGTTCAGCCATCTGGATAAACATTGCGATCAACGACATGGCTAGTTGTTCTTCAGCCATTTCATTGGATGCCGGGGTTTAACGAACGCCCTAGGCGTCCAATTGGATGGCTAATTTAACCAGATGGCTGCGACAGATATACAACGTGTAACATTAAATGCGAAAAACCTCAGTAACCCCAAATGATTTTTAATACAATTGACATAGTTCTGTGAAAAAAAAAAAAATTAAAGGTTTTATGTACAGTTTTAATTTGTTTTAAATTCATATCTGCATTGTAATAAGAACTTTCACTATGAGTAAGAAGTTTCATGTATGAGAAAATTTGATTGGATTACAACCATTTGTGTTTGTTTACCTATTAATAAATAGACAGGGCAAAATTTTTAATGATATATTTTTTTTAATTTTAACATATAATATAAAGTGGTTCAATTGATTCTGCTCGTTATTCTGTTCAAACTACTTACAAGTTTTTCGCATTTAACGTTACACATTGTGTATGTACTACGAATATAAGTCGATGGTTGCAGCTGTATACGATTATGGCCTCGGTCTAGATAAAAAATATTTTATATATTGACAATATAGACGCAAGACTGCGATGTATTAGTTGTATAGTCATTCACAAAAGTCGGGGAACTCAGAAACATTGTTCCCATCTTATCATCGAAATTGATAGGTTTTAAGAGTTTTTTTTTTTTAATAAAACTTTTAATATAAAAAGTACATATTCCATGAATAATTTTAATTAAATTTCAAAAGCTACAGCATTAAACATCTTTTTTTTTATGGTGGGAAAAATCATCCAATGATAGCTCTTGGGCGGAGCGGGAAATAGTATCAGACTCTTACTGACTAAAAGCCCACCCCGTTCCTTCTAGCCTTCATACCTTGCTCTTGTCTTGCTAACCGTACCTACCGAAGATATCTCTGAACAATTACCCTGAACCCATCAATCAAGGTATAATGATTCCCTTCTTGTTTGCAGAATGTTCACTCTCATCTGGCTAAGACACATGTGAGGAATCGGTTAACCAAGCTCGCGGAAGGGAAGGATATCGATTGGGCGACCGCTGAAGCTTTGGCATTCGGTAAGATTATATAACCCACGTCGTTTATAAACATCCCGATGAGTTATGTAAAAGGAGCTGTAGGATTGATCAAAAAAATTACCGTGGCTCTTTAATGCAAAAAGTAACTAAAGGAACTAAAGCGTATTTTACTCGATTAAAGTCTGATACTCCCTCTAGCTCCATCAAGGGTGGGAGAAGATATTTGATTATTCACCTCAATGAAAAGGGTTGACAATGTAGAGATGTTTCTATCCACGGAGAATTTCTGAAAAGGAAACCCAAACTGACAAATTAAGGAAAAAACTGACAAACTGGTAAACTGGTAAGGTTTTAGTCGGTAAAAAACTGACAAACTGGTAAAAAAATAAATTTCAAATCCTGTAGTCCACGCGAACCAAGTCGCGGGCACAGCTAGTCAATAATAAAAATAAATACTGCTAAATAGTAACTGCACATGGCTGAAAAGATGCACAACTACATACACTAGCTTTTATCGACAAGCGCTTCTGCCTTCACATTGAAGTCGAACACTTTTAGGACTACCCACTATGTGCTGTGTAGTCTAACATTTAAATAATGTCGCTAAATGATACAATTCAGATGTAACAGACCATGACAGTGTAATAAACAACAATTGCAATAGCTTAAAGCCTTCGAAGCCAATGTTTTTTCTAATTAAAAGTGTCACTATCGTACAACAAAGGCGGCACTAATTCACAGAGACACTAAGTCATTACTGTGTAGAACAGAAACCTCAAGAGATTACAGTTACACAGTCCATTTAATTGAAATTGTGTAGCTTTTCAGTTAAATGAAATCCCGTTTGTTCGAAATGTGGCTATCTGTCTCAAATAAGGTTAAGCTTACATCTTCCAATGTTAGTTTTGTCACTCTCTTTTGTTGCTTTAATTAATGTTTGATTACAAATAGGCTCAAATATATCTAGCTTTCTTCATAGATTTATACGAGCATTGCTGCTAAAATTTCACAAAGATTTTGCAAATTTTCTAATACATTTACCATCTTTTCCATGAATTTACCCGCGTACATAAAATATAGCCTAGTTCACTCAGGAATAAACCATCTTTCTATCAGTAAAAAAAAACCGGCCAAGTGCGAGTCGGAATCTCCCATGGAGGGTTCCGTAGCAGTAAGTAACATAATATTAAAGTTCTTGTAGTTCGTTGTAACTTTTATCGATGTTTTAATATTTTTTTTTAAATTTATGACGTATTAAAAAAAACTACTTATTAGATCTCGTTCAAACTAATTTTCGTTGGTAGTTTGCATGGTAATGTACTTCATATATTTTTTTTAGTTTTGTCATTCTTTTATTTCAGAAGTTACAGGGGGGGGGGGGGGGGACATTTTACTACTTTAGAAGTGTCTCTCGTGTAAACTATTCAATTTAGAAAAAAAAATATATTAGAAACCTCTATATCATTTTTAAAGACCTATCCATAGATATGCCACACGTGTAGGTTTGATGAAAAAAAAATTTGAGTTTCAGTTCTAAGTATGGGGACTCCCAAAATTGATTGTTTTTTTTCCTATTTTTGTGTGAAAATCTTAATGCGGTTCACAGAATACATCTACTTACTAAGTTTCAACAGTATAGCTCTTATAGTTTCGAAAAAAATGGCTGTGACATACGGACGGACAGACAGACAGACATGACGAATCTATAAGGGTTCCGTTTTTTGCCATTTGGCTACGGAGCCCTAAAAATTAGCAATCGGACCGGTACTTTCAGAGTTTAACTCCTACAAACAAAAAACAAACTTTACCTCTTAATAATATTAATATAGACTAGCGGTTCCGACTTTTCTACTGTACGAAAACCTTCTTTTAATTAGAATAAAACTCAACCATCCGATTGCAGCGCCACCTACCGGGTGCAATTGTATTTTCAAACCGTTCTAGGACTAGTCAAATATACACACAAAGTTTCATCCAAATCGGTCAAGACGTTTCGGAAGAATAGGTGTTCACTGAAAGTTCCATAATTTATTTGTAATTTTACTATTTTTCAATAGGTTCTCTGCTAATGGAGGGTCGCCACGTTCGTCTGAGTGGTGAGGATGTCGGCAGAGGCACCTTCTCACATCGCCACGTGATGCTGGTGGACCAAGAGACTGAAGCCATCCATATACCTCTCAACCATATACATGAAAAGCAGAAGGGATTTCTAGAAGTAAGAAATAGTACATTTTGTTACATGTAGAGAAAGTTTCCAGCACTCGGTTCCATAACACAAAATATTAATATAAATATTTTTTAATATTAATTTTCGGACCTATAATAAAATGATAATATAAATGATGATGGAATTAAAAATATTATAAATCACATAATCATTATTATATTATGATAATGATGATGTGATTTATATTATTTTTAATTTATTTTTTTATATTGTAACATAATAATGAGCCTCTGCACGTATTGGTTTCGACTGTTAGTGCAGAGAGTACCTGTAATAAAATAAATAAACACCCTCGCCTATAGTTCGGGCGATGACAAATTTCCACGTGCATATAACGACATTTTTAGTGGGGACTGCACGATAATTAGCCTAATACGATAAACAATAAATTGTGGCACTTTTTCGCACTAGTGTGAAAAACAAAAAATTGCTTGTTTAGAAGCTGTGGGGATATGACCGGATTTTAAGAAAGTATATTGAAAAATTTGTGTATCTGCTATACGACATAGTAAAACTACGAATCTTCAAGATAGGATCATCTGCTATACTTAGGCTGCCCGGTGTACCGAAGCTCTACGAACCTTCACGATAGGATCATCTGCTACGCTTAGGCTACGCGGTGTAGCGAAGCTCTACGAATCTTCACGATAGGATCATCTACTACGCTCAGGCTACGCGGTGTAGCGAAGCTCTACGAATCTTCACAATAGTATCATCTGCTACGCTTACGCTACGCGGTGTAGCGAAGCTCTACGAATCTTCACGATAGTATCATCTGCTACGCTTAGGCTACGCGGTGTAGCGAAGCTCTACGAATCTTCACAATAGTATCATCTGCTACGCTTACGCTACGCGGTGTAGCGAAGCTCTACGAATCTTCACAATAGTATCATCTGCTACGCTTAAGCTACGCGGTGTAGCGAAGCTCTACGAATCTTCACAATAGTATCATCTGCTACGCTTAGGCTACGCGGTGTAGCGAAGCTCTACGAATCTTCACGATAGGATCATCTGCTACGCTCAGGCTACGCGGTGTAGCGAAGCTCTACGAATCTTCACAATAGTATCATCTGCTACGCTTACGCTACGCGGTGTAGCGAAGCTCTACGAATCTTCACGATAGTATCATCTGCTACGCTTAGGCTACGCGGTGTAGCGAAGCTCTACGAATCTTCACGATAGGATCATCTGCTACGTTTACGCTACGCGGTGTATTAAAGCTCTACGAATCTTCACGATAGGATCATCTGCTACGCTTAGGCTACACGGTGAAGCGAAGTTCTAAGAATCTTCTAGACAGGATCATCTGCTACGCTTAGACTACGCGGTGTAGCGAAGCTCTACGAATCTTCACGAAACGATCATCTGCTACGCTTAGGCTACGCGGTGAAGCGAAGTTCTAAGAATCTTCTAGACAGGATCATTTGCTACGCTTAGGCTACGCGGTGTAGCGAAGCTCTACGAATCTTCACGATACGATCATCTGCTACGTTCAGGCTACGCGGTGTAGCGAAGCTAAGTTATCTACTATGCATAAGCTACCCGGCATGACGATTCTCTTCAAATCTTCTCGCTTGAATCATTTGTCCCACTTACGCTACGCGGCAAAGTACAGCTTTAAATGTTTCCTGTGGGGTGATAGTCCAATAGAAACTTTTGTAAATATTTACCGATGTTTGTGTTTTGTTTGCCGCTACCGATGAATACGGTTATATACCGCTAGCTCTACAGCTACGCGTCGCCGCGTCGTAACAAAACACTTCTATCCTCCCCGTACGTAGCCAAAACATACCTTATTTAGTTTAGATAACATATTTCAAAAGTTTTTATTGTCTTGCTAGTTTTTTTTCTCCACTAAAGAAAAATGGTCATACACGAAATTAGATGAAATAATTTCAGGCCTTTGGATTTTATTATTTATTTACTTAGACTTTAAGTACCTACTGGTAAAAAACACTAACTTTTTTTTAAATGATATAAACCAGTGCTTGACTGCGGTCCCACCTGATGGTAAGCAGTGATGCAATCGTACAAAAATCCTACAAAGCTTTACCTACAACTTATAATAGAATAGAATAGAATAGAATAGAATAGAATAGAATAGAATAGAATAGAATAGAATAGAATAGAATAGAATAGAATAGAATAGAATAGAATAAAATAAAATAGAAAAACTTTTATATATGCCTTTGTACAAGTTACTGTAGCACAAATACTGAGCTGAGCTATTTTCTACCAGTTCAATATGTGTTCCTAGGCAGCATAATGTCACGTCAGTATTGGTCTCCACTATCTTAGGCATTGCATTGGTTTCAACAATGCAAGCTATAGATTATTGGATTTATGATCAATGTATAGAAGAAAGACTTTTACTGAATCCGACACGACTAAACTGTCCGACTATGAAGCCATATCGAACAGATTATAATTCGTTGCCCTCTACGCATAAGGGTGTAATATAGGGTGACGTAACCTACGACAAGCTTATTATTTGCGGTTGGTACAGTAATCAAGTCTAGGGATCGGACCGCAAAATTAGGTTTGTTTTAAATTGTATATAGTTACTTTTCCGGGAAAAAGTACCCAGTGTTGTGCCCAGGATACTAAGGAATAATTATACCTTTCATCGTAATCGATCCGGTAGTTTTTGCGTGATGCCTGAACAAACAGACAGACAGATAAAAAAAAAATTAATCACATTTTTGGGTTCGGTGTCGGTCTAGTACTGCAAGTACCATTTATTTTTTATATTATAATTCATTGCCCTCTACGCATAAGGGTGTAATGAAAAGTCCCTTGTTAAGGAGAGTAATTTTTGTAATTGTTTATGATATAAGTAATTTGTTTTTATATTATGTACATAATCGATAATCAGTTTAAGTTCACAGTACCAGACTCTGGATGTAACGAGAAAAAATATGTTACGTCTTTATGCATAGGACGCATCGATATCATCATCATCATTTGAGCCGAAAGACGTCCACTGTTGGATACAGGCTTCCCACAAGTGTCGCCATAACGACCGGTTATTGGTTCACTTTGTGAGAGACCTTCCACGGCTGCATCTTCCCATACATGGTCCCCACTTCAGAATCTTTTGTCTCTATCGAACATTTGTTCGGCGAGCAATGTGCCCTGCCCACTCCCACTTTCTTTTCCCAACAGATTTTAATTTAGGAGAACAACAACAAACAACATTGTAACCTTTATGGGGAAGAAAATTTGGAAGGACTCGGGGGAGGCCTTTGCCCAGCAGTGGTTACATGATTAAGATACTTTTATTTACAATGAATGCTACATGCTCTTTGACTTCAGGTAGAACTATACTGCGCACACGTCGCCACATACGCCGATCTGTAGCTCAATTCACGTAATCAAAACAGTAACGATATCGTAGCGATTTAGTCGCTTAGACCATTTCTGTATTCACATCCATCAATCGAGTTTGAACGACACCAATTTTAAAGTCGTTTCAAATACGTCGATTAAAAAAAAAAAAATCTGTATTGCATTATCCTGGCAGAATACTTATTAACCTTTCAATCGTGTAAATTACAGACACAATAGAAAGACAATAGGTGCGCGAACGCCGGCGTTTGCTTGAGGTTTAATGAATTAATGTAACTGGAACTAAGTCGATAGATCGTGAATACCGCTTTTGGATAGGACTTCGATCGAACTACAATAAAACTTCAACGATATTTGGCTTGTTTGATTTTACGTGAATCAGGCTACTGGGCGCGTCGGTCTCCATACTTTATATATGGAAACTAGACTTGTAGAACTAGACTTGATCCACGCTACGCGACGTCGTTCTACGTACAAATCAGGCGTGTTACACGTGTGCATCGGTCTAATGCAGTTCTAGCTTTATTCTTGTGAAAACAATATATAAAAAAAAACAACTAAGTACTTTATGCAAACCTACTTATTCCCGTCGGCTAGTATAAATAGACCCAGCACAATACCTTGTTATCATACAAATGCACGTCCCGTTCCAGGTGGCCAATTCGATTTTATCTGAAGAGGCAGTCCTCGGCTTCGAGTACGGCATGGCGTATGACTCTCCGGATAATCTGTGCCTTTGGGAGGCCCAGTTCGGAGACTTCTATAACGGGGCGCAGATTATTGTGGATGCTTTCATCGCTTCTGGTGAATGTAAGTATTTTTAATCGTTATATTATGTTTTTTATGACTTACTATCTTTTGCCCGGGACTTCGACCGCGTACATTAAATATAGCCTATGTCACTCAGGAATAAAGCAGCTTTATATAATACATAATATAATATTTCACAATCATCACACAACGCCGTCTAGTCCCAAGCTAAGCAGAGCTTGTGTTATGGGTACTAGACAACTGATAAACATACTTATATATTTGCAAATACATACATATTATAGATAAATTACACCCAGACGCATAACAAATGATCGTGCTCATCACACAAACATTTGTCCTGGAAATCGAACCCACGACCTCCGGCATAGCAGTCAGGGTCACTAACCACTACACCAACAGGCCTGTGGCTTTCTATCGGTGAAAAAAATTTAGCAATCGGACCAGTACTACCAGAAATTACCTCCTACAAACAAACAAAACAATCTTCACCTCTTTATTGTATTAGTGTAGATTACTTAGTAGTATGCCCGTGTTATCATGGCTGCGGTGCAGCGATAAGCGAAGCGAATTGGTCGCGAAGATAATCAGATACAATTTAAATGTAAGCTGCATTTTGTGATTAGGCAAGAAGGAATGGTGGCAGCTAAGATAAAAGACTTACTATCCTAGTTTGGATGACAGAAAACACGCGATTTACTGCATGCACTAACACATAGCTTAATAACAGCAAGGATCAGTCGATTTGATATTTTTGCGTGAACTTCTACGGTGCGGTGATATACTTTATATTAATGATGTCTAAAGTAGCGATTTTGCTCGTCCTATATCGGATCGCTTCGCTACCGCAATTGCCTCACCCACGTACAAAGCCACATTATCGAAACATATTTTACACAACAGCTACATTAATTTATAAAAATAAGAAATGTTTTTTCTATAAAATATCAGTGTGCTAAGGAGTCTAGAATATCTTTTACGATCTAAAATGAGCTGTAAAAAAGTTTGAGCTAACTATCCCAATTAAAAACAAAAGTTTCTACGACCATTTCAATAATATACGCAAAAAAGTTCAAAAGTTTTCCAACGTAATTCTCTCGATAAAAAATATCGGAATATTTTTTTTAATAACATTTTTGCAGTCAACTCTTTTGTGCTAGTCGTTGTCACAACTAAAGCGTATAAAATAAACTTTCAATTCATCGATTTTAATGTTTTCTTCAGCTGTCGTCTCGTCCCTGATGGATTGAAATTCTGGGAGAAATCATAAAAATTCGTTGTGCTTTGACGAATGAACGTGAATTTTGAAGATAAATGTTTTCATATCAATCATGAAAGTTAAGACTTTAGAAGCATGGACTGGACCCTGTATCGTATCAGTAGCCATGTTTCTCTTTTAGAGTTTCGTACATAAGTCGGCAGAAACGGTACCCTTATACTTATAGTTACAGAGATCACTTTGTTTGTCCGTCTGTCAATACCATTATTTGAGGAACGCGCGGAACTCGGTTGCTTTACATTTAAAAAACCGGCCAAGAGCATGTCGGGCCACGCTCAGTGTAGTGTTCCGTAGTTTCCCGTCCGTCACAAATTCACAATAAGTGTACCCACTTATGAGGTTAGAAAAATGCCTGCATATACGATTATACTACAAACTTAGTCCAGAAATTATTTTGTAGAACACTTTTGTCTTTTTTGTACAAAAATTGTTCTTTCCATCAAGTTCAAAATAATTTTCCTAGAAAGTCCTTATAAATTTTTACTTTTCAGATTTTTTTCATATTTTCTAAACTTATGGTTCAAATGTTAGAGGGGGGGACACATTGTTTTTTACTTTTGGAGCGATTATTTCCGAAATTATTGACATTATCAAAAAATGATTTTAGTAAACCCCTATTCATTTTTAAATACCCATCCAACAATATATCACACGTTAGGGTTGAAATTAAAAAAAAAATCACTTCCTACTTTACATATAGGGGGGCTACCCTAATAAAACATTTTTTTCCAATTTTTATTTGACCACTTTGTCGGCGTGATTGATATACATAATTACATATTGATACCAAATTTCAGCTTTCTAGTGCTAACGGTCACAGAGATTAAGCGAGGACGGACAGACAGACAGACAGACATGGCGAACTAGTTGACTTCGGAACCCTAAAAAGGGAGAGAGATTTATGGGAATGTTACGAGCCAAAAATGTGTGCGAGGGATGCGGGCGAGGAATGTGTGCTTTTAGAAGTGCAAAGCTGAAAAGAGTCCACTACGCATACTTGTACCACTTAGTTACATATCGTTGCAAAGCTTCGCTACGTGTCCTCGCGCCGCCTCGCTACCTAGCCCCATCTCTACTGGAAAAGCATCGTAATTCATAGAAATTTACTGTTGGCGGTCCGACTTTGGATATTATGACTGTTGAAGTTTATGCTCAATGCACATTGCGCTGGCACGAATATTTATAAACGAATACGAAACGACATGCTCGTTTTGTAATGCGTTTCTAGTTGTTGCCAGTGTAGACGAAAACTGTCGCGTGTATTTCCTCCTCCTTTTTAGGATTCAGTCTTCTCGTTATTTGTATGCACTATATCCACCCTTACGTAGTTGAAATCTCTACGGTCTGGACTAAGCGCTTCGTCTCGTCGTTTATACCGCGTACATCGAAGGACTGGAACAATTTGCCTGCTGCGGTCTTCCCGTCCAATTAATTGGACGGGAACTCACTCTAGAGTAAGTAGGCTCTTAATAAACTAGTGCGCCTCACGATCAACGATTTCATCACTGCTTACCATCAGTTAGGACCGCAATAAAGCACTAGTTTATATATTAGATAAAAAAAGACTGTAAAAGAGACTGACCCCTGAATTTGTTTCGGTGTTTTTTCTCAGACTAGTCAGCTAGGAAACACTGGCCTCATCTAGTTTAAACTGACGAAAAAAAGTAATTGACGTGTAAGTGTTTTTTTTTTTAAACCTTTATGTAAAAATAAATATCATTAATCTTTTATCATAGTCGACAAAAACGGAACCCATATAGGATCACTTTGTTGTCCGTCTAATCGGCTGTCAAGACCCTCTTTCTCTGGAATGTGTGGAGGTATTAAGCTGAAATTAATAACAAATATTTAGGCCTGTTACCCCTTGAACGCAACGCAATCTAAAAATAAGGCCGTTTATGCTTCCTTTATGGAGCATATTTTGACCTCCTCCTTACGTCATACTCCTCATTGCTGAGGGTCGTGACCTTACTTCATCACTTTCATTCGAATGATATTCCTCCATCTGTTTCTGTCCCTGGCGAGGTGAAGGGCATTGTATTTTGACACTCGTAAGGAAATTCCGGAAATTCCCGTTGACCTAGAATCCTTTTTATTTTTTCTTCGATGGGTAAAAATCATCCAAATGACATTACTTACTGACTAAAAAATGCCCGTTCTTTCTTGCCTTTCATACCGGGGCTGAGCTACCTTTCAGAGCTAACCCTGGCCCCAGTAGTGACCTAGAATCCTGAAATTTGCCAAGACGTTTCTCATAGTACAATGGAAGGGAAAAGTTTGAATAACGTAAAGTATAGTTACATCTCAAAATAATTAAGGTAGAACTACATTGCACACACGTCGATCTGGACGCGTCAGTTTCCATACATTTTATATAACTAGACTTGTAGAGCTACACTAGATCCTCGCCACACGACGTCGTCTGTCGTCACGCGTCGTTGTTCTGCGCACAAATCAGGCGTGTTACACTTACATGTGTGCGTCAGTCTAATGTAGCTTTAGTTTTGCAATCCACGAACATTCATTTGGGAATCGTAACGTTTACATAGATAAGTGTGTTTGGAAACCTCAGTGCTTTTTTTTATGGTGGGAAAAATCATCCAATGACAACCCTCGCTCCTGGGCGGAGCGGGAGATAGTGTCAGACTCTTACTGACTAAAAGCCCACCCCGTTTATTCGTGCCTTTCGTACCGGGACTGAGCTTCCTTTTTCGGATAACCCTGGCCCCAGTAGGCTTCGACCCGGCTGGGCCCCTGCTGTTGCTGACAGCTCCTTGATTTGAAATTGGTTTGAAAGTTCAAGAACGTGTGTACAGATTTCATTTTACTTATCCTATTCATTTAATTTTCTGCTCAGCCAAATGGGTCCGCAGCAACGGCCTGGTGATGCTGCTCCCCCACGGGTACGACGGCGCCGCGTCTGAACACTCCTCCTGCAGGATGGAGAGGTTCCTGCAACTCACTGACAGCAAGGAGACAGCTCCTGACTCCGAGAACGTCTGCCTACATGTGGCTAATCCTACTACACCGGCGCAGTACTTCCATTTACTGAGAAGACAGGTGGGATCAGATATTTAATAACTTCTGTACAATAGCGCGTAAACCCAGTGGTGGATTAGCTATGCAGCAAGATTAGCAAATGCTACAGGCCTCGAGCATTTGAGGACCCTGCGCTTTCGGGCATCCTGCTCCTAATTTACTTTTGGGGGAAAGTCTAAAGTAAATTGAGTATCCAAGTAAGTCTACAAAATAATAGATCTCTTAGAATTCTTCTATTATCGTACTTTTCACGCAACCAATCTTAAAATCCAACAGGTATTTGTCAAGTGTACACAGGTGGCCTGGTTTAATTTGCTACAGGATCACGCTGCCTTAATCCGCCACTGCGTCAATCGGAACAACTGCCATGCAGGCTGCGTAATCTGATGGCATCCTATTCTCATATCTCATCTCAATTCTCATCCAGCTGAGACACTTAACTCAGCTGAATGAGAGGCCTATGTCTAGCAGTGAACTGCTGTAAGCTGAAGACGCTGATAACTTCTTTTGTATTAGCAAGAAGAACATTATGGAAATGAGTGTTTACGATGCATAGCCCATGTTCTCGTAGAGACTTGAAACCAGCTACTCCTCAAAATCATCATCATTTCAGCCGAAATACGTCCACTGTTAGACATCCTCCTCCTTAGTCGTTCACTTTTGACAGAGTGGTCGTGGTTGATAATGTTGCATTTTCATTTGGCGAGTGAGGCCCTCGCGATGCGTCTCCATTTGTCCCGGTTTACGGCGTCTCGAGAACTCTGAACTAAGGAGGTTTCTGTTAGACATAGACCTCCCTCAAATGTCGCCACAACGAACGGTCCTGTCCGTCTCTCATCCATCGTATTCCCGCGACCCCATACTTGATAACTTTAATACAGTTAATTTTAGTGCCAGCGCCCATTAGATGTTATATCATACGTTAGTACGTTACTCAATCATCGCCTTCTAAGATTAATATATGAAGCCAAGCTGAAGCCTACTAACACCTGTGCTATTAGTTACAAATAATTTAGTTAATTACTGAGATTCTCTATTCTAATTAATCCTATATTCTCAAGGTTTTGATCCCTATTTTAATCCTAATTCAAATGTTAATTTAAGACTTAGGTATATACTTTATTGTAAAATTAAATAGTAGGTAACGTTTGCAAAATTAGGTATTTATAAACATCTAAAGTTATAAATAATTTAAGTTAATACTCGTAGGTACGAATATATATAACGTTGCCAAAGCTTTGAAATGGATCTCTTCTTGATATGGCATAGTTAAACTATTTATTTGTCTCATATGAGTAATTATCAGACTGTGGCGGCGCGCGCCCGATATTAATTTGTCACGTACGAGTATTTTAATAAACTGAGACATTGAAATGGTTTTAGAAAGCTATCAATCAGTCAATCATTTATTTGCTATAAATATGGTACAGGAGTTGTTACAGTGACAGTTATAGACCGAGACATATTTCACCCAAGTTACAGGTATGCAAATATTTAAAAAAATAGAATTTATACATACATGAATTAATAAAATTGATTAACATATAATTGAAGTTTACAAAATTGATTACATAACAATGTCAAAATAGATGAAAATTAAACATGAAATAATTTTATGCATCCTTAAAAAAATTGTTAGTCATTAAGGTGGTCCTACAAGGTGCACCGATGACCTGGTAAGGTTGCGGGAATCCGATGGATGCGAAACGCACAGGACCGCTCATTGTGACGACACTTGGGGGAGGCCTATGTCCAACAGAGGACGTCTTTCGGCTGAAACGATGATGATGATGAAGTTTTTAAATCCTCCCCTATACTTTTGTGTGTATAAAGATTAAAACTAACTAAATATATTTAACGACACTCACAAAGAACTAACCACTAGAACCGAAAACAGCATACAATCACTCATTTCTAGTGCCAAAGTAACCAAACACATACGTAAACTAGTCAAAGAAGAAACTTCAATGTCTCCAAAAGTATCAAAGTAGGAACAATAACCAAACAAGAGGCTCCGGCTTAGTGGATCTGAATTTACTTCATTTACTTGAGTCTCTCCGTAATTGAACGTCTTCTTTAGATGGCTGTTGTGTGCCTAAACAAAGTAGGATAGTGTTGTCAAGCAGGATGTTTTGAGTAGTAGTATGAGCTGCGTGAATATTTAGTTGGTAAAAGTCTGACTCGAACGGGAGAAGTTATTTAATGATTAATTCCAACCTCAAAAAAAGGTACCGGGTAAAATGGGGTGAATAGAGACAAAACCTTGGTTTGGTTTTTCACTTTGATACTCGTACCATATATCCGCCTCTAACAAAGCATCGATTTTTAAAATAACAATTCATTAATAAATTGATATAGTTAAATGATGCAAAAAAATTAAAATATCGAGAAAATACCCTTTAAAGTTTTGTCTCTATTCACCCCTAAGTCTCTATTCACCCCATTTTACGGTAACGGTTATCCAGTTACCTTTTTACTCACTATCTAGTTACGAACTAAATATATCTATAATCTTTTAGAGAGGAGGCCTAAGCCCTCCTCTTTAGGAGAGGAAATGGGCCGTAAGCAAACCATAGTCACACGTTATTAAAGGGTTTCGGTTAGGGCCCGATCTAGCTTAGTACCCGCTCCGGGCAAAGATAATTTTCGCCGCCCTTTACATACACAAACTATTTAAGTCATTAGTCTTCAGTCTTATAGCGGCTGTACACTCTCGCCCGAGTGCACTTCCGCGAGTGTATAGATGGTAGCGCTCGCCTCACCTCGGGATCTCTCGGGGTGTCTCGGCTGCTCTCGCTCGCGTGGCGATTGCCCGAGTCAATAGGTCTCGGTAGGTCTCGCGAGGAGCGCCGAGCGCATTGCTGTACACTCTCGCGTACTTCAGCGCCACAGAGTACATTAATCTATATTCAGTGCAGCGAGCAACCGTACCGAACGCACATGTTACTACTTACTTACTACGACGCTCAACCAGCACCATGTGGAACAGCGAAAGTGAATTAAATTTCATTGAAATTTACCAAACAGAGCCAAACCAAATCTCACAAAGATATGAAAAAGTTGCATAACGCTTGAATCAAAATATCGGAAAAGACGGGATACCCTGTGGACGAGTTGAAGAAAAACAAAGATTCTTTGATGAAAACGTATAGGGGACACCTACGTAAAATTCAAAATTCTTTGATATCTGGTGCAGGGCTTGCGGTTAATTTCTAGTGCGTCCATCCTCTCGGCGGCCGTAACGGCAACTAAACCGACGAGAGTGTACATGGTCACCACGTCTCGGGCGAGGCGCCTCGGGCGAGACATAGCGTATGCTCTCGGGCGAAAGTGTACAGCCGCCATTAAATATTTCCACTATCCAACTTGAAGTAGGTTGAAAATTCTTGGCACATAAAATTCTCAACCTAACAACTTGGGTTTGGATGGCTACGTTGGAAGATACTCGTATGGAAGTCAACTTTGCCGCCCCTCATTTTTTGCCGCTTTGGCAAATGCCCGGCTTGCCTGATCCTGGTTTCGGTTGGTACCTATAACGTGTGGCTTTTCTTTTTGTTCTGTTTTTTTCAATTAATTTGTTTATTTTTCAGCATCCTGAAAATCTTGTTTCATACTTTTTCAGCGTCGTTTTTTTTTTGACGTAGTCTGGTTTAAGTTTTTTACTTTTTTTTAAATTTTTCTTTCTCTTGTTCCCAGGTTGCAAGGAATTACAGGAAGCCTTTAGTAGTAGTGGCCCCAAAAGTTCTTCTTCGATTAGGAGACGCTGTGTCACAATTGTCGGAGTTCGCGCCAGGAACACATTTCAAGAACGTTATTGGTATGTTTTTCTGCATTAAAACACTCAATACTTATTTTAGGGCAAGGTCGGCGCTCTGTTTGAGCAATTAGCTTCTATCGTTTCTTCGATTCTCGCTCGGACCAAATATTTGAATGGCCTACGTTTAGTTATACCTTTGTAAGTTTGTGTTTTGTGCATGTAATTTATATATTTCTGAACGTACTGTTACAAGGCCGACCCCGTTTTTCTTTTTAAAAAAGGCAATTATTCTTCTAAAACCACTTTAATAACCACAGACACAGATACATGAATTTAACACTTAATTTTGGCAATGTCTCTCTTAAGTGCTCCCTTAATTTGGGCACAATAGGTTACGCGACGACGTTCAGAATCTAACTAACTTAAAAATGCATATAATTTCCATGCATTAGGTAAAAGTGCAACATCAGCATATAAATAGTGGAAAAATACATTGATTCATAGTAAAAGCTGATTAAGGCTTTATTGCCTTGTAATAATGGTTATAACAGTACCCACGATACAGAGATATTTGATGATTTGTACCCAACAAAAAATACCCTAGATTCAGCCTTAACAGCTCTGACGGTAAATATTTTACCGTGAAGTGGGTATTACTAACCTTGATAACACTATGACATTTTGTTAAATAACTTTTCCTGGTATACTAAGTACCTACATTCTAGCAAGCGCTCTTACATTTTTACCCACTCCTCAGCGTCTCAATAACGCGAATAATGATGCCATCCCTTCATAGTAGATAAAACTGAACAAAAGCGACAAGATATAAGCAACGTAAGAAAAAAGTAAATACGACGAAACTGGGTGAAAAAGTAGGAAAATGTGCTTCTGTCCCGCAAATATTTTCTTATGGAAATATCTCGGATATAACCCTACTGCTAAACGTTCGCAGTTCAATATGTTACAAGCGAACAAACAAGTTGATTTATAAATGTTTTAGTAAATATAAGTAGGGACCAACCGAAGACCGAGTTTTCGGTTTCATTTACGACCAATAAAAGCTAGTTTCGATCGAGATATCGATTTCGGTAAAAAAGTAGCCAAATATTTGGCTCGACTGCAACTAGCGTTTAAACGTGTTATAATTTATGTTTAATTATCGATTTCGATTACAAGAAAATATATACATAATACACTTAAATATATGTATATATATATATTTAAGTATGCTTAACCTAACTATACACACTAAAGGCTACCGATTATCGATTTATTTAGTATTTGATGTAGATAGTTTTTACTACAGTTTAGCAATAATGAAATACTATTTCCATTTTTGATAGTTTTTCTGTTACCACGTCAGTTTCGGTTTTATTTACGGCCGAAACTAGAAGAGAAGCCGATAATTCGGCCACGATTACGGCACTAAACATATTTCGGTCGCTCACTAAAAATAAGAAACAATAGCTATAGAAGAAAAAATCAACTCATTTATTTTATTGTAATTCATACTTTCACTAGATGTTTTGTAAAAAATAAACTTCTGTGTCTGTTTGAATTTCCTTTTGTGGATCGAAATGAAGTCTTAATGACGACACGGTTGGCGCAGTGGTTAAGCTATTGGCTGCTGCGCTACCTGTCGCGGGATCGATTCTCGCACGGAACAAATACTTTATGGCCTACAGGTAGGTGTGTCTTGTGTATGTGAGTTGAAATGTTTGTAAACGCACACACTATGCCAGACTTATTCCTAATGCGGGATCAGACCATTTTTTAAAGGAAAAAAACGGAATAAGTGAACTCTGGCCGTCACGGGACGACCGGCAGATGTGAAACATCTATGTTAATATTACAATAAAATATGGAGTAAAATATAGGTACTCGTAGCTTACTAATAAAATACGTGAAAATCCGTTTAGTAATTTGATGACGATCATGAAATTACTGAAGGGATTACCACGTAGTTTTCTTCGTTGGACAAAGTGATTCTTGAGGGAGGTTTAAATTTTACATATAGGTATGTATGTTACATTACAGAAATGCTAAAAATTTCAAATATTAGAAACACCCGCGCGAAGCTGGAGCGAGTACTTTCCGTATAAATAACTTTTAACACAACATCATTCCTTCCCAGGTGACACTCTAGTCGACCCCTTAAAGGCTAAGCGAGTGATTCTGGTCTGCGGCAAACATTACTACGAGCTCCACAAGGAGAGAGTGCGAGCCAAGATCGATGACGTCGCCATCGTGAGGGTCGAGGCCCTCGCGCCGTTCCCTCTGCATGATCTGCAGACGGAGCTTGCGAGGTTCAAGAATGCTAGAAGTAAGTTGATTATCTTTTAATGAGGAATCGAATGCTGTAAAGGTACCAGTCGAGGTCGAGCAGTGGTGGCCGAGTGGTAACAGCCCCGACTTACGAGAGCTCGCGGGTACAAATCCAACCCAGCAGTACTTTGTGTAATTTATCTCATCACCACTACTCTCAAAACGGTGAAAGAAAACATCGTGAGGAAATCGGCATGTCCTAGTAACAAAAATTCGAAGACATATGACATCCACCAACACGCACTGGGCTTGCATGGTGGATTACGGCTCATCCCTCTCCAAGAGAGGAGGCTTGAGGCCTAACAGTGGGAACATTATAAGGCCGACTATGCTAAAGGTACCAGAAAGACCTCTTTGAACCCCCTTTGCAGGTAAGGCTACGTGCGTCCGGGCGCGTTTTTTATTTTTTATTTATGTTTCACTAGGTTTTTATAATTTTTGAAGATAGACCTTAATAGGCCTCCACGAACATCCGTGAAAAAAAAATTTCATAGAAAAACGCCTGAATGATCTTTTCCAAATTATTATCAAATGGGAGATTTTGTTCTAAATATAATAGAGGCCCTACCACGAACTCCTAACGCGATCCATTTGACGACCTAAACTGTATTGTTAAAGGGATTGAGCTATACAGGGTGTATAACTCCATCCCTCTTTCTCACTCACACGACTGACATTTTAATAAACACATCATAGTATAATAAATACTGGCACGAATCTTGAGCGCTGGCTTCAAGTTGCGCAGAAGTCAAATATTCGGTCTCTTTAGTGGTACGAAGTGAAACGCGGGGGCGGGAATATCAGTGTTTGGCTCGCCGCGCCGTCGTATCATAGACGTCACTCCTAATTTGTTCCCTGCGCTTGCTGCATGTATTTAACAACGACGACGTATGGAATGCGCAAAGCGATCCCCACTCAGACGCCGAGCGCTCAAGATTCGTGCCAGTACCTATACCTAATGCCTTAGTCAGTTTGTACTGTTAGCATAGCAAGCATAGTCGGCCATATAATGTTCCCACTGTTGGGACTCAGGCCTCCTCTCCAGTAAGGTTTTTACTGTTATTGCTTTGAAAACCAAATAACTTCAATACTAGGATAGTTTATTACTGAGAATGTTTGTTACAAAGTTTTAGATATAATCATGAATATTTATGCGCCCCCACATAATTTGTAACGAGTTTTGTTCACTTGTGCGTAATAATCTTCAAACTTTTACAGAATATATTTGGAGTCAAGAAGAACATCGGAACATGGGCGCCTGGAGTTTCGTGAAGCTACGGTTCGAGAACCTTCTAGGAAGAAAGGTAACACGAGTTTTGAACCTTTGAGGTCCTTCGGGGAATCAGGAATTAACATTAGACACGTGGAACATCATGTCGATTTTGGTTAAAATTATTTAATGATATAAACCAGTGCTTGACTGCGATCCCACCTGATGGTAAGCAGTGATGCAATCGTTGATGGTGAAGCGCACTAGTCTATTAAGAGCCTATTAACTCTAGCCTTAAACACCTAAAGTCCGCAGCAGGCAAATTGTTCCAGTCCTTCGATGTACACGGTATAAACGACGAAGCGAAACGCTTAGTCCGAACCGTAAAGTTTCAACAATGTAAGGGTGGATACTCGCCGTTCGACGGGTTGTTCGATGGTAGAAAGGAGATAACGGAATCAGATATGCAATTCCCGCGCACACTCTCCAAAATTCAATTTTTGCTACATTAATACGGAGAGATGGTACTCAAATGAAACTGGTAACTGATAATGCGACATTTTTATTATGTATCTAATACACATATTTTGGTGTAGATACTTTAGGATTCTGACACAGTATGCTTGCTTATTATAGTAGACTATAATAAGCAAACATACTATGTAAATCAATCTAGGTCACCGAAATTGGCTGGCGAATTGGCTTGGTATCAAAATTTAGAGAATTTTAGACATAGATCTCAAAATTTAGACCAGTGGTGGCCGATTGGTAACGGCCCTGACTTACGAGTTGTAGGCCGCGGGTTCAAACCCAGCCAAGCGCATTACTTTGTGTAATTTATTTCATCACCACTGCTCTCAAAGCGGTGAAGGAAAACATCGCGAGGAAACCGGCATGTCCTAGAACCAAAAATTCGAAGAAATGTGACATCCACCCACACTGGGCCCGCGTGGGTTGGATTGGATTACGGCCCCTTCCCTCTCCTAGAGAGGAGGCCTGAGTCCCAGCAGTGGGAACATTATAAGGCTGATTATGCTTATTATGCTTATGCACATTTTTTACGGTAGAAGAACTGAGCTGCGAGCATTTTTACAAGTTATGTTTTTGATGGCATAAACTATTGTTACTTACTTCTTGGCAGTAACGATCCCAAATATTCAGGCACAAAAACTTGAAACGATTCTTGATAGCGGTTAATATCGAATTTGTATGATCAAATGATATCATATAGATCCTAACCTCGTAAGATTTTATGATCGGAGACAGTTATATGAGATCCGAACATTTGGATACGATTCCATACATGATGCATGGCCGACTCGAACTACATTCGTCTTGCGAAGTGGATATATCCTGACTCGGCTAATTTATCTTCTGTTTTATTTTATCCCAAAATGCTGACGAAATGTTTTTAGGGTTCTGTAACTAAAAAGGAAAAAGCGATCACTATGTTGTCCGTCTGTCACGTTCCTTTATCTTGAGAACGAGTATAGGTATCGAGATGAAATTAAAACCATATAGGTACTTAAAATCATATACATATGTTCATATGTAAGTCTTGGGTCCCTTGAAGTTGTAAAAAATCAAAGTTCGGAGTTCTTCTTCTTCTTCCTGCCCTTGTCCCATCTTATTTGGGGTCAGCGCAACACGTTTTTTTCTTCCATTCTGTCCTGTCACTCGTCACGCTATCACTAACTTCTTTTCTTTCATATCACTTCTCACACAATCCATCCATAGAGTTAACGTAAAAAAAAAAAACCGAAAAAAGAATTCGACACTCTCAGGGGGAAAAAGTCATAGGGTACTTCCCGTTGACCTAGAATCCTGGTCATGAAGCAAGCTCTCATAGCAGAAGTATAGGAAAAAATCTGAAAACCGTAAATGTCTAGTTACGTCACAAAAAAAAAATGGAGTAATCTCCGTAACTTAATTCAGGATTTGAACTCGCATTACCCTGGTCTTTTATACTCGTATGGTAATTAAATACTTATTTCTTGTTTTCAGTTGGTGTACGCTGGTAGGGCCGAGGCGCCGACTCCTGCTGTAGGCGCCTCCGTGCTGCACCGAGCCGAAGTCGAACACATACTGAAAGAGCCGCTTTACAACATCAAATAATAATTATACCTACCAACCTGTAATTATCCCAATGGTGGGCAAAAGCCTCTTCTCATACAGAGCAGGGCCGCTGTCTCGTTTTCGAATTTATAAAAGAAAAAGGCCTCGTTGATGCGCCTTCACCCACGTCTATATTTTTCCACGCTACGCCTCTGTCCGGGACCTTTAGGGCCTGTGCACACCGCGTGTTTTAAACGCGCCGTTAACGCGCGTTTGTAGCGAAACAGAAGCGATACGCACGCAAGTCAGACGCAGCCTGTAGACCTTTGCACACCTGTATAAATTCAAATACGCGTTTGTTTCGATACAAACGACAAAAAACTGCTTTGTAGGATAAAAGCGCGCCGTCGACGCGCGTTTCTAAAACACGCGTCGACGGCGCATTTTAAAAACGTGGTGTGCACAGGCCCTTAGAAGGTATACGAGGGGCCGAAGCCCACAGGCTAAGGCCACTTAGATAATTTTACTGGAACGTGATACCAACCGACGCTTATGTCTATACGCACTATATAATAAATAAATAGGTACTTGAATTTAAAATTAAAATAATATCCTAAAAATTAGGGAGTACATGAACCATGCAACAGCGGTTCAGGAACTGACAGTAGACACGTTCGGCAAAAGCGCTCAGGGATACTATTGCGGCTGGCCCGCACCCTGTGCACCAGGGATGTGTGGCGGTGACCAGGGATGGGATGTATGGTGTGAGGGATGACGCATGAATGTGTGGAAACAATCCAGACGCGCCTGCGCAAACATCCCCGATGCGCTACAGAAGCGAAGCAGCCAGCTATGCTTTTGCACACAGGGACAACTCTCATTTGATAGGAAACTAAAAATGGGGTGAATAGAGACAAAACTTTAAAGGGTATTTTCTCGATATTTGAATATTTTTTGCAGCATTTAACTATATCAATTTATTAATGAATTGTTATTATAAAAAATAGATGCTTTGTTAGAGGCCGATATTATGGTATCAAAGTGAAAAACCAATCCAAAGTGTTGTCTCTATTTACCCTATTTTACGTTATTTGCGACTGATGATGACTTATGGCGGATTTGACAACAAAACATTTTATACTAAACTAACACGAACTATGTGAACAAAAAATTTTTGTTCACATAGTTCTTGGTCATTCAGTCTTGGTATTTTTGTCAAAAAATAAAGTCAACCATTAAATACAAGGTGTAAGAGACCAATCTCCGCAAACTTTAAGGGCTTGCTCAGTAAACGAAACTGAACAACCTTCCACAAGTATATTTTTCGGAAACGAAAAAAAAATCGACCTCTCCATAGAAACTATCCAATCAAGTTCATAATTTTGTATGAAGGCACCGATTTTTTTTACGTTAAGTTAGCGGGGACCTGTCCCTTACTTACTCCCTGTGTAAGTGCATTTTACACCTTGTTTATGGGCATTTTACACTGCATTTACAAATAAATAACTACCGAATTATGTTATAGGATAAAGTGGTATTGTAAAAATTGTATTTATTTTTAAATTAACGTATTAAATAAATGATTCTCTTGCTTTAAGTTTGTTTCTATAAATCTTAGAATACTATACCTTTTTCCTACTACACAAGCTAAATTTGAAACAAATGTGTTTTAAGGTAAGGTAGTATACTTCACGAGCACTAATTCGAGTCTGAACTGAGTAATGTGACTAAGTTCAATAAAATGGAATGTCCGAATTTAGCGGATAATGATATTTGAAGGAAAAGGTTCCTTTATTAAAAAATACTCCCATTTACTAAAACTAAAATGGACTAAAAAAAAAATACGTCATCTAGTCAGAGAACATGGCCATTTTCACTTTTATTCTAATGGTAATTTTAACAAATACCTATATATTTTAATTTTTTTACTACCAATCAACACTCAGCAGCTATTAACGCGTACCAAAGTAATAATAATAAGTATTTATTTCACAGAAACATAGCACTTTACAGTGTATTAATTGTATACCTATCATCATCATCATTTCAGCCGATACACGTCCACTGTTGGACATAGGCCTCCCCCAAGCGTCGCCATATTGTTTTACCATATTGTTTTTAAAATGTCACACCCATATTTCAGGTACATATCAAGGTACACGAAAAAGAAACACAGCTTTATCAATATATCATTCTCTTTTAAAGTTTGTAATAAAAACATGACTCAATAAAAACTAAACACAAAAAATCCTTATTGTCTGTACCTATGTTTGCGATAAATTTTAAAACAGATTTTCATGCAGTTTTTACCAAGAGACGAGAGTGGTTCATTAGGAAGGTTTAGATCTATCTTATACTTATATGTATACCTATATACACCGTTAAATTTTGATCGTTTTAATCCTGTGCAGAATTGATCCGGTACATGAAACACTATCAATTAGTAAAGATAAATATATTAAAAAATAGAGTCGGCGTTGCGTTCAAACTACCTACAGGTCATTGGACTCGCTTAGCTGACGTTTTCTTAAATAAATTAATTTCGTACATGCGTAAATTAACACGAGTTAAAAAAGGGTACTTTATTTTTAATTTTATTTTAATTTTAAAACGACCAAAATTTAACGGGGTGTATAAAAATCAATGCCACTTTTCGTTGTAATTTTATAAGTTAAGAACGGGCTCACCTATCCCAACCAAATGTTTAGGCTTTGTTCGGACTATTTAGTAGATGGTTTATGTGAAGTTTGGTAGGGTATAGATTAGTGTAGATTAGAGTAGTGTACACTAGGGTATAGTAGGGCAGAGTAGGGAAGAGCGGGGCGAAGGCCGCGCAGGGAAAAGCTAGTTATAGTATAGAAAATCCGTGGATGTCAAGAATTTGTAACATTCATGCAAAGCTGAGGCAGATCGCTAGTACGTACCTAACTAATAAAAAGAAAAAATAAACCAGTGGCCCAATTCCCCCGACTTTTCGCATATTACGCGAGAGCTAAACCCGTTAGCTACAAGGACATCCTATAATGAAATATATTACCCGTCTTATGACCTGCAGAGGTGAACAGACTAGCTGGATACGAGCCAAGAGTCATGCCATAACCACTCTGAAAGTAGGACGTGAGGACATGAGATCTCTCCTTCCTCCCTCGACGAACGGGGGACAGAATTAGGAATGTTCAAATATTCTAGCTAGTTTCCAAACAGGGTTAACTAGATTAGTTTTCGAAATTTCTGTAGTTTGATGTGGTTTATGTTGTACACCTACTTGTACGCACGAATTGTTAGAAGTTTTAAACTGTAATTTATATAGGTACATACTAGTTGATGACAGCGGATTCGCCCGCGTGATAATACAAAATTATCGCAAGGGAACGCAAAGGGCGACTGAAGGACACAGGTGAGTTTTAGTCAGTAATAGTCTGACGCTCTCTCGCCTCTCGCCATAAACCGAAAACATTCATTTGATAATTTCCGATCTCAAAAAAAGGTCCAACAGATCTCATTTCTAATTTATTTTTCAGGACACGATATTTTGTTCTACTCGTAGATTGCCTACTATAATGGTTCTACAAAATTCTAAAAACATTGACCTTATTTTAAGTCACATACACTTACACTTACACATTCCTACAGCCGCTCTTGCGTTTTCATTCATTGGATTATCAGGATGGCAACAAGCCGGTTTTCTTTTAAGGTGAAGGCACGTGAGCATATTCGCAAGATGTTGGTAGAATCATTACCGAGCTAATTGGTTGGATTTGTTTTTTCACAACAGCATTATTTTTGTTATATGTATGTATCTAAGTATGTATTTACTATTGTATATATTTGTTTCTCTTCTGTTTTGTCTATTTATTAAGTTGCACCTGCCATGTTTTGTTTCTGCACCACCCTAAGGTCGACTGGCAGATAATGCTTAGGGCATTAAGTCCGCCTTTGTACTGTTTTTTGTGCATAAAGCTTTAAATAAATAAATAAATTAGCCTATAAACATCCTATACAATAGCGCTTCCCTGATGTAGAATCATGAAATGTTACTCAAGCCCCGAGAATGAGAAAGCAACATAAGGGTGATTGTTTTACCTAGTTTTACTAGCTTGGGTCAGCGTAGGTGTGAATAGAGCCAAGCAGAAGAGATAATGGTGTAGTAAAACAAATAGTTTTAGAAGTGTTTATGTCGAAAGACAGAAGAAGTGGATTTGTCAAATGTAAGACTGAACTTGAAAATGTAATCACTCTGACTGGGACAAGACAAATCTTGATTGAACATAAGCTTGTTTATTTTAGCGTATGGACTAGCATGAGTTAAGTTTTAAATCGTAATATTATATAGACTTGTAGAGAATACTAGAACGAGCGAAGCGATAACATATTCCCAATAGTATGTACCACCAAAGCCTTTGTTAAATCAATATGTTCTTGCTACCGTTGCTAACGTTACTGAAGCTGTTTACTTGCTGAAACAAAAACCCTGAAAAAATGGCTGGAAAACCGAAAAAAGACGAAGATGATGGTGACAGCAAAAAAGAAGAAAAGAAAACTAAGAAGAAAGGGAAGAACAAGGGCAAATGTAACGTGGACATGCTGACTGATGCGGCGATGGACAATGTTTACTACGCGTGTCATAACGTACAGGAGCTGTTGGCGGCGAGGGGCTTCCATCCACCTGACTTTGTTAAGAAGAAGAAGAAGCGATAATAGAAGAAGAAATGTTCCAAGTGGTTTAAGAAGAATTTGTTATAGTGATGTACTACTAGGTACGACGTTTCTGACTGTATGTAAGCTGTATGAAGTGAATATCTTAAAAATATTCACAAAGCCTCGTCAGCAGCATTGTCTAAACCAAGAATATCACCAGTTAGGCGATTATCACACTGCCACGCACCCCGCAGCGTAGTGCATGAATTCGTGTCTTAACGTTGCATGTAAG
The DNA here is from genome assembly GCA_929112965.1 of Mythimna albipuncta. Taxonomy (NCBI): domain Eukaryota; kingdom Metazoa; phylum Arthropoda; class Insecta; order Lepidoptera; family Noctuidae; genus Mythimna; species Mythimna albipuncta. Next base: position 19,080,078 of record OV815969.1, read on the forward strand.
TATCTCCGTTTGTATACAAAACACGCACAGTCCAACACACTGAAAATGCATCCACTCGCGTTCATGCAAATCACTCACCTACATGCGGAGAAACGCACTCACGCGCGTGGGTGCGGGGCGACACACAAGGTATGCCACACTGAGTCTCGTAGTACCGTGCGTGATTTTGTAATGAAATGAGTGCGTGCCTGCGTGAATTTACAAAACGCACCTACGCGCGTGAGTGTGTAAAAAACCTGCACGATGATGCAGATCTGCACTCCCGCAAGTACGTGCGTAAGTGCGTGTTCACGCGCTACGCTGCGTGGTGCGTGGTAGTGTGATAACCGCCTTAATCTCGCTGCTACACTTAGGGTGAATTGCACCATTTAACTATAACGATAACAAAGCCGTTAACAGTTGTCAAATCGTCGAATTGACCAATAGGCGGCCGTTTCACGGCTGGTTTGGTTATCGTTATAGTTAAATGGTGCACACCCTTAGATCATGAAGTATAGAAACTGATGCTGTTGACGTTTATACCACGAAATTGTCTTGCCCAAATGGAGACTAGCTAAGACTAGCAAGTCATTCTTAGTTAACAGCATTCGCTTTTATAATAAGCTGCCAAAGGCGGTAACAGAACTTAGTGAGGGAAAATTCAAAAGTCATATCAAGCGTGTCCTAACCGAAAAAGCATATTACAAGGTTAAAGACTATGTCGAGGACACGCTTGTTTGGCAATGACTACCTCTGCACATGTGGCCCCCTGGTAAATCATCAATATTTTGTCTATTAACTGCTCCACCTTTGTTTTAATAATTGTATATACATTTTTTTTTTCTCTGACACATTGCTTTTGCAATATTTTTATTTTTATTTCAACTGTCATAAATTTGTTAGTAATTTATTTTGTTAATATTTTATTGATAGTTGTAATTATTATATTATTCCTGTTTTTTTTTATATATATATATAGCCTCTTTTTGTATTGTAAATGTGAGAACACTGTATACTCCACGAACTCTTAGACTACTTCCTATTACGACTTACTTTGTTTTTTACTGAGAAAATTTTGATTGTGCTTTTGTGTACAATATTTGACTGGTCTACACTGTTCTTACATAACATTTATCAATATTGTAAAACAACCACTTTTTTAAAAGAGTAACCATGGAGTTTCTTGCCGGTTCTTCTCCATAGGAAACGACCAATTTGGAACCGTGCACTAACTTCTGACGTTTTATAAGTGCCCATGTAGGCTTATGTGAAATAAAAATATTTTTGACTTTGACTTTTGACTTTATCCATGACTAGATTTTGCTAGCGGCTTCGCCCGCGTGGAAGTAGGTTTCTCCTTACAAACTTTAGACAACCATTTCAATTCCCCTTTAAAAATTACACATTATAAAATTAATCTCGTGCAAAAGCAGTCAAGTTGCAATGGTTTGGGCTGGGAGTGAGGCAGGACTTTGCCTTTAATAATTATATTTGCCTTTAATAATATGACAGGCCTGTTGGTCTAGTGGTTAGTGACCCTGACTGCTATGCCGGAGGTTGTGGGTTCGATTCCTACCCAGGACAAATGTTTGTGTGATGAGCACGATCATTTGTTCTGTGTCTGGGTGTAATTTATCTATAATATGTATGTATTTAGAAATATATAAGTATGTTTATCAGTTCTCTAGTACCCATAACACAAGCTTTGCTTAGCTTGGGACTAGACGGCGCTGTGTGATAGTTGTGGAATACTAATATTACTTGCAGACTACCGATCCTAGTGTTCTGTGTTTTGTGAAATTAAATGTGGTCTAAGATATTTTTTATGGTTATTTGTATGTGTTAATTAAATAATAAGCAAACTTTTACGTGTTTCATTCGTACACCACCTATCTTCTTCTTATCGGATCGATGGCAAAACTAGTTAAATTCCTTGCCTGGCCTAGAATTCGGCCATGGCAATGCCGTCCGCTGATGCTGTCATTAGGTCCCTACGTGAGCAGGCAACAAGGCACGTGACGCAGGACGGAAGTTGGGACATGGTCTGCGGAGAGACGCCGCACAAACACTGAAGATCGAAACCATCCAAGAACCCCCACCTGTGGAGATTGTCTTTGCTGCGCCCAACCTGGGTGCGGAGTCTGTTTAGAGTTTTCCAGGTTGGCCATGGCAACTCGTGTCCAGGGGTGCTATTCTCTAAGAAAACAGCCTTGAGCTCAGCGCTGGCACAGCGACGAGTCGTGAGCGCAGTACATTGAATTAAGGTTCCAATGTAAAGGGGCATTGGGTTGTTAATTCAATGTACTACGCTCACGACTCGTCGCTGTGCCAGCGCTCAGCTCAAGGCTGTTTTCTTAGAGAATAGCACCCCAGGAGAGAGGCTCTCCGACGGCTCGATAACGATAACCACCTATTGAGTTGTACGAATAGGTAATTTGTGGGTCACTACCATGTCACTTGCTAGGGCTGTGGTTATATTCGAATGAGTTACCTGGAACGCAAAGGGTAACAAAAGGAACACAATTGAGGTTTAGCGAAGGGATTTGATGAAGGGATTTTTGAGAGAAGTTCACTAACTGTGTTAATTATTCACATATTAATTCCATTCGTGAATTAGTTTGCGAGTCTAGTGGGTATTGTGATTTAAAATGAGTGTAGTTTCGTATTTCAAGTGTCTGCACAACTAGATAATATGTGGAATTATTGAAACAAGCACGATTTTGGTGAAATGTAAATAAGAATTTTATTCGAATATTTATTGTAGTAACCCGTTTTAAAAACACCAATATATCAAAGATTTCATTTAACAATATTTTAATTAAAATCATTTTTTCATAGCAAGCTTTTATAGCTCGGTATACCCATATAATTAATGCTCGTCAAGACGAATCATACGAGCCCAAACTCGATGGGGTTGTGTCGTTCAACTACCAAGTTCCTATAGTCACGTTCCAGTTGCATCATCAGATCAGCTCCACGACATAATGATTTTGCATTGTCATCTGATTTATTCATGCATGCAAAATTTCAGCCCAATCGGTAACCGGGAAGTGGGCCAAATTTAATTTGCAAGATTTGATGACAAACAAACATGAGACAGGTGAAACTAAATAAAAGCTTGTAAAATCTTTGATAAACCAGCCATACATGTCCCAGTCGGTAACGTGACCTACTTAAAATTTTATTTTGTTATATTATTCTCTTTATTCAATTTTTTTTTACATGTAAAATTACATTTTTAAATATTTTTAACAAAATTATACAAAAGAAAAAAACATTTAAAAATATAAAAATATATTTATCCACCGGTGTCGGGAGCAGGGTCCAAGCTACCGGTGGTTAGGGCTCCAGAGACAGCAACCTCCTCACAATGAGAGCCGTATCGAGGAGAATTATATTATTATATTATTATTATTATGTATACAAGTGAGGTTCCTTTGCCGTAATGTTAGCAATCAGTCGGAAAAACAAAAACAATGAAATTACCTAATATTAGGGAGATATAGTCTGTCTAATAAGTCAACCGACTTGGGAATTTTGTATAATAATTAATCATTTAAAAAATACTTCAATTCGGTATTTTTTATAAGGTTCTTCTGTTAGTAAACAATGATGTCTATCTCTTAATCAACCTTGATTATTGAACCCGCGTTGTCTACATCAGATTTCATTAAATTCTAATAATCACCCAAGTCGTTTAACTTATTAGACAGACTCTACTGATATTTCGTTACTTTTAACAATTGCCTTCAAGTTATTTTTTTTTTTTTGGAAACTGTAAAAACTATTTTTGAATAAAATATAGGACGCTGGGTTCCATTTCGATTGTCCTGCAATTCTTTCAGACACCGAAAACGCTACGCCGCAATATCGAAACTCTCCACACAACTTCCTTTTAGACCCCCTTTTTTTTAATAAAATCCCATTCCCTCATAAGTCTCCAGAAAAGTGTTGCAACTGCTGTTAAAGTTCGAGTTCGTTTCGCATTTCGGGCAACAATTTTGCTAGAGTAGGCAACTCTTTTCATTTCTCATTTCTTTTGTCTGTAGACAGACAGGCGAGCCAACATTACGGCGAAGGAACTTCTTTGGTGAAACGCACTGTACTTATAAACTACGAGTATCCAAAAACGTGGCTCAAATAAGCACCTTAGTTTTGTTATTCTATTGGGGCACATATAGTCTGTCTAATAAGTCAACCGACTTGGGAATGTTGTTTAATATTTAATCATTTAAAAAATACTTATATTCGGTACTTTTTATAAGGTTCTTCTGTTAGTAAACAATGATCTCTATCTCTTAATCAACCTTGATTATTGAACCCGTGTTGACTACATCAGATTTCATTTAATCCTAATAATTACCCAAGTCGTTTAAGTAATAGAACAGACTTCTGCCATATAAATATTAAGTATATCATGAAAAATACTGGCTAAATTAATTAATGTCAAATACTATCTTCACAAAACCCAAATTTAACGTCATCCATCATGTCAAAATCTCTGTCTTATTTTCGTTCAGGAAAATATAAATAAAAATGAAATAAAAATGTACGTGATTGACAACAACCAGAAATGTCCAACCCCGTTTTTAGAAAGAGATCTCGTTTTCATATTTCGTTGTTGATAAATCAAGAAAATATAAAATGTTATGATTGAACCAAGACATGTTTGTTAACAAGTAAATAAGGTAAGGCTGTGTGAAGAACTAGAAGAAGGCTAGAACTACACTGCGCACACGTGCGCGACACACACCTATATGCGCGTGTCTCCATACATTTCATATGGAAACTAGACTTGTAGAGTGCCACAAAGGCCATTAATTATTAAAATAATTGAGTGGTTAATCAATCAGATAATACGTCGATTTTAAAACAAGACTGCAAATAGAACATTTACTTTTATTCCAGCTAGCTCTTATGCTTTGATCACACGTAGGTACTGAGTAAACGGGCGAGACAGCACTCTCGGCCGAGTACTCGGTACGTGTGAACACAATGCCGAGTACTCGGCCTACCATTTATCTCTACAACTCGCTTACATCACTGTCTCTGCCAAGCAACATTTCACACTATCTCAGGTAATAATCGTGTGCAAAAGATTTCTATGAATTTCTTACGTAAGGTCAAGAGTACCTAATCTATCTTCATATAACTTATCAGGAAACTCATCAGCATCAATCCCTATTTGTATTCAAACCTCCCCAAACGGAACCTACATCTAAATAGTCAAAAGTTTTCCTCTCAAATCCGTTCTGCCGCTTCAATCGAGTAACTCAAACATAAATTGGATTTAAATTGTCTTCTAAAGTAAACGTTTCTGTGGCTTTTAAGGCCTTTACTCCCCCCTTTCGAATTACAACTGAAACGATAAACGGGAATCGTTTGTCTCGGTATGGTTACTTGAAGAGGTGGGATGTAACGCATGTTACTAAAAATGTAATGAGTATACATATGGATAGATGGAGAGGAAGAAAGTGGCTAAAGAAAAGATGGATGGATTGTGTGAGAAATGATATGAAAGAAAAGGGAGTTAGTGATACCGTGACGATTGACAGGCCAGACTGGAAGAAACAAACTTGTTGCGTCAACTCTAATTAAAACGGGACAAGGGTAGGAAGATGGTGATGACTCCCATTTAGTGCCATAAAACAGTGACTCCCTGGAGCCTATTCCTCGGTAACGGCTGAATTACTAGATTTAAAATATATATTTTTTAATGTACGAGTATATTTATTATAGATTCATAAAGATTTTTTCATCCGATTGATACTTTTGTCTATAAGCTTTTGCTTGTTTTCCCTACTCCTCTCAAACGACTTTAAACTTTATAAACATAAAAAATGCTAGTTAAGTGTTTATCAAAATGTACATAGCATATGTAAATCAATCAATATTTTGTAAGGATAGTGGTTTTAGAGATTAGCGGGGCTCTATGTGGACGCAGGCGGCAGTACGAGTATGTGTGCATTTAACTCCGACCAGATGTTTGTTAAAGAGACGATACGCATTAAACAAGAATACATTGGCAACGTTTTTATATTTCACAATTGTGATTACTCGAAACATTGGGGCTCTCAAATTGACGACAACTTTCCCTGAACTTTATTGCTCGTCTCTCCCTAATGACATTTACAATTTGTCTACTTTTATTGGTTTTATGCTGAAGAGGTCTGTGATAACAATTTGTTTGAGATCTTTGCGAACATTTTAAGGACGAATATAATTTTACTGGCAGTATTAAAACCATTCGTTTTGGCTCGCTGAGTTTTCGCGCAAAACGAAATGATGTCTGATGAAGGTACTTATTAACAATGGTACAGCTGGATAACTTAGTTGAAATGCTAGTACTGTCGTCCTCAAAGTAGCTACTAGTGGAACGTAGCAATCTAGATATTGTCACGGTAAAGAATAACCAGTACCTATGACATTCATTTCAATCCGTTATTCTGAGGTCATAGCCATTGTGTACCCCGCCTCTCTTAGTATAATACCGTGGGATAGTTCATCATCAGTCTTTTTAATGTTCCCACTGCTGGGAATCAGGCCTTCTCTCCAGGAGAGGGAATGCGAATGGGCCGTAATCTATAACGCGGGGCTAGTGCGATTTGGTGAATGTCACATGTCTTTCGCGGGATAGTTACATTAACTAAAATGATAAGGTAGAATGGATCCTGTAGTTCCCTTGCGGATACGTCCGGAGCGAAGACCAGTCTGCGGGACGGTGCACCCTGGGAGGCGGCCAACGACCCTTGGGTATTGTTGCCTAAGGGGCCTCGATGGCCGTCTGCTAATATTCTGTCTGAAGGAACGCTTCAACGCGTGTCCCTCTGCTATAGCAGAGGGCACAGTGGCGAAGTAAGAGCGGGCTCGGTGTGCACTCACAATGCCGCCGGGCAGGCAGGAGGAAGGCTTGCTCCTCCTTCTGCCACCGTTAGTCTCGTAGCCCCAGAGATTGTCCAAGGTCATGTTTCTGACTTTTGATGGGGGACGAGGGTCTTGGCTTAACCGCCCGGGCCGCGAGGAAGACAACCTCTATAAAAAATTACCCCAAACCTCCAAGCGGCGGCGCACCGTGAGGGAGGTTGTTAGCTTGACTAATGGGTAGCTAAATTAGTCACTAGTGCGAACCATGTGTTTGAGCAAGTACCCAAAGTTTTTACTCGTGGGAACAAAAATGGAATCAAAATTTTTCAAAAAACCCAATGAGAGCGATGCGCGGTCGGAGTCCGACGCGGCATCCAGAGGGAGCCGGGAGGGCTCGGAGACAGAGGAGGCTGGGGGAGACCCCGGTAGAGGTAGAGGTGAGGAGGCTGCGGGGGACCCTTGTGGAGGCCCCGGTGGAGACACCAGTAGAGCCTCTCGTCTCTCCCGAAAGCGGCGCTCTGTGCCGAGGGACAGGTTGTCCTCCGAAACAGAGGGAGAGAGCCGTTCGGCGCCGAAGGTCCCCACGAGCGGCCGCGGCGTGGGCCGGGCCCGTGGGCAGGGGAGAGGTTTGGCGGCCAAAGACTCCGCTCAGCGAGCCGTCAGGCTTGCCGCGGAGGGGCGTCACCCCGGAGCGGCCGCCCTTGGGAGGGACCTCTCGCAGCCGTCTGGCAGCGAGAGGCGTGCCGAGGTGGACTCGGACGGGGAGTCGGGCAGGTCCTTCCAAGAGCTGACCGTCACCCTTTTGCGGGATATGACCCGCAAAAGGGACAAAACCTCGAGGGAGAGAACGATGCGGCGCCACGCCAAGTCTCTCAGGGAGGCCTTCGGCACGTCTCTCAAAAAGAAGGTGGAGAGGCTCCGGAGCGAGCTCCAGGCTGAGCTCCGGGCCGAGATCCAGGCGGAACTCGCAAAAGCAGGCCCACAGGAGCCGACGGAAGGGCGGCCCAAGCAAGGGCATGGGCAAAGCCGGCCCCAGACCCAGCCCGAGCCGGAGAGCCAGCTGCTGGTGCTGGTGCGGCAGGAGCTGGCTGCCTTCCGGCAACAGCAGCAGCAGCAGCAGGAGCAGTTCCAGCTGCGGATGCAGCAGCAGCTGTCCCTGCTGGAGGGCATTGTGCTGCGCCCTCCGCTAGCGACCTCTGGCCAGCAGCGAAAGGCGCCGTCTTACGCCGCCGCCGCCGCAGCGACTTCTGTGCCCAAGACGGGTCCGTCGGGGCAAGCGGGGCGCGGGGCCGTGGCGTCGGAGCCCGCGAGACCGCCCCCGACGGCCAAGCAGCAGCGGCGGAAAAAAGGTGTGGCGGTACCTGCCGCTAAACCGGCGGGACCTCCTGCCGCGACGGCGACTAGACCCCGCCCGCCGCCTCCTCCACCTGAGGAACCCGGCGGCGCTTGGACAGTCGTCGGCGCCGCGAAGAAGGCGGGCAAGGCGGCCAGAGCGGCCAAAAAGCGCGCGAGGCGCAAAGAGCGCAAGAAGCGGGCCATGGCGGCGAGACTTCGCGCCCCGAACTCCGAGGCTGTGGTGATAACACTGCAGCCAGAAGCGGAGAAGAAGGGCGTGACGTATGACGCCGTCATGGAGAAGGCGAAGCAGGCGGTGCTGCCCCATCTTGAGGAGCTCGGAGCCGCTGGGGGCTTTCGCATGAGGCGCACGGTCACCGGGGCCCGAATCCTGGAGGTCCCCGGTGCGACCAGCGGCCCTGCGGCTGACGCTCTGGCCGCTAGGATCAGAGCGTCCCTCGATGCGGAGGAGGCCCGAGTGTCCAGGCCCACAAAGTGCATAGACATGCGCATCATGGGCCTGGACGACTCAGTCAAGGTGGACGAGGTGGTGGCCGCCATCGTCGGGGCGGGCGGGTGCACGACCGATCAGGTTCGGGCGGGCACCATCCGCGCTGACGGCACGGGCATGCGGGCGGTGACAGTTAGCTGCCCCGTTGCGGCGGCCAGGACCATCACCGGGGAGGGCCGACGGCTTTTGGTGGGCTGGGTCTCCGCGCAGGTTAAACTGCTGGAGCCCAGACCTCTGCGGTGCTTCCGGTGCCAAGTGGGGCACCACGTTGGCGCCCACTGCGCCGCGGAGGTGGACCGCAGCGACCGCTGCCACCAGTGTGGCCAGCCCGGTCACAAGGCCGCAGAATGCCGTGCTCCGCCGCACTGCTACGCATGTGCGGCGGCAGGCAGGCCGGCCAATCACCGGGCTGGGGGCAGGTCCTGCGACCCCCCCGCCAAGGACAAGGGCAGGGCCCGTAGGCCCATCCCCGCCGACGTCCTCACCGCCGCAGCCGCCTCCTTGGCCGCCGCCGCTATCGCCGCCGCACCCGCCGCTCTCGCCGCCGCACCCGCCGCAGTCGCCGCCGCACCCGCCGCGGCAGTGCCCCCTAGAAGGGCTCGGGAGGAGACGATGGACTGCCAATAACGGCCCCATTTCGTCTCCTCCAGGCGAATATCAACCACTGCGCCCCCGCTCAGGATCTGTTGCTCCAGAGCATGGCGCAGTGGTCGATAAATGTCGCCGTCGTCTCCGAGCCGTACTACGTCCATCCCCGTGGAGACTGGGTTCAGGACCTGGACGGCTCGGTGACGTTAATCTCGTCGGCCGCCGCCGGTACCCCGCCCCTCGAGGCTGTTGCGAGGGGACGGGGCTGCGTGGCAGCACGGTTCGGGGACATTGCAGTGGTAGGCGTCTACCTGTCCCCGAGCAGATCTCTCGACGAACTCCAGGTCTCCCTTATGGAGCTTAATGTCGTCGTCGCTGGGTTCGGTACCCTCCCCGTGGTCGTTTGCGGGGACTTCAACGCCTGGAATACGGCTTGGGGTTCCCGGTACACAAACCCACGGGGTCAGATGGTGGAGGACTGGGCTTTGGAGCTGGGCCTGGTCGTCCTGAACCGGGGTTCTGTCCCCACGTTGGCGCGGATGCGGGGTGAATCAGTGGTGGACATCTCGTTCGCCAGCCCCGCTCTGTTGCCGCGTGTCGTCGACTGGCGCGTTATGGAGGAGGTGGAGACGTACTCTGACCACCGGTACATCCGGTTGGACGTCTCCGCCGAAACCTCGGCCACGCCGGTCCGACAGAGCCCTTGCGGTCCGCGGTGGGCGCTTAAGCAGATGGACCGGGAGCTCCTCCTGGAAGCCGCGACGGTACAGGCCTGGGTGCAAGCACCGGACAGGCCTGTCGACATAGACGTCGAGGCGGAGTGGTTCCGGGAGGCCATGTCGCAAATCTGCGACGCGGCAATGCCCCGAGTCCGTCCAGGGCGAGCTAAGCGCCAGGTGTGCTGGTGGTCGCCGGAGATTGCTGCACTGCGCAACGCATGCAGTCACGCGCGGCGCCGGTACGCCAGACACTGCAGACGCCGCATCCGCCCGCCGGATGCGGAGGCCAGAGAGGCGGAGCTGTATGAGGGATACAGAGCGGCAAAACGCACCCTCCGAACGGAGATCAAGCGGGCCAAACTGGAGGCCCGCAACGTGTGGCTGGGGTCTCTGAACGCGGACCCATGGGGGCGCCCGTACAAATTGGTACGGGAAAAGCTCCGTCCCTGGGCTCCCCCACTGACTCAGAGTCTCCGGCCCCAGATCGTAGAGGGTGCGGTGAACGCTCTGTTCCCTGCGCGGGGGGAACACTCCCCCCCGCCCATGGCTCCGCCTCCACTGCCAGCGGTGTCTGACGCGGACCGCAACAGCGACGATGACGACAATGCTCCAGAGGTGACCGAGGTAGAGTTGAGAGTGGCGGTGCGAAGGCTGAGTGCCAAAAACACCGCCCCAGGACCCGACGGCTTGCCTGGAAGGGCCTGGGTCCTGGCCATGGAGGCTCTCGGGCCTCGACTGAGAGGGCTCTTCAGCGCATGCATGGAGAGGGGCCAGTTCCCACTTTGCTGGAAGACGGGGAAACTGGTCCTCATAGCGAAGCCAGGGCGCCCTGCGGACTCTCCGTCCGCGTACCGGCCCATTGTGCTGCTCGACGAGGTGGGCAAGCTCTTTGAGAGAGTCATTGCAAACCGCCTCGTCGGGCGCCTAACACGGGTGGGGCCGGACCTTTCGGACGGACAGTTCGGCTTTCGCAGGATGCGCTCTACAGTGGACGCCATCATGCGCGTGCGAGCCCTCACGACGGGGGATGCGGTGTCCCGGGGCAGGTGTGTCGTGGCAGTGTCCTTGGACATTGCCAACGCGTTCAACTCCCTGCCCTGGAGTACGATCCGGAGGGCACTCCGGTACCACCGGGTGCCCGAGTACCTCTGTCGAGTGGTCGAGGCCTATCTGTCGAAGAGACTTATAGTCTACCCCGGTCACCAGGGAGACTGGAAACGTCGAGAGATGTCGTGCGGTGTTCCGCAGGGGTCGGTACTAGGGCCACCCTTGTGGAACATCGGGTACGACTACGTGCTGCGCGGCGACTTCCCTGACGGGGTCAGCGTGGTTTGCTACGCAGACGACACGCTGGTCCTAGCGCGGGGAGAGTCGTACCAGGCGGCGGTCGCTCTAGCGACACGCGGGGTTGCGATGGTCGTTGATCGGATCCAGGAGTTGGGACTCAAGGTGGCGCTTCACAAATCCGAGGCGATGTGTTTTCACGGTCGCCGGTCTCGGAACGCGCCGCCATTGAGTTCCCAACTAACGGTAGGAGGAGTTCACATCGGTGTCGGGTCGACGATGAAGTACCTGGGACTCGTCCTCGACAGCCGGTGGAATTTCGTGGAGCATTTCCGACGTCTGGCTCCCAAACTCAGCCGGGCTGGGGCTGCGCTCAAGCGGCTCCTGCCCAACCTTGGGGGTCCAGACGCCTCCTGCCGGAGGCTCTACGCGGGGATCGTTCGGTCCATGGCCCTCTACGGGGCGCCGGTGTGGGCGCCGTCGCTGAAAAAGCAACCGGCGGCCATACTGAACGCCTGCCAGAGGGTCATGGCGATAAGGATGGTGCGGGGATACTGCACGGTCTCCCGCGAAGCGGCGAGCCTTCTGGCTGGCCTACCACCGTGGGATCTGGAGGCAACAGTCCTTGCACACATGCACGATATGCGCGTGGAGATGCAACGCCGGGGTGAAAGTCCGCTGCCGCGACAGGTCACGGCATGGCGGACAGAGCTCCGGCGGGATCTCATGGGGAAATGGCGTCAACGACTATCGCAACCCAGTGCTGGGCAAGCCACAATCATGGCGGTAAGTCCCCTCTTTGAGGCGTGGCTGGAAAGGCCTCACGGCGTCCTTACCTTCCGCATGACGCAGGTCCTCACCGGACATGGTTCGTTCGGGAGTTTCCTGCACCGGATTCATGCGGAAGTGACGCCCGGGTGTCGCCACTGTGCGGAACGCCCGGAGGACACGGTGGAGCACACAGTCGAGGTGTGCCCTGCTTGGGCGGAGCATCGCCGTGCCCTCGTGGGGGCGATCGGCGGCGGAGACCTCTCGCGCCGGGCCTTGGTTGAGGCCATGGTCCGGAGCGAGGAGGAGTGGCAGGCGGTCGCCGACTTCTGCGAAGCAGTAATGCTCGCAAAGGAGGAGGCCGAACGCATCAGGCAACGGCGTTATCGCCGCCGCCGTCGCCGGGATTCTGATCCCGATTTCCGGCCAACGTAGACGCGGGCTTGCGGACAGTGAGCAATGGGTAGCTCGCTGTCCGGCCGTCCGGTAACTGTCCGGACCAAGCCCAAGTCGTCGACGGCGCGCACTGTTCCCGCGCGCCTCAAGGAGTTGTCAGCAACAGCAGGGACCCAGCCGGGTCGAAGCCTACTGGGGCCAGGGTTATCCGAAAGGGCGCTCGAGCCCCGGTATGAAGGCTAGAAGGAACGGGGTGGGTCTTTTAGTCAGTAAGAGTCTGACACTATCTCCCGCTCCGCCCAAGGGCGGGGGATGTCAATGCATGATTTTTCCCACCATAAAAAAAAAAAAAAAAAAGGTAGAATGGATCGTTTTGTGGTATTCGGAAATTCCGTGATAAGTTTCATGACAGTTTTTGTTTACATACTCTAAGGACTTATTTTTATGTTGCGATGGAACCTTACGTGGGTAATACTTAGCAATTATTTTTAACCCAAAACGGGATTATTTCACCTGGTGGAAAACGATAGTGTGATCGACGATAGAGCACGCTTACCTAGGACTGCCTAGAGTAACCATTAGACTTAAAGAACCCTAGGTTATAGCTATTTGGAAGCTAAGACTACGGCAGGGAATTTCGCCTAATAGCTGTTCCCAAAACGTTTTGTGCGTATGGGTCGGATGTTCACCATGTACTGGTAGCGCATCGCCGTTTGTCTGTCACTCCAATGATAGAACGAGCTTTGCGAAATTTAGCTAGGAATTCCAATGCAGTCAGAAAACTGACAAGGTTGCAACTAGCAACTCGGCGTCAATGCTCAAGACTTTGAAGCTTCAACTCGACAAGTGAATCATTTCATTATTGATCCTCTTGTCTCGCTTCTCAATTGACTCTAGTGCATCAAGTTGGCCGATCCTTCTCAAATGTGAAAGCAGTACCTACACCATATAGCACCGAACTTGTGCTTGATAAAGTTTGAGAAGCTGATATCCAACTTCACCTAATTAAAGGCATAGGTTCTAATTAAAATAACTGAAGTAAGAAGAAGTAAGTTTGAGAGATTTTATTAGTTTTACCTATTTATCCAAGTGACTTTGCCATCTCAACTTTCAAAAGCATTGAACAGATTATTCACGTAACGTTCCGAAAACTAGTTGTCTGTCGGAAATCCGCCCTTAAAGGTATTAGTGCTCAAATGAAGGAAAAGCTGCCATATCTCAAAGGACATAACTAGCTGCTTCGAAATTTTTATATTTTAGTGACATAAGTAGTATTTTTTTATGTTATGTTTTATGATAAATAAATAATGCCATATATAAATAATATCTAGTATAAAATATGGCGATTTTAACATGAAATAGAATTGGGAGGTATTGGGTCCTGAGCTATATCAAGTCGTAACATATTGTCACAACTTGATACAGCTTCGTACTAGGTGCTTAATGTAGATAAGTAATAATATTTCAAAGGTTATGTGCGGCACCAACAGACGAGACGTGTTCAAGGAAATAATCTAGGTGGCTAGTAAGATGGTTAGAGAATTATAGATAGATAGCTTTTGCCCGCGTAGGTACATAAAATATAGCCCATGTCACTCCAGGATAAAGCACTTTCTATCGGTGAAAAAATTTTACCAATCGGACCGGTACTTTCAGAGATTACCCCTTACATAAAAACTTACAAATTTTACCTCTTTATAATATTATAGATGGATACAGTTATTTTAATACTCCTATTGTTTCCTCAGTACCTGAACATGGTGCCAGCTGTGGGCATAGACCTCGGGACCACGTTCTCCGTCGTGGCAGTGTTCCAGAATGGTAAAGTGGAAATCATCGCGAATGAGCAGGGCAATAGAACAACGCCCTCGTATGTCGCTTTCACCGACACTGAACGGCTGGTCGGGGATTCTGCCAAAAATCAGGTGGGTGGTGTGGGAGAGAGATAATAATAATATTCCACAACTATAACACAAAGCTATCTAGTCTCAAACTAAGCAGAGCTTGTGTTATGAGTAGGTACTAGACAACTGATAAACATACTTATACACCGCTAAATTTAGATCGCTCGATGATTTGGACTCGCTCAGCTGACGTTTTCTTAAAGAAATTAATTTCGTACATTTGTAAATTAATACGAGTCTTAAAAAAAGGTACTTTATTTTGTAATTTTATCTTTACAAATTGATATTTTTTTATGTATCGGATCAACCCTCCACGGGATTAAAACGATAAAAATTTAACGGTGTAGATTTCTAAACACATACATATTATAGATAAAATTACACCCAGACACAGAACAAATGATCGTGCTCATCACACAAACATTGGTCCTCGATGGGAATCGAACCCACGACCTCCGGCATAGCAGTTAGGGCCACTAACCACTAGACCAACAGGCCAGTCAATGTTTAACCCTTACACCGAAGATTAATTTACAAGTTTACAGGCCAAAGAAAAATTTGAGTAGTTTTACGACTTTCACGCGGATGAAAACAGTAGTTCATGTTGATCACACGTCATAAAACGAAGAAGTCGATAGATGTTGTGTTCAAAACTGTTGTTCATTGATTTTTTACAAAAAATCAATAAATACACTGTAGGTACACTTTTTCTACTACTATTATATTTAAAAGAATTAGATTCGTTTTTGAGTCTTAAGTTACACTTGATTTAATTTAACTTCAGGTAGCGATTAACCCAGCAAACACAGTATTTGATGCAAAGAGACTTATTGGAAGAAAATTTGATGATCCTAAAGTGCAAGAAGACATCAGACATTGGCCTTTTCAAGTCATCTCCGACGGTGGAAAGCCAAAAATTGTCGTCGAATACAAAAAGGAGAAGAAACACTTTTCGCCTGAAGAAATCTCGTCTATGATTGTTAGTAAAATGCGGGAAGTTGCAGAAACATATCTAGGAGGTACTGTAAAGGACGCTGTTATAACTGTACCAGCTTATTTCAATGACTCCCAGCGACAAGCGACTAAAGACGCGGGCGCAATAGCCGGGCTCAATGTCCTCAGAATCATTAATGAACCTACAGCTGCTGCTCTCGCTTATGGCCTGGACAAAAATCTTACTGGCGAAAAGAACGTACTCATTTTTGATCTAGGTGGTGGAACATTCGATGTTTCAATTTTACAAATTTCTGAAGGATCAATGTTTGAAGTTCTATCTACAGCAGGCGATACGCATTTGGGAGGAGAAGACTTCGACAGCAGAATGGTCGATCATTTTAGTGCAGAGTTTGAAAGAAAGTTTAAGAAGAATCTCAGAGAGAATCCAAAGGCCGTAAGGAGACTTCGAACGGCTTGTGAAAGAGCAAAAAGAACGTTATCGTCGAGCTCGGAAGCCAGTATAGAAATAGATGCACTATTCGAAGGAGTCGACTTCTACTCCAAGCTCTCAAGGGCGCGTTTCGAAGAACTATGTTCAGATCTATTTCGGCAAACCTTAGGTCCAGTTGAAAGAGCTTTAAAGGATGCTAATTTAAACACCAGAGAAATACATGATGTTGTCATGGTTGGTGGCTCCACTAGAATACCTAAGATCCAAAGGTTGTTACAGGTAGCGAATATAACATAATACAGTTTGTAAGCCTGTGCTTATATTACATTGATTCTTTTTTATGGATTGCAGGAATTCTTTGGCGGCAAGTCTCTTAATTTATCTATTAATCCTGATGAAGCAATAGCGTACGGTGCGGCGGTGCAGGCAGCTATCCTCAGTGGTTATAAAGACGATCGTATTACCGACGTTTTGTTGGTCGATGTAACTCCGCTGTCTCTTGGTATTGAGACCGCTGGCGGAGTGATGACCCGCTTGGTAGCGAGAAACACTCGTATTCCGATAGCACAGAAGCAGACCTTCACTACTTACTCTGATAATCAACCTGCTGTCACCATCCAAGTAAGTAGATGACATAGCGTCCATTACTTTCAACAGCCATCTGTAATTGTGTCGATGCAATTTGTCATCCTTGCCGTCACGAGTTGTGACTTACTTGAACAGCGAGAGAAACAACAGTAACACAGTGCTCATCAAGTAGCCCAAGCCCTAACCCAGGGCATGTTATGAAGTGATAGGGAGTCACCTCGTGCTAATCAGTAACACGAGCGAAGGGCGTAATAGAAAACTTGATGGCGGGACCATCATCACGCCCGGCTTCTGCCGAAAATGTCCTGGACGACTCGAGTCACAAGGCGACTCCTGGCCACCGTAAGTGCGAGCTTGCAGTCGGTGAACAATATGAAACACGCTTTGCGATAATACCCAGGCCCATGTCAGCAAAATTGATTTTCCCGTCAACTGAATTTTCAATACATAATATCCAATTTTGAAACAGTTAACTGAATTAGGTACTACAAGCAGGTACAGCTGGATTTCATATTTTTTTACATGTTAATCCATTCTCATACAGATATACGAAGGTGAAAGAGCAATGACTAAAGACAATAACTTACTGGGCGTTTTCAACTTGTCCGGCATACCACCAGCCCCAAGAGGAGTGCCTCAAATCGAAGTAAGTTGTTGTTTCCGAACTGTTCTTGGCCCAAAATTATGATACACAAAAAGTAGATATGCGTGGGTTTTAGGAAGTAGTTTTTTTTCTATTACCTCAGATCTCCGACATTTACTTATATACAACGCTAAATTTTAATCGTTTTAATCCCGTGGAGGGTCGATCCGGTACATGAAACACTATCGATTTGTAAAAATAAAAGTAAAAAATAAAGTACCTCTTTTCCAAAAGTCGTATTAATTCACGCATATACGAAATTAGTATCTTTAAGAAAACGTCAGCTGAGCGAGTTCAATGACCTGTAGTTAATAGTCGCGAAATTAATTTCGTACATGCGTAAATTGATACGAGTTTTGAAAAAGAGGTACTTTATTTTTTAATTTTATCTTTACAAATCGATAGTATTTCATGTACCGGATCGACCCTCCACGGGATTAAAACGATTAAAATTTAACGGTGTATAGGGTGACTACGATACTTAAACAAAGTCACGATACTTTAAAAAAAAAATCAGCTGTTCAGTACATTTATGTTTGGCTAATGTACTGAACAGCTGATATTTCTTTCGCGATTTCGGCTTTGCTCCCATAATAAAAATTGTTTGTTTTCATGAGCACAATCACGTGTTTAAGTATCGTACACTAATTACCAGTCACCCTATATAATATATAATAAAATTTTGGTTTCTTTTTTTCTTTTGATAGGAATACTTTCTAATTGGTTTCATTTTTATCAAAATTCAGTTCTGATTATGGTGTTCATAAGGAATTGAGAGTACTCTTCAAATATTAAAGCAAAGTAAATAATTGCAAATTTAGAAGCATAGTAACTTAGGTAGGTACATTATTAGGTGTATCAATTTTGGTATTTTCATCAAGAAGTCAAACGTTCAGAAAGTATCACTTCAAGTGGAATTGATAAAGAAGAACACAGATGGGCAACTGAACTTTACAAACACACAAATATGTCGATTATGACGAATAAAAATTTAAAAATAAATCCATTTACTTGGTAAAGAACCATTGATTTGATTTAAATTATCATATCAGTTCGATGGTACCATTTTATGAAGCCGAACCGTCTGAAAAAGGCTGACGGCGGATTTCTGAATTGAGTATTTTGAGTTAAGAACGTCAAATGCCAAAATTTGGCAGGTTTTAAGGCTAAAGTAGAGTTTGAGAAATACTCAACTTCAAATGCTTAAATCAGAAATCGAGGATTAATCTCATAATATTGTAAATAAACTATTTTTGCAAATTGAGATGTATCCAAAATGCACAGGTGACATTCGACATTGACGCCAACGGCATTCTGGATGTCAGCGCACAAGACCGAAGCACCGGGAGATCAGAACACATCACTATTTCTAACGACAAGGGGCGCCTCAGCAAGAGGGACATAGAGAAGATGCTGAGTGATGCTGAGAAGTTCAGAGCAGAGGATGAAGCTTCCAAGAAACGGGTGGAGGTTAGGAACCAATTGGAAGGTTACTGTTTTGGGTGTAAGACGGTATGTATTAAGTATAGTTATCTTACTATAGCTTTAGTGGTGCGACGCGAGACGCTGGGGCGGGGATATCCGAGGAATGTCAGTGATTGGCTCGCCGTGCCATCGTGTCATAGACGTCACTGGTGATTCGTTCCCTGCGCTTGCTGCATGTATCTAACAACGACGACGATTGGCCCGCCAATGTATGGAATGCGCAAAGCGATCCCCACTCTGGTGCCGAGCGCTCAAGATCCGTGCCGTTAACTATACAAGGTTTTTTTTAGGTGGGAAATCATTCAATGACTTTACCGCTCTAGAGCGGAGCGGCACGAGGGCGAGTCAAACTTTTACTGACTAAAACCACCCCTATGTTCGTTTTTTGCCTTGTGTTCCAGGACCCTGGGTTTCCTTTTCGGAAGTCAACTCAAGGTCATAGTCCCAGATGTATTACAGGGTACGATACCGAATTGATGCAGTGAACCGTCGCTATTTTGATTCTTTTTAGGGTTGCGTACCTCAAGAAAAAAAACGGAACCCTTATAGGATCACTTTGTTGTCCGTCCGTCTGTCTGTCTGTCTGTCAAGACCCTTTATCTCGAGAACGCGTGGAGTTATCGAGTTGAAATTAAAGCAATACACTCAGTTCGGCGGTCCCTACAATCAGTGAAAAAATCAAACTTCGAAGTTAACGAATACAAAAGATAGGCCGTTTATGTCGCAAAAAAAACGTATATTTTGATTGACTCTCAAAGATCGAAATTCATAGGGTAGGTACTTCCCGTTGACCCAGAATCCTGAAATTTGGCACAAAGCAAGGTCTTATAGCACAGGTGTAGGAAAAAAATCTGAAAACAATAAATTTGTTGTTACCTATGTAACACACACAAAAAAAAAATTGCATTTCGGAAAAATCTTCGAGACTCCATTCGGGAATTGTAGTTTGTACGGAACCCTCAGTGTGCGAGTCCGACTCGCACTTGCCCAGTTTTTTTATCATTATGAGTATTATGACACACAATGATCTTGCCGTGAAGGATATAAAAGGAATAGAAAAAAAAAATGCTTTTCTTAAATTATTTCATTAACTTTTGATGTTGTAATCAACTTGCAATATTAAGCTTGGATTATTAAGCAGAAGTAAATAACAAAGATGTCTCTAATGATAGTGCTTAAGTATAGCGCTATAGGTACTTACCTATATAACTATACTAAAAAACTTAAAATTTTGAATAAAATAAACTAAAAATAACGAGTTTAGCGCCATCTAGCGATACCACTATCACACTCAGGCTCATAGCTTTCACCTTAAAATCGAATACTACTACTTTCAGTAACACACATACATTTTGTTTTTTACAGGCAGTAGACAACGCAGGTACCAGGTTAACAGAAGAGGAAAAGAATACAGTCCGTACCGAATGTAACAATCAGCTACTGTGGCTCGAGGTTCATCGTGACGCGTCCAAAGAAGAACTAGAAGCTCGTTTGAGGAACGCCCAGTCGGTGTGTCAACCCTCCATGATGAAACTGCATGGGGCCGGCGGCGGGGGCATGGGAGGCCCGAGTCAAAGTGTCCCAGAATCTCAATAATTGACTTGATGTATGAATTCATTTATCAAAGTATCAAAGTTTGAGATAGCAAACTCTATGTTGTACGAAATAAAGTTCAATTTCATTGTAATGCAATTTTTTTTTCTTTTTTCCATCGCTTCACTCTTGATAGTCTCTCAATGAGTCAGAGTGCGGACACTAGCAAGTTTGGTCCCTAGCTGGGGTGCTATTCTCTAAGAAAGCGCAGCGCTGGCACAGCGACGAGTCGTGAGCGCAATACATTGAATTAACAATCCAATGTAAAGGGGCATTAGGTTGTTAATTCAATGTACTGCGCTGACGACTCGTCGCTGTGCCAGCGCTGCGCTTTCTTAGAGAATAGCACCCCTGGTGTTGTTTTAACTCGCCTCACGATCTCTCGCCATCTATTGCACATGCGCCACCATCAGCAAGACGTTTGAGTGATGAGATTTATTATTATTCCTCCCTCTAAAATCTTGAGTAGACGATCAAGAACAAATTCAGTATTATTTTTGTATATTCCCGTTCGTGACGAGTCTGGCGCGGACCTCTGACGGCTTTCTTAATTCAAATTGTCATTGAAAATCATCTTTATAAACACAATACTAAAATCGATCATTGTGTTGGTAGAGGTGAATTCATATAATGGTGTGTCCAGACCTGACGAATGCGACACTCGGGAGCAGCTCGCGAACGGCGCGCGTGCATTCCGCGCGCGGCTCGATCGTATGAAGCTCCTGCGCCGCGCGCGCATTTAGCAAGCGGCTGGCGAACGGCTCGCAAGCGCATTCGCCAGATCTGGACGCACCTTTATTTATCTCAAATGATAAATCCATGTTTAGACAATAGCATGTCTAAAAATAGTGTCTCGATTGATTTTATGCCGTATATGTTTAGCTTGGCAAGTGCCTCTGAATATCATTGGTTTCAGAAATGTGTGCATTTAATTAATGCAATATTGATGTTATTTTCTACAAGATACGAGGTTTAAATCCCCATAATCGTCTTGGTAATATAAGCTAACACGTAATCTTTGTTTTACTAAAATGATAAGAATATAAATACGTTATTAAAAAACCGTTTATTTTACAAAAATATAACAATAATGTCGTGCATTTCATGTATTTATTTGGAGAATGTGGGCTAGAAATTATTTTTAAAACATCTTTTAAGTGTTCGATTACTATCATATATAAACACCATCATAAAAAAAAAAGTTTAATTTTAATCATTATGGAAACTTCACACCATCAGTTACATTCCACAAATAAGATTGACAACACAAAATAAAATTTCTTAAAATAAAACAATATAGGTCGCGCGGTGAATCAAGATCGCTCGGTGAAAGGAGTGGGGGCAATCGGCGCATGTGTACAATTGCGTACAGAAATTCTTAGTATGTTAGGATTTTATTTTTAATTTCGTATGTTTGAACCTTAGTAACATAACTTATAATAACACTGGTTTTTGCTTGTAATTTATCTTGTAAGTAGGTACATGCTGACGAATAAAATTTTTAAAAATAAAATAAAAAAATCATTTCGTTAGTTTCTTTCTTAACGTAACAATTCACGTCGTAAACCATTTTTCTGACATGCCGTTTTAAAACTTCATTTTTAACCATTTTTTTTTTACCATTACGTATTACTAATACGATAAAGCTAGAACTACAATAGACCGACGCACACGTGTAACACGCCTGATTTGTACGGAGAACGACGTCGCGTGGCGTGGATCTAGTGTAGCTCTACAAGTCTAGTTTCCATATAAAATATATGGAGACCGACGCGCCCAGATCGGCGTGTGTGGCACACGTGTGCGCAGTGTAGTTCTGGCATAACACAAGCTGTACGCAACAGTACCCAAGTACCAACAGTATCCAATGAGACGCGTGAACGTCACGCGGGAATTGAAAAGCGACTGATCTACCAATGACGTGTCGCCGTCGGCACACACCCGCCCGCACGTCGCCAAATACACCTTAGAATTGAATACTGCGCATGCCCCTTCCACTTTTGCCGAGCGATCTTAATTCACCGCGCGACCTGTAATAATATCATCCTTCTAATCACAAGGAATTAACAAAAATAACCCACCACAGATAAACAAAGAAAACAGAATATTTGTAACATGTGGCAGAGATGAAAATACACTTTATTTTCAATAAGATTAGGTGCAATGTCATATAAAATCGGCACTGATTATTGGGCTCTTCAGGAGTTCTTGAAATCGCCTAAAGCGCGCTTTTGCACCGAAAGGTACTTAAAATAAAGTGTATTATTCAATGTCTTAAAAAAACCTCTGCGCTCCTACTAAGCAAAGCGTCATAATCTTCAGTATTATGGTGCGTCCACACGCTGTACTGTACCGAGTATAATTTACGTACAAGAGTACTATACATAGTATAAATACGACATTTTTTGTCATGTTGCACAGACAAATTCTGTACAATTCTATTCAAGTCGGTACTAGTCTGTACTGTGTGGAGCCACCATTACAGCGAATGTTACCGCCAACCAGTGTTCATCCTTAGGGTCGCTGCACACGGCCCATCCGCCACACACACAGTTAACGCCGGAGGTCGCACACTACAAATCGCCGCTGCTCGCTTCTTGTGGGCCGAACCGGCCACTAAACACCGATACAAAACGCCGTCATATGCCACTCGCGCATAAAACCTTCGTCAGAGTCCATTGTACCTAATACTGCCCGTGTGAGATAAAAAAAAAGTAGTAAGCACGCGACAGCCTGGTGCGGCAACTGGCTGCGGCTTCCTTTAAGGCCATCGCAAACTAGGCGACTTGTCGCCGCGTCTTGTCGAGGCGTTGTCGTTTACATTTGGCGTCTTGTCGCCGCGACTAGACGCGGAGCTGTCGCTAGCGTTGGCGACTAGTCGTAAGACAGACGTCGTGCACGAAGCAATGCAAAGCAGAGCTGTCGCGCGACTGTCGTCGTGTGTGCGCGTGTACGGCGTCACTAGACGCGGCGACAAGTAGCGAGAGCGCGCAACGCCCCTAGCTTGTCGTCGCGACTCCGCGACTCTAGCGCCAAGTGTGCGAAGCTTTGAAAAACATTAAGCATTAAAGCCGAAACACACATGCTATACCTTGCACAAGTTCCAAGCACGTGTATTTCGAACTTATCTCAGCGATCTTATTTTTTTAAACTATTTTATTAAGATCCAATGCGCTGCTTAGCTTTATTTACAAAAGGTGAAACCACTGTTAATTGCTGAGGGCAACACTATTTTCCATTCTGTCTAACATTGTGAAAAATTACATAATTATATCATTTTTGAATTCTTTAATTAAATGCGATTTACCTAAAATATAAAACTTCTAATCAGCAAAAGAAAACTAAACAATTGAATAAAGCTCTACAAAGTAATAAATAATAAAATTATCTAAATGATATTACATAATAATTGTTTATAAAGAAGACTATAGGTAACTATGATAATTTGTGCCTAATAATATAATAGGTACCTCTCGGCACTTGTGAAAAATAAATAATATGATTTCAACATTATCTTCTTCTTATTCAAATTCCAATAGTGAATGTGAGTGTACATATTTATGAACGCACCCACGACACAGAAAATCATCAAATTACTTCTCACGCTTTAGGTGGAGCGAGAGAAGGTGTTAGTAGCCCTATGCGTTCTACGACTGCGGTAACTCTTTGACAAGTAAATCTCCAGCTTCAAAATTGAGTTGCAAGATTCCACCCTAACAAATTACATACAATGCAAATTAACTAAAAGCTTGTAAATTATTATACTCTGTTCAAACTAACGTTAGACGTTTATGAAAATCTTTTATTACTTTCCGTTCAACCAATTTTGATTTTTATTACGTTGGTGGCATGACTAATGACGGCAGCAGTAAATACTTGGTATTGTAACCACTTCTTTGCTTTTAATGTTATCCTTATGCCTACGAAATAGAAGTTAAAATTTGTTGAACAGACAGTAAAAAGGCTTCTTTAAGTGCTAATCTTAACCCGAATAGAGTATAGATGGACTAAAATGACAGTTATAACAGTGGTTTTATGACAGCGACGCATTGGCCATAGACAGCTGCGCAATGTCCAAATGTCCGCTGCTGTCAGTCTATATAACATTTTTCACAAGTGCAAGGTAAATAAATATTTCTACATCTAGCATTCGATGTTAATGTAACATTTCCTTAAACTGATTACAATTATTATCCCCAGACCCAGGCACTGATTTATAAGCACTAGTCCTTTGCTACGCGACCTAACATCTTAACTCACATATTTTAAAGTTCAAATTTACATCTAATCGCGGCTTCGCCAGTACAGTTTTAATGCTCGGCCAGACTGGCAGCACGGTGCGGGGAGCGGTAGGGTGCGCAGACGCGAGTATGATGACGTCAGTACGGTCGAATCATCATAACAGCACTCGGGTAGTTTTTAACTCGAGTGAAGTTCAGTGGAGGTCTTAATTATTCGCAAATTGAGTCCTAGTAAATATTGTGATGTAAAATTGGTGTAATTTTATATCTCAAATGTCTGCGCAACCGATCTCGGTAAAATTGTGAAGCTTGCCAAGAAGGTTGACTTTATACAGTTGCTGCCAAATGCTACAAAAAACATTAGAATGTGTACATATTTATTCTAATGGTAAACTAATTAACTATACATATATATACGTAGCCATGCCTTAAAGGACTTAGTATCCGAGCCATTAACAAAAAAAAGGCGAGCTGCTCGGTTAACATAAATTCACGCTATTTACCAATGTAATATTATTTATGTGTATTTATTATTTTTCCAATGTTTGTTTTATCAATGTTCGTATTTATTTATTTATTACTTTGTTTCGTTACCTTTTAGTATATTGAACCTCCGTGAATGTGACCGTAGCATCACCGCGGGCCCTAACAGAATACCAGCGCTGCGTTATTTATCTTTTTAAATATCGCAGCATATGCTGAGTTAGGCGCCTGTTTGGCCTTGCACAGATTTTAAAGTTATCTTTTTTTTTTATAAATCGAATTCTACTGCATGTGTGAGGTACGAATGAAAGTTTTTCTTTCTTTCTTTCGTTAGCTTAAACTACTGAGTTACCCGCTTCCGCATGGGTTACTGCTCGCCGCCCGCGCACTCACTGCGGCCACGTGGTATGAACGCACCGCTTCCCGCGCCCGCATGCCCACTATGGACACTAAAGTTCTTAAGTTTGAGTTAGCTACGCCGCGCCCACGTTAGCAGTCTAACCGAGCACTTTGGAATGCTATAATACCAATTGGTATCAAATGTTGCTTTATTTTTTATTTGTTCGAAGCAGACAGAAGTTCTACATTATTTGAACTTCTGTCAATTATTAAATACACTAGGTATTGCTATTCTAAATATTTATTCGCCGGTTAATATCCTAGTATTAATTTGTTCGATATATTCGGTGCATTATCAATATGAAATCAATATTTAACCGTATGAATATTGGTTTGTGGTTGATCTTGCATCGAAATGACTCAATCTATAAGCAAAATTACTTAATTGCTTGGGCTTTATTGGATTAAAATACCTCAATGATAGATACTTTAATCAGGACCACGTATATAAGAAGATCAATTCAATATTTCCTGATAGTAGTACTGACTGTAGTACAATATTGATTATACTTACAATTATTGTATTCAAAATATCTATGACGTCAACATTTTATTGAACTGTTTTTAATGTGCAAATATTATCTTAGTATTTGCTCATAAGGGTGTCACTCCCAGCCACCCGGACCTTTTGTCTTAAATACAGTTGACCTCAGATCCGGCCATTTGATTGAACCGACAAGTATTTCCAAAATTTTGCAAACTATATCGTCCATAGTACTTTATAGTTCGTCCAATTCGATGCAGTTTGTCGAATCACACGTGTCATCTGAGAACTATATAGTCTTACACTTTACTTAAGCTTACAACAATAAGCATTTCATACGAATGTAAACCTTACTCGTATGAAATTAACATTCACATTTGTATGAAACACTTGAACACATGCTCTTAAAGGAATATGAACCTTTCACCTATTACAATAACTTTTATATTCGTTTGTAACGTTCACCATACTTAGTTAGACCTCGGCTTGAGCTCTGATTGCCAAGAACTGATGTACAAAGTATAAAAAATGAGTTCTTATCGTCTCGATCTTGTTCAGTGAGACTTGGCACTGATGACTCGAAACGAGGAGTGATGGTAGTACGAATGCTACAAAATAAAGAGGTAAAAGGTCCGCTGTATAAGTCACTAGATTCCCAAACTGCGCTCCAAAAACGGCCCGACAAATATCACCACGAATATTTTTGTGGTCTCATTTAAAGTACACCGACACTGTTCTAAGCGTTGAAATAAGAACTCTAGTTTAAAAATAGAATGAATTTCAATTTTTTCCATTTTATTTTGAACCTTATTGGCTAAAAGTACAGATTTTTTTTTTTAATAAATATTTTTGGATTTATATTAAATGTAATGCGGCGATGCGCAGACTCAGTTCATATTGGGCCATTCAAGTATTATGAAAGCATCACCCCCTCTTTCTTTACAATTTTTTACTTGATATAGATACCGGCACGGATCTTGTGCGCTCG
Source organism: Mythimna albipuncta (assembly GCA_929112965.1). Lineage (NCBI taxonomy): Eukaryota > Metazoa > Arthropoda > Insecta > Lepidoptera > Noctuidae > Mythimna > Mythimna albipuncta. Next base: position 19,106,717 of record OV815969.1, read on the forward strand.
CTTCAAGTTGCGCAGAATGAAAATATCGGGTCTCTATAGTGGTGCGACGTGAGACGCGGGGGCTGGGAATGTCAGTGATTGGCTCGCCGCGTCATCGCGTCATAGACGTCGCTCGTGATTCATTCCCTGCGCTTGCTGCATGTATCTAACAACGACGACGATTGGCTCGCCAATGTATGGTATGCGCAGAGCAATCCCCACTCAAGATTCGTGCCAGTACCTATAACTATTGCTCATGATTGTTAATGTAAATGATTACATATGCAAATATACAAAGCTCTTACCCTCCTAGGTAAGAGCTTTGTATATTTTTCTTGACAAGGTGAAGAAGGGGAAAAATTACCAAAATTCTATTTATGTACGTAATATTTGAATGGCCCTTTATTTTAAATTATCTGGTTTTACATAAATTATGGCATCGGAGGGTAAGACAAAATAATATTCTTTATCCGCAGGAATCAAAAATCAAAATATATGAGATTGACATGAACTACAGAAACGTCACGTGACCAATGCTCATATATTTTAGATTATAACAATCTTTATCGCTGGTAAATTTTTAACCCATTTGAGACAACCGAAGCTCTGTTTTTCTGTGTTGTTATTGTCAATTTTACCTCTTTATTTTGCAAAATAAATTACGGATACGGTATCTAAGCACTGGAATCTTTACAAAAGTAAACACCAACCCTTTTAAATATATACCCATTTAAATTAAACCCTGTACCACAAAACATCCGTTTAACATAAATCACAGACTTGCACCTAAATAAAAATGTGGGCGGGAATACTTAACGAAGGCTATATCTGTTGGCAATATAACAGACAACGCTCGAACTGTCACTCGAACACCGTAAGTTCATAAGCAGTAGGTTCAAAATACCTTGTGCTTTTTTGCGAGATAGGCGCTATATATATTTTTTTTTTACGGTGGGAAAAATCATCCAATGACAACCCCCGTTCTTGGGCGGAGCGGGAGATGGTGTCAGACTCTTACTGATTAAACGACCCACCCTGTTCCTTCTAGCCTTCATACCGGGGCTCGAGTTCCCTTTCGGATAACCCTGGCCCAAGTAGGCTTCGACCCGGCTGACAACTCCTTGAGGCACGCCGGTACAGTGCGCGCCGTCGACGACTTGAACTTTTTATATATGATTTCTGAAGTGAAAACGTTTTTAGCAGGGCTTGTATGGAGCTCCATATCCGTAACCGAAACCCATATAAAAGTTGCGGATAGTTTCGAATAAAGGCAGAGTCTAAATTATATGATACGGCAAGACATTGTTTTTTTTACCCGGTCTAACAAATGATGATCTAGATTAGAAATGAAAGTCAAATACTTGCTATTTCTATTTTACTTTTACAACTTTAAATATACTTTAAAGTTGAAAATTTACTTTTACAAGTTAACGAAAGTATCCTAGACTATGGGTTAATTCGAATTAATGTCACGTGGAACACATCAGCCCTGCGTTCAAATTTGAGTCTAGAGTTAACTCTAATGACGTCATTGGGTAATTACCCTGGCATTTTTGAACGCGAACGGAGTTCAACTGTCAATGTCAAGCATATTGCCGCTTACTCTAACCTACCCTGCTCAAAGTTAGAGTTAGTTGGGTTAACTCTAGGGTAGCTACTCGAGTTATAAAAGAACGACCCTGGGTTGCAACTCTACTCGACTCTGGTTATTTTTGAACGCACTACAGTATGACCATGTCAATGTCATTTTATATCCGAATCCGAAAATTCCTATATCCGTATCCAGATCCGAAATTTCATATTCATAATAACCCAGCTTTTTAGTCGTGCTGAGTACTTTATTTTGTGGGTACTGAATAAGACTGGAACCATCATGCTGGGCTATGTAACGGTCGTTTGGGTAAGATCGGCTCCAGTCGACTAAGAGAGCGAGAAAGATATAGTCTATAATATGTAGTACTATATTCGCTCACTGTATACTCGTATGCTATTACTTTATGAATATATTGCCTTGATAAAGTTTTCACTTCTGTTTTGTGGTCTTAAGAACACATACCGGTTTTTTGTACATTTTACCATCAGTATGCAATGATAAATAACCCGTTATCAAATATACATTTCAATAAATTATTGCTTTCGTCAACTAAGTATTCCTGCCTTACAAATATAATGTTTCATAAATTATAATACAAATATTAAGCTCTAATCTAAACTGATGCGAACTTTAACATTTTCTGTATAAATGCTGACTGGATTTCATCGGCTCTGAAAGAAAGTTATAATGTGTCAATAAAACCTTGAAATGTTATTATACACTACATAAAAAAAAACTGATTTGTCTAATTTCCATGCACGATATACTTTAACCTGATATATATTAAAATCACAAGACATAATTAACTTTTGAATAAGAATAAAATCGGAAAAACCGAGGACTGAATGAAGCGATATTAATACGACGTAGCTCACACTCTAGGTCGACTTTAAAAGGCAACCGAAATCGTCCAACGTCCGAATATAAACGCCTATAGCGTATTATTCGCATTAGGAAAATAGTGACTCATCGTTATCGTATCTCAGCCACGCCCCTTGACCCCATAGGTCAAAGTAACTTAGAAGGCCGTTTTCAAATTGGCTGGTTGAAATAAGCCCTTATAGATAGATAGTTCAGAGGCTTGTTTAATAATTTTTTTTAAGGGACTTGGGACACCCCGACTCCGATAGGTTAAGTTAGAAAGTGATGGCGGGATCTAGTGAGCGAACGAAGCGAGCGAACACAGACCCCGCCATCCCCTTCGTGGTTATTTTTATTTAAACACGTGTCTCCATAGATGACAGAAAAGGTGACGAGATGAAGTATTTGGTCGTGGATGTGCGACCCTGGCGGAATAAATGCGAGAATTTTTGTCGGATATATCCGACGTAAACGGTAATGTTCAAAAAAAAATCTGCTCTTCAAGGGTAAATAAATAAAAGATAAGCTTACTTGTTACTAGTAACGGTATGCATCAAGTTGATGATGTATCTCGGACACACGTCTTCGTGCATGACCCGCGCGTGGAACAGCAGACCTTGGCAGAGGCAGTACAGGATCTCGACCAGCGGCCAGTTGGCGGGGATCATGCCTTTCTGGTAACCCCAAGAGCCTAGGATCTGGAATGATAAGAAGCATTTGTCTGTGTATTTGAACATTTTGAGCGATACGTTTCGTTTGGACAACCTTCTGAGCGTAACTTTTAAGGCCTGTTCACGACTTTGGCGCTGTGAGCGGGAGCTAAGCGCGGGGTGACGAGCGGTAAGATCAAAAGTATGAAAATGTTTGAAGCACAACACGCGATGCCGCTCATAGCGCCGCGCGCCCGTTTACCAATGCCACCCCGTTCGCTGCGCCCGCTGGCTGCTAAGACCGAAGTCGTGAACACTGAACAGGCCGTTAAGATAACTCTCTAACTTAGAAAACAAAAATAAATACATATATGATTGTCTGATTTACTTTTCTAATTTATTTAGAAACACTGCGTCTACATCTCTCATCTAACTCTCCTGTCGCAGGTCTACTGGAAGAATTGCATTTAGAAAAGGCAAAACGTTTGAGCTCATCGATCTGTAATTGTTCTTTTAAAAAAAATTAAATGTTTGTGTATACATAAAAAAGTAAGTTAGATGAGAGTTATGATCATGGTTTTAATGAGTATAGTTGTATAAATGCATATGTCGCAGCCATCTGGTTAAATTAGCCATCCAATTGGATGCCTAGGCCGATAGTTGTTTCAACTAAAATCACTCAACGTTTAACAGCTTGACGTATTGAAAGTCAGCCCTTTCGAAATGACTGATCAAGACTCAGCCAACTGATTCAAATTTAGTTCCGCTATTTATTGATTTAATAATATTTCACTATTACTTGGTGGACACTATTACTAAAAAGTAGTTTTTTGTAATTTATAAACTTATGTTTACCCTAGTAAACTAAATGACTACACAACGTTCAGCCATCTAGTTAAACGTTGCGGTCAACGATATGGCTAGTTGTTCTTAAGTCATTTCATTGTTTCATTGGATTAAAGTAAACGCCGGCGTTTAACCAACGCCCTAGGCGTCCAATTGGATGACTAATTTAACCAGATGGCTGCGACACATACACGCCGTTACCACAACTATAATTTTTGTTACCATATACTATCCAATATTGAGCTGTTTTTTTTTAATTGATATAAACTAGTGCTTGACTGCGTTCCCACCTGATGGCAAGCAGTGATGCAATTGCTGGTGGTGAGGCGCACTAGTTTATTAAAAGCCTATTCACTCTAGCAACCTAAATTATAATCAGACGGGGAGACCGTTGCAAGCAAATTGAATTCCCAATAACGTACGACAATTTTAATTTCGTGGTTTCTACCCTAGAGCATTTACTTTTATAGGTATGATTCCTATTAGTTACCTGTAAGGCAGAAGTGAGAGGCGCCAACGCGATGGGAAGCGATGGGGACGATCTGAACGCGAGTCCCGACAGGAAGCCCGCGGGTAACGCGTACAATGCGCTGTCCCTGCCATGCGCTCGGCAGAGTATGCATACTACTAACTGAAATGAGAAAATATTACTGAAAAACTGTTACCTACAAATAGGTCGTAGGAGCCCAGCTGAGTCGAAGCCTACGTGGGCCAGAATCTAGTTCCGAAAGAGAGGCGCAGGCCCGGTATGAAAGGCAAGAAGGAACGAGGTGGGTTTTTTAGTCAATAAGAGTCTGACACAATCTCCGGCTCCGCCCAAGAGCGGGGGATGTAATTTGGATGATTTTTACCCACCAAAAAAAAGGTGTGAAATCATCCAATGACTTCTCAGGCTCGGATGAAGCGAAAGGGTGTGTTAGACTTTTACTGACAAAAATCACCTGAGTTCCTTCCATTACACAGTAACCCTTTGACCAATCTTACAGCCCTGAAGTTTAAAATCACTGTACAAAGGTTAACTTGATGAAAGACTAAAAAAAATAACAATAACTTCAAACTCACCCTATAAATACCGATATATCCTCCGAAGAACAATCCTAACTTCATATGTGATAGCCTCAAAGACTTGAATGCTTTGGCCGGCGTCAATATCTTGGGTATTAACGTCCGTAGCATTGTCATTGCGCAACCGACGCCGAATAGTTGCGCTGTACCCTGAAATATAACACAAAAAATAAGTACAAGAGATATTCTTTAAAAATATTACATAGTTAGATTTTTTTTTTTTACTTAGCCCACACTGTCCCACTGCTGGGCAAAGGCCTCCCTCCACTCCTTCCAACGATCACGGTTCCTCGCTTTAATAGTTAGATTAAAATAAATAAAATTGTACACGTATATAACAGTACAGTAGTTTATATATCGTCATCGTTATTTCTGACAACCATCACGCTATCACTGACTCACTTTTCTATCATATCACTCTACACACGACCCATCTTTTCTTTGGTCTCTCTCTGTCTCCATCCATCCACATGAAAACACACAACTCTTTTAGTAAAATGCGTCTCATCACTACTCTTCACACATGACCATACCATGAAAAATTAATCCCTTTCAAATTTTCAGTCACCGGCGCCACGCCACTTTCAAATTTTCTCTAACACACTCATTTCTCACTCAAGTCCTCGAGGATGCAGTTAGTGGTAAAGCATATCTTATAACGAAGATCATACAAAGTCCTAATCGCTCTAATTTTGCAAAGAAGTCTTGTATATTTGACACCTTACCTTTAATATATAATTGATGCATGGTCCCTTGTGTGGACATGCAGGACTCCTGCCCTCGATTCCAGTCACCGGTTCACCAACTTCTTTCGATACCCGTGGAGGTGTAAAGAACCTGTAAACGAAATTGATACCCGGTTACTGGCTTGTGGAGATCAGATCAGCAGTTGCTTGATGTAAAATACTTGTATTCAGCTGCATCTGGTGTGTCTGGAAGCTGACCCTAAAAGTTATACAGGCTTATTTGTAAAACAATAGCAACCTCTCAGGACTCTGTTACTAACATCATTAACAACAACTTTTGCTCTATGTCATTTAAAAATGTATGAAAAGTGCGTGTTGTTTGTAATGTACTTTAGTTCCAACAAATTTTCATGCAAAAATAAAAATATTTAAATTGAACGTTCTAAATATTACGAAGTACAATAGGGGAGGGAAGCGAAGATCGGGCGGCGGGGGTGCTTGATGCACTCCGCGGGGCGGGGCGGGGGTGCTTGCGTCGCATCATACCCCCGGGGACCTTGAACGCAAGGCAAAGAAGGAACATACTAAAACAGGTGGGTTTTAGTTAGTAAAAGTCTGACACGCATTTCGCTCTACCGCAGAACGGAAGAGGTAATTTGAGAATTTATCACCTCAATAAAAAGAGATAAACTCATAACATTATACACACACACGCTGTCTTAACTTGTCTGTGTACAAAAAAGAATAAGAATCCTCGTAAAATTCATTTCAATCGTGGCGCGCGTGATGGAACCACTTTAATAACAATTATAAGAATTGAAAAAATAGCAGTGGTGGCCGAGTGGTAACGGCCCCGACTTACGCTTTGTAGGTCACGGGTTCAAACCCAGCCCGGCACAATAATTTAAATTTATTTCATCACCACTGCTCTCAAAACGGTGAAGGAAAACATCGTGACGAAACCGGCATGTCCTAGAACTAAAAATTCGAAGTCATGTGACATCCACCAACCCGCACTGGGCCAGCGTGGTAGATTAAAGCCCATTCCCTCTCCTAGAGAGGACTTCGGAGTCCCAACAGTGGGAACATTATAAGGCCGACTATGCTATGCTTGCTTATTTATATACAAGGTGTAAGGGACAGCCCTCCATAAACTTTAAGGGCTTGCTCAGTAGACGAAACTGAACAACCTACCTACCACAATTATTTTTTTTTAATATTCCAAAAAAAATCGGTCTCGCCATACAAAGTGTCTAATCACGTTTATCATTTTGTATGATGAGGCAGATTTATTTTTCCGTTTCCTGAAAAAAAAAATTGTGGAAGGTTGTTCAGTTTCGTCTACTGAGCAAGCCCTTAAAGTTTGTGGAGGACTGTCCCTTACACCTTTTATATGTATGTAAGTATGTATTTACTATTGTATCTGATTATCTTCTGTTTGTCTATTTATTCCGTTGCACCTGCCATGTTATATATCTGCACCACCCTAAGGTCGACTGGTAGATAATACCTAAGGCATTAAGTCCGCCTTTGTACAGTGTTATGTACACAAAGCTTTATAAAAATAAATAAAGTCATACATACCAGAACAAAGGCGTCCGTTTGTCGTTCTCTCTGTCTAGTCGCATAAGATAGAAGAAAATGGCGCTTCCTATCATAAAGGTAAGGGTCTCTTTGCCGGGCGACCGCCGAAGCCAGCCTTTCATTTCTAATGTTCGTACCCAGTATTCAAATGTCTGAAACAAATTGAAAAAATAAATTATTATTTTTTTTATATATATTTTATTGACTTACTAGCTTTTGCCCGCGGTTTTGCCCGCGTACATAAAATATAACCTATGTCACTCAGGAATAAACCAGCTTTCTATCGGTGAAAACATTTTAGCAATCGGACCAGTACTTTCAAAGATTACCTCCTACACACAAAAAAAAAACATAAAAACAAACTTTACCTCTTTATTATATTAGATTATTAGTCCAGTCAAATTAGACCAAAAAATAGGGTTAAGATTACAATAATTCGCACCCAGCTGAAAATTGGTAGGATTGTTCAAAACACCATCATTAATACAACCTGGAAAAAAATACTCGGGGTCATAGGTCACAAAAAAGAGTTTATCGAGATTTCCGGGAAGAAGTTTTATCATAAAATTAATTCAGATAAACATTGTAGATCAGTTAATTATCTACAAAAATGTACCTCGTATGTAACCTCGGATGTCTAAATTGACCGAACTACATTTATTTATTTATTTAATCTTCATGCAACAAAAAATAAAATATAAATAAATGTAAATATTGTAATATTGGTGTACAACAAAAAGTATATAAATAAAGTATATAGGCGGACTTAATGCCTTAGACATTCTCTGCCAGTCAACCTGAGGTGGTCCAGAGAATACATTCAAGTCGGTAACTTTTTTTTTAGGTCTTATTCTGGGTGGATTGACGATGACTTTTTTAGAAATTGTGATCACCATTTAAAAAAAAAAGAAGCCCCCTTGCCTCTTGTCCCATTTCAAAGATCCACCCTATATTTGTAGAATAATTTGTTGACGATGGTCATTGCATCGCAATATTGTGGCGTCCCATTTGTCTATGGGAGCCCATATTGCTAAGAAAAATAGGTATCGTCATTCTATTGGGTAATTGACTCTAATTTCTTTTTATTATTTGCATCAAAAAGTAACTTTATCAAAACTCGCAAATAGAAAGAATGCTTCAAATTCAATTCTAATTAAGTTAAAAAAGAAAAACGATAACGATAAGAAAAACGAATTTTTTTAGAATTTTGTTATTCTGTCTGTTGATTCCAAATCTCATTTACAAGTCTGACGCGGACAAAGTCGCGGGCATCAGCAAGTATTGCATAAAAATAAACACAGAAAAATGTACATTGAGCAAAGGCATATAAAACCTTGAGCTGTTCAAAGCCGAAGTAATTTATTAAAGGATTAAGATATTGTCATATTATAATTATATTTTTCAAATAAGCCACTTACAAAAAACTTTAAAAAATGTGTAGATAGCAGAATTTTAAGTAAACAGAGGATTACGTAGGTACATTTAGTAACATCGAGAGATGTCAACAAATACGAATGTATAACCAATATCGCATACACTAAGTTTCACATATTTTGTTTGTAAACAAAAAACTCGTTTATCGACTATTTGATGTATATTAACGCCAAAGTATTGTGCTTTAATTTTTGATTTTCCTCAAGAATCAGATACAGTATATATAGGTACTCTAGTCGTAAATCGACACGTTTTAAAGTGGACAATGATGTCATTGAGTAACTACTCAGAAATATCTTATACCTGTATAATATTTGGTTTGGAAATACTAACATGTTAACAAGATACTGACTGGACTGAGTAATGAGAATTCCAAAATATAACCACTAGCTCCGATAAGGATGAAATACCCAGGCCGGTCATAAATTTTGTTACGCCAAAAAAAGTTTTTTTTTTCTTTTCGAATTTTATTCTTTGTACACAAAGACATAACATAACATATGGAGATACAGACAGTTGACGTACAATAGCGAGCTTAACTCAGCAATGATTTTTCTCCCAGCAAACCTTTGAGTAAAAGAGAGAGAAAACATATTCGAGGGTAGGATCCAGTGCACAATATAAACCTATTTAACTAAGTCTAATACATAATTATATTATACATGCTATATATACTAATATTATGTCAATAATGAAAGGAAGTGCTGTTTCAGTTAAATTATGAAAAACGCTAATTCTTTTATTTCAAATACTGTACAATTTTGACGTATTTCTATGTAGTAGTTTCCCGCTAATTGTAATAAAATTAAAATGGAGTGGAATAGAATTTGCAACAATTTTTAAAACCATTCTTAAGCTCGGTATCAGTCGTATATTTGTTTATCGTGCCACAGATACCAATAATCCTTTCGTTAACGATCTTAAAAAATCTTGTACCCTATCTTTTTTTTTTCTTTTATCTTTTATCGTTGGTTAGGCCGGCCTTGTGTTGTTTGGACTCAACAGGCATTGAATACCGTCAAGGCCAGAATTCGTCAAAATCCGTTGAGGAAACTAAAAATCTTATCGCATGAAATGAAGAAACCTATCCGCTAGAACGCTATCGCGTATCATCAAACGCAACCTGTTTGTGCTTATACACTACCGGTCAAAAGTTTTTGCCCACCCTATAGTTTGCGTGACACACAACAAATAAAGACAATACGAGCGATTTTGATATTTATATTTTAAAGAACATATATAGATAAGAATATAGTAATAATAAAACTACAGTCTGTAATTATTGCATATTTGAATTTCTGATTTATCGATGTAACCCCCTTTTGCTTTTATTATTTTGGTGCACAATCTTGGCATTCTCCGTAACAATTTCGCCAAATAATCGTCGTCTATTTGATTCTATTCGTTTTTCAGGATATCCCAAAAACGTGAAGTGGAAGTAGGACACTGCTTTTCGACTTCCCTGTCCAATTTGTCCCACAACAACTCAATTGGGTTGAGGTCGGGCGACTGTGACGGCCAAATCATAACTTTCAGTAGATTCTTCCTTTCTAATTCTTTAAAAAACTCTTTGCACAGCTTCGAGGAATGCTTGGGATCATTGTCAAGCTGAAAGAAAAAATTTCTGCCGATCAGACGCTAGCCACAACGTACTACATTTTCCTTTAATATTTTTTTTATAGCCTTCTTTCTTTAAAATCCCTTCAATTTTTAACAGGTCTCAAGTCATCCGTCCTCTAAAATATCCCTAAACCATCGCTGATCCTCCGCCGTGTTTTACAGTCCGGATTACACAAGGATCTAACATCCATTCTTCCTTTGACCTGCGCACAAAGACTCTTCTCTTAGAACCAAAAACCTCAAACTTTGACTCATCACTGCACAAAACTCTCTCCCACTGTTCGTGCGTCCAATTTTTATGTTCTTTAGCCCACTGCAACCTTTTAATTTTATTTTGACGTCTTAAAAGAGGTTTCTTCACTGCCACCCTTCCAAAATGGCCAGCTTTTCTCAATCTACTTTTCACTGTAGAAGTATTCAAAGGCAGATCCCTATATTCATTAATCTGAGCTGCTATCTCTGGACCCGTGAGTCATTGATCACGTTTATTGATCAATACAATACGTTTATCTTCATTTATTATGGATTTTCGAGATCGCCTTGAATGTTTTCTATCGCCAAAGCTCCTGGTGGATGCATATTTTTTCACGTTGTGTCCACGATACGTCGAGTTATTTTTAATTCGGCAGCAATGATAGGGTAACTTTTGCCTAGATTATGAAGACTTGCGATTAATGCATGAGTTTCAACCGTTATTTCCTTGGTTTTACCCATTTTAAAACTTACAAGTCTGAATTTGCGAGAACGAAAACAATTCGTATACGAACTTCACAAAAAGATGTCTTGGTACTAAAAGTGTTAATCACAGCACGTTCTTGCATCCCACACGGCTAACTGGGAATAATCTAAAACTATAAACACCGAAGAAATAATTCACAGTGAAAGAATAATATACAAATCCGCCGGCACTTGTAAGTTTTAACTTGACGCACTCACGGACAAAATATAAAAATGTGCTCGTACAAATAAAACAAATAACGGACGCTATTATTTTTGGTTTGTAAAACATCGTTTCGGCCTTCGCTTGATAATATAAAAAGGAAATTTGATAAAGTGTATTATTTCGAAATTTAATTAATGGATTATGGGGTGGGCAAAAACTTTTGACCGGTAGTGTACGTGGCACACTTTTAAGGAGTCGCGAGTTTATGATGAGAGTGAAAAGATCAAAACGTTTGTGTTACGCTGATAAAAAACACAGGGTAAACATTTGTTCATTTTTTTCTCATCGGTAAAATGAGAAAAAAATGAACAAATGAAGAACATTGCACAAGCAAAAGAATCAGGTGCATGCTTGTAGCTCTGAAGTGAAGAGGCCCCTCAACTAGTTGGCAAAGTATTGCAGAGCAGAACATCAGTCACGATCATTAATGGTTTATTCGTAACAGAATTTATGGGCATACATGCTATTTAAACATATTAAATGTCCTCATTTCTAAGTGTGAAATGGCTGGTTAAATAAAACACTGGCCGAGACGAGGGAGGAAAAACATTGCTGGCCAAATGAGGAAAAAAAAAGTGCTCGGCTTTAAAAAAAAACTAAGTACTAATGTATTTCAAACAATAAAAACAAGTTTTTCAGATTACATTTTAAATAATAAACAAATAACCGGAAACACAGATTTCCCAAACCTTTTAGTGTTTATTTTTTATTTATTTTTTTCGGAAAACTTACAGCTAAGATACAGATAGTTGAAAAATATTGAAAGAAGGCCAATTACAAGTTTTCACAGATAACATTAGAGCAGAACAAGAGACAGTAGACAGATAAAAAGAAAAAAGAAAAGTAGTTAAGTTGGTTAAGTTTTGTAGTTAAGTTGTTTTTTTTTTTAGTTTCCCTTTTAACAGAATGACTCAAGGCTTATCTAAAATCGTTGAACTACTTCTGCAAAACTATTATGTTTTTATTATACTACTTGACTGGGATTGCTGAGGCAAATTCGTCCAAGAGGCCCTTTAGTAGACCATTATTTTTATTAAGATTGTATAAAATATTTTATTTTATCTAAGACTTTATGTTCCTCATTTACCGTAACGGTTAAATATATATTTTCCCAAATTACTTTCTTGAAACGATACTAATTAATATAGCACTTTTGGAAAAACCTTAAGAGGCCGGCGACAGATGAATTTCCATACAAACGTACGAGCATATTTTTATTATTATTAACGTTGGAGCATATTTCCAACATATTATGATGATACTCGGTTATAGACAATATTTATCAAGGTTCCTACGTCGAGAATATTAGAAATATTGTTATTTTTAATACAGAAAAAGCCAAATGGCATGTTTTGTGAAAAAGTACGAAATACCATTCGCTTAAATTTCTTTTTGTTTTTTTTTTAAAAGAAAGACGTAGGAACCTAGATAAATGTTAACTATAATCGAATATCATCATAATATGCTGGAAATATGCTCCAACTGCAAATAAGCGTGGTATTACGTTTGTATGGAAATTCATCTGTCGCCGGCCTCTTAACTCCGTGTAATCAAAGATTTAAAGGTGAGAGAAATTCTATAAAACCGAAGTGATCTCAAAAGGGCGGGATCACTGAACGTGCGGGGCCCCCAAATGCGCGGGGCCTGTAGCGTTTGCTACTCTTGCTACATGGCTAAACCGACACTGCAAGTGAAAGGGAGTCGTTTGTCTTGGCATGGTCATGTGAAGAGAAAGGACGTAATGCATGTTACCTAATAATAAGACTTATAATAATATAAAGATTATAGTTAGGAGTATACTCTTAAAAAACATTACCCTCTTTCTGGCGCAGTTTAATTAAAATAATGTTAATCTAATAAATATAAATTCAACTTACTTACCAAATTCACAAATAGATTGAGAACCATAACTCTTCTGTATGGTGGCTCAAAGTACACTGCTAATCCACTGACTGTGCATGGCAACAGCACTGTCGTATAATATGTGAACTCATTGAAGAATAGTTTCCTGAAAATAAGTTAGAAATATTAGTGTTGTCGGTGAATTTTAAGAAATACCTACATAACTATGAAACAAATGAGGAGAGACAGTTAAGGGAAAGTACGCGTAGGAAAGATTTTAAAAATAAAATAATACCTCAACTTAATATTGTTCAACATTGTTCAACATACTACTCAGTCTCACATTAATTATAATTAATGTGAGACTGAGTAGTGTTTCGGTAATTATTACTACCGAAACACTACTCAGTCTCACATTAAGTAATTGTTGTGACATTAAATTTTATTTTATTTTGTTATTTTTTATAATTAATTGTATTTATAATTGTAATTACTGTAGTTTTAAGTTATTTCAAACACAATACAAATTGTTCTTGAATAAATGAATTGAATTAAATTTTCTACACTGTATACTGAACAAACAATAAAATTATACATTTCTGTGCTCAATGTTCTTCTAACACCAGAGTGTGACTTGTTTTCTGGGAGATGGATAGATGTGCGTCGTGAATGTTTGAGGTTTTGTGAGAGGATGGATGAAAAATAAGTAAACGTTGTCTTATTTGGTTTTGTGGGATATTTTATTTTTCATTACTGGTAATGTATATGTATTCTTCTTTTTTTATTTTCTTCTTTTATTTCTTGTTTCTGTACCACGCATTAGTTTAGACTGTAATGTTGTATAAGTAAATTGTAAATAAATAATTTAAGTCCAAAACTCGTAATACTAAATAACCGAGTAAATCGACGATTACATAAAAAAATATATTTTTATGTAATCGTCGACGAACACATTCCACACGTAGACGAACGAGACAGTCGGTTTTAGGCCTCTATCCATACAACAACAACTAGGGAATCCAATCCCGGTACGAGATCCCGCAAATGCGCGATCCAGGCCACGGACGCCGAGAGATCTTTATCAGGCTCATGAAGAGCCCGATAAAAGCGCCCGTGGAGTCTTTGCCTGTCATACTTCTTTGTGGTCATCAGTAGCAAGTACCGCAGGTTTACGCCAATTCTCTTTAGACATAGACAACGGAGTGAGTCCCCTGTCCTCTGCGACCACATCGCGGTGCATACCTACGACATTGATTTTGAGAAAGTATTCTCTGAGACTGCACACCTCGCGGTCAGGGCCGTTTTATCCATAAGGCAATGTAGGCAACTGCCTAGGGGCCCCGCCAGGTTCTAGGGCCCCACGCTTTAGGAAAAAAAATAGACTATGTTTCATAAACAGTAAAAAAAAATGAATTTTCGATGATATGCCATTTATCTAGCAATCCTATCATTGGATTATGCGAAAAGCTGTCAAGAGATGGAGTTTAATAAAACACAATCTTTCATTAGCAACGTGTGAGTGCAGAGCATATTCATTGGTTTTTGCTGATAATTTTGTTTATATCAATTTTCATAATTATTATAAAATCAAACAACTACATAGAAAAACAATAAATGTAAACTAAGTTAAAAAAATGATTTAACTATATATTAATATTAAAAGCTTAGTTCAGAAATTATTTTGTAAAACTTTTCAAAAACTGTTCAACACATCAAGTTCAAAATAATTTTACTAGAAAAGTCTTTTTAAACTTCTACTTTTGAGATTTTTTTTTATTTTCTAAACTTATGGTTCAAAAGTTAGAGGGGGACACACTTTTTACTTTTCAAAATTCGGCTTTCTAGCTAACAGTCACTGAGATTATCTTCGGACGGACGGACAGACAGACAGATTTGGTGAAAGTATGTACCTTGTTGACTACGGAACCCTAAAAACAACGTAATTATGAATAAATTTGTGTTAGAAATAAAATATTTTAAGAAGTTAGAAGAGGGAAGGGGGGGGGGGGCGAGACGTGCATTGCCTATTCTTCGTGTTTTAATCAAAGACTACGATTTGACAATACGAATGTTGCATGTTTTTTCCATTTCATAAATAGTGAGGTACCGCAACCGATACTAACCAAAAAACAGAAAAAATTTCGTAAAAATAATTTCGTTTTTTATACAACTAATTATGATCAGCTTTTGTATTTCCTGAAAGTAATTTGGTAGACATATATATCTCTAGCATTCTACAGAAGTGAAAACCGCTTCGTGAGTTCTTATCCTAAGTAAAAGGCGGAGTGTTAAAAAATATGGTAAAATTTTTGATTATTTTAGTTTTCAATTCATATTAGACTTTATATAAACACACACATACAGTATCTTAGTCCTATTTTCCATAAAGGTTCTAATGTTAAAAAACCGGTATGAAAAATCGAATTTGGAGGCATCACTTTTACTAAAAATCTGGCAACATATTTTCAGAAATTGACATTTGCACATGTCAAATCATAGTCTTTAATTAAAAAATGAACGATAGGGGCCCCGACATGCATAAATAAATCGGCCCTGCTCGCAGCTGTGTAGTCTTTGCGTTCAAAAAGCCCCGACCTCCACACTTCTGCAGGATGTACCAGTCTCATCACCGATGATCCTAATTATTATTATTATAGTATTAAGTAAACATATGTTGGTATTCTTTCATCACTTTTTTGACGTGACAACGTCTTAAATTAGGTTGCGGCTGGGAGTCACTTATGAAAAAGTGTAACGCTCGGTAACGTTACGATGAGTCACCGAACGAGAGAGAGGCCCGCCGAATGCCTTGCGTCTCTCTCCCACTCAACTATTTTCATTCAATTCCTTGTTCCTATTGTGCAATTTAATTATATTCATATCAATAAATATTCTACCGAGAAAAAGACGTTGTCACGTAAAATCTTCGCCCGTAAAACCGACTTTACAGGCAACCATTTTTTTTTTTTTATTACAAGTACATAATTCCAAGACCATTAGTCTTGGTGGCCTTCTCTGTCAAATCCATCCAAATACTGTCTGTAAAAAATCTAAGACCGCACATTGTGAAACCCTATTAATTTAAAGCTGATACTGTATTTTTTATGTATTAAATATATTATATAATCATATTTTTTCGGTATTTTTCAATTCAAATCAATTTCTTTGAACAACTTATCGAAAGAACTTTACCATTTCAAAAATGTGTGCGATATGGGTTTTGGTATATGTGGAACCTTGGAGGACCGCTGGCCTGAAGCTGCAGAAGCGAGCGAACGGGTCCTATGATGACTACCACTTCACTGCGCTCATGATTAAAAGTAGCCGATTTTGAATGAACAGTGCTCCATTGGTATAATTGCTGTAAGGCGTTCCGATGCGAGGATAAACAAACAAATAAATATTTTCTAGAAAAAGTTTTGAGAAATATTAGAGTAAACGACGGAATTACCGGAAGTGTTATCTCTCTTTTTCACGTCTTTATCAAATATTGCGTTCGATTAAACAACAAGCTTTTAGGTCATGCTCGTGTTTACGATGGACGAGTAGGGAAGGGCCCTCTTAAGTACTTAGTAATTATTTATAACTTAGTAAGTACTGCCCCGACACAATAGCAGCGCGTTAGCAAAAAATCTCATAAATGAAGAATTTATTTCCCGTAGTGGCAGGCTGGTTAATATTAGATTCTATATTCTGTAGAAAAAAAGCAATTTTACCTGAATATGCAGTTTAACGTGACGAATGAGCTTCCTACAGTCAGCCCAAATATGCCTGATTTTAAATATAGCTTAAATTGTTCCAGCATTTCCTTTTTCCCTAGTTTTTTTCCTCTCATTAATATTTGTATCTGAAACAAAGAGTAATATTAAAAACTCTAATATTCGAGAAAACTACTCTATGTGGTAATTTTTACTGTAGCTGGTCTCAGACTTTTGACAAGCCGTTAATAAACCTATAGAAATGTATTTCTGCTCACGAAAATTATATCTGTATTTGTTTGGACATCTAGACATAAATGATGAGCATGTCAGATTTAAGTACCTAAATCTGGTGATTTTACATTAAATAATATCATTTATAATAGGTATTTCATTTTATTTACTAAAATATGCATTAAATCCAAGAATTATTTTTACTTTGTTTTAAAGAAAACGTTGATGATTTCACCAGTGCCGAGAAGTCTCTAAATAGATTTATGAGTCACAACCAAATTATCCCATAATTAACAAAACCATAAATAAAATCTAATTATTGTAGGTAACGGTGACTTTCCAAAATTCTAAGAAAAACAATTTCATGCTTGAGTTGGCAAAGTTAGAAAACCTTGAAACCGTGACTAGTTTATAGTGGGCTTACACAAAAATCTTATAAAATTAAGACAACCTAAATTAGTAGACTGCAAAAGAAAAATATATATAGCATTGAGAATGAGTGAAAATTTAAGGCCGTTAAAAAAAATTACGAATCAGACACCCTAACTTACGATTTCAAACGTGTATATCTACGAGATTACGTCACGGAAATATTTGAAAGTTACATAAAATAATAAAGCATGTTTTTAAAAGGATCTGGCAAAAACAAAAATCTTGAATAGTTACTATGTTTTTTTTATTATTAAAATAAAATGGCTATGAGCGATTTTATAAAAATATATATTATTTATAAATAAAATCGCTAACAGTGATTTTATTTTGTCGGGGCAGCAGTTGCGGGGTAGAAAAGTACTCAACTAGGCACCCTTGCGATGCTCCTCGCAATCTGACTGGCCAAGAGCCCCCTGGCTCGATAGGTCTCTTGGCCCCAGCGTAAATATAATGTAGTATATCCGCTTATCGCGGATAAAGCAAATGACTAAGTAAGCTAATGAATTTCATCGTTAGAGATAGTAAGAAGAGCTGCATGCTCGGATAATGTTTCCTGAAACGCAATGAAGATTTTACACTGCATTAAGTAGAAAAACTATCTACCACAGAAATATAGTTTTTCTACTCTATCATATACCAGCATAAGTATCAACCTATGCTGGTACACCTGACAGCAGATATCCATTAGTAAGAAAGAGTGTCAGGATACCAATTTTTACTAGGGCAAGCCACTATCGCGACGGTAAGGGCCCTCCTCTTTGAGAAGTGGTTACAAAGGCTCCACGACGTCTTCACTTTGACACGCCACGATGTCGACAAGATTGACGGGGTCAGGTAGAGTTGATGCCTACAAGGGTTGCAGATTGTTCGAAGGGGTTATCGCGCCCCTCACGAAGGGTAAATAAAGAAACACTGAGGGAATCAGTACCTAAAACTCTGTCACTCTAACACTCCCTCTCACTCCGAGCAATCCCACTAGGCTTGAGGATGAATTACCACATAAAAAAAATATTAATTTTAGTTAGCTGCAGTTAATTTTATTTAACCTATTGACCTTAATTAGGGATGTGAGTGTGCCCACTGTGCCAAAAATGCTGAATCCACCCTTGAATGTAACTACCTTAATACACAGTGCCACAAACTAATAATTCCTTGTTGTTTTAAGTAATATATATTATATCACACATTAATTTTCCCAGAGGAGTATCTCTAGTACATTTCACCTGTTATGTGGAAGTCACACTAATAAATTAATAACAAATCCTAATAATAATATTTAAAACATGGAATTTTGTATGTGTGGATGTATAGATGAAAGAGTAACAAATACTCTTTCGTGCAAAAACAACTGAATGGATTTTGATGAAACTTGATATACAGGTAGTCTGTGTCCTGGAATAGTACATACAATACCTTATATCCCGAGAGTATATTCCCTTGGGTTAATTTTCTACTATCACAAGGGTGATACTACTAGTTTCTCAATATGGAATTGTTGTTTAAGGCGACGCTTGGGGGAGGCCTATGTCCAACAGTGGATGTCTTTCAGCTAATTTGATGATGATATTGTTTTATCTCATGAAAGCCTTTTGGTCTTGGGTGTATGTGAAGATTCACATAGAAACACTTTTTCCTATGTGCCAAAGGTCTAAAATAGCTATGTGGGTTCAGAGGAACACTTATGGCTAATATTGGAAAATAAAACAGGAAGGGGAAATCCACAATGTAATATGAACAGATGAAGAGTTATCCTATCAAGAGGTAAAGGTTTACATTACAATACCTATTTGCATTATCAAGAGTTACTTATATTTGTTTTCCTATTAGAAATATGAAGTCCAACAAGATTAAATAAAATATAATTGCACTTGTAGGTATTTATTTTCATAATAACAATTAATTTACAAGAATATCTAAATAACTTAAATAATTATACTTAAGTTATTTAATTATACCACTTATATTATCACAAAAAAAAATCTTCAAACGATAATAATCAATAACAATAATAATAAATAATAATCTTTAATTCATTAAACCCAAGCGAACGACGGGATTCGTGCACTTATTGTCTTTCTATTGTGTCTATAATTTCCATGATTGAAAGGTTAAATTCCATTTCAAAAATTTCTCTTCACACACCTTCAGTCAACATAACTGAAAGTATGGCCAAAAATCTCTAGCTGAGATAAAGTCAGCCAATGTGTCACATAACTTCTCTTGCTTTAGGCGGAGTGGGTGGGAGTACCAGACTTTTAATGAAACGAGTTCCGGTGAAAGATTTTTCGCTAGTTCAATAAGAGGTTTGCCCACCCCCCAAGCTCGGGGGCTCTGGGGCACTGCCAGACCTTTGGTAGTTTCGTCAAGTGGCAGCAATGACCAAAACAATAAGAGCACCGCAGCTTAAAGAAGCGAGGTGCTTATACACCGCTAAATTCTGTGGAGGGTCGATCCGGTATATGAAACACTTTCGATTTGTAAAGATAAAGAGGGACTTTATTTTTTAATTTTATCTTTACAAATTGATAGTGTTTCATGTACCGGATCGACCCTCCACAGGATTAAAACTATTAAAATATAAGGGTGTATAATATGTTATAGAAAATAACAATTATACGGTTTATTATATAGGTAGTTTGGAAGTCAATTTTATTTTAAATGAGGTTGAACTTTTGGGAAAGATAAAAAATATTTTTACAGATATCATTTATGAGTACATTTTTAACTGTATCAAACCAGTTAAAAGTTCAAAGGGCATTATCTGGTAACTAATCATTGTTCAATGGTATGAAACTTCACAGTATTGTAAATATTATTAATTAAGTGCATAATATACTCACTAAGTAGACCATAGCATAGAATTTGTAACTTCCTCTAATACAACTTATCAACATGGTTTTTGTAGCATCCGAACATCGGTGCGTCCACGGGTGTATGAGTTCATGGCATCTACAATCACGGCACGCAGCTTCAAACCAAAGTTTACTAGCTTCAACCATTTTTAGATTAGTTAATAAACACTGCTTCTAAAACTGGTGATTATTTATTAGAACAGTTCACATAAAAAATGTTGCTATTTAACCTCATAAAAACTAACGGGTATTTTCAATACGTGATCTACGGAGTTCATACGAATAAGAACGAAAATGAACTGGGCAAAATAATATTCATTCGAGTTTTGTGCTGAACAACAATAAAATATCTCTGACATTTATGAATGAAATTTGACAACTTGACAATGACAAGACAAAACGACACATGTTCCGTTCCGATCCCGGATCACATCGACTTTCGATTGACCGTAAACGCGGCGACCAACAATAGCTATCATCGACGGCGACGGCAACGTGACAAATCGATGATGAGGACTACTAAAGTTTTTTTCTGGTTTGCTGATGTCAAAATTAAATTGCTAAACTGTCATAACTCAGTATTAAAGTTTATTTCCCTAAAGAAACGTCGAATAAAAAACTAGTTATGTTCAACGTCCATCGATATTCGATAAGCGATGGTTCATCTTGATTGACTGTTCTAAAACCTAACGCAAACATTCCGAATGATCAGACTGATCATTCGGAATGGATATGGATATGGATATGTATATGGATGTGTGTTGTTCGGAATGTGTGTGATGTTCGGATTCGGAATGTGGATGTGTTGTGGAATGTGTGTGTGTGTTGTGTGTGTGTTGTAAAAATAAGCGCTGAGAGTCGAGCGTTGAGCGCTGAGTCGACGCTATTGAGCGTTCAAGACTCGAGCGTTAAACGCTCGAGCGTTTAGGGCTCGTGAGCGTTGAAAACTCGGGCGCTCGACGCTCGAGTCGCGCGCTCGAGCGCCGAAGCGTTAACATTTTTACTGGTCTAGTCAAATAAAATTATTAATACCCATTAATAATTTTATTTAACTATAGAGAAATCTTTAATCGTTGTGATGCATGACGTGCTTTAGATGCACTTCGACTCAAAGCTTTTGTGTTTATAATATTTTCGAAACACAAAAGATTTCTATAATTTATCATTATTTTATAATACATCGTTAAATTTTAATCGTTTTAATCCCGTGGATGGTCGATCCGGTACATGAAACCCTATCGATTTGTAAAGATAAAATAAAAAAATAAAGTATTTTTTTTTTTTTTAAAAGGTATTTTCCTCAGCCATAATCTTGATTTCATTGTCTGACGAATCGTCAGCTTGATCAGACTCGAGCTCCCTCAAGCCTCCCCCAAGTGTCGCCATAGTGATCGGTGCCCACTGTTGGACATAAGCCTCGTCCAAGTGTCGCCATTTAGGCGCTATAATGACTGATGCACACTGTTGGGTATAAGTTTCCCCCTCACTATAATGATCTAAGTCCACTGCTAGACTTAACCCTCCCCCAAGTGTCGCCACCTAGGCGCTATAATGATTGATGCCCACTGTTGTACATAAGTCTCCCCTCACTAATGACCTATGCCTACTGTTGGACATAAGCCTTCTCCAAGTGTCGCCATTTAGGCGCTATGACTGATGCCCACTGTTGGACATAAGCCTCCCCCAAGTATCGCCATTTAGGCGCTATAATGATTGATGCCCACTGTTGGACATAGGCCTCCCCCTCGCTACAGTGACCGGTGTCTTCTATTGGACTGTCCAGGCGCACTAGTTTATGAGCCTATGTCCAACTTGGACACCTAGTGCGCCTCACCATCAGATTGCATCACTGCTTACCATCAGGTAGGATCGCAGTCAAGCGCTAGTAATATTAATTTAAAAAAAGTACGCATTTGAAAAAATCAAATATGAAATTTTCGGTTCTTTTGATATTTTTTCGGGGTTTATTGGAAAAATACATGAAATTTATACTTTATAAATTTCTTGAAAGTTTCGAATGTTTTAATGAATAAAACAACAGTATTGGAAAGAAACGGGAATATTGCCTGCTTTTTTCAACGCTAGTCCCGAAGGAAGTGATAAAACTTTCTTTAACAAATAAAAACCACGCAGATAAAACCGCGGGAATAACATATACAATGAGTAGTTACTGATTTGTTCTTCACCTATTTTATAAAGACTCGTGCTCAAGCTCGAGTCGAGCGTCGAGTCGGCGCTATTTATCGAGCTTTTTTTCTAAACGCTCAAGCCAGCGCTCTAGCGTTTTCAAACCGACTCGAGTCCCGACTCGAGCGTTTTTAGACTGCTCGAGTGCGGACTCGAGCGTTTTAGCGCCGACTCGAGCGTTTTTACAACACATTCAGTATATTACAAAGCAGGGACTTGAAACAAAAAGGAATTTCGTTCTGATAAAGTAAATGTTATTGGGTTGGCGCGAGGCGGGCGCGGGGCGTGTGCTTGGCATGCGCGTGTAGACCTCTTTTAATGCAATTTGAGATTTATTCATGGATTCTATGACTCAAATTCTTATTTAACAAATTTCAATGCGAGTTGGACGCGGGTGGCGTGCGCTGAGCGTGCGCGTATCGTGTGAACGCGCTCTGCTTCGCAGATGGCGGCGACCGCCTGCCACTCCTCCTCGCTACGGACCATGACCTGTACCAAGGGCAGAAGCGTGAGATCATTGCCACCGATCATCGGAATTGCTCTGTCCAAACGAGGCACACCTTAATCGTATTCTCCACCGTGTCCTCTGGGCGGTCCACGCAATAGGTCACCATTGCATGGGCGTCACTTCCGCATGAATCCGGTGCCGGAACCTCGGAACCGAACTGTCTGTGGAATGAGCATATCGCTATCAACGATGTGAACACGAACTTCTTTAGTAGGCAGTAGCTTGGGCCTGAGGATGTCCGTTCCACAAATCCTATGGTTGCGATCATCTCATTCGCTATCATGTAGGTTACTGCTTCGTAGAAGGAAGCAACCACTTCTCATTCCTTCTCGTTCGCCGCCGCCGATCACCTCAACGTAGCCAATTGGCCATGGCGGCGCTTTGCACTAACAGGGTACGCCTGCACCGCATGCTACACTGTTTCCTTGGGGCGCGCGGTCCACAAAAGGGTGACACCCTGATGTTTCTTCGACTGTCGTCGCGGTTGCGGCGTGTACAGGTCGCGAGGTGAATTAAGATCGCTCGGCAAAAGTGTCAACAGTATCCAATGAGACGCGTGAACGCAACGCGGGAATTGAAGAGCGACTGATCTACCGATGACATGTGACCGTCGGCGCACACCCGCCCGCACGTCGCCAAATAGACCTTATGAACCTATTACACTGCGCTGAATATCGCGTGCGATATCCCGACTCATGCTATTTTTCATTCACAAAGACAGTCTAACCCTTATTACACTACGCGATACGTCGAACCATAGACTACTGTCTTTCTATGAATGAAAAATAGTATGATCGCACGCGATATTCAGTGCAGTGTAATAGGTCCTTTAATTCACCGCGTGAGTCGCGACCTGTATCCACGACTTTTGGCGCTCTATGGCTAGCTACAACAATATTGTTCATTGTTATGACTCGGGACGCAGTTAAAACATTATGACAATATGTTTCTTTGCTTGAGCCTTGTATTTTTGTCTTATTTACTCTTGTTCTAACGTTAAATTTGCTGTTTAATTATTTTTGCATTTCCCATGTTTAATTTGTAACACTTTCTTTTGTCTTCGATACGCGACTCGCGACAGACCGTATAATGACATAAAGCCAGTGATATGCTCAGGAGCATGCACTTTGTGTTGCTTCCAAGAAATTTCTTAGTCCGTAAGGTATAATTATACAAATTGTTCCTTGCAAAATGTGTGGTAATGACATTACTTACGGAGAAATCATTGACAGTAACGTAATAGATAGGGGCGTAGTTACCGCTGTATCATCTGTATCAACGATATAAGATGAGGGCCCCGTGTGCAATAATTCGTAACAGTTAACACATTCATTTCCACAATCTTAAATTCTCCTTGAGGCCTCTAGTTTATTAGTAACTAATGACTACAATTGATAGAAAAAAATATTATATGTAATACTATTTCAACCGTTTACAGAAAATATTTTTTTTTTATTAACTGTCAATTTATGTACCTAGTGTACACTATGCATTATTTTATCTTTTTTTTTCATAGACACGAAAAAGGTTTTTTTTGCAAACCCGCAATGGAAACATTTTTGTTTAAGATACTGCGATTTTACTTACATTCTTTGTTTGTATATCTTTTTTTCAAGAAATAAATAATAACTTGCATTATAGGGCCTGTAAAAATTGTACTGTTGTGAACTTACTTTGGCATAGCTATTGGATTCCTTTTTGAAATATTCTCTATTTTATACGCACATGATAATACATATCTACATACTGATAGACCAATACAGGAATATGTAGTACGAAACTATGTCGTTTTCCACGTCTGTCTGTTTAATCTTCTTTTATACCACGCGACCTATTTCAATACTGTTTAACTTTACACTAATTATGTATAAAAAAGAATACAACAAAGAAACAAAAAACAACAGTAAAGAAAAGAAAAAAATACTACTTACTAAAACTACATGAACCAGAATGAATTATGCATAGAACTTGAACTCATGCGGTGGATCGTTCAAAAGAGTCACCGTGGCTTTGGAACACAACGGATAACTGAAGGAACACAGATGGGTTTTAATCGATTAAAGTCTGCCTCTCCCTTTTGCTCTACCCAATGTGTGTATGTAGGGTTTCTCATCAGAAGGCTATAACTCACTCAAAGGGCAATGAAAAGGGCTATACTCGGAGTTTCTTGGCGTGGTCACGTCAGAAATGAAGGTACCCGCAGGAGAACCAAGGTTACAGACATAGCCGAAAGAATCGCCAAACTTAAATAGCAGTGGGCAGGGCACATTGTTCGCAAAACCGATGGTCGATGAGGATGAAAGTTCGGGAATGGCGACCACATACCGGAAAACGCAGCGTTGGAAAGCCTCCCCACAAGGTGGACCGATGACCTGGTGTGGGTCGCGCCAGTGATCAAGCCCTACGTCACACAGCACTGCTCCGACTCACTGGAGCCAGCAGTACTATTCCGACTCACTGGAGCCTGTAGCATCCTGACTCACAGCGGGGATCCGCAGACATTTCCGACACACCGAGAACTATGCGGCATTCGGTTGCAACACACGGGAACCAACCTATCACTGGCCTGGCATGCATCAAGAACCAGAAGGAGTGATCCATCCAGTTCGCCATAGACATCTATGGCGTCACATAAGAACTAATCCTGTTAAAAGTTCTCCACGTGATTTGAATATATACGACAGCCCGAAATCATCTATCGGGCAGTTGCCCACCAGATATAACACCCGTCTGGTCAGAGCATCCTCCCTTTCCAACGGAGACTTTTTTAAATTGTTGATAGTTTTGCGATTGACCGCTATCTCACCTGATAGAAAGCGACGATGCGGTCGACGACGGAACGCGCTTTGCCAGACTATACTCTCTGTTCCACATACCTCCAAATACCCTTTAAAGCCATAGGTGCTGGCTGCTTGGCTTGCTGATCGAAAGCTTGTGGAAGTAAAGATGACGACGATGTAGTAGCTCCAAGAACGCTGCGCTGACGTTAATAGTTGAGGGTCACCAGTTTAGATATAGTCGGAACAGAGTATTAAGTCCCGTAAACTTCCGTTGTATAAATATGTTGTCTGATCAGGGTAACTGACCGATGGATGATTATCAAAAAAAAGATAGACGATTTCGGCTAGTTGTGTGACATAATGTTCGAAACGCCAGAAAAACTCTAATTGCGCGATGAAAGATTACAAATTTTATTTCCTATGTGGGCCATAGATATCGCTAGGTTTTTTTTTCTAATAGATCTTGCTTCGTACTAGAAATTTTATGGGTGCGTATAGAAACATGAAAATTCACATACACAAGACACCTAGCCCCGTAATACCTATCTGTAGGCTATACAAATATTTGTTCCATGCGGGAATCTAACCTGTGACACCTAGCGCAGCAGTATATCGCTCAATCATTGTGCCAGCCGTGCCGTCAAATTAAGACTAACCAGACTGGCAGAATATTCTTTGAAAAAGAAAAACTAATGAAGATACCGCTGAACAAGAAACAATAAAAAAAGAAGGAAGAAAAGAAAAAAAATCTTTTTTTTTCTGGAATTAATTTCGTTAGAAATAAGTAGGTCCTTTGTACTCTTTTATCCTTATTTGCTCTTTTCGAAGATAACTAGATAAATTAAAAACACATAAGAACTTCTTTTCTCAAAAATTAATTTAATTGCTCGTATATACATTTAAGGATACATTCTAAAGAAAGAAAGAAAACACGTCTATTTGGCTCACAGGCACACACGATAGTCTCAACTGTATAGTGCTGAAGATTCGCCTTAAAATAATTTCGCTATTGCCCAGGGTCACCTTTCCCTGAACTCAAGGGCGGCTAGTGTACAATATCCGAGTTAATGAACAATATGACGATAAAATGTTAAGTAACATATTAATGAAAAAATGAAAATAAAATAAAATGCAAAACGTGAAACGATTACAATCCTCTGTTATCACTTTTGCTTCATTGCATCTATGAGCTACAGGCTTAGTTGTATTTTGCCTGCTCCCATGGGACAAAGGCGTGAACTTATCTATTTATTGCAATTAACTAACATAATAAATTGAAAAAACGTACTTACTGTAAATAACGCTAAATAGGGCGTATAAAATATAACAGATCCTATCCCACAGCGTACTGCCATGCTTAAACATGCCTCTCTGCAGCTTTTAGTCCACGGATGCACTAGCTGGTGACATGACAATCTAGTTAGTTCACTATTTTCCACCATAAACTTACTAACTTCTACCATTTTCACTAAAGATTAAATTAAAAAGGCTAAGATTGAACAGTGTTCTCCTGTGAATTCGGTGGTACTACATAAGAAACTTAAATGTATTGTTCAGTCCATTATATATAAATATTTATTTGTATTGTGCTGAAGGTACAATGTTCATTTCAAATTTTAATTTACAATGAACTTTATTTAAATTTCAGTAGCAGTGTAAAATACTTCAATGTATTACACTATTACACTTATTATGCATGTAAAAATAAGTAATGTAATTATAACTTAGCGAAACTCTCCCTGATGCGCTTGATATTACAAAAAAAGTGATTCTAGATATAGAAACACTTTTTTTAAATATCTGCGATCGTTGACGCCGTAGTTTTAAATATTTGTAAACAATTAGATTTTAATTAGATAACTTTATGGTTTTTAGATTAGATTAACAATCATTCGATACCCCCTATTTGCGAAGTTTCGTTGGTTTCGCAGCTAATTTAATTTGATAATGTACATATTATAATGTAAGTACAAAACAGCAAACGAGGCTAAACAAATTCGTCCCTTCTTCCTTCTTCCCTTCTCCAATATAGCCAATAAGTTTTTTAGATTGGAATTTCTGGGTGCATATTCATTTTACACTGGTATAACCCTGACGATATACGAGTAAATAGATACGAAAAAAGGATCAAAAGTTATGAGATTCAATTAAGTACCTATTGTTCTTAAAACCAAACTTCCACACGTCTATAAATGAAAAAAAAACCGACTAAGTTACATAACTGGTTGCAAAAACTGTCATATAATACCGAATTATTACTACGGAGAGTTGCACCATCTAACTATAACAATAACAAAGCCGTTAACAGTTGTCAAATCGTGGAATTGACCATTTCACGGCTGGTTATGGTTTGGTTATCGTTATAGTTAAATGGTGCAACTTACTCTAACAGTTGTCAAATCGTCGAATTGACCAATAGGCGGCCGTTTCACGGCTGGTTAAGGTTTGGTTATCGTTATAGTTAAATGGTGCAACTCACCCTAAGAGTCATCGCATAACTATTCTCATAAACTGTTACACGTAAAAAAAAGATTAATATAATATAAAACAAATTGTACCAAACATCCTATTTTTGATCATCTCCAAAGTTGAACTTACTAGAACTAGAAACAAGTACCTATTTATTTTACTTAATTTAGGAGTTAAATGCTCATTTTATTTCCAACTAGCTTTTGCCCGCGACTTCGCCCGCGTACATAAAATATTTTGTCACTCACGAATACAGCAGCTTTCTATCGGTGAAAACATTTTATAAAAACAAACTTTACCTTTTTATTATATATTATTATAGTTTCTCTAATAAGTCAACTGATTTGGGAATTTTGTATAATATATAATCATCAAAATACTTATATTCGGTACTTTTTTTATGGTTCTTCTGTTAGTAAACAATGATCTCTAACTCTTAATCAACCTTAATTATTGAACCCGTGTTGACTACATGAGATTTCATTAAATCCTAATAATTACCCAAGTCGTTTAACTTATTATATAGACTATTTGTTTATTAATTTAACATACATATAAATCATATTTTTAAGGGCGAGTTGCGCCATTTAACTATAACGATAACAAAGCCGTTAACAGTTGTCAAATCGTGGAATTGACCATTTCACGGCTGGTTATGGTTTGGTTATCGTTATAGTTAAATGGTGCAACTCACCCTAAATATTTAAATAAAAAAAAGACGTATGGCACGTGGTAGGTACTGCCACGGTAAAGTTATTGCATAATATTTTTATCAACCTATGCAATTATAATTATTTTATATATGCAGTATTTTTTTTCTTTTATTTTTTTTTCTTTGAAGTTACACTTTCACACATTGAATTGAATTTTGATTGATTGTTCACTCATTTGTTTTCTTATCGGTCACCCACCACGCTCAAAAAACAAATGAGTGGGGGGTGTTAGGTTATTTTCGTTACGGAATTTCTGGATTCGGTCTCCACGCTCAAGGCTCGCGATAGAAGCTATGCAATAGCTTAAAATAAAACATTTAAAAATATAAAAAATAGTGTCCCACCAGTATCGAGAACAGGGTCCAAGCCACCGGCGGTCAGGGCTCCAGAGAAAGGAACCTCCTGACTATACAATCCGTGTCCAAGAGTGTTGCTCTCTAAATCAAGCCCTTGATCCAGCCGTCTTATATATTATTATTATTAGTTTAGATGATCAGTGTTTGTACAACTATTGTAGAAGTTCATGTCATTATAATATATTGTTACTGTGTGTGATAAATGTACAAAATAAAGATTACTATTAATATTAACTAAAAATCTATTAACAAGATTAAAAACCAATACTGTAATTATGTCTAGAAACTAGTTTGTGTACGTCTTATTGACTTGTCTTTCTACACACAACTTCCTGACTAGGCCTATAGCAGAAAATAATTATAGGAGAGATATCCTTAAATCGAGACAGACAACGATTGTCGCAACAAGTCCTTACCTGACATGACAGGAGATTCCTGTGTCGGTTTCAGGCGCCCGGCGAACACGGTGGAGAAAGTGGAGGTGTGCCCCACCGCTTTCCACCGTGTTGTTTTGTGTGCGGGCGGAGCACTACCGTGTTTTCGTGGAGGCTATCGGCAGCAGAGACCTCTCGCGCCAGACTCTGGTTCGGGCTGTGATCCGGAGCGAGGAGGAATAGCAGGCGGTCGCATCCTTTTGCGAAGCTCTGGCGAAGGAGGATGCTGCACGCGTGAGTAGACGCAGGCTTGTGGACGTCGAGCAATGGGTAGCTCGCCATACGGCCGTCCGGTAATAGACCGTACCGAGCCTAGTCGTCAACAGCGCGTAGTGGTGATCTAAGCGCTTCTCAAAGAGATGTCAGCAAACCGTAGGGGTCCAGCAGGGCCGTGCCCGCTATTCTGAAGAGGAAATTCGTAGTCCTAGAAAACACTGAAGGACACGCCCTCCCGCCCCACCGAGAGCGGGGAAATTCGTTATATGATTTCCGACCTTAAAAAAAAGAAAAAACATTTCTTTGGCAGTGGAAATAAATATTAACGAGATAATCCTATGTTTTTAATAAAAAAAATATGACTCTACTTAAAGAATAACTACGTGTGAATGGTTCGAATTCAAACTTTCCGCCACAGAGAATATTTTTTTATCTATGGTCGCCACAACACCACCGAAAGTTCTTGAATTTGCCGCTAATGTCGATTGTCGCTGCAGTCGGTAAATGGACGTTTGATGTGGTTGTTTGTCAAGAGTGTCCCATTGTCTGTTTACAGTGAATTATTTCCCATAACTCTAATCCTAATTGAAGTTAAAGGTTTTAAGGAGTAGATGAAGGTGTGTATTCATTGGTTCTACAGTAATTTTGTAAGTTAAGTTGTTAGAAGTGTGAGTAATGAATTGGCGCTTGGGGACTAAAATGGTTCGAGTCGATTCATCTCTTTCATGTCAGCTGTACACAAAGATGCTACGCATTTACATAGTAATCGTGAAAATAATGAATTAAATCAGTACTTTTTCTAGCAAATAGGCCTTGTTTCGTTGTTGTGAGCCTGTTAAGCATGCGTAATAATTATATTCTTTAGGTTTATCCGCCGTACTACGGAGGTTATGGACTTGTGTTGTCCTTATTTTTCGAAAGAAGATAATTTATCGAAAAAAGTCGTTCTATCACACCTAATGACCCCTCGCGGTGTTATAAAGGTACAATTTTATCACTAAGTATCCCTATAGCGTATAGATTTGAATCCATATTGTATGAAAACAATCATATCAGTGTTTACGTAGATAAGTACGAAATATGGATTGTTTTAACAGAAGTGTTGGTCAACGTTTCTAAAAAATCATTGCAGTTTTAGTTTAGTCACCTGGTTGACTAATACTTATTGTAATTTTGATGTAAAATAGCGTATTCTTCATGACATGTAATTTCCAATACAATTCAGATTACGATTAGTGTCAAATTCACGTATTTTGGTTATGTAGCTATTTCTAATTTTACATTTTGAAACTGCTTACTCTGCAACGTTATTTCCAATAGTTATCCAGTTTTCTGTCAAAAGTCTATTACTACAAATTAGGGTAAATTGAAAAAATGTTAGTGAAAACTAAATATTACATAGCAGAAACTAAAATACTTAGTAAGAATAAAAAAAAAAAATTGGAAAGTCATCTATTCTAATAATATCAACCCAATTCCAATAAATATGGCACTATTGAGGACACCACTTTGCTAGACATACCTACTCAACAATTTTATTTACATTCTCACAAACAGGATTCTCTATGGAGCTTCTGAATAATTAAAAATATATTTTGTGGATTTTTATGCTTAATATCAAATTATTTTACTGTATGGTTTAGCAATAACTAGGTAATCCCTTGATCCCCCTTGATTTGAATTGGTATGCACATGCAATAATAGTCCACAGCTGTTTTTGGTGGAAAACCACCTCTTAACTTGTCCCACTCTGGGTTGAGCGAGAGGGAGTAACGGACATTTACTTAACTAAAATCCACCAGTATCCCTCCAGCTGCCCTTTTGTGTTCCAGAATCACTGTAACTGTTTCGAACCATCCCGCAGCCATATATTGGGCATTACTATAGTATACAATTAATATGTAATATCAGAACTCGTTTTCTCATTATCAGTTCAATGGGCAATAAAAACTAACCAAACATGTTTAACACAAAAGAAACAAAAACAGTTTCTATTCAAAACTGAAATTTTAGATCCAACTTCAATGGATTAGAAATTGACCTAGTTACATGAAAATAATCATTGTTCAAGATTTTGTGGCTTAGGTAGCTGTTTCAATGATTTACCATTATTTTTTTCCATACCTATATTTTAAGTTCAATTAGATTCTAACTATCTTATTAAAGCACTGGAGTGATTTGTTATGATAGTCAACTTGGTTTGTCCTAAAAACACACATGTTCTCTTGTTTAAACATGTTAAATGTGTTACTGTGTATAGGCTGAAAAAGATTTTTATTTTCATGACGGATAAATAGGTATTACTTTCAATGTTCTTGTCTAATTCTTTTTAATAAACTAGTGCGCCTAATCATCTACGATTGCCTCACTGCTTAACATCACGTGGGATCGCAGGCAAGCACTGGTTTATATCAAATAATATAAAAATAAAATCATTATACATTCATGGGTTGTCAGAAAGAGAACTCTGGGGTTCTGGAATGCAAACAAAGAAGGAACATAGAAGTAGGTTTTAGTCAGTAGAAGACTGACACTCCCTCCCGTCCCACAGGAGTAGTTGTTGGATGATTTACCACCTATAAAAAGGGGATTATATCGAACTTCTTCCTATCAGATGTCTTTGTATATTTGATAGTTTTGAGATTTAGGCTACCCTCAAACTCTTGCCCTACATTCTTTTCTTTGATAATTTGTATGGCAGAACAAAGTTTGCCGAGTCAGCAAGTTGTAATATAAATATGGTTTGTTATAAATTTACACATTCATGTATTTCTCAGTATAACACATTTGCAAGAATAAAAACTGTATTATTTTCAGTGTCAGGAACATGCAATAATTTGTTTGTACGCCCATTGTGATATGTACACCAGCCAATAATAGCTACACTATTATTGGCTAGTGTACTCATGTTCAGGACTCGGCCATCGAGTCCAACTCTAAGTATGATTAGTATACTTCTTTATATTTAATTTCTATAATACGGCTTCTGGATCCTTGTCAATGAATCTATTGAATGAATCAAATTTGGATGCTAAAACATCTTAATGTATCCCAGTAATTATCTTGTCAACTTGTATGCAATTGATATTAGGGAAATTCATGCCATAAAATATTACTTTGATGGATTACTAAAAATCAGTCAACTTAGTCCTTGTTAATCTCACATTTAGATATAAGTGTACTGTATGTTGTTTAATTCATGTTATATTGCTAGTTGTAATTAGAAAGTACTTAGTCTGAAAAATAATGTTGTTAGTTCGCAGGTTTGAAAAGAGTTACCAATAAAACCACGCCAAAATTCAAAGACTTTCTTCTCGGATTTTTTTTTTTATATCAATGTTCAATCAAAAAATAGAAAAATATTCAGTTATTTTTTTATTCAATTTCCAAATAATTCCAAGAAACTTAAGTCAGTCTGTCACCAAAGTGATAGCAAGCAAGCAAAATGAGAATACCATGGATTAGGGTTAATACTACACAATAAAGCCACTTGTGTGTGTTGTGGTCAGATCCTAGAATAAAACACTTCACAATATGACTGACCATTTCATGAAATAGTTACCTAAAATTTTGCCCCAGAAGTGGCCATATCATTTTAAAAATGTATGTATTAAACATGGCGATATGATAATTAATATAAAGATATACGGATGGGGTATCTGCATCCAATTAATAAATAAAGCCAATTGAAATATCAAATTATACGATTTTAATCAATTGCTGCATTTAAACTAATGCAAATCCGTATTAGTTATATCAAATAACGTCCCATTTGAAAGCGATTATTTGCTTCCTTTCAGATACCGTCAATTTGAGACACAATAGTAAGACAATAGATGCCCGAACGCCGGCGTTCGCTTGAGGTTTAATGAATACTTAAAAAAATATTGTCTGCCGCCATGTTACGTGATCTACTGACCTCTCAATCAGAAATCAGCACTCTATACTAATTTCTCAAGTGAAACTATTCTATTCTGAATTCTCAAGTTTGATCATAATATCATGAAATTATCGTGCGTTTCGACGTTCATATCGCTAAACGCAAAGTGTTAATTGATTTGGCTAGCACCTAAGTGACCAGTGGGCAGGGTTTTATTAGAAAGTACATACGACCATTTCATGAAATGGTTGAACATGCTATGAAATGTTCAATTCTAAAATCTGTCTATGAGATAGACATAAAAATTAACTTTCCAGTTACATAAAGGACGTTATTTAAAAGCAATTAGAAGCTTTGTTACTTACCTCTTTTGTGGGCTACATATATGCTTGTTTGGATGTAGTATATTGATGAACATATTGGTCGTCAACACCGTACGGCCAAGTACTAGCTGTTCATTGTGGCCACTTAATCTGTCGAACGTACGTAGTTTATACTACTAATTAATCACTAAGCTTTGTTATAAAATTACAACAGTAACAAATGACAAATAATGTGTCGACTCGAAAATAAGAAGCTTGTTGCCAACATCAAGTCTTGAATAATAACAATCCTTTGCGCTTGCAGGTGACAGAATGTCTCGCAACAAAGACAAGCATGAGGGCGCTAGCGGGCGCACTTACCACATCATGTCGGAAGCGGAGCGAGCGTCCGGCCGTCGTGGGGGCTGGACCACGCTTGAGGTAATTATTTTATTACATTTACTATGTACAATCAGAGAAATCAATTGTTTAATGTGAAAGCGCCAGGAAGTTCTTTTCCGCGGCGTGGCTGGAAAGGCCTCACGGCGTCCTTACCTTCCGCATGACGCAGGTCCTCACCGGACATGGTTCGTTCGGGAGTTTCCTGCACCGGATACATGCGGAAGTGACGCCCGGGGGTCGCCCCTGTGCGGAACGCCCGGAGGACACAGTGGAGCACACAGTCGAGGTGTGCCCTTTCTGGACGGAGCATCGCCGTGCCCTTGTGGGGGCGATCGGCGGCGAAGACCTCTCGCGCCGGGCCTTGATTGAGGCCATGGTCCGGAGCGAGGAGGAGTGGCAGGCGGTCGCCGACTTCTGCGAAGCAGTAATGCTCGCAAAGGAGGAGGCCGAACGGCGTTATCGCCGCCGCCGCCGCCGCCGCCGGGATTCTGATCCCAATTTCCGGCCACCGTAGGCGCGGGCTTGCGGACAGTAAGCAATGGGTAGCTTACTGTCCGACAGTCCGGTAACTGTCCGGACCAAGCCTAAGTCGTCGACGGCGCGCACTGTTCCTGCGCGCCTCAAGGAGTTGTCAGCAACAGCAGGGACCCAGCCGAGTCGAAGCCTACTGGGGCCAGGGTTATCCGAAACGGCGCTCGAGCCCCGTTATGAAGGCTAGAAGGAACGGGGTGGCTCTTTTAGTCAGTAAGAGTCTGACACTTTCTCCCGCTCCGCCCAAGGGCGGGGGATGTCAATGTATGATTTTTTCCCACCATAAAAAAGGGTAGTTTTGCATAATTATGTAGATCAGTGTCAAGTTATACGTTGATTAAGATATGATTAGCGGCCGTAACACGTACTTATTTACGGAATTATTATTATTAAAGTCATTAATACAACCCTCTTAGTTCGGGTAACCTTATTGAACGACTTTTTCAGGAAATAGCCAGTTCAGTTTAACCCTATTGAATGATCTTTACATTAAATAGCTCGTTTAGTTTGTCTAATCCTATTGAATGTCTTCTTCATGAAATAGCCAGTTCAGTTTATCCAACCCTATTGAATGAGTTTTTCATGAAATAGCCAGTTTAGTTTGTCTAACTCTATTGAATGACTTTTTCATGAAATAGCCAGTTCAGTTTGTCTAACTCCATTGAATTACTTTTTCATAAAATAGCCAGTTCAATTTGCCTAGGCCTATTTAATGGCTATTTCATGTATCATTTCGCTGGTTTCTAAGCATCCCTCTGAGTTGAAAGCTTCCCAAGCGTGGCCATGTTCTCACTAGATGGCGCTGAACTGAAAAAATAAAACAATAATGTTGAGTGTTTTATTTGGTTTTTAGTATATGAGACCATTTTTAAGTCAAGGAAATGGTATTTGCTAAAATAGGACATTCCTCTTTATTTAACTAAGTCAAATTATTGTCTCCAAATCCACCTAGTTCGCCAAAAATACCTCGATTAGTAATACTTCGACTACACTCAAGCCCTACAGTTAGAGTCGGATACCAGTAGCTTTCATTTTTGGGGTCTTTTAGTCTAGAATGAATTGGTTACATCTAGGCAAGCGTGCTACATCGTCGGTCTCCATTATGTGAGATAGTGGCCAAACGCGAGCCTATCAATAATAATAAAAAATATTGCAAAACGCAGCTAACTGTACTAATGACGTCATTTTATGACGTGCAGATCAACATAATTAATTGCTAAACAATAAATTTCCTTGGCAGTAACATTGTTGAAAGTATGCAAGTAGACGTAATTCTTGTCGTGGGAGGCTGGACCTCGCTTGAGGATCTACTTGAGCTTCAATAATACCTCATTTCTAGCGTCAACACCTACGCTACGCGTAAGCTTAATATCTAGTTGTTCTATGTCACTAAGGTTGTTTTTTTCTAGCACTAGGAAATCATCCAATGACTTCTCCCGCTTTAGGATGGAGCGACAGGGCGTGTCAGACTTTTACTGACTAAAAACCCAACTGTGTCGTTTAGTTGCCCTGTGTTGATTGGGAGTTGTTTGATGATTTCCAGGGCCTTTTTTGAGATTATTTAAATCTAATAAGATCAGAAACTAATCAGCATAGACAGCCATTTTAGGCTTGATCGAGAGCAAACAAGCAAAAACATCAATAAATACTTTTACTTTTTTCAAATCAATTTGGTTGTACACTCACGCGATATATTGAATCGCTTATTTTCTCGTGTCGGCACGATTTATTATGATAAATAGATCATGTCGTTGTAAATATAAATAGTAAGATATGTACATAGGTGCACAGACTGTCTGAGTTGCATGGACTTGGAGAGGCAACGTCAATTATTTATTCACTAGCTCCGGCCAGCGGCTTGGCTCGCGTGAAAGTAGATTTCTCCATACAAACTTTGGATCCCTGTTTCATATGTGCGTGTAGATTGAGTGTTCTTTTTTAAATATTCATTATTATTTATACGAAATGAAAAGAGTTAGAAAATAATTGTGATAACTTCAAGGTGAAGATAAAAAAAGAAATCTATGAGAAAAAAAGTAGCGGTCTGGAACTGGAACACTATAAAATCTTCATTCATGTATTTATTAAAACTTTGTGCACCAATAAAAACACTGTTTAAATGTGGACTTAATGTCATTTGTGTTCTGGGAGCATTGTGGCCTGCCCATTGCCACTTAAGTTTGGAAATTCTTCGCGCTATGTCGGCAACCTTGGTTCTCCTGCGGATATCTTCATTTCTGATTCGATCACGCAAGGAAATTCCGAGCATAGTCTTTACTATTGCCTTTGAGGTGACTTTATGCCTTCTGATAAAATATTACTAAGCATTATGTCATGTTCAGCCGAAAGACGTCTACTGCTGGACATAGGCCTCCCCCAACATTGAAACACCGACCCGTTCTGTGCGCGAACTTTATGTGATTCATACTGTTTTATAGTACTTCAGGTGAATGCGGTTTTGTCAGGGCCACAGGTTGGTTCGAAAGAGATTCAGTGGCCCAAAGGGCAACAGAAAGAATATAGGATATCATTCAATGATATTTCCCGCTCTTGGGAGGAGCGGAGCGGTGTGTCAGACTTTTACTGACTAAAGCTTACTCCTGTTCCTTCGTTGCCTTTCATAGCAAACCCTTGGCCCCAGTAGGCTTCGAGCTTGCCAGGCCCCTATGGTTTGCTGACATCTCCTTGAACGAACATAGGTGGATATTTAATGATTTCCCTCTAAAAACAAGATAGATGAGGTTGATAATGAATAACAATCTTAATCATCATAAAACATAGCAAACATACTTTCTCAAAGTTATCTTATTTTGTTGCTAACTGATAATATTATCACAATAATAAATTTAATTATTGTGGCCCACCTACCACTGTGCAGTATTTTTAACCGACTTCAAAAAGGAGGAGGTTCCTTAATCCAAAAATTTGGGTAAAGAATGCCTTGTTACATTAAGCCTGCCTCTGTATCACTTCTGTACATAAAGTTGAAATATAAATATATAAGTACAATATCAATTTATTTTCATGAAAACTAAATACGAACATGTACTGTATGTAATAAATAGCCTTTTCTAGCTCGAATGGTCGTACCTCCCTTGAGAGAACCTTTTTGGTACCCCGGGTAGGAAAGGTACCTGTGTGCCAAGTACTTAACCCGTTTTCACCTATCGACTACGACAGTATCTCGTTTTATAAAAATAAAAAAATACATTTATTACAAAATAACGAGTTCCCAGTATCACTTGACATGAATGCTCCTGGGTAAACCGAAATACAAATTTTCTTAAGTGTTTTGCGTTTTCCACATCATGTCAGATTCAATGTCCTTTCAAAAATGATCTCTGTTCAGCTAAGGCAAGGCAGCTTTCATAATGACTATTTCATGAAATTGTCATCAATAGGTTTAGGTAGGTAGGCCTACTGTTCACGGACGCGTAGCTTTATAGACACGTTCTTATAGCCTTGGTGTACACCTGTGTGTAGCTTACATACAAAATTTTGAAACTCTGTCGACGAAGCGGCGACGGAGTCATGCCGTCGTGTACTCGTGTTGTTGCCATTTTGTTGACGAAGACGCATCTATGAAGCTACGCGTCCGTGGACACTAGATCTACTAAACCTATTGAATGACTATTTCATGAAATAGTCATGTATTAGGATTAGACGAACCGAGCGGGTTGTATTGATGATTTTAATTATGTTTCCGTAAATAAATACGTGGTGCAATCGCAAATTTGGATATGCACCTGACAATGGCTAGCAAAAATGAAAGAAAATTTGAATTTTCTGGCTACCCTGAAACTTACTTTCACGAAAGAAATCTATCGTAATTATTTTGTCTCTGGTTGAACATGATCTGGCTTTGACTATGCAAATTATTTAAATGATAATGATATAGACCAAATGGATATAATTACTCTTACAAGGTGGGCTGAGGATACGAGACGCACAGGACCATTCGTTGTGGACACTTGGGGGAGGCCTATGTACAGCAGTGGACGTCTCTCGGTTGAAACGATGATGAAATAATTACATGAATGCCATACCAGTGTGTTATTCAGTCTGAATTAATTCCGATTTTTATTTATAATCTTAATTATTATTCTGAGTTCAATGATTATCCTAATGAATTAATAATTCAGTCTGATTTTGGTTTATAGACCATTTTAGATCAAGCGGATATTTTTTTATGGCATTGAAGATTACATTTGATTAAAATTAACCAAGTATTTAAAGTAAATTAGTGGCTATTTACTTGCTGGCC
Organism: Mythimna albipuncta; assembly: GCA_929112965.1. Classification (NCBI taxonomy): domain Eukaryota; kingdom Metazoa; phylum Arthropoda; class Insecta; order Lepidoptera; family Noctuidae; genus Mythimna; species Mythimna albipuncta. The sequence continues at coordinate 19,146,079 of OV815969.1, forward strand.
TCAATGAAAGATTAATTTATCCTTTTAGGCTAATTATAGCATTTTGTGAAGGTTGACCTCATACGCTTGCAGGGAAATTAATGGGTAAAACCACTTTTGATATAAGTTTCCAGTAAATTGTAACTTCACTAAGGTTGAAATTATGTAACTGTCACATATATATATGCAAACTTTTATTTTTCTTGACGTGCAAGTTGGGTTCGCTACCGAAAGGGAAACTCGGGGTCCTGGAACGCAAGGCAAAGAAGGAACATAGGGGTGAGATTTAGTCAGTAAAAGTCTGACACGCCGCTCCAACCTAGAGCGGGAGAATATACATTCAACTTTATAATCATCATCTTCTTGCCCTGTCCGGTCACCTGTCACGCTCTCACTAACTCCCTTTTCTTTCATATCACAAAATCCATCAATCTTTTCTTCGACTACCTTCTACATCCATTCACATGTAAACTCATCATACCTAACTCTTAGTCAGGGCCTAGCCGCCCCTATGTACGAACTGCGCGATGCACACAGGCGCCAAGGCATAAGGGGCGCCGGATGAGATGTTACGCTAATTTTTTTAAATATTATTGTTACACAACAAAATTTTATAGTTTAGTATAGGTAAGTACATCGGTAAACATCTCCTAAGACAATATTTATGTCTTATTTAGCAACAAAAAAGTCGATCCATAGGTTTCGCACACAGAAGCTGGCTGAAGTTGGCTCGGCCCTGCTCTTAGTAACATGCGTTTCATCCCTTCTCTTCACATTGCCATACCAAAGTAGTAAACATCGTCATTCATCATCATCATTTCGGCCGAAAGACTTCTACTATTGGACATAGGCCTCCCCCAAGTGTCGCCACAGTGAACGGTCCTGTGCGTTTCGAATCGAATTCCCGCATCCCTTACCAGGTCATCGGTCCAAATGGTAAACAAAAAATGACAAATCGATTTGACCTGATCGTACATAAGTACAATGTAAGCATACTTAAACTGTTATTTTACCTACACTTGTATTTTATGCAATAGTGTCAAGATGCGCCTACGTAACGCATAGCTACTTAGTTTTCCTTAACTTGTCAAGAAACATTGCGCGAACGATTGCAAACGAAGTCCAAATAATGTCGTTGCATTCATTGATTTTTTTGTTCAGTTATAACATTATGAGCTCTATTGTTACCCTGCAATATATAATTGCTACTATTATATACCGTTTACTTTTTTTTTTAACGTATTTAACTTAAATACAATATAACATTTAAAAAATAGTAGACCTCCGGTGTTGTCCCCGCTATCGCCAGGGTCACCGGGAATTTCTCGAAGCCGTGGTCCTGAACGTAAGGACACAGGTTAGTTGTAGTCAGTAAAACTGACACGGCCTCTTGCTCCACCCTAGAGCCGGAGAAATCAGTGGATAATTTCTCACTTCAAAAAGAAATACTGGTATTGAGTTTAAAATATCGGTTCGGTTAGGGCTCCAGAGAGAGAATCTTACGCTGTATAAGCTCAGCTAAGCTTCTGATGGTGGCTTTGATCGCGTGTATGTAGAAAATATAATATGCCTGCCTATATGTAAATATATGTCAGGTTGCCTCAAAGAGATCGCGGAATACAATAAGGCCGCCAATTGTATGTTTTTAAATATAACGCGCAAATGTATCATTTATGGTGTACAATGAAGTATATATCATCATCATCATCTTCTTGCCCTACTCCCGGTTTATTTGGGGTCGGCGCAACACGTATTTTTCTTCCATTCTGTCCTGTCACTCGTCACGCTATCACTATCACTCCCTTTTCTTTCATATCGCTTCTCACACAATCCATCCATCTTTTCTTTGACCTCCATCTTCCCCTCCATCCATCCACATAAAGTATATATAAATAAATAAATATGTCACCTACACTAACATTATAAAGAAGTAAAGTTTTTTTTTTTTGTTTTTTGTTTGTAGAAGGTCATCTCTGGCAGTACCTGGTCCGATTGCTAAATTTTTTTAAACCATAGAAAGTTGCTATATTCCTGAGTGACAGGCTATATTTTATGTACGCGGGCAAAGCCGCGGGTAAAAGCTAGTTCAGTGATAAAGTAGCATTGTAATGTTTGCTTAATAATGATTTAGGAGGTTTTGAGTTTTCTAACTACGCACAAAAGTATCTATACATTTAATAATATTAGTGCCAATTCTAGTAGTAGGTGATGCCAGGCTGAGATGATATTGATCTCAAGGAGTTGTCAGCAAATGCCGGGCCCAGCTGGGCCGAAACCTACTGGGGCCAGGGTTAGTTTCGAAAGATAGCTCGAGCCCCGGTACGAAGGCTTGAAGGAACGGGGTGGGTTTTTAGTCAGTAAGAGTCTGATTATCTCCGGCTCCGCCCAAGTGCGGGGGTAGTCATTAGATGATTTTCCCACCATAAAAAAATATGATATTGATAATGTATTGTAATTTATTATAGTTGTATTCTTTCTAATGTCAATTCTAACAACCAATTAACAATTTCCAGGTAACAGGAGGTGTGCGCGCCTTAGCGCCCCAACTGTTCCAACTGACGCACCTGACCGCGCTGTACCTCAACGACAACTCGCTGCAGAGGATCCCGCCCGACATCAACCAGCTGGCCAACTTGCACACCCTCGATATATCCAACAACAAGTTGAGATCGCTGCCCGCTGAACTTGGAGACCTCATTCAGCTCAGGTGAATATTTGCTTCATTATACTTTTCATTGTGCTTTATAATTATATTTTACCAAGTCTGCGAAAGGCTTGAAGCCTTTTTAAGCCGCGTACAGACATCGCGAGGCGTGGCTTGCGAATGGTTCGTTTCGCATGCCTCGTGCTGTGTGGACGTGTGTGCTCAGAGTGAGCATTCGCGTCATACGATCGTTGCGAACGCCGCCTCAGTACAAGCCGTGCGCTCCGTGTGGAAGGACAGGTCTTGTTTGCGTTTTCTACTGACGAACACCGTGCGTGGTGGTTTGCGTACTCAGCTTGAGCACGTATCGTTCGGGATGCACGCATAAATGTATCATCGTATGCCTCAAGTTGAGGCATACGTGACGAACCATTCGCGACGCACGCCTCGCGATGTCTATACACCGGCTTTAGAGGTATGCGGAACAGTGAGTAAAGTCCCACATGCCTCCGTTAAAAAGGGAGGATACTCCAACCAGGCAGGTGTTATGATCTGGTAGGCAACTGCTCGATAGATGATTTCGAGCTGTCGTATATTCGCAAATCGCGTGGAGAACGAAAAAATAAACTTTACCTCTTAGTGTGTAGATAAATGAATTCATACTTTTACTAGCCCTTGGCTGATTTTCCGGTGGCTGTTATGATGTTTGAATTCACGCTTGATGTAATTTGCTGTGAGAACGTTTGAAAGAGTTACCATGACCCTGGTACGTAAAGGATAACTGAAGGTTAAAATTCTTCGCTAAAATTTTAACCGTTCTGATACACCCTCTCACTCTACCCTAAAGCGGGGGGTTATTTGATGTTGACCCACCTAAAACAAAGAGAATGTTGTAGTTTTCCCTGCAGACATCTACACTAATATAATAAAGAGGAAAAGTTTGATTTTTTGTTTCTTGTTTGTAGGAGGTAATCTCTGGAAGTACTGGTCCCATTTTTTTTAATTTTTTCACCGTTAGAAAGCTGCTTTATTCCTGAGTGACATAGGATGTATTTTTTACACCACCTGCTCGATAATGTCGTTTTATACGTCACACAAACCTCACTTAAAGCAAGTCATTCTATCCCTAGGGAGATAATCCGGTATGGCTGATCCAACATAGAACACCAAAATCGTCAACATTGTGAATTTATTAACAAGTTGACTCGAAATTCAAACTGGCCACTAACAAAAATAACAAAATAGAATAAAACGTGCTTATTGTCGGGATGAACTTGTAAATATAATACTTATATGTATAATAATATAAGCTTTGGGCGGCTTGAATTCAACACTTCACTCAAGTTTCTTTCTTAACTTCCTCGCAATGTTCGGGAGTTAATTATATAAGTCCCTCACTAACGTTCGGGAGTAAAATCAGCAACCTTCGTTTCGTTCGAAATTCAACATGCAGCCCGCGACTTAAAGTCACTGCTTTATCCCCTAGTCACATAATCTACTATTATGTATGCGGGCGAAACCGCGGGCAAAAGCTAGTTATAAATAATTTGGTTGCCTAGTCGTCTCGTGTTATTTGAGGTCGGCACAACATGTTTTTTTTTTCCATTACGTACCTACTTTTATCCGTCATGCATGCGTCACACCTTCCATCTTTTCTTTGGCCTTCCTTTCCTCCATCCATCGACATCGTTGCCTAGTCAAATGTCATAAATAGAGTATGACTCGTTTTTGTTAGTCACTGGATATCGTAATGGATAGTATTTCTACTTATGAAAGTGCTACATTATTTGATTCCGATTTTATGGTATCATTAACAAGATAATGGTATCGGTATTATTTATCGCACTAATATTATAAAGCCGAAAGAAAGTTTGTGTTTGTATATTATATGCTTTCGATGAAACTTGGTACACCAGGTAAGCCAGGTTCTGGAATAGCACATAGGATATTTTTATCCTGAGAGTATGTTCCCTTGAGATATTTTTTTACAATAAGTACACGAATAGGCCATGTCTTGGAATAGCAGGTAAGATATTTTTTATCCCGGATGTATGGTCCCTTGGGATAATTTTCTACTAAGTATTAGTACATAGATTGACCATGTTCTGGAGTAGCATATAGGATACTTTTTATCCCGGGAGTGTATTCCCTTGGGATAATTTTCTGATATTAGTACACGGATAGGCCATGTTCGGGAATAGCACATAGGATACTTTTGATCCCGTGAGTAAGTTCCATTGGGATAATTTTCTATTATTTGTACACGGGTAGGCTATGTTCTGGAACAGCACGTAGGACACTTTTTATCCTGGGAGTGTGTTCTTTGGGGATAATTTTCTGCTATTGTACACGGATAGGCCATGTCCTAGAATAGCACATAGGATACTTTCTTTCCGGGAGTATGTTCCTTGGGGATAATTTTCTGCTATTGTACACGGATAGGCCATCATCGAAGTCTTCCCGTCCAATTATAATTAGGGTGTCTTCAAGGCTAGAGTGAATAGGCTAGGTGAGAAACTAGTGTGCCTCACACTATTTATCCCGGGAGTAAGTTACCGCCATGGGATTTTTTATTATTATTAGTACACTACACGGGTAGGCCACGTTCTGGAATAGCACATAAGATACTATTTATCCCGGGAGTATGTTCCCTTGAGACAATTTTCTACTGCTCATAGACGAAGCCGTTGGCGGTGGTTAGTTATTACCTTAGATTCACGAATGAAAGTACCATTCACGAATGAACGTTCTATTCACGACTGAACGTTTCATTCACGAATTATTTTCGTTTCTCTTACCTCCCAAGAAAATTCACTCTGACAGAGTAGGTACACGAAAGTATTGCCATTTTTATTCAACTTTCTCTTTCGTTCAAGAAACGATTTCTAAGGAAAAGTTCTCGTAATGAACGTTAGTGGTGTACACGATGCGATTTGTTTAACATTAGCGATTTTAGGGTTCCGTATCCAAAGTGTAAAACGGGACCCTGTTATACTAAAACTTCGTCCGTCCGTCTGTCATCAGGCTGTATAACATGAACCGTGATAGACAGTTGAAATTTTCACAGACGATTTATTTATTATTTACTTATTTATTTAAAATTATGTAAAAAAAAACACCATTGATGTATTTCTGCTGCCGCCTATAACAACAAATACTAAAAAACAGATTAGAATAAATGTTTAAGAAGGCTACAACAAACTTTTTTTTTGCCGTTTTTTTTGCGACAGACGGAACCCTTCGCGCGCTAGTCTGACTTTCACTTGGCCGGTTTTTAAATCACCAACGACTTTAGGTATCAGAGGGCAGATTATATTGCAATATCCATAGGTCAATGATTTTTTAATGAGTAATTATTTGATAACTGTTGCAGCTATCTCTGTTGGCAACCTATAAAATCTTGTGTGTGCAAAATACTGCTGATAATGTCGTATTCCTTAAATTCATTGTTTTATCAGAAGTTAATTGTTTACTTTCAAATCAAATATGTAGTTGCCAATTTAGTTTCCACTAGGGATTCCAATCTCGCATCAAAATCGCAATCCCGCGATGGAAGTCGTCGATACCGTGGATCACGCGAGATTTATGGGATCGAGATTTTTAAAATCTAGTGTGTGCAAAATACAGCTGTTTAATAATGTCATATTACATAAATTCATTTAATTGTTTTATCAGAAGTTAATTGTTTACTTTTCAAACCAAACGTGAAGTTACTTATTCAGTCTTCTCTAGGGACTCAAATCTCGTATCAAAATCGCAATCCCGCAAGCTCGCGCGATGGAAGCCGTCGATACCGTAGGTCACGCGAGATTTATGGGATCGAGATTTTTTTAATATTTTTGTTTAGTAATAAGTTGGTACACTACGTACCTACTTATTACTAAACAAAAGTATTTAAAAAAATATAAAAGGATTATGTATACATAAATAATATGGTAAATCACTTATTAATGAGGCTGTGCTAGGTCTATTACATAAATCAGAACAACACGTCTTCTGAGCCGCTCATTTTTCGCATAAAAAACTTAAATCCCGGAAACATTCGGGATCCCGTGACAATACTCCTACGTTTCTGATCCCGCAAAAAATTGCGGGATCCCGCGTATGCGGAATTGAATTCCCTAGTCTTCATTATTGTCAAACCTAAAAGATTACTATAAATCTATATTGAGAAGGATATATTTAGTTGGGCCAGATAAAACTTTTATACAACATTAGTTTTAGTATATTTGACACCCAAAACACGTGTCTAGTATTTTTATGTAAAGAATCTATGTACAAAATTTCATAACTATCATGAAAAATCATAAAGTTATAAGCTTGTTATGTTACCTGGTTTTCCACACAAATACATGGTCACCGGACCACCCGGGCGACTGAAGTGTTGTTTTGCTCCCGCATCCAGCTGTGCGCTGACTCCTAATGTATGTTATGACCTGCCGTGACCTGTGTTGTACTTAGTGTCGAGGGTTGTGTCCAAATTTTAAATATTTTTGGAAAAAAAAGACATGGTGTAAATATGATTGGAATTGATTCAGTTATTTATTCTGAACAAACTATTCAGGTTTGGCATAATATACTAAAAATAATGTTGGATAGGACGGAATGATCGACTATTGACGTGTACCGTTTGAGTACCCAAGGGCTTTATAAATAAAGTTTATTGCGGTTGCTACGAGGGTTATACAAATACACGTAGATTTAACTCTCTTTTATCTAATGTTAGGGTCAAGATGAAGATATTGTCCCAAATATTTTAAGACTAGCTGGACATTGCCCCAAATATTTTAAGACTAGCTGCTGCCAACGGCTTCGCCCGCGTGATAGTCGAAATTTATCCTAAGGGAACATACTACTGCGATAAAAAATATCATATGTGCTATTCCAGAACATGGTCTACTACTGTACCAAGAGTCATCGAAATCCATTCAGGAGTTTTTGCGTGATAGAGTAACAAACATCCATATATACAAACTACGCGTTTTTTAGTAGGACCTAATCTCATCCTTGTTTTGACTTTCGCATATATTTTTTTATTATGGACTAGCTTTTGCCAGCGGCTTCGCCCGCGTACATAAAATATAGCTTATGTCACTCAGGAATCAAGTAGCTTTCTAACGGTGAAAAAATTTTAGCAATCGGACCAGCACTGCCAAAGATTACCTCTTACAAACAAAAAAATAAAAAACAAACTTTAATTCTTTATTAAAATAGTGTAGATAGGCTCGCGTTTGACCACTATCTCACCTGATGGTAAGCGATGATGTGGTCGACGATGGAACACGCTTGCCTAGAAGTAATCTATTCAATTTTGACTTAAAGACCCCTAGGTTAGAGCTATATATTTTTAAACATCGCCCCATACTAGGATTTACTCTTGTCACAAGCATGTAAACTCGCATATTTATAAAAGAACACATCCAGACTAGAAGTTCCATGTGTAAGCCATACATATATTTGTTTTGTGCGGGTATTAAATCCACGACACACAGGGCAGCAGTCAATCACTTAACCACTGTGCCGACATTAATCTTTATTTACTTACCACCATTTTTCTTTCTGAAATAAACTTCTCCAAAAGCGAGAATAAATGTATGTCAAGTTTATTCAGTATCAAAGACTCAGTAACTTAAGTAATAGTTTGTAAATAAGTGTAAAAATTAAGATCAAGGTTCCTCGAAATGGTTACTATTGGGGAAAAAAATGTTCATGGACAGCGAAACTCTTCGTGAAATATCTTTGTAAATGCAGTACACCCGACGGATCTTGGCTAGCCTGAACATAGGCTCTGCATATCTCTCACGTCGCTCATGGCAAACGACGTGAGAGATGCTCACCGTCTGTCCGGACTGAGCCCAAGTCGTCGACGGCTCGTGTGTTCCACGCGCGCCTCAAGGAGTTGTCAGCAACCGTAGGGGCCTAGCAGGGTCGAAGCCTACGTGGATGATACGAAAGAGATCCCCAGGGCCCTGGAAAAATGGCGAAGAAGGGACAGGAGTGGGTTTTTAGTCGGTAAAAGCCTAACTATCTGCCGCTGCGCCTAAGAGCGTGGGATATCATTGGATGATTTTCGCAACTAAAAATAAAATCCATATTCAATATTTTATTCTCAGGTTGCGCTTTCGATGCAATGGATAGACTCTAGTTATTTCTTCGATGTTATCCGTTACTCTGTACTGCGACCTTCAGATCTGTGCGAAGATATTTATTACTCAGTCACATCTAAAGATAGCTCAGTATGCCCCTTTTCGGTTACCGTCCTTAATGGTTCTTGCTAGAACCGCTCCGATGTATGAAATTGTATTTTGGTCCTATGTGTTTTGGTCTTTTTTATTACCGTCACATTAAAATAGTCTTTTTGTTGAGTTTTCAACACTAACCGCCTCGCTTTGCTCGGGTGCAAATTGTATAAGTACATAAAAAAACCTTCGTTGTTTCTTATGAAACTGTAATTCTTTTTCTTTAATGAGACCACATCAGCTATCTACCAGTGACAGTCCTGTCAAAACCCGGGTCAGAGATTTACCGGAACTACCAGATAGACAGACAGGCAAAAATGACAAAAAATATGTTTTTTTGTTACTTGTATCGACTATACTTTTCTAAGCAAATATTTATCTAGTAAAAACATATTACTTTTATATTACAAACAGATACTTCAGTTTTATTATATATTTTTAAGTGAAGATAAATAGATTTCTTATTCTGATAAGAAGAACTGTTGTCAAATCTCTTCTAATTAGCGGTTGTGTTTTTAAATTTTGATTTGGAGTTTTCAAGGCGTAAAGTAAATTGGTCGCTTTCCGTAATCGCCATGACTAGTTTCTTCATCAATTACATCACGAGTTTCTCTTTTGGATTTCAAGAGCAAACAAACTCTTCGTAATATATTGGTTAACTTCGTGTACCTTGGTTTAAGTGTCATGGAAGGGCCCAGATGTTTATGCCGTGTTTATCGATTTTATAAAGCCAGTGACTGAGAACTTGAGCGGCAATCGTTTATCTTGGTATGGTCAGGTGAAGAGGAGGGATGAAGCGCACGTTACTAAAAGTGTAATGAGTATTCATGTGGATAAATTGAGACAGAGAGGGAGGCCAAAGAAAAGATTTGTGAGTGATATGAAAGAAAAGGGTGATAGTGTGATGCTTGACAGGACAGTTTAAGTTACAAGTAAAATGGGGTAAGGGCCGTAAAATGATTTTTATCGATCTTACAAAAGCGTTTGATGGCGTAGAACACTAAACTTTAGCTTGTGTTGTTGTGTGTTCTTAATTTTTTTTTTTTGTATCGATGTATTCAAACTATTTTTTTTCTGACCAGTATTTGGCAACCTGTACAGCTCTGTTATTGGCCTCGTATAGATCCTGAAAAAAGCAGGTGGTTGTGCAGGATAGGCAGCATAGCTGGTGAGGCATGTCCTTTGCAGCGGGGCTCCACACTGTTAGAGATGGGTCGAGGAAGCTCCATTTGGCCAGGTTGTTTTCTTATTGTCCTCCAGGACTGGATGGACCGTCTTATTAGCCTCCGGATCATTCAAACCTTATGTTAGCATTATAAATTGTGATTGTTTGTCCAAAATAAAAACTGATCATGTAGGAAAGAGATTACGGGTCATACGAATTTTGAATGTGCTTTCAAAAGTCGTAACTAACCCGCATTGGGTCTCCGTGTAGACCAAGGTTTCCCTTTACTCTTTTGCAGAGATGAAGCTCTGATTATGTTCGCTAATGTGGACCGACTTTTAGAGGAGCCGAACACGAGCGACAGACGCTACACGAATTTGAGCTCTGCTCGTGCTCCGCTCGTACTTTGCACGTGCCTTTTCACCTTTAAAGTTTAAACTGCTAAGTCTATAGCCATATACTCTACGGAATTGTTCAAAAGACCTACCGTCACTACACGAATTTGAGCTCTGCTCGTGCTCTGCTCGTACTTTGCACGTGCCTTTTCGCCTTTAAAGTTTAAACTGCTAAGTCTATAGCCATATACTCTACGGAATTGTCCAAAAGAGTTACCGTAGCCCTGGACCGCAAAGGAATTTATACCCCGAGTGAAATGATTAATTTGAAGATTTTCCCACGTCAAAAATTTAAAGCCATGTAGTACTGAGACGGGGAAAAGGTAAGGTTGACACTGTTATGGTTTCTTAACCATTCCTATTGTCGTTCATGGTCACAAAGAGGAGATTGTACGTACACAAATTAATTCCGATCAGTGAGCAATTGTGACCTCGTTTGATATCTCAAACGTTCGACGTGTGTACTCATTAAGTTGCTAACTGACGACCTTTATGCTAATTCGGTGCAACATTGATGCTTTTAATACCAGTTTCGTACCTTAAAATAATTTGTTTTTGAATCTGTTTATCCTTTGAGCCGTTTGAGCGTTAAAAATAAACTGTCGCATTTATAAGAAAATTAGTGTTTCGATTATAATTATAACAGTAAATACCTTTTAAAATAAAGGATGATTTATCCTTCTAATCAGTTTCTGTCATGGTGGACGATTTCACACGGGACAAGCCACTGACGCGAGAGATATGATTGCACAAGTGCGTGTAAAAGCACTCTTTTTAGGGTTCCGTAGCCAAATGGCAAAAAACGGAACCCTTATAGATTCGTCATGTCTGTCTGTCTGTCTGTCTGTCTGTCTGTCTGTCTGTCCGTCCGTCCGTATGTCACAGCCACTTTTTTCCGAAACTATAAGAGCTGTACTGTTGAAACTTTGTAAGTAGATGTATTCTGTGAACCGCATTAAGATTTTTACACAAAAATAGAAAAAAAGCAATAAATTTTGGGGGTCCCCATACATAGAACTGAAACTCAAAAATTTTATTTTCATCAAACCCATGCGTGTGGGGCATCTATGGATAGGTCTTCAAAAATGATACTGAGGTTTCTAATATCATTTTTTTCTAAACTGAATAGTTTGCGCGAGAGACACTTCCAAAGTGGTAAAATGTGTGTCCCCCCCCCTCTAACTTCTAAGATAAGAGAATGATAAAACTAAAAAAAATATATGATGTACATTACTATAAAAACTACCAACGAAAATTGGTTTGAACGAAATCCAGTAAGTAGTTTTTTTTTTAATGCGTCATAAACCGAAAAAAATACACTATTATTAAAACATCGATCAAAGTTACAATACGTTACAAGAACTTTTATATTATGTTACTTTCTGCTACGGAACCCTTCATGGGCGAGTCCGACTCGCACTTGGCCGGTTTTTTTATAATTATTTTCCTTTTTTTATCCATTCTATTATTGGATTGTACATAAAATGATCCAAGACTGTACGATAGGACCACACAGATTGATACAGTACTTGCTAAAGAATCGCATATAGATATAAAGATTGTATATTGTGCTCCAAGTATATACAATCTTATTTCATATGCCACAATGTAAATTTCCTCCGTGTCATGGCCATATCTTGCTCAGTTAAGACATGATTGAGTAACAAACATACATTTAGATTTATTAGTATACTTTGCAGTTAACTTAGAACTCGTATTCGCACATATTTTGTGGATATTTAAAACAAAAATATTCACCGTATGGAATGTGATTTTTTCAAATCATTTGTACTTTAAAAGTTCATCTAGGACGTTACTGACATCTCATGCCTAGGAAAGCACGTAAAGCCTTGCTCAGTAGACGAAACTGAACAACCTACCATAAAAATTTTTTTCAGGAAACGAAAAAACAAAATCCGCCTCACCATACAAAATTATTAACTTGATTGGACAGTTTGTATGGAGAGGCTGAATTTTTATTTTCGTTTCTTAAAAATTATTTTTATGGTGTGTTGTTCAGTTTCGTCTACTGAGCAAGCCCTTAAAGTTTGTGTCCCTTACACCTTGTATATGTAGATATCTATAGTCCCTAAAAATGTTTGTTAAGCGCGGCAATCGAACCCGTAATATTCAGCGCAGCAGCTAGTCGTTCCATCACTGTGCTAACCGGGTCGTTAATTTTTTTTTTCTTGTTCGTACACAATTTGACAATTGATGGAGAGGGAGAGGAAGGCCGAAAAAAAGATGTATGTATTGTGTGAGAAGTGATCTGAAAGAAAAGGGAGTTAGTGATAGTTTGACGGGTGACAGGACAGAATGACTCCAAGTAATATGGGATAAGGGCAGGAAGAAGAAGAAGATTGATAGCGGTCCAATAAATATAGCCTATGTCACTCAGGGTAAATGTAGCTTTCCAATGGTGAAAGAATTTTTCAAATCGGCACGGTTTTTTTTTTGAGTTTATTCATTACAAACATACACAATCACACACAAAAAAAAAAAAATACAAATTACTACATATATACTATTTATAATATTAGTGTAGATAGGCTCGCGTTTGACCACCATCTCACCTGACGGTAAGCGATGATGTGGTCGACGATGGAGCACGCTTGCCTAGAAGTTACCTATTCACTCTTGACTTTTAAAGACCCATAAGTCGTAACTATTCGTCGTCAACAGACACATTGTATCAGAAAAGCAAAATATTTACACAGCTTCATAATATTTTTCAATACATATGGTAACTTTCTATTTATTATCACATTAAAGTTCAAATTGATAACACAATGTGACTGGATGTAATAATATTATTTAATCATTCAGTTTTATCTATCGACTAGCTAGCCAGCGGCTTCGACGGCGTGAAGCTAGGTTATCCCATACAAATTTTTTACCACCGTTTTATCCCGTTATGACGGCCATACACCATCCTACCTATCATCCAATCGCTTTGACGCTACAGGTTTGATCCAATCTGTAGTTCCGTGTGTGGGAATGGATCGGTTTGACTCGTACCAGTAGGTCCAGTAGTAAGTAGGATGGTTTTGCCTCAAAATAGATAGGTACAGAAGACAATATCATGTTTGCATGAGACGCATATCTTACTTACGTGCTACTTTTAGTCGATATTGTTATTTATTTTGTTTTAAGGTATGCGCCATGTTTGTAGTGAATAAACACTTTTTCTTTCTTTTCTTTTCTTTCGTATGTACTTCATTTTTTATACCTACGCTCGGTGGACACACACTACTGAGCGTTTGAGCCAGAATTGTTCGACGAGTGATCCGAGATGCGACCGAGACATCGTGTCCGTGAGCGGTGTCTCTGTGTGCGTTGCTCGAGCGCGCTTTGTATGTAGATTGACTTCTGTACCTATATATTTTGTGGTTTTGCCGGCCATTAGGGTCAACTCACACCGAAAGAGCGGCGTAGGGCAGCGCAGTTTCAGTGTCATATGAATTTTAACTTTATTTTCATTTCTATAATACTTATTATCGCATGAGAAACACGAACGAGAGAATTCCCCGGAATTCCTGCGGCGCCGCGGGCATCCGCGCGACTCGTTTGAGTTTCTCATGCGATAATAAGTATTATGGTAATGATAATAAAGTTAAAATTCATATGAAACTGAAACTGCGCCCCGCTTCGCTGCCCTTCGCCGCTCTTTTGGTGTGAGTTGACCCTTAGGCAGTGCATTTTGGAAAACCTTCTCTTAGTTCTCGCCTACGTCATAAAAGGAAACCTCGTGCAAAATTTCATGTTCCTAGGCCCTGTAGTTTCGGCTGTACGTTGATGTGTCAGTCAGTCAGTTTCTTTTTTTTTATTATAGATAATAATCATGTTTTTAAAACAAGTATATTTGCATTTAGTTTTATTTTAGTGTTGAATTTATTATGTATAGTCGAGCTCGTAAGTAAAGATCCAAGGTTGTTGACCTCTCGCGTGTGTTTGCCATTGACGTATATATTTGTAAACACTGAGTGTGAAGGCCTGTTTACATTTAAATTTTAATTTAAATGTTGAAGGATATCTAATTTGCCGGCTGAGCAGCGATTGGTCGCATAGATAACATAGATTTTAGACATAATGTTACATCATACATATCTTTCTCGAAGATCTAGGCAGAATTGTATTAATTGCCATTAATTAACTCTTTGAATGCCGTAATTAGAGACACAATAGAAAGACAATTGCTTATGTCGAACTGTGTAACATAAGACATTCAAAAGGTTAATACAATTTCGTTCGGTTGGAGTGGTTGAGCGATTGGCTACCGCGCTGTGTATCACGGGTTCAATTCCCGCACGGAACAGATAGTTGTTACGGGTCAGGGTGTCTTGGATATTTGAGTTTACATGTTTGTGATACAGTAGTAATTCCTAGAGAGGGGCAACTATTAGAAATTGGGAACAATTACTATAGGTTATACGAATATTTGAACCCGCGACACGCAGCACTGCAGCTCAACCACTGCTACTAAGAGTATGCTATTATGTAAGTGAGTAGATGGTAAACTTTTTAAATTGTTTGGGCCCAGTAGGCTAAATTCACTGCAGCATTGGTGGCACTCTTTAAGTAGTTCAAAGTGCAGATGTATGGGCATTTATTGCACTCCACAGTGTGTCTCATGTCCTGAATAGAGGCACAGGCACACAGCAGACATGTTGCGTGTCCGATCGGTCTAGATATCCCCTTAATCCTTATTTTATAATAAGTTGTGTTAGCAGCTGCAGCAGCAGCACTTAGGTGCTCAACCTATTAAGGACATTTTTAATATCGTGCGGTTTTGATAACGCATGCGGGATTACCCTCACGCGTAATCCCCGCAAATGTCCATGACATACAAGTATTTATTGTAATGCGTGGAATATGTACGCGGGTCGCGTTTTTTTTTTGCATTAAGAATTTTTTTGCTTGCGTGATAAAATCCACACGATATTAGATATTAAAAGCACCCTTATTGCATATAGGCCATTGCATTTTACGTGAAGTAACATATGTTCCTGGGGTTAAAAGAAGTCAGACGGTATTGATCAGTCAATTAGTAACGTAAGCATGATCAGCCCCTTAATGTTCCCACTGCTGGGACTCAGGCCTCCTCTTTATGAGAGGGATTGGGCCGTTTTCCACCATGCGAGCCCAGTGCGGGTTGGTGGATGTCACATGTCTTCGAATTTTTGGTTCTAGGACATGCCGGTTTCCTCACGATGTTTTCCTTCACCGTTTTGAGAGCAGTGGTGATGAAATAAATTACACAAAGTAATACGCCTGGCTGGGTTGGAACCCGCGACCTACAACTCGTTAGTCGCGGGACCGTTACCACTCGGCCAGCACTGCACCACTCACACAATTAGTAACATACTTTGACTGATTAATTTTATTACATTCTAATTAAACTTAATGTAAATTAGTAACTTTCAAGCAATTTCATGACTTGACATAGATATTTAGGTAAACATAGTAGCAAAACAATGGTAATAATAGTTTGACATTAACATCATTTCTATGCCATAGTAACAAGGGTTATTTTTCTACAGCAATGTACGATTGGATGTATGTAAAATACTCGATCAAGTAATACAATTATTTCTGTTATTTTTCTTTTGTTTATAATTAACGTCTGGCAAGTCATTGAACCCAAACATGAACTTATGACGTAGTTTTATTATTAATTATTTATTATATTTATGGTAGTAATTAATATCGATATCGGCCCGGAAATTGACTCTGTTTAATTATTTTTATCACGCTTCCTACAAAATTTGTTTTAAATTTACCCGGAAAGTATTCCTGGAACTATGTAAATAAAACACGCCTTATCATTGTTTCTTAGGGTTCCGTACCTCAGTGCGCAAAAACGGAACCTTTATGTAACCCTTATAGGATCACTTTGTTGTCCGTCCTTTTATTTTGACCTCTGAGTTTGTTTCAGTGTTTCTTCTCAGGGTAGTCAGATAGGAAACACCGGCCTCATCAAAAACGGAACCTTTATGTAACCCTTATAGGATCACTTTGTTGTCCGTCCTTTTATTTTGACCCCTGAGTTTGTTTCGGTGTTTCTTCTCAGGGTAGTCAGATAGGAAACACCGGCCTCATCAAAAACGGAACCTTTATGTAACCCTTATAGGATCACTTTGTTGTCCGTCCTTTTATTTTGACCCCTGAGTTTGTTTCGGTGTTTCTTCTCAGGGTAGTCAGATAGGAAACACCGGCCTCATCAAAAACGGAACCTTTATGTAACCCTTATAGGATCACTTTGTTGTCCGTCCTTTTATTTTGACCCCTGAGTTTGTTTCGGTGTTTCTTCTCAGGGTAGTCAGATAGGAAACACCGGCCTCATCAAAAACGGAACCTTTATGTAACCCTTATAGGATCACTTTGTTGTCCGTCCTTTTATTTTGACCCCTGAGTTTGTTTCGGTGTTTCTTCTCAGGGTAGTCAGATAGGAAACACCGGCCTCATCAAAAACGGAACCTTTATGTAACCCTTATAGGATCACTTTGTTGTCCGTCCTTTTATTTTGACCCCTGAGTTTGTTTCGGTGTTTCTTCTCAGGGTAGTCAGATAGGAAACACCGGCCTCATCAAAACTAGCATAAAATTGACGTGTAAAAGTGTTTTTTTTTTGAACCTATTTACAAAATAAATATGATTTATTACTCAATAACGCGTAAAGGTATTAAACTGACAATAATATTAAATTCTCAGGTCCCTTGGACTTGTGAAAAATCAAACTTCCTAGCCAACCCAATCTAAAACATAAAGCCGTTTATTTTATACTAATATTATAAAGAGGTAAAGTTGTTATTTTTTGTAATCTCTGAAAGTACTGGTCCGATTGCTAAAAAAATTTCACCCATAGAAAGCTGCTTTATTCCTAAGTGATATAGGCTACATTCTATGTACGCGGGCGAAGCCGCGGTCAAAAGCTAATGGTGTATATTTAATGCTCACAAGGAAATCAAAACCGATACCCACTTTCCGTTTACTTAGAAAAATCATGAAATTTGACAAGAAGCAATACCTTACATCACCGTTTTGAGAGCAGTGGTGATGAAATAAATTACACAAAGTAATGCGCCTGGCTGGGTTCGAACCCGCGAACTACAACTCGTAAGTCGGGGCAGTTACCACTTGGCCACCACTAACACATCGTGAGGAAACCGGCATGTCCTAGAACCCAAAAATTCGAAGACATTGACATTCACCAACCCGCACTGGGCACGCGTGGTGGTTTACGGCCCATTCCCTCTCCTATAGAAGACGTTTGAGTCCCAACAGTGGGAACATTAAAAAGGCCGGTGATAAATACCTAACATACTTATGTAACAACATGTTCCATCAAAGACACTTCCGCCTGACCATAGCTAAGTTCATTTTTGCTTGCAATCCAAATGAAAAGTTCAAAGAATTTGGTTTGGCGCCGCGCCGAAGAATTCATACGAATTTTTTTTTAAGTAATCAGACAAAAATGACCGCGATGGTACATCAATTCCTCTTACAGTACATCTGACATGCCAATAAGAATTATATTTGAATATGCTCATTTGACTTAAAATAACAACCCCTTCCCTTTCCAGAGAACTGCACCTGCACAACAACTACCTCCGAGTGCTTCCATACGAGCTGGGCAAGCTGTTCCACCTTCAGCTCCTGGGGCTAGGAGGAAACCCCCTCAGCAAAGAGATGCTCTCGATATACAACGACAACAACGGGACTGCGAAGCTGTTGACCTACATGCTCGACAATTTGCAAGGTAAGTTTATTTGTAAGCTTGTTTTTTGGAAGAGAATTTGTAAGCTCAGAAGGTACTAGGGTGGAAAAATCAATTTTAAGTTCCTGATGTAATTTTTATTTTTGGTGTACAATAAAGAATATAATCTATCTATAATAATAATATAATATTCCACAACTACCACACAGCGCCGTCTAGTCCCAAGCTAAGGAGAGCTTGTGTTATGGGTACTAGACAACTGATAAACATACTTATATATATCTAAATACATACATATTGTATTAATTACACCCATTATATCTATCTATCAATCGGGTACTGGAGTTTCCCTCCAAGTAGCGTTTCGTGGCCAATTTTTTTTTTATGATTGGCTCGCGTTTGGCCACCATCTCAGCTGATGGTAAAGAGATGCTGTGGCTGACGAAGGAGCACGCTTGCCTAGAAGTAACCTATTCACTTTTGACTAGACCCCTAAGTTGTAGCTATCAGGAAACTAAAACTCCGGCAGGGAATTTTATTCCTTGGCTGTACGCACAATAAAAGTGTAAATACATATTATTTATTAGTGCTAAAACACATATGGCACACCTAATATTTTTAGATCGATTTTATCAAACTTTTTATATGAGTAAGAAAATACCCCTTCCTGTCGCTTACGAGGTTCTTCCTGAAAAGGCTCTCTATATTGAAATACAAATATAAGTTACCCAATCTACCCCTGAGTCAGACAAGAGGGGCATGCGCAAATAAGGGTTTATGTCCCGTGCAAATAGCCCTACTAGATAAAACTAAACTTACGATGTTTAAATTAGATAAGGCCACATATTAGGGGTGATCCGGGTCGCTCCCCTGGGCCACTAATAGCTGTCAACATTACACCCGTTCCATCGAATGGAAAAACATCTTCCGTTCAAATTATATAATTAATAAACAGAAGCTATAATTAAGTTAAGCGTATGTAAATGTGATACGATATTATTGTAAACAAAACATTATTCAATAAATTCTTATCTGTTTATTTTTATACTATTCCCCGCTTCAATTTAGCGACAGTCAGCGCCATCTATCCACGTAACTTAACACTATTTTAGTGCACGCGTTGGAAGATAGATGTCGCTACTCGTAGCGTTCTAGCGGGTTTACCCGCAGCGCTAATTACATACTAAATTAAAACTTGATTTCATCCTCGAGACTTGAAGTCGCCATAAATTCTTACTGGGTTAAGTTAATTTAAATGAAAAGGTCACCGTGACGCCGCGTTTATTACACGCTTTTTTATTTATTTACTCTTTTGTTGGACAATCTTTTAAGAAGGTTGTCACGAAAGAAAAGTTAGTGGCGTTTCTATTTTTTTATGCTCTAGTTTTCAAAAAGGTATGTTCATTGTAACAGTGGGATAGGTTAAGACAATCACGATTTCGTTTAAAAGTTTCACTGCAAAGATTCTGGTTTAGAGAAAGTTGGATTAAATTAAGATTGCGTAATGTTTTCTAATGCAAACAGGAAATGTATTCATAGAATTATGTAAGACCGAGCGGTAATTTGATGCTAGATTATATTACGTTTCTTGAATTTTTAAACGCTCCAGCTGAAAAAAAGTTAATCTTTCTCTTTACTCGAAGAAGAATGGAGAAATGTAGGTGTAATATTTTTTTTTTATTTGGCTCTTGGCAATGCTGACTGGTCTACACAATTCTCTCATCATCATCTTCCTACCCTTGTCACGTTTTATTTGGGGTCAGTGTAACACGTTTTTACTTCCATTCAGTCCTGTCATTCGTCACACTATCACTAACTCTCTTTTCTTTCATATCACCTCTCACATACATAATCAAACCATCTCTTATTTGGCCTCCCTCTCACTCTCCATCCATCCACATGTATACTCATGGATAACTTTTTAAGTCACATGCGTTTCATCTGCCTCTTCAGATGGCCGTACCAAGACAAACGATTCCCTTTCTCAACTTTCAGTCACGTGCGCCACTTTCAAACTTCCTTTAAACTATTAATTTCTCACTGTATCCATTCTTGTCACACATACATAACTACTGTCTTACCTATTAATACTATTTTTTTTTTTAATGTTATTTATAAAATATTTTTTTCTTGCCGGTTCTTCTCCGTAGGAAACAACCAATAAGAACTGTGCACTACCTTCTTACATTTTATAAATGCCGATGTGAAAGGATATAAAATAATTTGAACAATTTGAATTCAAAATCTAGAAAACTTAAAAAAAGATAGAATACAAAGTTTTGAACTATTTGGGATGTTCCATTTAGGCGAACACGAAAATTATTATGCAAATTGATGTTTGGATCGATTATCAAAATATTTAAAAAACACACCACAATGCGTTCGTGAATAACCGAATCCGATGAGTTGATTTATGACCTCTATTATTCATTTTTTGTCACAGGTCCATATAGAATACAAAAATGTTTTTCGATCTGTCATGAAAATGATTCACGGGCCCATAGATTCTCTTGTTCGATCGCCATGTTTAGATATGATCGTATTATGTGGTTTGATTGTTTATAATATAAATAAAACTTCTTCAGATTTGGATGATACACTAAAATCTAATAGAGTGTATTTATCTGTTCCTATTTTTGTGTAATATTTTATACTAGACAACAAAAACACAACACCAATGTTGCGAATGTAGAACGAAAAATCGCCAAATAGAACAGCTCGCAGAACAGATGTCTATTGGTGCCTAAGGGTTCTGGAGTGGCGATCCCGTACCGGAAGACGCAGCGTGGAAGGCCTCCTAAAGGTGGACCGATGACCTGGTAAAGGTTGAGGGAGTCCGATGGATGCGAGACACTTGGGGTGGGCCTGTGACCAACCGTGGATGTCTCTAGGCTGAATTGATGATAATGATGAATAAATAACTCTAAACCATTCAATCAATTACAATGCTGTTTAAAAAAAAAATGGTTATTAAATGAAACAGCAATCAGCATTCCAGCTATCTCTTTTGAGCGAACGTATCCTAATATCGGTGACGTCACATTTCAGTATGTGCATCCTTATACTCTTATTTAACAGTTTCCCCTTTCATCAGATTTGAAAGTTTACCTTGATGGGTAACTTGATTAATATTGAACGAATTTGAAATTTCCTTTCTTTTTCGATTTTGGATAAAGTCCTTTTTGATACAAGCAACAAAAAACTAAGACGTTTATTTATTAACCGTTTTTCATCCAATTTATTTGTACCCAGTGTTTTCTTATTCATAACCTCTTGGGTTTAATCCCCATTCCAGTCTGAGTAGGTTTTTCCTAGAAGTATACCAATATTCTTCATTATTAGTATCAATTAATACACCCACGTTCACGATCTTTGGTTACAAGACAAAGCAAAAAATAATTTATTTTGCTTTTCCTTTCATAAAATAAACCTTGTAAGCCCAAATAACATTGGCAAATTAGCCCAAAAAAATATCAAACAATGTGGATACTTATTATTAGCTAGGTACCTACTGTAGCGAATGATAAAAGATCTTTCCTCATGTTTGCTAATAGGAAGTATGTTAACATTGCTAATTAAGGAAATACAAGTTTAAATTATAATAACAAACTTAAGTGCAATCAACTTTGGTGTTAAGTGGTCATAATTTTATGGGCAAACGCTAGATAGCATCGTACATGGTGATATGTACCTAACAGGAAAAATTATAATTTGCACATACAGTCAACAAAAGCGATTTTGATATACAGACGAGAATAGAAGAACAGTGCTTGCCTAGTCAAGTTTAATTATTTTTTGATACGTAAAATACACACATTTAATCGAAAATATGACTGATCTATTTTTTTCCTCATATAACCCAGTGCTTGACTGCGATCCTACCTGATGGTAAGCAGTGATGCATTCGTTGATAGTTAATCGCACTAGTTTATTACGAGCCTATTCACTCTAGCCTTGAAGACAACTAAATTATAATCGGATAGGAAGACCGCAGCAGGCTAATTGTTCCAATCTATACATAATGTCATGCTATATAAGTTAAAGATGTGTTTAGCATTGCTTACATTTTTTTTTATGACTGTACCATATGAAGTCGCTATAAACAAGTTCTAGCTCAAAATATCCTAGCAGTGTTAATTTCTAAAAGTATAAACCTGATCTTCGCGTCATCTAAATTTTACATAATATTAAAGTTAGAAACTAGCCATTTCGTAATACCTAAATAGAAAACTGAGCTATTAACGCCTGCCTTAAAATCTCCATAATAAAAGAAAAAAAAACTTGTTTACTCTACATTATGGTACGAAATACAATATACACCCACACACGACTTGAAAATGAAATACATCGCTAGCCTGTATTGACGCATCCAAATAAAAAGAAACTGGTACTGATAACGACGACATACTTTAAACCTGATATCAGTACCAGTCAGAAAGTTGCCTTTCGTAGTTGCATTTGCATCTTTTCTTTTCGTTCGTAAAAATAAAACGAGTATTTTTGAACACGATGGAACTATAAAGTACCTAAAATAAAATTCGCAAAAAAAAAATGAAACTAGAAATGATTTAAAAATGTCAATTTAGTAAACAGGAAAAAGCAGGTTAGAAAATAAACGGTTAGCTTGGTAACAATCGCAGTCGAAATGGCCACTTACTTACTTTACGATCCAATGAAGAATAAGACTGACCTTGTATAAGGTCGTAATAACTTCACATTGATGAGTCGGCACATTACAGACAATAATACCTTTCCCTTTGACTGGCGAAGGGTCATGTCAGATTCTATCTGGCTAAGATCACACAGTAGAACCTACCATTACCTTGTAGCGTAGCAGTAATTGCATGTTACCAAAAGAGAATACATGTAGATAAATGGAGAGGGAGAGAGAGTATGGAGGAGAAAAGGGATGACTGTTGAACCCAAGAAACATGGGACAAGACCAGGTCGTTGATGATATAATGGTTTCCTATTCGAATCAACTAAATAAGTGTAACAACGAAGGTGTCACAAAAAACGTGATGCGCCGACCCCAAATAAGAAGGGACAAGGGCAGGAAGATGACGATGATGAACGAAGGGGTCCAAAAATGTCAAAACACCGACTTTCTTTCTATTCTGACACAACCACATGCCCAAATAAAAAGAAAAACTCCACTTATGCCATCAGACAATGCAGTAGGCGTTGATATATTTCTGGCGTACACAAAAGAAAGTGCAATATCTAGATTACACATTTCTATAAGAAATAATACAGTCGTGATTTCATCAGTGTACGACAGTTAATAAAAGAGATGCGATTGTTTCTGTGGAGTACAATGGAGCTAGAAAGTGTGAGAAGCCGTTGACTGTGATAATATTAATTGTTGGTCTTAGAACTATCGGGGTGAGGCGGTCATATTACTTTATGTCCGTGTACTAGAAAGATGCACTCGAAAGATGGGTGCGTTTACATTGTATGACACTTCATTTCCTTTATATGTCACAGCACTATTTCCAACGATTACTGCAGAAGTAACTGCCGTGTCATGCTGCAGTCACTAAAGTGATGCGTAGTTTCTAATTCTGACGATTTTATTTTTGTTTCGTGATGTTGCGTTTTCGAATTTAGTTGATTGCTTGAATTGATCATCTTAATGGTTTCTCTTCTATAAACATTTTAGTACTTCGTCTTTTTGGAGTTAGATTCTGAATGTAATTGCACTTGGCTATTGTTCACTCCTGCGTGGCTTGCTAAACCGTAGATTCGTTGAAAAGAAGAAATTGTTACAATAGACATTGGCTGCCAAGAAGTTTGGTTTCCTAGTAAAGGTCAGACGGTACTTCATGCCAGCTGCGCATGTGCTTAACCTTAATCAAGCGCAAGTTCGATCGTATGGAGTACTGTTCTCATCTCTGGGACGTAGTTGCAGAGCTGTATGCGCTTGAGTTGGTTGAGAAACGAGCCAAGAGGGTCATCTGCAATGCGCTCGTCGAGTCTAAGCTCCGAAATGTTGAGTGTGCATCGGAATTGCACAATTTAATTTCACCGAGCTTGTTCCATCCAGACGCACAAAACGTTTTGGGAATACTTTATTTGTGCGTACTGTGATGAAGTGGATCCCTGCAGGAGTAGCGTTTCCTGATAACTACAACTGGGGGTCCTTAGTCATAGTGAATAGGTTACCAAGCGTGCACCAATGTCAACCACATTATCACTTACCATTCGATGCAATAGCGATAAAACACGGACAGAATTCATTATGCTGACAGCTCAATCAATATTTTATTTATGCTTATTTACTGTCTATATTTCTTTCCAAGCAAGCGCATCTTTTGGCACATTTTGCTTTTAAAACTCTTGTCAAACTAGAGAAATATTTATGAAAGTGGTCGTCTATCGGGCAAATCGGTTAAGCGACTGATTGCTTTGTCACGAATTTATTTCGTCTGTTCGGGTCATATTGAAACGACATTGAAAGTGTCGATTTTTGTAAAGAGAAATTGCCTCATTTGTGGCAGTTTCACGTTGTTACTTTTTATAGCGCTTAGCATATTCTGAACGTTTCTCTCAATTCATATTGTTTTTATATTCACGTAGTAAAAATCAACGACTCGTAATCGTGGCTTTTCTATAATTCTCTGTATCTGTAACTTTCTGATTGGCGGTAAACGTATAACTCTCTGTTTATGTTACACGTAATCAATGTGAAACAAAAAATGATCGCTATTATTGCTTTACGTGATCAAAATAGCTAAACAAATTCGGCTACTCGGTTATGTAATGGTTTCTTATGTATTACTCACGCGCACGAGTGAGGTGAAATTCGCCTTTCGCGAACTTCCAAATTAGAGAGCACAAATATCGTTTGTGTCAGTTCTGCTCGCTCATATAATATGTTTCTACTCTTGTCAAAGGTGACCTTTAAGCCACTATTAGGACTAGTACGCGTAGAAAATGTTTTAGCAATTCCGAGAAAAATGAGATGCAAAAATACTGTTCTCAGTTGCCCCGTAAATTAAGACCTAAAAAATTACGAAAATTTTTGCTTTGACAATTTTTTTCAAGAATATATTCAAATGAGCCTCTATTTTAATGTAGGCGCTGTAAGAATCTTTTTTCTGGGGGTTGGAAAACATCAAATAAGTTCTCTCGCTGTAAGTGGTTCGAAATACAGATTTTTACTGGCTAAAATCTACCCGTGTCACGTGTGCCTCAATTCGCTTAATTCATGAAAAGAAGTTTCAATACGCATATTCATAGAAAATACAGTAGAACTGATAAACTGCAACATAGTAACATCGTGAACAGTGTTTTTCGAATTAATAATGGTGTTGATTTTTAACCGGTCATTGATAGTCACGAGTAGAATGACAATGGACGGGTATCGCCGGCTGCGCCACACGTCGCGTCCGGCGGCGCCATGCGGCCATGCCTCGCCCAACCGGTGAAAGTGTTTCGCGAAAGTGAAGCCGGAACCAAACGCGCTGACGTCACAGCGATTTGCGCAAGAGCACCCGGCTATGGTGAGCCGTTGCGAAATGTTACCAACCTCCTCCGTATTGTTGAGGATACGTTCGCTGATGCTGTTTTTGTGTCGTTACTTTGTTAACTAAATTACGTCGCTTGTGTAATACTATTCTGGCTATTCAAGCTCTAGTAATGAGTCTTGAATAATGTTTATAGTCATTTGTTAGACTATACGCGACGGTCTTTTGTTAGGACTTAGCAGTTCTATTCAATGCAACGCCTTTATGTAAAGATGTTACACTACATATCACGGTTTGAGAAAGACCATTGAGACATCTGAATTCAACCGCTACTAAAGTAATTGAGAAGCGTAAGAATTCTTTGGCTTTCACAGAATATTTTTAATTATTTCTCACTCGTGCTGCAGAACAATAAGAAATAATGTGTTCATAAAAATGGAAAGAAAAAGTAAAAGACGATTCAGTCACATCGTTTAATTATATTTTTTAGAATATCAGTAGAGTGTCAAGTAGCGATTATATCTTATTATATTGCAGTTTCGTGGGAGAGATTGTGTTTGACAATGCGACATTAGCTGAAAAATTATTTTCATTAGATTTCATTTATAGTTGGCGTTAGTAGGTTTATGCGCAGTTTGAATGAGGTCGCAGTAAGCATGGTGGGTGACGGGTAAAGTGGGAATTACATTAGACTGATGCACACGTGGGCCACGCCTGGTTTGTACGTAGAGTCGCGGCGCGTGGCGTGGATCTGATGTAGTTCTACAAGTCTAGTCGCCATATAAAATGAATGGAGACAGACGAGTCCAGATCCGCGTACGTGGCCCGCATGTGCTCAGTGTACTGTAGTCCTAAACACTTGTGCTAGAACACTCGGCGGATTAACTTGTTTCTTTGTTCAAAATGTCCAAAATATTTAAATAACATAGTGTTAAATAGCGTCTGTTTCGCTCACGATGTGTTATGAATTTCAATAAATCAATTTAGACACTTGTCGAACTTCCCACAGACATTTATTTTATTATTTACAAAGGAAGTAATTTTAACACTTAAATTAATATCCTCTCTTCATACGATATCCTCATCCTTAATTTATCAAATCTATATGTTGATCACGAGTCACGAGTATAGCTCGTTAGTTGCGCTCTTATGGACGCTCGAGCTTTGCCGTAACGATTTTTGCCCAAACTTTATTGCTCGTTGACGATCGGGTGTAATCAGGAGTAGACATTAGGAAACTTCTCACGTAACAGAGACCGGGCAGAAATATAAATTCGTTTTAATTAAAAGTTTGTAGAAGTTGTATCATCTGGAGATTAATATAGCCACATGTTGGCTTTATTTGTTGCTGTGGCTGTCATTTGAGCTACGGGAATAATTGAAAGAGTTATTTTGGCCCTGGAGCACAAAGGTCTACTGAAGGAATATGAGATGGTTTTACTCAAATGGTCTGATACGCCTTCTAGCTGGAGCTGAAGCTAGAAGGCGTGTAGGTGGACCCAGAGAGATGAGCGGGAGATGTCATTAGATAATTTTCCACCTTAAAAAAAGCTGTTAATGAAAGTATAGATTGTATTCGTCCTGAACACCTTCAAGAACAAAAGACATTGGAGAAACTTCTGTAACTACGTTTCAGGACCTCTTAGACAATTAATGAAGGTACTAGCTCGTAATTTTGGATTAGGTTAGTTGTGTGGATGGCTAATGGATAAGACTTTGTCGCCATTACCTGCGTTTGAGTTATAAATTTACATGTGTATGGATTGTGTGACGAGCGATATGAAAGAAAAGAGAGTTAGTGATAGTGTGACGGATGACAGGACCGAATGGAAGAAAAAACGTGTTACATCCACCCCAAATAAAAGTGGACTAGGGCAGGAAGATGACATGAGATGATTTTTGACCTAACAGTGATATATGCCAATTTAGAGATGTCATCGTCAATTTGGAGTAATAACTGTTATCATATTATATTCGTAAAAAATACCGTTTTTCCCTTCGATATAACATTGTAGTGTATATCTGAAAGCGATAAACCGACCACTACCAGTAATGTATCGTAACCTTCTCCAGTTGAAATTGATGCCTGATAAAACTCATATCTGGCATATTAGTTAGGGTACGACTACACAGTTTGTGATAACGTGCGATACAATATAAACTAAGATTAAAGTACCTGTTTACGAGCTGTTACCACCCCAGCCAGGTCAAACAGGCAATTGAATATTAATGGCGTCAGGTGCTCAATTTGAAGCAGGGATTAAAATGGATAATACGCAACGTGGAAACTTTCCCTTCACAATATAAATTTACGAGAAAAATTGCCAACTTTCTGAATGAAAATGAGAATCTGAATTTTAAACGTGTCTGGTTTTTGACTTTAACAAAAAGCCTGTTAAAGTACCTATTAGAGATAATAAATTTTGATATTAGGTTGGATAAGGGCGAGCGCTCGAAGACAAATTGTAAATTTTATCGCGTTGCTACGCGAGGGATTGCTCGAGCTACGACCAGATCGAAGGGATTAGATGGAAGATGACTAAAATTATGTGTTTTAGGTTTAAAATATTTCTGCTCATTAAAATGAACCGTATAAAGTTTCAATTATCTCCACGCAATTATTAACTTGTGTCTGTTTTGTTAAGAAAATAAGTTTACAACTGACGTTTAAATATTAATTGTTATTCGTAATCATTTGAACGTTCGTTTTTTTTTAAATAAAATGTCCCTGTACTAAGAAATTCCTAGATCAATAATAATAAAGATACCGAGACAAACATCGTGAGGAAACCGGCTTGTCGACATGTGATATCCACCAACCCGCACTAGGCCCGCGTGGTGGATTACGGCCCATTCCCTCTCCTAGAGAGGAGGCCTGAGTCCCAGCAGTGGGAACATAATCCCACTGCTGGGACTCAGGCCTCCTCTCAAAGGCTGATTATGCTATGTTATGCTAATAAAGATACCGTGCTCTTAAAACACAATAATACCGACAAATATAACTTGATGGATTGTTTATGGCCTACCGCGAAAGTAGGCACTCTAGAAAACATAAAAAAATAAAACAGCAACATGCTTTTAAACTAGCTTTGAAGCTGGTCTATCAACACCAAAATAATCTAGTTTTCTTTATGTCAACTAGATTTTTATAATATAGTGTTTTTAATGTAGACCACTTGTATTGGAATTAGGTTTCTTCGTGCAAACTTTGCACCCTCTGTATCATCCCCTTAGGGGTGAATTTTGGGAAATCCTTACTTATTCTTTGTATGTAACTTAAAATAAACTTCTGTGTAAAATTTCAGCGTTCTAGGCTTAAGGCTGGGCATTGACGAATCCGTGAGTGTGTCAGGACTTTGCTTTTTATACAGTACTAGCTTGTACCCACAGCTTCGCCCGCGTACATAAAATATAGCCTATGTCACTCAGGAATAAAGCAGCTTTCTAACGGTGAAAAAAATTTAGTAATCGGACCAGTACTTCCAGAGATAACCTCCTACAAACAAAAAAAAACAAAGTTTACGTCTTTGCTACGTTAGTATAAATTATTTTTAGTTCATGCGAAACCTGAATATAGTTTATTCAGAATCAGTTTGGATTCCAATAGTTTTTACACCATATTATATTTTTCACAAAAATATATAAAAAAGGTCACAAGTTGGACACCATCAACACTAAGTAGATCCCGGCTTCAAAGCGGGCATTAGGTGACAGCAAACAGCTGAGTGGAAGTGCAAAATAACCCCTCAGTGGATGTCCCGATTACTTTGTATTTTTGCTGTGATAACAAGCTTATAACTTAGTGATTTTTCATGATACAGTTATAAAATTATTTACACAGATTCTTTACACAGAAATAATGGCACGTGTTTTGGGTTTCACATATAGGTACTAAAATTAATCTTGTGTATACAGATAACTTCGATGATAAAGTGTATCTTAATATTACCCCTGTTTATCACTGAAATAATAACAGCCTGAAACTGTTCCATATTCATACACAATTTATTTCTCGATTCAAAGCAATTTCTTTCATCACTTAATTAAATTGTAAGCGATCGTTTAGGTAGATTGGCTACCTTGGCCCATACAATTTGTTAGTAAATGACTCGTAGAGTTAGTTGTCGTAACACGGCTAAGGGCGGAATGCAAGGGCACGGAGACGCCCTTGCCGAGGCTGGGACGCAGTCTGGAGGTCGCGGATGTACCCTTACTTCGTCCCTAAACACTAACTTTCCTGCCACAACTCGGACTATGATAACTTGATAATTTTGTTATTGCCACAAAGCTATACAGACTCGCCTGATCAAACCTAACCGTGGGGCGCGCTACTCTCAGAGGGCGGACGCCGGGTGAAGTGCAAGGGCGAAACGCCCTTGTCCTCTTCAAGTCTGAAGGTCGACATGTACTGTATCGTCCCTCCCATTTATTCCTCTACTACTTTTTTTCAACGCTAACCCCCGTTATGTTTGCGAAAAAGGAAAAAAGTTAAAACATTTTGCTTGGACTCGACTGCCTGCCATGCAGTTTTGGTAAGTTGCCAAATGAAACATAAAGTAGTCGATTTAAATATATAAAATGCAGTGACGCTTGGCGGGAAGTTAGAAACCCGTTGCCATTATGTCTCTAAGTAAATTTAAATTGATATATGACATCATGACCCTCGCTCGTTTTCCTATAGCGGCATTTTCCGAAGATGGCAACGTCGTCAAGATCAAGTACCGGCTTTATTTGCACGCAATGGATAGTACATTGAAATGGTCCTTTTGTAATCAATTGTTTGCTTTTTTTTTTTCTTTGATTGAATAATTATTGACAAGGCCAAGAAGGTTAAAAGTTGTTGCTTTAAACAGTTTACAATGGCCAATGAAAAAATGTCTTTTATCTGTGTTTAATGTTTACGGAGGCCCATTAACTTGTCCCGCTAACCTTAAAAAGGTGATGTTTTGTAACTTTTGAGTGAATAATTTCCATTAGAAATTATGTTTGCATATAATTAGATAGTTGTTAGCAAACAGCGAATATTATCATAAATATTATATAGTTAAAAGGTTTACCCTTGAAAGACCTCTCTTTGTTTTTATTATTGGAGTTGTTCGTTAAAGTCGAAAAATGTAGTAATTTGTTAGTATTGTTGTTTGAATAAATCCATTTAATCAAACAGCATTTGAAATAACTTTGTTTGCAAAAATAAAATGTAAATAAACAAAGTTATTTCAAATCTTTTATTACGAAGATCAGGCTGATTTGATTTCAAAGCCCAAACATTATTGCACCTATGAAGTGACGACTTGAATTTAGTTTTGAAATTCAACGATCTTAATACTTAATAGTCAAACCCCGAGTTAGTGCCATAGATCTGTTCGTAATGACAACTGTACAGATCTTGGATACAACAATCTTCCGATTTATGGTTGAGTGGAATACAAATGAGGCTGGGCATAGTTCTTAATATTGCTCAGTCATAGAGGCTCGACACGTCATGCTTTATAGCCTCGTAAAGTGAGCTCGTGCCGCGAAAACGCATAACTTTGTATTAAGTTACAATTTCTTTGCCGAGATCATCCATTATACAGTGTGCGCCTAGACACTACTCCCGCAATAAACCCTAAAACTGGTCTTAAACCGTTATTCTCTTTAACGTGTTTTTCATCCGCAGTTTCCGTCTGAAATTTAGATAAATAAAACAATGTCAAATAATGATTGCCCAAGTTAAATAAAAGGACATTTAGAATTTATACGGTTAACAACTATAAAAAGTAGAGAAAGTGTGTAATCGATTCAATGTGCGCTAGTTTCAGATATATGCGATTCGCGTCGTGATTTTCAATCGAGAACTCGTATTACAGACTAATGGCAGTAAACGCAAAACACGAGGTTTAGTGAATGTAACAGATACAGACTATCAAGAAACCATAACGTAAACGCTTCACGCGTTAGTGAAAGTGCAGGCTTTGAGCGGCGCCAATCAAAATCGCATTAGGCCTCGATACAACGCAGGCACATCCCAACATTGTTTTGTTTTTACACGAATACTTATTTCTTTTGCGCAAAATGGAATTTAAATAGACCGTTTGTCTTTATGCCAGCATTGTATCATCAAGTTCCATTGTATAAGTATTTAAATAAAATAAAAGTTTTATAGTCTGTAATAAAGAAACGTTCAGTTACAATGATAATGTTGTCACTTTGATAGTTTCGTTGCACTTCACTAACCAGTTACGTTAAGTGTTGCATTCTGCTAACAAATGTCGCATAATATAGAGTGCCCATTTAAAATAGCAATTAACACATCGATGATTAGCGTAAACAATAGGTAGTTATTGAGTAAACGGTCCGAACACTTGCGCCGGCGGCGCTAGCTGCAACTGACGGAAACGCAATTACGTGAACATTCACCGGAAGACGTTGTGCCCGCGCAAATGACTGGTAAAAAGCGCTAAATGCAAATGCTGGCCGATTGTAAATTCAAATTTTTAAGTTAAGAATGGAACAAGACAAGTTTTACTTTTAAATTACTTAAAGGTTTTGTTCTTCTTCTTTTCGAGTCGATGTACAGTCAAACAGGTTGAATAGAAACGCAGGGGTAGAAAAATAAAAAAATAAACAAAAGTTTTGTTTGATTTTTTACTTTGATACCATAATATCGGACTCTAACAAAGCATCGACTTTTTAGAGTAACAATTCATTAATAAATTGATACAGTTATTGTCTGTGCGATAAAAGAACCGTCGTGGCGTAAAGTGAAAACAACATTAAAGATTTTAAGTAGCAACCCAACCCAGCCATCCGTCAAATGCAAAACGTCATAAAATGTTGACACCGGTTTGTTGATTATGTTATTTTGTTATAATTTTCAATTGAAATCTTCAGAAATGTGATAAAAAATTTCACCGAGCTGCAAGGAAAATAGTATTTAATATATTACAGTTTTGCCAAAGATAACAAATGGCAAATCACACCATAATTGATCAAAACAAAGTCACGAACTTGGGAAACATTGGTATGCTGTTTTTTTGGTACGTAACACTTTTATTTTAATCTTTTTAGACTTCCTAGGTAAACTCCTGTCCCAGTTATCTCCAAATATATATAAATTAAACGGAAATTCATTTAAACATGACGAAATTTCTTTATTTTGTTTTGGTCAATATTTTCGATGGCTAGTATAAAGAGTATTGATACTTTAAATTTATAGTGCGTTTCGACTAACTAAGAATTTTTTTTTTCAGGCTTGTGTAAGGAAGGAAGTAACTAAAATAAAAAGGGCAAGTGCGAGTCGGACTCGCACACTGAGGATTCTATACAAATTTACCTATGAAATCAATTCCCGAATTGTGTTACGAAGATTTTTCCGAATTGCAAATTAAATTTTTAAGATTTTTCCCTGTACTTGTTCTATGAGACCTTGATTTATGCCTTTCAGGATTCTAGGTCAACGGGATTCAGGTTTCTTTGATTCTCTTGAGTATCGAAATATACGTATTTTTTTCGACATAAACGGCCGTATTTTTTTTCGTTAACTCAGAAGTCTGATTTTTTCACAACTCCAAAAGACCGCAGACTTGAGTGTATGGTTTTAATTTTAAATCGATACCTCCAAGCGTTCTCGAGTTAAAGGGTTAACAGATAAACAGACGGACAACCAAGTGATCCCAAGGATCTTATATACGAGATGATCCCTTATAGGCTAAATAGATTTTTTACGAAGCAACATTACAAAATCTGAAGTGTATTTTATTTTCATAGTCATTAAGTTCATATTTTTCATTGTTTAGCAAAAGGGAAAAATGTACTGAGGAAGACAACGAGAAAGTGGTAGTGTGTCCCGTTTTTACCTTAATATTTAACTAGGGTGTACATAAACTTGCTGTTAGCTACAATATTCTAGTCAGTGATAATAGACCGATCCCAGTCAAAGTGATAGAACCATTTTGGTTGGAACTGGGTAAGTGGTCGTTGGTGGAACCTACCTAGATAGGCAGTACAGCAGTTTCTTCATGCTATTTTCCTTTACGGATTCCTGTTTGCATTTAAATGTCCATCATCATTACAATCGAAAGACGTCCACTGTTCTACATAGTCCTCCCCCAGGTGTCGCTACAATTAACGGTTTGTTACTCATTACGCAAAAACTTATAAACGGATGAGTTTAATGATAAACGTTGCAATAATATAGCTTATAACCTATTTTTTTTTATAAGTTTCATCACGTGAGCAAGTTTAATAAATAGGCTACTAATATTATAAATGCGAAAGTTTGTGAAGATGGATGAAGGTACTCGTATATATGGATGTGTCGTGCAAAAACTACTAGACAGATGAACTTAATCATAAACATTGTAATAACATAAGCAATAACTTTGCAGTTTCGTTAGGTCAGCAAATTCAGCCAATAGGATAATTTTTATTGTAGGGTGAAGCCGCTGGAAGAAGCTAGTCTAACTGAGTTTCAAAATATCAAGATTTAACAGTCGCAATATAATGACGTCACAATGTTGCTTACACAACAAAAACGATATTTATCTACAGCAGCGCCCTCAAATCCCACGATGGTTTACTTTCCGCACAGACTCTAAATGCTGCAAAAAATATTCAAATATCGTGAACATACCCTTTGAAGTTTTTTTTTCTACTCACCTCTGAGTATTCACCCCATTTGACTGCACTCAGACTATTTTTTTCTGACCAGTATTTGGCAACCTGTACAACTCTGTTATTGGTATCGTATAGATTCTGAAAAGTACAGGTGGTTGTGCAGGATAGGCAGCATAGCAGGTGACGCATGTTCTGTGTAGCAGCTCAACACTGACACAGTGTCAGTGTCGAGCTATAGAGATCGATCGAGGAAACCCCATTAGGCCACATTTTTTTGTACAGCGGCCAACCTGAGTCCGCAGTTGGTTAAGAGATTTCCAGATTGGCCACTGCAGTTCGCATCTAGGGTCCTGATGTTCTGATGGGGTGATGAAGTGTGAGGAGTTGGATGTTTCTGCTTCTCTCAAAGAGGTCGTTAATCGCATAAAACTTATTGTTTTAAACTTACTACGACGCATAGCAAAACAACAATAGATTACATTCAATTAGAAAATGACTTTGACAACATCAATTGGGAACTCTTTTTTAACATCCAAAGCGTAGATGATGCTGCAAACTACTTAATAAAATTGCTTCAGGACTTACTCAATAAGAACTCCACCACAAAAATAATTTCTAAAAAGAAACAGCCACTAAAACCCTGGATGACAGCTGGCGTTGTTAAATGTATTAGGAAAAGAGACAAAATGCACCTTACTCAAAAAAAGTCCATAAACAACGACGATCTACGAAAAGAATACACTAAATACAGGAACACTTGCAACAAAATTATCCAATCTTTAAAGAATTTATATTATCAAACAGAACTAGAAAAGAACCAGAACAATATCAAAGGAACATGGAATATCATTAAAGAAATGTGCTTTGTGAAAAATGACGCTAAAAGTGCCTCGGAACTGCTGAAACTACATGACAACGCGCAGAACTCTTTAAATGAGGTTAATAGATATTTTACGTCAATAGGGAAAGAACTGGCCAGTAAAACGCTCAACAAATTAAACACAACCGAAAATAAATTAGTGAAACTCAGTGCGAAGACAAACAGCTCTCTGAACTCGATGACACTGGGACCTACAGATGAGATAGAGGTTATTCAGGTGATCGCTGGCCTTAAGAATGGTAGTTCCCCTGGGTGGGATAACATAAATGTAGCCTTATTAAAAAAATACAAGCATAAACTTGCTACACCCCTTGCACACCTCTGCAATATGAGCTTTATGCAGGGTATTTTTCCTTCCGCGTTTAAAAAAGCTGTAGTATCTCCCATCTTTAAGGCCGGCGACAATTCAAAAGTGACTAACTATAGACCAATATCTCTCTTAAGTACTCTCGCAAAAGTTATGGAAAAACTAGCAAACCGGCGACTCATAGACTACCTCGAAAAAAACAACCTGCTGTCGGATAAACAATACGGTTTCAGAGCTGGACGTTCTACAAATGATGCGGTTTTAAGGCTTACCACAACAATCACGAACTGTCTAGATAGAGGTGACAAATGCGTCGGCATTTTCCTCGATCTTCAAAAAGCCTTCGACACGGTGTCAATTCCCATCTTGTTGAGTCGATTGGAGGGCGTCGGCGTAAGAGGTGTACCCCAGGAGTGGTTTAAAAGCTATCTATCTGGCCGACACCAAAGAGTCCGCATTGATGGACAGATGAGTGACGAGGCCCTATGCTCTTTCGGAGTTCCCCAGGGGAGTACTTTGGCCCCAACGCTTTTCCTGGTATACATTAATCGACTCTGTGATCTTCTAATCCATCAAGCCGAAATAACTATGTTTGCCGATGACACAGTCCTCCTTTTCCACAACACATCATGGGAGAGCTTGGCACAGGTCACCCAACGAGGGATTGCTAGTGTAACAGCCTGGCTCGAAGACAGCCTTCTCTCCATAAACACAAATAAAACTAAATACCTGTGTTTTAGTATGTCAAGGTCAGGTAACCCCACCCCAGACTTTGAGGTGCCCATCCACACGTTCCCGTGTAATAGAGGCTCATGTATCCGCGCCACGTGTGCTTGCCCTAGGCTTGAAAGAGTGAACAACATAAAATACCTCGGTGTTACCATCGATGAAAACTTGAAGTGGAGTCAACATATTTCAGTTACAGCAAAAAAAACACGCAAACTAATCTTCATTTTCAAAACCCTGAGACATGTCGCCAACAAGAAACTCCTAATACAAACATATAAAGCACTGTGTCACTGCGTCTTGGGCTATGGTATTTGCGCGTGGGGTGGCGCCGGCAGATCCCATATGATAGAAGTAGAGCGATCGCAGCGTGCAGTTCTGAAGGTCTTACTCTCACTTAGCTTCAGAACTCCTACCAGCTTAGTTTATGAGCAAGCACGAGTGCTGAGTGTTAGAAAAATATTTATTTGCGAGTGCCTACGGAGATATCATCGACATACGGTCCCCTACTTGGCTATTCATAATAAAAGATCAGACAGATTTCCTGTTCCTCGAGTAAGGAGCCAATTTGCCCGAAAGCACTATATGAGTTTAGCGCCTCGCCTCTACTCCGAAATTAGCCAGTACAAGTCAGTCAAGCATGTGAGTAATTTCCAGATAAAAAAGGAAATATTACTTTGGCTGGAAAAGTATAGCTACGATGAAACTGAAACCCTAATCAGTAATCTAACCTAGTGACTGGCACAACAACCTACATATACTCACCATCATACAGACCTACATCTCACTAAACATACACACACACACACACACACTACCGCTATTCCTTAAGTTATAATTTAAACACTTGTATTGACATTTGGTGATTACCGTATTTTTGTATTATTATTATTTTCCAATTTTTATTTTTTATATTTTTTTTTTATTATTATTCCATTTATTATTATTATTTTTTTTTTTTTTCTCTTCTGTAAATTATTGTTTTTGAAGCACAGTTTACACTTCGGATCACTGTAATCGGGGATACCTCAACCCCTGTCACACAGGTTGTCCTAGTTCAGGGGTTGAGACCACATTGATGTAATGTTTTTGAAAATTTGGTAATAAACAATTATTATTATTATTATTATTACTATTAAAAAGGTTTGCTAACATATCTAACCTTTTTGATTCGCTACACGGTTTCCTATTCAAAGTTTAAATGAAAATTGCTCTAGATATTATCCAAACAGTACGTGACAGATGAACTTTGGTCTGTTTGTCTAGACACGTCAGCTCTATAAAATAATCCATCCATCAGTTTATTTGCTTTGTGTTGCTAACCTTGAATTAGCGTTAATATAGCGTGGACGCGATCAGAAAATTAAATTATGTTTATTTCTAACGTACATATGTGTAGGTACGCCATGTACTAACCTTGTTTTTTATTTATGCCTATTGTAGTT
Source organism: Mythimna albipuncta (assembly GCA_929112965.1). Classification (NCBI taxonomy): domain Eukaryota; kingdom Metazoa; phylum Arthropoda; class Insecta; order Lepidoptera; family Noctuidae; genus Mythimna; species Mythimna albipuncta. The sequence goes on from OV815969.1 coordinate 19,183,642, forward strand.
TTGATAGGCTGTCTCTGAAAAAATATATGTAGTTTGTTTATCTATTATGTGAAGTATAATGAAAGAATGCGGTAACATCGTAACCTAGACATAAGTCGTCGATTAGAAGGTTGAACTTGAAGTATCTACTTACTGATAATATCTATAGATACTCATAAGTAATCCAATACATGACTATTGTTGATGAAAATTAAAAGGTATGGAAATGGAAAGTGTATCCGGTAATAGCGATAATTAACGTGCAAATATGTAAAATATTTGGTGACTTTCGAATGTAATGGTCGATAATGCTTTTTTTTTCTTTTGCGGTCGCTAAGTTGCGGGCTGTTTGGTTATTTAACACCTATAAAAGTCACCGTTTCAGCGTACGACAATGTCTTCGACATTTTTATGTATCCACCGAGAAATGGTACGTAAATATTTTTATGTAGCTTTTATTTGATTTTTTATATTGGAAGCAATTAGCACCGAGAGTGGTTTTCATGCTAAAAAATAACGACCGTTCAATTTCCCTTCCCTTTATTGCAAAATTTAATTGCCGATGAAGAAAGTCTGCGAATACAGTGGCAACACAGACGTAGGTACCTCATAAAATAATGTTCTATAAAACAGTTAGTGAAGGGCTGACCAATATAATTATTTAATTATAACAGTTTGAGATCAGTAAACGTCGCTATTAAAGCAATTGCCCGGGAATATGCTAGGACGATGAAGAAACAGCACTATTAAAACAGCCAACTGTATGTGTCATTAGCATTACAGTAAGAGATAAAACGCAACAGCATTTATAATTACTGCAACTTGAGATTTGACTGAAGAGAAAGCCGACACGATCAAATTATGATGACGCCTTCGGGGTAGCGCACAGTCCAAAGACCTGTTTGAAACAGCTAATAACTTTCCCTTAGTGAGATATAATCACCGATGCTCTCGTAACAAGCGTAACACGTAATAACCGCAGTGTTAGTGAACGCATCTATCCGAGAGCGAGAGCGGATGGTAAATTGATTTTGTCTAAGCACGCGACGGCAAGGGTCAACGAATCTGAACACTTTCTCTGATCCGCCGTGAACGATCTCAACGATGCAGCGATGTTACGTGACACTAACTGCACGCTATTATTGTCTCTCACCACATGTAATATGAACTAAAGTTGTTTGTACACACAGCAGATTGGCGCCGGGATAAAGTCATTTATGGAAAATGAGTAAAAAGTTTAGCCATCATCGTGGACGGTTCGAAAATAGCTAAGTGCGGCTAAAACATTCAAAGTCTTCTGTAAATTTCTCTTGAAGTTATATCAAGTCCCATTACGAAGAGTAGGTAATCTAATAAATTCAACTGCCAAGGCTCGTTTTCGTTTCAATCAACCCTTTTGAACTGACATTCATAAAACAACTCATTCATTCTTTATCACATTATTTACGCAGACCGTACAGATAGGCGAGCCACCCCTTTTTAATACACACGCATAAAAAATACAAAAATCAACAATCATACATTTTTTATTTCATTTCAACCCTCCTAAGGTGGGGTCGACGCGTCATTTGCGTGATATCAAACATTTTTACGAGGCTCTTTTCCTGTGAAAATGACAGACAAAAGTATTAATGATGTATGACTTTCGGGCAACGTTTGACCTTATTGTCCGGTTTACTGGGCTCTAACAAATAATATCAAATTACTGACAAAATACTCAGTTACGTTACATTCAGCTTAGCTATTATGTTCTCAGAAATAAAATAGAGATGTAGAATCTTTTTGGTTTCATAAAAAGAACAGAAACAAAAAACCATTTATCTAACATCGTAGAGAATAAAGTAGAGAGAAAAGTTCTTTGTTACCTGCCTTTTTTATGAGACAGGCAATTAATAAATATCTTAATCGAAGCAAGAGCGAGGCGTTATAAAATTAAATCTATTTCAATGGCCGCTGCAACATTGTTGTAGATACAAATAAAAGAAGTACTAGTTATTGATGTTTCGGAGCTCCGAGGCTTCTTCATCTAAGAACACACATAGTATCAACAATTTAGTATTGCCTGAAGCGTATTATCTGCTAACAGTAACAAATTAATTCCTTTGCTTTTATTAACTTTAAGATACTATCACACTATATAATATATATTACCACATTAATATTATAAAGGGAAAAGTTTATAATGTTTGTTTGTTCTTGGTTCACGAATGGCTAAATGGATTTCAATGAAACTAGGTTCAGGTTTGGATGTCCTGGAATAGCACATTGGTTACAGTTGCCACAACGGATCTTGAGCGGTTGCGCAGAAGTCAAATATTGGGTCTCTTTAGTGGTGCGAAGTGAGACGCGGGGGCGGGGAGTGTCAGTGATTGTCTCGCCGCGCCATGGCGTCATAGACGTCACTCCTCATTCGTTCCCTGCGTTGCTGCATGTATCTAACAACGAAGACCATTGGCTCGCCAATGTATAGAATGCGCAAAGCGATCCTCACTCTGACGCCGAGCGTTCAAGATCCGTTTTGCCTACTGTACTTTTTATCCTGGGAATGTGTTCCCTTGGGACAATATCCTACTTTAACGCGAATAAAACTGTTGGCAGCAGCTTCGTACGAATGATCTTTAAAATCCTTTACTTTTCTTTATATTTATAATACAAGGTTTAAGGGACAGCCCTCCACAAATTTTAAGGGCTTGCTCAGTAGACAATTTGTGGAAGGTGGTTCAGTTTCGTCTACTGAGCAAGCCCTTAAAGTTTGTGGAGGGCTATCCCTTACACCTTTTATACCATGTATTGACATCTAAACCATCTTCATAAATCGCTCTGTTTATTAGTGAAAACCTCATGAAAAACTGTTCAGTAGTTTTGGAGTTAATCGCGAACAGAGACAGACGCGGTAGAGTTAAAGATAAAATACTTTTAGAGAGGATACAAAGTATATAACAGATGTTTACGACAATGACACGACGTATCGTGTACGCATCGGCTTTCATTATTCGCTTCGACTCGATGAAAGTTCTCGTTGTTATGATATGAATATGCTAAATGAACTTTGTATACATATCTGCATATGGTATTGTACAGTCGCGTGCTAAGTGTGAATATAAATTGTTTTAATGAGTTCTGTGCTGAAATGATTGAGTTTGGGCATTTGAATTTTAGTTTTTGTTTTAGTTTCGGGGTCGAAGCGTAGTTTTACTATTTGTATATTCATAAAATATGAGCTTTGAAACTATGGCGCCCCAGTTGCGTAAGCATAACGCTTTCTGTTACAAAGCGAATGATTTATAGACCTTTTTAGGGTCTGCACTCACTTGAGACAAGACTGTATTTAGATATATCGATGTATCATTTTATCAACAGTCCTAGCGCCCCGTGTCGTCGACAAGTCTGCGACGTCGTTGACAAAACAGTTTTGTCGCAGACGTCTTAGACACGTCTGTGACGTCGTAGACAAGCCTGTCTAAGACGTCTTGTCTAAGTGTACGAAGGCCCTTAATCTCTTGGTCCTGTAATAAACGTTTGAAAAATTCGTCTTCATTACAACTGCAACGAATCTTGCTGAATTATTAAAACGCCCTGCTAATCTGTACCTAGAAGCAAAATACTACTAACTAACCTACCTACTAGAAAGTCACAAGCTTTATAAAAAAAAAAATTAAAATTAATTGCTGTTCGTTAGTCTCGTTAAAATTTGAAAAACGAATTCTTTTTTTTTGTACGTTCTAATATAGGAATGGTATAAAAGAAAAAAAAACACGTACCTACTAAAAAAAAAAAGTTGAAAAAATTCAAAATGGGTCTTTTTGTTTGGGAATCGCCTCTTAAAAGCGAGCACCAATTTCACGGAGGCGGAGCCGCAAGCGGCAGCTGATTATAGATATAAAATACATTTCGTAAGATCCACCTACACTACAATGAAAACATCAACTAATCAAAAACATTTCTGTCCTCATCTCAAAAACAATCACTTAAGCACACAATAGTACCAACCTACACAGGTTAAATTGAAAGACGTACGCACGACAATATTCATAAAGCTGACGTTTATCGAGAGAAAGGTCTGACTCACGAGCCTTGTTGCTTCAGAGGTCGATGAGCAGGACAGTACGAATTTCAACAAAAAAAAAAAAAATAGGCCAAGTGTGAGTTGCATACGAAGGGTTCGGTACTACAATATTAAAATCAAGCAAAAAAAAAACTCAATTTTCAAAACAATCACTTAATTCACAATAGTACCAACTTACGCACGGGTTAAATTGAAAGACGAACACAATATTCATAAAGCTGACGTATATCGGCAAAGGTCTCACTTATAAGCCTTGTTCATCAGCCTCAGAAGTCGATAGATAGGCGGATCACGGGAACACAACGAACATACATTTTGCAAGATCTACCTACAATAAAAACATCAACTGCCTAATTGAAAACACTTCTATCAAAAACTCAATCCTCATCTCAAAAACAATCACTTAAGCACACAATAGTACCAACCTACACAGGTTAAATTTGAAAGACGTACGCATGACAATATTCATAAAACTGACGTTTATCGAGAGAAAGGTCTGACTCATGAGGCTTGTTGCCTCAGAGGTCGATGGGCAGGACACGACGAATATTAACAAAAAAACTGGCCAAGTGCGAGTCGGACTTGCATAAGAAGGTGTAGTGTTTGTGCTTGTCTCGGGCTCACGGGCGTTGACGGTTGACAGTTTCATACGAGCCGTTGACGGAGACGGACGTGTTGAACCTAACTGCTGGTGGCGTAACGAGCCAGTGTTAACCCCCTGTGTCAATGCGTCCACTACAGAAGGGTTCCGTACTGCAATATTAAAAGCGAGCAAGAAAACAAAAAATATTTTTTTTTATAAATGGGGAGAGGACCTTTAATTTCTAATTTTTCATTGATAATTTTTATGGCAGAATTACGTTTGCCGGGTCAGCTAGTAATTTTATAAAGAGAATAAAGATTTTACGCTTTAAGCATACAAAAAGCCATTTAATTTTGTCATTAAGCCCAATTTTCAAAGGGGACTTAAAGACTAAGGCGTTTTATGATGTTACTGTTGTTGATAGCAGCAGCGCGAGCCGATGAAGTATGCTTGCCTAGAACAAACTTATTCACTCTTACACTCACTATAAACATGTAACTTTAGGTTGATTTAGAGAAAAATGATGATGATCACGATGATGATGATGATGATGATGATGATGATGCCATCTAGCTGATTTCGGCCACAGCGACTGCATTCCTTGGCTCTTCATGGTGGTTGTGAGCTCTGATCTGATAGAGAAAAATAGTGGTAGTTGGAATATTGAAAAAAATACTTTTCAGATTTCAAAACAATTTTTTTCTGGAACAAGAGTCCATGCATGACAATCGAGAATGTAACTTTCAATCTGAGAATGAATATTCGTAATCGGATCAATACCAGGAATATTTGTTACAAACATGTAAACACTATAAATAAATTTAAAAAAAATGGTTTTAAAGTCTATTTTATTTAGTGATTGCGAAAGTATTTTTGATAATTTAAATGACCACAGAAAACCTGTTTCTATTTACCTATCATTGTCTTATATGATTTATTATTATTTTAAAGTAAATTCAAACATTTCGTTTGAAATTCCTTTGAAAATACTAGCTACACTACGAAATTGTTAATCATTTGGCAATTTTTTGCAAAATTGGGCTAATGAGCAGTTTTCCAATGTCACTAGCAAATAAAGGCGTTACACAAAATAATTAACATATAGTGGTTTAATTAAGTACATTCTTTTACATTTATATTAACTGTAAAGGAAAACATCGTGTGGAAACCGGCATATTCTAGAACCAAAAATTCGACGACATGTAATATTATATCCACCAACCCGCACTGGGTCCGCGTCGTGTCACTTTTCTAGGAAACTTCCTCGTTTGAGTCATGGAAACGTTATTACTCTGATTATGCTTTGCTTCAGGAAACATATAGTAAAATATAAGTATATATATATATATATATATTATATTTTTTTATAAGCCTGTTTATTAGCTTCACCCAACTCCTTGCAGGAAATCTTTTCTCATTTAACCAGCCCTCACTGTACCTCTGCGATAGACTTGAGTACAGACTTTCTCAAAAAAACATATATTATGAATATAATGTTAAATTTTTTTAACTTTAATTTTATTCGACACTCTGGCGAGATAGAGAGATATACTCACAATAAAATAAACAAAGAAAAGAACGAAAAAAATGACAGAAGCAAAAAAGGAGAAAAAATATTTAAAAAAATGAATGGGTGTTAATGTCAAGAAAGTCTGCGATTAAATACCCATTCAGGTAGATTTCAAAACAATTTACAGCCCAATAAATGCATTTTATTAACGTTGTTTGTTAGTAAAGCGTTAAAGTTATAATGTCACTTTTAAGACTCCCTAAGTTCCTTATGTGTGATGGTGTTTCATTTTAATACCTATTCGTTATTTTGTTGTGACAGGTAAGTTCAAGCAAGACCCTTTAGTGCCTGGGGAAAGCGGTAAGTGCGCCTACAATGATTTATTTTATAACGTTAACTTGATTTACTATAAAGACAAGATAAAAACTATTTAATGTGCATGAAAATTTTCTCCTGTTAACACGCGGATTAGTAAAAATAAACAAACAAATAAATAGTAGTAAGGTAAACTTACTAAACGAAGCTGTGGTTTTATCTACTTCGTTACCATTTAAATGAACAATTACAAACGTTTTCTTTTTTCTGTACACCGCAAGGAAAGTAAACAATGTCGAGCGGTTTAATTGTAAAGCGATTAGGGTTGTAAAGTTTTCCGGTGCATCGACGCCGCGATAGTCGCGTGGCGGCGAGTCAGCGGCGCTCCCACTCAACACTCGCGGCCGCCGCCGGCTCGCACCGCACTCATTCACTCCAGTCTTCTGCCGACTGTCGCGGCGATACGACGCGCGCTACCCGCTACTCGCCTCAGATGTTAGTGTACGATTACGACATCGCGTTGCAACTCGGACTTTTACCGTGACAGTGAAACGTACTTTCACGAATATGGGTTAAACACCCCTTTGAGCGTGATGAGTCCGGGCGAGCGCGCCGCCCTAGGGCGCCGCGAACCCGCTCGCCCTCAGTATGCCACCACCGCACCGGGTTTCCCGCCGCCCTACTATCCGCCCTATGGCGTTCCGCACCCGAATGCATGGCTAGGCGCCCCCCTCATATCGATGGCGGGACGTGCACCATCACAGTCCCGGAACACACCGGTGTCCAAGTTAGCCATGCACGCACAAGGAGCACCCCTCATCATACAAAATAGGCACGACCGACGAAAGTTCAGCGCGGCACCGGAGCAGCGCAACCACCGGCCGCTCGCGCAAGCGGAGCACGTCGCGCGAGACCGGTGTGATGCACCCGAGGGAACCAGGCCGCGCAACCAACAGCAGCCGGCGCGCTCCACGCGAGGCGGACGCAACAACAACACGGATGCGGTCAGTGTCGCGAGCGATGAAAGTTCCGGCTCGACCAACTCGGAGACTATGTTGCCCAGGATTATCAAACCGCGGAAACGACGCAAAAAGGATAGAAAACCCAACAATATCATACCGCACGATTTAACAGCAGGTGCTTTAGACCTCGGTGATGTTGATCATTGTGCGGTTTCAGGCTTAACCTCATCACACGGCGTATATGAAGATACTTACTGTCGAGAAATGCAATTGCCTTATCGTTTGGATGTAAAAGTGTTAGACTATCCCGAACCAGTGCCGGAAACGTATCGAGTTTCAGCGTTAGGGGAAGCGTTAGAAGCGACCCGATTTGGGTTAGCCGAGGCCGCTTCACCTGCGGAGTCCGCGGTTAGTTCGTGTCAGTGTCGTCTCTGTGACCCTGTGGGACAAATCTGGGATGCCGATTCCATCGCAGATTTGCTCGACGAAAATTCTTGTGGTGATTTCGCGCCGACTAAATTGGAAGAGTCTATGAAAGTGGTCGGACCTCTTGGTAAAAGGGGAGCAGACACGACGTTGCGACGCAGCTGGAGCGATCCTTCATCGAGGGTTCCGGAACGACGAGAGATTAACACCGGCGAAACATATTCCGCCCCTAATCTTTACTCATTGTTCCCACCAACGAGAAGGGCTAGCTCGCCGGAACCTCGCTCTCCCCTTGCTCTAGACATATCCTCTGAGATTGTCACCTCGATGAACGGCCACCGTGACCTGGAAATCAAGTTGTTTTCGACCTCGCCCCCGGCTACGAACTCCGACCGTCGCTCCTTCTTCGCCGATAAAAGTGAAAGTGCTGTGAACAGATGTATCGCGAGCAAAGATCTAAAAGTGAATAGTGCGGTGAATAATAACAACCGAGTCGAATCTAGTGTTAAACAAGATGGCAAAAACAGTGAGGATGTGTCTGATACGGGGTGCTCATCGGCATTGGTCGCCGGCGAGCCCTCGCGCAACATTTGTGATTTAGCCTTAGTTACTGCCTGAGGTACTCGTGGTCGAGTAGCGCGATATATTAAGTGGAACTTTAGTGTTGTCGAGCAGTCCAGGTGGCTCTACGCTCGCCATTTGAGCTGGACTCAAATTGTCTCAACGAGGCATGCACGGAGCGTCTCACCAAGGCCCACTAAAAATTGAGATCTCCGAATCGGTTTCCTGTAGATTCTATAATTAATTTATTGATAACAATAGCGTAGGAAACTGACGGGGGACTTTATCTGGAAAATCGTTAAGGTTTATTATTCGCCGTTTATCATAATGTTATTAGGCGGAAATGGCAGATGTGTTCATCAACGTAGAAAGTTTATTCAAAATTATAACGGATGAGTTACTGAACGTACTATGGATTTGTGAGTAGGCAGCGATGTCGAGCAGTAAATGTATTCGCGTACAGTTAGTAACTGAACGTGGTTCAGAAATGTTTCTGTCGAAGTTGCGCACGTAGAGTCAAGATTGCAATGTATGATATATTATAAATCAATTGCAATTTAGTGAAACGAGCGGCTGCAGCGATGTTGCGGGCCGGGCGCGCCATAACTCGCCGTGTGCAATTAGCGTTTCACACTACTGACACGGTTCTCGCGCTGTGGCTGCGCGCTCACTATTGCGGTTTCCCGCGGTTTTCACCGCGCGCGCCGTTCCGGGTGGCGCCTCGTGCGCGCACACCGGTTCATACCACTAATGACTTTTTTCATTTCAACAAAGTTTTGCTCTCTCCGACTATTATGTTTTACATGAATATTCAGTTCAACAAACATAACGAAATCAAAACTTGCAGGTAATGACGAACGCTTATTTTAAAATCTATCGATCCCATATGCGTATCAGTGTTTCTAATTAAAAACTATTATAAAAACAAGCATTCGTCACGACTGGACTATCGAACTAGAGTTAGGTATTAAAGTTTTTATAATATCGTAAGCGATGAGCACGTTTGACTGTTGCATCCATCACGTCCGAGCATAAAATTCACGAAAGTATCATTATGATAGTCATTGAAGTCATTATCGTCAACACTGCTCATCATCTTTATCATTATTTGCACTTTACGTCACGTTTCATCGCCGCGATCGCAAATCTTTGTTAGTGTTGAAATTACTATTATTTTCTGCAGTTACGTGACTTAACTTACTAAGTGTGTTAATATCGCGTTTCTACGTTCCTCATTGTTACATAACAGGTGCGCTGTAGACAAAATGCCATGCTATACCTTTACTTTTTATACCAGTTTGCTATCTTTATTTGTTAAAACTGTGTACAGAAGGGGCCTTTTAAGATTATTTTTCGAGATATGTAAAAAAACCGACTGTATAAAATGATCTGTACGTTTTTCACATAAAAAACAGTGCTCTACGTTAGTCTGAGAATTCTTTAAGGATTGTTTTTGTGACAGTACTTAGTTACCAATAGGTATTTTATACACGGCAAGAGATTGTCAAGGTCCACATCAAAGTAACAGAACATTTTACTGTCCGTCATAAAATAAATTAACAACGTGATAGTATTATCATATAATATGTAAGTTGTAAAAAGTATCGTAAAATCCATTGCTAAACGGCGAATTAAAATCTCCCTTTTCCGTATGTCTGTTGTGTTTATGTTTATGCTAGGGTCCAGCGGTATAAGTGATGCCAGATAAAGTTCCATAATAATGTAGATAATGTGAATATAACTAAGTTATTCATGGACTGTACAGTTGTTCGCAGTCTCTATCGTTGGGTTTTACACTCTACGGGCTGTTTCTATGTTTTACGTTTTTTTTTTATTTTTATGTGTGTTTGCTTATATTGCTCGGCGCGTGCGTGGGACGACATGATAAATTGGTTTTTGCTTCACTTTTTTTTATCTCTACGACAGACTCGGGCGAATACGAGGAGTTATAACAACGCCTTGTCTTCTTTACATTCAGATTAATGCGTGTTAACGCAAGCCCTACGATTGACTTATTTATCGCTGCCTTTATTATTTGTGCAATATGCAGTAACCGATCTTATGAAGTTGGGCCTCCTTCAGTCAATGTAAACTTTTAATCGAAAGGGAAGGGGGCAATAGCTTCTTTATTACGTGACGATGTGTCAAGTGATGTTGCCTTGACTATAAACGATAAGTAATCGGATTAGATAGCCGAAGTTGTTATTACGTCTAATCTAATATTAAATGTGTTGTAACTCTCTCGTCGATAGACGTGTATATCGAAAACTTATACGCCCATGAGTCTGTTTGCTGTGTTGGGATTTATATGGGGCGTGGCAAACGTGGTTGTAAAACTCAACGATACACCTCACTATATTATAAACAAGAAATAGGCTATGTCTAACATACTGAGTGAATGCATTTTATACATAAAAAACCTAGGTTTAATATTTGTTTGTGTATGTTGTGAGGCATGAGTTCACGCTCGCACACTATTTTTGTACAATAAATTACCATGTCCTGATGTAATAGTGGTTGTTTTATTTCAATTTGATATGTGTTTCGATATAGTAGTTAGTTATACACGTGTACTTGTACAGTAGGTATTGCCTACCATATTATAGACTAGGTTCTCAATATACCTGCGGTAAATCATGCGTTAATATTTATATAATATTCGAGTGACGATATTTCATGTTATACAAGGTTGTACTTACAATGTAGGTAAAAGATAAGTAAAAATGGTCCGCGTTACGTTATAAAGGTTTTATTGCCTTGGATTATAGTTACGAACGACACAATAAGGAAACTGTCGATATTAAAGAGGCTGGCGTTAGAAAACTCAAAACATAGTTTGTAAACAAACGGGAGGTGTTTGCGTAACTCTTCAGAGCAACTCTCTATTGTGGTGGTACAGCTGTAGTCGGTTACGCATGTACCATTGTGCTCTCGTTTGCAACGGACACGGTTTGGGTGCAAATTGTTAACAAAACACTGACTGGCCACGTCTGAGATACGTTATGTAATCGATGAAAACTTCTTATCACTTGTAGATTTTAATGAAAGAGAACTGCCCTGTATATATATATATACATAGATATAACAAATATGTTAAAATTATAGTTGAAAAACTATCTCGATGTACGTAATTTGAAATTGTTTAACCTCTTAATTCGAAATTATCGTATCTACTGCCCTCTAACTCAGCAGTGAAGGACAAAACAATTAGGAAATATTTGGCCATTTAAAAGAATAATCCAAAAAATATAAAATAATCCAAACAAGTTTTTGCATTGTTTATTCAGTATGATCCAAAAATTTATGAAAATTTAATTTCTGTCTTGTCAAGCTCCAAAACTTTATGAAAACTTATTGTTTGCGATGTGTCACCAAAACATTGTCCATTTGCATTATTTGTGCATTTAACATGGAACCATTTTCTGTTTTCAATAGAATGTTTACAAGGACGTCTTATTCAATGTCAATGTTTGCTTTTATAGTTCTATGGTTATATCTTGTTCTTTTATGAAACTGCAGTAATTACATTCGCAACACGTGTTCCTTGCACAGTATTATTCTGATATGTTCTATTGTCTGTACGCCTATTGTGGATAGTTCTTAGAAACTTTTTGTACAATACATCATACGCCTCCTTTTTTTGGGTAATCAATTTGGCAACCACATCCAACGCAATACGTGGATATTAGAGATACGTATCTAATTCAGCAGTATGCTTACACTGGAAGTGTTTTTGCTTCAACATGGTCAATTAATCAGGTGTGACTGTCGTCTTGCTTTACATATTCTTGTCCAGTCTTTATTTATTTAAAATTTAACCTCTACGTATCCTCGAGACGCTGTCAATCATAAGTCTTTAACGCTCGTTATGAAAATGACTAAAGTTACATTTTTTGCACGTATTAAATTGCAGTTTGTGAAGTGTGAACATGAGTTTCTACGTTTTATTTGATGTTTTGTTGCACGCTCTGCTCGTAGAATATCAGCAATTCTTATACTTACTGATTTTATGTTAGTTTTCTTGAATTCAGAGGCGGAAAGTTTTTTCTGTGTGGATTTATCCGCTTTATAACCTCTGGTTGTTATAAGGTGAATTATTATATTTAAATGATTAATCATCATTCTCTTTTGATTCTAAAAGTTGATGCAATATGTCTTGTTCATCCATAGGTACGTTACGGTACGTAGTACGTATTAGTCATAATCTCAGTGTCGTCTTTCAGGGGCCACCCCTTTCATAATTTCCTTGGCTTCCCCTACTTTTATAGCCATCAATATTCACATGCAAAACTTTTCTCACTACATTTTCTTCATTCATAAATCAATCAATTTATAAAATGAAATTCCAAATTTATCGAAAACACTAAAGCATTCCAATACTTAGATAACTTTTAAGAATGTGCGAATGTGTATATAGTTGAGCGTATTGCTACGGTGTGATGAACTATATCGAATACAGATTGTTCACGCATCTCGTAATCCACGAATCTGGAGCATTACTTCAGTTGATCTCGTAAATCTCGGCGTGCTATCGTACATTCAGTTATTTGTTTACGCAACTTCACGTATCACACGTTATTACAGCGCATTACTGTTTCTGCGCGGACATTATTATTGTTTTATTGCCTGTTGCGACACTTGCGACACGGCACAGCTTTGAAATACTTGTATTATATGAGGCTACTGCGGATATAGTCTATTTCCAACTTAGGTTCTACTCTTTGACCTCTTTAGGAATGTTCCAGGAATAGGTCTATGTTTTACGTAAAGTATTTGACCACAAATGTTGAAATTCGGGCCAGGTAAATGCAAATGAATTTACATTTACGTCATTGAAGTGGTCGACCAACTGTCCTTAACTAAATGTCTTACGATTAAAATTGCAAAACCCAAAATCAAGCACATTATACGGATTACAAAAAACTGTTCACGGACGTTCAATCAAACACGACATTTCCTTTCGCAAACAAAATGCTAGTCCACTTCATTACATATTCACATGACCAAAATAATTATCTCAAAGGCCAATTGTAGAGGAAATTATTTCTGTCGACATCAAACACGCATGGAAGAGTGTATAATAATTTAAATCAAACAATTCCGTTCACACAATACAATGGCCGATCGCACGTGGCGGATGACCTTGCTCGCTCGCCTGTAGAAATCGCCACTTGTATATTATAGTCTCCACAATGTAAGGTAAACATAACACCATGTAGTCAATTGTAGACAATGTTACGCGTAATAGCCGTGGAACATACGATGGTTGGTTCTGCGCTGTTGCCTTGTCGTGTAAGGGATTTGCGAATGCTTTATGGCTTGTAATGTTATGTTATGGCTTTATTTTCTATTAGGGAGCAGCGCCCGCGCACGAGTTTGGTTCTTAGCCGATAATATGTTAGCTAACAAAAGTGCATTTATGTAATATGTTACATACGCTGGTTAAGATTTATAGACTCTCCTAATAGCGATCCGTCCCAGCTTCGCACGGGTGTTACTATGAAATTTTCTGTTGTTTTTTATTTGCGAGCAGACGGGCTCGCAATGGGGTACTTGTAACATCTATATTCAAATTAATTCATTAAACCCCAAGCTAACGCCGGCTTAGTTCTGTCGTTGTCTTTCTGTTGTGTTGCCTAATTACGGTATTCGAAAGATAGAAAGAAAAAACACATTGGTAGATGTGTTGCAGGTTGCAGAGCTCGTTCGGTTTTCCATAATGATGATAGAGCAATCTAACCGATAGCTTGTCTAGGGGGTGCATGTTTTACTTGCAAATTCATTGAATTGCTAAATAAATGAAATCGGAAATCCATGACATCAGTCTGCCAATTCTGAAATATGCTGGAAATAATTGGCATCCTCGAAGTCTTCGTAACTGGATGAGGCGCTTGGGCCCGAATTGTAATCGGTGTTCTCGTCCATTAAATATGCATTAGGCATGCAGTCTGTTTCCGTATACCTCTTCTCGCACAGCAATTAGACGTCTGTTGCAGTTTCCAGATTATTGAAAATTATATTTGAAGCCGCCAGTATCTATCTACCTATTTTAGGTAACTCCACCATAGCATAGCATAGTTGGCTTTATAATGTTCTCACTGTTGTGATTTAGGCCTCCATGTTTTTGAATTTTTGATTCTAGGACATGCCGATTTACTCACGAGTATTTCCTTCACTGTTTTGAGAGCAGTGGTAATTAAATAAATTAAACCAAGTAATGCGCCTGGCTGGGTTTAAACCCGCGACCACAAGTCAGGGCCGCTACTACTTTGCCACAACTGCTCTCCACCAAGTGTCCATCAATTTATTTAGGAAATACATTGTCTAACTGTGAAAGTGTTTATTCAACTGTGCCGAATGCAGTCATTATTGACGTTGTAGACATTTTGTTTGCTGTCATTGAATAGGTTGATTGAAATATGACAGCTAGTTTCTCTACACGGCAGATTTGTACTCCAGAAGACGCAATCCAACTTTAATACATCCAGGAAGTTAGTGCAGCAGATTCAGCAGTCGTATATTAAGTTTACGAACCAGTTCCTACACTTTTCGCAACATTGTACCGTAGAAAGTTTAGTGTTGTATTACATTTTACACTTAAATGGGATCGTAAACCGCATAGCTGTCAACGCCCTATCTATGCGGCACGTAGTGGCACAGGGTTAGTTTTCTTCGCCAGCGACAGGAGGCGGGGTAGAAAGCCGGCTGGCTTCCGTTCGGAAGTTTCTCGCCGCTTTCACTCGCCACCCGGCGAGATATGACGCCTTACCGCACCGGATTAATGTTATATGCTTGAGCAGATTCGATCTGTACTATGTAGAAAACTGACTTCCTTTCCATAGAGAATATCGTTCTCATGGGAAAGGAGATCGAAGTCTTTTTGTTACTGGTGATAGTGAAAGATTTACAGCCAGCAATTTCTTTATGTTTATTATTTATAAACGAGTTGCATACTTAAAAAGATTTGTTATGTCCTGTTCCTTTGTAGAATGGGTAGAATGTCGAGCATTACCATTAATTTTATGAACAAAAGCTCAAATTAAATGTCTTAACAAAATTATAATTTACTAATAATACTTTATTTTGCCTCCTTGATTCTAATTACACACTCCTATACTTTCTCAATGCGGTACAGATTGACTTTTCCAAGTGTTTTCTTCGTAGGTTTTGAGTCAAATTTTTCTGATCACGAGTTGGTATTTTTTTTTTAGCTGAGATATATACAAATGACTTCTCGTGCATTATGGTGGAAGAAGGGGGCCTGTCAGACTTATACTGACTAAAACCCATTTATGTTCTTTTCATTTACCCTTTGCGTTCTCGGGCCACGTTAACTCTTAAACGTTCCTGCAGATAAGTTAAACTACCTGCAGTCATTTGTGAGGCTGAACATGTCATGAATCAAGCCCGCTGAACAAAATTAAAGATGATTTCAATGCTTTGTTTTTCTACAGTGCTAATGAACCTTTTTAGCACAAAAAAGAAACAATGAGCGATCCCCATTTGTTCACACGCCGAGACATATTTGAAGACAAACGACTATCCGATGAACAATTTAATTTCAAAGACGTACGAGGTGCTGCAGTTGGGTCGACGTACTGCCTGAGGATCTTGCAAATCATCGTTATATTTGGAATAAAAGAGGC
The DNA here is from genome assembly GCA_929112965.1 of Mythimna albipuncta. Classification (NCBI taxonomy): domain Eukaryota; kingdom Metazoa; phylum Arthropoda; class Insecta; order Lepidoptera; family Noctuidae; genus Mythimna; species Mythimna albipuncta. Next base: position 19,199,690 of record OV815969.1, read on the forward strand.
ATTTTTTTTTCTTATGAACGTACGTACGTACGATTTGTATCGGCGCAGTGTTAAATCGCATGTCTTCACGCGATTAATGTTAAATGTTCAATGATTTATGTTACGGTGAAAATTAAAATCCATTTTGCTTCCACATAACGCGAGTTCGGAAGGCTGGCTCGTTTTAGCCGTGTGTAATTGTAATTGAATAAATTGCTTTTGTTGACTGATATGAAGTGTTAGTTGATATTCATTTAAGTTGTATTTAATTGGATAATATTACAATCCGCCGCAGTGTTCGTCGTTATTACCGCAGACTGCATATTTTCTTTATATCTACACGAATATTATAAAAAGATAAAGTTGGTTTTTATGTTTTTTTGTTTGTAGGAGATAAGCTTCGATTGCTAAAATTTTTTTCCCCAATAGAAAGCTGCTTTATTCCTTAGTGACATAGGCTGTTTTATTTACGCAGGCAAAGCCGCCGGCAAAAGCAAGTCTACAATATACTCACTGATTTATAACCTTTTAACTACACATTTATTGAGTTCCAATAAAAACTGAAAGGAACCAAGTGCTCCAAATAATTATAGAGCAAATTGTGGATGACCGTCAAATCAAACAAGATCCTTGGATGATGTGCAAATGTATTGTGTCTGATTATATATTGCACCTCTCTGCCGTTTATTAACGATTCCGTTTAGTCATCTAATGAAGTATTCAGGGCTGAGCATCGTGCGGTCGCGGCATCCAACTCGGTCCGGTTTTAATAACAAATCATCTTTACCATTGTGTACGGATTACAGAGAATTACACGCCGATTTCCATTACCATTTCTCCGTGTGTCGTTTTATTTCGAAACGTTACAACATGATCGTAATTTCTGATTTATTCGTAACGTTGTATCTCACAACTACAACAAAAATAATATTTCTTGACGTTCTCGTTTTTATCTTTTCTTGTCAGAATTTCTTTAGATAAAGTTATATTTATTATTGTCTACGAAAATAAGCCTAATAACAAACGAGAGAAATAAATCGTTCAACATAAATTTATCTTGTGTTCTTGTATTTGAATCTTAAAAACATCGCATTAACAGTACATTCAACTTTACTTATACAAACCGATGTACAATGAATTCGTCGTTATTCATAAAAGCATTTACGGAAGTACAAGATGAATGAATTGATATTTCTTTTATATATTTATAAAGCTCTCTGGGTTCCCATTTTAATTAAGAAGTAATTAAATTCAGCCACCACACTGTAATAACAATCTGCCTTGTTCGTTTTAGCATGATCATTTCGTTGAATCTCGAGATGTATCTGCATGCTCATGAAAGTTTATCTGTACAAGCCCACGCTAAGGAAGAGTCGAATAATATCGCTATAAATATATGAAAGTAAACCGTTACAATATAAAGCGGGCGTAGCAAATAAAGTTTCATTTGTGTAAGTCTGCGACGGGCGCGGTGCTCGGTGCGCCTCGATGGTGTGATTTCATAATTTTCTCCTGGCAGTTTTCTATGGGCGCGAGCCGATAAAGCTGTTCGAGTCGCAAGAGAAAGCCGATATAGTGTTGCGTTTCCCGATGTTCTTGCACTTGGCTCGTGTGTGCCAAGCGATGAGCGAAAATGTTTCATTAATTTTTAGTGATATAAACTAGTGCTTGACTGCGATCGCACCTGGTTAAGTAGTGATGCATTCTATGATGGTAAAGCGCAACAGATTAATTTAAAAAAAAAAGCTTTGCTTCACACTAAGAATATCTCCTGTATCATGGATGCGTTCACAAACAAGTAAACTCACATACACGAGACACCTAGACCCAGAAATATCCTATCTGCAAGCCATGCAAATAGCTCAACCACTACGCCAAATATGCCATAAAAAAAAAAGTTTATTAAGAGCCTATTCCATCTAGTCTTGAAGACACCTAAATTGTAATCGGTCGCGAAGACCGCAGTAGGCAATTTTTTCCAGTCCTTCCATGTACGCGGTATAAATGACGAGTCGAAACGATTAGTCCGGACTGTAAAGGTATCAACAACGTAAAGGCGGACATTCACCGTACGTTATTGACATTAACATTCAATTAACCTTTTTCCGTAACACTGAGCTTTGATGTTGCCCTCCTCTCAAAGAAGAGTTTGCCTAAATTGCTATAAATAAAGTCTATAAAAACATTCGACACACTGCTTAAAAATAGAAGACATTTTAAAGATAGGTCCAAGCCAGCATACAGATCAAAGGGGGACCTCAATCCACTTTGATCACTTGATGAATGTGAAACGTGAAAACCAATGAATAGGAAACATACGTTTTTTCTCTTTATTGCGACGGACACTAATGCGTTGAACCATTTTTTATTAAAGGGAAGTGTAGTCAAGAATGAATTTCTCAACTGGTTTTATTTTAACACCTTCATGCTTCTATTGAGCTACTCTACTACTACGCTAGCGTGTATATTTAACATAGCAATCTATACATAATATGTCTATAATAAAGAGGAAAGTTGTATTTTGTTTTTACAGAATAAATTCAAAACATCAACTACTGGACTGATTTTAAAAAAATATTTCTCCAGCAGAATGGCTCATTGCTATTGAGTGACAGGCATACATTTTATACTTACAAACAGGCGAATCTATCGGACAAAAATGTTCGCAACGGCTCGTTACTTGACAAATAACGCTTCTACATCGGAGTTTTTGGACAGTATCGAATCATGATCAACTTAACCTATTGGATTTCACTACTGAAGAATCGAGAACACTCTACTTTCGTCTAGAGTGCTTTTGATTCGAGAGAGACATTTTGGTCCTTAGAGCCGCAAGAATGCGGCTCAATCGCGATCCTCCAGGACGCATCTTTGTAACCCCAAACGCTGTTCGTTTGCGTCATGCGTCGTCTACCATACTCGTACGCACCGGTCTCGCGTCGATACGCTAGCGCTGAGAAAGTTGTTCAGCTGCTCTCTCGACGCGATTGATTCTGTCTCGCGTGCGCACAACTGCAGATGCCTCCGGGACCACGGCGTCTGCGTCACCCCGATCCGACCAGTCAATGAGCTCGTTGAGCTTTCCAAATCCATCACCTTCCACAATAAGTCTGAACAAAGACGGCTTCACCTACCTACTACCAAAATATTCATTTCATAGTCTTATTTCCATGTCTGATCTCCTTTGAACAGTTTTTCGGCCCAAGTTTTTTTGGAGCAAAAGTATACAAAATCGATGCTCAATTTGAATGTGGAGTGGTTTAGTTTTGTTGAATTCGAAATGTAAATTGTATTTTCTAACTTGACTGTTAGTTTTTAGTCGAGTGACTTAACAAACTTTACAATTCGCCTAGCTTTCTATATTTTTTAACTTTTAGGACTGACGAGATCGTTCGACGGAATTTCTATTCCGAAATAAGAAAAGTAATAATTTTACACTAGAAAAGCTGACTATAAATGAGAATGGGCACATTGGGACCACCCTCCAATAGCAATGAGATATATATCGTTGGATAGGTCTTTTCAATTGGAACAACAATTGTTACGACAACTTTGTTGTAACAACTGTCCATTCAGAGTTATAGGACTTACAAGTTCAGATTTAAAGATAGAAATATTAAAATATTTTTGAGGGAAAAATAATAACACCGTTAATAGTTCATTAATTATTATTTGTTTTTTTTTTAAATATTCAATAAAAAAAAACGTTTAAAAATATAAAAAAATAGTAGCCCACCGGTATCGGGGACAGAGTCCAAGCTACCGGCGGTCAGGGCTCTAAAGAAAGGAACCTCCTGACTATACGAGCCGTGTCCAGCAATACTGCTTTCTGAATCAAGCCCTTGATCCAATCGCCTAACGAGAGCCTCCTAAATCATTGGTCGAGGCTCTTGGGTATTAGGCCATTGGCTGAAACAACTATCGGTACAATGATCGCTGAATCCACTTCCCACATGTCGAGACAATCTCGCGAGCCAAGTCAATAAGTATATACTTGATCTTGATTTGTTTATCTTTCTCGGCTTTCACAAGGTTCATGCTTAACAGATATGTCAACAATCATTGCACGCCTCTCGCTTCGGTTCACCACCAATATATCAGGCTTATTAGCCACAATAGTCCTGTCAGTGATGATGTTATTTTAATTTTAGAAAAGACTGTAAATACTTTTTAAATAAATAAAAAGTCTTACAGCTCTGAACGGACAGTTGTAACAGCAAAGCTGTCGTAACAATTGTTGTTCTAATTAAAAATACCTATCAAATGACCATACGTCTTATTGCTATTGGAGGGTTATCCATCAGCAACTTGCTGTGAAATCCTCTCTTGTGGAATCGGAAGTGCCTTACTATAGATATGAGCCCGACCTAGTTCTTGATAATGGTCATATCACTTTGTACTCGGATCGGCCCATCGTCACTGACAGGACTATTGTGGCCAATAAGCCTTTTTTATGATGGGAAAAATCATGCATTGACATCCCCCGCCCTTGGGCGGAGCGGGAGATAGTGTCAGACTCTTACTGACTAAAAGACCCACCCCGTTCCTTCTAGCCTTCATACCGGGGCTCGAGCGCCCTTTCGGATAACCCTGGCCCCACTAGGCTTCGACCCGGCTGGGTCCCTGCTATTGCTGACAACTCCTTGAGGCGCGCGGGAACAGTGCGCGCCGTCGACGACTTGGGCTTGGTCCGGACAGTTACCGGACGGCCGGACAGTGAGCTACCCATTGTTCACTGTCCGCAAGCCCGCGTCTACGTTGGCCGGAAATCGGGATCAGAATCCCGGCGACGGCGGCGGCGATAACGCCGTTGCCTGATGCGTTCGGTCTCCTCCTTTGCGAGCATTACTGCTTCGCAGAAGTCGGCGACCGCCTGCCACTCCTCCTCGCTACATCGGACAATGGCCTCAACCAAGGCCCGGCGCGAGAGGTCTCAAAGAGGGGACTTACCGCCATGATTGTAGCGTGCCCACGCGGCAGCGGACTTTCACCCCGGCGTTGCATCTCCACGCGCATATCGTGCATGTGTGCAAGGACTGTTGCCTCCAGATCCCACGGTGGTAGGCCAGCCAGAAGGCTCGCCACTTCGCGGGAGACCGTGCAGTATCCCTGCACCATCCTTATCGCCATTACCCTCTGGCAGGCGTTCAGTATGACCGCCGGTTGCTTTTTCAGCGACGGTGCCCACACCGGCGCCCCGTAGAGGGCCATGGACCGAAAGATCCCCGCGTAGAGCCTCCGGCAGGAGGCGTCTGGACCCCCAAGGTTGGGCAGGAGCCGCTTGAGCGCAGCCCCAGCCCGGTTGAGTTTGGGAGCCAGACGTAGGAAGTGCGTGACCAATAAGCCTGATATAGTGGTGGTGGACCGAAACGAGAGGCGTGCAATGATTGTTGACATAATATATCCGTTCTGCATGATGAGAACTTTGTGAAAGGCGAGAAAGATAAACAAATCAAGATTAAGTATATACTTATTGACTTCGCTCGCGAGGTTGTCGACATGTGGGAAGTGAATTCAGCGATCATTGTACCGATAGTTGTTTCAGCTAATGGCCTAATAGCCAAGATCCTCGACCAACACCTTAGGAGGCTCTCGTTAGGCGATTGGATCAAGGGCTTGATTTGAAGGAGGTTCCTTTCTCTAGAGCCCTGACCGCTGCTAGCTTGGACCCTGTTCCCGATACCGGTGGGCTACTATTTTTTTATATTTTTAAACGTTTTTTTTTTATTTTTTTTATTGAATATTTAAAAAAATACAAATAATAATTAATGAATTATTAACGGTGTTATTATTTTTCCCTCAAAAATATTTTAATATTTCTATCTTTAAATCTGAACTTGTAAGTCCTATAACTCTGAATGGACAGTTGTTACAACAAAGTTGTCATAACAATTGTTGTTCCAATTGAAAAGACCTATCCAACGATATATATCTCATTACTATTGGAGGGTGGTCCCAGGTTTCATACATTTTTGCCCATTCTCATTTCAACTTTGGCCATTTTATTTTTGCTACAGTAATGGAGAGATGGTAATCATATGAAACTGGTAACTGATGATAATACAATGTTTTGTATTATGTATTACACTTATTTTGGTGTATTTTATAATTATATAACAAAATTAGCGCAGAAAGAACATAGGAATGGGGCAAAAATGGAACACCTGCGTTTCTAGTGTCAAAAAACCAGTAACTGTTCTATCGGTATTAAAAGGAGAATTTTATCAAGGCTTTACTAAAACGAATATCAAACAGTCGGAAGGCAAGGCCAGATAAGAAGGGAGCTTTATGAAACTGTTCCGAGATTACGCCGGTATCATCGTAAGACACAACACGCGATAAAAGATGCTAAGAGGTCACCGTTATCCTCTTCCTTATTTGATCTAGCCCGGTTTTCATACGTTACGAGGACGGTAACAGCCTGATAAAGCACTTAAAAACGATTGGCCTGTTCTTTGTAGAGTTCTCTTTTGACCCGTTTACTACGAAAACCTATTCTGCACGCACTCAGCTGAATGCGTACTTTTTCAGAAGTGCATAGTGCTGATTGTACTTATGGGATGTTTAATAACGTTCTTTTTTAATGTGTTTTTAATGATCGTAAGTTTTCTATTTCTTTGCAGTTAACTGTGAGAACCTGTAATTGGCTCAATGTCTCTTATACTGTTGTTATCCTTTTGTTATAACTGTTGGTCTTCTTCCTTCCCTTATCCCATATTACTTGGGGTCGGCGCAACACGTTTTCTTCTTCCATTCTGTCCTGTCACCCGTCAAACTATCACTGACTCCCCTTTTCTTTCATATCTCACACAATCCATCCATCTTTTTTTCGGCCATCCTCTCCCTCTCCATCCATCTACATGCACTTGTGTTGTTGTTTCTTTGTTGATTCTCCTATTAGTAAATAAATAAAATAAAAGATGCTAAGAGGTCAACTTTATCCTCTTCCTTATTTGATCTGGCCCGGTTTTCATACGTTACAAGGACGGTAACAGCCTGATAAAGCACTTTAAAACGATTGGCCTTGTAACGTTAAGTGTTTCAGGTCATTTGAGATTTAGATGCGAGACTGTCGTAGATATAACACAGATTAAATTATACCATAAAATGGCTGATGTGGTCAATAGTAAAAGAACTTATCTTCTTTAATAGAATTAACAGACTATCGTTATATTTATCTTAATATAAACATAGCTCAGGCCAATACTTTTTTATTGGTCTGAGACATAAAGGTAATTGTATTAGTCCCTTGACTCCTCTTAAACAGTTTGACTGAATTAGATGAAATTTTGTGTCCATATTTGGGGTCCCTGGACGGTTTGAAAATACAACTGAACCCGGTACTACATGGCGCCATGACCGCGTGCAATAAATCCATTTAAATTGTTGATCGATTCGTCCAAAATGACTTCATTCAGCTTGTCGGGACGGGATAAGACAGGACAAGATGTGACATAGTGGGACAAAGCAAGACAGGACTGGATCGGATTAATATTATTCGTTATGTCAAAACTAATTATGTTCCTCTAACAAAACGCAAATTTTAGAACAGGTTAACAACGTCTGTTGGGTCCGCTAGTATAATTATAATCTTCCTAGCTTCAAGCTGTAAACAGTAACTGAATGATTGATTGCCGAGAGCACCGCAAGTGTGCACGTATCAAGCTTTATTACATAGTATAAAACAAAGTCACTTTCCGTGTCTGTCTGTTTATCAGGTTTCTTCTCTTAAACCATGGAACGGATTTTGATACGGTATTTATTAATACACTACAAATTTTTAATTAGTACAAATACTTAAAAGCCTTATAAGAAAAGGTCTTGTTATTATCTAAGTAAAGTCTCAATAAATAATATTCTTAAACAGCAAAGTTATTAGCGTTTGTTTATGTCCCAAAATGTCACTTCAATTTATGGCAATATTGTACAGGCTATTTATTGGCTTGAATGAATAAATGACGATATGAATGGAAAAACACTGCGCGTAGTATTTTTTTGACTCGTATTATGAATTTGTCAATTATGACAAATCGTGGCTAATTTTAATAATTCTTTTTTTTTGCTTTTGACTACAACAATAATATCATCAGTAACGGGTGCGGATAGAGCTCCATTTTTGTTTGTACTAATTAAAAAAATAGGGGTGTAGAAGGAGCGATAAACGTTTGTGAAGGTTTGTGTATGTAATTTGCGAAGCCGGGGCGGGTCGCTTGTGTAGATAAACTAGCGATGCGTCTATGGAAAATACACCATGTCTTATTATCATTACATGAATTAAACATCCTAATAATACATTCTATGAGCAATTATGTTCATTGTTTCATAGCACATAGTAAAATAAATCAACGTCGCAAAGAAACAGTTGATTGAATCATTATAGTTCAACAAAAGGACGTCATTATCCAACAAGTAAGTAACAAATTGAGAAATATGAGTTGAGTACAGGAATAGCTGCGGTTTGGATCTTGGTTCCTAATTGAGCACACGTGACTTTGCAGGAGAGATACCCAACACGTGGGGCTCCGAGGACACGTGATTCCTATTTGGGACCACTTTGTGGAAAGTTTTGGACGTTTCTTTTTAATATAGTCAGGTCATGAAGTTTTGTAAAAAGGAGAATTTCAAAATTATCGCATTCACATTATAAAGAGGTTTGAATATTGAGATTTGTGTGTGTTTGTCACTTTGTCACGTTCGAACGGCAGAACCGGTTTAGATGAAATTTGACATATTGGTAGCCCATGTCCAGGAATAGCTCATAGGAGTATGTTCCTTTGGGCCAATTTTCTACTTTCACGTAGGCCAAGCAACTGGCAGCAACTAGTATAATGATGTTTCACGCAATTTGACTGACATTCAAGTTTTTTTGAGTCTGCTAAGAAATTGAAAAGAATAAAATAGATATAATAGAAATGATTTATTCAACACAGACACTACACAAATGTAACAAATACAAAAAAGTAAAAGAGATCAAAAGTACAGAATTGATATAACAAAATTGCGCTGAGCGCGCCCGTTCCGAAAAGGTTACCATCTCGGCATTTACAGGAAGACAAGGTTGCGTTTTACTTCTATACTAAAGCCAGTTATGTTGTTCTACTCCTTTCTGAATTAAATAAACTTTGTCCAAGCATTACTCATAGTCATAATCATGTAGATAGAAAGAAGATAAAAAATAAAATGTTAACAGGACGCGTGTAATACGGTAGACACATAGAAACAAGCTCAAAATATGTTTGCGTTGATAGCTTCTGTTATAACAGATGAAATGTTGTTTGAATAAGAAATAACAGTCGACAATTTAACATTCTGCAAAATGGCTCTATCAACAACTTAGATTGACGACTTTCTAACATATGACATGTGTGAATGAGATGTTTTAATTGAATTGCCTTCAGCGTTGCGTGTGTAGGGTTACCATATCTCTTGATTTGTCTTGGATAGTAATAAAAATGCCTTCTTTAGGAATTGGCACGAAGTGGCTCAAAGTCAGGAACAATGGAAGGAATGGAGAGATGCCTTTGACTAGCAGTGGGACAGTATAGGCTAGAAAAGAAACATGGAATGGGTAAAAAGTTAAACAAACTAAAAAATAATCTTACTTAGGTATACCCTTGTGCAAATCCCCCGTTCCCTCGTTCCGTGTGCGATGTGCAACGCGTGAGCGAGACCCGCAATGTATAACAACAAAAATATTACGACTTCTGAGAGAAAATTCTCAAACTAACAAAAATCAAAATTTTTCTTTCTCCGGACTTTTGATTTTTTTCTTTTGGTAACCCTATGCGTGTGCGACCTACAAACGCATGACTTGACGTATAATAAACTTTGCATCCAATTGCTTCCATGTTTATTTAATATCGCATCGTCGGGAATTATTCGAATTATAATTAAATGCCTCGGCAGAAGAACCTTCGTGCAAGTTATCTCTAATAGAAAATTATGTATCGCGATGTTAGAGCCGTATAAATACCACATTTAGTGAAAGTTACTTAACTTCGAATGCTTATCCTTATTTAATGACAAGATTTTAATTTCATTAGTGTAATATTAATCATATTACGTATCCCATTTTTTTTTTTAATTAATAAATGAGACTGAGATTTCTGGGTCTGAATGTAAATAATTTCAGATATGGTTAAAAAAAAAAGTTATTTTTTTATTTATTTCATAATGTTTAAAAAACAAGGTAAACACAGACTCCAGCAGGGAATTCCACTTCTTAGCTGTACGCATAATATTCACCATGTACCTACCGGTGATGCAAAGCCGTACCGTAAGTCGAGTGGTCCGATGATAAAACGGGCTTGGCAGAATTAAATTGTGCATTTCCGATGCACACTCCCCGAAATGTAAACGATAAAAAACTGACAGCATAGCAACTAACTGTCGATGCTCAAGACTGGAGGTTTGATTCGACGAGTGCATCATTGCCTACATAATATGTAATAATAACTACTTTATTTTTTTTACGTCTAGCTCTTCTAGAAAGCGTATTCGTCTCCTTTAAATTTTACCCTTAGCAAGTTGTTATAGTGGATAGTTAAACATTTCCATCTTTCTTTACAACTATCTAGTATTGACTATGAAAATCGATGTACCTATCTACGAAATAGCAGGTAGGTATATATTAGCAATAACACTACGGTATGAAATTATCATACAAGTGTACACAGTGAGTAATAAAAAGTGATACTTGTGGTGTATGAGCAAAAGCTATCAGTGATATTTTAGATGTGACATTTGTTATGAAATAAGTTAGTACCGGTCAAATGTGGCAACTTGACTTGAAATGGGCAAATTGCCCATAATTGATCTTTACAAACGAAACCATTTTACTTGTAGGATTTAAGAGACATAATTTTAACAGTACCTAGTAAGTTTCTATGATTACCGGTGGCAACATATTCTTTTTCCACTGTGCTTGATTAAAAAAATATTGCCTGAAAATATAAATGTCGCAAAATATGATCAAAATGACCTAAAATAGGAAAAAAATAATAATGTACAATTATCTATGAAAACTGAGGCTAGGGACGCCAAATATCTGTCAATTAGATCTCTGTTATATTTCTTTGTCTAGAACGCCAATTTCAAAGTATTTTAAAGAAATCGATAGTTACTATGAATTAATAGTTCATTATGGTCACAAACCAATCATACGATATTAAAAAAATCTATCAGTAGGTGATGACACCTACTGATAGATTTTACTTTTTCAAATTTATCAAATAACTATGAAGTTATTTGATAAATTTGAAAAAAATGTGGTCAAGTTGCTACATTTGATAGTAACCAATGTAGCCGTGTTGCGGGAAAGTCCACCGATGCGTGTGGAAGGTCGGATCGTTTACCCCGCAATGTGATATCATACACGTTATGTAACAGTTCAATGCTTACAGTTAGATAACGGAAATTCAGACCCTAAACATAATGAATTTAGGGACGACTTTCGATCGCTCTCTCTCTGGTGACTTCATCCGTATATTGAAGAGAGTGCTATGAAAACTTTTCGTAATACCAATAAAGTGAACACACAATCTTATCGCTGTTGTGTCAATGAGTTACTAAATTTGTACGTTTATAACTATGTTTTTGAATAGATACTTTATGTAATATCTACATAGCGGCTCTTTCGCTTGAAAAATAGCTGTCTGAATTTTTTATACGATCAGAATCAAAACACGCTCGTAAATGTCAATGTAAGTGAGTAATGTGGTGATACGCGCTCAGGTCGAGCCACTATGTCTAGGTTAGTAACCGCTGTCCCATTTGCCTAAGTAACGACTTTGGAGCTTCGGCCATAGACAAATCTGGACCACTGTTATAAATACTCGATAGTCACAAAACTTTATTGAGATTTTTGTTACGACAACCTCGTTCCCGAAACAACGCAATAGCTTATTTTTTACGACACAACGCGGTCAGATTTTATTGGCTGAGCCAAAATTGAGACATTTTTAGGAAATAACTTTAAAAAATACTTTGTTGGCAAGTACCTATTGCTCTCAAGCTCTTCCAAGTAACGCAGACGGAAGTTCGACTTGAAGTCACGTATTCAAATAAAACATTGTTGTTTCTTTTGGAAAACGGATTCATCAATATGATGTGGAATTAGCACCCATAAAATATATTTTACAACTATAAAACTTCAGAAGTGGCGCCTCGTTTAACTTTTGTCGGTAAAAGCGACCAATATTTAAAAAAAAAAGGTCTGGTATTTTTTTTTTTTAGATACGAGTAGCATTGGCGCTTTGTGGTCAAACGGGTTACTGCGCAGTGTCACGCATTAGTGAAACCACAGCCGGTAGCGATTTCGTACTGATCGACCTCGCACTAAAACTAGATTTATCGCTCGTTACTGCCAACTACAACATTTGTTTGTTATGAACGCTACAACTAAATAATACAACCCTCGCCACGCTCAGGAGTAAAAGCGTAAAAAATATGTATTTTCCATTTTGTGCACCTCGTGCAGATTCATGATTGCACACGTGATAGGTATGTTCTTCAATCTTTTATAACCACGTTTCAAAATACGTCTCATATTCAGACAAGGAATATCTGAGTTCAGCAATTTTGTTAAAGTAAAAGAAAGCATTTATCAGCAAAAAGTTTCACAAATTGAGGAAAATAAAAGGAGTCAGTATGTCGGGTGAAAGAAGAGAGAAAAAAGACTCTAATGGCAGAAGTCTGTAGCGTAACAACGGTACATAAAAGTGGGTGTTGATAGTAGTTTCCATTACGTGCTCAGATATTTGTTGTTTGAGTTTTTCCCTCCTTGAATTCTTATCCTTTATTTTCTTTAGAGCTTTTGTATTCACGAGCCTCTCAGTTATTACGAAGTCGAGCCTTATAAAAATTCATAACGCCCTGCCTTTTTAGACGAGTCTCAAACACGAACTAATCAATAATTAAAAGTTTTTCTTTATATTAATAATAGTAATATAATGCTTGCTATCCCAGCTGGTGGTAAGCAGTGATGCAATAGTTGATAGTGAAGCGCACTAGTTTATTAAGTGCGTATTCATTCTAACTTTGAAGACACCTAAATTATAATTGTTAGGGAAGACCGCAGCAGGCAAATTGTTCTAGTCTTTTAAACTACGAGGCGAAACGCTTATTTTGATTAATAGTCAATACGACTAAGCTACTAGAAAATTTTCTAACCCCAGACTCATAAATTAGAAGAATATAATATCAGACAAGGTTAAAAAACTCCATCAAGACTTTCCTTTTTTAATTGTTTTAGCTACAGAACCAGATAAGCATTCACGTCTTTCAAGCTTGCCTTAGCTTTATGCATCATGCGTATTAAATGTAGGCAAGCATAAACTAATAAAAAGGATTGTAAATACATTTCATACGACCGTATTTGAAATCATGGTAATAAATACTGGATTAAACGTAGAGTCATATATATAAAGACAATTGCTCATTCAGATGCCCGGGGATCGACCAAGATAATTAATTTATCCCCAAGATGATTTCACCATTTAAACGCTCATCTAGATCGTCCGATTGCTTTTTATTTATGAAGTTGTTAACTTACTAACGATTATTTATCACACTATTTACGCAGTCAGAGATAATGTATGAAAGTACTAGATTAAGTTTAATTTGTTCAATTAAAGGGTTTTATCGCGTAAGCAGTCGCAATAGCTGTTGGTAAAAGGATGTGCACTATAAATTTGATTTATTAAGTGTTAGGGTGTTTTTCCACTGCGAGGATGTTTAAAGCTGAGCTACGAAACTATATAACCGTTCACGCTGATGCTTAGTTACGTAGCGGAGCTAAGATGTGCTATGAATGTTTGACACCGCGAGGTTGCTGTGCAATGAAGATGCTCAACTCAACATATGCGATGTATGAAAGAAAGAAAAACATTTTATTTGACGGATATAAACGCATTCATAGGACTAACTTACAAATTATAAACTCTTTGTGAGAAATATACGCCAGCATAATGCCGTGACCATACGCAAAATACGACGAGTCAAGTTTTCAGCGTGTAGCGCGACATTAGGAAAGGCATCCATAGCACGTATCCATCCATATAAAAACTTAGCTGTTTAACTAAGCTATAGTTTGTACTATTCCTTTCGTTTTTTGTTGTTTTTTATTTGTATATTTTGTCTATGGGCCTTAGTTGCCTGATAATAAAGGATTATTATTATTATTTGCTAAGTTATATAGATGACCAATGAATATGAATAGTGGATATCAAACGCATCCATAGCAACGTAGCCATAGCACATCTCTGATAGAATAGCATCCTTAATCAAGCAGAGCGCTCGCTACTGATTACTCGAGGAATTCATACGAATACAGAAATTCTTTCTAAACGAACCGGAGATACCGTGTTAGTTTCTCACGTTTGTCAGCTTTCACAATTTATTCCAGTTTTATCTCTGTTACAACATTTTCAATTCGTCTGTATGTTGGTACTAGACTAATGAGACAGCATTATTTATAACATTTATTAGTAGATTCTGTCGCTGCGTTTCGGTTTATCTAAAAGCCTTTAATTATCATGAGAGTGTCTTCTTTACTGGTCTCACCGCCGCAATCAGTTGGCCGTGTTAAAAAACGCCCCTATATTTTATATATTAATATTTTATTAGTACAAGAAAATAATGGGGCTCTATCCGTACGCGTTACTGATTATATTTGTGTACCTACCTAGTCAAAAGTAAAAAAAAAAAAACGAAATCCCAAATTGGTCCAAAAAAAATTTTCATAATTGAATCAATTATTCATAAGAATTGCTACTAGAAAATACTACGCGCAGTGTTTTTCTATTTTGATCGTCATTTTTTCATTCATAAAAGCAAGCCTGTACATTATTTCCATAAATTGAGCTACGCTAATAACTTTGCTGTTTACGAATATTATTTATTGAGACTTTACTTAAATAATAACAAGACCGTTCCTAATAAGTCTCAAGTATTTGTATTAATTAAAAGTTAGTGGTTTATAAACAGTTTATAATCCCTCAACCCTTTTTATTTGAAGTAGAAAATCATCAAATGACTTGTTATTTGACTTAAATTTTAGGGCAAGTCCTGATCTGGGTGGAGCTTAAACACTAACACACCTTCGTTCACAGTTCCTTCAGTTACCCTTTATGTTTCAGGACCACGGTAACTCTTACGAACAATCCCGCAGCTCTAGTTAATCCCTCTACCCTTAGTACAAGTTATTTAGGTACATTCCTGTTTTTCGTCCTTTTGTAGTCATAGTTTTCTAGCCATGACGTCATTAGTTTTTGCTTAGCTGTTAACAGGGATGTCACGGCGTGCGGTGTAGTCCGGACATGACGCCAAAAAATGTATGGTTGCCAGATGAGATACACACCATAGAAGCTTATACAATTCTTAGCAGCGTGAACTGGCAGCACCGCCATGGTGTCCCAGTGAGGCATGGGCGTTATGGCGATTCACCATCAACGATTGCATCACTGCTTACCATCAGGTGGGAGCTTTACATCATTAAAAAAACACTTACAAACATAACTTTCTTCAAGTCTTCCACATTCCGTCGCATCCGATGCCTTTTATTGATCAACAATGAACACATTACATCATATCACCTCCAACGAGTTACACCACCAGAAAATCAATGTAATACGCGTTTTACGGTGACAAATCGGAGCGTGCAGTAGCGTGACTCGTCACAATTTCGATGTTGCCGAGGGGTTGTTGGTGACCCCGGCGATATCTCCGACGGCAACACACGGCAGCCATGTCATGTAGGTGTTTCTACCGAATTTTGTCTACTTTGTACGACTTTTATAACTTTAGGAGTGTAAGCCAAGTTGAAGGGCTGCCGCGTTCGCTTCCCTGAAATGGTTCAGCTTGAATAATAAAATCCGAGGTGTGTCAAGGTTTTTGGCAGTTTTGTGAAACTGAGTTGTGGTACATAAAAACTAGCTTTTTCCGCGACTTCGTCCGTGTCGATGTCGTTTACTGTGGACCCAAAGTCGAAATCGAAGGTAGATAAAAATTAACCTGTATCCTTTTTAGGGTTCGGGCTTAATTCGGTCCAAATTTCACTTAACTCGATTCAGTACTTTAACTTTGAATGCGTAACAGACGGTTACCTACTATCACATTTATAATATTAGTATGGATGAATCCCTATTTCCCTTGGTCACGCCACAATCTGAAAACGATTTTATTGATACCATTAATCTTTTTTTTTAATTTTTCGAGTACCTTGTGGAATGTTCTTTCGGAACGAACATATTATAAAAATTGCAAAAAAAAATTGAAAATTATAGCCAATTAACGACTTTTTAACCCTTGTTTTATTCGTAGTTAAGACGGAACAATGTCATCCGAGACTAAGAATAACATGATACATATTTCACTTTGACAATACCATTCGTATCGACGGTAAATAAATAATACCTACTTTTAGTAATATTGCTACATTTATCAAAAAGATCAAACATTACTATGTAGTGACATACGTACGTGCCTGTTTGTTACCATTGTAGTGTTGTTCGCACTTAAATCATGCGTGATCGGATGAAAGTACGATTGTGGCGTTATCTCGCATCTTCCCACGGGCGACGCGCGACGGACGGCCTGAACCGCCCTATTGTTTCTCGTTGATATTATATCGAAAGAAACCACCAACAAAACAATACTAATAGGATGGATCTATTACAACGATAACCGTACCACGCTATACATCATTCATGACTTTTCATTAAAGCCCCTCCTATAAAAAGAACAAACCATTTAGGGCCTTTTAAAACACAGCATGAATAAAAATATAAATGCTGTTAATGATGATGAGGAAAATCGCTGAATGTGTTCAACAAAAAAGCGGCACGTCAAATGCCATAAATTAATTGTGCATAATCAATCAGAAAGTCTTGTGAGGCAATCGTTCGTCGCACCAAATAAAGAAGTCTCTCAATACACGCTTCATTTAATAAATCAGCTATTTAATTCGACCATCACAATTCGACAGGTAATCCTTTGAATTGGTTGGTGCGTGATAATGCCGTACGCCAAGCGCCAAGGGACCAAAACTTTTTTCGAATCGACCACATTCGAAGCATGACATCGATTAAAATTCCACGGCGCGATCCTCCATTTTTGGGAGTTGACATATTTCTTAAGCGTAGACTGGTTATTTTTTTACGGTATATGTAGTTGTGGACATGTATAGTTTTGTGTCGCAATATCCCATATACCTCGATACGCAACGCGTGACCACCGGACGTTTATAATGAACGCGTCAGGTTAATAACCCACATAGTACATAAGGTCCGGGAGATTCCTAACATAATAAACTTGTCATTATATCGCCATGTCCTCTTTAATTACGTCTACAATGTTGTCGGTGTGTTTCTACAATCTTTACTGCCATCCCCTAGTTTTTTTTTTTTTGGATTCAGAAGACTAAATTGCTATTCCGTTCAGGTTATCGGCAAATTCTATCTGACACCTCGGGCAGCACAAAGGCGTGACGTGAGAAGCGACACTCCAGTCTAATATATTGTGCAGTATGGCCGGCAGCATCAATTGCAACTCGATTCCCCTGAATTTCCCGCAATAACCGGAGCTCTTTTCAATTGCCCGTACGTGTTCAGAACGCGTGCCGCCAACCACAGCTATCGACGTATCTTTGCCCACAATTTCGATAAAACCCTGTGTTCATCACATCATCTCGTTGAGGTGTGCGGTTGGCGCTCAAGTTTTATGCTGACCAAAATTGAAAGTACCAAATCGATCACGAGCATGTAACTAAGTATATGTCTATATCACGTTATAGCACGGCAAACAACGTTTCTCCATGTTACCGCAAGGGCCAATTTCAGAGCCGAGCCTTCCGAGCCACCCACCGGAGTCGGCCTGATTGATTGCTAATGACTATTGTTACGCTGTTACGCAACCCCCCGGGCGAGCCGTCCGAGCTGACACCGTACATGACGGCTAACATTACTTCCATACTTCTGCGTCTCGTGGATGGACTAAACCGTTTATTTGCGAACAACAATAAACGGATATGTTGGCCCTTGGGGAATCGACGTATCAGTGATACCGGACACACACGGGACTGATCGAAGCCCTGTAATAATCGACGATATTCACCTCCTCAGGCCAAGCAATTTTCGTGGGGGTGATCGGCGGCGGAGACCTCTCGCGCCGGGCCTTGGTCGAGGCCATGGTCCGGAGCGAGCAGGAGTGGCAGGCGGTCGCCGACTTCTGCGAAGCAGTAATGCTCGCTAAGGAGGAGGCCGACCGCATCAGGCAACGGCGCTCTCGCCGCCGCCGGGATTCCGATCCCGATTTCCAGCCACCGTAGGCGCGGGCTTGCGGACAGTGTGCAATGGGTAGCTCGCTGTCCGGCCGTCCGGTAACTGTCCGGACCAAGCCCAAGTCGTCGACGGCGCGCGCTGTTCCCGCGCGCCTCAAGGAGTTGTCAGCAACAGCAGGGACCCAGCCGGGTCGAAGCCTACTGGGGCCAGGGTTATCCGAAAGGGCGCTCGAGCCCCGGTATGAAGGCTTGAAGGAACGGGATGGGTTTTTTAGTCAGTAAGAGTCTGACACTATCTCCCGCTCCGCCCAAGAGCGGGGGTTGTCATAAGATGATTTTTCCCATCGAAAAAAAAAAAAAAAAAAAAAAAAAAAGGCCAAGCAATTTGAAATGACATCAGTCTATGATTGCACTATATTTTCATTCTCCTGCCATATAATCTGGTGTAAGGGTCTATACAAATATAAAGATGTATTTGCCGTAGGCTGTAATTGCTATCCAATGGACCTGATTGATTGTTAATGGATATTGTTACGTGATCGCCTCTATTGGGAAGAGAATGTCTGTGTATAGAGGTCTGTGCCCCATCTACTTGATTGATTTGACCGTATGAGGTTTCTTTCTCAAGTTGCTGCCTTGGTGTTTACGAGCTAATGGAGGTTTGCTCGGACGAAAACATCTAAAGCTTAGGCTTGCAATTATGTTTCATTATAGTATTCTCAGCAGTTAAGTTACTGCTAATGAAAAGTCGAAGTGGTTAATGTTATTATATTGCCTAGAGGCTTACTCTTTAACGGTGTGCCGCAAATTAAATGACTATGATGCTATTTAAATTCGATACAGATTTTAAATACTTCAGTATTAATAGCATTTGCGACAACCGTCGTTGCGTGTGGTGTATACCCTGATTCGCCAGCAATTCGTGACGCGCGATAATCGATCCACGAGCATCGCAAACTAGCGAGTTGCGATGCCCAGCGACCCGGCAGACCTCGATCTGAATCAGCACGCGGCCGATTCAGCGAACAGTACAATCTGACCAAGTTGGAAACGCACATCACAGCCAACGATGCTTGAGCAACACACCGGCCGACCGGCCTCGGTCGATTACGATCGCGACGCTGCATCGCCGCACTCCCATTATGGCCTTTTACGTCGCGATTGTATCAATTGTGACGTCGATTATCGAAAACGCGCCGAGGTCAGTTCTCACAAAAAAATTCTTTGAATCCATTCATGTGTTAAAAGGGTATATCGTTTTTTATCGATAGTCGAAGTAGATACGGACGAACATAAATATTCGGCAGGATATCGTTTAAATTGTATGCTCTTAAACATGTATTATCTGAAGGTGATCAGTAAAGTAACGTAGTGGGTAAACAAAGGCAGCAGGGTCAGGGCAGAGTGCCGGGGGCGATGTGCTGCTTGATTTATGAGTGCTCGATACCGGAGCCCTTCCGCGGTGTCCGCTGACGGTAACCGCACGGATCTCGATGGGCCCTTTAAAACCGCCAGTAAATCCCTACTTAATACTATCGACGTACGAGTTGCGGTTATTTTGTGTACCTAAGTATATTCATGCATCGTGTTTCCGGTTTCGTAAGGCTTCCACTATACCTGTTACATTACCTTAATCTCGAGACGCCCAGTCTTAGTAATAGATGTTCTTGTCAAACGAGGGTGGCATATTCATGCCGTAATTCACAGTTCCACACAATGAGATATGAGTGGTATTACGATCTGATTATGTGCCATTATTTTACGTGGTGTTCAGTTGTAAAATTGATGGCTGGCCAGAGATACGCAGCTACTATCAATGAAAAATACACCATTCGAGACCTGTACTTACTGAACGAGGGAATCCAGGCCGCTCCCTGCCATTAACGCATTAATTTTCATCTTAGCAAGAAGTTCTGCGGTCGTATTGGAAAATAGTAGCCGGTGGAATTGGAGCAAAGTTAAATGACTGATACGAGAGCGATCGAACATGTTCTTTGACCACTACGGGGCCCTGCGGTTTCTACTCGGCGGTAACATAAGTAGCTCAGGACAGAATTAATTATCGACGGGTAGAAGTGCTCAACGGTTTCTTGTGTAAAACGAGACGAGTCGCACCATGGGAAAAAGGTTAACTGCATATATTATTATGCATACATTGTGGACAAGGTGAAATTTCCGTCTTGTACAAATGCTTGAAAATCTTTTCAACTTTTCTGGTCGCATAAAAGGATGGCCGATGAAACTTAGACTGTTCAATTAAAGTTACGGTCTCCGAGGTCAAACTTCAGTTAGAGCTTTCTCGCTATTATGATCTGCTGGTGGCTACCAGGGGCTTCGCCCGACTGATAGCAGAAAATTATACCAAGGGAATACATTCCCGGGATAAAAATTATCCTATACATATGCTATTTCCGGACATTTAGACATAAAAAAGACACTAAACTTGTGAGATATTATTAATTTATATCTCACTAACTGTTGTCAACGGCTTCGCTAGTGTGTTCTTAAAAAATATCTCAAGGGACATAAAGTATCTTAGTGATAATCCAAAACATGATTTACCCGTGTACAAATTTTCATCGAAATTCGTTCAGCCATTCGAAAAGAAGAAGTCAAGAAGTTTCGCCTTTGTAATAATAATGGTGATTCAATATCCATGTGTGTATATTTTTTTTTAAATAACGCTGTTAAGCTTTAACTGTATCATTGAATTCATCGATACTCATATTAGAAAACGGTCTCGTGTCCAAATAATAAATTATTACAGAGTAAATAAAAGTGCAAACAATTGGAAACGGCTCATAGTTTTAATAGTATTTTTAACGATAAACTTTATGGTGTAATACATCACGATGGTATAACATCGGTGTAGGGTATCTTAGTAATTGGATACACTTATCGTGGCGGCCGCGGGCGGGTCTGTCCCCGTCTACCGCGTGGATTTATCGCCGCAGCAAATCATTGCGTTCATATCATTCGGCTTTAGCTTCCCTTCAGCGAAACCTGCACATCGGTCCTTTACAAACTGCTAAACTTCCATTAGCCAAACTTCCCAATCTTCCTCTAACTTATAATATCCCCAAAACACGAAGACAGAAAAAGTTATTGGCAAATGTGTAAATATAAATTCGGCTGCTTCCGCGAATTTCTTTACTTTGCTGTTCCATCGAAACTCTAGTCTGCCATAATAATTTGAGAACAAAAAGAACGTAAATAATGTTAACATAAAAGGAATACATAAGTTTTATTTGTTTTTGTTTATCATATCGTTAACTCTTTCATTAACATAGGTATTTGGAGAACCGATAACCCGACGAGATAAACAACAATCATAATTTTTGTTTTTAATGATAAATCGTCCAACGTCCTACTAGCAGGACTTTCAGTCCTTCCGGTAGGACGCACCTTTTTTAATGAATATTACGTGAACGGTCCAGCTGGCAGGATTTGTAAAAAAACAAGTAGATAGTCAGTCTCTTTCTGATTGTAGGAGTGTTTGTTTCATCGTTCTAGCATTAGTGTGAGCGAAATGGCTACGATATTTAGACGTGGAGATCGCGTGAGTTCGCTAGCATCGCACTACGATGCGTCGGGAACGAATAACGCCTGGAGTCGTCAACAATTTGGTGATGAATTTGCAACATCTTAATGTTATGGCCGACATTTTATTATCAAAACCGTTTTGTACACCACAAAAAAACAACAGAAAGCCAGCTGATGTATATAGAAAGAAACACAATAACTTTTTCGCGCGTCCACGTAGACGAAACCGCGGTAAAGTATTGAATGGTACTTATAATCTATATATATAAAAGAAAGTCGTGTTAGTTACACCACTTATAACTCAAGAACGGCTGAACCGATTTGGCTGAAAATTGGTGGGGAGGTAGCTTAAAACCAGGAGACGGACATAGGATACTTTTTTTTAATTTTTTTTTTTTTTAGGGTAGAGTAGAGTAGAGTTGGGTAGGGTAGGGTAGAGTAGGGTAGGGTAGAGTAGGGTATAGTAGGGTAGAGTAGGGTAGGGTAGAGTAGAGTAGAGTAGGGTAGGGTAGAGTAGGGTAGAGTAGGGTAGGGTAGAGTAGGGTAGAGTAGGGTAGAGTAGGTAGAGTAGGGTAGAGTAGGGTAGAGTAGAGTAGAGTGTGGTTGGGTAGAGTAGGGTAGAGTAGGGTAGAGTAGGGTAGAGTAGGGTAGAGTAGGGTAGAGTAGGGTAGAGTAGGGTAGAGTAGGGTAGAGTAGGGTAGAGTAGAGTAGAGTGTGGTTGGGTAGAGTAGGGTAGAGTAGGGTAGAGTAGGGTAGAGTAGGGTAGAGTAGGGTAGAGTAGGGTAGAGTAGGGTAGAGTAGGGTAGAGTAGGGTAGAGTAGGGTAGAGTAGGGTAGAGTAGGGTAGAGTAGGGTAGAGTAGGGTAGAGTAGGGTAGAGTAGGATAGAGTAGAGTAGAGTAGGGTAGGGTAGAGTAGGGTAGAGTAGGATAGGGTAGAGTAGGGTATAGTAGGGTAGAGTAGGGTATAGTAGGCTGAAGTAGGGAACAGCGGGAGCGAAGCCGCGGGCAAAAGCTAGTACTTTATAAAATAAAAAATGAATTCTACAATCGTTAATTTTACAACATTGAGCACCTACCAAAAGTATATATAAACATATCAATATATTATAAAAATAAATATATGTTACCTACCTTACCTTACTGTTATTTCTATATACACAACAACATAACTTTTCGTTTATTTCAAATAAATAAATAATTAAAAGTGGGTAGTTCAAAATGTTTGTTTCCCCTGATTTAGTGATTCGTCTGAGTCGTCCTGCCAGCAGTCGGCGTACTGCCAGAAGGACGAGCGTCAAATTTCATACAAATTAAAGTCCTGCTAGCAGGACTTTAAAAGTCCTTCCAGAAGAGCTTCTAGAAGGACATTTTTTTGGACGATTTATCATTAACAACCAGAATCTTTGTTATTCGATTGCGTCACAGTTCCAAGAAGCTTTACTGGAATTAATAAAATAGCTAGCTAGTGGTCCTGATTGCCACACCTTATAAATTGTTCGTCTAAAAAACCTCTTAGTACGTCGCCGACGAAATAACGAACGTGGTCATTAAGTCCTCCATTGAATTTATCACTGCCACAAATTATGAAGGTAGAAACGACATAGTAAAAAAGTTTATTTACTGTTTATACTACTGAGGTTATTACAGTGGCAACACCCTCTTTTTGGGGGTAAGAAGCTATTGGTACCGAAACTAAAGAAAAGTAATAAAAAGTTTTAACTAGGGATAGTCACAGCAGACGAATTAATTGTATGCTCCCTTTTAATAGTCGTTTTTATCGACGAGGGAGACACTCATTGAACTGTTTTTGATACAACATGTGATCGGCATGTTTGTAGTTGTATTATCTCTCATCGGATTCGTCAATGTCAGCTCGATAAACGATTCTACTAAATCGGTAATGCATTATCCTTTGTGTGCCTTAACCGCTAAAACTGTTCGTGATAAATGAGACACGTCTAACGTGAGACAATAAATCAGCTTCTTCAACCGGCAAATGCTCTCGCGTCAATTCCTTACTTTTCTCTGTAGCTTTTCGGTTATCTCATTTCCATCGATGTCCAATTTCACCAACTAATACTTTTACGATTGTTTTACCAGCATTGGACGGAGAACAACGCGATGCTTTAGACGTGACCGTTCTGAACGCTCGCTGCATCGTAACAACAGTTGTACAGCTGGGATCCTGAAGGTTAACGCGGAGACGATCATTTGTAAAGCTTTTGACCTCTGATGAACAATGTTACCCTTCGATCGAGCCCGTGATAAATGTGTGCACCTACATTTATTTTGAACGACCGTTCAACGATCCTTTTTGTAGTATTCTTTTGATTGTAAATAAATCATTTTCGAATGGATTTATATTGCTTTGTGCGGCGTGCCAGCGGGCTGTTCCGCGAACTTTGTTCTATAACGTAGTGTTTAATGGGTCAAGCTTTTAATCAATGTCAGTGATTGCATAACGTGTACATGTATCGCGTTTCGTTGACGTGTTGGGTTTACACCGTTAAGTGTGTCCGGTAACAAGTGCAGGGCTTCGAAACGTTAAGAAGTCAGGCCATCCCATGCCCGGGCTTGTTTGTAACTTAACGCTTTGTTTCTCACGCGTCGGGTTACTTTAATGCTATTTAATGTTAAAGCAGAATTTGCAAGTGTTACTCGGAATGTGAACATTTGCAGCAATTTGTGGGTATACAAAGCAAGTAATAGCGGAATTACGCCTTGTTGTTTATTTACACAACTTGAAATAGACGTAATAAGTTGTTATCCCACAGTCGTGAATTGCCGGTACAACACAAAAGCTCCTCTTTACATTACAGCATGCCCTTCGCAGATAAATCCTCTAACGGATTTATTATTTAAGCTATAGGGAGTTTCTTTATTTATAATCGGACACTGTCTATCTAAATCTTCATCTCATGATAGTTTAGCATATAAATCTCGGAAATTTAGATCAGTAAAGCTTGCGTGCTGCCCTGATTGCGACTATAAACTACTCATCCTGAAACTAGATGTGCAGCTAATCCTAACATTATGTGCGTGCGATCAGAAGCCCAAAGACGTATTGTCGTTGATTCGTAAGTGGAAATTATCGAGCGTCAATTTGTCAGAAACTAAAATTGTCCATTTGTACAGCTTGGTAACGGGAATTTTGTTTTTAATGATGGGCTCGTAACATTATTGTCATTATTATCATGTTAGCTCAGTAATCCACAGAAGAAACATGGACCACCTAATTGTCAGCTACGATGAACGGTCGCATGAGAATTTCGCCATAACGGATTGACATGATTCGCCTTTTGCGACACCCACGAGAATAAAGGAGCTGACCTATTCGTTGTTAGGAACTGCACGGTGCAAACAATTGAATCGACAATGCATTTCCTTTGCATTGGCATGCAGTGATCTCAGCACTTACTCAAGATACATAGCGCCATTAGATGAGAGTGTCAACTGAATTGCTGATCGATTTAAACCTTGTAACAGTTGCACATCTAAACTTTTCTTAATTCAAGCTTAGGCAACTGTTTCACAATTATACTGCGAAGACTATTTAATTCTGGTTACATCATTAAGACGCTGTCATTCGCAAAAAGTTATTGCTGGTTTTCTAAAACGTTTTATCTTAATCTATTTAGTTTGAAGCTGCGAAAAAAATATAGTAATTTAATCGTGGCTATTGTTTTGTAAACTGGTTTGTTTCCAAAATACGTCTAAAAACAAAATCTAGATAGAAATAATCGTATCGTCTCCTATTACTAGACTGTGTCTGATACGAAGTCGATAAAATTAATAACGACAATGATATGAGTATTAATGTAAAACTGTTTCAACAAATTTTTAAGAAAATGCTCTATGATTTGCAATATTTTTTTTTTATAAAGTAATATACAATTACCTACATATTTAATCATTACTTGTTTATTGTACGTACTTAAAAGAGACTTTGACCTCTGAGTTTGTTTTGGTGTTTTTCTGGGAAACACCGGCCTCTTTTTGTATAAATTGACAAAATAATTGAATTGTAAATGTATTATATTTATAAACAATTATCATTGCAATCATTGCGCGTCGTTGCGCTTTTAGTTTATTTTCTATGCAGTCCGAAAATTACCGTGTTTTAGGTCTTATCCCCCGCCTTAACACGAGGCGCTTTTATTTTGTTAATTTGAATCCTATATAGAATTAACTTTGTGTTGTTTGAATTCGTCACTTCTATTTTTTCTACAGGTCTCACGGTACGCAATGTGACTATCACATGTTTCTTTTGTCCCTACAGTTCCCGATTTAACTCAAACGTGTTTTAGGTAGGGAACCTAACCAGCCAGGCTTCTAATGCGTCACACGGTCACGTGGCCAAGCAGCTGGATGAGAACGTGAGTTGACGAAATCGGGTAAAGTAACCACGCCTATCGCCGCGTGATCTGCGGTCTTGTTATAAACGTTACGATCCCTTAGTGTGTATGTAAGTATTAAATCTGTTGTTGAAACGTAAACATCGGCATATTCGAAAGTGGTTTTAGTCGTAAACATTCACAAACCAACACTGCAGTTACTAAGATTCGATTTCATGTAAATGTCGGTTATTCTGTTGCTGCTCCAAAGAGGATCCACAAATTAAAGTCTTTTATAGACAGTAGAGTTGTAAGATTGCCGTATATTAGGATATCGCTTGAGCGAAACCGCAGACAAAATGTTATTTATAATGACCAGTGGTATCCGGTCCTTATAAGTCTTTTTCTTTACATCAAAGCTTCTCAATCCTTAAGCACAACATTATTGTTTCGCTTCCGGGTCATTAAGGATTATAACTGTTAACTCCGTCTAGAACTCTTTTGAGTAACACTGGTAGATATAGACATAGTTGTTAAATTGTTATTTTCACATCTGCTCGACCTTAATGATCCGCTGACAATATTATTATTTATGGTGTTCAGTAATTTATTGACCGCAAATTCTTCGATTAAAATACCTTGTGAATCTCTCCATTTGTTTTTACCCACGTATGTGTATTTATCACTGATTATTATCATTACAATTAACGAATTCCCCGGTTTAACAAGCATAAACAGGCTATGCTTCTCTTCCAATTAAGAGAAAAACGAGCCGAAGCGTCGCCTCGCCTCCGCACCGGTCTTAGGCTATTTTCTACATAGATTTTTTGTTCTTCGATAATTTCATGCTCATCCTAACGTCCAAGCCTTTCTTTTTTTATACGTCCGTCCGATCTTCACTAATAATAAACATTGTTATGAGTTGACAGCGATTACTTTAACAGCGCTACCAATTTTAATGCAATTTATGCTTTTTGCGCTGCAGGTTGACGACCAAACTTATAGTCAATAGTTAAGGATCTGATCGGTTAACTGACTTCCATACACGCCATTCTTACGTCACGTTTTCGACCGTGATGTACTGCGCTTGTAATAAAGTCAGTGACATTTGTTTAGCTATAAATATCCATAATTCCGAGGTCGGGGAACGAAATGTGTCAGGTGAACTATAGGTATCGTTTGCAAAATGGAAGATTAATTCGGAACTTTACGACCGCCCACTGTATTACAGAAAGTCGATTTCATTGCTGGGGCCCCGTCTGCCGCTGTTATTTCAAGAGGGTGATGTTCGTGAACCTCCTATACAGACGACGAAGTTTCAGTAAACATTACTTGCATTTCAATTGCTTTTTTACCGAAATTCATGAATAAATCTCACCATGGTGTGATTGCGCACTACCTTTAAAGCCAAGAAGCAATAAATATTTTTCATTGATTAATTGTTTCGTATGGTTGTCTGGAAGCGATACAATTAAATACTACTGCAAATATTCCTTCTTACAAAATTGGTTCGAGTTACGTGTGGCCCCAGGCGTAGCGGGCGCGTTGTGAAATTGAAAATATAATTAACACGGACCACGAACTACTTCATTATAAAATTGAACTGTCTTTTGAACGCCTACCGCATAAATTTTATTAATATTCCGTCGCTTATGGTGCTGTTCGACTAACTTGTTCCATTTCACAGCTACCTGCGCAAGCGCATCTTGGAATATTTTTCTTAACTAGCTGTTTATAAAGAGGTGTGGCGGAACAAAATTTCCTATATTATACTCAGAAGGTTTGAAATGCTGCTACTGAATTTTAAAAATAGAATTAAGAATTTAAAAATCATACCTCTCATAAAAAATCTTAGAATAGACTCGTGCCCCTCGGCATTAAAATAACTGCTATACAATTTGAAAAGTTACACAAAACCAGTTATCAAATCCTAATTGTGAAAACACTGTAACATCATTTTATTTATGACCGACTGACTTGATAACCGTTACAATGATGATCAATTGTAATTAGTCACACCAAAATGCAAATGTCAACTGGTCGGTCACGCGATACCGTCGTTTGTGACCTGTGTATGACGAAACATTTTATTGATTACTGACAAACCAACTTGGTCCAAAAAAATACAAGCGGTATTTTTTTTTCGTTGGGTAAAAATCATCTAAATTACATCCCCTGGCATTGGGCGGAGTGGGAGTTAGTGTCAGACTCTTACTGACTAAAAAATCCACCCCGTTCGTTCTTGCCTTTCATACCGGGGCCGAGCCTCCCTTTCGGAACTAGACCCCAGCCCCAGTAGGCTTCGACCCAGCTAGGTCCCTGCTGTGGCTGACAACTCCTTGAGGTGCGCGGGAACAGTGCGCACCGTTGACGACTTGGGCTCGGTTCGGCCAGTTACCGGACGGTCGGACAGGGACCTACAAATTGCTCGCCGTCCGCAAGCTCGACACAAGTGGTATTCGTTTTTGGTATTAAAACGGAACAGATGATCCTGAGCAATTGTACAACTGATCTAGATATGTTTCATTATTACAGTCCATATTTAAAACATCTTTGTGTTATTGACCTTCGTAATTAATATCTATCTCAAGCACATATGCAAAGTAATTTCAACCTTCTGCGGTTTTGTAACTCAGATACATATATTACATGTTTTCATATATGTTGTAAAGTCAAAGCATTATGAGGTCAGCCGATGTGAACGGCTTATTTTTTATGCTAATTTCTTTTATTGTTAATTGATTTCAATGATTAGTATCACAATGGAACCATTGAATGATGGCCCTACAGAAATAGACGTCTATTGTCCATCAAATACAAGGTTGGTAAGTATTTACAAACGGTAAAGAAATGTTGTTAGTCAAACTTTGTAGTTTTAGTCTATGGATGCGAAATTCAAAACACGTGACTAGTATTTTTATGAAACGAATCTATGTACAAAATTTCATAACTGTATCATGAAAAATCACAAAGTTATAAGTTTGTTATGTCAGCAAAAATACATAGTCACCGGGCCATCCAGGCGACTGACGGGTTGTTTTGCACTTGCACCCAGCTGTTTGCTGCCTGCTATGATGTGCCGTGACCTCTATTGTACTTAGAGATGGTGGTTTCCAACTTGTGACCTTTTTAAATATTTATGTGAAAAAATATAGCATGGTTTAGAAACTATTGGAATCCATTCAGTTACTGATTCTGAACAAACTATATTCAGTTTTCTCATTAACTAAAAATAATGTTAAATTTGACCGTCTTTGTTCATAACTTGGAAATAATTTGCGATTTCGTAAGACTTTCTTCAAGGTCTACAATTGAACCATATAACTATAAAAAAAAATATATTTATAGCTTCACAAGTTTATGAGTATGAGTATTTTATTGCCTGATGAAAAGTAGAACAGTGCTGTAAAGTATTGTTTACTTGTATTGAAAATAGTTACTGTTCTAAAATCTATATATATGTTTATAAACTGACAGGCCGGTTGGTCTAGTGGTTAGTGACCCTGACTGCTATGCCGGTGGTCGTGGGTTCGATTCCCACCCAGGACAAATCTTTGTGTGATGAGCACGATCATTTGTTCTGTGTCTGGGTGTAATTTATCTATAATATGTATGTATTTAGAAATATATAAGTATGTTTATCAGTTGTCTAGTACCCATAACACAAGCTCTGCTTAGCTTGGGACTAGACGGCACTGTGTGATAGTTGTGCAATATTATTATTATATTATTATCACTACATATTATAAAACAAAGTCGCTTTCTCTGTCCCTATGTCCCTTTGTATGCTTAAATCTTTGAAACTACGCAACGGATTTTGATGCGGTTTTTTTTTAATAGATAGAGTGATTCAAGAGGAAGGTTTATATGTATAATAACATCCATTAAATAGTGGAGAAGTACTGTTATTTTTGAGGTTTCTAATGTGATGTCGTAAATAATTACATTTTTTCCGCTTACATTGCAAACGCAGGCTGAACCCTACGAGTTTTATCAAAATAATGTACTAAGTATTGTAAACATTGAAAAGGTCTACAGAAAAGTCCGTGATGGTATATGTCTATCTCTTATGGATAACCCACAATTATTTTTTTTTGTCATTTACTTTTTACGACAAATAATGGCTAATTTTCGAAGCGATTTTAACCAATACAGCATTAATCCTTAACCAATTAAATACCTTGAATACATTGTTCATTTAATATAGATCTATATGGCTTTACACCGTATGATTTAAGTGAATATTTTCGAAGATATTACAGATTTAAAAATTGAGGGACGTAGCGTTTGCGGCGGTACCGGCCGGCCGCCCGGTGCGGCAAGAGCATTG
The DNA here is from genome assembly GCA_929112965.1 of Mythimna albipuncta. Classification (NCBI taxonomy): domain Eukaryota; kingdom Metazoa; phylum Arthropoda; class Insecta; order Lepidoptera; family Noctuidae; genus Mythimna; species Mythimna albipuncta. The sequence continues at coordinate 19,230,153 of OV815969.1, forward strand.
CACCCGTGCGAAGCCGGGGCGGGTCGCTAGTTATTATATAAAGGGAGAAACTAACTCACTGATATATCAACGCACAACGGAAACTACTGGGAGTAGAAGCGTAAAATTTAGCACAAGGTTTTCTTTTTAGGCCGGAGGTGAGCACTAAGTGAGGATTTTCCAAAATTCAATCCATGAGGGGATGAAACGAGAGCCCAAGTTTATATGAAGAAACCTATTTTCACGCGGGTGAAGCCAACGGCAGAAGTCTTAAACTAATTTTCTTTTGCTAAATCTCAACATAAATCATAATTCAAGAATACATTATATATCAGGTCGTCCAGTTAGCCATAGCGATGTATATGTAGGTCAGGCATAATAGGCGATGCCATGGCTCCATCGGCGGGGTTGTTACCAGCCTTGTCCAAGATTGAACTAGTTTTTCTATCAATCGAGACGAGGGCGAGGTGATTGTGAACTACGATACGACAAGAACAAGTTATAAGAGAAAAGCGTGGGTGTTTTGTGACCATTACACTGTTTTTTTTAATACACACCTAGAGGTTCTTGCGTAACATCACTTAAAATATCAATACAGAATTAATTAAACAAAATATAATTTATTGCTACTATTTAATGACGCAACATCTAAAAGCATTCCATTCTTCTAAATTCTTTGTGATTTCGTTTACACTTAACCTTATCAAGACTAACCATTGTTCTACGTTCTGTCGTAAGTATGAATTTTGAATGTTTTGTAAACTATCGTTGTGTAAGAAATTTTGGTTTACCTGGTTGCAGTGAAAACAAGTTTTAGATGATTACTTGCTCCAATAGTCATAATATCAAAACTATATGCCAGACTGTACTTAAAACACTACAAAATGCAATATTTCAAAACCATATCGCTTCGTTTAGATGATGTTACTTGAAATATTGTGTTGGACGGAAGCCAAGATTATGTCTATAGCTGATAATCTGGCGTTTACCAATATGTTGCAATATGTGTCAAGGCAGAGCTTTGAAGCATTTCATATTAGATGCCGGTTTTATGATAGACATTCCTATACCAATTTCTAAACACACAATTTAAAGAAATATTGAAGTCAATCGTTTTCTCAAAACCTTTATCTTGGTCTATATTTTCGACTTGAACCAAACCGTAGATTAAAAGGTCGCGTTGAACGAACGCAAATCATTCCTTCTATTGAGGTAATGAACTTTATAGATGTGGCTTTGAACTAATAGAACGTGATTGACGTGCGATCGTTGTCGCTGGTAGTCCAAGGTCGAGGTCTTCCCACTGCTCCTACTGCGTAGTACTGTTATCACAGGGAGCTCGTGTGTTGTTGGTAAAGTAAGGTCTACTGTCCACGGACGCGTAGATTTAGAAATCGCTTATTTGTCATTACGAAGCTGTACGTGTAAGCTGTATGTGTAAGCTTCACGCAAGGTGTACGCTTGCGTGAAGCTTACATAACTCTGTCGGCGATGCTTCAACGTCACGCCGTCGTGTCTTTACCGCTTCGACGACAGTTTCATAGTTTTGTTTTGCAATCTGCACGCAGGCGTACACCAGGCGTATAATAAAGAATACGCGTCTATGAAACTACGCGTTCGTGGACAGTATACCTAAAACTATGTGAGCACGTGCACCGCTGCGGTTTCCGTTAGCTTCCCTTCAAAATCTGCCCGAAATCTCAGCGAAGATCGTCTCCGAACTGTCTTCATTGAGGTCACGAGGTTTACGATTTCACTCAATACGTCTTAATACTCACGCTCCGCGACTGCTGCGCTTGTTGATTTTGGAAACCGTTTTATGTCGCCATAAAACTCGCACTGCTATATTCCAACTCAGAACTTTAAAGGGAAAATGCACATCTTTGCGTCATATAATCTCGGAGTGCCATTCGATTTACGACTTGTAAATTATTTATCAGCCGTAAATATAGAATTCCATTTCGTAAACGATCTTCCCATTTTATTAACTCAATCAGCTCTTAAATAGCCTCAAGATAAAGATGAGTTGCGGATCATAAAATTATACATGTTTACTTGGATGACAAATATTAAAATTGCTTTATCAGCTTCAGTGGGTGCTTGTTATAAATGTATGAAGTGTCTTATGATTTAATCGTATCCTCTCGTTTGAACTGCTGTGTAAACTAGGTAGCGATTGTTACTAGTTAATATTTAATAGCCCCATCGGCATTGGTGTCAGGCTCGCTAGAGAATGGAAGGTTGTCGATCGGCACACCTCACCTACCGCTGCTGCGGACGTGCAATTTACGCCGCCGCTGCATTCCAGCCCTTAACTATCTCACTGTAAGACATAATTAGACTAGCATCGAATGCACCGGCTACATTAATCTACATGCTGTACTTATTCGATTAACCTTTTACGTGTAAAGAATTTGTCCTGCTTTAAATTACTTTAATGGCAATAACGGTCGCGGTCTGCGCAGACCTAGGTTTTTCTCTTGTAAATAAGACATCTTATTATAATTAATACTTAAGATGTATGATGTGTTTTTATGACGTGTTACTCCAATAATTCTTTCGAGATTAAACACGTTTGATTGTTCACAAAAAGTAGCCTTGCATCTGTGTTATTCACGAAGCTATTTAGATGTAATGTAAATCTTAAAGGGCAAAGGCGTGGCATTAAGTACTTTGGACTCATAAATATATCTGTAGGCGCAGCAGGTGACCTCTTAGGTGTTTAGTTCGTGAGCTTGCATATTTATTGCATCCAATCCTCTTCTGGCTTCTATTGTAGCTCCGTACAAACATACGCGCTGTAAATCATCGTCAACGTGCGAGACAGTGTGTTTTCTTGTTCCACTGTTGGATTTACTACTGTTCTTGCTTTATCTACCTTGGAAATAAAATCAAATAGAATGCAAAGCTGTATTTGTTTTTGCTTGGCACAATATTTATATGCAATACATAACGAGTATCTGTTCGTTGGATAATTTAAATAACCGCATTCTCTTATTTGACCTTCAGTAATGTACCAGCTCTGTGCCCACTGAGCTCCAATGCATTTGAACTCATATTGTGAACGTTAACAATCAACGTTATTGTAGTCTCAACAGTTTGTTATTCTCTAGCCGATAGCAGATTACAAAGGAATCTGTAATTGGCAACATTTGTCGAGTATAATGATTGCATTTGAACACCACCTGTTTATACGAAATCCGCGTGGGAATCGGCGAGCGCCCGCGGCACCAAAGTTGCGCAAGCGCACCGGTCGGCGGCGGCAGCGCGGCAACCAACTGAAGTTTCGAAAACGGTTGCGCTTGCGACTGCGCACCTCGTTAATGCTCCGCTGGCAGACGAGTACAGTTACAAGAAATTATTGAAACAATTTAGCAAACGTTAATTTTGAATATATCGCAACTATTAGGCTACCTAGACCAAAACTTGTTATAGCCAACTTAATGCAGGTCAGTTGGATGCTGATTAAACGTACAGCGAATCACTTGAACCCGTTAAGTTGCTCGTTAGAAAGAAAAGATCCTGTTATAATTGGGATCGTGTTTTAATATTTATCATGAAATAGCTTTTATCTGATCTTATCTTGATTTTGCACGAATGCGCTTGATAAGTAGAGAGCGACTTTGTTGCTAAAAGTTTATTGTATTGTTTTCTTTATAAAATTATCTCTTAGTTTACTTCCAGAGTTTTCTATCTAACGGTAGTAATAAACGAAGTTGTTTGATTCATAGCATGCAAACTTGTGCGCAGTTCGCACAATCATCCATCATTCCTAGATAAACCCAGTCACAGCCCAGGCAATTAACCTGATTAAGCTAAGCCAACAGAGTTGTTTTCTAACCTATAAACACATAGTACAAATGAAGAAAGTCCCGATACTTTTCCGTCCGCTTCATAAATCATAACCTACGCACGTCAGAAGCTTTATTTGCCTACACACACGGAATTGTTAAGACAAACAACGCAAGCCAGCTCTGTAAACGCTTCCGTTGCTCACTTCGACTATTGTTTGCACAAATAGGTGACAAACAACACAACGAGTGAATGCGACCTCCGTAAACGCTTTTCACTGTCCCTCGATTGTCGTTAATTTGGAACTGTTTCGGGCTATTGTAAAAGTGAAATCTTAAACGGTTAGAGCGGCTCTCAATAGTGAATGATCCATTTTCACAGTAGTTAACACTGAACTTGAGCAGAATATATACTTTTGCTGTTTATTTTTGTGCCTTTTTCCTCGTCTTTGACGAATATGAAAGCAGTCTTGCTAAGTGTGGCTCGAACTGTAAGAAACAAATAGTTCTCTATACAAGTGACCTTGCTAGGTTATTGAGGAAGAAATATTGTACAAAATGTATTTCAAATCCGTGTCCTCTTTATTTGTTAAATTCGAGAATAGCTGCGGATAAAATAAAGACTTCAGAATTTGATTTCTTTGCAAAAAGTATCCCAATTAATTTAGTATTAATAAAAAAACTGCATGATTTGACGAGTTTGTGCAAAAAACTACAAAGAGTCGTAATTTTATTCACAACTATAAAACTGACATTATTGATAGTAAATTAGAATTCGCGTGTTAGAATATTGAAGATGTTTGAACTAATTTAAAAGATGTAGGTCACGATATTATCATTAATCAGCTGATAGTAACACACCTTCAATTAATTTGATGTTAAAGTCCTAGTTTCTACCTGTTATTTTGCCTAAAAGGAAAACGCATTTTTTTCAACATAAATACAGTAGTAGTTAACCTAAAAATAAACAAGGAGATTTAAAAAGGCTTATCTGGCGTTTGAAATATGTGCATAAAAAATATCAACTTGCTTCACTCACTTGAAATTTGGCCAAGTTTCAACACGAAACCACAGACTGAAATCCAACTCAAATGTTATTATATAACATTAAAAACTAAGCTTTTTCATGTCCTGAATCGTATGTAGAGAAACGAGTGTTAAATCCACAGCCTACAAAGTAACTAAGTATGTAATCTGTGCCATAGAGCTTTCTGCAGCTTACGAATATGTGACAATCTAACAACGCTGTTTAAGCCTAGTATATCATGGATCTTTACAACGCGTCCGGGATTAAAGATAAGTACATAGCCCGTGATAAATATACGTCATAATTACTCGTGACGAAACTGACTGCGTAAACAAATGCGATAATGCCAATAGGTGTTATTTAATTAGCATACAACTTTCATTTACCGCTATTAACTTAATCCAATAAATACGTTATCGATACAAACAGTTTTTTTTATCAATAAATCATAAACTAATTAATGAACAAGATGAATAGTAACCACTGTGCAAAATTTGAGGTTAGCGTCTTCATAATTACCTACTTAATGATATCGATTGATTCTTCATTGCCTAATTATATCGGAATCATAATTATTCAAGCGGTCATTATTCCTTTATGCATTTAATCAATTTGCGAGGTTGATCGGCTACAATCAACTCCATCGTTAAACGTTGATAATTAAACTAGTTGATAGTGTTAGTTTACTTCCTATTTCGGCAGCGATATAAATATCTCAGTCTAGATGCCAGATAACTTACATAAGCGCCTTTGCTGCGTTTGTTCACGTTCTAGTATCGTGTCTTTTGTATTTTTTTACATCGGTTTAGTATTAGATTTCTTTGCCTCGTGTAATACTTACGATATTTTATATAATACTTGCATATCTATCTATCTATCTCACACGTTTTTACTCTGGCATGCACCAATCAGATATTGAGTTCAAACATTGTAATTTTACGTAAAGATGGATGAGGCTGCTAGCCTATTATGATAAACTGCACGTGTACTGCTTCTCTGGCAGCTTGTTAGGTTTTAGAGTATTGTATACCGTAGTAATATGATAATTTATATAGCAGAACTGCATAACAAAGGCTCAATTATGTTTCGTTCCTTGAAACATAAAATATTAATGCACATTGTTATACTAATGTTATGAGCTCCCTTAGACTTACCTAGACATTGGAAATCGTTTAATTATTCTTTAAAGACGATTGATTATAATAAAACAATGACACTTCTAATTAGCGCCGAACAATACAATACTTCTTGATAATAATGTGTTTGGTATACTGTGTATATTCAGATTATTTTAACATATGACCATTAGAAACTGTAAATGAGATTTCACTGAGTACAATACCGAATTAAAGTCGTACTATGTCACTGAATACATTGTTATATCGTGGGATAACGTCACTTTAATTACCACTATACAACCATTTTCTGCACAAATTGAAAATGTAGCATGACGTATTGTTTGAATTGTTTCATGCAGTTCTTTGTTCTTCACTGGAACGTGCATGCATACTTGTGTCTCTTTTTATTGTACATCGAAACAAACGAGAGCGAGAGAGATGAAACAGTGTGTCAGTGGGCGCAGGTGAACGGCCGGCATACATTCGCTTATCAGCCGCCGACCGGTAGTGACGTCCCTACGCACCTGTCGATTTCTACATCTCGATACTCAGTATTAAAGTGGTCGGACATCAAAATACCGGTTATTAGCTAATTTATGCAAATGTAATGACCACAACGAATCGTCATAACAAAACTACAAACCTCATTATATACAATATTCCTAACATTTTATTCTTGCAACTCCAATAATTTGTATTGAATTTGTATTAATACGCAGTCGAATTACACGTCTGAATAGATTAACGATAATAGAAAACGTCATCGATATCGATAAAATATTAGAGTGCGATGCCGTAGTAATAGGAGTTTTGTCATCTCAAGACGATTAAATATAATTGAATCTGCCGAGTAGCAAGTTCGAACCAATCTAACCTCTCACGAAGTCGGGCGCGATTCTGTGCCGCAACACCGAAGAGTATCGTACCGCTCGCTGGGGATTTCGCAACGAAATATTACGATTACGATATTGCACAATTCGAATATCGACACAAATACAGTTTTCATGAATTCTAAATGTCAGCGTACTTGAAAATCTGGATGTCCTTAACACAATCTCCTGTTGATCGGTATTAAATATTCTGATGCGTTATTATATCAACATTGTCATGGTTTTTTTATGCATTCTGTAATTGACTTGTAATCGAAGCCTTGTAATTGTACTGAGAATCGATAAGTAAACTGGTTCTTTTTCATTTCAGGTACGTACCATCGGACTACTGCGTACGGTTAATTGGACCCGGGTATGTACACTAACCGTTTTAATAATGCTCGTTGCTGGTATGAAAGTCAATGGACTGTACCCTGATTGCAAACCTGTAACGATTCCTTCGAATAGACTCAATGTCGACTAATGTAAACTCTTCTTGTTTGATTTGGGTCCGACAGCAAGTTATGTTGAATTTACTGAAGATTGACAGACTTCAACACACATGGAGCTTTTAATGATGTTATCGGCACTCATGAACAAAATCAAGTAGTTAGACCGTACTCAAGTGTTAATATCATTAAAGTCGTCGTTGAATTTCAATAACGCTATTAATCAAAGGTAAATAGGGCTTAGAGGTCACGCCTTGAGGCGAAATACCACTGAAGCTTACGGCACTGGAGTAAACGTCTTTTGAATAAATGTACAATTCATCTATGTCACTGAGAATAAACTCCTCCTTTCCATTATTTTGCTACTGACAGACTTTATTTCTAAGATCAAGATTACGTAAATTTTGAAATCCTTTTTGCCTGTGCTCATTTGAGGAACTCATTAGCAACTGAAGAAGTGGATAGTGATTTTTGGTAACAATAACTGCACGTCAGTTTGTCAGTGTCCAAAAACGACTTAACGACGTCGTCAGCTAATCCACCGGTGTCGGTGTCACAACCACTGAGCCAAGGACGCCTGTGGCCTGTGATTGACATTGTTTATTGTTTACCCCCTTCATTTGTCCGCACGTTGCTCAAGAATGACATGTTGTATGAGCTCTTGCAAAAACTTAGCGCTTGGGAATATACGCCCGGGTAATTGGCAATTGTTTTCTAAGAACCCAGTGCTTACTAGTTTCTGTAGCAAGGTTTCGACCGACCTTTCCCCTTGTTTACTCATCTTTGTTACAGAAAGTTGATGCTACGGTGAAACTTTATTATATATTTGTTTGATGGTTTGTAAGTAATTTGCATTTTAGTAAGAAATAGAAAATATAAACGCGTTAAGAACGCTCGGTTTATGGTAGAATTGAATCTTTATCAACATATTACTGTCGGGTGTCTATCTTCATTGATAATGTCAGTCACTCCTTGCATTTACGTCTTCTTTTTCATTTCAAAGCTATCAGTATTATTTATTGATTGACGTGTACTTTAACATATAAAATCGAAATGTTATAATACACCTACTTATTTAATATTAGACGTTTTGATTGATTAGGTATTCATGAATAACGTTATGTAGTGTTACAGATTCGTTTGATTGATATCTCTATCATTTTTATGCATTTATTTATTCACGGACCTTGTTATATAATTATTTCCTTATTTGACTTTTATCGGTATCAGTCGTGATGTAAAGTTTTTTCTATAACTGTTAAAATATTCATTTGATGAAACGCACGATACCTACGTCCGGTTTTGAATTTTGAAAATGACTCAATCGTCTAAATGGTGATTTTTTATCCAGGAGGAAGGTAAAAGGAAGAAGATTTTTCGTTATTTGCGGGTATTTTTTTGTTGTAGGTAATTTTATTACGTTATCCTTGGTGTTTGATATTGGTATCGATGATACGGTCGACGAAGGTTTTGAAAGTTCAGGGAGGCATATTCTTATCCGACTAAGCCAAAGCAGTATTATTGGCTCGCATTTGACCACATTATATCACCTGATTACTATCTACTACTACTGATTTTTACCTTACTAGGTATGATGTGATCGACGATGGATCGTGCTTGCCTAGAAAAACCCTAATCACTTTTGACCCCTAGGTTTTAGCCATTAAGGAAAACAGACACTGACAGTAAATTCCACTCCTTACCAGTTCGCGCAATAAATGTGTTCCTAATAGTTTTGTACGAATGGGTGGGATGTCCACTATGTACGTATGTACGTCTAGTGGTCCAATGAGAGAACAGGCTTAGCGGAATTGAATTGTGCAATTACGATGTACACTCCCCGAAATGTAAGCTATAGAAAACCGACAGGCTTACAACTCAAGAATGAAGTTTTGACTCGACGAGTGCACCATTGACAATGATCTTTTTGGCTCGCTTTTCAATCGACTCTAGCGCACGACGAATAAATCCTGATAAAATAAATAAGATTTTACGGGCTACAAATTGATTTACTATCCATCGCACCGTCAATAAGACTGAGCATACGATGGATCCATACATTATTACTTTAATACCGTAAGCTGTTCTGTCGATTTTCTGCAATAAAATGCAAGTCCATCTGTGTGGGCTCTAAAGTATCAGACATCTTTAATACCATTTAATAAATACAAAATTATAACCTGCGACTTGACTAACCTGCGGCACCACGTCTTGATTACAGTCAAAGCAGTAAAATTAAATTGACAGATATTTTACCCTTGGAGGTTAATGTTAACTTCGCATGTAAGCTGCGATCAGCCTTGTGTTATGATGTGCGAACTATAAATATTAGCCGTCTAAGTACATCAAGCAACGCTGGGGTATCACGCAATGTCCTTGCAAACTGATTGGGAACATTCGTCAAAAGATCTTGATGAGAATCAAGTTAGAACTACATTAGACTTAAGCAAACGTGTAACGCGCTTGATACGTACAACGTAGAACGACATCGCGTGGCGTGGATCAAGTGTAGCTCTACAAGTCTAGTTTCTATATAAATGTATGGAGATCGACGCGCCCAGATCATCGTATGTGACACACGTGGGCAGTGTAGTTCTAGCATAAATCTTCTCGTAACTTCTGAGAAATCATGAATTGTACTTAACAATTCCGGTGAAAAGAACACTGCCCACAACTCGTCTCCCGAGTTATTGTAGGCCGTGCTTACGTATCTATAATTGACTTGTGTTCATGCCCAGGACCCGATTAGAACAGAAAAATAGAGTAGAAATACTTTTATTCGGGACAGACAGCACAACGCTTTTTTTTTTTTTGGTGGGGAAAATCATCCAGTGAACCCCCGCTCTTGGGCGGACCGGAGATAGTGTCAGACTCTTACTGACTAAAAACCCACCCCGTCCTTTCTAGCCTTCATACCGGGGCTCGAGCTCCCTTTCGGATAACCCTGGCCCCAGTAGGCTTCGACCCGGCTGGGCCCCTGCTGTTGCTGACAGCTCCTTGAGGCGCGCGGGAACAGTGCGCGCCGTCGACGACTTGGGCTCGGTCCGGACAGTTACCGGACGGTCAGACAGCGTGCTACCCATTGCTCGCTGTCCGCAAGCCCGCGCCTACGGTGGCTGGAAATCGGGATCGGAGTCCTGACGGCGGCTGCGGCGCTATGAGTGCCGCCATTGCCTGATGCGGTCGGCCTCTTCCTTCGCTAGCATTACTGCTTCGCAGAAGTCGGCGACCGCTTGCCACTCCTCCTTGTTCCGGACCGTGGCCTGCACCAAGGCCCGGCACGAGAGATCATACTACTACCTTGTAGGCTACTTTAATATTTTAAACAATATACAATTTAACACTGCAAAATGCAAAAAAAACTTAGTATAATTGAATTTTGCGGGTTATCTTCTAGCATCGAAAATTTTCAAGATTGTTTTAAACATATCATTTCTTGAACCCGTATATACTAGGTCCTTAGCGCCGAAAATATTAATCATTCAATATCTTTGCCAATTTACGTCTTTTATTGACTAGCGTTAGATGCGTTAGCGCTGGCTTTTCTTTTCTTGGGCATATAAAGGTCTGAAAAATAGGAATTTTCCGATGAGCTTACCGCAGGTGGGCGCCTTTATTGTGTCCATTACATAACGTACAACGAACAAAATTATATAACCGACGGTTGTACAATCGGCAAAAGAATATTGGTACTAGTTTATACTCTTTATTAGCTTCCCGCCCCATCTTCGCACGAGTGTTAGAAAATCTTTGAAATGTTGGGCTTTTCTCTACTGTAATATGCATGTATTGAGGTAGAACTACACTGCGCACACGAGTGCTACACACACCGATCTGGGTCTTCATACATTTTATATGGCAACTAGTAGGACTACATTAGATCCACGCCACGGTCGTTCTACGTACACATCGGGGCCTCAAGTCTGTTATTACAATAGTGTCAGAATGGTCTATCATTGATGTCAGAATTGTCGATTTTGACAAGTTTGGTAATCTACGAGTACTAATATAATGGCGTCATTATGACTTTCCAATGGTCAACCACTGACACTCCATTGAAAGAAATGGCTTAGAATGGTAATCTTGTACACAATGATTAATGAATGTCGGCCGTATGCGGTAGTCTGCTAAAATTTAGACAATTCCTTCAAGTCTGCTATTACGATATTGTCAGAATGGTCTATCATTGATGTCAGAATTGTCGATTTTGATAAGTTTGGTAATCAACGAGTACTAATATAATGGCGTCATTATGACTTTCCAATTGTCAACCACTGACACTTCATTGAAAGAAGTGGCATAGAATAGTAATCTCGTACATATTGACAAATGATTTTTTAACGTATGCGGTAATCTGCTAAAACTTTGACAGTTTATTTGATCAATGTTCTACCATTAGAACGTTATTGTGCAGTTATTGGTTTTAATATGCTCGATATTATCATTCTACCACAACTCTATTACGATACCACTGACCGATCAATGATCGATCATTATGAATAAGCAGATTAGGAACTTTTAGCAAAATGACAATGTGATCGTGTTGGAATGATGAATTTATAAAAATTTTAGACTTACCCTTTTTTATGGTGGGAAAAAACCATCCAATGACTTCCCCCGCTCTTGGGCGGAGCGGGAGATAGTGTCAGACTCTTATTGACTAAAAGACCCACCCCGTTTCTTCTAGCCTTCATACCGGAGCTCGAGCGCTCTTTCGAATAACCCTGGCCCCAGTAGGCTTCGACCCGGCTGGGTCCCTGCTGTTGCTGATAATTCCTTGAGGCGCGCGGGAACAGTACGTGCCGTCGACGACTTGGGCCTGGTCCGGACAGTTACCGGACGGCCGGACAGCGAGCTACCCATTGCTCACTGTCCGCAAGCCCGCGCCTACGGTGGCCGGAAATCGGGATCAGTATCCCGGCGGCGGCAGACTTGGGCCCCTGGCGTGTTACACATGTGTGTTGTTCTAACGTAGATCTAGCTTCATACATTTAAACCTTCCGCATGAACTACTCTGTCTGTTGATGGAAACCGTATGAAAATCCGTGCAGTAGTTATTGAGTTTATCGCGAACGGATAGACAGACGCAGTGGACGTATTTTTGTAATTTGTAATTCTAAATATAACATACTGTTAAATGTTGTTATAAAAAAAAACCTCGTTTCAAATGTGAAATTAAGAGCTTTTCCTTCAAAAACCTGTCGTCATTCGATCTAAAAACATATTAAAGTATATACACGTAATTAACAGAATTCATGACTAGTGTTCTTATTTTTTATGAGCCAACTAGGTAGCTAATGGATATGTGTAATTTGTAATTTAAATACTTGTATCACTTGCTCACATTAAAAGCTTAACGGATTATCTTTTACATGGCATCTTTTTTTTTTACAAGACTGTTATAAGTAAATATACGGCTTTCTGTCCTAGCTTGTTAGGATACCTGCCATGTGCCTGTAAAATCTTACATTAATATAGAAATTGTAATACCTGTAGATTATTAAAATATGTAATGCTTAAGATAAAAAAGAAAAAACTGAGCAAGTCCGAGTCGGACTCGGTTCCGTACAAACTTACCTATCTAAATAGTTCAATTCCCGAAAGAAGTCTTCAAAATTGATATAATTTGAATTTTTTTTTCGAATAAAATTTAAGGATTCTGGGTCAACAGCAAGTACCCTATGAGTATTAAATGCCTTGAGAGTGTCGAAATATACTTTTTTGCGACATAAACGGCCGTAACAGTTTTTTTTTTTAATAATTTTTCACAACTCCAAGAGTATGTCTGAGTATATAATATGATGCCTCCACGTGTTCCCGAGATAAAGAGTCTTGACAGACAACAAAGTGATCCTATAAGGGTTCCAGTTTTTCCTTTTGAGGTACGGAACCCTATAAAAACATTGTAATCCAAAAGCAATTTGTATGCAAAGATATCCAGATGTACCTAAGTCGTTCTATTTCTAGATTTCAATTGAAAACCGCAGTAACAAAGTATAAACATTCAATCAAACTGACAGATTTGACAGTTATCCAATATATTTCAGCCACCATTTTTATCGCACTTGTGCTAGTTAACTATTTATTACGAGCCCACTGCACGCACGATGAATGAACTCAATTTCAAATTGAAACTGTGAGATACACCCCAGACGTGCTTAATTACCATTGCAATAATTCAAGAGATGGTCTTAACGCATCGAGATTCAATTACATAAAGCATTTAAGGGATTCAACAGTAATTAAAATGTCAGTTTTGAAATTATACCGCTGTGTAACTTTCTTGGTACTTGGTAATATGACCAAAGTTGTAGTCTCTTAACAGAATAAAATATCGAGTTAAATATGTTAAAGGCAGATTCGTAATTACAACTGTACTTAAGTCACGACAAATCACAGTCTGAATGAAAATTCTTATAATTTCTGATGTTGCTATAAAGTGGCCTTTAAAAACCTATAATAAACTTACGATGAAAAAGAGCCCGTGTTAAAAAAAACAAAGAAATACTTGCCTTATTCTTAACTTATATTATAAAGATTATTGTTTCTATGTTACGATTCCAACCTATGGTGGTTGGTTTGGTTCAGAGATCTCGAGACGCCGTAAACTGTGACAAGTGGAGACGCATCGCGGGAGCCTCACTCACCAACGAAAATGCAATATCGTCAACCACGACCACTCTGTCAAGAGTGAACGACTAAGGAGGGGGATGTTACGATTTAACTCAAAAACTACTGAGCCGATTTTCAAAATTCTTACACCAGTAGAAAGCTACTTTATCACTGAGTAACATAGGCCCGCTGGTAAAAGCTGGTACACATTATTTATTATAAAAGAAAGTCCCGTACCGCATCTGTGTCTACTTGCGACAATTTCAAATAAAAGTACTGAACGAATTTTCATGTCGTTTTCACCAATAGACGGCGTGATTCATAACAAACGTTTAGTGTGTGTGTTTTTATAATTCATGCGTATTTTAATATAGAAAAGCCGAGAATTTTAAAGATTTGTAACACCTGTTCGAAATTGGGGCGGCTCGCAAATAAACACTATAGATTTTGAAGACTCTTACGTCATCTTCCACAAATGGCAATTTTCTAGTTAGGCCGCTTTCATTTTAAAGGTGCGAAAAACGAGTGAAATGTGATCTGAATAATTTTAAAACTCAATTCTCTCCTTCATCTTGATAAAAGTTTAAAATTGGGGCGGTAAGGTGTAGTTAAACTTGTTTCAAATTCAGTCTCTGAACTAGTTCCAATTTTGGGACAAGGACTACGATGTCGAAAATTAAACTTGGAGCTATAGTTAGTTTCTAATTTGGTCTTAATTTCCATTCACAGTTTTATGTTTTAAAGTACAATTTAATGTAAATCGTCTCCTCTGGGACCACTTAAGGATTGAGGTTGGGTTTTGAGAATGGTTTCAATTTCTAGACTACATTAGTTATCGATTTATATTCTAATGATAGACAAGCCTGAAAGGGCTAGCCTTTTCATGGAAACTATTTGTTAAAACACTGAAAAGTTAAATCAAAAGTTCGCTGCAGCGCTACATTGTCATTATGCCGTCTCACACAACTATTAAAACATGCAGCGCTAAGATAGCTTTTAGAGGATACTTTTTTCGCGACCAAAATGTCTTAAGTGACATGGATTTCATGGCACTTACGCGTTTCGGTCAATATAGTGTAATGTTCAAGGTGTACAGTCGACGTTACACCTGAGCCGACTGAAGTGAGTGTTCGGCACGCCTAATCTAGTGCGTAGTAAGTACATATACACGGTTGTTATTAACATCATAAACAACAACTATTGTTTTATGACTTATAAAAATGCATCATATTTTAGTCCATCAGATTTTCATACAAAAATAAAAATACATATTTAAATTGAACGTTCTAAATATTACGAATTTTATGCCAAGCAAGCGTTAATACAATAGTGGAAGTTAGCGGGGATCGGACGCCGGGGGTGCTTGATGCGCTTGCGTCGCGTCATACAGACTTAAGTAGGTATAGCAAAAGACAGAGTTGAAATGTGTTAGATAAAACAACGAAATCTTGAAGGTTTGGCTTTGGTAAATGAATTATGTTTTGTAAAAAGTCATAGAACAAAAGTTATGGTTTATGATGTTAGTAATACAGTCCTGCGAGGTTGTTAGTGTTTTACAAATCACCCTGTATATCGATGACATTAGTAAACACAACTTGTCAGGTAACTACAGCTTTCAAAGTGACAGTCTGCTGTTAAATTTCTTTATACGTCGTCACTCATTCGCATGCTCTCGTGACTGCGTATGACGTAACTATTTTCACTGTCTGAGACACGCCTCACTTGCATAATAATCAGTTCACGTTTATTTCGCACGATTTTATGGCAAAAAATCCCAAGTCGCTACCTAAGCTGAAGAAAACTTACATAATAATGGTTGTTAGTTAAGTTACCGCCAGCCCGATAAGATTTTCTTAGAACAGGTTTATTGAGCAGTTTTTTTAAAATTGAAAGCTTTTTAGTTATTTTATGGCATCGATCATTTCTCTGATGAAATTATTTGTGGTTTTGAAGGTAACTAAACACATTCGAAGCTTCGAAGCTTTAAAGTCTTGACCACCAATACCGAGTTGCTAACCTGTCGGTTTTCTACTGATTGCATTCGGGAAGTATACGTCGGAGTGTTTCATAATTTAATTCAGCCAAACTCATTCCATAATCGGACCACCAGACGTACGGCGACGCGCCACCGGTACATGGTTGACATCCTACCATCATCCAATAGAGACTTAGGGGTGAATAGAGACAAAACTTTGGTTTGGTTTTTCACTTTGATACCATAATATCGGCCTCTTTCAAAGTATAGATTTTTTAGAATAACAATTCATTAATAAATTGATATAGTTAAATGCTGCAAAAATATTCAAATATCGAGAAAATACCTTTTAAAGTTTTGTCTCTATTCACCCCTAAGTCTATTCACTCCGTTTTACTGTACTCACTAAATGTTTTGGAAGCACATTCATTGTGCGTAGATCTAAAGAGTGGAATTCCCTGCCGGAGTCTGTTTCCTGATAGCTACAACCTAGTAGTTTTTTTTTTTAAATCAAACCCGCACTGGGTCCCTGCGTGGTGGATTACGGCCCATCCTCTCTCCTAGAGAGGATGTCTGAGTCCCAGCAGTGGGAATATTGAAAAGGCTGATGACGATGATGAGTTTTTAAATCAAAAGAGATTACTTCTAGGTAGCGTGATTTATCGTCGACCATATCATCACTTACCATCGGGTGAATAGTGGTCAAGCGCAAGCCATTATCATCTGAATATTTGGGGTCGGCGCAACTCGTTTTTTTTTTTTTTTCATTCTGCTTCTAGACCTCTGTGGTGTTTTACCTAAATATTGAATACTATGTAAACAGGGTTACATTCGCACATTCACCCTTCTTACAAATGCAACTTTAAATTCTAAATGTAAAAGCTGTGTAGGTATCCTCGTCGTAGTTTTTCTAGCGAGCTCAACCAAGAAGGTAAACACGCACGTAAACCATACCGGTTTCCTTATGGTGTCCGCTCTAATCAAGATTTACGTGTTACCTGACAAACGTTATTGAAACGACCCGGTTATTCCGCGAAACTGAATCAAACACGTGATTTTATGTGATTATAATTTGCTAAGTAGTTTATGTTGCGCTGGTACACGCCTTCCCGTTATCGATTTCAGGTTAGTAGATAAGTAATGGGTGTAACCAGCCACTGGGTTACGATGAATTGATTAAAGATAAATGTACCGTGAGATCTTAACTGAGAAAAGACCACCCATCGCATCCGGTGGTGTCTTTTGCTGATTAAACTATCAGCATAGGCATTAGCATCCACTTGCTTGAACACTATAAAACTAGAACTACACTGCACATATGTGTGACGCACACGCCGATCTGGTTGCGTCGGTCTCCATACATTTTATATGGAAACTAGACTTGTAAAGCTACACTACATCCACGCCACGCGACGTCTGTCTACGTACAAATCAGGCGTGCTACTCGTCTGCGTCAGTCTAATGTGGTTCTAGCTTTAACCTTTCGAATACCCTAATTAAAAACCCAATAGAAAAACAATGAGAGAGCGAACACCACCGTTCGCTTGGAGTTTAATCACAAAATATATAGGTTCAGAAGTCAATCTACATACAAAGCGCGCTCGAGCAACGCACACATAGACACCGCTCATGGATACGATATCTTGGAGCGCCTTGGCCCGCTTGTCGAACAGTTCCGGCTCAAACGCTCATTAGTGTGCGTCCATCGAGCGTAGGTATATAAAGTGAAGTACATACATGAGATAGTCTTCTGAGAGAGCGAACGCCACTGTTCGCTTAGAGCAGCCATACTCAAAGTGTGCTACGCGGAACCCTAGGGCTCCGCAAAGCCTCTTTCAGGGCTCCGTGTGAATACAAATTATAATGTAGAAGAAGGTATTAAAATATCAGGGGCCTTGCCAAGACGTGTTAAAATTACAAGAGTGCGAGCGAGAAAGAGAGTTATACCTCCATCTCTTTGTTTAGTTGGTCAAATGGATCGCCTTATGAGGTCGTAGTAGGGTCAGTATTTCAAGTTGTGTTTAATGTTAAAAAATAAAAAGCAATGATTTTACTGTAACTCATTCAAAGTAAACATTTGCCCATAAACCTCTCCGTCAAATATTTTGCCTTCCAATAGGTTCCGTTGGAAAAAAAGTTGGAGAACCGCTGGCTTAGAGTTTAATGTATAATGAATTAAATTAATGTCTGTTCAAAATCTCGGTTCAAAATGTAACATTTTCCAATTCAGACGTTGACCACGTTATCGTGGCCTATTGGAAGGGAAATATTCACCACTAACGCGGACAGTTACGATCCATTATGATGATAGATGCATTACCATTTCTCTTCCAAACAAAACGGCCTGATCGAATATGTATCGTTTTGTTTTATTATTAGAAGCCTATGTTTCACTTAACGTTATAACCGACAAAAACGAGGAAAGATAAACCAAAAAACACACAATAAATTTATTCAGAACACGGAATTGTTTTGATACGCACTCAATAAAAAACTAGGTGACTAGTTTACCGGAGCGTTTACTAAAATGTTATCTTATTATTTCATGCTTTGGAAATATTGTTTTATCAATGTTTTCCCTGAGAG
Source organism: Mythimna albipuncta (assembly GCA_929112965.1). Taxonomy (NCBI): domain Eukaryota; kingdom Metazoa; phylum Arthropoda; class Insecta; order Lepidoptera; family Noctuidae; genus Mythimna; species Mythimna albipuncta. Next base: position 19,248,559 of record OV815969.1, read on the forward strand.
ACGTATTTCGGCCGACCCGTTACTGAAATTCGTGTCGGTTTAATTGTCGACTGGTTCTGGTTTGTTTAACCGATTTCGCCTTTATCAGCATAGAAGTATACTAAAGACATAATTATATACAAAAAGACAGATACTAAACTACTACTAGTAATTCTATACCGTAAAAGGGTGTGAATAGAGACAAAACTTTAGTTTGGTTTTTCACTTTGATACCAAATATCAGCCTCTAACAAAGCATCGTTTTTAGAATAACAATTCATTAATTGATATAGTTCATTGCTGCAAAAAAGATTCAAATATGGAGAAAATACCCTTTGAAATTTTGTTTCTATTTACCCCTAAGTCTCTATACACCCATTTTACAGTACTATAAAATATGTCTAGGCAAAAAAAAAAATTGTTTTTGATTATTAACCCGTTGTGTGTCTAAACGTGGATCCACGCGAGACACAATGGCTTTTTAATTGTGTCTCTGATTAAGGCACACGAGAGGTTAATTCTAAAACTACTGGACCGAATTTAAAACTACTTTCAATAATAGATTGCTACTTTATCACTTAGTGACAGGCATACGAGTATATTTCTTCTTTCACGTGTGCGAAGGCGCTTGTAGAAGTTAATTACAAATGAAGCGGCGTCACTACTTTACTAATTATTTTATTAGAGTTCGGAAATGTATCTATTACCATGCTACCAAAGACGGAACATAGGTGTGCTTTTAGTCAGTAAAAGTCTGACATGTCCTCTCGCTTCGCCCTAGAGCGTGAGAAGTTACGGGATGAAGAAAAAAAAACGAGGTTACAGTACGCACAACGGATCTTGAGCGCTCGGCTTCAGAGTGGGGATCGCTTTGCGCATTCCATACATTGGTGAGCCAATCGTCTTCAATGTTAGATACATGCAGCAACGCAGGAAACGAATGAGGAGTGACGTCTATGACGTGATTGCGCGGTGAGCCAAGCACTGACACTCCCGCCCCCGCGTCTCACTTCGCACCACTAAAGAGACCGAATATTTGACTTCTGCGCAACCGCTCAAGATCCGTTGCGCCTACTGTACGTTGTAAACGAGGAAATGCTTGACGATGTTATAAACTTAAAAGCTACTTAACTAATTATATTATTAGTGTTCGGAAATATATAACCATGGTACCATTAATGAGGTTACGTGTCGATTCTCGATTTATTGGCTCGACTACACATATCGGATAACGTTTTCTGGGTCTCTTGGGAAAGGAAACTCATTAGACGGCTTTCTATTACATCACATGCAAAGTATTTCTTAATTGCCATTATTAAACTGTAAAATTTAAAAGCATCAATGTATTTTCATATTTATTTAATATGTGCAATAATCATAAAGATAAACGATTATTTTAATACACAAATCATAAATATTAAATGTAAGCGTCTTCTTTATGTATATAGGCAGCGTAATTGATTTATGTAACAATACTAGAATACATTATGTATGCTACGAAGTTTTCCTCAATGACGATTAAAATGGTTTATTCATACTGTTTTCTGCATCATTCCCTCTGCTGGGCAAAGGCCTCTCTCAATGACTTCAGCTTTTTGGATTCGATGGTTTATTCATTCACAAAGTAATTTTAAATTCGATTAAGATCGTTTATACTCCAAAGCGAACGGGACTGCTGAAAGGCATATTAGGTTAACCGATGCGTCGGGATCACTGCTTCCAATGAATAAATAATATTTCTATTATAGCTAACGCACGCCGTTTACATTTCTGAACAGTCTTATGTTTGTAAAGTGGAAACCCCTTTTATTGCTCCTGAAATCAGAATATGGAAAGCGCCGTGTTATATAAAAACATTTTCTTACTTCGTTGTTTTCTTTATTCTTTTTATAAGGCCCCACTCTTTTCTCTTTCCTATTCTCTTTGTCCAGGCCTGCCAAATCTTTGTCTAATTTAGTGCACAGCTTAGGCGGCAGTACGAGTATCTGTGCATTGAATTCCGGCCAACTGCGCCCGGATAGAGCTCCACTGATTCATTTATTTTTGGGAAATATTGATTGAATTACATAATAATATGCTATGTTCATTTTGAAAAACAATTAACCGCCAATTTTTCTGTGTCAAAATGTTTGTAAACGTACTAGCCGTTTCGAAGAAGTAGGGAAAAGTTGCGAAATAGCTATTTTTTTTTTAATAGCACGAAAAATCAATAGTTAGTAGTTTTTCTTGAATCTATAATAAACATTTTTTTTCAAGCCTATTACCTGGTCGTTACCGAGAAGTATGCTTCAGAAAGTCACTGTTTTATAGCACTGCTCGGGCGCTTGGACCATAAAGAAGTCCAGCTCATAGTACCTGCTTCATCTGGGACTCCATCAAGTCGCTGTCGTTTGCCATTTACAGGGACTCACTGGGCTGTTAGTGCAATCCATTGATTGCCTGACATATTATGGCAGATGTGACCAGCCTAGTTTCGTATTAGTTTCATCTTGTTTTTTTGTAACATTTGCGTGACATGCGCTACAAGACATGCGCCACCTGCTATGCTGCCCATCCTGCGTAACGACCTGCAGTTTTCAGGATCTATACGAGGCCAATAATAGAGCTGTACAAGTTGCCAAATATTGGTCAAAAGAAGTATAGTTTTGAGAGCATCGACATGAAAAGAAGAAGAAGAAGAAGAACATTTGCGTGAAATACACCCGACAAGTGCAAATTAAAAAATCTTATCCGCTATTTTCTCATTTGCAGTAACTTACTAAAATTATCATATTCTCACAGCAAAAATATTTTTTACAGATCGCCTTTTTTGCAATTTTACGATTCAGGATTTCAGGATCCTTGATTAACGGGAAGTACACGGTTTTCATTTCCTTACGAATGTTACAATATGCGTCAAAAACGGGGTGTAAAAGGCCTTTTCTTTAGGCTGTGTTGAGTTAGCTGAAAGTGCTAGCAGACCTGATACATTTTATTTGTTTCAGAAAAGCTTTTATTTAAATGTATTGTTTTAATGGTCGTTCTCTTTGAAGTATTGCCATTCTAATGACAGGTTCCCGGTGTTGCACATTGGTTATTGGTTTCATAGTCAAATGAATAACTTAAGTAGACAAATTTATAATAGTATCGATTGCTATAACTTTTTCAATTTGCACCCGTCGACTTGCAGTACACCAATGATACTTTCATTGTTCTAGCATAATATTTATATTACAATTTAACACTATACCGCTAAATGACTGTGCAGATATAGGAGTACGTTGAACGCAAAACAACAAGCTTGTTTTGACAAAACATTAACCACCTAGATTTCTTTTCTAGAAACTAATTTTTCGTCGACGCTAGAAGTAAACAGTTCAAGCTATCAAAAACATAACTCGTTTTTATAATACCTTGGCCTGGGCCTTACCATGGTGTGTTAAAATGTCAGGCCTGCGTGTAAGAAAGCGGGATAGAGCTATATATAGCTCTCTCCCTTTAACAAATCAGTTTAGATCGTCAAATGAATCGTATTTAGAGCTCGTGATACCCTTATCTCAATACACGGAAGTTTTTTCATATTTAATTTATTTATCAAAGGTTTATTATGCACATAACACTGTACAAAGACGGACTTAGTGCCATAGGCATTATATACCAGTCGACCTTAGGATGGTGCAAAAACATAACATCGCAGCTGCAACTTAATAAATAGACAAACAGAAGAGACAAAAATACAAGGAAATACATATTTAAATGGAGATAATTAAAAGAACCCACCAGAACCCAGTCAGACGCATTACTTTGTGTAAGTTATTTCATCACCACTGTTCTCAAACCGGTAAAGAAAAACATCGTGAGGAATCCTAGAACCAAAAAATCAAAGTCAAGTGACATTCACCACCCGCACTGGGCCCGCGTGGTGGATTACGGCCCATTCCCTCTCCTAGAGAAGAGGTCTGAGTCCTAGCTGTAGGAACATTAAAAGGCTGATTATGCTATGCTTATACTTAGATAAAAGAACGGAAATTGTTCCCCGTTCATATTCTGTAACTTTGTCGTCAACATACATTATTTTGTTCATGCATAATCAAGGTAGGAAGAGTACTATTTCGAACGGTTCTACGTGAAACAGTTCCAGTTCCAAAAAGCTTTGTATACCGTAGGGAGCTGTGTCGTTAAAGTGCTGCGTGTCTGTTCGTGTGTAGGCCCGTTTTATTAGTAATGCAACGGAATTCCCACCGCTCGTTTCAACTCCGTTTCGTACGAATGACGTGTTTGCCTTGCCGCCATTTCTTTTTAACTTAAACATAAGCTTTTCATAGAACAATTTTCTTTTTCGTAGCGGTGTTCTGACCTATTTATCAAGTTCTGTTTTCTTTAGAAAATGTTCTTTCATATTTTTGAATCAGAATACATAATTACTTTTGAAGTGTACATTTCAAGTTTAATGAACTTCATTTCCCACACCTATCCAGTGCTATTTCGGTCTTATTAAGTTTTTCGTGATAAAATGTCTAAAAACCCAACCGTCATCGTTACTATTACTTAGATAATAGCCATGTAGGTACTATTTATCTTCAAAACCTATTCCTCTTATTCATCTGGCTAGCAACAAATTCTTGTGGTCTTTTCCTTTTACAGCGAAAAAACCAAATAGCTAGCAGAATGTGTGCCAATCTTGTGGTCAAACATTTAATAAATCATGGTAAACTGTTCATCTTGTTTTTTACACCAGAGTTCAATTGAATTACCTATAGATTTTTTAAATAATCATTCTGCAATAAAAAGTCGATTTATTTTGATAGCTTCAAGCGAATTTTTTCATACGAGATCATTCAGTTTTTGTGGACGATCATTATTAAGTTACACATCTTGACTGACAAACTGTGACGGTCATATTTCTTCAAAACTATAATTAATATTTTCGTATCTGTCATTTTTTGTTTAGATATATATTACTCCTGCCTTCTCTAGTTAATTCAGCGTATTGTCTGGCAATGAAGCGTCTTAGGTTGATGACATATTTATCTTCTTAACGAATTTTTGTTTTGAAGTTCAAATAAAATACTCTTGCTTGCTGGACCGTAATAAACTGATGATTATTTTAATGAGATCTGAGGAGGACCTTCAGAACATCTATTAATAATAAAATTCAAAACTATAAAAATGCTCATACGCTGAATGTAATTTTGTAAACCGCCAACTTAACATTGCGGTTGTGCAAACTTTTATTGCGTTTAACAATAAAGCTGAAGATACTTTAAAGCTAGTTTCAGTGGTTGTCAACATAATTTGGTATTTCAATATAGTATGGCGGTGCGGGAACGAGGATATCATTGGAGTGGTAAAGGTCACTTGGTTTGAGGAGAGACCGGTCAGCCTTGGGCCGTGTAATTCACTTTCGTACTCGACTGTATGGCCCTTCGTGTGGCCTCATTTCTCAACTCTGTTTGTTTTGTTAGCAGACCTGCGATGTACAAGACAGCCCTTTCTTTATGTGTGTAATCATATCTTCTTATGTTGCGGAGCGAAAGTTTGTTTATTGAGGAATAACACAAACAGACCTTCCTTATTTGAGTAGCATTTAACCTTGTTCCACGAACAGATTAAGATTGTACTGTACAACATTGAATAAAATAGAATCTGATTCGTTTGACATTGATACAATTTTGGTTACTTCACTTAAGTTAGTTATTATCTGCGACCATTATATGAAAATTACAATCATGTGCTTATAATTTACACGCCGTTAATTTGGTAGTATGAGTAGTAGCTTTGTGGTTGCGTGGCGATTTAACCAGTTGCCTGGCTTTATAACGAGGAAGCTCATTACTCAGGAACAGGGCATTAACAAGCTGTTATTGTTCCTTAGGGCTGCAACACTATCTAAATACGATACACTTTCTTGCTTGCTTTAAATTGCTCAACTTGATTTTATATTTAATTCGCTTCTTGTAGTAGCTTCGCCCGCATCCCTGTGTGACTCAGTGATAAAATAGCATTCTACTGGTGAAAAAATTTTTGAAATCGATCCTGTATTGTTTGAGTTTGTTCATTTCAAACAAAAATGCGTTTTTTTCCTCTCTATAATATTAGTGTAAAAGTATAGATTGGTGATCAACCCCGGCTTCGCTGGGTAGAAGAATTCTTTGAAATTCTCGGTTTTATTCTAAAATATGCATGAATTATACACCTAAACCTTCTTCGTGAATCACTCTGCCAATTGATGAAAATCTCATTAAAATCCATTTGCAGTTTTTGAGTTTATCCCGAACATACACAGATAAACACGTCTCTGAAAAGTTTGAAAAAAAAAAAACTATGTACGAACAGCGTCATCAGCTGGTTACCTCAGTTGGCTATTAAGGTATTTTAATGTGAGAAGGATACCCAATTGATTCTCCTGCCTATGCATACAGAATGATATTCTAGGTGTTTCTTAAGCAACGATTTCCGCTAAGATAGCCGTCCGTGTTCAGTGAAGTCATGTGCTTTGTAAATGTATTCAACACGATTTACACAGGGCTCTCATAAACAAAATATATTGGCAATAAAATGTGCGACAAATCTAATCGATTTTGTACTTTCTCGTTATCTAAACGGATGAAACACATAAAAACATAGAAGGATGGAGTTGTGTTACAAGGAAACATTCTAAACTTCATTTTACAGTCGGCTTATACGAGCTTTAAATCTAACCTTTCCTGGTCACCATAATAGTAAGCAATAGGTTTAGTTTTATAACTCCAGTTTCCATTACCTCGGCGTGTAGAGTCCTGTGCATTACTGGGAATACTTACTTATACCTCGAGAATCGGACCGATTCAATTTTCTCTAGAAGGTTATCGTTTGTTTCGGAATGCTCGTATGTGAATGCACCGATTATTCCTCATAGACATTGCTTATTTTATAACTAAATCTAACGATTTAGTTTACTGAGAACATGATTCTATTTCTATAAATATATCTACATTTAAATATCGGTCGGTATACTTAAATTCACGAATTCCGCTCAGCGGGGCCCACGCTTTGCCGCTTGCAAGACTTTACCGTTATACTTTAACAAAACATTGCAACGTAAACGAGTGCATTATCCTAAATGCCCATAAAAGGTACTCACTGAATATGTTTAGACTTTATTTTCCAAAGAAGTATATAAACACTTAGGGATATCATGTTGGTTCACACATACGGAGATTATGCGATAAATAAAATATAAAAAATAATTTATCTTATATACACACTTGTATAACTAACATACAAGCAGTCAATTATATAGCAAATGACCTCGAAGGGGCCTGCACAAAAGAGGGCAACAGGAAGGTAGAAACCTCACTTAATCCGACGACAAGGCAAACTTTATTCGAACACATAAAGCCTGCTTGATGAAAGCACTCCTAGAAATAGACACGACCTTCCCTCGAGTCGTGCTAGAGAAAATAAAATCTTATAAAAATACCAAGAACACCATTAAATACTCCAGAAACGCAATAAATAAAGCTGATCAGTGCCATAACAAGAACGTTCTCTATGACAATTAGGGTAATTACTAACTTGAGTGGAACTATAACATACTTGGTACCGCTATTAAGACGAACTCGGATAATTAATATAAGAAGTGCTTAGAGTAGTAAAGTTTAATTGTATTAGGGGAGGCTGTTACAAGATGTGCTGAATACGGAATGTGTTATAGTGTGAAGGGAAAACTCACCGACAAGACACCCAATCCGACACACAGATCTATTGGAGGCATATCAAATTGGCTAACTCGACAGGATTACGAACACGGACGCCAGTATAATCAAATGTGGCTGAGAAGTCTGATGAGATACCTAGTCTGTTTACTGCTTTAGTGGAAGATTACGGCAAAGTAGGAAAACAAATCAAAGCTGCCGACTTGGCTGTTTAAATTAGCAAGTTGTAATGGTAATGTGTGCGGAGGTAATTACGTAACTCGATACTTCAAAAGAAAAATAAACTTTCGTAAAGTCTTTGTAACATCGTGCAAGCGTCTTAGTACCTAAAATTACTTCTTGCTTAGATTTATAATTATAGCTATGTGTATTTATATACTTATCTCCGTAGAACGATCTAGTGTCAACATCCTCATCTCGGATATTATCACGCTTTACCAAAGAATTTTACACTATGGTGCCAAAATATCACAGGTTTATTTACCTGCCTATTCTAACTGGTAGCTATATTAGAATGACTTTATAATCATATATTAAGATAAGACGAATACCATTAACTATGAAACAACACATTGGAGTATAATAAATATCAATTTATATGATTACATTAGCCTGGTCGTTGGGACTGAGTAGTTTTGCTTATTTCTCATACCCATCCCATTATGCTGTGACGCAATAAGTTCTTGCACACTTATTACGTAGATTTTATGAATTATGACTGTTTACATAATAGGATACTGATTAAAATAATAAATTTAATTGAATATTGGAAGTAAATCGTGTTAAAATAAAAGCTTAATAAAATTAGTTTTCAAATCACATTTGATTGTTTTTATACTAAGCAAATCGGGAGAAGTTACTTGATAATTTCCGACCCCAATGTTTTTCTTCGCCCTTTAAACAGTTGAACTACATTCTTATTATTATTTTTATCTAAAGAACTAACGAATGTAATTTTGGTAAATAGGTTTGAAGCGATAGGAGTTTTATTATACTATCGGACATTCTAAATGAAAAGAATTGTCACCAGTGTGTTATACAATAAGGGTATGGAAAACCTTAGATGTGTACTGTTTTGAATGACCTTACACACCGGTCAGACGCTGTCGTCATTCTTCGGCACCGTACATGTAAATTTCCCAGTCCTAGACACCCTTCCATGTGTGCTGAGGGGTGGGCCACCTTGGGGTTTAAGTCTGAAGGTATTAAGGAAGGTAGACACTGAGCATACACGAAATATATTCACAAGGACCACAACTTTGTCGCACTAATATTATAAAGGCGAAGTTTTGTGAGTGTGTGCGTGTGTTTATTTGATCCTCACGCTCGAACGGTTGAATTTCGATGAAACTTGGTACACGGGTAGAACTTGTCCTAGAATGGTACAGAAGACTTTTTATCCCGAGAGAACGTTCCCTTGGCGAAGCCGCTGCTACTATGTAGTATACCATGTATCATTCACATCCATTTATATAAATATAAAAATGAATCCCCTATTTCCCTTGGTCACGCCATCACGCGTGAACAGCTGAACCGATTTTGCAAAAAATGAAATTTAGGGTAGTGTAGGGTACAGTATAGTAGAGCAGGGTAGAGTAGGGAAGAGTTAGAGCGAAGCCGCGTGCAGAAGCTAGTATCTAATATTTGTATATCACAAACACTAGCACAATAATATAGGTTGTATAATATTAAGTTATGCAACCAGTAGCGCATTAGTTGGTGGGTATATGCTAATATTTCTGTAGGGCATGGGCCGGGTCGCTCCGGCCAAGGATATCGCACTGGAGAAGGGACGTTGAGTAACATTCCACAGCTTTTCGTGGGCTTTGAATGTGAATACAAATGATCGGCAACTGGCACTTGGTGACAAAGTAATAAAACCTGTATTGATATGTAAAGAACAGTCGTGGACAGATGTTTCGTTATTTTATTGATTTGAGCTCGCATGGTTAGCCGGGGTTGTTTGTAAGGTGAGGTGCGACGGCACCTGTGCTACGTCCTGTTTTAAATAGATTGTATCTCAACGCGGCACCTTTGCGCAGTCTACTTAACTTGCAGCGCTTTATAACACCATGCAAGGTTCGCGTCTTCGCTAGTATTATTCAAAAGAATAAAATTCTTATGTTTCTATTCAAATTGTACGTTTTAAAATTCTGTTTTCCTATTTTTTATTCATTTAAACAAATTACTATACAGACACTAATAAATGTGCCATCAAAGGTATCGATCTCCGCATTATGTTGATCGCTCAATTATACATGACAGCTTTAGAATAGACTCTACGTAAATTCTATATATTGTGAATGAAAATGATTTTTTTATTCGTTGAACAGTCAAGGTGAAACCGATGTCAGCGCACTTATTATGTAAATCCTACCTTCTATCACGATGACTTATTTCCTTCTTTGGCTGCGTATAAGGTTATCTACTACATCTCAACAAATTATTTACTGACATTGGCTTGTTCACCATATACGTAGTAAGAACTGCAGTTTTATTGCCAAAATACATTTCAACAAAAGATCCATCTGACTGAATATTTTACCTGTTATGGCATCCTTACTAAGCTTAACGTTTTTCATCAAAACGGCTATTTAAATCGTTTATGGGTGCAGGTAATATAACTTCTGGCGTAAAACCAGAAGCACCTAAATACCATTACCCATTTATACGAGGTCCGATCCGGTTTGTCCTTTCAAACGGAATTCCATGAATTCGAACTGGAACTCTCTAAACGACGCAAATTAAATTATTCCAAACTTAATTGAATTATTCTGAAATAAATTGATTTCATTCATCGCTTTTCCTGTAGCTCTTCTGCATGAATATCAATAAATAGACGATACAAATGGTGGCCGACATAGGAATCTGTCTGTTTGGTCTTTACGTCCATTTCTATCCTAAAATGGGCGCATAGCCACACAGCATGGCAGGTAATGTATCGCGGTGTGGTCACGTTCTAAATAACCCACTTGTATTATATTTCACAGTCTTTGTGTCACGAATCGTGACAAAGCTCCTGTCTCTGTATCATCGTTCACATTGTGCAACCCGATGTGCTGAGCCGGGCCGTGTGCCTGTTCACAGGGGCACGATTACCCAACCAGTTTCAGTTGCGCTCGATTTCCTAAGCCTCTCGATGCGCCATAAGGTTTTTGCGTAGCCATTCGGGTTGCTGGATTTATGAAGCCGCATAGTGAAAGTGTTCGTCGCTTATGAAACACCCGAGCGCGCTGTGTACCTACTACGAGAAGTCATCAACTCATGTCACGTTTTATCAAACATTTCATCCTTTGAATCGTACTCGCAGTATTTCATCGTACGCGCCAGTTGGCAGCGGTGAAATTGGTATTCGTTTGGTTGGACTTTCAAAGGGGACATCTGATGAGGCAGGCGCAACGGAGCGCATATCCTGTGACATGCCCACATACCTTAAATGCATTCACGTTATTTGCACGCTTTAACTGTAGTCTAGAGACAAATACACGCCCACTCATTTAGGGGTGCAGCCATGTTCCATTATTGGTATTAACATGTTACCCATCGCATGTTTCACTCATTGTTTTAAAAGCTAATGAATTTTCGGCTCGCGTCTGGCCAAACGCTGGCGCTTGCACTGAAAGCAGATTGATTAATTTCCGTTTACTCTCCGGCACCGAACAAATTTACTCTCGTACCTGCCATCCCACCCGACATTGTGATGAAAAAAGTTGTGTTTTCTGCATCGTCGAATGAATTTTGAATTTGATTAAGAGCATAAAACAAATTATACTTTAATGTTGTCCGCTACGTGAAGGTTTTTAGAAGGGCGTGACCACAGCGGAAGGTCGTTACAAATTGCGTGTGACATCATGTTCATTTTGTTGATCCTCAGCCCCGATGTTTTGCGGACGTGATAAATATCAACCCATTTTCGAGGATAAAGTTCTCCATGAAATAAAATTACTTTGATGTTCCCTAACTGATTATGATCGTCTAAATCAATTTTGTATAATCACCTCAACAAGACTATACACATTGACACAACGATAAACAGAAATATTCGAGATAAGATTTTATAAAAACTTGTATAAATTAAAAGCTTGGTTAAAATGCGGACAATTACAATAAATTCTCTGTGACAAGTAGTTGTTCAACTCTTTGTGTAAAAAATGTAAAGATGTCACTTTAAATCGAGCGGGCATGGTGCCAGGAGATCATGCTCACGAAGGCAGTTAATTACGACTTCTTATTAGGATTACACGTTTCTTTGACTTCGTCCAAATTATTGTTTCAAATTAAAATAAGCGTGGGTGATGAGTTTTTTAAACCGTCATTTAAAATAACCTGTCAAACTAGTTCACTAACCTATTTAAATGAGGTAGCATCTTCCGAAAAAAGACTATTCACCGCTTTTGTTTTATGTTCTTTGGTTTTATATGATTTCCGGTCAGAATAAGATTTGCGATATCTTGCTACAAAGAAGACGAAATTTCGATTTATAGGCATGTATTTCGAAATAGGACAATACTCAATACCAGGGACCATTTTTATTGCCGTAATAAAGACGAGCTTAGTTTATTGGGCAACATTTTGCGTAATACTTTGAGACATCTCAGTGTCAGGCTCAGTACAATTTCGGACAGGATACATAAAAATCTTTTATGGATTGAAGTCATACATAAATGTTTACAATGTTTTGAGGATTGTATCAGGTCATGTACCTTGTGTCGTATTGCTTAGTGACGTACGTGAATACCAATACATATCCGTTCAGACAATACGGGGTGGGACGTTCAAAGTCAGGCAGTCATGCACCGAAAATTATTAGGGCGGTGCAGCGAGGCGCAGGCGCGCGGTGACGGCGCACCTCTAGCAAATGCGCGAGCGCAGCGGTCACCCAACTGTATAACAAATGCTGTTTGTAAAGTGAAATGACCGACTGCATTGATTTCATTTAACAGCCATAAATTTTGAACCGTTTTAGTTGAACGACGACACACATTATTCATAATTCTTTCAAGTTAGATGAACTGAGTGTCGAGAAAGTTCCCTGTCGCTTCAACAGCATAAATAAAGGCTCTTGTGTTATACAACTTTATATCGGTGATAAAGGAATTATATTGAGCTAATGATAGCTTTCCTTCCTTATTTGGTCGTTTTTATTCGATGTTGTCTTGACATTATCTGAATAAATGGTTAAGGCACTGAACATAAAACTAAATTCAATTCTTCTTTCAAATGTCGATGCTCCGTCATAGATAACTACTGCCGCCCACATAGAGACCTATGAATCTTTGGTATTTATCTGATATTACTAAGACTTGGAGTGCTCACCTCATGGTAAAGCTTGATCATCCTACGCGTCACATATCAAAGATGGCATCGAGCGATTGTTGGCTTTCTAACACCTCATTACTAGTTTGATCTTTGTGCTCGGCTGCTGTTTCTCTCAATTCGCTTTATCTTGTTAATTGGAGAGCAACACTGTCGCTGTCTGCTCCACTTCTGGCCATTGTTCGAGACACGACACTTTCTAAACTAATCTCTACTTCATATCTAGTTTTAATGACGTAGGGCCTGAGCTTTTAAGCCTCTAACGCTTAAGCCGTGTCGTACTGCATGCATGCATTAAGTACTTTTTGATTGGCACACTCGTATTCAGTATTAAATTTATTTTTAGCTGACCTTACTTACTATGCAGTACGTTTACGATTCACCGCCTGGTTTTGTATTTTATTTACACTTCAAATAGGTAATTAACCTACTGCGGGAACGTTTGAAAAAGTTAGCGAAACCCTAAAACGCAAAGGGCAAAAAAAGAAACATAGGTAGGTAAGTCCAAGTCTGACATCGGTTCGAGAGGGCGATTCACCCTAGGTCAGAAGTCATTTGATGATAGCCAACATAAAAAAATGGTTGCCTGTAAAGTCGGTTTTACGGGCGAAGATTTTACGTGACAACGTCTTTTTTTTTCCAACGCCAAGAACGTTCGAGAAAGACAAAGACAGAGACACAAGCATGCGCCGATTCAATGCGCCTAATTCTCTAGTGCTGCGCGCGCGGCAGACCGATCATAGTTGAGTGGGAGAGAGACGCAAGGCATTCGGCGGGCCTCTCTCTCGTTCGGTGACTCATCGTAACGTTACCGAGCGTTACACTTTTTCATAAGTGACTCCCAGCCGCAACCTAATTTAAGACGTTGTCACGTCAAAAAATAATCTTAGATTTTATCGCGTGAATATTTGTTGTATTTGTTTATAATAAATATAACAGATTCACGTAAATTCCATACAGTATGCAAATATGTGCATTTTGCTGCATCAGAAGCGCGGTCAGCGTTACTGCGGACTTTCGACTCAACGTTGGACTCTTCATTATTGACCTTAATTTGAGCTCTGATTAAAATACCGTGTTTTATGATGCGTTTGTTATCTAGCCGTGTCTGGGTGAGTGGGTGTGCACGAAATAACTCCAGCATAATTACGATCTCGACTTAGCTCTAATTCGTGAGTCACGGCCGAGTGAAATGGCACGCGGTCCATGATCGCGCCGCCCGTTCATTCAATTACTCTGCGTGATGTGAATTGAAAATTATTGTACTCGCATCAAATTTGTCGTCGCTTCATAACAGATCCACGAGCTTTCACCTTCTATCAAAATATTGACAATCGCCACAATGATTAGAACACGATCGACATGGCGTTTCATCTGAGATAAACTCGTATTGATGCCATTGCAGTATCTATTTGATCTCTAGACTTTGACTGAGGTTGTTAGTCATAGCTATTGCACTTATCATGTGTTGTACCGATAAACATACAATCATTATATTGTCACAGACTGCCGACGGGTGTGGGTTGGTAACGGTGCGCCGTCGAAACTGGGACACATCGACGTACGTAATCCTATTATGAGCTCGTTAACGTAATCCCACTTGGACCTCGATTCTGCTTCTGTCTCGGCTAAACCAAGTTTTCTAACAATCTTCTCGTATGAATAATTTGTAGGTAAAGTTAGACACGTGCTTAAAGATTAGATTTGCCATCGCCTGCTGATGACAAGTTTGGCTGATTCATCAGGAATGACTTATTCGATTCACTCGGAATAAATGCGTCGTCAAGACGCCTAACACGTAGCTTATGACCAATAAGACAATCGTTATTACCTACTGTCTAACATGTAAACAGTTCGCATTGTTTTGCTGACTCATAAATTATGATAGATGACCGACTCGACTCCGCCCTTGGTACTGCGTCATAAAATAATGACAACAAATTATACCATTATTATAACTTGACGTCTAGGATATCAGCACACGGCGTAATGGTGCGATTAATTCTTCAGGGAGTGTTGTACCCATAAAACATTTCCATTTATCAAACACCTCACCATCAGGTTCTTGTATGAAAATGTATGAGTATTTAACGTATACTTCATAACCTAGACCTTTCGGGCAAGCCGGTTCTAACAATAGGTACATTATTCAAATGGTTTTAAGATTGCATCTGTGTTGAGATAAAAACCCATACACAAATTGTTTCCGAGTAGAATACGTGTCCCCGAAGGCCCAATTCCTCGGGCCCATTGTCGTCGGCGCGATGCTATCATGCGTGGGCGACGTCACGATAAGTTACATTTGTTAGATCTCAAGTCTGTTTTCATTACTCGTTTACCTCGTGACCTTTATGAGTTGGGGTATTTGTGCGTGTAATGAAGATCGTGCACGCGCCAGCTCATGTTCGAGACTGGGCGGGTCCTGCTAGCAACTGGATTGTAGTAGATTTTTGACGAGATACGACTCCCTGCGGAAATATTATGCGGCGACCCGACCGCTCTGACATTTAAAGAAAGGAATTTTTCTGTGTCGAGGTAATTCTCTTTATTAGCTCGTAATTGGTCTTGTTTCGCTAAAGTAATAGCCTATTACAAGCCCATACAGTCTGTTGTTGTAAGAATAATGATAGTAAATTGGCTGGTCTAATAAAAAGTGGATCTTTATTAGTGGACATTGTTATTGTTATTATGTTATTAGAGACAATTACATCTAATGAATTTAAAAAAAATTGTTGGTGTTCAAGAAAACAAGGGATTAGAGTCTGTCTAAAAAGTCAAACAACTTGGGTAATTATAAGAGTAAAATGAAATCTGATGTAGTCAACACTGGTTGAATAATCAAGGTGGATTAAAAGATCTTGATCATTGTTTACCAATAGAAGAACCTTATAAAAAGTAATTTTTAAATGATTAAATATTATTCAAAATTCCCAAATAATTTGACTTTTTAGACAGACTATAAAACTAGTGTTGATGTTATGTAATTGATGTCAATGAAGCTGACCATCTGTTTATAGTCAAGAAGTCTTGAACCAAAATGAATGCAACCTCGTTTCTGTAGAAGCTCATGACAACTCGTTGAGGCGAAGGGCGTCGTCCTCATCTCTTCGAATAAACGTATGTTACCTACCATATATAGGAACATATGAAGACTAATTTATTCAATTAAGCTTAAGTGTTATATAACCGGTTTTTTTTGGCCATAGACGTTATATAACGGACACCTGTGGGCCTTGAAGGGTATGGCTGTACCTACGTGTGTGTAGGTGTACAAAATTTGTGAACGAAACCTTTGCAATATCAGGTAATAGAGGTCAAGCCCTTAAACGATTACTTCCGTAGTCGATATCCGGTATAACAGTTTTGATTAACTTGGTTCCGACCCTAATTTTGGGCGTGTCAGATTTGTACCTACAGACTAAAACTGAACTGTGTCCTTCAGTTGCTCTTTGCTTTCCAGGACTATGATATCTGTTTCAAAAATTCTCGTAGCCCTACCGGGCAACACCCCAATGGGCCCCCTTGGATTTAATTTCTTTTAACCCTCGTGGAACACGGGTTCTGTCTTTATGGACGGCGAACCATTGCAAATAAAGCTACCCAGTCAGTAAAAGTCTGACACTATCTCCCGCTGCGCCCAAGAGCGAAGGATGTCATTGAATGATTTTCCCACCTTAAAAAAAGTCCCGTTGATCCTATCCCTCTGAAGAAGATAAACATTGGCAACTAGTTACAGAACAACACCAACCAATGAAAATGTTTTCCTTCATCAAAAAAGTCACCGGCACTCCTAACCATCAATAACCTTTAAATACCTGCCGTCACATTCTGGATTTGAAGCCATCTCAGTTTCTGGAGCGTTGTCTTTATCCCCCGATGCCTTTTCATTGGGTTCAACATAAGAGAAAATGTCGGACGTATTTCAAAAGATATAAAACACCTACACTTTTCTAGAAGGAGTATTGGAAACGGATATTTCTAAATCGGATTAGGAACTTTTTGTGTCTGGGTGGCGTCCGGTTTAATACCTTGAATATTTTAGAATTTTGTTTGCTAAAAGTTTGATCCTGTATCCGTTCGTGCCCTGAGGCCATGCTGCTTCGATTAACCCTTTTCATCGGACAATGGTGTATTTGGAAATATATTTAATGGATACTATTAAGTAAAGAATCTTTATAGCTGTAGTTCTTAGAGCTTTGTTTAGTTTATTTACATATATTGTTAATTTTACGATGGCTACTGAACTCAGTCCTGTTACCATGAATATAATAATAGGTCTTTACATATAAAATTGTCGTTTTTTAAAACGTGTTGCTTTGAAGTCTTTGGTTTGACTTGGATTTATAAGTTCAAATAAACTTTATATTAAAGGTACGTTATTCTTTTATCGCAATCAGGTAATTATTGGTTTCTTTGCGTTTTTAATTTTTTTGCTGTATCGCAGTACTTATAACCATGCAAGCTAATTTTTTTTTTCCATATTAAGTAATAGTTCTCACGTAGAAGTCACGTAGTGCATAGTTATGCATTTCAAAGGGCAAGCAATATCAATGACATCTATTATTTATTTCGAGCTTTATGCACAAAACACTGTACAAAGGCGGATTTTATGTCTTAGGTATTATCTGGTAGTCTACCTTAGGGTAGTGCAGATACAACATGGCAGGTGCAACTTAATAATAGGCAAACAGAAGAGAAACAAATACAATAGTAAATACATACATGTAAATAAGCAATGCTGTAGTAAAAAAAAAATTCAACCAATTACTTCTAGGCAAGCGTGCTCCATCGTCGGCCACATCATCACTTACCATCAGGTGAGATAGTGGTCAAACGCGAGCCTATCAATAATAAAAAAAAAAAAAAAAAAAAAATCAGTGCTGTGATGATTCTACCACCTATGTATTTCATGTCCTATCAAACCACCGTGGAAGCATGTAAAAACCATTCAAACTATTCACTTTTAACATTTAAACGTAAGTACCCACAGTTAATAGACATTTAAACATAACATAACCCATCCAGGAACAGTAGATCTGTGGGAAACCGCGTTTCAAAGTCCTATTGAAATTGTTTAATGACCCGCGTAACTTGAATGCGGGACTAGTAAGTAATGAAGGGGAGGCAGGATGCCCCAACTGACTCATTCGAGGACTTTCGATTCGATGCTCCACTTTCAAAATGGTTCTGACGAAAGCATCATTAGGTACAGATCATTCAGTTTTCTTTTTATTTATTATTTTTTGTGATTAACTAGCGGATATCCGGTGTGTGCTATTAGGTATCTACTAAATAAAAAAGAAATACGTTTTTGTATTATTATTGACGTAAAATTCGGAACTACTACTTGAAGTCCTCTCAACTCTAGTTCGGTCTTCGTTCAGTATTGTTATTAAGTTCTCATAGTGATTTCATATTTTTCATAGTATTTATTAGTTTATTATTTTAGCATATGTATGTATTTTATTATTATAAATAACTTATTTTATATTTTTCCATTTGAACTTTTTGTTATTATGTATTTGTTTATTGTGCAAACCTACCACAGTGTTGTCTTTTTTAACCCAAAGGTTGACTGGTAGAGAATGCCTTGTGGCATTAAGTCCGCCTATGTACCACTATTGTACATGAAGTTTAAATAAATAAATAAATAAATAAATTATTTATAACTAGCTTTTATTTATTTATTTATTTATTTATTAAAACTTTATGCAACGCACAGGTACAAAGGCGGACTTAATGCCTTAGGCATTCTCTACCAGTCAACCTAGGGTGGTGAAGAGAAAAACATGGCAGGTGCACAAAAAAAAAAACAACAAAACAAAAAAAAATGGATTATTAAGAAAAATAAGGGTGCAAATGTATATATATAACTAAAATAGACATACATATATATTTAATATAATATACCTACATATATATTTATATAAAGTAGCAGAAGGGGGGTTTTGAAACGACTCCGCTATTTGTTCTGAAAGTAATGCCGCAACTTTCGCTTAAATGCATACTGACTGGTGGCCATTCTGATGTCGAGAGGAAGCGCATTCCACAGAAGTATGGACTGTATATGAAAGGAAGAATGAACAAAAGAAGTAGTATGAGAGGGACAGAGCAGTAGGAGATTGTTAGAAGAACGAAGACTCTTAGAATGGGAAGAACATAAATATTGAAAATGAGATAAAAGATAAGAAGGAGGGGTAGGAGAGTTGAGCAGAGAGAAGAGTGTAGTCAGTGCGCGCAAACTTCTTCTCTGGCGAATGGGCATCCATTTGAGCTCCGATCTGTAACTCGAAACATGGTCATATTTTCGCAAGTTAAATATGAATCGGATGCAGTTGTTGAGGAGCCTGTCAAGTTTGTCCAACAACTCCGCATTCAGGTCAAAGTAGCACACGTCACCATAGTCGATCACAGGGAAAATTAAAGTTTGCACAAGCATAGTCTTCGTCTTCGCGGGCAAAAAGTTCCTCAGACGATACAGACACCGCAAAGTCCCGTTGACTCTTTGGCAGACACTGGAGACCTGACTTTGCCAGCCAAGAGTCGAGTCGAGATGCAAACCGAGATTCTTAACGCTAGGACTAATGGGGATGGTGGCACCATTAAAAATAATCGGGGGAAGAGAGTAAACCACCACTTTACCCATCATGCGCGAGCTTCCAATAATAATGGCCTGACACTTTGAGGGGTTTACAGACACCCCAAATCTTTCAGACCAGTCTTTGATAGCGTCCAAATCTCGGTTCACATCCTCTATAGCGTCCGACAAACCTTCCACCCGCGCAGCTGTATATAACTGAAGATCATCGGCGTAAAGGTGATACGAACACCGAAGACAGTGAGTAATAAAATTAATGAAGATGGAGAATAGCAACGGAGAAAGAATACCGCCTTGTGGAACACCAGAATCTAGATCACGCCAACTCGATGAATTCTCGTCTACGCGAACAGACTGTTGGCGTCCCCGAAGATAAGATGAGAACCATTCCAGCGCCTCGGACGAAACCATAAGATGTGAAAGGATAGATAGAAGAATATCGTGACTGACAGCATTAAAGGCATTTGAGAAATCAATTAAAACCAAAACAGTAACCTTTTTTTTTTTGCCCGCCTCTTCGTCCGTGTACCATATAAAATATAGCCTATGTCATTCAGGAATAAAGCAGCTTTCTATCGATGAAAACATTTCAGCAATCGGACCAGTACTTCCAGAGATTACCTCCTACAAACAAAAAAACAAACTTTACCTCTTTATAATATTGGTGAAGATAGCTAACCCAGATTATCACACTACTGGGCAAAGGCCTCCCTCCATTCTTTCCAACGATCACGTTCTGTTTATGTTTTGGAAAAAATGAAATAAAATTTACTTTTATTTTATTTTAATTGTTTAAAATTATTTTCGCATTTTTCCTTTTTAAAGAAACCGGTTTGAAGCTCATCTGCTGTAATGCTTTCAAAGTCTATAAAAGTTAACCTAATCTATATATAAATGTTTCAATCTACATACGTAGAAAAGAAAATAATAAAAAAAAAAAATAAGATCGCCAACTTATTTTATATACCACTCATAAAATTACAGGCTCAAATCGTCTAAAATCAAATTGCTAACCACCAAAAAGAAAATATAATCACAAAAAAGAACAACAAAAGTAAAAAAAAACAATTGAAAAATAAAATCTTACAATAAACACAATATAATAAATAAAAAGATTTCAATACGACTAACAACTTCTTTGATTTGTTCCGCCTGTTATTTTTAGGGTTCTGTACCCAAAGGGTATAAGGGTAAAACGGGACCTTATTACAAAGACTCCGCTGTTCCTTCGTCTGTCACCAGGCTGTATCTCATGATTTGTACCGGAGGTCTCTCTTATGCCTTGATCACACGTACCGAGTAAAACGGCGAGACAGTAAAATGTTGCTCGGCCGAGACAGTGATGTAAGCGAGTTGTAGAGATAAGTGGTATGCCGAGCACTCGGCGCTGTGTTTACACGTACCGAGTACTCGACCGAGAGTATTGTCTCGCCTGTTTACTCGATACGTGTGATCAAGGCAATAGTTAGACAGTTGAAATTTTCACAGATGATGTAATAATTTTTGTTCCCGCTTCAACAAATACCAAAAAACAGAATAAGATGAATATTCAAGAAGGCTCTATAACAAACGTGATTTTGTTATTTATTTATTTGTTTTGCCGTTTTTATAGAACAATTATACGGAACCCTTCGTGCGCGTGTCCGATTCGCACCTGGCCGTCTTTTTTACTTTATTTAGTTTCGGTGGCATTGTTTGCTCCAACTCATTCATTGTTATCATTCATTACTCAATCCAACCTTAGTAAAGCTAGCAACTAGAAATGCTACCTAGCAGCTTTAGACTCGGTGGAAAGGCGTGTGAAGAGGATCTGGATCACCAATTGATCCAGATCTGGTTAAATCCAATCTCTCTTGAGTATAGGCCAAGCGTTTCGCTTCGTCGTTTATATCACGTACATCGAAGCACTGAAACAATTTGGCTTCCCGTCCGATAATAATTTAGGTGTCTTCA
This sequence comes from Mythimna albipuncta, assembly GCA_929112965.1. Lineage (NCBI taxonomy): Eukaryota > Metazoa > Arthropoda > Insecta > Lepidoptera > Noctuidae > Mythimna > Mythimna albipuncta. Next base: position 19,270,081 of record OV815969.1, read on the forward strand.
AGGCAAGAGTGAATGGGCTCTTAATAAACCATTTCGCCTCACCATCAACGTTTGTATCACTGCTTACCATCAGGTGGGATCGCAGGGAAGCACTAGTTCATATCAATTAAAAAAAAAAAATCTAGGTGGGAAACTGAATATTTCATATAAAAGGTGTAAGGGACAGCCCTCCACAAACTTTAAGGTCTTGCTCAGTAGACGAAGCTGAACAACCTTCCACAAATTTTTAAAGTTGATTTGACTATTTATATGGAGAGGCCAATTTTTTTTTTCGTTTCCTGAAAAAAAAATTTGTGGAAGGTTCTTCAGTTTCGTCTACTGAGCAAGCCCTTAAATTTTGTGGAGGGTTCCCTTACACCTTGTATAAGGTGTGTGCAGTCATAAATTCCTCTGTAAATTCGATCTCTTTTACTGAACGGTCATTCATGGTGACATTAAACTTAACGTCGCATCGAACGAAAGATTAATTATTTCCTACGGATCCTGGTGTGTTGAAAGAAACATCATCACACGACATTTATTAGTAGTCGTAAACGCCAAGTGACTATGAATTAATTATAGCTTTACTGCTCTTACAATTAAGTGCTAAATTACGACTATGCCGGAATAAATTAGTAAACTTTTCTTATTCATTCAATTTGCGGTGACACGTACTATAAATGAGTGCAAGTATCTATAGAACACGCCAGATAACCGTGGAATAAAGTACATTGACCTTTTCCTAATATCTTTTTTTTTATCTGTTATAAACTAGTACTTGACTGCGATCCCGCCCGCAGTGATGCAATCTTTGATGGTGAGGCGCACTAGTTTATTGAGAGCCTATTCACTCTAGCCTTGAAGACACCTAAATTATAATCAGAAGTCTCTGCGTAGGTTCTAAGCGATCCCCAGATGTCGTTCCGGTATTGTTGGAGTACGGCACGCGCTGAATTGCTATCTGTGCGACGAGACGGGTGGACTCGAAAAACAAACAATGAATTGCTTTTCATTATTAGATCATGTAAAAGAATCACGATAAATGTCGATTCAAGACAGCTATGTCTTTAATCCCGTTTTTAGGTTTTCGTAGCCAAATGGTAAAAAACGGAACCCTTATAGATTCGTCATGTCTGTCTGTGTCCGTCCGTATGTCACTTTTTTTTCCGAAATTATAAGAGCTATACTGTTGAAACTTAGTAAGTAGATTTATTCTGTAAACCGCGTTAAGATTTTTACACTAAAGTAGAAAAAAAGCAATAAATGTTGGGGGTCCCCATACCTAAAAATTAAACCCAAAATTTTTTTTTCATCAAATCCATACGTGTGGTGTATCGATGGATAGGTCTTCAAAAATGATGTTGAGGTTTCTAAAATCATTATTTTTTTCTAAATTGTATAGTTTGCGCGAGAGACTCTTCCAAAGTGGTAAAATGTGAGTCCCCCCCTCTAACTTCTAAAATAAGAGAACGATAAAACAAAAAAAAATATGATGTACATTACCATGCAAACCACCAACGAAAATTGGTTTGAACGAGATCTAGTAAGTAGTTTTTTTTAATACGTCCTAAATCTAAGAAAATACACTATTATTAAAACATCGATCAAAGTTACAACGAACTACAAGAATTTATATATTATGTTACTTGCTGCTACGGAATCCTTCACGGGCGAGTCCAACTCGGCTCGACTTGGCCGGTTTTTTAAAATTAAGAATGTCAACAAATGTAGGAGGGTCAATGCTCGTTATTCCGCGCTTATCTGGCACCTACCTTAGTAGACTGTTCTTATGTATTTTATATATATATATATGTCTTATGTGTAAACGTAGCGTTATATTATTCATTTAATTTGTGACACGTACTATAAATGAAGTAAAATGTAGATACTTCATTTTAGATATTTACTGTTAACTGCTAAAATATATATTCACATCGTTACCTACGGTGACCTAAAAGATACCTTAGGCCACCGTAAGCGCGGGTTTGCGGACTGCGAGCAATGGGTAGCTCGTGGTCCACCCGTCCGGTACCAGGCCAGGCCGAAGCAGACGGTGCGTAGGGAATGAAACGAAAAGGGGCAGCTGAAGGACACAGTATAATTAAGTAATTAATACTCGGCGAGCTGTAAAAGCTTGCTATGAAAAAATGATTACATTTTTTTTTTTTGTAATTGGCTCAACGTTTCTTGTACTGTTGGTATTCATTTGTTATAGCTGTTGGTTCTCCTATGATTAAATAAATAAATAAAAGCTTGTTAAACATAAAGCTGTCAAGCCTGCGTTTATGATGCCTGCAAGGGCTGCGATGCCTGCCTACGGGATTGTTCGAAAGAGTTGTTACCTCGTCTCTGAAACACAAAGGGCACAAGAATGAAGGAACATAGATCGGTTTTAGTTAGTGATATAGTTGTAAATTAAAGCCCGGCAAATGTAAACAATACCGTTTGACGTTTCACACTTTTCTATAAAAATAGCTTTGTGTAGGCGTAACTCTTAACTATTTTTATTTTCCATAAAACCTTTGAATTATGAACTTAAGTGGCAATGGGCAGAGCACATTGCTGGCTGAACAGATAGCCGTTGGGGCCGAAAGGTTCTGGAGTGGCGGCCGCGTACCGAAAAATGCAGCGTTTGAAGGCCCCCTAAAAGATGAACCGATGACCTGGTGAAGGTTGCAGGAATCCGATGGATGCGGGATGCGCATGATCGTTCGTTGTGGCGACGCTTGGGGGAGGCCTATGTCCAACTGTGGACTTCTATCGGCTGAAATGATGATGATGAAGCTATTTTTGTTTTATCACAACACATACAATTTTTAATCAACAAATTAAAATTAAAAATGTACTTACTACATGTAAAACTGTCAAACGGTACTTCTTAGATAATATTTATGATGATTTTCCACCTAAAAAAACCTATCATATCGCTGTAATCTCCTTTTATTTGTATTTTTATGTGGATATTGAAAGCTACATAATTATATCTAAACAAGTTGTAACTAAAAAAGATATGAATCTGTCACACACAAATGAAACTGTGAGACAGCTTTAGTGAACTTTCAGAGGCATAGATATTACTACTAAAATATAAATCACTTGCGAACCCCAGGGAACCCACTTCACGAGAATGTTCTATGCGTTCACTTTATGTATCTAAGAAACTATTAACTAATCTGTAATATACTGTTAGTACTGTTGGCTTAGAATTAATCGGATTAAATGTATTTACTCAAAGCCTTTACAAACAAACTCGTCCCTAATAAACTAAGTATGATGAAGGAAACTATTAATTTGTCACTAACACTATAGTCACGCCTCACGCGATTATAGCAATATAACAATACTAGCTTTTGCCCGCGATTTCACCTGCGTACAATAAATATGACCTATGTCACTCAGGAATAAAGCAGCTTTCTTTCGGTGAAAAAAAATTTGTAATCGGGCCAGTACTTTCAGAGATTCTACAAACAAAAAAACAAACTTTACTTCTTTATATTAGTGTAGATATAGAATCTATTGGTACTATAATAATAATAATATAGAAGTATTTATAAATGTGTATCTAAGGGATCATTTCTGAAACTTAAAATGTTATATGTTTTCTAATTTCACGCGGGCCAAGCCGCTAGCAGACGCTATATATACTTGTAATTTTGCGCAAGGCATTTATAACGTACACGAGCACTAAGAAGGGATTTTTGGATATTTAACTTTTTGGGAATTTTAAAATACCTAACAGGAAATTTCGATTGCATGCAAAAACTCATTCCGTTTGTTACACATGAAATTTAGCAAAAATAACCTAAGCAATTTATAATAATAGTTGTCATTATTTGTTTTTAGAATTACCCCCATTAGAACAGTTTAGGAGATTTTAAAGATTGTATTCAGGTTTTTTATTTCTAAACTTGAAACTTGGGCACAAATTGTTATCAAAAAGAAAAATAAATACTTAATAAGCATCACCTTTGTACCATTCTTCTGAGCTTTCATTATTGTGTGTAAGTACATAAATTGTTAAATAAATACTGTCATTATTAGTTTTTCAAAACTACCCGCAAAATACGTTTTAAAGGGTGTTCAAGTTTTTATGTTAATTAAAAAAAACATTACTCGCGAACGAAGTCACAGGTAAAATGTTAGTGTATATGTGTAGGTAGAAGTCGTCAGATCAAATTACGATTAACTTATTCTTTACAAGAACCAATGTGTCATATTCTAATAGTTCCATTGAAACGGACTGAACGCATATTCAACATTGTCAATTAACATTATTATTGATGATCACAAGATAATCTGTTATTAATATATTACTTATGAGAGATCCGTTAAAATGAATATTGAATTACTCGAATAGGATATAATCGTTCATTGTTAAAGTAATATTAATACCCGGTCATTTATTTACAGAAAAAAAAAGTAATTCAAGACATAGGTAATCTATATATAAAAATCTATTAGGTATGTAAAGCAAGGCAAAAGCATCTGTCTCTATAAGTAAATCTAAATAGATTCCCCTATTGAATACGTGATATCCTTGGCCGCAATGTGCCCGTCCCTTGCCCTACAAATTTACCACAGCCTAAAGGCATTCTGTGTTGCATGTTAACGTTGACACCAGAATATACACGCTGTGTTATGTAGATTATAAACCTTAGCAACGAAGGGGAAAAAACGAGGCTGGTTTTAAAAAACTAATGTACTTTATTCACAGCTGTATCAAACTTATTCACTAAACATTTTATAATAATTCTAGAAATAAGAACTGTCATTCACGTTGTACATTACCCTTTCGACTGCTTTCACAATAAAAAAAAAAGATGCTCACACGACAGTCGAAAGGTCACAAAAACACTGATTCACAGTAAATAAACAATTTACCTTATTTACAGTAATATCAAACATATTCACTAAACATTTTATACTAATTCTAGAAATAAGAACTGTCATTCACGTTGCACATTACCCTTTCGACTGCTTTCACAATTAAAAAAAAGACGCTCACACGACAGTCGAAAGGTCACAAAAACACAGATTCACAGTAAATAAACAATGTACCTTATTCACAGCAATATCAAACTTATTCACTATGCATTTTATACTAAATTTAGAACTAACAACTGTCATCGGAATCATGTTGTACTTTAATCACTGTGGTGAATTGCGAGTCATAAATTGCTTTGTTAAGAGGGTCATCATCGTCTATTATAGTAAACTTTTCAAAACAATGAGGCTCGAAGTCATTCTGATCAGCTTTGAATATTATCTCACAAATAGCTTGTTGCACTGAATTTTTGGTTGCGTCCGAGTATTTCTTCATTTTGTTTCCTATGAATGTCGCAAATGATTTGATTTCCTCGTCTCTTTCTGCTACCGTTTGGCTAGGACCAGGCAAGGGATGAGATTGAGGAGAAACAGGTCTGACATCATCCTCTTGTGCTTCTTCAACTACTTTTTGGATTGTTTCTCTCTCTCTTAATGATTGCCGCCGGTATCTTTTCATTGGTAGTGGGGTGCCGATATGGTTTCTCAATAGTGTGTTCTGAATCACATCAAAAGTATCATCATCCTCCTCGTCGTCTTCTGTGCCCTGGAATAAAATGAATATCTATTATTGACTGCCATTAGTATCGCAAAAAACACAGTCAGACAGTAGTCTGGAGATTGCAGTTTTGAAACATAGAGATCTCCCAGAGAGAGAGACGTTGAAGAAAATACGATTCAGTTAAAAACTGATGAAAAGATATTCTATTTAGGGACTTAATTTTCAAGGCTTAACTATACAACGTTTGGCAACCCGAGAGAAATACATTCATTTTCACTTTGTGATTTTTCGTAGAAACGACCTGACCCATAAATCAATATTTATTCCGAAAATAACTTCTGACAAAACAGTGATCTCGTAAAATTCCATTTCTTTGAGGTTGTATACATAAAATCAATACAGTTGACGCCCACGTATAATCCGGTAATAAATAAATAATCTAATATGCCCATAACTGAATAGAGTTTATTGTTAACGCCTTTTAATAATAAGACACAGGATTTGCAGTCAGATTCCCGGCTAACATATGCTAGGCGCGGGTTTGCGGACGACGAGCAATAGGTAGCTCTCCGTCCGATCATCCGGTTAGGACCAAGCCAAAGAGATGTCAGCAAAACTGAAGTGGCTCAATAGGACTGATGCCTGCTAGGCTTCAAGGAACATTTTAATGAAGCTACCGTGACCATAGAACGAAAAGGGCAAAAGAAAAAACATGGTGAGTTTTAGTCGGCCTACACTAGCAAAATTGTTGCTCGAAATGCGAAACGAAATCGATTTTCCCGGTAGTCGCATCACTTTATGGAGAATTACGAGAGGAATAGGGTTTTATTTTAAAAAAAAAAGTAGGTCTAAAAAGGAGGTGCTAATGGAGAGGTATTATATTATGGCATGGCGTTTTCGGTATTTGAAAGAATTGCAGGACAATCGAAATCGAGCCCCGCGACGTATACTTTATTAAAAAAACTAGCTTTTACCCGCAGCTTCGCCCCCGTACATAAAATATAGCCTAATAGCCTATCAGTCACTCTAGTCACTCAGGAATAAAGCAGCTTTAATCGGTGAAAAAAATGTACAATCGGACGAGTACTTATAGAGACTACCTCCCAACAAACAAAAAAATAAAAAACAAGCTACCTCTTTATTATATTAGTGTAGTTTTTAGTTTCCAAAAGAAAAAAAAACAATTATACATAAGTCAATTGTTAAAAGTAACGAAATATCAGTTAATCTCCCTAATATTAAGCAATTCCATTGCTAAAAATATAGCATCACTGTTTTTCCGTACTGCCAACATTACGGCGAAGGAACTTCTTATGTGAAACGCGCTATACAATGATATTGAGCAACAAATAAGGTACCTATACAATAAATAACATGCAAAAAACACAGATGACGTATTAACAGAAGTTGCAACCTGAATTTACATTCATAACTATAAAAAATCTAAATGATTCTTACATTCAGTCTTCGTTTTCTTTCACTTTCTTTATCCATCAGGAAGGCCATGTCTCTAAATGCGAACCACGTGCTCTTATAGCACTGAGCTGGATCTGGAAAAAAAAACAAATTGTAATTAAACGTATAAACATTATTCATTCTCCTGTAAAAATAAAATGTGATTGTTTTGTAATAAGTAATTATAGTCACCTTTTGTGTCCTTAAGGCTGTGCATTATTTTTGCTTTTTCTCTTCTAAAAGATGACATTAATATAATCATCTTGTGTTTACATCTGTCCGGAGACATGTCAATTTTATCTCCGATCTCTTCCCAAGCCGTAGGTTTATATTTCTTTTTGAAAAAGTACGGATCCTTTGGATCCCACAATACAGGTCTTGCTCTAAACTCTCGTATCAGCTGTAGACATTTTTCTTCAGTCCAATCGTCCGTTACTGCTGTAGCCATATTTTAAAACTTGCAACAAGACACGCGTCGTTTCTGGTTCGTGCGAACGCTACACTGGTTACAAAATGGCGGCCGCCAGCTGAACACGCGCTTGTGCGATGTGACGTCGCTTAGACGCGTTGCAGTAACCTCCAGATATCCGGGCGAGCAGTCATCTCTTTCGCACGCAGCGTGTCAGTGCTTAAGTGTGAGCGTGACAGACATGTATCGCTAGCTTTACCTTGTGTTAATCACATCTTTACTAGGGGCGGTCAACGTACTGATACTGTAGCGGGTCTGTGTTAGTGTGCGTTCGGGTGTACATGTGTTGGGCAAAACGAGATTATTCGTTCGTATTGTTGTTCGTTGAACAGCTCGATATTTGCGTGACGCACATTGTTGACAAATTGCGAACGCTTGATAATAATAAGTGATATGATTTATTGGTTTAAAGTTGATCATTTAAATACATACTTACCGGTCAATGTTCAGGTGTTTCAATTTGGTGGGCGCCAGTGCGTTGTTTACCTAAAATAAACCAACCTTTTGAAGCAGATTATAAATAGAATTACGGACCAAGCAACTAGAAAGTAACTTGCCGTATCTGTAGGTAATGCTCTGTTTGAACAGGATTTATCCAACGCGTATCAACCTCAGACTTGGCAACTTCCTGTTTACGCTACAACCAGATTTAGTTGATCCGAACCGCTTACAATACAAATGATAAATTCCTAGACCCGTAAGGAAGTCATTGTTGGAATAAGAGCATTGCATGTTGTTTGAACTTGGTTATAATTTAGCAGCCTGTTCAATGCGTAGGTGGATTGGTAGTCGAGTGAGGTCAGTACTTTACAACTCGTAAAAATGTCACTTTCAATGCTTAGTCTAGGTCAGATGATGGAGTTAAATTCAAGAAAAGCCTTCAAAATGTCATTTACGGGCAATTCAATGTCACTGTACCTGTCTGTTATTAGGATGTATCTCTGGATGCCAATGCGTGTGTGTTGCGTCCAGATGATCGATATTTATTATGCGTAGATACAGCTATGGCTATACATTCATTATGCGTACAGCTAAGGAGGGGTCTTCAAGTCAAGAGTTAATAGATAATAGCTTCTAGGCAAGTGTGTTCCATTATCGGGGACATCATCGCTTACCATCAGGTGAGATAGTGGATTTGACCACTAGAAGTGTGTCTAAAAATTAAAAACGACTTGGGTAATTATTAAGGCAAAATGAAATCTGATATAGTCAACACTGGTGTAAGAATCAAGATTGATTAAGAGATCTTGATCATTGTTTACTAATAGAAGAACCCTACTTATAAAAAGTATTGAATATAAGTATTTTTTTAAATGATTAAATCTACACTAATATAATAAAGAGGTACAGTTTGTTTTATGTTTTTTTTTGTTTGTAGGCGGTAATCTCTGGAAGCACTGGTCCGATTGCTAAAATTTTTTCACCGATAGTAAGCTGTTTTGTTCCCGAGTGACATGGGCTATATTTTATGTACGCGGGCGAAGCTGCGGGCAAAAGCTAGTATTATGTAAAATTCTCAAATCGCTTGACTTTTAGACAGACTATATCTCACGTGATTGTAAACGAGCCTATCCATAATAAATAAAAAAAATAGAATAGCAGTTTAGATAGAGAATACGAGATGTGTTATGCAGCAGCGGCAGTGCCGGTTGTCTGTCATTCGTACCGCGATGCATGTGATTCATGTTATCGGTAAAGTTCAGCTCGCTGTGTGAATGCTAAGAGGGTAGATTAGTCATGCGATGCACTCCTATGTTGTCGTTCACACGCGTCGAACACAGATGTACGAAAGATAATAACTAACAATAAACGCACCGGCTTTATATATAAGTTTTCCTTGAAATAACAACAGATAGGTATATCCTATATCTGTCGTTGTTGTCTATCTAGCAGTAACCTCTTATATTATGTAAACTCATGAGATTGCTTGCTTCATTGTTTTCCATGTAACCTAGCAACGCAACAAGACAGTTGTGAGTAGGGTTGCCAACCGTTTTTTGAAAAACAGCGTATGAATTTCTTAGTCGACAAAAAAAGAGTATTTGAGTATTTTCAAAGTTTTATTTGAGTATTTGTTTGTTTCTTCTCGTGAAAACATATTTTTATGTGCTTCTACCATAGTGTAAGTTTTTTCATTGTCCTTATGTTTTTGGAAGCTATCTTTACAGTCAAATGGGGTGAATAAAAACAAAATTTTAACTATTTGCAGAATCTAATTATAACAATTTATTAATTAATTGTTATTTTAAAAATTCCATGCTTAACAAAGCTTAACAAGAAGCCCCCTGCGTTTCTATTCACTCCGTTTTACGGTATAATTATAATTTCAATTTAAATAAACAAGCAATTTATTTCCAACTAAACTTTCTTTTGATTTGAAACTGAGCGTATTCGTGTTTCAACGTAGAAATATCGTTCAGTAATTATTCATATTAGTTTTTATTTTACAAATTACAGTAAATATTGAAAATACAGTGTTTTTAAATTATTTACAAAAAATAAAGTAAGATACATTATTTTAAAGGATAGTCGGCAACCCTAGTTGTGAATTATGTCTTTCTTACTAACTAAATTGAAACGTAAAATTACCATACATTCTGAACTTGAAGAATTTGAAATAATACCGAGTATATGGAGGGAAAATATGTTATTGATTGACGTCTGTTTATTCTAATAAATACCTCGTCTTGTAAAATGGCGAAGTCGGATGTTAGAAGTTTTGGTATCACAATTATATTAATGACCACGCTATTCTAAAGATTACAATATGAGTCTAGGGGTACTGCTTAAATACTTCTGTAAGACAAGAGCAAGACAGCTCGGAAAAGGTAATTGGTCCTGAAACTTATAAGAGCATCAGGTGGGTTTAAGTCAGTACAAGTCTGATTTTCCCACTCGCTCCACCTAGAGTGGGAGGTTAGTATATACTTACTACTTATAATTAAAGTAAGACTGAACGTTGAATTTGACGTTGTGTCAAGTCATAATCAAAAGTCGAATATGTACGGTACTTCGGTTTCAGTCTAATTTTAGAACTTGCAACTTTCCAGTTGCACAGTTGTATAGGGTTGGCGGAATGTTTCCACATAACCAATATTAAACAATTAGACGGGAGCATAGTGAATTATTATATTTTTTATACAATTATGTTATTTTCTGAATTTCAGTACCAGGTATTGAAAATATCGTATTTCACAACATTAAAAATTTTCTTTCACGATAAAAGTAAAAAAGGCGATATCGGTTTTTTTACCATGTTATGGAATATATTATTTTAGTAAGCGACTATAATTATCACAAAATCGATTTTAATCACTTTATGTATTATGTGTAAAATTTAATCCGAAAAGAAATGTTGTGATCTACTCAAGAACCAGAAGCCAATATCAGATGATAAGAAGAATATAATTTATGATAATAGCCAACTGTTGATCGAATTCCTAATGAAATGTCGGCCGAGTAGCGATATTTCTTTATCATTTTACCTCCTCCGAAGCTGGCAATTAATTACGAAAAAAATCTCATGTGTCCACTTCGAGATAAGTGAAACATTATAATACCGTTAATACAATTCCATTTGACGCTATGCGTGCATACAACATTTTCTTGGTCCAAGATAATGTCGCCCAGTTCAATTAGCACGATTAACCTGTCACTGTAATGTTTTACTTCTATCAATTACTCATGCAAATGCTTCGTTCCATGAATATTCATTCAGCTAGCTCACGAAGTTATTCTTTTAAATTACCATCGTTACTCGCTTAATTTTGTAAAATAAAGACTGTCCAATTACAATCTACGAAACATTGTTAAAGGACCTATTACACTACGCTGAATATCGCGTGCGATATTCCGACTCGTACTATTTTTCATTCATAGAAAGACAGTCTAACCCTTATTAAACTACGCGATACGTCGAACCATAGACTAGACTGTCTTTCTATGAATGAAAAATAGTACGACCGCACGCGATATTTAGCGCAGTGTAATAAGTCCTTAAGAGACTTTCATTTGAAGCTGTGGAATTTGTAAATTGATGAAAAGGACATCAATTGGTTTTATATGGTCATCTATATTCCACAAATCATGTAAATAGAAACGATAAACAACATATTACGAATTCACAGCCGTCTTGGTATGTTCTACAAATGATAAATGTATGTAATTGTACCCATCAGTATGAGCAAAGCGTATCACACACAAATTGACTGGTGAAGGTTACTATTCCTACGTTCGAAAAGCAATAAAGCAATGCTTCAACCATTGTCCCATTCAAATCCGGGTTTATTGAAATATTCGCGTGTGTGTGAAGTGATGAAAGTTAATGGTCACCATTATTCTTGTCGCTGGACGCTGTGACGTTGATTTAAGTCGAACTCTTCCGAAAGCGGACGTTCGCAGTGTTGAGTGTTGAGTTGTTGACCAAGTTATTGTTATGTCCGAACAGCTACTATGAATTATTGCTTTGTTTACTCTACCTCTTGGAGTACGTTCCAGTTTAGCTGGAATTGTAAAATTTTACTTAGAAAATAAAAAATGCTAGTTTCTTTTTCAACAAATGTTGCAAAAATTTTCTTCTGTAATGTTTCAAGAAACCTTTCTTGCGGATGTGTTCCGTTTCTGCAGTCTCTTCGATGTTTTGCTTATTGAACTTGAAGTGTGCGTAAAAAATATTTAGATTTGTTTTTCTCTTATACTTACAAATCCTATAATGATTGAGTTTTTGTCTCTCATTGGCCCGTATCCTTAGTAGTGGTTGCCACATCGTGACTTGACACACTAAACCAATAAGCGCCTGAGTTTTATATTGCATAAATCAATCGAAGCGTGAGTTGCTTACTTATATCTGGTTCAAGTAATATATTTGTATCATTATAATGACCTATCATAGTGATATTGATAAAAGTTCCCACGCTGCCTCTAACATAGGGCTGTGACTTTGTATATTCAGTGTGTTGATTCGTTTATTTCCTTTTAGCGTCTACAATCCTCTACCCATTCATAATTCCGACGTATCTGATTATACATTTAACATTTTTTATTACATAATCCCTATTTTGTTGCAGGTAAGCCCAGGGGACTCGAGCATTTGGACTCTGTAAGCATAACTTCGTACAAACCTATCATCTACTACAAAATAAGGCGCCACGTTATAGATTATTATGGTTCAACTTTTTTTTTTCATGTTATTATTTTTTATGTAGTTAGTAGGTACCTGCGGTGGACATTCCGGGAATATTTATTTTTCAAAGTAACGTCTTCATTTCATTGTATGAAACTACCTCTGTATCAATTCTTCGTATTTTAAACTGGTTGTTTATCGTATGTTTATTTTTTTCATTTGCATACAAAAAGTGACATTCAACTCGAGCGGTATGCTGTTCGAAAGTGATTGTATTTTTATTACTGTCGTTTATTTCTTCTAAGACAATTCTTACTATGCCTGATCGTAATTACGTTTTTGTCATCGAATACAAATGGCACCTGTGCATCGCACACGTAACACTGAGTATTCAGCCGTATTTTCTGTGTAGTCTGGCTTTTAGTGTTAGATTGGCTTATCATATTTCTTTTTTTTTTGCATTTTATTATCTGTTGATAAACTAAGAAGAAATTATTTCTCAACGCCTGTGGTTGAAAACACGCTTTCTAACTCTTGGCACCAAACAGTCGATTATTTGCTATTAACTTTCCAACAAATTGTGTCGTTTGTTCGCTTCTACCGAGTTTTGAATCGATTTTCCGAAGTTCCATTACATACCGCGTTTCTGGTTTTCTTGGAAAATTATTTCCTGCTTTAGTTCACGCAATTGTATTTGCATTTTCTGTTATAAGGACGGTTGCGATATGATCCCCGACCCGTCCTGTCGCTTTCTCCGGTTTTTGTTCAATTTACTGCTGATTTGCATTTTTAGGGTTCCGTAGCCAAATGGCAAAAAACGGAACCCTTATAGATTCGTCATGTCTGTCTGTCTGTCTGTCTGTCTGTCTGTCCGTCCGTATGTCACAGCCACTTTTTTCCGAAACTATAAGAGCTATACTGTTGAAACTTTGTAAGTAGATGTATTCTGTGAACCGCATTAAGATTTTCACACAAAAATAGAAAAAAAGCAATAAATTTTGGGGGTACATACACAGGATACATAGAACTGAAACTCAAAATTTTTTTTTTCATCAAACCCATGTGTGTGGGGTATCTATGGATAGGTCTTCAAAAATGATACTGAGGTTTCCAATATCATTTTTTTATAAACTGAATAGTTTGCGCGAGAGACACTTCCAAAGTGGTAAAATGTGTGTCCCCCCCCCCCTCTAACTTCCAAGATAAGAGAATGATAAAACTAAAAAAAATATATGATGTACATTACTATAAAAACTACCAACGAAAATTGGTTTGAACGAAATCCAGTAAGTAGTTTTTTTTTAATGCGTCATAAACCGAAAAAAGTACACTATTATTAAAACATCGATCAAAGTTACAACACATTACAAGAACTTTTATATTATGTTACTAGCTGCTACGGAACCCTTCATGGGCGAGTCCGACTCGCACTTGGCCGGTTTTTCTTATTTTGATTTGCTTGGCGAATTTTATATTTCTTGCTTATTTGCTTAGCGATTTATTCTACGTTCTCTTAGATTATTATTAGAGGTGTTGCATTGCGCGATACTTCCATGTTGATATTAACCGGTAAGTACCTATCTGATTACATCGTTTTCCAAATCTTTTAGTGCAAATACAAAATTACAAAGTGATAATAGTAAAAAAAAAATATAGAGGAAATTACATAAAATGGTGACCCTACGTTTGACTCGAGTCGTAATACGAGTAATACGTGACTGCAATAAGGAAGGCGTTATGTCCACAATAAAATCGCTGTTTCGTCCGAATACGGTGGCAATCTGTACTGAAATCAACTGGTCAAATGAAGCGTCCGTATTCAATGCGGTTCCGTTTGTTTGCGGCCTTGAATAAACTAAATCCGCAGTGATCCGATTGTACATAAGAGAGCGTGCGTACATACGAGACCAGATTTTTTACTATCAGTCATCGCGCTCATTAAAACGCTACGTCTAACGATAAACATCATTCGATGTATTGAATGTATCCTTATCCGAGATCTACAGCGATCGCCGCACGCACGAGTGGTTTCAAATCCTTTCGATCCTTCACGCGGAATCCGCTTTTTATCTATCCTTTGATCACTCGCTATTCAAAGGTAGGCTACCATTTGCTTTATTTCGTGTTTCAGTTCAAAATGGTCCCTACTGCGATTACTCAATTTGGTCAGTATGATTTAGTAACGTTTTTCTGTTAGCGTCCTTGACGCACCGGGTCGTGTACGTAGCCCGAACTATGAAAGAGGTCAGAGGATGAAAAAACTGGCTCCGAAAAAACGGGCTTTCTCTTGTATCTCCGTGGGAGGTGAAAGTCGGACGGACTTGTCCTTGAGTCCCTAAAGTTAAGTTAGAAACTCGCTGCGGGAACAGTATCTAGTTTTTATGGCATTTCTTCCCACCGTGTTAATCGAAAGAATAGATTCCATTTTAAGATTTTTTAGGTAAAGAATTAAGCAGCACAATGGACAGTGACCGAAGCATTAAAAAAAACATTAGTTGCTTGACGTTTATAGCTTACACCAAGGCCTCACCATACATACACTTTCATGGTCGAGGGATCCAAAACCGGACAGAAAGAATAATTACCGTCACTATTATGTTAATCAATTCTTTTAACGACGCCGCATGGGGCCAAACTTGGAGCTGCACTCGAAATTTGAGACAACCCATTTAATAGTTATTTCACAACTGGTTTAAAAATAACGATAAATTATGCACAGCTGTCGTATTTGATCATTTAAAAAAAACGATATCAGACGAGAATTAAACAGTAAAGTAGCTTATTCCGTTGTCACACGCTGATATTGCTATTTTCATATTAGTCACTTTAAAACAGGACGATTAAGTATTAATGGGATCGATTTCTGAAAATCAAATAAATGGTAATATTTACCGTTATTGTTGTTTACTGTTACGAAAAGCTTTAGTGCCGGCCAGCGATACGGTCCGTAAAGTCGGACTAAATGCAGTAATGCAAGTGCTAACACTACTAACATTACTATTGTGTTGTTAAAGTGTTTATTAGTTTCAACCAGTAAATAAATGTACGTACGTTCCCAACTGTTGGTAACTGGCTAAATACGTTACCTACTAGCTGCCAGTTGTCATCCTTTATCAAAATGAAAATGAGATGCTCGAACGCTCAAAGGCAGCTGACCACAAAAATGACAAGTTGCTAAGTATGATATGAAAGGCACGCTTATAAACTGTGACGAGGCAAAAGTTTTACCTCGATCCCAGGGCTGGTATAATGTGACACCATTCCACGACTTTAGTGGGGTATTTATAAAAGAGACGCGACATCGGCTGTTACCTGAGGGTAAATGACCACCTGACCCATATCCGCGTCCCGACTTTCACCGGCGGCCATTCACCCGGGAACCAGCGCGTAAACATACGTTCCAATTTCCAAAATGGACTCGCACGGAACGAACGTAGTCCACATTAATTGGGGCGCATTCCAATTAAGACCTCGTTACGTACGCCTCTTACGCAATTAGCATCGTCCGGCTAAACCATTAAGTGAACAGGCGCTTCCAATTTTTGAAATGAGAACACTGTGTTACTTCTGATCCGATTTAAATTGTTTTTATCCCTTTTTTGTTAACCTTATATGGATGTCCTGTCAAAATGATACGGTCAGATTCCAGAAGTATAGTTAAATGGCAAAAGTAAGACACCTTCGCCTTACCCGCGTTCGCGTTACATCCTGATTACGCCTTGTTTTAAGGAAAAAGGTCTCGACCTAATGAGTCCGCAAAGTTCTGTTTTTATATATTACCCTATTGTTGAACCTCAGCAACCCTTAGGGAGACTAGACATTTCGTAATGTTAACCGGTGTTTGTAAATCGAACAAAAAAGACAGGTCACATAAACAGGTTAACGGAACGGCTGTACTTTGAACGATAAATATCCACACCGCTGCAACATCAATATTCTATGACAAATCGGTTACAATTCTCGTTATTGCATGCCTCGAGACTATTGTCAAAAGCGATTTCCCACAAGTATCGAAACTATTGCAAAACAATCGAGTTTTTGTAGCCGATGTCGAACGGGATGTTGATGCTAACTAACTTGTAATAGAAACCGAATTGGGAACTGATAGATCCGATAGCATACACTAGAAATTCTGTTACACGATGAACTATTAAGATTATTTATTAAAGTCATCTGTTTAGCATTCATGTGGTCCAAAACAGACGTGTGTTATTGTTTTCCGTATACAAAGAGATCCTTTTGATGCCGGTGCCAGCACAATGATCTGTATTTAACCAATTCATAGCACTATTGTCCTTGTGCCACGGCTGTATACAAAAGACTTGTTTGCATAATGTACTTATCTTGCACTATCTAATTAAGATCGAAATGTACGTGTATTTTCTAACACACGGACGTACTGCAAATTATGTATTGCACCACAAGAACGTATTACTGGAAAATGGCATGTGGCTGAATTCTCAACTGCAGGGATCGATAAGCAGAAAGAAATGGTTGGCGGTTATAGTTCACAGAAAGCGTACGTTAGTATGACTAACACAAGCCGCACTCATATGAAAACAATGTCTTTGTTCTTTTAAAAAAATATACTTACAATACAAAGATGAAAATCGAAATGTAGGTCATGTAGAAATCAAAGAAAACTTTGGCAATAAAGTAAACAGTGACAAAATCTAACGAAGTAAAGCTGGTCCAGATCAGTGGGCGGTCTGAATAAAATACTGAAAGCAAATCTAACAATGTCGTAACAAAAGACCAGCAGCATCTAAACAAAAAAAATACTCCGACATTATGGAGAAGTGGAAAGTCTAAGAGGCGACAGCAATTTACGTAGTAATTGAAAGTCGATTCCAATTCAGGTGCAACGAAAGCGTTTACTGCGCGTAACACGAGTTTAGATAATATAATAGCTGCACTTTCTAAAAACGTTTCTTATTTACTTTGGCTGTTACTACAATTAGCTGATGAGTAATTGATTTAATTTGTATAAGTAGAAATTTTTGCCAACGAATTAAAGCAGTTCATGAAATGCTCTCCCTCAGTAAATTCATTTCGAAATACAAATTAATAGACCTCAACATTTTTAAAGCATCGTTTCCGTAATTTTAGCTAGAACTCTGAAACTGGATGCAATTATACCTCTGAGAACTTCTCATTCCGTGCCCTTCCTCATAGCGTGGTCCTTTTTTGTATAATCATACTCAAAAGAGCTACTGTAGTGTATTGAAAAACTTGTATCTTTGGAGGTAAACCGGGTCCGTATTCAGAACTGAAGGGACAAGTGGGCCTTGAAGCCACGCCGCTCCGGCCGACCGCAGCCGACTTGCAGTAAAAATAAATAGGTATACAAAAAGCCTTCGAACTAAACAAGGTTACATACGGATAGGGGGAATGATTCAGACACGCCGTGATACGACGTTCACTCGGATGCACCGCGATTATCTGTAATATGCGCGCCATGTGCGTTTCGGTTTGTGCGGTGTACCCTCGAGGTTTCGCTGTGTAAATGCTGATTTTAATTATATCAAAATACGGTTCGTTTTACAACGTAATTGCTACCATACGCAAGATGTGCGCTCTCAGTACACAAGACAAAGGATTCAAATTATTTTTATTTGCCCCTGTTACCGTTCAATCTGTTCTTCGTTGCGTTACTCGCTTATTTTTACCGTTGATTGCTCAATGGTCCCATTCACTGTAAAACCTTATTGTCTACTCTGTGCTTGTACCTTTTGTCGAAGTCGTTGTTTTTGTGTAATTCCAAATGATACTTATCTCGGCCATCACGAGCATGTACTGTTATATCAACTAGTAACAAGTCAACAATTCGGTCGCAATATTTATTTCCTGCGCTCGCATTAAGAGCATCTCCAAAAATTCAATCCGCAGTTATCTAAATTG
The DNA here is from genome assembly GCA_929112965.1 of Mythimna albipuncta. Taxonomy (NCBI): domain Eukaryota; kingdom Metazoa; phylum Arthropoda; class Insecta; order Lepidoptera; family Noctuidae; genus Mythimna; species Mythimna albipuncta. The sequence continues at coordinate 19,288,552 of OV815969.1, forward strand.
GATTAGTCTTATTTACTCTTGTTACAAGAAAGGTCGTGACTCAACTCTGCGATTTCAGAGTTTCATGCTGAGTTTAAAAAAAATCGTTTAGAGGATCGAGTCCTTTTTATCGATATCTAATTGTTCCCGTTTCTTTGATATTTGTTGACGTGTGTGTGTTGACTGTTGAATAATCGAAGTTTTGCAACGTTCGGTCGCATTGTTGCGGAGCGCGTGCGGCCTGCGGGGGCGTCGCCCCAGTGAAAGTGTGAAAGTGAGGCGAATGCGCTTGCACACCGCAACTACGACTGTCTACTAAACTTACCATATATGTATTGCGCTTTTCAGATTTATTACTTAGTTATTAAACTAATTTTGCTTTTAAAGACTTACTATTCTCAATTTACGCCACTTTCTATTAATTATTATCTTTTAGCAACTGCTAATTTATTGTTGTATACGGATTCGACCTCAGTATTTACGAGCGAAGTATCCATTTACTTCTAATCCTTTAAAGATTCAAGTACACGTAAAATCTAGGCTAGAGTAGTAACTCTGTATATGTCGCAGTTAAATTATAAAACAGTCACGATTTTAACTATAACGAGAGGAGATGAAAAAGTAAACGAGGCTCGCGAATAATGTATCTGGAGCGCAGTGGTGGGCCGTTGTTTGTGCACCGACGTACAACCGACCTCAACGCGACTGCACATATTTACATATCATATCCTATATTATACCAACCTGGAAACGTCACTTCTGAAAATGGCTCTTCTAAATACAGTAACCGTTAATTGAGTTTATAATAAGAACTTCATTTTTAAGTCTCCTTTCATTTCAAATAAATTAGGTAATAAAGCTGAGAATCTCACGGATAGGTTAATGAATATATTTAATTTGGTATGTTTGTGTTATCCGTTTTGTAGCTGATTGCCTTTACAATTAATTGAATCCACATTAAAGCTACCAAGTTTATTATCTACAACAAGCTTCACTACTATACAACTGAATAGTTTTATAGTAAGTACATTAACACTAATGACTTGTAAAACTATTTATTTTATATAGACGTTATTTATATCGAAGACAGTCATTAACTTAATCGTATCGAGATATTTCGTGTTTACCTACAACATTAATCTTAGTTTTCCAGCAACATTCAGTATCCGGGCTCTGACATCGATTAATTGTTATTGCGTTGTTTCCGATCGAAATACGCCCAGATTTGTCTTAAATCATCTCGAAGCAAGGCTTTCGAAATGTATGCGACACATAAATATGTACAGTGCGGAATAATGATAGTAAATTATCGCAGTGTCGAGTCATGTAATTGTACCGCAATCGATGCGTTGCGATGCGACCTCCATAACAGTAAAGCATCCTTCTTGCCGATGAAGTGTGGCGAAACAGATAATATTTTAGCATCTCTAATGGTCGCTTCGGGATATATCGCTTTAATCACGACAGTTTCACAATTTGATATTTCCGCGCGTTAAACTTATAAGTTGCGTTGATTTGAATGTTTTTTATCTATTTCATGACTTCCTCTTAATTTGACTATATACGTGAGTAAGGTAAATAGCCACCTAATATAGTGTCAGTCAAAAATAGCTGTATTCCAAAATCATCAATGCTATTCTTGTTTAAAACATTTCCCTACACAAAATAATTTTTGTTTCCTAACAACAGCAATCTCGTAGATGGAAAGAACGTTCCAAGACAATTCAGAATCACTCTGTTTTACATTAGACATTGTATTGTTGAAAGCGACTATGAAATGTGTCGTAATAGCCGCTACAAGCGCTTCTACGAATGCTATCATTTTCAGGCGCGTGCGCTAAACGCTCAACTTGTTTGTATAATACCCCATGAATATGAATTAAATGTAGATTATGTTGCAACAAATTGCATTTTGTCAACTGTACTCGGCGACAATGTCCCATTTGTATGAGATTATCGCCGCTGCGTGCTAAGTAATTTAGTTAGTGCTCCGGCACGTTAGAATGAAGAAGCAAGTTTTGAACTTAATAACGCCTTGTGTCTCTTCAATTTATGAAGAAAGATGGTCATGTAAATTCCATCTTTGTTATTTGTCTGCACCGACAATTCCAATTAAAGCTTAGCCATGCCTAAGGCTACGTAGACCGTAGTAATACAAGACTAGATTCTGTTCTCAATAAACCAAATTCTTGTTCCACATAACTATGCTAATGAATGAAACTCATTTAGTGCAATCTATTGAGCTGCCTCAAAGGATGTCGTAACAGCATTAAAACTGACATGATCAAGTTTTGCATTTGATGAAGTTTGCGAGTAATGATCATGAGAATTTTGAATTGTTTTTGAATAGATAGATGACTTGAATAAAGATTTATCGGACGTTCCTCTTTTTTTTTTTAAGCTGGTATCTATCGAATAGTATCTACGAGTATATACTATTGAATGCGCTAATCATAGGAACTGTTGATTCCAATCTAAAAATTATTTCAGTGTTAGATAACTTTAAAACGATTTAACGAGGAAAGCAATATGCTATAACATCACGCTACGGTCAATAGGAGCAGTTACTAAAGATGAGGGGACTACTAGTTTTACTAAAATCTTTAAAATACAACAATGGATAAACTTAAAAATTTCAGCGTAAATACGTTATTTGCATTATTTTATAAAGAGGACAAGCGATTATGGGAAGAAAAAGAGAGCGTCTCTGGTATCAAATAAATAAATAATGCAAATAATAAGATGTGTGGCCGGCCGTCTCCTAGTGTCATGTCGTGCTTATCGCTCAGCCGCCGGTGCATTGAGGCTGGCTAAGATTGTTATGAGACGCATGCTACCATGATTAGTAATGCATGATGCTCGCTCTTCGTGTCGCTCTCTCTATTGTGCAGCGCATGACGTTTCACAATCTTTTGTATATGCCAAGCCAGAACTCATCATTCTTTCATTGTAGACCTCAGTTCAACTTTTTGTACGGTTTTTCTTATCTATCCCGCTTTGTGTTGGTTCTCGAGCATTAACTAATGTCCCCTGTCTGTCAGATGATATCGGGCCTCTCGTTAGTGGCATTGTGGCACCCACGCTGGCCCTGCGCGCGGACCTAATGGACCACTGACAGGATTACCTATGAGCCGTACGATCAAACGTTTACTTGAATGCGCTGATGATTTATAGACAAACAATTTTGCTCATAACCAGTTGTGCTAAAGTTTAAATGTTTTAAAAACAAGTCGTTTTCAAGGCATTCCGGACTATGATTCACCGGTGTCAAAACATGAGATTTGCGTAGGTGTGTGACAGAACACGAATCTCAAGAGCGTGTGAACCGTGATATGCTCTGGGAAGACTACCAGCGATGTATCGGTCTCACGCACAACTGATTTTATCTGGCTTCGCGTTCCGAGTTCCGACCTCCTCTAATCATTGATCTTTACGTGTCTAATGGAAAATATCATGAAAATATAACAACCTCTGACTGACTCGTTGTTCTCATAGTTGAAGGAGCATCTACTGAGCGTGCAGTCCTGACTTCGATGCTGGAGTTGGATTTTTATTTGATGCCCAACTAACTGTGGGTGTACTACACTTTTGCCCATTCCTTGTGTACTAAGAGGTACTTATGATAAATAATTTACTAGATGCGTCTGTTTGCTCTCTTTTTCTGGAAAGAAATCGCTCTCACTCTTCAAATTCGAACGCGAAATCGTTGTGATTGTCTTGTGCGCGCTCTCGCGAGCACATTATCTAATACACTTCCCACAATGGATCAGTGCTGAGCGCGCCGACACAATGCTTCCGTCGGCTTCGGTTCCGCTCTCGTAAATTAGGTAAGTGGTGCATTTGACGAAACTTCACTTTTTCACCGGCCCACTTTACCCCGCTGCGCGCTGTTGAATTTACCAATCTATAATTTGTTTGCTGCCGATTAGCAACGCATTTATCAATAAAAGATGATTTCCACGCCGTCTCGAGGGTCCATTAGAGAGCTGCCGATTCGCGACGGGAATTCTTGCGATCTTTTCGCACGACAATCGGGAGCGAGACGCTATAACTAGAGCGACTAATATTCAAATGGACCGGTTTAAAGATCATCTATTACCTGTTGCCCGGACAGACGCCGTTCTGCTTGTACTACTAGTTTTCTAGTACGTTGATAATCTAATCTTGAAATATACGATTCATATTTTATTCATCAAAGACACCTAAAATATTTAAAAGTATGCATGTATAAAATTAACAGCCGCTACCGGCGCGGGCGCAGCGTGTGCTGCGGTGCGAATATGTAGGTCGATCTAACTCGGCGCTACACTTTCGTTGACGATATGCAAATCAGAGCGTGAGCCTGGGCAGTCAGTCGGCGCCTACACTATCAAATTGTTTGGAAACTGCCTAATCGACTCGTCGTTTTGCAGGCTGCACTCGGTTTCTGCATTATTGTTGTCATTACAGTCATTACTATCCGGTAATTGTCGGATTCACCGCGGCTGCTTTCACCTCAATTCAAACAATTTCCCCCGGCTCAGTATCCGTGGGTCCTGCCATACCCTGCGGCATTAAGTGCTCATATTGCAATACAGTCGCAGCATTCACCCAGTAATGTGTGGGAAATGGGCGTTCCAACTTTTTTAATTGCCTTGTGTCGGCTGTGTGGTATGTTATTATTGCGGAGCGTAATGCAACGCGGGCCACAGAAGTAAGGCGCCTAGCTGTCTCCGGACAATTTCGTTGTTAATTATCTTCCATCGGGTGGCTGGCTGCTCGGTGGCACGTCTGGCCTGTAACTGCTGCTTGGAAAGTAGGCAACGAGTGTGTGGTGCCCGATGCACGGCAACTACTCTCCGATAGTATTTTCGATGCACAGCTGTTGTGGGTCGACGACCTATCTGCGGAGTGCCCACCGTGTTGTTTTGTTTACTTATGCCTCTATTTCTAGAATAGACGTTCCACGAAATAATTTATTAACTCAGAAGCGGTGGACTTTGAATATGACACAAGAGACCCTTCTCACAGGATTAATTTTGTGATCAAATGTCATTGTTTTCTTTATTTTATATCTTTCAGCTTTTACAACTTTTCAGTATATTTTTATTAACGTGAAAATTACACGCAGAATCTTAATTCCAATTTGACGTTTCATTACAATCGTGACCCAAAGACAACCCTGTTTCGAATTCGCGGTGACAATGCGATAGAGTCGGTGCAGCCTCGTTCTGCTCACGTCTGCCGCGAATCCGAGGCCTTTTTGATACACTCACTAATCAACTTAACTTATAAATTCGAGTCTATATTTCAATTCTTTTCCTCGTTAGAAAAGGTCAAACTGGCTTTAGATAGCAAAAAGGCCGTTAATGAAATGAATATTTATAAAGTATTATTCAAAAGCAGTCTTTGGGAAATTGCTAAAGAGTAATATCTACGTTGAGCTTTCGCTTTTCGCCCCAGCTTAATCAGAATTTACGAAGTGGAAGACGGGAATTTAAATATTAACAACTAGTACGGGCAGCGTTCTCAATGGTTACCCCCCTTTTTACAAGCTTTTGTTTAGTTTCACCTGTCCCGTTGTTTGTCTGCCATCAAATCTTGCAAATTAAATTTGACCCACTTCCCGGTTACCGATTGAGGAGCTGATCTGATGATGCAACTGGAACGTGGCTATAGGAACTTAGTAGTTAAACGACACAACCCCATCGAGTTTGGGCTCGTATGATTCGTCTTAACGAGCATTAATTATATAGGTATACCGAGCTATAAAAACTTGCTATGAAAAAATGATTTTCATTAAAGCTTGTTTAGGTTCTATCTTATCTATTTTAGTTTGTGAGGGGTGCCCAGTTGACGCAGCTGTCTGTATGTTTAATGAGTGGTTAATAGTTGTAGCGTTAATTGTAAGTAATTTTTACATGCATACTAGTGTAATATGGTTGATGTTTTTACTAGTTTATCACCGTGTATTGTAGGTACCCATATTTGCAAAGTTTACTTACTAAGGTAGGCGCTAAATAAACGTGGAATAACGGTCATTGACCCTCGTACATTTTTTAATACATATCTTTTTGGTTTTGTTACTGTTTTGGTTTATTATATTCTATTCTATTAAATTCTATTGACATTCTTAATTTCAAAAACAGAAAGTCATTAATTTGTCTTGAATTGACATCTATCTAGATGACCTTTTCTGATAAACAGTTCATTGATGGTTTTCGATATATTAGAGATATTAGGAAAATATCAATGTACTTTTTTTAAGTTTATTTGGCGCCTTGTAAAGAGATTTCCAATTCGTTGTGGTTTACCTTAAAATCGTCCCTTTTACCAGGTCACTGCAAGCTCAACGTTTTCTACTAGTTAGTTGTCTCATTTTATGACATCGGATAACAAGTTGGCATACGATTACGCTCATTGAAATTCTCACCGTCCACATTTCCAATGTTTAAAGACAAACTGTGTATTCATTACAATTTTAGCGAATTCACCTCACCCGTTACTGGGGCCTAGATGGCAAAGCGGCTGGAAAGGTACATTTATTATCTGGTATTTGGCACAATACCGCTGTTTCGCTGTAAAATAACATTCTCTCTTGATGAGTCTATTAAGTAGACATGAGATTGTACTTTGCTACTTGCATCCATGTCTACCGCAATGTTCCTATGTCGTGATACCACTGACTTACATGATTGCTACGGAATATTTGATAGTCTATTCAGTATCGACGTCGTCGTATCTGGGGCATTTATGACTACTTATTCGTCGTTATGAAGCAAAATTGTTCATTCTCAACTTCTCCAGTAGATCGTGTAACTGTACGTCGCATCTGTAAGTAGGTGCAGCATCTAACAATCAGACTACACGTTACTTCATCTAAGACGTTCTCGAAAGTCTCTTTGTCGCTACTTATAACCTTTACTTAGTTAGCCCGTTTATGTACCACTGCTGGGTGAAGGCCTCCCTATCCCTTTTCCACACACGTCTGTCTTCGGTCATTGCGGGCCAGTCCCTCTGGTAGTTATTAACCTCATCTCTCCACCTTCGCCTTGGGACCCAATAAGTGGCTCTTTTAGCCCACAGCTCATCCGACGTGCGGCAAACATGTTCGGCCCAATGCCACTTTAGAGTGGCAGCTTTTCGGGTAACATCTTTAATTCCAGTTTTAATCTTATAACCTTTACGTTTCAATAACTTCACGTCATAAGCTTGAGAACCGTAAAACGTATGAAGTACAAAACAACGATTCATAACAATTAAGCACTTTAATTTACTTTTAACGCGATATGGATCCGTAACTCATTCTAATTTTTGAACAAATTAAACTTGCTGAAACAGCTTTATTTTCTCAGTATTAACTCTTTAGGATTTAATTAATTCGTATAAGTAGGCAAGTCGTAAAAACTTAAAGGTGCGTTTAGAATAAGCAAGTATAGAATAAGAAACATTACCGCCCCAAATAATTCTGCAGTTCTCGCAGTTTTAAGAACCTTAGAAGTAAAATATAGAAGCTATGAAGGCTTAACTTTGTTTAAAATCTCAGGACCATAATATTCTAAACACAGTACCTAAATACGGAAAAGATAGTGTATTTCGTATCTGATGTTCTAGCTTAGTACTTGCTCTCGTCTTATCTAAACGCAGCTTTAGATGTGGACTGAGTCATCGGTAACGACGAGTACTTCGTGACGTGAAATGCTAGCCTGTAATTTAGACTAAGATTTACGAGGCGACTCTCGCGGTGATTATAGTCATTCTGAAGTGTGCGGCTGCCAAAATTAAGAGGTTACAACGCGCAATGATAAGTGGGTACATACACGATTTAAATTTATTTGAATACTCGCTTAACGGCCAGTCTTTTAGGAGTCTGCAGTGGTGCAGTGAAAATCTGCAGTAATTCTTCATAACCGATGACATCTGATTAATCTGACAAATATTTTTGTGGCCATTTCGCCAGGGTCGTTTATTTATGACTAAATATTCTATCTCGTTTAATTCTAACCAATAAGATGGAATATTTGGCCCAAAAAAAATGCCAAAAACCCTGGCAAAATGGATACGAAAATATTTGTTGAATTAATCCAACGTAAGCGGTTAAAGGGTTAATTTCATAAGTTTCGAAACACAGGCTGCGAATGTCCAGTTAATTTTATGTAATGACATTTCTCATAAACCTACAAAGAGGTTCTGGAAATTTGTGTTACCAGTGTATGGCCTTTTCCTTCTATAATCTCAGGTTGCATCTTATGACTGTTAAGATCATACAAGACACCGCTGGCTTTACCTATGCTTTATAATACGCAAATAAAACTATTACACGTAAATATCTAGAGAGACATTTGTACAAATATCAAGGAGTTCATGAAACATAATATGAGAAGAGTGTAATCACGTATAATCTTGATAGCAGCAAAAAACGTAACACAGTAACAAGGAGATTGTTGCTAAGCACACTTAACTACTATCTGATTGCGCTGTCTAGCTGGCTTACTGGATTAAATTTTACTACCAAAAAACGCTCCGAGGAATAATTAAACTCATCAGAACCCATAAACAAATTCCCATAGAATCGACGCGTACGTTTTTTGTGCAATGCTTACGTTTATAGATTGAAGTCGTCACGTTTTTTGTTACTTCATAAAAACATACACCGTTCACGGTGCTCGCCGAAAATTTTATTTAATCATAAGCTTTCAACTCGCCTTTCAATTTGAATTGCCAGCGATTTTGCATGTTTAATTTTTTTTTTTCGCTGAACTATTACTATCAGTTTTTCTCTCATCACGAGTTTAGTCAGTGTGTAGGTACCGCCAGGTTATTTTTTCTAGAGCGGCTGCCTTGCCCATAAATGGCGTTATTTCCTGTCTACACCTGCGCCAATGGTCATTCCTTGGCAGCCGACGCGTCGTCGCCCGCAATCAATGCCTCACGATTAATAGCAAGCCGCAAAAACGTCGGCTTAGCTTCCTCAATAGATTATTTTTTTGCGACCTAATGCCCTTTCGGTCGATTTCAGCACACATGCATTTGGATCAAAGGAAAATGGTCCGGGAATCGATTTTATACTTTTTATGAATAGTCATTTAATTTTATTAGGCCCATTATAATGATTTGTGGTGTCTTGAGTGGCTACCTGCTGTTTGATAGTAAAAGATTCCTTGTAATTTACTGCGAAGTATTTTTAATTGTGTAGCTATTTATAGGATAGCGCATCCAGTAAATGATTTCAACATCAAAACCCTGAACTTTGCATAATGTTACTTGAGACAACAATGAATAAGTTCTAAAATAAATGTGAACGTCCCGCTAGAACGTTACCTCCCATTCAAATACGTTTTGTTGAGATCAAAGTTCAAATCGCTTTACCAACCAACTGTTCATGCTGAGACAAGTCAACACTAGACATCAGTTTGAACTGAAGCTCGACTGTTCAAGTCAACGCACTGTGGTATTTTCTTGGGAGAGTTGTTTGACATTGAACCCTCGTCAAATCCTGTACGAGATAGTGGTAATACCGACGTCTTTACTGCCACGAACGTCATTTGCCAAAACCTTTCAAACAACTTCATTACTAGCAGCGAGTTTCACTGGCGAGTTGGCCGTCTTATAGATTGTTAATGGGCGGTAAACGTGACAGTCGGTTACATTACACCCACTGGCGGTTTCATTGTGGAGAAATTACTTCGTGCGATACATATTTTATACTGATAGGTCTATTGACTTCTTGATGTACGTGTTTGCACCGTTTATTATCAACATTAACATTCTGCACTAATTGATTTAACAATAAGGCGCTAAGTGTTTATTTGTGGGCGTTTTAAACGTTTTATTTGTGGCGCATTAATGAGCGTCTTTGTTAATCGGATTGTTCAAAAGACTTACGGCGGCTCTTGAACGCAAAGGGCAACTGAAGGACATGTGGGATTTACTCAGGTAAAGTCTGATACTGACACTAATTCGCTCCGCCCAGAGCAAAAGTAGCTATTGAATGCTTCTCCCCGAAAAAAAAAAACTAAGTTAAACTAATATGCCGCACGTGCTAGCAAAGGGCAATGACAAGATTTAGTTACGTCCAAGCTGATAAACAAAGTCCACAACAAACAGGACAAATGTTTACCGCGCTGTCACTGTAATGATGTCACATGTCTAATGTAGTGTGTCTACTTGTCGAGATAACGACAACTTTAGGTTGTTCACCTTTCACGAGGCTCATTGTGGTTAAACCATCGCATGACAAAATACAATGAGTACGTTCTGCGCTGCGCCTAATTTGAAAGCCAAAAGTACAAAGTACAGGTACAGTTCACGGACGCTTGCTCTGTGAACGCTTCGATATATTTACGAGTTGAAAATGTTGATACACGCTCAACAGTTACGGCAAGCAGGGCAACATTTGTTGGCAAGCCCCTCCAACGTATAAATATTCAAAGTAGGAGATTTATTGCTACGACATGATGTGGTTCAGATCCCACTGATACTAACAGACGACTGTGTTGGTAATTTTAGACCTATAAAACAAGAAAACCACACGACAGTCGTAATAAATGATGATTGGTACTTGCCAGTCAAGGGAATGATGTTGCAGAAACGAGATATTCAGCTTTACAAATGTGTGAAAGGTTACTCCTGTGCGATATAAATGTCGGAGGCTATTAACTTATATCGCAAAAGGCTCAGACACTTTTTCTTAAGGATTTAATTAGAAGCAAAATTAACGTGCACCGCCTACGGCACAAATGCGTGTAGCACCTTTGAGTAATCTCGAATATCCACATTAATTGCAAAAGTTAATTTAGCGCCGCTCTTTAGCAGCTTTCTCACGCAAATTGGGCGTAGGAGGACGTTTTCTAAATATTTCACGTCGCCGCTGCGGCGTAGGAATAATTAATGATTTAGTTATTTATTATCGGACACCGCACGCAGAGTTCAAGAATCCTACACATGAGCTATCACGAACTGCGACTCGGCTGCAGTACCGACGGTGCAGCTTTCAAAATGATATGACTAGAGAGACAGCTGTAAGTATATGTACAAGGTGAGCTTTGTGTGCGCTCGATATCCGTAAAGCTCGTCATACGGCTTGCCAGTTTATCGTGATTGATTGCTGGGAAATTGGATTTCGAAATGCGAGCTTCTGTCCCTTACCAAAAATACGTTTACATTATCACTCGAATGTTCATGTAAATATTGAAAGGACTATACATGTCTAGAAGTATACATTATCCTTTGTCAACGTCTTTCGGAGCGTACCAAATCACCAAAGTAAAATACGACTGAACAGAACCTTCATAATTCATTAAAATACACGGTCAACGATCTTTCTTCAGAAACAGAAAAAAAGGCGAGTAAATAAACATTTTTTTGAATACAAGAAAAAGAAAATATATCCATTCGTTTGAATAACAAATTCGGCTACCAAACTAACAGAGTCCCGACGAAAATATAAAGCGTCACAAAGGCGGGCTTAGCTGCGAGTTCCGACTCCGGGTTTGTTGAAAAGCCTATCGCGTATTTGCAGTCGCCTCACGACTTCACTTTCACTGGCGAACTATCAATCTCGACTGTCACGCTTAAAAAATACATTGCGTACTTTGTACTTACTTTGTGTCAAGGGACTCCATTTTACTCCTTTTTTCTGATATTCGCTATCTAAAGAATTTATTCGAAACGTGTTTAAGTAAGCATTTCGCTCCACTACATCTACATTTGCTGAATAAAACTAGGCTTTGTGTCTGACGTTTATGGCTCTGGATAAAACCAGTGTTTTGCGGAATGCAGAGCATCAATTACGCCTCTTTATTTTCACTCGGACGATAAAAATCTATGTCGGTCGGGTCTGGAAGTGTCTGAACAAAACATTAGCAGGTCACAGAGAGACTTACATTTTACAATAATCCATCAGTCTGCTCCCATTGTCTCACTTTTCTATGTCAAACGGGAACTGACAAAAATTTTACTGTCATTGATAGATGCTAAGCCAATTCTACTTCCGTACCAGTTTACTCAATTTGGTTCAAAATAACAAGCTAATATTTCTGCTTTGCAATAATAACTATCTTAGTATAAATCTTAATGATATGTTCTAAATTACGCTAGGTAATATTAAAAGGTTATTGGCCTGCCATTGTTTACAAGCAATTATATGGCGTATCTTGTTAAAATAATAATTGAATCGAGCGTGGGTACACAATAGATGATATTGCGCCTATATTCGTTTAATTAGGAACGTTGCACCATTAACTGACTGAACAATCACTTATATCAGAGGTGAGTTTAACCCACCCCTCAACTAGGGTTGCCACCTTTTTTAGTAGTAGTAGTTAACCTACTATGTCTCACTGCTGGGCGAAGGCCATCCTATTCCTTTTCCAAACCCGTCTGTCCTCAGCCATTGCAGGCCAGTCTCGTCGGTTGTCAGGCTCATCTCTCTACCTTCGCCTTGGTCCGCCGCGATGTCGCCTTACGTTCAATGGGACCCAATAAGTGACTCTTCTAAGCCCACAGGTCGACTGACATGCGGTAAACAAGCAGCTTTTCGAGTAACATCTGTTATTTTAGTTCGGTGCGCAGTAAAAGGTTTCTTTTTGGAAGCGCTTTTTTTAAATCATTGCGTAGCCACGGAAGGGCAAATTATTTTACCTTTCATTTACAAATAAGAGTTGAATGGTTCACAATGCAAAAAAGATTGAGAAAGATGATAACGTTGAATGCTGAAGTGAGCACAGCGAACCCCAAGTGTGTTTCGCTAACGAACTAAGTAGTATATTGATATATATCTAAATTATAGTACGGTACTATACATTTTATATACAGTAGAGGTGGCAACCCTGCCCTCGATCATGTAATTGGATCAAGGCTTTTGTGGCATCATTAGTTGCGTTATTAGTGTCATAATTTTATGTTAACATTTCAAAGAGAACCGAAGTTAGAGAATTAGTTTAAAGTTAGCAGACTTTCTCCGTGTTTTTCGAATATGTCTTTACACCTTAGGCGCGGGCTTGAGAAGGTTGCGCAATGGGTTACACGCCGTCCGATAGGGACTAGGCGCCTTAACGCACGCCTTAAAGATAGATAAGCGAAATCGATGATTACTGCTAGGGCAGTGGTATTGTTCGAAAAATTAGTCGCGGCCCTAGAACGGAAAGGACAACTGAAGGAACACAGGTGGGTCATTAAAATCCTGACGCTTCTTCACACTTCTACCCAAAGCGGTACGTGTTTTTTGATGATTTCCCACCAAAACAAAAAAGGGTAGACATTTAAGTGTTTATTGAAGGACAAGTAACTGGTAATATATCAATTTGGTACAACGTACAAGTACCAATTTATACCACATTTGTACCAGTTACACGAATTGGTTAGAAAAAGTTTTACTAGTACGTGAAATGTTTTGTCGCTACGAAGTTGCTACGAAATTCGTAACCTCGTAGCGACAAGGTTACGAATTTTAGATTGCCGGTTCTTACTGCCTACTTAAGCTGTCTTACTTATTTCGTCTGAATATGAAGTTAAGCCTTGGTTAAGCTGCTATACTGTGTACAACTTGTTAGTTTGTTTCTCGCCATTTAACGAGAACAGTAAATTATATAAGTTAGTATACCAATATTTGGCTAAACATAGCGCACTGTACGTTTATATCATCATTTTATAATACCTAATAATACATAACAAAATAAATTATTATGATTATTACAACAGCTCGTTACATCGCTCGTATCCGTATAACTGTGATTATTGAAGTTAGTTAGTTCGCTTACCTAACATTTAAATGGTACTAGTTTGCTGAATGTAATTAAAGCAACAGATAATCAGAAGTCACGTACACGCCCATTGATTTTCAGATTAACATCTGCACTAATACATATTATAAAGAGGTCAAGTTTGTTTTTTTGTTTGTAAGAGGTAGGTAATATTTAAAAGTACTAGTCCAATAGTTAAATTTTTTTTCACCGATATAGAGAGCTGCTTTATTCCTGAGTGACATAGGCTATATTTTATGTACGCAGGCGAAGCCGCGGGTAAAAACTAGCACTTTAATAAAATTAAATCCCTAAATAAATTAACTGAATGCTTTATAACGAGTTCACAGTTACGAGCCAACATTCATTATAATTAAATGTTAATGAGAACAACTCTCAAGTGAACTAAAGTCACAAGTTTGATAGTGTATACAGTGCTTCCTATTTCAAAACAAGTCGTACAAGCAACCAATTAGCCATTTAACTGCTCATAAATCAAATTGCATAAACGCAGTTGACGCATCCGACACTTTCTCGCCGCACGGAGCGACCTCTGCACGCGGGGTGCTGAACTATTGCACTCACTGCGGAATATTCTACGCCTCTGCGGCCTCGCGGCCCACTGCCACAAAATAGATAGGCGCAGAAGTCAATCTCATGTATGTACTTCACTTTTAATACCTACGCTCGGCAATCGCGCTAGGGTCGGCGCCGTTCTGTCCGAGCGCGCTCGGGCGCGGCGATAAAAACCTAATATAAATTGTAAAAATATTACATGGCCACAAAGTCATGTACTTATCTACCTACCTTACTGTTCTGCGTTACCTAAAAACAAACTATCAAAGTACAAGCAAATACCTTATTACGTCTTAAAACTGGTAGCTTAAAAAACGATAATTCAGCAATTAATGATAAATTTAAAAAACCGTCTACTAAACATTTATAACAATTTTTTTTTTTTTGCTTCATTCTTTCCCAAAAAAAGTTCACAGACGCGTGTCTCAAGCGGAATGCATACGCGCTCACAATAAGCTGAATTGAACCGAGATATCGTGTCCGTGAGCGGTGTCTGTGTGCGTTGCTCGAGCGCGCTTTGTATGTAGATTGACTTCTGTGCCCATCTATTTTGTGGCACAGCCTTTCCCGAGGTTCAACGCACTAACGTTATCTATGAGTTCTATGACGCGAACTAAGTAATTGCTACGTTTTTACGATAGCTCTGAGACTCCGTGGAGTTATGCTTTTCCTACTCTCTTAGCTGGAACGCTTAAATGTGTCAACGTTATGTGAAATCAATTAAGTTCTAAGAATTAACTATGGTTTATCTTCTTTTCCTATAATTACAATATTGCATTGTCACATTAGAATAGTCGCCCTTCGAAAATTGTTATCTTATTTTTCTCTTTGAAGTCTGTCATTCGACATAATGTAACATATTAATTTGTTAATCTACATATTATAACACACGACCTGGATTGTTATACGATGATTTTTCCCATAAAAAAAAACCTGTGTGTCAAATTTCATAGCGATAGGATAACTGGAAGTGGCCTAAAGGTTTTGATTACTGGTCAGTGAGTCAGTCAGTGCCAAAATTAACTATATTCACAGGGTCATATTTCAGGATCTTTTTTTTATGGTGGGAAAAATCATCCAATGACAACCCCCGCTCTTGGGCGGAGCGGGAGATAGTGTCAGACTCTTACTGACTAAAAGACCCACCCCGTTCCTTCTAGCCTAACTAACCCTGGCCCCAGTAGGCTTCGACCCAGCTGGGTACTGTTGCTGACAACTCCTTGAGGCGCGCGGGAACAGTGCGCGCCGTCGACGACTTGGGCTTGGGGCTTGGTCTGGACAGCGAGCTACTCTTTGCTCACAACCATTACAGCTCTGTCTCTTCCACTTTGAAACAAGATTAAAACAATCTTACTTTAAACGTCATCGTCTAGATCCTTGTCACGACATATGTATAATTCTTCTGTACGTGTTTGTCACCAAACTCCTCCTAAACGGTTAACCTTTGCGTGTACATTTAAGTAGATCCTTAAGATTTATTTTCGGCATAAACTAACGAAGAAGCCGAATATTCGGTTACAGTTTCGGCTGATATGTAATCGTGTTTCGGTTGGTCGTTAATCTCCACTAACATTTATTAAACACATACTTACATAGTGTGGTTTTACCATTGACGTCCACATTTGTTGTACATTATAATATAATGGTATTGATTATGTAGCAATATGGCAAACAAATTGTCCGCAACAACCAGCTGTCAATGTGGTCATCCTTATTTATTATTTGTTGGAAAAAAGCTAGACAAATAGTCTGTTATTTACGTAATAATGTTGAAACCTAAACGTGTCTAAATTAAGCCTTGACAAAGTTATGGTTATATAAAAAAAATAAAAATGTTGCTACACTAGGAATTCCAATATGGTGGGTGCGTTAATCTGTAGACCATACAAATATTTGTTCAGTATAGGTATCGAACCCATGACACACAGCGCAGCAGCTAACCGCTTAATCACTGCCTCAATCGTCCATTTGATTCTACTGCGTACGATTAACTTCTCTTTCCAATATTAAACTAAGCAAAAGCAATCTAAAGAACAAAACAGTCGCTATGGAAACTGCTCCAGTATTGACACGATGCCCTACTACGGAAAAAAAAGGTTAGATCGGAAATTAAACACGCTTGTTCACGGCAAATAAAACTATTCGCTACAGAATGAGTTGCCAAAGTGTTATTTAAACAAGACCAGACCGAAGTACAACACAATAATTAAACATAGGTTGGATTAGTAACGGAAGCTGGGCGTACCGTGTTCGGTTGATTAAGCTTCGCCTATCGCTGACCGGCCCGTGGTGAAAGGTTAGTGTTAAAGGATTAAAGTTCACTAGTTATTATCACTTCGTTGCTTGTGAAATTGTTAGCTTACTAGTATCCTGTGAATAGACTATTACGCTTGACCACTAACTCACCTGATTGTGGTTTACGATGGAGCACGCTTGCCTAGAAGTAACCTATTAATTCTTGACGTACAGACGCCTAGGTTGTAGCCACAGAAAAGATGAATAGGTTAGAAAGGATTTTTTTTTATTAGCCATTACTGTCCCACTGCTGGGCAAAGGCCAATTAAATGAGAAATGTCATAAATGGGATTGGGCGGGTCACGTCAGCCGCATGAGAAATGACCGCTGGGCAAGTGTCGCCACCCAGTGGGTTCTTGTAAACGGTAAGCGCCATCGAAGTCGCCCGAAAGAGGTGGCAAGATGATCCAGACGCGTATCACGAGAACTGGTTAGAGACGGCGCGAGAGAATGTCTGGAAGGACTTGGGGGAGGCCTTTGCCCAGAAAGGAAATACTTTCCGATTTTTACTACAACGAGTGTCGCCGTTTGTCTCCCAATAAACCAATACGAATGCGCATTACGCAACTAACAGACCACGCTCATTTAGATTGCAAGTTTGCTATTGTTTATGTCAAGCATGAGCATGATCATATTTTGAGGTACGTTTGCCCCGCCCACAAGGCGTTTCTAACCTCTTTCATCTATTCTGTGGTTGTAGCTATCAGGAAACACAAGTGTGTTTGCAAGAAATTTCACTCCTTAGTTGTACACTTAATTCAAGTGTTCTCTAAACGTTTAGTACATATAGCAGGGATGTCCATCAAGTACCGATGGCGAATCACCACACGTGTGGTGGTCCGATGATGAAACGGGTTTGGTGGAATTAAGACATGCAATTCCGATGCACACTCCTCAAAATGCAATCGGTAGAAAACTGACTGACAGTCAAGACTGCAGCTTTTACTCGACGAGAGCATCAGTACCAATCTTCTTGGTTTATATGACTCATTCTCATTAGCGAGCGATTCCCCAGATAGATCATGATTCATGTTGCGACGGGCTTCTATTTTGGGTACACATCAAAGTGCCTCAACGACGACGCTTATTTTTAGCGTTTCGATTTTAGGTTACACTTTTACTTCTGCGTAATTAACTACACACGTGAATATGTTGCTGCCAGCGACTTCGCTCGTCTTATAGTACAAAAAAAATCCCAATGTAACATACTCCCGCGCTTATGCCCACCATACACGCTAGGGTAAACCTGACAGGTTTGCCAGTACAGGCGACTTGTTCAGGTAAACCGGAGCGTGTATGTTGCACAAATGTGCAGGTTTCCACACAAGCTTGCCTGACAGGTATAGGTAACTGTGCAGGTACACTTGTCTGATATACACTAGCGTGTATAGCTACCTTTATCCTAAGTTCTGTTGCAGGACAATCGTTAACCAGTATATTAAGTTTGATCGAAATCCGTTGGGCCATTAGAGCGTGAAGAAGTGACAAACATACATTCCTACATACATGCTCTCAACTTTCGCCTTTATAATATTACTTTGATAGTGTGATGACTGGCTGTCCTCTGCGGTTTCAACTGCGTCTTTGGTTATTACGCTCACGTAGGTCGTGGCGTGATGCTTTCCTCGATAAATAGGCTACCCGATACTAAAAGAATTTTTCAATTCAAATCAGATATCAGAAACTTTTATTTCAAATATTCTATAATTACAGGCACTTATAAATTGTAAAAAAGTCGATCAGTAAAAAAAAAAGTAAAGCTAAACTAACTAACTAGTGGTTCCTGAGATAAGGGCGTTCAAACAAAACAAACAAGTAATATTAGTCAAGATTCCACGTCTATAATTACTCCAGCAAAAGATGTTTATGAATGTTTTATTGAATTCAGATAAGGAAGACGCAGTCGAGACTGCATAGACCTGGCACGTTTCTGTCGACCCTACTGTAATTAAGTTAAAGACTTGTAAAAACAAGCAACAGCCTATAAACATCCTACTAATGTGTTAAGCGGGCTTCCGTTCGCATTATCGCCTCAACTAGGCAGAAAAAAGAGTCGTTGAACACATTTACAACAACGCTTATAACAAGTTCAGATAACACACGGTGATATGCTTTATGAAGTAAAAACTACACAGCCCGCTTGTCTGAGCTTCCGTTATACGCTTGAAAATAGTTTGTTTTTCTGTTAACTCGTACATTTGTACTATGCCGAAGAATCAGGGATGTTACGGATATGAAATTATTTAGTTTTGGTTACGGATAGATTTTTTTATTTTTTATTTTCTTCCTAGCAGATGGCAAAACTAGTTAAATTACTTCCCTGGCCCAGTATTAGGTCACGGCAATGCTGTCCACTGATGCAGCCGT
This sequence comes from Mythimna albipuncta, assembly GCA_929112965.1. Lineage (NCBI taxonomy): Eukaryota > Metazoa > Arthropoda > Insecta > Lepidoptera > Noctuidae > Mythimna > Mythimna albipuncta. The sequence continues at coordinate 19,307,490 of OV815969.1, forward strand.
TAGGTCCTTACGTGAACAGGTAATAGGGCACGTGATGCAGGGTGGAAGGTGGGACATGGTCTGCGGAGAGACGCTGCACAAACACTGAAGATCGGAACCGTCTGAGAACTCCATCTATGGAGATTGTCTTTGCTGCGCCCAACTTGGATGTGGAGTCTGCGGAGTTTATTTTAAGTAAAATACTACATACTAGGTATACGTAACATAAATAATGCAAGATAAGACTTTCATTTCTAGTCTAGATTATCATTTTTTGGCCTGGCATCACAAACTAAAATCTGTTCTCCATTCTCTGTTTCCGTATTTATCCTGCCCATTAACTTCTATATCGGTTTCATTAACGAATATTTTTTTATTTCGTATATCCCATAAGTTTCTCCCATAGTTCACCCCTGCGAAGTATCACGCTACAAAGCAATAACATAAATTGTTTTACAAGTTAAATCTAGACACGTGTAATTTTTTAGACGAATCTATCAACTTTACCATGACCTAATGTTTATTTGTCATTTGAAATGTAGACGCGATCGCATCTGTTACCATTCATCGTCGTCCTGTTATTTATAAACACACAAACGATGACATGCGCATGTTTATATTGTTGATGTTGTATGCACGAGAATGGAAAATCGATCACCAAGCACTTTCGCGTGGAGTACATTAGCTCATAGATACAATACACCTCGTCGGTTCACTTTCGCCTTTCTTGGTCACGACCGGCCATAGTTCACGAACGTCACAGTCTCCTTAGCCACTGGTATTCAAACGATACGGGAAAGTTTTCAATTGGCCTTTACATAAACATAACTAGCAGTACTACTCTCACTTGATAGGCTGGCCTTTGCCGTGTCACACTTGTTAATGGTCCAGCAACTAAATAGTAATTATATTCACGGTAATGTTAGCATAAGTGGCACGATGTCTCTATGCGGAATAAACATGCCACTCATTGGCCGTTTCAACTTGTTTAGATACTAATTACCTTGCAACCTTTGCGGATAGTAAAAGTTACTGGCAGCTTCATCAGCGGTGCTGTCCGATATATTTTGAGTGTCTTCAAGGCTAGAGTGAATAGGCTTTTAACAGACTAGAGCGCCTAACCATCAACGATTACATCACTGCTTACCAGCAGGCGGGATCGCGGTCAAGCACTAATTTATAACAATAATAACAAAGGTTACCATGTTACCAAGTTGTGATAAAGGTTTTCTTGCAAGTTTTTAGTAGATGGGGGGTCTTTTCTAAAGTCAGTCAAGGGCGTTTACTATCGGTAGTGGAGTCGCAGAGTAAGCTACTATAGGTGCAGTCTTGCGGACGACGAATAATAGTTAGCTCGCCTTCCGGCTGTCCAGTAAGAATCAAGTCCGCGTCGTCGACGGCGCGTAGTATTCCATTCAAAGATGATGAAGATGACAGCAAAACCGTAAAGGCTCACCAGAGTTTTTCAGCAGTTCTGAAATTCTAAAAGGGACACTGTAGTTCTGAAAGACGGTGTGTTTTAGTCAGTGAATGTCTGACACGCTCGATAGTCCGAAAGGGTATTTACCATCAAAACACTGTCAGTTTTCTCCGTCTATTTCACCATTTACAGTTGTGATTAGTTGCACGTCAGACTCGCAACAACTTTCATATCGAGTTATCTTCGGTGATCTTTTGATCTGTTGCAAAATTGGTTGGCAATAACATGAGTCATGTGGTTTCACCTGTAACTCTTGAGAAAATGCTTTATGTGTTTCGATTTATGTGCCTTTAAATTGCTTCGAGTGTGAGTTGTTTGCTACGGTCTTGACTCATGCTGGGACATAGGTATTTAGTTATTTACAAACACTACAGGGTTTCGGAATTGTTCGAGAGTTACCGCGGACTTAGAACGTAAAAGGCAATTGAAGGAACACAGATGGGTTTTAGTCAGTCAAATTCTGACACGGTCACGGTCCACCCACAGTGGTAGAAGTTATTTCATGACATTGCTATTAAAGGTAGAATATGAATGTGAAGAGGAGAGATGAAGCGCATATTACTAAGAGAGTTCCGAGTATACATGTAGATGGATGGAGAGGGAGAGGAAGGCCGAAAAAAAGATGGATGGATTGTGTGAAAAGTGATATGAAAGAAAAGGGAGTTAGTGATAGTTTGACGGGTGACAAGACAGAATGGAAGAAGAAAACGTGTTGCGCCGACCCCAAGTAATATGGGATAAGGGCAGGAAGAAGAAGAAGAAGAAGAAGCTACACATACACCTAAATACAAGCACATATACAATTGATCGTTTTAATTTTATATATATATATATATATATTTTCCTTTGTTACTTTTTATTTTATTCATGTTACTTTTTTCCTGTTTGTCATTTGCCTCGTTGTATATTTATAATGTAAGGGAACAGCGGAGCCTTCAACTACAGGCATTTCTATGCCTAAATGGAAACTCCTCGTAATCTAATTTAGGCCAAAATAATATGCAATAAAGTTATTTTATTTGATTTTTTTATGTAAAGCTGCTGTTACTGATGTTGTTTGCAAGTTAATGCAATTGTATACCTATTCTATCTATAGTTATCATGTTCTCGGTAAGGCTTACAAATCCATATAACAATGAGTTCAGTTGCACTTATCGAATTCCAACCTAAATTCCACGATAAAATATTGCAGCATTACAAACCTCTTCCAAGTAAAATCAATATTTCCAACAGTATACAAGTGTTCACGCCACTTTTCACCCGTCATCATTACTCAAACTGTCATTTACAACTCATTTTATTACCATTCATACAATATTCCAACAATAGCTAACGAGACTTGATGAAGTAAAAGTTGCAAATGCATACTAATGCCCCATTGTTACTTTCTACTGAGTCGTTATAATGTATCGCCCACATAAAATGTGATTGGAGGTCGAAACACTAATAGGTCCCGACTGCGAACGGAAAGCGTTCAGAGAGCCGAGTTTGTTTTACGTTAACACGATTGACACGTTTATGACGTCCCATCGACTTGCTCTAAGCTCTTCTAAGCTAAGAATTTCCTTTTCGAGCAAAGAGATTTAAAGAGATACAAATATTTTTAATGTCTTTGTTTTCGAGGTACATTTTCATACTACCGCTTATAAGTGATTATCATATTATTACACATCTTTCTTTAGATCACAGCTATCTTGTGGATATTATTTGAGGGCCTTTTTTGTGGTGGAAAAATCATCCAATGACATCCCCCGCTCTTGGGCGGAGCGGGAGATAGTGTCAGACTCTTACTGACTAAACGACCCACCCTGTTCCTTCTAGCCTTCATACCGGGGCTCGAGTTCCCTTTCGGATAACCCTGGGTTATTTGGGGGCCTGGTGACCTGACTCACAGATTTTGCAAAAAACTTCATTCAGGCACCAGTCTTCCACGAATTGATTTTAGTTTTTTGTTTGCAGACTGTTTTAATCGATTACTTTTTCTGTAATTTTTGAAAGTAAATAAATAAATTATTATCATAATTTAGGCTTGTATAGAAATCAAAACCTAAATTTGTGTAAAACTAATCTAGTAAAGACCTGATATTCTGCTATTTTACGTGAAATATTAAAAAATATAAAAAAATACAGCACATCCCCACATCCCACAGCCTTGCACATTTAATCGAGATTCTGAATGACAAATTTTTTTCTGAAAAACTTGTAAGGGTTTCAAAAAGGCACGTATTTTCTGGAACAAGTTTTGTGAAATATTCGAGTAAATCACGGAATTACCGAATGCCAGCAGAGTTTTCAGACGTTATGTCTCTTTTTGCAATGCCTCATCATCAAACACCGCATTGGATTGCGTTAGATGAAGCAACAAGCTTTTGAACCATGCTCGATGTTGACGATAGGCGAATGGAAAAGGATCCTCTTAACCATCTCTTAACCAGTCAGAGAGCCAAATGCGGAGAACGTTATAACGTAAAACACGCGTTAACGTAAAAACAACTCGCACTCACCACACAAATGATTGTTTCAATATTTGCTTTCATATTTCATGGGGTCTCTCGTAGTACACACTTTTTGTAGAGTACGAGAAGACATTAGTGTAACGGCGCTTTAGACACGATTTGTGTATGGAAGTTAATGTTCTTTATAATGCAAGCTTTAGTACTACTGCGCTAGTTTTCAGTTTCAACTGCTGAACTTAATTCCTCAAGTTGGTCATGGTTTTATTGCCTATTTACGTGTCATTACTGTTCTATTGCATTTTAAATGTTTCTACCCAAATACGTACACTATGATATCATTAAAAATAATATAAAAACATAACATAAACACCAGACCAAGCACTTACGTTAGAGAAACGATAATATCTCACAAAATGAGCATAAGGACACAAAGATGTTTCATTTTAAATGTGTAGCGATATGCAAATAAGAGTATACAAATTGAATGGATGACTTCAACGTGGACATATTGGCCCCCAGATAACGCGAGGTACGCAGGCGATATTTGGTCGACGGCTGTTTGCCGTGGCGTGTGCGATAGCGATCTGACTGAACGAGCGGGCAATTGCCTTGTTTGTCGGGCGGAGACGCAGCCTTACTACGCTATGTTGATACCAACGCGATTGGACGCGGCAATTTGTTGCTGACGATTTATTTTATCCACACCTGCACCACCTGACCGCTCCTGGCAATTATATCCGATATCACGATAACTGCGCGCCCATCTGTCGCTGGATATTATGATACGCGCTTTAAATCCTGCGAATCCGACTAATATAATACACGATTTATATTTCCCTTCGTTTTGTCCATCGTTAACCTCGTTATTATAATGAGGGCCTCCCACTTTCATAATCTTTATCGTTTTCGGGTAAACGATGCTTGTGCAATTTAATGTAAAGCTCATGTAAGGTCTAAAAGTTAACTTTATGCTAATCTTTAAAAAGCTTGCCTGTAACTGTTATTCAAATGCTGTTACGAATACGAAGATAAGAATTCGCTCATGCGTGTTGCACGTGAATGTATGCAGTTCTAAATGTCCCTCGTTTGTAAATGTTCAGAATATTATTCACCGGGCACATACTGTGTGGTTAGATTCCTAACTCTGGGGAGGTCCGGTAAAGTGGGTAATACACAGTCAGCCGTAGCATCGCAGCTGGAACGACATGACTGAGCCGTTTTCGAGCTGGCCCTACGGACACGGATACATTGACGTCTTTGTGACAATTTGATGGTAGATTGTTCTGTTTACATACGAACGTCTACGTCCACCTTCTAGAAACCTGCGTGTATTTATACAACTTATCCTATGTGTACATCTTAAGTACGCACCGTTTCGGTCATGACTCCATTCCGTATTGTTTCTACGAAAGGAATAGCAAATGAAGCGTGTACAACTGACAGATCACTTCAACAGATGAAATATGGTCTTGAAGCGTTGGACAAAGTAACTTTTCACTTCACCGACACTATTAGTTGTATTTGGTAATCAATCAACACAATGTTCACCTACTAGTCAGTGGGTTCGTTCACCTCGCCTCTCAAGGTCCAAGCGTGCATTATTTTAGCGTCGGTGGCGACCCACACACGCACTACTATGCACATTTCCAAGTACGATGCACTAGGTTGGAGGAATGAGAGCGCGTGATACGAATATACTAGTGATTATCTTGCCCGTGTAGATTTTATCAGTACGTAAAAACCTCCGGAGAACCCTGCCACACCCTCGTGAAACGGTGCGGACAAATTGAATTTTCCCTGTAACAAAGCCGTGTAATCACTTTTATAACAAAGTATTCACAGTGGACCATCAAACTATAATAAAGTGCGCAAATACCAGGCCGGTAGAGTTGATTGTTTTAGACATAGAACATACTTCACCCAGAATAGACAGTAATCCAATAATCAGATAGGAATCTCGCAGAGATTTAATAGTTCCCTTCTTGTAACTCATAAAAGTTGCAGACGCTCTTGGTTAGTGTTCAATTTACTTAACAATAATTGTGTTGTACGATTGTCTAGTTGACAGCAGTCCATTAGTGACAGAGGTGAGCGCGGCTGTGATTTACGACGGCCATCGCCCTCCGTGATGGCTCCTTGTATCTCGAAATGAAACACTCATACAGTAGCCAGCAGCCACTTACGGCTAACATTTATCTGATGGGCATTTGAATTCTCAGGTGGATGACACGACCGCACTAATCATTTTGAATACGTTTCCTTCTTTTAATATGACTCTACAAAAGCTAGTGTCACGCAACGGCTTTCATTTGTAATAGGTTTATTAGTCGATGTAATTTTCCAAGTCATTAAATCTTGTGAGAGATTCATAAAGACTCCCCACGTGGGACATGCGCGCGCGCTGCTTTTTTGCTCGGTAGCAGATCGTTCGTCATTACGCGTTTATTATCTGTTTGGCCTTGGCCGTGAACGGTCGCGCAGGAGGACACACTTGCGCGTGGGCAAATACGGTGGCTACACAGCGTACCGCAGAATTTTGAATCAACGCAGCAAAAAACTTATTGTGTCCATACCACGAAATGTTTTACTTGACATCGCGCAAAAAACTACCCATATTAAATTAAAATACCACATCTTTAGACGTAGTTAGAATAATAAACCTATTTAAAAATAAATATGTTCGAGTGATTCTTTTAGTTTTTATGTTGTTATTCGAAGAAATTAATTTAGCATTAGAATAACGTGTGTTGGATGAAGTATAACAAAAATAAGTCTGCTGGCACCCCCCGCTGTGCATGTTACAACTAAGTGATGGCAGTGTCTACAATAATAAACAGTACCGTCATACGTGTGTGATTCATGTATAGGATACGTTTTAAAAGTTTAAATATTATACGTTTTTAACAAGGTAAAACCAATATGTCAATTCTTTAATATTCATGAAGACGATACATGTTAGATTTATATTTTTTTACATGGGAAATCTTCAAATGACTTCTACTCTGTGGATATGGAGATAGAGGGAGTGTCAGATAAAAAAAAAAACCCTTTGTGTCCTTCCAGTTGCCATTTGCGAACTCGGCTCACGACAGGCATCGACCCCAAATACATTCCGTGTTCAACTGAAAGTTCTTTAGATTAGCACTTCACAGTTCAACGGGGTCCATTTGGGTCAATTGCGACAATCGGTAGGTTAGGCAGGTCGTTAGGTCCGCCCACCGACGTCGGCGTGCGCCAGCCGACCCATTCGACGATAGCGCATCCGTTGGCGTGCTCATAAACACACATTTGCCTGCTCCTTCAGTTACGTAACCCGCCCGTACACCCCCCACATGCAATTATTTACAATATGTGCGCAATAAACAGCTATTTGCTACACGCACTGCATGAGTGTATGCCCTTTGGAGTATACTAATGTGTACTTCACTCAAGATTGTACATCTTTGTAAGGAAGCTCCATTTCCTTGCGTTAAGTATCTTTTTAAATGTCGTCATATCTGACTTTATCTTCATCGAATGTTGGGGTATTATACATTTTGTACTGTAGTGTTACAATTATGTTAAGAGCGCCCAACCCAAAATACATTTCCATACAACCACTACCAAAAAACTTATTCCCTGGAACAAGTTTTGTGACGGAATTACTAAATACCAGCAGAGCGTTCAGGCATTATCTCTTATTTTTTTCGCACTGTCTCTTCATCAAACATGTTGGGTGAAACAACAAGCTTTTAAACCATGCTCACATTAACGATAGATTAATCGGGAAGTACCGTCTTGAGATGACATCATGTGCTTTTCATGAAAATATGTATTTTACGATGTCGTAGCCTCATTGTGATAAAACGACACAGAATTTACATGAAAATTCAGTAATGAATGATTTTCCAGAGATTCTTAATTATTTAAACGAAACGCTTTTCCTCATCTACGATAAGCCCAGAAATATTTAGTATAATTTGTTCTACAACACAAGTACATGTAACTAAGCGATTCCGACCGGACCACGGTCCGTGAACATAATCGTAAAATCACTTGATGAAAGCTTTGCCCGAACATATCCAAGCTCGCAACGAAATCAATAGACTATTCCAATGTGATTCTCGTTCAGCTAAAGCAGCTCTTTATTTATATTACTTTATTTGTTTGTAACTTCACATAAAAGCAAATATTACCTATACATAAACTTCTTTCGACACCGAGTTGCGAGCCTGTCGGGTTTTAACCGACTTCGAAAAGGAGGAGGTTCTATGTTCGGCTCAATGTAATTTTTTTTTTTATCAAAGTTCGCCGATATCTCGGTCGATTGTTAACCGATTTAGATTTTTTTTTTTATTGAAAGCTTATGCTTCCAAGTTGGTCCCATTGAAATATTGTTATGATCTGATCATGAACTTCGAAGATATGCAACATAATTCCTCATAGGATTACAGCAGAACTGTCGTAACAAGTAAAATTGCTTTGTTTATACGTGTAGTCGATGACTGACTGAAAGAAAAGGGGGGAGGGGATGTATCGAACTGATCTGATGATGGAGCCAGAAGGTATATTAATGTAATCTAACCGTGTTTGGGATTATTATAACCATTATGAGATGTACTATAAGGTATTTAAGTTTGGCTGAGGGGTACTTTTTACGTATTGTACGTTTTGGGAACACTTTCAGTCTACAGCGGAATTTCTTGCCGGAGTCGTGTGTTTCCTGATAGCTATAACCTAAGGGTCTCTAAGCCTTTATCTTTAAGAGTGAATAGGTTACTTCTAGGCAAGCGTGCTCAATCGTCGGCCACATCATCGCTTACCATTACCACCAGGTGAGATAGTGGAAAACATATATATATATATATATAACATATATATATATGCATCGTAAAGCTACGAGAATGCATAGCTATATATTCTCAGTTGTTCGACACACGATGGATTAGTGAAGAATTTGTCCTGCATAAAATGTCGTACGCGCCTATTGAATGCACAAAACATATCATTCATTAATGTCACATTACGAAAATGGATAAATGCAGCAGCATCATATAAATGTCCAGAGTGACAGCACTTACTTGAGTTGTGCAGTCAGATCACGCAGACGGCATGATATGCTCGCGGACTGTATTTCTGTATCTTCGCTTATAAAATAACGCTGAGAGACAATGCCGATGAGTAAACGGTTGGGTCACGTATGTGCTTAAGAGGTCCTTTATTCGAAGCGTGCGCGAAATATTGAAAATCATTTCTAACATATCAATAGTTTATATTTTGATATAAGTAGAGAAAGTTTGTCATTGTGATTGAGGCGGCATTCATCCGAGCCTTCGCAAGGGTGTTATGGAACCGAGGACTGCACTGACAAATTTGCTCGTGTAACAAACGACGTTTTTCAATTACACATGTGAAGACATAAATAAACGGGGGTTAACGCGCAACACGTGGTGGTTGACGCGCAACTCGTGGTGGTTGACGCGCGCCCAGCCTAATACGGTAAATGTAAAAAAAATTATGACGGGAGGCGAGCACGTGCATTTTTTCGCGCTATAATAAAATGCGAATAAAAGACAATTGAATCCCTAAGACTGGTGGGATAAGTGCGGGTTTTCGAGAAAGTGAATTGAAAAATATTTTTCATTATCACAGAATAATAAATACCTATGTTCCAATATAATGTTTGCTCCAGAATGTAATGCAACAGGAGATACCGGTTTTTGCTCGTTCGGCTCCCCGGCGTCTAGCGAAGATACGATAGTCAATGGACTGAAAATGTTTTGCATGGAATTGATTAACCCTGTGGCCTCGGCGCCTTTGAAATCTCCTGCTATCTTTTTGTTAAGCTTTACTTTTATGGTAAAATATTTTATTTCCTTGGAATTTTACTACCATGTTTACACTTAGGTTTATTTTTTTACTCATTCCATTCCAGATAAGTTTATGAGTTTTTCAGCCTTGTCTGCTGTCTTGAAAAATACCTTTCCCGTAATGTGGTCGTCCATGACCTGCACGAGCACATTCCATATTCCAAACTGCTGATGTGACAGATAGTTATTTGCTATGCTAATTCGATCAGATAAAGAATGCTCCTGTTTTGCAAATGTCAAGTCGTATGATACAAGGGGCGTTCTCACGGTAGCTCTTGGGAGAAGAACAGAGAAAGCCTTATCTCATGTATCGGAGCGCGAACAATGTGAAGAGCGTGTCGATGCTTATCACAGCCAGCCTATCTGGCTGTAGTGCATTCGACTTTCACTTGCGACGCCGCCACGCTGCCGTGTCGTTCCTAACACCACTTGTTTGTGCCCATCTGTCTTGTTAGTGTTGACGGAAACTGTGACGAACTGGTGTTTCAGCACGAATCTTTGATTTTTTTGCCTTTTCGAGTCGACATAAGTACTATCGAAGACACTTCCGCCTGACCACCGCTAAGTTTATACTTCAAAGGGTTTGACGCCACGCCGCAGGATACAAGCGAAAATTTTTTAAGTGATCAGGCAGAAATGGGGTTTGGTTTGACGCCGCGCCGCAGGATAGGTACAAGCCAAATTTTTTTAAGTGATCAGGCAGAAATGACCGCGATGGTACCTAGTACCTACAACATTGTTTGCCTCAAAATATGTAAAGTGCGTCACTACAGCGGCAGACGGAACAGCGTTTTTAGCGTTTAATATTCAATAACACATCCATACACGTCCATTGTGTCGGTATGGATTATGGGTGTTAGGGGACGCCGCGCCGCGCGCCGGTTGCGTCGCTCGCGCATGTTAAAGCGAGCCTGTCGTGATTTAGTGCAGGGCCGGCGCGTACGCAGCCCACGGGCCTAATTACAAAGTGTAATGAGGCGACGACTACGCCCGCGCTCGCGTCCGCCCGCGACTGCGCTCACGCCGCCCGACAGACAATAACTAACTTGTTGAGGTGACAATACCGACCACGCCTCTTCTAGTTTAACATCGTTTTTCTCCATAATATTTTTGAGAAATGACTTTCATAAATTAGCATGGCAGAGCATAACCAGCCTTTTAATGTTCCCACTGCTGGGACTCAGCCCTCCACTCTCGGAGCGGAATGGGCCGTAATCCACCACGCGGGCCTAGTGCGGTCTGGTGAATGTCACATAACTTCGAATTTTTGGTTCCAGGACATGCCGGTTTCCTCACGATGTTTTCCTTTACCGTTTTTAGGGCAGTGATGATGAAATAAATTACACTAAGTAATGCGCCTGGCTTGGTTTGAACCCGCGGCCTACAACTCGTAAGTCGGTTCCGTTACCAGTCGGCCACCACTGCACTTGTTCATAAATTAAAATAAAACTTAAAGTATAAAGTTAAAGTCAAGAGTCATAAAACCACCGCAAAAAATAACTGTTTCATACTTTCATGAAAGGGTTAAAGTGTATAAACACGCAATAAACACAACGCACGCATAAAACTCCTGGACATAAAATCTGTACAAATTAAGGTTCTAGTGCAGGAGTAAACATTTCAAGACTATAAAAAATCCACTAACCACTGTTTATCGATACGTAATGTTGCGTCTAAATTTGGCTAAGAACCACCTTAATTTTCTATCCTTATCTTATCTAGAATCAAATCACGAACATCAGCTAGAATCACGAAAGCCATGTTCGAATTAATATTTTCATTACAACATTCAATAGATAGTTATCTGAGCATCAAAAAGCGAGCACTATTAGAGTATAACCCATTACATAATTACAGTGCGACGGGCGTTTTCATATTATGATTTACGCACGACTGGCCGCGGTCCGTTGCTACGCCTCAACTTTGGCAAAAACACTCGGCAATACCATTCCACTTAATTTTGCATCCGAATGTCGAACTAATCGCAAACGATTTTCGACTGCCATTTCTTTTGCACCATCTTTTTAGGGTTCCGAAAGTACAGTTGCCATCGCGGATCTTGAACGCTCGGCGTCAGAGTGGGGATCGCTTTGCGCATTCCATACATTGGCGAGCCAATCGTCTTCGTTGTTAGATACATGCAGCAACGCAGTGAACGAATGAGGAGTGACGTCCGTGACGCGATGGCGCGGCCAGCCAATCACTGACACTCCCCGACCCCGCGTCGCACTTCGCACCACTAAAGAGACCGAATATTTGACTTCTGCGCAAGTGGTCAAGATCCGTGATGGCAACTGTACTATGACTCCGCTTTCTGTCTGTCTCTCTGTCCGTGATGGTAAGACAGCTGATATTTTCACAGATGATGTATTTCTATTGCTGCTATAACAACAAAAACCAAAATACAGAATAAAATAAATATTTATGAAGGCTCCCATACAATAAACGCGATTTTTTGTCACTTTTCGCTACGGGTAGTTTTTTTATGCACAATCAAGTTTTTAACTTACACGCGAGCAAACTTACATTGTCATCAATATCCCATTTAACAATCAATCAAAAACAAAGTAAGATAACTATCGCCCGTCTGAGAGCAATTTGAACGAGCCAAGATCATACATCAAGTTATGTAAATCGCGATGTTTTTTACGTGACCAAATGTCGTCACGTCGTAAGTGATGGACATACAAAATTCTGTTCTATTAATCTCCATTGAATGGTATAAAATGCTTCGATCATCTGGACAAGCTACATGACACGTCCCGACGGCTGTTATTAATTTCTTTCAACAGTATCAATATGTTAATGAAATTACTGAACTCGTTACAGTGACAGCTTATGTTTTTAATTTAGAAAGAAAATTAATATCTTGAGCGCTTGGTCTTTTTGCCCGACTAGCTAGGTAAGGTTATGTTTTTCGCGTGTATCTTGTATGTATGTTTCTTTATAACCTAATGTCTTCCAAACGGCTGGATTTAGATTTGTCCTAAAAAGCTCGATTCGTCTCGAAAACCTTATGCTGACAAAAGGACTTATTGTTTGTGCTAAAATTGTAAATCGTTATTAATTTATTTTAGCCAGTAGAATAACAAACTAAGAAAATTAAAAGGAGATAGCAATATACCTATAGATCATGTTTCAATTTAATTATGAATAATAAATAATTCTGTAGTTGGGTCTTAGTTTGAACTTTGTGTTACTTCAGCTTGTTATTCTTCGTTATGTAAACCAATTTCCCTGAACATTTCGATCTCGTTAAGAAGTTCCGTTGTTTGTTCTATATCATAGGTTCCAAGTATGTTTGTTTTATTTTCATAGATTTTCCGAGGCGAGTCATTAAGTTTTTGCTTGAAGCCGTATTTGCAAATGCGGTTCCGGTACCGTTGTGTCAGAGACCACCGCACGCTTGTTGATTTTTCGCTCGAATTGATGTTTCGTTGCGTATACTGAACAGAACAATAGAACAAGTTTTTTAGGTGTCTTTGTTCGTACAGTTATGTAGATAGAAGATATTAACCAACGATACAATGAAGAAGGAGCTTTTTCTTCCAATGTCCTGTTATATGTCATATGCTCTTATAAATAATAGATTCTTCGAAAGGCGTGCTTGAACACGAGCACGCCGCGTGCTGCCTGTATCATTCCGAGCGGAAAGTTCAAGAAATCGAATACAGCGACATCACGTAAAACTAATTCGAACCGCCAATTTTCGTTCATCCTGTGAACAAAATTACTAAACGCGGATGTATTCGAAGATACGTTTTATTATTTTTCTTTTTCTCTCCAACGTTAGCTTATGCTTGAGTAGTTTCTGTATTTTCAGGGCTGAAATCATGAACTTGTAGTCTCATAAACTACCAGGAGACCAAAATCGTTACAGAGTAAAATTTTTGAGTCTATCTACAAAAAAAAAATGTTATTTATGTTTATTTTCCTTTTTTTTTAAATTTGTAGGTTATACCTCCCGCCTAGCCACATGCTGGCGTAGTAAAATCTACATAGACTTGTAACTCAGTTCGGCCGCTGTAAAGGCAACATACATATGTGCGGGTTCTTCGATGGCTTTCAATTTTAGTGTTTGTACGGTGCAGGCCATAGCCCACCTTTCGTCTTCCGTCATATTCTGTCATCTGTTCATGTAAAATTAGATTAGAATTGAAACACAAATAAAATTCTTTCTTTCTTTCTTTCTTAACCAAAAACCCGGTTAAATAGAAATGAATCGCGAACTCACAACATGCTAAATACGAAAACAAAAAATAACAAGCGAAAGAGTAATTGGCTGAAGGTACGGGGGAAGAAGGTTTTCCGCACGTCAAGATAAACTTGTTTGTACCTCCGTAATAACTTCCGATTAAAAATTTATCGAAACCGTAATCAGAATTGAACATACGAAATCAATCAAAAGTTCTGAACTTTCGGAATCGAATCTCCGTGACATTGGTCTGTAACATTTGCAGTGAACGATAAAACTGTGATCAATGAGCAAAAAAGTCGCAATCATACATATAAATAAGCTAAGATGCCATTTTATGACATTTGGTGGGTCTTCTTTTTAATAACCTCGGTAAATTGTCTATCAGTCTGTCTAAACCGTATTTCGCAGCTAGCAATAGATTCCGAGATAAAATATACCTATATAACATCACCGTTGAATACCCTTGATTTTTATATAATTCAACACTGCTTTTTTTGTGCTCAACTCCAAAAGTGATTTTGTCAAATAACGGCTGTATAGCTTCAGGACGGCAGTTTTGTTCCCGCCTTCGTGAAATATTATGAAGTTTCTACCACTGTTGATAGCTTTCGGTAATGAATATACATGCACGATCTGCAATTTAAAATGATATCGCCAACTTTTTGCGAATGCATCCAAATGATTTATTCCTTTCACAATCAGTTCCAGATCTGTTTTTGCAAATCAAAATCGAAAATCGAGTCCACTGCAGGTGCTAGATCTCTCCTCCTTGTTCTCGATATTAACTTATTTTTGTTATTTTGTTTCAGTTTCTGCCACTCAACCGCCACAGAGGCCTTGGATACCATTGACCCGACCGAACAGAACTCGTCCGACTTGTAAGTATTCTACCGTGTTTACCACACAATTAGTTTCCCAAAACAAATATTTACATTAAGAACATGAGTGTGCAGTTACTGTTCAAACATTAATTTTAACGATACCATCGAGCTTGTGCCTTTTTATTCGTCGTAGTAATACGATTCATAGCCAAGAACGGCGCGAGATTATTTAATAGTGATAACAAAAAGCTTAGCAACAAGTTCGTCATTAATAAAGTGTCATAGTGGCACGTATGGGCGAGGCGCATGCGGCCCGTCTCATAAATAATCAACCGGAGCCCGCCCTACCATTGCAACGGTAATGTTTCCACCCGTGGGAGACCCCCACGGATACTAGTTTGGTCCTGGTTCGATCCCAACTTGTAGTCTTTCATCCAATACAGTTACACAGTTAACGTTGCATGACATTTGAATAATTCCGAGAGGTGGTGCTTCCTCGTCTGCGATAGATTTATCTTGCCGTTTCACTAATCAAGTGCGACCCTTAGGCCTTCCATATTGCTGTAGAAATGTCCTATCTAAACCTTGCTATCTCTATTAACTGGAGATTATAAATGGAGTGTTATTATAACATAATAAATTGCGAGAATATAAAATTATTCTACCCTTAAAACAAATGTGTCACTATACAAAAAAGATGATTTTTCAGCAGTCAAAAAGTTTTCAGTTTACCTACTTATTTATTCGATAACAAGTTGCGAATCAATTACCGAGGAACATTAATAATTGGAACAAAGACTTTGACAATTAGAGAATGGGTTGTGATAATCAGATTGAAAATTAAAAGGTTTACCAAAGAACGGCAATTAACAACACAAGAATAATGCCACATTTGTTTTAAAGGTGCGATATTATGTATTTAGGTCTCTATTAAAAAAAAGCTTATACTCAAAGTACACCCACTATTTTATTAATATCTATTCCTACTTGTCCAACAACATTACCCATGTGCTAGGCAAGATGCAATGTGATTATATCACGATGATCTGTCGAGGATCGAGATAAACACACTCAATAGAAAATCTTTATTGAATGCGCCTGTAAAGCATAGATTTTCTTACGTTTCCTCGCAAAGCAGTTTATGGAGTTCTCTGAAATTTATTTTAGCTTGCAGTTCTAAGTAACAAGTAATCGTGAAGAGTGTGCCGGTGGAGTTAGATCCCGTCACGCGTTCTTGGCCGGCACTCATGCCGCTTCCCGAGTTCCCGACGCACGATGCGCGTACCCAATTTACATAAATCAAAGCGGACGCTCGAGCCTAGCAGGCGCTCGAACACCTTACGCCTATTGGCAAATAATAATTAATATCGTTGCACATTCCACATTCCTGATTTGTTCAAATACTTGCAACAACTGCGTGGTTATGGACTTTTGCCTCATTGCGTAAATCACGCCAGCCATCCATGTCGCTGGACAATTATACAACGACATTACGCATTCAACCTTCTTGTTACATGGCGACTATCATATACCACTCGTATTTACTTAAGAGTCAATCAACCGTAAATAGGAAGCAATCTACAATACACCTAGAAACCGATTCAGTCGATCGCGCTTAGTCGCTCTCATGGTCAGATTGCACGGGAAGAGAGGAAATGCCCTTCGTCTCGCCATTCGCGGATAAACAATGCACAATGAGAGACATTGGCTGCGACCTCCTCGCATCCGTGAACCCGCGGATCGCGCGAATTTTATATTAAAACTGGATATCTTACTCTCTTCAGACAGAGAATAAATCACATGGAGACGTAAACAAGCCTCGTAGACGACAGCCAACAAACCTTGAGACTCCTTCGTTCCTATAAATGCGACGTATAAAAATCAATTGATGGCTGCGAGGTATATTGCTCCAAGATTGTGTGACAAAATAAATTCCTACATAGCTTGTTTACAATCGGCACAAAGTAAGGTCTCTTTTGTTCACGAGTCTTTTTTCTTCCAAGTTTTAAGTTTTCAACATTTGTTTTCTTAAACTTGATCGGTGACCTTTCTAAGTCAGCTTATGTAAAAATTCATGAAACAATGGACGTTTACAACACTTGAATAAATAATTCGTATGTCTGTCGTGATACAGAATACCCACGTAATGGCATCGCCAATAAACAGACGGCTGTGCGCCTCCCCCCATTATATTCAGATGAGACCCGATCGCTAACTGGTTTATTTCGTTTTTTTGTTGCCGACATAAACACTGGAGTGAGATGTTCTGATCGACACTACATCGCAACGTAATAACTGTTCACACCATCTCCCAGTTCTTAAATCATACGCGTTTCTCAGACTGCGAGGCTAGCTAGCCGTTACCCCTACTTGTTTGATTAATGTGTTTTCTTGATTTAGCGAATGCATCTTTGCTCTCTACACCTGTCAGCAATTCTAAGAGAAATCTCTGACTCTCAACACATTCGATTTGATGCATGGCGTCTAACCCAACTAGAGACCTTCAGGCAATTTGTCATTTTCACTAGTATAATATTCGAGAAAGTTCTAATCATTGGATATCAGTAATTGCATTAAATAGTGCTAATAACTGCTGTCATTCATTGTGCAGATATCATTAGCTTTGTTTACTGCCTTCATTGTTATGTCTTTAATCAAAGAAGTCTATTCACTAATGATTAAATCATTATCGAGCTACCTGTCAGAAAGTACAATTGGCTTTGTAAATAAAGAGCTAGGTGCAACAGAAGGACGCTCCCATGGAATTGTTGCCAGATGTCGATATTGTCAAGTTCGACTCAATGATTTGACGCAGTTGTAAACTTTCATATGCAAATGAATGTGGACTCAATTGTAATGGCTCACCTTTTTGAATTTACTCATTCCTTTGTCCTTATTTAACTTTGCTTCATTAATTACTGTAATTAATATTCTGTTAATAATTTTAAACACACTACTGATATAGCAATTAATCACAATTAAAACTTTACCATTAGTTGGAGCTGTATTCGCTGAAATTAAATTATAAATTGAGCGAAATCGCATGATTCGCTCCCATTACCTGAAGGTGAAATCCATGAAGCAGTGCGGTCGGCAACACGTACCCATGTTACGTCTCAACTCCCACTAACAACATCTTGTTAGCACCTATTGAGACTTCTTACGTCATATTGTCGATCACACCGCGCTCTGACCGAACGTGATCTAATGAGTTCTTTACAACGCCAATCCAAATGGAAATCTTTGCATACTTAAATCGGCTTTAATGAACCGTGATCACTGCGCAAAAAAGCATGTGTTGATTTCTCACGAATCGTATTGATATTAGATATCATCACGCGTGCAAGACTATAACCGACCACGTTAACGGTACCCATTGCTTCCAAAGATTTGACAGCTCCGAACTCGAGCGTATACAATAATGTATGATCTGTGTGCTCGTGTAGGCATTAACGCTGTACACGATAAACATTACGTTGTTCAGGATAAACGTGTAAAAGCGAAGTGTTGCGGGAGTACGCGAGCGGTGCAAATACCCAGCGGGTCGTCGTGACATGCCTCACTAGTCGGCCGACTTCCGTCGCCACGCCTTTTCCTTTTTACTTTTATATTATTTACTACACGCACTAGTAAGTTTGCTTTACAATACGTATACCTACATGACATCTTTGATATGCCCACGCTTAGGCGCTAAAACCATAACGTACAGCGCACAATGGTCGTAGCTATCAGGAATATTGTAACCACACGCAGTTAGTGTCACCTTCTCCCATTGTTTGTGCTTCGTTCACGTACTATTTCATCATCGTCGTCGATTTATTTGAAATGAAGACACGCGTCCACATGTTCGACAACATTACCATTTATTATTGTGTTGGTGTGGAGCTTTCGTTTCGTCCGTAGTTCCTTAAACAACGAGCGATTATCGATGCGTGTATTGTTTCGCGACATTTGGCATGTGCGCCGCGTCTCGCGCGTTCGCATCGGGCATACAATGGACGTATTTGAAGCACGTGCTGCGGCCGTATTGATCGCCGCCGAGTGTCGCCAGGTGACTTTGACTTTGTGTCGATTAGCATGAACGCGAGCGCAGCGCGCGATCCTTATCAATTTGTCCGGACTACGGCTTCGCAGACGATCTTGGCGCATTGTCTTGTCCTTCCAGCTGTCGTGTGCCCGTCACCGCCGCTTTGTCTTACAACCTCCACTCCCGGTTCTTTGTCCGTTGATTGACTGAGACCGGCTCGATTAAATCTAGATAATTGCATCGCCAAGGTCTTCCACGAAGTTGACATTTAGACGAGCGGCCCTCATCGTCCTGCGCAGCGCGCCTTTTGATTCGCGTAATGAGACGGGTGCGAGCGCGCCGCGTCCGCATAAATCTGAGATAATGGCGTGGAGCGTGAGAGAGCACGGTCGTGCCACCTTAGTTTACGTAATAAGTGGATACGTTGAAATGAATCCGTCGCTGTTAGCTCGCGGAACGCTTATGATGCCCAATTTCCTTGTTCCAACCTTCCAACCAGGTTGAATGAGAACATTTCCGTTTTACATAAATGTCTCTATTGTGTAGAATAGCTTCATTACATATGTATGAGAGTTCTAGCCAATTTGTCGTACGCATAGATCGTACGTCTCAGATCAGTGTCTAAAGTATATTCAAAAAAATCTGGGAATTAGGCTATTTTCAATCTGTGACCTAAAACAACAAGCGTTAAGAATAATCGAGCGTGGCCGGAGCATCGGCCGCCGCGGCCTCCGGTGAGATATGATTAGAAAAAGCAAAGCCATTGTGTCGCGTGCCTGCCGCATGTGGAGCGTAATACGAGCCTCATTTTAATTGGAACATTTTTTATCTGTCACGCGAGTTGTGCGGACACTGGTAACTAAGTGTCGGACGCTGCTAATTGGCGGTGATGCTCACCCAACATGGTGTCGTGAGATAAACGACGCGGCTGCACTGACGGTGAAAGAATTACAACTTATTCAGAAGCGTCTTCACGTTCCGTGTTTATGTGGAGATGCTGCCGTACCTAAGCATCATCAAAGTGACGCGATATATGGTTGAGTCTAAAATTAGGACAGCTCTCTGTAAAAACCGTAACTTATAGAGAAAACTACATTACACCGACGTAGATCACGCCTTATTTGTAGATAGGGGTCGCGTGGCGTGGATCTAATGTAGCTCTGCAAGTCTAGTTGCCATATAAAATGTATAGAGAGACGCGCTCAGAACGACATACGTTGACCACGTGTGTCCCGTTCTTAAGTTAACTTTTATCTCTTCCAGACATCAGCCTAGATTACAGCCGTAGCTTTACTGCTTAAAATTATACATCATTTTGTACTCTCGATAATAACGCTCGCTCAATTTTCAAACATGTCATCTCGCTTGGCGGCTGTCGTCACATCCTACACTTTAATTATTTGGATTATAAGTATGACGTTCTAAACGTGCAATTGGCGAGTGCGCCACTTATGTCCTCAGACAAATTAGGCCCTTTCAAGACACTAAATAAGTCTCTTGACAGATTCTCTACCATCATAATAATCACCATAGAAAATAATGTGTTTCGTTGTGTTTCGTTGACAGGTATATTCACAGTGATGTGTTACAACGTGTTATGTGACAAGTACGCCACGCGACAGATGTACGGCTACTGCCCCAGCTGGGCGCTCGAATGGGACTACCGGAAGAAGGGCATCCTCGATGAGATCAGACATTATTCCGCAGACATCATCAGCTTACAGGTTAGTACCAGTAGTATATTAGAACTGTAACTGTAAAGGAGCGATACACCTGCTTAAATAGGACTGACTACGCATGGTAGAACTGCCGTGCTGTGCGTCAGCGTCGTTGCCCCAAACTAGAAATTATCTCTGTATCGTGAGTATGTTCAAACATGTAAACTCACATACACAAGACAGCTAGAACCGAAACACCTCATCTTAAAGCCATTCAAATATTTGTTCCGTGCGGAAATTGAACACGCAGCGTAGCAGCAGCAGTCGATCGCTCAACCAAAGCGCCAACCGTGCCGTTAACACTCGGCCAATATTGCTGTTTACTTACCAAATTCTCCGAGGACCTGATAGGACAGCTGGAACATAGGCCTGGCCATTTTTATTTGACGGGGGACTATGTCCAGCGATACAGTGAGTGGATAGCAAAAATTCTATTAGGCTAGTTGGAAATTATTGTCGGCTTTTAACCCCTGAGACCACAAGCATTTAAATAGGTATAAATACGGATATATTTATCCGTATTTATACCTATTTAAATGCTTGTGGGAAATAAGCATGCTTATTTTCGAAATTTACCGACTACTTTATGAAGAAATTCTTACTTACATTCTTAGGTACATAAGCAATAAATAAACTTCAAAATTTTAATAATCTACGTGGACTTTAAATAATATTAGCGTTCAACCAACTGCCCGCGCAACACCCGCGTTCGCGCGAACGCCGGCGTTCGCTTGGGGTTTGATAACCTATTCATCTAATTCTACACTATAACATTATAAGGAGGTATTGTTTAATTTTTTTCACCAATAGAAAGCTGCTTTATTCCTGAGTGACATAGTCGTCGGAATCCTATATCCAACAGTGGACATCTTTCGACTAAAATTATGACATACTCATAGGCTATATTTTAGGTACGCAGGCGAAGCTGCGGGCAAAAGTAGTAATACTAGTACTACAATTAATTTGTTACAATCAAGAAGTAATTTAATTAGATTATCGTTGTTCCTTGCTGGATGTTAGTTCCTAAGCAACACACACCGTCCTTCGTGTTCTTTCTACTTTTATTTGGTCTCCGACCACCTTAAGCTAACGAATTTCTAATTTTGTACAGGAAGTGGAAACAGACCAGTTCTACAACTTCTTCCTGCCCGAGCTGAAGCAGGATGGGTACGACGGCATCTTCTCGCCGAAGTCGCGCGCCAAGACCATGGGCGAGTCGGAGAGGAAGTACGTCGACGGGTGCGCCATCTTCTTCAGATCTGCTAAGTAAGTACACTGTATTTATATTATTTTTTAAAGATTTTATAAAGGAATAGGTATCTCATCATTCCATCTTTGGAAGCATCTTCTTCTCTTTTTTCTTCACTCCGAAATGCGATCCAATCATCCGATTTGATCTTGATGGTGCGTTTGGATTCCACAATGCAGCGTATTCAGTGTGTGTGTTAAGTGCGAGTTGTTTTTACGTTAGCGCGATCGACACGGTTACCGCGTTTAGCTGTCTGATTAGAGCTTGGAACGGGCCAATCAGCGAGCCGAACGTTGTAAACGTGTCGATCGAGTTAACGAAAAACAAATTTTGCACTAGGGTCTGCTCTGCAGGTCGGGTCGAATGATGCTGCGTGTAGAAATACTTAGTTAGGACAAGAGCAGATCGGAAGACAGTGGATCATTAGATCGGTGGTCAGGGAAATTATATCATGTTATGGCGTGGTTTTGAACCCGTGGATTGTTTTAAATGTAATAAAAATAAGATAAAGTCTATGAACCAGCCCCTTTTTATCCTCATAAGGCCTAACAACCTAATTTAATGACTAAATTATTTAGACATTCCGGCACAAGATACCGAGGCGTACCATTTTCGGTACACTGGGGCCTGAGAAGTTAAAATCATAATACTGCAACAGCGACCTAAAATTATGACATTATAGTTAAATGGTTTAAACCATCTCAGGAAAATATTTAGCAAGAACATATTGTTGAAAAATATTTTTGCGTGAAATAGATAACTAGAGGTACCTATAGAAAATACCGCTTAACAAGATTTAGATTTAGTTGAAAGCATTAGGTATGTTCGAACACATTTTACTACACTAAAGTCTTTTTCTTTTTTATTATTGATAGGCTCGCGTTTGACCGTCATCTCACTTGATAGTAAGCGATGATGTGGTCGACGATGGAGCAAGCTTGCCTAGAAGTAACCTATTCACTGTTAACGTAATGTGCAGCGACTTAAATTTAGGTAGGGTTTTACGAGGTTAAATTAGTTCATCAAAACAGTCGCGCAAAGTGATTAATGCAACTGCTGAACGTTTTAAAATTCTCTATCAAAAACATTTCCCTCAAGTTATATCCTTACAACTAAGTTATATTGTAATCCTATAGTAAACACATATGTCAAAAGCTCTGTGTGTTTTTTTCTGTAACACGCTTACGTCAAGTGAAGTGAAGTAAAAAACTTTTCAATATAAAACTAAATAATGTGTATGAGCTCTTAGATTTATCTTCATAACAGCGACGATGTCGATACGCCCCCACGAGACATACGCATAGGTAGGGTTGCCATTTCTAAAATCTAGCAAGGATAAAAGGCGTAAAAATCCCCCCATTTTTTGTTACATGGACAATCATCAAATGACTTCTCCATCTTGAAAGGGAGTGTCAGATTTTTTTATACCCGAACTACGATTTAGACTCCACCCTGACGCTCCCAGGACGCCCTTTACGTAGAGCGTAAACGTGACTTGTGTCAGATACAAGCTACCAAAGAATATTTATTTCTATAGAACCAGTATGCCCTTCCCTGTGCATACGTTAACAATTTTGGGTCCAGTTTCTTCCACTTAACACATACATACTCATGATGATAAAGTGTTCAGTGTCGGTAACTGAAAACTAAAAGTGTCTAAGTGACAAATCCGGGGAACACCGGACGGACGGCAACCCTACCCATAGGTTATAAGTCAACACCCGCTTACTGGGTAAGAAAAAAAATATGAAAAACTTTCATGACTTCATTCCTTCGCGGCGTTTATAAAATGTGTTAATACAGTCCGAGATATTTATTTTATGACCTGGTTAAATGTCACTTGCAAGTCATATAACGACAAGGTACATTCTTCTGTGACAGTCCAGTTGTATTTTGAACCTTATTGAGAAATTGTTGTTGTTGTCAATAATTGAAGGGTACAGGCAAAAAATGGGGATTGTTCTAATGAACTGATTTTGAGAAAAACCCATTTAAAGTTTAGATAGTATTTTATTTTTATTCTGATCGTTTTTGAAGTACCTAATGTAGTTTTAGTAACACATGTTGATTTTTTCTGATAAAGGAATTTAATAAAACTTATAATTAATTATAATTAGATATACTACCAGTGCAAACTGAAATAAAAATAAATACATACCTACCCTTTCATTATATTTGAATTTATAATTGGAGTTTTAATTAATCGCCACCAATTAAAGTATTATTTATTTATCTTTATAAACACAAACACTTAAAAAAAGGAAAAAAACAAATACGTATATAAGAGCAAAAAGATGAATGGCTTCTGGAATCACTGAACTATAATAGCGTTGTGTATTTTAAGGTGATAATTAAAAAGGTCATTAAAAAACGTATAGCTTGTAAAGAAATTTTAACTTTGTCCTGTATGACATAGAGTTGGTTGTTCCAAAATAATTCTGTAATCAAATATAATTTCGCTGATTTGTTGTTTTTCAAGAGGTTTATGTCATCTTTACAGGTTTGCCTTAGTGAAGGAACATCTTATTGAGTTCAACCAACTGGCGATGGCTAACAGCGAAGGATCAGATAATATGTTAAATCGTGTCATGCCGAAGGACAATATAGGGCTAGCCGCCCTTATCAAGACGAAGGAGGCGGCATGGGAAAATGGTGAGTACATAATTGTAGCATGCACTTTAGTGCGTGTGGCTCGGAAAGCAGCGGTGACAAGGTGATGCCAAGTCTTGATATTGGTGCGCCTCCGTAGTTTTGTATGCATAAAGTATTGAGTAAATAATACTTTTTTATTTAAGCTTTTTATTCTTTTGACGAATTTATGATGTAATTTAATTTATCTTTGACGATTGAATATTAATTTGGACTGAATATTATTGACTTTTGTTTTGACTTACTTTTATTTTAATTTGTGATTTTGACTTCTGTTTATTGGTTTGTTTATTTTGTATTTTCTTTTTTTTACATTCTTTATCGTTTGACATTAAGTATATTTAATCATTTGTTGACTAAGTATAATGTAAGACTCTGTATTTGACTTGTAAAAATCCCTTACCAATAAATTACTAGGCGAAAGAAGATGCGTGGATTGTGTGAGGAGTGATATGAAAGAACAACTGAAAAAAAAAAAAAACATTTTGCCCCGACCCCGAGTAACACGAGACAAGGGTAGGAAGAAAACAACTTTTCTGTCTGAGACAGGGCTTTAGAAAGTTATTTCTAGAGGAATACTGAGAAGTTTTAAAATGTTTATAAGAACCACTTAGAACTTCTGGCTGTTTACACTAACACGTTCCAATGTACATTAACTGTAATAAAAAAAAACACCAACTCATTTATGTTCAAGTTTGAAGCGATAAATAAAATAGCAAACCGTTCCCATTAAAAATTCAAAGGATGAAGCACCCACCTAATTCCCAAATTCTTAACATTAAATAAAGTATGAGCGGACGCTTACGCTCTTAGCCGTTAATTGAGCCGCTGACGCAAACGTTGTAATTTAAATATGAATTTATAAGGCCTCTTTCGCCACTCATCCTCATAAATTTATAACGCCACTGCGGCGCTGCCCTGCGGAAGCGAACCAACAAAAAACTTAAGTAACAGGCGAAATTTCAACGTCATCGCATTATTTTGGTACCTACTTCCTTTTCCGTCCGACCTCGTCAAGTCATCGCTCGTTTCGTAGCCCAAAAACTATGCACACAATTCAGATCACACAAAAAAAAAATCTTAGTTTTTGCAAAAAATATTTGTAGAAGCTTCGACCGTCTCGAATTTCTAAAAGTATTCGATAAAAACCGTGTCGGTTTTTTCTGTCATTCTGTCTCGTAATTATCAGGTACCTATTAACCTAAAAACTGCAATCGATTTCTTAGTACTTTCTCTGCACGCGAAACACGTACGTGCACTGGCCAATAAGAATAAAATACCAAGTTGTATTTGTTTATAAAGATTTTACTGTCGTGGAATAAAATACCAATAAAAACTCCTATCGTATGAATCCTTATTATAATTATATTATCTCTTTATATATCTAAGAATCAATTGTAAGTAAATTTCATTTATAAATATTTTGCCCCAAAATACAATCGTAATCCATCTGCAAGCTAAGTTACTGATGGTTAGAGCTCCAGACATAGGAGCCTCCTCACAATGCGAGTCAATTTATTATTATCATTATTATATAGATACTTTATAATAGGTAGATCTTAAATTAACACAGAACAAATAATTATCCTCATACTAGTGCTCAAATGACAACTTACCTTCTTTTGCGTAGATTTTTTTCCCTGTATATCATGGCAAGTCAATTAACATTCGATTAAAAGAAATTAACATCCCTACAAAATATCGAAAAGCCATTCTTGCCATGGGAGGACAGAAAGTCAGTAAAATTGGCAAAATGCTGCATAGACTGATTGAATGTCAAGAGTTCGAGAAAAAGTGTGACTTCGTCCTCGCGTAGTTTATACAACTGCCGGCAAATTGCAATCAAGATAGCACATGAGCTTAAGGTGGCATTTTTTCCAGTCAAACTCCAGTGGCTGTGTGTTAATTCTTCTCAAATTGATTCCTGGTAGCCAGATTCGATGTAGTTTTGTATGTCTGTACATCTGGACAATCTGTGGAATCATTGATCAAAACAGAAGCGATCTCGGTAAATTGGAGTTTTTATTGTAGTATTGACTACTCCAGCGAAGCTCACCGAGAACGCTGACTCGACAGATTTGCTGCCAAAAACATACATCCGTATTCCAATGGAACCAACTCAAAGTGACTGTAAAAACTAAATCTATATCAATAAAAAGAGAAATCAACTGACTGACATATCGACACGGCTTCTACTACTACGACGATGTTTACGACGTTGGTGGGCACTAAGAAAGGATTTTCCAAAATTCACCCCCTGAGAGGATGAAATGGGGTCCAAAGTTAGTATAAAGAAACCCACTATCACGCGGGTGAAGTGAAGCTGGCAAAAGGTAGTACTTTCTAAACGTGACATTGGCTAAATGCGCAAACCGTATGAAGAAAAGACAAAAAAAATAAAATAAACTGCAGGCAATATATCAAATGCCTTCCTGAGTAAGTTTAGATAAAAGTGCACTAAGTAGAGGCAGGTCGACTATCGACTCTGCCAACATTTATACTTTCCTTTGATCGACTGTTACTTACACAAGTCGATAAGCTGCTAAGGCTGAGCGCAGTCTTGAGTCACGACAATTTTAAGACGTATTTTTACTTTACAAAAAATATGATGGCGCGCAAACTTTAAACAAAGACAAAATTGTCTAATATCTACGAGTACTGCACAGAGACAAGTCTATCTATTTTGACTAACGAATGTCAGCTTCCATTTTGTATGTATGCGGACGCGAACATCAACGACAAAACAGTCTAGCTAGCGACGTACCTTCTCGTCAGACCGTACAGAACTTCAGCGAGTAAATACGTCGCATTATGTTTACAGACGAAGAACTCGTAGAAAAATTATCATTTTGATACTAAAAAGGAATTGACGCAAACGGTTTACGCCGCGCCGCGTCGTAGTAAACAAAACAGTTTCGTTTTAGTTATGGAGCAGACTTGTTTAGGACAGGAAAGTTTGTCTTAAAACTGCCGTGACTCAAGTCTGCGCTCAGCCTAACGTTACGGGGATTATAGACTTGAGCGATACCATGATGTCATTCCTTGCTGAACTGGGGAAACACATTTCTATCGACCTGTTTTAAATGTCCACATATTTTTCCTGATTTGGTTAGTAATATTTTAAATAGTTTGACTGGTTTAGCAATCGTGCATCTCACGCTGCATATATGCAGGATTATGCGGGTTCAAACATACTAATATTATAAAAGCGAAATTTTGTGTGTATGTTTGTTACTTCTAGCTAAATTGATTGGGATAAAATTTGGTACACGGGTACACCATGTCAGGAAATAGCACATAGGACTTTTTATCCTTCGGGTATGTTCCCTTGAGACAATTTAACTTTTTTAATTTCGTGGGTGAAGCCGCTGGGAGAAGCTAGTCATGGATAAAGACCAAATAATAATGACGCGCGACTGACAGAAATATCTAAGACTAGAGACTGAAAGTAAGTTGCTCCATACAAACTTTGGACCACATTTCATCTTTCTTAGGTACTTAAACTTTTAGAAAAACCTTTCGAGCGAGCATTATTTTCTTAAAAAAATGCATTTATTTAGGTAAAATTTCAATTCCTAAATTAAGATTGTAAATTAATTTTCTAATTGGAGTGTGAAGGGTGTGCATAATTTCAGTTGGATTGTCCACTCTTATGATAGTGTGCACGCACCAACACGTACAAGTCTAGACCCACCATTACACGTTACATTTACTTTTACTTCCAGTTAAACATGAAAGTAAGATATTTGCTATTAACTAAAGTGCGTTCTAAAGTGCATGATTATCGACGCTGTCAGCCTCGTCGCTGCGGTCGGCGGCGTTTTTTTTTTAAACCCCCACGCTTAGAATTGCTTCTATATCATGGATGCGTCCACAAACATGTTAGTTCACATAAACAAGACACCTGGTTGTCACCTAGAACATCTAGCTATCTTTAAAGGTAGAACTACACTACTCACACGTGTGCCACACACGCCGTTCTGGGCCCGTTGTCTTCATATATTTTACTAGCTGTAACCGCGACTTCGTTCGCGTGGACTACAGGATTTTGATTTTTTTTTTTCTAAAATTAAAGTAGCCTATGTTACTCCTTATTACATTACCTACCTGCCAAAAAAAGTCCCGTCAAAATCGGTCCAGCCATTTCAGAGATTAGCCCGGACAAACAGACAGACAGACAGACAAAAAATTAAAAAAATGTTATTTTGGTGTATGTACCGTATATATATTCATATGCATGTAGCAAAAAGCAGTTATTTCAATATTACAAACACAGACACTCCAATTTTATTTCTATGTATAGATATGTAAAATTACACTTGATACACGCCACGCGGCGTCGTTCTACGTGCAAATCAGGCGTGTTATAAGAGTGAGTCGGTCTAATGTAATAATAATAATAATGTATTTCTAGCTTCATTCTGTCATCATATCATCTTCCTGCTCTTGTCTCATTTTATTTGGGGTTGGCACAACACGTTTTTTCTCGAATTCTTTTCAGTCACCCGTCACGCTATCACTAACTCCCTTTATCAATTAATAACCATTCAAATATTTCGCACCTTTAAAACAAAAGTGGCACTTTATTAAACTTGTGTTTTTTTTAAATTGCCATTTTTTGGTGAACCTTTAACTTTTCAATCTGATTATCACAACCCATTCTCTGATTGTTTGAGACTTTGTTCCAATTGTTAATGTACCTCGGTAATTGATTCGCAACTTGTTATCGAGTAAATAAGTAGGTCCACTGAAAACTTTATTACTGCTAAAAAATCATCTTTTTTGTATAGTGCAAGGGTGAGATTTCCGTGCGGGAGTCAAACTAGCGACACGCAGTGCAGTAGCCAATCATGTCCATATACCTCAGTTATTACTTTGTAACAGCGGACAGGGAGGAATTTAATGTACTGAATTTCTGAAGCCCTTTTACCTACCTCCCTACCTACCATCTCGAACCAATAGCTCTTGGCAATTTAAGAGCCATTGAGTTAAAAAGGTCCTACCGTAGTACAGTCCTTCAAAAAT
Organism: Mythimna albipuncta; assembly: GCA_929112965.1. Classification (NCBI taxonomy): domain Eukaryota; kingdom Metazoa; phylum Arthropoda; class Insecta; order Lepidoptera; family Noctuidae; genus Mythimna; species Mythimna albipuncta. The sequence goes on from OV815969.1 coordinate 19,336,941, forward strand.
CAGTTTTATGGAAAAAAATAATGTCTGGTCTGCACTTAAAATTTTAATTGTGTTATCTTGGCGAATAATCTCGAGATTTTATCGCACATTGTCATTTGGTCATAATCTCAAAATTTTACGCGAAATCACACAAAAAAAGTAACGCCTTATAATATCACCAGTGAAATTTTCCTCAAAATCGGTCTAACCGTTTCGGAGACAGCGTCGAACAAACAGACAGGCTGACAGACAAAAATTTTAAAAATTACATATTTGTTATAAGTGTCGAATCTATAAACTGTCAATACGGAATGGCCAAAAAAAAAATGTTTTTATATTACACTAAAATTTTATTTATTTAGTTTAGGCTGTGCTGAATGGTTTTTGTCTGTTACTGTAGTTATTAAAGTAAATTAAATAAAATGAGACATTTCAATTAAATTTTATTAATATGCGAGGTTGTGTGCTGCTAGTGAACACGTATACGTAAATTACTTTTAAGCACGAGTACCTCTAGCCAGTCAACATTTAATTAATTTCATCTGGTTAATCTGGGGTTGTAATTAAAATTTCAAGTTGCGTAAACTTGAGGTATGATTTACATAATCTGGTTAATTGTTACAAATCTACACTAATACAATAAAGAGGTAAAGCTTGTTTTTTTTTTTATTTTTTCGCTTGTATTAGATAATTTCTGGAAGTACTGGCCCGGTTGCTAAAAGGCTATATTTTGTAGGGTAGATCTCAGAAGTAAAACACCGTATTTGCTAAAAATCACACTTTATTTCTTATTGTCGTATATAGTACAATTTACAATATATTTAGCACTTATTGCGTTCGCACTCTTTAACTGCTCACGACTTAATGCCCTTCCGACGAACGCGAACGTTGTCGCCCCAACATCTTTAGACAATCCCTACTACTCGTTTTCACGGCGAGGGCGCCACTGCGACTCAAATAACAAACTATACTCATGACCTATTATTTCTAGAGATAATTAAGCGTCTTTAAATAATAACAATTGTACATAACGATCTATAATTATTATAAATAGGCTACAATATTACATCTGATAATTAATAAGCTAACAATTTTATGTATATGGCAAAAGCTAGTGTATGCATAAAGAGAGAACTACATTACACTGAAGCACACGTGTGGCCCGCACGCCTTATTTGTATGGTGTCGTGTGGCGTCGCGTAGCGTGGACCTAGTGTAGCTCTACAAGTCTAGTTGCCATATAAAATGTATGGAGACCGACGTGCCCAGATCGGCGTACGTGGCCAGCGTGTGCTCAATGTACTCTACCTTTAATGTCGGATGCAATAAAACCGACGTGTCATATTTAAACGATCATATTTTGAACTGTTACATGAATAAATGAAACTTAGTGTGACTCATCATCTTTACACCGTCTTCCCGTCCTTGTCCCATTTTATTTAGGGTCGGTGCAAAACGTTTTTTTCTTCCATTCAGTCGTCACGCTATCACTCCTTACATACCATAAATAACATCCCTTTTCTTTCAAATCACTTCTCACACAATCCATCCATCTTTGCTTTGGCCTTCCTCTCCCTCTGCATCCCTCCACACGTAAACTTATAACCCTTTTAGCAACATGCATTTCATCTCTCCTCTTTACATGACCATACCAAGACAAACGATTTCCTTTCAACTAACAAATATGACTATTATCAATAATTTCTAGCATAATTTCTGATCATATTCCTTTCCCTGTTGCAGGACTACCAACAGACTCATCAATGCTCGGCCAGCCTATCCTAGTCTGCACCGCTCACATCCACTGGGACCCGGAGTTCTGCGACGTTAAGCTCATTCAGACGATGATGCTGAGCAACGAGCTGCGCACGATCCTCGACGACTCCGCGCGCACGCTGCGTCTGGCGGGCCAGAGGGATAATGTCCAGTTATTGCTATGCGGAGACTTTAACTCGCTGCCTGATAGTGGTAAGTAATTTTACAAAAGACATGCCCATACGCATGTAGTGACATCTATGTCGTCACATAAGAATTTAACTATGAAATCCTGTACCGTAATTAGAGTTCTCCGCGCGATTTGAACATATAGAACAGCCCGAAGTCATCCTATAGGGTAATTGCCCAAACCAGACATAATAAAAGCTAAGCTGTTGTTGTTGTTCAGCTGTTAAGAAAGAGAGAAAAGTAATTTATTTGGTACTTGCAGCACAAGGCCCTAACACAGATAACACGAACCAAAAATAACAAGCAAAAAAAAAAGAATATAGTAGTGTGCTTCATGGCTGCACCAAAATAGGTCCAGGGTTAAGGTGTTGTTTCTAAAATTTTAAATACATAAATAAATAATAGCACCCGAAGGATCCTTCCTTTTCAACGGAGGTATGTGGGACTTTACACTCTGTTCCGCGTACCTCCAAACGCACAAAATGTTCTGAAAATACTTTATTGCGCGTATATCTAAGGTGTGGAATTCCCTGCAGAAGTCCTTTGTTTCCTGATAGCTATAACCCCCGGGTTAAACTCCCCTAGATTAGACTTTAAGTAGGGTTGCCATAAATCTCCAAGACCCCGTCAGGACTATTACAATCTGGTGTCCGCTCTTTTAAAAATTTTCTATTTATTGAAATACATTTAAAAAAATAATAAATTATTTTAATTTAGTATTTACTGTCTTCGTTGGTAAACAAGGGTAATAGCAAAGCAAATGCATCGCAAATTAAAAAATGTAAACTTTAAAACAAAACTATTTGGGATTATTATGTATTATTTATTAATTATAGGGGAATGACATAACAATTAATTAACAACATTGCTTTTATATTTAACGGATGATTTTATTTGGCCTTTTATAAATTTATAAAATTCTTCACAATTCATGTGAAGAATTAATTATACATTGAAGAATAACTTCCACGGTGTCGACTCCCAAGCGATTCCGTTCGTTTATTTCGACAATTTTTAAATAGCACTCGACTGTGTTAGTCGGGACATTTTATAGCTTGTCGGGATGTGGGGACACCTCTATTAATAACGGTGACATGTCCCGACGTATCGGGTAACCCTAACTTAAAGAGATCTTTAATTCAAGGTTGAATAGGTTAGTTCTAGGTAAACTTGTAAACGTGCTTCCTCCCCGACCGCATCGTGGCATCGATTACCATCAAATTCGATAGTGGTCAAATGCGAGCCAAAACTTTAAAAAGCGTGTGTGTATGTTTCGTTTCGTCTCGTTTCGTTCGTCATGCTCGGACGGTTCAGTGGATTTATATGAAATTTTGTACACATGAGTGGACCATGCTCTGGAATATGACATGGGATTTTTTATCCCGGGATTATGTTCCCGTAGGACAATTTTCTACTTGTACCGGGGCAGAACCTCCAACAGCAGTTAAGGCAGGTGCCAGATAAACGTGCAATAACGATCATTGACCCTTCTACATTAGTTGACATTCTTAATTTCAACAACAGAAAAAAAGACATAAACCTGATTTATATCGCCATGTAACGTGATTAGATATATGCCGTTGTCGACAATAGTACCATGAAGCGGGAATATTGCCCGAAGTATGAATATTGGTGGTAATATTGCCAGCAATATTCCCATATTGCCGGCAATGGCACATTTCTAATCGTGATCCTTTACATGATCTAGTAACGAAAAGCAATTGGACGCAGTTACACGAAAAGGATCCAATCCACACAAAGTCACTTTGGAGATATTGATGTTTGAAGTTTGGAAGATATTCCTTCATTGGTATTCATTTTAAAATTAATTGAACGTATGATGATGTGTGTGTGTCTGTGTGAATTAATAACACTTTTTTATTGTTAAAAGTATAGTCAAAGTTAGTATTGTATTTTGCAAGTTATATGTAAAATTCGTTATTTGTTTTTCGGGTACGCGGAGATATTAGGAAAAGGTCAATGTATTTTATTCCACGATTATCTGGCGCCTTCTGTAGTCATTAATAATAATGAAATAACTTTAAAAAAAGTGATGTGTCAAGCGAGTTTGAACCATAAATATGCAGCGCTATTTAATTTGAAAATTAAATTTAGAAAATTACTCGTTGCGATGAAATTATTAACACAAATTTAAAAAAAGCAAAATTTTGTTTTATAAATAGAATAGAATCCCAAAACAAAGTAGACAGATATATCGATCTGTTTTCTCCCAGTACGCTAGTAACTTAGCCACTTTATTCGACTGTTTGTCATTTACGAGTGTGCCCAAAACAAAGATCGGTCCGATATGGAGTTTACGACATTTGCTAAGCCCTCGATTACTAGATTGGACACAATATATGGCTGACTTTATAGGATTTGTAGGCCTACTAATCAATTGCTCAATTTTCTACTTAGTTCTTTTTAGCTTAAGCTTTTGTAACATAAAAACGATTTTTATGATTCATTTTACGGGTCATGAACTTTTTATTTTTATTGTTAAGTATTATGAGACTGTTGTGTTCCACTGTAGGGTTTTAAAGGTCGATCAGTAGCCCGATCCACCTTATGAAAACCGTAACGATATCGTAGCGATTCAGTCGTTTATTTAGACCATTTCCGTATTCACATCCATCAATCGAGTTTGAACGACACCGATTTTAAAGTCGTTTGAAATTCGTCGATTAAAAAAGTCGTCACGCCATCTCCTTTCCGTCTCACTACCTCCTGCTGTTCGGAATCCCGTCAGTGTTTTCTGCAACATGCGGCAGATATCGCCTGCCCAGTTCCATGTTAGTCTCGCACCTGAGTTGCCTATTAATGACTGTTATGAGATTAAATATTTGCATAACAGTCACAAGATTTCTTTATTTAAAAAGTTATCACAATAAGTGACGTCTACCCTTGATTGGCTGGTTTTTTTTTTATCTGATATAGAATAGTGCTTGACTGCGATCCCACAGTGATTAGCGTGATGGTAAGCAGTGACGCAATCGGTGATGGTGAGGCGCACTAGTTTATTAAGAGCCTATTCACTCTAGCCTTGATGATGCGGAATTCCGGATGGGAAGACCGCAGTGGTTGATGGACAGAATCTAATTCCTATAACACTGGTTTAATCCCTATTGATCTTGCTTATGATTAGAACTCAAAACATCAAGATGCAATTGAAGTAACAATTAGACACTGGACGACTTTCAAGGTAACTCGTCAACCGTTTAATTTAGGAGTGTGATGTCAATTGGGGTCAAACAAAACCGTCTGTGTCATGGTCCGATTTCAACCTCTAATTCTAGATAAAATATTACCATTCTTATTTTTCTGATACAAAGTGCATATAGGCAAGAGTGTGTCTAAATTGCAGACGAAACTGGTTTTAGTCGGATACCGGAAATCGCATATCCGGCCAACCTCGCAGCCGGATATCCAAAAATATCAGACATTAAGTTTTTTTTTCAGTTAGCATTAGTTCACAACTTATTGAATTGATTGCAAGAAAAGTTTTAGGTTATGAAAAGAAGTGCTATTGTTATTTAATTCTAGTTTACGGCCAAATAGTCGTCTACTACCTGGTATCCTGCCGGATAGTAAATATGATAGGCCGGATACCCGTTTCTTTTCTATTCTAAATCCATTATTGTATGCTTTTCCAGGTGTTGTAGAGTTCCTGTCATCGGGTCGCGTGTCCTCTGAGCACCGCGACTTCAAAGAGCTCGGCTACGCGGGCTCGTTGCGTCGCATGCCCGGCTCGGAGCACGAGTTCACGCACAACTTCAAGCTCGCCTCCGCCTACAGCGAGGACATCATGCCCTATACTAACTATACGTGAGTATACTGTTGATCCACAGTATGAAATACTTCGACAGGAAACTGAAGCATCATGAGAAACGAAAGTATTCGACATTTAATAGACAATGACAGTGTTAGCCGATGACGACGTGACGACGGTGATGATGACGTGATTAGGGACTAACAGTGTATTGGTAGCATGTTGAATTCTGAAAAAAACAAAGGTTGCTAAGTTTTGATGCCTCACTGCGTTCGGGACTTATATAATTAACTCCCGAGTGCTGCGAGGGAGTTACTCATAGTTATTTTACGTGACTTTGCGTTGTTAAACCTTAGTCACATAATTTAGTATTTGTTTGTTTACATGTTAGAAAAAACAAAATAACACATTCGCATTTTTGCCTTTCTAATGAAATCGTTTTTGGGCACATCGGTTGGGTGGACTCAAAGTCTATAATGGACATAAGTAGAAACATTTTTTACACATTTAAATGTTATTTATTGTTTATTTTCCATGTTAGCTAATGCTAGTGTAATGTAGAAAAAGTGTGTCTTTTGGACATAAGAACCAATTTATTATACTTATCGAAGCTGGTCTACCCAAGTACTTACGATTTTGTATTTTACTTACGGTTCAAAAGCTCCTTCTAGATACTCTGATTCTGGCTTAAATTCTTTTGTTCTCGGCTGAAGGAATTCAGAATAATTTACAGATTAAAACGTTTAAAAATGTAAATAAATAGTATAAACTAAATAAATATATTTTTTCTGCTTTTCAGGTTTGACTTCAAGGGTATAATCGACTACATATTCTATAGCAAGCAATCAATGACACCCCTCGGGCTGCTCGGGCCGCTGTCGCAGGACTGGTTCCGAGAGCACAAAGTCGTTGGATGTCCGCATCCGCACATACCTTCAGGTGAGATGCTGCTGACGAAAATAGTATAGTCTTTATAGCATGTTTTAATATGTTTGAATTTGTCAGCGCCTTTATCCGCTAGAGAGCGCTTGAAAATATTAAACCAATTAATACGTCTGCTTCGCTTCAATCGTCATCGCAACGCACCCACTTGCGGTTAGTCTTATAGGATACCGCAATAGAGTGTCAATTGTTTGTTCCTATCCCGCCGCATCGCTTCGCAATCGCTTTTGTGTCGAATCGCCTATGTAGGACACCGCGTAATACTTCGTGCTAAGGATCGCATCTGAATAGGCCCAGTAGGGCCGATTTGCTTGGGCTGCGGGGATGTCCGAAAGAGTTACCGTGGCCCTAGAAGGTAAAAGCATATAGGTGGATTTACCTTCTTCTTATTTAGTCAGTGAAAACCTGGCACTCGCCCTTGCTCCATCCAGAGTAGTATAAGTTATTCGATGATTTCCAACTAACATAACTGACTTTATAATAATGATTGACCTTATATCTTTCAGACCACTTCCCGCTGCTAGTGGAACTGGAGATGTCGCCGACCGCCAACGCGAACTCCAACGGTCTGATCGGACGCAGGTAGCACGCGTCCCCGCGCGCGCCGCGCCGCGCCAAGCGTCACCACCACACGTAAGCCTCGCCCGACCTCCGCCGACTGCACCCGAAGCTGACCCGAAGGCGACACAACAGAACCACGCTCAGTGATTGCTAGTTTTGAAATAGGAACCGAACTTTACAGCTTTTACAATGACGTAACGATGTTTCTGCTACCGAAGCTGACGTTTTAAAGCCATTGTTGTTCCAGCCAGTTAACGAGAGAGACAGAGTTATTCATGACAAATAGTGCTATCCCTTATTAACACCGATCATGGCTGATGTTTGATTGACTTGATTGTTTCCGAGAGACATGGAGCTAAAGAGAATTTTCAGTTCATGGAATCATGATGCCGTTAAAACGTCAAAATACGGCACTTGTATACCTTGACAGTTGAGAGCGTATGAACAGCAATAAAAAGTGACCAATTCAATTCAATGTTTCATTCTCTGTCAAGGTATACTAGAAGCACTATGGAAGCGTTAGTCTTTATTATATTATATATAAAATAGAAAACCTATAACTTTTATATGGCGTTAAGAAGTCAATGCGTGTTGGTAAAAGTGGAATGAAAGAAAGTAATTATTACTTTTCCTGACTTGTCTTGTCTTGTACGCCTTTTGAAACGTTCAACATTGCTCTGGTTTTGAGTGACTGTTACCTCTAGCGTGCATATTTGCCACCATTATTATTCTATCTCATAACTCACACTCATAAAGAACAAACATTTTCTAGCACGACTCGAGGTAGTTACTCTAAACTGGTCTCTAAACGCAATGTTCATAGTTTCGATTGAATTTAGCTTTTTAACTAATTAATTCCTGTTTAAGTCCGTAGTGCCGCGGTCGAATATTTCAAACTACAACCACTAATATCAAAGTTCACTCTAAAACTAATCTTTACAAATATCAGTAACTAGCTTATGAATCGTTTATGTACAAATAACCTAGACTTAAGTACTTACTTAAAATCATCTCATAGTATACTCTGCGTTGTTTTTGTTATATCGCGTGGTTTGGACTGCTCCGGACTCTACGTTACTTTAGTTGATAATAACTAATGTATTTTGTATACCGTCACATCATACCGAACGTCGTTTTCTTTTCACTGGACTACTAGCCCTGCATTCATTGCGATATAAGTGATACTATCGCGAATCCGACCAACGCGCAACGTCACAATAATTACTCAACAACCCTTATATTTTCTGACTATTAAATTTGGTCGGATTCGTGATATAATCACCTTTATCGCAATTCAGAACGCTGGGTAGTACTGTAGTACTTCCTACTACTTAACTACTGTCTCGAAATTTTATTTTGCTCAATATTTTAGATGATAACATTACCCTGTTTAGACGGCTTGGCAAGTTGATTAGTTAAAGCGAATTAGATTGTTACTATAGTTAAATGAACGAAATATTTTAGAGAAATATATATTATAATCAATTCCCTTTGTTTAAAACCGCTGAATTTCGTGCTTAAGAGGTGTCGTTACATGATATATTTTTATAAAGTAACTTGTAGGCAATATTGTAGCACTGCCAATGTGAGATAAACCTCGGACAGTACAAAGTGAAGCGGTGCGCTCGCCTGGACATCGAAGACCGGACTATGACGAGTTAGAGCTGGCATTGTTCTAGTGTTATAGAGAGAGATGGAGCATAACGAAAAGCACTGTCTCTCTCACACACAATGTAATTATGATGGCTTTGGTAAATCTTAGTACAGCCCCAGTACAGAGTGAGTGCTCTGTGGTTCGAGCATGTTGTAACATAAAAATTATGGTTGACGCCAGATAAATTGGCAATAGTTGTCATTGGCCCTCTTAGGCCCTTCGCCCACGGCGACTTTTAACTAACGCGCGTTAGTCGTATTTGCAAGCTACTAAAGCGCTACAGTGTCGCGACTGTATCGAAGCGAACGCGCTACAACATCGCTACAAGAAGCCTTAATTGAGATCCTTAATCTCATTTCAAACAACGGAAATAAATTAAAAAATCTCTCTTGAATCAACATCTATCGCGATCCTCATTTTCTTGTAATAAATAACAGTTCTTTGTTTGTTTTTCGAGCATCTACGCAGTAATATTAAGAAAAGGTCAACGTACTTTATTGCGGATTTGTCTGGCGCCTACCATAGTTCATCTCTTACGTTTCAGTGAACAGATAACGGACCGTAGTCTAAGTATTATATTAGTTAGATGCATGAAGATTTTCAACATAAAGCCTTTCAAATTTTTACGAATGATCGTAAGTTAGTTTAGTGTGTGGCGAATGACAGTGCAATTGTTTAAAACGAATCTGATTAAAATTATGTAGTTGTAATTTTAAATATTGATTCAATAAAATATGAATGAACTAAATGAGACCTACGCTTATTGTGTCAATAAAATTGTATGGAAGAATTGTAAAGATACATATTTTTTCAGTCGATTACGACAGCAATTTTAAGCTTAGTTTTTCGATGTATTATATTATACAGTTGAGGAATACATTACAGCTACATTATTATTGTCTGCGCAGAAAAATAAATAACCTAGCTAGAAGGCGTCATTTTAGATGTTTCTCATTTTGTATTTGCATATTTAATAATTGAACGGCGTTCTTGTGGTTTTTTTATTTTTCAATAAGCGCACGACTAAGATACACAAAGCAGTTTAATAATTTTTTTTTTATTGATTTTGACGTCTACGTCCTCATTTGTGTGAGTGTTTCAAACGTCCATTTACCATTTAGTGATCTAAATTCCTCCACTGTATATTATTTAGGTAATAAATTTTCGGGATGTTAATGCAATGTACGTGTCTGTGGGGCGGTGGAGTCGCGAGGGACGCCTCCCTCGAGGCTCGACCGGTACTACTCGTCGTGGATCAGTGAGACTAGTGTTCTAAGTGTAGACACGCTTTGTATTGCAACCTTACACTTTGTTAGCACGTACTGGAACGTTAACACAGAGTAACAACAAAATGAACTGCTAATGTGCTAGTGAAAGTGACAACCAATCCAATCGTTCCACTATCTCCTACTAATCAGGTTGATTTTGAATCCACGTTGAAATACGTGATTTAGCATTCCATTAGTTAGTTTCTCTGTGTGTCGGGCCGACGTCGCGACGAGAGCAGTACTTACGTATTTGTTATACATATACATAGTGCGATATAGTTGGTACTTTCAGGGCCGGGTTGTAAGATAGCTATCATAAATCTTTAATAATGTAATAGAATATTTGAATTATTTTTGATACTTAATTAACTATTATAAAGTTTTATATAGAAACCATTGTTAAATCTAACACTGCCTACAAAGTGACATCACATGTGTGCAATAAATTTTAAATATCTTAAGTGATAATGTGAAGTGATATAGTGTTGTTTCATAAATATATTATCTGACGCGAACGTTTCTGTGTCAGGACAAACAACTAAGTATAACAGGCTTCCATGCAGGTACCTGCGGAACAATGTACACATAGTGGTGTTAAAGTTCATTCTATTTTATTTGAATAGGTCGTTGCGTGTCCAGTGCGCAGCCCTTAGCAAGCAAGTTTGTTGTTAAACTGAAGGAATTCGATGCAATAGTATAATAGTAGCGATGAATATAAAGACGTTGTAGAGATGTAATGTCTGCTGAGTGCCTTTCGTAGTGAGGTGCTGAGCCATTGTGTCCACGCCACACTTGCATCCGTTTATTTAGATACGAGTATAGTTTACGCCCCCGTCTCTAGCCAGAAAACGAAGCATGCTTCCCGGAACGTGTGTATCCACGTGTACGCCGTATTATTATTAAGTGCAGTAAACTTGTTGGTCGTGAAGACTGTCTCACTGATCGGTAAGTGTTATTAGGTGGTTTAGGTATTAGACGGCAGTTCAATCGGTACTGTAGGCTCGGTGACGTTCGGTTCGGTGGTCGCGGTACAGTCGCGGTGTCGGCGTCGAACAAAGTAGAGTGGCGGCCGCTTTCGACGAGTTAGGTTAATTGTGGCATCGAGTGTACCAACAAACTACTCAGCGAGACTTGTGTACTTTTTATCCCCGTACCCTCCCCTGTCCTCGTGAGTTATAGACTTCTGTCTGCGTATGTAAGTGGAGAGTTGTGTAGCTTAGTATAAGTCTTGAGTTTTTTATGAATGGTCTCCTTCAGCGGTATGTCGCCACCGGACGCCCCCCCTTAGTTTTAAGTAGGTTATATTATGTGACGATCGAGACCCCTCCCCCATTTTTCAATTACGTACGTATCATTATTAGATACTATTCACAAATAATTAATCATCGTTAGTTTTTAAGTTGTTTCATTTGGTTTTTCGAAACAGTTCAGTATTCGCGTCGTCTGAGAGGTCCGATCAAAAATTGCGAAACGATGTTAGATGCATTTTATTTTTTAGTTTTAGTAAGTTTTTTCAATTGATGTTCCGGAGGCGTCCGACGGCGAACCGCTAAACTTTTAGTAATAGCGGGTATAGCATACTGGCGTAGTACAAATGTTTGTGTGAGTGTCGATAGTTTAGCAGGCGTGGTTATTGCGTCACGTGTCTTGAAGCCTCTGATCGGCCGGCGCGCCCCCCCCCCCCTCCTCCCTCGGCGGAGTGCGTCGCTCAGGGCGCTGTATGTGAGCTAGTCATCGGCGCAACTTGATGAATCGCATCCGACTCGCTCCAGAGCGAACGATTTTGAAGCCAGATCCTCCAACTTCATTCAAAACCGCGTCGTTCTAGCCAGCCGTTTACGATCGATCGATCTCTTGCGCAATGTTCTCGTTGTGAAGCGTTAGTTGTTTCATCGGAATAAGTAGTGATATTTACAAAAAAAATAATTAAATCACTTATATTATAAACAAAAAAAACTATTTGGACCACTGCATAGTTGTATCTACGCTTATTTTTGTCATCTCCATCGGAATTATTTATATCGAATAATTGATTTTGAATATTTTTATTATTCAATATATTGTATTATTATGTATATCAAACGACAGGTGCTGTTGTATTTAATTTTTAATGTTACTAATGTGATTGTGATAGGGATACGTCTCTCTTGTAATCTATCTGATGTATTGTGAAGAAAAATTAAGCCAAATCATAAAAAGGGTATATTGAATTATTACTTTTAGGATAAATGGAGTTAAAATGAAGTTTTATATGAATCAAATTTTACTACTGACGCTGTATCATTTTTCTAAGTACAGTAGATTTAAAATCATATCATGATGATCTTGTTCTAGTACTCGTGTAAATTAATGTAGGTTTGTAAGACTTGTGACGTACACGCTGGACCTGTTCCGCTGCGTACGAGCACAAAGCGCAGAGGGCGTTACCTCTCTCTGTCCACACTGACGGCGGAACAGTTCCAACGTAGATTTTCCAATTTGCCTTCATCGCACGCGACAATTTCAAATGTTAAATTTAAGTTGACATGAGTATTCGAAACGATCTAATGTTTTCTCTTTTAAAATATCCACATATAGATTTTTAAAATAGTAGTGAGTATTTTTGCATTTACCGTGTTGTCAGTAATTATACGATACAATATCTTATGAAGCATAATAAATAATAACTATATAGGACTACGTACAGTCGACCTCGGAACAATAGCAATACAATAGGACAACATTATCTGCTAATATTTGGCTTTACCAACATTCTGAATTCTGAGCTATACTTACGTGGAACAATAATAGAGTTACTCCTGTTGTTGAGGGCATCTCGCTTGCACCTCTAAATAATTAATGATAGCAACCATAATCATGTCAGTGAGCGTGGACGGCGCCAGCACTCGTATGCACATGGTAGTCCCGTGTCTGACTTTACCAACATTCGCATGAAAAGTACTTGGGCTGGAACTCATGAACTTTTCATTTGAATGAAGAAGTATGCGACAGTGAGTGCCCGGGCACGCTCATTAACATGAATATCATAATATAATGCAAGTTATAGTCTTTTACATACATTTTACAGTATTCAAACAAACCAAGAGAACACCACGATGCGTAAGTATCGCTTTTGAATAATCTAGAGCTTTATTGCAACAAGTTTATCTTATTTGTAGAACATATATGATCTCTTTATTTTTAATAGAATTTTGATGGACATTTTTACTTAATAGTTGTAGCAGTGTGTAGCGTTGAAATAGGAATTTATATCGCACATTACATTTGTTATATTCCACTGTAAGTATATTTATTGATTTACAAAAACTGATGCCATCCAGAATTGTGAAAAGCACTTTTTGTTCGCGTCGTTGAAACCTCTCCGCGCTTAATCATTATTGAATCGTCTTTTTATTACATATTTCAATATCGTGCTATTGATTGTTCCTTTTGGAATCACTTTTTTATTTGTACATATTTGTATCATATCTTCATTTCTTTCGTGTAAATATTCAGACATGGTGTTTGTACAATCCTGTTACTTGTTCCAACGGGAGGCTTCAACGATGCTTCTAAGTTTTGGATAGTGATTTGAATTAACCACGAGAAGCCTTCATGTTGTGTGTATATTTAATTTGTAAATATGTAATTTCGATAACAATTAATGCTAAACAACGAGCGAGCCGTCGCATATTGTCAGCCGTTTGGACTTCTGCGCACACAACCATACAGCTACGGACACTTAGCTTCACTCGCGTGTGTCTCGCGACGCACCACACACATTCCACAGGCACCGAATTAGCTCAATATGAAAGACTGTTTGACACTTTAAAAAAGGATATCATGATAATTAAAAATATTTTCTGAAGCACCTTAACGAGTTTACAAAATGTGTTTTATGGTGATTTAATGATAAGATCGCAATGTTTAACTCACTAGTATGTAAGGACAAATGCTTTACGACACTGTGATAGACAATACAAATTTAACTGAGAGAGACAGACACCATAGGCATTTTATGAGAAATTTAGAGAAAATTGTCATATGGACATGGAATGTAACAAAAATACTCTCAGCTACAGAAACGGACACCGCTTGGATTTGTGACACTCTTAATGACGACTCTGACATTGTAAAGCTCGGCCAGACCTTTTTTATTTTGCTGCTTACACTTGACAAACATACACACAAACTCACAGGAACAATCGGTGTTTGTTTCTTGTATAAGTGTAATGAAAGATCTTTAAAAGTACAAAGCGTATGTGCAGAAGTTCGGTCGCGGCTCGACACAGTGTTCGAGCGGTAAGTGCGTGCGCAAGAGTGTGTGCTTGTATGTGCCGGCTGCGGCAGTTGTTAGTGCGGCCGCGCGGCCCGCGTCTCGCTGTTCTGTTTGTTGATACATTATGTATATTTGAAGGAATCAAAAATTATAAGATGAATTTTATTACTTGCTTTTTATTTTTACCATTTTAATGACCTTTGTTTAAACAAACCCCTACCTGCGCCATTTAGCATCTGTTCCCAAAAAACAGAAAAGTTGGCGAACTTAAATAGTTACATAGTCCAGAGGAATATCTTCTTCTTCTTCCTGCCCTTATCCCATATTACTTGGGGTCGGCGCAACACGTTTTTTTCTTCCATTCTGTCCTGTCACCCGTCAAACTATACTAATTCCCTTTTCTTTCATATTACTTTTCACACAATCCATCCATCTTTTTTTCGGCCAGTCCAGAGGAATATAAGGTGGTTTAATGACCAATGTGGCACTTTCAGTTTAAGGAATAAGAAAAACCACTTTGTGTTCTGTACCTGAAGGACAGTAAGACTCCACACTGTCCATCTGTCTGTCACCAGGAGGCATCTTCTGAACCATGGTAGGTAGCTAAACAGTTGGAATTTTCACAGATGATGTTTTTCTGTATAACAACAAATACTAAAAACAGAATAAAATAAAAATTTAAGTGGGGCTTTTAAACAGCAAACGTGATTTTTTTACTGTTTTTTTTTGCACAATGTTAATATGGCTAATTTGTATAAAACCCTTCTTGCGCGAGTCCAACTCTCATTTGGCCGGTTTTTTGCGACATTAAGCCAGTCATGTGCTGGTAGCTACAACCTTTTTCGGACTTGGTCTTCTTATTAGGCTCAAAAAATAATAAGCTGTCAATTTTATGTACACAATTTTTATTAATAAACCTAGTAAATTACACTATTTGACTACAGATAGAGCTAAAAAATTAAATATATTTGAACACAACATCTTTGAAACTGTCAACAGTTTGTAACTCGAGGGTAACAGGGCACTGTAGCCAGTTGGCCAATAATTCTTCAGTGTAGCCAAGGAGGAAGTACATTTTAGTTGGTGAAACAGCACGCCTAATGATGGCTGCTACTCTTATGTGGTTGAACTGACGCTTGATAATGACCTAGAAACAAAAAAAAGATAAGTGAATAATCATTTTGGATCCACAGTTATATCCAGTCAGTCAATTGTTTCAATATGCCATTTGAAAGGTCATAATTAATATTGGCTTAATTTGATTGTAACACATCAACAATCAGATATGTGCAGAGAAAAAATATGACAGACACTCTGTACCCAGTGCTAATAGATTTGTAGCACTGGGTACAGTCAGTACAAAAGTGCCCATTGTCCTTTAAATTCCTCAGACTGAATTTGAAAAAAAAATCTAAGATAGATACTGACCAAAGACAATCTATATAGAATGGTGGTCACTTTGGACCATGAAGAAAATTCTGGATCTATAAGTCTTTGGACAAGACTGAATCCTGAGTTTGTTTTGGTGTTTTTCTCAGCGTAGTCAGCTAGAAAACGCTGGTTCTATTTTAACCATTTGAATACCTACTATTAGAGACACAATAGAAAGACAATGACAGCACGAACAACAAAAAGACATTGATGTGTGGTTTTTTCTAAACCTACTTGGAAAATAAATATTATTTATTAGAGTAGTAATATTTATTTATTTATTTATTCTTCATGCAACACAAAGTACATAGTCGGACTTAATGCCTTAGGCATTCTCTACCAGTCAACCTAGGGTGGTAGGGTGGTAGGGGTGGTGGCTAGGGTTAATATATGGTATTTATGATTACCTCGCTGCAAACAAGTCCATGCCAGGTGCCAGTCATAAACCTTCTAATAAATTCATCTTCCAAAGCTGTCTCAGATCGCCTGAGACCATCTTTTAAACTTGCTGAAAAACAAAATTAATAAATTAACGATTGTTTTGCAGTACAAAAACCTATATTTACAAATAGAATAGCAGTGACGTAAAATTAAATGATTTCAAAAGAGTTTGGATCTAAATGTTAGGACTCCAGAAGCAATGCAGAATGCAGAGGCAAGAAGCAAAGTATTTTGGGTAAGAGGGACAGAAAACAAATTTAATGTTCATCAATATTTAAACATACAAGGTTTTTACAAAAATCAAAGTTTCGCTTCGTTTTGTTCAACTTACAGGTATTCCACGAGTTCCATGATTTACGATGAGCGATGTAATGGGGTGGGTTTGCCATCTCGTATGTTAGCGGCCTGTCCCGTTTCTTCGTAATCCTGTACTTCCCTGACACCACTCTGCATAGCGGGGCAGACGTGTGAAGCTGAGACGCTAGTACTGGCGCACATTGCGCTATAATACCAGTTGCAGTAAAACTTGACTACAAACATAAAATCAACATTAAAAATCAATCAATTTGAAGTTATGTAAGAATAATAAAAGAGAAATCAATTTACCTGGGCCAGTTTTATTATAGAAGAATTCATACTCGATATAATAACTTCTAATTGGTTAGTACAAAATATTTAATTTAGTATTTCATACAATACAAACCAAATTGATTGAGGTTATATTGTGATCGTGACAGACGTGACAGTCTGTTGTCACCATGACATTGACAGAAAATCATGCGTTTTGTTATTACTATCAGAAATGAATAGAAATGCGTATTACAGCTACAAATAGTATCAAAGTCATGGCCTTTTTATTTGTTAAATTATATTTATCACAGAAACGTAGATGGTAAGTGTCGTTTTTATGTTATTGGCCGCGGCCCCCTAGGTGCCTATGTTTAAAATGCTATTAGAGTTTAAGTTACACTATTCTTCCTATCTTCTCTTTATTTCTTGCTCAACAGTATTCTTATACTTGTTTCTATTTATTAGTATTAAATTGTATATGTACACAGATTGCAATAAAGATTTGAGATTTAATGTTATTATAGCTGAAATATCGCGTGCGTTTAAAATGGGGATACAGCAATGCTGCTTGTTGGTTCTGGTTAGTATAGTGGAAGTGGTTGTAATTATGCAGGCAAATTCAATAAATAATTACGTAATCTAGGGACAGATACCGAGAAACAGAACATCTTTCCCGAAAATCTTTGTCTGCCTTTACAATCGCACACAGAGTCATATAACACGGTCAATTAAATGATAGTAAAGAAGTCTCTCGATATATAAAAAACGTGCAATTTATTGACGAAAGTAGAGGAATTACAATCGAGTTATGTGATCCAGGACACAGTATATACTGTGTCCAGGCCTCCAGGGTAACTATCTGGCTTATATCCTAGGCGCAACGCACGGGTTGCACAATCAAACTGTATAGATAGGTACTAATGGATAGCGATAAAAGCATCCCAGGCCTTATTATTACGTTCTCACTGCGGGGTACTCAGGCCTCCTCTCTATGAGAGGTAAAGGGCCTTAGTCCATCTCGCGGGCCCAGTGCAGGTTGACATACATTTTCTTATTTTACCTATCTAATTATCTTTATCAAGTTTTGATATTTATACTCGTAATAAAAATCGTAATTATTTTCATATCTCATCAATTACATTACGTGTTGTTTAACGACAATTTTACAGATGTTTTATGGTTCTTTGAATGAATCAGTAAGAAAATGGCAATGGGTTTGTGTAAAAGAAAAAACTCCATGAGGCTTTATTTGGTTTTTGCGGTTTTATTCACCTTTGCATGCTGTATTCATGGTAAATATGCTCATATTTTTATGTTGTAAACTAGTTTCTGCTACCCGGCTTTATCCGCGTGAAAGTCGATGATTATCTTACGGCTTTATCCGCGTGAAAGTCGATGATTATCTTAAGGGACTATACTCCAGGGATGAAAAATATTCTATTATCTATTATATGACTACATGGTCTAACTAGTTGCCAAGTTTCATCCAAATCTATAAACGTGAAGAGGTAACAGGGGATGTTACTTTCGCATTTTATATATAGTGCGTTGGGGTAAGATCGGCATTGGGAACCCAACCCACCTTAATAGTCGTATGGAAAGTCTGTGATAGTGTAGGTGTAGGTACATAGGGATAGATACTGAGGCCGAGGTATTTTCAAAGTTCCTCTATTTCAGGGTTAAAGTACCGGGCTGGTCACCTATTCGCAAGGTTTCGAACCTTCTTAGGCCTGCCAAGTGATGGAACATTTTAAAGAGTAACCGTGGCCCTTTTTAGGGTTCCGAACTTCAAAAGGAAAATAACGGAATCCTTATAGGATCACTTTGTTGTCCGTCCGTTCGCCTGTCTGTCTGTCAAGGCCCTTTATCTCGAGAACGCGTGGAGGTATTGAGTTGAAATTAAAACCATATAGGTACTCCGGTCTGCGGTAGGGACCGAAGACTGGAGTATATGGTTTGGTTATGGTTTGTCTTGAAAGGTCAAGCTGTGAAAAAATCAAACTTCTAAGTTAACGAATAAAAAAGATACGGGCGTTGTGTCGCAAAAAAACGTATATTTTGATACTCTCAGCGATCGTAATTCATAGGGTACTTCCTGTTGACCCAGAATCCTGAAATTTGACACAAGGTCTTACAGCACAGGTATAGGAATAAATCTGAAAACAGTAAATTTGTTACCCAAGTCACAAAAATTTTTTTTTTGCTATTCGGAAAAATCTTCGAAACTCCATTCGGGAATTGAAGTTTTCACGGTACCATCAATGCGAGTGTCCGCACTTGCCCAGTTTTTTTAGCTGGGTAATCATCCCCTCTCCCGCTCTAGGGCTGAGCGGGAGGGCGTGTCAGACTTTTACTGACTAGAACATAAAGGACAACTACTACCATTAGGTGAGATGGTGGTCAAACGCGAGCCTAACAATAATAAAAAAAACTGGGACACAAAAACCTGGCACGCACACCCTTTCGTTTCACCCTATAGCGGGACAAAATTATCGTCAGATGATTTCCCACATCATGAAAAACCTTTAGGTTCAGGAAAATAACAAATCAAGTACGTTTCGCCTAATGTACTTTGAGCGTTTTAAATGCTCATTTTGTTTTTATTAATCCATAAATGCCCAGTCGTAAAGGTTATGTAACAATTGATAATTCTAATGATTTTGTTGTGTTGAATATTATGGGTGAGTACGTAGTTAGAATCAGGTTAGTTCTCAAGCAGGCATTTCGTTATTGACTCGGTCGGTTTTCAATCTATATGTCGCAGGTTTTTCATAAAATTAGGTTTTTGATGAAAAATCGGAAAATGACACATTTTAAACTCAATTTTATCATAATACTTGTAACATTCCAGATTTTTTATCAAAAACCTGAACTAGTTTGGGTTTATAATGAAGTTCTTGTCAAAATCACGTATTTCCTTTGTTTTAGTTTTAGTATCTAGCTGGATTGTTACAGGTTTATGATGTAATTGAGTTTAAAATGTATCATCTTCCGGTTTTTCAACAAAAACCTAATTTTATGAAAAACCTGTGACATATACATAATATACTGATTCACTGCTCAAAAACTCGTCAAAACTAGTCTTAGCTAAAACTATGTTTAACATAAACAATTTAGTAGCATTCACATTGTCCTGGAAAGGTTTGGTGACAGTATAATCTACTTATGGTTACACTCACTATAATTAATATTTCAGCGGAAAGCTCTCCAAAAAAGTCAGAACTTGTCCAGGAAATTATAAAAAAAGTATCAAACTTGACAATGGATGCTTTATCAAAAGCACCTCATGAAACTAAAGAAACGATCTTAAAGAAAATAGAAAATAAATTGAGACAATCTACTGACGCTATTGGTCCCGATGCAGACAAATATATAAGCTTCATTATGAAACAGTTTAAATCGAAGATGGCCGACTCAATCGCCTTGCCGAAAACGGAAAACATTCCAGATACTGCAGAAAAGAAAAATGATAGTTTAATTCGTAGAACTAAAACACAAGAAGGTCAGGCTGAAAAAGCAATTCATTCTAAAACAAAAGAAGAAATTATAAGAGATATAGCAAACAAAATACAGACTCTTGCGAAAGGATTCATGAAACGTGCTGAAACCATTGAGAGTAAGCAACAGATATTGGAAAAAATAAAACAAAGAATTATGGATTCCACTAAACAAAAACATATTCAACTTCATAACAAGCACTCGGAACTAAAAACTTATAGCGGTCTCATAGCACAAGGCCTCGAAGTGTCTATGCGAAAGATGTTAGAGAGTGAAGCAAGTGGAAGGCGTATGGACGACCAAGAATTACCAAAACTAGATTCCGAAATAATTACAGAAGCGAAGCCTAAGACAGAAAACACGTCGAAACTGGAAAACGATATTTTAAAGAAAACCATGACTATATTAAATCTTGAAGAAATAGATAAATACAGGGATCTTATTTCGCAATCCCTTAAAAGTACTTCGAACGATAAACACTGTGATGAGATTGTAGAAGAGACATGTACTAATGTACAATCAATTAATCAAATACCATGTGGTGAGGGAAAACTTATACCTGTAGAAAATCTTTGCAACAATGTCACCGACTGCGTGAACGGTGTTGATGAGGAGAACTGTGTTACCCAAGGTAAAAACATGTTTAAAACAAAGCAGCTATATACGCTTAATGTAATAATTAAAGATGCTGCAGTTAACAATAGGTAGGCATTGGCCGCAACTGCAGATTAATGCACTGAAGTGCTCTTGGTCGAACATTTCATGTTCTTATAAAATTGAAATATTAGATTATTGTTCTATCGTTCACTGAATATTTAATATAATATATATGTAGATACTTGTTCTTGTCTTATGTATTTACGATATTACATTTTTGTTACCGCACCTACAATACACGAGTAAATCCTAGTGTGAGGACACGTTTATTTAAAAAAAAACGTAAGATAAACTATTACCAACATCAAAATACGCATGTTACTTAATTAATACAAATGTAGTTAGATATATCTACTAGGTATGCCTATCTAACCTACAACTGTAGGTTAGATAGGCATACCGTAGCAACAACTTTTTATTCAAATTACAGCAATGGAACTGGTACGAACAGCTACGAAAGTTATGTCGGAGGTTGAAGCATCTATAAATCGTAAATGTTTTACAATAACTGAAGAGGGTATTATTATGACACAAAATCAAGTGTTACGAGACGTATTAAATACTCAAATGGATTTCTTAAAGAAACATGTTAAACCATCATCTCAAGGAATAGAAAGCAAATCTGAAGTCCTTGATGAGAAGTTTGTAAAAGGAGCTATAACTGATGTAACTAAGATATTGAGTACATTATCTTACGCACTGGATGGGGCGCTTTGTGCTCGCACTTCTGCTTCAGAAAATTACGGCAAACATGATTTTCGAAAATTTAACGACATTGAGGTTGATTTAATTGAAGAACTTGATGAGGTACCTAAAGATATCGGTTGGACTCCGAAGTTATGTCGTTGTAAAGGACAGTTTTGTGTACAACCTACATGTCAGGCTGCTTGTAAACGCGTATGCTGGCAGAGATACAGTTTGAACCACTGGGGATGTCAGGCGCTCAGTGGAACTACTTCCGTTTCTCTGAATGTCATTTGCGACGGGAAATTGGATTGTTTTGATGAAACTGATGAAAATTCTTGTATGATAGGTATTTACAGAATATATATAGTTGGTGTATTCGTTGACAAAGTAACGAAACCAAAATATAATGAATAGTTTATTGTTTCAGATGGTGCTTCCAGTAAATTTGAAGCAGCCAAATCTTACAGCAATTTATTAGATTTACTGTCAACTAAATCGAAATCGAAAGTTTTTAAAAACCGTAATAAGTTACTCACATTGCATAACTTGGTTCGCTCACTGCAAAAGAATACCATTAGAACGAATACTGACAGCCATAATATAAAGGCGCTGAGGGATGAAGCTTTTGGGATGCTTGTTTCAATTTATGATGATTTATTGGAAACAGACAGTCTAGATGAGTTAGAAGATCATTATCTTATTTTACTGACTATTAACGAAAAGTTGGTTACAGCCCTTAAAGGGTCTCACACCGGTAACGAAAATTTGATATCGGCAGAAGGGTGTTACTGCAGAGATGGACTTTGTGCTTTACGCAGGTGTAACAAGCATTGCATTCAGGCTTGTTTAGCGGAACCCTTGCTAACCAAATTTTCATGCAATGATATTAAGAACCTTACTATTCCTATTGATTCAGTTTGTAACGGGGTAAAAAATTGTGCTAATGAAGAAGACGAAACAAATTGTACAAAGGGTAAGGAAAAAGCAATGTACAGCTTTGAAATGCATTAGCATTAAGTTTAATAAAATCTATCGTATCGTTTGTAGATATTTGCAGAGGACACCACTTGGTGATGTTACGTCGTAATCTTGAAAATGTAGGAGTGAAGCATACGAGTTCAGTTATGGGGGAAGTTATTGATAGTTGGAAAGCTAAGGTATATTTGCAATAAACTTATTACATATGAACGGTATATCGGTACAGGTATATTTTGATGACAACTTTCAGGTTTCAGCATATTTGATCGTCGCGGAGACTACCCAAAGGACTACACACAAAGTGATGGTTGAGATAGTCCACCGAGTCCTTCAAGACCTCGTCGTGGCATTCGCTGCCATGGAGGACTACAGGAGATCCAACTCTGAGTACGCGCTGCAAGAATTTAAAGGCATTGCTAAAATAGTGATGCAAACATTAAAGTCTTGTACTCATTAAAATTATTGATGATTTAGTGTGAATTTTATGCTCCTTGTAGTACATTCATTGCGATGTATCATTTAATTCAGCGTATCAGGGTGACGAATTGTATTTCACTAAAAATAACTACACTAGTTATCGATAAATCACAATTTTACAGGAAAGAATAGAAAAGAATATTTCAACTTTTCGAGTTGATTGTTTTAACTAAATATGATTTGGGGAGTAAATGTCAACGTTTATTGCAGTTGACATAGTAACATTAATTCAATGCTCAAAAGTTTAAAAGTATGGGTACTTAGGATATTCTAACAGGTAGGCCATGGTCAATACAATAATTCGTATTTGGTATTAGACGGGTACGGTGAGCCCTATTTTGCCAAGTTGTCTTATCAGCGGTCTCCTTAGGGTGCACAACCGATCGAGTTTCTTTTCTCGTTTCAAAACAAACTTTCATTAGGTGATTAGTGATTACTATAATAACAATCTAATATTAGGTACATGTCTGTCAGCATTGACATATATATTACTAGCGTACAAAGTTCTTTATCTTGGAGAACGAGTGGAGATATCGACTTGAAAATAAAATCATGTACTCAGATCTGCGGTTCCTTGAAGCTGTGAAAAAAAAACTTCAATTTTAACGCAAAAAAAAAAATGATACGGCCGTTTATGTCACAAAGACCGTGTATTTTGACACACATAAAGCAAGGTCTCATACATGGGATAGGTTAGCAAAAATTTTTTTTTAGGATTTGGAAAAATCTTCGAGACCCGAATGAAAACTTATGTAAATTTGTATCCTCCTATCCTTAATGCGTGAGGCCGACTTGGACTCGTCCAGTTTTTTTCTCTTCAATATCAAATTAAGGGTTAACTGGTAAATACCGTTGTAGTGTTGCTGATGTTCTATAGCCGTTCCGCATGACGAGAACCACGTGAAAACCGAGAAAGATAAGCAAATCAAGTATATTGACTTGGCTCGCGAGGTCGTTGACATGTTGGATGTGGAATTGGCGAACATTACCGACACCTTTGAAGGGTCTCGTAAGGCGACTGGATCAAGGGCTTGATTCAGAAACCTGTACTTCTGGACACGGCACGTATCTTTAGGAGGTTTCTTCCTTTGTCTGGAGCCCTGACCGGGCCGTAGCTTGTTTGGGATACTGTTTTTTTTTTTAAATATTTTTAATTATTTCTTTTACTCTTTATTATTGAAATAAAAACCCCAAATAAAACGGTACTAGGGCAGGAAGATGATAATGACTTATTGAAATATTAAAAAATGAAATTTATAACTTCAATTAATTAATATTAAGTACTATCTAATAGGCCCAATGGAAAAATATATTAGACATTATCACAATCTTCCAGACATCTATCCAACATCTGAAAGTGTAGTGAAATTATATGTAACAAGCAGATTGCAGCGCAACCGGGTTCGAATATATTTTTAAACCATCCAGAAATCTACTCAAATATACACACAGCTTTTCATCCAAATTGGTCAAGTCGTTTAAGATGAACCACACACGTACCGAAGAATTATATATAAATTATAAAGACTAGCGGTCCTGATAGATATTGCTCTGACCATGGGGTGATCTATGATTTCTCGCATCTTTTCCATTTGAAAAGGTATGCAGGTAATAAATTGCAAAAACAAAAAGTTACTCGGCAAGCTAATCATACTTTCTTTTGCTAATTGATCGAGGCGACGTAGTTATCAGCCCACAAGAAGGACCGCGTCGTTATCTTTGCGATGCCCTAACTAATGAGTCACATCACATTTGTAATAAAATACCAGCAGGCGGCGAAGGCAAGGCAGTCACTTGCGAGCGAGAGCACTGAAAACATGGCAGGTGAGTTTACAAGATAACATGTGATAAGAGATATCATGATAACAATACTTACTAGAATGTACTGTTCTCAAATAATTGTACGTACCATTTTCCTTAACTTCTCGTGACATATTTATTATGTGGTTTTTCGTAATGTGACATATTGTCAGCGTTCGTAATTTTTGTTAAACGTTCAGTATTTTGTAAAATTAGTTTTGAGATAATTGAGGAATGAGTTTTAAATTATTCCCATAGTATATATTAGTAAATGTAAAATTTGAAGCACTTAAAATGCTAGGAAGAGCTATACTTAGGAATTGTGTCGCCAATTAATTAGGTGGGTAGTATCTAGGTACTTTCAACCATTTGATAATATTCAAATTAGTTTGAACAGATGTAATTTTAAAACAGACATCCATTCATTGTTAATTGTTTCCAAACCATTCATCGGTAATATACTATTTTAAATTTGGTTAAAAATCCTTTAATACTTATCGATATATCAACATATACCTAATATCTATTATTGAAACAGAAGGTTCTAGATATATAATTTGGTATGCACCCGTTGTCTTCGCACTGTCGTGTGAATTATTTACATGACAATTCATGTAAATAATTCTCGCGCAGCTCCACATTTGTTTTCAGCTGAAACAATGCAGCTAAAGACTGCAATGTAGACTAAGATCCATATTACTGATCCATTTCTGTTTACGTGTTAGCCATTATTTATATAAAAATATCATTCAAATACAGATCTGCGCTCTAAAAGCATAGCATACATCATAATATTGAAATTGGTGACGTATAAAAGGCGTTTGATACGCCTATGTATTTAGCTACCGTCAATTTTACCGTTTTAGTTTTCGATTTTGGATACGAAAACGAGAACAATTACATATTATCAATAATCTTAAAGCCTTAATCTAATCTTTTTGGCCTTGAAGATATTTAACGAACAATGTAAATAGGACTGCCCCAAGGCATAACGATAAGCCCTAAATTTTTTACAGTAAATTCTTGAAATAAGGAATAATCTTAATCATTACATAAATAACGAAATATGTAATATAAAGTGATTAATACATCGTGATTACTTCATAACCAGATATAATGTGTGTACAGGATAAATCGAGCACTTATTCAATACTTGTATCTAATCTATGAGACCGAGGTGCTTTACATCGATAAACAATAGAGTTGACAATATATGACAAAGTATGTTCAATAAATGAAATCGTGTGAAACCTAATAGACATTACATTAAAAAGTACATAATAGACTGTAGCTGATGAGGATGATGATGCACTTGATTTCGTTGTTGAGACATTCAAGCACTTCCAAAGAGATTCCAGTACTGTGTGCAAAGAACTACAACTAGAACCTCTGAATGATAATGCTTGAATAAAATCAAAAGGTTACAATTTAAGGAAATATACTAGATTCAATTTCTGTAAAAAAGGGAATTTCAAAAATAGAAAAAAAAAACGCAGAACTAATAGACTCATTATAAAAATAACCTTGATTAGAATCATCGATTCTTATAATAGTTTGTTATCTATATATATATTGGTAAGTGGGACTCGTCGTTAGATGTTTCTTATTTACAAGGCACTTGATTAAAACGGCCTGAGTGAGTTACTCAATTTATCAAAGTAGTGCAAAACTACAATAGGTGCAACGACTCGTAGCTAATCAATAGCACTTTTATTGACCACGTATTAATCACCGTGACTATTAGGTCCGCCAAATTAATGATACGATAAACATATTTCTTAAATGATTCACAAAATATGTACTTTACAATAATTATGACAAAGTGGCCAAAACTAACAGAATGTTGCTCCATTATACTTTTTCCGGTTCCGTAAATATTTCTTAATTAGGTGATTCATATCACATTAATACAAAAACAATAGTAAACTTGTCAATAGAAACAGTTGCAACTAGATCATTAAGAAATTGATTCATATTTTTTTTTTTTATTAATGATTGGCTTGCGTTTGACCACCATCTCACCTGATAGTAAGCGATGATGTGGTCGACGATTGAGCACGCTTGCCTAGAAGAAACCTATTCACTCTCGACTTAAAGACTCCTAAGACTTTTTTTACTTTGTTGTTTTATCTTGAGAATGTACCAAAGCATCATTGTGCAGATCGGCCGTATTATGGTTGGGGCGCACCACCGCCTCATTATCCTCCCCCACCACCCGGTCATCCCGGGTACCATCCCGGTCCCCCTGGGGTAGTCTACTACCCGGTGCACCCAGCCTACTTCTACCCCTACCCGGGGGGAGAGGTTCCGCCGCCTCCTGATGGCGGAGCAGTCACTGTGGTCGATAACTCGGAGCCGGAATTGCCCGGGGAAACTGTCGAATTGCCGTGGAGTAAGTCTGGATTGGGTTCCCGGAGTTTTCACCTTCTTTCTTATAATGTTAGGCATCTAGAAATGTTATTTCCTATAACTACATACTTTAAAATTACATACGTTTTGAAACACCTACAATTAATAAAAGCAGTTATAATCACTGTATCGACATGGATATAAAATAATCAATACTTACACATCATTTTTACAAAGAAACTCCATCGCATCAATAATATCATTAATCTAATCCAGGACATTTTGGTCTTGCCGATAAAAACTATTGATAACAATAATTTCGCAATGAGCCGGTTGAAACCAATACTGTAAAATATTGTTACAAGCGAATCGATAAGGATTATTTGAAAATTTCGTATTTATTTTCCTCATACACTCACTCACACACATTAAAAAATTTCTGAAGGTGTTAACTCTGTAGCTGTAATGTCTCGTACGCCATGTTTGGGCCAATCCTCTTTATGGTGACTGTCCAATCCAGACTTACGTCTCACCATGTCATTGTTTTGCTAGTTAGTGTTTGGAATTAAGTCTTCATCCATTTAGAGTTTTGGCCGTAGCTTCTGTGTTGTCAATATTTTGTGGAAAGACACTCACCGTCATCTTCTCTTATGTGTTCTTCATTCTAGCACTGTCCTTATGTGTTGTACATTATTCTGGGTTCATACTTCTGGTCTTCTCTGTCATCTTGTCTTTTCCATTACTCACCATTTTCTCATTATAATTTAATCTTGTATAGTACGCGACTTGATTACTATTTTTATCAATCATGGGTTATCTTTGCACTTTGGGTTTTCTTTACCTATCTAAAGTCTACTCTAGCGTAGATTTGATTACAGAAATAGAATATCCTTGATTTATTGTTTTGACTTGAATAACAACGGATAAATTTTAATAGGTTTAAAATTATCAATGTTTACGTAAGTAGAAGGGGAACCCTCCGGTTCCTGCCGGTTAGAGCATTGCTTACTTTTACTGACAAGGAGGCTAAAATACTGTTTGCGTAATATTTGAACGGCTCTATTAAACGATCTATGTATCTGTTTAGTTGGTTGTAACCTGTCGTCATCTGGTTCCATAATTTTGGGTTCATTCCATTACAGTAGACTTTGTCTTAATAATAACTACTTCACTAGTGAGACATACGAAGTTAATTAGTAATAAATTATTAAGTATTTTTTGTCCTACTCCAGGTACATATCGTTGGGTCCCAGCATGCTTGAGCCAGCGCTCGATCCCGCCCGGCGCTCTGCGCGTGGGCACCGATGCCGATGGAGATGAGATCTACGCCGGCAGGGCTCCCCATGAGGGCGACATCCTCCCCGCTAAGGTCATCCCCAACAAGAACGCCTGCTACGTCGCCTGGGGAGGCGAGGAAATCGTCAAGGACCAGTTCGAGGTAACTGTCTGACTTATTTTAAACTGAAATGTTTTTTATAAATAACAAAAACTTGTTTCAGTGTTTTCATGCACTTGGATTAGTAGCCGGAAAATTACTTGAATAGCGCTTCAAACCGCTTTTTTTGGATATCCGTATACTTTTGTTTCTGCTACTAAATGCGTTTTATTGGAAGCGTGAGTTCATTGCTTGGTAACAGCACCTCGAAGAGATAGGACCAATGGCGGGTGTTGCCTAAATCTCCTGATGGCATTGAGCTGAGAGAATGAGGGAAATTTGTAAGAAAACTAACTGAGCAAAACTCTGTTTCCAGGTGCTGGTCCCCGCGATGTTCTCGTGGCAGTTCTCGACAGGAGGCGCGGTTCCTCCTGGCGCTGTAGCCGCTGGTGTCACTGCTGATGGAGAGAAGCTGTACTTCGGAAGAGTCACACACGACGGATGCACCACTCCCGGCAAGGTACGGATAGCTCATTGTTAACGTAGACAATGAAGCTATACCTTTTTAGATTTATAATAATCTTCTGTACAAAAACAGACAGAAACGTGTTGCTTTATGTAGAATTTCTTGTGTCAGTTCTTTGTACTAGCACAAACAATAAGGAAGCGCTGAAGGCATAGTGCTGTTTAATTATGATATGGTCTAGAAGTCTAGATCATAAACAGGAGTTAGTAACACTATATCTCCACAGTTTGTGTTCTGGATTAGGTACATATTTCAACTTAGTTCTTTGACAAAAAAAAAAACTATTTTGGCGATAAATTTAAGCAATAAAATCAATATAAACATGTTCTCAACTTGACAAAATAATTTATATCTAGATTTGCTATAGAATCAGAATCAGAAAAATACAGACAGACAGAGATATGCTCGGTTGTCGGTGATGACAGAGTCAGCATCTAGGATCCTTTGCCAGAAGAACAGCAGATTAGAAATTTTTAATATCAATCTCCCTGAGAGGAGTGACGATCATATTTCATTTAAGAAAGCACCAAATTATAATCCTTTTTTAACTATTTCAGATTCAGCCCAGCCACGGCACATGCTACTACCCCTTCGACGGCGAAGAGAGAAGCTCAGCCGAATACGAGGTCCTTGTGCTCATGTGAACACTCTAACATCACCTATTTATACTGTAACATATCAATAAAATAAAACGATATTTGTGTACCACATCGTCTTGAGATTTGTAGCGACATCTATGGTGTCAAATATGAACTATAAAGTCCTGCATCGCGCAATTAGTATTCTCCGCGTGATTTGAGCTTATACATGAGCCTGAAATCATCTTGGGTGGTTGGCCACCTAACATAAAACCTGTCAACCTCCTGTCCACCTTATTAAATCTGAATGTGGCCTCTACCACAGTTTTTACACCTTCTTCTTAAACAATGTTTTGTAATACATTAGTGTCGTTGATAAGTAATTTACCGATAACTCATAAGTAGCATCGTGTTCTTTATTCAAAGTGTTTGTAATCATTTTACTTGTAATGATAATTTAACATCAGATTTTTTACCCTAATTATACAGTAAGATATAGAATATTAAGTATATTGTACGTATAGTTGCATGGTCATTAACTAGTGTACATTTTTTGTAAAGCGAATTATATGAAAATAAAGTGTATGTGGAAGACATCGTTTCTCTACCTAAATCGTTATCTTTTTTACAAGCTTTTATTTGGTTTCTCCAGCCCCCCTAGCCAAGATACAATCGAATTCCGTTCTCTAATAGGTAACGTCTCGGTGACAGCAATTGTAGAAAACGATAAGTTGGTAGCCATGTTGACGCGCCTGAGTCGGCCGCTCGTTCTACAATGTAGCGTTTGTATAACAAAGGATGTAGCGTTAAATATTGTAGAAACGATTTTGAACGATGGGAACTTGGCTTCGAATTGTCTATTGGTTTGTTCTGACCACGCGACTTTACGTTGAGATGACGTCATTCCCATACGTTTCATCACTTTTCGACAGCGTTAACGATTGCAGAATAACAACTTGGCTAAGCGTGCTGTCCCGATAATTGTCTGTAAAAAATCTTGCAAATTATATTTGATCCACTTCCCGATTACCGATTGAACTGAAATTTTGCATGCATGAGTAAATTAGATGACAATGCAAAATTATCATGACACGGAAATGATCTGATGATGGAATCGGAAGGTGGCTATAGGAACTTGGTAGTTAGACGACACAACCCCATCGAGTTTGGGCTCGTATATGAAAACAATGTTTTCATTAAAAGCTTGTTTTTGTTAAATACCAAGATGATTTATATTTTGTTTTAATATCTTATCAGTAGATAGCTGTCCCTCGAGTGATATTTTACTAATTTTACTTATATTATTTTCCTGTGGTTTTGTAATTGTCTGGATTGGTTGTTTCTCGTGTGTGTGTGATGGTGTGTGTGCGTATCATCATATCAGTTATTGATATGATAATATTCCTATCTAATGAGTAAAAATAAAAAAAAATAAATAAAATAATCTTTAATTCGGATTAGTGACATCCATATGGGTTAGTAAACAATTGAAGAGAAAACTTATAACCTATGTTAGTAACCTTAATGATTTATTATTTTAAAACAAGGTGGTTGTTCCTAAAGCAACGGTGAACAACATCACCTAACAAAGGATAATCGTATCTATCCGCTATGGTCTTCAGGATGGAGTTGGAGCTAGCCCGCACTCTGCACTGTAAAACCAACCTAGTTACTGATATGACTGGATTGATCACATGACATCGAAACGTCATGACTGTGATTATTTCCAAATATAATATAACTTCTCCTGCTTTGAGTGGAACGAGAGTGAGTATCAAACTTTTACTAACGAAAACTCACCTGGGTTCCTTAATTTGCTCATGTGCGTTTACTTTTTGCCAGGTACCTACGCCCCCTACGCTCTAGGTCACCCCCTTACATTTTCCCATTTAGACATTCGCTTCATATAAGAGTGGCACTTTATCTAGGACACCGAAGAAGCCAGTTGGCTGTGGCATACATTTGGTGATGCCTGTATGAATCAAGCACATTTTGCCAAGTGGAATATTGATAACTATCTTATCGCAACTGATTCACTTCACCATGACAGATAGTGCCGATACATTGTCTTGATTTATTGCCAAACAGAGGATTAACGAATTATTTGAATTTGGAAAAACCTTGGACATACTTTCCCATAGTATTTACTAGCCAAGGTCATGCCTAACGATGCGCGTGAGCACTCACTCGCGGTATTGCGTCAAGTCAATTTATTTTGAACTGGCAACACGCAAGGGATAAAATATTTCACAAGCAAAGCAGATTTGTCTTTTGTCATTATTGACACTGCTGTCAGCGACTTGGGGCTATATTTCACAAAGACACCATGGTGGCTCGACCAGTTGTGCCGCCATGGTGTCCCGGTGAAATATAGCCCTAAGCTACCAACCTAGACACCATACAGACACCAGAGTCGCCACATACAGCTCTATAGAGAGTTAGTCACCTGGTATTCGTTTAGACAGTAAGTAGCTTGGACGTGTGGTGACTCCCATTCAAATATGTGACCAAATCATTCAAGTATCAGAATTATGTTTATTAGGTTATTATTATATTATATAGACGTGGGCAAAAAGGCTGCCAGGCTCAAATGGGACTGGGCGGGTCTGGTTGGTCTGGTAGGTTGGCCTAGAAAGAGGTGGCGGGATGATCTGGACGCGTACCGCAAGGACTGGTTTGAGACGGCGCAGGAGAAAAAAGTTTGGAAAGACTTGGGGGAGGCCTTTGCCCAGCAGTGGGACAGCAACGTCTAGAAAAAAAAAAAGGTTATTCACTATTTTCTTGAAGGTTCCTTTCAGAGCTAAGTTTATGCTCTTACTAAATTCGATCATCTTCCATTTTCGAGCATGGATGAGATCTCTCTGGTGTTTGTATGGTGGCTAGTTTGGTAGCTTAGGGCTATATTTCACCGGTCGGCGCAACTGGTCGCGCCACTATGGTGTCTTGGTGAAATATATTTAGTCTTTAGCCTACATGAAAGTAGAAAATTGGTCCAAGGGAACATACTTTCACGATAGAAATAAATGTGCTATTCCAGGACGTGGTTGGCTACCCGTATGCCAAAGCCGAGAAAGCTAAACAAATCAAGTACGAATTGGATCGCGAGGTTGTCGACATGTGGGAAGTGTACTCAGCAATCATTGTATCGATGGTCATGTAAGCCAATGACCAACATTTTAGGAGGCTCTCGTTAGGCGGCTGGATCAAGCTGGGTTTCTAGAATACGGCCCATTTCCCCTCTTAGAGAGGAAGCCTAAGTTCGAGCAATAGGATCATTATAAGGCTGATTATGTTATCATTATGTTAGAAGATCAATCTCATACTCAAACTAAGTAGTTACTGCAAGTTATCTAATAAAATCAATATCTCTGATTTTTTTAAGATATCTTAGTTGGCATATTCAATCGTTATACACATTTGATATATCGGTCAAGGTTTAAATGGAGTTATATGTATTATTAAAACAATATCATGGACGTTTAAAAAAATGCCTCAGTCATGCTCGAAAATGGAAGATGATCGAACAGCATAAACTTAGCTCTGAATGGAACCTTCAATCTTCAAGTGGTTAAAAAAAAGTGAATTACCTAATAAACATAATTCAGATACTTGAATGATTTGGTCTACAAGGTAACCCAGTATAAGATATCCATAATCACATGAATGACAGATACGATGAATCACAATAGTGGGACAACCGATACGCGCAAACGCAGGTCGATTTGCATGTTGTCGCAGAACGGCTCATTCCGACATCAGCCACCGCCGAAGCCACGCGTGTGTTTTGTTTACCAAGCGATTTGTTTCGGTAAATATTGTAAACAAAAAGTGTAGTTTTTAACTGGTTGTTTTTATTCCAAAAAATCAATCAACTATGAAGGCTGTCATCGGCTTTGTGATGCTCAGTAAGTTTTGTTTTTATTTTTCTTTGCTTTTCTTGTACAAGTCTCGACTTCCTTAGGTTAGGTACAATAGGTACTTCTGTTTGTAAGCCTTCAAATACTAGTTCATTTCCCTTATTGTCAGATCTTCATTATGAAGCATTATTAGAGGCTATTTTCAGATTCCAAAAAAGATTCGTAGATAGAAATTTAAACTATGTAACAAAAGCAATGCCTTCGTTACATACCAACCATAAACAGTTATTTTAATTGCTAAGGCCATAAATCTTGTAGCAAAGTGTTCCTTCTTACCTCAGTAGGCAACCTTCAAAGATAATTTTGAGGAATTTGAGAAGGTCCTATCCATTTCTTAAATCCGACCACAAATTATTAATATAGAAACCACAATGAAATCATATGAGTGCGGTTTGAGAACTTCAGTACATATGTATAGTTTCTATAGTACAGTTAACGGTTTAGTCACGTCCAGTTCTGATCATAAACCCTTATCATTATCACACTAATGTTTTGAAAGCGAAAGTTTGCTTGTACCTGTATGTGTGTATGTCACGCTTGAACTGCTGCACGACTTTGGATGTTTGGTACACGGGTAGACCGAGAGTTTTTATCCCGAGAGTATTTTTCCTTACTAAATTTTTTTTTTACTCGGGGAGAGACCCTGACTATGGTAGAAGCTGGTTGCCAGTCTTGTTTTTTTTTTTTAAGATAACTTTTAATATGCCTCATTTAGACGGTACGTTTTCGTTGAGGAGGGTATTTTTTTATTTTTAAACTGCCCTTAAGGCGTATAGTACCATGAACCATCTGGCCGAAATTATGTGAACGCAACTCTCGCACTCGCCTAGGCGGCAGTACGCAAATCTGTGCATTTATTTGCGGCCAGCAGCGCCCGGAAAGCGCTTTAAATCCATTTTCTCTGCGAGATATTGATTGATTTACATATGCAATGTTCACTTTGAAGAATATTTAACCACCAATTTTTATGTGTAAAAATGTTTCTAAAGGTCCAAGCCGTTTCGAAGGAGTAGGGAAAAGTTGCGTAAAGTTGCGAAATTACTAAATATTTTTTTTTGACAAAAGTTTTAATTGCACGAAAAAATCAAATGTTGATATAATTGTTCATGAATCTATAATAAACATATATTTTTTTCAAACCAATTGACCTAGCCGTTACGGAGGAGTAGGCCTCAGAAAATCATTGTTTTATGGCAGTTTTCGGGCGCTTGGCCCTTAAGGCGTACAGTCTCTTAAACATTGGACCGGTTGGAGTCCCGCTGGCCTTTAAATCCACTTTCTTTGCGAAATATTGATTGATGTACTTATGCTGTGTAGATTCTGAAGAACACTTAACCAGCATTTTTTTTTGTGTATTGTATTTCTAAAGATCAAAGTCGTTTAAAATAAGTATGGAAAAGAGTAAAGGCAAGTAAAAGTAAGGAGTAGTTGTAGTAGTTCTGTGTTGTGTGCATTTACTCGAAAATCCGCTCCTGCCACTACTGTTTTTGGACAAATAATGATGCATATTTTTTAACGCTAGGGTGGAAAAGTGTAGCGGCCAAGCCCTGCCATAATTTATTCTATTTATTGTACCAGGCTTGTCACCGGGCAGGCTTGTCATTGCAATTAATGGAATCAAAACAGCTTCGCCTTCGGCCCGTGTTCAGTCATCTCTTCGTCCTCGGCTTCAATGATAAATTTTGCCCTTTGGCGTTAATGGACTATCACTAAAGCCCTCGATCCATTGCCTGCAATTTAGCTGTTCGAAATCTCCAGTCGCCCTCTCGACATAAGACTTTTTACTATACTTGTACTTGTTCCACAACTACTCTTCTCCAGCTGTACATTGCTGTACCATCTGGACATACACAATTTAAACAAGTTCTAATTTAAGAAGAATTTCTTAAACTCCAAACAGTTCTATTAGGCAATCACATATACTCGTATACACCGCTAAATTTTGATCGTTTTAATCCGTGGAGGGCGATGATGTACATGAAACACTATCGATTTGTAAAGATAAAATTTAAAAAAAAGTACCTTTTTTTCAAAACTCGTATTAATTTACGCATGTACGAAATTATTTTTTTTAAGAAAACGTCAGCAACTACCTACAGGTCATTGGACTCGCACAAGTCCAATAATAATAATAATAATAGGTAGTTTGTACGCAACACCGACTATTACCTACAGGTCATTGGACTCGGTACACATACACACTTTATTTATTTATTTATATCATTTAATCGCAGTAACTTATCAAAAATATTCCACACACATGGCAAATCTTCTTTCATACTTAGGTTAAAAGTATACAAAATAAGGCGATGAAGAACTATAAATTTATAGAATATGGTTTTTTTAATGTTTTCTCAATTATCAAAAATTGCAGATATTTTTTTCACTGCGCACCCGTCGATTTATTTAAGGATGTAAGGGAACCTATCTGCAGAATCCCTTTGGAACGGGTTTAAAGTTAAGAATGTGTCAAGCCCTACTTAAAGTAAAGCAATTTTAATAGGCTAGAGTCGAGAAATACTTTGATTTACTAAGCTGAGCACGACCATATAAGTAAGATTTCCAGCCACCGTAGGCGCGGGCTTGCGGACAGTGAGCAGTGGGTAGCTCGCTGTCCGGAAGTCCGGTAACAGTCCGGAACGGGATGGGTTTTTTAGTCAGTAAGAGTCAGACACTATCTCCCGCTCCGCCCAAGAGCGGGGGTTGTCATAAGATGATTACTCCCATCGAAAAAAAAAAACATAAGTAAAAAGGGTTATTTCACAACAATCTATTATCGCGTTTAGGAGCCTTATATCTTTAACATATTGATTGTGCTGACTCTGTCCTAGATTGATTTCTTATTCGCTGCCAAGAAAGTTGTAGGGTGTTTGATAAACGGATATCTCACTAATTCATTATTTTCACAAGAAATGAGTTGCGAACTAAACGAACAACTTTCAGATAAAAGTTTCTTTGCTTACTTTCAGCTTCGTCGAACATTATTCAGACTGGACTCATTTCATTGGAATAACAAAGAGCCAGTTTTTGATAAAATTCCATTATAATTGTTGTCTATAATCTCATTATGATGAAAGCCTTTTCAGCGTTCAAAGCCGTTTCGGGTTCATTTAATTTACCAATTGATCTTTTCGGATAACAACAGGAGTAGATAAGTTAATAGAACAGCCTACTAAATTTAGTTTTTTTTTTTTTTCAAATTAAATCAATTTATTTAAACTTATAAACAACTTAATAACTATAATTACAGTAAATTACAAAATAAATAAATAATAAAACCCTACGCTAAAATACACTAACTAAAATATGGCGTCAAAAAACTCTTCCACATCGCTGTCGACTGGTAATGTGCCCAGAAGACTGGCGGCATTGCCACGTTGTATGGCAATGCTTATCCTCTGTCCAAGGTAAAAGCCAGCCTTTGGGTCACGTGAAGTGTCAACTAGACGTTTTGACAGATCTTTAGACAAACTGTGAGCACTCGAACCCCACGATCCAAGAGTTTCAACCACAAACGGTTCAAAAATATAACTTCCAACAAGGTTGTTATATTTCCGCCGCTTGAGGTTCTCCGGTTCTGAGTATCGACACAAGTAGCGTCCCATACTAAAGGCCTTCCCATCTTCCAAGGAAATAACGACATGCCGTCCGGTCTCTTGCCATCGTCGCGTGCCAGGCCATGGGGTTCCAATACGGCTGGAACGCCGGCGGTGACAAGAGCGCGTCTGATTATGTCGTTGATATTCGCGTGTCGTGCTATGCGACCCGCACTTCGGCTGCATGACAGACCGTGGTGTCCGAGGCACCACGGTTTTTTTATTTTTACTTTATTTAAATTGTTCTCGCATAATAGTAGCGATTAGAAACATGTAACAGAGATGTATATTGTATTGTAGTAGGTAAATAACATGATTGAAAAGTGAAGTGTCCATGGAGTTTCTTGCACATTTTTCTAGAGATCTGCACTTTGGATTTGCAGTATTTTTTCTAACTGACTTTTTGACATTTCAAAAGTGCCTGTTAATGGTTTATTAAAAAAAATGGTTTGAATCTTTAAATCTTTAATCTTGAAGTCACCCAGAATGGGTTGAGTACGTTGAAGAAGAAATTTGGCTAGAATGGAGATGACTGACCAGGGACTGAGATGTATGAAAGAAAAAAGTGTAGGTACTTTCCAGTAAATGAAATGGCAGTAGAAGGATGATCATCTTTTTACCTTGTCGATCTATCTTAGTATGTTCAGCGTAGAATTCAGTTTCCAGTTCCTGTTACGTGTAAACTCAAGATCATCATCATCAGCCTTTTTTAATGTTCCCACTGCTGGGTCTCCGCCCTCCTCTCTAGGAGAGGGAATAGGCCGTAATCCGCCACGCGGGCCCAGTGCGGGTTGGTGAATGCCACATGTCTTCGAATTTTTGGTTCTAGGACATGCCGGTTTCCTCACGATGAGACTCAAGATACCAAAACGGAACTTCATCTTTTATTTTTATAATGAGGATGTCAGTTTTTCTTGCTGCAAAATAATGAAAATCATGTCATCTTTTCATTACAATTTCAGCCGAAAAGACGTCCACTGTTGAACTTAGGCCTCCCCCTCGCCCCAATGACTTGTCCTGTGCGTCACACATACATCAGATTCCCGCAACCCTCTCCAGGTCATCGGTCCACCTCCTGTGAGGTCTTCCAATGCTGTGTCTTCCGGTATCCTTCCAGAACTTTACTTATGACCATATCTTCCTTGTTTCCAGTGCTGGGTGCGGTGTCAACAGACATGGCGGGCGAGTGTGACATGGCCAGCTTCTACACTGAGCTGGGCTGCACGCCGGTGGCGAGGGAAGATGGCGGCCTGTGTCCCGAAGCATTCACCTGCCCTGATTTACACCCTGATCCTACTATGTGTTACTATAAGTTAGTAGAGCCTCATAATTCATTTATTTATTTAAGCGTTTGAGCCGTTTAAGCGCACAACCAGAAGAATATAGAAATAGAAAATTGTTAAAGTATCAAGACATTTGGATCACAATAGTGTATTTTATAAAAGTGGATTAAGTTTGTCATTGCGACAGAAGCGTAATTTGCTCGAGCGGCAGGCGAAAGAGTTATGGAACTGAGTGCTGCAGTAACTTTGCATGTGTATCAAACGACGTTTTTCAATACTGTTACGAAGAAATAAACAAACTGAGGTTGATCGGATATTCGTGAGGGGTGCCCAGCTTGGTATGATAAATACAATAAATGGTGGACTCGCGCAAATATCCGCACCAATACCGAAAACAGTAAATTGCTTCCCTAAAAGTAGTAGAGATAAGAGCGGGTTTTTGGGTAGGTAGGTACCTAAGTGTATTCAAAAAAGAATATGAGAAGCCTAAATGACAGTTACAACCCCCACAACTTCTGATGAGATAGTCATGTATGTACGTTACCTGTGGAATAACGATCCACGATGCTTGCCGATAAGATATTAAAAACGCTATTATACCGTGTTACTGAATATTATACAAAACCACAGACATATTACAACAATCCCCACTTTTGACTCATTAGACCAAACAGCCTTAAGACCTAAAATAAATAAGAAAAATGAGAACAATGCCTCACAATACTCGTATTAAACTAAATAGGCACCAAAGTTCTGACCTCGTGGAATACTCAGAAGCACCCAGTACTTACAATGGACAAAAAGACGGTGACCTCTTGCGCGGCCGTCGTCTGTCGCCGCGGTGCGACGCGCCGGCGCAGGGAAATACCGCGACCTTGCGCTTGATCAAGTTAATGCTGATAAAATGATATAATCATTCTCTGCCTAATAAGGTTTCTGATATCGCTCGTTTTTCCTCCTAATATTTTTATTTATGACTGTATAGTCCTAATTTTTTTCCGGACGGCCTTTGGAAGTATGACATCCAATATTTTTAGCACGGGTGGGGCAAAATAATAAAAATCGATTTTTTTGCATCATTATTTCAGCCAAAAGACGTCCTCTGTTGGACATAGGTGGCCCTAAAGTGTCCCCGTAAAACTTTTACGTACTTTTCTGGAACGTTCCAAGGATGATTCCGTGTATATTCAGGCCAATCTTTGGCTTTATCTTATTCTATTCGTGTCAATGGCATTCTAATTTGAGTTAACCTTAGAACACAACACAACTACGATTATTTTATTATCAGTAGGGCTACGCCCATTTTACCCTGGGAAAGGTAAAATGTTTTTTATCAGACGTTTGTCCCAACACTATAAATATTGAGCTAATAAACAAGTCTATAAAAAGAGAAACCCTCTCCCAATTGTATATCATTTTCGTAATAAATTATTTGTATGTTAAATAAGCAATTTTCTCGCCTAAACTTCTTTACTTTTAATTAACTGAGTAAAACCGATGGAACAACTTTATGGGTCTGTTAATTAAACAACTTTACTGTCGGAACTTTCGAGTGCTTTCGGATACTTTAACTTTATTTATTGACGTTTAAATTGAAGACAGTTCTATGTGTTTTCTATCAAGGCTTTTCAAACGGTCTGGTCTTTTTTCAATCAGAAAACATTTCATTAATTAGATTAAGGTCTAGTCTAAAGACTGACAGAATAAATTGCGCGAATGTATCTAAAGATCAATGTTTCTGCAGCCCCGAAATTTTGTTCTTTAAAAAAAAGGTTGGTAATTAGGAAAAAAATATTCAGTTCCTTTTGTGTATCTTTCGAGCTATCTCTGAGAGAAAGTGTGACTGCGGTAAAATTTACGAGAACTTCGGAATAACCCCTTTTTGCTTTTCACACTTAATTCAATATTATCTTACATTTCCGTAACTGTTTTTTACTGTATCCATGTCATTTTTTAATTTGTAAATACTTAAGGTACAAATAGGAAAGTGTCACGGATTTTGTATTCGGATATTGTCATTTTAAATACTATATTTTTAACATCCTGTATGAATAACGTGTAGCTAGAATTTTAAAATTTTAAATCCTTGTGGTTTCCAAAAACAACTTTAGAAATTTTGTTGGTTTTTTCTTGGTATAAAATCAAAGTCACCTTATTTATTGAAGTAATTAATTAAAATATCACACAGAAATCTTTATCATTGCAAACTCTGCACGCTTAAATCAAAACAGCTTTCCCTAATATACGAAATCAAAAAAATCAAAACCAAAGCATTTATTTCAAATAGACCATTTGCAGGCATTTTTGAATAGTCAAATATCGGTGAGTCCAAGAAAAGTGAAGATAAATACGAATACCGAATACAATGTAAAGACATTGTATTCGGTGTTTGACAAATCTGAAAAAAAATTTTTTTTTTTTGGAAATTTTTGTTATAACACCGAAGAAATCGATCTAAATATTAACCTTAGTGAAAAAGAAAAAGACGTGATAGCTAGTGCTATTTAAATTAAACCACCCAAGAGACTCGACAAATTTCATCACGTTCCAACAATTCCTATCTAAAGAGCCAACATAATTTCCTATTCCAGAGGCGTCTCGTACGGTGACAAGGCCCCGATACCACAGTCGTTGATCAGCAACCCGTGCTCCCAAGCCTGCAGTTGCACCATATTTTCCGGAGAGCCGCAGTTCAATTGCGCGGCCGTGGACTGCGTCGAGGTCTTCGACAACGATATGCAGCAGCAATGTATCAACACCTATGAGGTGGACTCGTGCTGCAGTACTGGCACCGTTTGTGGTAAGTGGCGCTGGAGTTTTAGATGACAGTATATGAAGGTGTGACTGAAATTGTGAGGAGTAGAAACTCGTCATTTTTAGTTTTCTTTGCTTTTTAATAGATATGGATGTAAACCAGTGTTTGACTGCGATCTGATCTGGTGGTAACCAGAGATGCAATCGTTGGTGGCAAGACGATCTAATTTATTCAGAGTTTTTCTAGCCTTCAAGATGGCTAAATTATAATCTGAAGTTTAAGTTTATGTACAAGCGATGTTACTTTTTCGTGTACAATATAATAATTCTATTCCATTCC
Organism: Mythimna albipuncta; assembly: GCA_929112965.1. Classification (NCBI taxonomy): domain Eukaryota; kingdom Metazoa; phylum Arthropoda; class Insecta; order Lepidoptera; family Noctuidae; genus Mythimna; species Mythimna albipuncta. The sequence goes on from OV815969.1 coordinate 19,378,573, forward strand.
GACGGGAAGACCGTAAAAGTTTATTTTACAATACAGAACAGAGCCGAATTTTGTCTGTCTACAATATAGATCGATTAAATTTTTCAACAATTTTTTTGCATAAAACATCATAAAAATAATTAAAAATATTGTCATTTTCATAACATGATAGATATACCATGCAAACTATAAACAATTGCACAATAGTGTATGTCTATGTATCGCACGGAGTATCGTAGGAAAAATAATTGACTTAAGTTTGCTCAAAAAACACATACGTTCCCATAAGGAGCTAACCACCCACATTACTCCATCTATGACTGTCCCAAAGAAAATCGGTCACGAAATAACAGAGTAACTTATGAGTTCATCAAATGTAATTAGATTTCAATGATCATTAACATACACCTGTATCAAAACAAATCTATTGCTTGTTAATCAGCCGTATTTTGAGATGACACACTCTTTAATGGCTTTAAAACTATGGTACACAATGGGGGCCTCCTTATAAGCGCTGGTAAAGATCGGCGCAGTGGTATGATTACTGTCAACGATCTATTGTCTACTGATAACGACGATGGACTCCACTTCCAGGTAGCTACTGCTATTAAATAAACACAACACATTAAGGATGAACTTATAAAATATTTTTGATATTTCATCCTTCTATATATTAAACTATTAAATTCAAATCACTTATAAAAAAATTGTTTAATATTACAAAAACTATGGCTGTGCTTGTTCGTGATTTTCTCAGAAACTACTGATCCTCTTTGAAAAGAGTTTTCGTTCTTACATCATCGTCCATATTAAAAAAAAAAAACACTTATTCAATTAATCGTGATTTTGTGTAAGTCCATGTCACGATGTTATTGACTAAATGACTTCTAAAACGGAGGTTCTGTGTTCGGAATATATGTGTTTATTAGCTGGTACCCACGACCTAAATGCCATTTCTCAATGTCAATAAGTTTTTTTTTCGTTCAACTCTTCTTTGTCTACTCTTCTACTCACTAATTTAGTAAAGAGGTAAAGTTTTTTTTTTTGTTTGTAGGAGGTAAACGCTGAAACTACTGGTCCGATTGCAAACATTTTAGCACCGTTAGAAAGTTGCTTTATGCCTGAGTGATATAGGCTATATTTTATGTACGCGGGCCAAGCCGCGGGTAAAAGCTAGTCTCGTGTAATATCAGCTATCTATCAGTCAAAGTCCAGACAAAATTGAAAGAGAGACAGGTGTCGAATAATTTATTTTGATATGCATTTAGTAAAAAAAATGTATAATATTATAAAAACTATGGCTGTGTCTGTTCGTGATTTTCTCAGAAACTACTGATTCTTTTTTGAAAAGGGTTTTCGTTCTTACACTATCGTATTTGATTCATACATAGTAAGCAGCCCATATCGTGACCACTTCTAGAACACAGTCCTCCGCGTTCAGAAGTAGCGGATAGCACATACGCAGCTTTTAAATTACGCAAAAGATAACTCTTCAATCATCTGTTGTTTCATTGCAACATCAGCAACATAATCTTTATCATCTATAGGACCATTATCGATGATTGCAGCTTTACCAAGAAGATCACCTTGACTTGGTCGTGACGCGCAAAGTCGTTGTTGTTTATATAAATATGTATTGTTTACATAAATATTTATTTTAACATATTGATAGGATCGCTTTTTGTTTGCGAAATACACTTATTTGGCAATGTTCCAATTTTGACCCCAACTTTATGAATATTTTTGGCATCAATTTTAAGTTGGATTTGTATATTTTTCGTCGACATTGAGCATTTTTTTTTACTAAGCCTTCGATTAATGAGGGCATTAGATCTGGTTGGATAATTCGTTTTCTATCTTATCGGCAGTAATTGATTTACCGTGAATAAAGTTTGAACCATGAGTTTCGGGACCGTTTGAAAAAGTGAGCATGGTTCTAAAATGCAAAAGGCAACTGAAGGACACCAGTGAGTTTTAGCCAGTCAAACCTTAGAGCAGGAGATTTGTCATTTGATATTGAGCCTTACTTTCAAAATAATTTCGATCAAAAAAGGTACTGTACCTAGTAGATTTAATTAGGAATCTCCATATTTGAAAGAGTGAGCGTGGCCCTAGAACACAAAGGACAACTGAAGGACACCGGTGGGCTTTAATAAGTCTGACTCGCCTTCGCGATCCACTCTAGTGCGGGAGAGTTGTCATTTGCTATCCCTCCTCAAAAAAAACTTTCCACGTGTGGTTTCTTTGTGGTTTGAAAATTATTTAGCCGTAATAGCCTATTAATCTATAAAAATGTTCCAGGTAAAGACGCAATAGCTCAGCTAGCTACCTGCGAAGTGGACGGCCAGACGTACCGCGAGGGCGAGACGTATCAGCCCAAGAACACGCGCAAGACGTGTGTCTGTACCAAGGACTACAACGCGACTGACAGCACGGCGAACTGCAGGGACATCAACTGCGGCATCGAGATACACTATCAGAACGACCTGCTGCAAAACTGTGCGCCCGTGTTCCCCGGGAACATGCGCGGCTGTCCCATTGGGTTTGAGTGCCGTAAGTTATAGCTATAACTCTTTGTAAACACCAGCTGACATAAGCTGGAGATGGATCAGTGTCGTTTGAAAGAGATTTTTTAGGGTTCCGTAGCCAAATGGCAAAAAACGGAACCCTTATAGATTCGTCATGTCTGTCTGTCTGTCTGTCTGTCCGTCCGTCCGTATGTCACAGCCACTTTTTTCCGAAACTATAAGAGCTATACAGTTGAAATTTTGTAAGTAGATGTATTCTGTGAACCGCATTAAGATTTTGACACAAAAATAGAAAAAAAGCAATCAATTTTGGGGGTCCCCATACTTAGAACTGAAAATCAAAAAATTTTTTTACATCATACCCAAGCGTGTGTGGTATCTATGGATAGGTCTTAAAAAATGATACTGAGATTCATAATATCATTTTTTTCTAAACTGAATAGTTTGTGCGAGAGACACTTCCAAAGTGGTAAAATGTGTGTCCCCCCCCCTCTAACTTCTAAAATAAGAGAATGATAAAACTATAAAAAATATATGATGTACATTACTATAAAAACAACCAAAATTGGTTTGAACGAAATCTAGTAAGTAGTTTTTTTTTAATGCGTCATAAATCGAAAAAAATACACTATTATTAAAACATCGATCAAAGTTACAACATATTACAAAAACTTTTATATTATGTTACTTGCTGCTACGGAACCCTTCATGGGCGAGTCCGACTCGCACTTGGCCGGTTTTTTTACTCTTACACTAGGAATTACTCCTGTATCGTAGATGCGTACACAAACATGTTGGTCTAGTGGTTAGTGACCCTGACTGCTAAGCCGGAGGTCGTGGGTTCGATTCCCACCCAGGACAAATGTTTGTGTGATGAGCATAATCATTTGTTCTGTGTCTGGGTGTAATTTATCTATAATATGTATGTATTTAAAGATATATAAGTATGTTTAACAGTTGTCTAGTACCCATAACACAAGCTCTGTTTAGCTTGGGACTAGACGGCGTTTGTGTGATAGTTGTGGAATATATTATATTTATGTTTATTATAGATTTAACATATGTAAACTCACATACACAAGACACCCATACCAGGAACACCCATCTGTGGGCTGTACAAATATTTGTTCCGTGCGGGAATCGAACCTGCGACCCGTAGTGCATTAGCCAATTGCTCAACCACTATGCCAACAGTGCCATCGCATAAAAGGCAACTGAAGGAACATAGGTGGATTTGACAATACGGTTGTCGTTTGGTTGAGCGACTGACTGCTGCGCTGTGTTGCGGGTTCGACTTCCGTTCGGAATTAACACATTTGTGCTGCCATCAGATAATTGTTCTAAATGAGGGTGTCTTTTAAGTGAGTTTACATGTTTGTGAACGCACCCAGCGTTCACTGTGAGAGCATTTATAAACGATTTAGGTATTCCTAGTGTGGGACAACGTACATATTTAAAAAATAAAGTATGAAGAAGAGTTAGGTAGTAAAAATAATTTATCATTTCCTCTCGCTCCTCTTCAAGTAGGCAATCTTATTTCAAGACAATGCTTAAAAACTAATATTTTTTTAATAGTTAGATAGAAAATACCCGACCGTTAAATTCTCTTCTGTCACCTTTGTTCTTGTTGTGGTCTTGTGTGATATTATCTATCAACAAAATCAAGACTGGAAGTTATGAATATGTTAAGAAATGAAGTCTCATGATTAGAATTTTAATTCATTAAACCCCAAGCGAACGCCGGCGTTCGCGCACCTATTGTCTTTCAATTGTGTCTGTCATTATCACGATTGACAGGTTAATTGGACACTACAATAGTTATCTCTTTGATCTTCTACTGTGGATGTGAATGACGAGTTTTTGTACCATGGACATAATGAACAGGATTGGTCGTAATGGCGACGCTTGGGGGAGGCCTATGTCCAACAGTGGACGTCTTTCGGTTGAAATGATGATGATGACAATAACATAATAATAATAAAGAGCCATCAACAACAACAATAAACACAACAACAAACAACACAACAACAACAATAACAATATTATAATTTACAGAAACTACAAAGACGAAAGTAGTTCGTGGTCTTAACATCCGCAATCTGACGGCTTCGTGCGTCTTCGGCAACGCCACGCTGATCGTCGGAGACGAGGTCACCGTCGACGACAACTGCACCAAGTGCACCTGCAGTGTGCCACCCTTCGTGACCTGCATGAGGAAGAACTCCTGCGATACTACTGTTCAATAAGGTGAAGTTTGGAAAATTGGAGCGGAACGGAGAAATGGAAGCTGTAAATAGGACGAGATATCAAAAAAGTTCGTAGGTACTTGCAAAAATAGTGTTTGTCAAATGAATTACATTTTCAATAAAAAACTACTACCTAACAATAAAGATTGTTAGGTAGTACTTTTTTATGTTGAAAATGTTACATGTAGGTATTTAGGTTCCTACAAGGATGTGTTTCGATTTTAGATGAGTATCAAATGTCATCTATTTGACCCAACTGAAGAGATTCTTATATTAGGTAGTGTAATACTCGTATAGTATGTGTTTAGATTTAGATGAATGATTTAAAAATTATATGTAAGCTCGTGGAAAATAGTTTTATTGTATTGAAAATTAATAGAGTTTATTACTTAACTTGGATGTTCTAAGTAGTCAGCAAAAAAATAATTTTGTAAAAAAGTGAAACAATTGGTTTTAAAAATATATCATTGATTTATTGTATTTTAGATACATTGCTTATTGGTAATATTTATTTATATTGTAAAAAGTATTACTTAAATTGACTTAGATCTACCTTAAATTCGAATATAGGAATCACATGACATTTACTTAAAAATAAGGATATTTACATTATGTACAAGTACACAGCCTAAGAGGACCTTTTTAATTTAAATGATTGTAAAAATTATTAATAATATAATTAAATTATGTTGTGACGACCTAATAATACTTATATTAAAGTACTTAATTATATGTATAATAAAACCTTGTCTTATTAATAGTAAATCACGCTATAGGAGAGATTATAATTATTAAAGTACTTATAAATTTTTATCATTATGTATTTTATTTTCTATTCTATGTATAAAGGTACATTGTTGGCTTTAAGTAAATATTTATAATAAATGCTTAATATGGCAGTATTCTTAACTAAATTAAACATAATTAATATAATAGAAAGCGAATTTTCCGTGTTCTTTGCAATGATTTTGAGATCTTACACGTTATTAATAAACTTATGAAAGATAAGTAATTACTATGAATATAAATGCATGAGGGCAGTACAAATATGGTCTAGTGTGTAATTCATAAGCTTAGTTCTGTTTTATTTCCGAAATTATTCTACCCCATACTCTTACTGAAAGTTAAAAGGGCCTAGTCACTTTATAACTGCGCGGCGTCGTAATGTGAAACGGTGCGGTGTGTGACTCGGCACGTTGTGCAGAGGCCCTAGTGAGAGTTGTTTTGACGTTAACGCAATCGAAACGTTTACAGCGTTTGGCTCTATGATTGGTTAAAAACTTGGAGCGGGCCTATCGGAGCGCCGAACGTCATAAACGTGTCAGGCGATGCATAGTGAGAGTTGGTTTTTTGTTAACTCGATTAATACGTTTCCGACGTCCGACGCTCCGATTGGCTTACTCTAAGCTCTTAACCAATCAGAGAGCTAAACGCGGTAAACGTTTCAATCGCGTTAACGTAAAAACAACGCGCACTTAGAGCACTGTTTTCAACCATAGAGTTTTGTGCAGTACCGTACCATGCATCCGCTCAACTCGGCACCATACCTACATCTGCTAGACCCGGCAATGTGACGTAGTCAAGTGCCGTGCCGTTTCACTTTAACGATTTCGCGCGGTGATAATGTGACTTGACCATTACCCTTACTAAACAGGGCTGCCTTTGATATCTGGTCAAATCCTGTGTCAACCTATTTGAGTAGCTGTTGCTATTCCGTTCAACAGTCAACAAATGGTTTAAACGCCAGATTTCATCAGATATTTGAACATTTTTCATTAGAGAAATGGGGAGAAACTGTTCTTTTCTTGAACTTCTAAAAGTCTTGAGCCAGTGTTGCCATTTATTCGATTTCTTGTCGTCGTCTTCGTGTTTTTGTCTCATGTTTAGCTAAAGCAAGCCAATCCCAGCTCAACCCTGAACATCTGGTTTGGTCTGCCGACGTCCCTGACAGCCACATCGAGGAGTGGGAGGCGATTTGCCTTATCAGTTTGGTACTCAACGATCGTGCGTGCCCAGCCTGGTTTTTTGTACTGTGGACAAAAAAATATCTTTATTAAGTACCTACCTATTGTTAGATACAATTTAGGGATATTACGTAAAATATAATTAATCAACTCAGTACTTAATTAATGATGTTGTTAGATAAGTCGTTTTTGTTTGGTGTTGTGTTATCAGTTAAGCACAGTTCGTTGGTTTTCTGTGAGAATGGAAGATGCGGTGTTTAAGTTTACAAATTAGGTACAGTTGGTACGTAACTGTCGTAAATATAGCACTATCATGTTTAAATAAAAAAGAAACGACGGAGTAGAGCGTGCATATCTACATTGTTTATGTGATTAAATCGTCATTATTACAACAGTGTCTAAAAAGTTATTAAAGGGTTAAACATGAAGATGGTACTAATAAGAAACATTTTTTTTTCTAAAGGGCCTTTCAATCGTGGAAATTACAGACAAAATAGAAAGACAATAGGTGCGCGAACGCCGGCGTTCGCTTGGGGTTTAATTAATTAAATCGGGCCCTTTCGCTCTCTCTCCACACACACACCCTCTCGCTCTACCCAGAGAGTAAAAGTGACTTTTTGAGTGACCCTCAAAAAAAAAGAAACGCTACACTCACCTGACATTCATCCAAAATCGCCTGATACCGAAGCCTGTTGTTAGCTTTAGGCAGGATTTCGGCGTCGTTGTAGGCCAACAACTTGATGCCTCGCCGATAGTTGTTGGTTGTTGGGTCGTAGTAGCCGATGGTGTTGCGGCAGTGGAAGGTCACGTTCTGCACCGCTTTAGTCGACATCAGCTGCAGGTGGGTCAATTGTGTGTGGTCGGCTTTGTATGTGATCTGTCAGAAATTGTAGGAGCATTTAGTATTACTACATTATTCATATTTACACTCACGATTGATGAGAAGGTAATAAAATTCATAGCCTGTCAAAATCATAACCCTCCTTTGGCTTTGCCGTAGTCGGGTAAAAATTGGATTCTCTTTCTCGAGGTCTCCAGGAGGTGGCGTACTGCAGGTGATGTGGTGATCTGGTCAAGTTTGTGTGATAAACTTGGCCAGATGATGGTCCAAGACAGAGAGGTTAGCCTTTGCCCAGAAGAGGGACACAATTTAGGCTAACAAAAAAAAAAACATTATTTATTTGACATGGGATTTTTAGGGTTCCCTATCCAAAGGGTCTCAACGGGAGCTTATTACTAAGTCTCCGCTGTCCGTTTGTCTGTCCGTCCGTTAGTCTCATAAACCGTAAGAGGCAGAGAGTTGTAATAATATGATAGAATGTATATTTCTATTAGCGCTATAACAACAAATATTAAAAATTTAAGTTATAAATCAAAGGTTGTGTCCTACTAGGGACTATTGTGATACACACTCGTATAAGGTGACTGGTAATTAGTGTACGATACTTAAACACGTGATTGTGCTCATGATAACCAACAACTTTTATTATGGGAACAAATCTGAAATAGCGAAAAAAAAATCAGCTGTTCAGTACATTTATATTTGCCAAGTGTACTGAACAGCTGATATTTTTTTCACGATTTCGGCTTTGCTCCCATAGTAAAAATTGTTTGTTATGATGAGCAAATTGTTTGTTATGATGAGAAAATTGTTTGTTATCATGAGCATAATTGTTTCTACAAGAGAAAGGCTTATAAGCACTTAAAACTGACCGTGAATCCATCATCCATCTCACTGAGCCAGGGCTCGTGCTCCGTGCCATCATACTTGATGTCCTGTGACGTCATCGGCTTGGGGAACACGCAGCTGCTGCCCGTCTCCATGTCGCAGTGCACGATGATCGCATCGCTGATGTCACCGCCGTTAGGGTCGATCCAGTATTGTCCTGGGAAACGGGTTAGATTTGAAAAAAATACGTTTATTTGTGCCCTTGTTTTTTGTTTATTTGTGCCCCACACAATCATACTGTAAACTACATACATTATAGAAAAAGAAAATTATAATCTGTACGAGGCCAAAAGAACGCCTAACTCAGCACATGTTGCGATATGTAAAACGATAAAACATAGCGCGGGTAATCTGTTAGGGCCCGCTGTGATGCCATGGAAACATTTATGGATTTGATATAAACTACCTATCGAAATAAAAAAAAAAAATAATCAAGAAATAGCTAAAAAGCGGGAGTTGGTATATTTTAGACAATTTATACTTTTATAGACGAAAGATCCGAGAGATTAGAATCATCATCATCTATAGACTTTTCCCAAATAGCTTGGGGTTCGGATTCTAGTCTATCATGATGCGGCTGAATTCCCGTGTTTTACATGGACTGGCTGCCTGTCAGACCTCCACAGCCCAGTTACTGTGCAACACGACACTGACTTGGATAGACTGATGGTCAAGCTTTCTGGCAAGAGATTAGAATGTAATAGACTAGTTGCCGTAAAAAATTTAATTAGTCCGTCTTTTAGATTAATCAAAAAAAAGGACACGATTTTTTTTTATTTGTAAATTAAACCAAAAATGACAAAAATATAGCCCAATTCATTAAACGCCAAGCGAACGCCGGCGTTCGCGCACCTATTGTCTTTTTATTGTGATTTACACGATTGAAAGGTTAAAGTTACGTGTAACGACACGCCATGCTGCATTTTTTCGCACGGGGTGACATCAAAGAAAAAATACACGTCCAATATTTTTTTATAATTTAAAGTACGGACTAAAATAAAATGTAATTATTTTGACCCTGGAAACTACTCTATTGTAAAATCAAGTATCTTCACATTACTTTTCTGTGAATTTAGTTCCCTACATCAATAGAAATAAATCATAATAATATTCTAAGACATCCAGAGCTAAATACTTTTTTTAGAAATGAAACCAAGTTTGATTAGTTTTGTTATTTTTTTTTTCTTTTATGTATTATAATTATTATTTTTTTCAAGCATGTTTTTCGTTTTTTCATGTTTTGTTTTTAAATAATATAGAAAGAATCACTTCGACTATTTTTAAACGACACAATAATGAGAGAAGAAACTGCCTTCTGTAATACATGTTTTTAATTAGCTCACAAGTCAGGGCTTCAAATATGCTGAGTAAAATTAATTGTTTATGTGTCCACAAAACTATTTGATTTGGTTTGACTAATTGTGAATCCACAATCAAATGCAAAATTATATGACGTTACTTTATTCCTTACCGGATTCAAATTCAGGATGGTGGTACTTGATATCCCCGCAGGTCTTAGCTGGCGCTTCCTTGGAGCCGTCCGGTTTGAGGAACTTGTCTAGTGACACCTTCAGTCTCTCGTATGCCTTCATCACAACCTCCTTTCGTTCAGCTGCTGTCATATCTTCCTTGAAGAACCGAGGAGGAAGACTGTTGGGGTCATCGCCTAATGGATCTGGTCCTTTCACTGAACCTATTTGAAACAAAAAGAATATAAGATTTTATAGTTTGAGGAATATTCTTTAGAAGACTGGTCAGACGAAGTAGGCAGGAAACTGGACCGTCACTACAAGGTAGGTTATCTTAAATCTATAAGAATCCAATTAAAGTGGACATGAGATTTCTCTTGCCATTTATAAAATCTTGTTAAATGGACTATCCATTTAGAATATGATCTTTTATAGAAGAGAAAAACAACATTTGGTGATAACGATAACAGATAGATTTTATTAAATGTACGCCTGTGTACTACTACTGTATCATGACTGTATCAGAATGTGAAGCTTAAATAAATAAATTACATTATAGTCATTTTTTCTTTTTGTGCAATAACAAAGTAACCACAGTAAAATTAACATAATGTACATGTAGCGACATCTATGGCGCCACATAAGAACTACCAAGAAAATATGAAATACTGCATCGCGCAATCTTATACGACAGCTCGAAATCATCTATCGGGCAGTAGCCCACCAGACTATAACACCTGTCTGGTTGGAGGGTCCTCCCTTTTCAAAGGAGGTTTTGCGGGACTTTACACTCTGTTCCGCCTACCTCCAAATACACATATATAAATACATACGAAAAATCATACATGCAGTTGCAATGAGAGTTAAATAAAAACAACCAGGTACACGATTAATTATCACTAACCTTGTTGTAACATGGCAGCCAAAGCAGCAGCGTCATAAGCCAGACCCTCTCCAGGCGGGCCCGGAGGTCCAGGTGGACCCGCAGGTCCAGGGCTTCCGTGTCTACCGGCTTCTCCAGGAGGTCCGCGGCCTCCGGGCACTCCCGGTGGACCTTGCGGGCCAGGATTTCCATCACGACCAGGAGAACCTTTAGGGAAAAAGGCGAAAATTTAGTTCGGTTCTTCTTTATTACGAGCAACAACGAAACTCATTTAGTATTAGCACGTATTAGTAACAAACAAACTTATAGTACAATTCACGAATGATGGCGGCCGTGAAGTTTGCGCAGAAGGCTGCGCAGTAACATGTTTTAGGAACCAAATGGCGACGTGCGTGTGCGAGAAGAGTGTAGTATGCGCGAACGTTCGCAAAGGCTAACTTCACGCCCGCCATCATTCGTGAATTGTACTGTACACAAATGACATTAGCTAACAATAATCGTTGTTTCAGCACTCCAGCTGAGATACTGGAGCAACAATTTACTATATGGCAATCCAGCTTGTCAGCAATCATACCCAGGATAGATGCCGCTGGGACTGGCTCGCACCCTGCGCACCAGTAATGTCAGTTACACACGTCTTATACACGCCTGGTGTATGGAATTATACACCAGTAGTATTATGTTATACGAGTATTGGTATATGTTTATATGTTTACCCTAGTTCATGCGTCACTGCGGGGTGCCAACTGAAAATCAGTGCTGGGTGTCTAACACCCAGAAAATGCTGGTCATCCTTTCGGTGCAGGCACGCTCGGAGCACTTAGTACTTTTGTTTTATTTTGTGTTTACAACTGTTGTGCTGTGTCTGTTCCGAATAAAAGTACTTCTATTCTATTATATTCCCTAATGCCAGTAAACATGACAAGTCTATTTGAAGCCAAAATTTATAGCCACACACCGTCAAGTTTACCAGACGCTGATTCAAGCGCGGTGCAACCTTGACGGTAATTGCATCGAAATTCGAGTGTGTCAATAGTGCATTCTTAGCGAATCATCTTCTGGGCTAATAAAACAAACTATATGGCCTTTACGGCCTAGTCACGTCTTGGGGCGGCGAGCGGGGCGGCATCGGTAAGACACGGGCCGTTATGAGCGGCGTCTCGGGGCGTGCTTCCAACATTTTCATACTTTTAATCACTACCACCGCCGTTTTACCGCTCGCCACCCCGCGCTTAGCTCCCGCCGCCTTAGCCGCTCATAGCAGCAAGGTCGTGAACGGGCTGTTACTGTCATTTATCAAACACTTTAAAAACCAGACCAAAAAGGAAACACTGATCAAAGAACCTGTAATGATTACAGGTTTTGTAATCAGTGCTTGTTAATATTAAGCAATTATAGTAACCTCGCGATCCAACATCTCCATCCTTTCCTGGCGGTCCCATTGGTCCAGGTAAGCCTCGTTCACCAACTCTTCCTGGAGCACCCAGCATTCCGGGTAGACCTGGCAAGCCGGCGTGTCCCTTAGCTCCGTCAGCACCAGCCTCGCCTCGTTCTCCCTTGGCTCCGTCCAAGCCAGGAGGTCCCATTTTACCGGAAGGACCCTGTGGTCCATCGACTCCAGGTGGTCCGCTTTCACCTCGAGGTCCTCGTTCGCCAGTAGGTCCAGATGGTCCGGATGGGCCGGGTGGTCCCTAATAACAATAATTTAATTGAATTTCTAGGTGGCCAGAATACTTTTGATATTAAGTGAAAAAGAATTCCAATTAAGATTAAGCTCCTTTTTTGTTAAGTCGGTTAAAAATTAGCATTACATACTTAGTGATTTATAAATTAACGTAGCTTATCTAGTTCTACACTACGATTTACCTGTAATCCTGGAGGTCCGCCTGGTCCCGATGGGCCCGGAGGTCCAAGCGGTCCCTTATCACCGGGTCGTCCTGCGATACCCGGTTGACCTTGCTTGCCCGGTCGTCCTTCTGGGCCTGGTTCACCCATCGGTCCTGGTGGGCCTTGCAGACCCGGTGTACCTGATTGTCCTGGGGCGCCATCTGCACCTGGTTTTCCTGGTGCTCCACTTTCACCCTAAAAATATAATGAAATTGTCAAAATCTATAAAATAAATCTTTTTCACTACAAAAACATCTAAGTATCTTTTCCGGGACTTAAATTACTCCATAGAGAAATCTTTGATTATTTCAATAGTAAGTAATTTAACTTGCAATTTTGGATGTATCTTTCGGACAAATCTTGCAAATGGATTTTTAATCGATTACTTGGAGCCCTAACCTTATCCTGATATTTCGTATACTACGTCCTTTGTTACTTTTTTTTATGATGGGAGAAATCATTCAATGGCAACCCCTGCTCTTGGGCGGAGCGGGAGATAGTGTCAGACTCTTACTGACTAAAAGCCCACCCCGTTCCTTCTAGCCTTCATACCGGGGCTCGAGTTCCCTTTCGGATAACCCTGGCCCCAGTTTTGTAACTTGGATGATAGTTATACTATAAGGATAGTCAGGTAATCGAGTCTAATAGTGGTCATAGGAACTACTGAGTGCAACTAGACAACTTTATTGTGTTTGAGTTCATTGGAATGCTTTTGATGATTACTATTTTGCAAAATAAAAGCTTATTATGAAAAACTATTTATCTTTGAAATCTTATTTAGAGTTACAGTCAATAAATTATGTAGTTATTATGCGCAGGATACATACCTGAGCGCCTCGAAGACCTTGTGGGCCAGGGGGCCCGACAATGCCTGGTAATCCAACTGGGCCTCTCTCACCAGTTGCTCCAGGTGGACCGCTAGGACCTTGCAAGCCTGGTTCGCCTTCGCTGCCTCTTTCACCCTTTGGTCCTTCGGATCCTTGAGGACCAGTCAGTCCCATTGGTCCAGGGGCACCTGGCCTACCAGAGTCTCCTGTAGCTCCTTTAGAGCCGGGAATACCAGGAGCACCTGCTGGGCCTGTGCTTCCTTGTGGACCCTTAAAGAAAATGACAGGATTTTAAACATACTTCATTAAGCATCTAAGTGCCATTTTCAAAATATATCTAATATACTTACAGGTGGTCCCAAATCTCCAGGTCTTCCGGGTAAACCAACACGACCAGTTTCACCTTTTGGTCCATGATCACCGCGAGCGCCCTTGGCTCCAGCCAAGCCTGGCAGACCACGTGGGCCAGATTCACCAGGCACACCTTACCAAAAATAACGAAAATATTAAGATAAACTTTACTTATGTAATTTCATCGTGAGTAAGATCATTGGTACTTCGTGAATGTGTTGACTACAAAGATGACGCCATACATAATAAGAATCAAGAGTATAAAATTGCATGTCGAATAGTATAGTTTATTACCTGGGCTTCCCGTATTTCCTTGTTGTCCCTTAGAACCAGCGTATCCTCGTTCACCCTTCAGACCAGGCATACCAGTAAGGCCAGGTGGACCAGAAAGACCTGGTGCACCCTGTGGTCCAGGCTGTCCTCGCTCTCCAAGGGAACCAGGGGCTCCCAGTTCTCCGGGAATTCCAGGTGCTCCGGGTTCTCCTCTTTCAGCGGGTTCTCCAGCGGGACCGACGGGTCCAATTGGACCCTGCAGACCTTGTTCTCCTTGGCGACCTGTGGGAATACTTTATTAATCAAAATGTCGGAATACTAATAATAATACTAATAATTTCTAAATCTATTAAATTATAATTTAGGACTTTCTTTTCTATTACATTGTTCTGTGTTCTATGTTTGTGCCTGTCTCTCTATATCGGATATGTACTTTAAAAAAATATATAAAAATAAAATATCCGCCACATCGTAAAGATAAAATATTAAAAAATATATTTTTAATATTTTATCTTTACGCCCATTGATATACAAAAAACCCGGGTTTGGGGTTTTTATAATTCAGTGTTTACGCCATGTTAATTTAATTGATTGAATTACAGTTACAAGAATGCAATCGATAGAATTTTATAAGCGCTGACGATTGAAACTTAACAGAATGTTATATGTTGCTGTTGTTGAATGTTAACGTTGCTTCTCCCGAGTCAAAAGTTCCTCCCACAATAGAAGCAATTTTAAAGACATATTCACGTCAAAGATGAACAACTTACCAGGTGATCCATCATTGCCAGGTGGGCCTGCAGAGCCCCTCTCGCCCTTCTCTCCAGGGGCTCCAGTGAGACCTCGTTGTCCAGGCATGCCCATTGCTCCCGGTGATCCTGGGTGACCTTTAGCACCTCGGAGGCCTTCGGGGCCCTGTTGAAATAATAACGATAAAGCATGTAATGTTGTCTGATAACAACTGATATTATATTTTATTTTTATTGGAACGTAAAACCTTGTCACTAAACACATTTATAAAATTTTAAGGCAGTGAGAACTACATTGATCTCTATCTTTGAAAGAAAATAATTCAAACATTCAGTTCTGCTTTTTTTTTAAATGACTTTAAAAATCTTTGAAATGTTGTTACAATATTAATAATTTATCTTACCGGTGGTCCATCAGGTCCTTGAGCGCCAGTATCTCCCTTCTCTCCTGGGCTTCCAGGCTGGCCAGGTTGCCCTCGATCTCCAGTGAAACCCCTTTCTCCGCGAGGTCCAGTTGGTCCCGGAGGGCCAGAAGGTCCCGCCATGCCTGGCTCTCCTTCCTTTCCTGGTGCGCCCGGTAAGCCAGCTGCTCCTGGCATTCCCTGGATTAAAATTATAAATGTGATAATGATAACATCTGTTAGTGGTCAGCGCTGCCCTAGGACTTAGCGCTATTAGTAGTGATCGTGCGAAAAATTAACATGAAGGTAACATCAAGCCTGAAGTCGCGACGGACTGGCTACATGACGAGAACAAAAAACGAAAAAATGGAGCAAAATAGTGACAGATGCTCAAAAATTGGTAAACTAATCAAAGGAAAACAACAAAGGTGTTGAGACGACGAGTTAAAACTTTTTTTTTTTAATCTTTTTTTTTTTAAAAAGGTGTTTTTATCCACACGGATACGTCAACCCCATTGTACCTTATATATATACTCTATTTACACACATAAACATAAAAATATTCTTATATTATAAAATAAAATAAAATAAAATACTACTAAACATCGCCTTAACATTCGTAAAAAATAAATAAACTATAATACAAAACTAAACGCATAATTTGTGGGTTAACCCACAAATTATGCGTTTAGTAAATTAAGCAATTATGCGTTATTTCTTTCTGATTTGGGGTATGCCAATACATTTTGGATAAGTCCAACATCCCACATGTTAAAATTATATTCTCGAGCCAGAGTTTCCCTTTCATTTTTGTTCCTAACACATTCCGAGTTAAAACTTGCAACAGGCTCTAACTGGAGGACGGTGGCTCGCATTAGAATACAATAAAAACAACTAGACGAGGACTTTGCCAAGAGGCACGCTAGATTAAGAGACGTGCATAAAGGAGCCAATAAAAAGACTATCATTATCATCATGCCTATTATTTTCCCAATAATTTAGGAAAAGATGAACTTGTACATATCTAGAACACTCACAGTCCTATAAATACGTAGAGAAGAAAATTCGATGTCAAATAGAAAGCATAGGTATATCATTGTATACTTTTATAGCATATAAGTATACATATAGCATATAACTATATACGCTATTTAACAACTGAGACGTTCAGGAAAGGCACGGAGTTTTAATAATGAGTGAAGTAAAGGAATTTTACTCTACAAAAGAATATAAAAGATTGACGGGAATACTTACAGGGAATCCAGTGGGTCCGGCTGGACCCGTTGGTCCTCTTTCACCCGCTGGTCCGGCGACACCCTGAGGTCCCTGAATACCAGTAGCACCATCACGTCCAGCATCTCCTTTAGGTCCTTGTGGTCCCGCTTGGCCTGGATCCCCGTCTTTTCCTGGTTCACCCTATGAAGAACGATAAAAAGTTAGGTGATACTTGCAAAAAATGAGACATTATTTTAGTAAAATTAAACATCAAACAAAGCTTACTTGCAATCCTCTTTCGCCTGGGCCTCCCATTAAACCAGGTGGCCCTTGTATGCCCTGAGATCCTTGTTCACCAGGTCTGCCATCAGCACCTGGTATACCCCTCTCTCCTTGAGGGCCAGTCTTTCCAGGCATTCCAGGCCTTCCAACTGATCCTCGCGGTCCTTGCAGACCTTGCGGTCCTGGCCTACCAGGGTCTCCTGAGCTTCCTTTAGATCCAGGTAGCCCAACGCCTCCTCTCTCTCCAGGTTGACCTTTAGACCCGATGGGTCCATCAGCGCCAGGTAGACCTCTCATTCCCATCAATCCTCTTTCACCTTGGGGTCCTACATTGCCAGCGGGTCCCCTAAGTCCTCGCTTTCCACGTTTACCTTCTGGACCCATATTTCCTGGTAACCCACGTGGGCCTGGAGCACCAGATTCTCCCCTGATTCCACTATCACCTTTTTGGCCTCTTTCACCAGGTTGACCCTTAAAAAAAAACAAGAATTTATATACCACTTAAAATATTGGTGAACAAATAAAATTATGTCGTGTCGTGTTGTGTTGTATCGTTTGTGTGTGTTGTGTCGTTATGTTGTGATGTGTTGTTTGTATTGTGCTTGTGTGTTATGGTCTTACCGGCATTCCTTTAGATCCAGGCAAGCCAGAATCTCCAGCGACACCTGGTAGTCCTCTAGGTCCAGGGAACCCTTGTGGGCCTGAAGCTCCCGGTTGTCCCTGCACACCTTTCTCTCCAGGAGTTCCATCGCGGCCAGGAATACCAGAGGCTCCTACTTCACCAGGTTGTCCGGGGCGACCTGCTTCTCCTCGTGGTCCTTGCATACCTTGACTTCCTTTAGGTCCAGAAACACCCTGTTCGCCCTTTAGACCTGGCGCACCTGGGAATCCTGGTGAACCTGGTTTTCCGACGTTACCCTAAGGGTGAAAGGTATTTGATTAACCGATTACTCTTAACTGTTAACCGTTGTCTCTAGGTTGAGCCAACACCTTCAGTAATGTCATTGTAAAGAGAATTCTTACCATTAATCCTTGAGGTCCTGGCGCTCCATCAACGCCCCTCACACCTGGAGGACCGGGAGGTCCCTCCCGCCCTCTCTCGCCTCTAGCACCCACCGGACCCTGTTAAAAATAATAAAGAAGTCATTTTAGATCAAGACTTTATAAGTTGGAAGCAAACCAGTTTTACTAATCTACACCAATTTACGAGTATTAAAGAGGTAATGATTTTTTTATGTATTTTTGTTTGTAGTAGGTAATCTCTGAAAGTACTGGTCTGATTGTAAAAATTTTAGCACCGACAGAAAGCTGCTTTATTCTTGATTGACATAGGCTCTATTATAGGGACGCGGGGAAA
This sequence comes from Mythimna albipuncta, assembly GCA_929112965.1. NCBI lineage: Eukaryota > Metazoa > Arthropoda > Insecta > Lepidoptera > Noctuidae > Mythimna > Mythimna albipuncta. Next base: position 19,396,713 of record OV815969.1, read on the forward strand.
GCCGCGGGCAAAAGGTAGTCTTGAATATTTCGTTGCTTAAAAAAGTGATAAAGTACAAAAAATATGAATTACCGCAGGCCCCGTCGGTCCCATCGGTCCAGGTATTCCAGTTGGTCCTTTCTCTCCGGCCAGTCCTTGTTCTCCTTTAGCGCCATCCCTGCCGTCGAAACCCCGATGTCCTTTCAGTCCTTGAACACCAGGTACTCCTGGGGTTCCTCGCGGTCCTGGCTGGCCTATGGCACCTGCTGGTCCAGGTTCGCCGTCTTCTCCGGGAGATCCCTAAACAGATGCACATAGTGACAAGATTTAATTTTACAAGCCACTTTTTGTAATGGGTATTTGACTGTTTTTAGGGTTCCGTAGTCAACTAGGAACCCTTATAGTTTCGCCATGTCTGTCTGTCCGTCCTCGCTTAATCTCTGTGACCGTTAGCACTAGAAAGCTGAAATTTGGTACCAATATGTATATTAATCACGCCGACAAAGTGATAGAATAAAAAAGGAAAAAAAATGTTTTATTAGGGTAGCCCCCATATATATAAAATAAGAAGTGTTTTTTTTTTTAATTTCAACCCAAACGTGTGATATATCGTTGGATAGGTATTTAAAAATGAATAGGGGTCTACTGAAATCATTTTTTGATAATGTCAATAATTTCGGAAATAAAGCTCCAAAAGTAAAAAACAATGTCCCCCCTCCCTCTAACTTTTAAACCATAAGTTTAGAAAATATGAAAAAAATCTGAAAAGTAGAACTTTATAAGGACTTTCTAGGAAAATCGTTTTGAACTTGATGGAAAGAACAGTTTTTGTACAAAAAGACAAAAAGGTTCTACAAAATAATTTCTGGACTATTTGTAGTTTAATCGTATATGCAAGCATTTTTTTAAACTCATAAGTGGGTACACTTATTGTGACGGACGGGAAACTACGGAACCCTACACTGAGCGTGGCCCGACACGCGCTTAGCCGGTTTTTTTTGTTTATACTACAAAACGTGCCTTTTTTTCCAACAAAACCAATTGTGAACTAAAATATGCTCTGGGTGATTAAAAAAAAACACGAATGTCACCCTGACTTACCATGACTCGGAAAGGTTCAGTTAGAAGCGGTGGGGGCTTCTAACCGAACCTTTCCGAGTCAGGGTGCTCCAAGTATTATAATAATTGTAAAAGTTTATAAATATTTGGGGTATAATTAGTTTTTTAATTAGAATAGTATTGTTGATGTTCTGTTAAAAAAATTCCATTTGTACGGCATACCTTTAGTAATGTAACATTTACCGAATTTTTGTAGCGATGCTGAAGCACGTTCGTATCGATACAGTCGCGAGCTGTAGTGCGTTGGCATCTTTTCTATAGCGCTTACAAATGCTATAAACGCGCGTTAGTAGCGATACTGTCTTGCGCTTACGAAACGTGCGACACCATCGCTACAAAAAGTCTCCGTAAACGAAGGGCCTATAACAAAATGGATCTTCTTTTCAAACGGTTTTTGATAGCTACGTTCTCTTACATCTTTCCCTGGCAATCCTTGAGGTCCTCTTTCGCCTGGTGGTCCTTGCTGTCCGGGTAGTCCTGGTTCTCCTGGCTCTCCCCTCGGTCCTTGGAAGCCTTGAGGACCAGGCGGTCCTTGTGGTCCTAAAGACGAAACCCAACGTTTGATTATCAGTGCTATCAGCCATGCCGGTTTCCTCAGGACGAAAACGTCCTGAGGAACCCGGCATGGCAAACCTTCACCGCTTTGAGAGCAGTGGTGATGAAATAAATTACAGATAAGCACCTGATTGACTTTGACGACCTACAACTCGTAAGTCGGGTCTCTTACCACTGGCTCTTGGTTTATTCAAGTATGTGTTGGCCTATTATTAATAATAATTATCCTTTATTATCAGGCAACTACGGCCCATAGATAAAATACACAAATAATCTTACAAAATCATAAACTAATTACTCTACATTTAAAAGATACTAAAACCAATTATTATTAAAACTATAAACGCCACGAAGTGAGTAGATACGAATAAAGAATTGCAGGACAATCGAAATAGTTCAGCGTTGTATAGATACTTTAAATCAAAAATAGTTTCAGTTTCCAAACGAAAAAAAAAGAAAATAATGCAATTGTTAAAAGTAACGAAATATCAGTTAATCTCTCTAATATAAAGTAATTTCATTGCTAAAAATATAGCATCACTGTTTTTCGAAGAAACTTCTTATGTGAAACGCACTATACGTACCTAGTCTTGAAACGTACAGCTGTATAAATGGTCCAGCCAAGTATTTTTGCGTCAATATATTTCATTCTAAATTCATACAGTGTATCAAAAAGATTTTGATGTGATTTCTTACCGGGTATTCCTCTGATGCCAGGTGTACCGACTGAAGCCTGCATGTACTGGTACGGGTCGAAAGGAGGTCCCTTGTCACCTCCCGCTGAAGCTGCCAGTTGAGCCAAGTATGCGTTTACCTATGCAAACATTTTTTTGTTATATAGGTCGAAATGAAAGGTTAAAGACTGGTGACTTCGGACTTCAGATACCTCTAAATTATATTTTTAATGTGAATGATTCTTCATTTTCCCAAGCATTTAATGTACCTAAATTATTTTATGGTACAAAGAAAGCTGGCAGCTGAAGGCTAAGGTATTTTCAGCAAGCAAATGAAAGATGGGAAGACATTCACCACCCTTCTTTGCCTGTTAACTCACATAAACTACACATGGCTGTGTGGAGTTTGTGTGGGTTAACGCAAACACAACGGGCAACTGAAGGACACAGGTGTGGTTTTAGTCAGTAAAAGTGTGACACGCCCTTTCACTCCACCTTAAAGCGGCAAAAAAAACATGTTAAGTGTATTATAAAGTATTTTTGAAACCCTTACGTCAGGTATCTGGCCAGTGGGTCCCGGCATTCCGGGGGCCCCTGGTACTCCGTTGACTCCGGGAGTCCCTTGCGGGCCGGGCGGGCCCTCTTCTCCGGGCAAGCCAGAGACGCCGCGGATTGGAGTCTGCGGCTGCGCAGATACGCCCACGAACACAGGACGGCTTGGTACTGCCAGCAAAAGTGATCGAACGGTGTAATAATATGGCGTGTTTTCTTTTCCGAAATAAACAGATTCAAATTAATATTCCAAGCACAGGCTTGGATTATTAATTTTGCAAAATTCCAAAGATACACCATTTTGATTCTCATCAACAAATAGTACTTACGGCATTTGCCATTCATGGGCGCTTAATAAATTCACCCTGCACAACAAATGAAGAAGAAAGAAGAACTTCTTCTTCAAATAATCTTTGGGTTATGTGACAACATAACTCAATGGATTTTGTCAATAAATGGTGGAAACGCATAAAATGAACAAGAAAAAGTTAAACGCTCAAAAATTGGGCTAGACTGCTCTAAGCAAAAGAATAATGAAGACAAATCTGTGAACATTTGACGAATATTGAAGGACACTATACCTGAAGTAAGGCAATCAGGAACGGTGGTGCAGTTGACTCGTCCACCGTGACAGTGGCAGAGTGTGCAGTTGTTGCGCTTCCAGTTCTCCCCCTCCGACCACGTGCGGCCAATGTCCACGCACTTGGATGGCGGCGAAACTATAAACAATCATTTAATTGTAAATTGGTGATAGAAAAATGAATCAAGATTTTTGTAGTTCAGTATCGGTTGAAACAATGTCAGCCGAAAACTGTCCGCTGTTGGACGTAGGCCTCCCTCAAGTGTCGTCACAGCGAACGGTCCTATGCATCTCGGATCCATTGCATTCCCACAACTCTCACCAGGTCATCAGTCCACCTTGTAAGAGGCCATCCAACACTGAGCCTTCCACTCCAAAACCTTTCGAGCCCATCGACCAGCCATCGAGCAATATGGCCGTGCTCACTACACCTAAGTTTGGCAATTTTTCGGACTATGTCGTTGACCTTGGTTCTCTTGCAGACATTTTCATTTTTAATACGACCACGCAAGGAAATTCCGAGCATAGCCCCCTTCCATCGATTAGTGAGGTAAATAATATATCTGCATTTGCAGTAACGGCATAAATGTAATTATACAATTTAACTCATTAAAATCCAACTCGCAATTAAGATAACCATCATTATGGAGTCATAATGTCAAAAGAGTTTTTGACTAATACTTACTACTTTTCAATATCATAAAGTGATGGCATATGATTCTTACAATTGAACTAGTTCTTAAAACTAAAAATCTAATATGTATTAAATTTAAAATTATTTACCTCTAGGAGTCGGTCTTCGATACGTTGGTGTGCCTAAAACAATGTTCAATATCACCACAAAATAACATGAAACCACTCTTAACATGGACAAACTTCATTGAGGATATAAAGAAACTTCGTCGCAAAGAGCTAAGTCCCAAAATTAAATAATAAACTTACTGTCGGTTGTTCCACGAAATTCCCTCTCAGGTATTGCTGAAACAAGATATATTAAAGATGTTTCATGAAATATACAAGGTAAACACACGAAATTGATGAAATAAGAATTGATAAAAGAAAACAAGAAAATCTCTCTCAACAACTCAAAAATATACGACTAGATATATTGAATCTGTACTAATTAATATTATAAAGTTAGTTTATTTATTAGTGCGCCTCACCATCAACGATTGCATCACTGCTTACCATCAGGTGGGATCGCAGTCAAGCACTAGTTTATATCAATAAAAAAAATTGTTTGGTTTGGCACCAACGCGGGGAGTAGAAAGCGTTATTCCTAAATGAGAAGAATTTGTGTTTTTTTTCGTAGGAAACGAATAAAAAAATTCGGCCTCTCCATACAAACTGTCCAATCAAGTTTATAATTTTCTATGGTGAGGCGGATTTTTTTTTTTCGTTTCTTGAAAAAAATTTTTGTGGCAGGTTGTTCAGTTTCGTCTACTGAGCAAGCCCTTAAAGTTTGTGGAGGGCTGTCCCTTACACCACGTATAAAAAAAAAAAAATTCTCATTTAGTAATAACGCTTTCTACTACGAAGTAATTCCAGAATTAATAAATTAGAAAGACTAGAAACATATCCACCAGAGAATAATTTCAATATCAATCAAATTCTAAAACGAATTTAAAACTTTGTTACCGTTTTCGTCTTCCCCAAAGGGATTGTAGTCGTCATAGTTGATGAGATCCGGGTCCTGAGCTTGTGGTAGCTCCTGCGTGATGTCCTCGCGGGCAGGAGCCTCGGAGAGCTCCTTGCAGGACGCTGGTAGCACCAGCAGCGCCAACCACGCAGCCTTCAGCCACCGCATAGCTACCTGGATGATGAAAAAGAAGCTAAAGATTTCAGAGAAGTGAATTGTTTGCTTACTTAGTAGTTTTAAGAAGGAGTAACGATGTTTTTCTAAGTGAACTCCTATGAAAACCATGGGACCTAGGGTCTGTGCAACAGAATGGTGTTTAATTGCTATGATTCTATCGATAAGATTATTGAAGTTGATGAAATCGCAAAAATCAAATTAAATCTAGATCAAATTAACTGCAATTGTCAGCATTACCTCCACGCAACCACCCACTCAATCCTAGAAACAAAATACACAATGAAAATTGCCCAATAAAATTTATATTGGACGCTATTAACTCAAATTCCTAACAATCAACAATGCCATCTCGAAAACCAAATCAGTAGTCCGTACATTAAAATATTCAAACTATAGATCTTCATAAACGGCAATGTAAATCAATGTTGACGGTACATCAGCGTCATAGATCGACCAAGGCTATCGAACCAGGGCGTCGACTCGGCCAGCCGACCTATTCTTCAATCAAGCTATCTCTAAAGATGTCATGAGCAAGTAGTCGCCGCTCCAGTAACCTTTCTAACTAACGCATCTGTCTGTATGTAGATGACAACCACCAATTGGCAACTACATATAATAATTAATTTTAGCGACCGACTCCGGGACTCAAGTAATTTGTTTATCAAACAGAATACTCTAAAATGTCACTTTCGTTTATTAAGATTTCGGCATTCTAATTATTAAAAAAAAATGTGGGGTCAGTGTCGTTGACACTGTTATTAAATAAAGCAGTGGCGCCAGTTGTCAACTGGAAGGTTTGAGAGTTCTTTATGAGCAGTTTGTATTTTAAATGTGAACTCATAAGTTTAAAAAGAACGTTGAAAGAGTCTTTTGATGCACCTCTATCTGATGAAGTTACAGGCATTTGCGATGCTATAACGCGTTTTCAATACACTTACTCGAAAACCTGATCTTATGCCACCGCTGTCAGGCACGCAATTTACTGTTTTCCGCACTAGCGAAGACATTTATCGTATAAGAATTGGCGCACGTCGACCCTCACGAGTTACCGGTCAACCCTCGTTTATTCATTTCTTCGCAAATGTATTAAAAAATTCGTTTGAAACACGTGCAAAGTCACTGAAGCCTTTGGCTCAATAACACTCTCTCTCGCCTACGGCTCGTGCGAACTCCGCCTTGGTCGCAATGACAAACTGTACACTTGTATCAAAATGTACTTCTAGAGCCTCGATCACCATGATCGGCCATGCAGCCCAATTTTAACGACATGATCCGACAAGTTTTTTTGTGGCCTTCCAGGTATATTGGAATCCCATGGCTTGGCACGTGACGATGGCAAGAGACTGGACGACATGTCTTTAATTCCATGGAAGATGGATAGGCCTAAAGGCTTTAGTGTTGGACGTGCTAGTTCTATCTTAAGTTCCTAGCTCGTCATGCCGTACAAGCATTGCCGCAATAGGTGTGCTGGAGAACCTTAAGAAGCGAAAATATAATAGCCTTGTCGGTAGTTATATTTTGGGGCCTTTTGGAATTAAAACTATCAGTCCACCGAGCCCTAACAAATTTTAAAGATTTAGGTAATGAAACGCCTTGTTGAAATGACACAAGATCTGCCTTTTGTCTTAGTCTTAGACAGAGGACAAGCATTGCAATACAACACCAGTCTTTTGAGTATATTTATGTTCTAAATACTAAACATTTTTTTTTTAATATAAGGCTGTTTGTAGTTACTTCCATACAAAAACGACGCTCACATATCAAAATACCAATTGATCAGACTTAATTTTATCTTTTATTTCATATATGATAGAGATTTTGCATTAAATGAATGAATTTTGAATAGAAATGAATGTTTAATTAGCTTTAGTTCCAGGTACATAAGTGGACTTAATGCAACAAGAGGTGTAAGAGGTAATCCCTGAAAGTACAGCTCCCATTACTGAAATTATTTCACCGATAAAATGCTGCATTATTCCTGAGTGACATAGGCTAAGTATATTTTATGTATACGGGTGAAGCTGTAGGCAAAAGTTAGCAATTTATATGCCAGAACAACGTTAGCCCAATTAGCTAGTCCTACGATTTTCACCGTAGAATTTCAACTGAAAACTTAACGTGAGCTTTTCATTGTTTTTTTTTTTTATGTAAACCTGATGGAATGAATGTAATTGACTGCTCTACATTACGTTATATATAAGTGTAGCATGTGTCTACAAGCTAAGTGCTCGGGAAACATAACACTGTTTGTTTACGCTAACAGATACAAATGGTTGCAATGCAAGCGTTGCAGGTTATCCAGGAACCACATGCGTGTAATGGACCGTATTGTGGAAACTATATGTTTATGCCACCGTGTCTGTGCTTATGTAGATGCTTTTTTTAAAGGATAGTCCGTTTGTTTACACAGTAATATTTGATTGGTTGGTAATTTTCATAATTCGTTATTTAGAAATATTTTTGAGCTATCCAGTTGGAGTTTAATCTATCTGCGAATTTTTTTTTCTGTGAAAGTTTTATTGAAAATGTCTTTAGCTGACGCGCTATAAACATTCGCCACAAACAATGTCAGAATATGATTTTACTGAACATTGAACTTAAAACTTTCAGGCTTCCTTGCTAAAGGTTGTAAAACAATTCAAAGCAAAATTAAATAAAATGCTCATCGACGATCGAAAAGGCCGATTCTCACTGAACAGTACGAATTGTTCAAAGTATCGTTATGCTAATAGTAACTTAGTTACCTAGTCGAAACTTCACGGATCCCCGAACTGGCGAACAATTCGAAAGCCTACATTTAGATGCGGTGACCCTTTAGTGGAATCTAATATAAAAAGATCTCATTTTTATACTAATCACAGGATGAATTTTCTAAAATTGTTAAATACATAGATATGTATATTTAAAACAGCCTCTCGTACAGCTAATTTGATGAGAACTAAAAACGGTACCTATCGCAAAACTAAAATGTACTAAAACCGTGTACTAACTACTGTCGTTTTATAAGTGCCCATGCAGGCCTATGTGAATCAAAATTATTTAAATTTAATTTAATTAAAAAGAAGAAAAAACCGAAAAAATATAAACAATTTAAAATTGACAGGCAAAAAGACGGTAAGCGACAATATGACAACGACCTACAAAACATTTTTCATAAGTAAAATTTCTTTAAAAAAAGGGGGGCAGATACGCCCATTTTCAAAATTAATTGCTTTCCCAATGTTACGTCATCTCTCTGCAGGACCCAAAAAAAAAAAACAATTGTAACATACCTGTGTTGTTGTAAAGATTGACAGGGGGTTGTGCGGCCCGCCCGCGCCGCGTGAATGCGCAGCCTCCGGGCGGCATACCAATAAATATGCGCCTACGCATGACCCGCCAGCACCGCCGTCTATGAGCACAGGGGATCACAACCATTGGTTCATGTAACCTGCAAATTGGTGAAGAAAAATTTTCAAAATTTTGTCGCAATTTCTTCTAATAAGAACCATAGTTAAAAATCGAAAATCTTTAGATATAAATTAAGTATGCCAAAGTTTAAAAAATACGACAATTACCCCCATAATACAATCTGTATTATATGATTATCTATTAACTTTTAGAGGTATGCGGAACAGGATGTAAAGTCTTGCAAACCTCCGTTAAAAAGGGAGTATCCTCCGACCGGACGAGTGTTGTATCTAGTCCAGGCAACTGTTCGCTCGTAACATATACAACAGTATATGTTACGATCATGTAAAGAACTTGATACCAAATCCTGATCCGGATTTTTTTTTATTTTTAGTACCTATATGGCGATATGGATGTCACTATAAACTTATTATAGCCGTCGTTAAAAGGAAAACGAGATAAATAATGAAGTAGAGAATCATCAGCAAGAACAGTACGTTCTACATTTAAATGTTAATGTGCAAACTTTTTTATTCCAGCCGAAGAGAACCACTTGACGCCCGTGCTAAAGGCATAGCAAAGATGTGCAGTGACAAGTGCCAGCGTTTAAACCGTCACTTTCAATAACTACATTATTTTTAACAAACGATTGTGAATGATTCCTGATTTTTGTTTGGGCTGACTGACGACCAGCCTGTAATTATAATAATAATATATATTGAATATGAGCCCAAAAGAGGGAGAATAAATACCATATAAATAATAATAATAATAACATCATTTATTTGCGTACCTAAAATGTGGTAGGTACAAAAGATATGTTACGGAAAGAAGACTAAGTGCAAAGTCACATTCCGCTATTTAGTGATGGCATGAAAATATTTAGTCGATAATGTTTTAGTAACATAAAGTAACTTGCAACTATCTAAAGTTCTACGGTTATTTATAAATTTATCATTTAAAAATGTAATAAAAATGTTGCTAACCCCTATTTTCAGTAAATAACTAGGCCGCGAAGTAATATGTGTTTAGCGTGGTGTATTCTGTCGCGATCACTAACGCACCAATACTTAAAGCAAACGACCGCTTTTTAATTCACAGGTCAACGGCGCACGCGCCGATTGTTATTGCTAAGCGCCATTAGATTGGTAACGGCTGCCGGACGATCTCGTCAAAAAGCTCCACAATTATATAAATATGATTTATGGATGCTATAAATTATAAAGTGGCAGAAAAAGTATGACAGACAATTTATTGAGAAACTAGCTTTTGCCAGCGGCTTTGTTCACCTGAAAATAAAAAAATATACAAGGTGTAAGGGACAGCCCTCCACAAACTTTAAGGGCTTGTTCAGTAGACGAAACTGAACAACTTTCCACAAAATTTTTTTTCAGGAAACGAAATAAAATTCGGCCTCTCCATACAAACTGTCCAAACAAATTTATAATTTTCTATGGTGAGGCAGATTTTTTTTTTCGTTTTCTGAAAAATATTTTTGTGTAAGGTTGTTCAGTTTCGTCTACTGAGCAAACCCTTAAAGTTTGTGGAGGGCTGTCCCTTACACCTTGTATAGCCTATGTTACTCAGTGAAGACATACCTAACTTTCTAATGGTATGGTATATATTTTATTAAATATGCAAGTTTTATTGTCTCTGTACTACCCTAGGTTGACTGGTAGAGAATGCATTAGGCATTAAGTCCGCCTTTGTACTTTTTGTTGCATGAAGATTAAATAAATAAATAATGGCGAAAGAATTTTTTAAATTGGTTCAGTAGTTTTTGAGTTAAATCGTAACATACAAACAAACAAAAAATAAAATTTTTCCTTCTTATAATAATAGTATATTAGTTTCGTTAAAAAATCATATTTTGTTAAAAAAAGTAGATAGGTACATGAATAATTGAGTACCTGTTTACTGTTCACTTAAACAAATTTTCCCTTGAATCCTGCGGCGCGGCGCCAAACCAAACCCTTTGAAGTTTTCGTTTCGAGTGCAAGCAAAAATGAACTTAGCGGTAGTCAGGCGAAAGTGTCTTTGATGGTTCATGTCTTAGTTCCAGTAGATATCTGCTAGCTATATCTGCTACAAGGATCCGTAATACAGTCTCCACTGCTTTTCTTTTCCAGTCCATCTGAACTGATTTATCGTCTGAAAGAGTCTGTGAACTCGTAACCATAGAGATGACTTTGTAGCGACATATATGGCGTCACATAAGAACCGCAATTTGAACATATAGAACAGCCCGAAATCATCTAGCGAGCATGGGCTGTTGCCCCCCAGACATAACACCTGTCTGGTCGGAAGATTTTTCCCTTTTCTACGGAGCTTTGCGGATTTTATTTGGTTTGCTGATATCTCGTTGAAGCGTGCGTGGAACAATACGCGCCGTCGACGACTTGGGCTCGGCCCGGACGGTTACCGGATGGTCAGACGACGAGCTACGTATTACTCGGAGTCCACAAGCCCGCTACCTGCAGGGGAAGCCTTTGGTCACTGCGTCCCGATCAGTGTTAAAGAGTAGATCTGTGTACTCTTTGCAGAACACTAATACCTATTAGCCTGGCTGCTGTGCTTGTTTGCACTAACTAAACTTTGCCCTACACTAAGAACAATCTTGGGTGCTTTTACAAACATGAAAAGTCATATACACCAGACCCGAAGCACTTATCTGTAGGCTATAGAAATATTTGTCCCATGCGAGAATCGAACTTGCGACACGAAGCGCAGCAGTCGATCACCCAACTACTGCGTCTACCGTGCCGTCACAATGTTAATCGACTTGAAAGGACGATAGAATAATATTTTTTACGTTTGTCATATTTTATTATCATAACTTTCCAGAAAGTTACCTGATTCTTATGGATATACATAAGAATCAGGTAACTTTCTGGAAAGTTAGGGAAAATCATGGTAAAAGTCAGGGAAGCTCTAGGTGGTCAGGAAAATCAATCAATCAAAAATATTTAATTTAAATAAACCATTTATTTACAGACACTTTTGAATAGTTAAAATGTCGGTCAGTCGAAAAAGCGAAGCTAAATTGCACGTTCTATCTCTACTGAGAAGAACAAGCTAGAAACTCCAAGAACACTGTTTTAAATCATAGAACAAAAATCTTGGTTACAATATTTCTTATCGCTTCTATTGCTCCTCCTTCTGCTATATGAATACAATGTAAATAATGAAAAAGAATATTTAAGCCACTGGCAGTTAAAAGATGACACCAGTCTCAACTGACGTCGTGCGTTCACTTGCATCAGCTCCACTCAGCTCAACCATTTTCAAGGGAACTGAATAAACTAACTACATGTCAACATCAACGAGACATCTGAGTGACTACTGCCATGATCGTTAAAATCAAATAAGTTGTAACCTATAATATAGATAATAGAGTTGGTCAGGGAAATTAGAAAAATTGCTCAGGGGAAGTCGGGGACGAAACAAAACAAGTACTTAATTTTCTTAAACATTAGCAGGACACCCTCAGAATGAAACAATATGTGATTATTTAATTTTTTGAATAAGATAATAAAGGTTGTCTGTTAGAGATTGCCCTGTGCGATAAGACTGCCCATTGTAGGTAGGTACAATTATTTTGATAAATGTTTCTCCTGATAGGTGAACCTACAATAAAGTATAAATTAGTAAGTATATAAATCTATACAAACAAAAGAAACAAAAAAAATTAAAAAATGAATGGCTATATGTGTTGCTAACCGCAAAACTCGAGAATGACTGGACCAATTTGGACGAAAAAAAAAGAAAGAAAACGTGTTTATTTGGCACACAATAAACAAACAATTATGAAAAAGTTAATAAAAAGCTTAAATTATGTTCAAAAAGCTTAAAAGTAAAAAAAACAACAACACCAATGTGTCTCGCGATTGCGCCAAATAGGTTCAGTTCAGCAATCAACCTTTTTAAGTTATTTTTGAAGTATCAGGAAGGTTTGAATATAATAACAGTCATTACAAATAGTTGATAAAGACAAATGTTGTATGAATGATCCGAGGCATTCGTCCTTCAAAGGGCGACCTAACACTCAATTGCCCTCAATGCGCTTCGCCGAAACGAACCAATTCAGTTCACTATCAACTTGCTGATTGATCAATCGTACTCATGACGTCATCATATGTATGTTTAGGTAGCTGGGTACATTGCAAATTAGGCACAGGTTTGTAATATTAAACTACCATTTGTCTACGTGACCAGAGGGTCGCGTTTCTCTTACGGCAGGACGCAAACGTGTCTTGTGTCAGATACAAGCTACCGATGAATATTTATTTCTTTAGAACCAGTATGAAATCATCCACTCCCTGCGCATACGTAAACATTTTTTGTGTCCAGTTTCTTCCACTTAACACATACTCATGACGATCAAAAAATGTCTACATTTGCGCAGTACCTTAGCCAACTAATCAGTATTGCTATTCAACGTGGCAATGCTGCCAGCGTTTAGTAGCTCGATTCACGTAATGAAAACCGTAACGATATAACCATTTCCGTATTCACATCCATCAATCGAGTTTGAACGACACGGATTTTAAAGTCGTTTGAAATTCGTCGATTTAAAATAAAATCTGTATTACATTACCCTGGTAGAATACTTATTGATGTAACTGGAAATAAGTCGATAGATAGTGAATACTGCTTTTGGATAGGACTTCGATCGAACGACTATAAAAGTTCAACGATATTTGGCTTGTTTGATTTTATGTGAATCAGGCTACTGGGCACTTTTCCCATTGACAGCAACGATTAGATGAATAGAATAGAATAAACTTTATTAAACACATAAATAGGAACCATTTCCCAGAAACTTATATCTATGGGTACAATGGCTGCCTTATCGCAGACAGCGATATCTACCAGATAACCTTAGGATGGATTATTAGAACTTAAACTAAAAAGGGGGCATAGTCTGCGGCACGGTATCTGCTATGTACTGCGGGCAAATATTATTCAACAAAATTAATTAAGAGAAAAAAATAATACATAGCTAAGGTTTTTTTTATGGTGGAAAAACCATCTAATGACAACCCCCGCTCTTGCGCAGAGCGGGAGATAGTGTCAGACTCTTACTGACTAAAAACCCACCCCGTTCCTTCGTGCCTTCATACCGGGGCTGAGCTACTCTTTCGAAACTAACCCTGGCTCCAGTAGGACATAGGTTATAGCGATGTGGATGATTTTTTTGATGACCACTGATTTTTTTAAGTGCGTTTGTACATACTATTGTTTTCAGTTTGCATATACAACATGTACCTAACTAGAAAAATGAACACCCTTATGCATTCTAATAAGAAAATTAAGTTATATAATTATAATCATTATTCATTTAACTTAAATCTAGATATGTAATGTTATTTTAAGAAATTGGTTGTCTAGTCGGGTCTAATGGATTATACAGTCACAAGCAATGAAATATATTAATTATGTATTTGGAGGTATGCAGAACAGAGTGTAAAGTCCCAAAACTCCGTTGAAAAATGAGGATCCTCCGACCAGACGGGTGTTATGTCTGGTGGGCGACTGGCCATCTGCTCGATAGATGATTTCGGGCTGTTCTACATATTCAAATCGCGTGGCGATGCAGGATTAGTTCTACTGTGACGCCATAGATGTCGCTATACATTGTTACATTTTCTATCTATCTTGATAACTGCCGTTCAAGAAACAAGTTCACGACAGTGTGTTCTAAGTTATTTGGAACACCAATTGTCGTACACTATAGTGTACTACTGTCGTATTGTCAGCTAACTGCCGACATTAAGGTGGAAGGTCAGGTTTATAATTATATATAATAATAAATAGAAAAAAATGTGAAATTATTTTTTTTAATATATCAACTATTGTTGATATATGAAAATCCTAGAGATTTAAAAATTAAAACGCAGGGGCATTGCGTAAAAATATCCCCGCCACCCATAGATTTGAAACAGGTGTTATTCAAAGCGTCTAGTCGTATTATATTTATAATATATTTTAGAATAGTTTTTTTTTTATTACGTCGTATTACCTAAAAGTATGAGTTTAGGTTTTATAAAATATTTTAACCTAACCTAACCCAATTGTTTTAGACCTATAGACTCATAACATTGTACTGGCCTACATATTTTAATGCGGCTCAGCGAGTCCTAAACGATTATACAAAAATATATGACAAAGAGCATTGCGTAAAATTGTCCCCAAAAATGACATCTGCTTCAAATCTGTTAAGTTCCTAATTTTATTATGAACTTATATTTAGATATTCCTGTTTCGAAATTTACTTACTAAGGCTAGCATTCGTTCATTTCAAAACTTCATAAGTCGCCTTGTTTCATTTTTTCTCTACACTCCTGTAGAGTCTGCTAAAAAGTCAAACCACTTGGATAATTATTAAGGTTAAATAAAATATGATGTAGTCAACACTAGTTCAATAATCAAGGTTGATTAAGAGATCTTGATCATTGTTTATTAATAGAAGAACCTTATAAAAGCATCGAATATAAATATTGTTTAAATTCCCAAGTCGTTTGACTTTTTAGACAGACTATAATTAATAAAGGAACTTTAAAAATTTCTTTTCACTTTGCACATCAAAGGCTGCTATAGAATACTAAGTATCTACCGATCACTTCGCTCCCTTATTCGTTCAGTAGTCCCGCGAAAGCCTTACCGTATAAACGCGACTCAAGGTTGCGAAGGACGTCAACAAAACTCTGTGTATCAAAACTTGTATACTGGTCTTTAAACAGTGTTGTACTTGGATATGATTTAGACTGTGGCTTACTGACAAAATTATTTAAATAGCAAACGTAAAAATTCGAATCAAGTTTGTTTTATTAGGTTCAAAAAAATTATTTACTGCTCAAATATCTGTTCTATTATCTTCAATTATGTCACTAATATAATAAAGTATTATTGGCATTTGAAAGCTCATACTATCAGTTCGTTTCATCTGTAGAATTTGTAATGGTAGGACACTAAAGTTTTTTATCCAAATACAAGCTAAATTTAAATCTCCAATATGTATGGATGGTTACTGGAAAGTGTTCAGCACTTCATAGTGGTAAGTATCCTAAATTTTTTTTCATACAAACCTGTACAAATAGGTATTTGTATGTATTAACGTTACCACTGCCTGGCTTTGATGTTTCCCATTAGCTTATTCGGCGACTAATATCTCATGTATGTAAGTTCGTTCTAACAGAATAGTTGCTCACAGCAATTTTCTTCCTGAACTTGCTATAGAGTGTTCGTTTCTGAACAACTACATTTTATCTGATTAGAGCGTTGGAATTGCAAAATTAGAAAGAGCATCTTGGTATTTAGATTATAATTCACACGGTGGTTTAACATATCGAAGATGCGTGCGACCCAGCCTTCGACCAGTGGTACTTTGATCAGTACTTTGGTTCCATTACTTGCATGTGGATTTGTCGAAGCCAGATCATATAATTTGATCACTTCATGTTATGGCCAATTAAAACTGGCCAGATTTTTTAAACATTAACATTTGAAGATATGTCAATCTTCTTTTGGCCGTATCATTGATTTAGGATTTCTATGATAATAAAAGGGCAAAAAGGCAAAGGTCCTAAGAAAGTAGGCCAAATGAGGATTGAAATATCATCCAACTATAACGTTTAAAACATTCTGGCTGGTTTTACTAGGTCATATCATGAAGTGTCTATGTCTATGATCTGGACACGACATATATACAATAATATGTTGCACAATATAAAGCTACTTAAAATGGTTTTAATTGCCACCGACCACATCAGTGGCAATCAATACCATAAATACATTGATAAGGGTTTACAATATAACAGTACCTACTTCAGTAATTATTTAATAAATTCACAATTATTATTTTACGATATTTTGCCACAGACATAAGCATGTTGGATCATTTGCCGTTAATCGCACGTCTTTAAACGGATTATTTTTCTATTATCTTTTTTTCAGCGTCTTTGCTCACGTCGCGTTGCAAACTATCTCACGAGATTGCACTAGAATAAAAAGTAACTTATGTCCAAATGTAGGCTATGGTCTACTAGTGTATCAACTGCATCTAATTCCGTACAGCCATTGAGACGTAATCGATTAATAAACATATATATTTTCATATTTAGAACTAGCTGATCTTCGAACCGATCTTTCAATTTAGTCAACCAGTTGCGATGAAACAAAGCCTGAGTAATATAACAAGTTACACACAATTTTAATGTATAAAAGTTATCTATATCGATTTCGTACATTTTACGTGATGCGGGCACAACTATATAGATATACAGGGTGTAAGGGACAGCCCTCCACAAACTTTAAGGGCTTGCTCAGTAGATGAAACTGACCAACCTTCCACAAAAATTTTTCTCAGGAAGCAAAAAAAAATTCGGCCTCTCCATACAAACTGTCCAACCAAGTTTATAATTTTCTATAGTGAGGCGGATTTTTTTTTTCGTTTTTGAAAAAAAGTTTGTGGAAGGTTGTTCAGTTTCGTCTACTGAGCAAGCCCTTAAAGTTTGCGGAGGGCTGTCCCTTACATCCTGTATAGTAGTATAGATATTTCTAGCGACCCGTCCCGGCTTTGCGCATATATACGTGAAAACCGCAACAAGGTCCGTTGTGTGAGAGGAGTTAGCGGATAAACAGAAAGACAAACATGAAAAGCATCTCGTTTAATATACTTACTACTAATTATCGCCGCTTCAGAATGAAAAGCTCGAAAACCACGAAATACATGCAAAAAAGTAGAGCAACTTGTAACATGTTTAGTGGTGTTTTTAATATCGCGCGGATTTCATCACACATACGGGTTTGTTTCGCAAGCGTAGCCCCCGCAAATGCCCTTTTCATACAGTATTAACTGTAACTCGTGGAATACGCACGCAGAACGTGGGGCATGATATAAACTCACCTGATGAAATGCGATGATGTGGTCGACGATGGAGCGCGCTTGCCTAGAAGTAACCTATTCACTCTTGACTCAAAGAACCCCTAGGATATCAGGAAACACGGACTCAAGCAAGGAAGCAAGGAATTCCATTCCTGCAGCTCAAAAACAAACATACGATAGCCTCTTTCGATCCTGTAAACAAAACCATAAAAAAAGAATAACAAAAGAAAAGAAAACAGTAAGTAATAAAAAGAATATTAAAAATCCATAAATATTTCTTTTCTACCTCAAACATTTTACAGCCTCAGAATACCTAAAAAATTGTTTCCCGAAGTAATAATTTAGTTCCGAGCACCTTTTCTTCCAATTTCTTCGTAATTGTAATTTCTTAAAGTGCTCTGCTGAGTCGCATCTTTTGCCACTGTTAGAGACAGCCTGCCTCATAAGCTTCACCCAAATACCTTGGGGTAGGCATTCCATAATTATAGCTGGAAGTCCCCTCTTTGAGGAGTGGCTGGAAAGACCTCACGGCGTCCTTACCTTTCGCATGAGGTAGGTTCTCACCGGACATGGTCAGTTCGGGATGTTCCTGCACCGGATTCGCGCGGTGGTGGCGCCCGGGGTGTCACCATTGTGTGGACCGCCCGGAGGACATGGTGTAGCGTACGGTAGGCTGAGCACCGTAAAAAAAATGTCTTGGGGGTTTCCAGTTAAACTGAATGCAGCTGGATATTTTACTGTGAGCTTCTGCCGATCTGAACACCTCCACCTCAATGAGCAGATTTTCAAGACATTGACATCACAATGCACAACTTGCAAGCATTCACACCATTTCCGTGTACTCAACATTAGAATATTGGTAAACCATCATGTAAAGATAATTACGTCCGCACTGCCGAATTCCGCTTCGAGAACACCTTGGACGCGACGCAAGCGCATCAAGGCGACCGACTGACTAGTGAGGACTGCCCTTAAAAAGGTCAAGTTCATGTTCAACTACCCTCCGCTGTTGTCCTATCGCTTGCTTCGCATATACTTCGTAATATTTAGAACTTTCAAATTAAATATTTTTATTTTTATATAAAAATCTGATGAACTAAAATAATATAATAAATTTTCTAGCTCTATTATGATTACTTACGATTTACAATATTGGTGCAAGCAGTTAACGTAGTCGCTGAATATTTGAGTTATATAGGGTTATTTGTAAAACACTGGCAACCTCTTAGGTCTATGGTAATGGTACTAATATCATAAACAACAACAGTTCTATGACTTTTAAAATTTACCATATATAAAATATTTAAACTGAATGTTCTAAATATTACGAAGCCTATGCGAAGCAAGCTACAGTACAAGGTTTGGTTTTGGTAAATGTATTATGTTTCGTAAAAGTCATAGAACAAAAGTTGTGGTTTACAATGTTAATAATACCGTCCTGCAAAGTTGTTAGTGTTTTACAAATATCCCTGTGTAATAGCGTCTCTTGTCGCTACGCAGTTAATCCGTATTTTGTGGGAAATTCTCTAGCTACAAGATGGAGTATGAAACAGTAAAAGTAAGTAATAAACGTAGCTGTACGGAGGGAGGTTACGTCGGCTTTGCGCGGTTTACTCAAAGAATCCGAACTAAGCTCTCATAACACGTCTTCTTTAGCCGTACGTCGAACGTTATGACCCAGGCTTGGGATAATGCCGAATTTTTCTGGTCTATATCAGACTTTATTTGAATTATTTTACTACTAGCGTCTGCTAGCAGTTTTGTTCACGGAAAAAACGTATTATTAGAGAAAGCGCACCCGCGGAACGATCTTCGACACGATCAACGGGAAGTAGGTACCCTTTGAATTTTCGATTCCCTTAATAATAGTGTTTAAATCAATGCTTACGTTTGGTGACGTAAACGGCCGTACCTTATTTTCGTTAACTTAGAAGTTTAATTTCTGCACAGCTTCAAGGGACCACAGACTAGAGTATATGGTTTTAACCCTTTGTGTGTCCGGAACGTGGATCCACGCGAGACACAATAACTTTTAAGCTATTGCATAGCTTCTATCGCGGGCCTTGAGCGTGGAGACCGAATCCAGAAATTCCGTAACGAAAATAACCTAACACCCCCCACTCATTTGTTTTCTTATCGGTCACCACGTTCAAAAAGTGTAACTTCAATTAATATCAAAGAAAAAAAAAGGATAAAAAATACTGCATAAATAAATAATTATAATTGCATAAGTTGATAAAAAATGCTATGCAATAGCTTTAGTTCTATGTAACTCATTATATATTTTAAAAAGTGTCCATGGAGTTTCTTGCACGTTCTTCTTCATAGAGACCTACGTATTGGAACGTGCAATTTAGCTTCACTTTTCTTGGACTGACCGACATTTGACTATTCAAAAGTGCCTGCAAATGGTCTATTTGAAATAAATGATTTTGATTTTTTGATTTTTACCGCGGCAGACCCCGAGTGCCACACGTCTTTTTTTTAATTGTGTCTCTAATTACGGCATACGAAAGGTTAATTTCAACTCGATAGCTCCACGCGTTCCTGATATAAAGGGTATTGACAGACAGACGGACGACAAAGTGATCCTATAAGGGTTCCGTTTTTCCTTTTGATGTATGGAACCCTAAAAAGATCTAAGTAGCAATACTGTATTTTTCCTTAACTGGCAAGTGATACGTGTAAACGTCTATAGGGCCAATTAATTGTCTTTATTGCTGTGGATATCGTAAGGGTGGCAATTAATTACTCCAGCAAACAACGCAAGGACGCAGAAGCCCGCATCTTGCTTTGTAACTTCAAGCTATATTTTCATAGGAAACTCTATTTTTAAGTTTGACTTGCAAGGGATAGGCAGGGATAGGAATAAATGGTAAAATATGGAGGAGGCTTTCACCGCTAGAGCACAAAATAGATAGGTACAGAAGACAATCTCATGTGTGTACTTCACTCTTTATACCTACGCTCGGTGGACGCACACTAATGAGAGTTTGAGCCGGAACTGTTCGACGAGTGGGCCAAGGCGCTCCGAGATATCGTGTCCGTGAGTGGTGTCTATGTGTGCGTTGCTTGAGAGCGCTTTGTATGTAGATTGACTTCTGTACCTGTATATTTTGTGGCGAGTGCGTTCTTTACAATAGACAATACTAACAAACTAGGATAAGTAAATATGTACTAACACAACCAAAAATTATTATACACCGCTAAATTTTAATCGTTTTAATCCCGTGGAGGGTCGATCCGGTACATGAAACACTATCGATTTGTAAAGATAAAATTAAAAAATAAAGTACCTTTTTTTCAAAACTCGTATTAATTTACGCATGTACGAAATTAATTTCTTTAAAAAAAAGTCAGCTGAGCGAGTCCAATGACCTGTAGGTACTTTGTACGCAACGCCGACTATTAACTACAGGGCATTGAACTCGCTCAAAAAAGGTACTTTATTTTTTAATTTTATCTTAACAAATCGATAGTGTTTCATGTGCCGGATCGACCCTCCACGGGATTAAAACGATTAAATTTTAAGGGTGTATATGTAAAATCTGTGTAAAGAATGAATAAAGCTATTATTACGTTTTTATTATTACACTTTTTTGAGGGTTAGGAATCTTGAAAGAAATTCTCCTGCTCTGGATGGATCGAGGGGAGTGTTAGACCGTTATTGAATGTACTCTAAAGGTATAAGGTTTAAGGGCCTGTTCGTTTAGTGGTTAGTGACCCTGACTGCTATGCCGGAAGTCGTGAGTTCGATTCCCACCCTGGGTCTCAAGTCTGCTATTACAATAGTGTCAGAATGGTCTATCATTGATTTCATAATTGTTGATTTTTTCAAGTTTTGGTAATTTACTAATGTAATTGCATCATTATGACTTTCCAATAGTCAACCACTGACACGCCATCGAAAGAAATGGCTTAGAAGGATAATCTTGTACACAATGATAAATAAATGTCTGACGTATGCGGTAGTCTGCTAAAATTTTGATAGTTCCTTTGATCAATGTCCTACCATTAGAACGTCATTGTGCAGTCCAGTGCAGTTAGTGCTTTTAATAAGCTCAGTATTGTCATTTTACCACAATTCTATTACGAGACCATTGACTGATCAATGACCGATCATTATGAATTAGCAGATTACGAACTTTTAGCAAAATGACAATGGGATCGTGTTGGAATGACGAATTTATAAAAATAGCAGACTTAGGGTCCAAGACAAATGTTTGTGTGTTGAACACGATCATTTCTGGGTGTAATCTATCTATAACTTATGTATTGAAATACATATAAGTATGTTATCAGTATTTTTATGTTTGCTAGTCTAGTACTCATAACATAAGCTGTGCTTAAGTTGAGACTAGACGGCGCTATGTGATAGTTGTAAAATATTATTATTATTATATTCTATTATAAAGGTAACCATCCTTTGGTTACCCTTATAATTTTTACGTATTCTACTAATACGTATAGTTTCTCACAAACCGTAACAGGGTGACAGTTAGAATTTTCACTGAATGTGTGTCCCTATAGCAACAAATAATAAAAGTCATACGGAACCCTTCGCATGCCAGTCAAACTCGCAATTGATCGGTTTTAAGACAGCTGTTTACTCCGGATGTTTTTGCTCAGGGTATACGAGTATATGGATAGAAACCAGTTGATAACTAGGAATTATACTTCGTCGGTGCGTTAAAAATGTCGGGACAAATATAAATCAAGTGTCCATGACAAACCACGTGTATTTATATGTAAATCTATGTTCAAAATTTTATAACTGTATCATGAAAAATCACAAAGTTATATAAGCTTGTTATGTCAGCAAAAATACATAGTCACCGGGCCATCTAGGCGACTGAGGGGTTATGGTTTTGCACTTGCAATCTGCTGTTTGCTAGCTTTTTTTTTGGTGGGTAAAAATCATCCAAATGACATCCCCCCCGACCTTGGGCGGAGCGCAGATAGTGTCGGACTCTAAAAACACTCAACCCGTTGTCGCCATAATTGTGGCGTGCTAATTAAACTAATTGATGTTTGCTAGCTCCTATTATAATTTAGTTGTGACCTGTATTGCAAAGTACTTATTGAGAATATTTTTCCACAAAAAAAAAATCCGATTTACCTAATATTTTTAAGAGACTTCTTAAAAATGTGTATTAAAGTATATTCTTACATCCACTGCTCCTAGGAACATAGGCCTCCCCCAAGTGTCCGGCCCTGTGCGTCTCGAATCCATTGAATTCCTGCAACTCTCATCAGTTCATTGTATATCTATTTAGCACCTCCTTTTTTTTAGGCAGAAAATGATCTCAAGCTTCTCCCGTTCTAGAGTGTAATGATAGTGCGTGTAAAATTTAACTGACTAAACCTAAACCTATGTTCTTCGGTTTCCGAACCCGAAACCGGGTCCTGAACCAGCCTTGTCCGGTGAGGACACCGTGGCGCTTCTCTAGCCACTCCTAAAAGAGAGAACTGAACACCACGATTGTGGCGTACGTGCCCATTTAACACCCTGCCACTTACCTTATTGATTGGCATTTGTATCACGTGATTGATTTTGAGGTTTCCGTCAATACCAACCTCTCAAATCTTTGATGACATATCAAATCTATTTATTTCAATATCCAATACAATTGCAACTCCCAAAGATGAGTATTTTAAAATATTTATTATTATATTTTTTATTTATAGGCTTGCGTTTGACCATTATCTCGCCTGATCGAATAGCTTCCTAGTTCCTAGCTTAATAAGCGGTGATGTGGTCGACGACGGAGCACGCTTAATCGTTAAAACTTTTCCAAAATTCTTTCGCCATTGAAATCTTTTGTAGCAATATCAAATAAAATGCCAAGAACACGTTTAACTAAGACAAATGAAATACTACCCGAAGTTTATCTTCGTCGCGACCACTTGCAACTTCATTTTCAAGTTGAGATTTCATTCGGATTCTTTATTAATTGGATTTGGCTTTGTAATGGCAAAAACTGTGGTTAAGATTTAGTTTTAATTTAAGTACTTAGTTTTTAGAGTCGCTTTTACTATTGTATTGGATTTAGCTTTGTAATAGCAAAAAGAATTAAGATTTAGCTTTAATATGGGTAGATAGTAGATGCCTAGATAACGTTTTTAGCTTCACTTTCGCCATTAGATTATTATGACCTATAAGATCAATCTTTTCGGATTAAATAACGAGCATTAATATTATGTGTCATTGACTCATTTGTGGAATTTTATGAGTTTGAGGCGGAAGAAGTCGCGGGCAACACCTAATATGAACTATAACATATAGTATACTTATACACACTATTAGGTAGCTTACTACGTACCTTTTTTGAGATAAGAAATGATCATTGGACTCTTCCCACTCCGGGTAAAGCGAGAAAGAGTGTCAGAATTTTACTGACTAAAACTCACCAGTGTTCCTTCAGTTGTCCTTTGCAATCTAGGGCTACGATAACTCTTTTGATCAATCTAGCGACCATAGCTTTCTACGGCACTTACAAAGCCTGTCATTTGAAGAAGATTCGGTTAATCAAAACGGTCGGCGTATTGGTTGAGTGATCGGCTGCTGAACTGCGTGTTACGGGTTTGATTCCGGCACGAAACAAATAATTGTATGGTTTACATACAGTTATTTCGGGTTTGAGCGTCTTGTGTGTGAGATTCATTAAACCCCAAGCGTTCGCGCATCTATTGTCTTACTATTGTGTCTCAAATTGAAGGTATAACTACACTGCGTACACGTGCCACGAACGCCGATCTGGGCGTGTTGGTCTCCACACATTTTATTAGGAAACTAGATAGTAGACTACACAGTAGTAGTAGCAGTGTAGAGCTACATAAGCCATAGCGGGCAGTGACTTTTTACAAAAAAGTCACTGTGCATCATTGATATACAAAAAACCCAAGATACATACTCAGCGTCTCAAAAACATCCGCGAAAAAAGAGCACAACATTCGACAAAGTGCGCTCTTTTCAAATAGTCTCGCATCGCCCGCGTCACTGCACGCTCGTTAAAAATGCCGAAGTGTTCGTTTATAATTTGTAATAATTCGTTTACAATTCAATGCTGTGCATATGAACTTAACATGTGGTGCGCGCACTTGGTGACGTGACAGTTACAAAAAATGGGTAGACAAATTATTGTCACCATGACATAAGTCACCAGTGCGCACTAAGTCTTAGATCCACGCCATGCGACGTCATTCTTCGTACAATCAAGTGTGGTCCACATGTGCATCAGTCTAATGTAGTACTGGCTTAAATGTTTGTGAATGCCCACTCGATAGAGGAGTAATTCTTAGTGAATAGTTTTTTTTAATCTATTATAAACTAGTACTTGACTGCGATCCCACCTGATGGTTAGCAGTGATGTAATCGTTGATGGTGAGGCGCACTAGTTTATTAAAAGCCTATTCACTCTAGCCTTGAAGACACCTAAATTATAATCGGACGGGAAGACCGCAGCAGGCAAATTGTTCCAGTCCTTCGATGTACGCTGTATAAATGACGAGGCGAAACGCTTAATCCGGACCGTAGAGGTTTCAGCAACGTAAGGGTGAATACTCGCCGTACGTCGGTTTTTCCGATGGTGGAAACGAGATGGCAGAATCAAGTCATGCAATTCCTGCGCACACTCTCCAAAACGCATCCTTTAAAACACCGAAAGGCTGGCTACCTTACACCTGTGCTCAAGGCTTTGAAGATTGAACTTAACCAAATCTGGATCACCAATCAGCCTCTTCGCACGCCTTTCCATTATTAATAAAAAAACATATAAGATAGGATCGTTACTCTCAACGTAAAGGCGGTGAAGGCAGAACAGTAAACAACTCGTGTGATACAAACAATTCGAACAAGTTTATGCCTTGCTTAACGATTGGTCGGAAATAGCGGAAGTTCACGAAAACATGGATTATGAGGTCGCAATTAGTCTTCACCCCCGTCCCGAAAACAAGATAATCTTTATTTGTATGTTTTGGCAAATCTAATATACAGAGTTATTTCTAAAACACTAACAACCTTGCAGAACTTTATTAATAACATCATAAACAACAACTTTTGATCAAAGACTTTTTTTAAAACAGGTAATTAATTTACCAAAAACGAACCTTCAAGATTTTGTTGTTCTATCTAACACATTTCAACTCTGTATTTTGCTATACTTACCTACATCTGTAAGGCGCGACGTAAGTGCATCAAGCACCCCCGCTGCCCGATCGCCACTCCCCTCCGCTGTTGTACTATCGCTTGCTTCGCATAGACATCGTAATATTTAGAACATTGTTATGTGGATAGTTACCATGGTGACAAGAATAACACATGAAAAAAGATGGCGAATGTTCTCTCTGTGCAATATACGAGCTTCAACGCACCGGTTGATTTATTTCTGCTAGTACCTACCCAATTTCAAACGTAACAGTTGGCGACGAGGACAAAGTACAAATTACGCGTGCATAATTTACATTATAGAAATGGCAAAAGTATTCGCTATGGTTTCGGTCGGCACTTTAACAGTGTTTAGCCACGAACACCAAGAATGGCAACTGTACAAAGAAAGACTGGAACAGTGGTTTCTTGCAAATGAAATCGGGGTAGAAGTGGATAAAGCCGGTGCTAAACGTCGAGCTATTCTGCTCAGTAACTGCTCAGAATCAACATACAAACTGATCCGAAATTTAGCTTTACCGCGACAGATCGGTACATTGAGCTATGATGAAGTAAGTTCTTTGTTGGATGGACATTTCGAGCTGAAAAAGTGCACGTTCGCCGAAAGATACAAATTTCACAGCGCCACGCAACATGTCGGCGAAGGGTTGCCAGAGTGGGCGGCACGAGTACGTGGCTTGGCAGCACACTGCGGGTTCTTGGCGCAAAATCTCGACGAACAGCTTCGCGACCGGTTTGTGCTAGGCATGGCACCCGGACCGGAAAGGGATAAGCTGTTCACGAAGGCAGTGTCGGAACTAACTCTAAGCCGGGCTCTGGAAATAGCTGAAGGCGTACGCTGTGCTCGCATGGGGGCACAAGAAACGACACGGCAACCGGATCTGGGTATACCGTTTCAAGTGATGAAGATGGACGCGACTACACGGGGTAGATGGTACTCTTTTATTTCTTGACGATATTTTAGTATGTGGGAAAGACAGGGAGCAAATGACGAGCAGGTTAAACGAAGTTTTTCGTAGGTTACAAGAAGCAGGCCTAGTTTTAAATACAGATAAATGCACTTTTTTCCAGGAATCGGTATCCTACTTAGGTTTTATCATAGACCGTAATGGATTGCATAAGTCACCAGAGAAAATTAAAGCCATTTTGCAAAGTCGAGTTCCCACTAATACAACGGAGTTAAAATCATTTTTAGGTATGGTCAATTATTATCGGAATTTTATAAAAAATGCATCATCGATTTTAAGCCCTCTGCATGATTTGCTGAAGAAAAATGAATCTTGGTCATGGACTAAAAGTCATGACGAAGCGGTGTTGAGAATTAAACGAGAATTAGTTTCTGAGACCACCCTAGCGCACTTTAACCCAAAAGCTATGTTAATTGTAACGGTTGATGCGTCACCGAGCGGGTTAGGCGCCGTGCTATCACAGGTTGAAAGTGGGGTTGAAAAACCTATCTCCTATATTTCTCGTACACTATCTGCAGCAGAAAAACGATACAGCCAAATTCAAAAGGAGGCTACCGCAATAATTTTTGGAATAAAAAGATTTCACCAGTATCTTTACGGTCGAACTGAACCTTTTATTTTAAGAACTGACCATAAACCTTTGATATCTATATTTAATCCGGACAAAGGCATTCCCGAAATATCTGCAAATCGCTTACAACGTTATGCCATTTTTCTATCAGCATATAATTATAAAATAGAGTATGTTAGCAGTACTCATAATTGTGCAGATTTCTTAAGTCGATCAGTAGTGGATGACTCAAAAACGAACATCTCACACTCAGAGCGTGATGATTCGCTTGTTGATAAATCAAGTTATGTGCGGTTTGTTTACGAAGGAGAAAGGTTTCTGTCACTAACAGATATCAAAGACGCGATTAAGTTGGATAATGTTATTAAAACCGTCATTGATCATCTAAAAAATGGTTGGCCGAGTAAAATTAGTGAACCTTCAATAAAGGATTATTATAGTCACCGGTTAGAATTATCAGTGGAAAACGGTTGTCTTATGAGGGGTCACAGATTAGTAATTCCTACAAGTTTGCGATCTAAAGTGTTAAAAGAATTACATTCAGCACACTTAGGAATCACAAAAGTGAAAGAAGAGGCACGCAATAGGTTTTGGTGGCCGGGTATGTCCGCGGCCATCGAACAACACATCGGTGCGTGCGCCGTATGTATTTCGCAGCGTTCTGCGCCTCCGCGCTGCCCCCTCACACCGTGGCCGTTCCCTGCTCAGCCGTGGCATCGTGTGCACATTGATTTTTTGGGACCGATTAGCGGCAAAACATTTTTAATAGTAGTCGATGCTTACTCTAAATGGGTTGAATGTTTTGACGTTTCATCGGGATTTACTTCGCGAGTAGTAATTGAAAAGCTATGCGAAGTAATGTCAAGATTTGGGTTATTTCATACGATTTGCTCAGATAACGGTACTTCTTTTGTGTCGCAAGAATTTAAACAGTTCTGTGCTAGGAACAACATCACTCATTTAACTTCTCCACCTTATAATCCGGCTAGCAATGGACAAGCGGAGAGCTACGTTAAAATTATTAAAAAAGCAATTAAAACATATTTGTTATCAGGTACTTGTTTAAGAGATTTAAATGTTAAAATATCAGAATTCTTACAGGAATTCCACACATTCGACAACAAACAGATCACCAGCTGAAATATTATTCGGCCATAATTTAAGATGTCGGTTGGATCTTTTGACACCGACCACCTCGACACCATCCGACACAGCACTCGACTCAGCGGTAAAAGTCAAACAGTGTTCGCAGATTGACAATTATCGTGGCAATCGTAAAGTACTGTTCAGTGTGGGTGACCAAGTCTTAGTGAAACTTTATAACCAACAAAAACAATATTGGTCACGTGGTGTAGTCATTAAGAACATTGGGAAAACCATATTTTTAGTACAACTGAGTGGTTCAGGTCTAACTGTCAAAAAACATGCCAATCAGTTGCTCAAATATAGAGGGAGGGAAGATAAGCCATGCGAAGAGATCGTTCCTGCATTTATTATACCATCATACTCGACTAGCTCCGGGCAGCAGCCATTCGAAGTTCCTATAGAGCAATCACCAATGGAGCCTGAAACATCATCAGCGCCTGTTCACGGCGAACATTCCGCTGAAAGGGCTGTCCCTCCGGTAGCCCCCTCTATAGTCACTGAGCTCGTCACTCGGCCGAAACGAAATAGGACTGCAGTAGATTTCAGGAAGTTTTTCTAATTAAAGGTGGAGGGATGTTATGTGGATAGTTACCATGGTGACAAGAATAACACATGAAAAAAGATGGCGAATGTTCTCTCTGTGCAATATACGAGCTTCAACGCACCGGTTGATTTATTTCTGCTAGTACCTACCCAATTTCAAACGTAACAAACATTCAATTTGAATGTTTTTGTTTTTGTATGAAAATCTGATGAACTGAAATGTGATACATTTTTGAAAGTCCTAGACCAGAAGTTGTTCTTTACGATGTTAATGACATAGTCCAGGGCTGCGTTCAAATTTGAGTTTAGAGTTAACTCTAATGACATCATTGGGTAATTACTCTACCTTGGCATTTTTGAACGCGAACGGAGTTCAACTGTCAATGTCAAGCATATTGCTGCTTGCTCCAACCTACCCTGCTCAAAGTTAGGGTTAGTTGGGTTAACTCTGGGTAGAGTAATGCACGACCCAGGGTTGCAACTCTACTCGACTCTGGTTATTTTTGAACGCGTTACTGAGAGATTGATAGTATTTTACAAATAACCCATAAAATCTCGTGTCACAGTATTTGTTACTGCCTCCTTAGTCTGAGAATAGGGTATACAATTGGAGTTTTTACCCTCCTACCCCCAACCCCCAGGTTTTTCTTTGATATTTATATGATAGAATAGAACAAAGTTTGCGGGGTCAGCTAATCTAAGGATTAAAATTAAAGTAAGTAACCAAGACAAGATAAGATTCCACTTCATATGTGATATTTTACGTGTCATCATCATCATATCAGCTGATAGATGATCCTGCGCGTCCCGCATCCATCGGATTCCCGCAACCTTCACCAGATCATCGGTCCACTTTGTAGGAGGCGTTCCAAGGCTGCATCTTCCGGTACGCGATCGCCACTCCAGAACCTTTCGGCCCCAACGCCCATCTGTTCTGCGAGCAATGTGCCCTGCCCATTGCCACTTCAAGTTTGACGATTCTTCGTGCTATGTGTTTGTATTTTACGTGTGAAATAAAACAAACGTGCCGCTAACGAAACGAACAACAATCATAACTTACAGCTGGACACAGAGCACAGGGCAGCCAGCACTGTTGCAAGCAAGGAACATTACGGATAAAAATGGCGCATCCGTTGCGTCACGTGACCTACTACGTAATTAATATTAACTGTCCGTGGGACTACGGCGGTAGAATACTAAGCTATCATTAGATATTATTTTGACGACCCACTACCTTAATTAGATAGTGCGGCTATTACGACACATTGCAATAGCCATTTAAACTGCCTTTAATATTTACTTGGACATTAATAACAATAATAATATTCCACAAGTATCACACAACGCCGTCTAGTCTCAAGCTAAGCAGAGCTTGTGTTATGGGTACTAGACAACTGATAAACATACTTATATATTTCTAAATACATACATATTAAAGATAAATTACACCCAGATACAGAACAAATGATTATGCTCATCACACAAACATTAAAATTTGTCCTGGGTGGGAATCGAACACACGACCTCCGGCATAGCAGTCAGGGTCACTAACCACTAGACCAACAGGCCTGTCAAACATTAGGACACGCAGTCTCGATATTTGTATAGAAAGTTTCGTCACAAATCTATCTTTCCTTTCGTTCAATTCATCCAAAGGTTGTCTCTAAAGCTGTGTACGCACGTACAAACGCGAACATAGTGAACACAACACCGAACTTGAATATTTAGTTTGTTCGTATGGACGCCATATTCGAACACGAACGCGAACATAGTTCGAATGAAGTTCGCGCACAACAGTCGTGAACTCTCTTGATAGCCAGAGCGGCGCCATTATAAGTGTTCGATTGTGAAGTAACGAAAAGATTTTGGTGTTCGCATTGATTCGTGAAGAACATCGTCCATTTAAAACATACTATATAATAGGATCGCCGCAAACAGCTCAAACATGTTTAACGAACAGAATGTTCGATATTCGTTGTATCACACACACGTGCGAACCGTACATGAGCTTTGAAGATTGTCCTGTACGATAAGACCACTTTATAATAAGTGGTCTTATCGTACAGGATATACACTTATTTTTGTAAATTTTTCGTACGCGTAATCAAAAAAAGACGTAACTCAAAAAATACGGTATTTGAAAAGTGACCCTTATGTTTCAATCTTACGTTTTCAGATTCAAATACCCTCTTTTTGAGTTTGGCCTCTATAAACATACGGGTTTATCCTGTTCATGTTATATGGTGTACAATAAAGTAAATACAAAATAAATGAACGTTGTAAATAAAAACAAAGGGGTGAATAGAAACAGGACTTTGATTAGGTTTTTTTTCGCTTTGATACCATATTGTTGGCTTCTAACAAAGCATCGATTTATTTAAATTACGATTCAGTAACAAATTGGATTAGTTGATTGCTGTAAACGATATCTAAATACTGTGAAAATAGCCTTCATTGATCTCGTATTCTTTATTCATCCCGTTTGATACTAAAAATCCTGATTATGAGAAAAGCTTTGAGAACATAATATAAAAATTAATTGCTTTTCTTAAAATATGGGTACAGAACGTGTAAATTTTATTTTACATACACTTTTTTTCATGATAATCATGTCATATGTACATAAAAGTCTTCCTCCTTCCTATTAATATCTCAGCGGCCCAATTCAGTTGTTTACTACATCGAGACTTGTAGATTGTATAGAGATTGTATTTTCAAAATAAGATTTACATCGCCTCTGTACCTACGTATTTCGTGGAAATCAATTATTTATCAAGTGGTGTACTCAAATTTTTCCTCGTAATCAGGACTTTTCTTATAATTAGACTGCATACTCTGAGATATCTTATTTACCGCAGCAATTTTCTGAATCTTGAAACTTCAGTTAAGTTGAACGATCTCACCGCTCGCTACATAGACAAATTGATTCGGTCATTTTGTGACGTGAAAGTGAGATTAAACCTAATAATTTTCCTGAGACTAACTAATTAAATTATGCTACATTCATAGGAAGAATGCGGAGAAGAAATATGGGAAACGATTCTCCGGGAGTCAGGTGCGAGGAATACTGTCTTCAGTGCTACACAGGTATCAATCAAATGAAACTTAATGTAAATGATTTAATTAAAGAACATTAAGTCAACACTTCTTTTTTGTCCAGCAATATCCAGATGCTCTGATGCTACGGCTTGCGAGCGCTCTCGCTCGTTTGATCACCAAAGACCCGAACAGCCCCGCACCATCCAGACCAAGCAGCCCAGCGCCTAAGAAACCATCAATTAAAGTCAAGCCAAGCTGGCGAAGTGCTTCAGTCCACACCGACAACAGGACCCAAAGCTACAAATGCCCTTTTACAGCCACCAACGCTTTGAAAAACGTTACCAAAAAAGAAATTGATGCATACAATTCGTCAGAGGAGATACGGCCATCAGTAGCAGCGTCTACAGGTAGGATCAATGAAACCAGAATCAGAGAAGAAGCTGAAATCGTCGCTCGAGAATTTCACAGAAGGAGTCTGGGCTTCAAGTTTGAAAATCATAAGATTAAAGATACTGTTGAAGAGCCTATCCCTGAAACGAGTCACGTGGATGACGTGGACATACCAGCTAAAAATCAAATCGCTGGTGCAGCTGCTGCATTGGAGAAGGTAGTTCCTGCTTCTGAACCAGTTTCCCCAGAGACTGAACTTGTTAAAAAGAACTCTATACTTAAACCGACTGCAGCCCGTAAGACCAGTTGTACAGTTGCTCTGGATGTGTACAGACGTCGAGGATCCATCATTCCAACTCGACCACGTCTGAACAGCCTCAGCCTGGTCAGTGAAGACAAGCTCAACAACATGAGAGAGAAGTTCGGGACACCTGAGAAAGTAATGCATTTCTTTGGGAGATGTTTCGTGAAATTCTTCAGTAACTACGGGTAAGTTTAAAAAAAAAGCACTTTCTTGTAATTTATAAATACTATAATAGCGAAATATAATAATGTATCTCTACGTCGTTTTTTACTTTAAGGATAGACGTGTAAGGCCTTATCGCAGGGTTAAAAGCAATATTCTTATCACAAAATTGTCTCGCCAAATCTTTTTTGTAACATAAAGTAACATTACGATCCCAAAACAAATTTGTACAAGGCCCCGCCAATATTGAGCTGTCATTCAAACTGTTAGAGGCTTGAAGATTCAAATCACGCCTAGTCAGTAAGTTACGATCATCGGTTACCGATTTTGATAAGTAAGCGATGGCATACTATTTACATAAACAGTTTTTCTAAGACTTTAATCGAATAAAGAAGACGATGCTATGTGTGATTGTTTTGTTTTAGATAGGAATTTGAGTTTAGTTCACAACAAACTTATATATAGGTTTTTAATCATTCGATTCAAGAAATCGTAATAAGTAAGCACGGTGTTAACTCAGATGCCAAAAAGTAAAAACTAATCATAAAAGGCGACCATCACTCAGCTCAGATAAGTGGTACTTGGAAAAAAAAGAAATTCTTCGTAGGGTAGCTGACCGAAATCAGAAATAATAATATGCAAATAAGCACTGGAATATTCGGGCTATGTCAGTAATCTTGGTTCAAAAAGGTGGGTGGTGGGTGGGTTCATGAGCATGGTTTCATAGAAACTGGTATTTTAACTGGGAATTTTGAAAAACTAATAATGATTGTCTTTGCTACCAACAAACTTTTGCCTGCGGCTTCACCCGCGGTCATAAAATATAGCCTATGTCACTCAGGAATAAAGCAGCTTTCTATCAGTGAAATTTAGCAATCGAACCAGTACTTTCAAAGATTATCAGATACTACCTACAAACTTTACCTCTATAATGTTATTATAGATTTTAATTGGAATTTATACCTAGTTTCATGTTTACTTTGCCCACAGTTACGACACAATGATCCGCGCGACCGGCCGCTACTTCTGCACATTCCTGCAGTCCGTGGACAACATCCACCAGCGCATGCGCTTCACGTTCCCGCGCATGCGCTCCCCGAGCATGCAGCTCACTCGAGCGCACCGGCATGGAGCTGAACTAGTGTACAGCAGCGGCAGAACTGGGTTTACACATTATCTTATGGGTAAGTACCTATATCGCAGCGAAAAAAACGGAACCTCTATGGGATCACTTTATTGTCCATCTCAAAGAGTATATGATCACTTGGTCCATCTGTCTAACTTTATGTCTGTCAAGACCTTTTATCTCCGGAACGCGTGAAGATATCGAGTTGAAATTAAAAACGTAGGCTCAAGTCTGCGGTCTCTTGAAGTTGTGAAAACTTCTAAGTTAAGGAAAAACAAGATACGGCGTTTTATGTCGCAAAAAAAAAACGCATATTGCGACAATCTCAAGGGAATCAAAACTCATAAGGTACTTCCCTTTGACCCAGAATCCTGAAATTCGGCAAGGTCTTATAGCACAAAGTAAAGTAGTTAGATCACCAAAAAAAACTTTTTTGTGATTCGGAGAATTCTTCGAGACTCCATTCTGAAAAAGAACCCTCCGTGTGCGTGTCCTCCTCGCACTTGCCCAGTTTTTTTTTTTCTTCGGATATATGCGATAATTTCAGTAACGGTTATGGAGCTCCATAAGATGCCTAGTTCATTTCTGTGATTATATCCCTATTATGATTATTTCCTATGATTGCGTCCGAATCAAGGTCGAATAGATATACATACCAGTTTCAGTTCAAATTTGCAATAAAGCAGCGCACATACTAAAATGACGTCACATTTCAGGTCAGCTATATGAGATAGCAGAAGACATATTCTCGCTGAAACTGAAGGTATCAGTGGTGAAGGAGAGCATGGAAGGGAACTACTACGTGGCAGTCCTGAGGCTCGAGTTTGATAACAGCGATTATGTAAGTAAATATCTTTTAAGAAGCATAGAGTGACATAGAGTCACCCGAAATGTTATTATTATTATTACGAGGGAAGGACGTGAACAAAATCGAAGGCGTTCCGCAGGGTGCTATACTCGGTCCCCTAAAAATAAGTTCTTCTTTATTATAATTACGAGCACTAACGCTATTTGCTCGAGTCTTCGCTCATGTGGTCTATGCCACAGTAACCGTCCATCATTATGGGAACCTATGACATTAAATGAAAGTGTCATCTATTAGGTGGCATATAGTTTTTATAATTGACACAATAGAGATTACCTTAAACAAACAAATTACTGTACTCTTATAAAATATTACTTTGGATGTAAGGTACAGAGAACGGATAGTAAAGGCTGTGTTTTGAGTATATCAATCTATTTTTACGTCATTATTTTATACTCATAATACAAAAAAATAGATATATTCCAGTTCGAGTCAGCCCAATTTCCGGTTCTATTTATTTACTTCTTAATTTTTTTTAACTTCCGGAGCCTAATGAGTATTTGGTTTTAGGGATTATCTTTTGAGGTCCTCTTGAACGTCTAGTGTTGGTTTCTACTAAGCAAACTGAAGTTTACTCTTTCATCTTTTCTCCGTGCCTAGTGTTCATGGAATTTAGCATTGTCCTGTACGTTATAAGTGCGGACTTGTTATTGGCTGTCAGGGTGTTTTAAATATCGTGCGGTTTTGATGACGCGCACCCGTCCACATATGCCCATTTCATACAAGTATTTATTGTAATGCGGAGGAGCGTGTTTTTTTTTTTCATTTCTCACGATATTAAAAACACCCTCAGGTACTGTTCATAACTGTTATTTTTAGCTTATCATTTAAATTAATATATAAATATATCTCAGCGAGTATATTATGCTTATGCTTGTGCTATGTATATTATGTCTTTCAACTCTTACTGTAGCTGAATGAACATAATACAGCTGTAACCACGGATATTGAACGCTGGCTTCAAGTTGCGCAGAAGTCAAAAATCGGGTCTCTTAAGGTGGTGCGACGTGACACGCGGGGGCGGGAGCGTCAGTGATTGGCTCGCTTCGCATCGCGGCATAGACGACACTCGTGATTCGTTCATTGCGCTTGCAGCATGTATCTAACAACGACGACGATTAGCTCGCCAATGTATGGAATGCGCAAAGCGATCCCCACTCTGACGCCGAGCGTTCAATATCCGTGGTGGCAGCTGTACCTAGTCTAGTCAATCTTCTATATTATGTTGCTTATTCAATTGTTATACGTATTCCAATTAAGCGCTGTATAAGGTTACCGGCTTCACACATAATTTAGGGCAGTTATGTGGGACATTTCTCGGTAGTAAAATATGATATCGACATGTGGCGTCCGGCCATTAATTAAATTTTGTTCGCAGGGTCAGTGGGAAACTTCCATGTTAAACCGCACAAAATAAAGTTATTAAAATAAAATATTGTTTAACTATGACTATCTTAAAAGAACATTTAACCTTTCGTATGCCGTGATTAGAGACAATTAAAAAGTGTGTCCCGCGTGGATCCGCGTTCCGGACATAGGTACAACGGGTTAAACACAAGCATTTAAACTTGCGACGCCGAGTTTCTAGCCTGTCTGATCTGTCTGGTGTCTGGTTTTCTACCAGATTGCGTTTCGGGGAGTGTGCGTCGGAATTGTATAACCTAATTCCTCCTAGCCCCGTTCCATCATCGGACCACCATGACCAGATATACGGCGATGCGACACCGGTACATGGTTTTTTTTCCGATGCGAAAAATCATCTTATGACAACCCCCGCTCTTAGGCGGAGCGGGAGATAGTGTCAGACTCTTACTGACTAAAAAACCCATCCCGTTCCTTCAAGCCTTCATACCGGGGCTCGAGCGCCCTTTCGGATAACCCTGGCCCCAGTAGGCTTCGACCCGGCTGGGTCCCTGCTGTTGCTGACAACTCCTTGAGGCGCGCGGGAACAGTGCGCGCCGTCGACGACTTGGGCTGGTATATGGCGGACATCCCACCTACACGCACAAAACGTTTTGGGAACACATTCTTTGTGCGTACAGCTAGGGAGTGGAATTTCGGCCTGAATCTGGTTTCCTGATAGCTACAACCCGGGAATCTTTAAGTCAAGTGTGAATAGATTTCTTCTAGGTGAGCGCGTTCCATCGTCGACCGCATCGTCGCTTTCCATCAGGTAAGATAGTGGTTAAGCGCGAAACTATCAACAATAAAAAAAAACTTAAGGCAATTTTATGCGTACACAACATTCATCTAGTAAAAAATATTCTATCAGGCAAAATACAATCTGAATCTGAAATAAACTGAACTAAAACAAACCTGAGAATTATATAAAGTGGTTAGTATTTTTTACTAAAGAGACCCAGATTTTTTATGGTTGGAAAGGTGCACAGGTGGTTATGTTAAAAAGACATAATTTAGGATAGTAATAAAAATAAACCCATCTGACACAAAGTTGAACAAAATTAGGAAGCGAGTCTCGTTCTTTATTAGAAACTAAATTCTTCAAGTCTACGAGAATGGCACTTGAAAATCCCGCTAATCAAATATAACGCGACGAACTAGCTAGACTATTTCACCAGAATTGGCAAGAGGAAGCGCGGGATGGAGAAAGATGGAAGAAGTGGAGGCCTTTGCCCAAGAGTAGGACAAAACAGCCTAACCAAAAAAAAAGCATCCATATAGTGCGTTGGGGTAAGATCGGCATTGGGGTAAGGCCGTATAAATATCAATTATACCACTTATTTAGCTGTATTTTTTCATTCGCGTCATTATGTTCCACCTTGCCCAGCAATGTGGCCGGCATTAAAAATAAAGCTAAATAAGTGGTATATTGATTTATACGTTCTTACCCCAATGCCGATCTTCCCCCAACCCACTTAATAAACGTTGTTAACACTGGTATTATATCTAGTAGAGGATTTTTTTATTTTATCTGTTATAAACTAGTACTTGACTGCGATCCTGCCTGATGGTAAGCAGTGACGCAATCGTTGATGGTGAGGCGCACTAGTTTATTAAGAGCCTATTCACTCTAGTTTTGAAGACACCTAAATTATAATCAGACGGGATGACCGCAGCAGGCAAACTGTTCCAGTCCTTCGATGTACGCGGTATAAATGACGAGGCGAAACGCTTAGTCCAGACCGTAGATGTTTCAACAACGTAAGGGTGGATAGTCGCCGTGCGTCGGTTTGACAACATAAAGTTCAAACGGCAGCATAACGTTAGTATCACAATTGCTCAGCAAACTGGGATCACTTAACCGGTTAATGCCGATGAGCTCAAATCCTCGCTTACGTCCTAATCTTTAAGTTCATTTATCCCAACAAACATATATAGGATCAAACACGTATGTTGCCGACTGATCTATCACTATAATCCATCCTACATGACACGTCTTAAAAGGGGTAGAATATGATAGTCCATTCAACCCGTCATAAATAATCGTATAGGAAGTTCGGAAGCCTTGGCTACTAAAATCATCCCATCATAGCGTTGAAAAAAACAGGGAATATTCCCGTTTCTTTCAAATACTGTTATTTTAATTATTGTAACATTCGAAACTTTCAAGATATTTATAAATTATAAATTTCATGTATTTTTCGAAAAAAAACGAAAAAATATGAAAAGAACCGAAAACTTCATGTTTGTTTTTTTCAAATGCGTACTTTTTTTGGAACGAAGTTCCATATCGCGCGTTGTGAAAGGGGGCTAGCCATCATAAAATATATTATTTTCCATCATCATTCCAGCCGATAGACGTCCACTGTTGTACATAGGCCTCCCCCTATAGTAAGTTTATGCGAAACCTGAATAAAGTTCAGTTCAGAATCAGTAACTGAATAGATCCAATAGTTTTTACTCCATGTTATATTTTTTCCGAAAAATAATTAAAAAGGTCACAAGTTGGTCATAACGGGCATCAGGTGCCAGCAAATAGCTGAGTGTAAGTGCAAAACCACCCCTCAATCACCCGGATGATCCCGTGACCATGTATTTGTGCGGACAACCAAGTAACATAACAAGCTTAAAACTTTGTGATTTTTCATGATACAGTTATGTAATGTACATAGATTCTTTACATAAAAATACTAGACACTTGCTTCGGATTTCGTATATAAAACTAATGTTGTATCAGGCATTTCGGAAGCCTTAGCAAGTAAAATCTTCCCGTCATAAATATAAGAGCCTTGGAAACTCAAAAGCTTTGCGATAAACAATCCTTTAGCAAAGAAAATTGAAACGTGAGGAAATATAACTAAAAGCAAACATTTCCCATCTTTGTGTTATTTCTCAAGCACAAAGGTCTTGAGTCTTAAAGAAAATTGCTACAAGCTAATTTTAAAGAAAAGGCTGAATGGGAAAATAAATCTATAATTCTGTAGAAGTGTTTAGTTGTGCGCGCATCACGTAAAATGTACGGAACCGATGCAGATACCTTTTACACATTAAAATTGTGTGTAACCTTGATATATTACTTAGGCTTGGTTTCATCGCAATCCGTTGACTATATTTAAAGATATTATTTTAGAATTATTACTACATTCATTGACTATTAGGCGGTACTAAGTTCGCCGGGTTAACCAGTACGGAATAAATCTCCGATAAGTACTCCGAGAAGTCTTCTCTCTGTAATGAAACAATTTGGATGAAACGAGTGGTAATACTGTAAACAACTATTTAGATGGCCCATTTGTTCTTCAAACTGTTACACCACCTGCTCTTTTATTAAGCTCCCTTCACTGCAGCCCCCATAGCCAAGTTACAAACAACGCGTCGCCGAACCTTTTGTTCTGACCACGTGACCGAGCGTTGAGACGACGTCATTCTCGTACATTTGAAGCTTTCTACTAGCGTTAACTATTGCAGATTAGTAACTTGGCTATAAGTACAGTTTTACAGTACAAAGCTTATGAATAAATTGCTATTGACTTGTAAAACTATCTGTGTTTCCAGTGAATTGAATCTACACAGGATATTAAGAGGGTCCTTTTCCACTCGCTTATCGTCAACGTCGAGAATGGTTTAAAAACTAGTTGCTTCATCTAACGCAATCCAACACGATGTTCAATGAAGAGGCAACGCAAAAGAAGAGAGAGAACGCCTGTAGACTCTGTTGGCATTCGGTAATTCCGTTATTTACTCGAACATTTCACAAAACTTGTTCCAGGAAGTACGTGTTTTTAGAACCCTTAAAAGTTTTTGAGAAAAGTGTCGTCATTCAGAATTTCGATTAAATATGTGCAAGGGTTCTATATATGTATTTTTTTATATTTTTAATATACGAGTACATTATGGAGGACCAAAGTTCACGTAAAATAGCTGATTTTCAGAGGTCTTTACTGGAATACTTTTACACAAATCGATGTTTTGATTTTTAAAGAAGTCTGTTTAATATCCACAAAATATCTGGAAAAAGATGTGTAATAACATCATAATCACGTAAAAGCGGTTGTTTAAAATGTACCTCGAGTTAGACGCTCTTAAATGACCCGTGTTAGTGTGTAGATTAGGTGGTCGGTGGAACTCAAAGGATAGAACATATTCTGTAAACCAGCCAAGAGTTTTGCCAATAAATTGTAAACTAATTCATGTGACATACAAATTAAGTTTAACAGAAAAAAATGAAAATGACAGCTATGCTATACATTGATTGATCTGAATTATATTTTGTACATATGTGTATCCATTTCAAGGGGTTTATGCCAGGATTTTTCCGAGTAAAGATCATTGGCTGTTCTAATTATTCGAAAATTGATTCTTAGTGGATATTGTAATGTAAAATTGGTGTAATTTTGTAATTCAAGTGGCCAATATGTAGAATCATTGAAACAGGTGCGATCTCTGAAAAATGGAGTTGAGATTTTTTTTTTACATACTTACCCAAATCAGAACCAGCTTAATTCATTTTAAAAATTACATTTTAATTGGAGATGGCGTTGGATTCGAAATTTTTTTTTCACTGTTTAAACTTTCCCTGGACCATCACGTATATTTAAAAATCAAAATTAGCCAAATCGGTCGAGCTGTTCTCGAGTTTTAGCGAGACTAATGAACAGCTATTTATTTTTATATTTGTGTAGAATAGCTTCTGCCAGCGGCTTCGCCCGAGTGAAGTTAGAAAATTAGCTCAAGATACGTATCTTCATCATCATTTCCGAAACAGTGCCAAATTCCACCTAAATCTGTTCAGCCATTCCAGCGTTAAGAAGTAACTAACATACAAATAGACAGACAGACACATACAACAGAGATGTTAGCAAACCGTAGGGGCGTAGGCGTAGATGGCGAAATCATGTAATGCAATTCCGGCGCACACTCTCCAAAATGTATCCTGTAAAACACCGAAAGGCTGGCTACCCTACGCCTGTCTTTACCCTTTGAGTACGGAACCCTAAAGAATCATTCCAATTGAACTGGATGACTCGGGAATACCTACATAACATCGATATAAATGTACTACGCACTACATAATGTCTGATTCTTTGATTGTAAATCCGACCACTAGAAATCTGAGAAGCTGAGAATTCTGCAGGTTGGTGACCCTTTCGACATTTAGCCCAGTTTTATTACTAGACTATCTACTACGAGTAAATACTAAAGAAACCAAACTAAATTGAGACTAATCAAGAGATATTTCCGACAAAATAAATGAAACTCGAATAGATCGTAAAATGGCCACTTGCAGTACTAAAATAACGGCGCTTGTAATGGAACATTGCCCCAATTTCGTAGTATGCAGACATAAAATCTGGTGTTACTATCCTTAATAAAACATGCGACGTGACAAATCATTGTTTAAAATGAATAAAATACCTACTTATCACAGGAAAGAACCACACAATTTGTAGGTCCACTTTTTTTCGATGGAAAAAATTATCCTATGATAACCCCCGCTCTTGGGCGGAGCGGGAGATAGTGTCAGACTCTCACTGACTAAAAAACCCATCCCGTTCCTTCTAGCCTTCATACTCGAGCGCCCTTTCGGATAACCCTGGCCCCAGTAGGCTTCGACCCGGCTGGGCCCCTGCTGTTTCTGATAACTCCTTGAGACGCGCGGGAACAGGGCGCGCCGTCGACGACTTTGGCTTGGTCCGGACAGTTACCGGACGGCCGGACAGTGAGCTACCCATTGCTCACTATCCGCAAACCCGCGCCTACGGTATTTGTAGGTCCACTCAAAATTGTGTGATTCTTTCCTCAAAAGACCATCTCAAACACCAGTCCGCATGGTTCGCATATGATTTGACTATTACATGTTCGCTGTATGGACTATAAAAGAGACTTTAACCCCTGAGTTTGTTTCGGTGTTTCTTCTCAGGGTAGTCAGGGTATTCAGCTATAGGGTAGCACTTTAATTTGATGAAAAAATGTACAAATACAAATATTATTA
Source organism: Mythimna albipuncta (assembly GCA_929112965.1). Lineage (NCBI taxonomy): Eukaryota > Metazoa > Arthropoda > Insecta > Lepidoptera > Noctuidae > Mythimna > Mythimna albipuncta. Next base: position 19,438,939 of record OV815969.1, read on the forward strand.
TAATTTACTTTTAAAAGACTACTCCTAACTGTTTAGTTACTCCGAACTGTTTAGTTAGCAGTAGCCTTTAATGTATATACTCGTATAGTTTCAATTAGTTAAGTATGTGTTTTTTTTTTAATAATTTAATTGTGTAAAAACCACGGAACAGTAAAAACAGGTAAAAACAATAAATAAAGTATCTACAGTGGCCACCACAGTTTTTAAATGCCAACTTACAAAGTGAATATCATTTATCCTCATTCTGTAAGATCGTAACTTGAAAGCTCAAAAATAAATAATTTTGGTAAAAGCTAGGCAATCTACCAGCAGTGTAATCCACTAGCGGTAGGTACATTTGCCGTCAGGCTAGGCTAAAAAATTAGAGCTTTAGGGTAACTAGAGTCGGTCTGTAGCTATTAAGATTATGATGGAGGTTTGTATTGTAACCATGTGAGCATATTATAAAACAAAGTTCAGTGAGTGGAATCAAACCGTAGATGATGATCATTTTTTTTTTTATAATGGATAGGCTCGCGTTTGACCACAATCTCACCTGATGGTAAGCGATGATGTGGCCGACGATGGAGCCCGCTTGCCTAGAAGCAATCTATTCACTCTTGACTTAAAGACCCCTAGGTTATAGCTATCAGGAAACACAGACTCCGGCAGGGAATTCCATTCCTTAGCTGTACGCATAATGAATGTAATCCCAAAACGCTTTGTACGAATAGGTGGGGGATGTAATGATAAGTACTAACTCGTACATACTCATGTGCAGTATATTTTGGGTAGAAGTAGAGGGAATCACACCACCAACTTCCAAACTCCAGACTGAGCAAGGTCAGTTCGGTACTATCTCTCACAAATCTTTTCCCGGTCGTGTCGACTACCATATCATCACATCAGACTATGAGAGTTAAAGACCTATTACACTGCGCTGAATATCGCGTGCGATATTCCGACTCGTACTATTTTCAATTCATAGAAAGATGATCTAACCCCTATTACACTGCGCTGAATATCGCGTGCGATATTCCGACTCGTACTATTTTTCATTCATAGAGAGACAGTCTAACCCCTATTACACTGCGCTGAATATCGCGTGCGATATTCCGACTCGTACTATTTTTCATTCATAGAGAGACAGTCTAACCCCTATTACACTGCGCTGAATATCGCGTGCGATATTCCAACTCGTACTATTTTTCATTCATAGAAAAACAGTCTAACCCCTATTACACTGCGCGATACGTCGAACCATAGACAAAACGAGTCTGAATAACGCGTAGTGTAATAGGTCCTTAAAGGAACAACCGGCCTACACCTATGTTTGCACACACAATTGTGCACTACAATATCTCCTGTGTACTAGCAAACAAATATAATCTCCGTTGAGATTACTCACCGTAATCGAAATTTTGACCTGTGTTCTACAGAAATACAGACCACTCAGAGTGCCAACGTGAAATTACAAACCGTATCTACATACACAGAGTTAGATAATGGTGTTTCAGTGTAATTTACTATACGTACTGTGTACAGTTAGATAATGACGCTTAGTTGGCATTGATCGTGTGACATAAGTTCACAGATGACTGCTCCCTGAGTGCTATTCCCAGTACTATCATTAGACGTCAGTTCAACTGGCTGGATTAAGTACTTTTGTCTCACACGCATTGACCGTACCCGCAGTACTTTCATGCTACATTACCTCCAGTGAGAATTTCGTTCTAGTTTTCCTTTTTTGTTTCCTAAAATGCTTCTCAGTATAGATATAAAAAGTTTACATGTATAGACAATTAGGCACTAGACACCTTACACATTTAATCGAGGTTCTGAATGAGGTAATTAATTCAAAAAAAAATTTAAGGTTTTAAAAAAAAAAATTACTTCCTGGAACAAAGGTTGTAAAAAATTCGAGTAAATGATGGAATTATCCAATGCAAAAAAAAAGAGTTTTCAAGTGTTCTCTTTTTTCGCGCCTTTACTAGGCCGTTTTTATCTCCGTTACTAGCTTTTACCCGCAGCTTCGCCCGCGTACATAAAATATTATTATAGCCTATGTCACACAGGAATAAAGCAGCTTTCTATCGGAGAAAAAAAATTAACAATCACCAGTACTGAGTGATTAACGCCTACAAACAAAAAAAAAAACAACTTTACATACTTCTTTATATTAGTTTAGATGTAGATTGTTTTTTATCGAAAGACCACACGACTCGCATCCTTGGTACTAAAACACAGTTTTGATTTACCCACAAACAATTAAGTCACCTTTTATGGACCAATATTATTGATCGAAATCATTTGCGCCAAAACTGTCGCGTTGACGGTCCATTGTTGATTTCGCCATTGTCTTGAGACCTTGTTCTTTATGACATCTACATTTTACGGTTACGAGACCGAACCCTTGAACTGGCAGGAGAGAAAATAAAATAGTTACAGTAGGTACATAATAATGAAGAAGTTAGTCGACGTATTATTTTTTTGTAGTTATTTAAATAATAGATAGGTAAGTATATTATTTTCTTTTAAAGGCCGCAAATGACATTGTTGCCATCGCGGGTAAAACCTGGATAAAGTTGGCACAGGAATAGAATAGAATATCTACAATAAACTTTATTGTATAACAAAAAAGTAACACAATTTGGGCATAACGGCGGTCTTAGCGATATCTAGGTACCAGACAACCTTAGGATGGATCGTAAGAACTTAAAATAATACAGAGGGGACCCAGTCGGCGGTGTACTGCTAGAGAGGCTCATGAAACTGCCCAGCTGTTGGCGTTGTCACTCTATAGATGATAACGATGACCAAATCAGCTCTTTGAACTAATTAATATTTGAATTGAAGAAAAGAAATTCTTTTTTTTTTATAAATTGTATTGAATTTAATGGACAGATTGTACCTATAATAGTTATTTTAACTGAATATTGTATTTTAATAATTGAATTATTGTTTTTAGTAATGAATTTTTATTTTTAAAAATTAGTAGATTGAAAGGGATAATATTGTATTAAATGATCAAACATGTTTTCACCAAATGAAATAATTTTAATGGAGTGAGCCCTGGCACCCATAACACAAGTTTAATCTCAGCTTTCGTGTCAGAGGTCGTTAATCTGTATTATTTTGCAGCCTTTAATTGAATTAATCTCCTTTTGTAAAAAATGTACATTAGTGGATAATAAAATATTATTATTATTATTATTAAAAGCTCCTACAGAACAAAAATAAGGGAAAATTAATGTGGTGGGAAGTCATCCAATGTCTTCTCCAAGAGGACGTGTCAGACTTTTACTGATTAAAACCACACCAGTGTACTATTGCCCTTTGCGTTCTAGGACCTCGTTTTCGTAAATTCCTGTTTTACTGATTTAGTGTTGCTGACATCTCTTTGGCGCTTGTATACGCGTGAAACTCTACGCGCTGTCGACTACTCGGGCACTGTCCTTAGTGAATGGGGCGAACCATAGAAAAGATGAAAGAGATTAGAAAGGAAATACTTTCCGATTTGTACTACAACGAGTGTCGCCGCTTGTCTCACACCCTTTGGGTCAACTCACACCGAAAGAGTGGCGAAGGGCAGCGAAGCGGAGCGCAGTTTCAGTTTCATATGAATTTTAACTTTATAATCATTTACCATAATACTTATTATCGCATGAGAAACTCGAACAAGTCGCGCGGATGCCCGCGGCGCCGCAGGAATTCCGGGGAATTCTCTCGTTCGTTTCTCATGCGCTAATAAGTATTATAGAAATGAAAATAAAGTTAAAATTCATATTCAATGACACTGAAACTGCGCTGCCCTTCGCCGCTCTTTCGGTGTGAGTTGACCCTTTAACTCCACTACAGGCAATAAACCAATACGAACGCGCATTACGCAACTAACAGACTATGCACACTTCGCAAGTTTGCTATAGGTAGTTGAACTATGAGCATTCTAACCTCTTTCATTTGTTCTTTGGAGCGAACTAAGAATCCTAATACAACGTTAATATTTTTTAACACCAGGTCCAAGCAGTTTTGCCACTTGATACAGTACTTTCTCGAATCGCCAACTGTTTTCCTATGTATTCGATTTTACGCACTTGAATTTTGCCACTCATTCCGGTACGCAACAAATAGGAATCAAAGTAATAATCCCAGATTGCGTGATGATCCCAGCCTCCCGGTACAGATTGATTTTGATCCCAAAGGACATTTCAACTCGATTGGACCAATGGATTGGAATTTTAATATTTATTTTTCCAATCGGTTGATCTCTGCGGCTGGGTCAGAGGAACGATTGCACATACACCAAACTGCTTTACCGTTTTGAGTGAAAAATTTAATTAGATACGTTTGGTGTTTTAAAGACTAATACTAGTACAGTACGGTATAGTTGGTGTAAGTACATGACATTACGATCTTAAAAAATATTCAAAAATTACAATAATTTAAAAAATATCTTAAAAAAGATGAAAACGTTGCCCAACTCTACGAATAACTCCTGTATCACGAACGTGAAAAACAAACATGACATCCGAACGTGACTATCTGTGGGTCATACAAATATTGGTTCCATAAGGGAAACGAACCCGCGACACGCAGCACAGCGGCCAATCGGTTAAACACTGCGCCAACCGTCCGTCAAAATCATGTAACTTTTTTATATATATTTCTATGTTATTTATTTTAATTGAACTTGCACCTACAGCTACAATAAATGACAAGCTATAAGATAGAAACTCGAATGGTAACCAATAGAAAGCTACAATTTGTAATTGTACCCACCGAAGCCATCTCATCCCCATCCAATCTGATTAGAAATTCTTCTCACGTTAATTAAAAAGAAACCTTTCTACTAGGCGCCTCTTGAGGGACTACTGTAGCTAATATTTTCTTTCAAATAAGGCAAAAATTTAATCATTTGTGATTCTCTACACTTCTACAGAGATAACTACGTTATAATTGTCTGCCACAGGATACCTTCAGTGATACAGCTTTTAATTCATTAAACCCGAAGCGAACGCCGGCGTTCGCGCACCTATTGTCTTTCTATTGTCTGTAATTTCCACGATTGAAAGGTTAATAATTAAATAATGTTTTTTTTTTCTAAAAATATTTAAAAAAGGTCACAATTTGGACACAACCGACAAAACCGGTCACGTCAGGTCATAGCGGGCATTAGACACCAGCGCACAACTGTGTGCGGAAGCGAAACACCTCAGTCGCCCGGGTGGCCCGATGACCATGTATTTATGTTGCCAACCAGGTACCCTAACTGGCTAATAAGTTTATGATTTTTTCATAATTTAATACAGTTTAAAACATTTGTACTTAAAAATACTAGACGAGTGTTTCAGGTTTCGCATATATACTCTAAAAATTAGGTGGTATATGTAAGGTTACGTCACAAAAGCTGTAAAAATTAAAATTTACAGCGCTTTTCAAACTAAATGTCTCATGTTTATATGCGGAGGAACGTTGTTGATATCACATGTATAAAACTTTTGTTAAGCCTTTTTTATGTAATTCCCTATGTGTTATTGTTTGTTTTCCTTAATAAATAAAATAAAATCACAAGCTAGCTTTATACAGTAAAATAGGGTGAATAGAGACAGAACTTTTAAAGAGTATTTTCTCGATATTTGAATTTTTTTTTTCAGCATTTAACTATATCAATTTTTTAATGAATTGTTATTAAAAAATCGATGCTTTGTTAGAGGCCGATATTATGGAATCAAAGTGAAAAACCAAACCAAAGTTTTGTCTCTATTCACCCCTAAGTCTCTATTCACCCCTTTTTACGGTACTAAAATTAGAAACCCTAAGATGATAGCGTTCCGACACCATTTACATAGTTACTAGGAGAGTTTTACTACGCCAACTACTGGCATACCTACACACAAACGAAACACATAAATGTAGCTACATGGATCTTCTCTCTGAACAGACTGTTTACTTTGGTTAATTAAAGGTTGAACCATGAATAAAATATGAGCTGTTTTCGCTTTGGATATCATGTTTACGATATGCAGAAGTTATGTTTGAAAAACATGTTGTGCTTACTCAACATGTTTTTCAAACCAATAATAATTTGGTAGGATAATTTATCTATCTAGCACGAAGATGGAAATAGTGTAGGACATTTTTTCTTCCTCATGAAACAGACTTTTTTGATTTACAAATACTACATACTACTTACATATTTAACACACTTATCTAACTATAATCACATTTACATTATGAGGTAATTATAATAACCATTAATTAATCAAAAATAACCGGTCAACTGATAATGCGCCCATAAGACTGGCGGCATTATCACGCATGCAATACTTATCCTGTGTTCAAGGTAAAAGCTAGCCCAAGGGTCTTTTTTTTTGTTTAGGTGAGAAATCATCCTATGACATCTGCGACCCTTGGGCGGAGCGTGAGGGCGTGACAGATTTCTACTAACTAAAACCGACTCCTAGTTCCTTCTCGTGGCCATGGCAGGCTTCGACATGGACCACCCTGCTGGGCCTCTACGATTTGCTAACATCTTCTTGAGGCGCGTGTGAAACACTACGCGCCGTCGACGACTTGGGTTTACCAGACGGTCGGACGGCGAGCTACCCATTGCTCGCCGTCCGCAAGCACGCACCTACGCTAACGGAAAATCGGGATCGGAATCCCGGCGGCAGCCCTTGGGTCATGCGAAGCGTTAACAAAACCTTTTTTTAGCTTTATATAATGAGCGCCAATTTGGAATAAAAAATTAGAGAAATTACCGTAGTTAGGTTTATAGGTTAGTATAAATAATATTATAATAAATCTATAATATTAATACAATAATAAATCTATTAAAGTAAGTCTTAACAATTTGAGAGCTTAATATCGGTTGTAAATAATAATACATGTAGATTCGGATTTCTACAATTATTTTAAAAAGTTATGAAAATTATTCCACCAATCAACACGAGCACGATCGGTTTTTTTTTCTCAGGTCCAATCTCTAATGCTACGAAAGAGTCTGCCTTGTCCTCTACCAGCGGTACCAGCCTCCTTGCTACTGCAGCTCTTCCCCTTCGGAGTACTGCTCGACAGAAGAATGAAGATACTTAAAGCTGGAGAAAGGGTAAGATTTTTATGACGCAATTATTTTATAGAACCCTATATGTAAATAGTCAGTAAGAATACTGACGAAAGAAATGCTAATTTATGCGATATAATTTTTTTTTTCCTAATATAATATTCGTATTAGTAACTATGACTACATGCCAATCATCTTGATGGTCTCGTCAAATCTCGAACCCAAACCCCTACTAAGCCAAAAGCGGTATCTCAAAATTCTTCGAAAATTCGTTTTTTTTTTGCATTAAAATTCCTACGCTCCGCATCACAAGGGCTACTCGATATATTATCATTAATGCGAAAGTAACTCTGTTTATTAAGCGAGGAATTCACTACTAGACTGCCTGCGACGGGCTGCCCGTCACAGGCAAGTCTGTCCCATGTCTGCTCGTGAATGCTAAGCAACGGGCACAGGCAAGCCGATCGGTCCGAAAAATTCCGTTGAGATCGGTTTAGCAAAGACGCTATCATATCATATCATAACGAAATTTAACTTAGGAAATAGTCTAGGACATAAAAAAGGAGTTGAGATACTTTTTATCATCATGCCAAGCCGGTGAAACCGCGAACAGAAGCTATTATTTACCTATACGTCACTAATATGAAGGCAATTGTTCATTACAAAATCCTTTTTCTTCAAAACTCACTTTCGTTGAGTTACCACTTTTTGACTTCGTAAGGCAGTATAATACTTCATTTCCACAACATCCAAACTAATAATGTTGTTGCGTTTATATTTACAGTTAGTAGCTGCATGGGGTGGACCCCTCAACCGCATAGAAAAATCTGCTATCGCTGAAATATTGCGCCTGAGGAAGCCTAAAGTAGCTTTTACATGGGACAAGGTGAGTTGTTGCTCAAATTCAGCTAGTTCTGTCTTTACAAACCAATCCATCAAAATATTTTGGTTTCCTAGATCATCAGTTGAAAAATTCCAAAACTTGACAAAATCACTGTTCATTCCTTGATCAGAGGCCCTACACGAACATAATTATGTCGACCTAGACTGGACTGTCAAAGGTATAGAGCTGTTTTTGAAATTTGGCTTTAGAACATTTTTAGGCCGGTTTCCTCACGATGTTTACACAGGTGTATACTTTTATAGCTCCATCCCTCTTTCTCGTTCGCAAACTTGACATTTTAACACGTCATGGTAAAACTCCAGAACCAGTTTTCAAATCTTTTGCCGTTAAAATTGTCCCAGATGGTCGGATATCCTTGAAATCTTCCTAGGCAGTTAGGTTCTCTACATTCTTCTAAAAGATGAAGTCGTTGTGAACATGTATCTTTTCTTGTTCAGGTTGTATGCATGCAGACCATGATCTTCGATCTGGAGTTGCTGCGGTACCGCGGTGCTCGGTGTGGATCTGAGATCAGGCGAGGTTCGCAGGGAGCTCGATCCATCCTGCTGAGAGGACCCATCTATCTCTTGGAAGAGATTGATGCTCTTATATTTCTTTGTAGTCCAATGTAAGTGACACTTAAAATGTTCTTAAAGACCGAGGGAGTACGATGGACGCAAGGAAGATGGGTTCAATGACGTTACTTGGAGGTGGGGTGCTGTCCAGCAGTGATTCTCTTTTCGGCTGATGATATTTTATTTATTTATTGATAGTCTTGCAATTGACCATTATCTCACCTGATTGCAAGTCATGGTGCGATCGACGGTGAAATACGCTTGCCTAGAAGTAACCTATTCGTTTATAACTTAAAGACCCGTAGGTTGTATGTAGACTCCGGAAGGGAAATCCTCTCCTCAGCACTTTGAGTGCGTGTTCCTAAATGTTTTGTGCGTATGGGTGATTGATGATGAAAAAGCCAATAAGAATATACTAGTAATTAAGAAGCGTTATTTATTTTTTGTTCTTTTTTCTTTGAACAAATAATTCAATTTAATGAACGCTTTATTTCAGTTTCAATGACTTGGATGAACTGCGTCAAGCCGGGCTGTCTCTAGCCGACATGAACTGCCATGGTCTCTCCAAAGAAATGCTCCTCCAAGGTTGGCAGCACCTCTCCCGATTGGAACTGCTCTTCGAAAAGGCAGAAAGCAGAAGTCTTTCTTTAGAAAAGTCTTGCAGACTTCTAGATCAATGGAAGAAGAGGGGGGACCAGCTGCTGTACTCTATGATACCGAAAGGAATTGCTGATCATTTGAGGGCCGGGAAGGATCCTATGGCAGCTTGTCAGGTAAAGACTCATGCCGGTTTCCACTAGCGTTAGCGAGGTGTCGAGTTGTCGACTAGTTTTTTTGTAACAACGGACATAAATATCAAACATATTATAATATTATCAACCACCACACCACATCAAATCGTGGATATTTGTATTGTACAACAGTCACGCTTAGAAAACGTGCTACGACACACTACGAAAACCCTACGCTGTAGCATCATGCAACGAGACGCTACGAAAATAATACGCTGTAGCGATCGAGCTACGATACGCTACGAAAACACTCGCTGTAGCGAACGTGCTACGATAACACTACGCTGTAGCGATCATGCTACGACATGCTACGAAAACGGTACGCTGTAACATACGGGCTACGACGCTATACCGATAACAATTTGAGGAAAGAATTACAAGTGAGATTAAAGAGGAAAAAGATCAAAGAAAAAACACTAAGTACTAACCTTAATAAGCTACACACATTTTCCGGCGGAGCGCATTTGAAGAGAACAATTTAATATAAACCTTAACTATCTTGACATACGGTCTACAAAAGAATAAATTCGCATGCGGCGCTCGGAGCGCCTTCAAGCTATTACAAGAGCATGCGCGCTAGACCGTATGTCAAGGTAGGCAAGGTTTATATTAAATTGTTGTTTTCAAATGCGCTCCGCCGCGCCTCCAGCGGTGTGCGCTAAGCCCTAGTCGACCACATCATCAAACGCGAGCCTATCAATAATAAACCAAGTTCTGTCAATGTGTTGACGCCTGATAAATAACGATATTTACTTTCGTAACGTTAATTCGTATTTTGTTTCAGGCGTTTGAAAACGTAACAATAATCTTCTGCGCCGTACAACTGGCGGAGGCGGGCACTCGCGCTGACGTCATGCAGGTGGTCGCCTATATGAACGACGTGTACTCCAGGATCGACAGGCTACTTGATACACACCGCGTTTATAAGGTAGGGTAAGCTTACTGGGGCCAAGGGCACAGTATCCAAGGGTCTGCTTCTGAAAGGAACATTCGGCACCGGCACGAAAGGCAATGAAAGAACAGGAGTGGGTTTTTAGTCAGTAATAGTCTGACACTATCTTCCACTTCTCCCAAGTGCGCAGATATGTCATTAGATGATTTTCCCAACTTCAAAAAAAAGGTAGGACACTGTTTTTCTGCAGCGCCCTTACCAATACAAGTATGAAACCGTTGTGAAGAAAAGACTTAGTTTTGTCCTCTAAAGCTCTGTCTCTTTTACACACCGAAATCTTGATGGTGATGATAAAAAATTAACGCATAGTTAGCTCAGTAACTGAGTGAGTGGCTGCCATAAGGATGTTGTAATATTACTATGTAATTGTAAGTGGTAGTTATTCGGACTTGCGTACGGCGAGCATAGATAACTCGCCGTCCGACCGTCCGGTAACGGTCCGGACCCAACCCAAGTCGTCGATGGTGCGCAGTGTACCACGCGCGCCTCAAGAAGATGTTAGCAAACCTTAGGGGCCCAGCAGGGTCGAAGCCTACTGGGGCCAAGGGTTTGCTTCTGAAAAGTGGGTTTTAATCAGTAAAATTTACACTCCCTCTCGCTCTGCCCTGGACGGGAGATGTAGCTGGATGATTTACTAACTAAAAAAATGGTTGCCTGTAAAGTCGGTTTTACGGGCGAAGATTTTACGTGACAACGTCTTTTTCTCGGTAGAATATTTATTGATATGAATATAATTAAATTGCACAATAGGAACAAGGAATTGAATGAAAATAGTTGAGTGGGAGAGAGACGCAAGGCATTCGGCGGGCCTCTCTCTCGTTCGGTGACTCATCGTAACGTTACCGAGCGTTACACTTTTTCATAAGTGACTCCCAGCCGCAACCTAATTTAAGACGTTGTCACGTCAAAAAAAAAGTGGTAATTGTTGTAAAGTGGTATGGATACATATGATGTTGACTTTGTATGTTCAGGTGGAGACAGTGGGCACAGTATACATGCTGGTGTCCGGAGCGCCTGAGCGCAGACGTGCGCACGCGGCCTCTGCGGCTAGTGCTGCTCTCGCCATCTCGCGGGCGATTCCTGCACTCACTATAGGTAAAGACTGAAACTGTCACACCGCTTACCATCACGAAAGACAGTGATCAAAACGAATATTTAGGTAGTTGAAAAAAACTAAGGATGCAACCTTAGATTAAATACCTATAGATATCGCCACCGCGTGGCCACACATGAGACAACACTATAACACTAAAATGAGGTTATTATGTAAACTTTTCCATAAATTTGACCACAGAAATACACTTAAAACTTAATTATAGGAGTCTATTGGTTATACATACACTAAAACTATTACTTTAATTGCAGAAATTATTCTAAAGACATAAAAAATAACTCAAGTTGACCTCAAAGTGACAGTGATAGGCCTTTGTTTGGCTCACTTTTCAAAGTGAGCCAAGCAAAAAAGCAGCACGCCGAATGAGACAGAGAATGTTATATTTTGTCTCAATTTTTTTACTTGTTCCGTATATATGCTTCTCACTTTCACACTTCCATAGAGTCGCATGGCTATATCTAGAGGTATATAATCTAAGGATGCAACCTATACTTTTCCTTTTGTACTTACCTGTAGAGGTACAGTCAACAAAGGAAATAAGTAACCCGAATCGTCAGATATAGGTACCTAGTTGAAGTTTTCATGGAAACCGATGGAAGTTATGAATACGTAAATAAGAAATGAATAATTAATAAGTATTTAGGTACACACTGTGAATTTAACTAAGTACTTATGTTTCATTCATATTCATCGGTTTTTCAACTATTCCTGCTTATTTAACAGTCCTGCCCCTTTATTCAAGTTACAAACCGTTTCGCTTGCGTCGAACGCTTCGATTCACCCCCAATTCTTTTGTTCTGACCACGTGACTGAGCGGTGAGATGACGTCATTCACGTATATTTGAAGTTTTCTACTTGCGTTAATGATTGCAGATAAGCAAATTAGCTAGCAGTACTACCCCCATAGCCAAGTTACAAACGTTTCGCTTGCGTCGAACGCTTTGAGTTGACCTTGCCGCCAATTCTTTTGTTCTGACCACGTGACTAAGCGTTGAGGCGACGTCATTCCCGTACATTTGAAGCTTTCTACAAGCGTTAAGTATTGCAGATTAGCAACTTGGCTAGGGGTACTGGTCACTTATCTCCTTTGTTCCGTAAACAGTATTGTAAACAGGCGGACTTACAGTCCCTACAAGTCAACCTTTAGGTTGAGAAAAGATTATACCTACACTGGTACCAACATCGATTTATTATGCAATATTTTATATCGCAAAAACTACTTATAGTTATCTTTCATTTTCCTTCATAATCTTTTACTGAAGCAGTCATACGTAGGACCAACGGTAGATATTTAGAAGTGTACCTAATTCAATAGATTTTTAATTTTATTATCCTTATTTTTGTATTCCAACAGGCATCCACACCGGTCCTGTTGTAGCTGGCGTGCTCGGCTTACGCTTACCTCGGTACTGCCTCGTGGGAGACACTGTCAACACTGCTAGTAGAATGCAGACTTCTTCTGAGGTGACTATGCTAATCAAGTACCTGTAGCGACATCTATCGCGTCACATAAGGCATCTCTCATCTTGCATCTCCAGGCGATTTGAATTGAACACAAAACAGTCCTAAATCATCTGCCAGGCATTTTCCCACCCGTCTGGTCGAAGGATCCTCTCTCCCTTTTCAATGGAAGTTTGTGGGACTTTACTTTCTGTACTGCATACCTACCTCCAAATACCCTTGAGATTTGTCCCTATCCCGAACAACCTAAGAACTTACGTTTCTTGCTGAAGCTGAAGATAATTTCCATATTCACACTCCTAGATAATTATATGGAGAGGCTTTAGACTGTAATTGTTATGTAGGTATGGCTACAAAAACCCCTCGGGCCTCCTTTGTGAAAATAAGAACCAACCTACACGGACGTACGTACCTAAGATTACCTTTTTTGAGCGAAAATTCATGAAATAACTAGTTCCACTCTGGGAGTAGTGTGTTCCTTCAGTTCAGTCCCACCTGTTCCTTCAGTTGCCCGAACTATCCCACAGCCCTGGTACTACTAGGACCAATGACTTTAGAGCCCATTGAGTTAGACTAAAGCGCTGTAGTCACCATACATCAACCGTAATTTTTATTATTACGCCGTCGTAATAATAATAATTAGATATGGTTGATGTATGGTGAATAGCCTTAACTACATACGTCAATAGATAATTAGTTTTTATTGTCCATCGTGCATACGCTACACAGGACGTACAGTATGATGGATAATGAGTAGGTACCTACGGCGCTTAACCTCCATTTTAGTGTTTACATCTTATTTTTTTCCAGCCTGGTCGAGTCCAAATATCAGCAGTCGCGGCAGCTCAGTTACCACCTGGCAGGTTCCGGCTCAGATCTAGAGGACTCATTAAAGTCAAGGTGAGATCTGAATTTGAATCAGTCGAGAAAACAAAAGCCTATGCATTGGCCAGCTGCATTTGCGTTTTTATTACGAAGTCAAGACTTTTTAGACTTTGGCCAATCTTTAATTTGATTAATCCTGTATTTTTAGTCCTTTATGGCTATTTTGAATATCGTGCGGCTTTCATCACGCACGCGGGATTGCCACACATGCAGAAAATTAAAAAAATCGCGTCCCGCGAGCGTATTCCGCGCATTACGATAAATACTTGTATGAATTGGACATTTGCGGGGTATACGCGTGCGGGGCAATCCCGTATGCGTGATCAAAACCGCACGATATTAAAAACACCCTTAAAACATAAGTATCAAAAGGAATTTTTAGTAGATAAATTGCTTATTATTTCTCAGGGCAAAGGCACCATGGAAACATTCTGGTTGGAGGGCGAAGTGGAGGAAGAAGAGCAAAATGAAGCATTACAGCTGTTTTCAGCATTGTGTGGAGATAATTAAACATCTCACATCATGTAGGACAGCAAAATAATTTACTAAATTTTACCTTACCTCTTTGTTACCCTACCTATAGTGTCTAGATTAAATAGGTAAGAGTATCACTGATAAACAAAACACACACAACAAAGTACACTGTTACTGGTGTTTTTGACAATTGTGACAATCCTTTAGAGCAGTGTTTTTCAAACTTGAGTGGCGACCCCTAAGGGTATCACTGCAAGCATGTTAGAAGGCAAAAGGACCCAACACCCAACACCTACACCTACGCTACAATAAAAATTGGTATCATTCAGTTCTAGTAAGTTTTGTTTTTCATTTTTTTTTCTCTAATCTTAGTGAATGATTTGAAACATGCGACATAAATATTCAGAGAGGGGATCGCTAACTTAAATCAGTAAAGGATATTTTACAAGAATAAGACCACCTCTTTGAAAAGATTGAAACACACTGCTTTAAGGCATAACATTGTAGATATCGACGTATGTGTAAATAGATAGCTAAGTTATAGACGACACGCAAACTCATATTCGTCGCGAACGCGAACTTAGGTATGCGACTAAGTTACAGAAGAAATTTGATTTAGAACAAAAATGAGTGACAAAACTTCGGAACGAGTGTCGCCTCTATGGCAACCTATCAATATAATCATGTCATCGAATTAAGAAATGTCTTTATCTATATTTTTGCTTGAATGCAATCGATTGGCAATACTGATTATATGTATTTTATTTTATCAATTTAAAATGGATTACGTGTTACCTATATGATTAAATGACAAAAAGTGTTAAATAGGTATTTTTTTTTTATCTTCATCACTTTTGTATGCTCGTACATAAGTAATAGGCAGTAAAGCAGTATTAAAAAAAAATACGCAGAGTCTAAAAATCTTTAGTCTACAACTTGTTTTTGGTGAAAAATAGTAGTTTATGTGACTAGGGGATAAAGCAGTGTCTTTAAGTCGCGGGCGGCATGTTGAATTCCGAACGAAACGAAGGTTGCTGATTTTAATCCCGAACGATAGTGAGGGACTTATAAAATTAACTCCCGAGCATTGCGAGGGAGTTAATAAAGAAACCTGAGTGAAGTGAGGAATTTAAGCCGCCCAAGACAAAGACAGCTTTATCCCCGTGTTGCATACTCTACTTTTTACACCATCTGTGAGATAATCAAAAGACAATTTGGTCGAAAACAAATCATCTATTAAAGAAATATAAGTATTATATATACAAGTTCATCAAACAAACAAAATTCAGTACTCCAAGATTCTGTAGTTTCAATTTTCTATAATGATCCCGTGTCGTCAGCACGCACGTTTTATTCTATTTTCTTTTTTTGTTAGTGGCCAGTTTGAATCATAGTGATTGCATACTCTTTGGTTTGAATTTCGAGTCAACTTGTTCGATGTGCCTACATTTTAATTCACAATGTTGACGATTCTTGATGCTCCAAATTCAAATCTCATTATTAAAAATCATTTTTTTACACCATCTGCTCGATAATGTCGTTTTACACGTCATATAAACCTCACATAAAGCAAGTCATTATATGCCTAGGGAGATAATGCAGTATGGCCGATCCCTAGGGAATAATGAGATTTGAATTTGGAACATCAAGAATCGTCAACATTGTGAATTAAAATGTAGGCGCATCGAACAAGTTGACTCGAAATTCAAATCAAAGAGTATGTAATCACTATGATTCAAACTGGCTGACTAACAAAAAAAAGAAAATAGAATATAACGTGCGTACTGACGACACGGGAGCATTATAGAAAATTGAAACTATAGAATCTTGGAGTAGTGAATTTTGTTTGTTTGATGAACTTGTAAATATAATACTTTTAATTCTCTAATATATGATTTGGTTGACCAAATTGTCTTTTGATTATCTCACAGATGGTGTTTTTTTTTTTTTTTTTGAAAAATCATCTTATGACAACCCCCGCTCTTGGGCGGAGCGGGAGATAGTGTCAGATGGTGTAAAAAGTAGAATATGCAACACGGGGATAAAGCTGTCTTTGTCTTGGGCGGCTTGAATTCCTCTCTTCACTCAGGTTTCTTTATTAACTCCCTCGCGATGCTCGGGAGTTAATTTAATAAATCCCTCACTATTGTTCGGGATTAATATCAGCAACCTTCGTTTCGTTCGGAATTCAACATGCCGCCCGCGACTTAAAGACACTGCTTTATCCCCTAGTCACATAAACTACTATTACATCTCTAAATATCATACACCCCAGGTTTTTTTTAAATATCTAAGTATCAAAGAATAATAAAACAAAACATATTTTGGTTATAGTAATAATTTAATATCAACAGACGAATTAAATTCGTATTCTTTTTTGTATTTTTTTTTCTCATTTGTTTTAATTAGGTACAATATCGTGTCTTATTACTAGGCTACAATAATGACAGCTACCGGTAGTAATGACAATAAGATGCAACTTTTAAAATAAATAGCATTTAGGCGTAATCGAATCTAAGGCAGAAAAACAGAACAATTCAATCTAGTAACGGATAACTTTCAACTTTAGAAAAAAAAAAATAAACTGTAGCTCAGTAGGGCAATACTTTGAAACCAAGAGAATGTCTCATTCGTCTGGCTTAGTTTTCGTACCACTAGGCAAATGAGTGCTTTTGATACATACACAAATAAAAATATCAAATCGTAAAGAAAAAAAATAGGCCAGCTGAATGAGACATCCTCTCATTTTAAAAGAATCATCCAGTAGCTTAATTATAATTTTGATTGACAGTTTGCCTACCAATGTTTTTTTAAAATGTAGCAGCACTACAATTATAATTTCCAAAAGGTCCTGTCTTCGTCTTGACCCGATAGCTATACTTACTAATAATATCATAATTATTTATAAAATTGAATTTAAAAAATCACAATAAAAGTGTAGAAAACAAATTATTTACATGTTCCGGAAAATATTGTAAAAATATGTGATTGTGTGAAAAGGTGCATGATAGAAAAAAGAAAATTAAAAAAAAAACTGCATTACACAGTACTGAAATATTAAATAGTAAAGAAAATTGTCAGCAGCGCAGTTCCGATTATACTTAAATATAGCTTGTAAGATAATTTGTTATAGCATAATTAAATAAGAAAAGCAAAGCTTGAAATTTCATCCACTTTTTAAATAGTAAACAAATAACGTATTCCATTTAAATTACTACTTAGTTATATTGTTGATCTCACAACGTTGAAATCAGTTAGGTCCGGTCAAAATATGCTGGCCGCACGGAAATAAGCGTTCCAACAACTATTGAGCATACATACTCTAAAAAATACGCAACATGATTGCGCAAGCAAATCTTCGGTTAGATATTTTGGCAGAACTGTACATATTTTTCTGACTTCTCAGTATTAAAATTGTGAGTTTGATATTATATCTTAATATGTATATATCATAATAATATCATCATTTGGAATAACGAAAACTTGTTTATCTTCCATTAATCAACTCCTAAATTGGAACTACTTAAAATGACAAGTTGGCTGTTTTTCTCAACAAATAATTGATTTTAATATTAAACTGTTGCCTTCCCTGATTTATAGTAGTTTTTTAATGGCTCCATTTTGTAAAGCTTTTGACTTCGAGCATCACTGGTAAGTAAACAAACTATACTTAGCTATAATACAATAAAAACAAAACAAGTAAATACAACAATTTAACTTAAAAGAGTAAAAGAAATGGCAACCCCACTATATTTCTACTAGATCTTGTCTTTTCTCTCGCTTGCATACACATTCAAAGAGCAAGCAAATGTTGCCATCTCAGAAAAAAGATTAATAGGCATGAATATATATGTATAAATACTGTCAAGATTGAGCTGTTTTCCTAATTGAATATTTAAATTATTTAACATGGTGAAAATTTTACTTTCTCATTAGGAAAATGAGTTTCTAGTACAAACACATAGTTGGCACCTAGGTACATTGGGACGGTTGGATTTTTAAGATTTCCCTCGACTACATTTACAAGTTTACGTGAATTTGACTAATTAAAAACGGGCAAGTAGGAGTAAACGCACCATATAGTAGTAAAAATGTTAGTCTGTAGTTCAACAAAATTTCAAACAGGGACCTTTTAATATTCATATACGACTTGATGAATGACTTGACTTAAATTGATGAGTGCAGTTTACTTTAAAATACGTTTCTAATGTTTTTGAATATTAGAAAAATGTGCATTTTCATACATTATCAACTATTGAGGTATAGCACGTTTGACTTAATTAGTTAATTTTCTAAGAACAGAATTTTAAACTTTCTAATGCAAATTGACCCATTTTATTGATGATAGTCCATAGCTGATGTAAATTGAATTCGGAGGACTGGAATTGGGTGCGTTTCTACTGAAGCGGAGCTGAACGAACCTAAGCGAAACGGAGCGGAGTAATAATAATAATAATATTCCAAAACTATTACACCTGGGACTAGACAACGCCATCTAGTCCCAAGCTAAGCAGAGCTTGTGTTATGGGTACTAGACAACTGATACACATACTTATATATTTCTAAATACATAATACATACAATAGATAAATTACACCCAGAGACAGAAAAATGATCGTGCTCAATCCACAAATATTTGTCCTGGATGGGAATCGCATCTACGACCTCCAGCATAGCAGTCAGGGCCACAAACCACTAGACCAACAGATCAGTCAGTCAGGAGTGAGTTGAGCTACCCTCCATTTGGCTTCAGAACCTGCTTGATTCCGTTCTGTCCAGCTCTGGGCCGTGTCCACACGTTTTATTTTAAAGGTCTCTGCACACAGCGGGCGCGGCGCGGCGGGACGGGACGGCGACGCGACACTGAGCAGTTGTAATGTACTGACACCACACAGAGCCGTCCCGCTCGACGCGACGCTCTGTGTGGCGTCGTCCGTAATATCTAGTACATTACAACTGCTCAGTGTCGCGTCGCCGTCCCGTCCCGCCGCGCAGCGCCCGCTGTGTGCAGAGACCTTTAAAATCCGCTCAGCTTGCTGAAGCGGAGTGGAGATTTTGAGCACTTTGATTGGTTAATTCAAGATTAATTAATTGCTCCTCTGCACTCTGTTTAGCTCCTCGTCAATGGAAACACACCCTTAAACACATACTGTGTCAAAAACTTCCAGTAATGGGTACCGAGATATTTGTTAAATCTGCTTTTCTATTCGCCTGTGAAGCGGCGTTTACGTAACTATATCATAGAAAGTGTAAATATTTAAATATTGTATACAATTCACTAACACGTTATTTTATTATATTACAATAATATCATATGGAAAAATATGCTTCACTGAGAATAAGGGTTTGACAAACATTTAATGGTATTTTTATAGCCGGTATTGGCATAATATTGTGATACAAAGTTACCAACAGCGCGGGAAGAACTGATTTTTTTCGAATTTTTGCGCGAGTTTAGTTTTGTAGCGACATCTATGGCGGCACATAAGAACTAAACTAAGAAATCTTGCATCGCGCAATCAGAGTTCTCCACGCGATTTGAACATATCTTGTCCAAACCAGACATAACTACTAGGGCATACCTCCGTTGAAAAAGGAGGATCCTCCGTCTGGTCGGAGGATCCTCCTTTTTCAACGAGAGCATACCTCTGCTCTAGTAAGTTTCGTTCTGAGAGAATAATTTCGCACTCTCTTGTTACTTGTATATCTACCCGCGCTGTGGCGCCCTCTATGTATCTTTACATAACTACCTACTTTGATTGACCTCTTTTAAACTGGATACAGAAAATTAGGCATATATGAAACTGTTCTATCTAACTCTACACATTTCACTGTAAAACCAAAGTTAAGGCACTAGAATAGACAATAGAAAAAAAAAGCACCAAAAAATACTTAAATTATAAATGTTGATCTAAATTCGCTGTCACCAAAACTTAACAAACACAATTATAAACAATATCTTAATAACAATAAAACATACATAAAACAAAGTTTTGGTCCTCAAACCTTTGGAAATACGACAATAATATCAAACAATATATAATGCATTCATTAATAAATTAATAGTATAATGTTCTTGATATTATCACATATTACTTACGGCTCTTTTTCGTACAATAGCTACTTAAGTGAATGTTTATAAACCTTTATAGTACAATGTAAAATACCTATATCATGATTTCTAAATAGTGATACATAATATTGATTAAATATCGAAATTAATGCATAATCGTCTTCTAAAATATTTATACAATATTAATTTTATTGTTAAATAAGTACTTTATTCAAAGGTATATCAAGTATGAAGAATCTTTAAACGACTTCATTTAATATAAGTGTGGTGTTCAGTCTTTCCATTTTTTTATACAAATCTGGTTGAAAGGACATAGATAACACTCGCTCATCTACATACATATTCTAGTAAATCGAGTTACATACAGTTCTATCACAATAATGTTGTGTAAAGTCATTGCAGTGATGCAATCATTATTCTTAGGTCTAAGGAATGTAGCTTAAGTCTAGTCCTGATTACTTCTTAAAGAGAGCTGTGACCTCCTCGATCGTTCTATTCTTCGTCTCTGGCAACTTGAAATAAGTGAAGATAAAGAATAAGATGAGAAGGACAGTGTAAGGCAAGAACACGTAGTTGCCGAACGCTTCGGACATGGGAATGAACGTTAGGCCGACGATGAAATTAGCGAACCAGTTGACGAGCGCGCCCACACTGACGGCGGCGCTGCGGGCGCCCTGCCCGAACAACTCCGACAGCAACATCCACGGGATAGAGCTCGGGCCCACGCCGAAGAACGCTACATACATGAACGTGAAGATCACGGCGAATATGCTCATCGTCGTGTTGTTCTCGTACGTGAAGAAGGCCACAGTCATGAGTACAGAGAACACCGCCATACCGGCGAGGCCACCCAGCTGCAGCGTACGCCGGCCCAGACGATCCATCAAAGGAATCGACACTAAAGCCATTATAAACAACATACTGCCGACACCGATTGAAGACAATCTCGCATTCTCTTGCGTTAATCCAGCACTCTCGAATATCGTCGTGGAGTAATACAGAACCGCGTTTATACCTCCCAACTGCTGCGACAGATGCATCACGATTCCAATAATGAGAGGCATTCGGAGTGCCTTGATCACGAACAAGTCCCGGATGGTGAATTTCTCCTCTTGTCTGGCCGCGCGATCCTCCACGTGCATGTCATTGATCTCATCATCAATCTCGCTCGTGCCGCGGATCTTAACTAGCTCTGTCCTAGATCTCTCTTCGTCCCTGACAACCAGCAGCAAATACCGAGGACTCTCAGGCGCGAAAATGACCATCACGAACTGAAGAGCTGACGGTATAATCGCAAGCCCAAGTAACCATGGCCAGCCTTCATTACTTCCTAGTATCATATCGATACCCAAGATCTGTGCACCGACCAGTCCAAATGCGACCGCTAGCTGGTTTACTGTTCCAAACGCACCTCGTAACCTAACAGGCGCTACTTCTGACACGTAAGTGGGTGAAGCAGTAGTCGCAAAGCCGCAGTTGACTCCTATTATGAATCTACCAATAATTATCATTTCGACAGAGTCAGCCAATTTGCTGAAGCCCATGAACACAGCGCCAAGGACACCGATCATAGAGTTGACGAGGAGAGCATTTTTGCGGCCGTATTTTTCTAGCATCCAGCTGGCAAAGGGGCATCCGATCATACCTCCGACGGCGAAGATGCTGACGATGATACTGAATACGAGGCTGGGGCTGGCGTTGTACTGATCAAGGATAAAGTTCTCGATGAAGGGGCGCGGCGCGTTAATGACGCCGGTGTTGAAGCCGAATTGCAGCATGCCCAGGACGGCCGCGCTCACCGCGTACAGCAGCGCGCCCGTCACGCCACCCTCCGCCATCTTCACCTTCGAAGATTCTGAAACCACAACAAAAAATCCATGAAATCTGCACCTCGTACATCTGATGTAATCTTATAAGATCAGGGGTGTGAAGTAATCAGTAGCAACAGAAGTGTTACATTTTGATAAAAGATAAAATTGCATCCAATCTCGTAAATCGAATACAATTCGCATTCTTATGTAACGATACTATCTAGATTGTTCTGAGAAACCTGTTTCACAATTTATACCCAGCATACATATTATGCAGAATAAGCACGTTTTTTTTAGTAACTTTATAAACACCAACTGAACTCAACATCTAAAAAAACATGACCTTCACATGAACAATAAAAAATATAGGTATATTTGTGTCAATTTACATTGCTCACAACTGTTTGTAACTAGCTACATATTTAGGATTAACCACGCTGATATATCCAAAGCGAGACGAAACACTTGCATATATTTAATGTCATTTGAAAAACTCAATTAGAAACAGAATGCAATTTGTAAACATTACTGACGATTTAGGTAGGTATTTATGTTTGTTTGTTACACATAGAGATAATGATTTAGATAATGGACAAGCGTGACTCAAAAACCTCCGCCGGATTCTTAAAGTTGATATGAAAAATATTGTATGAGATTTGTTGAGCTCAACATAGACTCTTCTTCAAAAAGTCATTCATAGTAGAACTAAGAAATATACCTTTATTTGCAATTTATGTTCATCTGATCCCAGAATTTCTACCATTATCAAAACAAGTAAAATACATTTCAAAAGACAATTTGTACTTAATGGTACAAATTGCTAAGTTATTTTTTAAACTCACGTAAGATTGAGACCGTCATTCTTCTTTCACAGCAATCTCAACCATCATAATATCCGGGTCACTGTACTTTTTTTTTTCGTTCGAATATTACAAACTATTTTTAACTTCGATTGTACCTGTAGTGTATCTATTAGACAAAAGTACTGTATACCTGTCTCTTTAGTTTGTATACTTTGACATAATTTACAAAATAAAAACAATTCTTAAATCAATTAAATTTAATTCGGCTTACCGGAGGAGCTCATTGCAGGATACGTGGAGTCGTATCGAGTAGAAATACTAAATAGTTAATATAGTTCAGTCCCAGAAATTTTGTCTTTATCAATCAATAAAGATAAGAAATCTGATCTACGTTCGAGATAACATAAGATAAATAAATGATGTCGGCCTTTCCAAATAATAATATTTATGCTTCATATTTTGATATCAAGATAGTATTGTCACATAAGGTTTTGGGAATACCACCCGAAAGGAAGACTTCTAAGGACAAATTCCATAGATCGCATCTGTTGTTTGACAATATAACTAACATTGTTGACAAAAGGCGCCTTGCCGACCGTCTCGTCGATTCCTGATGTTCCTCAAACCTAATCGTTTATCATGAAGAAAGTAACCATGTTATACGAAAGGCAATAGCCAAGTGCTGTCCTATACAGCACAAAAAAACTAGTATTTACGTAAACATTGAACAATATTCAACATAACCTGATTTCATAGTGCTGGAAGTAGAACCTATCAAATATTACCTTTGGAGTACCTGAATTTGACAAATAGAGCTAATTAAAAGGATACTTTACTATTTTGGATACTTTAAGTTATTATTTCACTTATTTAGAGCGTGGCCCAGTAGTGACGGCACCGATTTACGGGTCGTGGGTTAAAAGCCAGGCAGGCGATTTACTTGGTGTGATTTATTCCATCATTACTGCGCTCATAAAGGATGAACGAATATGTGTAAAAACCAGCTTGTCCTAGAACCACAACTCCAAAAATTTGAAAACATGGGACATCCACCAACCCGCTCCGGTCCCGAGTGGTGGATAACATCTCATCCCTTAACGAGAGAGTGGGCCTGAATCCTAGTAGTGGGAACATTATAAGGCTAATTGTGCTATTTACTTATTTAGCCCAATCACTTCCTACAATACAGAAAAGAAAAAAAAAAACAATTTCGATTTCCAATAGTTTAAAGGGGAAAAAGAAAAAATAACATGCAGCATACTACAAAATCCTAATAAAATAACAATATTGTCAATTGTTTTTGTTTATACGTTGGATTCGGTTACTATCAACTGCTGCTATATGCAACATTTCTTTTATAATCGGAAACAATATAAGTAAATCACGCGCTTGATAAAATATTAATAAGGCATGTCTCAATAAAATGTTAAGTTAATAACACCACAAGAAACAATAGGACGTTAATAATCATATTTTATTGCAACCAGAAGATCTACGCTAAGTTTGATTTAAATAAAAAGAAACGATATAAAAATTCTGTGAAGTTATTTGAAACCAAAACCTAAAGAACACAACATAAAACCATAAAGAAGACATGCGACATCCACCAATCCCTAGTGTGTCCGATTGGTGGATTACGCCCCATTCCCTGTCTTATAGAATAGGACTGTGTCTCAGTTGTGAAAACATTATAAGACTGATTACAAGCATTTTTTTTATTTTTTCTCTTTCTTTATGTCTATTTATAATAAATGTTTACATCAATTGTTAAATAAATAAATAAAATGTCACATTAAAAAAGTGTACTGATAAAATTGACTGACCCAAATAAAATTACACTACTTAATATTTCAAGAAGTTTTCCTATCGTATCTAAAAATACAAATAATTATAGTATAAACGTCTGCAAATAAAATACCTATCTCGTTCGCCTTGCTGGACCAGTTTAATGCATAAGAAAGACTGAGTCAGAAGTTACCATGACATAATACTGAAGAACAATATCTACCGAAAATCTTTATGCCAAGATGTTTACAATGAAGTAGCCCGCGCAAAAAACAGAAATAAGAGGACAAAGTAAGGGAGGTCTTTGCTTGCAGGCCTAAAGCTTTTAAAATGACTTCGTAATATTGTATTGTTGACTTTAATCAGTGCAAACTTCAGAGCGATTGTCAAATGCTTCATAGATGAACATTTGAAAATCTAATACTGGTATTTGATAAAACACATTTTGGAAACTAACATAATCTTAATTTTAAAGTCACAGAATATCGAGACAGTAATTCCTCTTTAACAGTCCTGAGTTACTGTAGGTACCTACATTCTTTTTCTAAACAAAATTTTAAGTTCGATTGCTCCTGTATAACATTAGACAAGAGTGCTGTTTTAAATGTAAGTATCGTTAAACATTTTATTTAATAATATTTAATACTAGCTATTGCCCGCACTTCGTCCGCGTCAAGTTCGTAAAACACAACAGTAAAAAATAATTCTGTGCTTGCGATTCATGCCGTAAGCAACCAATTCATTTATTTTTCTATCACAAAAAAATAGTTGTTAGTTTCGACTAATTACCATGTAAACGTAGACGAAGTAGAAGAAATCTACATATTTATCAAGTCCTTGGTAAAAAAATACGAACTCTTGTTAAGTCGTTTTGTTATAGACATGAAACAAATAGCTAGCCAAATAAATTAACAATAAAAATTATAAAGTTTAACTATAACTTCAAAGAAACTCGTACCAATTAGTCAACTATACTGATAAAAAAGTGCTAGATTTTTATCGCTCTTTACTGCAATCAAGAAAACGAATTGCAACACAGATAGAAATCAGTTTTTACAAAGTAACTGCATTTTTACTATCTGTAAAAGATCTGAAGCAATTGTTGATACTCAAGACAAAGTTTGTGATGTTGCAATACTTAAATCTGACAAACAAGTGACAATGCTGAACTAAACGAGGCATTCGTTGCGCTTGACGGAGTGAAAAATAATGGAATATGGAATACAAATAGTAGTTTAGGATACTGACACATAAAAAAAGTTATTCAAATATGAGTATAGGTTTAGAAACTGAGCTGCTAAGAAAGTAACATAGTTTCACACGAATGTTTTAAATAGTTTTAATACCTAATTATGTGCAGTAGATATTATACACTATCTAATCTCATCAAACAATTTAAAATATTGTAAATATGGCACCAAAATCTAACATTTCTCGGCAATTTGTTGATGTGCCGTCAATTTCCTACAATGGAAACGGAGCTAGTCCGAAACTATAGCGTTTCAGTAATTTTTGACGTAAAGTTATTGTTTTAACTAATATACATTGTTGTTATCTATTTTTCATCTATTTCGTTGAAGATTATTATTATATTATAATTTATATTTTAAAAATATTGTATTTAGTAAAGTAATTTATAATTTTATGACAGTTATCTGTGGATAAATTATGTCAATAAGGTATTACTTTTGATTTCATATTTAGATATTTATGATGATATTATGAGAGTAGATAAAAAGGTTATTAAAAATACGAGTAGGTACTTAAAACCTTAACTTTAACTAACACAAAAACACTTCAATATACTTTCTCAAATGGTTACATTTTTCCGGGTTCCCCGGGATTAATGCCTACCCATCAAAAGCAAATAGCGATGGCGAAACTTAGAAATATACAAAATACATGCGATATTGTGTTCTGCGAAAAGATTTCCCAAATGGTTTCTGACGAAAAAAAAAACATAACCTCAAGTAATAAGAAAATATACTATGGAAATGATAACATAAACAAGCGAAATTGTCCAAAACTATGTGAAGAATGATGTTTATTAAAATATAATGTTTGGTATCTGCGTGTGCAAACATTTTGTGGCTTGAACAAATATTTTGCACCCGGACGAAACCAAATGAAGTGACTAAGAGTGTGTAAAACTAACTTACTTTCCATTGTATTAGCATTATATTCAAAAATATTATCGCACTAACCTGTAACTTAATTGGACAGTTAAAACATTTTTAGTATCAACAAAACTATCAGCGATCATAACATACCAACAAGGTTGAACAGCGATACAAGGACTTTCAAAGTAGGTGACAATACACTTTCTGTTTGAAAACAACTTGTTAAGCAACAAAAAAAAATATAATGGAAGGAAACAACTCACCAAAACAGATGGAATTCCAAACGGACACCGTAATAAAAACAGTACAGACACACTAGACACTGCGAATTTTATAGAGACAGACGTTGACGAAGACACTGGTGATATCAAAAAGAGTGTTGTGAAGGCGACGGAGTAAAACACACTGATTGCAGCTAAGGCCGTGCACAACGGGGCAGCTCTCGTATTGAACCTACAACCGACTTGCATTGAGACATTCAAATCATGCTTAACGCTCCACGTGGTAGATTGCTTAGATAAATATGTAGATATAGTCTGTCTAAAAAGTCAAACAACTTGGACATTTTTAAACGAATTAAAAAGTCTGTTACCTAATATTTCATACAATACTAAATATTTATAAGATTCTATTAGTAAACAGTGATCATCTCATTGCAACATTTATTGTTTAACCAGTGCTACCTATATCAGATTTCAAGAATTTAATTATTTGATTAGATTACCCAAGTCATTTAACTTTTTAGACAGACTCTACAGTGACAAATTAATATCTATGTGTCGTTGTAGATTTAATAACTATGGTTATTCAGAGCTGGAGAAGTAATGGCCATGTTGACACGCTTGTTTTGTATCAAAAACTAGCTGTGCCCCGCGGTTTCACCCGCGTTTTTCTCGTTTTCGTGGAAATACCGAGATAAAATATTGCCTATAATTGCCGCCCATAACTCATTAATAGATACCAACTCTTAATATCTTACACACGTGATAACTTTTAAACGAAATATCCGATTGAGATGAAACAAAAAGTATTTTAATTCTACATAAATACTCTTGATAACATAATGCTTAATTTCGATAAAGATTAATATTACGATACATATTTAACGTAGTTTTTTTTTCTTCAGACGATTTAATAATTATTTTGAACACAAAATCGGTTATTGTGATTAAACCATGATAGCTAGATATATGTTCTCGCGGACTTTTTTGTAGGTCTTAATGGGATCTACAAACCCGTAGTACATCATTTTGTTCTATTGTCAATAGTTTTTGCAGCGCACGCAAAAATAGGTTTTCGATTTTACACCTTGTGTTACAAAATAGCAATTTTATTACGGATCCCTAATTTTGAAACATAAAAAACATAGCCTATAGCCTTCCTCGATAAATGGACTACCCAACACTGAAAGAATCATTCAAATCGGACCAGTAGTTCCAGAGATTAGCGCGTTCAAACAAACAAACAAACTCTTCAGCTTTATAATATTAATAATAATAAAATTAATAATAGTATAGACAAGGCTTTGAGTTAAAAGACTACTCGTAGATGATGTGTCACAAGTACGCCATGTGAAAATGGCAATAAGGTTTTTTCGAAGTAACAACTGATGACGGCGAATATTATAGTAATCATAGAATACAATTAAATAAATTAAATACAGTGATAAATTAAATATAATTATGTGTCTTTGTAGATTTAATAAATATGGTTATTTAGTACTGGAGAAATAAAGAGAATGTTGACAAGCTTGTTTTGTAAAACCAGGCTTTAAAATGAAAGACTAGATGATTTGTAGAAAAACAAGTACGCCAAGGTTTTTTCGAAGTAACAACTGATGAAGGCGGATATTATAGTAATCATAGAATACAAGTAGAAAAATATGTAGATACAGTGACAAATTAATATCTATATGTCGTTGAAGATTTAATAAATATGGTTAGGTATTTAGTACGGAGAAATAACGGGCATGTTGACAAGCTTGTTTTCTTTTAAAAACAAGACTTGAAAGACTAGATGATTTAACAAACACGCCATGTGATAATGATACTTTAGGTTTTCTCGAAGTAACAACCCATGACGGCTTACATTATAGTAATCATAGAATACGATACTTCTAACTTAGTATATTCATAGTTGCTGCGAATCTAAATCGTAGAGTAATGATAATCTTATATATTAATAAAGATTTTAGATACATATGTAGGTACAGTGACAAATTAATATCTATGTGTCGTTGTTGATTTAATAAATATGGTTATTATGAGAAGTAAAGAACATGTTGACACGCTTGTTTTCTTTTAAAAACAAGACTTCAAAATGACTTGAAGGGCTAGATGATTTAACAAATATCGCATGTAATAATAATACTTAAGGTAAAAAGATAAATGAATATATATGTATCGTTGTAGATTTAATAAAAATGGTTGTTTCTAACTGGAGAAGTAATGGGAATGTTGACACACTTGTTTTCTTTTAAAAACAAGCGTTAAAATTTGAGAAATACGCCATTTGAAAATGACACTTAAGTATTTTTCGAAGTAAGAACCCATGACGGCGAATATTATAGTAATCATAAAATACAATGCTTCTAGATTAGTATGTTTATAGTAACTGCGAAACTAAATCGTACAGTAACGATTACCTTAACCGTAATTATAGTTTTTTACTAGTAGCAAAACCCAATCGACACAATTACTTAAGAATTATTAGAAAACGACCCAAATGGCTTTAGCAAATCAAATGTGTTTATTATTATAAAAATATTGTTAAATTTTATGAAGAAAACACTAGTAGCCAAATTATCTATACAAATAAGAATAGGATCGCCCACCATGTTGTGACGTCGCGATTTACTGTCAAATCGAGGAAAGAAATTTTTAAAACATTATTTAATTTTCGAAAAATTTAATTATTTATGAACTGTAAACGAAAAAAGTTTAATCAGAATCCAGTTTTTCAATTTTACTTATCTCTAAGTTCTTCAATTTTGCCAAAATTTCTTCGATTTGACAGTACGACGAGACGTCAAAACAATCGGAATCGGTCCTATTCTCAATTGGAACGCGTAGTACTAATATTATTTAATGTGAAAGTAACTCTCGTCTGTGTGTATCTGTTTATTCTATTCTATTCTGTTACGCTTTCACGGTTAATCTATAGAACCGATTTCAATGGAATTTGGTACGGAGTAAACTTGAACTCCAAGGAAGGAGATAGGTTACTTTTTATCTGGTTTCGACTTCGCGTCCTCAATAAACAACATCACGGGGACGAAGCCACTGGCAGAAGCTAGTATACTATAATATTATTAATATGAAAGTAACTCAATAAAAAATAATAATAATAATAGTAATTAATAACAATTTAAAAATACTAATAATAATATATTTGTTTTCTAAATAATATTTTCTTTTTTTATGCACCTGCCATATTCTTTCTGCACTACCCTAGGTTGACTGGAAGAGAATGCCTAAGGCATTAAGTCCGCCTGTGTACCTTTTGTTGCATGAAGATAAAATAAATAAATAATAACTTAGTCTGTTACGCCTTCACGGTTAAACAACTGAACAGACTGATGAAAATTACTACGAAGCTTGAACTCCGGAGAAGGACATAGGTTACTTTTTATTTGGCTTCGATTTCACTTTGTAAACGAAGTCGCGGGAAAAACTTCACTGATCATGTATTTTTCAAACAATACGTCTACAAATGCATTGTTTATAACTATACGTTTTTAAGTACATTAACTACGATTACTAGGTGCAGCAGGTACTACATAGTATGTAATTTATATTAGATCCCACGACCCACCTGAGGTATTGTTATAAATTGCAAGGTCACTGAATATCAACAAGTGATAAACCTTACTTATTATCATTACTTTAATGTCGTATTCTTTGGTAGAACATAAACAGTGGATAGTATTATCAATCATTGATACAATAATGTTTTTTTTTTTAATTGATATAAACTAGTGCTTGACTGCGATCCCACCTGATGGTAAGTAGCGATGCAATCTTTGAACTGAAACTTCGGTTATGCTTGGAACCGGCCCCAGCAACAACACATTACTGGGGAGGTATATCCCAAGGAAACGTATTCTGAAAAATCCTATGACTTATTCTGGAATATGGTATACTGTGTACCAAATTTAATTCAAATTAATTCAGCCATTTAACGTGTACACATACCCACACACCATCTTACATACTTAAATACTTTTACATATAAATATCAAACATTTACATTACCCTATTACGAAAAACTTAATCCTAGTGCCATACGTATAATTAAGTGTATACAAAATCATTTTTCTTTCGGTCAGAAAATAAAAACAGCAATACATCTAACTACTCTGAAATTACTTCATAAAAAACTGGTTTTCCAGCCAAAACAGATAATTATGCTTGTGCAAACTGCGTAATCACAAAGTAATCCTAATAGCCTAGACACTAAGAAAACTCACAATTAATGATTATTATACTTTTTTTATTATTATATCTTGCCCATATTGTCCCACTGCTGGGCAAAGGCCTCCCTCCACTCCTTCCAATGTTCCCGGTTTTGAGCAGTAATGATGCAGTAGAAATATGTTAACTATGCTTTATCGTACTCAGTTTATACATAATAAACAGTACCTATTTATAATGGCTTGAAGGAAGACACTCTTTAAACATACTCTTTATAATAGAACAATTTATATTAATCTACACTTGTATTATAAAGATGTAAGGTTTGTTAGTTTTTGTTTGTAATCTCTGAAAGTAGGTACTGGAAGGCGAGGATGATTTTTTGTGTTTCTGAATACAGTTTTTCATACATTCGGAACTATATTTTAGTTCTATGTCGCGCCGTCTACATCGTTGAGGCGCTACGATCGCGCAGTTTTAACTAAAGAATACCGATATGTTTTCATCAGAGGTTTGAATGATGATTTCTTGGTTGTAAAGATGTTTTGCCTTAGTGAATAATCGCACTCCTGGTCCGATTGCTAAATTTTTTTCAGCAATATAGAAAGCTGCTTTATTCTTGAGTGGCATAGCCTATATTATATTATTATATGTACACGGGCGAAGCAGCGGGCAAAAACTAGTATCCAATAAAGTGGAAGAGTTTTTTAACGTTAATCTCTGAAACTACCATTCGAATTAAAAAATTCTGTATCAGATAGCCAGGTCCACGAGGTATTTAGTCTATTTTATTTAACATCACGCTTTAATCCACGAAAGCGGAGCAGTAATCAAAGACGCGAGGAAAAACACAGGGGACGACAACTAGTGATAATAACATGACTTTTGTTTCACGTCACAATTTTTGCTTATTCATCGAGACAGCCATATCGACCTTGGTAAGACAAGTCATTATACTTATTGTTTTAAAACTTTGGAGATTACATAGCTGTTCATTTATTCTGCCAACTAGTTTTTAATATTTGTCCGTGCATAATAAATAGTGGCCTTAAGGTGTGATGTTTTCTGTAGTAATACTCAATAAACATACTTTACCTAATCTAAGTTTTTTTTTTTTTATTTGAGAAATTATCAAATATTTCCTCCGACCAAGCGGAGCGAGAGGGCTGAAACGCACCTGTGTTCCTTCAGTTACCTTTTGCTTTCCGTGGACATAACATTTACATCGAATACCGCAGCGTTATCTAACCTACCCATGCTATTCTCTAAGAAAACAGCCTTGAACGCAGCGCTGGCCGCAGCGACGAAATCCAAATAGGTACAAAGGATTAACAATCCTATAACCCTATACATTGGAATGTTAATTCAATGTACTACGCTCTCGACTTTTCTTTGCGGCCAGCGCTGCGATCAAGGCTGTTTTCTTAGAGAATCTCATCGCTGACCTGAGAAACTACTTTAGTATTTTTCTTACAAGAGACCCGTATAAAAAAAAAACGGCAACGCAAGCTAGAAAATTGGAAAGTAAGGGTTAACATGTTAAGAATTTTAGCACATAGGGGCCCCATATCATTGATACAGCTGATACAGTTACACCCCTGATATGAAGGGAACGGTATAATTTGGCTCTCAAAGTTTCAAAATAAGTAAAGTATGACGCAAATGAGCATCTATACAGTATTTATTCTACGCTGAATTAAATTGTATGAAGAGGCTTTATCATAGTAATCACACTAATCACATCCATTCAACCCTGCTGACGCCGCGAAGGTTTATTGCGAAAATATACACTTATCTCTTCGACTCTCTTCATTTCAGTGGGACGGAGGAAAATTATACCTTATTAAGGGCCAAGCGCCCGAAAAGTGCCATAAAACAGTGATTTTCTGAGGCCTACTCCTCCGTAACGTCTAAGGATTGAAAAAAATATATGTTTATTATAGATTCATGAACAGTAATATCAACATTTTAATTTTTCGTGCAATTAATACTTTTGTCAACAAAAAATATTTAGCAATTTCGCAACTTTTCGCAACTTTTCCCTGATCCTTCGAAACGGCTTGGACCTTTAGAAACATTTTTACACATAAAAATTGGTGGTTAAATATTCTTCAAAGTGAACATTGCATATGTAAATCAATCAATATCTCGCAGAGAAAATGGATTTAAAGCGCTTTCCGGGCGCTGCTGGCCGCAAATAAATGCACAGATTTGCTTACTGCCGCCTAGGCGAGTGCGAGAGTTGCGTTCACATAATTTCGGCCAGATGGTTCAAGGGACTATACGCCTTAACTTCTGGCAGCGGCTTCGTGCGCGTAAGACCGATTTTTATGATTTTTTTGAGTACCTATGTTCAGTAGTTCTGAAAACAGAGCATAGGCTAAAGACGCGAGCACACCGCGGGGTACAGATTTGTAACTAGTTTGCCATTATTAGCAACTCAGTAACCATTACTCAGCTTTTGGTTGAGAAGTAGTAATGTGGTTTCATTTTGTGACTTCTAGGACCACCATCGCAAATTGGAGCTAGCTTACGTTCCAAATTTCGTTAAGATCGCTTCAGTAATTTTGCAAGCATAACAGACAAATTTACTTTCACATTCATAACATTATCATTTTGTCTGTCTGCATTTGTATCATTATATTTACGAATTGAAATTTTGGTTTGCTTGCCCTACGTGGGCAACTAAAACGTTGAGCGGGTCCAGAGGCGTCCGAATATTCCAGAGCACCAGGCAAGGAGAAGGGGGTAAATGAAAACTTGATTACAATTTCGTAATTTTTTCGTTTTAATCTATTTCGTTGTCAAATCCTTGAAATCCTGAGGCTAAAGCAGCGATATTCGGTTTTCAGAATAACAAGAGGTTTTTGGTAAAGCATTATCATAAAAAACGAAAAGGCAATGAGGAGGGCTCGTTTCAGAATATTGAAACTAGTTTCTGCCAGCGGATTCGCCCACATTTAAGACGAAAATTGTCCCAAGGCAACAAACATGCCTAAGGCATTAAGTCCGCCTCTGTACTTTTATATGCATGAAGTATAAATAAATAAATAAATAAACAGGCTTTCAAAATAAAAATTCCTATGTTCCTGTGTTATTCCAGGACACGGTTCACTCCTGTGCCAACTTTAATATAAATCCATTCAATCCTTTAAACGTGAAAAAGTAGCCAACGGACACGAATTACTTTCGTATTAATAGATTGGTTTTGCCCGCGGCTTTGACCGCGTAAGTTCATAAATATAGCCTATATCACTCAGGAATAAAGCGGCTTACTAACAGTGAAAAAAATTTTAGCAATCGGACCTGAACTTTCAGAGATTACCTCCTACAAACACAAAACAAACTTTACCTCTTTATAATATTAGTGTAGTATGATATCGATAACAACTACCTTTAATTTACTTATATGGTTAAAATCATAAAGTAAAGCTTATACAACCAGTGATTTATATACCATACATAATCTTAGAAAGTAGTCCGAGAATGAAGACTTACAGAATGTAAACAAAACAGCAAGAGAATTTTACGTAATCATATTTTGTAAATAAGAATCTTGTTTATGTAACTCTAGACGTCGGACGCAAAATTAATATCATAATATCGTTACAATATTACCAACAATGTGCATATATCCGTTCCGTTGCGGTACAATGTATACTTACCTAAGTAATGTCTATGTTCGCAATGATTAATAAGTTTATAGCTAGGTGAACTAAATTCTAAGTTTAAGACGCTGCAACGCTGCTGTCATTTGAGACTGGTCATCTTAGTTGCCAGTGGCTTATTTTAATTTCTCAATACTACGCTAGTTTAATTATTACCAGTGGCTTATTAGAAAAGGTCTTGTTATTGTTTAACTAAAGTCGCAATAAATAATATTCATAAACAGGAAAGTTATTAGCGTTTGTTTATATCCCAAAATGTTATTCAATTTATGGAAATATCCTACAGGCAGGATTATGAATTAATAAATGGCGATCCAAATGGAAAAACAACTGTACGTAGTATTATCTAGTAGCAATTATTATGACTTGTTTTTTTTTTTACTTTTTAATTCACTAATATAATTAGTGACTGGTACCAATTGAACCCTACTTTTTTGTACTAAATAAAAAAAAGAGGTATATTTAGATTTTTTTTATCACATAATAGCAGCAACAAGAAATTTGGAACAAAGATATTTGTAATACTAGCACATAATATGATTTAAAAAAGTACCTATGTACTTATGGAGTTTCTTGCACAATCTTCTTTCTATACATCTACCTACGTTTTGGAATGCACAATTAGCATCATTTTTCTGACTGTCTTTTTGACAATTCAAAAGTCCCTGTAAATTGATTATATGAAACAAATGCATTGGTTCTTGATTTTAGGAATATACCGTGTATGGTGTATGTAACATCTGTAACAGATTTTGTTTTAGAGTTTACAAGCACTCTAAAAACGGTGCCTCTTGGTTCTATAATTTGACCATGTTATAAATAATACCGTATCCAGCTGTCGTCACGCCTTGCTGTGTCCTGCGCAATTTCATTTCAGTTCCGTAACTCGGTTTCCGATAGCAAAGTCGTATGTTCATACTCATGTCTTAGATTTCGACGTTTGTAACTGTATCTTGTAGTTATCGTTCTATGCTTGGCCTTATATTAATATCATATTGATCAAGTAACTCGTACTCATAATTAGACAGAACATAACACAAAACGTAAGTAACACCAACAAACAAACGACATTTAATTTTTAATCTCTCGTGTGCCGTAATTAGAGACACAATTAAAAAGCCATTGTGTCTCGCGTGGATCCATGTTTAGACACACAACGGGTTAATGCCAAGCATAAGATCGGCACAACAAACCAGAGGCCTATGCGCATCATTGGGCGAAGTTAAACTGTGAAATAAAGACGACGATAACACATACACAGTTACACAAACCCCTAATGAGCTACTTCCGTGCTTTCGTCAAGCAATACCATAGCTGACTCTGATAACGATCGCGATAACCGAGTTTCAAAGTTAAAAAGCAATCAGGCTCATAAGGATAAGACATCGTTTACAGTAAAATGGGGTAAATAGAGACTTAGGGCTGAATAGAGACAAAACTTTAAAGGGTATTTTCACGATATTCGATTATTTTTGACGTGACAACGTCTTAAATTAGGTTGCGGCTGGGAGTCACTTATGAAAAAGTGTAACGCTCGGTAACGTTACGATGAGTCACCGAACGAGAGAGAGGCCCGCCGAATGCCTTGCGTCTCTCTCCCACTCAACTATGATCGGTGCAATTCTTATTTTCATTCAATTCCTTGTTCCTATTGTGCAATTTAATTATATTCATATCAATAAATATTCTACCGAGAAAAAGACGTTGTCACGTAAAATCTTCGCCCGTAAAACCGACTTTACAGGCAACCATTTTTTTTGCAGCATTTAACTATGCTTATCATTTTTTTAAATTAATTGTTATTCTAAAAATCGATGCTTTGTTAGAGGCCGATATTATAGTATCAAAGTGAAAAACCAAACCAAAGTTGTGTCTCTATTCACCCCGTTTTACGGTACTTCAAAACACGTTCTTTGTTTTCTTCCCTACCTATCGCACTTACTATACGACTTATGTTATTTATTAAAAAAAACCGCAACTGTCTGTGATAATTAATTCTAATAAAAAGTGTTTGATTACGTTTGTCCTGTTTGTATCATTTTACCCCATGTAGTGTAACAACCAGCCCCTGGAGCGGGGTTGAAAGTGACAGGACTCTATTCTCAGAATTCGGTCATTTAAGTCTAATCGTTTGCTACATATAAGATAATTTGAATACTGAATAGTTGCTCAACCAAACAATTCTATACTCAGATAAAATAATCAAACAAATAAAGAGATATGACATTTTATAGTTAAAACGTCACAACCAGCCCCGTTCTCCCCTACCTTACATCAATCATCGTAAGGAACATTTTTACTTTTTAGGTAAAAGTCCCTTCCGTTAACTTATACTTCAAGTATCGATCTAGTATAGGCATCGACTTATATTCTAGTAATAGATAAGCACGTTCATAGGAACTATTTGTCGAAATACTGAAAAGTTAAAACAAAAGTTCGCTGCAGCGATACATTGGCATTATGTCGTCCAGCAGGGCCCCAAGTCTGATATTTTTATAAATTCGTCATTCCAACACGATCCCATTGTCATTTTGCTAAAAGTTTGTAATCTGCTAATTCATAATGATCAATCATTGATCGGTCAGTGGTCTTTTAATAGAATTGTGGTAGAATGATAATTTCGAGAATATTAAAACCAATAACTGCACAATAACGTTCTAATGGTCAAACACTGATCAAATAAACTGTCAAAGTTTTAGCAGATAACCGCAAACGTCAAATATTCATTTGTCAATATGTACGAGATTACCATTTTAAGTCACTTCTTTCAATGGAGTGTCAGTGGTTGACCATTGGAAAGTCATAATTGCGCCATTATATTAGTAGATTACCAAACTTGTCAAAATCGACAATTATGACATCAATGATAGACCATTCTGATACTATTGTAATAGCAGACTTGAGCCCCAGAACTATTAAAACATGCAGCGCTAAGATAACTTTTAGAGGATACTTTTTTAGCGACGAAAAATGTTTTAAACGCCATGAATTTCGTGGCACTTACGCGTTTCGTTCAACATAGTGAGTTAAAGGTGTACAGTCGTCGACACTACCTACACCTGAGTCGACCGAAGCGAGTGTTCGACACGCTTAATTTAGTGCGTAGTACATTATGATATAGAGACATATGTTACTTTGTATACCACATACACATGGTCTAGGTAAGTTGCAAAAGATCAATAATTAAGTAATTTATATGTACTGAGTGTACCCTCGAGGCAGACATCATTTCCCATGGTTTTCCCCACAACACAGGCCACGACGCGCGTGCTAAACCGCCGTTCTCACCACAATATACTGTATGAATAAGGTAATTTATCATGGAAACTTGTTAATTTACCGCTCAGCAGTTTCGGTTTATTTACAAATCGGCTCTATGTAAATGTAAATATTTACGATTAGCTTGATAATAATGATTTGTCAATGAAATAAAAAAGGTAATTTAAACAATGAATGGAAATTATTGAAATGTACGCTCAGTTGAAATAAACATTGAGGATAAAAATAAATTCTGTGATAGATAATATATATACATAAATCGCAGCCTTAGAATGATAGTGTCCTTATATAAAAATTGCAATTTGTGGAAAATACGCATGAAAATCTTTAAAATCTATAGTTTTGATGCGAGTTTTTTAGAAATTTATCTTCCCCGTATTTGTTTTCATTCAAAATTCGGGTTCTTTTACACCAAAGGTTATCAGAGTAGGATTTTTAAAGCCAGAGATAGTTTAGAGAGATTAGTTTTATCGAAAATCGACCAGGAAACAAACAAAAAACGTGACTGTATTTCCTCGTCTGTCGTGCAGGAAGACCAGGTAAACTATTTATTATCTTATCTATATTTAACGTTATTATATTATCCAATTTAAAATCCATGAATAATATTATGTATTATACTAATAAACTGAATAACATCAAGCAATGAATTCTTCTTCTTCTTCCTGCCCTTGTCCCATCTTATTTGGGGTCGGCGCAACACGTTTTTTTCTTCCATTCTGTCCTGTCACTCGTCACGCTATCACTAACTCCCTTTTCTTTCATATCACTTCTCACACAATCCATCCATCTTTTCTTTGGCCTCCCTCTCCCTCTCCATCCATCCAATTGTAAATTCATAACTCTTTTAGCAACATGCTTTTCATCTCTCCTCTTTACATGACCATACAAAGGATTTCCTTTCAACCTTTCAGTCACTGGCGCCACTTTCAAACTTCCCCTAATATACTCATTTCTCACTTTATCCATTCTCGTCATTTATTATAATACAATATTTTTCAAACTACTTTATAATTTACTAGCTTTTGCCCGCGACTTCGCTCGCGTACATAAAATATAGCCTATGTCACTCAGGAATAAAGCAGCTATCTATCAGTTAAAAAATGTTAGTGATCGGACCAGTACTTCCAAAAGATTACCTCCTACAAACAAGAATACAAACTTTATCTCTTTATTATATTAGCATAGATTATGTTTCGAAGGCTTTTCCTTCGATTGAAAGAAAAACGATCAATTTACAAAACAATGATTTTAACTTAGAACTATCACAAGTTTACACAGGAAACATTAATAAAACTTAAAACTTTTCCATAGTCAAAGAACATAATAAAATCACTATGTAGCCGGACACAATAAGGTTGCCCATTATCTAGCATCCCCCAGTGTAAAAGACTATGAATATTTAAGTAACATACATAAACACTTGATTTAAATCTGTTGTGTAATCATAACTATTTACTTTTTGCTAATTTATCACTGTTATCAATGAACTTTGGTTTAACGTCGATCTTATCTACATCTCTATATACAATTACCGGAACGAATCTTGAAGCCAGCGCCTTCAAGTTGCGAAGAAGTCAAATATTCGGTCTCTTTAGTGGTGCGAAGTGAGACGCGGGGGCGGGGAGTATCAGTGAATGGCTCGCCGCGCCATTATGTCATAGACGTCACTCGTGATTCGTTCCCTGCGTTGCTGCATGTATCTAGGCTCGCAAATGTATGGAATGCGCAAAGCGATCCTCACTGTGACGCCGAGCGCTCAATATTCGTGCCGGTAGTTGTAAAAGAAGTAACTGACTGACGACAGTATAGATACTAGTAGACTGATATCAAAGCACAGACAAAATTACAGGGCTTACGAGCGTAAAATATTGCACAAGGTTTCCTTTTACGACGTAGGCGATCACTAAGAGGGAATTTTCCAAAATCACCCCCTAAGGGGTTGAAACATGGGTCCAAAGTTTATATAAAGAAACACGAGCGAAGCCTCTGGCAGAAGCTAGTTTTAATATATTTTTAATGTATTAATTTTTCATTTTTAATTTAATTTTATCTCTTCACCAGTTTTCACTTCAACATTCATAGCAAGTCTGATTGTGCGTATTTAGAATTGGCCACGGAAAAAAGCTAGTAAGTAGGTACTTACTAGCTTTTAAAACGCACGAAAACTATTGAATTACTTTCAAATAGCCTAGACTACCGTATCTACGTAGTAAGTTTTTGTCAACAATAGCTGTCAGCCTCTCCGTTCTCTTTTATGACTGGAAAGCAATTTGATACAGATTCAAATAAATACCCAAAGCGTAAGTAAAAGTGTAAACACGATCTAACACTTTAGAGAAAGTCAGATCGGCGCCGCAGCGGCCTTCCCTACGTCACTGATGTAATCGGCACATACCGGCCGAGGCGTGCTTCGAATAATACCAATATGATAATGGTGAGACTAACTGGATTAAGTTATGGTCTGCTTGCAAAGAAATTGGATTTTCATTATTATATTTTGCTAACAGCGACGGTAGTATTATGTAACGTGAATTATCGCTCTTCTAATAAGCAGTCCGTTTCCTCTGAAGTCTTAAAATACTATAGAAAATATTGATGAAGTGGTGTCTTCAATAAGGTTGATAGTTATCAAGTCATTTACCACTTCTAAGAGCATTTCTGACAATAAGTGAATTTAGAGCTAATAACTTTTTGAGAAGAATAGATAACTCATTGAGCAGTGGTGGCCCAATGGTAACCGCCCCGACTTACGAGTAGTAGGTCCTAGGTTCAAACCCAGCCAGGCTTACTACTTTAAAACGGTGAAAGAAAATACCGTGAGGAAACCAGCAAGTCCTAGAACCAAAAAATCGACGACATGTGACATCCAGCAACCCACAGTGGGCCTACATGGTGGATTACGGCCCATTCCCTCTCCTAGAGAGGAGGCCTGAGTCCCAGCAATGGGAACATTATAAGGCTAATTAATAATATCATACGTCTGATAGTTCGCTGTCTTATTATGGTTTACAAAATCTCAATAAGGTAATGACGTCACCGACGGAAAATGACTGTCTTCGGGTAAGCAGTATTTTTCCCTTGTAAAAAAACAAAACATTTTAGAGTTCAAGATAAGTGGGAAAACGCATGATTAAATTTGAGAACTTGTGCCATTTAAAATGCAAACGAGGTGAGGTTCAGAGGAGAACCGCCTGTTTATTATTTACACATTGACGTAAGCGAATGGTTGATAAAAGAATATATAATAAGTATTACAAATACTGCTAATACTGTTGATGAAAATCCGCTAGACATTGTATATGTAAATGAGATTGGAAATAAAATATACGACGCAAAATATATGGATGCCACAGATGAACGTATCGTATAGATTGAATTTGAACTTGGAAGCAATAACAGAAAATATTCAAGCGGAGTCAA
This sequence comes from Mythimna albipuncta, assembly GCA_929112965.1. Taxonomy (NCBI): domain Eukaryota; kingdom Metazoa; phylum Arthropoda; class Insecta; order Lepidoptera; family Noctuidae; genus Mythimna; species Mythimna albipuncta. Next base: position 19,480,490 of record OV815969.1, read on the forward strand.
CTAGACTGTGATAGGACATAAGCTGTTTCTAGATATTTTTTGACAAACACAGAGCGGCTTGGCGTCGTATCGCGAGAGAGGCGGTGGTGCAGGACTCGACCGAAACATGACCACGACCACTCTGTCAAGAGTGCACGACTAAGAAGAAGATATTTAAACCAGAAGGGCTATTGCTCACTTCCATAATCAGACAAGATGGTAAGAGAGAAAACTAATAATATAACTTACCAAACATCTGTTTAGAGAATCATAACAAATCGTAAATACAAGAAATATACACAAATATTATTATATTCTTTATTATATCACTAACTTCAAGTGCATATTTATGAAAAAAGTCACGAATCGCTCGATATAACGGCCAGTGGGACGTGGAATTCCAATAAATTCCTGCAATACCTACTGTGACCTAATTCTTTGTGAAGCAGGACAATAAAATGCCTACCTGAGTAATGAACGATTGACCTACAACATTAGCTTACTGACATTTATTTATGGATTTGTGCCTAATAGAGAGTATATATTAGCCTCGCCTTAGAAGTGGATTTACCTATAGTAAAAGATAGCTGTTTAGAATGAAACCGAATCCAATCAAATCAAAATCAAAAATATTTTATTTTACATAGGCCTACATGGGCACTTATAAAACGTCAGAAGCTAGTGCACGGTTCCAAATTGGTCGATTCCTATGGAGAAGAACCGGCAAGAAACTCCATGGTTACTCTTTTAAAAAAGTGGTTGTTTTACAATATTGATGATACAAGATTGAGATAGTATGTAAGAACAGTGTAGACGAGTCAAATATTGTACAATTACCGAATGAAGACTAACCCTCGATTTAAGAGCGTCCAACTCGATGTACATTTTTATACAACCGCTCTTACGTGATTATGATGTTAAATTATCACACATATTTCTCCAGATATTTTGGATATGTTACCGATATCTTGTGGATATTATATAAACTTCTATGGAAATCAGAATGTAAATTTTTGAAAAACCAATCCAATAAAGACCTCTGAAAATCTGCTATTTTACGTGAAATTTGGCCCTTCATAATTTACTCATATATTAAAAATATAAAGAAGTACATCCATAGAAAAACAAGAACAAGTTTTGCGAAATATTCGATTAATCACGGAATTACCGAATGCCAACAGAGTTTTCAAGTATTATCTCGTTTTTTGTCCTTTTGGCTCTTCGTAAAACAAGCTAACGGGTCTCCTCATAGTATCTTCGACTAAAAGAGATGGACTGAAGAAAAACCCATCTTGCGCTGACAAATAAATTGGATGGACGCGCTAATTAGAATGACAGCATAGGCTTTACCTTCTAATAAAAGAAGACCGTATGTCGATGTGCATTTTTGTATCTTTTTTTTCCAACATCAAAAAAGTGTAACGGAGCTGGTGTATTTTGTCTGAAACTCAATTTAAGAGTAAAATATCCTAATACCACCAATCCAATTTAATACCGCTGTTTTTTTTTTTGGTACTCATAATAATCTTCTGTATAACAAAAGATTTGCCTTTCAGTGAGTCAGGACTTTGGTCCTGACTCATCAACGCCCAGCCCGAACCTGTGGAACTAGAACGCAGTCTACAGAAGTTGCTTTTAAGATTTTCCAAAATTCAACCCCCAAAAATTATGAAACGTGTTCAAGTATAAATAAAATATATTTTTGATAAAAAAGAAGACAGTCCCAGATATAATGTTCTATCTCACTAAGGTTGGTCTTGGATGTGTGCGTAGAATCACGTTTTTTCTTATGCTTAAGCTCAACACAGGAACTTAAGTTTCTGTGAAATTGTTACTATTTTGGTGTACAATAAAATTTATTCTATTCTATTCTTACGCACACAGAAACAAAACATACGTGTAGGTATCTTTAAAAACATTCAAGCCAAACCCATTCTGTAAAGATTTTTAATAGATGAGTTATAGCTAGGAAGGGGTCGGAGAGGAGTCCTGTCTAAAGTCCAGAAGTGGACTTCCACGGGCGATTAACTTTAATGACGGCTAAGATGAATGACAATGCATAGCCGCAACAACAATAGGGTCATTTGTAGAAGCGAGCGACGGGCGACGTTTTGAGCAGGATAATATTTGAGTATACAAGACCATTGTTTACGGACTTATGTATTTTCGTTTGGAGGCGCATTGAGCATTTACTAAACAATAGACAGCAATATACCAACCAGAACATTGTAGATAAAACGATAAAACATACCTTATGGATTAAACTGTATTGTAAGACAACTGTTTTATTTACCTTAGGTACTATACAACCATTAGATGGGCTGAACAAACTAATAACAGCCTGACAAGTAACGTAAGAATTCAGTGATTAATTTTAATTCACTTTGAAGTTTTTGTCGATATTTTCCCTGTAATCGTAAGTCAATTTCAAACCAAAAATAACAAACATCAAAGACTTATTTAGCTATTCAATTTTACCTTTGTTTCAAAAACGATACCATTGGGTGAGGCAGTGACATTTACCATAAATGGGGTTTGGATACTGGTGTATTTTATGTTATTTTGTTGTCGTAACTATTCAAGACATAGCATTGTACAAAAACGATACGTCTACTTTCTAAGTAGCAATCACGAAGACACATTGTCGTTAGGAGATATAAAACAATTTAGCAGGTAACAACGCATGCATTGGTTTATTTATATCTACATATTTAAGTCATTTAGCATTCTTAAGACGGCCCTTCACCACTCGCCTATCGTCAACGTCGAGAAGCTTGTCCAAAGCGATGTTTGATGAAGTGACAACGCAAAAAAAGAGAGATAACGCCTGCAAACTCTGTTGACATTCGGTAATTAGGTGATATACTTGAATGTTTCACAAAACTTGTTTCAGGAAATAACGTGTTTTTTTTTATAGCCTTAAAAGTTTTAAAGAACAATTGTGGTCATTCAGAATCTCGATTAAATGTGCAAGGCATTGATGTACTTTTTTATATTTTTAATATACATTACGGAAGGCACGGCAAAGGTCACGTAAAATAGCAGATTTTCAGAGATCTTTACTTGATTAGTTTACAAATTTATGTTTTGATTTCTATAGAAGCCTAGATAATTGAATTCACAAGATATCTGTGTATTCAAAATATCTAGAGAAAGATGTGACATCACAGTGATTATGATGTTATTATACACCTTTTTATAAGTAAGATCGATTGTATGAAAATTTACCTAGAAAAGGACGCTCGTAAAAAAAAAATTGCTAGTAACAACGGATGCATTGGTTTATATAAACATATTTTAGTAATTTTGCATTCACAAACAAATCACAACGTGTCCTGTGGTTTGGTGTAGGTCACTCCCATAAATCCTACTCTTTCCTTGTCTGCCGAGCGTCATAGTCCCCTTTTTATGATTAAGAGGGCCAAAGTTTACTCTAAACGACAATAATACAGGTGGTGAGTGTATGCCTGCATCATACACCCACCAACGTCAAAAGAATTACTAAAGCGATGAATAATTTGTATAATTACAAATTATACAAATTATTCATCGCTTTAGTAATTCGCATAGCGTTTTTTAAAACGCGATGTTATTCTTATCATAAACAGCTCGGAGTACTTTTAAAACATCCATAATAATATTAAAATGTGAAAATAATTCTGTTACGCTTTCAAGCTTACATTACTGAACCGATTTTGATGAAATTTGGTGCAGAGTAAAAAACACCAAGACAGGTCATAAGATACTTTTCATCTGGTGAAGCCAGCCACTTCGTGTTTGCAGTGATCGATATTCACGAAAACGAAAGCGCGGGAAAACCGCTGATTAAGAGGATGTGGTCCTTATTCTGTTTTACAACTATTATGCTAGCAAGTAAAAACGTTCGTCTGTGACTCTTAGGACTGAGAAGGCTGTAATCCAGTCACATAATCCAACAGAATAGAATAGTAGACCGTAAGAAGGAAGCTTAAACTACAAAGAGAGTTTCATGCGAAGCTCTGTCGAAAGGTCGACGATCTTTGAGATTTCATGGAAACGGCAAGCACTTCCTCGTAAGGCCTCACTCCACATGTGAACGATACCCGCTAGAAGATCCTCAGTTGGTCAGTTTCCACGGAAGGCATATCGCCAGTCAACAAAGACGTCTATAGTTGGCTTGGTCTATTCGACGGCCCTTTCGGGAATGGGTTGCAAGTTATTTTACATCAAGATTTCGGCACTTCTCCAGTCTTAAGTCCAGTCAAGATTAAAGACAGTTCAAGAGCAAAAATTATAGGAACAATTGCTGGATCCTCGTCAAGACAATTTACATCATTCATGACAATTTACGAGATAGGTATCAAGAAGGCTGCGACTATCTACTAATCAACGTTTGAGCTCATCAATTCCATTGTGTTGGTCGATCACGTCTGGGTGACCCAGTTTAGAGGTAGGTATTGTATTCAAGTCAAGTCAAGTCAAAGTCAAGTCAAAGTCAAAGTCAAAGTCAAGTCAAAAGTTTTTTATTTCACATAGGCCTACATGGGCACTTATAAAACGTCAGAAGCTAGTGCACGGTTCGAAATTGGTCGTTTCATATGGAGAAGAACCGGCAAGAAACTCCATGGTTACTCTTTTAAATATGTATGGTTATGGTATAGGTATATGTATGGCTTTGGTATGCTGAACTGGTTGGTATGGTTACTATACCATGGAGTTTCGATAAAACAAAATGACCAATTTGGAATCGTGCACTAGCTCCTGACGTTTTATAAGGGCCCATGTAGGCATATCCTAACTAATATTATAAATGTGAAAGTTTGGATGTTTGTTACTTAATCACGCAAAAACGGCTAACGGATTTGGAAATTTGGCATACATATAGCCTTTGACATGGAAAAGAACATAGGCTACCTTTTATCCCGATTCCTTAAGTAACTAATGTCACGCGGGCGAAGCCGCGAGTAAAAGCTAGTACCTATGAAATAAAAATATTTGAGTGTAAGGTTCCGCAAACCTCCGTTGAAAAGGGAGGATCCTCCGACCAGACGGTGTTATGTCTGGTTTGGACAACTGCCCGATAGATTTGATTTCGATTTCGGGCTATTATAAATATAATATGTTCAAATCACGGGAATAACTTTATTTGCGCGATGCAGGATTCGTAGGTACTTAGTACTTAGTTTCATGTTATATGTGACGCCATAGACGTTGCTGATGTTTCGTGTATTTGTGTGGATAAGTCGGACTCAACCCTATCGCGTTTATATTAACAAATCAAGAAAACATAAACACTGCTTATGTTAACAAATACAAAAAAAAAACAGAAACACTGCCTTAAACACCAAAACAGTTTTTATTGCATTAGTTGATAATGGTGAAGAGCCAGCCAACATAATTTTACTAGCATCATAAAACAATTACCAAAGTCTATTTTGACGTGAGCATGTTCAAAACACAAGAATGTAACTGCATGACCACTCATTACATAATGGAGTTACAAACATTAACACTCCTAATAAATAGGACGATGACTTGCAGAGTTATCACATAATGCTAAAATAAAAACATTGTTATTTGTTTATTTTATAGATATATTAATTACGATAGGTAGAGTGAAAAAAATAATGAAGGCGATAAGCAGTCCACTACATCAACCATTTTTAATTCATTACACCCCAAGCAAACACCAGTGTTCGTGCACCTATTGTCTTTCTATTGTGTCTGTAATTTCTACGATTGAAAGGTTAAATACAATCAATCTGGCAAAATGTTTCACAACCATGGCCAAAATATACTTCAACTAATCAGTGTGTAGTACTTTTTTCTTTTTTTTTTCTAGGTGGAAATCATCAAATAGCTTCTCCCGCTCTGGGGGCAGTGAGAGGGAGTGTCTGTCATACTGACTGAGACCCACCTGCGTTCCTTAGTTACCGTTTGCGTTTCAGAGTAATGTGTGGGTAACTCTTTCGAAAAATCCTGTATTGTAGAATCTAGAGTCAAACTTTGTTCATTGTTTCAATGGAATTGGGAAATAAACATAACTAAGCTAAGATTAAGCTTAATCTTGGACTTGAATTTATAACTTAGCATAAATTCTAAAACTTTGAAAATGTGAGTAAAAAAATGTTTTTACTTCTACACCAAAAAAGTGACACAACTATTGTATCTTGATGAAAATCTATGACTGGAGGATTTGAAATTATAAATAAAAATTAATAAAAAAAAAATTAAATTGTTTTAAAACTTAGGTGTACCTGGGATAGTAACATAATACAAAACCTTGAGAATATTAATTAGGTACAATGCTAGCAAAAACCATTCAAATACCAGACACTAACATTATTTAGCAGATTCAACTCACTACACTTAATTAGATGTGGCCCAAACAAAAACACAAGATAATTTTTATTTTTTAATAGATTTTTTTTTACTATCTATACATACACCAAATATTTAAGACAATACATAAAGGTCTCATTGATCTTATTCAGAAACTTGTAATTATTTTTTAATTTCACAGATTTTTTTTTTATAGATGTTTTTTTTTATTTGGGCCAGTATTTTTTTAATGTATAGCATTAGTAAGAATAAAAATAAAAATTTCTAACCATTGACCTGAAGTAGTGATCCATAATAATTCTCACTTGGCATTTTATGTAGTAAACAGTTTTACACAACTGGTCCACAGTATTAACGCGCGGATATAAAACCGGTTTTAAAACATCCACCGACCGAACCTTCACACAGCTAAAAATAACACAAATCTAAATATTTATTCCAGTTGACAGAGCAAACAAACCTTGAAATCAATTTGCGAAATAAATGATATTATCAAATAAATGAAATAACGTGTAGCAATGCGAATTGATGCATTAAAGTGTGAACGAATGCGTCGCATAAGTGTACTTCCGCACGGTTTTTCTTATATTACTGACTAGTACATCCAAGATAAATAAATTAAACATAGATTTCAGAACATATTTAACTTCTACAGTTAAAGAAATTAAAAAAATATTTAGAACATACCTTTTAAAAATTCTACGATGCGAGCTTCTCTACCGGAGATTCGGTGTCATATTCCAACTGTATTTGAAAAACAATTTATGCGCTGCATATGAACTACCGGATATATGTATCGTCTTTCTGAATTATTAAATTGGAGAAATAAATAACATAATATATCAATCATGCACACCGCACCGCCAACTGCTACTTGCCATACCAGCACTCTGTTCCACCATTATAAACCAATCAGATAAATCGATGTCACAACTGACAGCAGGATGGGAAATCGTTGTGCTCATAAGAGAGAAAAAGACAGAGTCTGTCCAATCAAATTAAAATAAATCGTGGAACAGGGTGTTTTAATTTTTATTCAAAAAAATTCAAAACATATCAGAGGTATTTTATATCTATATTACACATAAAAATATTTATTACATCTTTTAAATCCTAGTTTTTTAATAATAAATATTAATGTCACATGCAGTTGTATTAATAAAAAGATCTACTATAATAAAAGCAAAATACCACTCACAAAATCTCAAAAACTATTATATAATATAATTATATATATATATTTTAACTATATAAATCTCAAAACACCTAAAAACTTAAAATTTGTCAGGTAGGTTTCATATAGGGTGTAGATGTAGACATACGCTAAGAACGGATTTTCCGAAATTCACCCCCTAAAGGGATGAAACGGCGCGGGAGTCCAAAGTTTATATGGACACACAGACCTTCACGCGGGCGAAGGCGCTGGAAGAAACTAGTAATTGAATAAAATAAACTACAAGTATGATTCACGAATGATGGCGGGCGTGAAGTTTGCGCAGAAGGCTGAGCAGTAACGTGTTTTAGGAACCAAATGGCGACGTGCGTGTGCGAGAAGAGTTTAATATGCGCGAACGTTCGCAAAGGCTAACTTCACGGCCGCCATCATTCGTGAATTGTACTGTACATAAAACCTGCTTTAAAAATGAAAGATTACAGTAATCATTCAAATGTAATTTATCAATAGCGTGATCTTATATTTAATACTTACAAAACATCATTGCTGTGTATATTTAACTAGCAAGTGCCGATATGATTTAATAATATCTATAAGCTGGATTACTTACTATATTTTTTTAAATACATTAAATCTTACGCAGGTTTCAACATAGAAAACTAAAAAGACTCATTCTCAAACCTTAAACTTTTTGATATTCTTTTTGGCGTTCGGAAACTACGAATACAAATATTTTTTTAATCATTAGTTTAGTGTTCTATTTCTCGTTATACGATTAGTACTTTTATTTCAGATAAGTTTTTACGTTATATTTAAAAAAATGCACCGATTGAATCTGAAAACCTAGAAAAAGAAATAAAATACTAAATTAACTTTACAAATTGTAGTACTTTCTAGAAACGAAATGGAATTTTTATCCGACACTGACATTCATTACCGATCCCAAGCAAGAAACGTTCCGATTGTACAAAACGAAAATGTTTAGCATGTCTTTTTTAAACCGGATCCACCCTCAGCAGCTTAATAATATAACAGACAGAGACAATCGATGTCCTTCTATGCTACGTATGTGCAATTATCTGGGTCTCTGGGATTGGATTGAAAGAAGAAAACAGCTGTCGTATATTTTTTGTTTGTTGCGCAATAAATAAAATAATCAACATCTAATCATCAAAAACAACCGGATTAGCAGCTAACCATCACCAAAATTCATAAAGTTCAACTCAAAATGGAAAGAAATAATTTCATGGATAAATTACGGATATTTTTTGGCTTAAGGCAGAATCCGCCTCAAAATGATTTTAGAAATCCGATTTGGAGTTCCGACGATGAAGACGACGGTGATGAACTTTATACCAGACACGAAATGGAAGATTTTAATGATGCCTTGAATATGCATGAAGAGTTCTCAAGACAAATGTTCGATATAATCCGATCTTTCGGTTCTATGTTTGGAGACGTTAAAACATTCATCAACGACGCCGGTCCCTTTGACTCCTTCACGACCATCCACTCACTTCCACCAGAACACGGTGACCAGGAACACTTTAATGGAGATAATATAAGAGACTACTATCTAAAACCTGGCTACAAACATCCACAGGAGCCTCATCTAAAAGAAGATAAAGATTTAGATGGAAAAATAACATCCAATGATATATCTGGACTGTTTAAAAAGAAGAAAGACACTCCTCCTTTGACACCTTTTAATGGAGCATTAGTGCCTGGTGGATCATTCTGTCAAACTATTATTACAACTAGTGTAACAAAGCCAGACGGATCAATTGAGACCAGGCGAATAGTGAAAAATGGTAATGAGGTGATTGAAGAGACTGTCACATCTACATCCACAGGAACGGACACCCGGACGCCGATACCGCCGCCACACACACCAGGTTTGGATCAATTATCAAGTCCTGGCTATATTTACAAGAATGTAATGTCTGAGCTTTCCTCTTTATTTAGACAATTTTACTAATATGAACGCCCATTTCTGTAGTCACAAAATAGGTACAGAAGACAATCTACATACAACGCGCACTTTTGCAACTTGCACATAGACACTGCCGCACCACACGGACACGATATCACGGCTCAATCGCCCGATTGCACTGGTACAGTTCCATGCAACGCGCTGACCCTAGTGCGATCACCAAGCGTATGTATAAAAAGTGAAGTACGTACATCAGATTGACTTCTGTATCTATTTATTTTGTGCCCTAGTTGTGTATGTTGTAGAACATAACAATATTAGTATAAGATAACAATTGTATTTTCTCTTTCTTACAGAGGAAGTAAATTGAAATTGATAGCTACAGCTATAATAATATAGTTTTTGCATATGATATTGCAGAAATATAGATGTTTAATTATAACAAAGTATATTCTAGATTCTCAATGTACAGTCGACTACAAACAAGTTTCATAATAATATAGTCCTTTACTTGTTGCATTGATAACATTGGACTTAAATAGATATTATATATTTTCAATAATCTGTAGATTCTGAGTAGTATAAGATTCTCTTATCTAACTGTTATTAATAATATTGATCAAATAAATGTCAACTTACTTTTGAATTATATTCTAGTACATAATAGAACCAGTGTTTTTCTTATCTCCTTTTTTTACCGAAGAAGGTGTGTTAAGCATTACAATATTTCATTAAAAGATAATAATTGCACGTCTGAACAGAATATAACCATGTGATAGAATGTTATCACACTTACAGTAGGCACAACGGATCTTGAGTGAGCGCTCAGCGTTGGAGTGGGGATCGCTTTGCGCATTCCATACATAGGCGAGCCAATTGTCTTCGTTGTTAGATACATGCAGCAACGCAGGGAACGAATGAGTGACATCTATGACGCGATGGCGCGGCAAGCCAATCACTGACACTCCCTGCCCCCGCGTCTCACTTCGCACCACTAAAGAGACCGAATATTTGACTTCTGTACAACCGCACAAGATCCGTTGTGCCTACTGTAATATTATAAAGGTTTATGTTTGTTACTTCTTCATGCTCGAAAGGGTATATTGGATTAACAATCCAATGTAACTATTTGGATTCCATCGCTGCAGCCAGCGTCTGTGCTCAAGGCTGTTTTCTGAGAGAATAGCACTGCATGTCTTGGCATAGCATATGAGATACTTTTAACCCCTAGGAGTATGTTCCGTTGAGATAATAGCCTACTTCCACACGAGTGAAGCTGCTGGCCATATGGGAATAAATACTAAAATCAATCCCACATTATTTATTAAATAAATACTATCATTTTATTAAAATAAACTCAAGTTTACAATTCATTATGCAAAAGTCAGTGACAAAGTTACAAAAGTACAGATTTAACTGTACAGAATTTAGTAGCCTTAAACTGCTAAAATCAAATCACTCTATATCGAGAATATTTGGAAAAAATGGCAAACAATTTATTTTTTAAAGAAATCTTTTCAGTGTTATCTAAAATTCCTTTTTTCTGTTGTCTTATCTATCTAAACAAACCTTTCGAAATAAAAATTATGATTGCATCATCCATGCATAATTACATCGCCAATTAGCTGAGATGACACACACGAGCAACTTTTTGTCTTTGACACTGTCTCTCCTGAGCACTCGGGAACGACAGCGATGCACCTTTTTCTTAAAAATTTACAATCTTGTTACTTAGGTACTTTGGCCCAGTCCATTGACTGGCCCAAGGGTCGCCAGCGTGGCGCAGATCCCGCTGACAAAAAGTCAAAAATCTCCCAGCTGTCTCGTCACTACATGCGCGCATTTTCATACGACTCCTTAGACTTGATGTAAGAAACAAAGTCGCGGAGACTAAAGGTCACAGATCATTAGAGCCACCGGCACCCACCCCGCACAGGCGGTGCACAGCGTCCACTCGTTGTCGACAGGTGGTCCACGAGTGGACGCCGCGCTTTCACCAATGTCACTCGGTCAACCAGTAACCCCGCGCGGTCAACGAGTGGATGTCGCTTGATCCACGAATTAGTAGTCTGTTAACAATTGGCACTAGGTCCACTCGGGACTCGCGCGTTGGCAATGCGCAGTCAATGCAAGGCAAGCATGCGAGCAGCGAGTTGTCACCGAGTGGTCCACCCGCCGTCCGCGCGTGGAGGGCTTACGGCCGAGGCGGTCCGGTGACGCTACGGACTTGATATAGTGAGCGTATACCCATACAAGTCCGTATAAAGAATACTAGCCGCAGGAGGCCGAGGCGAGGCGGTGCGGAGTGGGTGCCGGGTGGCTCTAATGAGCTGTGACCTTTTTGCTCGTGTGCGCAATCTCTAACTTAGTACAAACATTTTAGTCATAACTTTGTCATCACTTTTGCATGTGACTTTACTCGTCGCGTTTAGTTGCAATAACAAGCGTCGGCCGTGTTGCTCTTGATCCATGTCAGGTACCTGTTGACCCTCGAATACACGCCATACTTGTCAGGTCTCGCGCAACCCTCACCCCAAGACACCACACCTGGAAACACATGGTTCTGTTATGGGAGCCGACATCAATGCCTTCAAGGTGTGAACTAAACTGTGTCCAGCAAATTACAAATTACCGATATTACTCGACAAAGAAATTACCTACAACAGTTTCGGTAGTTTTATTTTAGAAATGGTAAAGTTTCTATTATTCGTTTCTGATTTTCAAATCTCACAAAAGGAATAGAACTTTTAGGTAAGTTATGTACTTGACCTTTATTTATCTTAGTTGTCCTAGGTCTGCACAATAAGCACGTGCTCATAATGCTACCTACGTTTACATGTAGGCCCAGCCTCAGCCAATCGCCATTGTGTTAACGGAGTTTCCCCGTTTATACAATGGCTACACAATAGCGTTTGGCCGAGGCTGGGCCCACATGTAAACGTAGCGAAATCACGCCTAATCGTAAATGGACTACCTACTTAGTATTATAATTACCTGACTCGGCAAACATTCTTCTGTCTTACCTAATAATAAATGTCTAAGTTATCAAAGAAAAAAAATGGGCTTGGGGGTTGGAATATAACTTATTCTCAGACCAACGAAAAATACCTACTTACAAAAAAAAACATAAAAATTGGTCAAACAGTAGGAATATACTTACCAACTTCTTGATACTTCTCAGTGGTTTCGTTGAACACATGCAGCGGTCCACCGGAGTCGCCCTGACAAGCATCACGACCGCCGTCAGGCTCTCCAGCACACATCATGTTGTCTGTAATACGTCTGCCGTAGGAGCGGTCCTTGCACTCCGCGTTCGATACTATTGGCACTTTCACCTGGTGAGATATGATATTTATTTTTAATAGAGCTCGAGGTATTATAAAAAGGGATCCATTAAATTAAGCAAGATATCTAATCTAGACACCACTGAAACTTCATCACTTGCAGCATCACACATTTAGACGCGTAGGTTAAGTACCTATGCTAAGTAGTTATTTAGGTAGATAAAAGAGTAGGTATTGTGGTTACCAATATCTAAATATTTGGTGCTTCATTCAAGTAAAGAAAGAAAAATACTTATATGAGGAAAATGCTGGATTAGGTTATTGTTTTGACAACTGGAAATATCAATAATATTTAGAACTTTACTGCGGATACCTGTCGGTTATCCCTCTCGGAGATTTAGAGACATTATGAATATCTAGAAAATCCTAAAGATAAACAGATGGAGGAATATCATTGAAGCACTGAGGTCACGACCCTCAGCATTGAGGAATACGACATAAGGAGGAGGAGAAAATCCCATTCCGATATTTTAGTAAATTTCAAATTTACTCGTAGTAATCTGAAATTTACGAAAAGTAATCACAGCTTGTTTCGATCATGAACAATTCCATACCTCCTGCAACGTATTGGAGACGGATCCACCTTCATCAGTGACTCCCCAGCCAATTACAACGCCGCACTGGCGAGTATACGATAGGCCAGGAGTTGGCAAGCAGACTGGTCGCACTCTAAGGTCATCATCAGCTGGCTCTGTAGGTGATGTAGCGGTTTCTTCAGTAGTACTGCTACTGGGACTGCTCGTGGTGCCCTCTTCATCATCCCTGCGTACACGCTTTACTGCGCTGCTTAGGTCCAGCTAAGTAACAAAATTAATATTCATGTAGGTAATATTGATAGAGATTACTCCCAAATAAAGCGAAAGTGCTTAACACAGTTATAATGCCTGCGCTTCCGCAGTCTCCAAAGCGACTCTCGCAGACTGCGCGAGTCACGTGTTTTTTCGTGTTTGTTTAAACCTATCTATATTCTACGTTTATACTCAGCGGGTCTAGTTGTGATGGCATAATAATATAGCATAACATAATCAGCATTTTTATGTTCTGCTGGCACTCAGGCCTCCTCTCTAGGAGAGGGAATAGACCGTAACCCACCACGTATGCCCAGTGCGGTTTGAGATGTCTTCGAATTTTTAGTTCTAGGTCATGCCGGTTTTATCATGTTGTTTTCCTTCACCGTATTAAAGCCTTTGGGGATGAAATAAATTACACAAAGTAATGGGCCTGACTGGTTCAAACCCGCGACCTGCTCGTAAGTTGGGGCCGTTACCACTCTGCCACCACAGCTCAGTGATGAGTATGTCTAGAATTACGGCGAATATTTTGCTAGTAAGTACCAACTTATTTAATTAAATAAATAATCAATTTCACACCAAATGGAAATGGATAGTCTACGCTAACCAAAAGAGTGTAAGTAAAAGAATTCGTTAGCGATGAGGAATTTCATCTCGTTGTTCGAAAGTGCAGATTTATCATCATTGTCACGCAATTCGACTTCAAAACAAAACAGTAGCTGTTTTTAATTATTTCGTTCACATTCGAGTTTTTAATGAGCGGAACGACTTGATAGAGACATAAACTTTGTCTTGGCAAGTTAGCATGTCCTAATGATTCGTCTTCTAGTAAATCAACAGGAGAAACTTATTATGTTTCAATTGGTCACCTATTCGTCTGGCGTCTTCTCTTCGGTACCTAAGCCAAACGATGTTCTCCAAAGGAAAAAATAGGGGTGTAAAGAATAGCCTACGACCCTTTATCAGACCTTCCAATTAAACACAAGTTTTCATAAAAATCCGTTAAGCCGTTTCGGAGGAATTCGATTACTAATATATATCCTAAGACACGGGGGATAGCTATAAAAGTGGTAGACATTTTGAAAGATTAGATAAACCCTAATGGGGGCCGGCAATCGGGATCGGAATCCCGGCGGCGGCTAGGGCGTGAGCGCCGGTGCCTGATGCGGTCAGCCTCCACCTTTACTAGCATTACTGCTTCGCAGAAGGACGCAACCGCCTGCCACTCCTCCTCGCTCCGGACCATAAGTTGATGGTATGACCAGAGAAGAAGAAAGAAATTTAGGATCTGAAGGAAGCTGCAGGTAGCGGTAGGGCCCTTCACTGACGGATGCAATTATATGCTCTCTTTTTAGACTGTCTGGTAGTAATAGAAATTACAAGTGATAGAAAGTGTTCTATTACCATCAGACAGTTCTTATTTCGAATCGTAGTTCTATTTCTAAATTCAGTACTGTGCCAGATTACCCTTTCATCGAGCCTCATCAACGCGATGTCGTTATCATACGTGCCAGGGTTGTAGCGCTGATGACGTATGACTTGCGACACTTTCCTGTCGATGGTCTTCGTCTCATTGGGGTTTTTAGTGTCGTGCTCCAGTAAGCGGATAGTGATGCGCTCCTTTCGGTATCTGTAAAGTAAGAGTGGTTGGTTAGCGAGATCAAAACATAAGACACCATCAAAGATTTTTCGTATTAGCTAAGCTTATGCCTTAACCTTTTTTTTTGGATGGGAAATTATCAAATAACTTCTCCGGTTCTGGGTGGAGCAAGAGGCAGTGTCGGAGTTTTACGACTAAAACCTATCTGTGTTCCTCCAAGTGCCCTTTGAGTTCCAGGGCCTCGGTAACGCTTAAACCCGCAATAATTTAGTCTTGTGACGAATTTTTAAAACTATAATCTTGAAAATAAGAAGCAATTTTGTTCCTTTCTGTCTAATTTGGACAAATAATTATAATTAAAACTACTGTTTATATATCCAGGTTACTAATTTCCCGAAACTGTTATTTTCTACATCACATTGCGGCACTGACATAATTATTTTTAAGATATTTTACTTATGACAATTTTGTGTACCTACTACATTACATGTAACAATATTGTGTGAAGAGATTATTATTACTTAGCATCATCAATTTTCTTTAAGACCTACGACGGATAACTTGTACCCGTTCTCCAAGATCGAGGCCAAAGCCACAAACTGTTACAGTTTACAACCTGGTGACAACGGCATCGGCAGTCTTGCAAAACCAGATAAAATGTGCAGCTGTTCTATATTAACAAAAACATTTAGATGCATACGGCAGAATGCGAGTGGCATGCGTCCAAGTGCACGAATGCACGACCATCACCTTTTCAACTAGATATTAAGGTAGATAGAAATTGGCACTAGTCACTCAATGGTGTTTTTGATCTCGATATGCCGTTGGCAGGAGTTAGTAAACAATATACTTTGTTGAGAGAGTTGGATGAATTTTTGCTTTACATGGCCCTTAAACTACTTGTAGTTTTAAACCTCTCGTTCTAGAGACATTCTTGATTTGGGTTATGTCTGTGCTAACAACCGATACAATGCGATCTGCTAACTGGTGTCCACGTAAATATTGCTGATAAAGCAGATGAAATTGACATGAAATTAAGTTGTTTGAATGTGTGTAGGATGACTTTAGGACGTAGTTCTGTTGCCAATTGTTGTTGTGTCTGCAAGGCTAGAGTGAATAGGCTCTTAATAAACTAGTGCGCCTCACCATCTACGATTGCTTCACTACTTGCCATCAGGTGGGATCGCAGTCAAGCACTAGTTTATATCAATTAAAAAAAGAAATCTACCAAAGGCGGAAGGTGTCCAAAGAGCTTACCACACATTGTATCTTTTCTTTCATTTTTCCCTCTACGTTTCAAATTTGAGGTGATGTTCGCACCAGACACTTACCCAGTACAATGTGCAGCGGTGAGGACATACAGGTCGTTGATGAGGGATCCTCCGCAGAAGAACCGTCCGTTATACATCAGCATCGCCATCCAGGGATACTCACGCTCTTTGGTCTCGTAACCACCCACTATACGGCGCTTCGTCCGAGCCACGCCGCATTCTGGAAATTGACCAGTTTGTGTGAGGAATCGAGGATTATTTATCTATAATATGACCTGATCCAGTGGTACAGTCCATTTCCAAAAAGGCTCGAAAGTCTTTAATGTTTCGACATGATTTTTTAGGTCGTTTGTATTTTTTTTTATTTCATAACATAACATCATGCACGCCGCCGTACTAATCAGCCCGCTCTGAAGGGATACCGCATATTTGTAAAGTTCACACTATTTAAAGTATAAATAAATTCAAATTTGAAGGTTTAAATATAAAATACAGGCCTGAACTGTTTCGAGAAAAGTACGGCCGTGGCTTTTTTGCTCGACTTGGCGAGGGCTCTGCTGTGCCTCCAGTTACGTATTCTAATTAGTAGGAAAAAGCCGAGAATTTCAAAGGTACCTATCACCCGTACAAAACTGAAATGAGGCGCTAGTTTTTTTTTTTTTGTATAGGTAAGTAAGACCCAAAATAGTTGGATAGGGAGTAACTAGGTACTAAAGTGACGACTAATAGCGAAGCGATATTTAGTACCGAAATCATAAATTGGAATAACGGCAAGAGAATGATGGTCAATATTTGAGGGTTGGTTACGAACAGCTTTCACTTACGGCAAGCAGGGCAGCTGGGTGGAGGATCATGGATGATGATAGGGCTAGGTGTTGTGGTGCTGCCGCCCAGTAGGTTGCTGACCCACTCGATGAAGCCCTTCTCTTTCTCCTGAGGCTCGATGCTTGCTGCCCGACAGCTCGTCACCCCGACGAGGCATACCAGCAGGATCGCCCAATTCATTGTAGTAAAGCTCTAAAAGAAATTATAAAATATGTAAATAGTCTGCAAGCCCGCACTTACCGTGGCTGGTAGTCGTTGTTCGTCCCCTCAAGCATGCGGCCGTCTTTTTCGCTTGTATTACTTCTTTGCAGAAGGATTGCCATTCCCCTCGCTCCGAAATATAGCTTGAACCAGGGCCCGGCGCGGGAGGTCGCCGCAGCCGTGCCGATCGCCTCCACGAGGACACGGCGCATATCTCCATCGTATGCTCTACCCTGTCCTCCGGGCGGTGCATAAAGGTAATACCTGAGCGTTTCTTCCGCCTGAATCCGGTTTAGGAAACTACTGAACTTACCATATCCGGTGAAGACACCGTGTTGCTTCTCCAGCCAGTTCTCAAAGAGAGGACTTATCGCAATGATTATGGCGTCCCCAACAGTAAAGATGGTTGACTAATTGACAAATATATTGCAAAGATAGTTTAAAAAACAATGCGCACTTTTAGACATACTTTAAGTTGCGAAAACCGTAATAAGCCCAATCCCAGAACTCAAATCCTTACCACAATTAAACAGGCGCCTTCTTTACAGTTCATTTCTTATTTTCGAGTATAATAATCAAGTTTCCAACGAGATTGCACTACTGATAACATTAACGGAGAATCAAGGACACGTCGTGACCCGGTCAAAAAACCCGCTGCGGGTTGCCGAGGTACCGCTAACTCATAAAATCAGCATCCATTAGCATTTATTTTGTTTTTTAATTCGATCGGGGACTAAGTCAAGGCGTTGAGGGACCCCAAGGGACTATACTGGGCCCTCTTTTAAATGGCAAGTTTGAATTTAACAAAGGATGTATGTACCGTTTACCGAGATTCTTCGTATCTCCGTTGAGGTCACGTAATGTATTCTGTTTGATGTAAAGAAAGTTTTTTCTTCCAATTTTGAATTTGTTTTTTAAAGTTGAAAGTGTTGCGCTTGCGAGAGTTTTGTTTTCTACAAACAGCTTAACATAAGGTGACGACCTCTGACGTTGGTGATTTTTCACCGCACATTGTAGCAAAAAGAACTACTTAAGTATAATAAGTCATAAGTAATGACATCAGGGGCGTAGCTACAGCATCAGTTATCGATGATACGGGGCCCTCGGCCTACATCTTCTACGGCCTGTGCAAATAATCTGTAGAGTCTGTCTAATAGGTTAAGCGACTTGGGTAATTATTAGAATTTAATGAAATCTGATGTAGTCAACGCGGGTTCAATAATCAAGGTTAGAGATAGAAGAAAAAGTACCTACCGAATATAAGTATTTTTTAAATGGTTAAATATTATACAAAATTCCCAAGTCGGTTGACTTATTAGACAGACTATAACTTCTACTCCATTATTCGTAAACTCTGATCCACTTTAAGTACTTACTTTTATATTCTATCATGTAATGTTAATTTAAAATGGTTAGTTTTAGTTAATTAGATTAATTATTTTATATGTAGTAGGTAGCACCTAATATGTTTATGGGGTATGCGGTGTTAACCTTAGGTAATGGTAGATGATAATGCTTTAAACAATTCTTGGATGGCTAACAAAAGAAAATAAAATTTTAAAAAATACTGGCCATATCCGTCGTGGCCTATCGAGACTCGAGACTCCGTCTCACTGCGTCTGTACTGCCAGTTCTGTGACAGTAGGACCTCATAATTATGTCAAAAGAAAAATAAACTAATCAGTTTTGATACAGGGCCTTTTGGACTAGCTGCAATTTGGGACAACACTTGTAGAGGTCCATCTGTGGATGGGTGACCATCCACTTTAAGCCGTTGGTCCCGGATGTCGTTTGAAGTTGACAGTTGTTAAAGATAATCAGAAGCAAATATCAGTCTATTGCAGAGATATCTGGTTACCCAGTCAGATAGGCAGTTGGTCTATGTAAAGTACTGGTACTCAGTTTTATCTGGTTTTACGACAACCTAGTTAGGAAAAGGCAGATCGATTTTGGTGATTTATGAAAATAGCTAATTTGCGACCAATTTTCGTTTAATTCCAATAGAAAATAATTTTAAGGTGCAACTACTTGGTAATTCGCTAGAAACCGTCTTACAACACACTTGAAACTGCTATAAATCATCTGTTGAATAGTAAGTGATAGAATAAAATTGAAATTTCCCGATTGGTATGCGCGCAGCGTGCGACTCCGCGGTTCCCGGGCCTCTCTAGCGAGTAGAGAGCCGTCGGTTTTCCTGCTCCCCGACTATTTCACGGAAATGAAAGTAATTTCGTCATGTATTTGTAGAAATGCCCTTTGTAGCTCCTATAACTAGTATTGTGCACGGTATCAAGTTAAAACTACATTAGACCGACGCACAAATGTAACACGCTTGATTTTTACGTAGAACGACGTCGCGTGGCGTGGATCAAGTGTAGCTCTACAAGTCTAGTTTCCATATAAAATGTATGGAGACCGACGCGCCCAGATCGGCGTATGTGGCACACGTGTGTGCAATGTAGGGAGCCACAGATTGCTTTACTTACCGATTTTGAGTGCTATGTATAATGAAGATGAACATGCTTTACCACAGCAACACTCATTACAGAGAACCTAATTCTGATTCTTTTAACACTAAAAATCAGGATCTTAGGTGTGATCAATAACTAAAGAAAGACGTGCAATCGAAAATAACTGTCTTTCTGTGAACGTTAATTTAAAATGCAGCAGTTGTCACAGACGAAACAGTTGTATGCAATTTGGATGGAATAGGAAAACTGTGCTACATGTCTGGAAATAGCGGTGAGATGTTATACACATTTTTTATATTCCTAATTTAAAAATAAATTTTTGTATGGGTACACACTGAAGATAATTATAATTTATTGGATAAAATCATAGGATCTCGCGTACCTTAATTGAGCTAAATGCGCCCTAGTTTAATCGATTCCGGTCTTGTCCTACAAAAAAAATCAGCAAATCAAAATTACTAACCGTTCGATTGTAAACACAGCACTGCACAACACGACCACGAATAAAAAATCAAGGTTAAAAATGAAATCGGAACTCACGAGGAGGCAACAGTTAGCAGTGCGTAAGGAGGAGGACGAATGGCGGCTGACGTTGCGCCCGCGCCGGTCGCACTACAGATCCGAGACAGCCAGAGCCCAGGCTGCCAACACTTTCTCCACTACGTTCCACTTAGTCCTGCCCACAGTATGATGGTCCTACACCCGCACAACCACTTATAAACAACCCAGTAACGTTGTCACAAATTCCATAAAGTAATTTTTATGGAATAATTATCTATAATGGTGTAATTAGAAGCATTAGCGAATCATGAGGGATCCTAATAGATGCCTACATGCGATAGTAAGTGATCTGCTTGTTATGATTGTTGCATATCTGTTTAGATGGAACGGTTATTTACAACAACGGTTTTTTTACTCAAAGCATTACATATTTTTTCACGTCTTTATACGTCGTATCATCAAAATTGAATGTCTCCTTCCGATGTAGGTGAAGCTAAGATGTCGCATTTTTGAGTAGTAGTTACATAACTGGGAAAATTTTGCCACGCTTTGAAGTCTTTGCCCTCACAGGATCAGCAGATAGCAAGATTTGATTAATCGAATCTGCAGACTCATTATACATCTTCATTTAGCTTAAAAACGAAAATTGGATAAGTAAGGAATTGGTTGATGTACCAAATATAATTTACTAGTAAAGATTAATTCTTTTTTATAGGTCAAATAGACAGAATTTTCTTTGACAACGTAAACCAAACAATGTAAAAATCTTTGAACGTAGGTGTGTGAGTAGGTACGACGATTTTTTAATATAGGTACTTTATATTTCTATAGTACCTAATTAAAATTGAAACTTATGTAGCTATAGATATGCAAATGAACTCTGATAAAGATTATGGTTACAAAATTGCTAATTGCATACGGGTTAATTCTATGGGGATCGGTTTAAAAGAAACTAACGGACGACTTATTTTCAATATAAGCAGTGCCGTGAGTTTTTGTATCGCAATCAATTGCTGTGACCTCTCTTGCTTTAAAGAAAACGCCAGGCTTTAGAAACTGAGTTGCTACAATGTACGCAAGATTTACCGTGACCCTAGAACCCTAAATGCAAATGACGGTACACAAAAAACATCTAAATTCAAATATTTTTACGAGTATTTCACATATGAATGGGCGCTAAATCGTCAGAAGGTAGTCTGTGCACGGTTCCAAATTGGTCATTTCCTACGTAGAAGAACCGTCAAGAAACTCCATGGTTACTCTGTTAAAAATACGGGTAGGTTTAGTCAGTAGGTAAAAGTCTGTCACGCTTTCTCGCTCCACCATAGAGCGGGAGAAGTCGTTGATTTCCCACTTCAAAAAAAAAAATGTTTTAAAATGAGGAGTTATCATGAAGTAAATTATCTTCGTATTCTAAAAAATCTTTTCCTTAGTTCAATACAAAACTAAGCTTTTACTAAGAATAGTTTTAGTAAAAGCTTAAGCCTAAGCCTAGGTTAAAGCTTAAGCTTAGGTTTTTGGAACGTTATTCGATATTTGATTGGCGTTCGGTTATTAAGTTAACTGATTACAGTAATCGTAATTTTTAACGCATATGTTAAAAATTAATTTGTTAGACCATTTATATGTTAATTTTCATACAAGAAACTAGTTTTGACACTAATCAGTAACTAATTTTTAGCCTATACCTAAAGATTATAAGACTGTCAACGATGAAATACTTGGAAGAGTTCGTTCAGCACCGCCATCTACCGGTCAACACGATAAAATATAACTTATGGCAAAACTGATCCATGATCAAGTTCAACAATATCAGTTTCAGATTTATTGTTTGACTTTTCAGGAGGCAAAGACAGGGTCTGTATAAAACGTCGATATGAGTCATCCGTCCAAATGATTAATCTTAGATAGTCAAGCCTAAACCTGACAGTTTAAATTCATAACAGCAGACTTCGATTCCAACCCTTTACAACAATTTTAGTTCTAGTGTTTGAAAGTTTATAAATATTCACTTTTGCTGAATAAAATCTACCTGTGCCTTTAGCCTTTTGCGTTTCAGGTCCCATACTCAAGTTCCTGCCGCCTTACTGGGCCCAGTAGAGGCCTTAGGATAGGGCGCAGTTCGGAGACCGCCCAGGGCGCCAGATTTAAAGGGGCGTCGTCGTGAGAGGATCCTGCAGTGTGGACTCGAGGTGGCTCTGCACAAGTTCGAGGCCATGTGCCCTCAGAACGCGTCACCATCGGGATCTAGATTACGGTAGGAGAGGTTTAACATCAGCATCGAGTTGATGATGAAAACTTGTGCTCGACGGCCTGTAGAACTTCGAGGAGCATTTCTGATGTCTGGCTTATGTGGGCCGAATCTGCTTTTAACACTTAACCACAAAACTTTGTCAGCTATTTAAAAGATCACATTTAGATGCAGCCTCAATAATATTACTTATAATATTACTTTGTTTGAGCCCAATGAAAAAAAGCCAATTTGCACTTGCAAAGGCGTCGGTGAAATTAAAAAAAATTTACAACATTAACCATGATTTAGGTACTTGTCTTCTTCTTCATAATCTGCTTCAACTTCCAGTCTTACTGTAAACCATTGTATATCATTCTTCAAGATTTTGTCAGATCATATATCTCTGTTGCTGTCCATTTTATTTTCAGGGTATCAGGGTTACTTACTTTTTTTACTTAAATGTTTCGTTATCTTCATATTTTAGTCAAATTAAAGTGGCTTTTACCTTTCTACCCGCTGAGCAGGCGCCACACCGCAGCAGATTGTAACTAGGCCAGACAGGTAGTTCGAGGCGAGACAACAATAAATTCAAGACTTGCTCCAACAAGATTCCGCAGTTTTGTATAGTTAACTTTTTCCTGTGGCACATTCCTTACAACTGCAACGGGAATCATGTCGAAGTAGCTGATGCAATATTTCTGCACATCGCGTGACCCTGTCCCGATAATATAAAGTTCCACCAAGTATATATCTTCCTTTCTATCCTGTTAATCTACAAATAGAAGAGAAAAAACACAACTATTTTTTTATTAGTAAGGGCTTAAATTAGAAAAGGTTTTGTTATTATTTAAGTAAAGTCTCAATAAATAATATTTATAAATGGTTAACTTATTAGCGTTTGGTTATATCCCAAAATGTCACCCAATTAACGGATATATATATATTTTTTTTGACGTGACAACGTCTTAAATTAGGTTGCGGCTGGGAGTCACTTATGAAAAAGTGTAACGCTCGGTAACGTTACGATGAGTCACCGAACGAGAGAGAGGCCCGCCGAATGCCTTGCGTCTCTCTCCCACTCAACTATTTTCATTCAATTCCTTGTTCCTATTGTGCAATTTAATTATATTCATATCAATAAATATTCTACCGAGAAAAAGACGTTGTCACGTAAAATCTTCGCCCGTAAAACCGACTTTACAGGCAACCATTTTTTTTGTAAAGGTTATTGATTATTATGAATGAATAAATAGCGATGAAAATGGAAAAACCATTGCGCTCAATATTTTCTAGTAGTAATTGTTATGAATGACTGATTTAATAATAATTTTAATGATTGATTTTATAATTATGAAATTACCAATTATGGCAAGTTTTTGTGGACTATTTTGGGACTTCGTTTTTTTAGGGGTGTATAACTCAAAAGGAAAAATCGGAACCCTTATAGGATCACTTTGTGGTCCGTCCGTCTGTCAGTCTGTCTGTCTGTCAAGACCCTTTATATCGAGAACAAGTGTGAACGAGTTGAAATTAAAACCATATACTCAAGTCTGCAGTCCCTTTAAACTGTGAAAAAAATCAAACTTACGAATAAAAAAGATACGGCCGTTTGTGACGCAAAAAAAACGTATATTTTGATACCTACTTTCAAAGATCGAAATTCATAGGATACTTCCTGTTGACCCAAACCCAGGTCATATAGCATAGGAATGTCGTCCCATACGTCACAAAAAAAAAATTGCAAATTCGGAAATTGTAGTTTGCACGGAACCCTCAGTGCGAGAGTCCGACTCGCACTTGCCCAGTTTTTTTTATTTTTTGACTTCACAAATATGATCACTAACGGGTACTGACCGAGCCCTATTTTTTTGTACTAATTAATAAATAGAGGTGCATAATTATGTAGTTTTAACCGAAATGTCTAGGCATTTAGTAAAGGTCCCAGAATAGATCCCTGAGGCACACCTCATTAAATCTGTGAAAACTAAAGTAGAATTTTAACATTGCCATGTCTTCCGTTATTTGAATGGAAAAACAACACGTAATGTGTTTCTTACCTCAATCGACCTCCTTAGTGATTTACTTTAGTGATCGATCGTGTTGAACAAGTTTGATTAAAAAAAAATGAATGTACAAAATATACTGATCGATTAACAATTGTCATGGGATAAAAATCATTATACATTTTTTTTTATTACTGATAGTCTCGCGTTTGACCACTATCTCACCTGATGATAAGCGATAATGAGACTGACGATGGAGTACGCTAGAAGTAGACTGTTCACTATTGACTTAAAAATTCCTAGGTTGTAGCTGCTCTATCAGGAAGCACAGAACCCGGCAGGGAATTCAACTCAGCCGTAGTTATTCCAGCCAGAATTCTAATGTAAAGCTTCACCCGAAGTCCTCCTGGATGCACCCTAAAGTAGCCTTCTGGAAATCTAAAATTCCTAATATGCTCTAAGTTTTCCTTTGGAAGCGTGTACCTAAGTACAGTAAGCTTTTAAGGGTTTCTCAATTGAGCATTTTGTTAACAATGTTGATAAGTTTTGAGTCTAATCAAAGCCTAGTTGCTAACTGAACACAATCTAATGGATATTAAAACATATTTTCGGATGTTCTGTGAATATTAACTAATATGGTTCTATTGGTAGGATAAAGTCTTACCAATAGAAGCATATAAGTTAATTCAAAATACTAAAACAATATCACACGTATCTAAGTAAAATCGTAGCTAAATCAACTC
This sequence comes from Mythimna albipuncta, assembly GCA_929112965.1. Taxonomy (NCBI): domain Eukaryota; kingdom Metazoa; phylum Arthropoda; class Insecta; order Lepidoptera; family Noctuidae; genus Mythimna; species Mythimna albipuncta. The sequence continues at coordinate 19,505,880 of OV815969.1, forward strand.
ATAATTTGTAACATAATAAAAAAATCTTTGTTTTTGTGATTTCGCGATAGCAAATTTATTTATTATTTTGTCCTATTTGCTATCCTTTCTAACCTCGTAATCAATAGGTAACATTCTGAAATATCGTCATCAGTTTATGTAACGAGAGCAATCATTAACGGTCCTATACGTAAGAATTTCTCCAAACATAAAGATATAAATAACGTGATCACCCTTAAAACTGTTGCAATTGAGAGAGGTTACAATGAAATCAAAAAGTGGAACATTACATGGTCAAAGAGTATGCAGGCCGATACCGGGCTTTAGCGGCCAATGTTGAGCCAAGTGTGTCAGTGCATAGGGTGTACTTTATTTCAGATATGGTGGCATCAATAAATATGATAAAGCTGTTGTTACCAATGGTTTTCATTCAACTGTAAAATCATGCTGCGAGAAACTTCGTTCGAGTTTCTTATTTTTATTTCTGTATTTATTTATCTCAGGACTTTGGGGTCCTGGACCTTTGGTTGGAAGACGTACGAATAGCCAAAGTTAACTCGCAAAGGTCCTTTAAACACTTTTCATGAAACGTGGTATCTAACAACCGACGATTATCCCTGTATGCGCTATGCTAGTGAACTCAAGAACAACCCCTGGTTGATGGGAACTATTAAGACATATTATAAGCGACGAACGCAAACTGCATAGTCGGCATACGGCATAGCACCTGTAGCTCCTAACGTGAGCCGGTGTGCCGCCCAGTCGAACATTTGAGTGTACATTTGCCACCTGCATCACGCCACAAGAGTGGAAGACATCGTGGAGCACGAGCGCCAAAATACGAAGTTCACACTGAAGTTACGTAGTAACTATTCAGTAATCTGTGACTGAAGGTACAGCTGTTGGAGCACAGATTACTGAATAGTTACACCGAAACGTCAATTTCAAGGCGTTCGTGGTGTGAGTCCCAATCACTTTTCTGCACCTCATGTTGTAGGAAGAATTTTGGCCGCAAAGCGTGGTGTTCCGTTGCTTCCGCGGACAGGTGCCACAGAACAGCACGAAGTGAACATAGCGCAATGTGAAGTGTTACTAACATAGTCCTAAGTCTTATTTACTAACGATAAATTGTATTTACTCTATATATGTTAGTCTATAAGGTGGGGTAGGCCAATACGCCTAATAATAAATTATTTATTATTATATTAATAAACAAAGATACATGACTATGTTTTGGAAGGCCTAAATGGACTGGTTACCAAAAACTATTTGGAGAAAAAGGCAGAGGCGACTTACATACTCAATTATTGTTTATTGCTAATCAATCGTCACTGGTGGCTTTTTTTCGGACGTTCTATAGAATTCAATATACCTAGTAACATAAAGATCACCATTTTCTTATTCAAAATGGAATTCGCAACATAATTTATGTTTCGTGATCAACAACGCATATTGACTGGCACCGGATACCCGAGTGCCTACTTGTGGATGCTAAGGGATTGCCATATTTTACAGGCAATCACTTGTACCCATTTTAAATAAAAAATAACGTAGTGAATAGAAGATGGATAGATAAATAGATACTCTTTATTGTAGGCCTTAAAAATTACAGTAGTAACGTCATCACGCTTAAATTTTTGTTTTCCATATGTTTGATAATAATATTCTTCGTTTTTTTTTTCGGTGACTGTGTGGACGAAATTCATTGCCTGTACGTTATACTGATCGGTTGTCGTTAGAAAAAAAAAATACTTCTCGTATTTATATTTGTATTTATTCGTTTGGCAATCATAGATTTCGACAATCTTGGTCAAAGTTTGTCTAGATTTACTTGGCAAGAAGACCAAAATAAAATAAATAATGATTTAGCGAAAACAAAAGAAAATGGACATTATAAAAAGCTACGTAAGAGAAAGTGTGTAATAGGTAAACTAATACGGCAAAAAGATAAGCATAACTCCATGACGAAATTGATTACGAACATAGACAAGAAAGTGATTTATACTTTCTTGAGACCAGAAGTAAATAAAAAAATACATCACGCAATAAAAAAACATTCAAGTAAATCCAATCTATCTTCCGATATAAAAGCAGAAGACATTTTAATTTAATAAATAATAAGGCTATGGATTTATTGATAAAATTAAGCAATCGTTGAACCCAAATCGCGAGAATTCTACAGATATTTACATTCGTTTTAGGAACTTTAAGAAAGTGAACTTTTACCTTCCCATAATAGGAAAAGCAGCATTAAAAACTACTTAAAATAAACTACCACTCCTTAAAATCTAATCTTAAAGCTCTCGCTTTCATTGAAATCTATACCAATATAATAAGCAGGTAAAGATTGCATTTTTTTTTCGTTTGTAGGTGGTAATCTCTGTAAGTACTGGTCCAATTGCTAAAAATTTTTCACCAATAGAAAGCTGCTTTATTCCTGAGTGACTTAAATAATATTTTATGTACGCGGGCGAAGCCGCGAGCAAAACGGAAATATCAATTCGACATGAAAATGAGTTGTTTAGCAATAGTAATTCGATGTGATGCAGTGAGTAGGCGTGCATCGTTATCTGCCACATACGGGTGGCCCGTCGCCTTGGCACCGTTACACACAATCTTCAGCCACGCGGCTCTTTCCATGAAATTAACCTTCAAAAACACTCCCAAGGTCACCCATGTTTGTCTAGACAAACTGCAGGCTCACCCTTTGATAAACATTTCCTAAAACAGGGACAATAAATAACCTAGATAACGAGATTCGAGGTTCAAGTATCAATGTTAAGTCAACTTTGGATTTTTTAGAAGGTTGCTTCTTCCACTATTTATTTATTAATTTTTTTACGTGGATTTACTTATCTTTTACAAGCAACATTGGGCAACGCTATTCTTGTGCGCGACTGCGACGCTCAGTTAATCCGCGATAATAAATTATAACAACGGTATTTACAAATGCTGGCATTAGGTACGCACAGGATAAATCATAATATAGCCTACAGTATTATTCCATGGCACACAAAGTAAACAAGAAAGTGAAAAGTTATTCCGGCGGCCACGGCGAAGCCGCACTGCCCCTGCATTCATGTTTGTTCCGAAATATCAAAAATTGCAAAACGTTCAAAATACACCGCTTTAATCCTGGCATTACGTAAAAAGTTGAGTAAGATTGTCCAAATATAAAAGAATTATATTGAACCTCTCGAGCCATCCGGCACAGGGTGAAATTAAATGCAAGTTGCGTAACGCGCAAGCTCGACTTTCTGCAAGGATATATGCGCACTACACGCGACCCACTCACGGACGACTTCGCGACATCCTTTCTATACACACAATACTCAAATACCAGGTTATTTTAAGACGCACTTCTTAAAAATATGCTAAACTAGACACGTAAGCATAACAAAGTTCACACACATGCATATGTATGATGAGAACTCCGAAGGCCTTTAAAAGAAAATATAATGTTACACTCTATGGATTCTTTTTGGATAAACAAAAACGCGTCTCAGCATCGTGATAACCGAGACCACATTAAAGAATCCGATGCGATAAATTAAACTAATTGAACGTGAAAGCGATCCCATTCATTATTATACATATGTACTCTTGTCTCATAAGGAATGCAACGGGACCCGTGTTCGTTTAAGGGCGCCCCTATTAATTAGTAACAAAATACAGCTTTACCGAGTAATAATATGACATAACTAATTACGGAACTTGATTTTCCGCTACCGGTCGCACGTGAATGGCAAGCCTTGTGTTGTATATGCATCTTTAAGAAGGGGGCTTGCCTCTCGGCCGTGCATGCCTGTGAGAGGCGATCGGATGATGAATACAAAGTCGCCACCACATTAATTTGAAGTAAATATTCGTTAATTCAACCGATCGACTTTATTTGTTACAATACCGATCATGATACTAATTAAAAGAGTAAACAAATTAGCTACTTTAATTTATGGAACTTATTCCTTATTCTATAAACTACATCAATAATATTGCATTAAATTTTATTAAAAAAGTGCAGCTTTACTTAGCGTCCAAAACGCATTGCATCATGCACAGTTTGAGGCGGAGTATACACAACCACAATATGCAAGTATGCACATAGCCATATATCTTCAAAAGTAGAACAGATTAGAAGAATCAATGACGGCCAATGCAACGGGTTGCTCAATCAGCTCATCGCTTCAAGGTCATTATCTAATCCGCTGGTCCTTCCACAATCCCCGCGGGCTCGTCGCGGTGGGGTGACGCGGCCGCCGTCACTCGCTCAGTCGCCGCGTTGCCGTGAACTTGGCCTGATCTGGTCTGTCACACTGGCCCCGAGGCCTTATCGGAGGCGCCGCCCACGGCCTATAATAGCTGGGCCGGCGTCTCCCCCTGACTATAGAGTGGGCTGTGACTCCGACAGACATGTTTCGCGTCCTCTGCTTCCTCGCCGCTGTCGCCGCAGCCGCTGCTTGCCGGCCCTGCAGTGAGTGTCACAACTATTATATTCAACATCAGGATTTGTTTCAGCTGCTTTCATTATTATTTTTGTGTTTAAGTGAAGTGCTTCTTAGATAAAATTTTTTGGAGTTTGACCAATATTTCCTGAAGTATTTTCACGAATCTGTATGCTAATTAAGATAGTGCTCTTTTTCTTATTAATATTAATTACCTACCTGAACAGTTTTGGTAAGTAAAATTAATTAAATTTCCAACTTCTGAGTGGTTTCATAACCTGCCATATCCATTCAGAAGTATTTGTTGTATTATGACAAGTGGATGAAGATATTCTTACACAAATTTTAATTTCTAATCTCTTATTCAATAGGCATTACTTCAGTTTTGGTTATGTCACAAAATAAGTGCTAATAGTTTGAAGTGCTTTTAGAGAGTGGACACTTACCGACGACGCTTATTGGCATATAAGCCTGTTGAGATAAAACCTTTGAGATATTTTCACAAGTATGTTAAGTGCCCCGGATGTGTAAAGAACGTCTTCGAAATGTTGAATTTATTGTCTGTTACCGATTAACAATTACTTACATCCGCGATTTTAGTGTTAAAGGCCCTCGGATACTCGAGCATACCGTTGAAATTGGTGCCAAGAAAAAAGGCCTTATCTTTATCGTATTTTTGATCGCGATTCGCGACCCAGTTCGACATAGTAAATTATGTTAATGCTGTACTTTAAAAAAATGTTACATACGGTGTAGTAAAATGTAACATGAATTCTAGTGCAACTATAACGCGATCATTTTAGCGCGAACGTTTGTTTACTAACATTGCGTTCTCTAATATGCAAATTCGAACATCATTGGACGGCGGCTTCTATTGAATTAAAATACGTTTTTATATTAATATTCAAAGTGAAATTATTCTTATGGTGCATTCCTAAGATATTACATCAACTTTTATACATTTCAAAAGAAAAAACGGAACGGGTTCTCAACGAAAAAAGAGACGTGAGTAAAAATCTGGAAAAGACAGAAAATAAATACAAATAATCAGTTTCATAAAAAAAAGATACGTCAAAAAAAAAAATACGTAAAACAAAAAGTGACAAATTCGAAAATAAAATTCAAATAATGTCATAGTTCAAAATCTGTTGGCTAAAGCAAGTCTAAGATGTCATTTGTGGTTTGCGTGGTCTGATTGAATAGTTAAGCAATTGTTATGAACGTAACATAACAATTGCTTAACTATTCAATTACTGCATCACATATCTTCAGTAAACAGGACTTGACCTGCTTGCAGAGGAAAATTACTAAGACAGGAAAAAAAATTGTCAAATCTATCTTTGGCTGCTTTATGTAATGCGGCAATAATACCATTACTTATTTAAGGTTAAATAATTACTAATTCGTAACGAGCGTAATTCTCCAAGAGCTGTTGATTAGATGACATATCAACTGAATAACACTACCCCGATGCTCGCATTAGAATCCGGTTATAAAATTGTTGAATCTAATCAGATCGAATGCCACTACCTATGCTAAAGTTGATGCCTTAATCCTCCTGTAGGCTTAGCGGTAACTTTTCTATTTCTTTATATTTTCAATTAAAAGTAAATTTAAGGATCTATACAATTAAATAGACCATGTATAATTCCAGATTATTTGAATTAATCGATATCGTCGTCTTGCTTCAGTTCTATTCTTCTCCGCTTAGATAAATCTTCAGAATTTCCATATATTCCAATCATGTTCTAACCAATCCATTTTCAACTTGTAGTTCTTCCCCCATATTACTCCTAACATCTTATAGCTTCGCTGCAATAAACGCACTCCGAGTTTGTCAACAACGTAGCTTAACGTTCTGACCTCGTATTCCAGCATGCGGGGTGGCCCGCGGTGCCCGAGTGGTTGGTGGAGAAGCTGTGAATCCTGGTGAGTTCCCCTGGCTAACGGCACTGAAGAGAGATGGCAAGGTCATCTGCGGAGCCACCGTTGTCGCCAGAGATCATTTCATCACCGCTGCCCATTGTGTGCATGGGTAAGTTACTTGAGTTCAGAAAAATCATATTGGACAAAGCATTTATTTAATTACCCACAAAAAACTCAGAAAAGAAAATTATGTATAAGTACAAAGAAGAAAATAAAGATACTGCTTATTCCCAAAAATTACAGTATCGTAATCACGGATATTTATGATTATAATAGTACGTGATTTGGTTGAATTTTCAGGGAAAGAGTTCGTTCCTATCTCTGTAAACAGTTTCGTAGATCGATGAACTTCTCACGACCAAGTAATCAAAGTTCTCAATATCAAGCTTAAAAATTCTCACTACATGTCTTTCTAATGAAAACTGGAGTCAATCGCAAAAATGTTGACTGGTATATTAAATTAAAATATTTGTTTATTTCCGAAACAAATTTGTCATAAAAACAATAAACTCTTCATTTTGTTTATCAATGTTAATTTCCTTAAAAAGACCTAAAACACTTGACTTCTAAACGAATTCGATACTTCACATGGCAAGTTTTCACGAGTCATACTCAGTTCTATCAGGTAAAGGTCCCATAACCTTGATCGGTACTATGACTTTGACCTCGTAACAAAATGTGCGTAACACCGTGGCTTATCATTCAAAACAACACTACTCGTAGTTCGGGGTCAACCGTGAGGTTGAAATGAACTCTTTGAAACTGTTAAATGGGTAATTATTCTAATTATGAGCAAAAAGCAAGTCATCAAGATCTTGAAATAGCTGTTATAGAAGTCGAAATAAAAAAAGTTGACCACGTGCCATTATACCTTACGAAGTATAATAAAGCTTTTGCAACGACCAAATATGTATACTATAAAATATACAACAGTAAAAGTTTCAATAATAACAGCTTTGACCTTGTCCAACTGAACACTCCCTAAACATGCAGCTTTATATTTATTAACATCTTAATTGCGACAGGAACGATCAGATGTCTCAACACCTTTTAAAGATCAATATGTAGATATTAAAATATCGTATTACTAAAACCAGAAGCTTAATCTGATATCAGCATTGACCTTTCTCATCGCCAAATCCTTACAAGGTGTTACAATAACACTGTATTTGTAAATTTTATACTCTCTAAATTTTTATTTAAAGATTTGATGTGATACAGTTGTTTTCACACGATGTTTGGAAATGAGAAAGTAATCGAAAAGTGGAAATCGAAAGTAGAAAACATTACAGAAAGGAACGTTGAAGTCAACTGTATTTGTGTATTTTTATTAAAACAATGCTGCATTTTTGTTGCTTGTAGTGATTGTACTCGGCTGTGAATTGAGTTTGTCTCGTCAAGAAATTTAGTATCAAGACTTATAGGTCTTGACTATATATTTTTTTAACTAGGATACCTCGTCTGGTTTCCTATAATGAGAACGCTCGTCTACGAAGTAGTTTTTTGTGCCATTTCTCCGATACCAAAATCGAGGTCGTATTCATTTGGTAACCTATACAACGCTCTAGTGTCTAGCCTACACTCATCATTACTGCCTCGGGAGACTCGATGATGGCCCACTAAATGATTTATTGACTCATGGCTTTCTATAATAACAATTTACATGTGCAAATCAAACTATTAGTCATACAACTGACATGAATATCTACTCGTAAGATAATAATGGTTTTATGGTTCCGTTGCTTTGGACATCTGCAAACAATAGTCTATGTAGGTAAGTTCTAATTGGTGAAAGTGTAATATTGACTTTAATAGAGACTTCAGCAAGTCATGTCATAAAAGAATTTATGGTGAGAGACGTGCGAGCACCTGTCGCCTGTCGGAAGTCATTGGGATGCTTAACAGTTCCATTCAATTCTTGATGAGGTCAAGCTTAATTATTGTGTGCTGGGATTTGATAAGTCTTGTCACCGTACGCACAATATGATCATTTTCGTCTAATGCTATTTTATATTTCCAACGGCACCTCAAAAGCTTTTCTCTAACCTAACTGTTAACGTGACTAACCCGAAAGAAACAGTCACTTTCATTGACCGTAAAAAGTAATTTAATTGGTGCCATCTTGATATGAATCATGAATGAAAGTATGTACCATAATTTTTAATTTTGACCTATCACCTCACCTCGTTCTCTTTGATAGATGCCAAAAGCGTAATGTTATATGCAGAAAAAAGCTTGGGAGAAATGTTTTCGAGTATCAAGTTCGATCCTTTTAAGTTACCGATATTCTTGCACAGGGGCAAGTGATTACATATATTGACTGCATTGCCAGTTACTAATAAGCAAAGGGTAAAGCAAGTACTACTGTTAAGCACGAACGATTTTGTTGGAAACCGGTACATGGGCGACGGAATGTCCCGTAAGGGGTCCGTAAGGAACATAATTAGGACCGAACTTGTTTCTTCCTGGATGTGCAAAATTATGTAAAGTACCGTTTGCAAATTGCGTAATTTGGGCTTATTTAACGTTTATTTCAAATAAAAACTAATTACTTGTGCAAGCATGGGCCTTAAGGTAGATATTTCCGTTATTCAAATGTTGTTTATAAATTCGTTTCAGGGATCAGAACCGTTCGTCATGTTTTATGACGAGCTCTGAGTAAGCTTTAGTATTCCTCGAATCACAGTTCACAGGTGAATGTCAATTAATTTGGCCAAATACCTTGTCCAAATCTTCTTTTCTTTTCAATATATTATTTATTAGAATTATATTGTTGATTGAGTCAGTTAGTACCTACTGAAACATTTTAGACGTTGGAAAAGACATTTATACTATACCTCGAATCTATACCATTCCTCGAATTTGGTATAGTCAGATTTGCTCTGATCTATCTTACCTACTAGATCACCAAAAATGAGAACAAGTATGAGCTATGCATATGTCACTCCGTATTATTGTAATAAATCTCTATTAGATTATAATTTCTTGATATATTATGATTATTTTGTATGTAATACATTCAAATTTATTAGTTGTCAACATAACTATGTCTTATTTTAAAAAAAAATAGTTTACGATTCCACACGATATTCTACAATTTTACAGCGTTTGCAATTTTCAGTTGACACATATAGGTATAGTCTTGGAAGCGTTATGCGCTTCCAAAACCATACAGAACCCTGAGAACCCTTTTTTAAAGTCGAAGAAACAGTTACACACGCAGAAGGCAATGCATTTAGTTAAGTTAAATCTTTTCACGGCCTTTGGTTTTAGTTATGTTTTAATTAATTCCGTGAAATCCAGATAACTGTTGAAATTAAAATCTGATAACAAGACGCGTGTGTATGTCCGTGTATGGGTCATGCATGTGTGTATGGTTCTGACCGTTGCCTCCTTTTGGGATATGTTTTATGGCTTCGCATTTGACCCTCAATACGTTCCTGCTTTCTTTACATTAAAAGAGGGGGCAATAAAGTACTGTTGCAACCGCTCAAATATTTTTATTTATGTCAATTTGTACCTTAAACATTTTTATTGCGAGTGCCACTTCTTACTTTCTTATTCGGTTTTCGACAATCGTAAAATTACTGAATTCGCTATATCGTCTCGTGGGTGTTAACTGTCAACATTTTTTACGAAACAAAACACTAGAATCGATTTTGTTCACTGCCAAGCCATTTCCTAACTACGGTTTGTTCAGTTCCCAATCTTACTAGATGCAGCTGGATGTCACAATATGACATGTAGCAAATGCCTATCTGACCTCCACAACCCAGCAATTGGAAGACACGATACCTTTATAGCTAGACTGGTGTCAAATTTCCTGGCTTCAGACCATTCGTAACGAAGATTACTAATGACAGTCAAAGATCTACAAATAATAGTCGAAACCAACGGCTTAAAATGTCTTCAATATTGAAGGCGGGCACCCATCCACCGGCTGACCTTGGCAAGCGTAGCTTAACCTTGAAGGTAGGACTGAAAAAAATTTGTCACTGTGCCTGAAACAAAAGGTCATATTAGCATGTTTTTTCTTTCACTTGCGAGGTCGCCACTCGCCACCCCTATACTTGTGAAGCATAATCAGCCTTTTAATGTTCCCACTGTTGGGACTCAGGCCTCCTCTCTAGGGATTATTTTTTTAATTATTTTTTTATGATGGGTTAAAATCATGCAATGACATCCCCCGCTCTTGGGCGGAGCGGGAGATAGTGTCAGACTCTTACTGACTAAAAGACCCACCCCGTTCCTTCTAGCCTTCATACAGGGGCTCGAGCACCCTTTCGGATAACCCTGGCCCCAGTAGGCTTCGACCCGGCTGGGTCCCTGCTGTTGCTGACAACTCCTTGATGCGCGCGGGATAGTATGGACTCTAGGGATAGTATGTCACATGTCTTCGAATATTTGGATTTATTACTTGAATTATTTCCTCACGATGTCACCATTTTGAGAGCAGTAATAATGACATAAATTATACAAAATAATGTGCATTACCTAAGTATTCCAATTTGATATCCATCCCAATTTCAGGACCCTAAAGACTAAGAACATAGGTAATATTCTTACAACACAAAGGAAAATTTTACCGCAATATTGATTTACATAACGAGTACAAAACATTGCCCTTAAAACTCCAAAACAATACAAAAGTGACCTTTAACGATACCGACACACTTTCTGTGGTTACATAAAGACCCTTTTATTAGCAAACTTACAAAATATTTACGCTGTAAACACATCCCCAGCTGACCCTGATTGGTGTTTAAAAGAAAAAACTTGTTAATTATTTTAAAGGCGGTTTTCTTTTAAAACACTTTTGAAATTAAGAATAAATATTTAAAAAAAGATGATTTAGTCTTCTTTTTTCATTTCCTGAAGAAGTAGCGGACAGTGACCGCTGCTATATAGGAAACTAGCTTTTGCCCGCAGCTTCGCCCGTGTACATAAAATAGAGCCTATGTCATTCAAACCAGACCAGTACTTTCAGAAATTACCTATCTTTACAATATTAGTGTTGATGTAGAATAGCCGTCAAAACGCTTGACACAAATATGAAATTGATCTCTAAGATTCGAAGATCTTCATCTCCCCTAATCGTTTCCCAACTTGCTTGGAGAGGGCTTCCAGTCTCCGCATGGAGCGACTGCCTAACAGACCAACCCAGTTACTGCGCAACACGTTATTTCTTGGATAGACTGAAGGTCAGACTTTCTGGCATCTAATCTAACTAGGTACCTGTAAAAACTGTCAAAGATCTAAGAATGGGCTTTCAGCGCTTTTGAAGGCGTCGGTAATCTACACTAATGTAATAAAGAGGTAAAGTTTGTTTTTATGTTTTTTGGTTTGTGGGAGGTAATCTTTGAATGTAATGGTCCGATTGCTAAAATTTTTTCACCGACAGAAAGCTGCTTTGTTCTTGAGTCAGGCTATATTTTATGTACGCGGGTGAAGCCGCAGGCAAAAGCTAGTATCCTAAATAAACTTAGAAAAGTACACATAAATTGAAAAATTCACATTGGAACCCGCAATTTCATGTCTGAGAGGCGGGTGCCTTGGGCACTTGGGCCGTCACGATACTGACACAATTATAGGACTTCGATCTATAAAATTCGAACATGAATAAATTAAACTTGGACATCGGGTGGCATCTTTCTGATTTTTTTTTACCCCAAAACTGTATCAGGCCTCCGTCACTCCATGTACTTGCGCGCTATAAGTGCCTACCGCCCAGCCGAGCTTACGTAGTAACTATTCAGTAATCTGTGCTTTGGCTCTTTAGAATATACTCATATATTAAAAATATAAAAGTACATCTATAGAAGCCTTGCACATTTAATCGAGATTCTAAATGACGACAACTTTTCTCAAAAACTTCCTGGAACCAGTTTTATGAAATATTCGAGTAAATCACGGAATTACCGAATGCCAACAGAGTTTTCAGGCATTCTTTATCTTCTTTCGTGTTGCCTCTTCTTTTATCGTGGGATAATCATCTAACCCCGCTCTTGGCCTCAGCGGGAGATAGTGTCGGACTCTTACTGACTAAACACCCACCCCATTCCTTCAAGCCTTCATACCGGGGCTCGAGCTATCTCATACCGGGGCTCGAGTTATCTCATACCGGGGCTCGAGCTATCTCATACCGGAGCTCGAGCTATCTCGTGTTGCCTCTTCATCAAACATAGCGTTGTTTTGCGTTAGATGATGCAACAAGCTTTTAAACCATGCTCGACGTTGACGTTAGGCGAGTGGAAAAGGACCCTTAAGAGGGATATCTTAACCATGAGATCATAACACAGACCCAAATACTTACAACTATAAAATCTATTATAGTATCGTAATCAAATCAAAATAAATATACGAGTACCGAGATTTACATAATGTAACCTAGCATACTTAAAGGATCTGTGATTTACTGCCGGCCACGACCTGAAACATTTGTATGAGAGTATAGAGGCCAATGTTAGACGATGACGGAGTTACCTTGACGTTGCAAAGCCTACGTATAGGCCAAGAGATTTATGACCAGCACTTTGTCAGTGTAGGTTATAAATGCATGCAAACTTCAACATCTCATGGAAAGAAACGCGGTTTTCTCTCTGCAGTACCATACTAAAATTTTATCAAATTTGGTTCAGGGTCTTAAAAACCACATTCGGATCTTCAGGAGCTCTCATGAGTCAGAAAAACTTATTGAATTAACCAAATGATGTAAAGCTTAATTTTTATTTAATTTTTGTCTTTTTTGATTTCTTTTTCTTTATTTTAAAAAAAATGCACTATCCCAGAAGACATAATATTATGCTCCCAACAGAATAGGATAATAATACTATATCAGACTGCACAAATAAAACGGTGGACCGCCGACTACCCAAGATACGGGCAGTGCTCAGTTTGGGAGTCGTTGACTCACTTTTTGGAACTTACCAATGTTATATGATGTTATCTAGTAGCTATGTTTTTGTGTACTTTTTGGGAGAAAAAAAAAACTGTCTAGGCTTCGCCCGCGTATATAAAACATAGCCTATTATCACTCAGGAATAGAACCGCTTTCTATTGATGAAAAATGTTTAACCATCGGACCAGTACTTTCAGAAATTACCTCCTACAAACAAAAAAAAAACTTTACCTCTTTTTGACATTAGAGTAAGTAGATGTCGTGGCCAGATCTTCAGGCCTGCCAACCTAGATAAATATTGTCTATAACCAAATATCATCATAATATATTGGAAATATGCTCCAACTGCAAATGAACGTGGTATTACGTTTGTATGGAAATTCATCCGTCGCCGGCCCCTTAACAGTTCAATTTAGGTTGTCAAATGGATCGCGTTAAGAGCTCGTGGTAGCCTCTTGCCTGTTTTTGGTCAAAGAGTCCAAGTTGAACGGCCATGCTGAAAATATTATGGATTTTTTTTGGTAAGATGTCATCGCTCCCTTACAAGGTAAAATATTCAGCTTTCAATAAACGCAAAGGGAAAGATAAAGGTTTGTCGAAAGTTACTCATATTTAACGGTTTTCTAATTAGGTTTTTTTCAGAAATAAATTTAGTGACATGCTGTTACTAAGTTAACTTAAAATTTTCCTTGATTCCTAAACTTTATTGGCTGAAAAAAACCAAAAGCTATACAATTTTAAATCATGATTGTTTTAATAAAAACAGTTAATTTCATAGCTCATCAATATAATATTACCTACTTAGTTCTAGGCTAGTTTCGTTGCCTAGATAGACTATCTCCTTTTTTTGGTACCTACTCTTATTTTCCTTAAAAGTAAAATTGATAATTTCGAGAATTTGATTCTTCACTGCCATGCCGAAGAACTAGAAGGGGTATAAACTTTACTGGCGTCCACCTGTGGACCACCTGAGTGCTTGACACATGACGTCCAACCGTGGATCATCTGCCGTTAACAAGTGGACACCGGACGACAAGGAGAGTCGGATGTCTGGTGGCTCTAATGAGACTTTAATCGTAATAATATATGATTCATATAATTTATCAAACAGAGAAAGCTACATTGAAAACTGAAGCTGTAGTTTTTTTTTTTTTTAGTTTATGCTTTTTTTTTACTAACTCATATTTGAGCAAAACAGAGTATGAGGTATACAGCTGTAAGGTTACATCACTCCAATGAGGTGAAGGTCGCGTCGGATGCGCTCGCGATCCTTTTGTCCTCTCCAATAGCCACGTAGTGTCACGGATCGATTGTTTCACATCATTTAACGATGTGTGCTGAATTTTAATCGATACATTAACGAGAGATCGATAAATGAATATATGTTAAGCCAAGCGTGAAGCTGTAGGTACAAATATAAAGATAATATCGTACATTTATTGCCAATAAACGTCGAATTAAGTACTAGGTACTTACTTTGGTAAAATAAATATTTTCTTTATAATGTTATACTTAATAACTGTATATCGAGCGTGTTGGTACAGTTAGCAGCAAACGATTATTGGATTTGAATAAAGTTGGTTTAATACACTGTTGGGCTGTAATTTTATTTTGATGTCCGTCCCATAAATTATGCTGTCTACCTTCTAATCTAAATCAATGCCCTTTCATTTAAGTATGTAACGGTAATGTTATTATGAGTGCGCAAAATGTGCGCAACTTATGGCCAGATTAATCGACTGTCAAAATGTCGTCTTTGTGGTCAATTTTGTGCCTATTGAACAGCCCAAGTACCGTACCGTTTGAAAGAACATCGAAAGGTACTTCTGTATGTCTCTATTGAACTATCAGCAATTTGATTATTGTCAGACAATTATGTCGGCACCTTTTTTGGAGTGGGAAATTATCAAATAACGTCTCCCTACTCTGGATGGAACGTAAGGGAGTGTCTTAGTTTTATGCTAGAACTGCACACACGTGTGCCACAGACGCAGATCGGGGCACGTCGGTCTCCATACATTTTATATGGAAACTAGACTTGTTGAGCTACACTTGATACAAGCCACACGACGTCGTTCTACTTAAAAATCAGGCGTGGTCCTCAAATGTGCGTCGGTCTAATGTAGTTCTAGCTTTACTGACTAAAATCCAACAGTGTCAGCTGGTCTTTGCGTTACAAAGCCGCGGTGAGTCGTTTCGAACAAATTTTGTAACCACCTCCATTGGATTTCTAACGCCTTTTTCTCCTTTTTTCCAGGATTGAAGCATCTCGTCTCTCAGTCCTCGTAGGTGAATATGACGTGAACGACACAAGGTCTGACGGATACGAAGTGATCCACGTGGTACAGCATCCAGACTTTAACCGATACACTTATGACTATGACATCGCAGTTCTAAGACTAGCTGATCCGCTACCTGATAATCTGTTTAGACCTGCCTGTTTACCCGGTAAGATATGAACCAAAGAGACCTTAATCTGTATGTAACTTTTTCAATCAGACGTCTAAAACATAAAGCCTGGCTGAAATGTTAGAAAAAAAATAATAGCATGTCATTAGATAAAAAAAAAATATAATTTATATTTTCCTTTTTTTTCTTTATTTGCAATTGCCAGTACCATTTTTTTTACCTGTATATTAAAACCTTTATATAGACGTAAAGTCTGGTTGAAACGTTAGAAAAAAACACAAAAAAAAAGTAATGGTTATTAAATAAAAAAAAGCAAAATTTTCTTTTTCCTTTTTTTTTGATATTTTAAATAGCCAGTACGTACCATTTTTTATTTTACCTCTGTAGCAAAACCTTTTTAAAAACCTAAAGCCTGGTTGAATCGTCAAAAAAAAAAAAATAATGGCATGTCATTAATTAAATAAAAAAAAGTAAAATTTTCTTTTTCCTTTTTTTTATTTTTTAAATAACCAGTACCATTTTTTTATTTTACTTCTTTAGCAAAACCTTTTTAAAACCAGCCTGGTTGAAATGTCACGAAAAAATAATTTATTAAACTAACTAAACTTTAAAAAAGTCGAAGTATTTCCCTGCAAAAGACTTCAACGACAATTTTTTGCAGTTTCAATTTTTAAAACCATTTTAAAATTCTAGATGCTGAAGACTTAGATGGTCTTGAAGGAGAAGAAGCCATAGTCACCGGTTGGGGCAGTACTGTTGAGAAGGGGCCTGCTTCCAACATCCCGATGAAAGTAAGGAAGTGAGTGCGTGATCTGAATGTGATACGATGTCACGGACGTCATAACCAGCATTACAATGTAACTGCACTTATGATGAAAATGTAATTAGTCTGTAATAATTTCACGACTTTAAATGGATCCTGTCTCATTCAGATTGCGTACGTATGTATTGTAAGGTCGTTGTTTATTAATTTTATTGTAACTACCCTATCCATCCTTGCCGTGGAAGCACCTCAAATACCTAATATAATTAAGAAACGTCACTTTAAACAATAAAGTAACAAAAACCTACTTGAGTTGCGATGGAAGCTTAATTTAAAGCTTTTTAATGACTTGAAAATATTTAATGATTTTCCAGTCTGCCGTGCGAATCTGGGCCCAAGAAGAGTGTTCGGGAGCCGGCTATGGTCGCAGGAAGGTGACGCCGCGCATGCTCTGCGCAAACGCACCTGACCGGGACGCGTGTACCGGGGACTCTGGCGGGCCCCTGCTAGTGTCGCAACCCTACTTCACTCTTGTCGGTGAGTTATTATTTTCTACTGTGCTTTATTTTAACCCCTCTTCGTAATCATGCTCTGTGGAAGTAGTTTGTTAAAACGATATCTATTAATGTGTTCGCCACCGCCACTCACAGTTATGAATAAACGATAATATTCACTTATGTTATAAACAAATAGAACGCGACCTCAAAAAAGTATAGAAAATATGCGGTACAGAGTGTAAAATCCCGCAAACTCCATTAAAAAATGAGACGCAACTGGCACCGACCAGACGGGTGTCGTGTCTGGTCTGATCAACTGCCGAAAGCTATATTTTTCGGACTTGTACGAGTTCAAATCGCGCGGTGAATTTTGATAACGGTAAGTAGATAATTATGTAGGTAGAATTTGTGTGACGTCAAGCCTTTAGTTCGTATGTTGCAGGATAGATGCCACCACAAAAGTTCGGAAATGACTATGCAGATTGAATGGCGTTACTAGCTTATGTTAACACAACGTAACAACAATAAAAGTTGAACTGCTCTTTTTTTTACAGGTATCGTATCATGGGGACGAGGATGTGCAAGACCTGGATACCCCGGCGTGTACGCTCGCGTAGGTCGCTTCCTGCCATGGCTTCGTGTAGCTCTTCGTCATGCCTGCACTTGCCAACCTCCAGCTTATGGTTGAGATTCCAGACAGACTGACTGACGTATTTTGCAGAACCTGTAAATAGTAATTTGTAAACATGGCCAGTTTATTATGACTACGGATTCAAATACATTCTAATGATGACTGTTGAAAGTATGGAATAAGTGGCGATCTCATACTTTTTTTGTAGGTATTATAAAGTTACATGAACTTTTGCTATTTCAAAGATGTAAAGGTTAAAAAATCTGCTTCAGGATGGAATTTTACTGATTCAGATTTTAGTTAATCTAACCACGAAATCAGTATTTGAGATTCAGATTCAGATTCGTTTATTCATTGTATTCGTTTATTCATTGAGCAATTCATCTTTATTTACCTTCATGGTTACGTTAGAGATTAACGTATTGTTTAATAACTTCTGGGACTAAGGCCGCCTTAAACGTTATTTATGGATAGATATGATTTCATTTATAGTTTTCGTTTTATAATTTTACAGAGTAACGGCATAAGCATAAACGTTGTTCAACAATTAAAAAAATATATTAAGTAGTTGTTTCGAACAGGTGTTACAATACCGACGATGATTGAGTACCCAATCAGACTTGTGCAAACATCAGTATTATATTAGATAATATTATGTAGGTTTAATTTTAGGTATCTAATAACCATTATGGCTGTGATTACTTTAAGATCTTAATTATTTTAACTACCTAACTGTATTTATGAAATAAGCAAAGTGCAAAAATATTTCACCTTTTATACAAAAAGTGAGAACATCTATTTAATAAAATCGGTCGTATGTTATTTTGTTGACTACTTATTTACCATATCCCCCTACTTAGACAACCCATAATTTTAATTTAAAAAAAAAGGTCAAAGGTTTATATCACTAGAGTCCGTCTAATGAAAGCGTGACCTGAGAAAAGGAGGTTACAACCAAAAATTTTGAATGTGGTATTATTGAAATAGTAGGAGAAAAAAGTTTTGATACTAGAGTATTTTTTGTATTTAAGACAATTTTAGAATAGTTGTACAAGAACTTAAATCCTAGTCAAAAACATGTGTGTAGACTTAATTATTTGGTGGGTGTATGGTAAATGTCAATAACACACAAAATGTTAGATAGTATTCCAAATTATTTTATTACTAGCTTTTGCCCGCGACTTCGTTCGCGTGGAATAGTGACTTCCGGCAGATAGTACTGAATTGATGCCGACTCTTGACCAATAGATGGCGCTGTATGTCCGGAATAAATTTTATTTTTTATATTATTTTTTATTTTATTGTTTGTGATAAAAACTATCCTATGTCATTTCTCAAGTTCCAAACTATGCCTGTACCAAATTTCACACAAATCGGTCCAGTAGTTTAGGCGTGAAGCAAAGACAGACAGACAGAGTTACTTTCGCATTTATAATATTAGTTTGGAAGTTTGGATAACTGATCTCTCAAAAGTCGCTTTATAATATTTAAATAATATTCTTTATTTTCCATTTGGCGTTCTGGCAAGAATACCAAGTGCACAACACCGTGATAGTCAAATAAATAGTCAACATGATTTCAACTTCATCACGTCTCGCCAACACTATTAATGTGTTTCAAGATAGTTGGGTTGGAATCGATTCGTTTTAGCCTAGAGAAAATTCAGATCTTTTGGGATTAGTCAAGTGGGAACATGTTTTATACTCCAGTGATTGTTTCAAATGATACGGGTCGACTCATGAGACACAAAAAGTTTAGCAGCTGCTGCAGCAGCATCTCTCTCAAACTTGAACTAGGATTTTCGCGATTTTAACTTTAGTTGCAGACTTTTATGCACTACCAGACAGAGTGAGGCAAATCTTTCATTACATCTCAACTGCTTTTGAACGCATTCTACCACTCAGTAGCGTGTGTTTTTGATTAAGTCGATTTACCAAAAGCCTTCGTTGTTTGATGTTTTTGTCCATTATGAAATTCGCAATATATAAGATTATCTAAAAATATAAGAAAAAAAAATATCATTATATCCTTAATATATCTAATAATATTAGTCGACAAGGATCAAGATTATAACGTCATACTAACTTAAAAATCAAAAATCGTATGTAAACAATGTTGGTTTTCATTGAAAACACCTTCTTTCTCTTCTTGTTTTCGTTTGAACTTATTAACCATAGTGTGTAGCAGTTTTTGCACGTTACTGTTTGTTGTTTTTCCCACAATTAAGCAATTATTCTTGAAAAATAAATATCAATTTCCAAAAACTGACAATTACAACCATAGACTTTGACGTGATTTTTTTTGGCAAAACAATGTTGCCAATTTAATTAAAAAAAAAAACTCCAGGTTACGCTTTCAGTAGACGCACTCTAGTAACACTGTAAGACAAGAAGACGATCACTGATATTTTTTTATATCAGTGATATATTTGTGACACCAATAAATGAGAGACAACCAAAAGTTTAATAGTTAAACTAATTAAATTGAAAGGAAGAAAGAAGGTTCATTAAATAATATTAAAATTAGAGTTTATAGATAAAAAATAACACAATTAAATGAAACGTTACCGTAATATTATTATAGTGCCCTGTGAACGCACCTCACTCTGTAGTCGATGGCTCAGCTCCCGCGAAAATTTGACATTTGACGTTTCAGACGCTTTGTCAGCTGATAAACGATCTCTCTAAGAATTTATTAGAAAATTATCTCAATATCTGTATGAAATTAGTATAAATAAACTGTAAGACGTTACACTAAATAAATATTGCTACTAAAATGAACTTTTCAGACAATGAGGCCGTGAGTATAAGCTGTTTTTCATGTTGTAAAATGACTCGACAATGTGACTTGTAATTATACATTGCTTGTCTTCTTTCTGTGCGATATATGTGCTTTATATAGTAATGAACGTACAAATGACTTTAAGCTGGAGGTCATTGTCTTACTGTAGTTGGAATTACCGTATGTTTTAGGACGATACTTCAAGTGTTGAAAGTACCTCGAACACCGATAATACTTCACGTAGCGAAACTCCAACAAACTCGCGAGTGAAGAAACGAAGACGAGGCAAGAAAAAGAATACGAAACAAGTGAAACCGCCTTATAAATTCAAGTAAGTAAACACTAAAAACTATGGCAAACAATGATTATACAACAAGCCATTGTGCGGTGGTGTACTAACCAGAGTAAATCCACAGCTGCAGCGCAAAAGAAGACCATGGCCAGCCATTATTTGGTTGCCAGTTTAACCACCACTTGGGAGAAGGGCAACCACAGGTGTTTGCAGTGGTTGGCAGCAATAGAGTATCCATATATGAGTGTCCCGACTCTGGAGGTTTCAAGTTTCTACAGTGCTATGCTGATCCTGACGTAAGAGGAAAACAGATTTTTTATTTTACTAATATGTTTATGGGTTATGTGGAAGAACTTAACCTTTCAAATACCATCAATTAGAGACACAATAGTAAGCAGCACGAATGCCGGCATTCGCTTGGGGTTTTATGAATTAATGTTGTCTTTGAAACACCTAACTGAAACAAAATAATGAGTTAGTCTACAGTGTGCAGCATACAGTGTTATCTTATAGTGACCCTGCTTTACTTTGCTATTTCTATTTGCAGTATTTTCAATTTGTTTTATTTCAAAGCAAATGTGTCAAAATTAAAGACTCATGAAACATTTCAGCATTGTGTGACCACAATGGAAATGTATTATTATTACTTATTAAATAAAAATTCTGTTGAATTTTTGCCACACTTCTTCCCACATAAAACACTGGGATGACATGTCTATTTCTGTCAGTTCAAAAAATGCTAATTCTCGTTTAAACTCAAATAAATTACTTCTGACATTAGTCTCACATATTATATCTCCATACAGGTTGAAGAAACATTCTACACATGTGCCTGGTCATATGAAGAGGAGAGCAACCTCCCTCTGCTAGCAGTGGCAGGGTCTCGTGGTGTCGTGCGCATCTTCCAACCCTCGACGCAAACCTGCATCAAGCACTACATAGGGCATGGTCATGCCATCAATGAGGTCAAATTCCATCCAAGGGATCCAAACCTACTCCTCTCAGCCAGCAAAGACCATGCATTGAGACTCTGGAATATCATGACAGATGTCTGCATTGCTATCTTTGGAGGTGTGGAAGGTCATAGGGATGAAGTACTTAGCGCTGACTTCGATCTCAAAGGCGAAAGGATCATGTCGTGTGGCATGGACCACTCCCTCAAGTTGTGGCGGCTCGACAAGCCATCCATGCATGAAGCTATTAAACAGAGCTACAGCTTTAATCCTCATAGAGCTTTGAGGCCTTTCAATTCATTAAAGGAACACTTTCCTGACTTTTCAACAAGAGATATTCATAGGAATTACGTGGATTGTGTAAGGTGGATGGGTGATCTCATTTTGTCTAAGGTAACTAAGGATACCTCCACTGATTTATTGCTTGAATTTTCTACACATAAAATTATTGTTTATATTTTTTTTTCTCCAGTCATGCGAGAACGCTATCATCTGCTGGAAGCCAGGTCGTCTCGAGGACCCAGAGCTACGTCCCGGCGACAACTCAGTCACCATTGTACATCGGTTTGACTACAAGGAGTGTGAGATATGGTTTATACGATTTGCAGTGGACTATAGCCAAAGGGTGAGGGCTCTTTCATTTTCTGTCAAATGGTTTCTTCTTTAATCTTTGAATAAACATGCCAAATGTTAACATTATATTATAACATTAACACCACATCAGGAAATCATTCTATATTAAATTAGGCATTACCCCTTTAAACTTGTCATGGCATTTGAGCAAGAATATTTGACTGATTCTCCTTAGCATATGCCTCTTTATTCAGTTAGAGAACTGTTTCCCTTCCAGGTGATAGCGCTAGGCAATCAATGTGGCAAGACGATGGTATGGGAGCTTGGCAACGTGGCGGGTGGTTCGCGAGTGTCGCAGCTGGTGCATCCGAGATGCGTAGCAGCAGTCAGACAGGTATCATTTTTTTTTTTCAGTCGATAAGGTCGCAAGTCTGGGATGACGGCGGAGCGTCGCATTTCCCACTCAGTTCAAACAGAAGCTGCTCGCTTGGCGATGTCTGTTGTTTGTTTGGAGTTACCGTGAACTTGGGACGCAAAGGAAAACGGAGCACAGATGGGTTTTTAATCACTAACGAATTCGGGTTTCCCTTTCGGAAGCGAACCCATAGCTCCAGTATGCTTCGGCCTTGCTGGACCCCTACGGTTTTGCTGATTTCTCTTTGAAGTACACTTAATATACTACGCGCTGTCGCTGACATTCCCTTTCGCTCTAGCTACAGACGGAGAAGTCTGTAAACGCTGTTTGCATAGATGTCTATTTAGGAACTTGTATCGAGGTCACCAGCAGGCTAATTGTAATTCTTTTACTCAGGTAACGCTGTCCCGCAACGGCAAGATCCTGTTGACTTGCTGCGACGACGGCACCATCTGGCGGTGGGACCGGGTCACCAGTACTAGTAACATTTGATCAAAAACACGTAATCAAGCAACGTCTGTGATTACGGAATCTAAATGAAGTGCATGTATGTGCAAATGGACTATCAAATTTAATATAATCTAGAATAATATGAATTGTAATTGTATGTTCTTTTGTTTGCTTATTAGGATGATATATTTTGATACAACGTGATGATCACAATAAAACAAGACTGGCATTAGTCAATTTTAACTTTTGTATCATTTGGGAACTGAGTGTGGAATGAAACGAAAAAGTTTTATGAAAAATTTTATTTCATGACCAACAAATTACTTCTACTTTATTTAACAAAATGAATCACAGGGGCCAAGGTGTTATCTCGTGTTCACTACTCGCAGTTAATGACACATACAAGGTTGCACTACCTAACCACGGTGAGTCCTAAATATAAGTAATCCATTATCACCTAAGTCTAGACACCGATACACGACCCTACGTCCTCTACGTACCGAATTAAACATTATCATCAGTAGTACCTAATAACTAACACTAGACTAACATCCATGACTGCATAATTGAATTTTAGTCAACTTCCATTTAATTCAGTCTTTAAAATTTTACAATTAAAACGAGCACTAAAGACTGTAGAAACAATAACCAATGTACAAAATTTTTAACATCATTAATCGTTTGAGATCATCAAATTACAAAAGTTTTGAGTTTATATTTTTTATTTATTTTATTTTTTTATCATGTATTATAATTATATAGATAACTGGAATACAAATCACGGAACTACAATTATCTAAAATAATGAAACGGTACAAAAATAATATAGGTATCTACAGTAAGCGTGGTACAAAACATCAGTCACAACAGAGACATTGAGCTAAGACGATACGAAGTACAGTCACACACGCCAATCATAAGAACAACGAACACAGTACCAAATGTACCGACTCCATACTTTACGACAAAGGTATACAACAACACATAAAAATATTTAGCAAAGGGATAGTCATGGGATAGTACGAAGTAGGAATACACTACGTGAGTATCATAAAACTTATATCGAAGTAGGATTAAATAGAACACAATGCTAATAGTCAATAAGTATACGACTACCGACGATTGAGACGAAACAATGACGAACTCTAACAAATATCAACAACTAACAAAAGTACGTACATACTCTTCAACTTCGTAAAGGCACGTAACTACATATAAACAAACCATTCAAAACAATGGTTAACATGTGTGTTACATTATTGTTTTAACTTGAAGGTATTAATGTCATTAATTTTAATAACGCTTGACTTTCTGTGATTGTTCAAAGTTACAAATGGTTGTCGCTTACATGTTACGTAGGCACGAATAAAATGTATAGTTACTCAGTCGGAAACATCGTTAATTTATCTCAGCGTAAGCTTTTCAGGCTAATTAGGCGCATAGATTAATAAATAAATGGAGATCAATGACCAGGCCACAATTGATCAGCTTGATAAACAGCGATCCAATGTTTCACATCGCCTGAGCTTGCTAGCTCATATAACTAAGTCTAATACGCCTTGTCTAGTCTACTTCAAAAGTAGGTACTTATTCGAATCCAGACATCGGTTGACAGCGACGCCGGCAAATGTGACAACATTCCAGCGAATGCGTTAAACATTTACCACTTGAACTTGTAAGTAGTTCATTTACTTAAACCTCCGTGACTTTTGACTTAACACATAATTCTATTAGTGTTAACGCAAAATAATTTCAAGGTATAATATCCGCGTAATGCGATAAGAAATAGTGACGACTATTGCTTCCGTCATTAGGTCAGGAATGCTTTCTTATGCAACGCAGGACGAATCGGCATATCGCGTTATCGTCATTAAGTAACATGTGAACGACACCAAACAATCGATATCAAAGACGTAATACAACAATCTGCGTCAATCGTGAGTACATGGAAGAAATTAAACGACAAACCTTTTTATTATTAGACTTATCGATTCTCTTTTGAAACGTCTTTGTATTGGTCTGTTATCGATTTTAACGAGTAGCCTTGCTAGTTCAAAGAATCGTATTCATAGGCGAGGTAGCCTCCGAATAGACAGTAATAACAAGCATTTATTTTCTTACATGTACTCACTATGACATAACAACAGATGATCAGCTGTTCCTTCGATCGACAACTAAGCTCACAATCTTGAATCCATATAAAATGTAACGCATCTGTAAAACATCCGAAAACGGACAATGTGACACTAACCACTACTCTACGAGGTTTACATAATTTATTATGATAATTCATAAAGTGCTACGATATTATTATGAATTAACACTACATTGGGGCGGTTGTAATACTTACATTAAGTATATGTATAGGGAAACGTGAGAATTAAACTTAAGTGTTTGATAAAGACGAATAGATAAGATTGAAATTTTTTTATAATAACAATGTAGATTGAGATTTTCTTCGCTCTATTTACTGAACAGCCTTAGACCAAGGACTGTACTAACACTATTAAATATTTTTTTAGAAGGTTTGCTAGGAAATGACTCTCAATGAGCAATATCCCTTAGTTTAGCTGTCCAATAAATATTTACCAAACATCTTTCATATTCCATATCTCCTCTTTACGATTCCCCATACTATGTCCTACTGTTGCATATAGCATGCAAAATACCCTTTCATAAGCGATTTAGCATCGATCAACTACATTTCGGCATGATAGCCTTTATAGTAATAAATAATTACTGTTATTTCTAAGTATATAATTTACCCTGACTATAATATTTGACTAGATTCTTCTTTGAGATCGAGTAATAAGTTATAAATTCGGAAGCCATTCCCGAGGACCTTTAAAGGTATGAAAGAAAGTTTATTTCGCCAATGCATGAGCACTTTAAATAATTATATTATCAGATTCTATATTATTATTGTCATCGAAGAATTAAAAAAATAACAATAGTTTTAATTAATTTAAATTGCATTTAATAACTATTGATATATTTTATCTATAAGTAGGTAAGTATCTATTAATTTTTGCCTTTCCTTCACACTTTTAAATGGTCCTTTACCTACTCTAAATCTACGGGTGGATCACAACACCGAGATAAGTATGCAAGTACCATTAGATAAGAATAGTTACTTACGAGTGCCATGTATTAGTTAAAACTTAAACTGGCGAGGGAACTAGTAATGTTAGTCACATAGAGGGGTAGGAATTGTTTTAAAGACATCATAGGTTTGTAGATATTGAATTGGAACATTGATAATGGACATTTTGGACAGTAGCTGGTCCTTTCGGAAAGGAAATAATAAGCTGAAATGTGATTCAACGAGTATTCTATAAGTTTGCGCTATCGTAATCAATATTATAAATTCATATTTGTTAAAGTTACGAAAACCTGCTTACATTTATATTTTACTACTAGATTTTATTTGTCATAAAACCTAAAGGTTTGGCCCCAGCCGGGTGAAGAATCGTCGCGATTGCCGCACATAAGGAGGCTGAATCGATACCCGAATTTATGACAGATGCATAGCACCGCGACGAGATGTTAGGAGCAGCCCAGCTCGGACTTAAACATAATAACACGCCATCCTAGAAACAAGTTAACTCAACATGAATAATAAATTCGCGCAAACTTCGAATGCCAATCGATTTTCTACCGTGTCGAGACGCGCATGAAACTACGTAACCACTAGTCTAAGCGCAAAAGTTAGATAATATTGATTGATGAATTTTAGAGCCTAATCTGAGCTCTGCTTGCCAGTTAAATAATGTCAGTAATCCGAAAGACGACTGATGACGCGGCGATATCGAGAGCCGAGTGCGAAGAAACACGTCTATTTCCGAAATATACAAGTGAAGCCGTACACAATTACATCACAACAACAATACAATTACACACATAATACTAGCCTGTAATTGTCCCACTGCAATTTCTTCTCATATACTTAGAGAAGAAATGAACATTGATCACAACGCTCGGTCACAGC
Source organism: Mythimna albipuncta (assembly GCA_929112965.1). Lineage (NCBI taxonomy): Eukaryota > Metazoa > Arthropoda > Insecta > Lepidoptera > Noctuidae > Mythimna > Mythimna albipuncta. The sequence continues at coordinate 19,532,877 of OV815969.1, forward strand.
GCGAGCGTGTTGACGCTTTCAAACCATTAAAGTTCACATTTCCACACGATGTTGTCCTTCACTTTTCTTTCCGATATAGTTACTGACCTAGTCCGTATATGAATAAATCACTTTCAGTTGAGAGGTTCTGCCATCTCAGTTTTTGATGAGTTGTCAAAAATTTGGCACGTCGGTTGTTTGGTTCTTGCGCTCTCGGGTAGCGGATTGCCAATCGGAACAACTGTGACTTCCAGACAGTTGTGATTTCTAAACGCATCGTTTCTTTTTCATCAGACTTCTTCACTTTGACAGTTCCTCAATGAAAGAGATTTACTGATACGAGCCAAACAGGCAAAAAGAGTTCACACTAAGCGTGTCTACACAGACTTCCTGACAGCGTGCTCGTAGTATCCTGGCGCGCAGGACACCACGAGTAGCGGCTGCTAGGTGGTCGGGGTGGGCTCGGGCGGTCACCTGACGCGACCGGAAGGCGACCGCAGGTGCGAGCGTATGTACCCGGTGCGGTAGTCCATAGCATCCCGGTTGCGACTATTACCGTTGTTGCCCCGCTTGCGACTGCGGCTCCATCTGGTGGGAGGATTGTGATGCTTAGTTTTGGATGTGTGGAACAAGGTGATCCTGAAACGGGGTAACTTTGCTTCCGTAAGGGATAAATTAAATTAATTAGCGATACTCCGCAGAGGGAAGGGCGGAATAAAGTCAAGCTAGGAAAATGAAAGGACAGATTAGCGATTCTTTTTCATATTTCTGAAATATAAATAATAATATATATCTAAAATGTGGGTACTCAGAATACCCAACAGTTTTATAGCCGAGCACGTGATAGGTACATAGTTAGGTGAGAATAAAAAAACATTCGTCATTTAAAGAATTTTACCTCAAAAGTCTCATGATGTAGTCGGGCCAGTTATCCGGGAACATGACTAAGAAGAAGCCGACCCCGATAAGTATCAGCCCAGCTAAGTTCATTCCCTCAAACTGTACTCCATACAGGACAGCGTCCAATGCTATGAAAAAAAAAAAGAAAATCTTAGCGGTCTTATAAACCGAAGTAACCATTTAAACGCCAACGTCGGATTGGTCCGACGATTGTTTTCTCGTCTTAGGGTGCAAACATAAAGAAACAGGTTACCAGTGCTGGCAAGTGTACGGGTCGGTACCGATCGTGCAGGTATAATTCTCCCGTGTTCTTATGCGCTCATTTATAAAGAAACAGGTGCATACTTGTCGGTACCTGCCTGGAACGAGTCATACAGGTTCAAGCATTGGCCAGTGTAGTGTTTTACACATACAGATTAACCTGTTTCTTTATGTGGTTTTACCGGTACCTGTCTGTACCGAAAAACCTGTTACTTTATGTTTGCACCCTTATTCGCCAGGGTCGTGTGTTTGGGTACTCCATCTCGTTCAGCTCTTCAATTGTCGTAGATGACAGAAGAGCTGACGCGATGGAGTATTTGGTCGTGTATGCGCGACCCTGGCGGAATCAACGCGAGTGTTTGTGGGACATATCCGATGTAAGCGGTTAAAGTATTTCGTTTCGTATTTTCGATTTACCTGCTGAAACAGGAACTGCGGTGATAAGAGAGAGCGAAACAAATATATTGTACGTTACGATGTTGCCGAACTGAAATACCAGGTGGAACACTGAAAAGAAAACACATTATTAGTTTTTGGATTGACAAAAAAGTTTTAAACTTAAAGTTAATTTTATTTTATTAACTCGTAGGTACGATAGGAATTGCTGGGTGCTTGATCTGTGATGCTTTGTAAACTAACTATCGACACAAGCCGACGGCATGGCAGCGGCATCTTCACAAAGTTAGGTGCCATCAAAGACACTTGCGCCAGACCAACGCTAAGTTCATTTTTGCTAGCACTCGAAACGAGAACTTCAAGGAGTTTTTTTTTGACGGTGCGCAGGATTCAAGAGAATTTTTTTTTTAAATGATCGTGCTGAAATTACCGCGATGGTACATATTCAGGAATTTCAAAAGATTTATTTACATAATAGACTTTCAACTTACTACGTTGTGTTTTTAACCTTTTATTCGACACCCGACTTGACCATTTTCGCAAATATTCGATTGTTGGATTCCCGCTTTCACTCTCATAACTGGTAAATGGCTTAACGGATTTAGATTACAAAACCTGCTATAAAATAAAATAAAAAGCTGCATTCAAATCGGTTCTACCGTTCAAGAGCTACAGTGCGACAGACACACACATAGTAGTAAAACTTATAACACAACTTTTGTCCTTCGGGAGTTAAAAATAATTACAGATAGAACTAGAAACCTGTACGGTACTTACTGAGCAAAGAAATGCTAGTAACGAGCAGGTATATCCAGGGCATACGATGAGCAGGCAGCATCTCGGAGCCAGTAAGGTACAGCGCCAGGCACAGTGGCCACATCAGCGACGCGTTCACTATGCCCAAGATCGAGAAGAACAGGGCGCGCTGACCAGGGTTCACATCACCCATCACTTTTCTGAACAACACCTGGACCCAAATAAATATAGAAGTGTTTCAGGCGTAGGCCTTTAACCTTTTGAATGTCTTATGTTACACAGTTCGACATAAGCAATTGTCTTTCTATTGTGTCTCTAATCACGGCATTCAAAGAGTTAAGTATGAAATTCGACTACCAATCACTATAATAGGTACTTACTTACATATTGTTTAAATTTAGAACGATTGCCCTACACATGACTCCTATAATTGTATCAATAGGAAAGACACACAGACGGCGGCCTATTTTGTTTGGCTACCAATTTGGTGAGTGTACGATACGAGTGTGTTTAAACTTTCGAAGGTAGCTATTATGTACTTTTATGCCTTTCGTTGCCTCAACGATGACACTATGCGCAAGGTTTGCGGACTTGGAACCTTTTTGGGAGATTGCGTTGAATATTGTATGTTACATTTTCTATTCTGATTGTGTACGACCGATAGGAGGTCGTCTGCCCGTCTACTAAGAAAAATGTCGCTGTGTGACGTTTAATACGATTAAGGGATTATTTTATGTAGCGGCTAGATCCATTTATATACTTATGACATTATAATATTGCACCTTAACTTCATGCCGCAGTTGGCGGTGGAGATCTGTGAATCCATCTGGTTATTACAATAAGGAGAGAAGTACAAAGAAAATGGAAAAGGAATGTAGCTGCCTTGTCTAAGTATATTTTGGAAATTCTACTTACCTGAAATATGGCGAATCCTGCAGCAGCACAAGCAGCTAGCACGACGCCTCCAAGAGTTGAGCTTCCCGTGATGCCATCCATATATGCCAGTAGAGCAATACCCGTGTCGCATAGTATTGCTGCTACGATCTAAAATATTATATGATGTGTTGTAAGGGCGGCAGACCGAAAGGCCGGTCCGTATATTAGCGAACAAAATTATGTGGAACTTGAAGTGTCCTTCAGCCCTGCGATAGGACAATACTACTGCCTGGACTTATAGTAATTAGCTGCCGCCCGGGGTTCCAACCTTTGAAACGATTCCCACAGAAAATGGCCAATTTTGAGTTTTTATGGAGTTTCTCTATTTCTTTTTTAAAACCGCATCTTATTACAACGAATAAAAGAATTATATAAATCGACTACTAAATATGTGTCCACGACTTTGTCCGTGTATGTCGGTAATGGACGCGAAATCAAAGTCGAAAAGCCTTGGGTTTCAAGTTTACGTCGTAATAAATTTCATCAAACTCGGTTCAGTAGTAGGTATAACCGTGAAAGCGTAACAGATAGCAAAGAGTTATTTTCATGTTTATAATATTGTGTATGGATGGATAAATAGCCATTTGTCTGTAAAAGAACTTCTCTTCGTCTCCCAAAAAGTTGCCCTTTCCGCATAGTATAGCAGTCAGCCTATAACGTCCTCCTCCCTCTGAAAGAAGGCGGGCCGTAATGCACCACGCGGGCACAATTCAGGTTGACAAACGCCTTCGAATTTTTGGGCAGGATATACCTACCTACCCGTTACCTCACGACCCCTTGCCCCTTTGTCTATTTTTATTTAACTCTATTCATCTCGCCAAGTCGTGTTAAAAATTAGCAAACGGCTTCGAAACTCGACCGCGCTAATTCACATTAATTAAAGCTTAACTCTCAAATCGGGCGACACGATCCCAAGCCTATTCGTGACCACGATTCATAATTGTAAACAATGGTAAATAAAGTACGAGTTTAGAACAAACGGCTCTATTTCCGACCGATGGGAAGCGATACTGGAATCGGGCTCACGCAACCACGCCAGATTGGCGTTAGGGCTACGACACTCAAAATGGCCCTCCATGAGAAGACGAAGAGAACTTAATATTAGGCTTTTACTTTAACTAGATCAAGATGATCAATTACTTGACCCCGATGGTACGATGTTCCCTCGAACGGGCGCCGCCTTCCCGCAAGGCTATAATTTATCAAACCACTATTCTAAATTTATCCTCAAGCGGTCGATAGGTCGGAGTTAGTCTTATGAAAAAGGAATGGGGAATAATATAATCGGCATTGAATAATCCTTGCCCAAATCTTGTCGTAAGTTCTTATACTTCGCTGTCTTCGCTTATAAAACACGATGACGGGATGTGTGCAGCACGGTGTTATATTGGCTATATGTAACCGAAATGGGTTTTGCCATAAAACGACACACCAGGCGTATCATACGCTGCCGTAATATAAACCGTAAGAAAACTTATAAAAAGTTTACTGTAGAAGTGGAACTCCAGCACTAAACGTATTAAAAATCGCAGTATTACCATTGATATATATTCTAATGCGGGTCACTCATATTCGCACGAATAAGCGAACCCACAAGTGTAGGAGTTAGGACGTTTGTAAATGATTATGCAAAGTTTTCGCTACATTCGCGGTTCCAAGCTGTGTCGGTTTTTTAATGCACATCAAAGCGCGCGAACCTCGAACCTTTGCGTAGTCTCCCACACATTCGTGTAACCAGTAAGTTGCGCATACGATTGCAAAGCTAACGGACGTTTTGTCATTGTTTATAGTTTGTTACAGGCTACTGTGTAGTATTAGTAAAAAAAAGTAAATAATTATAATAAGTAGATCATGGAGGATCTACTTATTATAATTATTTACTTTTTTTTTACTAATAACATAACTCCAAAGTGATGGAGTTTATTGAAATCCTACAGAACGAGCCAACTATTTGAGATCCCCAAAAGAAATCCTATAAAAACAGAATGGCGGTTAATGATGCCAGAAAAGAATAAAAAAAAATCATTTTCCCTTAATTCATTAAACCCCAAGCGAACGCCGGCGTTCGCGCACCTATTGTCTTTCAATTGTGTCTGTCATTATCACGATTGAAAGGTAAATGTTCGATTGAAGAATTGAAAAAATCGCAAGCAAGACTGAGACATTCGTAAACAAGTGTAGGAGGAAGTGGAAACACTTTCGCAAATTGAGTAGGTATGCGAACCCATTTGCATATCTGCTGTTTGCGAATGAATTTTTGATGGCCCTTCACATGCGCGCAAACATTCGTACGATGTACGAATGTTTGCACGCATGTGAGTGGCCCCGGTAAGGAAAGATACGTTACGCGCATAGAAATATATATCTATGGCTACGCACTAACATTGCAATTAGAAAACCTGAACACTGTGCACAACTACATGCACGAGTGAAATGTGATTTGTTTTTGTATGATTTTTACAACGCATAAAAACACACGAAAGCATTTTGATAACTTTTATCTTAAAAAAAAATATTTTTAAAAATGCCTAACATGCCCGTTTATGTGACCGAAATTAGGCCGCGGGGGTTTGATTTCAGCGATCCACGCACTAGATCTTCCGCTGTTTTAATTTAATCTAAGACTACCGTACATTTTTACGTGCGCAATAGCGCGATTTTTAATACGTTTGGAGCTGGTGTTTCAAACAAAAAACTATAACTATAATTAGTTGCGTAATGCTATTTTCATCACTCACCCTGACTCCAACAAACTGCTCGTGTAGTATGACCCATGACAGTAAGTAGATGCATGATACATTGGTGGCAAACAGTGCCATCACATCAGTTGAGAGTAAGATCTTCAGTGCATATGTGTACATGTAGATTGTGACCGTCCAGAGCAGACAGAAAAGCCCGCATCGGCTTATGAAGCGTGCTGTTCGAAAAATATTGTTTTTACTAATACATGCTCTATGTTTTGATGGTCAGACAGATCAAGGCGCCAAGGCGGTGGAACAAGATTTGGCTGTAGTCACAGAATCAAAAATCTAAGTTCGTCAATTTCCAAGAATAAATAGTGACAGTAATTGTTTCCATGGAAAGATTTGACGACACGACACCTTCTGCAGCAAAGTCTGAGGTACTTAGTGCTCTAAAGAAACCAGTAGCGTAGCTAGGCGCGAGCGAGGGCCAAAAGTCTCGCACACAAAGTCTCGCGTAAGGGAGGGCCCTTTATGAACGAGGTTTTTTTTTATAAATTGACAGGCTCGCGTTTGACACCTGATGATAAGCGAGGATTTGTTTGAACACTGAGTTGCGACAGTCGGTGTCTCGTTATCCCAACGAAAAACGACTCCTAACTCGACTATCTCATTTCGTACTTCGACGCCTGGCTGGTGCGCCTTTGCCCACGCATAAAATTAGTGGTAAGCTTTATTGCCAGCAATGTAGACAGGGAACTTGCTTGGCACAGTGGCTTTCAAGACAAATTCAGTACCTAGTATAAAAACAAATGTATCTTTTTTTATACTGATTAGGAATCAGTATTAGAAAAGATATATTTCCAACCAAGGCCACCTTGATCACACAAACCATCAGACCATGCTTAATTTAATAAGGCTGGCCACCAGATTTATGACCATCCTTATATCAGACTAATAATTTTTCAAACTTATAAGTACTGATTATAGGTTTAATTACTTACCAAAAGTGAACCCCTTCTCCTTGAAGTCACTGAAGGCATCAAACACTATGTCATTGGGAGACTTACACTTGTTATGTATGAGCATTACTATCAGGTAAAGAGGGTAAAACAAAATCAACCAGTTGGTGCAGAACCAAGCTGTAAAGAACGGCGCATTGTAGAGTTGCTGAAACAAAGGGATTTATTGAAACTAGTACTGAATTTTATACACAGTGTGTCTGACATCAAGGTACAAACAAATACCAGTGGTGTAATTTTTCATTGGCTCAATCTTGTACTGAATCCATGATATTTTTATAGTGTCGATGTATGACTCTGTGTAAGGCTGTATTAACTTCAGTAAAATAATAACAAGATAATTATGACATGAATAGCAAGTCTTTTATTAGGATCAAAACTGACTGATGTGTTTGTTGAAGACTCCAACAAACCATGTGCATAAAAAGATCACTTAAGAAGAGAATATTGTATAAAATGGTGTATTGCAGATGTGAATGACTGATGGAATATAGGTGGATCCAGTTCATCATACTACTGCTTAACCATCTCATGATCTCCAACAGCCATAGCTGAAGATTAGTCTGACTGGTCCTGATCGTGCCATGGGCAAAAAGCTGAAATTGCTACCGTAATGAAGAGCATAACATTCTTACATTAGTATGTTGTCTAGTGACATTGGTGTACATGGGAGAAGCCTCGGTGCCGTAAACAATGCCATGACTGACGGGCGGGTACTCTTCAAGGTACATGTGCTTTATACAGTGGGTAGCTGTCACCCAGCTGGTAGTCAATGCTAACATTACACAAATACCATAGTATATCTGAAACAAGGAATTTTGATCATCACCATGTTCTTTTTTTTTTAGTTTCCTGTCATTGAGGTACAGTGTTCTTCTAATAAGAGTTAATGAGGTGACTGTAGTATGGTCAGAACTGTTTCATCCTTTATATCCTGACCTACAAAACCAACTCAGTACTATCAAAACAACTGTCGACCAGCGTATATATTCCTTATCAGTAGCTGTCTTCAGTCAGTTCTATCAAATAAATATTCAAGGTACACTTTACCTTTTTGGCGAATTTTGAGCAACAAGATCGGGGGCATTTCTTGTCACGCAGCTGACGCTCTTCGTCCTGGCTGCTAGTAGCAGACTCGCTGTAGGCCTGCTGCAGCGACGGCTGTGTGGTAAGCGGAGGCGCCGAGCATACTGATGCCTGAGGAGTGAGCGGCGCCCGCGGACTCAGCGGTGTCGGTGGACCATTCGGACGATCCCTGTCCGCGTCACCACCACCCCTTTCACTTTCCACCACCTCTTCGCTCGTTATTATCACAGAAGGAGCACGCACTCTCTTGGGGTTGAAAATAGTGGGCAGGTCACCGTCTCGTGCCATCCTGCTTAGTTTATTTCCAAGTACACATAATGTAAATCCACCACAACCATTTTATATTCAAAAAATACGGTTTCACAGTAATTCTTCAAATAATTTGGATATCATTTTCCAAAATACAGTCATGAATCTATAAAACACTACATGAACGCACATTCAATAGCTCCTCAATCATAACATTGCGACCGGTAAACTAACAAAGTTGTAAATTCTTTGAGACGATCATTTTTCACACCAGTATTTTCATTCATTTTTCTTGTTTTTAAAGATTTTCACAGATTTGTTTACTTGGCAACATTTTATGTTGCAAATTGAATAAAAGTTCACAGACAATAAATAATTTAGTTACAAAACACGCGGAAAGTTCTTTTTTGTTTGACATGGTAACATTTAATTACTGTCAAAATGTCAATCACACTTAATTGGCCGAAAAGCAAATCAAACCAACCTAGCTCGACGTTGATTGGAGAGTATTGAATATGTTGCCATAATTTAGAAAAAAACGCATAGCAGAAAAAAATATACATTAGGTACAAGCTTTAAAGAACATAAAAAATAAAATGCAATTATTTAATATAGTACTTAGTTTCGTATTTGAGCTGATTATTTATCTGGGTTTACAAGTTATTTTGAAAAAGTTTCTCAGGAATCATTTCTAATATTGTCTATGGAACTGGAAACAATAAAGCTGTGTAAAATAGGTTCCCTTGGTTATAAAAATACCCAGTTTCGTTTGAATTACGAACAAGATAGCAAATTATATTTTGGAAATCCTTTTTTATCCTGAATAGTAAGTAAAAAATAAAATAAACGTGTTTTTACAGGCAGTTTACAAACTTGCACAATACTAAAAAAATAAAAAAATTGTTTATGACTAGAATTTCGCATTTTTGGTGGTAGATGGCGTCATGAAAAGTTCAAAATTATTACACCAGAGGGAGATAGGTAATTGGTTAGCCTACTTGAAGCATCCGGGAACCTCGCCATAGTAGTAGACATGGCGGGTATCAACCTGGCTAAATGACGAAATAAATTTTGTTTGGTAATATAAGATCGTGTTAATTTCGTAGAAAAAGTGTTGATACTAAAAGACTAATTAAGTTATATTGGATTAGGACAAAGATGCAGAATGTTGGACAGTCTGAAAACCGAAATATCGATAAGGTGAATGTGCAACTTGATGTGGTAAAATCGTCCACTCCTCAAAGTTCGGCTTCGAGTCCGGCCAAATCTGAAACCGAAACGTATTCAGGAGCGCCTGCCAAATACATGACGGACTCTTCGGAAAGCGAGGATGACTCTGTGTCCGAGGTAAAACGTGTTTTGTTTTCGACAGAGGCGGTGGCAGTGAGGGAATGTGATTATCTGTACCGCTCTAAATACTGCAAGAGACATCTTGTACATGTCTGCTCTAACCGTACAGTTTCTTCTATTACCGAAACTTCTCTTCTAGCAGCAATATTTGCTTGAAATCGTGCGTAGCACGCTGAAACGGACTAATCTATTTTACATTCTGAATAGAGTACGTCGCTTGCCAAATATTCCGTAAAACGTCAGAAAGTCATAAGTACATACGTACTACTGAGTAATGCATGAAATTATTTATGCCAGCCGCTCCTAGACAGTATTCAATTGATTCTTTGTAATTCTACGATGTGTTAGGGCTAATCCGCCGTAAGAGAGTTTTCATTGTCTATTTGTGTTTTGGATAGGGATTGATGTGCGGTGGCCATGTTTCTCGGATCACATGCATTCAGTCGATGTAAATCTCTGAATAATGGATTTTCATGACGTTATTTTACTATGAATGTGCGAATTATATAATTTTCTATTGGATTCATCATAAAAATCATCAATAATGGAATGTTTTGTGTCGTCACAAATCACCAAGTCGTACAAAACGTCTAGTGATATTCGCGCAAAAACTACGGTTACTGGTGAATTGCAAGGACCATTGAGAGTAATGATTAGCTGTAAACTCGTCCTTATGCACCACATTGTCAGTACATCTCACATGTTTCTCGTTGGTGTTATAGATCTTGCTGGCTTGTTTGTGCCTTAGCAGGCCAGACCTGTTGGTAAGTCGAAGACAACATTACTGAGTGCCAGTGCCCACTGCCCAGTGCTACAGCTTCACCAACAACAATAGCTGTTGCAGTTTGAGTGACTCTTACCGTTAACCTGCATAATGTGTGTGCTATGGACAATTACCACATATACTTGTTTTCTTTATGTTGAATGGTCCTTGTGATTCTAACATACTATTTATCTGAAGCTCAATATTTCCAATCTATGTTAACATTACTAATCTGTGACCTAAACATGTCTTGAAATGATTCAGTATTTGTGCTAAACCTGAAGCTGAATGATCTAAAACACTACAACTAACCTAAAACGCTTTTGGTGTTGTGAACTTCGAGTGTATCATAATAACTGCTTTACTGAATGTTAACCATTGAACCAAATTATTATTGAATATGAACTTAAAATATAAAATAAACAACAATGATATTCCTGCCTAGCTTTAAGTTCTTTACATAAAATCAACTCTATATTACACAGAATTGTATTTATTTTTTACACAAAATTTATAATACTTCAAATTCCCTTTTCAAAATACTTGGAATAAATCATTGTTTTTATTATAAGTTGTTTATTGATGTTTGTAAATCAGGCCGAGATGGAAGAAGAAGGCGGTGGTGCGGAACCGTCCAAGTTCCTGCTGTCCCACGATGACCCGGAGCGGGCCGTTGACCCTGAGATGCAGGCACGCCTTGAAGCTCTACTCGAGGCAGCTGGTATGTCACCTAAACACTAATAAGATAACTATTAACATTACAAAACTTCATTCAGTTACTAATAGACCTTTGCTTAAAACATATACTTAAAACAAAAACTAAATATTTTTACTTGTTACTAACTTCACATACTACGTTAATACCATTATGCCCATTGAATTGTAATTATAAACAAAATAGGTAGTAGGTACTGATTGGAATTCTTAGACAATCTTGTGTTCATGTTTCACTATATGTCTAGAAGAAACAGATGATATCTAACCTCAGTTTCAACATTGATATTGTTAGTTCTGGCAAACGGTATCACTTAGTTCAGAATCAATGTTTTTAATTATCATGAATTACTGTGAGTGTAATGTCCCTAACCTTTCATTTGCATATTTATTTGTTATCCTGTTATAAAACAATGTGTTTAATTCTTAAAGGTTATATTATTCTGTGGCATTGTTCTTGTTTGTTTCATTAGTAACCTCTATAATTTACAGTCAGAAACATGTGCTTCACTTACAGTGTGAAATTAGTCACATTTGTCTGCGTTTCTCAATCTTAAACCTCGATGATGTCAGTTTTGTTGACAAAATAAACTTTCCTCCTTGTCAAACATACTAACAATTAAAATGTATGGAACATGTACAAAACATTTTTAATGCTATAAACAAGAAAATGATAATGGCTTTGATAGAGCTTTTTAAGGTAAACAACAAAATTAAGTTAAAAGCCACTAGTCACATATCAATTACATGTTATTTGTGTCCAGCGCTACATATTTTTAGTAATGGTCTATTTGATTTAATTTTTGGACATACCAATATTGTACATTTATCAAAATTAATAGTTGTTCCAATCTGAGTTGAATGAACTTTACATATTAGTTTAGCTGTATATAAACAAACAATAATATCAGGGAACATAACAGTACTTATTATTAGTTTATATTGAGATGTGTTGATGTGCTCATTTTGCTTTATATGCCATTAACATTTTCATATTATTTACAATTTTGTTGGTATTTATGCTATATTCCCTTGTTTTAGTTTTAAATTCCTTCATCAAGTGCTTATTATTTTAAAAATTTGTATCGAAAATACAATCCACAACAAATAAGGTGCACCACCTTAGTTACTTTTAGTCCCACATTAATGTTGATCAACAAGAATTATGTAAATATTGCATTTTATCTTTTGCATAGTTATTTTTATCATTTGCATACTTGATAGTACAGTTTTACTCTACAGAGATCATGTCACTTTTAATTTTCACGTCGTCATACGACTAAACGATGATCAAATTTAACATGATTAGCAAAAGGCTCTAGAATAGAACTAGTAATGGATTGTTTAATCAAGGAAAAGGAATTTTCCTCTTACGAGCGCCCCTCTTTGTGGTCATGGTATGCATATTCGAGTAGTCAGGAAGCTAGCGTTCGGTTGTTCGGCCATTTAGCACTACCGGTTTAAGTAAACGCGCGGTACTTATCTATGAGCAGCTGTTGCTGTTGACAACGCGTGACGTCGCCGACCCGCGGCTACTAATTAGCGTCCTAAGACATTTACTGGCTAGGCTGTCCCTCGCGGTTAAACCCACATCTTTGGTTACTACTCCGCTCCTATTGGTTGTAGCCTTAGCCATAGCCTTCTTCGATAAATAGGCTATCTAGCACTAAAAGAATTTTACAATTTAAATCAGTAGTTACTCAGGGTAACATCATCAAATCCACTAAATCATGTTCACACCCTTTTATAATGAAACCCACATATCAATCTTGTACAGGTTGCGTTCGCGCCTGCGTCTGTCTACTCTTTACATAATATTGCATGCCTTAAAAATCATTAAAACGTTCTCATAGGAAACTACTGCGCGCGATAAAATTTTGATGGATGACTGGTGTCACTGATCAAATTTTCTTGTCATGGTTCACACTTTGGCCTTATTTTTCACAGAGCACAGTTTCCTATTGAAAAGATGAAATAATGTGTTTGAATTAGTAGGTAAATTCAGGCAGCTTCAACTTAATTATTGAACTGTATATTTTTTGCAAGTGATGGGCAACATTAATTATGTTAATGTTTCGAGTTTTAATAATTCACAACGCATAAATGCACTCTCATGCCTGCTTATACTAAATCACAAAGAGATTTGCATGAATTGGACTCGAACACGATTTCCAACGCACCGACTCGTCGTGCTGGTAGACTTGACATCCGAAATGTGCAACGTCACTTGTAAGAAGACGCGCCACTCTACGCACGAGAGGCTTGTCCCAATATGAAAGCGACAGCGACTGATTACTAGGTACAATTTATGCCCAGTTAAACATAGAACAACTAAATATTAATTTACACGTTATTTACTACCAATTCATTCTATAACAGCACTACATACTGAACTTATTTTTGTTATCGAATTGGTAGCACTAACCAAAACATGCACATTTTTTGTTTAAAGCCAAAGATTAGAAAAATCACAGTCGAGTAATATTAAACGCGATTGATTTTATGATATCGCGTTATAATACGCGCGAACTCCTCGTCAACTAATAAAATATGTAGTAAATCGGTAGAGTATACGTCATGTGTCGCGGGTTCTGCTCACTCGCACCACGGCCAGTGCCCCATAGCAATTGATAAGCTTGGAGCGCGCATTAGATTCTGTTCGGCGCACGCTACACTCATGGCCGGGACTCCGCGGCCAGATGGTAGCGTGATCCACGCATTATCTGTTTCGTAAACAATCAGTTTTTGATACAATGAATTTAAATTGTTATTCCTAATAACAGTATAGTTGAAAGTGACGTGAGAATGCTCTGTGCTCTTTATGTGGAATGCTCGACATTTTATGCGCATTGTTTTGTGAGGACATAGTATTTGCATACTGTTTTAGGAACAATGTACAGTAACTATCACTTAATTAATTTTTATTTTATTTATATACTTTGTTTTGAAAGTGGTCGCTTGATACACGATGTGTAGTAGATATTTGAATACATTAACTTAACAAATATAGGTATTGTTAAGTTATTTATAATCAAAGAATCATTAGGGTATTACAGTTACCCCAGCGTCAATCAAAACGTTACTTGTGAAGTAACTGAAATGTGTATTAGCAAATAATGAGCGTCAGTGTGACTAGTAAAATAAAGCACAACCCGCCTTGACCTCTTCGCACACAGCTGCATTCACTATTTGTCTGAGTAAGTATTTAATAAATCGATAACTTTCGTTAGTCTGCTACGAACACAAAGGCTAACTTAACACTAACTTTAACACAGGAACTCTTTAACTTGTATGAATTTAGTAGATTCCAATAGATCCATAACATAGTATCAAGTAAGTACCATAGGTTTCGTTATCAACATTTTGACACCGCATATAGTAGGAACTATAATCTGCCTTGGATACGACCTTGTTGTGTACATAGTTGCCAAGAAAGAATTTAAAAGTAAAAACTTTGAACACACCTTTATGATTAATCTGCCCACACGGTAGTTTCTACGCCTTGTCATCTACCGTAAAAGTGCATAAAATATTCAAATTTGTTAAAACATAAACTGTTCATACCGATAAAATGTTTTATTTTTTGCAAATAAACAGCGTTTTGTGTTTCTGCCCTTGAGAAAACAGAATTTCTGAAATAGTTGGAATGCCCTTGTTGTCGATAAAATTTATAGTTTTGTTACTCATAGGTGGTTAGTTAACCCATGGTATCGAGGTCAGGATCTCCTAATAACTAAGCTAAAACGAATTTAGACACAAAGCAGGATACCGCGGTATTGTTCTGTTGCAAATGCGGGGACTTCTCATTTCGCATTTCATTATAGTATCGGCATGGCGGGCAATCGCCAGTCACCACCCGAGTACCGCGGTTCGTGACGTAACTTGTGCACGAGCGGCCGCGAAAAAAGATCTCCCTAACGGCCACAAATGGAAGCGCAACACGCGGACGTGGCCTATTCAAATGTGTCGTTTTATAAGGGAACGCTTCACAGAAATTTAGGGCTCGTTTGATAGATCGATTTATTCGTAAGGCTTCCCTGTTCTTTATAAATAGCTGCGGTACAAGCTCATTAATGACAGAGACGTCTCCTGGTAAAAGAAAAGAAATTATTTTATAAATGGGATGGGAATTGATACTCGTAATAACACGCCCACCATGACTCGCTTTTCTTCGAATGGGAGATTTAGATCTATAAATAGTTAACGATTTTCCAAATGTCAACAAAAGATTGACAAAACTGGTGCGCAGAATCGTAGTAGTAATCTTATTGGCATGTCCAAAAACATAAATAGTCTTGAAGTTATAAAAAAAAAATAGCAATTTACTGTTCACCGCAAAACTAACTTTATAGAAATGCTGCTACAAAACCATTAGCCGACTCTCAAATGTGCGTAGTCCGTTCTTTAGAGGAGTATCACATATGAATCTCTGCTGAAGGATTGTATTCAAAAGCATGCTGTGAAAACAGCCTTGGATAAGATTATAAGTAAGCTTCATCGTTTACAATCTCGAATAAATTTATAGAGCTTTTTACGCATCACTACATAGTCAGTCAGTGATAACTAGTATTTTAATTGATTTTTTTTTATTGATATAAACTAGTGTTTGACTGCGATCCCACCTGATGGTAAGCAGCGATGCAATCTTTAATGGTGAGGCGCACTAGTTTATTAAGTGCCTATTCACTCTAGCCTTTTTTTTTTCGATGGAAAAAATCATCCAATGACAACCTCCGCTCTTGGGCGGAGCGGGAGATAGTGTCAGACTCTTACTGACTAAAAAACCCAGAAGACACCCAAATTATAATCGGACGAATGTTTAATAAACAAATGCCCTCAGATACAATAACTGTTCCTAAAAGTATCTATTAAATACCCATAGAATATGTATGATGAATCGTTTGCTCTAGAAGCGCTCATCGTCATTTAAAGTTATTCAGTCACAGTAAGAAATGAGTTGGAAATCGCCGAGAAACTGGTGCGATAGGTGTTGAATGAAATGTGTAACATTCCTTTTGCCCCCATTGTACCATCTTGTACTCCACAGAATTCCTTGAACACGAACAATTGCACAAAAACAACATCTTGTGAACTTATTGATAGTTTTATACTGTTACATAATATGGCTTATTAATATGAAATCTGCTCAAACCGGTAACAGTTATGATTGCTTCCGTTTGTCAGTTCATTCAGTATTCATTTGCGGACAACTGTTTGATTGTTTGGCTCCTAAATTAAGGATCCCACATAACGTCCCGCGTGGCGCGTGGTAACGGTATGCATCCAATTATTCCAATGTTTTGATTCCCGCGGAATCAAAACATTGGAATAATTATTTGTTTGTAAACTTAAAGTTTGCAAGCGGTAATTAGATTAAGTTTCATCAAGTTGTAATTACAAAACGAATATTAAGTTTGTATGTTACGTTTAGATCCATACCTCAAGTTTAGTACTCCAAGTATACGTATTATCTAATTACCAAGTTGTTTCATTACAAATTATTTAACAAATATTCTTGCTACAAATACATGAGAGCCAACTTATTCAGACAGCATCCTCAGGGCTTTGACTTCTTTATGTCAAAAGTACGAACGAATAAGTTTACGTATCCATGTCGTTAGGAGTTGGATTAACACTACGTATCTGAGGAATCTTCGAAACTTGCACAATATACCCACATGCTATGTAATTTAACTGAAATGAACTGGGAATAAAGTTTATTCTGTTAAAATTCTATAGAAAAAAAAAAACATCTGTGGAAGTAATGAACTATCAAAATACCACATGTGATCTACATCATTTGAAGTTTCGTTATTTAGTAAATCGACCTCATAAACTAATCATATCACACTTAAGAAAGTTAGCCATAGATAGCGTCTAACTTTGAGACATGAATGCTCTGCTTGCTGTGCGATTAGCCTAAGGATAGTAATGTAATAACATTAATCAAAGCTCCCACGATCCATAATACTTAATTGATATATATATTTTACATTCTGACGCCTTATTAGCTTAAGTAGATACTCGAGGAGCGTGAGATAACAGATTCAGCGGCGATAGATGTTTTGTTTATGCGTTGAATGATCGGAGAAAAGTGTCAAGTGACGTCAAACTTGAGTCCTAATTAGGAGAAATGGAATTTTGCTGTTTGTTAAAGGAGCAACGCCGTCGCACTCGTATGAAGTGCAATTTAAATAAATAAATCAAAAACTAGCAATAAATCAACCAATAACTTTTCCCCGATCGAAATGATTTTTAATGGTATTGCCATCATTGCATTCCATGATATGGTTCAATGCAAAACTTTAATGCAACTTACATTTCACGGAGCCTCTTCTGAGAAAATCGACATAAGTGGCCTTGCTTTTTGTGCGAACATTTGGCTCCTGTTAGCTAATGCTACAGGCTGTTCGGCAGACGATCATCCATCTAATATTGATGCATCTTATACTATCTGTGTACATATTGGCGCCGCAATCATTTAGAACATCTTAAGCTTTACCATTTGCGAGCCTTTGTGAACTGATCTGACCCATTAAGTACTGAACAGCGCACTTGTTCAATTTGCCTAATAAACCTTTTGTCTGCACTAAAACGTGACATATTTTTCTAGTATGCGATCTTTATCATTATGACAGTATTCGCCCTTCATTTAGTTCAATCATTGTGATAATTTACAGTTATGACAATGATTGGTAAAGTAACAGGACACTTGTACGGACGTATAAAATTAGACTTTTAATTGGGACTGTACTTGAGCATTAAAATGGAACACAGAATGTTAGATAACGCCTGGATAATGCTTAGTCTTTTCTTAAGCTCTGATCGCGCTATGATCTTTCCTATCCGTTATAAGTTGATCGTTTATTTTGTACTTTTTGTTGGCATGTAATGAATCTAAATGTAACTGTACCTGAGAACATCTGCAGTGGTCGTATCGCAACCATTGATTGCGATGCAATCTGCGGCCTAATCATGTAATTTTAATGGTAATCACAGGCACTTAGGGTTGGATTATAGTTTCTATTATCATTGAAGTGTCATGACTTTAAACTCCTATCCAGTGGTTTGAGGTTTTACATAATCTATGGAGTAATCCTGATTTAAAATACATGCACGGAGATATAAACCCGGCTGTAAAAATTACACATCGCGGGCTTTAGAAAACAACTTTGTAGAGAGTTTATTGTTTTTTTGTAGCATTACCTAACTGATTATAACTCTTCTTAAAATAACAATAATAGAAAGAGGCGATCAGGTAACCCAAAACACTGACCATTCTTGTGCGACAGTCTCTTATCGCACTCGATGTGTTATGTACCTACCGTTTTTAATTATTATTATTTTTTAGTTAAAAAGGGAAGGATTGTCATTAAAATCCACCCGTGTTTTTTCCCCTCTTTTAAACCATCCCGCAGGCACCAACCTACCATATTAAACAATCAGGAATAAAACTCGTCCTAATATACTACAACTTTATCTAATCACTGTTATTTTTTCATGTGGCATGGGGTCAAAAATAGTTGCACTTTGCACCACCTCCTAGGCATTACCTATAAGATTTTTCTGTATGCTATGGTTCAAAGTTCCACTCTTACAATGGAAGTACTCATTAATTCTCTGTTCTCCTCCCCCCACAGGCATCGGCAAGCTATCCGGCGAGGGCAAGCACCTCGCCGACCCGGAGGTGCTGCGGCGCCTGACGTCGTCGGTGTCTTGCGCGCTGGACGAGGCAGCCGCCGCCCTCACGCGGATGCGCAGCGACCAGCCCCCGCCACATCATCGACACCATCATCAGGACAAAAAGTATGACAGCTTCACTACTTGGTTAAACTTGCTCTTAGCACTGCTCTCGCTGCGCGCCCAAACCTAATCATTTCTGTCCGACTGCTTGGCAAAGGCCTTCGTCTCCCTCGCCGTCTCTAACCAGTCCTCGGGATACACGCCCAGATCATCTCGCCACCTCTTTTTAGGGCGGCTTCGACGGCGCTTTCATTACAAATATTAAAAAATCATTTGTTTGAATATGGGTAAAACGTACGAGGTGGTAAAATAAAACAGTCGTTCTTTTGACCATACCCTACCTTTAGAGATATACCAATATTACAAGAAAGACGCTATGCTTAAATGGTATTGGGCTGGTTTCATGTCATAAATATGCTAAAAGAACCACCGAATCTGGCGTCTGGCTTGTACCTAATAGGTTCTATTAAACGCCAGACAACATTGTGGCGGCCGAGATGTATATAGTACGAGCTCGACTGCTTCTGAAGGCCCGTATTAGCAGAAAACAGAATGGAGTGGACACGGCCGCTTTTGTCTTGCTGTGGGACAATGATAAATGATAATTAGACCAGCACGCAGACTGGGATTGATAAACGATACTTGCTTTATACTTAGTTCACCTAAGCATTATTCCTGTCAAAATTTCTCAATTTTCTGTCAAACTACAAATTCGAGATGGTGATGGGAACATCTTTCATGGGAATTAAGCCAATGCTTAGTGTAACATTTACCAATATCAACTTAACTCAACTTCAGCCTAACATTTTGTTATCAATCCCACACATTGCAATTTAGTAAAAATCAAAGAAGTTTTCCATATTATTAAAATCAAAAGAACAGCTTGTGCAATTATGAATAAAGAAAAAAATCTAAAATCAAAGAATTATCATAAGAATTGTCATTATTAGAAATTAAATCTTACTACCATTATTATCCAAGGTCCCAAATCATTCTTGCTAGAGCATAATTACATTGCTTCAATATCTATTTTGCGTTCCGCCATCTCGGTGTTCTATTAATTTGAATAAGCCATAATAATTTTAGTGGAATCTTTCTTGATAAAGAAGGAAGACATAGTATTCTTGAAACCCTTCAATGTCATATCGCTATGTATGTTTTCATCTAACGTGTTGACTGGCGAAGTTCACTGCATATGATTCATCCCGTGAGTACAAACGACTAATCACACATGTTACATAAATCCTTGTCTAGAGTTCTAGACCGTCCTTGCATCTAGATTCTGTAAAATAACTCGATTCAAACACTAAATCTCGTCAAAATAATGACCCTAGATCAAGTATATTGATCTAACCTCTGTTAAGGTTGTAAATAAAAACTGTAACATCTATTCTTAGTCGTCTAGGGACCGTCGTCTGTGATATCAGTCTGGAATTCACATTCAACAATTCTTTTAGTCGACCTGCCCTAATTTTGGTGCAGTAGTAGATATACGTATAACCTAGTTGCCTTTAAAAGGTGAAGTGTGAAACTATGGAAAGTAGGACACCTAAAAATAACGTCAGTTTATTCAAATTATTGCATTATCTTCACTGTAAAATTGTAAAGTGTGTAATAGAATAGAGCGATGAATTCATTGTCAATTCACCTAAGCGAACGCCGATTTTCGATTCTTTCTATTATGTCTGTAAGCCTCGACCAGCATCAGAATCAATTCTGAAATACGGGAAACAAAATTAATATTTGTAAACTACTTTTGCAAATAGAAACGAATGAAGGTTAGAACAAGTAATTGTTCTCAAAGTTGATGACCCTTTTCGAAAGCCAGTATACATTCTACTCAAAATACTATTCCAACCTTGCATAATATCTTGCAAATGGCGAGCAATGGGTAGCTCGCTGTCCTACCGTCCGGTAACCATCCGGACCGAGGCCAAGTCGTCGACGGCTCGTACTGTTCCACGCGCCTCTAAAAGATGTTTCCAAAACTGTAGGAGCTCAGCAGGGCCGATACCCTACTAGGACTATGGGAAAAGTTCTGAAAAGGAAGCCGGTGGTCCTTCTAGCTGCTGCTGCTGTGCTGGTCCTAGAAGGACCACCGGCTTCCTTTTCCTCATAGGGCGACTGAAGAAACATAGGTGTCGTTTTAGCCTGTAATTGTCTGACACAACCTCCCGCTCTAACTCTAGGGTAGAGGAGAAGTTAATAAATGATTTCCCACTTCAAGAAAAAAAAACTTTGCTCAATGTCTGTGTGTTGAACAGTTAACATCACTTAAGTTCAGTCAAAAGGCCGCTAAAAGCGCATTAAGACATGTGCTCTTAAGAGAGCTTTTCACGTTTTACACATGGCTCGCACGCATTACCATGTAAACAGTTGAAGAATGCTCGGAGTCTCGACGATGCGGGCTGGCTACGCACATTTAGTATGTTTTTCAACATATGACAATATATGTTATATCCTAGCTAGCTTTATATTTCAGTTGCAAACAATATTTAAGATTAGTGATAATTTTTATGACTTCTTTGTAATGTTTACGGTTTTATTTATCTGCGTGCTTCGGAATTGTCCAACCTCTAACTAATCACGCGAGTCATTCGTATCTATTCGGGCAATCCCAAAACGTTCGTGTGAGTAAGTTCTTACAAAAATAAACATGAATATGTCTCACGAAAGCTATAATAAAAAAAATCTGAGCGATAATTTCATTGTAAGTTACACGAATATCAGAGACCCGATTCTGAATATAAATATCTCATCAAATTCTACCTGTTCGTTAGTCATCGTTTTGAATACGTCATTATTATGATTACCCTGGCATTAACATCTTGTAGGCTCCTAATTTGGTCAGCATTTGATCTCAAAATATCAATGTTTACGTCACGATTTCTCCTTTCACCATAAGGTTTTCACTTCATCCATTGAAACCGTTTCCCTGTTTAACATATTCATTTTTCCTATTACGTCACACTTCGCATTTATTTACTGTTATATGCATAATTATCATAACGTTATTACTAGAACTTTTGTTGTCAAAAACAGGCCGTGTATTTCAACCGGTTTTTATGAGTAAAATATTAATGAAACCTTGCTAACTCGTTCCGTTTCTAGTAAGAAATAGTATTGATCGATTGAATGTTATAATGCACCGTCATCTATTATTTACAGTATACGTAAACAGAGGACACCGCAACTGCGAAACACGTGTTATGTTGTTACTTTCTTTCTTCAAAATGTCCATTAAAACTGCGGCGCGTTTTCTTAATTTAAATGCGTTTTCGGGGTAGGCTTAACTTCCTATGATGATATTCCGAGAATTGAGTAACTTATGTGCGAGCGGGAAGCCTCTCGAGTTGAAGCTTTCCATGTGTATTCTGCGTCAACTCGATGAGACCGTTTCGTGACAGTGATTTTTGAAGCTTTGATCTTATCTGATAAACTATTGCAACATTCCTACCTGTGCTTTTCTGTTGTAGAGTTGTAATATTATTTGTGATGGTTTTAGTCAACAATGCGGGTCGAGCGGCACGGGCACGACGGCGACGGTGGCGTCGTCGGTGGGCGTGGACGGCGCGCCGTCGCTGGCGGAGGCCTGCTCGGACGGCGACGTGGGCACGGTGCGGAAGCTGCTCACGGAGGGCCGCTCCGTGCACGAGACCACGGAGGAGGGCGAGTCACTGCTCTCGCTCGCCTGCTCCGCGGGCTACTACGAGCTCGCTCAGGTGTTGCTGGCCATGCACGCCAGTGTAGAAGACCGCGGCATCAAGGTTACTATGCAATTTTATTTCATTTATCATACTATGTTAATTTTCTTCACAATGTTTTGAATTTCAAAAGCTACATAAAATATTCCTGAAAACCTCAAGTAAGACAAGTATTGACAAAATTCCTAGCAATACATCTCTGCCTTATAGTTTTTATGTCATATAAAAGATAATTTTCCTAGCCCTTTTCCAACTAGGAATTGGTTTCTACTCTAACCGTATGTGGTTGAATACCTGTGTTTTACATGGAGCGACTGCCTATCAGACTTCCACAACCCAGTTACTGCGCAACACGATGCTCCTTGTATAGATTAATGGTCAGACTATCTGTGATCCGACTACCTGTAACGATAAAGATCAATGAATGACAACCGGAACCAACAGCTTTACGAGTTTTCCGAGGCATGGGTTGTCAGTAATATCCTAGATAAACAGAAAAGTACATATAATAATCATAATAATAATAATATTCACATAGATAAGTATCCATGTGAATTTTTCATCTCATACTCCTATGTGCTTTACCGGGCAAGTGCCCGGTTTCGAATCTGGAACTTCATACATGAGAGGCGGATGCCACTGTGCATATATATGTATCATGACTAATTCTGTATAAAAGATGATTACTATTGTTTAGTTAGCTCAACTATCAGAATAGAAAGTACTGATTCTTTCTGAACATGAAAAGTTAGAGGACAGTAATCCAAAATTCTAAACCTTCAACTTTGTAGTAAAGTAATAAAACTGGAAAGGTGTGCGTCACGACACGTGTCTGTATCGTTTTGGTGGATGTTTAGGGCGACTGCACCCCGCTGATGGAGGCGGCGAGCGCGGGCCACGTGGACATCGTGCGGCTGCTGATCGCGCACCACGCCGACGTCAACGCCGTGTCGGGCTCCGGCAACACGCCGCTCATGTACGCGTGCGCCGGCGGACACGAGGACGCCGTGCGCGCGCTGCTCGACAGCGGCGCCAACGTCGAGGACCACAACGAGAACGGACACACACCGCTCATGGAGGTAACCACCTACTACCTGTATTGATATCGGTTACAGCTACAACTATATTAGAACGACGCACACGTGTATCACGCCTGATTCATACGAAGAACGACGTCGCGTGGCGTGGATCAAGTGTAGCTCTACAAGTCAAGTTTCCATATAGAATGTATGGAAACTGATGCTCCCAGATCGACGTATGTGCCACACGTGTGCGCAGTGTAGTTCCACCTTAAAGAATACATTGTAAGAAAACCAGCACTCAGAATTATTAATCATAATTCTGAGTGCTGCTCTCTGGACTCTAATGAAAGAGTCCAAAGGTACTCAAAATAAGTTCCCTTATTAATTTTTACTTGCTGTTTCATCATCTATGAGACTTTAAACCTTTGTAAATAGTATTCAGATAAACTAGGTGTTGTGTTTATATGCCAGGTTTGTGTCTGCAAAAGTCTAAAGTGTACATTTTACGTACGGGTCGCTCCTCAAGGAAGTTCAGTAGTGCCTAGATGTTGCTGACCATTTTCGAAGAGTACTTGAGTTCTCAAAGCACTTGTCCCCTTGGGTAGCTTAGAAACATATGAGCTGCTGTCTCGTTCTCCTTCATACAGGCTCTGTAGCTTAACTAGATGTTACACCGAGTTCGATTTCTATACTATAGACGCACTAGTGTACACTAATCTGAACAAAACGATGTACTGACATAGATAACCGTTGCATAGTTACATTCTGTGTTTATCGCGAATCTAACTCCAATGAATCATAAGTTACGACATGTTGTGTTTTCCCGCAGATATTTTGTATTAAAGATTACACATAATTTGTAAGTGATTAATGTGATAAAGTGCAATTGTACACGTGCAGCCTTTTCTTTGAGGCCCCATTTTGTTGAAATTAAAATGGCTCATGGACCCAGCCTTTTCTTTCTTTTCTTTTTTTTACAAATGTTCAACCTTCAAAGAAAGTTTTCATCGTCCGTCAATCTAAAAATTTTTCGACTTTATCAATCACGTATTGTGTTGAATTTTATATCTACGTAATCTTTATCAGACGCATTATAAAATACTTTATTTGTAAACAAACAACAATTGCTTGGCATTAAGTTTTTCCGGAGATAAGTGCTATTCTTAAGCAATATCCTATCAAAAGGAGAATGAGTGAACCTGGCGCCATACCGAACAACGAATCAGACGCGACGGTGTCTACGTGAATTATCTTCAACTTTATAACATCCCTAACATAACACTTTTCTCAAAACAGGCGGCATCAGCTGGTCACGTAGGCGTAGCAAAGATCCTGTTGGAGCACGGCGCCGGTATCAACACGCACTCGAACGAGTTCAAGGAATCGGCCCTCACCCTCGCCTGCTACAAAGGTCACCTGGACATGGTGCGGTTCCTACTGGCGGCCGGCGCTGACAGAGAGCACAAGACCGACGAAATGCATACTGCGCTCATGGAGGCAAGCATGGATGGGCACGTGGAGGTGGCGAGGCTACTGCTTGATTCTGGGGCGCAGGTTAGTGTGAGCATTACTTTGTTTATATTATTAGTTTTAAATAAACACCTATATCGTCTTCTACTATCGTTCTACTCCAAGCATAAGCTAAGACTACGCTGTCGGTTCACTTTTATGAGTGCAGTTTGCTCTGAAACACTTGTGATGTCTTTTCAACATGTTTCAGCCACTATTTTGTTGGCGACACATTTTGGAAAAGAAAAAGAGAGCTCACATGAAATACGAAAATCTAACCAGCCTCAGTCAGTTACGTAACGTAACGCAAGAAGGTCCTTGAAATCGTCGTGTTCACACTCGATCTAACTGGCTATTTCAATTTAAGGACCCTTCAACTCGTTGCATCCGGAACTGTACTCTACCTCTAATACTGGTTACAAGCGTCATATAGTTGGGACCTAAATGTTTTTTTTTTTTCTTCTGCAAATTCAGATAATACGGAAGGCGTTAAAAAAATAATTAAAATTTTTTTTTTTTTTTACATAGGGCCTACATGGGCACTTATAAAACATCAGAAGCTAGTGCACAACAAAACAAAACTGATGACTTTTTTCAGAATTCTGACAATACGGAAGTCTGCGAAAAGAAAAAACACAAAATTCGAAATAATCTTATTTTACATACAGGCCTACATGGGCACTTATAAAACGTCAGAAGCTAGTGCACAACTAAACAAAACTAATGACTTTTTTCGTTATACTATTATTTTTATTTAGTTGGACTCTCGTAACTTGTTACTTACTAAACATTCCTCTCATAGGTTAACATGCCAACGGACAGTTTCGAATCGCCGCTAACGTTGGCAGCATGTGGCGGCCATGTTGAATTAGCAATGTTGCTGCTAGAACGAGGGGCCAACATCGAAGAGGTCAATGACGAAGGTTATACGCCGCTCATGGAGGCCGCTAGAGAAGGTATGCACTGTTTTATTTATTCAGTATGTTGACTAGAAGCCTAATGAAAATATAATAAACTGATATGCGATCGATTGGTCGCTCTTAAACCTTTTATGTTTCTATGTGTGTTAGTTTTGTTATGTCAAATTATGACTAATCGCATAATCTACTTCCAATTTTGAAAGAAAGAGAAAGCAGAGAAAGAAATTGTTATAGAGAACATCATCTTTGAAAGTCAGTCTATCAGTCATCCTATCTCTTTACTACTCCTGACTTGCAAAGAGAATACCTACATTAATTCCACCTGACTAAATACATTCTCCCGTCCCAGGTCATGAGGAGATGGTGGCACTACTGCTGGGTCAGGGTGCCTCGATCAACGCCCAGACGGAGGAAACCCAAGAGACTGCGCTAACACTAGCGTGTTGCGGGGGCTTCCTCGAGGTCGCTGACTTCCTTATCAAGGCGGGGGCTGACGCCGAGTTGGGAGCCTCCACGCCGCTCATGGAGGCTTCACAGGAGGGACATCTTGAACTTGTCAGGTGAATACTGACATTGAGTACAGAAACATTGATTATTTTTAGGCTATTGTTATATTACGTGTCAAAATCCTATGGCAGTAGTCCGACCGCCGACGATGAACGAAAAACTAGTAGAACTAGAAACTATTAACGAGTTGGCGATCAGCGGGAAGCGAGTTTGTAGTTTCGATAGTTTTGTCGCCGGGCTATAAGCGAGTGTGTTTTCAATGCCGCACTGTAAAGAAATGATCAAGCGAGCGAGCATCGCTGAGCGAGTTTAATTTATTCTTCGTCGCTCAGCGAACTCGCGAGTCGTCGCCGGCAGTGTGAACAGTTAGAGATCAACTTTTAATATATGCATCTCTTTCGTTTACACGGGATGTACATTTATGGTGCGTTTCTTGAGAGAGAAAATCGCCGATAGTTAGTCGTTTTCTCGCCGGCGGTCGGACCACTGCCTAAGAGTGATCAATGTTATTTGTCTTTATCACTTGTGTGTTGCATATTTAACGCGGTGTTTTTAGTTTTCTTTGTGACACGTTTCTAAGGATAGTTTAGGTCACAGAAAAGATGAAAGCGGTTACAATTGCCTTGTGAGTGGGACAGGTGTGCCTCAAAATATTGCTCATGTTCATTGACACAACCAATAGCAAACTTGCGATCTAAGTGTGCGTGGTCTATAGTTGTGTAAGGGCGCGTTCACACGACACGCGCAGACTCAGCGCACGCCGTGTGTCCAACTCGCATTGAAATTTGTTAAATAAGAATTTGAGTCTTATAAATCCTACAATAGATCTCAAATTGCATTTAACGAGGTGTACACTTGCACGGCCCGCGCTAACCCTGCGCTCGCCCTGGCCGCGCTCTGCACGCACCTGGAAGCCACTATGCCTAGTGAACGAAGTAGTCCAGTCACTAGTAGTATAAGTGGGCGCGAGCGGGCACGACGCGTGCGCGGGTGCTGTGCGAGTCATCTGAATACGCCCTAATGCGCGTTCGTATTGATTTATTGCCTGTACTAGAGTTAAAGGGTGGGAGACAAGTGGCGACACTTGTTGTAGTACAAATCGGTTTCTAACAACCTCTTTCATTTTTTTCTGTGTTGTTTAGGTCTTTAATTGCCTATACACCGATTTCGGATACGTAAATGGCAATGCATTTGAAACCTTTGGTTTTGATTACGATGATAGGTGACAATCAATCGGCAAACTATCAAATGGGTTATTTCTTGAGGGCCATCTAGCAAAATCAGCATTTAAATGTTTCCACTGCTGAAACATCCTGTGTTTATTTCCTAAAATATCATTAGCAATGCATTAATTAAAAAATCCTAGGTTTCTTTGATTTACATTTATCTATAATATGTATTTAGAAATATACAAGTATGTTTATCAGTTGTCTAGTACCCATAACACAAGCTCTGCTTAGCTTGGGACTAGACGGCGTTGAGTGGTAGTTGTGGAATGTTATATTATTATATTATATTGACACTGGCTAGTAGGTATGTTGTAAAGAATCATTATGATCATTTCAACACACGTTTTGACGTCCATTTAGGTATCTCCTGAACGCGGGTGCGGACGTGAACGCCCAGACGCAAACGGGCGACACAGCGCTGACGTACGCGTGCGAGAACGGACACACGGACGTGGCCGACCTGCTGCTGCGGGCGGGCGCGGAGCTGGAGCACGAGAGTGAGGGCGGCCGCACGCCGCTCATGAAGGCGTGCCGCGCCGGACACGTCTGCACCGTGCAGTTCCTTGTGGGCAAGGTAAACAAACCACATTACTTATCACTATTACTCGCACTTTATGTGAACTCGCCCTGAGAAACGAGCCCTTAGCAAGCATGCACCAACTAGACTGCTTTGTGTTAGTCACAAACAACATTCCTAGACACTAATAGAATCTAAAATAGACTATGGAATCCACATATCTTCATTTCCTAAGGTAGTTGCCAGATAAATTGGCCATAAATTACATTGACCCACCTACATTCATTGACAGATTTAGTTTCAGAAATGGGGAAAATAAAACAAAGCTCTCCTTAATTGACATCTATCGTGACCAAAAGATAACGTTGGATGTCGATTAACACATTTCCTATTAATGAAAAACGATTCGCTAATAATGTCCAAAATACCTACGAATAGATAATAGAGAAAGGTCATTGAACTTTATAGCTAATTTATCTGATGCCTGCCGTAGTCGCAGTTTAAAACGGTTGTAATCATGATGAAATCGTCCTGACGAATTTTTAATAGTCAGGTTTTTGTTTTACTTTTAAAATTCTTATTTACCTAACTTCTCAAGGCACAATGATAGTTTTACAAAGTAAGACCTACTGTCCACGGACGACACGAAGCACGACGCTGCCGCAAACTGCACAGTTTCAAAGTTGCCGAGTTGCTAGCCTGTCTGTTTTCTATCGTTTACATTTCGGAGAGTGTGCACTAGAGTTACACAATTTAATTCCGCCAAGTCCGTTCCATCATCGGACCACAAGACGTACGGCGTTGCGCCACCGGTACATGGTGGACATCCCACCTATACGTAGAAAGCGTTTCGGAAACACATTCATTTTACGTACAGTTAAGGAGTGGAATTCCCTGCCGGAGTCTTTGTTTCCTGATAGCTACAACCTAGGGTTCTTTAAGTCAAGAGTGAATAGATTGCTTCTAGGCAAGCGTGTTCCATCGTCGACCATATCATCACTTACCATTAGGTGAGATAGTGATCAAACGCGAATCTATCCATTCAAAAAAGTTTTGTGTATGCTGGCTTACACCAAAATTATAATGACTAATACGCGTCCGTGGACAGTAGCCCAGTCTAACACTACTGGGTGTTTTGTGTTTTACACACCTAACTTTCGCTAAATAGACACAGCTCGGATT
This sequence comes from Mythimna albipuncta, assembly GCA_929112965.1. NCBI lineage: Eukaryota > Metazoa > Arthropoda > Insecta > Lepidoptera > Noctuidae > Mythimna > Mythimna albipuncta. The sequence continues at coordinate 19,562,303 of OV815969.1, forward strand.
CTGAGTTGTCATTCACTTTGGCGACAGTAAGGGCGCCTTGCAAATTAGCCGCCAAGTCGCGCAGCACGCTATTTTGTTATTTACATCGAATAAAAGCAGCGTGGCACTTTGCGGCTAATTTGTAAGGCACCCTTATAAGTGTCTTGACAACTACGCCAAAAATGTATTTTTTTTCATGTTTAATAATATAGCATTAAAATATGTCGCTTATATTCCCCAAACGTATATGGGTACAATAGCGTGTTGAGTATGTAGCTGCTTGCGCAGGGCGCCGACGTGAACCGCATGACGGCGCTGGGCGACCACACGCCGCTGTCGCTGGCGTGCGCGGGCGGACACGTGGACGTCGTCAAGTTCCTGCTGGCCTGCGACGCCGACCCCTTCCGCAAGCTCAAGGACAACTCCACCATGCTCATCGAGGCCGCCAAGGGGGGGCACACCGCCGTCGTGCAGCTGCTGCTCGACTACCCACATTCGGTCATGCTGCCCAGAGGTTATTATCTTTTATTTTGTAAAGATTTAAGAGGATTTTTGAAATAATCTTGGGCTCAAAAGAACACACCACATAGGGTTAAAACACAATGACGTATGTAGGCAACTTAGCTGCCAAACTAAAATGAGTAGGTCACATTTGTCGCATATCGCAACGAAATTAACCGAAAGCAACCATTGACTGGATCTTGTTTGGGGACAGGAGCCGGCGACGCGGTAGACCTAGAAGGAAATTGCGTGACGGTTTAGACTTTTGGTCGCTAAATACAGAAGAATGGAAGCTTTTTCCTGCTATAGGACATAATAAGCTTTAACAGATTTTAAGGGTTGATAATCCTAAATTTTAAGAGCCAATATCTTTTCTAGCAGAGAAAATGCATTATACAGTAGAAACAAGTTATTTGGATTAATGAATTATTAGGATGCAGTACAGATTGAAACTTTTTTTGACTTTGCATTTGTATTTAGTGAAATAAATAAGTTTGTAGCAGCTACGTCCCAACTTGTTGTTAAGGAGGTATGTCGGCAGGTAACTGCGCGGCAGAAGAGTCGAGCGGGCTGAGCGCGGCGCAGGCGGCGGCGCTGGGGCTGTCGCACGCGGCGGCGCCGGCGGGCGCGGCGGGCGCGCGCGCGCTGCTGCCCGCGCACGCCGTCCAGCACCCCGCGCTGCACCACCCCCCGCACCACCACCCTCCCCAGGACCTGCCCACCAAGTTCTCTAAGGTCTACCTTGACGGTATGTCATCGCACACTACTATTTTACTATAAACATTTATCAATTATTTGTTAACTAGCTTTTGCCCGCGCGGCTTCGCTCCCGCTCTTCCCTACTTCAGCCTACTCTACCCTACTCTACCCTACCCTACTCTACCCTACCCTACTCTACCCTACCCCAATTTTCATTTTTTTTTCAATAAGAACCTTCTCCTCATAATAACGAACACAACAAAAAAAAAATTAGCGAAATCGGTCCAGGCGTTGTTGAGTTATGCGCTTACCAACACATTTTGCGATTCATTTTTAGGGTTCCGTAGCCAAATGGCAAAAAACGGAACCCTTATAGATTCGTCATGTCTGTCTGTCTGTCTGTCTGTCCGTCCGTCCGTATGTCACAGCCACTTTTTTGCGAAACTATAAGAGCTATACTGTTGAAACTTTGTAAGTAGATGTATTCTGTGAACCGCATTAAGATTTTCACACAAAAATAGAAAAAAAGCAACTGAAACTCAAAATTTTTTTTTTCATCAAACCCATGCGTGTGGGGTATCTATGGATAGGTCTTCAAAAATGATACTGAGGTTTCTAATATCATTTTTTTCTAAACTGAATAGTTTGCGCGAGAGACACTTCCAAAGTGGTAAAATGTGTGTCCCCCCCCCCTCTAACTTCCAAGATAAGAGAATGATAAAACTAAAAAAAATATATGATGTACATTACTATAAAAACTACCAAACGAAAATTGGTTTGAACGAAATCCAGTAAGTAGTTTTTTTTTAATGCGTCATAAACCGAAAAAAATTCACTATTATTAAAACATCGATCAAAGTTGCTACACATTACAAGAATTTTTATATTATGTTACTTGCTGCTACGGAACCCTTCATGGGCGAGTCCGACTCGCACTTGGCCGGTTTTTTTATATTATAGATTCATATGCTATCGACTAATCTTTTTGTTAAACCAAGAGCGGGCGGTGAAATTAGGTCTATTTATATGTGTGCTAACAGTGTTTCTTTACGCAGAACGTGGCGTGGCGGGTCGCAAGAAAGCGGGCGGGGCGGCGCCTGCGGGCGCGGGCGGCGCGGCGGGGGCGGGCGCGGCGTGCGCGGCCGACGCCAACAAGCACAAGTGCCCGCGCAAGCAGCGCCAGGCGCCGCCCAGCTCCGACCACCACCTGCCGCCGCCGCCCGACATACTCGACGACAACGTACGTACCGCACCTGCCTATGAGACACTACCATCACTTTAAAATCCTTTTAAAAGGTTAAGTTTTCATCAAAACGAAGAGCATGTAAATTAATCAACCAATCAGTTGACATTATTTCACAAAACTGCACTTAAGTTAAATAAAAAGCTGGTTACTGGTGCCAGTTGGTCGACCCGCAGTTGGCTCTTACAAACCAACCAACCGGCTTTTGTTGCGTAAATAAGTTGGTTTTTGTATGCTCGTAAAGGATCGTCTTTGTCACATACGAACTGACTGACTGATCCAATGCTACGAGTTACAAGCGTTTACAACCTTCGTTTAAAGTAGACACACTTCTTCATGCGTACGTATAAGTGTACGTCTACGTTAAAGCGCGCTTGTAATTACGTATGTGCTAACGAACCTTGAACACCTTATTTACCGCTCCGTTTTGGTAAAAACCTACTACTAGTACACGCGACTAATTGCAATGCGACACGAACATTAACAATCTAACACATCGTCCACCACTTCAATTGTCACACTGCTGTCGAAAAAAAGCATTATAATTCACGTTGAACGAACATTTAAAACAATTTGTTAGTGAGAAAACGCACGTGGGCGTACTGCAACTTTTCTAACATCGTGCATGCATACATTGCACACATACGCAGTTTTCCCACAGAACATAATTGTTTTACCAAGAAAAACGCCGCCTTCGATTTGCATGAAGTTGTACGAGTTTTTCGTACAAATAGATGTTGATATTCTCACACAGTTCATCGTGAATTATTGCTTACATTGCAAATAATGACCAAATATACTTGATGGTATTATTGTATTGCTTGTAATCTTGAGTGCAATTGCTAAATAAAATAATTAACATTTCCCGACGTTTTGGTCGTTTTACAATGAGACCTGCCACAGACTTAAAATTATAACTTTTAGGGTGCCTTGAAATTAGCCGCAAAGTGCCGCGCCATGGTGGGGCAGCTGCTGCGCTTCCGTCGCGCTGCTTTTTTATCCCATATAAATGACTGCAGCGCGGGTTTAGCGCAGCAGTCAGGCGTTTTTTATTTATATGGAATAACAAAGCAGAGCGTGGCTGCCGCTCTGCCGTCGCGCAACGCTTTACGGCTAATTTGAAGGCGCCTTAACATCATAATGATAGAATCTACATCAGAAATGGTTCCAAGTGTAACTATAAATATTGTAAAGACCTCAAAGCGTTCAAACATAACTTACCTCGATAAATAATTAATTAGGGACCATATTGGCAAATAGCTTCAACCCCCAACAGTTCATACAAAGACAAACGAAAGATAAAACTGTTCGGCAATTTACTCTGATAGTTTTATAAAACTTACAAAGTAAAACAACTCGTTTCTATACTTAAATATAATATTTTGAAGATATCCTCAAGGATCCATCTTATTCAAGCCAACAATTCCATTATTTTGATACATCAATAATTGTCACTGTAAACTTCCGAATACTTGGTAAAAGACTTTACAAAACTGTACTCTAGTTGCATAACTAACGTTTTTGTCATTTTATTTCTCCAACATTGAGATAATGTCCACGCTTTTACAAAGCTTTTGTTCTTATTTTTTTATTTGAAAGAAAAAAAAATCATTTACTCAAGGCGAAAAAAAAACATCTTTAATACAGACTTGTGTAGAACTGCTTGCTTTTCTAATTCTATCTCAGGATCCTGGCTTAATTCTTTGGAATCTATATCAAAACTTTTATCTTCTATAATTACTAATTGTTTCGGGAACAACACCGCGGAACCCCGCCGGAGCTATGCAGCTAGTGTATTTGATGTTATCTCTTTATTCATATATATAAAGCAATTAAACACTAAGATGTTAAAACATTTGACTGACGAATTTATGAATAAAGGATATGATCGTTTTTACATTTGTGTTGTTTGTTAACCTAACATCGTAAAGCTTACCTCCTATTTACCCCTCATTTGTTTTCCAAATTAACCATTGCGCCCCACCTTATGTATAGTATTGATACATATGTATATTGTTGGCTTAATATCACGATTCTATCATTTCATTTCTATTTGCTTGCTTCCCACGGTGTAGATTTGCCACCACGCCATGGCTAAGGTATCACTCCCGCCGGGGTTTACGTGGAAGGATGTTAACAAGAAAGTTAAAATTAAATGCCAGATTAAAAATAAATGCAATGTGAGTCACACTATAATTACATTCACTATCCTAACTCAAGTAAATTGTGTTCAGCGGCGTCGCACACGTAGACCTGACTAACGTTTAGTGCGAGAGAGTAGAGCTCACTGCGCGGTTCTTAGACCTACTCAATGCAAGTATGACGGTAGTTGTGAACTGGTAGTCAGTTTCTGTATAGACATGGTGGAAGGAACCCCGCCGTGAGTTGACTCTGTCGGTAGCGTTAGTAGCGGCCAGACGTAGCACTGCGTGCGGCGCCGCGCGACCACGACTGACGTGCGTTTGTTACAGCGGGACCCGCGCGACTGCCTCCCCGAAGCCGACCGCAGCCTGCTCGATTTGCCCGACCCCGCAGGTACCCACAATATTCTTATTATTAAACTATGTTAATATAATAAAGTCGCAGTACGGAAAAGAACCTGCCATAGTAATAGTATGCCATTTCAAGGATTTTTGAGAGAACACTAAAGGATATTATACAAATAATGACATAACATAACCAAAATGTTATATCTGTTTATTAATTGATTCAAATCCTATATTGCTAACTACAATTCTCCGCCTCACCTTCAGTGTAAGCCCACTGTTGCGTTAAAATCAATCAACTATCTGAAGAAAATTCTACCTGAATAGCAATTCCACAATGAAAAACGGTTGAAAGTAATATCTTGACGATATAACAACTTACAAGTATAAGTAATGACAAAGTAAAATGGTGACATTGTATGTGAAGGTCCGCCGACGCTCGCCACGTCGGCGCTGCACGCCTTGGACCTACAATTCTGCGCTCAAGGCAAGTCTGAACGTCACCCGTCACCCATACAGCATTGTATTTATGTTTGGCTTCACGCATTCTTGTTCACGTTTAGACGCAAGCAGACATGGTGGCACAGGGTTCAATTAAATTTGCATGCACAGATATGCATTATCATGTCTCATTGTCTCTTCCTGTCACTCAGATGTTTAATTTACTTCGAGCGAGAAGTCCATTCACACACAAAAACGCTGTTGATGTGGTTGAGTACGGATGATTGTGACTTCTCGCTCTACCGAAAGACTTATAAATAACCAGAGACATGTTAGTCCGTTTGTGTAATGATTTGATCCTCAGTGTTCTGTTTTACTCATATTTGGGTAACCTGTCCGTTGCGATGCTGTTTCAAATTAATTCATCATGGTTAAACCATTCAATAACCCTATACCTTCTTCTGTGTATGTAAATACGTGTTCACTGCATCTGCCAGAAGTCCGCCATTGCTAATCATGTAATCCTTGTTTTGTTTTGTTATATGTTAAAAAAAAAACCACTTATTATTTTCGTTCTATCATGAATTCTATTTAAGTTTACTTTTCTAGATGTTTCCTAATTCACATAATTGGTGTTAACATTCACAAAATATTGCTAAACACAGTTAACCTGTACTAAACGATAATCGTTCAATGGTTATGGCTGTGTTGCTTAACTGTTGAACTATTGTGCTCATCCAAGAGAACAACCATAATTTGGCTTGTAGTTGGATGTAACACACAGCTAATATTCTTTAAATGACAGCTACAGTAACAAGAAGAAGTCAAAAGAAATAGTGTTCAGCAGGTAAATCTTTACCCTTTAGGCAGGGCGAAAAGTGCCGTGTAGGATACAAGCTACAATATTTGATTCTATAGAACCAGTATGAAATCATCTACTACTTGCGCATACGTAAACATTTTTTGTGTCCAGTAGCTTCCACTTAACACATTCTAACAGCCTGCTGGACACTAATTCGCATACCATCTCTTTGTAAATTACTTAAAGATAAAAAACCTTTACCAGGTAAGTGGGTTTATACATCCTGGTGAAATATGAACAGCGTTATTCCTAGCCAGTGTAGTAATTCTAGTTTTTACGCTGTAGGTGTGACGACCATTCACCCTCCGACGACGCCACCATACCCGCCTCCCCAGCAACTGTTCCCAGTGCAGCAATTAGCTACCAACCTCAACCAGGTATGTATAAACGTAACCATATATTGGGCTACACATAGATACGATAAAACTAGTTTAGATAGGTTAGTGAAATAAAATACTCGTAAGTTTGTGCGTAAAAAGTTCCCTGTATATAATCCGTGCAGGCCGTTTTGGCGAGATAGTGTAAAATATCCTTTGAAATAGGATCCAAAGCATAGTAAGGCGCCAGATAAACTTAAAGTACATTGATCTTTTCTTAATGTCTAAATGTCTCCAATATATCGGAAAGTGCCCGAAAAACCGTCAATTAACTGTTATTCAGAAAAGGTAAAAATCACGATAGATGTCGATTCAAGACACCTTTGTCTTTAAATTAAGAATGTCAATAAATGTACGAGGGTCAAAGACCGTTATACCACGTTTATTTGGCGCCTATCTTAGTAACAATACTTTTATTACATACTCGTAGATTCAAATTTCGACTCCATATTTTCAGATCTTACAGTACAATTCACGAATGATGGCGGCCGTGAAGTTAGCCTTTGCGAACGTTCGCGCATACTACACTCTTCTCGCACACGCACGTCGCCATTTGGTTCCTAAACACTTCACGGCCGCCATAATTCGTGAATTTTACTGTACCTATCTAACGATTTGTGTCGTGTCCGTTCAGTAAATGTGGGCGAATGTAGATGTACTCAACAAAAGTACTAAACGCGTTGAACGTTATAGAACACCCCGATACAAGAGCGTCCGCGCGCGAAGGTCTCACGTAAATGCTCCAAGTTTGGTTGCAAGTTCCTCCTGCTCGACGCGTTGCAACGGCTCGGCCAGCACATTAGTGAAGTGGGTGCCGTTGCGGTAATCTTCGAAAGTTGTTTACACCATTAGAGATTCTTTAATACTGTACTAAGTATCTTCCATAATGACTGTCGGTATTCTAGCACTTCTAGCTCCATTTACAACGTAAATAAGTGTATTTTTGAAACGTGGTTAGAGTCGAAAAGTCAAGTATGTTGATACCATGTATACTTCTAGAATATGTTGATCAACATTACGATAATTTGCCATGTAAAGTGTATTGGTGACTTTGTTGGCAATCTTTCAACACATCTGAAACAATAACCTGTCTATTGTCTAGTCATTTGTGCAGAAAAGCACTGAACAACTTGTTGCTATGATTCCATACTAAAAATTTTAGTTGTGAGTACTCTGACTCCATGAAAGATGGCCAATGAATCAAAAGTCACCTTATAGAACCCATCATCATCTGTTGTATCACAAACTTATATTCTCTGTCCTTTACAGCACCAACTGCAGGAATTGCAGCAACAGCAATTCCAGCAGCTAGCAGCTCAGCAGCAGCAACAACAACAGCAAGCGCAGCAGCAGCAACAACAACAACAACAGCAGCAGCAGCAACAACAACAGCAGCAAAAGAAGCAGCAACAACAACAACAGCAGCAGCAGCAACAACAGCAACAGCAGCAGCAACAACAACAACAGCAGCAGCAGTTGTATGTACAGGAGTTGCAGCAGAGGCCTGAAGCGTTTGCGGCGCAGGTAAGATTTATTCGCTGTATCTTCCAGGGGTTGTATCGCAGAATTTATATCAGCAGTGTTTGTTATTTATTCATATTCTGCCTGTCTATAGCCGGTTGCCATTGCGTCAGGCGTCTGTGAAAATCTGCCTGTACTACGTCGTGGCGTTCTTTGATTATTTTTACGCCTTTTGTAATTAACGGGCTCGCGGATATCTGTTTAACATTGTCGGTGCATTCACGTAGACTGATGATCTGCACTGGTACACTACCAGATCTTTTGCATGTGTTGGTAGATCGACGCCAGCTGCCTCCTGTCTACGTTCATGTATACGCTGATATGTATTTGTTGGGAGTAGAGAAAGGTGGCTTTATACCCGACCAACATAACGTTATACGGGCCGAATCATAGGAGGTGTATAGACATAGTATTCTGGTTGACCATCTTATTGGAGCAATATGCTGAAAGTAACGGTAAAGACAGTTTATTATAATGTATGTCGTATTTGCGTGCAGTTGGTAGACGCGCAGGCGGGCGATGAGGCGAGCGGCGAGGGCGCGGGCGGCGGCGTGGAGGCCCGCGAGCTGGGCGCCGTGCTCGCCTACCTGCAGCGGGAGGTGCCCTCGCTCGTCGCGCTGCCGCCCAACGAGCTGCGCTCGCTTGTGCTGCAGGTAACGTACCGCCCGACCACACCGACATACGGATAACGAAAAACATGCCAACGAACCTTTCAGCAGAAAGCGGCTAATGGCTACAACCTGGGGATCTTTAAGTCAAGAACGAATAGAATTCTCTCCATCGTCAACCTGAACGTCGCTTTACATACATCGGGTGAGATAGCAGTCAAGCGCAAACTTATCGACAATAAAATAAAACTTAATCAATGTGACCTGACTAGCCTGTTGGTGTAGTGGTATGCCGAAGGTCGTGGGTTCGATTCCCACCCAGGAGAAATGTTTGTGTGATGAGCATGATCATTTGTTCTGTGTCTGGGTGTAATTTATCTATAATATGTATGTATTTAGAAATATATAAGTATGTTTATCAGTTGCCTAGTACTCATAATACAAGCTCTGCTTAGCTTGAGACTAGACGGCATTGTGTTATAGTTGTGGAATATAATAAAAAAAAAATGTTATGATGATCACCAATTTACGGTAGCACGACAGTCACAACCGGCTTTCGGTTTCTGTAACACTAAGTCTACAAATTATATGTATACCCAATAAACATGATAATATAGAATAAATGTCGTCTGTGAAGCCATTTATTCTCTGAATGATGAGGGCACGGCGCAGGTGATGCAGCAGAAGTCGCACGAGATCCTGTCGTCGAAGTGCTTGGAGGAGGGCGGAGCCGAAGGTGCGGAGGGCGAGGGCCACGAGCGTCACGCGCGCCGCCTGCTGGAGGAGGCGCTCACCGCCGACTGGCCGCGCCAGGACCACCACCACCATCACCACCATCATCACCACCATGTCGATGTTACGGTAACAATACCTACAATACTATTTAAGGCGTATAGTCCTTTGAACCATCTGACCGAAATTATGTGAACGCAAGTCACGCACTCGCCTAGGCGGCAGTACGCAAATCTGTGCATTTATTTGCGGCCAGCAGCGCCCGGAAAGCGCTTTAAATTCATTTTCTCTGCGAGATATTGATTGATTTACATATGCAATGTTCACTTTGAAGAATATTTTACCCCCAATTTTTATGTGTAAAAATGTTTCTAAAGGTCCAAGCCGTTTCGAAGGAGTAGGGAAAAGTTACGAAAAGTTGCGAAATTGCTAAATATTTTTTTTTTTTACAAATGGATTAGTTGCACGAAAAAATCAAATGTTGATATTATTGTTCATGAATCTATAATAAACATACTTTTTTTTCAAACCAATTGACCTAGCCGTTATGGAGGAGTAGGCCTCAGAAAATCACTGTTTTATGGCACTTTTCGGGCGCTTGGCCCTTAAACTACTAAACAAAATACTTAGTTTCGTATCTCGTCTACAAGAGACTAATTTCGATAGTTATACTCACTTTAAAATTATAATACAGGGTTATACCATAGTACATCGGCCATACATATCTTTCTAAATCCTTTTGCAAGTTTTAGGAGGCCTAAAATTATCTGTAGTCTATTCACGTTAAGAAAATAATGACTCATTCGTGCAATTGGAAGTTAAGGGGTTTTCATAGTGGTTTAAAATTTAACTATTAATATTGTTAAACTTCAGAATTTTTAGATTTTAAACTATAGTCAGAATCGTCGGAGTTTTCACTTTTATTTTTTTTAATAGGTGCTGTGTTCATTTTTTTAAAAAAGAGTGTTACACTGTCTGAAGGACTTACTTTTACTGGGCAATGTAAACATTGTTTTCTAATTCGCTCTAATTGGTCAAGGGGCGGCGTGTTTAACCTAAATGACATCGATGAGTTACTATTTTCTTAACGCGAAAACAGTACAAAGTATGTAATGATCTATTACATGATATTATAGCAAACTGGAACCTTGGACAGGCTACTCTGACTTATACCCATGTAGGCCTATGTGAAATAAAATATCCTTGAGACAAGGCCTGACTCCCAGCAATGGGGACATTATAAGGCTGATTATGCTATATATATTTAGATGTCTGTATGTTTTTGGCGATGTGGTCGCTAAGCGACAAAGCCCTTTAATTAAATAATATAATATATGTAAGTTTTGTGTCTAATAAAGTATTTTTTCATTCTCAGTCCAGCAACGGATGTCAATTCCGGGTTCGTCCATCGTCACCGTCGGGCAACCTGCAGAGCGGGATCATCCTAACGCGCGCCGACAACGACATCGTGACGCTGCCGGTGTCGTCGCAGCAAGCGCCTCAACCTGCCCAGACTGATCTCCAGCCGCACTTCGCACTGCCACCACCCACGCTGCCCTATGAGGACTATAGGTGGGTCACATCTATTTGTACAACCGTTTTTGTAATTTGTGCCTGCAAATTTTTTTATCAACGCTAGGAATTACTTCTGTACGGTGGGTGCGTTCACAAACATGCAAACTGTCCTAAACAAGACACCCAGACCAGGAACATGCAGCGTAAAATACGACGGCACCTTACACACTTTTTAATTTTCCCACTTAAAAAAAAACGCAAATTTTAAAGCGTGTATTTTTAAATTTTAATGAATGGGCTCGCAATTGAGCTACTAATAATGATATGAGTGTTACCTGATGGTACACGCAGTTGTACTAATTTGAAGGTATTGGCACGCAGGTCAGCGACGTTCGCGCCGCCGCACACGGGCGGGCCGCCCATCGTGCAGCTGCAGCACGTGCCTCCGCACGGGCCGCCGCCGCAGCCGCAGCCGCACTCCAAGCGCGACCAGCCACACCATCACAACAACGCCACTGTCGCCGCCAAGAAAAAGGTATATAAACTATAATGACTTTGAATGAAATGAGTCAGACCCGCTGTGAATACACAAATCGCAACTACGCGTGTGAGTGCGTAAAAAACCTGCATGATGATGCAGATCTGCACTCCCGCAGGTTCGCGCGTAGGTGCGTTGACACGCAACATGCAACGTGATGCGTGGCAGTCGATAATCGCCCAAAACAAACAATATAATAAATATGCATGTTTTGTGCAGGTTTAGTTTTCAATGGACAGGAGGCTGAGTGTATGTACGGTTTAGTGTTGAATGGCGTCGTGATAGAGTGATGTGATTCCCCAGGGCCGGTTCGCGGGCACGGGGCGAGGGGCGCGCGCGGGCGAGGCGTACGGCTCCGCCACGCCGCCCGCGCCCGCGCCCGCCGCCTACTGCGCCATGGACGTGGACGGCGAGACCGACTCCAACCACGACACGGCGCTCACGCTGGCCTGCGCCGGCGGACACGAGGACCTGGTGGAGCTGCTGCTCAGCCGCGGCGCCGACATCGAACACCGGGATAAGAAGGTATCACCCTCGAACAATATATCTCTTTAGTCGTCCTTATTGCTGCCTTAAATTCTCCATCTCCCTTTTCCACGTCGCAAGAGACCATATCAGAGTATAGATGTTTCGTAAGAAATAGTTTGAGTATAATTGACATAATCCTATCGTAATTCTCAACATTTTCCTCTACTGAAAAGGTTTGGTTTTTGTTAGTATTCCCACGAAAAATTACAACGTAAAGGACTGAAATTCTTTGACTGAACGAAGAAAGATAGAAAACATTTATTACCTTCCTACTGCGACAATTCGAAGCTAATAATTTTCCTTTTGCCAGGGTTTCACCCCGCTAATTCTAGCGGCGACAGCTGGGCACGAGAAGATCGTGGAGATCCTCCTGAACCACGGCGCGGACATCGAGGCGCAGTCGGAGCGCACGAAGGACACGCCGCTGTCCCTAGCGTGCTCGGGCGGGCGCTACGAGGTCGTGGAGCTCATCCTCAGCCGCGGCGCCAACAAGGAGCACCGCAACGTGTCCGACTACACCCCCCTCTCGCTCGCGGCCAGCGGCGGCTACGTCAACATCATCAGGCTGCTGCTCACGCATCAGGTACGTGCTTTGTGGACACACGTCATGATACTGAAGCGCAGTCGGAGCACACGAAGGACACGCCGCTGTCCCTAGCGTGCTCGGGCGGGCGCTACGAGGTCGTGGAGCTCATCCTCAGCCGCGGCGCCAACAAGGAGCACCGCAACGTGTCCGACTACACCCCCCTCTCGCTCGCGGCCAGCGGCGGCTACGTCAACATCATCAGGCTGCTGCTCACGCATCAGGTACGTGCTTTGTGGACACACGTCATGATACTGAAGCGCAGTCGGAGCACACGAAGGACACGCCGCTGTCCCTAGCGTGCTCGGGCGGGCGCTACGAGGTCGTGGAGCTCATCCTCAGCCGCGGCGCCAACAAGGAGCACCGCAACGTGTCCGACTACACCCCCCTCTCGCTCGCGGCCAGCGGCGGCTACGTCAACATCATCAGGCTGCTGCTCACGCATCAGGTACGTGCTTTGTGGACACACGTCATGATACTGAAGCGCAGTCGGAGCACACGAAGGACACGCCGCTGTCCCTAGCGTGCTCGGGCGGGCGCTACGAGGTCGTGGAGCTCATCCTCAGCCGCGGCGCCAACAAGGAGCACCGCAACGTGTCCGACTACACCCCCCTCTCGCTCGCGGCCAGCGGCGGCTACGTCAACATCATCAGGCTGCTGCTCACGCATCAGGTACGTGCTTTGTGGACACACGTCATGATACTGAAGCGCAGTCGGAGCACACGAAGGACACGCCGCTGTCCCTAGCGTGCTCGGGCGGGCGCTACGAGGTCGTGGAGCTCATCCTCAGCCGCGGCGCCAACAAGGAGCACCGCAACGTGTCCGACTACACCCCCCTCTCGCTCGCGGCCAGCGGCGGCTACGTCAACATCATCAGGCTGCTGCTCACGCATCAGGTACGTGCTTTGTGGACACACGTCATGATACTGAAGCGCAGTCGGAGCACACGAAGGACACGCCGCTGTCCCTAGCGTGCTCGGGCGGGCGCTACGAGGTCGTGGAGCTCATCCTCAGCCGCGGCGCCAACAAGGAGCACCGCAACGTGTCCGACTACACCCCCCTCTCGCTCGCGGCCAGCGGCGGCTACGTCAACATCATCAGGCTGCTGCTCACGCATCAGGTACGTGCTTTGTGGACACACGTCATGATACTGAAGCGCAGTCGGAGCACACGAAGGACACGCCGCTGTCCCTAGCGTGCTCGGGCGGGCGCTACGAGGTCGTGGAGCTCATCCTCAGCCGCGGCGCCAACAAGGAGCACCGCAACGTGTCCGACTACACCCCCCTCTCGCTCGCGGCCAGCGGCGGCTACGTCAACATCATCAGGCTGCTGCTCACGCATCAGGTACGTGCTTTGTGGACACACGTCATGATACTGAAGCGCAGTCGGAGCACACGAAGGACACGCCGCTGTCCCTAGCGTGCTCGGGCGGGCGCTACGAGGTCGTGGAGCTCATCCTCAGCCGCGGCGCCAACAAGGAGCACCGCAACGTGTCCGACTACACCCCCCTCTCGCTCGCGGCCAGCGGCGGCTACGTCAACATCATCAGGCTGCTGCTCACGCATCAGGTACGTGCTTTGTGGACACACGTCATGATACTGAAGCGCAGTCGGAGCACACGAAGGACACGCCGCTGTCCCTAGCGTGCTCGGGCGGGCGCTACGAGGTCGTGGAGCTCATCCTCAGCCGCGGCGCCAACAAGGAGCACCGCAACGTGTCCGACTACACCCCCCTCTCGCTCGCGGCCAGCGGCGGCTACGTCAACATCATCAGGCTGCTGCTCACGCATCAGGTACGTGCTTTGTGGACACACGTCATGATACTGAAGCGCAGTCGGAGCACACGAAGGACACGCCGCTGTCCCTAGCGTGCTCGGGCGGGCGCTACGAGGTCGTGGAGCTCATCCTCAGCCGCGGCGCCAACAAGGAGCACCGCAACGTGTCCGACTACACCCCCCTCTCGCTCGCGGCCAGCGGCGGCTACGTCAACATCATCAGGCTGCTGCTCACGCATCAGGTACGTGCTTTGTGGACACACGTCATGATACTGAAGCGCAGTCGGAGCACACGAAGGTCACGCCGCTGTATACTCTAGCTTTTGTCAGTGATGATCGATCAGGCTTAGCTGCAAACAATAACCTATATAAAACCCTTGATGAAGATATTGCTCAGCAAATCTGGCTGCCTACGGTTTCAGACAGCATAGCTTCATTGCCTAGACATTACTTTTCTAGATAGCGGTTACTAGCGCAGTAAATATCTACAATTTCTCAGCACACAGAGTGCACAGCTCATTTTTTCAATATTGTGTAACCAATTTTCTCGAAACCTTCGACAGACATTAGACCGACGCACACGTGGGCGACGCCTAAGTTGTATGTAGCGGCGCGTCGCATACCGTGAGTGTATGTGGCCCACGTGTGCTCAATGTACTTCTACCTTTGCTTGTTCTTATCGCTTTCGGAATAAGTTATAACATTTTCGTTGTCCTCAGGCTGAAATCAACTCCCGCACCGGTTCAAAGCTGGGCATCTCTCCCCTGATGCTAGCGGCGATGAACGGGCACACGGCGGCCGTGCGGCTGCTGCTGGACTGCGGCTCCGACATCAACGCGCAGATCGAGACCAACCGCAACACCGCGCTCACCCTCGCCTGCTTCCAAGGTAACACAGACATGATTTATAGGTCTCGTGATAACAGAAAAAAGGCTTTGTTTGACATAAACTGCGGCTCTCTATGACGGTTACGAAGTTTTTTTTTTAAGTTTTCTCAGATCTGATTGTAAGACACAATTCACCCTGCACAAGTTTGTTGCACACTCGATCGCCAGGTGTCAACCTTACTTTGATTTGTCATATCGGCTGAGCTACGGCTAGGTGACACCACATTTACGACTAGGCGTAAACACGGCATTAACATCTTTGTCTCACAATAAATCTAACATTACGAATAAATTCATATCACAAAGTCGGCATTGTTCAGACATTTTGTTCGCGAACAAAGACACAAATATCTCTTCACGCAACACTCCGCCACCTTAGCGCTAAACTGCCTGTTGTCTTCGTGCCCCGGTCAGCGTTGCCGCGCTCTTTACCGCGCCGCTGCCCTGCCGCCCGCTTACTTCGTGCCCGTGGCCTTAGGAGTTTTTAATTCCTACACATTCTAGTGCCTTCATCTTCATAATCTTGAACATCCTACTGACACGATACCCCTCCATAGGTCGACACGAAGTAGTAAGCTTGCTGTTGGACCGCAAAGCGAATGTAGAGCACCGAGCGAAGACCGGGCTGACGCCGCTCATGGAGGCGGCCAGCGGCGGCTACGTGGAGGTGGGCCGCGTGCTGCTGGACAAGGGCGCCGACGTCAACGCGCCACCCGTGCCCTCCTCACGGGACACGGCACTCACCATCGCCGCTGACAAGGGTCATACCAAGTTTGTGGAGCTGCTGCTACAAAGGTCAGTACTGTAAGCCCTCTGTCTGAGAACAAGATTGGACGCCTACCGACTAAAACCTCACAGTTCCGGCAAGAGTCGGGGATCTAGGTTACAAGTGAATTCGCTCATCCAGCCCTACCATCCCGTTGACATGGTAATTGAGGTAGTGGCGAAGGGCGGAAGAAGTGTTGAACGTCGTCGCTCAAGGCATCGCATGGCTATCTCAGGCCACCGTGAAATCTGGACGAAATAGTCCTTGCATGCATATACGGTTTGCGCGTGGAGATGCAACGCCCGGGTGAAACTCCGCTCCGCGGGATCTCATTGTGGAATGGCGACAGCGACTGTCGCAACCCAGTTCTAGGCACGCCATAGTTTTATTATGGCTGGAAAGACCTCACCTTCAGTACAACGCAGGTTATCACTGAACATGGTCAGTTCGGGAGGCTCCTGCACCGGATACGTGGGGAAGAAGCACCCGGGTGTTACCACTGTGAGGACCGCCCAGAGGACACGGTGGAGCATACGGTAGAGGTGCTTGCTTGGGCAGAGCACCGCCATCTCCTCGTACGAGGTGATCGGCGGCAATGGCCTCTCGCGCCGCACCCTGGTACATACAAATAAACCATGGTCCGGAGCGAGAAGGATGAACGGCAGACGGACGTGTCCGTCTGCGAAGCAGTAATGCTAGCAAATGAAGCGGCCGCACGGCGCGATCTGTGATTTGTGACCAAATGGACTCTTCTAATTAAAAAGCAGAGTCGTTCTACTATGAAAGATTCTTTTAAATGTTGTTTTTATTATTATTATAGGCGAGCGGCAGTGGAAGTAAAAAATAAGAAAGGCAACTCCCCCCTCTGGCTGGCCGCTAACGGCGGACATCTCGCAGTCGTCGAGATGTTGTACGCGGCCGGCGCCGACATCGACTCACAGGACAATAGAAAAGTACGTACCTACACGTTATCTTCCTACAGGCTCCATTGTAATCCAGTGCCAATCATTCACAGGGTAAAATGTATTCATGAATATAAACAAGTTAGTCGGGTCAACTCTGACGTAATATGAAAGTAAAATTTTCTGTTCTCTGCTTTTTTTCGAATATGAATGTACTAACTGTTCCTAGCGGCTTCACCCGCGTGGTAGTTATAGTATAATCGTGGGATTAAAAGGTGTCGTACTATTCCAAAAAAGCCGTTTGAGCATGAAGAAGTGACAAACATAAATACAAATATTTGCCTTTATTGTATTAGTGTGATTGTACAAGCTTCGGTTTTGTTCTTTTCGAAGTTACACTTCCTGAAAGGTCACCAATTTATTAAAGACACCTTGAATGTATTTTAGTAGTCCGCGGCCCAGAAGCCTGCTAAACGAAGATTATTATTATTTAGTAAGACACACGGGTGACACAGAATGGAAGAAAAAAACGTGTTGCACCGACCCCAAGTAATATGGGATAAGGGCAGGAAGAAGAAGAAGAAGATATAATAAGACACACTAGCAGCTATTAGCTGATGCGTGTGTTTCATATAGTTTGGAGATGTTTAGTCTGTCCAACCGATAGCTTTCACAACACTTTCCGGCAGCCTGTTCCATGCTGTTACAACTCGGTTTGGTAGAAATTGTTTCAAAGGCTTCTTTTTGGATGCATTTCCCCATAACTTGAGATAATGTCCTCGTAATTGTTTGTTGGAATTTAGTGTGTAAAGATCTTGAAGGTTGGGCACATCGTAGTATTCTGTAAATATTTTATAAGTATCAATAAGCCTATACCTTTGTCTACGTTGTTCCAGTGTGATAAGGTCAAGTTCTCTTCGTAAGATAGATTGCCCACTAAGTAACAAAAATGTTTTAATTTTAGGTATCATGCCTAATGGCCGCCTTCCGCAAAGGCCACACTAAAGTGGTCAAATGGATGGTTGGCGTAGTTACGCAGTTCCCTTCAGACCAGGAAATGACAAGGTTTGTACTTTAATATTTTTTACTTAAAATTATTTTTTTTACTATTGCTGAAGTGCTGGAATACTCTATTACTAACTTTAAGGATTATTAAGGGCCAAGCGCCCGAAAAGTGCCATAAAATAGTGATTTTCTGAGGCCTACTCCTCTGTAACGGCTAGATCAATTGGTTTGAAAAAAATATATGTTTATTATAGATTCATGAACAATAATATCAACATTTGATTTTTTCGTGCAATTAATACTTTTGTCAAAAAAAAATATTTAGCAATTTCGCAACTTTTCCCTACTCCTTCGAAACGGCTTGGACCTTTAGAAACATTTTTACACATAAAAATTGGTGGTTAAATATTCTTCAAAGTGAACATTGCATATGTAAATCAATCAATATCTCGCAGAGAAAATGGGTTTAAAGCGCTTTCCGGGCGCTGCTGGCCGCAAATAAATGCACAGATTTGCGTACTGCCGCCTAGGCGAGTGCGAGAGTTGCGTTCACGTAATTTCGGCCAGATGGTTCAAGGAACTATACGCCTTAAATTGCTCCCGTATTATCGTGACCTCATTGTTTGTAATATTTTGACCGTATGCGGATTAGGGTGTAAAGTCCACATACCTCTTGATAAGGAAGGATCCTTCAACACAAAGATGTTATTTCTGATCAGGGCAATTTCCCAATACTTGAACTTGGGCTGTTGCTATTTATATGTTCTAATGGAGAGGAGAACTGTAATGGTGCCTCGACATTTGGGGAATGCGCCGCTCGCGAGCGACGCGCGTGCATTTCGCGCACGGCATGAAATGCATCCGCGCTGTTTGCAAGCGGCTCGCGAGCCATTCATCAGATCTGGACGCACCATAATATCGAATCCTAATGCAGGATTACGAATTTTTAGTTCTTTTGTGACGTCATAAATGTCACTACAATATCGCAAGTGGTCCGTGCATTATTGACTAAAATATCGAATGTATTTATGAGGAAGATTAGCTAATTGAGTTATACTTGCAGGTACATTTGTACAATCTCGGACAAGGACCTACTAGAGAAGTGCCAGGAGTGCGTGCGAGTGATCCGCGCGGCCAAGGAGACGCAGGCGGCGCGCGCCAACCAGAACGCCACCATCCTGCTCGAGGAGCTCGACGCCGAGCGCTGCCGCGAGGAGTCGCGCCGCCAGGCCGCCGCACGCCGCCGCGAGCGGAAGAAGAAGAAGAAACTCGAGAAGAAGGTAATGCTATATATTCACTTGTACTCTAGTCTGGAAACTCTATTGTTCGCACTTACGTCCTACGTGGACGATTCAACGCGAATGCGAAACTGTCCTACCAATATATTGAAAACAAACCACCACTTTTTCTATCGATTTTTCTATTGTCGTTAGATAAAAATGCCACCTGCTATGAATTTAAATATTTTGTTAATAATTCTGGTGGAGTGCTCTAACATGAAAAACCAATGCCATGATGTCCATGTACAATCATCATCAATATCCCAACTATATTGTGTTAATGCAAGATAACATCTCATGTTTTGAACATCTCTATGAGCCATATACACAATCCATTCTTCCATCATTTCAATCTTAACGGAAATTGTATTCACAATAAGTTGCCTTTTAGTCCACATATTGGTAATATACTTAGTCGTGTGTATAACATGATGTTTATTTTAGTCATGCATGCAAGAGGAGCGGCGCAAGCTGCAGGCCGAGAACGACAAAAACTCGATGTACTGCGACAAGGCGCTCGGGGAGTGCTCGGAGGGCGGCGAGCCCGACGACGAGCCCGTGCCCAAGGAGGAGGGCGACTCCGGGATCGATGCCAACTCGCAGGTATGATATTTCATTTAGCCAGCCTATATGTTAGTACTAGCTTTTTTTTGCGACCTCGTCGATGTAAATGTCGGTGTTTGCGGACGCGAAGTCAAAAAGCCGAAGTCATAAAAAGTAGCATGTCTTCTTGGGATTCAAACTTACTCCAATTTCGTCAAAATCGGTTCAGTAGTTCAGCTGTGAAAGCATAATAGACAGCTACTTACTACTTTCGTGTGTATAATATTAGTGTTTATTGTCTCACTGCAGGACCTCAAAGGTCACTTTTTCCACTCAACTCTTCTTCTATTAGTGCAGGCCAGTCCTTTCAGTAGAAGTCGAGCTTACTCTGCCTACTGCGCTTCAATCTGCCAGTGTCTTCTGGTTTTTAAAAAACCCTGAATTTCTTTATGATTTCATAGCAAGCAGTTTACATTAAATGTGTTTTTTTTAATAAGCAACATGCTGAATTTGTATAACAATACAATGTGTTAGGTATGTAATACATTTGTCTAAAATCAATTTGCAGGGATCTTCTGCATTTCCGATAACGCAAAACTTCTCAGCTATAGTCCTATGTTTTTTTTTAATTCTGCTTATTTAAAATGGTATTATGCCGTATGCAGGGTTCGTGTTCATCGTCTGACGTGAAAGCTCCCCCAGTGCAAACCAGCAAGTCTAAAAAGAAGAAGAAAGAAGAGAAAGCAGCAGCACCGCCTCCCGCCCCCGCGCCGCCTATCAAGAAACAACCTGACAAAGTAAGGAAATTTATAATTCATAATTACTCTATTAATTATCATAACTAGTGATTGAAGACTTCACAAAGGAGAAGAAAGTTCCTGACCAACACTCGTGCGATATTGTGGTCCCTAATTATAGAAGAGTATAAGTGCTCATCTAATTTAACAGGCACGCACATGAGACATCTGTCATGGTCTATTCTGAGAATTTTGTTGCCCAGTAATTGAATTGTGGAAGTCTGATTACCACTCGCTCTATGTAAAACACGGGTATTCCGCTCCATCTGGTTAGACTAAAAACCGAACCCAAGCTAGTTGGGAAAAGTTTTGGGAGATAATGAAATATTTGTCATGTAGATGTCCATATTTAACTGTCACATTATTGGCCATCCAATATCAACTGTAGGTCAACTTTGATAGCAAAAATTATTTTCTACGCGACAGACTACTAACCAACACCACCTTCAGCCTCTTCCACAGAGCAAACCTAAATTAGAGACAAAACCTGAGAAGGAAAGCACCCCCAAGCCCGACAAGAAACAGGAGAAAGAAAATGTCGCGCCGAGTTCTCCTCCCGCCACGCCGGTCAAGCCCGCGCCGCAGCCCCTTGAAAGACGACCAGTAGCCGAAAAGAAAGACAAGTTAGTACTACCAGCCCAGCAATATGCTGTGTTCACTACAGTAGTACCCTTTATGTGTTCATATGACACATACAGTTATATAAAAAGTGACATTTGTAGAGCGTTGTATGTCTGACAGTCTCGTAAAGCTTGACTCATATCACCTCTTAACTGTATGCTTGTGATTAATCTCATACCTGTGTCTTTTTAAAGCTTGATGTGTCATATAAATGCTTAGGTACGGTATCTTGTTGTATGTACAAACGCTGACACTGAATGAGTGCGATATTTGGCACGTCTTGCTTAGAACTAATTAGCCGCCACGCGATGAGTGTTGAAAGAAATATGTCTGGTAATTAGGAAAATAGCTCGTCGGTCGTTACTCCCCCTTGAAAAGAAATACGTCCTCGTATTCACCATCATTCAGCTCAGCGGTCTGTACGTTAGGTGCATGCTTTTTACTGTTTGATTGAGTGAATAATAATGCTTGATAACTTTTGATTTATTTACCAGCAACAACAGTATAAATCACGTAACCCAGATAGCAAATAGTCAATGAATTGTTACGAAAAATAATAACCAAAAGGGGGGCTAAAGTAGTAAATATTGTTCTTGCAGAAAACCCGAAGAGGATAACCCTAAGAGCATTACAGTACAGAATGTTAACAAATATGGGAATAACTCTAGAAAGAGTCAAGTATTCGAATCCACTAGGCACAATGTGGATAAAGACGATGTTGACACAAGCGACAAAAATAAAAAGACGCACAACACGCATCAGTAAGTTCGATCATCCTGTAAACGTATCGCGGCACCATTATAATGATACACACAAAATCAGTGTCAAAGTTGTTTTATCCCCAGTGTTACCCGCGGTACTTGCATGCCCCGGCGGTATTCGCTTTGTTTCTAATACTTGGCCTCACAATGACATTGATTTTTGGATATTTAATCATTTTATTGCTTATTTATGTTTGGGGTTATAGCATTACGAATGGTAACATAGTGAGAAACCACACTTTTATACTTTATGGCTTGACTTAAAATCTATACAGAGTTTGTAATTTTCGTTTAGCGCTAAGCCTGCGAATTGTTTACTATGTTCATACAATACAGTAGGATAATTTGATCGAATGTAAATTCGCTATTCGTCTTATGAACTAATTTAAATCAAAAATGTTGACTCATTGATTAGCTTCATAGTTTTGATCAAGGCCTATGGACGCCAGCAAATTAGCCGCACAGTGCCGGGCGATGGTAGCGCGGTAATTTGAAGGTGCCCTATAGATTTCAGCCTTAAAATGCGTTGCTATATAATAAATAACAAAAATTCCAAGCAAAAACAAACAATAATTAACCTAAGCTCATAACTAAATTAAATCTCTTTTGCATTTGCTAACAAATATGTCATTAAAACTTTTACCAGTACCAAAACACTTACCCCAGAATAAAATCAGTTAAATTTGAAATCAGAATCTTGTATAGCGACTAATATCGTCATCCAGTTACATTTTAGACCCGCCGGGCGGTGTCTGTTTCAACTGCTCAGCCAGTGTTTAGCAGAGCGACTACGCCAAACGCAATGGGTACACTAGCAAACTACAAAGTTGTACGATATTAAAAAAGTTCTAGCAGTGATAAGATTATCATGTTAGATAGTTTTTAGTTTCCAATCTTCGCTATAGCCTAAGATTCTGAACTCAAGTTTGCTCATAGTAATTTGAACCCTATGAGAATATTATTTGTAACCAGTATTGAACATAACAGATGGGAGACGGAAGGCAAGAGCACGTCTCCCAAGGGCGGCTGTGTGGGCGGACGTCGCGAGGAGGGATGGAAGGAGGTCGTGCGCAAGTCTAGCGTGCAGACGCTCTCCACCGTCGAACCTGGGTGAGTCAAACACATACAATAACGTCCATAGCTCTTAGTACACCAGTTATTTTTTTATAAACCACACTCTACCAGACCAGTTATTTGACGTAAAATAGCACACCCAAAGAAATATATCTCGTAAACAAAGTTGCTTTTTTTACGAGGTTATTTATCTCTACACAGTTTGCAAATCGATACTTTCTAAGCATAAAATCGTAACAATCATTTGAATAAAATTGTTAATTATAAACTTATTATTTCGATTAATTATTGTTTGAATAATGCAAAAACATCAGTTAAAAGTGTTTCACAAATCTGTCTATATAATATATATAAAAGCGAAATACCACTCACGAAATCTTACAAGTTATAACACCTACAAACATAAAATTTGACAGGAAGGTAGGTGCCTTATAGGGTGTAGACATCCGCTAAAAACGGATTTTACGAAACTCCACCCCTATGGGGGTAAAACGGGGGTCCAAAATTTGAATGGAGGAACCAAATTTCACGCGGGCGAAGTCTCTGGCATAAAATAGTAACTTAAATTAATAACATTATTACAAAAACGATTCTTTTGAAAAAAAGCACTTTTGTCTTACAAACTTAAGGAAGCATCGATTTATTAGGCTGGTGTGTGCAATTTTGCTACGTCTGAGCGCGTATTTGTGAACGGTTGGAGAATAGGTCAAGGTATCACGATCAATACGTGTTCAGTAGCATAACTTTTTATTAACCGAAACATTTAATTAATATTTAGCAATACCTCTAATTAGCAAATGATCTTATTAGACGTTTTGTTCGAACGACGACGTTGTATTGAATTTCTAATATCTTTAGATACTAAGTTATTTTTATAAATAGACCATTGATAAATAGATGTTTCGGGTATATGTGGACCTTTAACTACTTGCCATATTACTTGTGACACCTCTCGATTTACCCTAACTGCTCAAAAACTGACGCCTACTAGTCCTGCTGTCCTGGGACACAGCTCCATAGACGCGTATTCGACATTATGCGCTTGGTGTACTTCTCCGTGAAGATTACGTACAGAAGAAGCAGCAATGACTCGACGGCACGACGTTGCTTCATCCGTATACAATAAGGCGCTGCGCAAATGTAGACACTTTCCTACTGGGGCCAGGGTAATCCAAAAGGGAGCTCGAGCCCCGGTATGAAGGCAAGAAGGAACGGGGTGGGTCTTTTCGTCAGTAAGAGTCTGACACTATCTCCCGCTCCGCCCAAGACGGGGGTTGTCATTGGATGATTTTTTGCCACCATAAAGATGTAGACACTTTTAGTTTTTAGTTAACGACACCGAATACTTTTTGATCGTCATGAGTATGTGTTAGCTAGAAGAAACTGGACACGAAAAATGTTTACGTATGCGCAGGGAGTCGATCATTTCATACTGGTTTTATAGAAATCAAATATTCATCGGTAGCTTGTATCCGACACAAGACACGTTTGCGCCCTGCCTAAAGCTTTAGCGTTGGTGCCGATGTCACGGAAATTACCTTGTAAATCTCAACCGGTATCAATCATAAACAATAATATGTTTTAACTTATGTTTTGTCGCCATGCTAAATTTCGATTACTGATGTTTTTATGTAATTTTAGGTGCAAGAAAGTGTCAGTGGCATCCCATGCGATCTCTCGTGTGATAGGTCGCGCTGGCAGCAACATCAACGCGATTAGATCTGCTACGGGCGCTCACATCGAAGTTGATAAGCAGAGCAAGGGACAGGGCGAACGGATCATCACTATCAAGTAAGTCTTGTTGGAAATGATCAAGTAAAATGAGCAATCCTCCTCGTCCTTATACTTCATATGATGATGATTACCGAGTTAATCGGCATGAGATGTCCAGCAATGAATTGATGGACATTACTTCTTTTTGACTGCCGTTTCAAAAAATGGCGGTGGTTTACTGGGCACATTTTACTATGTCGCAGCTCGTTTAAATTAGCCATCCAATTGGACGCCTAGGGCGTTTGTTAAACGCGACTGGTGGTAAAAAAGAAGAAGAAAGGAGGTTGATTTATGGATGTTACGAAATTAATTACAATTTGTGGCGCCTACAACAAATATTTTTTTATGTAAATATCTATGACTTGGTGAGAGTCGCGAGAATCTATTGTACGCGAGCCGCAGTCCACGGGTTCGTTCGTTTTGGCGACAATTGTGGAGGCCGTCCAACCATGGACGTCTTTCTGCTGAAATGATAGAGAAGATGGTTTTATATTGATGTAACATTTTCTTTTGCGCAGGGGCTCAGCGGAAGCCACGAAGCAGGCGGGCATGCTGATCGCGGCCATGATCCGCGACCCCGACGCCGACATCGTGCAGCTGCTGCCGCGCGCGCCCGCCAAGCCGCCGCCGCAGCCGCTGCCGCTGCAGCCCAAAACACCAAAACAACCCCCGCCCAAGGTACTCTACCCAATCTACTTATACTACTGGTTTCTTTCAGACATAATATCTGTGTGTCCAGACCTAACGAATGCGCCGCCGCTCGCGAGCTTGCAAACTGCGCGCATGCATTTCATGTTCGTACGAAGCCCCAGTGCAAACCGCGTGCATTGCGCGAGCGGCGCATTCGTCACGTATTTGAGTAATTAGCTGCTGCGCTTCACGGCGCGAGTTCGATTTCCGCACGCATTAGATATTTGAATGGTCCACAAATTGTTTTTCTGAGTCCGAGTGTCTTGTGAGTTATACTTTTAGGCGCGGGCCAGACAGAAAAGACGTAAGACGCAGACGTGGCGCGGACATTTGTCTCTACCGCGTCCTTTTCATACAAAATGAATAGAAGCGTCGCGACGCGCAATATACAGAAGAGACGGGCTTTTACGTCTGCGCCCTTTGTTCAAAACACACAGGAGAGACGGGGTGCGGACGCGGCAGAGACGAGGACGGGATGCGGCGGGGGCGAAGACGGGACGCGGGGTGGTGCCAGCCGCGCCGCGCCGGGCGAGCGGTCTCTCTCGTCTCACCCAATCAGACTGTTGAATGCTGACTGCGCGACTGCGTCGCGTCTCCGCCCCATCTCTTCTATATAGTTCAAAAAGTCGCGTCCGCGTCTCGTCTCCGCCCCGTCCGCGAGGCGTCCTAGTCTTACGTCTCTTCTGTGTGGCCCCTGCCTTATGAAATCTGTAATGGTTCTGATTTTCTTAACAAATATATTTGGCCTTTCATGATAATGTTTACCTGTTGCGAAACGCTCAGGATCGGTTGTTGAGGCAACGCTTGCGGGAGTCTTATGTCCAACAGTGGACATCTTTCGGCTGAAATGACGATGATATTGACTAATATAGTGTGTGTTGTTTTCTGTAACAGCAAGCAAGCAGCAGCAGTAGTAGCTCAGCCAGCAGTCGCACCACGCCGACTGCGCGGGCGCCGGCCAAGCAGCACGTGCGGCCCGCGCCGCCGCGCCTACAGACACACAGTAAGTGCTGCAACTAACTTTATTTTTATAATAGTTGGTAATTGGTCTTTTACAATAAATCGACAAAATCGTCTGATTGTCCCGATACAAATAAGGAAAGGTTAGATCAGAAGGCTAAAACGAGAGAACGGAGCTCCCGCCTTAGCCTTCCTGGTTAGATTAAGTTTGTAATATATTTATAAAAGTAGCTGTATAAAACCACTGTATTGACTGAATGGCCAATGAAGCTAATTGGCTGACATATACAATTTTACAATTGCCGAAACGGATCTTGAGCGCTCGGCGTCAGAGTGGGGATCGCTTTGCGCATTCCATACATTGACAATCGTCTTCGTTGTTAAATACATGCAGCAACGCAGGGAACTAATCAGGAGTGACGTCTAAGACGCGATGGTGCGGCGAGTCAATCACTGACACTCCCTGCCTCCGCGTCACACTTTGCATTACTAAAGAGACTGAATATTTGACTTCTGCGCAACTTGAAGCCAGCGCTCAAGATTTGTGACGGCAATTGTATTTTTAGTATAATTATGGAAAAACCGTCTTAATATTGTTTTTTTACTACTTATTCTCAAGGTGCATTAAATTCGCCTTTGTATATCAAAGGCGAGTTTAACGCAGCAATGAGTGTTCTGCTAGCAAATGTTTGAGTTATAAATAGAGAATATTTTCGAGGGTAGAATCCAGTGCGCAATATAAACGTACACAATTTATGTAACATTTTTTATTCGTTTGCAGCGTCCACAGCAGAAAAGCGAGCGCCGACGAGTTGCGCTGGCAGCGTGAGCGTGGCGAGCCTGTGCAGCTCCGGCAGCTCCGCCAGCAAGGCGGGCGCGCTCACCTACACCGGCGCCATCGTGGGCGCGCGCCCGCACACCTTCGCCGCCAAGCTCACGGCCGCGCCCGCGCCGCCCGCGCCCGCGCCCGCGCCCACGCCCGACCTCAAACCCAGGCCGCCGCTAACGGTAACATCACGACAGCCCTGTTCCACTAGTGATCTGTAGCCTGACAGAACTCACACAGAACAAATGTTTGTGTGATGAGCACGATTTTTTAATTGAGTTCTGTTTCCGTCAGCAGTCGGCCCCGAGCAGCAGCCCGGGCGCCAGCTCGGCGCCGGGCGCCACGTCGCCGCTGAAGGCGCCGCGCGACACCTCCCCCGCACCCACGCCTGCGCCGGCGCCGCCGCACAAGCAGGACGACAGCGACAAGCAGCACCGACTACCTGACCGCACTGTGCAGGTAACACTAGCTAAACTTTATCATGCTGCACCATCAAGAAGACACGGTGGAGCATACCACCGTGTCCTCGTGGGACCTAAAGCGACAACAATCTCTCGCGCCGGACCGTGCATACAGACCATAGTCCGAAGCGAAGGCAATCGCCTCCTACAAAGCAATAATGCTAAAAAAGAAAGCTACTGCATGCGCACGTCCGAAGAAACTATAGTTACGCCCCAGTCACAGGGATTCCAATCCCGATTTGCTTTGGGTAACCATCCGACCGACAGAACCGAGCCCAAGTCATCGACAACGCATAATATTCCACACGCACCTCAAGGAAACCATAGAGGCCCAGCAGGGTCGAAGCCTACTAGGACCAAAGCCATACAATAAGAAAGTAACGTTATATCTAATATTGTTCACAGCTAAGCCCTGATAATTCAAGCAACTGGAGTGCGAACGAGGAAAATACGCCGAACACCTCTTCGGCACTACATATTAACACCACGCCACAGGTACGTCATCTTGGAATTATTTTCAGTAGTGTTTACTGTAAAGAGCAGTGGTGGTCGAGTGGTAATGGCTCCAAGTTACGAATTGTAGGTCGCGGGTTCAAACTTTGCCAGGTGCATTACTTTGTGTGATTTATTTTATTACCACTATTCTTAAAATTGTGAAGGAAAACATCGTGAGGAAACCGCATGTTCTAGAACCAATAATTCGAAGATGTGTGACATTCACCAACCAAGCACTGGGCCCGCGTGGTGGATTACGGCCCATTCCCTCTCCTAGAGAGGAGACCCGAGTCCCAGCAGTGGGAACATTAAAAAGGCTTATGATGATGAGATTATATGATCTCGATTTTCATTACCTTTTACAGGTTATAATTTTTCGTAGAGTAAGTTCCTCTCAGCCACATCGTATGTTTAGTTATGTCTTGCCATTATTAACGACGTTCGTGTACTGTGTAGGCTCACACGGGCTCGAGCGGCGGGCAGGAGTACTCGCTGTTCAAGGACCTGTCGACGGGCGCCGCCGTGTGGGGCGCCGCGGGCGACGCGCACCACAACAACGACGTGCCGCCGCCGCAGGTCACGCACTTCAATGTGGTGAGAATTGCACGCATTTCATTCTTCATGCAACACAAACATACAAAGGTGGACTTAGTGCCCTAGGCTTTCTCTACCAGTTAACCGAAGGCGGTGAAGAGAAAACATGGCAGGTGCATAAAACAAAACTGTCGTAAAATACCACATCAAACATTCACTACCGCTCAAAAGTATTAGGTGAATAGGTTGCTTCTAGGTAAGCGTGCTCCATCGACGACCGCATTGTCTCTTTCCATCAGGTGAGATAGCGGTCAAGCGCGAAAAAATAAAAATAAATGTTTTTCTGGGTTACTGGGGTCTGACGTGTTTAGTAAATCGTAATCTAAATGTTATAAAATCTACAATGTTATGTAATACCAGACCATCAATAAAAATCTTAGTCATCATCTATGAAGACCTGTCCTACCTCGGTCAGAGTAGTCCATTTTTCCAGCTTAGATGATGTTTTGTCACTTCTATCTTTCGCGAGCTCGCACGTTTTCTAGTCATTATAGACGTAACGTATCCAGATAGTCTAGCCATTTTCTTCGTTAGCTAAGGCTGTGAAGTTTGATACGGAGCCCTTTGAGACTGGGAGTTGGTCGTTACTATATAACCGACAGTTGTAATACTTGGATTGTCTCATATAGGTGGACGCCAGCAAGGCGCCCGGGTACCGCGGCGGCGGCGGCGGCGGCTGCAGCCCCTGCTCGCGCACGTCGTCGCACGGCAGCACGCCGCCGCCCGCCTACGCGCCCACCATCCACCAGCAGCCCAACTACCACCAGCCCATGCCCATCGGTAACTATACCAGAACATTTGTACTACATGCATTCTGCACTTTTGCTGAAGTTCATCACTATTCTAACATGCTCTGCTTCAGTTCATGGGGGGCTTTCAACGATTTGAATAGATGTGGAATTGCTTGTTAGGTTAAGTTTCTTGTAATGCAAGTTCTTTTTTCCTTTGGCGCGAATCTTTCTTTAATAATGCTTCTGATT
Source organism: Mythimna albipuncta (assembly GCA_929112965.1). Classification (NCBI taxonomy): domain Eukaryota; kingdom Metazoa; phylum Arthropoda; class Insecta; order Lepidoptera; family Noctuidae; genus Mythimna; species Mythimna albipuncta. Next base: position 19,592,105 of record OV815969.1, read on the forward strand.
CCGTGTTTTCGTATTATTTTGGCTCTCTACTACGTTCTTTATCTTCCACACTCACAATTTTTAAACTTTTGCAACCACTAACGTCATTTTCTCTCGTTTAAAACAGCTTCACTAAAAGGCCAAGGTATGAGCAATCGATGTGCCTCGGCTGCAGATTTCTTAAAATTAAAAAAGCGAAATAAAACTTCCCGCAGATGACTCTTTTTCTGCAGAAAACTTGACAATTTAGCATGAAAAAAATATGTGATAAAAAGACAATAATATTCCAAAACTAGCTGTGCCCGCGACTTCGTTCGCGTGTAGGATTTTGAATTTATTTTTTCAAACATTAAATATAAGTAGCCTATGTTACTCCTTATTACATCAGCTACCTGCCAGAAAAAGTTCCCTCAAAATCGGTCCAGCCATTTCAGAGATTAGGCGGGACAAACAGACAGACAAAAATTGAAAAAAATGTTATTTTTGTGTATGTATATTCATATGCATGTAGTAAAAAGCAGTTATTTCAATAATACAAACAGATACTCCAATTTTATTTATATGAATAGATGTATAGATTATGTTTTACCAGATTTACAAACTAACGATATTACATTTTACATCTGACAATTTCAATGTAACCTTTTAGTGAGTAAATTTTTACTAAGGCAGAAACTTATTTATATATATGTAATAGTTGCGCGTGTATAACGTGTATTTCTAGTAACACTTATTAATTTGTGTTTCAGGCAACAACGTTAACACGATGGACATGAGCGGGTTATCCCGGAATGGACCAATCTATCAAGATAACTCACGGAACGGACACAACATGATGGTAAGTCATCATGCGATGTCACCAGAACCGTAGGGGCCCAGCAGGGTCGAAGCCTACTAGTTCAATGGAAAGGAAAACCTGGGGTCCTGGAATGAAAGGCAAAGAAGGGACATAGGAGTCTGTTTTAGTCTTACAGACTTTTTTTTACTTTTATTGGGCATCCTAGAGCGCGAGAAGTCATTGTATGCTTTCCCAACTTAAAAAAAAGTCTTCTTTTTATTATCTAACTAGCTTTTGCCCGCGGCTTCGCCCGCGTACATAAAATGTGTCTATGTCACTCGGGAATATAGCAGCTATCTGTCGGTGAAAAAATTTTACAAATCAGACTAGTACTTTCAGAGATTAACTCCTACAAACAAAAAAAAAAACATAAAAACTAAAAACAAACTTTACCTCTTTATTATATTACACTAATATAATAAAGAGGTAAACTTTGTGTGTATAAAAGAGAGAGTGTATAGCATCCTATAAGAGTGGAAAGCTTCCACTTAATTCACATTATCTATTCCCTTTCTTACCTATTTTATTGACTCCTGAAGTCGTACATTGCAGTGACCGTAATTTACGACCCGAAAGCCATTATAGGGTCTTGACAATATACTACCCAAAAAATATATGTTCCTGGGGATTGTAGTCGCGATCCGACGGCTATCGGTCGTGAACAAATTGGTATAAAATTGTCGTGATTGCGCCAAGACATATAAGTGCAATTTGCAGTTTGAATCCAGTTGACACGACTGCAATAGAATTGCAAACACGACTGCAATAGATTCATTTCCAATCTAACCGACTTTTGTTACATCGATTTCAAACTGACTTTGACCTCATTCATATTCGACAATCTGATATCAGTGGCATCGTTGATTTCTGCCAGTGGCGTAGCTAAGCACACGAGCGACGGTTCTTACGGGCGAAGGTTTTTTTTTTTTTATAATTGATAGGCTCGCCACTATTTCACCTGATGGTAAGCGACGATGATGTGGTCGAACATTGGGTTTTCAGTCGCTGTCTAGTTTTCGAAATTATCATAGAATAAGACCTCGCTGGTATGCCTTCACCCACGTCTAAATTAGTCCACGCTACGCCTCTTATTTCTGACCATCATTAGCCTCATTGATTTCTGACCTCGTTACCTTTCGTGTCCAGCAACAGGTATCGATCTCGAGCGGCGTGAACATGAGCGGCGCGTCGCTGGGGCTGGGCTACGTGGGCGTGGAAACCGTGTCTCGCCTCAACCCACGCGCGCCCGACTTCGCGCAGCGACACCCGCTCATGCAGCAGAAGCACAACGCGCAGGTAACATTCGCACAGTTATACGACCGTATTTTGATTTACACGTTTCCAATAACTAGGTTCTATAACGGAAAAAAAATCATTTACAATCGTTTATGGCAGCAAAAACGATCTCGACCGAGCGATAGGCTCGATGTCGAACGTCCGCACCGATTATAAAACTTATACGAGGAGATATCCTGTATAACCAGTGCACCACATAGCTGCCTATATATTCATAAAATTCATCATAATCTACCACAGGTTTATTAAAGTAGTTCAAAAAGAATGTGATATCTTACCATATCATATCCATCACAAACTTGATCCGATGGAATAACCATCGGATCAAGTTTGTGATGGATGCTCTAAAATCCTGACCAAGATTGGCACACCTTTAATTTGTTATATTAATTTTGTGTTGTTATTTAATTTTTGGAGTTTGTCTAATCGTGCAAAATGTTTGTTAATACAGTTGTTCGCGGGCGCCAGCAACGCGGGCAACCTGAGCGCGCTGTTGATGTCGTATCAGCAGCAGCCTATGAACCAGTCACCCAAACCTATGCAGCACACGCCGCAGCAACACCATGCTTACCAGGTAACACCAGAAATAATGTCTAAATGTTCAATTTCTCCTGTTGAAAATGAGGCCCTTGGTTTTCTTCAATGGCATGCCATTTCTTCTCGACCTTTGGCTACCAACATCCAACTAGAATTTGATCTTGAACCTGATTAGATCAATTACAAGATTCTCATTAGCTTGTCAAGTTAGCTTCCATTTTAAGCATGATTAAGTACTTTAATCTTCAATTTGGAATATTTCCAGTCCCTCCTGGAGCGCGGCGTGGGCGTGAACGTGAGCTCGGGCGGCGGCTGGGGCGAGGAGGAAGAACGGAAGCCGCGCCCCATCGGCACCGAGCGCGCCTGGAAGCTCACCGCCAGCGACGACTGGCCGCACGCGCACATGCACCACCAGCACATGCCCGACCATGACAGATACCAAGTGAGTTATCTACCGTCGCCCTGGCCTACGTTATCTTTGCAATGCCATGCGCATCGGAAATCTCGATTTAAAAAGGCAAAATAACAACTCCAATCTTTTTTTTTTTTACTTGCCATAACTGTCCCACTGCTAGGCAAATGCCTCCAAAGTAAGACTTCCAAACTTCTTCTTCTTCTGCGCCGTCTCTAACCAGTCCTCGCGGAACGCGTCCAAATCATCCCGCCACCTCTTTCTAGGCCGACCTCGACGGCGCTTTCCTTCAGACCCACTGTGTGGCGACGCTTGCCCAGCGGTCCTTGTGCATGCGGCTGACATGACCAATCCAAATAAACTCCAGTCTTAACCGCGTTAAAATTATTTGCATGTTAATAAATTTAGTTTTAGAGAAATGTTGTTACACAGCTCAAAATAATAAGACACTAATTTAGTAGAACTTTTCACAGAACCCGATGTGCTTATATATTCTCAACTTTGTGCATTTTAGAGTCCACAAATATAGTGAGAGCTGTTTGCGTTATCATTTCGTGTGGTTGATGGTGTTATTGTATTGGTGCAGACTGTAAGCGGCATGGGCGGCGTGGGCCACCCGGGCGTGGGGCTGGAGGGCGGCGCGTACGGCGTGGGCGGCGTGGGCGCCGTGGGCGGCGGCGCCACGGCGGCGGCGCTGTCGCTCATGCACGCGCTGCCGCTGCACTACCTGCCGCCGGGCGCCGCGCCCGAGCCGCCGGCGTGGGAGGCGCCCGACAAGCAGGTGGGTGGCGCGCTGGGCCGCTACTTCGGCAGCTCCCCTCGCTGACTCACCCGTGTTGCTTGTCGCAGGCTTGGAGCAAGTGGACTCACTAGAGCCGGCCGGACGCAGCCGCCCGCCGCCACGGCCCCACAGGATTATATATAATTGTAACCCTTGGAAACGGTGTAGATATTAGTGAGAAAGAATTATATTATACAGATTATCTATATACATAATAGAGAATGTCCTATCGAGAAGAGAACTACTTATACTGTACGATCGACTGAAGTGAGCATTAAACGATTCATTATAATGAAACTCGTGAGGGGAGTCGGATGTAGTTTTATTTGTTACTGCCGCTCGCCGGTCGCGACGTTACGTTTAGACGAATTATAGTTATGTTATAGTCGGCGTCGCCGTTTTCATCTGATGTAGATATACGCGTAAAGAATGTAAGAGTAGGTAGCTTGGAATGTGATTCCGAAGTGCCGCTGAGTGTTTTGAGTTGCCTTGCGCGCGGTCGCCGCCCGCCCTCTATTATACATATTTTACACTATATTATGGCATAATGCGATATTAGTTTCGATGATTGGTACGCTCGTTTACCGAGACGGAATATTAAACATGTATTAATAAATTTGCTTTTACATGAAGATTAAATATCGATATATTGATGCACTGTATCCACTGGTGTTTTTAATAATACCACCTGTTTTTCAATAATATCTTTTTTTAATAGGTTTATTTGGGGAATGTGTATATTTATAAGTAAATTATTATTGAGGACTTACTTTGTCTCGAATATGATTAAAAGCAGGATATGCGGTAAGTTCTAGGCAAATAAACCGTTGTCAAAGTAACTTGCGTGTGTTCTTGAATAGGGCCAACTTTTAAAACAGCATTCCTCTTAGCTCCATGAAATACAATAAAACCAGTTTTTGTCAGCAGAAGACCAAAACTCATTTTATTAGAAACAATCACTGAGATTCATAATTCTTATTTACATTTTATTATAACTTAACATTAGTAAAAAAAACCTATAGAAAACTTATATCATTACTATGTAATGAACATTACACCAATTCTCTAACTAGCTACCCACAAAAAGAGAATCACATTTGTTCTAAATGCATTACATTCAAAGGAATCGAAACAATTTTGACACATCATCTTTGGCACTGTGAGCAACTTAGAGCTCAGTGTGGCGTTCGAGTATTTTGCTCTCGAGGTCGGCGTGCAGCTTGGCGACCTTCCTGGAGTGCTTCTTGATCATCTGTTCCTGTTCTTCGAAGTGGTTCATCTTATCTCCGGCACCAGCCACCTGAGTATACCGACGAACATCATTAACATTGTTCATAAAAAAGAAAACAAATTCTCAATCAACTGGTTTTGGTAATAAATTAATATTAAATTTAAAATAAGAGAAATCCACAAAAAGAAACATGCAATGAAATAAATGGTAAGTAATGATTCTATTATGAAACGGTAAATAAGGCAAAATTAAAATAAAGAAAATAAAAAATAACCTTGCTCTTATGTTTCTCGCGATTGCTTACGTTATTTGCTTGCAAGTGACGCAGCTTCAGCAGTCGCGACTCGTAATGCTGTAGTTCCACCTGGGAAAGATCGAAATGTACACTTAAACTAGCTTGTACAATCAGGTTCACTCTCATAAAAAATCGGAAATTACCCGGAACATACTGGGATAAATTATAAACACAATCAGCCTTATAATGTTCCCATTGCTGGGGCTCATAGATTTAGGCGTGAAAGCACATTAAATAAACTTGTAATAATACATATTCACTACATACAATGTTACTAAAATTTTGTTAATTATGGAAACCTTGTTTTACTTGCATCTTTTGGGTTTTTGAGTAACAATATGAATGGAACCAGAGAAAGAACAACGGATGAACAAATTAATAGATAAGTATGGAGACAAAAGACGACCCCGTATAGTAAAATTCACCTAAGTGGCAACCGCAAGTCATGAAACATTGCTTGTGTAAAATAGCTTTTATTTTCTGATTACCATTACTAAGCTTTGTTCAGAAGGGGCGATATCGCCGCGATTTTCTAGTGCACATTACGCGCGTTCGTTGCGTCCAGAAAGAAGAGTTTAATTAGGTACTAGAAAACATGGATTTGAACGACACGGTCAAGCGTCTATTATCTCTACGCAATATGCACGAATTAATCGCGACTCGAGAGTCAGAAAAGTGCACGCGATATACGCGCGTATTTTAAATTCGCGCAACGCTTGTGGACGCGATGTGTTGGTGCCTAATATTTCGCTTCGTTTCACGGCGAATTCGCCCCTTCTGGACAAGTTCATGTTGTAGTATTACCTTCAATGAAGCCAGTTCTTCTGTAGTAAAATTAGCACTAACTGCAATCTTCCATAGGCCTTGGACTTTAGGTTCAATGAACTCTTTGTTGTTTGGAGCTATAAAATAAAAAACATTCTCAAGCAAATCTATAGGTACAATGTAATACACACAAATTCTTAGTAATGTATCTCAACTAAAAGTACTTCAGTTGCCCCAGTTTTTTTAAAGTCATGACATAATGGTTCAATGGAAAATATCTATAAATGTTTTCTGACTGGTATCTGTATGAGCATATAACTTTTCAGAGCTTCCTCTTTGAACAAGAGAGAATGACAAGTTTGATGAATGTGTGTACCCATTTCATAGTATCTGCTTATTCAAATCATTTTACTTTAGTGGCAATGCATAGGTTGATATTGATAACCCGTGCCCTCTAGACGATTTTTTGTTTCTTCATTAAATATTATTAATTAATTTCATAAGGAAGAAACTGATATTAACTAAAATGTAGATAAAGTTGTTTACCTTTGGCAATGACCCGTTGTAGCCGGTCATAACCATCCCTCAAATCACGGTGCTTTTCACGAATTAAATTAGCCTTATCAATGTAATCCTTAGTCATTTCATTTGTGTGTGAACTAATTTCATTGAACTTGTCTAAATCTTCTTCATTTATAACATCTGAAAAGAATACACAAACTTGTACTGTGTGCAGGAGAGGGTAGGAAGCAACCATACCTACTAAAAGCTTCATGGTAGGTATACCAAAACAGTTTATCTTCTAAATATATCATGAATTATCCGTGATGCAATTTGATCAAGAAGGCCAAATTAATATCAGTGATTGGAGTGTGCTGAGAATTGAGCAACAAATTAAAATTGTAATAGCAGTTGTGATAATTATATTGTGACTGTATTAGTCATCATAGGACTGTAACATACATTACATCACAGCACATGAATGCTATTTTGTAATAAATAGTGTATTTCATACTTCAACCATATAATTACTAAAAAATTATAAAAATAAGGTTTGACTGGACTGTTGGTCTAGTGGTTAGTAGCCCTGACTGGTAGGCCAGAGGTTGTGGGTTCAATTCCCACCCAGGATAATGCTAGTGTGATGAGCACAATCATTTGTTTTGTGCCTGGGTGTAATTAAATTATATATTAGAAATATATAAGTATGTTTATCAGTTATCTAGCACTTGTTTAGTTTGAGACTAGACGGCGATGTGTGATAGTTGTGGAATATTATTATTTCTTACTTTTAAATGAATCATCCTTGGGTGATTCATCATCAAACAAGTCATAGTACTGATCTATCTTCTCCTGGTGATGAGTGAACTCCTCTCGCAAAGCCAGCAGTTCTTCCATAGTGAAACCTGAAGCCTCAGCCTTTGTCCACAGGTAGTTCAGCTTTTTGTCTTTGAATATGCTCTTGTTTATGTAGTCATCCATAGCAGAGTTATAACCCTAGATTTTGTTTTAATTAGTAAACTGTGCTATTATAATATTAGATTTATGCTTTAACCTACATGGTTTGGTAATATAAACACAATAAACCTCTTTAAATTTGATGGGTTTTTATATGTACATGCAACTGTTGGTCATCTAATATTAACTCATCTGTGGAGCCGTACCCGCTCCAGGTCTGTCAGTAGGAGGACCTCTTTCTCTCTCATATTTTGACGTAGTGACATAAGTATTAATATTCAGGGGACCGCAGCGGTCTTTCCACAGATGGACATTTTTATAGAGAGACAGAGCCGGTCCACACCATATACAAGGAAATACTATGAATCAAGAAAAGTTGGATGCCATAGAACTATATATCAGACTTTGATACCTGTAGGACAGTGTACTGATAACCTTCTCAAGTTCTTGTTTTGTTTATCACTAAACAAAGCTACAGCAGTTATCTTTTTAGAACAACAGCTGTGTCAATGGACTGTGAAAGCATTTATATTTTAGCTCAATGTGTTTATCAGACAATTTTTTATACTAGATTAAGTTCTTATTCTTATTGCTACAAACTTCTTTGCTAACACATCAAAGATTATTATTTTTATCTGAAGATAATGACTTAATGTAAAAAAAAAATATACCAAGCAAAGAAACATTCTATTGTCATAAAAAATAGATAAAGTGCCCTTCTCGTGATACATCTTGGGGAATAATTTAGAATGCTTAAGATATACCTTTATTAATAGCATAAAGCTGAAGAGTTTTTTTTGTTTGGTTGAATGCACTAATCTCAGGAACTACAGGTTTCAATTGAAAAATTCTTTTAGTATGGCTAGCCCATTTATCGAGGAAGGCTGTACAAGATACAAAACGTCACATTACAACCAATAGGGGTGGAGCAGCTAGTAAGTTTATAAACTTTAGCAAACAGAACTTCAGTTGTAGAGTTTTGTACCCATAGGGTGACTAATTGATCCCTATTATTAAACCTTTGCTGTCCGCAGGTTGTATCTCATTCATAGCAACAGGTAGATATAATAACAAAAAATCTAAGGAATTAAAGGTAAACTTTCACTTTACCAGTCTTTTCTTACTTAATTCTAGCTTTACTTACAGGATGGTCTTTCTCTTTAGCTGCATCTGGATCAAAGTGATGCAACAAACCATAAGCAGACATGATGCTGGTTAGTTTACGCCTCAGTTCAGCCTCTTTTAAACCCTCCTTATCTCCTCCTTCACTTTTCACTCTCTTGTATATTAATTCTTCTTTGTCTTGGATCATCAAATCACTGTACAAGGACTTCAATTTTGGTTCTGTTAGGCGCTGCGACATGAGAAATTGTGTTAAGATTAAAAACTTGATAAACACGATCTACTTACTCATTTATATTGCTTAAAAATCACTGTACAGGAAAAAAAGGAGCGTAGGTAGGTATTCACTGGGAAAGCACAGCAAAGCAAGACACTGACTGGGACGGAGTACCTAATGAAAACAGGACATTACAAAACATATAAGAATAAATACCTGTCTAGCTTTAGTCCACAACAAATTAAGTTTATTCATTCTGAAAGGTTTTTCCAAATTTCTAAAGTCGACATCGCTTTTTTTCTTCTCATTGCTGGTACGTGAATATTTATTTTCACAAAAAGCACCGGTTAGTATAATAAAAAAACAGAACAAAGTCTGTGAATAAAAATTCATTTTGCTTATTTAAATCAATAAAACAACACTTTTCATTGCCGACTGCCGACGAAGCGAAATTCTAAAATGACAAGACATTGACATTCGTGCGTGCATGACATGTTTTTTTTTTATTACCCCTAAGGGTAGGCTTCAGTCTTTCGACTATATTGCCAAGTTTCGCTTCGTGTAGAAATCAAGTTTATAGAGTCAGCCTTCTTAGTAAAGTTCGCCGGTTCATCCGATTCGATTTAAAAGTGTGTCATGTTCAACATGGCGCTAAGTCGATCCTATTCTTATTTGAAACGAAACTCTAATCTGGTCATGCACATGTGGTCACGCAAAGTGTCGAATATATTAGTCAGTCGGTGAGAAATAAGATTGAAAGACTCACCCTCTACGCTTAGCGTCTGGCTGGCCCTAAATGGCATAAAACTGTATTTACCGATAAGTTTTGTACGATCAGGTATTTTCATTAAACCCCAAGCGAACGTCGGCGTTCGCGCACCTATTGTCTTTCTATTGTGTCTGTAATTTCCACGATTGAAAGGTTAAGCCGCTATTGGGTCTCAGTAGGCGGGGTACGGGTACGCCAGGGCACCGGTGTCGACACGGATTCCATACGTCCCAAACTAGAGGTGTGGCACAATGTCATCCCATCTGGTACATTTTTATCATCAGCTACCAACTCCTAGACTGCAGGTACGCGTCGTTAGTGAACAGGGGGCTCACTATGACGTGTTATAACAGGACTGAAGTTGCACAGCCCAGGATTTTTCTACTATGACTACGTTCTATTAGGCCTGAAAGGCCCAGCGCACACCGCTAGAGGCGCAGAGGAGCGCATTTCCTTGAAACGCGCGGGCGGATTCCACGGGCTTCGAGCTTTGCCAAGAGCCCTTGAGAGCCTTCGAGCGCGGCAGCGCGCAGCTACTCCGAGCGCGGCCATATCATTTAGTGCTGATCGATACTTTGCACAGACAACTCGCTCTCATTCGTAATGGATGTGGACTGGGACATGATTATTATTGCTGCGCTTGCAGAAGAAGAAGAAAAATGGAAAAGAAAAAGAAAAATGTGCATTTGACCGTCAGCCAGCCGCGCCCGGAGCAATGCAGAGGAGCGCAGAGCAGTGCAGCGGAGCGCAGAGCAGCATGGCGGTGACTGGAGCACTCGCGCGCATGCTCTTGTAGTAGCTTGAAGGGGCTCCGAGCGCCACATGCGAATTTATTCTTTTGTAGACCTTAAGTCAAGATAGTTAAGGTTTATATAAATTGTTGTCTTCAATTGCGCTCCGCCGCGCCTCCAGCGGTGTGCGCTGGGCCAAACTGGCCTGTTAAGTGACGTTTACGAAATCCGCTCAAGATCCGTTCACTTTTTTTTTGTATAGATTTTTCGTACTATGGCGAGCTGAGCTCGACGAATAAAATGTACGCTGACGCTGGTGTAATGTGCATGTTAGAGCTAGCGCAAAATAAGTTAGGGCGTGGCCGAAATTGGAAACTAATCGTTTCTGTCATGGGTCAGGAGTGAGGAGAATGTGTTGTGTTCTGTGTTTCTTATCGTTTATAAAGTAAATAGTCGTCATTATTATACTATAAAGTGATTAAAAATGCTAGCAGGGATATTATCTTGAAAGTCAAACGTATTTGTGAAGAGAAATGGGAAAATATTGGGCCTACGGTACCATTTTCCAAAATTAGACCCATTTGTCAAATAATTTTTTGGGTGACCATCACAATAAAATTTCCCTAAATATGCGGACCCAAGCGGTACCTAGCAAGTCAACAAAGTTTGTTGAAAATGGACTGCTACTATGTGCGTAAATCTTAATCAAGTGACTATCATGACGATATGAATTCTGCAAAGTTCATCCATGAAAGAATAAATACTATTTCTACTTGGAGACTTTAATTCGCATCCCAGTGAACAATTTTATAATGAATTGGTTTCTTTTTGTCGGGAATCAGACTTTTTATGTGCCGACGTCGAACTGTTAGGAATAAACTCTGCCACTTATACTTTTGTAAGCGAGGCGAATGGCTCGAGACGCTGGCTGGATCACTGTATTGCTACGAAAGCAGCCATGGCCACTATTGTTAATGTAAATGTTAAATATGATGTACTTTGGTCCGATCACTTCCCTCTTATAATACAATGCAATTTAAATGAAATCAAACCAAAATTATACAATTCAAATAATAATATAAATCTGACATGTAATAAAATAAAATGGGGGGATAGAGAACCCAAACAAATTGACATTTATACCAAATTTTGTAATGATAATTTAAAATATATTGACTTTCCAATTGTATTGAGTGCATGTTCTGACTATGTATGTAATAATTTGGACCATAGGATTATTCTTGATAATATGTATGATGACATTGTTAATATTTTATGCCAGGCAGCTTCTGAAGGTTATGAAATAAATCATGTGCGAAGTAGAAAACCAGTAATGGGGGTGGAATAAGTACGTGGGTGATGCTCACCGGCAGGCCAGGCAAAAATTTGAGCAGTGGGTGTCAACCGGTAGACCGCGCGAGGGGCGGGCTTGGAATGAAATGCAAACGAGTCGCAAAATTTTTAAGTCACGCTTACGGTGGTGCCAGAACAATAGTGACCAAATTAAAATGGACATGCTGGTGTCACAACATTCTAAGGGCGACTTCCGCAACTTTTGGAAGTCTACCAATAAACTCAATAGTAGGTCGGGCCTGCCGGGGAGTGTCAGCGGTGCTACTGACGTCACAGGGATTGCTGAGCTATTTAGGCAGCACTTCACTCTTTCTTCACCATTGGGACCGTCACAGTTCACAAGCAGTACTGGTTTTAATGGTCAGGAGTCCAGAGGCCGGTTTATGGCAAAGGAGGTAAGACACGTCATTATGTCTATGTCGAGGGGCAAGTCTCCTGGCCATGATGATTTAAGTATTGAACACCTAAAACACGCTGGTCATCATTTGCTCAGAGTCTTAGCGATGTTCTACTCCTTGTGTATAGGACATTCGTATTTGCCTGAGCGGATGATGAGAACTGTGGTGGTGCCAATTATGAAGAATAAAACTGGTGATGTTAGTGATAAGCACAATTATAGGCCCATTTTTTTGGCTACTGTTATTTCGAAAGTGCTTGACGGTTTGCTTAACGCTCAGCTGGATAAATACTTGAATATACATGACAACCAGTTTGGTTTTAAAGCCGGTCTCTCTACAGAAACAGCTATCTTGTGTTTAAAGCAGACTGTCAAGTACTACACTGCCAGAAGTACACCCGTCTTTGCTTGCTTCCTCGATTTGTCGAAGGCATTTGACCTGGTCTGTTATGATCTGCTGTGGCAGAAACTACAAGAGACGTCAGTGCCGGAGGAACTGATCCGTGTCTTTCAATATTGGTACAACAATCAGGTCAATGTTGTTCGATGGTCGGGGACTTACTCTACCCCGTACAGGTTGGAGTGCGGAGTGAGGCAGGGGGGGCTGACCTCGCCGAAACTCTTCAACCTATATATTAATGCCCTGATAGAGAGGCTCAGCAGCACGCATGTCGGTTGCCATGTCGGAGGTGTGTGCCTAAACAATATTGTTACGCAGACGACATGGTGTTGCTGAGCGCCTCCGTTTGTAGGATGTCGAAGCTGATTGGCATTTGTGAAAAATATGCTAAAGAGCATGGTTTGTTATATAACACGAACAAGAGCGAGCGCATGGTCTTTCGGGCTAAGAGGGGGTGTCCAGATTACTTGCCGGCAATTAAGCTCAACGGATGCCCACTTAAGAAAGTTGATACCTTTAAATATCTTGGACACGTATTAACCTCTGACCTGAAAGACGATGCAGACATTGAAAGGGAGCGTAGGGCGCTGTCTGTTCGCGCTAATATGATAGCCCGGAGATTTGCTCGGTGTTCGGAGGGCGTTAAAATAGCCCTATTTAGGGCATTTTGCACGTCCTTCTATACCGGCAGTCTTTGGATGGACTACACGCAAAAGTAGTACAGCGCTCTACGTGTTCAATACAACAACGCGTTCAGGGTGCTCTTGGGGCTGCCTCGCTACTGTAGCGCATCGGGGATGCGTAGGGTGCGCGCCAGCCGCAATAGTATCCTGAAAGCCTTTGCCGAACGTGTCGACTGTCAGTACCTGAATCACTGTTGCATGGTTCACGTACTCAATAATTTTCAAATATTATTTTAATTTCAATTATTTATTAAATTCTATTATTATTATATATATTTTTTTTATTGTTGTTAATGTAATTCTATGATCCAATGTTGATTGATGTAAATAAATAAATAAATAAATAGTGCCAAATCTAAAACAGAATTGTATTGTAGTAATGGATAATGCATCATACCATTGCACATAAATAAACAAAGATAAGAGACAATACAAAAGCGTAAGCGTTACTGTAATGCCAGTAGAAAGTCAATATAGAAAAGAAAGAAAGTCAAACAAGAAAATATTTTTTAAATCTGAAAGATAATGGATCTCAAAATGGACAAATTAACAATGGACATAACTGACTCTTCTGATAAAGACTAGGGTGGAATTCTGGTGCTAAAAGTGCTAATTAATTTATTTAGATATTCAATGAAAGATTCACAAAGTTCTCATGATTCTTTTAATAATAAAGGTAAAAATTAAATAAATAAATTCTTTAAATTACACTATGTTATGAAAAAGCCTTTTTAATCAAATTAGGGAAAATAGAATTGTTAGGCTGGCAACATTAAACACGCCCCTAGCTACGCGCCAAGTTATCTTGCTCACCAGCTCACGCTCAGGTTTGGCTTTTTAAGGTTCAAAAATTTTTAACGTTTTGTATTGAGTACATTTTAATTATCCAAGAACGTAAATATGAAGTTCTTCATAGCAATTTGTAAATATTGAAAATAAGCAAACCTTTCCGTTATTCCCTACATTATGGATATTGAATGACGAGATTTTTTTTTAAATCTATATATTTTCAGAATTCCAATTAGTAAACAAATACCTTGTCACTGGGTCACCTTATAACCTAAGTCTAAGTGATAAGGATGCACTAGAGAAATTGCGTCTGAGTGAACAAGAGAAAGCGTTTATAGTTTGTGTGTGCTAATACTGACCAAGATTTAGAGATAGGTCTGGAAGTACTGATCCGATTGCAAAAATTTTTCACTGATTGAAAGCTGCTTTATTCCCGAGAGGCATAGGCTATATTTTAAGTACGTGGGCAAAGCTACAGGCAAAAGCTAGTATTAGAATAAATAAAGTTATAAAATACCCAAATACTTTGTGCAATTTTTAGTCAGTCACCTTTTTCAGCAGAATATTATTTTTGCGCCTTTTTGAAAATATTTCGCTTTTTTTCATACAAATAAACGAAAAAAAAAAACAAATATAGTATTTAATTATTCCATAGTTCTAGTCCATCCAATCCGTCACTCAAGCAAGCGCCATGGAGCGCGGTATGCGAGAAAAATGTGAGTTTTACGATGTGTTCGAGTACCGGGAGTTATTGGGTGCGAATTACGTCGAACACTTGTAGTACCGGTCAGCTTTGACAGTTGTGAATATGTTTGTCGTTCCCTACTCGTAGACACTCAATTTTGGTAATTTTATTTTTATAAAATGGCATTGCTAGTTTAACCGCGTTTGGTTCTCGTCGTCCGCGTTAACAATCATCAAAACAATTCGAGGAATAGTTATTGACGGCATTGTTTTTCATCTCGTTTTGTAATCGTAAGCGAGTCCAGTTAGCACAATGAGAACTCAATAACAGCGAGTGTTCCCCACCTGAAGCTGCATCTGTAGCGCGTCCGCGAGCACATACGTTCGGCTGACTATCGGCACTTTCTCTCGCTGATGCGTTGCGAGTCGGTTACTCAATCCGCGTTGTGCAAAGACTGGTCGGAGTCGTGGAGTCGATGTTGATATTTCATAACGGTAGTAGTTAATCTGTGGGGATTGATGTCGGTCGTGTGAGGCTGAAAACGAGTAGTAGTCAGTGTTTGGTGTGTAATGTGTATGAGTTTGGTGTGATGGTGGAACGCGAGGGCATGCGGCGCGGCAGCGGCGGCGGCTGCGGCTGGGGTGGCGGCGTGCTGGGCCGCTGGTCGCTGCGGCGGCTGCTGCTCGACAGCCCCCTCGTCGGCAGGAGACTGGCTCACACAGGTACAAGTCTAATGATACTCCATTCCATAAAAATTACAGGTGTATTCATTGAATACTGTTTTGATCCAAAATCATAAAACTTTTTTGTTGCACAGTTGACATTTGAGTCAACAGGCTATTAAATTTTCACGGTAAAAAGTTAACTTCCATCCGGGTCAACAAAAACAAGTTACCTACTCAATGTAAAAACTACAACAATGTAGGCACAAACAAATATCCAATAAAAACTTGGTAAAAGTAACAAATCTTCCTGCTTGTCTTCTAAGAATTTATTGAATATCTATCTTTTAATAGAGCTGCTAAGCAACAAAGTTGGATGCCTGGTAATATTAGTAGCACCTGAACGGGCTAATAATTTCAATTGCATTTTTTCATTTTCTTTTATATTATCTACCAACTTCTTAAAAAAAATGCAACCTAGTGAGGTATAATTATATAATTTTGTATAAAAATTAAAATTACAAATCAATCATTTTGCAAAAATTTTAATAAAAACAAAAATATTTTTATTTCACTTATTAGGCCTACATGGGCACTTATAAGACATCAGAAAGCTAGTGCACCACAGTTTCAAATTTGTTGTTTCTTATGGAGAAAAGCTGGCAAGAAACTTCATTATTAATCTTTAAAAAAAAAATTTTTGATCTTTAGTATTTGATTCTATAATTTGTATAATAAATTTGTATAATTTTTTTTATAGTTGCAGTTGTTTTTAGTTTTAGGTTTAAAATATTGTGCATATAATAATACTATTTACCCTACCTTTATAATAAGCAATCATTCTCGTTGAATTCATACCATGCTCACCTTGCATTCTTGCAGAATTATAATATCATCGTGCAATAAAATCACAGAAATCCTACTTTATACTTCCTTTATACAAATCATGCACTTTACAAATCATGCACTTTTCATCATTAAAAAAATTGTTGACAATTTAAATATAAACTTAGAAAAATACAATAGGCATAAACACAATGTTTGACCATTCATTTAATTAATCATCAACGTCATTAAACTTTTATGAGCACAAGCAATTGAGGCATTGAATATTAAGATCCCGATCAAATGGGTCAATGTTATGGGCCCAGTAGGCAGGAATGTGACCTTTATTGCATAATTAGTGTTGATCTGTACTATTCTTAGAACATAAAACTGACCTGTTTATGATGTAAGAATAATAGATAATGCATTATCTTTTACCCATTATGTTTATTTGCCAAATGATTTTATTTGTTGTCACTTTATCTCTACATTATTTTTTAATAAGTGTGGAGTTTGAGATAAGTAACATACTTAATTATATTTAATTTTATTTTAAATATATTTATTATCTCATTCTCCTATTAATAATGTTACTATTTCTGAATAAGACTTTCATATTAAAGTTTAAATAGCCTTCTTTATTGTATTATTTATGACTGACTGATTAATAATTTTGTTTTCAAAATCACATAATATATGATTTATCTGACTGGCTGTTAATTGGATTACTGTTCTTTGTCTAACTCCTTTGTTTTCATTGATCTGTGAAATATTGATCCCACATGATTGGGAAAGCTTTCTGTGGTTTATCATGGCTATGTATTACTGTTTCTGCGCTATATGTAAAAATAAAATCGTTTTTGATTCTGGGCTTTGGGACCAGCTACACCGCTATTGCTTGGTGTTATAGTGGTTAGACATAGTAGTCTCTTTGAAAAACGAATAAATAAATACACATCTAAAATTACATGGTGTTTGAAACACAAATTGATTATACCAGGTAATAAGTTCAAAATTAATATTGCTAACATTTGAATACAAAATTGAAACAGGAAATAAATACACATTTATCATAGTTTTGAGCTTATGAGTATGCATGTACTGAAATAATCAAAACAAACAAAATTAATGATGGTTCATGGAAATGTAAAATGGCACTGACAGACCTTATGAGTACTACTTATTAGAATAAGTAACTGAATGCAACTACGTAATTTATTTATTTATTTAAAGCTTTATGCACAAAAAAACTGTACAAAGGCGGACTTAATGCCTTGGGCATTATCTGCCAGTCGACCTTAGGGTGGTGCAGAAACATAACATGGCAGGTGAAACTTAATAAACAGGCAAAACAGAAGAGAAACAAATACAATAATAAATACATACATATATGTAAATAATCAATGATGTAATGAAACAACAAATCCAACCAATTAGCGTGGTGATGATTCTACCAACACCTTGCGGATATGCTCACGTGCCTTCACCTTAAAGGAAAATCGGCTTGTCACCATCCTGATATAATTTGAATTGACAAATGATGTAATTTTTCATCAGTTCATAAAAAGCGAGTAGAATTATTACCTAGGTATACATACTACTCACCCATTGTTATCTCTTATATACTTTGTTTTTCCGAGCCCAGTGTTTGAATGTCAGTCAACTGCATATTTTTTCCATCATTTTCCCTAATGAGTGCCAAGGATGTTTGTTCCTGTTAAGGTAGGTGCCAAATGAGCGTGGAATAATGGTCATTGACCCTTGCATTTATTGAAATTCTTATTTTCAAAAATGGAATTAATAACATAAAGCTGTCTTGAATCAACACCTATCATGATCCTTTAGCTTTTCCGAAAAACAGTTCGATATATTGGAGATATTAGGAAAAGGTCAATGTACTTTAAGTTATTTTTTAAGTTTATCTGGCACCTTGTATAATCTATGCACGGCGTATTCTTGATCAAGCGTGATTAGTATTGATTTCTGAAGGATGCTGTTCTACAAGACACCAAAACCCATATGCCAGCCCACGGAACAGTAAAAACAGCAGCCACACGCCATTCAGTTTACCATCAAAGTTAGCAGCGCGCTTGAAGTGGCGTCCTGTAAACGGCTATCATTAATCATGACAAGACTACTGTATGTCTGAGTGGTCAAGTATGCATGACGTTAGTGGGCTGCAAACTTGACGGCAAATTGGATCGTGTGTGGCTGGCATTAGGCAGAAATGGTTCTGTCGTGAGTTGATTTACGATTTTTACCCCAAATCATAAACAGAAAAATAAGTTGACCATTTAAACAGGTGTTACAAGGTCAAATCCACCAATATTCATACATCGAGCAGTATTCCCACCAATATTCATACATCGGGCAATATTCCCACCAATATTCCCATTTCACGGCAATATTGTCGGCAACGGTACATCTCTAAGATTGACGCGTCGGTCTCCGTACATTTTATATGAAAACTAGACTTGCAGCGCTACTTTAGATCCACACCATGCGACGCCACGCACGCAACGCACCGCTATGTACTAACGCGTTCCAAATGAGAATAGGAGCGCCGGCCATGTTGTGACGTTACGTCTTACTGTCAAATCGAAGAAATTGAGTAGGGTGAGCAAAAAAAAGGAATTAGTTAAATTTAATTTATTTACGAAATAAATTAAATTTAACTAATTTCTTTCAAAAAATCATGAACGAAAAATCTCTGATCAAAATCCAGTTCTTCAATTTTGCTGATCTTTACGTAACTGTGTGAAGTGTCTGAGTAGTGGCGTCATCACCGTCATCATCACTGCTGCTTTCCCTTATAAAATAAAACATGGATAATAGAGGTTTTTAATATTTATATCACTCTGTTGTTTTAAATCAAGGCATTATTATGCATTTATTTAAAACAATTCAAGGCATTACATTATCATAGGCATTATTACCTGTATTTATAACAAAATTCAATCTGGATACTCAGTCGCAAGAAGAAACCCCAACAACGACGATAAAATGGCAGCTGGCAATTTGAATTGAAATTTAAAATGTAGCCAATAATGAAAATAATAAGCAAGTATGTAGTATAATTTGTTAAATAACTATTATAAATAACTTTTTTATCTATTTCTTAATATAACTTAACTAAGGGTCAGTTAAACAAAGACAAAATCATTAAAACGCAAATAAGCTTTTTTTTGCAAACCGTACTTTTCAATCAAAATTTGACAGATCGAGTTTATTGACTTTCCTATTCTCATTTGGAACGCATAGTACATATCGTGTGCATCGGTCTAGTGTAGTTCTAGCTTTAGTGGCCAAAGTAACTCGTTCTAAAGGAATCAGTTTCTAGACAGGCTGTAAAATATGCTCTTCTTGAACCATGCGCCGACGCAAAACTCGTTTTCGCCTACGCCCTGCGTGAATCATGTGCTTGTAGTCTACAAAAATAGCGTGTTTTAAACCAAAGGATTTACTATCTACCCGTTTGCTATATTTCATTAAAATCCATTCAGCCGTTTTAGCGTGACGAAGTAATATAAACACACACATTCAAACTTTCTCCTTTATGTTATTAGTGTGATGTGGTAGCGTGATTGTTTCAATTTCCTTTTAAAAAGCTAATAACAATCGTTCTTTGAATTTTATGAAATTTCAAAGTAAATATACGAAAAACTACACGAAAAGTCATTTAAGAGAATACTACGTAATTGGACGTACACAGTCCGTTTCTTTTCTACACAGGATCCTTATTAAATCAGAGGTATTCATAGATATCCGGAGGAATTACAACAAAAAAAAAACATATTTTATCCTTATGATAACGCAGTTAATAATGTAGTCGGGATATGTTTACCACCAGATTACGCTTTATCTCCATAAAAAAGCAGTTATTCAGTATTAATTTATTAGCTTGTATTATAAAATGGCGTATGCGTTCTCAAACTACACAAGGAAGGTGCAGAGTCGTTATCGTGATTAATACATACGAGCGATAACCCAAGCAATATGATTTAAATTTTGCCTCGAAGTAGCAGTTAACTGTCTAGAAGTTTATATCGACATTAATAACGTATCCTTACTTATGAGTATTTCAAAACAAAGCCGTTTATCGCGTCAGTCTGTGCCTTCAAAATCAAAATCAAAGCATTTATTTCAAATAGACCATTTACAGGCACTTTTGAATAGTCAAATGTCGGTCAGTCCAAGAAAAGTGAAGCTAAATTGTACGTTCCAAAGAGTAGGTCTCTATGGAGAAGAACGTACCTTCTTGATACACTCAAAAAACTGGCCAAGACCTAAACCATGATGTTTAAAGTAACATTGTTATAATCTTCTTTCAGTGTGGGTAAGAGAAAGAGATATACAGGTTGTCTAGCGCCATCTCTTACCCACACTGAAATTAAAATAATCTTACTTTGAACGTCATGGTAACCAGACAAGTACGAGTTGAACTCGCGCACGAATGTAACCATAACGTCTTTAGGAAAATTCGGCAAAAAATCGCGTTTGTTGTACGGGGGCCTTAAGATTTATTTTATTTTTAGTATTTGTTCTTATAGCGGCAACAGAAATACATAATTTGTGAACATTTCAACTGCCTAGCTATCGCGGCTTTTGAGTTACAGCCTGGTGACAGACAGGCGGACAGACAGCGAAGTCTTAGAAATGGGGTCCCGTTTTTACCGTCTGGGTAAGGAACCCTAAAAACTACTGAACGAATTTTCATGCGGTTTTCACCTACCTATAGATAGTGATTCAAGAGGAAGGTTTATTAGATGTATAATGCATGCATGTTATATTAGAGAGAAGCCGTGAATTTCTAACACCCGTGCGAAGTTGAGACGGCTCGATGGAAATCGTTAAATATTTGAATGGTACTACATCATATTGTGTTTCGAATTAGTGGTCTCTCTAAACAACCGTATTGTTTTACATATTCGTTCAATGGCTTAGGTAAACGCGAGCTAGTGGAATTGGTGAAACCTGAGCTCAGTGAAGCCTAGCCATCATTGGCAATGTAGCTTCGATACTTCTCATGTTGTTTTATTTGCACATTTGAAAGGAGACGGAGTGGCTTTTAAAGCGATCTAAGAGGCAAGTTTTCCTTTCATGGCAGTGAATCCTAGACCTAGGCTGCTTGAGAGGTAAATCGATATTGCTGACTCAGTTTATATAAACTGTTGAAGTATGAAACGCAAGCTGTTGCAAGTGTATCTCGTTTTAACGCCCACATACATATTTGACTAGTTTGATGTGGATACCGTCTAGCAAAAATTAGTATCTAGTTGTTTTTTTTTTAGCGGAAACCATTAATTTTATTGGAGGTGTCTTCTCAATATGGATTAACCTTGGCGTGACGCTGCAATCTTCAAGTCTTCCTCATTCCTTACTTACAATCAAACCGTAATTATCCCTGTTGAGCTGCATACATGCCATCGCTGACAAAGATTCTTTGTCGTGTGAGCGTAGCACTCCTACATTTTCTCAGCCTGGTCTTAATCTAGCCAAAGGTATTAATTAAAATGTAACATAGATATAATCCCCTAAAATATTCAATTTTATCGCAGACGCTCGGAATGTTTCGTAATATATTTATGGAAAATTAAGTCAGAGGTGAAACGTGACATTTTAATTAACTTGGTATTTGTAAATTTTGTAGTTAACAAATCATTGCTACAAATTCATGATTAATTGGAGTATTCCTCTTTCGGAATTAATATTATTTCAGCACCTACAATTTGAGCTCCTAAATTATTCCACTTACAGCACCAATAGTCGTATATTAGCTTGATGCTGAATGTAGACAAAAAAAATTGTCCCTATTCACAACCGAGAGCAGTTTCTAGTGATGGAATGAATATTTTAGTTTTCTTTTTAATAAAATTTATCGATAAAAAACAGATGTGGGTTGAACTCGCGTATTCGTATTGCCGACATATATGTTACTTCAACCCAATTACAATTAAGGTATCGTGATTATTACACTGTTTAATTGCTCGTACAATGATTTATGCAGCTACATATGGATGCCAGCAACGCCACTGCCTTCACTGTAGTAATTTTATTGTATGTTGAAACGTGTGTAGAACCTACTTCGTAGGTGTGTATTTTGTTAACGAAGTTGCTTATTAAGGTAAATGTTTCGCCTGTTTTCATTTATATTTTGTGTCGCCTTTTGATAAACTTTATGCACATCAATCAAAATTACGCTGACTTCCGTCCTTTTCAATAGCATAAAAACAGCTCCCAAAAGTCACGGCGCTTCGTATTGGAAAAATCAAGCAGATCCATAGTTCAAAACGTTTTAACCTTTCGAACACCGTAATTAGTGACACTACAGAAAGACATGAGAGAGCGAACGTCAGCGTTCGCTCTGGGTTTAATGAATTAATTCTAAAAAAAAAACATCTTTGTGGGGTAAAAGGATTGGGACATAAAGTTTCACCGCAGAAGGTCCCAATTACAAAGAATCATTGCCAAATAGGCTCCATTGTTTGGCCAATAAAAGTGGCAATATCTACTAATTTATTGCGTCGTAAACTTGCACATCTACTTCGTTTTGAAACAATTTTTCTGTACTTAAACTGTTCAACTGTATTACAATTATTTAAAAACTAAATATACGAAAAACATGTTGCCATCAAAAAAGACCTGAATATGAAATTAAACATTTACATAATGTAATATTTACCAATATCGTATGCATATTTGACACGTTAATGATGGTATTGTGCAAACTCATAGACTGTGTTGAGGCCAAATGTCAGCACTTTCGATATCCTACAGAATAGGTAATGTGTGTCATCTAACTTACGAATAATATTTAGCACGTTAATAATATCTGACTTTAGTCTGCTGCAGTATATACGAGTAGGTACACAGCGCAGGCAAAAATAAACGCAAAATTAATTTCTGCAGACTCTATTTTTATAATTATTATTGAATAAAATAAAAAGTTTTCTGGTAATACCGAGTTTTTGTAACAAACTAATTAAATATAAGCTGCTTATGCAATAGTAGGGGTCCCCTAATTTTTGCTTACTAAAACTATACAAGTTAAGGCCCTTAATCCTTTTTAGTATCCTATGTTAACTATGTATGTAAATTTTTCAATATTTTGTTAAGAAAATGTCCAATATTGGAAAAGCACATTTTGAAAGCTCAGTGCTATGCACAGTCGTCGTCAGCGGTCTTGTGTTAGAAGGTAGAACTGAGACGGAAGGCATCAGTTACCCTTTTCATTCCTTTCGAAGTCTCCAGCAGCCCAGTCAGAAGCTATGTCACCCGCTCCTCCGCTCATGCTATCGACTAAGCAGAGTCAATCGATGACAAAAATTAAAGTTTTTTAAACGAACTTAACCTTCCGTCTGTTGGTCTGCTGTGGCGCTTGCGAAAAGGAATAACTCCTAAAATGCAACTTTACAGGAGACGCAAAAAACACTCCGCGTGTTCCAAATTGCGTGTCTGACTTCGGGTGACATTTAAACCACTGTCACATGAAATATATGTGATGTGTTTTATAGGCAAACGATTTATGCTCTCTTTTTATTGAGTTATTTTTTCTGTAAAAAGCTCGCAGTTTTTAAGATAATGATCTTATAATAATCACGAAACAAATTTCTTGACGGTGTATAATAAAATAATAAGTTATACCCCTTTTCCCTGTTAAATGTTAATTCACACAAGTGAAAAAGGATACGGATTTGGAATGACTTTTATAATACAAGTAAGACAAATAAATATTGATGTTCCCTTTACTTAGGTAAAAACGGATTAATAAGACAGTGATGACCTCGACCATTTGGAGCCGGTATTGTAGTATTGTTAAACATCAACCAAAGTAAAAAGTGGGTAACGTTTTTTTCAGTTGGACCTTTTTACACAAAGTATTTTATTACTTACTTTTTTTTACGGATAGCCTAGATCCGTTTTCGCCAAACAATAGAGCAATTTTTTCTTATCACTTAGGTCACAATTTCGACAAAATTGAATTTGTACGCTTCTTCACTAGGCCCACAAATGTCGCCTCATAAGCATAGTGCATTTATATCAAGGTGACTGGCGAATCCAAACTCCTTAATAACCGACAGCGCCATTGCCTTTGAGTGTGACCTACAATCAAGCATGGTGAGTTGGTACTTCGTCGAAAATATTTACTTTCAAGGATGTGCTCAAACAATTCGGAAACCTTCGCAGCACCTGCTGTTTGCCGTGTCATTAGTAACTAGAGGAAGCGCGCAAGGCGATGAACGCACACCATTTTACATCACATCCTATCTTAGTACCGGGAAGTGAAGCGCGGAGGCTTGTTCTCGGATATCTCTTTATGTAATTCTAATCAATGTTGGCAAGTTAATGGAAAAACGACTTCGGAGAAAAGGAAAATCTTACGTGCCCATTTTGATGACAATAATTTACATTCCTACCAAAAAGCAAAGCTTCATTATTTTGGATCTATGTGTGTATCCAAGCTTAAAGGAATTGCGTCTTTGGGTCAATTGAATCAGATGGATATGGACTTTCTCGAAAGAGCCATCCAATTATTTCGGCCTCGAAAACGTTATTGCACGCTGAATAATAGACAGTGTTTTGTTGCGGCTATGCCGTATCATTTACCGGTTTCTTGCCGTGGAGTATCTCGACTGTGTACATTATCGTTTCCTGGAATTGCCTTTACAACTGCAATACGAGTTCACGTATGTAATATCGTCAGATGTTATCCATTCCGGGTGAGAGGAAAGCTTGTAGAGAACTGCCACTGATTGCACCACACTTAAACGATTCTAAAATTAGTATGATTACCAAGTCTAATGATTTAAGCCTAAATAAATTTTAATAACCAGTGTTTAACATGCACAATTCTATCGCTAGCTTCACAAACTTGTCGTAGTGCCATCGGGTTTTTCTAAACAATATGACTAAAAATAGTTTCCGATCAGGCAGGTTCTGTATTATTCTTCCTTTTGTTTTATAACATTTCGACAAGCATGTTACGTGACCACGCTATTGGTGTTGATGGCTCAACAGCGCTGTTTCACATTAATGTATTCTCAGATGCTATGTCATTGGTGGGATGCTGGTGAAAGTGATGTGAACCATTCAAAACTATATTTTGTCCGTTGCCTCGTAACTGGGTAACCCCAATTGAGTCATGACTTCATGAGTAATTGTCATGGGTCGAGGCTCTCACTCTTCATCTATTGAGCGCCTTAACAGGGCCGAGAGACTGTTTATTCAGGCTGCGGGTTTGATTGTACTAATTGAGCACGTCTATCTCGGTAAAGTTCATCTTCTCTAGGTCTTTCAAGTTGTGAGGAGTGCAAGCAAATCCTTGAAAGTTTATTACTTAGAGTCTTAACATTCTGCAGGCTCCTAACCTGCTTAAAGTAGTACTTGGCCTGCAAATGATTGTATACAGTTACAATATATAGATAGATAGCTCACTTAGCAGAATATTTTCACCTTGTCCGATAATACGCGAGCACTCTTCGTGTATGCTTTCCAAATAAATGTAGGTCATTTGCTTCGAGTTTTGGCAATCTGCGCGTCTCGTTGCCTACCGTACTGGTTTACAATGTAGTTCTCATTTTTAAGAGCTTATTTTTACAGAAACTAATTAAGTTTTAATTTGAACGACGCTCCCAATTGCATTTTGTTTGCATTCCAATAGCGTGTGTGGTCTCAGGTGAAGTTATTACCATTATTGTTTCGGTGAGTTTTGTTTTTATATTGGACAAAGTTCTGCGTCTATTGCACTGGGACCGTCTTTTTTATTTTAGGAGTGAAAATGATTATCTGTTGACAAATAAATCAGCAGCACTTTTTGTATCACCGGTAATTTACCCATATTATAATGAATGTACGTAAATGTTTTGTTTTCGTTGGGTTGTGTCAGCGGTAGAGGTGTTTAAAGCGTATAGATCTCAGTGATAAATCATAACTACCAAAGTAAGGACGTTGCAACCTTGCAACAACACTGCAGTACCAAAGTCGTGATGACATTCAAAACTGGTGGAATCAACTCTGGAGAGCCTTGAGTTGCTAATACTTGAAAAGCAATTGTATTGTTTACAAGTTGTCCACTACAGAGATACGGAGCTTAGGCCGAGTGCTGTAATAAGTTTACAACATTCTGCAATCTCCACAATCGCCGGCTTATCACTTTATGACACGTAATTATATGAGCCGCTATATAATTTACCTATATGACACATATTTACGTCACCGAGCAGGAACTGAACAGTGTAGCTGACAGTTTGTTTAGGTTTATTGAGTGGCCGAGTCCAAACATGTTTTCTTACGTAAAACAAATATTGGAAGAAATAAAGTGGGCTTCGGGGACGACGTCAGAAGGTGACTGGTCGTTATTTGCCTTGCTGTCACATTCTAGTGATGCGGACATCGGTACAATACAATCAGAGTAGGTACAGTGATACTGATACACAAAACTAAAAATAATATTTATTCAGCGATCAGATACTTAAAAAAAGTTAATATTTTCTGAGACAGGTATCGTAACGAGCTATGAATTATTTTATTCTTTTTTTAATCTGATATAAACTAGTGCTTGACTGCGATCCCGCCTGATGATAAGCAGTGATTCAATCGTTGAGGGTGGAGCGCACTAGTTTATTAAGAGCCTATTCACTCTAGTCTTGAAGACACCCAAATTATAATCGAACCCTTCTTGCGATGGTTAAAATATCACGCCCGACAGTAGTCATAGTACCTATACCAGCATAATCTACTACAATATGATGACATGATTAGCGAACCTCTCCTTCCACTTCTCAAATGTCGCATGATAACGCTTATGTTCATAAGTGAAAACGCACGAAATGCCAGTTGAACATTGTAGGTTCATAAGGTTCATAGTACTTTGACATTTAAGGCATTTTAGTATAAGGAGACAGGCGGTCGAAGGGCTAAACGAATACATAACAAAGCCTTTCCTTAACTCCTACTACTCTTAAATCAGTATGTAAACATGAAATAAATTAGGAGAGATAAAGATGTGTTCTCGTATGAATATCGAGTGCAAACCGTTTATGTCGGGGATAACGATTCACGATGACCTGAATGTGCATCTGTCTGTTCCAATAGGCAGCTACGGATAGTCGTCATGAGCAGTGAGTTCGACACAGCGTGTTTTGTCGCCGCACCCGTATTCTGAAGTTCACCAGAAACTATTACGATTCGGTTAGCGTTCGGCCGTATTTCTATGATAACGCTTCTGTTTGCTCTCGCTCGTAATCCACGTAATATCGGGCTGTGCGAATGTTTGCGTTGCCCCAACAGCTGTGCTCATTGTTTTACGTTTGCTGCTGAATATGAATGTGAAAACAATATGCACGGGGCGGGAGTTCGCAAGGTCGCATATTTCGCACACGACACTCACTTCCATAATGTTTTTCCCAGAACCATGTAATTTACCTAAGTACGAACGATTTATTTATATCGCTATGATTCATTGAATTTGATTAGATATAGTTTATATGTTATCGCGAATTCTTATCAGTATTTTTTATATTTAAAAACATCCACGTTAAGGTAAAATTGGAATAATCCAAAGACATTAAATATATTATTATTATTGTTTATTATTTAGTAAGACACATTAGCAGCTATTAGCTGATGCGTGTGTTTCATATAGTTTGGAGATGTTTAGTCTGTCCAACCGATTTTTAAAGCATTTTAATGTGGGGGCTTTCACAACACTTTCCGGCAGCCTGTTCCATGCTGTTACAACTCAGGTTGGTAGAAATTGTTTCAAAGGCTTTTTTTTTTGGATGCAGTTCCCCATAACTTGAGGGAATGTCCTTGTAAATGTTTGTTGGCATTCAGTGTGGTCTTGAAGGCTGGGCACATCGTAGTATTCTGTGAGTATTTTATTAGTCTCAATAAGCCTACCCCTTTATCTACATTGTTCCATATCCATTAAATAATCCAATATCATATTGAAATTATTAAAAAAAGGCTCATGAGGTGGTTACCTTGTTATGGTATACGCGCTATCATCGTTAAATTCCAGCGAATTTACCGATTATAAGTAGTTTTTTTTTATTTGATTCGTTGGTCACATCTTGAAGTTTCCATCTACTTAAGTCTTCAAATAAACAAGCGCGTACTATGCTCACTTAAAATAACAACTGCATCCACCAATCTGTCTTTACAAGGCCGACTTGTAAATTTAGTGAAATCACGTACATTATAAATTATTTATGTATCATTAGCGATTCTTACTTAAATACCGTTTATGACGTACTTAGAGAACATAGACGGATCTTTTTATACGCCCGTAGGCGATGCATGAAGAATGTATCTTCTTACCGTCTAAGCTATGGTAATTACGTCAGCATTTCAATAGAAAATCATGTGCATGTATGTGCTCTCGACTCTACTCGTAGACTTCTAATAAAAAAACTAAATATCGTAATCTAAGAAAATGATTCGTCCCTAGGAATATTAATAGCTGATATTCAACTGGTTCTATTAAAATTTGAAGTTATTCCCTGCTACTCGGTAAAAGCTGCATATTTCGAAAGGTATATTTATTACAGTTACTGTGACGAAGAAATGTAATGGCGAGATATTTAGAATACTTTCTACCAGACATGAAGCAAATGAGCTATCAATCAGTTGGCAACACTGACCTGGTTCTGTCTAAAATGCGCATGCGCCTACGGCTAATTCAACCACTTTAACAAATTATAAATTATCATCTTTAGACAGTAAGCGGATATTTTTGTTGCCTTGGATAATAAAATTCCAGCCCCTTAGGAATATTGTTTTTTTTCCTTACGCAAATATTTTTTTATTTAATCCTCTTGGACCTTTGGCAATTTTAACCTATGGGTTGGTGTCCCTTTCTCATTTTTCTTAATACCGTCTTACATTTAAGCTCAATTTTTCATTATGATTACAAAAAAAGACGTAAAGGAAGGCTGTTTAAAAGTTGATGACACAGTTGCCATGGTCAGTGTTACCTGGAACAAACAGGCAGGAGATGAGCGAAATGAAAAAAAAATGAAGGAAAATATGGGAGGCATTTACCGTCAGAGCGGTCCTTACATCAGAACATCATACTAACAATCTAGAATACTAACATAACCAATAATTATAATTTAAAATCTGAGTAAATTATTATTAAACATTCATTGCTAAATAAAACCAATAATGTATAAATGAAGATATCTGTGGAGAACCAAGGTTGCCGCCTTAGCACGAAGAATCGCCAAACTTAAGTGGCAATGGGCAGGGCACATTGCACGCAGAACAAATGGCCGTTGGGGCCGAAAGTTTCTGGAGTGGCAACCTCGTGCCGGAAGACGCAGCGTTGGAAGGCTTCCCAAGGTGGACCGATGACCTGGTCAGGGTCGCTGGAATCCGATGGTTGCGAGGCGCACAGGACCGGTCGTTGTGGCGACGCTTGGAGGAGGCCTATGTCCAACAGTAGACGTCTTTCGGATGAAATGATGAAAAAAACCAATAAGAAGTAATTTATGTTTGTTTATTGGGTGCCTCTGTTCGCCACTTCTATTTAAAAATCTCACAAATGTTAACAAAATTATTACTTTACTAAAATCTCTATTAAAATGTTTGCAGCACTTGCAACCACGTATTATCCCGTTCATTTTTGTCACGGATTAGGCAGAAGTCCAACTCATAAAGCGCAGTCTACTGATACGCTGGTTATATCAATAATGTATGAAGTTTAATGTTCACAACGCGTGCATACAGTTGTTGCAAGTCAATAATTCCATCTCTGCTACATAAATTCTTACTTGATACAATGTACAAGTAATAACTACACAGAATGTGTCTGCTATGGAGTTGAGATCAGATCAAATCTTTATATACCTACACAGATAATAATCGAGATAATATCTACACAGATAAGATCTTTGAATTGAAGTCTAAATAAGTTTGATTCGGGGATTTTTTCGGAACGACTGCCCTTTACACTCTGCAAAATAAACTATTGAAATCGCTATCTTTTAATAATACTAAGTTGGATTTTGTCTTGCTCGATCGTCTGTCGGCGATATTTGCATTACAGCAACTCGACAAGCTCTCCAGAGTCTTAAGTCATCTATATATGGACCCTTTTTAAGAGGACTACTTTTTTTATGGTGGGAAAAAATCATGCATTGACATCCCCCGCCCTTGGGCGGAGCGGGAGATAGTGTCAGACTCTTACTGACTAAAAGACCCACCCCGTTCCTTCTAGCCTTCATACCGGGGCTCGAGCGCCCTTTCGGATAACCCTGGCCCCAGTAGGCTTCGACCCGGCTGGGCCCCTTAAGAGGACTACTGGAACTAATCGCGAGTTTTATAATGTGCAAAAGTGTTTGTCCACTGCAGAAAACATAATAAGAAAAACATGTGTTATTCTTCAGGATAATTATCTAGAGAGCTAGATATATAGTGTGTTCAAAACATAATTTATCTAATTTAGTACGACAGAAAAAAATCACGATGATGCCTTTAAAAATAAAACCGGATTATTAATACTACTACTACGACTGCATACATAGATACGTGACTGCATATCATTCTGGTTTTTTGTCCGATTATTATATAAGCAATGTTTTACCGTTCTAGTGTTTTAATTTTATAATCAAATCAGATTTTTAGTAAGTCGCTAAAATGATTCGCATTTTGCAAGCATTGTGTTTTTTTTTTGTATGCAGTCTGAGAGCGCTATAGGTGTAGAAGAAGAACATCCTACGCGATAGTTTGGGTTTTTGCAGGTCGCATTTATACATCTACTTATCTAATAGATTAGTTGCTAGATATTAACACACTTTCATAAATATTTTTTAATTATGGAAGAGAATACCAATCCCTGCAAAAACGCATATTGCCACTTACGACTATGTTCTTCCTGAAACGGCTCCGATATAATTAATATTGAAATCGCAGTCTCTTAGTAAATAGGTACTAGGTACGATCTTGAGTCATACCTCGATCGTCCATCGCGAATATTTCCAAGACTGCCACTCTGCAAGCTCTCCAGAATCTTGAGTCATCTACATATTACAAACGAGATATTTTAACAAGATTGCGGCCTGCGGTTATCCCGCCCTTCATCCTAAATAGCTAAGATCTCGCCGCTTTATTTAAGTATGACGTCATTCTTGAATTCCTTTGTAGTATTCTCAAGCATCCTAGCGATTTCAACTACCTGCCAGTGACTGTTTAGGTCAGATGAGTAAAAGGAGCCTGTGAATCAAATATGTGTAAACCTCAACCGTCCGAACCAAGTCCAAGTCGGGGACGTCGCGCACTGTTCCCGCACGCCTCAAGGAGTTGTCAGCAACAGTAGGGGCCCAGCAGGGTCGAAGCCTACTGTGGCCAAGGGTTTGCTACCAAAAGGGAAGCTCGGCCCAGGTATGAAAGGCAACGAAGGAACAGGGTGGGTTTTTTAGTCTAGTCAGTAAGAGTCTAACACTATCTCCCGCTCCACCCAAGGGCGGGGGATGTCATCTGGATGATTTTTACCCATCGGAAAAAAACCTCATTAATGTTATAATCTTTATCTATATTTTTTTTCTTTATTATTTTGTTGTCGGTAGCTCTGTAACAGCCGCTGACGATAACGGTAGCCAGTTAGAAAAATATTATGGCTTGTAAGTGGTTTCAGTGACATTTCCATTCATGGTACGGAGGATGTACAATGGATCTCTTGCATATGAATTAAACAATAGACGTGAAAGTCAATCACGAAGGAATTGTGTGATGTTTAATATTATCATCACTACTTTTATGTTCTTAAACACATTTAATGAAATCTAGGTAAGTAATTAAATAATTTATTACTTATTAAAACTTACATTACAATGGCTTCTGTAATAATAACTCATTATAACAATACGAATTGCTAAGATAACATTGCAAATACTAATGATAGCAAAGAAAATAACCGTGAGTATATTAATGTAGATACGATACATACCTACTAAGCAAGATAAAGTCCAGATATTTGTTTAATAGACGGACAGTACGAAAAATAAGTTGCATATTTATTGCCATCCGCATAGATTATGGGTTTTAAAAGCGATTTGTACCAATATTTAAAAAATAATGAACTATTTATAAAAAATACACATAGATGAAACAGGGGTCACGAACTCACGACCCTCAGCATTGAGGAATACGACGCAAGGAGGACGATTTATATTAAAAAAAAATATACGAAATAAACTTTATTTTATTTTACCTAGCGCCATGGTTTTTGACGGTGGCTATTGGCTGAATCTATTTAAACGTCACAAGTTTGTAAATAAATGTCTGTCTTATCAAAACTGGCATTTTGGCGGCTTATCTTCTATAATATAAAAATGAATCACTAAATGTGTTGCTAAGCGCAAATCTTGAGAACAGCTGAACCGATTTCGCTAACTCTTTTTTGTTGTTTGTTATTTTGAGGAGAAGGTACTTATGGAAAAATAATTAAACTTAAGGTAGTGTTGGGTAGAGTAAGTTAGAGTAGGGTAGACTAAGGTAGATTAGGGTAAAAATAAGGTTGTACTAGGATGGAGTAGGGTATTTCACTTACTAAAATGACATCGATTCCAAAAATCAGTCAAATAGCTTATCTAGTCACGAAATCACTTTATTTTATACACGCGAAATTAAAGTAATACAGAAATTTAATGACAAAATGGTTTATCAATATTTTACACTTTGTTATTAATTTTTTTGTGTTGAACATTACAAAACAAGATAAACTTCACGTTGTATCGTAAAGTTGCGCTGTTTGGATATTAATTTCTGAACTGTCAACGACGCGCACGCTCCAAGACTTTATGATCAGACTTGATACGATGTGCAATAGTACCTTTCCAGACTAGGAAATGCTTTTATGATACGGTTGACCAATTAAAAGTACTAATATAATAAACAGGTACAGTTTGTTTTTTTATTTGTAGGAGGTAATCTCAATTTTTTTTCACCGATAGAAAGTTGCTTTATTTCTGAGTGACATAGGCCATTTTATGTATGCGGGCGACGCATATTGTGTATGTGGCAAGTTCTTTTAGCCATATATAGGCTTAAAGAACTCGCCACATCACGTGCTAACGAGCACATGACCCATTCCTCTAATTAAGGCAGAGCCCAGTGAAACGCCAGTAAAAGTCTGATCCTCCCTCTGGGCCCGCCGTCTTTGGTTACTTCTCCGCTACTTTTGCTCGTACCATGATGCTATAATGGTGTTCACTAAAATCACTAATTCGGGATTTAAATTTATAGTAAAAGAAACAACCAAATTTTCAGTAAGCAGGCAAACCCAAGGAGTGACGTGTAGTCGATCCCTCGGTGGGATTGCAACTGGCATGACGTCAACTACTTGACTTGTCCTACATTTAATGTGTATACCACATTATAGCCTTCCTCGGTAAAATGTGCTATCCAAAGACTAAACGAATTTTTCAATTCGAACCATATTCGTATTTGAAACTCTTCAGCTTTATAATATAAATGGATTAAACTATCGATCGTTCGATGTTATCAAACTGTTCCGGATTGCAAAATCTTTACCCAGACTGCTGCCGATAACAGTTCCATATCGTCTGTCAAGTTTACCGTCGCGCTTCGAAATGCGATACTTGAGTTATTTGCTTGCCTCAATTTTTATGACGTCAGGTATTGTTGTACATGTTACTGATACATGTATAAATAAAACATTGAAATGTAGATATGGAATTAATGATAAAATGAAACTAGACTTCTCTAATATCGAGACTAGATAAGTATATTTATATCGTCATAGATAAGAATGTCAATCCACAGTAGGACCAGAATAATTAAACAATAAAATCTGGCTCATTATAGATTTTTAACCTGACCTGGTCGTAGGTGGACTGTGACTGATTTACATTCTGGCGTACAATCAAATTGGTATGAACTAATGTTTCCTACGACTCATACGTTTTACTTAGATGATCACCGCGCTCACGTAGAAGACAAGGAAATTCAATGTACAGAATATTAATGACAAGTGTATTTATAGTGCATTAATATAAACCAACATACCTGTGTTCGGCCAACGACAAGGCTAGGTGGACCTCGGCGTGTGACCAGCCATGCAAATTCTTTGAATATTGTTGTTATTTGCTACATTTATAATGTACTAAAGTGAATTCTGATTAGCGCATTCTACTGCTTTATTAAAAGTACACTGGTGTATTGTTTGAGTAACAATAAAGATAATCAGGACGAAATTGTGATTATTAATAGTTAGGATCCTAAATGAACGGCGTACGAAAACGTGCGAGAAATTCATAACAAATGTAATAATGAAGGGTTTGTTAGCCTGAATTGGTTCCAAATGGTTAACGCGGGCAAACGGCTACCGAATAACAACGAACAGATCTTAATTAAGATCTAAAGGACGATTATAACATGTTTGTGTTGATGTTATTCAAGTTATTGTTTGCAGTCTAGTCGCCTGGCCCGCCACGAGTTTGAGAGTTTCAATCACGTAACCAAATGCGAGAAAATGGCGTAGGCGTGGGAGTTCCCTTGTGATGTTAGTTGACAAACATCTACGCCCACTCTAATCATGAGGCCCATGGTTTGAAGTTTGTAACAGCAATCATATGCACGTCGAAACAACTCCCTTGAAATTGTGATTGATGTTCGGTTTCAAAGCTTCGTTCTACTAATAAAAAATCGAGTTAATGTCCTTTAGAAATGTTGTAACTCTAGTCTGTACTCTGTGTAGTGGTGTAGTCAATGTAATTGAAAATATCTATCTAATCACAAGTGGCATCAAGTAAATATTACCCAACTGAGCTAGTTTGATTGGTTGGTTGGACGCAGTTGACGATCCGTCTTCGAGGTGACCAAATGCCAACATTTGGGATCAAAATAACTCAAACATGACAACGGACTGAGTTCACAACAAAGGGACATGACCAGTAAACGTTATAACACTCACCAATGCTGAAGTGTCTTTGGAAATCCCAACTTTGAAAAGCTCTACGCTACGAATTTATTATCTCTAAAATAAATTAGGTATGAAATATCGTCTGAGATAAAGATGGTTATAATAATATTATTCACGTCTATTTTGAATTGTTAGACGTGAGAACATGATTATTATAACTAACCCACTCTGTGTTAATTTTACAATTACAGATTTGACACCTGATTTATAAGTCAATTAATTAAACCACAACATAATAAATGGCCTATGAAGCTGGAAGGTAGTGAAGGTGAAGGTAGAGATGGTAGAAAAGAGTAGTGAGTGCGGATCAAAGGTGTAACGTTGGAAGGCCTTCCACAGGGTGGCCCGATGGAAAAAGCCGTAAGAGGTAGCTGTATGAGAAAAGAAAGACTGGTCAATGTGGGGAAGGCTTATGTCCAGCAGTGGGTGTCTTTGGGCTATAATGAAAATATCTATCAACAATAGTTGTCTATGGTTCCAATCTGTTGGGCCTGGTCTACACTTGTCGTTATGTCAACTAATTTTTATTTTGTTTTTCTTTTATTAATTTTTATTTTGTAATTATTTGTGTGTCTATACGGGCAGAATAAACATGTTTTCTTTCTTTTTTCTTTCTTTATAATGATGATGATAACAAAGACAATGGTTATTACTCTTTTGTATCCTTTTCGTTTGCAGGTCAGGGACAGTCTGGAAAGAATTTCTTTGATGGTTAGCGAATTCTGGATGCATCCGTCTGTTTTTTGCCCTCTCCGTCTATCATCCGCCGCTGTGCACATAGGTTAAGTTTCTGTGAAATTGTTACTATTTTGGTGTACAATAAAGTTTATTCCATTCTATTCTATTCTATCATCTCTAAAATAGAGGCTATTGTGTGCGTTATGCACATACGAGCCAAATTATAACGTTACGTTGACCCGTACCTCAGCAGCATCGTTTGCACACATTGTGACCTTTCAAATGTAGGTATTAACGTTAATGCGTATGCGGGGAATGTTAATGCAATGATTATGAAAACGGTTAAATATTGCGAAAGCTTGAATATTCAATAACTGTAACGATAGCTAACATCGACATCATGATGCTATAATAGCATTTATAAGTTCTTCATCTTGTTGAATTTTAAGTTGACATGTTTGTTGCAATGCAAATGAAGAAGATGAAGTTTTTTGGTATACCAAAAAACTTCATAAAGCACTTCAAATACTTCATTCAGGGTGGACTGAATAAAGCGGATGATGTTGATAAATTGATCATTGGAAACCAGTTCAAGATAAGTGTTAAAGAGAAAATTTTACAGTTAGAACTTAATAAAGATGAAGGTGGATAAACTGAAAAAGAGTCATACCGGACATCTCAAAAGGAATTCAAATCATGGCCTTGACCAATTATCTGAAACGTCATTTCGAAATGACAAATACTGGACATTGTATCTTGGCCTCGAAAGTGTAGCATTTAACTGACCTATGCGTTACGTATTGTATAGTATGCTAATCGAGTGTGACGCGTCTGATTTAATTTCGATTGTCTGCTACTTAGATGTGTTGATCAATGTATTGGTAACAGTCTCAACCTCTCGTCTGTTTCCTTCAACCCTTTTGTATTCGTCCAAGGTTGTTGCATCAAATTCTGCAGCAGCTTTTGTTTGGACAAGTGTTGAAAATACTCAGAACAACCAACACAATATGGATTGTTATTACTTACTTGAAACCACGAACGTTAACGACTCCCAAAGTACATAATTCCTTCCTCTCATTTCACAAAAACTTGGCTTTAAACTTTTTATACAAATCATGGCTAGAATTATTTTCTTGGAGTACCGAGTTACATGACTCGACGTGAAAGTTTTGGAACTGAACATATCGGACTAGTAGTCGTAATTTATACTAATGCCATATTTAACTCAGTTGGAACTAAACAACATAATTAGCGATGCAACAGGCATTCCCAGTGTTTTCAAAAGAACAAAAAGCAACCTCTGCATTCTTTCACAGGAATTTTAATTAGTAATTTAAGAAAGTGCAAATACTTTTTTGGTCTTACCTTGGTTGTTTATCTGCGTGTATGATATGAGAAACTTCTCATGATTAAATTCTTCGCCTTCGGTTTGTTTTGATTACTTCTTTAAAAAAAAAAACAAGGCAGCCAAGCCATATTATTATTTTCTTACGATTTACTACGGATTCCATCGATTTTTTTTTTTCAGAATAGATTTTTGATATAGTGTAAGTACAAAATAGGCGTCGGTGATTAGTCGGATGCCTTTTTGTTTTCAAACAACTGCTTTTCTTAGGTGGTTTTCGTTTTTCCCTAACAGAGGTGTACGAGTATTAAATTATTGGTTTGCTGAATGACGCCACAAGAATATTTGAAAAATGTGTAATGTGACCACATTGTTGTCGATTCGCCAACGCAAATTACATTGTCCTCAAATGGACTATAACTTTACGGTCAGTATCTGGCAAGAATTTCGTGGTTCCAAAAGGTGCACTAAATACTAACCTTTATTAAAGTGTGGGAGTGTCAGAGAACCGGTCGCTAGCAACCACTTCGGTAT
The DNA here is from genome assembly GCA_929112965.1 of Mythimna albipuncta. Lineage (NCBI taxonomy): Eukaryota > Metazoa > Arthropoda > Insecta > Lepidoptera > Noctuidae > Mythimna > Mythimna albipuncta. The sequence continues at coordinate 19,629,833 of OV815969.1, forward strand.
TCCTGATCGAGGACACTATGCGACAGGTATATTTCTACCACTAGTTGCTGTTTCATTCGAACCATCCTGATGAAACTGGATAAACTGTATTCCAATATTGTTTAAGAGATGATTCAAATCATAACTGTGTCTAATTTCATTCAGGTCTCTTCAGCCGTTAAAGTTTGATTGATGAACAAAAATATGTATACCTTATAACATTAGCAAGATAACTTTCGAATCATCTCCATGTTTATTCCCGATTACCTTTGCAGTGTCACAGTGAAGGTGAGTGATGTAAACAATCGCATTAATTACCGCTATGATTAATAAACCATTTTGTTTGGATCGACTGTTTGAATCGTTTGTTCAACTCTATAGTTCAACAAACATTAGTGTTGAATGATTTCATGACGTCACATTGTTTTCCTCTAATATATTGTGTCAGACAGTTCAGGAAACAAAATTAATTACTTTGTGTATTGTTATTAATAGGTGGTTTTGTATAATTCGTCTCATGCCATGACTTTACAGTAGTTAAAGCGTGGGATAGGGCGCGGGTCAAGAATATTCGAGATAATGATATCCACAGTTGCGTGACCTATCAAATGTTAGTGTTACGAGTGCATACTAAGTATGCTGATTAAAAGTTTCTATTAACATGAATTAGAAGTGATTTTTATGTTTATGTGTCATAAAATAAATGAGCAGTTACCTACTGTTTCCTTGAATGTAAGCTTATAAAATAATAATACTAAACTTATAAAATTACAGAATCTATCTAGGGGTTATTTTTGGAGTAGATTTTAAATATGTTGTTAGTTGAATACGTCTGCATAAAATCCGTAGATTTATAAAAACTGGTTTAAATAAAATTTATCTGCCGTGCTGATTGGTTCACGATTCGCAATAAATCTAGCTAGACAGATTGCATGATTAATAATTATACATCATCAATAACTGCATCCTTCGCATATCGATAAGTTATAAAAAAGTTCAGCTGCACAAGCGCATATAAATAAACTAAATGCTTTTTTTATGATTTGCATATAATTTGATAACCCCGTTTTATTTGAAACAGTGTCATTGTCAGAATTTATTTGAATAATTGGAGTATTGAAACCTTGTCATTAGCAATTAGATGCTCATCATTACCCTTGATTTGTCTACTACTTACAATTGAAAGGCAGCTACGGTTGTTAATTAAATATATAGTGTAAAGAAAGGAACATTGAGCAAAGAAGAAAGAGGCTGTAGATTCGTATTTACCGAGCACGTGCTTTTTACAAACCAAAACAGTCTCTTCTCTTCTAAGTCGTGCATTATTGTCGAGTCCTGCACCACCGCCTCTCTCGCGATACGACGCCATGCAGCTCTGTGGTCGGCTTGGGATTTTTCATTGAACCGATTTAGAGACTGCAAACAAGTAAAACTGATAATATAAAATTGAATGAAATTACGACCCGTCTGGAAGATCCATTCATTAGCTTTAGACTCGTTAGAGCTAATTCAGAAAGACGCTACTGTGCAGTCAATGACAGAGTATGAAGGTTTGATTAGAGATAATCCGCGTACCGTTGTTTGTCATCACAAGCACTCGTTCGACTGGATGTGGCGTGATGTCATAGAGAGCGAGCGTCGCCGGCGGCCACACAACACCCAGTGGAGCGGTGTTCATTTAAGATTGGCCAGAGATATAATCACGTAGATCGCCTCTCACATTGCAAGCATGACAACTATGTAGCACTGACATTAAGCTGAGTAGTACGTCTGCAGCGAAGTGGGTTTCGTTGTTCTCTCTTTGCTAGTCTATATTGTAGAAGTGCATTTGATTGCGGTCAGCCGGGACGCCGGTTAAATTCACAACCTTGTGCGGTTTTAAGATCAACGTCTCAAAGGTTAGCGACATGGCTAATCAGCGGTCGATACACAAATTTTGTTTCAAATTGAATATTCATTCCAATAAGAAAAATTGACGCCACAATCAATTTCACAGTCCAATGGTTTTTGAGGGCCAATGATAGTAAAATAGCGATTTCGCATCGTTATATTTTCATTGTTCATTACACTGGCTAGGTATTTTCAAAGCGAGTCATATTGAAGAAACATTGGCTCACATACGCGGCGCGGGTGTTACTCCAATGATATTTTAATTTGTAGTAGGTATCCATCCTGCCGATTGTGTTGGCGGCATTGCTTCTATTGGCAATTGACAGGCGCCTATTACCGATTTATTTCCAGTTTAGTCAGAATAAATCAGCCACTATTTAGCTGAGTAGAGTCACTTGTTATCGATGGCATTAATGTAATGTATTCAATGACGCGTAGTTACGTAGAACACACCAGAGTGTAGATAGGTGTGTCCTCGTTCCCCTTTCAATATAGCAAAAGTTCGAAAGAAACCCGCCACCATTCTGTTGCACTTATATGTCAATTTACTCATTGTTCAATAGAAGTATTGGCGGCGCGGTTGCATTTACGTTCTACAGCTAATTGCATCTAAGAATACTTTTATTTAATGAGTTAAATAACGGTATACTTTTACCAACTGAGGACTATAAAATATCAATATTGTTCCAGCAAGCATTAACATAACCTGATGTAGGACTTACAAAATCCCCTTCACTACAAAATGACTTGAAATGTTCTTGTTATGTATACCTATGTTTTGGATATTTGCAACTTATTACAAAATAGGTGTACTGAAATGATTTAAATTGTCTTCGTGTTAGCCATATAGACGGGCCTTCTCTTGTATTGTGTGTATGACCCGCTTCCTCACGAACTGTGCCAAGGCATGACACAGATCCTGCATTAAACGATCATCGGATGACTCCTTGAGGCTTATCCATCTGATCTATGTACGTGGATGCGCGGTCACCGTTACGTTACGTCTACGGTTCCGCCATTTAATTCAAAAAACCTTTGTAGGTCACTACAAGATGTTATCGAAGCGGATACGATACCTCTTTACTCTGTAGAATCTTGCAAGACTAATGATTTAATCAAATATCGTGTTCCAATATTTCTTACCGACTTTCCAAATTAGTCACTACTTTGATTTATCAGTACGGATCGCACTTTTAAAATATAATTTCGAAAAGAAAAATGTTTTCATCAAAATCATCGTGTCATCTTTTTTTGCTCCAAAATTAGTCACAGTTGATTAAGAAACAAAAAAAAATTAAAGTTGTACGGATGCTGTAAAGTAAACAGCTGTTCTACCTCGAAACGTTTCCTTAACAATCACATCATAATCCTTTCATTTATTATGCTATAAAACATGTGATTTCAGTCATGTGAATGTGACGCCTCCGACCTTCATAGTAGTGGCCACTCGAAAAATGTATACGGGTGGTGGAAAGTATAATGAGGCGAGGTGCACATGCTCTCGCAGTGTCCATGATAATGAGCGGACGTGTGTTTATCTTGCACTGTGTTAATTGAAACCCTTGTTATCAGAATACGTACGTCATTTCCATTACAATTTATATCGACATTATGGGAAACATGCTTCGCTTCCCAAAATGTTGCCAAAATCTAAAAATTTGGCAACATTTGCGTAAAGGCGTAACTTTATTCCGCCTCTTTTTCGATTTGCGTGACCTGGTATCCACTATCCAGCGGTTTGCTGTCCTATTTATATTTTTAACATAATCGGGATAAACCCGTGCTACGTTTTTATGTTCCCTAATAAGTCATCGGGAATTTCCAACGGGGTGTCTAATGTAGGCACTTGGAGAGTTCTGTTCGTGTTCAAGGAATTCGATATCACAATGATTTTTGGTTGTCATGGTTCGTACTGCAATCCGTTACGGTATCTGGACATAGTAAATCTATTGACAATTCAAAAAGATATTATCATTGCCTATTTTATTCCTCGTTTATAACTGATGACATTATGTTATATGAAACTTTATGCACAGATATTAATGTCTAATATTAATATTCGCGTGGCTAGATACAATGATAAGAGATGAACGTGGGGGGTCTATAGAATGGTCTGAATCTCGAGGAAAACGAGCGAGAGGCGGTCCACTAGCTAGATGGGCAGAAGAGATAGCGAAAATAGCAATCAGAGATTGTTTAAACACTGCCAAAGATAGAGAGAAGTGGTATACCTTGAAGGAGGCTTTTGTGCAAACGGGTTCCATACAAAAGCGATTTCCATATATCAATTGTAAATAATATATCCAATTGGCTGTCGTATTTATTTAAATCATCCTAAATACAATTCTAATTCAACATTACGTAATTTTTTTGCAAAGAACATGAATGAATGTTTTAAAATCGTCTAAAAATGTTGTGTTATCTAAACCATTTTGTATGAATTAAATTATGAATAACACGTGGTATTTGTATTACAAAACAGGGAAACTCGGTCAACTTTGGTACCAATTTATACGTTTATGTAAATAAAACCACAATATTGTGTTAGCGAAAGAAATTTACGAATATTGTAATGTGTTCGTATCCACGTTGGGTTTTCCCATTTTGCAATTTTTTTCGTCCAAAATACTCTTTGAAAAAAGAAATCGTACCTTCTAGTAACTCAGGCTGGAAGGGATTCGAAACAAAGCATAAAAATATTGTCTATGCTGGACTGGAAAACTAAAACTAGCTTATCGCTAAAATAAACTAGCTTATCAGAATATAGATAACCATAGAGATGTCTGCATGAAGCAAGCCGGGCGTGGGAGGCAACACACCGTGAACACTCACCTTTATTAGTCATGGCGGACTTCCCTAGTTATTGTTTGCGACTTCAATGGCCGCTAATGATCTTCTGAAACTTACTTTGAGATTCTCTTCGTAAAGTTTGACCTCCATTCGAGCTTCGTTCCTTCAGATCATTTTACTAGGTCAGCACCTATAGCTAGGTTTAGAAATTTTACAGATAAAGTCAAGAGAGTAGTAGAAGCAGAAGAGAAGTTGGTTTTTGTTGTTATTAATAAGAAGACTTTTTAACAAAACCATCCATGCCATAAACATGAAAACGTTTTAATAAAATAACCTAGCCCTGAGGCTATTGACATCCTGTATAACCGTCGTGGCAACTTGCTTCCTGCTCCAAGACGCAAGGAAATTAGTATTACACGCAGAATTGATCGGAAAGTAATTTGTTTTCAATAAAACACTTGCGTTTAATGCTCCGCTTTCTATGCATGTTATGAATATTAGAATCTGCTATTCTGCACATTCACTTACTTCATTTTCAATATGCAAATCACTCCCACTGATTAATCTCGGAACGGACCTAATGAATTGCATTGCGTGCTAGTCATAGCTCCGCGCATAAAATTTTATGCGCAAAAAACAAACAAATCAATTTTTTGCGTCATACGTAAATAACTGGATTTAAATAACTTCATAATTGCCAATCTGCCGGTTGAATTAATCTGTTCACTTGGTTTTCCTGTTCCAATTTAGTATGTGAAGTTCTCAATATTCATAACCTTTAGATTTATCCAGCTCGTTACGACTACGGAGTGTTTATTAATGCAGCATGTCAACGAACCTTACCACGATAACATTTTTTCCCTTAATATAACCCTCGTTATCTGCGGTTCCTGTAGGATTTCCTCTCTTTGTACCGTCTACGCTATGCCCTTTGACAAAAATGCATGAATTCTGAGATTAAAGTTGAAAAGATACCGGAAGGACGGTTAGATGAGAAGATGACCCGGCCTAATTTTACAGTCTCTGCTCAAAAGAACAGAAAATTATGAAATAATTGTGTTTTGGTTCCCTTTGTGTATTTAGTATGATCAAGATTAAATGTCTAGGTGTATTATTTTGTTAAATCCGAAATAGAAGTTTACACAAAGGTAAACACTTATTTTTCTACAAATTCAAGAGCATTGTTTTTACCTAATTCGAGCAAATACTGTCGATTAACTAAATAAAAACTTGTAACATCGCGTGTTCGGAGTCGTGACACGTTCTACCTCTTAGCAAGAATTCTTGTTTGATATGTTTACCTTTGTGTTTGGCGTCTCAGAGCACGTATGGCCGGTGTGATGATTAACGCATGTTTTCACAATCACAATCAACATCAGCCCTAGGCTCAAACACGATCGCATCTGACTCACGTGGATCTGTACTTGAACGTTTATTTAGCTGTGACATACATGTTGTAATGAACTTGTGTTCAGCTACTGTTTTATATTTAGCGCTTAACCCAAAGGGAACATCTAAAAATCGATCGTAAAGCTAGAATGCGTTTGTACCAAATATGTCTGCCAAAAGCGCCCGGGCATTTATCATCTCCAACGGGTAATACCATCTTTCCAAGAAAGTCTTGTAACATGACTCACTTTGCGTTCTTTTGTTGCAGTATTGGATCAAGCAGACGGCCGGCCTGTGAAATTAAACAACGTGGAACAGCAAAGACAAACTACAGTAGAATTTATAGCCGAAGATGAAGAGGTAAGACCGAGACTTCGTTATTTATTTTTTTGCAATGTTCCCGGTCTGGTTACGGCTAGTCTGTCGTTTCTTCTAAAGACAAAAAGATTTAAGAATTGAAACAACAAACGAATTCAAGGCTACCTTTTGTAAAACAGCGGCTAATCTCTTGTTTCCAAATTTTAGGTTTTTTACTAAACAAATGCACAATGTTGGCAAGATAAGAGAGTCTTATGTAAATTTTACGGCCAATGAAAAAGGTTAGTCAGTCGTCGTGTTCACTTGTCACGACAATGAAGACACGTAGCGAGAAAGTAATCGATATGTCTAGCGTGGTGCCGTAAGTCTTATTCTCACTTTAGTTCAATTGGCGATTACGTAGTCTGCTGGGACCCCGAGATAGAACTGATAAAATTGTTGGCTCCAGTCGCCGACCGCTTAATTTGTTTTAACGACTGAAGTTTTAAATGCCCGACTGATGTGTCGCGGTGAATCGGCTTAACCGTAGCCAAGCAAGACCTTGATAGCGTTGCTAATGTCATAATACTCACCGAACAACAAAATAAAATTGTGCAAGCAGTGAGCGCAAGGCTAGAGCGGGGTGCTCGGGTCACGTCTGATGCCTTAATCCGTGGGTTGCATATACCTGAAGTTAAACACTTTCTACTATATGTAGTGGACGCGTTCAACTCGTTTCAATTGCGACATAACCTGACATATTCAAAACTCGACCGAGCACAATATAAACACCTCTGTTTCTGAACGTGCAGAAACAAAGCGGTCTTTTAGTATTCAGCGAGAGGTCTTTTGTTCGAAAGCTCTGAGAATAAAGACGTAGGTGAACGTGCACGTTTAGAAACAATAGCGTCTGCGTAACTTAATTTGGTGATCACGTTTTTACTTCTTTCCTGAACTAATTTTCCTCCTCCAAGAAAATTATTTTGATCCATTTGACTTTTTTGTTACTTGAGTCACTTTTCATTGTCTTATAGAAATGTGAATTTATATGTTTTTAACGTGAAAGAAAACACTTGGGTAATAAAAATTATAGATTTCACAATAATAATCACAAATCTAAGAAATTTCCTGTTTATTGTGCGTAACTATGTTATTAAATTTAAATCGTGTGAAGCTATAAAGTTTATCTTAAGAGAGTCATCTATGTTCCGTTACGGAGCACAAATTGAGCTGCATCATCGCGAGACGTGTCTAATGCTGAAAGAATCTCGACTAACCCATGGTGGTATTATCATTTATCTTCATTAGTTCTCTCCTATGAATGTTCCTCATGTCGGCAAAAAGCCACTGTTAGTTGGTTCGTTTTACAGTTACACAAATCTTATTTTGTGTCTGCTTGTGCTATTTCTTTCGTTTTTCACTTTCCTCAGCCATTTTTATTTGAATATGTACTATTTGCGGTGAGGTACTGATAAAATATTTTACTATCTATAGGAGTAACCCGCAATCTTCATCAATTCGTCATTATACACTATCAGATATTTTCTAATCCTATTATCTTATCTACATTACCTTTAACGACAATAGTTTGTGGCATCAATAAAATGATCGAAACAGTGCGTTACATTCTCAATATTATGATACAGGAAGAAATAAAGTAATCGTTAGAGCCATACACTTCGTAAATATTTACTCTACTGAAGTAGTAGAGACCCGGCGATCTGCCAACTATTCGAGTATACAGAATTATTTATTTATGAAAAATAAAAATGTTTGTTTTCTTCTTTTATTGTACCAGCTCTTTACATAAAGCTATCGCATTGTACCGGACTTGTTTTAATCTTGGTTTTCAATCTTATCTTAGTTTATACTAGGGGCCTACCCTGCCTTTGCTCGGTTGCAAATTATATGTAATCTACCTCGTTTATTGTTCTTTCTATTAGTGATAACTACGTTGACATCCGTTGCGTGGTTGAGGAGGAGTTTTATATACATCATCATCATCATCTTCCTACCATTGTCCCGTGTTACTTGGGGCCGAGGCATCACGTTTTTACTTCCATTCTGTGATGCCTCCCGTTACGCTATCTATCACTAACTCCCTTTTCTTTCATATCATCTCACACAATCAATCCATCTTTTCTTTGGCTTCCCTCCTCTCCATCCACAGTATACTCATGACTATTTTAGTACCGTACGTTTCATTCCTCCTATTCACATGACCAAAGCTTTTTCTAGAAGAAGGGTTTTAGCTTTGGTATATTATTCTTCTTCAGTAACCTACGCGTAAGACGCGACATTCCTGCGTCCGAGGCATGACTCGTATTATTCAAATATGTGCACGATTGAAAAATGATGAGGAAATCCACATGTTTATATATTCTGAACATGTACTGGCGTCTAGAAAACGACGTCTGGATTATCTTCTGTCGCGTTGGGCGATCTACCGCATCGTGGATATATCTAGTATAAATGTGTCGATTCTATCAGTGCATGTAAAGTGGCCGGAGAGACCAGAAAAGATTTTTAAAATAAGCTTATTTTGGATTATCCTGCAGAGAGAGGATAATCAAAAATAAGTAAGGAAACCCAACCTGGGCCTCAAGTCTGCTATTACAATAGTGTCAGAATGGTCTATCATTGATTTCATAATTGTTAATTTTGACATGTTTTGGTAATCTACTAATATAATGGCATCACTATGACTTTCCGATGGTCAACCACTGACACTCCATTGAAAGAAATGGCATAGGATAGTAATCTCGTACATAATGACAAATGAATATTTGACGTATGCGGTCATCTGCAAAAATTTTGACAGTTCCTTTGATCAGTGACCATTAAGACGTCATTGCGCAATTAGTGCTTTTAATAAGCTCGATATTGTCATTCTACCACAAGACCATTGACCGACCAATGATCGATCATTATGAATTAGCAGATTACAAACTTTTAGCAAAATGACAGTAGGATCGTGTTGGAATGACGAATTTATAAAAATAGCAGACTTGGCCCCTGATTTAAAGTATTTATGTTAAAACCCTATTGAAGCAAGAAAACCCAGGCACGCAAAGTGCAACTAAAGGAACTTTGGGTTTTAGTTGGTAAAAGTCACTTCTTTTCGGTCTCTTTTTCCCAGAGTGGGAGAAGTTGTTAGAACATTTTGTTGTGTATGAAACTTATTAGATCTACTTACCTACTTACTTATCTACTTGCAAAAAATCTATTGTTTGTACTCTTTACTTTATCGTTGTCATTAATTTTATCAGTTTAGTTCTATATTAAAATTAATTTCATACTTGAACATTTTCCTTTTTAGGGTTCCGTAGCCAAATGGCAAAAAACGGAACCCTTATAGATTCGTCATGTCTGTCTGTCTGTCTGTCTGTCTGTCTGTCCGTCCGTATGTCACAGCCACTTTTTTCCGAAACTATAAGAGCTATACTGTTGAAACTTTGTAAGTAGATGTATTCTGTGAACCGCATTAAGATTTTCACACAAAAATAGAAAAAAAAGCAATAAATTTTGGGGGTCCCCATACATAGAACGGAAACTCAAAAATTTTTTTTTCATCAAACCCATGCGTGTGGGGTATCTATGGATAGGTCTTCAAAAATGATACTGAGTTTTCCAAAATCATTTTTTTCTAAACTGAATAGTTTGCGCGAGAGACAGTTCCAAAGTGGTAAAATTTTTGTCCCCCCCCCTCTAACTTCTAAGATAAGAGAATGATAAAACTAAAAAAAATATATGATGTACATTACTATAAAAACTACCAGCGAAAATTGGTTTGAACGAAATCTAGTAAGTAGTTTTTTTTAATGCGTCATAAATCGAAAAAAATACACTATTATTAAAACATCGATCAAAGTTACAACACATTACAAGAACTTTTATACTATGTTACTTGCTGCTACGGAACCCTTCATGGGCGAGTCCGACTCGCACTTGGCCGGTTTTTTTAATAAGATTATTAATCCAACAGATTTTCTAGCTGATAAAAAGGCAAGTATGTTGAATGAGCTGGCTTATGTCATCAGCTGTCCAATGTGTTGTTAATACGAAATTGAAGGTTTCAAGAATAGCATACTTGTCAATTACCTATAAATGTTCTGTAATTATGCTTAATAATGTGTCTAACATCTGTACTTTCCCCACACATCAGCATGGTAATCTCATTCAATGCCGCATTCCCTATAAGGAGAAATGGATGGTGTAAACATTCACGTACAAGCACTTTCTATATTATGATTTCAGACACGTCCGTTTTACATAACATGGTGTTGAAGCGTTACCCAGTATTACAATATGTTACTGGGTGATAATGTTATGTGTAGTAAGCATATAGGGGGTTTGGAATAAGGCGATGAATCGAAGGAAAGTTTATTGGATGTCATCATGTGGGAAAATTGACCATGTTTTTAGAATGTATTAACTATAATTCTGCTTCAATGTCTTTAGTAAAACACAATACGCCGCCACCGCTACCATATTTCCTATAGGTTTCATACATTTTAAATGGACTTGCCGCACAAGGTTAACACCGGTGGCGGTCACACGCTACAAATAATTGTTGCTCGCTTCTTGTGGCCCATGCTGGCCACTAAACTCCGCCATAGTGCAATTAAACCTTCTTCGATAGAGTCTATTATGATAAAAAGTAGCGTTACCGGTCACAAGTGGTTGTCGTGCATTTCAGCTGTCTTTATGGCCGTTTCTAGCTTCTCATGGCGAGGCGTTTGCGGCTGGCCCTAATGTATATCTATATATATGTCTAGGCCAATGGTTCCCAAAGTGAGTGGACTGCGACCCACCTTACAAAACCTTCCCAAAGAGACTAACCTCTTGGTCTTCATGCAGAAGAAGAGGAACACTTATCTAAGTTATACCTAAATATAAGTATCTCTAAATTGAAGTGTCAATAAAAAGGATGTTTTTGTACCTGAGGCATCGGTTTTCAGGAAGCCTCCAATGTTCCGAGACCCACAGTTTGGCCCTACTACGAACTCTTAACGCAATCCATTTTACGACCTAAACTGAACTGTTAAAGAGATAGAACTATTTAGGGTGTATAGCTCCATCCCTCTTCCTCGCTCGCACATCTGCCATTTCAACTATCTATATATATAATCTAGTCCATATTGTCCCACTGTTGGGCAAAGGTCTCCAATCTCTCCAACGATCACGATTCCTCGCTTTCTCATTCCAATTCTTAAGGAAGCCATCCAAGTCGTCCCACCATCTCCTTCACTGTGTCCGGGTATGACATCTTTATTTATGTTAATACTTTATGCGCGTGCGTAATGAATAAAATGTGAGTAGACAATTTATGCGTAGGATAACTGGTAGTAAATATTGTGTAAAGACGTGTCAAACATTAAATTAAACTCGTAAATACGCGGTAGACGACTCTAAATAACTAGAGTAGGGTTTATGCATTCCTACTCCGCCATTATTATTGTTCTGTGCGGTATTTTCCTCGAAAAACCACCTTTGTTCTAAATTGAAATTAGCTTCAATGAGATTGTTGTTGGAAATCTGCGGTCAGTTGGGTTTGTAGTACTTACGGAAAAGATGAAAGAGGTTAGAAAGGAAATACTTTTCGATTTGTACTACGAGTGTCGCCGCTTGTCTCCCATCCCTTAACTCCACTACAGGCAATAAACCAAGTAACAAACCACGCACACTTAGATCACAAGTTTGCTATTGGTAGTTGAACTATGAGCATTGCCTTACTTTGTGGCACGCCTGCCCCGCCCACAAACCCATTCTAACCTCTTTCATGTGTTCTGTGGTTTGTAATATATCGGCGTGGTTGGTGCAGTGGTTGAGCTGTGGCTGCTGCACTAAGCTTCATGAAATCGATTATTAAATATTTGTATGGTCTACAGAGAGTTTGGGTGACTTGTTGCCAATTTCCTGATCCTGATGTCAATTTTTTTTTTTTTTTAATATTTTCACGCATCTCAGAATGGAGCCAATTAAGTATAACGTAAGCTCTACAGGGGGTGGGAGGGTCTTTGCAGAGCTCATTTTTAATGACATGGGCAATAGGGGTGTTTGGATGCTAATTACGTCACGTAATTAGCATCCAAACGACGTAATTTACGTCAGCAGTATATACTTTCACACACGTCTGCAGCAAACATCTCATGTCATTGAAGCTTTAGTTATGGATTCCTGTGTCATGGACTGAAGAACTGTTAATTTGAATTAATATGCCAACATTTTAAATGAAGTTTGTTTTGTTCCTCTATTTCAAGCCTTTTGCTTATTTCAAAAACTTTACTATGGCTCATACAGTAATAACGAAACCAGAACACATTGAAAAATGCATGTACCAATGGTTACGGAAGCATGGGGTGGAGGGTGAGAGCTTTGCTTACTTTTGCTGACATGGGAGAGGGGGGGGGGGTTAATATTTGCAAAAAATCTGCTTACGTAATACTGGAACGGCCCAAAACCAAAGGGGTTTTTCTGAGTTCAGGTTTTGCTACGTCGTTGCTTATTCAATACTAAAATTTTACGTAACTTGAGCCTAAATGACAAACTGTGTGCAATTGCATTAGTCAACAAGGTACTTATTAGTCTGTGATTCACTTAACTTTGTGGAAACCTCTATTTTCCAAATAAAGTACCTATACGACGAGGTTTCCGCAAAATTATGTTTGAGAAATGTTTCACTGTCATAGCGTACCCAGAATTCGATTTTGAGGCTCAAGTCATAAGGTACAATTACCGTCACGGATCTTGAGCAATGGCTTCAAGTTGCGCAGAAGTAAATAACTATTTGGTCTCTTTAGTGGTGTGAAGTGAGACGCGGGGGCGGGGAGTGTCAGTGATTGGCTCACCGCCATCGTGTCATAGACGTCACTCCTGATTCGTTCCCAGCGTTGCTGCATGTATCTAACAACGAAGACGATTGGCTCACCAATGTATGGAATGCGCAAAGCGATCCCCACTCTGGCGCCGAGCGCTCAAGATCCGTTTCAGCAATTGTATGTCTACGTTGAAAGAGCAGAGCACGAGCGGAGCTCAAATTCGTGTAGTGTGGACCGGCTCTTGGAGGATCTGAGCGGAGCACGAGCCGAGCTCAAATTCGAGTAGTGTGGACCGGCTCTTAGAGGAGCCGGGTACGAGCGACACTATACGAATTTGAGCTGGGATCGTGCTCCACTCATTCTCAGTTCCTCTACTCCACCACTAACATGAAACTTAAGGGCCTATTACACTACTCATTATTGAGCATGCGATATTCAGACTCGTCTTATTTATTTATTTTCCGAGAATCTCTTGGTTTCTATCAGCGAAGGTTCAAGGCATTATTTCCAAATAAGGTACATACTTAATGGCAAACTTCATCGTCTAAAAACAACGTTTGAATCGTACTTGGATATATTAATTATAATTTTAAAGCAACAGGTTCTTAAGAAGAGGTGATAATTTTAGTCTATAGTAGTAACTAAAATTATCACCTATTTTTAAGAGCTAATTGGATTTTCGATTCACAATTCGCTTAATTGTGTCGTTTAAAAATAGACTTCGCCGAATTGACAATTTAAACCGAACTGTGAACAACTTCTTTTAAATTCCTGCTGTAGACTGAATACACGGTAGACCATATGGTGGGGGTCTACCCCGCTTGGGTGGAGCACCGCTATGTCCTCGCGGAGACGATTGGCGCCGGCAGCCTTTTTGCGTCCGGCTCTGGTACATACAGGGCGAGGGGGAATGGGAAGCTGTCACTTCCTTCCGAAAAGTAGTACAATGCTGTAGCTGAAACCGTGATGGAGAGAATATCCTCACCCTCAGTAGCCGCTGTAGGAGACATCCCAGGCATCAGGAGTCGCAGGGCGATTCCCGACCGGCTGTCCGGTAAGGACCAAGTCTGAGTGTTCTACGTGCGTCTCAAAAGGATATCAGCAAAATTGAGAGAGCCCAGTAGAGCCGATGCTAGGGCTGCTGAAATGTTAGAAAGAATTACCGTGGTGTATTAGAACGTAAGTCTGATACCTACGCTCTCTCGCGCCACTCAGAGCGGAAGAAGTCTATGACTTTTCGCCCTACACTGCGCACACGTTTGCCACGTACGCCAATCTGTGTGCGTCGGTTTCCATACATTTAATATGGAAACTAGCCTTGTAGAGCTACACTAGATCCGCGCCACGCGACGTCATTCTACGTACAAATGAGGCGTGGTCCGTGTGTGCGTAGGTCTAATGTAGTTCTAAGACAGATGGGCACAACAGGTCATAAAAACAACCTTATAACAGTTATGCAAGTTTAGTTCTGCTATAATGTTTAGTGATGCTACATAACATTATTAGGTTCGACTGGCTAGCCTTAGCCTGTCGTGTCGTAAGATCTCGTATCTAGACAAAACCACCTTTCTCTCGCACGGCTGCTTGGCCTGCATTGCCTGTATTAGCCGATTTGTCGTCGGCCTTATTATCTAGAAGCTGGTATCCACGACAGACTCGTAAAACAGCAAAATGCCATTTGGTTACAATTTCGAGAAGATTTTTATTTGCGTAGATTTCTAACTTCTTTCCTAAAATAAAACGTCTCCTCATCAACTCCTTATAACATCAGCTATCTCTTAGTGAAAGTTTCATTAATATCAGTCCATCCTTTTTGGAGATTAGCCGGAGCAAACAGACTGACAATAATTAAAAAAAATTGCATGTTTGTTATAGGTGTCGAATGCACTTTCATATGCATTTAGTTAGTATCGTTGGTTAGTTATTTTGATTATACAAACAGACACTTTAATTTTATTTATAGCCATAGAAAATCAGTTCTTTATCTCTGCCAGCATCAAAGTTTTTCTTTTGTTGAGAAAACAAAGCATTAGGAACTTTAAACATTACAAGTTTTTGTTCAGATCTTTAGATTGATTGTTTTCTATTGTTAGAATTTTGACTGTTTTGTTTGACGAAGAATAAATCCTTCGGTTCGGTTTTTTAAATGCTGCTAAGAATATATTCATCAGGCTGAATAAGGATGCCTTCAAATAAGACTACGTACGGCTTTGCGTCATCGGTACATGGTGGACATACCACCCATACGTACAAAGCGTTTTGGGAACACATTCATTGTACGTACAGCTATGGAATTCCCTGCCGGAGTCTGTGTTTCCTGATAGGTATAACTTAAGGGTCTTTAGTCAAGAGTGAATAAGTTACTTCCAAGGAAGTGTGCTCTATTATCGGCCACATTATCGCTTACCATCAGGTGAGATAGTGGTCAAACGCGAGCCTATTAATAAAAGCAACATATATCCCTGTGCCAGCGTGCAATTGTTGTACATAATATAATAATTTGACTATCGATTTGAAATTTATTTAAATTATAGCGCCAATTACAGATTTAGCAATGGGTATGTCACTGGTAAATTTTCAGTACCGTTTGATTATAATCTACCTCGCGAGATTGTAAACTGTCCAAAGATTGTGAATCGTACTGCTTACAATTTAACGCATTATTTTTTTCGGTGGCCCTTTCGAAGTGAAAATGATAAATCACAATCTGTCGCGTGTTAAATTGTCAACTGTCCGAAGGTTGTGTCTGATTGATCGGTCTTACAGTAAGCCGCTTTGTGTCCCTAGATTTAGGAATGAAACAATTTACCTTGACAGGTTTAGGTAAGTTGTTTTGATTAAACAAAATTCTAAATATCCAGGTGCATTGGGACTAGCCGTGGTCACCAGCCCCCTTTCTGTTCACGTAAAGGGCAATGTCCTCCTTTTGTCAAAGGCTTACCGCCGCCTAGAGACAGGGTAACGACCTGTCTAGTACACGAACTAAACCCTTTGAACTCAACACCTTATTTTAAAGCCTCAGATACACCTATATTAGGGGCCAAAATGTCCCACATCATGACGCGTAACACTTAATCTACATCTTCATCATCATTTCACCCGAAAGACGTCCACTGTTCAAAGGTCTCCCCCAAGTGTCGCCATAATGACCGGTCCTGTGCGTCTCACATGAACTCACATACAACGGATACTCGCAACCCTGACCAGGTCATCGGTCCACCTTGTGGGAGTCCTTCCAACGCTGCATCTTCCGGTTTGTGGTCGCCACTCCAGAACCTTTCGTCTCCATTGACTATCTGTTCTGCGAGCAATGTGGCCTGTCCACTGCTGCTTTGGCGATTCTTTGAGCTGTCTGTAACCTTGGTTCTCCTGCGGATATCTTCATTTTACTTATGATCTCAATCTACGTGACGCTGTAATTTTGCCCAATGCCCCGCAACTTGCCCCCCAAAATTTTACAACGCATTCACGTGACATGTCAGATAATTTGACAGCGTGGCGGCTCATTTTGTCCTGGCATCTAAGGTTTAATACTTTCCAAGTGTAAGACAGTATCAATATAAAATGTCGCACCTAAATAATACAGCGATAGTGACGTAAATACGTGACGGTACAATCAATCTACGTTAGTTACGTAAATAATAGATTTTTCCTAGAAACCGTACTCTCTCTATTAAAGCACGCCAATAAAATGTTTTATGACTATGAAAAACGTCTCGACGAGAGAAACTGTTCGATAAACAGATATGTATTGCGTGCTCTGTCAAATGGCAGACGGTTTCGTGATTGTCATGATTTGGGAAATAGGTAAGGAAAAGGAATTTATATACTCTTATTATTTTCCTATTGCTGGGACTCAGGCCTCCTCACTAGGAGAGGGAATGGGCTGTAATTTACCATCGATGCCTTTCTCCTAGGACATAGCCGTTTCCTCACGAGGTTTTCCTTCACCGTTTTGAGAGCAGTAGTTATAAAATATATTTTTTTAATTTTCGACGTACCATCGTGATCATTTCTGTCTGATCACGTGATCACTTAAAAAAATTGCTTTAATTCTGCGGCGCGGCGCCAAACCAAACCATTTGAAGGTTTCGTTTCTAGTGCAAGTCTAAAATGAACTTAGCGGTGGTAAGGCGGAAGTGTCTTTGATGGTCAATATAATATTCTAGTAGAATATCATTGTTGATGGTAAAATTCCTAAATTGTAGCAGTTACCACTGAAAAAGAGAATTGGTAGATCAAATATAGATGCATATCGGCAATGCCACTTAGCTATTAATTCCCGATCAATGAATAAATTATGTAGTCGTCCAAGAGTCGGCTCTTTTAGAACATGGCCGTGACCTATAAATGTTGAGTAAGCTTTAAAATGGCAAGTTAAACGTTAACTCTAAAGCTATTTGTTGATATCTGAAAATCTGTTAAAGTTGGCGAGTTATCCGTTTTGTCTAGACTCAAGACATCGACCTGCAAACTGCCCGAGGGTTTCTTGCAAGACATTGCGTCAAACCTTCTCTTCAGTCCAGTCTTTTGTGTTTCTAAGATCAAAGCTTATATTAGTCTAGGGAAATTCTCTTGCATTCCTGCTTACTCAGATCAATCTTTTATATTTGAAATGAACCCTTACGTTTTTGCTGATGCGGCAATCCGAATCCGTATGTTGTGCAATTTTATTCCTTGGCATTCTGACTGCAAACGTAAGTGCTTTCATTTCCATTACCGTAATAATATTTATTGGGACCATGACATTTCAGTGCTGTTTTAATTAATGGCATTATTTTTGTATGTTTACAAGACTACTAGACTCAGTCCTTCGAGCCGGATACAGTTAATACTTGAAATAAATTGACTCTTTTTTAATTCAATAGATTCTTTAACTCAAAAAAAGGTTCCGTCTAAAATAAAGACTATCTACTTAATAATGCAGTACAAACCTACATCAAGGTAAATCACGCGCAGACATTTTTTGATCCTATGAGTAGATACGACCCGCATCTGTGGCACGGCTTGTGGCTTTTGCAATTTTGATTAGGTCTGATAACCTCATATGGCCCTTTGACCCAACACCTTATATTATTCATCAAACAAATAATATATTACGTTCATATTTGGAGAGGCTTAGGTATTTAGGCTTTATTGTACTCAGAATAAAGCCTTTATTTAATTTTTAAGTACTCCCTTTAAAATTAAATACATTATAAGCATAGTCTTACATGAGAGCATTTTTAAGTTTGAATAAATGATCTTCATAATCGTTTACTGTGTTTAATAATTTTTACTTATGAACCTTTAATTAAGGTTCTTAGGTAAAAATTATATCGCAATTTATAACTTGAAACAAAATATATTTTATGTTCTATACCTCAATTTTTCAGTTATTTCATCCTTGTCGCAAATTTTAATGAGTGAAATATTGTTGCATGCAAAACTTCGTTATAAACTAGCATTGAAGGCAACATACTCAATGTCAAGTATGTATTGATTTTTCGGTACGTCAAACGTCAAGTGCATAAATAGTTGAGGATACGGTTAAGAACGACCTTCACCGGTTTGTTTAATGGATGAAACGTATTTTATGATAAATTTAGTAAGTATATTAAATAATATAACGCGGGTGGGTTGCCTGAGAAATTCCTGGCCAAACAATTTTTTTTTTTTTAATAATGCACCGGTGTGTTAACGAATAAATTTAATACTATCCGAAAGTTTGTAGCATTTAGAACAAAAAAATAATGGGTTGCCTATTTGTTTCCTGACATAACTATGGGTTAGGTATAAACAGGTGTGTTTATTTTGATATACAACAAATTCTATATCAAAATAAACGCTGTTTCATTACCAATACGATGTTATAGTGTTGTCTGCGAAAAAATCTGGTATAAATAACGGTTGTGCATTTTTCTAAAAAAAAGGAAATTTCCTATTTTTATTAATAATAGTCTGGCCAGGAATTTCTTAGGCAATTCACCCGCGTTATATTATTTAATACACTAAAAACATAAAAAACGTTTCATCTATTAAACAGACCGGTGAAGGTCGTTCTTAATAGGATCTTAGACTAAAAGAAAATTTTCTCTTACTGCACTTATTATTCACTTCTCGACTTCACCATAATTTAAAAAAATCAGTTTCCTATACGTCTTAAAATAAAAATGGCCACGTTTCTTCATCCATTGTGGCTTGAACAAAGCAATGTATATCTACGAACGTATAGGTAATGAATGACGTGTAAGTTCGGTCTGTCACCGCCGAGCTCGGTCGAGCCATGTAATCCTAGTATTAATCGTTGCTAGATGAATTGTTGGATGGGCTAGGATCGCTGGCCTCTATCGTGGAACTTGTCACACATATTAGTCGGCATAAAGAACTTTGATAGGAGTCCCAAAAATAGAGATAAAGCTGGATTAAAATATTTTTTTTTGTAGTGTATAATTATCATACCTATAGGTTCTCTCGCTCTGAGTGGAGTGAGAGGGCGTGTCAGACTTTTATTGACTAAAACTCACCTCTGTTCCCACAGTTGCGCTTTGCATTCTAGGGTCCCGGTGACTGTTTCGAATATTCTCGTAAAGCTAGACTTATAAAATGAATACCATTGAATTCATTTTATGTTTATCTTTGCCCTAGTCCTAGTCCAGTGATATCCTCGTATTTTAATAATTTACTTCGATGAGCAAGCAAGGCAAAGTGTAAGTGTTCATGTTGTATTATTATATTTAGAAAATTGCGTTGTTGAAGATTTAATTTAACTTTGTCCTTTCGTAGCCTTTACAGCTTTCAGGTTGTACAACTTTAAACTTACTTTGTTATTATACTAAGCCTCATTGCCACTGTCGGGGTCGGGCTCCACTCTCGAAGTAATCTTACCCAACTAAACTGGTCCGTCCCAGGCAGCACCTCACTTAATCCCAACGCTCACGTACAACCCAAATTAAGTTAGGAGCTCTCTGTAAGTGGTGGGAGCAATTGGCA
This sequence comes from Mythimna albipuncta, assembly GCA_929112965.1. Classification (NCBI taxonomy): domain Eukaryota; kingdom Metazoa; phylum Arthropoda; class Insecta; order Lepidoptera; family Noctuidae; genus Mythimna; species Mythimna albipuncta. The sequence continues at coordinate 19,649,971 of OV815969.1, forward strand.
AATTTTCTTTATTGCCCAAACACGGCTTTCCGCAATGAGGGTACTACCTTGGCCAGCTTACCTTTCTAAGGAAAAAGAGCATGAAAATACGTTATGCATCACTTGATATTTCACTTTCATCACCGACTAGGAAGCAATAATGAACACCAATATCGAAACCAAATAATTATATGCTGTAACGATTTTGCTCCAGACAGTTTAAAAAAATTCTTATTCGCTGAATCATTAGTCTTACAATAGAACTTTGACGTGTAAAATACCGATGACAATTTTATTTTATAAACATTAAACTGTTACGCTTCCATTATTTTATGTAATACAATAAAACATTCTTTGACGTACAACTGTTTGTGTCACATAGCTTTAACGAACTCGTGTGCATCGGGCTTTGAAATTGCCATAATTCATGAATAACAAGCAAAACGTTGTTTGTTGACTTTCGTAGCAACTATGACTATGACCCATTTCCTTTTAGCTTTTACAACTGCCAATGATAAATCACTGACAGTCAATGTTTCTTTGGCGTTTCCATATCAACATGTAAATGGTCGTGCCGTTTTTGTATAAAAAAGCTGTCATATTTACATAAGCTACACTTTATATGCCACTGGCACAGATTTGTGACTGACTGACACAATTGGAATGGCATTCGAACGCTTATGATGAAACGAAATATAAAGTTCACAGTTACAGGGTTACTTCAGGATTTGACATTTCCAAATATTAACAAGATTGTACATAATTATATTTTTGCCAGCTTAAGCCTTTATAAAAATTTGCAATCAGCAAAGAAGATTCCATCTTTACGTTTAAAATATTAACACTCTTAAATTCATCAGAAATTTCCAGACGCGGTGCCAAGTGCCAAACCAGTAAAGTTGTGTTCAACTCAGGAAGTAAGGATTTGGAAGTTTGTAACAATATTTACATACCTAGATTACACCGGGAGTTTCATTCATTTTGGTATTTCTTATTCATGTCCAGTCGCCGACTTCAAAGGATGCGCTCACTTCAGAGTTCCGACTACATTGCGAATTTACATCATACATACAAATTGAGTCTCCAAGTTTGCATGTAATGCAAGTCTAAGTACAGTTACAGGGAGTGGCGTTCCATCTTTCGCGTCTGTTCGGCCGGGTGACCGACCTCCATTGTTCCATCCGTTCCAACTCGAAGAGATGTCAACAGCCCGTAAATTACTAATTAGTTACGAAGCTTCGCCTCTGCTCCGTTAAACGTCTTCCACGGTTGCCGAGCCCGGTCCCACAACTTGGAAGTGGGCCTGTTTGACTCCATTACTCTCAATTTAGGCCGTAATTGCTACGCCCCGTGTTATTTGTCGCAAATTGATAATAAAGTTTCTACAATAGGTTTAAATAGAAACTGAAGGCGCTTTCCATTAATATTGTTTGGATTTTTGAGTCGTTTGCAATTTGCGTCATTGCCAACTCGTTAATGTAGGGTTGAGACGTGAACAAAAGATGCTCAGTAGTAATCCACGAAGTGGATCGCAATAAAACACGCCTCCCCCTCTGTCCAGTCTCGCCAGCCAACTGCTGGTGGATTTCCATAAAATTTATATTATAAACGAGTTTTTAAAGCGGGGCTTCGGGGGAAACTTTCGGTGTAATCGCCTCGCGTGTGAAGTAGCCGTCTAGACAATGCTATTTTATATTCAATGCACACGATTCCACAGAAGACTACCTATAACTACCTCTCTCATAACATGAATTGCCAAATATCAAAGGAGAAAAAATGCTAAACATAGTCGATAAAAAGTGCATTGATCGTATCGACCGGGTAACGAACTTGCGTACTAAACGCGTTTCATTAATAATTAATTATTGTTATTACAACAACGCGTTACAATTGATTCGATCCAATTCCTCGAGCTCCAAGCGTACTGTAATTGTATTCGTACTGCTAATGAGTGTGATATTAATCTAACAACACTCTACAAGTGTATTGTGTTGCTGGAAAATGCTTGGAACGGACTGCGGCCTGCCGCAAATTAGTGGAATTTTTGCATGCCATGTTGCAAATCTGCAATCGTTAACGCTTGTAGAAAAGTTCAAATGTACGGGAATGACATCATCTCAACGCTCAGTCACGTGGTGAGAACTAAAGATTCGGCGATGCGGCCAACTCGAAGCGTTCGACGCAAGCGAAACGGTTGTAACTTGGCTAGGGTGGCTAGACCGCTTTTGTAGCAAACTATAAAAAAAAAATTATGAAAACCTTTTATTACGTGTCCGTGTACGAAATAGAAGTTAAAATCGGTTGAACAGACAGTGAAAAGGTTTCTCTAAATTTCTAATTTTAACGCGAACAGGGTATAGACGGTTTCTTAATTAATACATCTCGTCTTCTCGTGAAAATTTTAAGAAGATTTGAGGAGAAAACTGCAAGAAAATAATCAAGACAACATTGAACAAATTAGTGGCTCGGTTGTCGGAGCTATGTGAGGTCGTCATTAAAAACAAGGGTCAAGCCGCATACACGAGTCATAAAATTTTAGACGACGAACGAAAACAGTATTATTATTTTGTCCGCTACTAAATATTTCCGAAATTATAGATTCGCCCTAGCTATGCACGGGGCATAACTAGGGCGGGTCTATATCGGGATGAAAAATCTTAGATTTCTTTTGGCGTATAATGTGAATGTAATATGTATACAACTAAACCTTTCTCATAAATCACTTCGTCTATTGGTGGAAACCGCATGAAAATCTGCTTAGTAGTTTTTGAGTTTATCACTAACAAACAGACTGATAGAAACGGTGGACCTTGATTAAATAGTTTATTTATTTAACAATTTATGTAAATTCATAAAAATAAAAGAAAACTCTCCTCCAAATAAAAAAGAATTTCTTCTTTTTGTCTTTCTGAGTGGAGAAACAATTTGAGCAGTGGTTTATATTAGCATTAAACTAACCTAACTGGAAGGCCACATTTTCATACAAATCGTGCACCAAAATCCAAACAACGATTATCATCGGCGGTATTATGTTTGCCTTTCATTTACATAATCAACATCGCGTAAATCTAGATTAAGGTCTACACGATAAATTGAAACATTGACCGTATTCAATAATACAAGAGTGGAACGGCCATTGTGAATGGCCCTAAATACTCTGATTGAGTGCTTCGAACACGGATGATAGATAACATCGGATTTATGGTATTTTAGAACCGTCATTTAACATTCCGGCTGCCTCGGTATGTTTCCTATTCTCATTATTATTTTGATGTTTTCATCATTGACGACTAATAAAGATTTCCTTCGCTATTTTGAGGTAAAGAAATTAATTTGTTTTGGCTTATCGCTGTGTTGTTGCTCATTATCGCTACAAATAATTTTGCTATCGCGTGTTTTCAACTGTTGAATGCAAAGGTTAATCATAGTGATGATGATGACGATGATGACAAACAGAAAATTCACTGATTGACTAAAAGAGCAGCTGTTCTTTGTCAACTAGGTACGACTCATTGAAACTGACCTGTGCCATTTAGAACTGACATTATGCTAGCCTCTTTAGATGCTTGTGTCTCTGTTTTAGAAATATTGTAAAACTGTTATGCTTTTTTATTTGCACCAAGTGCAACCCCATTTTATGTCCAAGCATCTCTATCCTTGCCAGGTTGCCTGGAAGAAATCGCCAAGTGCGATAAGACCGCCAGTTGTATATTTTTTATTATAACGTTTTCTTATAATATTTTAATATTGGTGTACAAAGTGTATATAAATAAATATATAAATAAACTTTATTCTACAACTTTAAACTGCTGCTGCGCTGCGTGTGGCGGGATCGATCCCTGCACAGAACAAATATTTGTATGGCCTACGGATAAGTTCCGGGTGTGGGTGTTTTGTGTAAGTGAGTTTACATGTTTGTGAACGCACCCACGATGTATGGAGTTATTTCTATTGTTTGTTGGCAACTTTTTTTTGTTATAATTCTACCTCGGCTCCGCTCCAATGAAATTAGTACCACCTTTAAAAGGCGATTCTCAATTAAAAATACCATTTTTTTTTCAGTGCTGGTTTTAAAGAAAAATAAAATGGTAATGCTAGAGCAAACAAAATAAAAAATATTCGATGCGAAACTAACGAACCTGCAATTGATTTTAAAATAGTTTTTTTACGACATCATCGAATACAACTTGCTTCATTTGTCAAAGTATTTTTGGAGGAGACGTATTCATCAGGATTTGTGTGTGAAAATTTTAAATGTTTTTCTACGTATTACTTTCATTTTCAATGACAGATATTTGTATGACTTTTGGCAAGACAAAGTAATTGGACGTTTCTACTTTTAGAAAATGAGAAAACTAGCGTTCAGAGGTCACCTAGAGAGTTACGGGGAGGTTCTAAAAGAAACCGTGAAACAAATTATAAACTCAAGGATAACATTGCCAGGCGTCCGGTTAAACCCGGACACGGTTTTTTTTGGGTAAGATTTTAGTAATAACACGCGTAATTATGGTGGATTACGGCCCATTCCCTCTCCTAGAGAGGAGGCCTGCGTCACAGCAATGGAATCATTATTAGGCTACCAGACACGGTCAGGCTTTAATTCATGAAACCCCAAGCGAACGCTGGCGCGGCGTTCGCGCAGCTTTTGTCTTTCTATTGTGTCTGTAATTTCCACGATTGAAAGGTTAAGGTGTGTGTCCGGCCAAAAAAGACGGAGTCCGGCCTGTCCGAATTTGGCTGGGTTTTATAAATTTGACCATTTTTTTTTAGATTTTTAATAGTGTTCTGCTTTACCTTGTATCGCTAGCGCAACCGGAGCGCACTAGCAAATATATCCGACAATTTTATTGTTACTTCATTACAATTTAAAAACATTTTGTGGTAGCTAAGAAAGGCGTTCTTTACTTTAAAGAAAAAGTTAGTCTTTTTATCCAACAGTCCAGTTAAACTGACTGGTCTGTCCGGCTTGACCTGGCAACAGTGGCAACTCTACTCAAGCCGAATAGGTCAAGGAACAAAAAAAATTAAACCTCTGCCTTATAACTTTTATTATTTATTTGCTAGCAGTAGTTTCGGTAATTTCTTTTTGTAACTAATTTATGAAACTTATTCTCAATTTTTAGGGTTCCGTAGTCATCTAGGAACCCTTATAGTTTCGCCATGTCTCTCTGTCCGTCTGTCTGTCTGTCCGTCTGTCCGTCCTCGCTTAATCTCTGTGACCGTTAGCATTAGAAAGCTGAAATTTGGTACCAATATGTATATCAATCACGCCGACAAATTGGTAAAATAAAAATTAAAAAAAAATGTTTTATTAGGGTAGCCCCCCTATATGTACAGTGGAAGTGTTTTTTTTTTTTATTTCAACCCTAACGTATGATATATTGTTGGATAGGTATTTAAAAATGAATAGGGGTTTACTAAAGTCATTTTTGACAATGTCAATAATTTCGGAAATAATCGCTCCAAAAGTAAAAAACAATGTGCCCCCCCTCTAACTTCTGAACCACAAGTTTAGAAAATATGAAAAAAATCTGAAAAGTAGAACTCTATAAGGACTTTCTAGGAAAATCATTTTGAACTTGATGAAAAGAACAGTTTTTGTACAAAAAAAGACAAAAAGGTTCTACACAATAATTTCTGGACTAAGTTTGTAGTATAATCGTATATGCAAGTATTTTTTTAAACTCATAAGTGGGTACACTTATTGTGACGGACGGGAAATAACGGAACCCTACACTGAGCGTGGCCTGACACGCTCTTGGCCGGTTTTTTAATTACTTAGGTGCCTTACAAATTCATTTATGAATACGTTTGTAGAATTGATAGCATAGCCTAAAATAAGAACAGCTATTTATAATAAACATGTTTATATTATAGCGGGCTTATGGCAAGTAATAATGTCGAAAAAAACCCTAGTTTTCCGTTAAATTAATTAATAAGTATTATTCATTTATCATGTAGACGTACATCTACTTACTTATAGTGAACGGTATATTTTTTATGGTATTTGAACCTTACCGTAATGTAATTAATGTTTACGGTATTACCGTTTTTTTTTTTTTTTGTATTAAACTTGTTTGACAGTTATTAACTCGTCACTCTTGGCGTTGTCAGACATTGCGGCAGACCATATACCTATATATACCTGCGCACGCGCCGTAATGAGGAAAAGTTTGTTTTGATTCTACACAAACTGGGAAATACCAACGCCACTATAAAAACAAGGAAAATAATTATATCACCTCTATAGAAAGAATGACATTTGTAAAATGATTATTTTATTTGACATTTACCCAAATGATACAAAATTTAAAGGATGAATGAAACTCAACCCGATTGGTTAATTCATAAGTATTAGCGGCATATCAAACACATTGTTTTAACTGATCAATGACGCATGTTGTATTGATCGTGTCCATAATATACCACATGTATAAACTGTGCTAAGTAATAATTGACACTCGATGACGTCACTCAAATCAACCGGTAGGCAATGGTGACTTGTCACTTACCACCAATCAATAACTCTTGCTATAATCGACCGATTCTAAGAAAAAAAACATGAATATTCTGAATTATTTACATAGCCTTCATAGCCAGCCTTTCAGTGTTTTACAGGATGCATATTGGAGAGTGTGCGCAGGAATTGCATGACTTGATTCCGCCATCGCAATTCTACCACCGGACTACCCGACGTACAGCGAATATTCACCCTTACGTTGTTGAAACCTCTACGGTCCGGACTAAGCGTTTCGCCTCGTTGTTTATACCGCGTACGTCGAAGGACTGGAACAGTTTGCCTGCTACGGTCTTCCCGTCCGATTATAATTTGGGTGTCTTCAAGGCTAGAATGAATAGGCTCTTAATAAACTAGTGCGCCTCACCATCAAAGATTGCATCGCTTCTTACCATCAGGTGGGATCGCAGTCAAGCACTAGTTTATATCAATAAAAAAAAAAAATTACTCACGTCGATTTCCGATAGGTAAACTGGAAAATCATTTGTGACGAATATGTAGTAGGTACAGTCAGCCAAAGAAGCTGCTGTAAAGAACATTTACATACAATGAGTTATTTACGAAACTAAGTAACTTCTATCAGGAACTGGGAAAATATAGTAAAAGTATTTTGTCGATGGAGCAACTTTTGTAGCAGACCGTACAGGCAGTTCTCATCGACGTCGTGCAACTTTGATATCTTGCGTCGGTTTTATAACAAGATGTTCTAGATTTTGTCGTTGGATAAGCACTACATCTAGTTATGTAAATCATGTTGAATAACACAGCCTTTTCCTTGTTTATTGAGGTGGACAGGATACCCGTAACGAAGTGTTGAAGTTCCTCCATAGAATAGGAGAATCCTCTCTTTGCAGTTGAGGGATTTTGTAACAAACGCAAAAATTACTAAACTTTTATCTATTGATGCGTTTTTTTTTTGTAGGCACATCTATCAATGACTAATACAGCGATGCGGATACAAACATCGTCTTACCACGTGTGGCGTTTTAAAAGTTCTGCCTAAACAACTGAAAACAGCATCACTTTTAGATTTCATGAGCCTTGAATTGAAATAACTGTGTTTACAATCTAGTCTTCATTCATCATTTTTGTCTATTATACTTACTTATAGACTTTTGTGTTTAAAACATAATTTTTAAATTCGTTTTAAATCAAATCGTTCTTAACACTAAATTCTCCTTCAGATAACCTTCCTTTTACCATTCCACGAAAAAGCCCTAAGACAATCAAAAAAACAAATTCAGGAATCGATCATTACAAGACAATTCATCGTAGCAACTGAAACTATACGCTGTTGTAATTACTGACGATAATCACGTTGATGGGTTGCTTCATAAGTCACTGGGCATGAAGTGTGACGCAACATGGCAGCTGGGTGCAATGCCAACCATGCATCATGGCCACTGACAGACCTTTTAATATCAAATTAACAGATGAGAAAGCTTTAATTTTAACTACAGTGTTAATGAACAGAAAACTGGCAATACTAACATCCGTTTACCAAGGCAATTTGATTTGTTTACACATGTATTGATTGGATCTTGCTATTTATGTCAACGAATAACGGCAGGTTACCTGATCAGAAAGCTAATCGACCTTGCGGAAACTAGGGAGCCATAAGTATTGTCCCGCTAATAGTGGTGACTCGTGTCGCACGTGTTACAGGACCATATATCGCTAATAGATATTATTTATATTCACATTCAGATCTTCGAATCGGACAGCTGTCCTTCATAAAATAATTTAACGTCAAAAATATTGTCTTGTTGAACATTTTGGCAATATACTGCATGATTCTTCTATCATCATCATTACCATCACATTAGTTTATTTGCGTTAAGAACATATTGACTCATATTTTCTTAGTTATGTTGGAATCGGGTTCAGGTTGGGTGGGGTTGGTTTAGGATTTTACTCTAAATATTCTTCAATCATCACTAATCTTCATTTTTAGGGTTCCGTAGCCAAATGGCAAAAAACGGAACCCTTATAGATTCGTTATGTCTGTCTGTCTGTCTGTCCGTCCGTCCGTATGTCACAGCCACTTTTTTCCGAAACTATGAGAGCTATACTGTTGAAACTTTGTAAGTAGATGTATTCTGTGAACCGAATTAAGATTTTCACACAAAAATAGAATAAAAGCAATAAATTTTGGTGGTCCCTATACTTAGAACTGAAACTCAATTTTTTTTTTCCATCAAACCCATGCGTGTGGGGTATCTATGGATAGGTCTTCAAAAATGATACTGAGGTTTCTAATATCATTTTTTTCTAAACTGAATAGTTTGCGCGAGAGACACTTCCAAAGTGGTAAAATGTGTGTCCCCCCCCCCTCTGACTTCTAAAAGAATGATAAAACTAAAAAAAATATATGATGTACATTACTATAAAAACTACCAACGAAAATTGGTTTGAACAAAATCTAGTAAGTAGTTTTTTTTTAATGCGTCATAAATCGAAAAAAATATACTATTATTAAAACATCGATCAAAGTTACAACACATTACAAGAACTTTTATATTATGTTACTTACTGCTACGGAACCCTTCATGGGCGAGTCCGACTCGCACTTGGCCGGTTTTTATGTACCTACCATATTGTCTCTTACCACCCTACGTTGACTGGAAGAGATTGTCTGAGGCATTAAGTCCGCTTTTGTACTTTGTGTTGCATGAAAATTAGATAAATCGGCTTCCAGTCTAACTAGATGCAACTGGATACTAGTTGTTTCTGGGGATGAGGGGCCATTTGTTTGGTGTGGTATGTTTGTGGTGTATTTTGGGCGGTAATGAGTTGTATGTGTTGAAGATTCTTGGTTTTGGATACGTATATGGATCGTTGTTCGGGGTATCGCTTTGGGCTGATGGCTTTTCAACCCTGGACTTCTGATTTTATTGTTAGCGTTGAAGGGTGCTCTGTAGTGACGCCACTTGCACGTGGAACTGCCCAGAAGTAAAACATGTATAACCAACAAGCAAGTGCACGGACGTAATGTCTGTGGTTTAAATCTAAGGCAAGACTGGCTAATCTGTGAGCTAGCCTTTTCGTCCATGAGGATTTCTCAATCCTGCTGAAAAAAAAAACTGATTACTAGTATTTTACACGGAGTGTCTTTCTTACCTCACCAGATTCTCCCATCCTTGCAGCATTGTATTTACCAGCTTCTCATTCTTTTGCAGTGCGAAATCTTGGAATGTCCGCTGTGTCTGTCAATGTTCGCGTCACCGTCGATGGTGCGGCTCGCGTGGTGTTCGCACAGGTGTTGCGAGCCATGCTTACGACAGTACCTTGCTATCGAGATCTTCGAGGCGAGGGTCCCAGTCAATTGCCCTGTGTGCCATGAGAGCATGCATCCTTCAGGTAAGATATCATATTATTTCTATATACAGATTAAAAACGAGGAAATCAAAAACAAAACATAGACAAAACACACACAAAGATAGAAATCTGTCATCAAAAACGATCATAAGCTCAATTACATGTCTTTATTATGACTTGTCATTGCTATAGTGAATCCGCTGTGGAAAAGGGATGGTGCTATACGTCCTGTGTAGCTCTGTCTCTATCTCACACCAAAATTATGCTGGATTTAAGAAGTTGAAGTAGAACCCCAGGTCCAAATAAGTCCAGGTAAAAATGGAATATGTAAATACGTAAGGCTAGACAGAGAAAAATTAAACAGTAATGTGTAGTTAATGTCGTGGTTTTGCATAAATATCCATGTTTAACAGTAACACTAGCAAACCTTAATTGACTAATAACTTTGTCTATGGTTTGCTCCAGATGCGTTTGATCATAAATTCTGAAAGCTATTCCTCTTCGTCTGTAATTGACATTTATCATGTAATTAGTACTTGCAATATTTCTTTTGAAACCCGTCCCGATCTTTCAATTTCTTGGTTATAATATGTAGTTTATTGCGATGTTTTTCGGCCTGCTTTGTTCAGCTGTTCTATATAGTACAGCTGTATACACAATTACACATCCATCGACACTGCACAGCGTGAATAATATGATAGCTCATTATTTTAATAACTTTCATGCGTGTACAATTTTTTTTAAACAGGAAATGACGATATTAAACTCTTGCATAATGATAAACTACATTCTAGTTTGAAAGCCGGTCTTACCTATAAATATTGAAATTCAATTGATTGATGTAATAGATTAATCTGATGGCCTTAATTTTATTAGTTTGCATGTGGCGCTTACAGAATTCCTATGACTTTCATCATCTAATGTAGATTAATCTCTAGAAAAAGTACAAGCACAGATTTATCTGAATTTCATTGGTATGCAGTTCTAGATTTCTCTAATACATAAATATGAAATTTATTTAATTAATTAATTAATTATGTAATATGAAATTTAATGACACATTATCAAGTTTTTCCCGTGGGCCTTTCCCGATCCGTGTATCGTCAACCAAAGCATGGCTCAAAAGCTTGTTGGTTTTACCAACCAGCGCAATCCAACGTAATGTTTGATAAAGAGGAACGCGATTCACTCGAATTTATTTCAGAAATACTCATTTCAAGGAAAAAAAAAAAGTCGAATTTAGTATCTTGATTAAACGTGAGGGTTCTTTACTGGATTAGTTTTAAACATTTTTTTTTTACTTTAATAGGAATCTAGATAATACACAAAAATCATTGTTTTCAAAATATCCAGAAAAAGATGCGTAATAGTGTCATATTCATATATGGAAATATATCTCGAGTTGGATGCTGACTGTCACAGATATTGGCATCCAAAACTTCGTTCTTCAAATCAAAACTGTTTCTGCAACTTGATGTGTGAGCAGACTTACACTGCTTTCAACGCTAGGACATCTATCTACTCTCCCCATTATGGCACAAGTTCCGCCTGGCTTATGCTAGGAATTTATATTCGAAATTCTCAAGATTATTCGTCTACAACAGGCATTTCGAAATGAATCCTGTAACATTGTTCCTCGCCTCGGTTTCCTCTAAATCACCACAAAGTAAGTTGGTGCGCCGCTAATTCGAATGGCTGACGTACTTCGACACCTTTTTGCACGAACTTGGATATCACACTCTCTACTTTATATAACATAACGGTTTACTACTGTAGTGGTTCTATGTAAAATGTACGTTTGATTTCCTCAGATGTGAACTCTTTTGTTAAAAGTATTGAGCGTGCTACTTCAACACTTATAAGGAAAATTGGCATACACGTGCCGGTGATAATAACATTTACCAATTTATATTTAGAATTCTAAATTGATATTAAAGGCTGCCTGAATAGCCAGCAAAATCCTAATTGGTCCATATCCACGTCCAGGTTTAACTTATTACCACGTCGTCCTACGTTTTCCCTTTACAATGATTTCAGAGTATAGGGGCCTTACCATTTACCATATAGCTCGCCGTCATCGTAAGGCCCCTGTCTTACCATGACAAAAAAAATCAGGCGTGCGAGCGAGAAAGAGGGATTAATGAATGAATCGATCGCGTTATGAGCTAGTGGTAGAGCCTCAAATCAAAACATAAGTGCCAAGGGCGACGCGATGGTATATGCAGCGGATAGACGTGTGAATTGAAATGCTAGAGTTCTAGAGGATTCTAGGATTAAGTTTTCCAACGAGATGCTATTTATGTAACTGCATAACTTAAGATGCAGTAATAAGGAATTCTCTTGCTACGGGCGTGATAACATATCAAGCTTGCGAGCGAGAAAGGGGGATGGAACTGTACACCCTATATAGCTCCATCCTTTTTACAGTTCAGCCCCCCTAGCCAAGTTACAACCGTTTCGCTTGCGTCGAACGCTTCGAGTTTTCCACGCACCCAATTCTTTTGTTCTGACCACGTGACTGAGCGTTGAGATGATGTCATACCCGTACATTTGAAGCTTTCTACTATCGTAAACTATTTCAGATTAGCAACTTGGCTAGGGGTACAGTTTAGGTCGTCAAATGGAGCTTGTGGTAGTCTCAGTAATTCACGTCACGGAACATTGGATACTTCCTGAAAAGCCTGAGCTACAAAAACATCCTTTTCATTGAATTAGAGTTTATATGTAACTATATATAACTTACACTAGCGTTTGCCCGCAATTTCGTCCGCGTAGAAGAAATTTTTTTTCTAATAGGTCTCGTGGTAGGGCCGTCTATCAATTAGATAACTGAACCAGCGGGGGACAGCTAATAAATAATATTATAACTGAAAAGAAATACCTGTCTCGTTATAAACCACAAGTATGTCAATTATGTGCCTAATGGTTAGTGAACGGTTTTACTCCTCTTAATATTTTTACAGTTCTCTCCATCACAAAAGCCTAAGCAGTAAGGATGACACACCAGTTTCAATTCATCATATAAATGCAGTTACGTGGCATAACAGTTCTGAGAACGATAAAAAATTATAATTATAGGAACTGTAAAGGCAAAAGCTGACGAGTCATAAAAACTGTTTCTGTGTCAAGTGAGTGTCGCAAGAATTTATTGCAATAATTGCTCAACGTGTAATCGTGCCTGAACTAAACGCTCACACATCACATTCTGATCAACAATATGGCAGGATTTTCCTTATAAACTCATTGAAATTCTACCCTATTCGTCTTAAACAAACAGGTTTTTTTGTACTCTAATCAGTTACATCAAAATAAAAAAAGATTTTATATAAATTATGTTTACAGGCACTTTGGAATTTCCAAGAAACCAGTCGGAAAAATAATGCTATTTGCACGTTCTAAAGCGTAGATCTTCATGGACAAGAATGTGTAAGAAACTCAAAGAAACTCCATAGATAGGTACTCTTTAAAATTATGTTATAAGCATAAAATTATGTTATTGTTACTAGCTTTTGCCCGCGGCTTCGCCCGCTTGGCATTAGATACTTAAGGAATCGAGATAAAAGGTAGCCTATGTTCTTTTCCATGTCAAAGGCTATATATATGCATGCCAAATTTCATCCAAATTCGTTCAGTCGTTTTTGCGTGATTAAGTAACAAACATCCAAACATCCACACTTTCACATTTATAATATTAGTTAGGACTAGCTGCTGCTAGCGGCTTCGCTGAAGGAACATACTCCCGGAAGTAATCTTATGTACTATTCCAGGACATATCCTTCGTTCGTTCCAGGTTACACGTGTAACATGTTTCATCGAAATCCATTCAGTAGTTTTTGAGTGAAAGACCTTTGTATGTATGGAAGTTTGTTACTCTTTGTTACTTTTTTCGCGTTTATAATATTAGTAGGATAATACAAACATCTCGTTTACACATTTCATATATGAGAACGATGTAAAGAAATACGGTAAAAAATACAAAATGTAATAAGAACACTTCGGAATTGCGTTTATATTAAGCTAATAACAAATTAGATTAGACATTAAGTACTAGAAATAATTTAAAAAAGTGATACGTGACTCGGTACGATACGAGTACATAATGTACAGATGTCAATCATACCTTAAAATACCAAGTAATAACGATTTTCGTACAAGGACATGTTTACGGCAACGCCCACTCTTTTTCCTTCACATGGAATTTTTTTAAATATTTAGTAAGATTTTATCGCTTTCTAATTTCGATTTTATCCCCATTATTTGTTTTACTTTGATCATCTTAGATCATCAAATATCTATTTTTTTTAGGTGAGAAATCGACTAATGTCATCTCACGCTTTTGGGTGGAGCAGGACAGGAGCAGTATAGTCTGTCTAAAAAGTCATCCGACTTGAGAATTTTGTATGATATTTAATTATTTAAAAAATACTTATATTAGATACTTTTTATAAGGTTTTTCTATTAGTAAACAATGATCAATATCTCTTAATCAACCTTGATTATTGAACCAGCGTTGACTACATCAGATTTCATTTTACTCTAATAATTAGACAAGTCTGTTGACTTATTAGACAGACTCTATCAGACTTTTACTGACAAAAACCCACTCCTATGTTCCTTTTTACCTTGCGTTTCAGCGCCTCAGTAGGCTTCGTAGGGGCCCAGCGGCCCCTACGGTTTTGCAGACTTCCCGTTCTGGGTGGAATGAGAGCACAAGTCAGACTTTTACTGGTTAAACACCACCTGTTTCCCTTCTTAATTCCCAAATCGGTTGACTTATTAGACACTATATCTTTCAAACATTCACATAGCCCAAGTACGATTTTCTCCCCAGCAAATAAATTTAAACAATTAAATTGAGCGGTATTTCTGAAAAGTTAGTTGGAGTAAGAAGCTGATTTCAAAACTAATTAAAGGGCTTCAATTGCTTCGATTGAACGATTAAAATTGAGTATCAAAGGAGATGCTTGCTCATATAAAGTTAATTGTTCATTAGGTTTCTGTTAATGGGAATGGTAGAAAATTTAATTATGTTACGACACAGAATATAGACCTTTACATAATAATTTTGAGCTTGCTTCTGATAACCAACTACGTTGTACAAGGCGCAAGATAGACTTAAAATAAAGTACATTGACCTTTTCCTAATATCACCAATAACGAGTACCCGGAAAACCATTATCATCATCACCATCAGCCTTTTTAATGTTCCCACTGCTGAGACTCAGGCCTCCTCTCTAGGAGAAGGAATGAGCTGTAAATCCGTAATCCACCCTACGGGCCCAGTGCGGGTTGGTGAATGTCACATGTCTTTGAATTTTTGGTTTTAGGACATGCCGGTTTCCTCACGATGTTTTCCTTCACCGTTTTGAGAGCGGTGGTGATGAAATAAATTACACAAAGTAATGTGCCTGGCTAGTTTCGAACCCGCGACCTACAACTCGTAAGTCGGGGCCATTACCACTCGGCCACCACTGCTCGAAAAACCATCAATGAGCTGTTTTTCAGAAAAGGTAAAGGATCACGGTAGATGTCGATTCAAGACAGCTTTATGTTTTAAATTCCTTTTTTGAAATTAAGAATAACAATAAATGTAGAAGGGTCAACGACCGTTATTTCACGTTTATTTGGCGCCTACCTTAGTGAACTTTCCTCCTATGAAAATCATGAATTTCCTCCTAGGACGAATAGAGAGATTGTAAACCCTTCTTTGCATAGAAAAAAAGAAAGTAGCGTTCTGCGTCTTTCTGTTTATCCGTCACCTACTCCTAAACTACGCAATGGATTATGATGCGGTTTTCACTAATATATAGAGCAATAAATGAGGAAGGTATATGTATATAATTTGCCGTGCGAAGCCTGGGCGAGACACCAGTGCTGATCATAACATAACCACACGGAATTTATTCGGCCATATCTCGCCAGGGGGTTCAGATTATATTCACCTTCATAAGAACAACCAATTTGCTTACATACATATGGTAGGTATTATAAGTATCGAGTAAATAACAGTAATAAAGGACACAAACAACTGAGTTCTCAGAATAAACGGAAATCGATAGGTAAGTCTTTGTTCCTGAAAGTTCTGTGAATAGGGCGGTTTCAAATCAGGTCATACGTTTCCATGTTGAATATATTGACATATGTGGATACTAGCGTCTGCCAGCGGCTTTGCCCGCATTAAAATAGATTTTTTCATACAAACTCTGGACCCCCGTTTTATCCCTCCAGGGGATGATTTTTGGAAAATCCTCTCTTATTGCTTGCCTAGGTTATATAGAAAAACATTGTACAAAATTTAATGCTCCTAGGTCCTGCAGTTTTGACTGTGCGCTGATATATGTCAGTTAGTCAGTTTTTAATTATATTTACGAGTAAATTTTACTATAGGTTAAAGTTCAGTTGGATTAATAGTCTAAAGCTTAGTGTAATTAATAGAAGTGTTTTTGTAACAGGAGTGACATTATCACTAAGTGAAAAAACTCCTTACAATTAATAAAGAATAAAAATATATATATATATATATATGTACGAGTAGATATACTCCTGACTGAATTACGCTGGTCATCTTCTCGATTCTAATAAAGATTCACTGTGGTTTATGATATGCAGTCTAGAAATTGTCAGTGACTGCCATCTAAGTATCCATCATGTAAGAGTGGGCAGGGGCACCCAAGGCATGATGTTAGGTGATCCATCGTTTATTAGAGAATAGCACTACCTATATTTGCACTCTTGAGGCACCACGAGCTCGTAACGTGACCTAAACTGAACTTTTAAAGGGACGGATCTATATAGGATGTATAGCATACCTAGATGAAGGTGTATACCATACTTCTTTGATCTTTCTCGCTCGCATGCCTGACAATTTAACACATCATCACAAGGAGACATCCTTATGGGCTATCTTCCTTCTTCAGATACCCTTTTCAACGGTTGGCGGGACTTTACACTCTGTTCCGCATGCCTCCAAACTAGTGACCCCGACGTGGTATGAACACGCAACCTTCTGATCTAAACTTGGCTACTCGCTACGATACTTATTTGTAACGCCTTTTGTTCCAGACGTCCGTCGCATCGTAGACAATCCGGTGTTGTACGACAAGTACGAGGAGTTCTCAGTGAGGCGCGCGCTCGCCGCGGACCCTGATACCCGATGGTGCCCCGCGCCGGACTGCAGGTCAGATAACTCGACAGTTACAGAATATTACTTGATGTAAGGGCCTGTGGGATCCCAAGCTATGTAGAACAATGGCCTTTGCAGGGCTGATCGTGTAAACATTTATCTCCAGCAGTGCGATAGGCAAAGTTCGTATAGCTTTACCAGTGAAAACAGACGGATAAGAACTCGTTTCTACCTGATGTAATTGTTTTATATTTCTTATAACATGGGGATCTTTATATCAAGAGTGAATAGGTTACTTCTAGGCAAGCTCCATCATCGACCACAACGTGGCTTTCCATTAGGTGAGGTTACGATCAAATGCGAGCCTATCAACAATAAAAAAAATCTGTAAGTTTTTAAGTTTGTATTTGTCCCTTCCTCCCCTGTCCTGGTAGGTTTCGCGGGCTGCCAAATTGTTAGATAGAGTTATCGCAACCCTGGAATGCAAAGGGCAACGGAAAGAACACTGATGGGTTTGGTTTTAGTCATCAAAAGTCTGACCTTTTACTCCACCCATCCCACCAAGTCGTCGACGGCGCGCGCTGTTCCCGCGCGCCTCAAGGAGTTGTCAGCAACAGCAGGGGCCCAGCCGGGTCGAAGCCTGGCCAGGGTTATCCGAAAGGGCGCTCGAGCCCCGGTACGAGGGCTAGAAGGAACGGGATGGGTTTTTTAGTCAGTAAGAGTCTGACACTATCTTCCGCTCCGCCCAAGAGCGGGGCTTGTCAGAAGATGATTTTTCCCATCGAAAAAAAAAAATCCCCACCACAAACAAAAGTCTGTTACCAACAGACTGTATGACAGGACGAGCCATGCGCCTTTCTAATTTTTAATTCTACCACATTTTGTCTCGATTTTCATGTCTTTATTTTATTCTCACTTCCAGTTTCGCGGTAGTAGCAACGGGATGCGCGTCGTGTCCCAAGCTGACGTGCCTGGCGCCCGGGTGCGGCGCGTCGTTCTGCTACCACTGCAAGGCGGCGTGGCACCCCACGCAGACGTGCGACGCGGCCAGGCGCAGCCGGGCGCCGCCGCCGCGCGCGCCCATGCCCTCCCATACAGACATCGACCATGGTGAGTACTGTGTAGACATGTACTAATACACTATTATTCTTACTTGCACACCACGTTTTTTAAACGCGCCGTCGACGCGCGTTTGAAACGATACAGACGCGGTGCGCACGCAAGTCAGACGCAGCCGATAGACCTTTAATAGGATAAAAGCGCGCCGTCGATGTACGTTTCTAAAACGCGCGTTAACGGCGCGTTTAACAAACATGGTGTGCACAGGCCCTGGCGACGGGGTATAAATCACCCCGCCTCAAAAGATATAGTGTACACTACCTTACCTAGATATTTCAAGGTGAACGCACATTTATCCGAGCCGAACACGTCGAAACAATTGAAAGAAAAGAATTTTAGAATTTTTATATGAAATGCTATGAAACCCCACGCACCTAACCGCGTCGAATCGTCCGAACCTGGAATACTACAGAAATCCTAGAGGAATTTAAGGCACTGCTTTTTTAAAGTTAATGTTATAAATCCACATTCTTGTTTCCCTTTGATTTATTTCACTTTCCTCATCTTCCACTAAAAGACTAACAATAAAAAATGTCAATACTCAATACTTTATTACATTCCATGTTGTGTACATAGGTGGTATAACATTTTTTCAAGATCAATATCTAAGACCAACCAACCTCGTCAAGATCCATCACAATTCCCATGTAATTTAAGTACGAGAGGTGTAAAAGAAGTAGCAACGATTTCTTCCGGGCCGTCGATACTTTCGATGCGGATATGTATGCGAGGCTTTCTCGACTTCGATTCATTCGACGCGTTCGGCTCGGATAAGTGTGTGTTCACCTGTAATGTTCCTTTATGGAGAAATACTTCAAAACCAATGTTTAACGTGAGCAGACAACTTATCGTTCCCAGGCGACGTGAAGCCGTGCCCGCGCTGCTCCGTGCTCATCGTGAAGGTGGAGGACGGCTCCTGCAACCACATGGTGTGCTGCGTCTGCGGCGCCGAGTTCTGCTGGCTGTGCATGAAGGAGGTCTCCGACTTGCATTACTTGAGGTGAGCCAGCTAAAGGCTGTTCAAATTGTTGAAACATTCAATTAATTCGACAAGCAAATTCCGACTCTAGTAGAGAGTAAATTAAGTTGATAATAGAGACTTCTAAAAAAATTAAAGATAGTTTTCCGAAATCATGAACAAGATTTGTAACTAAATATTTTATTGTAGTAGTGTATTTCTAAAGTACAATTTTATTTTCAGCCCCAGCGGATGTACATTCTGGGGCAAAAAGCCCTGGTCTCGCAAAAAGAAGCTGTTATGGCAGCTGGGCACGTTAGCGGGCGCTCCGCTGGGCATCGCCGTGGTGGCGGGCGTGGCGCTGCCCGCGCTGCTGGTGGGGCTGCCGCTGTGGGCCGGGCGCCGCGCGCACCGCCGCCTGCGCCGCGCCACGCCGGCCCGCCGCCGCGCCGCCGTCGCCGCCGCCGTGGCCGCCGCGCTGCTCGTGTCCCCGCTGGTGGCCGGCCTGGCCGTGGGCATCGGCGTGCCCATCCTGCTGTTCTACGTGTACGGCGTGGTGCCGGTGTCGCTGTGCCGCGCGGGTGGCTGCGCGGGCGGCCCGCCGCCAGCTGCCACCACGCACTTCGATGACGAGAGAGACCATGCGCCCGATCAGGACGCCGCTTCCAGAAGACTTGAACCCAGTATTGGTGAGTTTGTTAGCCTCTTGTAGTTGATTACTCGTTGATATGAGAAATTCCAAATTCTACATACGTTTTGACTGGTTGTAACATAGTATCTATTGTCCCCCTAGGAGACGCATCCCTGTCGGCGGGGTCAGCGCACGCGGAGGTGCGCGCGCCGTCGCTGGCGGCGCTGGCGGGCTCGCTGGGCGGGCACGAGGCGCCGTCGCCGGCGGCGCTGCGCCTGGAGGTGACGGCGGACGTGGCGGCGTCGGACAACACGAGCGCCGCGTCGTGGCCGGACGAGCTGCCGTCCACGTCGTCGCGCTCGGCACGCCTGCGCAGTCTGTTCTTCTACGGGTCGGCCGTGCCGCCGCCGGACCCCGAGGCCGGCCCGTCGGCGCCGGGGCCGGGCGGCGCCGCGGTGCTGGAGCTGAGCGTGGCGTGCGAGACGGCGGCGCCCGCGGGCCCGCCGGGCGCCGCGTAGCGAACTGCGCACAGGACAGTGTCGTGCCAGACCGATGCGCACAGGACAGTGTCGTGCCAGACCGACTAGGAGCGAGCCGCCCGGCCGGAAGCTGAGCTTGCAGCGTGTACGTGCGAGCGCCCCTACTGTATCTCGCCATTGTTGTGTAGTCGCACTTGTCCGTCCGGCGTGAGTCCTCATCCCGACTTTGTTTAACGATTTGTGCCAATCGCGTGTGATTATCTAGTACTTTGAAGCGACTCTGTGATTTAATTATTTGATAAATGTAGCGAGTTTCGAAGTGAAATAATAACCGGAGTCCATGTATGCGAACCTGGGAGGATGACAGTCCTACATATACGATAGATGCTTCGCGCTTTCAGAGCAGTGTTACTCTATCCAATATTTGTGATACTTTGAATAATAATTACTATTAATGATCTAAATTATTTAATTTTTCACGTTTGTAGGCGAAAAATAATCTTAAGCGATAATAATTATGTTATGTGAATCTATAAAGTGTAAACTATAATTAAAATGTGATTTAAATTTATTTCTTGTTTATATTTCATATAAATAAATACCTACTATTGGAACTGCATGGCGTTTCTTGAAATTGTAAAAATAATTGCGTTTTTTCGCAAATAACGTATTCTAATAAGATTACAACATATTTGTAAAACAAACAAGTCCAAGACCTGCAATAACAACCAGACCACAGCGGTTTTTTAATTAATTTTCAACTTTATTTATTATTTTATGGGACATCAACAAGACAAACAAGGACATAAATATTACATTTTATGTTTTTATGTACTAGTGTGTATGTTAATAAGCGACGTTCACAGTATTTGAATAAATAAACACAAATTATAATATAATAAAAATAGAAAATAAAATGCATGAATAAAAATTTGACATCAATTAAATTCAAAATGGCTGAAAATTTATGAATTAGTATTACAGTAGAAACTAGACTAGACTAAACATAGAAACTGCCAAGGTCAATACCAATACATCACATAATCAGCCTTTTATTGTTCTCATTACTGAGGCTCGGGCCTCTTCTCTAGGAGAGGGAATGAGCCGTAATCCACCACGCGGGCCCAGTGCGGGTTGGTGAATGTCACATGTCTTCGAATTTTTGGTTCTACGACTTGCTGGTTTCCTCGCGATTTTTAAAGTAGTGCTGATGAAAAAAATTACACAAAGTAATATGCCCAACTGGGTTTAAACTCTCGACCTTTAACTCGTAAGTCGAGACCACTACTAAGCGCAGGCCACACCGCCAGCTAGCGGGCGGGCGAACATCGTTTCACCTCTTTACATACTTCGGTTCACACCGCGAGCTACTCAACAGCTAGGCCAACTCGTCGCACCAAGCAATGTATTGCAGACAGCCTCGCCATAATGGAATTCAATCAAGGTTCGATTTATTTTGGGAGAGGCGTAGCGTGGACTAATTTAGATGTGGGCGAAGGCACACCAGCGAGGCCTTTTTCTTTAAAATATTCGAAAACGAGACAGCGACTGTCGCAACCCAGTGTTCGACCACATCGTCGCTTACCATCAGGTGAAACAGTAGTCAAACAAGAGCCTATCATCATCATTTTCCTGCCCTTGTCCCGTTCTATTTGGTCAAACAAAAGCCTATCAATTACCTACATATAAAAAAATCCTCGTTCTTAAAGTGCCCTCGACTGTGTGAGGCCCCTTTGTGTGTGAAGCCGTGTGCGGGGGCCCACGCCTAGCTACGCTATTATTATACATTGGGGGATACTAGATAAGTTGCTGCATTTCGCTGGGTACATATCCTGATAATGCGTCGGCGATATCCTCGTAGGCGTAGTCGTAAACGAGAAAGTCTCCACGTACGATTATCTCACGCTGCAGCTGTCATCAATGGTATCGAACGCAAGATACCTTGTGGACGACCATTGAAAAAGCTCGATAATACGGTCGGAATGCACAGAATGAAGCATGCATGATTCTATACTCCATCGGTTTGGATTGTTTACTAAAGGTAAACGATCTTTGTCTTTTTTTAAACGTATTAAAGACATACACCTAACATCGGTTTAGGTAAATATCTAATAGTAAACATTTTTAGACAAGTTTTTAGACATTTTTTTCGTTAAAAGACATGTTAAGATGTAAACAATTAACGAAAAGAATGTTTGTTAACTACCTAAATCGAGGGAGTATCTATGACACCGCCGAATTCAAGCACATACGCCACTAAGGTATTTAATTAAATACATTTTTAGGGAGGCAACGATATCCGTGGCAGTATGGCTGAAGTATTTGATACATAGCGTGAGATAAAATCCAGATATTTTTTGCATATTTCGTTCCCATGCCATACTGTGTGAAGAAGCTTAATTTGAAGACAAAAATCACCATTAACCAGGTCCAGATCAACCTGTTTAAGGTGACCATCTCGCCGGGATTCTGATCCCGATTTCCGGCCAACGTAGACGCGGGCTTGCGGACAGTGAGCAATGGGTAGCTCGCTGTCCGGCCGTCCGGTAACTGTACGGACCAAACACAAGTCGTCGACGGCGCGCACTGTTCCCGCGCGCCTCAAGGAGTTGTCAGCAACAGCAGGGACCCAGCCGGGTCGAAGCCTACTGGGGCCAGGGTTATCCAAAAGGGCGCTCGAGCCCCGGTATGAAGGCTAGAAGGAACGGGGTGGGTCTTTTAGTCAGTAAGAGCTTGACACTATCTCCCGCTCCACCCAAGGGCGGGGGATGTCAATGCATGATTTTTCCCACCATAAAAAAAAACCTGATAACCCTGATAACCTGCTTTGCGAGATTTTTATGTCGCCGGCAATGTGATTCACAAAGAGTAGGAACAGTATTGGACCCAAATAGAACTCTTGTGGTAGTCCGGATGTGGCCAATACCTTTTTACAGCTTTCAAGGTATGATTCAAACCAGCCAATGTTGATTCGATTGAAGTAAAATTGCACTCCCAGTTCAATCAGGGCTCGATCTAAGGGGGGCAAGCCGGGCTTTTGCCCAGAGCGGCAACCTAGCCATTACCCATCCACGCCTAAGTTGGCAGGTTTAGAATTTTATGTGCTACCTTTCAACCTGGAATATTATGGAAAGATTTGACTCATGATTTATGTGATTTTGTGTATATAAAGGGGGGCGAAAATTATCTTTGCCCGGAGCAGCTAAATAGCTTGGGCCCTGAGTTCCGATGTTCCGATCGATATTCCTTGCTTTTTAGTATAGTGGTTGCAAGCGATCCTTTTGAACACGAGATGCTGGGATAAAATTCCGGATCGGGCTACTCTCTGGTATTTCCCAGTACTAGCTTGGTGGACATAACTGGGATAAAGCGTACTTTAACCTCAGAAACATACAGGCAC
The DNA here is from genome assembly GCA_929112965.1 of Mythimna albipuncta. Taxonomy (NCBI): domain Eukaryota; kingdom Metazoa; phylum Arthropoda; class Insecta; order Lepidoptera; family Noctuidae; genus Mythimna; species Mythimna albipuncta. The sequence continues at coordinate 19,673,495 of OV815969.1, forward strand.
TATGCAATCCAAAAGTCTACACAGTCATAAAAGTAAAAAATCGCTTTCTTTGTCTGTGTTCATCCGATAAATCCTCCTAAGTCACATAACGGATTTTGATGCAGTTTTCACTATGTAATAAAAAGAGCAAGAAAAGGTGAGGTCGAATCGCTGATTAAAAAAAAACAAAGTTATTATTTCATATGCATAATATTTTATTAACTCATCAACTACTGTAACGTAATGTCTCGCCTACGGTCACTTGTAGGCACTCGCATTATAAAGAAAAAACACTTATAAACAAACCAGTACACATCCTTTAATAATATCATTACTAATCACAACGAATTTAAACTCATTCCATTTTTCAAACAAGATCATAGAGAAAGTGCTCCATAGAGCGGTTTGAAACAATTATTTTTATTCTATTATGTTACACTGTTAGTCCAGAGACAAATATTTTATTGTAGAACGCTTTCATATAGAACCAGTTCAAGCGTTCTGCGTTCCAGGGTATGCGTCAATAGTAAACGCTTGACCGTGGAGATGAACTAAGAACGCTTGAACCGTCTATCAGCGCGATCTTTTACACGGAGAGTAGGTAAGAAAATCTTATGTTTATGGTAATTACACATCATTACAACACCACAGACTACAGAATCGCTGCGCCGGTTGCGATGCCAGTTCTAATAATATTCGTGCCCGAATCATGTGCGCTAACAACAAGTTTCGTTACGAGACTCACGTTTTGTAAGGGCAGTTTTGGAAAGTCTTCAACAGTGGGCGATACAGCGTTTCGGTACTCTATGGATTTGAATAAAACGTTCGACTAAAGAGCAGTCTACTTGCACTGGCAACATGTCAAACCTCTTCAGGAAAAACATCGTAAGCGACAATTTACGTTTTTGGAGGAATGCGATTGTTGTATGATGAATAATAATCTATCATATATATAAATAGAGAAACTGACTGAAATATTAACGCATATATGAAAACTACTGGGACTAGGAGAGCAAAATTTTATACAAGGCTTCCATTTATAACGTAAGCGAGCACTAAGAGACGATTTTCTAAATTCGCACCTTTAAGGCATGAAACGGTGGTCCAAATTTTATATGGAGAAATCTAATTCCACGCGGGCGAAGTCGCTAGCAGAAGCTAGTATTTTTTTAGAATGATATTTCATAAACAGTTTTTATTTACTGAAGAGAACCCATTACTGCAACGAACGGGAACTGTCGCTCATTATCATCATCAGCCTTTTTAATGTTCCCACTGCTGGAACTCAGGCCTCCTCTCTAGGAGAGGGAATGGGCCCAATGTGCCTGGCTGGGTTCGAACCCGCGACCTACAGCTCGTAAGTCAGGGCCATTACCACTCGGCGACCACTGCTCTATATTGTCACTCATGATGTTTTTTCTAAAAACCGTCGATTTAAAAAATACTCTTATTCAAGATATTTTTATAGATTTAACAGACCGCATCTATCATCATAATAATATTATAAAATACATTACAATTTATTATTTAAAAATAATGTAATAACAAGGTGTGGAATGTCAATACGTAGTTTTTTCAAAAGGTGAAATGATCTAGGACGCAAGAATAGCTCGTGAATTGCAATTTTTTTTTACCGAAATATTCCTAAAGGGTCGTGACGCTGGACATCTGTTTCACCGTACCTACATTTTAATAGCACTTAAAAAGTTTATTTTGTGCAAATACATTATTTAAGCCAACTTGTTTGTAGGAATTTACTTTCATTTTATTGTTATGTATCGTTACGTATCATAAGTTTATTCTGATACTCCTTTAGGGTCAGCTCACATCAAGACGCGACGCTGCGCGAAGAGCGACCCAACTATAACCTTATTTACTACACCAAAAAATACACATTTCATATCGAGATGCGTCATGGCGCACAGCGCTGCGTGATGCAATGTATTGTAAAGAAAATTTGACCTTATAGTGTAGCAAATAAAGTTATATTTTCAATCACTTCACACAACAAAAGCGTAACTGCCCAGGTAATCATAGTATACAATTTACCATATTAGTGGCGAAACAGAGAGCGAAACAATTACATCTAATTTTTTTACGTAATTTTTAAACCTTTTAAAAATATTGTCAATTCACTTAAAATCGGAATTAGGTGAACTAAGCTTTATTTTATTATTGAAATTAAAATATTTACCTACCTAGCTTTTGATTTCCCTTGGACAATTTTGATAAAAAGATTTGCTTTTCATTATTATTACGAGGGTAGATCGAAATATTCGCAGCCTAACACATAAACACTTGAACTATTTTAATGTAACCGACCTCATTCGATTTGCTTACTCTCTGGTTGTCACATTGTAAAATTCTATCGCAATAGCATTAGCTGTTTTTAAATTAGACTGAATTTTGTGAGCCTAAGTGCAGCGTTTTTAAAGAATGGAGAAAATTAAGCGACGTGCGGTCATCAAATACCTATTTAAAAAAACTAACGCTAAAAGAGATTCACGAAGATATGTCAACAACATTGGGGGAATCTGCTCCGTCGTATACGACTGAAAAAGTGGGTTGCAGAATTTAAACGCGGACGAGAGAGTATTGAAGATGACCCTCGCTCCAGCCTGCATACGACGTCTACGACTGACATCGGGAAAATCTGTGATCTGATATTGGCAGATCGGAGATTGACCATCAGGGAGATTGCAGACACTATTGGCAACTCGTATGAACGAACAGAAAACCTCATAGCCAATGAACTTGGATTTTCTAGGGTTTCTGCGCGGTGGGTACCCAGATTGCTTTCAGTTGAACAAAAACGAATACTCAGGCTCACGATTTCTCGCGCCTGTTTGGAAATGGATGAGGCTGATCCACAAGATTTTTTGGCCAGGGGGTCTACTCGCTTTCTCCGAAAAACGAAGTTTCGATTGAAATTCGGCGTGTTTCCTACCATGGTTCATTTCGTTCCCGAAATTTCGTACGAACGAAAATTATTTGACGTACCGAATCTCTAAACCTACTCTAATTAGTTATATTTCGAAAAAAAATATGATCATGACATACGAATATTTTGCAATTTTAACGTCAAATTGACGAAACCAAAAACCTTACTTTTTCATTTTCGTTTGTGTTGATTTTGTAAGAAAAGTGCTAAAAATGGCCTCAAAAATGCCTTTTAATTGAAGCAGCTCTACATTACGAATGTTTAGAGCGTACAAAGACCCGGCAACCAGCTCAAATTCCTGACTTACACGTTGTGGATAATGTTAGACTCAGTCGGCAATTATTTGAGAAGTTGTACCAGGAAATAGTGCCTTTATTACCTTCAAGAAGCCTCCAAAGGCTTCTCCTTAGCAAAGCACTAGGAAGTGGACTACTACTGTGATGTTTACAGCTCAACATTATGCAAATTCCTGACACAGTTTGTGGGAAATGAGGGACTCAATCGACAATTATTTGAAGAGTTGTACCCGAAAATAGTGCGTTTATTACCTCCAAAAAGCCTCAGTAGGCTTCTCCTCAGCAAAGCATTAGGAAGTAGAGTACTACTGTGATGTTTTCTGCTCAACATTACGCAAATTCCTGACTTACATGTTGTGAATAATGTGAGACACAGTCGGTAATTATTTGGGGAGTTGTAACAGGAAATAATGCCTTTATTACCTCCAAAAAGCCTCTGTAGGCTTCTCCTCAGCAAAGCACTGGAAGTGGAGTACTATGGTGTTTGCAGGGTACTGTGACTGTCTTAAATTGTTGTTGTTTAAAAAGACTTTAATAAAAGACAAAAAAATACATTTATATTTTTTATTAACTTGAGTCCTGTAGGATTCAGAGAATTTCATGTCACTAGTGGTCGATTTCCTGGCAGGGTCGTATGTCCACAGCTACCTCGGGCTGTGAAAAGTTTGGAGGTTAGCTTGATTGCCTGGAGGTGGATGGTATTGGTTCATTGATCTGAAAATAAAACAGATTAAATACCTAATAGAATCATAAAATATTGAAATTAAATAGGTAAGAATTGATAGAATTTACTTTTAATACTATGTGGTAATAAAATCAATTGTTATTATTTAAAACAAAATTTGGACACAACTAAGATGGTAAATAAAAGAATTCTACGAATGACTACCCACGACTAAAAACAAATAGGTACATACATGGTACATACTATATTGTATAATTATGATAATATTACTTACAAATATCAAAGATCCACAACAAAACTTGTGGAAGACTGCGACATTCACAGTTCTACTTGAAACTTTCTTACAGAAAGCGTACCGTGATGACAAAATATGTATATTAAAATATACCTATTTGTAACTTGAGTTAAGTATAGGTAAAGTCCAAATAAAAATCTTTTGATTTCAAAATAAACAATGCAAGTTGATCAGTGCTGCCAACTCCTTAAATTATTTTCTGCTAAATCTGCATTCAAAAAATGCCAAATACATGCCAAAATTTTCGGAAAATGCTAAATACTATGTTGATAACTGGACCCTCGTGTGTATCCTCTTCGTATGATGTCTGAGCAGAGCGGAAGAAGCCATTCTTTCAAATCGGACATCAATTCCCACTCTGCACGATAAAGTTGGTTATAGGTTATTTATTGACATTGTGAATTTAATAACTCTTATTCAAGGCACGTAGCCAAATAAGAATCAAACAAAACTAAATTACCTTTGATAACAACGTCGAGTGATGCAATAAACCATATGTGGTTCAATCCAAGCGGGATTCCCCTAACCACTAGGGTCGCGTTCACAAACAACAGAAACATCAAGATTTTATTTTGCATTTAGAAATTATGTTCAACCTTTCCGAGTAAAATGCTAAAAATATGCTAAACTGAATTTATACATGCCAAATTACTTTGAAAAATGCTAAATTTAGCCATAATAATACTAAATTGGCAGCACTGAAGTTGACAATGTTGACAAGTTACACATTGTTTTTTTTTTGCCCCATTTGGGCCGGCTAAGGTCTTAGACCATACCGCCTCATCATCAAATAATAAATACGTTTTTTTAGTTTCATTTGTATTCTATGCATAAATATTACAAGAAATATTTAATCACATCAAAGAGGTATTAAATGTAAAGAAAAGTTGTCGTGGCCCAAAAAGGTAGACTGCGACAGTCCGACTTTCTTACGTAATGTGTCATGTAAAAAAGCACTGGCAGCATGATATTTTTTTAAAAATTCAAACTAAAAGTCAAATTCAAGTTGACATTCAAAGATTGACATGTTATGTATGATTATACAGATATTTTTAGTTGTCATACGTTAGTACCGATGATTGAAGTAAAGTAGCGCTCTATAAATAAGTCGGTTAACGATGACCGTAGAAAAGGTTGTTTTATGGTGTCTTTTTGTATTTTATCGAAAATTATTTTTTACGACATATTTATGTTTTATCTATAAATATTACAAGAAATATTTAATAAACCACCTCATAAATGCAAAATTTTAAAATAAAGCAAGATTTAAAATAAATTTAAAAACCGTAATTTACTTTAAATGACATATAAAAAGATCCAAATCATATAGTTCATTCTATTCGGTCACGAAGATTGTCTGTGGGTCCGAACTTCTTGTGTGTATCCGAAAATGAAACAGAGTAAGTGCACTAACGAAACTTCGTTTGAATATCGTTCGTTTACGAAAATTGCGTTTCGGAGAAAGCAAGTAGGCCCCCTGATTTGTGACAATGGATAAAACCTGGGTACACCACTACACCCCAGAGTCAAAACAGCAATCCAAGCAGCGGAAAAAACCTGATGAACAGACTCTAAAAAAAGCCAAAGCAATTTTGTCAGCGAGCAAGGCGATGGCGTCAGTTTTTTGGGATGCTAAGGGTGTCATCATGGTGGATTATATTGCAAAAGGTGAAACTTTAAACTCGTCTTATTACTGCACCCTTTTACGTCGTTTGCGTGAAACAATCAAAGAGAAAAGGCCAGGATTACTCAGCTAGAAAGTGTTGTTCCATCAGGATAATGCACGCGTTCACACGTCTGTTGAATCTATGGCTCAAATTCGTGATTGTGGCTTTGAATTACTGCCCCATCCCGCCTATTCCCCTGATTTGGCACCTTCAGACTTTCATTTATTCCCAAACCTAAAAAAATCACCTTGGAGATCAAAAATTTTCATCAAATGAGGAGGTCGAAACTGCGGTGGGTGACTTTTTTGAAGGCCTTGAAGAATCTTTTTTTATGACTGGCATACAGGTGTTGGAAATCAGATGGAAGAAGTGAATTAAGTGGTGATTACGTGGAAAAATTAAATTACTTTTGTTTATGTATTATATTGTTTTCTTGCTGAGGCCGCGAACTTTTCAATCCATCCTCGTATGTTTGTCTTAAGCAGAGAATTTCCAAATTCATTTCATACACACAATTTTGCGGCTGATCTAAGTTATCACATTACACTTATGATATAACTTAAAGTTATGTTTATTTACAGAATGGAATAGTCATGTTGTGTTGTAGTCATATATACCGTATGCTACGCTATTTGGCTTATTTTAGACTTAAACATATTAAAAGCATAATATTTGCTAAAAGCACGTTATTTTAGAGATAACAATTAAATTGAACACACCGGTAAATTTTGATCGTTTTAATCCCGAGGAGGGTCGATCCGGTACATGAAACACCATTGATTTGTAAAGATAAAATTAAAAAATAAAGTACCTTTTTTTCAAAACTTGTATTAATTTACGCACGTACGAAATTAATTTCTTTAACAAAACGTCAGCTGAGAGAGTCAAAAGACCTGTAGGTAGTAGTCGGCGTTTCGTACAAACTACCTACTTACAGGTTATTGAACTCGGTACTTTATTTTTTAATTTTATCTTTACAAATCGATAGTGTGTCATGTACCGGGATCGACCCTCCACGGGATTAAAACGATTAAAATTTAACGGTTTATAATATCCTTCAATGTTTAGTGGACGACTGAACAGTGTCACTACGCACTTTTGGTAAAATAAGTGCACGATTGTTAAAAAATGCAAAAAAAACTAATAATTATGCCAAAATGTAAGCAGTAGTGAAGATAGTAAATTTCTGCAATTTTTGACAAATGAGTTCTTGTTTTATCAAAGGTGCGAGCAGATGTTACATGTATTTATGTATGTTGCTTAATATTATATAACGTTTTGTAAAAACATTAATTACACAGTTAATATCATGATTTACTTTCAATTATTCTATTTACATTTTCTATAATACATATTTTAATAATAAAATAAAAATATTTAAATAATTCGGCGGCCATGTTTCTGATTACCATGTACTTACAATATGTACATAATTCCTCGTTTTCAAGGAAATTACGAGCAAGTCTAATTTTTAGGCCTGAATAATTTGTTACTAGTTAATAAATGTCTCGTTTTGAAATGAAACTATATTTACAACAAATATAAGGTTATTGTAGAATGTTTATGTACCCTCCTTTTCAAAGAAGAATTTATAGTAATTAAAAAAATGAAATGTAATCAAGAATTGCTTAGCTGTTGAACTGATCTCTGGCAGAGAGAAAACAGTGATCGCTTTACATACAATAAGTAACTCCAACTGATACCAATTGGTATATTAACAAAGAAAAGAACAGTTAGCATGCGGAATAAGATCAGTTTTATTCTTACGACTACTGTCACAGCACGCGATACTCTATCAATGAGTCTTTTCTCAGACAAAAAAAAAACAGAACCATTACAAAAAAATAACCTTTCATTCCATAGTGTTACATCTACACAGGTATAAATAATACTAGTGCATCTTATGTTAAGGGTGTTGTTACACACATTCGGAACTGTAGATCCATCGTACCGAGCATGAAAAGAGAGCCGAACATATCCCGAACATCTTTGTCACACACCTCATGACCGATGAACAATAGCGATTTTCCGTTGGTGAAAATATGCCTTATTACTCCCTTAGGTCCTATATCCTCGACGTAAACCATTACCAGTTCCCGCCATGCTGGTCTAAAATGGCAGTCAGATAGACTCCCGCAAGGGGGCAGTAGAGTTCTGTCACTAGTTGGCCCCCAAAATAAATCCTACAAAGGCGGTGATACGATGCTTACATTCTTTTCACCGACTGATTGACAAGGAAACATTTTAACAAACAAAGCAAACTGGAACCGTACTGCAGAAATCTGTGACCTCATGCTCTTCGGGATCATTCATTCAAATAGAGCCTTGCGTCCCTTTAATAGAGTTGAAAGTCGTACGTGGTAGATCCATCTCGCCAGGTGGGTTCGTCGGCGACTTTGGCGCGGCAGAGCGGGCAGGTGTGCTCGCGGTCCAGCCAGGCGGAGATGCACAGCTCGCAGAAGATGTGGCTGCAGCCTAACCGCACGGGCGTTGTGTAGTCATCGTGACAGATGGGGCACGAGTCGCCCGCTGACAGCAGTTGCTCGCAAGTTGGTTTTGTGCCGAGGTTCTGTTGGTAAGAGAAATATTAATTATTTATTAACCATACAGTTATAATCTGGAAAGAGTGACACGACCGTAATAGCGCGGAACCCAGATAGTGGTTATTCTAAAAAGGACAATAGTGGTCAAAAATGTGAAACTCAAATATATATTTTTTTTCTTGACTGTTTGGTATCTTTTAGGTAATGAGTTAGTCCACATAATTCTAAAAGTTATTTAAATAATATTAAATGGTAAAATTGTTTGTGAAAGGTTACAAGTCTAGAAAAACTAAAAAAACAAGGTATATGTAACAATACGAAAACAATTTCAGTGATTGGAAGCTTCACTATGGATTGGTTGGCAGGTCAATTTTGATTTCGGAAAATACATGATTAAAGGAAACATTTAATAGAGTAAAGAAAAACATATCTATCTCACTCACCACACTCTGCAAGAGGGTCCAAGTAGCATTCTTAAACAGCCTCAACCGGACTAACACCTCGATGACCTTCGCAATGACGTAGATGGACGTGAGGAACATGCCCACCATCTTCTCCGAGCCCTCATACGACTGCATCAGGAAGAAGATCCACGGCTGGATGGTGAGCAGGGAGCGGTACAGCTGGGATACTGCCTCCGTGAAGAGGTATACTTTACCCTGGAAAGACAAATTTAGTTAAAGCGGTGGATCGGTATAGGTACCACGACTAAGAGCCGAAACTGCGTAAATGGGACGCCCGCGCAGCCCCATACAAAAGTGCCCCGTTGCGGCTCGCCGTGAGAGCATCCGCCGCGGGGAGCTGGGCCCCGCCCCCATTTTGATACCGACACGACTACATGCACACCGCTAGCGACAATCTTCTTCTTCTTCTTCTTCCTGCCCTTATTACTTGGGGTCGGCGCAACACGTTTTCTTCTTCCATTCTGTCCTGTCACCCGTCAAAATCTACAAAAACTACCACTAATTCCCTTTTCTTTCGTATCACTTTTCACACAATCCATCCATCTTTTTTTACACCGCTAGCGACAATGCGCAGGTAATAAACCGGTTTCCGCGGGTGCCCGGCGCAGGCGTCCCTTTAACGCGTATTTCGGGCCTTAAGGCTGTCAAACTTGGATAAATAATAATTCTACGTATTGCGAGTCATTTTTAAAAAGGTCGTACCTAAACAAGAAAATGACTAATACACAGATGTTATTTGTCTAAGGATAATGAGTTTGTTCTTAAGAAAATGCTAGTAACAACCGGAAATTGCGGTTCTCAAGTTGTGCAAACACTTTTGCACGTCAATTATTTCGTCTGTTTAACCTTTCAATCTTGGAAATCACAGACACAATAGAAAGACAATAGGTGCGCGAACTCCGCCGGCGTTCGCTTGGGGTTTAATGAATTAAACTAGATGGCCGGTGATTCCTAGCTGACTACTCTGAGAAGAAACAAACTCAGGAGACAAGTTTCTATTAAAGTAATTATTAAACATGTCAATAAATTAGTGTCTGGAATTATCTTTTGAGGAAAGAACCTCACAGATTTGAGTGGACCTGTCCAGTCAGTGCAAGCGTTTGTCAGTATAGCTCAACTCAGAACTACTAAAGAGCTCATTGAACGCACGAGTATATATTATATGACGGTATTTGTATTATATACAAAAAAATGATAATATAGGAAATTAATTACGAAACTCAGGTTAATTTAAACTCATCAAATCCTTACCCTCTTCTGGAAGGGCAGTATAAAAGCAGGCATCATGGTGACCAAAATCTTAATGTCCACGGTAATAATCTTCACCATCAAATCAGTCAGCACGACGAGCCACAGTAACTCCCACACATCAAGCTCCGTGTACCCAGGGAACATCACCACGTTGGGCAGCAGCTTGCCATGGCCCAGGAAGTACTGGACTATGAGAATACAACTCGTCGTGAAGATCAACTCGCTGAACAGCGCTAGTATGCTGCGGTTCATCTGCTTGCCATGTTCCCTAGGAAAGTGATAATACAAAAATTGATCAGATTAAAAGACTGTTTACGTTCTAGATCTAGAAAGTGTAAGAAGTTCACATTATAAAGTCTGGTTACTTTTACCCCAACTTTCTGTTGTGAAGTGTTATTGGACCCAACAGAGGCTTAGTAGCGTGAACTAATTCAGACGTGGGAGAAGCCACATCGTCGAAGCCTTTTTTTTTCATAAATTCAAAAACGAGACAGCGAATATTGTAACTCACTGAGTTGTTATCGATCGGTATCGTTGCTTACCATCAGATGTAAAAGTGGTAAAATGCGAGCTTAACAACTATAAAAAAAAAACATAAATTTTGTGAAAAGCAAACCCGTGATCTTAGGACGCAAAGGGATTAAGGACACTAGTGTGTCAATAAAAGTCTGACGCACCTTCCCGTTCCACCCTAGAGCGCGAGATATCATTAGTTGATTTCCTAACTTAAAAAAACCGGTATCTCTGTCAAAATTTCGTAGACTCCTAGGTCGTAGCTTCAGGAAATATATTAACAGACTCCAGTGATGTTATACAAAACAAAAGCATCACTTACCGCCTCACAAGACTGTTGCTATGCGTGAACGTGCAGAACAGTATGAAGAACGTGAAGATGCCTTCCCGACTGTCGTACATTAATTTGATAAATAATAAGAAGTAGAAAGGCGCGTATCGTATGAGGAGGTTTAGAGTAGCCCTCACATCCACGACCTGAAACAAACGTAATAATATCTGTGTTATTTCATCAGCATCATAATCATCATATCAGCCGAAAGAAGTCCACTGTTGGACATAGGCCTCTCCCCCAAGCGTCGCCACAACGACCGGTCCTGTGCGTCACGCATCCATCGGATTCCCGCGACCCTGACCAGGTCATCGGTCCACCTTGCTGGAGGCATTCCAACGCTGCGTCTTCCCGTACGTGGTCGCCACTCCAGAACTTTTCGTCCCCATCGGCCATTTGTTCTGCGTGCAATGTGCCCTGCCCATTGCCACTTGAGTTTGGAGATACGTCAATAAATAACACATCTTCATTTCTGAACAATAATTAGGTACTTGTCCATGGTTTCCCTTGCGTTTAAAAACTTCATGAACCGATAAAAAAAATATCTTCCGAGATCAACTAAAGTAAGGCTTATGTTTTTGTCAAATTCCGTCACGATTCATCCAGCCGCGCGTTTTAATGTACAAACTTTCACATTGTAAGTAAAATATTATTGGGATGAATGAAGATATTTTTTATGTTTATTCACCATTTCATCTACACAATAGGGAGTCTTATTGATTCTACCGCGGCATCGGCACATTGCCAGCACTTTCGGCACTGCGTTTTATAAAGCCCCTGTGGATATCCGCCATTCTGCCAAATCAAGTCGCTAGTACCTGTCAGCAATCAACTTTTTTTTTTTAATAAAGAGGCTACAACGAATCAAACCTTCTTGCTATGGGTAATGATTTGAAAAGCAATCGTTTTCTGAATAATGTCGTAATGTTTTTATTGTTTTAATGCACCATGCATGCAAAAAAGGACAGCGTCAGCAATGAAAATTGTAATACATTTAATTTTTAACACAATGTGGAACTCTTGAGAAATGCGTAAGGCAAAACGCTTTTTATTAGTATCCAACAAGATTACTTCGGGTATAACTAATGGCCGAATCAACGTCTCTCGCACAATAACGTTAAAAATCGAGCTATAAGCCGTTTTTGCCGCATAAACTGTATTTGAGCATATAGCAGGTCTCCGATGCCATGTCCTCGTGGAAGCAATCGGCATCGGCGACCTGCTAAGCCGGCGGCCATGGTCTGGAGCGAGAGGGTTTGGGAAGCAGTCACCTCCTTCTGCGAACGAAGGAGATGGTGGAAAGCGTAAGGAAGATAACATCCTCACGCCCCGCAGGTGACGCCCCTACGGTCGGCATATTCTAGGGTCATACTTCGATTTTATCCATCATCAGCAACATTAACTTTTTCAGCACACACTGTTTGCAGTCCGCACTCAGACTTAAACAGTTGTTGTAACCACAGAATCATTTCATAAAGAAGATGTATCGTACGCTCGAAGAGCTGCTGATCTTGTTTTTTCCTATTTATCTTACAGGCAGCAAAAAGTATCCATAAATGGGGCGACGTCCTCGGGGTCTTTAGTAAGGATGGGCGTGCCCCAGGGTTCAATTCTTGGCCCTTTCCTTTTTCTAGTTTATATTAATGACCTTCCTTACATGATGGCTAATTTATCAGATATAATTCTATTTGCTGACGACACCTCTCTTATTTTTAAAGTGGATAGAAAAGATGCGGATGTCTTGTGTGTTAACGAAAGTCTGGCTGTTCTTTCGAAATGGTTCGCAGCCAATAATCTTTTACTAAATGCAAATAAAACTAAATGTATAAAGTTTTCATTACCGAATGTTCCTCAAGTTGGCGTCAATCTAATTCTTGATGGCAAAAAACTTGATTTTATTACAGAAACTGTGTTCTTAGGTATAACTGTAGATTCCAAACTGCAGTGGGGTGCTCATATTAGAACTCTCTCAGGTAGATTAAGCTCAGCGGCATATGCAGTAAGAAAAATAAGGCAGTTGACAGATGTCGCCACAGCTAGGTTAGTTTACTATGCCTATTTCCACAGTATTATGTCTTATGGCATTTTACTGTGGGGATCTGCAGCTGATGTAGACTCGATTTTCGTATTGCAAAAGAGAGCAATCAGGGCTATTTATAAAATGGGTCCTCGCGAGTCCCTCAGAAATAAATTCAAAGAAATCGATATATTGACACTGCCTTCTCTTTATATCTTAGAAAGTATTCTGTATGTCCGTAAAAACCTAGGACTTTTCAAAATTAGAAGCGATTTCCATAACATAAATACTCGTAGTAAACACGAAATTATATTACCCAAATGGAGATTAGTCAAGACCAGTAAGTCATTTTTAATAAATAGCATACGCTTTTATAACAAGCTACCAAAAGCGGTGACTGAACTTAGCGAAGGAAAGTTCAAAACCCATATTAAGCGTGTCTTAACCAAAAAAGCTTATTACAAGGTTAAAGACTATGTCGAAGACACACTTGTTTGGCAATGACTACCTCTGCACTTGTGGCCCCCTGGTAACTCATAATATTGTGTGAATGTATCTATTAACTGCTCCATCTTTGTTGTAACATTTTTTTTTTCTCCTAACACATTGCTTTTGCAATATTTTTATTTAATTTTATATTATCTGACTCCAACCACATTAAATTCGTTAGTTTTTCTTTTTTGGTTGTTAACGTCTCATTTATTGACATCTTTTTTTTATATAGCCTCTTTTTACAATGTAAATGGAAGAACACTGTAGACTCCACGAATTCTTAGATTACTTCATATTTTGACTCACTTTTTTTTAAATGATTATTTTGATGATTTTATTGTTCTTTTGAGTACACTATAGACCGGTTTACACTGTTCTTAAATAATACATATTAATACTGTAATATGGAAATATTGTAACTACAACCACTTTTTTAAAAGAGTAACCATGGAGTTTCTTGCCGGTTCTTCTCCATAGGAAACGACCAATTTCGAACCGTGCACTAGCTTCTGACGTTTTATAAGTGCCCATGTAGGCCTATGTGAAATAAAAAACTTTTGACTTTTGACTTTCGTTAATCTACTTTGCTCATAAAGTCATATTGGTCAATATAAAACGCGCGGTAACACACAAGCACTGCCGCTAAGCTTATGTTGTTTACATTGCCACTGAGCGGACTATACTGCAATCGTAAAAAAGAAACCAGAAATCGACATTTGCGTGATTTTATCAAAAAACGATAAGCTAAACTATTAACCCAAATAATCATTTTGGTGCGTTGTTATTTGAACAGTGCGAAACTAAGCGATAGTATAATGTACTTAAGTATGTAACTAGTATTCTTCAAAATAAAAGTTTTATCAAAACACTAGCCACCTGCCTCGGCTGCCTCCGCTTCGCACGGGGTTTCAAATGTTTGAAACTAAATTATTATTATTTATTTATTCATTTATGTACACACAAACATTTAAAAATGAAATAGACAAATACAGATAAAAGAGTACAAAGGTGCTGCGTGTACTACATACACTAAAATTGTTCATGAATCGTTTTTGAGTTTAAAGCGAACAGACAGCCGCGGTGGAGGACTTTGTTTTCTATTATGTAAAAATTAATATGAAGCAATTTAATATATTTAAATTTTAAAAATGACTTTCCGGGTGGCAATATACGGAATTCCATTTACATAAATAGTCACCATACATATATTGTCTCACAGCTGGACAAAGGTCTCCGCCCTATATATATAGTCAATAAAAAATTTATTTATTTCAAGTAGTCGAAATTAAGCATGTAAGACAGCAATATAGTTACTTTGATATAGCACTGTTTATGATGAACTTCTTTCTACACTAACTGGCACATCTTGGATACGAGCTTTTCGGAGAGCTGTTACGGCGCCTTCACGAATAGAATAGAATAACATTTATTTGCATAAAGACACGGTATAGATGGTACAAAGATACCACAGTATAAAACAAGTTTTTGCTTAGCATTACAAGCGTGCAATTTTTGTGCATACAATTAGTAAGTCATTAATGTTTTTTGTCAAAAAATATTAGTGGACGGCTACTCATACAATTTACTTTTAAATAATCTGATATTAAGAATTTTTAGGTAACTCTGAATCCTATTAAATATTTCTACACACAAATACAAACCACTTTTATTATATTTAGCTAGCCTTAGCATGACATCCAGCGTGTGCCTGTGAGGGTCGCGCCGGATTTGAGGATGTACATCATCTGCTTTTGTAAATAATTCTTTATGCTTCTACACAAACATACATATCTCATATATATAAAGAGACGGTAACAAACCAAATTTCTGAAATACCGGTCGACGAGAGTCGTCGGCGTCAAATTCAAGCCTGTAGATTGCTCGAATGTATTTTTTGTGCAACATATGGTCTATTTTGATCAGTGCTATTGCCCCATTATATTATATTAACCCATACCATAACACCTATTCAACATATGCGTGATATTATTATGATGTTAGTTAGTTAGTTTATTATTTTTAGGTGCAATATTTATTTTTATTTCTGAGGGTAGGCTATTAATAAGTCGCGGCACAATATACCCGCAAGTTTGCTCGCCATACGTGTTGTTGGAGTGCTGTGTACGAAGCCTTTTATTTATTATATAATTATGTGTTTAGTTTTGGACTGATACCATTTTTACTTCCAGCTTCTGCTGTCTATAATATTTCAGCCAATTCACGCAAAACCTCAGTGAGTTATACACATGAACGTCCTTCATGAATCACTTGGTGCAAACCATATGAAAATCAGGATGTGGCAGTCTGACTTTTGTTTATAATATGTAGTGAGTATTATTAATAACAGCATAATGGGTTCCTTTGTCTTAGAGTACTCATTAGGTGTGTAGGAATTTCAATTAATAATAATATATCTAATATATTATATATATATGTTCTGGTGGAATCTGTCAAGTTCATCGCACCATCTCCTTCGTGGTCTACCGCGACCCCGACGCACTGTTTCAGGGCACCAACTTTGTGCTAAGAAGCCCGGGCGCGCGAAAAATGGAGGGAGGCCTTTGCCCAGGAGTGGGACAGAACAGGCTAACAAAATAAATAAATAAAATAAATATATATATGTAAATGTTAGTATAAATTATGTTTTACTGTTTTGATGTTGTTTGCTAATATTTATTTATCATATTGTCAGTGTCCCAATCTTGACTAAATTCAAAAACTATCGAGCCAGTTGTAAAAATTATTTTACCAATAGAAAGCTACTTTATCACTAAGCAAAGCCACTTGTAGAAGCTAGTGCTTATACAGTGAGTGGACAATTTTATAATTTTGTTCTCTAAACTCCTCTATTTTTTAATTCTAAGTTTTGCCCTTATACAATATATTTGATTTTGTGATAATTTATTTATTTGCAATTTACCTAAAAAATTTAAATAGACTAGAAAGTTTATAAATAATATAACTGACCTGCTGACCATCGTCACTCTGGCTGTCGTTATCAGCATTGTCATGAATATTGTTGTTGTTGGCTGGGTTCACAGATACATTGATCTCAGGATGCTCCTGTTCTGGTTCAGATAAGTTGGAGTCATTGGATGCACTGTTGCTCATGCCATGACTGGTAGATTGTGATCGCTGTGTTGGGGGGGTCCCTCGGTCGTTCACTATGTATGTTTGAGCATTTGGCCCCAAGTTTACGTGCGCAATTGAGCTCTGTGGTCTTTGACCGATCTCTGAAAGATGAGTTGCTGCTGGCGTTCTCGGCATCCATATTGGCAGCGACAGCCGAGCATTATTGCTTTGCTGTTAAGAAATAGGATGAATTATACAAAGTATATTTATTTATGGCTATTATCAAAAGTGGCGGATTATTCATCTTAAAAACATTATCAAGGCTATAATTTTTTGTTGCTATCTATTGCATCACAACAATTTATTAGTCAATGTTAATATACACGTGTTACGTACCATACGCGCCTGTTCCACAAGCGGTCTAATTTCTCTGATAACACTGTTGAGGCGATCTCCAAGTCCTAGGTTATTTCTGTTAGGAGCTGGAGGCCTGGAAACTGAATCCAGTCTGTGAAGTGCATTGTGACGCGGCACCGCCTCCGCAGGCTCGTCGTCTTCTATATCGACTGTTACTTGGTTTGGTTGAGCCATCACTGTAAACTAAATCACTACAAAAGTGGCTTGTTATAAAATCTTGAAGCAAAATTTATCATTTCCAAATATTTATGAGCATATCGTACGAAGGTCAACTATTTTGACATTTCTTGACTGAACTGACGTTTGGTTTGAAATTCGTTCAAAAAGGCGATCTGACTGGCAAATTATGCAAAGGTTTAGTTCAGAAATTGTTTTCCAATTTATCTTTATGGATTTTTTTAATTTATTATATATTTTTGTAATCTATTTTCTTATTTCTAATACAAAATCTAATTAGACATAAGAGGACACTGGTTAGTTTCCGTTATATCTAATTAGATTTATATTTGAAATAGACTGGCATATCAACAACGCATAATATTATAGCTGAAAGGACTTGGAACCAAAATTCTTGCTAGGAACTAGAAATGCATGCAATCTGCCTATATTTTTTTGAAAGGGTTTTTTTAATGTAACCTTTTGGTGAAAAAGAAAATTTCGTTTGTATGTAAAATCTCATTTCGTTTGCCAGTACCTATGCTTAAAAGTTAGAGCAAATCATAACGGTTGTAATTATTTGTTTTTCAAAACTATCCTAAACAATTTTTAAGGTTTCAAATATTGGACGAAGGATTCATAAAAACAGGGAGATATTCTTCAAAGGCGATTTGTGAGTGTGTTTGTATAAGCATTATTTTGTTACTTCGACTAAACGGTTGAACAAATTTAGATGAATTTTGGCACATGAGTACACCATGTCTTAAAATAACATACCTACCTATAGGATACTTTTTGTTCTTGGGACAATTTTCTACTTTTACGCTGGCAGCAGTTAGTTATATTATAAAACTCAAAACAATCGTTGTTCTAGATCACAGGCCTAATCTTGAGAGTTCTGGCCTCCATAGCCTAAGCCCTTTGGAAAGACCGGTCATATAAATAGACCAGAACGTAATGAAAGTCAAAGATGTACAAGTATTTTATGCCCGACTTTATCGCACGTACGAAAGAGTCTCTGTTGAAAAGGATACTCGTCCATCCTCCTACTGGCAGCAGTAAGCTAGCACCGCTTCACCTCCACTGATCGGCCCATGTGGCCTGTCACTACGGGACGAAGTAACATGGGGCTTGCTTGTGCCCCTATCCACGTACGTTTTATATTTTTTTAGGGTTCCATACCACAACAAAAAGAGTACGATTCGGAAAAATCGTGACGATTCGGTCGATGCTGGAGCGCGCTTACCTAAAAGTAACCTCCGAAACCGGATCCGGTGCTGAAAAGGACTTGGTGGAATTAAATTGTGCAATTCCAATGTACACTCCCCAAATGTAAACGATAAAAAACCGACAAGCTAGTTAACCGGTGTCGTACTTAAGACTTTACAGTTTTGGCTTGACAAGTACACCATTACTGGTGATCTTCTTGGATCGCTTCTCAATCGACTCAAAGGCATCAATCTGGTATTGCGCAGACCCATCCTAAAGATCAGAGCGGTACTCCATAACTACACGACCGAACTTCCGCTTGATAAAGGTTGAGCAGGTGTTCCCGCGTGAAGTACCGTCTCACCTTCGCTCACTTTTGCTGCGTTGTAAGAGCCGAAATTGAGGATAGAAGACTGCGTTACCCAAAGAAGCTCATGCATGGTGGTTGGTTATCGATACGGTCACACCTCGGAAAGATGTAGCCATAGCCAGATAGAATTCCCGTTTAGCGGAAAAAAATGACATGCCTGGCTTTTAGTAGCATTGAACTTGACCAGATTGGCATCGACCCAATCTGAGACCGCCTTTAAAGATTAGTTCAAGCTTTCAATCATAGCCTTTCGGAAGGACTGAATATCCACAGGCTCGTGCGTCGGATGTATCTCTCAGTAACAGCCTAGTGCTGTCGTCTGCATAACCAAAGGTACCGGGCTTTAATAGGTCATTTATGTGCAGCAAAATGTTGCGGGGAGTACCGACCCCAGAGGGACCCCGGCATTAATTTCCATTTGACCGGACAAGCAGCCATCAATAACTACTGGATTGATCGGCCAATCCCTCAAGAAGTCTATGATCCAATCACACAGACCAGTGGACTAGTAGTAGTACTAGAGTAGACTGAAGGAGGCTTAGAAATAATTTAAGGCTTTTGTGCCAGGCCACGTCGACAGCCTTCAGAAGGAATGGGCCTTAATCCACCACTCGGGCCCAGTGCGAGTTGGTCATAAAAATTTGGTAATAAACAAGTTAATAGAAAAATAAACACAGGCTATGCCTTACATATTTTTGATCCTCTAATCAAACTAACACAAACTATATGTAGTTTATATGACCAATTCATCAGCCACTGACCTGCCGCCGTCATCTGGGTACTTTAGATATTGGAGTTAAAGGTATAACAAAAGAAATTAAACGTCGATAATACTGTCAATAATTTATTTTGTTTTTAAATAATAGTCAAAAGACCGCAATGAATTTCTAGCTTTTGATACGATGAGATATTAACACCTACTGTAGATACGATACGTCATATACGCACGATGTAGATATACGTAAATTCAGTCTTTGATTAGGCTTCACACCGCTGCCGGCGCATGGCTCAGGCCTCGGGCGTTTCCGTCGAATCCAATCGTTGTTAACTAAGACGAGTAATAATGTCACATTATACACACACGAGTAAATTTTAATTTGTGCTCAAATTATGCCCAAATAAATAATTATCGATACACTATGTAATTGGACTGCATAGTTAAATAATGAACGGTTGATTTCAAATACTCAGCACGCTCTTGGCACACGTTTTGGAGAGCTATCACGCTTCATTGTCAGGTCTTAAGGCGAGAACACCTTGAGAATGTAGATCTCGGACCGCTTCCAATAGTCGTCTCTCTGCCCTAGGCTCTCCCAATGCGACATCGACGCTCCCGGCACACAGCAGCAGTGCTCTGAGCGCTGCCCGGGGCCAGTCCGGCCTTAAACCCCGTCTAACCGTAACTCCAGCAGGAGCGGCACCCAGTCTCGCACACTCAGCCTCTAACCGATCTCCGTACTCCTCTATTAATGAGTCACCCACTGATCTCCTCAGCTCAGGTGTCAAAGATGAAAGAAGCAATAATGCAACGTCATCCATCGGTCTCCCTAGTGAAACCATTTGCCAATCTAGAGCTATGCACTCGCTGACACCTTCTCTTTCACGGAACAGGAGATTTCCACTCCAAAAATCTGCGTGTGCAAGCGGTGCAGGTTCAGCAGGTCTCAATAACGTTTCAAGTAAGGAAGGTGCTCGGGCACTTAAAGCAGACACGGCAGCCGCTTCCTCAACACAGTCCGGGCGACCTCGTAGGAATGCTTCTAGTTGTGGAAGTCCTCGTCTCACGAGACGAAGGTATCCTGCCGCCGCTCTTTCGCACGGAAACAGAAAATCAAATCTTTGGTCTAAAGGTCCTTCTCTGTCGCGCAGTGCAAGTGAAAGCGCGTGGAGTCTCGCAGCAGCATGGAGTGCTGATCTCGCGCGCTCTTCAGTCAGCCCTTCAGCAAAGTCAGCCGCTTCGTAACCGATTGACGTGACATCTTCTAAAACTAGCTCGCTGTCCCCTCCAATCTCATCTGAAAAGAAAATTAAAAAATATGAGAAAAATGTATTTTTAATCATAATCAAAACGAGAGAGATTATAATTATGAGATACGAATAATTTACGTAGACGTGCCTCCTATAGTGACACATGTTTTTAATGATGCCTAGCTACAGCCAGCTACAGCTGAATAGCCTGACCTAATTTTTGAACCTATGAAAAATGAAACCTAGAATCAGGTCACACAGGCGAGAACGGGGTAGGCACCGGGAGGAAAGGGAATGTCGCATATGACGCGCAAAGGTGAAAAGTCAATTGAAAGTACACGAGATCATAAAAAATGTAACTTGACAAATTGTTTAGATTGATCAGTCACTTTAGTACGAAGTGCAAGTATCTACCGAGATATAGCTAAACTTATGTGAATGTATCGTAATGTATATAGATATTTGAGACATTCCACCACTTTACCAAGGCCTTGAGAAGACAAAAATAAATTGACTGAGTCAATGACTGGAGATTCGATGCGCGCGATGCATACAAATGACTGAAGATTAACATCACATTCGAGTTACGTTTGTTGCATAGAAAGACGTGTGCAAGTTAGAATACTGACCAGGTAGTCTGGCCTTCACGCATCTGGGTACAGGTAGGCCCGATCCAGGACCGAGCGCTTCCTCCGCTAGTTTGTTGAGAGCTGGCGCGAGTTCGGTGTAGAACAGGATCTCTCTGGTGTCAAACTGAGCTTCCGCCACGAATAGTCTCCCGAAGGGGTCACGCGGGGGCAGTTTGACGACGAGTGGCAGAGCCCTTCGTTCACCGTTGCTTTCATAGCAGACGGTCACAGCCAGAACACGACTTAGAGCACCAGCAACTCCTGCGCGTGACTCCACATGAACCTAGGACATTCAGGTTAATAAGTGTATGAGATTATAAATACGATAAAAGAATAATAACCGCATGTACCTATTTAAAATATTATTAAAGTTAACTATTTGTTATCTAGAAGTGGATGGCTTTTCATGATTCACAGATTCGTTTTTTAATGCTTGACTGAGAACAATAAATAAATACCGTAGGTATAAGTCTCCTGTTGCTACAGTTTTATAGAGACACAATATTAAAACCTGATTAGTGTACATCTTCCAAATAATAAATACCTATTTCAACTAGAAAATAACGGTAAATAATGAGGTAGTAATGAGTATGACAGAGACGAACCTCGTTCGGTGCGACCACGCCCGCTCCAGCCAAGAGCTCCCGGGCCCACTCCTCGGTGAGAGCGGCATCCGCGTCGGCCTCCGGGCCAGGCTCACAGTCGGAGTCCTCGCTGTCGCTGCTGGGGGCCTCCGAGACTGCCGCGCTATCCGGCCCCCCGGCTTGCATCGTGCGCACTGACTCTCAATAACAACTTAGCTACGAATACTATCTTTAACTATCTACAACAAAATGACTACGCACATTTCTGAGTTTTCAACGCTTGTCGTATATAAAAGCGACGCGAAACATTCGAGCGCAGCAAAAATATAACTTCATACGGGGTGCTGTATCGGCACTGAGCTCGAATAGATATGCCGGGGGCTACGTCTCGCTTAGCCGGCGTCTCGCGCATGCGTGTATCTACGAGCACCTCAATTATTCATCGGGACTCCCATAGCGTGTCACCCACCGCTCAATCATGAACCAACCTATGCATATATTGCTTGTCTAGTAGGTAATGATGGCTGCAAACTTAAAGCTATTTGCGACATCGCTACCACAACACTTTTCATTGTCATCTAAAGGACAGAGTTGTAGTTTAATTTACTAATGCGTCATGATAATAATTCGCTTGAAGTTTTATTTCAATTCTTAGTAGTAATAGAATAACAATAATTATCAGATATGAAATCTAGTAGTAAAGCCTCTATTATTATAATTAGCCATCATAAATTACCACTTACAACGACTAATAAATTGTATCGGTGCCGGTGTATAATAATAACATTTATGGAAATAGGTCCTTCCTTCCTTTAATTAGGGTCTGTTTATCTACATAGATCACTGATATTTTCTGAAACCATGACTGTGAGAGGGCTCCAAAATAAAAAATGGTGCTATAAACCTTTGAATATTAAGTAAACGAAATTAAATTCAAAGAACAGATAGATATTGCCAAACTAATTAGCAGTGCATAATGTAACTATGATTAAAATCATTACCCTCCTTCTGGGCTTCACCACAGTCGGGTCAAAATATACACCGTGTATTGTTAAATGGGACGATACATTACCTGCTATAAGAGAACTAGAGCAAAGTTGTTATATTTTACATGAAAAGACCTTTGCAAGTTGCATGGAACAAAATGTAAAGTTTAGGAAAAAGAACAAGAAAACTTGGAAAAAGTTAAATATTTCAGGTAGGTAGTTTCCCCTCAAGTTTTTATTCTTAGCGAATCGGCAAAAAAAAAATGCCAAAGTGACATCTTGTCAATGTCACATTTTAAAATGTCACAAATGTCACGATACGGCGGTATGCGGCGCGTTGGAGACGAAATGTAAATAAATTTTAAACAGATTTCATTGATAAATACAAGAAAAACCATAACATGGGCAAGGAAAAATCTAAGAAACGAAGAAGATCAAGTTGTTCGAGCTCCAGTAGCTCTGATACCTCGCGAGAGAAGAAGAAACTTCGCAAATTAAAGAAAAAGCTCAAGAAGGAACAAAAGAAGACTGAAAAGGCTTTGAAAAAGAAGTTGAAAGAAGAAAAGAAAAGGCTAAAGAAGAAGCAGAGAAGCAAGAGTACAAGTCGTAGTCGCGACGGAAGCAATGCGAAGGAAGCGGCCGCCTCGGCTGACATACCTCTCGGTATGTATGTAATGTTGAAAGTGAACCCACTTGATCGTAGTTATGTATCGATCGAAACGTGGTATTCGTTGCAGCATTGCGATGGGAAAATGTAGCAATGCTTGAAATCATCCATTGACAATAGATTTGTTGCTTATTTATGTCACATTATATAGTTTTTTAATTTTGATTGTTATTACTTTTTTTTTATTCATCATCATCATCATCATAACAGCCGAAAGACGTCTACTGTTGGACATAGGCTTCCCCTAAACGTCGCCATAACGACCGTTCCTGTGCGTCATAGATCCATCAGAATCCCATGACCGTGATCAGGTTATCGGTCCACCTTGTTGGAGGCAATGAACCTATTATTAAAACTTAATATCTATTGTTTCCAGAACTGATGGAAAAATCCAAAGCGATGGCCCCAATGACCAAAGAAGAGTGGGAGAAACGGCAGAGTGTAGTTAGAAAAGTGCTAGATGAGGAGTCAGGCAGATACAGGTTATCCTATCCCTCTAATATCTTATGTTTATCTTAAACAGCTGAACGGATTAGAATGAAAATTGACAACTGGGTAGTCCTGGAACAGGACATACTTTTAAAGTTGGGAGCATTTCTCTGGAAATAATTTTTCACTTTGGTGATTGTTTTATTAATGACCTATTGTCTAACGCATGTTCAAATTAATCTACATATATGTATGTTAGGCTGGTGTCCACAAATTCGGCTTACCAAATGAACAAAATCTACATACCAGTAATATTTACCTTCACAAATTAATATTATTACCATCCCTCAGTTGAGTCTTGTTTTCAGGTTAATAAAAGGTGATGGAGAGGTGTTAGAAGAAATTGTGTCTCGTGACAGGCACAAGCAGATCAATAGACAGGCCACTCAGGCTGACGGAGCGTTTTTTCAGTCACAGACTGTGGAAAAGAAGCTGCTTTAGAGAAGAATTTGGATCAGAAACATCCAGATCACCATGGCTTTGCAGAGTTACTACTAATATTAATTGTTTATGCATTTTTTTAAATGCACGCAACTATGATACATGCACCAAGATACATTGATATCTGCTTGAATATGTACCTATCCTTGTAAGTTCAAATTAATAATTAAATGTACCTTTTTAGGAGTTGAAACTTCTGCTTTAAAATGTTTTCTTTATTAGTGCTATTTCAGCTGCAATCCTTGAGGCTTTTTTCTGAAGTGGTCAACTTACAACCTTTGGATTGCAAGATTGTAAATAGTATTTGACTAGAAAAATAACCTAACCTTTTTGGTTGAATTACTGAGTAGTTCTTGAACATACTTGAGGTTTTTATGTTGCTTATCTTGCATGGTTATTACAACTTGCATGATCACCAGTGTTGCCACAAATGTATATTGATGTTATGCATGCTAAAACTAAAGTGAAAGGTAGCTAATAAATGAAATATAGAAAAAAATAAATAATAATATCAAATTTGTTTATTAATCTACCTATTAACATAATTTATAATTCATCTTTGGTTTTCATGATGTCCTCCTCGATGGTTGTGGTCTCTTGTGTTGCAGTATTAGTGTTCGTATCCTGAAGGTGTTCTGTGACTAGAGTTATTAGGCTTTCCAGCGGCCGCCCGCCGTGTTCTACATTCACTATCTTCTTTTCCTTGTATAAAATTAGTGTGGGGAGGCCATTGATCTAAAAGAAATACAATTTTTCATAAGAATGCAAAAAAATGAAATGTTTTGAATAGGCATAGTGTCTTTTCGAATTTCTAACTCAAGTAGTGGGATATGCGGTTAGATAGATAGATAGATATACGGCGGTTCTCTAGTGTAGATGTAGTATATCTAGTTACCATGCAGCAGGTCTTACCTCCAATAGACAAAAAATAAGTACCAATTTTTTTTTACTAATGTTTTTGTAAAGCATAACATTACTAGAACATGCATTTGTATCTCACCTTTTCGGTCTCACATATTGGCTTTGATTGCACACAGTCTACATCGGCGATTATAACACGAGTTTCATTTTGAAATCGCTCGCCCAGTTTCAACCAGAGTGGACTTAACTGCATACAATGAGCACACCTGTAACATGAGGAAATAAACATAGGTACATAAGCCACCAGTAGCAGCAGAATGTAGAATAAAGTACATTGACCCTCCCTAATATCTCTTTAAAGGTACCCTAAAAACAAATGGATTGTTTTTAGTATTAGAATACGTACAGTTCAATTCACGAATGATGGCGGGCGTGAAGTTAGCCTTTGCGAACTTTCGCGCATACCACACTCTTCTAGCACACGCACGACGTCATTTGGTTCCTAAAACACGTTACTGCGCAGCCTTCTGCGCAAACTTCACGCCCGCCATCATTCGTGAATTGTACTATAAAGGATCGCGTTAGACGTCGATTCTTTATTTCCGTTTTTGAAATTACGATTGTCAAAAATTAAGAAGGCTCAATGACCGTTATTTCAAGTGTATCTGACGCCTTAGGTTATTACTCAAAATTAGTTCTTAACTTTACATGGATGTATATTTCTTTCATGGATTTTAATTTTGGATACCAGGTGTTATATGTATAGGATGTAGTACAGTTTATGTCATGAATGTTTTGCCATGATGCCCTTATCTCTATGTCATAATCTGTAACAGTTTACATAAAGTACCTACAAAATTATCTTGTCCGAAATAATTTATCAATAGGTAAATATTAGGAGCAAACACATTCTATCATATCTGTTACAGATACAGATATCAAAGAATCTAGTTTTGTAACATTTCATTTGAGTTTGGGAACTGTTCCTCTCAGGGGGCCAAACAGAGCTGCACGGCGCGTCGTATCGCGATGCGCGGTGGTGCGGGACTCAACCGAGACATGACTACTCTGACAAGAGTGTACGACTGAGAAGAGATCTCTCGGGAGAAACTAATAGGGTTGATTACCATGGTGCAAAGTAATTAATAAAGACTAGTTCCTTCTCCAAGAAGGTCTCAAAAGTTTCTTCTGATATCCTAGCAACTGGCAGGGCTTTCTTTTTCTTCAAGAACTTGTCAGGGTCGTGGTTTTCAGTTAGCAGCATTTTTTCTACATATCCTTTTAGATCATCTATTGTTTCAGCTTCCGCTACACCCATCTGTAAAATAAATAAAAAATTTAAAGAAAAAAAACGAAGTAGGTACATATTTTTTGTTTGCACATCTGTTAACAATAATGATACAAGAATGTCATCCATTTAAGTTTAATTGTTACTGCTTCACCTCCACTTTAGTATGTTCTAAATGAGAAGTGTAATTTTTACACTATTTTAGGCATTACCTAACCAGTCTACCAAAATATCTAGGGGCCAAAATACCAATAGGCCTGTCGAGTCAACATTATCTTCCTGGTGTTGCCTGTTTTCATATTCCATTCTCATAGCAATCATTACACTCATTCAATCCTCTTTTCACCTCCCCTCAATGTATCTTCCACATAAAAATGAAAAAATTATCTGAGTATTTTAGTATTTTTGTTATCAATGGCAACTAACACAACCAGTAACATTAGCATTTACTTTCAACTTGTATTAAAAAAAAAAAAACAACTTACAATTCTGCCATTGACAATCCACATAAGATATGGATACTGTTTGATGTCAAACGTCTTGCAGGTCATCTCATTGTCCAAACAGTTGACTTTGCCAATCTGTATGTATTCATTATGTGCATACTGTACTGCTAAATCTGCCCATATAGGTGCCAATTTCTGTAAATATTTACAAGTCAGAAAACAGAAATGTTTATTTCAAATAGACCATTTAGAGAGGCACTTGAATAATGGTCAATCAAAAAAATGTGAAGCTAAATTTTAACAACTTTTTCCACACATGTTTGTCTTCGACCATTGCGGGCCAGTTCCTCCAGTAGTTATCCAGCTCATCTCTCCACCAAGGGAGAGGGAGGCCTTCGCCCAGCGGTTGGACATATAGGGGCTAATTAACAACATTTAGTTATTAAGTATATTACTCTGTTAAAAAAACAGTATTGTGAAAGAATGTTTCATTAAAATTATTTATGGCTGTGTTATCCATGATATTTAAAGCTGCATTCAATTGTCTAGCAATATACTTTAATAGTAGCATTTACTGTAAAGAATTGCAATTTCATGATAGCTATAACCTTGAAGAATCTATTATAAAGTTAGCACAAAGCAATGAGGGAAAACATATTTTATAACTCACCTGTGATGCCTTGCACCAGGGAGCATAAAACATGATAAAGTGCTGTCCTCTTGAGACAAATTTCTCAATATTTTGGTCATTTAAATAGGCCATTCCACTGTATGTTTTCACCTCTCTGGATTCTTTCTCATAGTCCAAACCCTGAAAAATTTATAAGTAATTGAAAGTGATGTTTTTGGGTAACCGTCATAAGGGGTTGATATTGATCTAAAAAAAAATCACTATGCTCTTGTAGCCCATTACAATAGTGCAGTAAGATTTCAATAATTGGATAAGTATTTTTACCTTTTACAAACAAATAGAATTTTTTAATAATTATAAGTTTAACCTTTCAATCGTGGAAATTATAGACACTAGAAAGACAATAGGTGCGCGAACGCCGGCATTCGCTTGGGGTTTAATGAATTAAGGTTGCTTTTAATATGACAGATAAGATTGCTTACCTCTGACTTCATAGTAAAAACTTCACTTAAAAATAATGTCAGGGAAGGCAAGTCCCTAGTTCCCTTATACTCTACAGCTGAAAAAGTATTCTTATGGAAGTATAGTAGTGTTGGGTATCCTGGAAATAAATTGAAATTTAAGTAATTTCTCCTAGTCTGTGTCCTAGTGGGAATGTTAAATTCTTGTTTCTATTAACCTATCGAATGTCTTAAGTTACACTGTCCGACATAAGGTAATTGTCTTTCTATTGTGTTTCTAATTACGACATTCAAAGTTGATTGATTTATCGCACAGCACAAAGATCAATAGAAAAAAAAATGCTACTTTTTGTAGTGTGCTAGTATGTTGTTTTAAGGTAAGGTTAGAGATATACTCAACTTCAAACGATTAAATCAAAAATCAGGGCATATAAAAAAGAAAACCAATAATGTGGTTTAGCTCAGAATAAATAATTCTTCATACTTGTGTACCTAATCTAATTATAAATCGCAGAGTACCTGTGATGTCGTTCTCGTTACATAATTTGTAGTGTATTGTACAGTCAACCTGGGCAATAGCAAACTTTGAATCTTTTGTGTTCACTAGCTCAGCTAGTTCCGACCAAATTGGATGGAACTCTGTGCAGTGGCGGCACCTGAAAGTATATATTACTAGAATAGAATACTGTTTACCGGTTTGTTTGACCTTGAGGATAAAAACTTACAAAAATGCAAACTATTTGGAGTGTACATACAAACTCATTTGGGCTAAGATTACAAGACTATATGCCTATGCATATCATTGAAAGTATTTAGTTGCTCACCAGGGTGCATAAAACATTACAAAATTCCCGTCCATTTCTTCTATTTGAAATTTAAAATTGTTTGCATTGTATTCATACACTGAACTTTCTTCAAGTGCAACAAAGTAAGGTAAAAATAGAAAATAAAATAACACTAGTCTTCTCAACATTTTGGAAAATATACTAGAAATAGTATTTAGGGTTTTTATAGTTATTTAACTGATTATAATATGCGATCATTGAAGAAATTGGTTTAAAAATATTCTAAAATGATGACCACGAACACCAATCAACACTTCACAACAAATCAAATGCACTGATTGATTTTTTTCATCCATTCACTCTTTGATATATCATAGACAAGATTCACAAGCTCAAGCTGTCTATTCATTGATCGCTTTTTTATAAAGTTTCCCATTCGCGCCAGAATTACAATTCTAATTTATTTTAGTTTCAGTAGTAAATAACAATATATGAACTAAATTAGTTTAAAAATCTTAATTATCACAAATTAAAACATACTGATATTTACAATACGATTTGTAATCATTAATATTAAAAAAAACTTAGAATCACAATAAAATACAGAGCATCGACAAACGTCACTATGCCGTAGCTTTTATGAACATACAAAAGAATGTGGTAATTCTTCAAAATGGTCGCTTTGTATGGTTTGCCAACTTGCATGTCTGTGTTTCAGAGTTCTTTGTTTTCGTAATTCATTGGATATTATTACATTTATGGAAAAGTTTATGCAAATTCTCAGTTGTTTAGTTTGGATATGAACATTGACATTGTTATCATAATTTGTGGTGTACGAGAAAGATGTCATCGGTAATGTGAGAGCTCTCCGAAAGAATTTTTATTTTACGAGATTATGACGTTTGTGATTCCGAATCAAATTTGCAGAAAGTGAAAAATATCCTGGTAAATTGTTATTCTATTATATATTTTAAAACAGCGTCTGTAATTAGTTAAACATAGAAACAAAGCTGACTCTAATTTTGGCATTCCACAGTACTATGTCATGATTGATTCGTGTTGAACATTCTTCTGGCTTGTAATGAACCAGCAGCTTTGACTGGACGAATATTAATTTAGAATGTTATTTTGTAACGTTTTATTCATACTACACATAATTTTTGGTTATGATATTATGAGTACTTGTTAGAGACTGTTGTTCATGTTGATGAAATTGTATCCATGTCAAATGGCACATAACAATCCAGTAAGAGTTCAGTTTGTGTGATGACCACCTATTAGAAATTGATAAATGTTTGTTTATTGTGATACAAGTATAGTGTTTTTTTTTTTCAGTCCATTACTCAAGTTCTCAAAACATTGGATGTTCATATTATGTTGACAAAAACCAGGCATTGAAAAGAAGTTAAACAAACGAATTTGCACACATCTGGACTACAAGTTGACAGACAATATTTTAGTGTATAATAAATGCAATCGTGAGCAGTGAACATGAGTGTGGTCAGAAGGTGGTGTGTGCTCATGTGATGGGAGGGGTCGGGTGAGAGGTGAGGCGCACGGGCGCGGGCGCGGGCGCCATGAACCCGCCGGCGCCCCGCCAGGCGGCCGCTCGCTCCGGCTATCATCAAAAGGCGCTAGCCCAGATCCGCAACTCACTATTACCATTTGCTAACAATGGAAACTCGGAGCCCCCTGGCTCGTCAGCAGCCAGCACCGTCAGCTCCGGTGTTAGCTCTGGCTTCAGCTCATCATCAGGAAATGGTCTTGATAAAGATTTAACTGCACTTCCGCAGACTTTAAATCAACTGATAGCTTTGGGATTTGATGAGGTAAGTACTAGTTTTAATGTTTACATTTGAACTCTTAATTCATTGAATATTTATTGTACTGAGAAAATGTTTATTAGTAGAATAAATTATAAACAAAAAAATATTGATATAAAACCATGTCTGCTATGCGTTCAGAAGAGTAGGAGTCGCTAGACCAGATATTGTGATTGCTCAAAACTGAATGAGTTTCCCAACATACAGATGTTAAGATGTAATGTACTTTTTGTAGGACTAAAACAATGGATTTGTATATGTAGTCAATGTAGTAGCTGAGAAAAACAAACTAAGCAACTGCTGGTTTTGTTATAGTATTGTTTTTCATGGTATCTTGGGGTGTTCTCTTTAACTCTAGGTCCAAGTGTTAATTATGCCTATGAGTTGTTATAGTAAGAGAATAACGTTATTACATTGTTAAAATGATGTCAATAATTGACAGTTTACATTTTAATTATAATTAAAATAACACATATATTAATGATCACTTGAAAAATTATTTACCACTTGTGACCTGATGAATCTTTTTCTACTATGATTTGCATGTATTATATACTCTCAAACTTTTGAATACCGTAATTAGAGATACAATAGATAGACAATGAGTGAGTGAGTGCCGGCATTCGCTTGGAGTTTAACAAATTAAGCCTAGAAATGTTTGGTTGTGATTCATGGAAACATTAATTTTCAATGCAATTAGAATTGAATTTGATTAGAAGAAATCAATTTTCTAATCTAAACTTTTGCAGTTCTGCTGAAATTTCTGTACCTTTGTACAAAATTTTATAATAATGTATATTCTGTGTTTACATAAAATGTAAAATAAATAATTAAGTAAATGAATCACTGTCTATTGGTGAAGACTATATGTCAAATCAAATCAAAGCATTTATTTCAAATAGACCATTTACAGGCACTTTTGAATAGTCAAATGTTGGTCAGTCCAAGAAAAGTGAAGCTAAATTGCACGTTCCAAAGAGTAGGTGTAAATCTATAGTGTACAGTAGTGGTTTCTGAGTTTATAGTGAACAGACAGACTTAGTGCAGAACTTTGTTTTATAATATCTAAGTATCTAAACTTATTCTTCTATAAAAGATACTACAACCAAAACAAAGGTTAGTCATTTAATAATTACATTATCAAAATGATTACATGACTGCTGTAAGGTCACATTATGTAGATAATAAGTTTACTTATTTTCTAATAAGAGTGTGTTTCCTGGTAGCTAGGCTACTTGGGGGTCTTTGACAAGACTTAAAAGGTTACTTCTAGGCAGGTATACTTCAACTTCCACTACATTATTGCTTACCATCAATTGAAATAGTGGTCAGAGCCTATAAACAAAAATTTAAAAAAAGTTAAAATATAGAACTGTGAAGAGCAGTGGTGGCTGAGTGGTAACTGTCCCAATTTACGAGTCATAATTCGCGGGTTCAAACCCAGCCAGGCGCATAACTTTGTGTAATTTATGTCATCACCACTGCTCTCAAAATGGTGACAGGAAACATCGTGGGGAAACCGGCATATCCTAGAACCAAAAATTCAAAGACATGTGATATCCACCAACCTTCACTAGGCCCACATGGTGGATTATAATCAAATCCTTCTCCTAGAGAGGAGGCCTGAGTCCCAACAGTGGAAACATTAGAATGCTGACTATGCTATAATAGAAATGTGAAAGGATATTATTTTGGCTGTTAAATAGTGAGTTTATGTGACCAGATTTAACTGCAATCAACTTAATGGCATTTTGATGGTTTAAATTTAATTTGTCAAGCCTAAGCATTTTGAATAAAATAAAAGTAGGTAGGTAAGTAAGTAGCAATTTGGAACCGTGCACTAACTTCTGACGTTTTATAAGTGCCCATGCAGGCCTATGTGAAATAAAAATATATTTGATTTGATTTGAAGTAGTTTCCTCAGCTGCAGTGAATGAGAAAATTAGTTTTTTATTCAATAGTTATTACGTAGGTTTTATTTGTAGACAATGGAACTATAATTTTGGTCTCAGAAATGATATCTTACTGGCTTACAAGTTGATAGTTCGATGAAAAGTGTATCTACTATGGTAGACATAATCTGTTTTTTTACTATATGAGTAGGTAACATTTTTAGCAATTGCTTTATCTTTACAGGACCCAGCTGTAAGAGCATTAAAATATGCTGGAGGGCGATTTGATGCAGCATTAGATTACCTGTCCAAGCAACAGGAAGCTATCAATGGAGTCCTCAAGACAAGTAACTTAAATGCCCTGAACTCCAAGCTTATAAGAAAACCTAGTCTAGAGCGTGAAATTAATCTTCATAGAGGCAGTCCTGCACTCGACTCTGGTGCAGGCAGCTCTCGGTCCGATAGTCCGCGACAGTCTGACGCACCTCCCCTTCCTCACGAGAAACTAAGCAGGCAATACTCGCCGTCCGGTTTCTCTGAACCGCCACCCCCTCCGCCACCACGATGTCCGTCCACACCCCCAGTGATGCCGTCCGTGCAGCAGCTCATGAAGCGCATGTCGCCCGCGCCGCCGCTGCCGCCCGCGCGCGGCACCAGCCCCGTGGCGGCCGGCGCGCCCACGCCACCCGCGCGACAGCCCATGATCGTGCAGAACGGGCCTCAAGTGCAGCAGCAGTTGACGCAGCAGATCCAGGCCCTCAGTATTTATCAATCATCAGGCGGCGGCGCAGAACTCCCGCCTCCATACCCTCTCTCAGGCGTGCCCCCTCCACCGTCGTATTCGGTCTCTATGCAGAACCGGCAGAGTCCTACGCAGTCGCAAGACTACAGAAAAAGTCCGTCGTCGGGGATCTACTCTGGAGGCACCTCCGCCGGGTCGCCGAGTCCGATTACGGTGACGCAATCGACCGGGTCGGCGTCGGGGATGACTCGCCCTACGCCTATTCAGGCGTGGACTGCGAGACAAGCGGTGCAACCTCCCATTATAATGCAGTCCGTGAAAAGTACACAAGTCCAGAAACCAGTCCTGCAGACTGCTATAGCGCCTGTTGCTCCTCCGCCTGTCGCGAGCTCGGCCGCGCAGCCGCCACCACCTTCATACGCTAGTTCTATTCAGCAAAAGCAGCAGGCGCAGACACCGCCGAGCTACCCGCTGGCCCCGAAGCCGTCATCGCCCGGGTCCACGCCGCCAGTCATCCCGACCGCGACTACTCCCACCGTCCCCACTACAGAGCCACCGAGCTACGCGATCACCATGCAAGCTCTGGCCGTGCAGAGAGGAATGCATCCTATTCCACCGCCGCCGTATGGTAATCAAAACGACAACACGACTACTGTCAACTCCCACCACTCACCTTTACATAAGAAGTTCTCTAATACGGGTGAAGCTTCCCAAGTAGAAATTAAATGTCCGAACCAAAATTGCACGAACAACCTTCTAAAAGACAGTGTTGCGGCTTCCAGCTCGGACAAAAGTTCGAACGGTTCTTCAGAGCGCCGGCCTAAAGGTGTAGAAAAGATAAGGCACCAGTCACCTATACCAGAGAGAAAGAATATTAGCAAAGAAAAAGAAGACGAAAGAAGAGATTGTAAAGTCAGAAACTATTCGCCTCAAGCTTTTAAATTCTTCATGGAGCAGCATGTTGAGAACATATTGAAATCGTATAAACAGCGAACCTTTAGAAGAATGCAGTTGGAGAAAGAAATGACTAAAATAGGTCTCAGTGCGGAAGCGCAATGCCAAATGAGGAAGATGTTATCTCAGAAAGAATCCAACTATATTAGACTAAAGAGAGCGAAAATGGACAAGTCTATGTTCACGAAGATAAAGCCGATCGGTGTCGGTGCCTTTGGGGAAGTGACGTTAGTAAGGAAGATTGATACTAGTCATCTATATGCCATGAAGACCCTTCGCAAGGCTGACGTGCTGAAGCGGAACCAGGTGGCGCACGTGAAGGCCGAGCGGGATATATTAGCGGAGGCTGACAACGAGTGGGTCGTCAAGCTTTATTACAGCTTCCAAGATAAAGACAACTTATATTTTGTGATGGACTACATACCCGGCGGTGATCTGATGTCGTTGTTAATAAAGCTGGGTATCTTCGAGGAGAGCCTCGCCAGGTTCTACATTGCGGAGCTGACGTGCGCTGTGGAGAGTGTCCATAAGATGGGCTTCATCCACAGGGACATCAAGCCCGATAATATTCTAATAGATCGTGATGGCCATATTAAATTGACTGATTTCGGTTTATGTACGGGATTCAGATGGACGCATAATTCGAAATACTATCAGAGAAATGGTAAGCATATTTTTGAACAATAAGTTAAAATCGTATTTGATTGAATAGATTAAAACGTAAATTCTTGTAGCATTACTTGTCTGGACAATAGATTAATTTTTAAAGCAAAACTTGCAGTCTTCAAAAAATCATCGACCTTGATTTCGCCAGCTTTAGTTACACTCTTCTTACTATTTCAGATCACGGACGGCAAGACTCGATGGATCCAGTGGACGGCGAGTGGGGCGCGATGGGCGAGTGTAGGTGTCACCAGTTGAAGCCTCTGGAGAGGCGGCGCAAGCGAGAGCACCAGCGGTGCCTGGCGCACTCGCTTGTCGGCACGCCCAACTACATCGCGCCCGAGGTGCTGCAGCGCACCGGCTACACGCAGCTGTGCGACTGGTGGTCTGTCGGCGTCATCCTCTACGAGATGCTCGTCGGGTCACCGCCCTTTCTAGCCTCCACACCCGCCGAAACGCAACTAAAGGTATTTTATTGTTAACAAGATTGTATCTTCATAGTAACCTTACCTTTTTTTTTTTGAGGTGGAAAACCTTCCAATGACTTCTCCTGCTTTCAGATTTTTACTGAATAAAATCACATCTGTAGGCTTTAGTGGCCCTTTCCTTGCTAGGGCCATATTTCTTTTTTCAGGCCAGGTTTCTTTTTCAGAAATTCCCCAGGGCCCTAGTGGGTATTGACTCTGCTAGGCCTCTAGTGTTTGCTGACATCTCTTTGAGGTGCACCTGTAACATTATGTGCCGTCGAAGACTCGGGCTCTGGTTGGATGGTAACCAAACGGTCGGAAGGCGAACTACCTATTGATCGTCATCCGCAAGCCCGAGTCAACGGTGACATCGCTATGCGGCTTTCGATGCCCAGGGCCGTGGCCACAAGGACGCTGTTCAAGCGGGGCCCACCCCCGCCGTATGCTCCGTCGTTTCCTCTGGGCGGTCCGCACAATGGTGACTCCGGCGTTTTGTCCGCCTGAATCCAGAACAGAAACCTTCCGTTAAAAATATTCCTGAATTTCCCAAATTTTTATGTCCAGTGAGTACCTGCTTCATGCAGAAGGTGAGGTCCAACTACTCCTCAAAGAGGAGACTTACCGCCAAGATTGTGGCGTTCCCAATAATTGTATCCTTACCTTGTTTATTGATAATAACAAAGTTTTTATTTTCGTTCCGCAGGTTATAAACTGGGAAAGCACTCTTCATATTCCGGATGCTGCCAAGTTGTCCCCCGAGAGCAAGGATCTAATCCTGCAGCTGTGCTCTGGTCAGGACACGAGGCTCGGCAAGGATGCCAATGAGGTGAAGAACCACCCGTTCCTGCACGGCATCGACTTCGACAAGGGGCTGCGGCGGCAGGTGGCGCCCTACATCCCGCGGATCGACTACGCCACCGACACGTCCAACTTCGACCCAGTGGACCCCGACAAGCTGCGCAACTCGGGCAGCTCCGACTCGAACAAGTCGGACAGCGAGCTGCTGGACAACGGCAAGACGTTCCACGGCTTCTTCGAGTTCACGTTCCGGAGGTTCTTCGACGACGGCTATACGAACAAGATCAACCTGGACGACAACGACAACCAGGGCCCCGTGTACGTGTAGCCGGCAGACGTGTAGCGCGACAGTGATAAAAGAGACACTGAGACTAACTTGTAGGATTTTTTTACAAAGTGTGTGCCTTTGACTCTCTCTATTAAAACATTAGTTTTTGTAAACGTAACGAATATAACGTATTTAAAATTAATTAAAAGCCGTATTGTTAATAATCCCGGTGATAATGTTGTAATATTGTATCGTTATGTATTTGTAAGTGTAATCTTATTTCACTGTAATATATGTAACGGATGGATCACAGTAGTGCATAGCCTAACTATGGTGCTGTTAGCGGAGCGGGCGCGGCTGAGCGGCCCGCGTCGCTATATCTAATGTCCATTCAGTGTATACTATTTTTTGTAACTAGAGAAATTATTTATGAGATAAGAACAAGCTTACTGGAATTAGCGAATGATTGTCACTATATTTTCTTATGTATTTATCGAGGTAGGTCGCTTATGTGTGTTTGTTTATATACGTGTAAAACGTTTACTTATGATTCATAACGTCATACAAACATTGGCATATTTAGTAAAAACGTACTGTGCTTCCATTTTGTCTACAGGACACTAGCTCATAATGTGTGCCTTAGAATTTCAATATTAACATTTTTACAAGTGTATGTTAAAGAATTGTGATGGGTCGATCGATTGTAGACTACGGCATAGTAGATAAAGTTAGAACTCGACATATGTACTGAGTGCAATACATATTTATTAACGAAACAAAAGTCGATGCGTACTTCATTTGCTGTTGTTGAAGTTTTACTCGATTTATATTTTAGTTGAGCACATTTTGAGTCGAATTTTCGTGTTTAAAATATGCAAGATTTTGTAACTACCATTTAACTAACAATATCCAATATAGTCGCAAAGTAAATAACATAAAGTAATGAGAACAAAAGGCGTTTGAGCCGCCATACAATAACAAACTGCTTGTTTGTGGTCGTTATAAGAGAAACGCCATTTTTTCACTTGTACAGTAAAATATGAGTCAGTTCAATTTTAAATTATGTGTTATTGAATGTAAATTGTTTTATTCTGAAATGAATCATGCTTATAAGTGAATGAAAATAAAATATGGGAATTTTTGTTAATTTTTTCTTTCAAATCCTTGTATATTCAAATTAACACCAAAGACAATCATATGACTTGAGCAGCATAATATCGTTTCTAGTATTTCATTATTTATTTTAAATAGAACGGCCGAAGCCAATTACACTATTTAAACTAATACCTAATTCTTGTAACTCAGTCATGCATTCTTCTCACAAGAATTCAAATATTTAGTCATCTTCCATTCATCTGCAAACACATCAAGACCATTATGCATTAACTTCATGATTAAATTTTTTTACTGCTTATACAGAAAAAGTACTCTGTGCTGGTAACTCTACGTGTCCTAAATAACATAAAAATTAATATCTCGAGAACAGCTGAACTGATTTCGGTAATTCTTTTTTTGTTGTGTTTTTTATTATAAGTTGTAAAAAAATCAAAATTAGGGTATAGCAGGGTAGAGTAAGGTTTAGTAGGGTACAGCGGGAGCGAAGCCGCGGATAAGAAAGCTAGTACCTCGTAAACACGCGCTTTGTTACGTGTGGCAATACTCGTCCATGAGTGCGGGTGAGTTAATCTTCCGCTTACTTTATGTACATTCCGCGACCATTCATTATGTGAATAAATAATAAACCATTTAATAATAATATAAATTTTAATAAAGTTGGTTGTTTGTAGCGACATCTATGATGCCACAAAGGAACTAAAATTCACTAATATTATGAAGTTTTTTTTAAATTTTAGTTCCCTTGCTCTTCATTCTATCCAAAGAGTGTCTTGTTGCCCAGTAACTCTTCCTGTGGACTCCACAATCCAGTTACTGGGCAACACTCCACAATGTGGAGGTCTGAAACGGCCCGTTACGACCTTACCGCTGTTGTGAGCGGTAGCTAAGCGCAGGCTAAGCCACGGGCAGTGTAAAAGTGAGACCCGGTACCCTGGGACTAAGGCATAGAAGGAACAGCAGCGGGTTTTTAGTCAGTAAAAGTCTGACACACCCTCTCGCTCCGCCCAAGAGCGGGACATGTCATTGGATAAATTTCCCATAAGCTAAACGCAGGGCGGCGAGCGGTAAGATCTAAGGTATAAAATGTTAGAAGTACGTCACGAGACGCTGCCGGCGGCAGCACTGGCGCGCTGGCGATGGCGGCATTCATAGCGCCCGGCGTCCGCTAAGATCAAAGTCGTGACCATGCCGATAGACAGTCGCCAGCCGAGCTATTGTAGAAAACGGGTATTCAGCCGCTTCCGGTTATACTGGAAGCCGACCCCAAGCTAGCTGGATTTTTTCCAGCTAGCCTGGAGTCGGCTAGGGAGATGATGAGACAGTCTGAAAAATCGTCTGCCACAGCATATTGTTTCTTCAGCAGGCAATGTCTCACACTAGTTTAAAGGCAGAAAGAACTATACTGCGCAAACTTGTCCTACACACGCCGAACTGGGCGCGTCGCCATACATTTTATATGGAAACTAGACTTGTAGAGCTACACGTGATACACGCCATGCGACGTCGTTCTACGTACAAGGCGTGTTACACTGTGCGCGTCGGTCTAATGTAGTTCTAGCTTTACAAATGTAATACTTCTCTAGCAACAGTGACTAACATTTTTTATCTACTGTTACATATATAATTCTTATTTACAATTAATAAAAACTAGCTGATGCTCGCGGCGTCGCTCCCGCTCTACCCAACTATCCCTATTCTACCCCATTTTACTCTACACTACACAAATTTTCCTTAAGAACTTTCTCCTCATAATGACAAACACAACAAAAAAAAAAAAAAAATAGCGAAATTGGTTCAGCTGCTCTCGAGCGATTCATTTTTGTTATACATAGATAAAATAATTTAAGAATGCAGTAGGTAACGCAGTCTTATCAGCAATGAGAGTTGTAAATCCAACTTTATTACCAAGGATGAGATGAGCGGTTGGGCACACTGCGTTCTTGTAGTGAATATTTTTTACATTCTTAAAAAAACACAGACGATTATCACACTGCCACGCACCACGTGGTGTAGTGCGTGCGTACTTGCGGGACTGCAGATCTGCATCATCGTGCGGGTGTTTTACGCACTTACGCGCGTAGGAACGTTTTGTAAAATCACGCAGGCACGCACTCATTTCATACACGCAAAATCACGCACGGTACTGCGAGACTGGCATACCTTGCGTGTCGTCCCGCAAAGTGCATGCTTCTCCGCATGTAGGTGCGTGATTTGCATGAACGCGCGTAGATGCATTTTCAGTGTGTTGGACTGTGCGTGTTTTCTATACAAACGGAGATACAACGTAAAGACACGCATTCACGCACTACGTTGCGGGGTGCGTGGCAGTGTGATAACCGCCTTAAACTCGCATATACAAACACTCAAACCGGAATAACTACCTGTAGGCTATAAAAATAGGTACCTATTGAGAGAATCGAACCCGCGATACGCAGCGCAGCAATCATTAGTTCAATAAGTATATTTTTTAATATCTATGTACGTCTAATTCGAATAATATGTTTTACAGCCTGACTACGTCCAACACCCAGCGCTAGTTTTCAGTTGGCACACCGCAGTAACTATTGCACGAACGAGGGCCGAGAGTAAACAAAATACGTAATATGAGATCCCTCGGTGCCTCGGAAAAGTGACCGCGTTGTTGATCTTCGAGTCATTAACTCATTACGGATAGTTAGAAGGGAGAAACTGACATCGGCCTTGCCAAGTGTCTTGTATGATTACAGGGTTTTGGAGGTCAGATAGGCAGTCGCTCCTCGTGAAGTTGCGGTGCTACTCTCTAAGAAAACAGCCTTAAGCGAAGCGCTGGCCGCAACGACGAGTCGAGAGCGCAATACTACGCGTTCCTATGTTTTGACGAGGACCGATTCCTATGTTTTGACGTCTCGTCGTACTGTCAAATCGAAGAAATTTTGGCAAAATTGGAGAACTTTTAGAGATGAGTAAAATTGATGAACTGGATTCTGATTACACTTTTTTTTTGTTCACAGTTCATAAATAAATTAAATTTTTCGTAAATTAAATAATGTTTAAAAATTTATTTCCTTGATTGACGGTAAATCGTGACGTCACAACATGGCGGGCGATCCTATTCTTATTTGGAACGCATTGTATCCAATGTACATATTCGGATTTTGTCGCTGTGGCCAGCGCTGCGCTTAGGGCTGTTTTCTTAGAGAATAGCACCCCTGGACCCGGTTAGATTGGAGGCCGACCCGACATAGTTAGAAAAAGTTAGACAGATTGATTGATTGAACAGGCTGGCACAGCCTTATTGAAATTGTTAAAAATACTATTGTAGGCTAAATCATTCTGTATGCTTTCACCCGGCTTATGGTCAAGGCGACCCCAGTGTCCCTAAGTCTAACTTGAGAGAAGTTTTGCTGGACACTCTGGTGTCGCAATACACGATTTGTAAAACACTCCTCATCATTTAAAACAATCTACTAGAAGATGCTATAGCAAGCATATTGTTTCCAACAGTTTACTTGTGGTTTATAAAGAGGAAGTTTGAAAGTGGCGCCAGTGACTGAAAAGTTGAAAGGTAATCGGTTGTCTTGATATGGTCATGTGAAGAGGAGGGATGAAGCGCATATTACTAAGAGTTCTGAGTATACATGTATTTGGATGGAGAGGGAGAGGAAAGCCGAAAAAAAGATGGATTGTGTGAGAAGTGATATGAAAGAAAAGGGAGTTAGTGATAGTTTGACGGGTGACAGGACAGAATGGAAGAAGAAAACGTGTTGCGCCGACCCCAAGTAATATGGGATAAGGGCAGGAAGAAGAAGACTTGTGGTTTATAAACTTGCTCTCAAACATACACTAGTAAAATCTACCAAATGATAAATTTTCTGAAATAATTCAAACACATAGGTAAATGAAAATAAAATATAGATTTATTTATTGCGTTTTCAAATTCTTTTGTACAAAATTCATAATTGCAATTATAAATATATCAAAATAACATCTTTTTTTTTTTAAAGTACTTATGCTTAATGGTCTATTTACATTGCAGCAAGATTTAAGTACTACTACTCTTAATTTTCTTTATGGTTTCAATAAAAACTCTTGTACTTTTTTATTAAAATCTTCAGCATATTTCAAATGCAGGTGATTTTTGCCTTCTGGGTACAGATGAATTCTACAGAAAAAGGAAAAAGTGATAAAAAAATCATACACGGACTTTTTAGTGAGAAAAAAACATTGTTTAGGTGTTTAGACTTACCTTGATCCATCAATATGTGTATGCAAGTGGGAGACATGCACACTATCTACTAAAGGATCCTGTTGCCCATACAGTATGTATGTAGGGCATTTTATATTTTTCAGAAGATCAGAACAAATGTTGCCATTCTTAGTTTTGACTATGGCTTCCATTCCGTCTACCCAATCAGCCCAGTATCTGGCAAATAACTTTTCTCCGTAAATTTCAATCAAAGGTTCTCTCATTCTCTTTGACCATTTATTTATATCCCTAATTTCTGTAAATAAATAAACACATTTCTTTTATATGACTGTTGCAGTTTTAAAAAAATGGATTTAAGTAACACTTTATCTAAAGGTATAGACCTCACTAT
The DNA here is from genome assembly GCA_929112965.1 of Mythimna albipuncta. Lineage (NCBI taxonomy): Eukaryota > Metazoa > Arthropoda > Insecta > Lepidoptera > Noctuidae > Mythimna > Mythimna albipuncta. Next base: position 19,715,729 of record OV815969.1, read on the forward strand.
ACTCGTCTCACTACATTCGGCTTCACTCACATTAGATGAATTGGGATAAAGTTGACATATAATAATAATAATAATAATAATAATGCCTCCTTGATACGCACTCCATCCTGTACTGTGGGGCTGTTGCGGCATGTCGTCTTGCTAATGTAAAGTTCCCATGTTATGGAGTAGCCACTCGACCAACGCCTGCCGCTCCAGCCTGGCAGTGCAGGATCGAGAGGCGTATTGATGAGGCCAGAGCACTAATTGGCAAACTATACTGCTTCAGGGAGGGCAATACACGTCCACGTGTGATGCGTTTCGTGAGACGAGCGTTTTCGGGGACTGAAATAAGCCCCCGAGAATATATGTCACGTGTCACGGAACGCATCGACTTCCTGAAGCAGAAAGTTTGTGCATGGGCCAATCGCATCCGGCGGTATAAGCGACGGGTCGATCGGTACTCGCAAAATCGCATGTTCCAGAGCGATGAGAGGTGGGTGTACAGAGCTTGGGAGCGACCTGGACAAAATGTGACTGACGGGTTTCGACCGGATAGTGTTGCCACGAATACATTCTGGCGCAGCATATGGTCGGAGCCCGTATGTCACACTGAGGGTGGCTGGATGCGTGATGTTGAGCGCGTGTGCGAGGCTATACCAGAAATGGACAAAGTTTTCATCACCCCATTAGACGTGGCCAGAGCAGTACGTCCGTTACCAAATTGGAAGTCTCCGGGACCGGACGGACTGCAAAATTTCTGGCTTAAGTGGTATAGCAGCTCACACGCGATTTTGGCATCACAATTCCAGTCATCCTTAGAGTCTGGGTCACTGCCTCAGATTTTAACAACTGGTACCACCCACCTGCTCCATAAGACGGGTAGTACCGCGGATCCCAAGAATTATAGACCGATTACATGTTTGTCGACGGTCTATAAACTTCTTACGTCCATCCTGAGAGTGAAAATTACTCTACACATTGAGAAAAACTCAATTATGTTTGCCTCTCAGAATGGATGTAGGAACGGATCCCGCGACACTAAGGAGCTACTCCTCATAGACATGGCCATAAGCCAACAGGTTCGTCGATCCCGCAAGGATCTGTCGACATGTTGGATAGATTATAAGAAGGCCTACGACTCTGTTCCACATACATGGCTCATGAAGGTGTTGGAGTTGTATAAAATAGATGCAACTCTACGCACCTTCCTTGAGTCATGTATGAGGCAATGGAAAACAGTCCTTCGCTATCCAGGATGTCGACCGATCCAGGGGAATGATGAACCAATATGGATCAAACGGGGAATATTTCAGGGCGACAGTTTGAGTCCACTTTGGTTTTGCTTAGCCCTGAATCCTTTAAGCACGTTGCTGGAGGATTCAGGTTTGGGCTATCGGTTGAGAAGAGGTGGTCAGGTCCTATCTCACCTGCTTTACATGGATGATCTGAAACTTTTTGCCCACAACAATTCGCAACTGATGGAACTACTGAAGGTAACTGAAATTTTCAGTAGTGCCATCAGGATGGAATTTGGTGTGGACAAATGTGCAGTCATGCATGTAAGGCGAGGGGAGATAGTGGAATCCGAGGGAATTCAACTCTCGGATTCCATACACCTTAGATCCCTCTCCTCGACCGAAACTTATAAGTATTTGGGTATGTCGGAAGCGTTAGGCATTAACGTCGCTGACATGAAGCAAACGTTGAAGGAGCGCTTCTTTGGCCGCCTGAAGAAAGTTTTAAACAGCCTTCTGTCAGGCGGAAATAAGGTGCGCGCCTTCAACGGTTGGGTCATGCCGGTTTTAATGTACTCTTTCGGCATACTCAAATGGACTCAGACTGAGTTAGACGCTCTGGATAGGCGGGTCCGTACATTGCTGACCGCAAATCGGATGCATCACCCACGATCTTCGGTGATGAGACTGTACATCCCGCGGAAGTGTGGAGGTCGAGGCTTTTTGAATGCAAAGACTCTACACAACCGCGAGGTGTGCAGCCTCAGAGAATACTTTTTCAAAACCGACGTGGGTATGCACCGCGATGTGGTCGCAATGGACAAGGGACTCACCCCGCTGTCCATGGCTAAAGAGAACTGGCGCAAACCTGTGGTACTTACCACTGATGACCGCAAGGAAGTATGGAAAGGCAAGGAGCTTCACGGGCGCTTTTTTCGGGCTCTTCATGGGCCTGATGTAGATTTTTCGGCGTCCGTGGCCTGGTTACGATTCAGCAACCTCTTCGGAGAAACTGAAGGTTTTATCTGTGCGATTATGGACGAGGTTATCTTGACGAACAACTACCGGAGACATATTATGAAGGATGGGACGATTGACGTGTGTCGGGCATGTCATCGTCCGGGTGAGTCCATCAGACATATTATCTCTGGTTGTTCTCGTCTGGCTAACGGCGAGTATTTGCACAGGCATAACCAAGTAGCCAGGATTCTTCACCAGCAACTTGCTTTAAAATACAACCTGGTGGACTCTGAGGTACCGTACTACAGGTATGTGCCCGACCCAGTTCTCGAAAATGACCATGTCACGTTGTACTGGGATCGGTCTATCATTACTGATCGGACTATTATAGCCAATAAGCCGGATATAGTAGTGATAGACCGATTAGCGCGCCACGCAATGTTAGTCGATGTCACCATCCCACATGACGAGAATCTCGTGAAAGCTGAGAAAGAGAAAAAAATCAAATATCTCGACTTAGCACACGAGGTTGTCGACTTGTGGAATGTGGACTCGGCTGTCATTGTGCCGATTGTCGTGAGCGTCAATGGCCTTATAGCCAAAAGCTTCGACGACCATCTGTCGAAGCTGGCGTTGCGCGGATGGATCAAGGGCCTGATACAGAAGGCAGTACTCCTCGATACGGCTCGTATTGTGAGGAGGTTCCTGTCTCTGGAGCCCTAACCACCGGTAGCTTGGACCCTGCTCCCGACACCGGCGGACAACTATTTTTTATATTTTTAAATGTTTTTTTTTAATTATTTTTTAAGAAATGTTTAAAAATGTAAAATAATATGTTTAAATGAAAAATAAAGGTGATAATAATAACTTTATTTCGGGTGGCATAGACCCATAGAAAACTTAACCTAATACATTTTTTTTTATTTGCCATGACTGGCCACAAGACATGGCCCAATAATTTTGAAACGGACAGTCAAACCGTAAAGCTATTGCGTTCAGAATGCTGTTGTTGCTACTCCGTATACGGGCCAGCAGGGAGGCTGCTACAGTGCACCACACACCACAGTACACCACAGACTACCCCGTGTATTATTTTTAGCTCTTATCCATCCTAAGGTTGTCTGGAAGATATCGCTTTTAGCGATAAGACCGCCTTAATTGTACCCACAAACTGAAGTTTTTGTATAAGCTGTGTTACTTTTTGGTGTACAATAAAGTCTATTCTATTCTATTCTGCTTTTTTGCGCATGATGGCGTGGAAACCATCAGTGCGCGCTTCAGCAAACATCCCATAGGCACTGCAGCGCCAGGGCAGACCCAAAAACATCCTGAACGCGTTATTGTACTGGGTGCACAAGGCTCTGTAGGCTCGCTGGGTGTGTCACCCACAGGCCGCTTGAGTAGAAGGACTGGCAAAATGATTTAAATAGCGTAATTTTCACTTCTCTCGTGCATCGCGCGAACCTGTGGGTGAGCATATTAGCTCTCACCGCCAGAGCCCTGCGGCTGCGTTCCCGCTCAATATCGTCATCGTCCCTAAGGTCACTGGTCACAATATGACCCAGGTGTTTAAATCTGTACTCGTGCCGTCGACGTTTCAAAACCAGTTATTGCAATGAAAAATGAACTTTATGTATACAGCCATGGTGTTGAATCAACGGATTCTCGACCTTATTTTCTTAGCAGAAGGATAACAATTCGCATAAGTAATTCGAAGACTGGTTTGTGCAACGAAGACTGCTTGCAGGATGGAAAATGGTTGTTAGGTGGCAGAACAAAAACCGGCTTTCATTGTTGGAACACTCACCACTAATAATTGGCAGAAGGGTTAGAGGTTGCCATGTTAAACAAAATAAACTTACTCTTATACATTTCCAGTTCATGAGGCAAGATAAAAGAGTTGCTACTCCAAACGACAAGCTTGTTGATATATCACTAAATCCCAATAGGGAGAACTTGGGAATTTTTAATGCCTATAGAAAAAAATATTTATTATTGATAATAAAGTCAGCTTCTTCTGCACCACCCTAAGTTTGACTGGTAAAAAATACCTAAGGCGAACATTACTTGGTAGGTTTTGCTGTCAGTTTTGCCTGTCCAAGCCTCGATTGAGGAAAAACCTACTCTCTAATGCGTTGAATGACGGTTTTAGTACTGATTGACGAATATCATAACTTATCATTGATGGAATTTATTGACGCTTGCATAACCGTGTAATAGTCGTATTAGGCCTTTTTTTACAGCTGCATAAAGTTTTAATAAATAGATGAACTTTTTCAAAACTCATTTCATATACCTTCATAAACTCATAAGCTGTGTCTGCATCCTTTTCATAGAAGTCTGTAGTAAATGTCTTTTCAGGTGGTCTGCTCTTCCCATAGCCTGGAGGATCCCAAGCTACTAAAGTAATTTTCTCCCGGTTGAATCCCTCGACTTGAGGTTTCCCTTCAGTCCATATTGTGCCTAAGGCACCTGGCAAGAATAGGGCATGGTGGGCTCCATTACCAACTTTCACATAGTTTATATCAAAGTTTTTGACTTTTATTTTCTGTTCCTGCAGCATTATAAAAATAAACAAAAATAAAGTTCTAAACGTTCGCTTGGGGTTTAATGAATTAAATATGTCTGATGCTATGAAATAGCTAATTCATTGTGCTCTTTCTAAACAATAACTATATTTAACGTTGGCTTGACAGGTTTCGATTCAAAGAATAAATAATTAAAGCACTTTCAATGAAAATTCAACTCAAGTAGGGAAGTGAGTGCAGATATAAACACTTCTCACATAAAAAGTATAACAGAAACTACTGGTTACTTACCAGAAAATTATAATAAAACTAGCATTTGCCCACGGCTTCGCCCGTGTACATAAAATATATCCTATGCCACTCAGAAATAAAGCAGCTTTCTAATGGCGAAAAAATTTTAACAATCGGACCAGTACTTCCAGAGATTACCTCCTAGAAACAAAAAAACATAAAAACAAACTTTATTAAGTATATTAGTGTAGATTTAGTGTACCTTTACATCTGCCGCCGTAGAAAGAGCGCGACACAAATTTTTACTTATATTAGTTATCGGTGAAGTTATTTTTCTTAGCATGTTTTTTGTAAAGTAAATTGCGATTTAAAGCAATTTTTATTGTTACACTAAGAGCACCGGTATTTATGAATTATCCACTGTTATCTGATTGTTATTTACAATTAATAAAAACAGAATTACATATATTTTAGTCTTATCAGTTTAAATTGGAGGTGAAAATCCAATTTTTGTCAGCAAACGTAATAAATGACAGAAAGGCAGACTGATAACAGTGACAGCAGGATAGCAATAGGTTATGTACAAAAGAGAGAGAAGGACGCAGAGGGTGATGCTCAATTTGTACAAATATTTTACTCACACCGAATCGTTGCCATCACGGATCTTGAACGCTCGGCGTCAGAGTGGGGATCGCTATACAATTGGCGAGCCAATCGTCTTCGTTGTTAGATACATGCAGCAACGCAGTGAACGAATGAGGAGTGAGGTCTATGACGCGATAGCGCGGACAGCCAATCACTGACACTCCTCGCCTCCGCGTCGCACTTCGCACCACAAAAAAGACCGAATATTTGACTTCTGCGCAAGTGTTCAAGAAGAGAAGATCGTGATGGCCACTGTACTTTTACAGAATTTCGAATTACGAATTTCATGCAAAAGATTTTTCAATACTACTCGTATGTACTTACTCGTTAATCCGCTCATAGATAACCGTTTCTATGAAAGCAATTTACTACTATTTTAGTGTTAAAAAAAAAGTAACACTAGTTCGAAAATGTGCGCCAGTTCACCCACCCAGGCTAGACTCGAATTTGAGGTAGGGCAGCATTGGTTACAGGTAGGGCGGAAGTAAAAAAATTATCATGCCTCGAATCACGGGCTCCTAAATCAATCACCATGTATATCACTGACCTCTAGGTCAGTCTCTAGATCGGACTGATCTAAAAGCCAAAGCTATTCGTAGACAAAAAAAATCTGTGACAGAGCTCACAGAGCATGGATCATGGATATTAAATCCTCAATGATGAAGAACAAGTGAACAAGAGGTGGAACTTCCAGATGTGGATGTAGAGATCACGTCTGAGTGAGAGTGAGGTAGGGCATTGTGATTTCAAGGTAGGGCATTGCCTCACAATGCCCCCCTGACTACGGCCGTGGCCCCACCACAATTTAATATATTTATCGTTCCAAGCGGGTTGCTAAGCAACCCCCGAAGAGTGGCTGGGGAGTCCCCATTTATTTATTTTCAATACATTTACTCGAAAACCCGCTCTTATCCCCAGCACTTTTATACATGCAGTATTTACTGTTTTTCAGACTGGTGCGGAAAAGTGCACGAGCATAGTTTCACCACAATTTAAGTATAAGGCTGGACTGGACACTAAGCGACCCCCACGAGTCACGTGTCTTTGCTTTGTTATGTATTAAAAACAATAGACGTGGGTAATTTGCATTGACCTCTATACACCGTTAAATTTTGTTCGTTTTAATCCCGTGGAGGGTCGATCCGGTACATGAAATACTATCGATTTGTAAAGATAAAATTAAAAAATAAAGTACCTTTCTTTAAAACTCGTATTAATATACGCATGTACGAAATTAATTTCTTTAAGAAAACGTCAGCTGAGCGAGTTCAATGACCTGTAGGTAATTAGTACAGGTCGCGCGATGAATCAAGATCGCACGGCAAAAGTGGAAGGGGCATGTGCAGTATTCAATTCTACGGTCTATTTGGCGACGTACGGGCGGGTGTGCGCCGTCGGCGACACGTCATTGGTAGATAGAGTCGCTCTTCAATTCCCGCGTTGCGTTCTCGCCTATCTCATTGGATACTGTTGTACTTGGGTACTGTTGCGTACAGCTTGTGATATCGTAATAGTAATACGTAGTCGTAAAAAAAATGCTTAAAAATAAAGTTTTAAAACGGCTAGCTAGAAAAATGGTTTACGACGTGAATTATTACGTTAAAGAAAGAAACCAACGAAATTTTTTTATTTTTATTTTATGTTTTATTTAAAAAAAAATTTTTTTTGAATTTACCTACTTACAAGATAAATTACAAGCAAAAACTAGTGTTATTATAAGTTATGTTACTAAGGTTCAAACATACGAAATTAAAAATAAAATCCTAACATACTAAGAATTTCTGTGCCAATTGTACACATGCGCCGATTGCCCCCACTACTTTCACCGAGCGACTTGTACTCAACGCCGACAACGTTTTCTTAAAGAAATTAATGTCGTACATGCGTAAATTATCAGCAATGAGAGTTCCAAATCCAACTTTATTACTAAGGATTAAAAAACAGAATGATTAGAATGATAACCAGAGCACGATGAGCGGTTGGGCACACTGCGTTCTTGTGGTAAATATTTTTTACATCTAAAAATATTATCCCATTTACTCCTGTACCGTAAGTATGTTTACAAACATTTAAACTTGCATACGCAAACACCCAGACTGAAAGAAAAGAAAAGAAAGAAAGAAAGTATTTATTTGACACTTATTTGAGACTGGAATAACTACCTGTAGGCTATTAAAATAAGGATTGCGGGAATCGAACCCGCGATACGCCGCGCAGCAGTAATTAGTTCAATATATATTTTTTACTACGTCAGACACCCAGCGCTGTTTTCAGTTGGCACCCCGCAGTGTTGCACGGACGAGGGTAAATAAATACGTCATGATATTACTCGGTGCCTCGGAAAGCAGTGACCGTTAGTCCCGGTTGTTGATCTTCGAGTCGTTACGCATAGTTAGAAACAGGAAATCTGACATCGGCCTAACCAAGTGTCTTGTATGATTACTGGGTTTTGGAGGTCAGAGGCAGTCGTTCCTCGTGAAGTTGCGGTGCTATTCTCTAAGAAAACAGCTTTGAGTGCAGCGCTGGCCGCAACGACGAATCGAGAGCGCAGTACATTAAATTATTAATCCAATAAATCTACCTATTTTGATTGAAGTAAATGAAAATAAAATATAGATTTATTTATTGCGTTTTCAATTTTTTTTGTACAAAATTCATAACTGCAATTATAAATATATCAGAATAATATCATTTTTTTTTAAAGTATGCATAAGGGTCAATTTACATTGCAGCAGGATCAAAGTACTACTCTTAATTTTTTTATGGTTTCAATAAAAACTCTTGTACTTTTTGATTAAAATCTTCAGCATATTTCAAATGAATGTGATGTTTGCCTTCTGGGTACAGATGAATTCTACAAAAAAAGGAAACAGTGATAAAAAAATCATACACAGACTTTTTAATGAGAAAAAAAAAACATCATTTAAGTGTTTAGACCTACCTTGATCCATCAATATGTGTATGCAAGTGGGAGACATGCACACTATCTACTAAAGGATCCTGTTGCCCGTACAGTATGTATGTAGGGCATTTTATATTTTTCAGAAGATCAGAACAAATGTTGCCATCCTTAGATTTGACTATGGCTTCCATTCCGTCTACCCAATCAGCCCAGTATCTGGCAAATAACTTTTCTCCGTAAATCTCAATCAAAGGTTCTCTCATTCTCTTTGACCATTTATTTATATCCCTAATTTCTGTAAATAAATAAACACATTTCTTTTATATGACTGTTACAGTTTAAAAAAAATGGATTTAAGAGATGTAACACTTTATCTAAAGGTTTTTTTTTTAAATTAGACCTCACTATACTCGCCTCACTACATTCAGCTTCACTCACATTTGATGAATTGGGATAAAGTTGACATATATTAATTATTTTTTTAAATTGCAGAAATGGTCATGCTGTACCAATCCCAATTAAATTGGCTGGTTTGAAGACGAAACTATCGTTGAGTGAAGTAGTTACAAAAAATGTTCGTTGTCGCAAAATCTATACTCGTCACGTCGACGTTTCAAAACCAGTTGCAAATGGAAAATGAACTTTATGTATACAGCCATGGCGTTGAATCAACGGATTCTCGACCTTATTTTCTTAGCAGTAGGATAACAATTCGCATAAGTAATCGATGACTGGTTTGTGCAACGAAGACTGCTTGCAGGATGGAAAATGGTTGTTAGGTGGCAGAACAAAAAGCGGCCTTTGAAAACTCTTCATTGTTGGAACACTCACCACTAATTGGCAGAAGGGTTAGTGGTTGCGGAGTTAAACAAAATAAACTTACTCTTATACATTTCCAGTTCATGAGGCATGATAAAAGAGTTGCTACCCCAAACGACAAGCTTGTTGACAGCATCTGGATACTTGGCAGCTAGGATCAAACTTGTTATTCCACCATCACTAAATCCCAATAGGGAGTACTTGGGAATTTTTAATGCCTAAAGAAAAAAATATTTATTATTGATAATAAAGTCAGCTTCTTCTGCACCACCCTAAGTTTGACTGGTAAAAAATACCTAAGGCGAACATTACATGGTAGGTTTTGCTGTCAGTTTTGCCAGTCAAAGCCTCGACTGAGGAAAAACCTACTGTCTAATGCGTTGAATGATGGTTTTAGTACTGATTGACGAATACCATAATTTATTATTGTGGAATTGATTGACGCTTGCATGACCGTGTAATAGTCGTCTTAGGCCTTTTTTACAGCTGCATAAAGTTTAAATAAATAGATGAACTTTTTCAAAACTCATTTCATATACCTTCATAAACTCATAAGCTGTGTCTGCATCCTTTTCATAGAAGTCTGTAGTAAATGTCTTTTCAGGTGGTCTGCTCTTCCCATAGCCTGGAGGATCCCAAGCTACTAAAGTAATTTTCTCCCGGTTGAATCCCTCGACTTGAGGTTTCCCTTCAGTCCATATTGTGCCTAAGGCACCTGGCAAGAATAGGGCATGGTGGGCTCCATTACCAACTTTCACATAGTTTATATCAAAGTTTTTGACTTTTATTTTCTGTTCCTGCAGCATTATAAAAACAAACAAAAAAAAGTTCAAAACGTTCGCTTGGGGTTTAATGAATTAAATATGTCTGATGCTATGAAATAGCTGATTCATTGTGCTCTTTCTAAACAATAACTATATTTAACGTTGGTTTGACAGGTTCCGATTCAAGGAATAAATAATTAAAGCACTTTCAATGAAAATTCAACACAAGTAGGGAAGTGAGTGCAGATATAAACACTCCTCACATAGAAAGTATAACAGAAACTACTGGTTACTTACCAGAAAATTATAATAAAACTAGCATTTGCCCACGGCTTCGCCCGCGTACATAAAATATATCTTATGCCACTCAGAAATAAGGCAGCTTTATGTCGGCGAAAAAATTTTAGCAATCGGACCAGTACTTCCAGAGATTACCTACAAATTCCTACAAATAAAAAAACATAAAAACAAACTTTATTAAGTATATTAGTGTAGATTTAGTGTACCTTTACATCTGCCGCCGTAGAAAGAGCGCAACACAAATTTTTATTTAAATTAGTTATCGGTGAAGTTATTTTTCTTAACATGTTTTTTGTAAAGTAAATTGCGATTTAAAGCAACTTTTATTGTTACACTAAGAGCACCGTGCACCGGTATTTATGAATTATCCACTGTTATCTGGTTGTTATTTACAATTAATAAAAACAGAATTATATTGTTGTAGTCTTATCAGTTAAATTAGAGGTGAAAAGTGAAAATACAATTTTTATCACCAAATGTAATAAATGACAGAAAGGCAGACTGATAACAGTGACAGCAGGATAGCAATAGGTTATGTACAAAAGAGAGAGAAGGACGCAGAGGGTGATGCTCAATTTGTACAAATATTTTACTCACACCGAATCGTTCCTTTTACAGTTGCCATCACGGATCTTGAACGGTCGGCGTCAGAGTGGGGATCGCTATACATTGGCGAGCCAATCGTCTTCGTTGTTAGATACATGCAACGCAGTGAACGAATGAGAAGTGACGTCTATGATAAGATAGGGCGGCCAGCGACACTCCCCGCCTCCGCGTTGCATTTCGCACCACTAAAAAGACCGAATATTTGACTTCTGCGCAAGAGTTCAAGATCCGTGATGGCCACTGTACTTTTACAGAATTTAGAATTACGAATTTCATGCAAAAGATTTTTCAATACTACTCGTATGTACTCCTTAATCCGCTCCTAGAGAACCGCTTTTAGGGACGCAATTTACAACTATTTTAGTGTGAAAAAAAATAACACTAGTTCGAAAAAGTGCGCCAGTTCACCCACCCCGGCTGTAGCTAGACTCGAATTTGAGGTAGGGCAGCATTGGTTACAAGTAGGGCGGAAGTAGAAAATATCATGTCTCGAATCACGGGCTCCTAAATCAATCACCATGTATATCACTGACCTCTAGGTCAGTCTCTAGATCAGACTAATCTAAAAGCCAAAGCTATTCGTAGACAAAAAAAATCTGTGACAGAGCTCACAGAGCATGAGCATGGATCATGGATATTAAATCCTCAATGATGAAGAACAAGTGAACAAGATGGTGGAACTTCCAGATGTGGATGTAGAGATCACGTCTGAGTGAGAGTGAGGTAGGGCATTGTGATTTCAAGGTAGGGCATTGCCTCACAATGCCCCGCTCGCTGACTACGGCCGTGGCCCCACCACAATTTTATATACTATTTATCGTTCCAAGCGGGTTGCTAAGCAACCCCCGAAGAGTGGCTGGGGAGTCCCCGTTTATTTATTTTCCTACTATATAGTACTATATATAAAGTACCTATTTTTAAAACTCGTATTAATATACGCATGTACGAAATTAATTTCTTTAAGAAAACGTCACCTGAGCGAGTTCAATGACCTGTAGGTAGTAGTCGGCGTTGCGTACTTATTACCTACAGGTCATTGAACTCGCTCAGCTGACGTTTTCTTAAAGAAATTAATTACGTACTTGCGTAAATTAATACTAAAGTAAAATAAAAAGGTAATTTATTTTTATCTTTACAAATCGATAGTGTTTCATGTACCGGATCGACCCCCCACGGGATTAAAACGATCAAAATGTAACGGGGTATACGTAACTAGTTTTTGCCCGAGGCTTCGCCCGCGGACATCTTATGAATAAAGCAGCTTTTTGTCGGTGAAAAAATTTTAGCAATCGGACCAGTATTTACAGAAATTAGGTACCTCCTACAAACAAAAAAACAAACTGTACCTCTTTAATATATTAGTGTTGATTTGTCACTGCAACACTCGGCTCCATAAGGCTGTTATCACACTACTACGCACCCCGCAGTGTAGTGCGTCAATGCGTTGCTTGTTAATATCTCCATTTGTATAGAAAACACGCACAGTCCAACACACTAAAAATGCATCCACGCGCTTTCATGCAGATCACGCACCTACATACGTAGAAACATGCACTCACGCGCGTGGGTGTGGGGTAACACGCAAGGTATGGCACACTGAGTCTCGTAGTACCATATGTGATATTATATGATTTGAGTGCGTGCTTGCGTGAATTTAGAAAACGCACCTACGTGCTTGTGTGTAAAAAAACCCGCAGGATGATGCAGTCTGCACTCCAACAAGTACGTGCGTTTTTACGCACTACGCTGCGTGATGCGTGGCAGTTTGATAACCGCCTCCTAGCATTAAATCCTCGCCTGGGATTCGGGTGAGTTCCGCTCCGGAGGCAATGTATAACCTTCTTCACTTGTATCAAAAAAAGCTATTCTTCGTAAGTGTACCATGTTACAAGTCGAAAAAAGAGACCTATTTCAATTTTGCATCCTTATAATGGCTGCTGAAGTAATGTAGTGCTGACGCTTTCGTGTCCATGGAGAATTTTAATGTATTATTACGTAGCTAAAAGGCCAGAGGCGCGAGCACCCGTCGGAGGAAGCTGCGACGGACCGACGACCCACTTTTCAAAGGGACCGTCGTATTATTCAGTTTCGTCCCTTATAATTCCAATTTTTTGTATGGCATTTTTTAGAAGTAGTAAAAATCTATGTAGTATCTATGCAGCACTTTCATAAAATTCGTGTCAAATCGTAAACTATGTTGTAATAATGTTCTTAATTAGGACGGGTCAAATAATACAAAACAATAGTATTAAAATTTTATTATCAGTGTGACGCACGACACGCCCTAGCAAATAAACTAGCATTAAATGTTAAAAGCAAAGACGGTTTCTTAAAATAAATTAATCTTCCATTGATGCAAAATATTGTGACGGTGGATAAACCTGCACAGATACTGATGACAAAATAATTTCCTGACCATATACATTTCTCACAATTACTGTGACTTATAATAAAAGAATCACTTCTATATAGGAATACTAATATAACCAAGCTTTGGTTACTATTCACTGACCCATACACCAAAATGCCTTGATGGAAAAGACAGCAAAGCTTCCAATCAAATTACCTCCCGGCTACAATTATTCGCACTGAAGAAAAAAAAGAACAATAATACTATTTTATAGCTTACAAGTTACAACGACTGAATAATAAAGGCGTTAGAGATATTGTGTTACTTCTGTGAAGTGTACCTAAATTAGTATACACTCCAACATACAAATCAATTGTACGTCGACATACAGGCACCTCTACTATTTCTTAAATTGATCTCAGCACGTTTCAGCTAGGTCTTTGCAATATTAATATAATAAAAATATCTCTGTGTTTGTGATTAACTGCAAATTCGAACAATATAATTAGCACCACTTAGGATCAATGCCAGTGATATCGGAGGCAGTGCTAACCTTACACAAGACGGGAATTTAGCGGCGGAAGGCGGGTGCACGCACACAGAAAGACCTCCAAACACGACGTCATGTCTAAAGTGTAATAAAATTCAGTCCAGTGCAGTACTGAGATCGCCTTTGAGCTTACACCTAACATAACATCATGGTATAGGAGTTTGTTTGGTAATGTTACGTTAGTCGCAAGTGTAGCGTTTTTTTCAAAGTTTTTTATAGTTCTCCGGCGTGGCAGGCGTCTTCGTAACTCTTGCCTTTCTGCTCGGGGTCCAGCTTGATCATGTCGTCGATACGGAGGATCGTGATGGCGGCTTCGGTGGCGAACTTGAGAGACTTCACCTTGGAGATGGCGGGCTCGAGGACTCCGGCTGCTAAGTTATCGCGTAAGACGCCTTCTGTTAAGTCTAGGCCTACCCACTTCAGATTCGCGTGCTCAACCTGAGAAAGAGGTATGTAGATGATCAATATGCTGTGATGAGAACTTGTTTTGATGTCTTCTCTAAACATATATCTGTTATGGCTTTTAAGGTTTCCACACGGACAGTAATCGATTATAATCTACAGCAGTAGCGTAATTAGGTGAAGGCGAAGTGGGTCCTCGCCCACAAAGGGGCCTCGCATGTGCGAGGGCTCTGGTTTCATAATTTAGAGGCTCGCGTTTGACCACAACTTCACCTGATAGCGACGGTGTGGTCGAACACTGGGTTGCGACAGTCGCTGTCTCGTTTGAGAATTTATGAAAGAAGAAAGCCGTGCTGATGTGCCTTCGCCCTCGTCTAAATTAGTCCTGGCTACGCCCCTGATCTACAGTTACATGTTGCATTCTATCTTATGACTTATGATCAAACAAAAAAGTAGAAGCACCACAAAGGATCAAAGATAGCTGGAAAGACCAGTAACCTGGCAGCAGTGGATTCCAATATACATAGTGAATGCGTTACCTTGGTTTGTGATGAGTTGTGGTAGGCACGGAGCTTGGCGACGAGGTCAGTGGCGTCCCGCGCTGCGTTGACGGCCAGCGTCTTTGGAATGACCAGCAGCGACTGTGCGAATGCGGCGATCGCCAACTGCTCGCGAGAACTCTGGAACACGCACAGAAATATGAGAATTGTAATAGATAATCCTGTAATGATGGATGAATCAAAATGATGATTGTTATCAGATAAGATTATTCTTTCAAGTAGCTCACTTTGAGAGAGTGGTTGTGTTTAAATTTGGGTTACTGGCCTAGGAATTACAATGAACGCATCAATGCTCCTTGGTTTGTAACTAGCTTCTCAGTACATCTGTGCAGAATTTAGATTGGGGATAAAAAGTATTCTTGGATTAACACAGCCAAGATATAAATTATCTGTTAGCTTAATTTCATCAGCAATTTGTTTACAAACATCCATGCATACTTCAATTATCTAGCTTGAAAGATCTCAAAAGAATACTAATTATACTACAATTAACTTTTTAAGGTTATGGCTCCATTGACGAACATCCGATGATTTTGCCAATGGTTAGGTATGAAGTGGAATTTGAACTGAACTTACCAGTGTGGTAGCGAAGTTCTCCAAGTATATCGAGAGCGCAGCCTCGACGGCGCCGCCGCCGGGCACGAGGCGGCCCGACTCCAGCACGCGGCGCACGGCGCACAGCGCGTCGTGCGCCGAGCGCTCCATCTCGTCGCAGTACGCGTCCGTGGGGCCGCGCAGGATGATGGACGCGGCGGTACGGGCTGCAGGCCTGGGGAAGATAATGATTACGGATTAATTTACAAACCATCGCGGTTTTAAGATCATAAGCTCACATTATCAACTCTGAATTGGATTGTTGATTAGTGAACGGGGACCTAACTTCACGACCTGGTGCCAGCTTGGTGTACCAGCGGTTGGTGAGCCGTAAACGCGGCATTGTAAAGGCGATACGGTGACGATGACTTTCAGAGATGAAATATATGTGTTATGACGTTTATTCTCTGTAAAGGCAGAATTGTATGATAACTGGACACAAATCCGTCCATTTTTCAGGCAAAAATCAAAACACATATATATAGATAGTCCTGATTTTTTGATCTAGGAAAATTCGAGATGTTGGGAAATTTAGCGAGTCGATGTATTTTTCTCACAATAATGAACAATTTGAACAAGTATGTATAATATACGAGGATGGCCGTGTTGACGATCGCTATAGTATCTGTTAGCAAGGCGATGGCGGCGTTGGAGTACTGGGTGACATCAACGGTGGCATTTAAGTGCTCATCCTGCAATATCCAGAGCCCAGGACATAAACATCCAAAAACCTCTTGGTTCAAGATGAAATCTCCTTGAGATTTCATGATTAATCAGTAATTGGTATTTCGCTTTTATATTTAAAGAAGAAGGAGAAGATATGGGAGATAATAGGTATTATTTACGATTTTTATAAACAAGTAACTACACTTACCCCTTGATAAGAATAAGCTGGTCATCACAGATCTGCTCCTGTACGACTTCAGCGGCCTCTCCAATCATGCTGGCCTCAAACACTTCTTCTCCCTCCATGTTAGTCAGAGAAGTCAAGAACGCTGCGCCAGTAGCCTTGGCGATCCTCTTCAAGTCAGCTTTCTTACACCGCCTCACACCCATGGCGCCATTTTCAACGAAGTACTTGAGGCAGAGGTCGTCGATACCGCCTGAGCATAAGATCACGTTGACCCCAGTTGAGAGGATCTTCTGTAAACGCTCCTTGGTGATGTCCAATTCTCGGGCGCGGATAGCTTCCAGCTTTTCGGGATCGCTTACCAGGACCTGTAACATTTAGAGTTAGAACTGATGCTACAACGTGTTAAAATGTCAGTTGTGCGAGCGAGAAAGAGGGATGGACCTATAAGGTGGGTTGGGGTAAGATCGGCATTGGGGTAAGAACGTATAAATATATATACCACTTATTTAGCTTTATATTTATTGCCAGCCACATTGCTGGGCAAGGTGGAACATAATGACGCGGCACGCAATATGACAAGCCAAATAAGTGATATAATTTATATTTATACGTTCTTACCCCAATGTCGATCTTACCCCAACGCACTTTACACCATATAACCACCACCATGGCGGCGCGACCAGTTGCGCCGCCTCAGTTTAGGTCGTAAAATGGATAGCATTTCGCTTGTGGTAGGGCCTCAGAGTTACTGTGTGTGTCATGCATGCCAGTGACCAAATGATGGTACTATTAACAATTTATTGCTCCATCTCTTTCTAGCACAGAAACAAGGCAGAATTTACCTTGTACATCTCTTAGTAGGGGAAGGCAACAGCAGACATAATGTAAAAAAAAAATCAGGATATCCTAGGATTTATTGTTCTTACAGATTTTATAAAAGGTTATAGACATCAAAAGACTGTCTATAACATGTATATTAGTCTATGTAACATTTTTAATTTCAATTTCATTTTATATCTATTCTACGTTTAGGGACTGGTTTTGGAAATAAATAAAGAAGTGTAACATGAATGCCAAGCTGGGACGGGTTGCTAGTTGACTTTTAAATTATAACATTATCTTTAAAGTTATTATTTTTTTGACCTAATATAATATCCTAACTTACCTGTACACCCATCTTCATCTTAGTCTTCTGTAGAGAGAAATCGAGACACGCAATCTTCGCATTCAGAATCTTCTTGGGCATGGCTTGGGATGCCACGGTGCAGTTGAGGGCATAACCCTTGATCAGTACACTCTCCCGGGCGCTCTTACCATGGGCTTTCAGGATATTAATAGCCTTAATGGGATATTGCGCATTTCCTTTGTAGTCTGTAACTTTGATAGCCTGCGCTGCATCCACAATGATTTCGGAGAAGAAATCTGCATCACTGTTCTTAGAGTTAAGGTTTATTGTTTAGAGATACATAATTGTGAAAACATAACATGAATAAGTATCTGTTTTATAGTTATTATAATCAGTCTTTATCAATTTGATTGTTTTGTTAAATGATAAATTACATCAAATTAGTAGTGACATTCATGGTTGAATGTTTTTGCTCTTTTGAATTGGTGAACTTTCAGTTTCACCAATTCACCACCTGAGTCTTTGTCATATGCAACCATTGTTGACTTCATTTCACATTGCTCAACTGTTCGTGCTCAGCACTCAATTAGCATGTCTAAATTTTATATACTTTTAGCAGCAGAGGTGTAGCATGGACTAATTTAAACGTGGGCGAACGCGCATCAGCGAGGCCTATCACTTACCATCAGGTGCTTGCTTCATCACCTTTTGGGCGCGAGACCGCGCGAAGTGGACCTTCATCCGCTATGCTACTGCTTAGCACACTTAGAATTTTCAATTATTGTATAAGTCACATACAGGGGATGGCTCTGAAAGTGTTTTAATACCTTTTTTGTTTCATAGAAATTAAATCTCAGAAGCTACTATTTTGAATTCTCTAAAATTATAGTATAATTTTTTGACAAAAAGGATACGCTCCAATTAGTTTAGAAGACATGGTGGTCTTGGCGGCATTGACAATGGATGGTCTGCCAAGTGACTCCACGGTGACTGTGAGGTTGTCTTGCACATACTTAACGGCCTCCTTGCACGCTAGACGATAACCAGAGATAATACTTGTAGGGTGGATCTTGTTCTTGACTAGCTCATCTGCATTCTAAAATACACACAAGTTAAACTTCAGTTATTATTTGCACTTGTATTATATTTTTATTGGGAAAAACTTTGGATTTAGGTAATTTGCCTTTTTTTTTAAATTTATTGTTTTGAAATGTAAAAATATGTTATTCTAAAAATATTGTATTAGGCTTGCAAGCAAATTCATTTTTCCATATCATTGTGTTTTAAATACATAATGGAATATGTGTTTTTTTTTAAATAAAATTTTTCTATAGCAACCAAAACTATAAATGTATGTATTCCTAAAATTTTATATGTTATGTTAATAAGAAAAGAAGTAAGACCAGAACCAAGTATTCTGTTATTTTCGATCGGTAATATTGCTCCCAAAATATAGTGCAAAAATGGTAAAAATAAATTGCATATTTATATATGAAATTTCTAGAAAATATTTAATTTAAAAAGGTTGAATATTCCGACATTGATATGCTCTTTTCGAAGTTTCATAGTTATTCTAATATTATTATTGTATAGTATGTTGTCTTGAGTTTTAGTTAGTTAACCACATTGATTTTTAATTATTTACAGTTGTCAGGGTAACAAGACAAACTTCTTACTTTCAATAGTTCAGCAGCAATGATCACAACGGAGGTGGTGCCATCTCCGACCTCCTCGTCTTGAAGCTGTGCCAGCTCTACCAATACTTTAGCAGCAGGGTGCTCCACCTCCAACATCCTAAAATCATTTGACATTGAATTGTAGGTTCTTGGAAAATTATGTTCAGTCAGTGAATCATTTTCAACGTCTCTTCTATGAGAAAATAATCAGATAGAGAAACAGAAAATAATATCAGTTTGAAAGATGTTTATTGATATTTATGAATTTGTTTTTTTTTTTTAATAATAAGCATTACTCTCAAAATGGTTGAAGTATTGTTTAAATGAGACTTACTTGAGGATGGTGGCACCATCATTTGTAACTGTTACATCTCCAATGTCATCAACCAACATTTTATCAAGTCCCACGGGCCCCAGCGAGCTCTTTACAATGTTGGCTATAGCTGCTGCTGCCATTACTGTGAATCATTTCATCATTATCAGAATTTTCATTGTCTCCCACTCAATACTGCATAGGTTATTTTGGTTCTACAAAAATATTGCTAAATGGACCCTAAGATCACTCAAATAGTAGTTTACGTGAATAAAACACATATCACACACAGTTTTTGACACATTATCATCTCTTTATCAAGATATTTACAAAAATGTAACCATAAGTCGCGGTGCATGTGATCTACCGGAGCACAGAAACCTCATGTGAATAAACGTGAAATATCGTATGAACATTACCATTTTGACTTCTAACCGATGCTCCTGATGTTCTGGTCCCTGCGACGGATAAAGCTTGAGCGAGTGTCGACATTTTTAATAGAAATTTAACACAAAATTCATAAAATAATTGTCCGTCACACTTTTTGATTCTCGAAGAACCTCTCAATGTTGCCAAACTACGAAATATAATGATAAACTGACAATTCTATGTTAATTGCCAGTAGTTAAATAAAAAAAAAGTATTGAGTTTTTAATTAAATAATAAAAATCGACAGCCGAGTTGTGTAGAGTTATGAGTTTATTCAATCATTTATTTGTTTTCCATTACATTATGAGTTACATTACATACATTACTGAGCTTTAATGTAGCAACACATGTTTCAAGGTCATGTTGATAATGTGTGTGAGAGTGCGGTAATTTTTCTCATGACTATGTACCCAGTAAAATTTTTGTTCAAGCTACATATTTTAAATAAATAATTTGTTTTTCCACCCCTCTTCTCCATGTTACTTCTATTTTTTTAAAGAAAGTAAGTGTTAGGAGGTAGATACCTAACCTATATTTGTATGTGTTTCGTGGCTTCATATATTTTTAAGATGACGCTTTCATGCCTCGATGACTTAGGCAGAGAGTTAAATAAAGTAGTTACTAGAGATAACTAGAGACACACCAGGCGTTGGGAGCCGTATGGCAATTTCTAGTCACCTTGGGCAAGGCCTTACGGACAACGAGCAAACGGTAGCTTGCCGTCCAGTGAGTCCAGTTCCACGCGCGCTTCAAAGATATGCCAGCCAAACTGAAAGGAACCAGTAGGGCCAATGCCTGCTAGGGCTGCGGGGACATGCAAAAGAGTGACTGTGGCCCCAGAATGCAAACGGCAACTGAAGGACACAGGTGGGTTTTAGGTAGTCACTTTCTCTCGTCCCATCTAAGAGCGGAAGATGCCATAATTTGATGATTTCTCTCACAAAAAGTTTTTAAGATATTTTGCTAGCAGGTATACCCTTATATGGTTTGCAAGGTTTTCTTAACACCCCGCGGTATCAAACCCATTGACTAATGTGTGACCATTTCTAAATTATAAGTTAGTCTGTGTTTCCCGTTAGCTACAACCCGGGAATCTTTAAGTCCTGAGTAAATACGGTACGTTTCTTCTAGGTAAGCGCGTTCCATCGTCGACCGCATCTTCGCTCTCCATCAGGTGAGATAGCGGTCAAGCGCAAACCTATCAACAATAAAAAAAAAGGTTTTTACCCACTTTGTACCTATAACTAGATATCTATTATTTTTTATTTTCTACACAGCAAACTAGACACTAACAATAACTTTATCACACCAACAACGAACGTCTCAAAACAGACTAAGATTTACGACGCAAGAAAATATGAGTTAACTTTCATACGTCCATACGACGTAGGGTCTGACATTTGATACATTTATCACGTACGATTCAGTATAAGGGTAAGTACTGGCAACAACTCAACAACCTACGTCTTTCCAGTATACGTTGACCTGGAATTGTATTAGGTTTTCTTACTACGTCAGGTCAATTTATAAAAGAAATATGTAAGTTTATATTTCGTCTTGTGTACATGGTTACGTGACCAGAGATATGGTGCGACCTCCAGAATTGGGAAAAGCACTCGTGTTAGTACGTGACGAAGTTTCTCGTGCTTAAAATAACTTTCCTGTATCAGTAAATTAAAGGGCTTCAGGAGAAGACGTTAAGAGAAGGGTTAATTAATGTTTCTCGACTTGATGGTGTTTTTATTTTTAAACTAGTTTTTATCGCCCACATGTTGTCGAGTAAGGTTTAAGCTATAACTACCTTAGACCGTGTAACATGCCTAATTTGTAAGTAGAATCACGTCGCGTAACGTGTAGCTCTACAAGTCTAGTTTCCATATAGGTAAAATGTATGGAGACGTGTGAGCAGTGTAGTTCTATATTAAAAGTAGAACTACTCTAAGCTTAAAGCCAGAAATACATTAGACCGACGCACACTTGTAACACGCCTGATTTGTACATAGAGCTGCACTTAATCCACGTCACGCGACGTCGTTCTACGTACAAATACGTGTGCGTCGGTCTAATGTAGTTCTAGCTTTATAGTTCAGCGGCGGGTTAAAATTTTATGCAGTGAATAAGAATTTGAAATAGCATAATTATATATTGTGCGGCCCATATCTGCCGAATGCCAAGCATGCGAATGAACTGGGCAAAAAATTAACAGATTGGGCCAAACATCAGAAACTAGCGTCGCGGCAGGCCTAAAAAGAGATGACGACGACACGAATTCACAGAAAAAAGTGCTACGGTCTTCCCGTCTAATTGTAATTTAGGTGTCTCACCATCAACGATTGCATCACTACTTACCGTCAGGTAGGATCGCAGTCAAGCACTAATTTATATCAAACTAGCTGTGCCCGCGACTTCGTTCGCGTGGACTACAGGATTTTGAATTTATTTTTTCTAAAATAAAAGTTGCCTATGTTACTTCTTATTACATCAGCTACCTGCCAAAAAAAAATCACGTCAAAATCGGTCCAGCCAATTCAGAGATTAGCCCTGAGAAACAGACAGACAGACAGACAAAAATTGTAAAAAAAATGTTATTTTGGTGTATGTACCATAAATATATTCAAATGCATGTAGTAAAAAGCAGTTATTTCAATATTACAAACACACAATCCAATTTTATTTATATGTATAGATAAAAAAAAAAGTGGAAAGAAGAGAGGATGCTTCGGACCTGATCTACTGGGAGAAGTCTATTTCTTCATTTCCGATATTTATTGGCTGAGATAAACAGTGACGGGAAACTGAGCTCTCACCTCTCTCTTGCCTTTATTTACACGATTGAGTGGAGATTATGCGTACAGCTAAGTGGAATTTCCTGGCGGAGTCTGTGTTTCCTCATATCTACAATCTTTAAGTCAAGAGTGAATAGGTCTTCTAGGCAAGCGTGCTCCATCGCCGGCCTCATCATAGCTTAACATCAGGTGAGGTCAAACGCGAGCCTATCAATAAATAAAAAAGATTTGCAATAGTAAACATAGGTACTCGGAAGAAGGAAAGGAAGGAACGAGTAAGAGCTGATAACTGTGGAATGCCGTCCTATCCCTCAAGCATCTCAGGATAAGTTACCTCCTTGTCATTACGTCACTAAAGTGCTAGCGACCGCTTTTGGGGCTAATTAATTGAGTGTACAGGCACTTAATTTTATAGCCGTGTATTTTAACAGTGGTATGCTCCTACTCAGGCAGGGGGAAATATTACTTCCATAGAATTAGGTAATAAATGCACTAAACTACTTGAACCCATAACCTTATATTTTGTCTCCATATCCAGAAATAAAACAGTGATGGCCGAGTGGTAACAACCTTGACTAACGAGTTGTAGGTCGCGGGTTCAAACCCAGCCAGGCACATTATTTTGTGTAACTTTTAATTTTTATTTTCATCACTGAGAGACAAGGGCAGGAAGAAGAAAGACTACTGCTCTCATAACGGTAGAGGAAAACATTGTGAGGAAACCGGCATGTCCTAGAACCAAAAATTCGAAGACTTGTGACATTCGCCAACCGGTTACCGCCCGTTCCCTCTCCTAGAGAAGAGGCCTGAGTCCCAGCAGTGGGAACATTATAAGGCTGATTATGCTATCCAAAATTCCAAAAACAGTCCAGCAACAACCGGGGTTTGTCCTTCTGTGTACTTACATAGTGCAAGGGAAAACCCTGGTTGGTCTCATTTTTCTTTTTAAAGTGTCTAACAAGGCCTCTGTGAGTTGGATTGACGTTGTTTTGCCCATATACGTTATGAAAGAAAAGAATAGTGGCTATGGTTGGAAGGTAACAAATAGTCTACGAACTATTTCTAAAACCTATCAAACTAAATATGCACAAAAATAACACATATTGTTTATGGCCTGTTGGTCTAGTGGTTAGTGACCCTGACTGCTATGCCGGAGGTCGTAGGTTCGATTCCCACCCAGGGCAAATATTTGTGTGATGAGCATAATCATTTGTTCTGTGTCTGGGTGTAATTTATCAATAATATGTATGTATTTAGAAATATATAAGTATGTTTATCAGTTGTCTAGTACCCATAACACAAGCTCTGCTTAGCTTGGGACTAGACGGCGTTGTGTGATAGTTGTGGAATATTATTATTATTATTCGTTAGAAAAAATTCCATAAAATAATAATTATAATTTTATTTATAAAAAACTGTCAAATTCGCATTTGTTGCCATATGTCACCGTGGGTCTATCTAGTTGTCACATACTTTCATAGGGTCCTCGAACAATAACCACAAAGTGAAATTACTGGATATTTTATTTTCATTAGAAAACGGCGCGTCCGTACCAGCCTTTTCTCGAAATAGTTACCTGAACTATGTCGAGAAAAGCATTCTGTATATGACTTGTAAGAATCCCTTAATAAGAAATTACTATGACTATGACTATTAAAATGATCTTAAGTCAAAATTCGAACAAACACGTCTGCTTAGTGCGAGCTCCTATAATAGAATATCTACACATCCAACAGTCGCGTCCTAGCTGACTCGTGGTGAGACGTCACGCTATCGTACGGTAGTGGGATTCGATGTCAACCAACATATAATTACTAGCTTTTCCGCGACTTCGCGGATGAATATCAGTTATTGCGGACGCGGAGACAAAGTCGTAGTCGGATTAAAAATAGTCCACATCCTTTCTTGGGGTTCAAGCTACGTATTCCGTAACTTTCATCGAAGTTTGACTGGCCTGTAGGTCTAGTAGTAAGTGCTACCCTGACTGCTATACCGGAGGTCGTGGGTTCGATTCCTACTCAGGACAAGTGTTTGTGTGATGAGCATAATCATTTGTTCTGTGTCTGGGTGTAATTTATCTATAATATGTATGTATTTAGAAATATATAAGTATATTTATCAATTCTCTAGTACCCATAACACAAGCTCTGCTTAGCTTGGGACTAGACAGCGTTGTGTAGTAGTTGTGGATTATTATTATTAAGTCGGTTCGGTCGTTTAACCGCGAGTTGAGTTGATGCAAGCTATTATAGTCTGTCTTAAAATTCAAACGACTTGGGTATTTTGTATAATATTTAATCATTTAAAAAATACTTATATTAGATAGTTTTTACAAGGTTTTTCTATTAGTAAACTGCGATCAACATGTCTTTGATAATTAAACCAGTGTTGGTTACATAAGATTAAATTTTGCCCTAATAATTCAAGTCAAGTTTTTAGACAGACTCTACCACAAAATCCTGGTGATGGTCACGGGTTATTTTTTTAAGTTGGCAATTTTCCAATGACTTCTCCTAGACCGGGTGGAAACTGATTGATTAAAACCACACTTAAGTTCTTTCTTTGTTTTGTGTGTTGGGACCCTGGTTGCGCTTTCGGAAGTCAACCCATTGATTTATTTTTAATGCAGTTCATCTTGGAAAATGTTCTGCAAATGTTGGTATAAACTTTATAATCATAAAGCTCTATGTCATTACGAGTCGCGACAAGACGTTTCCTCACTCGTATCATCCGTTGCTGTGTCACTATCCGATGTGTGTGACGAGACACAACGAGGGCTAAATTGAATTACATAATACACCGTTAAATTTTAATCGTTTTAATCCCATAGAGGGTCGATCCGGTACATGAAACACTATCGATTTGTAAAGATAAAATTAAAAAATAAAGTACCTTTTTTTCAAAAGTCGTATTTATTTACGCATGTACGAAATTAATTTCTTTAAGAAAACGTCAGCTGAGCGAGTTAAATGACGTTTAGGTAATAGTCGGCGTTGCGTACAAACTACAAAAGTCCGACATACAACTCGTACCAAGGTAGGTACGAGTTGTATGTCGGACTTTGAGTAAGTCTTGAAAATTCAGTCTTGATCCATCGATGATCAAAAAGGGCAAAAGAAACTCGTAGCGCGTTGAAATCATCCCTGTAGACCCAAGCTACGCATGGCTACGCCGTAGTAAGTTTGCTACGGTTGCTACGAGCTACGCCGGTTGTCGTAGACAGCAGGCGCGTAGCATTTTAAATGTAGATTTTTATTGTTCTTTTTAAATAGAGGTTAGTTTTTTATTGTTTTTTGTTTTGTTTTTTTTTATTGTTTTTTTTTTATCTTACTATTTGTAGATGAAATAATGTCAGCTTGGTTTAATGACAATTGTCTTGGCCCGACCTGAGAATAGAACCTAGGTTCTCGCTATCGTTTATAAGGTGGTAAACTTTTATTGTGCAGTCCACTAAATACCGTTTAGTTTTAGAGTACCTATGTCGTCATCAACATGCATCAAAAAAAAAAAAGACTGTGAGTCTTTAACGTATTCAAATTGTTGGAGATTTAGCTTTGCTATTTTTATCCGTTTTATCCGTAATTGTGAGAATTCTTCCTTCATTGTAAGCACAAGAAATTTCTATCTATAAAAGTTGGTTGTACTTCTAACACTCATTTTCGTAAGACTAACAAAAAGCGACTTACGAATTCATTAAAAACGATATCCCCTCTAACTTGCACAAATCCAGCTAAACATTTTTTTCTCTATTATCTGTAAAGAGGTTGTTTACGTTTACCCGGCTTTTAAATCCGCACGATGTCCATTGCAATTCATGTCAAGCGACGTGAATAAAAGCTGACAATATCTCAGAGAACTTTAGCCGACGTTCATTGGAATGCTCCGCAACGCGTACCGTATCTATACGAGAGAATAATCTCGTTTTCTGCGGCTTTTAACGAAAGCCCGATACGGAGTCGCAGAGCAAAACAAATAGCGGGTAGCTGTGCACATGCGCCGCGCGCGCCACGCACGCGCCCCGCGCCGCGGCAGTCGCGCGCCGCCCGTCGCCGCGCCCGCACGTGCGAAAACAGACTCGCGCTCTCACCACGCGCTAAATGGCGCCCAAACCGGGACCTCGCTCACGCGGGTAAGTCCGTTACATAATCAAATTATCACACCAAAAAAATAATATTCGTCCTTGAGATGACAAGTGGTCCATGACGCAGCATCCGTGAGGATCTCCGAGGGCGTGGTAGGGCATCGACTGGGGAGGGGGCACGGAGTCGGCGTGTTGGCGATAGCGCGCCGCCTGATAAGGTTGCAGCCCTCCCACTGTCAACAAACCCTTACATTATATAAAACATTGGACACTTATAAATGAGCGTAAAAACGAGTGGTAGCGGAGAGTCATCTCGAAGACGTGTATCTATTGATTTTCGCTTCGCGTTTCGGAGACTCTGCGGCTGTTGCCTGAGACACAATTAGATATATTGTCGCAGCCTCTTTAGCATTCAGCTGCGGAACTGTCGCTCCGCCACTGAATCAGGGGTTCCCGAGAGCTAGTACTGAGATACACGCGCCACTCGATACTCATTACTCTTGTTGACATGTGGTGACTTTGCGGTTAGGCCCTGCTTAATTCTGTCATGTGCGAATTGACTGTAAAGTACCTACCTACCATTTATGTTTCTTAAGTTATCCTTGTTTTAGTCTCAAGTCATGTATACAGTTGGTAAGATAAATTAGCTTGCTTTAGTAGGACGATGTAAGTAGTGGGCCTTGAGCATTTGTCGTAGTATTTATTATTCTTTAGAATGCCTATATACTTTAACTGCCTGTTATATAGTAGGTATAGTTTCGTAGATATTTTTCGCAAAATGGATAGTTAAAATGGCTTGACCGAGTCGGCATGAATAATGTGCGGTTTTGGTTAGTTTCGGGTGCCAAATTAAAATACGAAAGGGGAAACCTCAATAGGATTAATATTTAAAAGTCCTTATTAGGTTACACACCGTATACTCGTATTTAGGTAGGAACTATGTTCTACTTGCAACTTGATGTGGTTAATCGGAAGTTTTAGTTGTAGGAACCTGTTTCTCAAACCCGAATTTACTGATTCCAAATGTAGCAAGTAAAATTCAGTCCATTTAGAAAATGCAGGGTGCAGGCATGGTGATTACTCTGGTT
The DNA here is from genome assembly GCA_929112965.1 of Mythimna albipuncta. Lineage (NCBI taxonomy): Eukaryota > Metazoa > Arthropoda > Insecta > Lepidoptera > Noctuidae > Mythimna > Mythimna albipuncta. The sequence continues at coordinate 19,743,509 of OV815969.1, forward strand.
CCTTCTTCATGATCTTAGTCCTGTAGTGTTACACTAAAGAAATATGATTATTAATGTATTCTGATTCTTTTACTGTATTTATAATTCTATGAACCTGAGAGACTTCAGATTAGAGAGATTAGAGACAAAAACTAAATTTTCTCAAAATCAGCTGTGTGGGCTGCTTATTACTTATCCGTAGTCAATTAAAAAATATATAAGTAAACCATTTAAAGTTGATATACTGTTCTTTAAGATACATATGTGGTTTGGAGAATAGCGCTCTCATTTATGTGGAAAAGTCACTCCCGTATTTATTATCTTTTTAATTATTAATTATCTTTTTGCATAATAAATAATTACTTAATTTTACTAAGAAGACAACTGATAAGCTGTCTAGAATATTTATTGTACTAATTGTTGTATAGTTAAACAAAAAGTCTGTCTAAACTGTCACACAAAATTAGTACATATTTATACACCTTTAATTCAACCACAGCTTGCTCTACATTTGTATAATAATATCGTTGTGTGAGTTTCTTTCCTTTTCAACATCCAATATAAGTACTTTCAAAGTACACCTAATCTTAAAGTAATTAATTAAAAAAAAACAAACTTTTGAACCAAAAAAGAATCTCAATAATAAATGGAACATCACAAAGTGCCAGACTCAAATTCAAATTTGAAAACAATTCCAGAATGTTTTGGTTTCATAAAGAAATTCTTGGAATTGTTCGCTTGAAGTTATGTCTGATATTCGGGACGCGACGACTTGTCTAGAGAAGTCGACGAAGCTATGTCGAAGGTATCACATGCTTTAAGGTAGCTAAGCTTAGAGAAGGAATTCCGAACGTCTAGCGTAGTGCAATGTTGTATAATCTACAAAGGCATTTTGAACTATCAGTATTCTGTATTACTTACACGTATTTCTTGTATATAATATATTATGTGTATGAGGAAAACTAAGCGTGTAAGAATGTTTAGTTATATTGCGATACTACACTATGTTTGGGAGAAGATACTGAGTCCTGTAACCGAGGTGTTTCCATCTAGCGCAGCTAACTTTGCTGTACGCTTTTTATCAATAAATTATCTTACGTGGTTTATTCATCAATTCTCATAAAAATCTACATGTTCCTTTTTTGAAAAATGAAAACTGTATTTTTTTTTTAAAGAGTCCTCTTTTGTTTCTTACTCTGCTATATAACGTCTTATCTATTCATCTGCATCAAAATCCATTTCATGTAATGTACCCGGCTCTGCGCTATTTTTATCGATTAAATTAAATTACAATTAATTTTATAAGCTTGTATAATATCTGTTAAATCACAGTGTGTGTATGAGTGTATGTTTATTGAGAGAGTATATGAATCTTGGTTCACTAGTTTTTATACATTTGCCTGCTGAAATCTTCCCGTTCGATTATAATTTAGAGTAGCAGATCTGAGCTCATAACCACTATAAGGAGCCAAGGAATGCGATTGCTGTGGCCAAAATCGGCTAGATGGCATTATCATCATCAGGTATTTTCAGGCTAGACTGAATAGGCTCTTAATTTAAAATAACTAGTACGCTTCACCGACGTCATCAAAGGGCTATGCTTGGGGTTTCCTTGCGTAATCGAATCAAAAATGAATATATCCGCAGAAGAACTAAAGTTGCAGAGATAGCACGAAGAATTGCCAAACTTAACGCAGCTCGCAGAACAGATGGCCATGTCGAAAGGTTCTGGTGTGGAAGACGCAACGTTGGAAGACCTCCTACAAGGTGGATCGATGACCTGGTGAAGGTTGCGGGAAACCGATGGATGCGAGACGCACAGGAACGTTCGTTGTGGCGTCGCTTGGGGGAGACCTATGTCCAACAGTGGACGTATATTGGCTGAAATGATAAGTGCGCTTCTCCATCAATGATTGCATCACTACTTACCATCAGGTAGGATCGCAGTCAAGCACTAGTTTATGTTATTTAAAAAAAATCATATCCTAGAGACAGCACATAGAATACTTATTTTTTATCCCGGAAGTATATTTTCTTGAGATAGATTTCTACAATCATGCGGGCGAAGCTGCTGACAGCAGCTAGATGTGTTTAAGTCAAAGCAAATGTTAGAAAGAAAGAAAGAAAAAAAGGAAAAAAAAAATATTTATTTTGGCGCACAAATCATTGTAGACAATAAAAACTTAACAAATAAAAATACATAAATTAATAATGCAATATATTCTCAACAACAACAAGAAACAACAACTCACAAAAATCCACTACACATTTTCTCAAACTCCCAAGAGAAAAAGCGTACCAAAAATATAGCGTCCTGTTCAATATATCCCAATAGTCCCAAAGGTTAATCACTGAATAGATATCCGTGGCTCTGTGTGCCCACAGTATGGCCAAGTTATCAAGGCCGGTCCCGCGAGTACACTAGGCGGCGATTTCTTCTCCATTTATATGATAATTGGCGGGCGACGCCGGGGAGCGGGCCATGTCTCCGGATATTAAATGGACTGGCGCTCGAGCCGACGGCATTGGCTGAGATATCTAAGGAATGCTGTTACCTTCTTTAGTATTGTTTATTGGAGTTGATTGCGGTGATACGAATCGTTTGGTTCCTTTTTATAGGTTTTCAGTAAATGTTTTTCGTTAGTGTAGTAAAGTTTTTGGATTGAGTTAGTAATTTTTGTAACGCATGAAATATATCTAATTAGAAACTGCTACAAAATGCAAATTCGCATAACTTAAAAGAAATTAAAGAATTAATCACATATAATTATTATTTTTCTTTTGGATTGGGAAAACATCAAATTACTTCTCCCGCTCTGGAAGCAGCGAGAGGGAGTGTCGATTAAAACCACCAGTTTTACAGTATAACATTGTGACTGCTATCCGAGACAGCGTTAGCTTCGTTTATGTATATGATAGTATAATTTTCCACAACTATCACACAACGCCGTCTAGTGTCAAGATAAACATCCAAAAAATTCAACTATCTGCGCCTCTCCCAGACCCATACAAACAACGAAAAACTTCCATCTCTCCCGCTGCCCCACGCAGAACTGCTTTTGCTAAGCATCAGTTTGCTATCACACCTTAAGCTGTAAGTTGTATAATACTGAAAATAAAAGACTGGACATAGGTAGACTCACGCGTTTAGAGGCCAAAAAGAAGCTAACACAGTGGCTCCAAACAGTGGACTATTATGCCATAGAAGGTCTACTAACCTTCATTGTATAGGCCTGGAAGCCAACAATAATAATTTCATGGTGCGCATTTAAACGTACTCCCATACACACACAAAATTCACCCACACACACGATATACACTCACATATCTGCACAACACCACACTACACCTACCAAATACACAATTCTATTACCACTTGTTTTTTCTTGTTTTGTTTCATGTTATTCTTTACCTATATTTTTGGTTATTATGTCTTGTTAGCCAAAACAAGTGCCAATGTAGTGATACTCTCTAAATATGTACTTCCTAGCTGAACTTCATGGCTGAACGATGGACCACCATAATACAGGCCTCGGCCTAGTTTGGTGGTTATCATCAGATGTACTGTGAAACATTGTACTTGTTAAATGTGACTCTTTAACCACAACATGTAAATTGTGTCAAACGTTTTTTTTTTATTTATTTATTAAACAGAGCTTGTGTTATGAAACTGATAAATATACTTGTATATTTCTAAATACATATATTATGGATAAATTACACCCGGACACAGAACAAATGATCAATGTGTGCTGATCGCACAAACATTTGTTCGGGGTGGGTATCGAACCCATGACCTCCGGCAGTCAGGGCCACTAACCACTAGACCAACAGGCTTGTCCTATAATTTTGAACTTACATGTGTTTATTACTAGTAACTACGAATAGAAGGTATTTTCCACGAGTGTATCATTTGCGTGTGTACTTCCAAAGCCTGTCACTTACTCATGCAATGACATCTGGCTTGGTACAGTTTTTGCTGGCATAAATCACTGCATATTTTTACCTCTGATAGCTATAAGAGTGCTGTATCTACCGACGTCAAACTAAGTAAAATTTGCTAAGAAGCAAAAGGGCTGTTCCATTAATACGAAGTCAGTAAATCTCCCAAAAGTTCACGGAAAATCGAAAGGTTCTCCCTTAATTGCTTTCCTAACGTTCCTTCAACCGTCTCCTGATCGTCGAAACTCAAAGACACCCGTTCATATTACTTTTAGATTAATCCTGACGTTTTCAAATATTACAAACGCGTTGTTCATAACTGGAAAATTATCCTCGATTGGAAAATACCGGATGACACATCTCAGTTTTTTATCTCGAGTCTCCGAGGAGTTAGAACGTAGTGTGTGCTTGTACCTGAGAAATCGTTCCTTATTAATGAATGTTGATATTTTCTTTCTTCTCCATAATTGGGTACCCCCCTACTCCTATATAGCATAATCATAGCAACCCTATAAAGTTCCTACTGCTGCGACTTGGACCTCCTCTCTAGGAAAAGAAATGGGCCGTAATCCACCACGCAGGCCCAGTGCGGTTTGGTAGATAACACATGTTTTTAAATTTTTGGTTCTAGAACCTTGCCGGTTTCCATATGATGTTTTTTGATTTACCGTTTTGAGAGATGCAGTGATGAAATTAACTAATTAAAAAATAAAAGCCTCGTTTTGACATTTGAGAAAGATCCTAAAATGTAACTTGGAACGAAACTGAAAGAAACAATAAAATAATAATAATTAGGGGGCGGTGTAGTTGTAGCTATTTTAGTAGTAGCGACACTACACCGGACAAGCTGCTAAGTAGTCAAAATACAAATGTCAAAATGGGCCTTTAATTTTTTTGTAAATTTGTTTTGAACCCGCAAACTACAACTTGTAAGACAGCGCCATCACCACTGAGCCACTACAGCTCTTATACCAGGTTTAATTTCTCTCGGAACATTTAATTTACAAGCAGACTCGTTTAAGGATGTTCATGTTTCATCAATTAATAAACTCCTTGTTGCAACTCCATTGATGTTTATAGGCTTTTATGTTTGTTCTCTTACACCATGTTGGCTTCATCGTGCTGTTTATGTCCTTATACGGTACCTTCGGTCGTATCCAGCCCCCCCTCCCCATAAAATGATGGTGAATAGTAAACACTAGCTTTTGCCCGCGGCTTTATCACTCAGGGCACTCAGGAATAAAGCAGCTTTTTATTGGTGAAAGAGTTTTAGCAATTGGACCAGTATTTTCAGAGATTACGTCCTGCAAACAAAAAAAACAAACTTTACCCCTTTATAATATTAGTGTAGCTTCTTCGTCTTCAACCTGGTTAAGCCGTGTTGATTGACCACCTCAGATGGCTTTGAAACCGCTGTTTTATCCATTCATCATCTTCCTGTCTTTGTGGGCACAAGCCGTTTTATTCTTCCATTTTATCTTGTCAGTGGTCACCAGTGCTGTAACTAGGGCGGTGCCAGCGGTACCCAGTCACAGGGCGCAGTCCCTGGAGGGAAAATATATAATAGTCCTCTTTTTTCGCATTGTACTTTTTTCTAGGGGCGCAGTTAGAGAAGCTCGCACCGGGCGTTAAAATTGCTAGTTACGCCACTGGTGGTCACTGGCTTTCTTTTCTTTCATATCATTCTTCATAATCTATCCATAATTTTGGCATCCATCTCCTGCTCGATCTAACGACGTGTCTATTATAAAGATGTTTAAACCTAAACTGTTTGAATCATAATGAGTGAGATGGAGTAATTCATTAAACCCCAAGCGAACGCCGGCGTTCGCGCACCTATTGTCTTTCTATTGTGTCTGTAATTTCCACGATTAATAAAAAAAATAGTTTAAATAGACTACATTTACCAGTAGAAAAGTATACCAAGTTATTACCAAGGTAATACTATCTCGTAGTTGTCTGGCATTTTCGCTGAACTGGAACTTTTTGGCGTAAATGCAATGTAAGTTTTTTTTTTTATCTTAAGTTTCAACATGTTTTCTTTTCTACATTGTTTGTGGGCCAAAATAAATATTATTCTTTTTTCTTTGATATCTACAGTCAATTCAAGTAGCAGATTGTCTGTATTAAAACTAAGTCTAAAGTCAAAGTCAAAGCATTTATTTCAAATAGACCATTTGCAGGCACTTTTGAATAATCAAATGTCGGTCAGTCCAAGAAAAGTGAAGTTAAATTGCATGTTCCAAAGCGTGGATCTCTATGGAGAAGAACGTGCAAGAAACTCCATGGACACTCTTTAAAATCTTTTGGAAGCTAAATAAACCACGATTATGTTAAGTTAAACTCGTACATGCTCGTACATAGAGCTGTTTATAGCCTTTCGTATGGTGTGTACCGCCCAAGAAGCAGCGATAAGGGGCGCCACATTTCACGGGGCTCATGAATTACAAGCGCAACGTGATTTCACTACGATAAAGTGGCGGCCATAGCTCAGCTTTTCAAGTCATGTCAGATGCGACACACGTCTCTTGTTTCATAGTATTCTGCCTACGTGTCCGGTTTAAAAAACACAAGTCCTATTTTTTCCTTTCTAAGACCAACAAATATAAGTAAATGTAAAAAACTGAACTCTGTATGTACGCAATATATCTTTCGTAAACCATTCGAAGAATTTTTTGTTAAAATGTTTCAAAGAGCAAACAATGAGTGAGTTGAATTCCTTGATTCAGCTCTGCTTAGTTTGAGACTAGATGGCGTGTTGTGTGAAAGTTTAAGAATAAAAAAAAAATATCCTTTAATGTTATTTACACAGAAACTGTGGAGATTGTAAAGACATGTACTATATTATTCATGTTAACACATACGTCTATATGCAAACGCGTTTGTTTACTCGCATAAATTGCAAAGAATTATTTGAAATTTTAATAACACGGGCGTTGGTCGGACATTTTGGAGCGTAACCGACGGGGAGTGCAAGCTAAAATTTTAAACACAACACGAAGATTAGATACCGGGGGAAATTGCAGTTGTAAATTGTATCCGAAAGGCCTTGAGTTTACACGGTGTAATGAGGACGGACTCGCGTAGTTTTTGGCGCAGTCCCACAGATATTATCGAACTGGATCTTAGATATTTGGAAACGTTTCACTATTATAAGTTATTTTATAGTTTTTAAAGTGATTGGGTTTTTGATGTTATATGCCACGCTATTTTTGCTTTCCTTCGGATGGAAATGGGCGTCTTGCCTTATAAGACAAAAAAAAAAGGAATAGACAAAATTTGTGGCCGAATGGTACCTTAGAGAAGGCAAAAGGTAGAGAGGACGGAGGTCGGACGGTGACGTAAAGGCGGAAGCAAGGCCAATGAGGAAAAGGAAAATCCATGACCGGGAACTGTGGAAGAATATCTGGGGCTGGTCTAGATATGCTAAGGCAAAACAATCTTTTAAATCAAAAGTCAAAAAATATTTTTTAATTTTTTTTTTATGAACTGAACTATGTATTCGATTTTTAATAAAGGTTATTATTATAAACTGATTTGGCAGATGGATTAGGAAGCGATATTTAATAATATATAAACATTCTACAGAATTGTGTGTTTTGATGTATATAAGTTGTGTGGTAGGTATATAATGGGTCAGCCATTGAATAAAACCAAAATAAGAAATGAAAATAAACACTGTGCGTGTTACTTTAAAACAGAAAATATGTTAAAATTACCAAGTTTATAGCCACGTTTTAAGATTATTACCAAGAAAATACTGCAATATCCCGTAAAAATATCCTCTGCAACCAACCTTAAGCGACGAAGCAAAATATTTCAAGGAAACGAACTGCGAATGGTCCCATATATCAAGTCGGGTTGCACACGTTGTAATATAGATAAACCACGATCACACTTAGTGCGCCGTGTGCTGGTGTGCGGTAGATATAGGATCACCCCATAGTTTCCCATGAGTCTCGTAAACCGGAGAAAAGGATTATAGTATGGGTAGGTGGGGAGTTTAATGTGGCAGTAGTCCGTGTGTTGCTGAAAAGTTGTACAGTCTAAATATGACGACCACAACAGTGTTGTTGAAGTATTGAGATTGATCTTTTATAGGTATAGCTTACATAGTTTGTAAACTACCGACTGTTTGCTGTTTCTCGGAGTCGTACTGTCGCCCGAGCCCAGTCTCCTATCCCTCGTGCAATCTCCACGCTCAACGCTCTCTTGGATGCCAAACCTGACTGTGACGTGTTCGCGGATGAATGGAAGAATTGTCTTTTTGGAGTTTTGTGATAGTGTAGTTATTATTTTGTATTGTTACTTGATAATTTTTTAAATATATTATGTCTTTAACTAATGTAATTGGCCTTTTGGCAGTGTTATGTTAAAGTAAATAAATAAATAGTTTATGCCAGTGGGGAGTGTGAAATATAGGTTGCTCTATAAAAACTTTAAACCCCTGTTTCATCCCTTAGAGTGTTTTCAATTCGTGCGGCTTTGATCACGCATGCGGGATTGCTCCGCACGCGTAACCCCCGCAAATGTCCATGACATACAAGCATAATAATAATGCGTGGAAAACGCACGCGGATCGCGTTTTTTTCAATTTTGACATTTCTGCACGCGGGCCAAACCCGCATGCGTGATGAAATCCGCACGATATTAAAAACACCCTTAGCGGCTGAACTTTCGAAAGTCTTTTCTTATTTTTTACACATCATAAAAAGCACCTATATGCAAATTTCACTTTCTAGGTCCAAGGATTTGGGCTGGGCTTTGATGAGTTAGTAAATAAGTCAGGACATACCGGGTTACCATGACGTTTAAAGTAAGATTGTTTCATTCTTATTCTAGTGAAAGTAAGAGACAGAGCTATACGGGTTGTCTAGCGCCATCTCTTACCCACTCTAAAATAAGATGAAATGCAATCTTACTTTAAACGTCATGATCTAGGATTATTATAGTCTTTTATACATACAGATTATTTAAAAGTGATACTGACATCAACAGTTTTTGAATCCATTTATAAATTGCATAGCAAAATACCGTTTACAATTTTCCAGCAATTTTCAAAACGATTGGGGGAGGAAATTAGGGCATTTTTAATTTAAAAAGAAATATTCAAATCGGTTTAACCGATCCTCAGTGATGCGCTTATTCTACCAGCGAATAGCATTTAATTTTTATGAAGACCTTTTTTTTGTTAATGACTCAAAGACATTGCTGATATCGCAAGATTGACGGGGCTAATGCCTGTGGATTGTTCGAAAGAGGTTTATGTATAGTATGTTTGCTATAAACTGATTTGATTTGATTTTGATTTGGAGAGTTACCGTGGCCCTCGTAAATGGCATCTGAAGGAACACTGTGGGTATTAGTCTGTTCTAAAATTTCAGAAGAGAAAGAAGAGAGAACATTCTAATACTCTCCTCTCGCTTTATATACCTAGTGCTTCATATAGAATGGGATGAAGTCTTTCATGTCTTTCTACGTTAAAAAAGGTTTTCAGGATTATGTAGAGTATAGTCTTGCTGCATATCTGTGTTTTCGCAAAACAGATGGCCAAAAAGTTCTGGAGTGGCGACCGCGTACCAGAAGACGCAGCGTTGGAAGGCCTTCTACAAGGTGGACTGATAGCCTGGTGAAGGTTGCGAGAATCCGATTGATGCGAGACGCACAGGATCGTTAATTGTGGCGACACTTGGGGAGGCCTATGTTCAACAGTGTGTCGGCTGAAATCATGATGATGATATCTATATTATCTTAGTCTAGTGGAAGAAGCATCGCGATGGCTGAAGTAAATGCATAATGCTTATAAACTAATTAAACCTGTAGGTACAGAACCGATAGAAAGTTTCACCATATAGCTAGGCACAAGCTATTCTTGTATTCCGTGTTTTGTACTGAAAATGGGGCTAGAGGGTAATTGAACTAAATAGAGGTTCGATCTATTCTGCAAGCCGCCAGTGCATATTATTTATTCAGATTACAGAGACTAGGGCTTTCAAATACCGGATTTTTTCAATACCGGTATCAATACCGGTATTAGAATATTCAATACCGTGATCACGTAATCACGGTATTAAACTCAAGTTTTATTTTTATTTTTTATATTAGTGTTTGACTGTAATACCTTCTTATAAGAACTTTAATTAGGACATTAATAAAGCAATTTAAATACGTATTTTTGTTTTCGAATCCGTCTTTATTCTCTCTTAACCGTTCTAATAAGGTTCTAGTAAGCATGGCGCTGCCGTACCTATTGTTTACCGGCGATTAGCAAATAAGGTAGGTTAAAACCATAGATCTCCCTAAGGTTTTGGCTTACTTGACGCGAGTGCATACGTTCGATACGTATCGAACGTATGCACTGCCATCGGAAGCTAGTGATTAAAAATATGGCAGCTTAAAACCATCAAGCTGCGTAAGGTTTAGGCTTATTTGACGCTGTAACTTGTTTACGACAATTCTAATAAGGTTAAAACGCAGTTTTAATAAGGTTCAAGTAAGCAAAGCGCTGCCGTACCTATTGTTTACTGGCTGATACATTCGATACGTACCTATACTGCCCTTAATAGTCAGCAAGCATCAAGACTCGTGTCTTTCTTATTAATATAAGAATATTTCCCATGTATTTATTGTACCAAACTACCAATTAAATGTATAATTTTGAATTGTTACTTTGTACACGTGGTAGTTAATAAGTACTAATTAGGCAAAATTAATAATAATTGAAGTTAGAAAACAAAGCTACATTCAAACCGCTGAAATATTAAATTTTTACTATTTACTTGTAGATCTAACGTTATCCGTGATTCGTTAAAGTAAAAAAGACATTAATCAAAGTGGAAAATGTCACAAGTTTAGATGCTTCTATCTGTTGTGAATTCATGACTAAAAATACAATTGCGAGATCCGTTGAGAATTGAGACAAACTATAGGTGTACCATGTTGCTTGTCAAGATCACAAACTTATCAAAAATACACAATGATCAAGTTCACATGCACATGGTACCCGGGCGCTTTTGAAATACTGACTAACAAAACAATAACATCGTAAAGAGCCTATTACACTACGCGTTTTTCAGACCGCTTTAGTCTGTGGTTCTGATAAATGATAAATGATCTTTATTTTGCAAGTAGGTTTTATAAAAACCCTTTTACACGTCATTTTTTTTTTCTCGTTATTAAAACTTGATGAAGCCGGTGTTTCCTAGCTGACTATCCTGAGAAGAAACACCGAAACAAACTCAGGGGTCAAAGTCTCTTTTAAAGTCCATACAGCAAAACATGTAGTGGTCAAATCATATTATTATGAGAACCATGTAGATTAAGCCTGAGATGGTCTTTTGTAGAAAGAACCACACAGTTCTAAGTGGACCTGTCCAGTCAGTGCAAGCATTTGTCAGTATGCGTGTAGCTCAACTCAGGACTACTAAGGAGCTCAACGATTTGACGAAAAATGCCAAAGAAAGTGATAACATTTGGGTAGACTGCATCAAATACTCAAAACTGCCAGACATCATGTGAAAATAAAAGAAAAGAAAAGAGTAATCCACATAGTTCTTACATTCACAATAATATTTACAATTTACAAAAGTGTAAATACTGCAAATTGTAAGAAAAAAGTATCGCATAGCGTAACAGGGGTCAGACTGTCTTGTGCTGAATAACGCGCAGTGTAATAGGCCCTTTAGGCTCGCTCGACTCAGAAACAGGTCTAGGTCTAGGCTGGAGATAAGAGTTGGCGCTTAATACTAGTGTCAGAATAATATTACATCGTAATTTATATTAATAATACAATTTCTTGCTATTTATTACAACAAAACGCAATAATTTACAATATGGATTGTAATACCGTAATCACGGTATTGACGAGTCAATACCGTGATTGAAAAAATACCGAAATATATCCGTGATCACGGTATTACAGGATCCCGTAATACCGGTATTGAAAGCCCTAACAGAGACGCTACCGTTTCGTTTTCTACACATTTCCGATAACATTATCTATTAAAATTTCACTATTGATCGCCAATGCAGTGCAGTAGTGTAAATGCTTATTGCTTTGATCTATTATCAAATCAGCCGAAAGAAGTCTACTGTTGGACATAGGCCTCCTCCAAGCGTCGCCACAACGACCGGTCCTGTGCGTCACGCATTCATCGGATTCCCACGACCCTGACCAGGTCATCGGTCCACCTTGTTGGAGGCCTTCCAACGCTGCGTCTTCCGGTAGTGTTCGTATTTGCGAAACCTGAAACAGGTGTCTAGTATTTTTATGTAAAGAATCTGTGTACAAAATTTTATAACTGTATCGTAAAAAATCACAAAGTTATAAACTTGTTAAGTCCGCAAAAATACATAGTCAACGGGTCATTCAAGCGACTGAAGGGTGGTTTTACGCTTGGACACAGCTGTTTGCTGGCGCCTAATGCCCGCTATGATCTGCCGTGACCTGTGCTGTACTTAGTGTCGGTGGTGTCCAACTTGTAATTTTTTTAAATATTTTTGGTAAAAAATATTTAAAAGGTTTAAAAGTATTGAAATCCATTTAATTCTAAACTATATTCAGGTTTGGCATTTACTAAATAATATGTTTTATATTTAAAAGGAGAAATTGACTGACACATCAACGCACAGCCAAAACTATTGAGACTTAGGGTGAGTTGCACCATTTAAATATAACGACAATAAAACCTTTAACAGTAGTCAAATCGTCGAATTGACCAATAGGCGGCTGTTTTACGGCTGGTTATGGTTTGGTTATCGTTATAGTTAAATGGTGCAACTCACCCTAAGAGTATGAAATTTCATGGCTGGCTATGGTTTGGTTATCGTTATAGTTAAATGGTGCAACTCACCCTAAGAGTATGAAATTTTGCACAAGGTTTTCTTTTATGACATAGACGAGCACTAGCGAGCACTAGGAGAGGATTTTGAAAAATTCACCTCCTAAGGAGATGAAACCTGGATCTAAAGTTTGTATGGAGAAACCTACTTTCAAGCGAGCGAAGCCGCTGTCAAAGGCTAGTTATTTTACTTTTCGGAGAATTTAGAGCACAGTGAACTAAAATACCATTTAAATAAAGCCAGTTACGGGTCAGTCACTAAGTTTAAAACGGCCAGTAATCCAGTACTAATGGCTTTTTCTTCATTATTCAACCCAGAGTTACCGACTTCTTGGTAACCCCTTTCTTCGGCCATATATCCTGATAGCACGTGACTGTCACGTTGTTGTTATATTTAATTTCATTATAATCATCCCCAGCTCAAGTTCGTTCACTAAAAATAAAAAATGAAATAAAATAATCCTTATTCGGAAGGAAAAGGAGGAAATTACATGTATCAAATTAACTAAAGCACAGAAACTTAAATATTAAATAAACTAAGTATTTATACTAAGATAACTTAGCAGATGCACTGTAGAAACGGGGCAACCCCAACAGCACCCTGAAACCGTTATTACAGGCACAGACTTATGGATTATGTGTCTGTGTATTTAATTTCAGTTTAGTTAAGTGTAGTGACTTGGGTGATCAATGACTCAATGGCTCTGCCATCTTACCCGACTTCTGCGAAACTCAAAAAGAGGGTTAATAAGCATAAATAAAGCATAATTGGTCTTGTAATGTTCCCATTGCTGGGACTTGGGAGAGAAAGGGCCGTAATTCACCACGTGGGCGCAGTGCGGGTAGGTGGATGTCACAAGTGTTCGAATTTTTGGTTCTAGGACATGGCGGTTTTCTCACGATACAACTTGTATGTCATCACTGGGCCATCACTGCTTATTTAACTTAGGTCTATATAAAAACAGATTTCAAAGATTTGACTGGACTTGATATAATCATAACAACATCAGCCTTTAAAGTACCTTCTGTCAGGACTCAGAGCTCCTAGGCTAGAGATGGCGAACCACTAGGGCACGCGTGCCGTGCTGTTGCAATGGGACACACCAATACAAACCACACACTCATTGGGCGTACAGCTAAGGAGTGGAATTCCTTGCCAGAATCTGTGTTTCCTGATGGCAGCCACCCGGTAATCTTTAATTCAAGTTTGAATAGGTTACTTCAAGGTAAGCGCGCTCCATCATCGACCGCATCGTCGCTTTCCATCAGGTGATATAGCGGTCAAGCGCGAACCTATCAACAATAAAAAATTAAATAAAAAAGGTAATTTAAGTGAGTCTAGATTTTTTTTAAATAAAATAATATATTTGTGCGGCACGCTTTTTTATAATAGTCAATGGCATCGTCATCTATAAAGGTTCACTATCCCTAGCTCTCTATTAGTCGGAATGTGTCGTAAGCTCATATCCCACCACTCAGTCTCAAAGTAGGATAGTAACCATGACACTATAATAATTTCACTTTCTAAAGTAACATTTTCAAAGTGGTCGTACTTTTCACTTAAATTCGTAAACTTGAGGATTATTCTTGGAGAACAAGTCGCCGAAGTTTGTAATATGAGCGTGGACTTCAGTACTGTCAGGACATCAATGGATGCGTTGGCGGAACAGCCGAAACTTGGTAACTTTTGATTTATGACGGTCTTCCATAGTGTGACGTCACTAATTCAAGGCACCTCAATGTTTGTGGTTTGTCTCAGCAGGAACTGTGATAGTGAAAAGTTATTGAAGAAATATTCTTTAGTTTTTGCGAGAGTTATCTTTTTTAACCAACCCCAAAGAAAGAGTAAATTCTAAAATCATCGGAATCACTTATTTTTATGTGTTCTACTATTACCCGACGATGCGTGGACCGATTTGGACAACTCTTTTTTCGTTTGAAATTTTATACTTTCCAAATGGCCCATGGCCAGTAGGTGAGGATATAATGATGAGATCCTGGAGAAGTTAAGGGAGCTCTTCAAATTTATTGGCACACTTGTCATTATAGGCACACTTGTCATTATAGGCACTCTTGTCATTATAGACACACTTGTCATTATAGGCACTCTTGTCATTATAGCCATACTTGTCATTATAGGCACACTTGCCATAATAGGCACACTTGTCATTATAGGCATACTTGTCGCTGCGTTATATTTTCTATAAGTATTTGACTATAGAATTTGCACACTCAATAGGTTTAACAGAGTCGTCAAACACAACTAAAAAGTGTTAGATACAATCTTCGTCGATTTCTGTATAGTTAAGTTTTTTTACATAGAAGTCTGTTTTATTTTTTGACCCTGGCATTTCTATCTGGTTTCTGGTATCATACATCTACACTAATATAATAAAGCGGTAAAGTTTTTTTTTTTTTGTAGAAGCGGAGATCTCTGGAACTACTAGTCCGATCGCTAAATTTTTTTCTCCGATAGAAATCTGTTTTATTCTTGAGTGACATACATAAGCTATATTTTATGAACGCGGGCGAAGCTGCGGCTAATACCTAACAATAGTCAACATTCCCTTATTTTTACTTGAGTCAAAGATTACAGAACAGTAAGAAAATCGCTTGAATGTCTCTGAAATTAAGAGCGAAGCCCGTTTAATCAGTCGCTTATCATCTTCGAACAAGGAAGAAGAGGAAATGGCTCCTATTATGATATTGATAGGCCCGTCTAAGGACACTTTGTGACGCGCCTTACAAGGGTTTACGGCTGTCGCAAGGTTTATAGGATTACGTGCATATAAGGACCACCCGTATCGGTATTTACATATTTATCGGTATTTACATTTTATACTAGCTTCTACCAGCCGCTTCGTCTGCGTGGAAAGTGGTTATTACGGACGCAAAGTTAGATAAAAAGTAGCCTATGTCCTTTCTTGGGTTTTAAGCTTACTTCGTAAGTCGTACCTATTTTCATCAGAATCGGTTCAATAGTTTAACCGTGAAAACGTAACAGACAGGCAGAGTTTATAATAGTAACTTTTGCCTGTGACTTAGCACACATGAATATCACTGGTTATTCTGGACACGAAGTCAAAGTCGAAGCCACATAAAATAATAATAATAATAATGTTACAGTTATAATCGTTGTAGAATTTTAGCAAGCTTAGAATTAAGTTTAGATGCGGTACTTACGCGCTTATTTTCATCGATTAAATTCGCAGTAAGTAGCACAGACTTTCCTATAACTTTTTGGTCATTAAAGATGTCTGCAGGAGACCCAAAATTAACGATATAGACCAAAGAATTACCAAACTTAAATAACGGTGAGCAGCTTAGGGTACATTGCTAGCAGAACAGGTGGTCGATGGGACTGAATAGTTCTGGAATAGCAATTGCTTACCGGAAGACGCAGCGCTGGTGTGCCTCCCACAAAGTGGATGACCTGGTGAGGGTCGCAGGAATCGATGGATGCGAGACGCTTGGTATCGGTCGTTGTACCTAAGTCTAGCATCTTTTAGTGAAATGAAATGATGAGTACAAACATAGCATTACGTAAAGATATATCAAAATTTTTGAACTATCAAATTCCGTTGCGTCATACAAAATTACGTATCTCAAGTACACTCTTCAGGTATTTAAGATAAGTCCTTTATTTATCGTCAGAGACCCTTTTATTGTTCTTCTCAAATGAAAGTCGATTTGCAATCGCGAATAGGTACCACAAATTGGTTCTCTTATCTCAACGTAAGACGGTTCGTTAACTGGGAAGGGCCGTAATATACAGGTAGAACACAATTGGGAATGGAATCCGATTCTGTTTTGTTTTTGTCCGCAAACGTTTTATAGAAAATGGCTTCAAGTGTTGTGGTTGTTCTACTATTAGGTAACACACAACAGAGCGTGCTTGTTCAAATATTTAGCGATATTTGAAAGAAAGAAAAGAGTTTATTTAGGACAAACATGACGCTTATTTTAAAAAATAAAAACCGGCCTAGAGCGTGTCGGGCCACGCTCAGCGTAGGGTTCCGTATTTACGCGTCCGTCACAATAAGTGTATCCACTTATGAGTTTAAAAAAATGCTTGCATATACGACTATACTACAAACTTAGTCCAGAAATTATTTTGTAGAACCCTTTTGTCTTTTTTGTACAAAAACTGTTCTTTTCATCAAGGTCAAAATAATTTTCCTAGAAAGTCCTTATAAAGTTCTACTTTTCAGATTTTTTTCATATTTTCTAAACTTATGGTTCAAAAGTTAGAGGGGGACACACACATTGTTTTTTCCTTTTGGAGCGATTATTTCCGAAATTATTGACATTATAAAAAAATGATTTTAGTAAACCCCTAATCGGTCGAGGACGAACAGACAGACAGACAGACATGGCGAAACTATAAGGGTTCCTAGTTGACTACGGAACCCTAAAAACAAATAAAAATAACGACTTATAAGTGGATATGCGTCACATCCGCGAAAAATGGTCATCACTCAGCAAAATGCTTGGGCTCGTGTAAGACAGAGCTACAGCGCTCATTTACAGAAAATGCAAAACCCAAAATAGCCATTGAATAAGTAATATCGGAAAAAGATAATATGTCTATAAAGTTTATATGAAGTTAGCAACGAAGCTAGTTTCTGCCAGCGACTCCGCCCACGTGAAAGTAAGTTCTTTTATACCAACTTTGGGCCCCGTTTCATCCCCTCGGGGGGTGAATATTGGAAAGTTCGCATGCCTACGTCACAATAACTGCATACCATAGCGCAATCTGTTCCACCAGTAGTTATAGCTGTGTGTCGATGATCAGTTTTTTTTTTCTCACTTTACACTTTCTCATAATATACAGTTAACATCAAATATATGAGTATAGAAAAAAAAAATAGTAACAATATATGAGGAACACCACGCTATGTCAAAAGACGGGGATTATAGACGTAGGAAACAAAGCTGCCAGGCTAAAATGGGATTGAGCGGGTCACATCAGCCGCATGGACCGCATGCACATGCATTGCCCAACAGCCATACTGTTGGGCAAGAGTCTCCACAAAGTGGGTTCCCGAAGATGGACGACGTTATCGAGGTCCACCTGGGAAGAGGTGGCGAGACGACCTAGATGCCTACCGCAAGGGCTGATTCGAGGTGGCTCAAGATAAGAATGCCTGGAACAAGTTGGGGGAGGCCTTTGCGCAGCCGTGTGACAGTATGGACTTTTAAAAAAACACAATATAGGTAGGTATTGTAGGAGACTGGTGCCTAAGCTAGGCTGTGGTTCAGGATAGCAGCATAACCTAGATTGTGTACTAACGCGCTGACAACGTAGTAGTAAGTTACGCAGCGACTTTATATGAAGACAAAAATATGTTTTATCTACACTAATATAAATATATATAAATATCTACACTAATATAATAAAGAGGCAAAATTTGTATTTTTATTTGTAGGAGGTAATCTCTGGAAGTGCTAGTCTGATTGCTAAAATTTTTTCCTCGATAGAAAGCTGCTTTATTCCTGAGTGACATAGGCTATATTTTATGTACGTGGAGAAAGTCGCGGGCAAAAGCTAGTTTTAAGTAAAAAGGTTAGTCAGTAAAGAGATCCGCTTCTGGGAGGTCGACTGAAGTAGCTTCCACGGCGTGCACTGTTCCCGCGCGCCTTAATGACTTGTTAGGAACCGTAGGGACCCAGCACTTTCGAAGCCCACTGGGGCCAAATGGGGCCAAGGGTTTTCTGAAAGGGAGGCTCGGGCCTTGTATGAAAGGCAACGAAGGAATGGTGTGGGTTTTTAGTCAGTAAAAGTCTGACACTATCGCTCCACCCAAGGGCGGGGGATGTCATTTGGATGATTCTTGCCACCGAAAAGGTAGTTAGTTTCTGGGCGTAGATGGCTGTAACTATGCCACCACATCAGCTGACAGGACTAGGGAAAAAAAGATCAATAGCTGGGTGACGACCACGTTGGCTCACCAGTATAATGACACGCCTGCGTGTTCTAAAATACTCATTCATTTAACAAGACTAGGTTTTGCCCGCGGCTTCACCCGCGTACTTAAAATATAAGTAACCTTTGTCACTTAGGAATATTATGGAGCCGCTTTCTACCGGTGAAAAAAATTTAGTAATTGGACGAGTACTTTCAGAGATTACCTTCTACAAACAAAAAAAAACTTTTTTGTGTAGACTATACTAAGATAAGTTAAAAACAGTGGTGAACATATAAAAAGCAATAATGTACAATCATAAATTAACATAGAATGACAAAATTGACCTGGGATGGCTGTACGAAAATGTTCAGCCATATTGATCGATTGTCTTGCATACGTTCTCTTTATCCAAAAAAAAATTGGTACTGTTCTCGAATGATAGAAATTATTGCGAGCGAAGTCGTTGGCTAAAGCTAGTACGAACATAATTGTGTCCGGGCGCCGGCCATAAAGCCCATAATTGTACGCAGTTATTTGTTTCCTGCGCTCAACAATACTTATTGTATCTCTTGACTTCCGTGAGAACAGACGTCAGGTCTCTTGTATCGTGTGTCAGATTCATAAACAATGTGTGAGGAATAGTACCGCGGCCAGGCATAGGCGAGTGGGCCCCCGCCCAGGGCCTCGTGTCCAAAGGGGCCTCGCGTGTGCGAGGGCTCTAAAGACTAAGGTTTTCATTAATTTATTCATTTATTCCTTATTGTACACACAATTTAAATATACCGTAAGGTAAGGTTTTGTTTTATAATTTACTAGCTTTTGCCCGCGGCTCCGCACGCATTCATAAAATATAGCATATGTCACTCAAGGAGCAGCTTTGTACCGGTGAAAAAATGTTCGCAATCGGTCTAGTACTTTTAGAGATTACTTACCTCTTTCAAACAAAAAAACAAACATCGCCTTTTTGGAATATTTGTGTAGATAGACCACTATTTTACCTGATGGTAAGCAATGATATGATCGAAAACTGGGTGGCGACAGTCGCTGTCTCTTTTTCCAATTTATTAAAGAAAAAAGCCTCGCTGGTGCGTCTTCGCCCTCGTTTAAATTAGTCCACGTTACGCCTCTGGTATCATGTGTCAGATACATAAACAATATGTTAGGAATACAAATGACATAGCTAGCACCCGACCCCGGAACTACTTTGTAAATAAATTGTTCCATATAGGAATCAAAAACCACAATAAATCTAACCCTGTAATACTTTATGGATGAGATTGTTCGCCTGTGAAAAAGATTGATGAAAAAAGATTACATGCAGCGGATGAGAATGTTGAGATGAATGTGTGTTGTGACAAGAATAGGTACAGTGAGAAATGAGTTTGAGTATACATTAGAGGAAGTTTGAAAGTGACTCCAGTGACTGAAAAGTTGAAAGCGAATCGTTTCTCTTGGTATGGTCATGTGTAGAGAGGGATGGACGCATGCTGCTAAAACAGATCATGAGTAAACATGTGAGAAGAAGCCAAACAAATGTTGGATGAATTGTTTGAGGAGTGATATAAAGGAAAATTGAGTCAGTGATGGAGTGACTCCAGTTATGCTAGATTATGTTTGCACATTTTAAAGGTCAGATGGAAGCACACCATGTATAATACTGAGAGTCAGCTGCATCCAGTGCCCAAGTCGTCAACGGCGCGCACTGTTTCCGCGCGCCTCAAGGAGTTGTCAGCAACAGCAGGTACCCAGCCGGGTCGAAGCCTACTGGGGCCAGGGTTATGCGCAAGGGCGCTCGAGCCCCGGTATGAAGGCTAGAAGGAACGGAGTGGGTCTTTTAGTCAGTAAAAGTCTGACACTATCTCCCGCTCCGTCCAAGAGCGGGGGTTGTCATTGGGTGATTTTTTCCCACCATAAAAAAGCTACATCCAGTGTGACCGGAAGCTAACCCCAACCCTCCTTCTCCTTGCATCGTTTTCATTAATGCAGAGGGCCGTGACCAACTTGCTTCATCACTTTTCCTTGAATGATATTCCTCCATCTCTTTCTGTGTCTGGCGGTGTGAAGGGCATTGTATATCCCTAACACAGTTGGCAAAAGGCAGGCAGATTAGATAATTGGCTGAGAATGTGACAACTATGGATTAAAAACTGATCCTAAGATGACCATCAGAAAGCTAAGTACAGTTTTATTATTGTATAATATTCCACAACTATCCCGCAACGCTATCTAGTCTCAAGCTAAGCCGAGCTTGTGTTATGAGTACTAGACAACTGATAAACTTACTTATATATTTCTAAATACATACATATTATAGACTAGCTAATACTAGCCCGCGACTTTGCCCGCGTACATAAAATATAGGCAATGTCACTCAGGCATAAAGCAGCTTTCTATCGGTGAAAAAATTTTGGCAAACGGACCAGTACTTCCAGAGATTACATCCTACAAACAAAAAAACAAACTTTAACTCATTATTATATTAGTGTAGATAAATTACACCCAGACACAAAACAAATGATTGTGCGAAAATCGAACCCACGACCTCTGGTATAGCAGTCAGGGCCACTAACCACTAGACCAACAGGCCAGTCAGTATTGCGACAGCATCATCAAATAACCATCATTACAATTCCTAAGTCCAGCGTTTCCGTGACGTAAGAGCGATGTACCGAGCAGGGTAGCCGGCGCTGTCGGTGGCAGAATTAATGATCCTCCTGCAGTGGCCGGCCGAGGGGAATAGAGTGAAAAATGCTTCAATCATTTCCTTATTGGGTAACAAATGAAGTTAGTTTCGTATTATGCGCTGAAAGTGATAATGCATAAATTTTTGCAAGGACGGCCTTTGAAATGTGAATAATAAATAGTTATCAATTAAATGTTTTTCGACTGATTCATAATAATACTAAAATAATTTCAACTTGTAACTTCTCTTGTTCTGGGGATTGTTTTAGATGGGAAATTGTCCAATGACTTTATCCGCTCTAGGACGAAGCAAAAGGGCGTGAATAAATTTTTTGCTGAAAACCGTATTGCTGTCTCTTTTCTTTTTACTTGATAGTTTCCCCTTTGAACAGATTTGAAGGGTTTATAAATAAGTAAGTCAATTTTGAACGGGTTCTTGAAAGCCCAGTTGCCAAAATTGACAACCCAAGATAGAGCCACTTGGCGCAGGAAAGTGAGGAGACCCAACCCCAAATAATAAGACCAGGGCAGGAAGAAGAAGAAGAAGAAGTCAATTTTGAACGGATTTGAAAAAATCTCGATAGTAACGGATAAATTTACTTTCCGATAAGAATAACAACAAAAAATTTACCGAGTGCTCAATTAAATAATACAAGTAGGTTTTTATCATCGCTCACCTGCCTTCGTGAGATAAAATATCTCATACAAAAACCCATTCTCGCAGAATCTCGCAAGGTATCGATCTTGAACAAACTTTTCTAATTGTACTTCCACACTATCAATACCACTTCACATCATCAGCAGTAAGTGGATTGATGAGTTAACAACAACACTAAAACCCGACCTAGTTTGTTACTCAGCGATGTTGACTATGTACCAACATAGAGTAGGTACTCGAGGCCTCGGAGCACTCCAGCCGAGGTGTGGGCTGCATACATAACGCGCCTCTCCAACTTTACACGTAAACGCCGACTGCTGATTTCAATTAGTACAGGCATTAGAATAGAGAAGTTTCAAGCGTCTGATTAAAATGGTAATTTGACTCTTAAGCTGTAAAATATATGATTGATTTTCTAATGTGTTGTGCCGACTTGGGATTTTGTAGACAGAGTTTGTGCATTTATTAGGTAAGTTGCTTTGTGTGTTTGAAACGGATAATGCTATTCGTTAATGTCATGATCGGGTATCACAACTAAATTGAAATGTTCTTGATTTATATTAAGGGCCAAGCACCCGAAAATTGCCATAAAACAGTGATTTTCTGAGGCCTACTCCTCCGTAACGGCTGGGTCAATTGGTTTGAAAAAAAAATATGTTTATTATAGATTTATGAACAATAATATCAACATTTGATTTTTTCGTGCAATCAATACTTTTGTCAAATAAAAATATTTAGCAATTTCGCAACTTTTCCCTACTCCTTCGAAACGGCTTGGACCTTTAGAAACATTTTTACACATAAAAATTGGTGGTTAAATATTCTTCAAAGTGAACATTGCATATGTAAATCAATCAATATCTCGCAGAGAAAATGGATTTAAAGCGCTTTCCGGGCGCTGCTGGCCGCAAATAAATGCACAGATTTGCGTACTGCCGCCTAGGCGAGTGCGAGAGTTGCGTTCACATAACTTCGGCCAGATGGTTCATGGAACTATACGCCTTAACTACTTGCGTATCTTTATCTTATTCTCTGTCAAATTCATCTACATCTAAAAGTGGTATATGCCTGTACTACATGATGGCCTAGTTCAGACATATAACACTTGTGAACTTTACATAGAATTAAGAAAAGAAATACTGTATTAAATGATTTTTTTTAATAAATTTTATTATTATTATTTTATCATTTTATAAGATTCTCTGTATAAAATCGCCTTTTGCGATAAGACTGCCCATTGTGACACCCTATTAATTTTAAGATCCTGATGTAATTTTATTTTTGGTGTACAATAAAGAGTATATCTATCTATTTATGCAAATTCATCTATATTCCAAATTGTTTAATATAATCAGGTAATAAGACTGTGACAAGATGATGTATACGTATGTACCATCAAAGACACTTTCGCCTAACCACCACTAAGTTCATTTTTGCTTGCACTCGAAACGGAAACTTCATAGGGTTTGGTTAGTCGCCGCACCGTAGGACACAAACGAAAATTTGTGATTAGAGAAAAATTATCGCGATGGTACATTATAAAAGTGATATTAACATTGATTTAAATTTCTTCTTATCCAGTGTATTTTCAAACTGCAAAATATCGATGGATCTTTTAATGTATCTGTTCTTGTCTGCTTGTTATTAACAAATCTGTATGGATAGCATTGATTCCTTCCGATCTTTATACTGGTATCTTCGAGTGTAGAGAATCCAGGACAGCAATAGATTCCTTGGATCATTCTGCCATCTCAACTGCATTAGATAACTGACATCCTGCATGCTTGAGGATCGCATATCCTTCTTCTCTTGTTCATTCAGCTATAAAGCATTATTTGAACGTCCGCCTAGCACCATCGCTATGGCGAATATAACAGCAGTAATCATAATACATGCCACACAGAATGCAATTTTATGCCATTTTTGTATTTGAAGCCTGTTATCGTCGCTACTAAAATATTTAGAGATTTGTTCTAAACAATCTAACAGACACATTATTAATTCTCTTATTATTATTTTACTTTATAACTGTGTGTTGACAGTAAATACTGTAAACGAATGTGTCTGGAAGCCAACCTGAATGTTTGAGCATGAAGTTATGCGCGATTTACATTGAACAATTGTTTTTGGTCCGATGTTCGAGTCTAGCTCAACATCGGATCAAAAACAATAGTTTATGCTAACCAAATAAATGTGTGTGACTAACATCCGGTATATTCCGAATTCTATCCCAAAAACAAAAATTCGTCACTCACAGTTTGCAGTTAAAAATGTACCAAAGATTAACAAGACTAAAGGTAGAATTACACTGCCCACTCGTGTGCCACACACGCCGTTCTGGGTGCGTCGGCCTCCATAAATTTTATATGGAAACTAGACTTGTAGATCTACACTAGATCATTGATATACAAAAAACCCGGGTTTTTATAATTCAATGCACTAGATCCACGCCACGCGAAGTCATTCTACGTACAAATCAGGCGTAACACGCCTCGCGTGTGTCGGTATAATGTAGTTCTAGCTTTAGGGCTAAAGTGGAGTTTGTCAATTTATATTTGGATAAATAATGATTTTATTATGTAATCCTTGACTGTTTATTTATTGTTTTATGCATGACTAAGGTACAAAGGCGGGCTTAATGCATTGGATGTTCTCTACCAGTCAACAATGGATAGTGGAGAGACTACATGGCAGGTGCACAAAAAAAGGAATAAAACAGAGTAAGGGTACAAAAGCAAACTGCAAGCTGTTGATTTTTTTATTTTTTTTTATAATGGATAGGCTCGCGTTTGACCACAATCTCACCTGATGGTAAGCGATGATGTGGCCGACGATGGAGCACGCTTACCTAAAAGCAATCTATTCACTCTTGACTTAAAGACCCCTAGGTTATAGCTATCAGGAAACACAGACTCCGGCAGGGAATTCCATTCCTTATGTTGGTTATCGTAAAAATTAGTTGGTAGTTGCACTCACTCACACATAAAAAACCGGGGTCTAATTTTCAGATCTACCTAGTTAACTAATTTATCAACTGTGCACTTGCATCTTTGACTTTCATAATTATGATGTGTTGATCTCGTCACTCGGGTCCTTATTTCTCAAGGCTTTTAGCCATTTACTAGGAAACTTCTTCTAAGTCGTGCATTCTTGACAGAGAGGTTGTGGTAATGTCTTGGTCGAGTCCTAGGCTGCGGCACCGCCTCTTTCGCGATGCGACGCCATGCAGCTCTGTGTTTGGCGGTTCGGGAGTAGTCACTGATCATATGTGTGCCACACACGCTGATCTGGATGCGTCGGTCTCCTCACATTTTATATGGAAACTAAACTTGTAGAGCTACACTTTGTCCACCCGACATGACGTCGTTCGATGTAAAAAAAACTTTTTACAAAAAAAAAAAAAATATAACAGACTACTAAGTTAAAAAACACTGAAAAGTATAAAATAACTTTAATTTCGGAAGTCGGTGTTTCTATAATAGTTTTGTCTCTTCGTTATTTAACACCGACTTCCGAAATTAAAGTTATTTTATACTTTTCAGTGTTTTTTAAATTTGAAGTCGGTTATATTTTTTTTGGTAAAAAGTTTTTTATTTTACACTTTTTAGTTACGGTAACATCACTAAAAAGTACCCCTCAGACAAACTTAAATAACTTATAGCCACAGTGCATTTCATAAAGATTCTAATAATCCCAAACACGATTAGATTACATTAATTTAATGTTTTTCCTTCTGGCTTCATCATCAGATCAGTTCGATACATCCCCGCCCCCCCTTTTCTGACAGTCAGTCATCGACTACACGTATAAACAAAGCAACTTTATTTATAACCACAGTTCTGCTGTGATTCTATGAGGAGTTCTGTTCCATATCTTCGAAGTTCATGATCAGATCATAACAATATTTCTCTGGGGCCAAATTGGAAGCATAGCCTGTTTAGCTCCACACTTGACCGAAATATCGGTGAACATACATTCAACCGAACATAGAACCTCCTCGTTTTTGAAGTCGATTAAAAATCTGGCGTGTTACACGTGTACGTCGCGGTCTAATGTAGTTCCAGCTTTATGCTGCAGAGTGTAACAGATTACTAGGAAACACAACAAACTAAATACTAACTAGAGCAGGTAGAGGTACCTATTCATTTTACAAGCCAGTTATTTCTCCTACATGGTTCGTGTGAGTATTAAGTTGAGGCGTTTATGTTTGTTGAAGATACTCGCATTGTCTTGCGTTGCAGTCTGCAGTATTGCAGATAAAATGGAACAATGTACGTCCCTTTACTTGCATGTAGTGAATTTATGATATTACTGCATGATGCTGCTATTTAGCCAATTTTGACCACATTTCTTCCTGACTTCACGTGGTACTAAGGATTTTTTTATCTTCAGTTTCATCTGTACTCATTATGATGTTAATTATTCAAATCTGGACGGAAGACTGCAAGCAGAAAGCCGAAAACAATTGTCAACAAGAACACAACTTTCATTAAATTGTTCATGCTCATTGTATTAGCTTACCCATATTTTTCTTGTTGGATTAGGCCAAGATGTCAGGTCAGCAGAAGTGGGGGCCCAATGGTAACGGTTCCGCCTTACGGTTCAGGTCGTGGGTTCAACCCAGGTAGATGCTTTACTTTGTGCAATATATTTCATAACTACTGCTATCAAAATGTTGACAGAAAATGTCGTAAGGAAACCGTCATATCCTAGAACCGAAGACATGTGGGATCCATCACCCTGCACTCATAACTCGCGTGGTGGATTAAGGACCATTTCCTCTCCTAGAGAGGAGGCCTGAGTCTCATATAGTACACCCACATTACGCTTGCTGTTGTATGTTTGATTCTGGTAACAAGTATTATAAGAATTTATTTTCCATATCTTGGCGATGATTAATTCTAAAAGAGTCTGTCTATTTCACTTCATCCCTTTATCTCATCGATAAGACGTGAAAACCCGCCTGAACAAGATAGCAATACATAAAGACGTCTCACAATACATCGAGCGACCGAACACCGCGCTTGTCACCGTCTTAAAAATCGCATAAAAATATACTGGGACGTGTCTCCCTTAAAATATTTACCTACTCATCGACGTTCCGTTGGCGAAGTTTACTCCACGTAGTTGCGAATAACTTTATGTTCTCCGGCGCGCCGCTAGGGGTCGCCATGTGAAATAAACTCGATAAAGGCTCCGCGGTTCGTTGAGTGACCCATTTTAGAAGGTCGACTCTCATCCCCTTCCGGCCGGAGTTGGTGATTTTCGATTAAGGAGCTCTCGTAGGATGAGTTTTTCTTAGTTTTAGGTTCATTACGTATTGGGAAAGTTGGAAGTATATTGGCGATTGGCTTTTTTACTGGAAGATTTGGTTTAATTAATGATTTTGCCATCTAATAGATATTGGCTCCGTGAATTGTTAGTGCCAAATTATGCTTATCTAAACTAAGATGTGGGAATCACCAAATCCTGTCAGGGCTACGGGTTTGTTCTTCTTCTCTGTCAAATCCACCCAAAGGTTGTCTGTAAAAAAATCACTTCTAGCAATAAGACCGCGCATGTCCAGGACTTAATCTACCCGTATTCCAAATTACATCTAAACATATTAAGCCGTTTGAAGGCGAAGGAGTAACAAACATACATACCTACATACATATAAATTTTCGCCTTTATAATAACGTAATAAGCTTCAAAAAGTAATAATTATATTTTATGAACACGCAAAATAATGAGTTTTCCCCAAATCCTGTTTTAATTACTTTTGACTTTGGCGTGGAAATATAATTTAAGTATAACATAAAAATGCCCAGGGCTTGTCTGATTAAAACATCAAATAAAAATCTAACAGCAGAAACAGGTACATAATATATTGTTTTTTTTTACTACATATCCTTTTTTTTTGGTGGGGTGAAGTAATTTGATAACATTACTTCTCTCACACTGGGTGGAGCGAGAGGGTGTGTCATACTTTTACTGATGAAAAACCACCATGTTCTTATTGCGTTCAAGGATCACATCAACTCTTTGAGACATTCACACTGCCCTAGCAGACATCGGTCCTACCACAGGTTCTACCGAGCGCCTTCTGTTTTTTGGTAACGTCTTAATGCACACCATCTTAAGAGGATAAAATAATACTGGCACAGGATGGTACATCAATCAAAGGAACCACGCGAAAGACACCGCAAAAGTAAATATGTTCTCTTATTAAAACCAACGAATTTCTACTTTCATTTGAGATGAAAGAGAATGAAGCACGGAGCCGTAAGAGTGAATTCAACTGAATTAAATAAAACTACTGAACAAATTATGTCGGTATTTTATTTAACTTTTCACGTTTCCCGATGTTTCGAGTACTTTTCGGCAGCTGTGGCTTTTCACATGCGAAACTGTTGCATCAAAAATGTTTTTTTTTAGTTGCATCTCACTCTTTATGACTAAAAAACCACCACGTTCTTTCTTGCCTTTCGTACCGGGGCCTTTCGGATAACCCTGGCCCCAGTAGTTATTTATCTATAATATGTATGTATTTAGAAATATATAAGTATGTTTATCAGTTGTTTAATACCCATAACACAAGCTCTGCTTAGCTTGGGACTAGACGGCGTTGTGTGATAGTTATGGAATATTATTATTATTCCATTCATTTATTATAATATACATATTGACCATATTTAAAAAAAAAAGTAGGCTTTGTGAGTTTTGTGTGATATAGAGGATGTGAATATTATTTACATACGTTGTATTAGATATAGTATAGGAATTCTGTATGTCATAATTGTTCTACTGATACTTATCTCGAACTCTGAATTTTCGAATATACCAGCAAGAGACCCTCTTTCACGAAAAATCAAACAAAGTGCTTGCCAATCAGGTCTATTTACTTTATTTAAAACGTTTTTATCGAATAATTCCGTGTTTCGCAGCTGAAGGCTCCCCTTTAATTTTGCATGAGTATTTTATAGGAGCAAATGGGGAGTCACGTTTAGTCTCCCCTCACCCTTGTTTTATGGGTACATCTTTAAGGTGCCCGAATATAGGAAGGCTATAAGGAAACATGTTCTTGAGATGTCCCTTATAAAGATCATCTGTATTTTATTCATTGGTTTTTGTAAGGTAGGTATTACGGTATCAGAGTTTATGGTGTTATATTTTGTTGATTGTGGAATGTAAAATGATGAGAAATATACTACAGTAATATAATGAAGGCGAACGTTTCTTGC
This sequence comes from Mythimna albipuncta, assembly GCA_929112965.1. NCBI lineage: Eukaryota > Metazoa > Arthropoda > Insecta > Lepidoptera > Noctuidae > Mythimna > Mythimna albipuncta. The sequence goes on from OV815969.1 coordinate 19,772,742, forward strand.
TCTTTCACGCTCAAATGGCTGAATAGATTTGAATGACATTTGACATACGGGTAGAATATGCACTGGGCCTCAAGTCTGCTATTACAATAGTGTCAGAATGGCTTATCATTGATTTCATAATTGTTGATTTTGACAAATTTTGGTAATCTACTATTAATATAATGGCATCATTATTACTGACACTCCATTGAAAGAAATGGCATAGAATGGTAATCTTGTACACAATGATATATGAATATCTGACAATTTGACAGTTCCTTTGATCAGTGTCGTACCATTAGAACGTTATTAAATAAGCTCGAAATTGTCATTTTACCACAATTCCATTAAGAGACCATTGACTGATCAATAACCGATCATTATGAATTAGCAGGTTACGAACTTTTAGCAAAATGACAATGGGATCGTGTTGGAATTTATAAAAATAGCAGACTTGGGCCCCAGGTCTAGCACATTGATTATTATGAGTATAATATGTTTGTTTAATAAGTTAATTTATTTTGGCATTTTAATTCAAATTATCAGTCCACATTCACGTACATGAACCCATGACTCTATCTTCAATGACATCGGATTTGTCAATGATGAAACTACTCACATTCGTGTCATTATGAGACATCCATATCGTCCTCTTAAAAAACTAAAAAATTATAAACTACTGACGTATTCACCATTATCCATTTTATCAAAAATAAGCAAAGGTGTGGGGGCTTTACCACACCTCCATAGTGCTTACGTAAATACTTGAATAGCCCCATAGCGTAGATCTATTGAGAAGAATGGGCAAGAAAATCCATGGAAACTTCTTATCTTAAATAATAAAAGGTTGTAACAAAATGTTGGTTCAATCATTCATGTTGGATTTAAACATATCGCTTATGCAGCAGAATAATGATGTAAATATATTTTGACCATTAAGGTCCGGAGAGAAAGATTTTTTTTGTATGAAATGGATTATTTATATCTTATTATTTTGATTTATGGTCTACGAAATACTAAGTAAGGTATACTTTATTGGAAACTGGAATAAAAATAATAAGATATAAATAATCCATTTCATAAAAAAAAAATCTTTCTCTCAGGACCTTAAAAAGCTTTTTCTGAAAAATGGTCAAAATATAATTACATCATTATAGAATAATTCTTCTATTTTAATAAAAAATAGACTTTTCTGATATTCAATTCGTTAATGCTTTATTGAATAAGCGGTCTCTTTATGTGAGCACCGCGTCGGTTTGAAGACTCAGGGCGCTTACAATATATGCGTACTGCAACCGGCCAGCGGACAAGCGTCTAAATTGAAAACGTATCTGGCTGCCGTACCTACGTTTGTAAGCTAGTGATGCGGTATTCAACACCACACTATTCACCACCTAATTCAACACGTGGTGCTTGTGACGTTCCCGTCCAGTTGTCGACCGATCGCCACACGGTTGCCGCACCCCACATTTTGTATGAAAAATACGATCGTCCGTACGCAGATCGACTAACATACCGCATACACACCGCAACAGGTCGTTAAAAAACGCATAAAATTGGAAGCGCCCTTACACGTTTAAAGCAAACATCGATCCGGTACATGAAATACTCATCATCATCATCATCATCATAAGATGTCCACTGTTGGACATAGGCCTCCCCCAAGCGTCGCCACAACGACCGGTCCTGTGCATCACGCATCCATCGGATTCCCGCGACTCTGACCAGGTCATCGGTCCACCTTGTTGGAGGCGTCCTACGCTGCGTCTTCCGGTACGTGGTCGCCATTCCAGAACCTTTCGTCCCCACATGAAACACTATCGATTTGTAAAGATAAAATTAAAAAATAAAGTTTCTTTTTTAAAACTACTAATTTACGCAGGTGCGAAATTAATTTCTTTAAGAAAACGTCAGCTGAGCGAGTTTAATGACCTGTAGTTATAAGTGGGGAGTAAAAAATCAAGTTAACCTTTTGTGATAAAGACACAAAGGCATATCATACTGTTTTGGCCAAAATGGTGTGACAATGATTAAGTTACCTATATTTTTTAAAGTTGTTAAAAATACCTCATACCTCCTGAGTTTCTTTCGGTATTTCTTCTCAGGATAATCATCTAAGAAACACCGGCCTCATCTGTAAATTAGCCGACTGGCCTGCTGGTTTAGTGGTTAGTAGCCCTGACTGCGATGTCGGCCGGAGGTTGTGGGTTTGATTCCCACCTTACCCAAATGTTTGCGTGATGAGCATGTAATTTATATTTATAACTATCTTTTACCCGTGGCTTCGCCCGCGTATATAAAATATAGCTTATGTGACAAAATTTGCAATCCGATCGTACATTTAGAGATTACCTCCTACAAACAAAAAAAAAAAAAACAAATTTTACTTCTTTATAATATTAGTGTAGATATGTTTTTAGAAATATATAAGTATGTATAAGTATGTACTCATAGCACAAGCTCTGCTTAGGTTGGGACTAGATGGCGTTATGTAAAAGTCGTGGAATATTATTATTATTAAACTGACGAAAAAATTGACATGTGAACGTATTTTTTTAAAACCTATCTGCAAAATAAATATAATTTATCATTTACATTTCTTAATAATGTCGGTACTATTTCTCAAATGGAACACGCATTTCTTTGAGTCATGATTAATTTTCCTGTTCTTGTTAGACAAGAGAACTTGGCGATGCAGCCAATTTTATTTGGCCAATAAATTATACGCCACTTCGTAGCCAGGAGCTACGCTGCTACGGTGCTACGAAGCTACGGAGCTACGCGCTACGTGCTATGTGCTGCACCACGCAAGGAATAAATCGTATAGACACAGTTATAATAATAATAATATAATTATAACTGTGTCTATACGATGTTGGCCATAGGCCTCCCCCAAGTGTCGCGACAATGAACGATCCTTTGCGTAATTGGGGGAGGCCTATGTCCAACAGTGGCTGAAATGTTCATGATAATGATGATTCCAAGACTATCACACAACGCCGTCTAGTTCAGAGCTAAGCAGAGCTTGTGTTATGAGACAACTGATAAAAATGCTTATAAATTTCTAAATACAAGGTGTAAGGGCAAGCCCTGCACAGACTTTAAGGGCTTGTTCAGTAGACGAAACTGAACAACCTTACACAAAAAATTTTTTCAGGAAACGAAAAAAAAATTCGGTCTCTCCTACACACTGTCCAATCAAGTTTATAATTTTCTATGGTGAGACGGATTTTATTTTTCGTTTCCTGAAAAAAATTTTGTGGAAGGTTGTTCAGTTTCGTACATATTTATAGATAAATTACACCCAGACACAGAACAAATGATCATGCTCATCACACAAACATTGTGGGAAGGAAATAAGAAACTCTTAAAATCATCGGATAATATTGTTTTGATGAAACATGTTTAAGTTTAACATTGAGGTTATCTGTACATAAAAGAAAATTCAAAATAGTATGTGTTACTCAACTTGTTGAAAAATCAATACGATTAATAATAAGCCAGCTATATTGTAATTTAATTTCTTTTTATTAACTTAATTATACTTCTTCTTCTTCCTGCCCTTATCCCATATTACTTGGGGTCGGCGCAACACGTTGTTTTCTTCCATTCTGTCCTGTCACCCGTCACACTATCATTAACTCCCTTTTCTTTCATATCACTCCTCACACAATCCATCCAACTTAATTATACACCATTAATTTTTAATTAGCACAAGGCTTATTAGAAAAGGTCTTGTTATTATCTGAGTAAAGTCTCAATAAATAATATTCATAAAGTGCAAAGTTATTAGCGTTTGTTTATATCCCAAAATGTCACTCGATTTATGAAAATATTGTAGAGGCAATTGAGAATGGTTTTCGAACAAATCGTTGTTTATTTTAAACATTGAAGGGAACTACCCCATTGATACCCTTACAACAGTAATAAAACTAATAAAATAAATGTCCAAAAAGTAAAAAAGTAAGTGTTTATGTCACGAGGTTAAAGGTTGATTTCTCTTTCAGGTGATCTATGGTGGGCGGACGGCCGCGTCGCAAACACACATGCTGACGATATGGTAAGTCACAACTGTATAGTCTGTCTAATAAATGAACCGACTTGGGAATTTTGTATAATATTTAATCATTTAAAAAATACTTACATTCGATACTGTTCATAAGGTTCTTCTATTAGTAAACAATGATCTCTATCTCTTAATCAACCTTGATTAGTGAACCCGTTTTGACTACATCAGATTTCATTAAATTCTAATAATTACCCAAGTCGTTTAACTTATTAGACAGACTCTATTTATGACTTGCGTCACACTCTAAGTTTTATTTAATTTAATTTTGATTTCAGAATAATTTAGGAGATGTTTCTATTTCAGTTTGTTAATTATATTACACTATTTACGTTTTAATTTGAATTTTAAAAACACTGCTGGTCACATAACTTAAAGAGTGTTTCAGTGTTCCAAATAATGCATTTAAAACATTACTAATGTTCCAATCTTTCGAACCATAAAAAAATTTCGAAACAGTGAGTCGGTTCAGTAAAGAGTTATACACACTTACTCTCTGTAATCTGTGATAGGACTTGTCAGTCTGTACCTGCAAAGAAGTTCTTTTATTTCCCCTTTTTATATATTTTTATTTTCTCTCTGTCATGTACTGGTCATAATCTGTGGTCATAGGACTTGTCACTTGTCAGTCTGTATCTGCGAAGAAATTCTTTTATTTTCTACTTTCATTAATTCATTAAAAGAAAGATATATTTTTTTACTATTAATTCACGTTAAATTCTCTCCAACGTTTGTTGTTATTGGCAAAATTGTGGTGTCTCTTCCACAAAGGCCATTAATTAAAAGTTGAAGTTGAAGTTCTTTTATTTCGTACTTTCATTATAAATATGGAAATCAATTTATACATTTGTGTAAAACTAATCCAGTAAGGACCTCTGAACATCTGCTATTTTGCATAAACTTTTAAGGGTTTTAAAAAAACACGTACTTCCTGGAACATGTTTAATAAAATATTCGAGTAAATCACGGAATTACCGAATGCTAACAGAGTTTTCAGGCGTTATCTCTCTTTTTTCGCGTTCCCTTTTCGTCAAACATCGCGTTGGATTGCGTTAGATGAAGTAACAAGCTTTTAAACCATGCAAGATGTTCACGATAGGCGAGTGGAAAAGCAGTTTTGAAGGGAAGAAAACCGGATATCCTGTTTCCGTTCACCGATAATTGATTTACTAATTTTCACTTGACAACCAACGTTTGGCAAAGACATGGTAGGCATTTCATCATTATCATAAATAGTTTTCCAAATAATTTACTTTACAAACAAATCACCTTATGAACTTATGTTTTCTTTACTTGTAATTTGACAAACGAATGAATGGTTTTTTTATTCAAATTATCACATAAAACAATGTTTGGAATATATAACTTTTTATTTATATTATTCCCGACACTCATCCACTTAGTAAAATGGCACAGGGAAATTAAGATGCATGATCGAGCAAAGCGAACTTAAATTTTAGTTAGTTAGAAGGGGATGACGGGGTTATACTGTCATGAAATTTTATTATAAAATGGTATTTGGGTATTATAAACGGAATTTTTCCAAAAGAATCAAAATATTAAATAAAAAATGCATAAATGATTAAATATCATCCGACCAATTTATCAAGAGTCAAAAAAAGTTTGTAAAGCGAGAGTTGGTAAAATGAAACATTTGTAGAACGAATCGTTTGTGAAATATATAATACGAGAAACGTTAGTTGGTACAAAATTGTCACTGGCGTTTTGGTGAAACATTAGTGAACCAGAAAACCGAGAGAGTGAGATAAGTCATTGGATGATTTCCCACCCAAAAGAAGAAAAAAAAACCACTTTGTGAATCGTAAAATGTTTGCATCTGAGTGCAAGAGCACTCAGACGCAAAGTGGAAACCACTAAGAAGTGGAGGTCCCCATTTTGTCAGTGCGATTATGAATCTATTAACGTGGCAACGCTGCCAGCGTTCTGGGCACTTTTCCTTAGACAACGATGTGGATGATTTTTTGATGTCCAATGAAATTTTTAGAAACGCCTTTGTACATATTATTAGTATTTTTGCTTTGGTATATATTTATGTTTTTGATTTCTGTCAAAGCATTATTTTTAAGAAATAGGAGTACTATAATGCTGGTAAAAACTGTTAAATAACGTGAAAATACCCATCGAATTTTGGATCATATCACCATTCACCCCGTTTTACTGTACTTAGAGATTTATTTTGTTGTGAATATTTGTACATAAAAAAAAACCCTTTAAAGAATAAAAAAGTTATAAATACACTGTGTTTTACCTTCCTGCTACTCCAAAACGGGACTATCGGGTTCGAATCCCAAGTCGTTGTTATTGTAGTTGTAGTAGTTGTTATTAAATAGTGTTTTCCGTTACCTATTTGTTAGTAGAAGCCCGAAGTAATCCAACATATTCGGATTACTTATTCCTTCAAGCATTCTAAAATCGATCAAGTATTTCTAAAATCCTTATTATTATGGAACTAGCTCAGCCAGCAGCTTCATCCACATGAAAGTAGAAAATATAATATAGTCTATGTCACTCAGTGATAAAGTATAGTTCTTCTACAACGAATAAGAATTTGAAAAATCGGTCCAGAAGTGTTTTGACATGTACAAAAATTCACATCAAGTCTTTGTAATACCTATTAATAAGTTTAGATTTAATCGTAACTAGCGAAATGTGCGTATACTAAACGTTGTCATGTATTTGTAGAAAAAAAAAACATTACATGTTTCGTTCAGGAAAATGTTAAATTTTCTTTACTAGCGCCATCTAGTTGCAAGGTGCGGTATTACGAACTCAGTTGGCTGACTGTTCAAAGCGTTTCTAAACATAGGCCCCCTCTCTTAGCACTTAGTTTTTGTTTCTTCGGCTAGATGGCGTTACGTGTACCGGTTTAGTTAAATATTCGGTTTCCAGCGATTCCATATAAAGCTTAGTTTACCTTACTGGAATTTAGTTAAACTATTCATGCTACTTTTATATTAAATGTTTTCATAATTGTACGAAGAAGTTATGCATAAATGTATAGATAGGTACGTATATGTACCTGCATATTCGTTAGTTTATTTGCATCCTCTCTGCGAGGCATTGTAAATGAAATAATGTTTTTTTTTCAGGGTACAGTATGGCCGCGGCATATTGGCTCAACTCGCTCGGATGCCTGTCGCTGTCGCTGCTATGTCTCTTCGCAACTACTCTTCAAGTCACAAGCGGTAAGTGCATTAACTAACATAGAACATTAACTAATTATTATGCCGGAAAATCAAGATAATTGTAGGTACTTTACCGGTTAAGATTTTTGTAGCCGCCAGGTATACTATATTGATCGTGCAGCGTTGAATTTTATCCCATATGTAGGTACTATCTGAGACGTGAGATATCTTTATTTCAAATATAAATTACAATTCACTAACATGAGAAATTTTAACACTAACTTGCAATCATTATTGGTGGAGTAACTACAGTAGTTTTAATAAGGGTAGGTAACGAAATTAAGTAATTGAAAAGTACGAGCAACTGGAAACAGCATGTATTAAAGGCGCGCATGAATAAAACGAAAACTGAAAAAAAAAATCTTAGTCCAGCCAGGTTCATGACGAATAGGTAGGTAGGACTTAGGCGGTTATCATACTGTCACGCATCACGCAGCGTAGCGCGTGAAAACGCTCCTACGCACGTACTTGCGGGAGTGCAGATCTGCATCATCGTGCGGGTTTTTTATGACCTCACGCGCGTAGGTGCGTCTTGTAAATTCACGCAGGCACGCACACATTTCATAGGAATAAAATCACGCACGGTACTACGAGACTCAGTGTGGCATAACATGCGTGTCGCACCGCACCCACTCGCGTGAGTGCGTGTTTCTCCGCATGTAGGTGCGTGATCTGCATGAACGCGCGTGGATGCAGTGTGTGAGTTTACTTTGTTGGACTGCGCGTGTTTTCTATACAAACGGTATCTCCGTTTGTATAGAAAACACGCAACGTTAAGCAACGTTAAGACATGCATTCACGCACTACACTGCGGGGTGCGTGGCAGTGTGAAAACCGCCTTATAGGGGTTTTTTGATGCATTAATGTATTACCTATCTGTATAGATAAATAACATCACGTTAAAGATAGCCATACACGTTGGGTTATACCTGATAGGTTTGCCCGCACAGTTATTCCTGTCAGGTATGCTTGTGTGGAAACCTGCACAGTTGTGCTACATACACGCTCGGTTTATCTGCACAGGCAAACCTGTCAGGAAGGTATACCTTAACACGTACGGCGGGCATAAGACTCACGAAAGCGGAGTAGTAACCAAAGACGCGGGTGAAATTGTGTGGATAGGTAGTAGAAAATAAAACGATGGCTGAATACAAAATATAAATAAATTCCTCACTACTTAACAACGCCATTTTATTTTCGTTTACCGCCGCACCTATTCAGAAACTAATTAACTGAAATGTGACAGCTGGGTAATTGGGAGTTACATGTGACATGGCATTTATTCTACATTAGCGACATTGACATCATAATCTTACTTGCCTTCAGTGACGGATTAGCCACGTAAAAAGAGTAGCAAATACTACGGGACCCGAGCAATGGAGTGGTGGGCCCCTGGGCCCCGCTTGGACGTGAAAAAGCAAGTGAAGGTACCTGTGCCATATTAATTCGAACTACTTTCGCATTTTCCATACAGACGATAATAATAATAAAAACGCACACTTATTCCTCACCACAAGCCAAAAAATACAGACAATCCTACACCAAGAACCATTGCTGTAATTTTTTGGCTGTGGATCGCAACTACCCATGGACCCATCTCTACCTAAAGCCACAGCCGGTTAAAAAATTAAATTCGTTTCATACTGAAAGCATCCCATTTTATTGACTAAAGAACTCTAAGTATATGCACCTAAGAAATTTAAATATTAAAACTAAACCTAAAATATGTAGGTACATATAATAAAAAACACAAAATACGCTCACGCGTCAAAGGACTCTTCCACATCGCTGTCATCCGGCAATATACCCAGAAGACTGGCAGCATGGGCACGTTGAATGGCAATGCTAATTCATTGTCATTTATAAAGATTTGGGGGACCCCTTGGTAAAATTTGCTTGAGGACGCTGGCTTAATCCATCACTGCCTTATACGACATCCTCCAGGGCATAAAATAGATGGGTACAGAAGTCAATCTCATCTAAGTACTTCACTTTTTATGGCTACTCTAAGTGATCGCACTAGGGTCAGGGTCAGCACGATGCGCTGTGCTGTAAGAGTACGACCGGGCGATTGAGCCAAGATATCGTGTCCGTGAGCGGTGTCTACGTGTGCGTTGCTCGAGCGCGCTTTGTATGTAGATTGTCTTCTGTCCTCCTCTTCATCGAGTCGTATTCCTCATTACTGAGGGTCGTGAAGTTCCCGCTAGATTAGCTTTTATTGATGGTATCTCGCCATCTGTGGCGGTTCTTAGCGTCATGAAGTGCGACGTGCAATTGGGTGTCCAGTGTGGAGCGGACCTGATCTGCCCATCTTATTGGGCTGCGGCCTCTTGGTCGTTATTCTTTTGTCATTGTCTTCTGTGCCTGTCTATTTATTGTCCAGGGTCACGTGGCAGTTCTTTTGTGCAAATATTGTTTCCTGAAGGTAAATACAAAGTAACTAATTGCGCTTTGTGTAAAAGAAAGTTGAAATTAATTAAAATAAGGAAGGTTGGAAGTGCGCGAGCTCCAAACAAAAACCTGACAACAAGCCGAAATGTTAATATAGAAGATTAATAAAGGAACTAAGTATGCTCTTACGTTAGGTACTGTTTTTTAATATAAAATTCGTTGCGTTGCAGAGTTAAGCAATACAATTATGGAAATGAAAAGATAGACAGACACCAAACATTTATTTTCTAATTTTTTCTTTTAATTTTTCTCCACAGTAGGAATTACTCCTACAGTGTTACCATGAGCTCTTAATGTGATCTATTTGACGACCTAAACTGAACTGGTTAATCCTACCTTGACATATTTAATATTTTTTTTTTAGTGATTATATCACTGCTTATCATTAGGTTGGATTGCAATATAGCACTAGTATATATTATTAAAAAAAGGGTTGATTTTGTTACACTTAGCGTGCCTGGTACCCTCCGTCAACCCACAAACAGTGGGTATGATTAACCAGTTACATCAATTTCCAAAAACCGGCCAAGTGCGAGTCGGACTCGCCCATGAAGGGTTCCGTAGCAGCAAGTAACATAATATAAAAGTTCTTGTAATGTGTTGTAACTTTGATCGATGTTTTAATAATAGTGTATTTTTTTCGGTTTATGACGCATTAAAAAAAAACTACTAACTGGATTTCGTTCAAACCAATTTTCGTTGGTAGTTTTTATAGTAATGTACATCATATATTTTTTTTAGTTTTATCATTCTCTTATCTTGGAAGTTAGAGGGGGGGGGACACACATTTTACCACTTTGGAAGTGTCTCTCGCGCAAACTATTCAGTTTAGAAAAAAATGATATTAGAAACCTCAGTATCATTTTTGAAGACCTATCCATAGATACCCCACACGCATGGGTTTGATGAAAAAAAAAATTTTGAGTTTCAGTTCTATGTATGGGGACCCCCAAAATTTATTGCTTTTTTTTCTATTTTTGTGTGAAAATCTTAATGCGGTTCACAGAATACATCTACTTACAAAGTTTCAACAGTATAGCTCTTATAGTTTCGGAAAAAAGTGGCTGTGACATACGGACGGACAGACAGACAGACAGACAGACAGACAGACATGACGAATCTATAAGGGTTCCGTTTTTTGCCATTTGGCTACGGAACCCTAAAAATGTATTCTGGAATTAAATATTTGCACACCAGACGTAATGGTAGAACGTAAATGCCCCATTTAGGTATGCTAAGATCTTTCTACTTTTGTAGATCTACATTCTGGTAAATAAATCATTATTATTATTTACAAGCGGTTTTCGTATTTATTTCAGTGAACTATTTAATTTGATAGCCATATAACGAGGATGTACAAAAATAATTGTCCAGTCATTTTTGTGTGTCCGCCATACTTGATTTAGAATGATATCACTAATCTAGTTAGCTTAGTCATAATGTTCATTATCGTAATTGCTTCGGGCATAGTCATCTAAACGAACATGTATACAAATTTTCAGCTCAATCCCTTAGTGAATGATAAATGATATTTATTTTGCAAATAGGTTTAAATAAACACTTTTACGGGTTATTTTTTGTCACTTTAAATTAGATGAGGTTGGTATTTCCTACCTGACTACCCTAAGGGTGAGTTTTAGTTGAGCACCATTTAACTATAACGATAAAAAAGCCGTTAACAGTTGTCAAATCGTCGAATTGACCAATAGGCGGCCGTTTCTCGGCTGGTTATGGTTTGGTTATCGTTTTAGTTAAATGGTCACCTCTCACCCTAAGAAGAAACACCGAGACAAATTTGAGGGTCAAGTCTCTTTTAAAGTCGTAAACGATTACCCAAGTCGTTTGACTTTTAAGACAAACTATATGTAGGTATATCCGTATTGTGATTTGTTAAAGTTAAATTACCTAAAGCTTATTTAATTAAAACATTTCTAATGCAATGCGAAGAAACAACAGGGATAAATGGAAACCATAAATAAACATGCTAGGTTGTCGGAAACAGCTAGGAAGTATATCTAATAATAACAGTCATGTATGCAGATGCATACGACGTTATTAATATCGAGTCTCTTTCAGGAAGCAGAGTGGCCATTAGCTTTACCAGACATTGTTTGAACAAAGCAAGGGACAAGATTATTGATGTGCTTCTGTTCTTCTCAACAATACCGCAGAATCTTTCTGTGTCCCTTTTTAATTTCATTACATTACTTACTGTCGACTTGGTATTTATTTTTCCGTTGGGAAAAAATCATCCAGATGACATCCCCCGTGCTTAGGTGGGGCGGGAGATACTGTCAGACTTTTACTGACTAAAAAACACACACCGTTCCTTCGTTGCCTTTCATACCGGGGCCGAGTTTATTTTCAGAAGTAGACTCTTGGCCCCAGTAGGCTTCGACCCTGCTGGGCCCCTACGACCGATTACCTGGTGAGAGTCGTATGGGACCGTTCTTGACGCATTGGAGAGGTCTATGTCCAACAGTGGACGTCTTTCGGCTGAAACGATGAATGATGAAGATGAAGATGACTTACCATCTACAGGTCATTTCATTTTAGTTTTCATTTAGGTGTGGGAAAAGTGGGCCCACGCCCACGGCCTCGCACCTATAGGGGCAAAAGCAAAGTCCCCTTTATGAACGAGGGTTTTTTATATTTGATAGGCTCGCGTTTGACCACTTCTTCACCTGATGGTAAGCGATGATGTGGTCGAACACTGGGTTGCGAGAGTCGCTGTCTTATTTTCGAATTTATGAAAAAAAAGGCTTCACTGATGTGCCTTCACCTATGTCTAAATTAGTCCACGTTACGCCTCTGGTATCTGATGTCAGAGGCTGAAAATTGGTAAAATATAATTGAGTTTGGTTTGACACTGTTTAGCTATACATGTAAAATTGAGAGCATTGATAATTTCAAAAAGAAATGGCTATTAATGCTTGCTTTATATTTTTGCCTCTCACAAAATACCGACCCAAAAATAAAGACCGCCCATTGTGCACTTATTCTTTTAAGTGTTTGTCCTGTATTTTTGTTTATTTGTTGTACAATAAAGATTATAATAAATAAATAAATAAAATAAAAGTACCTACAAGTAAAACGTCCCTAAACTGTACTCCACACGTATTAAAATCATGTATCCCCAAGTCGCTTCAAGGATCGAAAATCCCGTTACAACCTTCTTGTGCCATAGATATCCTCTTTGGGCTTAGGGACTACTGAGGAATATACACTCATCCTTTTCTTACATATGGTAAAATGCTACCCGTCCCTTTCTTCAGGCGTAGGGAAGCGATCAATAAGGATTCGGATTCTAAATTCGAATAAGATACCAGTTGGAGAGAGGAATATTTTTGTAATAAATAATGTTTTAACAGCTTAGATAGTTTGTAATGGTTATACATAATTATATATAATAATAATAATAAAGTTCTTCGGCTGAAATGATGATGGATAGAAAACGATATAGCGAAGATAAAATATAGCTTATGTCACTCAGTAATAAAGCAGCTTTTTACCAGTAAGAAAATTTTCGCAATCGGACCAGTACTTTCAGATATCATCACCTACGTTAACAAAAAAAAAATACAAAAAAACAAACTTTACTTTTTTATAATACTAATGTAGATGACAAGACAGACGAGAATTTAAGAAGTGTCTTGTATTATAAAGGAATCATAAAAGGCAGTACAATACTTTTTATGCAAAGTTAAATCGAAAAAAAAGGTTTGTTGAAACGACTTCAACGTAATTTTTGTGCATTATGTGTCTATTGGTGTCAAATATAGACATAGGGAAGAAGACCAACCGAATTGGAAAAAGGCCAGAAAGAAGAGTTTTTTTTTTAACCTTTCGATTACCGGAATTAGAGACACAATAGAAAGACAATGAGAGAACGAACTCTTGTTCGCTTGGGGTAAGAATGAAGACGCTAATCATCAAATAACCTCTCTCTCTGGGCAGAGCGGAGGATGTGTCAAACAAAACCTGACACGTTCTTTCGCTCTGCCTCGGTCAGTAAAAACTGACGGAACCCATCTGCTTCATAAATTTGCCCTTGGCGTTCTAAGTTGGACCGATGGCCTGGTCAGGGTCGCGAGAATCCGATAGATGCGTAATGCACAGGACCGGTCGTTGTGGCGACGCTTGGGGGAGGCCTATGTCTAGCAGTCGACGTCTTTCGGCTGATAGGTATGATGATGTTCTACTCTATTCTATTCTATTTTATTCTCTAAGTCGGTTAAAAATTATTGTGACTTCGAATAGGCTGTGAGCTGTGCAATTTAAATTCTAATTAATGTATGAATCTTTAAAGCTGCACATCTCGTTCTTCAGATTGTCAAGTGACTCAACAATCATAGTAAGAGCTCTCATTCAATTAACTTCAATTTCAAAGAGCCTCGATGCAAATCTCGTCGTCTATTGTCACCGCGTACTGTTCTTGCATTTTTTCCTTTCAAATTTCTCCATTTCTGGCGGCAAAGTCATTAGCATAATTACGTTGGCTCTCATAAACACGCCTCTAAAACATTTCTTCATCGTTTGAACGAATTTTTAAAGGGCAAAGGAAAAATGAAGGTGGAATTCAGTCGCGTATCTTTTGTTTGAAGTAGCGGCGCATTCTCTAATCTTGAAATTTCAACTCAACCGCCGCATAACTGGATATAAGGCCTTTTGAGCTGACAGAGACCTGAGTGTTCCACTTTCTTTTAATTATAAAAATGACTTCGTAAAGCAATCGTAAAGCTGTCTAGTTAATTCCTTTAATTGCTACGAACAGTCTTGTCTTCTTATCTCTCAATTACTTTTACACCAAACGTAATAAAATCTTTTACGACTCAATAGTCAACACTTGTGGTGTTAAGTGTTCTTGATAGTGATGTACCAGCGAGGAACAAACACTAACGACTAAATTAAAACGAATAGTCGATTGTTTCCGAACCGGGCGGACATCATTCGTCACTGCGGTGGAGTTGCGGTGACTCTCGAGATGGGTTTTTCCTGTTTTCTTACCCGAAGCCTTTTCCACTCAACGCGTCAACTCGGGTAATGAATTTATTCAGTTAAGTTGTCGAGTGAGTAAATCAAATGTTTTGGCACACGAGAGAGAAGTGGTGTTCCGGTAGAGCAGTATTGGCTTTGTGGTAACTACCCTGACTTACAATTTGTAGTTCGCGGGTTCAAACTCAGTAAGGAGTACTTGGTGTAATTGATTTCATAACCACTGCTCTTAAAACGGTGAAGGAAAAGATCGTGAGGAAATCAGCATGTCTTAGAATCAAAAAATTTAAGACATTGTGACATCCACCAACATGCACTGGGTCCGTGTGGTGGATTTTTTCCTAGAGAGAAAGCCAAGTCCCAGCAGTGGAAACATTACAGAGCTGATTATGCTTACGTTATATGTACTATCTTTTTAGGTTTAGCAGAAGTTGGGTAAGATGGCAAAAGCATTGACCATCCGAGGCTGCGGGATTATTTGAAAGTTAACGCGGCTTTGGAACGCTATGAGCAATCGAAAGAACACAGGTAGATTTTACTCTCGCGTCACCTAGAAGGGGAGAATTTATTTGATGATTTTTCAATATTCCAGTGAACAAACTCCATAAGATCCCAAGTATTCATCTCGAACGTTTGCAATGAAGCAAAGTAAATATTTCTATCCTTGTCATACGTCAAATATTAGGAATTCTACTCGAGTTCGAGCAAGATAAATCACATGCTTTCCTACAAACGTGTATTTACCGTTGAAAAAGCAGCTTCAGATTAATTTTAGACTTTATTACGTTGGTAGTAAGATGAAGTTCGCTTGTTTGAATAGTTTGTAGAAGGTAAAGTTGTGTTTGCAAAGTTATGGCTAGAATATCAGAGTGTTCAGGAATAGATTCGCTTCAGGTCTCGTTTGAAGAGTTGTTACTCTCACTGAAATGCATTCCTAGTTTAAGAGAGTTTGATTTGAAATGTAAGAAATCAGTTTGTTTATTATTTACAAGCACTTTGTTAGTGCTTCACTCTATTATTTATCACAACGATCTTTAATTTATGGCTTAATAAATAAAAAAATCAACTAGCCTAACTTTTTACAAGAAAGAAAAGTTCACAACCAACTTTTCGTTGTTTATTCGATTTTGGCTAAGGTAACGAAATAAAATTGTTTGGTAGTGGCAAAACATCCTGAATGAATTTGTTTGTTATTTGGGTCACATTTCCTTCTTAATATTTGTCAGTTATTCTGCTGAAAGCTCTAGGACCACGCCGCTTGAAAAGTGATTTCTTTTATCCGACTACCCTGAAGAAGATTTTTTTTTTTTTAAGAATAGTTATATATAAATAAATGGAGCATACACATGGAGCGGTGGTGGCCGAGTGGTAACTACCCAACTTGTAGGTCGCGGATTCAAACCCAGCCAGGCGCATTACTTTGTGTAATTTATTTCATCACCACTGCTCTCAAAACGGTGAACGAAAACATCGAGAGGAAACCGGCATGTCCTGGAACTAAATATTCGGAGACATGTGACACTCACCAATGCGCACTGGGCCCGTGAGGAGGATTACGGCCATAGATATCCATGATTACGGCCTATTCCCTCTCCTAGAGAGGAGCCCTGAGTTGCTGCTTATGCTATTTAAATAAATAAATAATGATTACTATTTATTATATGCTCAAAGAAAAACTTAATACTGTATACTTATTTGTTTAAGTATTTACCGTCATCAATAATTTTATCTTAATCACTTTAGACTAAGTTTTACTTCAACAACTTTTTTTTTATGGTGGGAAAAAAATATCCAACGACAACCCCCGTTCTTGGGCGGAGCGGGAGATAGTGTCAGACTCTTACTGACTAAAAGACCCACCCTGTTTCTTCTAGCCTTTATACCGGGGCTCGAGTTCCTTTTCGGATAACCCGCTTAGGCCGCACCGTAGAGGTTATTAGTGAGATAATGTGATTCTGAGGCAGAAAAACAAAAGCTAATTTTGTTCTAGTATCTCCTTACATCATTAACTTCTGTGGCACGTGTAGCGATCGTAACAGTACCCCTGTTAGTCAAGATGATACGCTTTTATCGAGCTTTGTAAACGTACAGGCTTTGTTTACACAAATTTTGTTTACAGGATATAATGCGATACTAATTAATAGATTCTAAGCAACTGACAAAGGGGACGGGGATTTCTGGGCCTGAATGTAATAGCCAGAGATCGGAATTAGCTAAACGTGCTTATACTGATTTCATATAGTGAAAGAATAAAGTGGATATGACTCAAAGCCCGAGATTATTTTTATAGAGCAATTTTTTTTAATGATACTGTCAGAAATATAGCAGAAAAAATTTAGGGTTCCGTACCTCAAAAGGAAAAAATGGAACCCTTATAGGATCACTTTGTTGTCCGTCCGTCTGTCTGTCTGTTTGTCTGTCAAGACTCTTTATCTCAAGAACGCGTTTAGGTATCGAGGTGAAATTGAAACCATATACTGAAGTCTGCGGTCCCTTCAAGCTGTGAAAAATTCAAACTTCTAAATTAACGAAATAAAAAGATACGGCCGTTTATGTCGCAAAAAAACGTTTATTTTGAACTCTCAAAGATCGGAATTCATAAGGTACTTTCCGTTGACCCAGAATCCTGAAATTTGGCACAAAGCAAGGTCTTTAGCACATGTACAGGAAAAAAATCTAAAAACAGTAAATTTGTTGTTACCTACGTCACAAACGGTTGATTTGTTTTTTTTGGTGGGTAAAAATCATCCAAATGACATCCCCCGCCTTTGGGCGGAGCGGGAGATAGTGTCAGACTCTTACTGACTAAAAAACCCACCCCGTTCCTTCTTGCCTTTCATACTGGGGCCTTTCGGAGCTAACCCTGGCCCCAGTAGACTTCGACCCGATCATTCAGCAGATGACAGGGTATCTACTAACCAAATTACATGATATTTACACTGAACCGTATATTTGCCAAATAAAATTTATCTACCGAGAACAAAGGCAGTTTTTCCTTATATTTTATGCTGAATCCGAGGGTATTACGAGGACAGGTTAAGTAAACAACGAACGGCTCACATCCGCCTAATCAAAATGTAACGTCGGCAGCTCACGAGTAATCGTGGGGATATTACTCACTGGATGAAGACGCAGAAAAAAGGTTCAAAAATATTACTGGGTTACGGTACAAAATACAGAACAGAAATCAATCTCATGTCTATGCTTCACTTTTTATACCTACGCTCTACGGTCGCGCTAGGGTCAACGCATTGCTCCGAACTATACGAGTGCGACCGGGTGACTGAGCCGAGATATCGTATCCGTGAGCGGTGTCTATGTGTGCGTTGCTCGAACGTGCTTTGTATGTAGATTGCCTTCTGTACCTATCTATTTTGTGACACACAGGATGAAGACGCAGAAAAAAGGTTCAAAAACATTACTGGGCTACGATGATGTGATAAATTTCCACGAATAATTGATTTTGCTGACTCTTCATGGTAGTTGGAGCAAGAAATATGCATGTCATTTGTTTTGATGGCGTGTCTGTCTGCGTTCACTGACGCTGTGTTTTTCTCCTAGTTTGTTATTTGGATCCCTTTGTAATTTATTAATCTCGTTTTTTCCGTCTTCTAATTCATTATGGTTAGTGTATAAGTCGATTATAAGGGAAAGTGAATAAGGGGCGGCTAGTAAAATAAATACACATTTAAAATTCTGTTAAGAGATATTCGCAAAAACTAAAAAAAACAGTTTTTTTTTTAAATTATATTTAATTATACAATATAAATTTGAAGCTGCGGAAGTAATCAATGTTGTCAAATGGAAATGAACAAAAATGCGTCGAAGAAAAAGTATTTCTTCATAAGTGTATTGAAAAACGTCGTTTGATACACGTGCAAATTTCTCACTGCAGCACTTGGCTCTATAACAGCCTGATGAACAGAGGACAGCGGAGTCTTAGTAATAGGGTACCGTTTTACCCTTAGCGGAGCGGGAGATAGTGTCAGACTTTTACTGACTAAAAAACCCATTCCGTTCCTTCAAGCCTTCATACCGGGGCTCGAGCGCCCTTTCGGATAACCCTGGCCCCAGTTTATCGTTAGGGTATGGAATCCTTAAAAACGAACAAAGTATGTCCAAAGAAATCATCGAGCACAGATTAATACAAAAAAAAGCTGGCCGGAAATCGCGGGACTTGCAAAATTCCGTAATCCCGGCAAAGAGTAGGGGAGCCGCGCAGTTTTATTAATTGCGGGCGTCGTATTGGGCTTTTACCCGGGATTAGAGATGAGCCGCGCTATCCGAACCGCAAACAGATTAAGCACTATACAGATACTTCACGCATCCGCTTCGCTCCGAGAAGGCATGCAGCTCCACAGCAGTTTTTTTCATACGAGGAAGAAAATAAATAAGATGTGCTGTTGACTTATAAACATATGTAGGTGCAAACTGGCGATGGATTTGCGGATCTGTGCATTTGTGATTTATCAGATAACAAATTTCGTGACCGAGCTGACTTCCCTGTGTTAGATACGATAAATTATATATTTATAACTAGCGACCCGCCCCGGCTTCGCACGGGTGCAATTGATACTAAACTACAGAATGTCTTTTTAAAAAACGTTCACAGCTTTATACTATGTAGTGATAGTATGCTTATATTATACACAAACCTACCTCTTGAATCACTATCTGTTAGCAAAAACCGCATCAAAATCCGTTGCGTAGTTTTAAAGATCTAAGCATACATATAGACAGACAGCGGGAAGCGACTTTGTTTTATACTATGTAGTGACGACAGGGTCGGCGAAGTGACGTGAATCTCGAACGCAAAGCGTAGCTGAATGATGCGGATGAGTTTTAGCCTGAATAAATCTAACACTTCCTTTCGCTCTACCCAGAGTTGAAGTAGTACTTGTGGAGAAACTTTGCCATTGTAACGAATGCGAAATTCTAAGCCCGAGCCACAGGCGAGGGTGTTATACAACATTATTTTTAATTTATGCGAAACCTGAGTATAGTTTGGTTAGATCAGTCTTAATCAGATTAATCTTTTAAGCTAGATCTTAAAACATGAGGTGTCCCGCCTGTTAACTAAGTATAGAACAACAAATTGGACACAGGGGCTGATATAGAGCGCAGATACCACTGCGACCTAATTCCTAGATATCTTCAACATCCCAAAGTGAAACATTAAATATGTGATCCGTTTATTTTTAGTTTTCAACGTCAGAATTATTAAGTTATTTAAGTTTCGGGAAGGTTAAGTCTATTGTTGAGAGCAATGCTTGAATCTCGTTTCGTCGATTTCGTCGTTTGTCGTCGAAACTTAGGTGCTCCTAAGTATTTGGTTTTACGCATCTGAAATCTCAGTTAGAACAGTCTTATATGGTTATCTAAATGGTGGTTAATGGTGGTTTAAATTGAATTATTATGAATGACATTGAATTAAATATAATTATATTGAATTGAATTGAACTGAATTGAATATGATATTTGTGTGTAATGACAAAGTTTGCAATATTAATAATTTAATAACGCGGCAGCTACGTCTGCCAACAAACTGCTATGCAGTTTGGCAGGAGTATATAAAAAAAAAGTAATTTCAAGGAGTGAGGTACGTAGGATATTACTAGATATAGACTAGGCTTTAGTCAGAATAAATAACAATTTATTTGTCAGATTATATTAATTACATATGTGTAACCTAAAAAAAAAAATGCCGGGCGCTAAGTGATCCTCACGAGTCGTGGATCAACCCGTTTGTTTATATCTTCCTAAGAGCATTGAAAAACGTTTGATACACGTGGAATTTTGTTACTGCAGCACTCGTTTCTGGCTCAGGTAAATTCCGATAAACTTTCTTCACTAGTATAAAAACGTACTATTTTATACGACTATTTAGGCAGTCATATTGATGAAAACTGAAACATACATGTACCACCTTAAATTAAGAAGAAAAAATATATAATAACAATTTAAAATAATATTCAAGCCAACCTCTTCAAAAATCGGTTCTAAAACTTCTATTGAAGAGGTCCTTCCGTAGTCGAAATCCGTTTAGTGAGATATCGAGCCATGATTTCGATTTAAGGATGTTAATTCCCCCGCCGCGATCCCGTATCGGCGCACATTAGAAGACGGGGCTATTCGGCTTCGTATTCGTATAATCTTTGGTGACTCGACATTTTTAACATTCGACTTTTATATTGAGGTAAATTTTGAGTACCTATACTTGGGTGGCTTAGTTATAATTTACTGTTTATCCGCTTCAAGATGCTTTTTCACCTTGCTAGGTGCGAGGGAAGCAAAGTACTCCTCCACCGCGATAACGCGTCCTCACATTCCGCTAATGTAACAGAAGCCTATTTTAAGGCTTCAAATCGTCCCTTAGCTTACAACACCGCTCAAGTCGAAAATTGATGGTTTACATATTTGAACGCTTTAAGATGAAGCTGTTAAGCTCGTCTAACCATTGATCAAACGATATAGATTTCAGCCAATCAAAAGCCGTAATTTGAAAAGCAGTGACAGCGCGTCGACTGGCCTTTCATCACCGTAGTTTTTTTCGTCTCCTGTAAAATTATTTATGCGGTGATGTTAGATAAGGACGAAATGTGAAACTGATGACGTACCCGCCTTACAATCCAGACCTCTCACCTAGCGACATCTATTTGTTTCTAAAAATTCAAGACAAACTTAGACGCACACGTTATACGAGCCCTAAATCGGCGGTGAATGAGTTCCATAAAACCATTGAAGAGGTTTTTAAAGAAGACTGGTCCTACTGCTTTGTACAGTGGTTTCATCGAATGCATTAATTGCGAGGGAATATACTTTGAAAAACAAGTGTATACAGTCTTATATCAGAATGCAGAAACTTCCAGTATGCCCTAAGTAAATGTTATTTCAGGATGTGGTCCATCCGTGTGCAAGATTTCAGGCGGTCGAGCGTGAAGAAGCAACAGTACACACAAAGTATCGTCTTATTATAATCTATCTATACTAATATTATAAAGAGGTAAAGTATGTTTTTTTGTTTGTAGAAGGTACTCTTCCAGAAGAACTGGAAATACTGGTCCGATTGCTAAAATTTTTTCACCGATGGAAAGCTGCATTATTCCTGAGTGACATAGGCTATATTTCATGAGCGCAGGCGAAGCCGAGGACAAAAGCTAGTTATCATATAAAGAGGTAACGTTTTTTTTTTGTATGTTGGAGGTAATCTCTGAAAGTACTGGTCCGATTGCTAAGATTATTTCATTGATAGAAAGCTGCTTTATTCCTGAGTTACATAGATTGTTTTATGTACGCAGGCGAAGCCGCGGGCAAAGCTAATTGTTAAAATTAGTGTAATTATTTCAGGATAATATTGGTGTGATTACTACAGCTCTCCTAGCATTTGAAGTTTTCTACTATCGTTGACAATTGCAGATTATCAACTTGGCTAGGGGTACACGACTTTGACTAACTAGATCCACATGGCTCTTGACTTCACGCTATACAATGCCTTTCACACAGCTAGATACAGAAACAGATGGAGGAATACAATTACCGTCATGGATCTTGAGCGCTCGGCGTCAGAGTCGCTTTGCGCATTCCATACATTGGCGAGCCAATAGTAATCGTTGTTAGATACATGCCGCAAGGCAGGGAACGAATCATGAGTGACGTCTATGACGCGATGGCGGCGAGCCAATCACTGACACTCCGCGCCCCCGCATCTCACTTCGCACCACTAAAGAGACCGAATATTTGACTTCTGTGCAACTTGAAGTCAGCGCTCAAGATCTGAGCCGGCAATTCTACGTATGTTAGGGAGGAGGAACGACACTTAGCATTGAGGAGTACGACGCAAAGAGGAGGATTACAGGACTTTAAATTAGGCAGTAATACCAAATATTTATTTTTTAACTACCGGCCCGTCCCGGCTTCACACGGGCAATAAATATAGCCTATGTTACTCAGGGTGAATGTAGCTTTCCAATGGTGAAAGAATTTTTGAAATCGTCACGGTAGTTTTTGAATTAATTCATTACACACATGCACACAAAAAAAAATCCCTCTTTATGATAGTAGTGTAGGCTAGCTGTTTCCCGCGACTTCGTCCGCATCAAGTTCGTAAAACACAACAGTAAATAATAATTCTGTGCTTGTTTATTGTTTAACTAGCTTTTGCCCGCGGCTTCGCCCGCGTGGCATTAAGTGCTTAAGGAATCGGGATAAAAGGTAGCCTATGTTCTTTTCCATGTCAAAGGCTATATGCATGCCGAATTTCATTCAAATCCGTTCAGCCGTTTTTGCGTGATTAAGTAACAAACATCCAAACATCCACACTTTCACATTTATAATATTAGTTACGATTAGCGTGATAGAGTGTACGAAATACGTCTCCGTAATACTTTATTTTCATCTCAGATGACGATGCAGTTGATAGCTGAGTTGGTGGTCACGTTAGTATTCCGTTCATTTACATACTGTACGCCATACGAGCTTATAACCAGGTCAAAGATGAAATGGGAGGTCAAAACATAGCCATGATTCATCTCCGTGTTAATAACTTCATTCTGCACTTACTCACCCCTCTCGTGGTAATCGTAGCGCATATAGTCACGTCATTTCTGACGCCTTCGGAATAGTAAAAAGAGACTACTAGTTGAGACTAGTCGTAAAAGTCAGATTTATAGTTAGAAATTCATTATGTCAGTCGGAAATGAGGTACGGATAAACTTAAATAGTATCTACATTTGATACAAGTTGAGAAAGTTTGTCATCGCGATCGAGGTGGAATTCGCCCGAGCCATAGGCGAGGGTGTTTTGATGCCGAGTGCTGCAGTGACAAAATTCCACGTTTGACGTGTATCAAACGTGGAACGACGTTTTTAAATGCACTTAAAAATATATAAATAAACGGGGGTTGACGCATGACTTGTGGGGGTCAGATTATGACAAACACAATTGATTGTAGACGGGTTCACGCACTTTTCCGTACTTGTGCGGAAAATAGTAATTTGCGTGCCTAAAACGGTAGGTATAAGAGCAGGTTTTCGAGTAAGTGGATTGAAAGAAATATAAATAATACGACAGTATGTCTACCGATAATACGTTACATATTACTTACGAATTAAATCTTCTAAGAACTGTGCGTTAGTGCGTATGAGATCATAATTATTAAAAAAATTATATTGATTAGAAATACACCAACTAGTCCACTAAGCATCACGTCGGCTAATTCTATACTTGTCTCCTCTCTAGTAAAATTATCTCTCCTTCAATCAGATGTCTCTCTCCTTTATTTCAGTCCATTCAGAGGTTATCTGTGACAGATCACTCTGTGCGGTAAGACCGCTCATTGTACACTTGTTTTATATTTATATTACTAAGTAATTATTTATTTATTTATTTTATTTATTTATTTATTTAGTACATGGAAGACTTACAGCTAATAAAACCAGACAAAAAAAAAGGAATGCATAATCACTAGAAAGCCAATTACAAGTCCTCACGTGTAGACATTTTAATATAAATTAAATAAGGTGTGAGCACAAAAACAAAAAGCTGCGCTTCTTGGTTACGTAGGATACAGCAAAAATCCTTAGCTTGCACTTAAAAAACTAATTAATAAACTAATAAACCTAATGCTATTTGAAAAATTTGAGACTTAAGCTCCTTCTGGCCGAGTTCACACTAATGGTGAATGAATTATACATAGTTTAATTTATTTACATCAAATAAAATTTACATATGTACTTACATAAAAAACTAAAACTATTTATACTAAAACCTAAATAAATACTTACAAAAAAATATATATTCTTCAAACATATATCTATTACTTACAGTCGCGGGTTCAAACCCAGTCGCATTACTTTATGTAATTTATTTCATCACCACTGGTCTTAAAACGGTGAGGGAAAACATTGTGAGAAAACTGGCATGTCCTTAAACCAAAAATTCGTAGACATGTGACTTCCACCAACCCGAAATGGACCCACGTGGTGGTTTACGGACCATTCCCTCTCCTAGAGAGGTCTGAGTCCCAACAGTGGGAACATTATAAGGCCGACTATGCTTTGCTAGCATAATATGCTAGCATAGCATAGCTTAGTCATATATTTTCCCCTCATGCTTGGGTTGACATTTACGCACATACATAATACTAACTTGCAGATTTCATAATGTCAGTCTGTGTCTGCTAAGGTATTTTTCTATTTTTCTGCAGCGTTTGATGGCATACATGTGCAACTGGCAAAATTGTGGTGTCGAGATTCCACGAACGCTATTCATTACGAGTTGAAAAAATAGATCAAATCAAAGCGAAACGCAATCTACACAAGTGTGTTGTCAACCGCTACACTTGTGGTACTGGGACCGGGATATAAGCAATGTTATATCCAATTAACTAGTTTATAAGTAGTAAAATATATTACGAAACATTTTGTCAAACTAATAATAACAGCATATCTCAGATGCTAAAACATATTATCACATGTCTACTTTTAATATTTTTGAAAGAGCGAAGCGGTCCTGTAGTTTTTGATTTAATTCGTTACAAATAAAAATCGAATACTACAAATCTTTCCTTTTTATAACATTAATATAGTAAGATGATTTTTCCTGTATATTTTTTTAGTCTGTACGTGCTAACAAAAACATATTGTAAGTTATAAAAGCTACAACTTATAATTAGCTGCTGAAAACTCTACTGATTTGGCTTTAAACTGTTTTAACATTAGAAGCGCGGACTATAAATTTCAACTTTGGGCATTTTATTTTTGCTACTGTACTCGTAGTATGGACAGATGGTAAACAAATGAAACTGGTACCTAACTGATAATACAATGTTATATGCACATATTTTGGTGTACTATTCTACGTATAACACAACTAGCGCAGAAAGAACATATTAGGAATGGGTCAAAAATGGAACGCCCGAGCTTCTAGTGTTAATTTCGAATGTGCTAAAAAACTGACAACCAAAAAAACTGTTATCTACTTTAATCTTTTTAGCGTAATCCGGAGCTACCACGCAACCTATAAAACTACCCAAAAATCCGACTAAAGCCTTAAAAGTGTCGATTAAAACTTTCTCATTACGGTGATCCACGTGAGAGTTAATACGTCCGATCCATTAAAAGTCTGGCGGGGAAGGTGTTCTTGCTAATCTGTGGCATCTGTTCGACGGAGGCCGCCGCGCCGCCCGCCCTGTCATCCCGCATCCCGCATCACGCGTCAGTGGGCGTCCGAACCTCGCCGACGCAGCACCCGCATCACTCGCGCAAAAAACAACCGCCAATTTTAAATTACGAATTTGTATCCAAGTTCCCAGTGAATAGTGATTTCTTATCAAGTCTTAGAGTCTAAAAAGTTTAGTGTTGTATACGTATTTCGTGTTTTTAGTGTCGATGTTTTAGTGTTTGAGAATTTTTGAAATTGTAGTGTTTTTGAAGTGGTGTCTAGTTTTTGTAAAAAGGTGCGTGTATGTGTTTGACTGCTGTATCTAAAAAAAACGTTATCGTGTGTAATGATTTAAATTAAAATGCGAATGGAGCTAATTAAAAAATGTTGAAAAAAATTTAAAAACAAAAACCTCGGATATTTAAAACGATATTCGTAAACATTGACAGAGTCCAGTCTTTCGGAACAGTACACACAGAGCGAATCAAACAATTCAAAACTAAAATTTTATTCGTTGAATTTGAAACGAATAAAACGTTTAAAACTGAACGCTTGGATTCTATTATATTCAGAACGAGATTTGGTCTACTCTACATTTTCTCCATTGCATTTAATTCTTATTTGCACCAGTTTTTGAAGCCTGCTTGAGAAAAACTGCAAGTAATGACTCTCTCTTCTTTTTTAAACGTTTATTCTACATTAAGAACGTCCTTTTCGAGGTACATTTCTATACAACCTTACGTGAATATGCTGTTATTTATTACACATCTTTCTCTAGATATTGTGGATACACAGCTATCTTGTGGATATCATCTAGGCTTCTATAGTAATCAAAATATAATCTAAAATTAGTAAAAAACTTCTATCTAGTAAAGACCTCTGAAAATCTACATACTGTACTGTACATGTACGGAACAAGTACATATTGTACTTGTTCTGGAAATATGTGTTTAAAAAAAACATATTTCCAGAACAAGTTTTGTGAAATATTCCATTAAATTACGAAATTGCTGAATGCCAACAGAATTTTCAGGCGTTATCTCTCTTTTTTTGCATTGTCTGTTCATCAAACATTGCGTTAGATGAAACAACAAGCTTTTAAACCATGCTCGATGTTAACTATAGGCGTATAGAAAAGGAAAGAATTAAGAATTGCTCCTGTAAAACTCCCCTCTTAAGAATTACTCCTGTATTGTGGCCTCGTTCACAAACATGTCAACTTATAAACACATCCAGACCTGTTACAAGTAACTGTAGGCCATACAAATATTTGTTCCGTGCGGGAATCGAAACCGCGACAAGGAGCGCAGCAGCCATTGCTTTACCATCGTGGCAACCGTACCTTTGGTCTCTCTTTTATACACTCGAGGCTTTTGTCTCTTATGTGTGGATGGATGGAGAGGGAGAGGGAGGTCGAAGAAAAGACGGATGGATTGTGTGAGGACTGTAGTGAAAGAAAGGGGAAGGGATAGCGTGACAGATGACTGGATAGAATGGAAGAAAAATAAGGGTTCCTAGTTGACTACGGAACCCTAAAAACGTGCTGCGTTGACTCCAAGTAACGTGGGAAGAAGGAAAAGGCTTTTTGTCTTTTATTAGAATTTTGTTCTGAAGCAGTACTGAAACTGAATTTTATTAAGTTACTGGCTTACTTCCTAACATTTATCTAAAACGATAGCAGAAAGTAATTAACAAGTGGAACATTTGGAAGTTTTTGTCAGAATTTTCTGTCTGAAGATAAGATGTCAGAACCAAAGTTCCATTGCTTCTACTAAAAGTTAAGTTTTACTTAATAATTCCAACTACATGTCTATTTGCAAGCGTGTTTTTTTTTACGTGAAAAGTCATTAACCTGTGAATATCATAATTAGAGACACAATAGAAAGACAATGAGAGAGCAAATGCATGTTTCTGTAGGGTTTAATGAATTAAATGACTTCTCCCGCTCTGGGTGAAAAGAGGGAGAAGTAGTAGAAGAGAGTACCTACCTTACCAAAATTATTATTGTTAGTACAGGTCTTAGAGCTAGCCGTAGGAGCCCAACATAATCGACCTTCTCGGGACATGGGTTCACGTCTGAAAGCAAAACCCGGGCCCTGGTACGCAAGGCAAAGAAGGAACACAGGAGTAGGTTTTAGTCAGCAAAAGTCTGACACATCCTTTCACTCCACCCAAGAGAGTGAGAAGTCATTTCATTCAGGATGATTTCACACCTAAAAGAAGGTCCCAGGGCTGCGAGATTTTTTGTAGGAGTAACCGTAGCCTTGATACGCAAAAGGTAACTGAAGAAACACAGCTAAGTCCACTGATAGCTCATCGTATACGTATCATACACACTCATGCGCAAACACTTTGCTGACGCATATCAAGGATTTAACAAAATCGGTATTTCTTTTTTAAATTAAGAAAACAAAAATCTAGTTTAAAAATAGCTGAAGTCGATTCGGAAGCCGATTCTGAACATACTATTTTTAGAATGTAGTAGTACTTGCGTTTATAATGTTACATGTTGTGTATATATAATAAAACGAAAGAGTTTTTTGTTTGTTTTATACGCGCTTGGAACTACCAGCCAGATTGAGATAAAAATGTTTCTGCACAGAATAACCAGCACGCTTAGCCAAGTTGTTACTCTGAAATCGTTAACGCTGTCGAAAAGTGATGAAACGTATGGGAATGACGTCATCTCAACGTAAAGTCGCGTGGTCAGAACAAACGAATAGACAATTCGTAGCCAAGTTCACATCGTTCAAAATCGTTACTACAATATTTAACGCTACATCCTGTGTTATACAAACGCTACATTGTAGAACGAGCGGCTGACTCAGGCGCGTCAACATGGCTACCAACTTATCGTTTTCTACAATTGCTGTCACCGAGATGTTTTTTCCCATCGAAAAAAAAAAAAAAAAAAGCCGTTACCGATTAGAGAACGGAATTCGATTGTAACATGGCTAGGGGGGCAGGTTCATGATGAATATAGGCTATATACATATACACCACTATTTTTTAATTAGTACAAATACTAAAAGAGCTTACTAGAAAAGGACTTATTATTATTTAAGTAAAGTCTTAATAAATAATATTCTTATACAGCAAAGTTATTAGCGTTTGTTTATATCCCAAAAATCTCACTCAATTTATGGAAATATTGTACAGGCTTATTGATTATGTGATGATCAAAATGAAAAAATATTGCGCATAGTATTTTCTAGTAGCTAGTAATGTTATGAATGATTGATTCTATTATGAACCAGCTTTTGCCCATTGTTTCACCCGTGTACAAAAAATATAGCCTATATCACTCAGGAATAAAGCAGCTTTCTATCGGTGAATTTTTTTTGTAATCAGACCAGTCCTTCCAGAGATTACCTCCTACAAACAAAAAAAAAACGAACTTTACCCCTGTATAATATTAGTGTAGATTTACCAATTATGACAATTTTCGTGGATAATTTTAGGATTTCATTTTTTTTACTTTTGACTACAAAGAAATGATCAGTAACGAGTACAGATAGAGCTTTTTTTTTGTACTGATTAAAAAATAGGGGTGTATAGTATATACCCCGCTACTGCACACGGAAGTGGAGCAGTAACTAAAGACATTGGTGAAACCGCGGGGGACAGTTACTCTATTATTATATAGTTATCCTTTCTCACCGAAGGGAGTCGAGGCGTATCAAGCAGGAAAGGATATTTTCTTTGATAATTTAAAAGTATTTATGATAATATTTTAAACATGTTATACCGTGTAATATGTCTAAAATATTTTCATAAATACTTTAATAACTTAAACATAAAACTACTGATCTGTAAGAATAGGCATTATTGGAATATTTTGATACAAGTGGAAGAAGTTTGTCCTGCTGGCTGCAAGTGCAAGGGCTGCAGTGACAAATTTACACGTGTATCAGACCAAATCATTAAACGGGGGATGACGTACGACTCGTAGGGGTTGCACCACGCCCAGATACGATAAATGTAATAAAATTGTGCGGGCGCGAGCACGCTCACTTTCCGCACTAGTGGGAAAACAGTAAATTGGTGCCTAAAAGCGGTAGGTATAAGATCGGGGTTTCGAGTAAGTGTATTGAAAAGTACTTTTGAGAACCTTCGCTTATGATGGACGATGCCCTCACTGAAAAGACTCGACGTGTGTAGTGTACATATGTAGGAATGAAGGCGCATATCGAAGAACTCAAGAACACTTTGTTTCTGCGTACGTGAACTATGTTATATGACACCTAGCGTTCGGAGCTTACCGCCGCTTACTTTCGTTTTAAATTCGTCCATAAATAATAATCTATTTTCAATTCTGCCTATCCCTTGTTGCCCTCCCTAAGAGACTCCTTAAGCCCGGGATCCGTATCCAACAGGGGTCCCCTAGCGTGTAGCTTAGTTTTAAGTTTTTGTAAGTCCTGACTGGAGAGTTTAATTTATTAAAGCCGCCACGGGCAAGTAACTATCCCATGGGTTGATCTACAAGAGAGAACACAGAAAGATAAAGATTCCGAGCTTGCGCACGCAGATGCAATGTGCACGTGAATCTACACAAGCATGTAAAGGCAGCCGCTACATACAGGCTAGGGTATACCTGACAGGTATGTCTATACACTTAAGTTTTATAGGTCAAGCGGAATGTAAAAATAATAATATATTCCACAACTATCACACAACGCCATCTAGTCTCAAGCTAAGCAGAGCTTGTGTTATGATGAGTACTAGACAACTGATAAACATACTTATATTTCTGAATAAATACATACAATAGATAAATTACACCCAGACACAAAACTGATCAAGCTCATCACACAAAGATTTGTCCTGGGTAGGAATCGAACCCACAACCTCCGGCATAGCAGTCAGGGTCACTAACCACTAGATCAACAGGCCAGTCAAAAAGTGTGTATGTTGCACCACACAAGCTTACCTGACAGATATACCCTAGCGTGTAAGGTTACCTTAAGAGTAACCCGCCTTCGTGAAGTTATATACCCCGTTAAATTTTGATCGTTTTAATCCCGTGGAGGGTTGATCCGGTACATGAAACACTATTGATTTATTAAGATAAAATTAAAAAATAAAATACTCTTTTTTAAAGCTCGTATTAATTTACGCATGTACGAAATTAATTTCTATAGGAAAACGTCAGCTGAGCGAGTTCAATGACCTGTAGGTAATTAGTAAACGATTTTGAAATAAACGATTAAAATTTAATGGCGTATAATAATAATAAGTGTATAATATTCCACAACTTTCACACTATGCCTACTAGTTCCAAACTAAGCAGAGCTTATGATACCACAAACTATTCATAGGAGAACTAGACAACTGATAAACATACTTAAATATATTTCTAAATAGACACAGGACATTCACCTAAACATATTAGTTTTAGAGTATATTTTTGTTAAAAATGGCGTATACCATAAAAATACAAACAAACCAAGTGCTAGTAATTTAAACATATAAAATTACTAGCTTTTGGTTGCCGCTTCGCCCGCGTGGTATTAGGTACTTAAGGAATCGGGATAAAAGGTAGCCTATGTTCTTTTCCATGTCAAAGACTATATGCATGCCAAATTTCATCCAAATCCATTTAGCCGTTTTTGAGTGATTAAGTAACAAACATCCACACTTTCACATTTATAATATTAGTTAGGATGTGTTCACAACAGAGAAATAGCAAGATATATCGGTCTCGCTTTTTCAATGTTGCTGATCCCATCAGGGGTTTGGTGTCAAAGTTTCAGAATTGTAAGCAACTGTTTCATTGGCCAGCAGGGAGGCTCGAGAGGAACTATTGATATTAACTTGGGCCAAACTATTACTTAGCCAAGACACCCTTGTTGGATAATAGTTTGATTGACATGAAATTACAACTGTCTTGGGTGGCGTTGTGTTGTTTGCGTAACTAAAGTTTAATTTGGTAATGGAGGGCTACCTGAATGAGGACTTGAGTCTTCGCTGTTTGTTGGTTTTCTGGTATAACTACTCTTCAATTTAGCGGAACTGAACAGTGGTTTGCAAATACTCCTCTTCCAGAACTCATACACAACGGTGTGATTTCTGGAAGAGGAGTGTTTTGCATAGGCTCGGGTTTGACCACTATCACACATTTTTAGGGTTCCGTAGTCAACTAGGAACCCTTATAGTTTCGCCATGTCTGTCTGTCCGTCTGTCTGTCCGTTCTCGCTTAATCTCTGTGACCGTTAGGACTAGAAAGCTGAAATTTGGTACCAATATGTATATCAATCACGCCGACAAAGTGGTAAAACAAAAATTGGAAAAAAATGTTTTATTAGGGTGGCCCCCCAATATGTAAAGTGGGAAGTGATTTTTTTTTAATTTCAACCCTAACGTGTGATATATCGTTGGATAGGTATTTAAAAATGCATAGGGGTTTACTAAGATAATTTTTTGATAATGTCAATAATTTCGGAAATAATAGCTCCAAAAGTAAAAAACAATGTGTCCCCCCCCTCTAACTTTTGAACCATAAGTTTAGAAAATATGAAAAAAATCTGAAAAGTAGAACTTTATAAGGACTTTCTAGAAAAAATATTTTGAACTAGATGGAAAGAACAGTTTTTGTACAAAAAAGACAAAAGGGTTCTACAAAATAATTTCTGGACTAAGTTTGTAGTATAATCGTATATGAAAGCATTTTTTTAACCTCATAAGTGGGTACACTTATTGTGACGGACGGGAAACTACGGAACCCTACACTGAGCGTGGCCCGACATGTTCTTGGCCTGTTTTTTTTTTATTATGGTGGGAAAAATCATCCTATGACAACCCCCGCTCTTGGGCAGAGCGGGAGATAGTGTCAGACTCTTACTGACTAAAAGCCCACCCCGTGCCTTCTCTTCTCATACCGGGGCTCGAGATCCCTCTCGAATAACCCTGGCCCCAGTAGGCTTCGACCCAGCTGGGCCCCTGCTGTTGCTAACCACTCCTTGAGGCGCGCGGGAACAGTGCGCGCCGTCGACGACTTGGGCTCGGTCCGGACAGTCGGACGGCGAGCTACCCATTGCTCACTATCCACAAGCCCACCACTATCTCCCCTGATGGTAAGCAATGATGTGATCGACGACGGAGCACGCTTGCCTAGACAGAACCTATTCAGGTGTCGTTTCAGTGACATGAACAAGACTTAGTAATACTGGTCAAATAAGCACTCAAAAGGTTTGGATATGGATATTTGGATAACGCAGAGTTTATCTATAAATTCTATGTTTCGTGAGTGAAGCCATTCTGAAGATATGTGGGCAGTACTAAAGTGGTTGTAGCTAAAAAACTATTTTCTTCGTCATTAGGTTTTCCGGTCTATTTCTAGTCTACTTTGTCTTAGATAAATATTGGTCTGACCCAAGTATTTACTATTTATTCTGGTATTCTTTATATACGGTTTTGTTTGAGAGAAACAGTCATGCACAAGACAAAATAAAAACTGACCTAGTGCAAGTTGGACTCGTAACACGAAGGGTTCTGTACTAAAATATTAACATCGAGCAAAATAACGTTTCTTTTTTGGGAACCCCTTTTTAATTTTTAATTTTTGTTGTAGCGGTAATAGAAATACACATTACAGCCCATTGTCAGACGGACGGATAGTATCAGTGTCCGGTTGGCATTCTTTAGGTACGTAATCCTAGAAAAGAAAAACGTTCTTCGAATATGATTAAAACAGTACTGTAGTATATCTACATGTATTCGTCAGGAACCTGTTCTTATCTTCATATATTGTCCCATGTTACTCGGCGTCGGCGCAATACTAAAGCTAGAACTTCACTAGACCGGCACACACGTATAACACGCCTGATTTGTACAAAAGTCAAAAACATTTATTTCAAATAGACTATATGCAGTCGGTCAGTCCAAGAAAAGTGAAGCTAAATTGCGAACGTACGAAGAACGACGTCGGGTGGCGTGGATCAAGTGTAGCTCTACAAGTCTAGGCTCCATATAAAATGTATGGAGACCGACGCGCCCAGGTCAGCGTGTGTAGGACACGTATGAGCAGTGTAGTTCTATCTTCTTGTGTTCGTTTCGATGCTCTCAAACTATACCAAATATTCTGACCAATGATTGGCAACCTGTACAGCTCTATTGTTGGCCTCGTATAGGTCCTGAAAACTGCAGGTAGTTATACAGGATGGGCAGCTTAGCAGGTGGCGCATGTCCTGTGGAAAGGCTCCACACTGGCGCTGTGTTAGACCTTTTTATTCTTCATCGTCCAACCCGTCCTGTTAACTGTTCCGCTACCACCACCATCTTAAATTTGGCTTCGGATAATAATATGTTAAAAGCTGTACTCGCAAACACATTCATTGTGCGTCCAGCTAAGAATTGGAATTGCCTGTCAGAGTCTGTGTTTCCTGATAGCTACAACCTGGGAATCTTTTAGTCAAGATTGAATCGGTTACTTCTACGCAAGCACGCTCCATCGTCAACCACATTGTAGCTTTCCATCAGGTGAGATAGTTGTCAAGCGTGAGTCTAACAACAATAAAAAACAAATTATTATTATTTTATTCCCACCATAAAAAGGCGCCATTTTGTAAACCTTCGTGCACGATGTAACAGAAAAGTTGATATAATTATGTTTCGATTTTCAAATATTAATAACTGCTGCCTGATTAAATATTTAAAAGTGAGCACACCTGCCTTTTCCCACGGTTATCGTACAATCGTTTAATATGTACGGACGTTGTTATATATTGATAAATAATCTCGTGAATGTTTAAATATAGTTCAGTATTGTTTTGAGGCAACGATAATGGCGATTGATTAACAACATTATGTTTAGTTTTTGCTAAACCTGAATATACTC
Source organism: Mythimna albipuncta (assembly GCA_929112965.1). Taxonomy (NCBI): domain Eukaryota; kingdom Metazoa; phylum Arthropoda; class Insecta; order Lepidoptera; family Noctuidae; genus Mythimna; species Mythimna albipuncta. Next base: position 19,807,435 of record OV815969.1, read on the forward strand.
GTAGTTTGTTCAGAATCAGTAACTGAATGGATTCCAATAGTTTTTAAATCATGTTATATTTTTTTCCAAAAATGTTTAAAAAGGTCACAAGGACACCGCCAATACTAAGTACAATACAGGTCACGGCAGGTCATGGCGGGCATTTGAAGCCAGCAAACAACTGTGCGCAACTGCAAAACAACACCTCGGTCGCCTCGATGGCCCGGTGACTATGTATTTTTGCTGACATAACAAGCTTATAACTTACACGGGCTTATAACTTTGTGATTTTTCATGATACAGTTATGAATTTTTGTACATAGATTCTTAATATAAAAATACGTGTTACGGGTTTCGCATATACTAAAATGTAATGTAAAAACTAATGTTGTATAATATTTTTACAGTAAGAGAGCATAAATGTTTTCTCACTCCACCTGGCTGGCGATGTTGTTTCGGTAGCGTAATCAATCCGAGGTGTTATTGGTGTGTTCCGCGATTTGCATGCTATCATGACGTCAGCTAGTACTAATGCGTTCAAAAATAGATATCATCTAAACGTTTTTTTTTTTTTTCTTAAAGCATTGACTGTCGATATTTACCTGGAGGAAATTTTCAATGCTATGCAGATTTTTTATTCCTAGTTTTTTTTTATTAAATTGATACTCGGAGTAGGTTGACAAAAAAAGGAACTCCGTGGTCCTACCTCAAGTTCAAGCTGCGAGAATGTTCGAAAGAGTGACCGTTGTATGAGTGTGGAAGGAATACGGGTGATTTTTTGTCAGTAGAAGTGTGACAAGTTCCGTCGATGCAGGAGAAGTTATTTGGTAATTTCTCACCTCAAAAAACGGTCTTTGAGTTTGAAAATTTTCAGCTGTTAAGCTTCCGGTGCTTCAATTTAAATACCAATAAATATCTCAAAGATATCTCCGAAGTTGCTCATGTTTGTTCTGAGTTTGAGTACTGAGCTGACACAGTTAAGGACCCAACTCCAGAGCAGTGCTATGAAACAGTGATTTTCAAAATCCTACTTCTGGGTAACAGCTAAGTCAATAGGTTTGAAAAAAATATATGATTTTTAAACACTCATGTATATCTTTATAAACATATGATTTTTTCTTATGACTAATACTTTTGCAAAAAAATATTTTTAGCATCATGATATTTTTTCTCTACTCCTTTTAAACAACTTTATCTAATCTTTAGAAATACGTTTACACAAAAAAAATGCTGATTAAGTGTTCTTCACAATGTACATAGCAATATGTAAATCAATCAATATTTCGCAAAGAAAATGGATTTAAAGGTCAACGGGGCTCTATCCGGGGGCAGCAAGCCGAAATTAAATGTACAGGTGCTCGTATTGTGCCTATGCAGCCGTACGGGTATCTGTGCATTTAATTCCACCTAGATGTTTAAGGGACTATACGCCTTAACACAACTTTTAACTCCGTCTTCCTGTAACTGAACTAAGGTAAAAAAGAAGAAGCTCACAGACTAGGAACTGTACTTATTTTAACAAAATGAAAGACTAGGCAAAGTTTAATTATGAAGGGTTTGTTTCTATATTTTTCAGTGTCGGCTTTGAAATTATATTGAGTTTGTTTTTCTTTTTTGGTGGCTACAGCACTTATTTAAAGCTAGAACTACATTAGACTGACGCACACATGTAACATGCCTGATTTGTGTGTATCAAGTGTATAGTCTGTCTAAAAAGTCAAATGACTTGGGAATTTTGTATAATATTTAACCATTTAAAAAATACTTATACTCGATTCTTTTTACGAGGTTCTTCTGTTAGTAAACTATGATCAAGATCTCTTAATCAATCATGGTTATTGAACCAGTGTTGACTACATCAGATTGCATTTCACCCTAATAATTATCCAAGTCGTTCGACCTCCCGCGAAGCGGCGAGCCTTCTTGCTAGTCTACCACCGTGGGATCTGAAGGCAACACACATTAGTCCTTGCACACATGCACGATATGCGCGTGGAGATGCAACGCCGGGGTGAATGTCCGCTGCCGGTTTAAAGTTATTGTTTGAGAAATTTTCTCTACAGTTCTACATAGGTCCTATGCATGAAATTGATTTAAATAATATAGTGGATTGGCCAAATAGTGTACCACAAACTACAGGCTGCGTATTTTTTTCCTGCTCTGTCAAATTCATCCAAAGGTTGTCCGTTGTCTGTATAAAATTGCTTTTAGCGATAAGACCGCCCATTGCACACCCTATTAATTTTAAGCTCCTACTGTATTTTTTATATTGTACAATAAAAAGTATATATAGTATCTATTGACTTTTATCATTACATAAAACGCAGCAGGTAATATGAACGAGGGTATTAATTATTGTAAATGTAATATAAATTAAGCAATGAAATGTTTTATTATGGCAGTAAAATCAAGGTATTACTCATACTAATTCACTAATGTAACCACGCCTAGCATGAAATAGCTATTGACGGAGACTCACAGTGATATTAGTGATATTGACAGGAGTGATGGCTAAGTGGTTAAGGTGCCTTTCATGCATGAGACTTTTTTGATATCGGACAAGTACTAATGTAAATTTTTCATTGCATATCTACTTTCCTAAGTTAGGCCATTATTGACACCCCGAGCCTTGGAAAGCACGTGGTCTTGTTTGTCATTCGTATTTCTTTGACAATTGTTATAGTTAGTCAGACGTCAGAAATTCTGTATCGTGTTGCCCAGTAACTGGTTTGTGCAGGTCTGATAGACATTCCATATAAAACAAGGGTATTCAGCCGTATCTGCTTTGATAGGAAGCCGACCCTAAGGTAGTAGGGAAAAATTTAGGAGATGATGGTTGACCGTAGTTGATATTAGTTATACAGGTCAATTATAGGGAAAAACACATTTAAATATTTTTTCCGTTTAGAGCGTAAGGTGCGTAAAGGCGGATACTGACTTTGCGAGGCATGTGCCACGCACGGCGCACAGCCAATGCTTCGCAAGCACATGCCTCGCCACAAACATGAAGACAGACAAATGAAGCATTTGCTTCGCTCGCCATGGCTCGATCCGAGGATATGTTAGTATATATTGTTTTCAACACGCACACTTCAAGCAGTGGCATTCGCTATATGCCGTTCGTGACGCATGCCTCGCAAGGTCTGTATCTACCTTTAAGTCCCGTAAACCTCCATTGAAAAGGCAGGGTCCATCGACTAGACGGATGTTGTCTGGTCGGGACAACTGCCCGATAGTTGATAAGTTGACGAAAGATTTTTGAGTTGCTTCCCAAAAAATAACATCATTGTTGACGCACCATTAGAAACTCGTTCTTATTCTAATAAACATAGGAAAGGGGACACGACAAGGTCTAAAATGAATGGTTTCTAAACATTATCCACCTTAATTAACTCTAAATTAACTGTTCATATTTACTTTCCTTTGTAGAATCGTACTAATTTATTTTTCCTCGCTCCGGGGTTTTTCCCAGAATATGAACAAGCGAGTTCTTTTACGTAACTAAATGTGTGTTTGTGCCTTTGAGAGTGTATCTTAAGGCCCTGGCTCCCGATCAGTACCATAAAACAGTGACTTTCTGAAGCCTACTCCTCGGTAACGCCTAAGTTAATAGATTTGAAAAAAAAAATGTTTATTATAGATTAATGTACAACATTGTCAACAGATGATTTTTTGTTTTAACAAAATTTTTTTTTTTTGATAACATGAATTATTCACTTGTTAGTCCGGTCAATTTAGACATGCGAGGCTAAGAAATACATACACAAAAAGTTTTTTATTTGGTCTAATTTGACTTTCAAACAGCTTTAATACTTTTTGGTGTACAATAAACTTTATTCTATTCTATTCAACAAAAAAAAAAAAAAATAGCAGGTTAAGTGGGCATAATTATGTAAATCAATCAATATTTTGCGAAGAAAATGGTTTTTAAGGTCAGCGGGGCAGGTGCAAGCGGCAGTATGTGCGCATTTAACTCTGCTAGATGGACTGTACGCCTTAACACGTTTTCTTTGCTATAGAAGTATTTATGATAATCCTTCTTGTGAAATACACGCTGTATAAGATGTTAAGCGTCGTTTTCTTCATGCCGTTCTTTGCGTGCGTATTTCAAAGGGAATTTAGCGCGTCATGTTATTATTAATATCTGCTTCTTTTTGAAGGAAAATCTTAGTTACATTGTGATTTATGACGAACACTCGATTTTTTTGGTATTCTTGGAAGTAGCTTCAAAAATTCTGGTAGGAAAAGCCATAGGGATTTCTTGTATTTACAAATCAGAGTTTCGGATCTCTTACTACTCCGCCACTAATCCACACTAATTTATGTAGCTACTGTAAGTGTGAAAGTAACTGTGTTTGTTACACTTTCACGGATAAACTGCTCAACCGATTTTGATGAAATTTAATACAGACTAAGCTTGAACATTAAGGGCTACTTTTTTATGTGGGTTCGACTTCGACCAGCCGCAATAAAAAAAGTTTACACGGACAAAACCGCTGGCAAAAGCTAGTAGGGACTTAATAATTGAACATAGGAGAAAATTACGAAGTCCAAGTCAGACTATGATCTCGCTAGATGGCGCTAAACTCAACATTTTTGTTTTTCTAGTGCAGGTACGGGAGCAATATTAAATCTGTATTCCTTGATTTGACAAAAAGGAATGTTTGCTAAAAGCGAAAGCGAAGCTGTTCATATCTCTAACTATAGTTCTTAAGCATAAAGCGGGAACTACATTAGACCAACACACACGTGAGCCACGCCTGATTTGTACCTATCGACGCGTCGACGTGGGTCTAATATATATAATATAATATAATATAATATAATATAATATATATATATATATATATATATAATATTATATATAAAATTGTTGTGGAATATTATATATATATATATATAATATTCCACAACAATCGCACAACGCCGTCTAGTCCCAAGCTAAGCAGAGCTTGTGTTATGGGTACTAGACAACTGATAAACATATTTCTAAATACATACATATTATAGATAAATTACATCCAGACACAGATCGATCAAATCGAACCCACGACCTCCGGCATAGCAGTCGGGGTTACTAACCACTAGACCAACGGGCCACTCAAATGTATGGAGACCGTCGCGCCCAGATCAGCGAACGTGCCAAGTGGGCCCAATGTAGTTCTTTATAGTTAGGCAGACCCATAGTTTTCACATTAAAACGCCATTAACGTGCTTCCTGGATTCCGATATTTCACTGAAAGAGCGACTTCGGCACAATAATAAGTCGACTTGGACTTCCAAAAGGTAGATTTTCCTCAACTGAAGCCGGCCGTTGCTTAGCATAGTAATAGGCTTTCAGAGAGCTCTTAAGATTTACTAGATGTAATTAAATTGCCCTTTATGTTGATGGAATGATTAACATAACTCGTCGTTCTGTTTTACGTTTCGAAGAATTCGTTAAAATACGACTGTATTTTTAGCGCGTTCTTCGACTATTTAAAGATTTTCTTGGTAATATTTTATTATGGTAGACTAGCGCATGATCACCATCTCACCAGATGGAAAGCGATGATGTGGTCGACGATGGAGCACGCTTTCCTGATAGTACCTAACCTTCATTTACGAGCATTTGGTTTTTGTGACGTAAAATAAGTAGTAGTATTTTCTACGTAATGTTTTCAGAGACCTTTGGAATCAGTTCCCTCTATTAGTTTATTACAATTCTATGGCTATCCGTTTCTTTGCCATAAGTATTGAGTATCCACATAACATCAGGAATATGGGTTTCTCTTTTGGAAGTCTACCCATGGCTCCAGTAGGCCCAGCAGTGCCCTTAAGACACCTTTCTGATTTTGCTGACATGTCTTTGAACGGTTAGAGGACGGTCAGATGGCAAGCTACTCATTGCTTGTCGTCTAAATCGCAACGGTGCCGCCTACGGCGGCTGGTAGTTGGGTTCGGGGTCTCGACGGCTGGGATATGAGGAGGTCTGTTCCCTCACGCGTGTGGCCGTCTCCTTCGTTAGCATTACTTCTCGCTCCGGACCTGCCTGCAGTCTGTACCAGGGTCCAGCGCGAGAATATGCTGCCACAATACAGTCACTAAACCTAAGAACTCAACAGGAATCAAGTTCAATTTTAGCATTAATTGGGAGCAGAGGAGTAACAGTAATCATTACAAAGTCAGTAAGACTTTGAATTGGTTCTAAACCGGTGCAAGGTAAATTTGTCTGTCTGCATACATTAGTGGCCACGAATTAGACGTACCCAATTGTGGCCGGCGTGCCAATTGCTCCCCAATCCAATTGAAAGGCTTTTAAGGTTGTCAACGCGAATAGTTTACTCGAATTATGTTTCAGAGTATTGGGAAATCGATTTAAGTACCGGATGGCAACAATTTATTTATGAAAACGGGATTTGTTAAAGTTAGGGCGGAAGCTGGAATGTTCTGGAAAGTTTAGGTTCAAAACTCTATTAAATATTACGTAAATATATATACAAAAATATATATATACCCTACCCTTTGGTTAGCGACGCGTTTTGACATAGCCATGAAGAAAAATGCTTATTATTTGACATTTCCTGTGTGTTTTCTAATCACTGATTGCATTACTGCTTACTATCAGGTGGTATCGTAGTCAAGCACTAGTTTATATTATTAAAAAAAATTAATTGTGTTACCCTCGGTGTGCCTGGTACCTTCAAACAACCCATAAATGATGGGGGACAGATTGAATTGTTCACTTCACCTAACTCTATAATCGTCAGATTCACTTCGCGCAAACTCGATAATCGTCAGATTCACTTCACGCAAACACGATAATCGTCAGATTCACTTCACGCAAACTCGATAATTTGGGAACATTAGAGCGCACTCATGCGAGACACGTCCACACTCTGTCTTGTCTAATGTGTTGTATGTAATGTAGATTGAGTCACGTGCCGGGATTCATTTGATGCCAATATCCCTTGTGCAACCGGAACGAGGTGAAATGTTGAAGGGAATTAATGTCTGATGTGTGCGCTGAGTGCGAGTTGATGGAAACGTTTACTGCATTTGACTCTCTCATTGGTTAACAGCTTAGAGCGAGTTTGACGTTAAACAAACTTGCACTAGGCACTCATTTCAGTTGAAAACCAGCGTCAGGCAACTGTTACGTTGTCTGGCATTATGCTGAACTGGACCTTTTTGGCGCAGACATGGGACATACAATATTGTTATTTGTATTTTTTTTTTTTACTTAAGTTTCTACATATATTTTTTTTCATTGTCTGTGTTCTAAGTAAACGTATTTCCTTTCTTTCTTTAAGTTGTAATTTTGATATTGACTTGATTATTGAAAGTCGGAGAAATTTCTAAAAACGCCAGGATATCCTTCGATAGAGGCACACAACTACTTCAAAATGGTTATAATTTTATATTTATACGTTTTTAGGGTTCCGTAGTAAACTAGGAACCCTTATAGTTTCGCCATGTCTGTCGTCCGTCTGTCTGTCTGTCTGTCTGTCTGTCTGTCCGTCTGTCCGTCTGTCCGTCCTCGCATAATCTCTGTGACCGTTAGCACTAGAAAGCTGAAAGTTACCAATATGTATATCAATCAAGCAGACCAATTGGTAAAATAAAAATTGGAAAAAAAAAATATTATGATAGCCCCCCCTGTATGTAAAGTAGGAAAGGATTTTTTTTTTAATTTCAACCTTAACGTGTGATATATTGTTGGATAGGTATTTAAAAATGAATAGGGGTTTTCTAAATCATTTTTTGATAATGTCGCTCCAAAAGAAAAAACAATGTGTCCCCCCCTCTAACTTTTGAAGCTCGAAGCTCTTGGCCGGTTTTTCTTTATTGTTGAAAAATAATAATTTCAAGGAAAACGTCACAGTCTTATATTTTGTAATGATTTTTCTTCAGTTAATGTTTCCTGCAAGAACCTGATTTTGAATGTGTCTTCATTACTTCTCGGACGTTTATTATGGTGGTCAGTGGAGGCCCTTCCTCAGTAATGGACACTTAAGGTTGATTTATGTTGATGAGACCGGCCATCGGCTGCCATGTTTTGACCTGCATTACCACTTAAAAAGAGACAAAATGATTAGCGGAATTTTAGTACTGAGTGAACACCTTAGGGAGGGAGTGTCAGACTTTGAAAAAAATAACCAATTTTAAAATTTGCTGAAATCGATTCAGTAACCATTTCAGAACATACGGCTTTCAGGATATGCGTCATGCTGAAAGTGGACCACCTACCACTATTCTTATCTGTATCACCCTAAGGTTGACTGGTAGAAAATGCCTAAGAGTGTTTTAATATCGTGCGGATTTCATCACGCATGCAGGTTTGCCTCGCATGCAGAAAATTCAAAATGCAAAAAAAATAACGCGTCTCTCGTGCGTATTCCACGCATCACAATTAATACTTGTATGCAAAGGACACTTGCGGGGATTACGCGTACGGAGCGATCCCGTAGGCGAGATCAAAACTGCACGACATTAAAAACTTCCTTGGGCATTAAATCCGCCTCTGTACCTTTATGTGCATAAAGTATCATATAAATAAAAAAAATATTTTGTTGCTTTAAGTTGTAAATAAATATCCTCATCGAAAAAAAAAAATAGAAAAAAAAATAAGGTAGTATGTTCAGAATTGGTTAAATTCATTAATATCACATCCAATTTACACCAATTGCAATATTATAAAGAGGGAAAATTTGTATTTTTGTGTGTATGTTTGTAATGAATAAACTCAAAAACTACTGTGCCGATTTAAAAAATTCTTTCACCATTGGAAAGCTACATTCGCTCTGAGTAACATAGGCTATATAAATGGTGTAAGGGACAGCCCTCCAAAAACTTTAAGAGCTTGCTCAGTAGACGAAACTGAACAACCCAACAAAAAAAATTTTTCAGGAAACGAAAAAAAAATTCAGCCTCTCCATACAAACTGTCCAATCAAGTTAATAATTTTGTATGAGGCGGATTTTTTTTTTGTTTCCTGAAAAAAAAATTATGGTTGGTTTGGTATGAATTGTTCAGTTTCGTATTTTTTTTATTGTTGATAGGTTCGCGCTTGACCGCTTTCTCACCTGATGGAAAGCGAGCAATCCCTTAAAGTTTGTGGAGGGCTGTCTCTTACACCTTGTTTATTGTCCGTGTGAAGCTGGGACGGACCGCTAGTGCTGTATATACCTAAATGTCATAGTCACTTTATTACGTAATACAATAGAGACGCCACTATCCTCTCTACCGTAGTACACAGAGATGAGACGCCATTATTTCTTACGCTAAACCCATTACGACGCCATGTTAGTCAGTAACACAATAATGAGAGTGAATTAGTTATGAACGTGCACCTTGAAGCAAAGACGGGGCCTTGCTTCCAAAACATTCATTGTAATATATCAGTGGTTGGTTATGGGAAAAAAGATGTTTTATAATACTGTTACTACAGTAACAATTTATATACTACAGTAACAATTTATATACTACAGTAACAATTTGTATACATGTAGATGGATGGAGAGGGAGAGGAAGGCCGAAGAAAAGATGGATGGATTGTGTGAGGAGTGATATGAGAGAAAAGGGAGTTAGTGATAGTTTGACGGGTGACAGGATAGAATGGAAGAAAATAACGTGTTGCGCCGACCCCAAGTAATATGAGATAAGGGCAAGAAGAAGAAGTAATAATTTAGGTACTCCTGTTCTATATGCTATGCATGGTTCGGGGTAGCACTAACAGCACCCTACAGGTCATTAATTTCTTTTATTATTCTCATACTTTTATTATTATTTTCATATCAAGGTTCATTTGAAATCCAGCGTTAGGCAACTGCTAAATAGTGGCCTGGCATTTTGCTGAATTGGACCTAGCTGGATTGAATGGTTACTGTATTTAAGTTGTGCAAATATTCTTATTTTACCTGATAACATTTATTCGTGCCCAAATTGTATAGCTTTCTTTGCAACAACTATGGTTATGGTCTGAAATAAAGATTTATTGTTATTTCGTGTATTAATTTATGTACCTACTTAAAAAAAATTAAACATTTAAACAAAAACTTAAAAAAATATTAATACAAAGAATATTATTTTAGTTAATATCAATATTATTTTAGTTAATCATAAATACTGTCAGGAAAAGTTAGCTTCAACGATCGATAACATAGTTCGACATAGTTGAAAATACACAAGTTTCAAAAAGTAATAAAAATCTGTAGCATAATTTATTATGAACGCCCGTCATTAAGTATTGTTTAAATAATTGTAGTAATTTTTTGTTGCTCAAACAATAAGTTGGCCGTAATTAATTATAGTAAATTAAGTTGACGGTTACAAATAGATTGGCTTTGTTTAGTTTACTGAAACATTCTTTCGACGGAAAATTAATACTGATAACAATACATTCCGTAAAATTTTCATGTAACTTAAAATTATGTACAAAAATAACTATTGGATCCGCCTGTAGCGACCTCTACGGCGGGTGCCACATAAGAACTAATCCTACAGTTATTCGCACGATGTGGTCACATAGGGCTATATTTTACCGGCACACCATGGCAGCGCGACTAGTTGCGCCACCACGGTGTCCCGGTGAAATATAGCCTTAAGCTATCAAACTAGATACCATAAAGACACCAGAGTCGCCACTTGTCGAAACTGGTCGCATCACCGCATTGGTTGCGTAAATAAACGGACACCAGGTTAGTAACTCTCTACAGAGCTGTATACATTTTGTTGGAAGCGGCGACTGGTCGCGCCGCCATGGTTGCTCGGTGAAATATAGTCCATAGAGCAGCCCGAAATCATCTGCCGGGCAGTTGTCCACCAGACATAACACCCGTCTGGTCGGAGGATCCTCCTGTTCTAACGGAGGTAAGCGGGACTTTACACTCTGTTCCACGTACCCCGACGTGATGAAAAAGTTAACAGGCGTAAAATTACCCAAAATTAAGGTTATAATAATTTCCAATAATAACCGTAAAATGCGTCATTGTTTCACGAATATGTTTTTAATCTAATTATGATATTAATGCGATGTCAGGAGCCCAAATTAGGCCAATTATCGGCTCAGCGTAATCCAGTTTGGTGGAACTCGCGAACAGTTTTGGATCCGACCTAAATACGTGTGTGATAGATCAATACTTGGTTTTATTTGTTTCCTGGAGGTGTGGGGATCAAATATAAGGTCGTGACTGATTGCGGTCATTAATAAAGCAACAGGGGGCGTCAGCATGACGTGTTAAAGTGTTAGTCGTTCGAACGAGAAAGAGGGACGGAGCTTTACACAATATATAGTTCCATCTCTTTAACAGTTCTGTTTAGGTCGTAAAATAGATAGCGTTAAGAGGTCGTGGTAGCACTCCTGGTGTCCAATATAATGTTATGGTTATCTCTGGCCGAGGTAAAAGCCGTCAGGTCAGGCGAACTGTGTTTGATTAAATCTTTAGTGTATGAGTTTTGCAATTTGTTTCGGCGTTATGTTCGATTCTTGCTTGGGTTAAAAATTTCTTGGATGTCTTTAGGAAGTCTCCAGAAAGTCTTTAGGAAGTCCCTAGGAGGCCTCTCGACAGTCTCTAGGAAATTTCTAGGAAGTCTCAAGGAAGCCCCTAGGAAGTCGCTAAGAAGTCTCTAGGAAGTCTCTAGGAATCCCCTAGGAAGTCGCTAGGAAATCTCTAGGAAGCCTCTAGGATTTAAATGTTCTTAGTAGGGCCAACGTAACATCGTGTCGCATAACATTATCCAGCGATGATACGGTCGATAAAGCCATTACGGCCGGTAAAAGCTTTATCTTGACGATAATATCAGACCAAAAATGTAACCGCTAAAATAGTTCCAGTAGCACAAACGTTTGTTAAAAACAAACTTCCATATAGACGTTTAATAAACGCTAAGTATTTTTAGATTATCTTTATGTAGATGGAGTATATAAAATAGTCCTAGGAAATTCGTAGTGAATACCGAATACCGACGAAGTGTACTCATTCATTCTATAGTGAATGAGTACCTACTGCTCCATTCTTTGCGTATGGTGACAGCTCGAATTACCCAGATTGGTATGATTTATTACCAATGGTATCAACATGTTCTCGGTTCGTTCCAGTGGTATTTTCATCTATTTTAGTAGTTGGCAAATAATGTTTTACAAGTATTCCTGATAGGCCTGTTGGTCTAGTGGTTAGTGACCCTGACTGCTACGCTGGACGTCGTGGGTTCGATTCCCACCCAGGACAAATGTTTGTGTGATCAGCACGATCATTTGTTCTGTGTCTGGGTGTAATTTATCTATAATATGTATATTTTTAGAAATATATAAGTATGTTTATAAGTTGTATAGCACCCATAAACCAAGCTCTGCTTAGCTTGGGACTAGACGGCGTTGTGTGAAGTTGTGGAATATTATTATTATTATTATTCCGTTTCTAATTTTTAAAACTATTTCAAATAAAAATGTAGAATTGTATATCGAGCTACATTTACTAATCATCTTGCATTACTGGGTACAGTTTTCAAAAATGTAAGTGAACACGACATCAACCAACAAAACACAAATAACTCAACAAAACATTCCGCATAAAAGAGGAGTTATTCCGCATAAAAAGTTTTTTTTTTCCGCATTCCTTCTAATTTCCGCATTCGCAGCTAATTTTCGCATTTTTTTCTTTTATTTCTGAAAGCGCGGTGTAATAAAAAAAAAATCAAAACAATAATTTGAATGTATAAACGTATACCGTTAAGAATCTATCGATTAAAAACCTCGGGAACTCGTTAAACTTGCAACAAACTGAGAGGCTCAATTTGAAATTCATCGCTGTTGAATTAATGTAGTGAGTTCGCTTCTCGCATACTTCACGAACTAAAGTTCCAGATAAAATTAGTATGTAATGAACTATTCATGGGAACACTTCTTTTAAGTGATGCTTAAATACTAAAGTAGAATAATTAAGTTTAGTTTCAAAGTCGAGTCTTTAACAAATTGTGTTCGTTTTGGTGCTAAAACTCTTTAAACTGAAAAACGACTGCAAAACGCTGGGGTTTTTTTAATCCACACCTATCACACAACACTTTCTAGTCCCAAGCAAAGCAGAGCTTGCGTTATGAGTCCCAGACAACTGATAAATCTAATATACATATAAAATTCTCGTGTCACAGTTTTCGTTGCTATACTCCTCCGAAACGGCTTGACCAATTCTCATGAAATTTTGTGAGCATATTGAGTAGGTCTGCGAATCGGCCAACATCTATTTTTCATAATAAAAAATAAAAAAAAATAGGCGGTACGAAGTTTGCGGGCACAGCTAGTATACTTATATATTTCTAAAAACATATGTACATATTATAGATTAATTACACCCAGACACAGAACAAATGATCGTGCTCAACGCACAAACATTTATCCTGGGTGGGAATCAAACCTACGACCTTCGGAGTAGTAGTCAGGGCCAGTAACCACTAGTCCAATAGGCCAGTCAGTCAGTTTGATAGAGCGTGAAAGTTTGTATGTGATTTCAGACAAACTTTCACATTCAGGCAAACATTTAATCTTCATCAACAAACAAACATTACTTTGTATGAGGATTCCTGTGTTCTGTAGTAAAAAATAATGTTTTTCTTTGTTTTTCATTTTTGCAGACAGGAAATTCGCTTCGAGTTACGAATAAATCGTAAATTACACTGACGTTTCTTTTATTTTGATTAGTTGCATTATACAAAAGTTGATATGAACCGACAAAATTTCGGCGGAAATTCTGAGATCATTTTCAAACATTCATTCAAATTGTTCGTCATTGTATTAGTTCGTTTTTAACTCTTACTATGGTACGAATATGTACAATACTTACATACATCGTCGTAATTTTTCATTGTAAGTCTTTTGGCTTGCGGGATTGTCCAAAATCGGCGATGACGATCTCTCGTGTATGGCCCCCGTTGAGGCCAAGGTCTGGAGGAATGGGAAGCGATCACTTCCTTCTGTGTAGGATTAATGCGATCGACGAAGCTGGCCGAAACCGTGAGGGAGTGGAAATCCTTAGGCCCTAGCTGCCACCGTAGCAGATGCCACAAGCATCGGGTGTCAAGCGTGGAGTGAGCAATTTGTAGTTCGCCGATTGGTTGTCCGGTAAGCAAGCCCAAGTCGACTGCGTGTTGAGTCCCCCGCGCACCTCAAAGAGATGTCGTCAGTAAGCCTGAAGAAACCAAGCAGGGTCGATGACTGCTAGGGCCACGGAAGTGTTCGAAAGAGTTAGGTACCTACCCTGCTATACAAAGGGCAACTGAAGAAACACTGGTAGGGTGTAGTTAGTAAAAGCGAGGGAAATTATTTGATGATATCCTGAACATAAAGAAATATACTTATGCAAACGTAGAGTAACGAATTATTTTTAATAAGTAAATAAAAATATAGCATGCAAACATCTTTGTATCGGTAGCATATATTATATATATACATAAAAGTTACATGGTTAGTTTGTCCTGCTGCTGTAATTAGTAGAAGGCTGACAGTCCTAGTCGCCTCGCCCAGAACGTGAGTAATTTATTTAAAGAAGAAAGAAAGAAAACATGTTCATTTGGCACACAATGAACACAACAAGTATTAAAAAATAATTAAAAGCTTAAATAATATTAAAAAACTTAAAATGAATAAAAACAAACAGCAACAATGTGTCTGCCTTGCTGATATCCTAAACAACCAACGAAATATATGCGACCATCTGTATATTAGTTGCATATATTACTATAATACATAGAACCTACATGGTTAGTTTTTCCTGCTTTAAACACTTGTGAGCAAAAGTTACATGGTTAGTTTGTCCTACTGCTGTAATTAGTAAACGGCTTACAGTCCTAGTCGCCTCGCCCAGAACGTGAGTAATTTATATAAAGAAAGAAAGAAAGAAAACATGTTCATTCGGCACACAATGAACCTTACAAGTATTAAAAAAATAATTAAAAGCTTAAATAATATTAAAAATGAATAAAAACAAACAGCAACAATGTGTCTGCCTTGCTGATATCCTAAACAACCAACAAAATATATGCAACAGCCTGTATATTGGTTGCATATATTACTATAACACATAGAACCTACATGGTTAGTTTGTCCTGCTTTTGACACTTCTGTGCAGATGGCGAGAAATTGGCACACTTCGCAGTTTCTGCTTCACTATGCTTAACAATGCGAATAGAGCTACTTGAAAAACTCAGTTTCCCAGTTGGCCAGTTTTCTATAGCAGACTTGGTTTACCTATTACTGTTTCTCTTCTGAATATACGGTACGGTATTACGAAGTAGAGGTAGCTCTTAACAATCTACAAGATTTGTTTTATTCTCTGCTTTCAAGCTTCAGATTTGGTTTGTTAGTCAGCATCATATTTTCTATTTTGTTTATTCTAGCACACATTTTCACAAACTAACTTTGGGCAATGGTACTTTTTTTTATAATGGATAGGCTCGCGTTTGACCACAATCTCACATGATGGTAAGCGATGATGTGGCCGACGATGGAAGAAGCAATCTATTCACTCTTTACTTAAAGACCCCTAGGTTATAGCTATCAGGAAATACAGACTCCAGCAGGGAATTCCATTCCTTAGCTGTACGCATAATGAATGTACTCCCAAAACGCTACTGTAATTAGGAGGTACGGTTGGCTGCTGCGCTGCGTGGCGCGTGTTCGATTCTTACACGGAACCAATATATCCGTTGTATGGCTTACAGATAGTTGTTCCACGGTCTCAGAAAAAGGAGTAACGAACAAACATACAAGACTTCAACGTCTTTAGATTAGTGTGATAAATAAAATAAAAAAATTGTTTATTTATATATTCAAGATAACAAGTTTACCAATTGCCTACAATTAATTGCGTTGAAAGGTTAGTAATAATGATGTGAATAAGATATAAAAGATACGTAAGTTATACTCAAGGGGAAAATTTCTTTTTTATTTATATTGTATGGTTTTCTGTAAGAAAACCTAATTGTGGGTTAAGGCCGAGTTCTATTCATTTTAAACTATTAAAAATATTTTTTTAAAGTTGACCTTATTTTATTTTGATGGGAAAAAGTCATCCAATGACAACCCCCGCTCTTGGGCGGAGCGGGAGATAGTGTCAGAATCTTACTGACTAAAAGACCTACCCCGTTCCTTCTAGCCTTCATACCGAGGCTCGAGCTGTCTTTCGAAACTAACCCTGGCCCCAGTAGGCTTCGACCCGGCTGGGTTCCTGCTGTTGCTGACAACTCCTTGAGGCGTGTGGGATCAGTGCGTGCTGTCCACGAATTGGGCTTGGTCCGGACAGTTACCGGACGGCTGGACAGCGAGCTGCCCATTGCTCACTGTCTGCAAGCCCGTGCCTACGGTGGCTAGAAATCGGGATCAGAATCCCGGAAGTTGACCATAATTATGAGCTACCGCCGGGCAAAAATCAAAACATGATGTAAATTGGCTTCGAGAGTCTAGGAGATTACGTCATGGAAATATTTGAAAAAACACAAAAAAATGTTTTTTTAAAAGGGTCTCACAATATAAAAAAAAATGTTTTTTTTTTATTTATTTTTTAGGGGCCGCGAAATCGACTTAAATCCGAGCGTAGTTCATACAAAATACTCAGTGACTATAACCAGCTCTTAAGTTCGCCTATGGACATCCACTGTCCTATTTTATTGTCTGTTTAAAATATTGTGTACAATCTACACTTATATCATATAGAGGTAAAGTTTGTTTTTTTGTTTGTAAGAGGTTATCTCTGAAAGTACTAGTCCGATTGCTAAAATTTCTTCACCGAGAAAGCTGCTTTATTCCTGAGTGACATGGGCTATATTTTACGTGCGCGGGCGAAGCCGCGGGCAAAAGCTAGTGAAGAATAAAAGAAAGACACTTTTTTATTAAGGCAATAAGTAGCCTAATCTTTGATAATCACTTAAGCGAAGCCGCCGGCTATAGTAAGTAATTTATAGATTTCTCCCTCATAACATCTTATGGCAAAGAGAATGGTTATGAAAACTGTGTACGCTGAATTCATTCCACATTATAACAAGACGTGCTTGCAATAAAGATGAAAGAATTTCTCGTTAGCTAGGCGAGATTGTTTTATGGGGTTTTAAAAGAATTCCATTCTTCCCACAAGTCCGTTTCGTGTAGAAACTTCTGAAAAACATTCAATTCCATAAGAAAGAAGAGGGAAATTTCTGAAAGGGATCGTGGTCCTAGAACGAAAAGGGCAACTGAAGGGCATAAGTGGGTTTTAATCAGTAAAAGTCTGACACGCTCTTTCCCTCCACCCTAGAGAAGGAGAAGTTATTGTATGATTTAAAATAAAAGAACAATGTAGAAACCTCTACGGTCCGGGTTAAGCATTTCGCCTCGTCGCGTCGGTCGTTTATACCGCGTACATCGAACAATTTGCCTGCTGCCGGCTTCCCATTCGATTATAATTTAGGTGTCTTTAAGGCTAGAGTGAATAGGCTCTACGAGTGAACGATTGCATCACTGCTTACCATCAGGTGGGATCGCAGTCAAGCACTACTAAAAAAAGAAAAGGGTGATTTGGTCATCCATTTGAGTATCTTTTTTTTAATTGTTGGTAGGTTTGCGCTTGACCGCTATCTCACCTAATGGAAAGCGACGATGCGTTCGACGATGGAGCGCGCCTACCTAGAAGTAAAAAAACAAATAACTTATTTATTTTAACCACAATGTTGTCTTTTTTAACCCAAAGGTAGACTGGGAGAGAATGCCTTGTTGCATTAAGTCCGCCTATGTACCACTACTGTACAGGTCGCGTGGTGAATCAAGATCGCACGGCAAAAGTGGAGGGAGCATGCGCAGTATTCAATTCTAAGGTCTATTTGGCGACGTGCGGGCGGGTGTGCGCCGACGGCGACACGTCATTGGTAGATAGAGTCGCTCTTCAATTCCCGCGTTGCGTTCTCGCCTCTCATTGGATACTGTTGTACTTGGATACTGTTGCGTACAGCTTGTGTTATCATATTAGTAATACGTAGTCGTAAAAAAAAAAACGGTTAAAAATAAAGTTTTAAAACGGCTAGCAAGAAAAATGGTTTACGACGGGAATTGTTACGTTAAGAAAGAAACTAACGAAATTATTTATGTTTTATTTAAATAAAAAAAAAAATATATTTTTTCTGAATTTACCTACTTACAAGATAAATTACAAGCAAAAACTAGTGTTATTATAAGTTATGTTACTAAGGTTCAAACATACGAAATTAAAAATAAAATCCCAACATGCTAAGAATTTCTGTGCGCAATTGTACACATGCGCCGATTGCCCCCACTACTTTCACCGAGCGATCTTAATTCACCGCGCGACCTGTTCATGAAGTTTAAATAAATAAATATGTAACCTATTGACTCTTGACTTCAAGATTCCCGGATTGTAGTCATCAGGAAACACAGACTCCAGCAGGGAATTCCACTCCTTAGTATCTTTAAAGTTCTTAAAGGCATTTAATTTAGCTTTTTACAAAGTGCTAAATCAACCTTTCAGCGTTGATGATAAACCCAGAACCTGAGAGCCACAATGCTTGGAATATATTAACATCACTAATGCAATTTCCCCAAATTCTATATCAGTATGTAAAGCATATTGTGAATGTCAATTACTCAACCGTACTGAGTGCCTTCTCGCATGTTACGTACTTAGATACACGTCAGTGAATAAGTCAGGCCGATTACAGTTACGTCATATTGTAGGAGATACTAATAGCCTTTAAAAATGAACCTGCCTTACCTTTTCCGTCGTTAACTAGTTTAACACTTTCGTTGCGGAGCCATTTTTCATAGTCTTTCAGCCAGTGCGTATGAGGTCTTTTAGAGGCTGTTGAACTTCTTTGCAGTACGTATGATATATTTTGATACTCTCAAAGATCGAAATTCATAGGGTCGGTACCCTACGAATTTGACCCACAATCCTGAAATATGGCACAACGCAAGGTCTTATAGCACAGGTATAGGAAAAAATCTGATAACAGTAAACTTGTTGTTACATAGGCCAAAAAAAAAAATTTTTACATTAAAGTCGGGTTTTTTTTTAGTTTTTTATTTTTCATTTTTTCGTTATGGTACCACCACTAAAATGTACCCCTCAGACAAACTTAAATATCTTATAGCCAGAGTGCATCTCATAACGATTCTAATAATCCCAAACACGGTTAGATTACATTAAATTTACCTTCCGGCTTCATCACCAGTTCAGTTCTATACATCGCCTTCTCCTTTTCTTTCAGTTCTTCATCGTCTACATGCTATAAACAAAAGCAATTTTACTTGTGACGACAATTCTACTGTGATCCTTTGAGGAGTTCTGCTCCATGTCTTCGAAGTTCATGATCAGATCATAACAATATTTCTACGGGACCAACTTGGAAGCATAACCTGTCAATTAAAAAATAATTATCAAAATCGGTCCTCAATTGACCGAGATATCGGTGAACATACATAAAAAAAAAGACGTGTGGCACTCGGGGGCTGCCGCGGTAAAGCTATTTGCATAGCATTTTTATCAACTTATGCAATTATAATTATTTATTTATTTTATTTATGCAGTATTTTTTTCCTTTGTTTTTTTTTCTTTGATATTAATTGAAGTTACACTTTCACACATTGAATTGAATTTTGATTGATTGTTCACTCATTTGTTTTCTTATCGGTCACCACGCTCAAAAAACAAATGAGTGGGAGGAAAGAGGTGTTAGGTTATTTTCGTTACGGAATTTCTGGATTCGGTCTCCACGCTCAAGTTCCGCGATAGAAGCTATGCAATAGCTTAAAAAATATAGATTCAGCCGAACATGGAACCTCCTCCTTTTCGAAATAAGTTACAAATGTAGTTTCGCCTTCACTCTGTCATGACTGTGTACCTACATTGTGACGTATGATGTAGTACACTGAGCAAAAACCCGACAATGTCGAACAGACGCGTTTTTGTTCGAGAGCTCGTAAATCATCCACTATTCACCGGCACCGCATTGATAAGACTCATCCATTCCCCGGGCTCACCTTATCTCGATAGGTTTTTTCAGTAAACGATGAGAGTTGTATGTAACATGAGTCTTTTACTAACATTTTATGGTAAACTGTTATGTTTTTGAAACATTTTGCTATCTTTCGTACTAATTATTTTGGGTAGTCAGCTAGTAAACACCGGCCTCATCTATTTTAAACTGACAAAATTTTTTAAGTGTAAATGGTGTTTTTAAAAAACCCATTAGCAAAATTTTACATTCACCCTTACGAAGTGACAGGCAAAAGCTTGTTTTGTAAATTGTATTTACAGTTTATTCATATATTTTTTCTGCCTTTTTCCTCTTTTATTGCACCTACCACTTTTTTTTTCTGCATCACCCAAAGGTCGACTGGATTATGCCTAAAGCCGCTTTTGGACTTTTGTGTGTGTATAAATTATTTATAAATAAATTTAAATATTCGATTACTGTTCTCTCTAAATAAAATCCAGTGGCTTTTATTGATACGAAAAACTATTTTTCTTTCTTCTTTCTTTTATAATTTTGTACCACACAGTTTCAAAATATCAAGCCAGTTTTCTCCGTAAGCTTAAACAACGGTGTGGGTACTTGTACAATACACTCAAATTTCACTGCGAGCTTAGTTTTATCGATCAGGCACAAATTCTGACACTGGGTAGCTACTGAGAACATCTCTAATTAGTTGGCTCGATAAAAAAAGTCATCGCGAATCTGACCCTAACGTACGATTTCAAACTACGAGATTACGTCACAGAAATATTTGAAAGTTACAAAAAATAATAATTCTTGCTTTTTAATAGGGCTTCTGAAAAACAAAAATCTGTATTGTTATTGGATAGTTTTTTTTCTTTTTTAATAAATCCGTTGTTACGGGACCGCGAAATCGACATAGACCCGGGTTTTTTTTTATGGTGGGAAAAATCATCTAATGACAACCCCCGCTCTTGGGCGGAGCGGGAGATAGTGCAGACTCTTACAGACTAAAAGCCCACCCCATTCCTTTGTGCCTTTCGTACTGGGACTCAGTTTCCCTTTCGGATAACCCTGGCTCCAGTAGGCTTCGACCCGGCTGGGCCTCTGGTGTTGCTAACAGCTCCTTGAGGCGCGCGGGAACAGTGCGCCCCATCGACGACATGGTCAGACAGTCCGCAAGCCAGCGACATAGACCTGGGTGGAGTTCATACAAAATACTCGGTGACTGCAACCGGCTCTTAATTAGCATAAGTCGCACAGATTTTTTCACGGTCCCCTTGTTACTTTTCATCAACACTCCTCGAGTCAATACTCATTAAAACGGGAGCCTCTTTTAAATAAATGAAGGAGGAAATCGTCGAAGTTAATTTCGACTAGCGAATTTCCCTCAGCTGAAGGATTCCTCGCCGTAATTCAGTCAAGACTGTCTTTGAACCATTTGTCAGAAGCAGCTGGGGATTTATTGATTCCAATCGTCACGCTGTCTGGGAAAGACTAAGGAGACCAGGCCCAGACCTTTTTGTATGGGCTGTCTCGTTTTTCTAAGCTGGAAATAATTCTAGGTTTATAAGCATTCGGTATATCACGTTTACAATAATTATTATTTATCTACTAATATAATAAAGAGGTAAAGTTTTTTTTTTTGTAGGAAGTAATCTCTGGTAGATAGATAGCTGCTTTATCCCTGAGTGATTTAAGCTATATTTCATGTACGCAGGCGAAGCTGCGGACAAAAGCTAGTTTACATATAATTGTTGTAATAGGTATTGATCTTAACTAAGAAATGTAATCGCAAAATATCTTATAATACTTATTATTGCAGAAAACAGATGTATGTACATCAGGGTTATCCGAAAGGGAACTCGAGCCCCGGTATGAAGACTAGAAGGAACGGGGTGGGTCTTTTAGTCAGTAAGAGTCTGACACTATCTCCCGCTCCGCCCAAGGGCAGGGGATGTCAATGCATAATTTTACCCAAAATAAAAAAAAAGATGTATGTACCATATACAATCGATGTTCAAGAATTAATTAGCACTAGCTACCGCAAGTGGCTTCCCCCGCATGATACTAGAGAATTATCCGGGAAGATCGTCATTCAGGTTTTTTCAGGCAGTATCGGACTCATCGGGGTAAAATGATATATAAAGTTGGACGTCATCAGCGTATATATGCTACTTGCATTTATGAAGGCATTTAATTATATCTTCGCAATGTAAGATAAAACATAATTGGTCGTAATATAGAGCCTTGCGGAACTCCTCTCTGTATAGAACTTAGTGCTGATTGAAGAATAGTGCCATGTCCCAAACGCAATATACTTTCGGGATAAAAAGTGCCGTGAGTAGAAGAAGTAATTAATAAACGTGTCCCACAAACGCCATCACATAAACTTTCGCTTTTATAATACTAGTGTGAGGTGTGATTTACACCATAGTTCCAGTTACAGAAAATATTAAATCGATTTTAATTTTGTCGTAGGCTAATTTGCAATAGCTAATCACAAGTATCTGAGCCGAAAGACGTTTAAATGTTTTTGTCATTGTACACAAACATGAATAGAAAACTCTCAAACAATCCTAAAATAGCCCTCGTTCATTATTTGTGATTGCGTGACGTCACCCGTAAAAAGAAAGATGGCTGCCACTGATGATTTTTCACGGCCCGCTCTGTTTTTCATTTCACAAATCATTACGGACCGACCTCCACAATAAATATAAGGACGCGACCTCGTTGAGAAAAAAGGTTACAATTGTTATTGTCAGGTTTCTGATTGCAGAGTCGACCCGGAGAGGGATGAGTGTTCGAGAACTGGCCCCGCCTGTAGCGAGTAGGGCAGGTCAACCTTTGTTATGTGGAAAGGCCTTTTAATCAATCGTTCATTTATAAGTTCTGAGTTCGTTTACGATTTTGATTTCTCGATGTGAGCGATAAGGTTGAATGTTGGTTTGCAGGATTACGATTATAATTTAGGTGTCTTCAAGACTAGAGTGAATAATAAAATAATTTATTATATGAAATACAAGAACAGTATGTGAATAAGAAAATAAAATGCATCTTTCTTTTTTCAGTATTTG
Organism: Mythimna albipuncta; assembly: GCA_929112965.1. Lineage (NCBI taxonomy): Eukaryota > Metazoa > Arthropoda > Insecta > Lepidoptera > Noctuidae > Mythimna > Mythimna albipuncta. The sequence continues at coordinate 19,830,444 of OV815969.1, forward strand.
ATGGTAATGGATGTACCTACCCAAATTGGCACAGTGGGGGTGGTGGTAGTTTTACAACAAGGTTTTTCTATATTCCGCCTCAAAAATCGTAAGAGACCTCTCTTACATTTTTTTTTCAGTTCATACTATGGAAAATAAAACAGCGTAAATATTCGTTTCGGTAGGTGTTCCCTAGAGAAGACAGAGCTTGTGTTACGAGTACTAGACAACTGATAAATAAACTTATACATACATATATTTCTAAATAATATATAATATTCCACACAACTATCACACAACGCCGTCTGGTCCCAAGCTAAGCAGAGCTTGTGTTATGGGTACTAGACAACTGATAAACATACATAGATATATATTTCTAAATACATACATATTATAGATAAATTACACCCAGACACAGAACAAGTGATCATGCTCATCACACAAACATTTGTCCTGGGTGGGAATCGAACCCACGACCTCCGGCATAGCAGTCAGGGTCACTAACCACTAGACCAACAGGCCAGTCAATTGGTTTCCTATAATTCTTAAAGATTGTAAAATATCTGCTCGACTCTCTGCGCTCCTCCCTGAGCCTTGAGCCTTGTCACCTGAAAAATGCGAGTGCATTTTACGTATAATAAGAAACGCATTTACATTTCTATGCATTACCTACGAGTACATATTTCAATTTCATGAATTTAAAGTTTGCAATTTATTCTGTAACAGGATATAAAGTACCTATTACCATAGACAACATTGAATACCTCTTGTCTTTGACAGCAGGTATATCTACACTAATATTATAAAGAGGTAAAGTTTTTTTTTTGTTTGTAGGAGGTAATCTCTGAAAGTACTAGTAATTTTTTCATCGATAGCAAGCTGCTTTATTCCTGAGTGACATAGACTATATTTTGTTTACGCGGACAAAGCCGCGGGTAAAAGCTAGTATATTAGGCATGTTCTGTGGCAGGTAAATATTAGATCGTTCGATTAGAACGTATGAAGGTAAATCAATGGTAGGAGGAGATTTATGGCGGGCGCTCGGAGATGCTGAGTTTTCTATTTCCCGTTAGTTAGCAGATGTGTCTAGTTAGCTGTGTCGATAATGATCTCGCTTCTCTTTCTATTAAGCACTTTCACGTTCGTTTCCTACAAATGTGAGCGACCCAAGCACTTTATTTCCTGGAATGTCCTACCCTATTTGATACAAGATTTATATCATTCTTATATTTGAAAGGACCCTCGCTTCCCTGGACTATGCTTGAAGTTTTGTTCGGATCCATAACAATAAAAACTTTCCTCTTTATAATATTGCTGCAATGATTTATTTACCGTTCTTTTGTTATTTTCCTCTTCGTTCGCTGCAGGCCCGCTCATGTACGCGGTGTATTTTTTAGCTTTTCTCTCTAATTGGAATTGGAATACAAAACACGCCGCCCCGAGCTAATGGCGAGAGGAATCGGCGCTCCACGCATTTTAATTTATATCGTGTCAGCGATAAACTTATAAACAACTTGGAAATTTATATTTCACGGAAAGTTAGGCAGAGTGCCGTCGGTGCCTGAAATTGTAATTTACCAGATTTGACAATAATTTTGATTTACGATCTAAACGAAGAAATGAAGCCTACAATGTATCGGAGTGCTCAAAATTGTAGGTGAACTGTGGTATACGATATATTGTGAATATATTATTCAACTTAGTGTTTTTAATATTTCTGTATAATAGAGTGTTTTAAAAACGTTATTAGTGTTATTATAGTTGAGTGCCAAAAATACTAGTGTTAACTCTTTATATAAATCTAGAAGCAAAACAATAATTTACGATCAATTTAACGCGAAAATTAAGTATATCTCCCATACGAAAACTTCGATCTTAGCGCTCGCGACACTGGAGTGATACAACCAATAAATAATACCAATCAATATATAATTATCGTACCAAAAACTACGGCTAAAATTCTACCAAAAGCAGTACCACCAGTGAGCGCTAGCAACACTATCGCGTGACGTCACATTCCATTTTCCCGCGGCAACAACCGCCGTCAGGATAAGCGCGCGAGTGACCGCGGCGACGCTCACAGCGGCGCGCGCGCAGGCTGCGCGGGGCGCCGCCAAGCTGGGCGAGCACGCCGCCATGCTCGCCGTGGCCATCTGCTGCATCCTGGTGCTGCTGCTCGTCTTCATCATACTCATTATCGTGGTTGGACAGAATATGGAGGTTAAAGGCGGCTCCTAGCGACGACGAGGTAAGGTTTTGTGTGATGCTATTAGTAAACATACTTTTGCCGCGTGATATTAGTATTTTGTTTGGTCTCTTATTTGGATTTAGAGTCTGGTTTTTATTTTATGAAAATTTTAGTTTTGGAGACCATATGAAGCAAGAAAAAAAATGAAAAAAATAATTAAATCCATTAAGATTTAAGGAGTTGGGAACTTTGAAAAGGCTTCTCCATAAATGGTTTATCAGTTTGTGCTTAAGTTCTATGTGTTGTTAAAGATGGATAAAAATACAAAGTGCTTTGATTGGTGGAACGGACAGGCTTATTTCGTTTTTGGCACTAATTTGAAGCTAATGTGGAATCCACTGAATGACAGGATTTCGGGACTTTGGAAAAAGCGGTCACAAAGAATGGTTTGATAGCTACTGCTTAACTATTACTTAAATTCCACTTGTCTGTTTAAACATTGATTTAACTATAAGTAACAGTTTCCGTCTTACTGTTTACCTAAAATTGTATGCTCCGTCTTCGGTCTTCCTGGATCTGTGAAAGTGAAATTAAGAAGCAAGAAACTTCAAAATCTTAATTACAGTCCTCGACGAAAGTTACAACTTACTAACAGTAATTGCACAAAATAACGACAGTTTAATTCCTTTGAAACTGTATACCGATCTTACCTTGGGGAGTTCAGGCACTGTTTATTCTTAGAACTTGTGTTAAGAGGCCGTTTATATAAATATGGTATGATTTGGATCATCAGGGTTGCCAGACGAATGCACCTTCTAGTAAATAGTCGGCCTCAATGGAGCGAGCATAACGAGTAAAGAGTGACTCAAAGTGCTCGAATTGAAGCCTTAGAGTTGAATCAAAAGAAAGAAATAAAATTGCATTCATTGGCATTATAACAAACGGAAACTTAAAATTTAAGAAAATAAATAAAGTACACTGAATAATTAAATTAAAATTAATTTATTTCGGACAACAGTGATCCATATTTATGATGCCAAAAGGGTCTTAGCTCAGCATAAGGCCAGATGGCATCACAAGGTCATCATCTGACGTAAACTGAAGCTGAACACCATATACTAGAAAACATAAATACATATAAAAGTCTAGGTATAATATTGTGTGTCTTATTTCAACACCAATTCTCTCAAAACGATGAAGGAAAACTTTGTTAGGAAACCTACGAGTATAATTATGTCCTGGAACCAAAATTTTGAAGACATGTGACGTCCACCAATCCGTACTAGGCCCACATGGTGGATTATAGCCCCTCTCTTAGACCGAAGAATTGAGTCCCAGCAGTGGGAACATTACGCCAATTATTCATTTTTATGGTTAGAAATTAATAAGTTTTCACCAACAAAACTATGTTTCAGAAGAATTTATTAAAAATGTCATCTTTCTTTCTCATTCCAGCATTAATAAAGCCACAATGTGTTTTCTGATCCCACTAGGAAAGAAAGTAAATAATTGGCTACTCGTTTATCATCTGCTTATCTTCCAGCGTTAGTTACGAGGGTCAGGAAAATATTAGAGGGGGAAATTAATTTGATCTTGTTATCTTTTGTATATGTCATGGCTAGGTCTTAGAATTGAGCCCTTCATGATATATGGCCTACTAAAACTGGCCAGTTTATGATATGTCAATCCTCGTTTGGCCATATCATTGATATAGGAATTTCTATGATAATAAAGGTTTTAAAAAAGTTGGCTTTGATATTTATTAATATTATTGATTTCTAATAAAGTATCGATTTTTATTACAATTACTAATGAATAAATAAGAGTACTCAAATGTTGCGAAAAATAGTAAAATAACGTGAAAAAAATCTTCAAATTTTTGTTCCTTATAATTTTTTGCTGTTATCATTTTTTGTTTTTGTTTTTATGTGGGAAATCATCTTATTACTTCTCCCACTTAAAAGTGGAGCGAGAGAGCGTGCGTTCAGTTGCGTTTTGCGTCGTACACCCCTTTTGACTGCAGCTATTATCAGAAATTATATTTCTGACGTACGTCTTTTAAATGTTGAAGCGCTCTCGCATACCTTCTATGCGAGTGCGGTGTATGGATGGCTTCTCCTATCATTGAATGCTTCCATATGTAGGCATGTAGGTTACATCGCACTCACAAATGTAATATCCGAATAGAAGCGTGCGTAAATGTCGAAAAGAAAATATTGAGGGTCATAAAAAATATTTGACAGATAAGTTAGAGTTACAGTTATAAGAAAAACGGTATTTTTGTTAATGCTATTTTAATGAAGATGGAAAAATAAATTATTGGTCGCGGCTGTCACCTTTGACAATCGTTGAGGGTAGACAGAAGCCAGAAAGTCTGACAGCAGTTTTGATAAGGGGCACTGTTTTACTTGGGTCATGGAGTAACGGAGATCAGACCAGCAATCTCTCCATTGTTCCTTATCCATACAAATATTATAAACGAGAAAGTAACTTTGACTATCTGTTATGTTTTCATGATTGAACTACTTTTTTTTTAAATTGTTGTTCATAGGTTAGGTTAGGTTATCTTGACGCTTGACTATTATCTCTTTTGGAAAGCGAGCGATATGGCCGATAATGGACCACGCTTGGTTAGAAGTAACCTATTCACTCTTGACATAAATATCCTCAGGTTGTAGCTATAAGGCAACACAGGCAGGAAATATCACTTAGCTATACGCAGGAAGATTGTTTTTCATACGAAAATGGTAATGATAAAAGTTACTCAGTCATTACTCTAAAAGTTATTCGCTTAGCTGGTATCTTCGTATACATAAATCTCTAGTAGATCTAGATAGATGATGTTGGCGCTACAAGGAAAGTTTACGCGGTAACTCTTATTGGTTTCCAGTTATTATCGGCGCTGAGTGTACCAGCATGGAATAATGCTGGAATTATTACAAGCAAGTTCGGTTTATTTGGAAAGTTACCTTGGAGTCGGAGAGATACTTGAGCAATTATATTGGGAAATAAAAAGGAATGTAAAGTATATTTTGTTTGGTTTGGGAGTCGAATAATAATATTAATAATAATAATATTCCACAACTATCACACAACGCCGTCTAGTCCCAAGCTAAGCAGAGCTTGTGTTATGGGTATTAGACAACTGATAAACATACATATATATTTCTAAATACATACTTAGTATAGATAAATTACACCCAGACACAGAACAAATGATCATGCTCATCACACAAACATTTGACCTGGGTGGGAATCGAACCCACGACCTCCGGCATAGCAGTCAGGGTCACTAACCACTAGACCAACAGGCCAGTTGAAGAATGTTTTGTTGTTTGCGGTTTTTGAATTGTAATCTAACAATGCTGACTTTGATAAGATTTATTTTAAGAGAGACGCTGACTATTTTTTTACCTTTCTTGTGAAACTGGCTCAGTGTAAAATAATTTCAGTTTTCACATTTTATTCTCACCATAAATCTTATCTTTTCCTTTCGTTTCAGTCACTTTCAGTCCAACCAAAGGTTGTCTGGTAGAAATTGCTCTATGCAATAAGACCGCATATTGTACACTTATTTTTATAAATATTTACAGGATAAGTCCTGTGGTAAGTTAAGGTGTATACACCTTACACTCTAGGTATACCTAAATACATGATTTCGAAACAGTTTCTAATATGTGACATATAAAAATAAAATCGTATTTGTTCTTAAGATTATCATTCCATCTATTTATTTAAAAAATTAAAAGGTATCGTCGGCAAACTATACTATATTAAGTTTATTTTGCAATAAATGGGGTAAATCACGTATCCAGCCAGTATCCACCCTTATGTTGTTGAAACCTCTACGGTCCGGACCAAGCGTTTCGCCTCGTTGTTTATACCACGTACATCAAGGGACTGGAACAATTTGCCTGCTGCGGTCTTCCCGTCCGATTATAATTTAGGTGTCTTCAAGGCAAGAGTGAATAGGCTCTTAATAAACTAGTGTGCCTTACCATCAACGATTACATCACTTCTTACCATCAGGTGGGATCGCAGTCAATCACTAGTTAATAATATCAATTAAAAAAAAACCTAAAATTGAGGCTAGGTGTAACCTCCACTTTTTCATTAATTCATTAAACCCCAAGCGAACGCCGGCGTTCGCGCACCTATTGTCTTTCAATTGTGTCTGTAATTATCACAATTGAAAGGTTAAATTCCGTCTTTTATTAGTTTATGTAAAAGTAATGTTACTATTTTGGTGTACAATATATGTAGTTTATTCTATTCCAATAATACTTAGTGAAATATCTTCACAAAAAGTCATCGATTACAGTCAGCAATACAGTCGATTACAGCACTGCCATCAATTAAATGCTGCGCCTACGCGTGCAATCGGAACTAATCCGGTCTCTGAAGACTCAAAGTTGCACTGTACGCGATTGTACAATTACGAGTTGTACCGTTGTACGTGGTTGTACGCTTTTACGTCGAAACTATGTCTGATATGCATAATAGACTTTCATAGCGAATGTAAGCGGCAGTTATTGCTTAATTGTTCGGACTGCAATTTTGTGAGGCGGTCTGAATAATGAATTACTAGTTTCGCAGATGGCCGTTGGGACTGAAATGTTCTAGAGAGGCAGACGCTGTGTTAGAAGGCCTCCTTCAACGTGGACCGGTGACCTGGGGGTTGCGGGAAACCGATGGATGCGAGACGGATCAGACCGTTCATTGTGGCGACACTTGGGGGAGGCCTATGACCGTGTCCGCCATGTGTCGCGGGCCATGTTGGTAAATTTAATAACGTTGTGTGTCATTTTGAGGAACAGTTTGTCCCCTAATGTGTCTGAGGTTTTAGTCGGTAAGGTCGGTAAAGGGCCTATTACACTACACGTTATTCAGACAGCTTTAGTCTATGGTTCGACGTATCTAGTCTAATGTTCGACGAATCTAGTCTATGGTTCGACGAATCTCGAATCGTAATAAGGGTCAGATTGTCTTACTCGTAAAGAAAAATAAGACGAGTCTGAATATCGTGTGCTGAATAACGCGTAGTATAATAGACCCTTAAGTTTGACATGCCTGCACGCTCCACCCAGAGCGGCAGGTAGAAATAATTTGATGATTCCCCACCTCAAAATAAAGAAAAGTAGTCAACCTTGATGTTGTTTAACATGTAGGTCAACCTAAACCGTTCATTTAACGCTAAAAACAAATGCTCAACCCATTACAGGAGTTACAATGAGCAAAGTTCTAATAAACAACACGTTACCCAAAACAAAATACTTACTTACCGAAGCGTCTAGAAATTCAGAGCGTACCTACACAATTAGGGCTCAGATGTGTTCGTGAACAAACCACATATGATTAGAACCTCGCAATTAGTTTTAAAACTAAAGTTTGAGCCTATTTTACACAGTAAAGCCGGGTATAGAATGCTGTAACGTAACATGTAATGTTACAAGAAAGGAGCTTTTTATAAGTGTGAACGCAGCGCGCGCACGAACCGAACATGTACGAACGCGATCATTTCTGCCGGATCGCTTGAAAAAAAATTCGCTTGATTTCTGCGCCAAACCAAACCCTTTGAAGATTTTGTTTCGAGTGCAAGCAAAAATGAACTTAGCTGTGTTCAGTGGCGAAAGTGTTTTTGATGGTACCTAACCACAGTGTTCGGCCCGACTGGAAGAGTGGGTGCGAGGTGGGAGCAGCGTGGCTATTTCAAACATAAGAACTTAATGTGAGTGTCTATACTTGGTATGCGGCCGCGTCAAGCGTCACGGTTTGATCAACGCGGGACGCGCGCGGGCAACTCGTGCCATAGCTCGTTCATACAAGTGGCCATAGTGAGCGCGCGGGCGGTTAGCAGAAACCTTTTCCCTGCACCTACGCTGTTTCCCGCGCCTTTCACTGCGCTGTCAGTCTGGCCAAGCGCTGCCAGTCTAGCCGAAGACATATTGGTTCGACAGCGTAATAAGCACGGTTCCCGCATGCATGCGGGAACCGTGCTTATTACGCTGTCGAACGTAGGCGTCCACACTATGAAAGTACTGTTACATTGCATGATACATTGTGACAATGTGAACAGCAAATTATTTAATTGCGTGTTACATTACACGTTATGTTACAGCAGTCTGTACCCTCACGTTTCAATTTCAGGTAGGCAAATGTAGACCCGAAAGTTTTCCCCCGGCCGTACTTTATTATCATACTTTTAATACAAATATTGAGTCCCTAAGTTTGTAAGTACGGCGTAATTTAGATGATTCGCGATAAAACGTTGTATAAGAAGTCGGTGAGTTTGCTCAAGGCTTTCAGTTACGAAGTCTGAAAAGTTTTAACGAAACATTGAGGTGTTTGACGTTGATTTTAACGTATTCATATAAATTATGCCAGCCATACACGGTCAAACCTGTAGTCCAATCGGTATGAAGCCTACATGTTTGATCAAACAGATTTGACCGTGTGTGGGAGTGACAACATGTTGACAATCGTTTTCGATTGTGCCGTCAAACATGTTGTCAACATGTTGTACCTATACCCGGTCAAATCTGTTTGATCAAACATGTAGCGTCATACCGATTGGACTACAGGTTTGACCGCGTATGGCTGGCATTACGTTACACTCATTTAGTTTTGGGACACATAAAACTAAACCTGATTTATTTTATGGTTAAAATAGTCCTTGAAGAAACCAAATCAAAGTCTGACACTACCCCACGTAGGAGTTACGAGTATATCAAGATTTTTTCACCATAAAAAGGTACGTTTTAAGACAGACGAATATTACGAGTCCCCAGACTACCTAGGCCTCAAGTCTGCTATTACAATAGTGTCAGAATGGTCTATCATTGATGTCATAATTGTCGATTTTGACAACTTTGGTGATCTAATAATATACTGGCGTCATTATGACTTTCCTATGGTCAACCACTGGCACTCCATTGAAAGAAGTGGCTTAAACATATGAATATTTGACATATGCAGTAATCTGCTAAAACTTGAGACAGTTTATTTGGTCAGAGTTCTACCATTAGAACGTTATTGTGCAGTTATTGGTTTTAATATGCTCGATATTATCATTCTACCACAACTCTATTACGATACCACTGACCGATCAATGATCGATCATTATGAACGAGCAGATTACGAACTTTTAGCAAAATGACAATGTGATCGTGTTGGAATGACGAATTTATAAAAATAGCAGACTTGGGCCCCTGATTCCGTGTTCAGTGTGTAAAAATGATCGATAGATAACGCCGGCAAAAATATGAGCTAAAACGCGAAAATTATTTGATGACTCAGCACATTTTTGTCATACGTTCACCATATTGCTTTCGAATGATTTAACTTTTATCTATTCGGCTGTCAAACACATTGATGGCGCAATAAAATCGGCACATGTACCCCCCTCCTTCCACTTTCCGAGCTCACGGCAGTAAGGCAAGCTTCCCTCATTTGTGCTCCGGAAATGGAGCGAGTCGGTTCCCCAGATTGCTACATTGCGCAGCTTCCTACTTTTACTCCGTCCTCTTGTCTTTTTGCTATATCTTTTTATTGATGACGACATTTTATTTACTGTGAACGTGCTTTTTTGAAACGGTTGTTAACTTGCTGTGCTGTTTTCTGTCTTTAGTATTCGATTGATATTACTTGTATGTATGTAAAACTAGGGACAACTAGTATATTATTGTGGTACAAGTACATCACATTATCGTTTGCTTTGCAGTTTGTAATATTTAGAACATTCAATTTAATTTTATTTTATTTTTTATCTAATGAACTAAATAAGCATTAATAAGCATTGCCATACAACGTGGCAATGCCGCCAGCCTTTTGGGCACACTTCCAGTCGACAGCGATGCGGCGGAGTTTTATGACGTCATATTTAGCTAGGCATTTAGTGTATATATTAATTTTAATTATTTAAGTTATTGTTTAATTTATTTATTATTTCTTTGTGTAAAACTTACTTACAATTCAAACATGAAAATAAATAAGTACCTATATAACTTAAAAAAAAAGAACTAAAATATGACCAAATTATTTAAAGTCATAGAACAAAAGTTGTTGTTTATGACTTTAGTAATACAGTACTTTTTTATGGTGGGAAAAAAAACATCCAATGACATCCCCCGCTCTTGGGCGGAGCGAGAGATAGTGTTAGACTCTTACTGACTAAAAGACCCACCCCGTTCCTTCTAGCCTTCATACCGGGACTCGAGCTGTCTTTCGAAACTAACCCTGGCCCCAGTGGTGAGACAGTCCTGCAAGGTTTTTGATGTTTTGCAAATAACCTTGATCCATTTTATAAGCCTATAAACCTTGGGGACTACTTGAAATGTTTTTAGTTCTAGGTTATCTCTATTACTGCTTCTAATAAACCGTTACAAATAACAAACGCTAAATACATCTAAGATGAAAAACTAGCCCACAGCCTTAATTAGTGGAATATATTAATATTACCGGAGCTAGAGAGATTAATGTCCTAAATCGTGTGTCTACAAAGATCTAGCTTTGTGTCTCGTCTCTTTACCACAATAATCCTTTGAAAGAAGCTAGTTGGGTAGAAAACCGACTTTGAAATTATTTTTAGTATAGGTAAGCGAAAGTTGAATATACTCGTACCTTCAGAATGGGTAACATACTTAATCGATTCTAAAAACTTATTACACCATGTTATATTTTTTCTCAAAAATATTTTAAAAAGGCCACATTTTCGACACCACCGAAAATAAGTAAAACACAGTTCACGACTGGTCATAACGGGCATGAGGTGCCAGCGCACAGCTGGGTGCGAGAGCAAAACAACCTATCCGTCGCTCGGATGGCCCGCTAACCGTGTATTTTTGCGGTCAACCAGGTAAGCTTATAACTATGTGATTTTTCATGATACAGTTATGTTTTTTACTTAGATTCTTTGATAAAGGATCTTTTATTTTGCAAATAGGATTTAAAAAAAAAACACTTTTACACGTCAATTTGGTTTTCTGTCAATTTAAACTAGATGAGGCCGGTGTTTCCTAGCTCACTACCCTGACAAGAAACACCGAAGCAAACTCAGGGGTCAAAGTCTCTTTTAAAGTCCATACAGTAAAGAACATGTAATGGTCAAATCATATGAGAACCATGCAGATTAGTGTTTCAGATGGTCATTTGAGGAAATAACCACACAGATTTAAGTGGACCTGTCCAGTCAATGCAAGCATTTGTCAGTATTCGTGTAGTTCAACTTAAGACTACTAGGGAGCTCAACGATTTTATACACCGCTAAATTTTAAACGTTTTAATCCCGTTCTAAACGTCAGCTGAGCGAGTGCAATGACCTTTATGGAGTAGTTGGGGTTGCGTACAAACTACCTATAGGTTATTGGACTAGCTCAGCTGACGTTTTCTTAGAGAAATTAATTTCGTACATGCGTAAATCAATACGAGTTTTGAAAAAAAAAAACCGGCCAAGAGCATGTCGGGCCACGCTCAGTGTAGGGTTCTGTAGTTTCCCGTCCATCACAATAAGTGTACCCACTTATGAGGTTAAAAAAATGCTTGCATATACGATTATACTACAAACTTAGTCCAGAAATTATTTTGTAGAACCCTTTTGTCTTTTTTGTACAAAAACTGTTCTTTCCATCAAGTTCAAAATAATTTTCCTAGAAAGTCCTTATAAAGTTCTACTTTTCAGATTTTTTTTCATATTTTCTAAACTTATAGTTCAAAAGTTAGAGGGGGGACACACACACATTGTTTATTGTTTATTTTTTTTGCGATTATATCCGAAATTATTGACATTATCAAAAAATGATTTTATTAAACCCCTATTCATTTTTAAATACCTATCCAACAATATATCACACGTTAGGGTTGAAATTAAAAAAAAATCATTTCCCACTTTACATATAGGGGGGCTACCTTAGTAAAACATTTTTTTCCAATTTTTATTTTGCCACTTTGTCGGCGTGATTGATATACATATTGGTACCAAATTTCAGCTTTCTAGTGCTAACGGTCACAGAGATTAAGCGAGGACGGACAGACAGACATGACGAAACTATAAGGGTTCCTAGTTGACTACGGAACCCTAAAAAAGGTACTTTATTTTTAAATTTTATCTTTACAAATCGATAGTGTTTCATATACCGGATCGAGCCTCCACGGCATTAAAACGATTAAAATTTAGCGGCGTATAAAAATACTACACACATATATCGAGTTTCACATATATAATACTAAAACTAGTGTTACACATTTTCCTATATAGGTATTGAAAGATTCGCTCCATCGGGAATCAAAGTTGTATTTAATTCGTATTTGTGTAGTCGTTGAATGTCGGTGGAGTGGAACGGAAGGGGAGCTGCAGTCTTCGAGTGCTTAATCGCCCGTCCATTTTGTCGTACGCTTTTACTTATGTTTGAGATATTAAATTTTCGGGAGATTGAATATTTGTTGATTTTCCAAAAAAAAAAACTATGGTGAAATGGCTCTCAGATTTCGTTGATGGAAGTCCGCCCACGGCAGGGGCGTAGGTGTCGCCGTTTCAGCTGTATCAATGATACGGGAGCGTCGGGAGCCCTCAGCCTACAAGACCCCGATGTGTGCGTCGTAACATGTTATCTACTGGCCATCTCCGTCATGGCCTACTGAGACTCTTTCGTACTGTATCGGTGCCACCTGTTTTGTACTAGTAGAACTTAATTGATAATACAAAAAAATCTTAATCATTTTGATACAACGCCCCTTTGGGACTATCTACGCCTCTGGTCTGTGGGGACCCAAAGTCAAGTATACCGCGCCGGAAAAACTCAGTACTAGTTATTACGTATTTTGAACTATTTTTCTAAACCTATATCTGTGTATACACGTAGGGAAGTTAGAGAAGATTATGAATCCTGATCAATAGGAATTCTATATGGATATTTTGAATAGTGTCACCAGACCTAGGCTCAATTTGTGATAATGAAACTATAGCGGCTTTTAATTTGATGCCAGCGCCATCTATTGAGCTAAAATAATTTTGTTTCTAATTTACATAAACGACTTACCTTACCTCATAGAAGAAAATCATAATATAGTGTTGTTTGCAGACGACACTTCACTTTTGTTTAAACTTAAACGTCAGCAGCAGGTTACTGACGATATAAATATAGCTCTTTCAAAAATAGTACACTGGTTTAATGTAAATAACCTGCTCCTTAATGAAAAAAAAACAAAATGCATTAAGTTTACCATGCCTCATGTTAGGCAAGTAGAAACCAGTGTGCTAATAAAAGGTAAATAGTTGAGTCCTGAAGATACTACAGTGTTCTTGGGCATTACTCTAGACGCTAAGCTTCAGTGGGGCCCACATATAGACAAATTGTCGAAAAAACTTAGTTCAGCAGCATATGCTGTAAGACAAATTCGAAATTTAACTGATTTAGAGACAGCCCGTTTAGTTTACTTTAGCTATTTTCATAGTGTCATGTCGTACGGTATTTTATTATGGGGAAATACCGCCAATATACAGACAATTTTCGTTTTACAGAAAAGGGCTACTCGATCAATTTATAAATTAAGTCCCAGATACTCCCTCAGAGATAAATTTAAAGAAATAAATGTAATGACTGTGCCTTCACAGTATATTTACGAGAATATTTTGTATGCCCATAAAAATATAGACATGTTTAAAAAATACAGTGATATTCATAATTTTAATACAAGAAACAAACATAAATTTGTAGTTCCTGCAACCAGGCTCAAAAAAAATAGGGGGCTCATTTAGATGCCAATGTATACACTTCTATAATAAACTTCCTAGCCGTATTCAACAACTAAGCCTTAATAAGTTCAAATCATTTGTAAAACGTAAACTTTATCAAAAGGCTTTTTACTCTGTAAAAGACTATATTCAGGACGAAAAGGCTTGGGATTGACCTGCTCCAGTACCTAATACAACTGTTGTCATTTTTATTTTTCTTCTTTTGTATTTTTTAATTATTTTTATTTTTAAATGTGCTTTTCCTTTGTTTATATATTTTTTTTTAAAACAATTTGATATTGGAGATTATTTTTATTTTACAAAATGACATGTATACATTTTAAGTACTTAAAGTATATTTTTTTTTTCTCTTTGACATAAATATTTACTTCTCTAAATATTTTGTAAACTAAGAATTTGCTTATATTATTGTAAATGTGAGGACTATGTTGATTGCTTTTTCTTTTCTTTTCAGTAATTTTAACGTATGTCTGGCAATTTGAGTGTTTTCAGCGGCCTACCCAAATGTCCTTTCTTTGGTATTGTTCGTCAAGTCGTAGAGCTCCATAGTAGTCCTAAGTTGAGCTTTTCGAATACTGACAAATGCTTACACTGATTGGACAGGTCCACTCAAATCTGTATGGTTCTTTCTTCAAAAGACCATCTCAGACAAATCTGCATGGTTCTCATGTGATTTGACCATTACATATTTACTGTATGGACTTTAAAAGAGACTTTGACCCCTGAGTTTGTTTCGGTGTTTCTTCTCAGGGTAGTCAGATAGGAAACACCGGCCTCATCTAGCATAAACTGACGAAAAAAAAAAAAAAAATTGACGTGTAAAAGTGTTTTTTAAACCTATTTACAAAATAAATATCATTTATCATTTATCATTTATAATAATTAATATTAATTACAAAAACTGGTGTCTTGTTTTTGTACTAATGAGAGTTTTTGACTAAGTATGGTCAGTCACTCAACAAGAACGTTTTAACTAAGAAATCTGCATTTTTTGTGTATGTAACAGCTTTCTCCATTTACCATGTCATTACTGACGGATCTACCCTGTGTAACTTCTTAGCATAAAAAGGCTAAGGTCGTCACTTTTTACGAGATATGCTTTTGGGCTCTGAATTAGTGGTCGTTTGCCCGATAAAGACTACTGTGCGGTACCAAGGGTAACGTTTTTTTTGACTATCCTATCTTCATTGTGTAATATGGGTTCAAAATTCTCCTGCTAAAAAAAACTTGACCGCTTTGAGTAGTTCATTTAGAAATCAAACAATTTATTTGTGGAATATGGTACATAAGTTCAATTAATTGTTTCAACATATCCTCGCAACATGGCATACAAATCTTAAATTCACAATCAACAAAGTCAATTAGTCTAACTTACAAAGTCTAAATTGCTATTAATAGTAAATATCTTTTATGTAATAATAAATTAAAAAGTATGTTTTTAAAGATTGTCAGCAGTGAGTCTTGAAAATTATTTTTTAAATATAATTTTATATTTATTATAAATTATTTTTTTTGTGACGAAAAGCATACATCATATTTGAATAATTTATCTTTCAAAGTACTCTTCTTGGTTACTGATGCGCTAATTCAGTCCTACTGAAGGTTTTTCCGAAAAATCGTTTTCAAAAATAATTACATCAAACAATCAATGTTGATATTATTGCATAGGTATTCAGGAAAAGTGTTTTATATGAGATTAATCCAACATTTGATGAAAGCTTTAATAATTTTTGTCATAATGACATTATTCACCGTATTTAATCAGTTTTATTTATCAATGCAATTACTTTTTTACTGTAGAATATATATAAAAAAAATGTAAACAGGAAAAGCTAACGAAAATATCAACGTTGGGGTTTTCTAACCCGAACATAAAGCAAAGCGATACCGAAACCCTAGAACATAAAGCGTGAATTAAGGAATTCGGACGGATATGCAAAAAAAAAAGTCAGAAAAAGTCTGAAACTTCCTTTCGCTCTAGACAAAGAGGCATGAGTTATTTGATGTTTCCTTACTCCAAAAAAGAAGGTTGCAAAATCATATTTTTATTATTATACCAAGTGGTGTGTGTGTCGACATCCGTTCCACCCTGCTTATGCAGAACTATTAGTATTTACATAAAATATTAAATCCTTAAGCCCCGCCATAATAATGTGCTAACCTATACGTATGTATGCGTCGCTCCAGCCTTAGTCCCCACAACTCAGTGATCCCTGTTTTCTCAATTGACTGGTCACGCAAATATCGGTATAAAATCACATCAGGTCGCTCCAGCGACTCTTCGATTTCTTCTCAGCCGGGCAATGTGACTGTCTGAGAACTGAAATATACGCTATTTTTACTTTTAGACGGCCTTAACCTTTAATCACGTCTTAGAGATTAGACTTTGCAGTAAACTAGCTTTTGCCCATGGGTTCACCCGCGTACATAAAATATATCACTCAGGAGTAAAGTAGCTTTCAAAATAACAGATTTAACCATTTGAAGTCAATTTGCAAACTATTTACAGCGCAACTGTACTGAAATTTAAGTTATTATCATAACTAATGCCATAGCAGATCTTTCTTAGTACTTAAAAGTCCAAAATCACTAAAACGTTGGTAAATATCACTTATTAAAGATTTATTTTTTGTAACTTTTGCTAGTATTTCATACAAAATGTTGGAGTGTTCAAAAAAAAAAACTTTAAGGAATCAGAGTTACCAGTAACCCTATAGTTATTATATTTCGATCTGGAAAAGTTGAGTATAATAACTATCATACCCACAGTAAGTGGATTCTTAGCTCGGCAAATAGTCGAATAAATCGAATCAGACTCGAATGCTCAGCTGGATTCGATTCGTTCATCCGCAATGAGTGCACAACCCACTGGTCTGACATAAAAGTATTGTTTTTATAAAGAAGTCTATAATACAACGAGTAGGTTTATGTTCTTAATCTGTATTGAGATTAAAGTTCCTAATTGTATAATAGAAAAGTTAGACAGTTGAAAATCGTATCTACATCGTTGTTTTACGGAATATAATGTGGTAACCTATATAAATTTACGGTTTTTCCCATGGATCAGGCAAATATTTAGATAACCAACTACTGCGACCCTTACACATTCTACTAGCACAACAATTAAAATTTTATACAATTTTATATGAATTGTTGATTTCGGAAAGGTTTTCTAATTTAAACAAACAACTGAGTACTTTTGAAACATAAGATGATTTTTAGTATAATTCGCACACAGCCAAGTGATTTTGAGTCAGAATGAAAAAGCTCAAATCACAAATATTTTGTTACTGTTTTCCTCTTTGTCCAAAATCAGCCGGACCCCATATGCTGGGGTCAAATTCCGCATACCCCCGACCCAACACATACCTCTCTGACAAACACATTTTAAAATAATGTAAGTATATTATGTTATACGTTTAGGGGTAGGCACGTGAAATATGCATGAGGAAGCATATAATCCGCTTGGCATACAAAGCCACAACGCGGCTCAAAGTACGCAGCTCAATAAGACAGATTTTATGGCTTTAAAATGGCCGAATGTGCGCCGTTGAGGTTATGTGAGTTTTATTGTGTACGACTGGTGTCTGTTGATTCCGTGTGTGTTTATTTATTATTTAGGAAGGCGGAAGGCCAGTTCGGGTTTGCGAGGAGATTAATTTTATTGTAAGCTTATTTAGTTAAGGTTTTTAACAGTCAAAATACATAATAATTTTAAGCGAAACCTGAATACAGTTTGTTAGAATCGGTACTGAATGGATTCCAATAGTTTTTACACCATGTTATATTTTTTCCCAAAAATATTTTAAAATGTCACTAGTTGGACACCATTGTAGATGGTTTCCAACTTGTGTAAGTACAACACTGTTCATGGCAGGTCATAGCGGGTATTAGTCGCCTGCAAATAGCTAGGTGCAAGCGCAAAACAATCTCTCAGTCGCCTGGATGGCCCGGTGACTATTATTTTTTTCTGATATAATAAGTTTATAACTTTGTGATTTTTCATGATACAAATATGAAATTTATACATAGATTCTTTACATATAAATACTAGACTCGGGTTTCGCATATACTATAATTAATCTTGTATATTATGGGAATATTTTGCGTAAAGCCTGAGATACAAGAGGGGACAAAATGTCCCCTAACTTGACGCGTGTCAAATTGTCCAACAACCTGTCCCATGTCATTGATAAGGGTGATCCTCTGCGAAACAGTAATGCTCGCAAAGGAGGAGGCCGATCGCATCAGGCTACGGCGCTCTCGCCGCCGCCGGGAATCGGATCCCGATTTCCGATCACCGTAGACGCGGGCTTGCGGACGGCGAGCTATGGGTAGCTCGCTGTCTGACTGTCCGGTAACTGTCCGGACCGAGCCCGAGTCGTCGACGGCGCGCACTGTTCCCGCGCGCCTCAAGGAGTTGTCAGCAACAGCAGGGGCCTAGCTGGGTCGAAGCCTACCGGGGCCAGGGTTAGTTTCCAAAGACAACTCGAAACTCGGTATGAAGGCTTGAAGGAACGGGGTGGGTTTTTAGTCAGTAAGAGTCTAACAGATCTCCCGCTCCACCCAAGAGCGGGGGCTGTCATTGATGATTTTCACACCAAAGGGTGACCCGGAATAATAATAATAAAAGTCCACTACTTTCACACACAATACACTTGTGTTTGGGAAAGAATGGGAGACGATACCACAAAATACGATACTGTCAGAATGTATGAAAATCTGGAGATTAATATATAAATCTGTATTATCTACACTAATATTATAAAGAGGCTAAGTTTGTTTTTTGTTTGTAAGAGGAAATCTCTAGAAGTACTGGTCCGATTGCTAAAATTCTTTCACCGATAGAAAGCTGCTTTATAGGCTATATTTTATGGATGCAGACGAAGCCGCGGGCAAAAGCTAGTATTTATTAAATAGGTACCTGTCTATCTACCCCTAAAAGTCCAAAAAAACACGTATTGAAAACTCTTGCGTGACTTTTAGGGGTAGGTAATTAGCTTTTTTTTAATTGTTTTATTGTTTTGTCTTTTTTGTATTGTCTTTAACTTTACCTCTTTATAATATTAGTGTAAATACATAAAAGCATAGAAGACGCACTATAGGTAGGTAACTATAGTGCTTCTGGGAATAAAAACGAAAGTTAATTGCATAATAATCTATTTGTTATTTCTTATCAAAATTATTTTTTGATGTTGCACACTGACAGCCCTAAATCTTTCTCTTTTGTTTCAGTCCATCCAAAGGTTGTCTATAAGAAATTGCCCTGTGCGATAAGATCGCCCATATGTTTGTCTTGTATTTTTTTGTATCCACATATACTACAATAAAGAATATATAATAATAATAATAATCTTTTATATACTTTCCGCGCTCTACTAATACTTTTAATTACGGCATCCAATCGCAGGAATCTCCTCAGTATACCTCACAGGTTCATGTACTTTATATATAATCGCTTAGTTGCCTTTACAACTCCCACGGGAAGTAAGGACGGGGTCTAATTTTAGTAACACCGCCGCAAACAACGAACTTTCATGTAATAAGCCTCGTAATTTATATAACCCGCAATATATTTCATAAACGAAGGAAGTAATATAAATTTTAATATATTTTGAAGTGGTGCCCTGAGATCTTGTGTAGCTATCTTAGGACTGGCTCTTGCATTAGACCACGAAGAAGGTAAAGTGATTTTAATGTAGCCGGATAAATGCTTATACAAGGTTTTATAGAACACTGGCAATCTCTCAAGATTATGTTGCTAACATTATAAACTACAATTTTTGTAATATGACTGCACAGGTGTCACTGAAATATGCACACGAACCTTAGGATCTCCGAACTCTCTTATTGATGCCCTGAAAAACCTGAGAGGCCAAAATTGCTTTTGGTGAGTGGTGGGCTGGTTGGAATAAGCCGACCTTTTTTTTATGGTGGGAAAAAATCATCCAATTACAACCCCCGCTCTTGGGCGGAGCGGGAAATAGTGTCAGACTCTTACTGACTAAAAAACCCACCCCGTTCCTTTTAGCCTTCCGGGGCTCGAGCTGTCTTTCGAAACTAACCCTGGCCCTAGTAGGCTTCGACCCAACCGGGCCCTTGCTGTTGCTGACAACTCCTTGAGCTTGGTCTGGACCTACCATTGCTCACTGTCCGCAAGCCCGCGCTTACGGTGGCCGGAAATCGGGATCAGAATCCCGACGGCGGTGGTGAGAACGCCGTTGCCTGATGCGGTCGGCCTCCTCCTTTGCGAGCATTACTGCTTCGCAGAAGTCGGCGCCCGCCTGCCACTCCTCCTAGCTCCGGATCATGGCCTCAACAAAGGCCCGGCGCGAGAGGTCTCCGCCGGGAATAAGCCCACCTAAGGTTATGGACCACGTACAATGGTCCACATAAGACTAAGTGCGGAAACCATACTCAGACATAGACATAGATAACATACTTTTGATTTAGAATTCAAGCTGTAGGACGACTACGGACTAATAAAGATAATGTATAATGATCAGTCATACGTCCTTTTTGTTTTTGTCCCTAAACTTGTGTCCTACCTTTTTCTTTTCATGGGCTCTCTTTTAACGAGAACTCGACCAATACAAGATTGATTTCTGTTGTCAGGGAAATAAGGGAGTTCTGAATATATTGGTCAAACCTTTCACTTGTTTCGAAAATGTCACGTGAGACTGGCTTTTATTTATATCAATATTTTGTTAAGGAATTGGGTCGTCTGGGGAGCCATGTACCGTACCTTCCTGTTTTGGCCACTTTTCCGAATGTCAATGTTTGTTTGTTTTTATCGTTGGAAATATTTATAAGAAATATGTTGCGTTTGTCACCTTCAGGAGATTTATATTTTTGCACGATATTACGTGATGTATTGATTCTTTAGTGTTTGTTTTATTACTGCTGTTTAGTAATAGTTATAGATAGCTAGTATTATAGCTGATGTGTTGAAGAAAAATACAAGAAAAAATGGAACAGCAATTTTTTTTTTTCTAGACGTATGTTCAATTGAGATAATTTTATACTATTACGCTTGTGAAGGCGGTGGTAGTAGCTCGTTTTAGCATAATTTGAATCATAACTTGTCAATCTGTACGATAGAGAAAAGCTAAAAGATAGCGTCTGTTTTTTCTGATAGCTACAACCTAGAGGCCAGAGGTCTATAGATCAAGAGTGAATAGGTTACTTCCAGGGACGCGTGCTCCACCGTCGACCATATCATCGCTAACCAGGTGTGATAGCGGTCAAAAGTGAGCGTAAATAAAACAAGTGTAAAAATCCAACAAACGCTCCTCAAACAAACCAGCAACACAATATTGTATTAACAGCTAATACTTGTTCACAAGTGAACAAGTATTATGCCGTTAGCACCAAATGCTAATAACAGTCGGTTCGCAAAACAACGTGCAGTACAATCTACGCACTGATGCGTACTGAGAATCAAGTGAGAATGATGTTTGTTGAATTAGTTACGTTATTGTTTTTTTTTAAGCTATTGCATAGCTTCTATCGCGGGCCTTGAGCGTGGAGACCGAATCCAGAAATTCCGTAACGAAAATAACCTAACACCGGGGACTCATTTGTTTTTTGAGCGTGGTGACCGATAAGAAAACAAGTGAGTGAACAATCAATCAAAATTCAATTCAATGTGTGAAAGTGTAACTTCAATTAAAATCAAAGAAAAAAAAAATACTGGCTTAAATAAAATAAATAAATAATTATAATTGCATAAGTTGATAAAAATGCTATGCAATAGCTTTACCGCGGCAGTCCCCGAGTGCTACACGTCTTTTTTTTATTAATATTCCACTAGTATCACACAACGCTTTCTAATTCCAAACTATAACATAATAATTTCTAAATCCTTTATTATCAGGCCCATAGATAGTAGTAGTTCACAGATTCAATCGCAGAACTCCTTTTCGTCTATATCCTTGCGTCGTACTCCTCAATGCTGAGGGTGACCTCCCTGCTTCACTGCTGACTACTACGAATAGAATTTTCTTCAAATGCGGACGAAGGAATTTTGTTCGTGCATATTCCTTCAAAAATCAACTTAAAAATGTAGTTAAAGACGTAATAAAAAATTACAGGCAGAAGTATCGGTAGTCGGCCGCATAGATTGTGACGCGGACGCGAGACTCAACCCAAAGAGTGTCATTCAGAATATTATTATTGTTATTATTCAGAAATAAACTTTTCTGATTTCTGACATTCCTCCGCCTGTTTCTGTTTCTGGTGGTGTGAATGGCATTATATCGCAGAAGCATAGAATAGGTACACAAAAGAAACACTTCTTTCAATATCTACATTCATGAGTACCAAGTTCTTAAAGTTTTCCGCACTAGATCTGCCTTGAATACGTATTCCCATTTCCTACATAAGTCCTTACTGAGGTAGAAAATTTCTAGTTTCATGCACGTACCGGTAAGCCGCGCCGCGGCACGCAAGCCGTATTCAAAAGGGCACGGAGAGAATTCAAAGAGAGGAATAAAGGTGAACGCACACTTTTCCGAACCGAACGCGTCTAACGAATCGAAAGAAAAGAATTTTAGAATTCTTTATTATGAAGTCGGTGTTTTACTGGATGTATTTTGGAGAGTGCGAAGGAATTGCATGACTTGATTCGGCCATCTCAATTCTACCATCGGAAAACCCGACGTGCGATGAAAGAGATGAGATCCATCCATGCGCTGTTGAAACCTCTACGGTCAGTCCGTTTCACTTCGTCGTTTATACCGCGTACGTCGAAGGACTGGATCAGTCTGTGGTCCCATCCGAATATCCGATTATAGTTTGAGTGTCTTCAAGGCAAGAGTGAATAGGATCATAAACTAGTGCGTCTCTCCATCAGAGATTGCATCACTGCTTACCATTAGGAGGGATCGCAGTCAAGCACTAGTTTATATCAATTAAAAAAAAGTCCTCCCAGATTCGAACGATTCGACGTGGTCTGGTTTCACAGGATTTCATATAAAGAATTCTAAAATTGTTTTCTTTCGATTCGCTCGAAGCGTTCGTCACGGATAAGTGTGCATTCACCTTAAATATAAGCTATGTAACGAGTATCGGTGCTATGTGCGGTATCGTCAACTCAAATAGAAATTATGAATCGAGAAGATGTTTGGTTTCTTTTGAAAAATCTTCTTTCTTGAAATTGTTTGTTTCTGTTTTGCGTGATTGATATTTCATGCTTTGTATTTGCAGGCTTAAGTCAACATAAGCTCATTTTTTAAAATTAATATGCTAGCTTTTACTCGTGGTTTTGCTCCCTGGAACCGTGTATTTTTTTCTCGGCACTTAATAATATATTATCACTAGCTGACGCAAATTATCAAAGAAAAAACGGAGAGTGGTGGTAGGAGGGTAAAAATAGCCTATGACCTATTTTCAGACCTATATTTGTATCAAAACTTTTTGGTAAAATCGGTTGAGTCGTTTCGGTGGAGTTCAATAACAGATACTGTGACACGAGATTTTTATATAACAGATGCTTGTAAGCTGTTGGTGAATGTTGATTTTAATAGAAATCAACATTCACCATGTAAGGATTTTTGTAATCAGATCAAAATTACCAGACAACCGCCAAAAAAATACAAACAAACGATTTTACCTCTTTAATAAAAAGAGGTGGTGTTGAGGCCCGAAAGTTTAAATAATTCACGTCATAAATTCACAAAAAGGTACACTCTTCCATATTTTTCCAGAGCTGGAAAAATGTATGCAAAAGTCAAATAAATAAACTCAGCACAATATTTAACATGGCAATTATGACACGTTAACTAATTAACGCGGTGTTAACCTATCAACGGTCTACGGCGTAGCACGCTCGTAGCCGCTCGTAGCAGCTCGTAGCACGTAGCGACAAACCGCATTACTGGGAATCATTGGTATTCGTGTTTACAAAACAATTTCATTCGGAGGAGCAAACATTGTCAACATGAAACAAAAATGAGTCGAAGTTTCAGTTTAACGCAACATATGCGAAAAATTTTAATCAAGAATTTGATAGAAAAAACTAATGTAACAAATCTTCATTAGCGTAGTTTGGTTTATGAGTTCAGCGAATAAACAGAATAACAGATGCGAAAAGAGACTGTTAGATACTATGTTGATATAGATAAAAGAAAATCTTCGGCATCGAAAGCGTATAGCGTGTCGCTATTAAATGCGATGTGGAGGAGTACTTCGACGCCTGAGTGTACTTTGTGTTATTGTTTCATATGTACATAGCACATAGTTTATTAGTATAAATACTTAGTTCAGTTAATATGTAAATCTATTAGTCTACGTGAATTTTTTTAAATATTAAATTAACAATCAAATATAAAAATAATATAGCTATAATTATATATTTAGTCTATAGCACATTAACTAAAAGTAATTCAAAGTAAAATTGTGAGACATTTTTATCGAATAACTAGCTTTTGCCCGCGCGGCTTCGCTCCCGCTCTTCCCTACTTCAGCCTACTATACCCTACTCTACCCTACTATACCCTACTATACCCTACTATACCCTACTCTACCCTCCTCTACCTTACTCTACCCTAAACTACCCTAATTTTCATTTTTTTTTTCCATGAGAACCTTCTCATAATAACGAACACAACAAAAAAAAAATTAGCGAAATCGGTCCAGGCGTTGTTGGGTTATGCGCTTACCAACACATTTTGCGATTCATTTTTATATATAAGATTTAAGTTAATTTGAAGTAGTAGGGATGTAGAGGAGTACTTTAACATCAAAGTATATTTGATTTGCTTAAACTTCTGTACGCAGTTAGTTTATAAATATTCGTTATTAGTTTTAATATGTAGTTAAGACTTATTTTAACTTGTAGTTAAAGATTTTAATTATTTTATGTTTTCATTATCATCATCATCATTTCAGCCGATATAAGTCGACGTTTGGACATAGACCTCCCCAAGTGTCGCCACAATGAAAGATCCTGTGCGTCTCGCATCTGTCGGTTTTCCGCAACCTTCGCTAGGTCATCGGTCCACCTTGTAGAAGGCCTTCCAACGCAGCGTTTTCCAGTATGTAGTCGCGGTTTTATGTTCTAGTCTAATAATATCAAAATAAGGTTCTAAACAACTTCAAAATGAGGTTTTTGCTTCCTCTCATTTAAAACAGTCCTGTAAGATTATTTTTCTGGTTTTTTTGTGGTTTCACAGTAATTTTCTGTATGATATATTGCCCATTCCGTGGTGTGGTACTTCTGTATGTTCCTACATCGTATTGTCTGCTTCATAATCGTTAGCCTGCCCGAACTTCCAAAGCAATTGGATTTTAATTGTGCCTCCCACGTTTGGCAGAACAACAACTGCGCAATTGTACTTTATTTGTTTCATATTGAGCTAATGTTTGCTCGACCGTTCCCAATTACTTTCAGTGTTCTCTTAGTGGCAATAAAGGGAATTTGCTTAATGTTCCCTTGATCTTTCGACCTTTAAGAACTTGTGTACCTTTTAAGAGCAAACGCATAATTAAATGTAGTAGTATTGCTTTGATTAAAACAGAAAAAAACTACGCTAGTGTTTAGTCGCCTCCTGTTCCTACAATACTCGAGGGAAATAATTCATTGCACTGTTCACTGTGGAAGCTAGAACGCAACAAAAAAGAAAAAAAAATCTCTATACATTTTACAATAATCAAACAAAAAACAGACGCGTAATTTACTCAAGAACTTTTCAAATCAAGATTCGTTCGCGATACATCGTCAAGTAAATAATATGATAAATAACAGTGACGAACATGACGAAAGTGGCGGGAACTTGGAGAAAGCAAACAAATCTAAGATGGCGTCGCGTCGGTCTGACAGTTAGCGAAACGGCTCCACTCTTTCCTACCCCCACTCTTCGTTTCATTCAATTCAAAATATTTCATTTCCTTTGCTCGTGTATTCTGCTGTTTCCCGATTGTTTTCCGATAAGTCTGGTCGTTTTGTTTGCCATCATTTTTGCCTTTTCGTATTTATACATTAAATTTGAACGTGTTTTTGTTATTTTAGGTTTGTTTTCCGCTTATGCAGGATTTATTTTTAGGTTATTTGTTGTCATAAGTACTAGTGGTCTTATTTATTAGTCGTATTACTTTGGCCCAAACTTGTTAACCAATAGGAAAACGGAATACTAATAGTTTCTATTGATTAATTTAACATAGGGCCAAAGTTAAACCTAAGGGTCAAAGTAACACGACTTTACTGCTCGAATTTTAGGAAACAAAAAAAATACGCTATTCCTAATGATTTTTTCTTTTCACTCTCTTGCTTCACCTTTTGAATACTGTAATTAGAGACACAATAGAAAGACAGTGAGAAAACGCTGGCGTTCGCTTGGGGTTTAACCTTTCAATTGTGATAATTACAGACACAATTGAAAGACAATAGGTGCGCGAACGCCGGCGTTCGCTTGGGGTTTATTGAATTAATTCATTAATTCATTAAACCCCAAGCGAACGCCGGCGTCAACGCGAAAACGCCAGAAAACGATAACCTTTATTTTTCTAATTCTAACAAAACTTTACAACAAGAATCCATAAATCAATTCAATAAAAAAGATAGAAAATAATTCAATTAGTTTTATCATTTCATAAAACATTTTACGTCCCGAGAATAAAACCATTTCATTCAAAGCGAGCGACGTAAAATTTTACGACGATGTTGAGACAAAAAAAGTTCGAAATTATCAGGAAACATGCTTTCGTATTGGAAATGTTTTCAAATGTACATTCGCTGAAAGTTATGAATAACAAAACATCGAAATAAAAATTGAAGAGTTATGACGGTATAATGTAAAGAGTATCTCACCCAATAAAACCACGACAAACCTACAAGTCTTCATTCGAATACATTTATGTTGTAATGACTGTAATGGACGTTTGACGACTATCTCACCTGATGGTAAGCTATAATGTGGTCGACGATGGAGCACGCTTGCCATGAAGTAACCTATTCACTCTTTACTTAAAGACCCCTAGGTTGTACCAATCAGGAAACACAGACTCCGGCCGGAGGGAATTTTATTCCTTAGCTGTACGCATAATTAATCCTAATCTCATATCAATATGTGTTCTCGAATTAGTGTTGATTTTTTTATTTGTCATGTGCCAATTCTAGATCTTCGAAAGCGGTCCTGATGAAAGAGAGAGACTTTACAATACTAACCACCGTTAAAATTTCGATATCGATTTAATCTACATTTTATAACATCCCACTTCGCTAATCCCTAATTTTACACCCATAGAGTAGGTCGTTCCTTTGACGGCCGCGAGAGGGCGCTTCAGCGTCAAGTGTTAAACAAAACGGGGGTATCCATGAACAAGGTGGCATCTTCGATATCTTCTCAAGATGCTGCGGCCGCGATATTTTTTCAGTGACCCACTTTCTTCGTGATTTTTTCAGCTGAGGGCAAAATGTTTCAGATATTCTTTCGACGAGCTTCGTCTCAGTGAGTTATGTATGAACGTGATGTGGAATTACAAGGGGTAGTGAAGGGTTTATGTTGTCTGTTTTAATGCTTTGTTATGTATGAGTAACAATAAAAATGATGATGTAGGAGTTTGTTTTTTTTTGTTTGTCGAAGGTAATCTCTGAAAGTACTAATCCGATTGTTAATTTTTTTTCACCAATAGAAGGCTGTTTTATTCCTAAATGACATAGGCTATATTTTATATACCTACACGGGCGAAGCTGCGGGCAAAAGCTAGTGTAACATACAACATAATCAAAAACTTAACTTTGATCACTAGCGGGACTGACGTACTAGTGAACTATGTTACAGTCGACAGCGTCTTTCTTCCTATTTAGTACAGTATAGGATTTATAGAGCAGAGGTGGGCGAGTGGTAATGGCTCCTACTTACGAGTTGTAGGTCGCGGGTTCAAACCTAGCCAGGCACATTACTTTGTGTAATTTATTTCATTACCACTGCTCTTAAAAACGGTGAAGGAAGACATGTGACATCCAGCAACGGGTGCACTGGGCCCGCGTGATGGATTACGGCCCATTCCCTCTCCTAGAGAGGAGGCCTGAGTCCCAGCAGTGGGAACATTAAAAAGGCTAATGATGATGTTGATATTCATGGTGTTAAGGCAAAAAACATAAACTGTATTGTACTTACGGCTATTACACGACAGTTTACGAGTAACAAAACTTTGTATGGTAGTGCAAGTATTCGTTTTTTGATGTGGTGAGAAGTGTGATCGGTGAGTTTGTAAATTAGTTCTGTTTTTAAAAATTCTGTTGATATTCTCATAGCTACTGATTGTTAGAAGAATGATGTAACGTACTCGGTTCGCTATATCCTATAGTTAACCATTGTTGTTCTAAGAGGTGTAGGTGGACGAACTCTAGACTTATTACGCATTTGGATTTGTTTTTAAACTATGTTTTTGTGTTGACAGAGTCTAATTCACTCACTCACTAATTCAGACACAGTAAAAAATTGCCAAAATATATTTGGCATCTATGTAAAGGAGAAGTTTCTTTAGAGTTTATTTTTGGTTATATCTATTTTTTTTTTAAATATCATTGGTTGGCTGATGGTTAAAAGCACTTAAAGTTAATAATAATATTTTATATTGTTAAATGTTTTAATATGCTTTTTTTCATTTTTTTTTTTAAATAAAATATGGATATGTGCTTGAACAAATAATATAACGTTTCGGAACTTCGTTTCATATTTTGATAGTTAAACTAAGTCAATATGATTTTCTAAACTCGTTTTATTCCTGGCGAAGCAAATTGTTAGTTTGGTTCCACACACAGTTTAACAAAATTATTTAGTCAATATTCAAAAATTATAGACGCGTGTATCAAAGTACCTTTTGAACAAACTACCAAACAAAGTTGTTAGAGGTAGCTACATAATTACAGTAGCGTATTGATATAATCAACATCGACAACAATCGGAGGTTCAAACAAAAAGTTTTTTCGTTGTGAGTGACCTCTTTTGTACTATTCCATATCCATACAATCTCTACAAATATTATAAAAAGGAAATACTTGTAGGTATGTTTGCATTTTTGTTTGTATACACTAATTTAGAGAGGTAGTTTGATTTTTTGCTTTGTTTTGTTTGTAGAAGGTAATCTCTAAAAGTACTGGTCCGATTGCGAAAATTTTTTTCACCAATAGAAAGCTGCTTTATTCTTGAGTGACATAGGCTAACAATATATTTTTACTTTCGCAGGCGAAGCTGCTGGCTGAAGCTAGTAATACTATAAAGGGGATATAATTGTATTTTTGTTTGTAATAAATAAACGCAAAAACTGCCATGCCAATATTAAAAACTAGCTTTTGCCTAAGGCTTCGCCCGCGTACATAAAATATAGCCCATGTCACTCAGGAATAAAGCAGCTTTCTAGTGGTGAAAAAATTTTAGCAATCGGACCATACTTCCAGAGATAACCTCTTACAAACAAAAAAAAAAACTAACTTTACCTCTTTATTATATTATTATACGAGATGTAAGGGACAGCCCTCCACAAACTTTAAGGGCTTGCTCAGTAGACAAAACTAAAAAAAAACTAAAACCAATGTTCCACAACATTTTTTTTCAGGAAACGAAAAGAAAATCCGCCTCATCATACAAAATTATAAACTTGATTGGATAATTGTATGGAGAGGCCGGTTTTTTTTTCGTTTCCTGAAAAAAAAATTTTGTGGAAGGTTGTTCAGTTTCGTCTACTGAGCAAGCCCTTAAAGTTTGTGGAGGGCTGTCCCTTACACCCTTTTTAGGGGTATAGATTGTCTCACTTGTACAATACTGCTTTATCACTGTACACATAAGCATATATTTTTCTACTTTAACGCAGCCGAAGCCGCTGGCAGAAGCTAGTGCTTTATATTTTAATCAAGGTTTCGAACGTAGTATCGGTTTTTAAAGTCTCTGAAGCCTGCTGTGTTTTACCTACGTGATGCCACAAAGGGATTAAAACACACTTTGTAACGTACTTACATTGTATTTTTTCTCAGTTTTTGTTCCAAATTTTATGTGTTTGGTTTTATTCATAATAGATACACTAAACTAATCCTGGGTAATAAATTTTAGGTCATATTTTAAATTAACCGGTGTAATTAAAGGTGTACTTTTGTAGAGCAGTGATGGTCGAATTGTAACAGCCCCGACTTACAAGTTGTAGTTTGCGGGTTCAAAACGAATCAGGCGCATTACTTTGTGTAATTTATTTTATCACCACTGCTCTCCAAGCGGTGAAGGAAACATCGTGAGGAAACTGGCATATCCTATGACCAATAATTCGAAGACGTGACATTCACCAAACTAGGCCCGGGTGGTAAATTACTGCCCATTCCCTCTTCTGGAGAGGAGGCTTGAGTCCCAGCTGTGGGAACATTAAAAGGCTTATTATGCTATGCTAAACAAGTGAGCCAATTCCATTCATAATGGAGTATGGCTCGATATACAGCGTTGTTTTCCGGGCTTCGCTCAGCGGGACTTGACCCCCGCTGACCCAAGGTCGTGCCTGGCCATTGTTGCTCGTCTTTTGTTCCGACTCACACGCGCGATTATGTGACAGAATGTTTATAGGTCAACCGGGTATACGCCTACTTTGTATAAAAGCCGCGAACTCTTCGAGACGACTTCCTTTCGGCTTTGAAAAGGAAGAAATGCGGTTGTTAACGGTGAAATGGAAGGCACTGGCTTATGTATATGAGTGGGTCTGCGTTGAATATTTAATATCTTAGAGAAATGGAATGTGGATGTGAAAATCTTTTTTTCCCAAATATTGCATTATTTTTCGTGATATCAGAGTTGGTGTCGAAGTGAAAGTTGTTCATATTTTTGAGTTCTTTTGTTATCCGAAATATTGCCAATGCTTTTAAAGTCATCCTGTATTTTTTCAATACTGCGAGTACCTATTATGACTGCTTATTTTCGCTTTTATCGGAAACTAAATTGGATTAGATTTTTCAATCAAAATCAATTATAATTAATTAATTAAAGGGATATTTTTATTTTACCCACACTTCCTTACCCCTAACGTTTTCCTTTGCGAGTTACGTCCTCTCTAAATAAAATAGCAACGTAATTAAAAAATCCCTGAAAAGAATAGCATTTTTTAATCTAGATGAATAGTTACCTCCAACTGAATAAAGCCGCTGAAATGTACAAAATGTAGGAATGCTGACACTCGATACATCACGAGTGGTGCTCGAGTAGGCGAGTGATTACCGTTCACTCGACGCACGCCACTCGTTGCTCACTCGGAACCACTCGGATCGACTCGGATAGACTTGAATACTCGAACGGCCGTAGTTAAACCACGGACTACTCACGACGTTTTATAGACGCTGCAACAGTCATAAAAAAGTTACGTTTATTGATGAAAATTGCTTGTCTGTACCAATTTCTGAAAATAAAGCTCTAATGATTCGTCTCTCTTCTTTTATTTATTTCTTCACGGAATGTATATAAATACTGTGGAAGCAGAAATATAAGAGGTTTCTGTGTATATATATTATCTATTTATGTTGTAAGATGTAATTTTTTACATTTATAAATTATTTAATTCGTCTAGTGGCTTGACAACTGACTTGATTTCACGAACATAAAAATAACAATCCTCTTTTCTTTCTATCAAATACAAAAACCTTAAAAAATATCATTATCTTGCTAGTTTGCAAGTTAATAAGACCTATACTCGTAGTCTGCGTTTTTTTCCATATCATTTTCGGTACATGCTTTGTGGATACTTAAAAAGTCACTAATCGTACCCAAGGAGTTTAAAATGTCAGTTAAGGGAGCAAAATTGTCGCGCAAGCTGTAAGCATCAAGAGAGTTATTAAAAACTTGGCACGCCAGCAACTACACAGTAACAGTTCGCGAAATTTACTTTAATATTCCTCTCGTTTATGCTTTATGCAAATAGTCAAAAGCATAAAAAATGCGAAGAGCTTTCCTTCAAAGCCGAATATGACTACGTGTAACCTCGATTTCAATAACTCCCGCAAATTCCAAGGTTTCAATACCCGAATACTGGTTTGGATGGAATAAAGAAGATTTTAGCTCTCATAATAAAAATAAAGTTTCTCATTCCTGTCCGTCGACGAGGAAATAGAATAGAAATTCTATAGGTAGGGATATACACCGTTAAATTTTAATCGTTTAAATCTCGTGGAGGGTCGATCCGGTACGTGAAACACTATCGATTTGTAAAGATAAAATTAAAAAATTTAAACTTTTTTCAAAAGTCGTATTAATTTACGCATGTACGAAATTAATTTCTTTAAGAGAACGTCAACTGCGCGAGTTCAATGACCTGCAGGTAATAGTCAGCGTTGCGTACAAAATACCTATAGGTCATTGAACTCGCTCAGCTTCGATTAAAATTTAACCGTGTATATGTATAAAAGCGAAATGTCACTCACTGATAAATTCATTAAACCCCAAGCGAACGCTTCATTAAAGGCGGCGTTCGCTCTCTCATTGTCTTTCCATTGTGTCTCTGTTACGGTATTCGAAAGGTTAATCACGAAATCTTAAAAACTATAAAAAATAAAAAATTTAACATTTGGGCAGGTAGGTTTCTCATAGAGTTTAGACATCTGCTAAGTACGGATTTTACGAAACGGTTAAAAACGGGGTAAAACGGGGTTAGAAGTCTGTATGGAAAAATCTACTTTAACTCGGGCGAAGTCACTGGCAGAAGCTAGTGGGGTAATAAATAGTACAGTTCATGCGACCAGTCGTATTACGAGAGAAATCTTATTCACTAGACTAGATACATTTCTTCTGGGAATTGAATAAATCCATTGAAGACTATTTTTAGAGGTTTCGATATTTCAGTTTTTAGGGCTGTCTGGAATTTGTAATACGTTCGTATTTAGTAAGGATCTCCCAAAATAGATCAGACAGGGTACAGTCAGACTTGAGGATACATTTCTGAAGATTAATCTAAAATGCTTTAAAGATTTAGAATTTTCGTTCCTATTTGTTCCATTAGCTTGTAAAGTCAAGGAGATAGCCGTATTATGCTGTGGAAACGTTTAAAGAGTGACCGCGGCAGGGCTCGATCAAAGGAGGTAGCCATTTGCCCAGAGCAGTAAAAAATGAGAGGCGGCAGAATTGACTTATTCCTATTTTCCAACGTAGCCATACATACCTAAGTTGTCAGGTTGAGAATTGTATGTGCCACCTTCCAACTAGTGTTGCCAGGTCTGTTTGGATAAAAATCGGGACAGATGGTAAAACAAATCGGGATTTAGGGTTTTAGATCGGGACAAATATATTTCTTTTGAATAATGATTTTTTTAAATGGGAAATCATCCAAAGACTTTTTCCCCTCTGGGATGGAACGAGAGGGCGTGTGAAATTTTTACTGATGAAACCCAGACTTCTTCAGTCGTTCTTTGAGTTTCAGGGTTTTTGATTTATCGGGACATTTAGCGTCCCGATCGGATGCAAAACGGGACGTGTCCCCAGACCCCTAAAAATCGGGACATCCCGCGCAAATCGGGACGCCTGGCAACACTACTTCCAACCTACTTCAGGTTGGATAGTGGAAATATTTAAGACTTAAGACTCATGACTTATATGGTTTTGTGCATGTAAAGGGCGGCGGAAATTATCTTTGCCCGGATCGGCTAGATATCTAGATCGGGCCTTGGACTGGGTCCCTAGAACACAGAGGATAACTGAAGGACACAGGTGTGCTTTAGTCAGTAAAAGTCTGACACGCTCTCTCGCATCACTTTAGAGCGTAAGACGTCATTTAATGATTTCCCACCCCAAACAAAACCGTGTTCTGTAAAAATATTCAAATAAATCGTAATTTTATGTAAACGCTAATAAATCCCAAAATAATAAATGTGTTTTCTCTTCCCCAGGTAAGCACGTCAACAACGCAGACTTCGGAACAATAAGTACGTAGAATTACCATAACGATAGCACAGAATTCGATGGCCGCCATTATCGAAAACGATTAACGAAATGAATAATGCAAATAGAAGCCCTTTAATATTATTTTCGTGGTTGAATATTGTTATTAAAGTCGTGTCGTAATGTAGCCAGGACAAAAACAGCCGCGGGCTTCAATAATGTTGGGGAGGCAATGGCTTTTGTTACTGAATGGCTTTTATTGCTTTTGAAATCAATAGGTAGATTGAGAATAATATATAGATACCTTCATAATAGAAAATATCGTCGAGGATTTTTAACTTACGTGTACCAACGGCTTTGCCTGCGTGAAAATCGAAAATTAAGTCATGGGAACATGTTCCTGGGGTAAAAAGTGTTCATGGCCTTTTCCAGGACATGGTAAACCCGTGTGCAAATATCATCTAAAGCTGTTTCTTTATTAAATGATAAATAATATTTATTTGGCAAATAGGTTTAAAAATAAAATAAAATAAATAAATAAATTAAAACTAGATGTGGCTGGTGTTTCTTAGCTGACAAATTCAGAGGAGTTAAGGAGTAACAAACATCTACACACACATACATAGGTACATACAAAATTTTCCATTTAATAGAAATGTGAAAGTTAAATTAAATTAGCGTGCTAAAAATCACTGAAAAAATATTTTTATTTCAAAGTAAAGTTTTCACAAAATTACAGATCTAGGCTACTTCAGTCTCCACCATAAGTCTTTCAAGCATCAAATGTGAAGAGTGGTATGAATGAAACGAAGAAAAAAAAATATTTTTGTACGCTCAAGTTGTTCTGAGTAGCGCTGCAATTAGTGCAACGGCCGCGCTAATGAGAGCTTCGCCGCCATCTTAATTCGCACCTCGCATTACAAAATGGTGGCCCTTCGCAAGCACATCGCCATTATGCATGCACTCGCGAACTTCCAGAGAGGAAACTTTATCACGCTCGGTTTTTCTCCAACCGGGGTTTGTCCTTGGGTGTACTAGCATATACAGGGTTACTTGTAAAACACTAAAAAACTTGCAGAACTGAATTATTAACATCATAATCAACAACTTTTCTTATATGGCTTTTTACAAAACATAATTCATTTACCAAAAACCAACCTTCAAGATTTCATTGTTCTATCTAATACATTTCAACTCTGTATTTTGCTATACCTACCTATGTTTGTATGAAGCAACGCAAGAGCATTAAGCACCCCTCCGCTATTGTACTATCGCTTGCTTCGCATATACTTTGTAATATTTAGAAAGTTCAAATTAAATATTTTTATTTTTGTAGGAAAATCTGATGAACTAAAATATGATGAATTTGAAAGTCGTAGAACATAAGTTGTTGTTTATGATGTTAGTAACATAGACTTGAGAGGTTGCCAGTGTTTTTCAAATAACCCAGTATAGCGGACAGGGATAATCGTCGGTTGGTATCAAGTTCCATTAAGAGTATCTAAAGGGCCTCTGCGAGTTGATTTTGGCCCTTTGTACGCCTTCCAAAGGTCCAGTACGGGGTCTGGGATATACCGATATATAAATAATAATGCCAGCTCAAACACTGTACATGCTTCAAAAAGCCACCATCCTTAACACCTGTCGTATCACTAGAAAATTCCTAATTTCATCAACACTGACAACCACTTTTTCCATTTAAATCCTGCCTTATATACTTGGCTCCGGCCCGTATGTAACGTTAATTAATCTCTCTTATACGGGAAGAAGTAAAAGTCGACAAAAACATACACAATTACAAAGACCACATACACAAATGTTTACAGATTTCGATTGCTTTTGCTCACCAAATGAATGTGGCAATGGTTCAGGTACTGACAATTGAAACCTCTGCACGAAAGCCCTCACCCTAGCGCTAGCCTGAACCCTGCGCACCAGGGATGTGCACCATTTTCGCATTCTAGAATGGAAACAGTCTACTCGCTACTCGGCGAATATCCCCGATGTTCTACAGAATCGGTGCAGCCCCATGATCAAATTATAACGAGACTTATCTGTGTGAAAGTAATGCTATTCAACTACTTTTCGACTGGCCTGTTGGTCTAGTGGTTAGTGGCCCTGACTGCTATGCCGGAGGTCGTGGGTTCGATTCCCATCCAGGACAAATGTTTGTGTGATAAGCATGATCATTTGTTCTGTGTCTGGGTGTAATTTATCTATAATATGTATGTATTTAGAAATATATAAGTATGTTTATCAGTTGTCTAGTATCCATAACACAAGCTCTGCTTAGCTTGGAACTAGACGGCGTTGTGTGATAGTTGTGGAATATTATTATTATTATTTTCGGTACTCGGCAAGCCTACAGGCTTATAACGCTTAGCGCATCCAGTTTAACAATGCCTACAGGGTGTTGTTACTTCTACCATGCTTCTGTAGTACTTCCAGTATGTAAGTCGCGCACGGATGGCTTTGATGCCACGTGGCCCAGGAAGACAGCATCACAACTAAGCAGACTGAATGGCAGCAGCAACAGAATCGTAAAAATAATAGCCTTCTGATGTGGATGGAAGGTTCCATCCACATCAGAAGGCTATTATTTACCCAGACGACTAAGTTGCTTTTAGTTATTAATTACTAACATATAGGGTCGCGGGAATCCGATGGATGCGACACGCACAGGACCGGTCATTATGGCGACACTTGGGGGAGGCCTATGTCCAGCAGTGGGCGTCTTTCGTCAGACGATGATGATGATATAGTTTTAAGATCATACTGACAATTTTTTTGCAATGTGTGGACCAATATGATATATATCTGATTATATAAATAAATCTACATTAATCTAGTAAAGAGGTAAAGTTTGTTTTTTTGTTTGTAGGAGCTAATCACTGGAAGTACTGGTCCGATTACTAAATTTTTTTCACCGATACAAAGCTGCTTTACTCCTGAGTGACATAGGCTATATTTTATATACGCGGGCGAAGTCGTGGGCAAAATCTAGTATATAATATTATATAGATGAGAACGAGGACAGTCAATTATAGACGTTCAACGTAATAGTTCGATTCCGTCGAGTTCAATCGACTTAATTGAATTAATTACTATTTCACTGTGAGTCCGATTTAATTGTCTTTTATTTCCTCTGAGTCGTGGCCGTCTTTGTTGATAGCAATTAGACGTGTAAGTAATCCTTTGGATTAATGAGAGGTGTTCGTGTAATTTACTGTGTTTGGTTCCAGTCGCGTTTATACGGTATATATTTTTTAAGGTCAGTGTGTTTGCTATAAAATATGTTTTATAAAGTTTTGATAAAATATTATCGTACTTCTGCAGCTGACGTGTAAGAAGATGTTTTTAGATTTTTAGAAAACGTCAAAAAGTAATTTTGACACTAACAGTTGTGTATATATAGTTAGGTTAAGCATAAATATTTTTTTTTTATATTTAAAATTATAAAATAAATAAATATATGTATATATTTTGTTGCTATAAGTCGTAAATAACTAAAATAAAAACCCGTTAAACAGTTTACTATAGTATACAGTTACAGTAGGGTAGTTTACAGTTTATTAACACAAACCTGATTTTTTACCTAGGTTACTTGTGGTGGCAATATTGTGTTGTTTCTTGCTAAATTTTATGATTTTAGGTCACCTATAAATTATGCCAACGAAGCGTAGGCATACGACCTTATCTTTAGATGGTGTTAAATTAAAAGTCTGGGTATGTTACTTCTCCGAGCGGTAAACTTGAGTATTTAATATTAATTTCAGTTTAGTACCTCTACGCATTTCAGTAGCCTGATTCACATAAAATCAAACAAGCCAAATATCGTTGAAGTTTTATAGTCGTTCGATCGAAGTCCTATCCAAAAGCGGTATTCACGATGTATTGACTTATTTTCAGTTACATTAATAAGTATTCCACCAGGATAATGTAATACAGTTTTTTTTTTTTTTTAAATTGACGAATTTAAAACGGCTTTAAAATCTGTGTCGTTCAAACTCGATTGATGGATGTGAATATGGAAATGGTCTAAACGACTAAATCGCTACGATATCTTTACGGTTTTGTTTACGTGAATCGGGCTACTGAGCAAAGAATTTTGATAGACTGACGGAAAGACAGATAACCAGTGACACTAATAAGAGTTCTGTTTTACCCGACTGAGCTACGAAACCCATGTTCCTTATTACCAAACAAAAAGGAAGGTCTTTAGGCTTGTATCTGTGTAGGTTACATGCAAATCACATTCCAATTTTCTTCATAACAAAGATCCAATATTGCATGGTTTAGAAACTCGAACAAAACAAGGCATCCGTAAATGAAAATTAATGAATACATAATTTATTCGTGTCTGTTCTCGCTAACCTGTTCTAAGCTGTGCCCAGGTGGAAGAAGGGGGAATAGAGTACATAAATCACTGTACTTACCCTAACACCATATTAATGGTTTTTGACTTAGATGCTGACGGCCTTAGATAGGCCCATCTTCGCAGCTTAACCCGTTAATCGCTTCTGTACTCAAATGAGCACGGCAAAAGGGCAGTTAGTTTTTTTTTTAGTTTTTGGTTTTTATTCGCCGCTCCTTATCAAGGGGTTAGTAGTTTATTAAATAATAATTAAAGTGAAGTAAATTTCAGAATTGATGGCAAAAAGGGCTTTTGAACTTGGCAGAAACAAAAAAATGCGCTCATTAAAGTAAAATTTAATTTAATATAATTTTTGAAGTCCGGAATTTATTTATTGTGTGTATTATTACAGAATGTTCTCTGTGTGTAATTTAAAGTTTCTTAAGCACTACTTATGTATTAAATCCCGATTAAAATGCTGCTGTAACAGGTTGTTGTACTCAAACGAGTACAGCTCTCATAAAAAGGCGCAGGTTTAGTTTCCCCTCTTTTTTGTAAAAAAAACACTGTCAGTTTATGTTTGGCGCTTAATGAGTTAAGTTAGAAAAATAGACCTATCTAATCATTTCTTTGAAATAAATCTGTCTTGCCATAAAAGGTACAAAGAAAATTCTTTTTTTTTATTACATAAAACATTTGTTACTGTTTGGGTTTATATAATAATACGGTATTAAAAATATATAAAGCTCATTCAAAATTATCGCTTTGCAAATTATCGTAAGTACATCCAATAATTTCTCCCGCTCTACGACGAAAGTGGAGAAGTTAGTTAGTGTCAGACTTTTACCGACAAAAACCCACTCATATGTTCCTTTGTCGCCTTACGTTCCAGGACCCCGGTTTTTCCTATCAGAAGCAAACTCATGGCCCCATAAGGTTTCGGCCCTACTGGGCCCTTACGGTATAACTGACATCTTGAGGCGCGTATGAAACAAAAACGGCTCGGTCCGGACGGTTACCCCTATCTAAGTTGCTAATCTACAATCGTTAACGCTAGTAGAAAATTTCGAATGTACGGGAATGACGTTATCTCAACGCTCAGTCACGTGGTCAGAACAAAAGTATTGGTGGCGTGGCTAACTGCAAGCAAAACGGTTCTAACGTGGCTGACATATCAATAGAAATACGTCGACGAAAAATTACTTTTCTACAACATTGGATTACTAAATACCGAGAGTTGCTGTTAACCATCATATCCTACCAATTATTTTAAAAGGATTAAGTAGATACTGCTCAACTTACTTAATTTTCTCTTAGAGAAAATTAAACTCATCGCAATAGAATTGCGTACTTAGATCGAAAAAGGGATCATCCCTTACCCATCAGTGCAAATTAATGCTACTACTTAACTTAACCCTTTTTTGAGTGTGAGAAATCACTTCTCACGCTCTGGAGCGAGTCGGAGTAGTTAGTTCTAGGAGTGGGTTCTAGTCAGTTAAAGTTTGACATGTCCTTCCACTCCGCGCGCTAGAGCGACAGAAGTTATCGGATTAATAAAATATATACCCCGTTAATAGTAATTTGAATCGTTTTAATCCCGTGGAAGGTCGATCGGGTACATGAAACACTATCGATTTGTACAGATAAAATTAAAAAATAGAGTACCTGTTTTTTTAAAACTCGTATTAATTTACGCATGTACGAAATTAATTTCTTTAAGAAAACCGAGAAAACGTCAGCTGAGCGAGTTCAATGACCTGTATGTAGTAGTTGGCGTTACGTAATAATTACCCGCCTCACCATCAACGATTGCATCACTCCTTACCATCAGGTGGGATCGGCGTAAAGCACTAGTTTATACCAATTAAAAAATATATATATTAGTGTAGTTTCATTATTCCTGATGCTCTGTCCATAAAATCTCACAATTAAATAAATATCTGAAAACTTGTAAAGAGGACGAAAAGTAACCAAAATGATATTAAAACGGGTCATTCTTATCTGTTCTCGCGGTGTCGGTCCTTCACGAAAATAAAACAAAAGAACTTGGAAATTAAACTTTCCTGAAAATATAGGGAGCGATCCTTTTGTCGGCATAATCGAGGGGCGTGGCGCGGCCCGATCTTTACTGCCGACCCTAAATTATCTCGCTCCAATGCTTCTAGATAAAGATTAAACTATTAAACGAACCCTTGAAACCTTCTTTGGTGTATTATAACTTTTTTTCGTTCTTCGATACCTAGGTACCTGGAGGTACCTGCAGGATTTTTCCTTTAATTTTTGAACTTCTAAGGAGGTGTTATATCTATTCTATATTTATTTAGCTAATTATATACTTATAAAATAATATATTCTACATAAAATATAGCCTATGTCACTCAGGAATAAAGCAGCTTTCAGTATGTGAAAATTTTTTAGCAATCAGAGCAGTAGGTTTCAGTTCAGAGATTACCTTCTGCAAACAAAAAAACAGACTTTACCTCTTTATAATATTAGTGTAGAAGTGTAAATTTAATTAACTCTATACCCTAAAACCTAAAAATATATTTTTTTAAACTTTACCCCAGTATAGGAATTACGACTTTATCCAGAATGCTTGTGAGTTTATATGTTTCTGAATACATGTAAACTCACATGTACAACACAACCAAACCTGTTATACCTGTATGTAGGCCATACATATTTGTTTCGTGCGGGAATTGAACCCACGACACACTGTGCAGCATCCAATTGTTTAATCACTGCACCAATCGTTTCGTCAAAAATCAAAAACTTACAACCACAATCTCAAAAATTACGTCGGAAAACTTAAAGATTGATTTTTTATCTGTTTTCGTCGTGTTTTGTTGGCGATAGCTTTAAGAAAGATTTACTGAATATTTATAGTCTGATTAGATAGCTAGCCTTTTATCTTGGCTACCTGAAGTGTCATAAAGTTAGCTAAAATTCACGCTTGAACTCCTTTCATCAAAGGAACGGCCAGTGGCTTTCCTCACGATTACACGCAACATTACACCTTAGTCAACGCAATTTAACCATTACTTAATATCTGTGTCCATGTTCTGGCTTTGCTCTTTTGAAAATGAAGACCTGCCTTCCACAAAGGCATCCGCTTTATCTCTTGCTAACATAATTTAAAATATAGTACGATCAAATTATAGTGTACGCCCAAATACACCATCTCGTCAGCTCTTCTGTCACCTATGGGGATTGAAGAGCTAAACGAGATGGAGTACCCGGTCGCAAATATATGACTCTGGGCAATAAGACGCGAAAACACTCTTCGGACCAATCCGAAGCAAGCGGTAAAAGGATTGAAAAGAATGACTGCGCAGCCAAGTACGAAGTTCGGAGCGGTCAAAATATATCGGCAGTACTGTTAGTTATAACTTATACACCGACTGGACTATGTTCTGGAACTCCGTGGAATATCAAAGCTTATTTAAGCTTACTTTTTTTTTAATTTACTTTTTAAGTACCTCCAACAAAGGATGTACACACAAAAACACAGGGCATACTGACATGGAGTTAAGTTAATGCACTCAATTAGTACAGGAGGCCAGAATATGCTTTTAAGTTAAACTAAGTTAAAACTAAAACTTCAATATACATACACACTAACATTATAAAGGCGTAAGTCTGTGTGTGTGTATGTATGTTTAATCTTCACGCTCGAACGGTTTGCTATTACACGAGTAGACTATGTCCTGGATTAGCACCTAGGATACTTTTTATTTCGGGACTATTTGCTCTTGGGATATTTCTCTTATTATCGCACGTGCGAAGCCACTGACAGCAGCTAGTAACACAAATAAAAAAACGGCTTAAAATTGCTTGCAATTTATACATAAAAATATAAATAAAACAAAATGGCTCAATACTACTTACAATTTTTTTCATAAAAAAAAAAAAACCAAATAACTTAAAAGCTACTTAAATTTTTTCATAAAAAAATAATCAGTCTGTAGTGTGAGTGTGTGTGTGTCTACATGGAACTCAAGCAAAGAGAATCAAAACGCTGGCTGTATATTAATTGCAGACAAGCAATAATT
This sequence comes from Mythimna albipuncta, assembly GCA_929112965.1. NCBI lineage: Eukaryota > Metazoa > Arthropoda > Insecta > Lepidoptera > Noctuidae > Mythimna > Mythimna albipuncta. The sequence continues at coordinate 19,872,607 of OV815969.1, forward strand.
TTGCTCGGAATGGTTCAAGATCAGAGACAATGATAAGTTTCAGAAAGATCTATATTCCATTCTTTTCATTTTTCTCCCATTGTCCGCTAGCCCTCCTTTTATCGATTACTAACAACTGTAACAGACCTCTTGTGAATGGAACTATAGACGATAATTCTTTTCTCATCGGGCCTCATTTTCTGCTTGCTTTTTCTTACTTCAGCTTGTTAGAATGGAATATAAATACTTTTATTCACGACAGGCATCGCGCAATTGAACATAAAGTAAAAAAGAGCGAAAAAGTGCCCGCACCGAAAGTGTAACCATCTACAACCTTAGCATTTGCTGGGCGTCAGATACCCAGCCCAGGCTGTTAGCATCTCAGAGAAATGTTTTACTACAGTACACTTGAAAGTACAATTTATTTGGGAACAGAGTAGTAAACAAAATATGATGTTTATCATCCATGTAGCCGTTTTGGTGTGACAGGTAAACACACCTACATCATCACTATCAAAAACGGCTATTATCCGACATAAGCCTCCCCCAAGGATCGCCATTTATGTATACAGCATGTAACTATAATAATAAACAACTTTATGCACAAACGCAGTGGCAAAATTGATTGACTACTCTTTTTTTAAAATTATGTAATATTATATTTATTGGAAATCAGGGGAGGATTTAGAAAATAATTGTGATAACTTCATGGTGAAGATAAAAGAAATTGTGAAAGTAGTGATCAGGTAACTGGAACACCTCAATCTCAATCAACCTATGTCTCAAAATATACTAGATATCTGATGTTTAACATTTTTATGTGGATTATTTGCGCTGAATTTCTGAAAACTATTCACAACTGTTTTTGAAGGTTTATTTGGATTTTAATAAGGTTTATTTAGAACACTCAATCCTCTTATGGTCCAGACCGAGTGTTTCCAAACTTCCAAACTTTGGTTAATACGGAGTCAATAAAAATTGCGAAGCAAAAACCTTTATGTAAACCTGGTTAGAAAATAAATTTAAAAAATACTTTCCTTTCAACATCTTGTGTGAATTTAATTTTAATTGATATAATTTAGTTTTGTTTGTTTGTTTAGTAGTGTTCCATATTTTAGCATTTATGTACTTAACGGATTTTGTATACAAACGGAAGCCTCATCTAAAATTTGTGAACAAATTATCACTTGTTCTATTTTCGTGACTGTTTTATTTTAACAATGAACAACTATATTGTATTGCTAGGCAAGAAAGTCCACACTGAAAAGCTGTTTTTAATGGCTTGTTATTTCCTTGTTTATTATACAAAAGCGGCATCATAAACAACAAATAATTACGACATTCCCTATTAAACGCACGTAGCAGTTAAATCGGTTACCGGATCTAATTAGCGCTAATTCGATCTGTTAATACTTGAGCCGAATCTGATTAGGGAGGCGGGAGGCTCAAACCGGATGGTAGTACCGCCACCAGACGGCGCCACTTGCCGCTGCAATATAATTTACTGTGTACTGCTGATATCCTGTTTGAGAATGTTTGTGACATCGTACGTATAAGTTGCACACTTGTATCTTCATTATAGCTCCTAGATAAAAGTACATGGAATGGTTATGGTGGGTAATTTATTATTTTCCCGGTCAGTTTGTAAATTCAATTGATTAGGGTAGATATAAAATGCTATGCTTTTATATAAGTGATGAGGCGCTTAGAGTTAAGTTAGTTAGTTTTCCCAGAGTGGGAAAAGTTAATAATTTATAAAGTGATATATGAAGACAATAATTTCCTACTCAAAACAAAAAATAGATAAAACTACTACTATAATGATAAAAAATAAAATAAAAAAGAACATAGTCATAAGTGTCTACATATTGTTACTACATTGTGTGTACCAATGTGCGCCAAATAAAATGTACAGTCTTTCTTTCTTTTCACACAGTGATCGTTTTTGTTATATGAACACGAAAAATGCGCTTTTTATTACAATGAACCCTTGTTCAGCCAAAAAATAAAGATTCAATTTTGATAAAATCGCTCGATCGAGCTCTCATTCTCACAAAATGTTCGAACCAAACTCAATTTCAATTAAAACAATCACCTTACAAGCTCTTTTCTGACCAGATCGTAAGCAAACATCGTTATCACCCCGAATACCGGCCAGCGATAGAACTGGGCATAAACACATGTAATACGGACGTGATAAACAAACAAGTCGATGCAATATCTCGGCAATTACAGCCGAGCGCCGATCTCCAATATCCGGAGAGCACAATCAAGATGGCGCGGCTTCCGGCGGCCATGTTGCTACGTCACACCGATACACCAATCTGTTTACACCCTGTATGGGAAGTTTTTAGAAATTTATAAAAGTAGTATAGGGTTAGTTTGTTAATTGAAGAATAGGATTGATTTACGTCGCCGTGCTCTAGGATGACGTAGTGTAACATCACAGGTATATTGATAGATAGAGAAAACATTATATTATATATTTATTATAAAAATAGAAAACATAACGCAAAAAAACACAGTTTTTTAAATCAAATCCCTGGAGCGCCGATTGTACATACGTCTATATTACACCTTGAATGACCTTTTTGTACACACGTACGTAAATTTGGCCGAAAATTTTGGTTTCTATATCTTTGTTTTTCCAAGAAAAATCCAGATTTTTTTTTATTATTCTAGGTGATTTACGCGCAATTACATTATAATAATACCCACGCGCGAGAGGGGTTGAAAAAAAAAGAGTACCTAACATAAAATATAAAACTAAATATTAAAATAATAAATAAAAGAGTAACATAAAACCTAAATTACTGTGTGAGGAGTAGTAGGTACAAATTGGAATTACTACTGCAAGATGTTGTGTTTAGAACAATGTTCAGTGGTGGTGGTGGTGGTCAAATATTTTGCCATAAGTACCAAAGGAATTTAATAAAAACTAAAAAGTAAAGAAAGATTTTTTTTTTAGCTAACTTTTATAAAAAAATATATAAACGAAAAGAAAAAATCTCTGCAAGCTTAAAAATGAGGCACATTTAAAAACAATAAATTACTTTATTGAATTTATGGCGTGAATTTTATTTTAGGTAGGTACGTAAAATTAATTGGAAAGCGGCGTAAAATAACCCACAATAGAATAGAATAGAATAGAATAGAATAGAATAGAATAGAATAGACTTTATTGTACACCAAAAAGTAATACAGCTTATATATTAAGTTATGGAGGAATATTAAAATCTTCGTTGTTAATCTGGCTTTCTGCCAAATGTTTTCCAATTTTCTATCGTAGATTTTAAATTTTTACCTCTTACCCAATATGTGCAATAAGTTTTTCATACTTAATATCTATTTTCTGAACCAATTTTAATGTTTTTTTTTTCCTGGGACGCGAACTACAGTGGACAATCTGGAAACCTCTTAACCAACTGTGGACTCAGGTTGCCTCCTGCACAAACAACCTTCTAACTTATTAGTATTATTGTATTATTTCTGATATTGTACACTGACAGCCCTAAATTTATCTCCTTTCGTTCAGTGTATCCAAAGATTGTCTGTAAGAAATTGCCCTGTGCGATCAGACCGCCCATTGTACACTTATTACCCGACTTCAAGAAGGGTTAGGTTAGGGGCTCATATCTTCCAAACCGCTGAACAGATTTTTATAATTCACATATCGTTAGATTTTTCTTGATAAACCAAGTGTTCTTAGAGAGGTAACGTTAAAAAAAAACAACATATCGACTGTGAGATGCTATATGTTAGAGTATTTTTTTTTTAATCTGCAATATGGGTATCAAATTAAAGAGATTTTCATGAGGATTCAAAATGAATAACCATATTTAAAAAAAAAAGTACAACAGGAAATCTATGTTATCTATTTTGTAATGAGGCAAATGCCTAGGTCGGTTTTTGAACTTTATAATGATTTTACGTCTAAAATATAGTGAATAAATAGTGATATTATAATTGTAACTAAAAAGTGTAAAATAAAAAAATATTAAAAAAAGAATTTAAAAAAACCCGACTGCGTAAAAACCGGGACCCATTAAAATAATCTAGACTAAAATCATTCTATCTCATGTGGGTTCCGACTGTACCAACACTGTTTTTCCGTATTGCCAATATTACGGCGAAGGAACCTCCTAAGTGAAACGCACAGTACTATTATAAAAATCTTGTCAATTCAGTTTCCAATTATTACGATTTTTTGCACTCCATAAACTGGCCATAATCTTGATTCGATAAAACAAAGTCAATTATTTCGTTTATATATATTGTATACACTTAATAATTTCTTCTTTTCTTTCTTATATAAGTAGACACTTAATAATTTCATCAACAATTTCCTCGCCGTTGTTCTTTAGAACTATTTTTTTTTTTTCAAGATTCGCCGGGCCTAATGGAACAAAATGGTTTTTTTTTATTCATAGGCTAGCATTTTACCGCCATCTCGCCTGATGGTAAGCGATGATGTGGTCGACGATGGAGCACGCTTGCCTAGAAGTAACCTATTAACTCTTGACTTAAAAAGAACCCTAAGTTGTAGCTATCAGGAAACACAGACTCCGGCTGGGATTTCCACTCCTTGGCTGTGCGCACAATAAATGTGTTCCCAAAACGTTTATCGCTATCTCCCGCTCCGCTCTAGATCGGGGGATGCCATAAAAATGATCCCTTTAAAGTTAATTTTACGTCGTTAGATAGATCATGGTAGGGACTCTAGTCCCTCGTCTAGGTAAACAGGTACGGGATATAAATACTTGTCGAAGTCACGACTTACTCGACAAGATGTCGGGTTTCATCCGGCAACAGCATCGGTTCCCATTTTGTTCAAGGCTCTCGGCAATATGATATTTCTGCGCGTGGAAAGTTGCCACTAGTGTTGTACGATACTGTTCGAGAAGGGGTTCCAAGAACTTGTTTTAAGGGTTTCATGTAAGGTCAGGACATGGTTTCAGATTTGTTTGGTAACACTTTGTAGGCTCTTGTGGTTTTCTTGACGTTAACCTGATAACCTTTTTTTACATTTTAGGAGTGGCAGGACATTTGTACATCACTATAAAATTATAACAATAGTTTGTGACTGTGTGTGTTTATTACTTTTTCATGCTCGAACGGCTGAACGGATTTGGATAAAATTTGGCATTCGGATAGACCATGTTCTGGCAGCAGCAATAGCACGTAGGATTTTATCCTGAGAATATGTTCCCTTAGGATAATTTTGTACTGTCATAGGGGCGAAGCCGCTGACAACAGCTAGTAAAGAATAGCCTAACCATCTTATTCATTTAGAAAATAATAATTTTATTCAACACTTTTCAATTAACAAATATCTCCTAAACTATATTTAACATTATTAATAAAAAAAAATTGAACATGCGATAATATTAAGAGATGACGTTGACGACTGTACTAGTATGTAATGTTACAGTCGATAGCGTCTTCCTCACTTTTGACTAGCAGGTTTAAAAAAAGCGGCCAAGTGAATAGAATAGAATAGAATAGAATAACTAAATGAAAGTACAAAGTACGCCGAGCGTGCGCGCACCGAAAGGGTGACCACCTCAGCATTTGCTGGACGTAAGACATCCAGCGCTGGTTTTCAGTTGGCACCCCGCAGTGACGCACGGACTAGGGTAAAGCATATATATATACTCATAAGTGTAATAGATATTGATTTAGTGTACCTACGGGTGTAAAATTTTATTTAAATAAAATACATAAATAACTATTTGATAAATAAAAAGTAACAACACAATATTATAAAATAAAATTTGTGCCTCATTGAATAAAACGATAAAACTATAAAATAACTTAATACCCACAATACTCCGATAAAAAAACATCAGCCGACGCGCGGCGCGATGTTCAACGCCATGATAATCGACCCACCGCTGCCCCGGCCCGGCAATTAGCCGTCACCTAGGGCTAATACTATAACTATAAATTAATATTCGAAGCCAGTAAAAAACATAAAGAAAAACATTTCCGTCTAGAAAATGTTTACAAGTGCCAGTAAAAAGTTATAAGTGATTTTTATTTAAATTGCAAATGGAAAGGAGTCAGGCTGAAATAAACAAAAGTGAAGTGAAACCATGAGGTTAGCAAAGGGCTCATCGCAACGACCCTACCCACCAGCTACCTCCATAAAGACTAGAAATAGGTACATAACGTGAAGGTGAGTGTTTAAAATACACGATAAAATTAGTTGTTTAAAATAAATTATTAAAATTCTAAGAATGCGTCATTGGTAATTTATTAGATACATTATTATATTCTTAAAAAATATTAAATTAGCATTACTATTGACTTAATTATATAAAGGATTTATCAACATTAATTTCATTAAATTGTATTTGTGAACTTAAAATAAACTGCTTAAGTCTAGCCTTAAAACTACTAATATTTTTTAGGTCCCTAATGGGAGGAGGAATATTATTCCAACATTTAGTGGCTGAGTACCGAAAACTACCTCGAAAAGCTGCAGTTCGGTGATGCGGAGTAACCAGCTGCTGAGCACAACGCCTGGCCTCGCGTTGCCGGTGACTATTTACCCATGCAAGCTTTGAGTACAGGTATGATGGACATTTAGTCTTGATGACGCCGAAAAGAAGACAAGCCAAATGCAACTTGCGACGCGACTTCATTTTTAAAATGTTATGCTTGTTTAAAAATGGTGTGACGTGGCTTCTTGGTGGAATGTTGAAGCAAAATCGTGCGCAAGCATTTTGAACCCGTTGCATTAGTTTTGCGGTGCGTGACAGTAGTCGAGGTCCTACGACGGTATCGGCATAATTTAGCTTCGACAGAACCAAACTTTCTACTAGCTGTACACGCAGGTCTTCGCTTAAAAACGGACGCATCTTGTACAAGACTTTCAACCGGTAAAAGCAATTTTTTACGCAGTCTGCAACATGAGACTCAAAACGTAGATCTTCGTCCATGATCAAACCTAGATTTCTCGCCTGTTTGACACGCTCAATACATTGTCCCATCACGATTACGTTTGCACGGGGAGAGGTTATTGTATTGAGTTAGTGCGAGTCGGACTCGCCCATGAAGGGTTCCGTACCAGCAAGTAACATAATATAAAAGTTCATATAGTTCGTTACGTACTTTAGAAAACATGCGCTGTTTTGTGTTTAAGAACAAATAAAATATAAAAATAAAATGCAAATAATATAATTTATTTGCGTAAATATTTCATCATTTCAGCTGAAAGACTTAAGCATTCGCCTCAGTACAAAATAAATAAATAGATTTTCTGTTATACTTTTTAGGGTTCCGTAGCCAAATGGCAAAAAACGGAACCCTTATAGATTCGTCATGTCTGTCTGTCTGTCTGTCTGTCTGTCTGTCTGTCTGTCTGTCTGTCTGTCTGTCTGTCCGTCCGTATGTCACAGCCACTTTGTTCGGAAACTATAAGAGCTATACTGTTGAAACTTTGTAAGTAGATGTATTCTGTGAACCGCATTAAGATTTTCACACAAAAATAGAAAAAAAGCAATAAATTTTGGGGGTCCCCATACATAGAACTGATACTCAAAAAATTTTTTTTCATCAGACCCATGCGTGTGGGGTATCTATGGATAGGTCTTCAAAAATGATACTGAGGTTTCTAATATCATTTTTTTCTAAACTGAATAGTTTGCGCGAGAGACACTTCCAAAGTGGTAAAATGTGTGTCCCCCCCCCTCTAACTTCTAAAATAAGAGAATGATAAAACTAAAAAAAATATATGATGTACATTACTATAAAAACTACCAACGAAAATTGGTTTGAACGAAATCTAGTAAGTAGTTTTTTTTTAATGCATCATAAATCGAAAAAAATACACTATTATTAAAACATCGATCAAAGTTACAACACATTACAAGAACTTTTATATTATGTTACTTGCTGCTACGGAACCCTTCGTGGGCGAGTCAGACTCGCACTTGGCCGGTTTTTTTTAATATGGTCATGACAACATTTTGAAATCCTCATGAAAAGCCCTTTAATTTAACACCCATATTACAGAAAAAAAAAAAAAAAATTGTACTCTAACATATAGCATCTCACAGTCGATATGTTGTTTTTTTTAACGTCACCTACCTAAGAACGCTTGGGTTATCAAGACGAATCTAACGATATGTTAATTATAAAAATCTGTTCAGCGGTTTGGAAGATATGAGAAACAACAACAAACATACAAGATACGCGCGAAAACATAACCCTTCTTGCAGTCAACAAGAAAGACAGAAAATAGAAAATACAATTACGTTCTTGGGACTAGCAGACAAATATTTATAACCGCTTTTATAAAATGAACCTAAGTCCTACTGGGGCCAGGGTTATCCGAAAGGGCGCTCGAGCCCCGGTACGAAGGCTAGAAGGAACGGGATGGGTTTTTTAGTCAGTAAGAGTCTGACACTATCTCCCGCTCCGCCCAGGGGCGGGAGATAGTGTCGAAAAAAAAAAAAAAAAAAACCTAAGTTAAGTTACCCACTTATAGGTCTACTTCTGCTGAACCATTGTTTTTCGGAAGTGATGTAATGCTATTAAATGAAACAAAAAATCTGCAAGAGGCCACTAGGAAATAACGATAAGGATACTAAAATCGCCAACAAACATAGCAGTTTTTTTTTATTTATGTCCCACACTAAGATTTACTACTGTATCGTAGTTGCTTTTAGCAATATTTAAACTCAAAAATACCTAAACCCTAGATTACAGACAATCGCTCAAGCACTAAATTTTTTTAGGGGCTCTTACAGAGGAACCAATTTATCTAAGTTTGCCTGCTCGAAACGTCACAAACGATACTGCGTATAATTTTATTTTGCAATATATTACTTTCGTGACAGTTTTCCGTTCGACACCGGGTTGTATTCTGTATAAGAAAGAGTGCTTGACTCACAAAATGTTACCAATCTCCTCTGGTCGTTTCATTTAGTATTTTTACAACCAGTACCAGCAGCTTGGACACTGTTCCCAATGCCGGTGGGCTACGTTTTTTATATATTTTTAAATGCTTTTTAAGAAATATTTACAAAATGTAAATATATAGGGTGACTGGCAACTAGTGTATGATACTTAAACACGTGATTGTGCTCATGATAACAATCAATTTTTACTATGGGAGCAAAGCCGAAATCGCGAAAAAAATATCAGTAGTTCAGTACATTAGGCAAACATAAAGGTACTGAACAGCTGATTTTTTTTTCGCGATTTCATGTTTGTTCCCGTATTTAAGTATCGTACACTAATTACCAGTCACCTTATATCTCTAGCGTAGCATAACATAGCCGTCCTTATAATGTTCCCACTGTTGGGACTCAGGCTTCCTCGTTTGGAGAGGGAATGGGCCGTAATTCACCACGCGGGCCCAGTGTGGGTTGGCGAATGACACATGCCTTCGAATTTTTAGTTCTAGGACATGCCGGTTTCCTCACAATGTTTTCCTTAGAAAATAAAGGAAATAATATCTAATAATTTATTTATTTGCAAAAAAGTGTCACTGTTACATAAAAGCTCGCTGTTGCTTGCCTTGCATCATGAAACTTAGATATCATGGTATTCACCATGACGCTTTAAAAAAATCTTATTTAATAAGACAGAAAGAGAGATGGGGCTATAAAGGCACTATCCCTTTCTTACACCGTTTTTATGTTATTTCTATGTCGCCTGCTTCACGTAAAATCAAACAAGCCAAATATCGTTGAAGTTTTATAGTCACTCGATCGAAGTCCTATCCAAAAGCGGTATTCACGATCTATCGACTTATTTCCAGTTACATTACTATGTATTCTACCAGGATAATGTAATACAGTTTTTTTTTTTAAATTGACGAATTTCAAACGACTAAAATCGGTGTCGTTCAAACTCAATTTATGGATGTGAATACGGAAATGATCTAAACGACTAAATCGCTACCTACGATATTTTTACGGTTTTCATTACGTGTATCGGGCTACTGGACGGGTCAAAGCGGCGACACTTGGTTTTGCCTTAGTCTAGTAAGTTTTGTTTGACGTTAGAAATCATCAAATGATTCCTCTCGCTCTAGGTGTGGAGCGAGAGGGAGTGTCAGACGTTTACTGGTTAAAAACCTGCGTTGGGGCCACCGCTACTCTGTGTCCGGTAGAATAGGCGTCTTTTGGCAGGAATGACTATGAGTGATGATGAGGTCGTGTTTCAATGACATTAATTGATCCGTTTGTCTTGGTCTCATCAATCTTCATTGCTTTAGCGATTTTCTGATGTCCGCTACTGTTGATTCAGAAGTGGCAGAGTCGGTCTTGTACCATATAAAAATTATACAGGCCTTGCAATTTCTGAAAGAGGACTGTTTCTTTTTTTTTATTCTTTATTTATTTAGGGACATTTATAATCCTCAAAGAGGACTGTTGCAAATTCTTCAGACATGTAACACAAGCAAATGACTTCTCTCGAGGAAAGGGAGGGAGTATAAAACTTTTACTTCTTCACTGGCCCCTAGCGAGGGCCACGCGGTAACTCCTACGAACAACCCGCAGTTCTGGCGGCCATCGGTCCTATCTCATTCCGTCAATCATGCTAAGAGGGCACCACGGGTTTGGTCCTTACTAGACTACCGGACGGCGATCTACCTATTACTCACCATCCACAAGCCCGCGCCAACGGTAGCCATGAATCGCCCTGCTACTTCCAACACCCAGGGAATCTCCAGCAGATCGATACAAACCCTGGCTGCTAATAACGTCGACAGCGGAAGCAATATTGCGTACCTACACAGCCATTAGTGCGTTATCAATCGTATTATAGAATACTGGGAAACGTGGCTATTGGCCTGCTGTAGGACTTAATCCTCTACTATTTGGTTGTTGTTTTTAGCAATAACTGTTCGTGCGATAAGAGATAAATGTTAAGTAAAACTAATCTAATATTTCGATGGTTTGTTATTATTTATTTATTTTACACCACAAACAAAAATACAGGACAAACATTTTTTTAAATAAGTGTAGAATGGGACGGTCTTATTGCACAGGGCGATCTCTTACAGACAACCTTTGGATGGATTAAAAGAAAGGAGATAGATTTAGGGTTGTCCGTGCACAAACATAATAAATAATAACAATAATATACAACACAAATACATACATACAAAACAAAAAAAAATAATAATTATCAAATATACAGTTGAACCAGAAGAAAAAAAATCATCAAAGAGAAAGGTAATGGTCCTTTACCATTTTAAGTCGTTTATTCGTTATTTTATGGGTTTTAAGATTAAACCTACATTAAAATACGTACGCTATTTAAATTTGTGTCTAGTGACTTCCTACTTACCTATGTAAGTGCGTATACCAGATTATGATATAAGTAAATTAATTCGCCGAGTATTACTTGCCTCCACGCGTATAATGCTGCTAAGCCCCTTGATGTCCTCACGGCGGGACTTTGGCTCATGTTTACATATTTACGGCCTCTAGCGTACTTTACCAGTTTCAAACCCAAATTAATTACACGTACTTAAATAGACATTATTTTAATACAATAAACCATGTAGCCTGTAGGTAACATGTAAATAAAGTCTAAAGCTTTCGAGATAAATAGGGTGCCCTGTTTCTCCTACTTTATGACGGAGAATTTTTCTCGTGTCGGTTTGAATAAAAGCTTATGTTAAGCTATGAAGATCAGCTTCAGAATACACAGGGCGATTCCCGGCTACCATAAACGGGGGCTTACAGACGACGAGCAATACGTAGCTCGCTGTCCTGTAAGGATCCAAGCCCGTGCTTCAAATTGTATGGGCAGGCCCGACTAGGGTCGATGCCGAGTTCGATTCAGTTCACTTTGTTCTTCTGCGGATATCTTCATTCCTGATGTGATCACGCAACGAAACTCCGAGCATAGCAGATACTAGCTGACCCAGCGCACTTCGTACCGCCTAAGGCCTCGGCCTCGAATCTTGCGGGCAGCGGGGCGTCGGCGGCGGCGGCGGCGCGGGAGCGGTCGGATCTAATGCATAAAATGAAATGAACCGGCCCTCAGAAACAGCGGCGCGGCAGCAGCGCAGGGGTGGACAACGAGCGGTGCGCTCCAGTCAAGCGGTGACCGCCCGCGCGTCTGCATTGCAGTGTTGTACAATTTATTTTAGTCGTAGAATTTGTCAGGACATTGCCTCTGTTCTTCATAATTTCGATAAAACTCGCCTTACCTTTTTCTTGCCCTATAGTAGGGATTCACTTCTTCTTTTGCCCACAATAAATCGAGCGTTGGGAATAAATTTGAATCAAAAACATGTTGTCGCCGTTGTTCAGACATTTTGTTCGCAAATAAAAATAAATATCTCGATGACACAACTACGAGCACAACACTACGCCGCTATAGTGCCGCCCCGCTGCCCGCAAGATTCGAGGCAGAGGCCTAACAATCAACTCTTTCAATATAATCAATAGATTACATGAAACAAAGCCTAAGTAATATATCAAGTTACACACAATATTAATGTATAAAACTAGAACTACATTAGACCGACGCACACATTTAACACGCCTAATTTGTACGTAGAAAGACGTCGCGTGACGTGTAGCTCTACAAGTCTAGTTTCCATATTAAATGTATGAAGACCGACGAGCCCAGATCTGCGTGTGTGACACACGTGTGAGCAGTATAGTTCTACCTTAAAACTTACCTATGATTGCCAAAACGGATCTTGAGCGTTCGGCGTCAGAGTGGGGATAGCTTTGCGCATTCCATACATTGGCGAGCCAATCGTCTTCGTTGTTAGGTACATGCAGCAACGCAGGGAACGAATCAGGAGTGACGACTATGACGTGATGGCGCGGCGAGTCAACCGCTGACACTCCCCGCCCCCGCGTCTCACTTCGCACCACTAAAGAGACCGAATATTTTACTTCTGCGCAACCGCTCAAGATCCGTGACGGCAATTATACATGGGTTTTGTACATTTTATGTGATACGTGCACAACAAAAAAAAACTACAGATTTATTATATGGGATCATCGGGATCCAGCTGTGGGGCGTAGCTAGTAAATCCAACATACTTTGCCTGCAAAGAGTTCAAAATAGCATCTTATGAGCAATAGTTAGTGCAAGGCGCATTAACTATTGCTAGGAACGACGAAATACACGAGTATCTAAACATGCCAACAGTGACCTCTGAAATTGAGCGATACAAGACCCAACATAAGGAACGCCTGACCTTGCATCCAAACCCACTAGTCGCTGAACTGTTGAACCCGACTGCGGTGGTGAAGAGGCTGAAGAGACACCACCTTCTATAAGTGGGAGGAGCAGCATTGGCCGCCCCACCACAACGCCATTTGCTTTACAACTAATTCGCTTATGGTCTGACGACCGATTGCAAATGGAATTTATAGGAAAAAAAAAAAAAAGATTTATTATATGTATAGATTAGTACCAAGATATTGCTTGCATTGTTTCAAAATCTCAGTATATAACGTATTGTTATAAATTGTATGATCTCCATGCGGGTCGCCGGCTGTCGAGGATACGATGACGGCTGCTGTGTTCGATCTGTCTGAAACACAATACATCGATGCGAGCATATTAATGATTATCGTTACATTGTAGGTATGATCAATCAAGTTTAGTCTGTAATACAAACATGGATTACAAATTGTCTGTTTAGACTATTGGTAGCAGTTTAGTGCACCTAAATGAATCACACTTAAGGGGATGATCATACATACATTTTCACTTTTTTTCACACAACCGCTCTTATGACGCTTTTCTCGCGCGATTATGACGTTATATACACATTGTTCATTAGAAGGCTTACAAATTTGTGTAAGACTAATCCAGTAGTGACTTCTGAAAATCTGCTATTTTGCATGAACTTTGACACTTCATAATTTACTCAAAAATTAAAAGAAGTAAAAAAAGTATTACAATAGAATCTTTGCTTTTATCAACATTCTAAATGACGAAAATTTTTTTTCAAAAACTTTAAGGGTTTAAAATAAACACGTATTTCCTGGATCAAGTTTTGTAAAGTATTCGAGTAAATCACGGAATTACTGAATGACAGAGTTTTCTGGTATTTTTTTATTTTTTCACGTTGCCTTTTTCTGTTTCGAGACTAAAGAAGGAATTATGGTTTGTGTTGCGTAGCTATGGAACACGAAAAATGATTCATCTTCTTATTACCAGCATTATTAATACATAAATTGGCAACAAATGCCAGCTCAACGGAAAATCTATTTACTATAAGAGACCTTTTGAAACTCTTATCTTGTTCCAAACTAACTTGCTTACTAGCGGATATGACGTCATTTCGTGGCCGGATACCACGGAACCCTTCGAGCAGGCTGATAAGGCCGACGGTTCTCATAGACTGCCGAATCATCCTTAATTCGATCACGCCAACCCGAGGTAAATATTTGTGAAAATTTTGCTGTCATCGTCTAAGTGAGGGGGGGTCGTTATATATTTGTCTATGGAGGGATGAGATTGTATATTACAGTATTTATAGAAGGTACAATTGTTTGCACAGTAAAGTAACATAATATTATTACACTGTCAGGGACCTGACGCACTGGGTCTGGCCAAAGGGTACTGTGGACCTAGGGGTACTCAGTTATTGTGTTATGAAAAACAGATAGACAATCTCTCCATGTAAATTAAGGTTTATATGCATAGTAGGAAAGTAGAAGATAACAGTGTTGAAAACTATCTAATAAATAAAAATCCTGAAAGTAAAAATCACAAATAAGAATATGTAAGTAAATAGCTCTACATATATTTCGATATCGTGATTGAACACTAAAATTTTAATAGTTGGTTCGGAGGTGGCCCATGTGATGTTTACAAACATTCATAACACAAGCTCTGCTTAGCTTGGAACTAGACGGCGTTGTGGCTATGGTATATTACGAGTATTATTATTGAATTGTTCATTCCCACTTTCACCCCATAACCGTTTCATAACTTGTACTGTTTTTAAATTTATTAAAATATGGCTAAGAGGCTGAACTTATTTTTTATTTTTTTATTCAACAACTATCACACAACGCCGTCTAATCCCAAACTAAGCAGAACTTGTGTTATGGGTACTAGACAACTGATAAACATACTTATATATTTCTAAATACATACATATTATAGATAAATCACACCCAGACACAGAACAAATGATCATGCTCATCACATAAACATTTGTCCTGGGTGGGAATCGAACCCACAACCTGCGGTATAGCAGTCAGAACCACTAACCACTAGACCAACAGACAAGTCAGAACTGATTTTGAAATACATCTAAAACCATCGCTAAAAACCTATTAGCAAATAAAAGAAACCACATTTAAATCGGTTCACCCATTTAAGAACCACGACGTCACAGACACACACGGCGTTCAAAATTTCAACAACCCTAATCTTTCGCCGGTGGTTAAATAGACAACAAACCATTTAAAATGCATTACATTATAAAAGACGATAAAAACTTTTGAATTAGTTCACTCTAGTAAATGTAAAATGATTGCATCGCAGCCGCAACTGTGCTGTAGCCATTTTCTTCTTTTTTTAATATCATATCTTTTTTCCTTCATTTTCTTTGTTGAACTGAGCACACACTGGCACAATAGAAAATGTTTGAGATGTGACAGTTTCCATATCCGACTGCAGAGAGGCATAGGTAGGGTTGTGTGTTTAATACTACGTCAATCTTCTGCTAGGGCTGGGGTAAGGTTAAAGTAGTGACCGTAGTCCTAGACATAGGTGGCTTTTAGTCAGTAAAAATCTGACACGCTCTCTCATTCTTCCTTGGAGCGAGTGAAGTCATATGAAGTATAACCACCTCAAAAAAAAATAGGAATGTTTAATTAAAAAAGCCTAGTTTATAAATCGAGTAACGGGAATGCAATGGATGCGAGACGCACAGGATGACAGGGCCATTCGTTGTGGCGACACTTGGGGGAGGCCTATAACCATCTTTCGGCTGAAATGACGACGATGATGATGAGATCTATAAAATGTATATATATATAAAAGGGCTAAGCATCTTATCTCTCTGGTTTCTGGAAAGAAATACCTACACCTAATTACTTTAACACAGGTCAAGTGATACAACTGGTTAGTGAAAGATTTTTTAAGCTATTGCATAGCTTCTATCGCGGGCCTTGAGCGTGGAGACCGAATCCAGAAATTCCGTAACGAAAATAACCTAACACCCCCACTCATTTGTTTTTTGAGCGTGGTGACCGATAAGAAAACAAATGAGTGAACAATCAATCAAAATTAAATTCAATGTGTGAAAGTGTAACTTCAATTAATATCAAAGAAAAAAAAACAAAGGAAAAAAAAATACTGCATAAATAAAATAAATAAATAATTATAATTGCATAAGTTGATAAAAATGCTATGCAATAGCTTTACCGCGGCAGTCCCCGAGTGCCACACGTCTTTTTTTTTAAATAGTTTTGGTCCACACTGAGCTACTCATTCATCATCACGCGTTTATTAACGTTTAAGCTCACACACAACACACCCGGAACCTAATCAATTATGTACAGACCAATACAAATTTTCTTCCGTGTAGAAATCGAAAGCACGACACAGCAGAGCATTGGCAAACTAATAGTGACATCTCTGACACCGCATAGGATAGCAAAGGAGAAGGCCGACCGCATCAGGCAACGGCGCTCTCAGCAATGGGTAGCTCAATGTCCGACCGTCCGATAACTGTCCGGACCGAGCCCAAGTCGTCGACGGCGCGCACTGTGCCCGTGCGCCTCAAGGAGTTGTCAGCAACAGCAAGGGCCCAGCTGGGTCGAAGCCTACTAGGGCTAGGGTTAGTTTCGAAAGAGTAGTTTGAGCCCCGGTATGAAGGCATGAAGGAATGGGTTGGGTTTTTAGTCAATAAACAAAAATAACAAAAATAAACGCTCCGCCCAAGAGGGATGTATAAAAAAATAACCGCATAGGAACTAAACGACAAAAATCCTGCATCGCTGAGTTCTCCGCGCGATTAGAATTTATACTCGTACGACATCCCGAAATCAAGTATTGGGCAATTGACAAGATACAACACTTTTTTACGTCGAAAGATCGTCTGTTAATTGGAACATAAAAAAATAAAAAGTTACAAGTGTCATGTAAAAACTATCTGTGGTACTGTGCCTAAAATATTTATGTTGAATGCAAGCCATGTTTTTATATAAAAGGTTTTCTTAATATTCTTATGAAAAATATTATAATACGACAAGTTTGGTTCAATATAAACATAATAAAACTGACTGCCACGTCCTATTTATTTAAAAAATCTAATATCCTCCCATCCTGTTTCACTTATGCCTTAAAACTAAACGTAGAATTAATATAATAGTAAAAAAAATGTGCGAAGAATCGTTAATTTTCAAACAGTCGGTATACTAATACTTAAAGATATAATCAGCTCATTCAATCCAACCCCTCTTTTTAAAATGGCCACGAGGTAAATTAATTTGTAAGATGACATTGCAATGTGCAAATCGTGATAAATGATCGGCTTCAGTGCAAATTGCAAGAAAGCTGGAGATTCATTAATTACTGCTCCAAGTGTTGACTGAAAAGATACTCCTTTTGATTGGAGTTGTAATTTTATACAGAAATTCAGTCTGCTGAAAGTGAAAACTATGGGCCAGAATGCGGTTGTATCTCTAACTATTAGAGTGTTTAAGTTTTAGCACTTTAGTTATTCTAAAGCTTCAATAACGTATAGGGTTATTTGTCTTGACACGCCTATTTCGTCTTTCGTTTGAGGCTGGAAAAGTGCCGATGGCTTGGAAGCAAGCTAATGTGCAACCCGTGCCCAAAAAGGGCAGTAGGGCTTACTCTGCTAATTACAGACCTATCTCGGTGACGTCCATTCTCTGTAAGTGTATGGAACGAATGATCAATAATAAGCTCCTGGCATACCTGGAAGCTAATGACATCCTCAGTGATCGTCAATACGGTTTTCGCCGAAATCGGTCAACTGGGGATCTTCTAGCGTATGCCATTCACATCTGGAGCGAGGCCATCGAGAAGCATGGGGAAGCACTTGCAGTCTCCCTTGATATCTCGAAGGCTTTCGACAGGGTCTGGCATGATAGCCTTATTGCTAAGTTTCCTTTCTTCGGGTTTCAGCCCACTGGTCTGTGTAACTGGATCGCAGACTTCTTGAGGGGGCGATCCATCCGAGTAGTTATTGAAGGATGCTCGTCCGGTCAAATGGATATTAATGCTGGGGTCCCTCAGGGGTCGGTGCTCTCTGCAACACTTCTTGCTGCACATAAACGACCTACTTAAACCACCTTATCGGCCTTATCGGCCTTATCGGTATTATCGTCTGCATACCTTTGGGCATGCAGGCGATAACACAGTTGCTGAGATTTACGTGTCCGATGCATGAACTAGTGGGTCACAGATCCAGTCTTTGAGGGAGGCTATGGTTGCGGACAGTGAGCAATGGGTAGCTCGCTGTCTGGCCGTCCGGTAACAGTCCGGACCAAGCTCAAGTCGTCGACGGCGCGCGCTGTTCCCGCGCGCCTCAAGGAGTTGTCAGCAACAGCAGGGGCCCAGCCGGGTCGAAGCCTACTGGGGCCAGGGTTATCCGAAAGGGCGCTCGAGCCCCGGTATGAAGGCTTGAAGGAACGGGATGGGTTTTTTAGTCAGTAAGAGTCTGACACTATCTCCCGCTCCACCCAAGAGCGGGGGTTGTCATAAGATGATTTTTCCAATCGAAAAAAAAAAGGGAGGCTATGGTTGAGCGCTTGAACTTGTCCATGGAAGCAGTATCCGATTGGGGCGATACCAACCTGGTCAGGTTCAATGCTGCTAAAACTCAGGCGTGTTTTTTTTTCCGCCATGCGGAGCCAATTTTAACCGACTTCTGTATTCCGGGGTGTAATCGTGCCGATAACCAACAGCCTTGAGCTTCTTGGGGTAACGTTATCATCTACCCTCAATTTCGGCTCTTACAAGGAGGCAAAAGCACAACAGGCTGCCAAAAAACTGGGGATTCTAGCTAAATTGAGGCGGTACTTCAAAAAAAATTGTAAAACACTAACATTCTTGCAGGATTGTATTACTAACATCATAAACAACAACTTTTGTTCTATGACTTTATTTTTACAAAAAATAATTCATTTAACAAAAACAAACCATCAAGATTTCGTTGTTGTATCTAACACTTTTCAACTCTGTATTTTGCTGAGTATACCTAACTACATCTGTATGACGCGACGGAAGCGCATCAAGCACCCCTGCCTCACGATCTTCGCTCCCCTCCTCTATTGTACTGTCGCTTGCCTCATAAAGTCTTCTTAATATTAACACCGTTTAATTTAAATATTTTTATTTTCATAAGATACAAAAAAAAATCTTTGAAATCCCGCTTGTAAACAACAAAAATAAAAGCTAGTAAAAGCAATCTCGAGTGAAAAAAAACGTAGATTAAAAATACGTAATTACGAGTAGGTATATAATGGGTACCAATTGTATGGTAATCAATGACTTATAAAAGAAAATAGAACGTGTGAACTATTTCGCATGCTGTGCTATTGGTTTCAACCATCTGTTCAAACTAAACGAGGGGAGAAACTGGTATTTTTTTACACTTGTCTCCCGGTGTCCCTGTCTAGACATATTACAAAGCAAAAAATGTATAATTATTATGCGTAAATTGCAGTAGGGCAGCTGGATTGACCAGTAGCCAATTGACCCCTATTTCGCAATAGTTGATTTTAGAATTTATAATTTCAGTTCACAATGATGAAATATTTAATGATGAAACGATTTTGAAACGTTTTTAAATATAATATGTATAATAATATTGTAATTTTATTTTATTGAAATCACTGTAGTAATTTGTTTATTATTTCCTAGCAATTAATTTTAATTAATTATGTTCAATTATGTTTTGTAACATGTGAAATCACTTAAATATAAACATAATGTCGCGCTGACTCTTGTACCCTTGTCGTATAACCTTTCACTATACAGAGATTATAATAAAGTAGTGCCAAGATAGAAAAAAAAATCTAATTTTTGGTTTAAAGAAAGGCTAGATACTGTCTGCTTGAAAGGGTGATAACTGAGAAGAGATATTCTTAGATAAAACATGGCTGAAATAGATATATTGCCTCAACCTGAAATCACATTGAATGGGCCGGGAACGATCAAAAAATATTTTTTAAAGTAACCATTGATATTCTGGCCTGTTGTTCTCCATAGGAAACGACTAATTGGAACTATGCACTAGTTTCTGACGTTTTACGCCCATGTAGGCCTATGTGAAATGAAAATATTTTGCATTTAGAAAGTTTTTATAAAAAAATACATAAGTCTAGACAGCAAAATCAGCCTCTAGGAGAAGGAATAGGCCGTAATCAACCACGTGACTACGTGAGCCTAGTGCGGTTTGGTGGAGGTCACATATATTTGAATTTTTGGTGTTAGACCATGCCGTTTTCTCACGATGTTTTTCCTTACCATTTTGATAGCAGTAGTGATGAAATAAATTAAATTACACAATAGAGCATCAGCCTGGATTTGAACCCACAACAAACAATTCGAACGTCGGGCCCGATATCTACCACTAGGGCACCACAGCTCGTATAAAAGCTGCCATTAAATTTAAAATCACTAAAGACCGTTACAAACACACGCCACATACGATTTCTACAACCTAGCTTTACCGCGGAAACGTCGATGCACGTCCGACAACAAAGTTAGCGCGGTTGTCCCAAGCAGGAAGCGGTGACGTCATTGTACAGGCGTGGCGTACCTCCAGTGTGTGTGAGGCCATTAGTGCCCTTTGTATTCTCTTTTTAAACTTCGGTGTTGGGCGCGGGAAAAGTTTGAGTTGCCAGTGTTAAGGTATTTTAGTTTTTTAGCTTGTTCCCTTTTTGAATCTTTTTTTTTTCTACGCTAATGGCACCTAATAGGTGGTTGAGGTATGGGTCTAGCTTTTAGCAAATCCTACTAAAATAATATATACTCAGAAGCATTGTGTTGCTAGATTTTATGGCTACTAGTAGATATTGTAAGTATGGGAGATAAAAATAAAGGTTTATTCGTGTAATATTTCTACAACATTCCACCTACCTAAACATAATATAAAAAAAAATATGCCTATCGGTCTGACCCTTAGGTAACCAAAAACTCTGTCAAACTTAATCAAATTAGTTTTTACGTCATACAAGCTGCTGCTAGCGGAAAGTAAAAGATACCTACTTCTGAGATAAAAAGTTTACTGTGTGCTATTGCAGAAGATGGTCTACCAGTGTGCCAAACTTTTGAATCCGTTCAGCCGTTCGAGCGTGAAGAAGTAAGAAAACATATATATACATACACTCACAAATATTCGCCTTAATAATATAAGTGTTATTTACAATATGCCATAATACTAGATAATAAATGTAAACCCTCTAAAGAGGAACTGATAAAAGAGGTTGTTTATAAAATTTACAGGAAAATAAAGATACAATGTGCGCTTATGGACGATGAGCAATGCGCAACTCACCATCCGGCCCGTCCGGACGGAGTCCGAGTGTCGACGGCCCATAGTGTTCTTCGTGCGCCTCAAAGATATGTCAGCAAAACCGTAGCGGCTCAGCAAGTCATGGTTTGACTTCCGAAAGAAAAACCCTGGGCCCTGGAATGCAAGGCAAAGAAGGAACGTAGGTGTAGTTTTAGTCTGCAAAAGTCTGACATGCTCTCCCACTCGGCCCTAGGGCGGGAGAAGTTATTGAATGATTTCACACCTTAAAAAAACCATGTACTATACCTACTAAAAATATCAATAAACGCGCTTCAAAAAATTGCAAACGAAACGACCCACTCTATCTAATCAGCGAGCGACCCAAAAATAACTTAGATCGATACTAAGAACAACTTATTATCGTTTAATCACAACAAAGTTGGAACTAATAGCCGTGTCAGAATGTAGGCCGCTAGATGTCGCCACTGTCGTCTTGTTATCTCGCGCCCTATTTCTGTCACTAACTAACATTCGGCACTTGTGAGCCGATCGAACGACGCTAGTAGCTGACGTAGGAAGTACTCGTACATACGTTAGATAACTTTATGAGAGAGGGTTTTACTTTGGGCTAGAAAGTTTTCATGTTAAATTTTATCATAACATTATGTACTGGAGTGGCGACCACGTACCGGAAGACGCAGCGTTGGACGGCCACCAATAAGGTGGACCGATGACCTGGTCAGGGTCGCGGGAATCCGATGGATGCGTGATGCACAGGACCGGTCGTTGTGGCGACGCTTGGGGGAGGCCTATGTCCAACAGTTCGGCTGATATGATGATGATGATGATGATGAACATTATGTACAGTAAGAGCTGTATACAACATTATTTTTAGTTAATGCGAAACCTGAATAAAGTTTTTTCAGAATCAGTAACTGATTTTTCATGATACAGTTTTGAAATTTTGTATATAGATTCTCTTCACATAAAAATACTAGACAAGTGTTTCAAGTTTCGCATATATATAAAAACTAGCTGTGCCCGCGACTTCGCTCGCGTGGACTACAGGATTTTGAATTTATTTTTTCTTAAATAAAAGTTTCTTAAAAAATCCCGCCAAAATCAAAAATGACTGGACAGTCATTTTAGAGATTAGCCCGGACAAACAGACAGACAAAAATTGTAAAAAGTGTTATTTTGGTGTATGTACCGTATATAAATTGATATGCATGCAGTAAATAGCAGTTATTCCAATATTACAAACAGACACTCCAATTTTATTTAGATGTATAGATAAGGTGGTATTTGTAGCAAGGTAACGTAACCAAGATACGCGCACGCTGTACTCACATATTGCACATGACACTCGGGTACAGCGTGATGAAGTATGTCATCGTTATAAACATGTCTAGTCACGTTACAGTCCCCAACAACATACGTAGTTCTGATGTCATTTAAGAGGGCCCTTCCCCATCCATCTGTAGTCATGGTATGTCGTAAGCATGGTTTAACCTTTCAGATACCGTCAATTTGAGACACAATAGTAAGACAATAGATTCGCTAATACCGGCGTTCGCTTGGGAGATAGTGAATTAAAAGCTATTTTAAGTTTATCCAAAGCAATCCAACGTAATCTACACTAATATGATAAAGGGGTAAAGTTTGTAAAAGGTAATCTCTGAAAGTACTGATCCGATCGCTAAAATGTTTTCACCAAAAGCTAGTGTTTGACAAAGGGTCAACGTGAAAAAAAAGAGTCAATGCCTGAAAGATCTGTTGGTAATTCCGT
The DNA here is from genome assembly GCA_929112965.1 of Mythimna albipuncta. Lineage (NCBI taxonomy): Eukaryota > Metazoa > Arthropoda > Insecta > Lepidoptera > Noctuidae > Mythimna > Mythimna albipuncta. Next base: position 19,895,826 of record OV815969.1, read on the forward strand.
CACTCACACGAATATTTCACAAAATTTGTTCCTGGAAATTCGTGTTATTTTAGAAATCTTAAAAGGGTATTATGAAGGGCGAGAGTTCACAGAAAAAACAGATGTTTTCTTAATCACAAGATATCTATATCTAGAGAAAAATGTGTAATAACGTTAGAGCGGTTATTTATATTGTAAAATGTATTTATTTAAACTTCATGTTCAGTAGTGGCATATAGGCGGACTTAATGCAACAAGGCATTCAAATATCTCAGGTTGGGCGCTCTTAAGTTCTGTAAGCGTTATGCACAACGTTCTAATGACACTTGAGTATGCAAACTGCAATGATTTAGTTTGATGGCAAGACGTTGGTTGATACGCAAATACTTAGTAGAGCGTGTATGAGTTTTTGATGCTATAAAAGTCGTGAGATATCTCTTGGGAACTTGTTACTCGTATCAAGATAAAAGTATCCGGTGTCTCCTTCTAGTTTACCAAATTGGCACATTTCTAAGCGTCCCAACATGTAGATTTTCACATTTATAATATTAGAAGGCTCTTAGGCGGAGCGGGAAATAGTGTCAGACTCTTACTGATTTAAAGACCCACCCCGTTCCTTTTAGCCTTCATACCAGCTCCCTTTCGGATAACCCTGGCCCCAGTAGGCTTCGACCCAGATGGATCCCTGCTGTTGCTGACAACTCCTTGAGGCGCGCGGGAACAGTGCGCGCCGTCGACGACTTGAGCTCGGTCCGAAAAGTTACAGCAAGCTATTCATTGCTCATTGGCCGCAAGCTCTGCAATTCGACATAGGGATACCGAAAATTCGCCGAATTTAAGTGGCATATTGCTCGCAGAACACATGGTTGATAGGCCCGAAAGGTTCTCAAGCGGCGAGTGCGATGGAAGGCCTCCCACAGTAAACCAACGACCTGGTGAGGATCGCGGGAATCCAATGGAAGCAAGACGGATAGCTGGTCATTGTATTGGCACTTGGGCCTTTGGACGTAGACCCAAGTGCGTAGACCTCTTTCGGCTGAAATGATTATGGTAAGCAGGAAAGGATATTAGAAAAAAATGTGTAGATTTTTAGTTGTAGGGAGTTTGGGAGCCACAAATAAAAACAATTATAAAAAAGGTTTAAAAACCGTAAATCCGACTTTCAAAAACAAAAAAAAAATGGAAATGGTTTTGCCCCCAAGGTGGGTTGCAAAACTATTTTTGTTATTACCTGTTTTTGTTTTTTTACGATACGAGTTTTTATGATTTTAATATGTTGTTGTATCGTTTTAGGTCGCTGATAGCGGCATCGATTATGCCAGAAGATGAAAAGCTTATCATCATTTTTGTTATTAATAAAAAATAAAATATATTATATATACACTTGCTTTTCCAATTTACTTTAGTCATTGGTAAAACAGTCGGTATCGGCTCTACTTACCACTTACGAAGAATAGGAAAAAAAGCTTATCAGTAATTTTTATACACTAAGGTAGTTGCTGAAAAATCACAGTAAAAGCTCAAATTGTAAAAATGCTTAACTATGGTGCAAATTGTAAAAAATCCGGTCACAATTGTCACACTGCTACTAGAAAGTACCTATTAGTAGTTTTTCTAAAATAGCAACCACTGTATAATCCACTACTGATTTCTTTAAGTTTAATTTCATAGGACTTGGATTGGGCACACCACAATGGGGTGGTAAGGGTCTTACTTGAGGAATGGCTTGAGAGGCGACATAATGTCCTCACTTTCCATATGGCGCAGTTCCTTACCGGCCAGTTCAGGAGGTTGCTGTTTCGGATTCAGGCAAAAGAAACACCCGGGTGTCAACATTGTGCGGAAGGCCCGGAGGACACGGTGGAACATACAGTGGAGGTGGACTCCGCATGGGCAGAGCTTCACCGTGACCTCGTGGAGGCGATCGGTGGTGGCGACATGTCGGACCAGGCCCTGGTCCAGACACATAAGATTTTCGAGACGTGGTTTAAGTCAGTAAAAAGATACGTTATTTCCTACAGTGGGAAAAGTCATTGGATGATTTAAAACCTCAAAGCAATTAAAAAGCCATTAGAAATAAGCATCACCTATGTACCTATTTTTCTGTTTCTGTCTTCTTTTCTTATATAAGTTAAGTGTGACTGTGTACAGTAAGGAGGCAAAAGTCCATAGGAACGTTAAAGATTACATTGCTATGAACCGAGCGAGCGCGATGCGTATGTGTGCGCATGTATGAGTATCCACATTCCACAGATAACACACACTAAGGAACTGTCGTCGCACTGAGCAAAACATTATTATTTTTCTGTTCTTACCATAGCATTGATAAAATTCGCGCAAATACGTCATGTGCTGGTAGCCGTGTGAACTAAGTGTTGGATTCGCAAATCACGTAACCCGAGTTCAAATCATGGTCGGTCCGTTGCAGTTATTTCTTACTTTGAAAATTCCCAATCTATATTGATATAGTCATTTTTTTAAATTTCTATGAAAAATACTATTGCATTTTTTGCACTAAATAGTTGCAAATTACGAATGTGATCTATTAACCACAAGAAGAATCACATTCGTAATTTGCAATTATTTAGTTGTTACATCTTTTCGATGTTGTAAGGTGGAAATAAAAAGACGTGTTTAATAAAAATGTTTATGCTTTATATTTACAAATTAAACATTTATGAGAATTGTGACGTCGAATAGCAAAAAGTTATCTTGTAACCGTTATCTATGTTACGCGTAAGATTGTTTGTTGGAAGTATACCTACTTAGACCATTCATATTATGAATAACGTAACAATGAACGGATATTCAAATTTTAATAAAATCAAATATAGGTAATTGTTTATATCCAGTTATTTATTGAAAAGTGATTTATGATTTAGACTTTGTAAACATTTTATTTTTGTGTAACGTCACAATTAATGTATTGAGGTCATAGCTTAATTGTTCATTTTCTTGACGAAAAGAAGATTGAAACTAAACCTCAATATCTGTTAAAAGAACTTTAGTTCTCACAAGATAATCGTCAATTAGATGAGCAAAATAAAATGAACTATAATATTATGTTATAACAGTGCGGGTAGAAGAATAAAAAACAAAATAGACTCATGATTATTGTCAACAAAATTGATAGCGAGTTCACTGCATTCTTAAGATGAGGCGATGGCACAAATTAAAAGATATAGCTGTTTTAAACGAAAGTAAGCACAATATAATACAGTGTTTGTTAACGAATAATTACAGATATGTTAAAATAAAATGGTAGGCCCTTTAGTTTAGTTAACATTAAACATTTAGTGCGAAACGTAATCGTTCTTGTTTGTGCCTCTCTGTCTGTACGGCTTTTTAGCAGGTTTTCTGTGATGCACGCCTTCAGCGTGAAGTGCACGGCGAACAGTATCCATCGAGGTGTCATATAATTCCGCAAAATGTCTCGTTGGTGCGAAACCATTCGTTTCGTATACGTCCACCATATGTCGTCGCTGCGCCTCGCTAATAAGCTTCGGTCTCCCACTTCTCTTTCGACTAGCAAGGCTACCTTCTTCCTCATATCTTTTTAGCCAAAGATTTACAGTATTTTTCTAAAATAAAAAAAAAATATATTAGGCAGCTATACCTACTTCACTTCATTTTCATTATATAAAATGTTAATAATCATAATTATTGAATATAATTTTAAAATAAAACTGCATTTATTAATCCAATAACCAATCCAATAAACCCAACGATTTACGTATTTCTCTTCTAAACCTCTTATAGATACGATGAATGGATTCATAAATGGCATACGTTTTAATTAGAAGATTAATTTGTAATAAAGTTACAATTCATTAATAGCTATTATACTCACATTCAGTCCGGTTTCTTCAGATATTTGTGTTTTATTAAAACCACTTTTATGCAGCCCAATGATAGTCGCCCTCACTTCAATACTAATATTAGCCTGCATTTTGCGAATATTACAATACTGTCAACCACACGTCACTAACCAACAACTACAACCAAACGACAGTTTATTTCGGTCAAGTTAAAACTCATGTCTACCTCGCAGAAATCTAATTCTTTATTTAGTTTTTTTGTGATCTACCTTTCTAACTCTAAGAAATGTGTGAACAAGTTAAAGAATAATTTAATATATGTAATGCAAATACATAACTTCCAATCGGGTAAGAACTTACAAAAAGTCAATAATTGCGTGGGATTTGAACTTGCGGCACACTGATTTGCGCTTCAATCTGTGTGCCTATACCACTGGGCCATCTTGACTTATGCTAAGTTGATGAAATTGTGAATTTCAATCATTTGTTGGCGAAACTTGAAAATAAAAGGTCGTAAGTCAAACTAAACGTCAAACGAATACGTTTTAAGAATTCCTATCGACTTTTGGAAGTGAGTGTACATGAATTGTTAAATAAATAAATAGATAAATAAATAAATAGTACATGGATGATTATCTCATTATTGTAGAACGTACGCGAGTATTCACTAAAATAATCCGGATTGCGGTGAAATCAGTCCAAATAATTATTATATATTAGTCTGTGGTGCATAATGCAGATGTGGCTTGCTTGTGTCACTCACATTCAACACCTCGGCGTGTGGATACTGTATTTTAATAATCTGTTCATTTTGTATTAATATACAGAAGAGTAAGTAGCTTTACAAAGCTTTATTATTAAGCTTTATTTACATTACATCTAAATGAGAAAACAAATCTACATTAATGTAACTAAAAATAAATGACTAAATTTGTTACTAAGAGAAAAACTCAAGAATAAATGGACTAATTTAAATATTTGGATGATTTTTTCTTTAGTCTAGTAAAGTTTCAGAAAAATTATTTAGAAGAGAAAATTAGAAACATGCTTGTTGTGTCCTCATACTGAATATGACACCTTGCACATTATAGCTAATACTACCAAGGCTGCAGAAAAAACAGATAACCTACATAAATAAATATAACTAGCTGTGCCCGCGACTTCGTCTGCGTGGACTACAGGATTTTGAATTTATTTCCGTCAAAATCGGTCCAGTCATTTCAGAGATTAGCCGGGACAAATAGATAGACAGACAGATAAAAATTGTGAAAAATGTTCTTTTGGTGTACGTACCGTATATATATTTATATGCATGTAGTAAAAAGCAATTATTTCAATATTACCAAAAGAGACTCCAATTTTATTTATATGTATAGAAGATGGCTGAGAATAGAAGTGTGTGGAAAAGGAGAAGAGGGAGGCCTTCGCCCAGCAATGGGACGTAATTGGGTTAACTAACATATTATAATGTATGATTTGAAATAATACGCAATTACTTTGATCTTTCTCTGTTTGAAAATTTCCAGTATCTGTTTATTTAACCAATTAGAGTCTATCCGGGAATAGGGAAACTAGTTTTTTAAATAAGATTAAACACAAAATATCAATGGACTGAAATGTAAATATTAAAGCTCTGGAATACTAAAACAACTATGAATTATGTCTTGAACTTCGGCCCAAACGCTGTACGACAATTTTAACAGAGCAGACTGAATATTCATTAATTGTTTTATTCAGAATAATTCAGAGGAACCGGTTATTAACTCTTTAATTAATTATGTAATTTATCTTGGAGTTATTTATAACAGTATTAGGACAATCCAATTAATGTAATAGATCCTTTGTGAGTTTTGGATGTCAATCTTACGAATCGAAGCAATTAACTTTTCGATTACCGTAATTAGAGACCCAAGTTGAAGGGTAAAATCTACAAGTCCGTGATAAGGCCTGTCATACTGTATAGATCAGAATGTTGGGCTGTGAAAAAGATGGATGAGAAAAGATTGCATTTAGCGGAGATGAGAATGTTAAGATGGATGTGTGGTGTGACGAGAATGGATAAAGTGAGAAATGAATGAATTCTGTGAGAAGCGATATAAAAGAAAAGGGAGTTAGTGATAGCGTGACGAGTGACAGGACAGAATGGAAGAAAAAAACGTGTTGCGCCGACCCTAAATAAAACGGGAGTAGGGCAGGAAGATGATGATGATGATGAATTAGAGACCCAATAGAAAGACAATGAGAGCGACCGCACGTTCGCTTGGGGTTTAATGAATTAAAGGTTTTTTTAAGTTATGATCTAATAATTGACTGCGATCCCACCTGATAGAAAGCAGTAAATTGCACTAGTTAATTAAGAGCCTATACATTCTAGCCTTGAAGACACTTATATTATAATCGACCGTAGCAGGCAAATTGTTCTTGTCCTTCGATGTACGCGGTATAAACGACGTGTTTAAAAGTCAGAGTGAGTGATGCTCATTGTATTCACATACCTGTTTTTGGTGCGAGTGTAGAACTCTCACACAAAACGACGATGCGATGCGATACGACGCCGCATTGTAGTGACCTGCGATGCGAATTGTTGCGACGCGATTTCGTGCAGCGAAGCATCGGTTCAGATGACCATACAGTGTGCGGTGCGAATCAATTTGCAAGTTCTTGCGATGACTCGTGCATGCTCGCAGATTTTTATCATTTGCATCCAGTTTTATAATTGGGCTCATATATATTAGCAAATAAACATTTGTATTTATATAAATGTAGGATGCATGAAAGGAACGTACGAATGATGTGTAGAACGAAGCGTAAGAGAGAGAGAGAGAGAGAAGGAGAGAGAGGAGGAATATGAAGGTGACAAGAAGCATGATGGCGAGTTAAAGTTGGAAACAGGAGTGACAGGCGATAAGACGCAGAAAAAATCTATTTTATTAAGAAGTTTTGGAGACATTAAACAAGAAACGCAGACATCACGTTTTTTTTATTTATTTTCCAAGGCCGCAACCCATATACACTACATTTTTGGGGGCTCGTCCGGGATCGCGACCACATGGAAAAACAGTTGAAGGCGAGGGCGAAAGACGAAAGGCGTAATTATAGTAAGACGGAAGACGAAATACTCAATTATACGATGTCGGAGTTTGAAATAACAAAATTCAGCGGCGAAGACCTCACCTACACGTCGGAAAAATGGGCTCAGGATCTTGAAGATAATGCTGAGATATTCGGTTGGTCACCTCAGCAACGACTGATCATAGCCCGTAGGTCGTTGACCGGGACCGCGGGGCTGTGGTTAAAAACCGAAAAGGTTCACAAGACGTACGAGGATCTTAAAGCAGCTGTCCTAAAGGAATTTCCTGATGCTGTAAACAGCAAAGAGATGCACGAGATGATGGCGGCACGCAAGAAGCGCAGGGATGAGTCGTGCTATCAGTATATGCTGATAATGAAGGAGATGGGAAAACGCGCCAAGTTCCCCGATTACGTCGCTATCCAGTACATTATAGATGGCATTACGGATCTAGAAATCAACAAGATAGTATTGTATGGAGCGGTGACTTATCCGGTGCTAAAAGAAAAGCTGGCGTTGTATGAAACCCTCAAGAAAAGAACGGCAAGGCAGAATGCTGAACGACCAGTTAGGCGGGCTGCGGACTCGTCGAGCAATGGAAATGTATCAGAAACGGCTCATCATTGTTACAATTGTGGTGAAAAAGATCATCGAGCGAAAGCATGCCGTAATGGTTTGAAGTGTTTTAAGTGTAATGAATTTGGCCATATTAGCACAAAATGTACGAATCCGAGCGGAGGAAGCAGCGGTAATTCAATGGCCGCCAAGACGTCGTCGGCAAAACAGATGTCATCAGAAAAGGAGCGATCATACCCGTCGATAAAACAGGTCGAATCGGATACGAGAAAACATTCGGCTATGTTCGGAGGTACGTCGACAACCAACGACAGCGCGGTATTGGGCGACCATGTCAAAAGTTTCAAGACGGAGAACATGACGGAAGATGTCACGCAAGACGTAAACAAACATGGTGACCGGCTATTGAACAATAACAAAGCGGTAAAACTAGTGAAAATAGGCGATAAAACAATAAGTGCGTTAGTAGATACAGGCAGTGACGTAAACTTAATTTCTGAGGACTTGTGGTGTGAATTAAATGTACCGTGTCACTTCGATAATGTGGTCTTGGCGGGGCTAGGACTTTCTAAAGTAAGAGCGCGGGGAAAAATATTTGTTTGTATAGAGATCGATAAAAAGTGCTATTCAGATGTAATTTTTCACGTTGTGCCTAAAGGGTCAATGCCCTATATGTTAATAATAGGTCAAGAATTCCTACAAAATGTTGTGATGGTAGTTCATGAGGGTGCTGTGTTGTTGATGACACAAGATGATGAATGGTTGTCGCGCGTGAATTGTTGTGTGAATTCCATCGATGTTGCAGGTCACATTTCTAACGCGGATTTAAAGATGGAGGTTATGCGGCTAGTGGAAGAGTACAAGCCCATTCAGATGAAAGAAGCTCCGATTGAGATGAAAATAGTGTTAAAAGACGATGTGCCAATATCTCAGCGACCCCGGAGAATATCACATATGGAACAAAGATTAGTCGAAGAGCAGGTAGACGAGTGGTTACAAAAGGGAATAGTGCAAGTTAGTTTTTCTGAGTACTCTAGTCCATTAGTATTGGTCAAGAAAAAGGATGGCTCAACACGGATTTGTGTTGATTACCGTTTATTAAATAAAAAGGTAGTGAAAGATGAATTTCCATTACCCATCATTGATGACCTGATAGACAAGCTGAAAGATGCGATGGTATTTAGTGTATTAGATCTTAAAAATGGTTTCTTTCACTTGAGAATAAGCAAGGAGTCGGTGCCCTATACATCTTTTGTTACTCATCACGGACAGTTTGAGTTCTTACGTGCACCCTTTGGTCTGTCCATTTCACCTAAATATTTCATGAGGTTTGTAACAATTATTTTCAGGGAGTTGATAGCAAAAGGTATTATGTTAATATTTGTTGATGATATTGTTATCCCAGCTTATTCAGAGAACCAGGCGCTGGAAAGACTGAGGCAAGTTTTAGAGGTAGCATCACAGAATGGACTTGAGATGAACTGGAAAAAGGCGAAACTTATCAGACGTGAGATAGAATATTTGGGTCATTTAATCAAAGAAGGTGAGGTGAAGCCGAGTCCAGAGAAAGTTGAGGCAGTTGCTAGGTATCCAGAGCCCAAGAATGTTAAACAGATTATGGGTTTTATTGGTTTAACATCTTATTTCAGGAAATATATAAGAGATTATGCTACGATCGCTCGACCACTTACAGAACTGCTGAAGAAAGAAGTACCATTTATATTTAATGATGAGCAACGGATTGCTTTCAATACATTGAAGCAAAAGCTGACAAGTGATCCAGTATTGAAGATATACAATCCTAATTTGCAGACGGAACTACACACTGATGCGTCGAGTCAGGCGTTGGCTGCAATACTTTTGCAATTGCACCCAGACGGTGAGTTACATCCAGTGCATTACATGAGTCACAAGACGAATGAGGCTGAAAGCCGATATTCAAGTTATGAGCTGGAAGCACTTGCAGTTGTTCAAGCGGTTAAGAAGTTTAGGCATTACTTGTATGGAATACACTTCAAGATTGTCACGGATTGTAAAGCCTTTGAGCAGACGTTAAAGAAGAAAGACCTGACACCAAAAGTAGCCAGATGGGTGTTCATGCTGGAAGAGTATGATTATGAGATCGAGCATAGAGCAGGCGGCAGAATGCAACACGCAGATGCTCTCAGTAGAAACCCATTCGTGGCAGCGGTGTTAAGTATACAAGAAGACATAAGACGAGGTCAAGAGACAGATGAAGAACTCAAAGCTATCAAAGAGCTGATATTAAAGGATGGGAAGTACAATGACTTTTGGCTTGATAATGGTATCCTGTATAAAGGTGATGAGAAGAAATTAGTAGTTCCAAGGATTATGGAGAAAGAAATAATAAAGAAAGTGCACCAAAATGGACACTTTTCAATAAGAAAAATGAAAGAAGCTATAGGAAAGGATTACTACATCAGAAACATGGATAAAAGTATTGAAGAAGTTGTTTTAAGTTGCATACCCTGTTTATTAGCTACAAGGAAAGAAGGAAAGCAGGAGGGCTATTTGAACCCAATAGATAAAGAAGGAATCCCGTTTCACACTTTACATTTGGACCATATAGGATCATTCAGTGAAACAAGAAAACAGTATAACTACATACTAACGATGATAGATGCTTTTACTAAATTTATATGGCTATTCCCTACCAAGTCTACATCTAGCGCAGAAGTATTGAACAAATTACGGGTTCATCAGCAGATATTTGGTAATCCAACTAGGATTATAACAGACAGAGGCACAGCATTCACTAGCAGAGAATTCGAAGAGTATTGCAAAGAAGAAGCTATACAACATGTCAAGATCACTACTGGAGTTCCTCGTGGGAACGGACAAGTGGAGAGAATTCATCGCATTCTAATTCCTATGCTGACTAAGCTTTGTATTGAAGATAAGTCCCAGTGGTATAGACATGTAAGTCGGGTTCAGCGAGCTATAAATAGCACTTACCAAAGATCTATAAATACTTCACCATTTCAGTTACTTACTGGAACTAAAATGAAATGTAAAGAAGACATGGAGGTATATAATCTCTTGCAACAAGAAGTGATTCAAGATTTTAATGAAAATAGAGAGAACTTAAGGTTGAAAGCCAAGCAGCAGATTCAACAAATCCAAGATGAGAATAAGAAAACATTTGATGCAAAAAGGAAGCCAAGTTCAACATATGAACTGGAAGATCTAGTGGCCATCAAGAGAACTCAGTTTGGTCCAGGTCTTAAACTTAAACCTAAGTTTTTGGGACCCTATAAGATTACAAAAGTTAAAAGAAATGATAGGTATGACGTGGAAAAGCTGTATGATGCTTCTGAGGGACCAAAGAAGACCTCCAGCTCAGCAGACAATATGAAGAGGTGGCCAGGTAAGAATGAATGAATGAATTGTGTGTGCGTGATACCCGTGCATATAAGACTACTCAGTATCCTTATGAATACTTAGTAGGAGTAGGAGTCTTATTAGCGGTTGCGTTATGCTATTTTATACAATTAATTGCCATTGTTTTTGTGGTTACATTTTGTGTAAGATGTAATATTTAATGTTTAGTGTTAGTAATAACAATGTTTGTATATCTGAGGGCAGATATGAATGCAGGACGGCCGATTGTAGGATGCATGAAAGGAACGTACGAATGATGTGTAGAACGAAGCGTAAGAGAGAGAGAGAGAGAGAAGGAGAGAGAGGAGGAATATGAAGGTGACAAGAAGCATGATGGCGAGTTAAAGTTGGAAACAGGAGTGACAGGCGATAAGACGCAGAAAAAATCTATTTTATTAAGAAGTTTTGGAGACATTAAACAAGAAACGCAGACATCACGTTTTTTTTATTTATTTTCCAAGGCCGCAACCCATATACACTACATAAAAATATAGGTTCATGACGGTATGCGATGAGGTCGACGTTGGAGCACGTTTTCCCAAAAGTAACCTATTCACTCTTGCCTTTTTTAATGTTCGAAAATTATGAGCAGATACAAAAAGTGAAATTAAGTGATCTGATGCAAATCTAGTAGCTTATCATCAACATCATTTCAACCGAAAAACGTCCTCTGGGCCTCCCCCAAGTGTTGCCATAATTTCCATCGGATTCCCGCGACCTTCACCAGGTCATCAGTGGGAGGTCTTCCAAAGCTGAGTCTTCCGGTACATGGCCGCAACTTTAGAACCTTTCGTCCCCATCGACCATCTGTTCTGCGAGCAATGTTGCGATCTGTTCTGCCTGCCATTCTTCGGGCTATGTCGGTAACCCTGGTTAAGTAGCTTATAATATATAGCAAAGTTACTTTGAAGTTTATAACAAACCTTTTAATTCGTACTCATTATACATGTTTTTCGTAAAGTTTCGGATTTGCGGTCTCTCCATACATCTAGCTCAGTAATTAGCGAAGTTTCTCGAGTTGCGGCTGGACACAGTGGGATTAGTTTGTCGCTTGCCAGATATACGATACAAATGTAATATACTTGATTTTGCCCGCGACTCCGCCCGCGTGTATACTCTATGGTTCATTACAAACAAAACATACATACCTTTCCTCTTTATATATTTGTATAGATACCAAGCAGATTGTTCAACTTCAATATCTTTATTGTGGAACGTAATTTTGTACATAATACAGATCTTAAATAATATTAAATTGATGATCTAAGTCTCACCCTTAGGACATACAATAGTCTTAAAAGAATGTACATTGTTTTTACAAATTATTAAGATTTCACATAAAAACTAGAAAAGATGTTTATCTTTTCTAAAAGATAAACCCAAAAGAAACGAATTAAGATACACACCAGTTATCCCACTGGTGTGTATCTGAACGCATCTTGACTGAGGGAGACTATGTTGAAGCAGTGATTTGTCCTGAAATAAGTCTTTTATAGAGTAGTATTTTTAGGGAGACTTTTTTTTTCATTCCTCTAATTATTCAAACAGACCCCGGAATATTCGAATATGTGGTCTAACCTTCCTATTAAATATTATTAACAGCACCAACTAAAGTCTTTTGAACTTAGGTGCTTATTTATTTTTACGAGAATTGGTCGCTGAATGATAACTGTCATCATCCTAAGAACTTGTGACTTGAGGATGATTGATTGCATTACTTTACAGTTCAGTTAAGTTGCTTTTCTGATACTCGTAAAAGTCAAGTCTGATGAAACCTAGACCATTCCTTTAGAAATAATATTATACTTCGAGAAATAAAGTTAAGGCAGCAAACCATATTACAACTCGAACGCAATCTCGTTTTAAAATAACGTGTGTATTCCATTCACATTACATTTCTAAATGTAAAAGATAAGAATACTTTGCAATCTGAGTACCTTGGAAAGTAATATTATTCGTGATATGTCGCATTAAATGTTGGTCGTTGTTTTCGATACGACATTAGGTTTACAAGATTATAAAGCAAAGATGCAATGAAGCAATGTTTTGTAAAATACATGGATCGAATTGACTCTGGATTTTTCTGCCGAACTGCAGAAGTCTAAGATTTTCTCACTTTAAGTAAAATAGTGGGTATACTAGATCTAACGACAAGATTCGCAGACAAAAAATGAAAATTACACCACTGCCTGCATTAAATAATATGCTAAAGATTTTCATGGTTAAAATCAGAAAACATCATAGATATGGTTTAAAATAAAACAGATTGCTATGTGTCATGATATATATTATTGTCTCTCGTTAAGTTTACATATTATGTCTACTTTTATTCTGAAAGTAAGAACAAAATTTAGTAGATACTAACTTGAACGTAAAAAAACGCCTTCAAGTTGATATACTCTCTCGTGTTTGTACATTCTTTCCAACTCCAACGTGTGAGGATACTTCATCAAGTTATGTGGAGTACCGTCGAGTGCGGAAGGTCGGGCATACGGCGCCGCGTGAATTAATTATACACGTCCACAGTGCCAGCCTGGGGAACAGGAATAGTTCTTAAGTAGAAAAGCCTGGTAAACTTTCGAAAGCTGTTTCTTCATTAAAACAATTTTAACACATACAGCTTATGTAGAGGTTTTTAAAAAGGTACTGAGTTTATTGCGCCAGTCAGTCAGACGCGAATTCTGGCTGTGTAGAAGCTCCACACTGTTGTTATTTAAACCCAAAGCTCACATACAGGACATGTGGCAGACGTGACCAATTCCCACCCACTTCAAAATAGGATGAACTAGATAAATTAATCAGCATGGTCGTATTATCTATGATATGGTTCATGGCATACACGAACACAAGACGTAAACGGAAACAACTAATGTGTTCGGCCTTGTAATGATAGTTATGGGAATTATGGGAGAGGCCTTTTCCCAATAGTGGAATAATATATACTCTGCCAGTAATGGCTTGGTCTCTACGAATAACTGGGTGTTATTTCTGTGCAGTGCTCGCGGGAGAGACCACGGAGCTCTCGAGCCGCGCGTCGCTCGCAGAACCCTCGCCTACTAAGCTTCCAAGTACGTCTTCTAATAATAAATAAATAAAAAAACGCTACAATAAGATCTCGAAACAAAAAAATATTGTGAAGCTCTGTTAGAAGAAAACATTCTGATTATATATAGGTTTTTTAAATGAAATAATGTCAGCAGATTGATGAGATATCAACAGATACAAAAGTAATATATACATGTTACAAAATAAATAAATAAGCAAAAACTCAAACATACACACAAACACATTGGAAATTAACAAAAAATCAGATAAAAATCATACTCTTTATCATTTGTGCACTATTTCTATCATGATACAACACCAAATTTTTGTCAAGAGATCTTATTCTAGCGACCCATAGTTGTGTCACCCGTTCGCAATGCACGAATGTATGTCCAGTAACGCACATCCAGTCACTACCAAATCCTCTTACCGTTTCACCCGCGCAAATTGATCCAGCGAGCCGAAAAGTCCTCATAAAATTCAATTTCGACGTCACATTTTCGTGGCTCAAAAAATTACATCAGAGAATAAAATAGAAATTGATACAAAAGAGAGAGTGGGAAAAAAAACGTAACTGGTGTGTTTTCAATAGATGCAACACCCTCGCACAATGTAGATCCTATCACAGATATCCCATTTTCGATACAGTACGTTTCATGTATATTTAACTCCATTCCGCTGTCAATTCCTATCGAAAGTGATTTGGAAATGTTAACGTCTTTTACATTTGTTTTGTTTTAATGTGAAACCCGAGCATGTACTGTACAGTGATTGTTAGCATCGTAAGTTAATTATAATTATTGTGTGTTGATCTACATTGTCGTGTTCATTTCAGTGTTCAACAGCTTCATTTTCAGAGATGAGTTCAAAATTACTCATTAAAATTACATTTTTAAATTCCAGTTTACTTTGAGAAATTGAGCCTTCTGAACAGGGGCGTAGCAAGATGACCAACCGCCCTGGGACAAAAAAAATGGGACTTTTTTTTAAGTTTCAAATCATCAAATAACGGCTTTTGCTCTGGGTGGAGTGAGAGGGAGTGTAAGAATTTTACGAGTTGCCAAAATTAGTGTTGGAATCTATTTTATATTGATTTCGAACATGCCAGAATTTGTTAGAATTTTTTGCTAGTTCAATAAGAGGCAGGTGGCAGAATTTTGCGCTTGTTCAATAAGAAGTTTGTTAATTAGATTTGGTCTCACCCGAGCTTGGAGCAGATATATTTAGGCTTACCAGTATATCTGCTAAGTATCAAAAATCTACCATTGCCGTTTATCTACCACTGATTGCCAAAAAAGTTAATTGAAGTTCAATTAAGATAACCATCTATTCATAATCTATTGAAAAACCAGTGCTTTAGTCTAAAAAACCGTTTTAAAAGAAGAAAAACTATCTAATGATGTTTATAATCGAGTCTATACCGGGGTTGTAGCAGGAAAACTTTTAATGGGCTCACAGCTCGCAATGAAACGACTTGAAGCATGACCTGACCCCCTGGCACTTGGCAGGGGACTGACCGAAGAGAGAGAGTGTTTGCGACATTTACCACATGCCACGAACTCGCCGTACGCCATACTTGCCTCCACTACTTGTAACAAAGGCTACCTGTGTGTATAAAACATGGGATCGTAAAACGGGTTAGTAGTTTCAGTGAAAGGTTTTGTTCATTGTTTAGAGAAAAAGGAATGGGATTAAATTATTTAAAGGGTCTAAAATTTACCTGGCTTATTTTAAATGTACCTTTTCGTAATTATTTAATACTGGGAAATTATAGTCTATCTAAAAAGGAAAATGACTTGGGAATTTTATACAATATTTAATAATTTAAAAGAAGATTTATATTCGATACTTTTTATAAGTTTCTTCTATTAGTAAATAATAATTAAGATCTCTTAATCAATCTTGATTATTGAACCGGTGTTCTCTTCATCTTAATTACCTGAGATGGGCTCTAAATAAACACTTTTAATATTCTAAATATAAATTAGAGTAGTTATTTCCATAAATAATTTTTGTAATATTTTATCTTACAGAAGATAGTTTTATACACTCATACTAAATAATATGATAGATAATGTTATACATATATATACTAAAGTTACACGGCAAAAAAATACTGTAAAATAAAAACAACATTCTTTTAATTATTTTTATAAACTCACATAGCAAACTTTGAAATTAACTATAAATACATATAAACTAAACCTTACTACGTACATAAAACACAAATACATTCAGGCGTCGAAATACTCCTCCGCATCGCTGAGATCCGGAAATGGGACCAGAAGTAGAATTAGTTCAGGACACTAAGCGACGTCATCATTAAAAAAGAAAACCGGGACATAATCTGCAGCAGGTAGCCTACTTCGCGTCAACTTTACTCAAAGTGTTACAACAATGCCTCGTACGCGAACATTTAACAAAGAATATTGTCTGTTGCATCGCATCGCACGTCTGACGACACTTTAGGCTGATACAGAGTCGCGCGGAGACTATAGCGAGCGCGGGAGCGATGATGAGCGCGATGGGATGGCCACAGCTTTGATGCAGTTGGTAGAGTGAAAGCGTGTTTCCTCACGATAATACGTGGTAGATGCCCGCCATAGTCACTCTGCTATGGACGCCAATGATGGAGTACATACACCATGTGTCAGACCTCGATGCGTTCATCGACGTGGTCGAAACGTGTACCATGGATCCAGTAAATGATACTGGACCCCTACTGGTAGAATTTATAAAAAGCGTTTTCCTGATTAAAAAAAAAAGTCTATATGTAGGCATTTTCTTTATTTTAAAGTGTACAAATACGTTATGTAACAATTCTTGATCAAATGCCATTCACAACTGTATATCTGCTTACCATCAGGTGGGATCGCAGTCAAGCACTAGTATTAACCCCAAACCCAATGGCATTTTTAGTAGTGATTAATTTGCTTTTTTCGCCTGACCTCAGATGAGCAGATATCTCCTAGTTTTATTTCAATTGTGTTTTGATTAAAAAAAAACTTCATATAACAATTAGGAAACAGTATAAAATAAAAAAATATTTTATTTACAAAAACGCTAACACAATATTAAACCCATTATTAAACCATTGGGGAGTCCGGAATCATGATAAATTATATTTATTTAACAAATAGGTTTTAAAAAACACTTTTACACGTGAATTTAAACTCGGATCGGTGTTTCCTAGCTGACTACCCTGAGAAGAAACACCGAAACAAAACCAGGGGTCAAAGTCTCTTTTAAAATTCATACAGCAAACATGTAATTACCACAATAAATAAGAACCATGCAGAAAAGTGCCTTAGATGGACCTGTCCAGTCAGTGCAAGCAATTGTCAGTATTCGTGTAGCTTAACTCAGGACTACTAAGGAGCTCAACAAATGCATTGGATCCACGATACACACCTTTGAGCGTCGATGTCTAAGACACGGTAAGTGACAACACTCCCGCTCCTCACCCTGTCCAAGGCCTTACCCACCCAGTCGTGAACACGCCTTTGAATCCACGCTATTTCCTCCAGAATGCAGTTCTTACCTAGTGCCCCGAGCGGCGTCGCTAAAGACGGCTATTTCGGTACTAAATCTCTACAGGTTTTCAAACGTGAAGGTAAAAAGCTTTTCCGTTGGGGTGGTGCAGCTATTCTTTAACACGCTTAAGGGCTAAAATATGATGGAGCAAGGTTGACTCTTAGCGTACGTAACTTTTCTTCAAAAGTTTATTTTCACGAAACACTCAAGAATAAATTGGTCTAATGAATTATATTGTTTTGGTGATTACAATAATTAAACTACATATATTTTTTCTCTCATCCATTTTCTAACGTTATAATCATTATGGTCGTTAAAATAATTAAAAATTATATTGAAAAATCTCTCGGCAACCAACTAAACGTCAACAAAATATATATAAAAAAAGAATTCTTGAACGGAGTCTCAAAGATTTTTCCGAAACAATTTTTTATTTTGTGGCGTACCAACAAATTTACTACTTTCAGATTTTTGCCTATATCTGCGCAATAAGACCTTGCTTTATGCCTTTCAGGATTTTAGCTCAACGGGAAGTAATCTGTCTAATAAGTTAAACGACTTGGGTAATTATTAGGTTTTAATGAAATCTGATGTAGTCAACAGTGGTTCAATAACCAAGGTTGATTATGAGATAGAGATTATTGTTTACTAACAGAAGAAACTTATAACAAGTACCGAATATTTGTATTTTTTAAATGATTAAATATTATACAAAATTCTCAAATCGGTTGACTTATTAGACAGACTATACCCTATGAATTTAGATTCCCTTGCGTGTCTAAATATACGTTTCGGCGACTGTAAATTTTTTTCGATAACTATTAGAAGTTTGATTTTTTCACAGTATCAACTCGATACCCCACTTGTTCCCAAGATAAAGTCTTGACAGACAGACAGTAATATGGACAACACAGTGACCCTATAAGGATTTCATTTTTTCCATTTGAGGTACGGAACCCTGAAAATGACAAAGCAATGTCTCATTGTACCCGAAGTTTATCAATGTTATTCCACGCTCATTTGTAAATGAACAAAGCTTGCTTCCCTCGTACGTTATCGCGGTTTTTCAGGAACGTCGGGATTAACAAAGGGGACATTTTGGGGCCGCGACCCTTCAGCAATGTGGGCTGTCCGTGACGTGTTTATGAGACAAGGATCTAGCTGGCTACTTGTGACGATACAAATGTTGGACACAGAGTGGTAGTGTAGTCTAATTTATACGTGGGTGAAGACGCATCAGCGAGGCCTTTTTTATTTTATAAATTCAAAAACGAGACAGCGACTGTCGCAACCCAATGTTCAATCACATCGTCGCATACCATTGGGTGAAATAGTGGTCACGAACCTATCAATTTTAAAACCAATCTTTGTCTTCAGAGTCCTCGCACACGTGGGGCCCCTTTGGGTGAGAGGCCGTGGGCGAGGGCCCACTTCACCCACGCCTACCTACGCAACTGGTTGGACAAACAACACTCTTTTATGATAATTTTATGTAGGGCTGCGGAAATGTTTAGAAGAGATACCGTGACCCTGGGACACAAAAGGCAACTGAAGGAAAACGTGTGGGTTTTATTTAGTAAAAGTCTGACTCGCCCTCTCGCTTCACTTAGAGAAAATAAATGCCCGCTTTCAAAAATATTCAAAATTTCCAGGCTTCGGCCGCGTACATAGAATATTAAAAAAGAAATATTATTTCAGACTAAAATAATGTCCATATAATGTTAGTAACAGGGGTCTTAAAATCTATGTTAGTATTGTTAGTAATAAAGGGTCTTAAAAACTATATCAGTATTAAAGCATTCATGGTTACATTAAATTCAATAAAATAATAACAATATCAATTACAGCAATTTTATAAATTAAAATAAAATAAGACAAAACACAAACAGAAACAAGAAAAAGCGTCATCTTATATGCATCCTATAGCCTATGTCACTCAGGAATAAAGAAGCTTTCTATATTAGGTGAAACATTTTCAGCAATCGGAGCAGTACTTTTAGAGATTACCTCCTACAAACAAAAAAAGAGACTTTACCTCTTTATATAAATAAATAAAATAAAATAAAATACATTTATTTCGGACTAAAAAAATAATGTCCATAGTTATAAAAGTCTTAAAATCTATGTTAGTCTTGTTAGTAACAATGGTCTTAAAACTATGTTAGTATTATTTTTTTTACATTCGTGATTACAAAAATTCATATTAATGTCAACAATGTCAAAAATTTCAATGTCAATAAAATAAAACGAAACACAAACAAAAAATAAAACAAAGCGTCACCTTACATGCAGTTGGATAAGCCTCCCCAGCACTGCAGACTCTGGCCTTTCCGATATCATCTTTATCTTTATCTTATAACATTAGTGTAGAAAACTAGTATTTTCCTCGGTTTTCCTCCCGTGGCTTATCTTACAGCAGTCGTGCATTGTCCGGAATAGAAAATAGCCTTCAGACATCACTCAGCGCCAGTGTAGCCTGCGCTCGGGGATAGAATTTTCGTATCGCAGTACTTACAGAGATTACCTTCTACAAAGAGGTTTTGGTAATATCAGTTCAGATTTTGTCACTATTCGGTAAAGGAAAACCAAAAATTCGAAGACGTCACATCTCAGCAGGGTCGAAGCCTACTGGGGCCAGGCTCTAGTTCCGAAAGGAAGGCTCGGCGCCGGTATGAAAGGCAAGAAGGATTGGGGTGGGTTTTTTAGTCGGTAAGACTCTAACACTATCTCCCGCTCCGCCCAAGTGCGGGGATGTAACTTGGATAAAAAAAAAGATGTCACATCTAGCAATCTGCACTGGGTAAGCGTGGTGGATTACGGCCCATTCCGTCTCTTAGAGAGGAAGCCTGAATCCCAGCAGTGGGATATAAGACGAAAAAATATGGTTACTTAAGTATGCTATGCATAAACTTGTGTTTAATTAAGAGGAAAAAATCTCGAAATACCTCTTAAATACTGCAAAACCAGCTAGATAAACATTCTCGTAGCAAATTTGCTACGAAAGCGTAGCAGGCGTAGCCGTGCGAAGCAGCGCCATTGTCGGTAGTACGTCCTTGAAACGTGAGGTGTCAAAGTTCAAAATATACTAATTTATTTCTTTAAATGTTATCTATACATATAATAAAATCGTAGGAAAGTCAAAACTGTACATTGAATAATTTTTTAAAATAATACTTGGGGCGTGATCTACAATCGATACCGAAGCCAAAAATATAGTTTTTAGAATTTTTGTCTGTTTGTCTGTTTGTCTGTTTGTCTGTATGTATGTCCGGGATAAACTCAAAAAGTACTGCATGGATTTACTTCAAATTTTGCATGAATATTACTGAGAGGTCGGGTCAACATATAGGCTACATATTATCACGCTATCACCTACGGGGGAGGAGCTGTGAATCTTTATTTTTCTTACGCATTCTGTGACAGCGTGTAATATAAGGACGCATATTTAAATGTTGTTTTTGAGTAAGTCATGCTATTATCTAGCTTTACACTATAAAAACTACGCCATTAAAGTAACTTGGGCAGAGAAACATAATTTAATGAATGTTAGTAGTATAAACACAATATTTTAAAGCAGCGCCATCTATGAGATTTCATAAAAATCAAATCAAGTTATATGTTAACAGTTTTTGGAAATTATTCATTTAAATTTGATCATGTTGGCGAGGTTAGTAGTTAGTTATTCTTAAAATTCATAGATGGTAATGTGCATTTGCTTCATATTATAGTTCGTTTTAACAAATTCAAGTTCCAAAAAAACCCTAAAAATCTTGTGCAGAGTTCACTGAGTTCAGGAAGACAATTTAAAAAAAAATGCGGTGTTAGGTATTACATGGTAGCATTTCTCAGACTCTGTGAAGTCGACCAGTTTGCGAAATCTCTTACGTATGACGAGGTGTCTTCATATTACACGTACAACAAGCAAAGGGGTGTATTCAACCGACATCGACGAGGAGGTGCTGTGAAAGGTCGGTAAGTCCCCTCTTTGAGGCGTGGCTGGAAAGACCTCACGGCGTCCTTACCTTCCGCATGACGCAGGTACTCACCGGACATGGTTCGTTCGGGAGATTCCTGCACTCGATTCATGCGGAAGTGACGCCCGGGTGTCGCCACTGTGCGGAACGCCCAGAGGACATGGTGGAGCACACAGTCGAGGTGTGCCCTGCTTGGGCAGAGCATCACCGTGCCCTCGTGGGGGCGATCGGCGGCGGAGACCTCTCGCGCCGGGCCTTGGTTGAGGCCATGGTCCGGAGCGAGGAGGAGTGGCAGGTGGTCGCCGACTTTTGCGAAGCAGTAATGCTCGCAAAGGAGGAGGCTGAACGCATCAGGCAACGGCGTTATCGCCGCCGCCGTCGCCGGGATTCTGATCCCGATTTCCGGCCAACGTAGATGCAGGCTTGCGGACAGTGAGCAATGGGTAGCTCGCTGTACGGCCGTCCGGTAACTGTCCGGACCAAGCCCAAGTCGTCGACGGCGCGCACTGTTCCCGCGCGCCTCAAGGAGTTGTCAGCAACAGCAGGGACCCAGCCGGGTCGAAGCCTACTGGGGCCAGGGTTATCCGAAAGGGCGCTCGAGCCCCGGTATGAAGGCTAGAAGGAACGGGGTGGGTCTTTTAGTCAGTAAGAGTCTGACACTATCTCCCGCTCCACCCAAGGGCGGGGGATGTCAACGCTTGATTTTTCCCACCATAAAAAAAAAAGGTGCTGTGAAAGGTTTCCGGGAATTTTCAAGGACACCGCATTGGGTAGGGTTTATACCGTGCACCCGAATAGTGGCGAATGCTATTTTCTGCGGTTGTTACATCACATTGTCTCAGGCCCAACGTCTTTCGCCTTTCTGAGGACATTTGATGGCGTGGAGTATCCCACTTACCGCGCAGCCTTTTGCCTAATTGGGATGACACCCTCGCGGAGGCAAGCGTCAGTGACAGTCCCAGTCACATGCGTCATCTGCTTGCCGTCATCTTGGTGTTTTGTGGAGTCGTGAACCCGGTAGCTTTGTGGGAGAAGTATCGCCATCATCTGTCTGAAGATTTTCTACGAGCTTTGAGGCGTGCTACTAGAGACGAAGTCGAAGTAACTGATGAACGCGTGCTGAACACCTGTCTCAGTTCACTTCAAGATGTGGTAATTTCTATCGGCGGCAATCCTCTGATCGAATATGGGTTACCAGCTCTCCAATCATCACCACATCAAGACCGTGGAAATCGGGAGTATAACGCTGAGACAAATTATGATTCAGGCAAAATGAACACCATACGAAATTACCATGTCGCTTTGTTCTCTTGAGAGCAAAAACAAATTTATGACACCGTCCTTGAAAGCGTTGGGCAAATCCAGGGTAAAATGTTTTTCTTGGATGCTCCTGGTGGAACAGGAAAAACATTTGTTACCAGTGGCATACTTGCAGAGATCAGGAGCCAAGGCAAAATTGCTATTGTTGTAGCGTCGTCGGGAATCGCTGCCACACTGCTTCCGCTCTGCTTCCATCGATTTAGAGAGCGCCAAAACGCCTGTTTGTGGTGTGTCACGTAACAGCGATAAGGGACACGTGCTCAAGGATTGCTCTCTGATGATGAGTGTCTGTTGTGGCAAATAGGAAGGCAGTTGAGGTCGTGGACAGAACCCTGCAGGACATCCGCAGGAACTAACATTTGATGGATGGTGTCACAGTTCTATTCAGTGGCGATTTCCGGCAAACACTTCCCGAGGTGACGCGGGGATCGAGGGCTGACGATACCATCAAGCTGAAGGTCGGTGTCCCGATTATGCTTCGAAGTTGTGACGGGACCCGCCTTAAAGTCATCTCGCTTCACACAGACACACCATTGAGGCGGAAATTCTTACGGGTTGTGGCGTCAGCGAGGCAGTATTTATACCACGCTTTCCCCTTATACCCCATAACTTCCCGTTCCAGTTCAAGCGCGTGTGTGTTTGATTCGCGATGACCATCAATAAGTCGCAGGGGCAGACACTTAGGGTCGGCCTCAGGACGAGTTGCTTTCCACACGGGCAACTGTACGACGCTTGCTCCCGCGCCACCAGTCCTGACTGTCTTTACATTTTGGCTCCTGGCAGTATAACTACCAAAATAGTTTATAGGGAAAGTCTTGTAAGGTATGTTACCTTTATACGTATTCCTGTCCTGGAATGTATTCCTGCATTATTTTCTCTATTTCCTTCAGTCACATCTTATGACTGAACTCAGCAGGATTCCTATATAACTTTCTTCACTAGCTTCGTTTGCGAAAAATACGTATATTATAATGCTATTTTAAAAGTTGATTATTTATAATGCTATAGCGACACTGGCACCTTAGGTATTTTTAGTGCTGTAGAGGCTTCACGCAGACGACGTCGCGGGCAGCAGCTAGTATGAAATAAAATTGATTGTGACTGAGTTATGGATGTCAAATGTGGATGACTGAGAAAAGGTTTTCCGGCCAAAACGGAAGCTGATTTGGGATCAGTAGAGAGAGGTTTGGCATATGCAGAAAATTTACAACTGTATAACTATCACGGTCCATAAGATACACAGCCTAGTTATAGACAGACGGACAGCGGAGTCTTAGTAATAGGATCCCTTTTGTCACGGAACCCTAAAAAATTAAATATAAAAAAATCTGCCGCACTAACCACTCTGATTAGACAGATTTTTGCACACAAAGTGTGAAATAGTGAGGGGACACATATTTCATCCCCCTATGCAATATGCGGTAAGGCTAGCGAGCCGAGGGTCATCGTGCATCGTCGTCTGATTGCATCTTTCGCGGAGAACTGCAATGGATTTTTAGAGAGGAAAGAAAATATGCGAAAAGTTTTAGGAATTCTAGGAAAAGGACGGAACTAACTTCCAAGTACTGATAGGTTGGAGAAATGAGAAAAGTATGATGAAGTTAATTAAATCGCAAATTAGAAAACAATTGTCTACCAACTAAACAATAAAACGAAACCAATCTATATATACATATAATAAAATCGTAGGAAAGTCAAAACTGTACATTGAATATTTTTTTAAAAGAATACTTGGGGCGTGATCTACAATCGATACCGAAGCCAAAAATATAGTTTTTAGAATTTTTGTCTGTTTGTCTGTTTGTCTGTATGTATGTCCGGGATAAACTCAAAAAGTACTGCATGGATTTACTTCAAATTTTGCATGAATGTTACTAAGAGGTCGGGTCAACACATAGGCTACATATTATCACGCTATCACCTACGGGGGAGGAGCTGTGAGTCTTTATTTTTCTTACGCATTCTGTGACAGCGTATAATATAAGGACGCATATTTAAATGTTGTTTATGAGTAAGTCATGCTATTATCTAGCTTTACACTATAAAAACTACGCCATTAAAGTAACTTGGGCAGAGAAACATAATTTAATGAATATTAGTAGTATAAACACAATTTTAAAACAGCGCCATCTATGAGATTCCATAAAAATCAAATCAAATTATATGTTATCAGTTTTTGGAAATTATTCATTTAAATTTGATCATGTTAGCGTGGTTAGTAGTTAGTTATTCTTAAAATTCATAGATGGTAATGTGCATTTTCTTCATATTATAGTTCGTTTTGACAAATTCAAATTCCATCAAAACTCCAAAAAACCTTGAGCAAAGTTGAGGAAGATAATTTAAAAAAAATGCGGTGTTAGGTATTACATGGTGGCATTTCTCAGACTCTGTGAAGTCGCTCTGTTTGCGAAATCCCTTACGTATGACGAGGTGCCTTCATATTACACGTACGACAAGCAAAGGGGTGTATTCAACCGACATCCACGAGGAGGTACTGTGAAAGGTTTCCGGGAATTTTCAAGGACACTGCATTGGATAGGGTTTATACCGTGCACCCGAATAGTGGCGAATGCTATTTTTGCGGTTGTTACATCACACTGTCTCAGGCCCAACGTCTTTCGCCTTTTTGAGAACATTTGATCGCGTGGAGTATCCCACTTACCGCGCAGCCTTTTGCCTAATTGGGATAACACCCTCGCGGAGGCAAGCGTCAGTGACAGTCCCAGTCACATGCGTCATCTGCTTGCCGTCATCTTGGTGTTTTGTGGAGTCGCGAACCCGGTAGCTTTGTGGGAGATGTATCGCCATCATCTGTCTGAAGATTTTCTACGAGCTTTGAGGCGTGCTACTAGAGACGAAGTCGAAGTAACTGATGAACGCGTGCTGAACACCTGTCTCAGTTCACTTCAAGATGTGGTCATTTCTATCGGCGGCAATCCACTGATCGAATATGGGTTACCAGCTCTCCAATCATCACCACATCAAGACCGTGGAAATCGGGAGTATAACGCTGAGACAAATTACGATCCGGGCGAAACCACCACCATACGAAATTACCATGTCACTTTGTTCTCTTGAGAGCAAAAACGAATTTATGACACCGTCCTTGAAAGCGTTGGGCAAAACCAGGGTAAAATGTTTTTCTTGGATGCTTCTGGTGGAACAGGAAAAACGTTTGTTACCACTGGCATACTTGCAGAGGTCAGGAGGCAAGACAAAATTGCTATTGCTGTAGCGTCGTCGGGAATCGCTGCCACACTGCTTCCGGAAGGCAAGATAGCACATGCCATGTTAAAAATTCCCATCGATTTAGAGAGCGCCAAAACGCCTGTTTGTGGTGTGTCACGTAACAGCGATAAGGGACACGTGCTCAAGGATTGCTCTCTGATGATGAGTGTACGATGGCCAATAGGAAGGCAGTTGAGGTCGTGGACAGAACCCTGCAGGACATCTGCAGGAACTAACATTTGATGGATGGTGTCACAGTTCTGTTCAGTGGCGATTTCCGGCAAACACTTCCCGAAGTGACGCGGGGATCGAGGGCTGATGAGGTGAAAGTTTCGTCGAAACGATCTTCGTTGTGGTCACGAGTTCGTACACTGCGCTTGACCATTAATATGAGAGCTCGGCTCGGCGGCAATGCACGTGCTCAAGAATTCTCTGATGTCCTTCTAAGTCTTGGCGAAGGCACTCTACCAGAAGAGAGAGGTGGACAGGTGGTGCTTCCAGAGTCTCTCGGTAGAGTGGTATCTAGCTTAGAAAAACTCATTCACTGTGTGTACGGGGACATCAGTCGTATACCGCACCAGCAGAATTCTTGGGTGTGTGGCCATTTTGACGCCCAAAAATGATCAGGCTGCAGCAGTTAACGAATGCATTCTCTCGGAAATTGTGAAGAATGAAGTTGTCTTTTTGATCTTTATTTTTGCAAGTAGGTTTATAAAAAACACCTCGATAAACACTGTTGTCGAGCAAGATGATGCCACACGTTATTCCGTGGAATTTCTGATTTCCCTGTCAGCAAGTAGACTTCCGGCGCATACCATCAAGCTGAAGGTCGGTGTCCCGATTATGCTTCGAAGTTGTGACGGGACCCGCCTTAAAGTCATCTCGCTCCACACAGACACACCATTGAGGCGCAAATTCTTACGGGTTGTAGCGTCAGCGAGGCAGTATTTATACCACGCATTCCCCTCATACCCCATAACTTCCCGTTCCAGTTCAAGCGCGTACAGTTCCCCGTGTGTGTTTGCTTCGCGATGACCATCAATAAGTCGCAGGGGCAGACACTGAGGGCAGCGGGTGTCGACCTCAGGACGAGTTGCTTCTCACTCGGGCAACTGTACGTCGCTTGCTCCCGCGCTACCAGTCCTGACTCTCTTTACATTTTGGCTCCTGGCAGTATAACTACCAACGTAGTTTATAGGGAAGTCTTGTAAAGTATGATGCCTTTATACGTATTTTTACTCTTTTATGTCCTGGAATGTATTCCTGCATTATTTTCTTTATTTCCTTCAGTCACATCTTATGACTGAACTCAGCAGGATTTCCATATAACTCTCTTCACTAGCTTCGTTTGCGAAAAAAACGTATATTATAATGCTATTTTAAAAGTTGCTTATTTATAATGCTATAGCGACACTGGCACCTTAGGTATTTTTAGTGTTGTAGAGGCTTCACGCAGACGACGTCGCGGGCAGCAGCTAGTACTAAAATAAATTAACTATTTTTATAATATGAAAGTGTTAAAAACTGGCCAAGTGCGAGTCGGACTCGCGGACGAACGGTTCTGTACACAGAACACAGGAATCATACAGTCTGTACCATATATTTATCTATAAAAAAAGTTTGTTGTATATGGACCCCCTTCCCGTCACTACAGGGTGCTAACTAAAAATCAGCGCTAGGTGTCTAACGCCCAGCAAATGCTGACGTGGTCACCCTTCCGGTGCGGGCACGCTCGGCACTTTGTACTTTTGTTCTTGTTTACTTTGTGTATATAAAGGTTGTGCCGTGTTTGTACCGAATAAAAGTATTTCTATTCTATTCTGTTCTATTCTAAATATTTATTTTATTCCGTTTTTTAGTCTTTGTTGTTATGGCATCGCGGCTACAGAAATACATCATAAATGAGAATGGGCAAAAATGTATGAAACCTGGGACCACCCTCCAATAGTAATGAGATATATAGGATAGATCGTTGGATAGGTCTTTTCAATTGGAACAACAATTGTTAAAACAACTTTGTTGTAACAACTGTCCATTCAGAGTTATAGGACTTACAAGTTCAGATTTAAAGATAGAAATATTAAAATATTTTTGAGGGAAAAATTATAACACCGTTAATAATTCATTAATTATTATTTGTTTTTTTTTAATATTCAATAAAAAAATACGTTTAAAAATATAAAAAAATTGTAGCCCACCCGTATCGGGAACAGGGTCCAAGCTACCGGTCACCAATCAGAGCTCTAGAGAAAGGAACCTCCTTCAAATCAAGCCCTTGATCCAATCGCCTAACGAGAGCCTCCTAAGGTGTTGGTCGAGGATCTTGGCTATTAGGCCATTAGCTGAAACAACTATCGGTACAATGATCGCTGAATCCACTTCCCACATATCGACAACCTCGCGAGCCAAGTCAATAAGTATATACTTAATCTTGATTGGTTTATCTTTCTCTGCTTTCACA
This sequence comes from Mythimna albipuncta, assembly GCA_929112965.1. Lineage (NCBI taxonomy): Eukaryota > Metazoa > Arthropoda > Insecta > Lepidoptera > Noctuidae > Mythimna > Mythimna albipuncta. The sequence goes on from OV815969.1 coordinate 19,924,236, forward strand.
AAGTTCTCATCATGCGGAACGGATATGTCAACAATCATTGCACGCCTCTCGCTTCGGTCCACCACCACTATATCAGGCTTATTGACCACAATAGTCCTGCCAGTGACGATGGGCCGATCCGAGTACAAAGTGATATGACCATTATCAAGAACTGGGTCGGGCTCATACCTATAGTAAGGCACTTCCGATTCTACAAGAGAGGATTTCACAGCAAGTTGCTGATGGATAATCCTGGCTACAAGGTTGTGCCTATGTAAGTACTCTTCGTTAGCTGGACGAGAACAACGAGAGATAATGCGACGGATTGATTCTCTCGGACGGTTACATTCCCGACAGATGTCAACCGTTAATTATTTATTATTACGTCATTCATTTACACACATCGACGTGTTCTATGGGTTATCTATAATCACATCATTCAAGAACATTGCTGGTGCACTAAATCCTTCCTGAACTGCATACCCTAAATACCATAATTATTATTGATATAATGTGTGCACATGTGCCTATTGTTCGCCGTCCCGATAAGCATTTACAATAATGTTGTACAATGTTGTTGTCTTCATTTTGATAATTATTTATTAAAATATAACAATAATACGTTCTTTGTCTCACATGACGTGATTGAATGCGTCCACGCAAAAGCCACACATTTCCCTGAATACCGTAATCAGGCAGATCATCTAACCGATTTTCTCTATATGTTTCTATAACATATAAACCATTTTGAAGATGCTCGCTGCAATAGCTTCGCGCCAGTTTTAACTGATATGTACCCAAGGCTAGTACAATTATTTGGTCTTCAGTGATCCTTGGGAAGTTTTCTATTTGATTAGCTTCCAGCCGTAGAAAATCTGCCCTCCGGTTATTCAGGTGTTTTCTTTCTTAATAACTATACAGCAGATTTGGTGTGTCAACTTTGCGTCTTATGGGTACGTGGAAGTGGTTTATAATAGCTGCAGCAATTTTGAAATCTCCAAACATGTGAGGTAGCGCTCTATTGAAATATTTTTGCCACAACAGCCTAAAATCGCGTTTAAATCGACCGTTTACGACTTCCACTACCCATCGGCACATTGTCACAACTCGTGCTTCATTTGCCTGTTCTGTAGTAAGCTGTGTCTCTCGATGATCTTTAGTTGGTGGCACATAGTATTCATAACCGCAAGCTTCTATATACTCCAACCCATCCCTAAAGCCACGGTCCAAGATAAATGCATCATTTTCTTGAAGTAAAAAATGTAAAGGGTTTTCTTCGTCAGTCATTATATCTCGAATGATTTGCGCGTCAGTTTTTGTGGCGGCGAACGGCCCTAAAACGTCAATAATATACCGCATGACGAGAACCTTGTGAAAGCCAAGAAAGATAAACAAATCAAGTTCAAGTATATACTTATTGACTTGGCTCGCGAGATTGTCTCGACATGTGGGAAGTGGATTCAGCGATCATTGTACCGATAGTTGTTTCAGGCAATGGCCTAATACCTAAGAGCATCGACCAATGATTTAGGAGGCTCTCGTTTGACGATTGGATCAAGGGCTTGATTCAGAAAGCAGTATTGCTGGACACGGCTCGTATAGTCATGATTTTCCTTTCTCTAGAGCCCTGACCGCCGTTTTTTTTATTGAATATTAAAAAAAAAACAATAATTAATGAACTATTAACGGTGTTATTATTTTTCCCTCAAAATATTTTAATATTTCTATCTTTAAATCTGAACTTCTAAGTCCTATAACTCTGAATGGACAGTTGTTACAACAAAGTTGTCATAACAATTGCTGTTCCATTTAAAAAGACCTATCCAATGATATATATCTCATTGCTATTGGAGGGTGGTCCCAATGTGCCCATTCTCATTTGTGAAATTTCAGTAGTCTGTCACAGTTCATAATGTTTGGCGGCTGATGGACAGACAGACTGATGGACAGCGGTATCTTGGAAGTGTGAAAGGATTAACGTACTTTAGTATTAATGGCAATTGCTGTACTAAATAATAATAATAAATAAATCTTAGAAATAGGGTCCCATTTTACCCTTTGTTTACGGAACCCTAAAAAAAAGGAATAAAAAATTGTTAACATTAATCTCATTAGTCAAAAAACAAGTTTTTAATGAAAATCTTTTTTTCATAACAGGCTTTTATAGCACAGTATACCTGTATAATTAATACTCGTCAAGACGAATCATACGGGTCCAAACTCGATGGGGTTGTGTCGTTTAACTACCGAGTTCCTACGGTCACCTACCGGTTCCATCATCAGATCAGCTCCAAGTCATAATAATTTTGTATTGTCATCTGATTTACACTTGCATGCAAAATTTCATGCAATCGGTAACCGGGAAATGTATCAAATTTAATTTGTAAGATTTGATGACAGACAAACATCGGGACAGGTGAAACTAAATAAAAGCTTATAAAAACAGCTCCCGTCACACCCTCTTAGGGGTTGAGTTTCGTAAAACACATCCCTTATTTCTTGTATAATTCATAAGAGAAGTTGGTATGTGTGATAAATTTTAACTTTTTAAGGCTGGGCGTTGATGCGTCGATGAGCCAGGACTTTTCTCTTATGCATATAAATTTACCATGGCATAGACTTAGAGGTTTTCCTGTACTCTATAAAAAAAAATATTTCAACATCTTAGACTCTTTCGTTTTCACTCAGGAATAAAGCAGCTATCTATTGATGAAAAAAAATTCGCAATTTGATCAGTACTTTCAGAGCAAACAAAAAAAAAACAAACTTTACCACTTAATACTAAGTGGTAAGGTTGCTGGAATCCGATAGATGCGAGACGCAAGATCGTTCATTGTGGCGACACTTGGGGGAGGCCTATGTCCAACAGTGGACGTCTATTAGCTGAAACGATGATGATGATGAATATTAAGTGTAGATAACAAAAGAAAAATCTTCAAGGGTTTCTTTCTCCACAGAGTGCGACCGCACATTCGTGAGTCGCGGCGGCGCGAGCAACGGCAGCTTCGAGGCGCCCGAGCTGGTGAACCCGAACAACCAGACGCGCCAGTGCCTGTACACCTTCCTCGCGGCGCCGGGCCAGCGCGTGCAGGTCCAGTTCGACACCTTCGACCTGCGGGGCAAGCCGCCAGAGTACGTCACACTTTCTAACCATAACCGCCAGTTTAACTTTTACTTAATACACAACATGTTTTTGTATGTATATGCAAAACCCAAAATACGTTAGTATTTTTATGTATAATAACTGTATCATGAAAAATAACACAGTTGAAATAGGTTTAAAAAAACACTTTTACACGTCAAATTTCCTTTTTCGTCAGTTTAAACTACACGAGGCCAGTGTTTCCTAATTGACTACCTTGAGAAGAAATACCGAAACAAACTCAGGTTGTTGATTTAACCACACACACAAAATATGTAATGGTCAAATCACATGAGAACTTTCTCTTTTGAAGAAAGGTCTTTTGAAGAAAAAACCATACTATGAGTACACCTGATCAGTCAGCTTTAAGCTTGTTATGTTACCTGGTTCTTCGCACAAATGCATGGTCACCGGGCCATCCAGGTGACTAAGGGGTTTTGTTTTTCTCCCGCACCCAGCTGTGCTCTGGCCTCCAAAGCCCGCTATGACTTTGTTGTTTCTTTCCAGGGACCGGCACTGTACTTCTTAACACAGGTTATAATATTTTTCAACTGAGAATGCAGCACACTCATCCACTAATTTATTGTAGTCTTTGTACATTGTAAATAACAAATAAAAACAAATATTAAAAAGAAAGGTTTACTTTTCTAAACAACAAATTAAAGTCAAAACATTGAAAGAACAAGAAACGACTGTGTTCAACGTTTCCAGTAAAATCATTAAACTACAGTACCTCCTCGAATCAATTTATAACTTTACTTTGGAACAGAAGTTCTGAACTTCGAGTATTTCCAATCAGCAACTTCAACAAAGTAAATCAAATAAACCGCGTTTCTCATATGTGCAGAAGTACAGGCAACAAAACAGATTAGTATCCAGGCACATAACTACAACTCCTTTAGAAATACGTCCGCGTCGTGTCGTGTGTAATTTTTGGCATTGTTCTTTTGTTGATTATTCAATGGTGCCTAGATATTCATTTCTCTTCTCTGTATACAACATTATTTTTAGTATATGTGAAACCTGAATATACTTTGTTAAGAATCAGTTACTGAATCGATTCTAATAATTTTTACACCATGTTGTTTTTTTTTCAAACATATTTGAAAAAGGTCTCAAATTGGACACCACTGGCATTAAGCACAACTCAGGTCAGGGCAGGTCATAGCAGGCATTAGATGCTGGAGTAAAACAGCCCCTCAGTCGACCGGCTACCACGGTTGTATACATTTGTGCGGCCAACCAGATGACATAATAAGCTTATAACTTCGTGATTTTTTATCGTACAGTTATGAAATGCTGTACACAGATTCTTTATATAAAAATACTAGATACGTGTTTTGGGTTTCGCATATACTAAAACTAATGTATAAGCAGTTTTGAATTGTCAAGGAATCGATCAGTTAGAGCTAACAGCCACACGAGTGGCATTGTGTTAGCAACGGCAGAGGCAACTGCATGCAGCCGACAGTCAGCACGCACCAACGACACGGGGCAGCGGCATCCGTCGACACGTCGGCGACAGCTGTCAACACGTCATCGGCGGCCGTCAACATTCCAACTTTGAAGTTTAGCGGCAGCCGTCGTGTGTGTCGATTGACGGTTGCAGCAACCTCTGCCGCAGATAACATGCCGTCTGTGTCTACATATGAGGTCTTAAGACCTTCACTGCGGAACAGGCCTATTTCGGTCGGCCGCGATATTTTTTTTAGGTTATAGTATTTTAATCTACCCTGATGCTGGTGGATCGAGAAGGATCTACCACGCACTGGCTGGAATATCATTGGAGGCGCATTTCGACCCACAGTCGCACCAGGAGAAGGTTTATGATTTTACTTTCCACAGCCAAGGTGTTAATCAGAAAGTTATAGTCATTTACCCGATCCAAAACATAGATCTCTATGAAGAAGAACATGCCAGAAATTACATTTCGGCATACACCCAGCAGTAGTAATACATGGCAGGTTGTCAATTATTTACATTGGGCAGCTTTCCACGGCTAGAGGACCAAACTCTTTTACTGTCTGTACGAACATAGCACCTTCCTGTACCATATATTATAACTTATTCGACCTTATCGCTCACTAATTTGTGGTTTTCCAGTGGTGCCGCAGTGGGAGAGATACCAGCGTGAGTATACCTATCCCTTTCACCCTTCCCTCATTATCTGAGACGGAAACATGTTTTCTACCAATGCCATTATTTATGTGCATAAGCATATACTTAGGAATTAGGTCAAACTTTCCCGGGAGGGGGAGCCTTGACTGGATAAAGTTCGCTTGATGTATTCCGCTAAACTCGAAATATTCGTTTTGTTGATGACTTTGTGATGTAATATAAAGTTTAATATTAAACTCGTTAAAAAATAAAAAGGACGATTTTGACATTTGAGAAAAGCCCTAAAATGTGACTTGGAATGAAACTGATAGACCAATAAATAATGAGGTCAAGTGTAGTAGGAGCTATTTTAGCTATTGTAGTAGTAGCTACACTACATTGGACAAGCCACTAGGTAGTCAAAATACAGTACAATTCACGAATGAAGGCGGCCGTGAATTTTGCGCAGTAAGCTGCGCAGTAACGTGTTTCAGGAACCAAATGGCGACGTGCGTGTGCGAGAAGAGTGTAGTATGCGCGAACGTTCGCAAAGGCTAACTTCACGGCCGCCATCATTCGTGAATTGTACTGTACAAATGTCAAATAGGGCCTTTTATTATTTGACAATTTTAACGTTACTGACGAGTATTAAATGCAATCAGATAGATTTTTTTTAAACGTTCGACGTTACGTACAAATAATAGTTGACAAGTAATATTAGCTCATTGATTAATTGAAGCAAATGAATCATATAATACAAGTAAAATTGTGGCTAGCTCAGGGCAGTATTTAAACATCAACGCTTCACCGTGGCCGCCACCAATATTTATAGATTCGGAAGTAACCGTCTCGAAACTCGTGTAGCGCAATATTTATATGGTATTAGGTTTAAATCCACTTGATAAAATTTAAGTGTAATACCACCGCTACTTGAGACACCCAAAATGTGAATGTAAATAAGAACTACAAATCGACAGTTAATATATTCGGTATATTCTGCAATTACTGTTTTCTTTATCATTCACTCCATTCGCCAAACCTGCAACATCCCGAAATTATCCATCGGACAGTTGCCCAGATGAAACATGGCCCCTGTCTTGTCGGCAGGTTTTCCCTTTTCAATGGAGATTTGTGGGACATTACACTCTGATCCACTTGCTCCAAAAACCATTTCAAGGTAAAGCCTTTCCAAAGTCATGCCATATTCATTGCTATTCTCATCCGATCTTCTTAACCGCTTGTTCAAACCATCACATCATTACTTAAGCAGTCAAAATCCGTGATGCAGATGCAACCACGAGTCAATGGACATCTACTCGGAGATGGCGTCCCTGGAGACGGGCGAGCTGGTCAACTCGGCGTTCGGCGGAAGGTACTGCGGGCCCATCCCGCCGCGCCGCCGCGTGTCGCTGCACCGCGCCGTGGCGCTCTCCTTCTTCACCGACAAGATGTACACGCCGCCCACGCTCTTCTCAGGAACCTACCAGTTCATCAATGCAAGTGAGTAGATGTAGCTTACACGTAAAAATCCACTAATGTATTTATTACATAGCATTAGTAAGATGGGCAGGGCACATTGCTCGCAGAACAGATGGCCGTTGGAGCCGAAAAGTTCTGGACTGGCGACCGCGTACTGGAAGACGCAGCATTGAAAGGCTTACAAGGTGTACTGACGACCTGGTGAAGGTAGCGGGAATCCGATGGATGCGGGACGCACATGATCGTTCATTGTGGCGACGCTTGGGGGAGGCCTATGTCCAACAGTGGACGTCTATCGGCTGAAATGATGATGATGATGATGATGATGATTAGTAGTATGACAGTGGGACGAAAATATGCATCTTGAAGGAGAGAGAAAAGGATATGTAGCTACATTGTATGAATTCGACAGCTGTCACACGCACCATGCTATTGTAATTGTCGTGTAACTTTTTTCATGAATTTACTCTCGTATTCTTTATTACACAGGAACCGGGTAATTTTCAAAGATGAAAAGTATTAGGTATGTCACGGTCAGCAATAGGGTTCTTTATATATTTGTATCCGAACGAATGCTTCTAGATGATAAAATAATAATAATAATTAAACTATCAATCAAACTAAGAACCAAATTAACAATCTAATTGTATTTATTTATTTGGTCAGCCAACAACTGCTTATACAATACATTGACATGGGATATACTACTTTGGAACTTCATAGGCTAATCTAACTCATTTGCAAATTAACTATTTAACTAAGAATCAAAGTAATAAATTTTGTTTTTATAATATAAACAAGGTACATTAGGATATACATGTAAATAAAATAATGCGAAACAAGATTTTAATGAAAACCATTTTTTCATAGCAAGCTTTTATAGCTCGATATACCTATATAATTAATGCTCGTCAAGAGGAATCATACGAACCAAAACTCGATGGGGTTGTGTTGTTTAACTACCAAGTCCCTATAGCCACCTTCCAGTTGCATCATCAAATCAGCCCCATGTCATAATGATTTTGTATTGTCATCTGATTTACACATGCATGCAAAATTTCAGCTCAATCGGTAACCGGGAAGTGGGTCAAAATTTTGCAAGATTTGATGACAGACAAACATCGGAACAGGTGAAACTAAAAAATAAAAGCTTCAAAAGAGTGACCGTGGATCGAAGGACTAAAAAATGTTTTAGGTCCTATTGATCAATTTTAACAGTTTCTTACTTAAATAATATAAATGTTTATAATAAAAAGCGTGAAATGAATTCAGTATAATACCGTTGTGGGTGTATTAATTAACATCTTCATAGAAATATGCCTATCTAGAAAATTGTCCTAAGGGAACACAATCCCGGATTAATAGTTTGTAGAAAATGGTCCTCCTCCTTTGTAAGAAGTTTCATCAAAATCCATTTAGCCGTTCGAGCCTCGATTGCACAGAAATAGCTCTTTAGGCTCTACATTAGTCTAATTATTTTTTGAACGTAATATAGTCTCAAAACTTATCTGAGTAAAACTATGCCAAGATTGTGGTATGCAATACATAAAATATAACGTCCAGTCCAATGAAGCAGCAATCTATGAAACATATTTAGTTAGTGGAACAACATTGAAGCGCTTGTCAAAGTTGGCCGTCCGCGTCCGCATAACTAATGCCCAGAAACTGGGACTGTCAGAACTAGTCCAGTCCTTCGCTTCTGATCTAATAGATACGTTTAAAAATAAGTAATGACTTACTGACCATACTCTTCGAGTTATCTGCACTTATAATAAAATGGTAAAGTTTGTTTTTTGTTTGTAGGAGGTAATCCCTAAAAGTACTGGTCCGATTGCTAAATTGCTTTCACCGATAGAAAGCTGCTTTATTCCTGAGTGACATAGGCTATATTTTATGTACGCAGGCAAAGCCGCGGGGAAAAGCTAGTTAGTAGTAAACTTCTCCCAGAAGCTTCACCAGCGTAGAATAGCACATTTATTTATTTATTATAATCTTTATTGTACACCAAATAAACAAAATACAGGACAAACATTTAAAAGAATAAGTGCACAATGGGCGACATTTTGATACAAGAAGAGAAAGTTTATCATTGTGACCGGAGCGAAATTCGCACGAGCTGCAGGCGAGACTGTTATGGAGCCGAGTGCTGAAGTGACAAAGCTCCACATGTATCAAACGTTTTCCAATACACTTATGGTGATATAAATAAAAGGGGGTAGACGCGCGACTCGTGCGGTCGCTTAGCGCCCAGGTGGATGCGATAAATACAATAAGTGGTTGGCAGGCGAGCTCGAGAACTTACTCGCACTAGTGAAGAAAACAGTAATTGCGTGCCTAAAAGCGGTAGGGAGTTTATTCATTACAAACAAAAATCTAAATCTTTCTTCTTTATATTATTATTATAGATTGTATAATCTTATAGATATTAATACTCATGTCTGTACTGGACAGTGAAAAGTATTTGACATTCTTTTCCATATAATTTTCCATTACGACGAGATGTCTTTTGCAAGCCTTTCTTATTTGACAACAGATAAAGAAAATAAGGTTTTATTAATATACTAGCTTTTGCCCGCGGCTTCGCCTGCGTACATAAAATATATATAGCGTATGTCACTCAGGAATGAAGCAGGTTTCAGTCGGTGAAAATATTTTAGCATTCGGACCAGTACTTTGATTTGAGAGATTACTTCGAACAAACAAAAAAAAAACAAACGTTACCTCTATAATATATTAGTGTAGATAAAAACATTCAAGACTATTTTCAGGGTCTTATGGGACCGGTCATTAAACGTTTTTATTACAAAACTAGCTTGTGCTGCGGCTTCGCTCGCGGTAAAGAAAGTTTCTAAATACGAACTTTGGACCGCCGTTATCAGCTCCCCTTAGGGGGTAAATTCTGAATAATCTTCTCTTAGTGCTACGTGTCAGCGAATCCGTAGAGGCCCAGCACGGTCGAAGCCTACTGGGGCCATGAGTTGTATAAAGGAACAGGAGTGAGTTTTAGTGACTAAATGTCTGACACGGCCTCCTGCTTCGCCCAGGAGCGTGAGATGTCATTAAAGGATTTCCCACCTACGTCATAAAAAGAAAATTTGTGCTAAAGAGGAGGGTTCTTATGAAGCATTTTTTGCCAGTCACACTAAAAAAACTGGGCAAGTGCGAGTTGTACTCGCACACTGAGGGTTCCATACAAACTAACTTATGTAAATAGTTCAATTCCTGAATCGAGTCTCCAAGATTTTTCGAATAGAAAAAAGTATTTTTTGTGACGTAAACTTACAAATATTAGCCAAACAGAGAGTCTTTCAACTTGATTCTAAATTTGTAGTTTATTCAATATTTCAGTTATTTTTTCTGAAATAAGCGCTCCATGAACTACATTCATTTTGAGTCTCAATAATACTACTTTTATAAACTGTTATGTGAGTACTAATTTATTTTGGTTCACTGTGCGCGTCTATATATATCCTATTACGGAAAGGTGCACGTGACAAGTGGTAGAGCAGTGATGGCCGAGTTGTAGGTCGCGGGTTCAAACCTAGCCAGGCACATTACTTTGTGTAATTTATTTCATTATCACTGCTCTCAAAACGATGAAGGAGAACATCGTGAGGAAACCGGCATGTCTAGAACCAAAAATTCGACGACATGTCACATCCACCAACCCGCACTGGGTCCGCGTGGTTTATTAGGGCACATTCCCTCTCCTAGAGAGGAGGCCTGAGTCCCAGCAGTGGGAACATTATAAGGCTAATTATGCTATGCCATATACGCGATGGAAGGTCTCCAGCAACCGATGCAGGACCGATGACCTGGTGAGGGTACCGGGAATCCGATGGATGCGAGACGCACAGGACCCGTCATCATGGCGACACTTGGGAGAGGCCTATGTCGAACAGTGGACATCTTTCGACTGAAATGATGACATGAATGCGACGATACGCGCAGAGTATATTCTATGACATTTACATATTAAAACTAATTTAATTTGATTTGCAATGATGTGCCAATTAATTTTGAATTGATAAATGATGTGAAAGTTTACTTAATTTCAGTTAAAACAAAACGGACAATGTTAATTACATATATATATATACTGGACTTTACCCGCGGCTTCGCCCGCGTGAAAAAATTAGCCTATGTCCGTCTCCAGAGTCCCAACTATCTCTGTACCAAAATTCATCAAAATCTGTTTTGCCATTTAGGCGTGAAGACATAACAAAGAAACTAACTTTCGCTTTTATAATATTAGTAAGGATTAGTAAGGATTTGTAGGCTTCTGGGCAAAACATGGAGGATCTACCTACCTGTAACACCTCACACACCTATATTTACAAATAAATCATTCTGATTCTGATTCTCTATATGATGTTTCAGCGATTTCATCTTAATTTATGTTACTCTCATTGTCAACAGCGGAATTCGAAGTGGGCACCCCAGTTCCAAACACATTGTGCTCGTTCGTGATAGAGGCCAGCAAGCGCAAGACGGGGTTCCTGCTGTCTCCAACGTACCCTGGCATCTACCCCAAGGACATGGTGTGCAACTACCTGTTCCAGGGCCAGCCCGGCCAGAGGATACGGCTCGAGTTCAGAGACTTCGATTTGTTTTTCGGCGGGCCTCAGTGAGTAATAATAATATTCTATTTTTTGCTATTTTTAACCGACTTCGAAAGGGAGGAGGTTCTATGTTCGGCTGAATGTATGTTTTTTTTGTTTCTATTGATCAAATACTTTATGGGAAATAAATAAGTGTCGTTGTACTTATCTGAGCGGTACTTCAGGGATCACACGGGGTCATTTTACAAGCTTTTATTTGAACTTATAATATGTGTAGGTATGTATGAGTGTTTAGGTCAAATCTTGCGTATGAATTTTAAAACAGTTACCCCTAATTGAGGCATGTATGAGGATAACAATGCATGGTTAGATAAGTGACGTCACAACACCGAAATCTAATATGGCCGCCAACTTTTTGAAAGCTCGTCTTTATTAATGTGTTTTTTTTTAATTATTTTTTACCTAAAGAAATCTAATACTAGTCTTGCCAAACAATACTGGTGTTAGATTTTCTGGCCCCTGACTATCTATAACCGCTGTCAAAGATCTACAAATGACAGTTGGGAGCAATGGTTTTGAGTACTTTTCTTAAAGGTTCTCAATTTTATATCAAAATAATAACCAGCTACAAAAACCTAAAACCTTAGTATGACCTAGGAGTCCATTTAATCGATTCGTGATACCTTAAAATTGTGATTTCTAACCTCTGTGACTGTGTATGCCACATTATGTTCATTGGTTTGTTCTTAAAACGACCAAAAGAACAGGTTTATGTATCACTATAATAGGCTAGTTGCCGTAAAAAATGTAATTAGTCCGTCTTTTAGATTATTCAAAAATAAGGGACACATATTTTTTTGTTTGTAACTTAAACCAAAAATGATAAAGATATAGCCCATTAAAGTTAGGTGTAACGACACGCGCCTTGCTGTATTTTTTCGCTCGGGTTGACGTCACATGTAACTTTAATGGGCTATATCTTTATTAAAAAGAAAAAATACGTGTCCAATATTTTTTATAATCTAAAATACCGACTAAATAAAATGTAATTATTATGACCCTGGAAACTACCCTATTTCTTCTCTTTCAATACCTGTAATATCCCTGTCCGTAGTTGTCCGTTCGACTGGGTGCGCGTGTACGACGGGCCCGACAACACGTCGGCGGTGATCGGCACGTACTGCGGCCAGCAGCGCAACCTGGTGCTGTACTCCAGCGACGAGCGCCTGCTGGTCACCTTCTCCACGCTGCCGCGCGCCGCCAGCACGCAGAACCGCGGCTTTAAGGGTATCTTCGAGTTTTCAGAGAGTTTTGTTAAGTTAGGTAAGTGAGACTGTGTTTTATTACTTCAATATTATAATAAGCTTATGTTCTGAATGGTCATCGCACCACTAGACGTACGGTGATGCGCCACCGGTACATAGTGGACATCCCACCCATACGCACCAAGCGTTTTGGAAACACTTAGTGTGTACAATTCCCTGCCAGAGTATGTGTTTCCTGATAGTTACAACCTAGGGGCCTCTAAGGCCCGGCGCCCATTATCGGCATCAGCAACAAAAAGGATCTTTCGGCATCCCTCATACAAGCGCACACTATCGGAAATGTATGCATGTAGGGATGCCGAAGGGTGCCGAAAGATCATTTTCCATGCCGATGCCGATAATGGGCGCCGGACCTTCAAGAGTGAATAGGTAATTTCTTAGCAAGCGTGCTCCATCGTCAGCCACATCAACGCTTACCATCAAGTGAGAAATATGGGTCGTGATTAACCAGAGCCTTTCCATAATAAAAAAAAGTCATAGGAGTGGCATCCGAGACTGAAACGGTTAGATTGGACCAAATATGATCGATTTTGCCTCTAAAAAGTATCGATCGAGTACAAGACTAGTTTTTTTGTATCTAGACTAGCCTAGCTAACACATTGAAATAAGAACATATAAAAGTCGCCTGCTACAACTAAGGTGAGTTACTGATTGCTGCGAAATAATATACTTGTTGTACTTGGTATCATTAATTTTACAAACAAAGCTGTACAATATGGGACCCACTTCCCATTTTGACTAAATTACTGTCCCAACTTAAGTTATTACAGCAATCCATTGAACGGGCACATTCGAAACTTCGTAATTTATTACATCCTTCTTACAAAGAGTTTTTCCCTTATCCAGAGAAGTTGGAGAAGAAAGTTTTTTATTACTTTGGTGCTTTTGGCTTTCAGATTTTATAAGTAAACACGACGCCGAGCACATTAGGGGCTCCGAGTGCGACCAGAAGATTCTTAGTAAAAAGGAATCGACGGGTTTCGTGTACCATCCAAATTATCCATTCCCCTATATACAAAAAGTTGTTTGTAGGTAAGTAAATCCTTCCAGCCTTACGCATTCATGCATGTTTTGCATATAATACCACCCCTGTAACACTGGATTTTCTTAGCATAGGGTCATTGATCATGTATTTTACGCCTCGCCAAATATACCCTATAGTGTCACCTGTTTACAAATAAATAAAACATTATATTAAAAAAGGATTATATTATTATTGTAATATCATCTTGGGAGCAAAATTAATTAACAAAATGATGTGTTGTTTCTTTTTCAGATATTTTATATATGGTATGCAAGATTCACAGAATTTGGAAAGGGTTCGATTAGAGTTTCAGAATTTTTCTATACCGAAGGGCGATAATTCGAAACCGGAGTAAGTTTTCAAATTAATTTACTTTTATTACTGTTATCATTTTGTTTTCGCCTTTCTAATTTTTGAAGTTACTAATCCATTTGAAGATTAGAAATTTATTTTTTATCGATCTCTGAATACTGGTTCTCTCTGCAACCAACACTGGAAGCTAAGCCGACTTCAAGGTAGTTGGTGAAAGGCTTTGTAGTAAGAGGAACTTTTTAAACTATTGCCTTTTAAAGAGTTGCAGTTTTTCATCACCTCTTCTACACTTTGTAGCTCCTGTCCTGACGGCTACCTGAAGGTGTACCTGCGCGGCCAGGAGGCGACGGACTCGTACGACAAGCACGACGCCGAGCTGTGCGGCGAGGGCGCGCCGGCCACCGCCGACCAGCCCGCCTTCCCGCCGCCGCTGCTCTCCGACGGACCTCGCCTTGTCATGGTCTTCAGCTCAGGAGAACTGCAGGGCAGGGGGTTCAAAGCCAAATATACTTTCGAGACTGGTGAGTGATACTTGTTATGGATTTTGTATGTCCGTATCATTTCTGTTTATTAAAAAACTTTCTGCAACACAAAAACACAGGCGGGCTTATTGCGTTAGATATTCTTAACCAAAGGTCGTGGAGTGAGGACATGACATATCGTATTATTTTGTACCCAAGGACCGGCATGGGGCAACGAAGACAGACATATGTCTTATATATATTTTTAAATACTTTGGTCTAGGTTTTAAGATTCCAATTTTCACACTAAACTTCTCGATTCCTGAGCATCATTCTTATTTCATTAAGTAGTGTAGATGGATGGCCACGGGGAATTTCTGGAAAGGCTTCGTGAGTGACGTAACAGATAAGTTGTGTCGAATATGGATAGATTTAGAGTAACCCCAACCCGCCTACTGCTTTACTCCTAAAAATGGACTCCCCTTGGGAAAGCAACTTTGGTTTTAGAACGCAAAGTGCAACTGAAGATCAAAGGTATGGTTTAAGTCAGTAAAAGTAAAAAGTTTAAAAAAATCATCTACCCTGACGAAAGGCATGCTCCTTGATTAATCGTTTTCGGAGTAATGATGACCACAAAACCCGGACTTTACCTTCAAGTTTTCGAATCCTCTTTCCACCATGTTCCAGAATATCGAGTGCCAGGCACGGCGGCGCCGGGCGGTGAGTGCGCCTTCACGTACCGCAGCGAAGCCAAGAAGCGCGGCGAGTTCAACAGCCCCCGCTACCCCTCCAACTACCCCTCGCACACCAACTGCACCTACACGCTGGCTGCCACCCCCAGCGAGCAGGTCACCGTGGTGTTCGACCACTTCAAAGTCAGGGCTGATGCCTGGAATGCTACTGCGGGCGTATATAGGTAAGTTCACTCATACACATAGGTACAAAGTCTACGTATGCGTACGCGAACTACGAAGGCTGCGGCCAGGATACTTAAAAAAGAAACAATTTAGATTTGAAAACTGATATATTTTAAATCGAAAACTTACAAAGGAAAATGATGTTTAGATAAAACCTATGTATTCGAAGTCAGAATAGAAGTGACTGTCCTCTAGTGGCGTTGGCGCGATGGTCCCGTGATGTTTAATTTTGACAACTAGTTAGAGTCAGCCTTTGTAAGCGCTTTTGCTATACTACGCCTGTGTAACACCCTTGTCTATAGTTAAGCAACTATGTAATATACTTTGCCTACAAATCACGCACACCCACACAGCTATGATTGCAACCAACTATGTAATGAATTTCTGAGCATACTTATTTGAAAAGGTGTTTCTGGAGGAACTGGCAATAAACCTATTTTGGGAGCCAGGAAACCTGTTACTGTGTAAGTACGTACCTAAGTACTGTGTATGTTACGAATAAACATAATTGTTATTAGTATCGTTGAGTTAGAAGCTTTGGTGGAACTACACCCTACAAATCTCCCAATCTCTAGTAAACAAGTTACTTCTAAGCTGCCGGTAACTATACTAGGACAAAGTGAGTATGTACTGAAAAACTTGTCTTGATCCTGTTTGCCATGTGATAGAACGATGTCCAGAGTTTTTGTTTAAATTTTAATGTACGCCAACACATTGTTGGTAACACTTTTAAGGACCAGACTGAGCTGGTTTATCGCAATACAGAATTTCAATAGCACACGAGGCCAGGTTGTATCGGTCTCTTTTCCTGGCAAAGCTTACTGTACCACAAAAAGGTTTGATCCAATGGATTAACAATTCATTATATAATCTAGTGCTTGACTGCGACCCCACCGGTAAGCAGTGATGCAATCGTTGGTGGTGATCCAATGGATAGGACTTCATAGTCTTATGACACGCTTTAGTAAGTAACGGCGATGTCAGAATCCTTGCCTTGTTCTCAGTGGTGCAACATGCAGCGAAGACTGGGTGGAAGCGTGGTGGGTGGGCCGAGAGGGGGCCCGCGTGCCGCTGGGGCGCTGGTGCGGGCTGGCCACGCCGGGCCCCATGCACTCGCCGCGCGGTGCCACTGGGCTGGTGATCGCGCTGCACACTGATGGTGAAGCCGTCGCCTCCGGCTTCAAAGCTCGATATATTTTTGAGGTAATTGGTAAACTAGACGCTTACTGAGTGAGGTTAAGGCTTTTTAGGGTTCCGTTGTTTCAATGTTATGGGAGGAGACCTTTACCGAGCATGGGATTTTAGAGGTATGCGGAACCGGAAGTAAAGTCCTTCAAACGTTCGTTGAAAAGTGAGAATTTTCCGGCTAGACGGATGTTGTGTCTGATCCGGCCAACTGTCCTATAGTTGATGTTTAATACTGTGATGGAGGACTTTAAATTTTTACTCCTATGTGGCGTCATAGAGGTCACTACAGGGCAATACAAGATAATTAAAATACGACTCTAGAATTATATTTTCGTCTAGTTTAAGCCTAGCCAATTACCTTTTCTCCAGCCGGCTAAGTCGATATTCGGCGACTGCGGCGGCAACATGTCGGGCGCGGAGTGGGGCGTGATCACGTCGCCGAACTTCCCGCAGAACTACGAGCAGCCCAAGAACGGGCCTGCCTCCAGGGTCTGCAACTGGTTCGTCACGGCGCGCCCCGGGAAGAGACTCTTGCTCAATTTTGAATACTTCGCTGTCGAGGGACATCTTACTGGTAAGTTTTATCAACACCACCAGTTCAGTTATGGCAGAATCTGATCAATAGATACCAAGTTTTAAGTAGGCACTCAGTGGTTGTATCAGAATTTTCAAATATTTTCTTCAAATGTTTAAATTGCTTTTCACCAATGGCAAAGCGAAGACATGTGACATTCACCAACCTGCACTGGGCCCACGTGGTGGATTACTGCCCATTCCCTCTCCTAGAGAGGAGGCCTGATTCCCAGCAGTGGGAACATTGAAAGGCTGATTATGCTATGCTATTATGCTAATGGCAAATCAGGACTGTTTAACATCTATCCAAAAGAAATGAAGAAGGAGAGGAATGCCTAATATAATTTGCATATTAGGGAGAGACAATACAGACTAAAACAATAAAGAGTAAAAATAAAAGCAATCCGCGACACTATTGGATGGTGCATTCATACAGCGTTTTACATATATTTTTATTTCGACACTTGAGGAGGTCTATGTCCAACAATGGAAGTCTTACGGCTGGAATGATAATGATGATATGAGACTAAATTGCGATGATGATTTTGCCCTGTTGATACAATAGGTACTTTTTTGTCATTATCAGAACTGTGTGCGTGAAGTATCATGTGTGGTAATATATTCCAGAGCGCGGATGTCCTGCGGCAGTGCTGAGGCTGTGGTACGAGAGCCCGGGCCCTCCGCTCGAGCTCTGCGGGGAGAAGGCACCGGCCGATCGCTGGCAGTACCTCTCCTCCTCCAACTCAATACGACTGTCGTAAGTCTTAGTAGCACTTCTGTAGTAGCCAGTGCTTCATAAGCACATCAATATAATTTGATGAGAGAGGAACTTTACACAATATTGTGCATTTACTCAGAAAACGACAATGTTTATTTCAGATAAACCATTTACTGGCCCTTTTGAATAGTCAAAATGTCAGTCAGTCAAAAAAAAAGTGAAGCTAAATTGTACATTCCAAAGCGTAGCTCTATTGAGATAAAGGTGCAAGAAATTCTATCCGGACTCTATTTTAATTTTTTATGAGTACTCTTTTGCGAGGTTCAGGACAATCTAATTGAAAAGAGCACATTGTTTTTGACAACTAGCACATGCATGGTTGAATACAAACTTAGGTTATGAGACCACCTGAAAAAGAATCAAAGCATCTATTTACAGACTTGAATTGTCAAAAAGTCAGTCAGATCTTTGGAATGTTCTAAAGATCAACCTGAACTTGATCATACACTAGTAGAGTTAGTTAGATCAGTATTTCCGGTTGATCAGGTTTATAATAGCGGATAAGGCGGTGGGCGCGATGGGCTGGCGCGCCGTGTGGACGGAGGTGACGGTGGCGGAGGGCGGCGCGTGCGCGGCCGGCGCGCCCGACTGCGGCGGCGCGTGCTTGCCGCCGGCCGCCGCGTGCTCCGGCCTGCAGCACTGCGCGCTCATGCCCGACACCAAGCCCACCCACTGTTAGTATGCACCGCTTCCACAGCACCGCG
Organism: Mythimna albipuncta; assembly: GCA_929112965.1. Classification (NCBI taxonomy): domain Eukaryota; kingdom Metazoa; phylum Arthropoda; class Insecta; order Lepidoptera; family Noctuidae; genus Mythimna; species Mythimna albipuncta. The sequence continues at coordinate 19,942,777 of OV815969.1, forward strand.
ACCACCACCACCCGATGCGGACGATCCCACGAGGGTGCTGTCCACACAGACCGCTCCCGAGAGATTCGAATCGGACGTCGACGAATACACATACAAAGTATTCGAATGTTAACAGTAGACGTTATTCTCTTTATCTCGTACATATCTTAATGACTTTCTCTTCTAGGTGTTACAAAACTCCTCGTCTTCGATATGTTTAACTTAGATTACGACTAAGACTAAATTGAATAAGCTAAACTTTTTCCAAATTTTTAATTGATTTTGAAGACACTGTATATTACGATTGGCACTTTACCGCACTTTGCATTTCCACTTGATAAATGTATTTACACCGTTGCATTTTGTCGTTGCATTTAGGGGTTACAAATTAATCAAGTCTATATAAATTAAAACTATGATAATGTAGCTTGTTGAGAATACTTACGGAGTAAGCAGTATATGAACTACTGACCAATCAATTTATGTGCTTCTGTTTGCTTAACACGCTCTGACGATGGGTATAATTATAATGGTGAAAGGTTTAGAGTAGAATGTCACCATCAAACAAAAGAGGAAGATAATAAACATTTTAAAAATCACTTGGTTCAATGCCTGTCTGGAACCTACCTAATATTTAAGTGTAACAAAAATATTTTATTTTTTGGTCCTTCGAGCCGGATTCGAATATGACTCATGAAGGATCTACTGCGACAAGAGAATAAAATGTCCTTGTTTCTTTATATTCATTATAAGATTCCACCTGAGATATTCTACTCGTAACTTCTTTACGCCCTGAGCACCCGAATCGCTGAAAATAATGTAAATGAACACTACCCACGGCTACTCGTACGTTGCCACACGAAGCTTGTCGTACATTCGCTGCTTACTCCTGCTTTTATCTTCTAAATCGTTGTAAAATATTGTATTCTAAACACTGTAGCACTGTTAACTAATAACTCTAAACAAATACCAATAATGTTATGTTCACTGTACTTTCTCAGTATACTGATGGTTCAATGCAATCTTTGTCTCTAAGGACGTTGTTACTGTATTGTAGGGCTCTAGGTGTTTAGACACTTTCAAACGATAAAATATCATATAATTGTTGGTGAATTAGCAGAATATATTGAATATGTTGCAAAGATTACAGACTTTTTCATTTACATACCAAGGCTCCCCTTAGTATAATTTAAATCTAACTATTTAAATGTTCTTCACGTTAACTCATTCTTGCATCCATAACTTCTACTCCATTTAAATACTCTATCTTTATTTTACTTTCTTCAAATACTGTGATGACTCAGGAGAGTTGCATCTCTGATCTGTCCTAAGTCTAAATTTTTGTTATATGTTTTTGATCGTTTGCGCATTAATGACTTGTTGAAATTGATAAAGTAGTTACTCCAATGGGACAAAGCTTGCATTGAGTCATCGCACTATGGGGCCTGGGGTACCTCGACAGCTGTTTTGAACAGGACACTTTCTGGTGGAGTACTGACGTTAGTTCTTAATGTAGTTCGAAATTTTTTGGGATCAGTTATGTTTGCGTTGCGAATGTTTGGTGGTCTTGAGCGCTCCACCAGAGAGTGTCGGGTCCGGGCCCCTGGGTCTGACGGCGCGGCATGCGCAGGCGGCGCGGCGCCGGGGCGGGTGGCGGCGCGCGCCGCTCTGGTCGCGCTATCGCTTGTGCTCGCCGCCCCGCACTGAGTGAGTCTATACTACAAGAGCCCCTCACGCCGAGCCGCTCCTTGCTCCTGACTCCTCTCTGTCCATCGTCATTGCTGCTTTGGATGAGGGAAAACAGACAGTCAAGTACATAAGCTACCCAACTATCGGCCAAATTCCGGAAGGCTCTTGAGCTAGTCCCCTTTGAGACAATTACAAAAACTTGAAGAGATGTCTTTAAATACCTACATGAAAGCGCCTGATACATTGATAGAGCATGAAGTCACTCATTGCAGTCAAAAGGAGATATTGATACCATAAACGATATTTTAATTCGTATGACATAAAATTTTATGATAAATATTGATGATTGAAGACTCCTCCAAGAATAACGTCGTCTGTCTGTTTTCTACTCAGTGTCGCAATTTATTTACTTCAAAAGGAAAATGCTACCTAGGTGCAGAAACGGATAAAAAAAAGCTTTAGTTTGTAGTCAGGTAATCAGCTTATTTTTGTGTCCTATTGTATTTTTGTTGCGGCCTCTGTAAACACTGATTTGGTAATCTACGCGATTGTTTTGTAGAAAGTCTAGTCTCTTCCGCTGTGCTATCGCTTTGTCATGTGCTATTTCGGTCCAGGATCAATTAATTGCCTTATACCCGCGTATTGAGTTAAATAAAAAATTATAATTAAGTACCTACGCTTTCCTTACGATACAATAATATTTTTATCTAGGTAGGTAAGTGATCGGAAAATTATATCGTTAGTAAAAAAAAATATTCAAAGGCTATAATTGGTTAACAAAGCAGCCTAAAGAACACTTGAAAACTGCCTATGGGCTACGAGCAAAAAATTATTTTTTTGGTCCATGTCTTTGACAATTGGCGGATGCTGACCATACAGAGGCTTTTATAGGTGTGATTTTATTTTATTGATGTTGGGAAACTAAATATCATCTCCTGCACTGGGCAGAGCGAGACAGTGTCAGAGTAGCTAAAGTCCTTCCGTGTTACCCTTTACGTTCCAGGGTCGCGGTTACTCTTTGTGTGTAGCACGAAGGACCACTTCTGCCCACTAATTTTTATTTGAATGTTTAGATTTTTTGAGGAAACTTAGCGAGTCAGAATTATTTAAAAGGCAATTAATTACATCCAAGACCGCTTCACCACACATCACTCTCTGCTTCCCTATCTAACTTACTACTTTATAATGTTTTCTATAAACCGTACAAGTCTGCATGTTGTAAAACTGTCCACCTAAACTAACAAGTAATAAAAAAAAGAAATAAACCTAAACTAAAACATAAGCTTTACAATATTCATTGACGAATCTACGAATGTGAAATACAATGTGGGTACTGTTTTTCATGTTAGGTAACTGACCCAGACCCCACCAGCGGCCGTATTGTGACATCTTAAAACCATCATGTTTTCTGTGTGAGAAAAGGATAGTGCTATTCGTCCTGTATAGCTCCGTCTCTTTTTCACACCGAAAACATGATGGTTTTAAGAGGTCATAATACGGCACCTGGACAAACAACAACATTATTTTTAGTTTATGCTAAACCTGAAAATTGTTTGTTCAGAATCAGTAAATGAATGGATTTCAATGGTTTTTACACCATGTATTTTTTTCCCAAAAATGTTTACAAGTTGGACATCACCGACACTAAGTACAACAAAGGTATAGCGGGTATTTAGCACCAGAAAAAGCTGGGTGCAAATGCAAAATAACTCCTCAGTCGCCTGGATAGCCCGGTGACTATGTATTTTTGCTAACAAAATAACTGTGTGATGTTTCATAATAGAGTCTGTCTAATAAGTTAAACGACTTGGGTAATTATTAGGATTTAATGAAATCTGATTTAGTTTTTTTTTTTTTCGATGGGAAAAATCATGCATTGACATCCCCCGCCCTTGGGCGGAGCATGAGATAGTGTCAGACTCTTACTGACTAAAAAACCCATCCCGTTCCTTCTAGCCTTCGTACCGGGGCTCGAGCGCCCTTTCGGATAACCCTGGCCCCAGTAGGCTTCGACCCGGCTGGGCCCCTGCTGTTGCTGACAACTCCTTGAGGCGCGCGGGAACAGTGCGCGCCGTCGACGACTTGGGCTTGGTCCGGACGGTTACCGGACGGCCGGACAGCGAGCTACCCATTGCTCACGGTCCGCAAGCCCGCGCCTACGGTGGCTGGAAATCGGGATCGGAATCCCGGCGGCGGCGGCGAGAGCGCCGTTGTCTGATGCGGTCGGCCACCTCCTTAGCGAGCATTACTGCTTCGCAGAAGTTGGCGACCGCCTGCCACTCTTCCTCGCTCCGGACCGAAATCTGATGTAGTCAACACGGGTTCAATAATCAAGGGTGCAGGTTGAAGAGATAGACATCATTGTTTACCAATGACTATACAACCACGTGGTTTAATTCTCTTTGTTGTTTACTAACATTTTTCATAAGGTTCTTCACCTTATGAAAAGTATCGAATATAAGTATTTTTTTAATGATTAAATATTTATACAAAATTCCCAAGTCGGTCGACTTATTAGACAGACTATATAGTTACGAAATTTTGTACATAGATTTTTTACATAAAAATACTAGACACGTGTTTCGGATTTCGTATATACACTAAAACTAATGTTGTATACTTACCTACTGAAATGTTTTTTTTTTTCATACTTCAGGATATAATAATCACATATTAAAACAAATATTTACCAGTATCACAAGACAAAAAAAATTCAAAACATTGAATATTGTAAAGCTTCCTGAAAAACTTTGTATTTTCTAAAAAGGAGCGAGAGGTCGACTCCTCCCAGTCTCTTTGTTTTAAGGCAGATCGTATAATTATGCCTATGCTATTTAATTAACTGAAGTGTTTATGTCCAATCACATTTGGCCACCTTTACTTATCTAGGCGTAGTGTAAGGGGGTGAGCCTACTTTCAGTTCTGGGTCTGATTTTCGAACCATACTCCAGAATTGCTACTGACCCACGAGTCCACAGGCATATTCATCACCATCACTTTGAATCTGCTAAATATATGATCCTTAGTTGGGGCAGAATGTGACCACAGGATGGAGAAACATGTATCCATACCTCAATCAACAGTTTCATCTTCACCTACTTGGACGATACATAATGTCCCTGATTGTCGCTATTACTATAGGTTAGTTGAAATAGGCTTTATGATTATCAATTCATTATACGATCTGTCTTACTCCTAAACCTCTAGGCAAAGTGCCATTCTACGAGCTATAAGATAGACGAAAAGTAAAAAAAAAAATATAGGTACGGGATTTAGATATTCTACAGAAATATCACGCGATCAATACCAAATATTTTGGCATGTCGAGAAACGCTTTAGCCTATAGAATGTCACATTGTCTCGTGCTCCTTGTACACCATCGGGCCAGGAAGATCCAGCGTCAGTTCCACGGGAGGTTGGTAGAGTCGACCCACCGCGTCTGAGCGAGGTTGTAGGCCTAACATATTCGTAGGCGGTGAGAGCGCAGTGAGCGGCACGTCCGGCGGCCTGGCGTGGTGGTGGGCCGTGTGCGGCGGCGGCGGCGGCGCGGCGGCCCTGGGCGCGTGGTGGGTGCGGCGCGTGCGCAGGGCAAGGGGGGCGCGCGTGCGCAGGCCGCCGCCGCCGCCGCGCCCCCCTCCCCTGGCGCGTCGTGCCCCCGCCGCGCGCCTCGCTGCGCCCCCCGCGCTCCCCGACACCGTATGACGACGAGCCCGCGCCGCAACGGCGACACACGCACCACTAAATAGTTGATTACACGACTTTAACGTACTTTTTGTTTTATTGAAAGGAGAGACCTGCTGTGGTACATATGTTCTCTTCATAGATACCTCTACCTTTTTAAATACCTACCTTACCTTCTAGGAGATATACACAATCAGCCTGTAACATTCCTGCAGCTGAGACCACTGGTCTACCTTCCGTGAGAGAGCAACACGCAGGTCCAGTGTAAATCTATTTTTAGTGCCCTTACTCTTAGGCCCGGCGCCCACTATCGGTGGGCATCGGTGCGGCTCGGTACAGCCCGGGCGCCATACGTCGGCTTCGGGCGGCTTCGGGCGCCTGAGAGCTGCTTTGGGCGACATCGGGCTGCCTCGGCAGCCGTAAGCATGGCTAAGGACGCCGAGGCTGTCTTCGGGTAGCTTGGGTGGCATTTTCGAGACAGACACGTCGCAGAACAGTCATTTCGATCACCGCACGCGCCTCCATTATCGTTTCGTATCGTATCAGTGTTTTATTTGACGATGACAGAAGAGAAGTTGATTATTCTTGTGCAAGTTCGCGAATGTCTGTATGATATAACATCGCGATACTACGAGTATAGTGATCAATAAATTTGCGAACGTCGTATCGTAAATCATTAAATAAGTTATGAAATTCACCGAAAGTACATCTTTGCTTCCAAAGTTTATTCACCTAAAATCTTCTTCTTTGGCAAGATGAACAATCAGAACTAAGTCCCAATCCACCATTATAAATACACACTCGCAACTGTTTTTACGTAACGTTACGACTGCTCTGCGATGTTTCTGCCGCCCGAACTATTCTGAGGCTACCCAAAATCAGCTACGGCGTCGTTAGGTGTGCTTACGACTGCCGAGGCAGCTCTCAGGCGCCCAAAGCCGCCCGATGCCGCCTTAAGGCGCTCGAGCCGCACCGATGCCCACCGATAGTGGGCGCCGGGCCTTAATGCCCTTATAGGGCATGACAGGTTTGCCTGTACAGTTATACCTGTCAGGTAAACTTGTATGGAAACCTGCATAGTTTTGCAACATGCATGCATCCGGTTTACCTATAAAACTCAACTGTACAGGCAAACCTTTCAGGTATACCCTAGCGTGGGTAGACATACACGCTAGCAATCAAATGAAGGTAGACTCAGCTACTTATCACTTGCTTAATCTCAATCAGCCATCTTAATACGTAAACATTTTCACAGAAACATATCTCTGTGTGCCAGGCACAGAACAGATGAAAGAGTTAGAATGGCCTTGTGGGCGGGGCCACGCGTGCCACTAAGTAGGGCAATGCTCAGAGTTTAACTACCAATCGCAAACTTACGATCTAAGTGTGCGTGGTCTGTTATTTGCGTAATGAGCGTTCGTATTGCTTTATTGCATGTAGTGGAGTTAAAGGGTGTGAAAATAATAATAACCTCTCAAATACCGTCAATTAGAAACACAATAGTAAGACAATAGCAGCGCGAACGGCGGTACTTGGAGTTATATGAAGTAATAATAACTTTCTTAAAATATTTAGCTGTATATCTAGCTAATGATATTGATTTACGGCACATCGGTTGGATGGTTTTAAAGTCTATAGAGAGAAAACATTTTTTTGTGTTTTACACTAGCGGTCTCCTAGCACTCCTAGAAGACTTCATCCTACCCTGAAGATGGGCTATTTTCGTCGGAAAAAAATTAGAACCCGATTGCAGCGCCGCCTATCGGCTTATATTTTATTTTTAAACCACCTAGACCCGCTCAAATATACACACAATGTAAAATCTGTTAAGCTGCTTAGGAGTTAAACACACGTAGGTACAGAAGAATATAAAGATAGATTTTAGTCTTCGCTTGGTAGGTAGTATGTATGGATTTTGTTTAAGACACTATTTGCTATCAAACATAACACGTTCCGCGAATTATGACGAAAAATAAGAGAATAAAAGTATTAAGTACAGGAATTTAATGAATTTATACATAGAGGAGCTTTAGCAAAGAGATCAGACATTTTCTTTTGTAGTAAGTACCTAGTCAACATCCATCAGTGGTAATGGGTAGATTAAGGGTGATTTACATACGTGTACGGTAAAGTCTTTGGTTTTACTCTATACCTACACGAATTCATAATTAAAAAATGGGGCATCAGTGTTACCAATCATATGCGGTTAGTTGACCATACAGAATTGACATTTACTACGAAGCATATGCGTTTGCCCTACCTTCAAGGCGATACGAAGCGCGTAGTATACATCGCTCAAGGGCTTGCATAATGCGTAGCATACAGCGCTCAAAGGCCCCCGTAGCGCGTAACACGAAGCGTTCGAGGCGACGCGTTCCACGTAACATACAGCGTTCAAGGGCTTCTGAAAGTCGTACGATGTGGCGTTCAAGTGCTGGCGTAGACATAGCGCGTAGCACGTAGGGCTCGGCCTCTAATGGGATACCGTAGCGCGTAGCACGTAGCGCTCGATCCCAAAGGGCGCGTAGCGCATAGCTCCCTTATACGTAGCACGTAGCGCTGTTTCGTAGCACACAGCGTTCAACTTCGTAGCGTTCATAGGATACTCGTAGCTAAAGGGCTTGCGTAGCGAGGCGGCCTTTTACTAACTTCAATAGGGCTTGCTTACCATGTCCAAGTGAATGGAAGTGTTAACCAGAACTATCATTAACTCAAGCAGCTGCTGTTGGTGATGAATGTAGTGTTTACTTCGATTTTTTTTATTGCCAGAATGTAGTGTTGCTAGTTAAAAAAAAAATGGTGGAAGCGTGTTGGTTGACGGCACTTGTGTTGTAATGAGTAATTTGTCTCTGCCCTTGCTTAGAATTTAAGCGAAATAGCTAATCCATAGATAAGGTAAGTTTTTATGGTGTGTCCAGACACACCATCACGATTTTCTATTTCAACTAATTTTTTAAGGCCAAACAATTTGAAGTTACCATTCCGTAAACAGTTGAAACTAATTTTGAATATAAGATATTAGAAAATTATAAATTTAAAGTTTAGTTTGTAACTACCATCTGAACAATATAATTGAAACAAAACAAACGGATTTTAAGAACCCGACTCATTAAAACAGTGTGTGAGAGCTGTGTAAATCCAACACAAGCAGACGTAAAGAGTGAAAGGAAACGAACAGATAATAAGGCAAACACAGTTTTGCAAATTTATTCCACATATTAAACTGATACAAGATTGATACAAGTCGAGTTCTAACAGTATGGACATGCTATGTGGTCGAATACAAAAAAACGTCTAGTACAGCAATAAACATTACAGAAATCCTGAACTTTACAATACTACTGCCTCACACTAATGTATTTTAAGGGACATATGTAATAAAAATAAAGCAAAAAAACTAAAGCAGGAACACAGTCGGGAAATGTTCGAGTACAGGGGGTGGTTTTATTTTAGCCGTAATCGCTAGTCGTCGGAGAGTCAATTCATTCAAGAATCCGATTAAATTCATTCAAGTATCCTAAGTTGTAAGTATGTCAAAAAACAACAGTCAAACTCCTTACAATATAATAATTACTGCTAAAATACACATCACATCGCAAAATGCGTTCACAGGAATAAAATATATCGAATAACATGTATTAAAAAAAAACAGACAGTCGACGGGTCCGCGACCCGAGCGCGCGGTCGCAAACAGGCAACCGCGGCCGCGCGCTCCCCTCAAATAAAGTATATATTAAATATATATACGGCTAATACGACAGTGAAAAACATAAGCATAACGGGAAACTTACAATCGAAACATTTCATAACGTCCTACTTTAAGATTTTTTCGGATCGATGCGATACAAAATCGAAAACTCGAAAATCAAATAAAAAAACACATATATAGAAAAAAGTAGAGCGATCCTCTCGGCACGCAGCGAGGACCGGACATGAACGTATCCGCGGGCCGCGAGCGCGCACACTAGGCGGCCGGTGTGCCCCCCGCGCAGCTTGTAGTGCCTCCCAAGCGGGGGCCGGCCGCCCGCGGCGCCCGCGCCCGCGCCTGCCCCGCCCGCGCCCCGCGCCCCGCGCCCCCGCGCCCCGCGCCCCCGCGCTAGCTGGCCAGCGGCTGCTGCGCCAGCGCGCCGCCGCCCCAGCCCGCGCCCGCGCCGCACCCGCCCGCGCCCACCCGCCGCTTGCACTCCCCCCCGACGTTCTGGTGGCCCCCGTCGTGTTTACGTTTACCTGCGACATACAACAGACCCTCAGTATTCCATCCACCATTACCAACAAGAGCTTTTCCTCCGCCAACAAACTTGTTACGGATTTGAAGCTCCCACACAAAAACCACCTAATTTGGGGTGGGCATAATATAGAAAGGATGATATGGAATAGGAAATTCATTACGAATTTGGAATAAGGACCTTATGGTCAGACTAGTAGCGACCACAACAATAACTTCCAGTGACAGGTAGGAATAAGGTCTTCCACAAACTTCGAAAGGACACAATGGACTCGTCACTCGATCGAGCTCTACAATTTTGGCCAAGTTTGTGGTAGCCCTAGGACTAAGGACTAAGGACCGATATAGGAGGTGGATAGTTACCGATATAGAATGTATCGAAATCCAGATTACACGCAAACCATCAAACATGCTGAAATAAAAGGAAAAGGTTTCAGGACATTATTCAATGAGCAACGAGGTCGACCGAGAGAGAGTCCAATGCCATACTTTCGTAATTTTGAATTTTGCAACAGGAAAGGTAAAGGAATGGGTAGGGTAGGGAATAATGGAGAGATTATAAAACAAAAAATAAGTGATGTAAGAGATGTGTTAATGTGGAGTAATGGATAGACAAAGAGAGATATGACGAGTAGCAGTTTCACTTGGTTGAATTGTTCTGTATCAAGTGCAATTTCCGTTCAATAGGTCTCTAGCGCACAACTGACACAAGATGAGAAGCGCCTCACCTCAGTCTAAGCGATAGCACCGACTCGTAGGACGTGTGGTTCAGGGTCTACGTTCTTAGGCCAGGAATATACGTAATCAAAAATCGAACGTGAATCAAACGAGTTAATCCCATCTTATTCGGACGACTTCGGATGCATGCGTACTTACCGTAAGCCTAGGTTCACACGGCATTGTATTACACTTTTATTTGTGATGAGATCACACGTTTTTTTTTACATTTTCATCAGCGAGATAAAAGTAAAAAAAAAGCAACACAATGCCGTGAGAACCTAGAATTCACTGTGATCACTTGATGATAAATTCAGAAACAATATTAACCTATATTCCTGGCCCTAACTAGGCATTTCAACAAACCAGCGTAGAGGAAGATGGTGGACATGTACAGTGTAGGTGTGTGGTATAGTAGTGTAGTGCAGACTGACCTGGTAAACTTGGCTTGGCGCGGGGATTGCCACGCATGGCGCTGGGCGTGCGGCGGCCACGCGCGACGCGGCGCGCACCACCACGGGCCGCCCCAGCCGCGGGGCCCGGCGCCGCCGCCGCGCGCCGCGCCCATCGCCCGCCCGTCCCACATGACCCAGCCTGCTGAGGGCGCACGGTCACACTCCCGCCTACACCACCCCTTGCCCGCACCTACCCGGGAACTGTTCCTCTACGATCCGCTACTACAGACAACCTCATTCACCGGGGACGATTTTTTTTTAAACAAACTTCGTAGGGAACCTTCCAGAGTATGACGCGCAAGAGGGTGTAGTGGCGAGTAATTAAAAAAAAAACAACGACCGATTTCTGTCTCATGTACTTAATGCTTATTGAGTTTTGTTAAATTAAGCTAAAAAAAAAAAACCTAAGCACATAACAGTCAAATTCTATTTTACTTTAAGAGATAAGCAGACCTAATACTAACATGCATACATTTTCAACTTTACTGATTTATCTAATTTAATTACTTGTCATTTGTGTTATTGTGCTTAGGATTTAATTGAATTAAAATCATGTTCACTTCACATACAGAACTCGGTCAATAAATAAAAAATAAATAAACAGGTACTCTAATCATTCCAACTATAAATCAATTCATGAAAGCTATTATAATTTTAATTTCAAAGAATGTTTTACTACTACGATAGGTATGTTTATGGTTGAAATAATAGTTGAAATAAATTACTATCATGCTGCAAAGTATTTCGCTATTGCATTACATTGTAACCATGTCAAATTACCAAATAAATATCATTACATTAAAATATATGTAAATACACAACTTGCAAACGTTGTTTAAAATGTTTTATTTTTGTCATCGAAAGTTGTTTAAATGAGAGTAAAGTTTTAAACAACGTCTGCAAGTCCATGAGATATCAACATATATTGTGGCTTTCGAGATAAAAGTACCTGTGATGAGCTCACATCAATCATGGTTAGTGCCAACGTCACAAGCATTGTTACGAAAAAGAACACTTTTACCATGGAACGCCACACAATAACCAGATCGACCAATACTATGTCGTTATAAGAGAAATGAAACAATCAGGTACCTACTGAAGCTTTCTAAGTTCGGTCAACATTAATTTAATAAATGCATTCTAGGATAGGGTAACGAATGTCGCTATTTACTTTACCTACTCGACATTTAATACTTAAATAAAATATTTTAAAAAAATCTATAAATTCTACGACAAACTAAGTAGAGACATCGTCTCATCAAATCTAACAGAGACACGACATCCACTAAACATCAATGTAATAATTTGGAATAGTGTGAGCGCCCTTGGGCGGTACCTGAATGCCTCCGGTTAGATCGTAGTAAAGCGAGTTGGGCCCGAGACCGAGCTCGTCGTCCTGAGTGAGGCATTTACCAAGCGGGTCAGTAAGTCTTCTCAACATATTCTCTACCTCGTTACAACAACGACAAATATTACAACATTACTCGGGCGTTCCAAAGCTTCGGGGCGCGCTACGGTCCTCGCCTACGGGATGGGTGCGGGTGGCCAAGCTCGAGCGTGTTATCGGTTAGTGATAAGCGAAGCAAAGCTCTACATGGGGGTGAAAAGCGCGGCGGAATGACGTTAAGCGGTGCAAATGTGAAATGGCAACTGAAAACAACAGGTACAGATGAGAGACGGGCATGTTAGTCGGAGTGGCCGCAGCCATATAGACCTGATGGTGAGATCGGCGACGGCCACCCCGCGCCCACTAACACTTTTCCCGGCAATCAGTGACAAGTCGGAGGCCCCGCCCGCCCAGTGCAATCACCACCGTCAGGCCTACACACTACCGTCTTTACCGAGTCACTAACTCCGTTCGAGGATGGGATTAAACAAAAAATAAAAATAAAACAGTAGATGATAAAAATTTGGCAAATCAAAATCGATAGAACAATAATGAGTACAGCGACTAGTGACTAGTAAATAAGAGTGATACATTAGTGAGTGTGTGTGGGACCCACCGGTTGCGGTCTGTTGGGAGGCTGGCGGACGGCGGACGGTTGCGGTGGCCCCGCGTAATCAAAATAGAACTCATCGTACCGGTAAAATGGCTCATTGTAGCCACCTCGGTAATCACCGTACCCGTAATAGTCGTAATCATAATCTATAAACACACAACACAGGCCTTTTAGAGGCTAAGCTAAACTAACTCTAACTTACAAGCTACCGATGTCGGCTGCGGATAGCGAGCCTCCACGACACTCGTACCGGGAAAAGATTATAACATGCTGTTGTCACGTTACACGGGGTACAGTACAGGTATGGTATGGTACAGCACACGGGTTAAATCCAACACCTCTGCTCCTCCTGGGTCCTGAACCGACCGAAGCTCTTCACGTTACCGACACAAAAACATGCATCGTGATATGTCTAACTGTTCATGTCCACTGTCTGATGAATAAAATTGTAAATGGCAATTTAGATTTAGATAATGACTGTATGCTGATTGTATCGACCCATCACCGGACCTGCCTAAGCGTCGTCGACGTGCTCAGGCGTCGGACGCGCCGGCGCCCGAGCACTCACAATGATTCAGATTGTAGCATGCACTGTCTGTTAATATTGTTATTACACTTTAGATGGACCATGTGTGGGCTACACGATTCTTCGATAGATCAAAACTTTTCCGAAACCATGCATCGAACCTATTCCTAGCTGTCATTAATAACTAGCCTAGGTAGTAGCGTTAATGAAACATGTATTGAGGCCTTAACGATACACTATAGATAGAAAACTCCCAAAATGGTAGTATAATTGAAGAGTGGCAACACTGGCGGGAAGACCCGGTGTGAGTGTATAGTAGCGGCCATCTTGTTAGTAAGGGACAGTAGCGGATTGTGCGAGTGTGCGCGTGGAGACCACACCGTGTTCACATCTCTGTTCGTGTGAGGGAGGTGCGAGCTAGGCGGAGGGAAATGGGCTATTGTCTGCACTTTAGAATAACATGTTACAAACGTCTTCAAGTGATACTTCAGTATGTATGTACGGTCAATGTATCTAGTTCCCTTCACCTAACTCTGTGTGCTGTCACGTTGTACTGTTTAATGGTACGCTGGAGGCTCGGTAGATGTTTCAAACTGTATTATATTACATTTAATTATCCTAAAACTTAACTTTAGAAACAAAACTTAAAAACCAAACAGCCTTTTTGCGGCCCTTTTTGAACAAATTAAATAAGTAACAGTATTAGGATATGCAGCGACAGTTGCTGTGTGCTGCTTTGTCGTAATCACATGGCCGAGCGTCCCCGTGGCCCTCCGTGTGGACGTGGCCCGCGCGCGTGTGGCGTGTGGGTGTGGTACGTGTGGTACGTGTGGTGCGTGTGGCGTGCATACTGACCGTAGTCGCCGCGCGCCTGCGGCGGGCGCGGCTGCGGCTGCGGCGTGCGGCCGCGCAGGACCGGTGAGCAGCTGCACCAATCGAATCTAACAGTTAACACCCGACGTTACATACATCGTGAACGTGCCTAGCAAGCCTCGGTAAACGCTCAAACAGCCCAACGATTGTACACATTTCAAGTGCGCACACACGAAGACTACACAGATTTTTACCTATATTCTACCCTATTTGAATCAAGATTAGACATTTGAGTAGTATCACAATCCACTTAGTCTATTTTTTCATGTCGCAATATTTTTATATTTCTAGCAACTCTATTTTTTTCCAAAACTTAGCCTACTTTAAAGTGAATTTCGTATTGGACATAGTGTGAATGGTAAGATCTGATAAATCAAAATTATGACATGAAAAAATGGACTTTCTCATTTGAAGAAAACTTGTTTACCGTTTGTTCGACCGATTTTAACTTCTATTTCGAAGGCATAAGGATGGCATTAAAAGCAAAAATATGGTTACAATACCAAGTATTTACTGCAGCCGCCATTTGTCATGCACCAACGTAATAAAAGTTAAAATCGGTTGAACGCACAGTTAAAAGATTTTCGTGAATGTCTAATGTTATTTTGAACAGAGTATAGCCACTACATAACATCGTAGTTGCTTCATGATCTTTCCCAAAATATTTTGGGCTGGCCCATCACAGCAAACTAAAATTTTGAAGCTTTTGTAGTTTATAACATGAGCAGTTTTAAAGTGAGCTGCAAATCAAAACACGCCGTTCCCAATTTGCACTATTAACATTTTTGGAGTTTGTTTTACTAGCAGCTCGTTAGTTAAGTCAGCTTGTGAATAACCCGATCATATGACTGGGTTATTCACAAGTTAGGTACTGGAGAATGTGTGATTAGTGGCAAGGTCAATATACAAGGAAGTATATACTGACACCACCAACTAAGCGTAGTCCTGAATATGTGTACAAGCGCAAATAATCTTCAACTTTTATTGCCATTCAAAAAAATAATTATTTCACAATATCAAGATTTGCGTGATTTTTATTTTGATTCATTGTGAATTGATATTTTATTTTGTCAATATTCATTCATTCATTCATGATACGAAATAGTGAGATGGGAACTTTTTTTTTTCTAATTTTGTAACAAATTACTATTTGTTGCAAATGAAAGTTTTGTTGTATTATTTTAGAATTAAAATGGAATTAGTATACTTCAACAAAACGTGTACTTGAATGGATTAAAAATTGAAGATGGGCTGGCTTTTCATCAAGAATTTTCTTATTTTTTATTTATTATTATTATTATTACTCGTAAGAATACAAATAACAACAATCTCGTTTGATGGTTTACGGAGGCATATTTAAGTAATTAAATTTAACTTGCAAATTGAGCAATGAATATTCAAGTAGGTTCACGTAAACAATTCAGTATCGTTTATTCTTAAAATGGAATATTCTGAGTTGAAATGCACGTCGGGGATAATATAACAATATGTCAATTTAATTATGACGAGGAGCTAACGAACAAAATTTGGTAAAACCATTTCGATAAACAATAAAAAATATCTCACACAGGGCTTTGTTTTGAAACTTGTTTGGAGGTAGGCAAAACAGAGAGTCCCGCGGACCTCCGTTGAAAAAGGAGGATCCTCCGGCCAGACGAGTATTGTGTCTGGTGGACAACTGCCCGATAGATAATTTCGAGCTGTCGTATATACTCTAATCGCGCGGAGAACTTTACTTGGGCGATGCAAGATTTCGTATTTTCTTCTTAGTTCTTATGTGACGCCAGTAGCGACTACACTTGTAAATATTTTTCAGGACAAAATTTTATTTATTAAGAATTAGTAGAAAATCGAACGGGAGTTATATCTCGTTTGCTGGAAAAGCAAGTATTAACTTTTAAACATATCTCTCTCGTCTAAACGCTGTTTTCTACAGCGGCCGTATGAACGTGATGAACTATGGCGTCAAAAGCCACGACCTTTCTTATTAGCAGCTTTGAAGCTTTATAGCTTCGTTGATGAAGATATTTCATAGCATATTTATTCGCTACTATCTGTTGTTAATGCCCATTCATGAACTTGAGTTAAGCGCGGGGCGGCGAGCGGTAAAATCAAAAGTATGAAAATATTTGAAGCACTCCAAGAGACGCCGCTCATAGCACCCCGTGCCCGCTTAGTATCGCCGAACATGGCCACATGCCACAGCCATAACGCCGCCACTGCAGTTTTGTAGCGTGTGGCGGCTTCCGGCGACAACCGTGCGCGGCAAGGCCATTTAAAATGTATGAAACCTACAGGAAGTATCCCAGTGGTGACGTTTTGTGATTGTGGTCGGTGGCCCTTCCCGATACCGCACCGCTCGCCGCGCCACGCGCCATTAAGACTCAAGTCGTGTACAGGCCGTTAAACTTTCTTTACTTATTCAAACGTAAATAGCCCGTGTCGAAATGGATTTACATGAAAATTTTGTCAGTCAGCTCCTCAGAAGAGAAAAGGCCATTATGCCATAATGGCTGAACACTCACCCGCCACGGCCGTGAATCATCTGCATCATGCGTCGTTCGCGCGCACGCAATATTTCTTCCTTCTTCTTCTTGTCCGACGGCGGCTTGGCTAACGACACTTCGAGTCGCGCGCCACCCATTTCTTTGCCGTCTAGTTCTTGCATCGCCTGGAATGGTGACGTGGAGATGTTTAGACGCTTTGTCGGTATATTTTTGTGTCAAAGCCTATGCTAAGACTTTGTCCTACTAAGAAGTCAAACTCGTGGTCAAAAGCCTTAAAGAACGAGATGCTAAACCCAGAATACTGAAAACCAAGTATTCAAAAGGCTAAAAGCATAAAAGTCGGGTATTCAAAAGGTTGAAAGCACATAATTAATTGTTTGATGAATTTTGGTTCAGAGATAGTTGGGATCTTGGAGACGGCCATGGGCTAATTTAAAAATAAAATGAGAAAATGGGAAGAAATAGGCGGGCGAAGCCGCGGGTAAAAGCTAATCTTTTATACTTCACCTTTACTGCACAGTCCCGGTCCTCAAAATGCACGAACGCGTAATCCTTAATCTTCTTGACTCGTTCCACAGTTCCGTAGCGCTCGAATTCTTCTTTCAGTGCGTCTTCAGTTATTTCTTGTGTCAAGTTGCGCGCGTACAATACCTTCACCTGAGCAACGAACAACTGTATCAATATTGTGCTAGAGGAAAAATTCAGGCGTTTTTAATGTTTGGATAACTTGGTCCATAACATCAGCACTAAATGATTTTAGACTTTTTTTAAATCTATTCTACTGTTGTAGAATATTAGGCAATACTATGACTAGTCGTAAAAAAAAAATCGGTCAAGTGCGAGTCGGACTCACGAAGTTTCCGTAAGTACCATTATCTATAATTTTTTTAGTGTTTAGTGACTAAAATACATCGATCATCTGTGAAAATTTTATCTGTCTAGCTATTAAGGTTTATAAGACAGCCAGGTGAATGACAGACAGCCAGACAGACAGACATCTTAGTAATAGGGTCTCGTTTTTACCCTTTGGATACGGAATTCTAAAAAAAATTAATATTTTCATAATCAAAATCTGCGATGCAAAAGTACGAGAAAAAAATCAATGAACTTACTTTACTCATAGTTTGCTCGTCTGGTTCCTCTTGTGGGTCCGCCCAGTCCACTATTATATCACAGCCCCATACCTGCTCAAAATACAAATGAACATTACACTATTACTCTGTTCGGACCAAAACAACACAGTTTACAGCACAGTGACACGTCAGCGTAAACATTTACCTTTATTCTACCTGTGCCCAGTCTACGTTTAGCTAGGGACGCCGCTTTGTGAGACTCGTATTCCAAAAAACAAAATCCTCTATTTTTCTTCTTGTCATCGGGCGAACTATATATTATTACTTCGACGAGCCCAGCTGCAATCATAAAATATGGATAAGGATCTAAAAGCGGGGCGCAGACACGCTAACGGTATGAACAAAGCTTCCCTCGAGCCCGACGCGCAAAAGTCAGTCATTCAACGCTACAGAATATGAAGCAAATCAAACGATATTCCAGGAGAACATATACGGTACTGAAGAATTCTATTCTAGAGAACAACAGCAAGGTTCTCCAGTCATGACCAGTGAGCATTCTCGAGGCAAGGCCAATCAAAAGGTTTACGGTCGGTGGGGCCGCGGGCCACGGTGACGCGCGAGCTGGGGGCCCCCGGGCCCCGAGCGGGCGCCACGGGCCCCGAGCGGGCCGCCGCCGGCCCCCGCTCGGGTCACGGTGCCCCGCGGCGCGCTTTAGTTAACAACCGAGTAGCACTTATTATGAATTCGACAAGGACTTACGTGCGTGCCTAGTAAACTCCTCAAACAAATCGTCCCGATCTCGATTCTTAGGGATATTCCCCACGAATAACCGGTGATTGTTAAAGGAAACTGTTACGCCAATCTTTTTCCCCTTTCGAATTTCATAATCATTCAGCTGCAAGAACAATTCGAGGGAGAATAGCCTGGGCCGGGGCCGGGTCGCTGGTGCGCCCGCCCGGCTGGCGGCCGTATGACTGGAGAGACGCGGGAGGGACGCGCGGGAGGGACGCGGGAGGGGACAAGCGGGACGCAAGCGGGAGCCCGAGCCGGTCCACACCAAGCCCCACGCACTCAACCCGACAACTCTATAAACTCCTTAATTCATTCGAGTGACACTTTACCTGTTAATTTACCAAACTCTTCCAGTATCTCCTCTTTGCCTTTCGACTTGGGAATGTTGCCGACGAAAAGTCGCAGATTCGGTACGCTAATCTTAATTCTCAGAGTCTTCCCTGGTTTTATTTCGTGATTATCGAGCTGTGGGAAAAATAACAAGGGAACAA
This sequence comes from Mythimna albipuncta, assembly GCA_929112965.1. Taxonomy (NCBI): domain Eukaryota; kingdom Metazoa; phylum Arthropoda; class Insecta; order Lepidoptera; family Noctuidae; genus Mythimna; species Mythimna albipuncta. Next base: position 19,961,785 of record OV815969.1, read on the forward strand.
TTTTGAAAAAGGGCGTCGTTGTTGGCCGAGGGCCTGGACCAGCGAGGCTGGCCTCGTCGACGCGCGACGAGCGACGCGCGGTGATGACGGTTAGAGCCAATCGTAATGAGTTAACTGAATTTGGATGATAAGCCGACAGTGTTGTACGGAGCAAAGAGGAGAGCCTGAGATATATTAAATTCTCAGTTGGAGAACTTTTTGAAGCCAATTCAAAGTTAACCCTGTAAGTGGACCGTTTGATGAAGTGAAAATAAAACAAGCGAGTACGTGTCATGGTAACAAAATAAAAATAAAATTAAAGCAACTTAAAATTGAACGAGGTGCAACAGTAAAGAACGGGATGATATCTCAGGACAAGCGAGGCTAGATCAGTTTATAGGTGTTATGTTTGCACATTTACACAAATTCAGTGATTATACATATTAATTGGACGGCGGCTGTTTGCCATGAAGCGTTCAACAAGTTTGTGACTTTATATTGTTACTGTATACTAGATAGCTTACAAAAGGGAACAATTTAGTGCGAATGAGGTGCAAATGGCCGCCGTGAGCGGGATATTAATGACATGCTTTTTAAATGATAGAAGAAGCTTAAATCTAAATCTCCCAAGTGTGACTGTGAATATAGTCGACAGGCAAATGATTGGGACCTTGCAAAATTACTGGCTGATGAGTACTAGTAGTCTTGCAAGTGAGGCCGCGGTTTGGTCACTTCCGCTGCGCACGGAGGAACCATCAGGATGCTGCGGTGACATTCTAACGTGACGGTAATAAGGAGTATAGCGAGTGTGACGCACAAGGAACGTGATGGTTCCGCCAGGAGGGCCGCGCAGGCGGGAGTGACCAAACGCGCAGCAGCTAAGTGCTGTGATACTGTTAATCTTTCTACTGTGATACTGTTAATACTTAAACATTTCGGCGAGTCACCTGGAAAGTAGACGTCAAATTAGAATAAATTTTGTTTCAAATTAATAACACCAATTTTAATCAATATAAAAAATCATCCATATTAAAGCTTTAGAGTTTTGACACAATTTTGTGTTACCAATCGTGATAGCTGATAATGAACAATTGCACCATTGTTTTAGTTTTGCGATAACACAGTGTGCTGTAATGTTGGTACAGATGTGCTCGATAACATCCATGTATCGCACAAAGATAGGTGCCGACTGCCGCACTATCGGCGGCCGCTGCTTATCAAAATGTTTGCAAATCGTCAAAGCTGCGGGGAAGCCGCGCTTGTGGCCACGTATGGCACCAATCTTTGTAGCAAATGTTTGTTCAACAACTCTACGGCTTATTACACTAAAGTTCGAGGGAGTGGTAATTTCCATTCATCATTGCTTGAGCAAACATCGATCGAGTGAAACTTAGGTTTGTTCCAGCTATATAGAGACAAGAGCGACATCGAAAATAAAATGAATTTTTTGAAATTATAGAAACGAAAAAAAGGACATAGAACATCACGTGACATGCAGTAGCTACTCTAACATTTAGCGAATGACCAGTCCCCCGGACGACATCGAGTCTCTGGAATGGGAGACGGAAGACGCCATATCGTTCTGGCAGCTTCGCTGCGAGGACGCCAGGCGTGGGGCTCACCTCCTGCACGGCGCGCTGCGTGGCCTCGCGCGTCGTGAAGGTGACGAAGGCGTAGCCGCGGTTGGTGCCCGTCATGGGGTCCATCATGAGGCGCAGGTCCCAGATGGTGCCGCAGCGCTCGAACAGCGGGATTAGCTCATCCTCGTACATATCCTTGGGGATCTTGCCACAGAACACCTCGCAGCCGGCGCCCGGCGTGCCGCCTTCCCACCCGGGCGGCGGCCCACCGTACTTTCGTTGACCTGGACCACACCAGTTACCATTGTCAAAAAAAACGATCAAATTCATAATTACACGTAAGATGTCGGCATTCCATAACAATGAGACGATGAGGATTGCGTTCAGTTTTGGCACAATTCGCCTAAAAACCTAAGATGTAGTGGTCCCTTAAAATTAGGAATAGCCAGTGACGTAGCTAAGTGAACAACGGCCCTAGGGCAAAAAAAAAAAAAAACTGGTGTCCTATTTGTGTGAGGTATAATTCAAATAGTATTGCAATCTTTAGATATTGGTAAAATAATTTATCGCTAATTTAGATAGATATTTACTAATCAGGTTTTGGGACCCCCGGGCCTGAGGGACCCGAGGCGCTACTACACCTATAACTTTAATAGCTACGCCATTGCGAATTGCTCAATTTTAAAGCCCCAGCTGGGTTACACGCTTTTTCAGACTATGTCGAAACAGGGATCGCTTCTTTGTACTCGTACATACACATTTTGTAGTTGACATGGTAGACTTAAGGCCCCTCGTCGCCCACAGCGACTTTGTAGCGCATTCGCATCGGTACACTCGCGATGCTGTAGCGCGGTAGTAGCGTTGGCATCTTTTCCATAGCGCTTGCAAATGCGATTAACACGCGATTCATAAGCGCGCGACAGGATCGCTACAAAGTCGCCGTGGGCGAGAGGCCTAAGCCACGTGCATGACAGGGTATCCAAAAAGGCAAGTTATTTGAATGCGTGTCTAGATTGCGCGGGCCCACTTACCTCATGCGTACGTTACATTACATGTTACAGAGGCCTACGTGGCCATATATGACTTCACATAGGAACTAAAATTCAAAATCCTATATCACAGTATGAGGTCTCCCGCGCGATTAGATCATTTACAAAAATCCAATCTACTATCAGGCAGTTGCCCGGACCAGACCAAACACCCGTCTGGTCGGAAGAAACTTCCTTTTTAATGGACGTTTGCGGGACTTTACACCCTATTCCACATGTCTCTAAAACCTGACACCCACTGTCAAATGAATTTGTTATTGGCGTAGCGAACTCACCAGCTGTGTTCAGCCCAGTCAAAAAGTTTGCATAAAACTATACGTTACATTTGAATCACTAAGGAAGTAATCAGCACACGACCGGGTTCGGGGTATGGTCCGAAGCGAGTAGGAATGTCAGGCGGTGACCGCCTTCTGTAAAGCTGTAATGCTAGCGAAGGAGGAGGCCGCAAGCGTGAGGGAACGAATTGTCCTCACGCCCTAGCCACCGTGATTCTGACCCCGACTACCAGTCACAGTAGACGCGGGTTTACAGACGTAGAGCAATGGGTAGCTCGCCGGTAATTGCGGTAAACGCGTAGTGATCCACGCAGTCCTCAAAGAGATGTCGGCAAACCGTAGTATCGGTCCAGCAGGGCCGATGCCCGCTAGGCCACTAGCTAGGATTGCGGGAAACTTCTGAAAAGGAAACCCGTAGTCCTAGAACGCAAACGGCAAATGAAGGTCACAGGTGTGATTTTAGTCAGTAAAAGTCTGACACGCCCTCCCGCTCCGCCAAGAGATTGGATCCAGAAGTCATTGGATGATTTCCGCCCTTAAAATTTTTTTTAAAAGGACATATCTGCCACATGCCCGACAAAAATATGGGCCAAAGTAAAATAAAGTTGGTGCCTGAAACAGTGGGACGAGGTTGGATCAGACCACGAAATAAATGGCGGGACGAACTAAGAAGATTTTGTCAGAACTGGTAAGTATGAAGGAGTGGAGGCAGCCTCGGGCTCCCTCCACTTCTTCAACACAAACACTGAATGACATTCACCAGTCAATTGTTACGAAATAAGAACTTTGATTACTTTAGAATAAGGTCCACATCCGTATAATACGAACTTCAGTCAGTTAAATCTGAAGACAATTTGTCTTACCCTTAGCGTATCAGTGTGCAAAAGAAAAATATATAAAGTTTCTAGCGAAAAGATTAGAATTATCAATTTCTAGAAAACCAGACATTATTTTGATGTTATTTTATGAATTCCAATACCAATCTGATACAAATCATTGAATGGCGGGTTCAAATAACAGTAATTGGATTATTGTGTTATGACAGATTCAAATATTTTGAATCAAATTCTAATTAGTCTGGTATCGTATCAGATTCTAATAGCAGTCTCTAAGGGTCGCCGCACACAGGCCACCGCCTACAAGCGTATTAACAACGCTAGCATATTTCTTTTAGTTTTCATACATTTTCTATGATTCGCCGCACACGAGTGACGCCAGTGGCCGCCACACCCTACAAATGGCCGCTGCTTGCTTTTTGTGGCTTGAAACGGCCACTAACCGCCGATACAAAACGCGCGTTTAAACCTTCATCAACAGAGTCCATTATGATACAGCGCGCATGGGTGTGGCTTGTGGCTGCTTCCAGCTTCTCGTGGCTGCGTTTGTGGCTATGACAGGAAGCCCAGCGCGGCGACACTATTATCTAATAGAAGCTCATTCTCAGTATAAATCAAAGTCGTTTTTCGCGTCTGTTTGTTCATCAGCTTTCTCCTAAACCACGTAACGGATTTTGATGCAATTTTTACTAATTGAAAGAGCAATAGACAAGGAAGGTAAACTAACTTCTACCAACGGATCTGTCCACGCCAATGTAGGTTTGTCTAAACAAATTTTGAAAGAAAGAAAAGATTTCTCAAAAAAAAACTGTTGGAAACAGTAACAAAAAATTGTTTCAGGAATCTAATGAGCTACTAGGGTAGCAACATTGTTCGAAAGAGTCACCGTAGTCCCTCAACGCAACGGTCAACTGAAGAAACACTGGTGGTTTTTAGTCAGTAATATTCTAACACACTCTCTCTCGCTCGAGTACAGTACAAATACGCGGTTTTTTCTAAGAAAAATCGCTCAATATTTTAAATGGAACCACGCCATAAGGTGCTATATCGGAACCTCGTATTTTTACTGTTTTAACTTTTTAACCGTCTGCGTTGGATATAACCGACCAACAGTCGCATTTATTCCGCCAGAGTAGCACATCTACGAAAATAAATACTCCTATCTCGTCAGCTCTTCTGGATTGAAGAGCTAAACGAGATGGAAGAACCCAGGCGCAACCAGACACCCTGGCGAATAGGATACGAAAAGGCGTCTGACTGATCCGATGCAAGCGAAGGGTTAAAAATAGTGAAAAAATTAGCCAAAATTAAAATTGTATTGTCTTGTTCTTCAATTTGATCCTTGTTGAAGAATACAAAGGAATGCTTGTCACAAAATATGAAAACTACAAATATATTTCCACATATACCTACTTAATTTTACAAATTAATGAAAGGACCAACAAATGAAGTACGCGATGTCCTTCGCGCTGCATTGCACGTAAAACTTGAGAACTTTATTCGCATATACCTACACTGTATGTGCAATGTATTGCATTCACAATTTTATGTTATTGTTTTATTTTAACGAACGCAATGCATTTATAAGGTTACGAAGATAAATGTCGAAAAACAAGATCTCCAATCTTGTTTCTCTGCATTTAATGCGAAAAACTTTCCGAGCTATTGATAAGTAATTGCTAGGCGAAATCTGAAAGATTTTACCCGGTTAATATCTATTAATAGTATAATGGGTGAATGTACACATTTTTCAAATTATTCAATTTTGGTGGCGAAACTTTTTCTTCGGTTTTTATGAAAATTCACCTTTCAATCGTGGAAATTACAGACACAATAGAAGGTGCACGAACGCCGGCGTTCGCTTGGGGTTTAATGAATTAAGGACCTAATAAAAAAAGAGAAGAAAAATTTTCCTAGTTTTTCACTTACTTTTTACTTCAGCTTTCGGGAAGTAACGGTTTCGCCACCAAAACTGAAAAAAATGATATTCACCCATATCTACTAACCGGATAAACCGGTTAATCCCGGATATTATAGCCCGCCAAATTCAAATTTTCGTAAGTTTTTTTTGTATTTTGCTGGCCAGTGTCAGATGATGCTCCAGGCTATGTTCATGGTTCTATGTTCACTAAAATATAATTTGCGACCGTAAAAAAAATTACTTTGCTGAATTACAACCATTCAAATCATTAATAAAGCCATCTCAGTTTCCGCTTACCCCCTATTCAACAACTTTATAGTTTAAGTTTCTATACTATAATAATTGTTATCTCATTGTCTGTACCTATGTGCCAAATAAACGTATTTTCTTTCTTTCTTCTTTCTTTCTTTCTTATGAACTAGAAAAATGCAAAAAAAAAAAAACGAAAATTTGAAACCGCGGTCTAATCAGTAGCTTACGTAAAATGGTATCTATCACATACAACAATTACGAAAAACCATTAGAACGCGTCGATATTTGACTAATTAAACTTATCTATTTACAGATTCAACACACGCTATCTCTAATTTTCTGTTAAACAAAGTTATCTAGTGTCAAAGGTCCCTAGTGGGTCCCTAGCAACTACACTGACCTGTGGTAACATCTAACGTGTACCCGGTCCGGGCCAGTATTTGTTTGATCTTCTCTTCGTCGGGCCCCTTAACCTGGACAGTGGCTGACAGCGCGGGCGCACCTTGGACGCCCGCCCTGCTTTTCTGTCTGAAATACAACACATCACTGATCAATTCCTTTGCAAAGATCATACAGGACACTGCTCGGGACTACTGAGTCCGACAGAGACCGTATTGATCTTGACAATATTTTATACCATCGTATAGTACAATTCACGAATGATGGCGGGCGTGAAGTTTGCGCAGAAGGCTGCGCAGTAACGTGTTTTAGGAACCAAATGACGTCGTGCGTGTGCTAGAAGAGTGTTCGCAAAGGCTAACTTCACGCTCGCCATCATTCGTGAATTGTACTGTACATAATAAGCAATAAAGTATTGAAGTATTGGACATACCCACTAGTGGTATGATCGAACTATCTAGTAATTGCTTTACCGTTCTAAATTTAAATGTCACTTTAGAGAATCTTTGTCGATCACTTTGTTTTATTAAGAAGAAGATTTTTCTATCGTCAGATGACTTGTATCGGAAGAATAAATGGCGGTTTGGAATATTATATATTTGTGGACAAACCGCAATTTATTTCTACGTACAGAGGCCTTACCACGAGCTCTTAAGGCGATCTATTTGACGACCTAAACTAAACTGGTAAAGAGATAGAGCTATATAGGGTGGATAGCTCCATCTCTTTTTCTCGCTAGCACGCCTGACATTTTAACATGTCGTGGTAAGGCCCCAGCAAAATATGTTGGCCACTCTGAAGTTAGCGTTCCGATCAATGCGTTTTGCGTATTTTTTCAAGTAGGTATAGTTACCGGCACGGATCTTGAGCGCTCGGCGTCGAGAGTGGGGATCGCTTTGCGCATTCCATACATTGGCGAGCCAATCGTCGTCGTTGTTAGATACATGCAGCAAGACTGGGGAACGAATCAGGAGTGACGTCTATCACTGACATTCCCCGCCCCCGCGTCTCACGTCACACCACTAAAGAGACATTATTTGACTTCGCGCAACTTGAAGTCAGCGCTAAAGATCCGTGCCGACGATGCGCTTGTATGTTGAAGTTCGGAGTGGTCAAGACGTTTTGGCTATACTGTACAAAATTTACCTCAAAATTTAAGTTGGTCCTTAGCGTGCCTGCGAGTTTTTAATAAAAAGGGTAAAGCCATGTCGAAATTGACTACACAATACACATAGGTAACTTACAGTCGAGTAACGAAATTCGATTTCTAACCGAATAAGCAGAAAATATATAAGCAACGTTCACTGCTCACCGTTAAAAAAGGTTAAGCTAAAGTTCCTAAAGTTCGTTGTGCATAACTTCTACATCATATTGCGCGAAAACTTGTAAAAGTCTTGGAGAACAAACTCCGTCGGCAGTTCGCAAAGAACGATACGAATCCGAGAAAGAGGCGGGAAATCTCTCATGTACAAGTTTTCTCGATAGAATTCTACTCAGCGATAAAACTTTCCCAGGACTTGAGGTCCAATTAAAAGTGACTAAACTTTAACGTGCAGTGACAGTGTAAAACTCAAACCCAGGTCATCAACTTCAGTAGCCCTGTTACTACGCTAACGCGAAGCTGTTCTCGTAAATGACTCACGAATACTTCTGATAAAAACCCAATTTAGGTCTAATTGTAGCTCTATTAAAATTGAAAACCAAAAATTGCACAGCCACTAAAGGTGATTCCAATTAGCATTTTATTAAATCTCATCACAAACAGGTCCTGCATCACGACTGCACAGGGGCTAATGACCATCCGTAATCTAATCTTGCGACGGGCGGCGCAAATAAACACGAGGACACAAGCAAAATGATCCGTCAGTCCGTCACGGAGCAAGCATTCCAGCTACAAACACTGTGTCGCGTACCAATTAACGACTCACTTTCTCGCTCCATCGACCGTTTGATCTTAAACTCCAAGGGAACCGTCGCAGCGGGTAACAATGAACCTACTCTCGCTGCCTTTATTAAAAGAGAATTAAAACACAAACGACTGCCATGTGATCGAATTAAATCTCGCGATTTGAAAGCGCTTACCGACAGACATTCTCAACGCATCTTTCTACTCAATAGAAATCAAAGTATCACAATACCGTGTGCCACCTATGCACAGTGTACGCGCGGCATAACAAACAATTATACCTATTAACAGAATAGCTTGAAAGCCATTTCAAAAGCCACTACTACCTACCAATCAGAGCTAGCACGTTAATGCTGGCTGGCTTCGAATTGGCAGCCTCGGAGGCACGATTATGCTACTTAGATACGAGCGCTAAACTTTGCGGAACATGCCATCTCTGCCTAGGGTCATTATGAGGGCATTTCAGACGCGGCAATCATTTTTATTGCATTTTAATAGTCGGTATCGAAGTGACCTCTTCTCTAAAAGGTCGACAGATCGACACGAGATATTTAATTCGGTAGACTGAAGGAACAATGACTTTGATTGGCTCGAAACTCCCTAACCGGTGACTGGCTTTGTCAGGCTTGAAGCTGTGCAAAAAATGTATTTTTAAATTGTGCGTCGATTTTCAACATTGCCATTCTGAGACAAGGCCGTGCAGTACATAAAACAGCATCATTTCCTAGTTGCTGAGGCAGAGGGCCGCGAGATTTAAATTCAACGGTTGTCCGCAACTATAATATGTCAAATCAATTTTTCAAGATTGTGACCCAGATATAACGGGCAGTTTGGCAATCATCCAATATTTTGATCGTGTTGCTATGCGAAATAATACAACGTGGGTACTCACCTATAGGTCTTCATGACTCCACATAAATAAGCACTTTTATTAGATACATGCTCGAGATTTGAATCTAAAAATTGTCCAAGAACACTTAAAGCACCGTCGGATGGAAATTCTTTTAAGGCATCTAACGCACGTTCATCCAGTTCGGCGTGCGCTAGCTTTCCAGTCTTATAAATGTCGTCGAGCTTGGCTGCTACCTGGAAACGACATTATATTCACCATTAAAAATAATTTCTACCGATGCGATATAGAAATCACGGTGTACGAGTTTCGCACGGAGGTTATCGGAGTGTGGGTAGGCAGGCACATCATTGTCTGTACCGTTTTTAGTAACGCTTGTGTATGTATGTGGTTACATTAAAGAGAACTTGTGGATCTTTTCGAGTCTAAAGAACTCAAATAATCCATTGATGTTGGAAGCATTTTATTGAGACAGCCTTCAGCAGTATCTATTGTAGCCTATTTTAAGAGTGGTGGACAAGAGGCGGAACACTTTCAGGGTGGGAGAAAGTTACGGGTTTTCCTAACTTTCTCCCGCCCTGAAAGTGTCAAATGCGATTGACAATACAAATTTACATGAATGACAATGAAAGTGTATTTATTGGCAATTCCTTCAATCGTTTTAAACGATTAACTTTTTACATCAATTGGCGTCAATCACGTAAATATCGTCAGTAGCAATTGACCGTTTCGACGTACGATTTTGTGTACATATTCGTTATTTTTATGATTGTCGAGCCCACAAAGGAATTCAAAGCTTGGGAATGCAATTCTCGATTAGTGTTATCGGAGATAACTGCAATACATTATATCGTAATAGACATTATATCACTTAACTATCATTCGATATAGATTCATTCACTGACCATCGCAATTCACGTCGGTAGTTGTTTTATGTGAAAATAAGGGGTGCCGTAATGCTGCCATGTTGGTAAGTATACGAAGGCTATCTACATGCATGCATCAGAGTGGTTTCTTGTGAAATAAAAGGATATAAGTTGCAAAGGACAGTGACGAGGAAAATTACTCGGTACCGCCCCCGCCCCTCAGCCCTCTCGACGCGTACCAGTGTGCACTGCCCTGCGTAGGTATAAGGATTTCCGAATGATAAATTTGTCAACGTATAGGTAATATCTACCTACAAGACCGTGGGTAGGTAGTTGGCAAATTACATTGAAATGCCACCAGTGTGAACACCCCCTATTGGAAACCACCTATTGGAATATAGTCGTAATGAAACATTGGCGAACATTACATCGATACGACGACATGTTTGCATAGTTACTATTTGATAAAAAAAAAAAATTGTACCTATTTAATCAATATTATGAAATAACAGTAATTGAACATAGACTGCTGCTGATTTTTTTTACATAAAATTAAAAAAAAAGTGTGCAAAGGGACAAAAATTAATTCATACAATTGAATAACATTCTTGTTGGAATATTTTTTTTAAAACATGCAAGCCTGTATGCTTGCACTGCAGGTGCCCAGATAATAAATGGCAAAGGTCAGCATTATCAAAGAGAGAAAGTGCAAATAAATGCTACCAACATAATGTCAATTTCAAGCATTTAATTTTTCAGTTGTGGCAACATGAAGACTGGAATCCCCACATGGGATTCTTAGAACTAGACTAAGTATGAGATAAGAATTATGAATCACATGTACCTAGTGAGCTCTAAACCTGTTTTATTACCTATATATTGATGTTAACTTACTTTTTATTACAGTTAGGTACTGAGTACATCAAACATCTGAGGATTTTTTTTCGATTTTTCTAGATAAATTGTCTTAGACATAAATTGCCTTGGAAGAAAAACAAGCTTGGCTGGGGGGGCCAGATCTAGAATAAGTACTGTATAGGTATTTGTATAAAGCATAACTTAATTTTTCCTTTACTATAGAAGCACTAACACAGTTCTAGTAAACATCTAGTTACTTATTTCTAGTTAATTTATTTTTATCATAACTAAAAGAACAACATGTACATTAAAATAATACAAAATATTTGATGCCAATAATTTTCCAATTAGAAACCAGATAGAAAGAATAATTGATTAAAATCTAATTGGGATCTAGTTGGAACCCCCACCTATCAATATTACCCCCACCTATCATTGATAAGTGAGGATAGGTGGGGGTTCAAACTAGACTCCAATCAGAATTTTTAAATTTATTTAATGCAAAATAATTTTTGAATATCTGATAATGGACTCTATTACAACAACTTACAGTACAATATAGCTATGCTCTGAAAATTAAAACAGTTTTCATTCCATTTGAATCCACTGTGGAGCTTCATCGATACGGGTAATGCTACTAGAAGCCAACTATTTCTACTAGTACCTAGTACTTACAGACTTCCAGGCTAAACTATATAACAGTAATAGCACTAATTAATACTACTACAACTCAAGAACTTGTGGGGATGGTGTTGTTTGCCAAAATTGGGCAAGTATAAGTTTTATATCGGCAAAAAAATATTTTGCAAAAAAAAATTTGTTTCAAGCAGTTACTATGTTCCAATATCTCTAAAATAGGCAGACCATGCTCTAATATAACTTAAGAGTATTTAGTGGCTACTTAAAAATCAAATGCTCACCTTAGGATCCAAGCCGTAGTCAATGAGTTTGCGATAATCCGGTGTTCGGCCAACATCGGAGTCCTTCCCAGGTACCTCTTCAATGGGTATTTCTCCATTGCCCTCCGCCATTCTGCACATTCATCAACATTTTACACACACTACACTCAACTGCTGCAGTTTTGTGATATCAGATAAAAGTTTAGAGTAAACTTTACTGAGTTTGTGCACTAGAAATTGGGATCTCTTATGGCTTGCCTACAGTACAGATGATGTCACCCAGCAGCGATTCAAGGAAGCCACGCGTGTGAGCAATGCCAACAAATATTTTTTGGATAACAATATATTTTCATATTTACATGTGGAAAAGAATAATATTTACCTTTATTTCGTAATTTTTGTAATTTTGGAAGAAAATGATAACTCTCTAATCGTCCGAAAAACAAAAAAACAAATGATGTTCAAACATATGAAACTGTGAAACAATGGGATTGTGCACTCCTCATTCCATCCGGGTGAAGGTGAAATTTCAAAAAGCGAATGCGTGTGTCATTGCATTCTTCTAGTGAAGTGACACAATTTTGAGCCTAAAAAACGAAAATCGGAATTATGTCAAAAAATCTAACAACACCACTAATATAAAGGAGATGCGAATTCCGGCGGTCAATGACCGAAATAACACAGCAAACTATGACAGCTCTTTAGAAACCGCTTCACATATCACTTTTAACGAATAATCACTTTAGAACACATTTACAATCCTCTTGGAGCAGATTATAAACACTAGAAACTTTCCACGCATTAAACTTTGGTGAATGCAAAACTGCAATAAGTTGAGAGTGCAACTGCATTGCACCCGATAAGAACCGGCCGGCGCGCGCCTCAATTTCCAAAAAGAATCCAGTTGGAATCACCACAAAGGATGCCAGAAGATAGAAAACACTTCAATACACAATCACTGTACGACAAAATCAATCAAAAGCACTGTACACGAAAATAATTACCTATTAATTTTGCTAGTTGGTGGCCGAGACAGATATGGCGGCGCGACGTCAACGTGACCGCCAGTACGGGGTTCTCATAACGACGCGCGGGACATGCAACGAGGAGTGCATTCAAAGTTTAAAAGGCACTTAATTTCTTTGTTAACTTTTAACTACCTCTCTGTTTTAAAACTAATTGTGAACGCATCGAAATATTAAGTATTTTATTGCACAGAGAGTTTTTGCAATGGTTGCGATTGCGAATAATTTTGAATGTGAAAGAGCGCGGCGCGTCGCGCAAGGCTGCCGGCCGCGAGGTGAGACAGGCTAGCGGCAAGACGGCGACGAGCGAGAAGCCGAGAATGAAGGGGGGAGGGTGTTGCAACCGCCGGTGCAGGCGTGCAGCAGCGACGCCGCACCGAGCTCGCCTGCATACTTGCATACATACGCACACTTGCAAACCCTTTGACCTTCGTTACTCGCAATCGATTCACTGCCAGTTTCGTCTTTGTTGTTACAATTAGTTGCTAACTTACTTTGATTTTGTCTCTATGCGTTGATCATTTAAAAATAAACAAATATCAATCCCTGAAATAATAATCATCTGACAAAATGTCATTTAATTATGCAGGCCTTATATTCATAAGGTCTTCTAATTAGAATCTATAACAATTATTACAATTTAAACCATTAGTTATCACCAAAATAAACAAAAACACCCATCGATAAGTAATGTTAGCAAACAAAGCATCTCGGTAAATAAAAAAAATGTCCTCTAATTAGAATCGTACTATAATAACATTCTCATCTAAAAGAAAACTGTGATTATTAGAATAAACAAACGAACTTAACGATACTTATTGGAATGCTAGCATAAATTCTATCTAAACTTGTTAGATTGAAAATTCTATTAAGATTTCAAATTTTGAAGTATAAATAAAAATATTTTAGTTTTTTAACCAATATAAAAAATCACACGGTTACTAATCGACGTTGTCCAATAGTAGAACAAGGTTCATTACTCTTTGATATGGAAACGAAGGGATAAAAGAGTTAATCGCAATAACCCCTCGCCTTTAGTTCGCTTACACCTGCTGATCATCGAAGCCGTATGTATTCGCGACACATACACATATTTAAAACTGGCCTTCGTACTTCACGTGTATGTGTAAGTAAGAAACTCGGATCTGTATCCGTCGCATTATGTGGGTAGGTAGGTAGGGCAGCTACTGCGGGTGCCTCGTTTTGAACGGACAAGGTTCCAATGCGGTCCTTTTACTGCTAATATGAATCTTAAAGGCAGGCAATATGGAGTCGAATATAGCTCATACACTCGATGCAGACTCTTCCTTTCTTTACAAAGAAAGAACTCTGGTGTAGTGTGTCTTGTAGCACCACGACAGACACACTTCCTTTCTCACATTTTCTTAATATCAATAGCGTTAAAATATAGCAGCAAAACGAACTCTCACCGAGTTTCCGGCGAGTTGGTTAGTCTTGTGAAAAAGATTATGCTCACATGATAACTTTAATTAATAATATCCCATGGTAAAATGATTATGACAATCAGCTATTATTTAAAAAAACCGATAATTTATTTTTTACTGAACAAACCGTTAAATGCAACAGGACATCACTATTTTTGAATATTGACAAATAAATTAGGAATTTGGTGTCATTTTATCTTTTTCTGGTGAATTATTTTGTTTATTTTGAATAAAGTCAACCAGTTCTTTCTAAATCATTCAGTCAACATAAATAAAACTTTTTGGACACACCTGGAAGGATTGCAACTTGTAAGTAATGTTTAACTTCATTTTCATTGATGGGAATTAAATGAATACTTACATCATTTTAATAATATTACTCACCAGTTGTCGGGACCTTAGAAATAGCTCGAACCATCCGTCACGGACACTCACATCTATAAATAACCATTTTGCAAACACATAGCACAGCAAGCTCGCTCCGCTTGCCGCGCCGCGTACTACATTTCGCGATAAGGTACCTACTTGTGCGTATTTTAAATACGTCAACAGTTCATTGACCCCCGCGCGGTTTCGCATCGTACGTTGCTTGCTGAATTTATTGTGTCTGTAGATTTGTGGGTCACTGTACTAGCTGACGTCAAATTGGGGGCCCAGACGACGATGACGTCACCTTATCAAATTAAACTAGCCGGTGATTCTAGTTCTATTTTATAATAACGTGTTCACAAAACGAGTACTACGAATTATAATAGCCGCCCTAATCTGACCTGACTCCGTTTGAATAATAGTGTAAGTAATCGTGTCTATCATGTGTGCCGAGGTCATTGCTATTTGTTTATTTTTTTGTTAATTCAAGGGCGTCTTCGCGGCCGGCACGAGTAATCATCGACGCGTCGCGTCGCAAATATTTTTATTATGTTTTTATAATATTGCATCTTATACGTGTACCTCGTGGTACGAAATTCTACATAACTGTGATTCTAATACCGAAATATTTGATTGGACATTAGTTGCGAACTGCAATTTAAACGTGAACGATCCTTGCCTATTGTCGTTGAGGTTTTCGACCTTTGCAAAATGCGCGGCGCGTCGCATATTCAATAGACCACAAATTGTTTTTTTTTTACTATAGACACGTCTGGCTGGCCCTGGTGTCACAGATGTGGTGTGCCTATTATAAAATGCTGTGTTAAAACAAGTAGCGCGCTATTTGAAATTCGCAACGCGTGTTTAGTTTCGTTTTTTTTATTATTATGTTAATGATGTGCGTGGTCTATTAGTCTACTACTAAGTCTTCCTATAAAGATAAGATGATTGTATTAAATAAACACGTACCTATTTAAGTTCATTATTTTATCAGGCATGAAGTTGGTGTCCTAAATTCTTGATTTTACTTCAGTGCAGCATCACTGCAGCAATAGTGCGCAGCCAAGTTCACGTTGCTGCCATGGATTTCATGATAGTTACGTAATTCGAATAACACTAGCACGCACACAAATGCACTATCGTGAATCAATGTTGGGTTCCTCATTTCTAATTTTCTACGTTTACATAGTGCGTCGAAGACCGGCCTCTTGAGAATGTAGATCATTAACTGGGGGCGTTTGTTTTAGCGCGTTGCCAATTAAACGTAATGGTGACGTATAAGCTAGCCCATGCTGCTATTATAGTAGTGTGCGCATTTCTTGAAAGTATTTGTTAGAATCGGTAGAGTTGATGTTAACATTTTTACCGGTAAATGTTCTTGTTTAAAAAAACTGCTAGAGAGAGTTCAATCCATGACCGTAGACCACTAGAGGCCAATCCGGTCTGCTATAGTAAATGACATGTTTATTATTATTCAACAAACTAACTTTAATGTATGCTGAATCAATGAATATTTGCATAATTAAAGGCAACTAAGATACAGGAAGAGATGCGTATCTGTAGCATTAGAAAAAAGGTACCGACATAACATTTTTACAAGGTAGGGATGAATGAAAATCGAATTTGCGTAAGATAATTTCTTAGAGCAGGAAGTTGTCAATAGGTATCCTGTTTTTGCTTAATCCTTCATCGACTCCTTCCAGGTATTAGGATTAACTTATTCGCCAGTAAAACACAATATTTCAATAATTCATGCAGGTAGTTTGATATTTCTTAGTAATTGTGGTGGTTAGGGCTGTATTTCTCGTAGGTAGTTAATTCGTCGATAAGTCGATCCACAACATGATGTAGATTTCTATTGAAAACTTAGGTAAAGTAATAATATTAATGTGTTCAAGTGTGTAACGAACATAATTTCGATTTCTTTTTATTTACGCGGGAAATCATCAAGTTTCCCTCGCTGTGTGGGTAAAGCGAGAGGCTGTGTGTCAGACTTTTGTCAACTGAAACCCACAGTGTTCCTTCAGTTGTTCTTCTATGAGGTCCATGGTAAATCTTTCAGACATTCCCACAGCCCTGGCAAGGTCTTTCTATTTCTAAGGTCCGAGAATGTGGTGATTACTTTTTGCAAGGTTTGAAATTATTGCCATTTCCAAATTTCTAAGCTGTGTCAGATTTGTTTAATTTCAGGTAAGTTTTGGCTGATTTTCATATCTATCATCAAAATCCATTTCTGTTGGCGGTTCTGTGAAGATTTCAGTAAAATTCCTTAAATTGGTCTTAGATTATTATTGTTATATTAAATGTACATATTAAGTTTATAAGTTTGCTCTGTACATCGCCCTGGAATTTATAATCTGTAATTTTGTGCATAAACTTGTAAATAAATATTATAGACATACATACATACAACGATTATGGTATTTTTTATCAACAAAACCAAATGTGAAGTTTCCTATCACCAAATTTCTTTCCACTTCAAATTGGTTTTGAGAAAACCACAGATGGCCAACATGGGAAACTCCGCATTGATAAGCATCACGAATGGCAATAAGATTGTATTTCGATTAAGATAGTTAAGCGACTATAACGAAGCGAATTTAAATAAATTGTACTACTCGTAATGAATGAAAATAATTTAATTAGTCTATCAAACTCATCTGATGATGAAGCCGGAATGTAGGCTCCGGAATTTAGTAATAAAATAGTGTTTCCTAGCCGTTTTTTGGCTGATTGGAATAGGGTAGTTTCCAAGGTAAAAATAATTACATTTTATTTAGTCCGTATTTTGAATTATAAAAAAAATATTAGACACCTTTTTTTTTCTTTTTTCCATTAATCAAAAAATAACAGAGATATTTTTGGTTTAATTTACAAACAAAAAATATGTGTACATATTTTACGGCAACTAGCCTATTGTCATGAGATTTTAATGATGATTTCCTAAAAGTTCCCTGGTATAGAACTTTCACAGTTTGTCACAACAAAATACAAACTACTTCCAAAAAAGTCAAATAACTTTAACAGTGTTAAATAAAGAGAAACCAAAACTAGGAATACTGAATTTAATTAAAGTTAGTTATTTTACATTTTTTGCGTTTTTGTAACAAGAACTTTAAAGGGCATGAGACTTAGAAAATTCAAAGAGCCATTTATGAATTAAGAAGTCTGTCCTAAACTTTAAAAAAGTTGAACAGCACTTATGGTTGCTTGAGACAATTTTTACAAGTGCAAAATTAAACTCATTGACCACGAATGAAAAAAACTACGTCGGTAGTTAACAACAGGTGCACAATTATCGACGCAATTTGTGATTTCCTTAACGAAATTACTCAAGCATTGCCATGTGGCATGTAATGATGAATGTACGTATCTCTATTTCCATCAAAATAGATCTGCGAGTAAATGTTAGTTTCCCGCGCAAGACTGCACTTTTTCCACCGCCATGCGTTTCTGGCAATAATTAAAAATAAAATAATGAAAAATAAACTTCTGTTTGTGTTTCGTCGCAAATGGAATAAACAGAAATGTAGCATTCCATTTCGCGATTGACTGGCTGTCTGGTTGTCTTTCCAATTAACATGTAGCACAAGCTAATGCTGAACCAATTATTATTTATATCTGCTGCCCAAATCCACCGAATCCTACGGGATTCGTGGACATTATAAATATCAGCACAAATAAATAATAAGTTAAAAAAGCAGACTCTATAATCCAAGAGGTTTAACAATAAGTTTGTTCACAGTGAAAATCTTGTAGACTGCCACCAAAGTTCGTCCACAATAAGCTTATCCATTCCAGACAGACGAGAGTGGTTTGTTTACAAAACACGATAGTGGCGCCACTCTCACCAATAAACTTCGCGGTCTGTTACTCTTACTATAGTCCACATAGAAACTAAAGGTGAACGATCAAAAAAATAAGAATTCGATAATTGACTTTTAAATCACTCACCTTAGCAATAGTAAAAGTATGATAGCTACCGTCCTGCACTGAAAATTGCACTACCGTTTCACTTGGTAATTTATTAACAACACTTAATTTTACGAAATAACAAATAGCAATAGACTGCTGTAAACTTAATTTCATTCAAACTTAAAACTTAATTCTAACTTGGATCCACTGTCGTTGGTCACTCTCATTTGGCAATCTACTTTAAAATAAAATTGTGAATAAGAAAGTGTTATTGCACCAAACAAAATTTACAATTCAAAATTGGAATTGGATCGTCCCATAGGTAGAACTGACCCTATTTAACCTCAACAATTGGGGTTTCTTAGCGGAAAATAAAAGAACAAGAATTGTCACTGGTCGTAAAAGATTACTCTCACCTATCACAATTTCTCCCCATTGTTCGGACATCCATTAATTTTTTTATTTCTTTATGCCGTGGCAACGGGTTTGTCTGCTCTTCGAACAAAAGCATAATGGATGAAAAGACGGCACGGTTAAATTATACAATTCATAAGACGGGTCCGGACGGATGTATGGAAAGTTCGAAAGGAACCTATCCAGACAGAAGGGTGAAAGGTCTAAATTCATTGTGACATCTGACCTCTCCTATCCGTCTATTATGTGTCTAGGTTATTATGTGGGTAGGGGGTATCTATCTTTTGATTATTCGCAAGCCCTTAATCCTTTTCTGCAAAATATAATCGATGAGAAACTTTCTCACAAGATGAAAGAGATTCTTTTGAGTGATTCCTGTTATAACTTACATTTTAGGGTGCAAACCTGATAGTAGACTACTAAAAAAAGTATGCTATTGCCCTTAGATACACGTTCAATTACATTCAACACATCAATTAATTACATCAGGTACTTACCTGCTTCTAAAGTTTTAATTTATTATTTGATTAATGTTTCCTCATAGTAAGCGGACGTGACGTCCGTTCTCTTAATGTTTCAACACGTAAACAATGCGCAAACTTAATCTTATTATAAAATTTCAAGTGTCACCACTTGAGTTAGAAAGCCATTCATCAATTTCTGAGATGCTCGATACCGACCGCAACGAAGCTCCCATGAAAGCTAGTCTTAGAAATAAAAGCTAATAAGTCCAAACACACGTTTGAAAGGCCTATTCAGTTCTATAAGCGTAGTACCACCCTACCATTAAGAAAAATCCAGTTGGGCCGCAACTTAGCATGGGAATGTTCAGGGGGTCAACGCCATTCGTTTCGCGTACTTGTCCTGGGTAAGCAGTGCGTATTATTATTTCGATAGATGTTTTTATTTTAGGGTCTGAGATCCGGTCTGAGCGCCCCCTCGCCGCCTTGCGGCCGGCTGACGGTGTCGGTCGTCTCGGCTCATGCTCCTTTCGATATGTCATCTTGTGATGTTCAGGACCATTTTTAATAAAAAGTATGTTATTGATAAAAATATTCGAGACACGAAATATTGAAAAAGGACCGGCATCGACATTTGGGTAGAAGATTGTAGAAAATATTTTCGTTGATCTCAAGTTATCAGCGCTTGGTCACCAGCAAATAACTTTTGATACATTAATGATATGTTAAGTAGGTATACCTAAATATAAAATTATAAATCTAGGCTACTGAGATACCGGAAGAGTAAAGACCGATAATGCAGTGTAAAATAAAGTGACTTTAATAACGTTAACATATTTCAAGATCAATCAGTGGGCACATAAGTACTAAGCTTTATAAAAATATATAATCATTCCCAAATAGAATATGGTCGAATGTGCAACACACCTCGACACGACCGGTTCTCTTGATCAATCTCAGCCATTGAAATCGCGAAAGCTATGGCCGGTGCGAATTTCACACCAGTCTTGTCTAGACTCTAATAATGTCGCAATAGGCAACCTAGGTCTGATCATTGCCTAGAACTGTGAGAATAAATAACGGGCCGCGACGCATGATCGAGTTCACTTCGTTTTGTTATAATCTAGTTTAAAGTACATAAGTAAAGTTTGGTATGAGAATTTATTTCTTTGTACTTTATTTATAACACGTGTCATGTGGTTATGTGTTTATAGGATTTTTGCAACCCTGTCTTTTTTACCGAGTAGGTTTTTCTCATACAACATAGGTACCTTTTCTATAGTTACCTGGTTTGGGAAGTCTAATATACGTATCCATTTTTATTATTTGCAACTTTGCCATGGCATTGCCTACCTAGACCGACACGGTTTCCGCCGGTAACTGTTGCTAAGTACCTAAGCATTACACTACAGTTAACTCGATAAACTCTATCAGATTCCATTAAAAATACAGTTTTATTTTTTGATAGCCATAAAAGTAAATTACTTTTTAAAACAATAAAAAAAACCTTTCTTCCAAATCGAAACAGTGAGCAAATATAATCAATTTTAGCACGCCAATCAATTACTTTCGAAACCTGTAATCACGGCATCACGCGATACTGGCCCAATTGATGGAAGAACGATTTTGGACACTAAAGCTATATAAGAAGGTAACAACAGAATGCATAATATCCTTATGAACTTACTGCAGTAGTAGTGGAAGCTCTTACAGCCGTTAGATGGGCAATAATGGCGTACGTATGGCATGTCATTTAGCCTTTCTACCGTTGAGATCTCTAAGATGTGCAAGCAATTAAAAGGCTCGGCATGTATGAATCGTTACGCTATTTACCCATACCGGGTGAACTAAACTCAAAGCAGTTAATGTTGATACCGTTCTTGGTAGTAATTACATGCTGTAATTTCATAATGAGTTCAAAATTATAAACCTACTTTATATAGGAACTTTTGACCTTCTTATGTAGTCTATGGTAATTGATGGATTTTCACCTGTACAGCCTGATAACTATAGCATGATCCAGGCTCCACCAAACTGATCAAACAACATCATCAGCATTCATATCATTGGTTAGAGCTTGGTTGCATGGCTATTTTAATGGATGATCTTTTAAGGAAGGTAACCTTCTATTTGGGTGTAGGTATGCATAACACAATTACTTTAAAATGAAAATGAAGAGCAGTCTTACAGACCATGGGCCATGGTATTGAAATAAGTATGGTAAACTGTCCAAAATGCTATCCTTTGAAGGCACCTTACCTTCGAGTTAGCCGGGTTTCAAGCATATTTTGGCCTGAAAACTTGAAAATCAACGTAATATACCAGAAAAATCTAAATACAGACCTGAATACATCATTCAAACATGTAAATAATGATATTGTAGAAACAAGTTGCAAACATTACGAAGGAATGCATAGCATGCGCGATCGATTTTCGACCTAGTTGGGATTGCGAATTGACTGCAGCCAAGTAAGTACAGTGGCATGTTTTATATATCCGCAGAATTAACTGGTACTTTAACGAGCCAGCTGTCAAGTCATTTGACCCTTAATTTGTCCTTACCCGAGCAATTTTGATAGGAATCCATACATATGTAATGCATCATCTCTTCTCTAAAGACCGCTCATTATCTTTATTCAGCTGTAAGTCCGTTTAGTGATTTGATGATGATTGAGGAATAAAAGGAGTTGCTGTAATTATTCGGTAATAGGACGGTAGGAGTGCCAGATTGTGATAAGTCATAATCAAAGGTCCGCGCATAAGATTGTTTTTTTGATGAATAAATAATTTATTGATGAAGATGCACATCTTCATCGTAGATTTTTTTCACTTTGATGACGGCTTGCAAGTGGTGTAGTAAATTAGCCATTAAGTACCTAATTATTGCTTAAGAAATTAAAAATGAATTTAAACCGATTCTTACCTCTCCGCTTGCAGCCGTCTATTATTAGCATAAAAATAACCTAGCGGAAATTTCTGAAAGTAGGTGAAGAATCAATCTCTAATTACCTACTCTTTTACACAGCAAAACTAAATTAGTGTTATCGTACGTACTCATTTGACGACCCTATTTGATACAATTATCAAAATCTTTATTTAATGTTGGTCGTGGTACCATATCTACAACGCTAGAACAAAAGGAAAGCTGGAAATATTTTAATGCAGTGTACTAAAACATTGCCATGGTAACAGTGCCACACTAATTCATAACAATTCACAGTTTGTTTCTAACTCCACCTCGAACAGTGGGACAAGTTGATTAGATCAATAAAGACTTCCTGCAGGCGGGTGGTTGTCTACAAAATAGAAGCCTTAAAAGTATGTACCGTCCGTCGCAACACATGCACTGCCGCTAATGCATGTGGGACGCCGCCATCTGTCTAGCTTTGCACGCACCATGCCTGTATTAAAACTTCAGAAATGACGCGAAAAATCCATAATTTTATTCTGAATTATCTATTAAACTTGAGTGATTAGAGTCCGGCTTGGATCTGCATTAGAATGTTAATGCTATGTGGTGTATAAAAAAGCATCAATACTTAACTAATAGGGTAGAAAAATTGAAATAGAATTTTGGAATTATTAAAGAATATTGTCAGATATAGAGTCAACTATAGTGGCAAGTACCTAGTACATTTTAAGCAGCATTTCGGACTGCATAATTCACTATGCCTATGACAAATTGAATTTTATAATTTATATATGTATTTATGTATACTTTTACCCTAAACTTTATTATGTGTTTTTGTTTTTATTACAAACTTATAAAAACAAAAACACATAATAGGCGACCTTATGGCATTCCGCGATCTTTTCCAAGCATTCTGAATTACTCTACCTACTACTATACAATTCTAAATAGCTCTTTGTAAAAGCTATAAAATTAAATGATAATATCACAATTACATAGGTACTTGTATGAGGCTTCAGAATGAAACTCCCGCCATTTTGTGTAATGGCGCGAAAGCCTTTTACCTGCCTCGTCTAGTCGTCGGCGGTCGCCTACTATGGAGCTATAGACTACATTATTTTGAGCGTGTTTGAAACTCATTGAGTTATTCAGACATTACTGCTACACAATACTAGAAGCACTTTACTGTTTATTGATGTTTACGGCAATTTAAATCACATGCATGAATAATTCATGATGAATATGCTTTAAATAGTGCTAAATACCCACGTTCAGGCTGATTGTGCCTGAGACATCTTGACTCATAAAATCTTATTTTTATAATAACAATGACATGGTATTGGAAATCATTTCTTAAGAACGTTTTCCATCTGCTTGGTTAATTTCCATGGAGCACTGACATAAGTGCAGGTGTTCGGACCACGAGTGAAAGACTCGGCATCCGATAGAGATGAGCCCCCCTAGCCAAGTTACAATCGAATTCCGTTCTCTAATCGGTAACGCCTCGGTGACAGCAATTGTAGAAAACGATAAGTTGGTAGCCATGTTGACGCGCCTGAGTCGGCCGCTCGTTCTACAATGTAGCGTTTCTATAACAAAGGATATAGGTAGCGTTAAATATTGTAGAAATGATTTAGAACGATGTGAACTTGGCTACGAATTGTCTATTCGTTTGTTCTGACCACGCGACTTTACGTTGAGATGACGTCATTCCCATACGTTTCATCACTTTTCGACAGCGTTAACGATTGCAGAATAACAACTTGGCTAAGCGTGCAGGCCCGAGTGGACCGACGGAGCGCTGTGTTCCACGCACGCCCTAAAAAGATATCATGCCGAGGAGGCTACACACATATCTTTCGCGTGTATGGAGGAGAGACTAGAACTTAAAATAGCTCGAAAAACTAAAGACGACATTGACGCGCAGCTACTGAAATAATAACAACTACCTACCATTGAAAAATGTTACTGGATTTGCACACTGGAAGCTAACGAGCATCCACTGCTGCAATGCTTTCGAAATAGACTTTAAGTTGTTACTTAATTTATCCCGAAAGCATGCGAATGCATAAACAGGAAAAAGAAGACTTCGTTGAATATGGCATCCTAGCAAACCTCCAAGTAACAAGAGAGGACTCAACAAAGCAACCAGGGAGCTGAATATGTTAATATCAGAGACCAATGTTTTCGCCCTAGAGATGTACTTAGAAAGTCGTCCGCCTACTAAAGCGGCGAACTATTTTCCCTGTAGAAGGCTTTTGCCTTGGCCTTTGACCGGTTATGTCCAACCTATTTGAGAAATTACTGCTTTATAGACTTACCATCAATGACCTACAAGAAAAGTCCTTCATTCTCGATTCGGCTTTCGGAAAGAACATATGCAAGTACGGAACAGGTTCATAGTGTGTGCAGAGCCATTGAAAAGTAATTTCAAAGAAAGAATATTGCTCATCAGCCTGACTTGACAAAGCCTGCTGTAGCTTTCGACAGGGTTGATCAAACACGAGCCTATCTATAATAAACAAAGGGTTTGGCATAAGTAAGGTGTAATCACTTCTGCCACACACATATTTTGAAATTGAATTAATAAATAAACGCGAATAAACTCTTTCTTTCTTTCTTCTTTCTTTCTTTCTAAATTCTAAAGTCCAACAGGCTATTTCAGATTTCCATAATATCATTGCAAGAGCACAGCTCATAGCCACAAGGGTCTGTCCTAGGGCCTGTATTGTATACCCAGTATATACAATACCTGACTGACCTACCACAAAGTCCAGAGATCACAGTTGCGACTTTTGCAGATGATACGGCCTTATTAGCTTCAAGCCCATGTCCTGTTCGGGCTTCAGAGCTCCTGCAAAGTGGGATATATAAAATTGAGAAATGGTCGAGTTAATGGAGATCAGCCAATGTGTTCTATGAAATCCTGAAGGTGCCAATGGTTACAGAAGTGATCAACTGCCATCATGCCAATTACAAGTCAGGTCTCCAAAGGCACCCAGACCAGCTAGCAGGACAGCTTACTATTCCTGAAAGTATTCGCCGACTGAAGAAGTAGCGTGACATTTGATTAGAAAAGTCACCAAATGACACTTAAAGAAGGGCTGGCGTCTGAGGGGGCAGCACCCTATTAACCCCCCAGACTACATCTCATCTGTTTATAGTCCACATGACTGATTACATGATAAACATTAAAAAAATGTAAAAACATCCATTGTTATATAATACTTCTCCCGTTCTAGAGCGGAGCGGGAGGACGCGTTAGTATTTTACTGACTAAAACCTACTCCTATGTTCTTTCCTAGCCTTTATTCCAGGAACACGGGGTTGTCTTTCGCATAACGCGTGGTCTCAATAAGCTTCGACCCTGCTGGTCCCGGTTTTGCTGACATCTCCTTGAGGCGTGCGGACTCTGTCCGGACGGCCGGACGGCGCCCTACCCATTGTATGCCAACTGCAAGCCCACGCCTACGGTGCCTGGAAATCGAGGTCGTGATCGCAGCTGGGGCTTGAGGAAGTCCGTTCCCTCACGCGTGCGGCCGCCTTTTTTTTTTTTTTTAATTGTGGTAAACTAGTGCTTGACTGCGATCCCACCTGATGGTAAGTAGCGATGCAACCTTTGATAGTGAGGCGCACTAGTTTATTAAGAGCCTATTCACTCTAGCCTCCTCCGCTAGCATTATTGCTTCGCAGAAGGAGGCGTCCGCCGGCTATTCCTCCTAGCTGTGAACCATGGCCTGTACCAAGGCTCGGCGCGAGAGGTCGTTCACGCTGATCGCCCCAAGAACAAGCCCAAGCGGGGCACACCTCTATCGTACGGGTACTGCTAAGCATGCGTGCTCCATCATCGACTACATTTTTACCATCATGTGTTAGGACACGATTAGAACAATGCACAGTGTCCGGCGTAGAACAAGCCAAGTGGACAAAAATATTTTTTCATGGTTTTGGAACTATATCTATAAATTAAGTATTTATATACCTATATTAATATTATAAAACTAAAAACTCCGTTTGTTTGTTCGTTTAAACGCACTAATCTCAGGAAGTACTTTGCCGATTTAAAAAAAATATTTCAATTCATTTATGGTGGAAGGCTATAGGCTATATATCATCACGCTGCGACCCACGAGAGTGGAGCAGTAACCAAAGATGCGGGGGACAGCTAGTAGTACCGTAGTAACTATTCAGTAATCTGTGGTAGTACCATAATATTTTATTTAAAGAAAATGCATAGAGATGGTGTATAAATATATTATTTCATGATGACACGATTACAATACAGAAAAAAAAATAAGAATAAAATTATCTCAATCGCTGCAAATATCAACGCTAATTCTATATAAATATATAACCTTAGACTAACATTAAAAAAATACAAAAAATCGAAATCTAACACTAGACTAATCTATTTACAATAAAACTAATTCTCAATATCAGAATCATCAGATTCAGAATCCGATGAATCCAATTGAAAATAGTCTTCCTGAGTTTGTGGAGGTCTTGGTTGCAACTGGAGTCGAGGCTCTATAGTGGGAGCTACGATGAGCTTTAAGACCTCCGCGCACAATTTATTACTCTTTTTTTTCGGTATTTCCCGAAGGCTATTGATCAGAGGATCAGACGTTAAAATCAACATATTGAGCAAGTCTCTATTCGTGGCGAGACGAGATCACTTTCTGGTGTTGTGCTCTCTAAACCTCCGGCAATCTTTGTTTCTCGATTCTTGGGCTTCCTCTGAAAGTTGCCCTATTGGAACAGTGTTTTTGATTTTACAATGCAATCATATGATGGAAAAACGTGATGCCCAACTTTCATAGTCCACTTCCTAGTTTGTTTATATGAGTGGGTTGTTGATTTTGAATCAATATAATACGCTAATGCCTCGTCACTACTTAGCGGTCTATCAGTTGGCACAGCACTTGGTTGTTGAAGGCATGTACTGGCAAAAGATGGATTTTCGCCAATGTCCTTTATTACTCTGGCAACGTTTTTATATCCAGTGGACCGTGCAGCTACCTCTGCAGCAGCCATTAATTCTCCAACACTCCGCGATTCAACTAGATCAGCAACTTTACGTTTCTTAGTTTTAAAAGACGAATCTTCGAAAACTTTTTTAGGTCTTCCGGGCCGACAAAAATCAGCAGATGAATTAGAAGGTTGTGGTTGAGTCGATCGTAAGCAGAATTCTATATTTTCGCCTTTCAGCCACAACTTATTCTTATTCAGGAAACGCTCTTTTGATTTTGCTGAAGACACCCACTTGGTTGCAATTTTCGAAGAAATGGTGGCTAATTTCATCTTAATTTCCCTTTGACATTCTTCAGTGATATCAGAGAAATCACACTTAGACAAAATAAATTGAAATAGACGATCATTTCTTTCGTCTTTTTCGTGCTTAAGCCACTCTTCGAAAAACTCTATTTTACTAATAGAGAGTAAGTCATTTCTACAAAAAAAGAAAAAAAAATGTTGTACTCAAGTGTGCTACATAAAATAGGTCACATAATAGTCTATAGGCATGTAGTTAAAACATATCAAAAATTCAGAGTGGATACAAGAGGATACATGGCTTTTCTAAGCCTGATAAGTTCGAAAACAAAGAAAAACATGGTAATTTTTTAAGTATTCAGAGATAGTCTACTTTATAAATGTTTATAACACCTTAAAAGATTCTAATAAGAAAATAATATTTAACATACCTTCAGAAGTAAAATTCATCACTAAAACTTTTCACAAAATTAGAACTACCACCATGAGATGTTAGTGTAAGTGTCGCTAAAATGCAACTGACCTATTTATTTAACTGCACTTACCTAATGACCTTACTTTGATAAACGATGACTCACCCATATGGAATGTTAGACGTAAACAATTCTTGGAATCAGAGGTTTAGGGGTGTTGTTTACAGGTAGAAAGTACAAATTTCTGGGAATTTGATAATGACTTTTGTCCACCTGGCTTGTTCTACGCCGGACACTGTGCAATGTGGTGAAAACGTAACGTTTCAAACGCATGTATAATTGTTTATTTCTTCTTTTTTTTTTACAATTCTATGTTAATTAATGTAAGTGGGCATGTACCGTTTTAATTAACTATAAATAAATAAATAATTAGCGTGAATAGGCAAAATGGCCAAATTGATCATCTTTCCAAACTCTATTCTAGTCATGACCATGGCAAAAGAAAAAACCGGCCAAGTGCGAGTCGGACTCGCCCATGAAGGGTTCCGTAGCAGCAAGTAACATAATATAAAAGTTCTTGTAATGTGTTGTAACTTTGATCGATGTTATAATAATAGTGTATTTTTTTTTCGATTTATGACGCATTAAAAAAAAACCACTTACTAGATTTCGTTCAAACCAATTTTCGTTGGTAGTTTTTATAGTAATGAACATCACATATTTTTTTTAGTTTTATCATTCTCTTATTTTAGAAGTTAGAGGGGGGGGGGGACACATTTTACCACTTTGGAAATGTCTCTCGCGCAAACTATTCAGTTTAGAAAAAAATGATTTTAGAAACCTCAGTATCATTTTTGAAGACCTATCCATAAATACCCCACACGCATGGGTTTGATGAAAAAAAAAATTTTGAGTGTCAGTTCTATGTATGGGGACCCCCAAAATTTATAGCTATTTTTCTAATTTTGTGTAAAAATCTTAATGCGGTTCACAGAATACATCTACTTACAAAGTTTCAACAGTATAGCTCTTATAGTTTTGGAAAAAAGTGGCTGTGACATACGGACGGACGGACAGACAGACAGACAGACAGACAGACATGACGAATCTATAAGGGTTCCGTTTTTTGCCATTTGGCTACGGAACCCTAAAAAGTAGAGTTTGGAAATTTTCCAAACTCTACTTTTTTTCTTTTGCCCGCTCCTTCGCCCGCATAGGTACATAAATATAGCCTATGTCCCCTAAGAAAATAACTATAGCTTTCAAT
This sequence comes from Mythimna albipuncta, assembly GCA_929112965.1. NCBI lineage: Eukaryota > Metazoa > Arthropoda > Insecta > Lepidoptera > Noctuidae > Mythimna > Mythimna albipuncta. The sequence goes on from OV815969.1 coordinate 19,990,946, forward strand.
AGGTGAACAAATTTGAGAAATCGGACCAGTAGGTACTTTCAGTGATTACAAACAAAATATAAACTTTTCCACTATAAAATGCTGCAGCCTTGTGTTTGGAGTAAGCTAATGTAAAAAGAAATTAAAGTTATAAATAGACTAGGTACCTATGTGCCAAAAAGTTTCTGTAAATGTTAACATTAGTAACTATAGAAATTAACCGCAGCTGTTGATAGAATGACGAACGTTTAGGATTTTAAATTCAAATCTTGCATTTTCCAGGTCAATGTCAGATTCTAAGTTCATTAAAATATGGACCACCTGCCACCTGGAGCATTTCCTTATTGGAACGACTATAGCGAACTAGCGAAGGATGAGTGCGACACCGACCACTAAACGGGGTTATTTGTAAAACACTTACAATCTTGCAGGACTATTACTCGTACTAACATCACAATGACTTTTTACAAAACATAATTCATTTAGCAAAAATGTTGTTACATAGAACGACGAATGTATGTCACACATTTCGACTCTATATTTTGCTATACCTACGAGGGTGGGGTGAAAAGTTCCTGGCCTGATATCGAAAGACTACCAATTTCAGTTAAGATGTGATTTAATTTTTCTATTTAGTCTCTCTTAACTTCAATACACTTGGTCCAACGTTTCTCTAACGTCTATTCCTCTCTGGGAGTGTGAGTCTGAAAGGTTTTGAAAACAGTCATCTATTGGCCTCTCAACTTTTTCATTCGATGTAAAAGCTTTTCCCAGAAAGATAATTCTTTAAGTTTAGGAACAGGTAGGAGTCAGATGATGCCCAATCAAGAGAAAATGGGGGATGGCCGAGCCAATCGAACCCCAAATCTCGAAGTTTTCCCGTCACCAACGCACCCTTGCGCACCGGTACGCTGTCCTGATGAAAGATGATTTTCTTCTTCAAGCCAGGTTTTTCTAGTGAATTTTGGCATCCAGATGGTCAAAAAACTTGAAATAATATTCACCTGTAATTGTTTTCTTTTTTACAAGACAATAAATCGGGTTACAATGCAATTAACAAGGAAGCATACCTTTCGAATCTGACAATGAGCTTTCAAGCAAGTGCGATCGTCTTCGCTTTCTTTGGCGCTGCACCACCGGCTTCCACCCACTGCTTGGACTACAGGTTGTGGTGGTCTCATGTCTCATCCATTATTACAAATCGCTGCACAAAATCAGTCGGATACCTTTTGAAACCGTCCAAAGATTGTTGCGATTTTTTTTCGCATTCGTTTTTGGTCGGCATTCAGCAAATGCGGCACCCTTATTACGCAAAGGTTTTATAACCCTATTTCTTCTTGCAAAAGTTTTGCACCCATTTCTCCGAGATCCCCATACTCTCAGCTATCTCAATCACCTTCATTTGTCTGTCATTCAATACAATAAGATATACTTTGTCGGTAGTTTCTGGAATTAGAGTAGTTTTCGACCTTTTTTCACGTCATCTTCGATGGATGTGCGACCATGTTTAAATTCAGATGGTCACTTGTTGACGGTTGACATAGAAGGAGCAGAGTGCCCGTAAACTTGTGTCAACTTTGGATAAGTTTCTGTTAAGGTTAATCCATCCAAAATGAAGAATTTCATTACCATACGATATTCCAGTTTACCCATTTTTACAAAAAACACTCAAGACCTTTACTGTAACCGCTCCTGCACACAAACCATTTGAAAGAACAAATTCAACGCATATCGAGGCAGGAACAAAAAAAAAATGCTGTTTGGAGTGCTATCTCTGGGTCAGGCCGAGAACTTTTCACCCCTTCTTAGTACCTACGTCTGTATGACGCGACGCAAGAGTATCAAGCACCCCCGCCGCCCTATCCCTGCTTCCCTCCGCTATTGTACTATCGTTTACTTCGCATACACTTCGTAATATTTAAAACATTCAATTTAAATATTTTTATTTTTGTATGAAAATCTGACGAACTAAAATATGATAGTTTTTAAAAGTCATAGAACAAAAGTTGGTGTTTATGATGTTAGTAACATAATCCTGAGAAGTTGCCAGTACCCTTTAAATAGGATTATATAAATTATATATTATCCTATATACAGGGTTATTTGTAAAATACTGGCAACTTCTCAGGACTGTGTTACTAACATCGTAAACACTAACTTTTATTCTCGAAGCCTCGTCCTCGGAACTGGTGAATAAAGATCTAAAATAAGTAACTTGAGAAATGTGTGCGACGGACGCGACGCGTGTGAGGAATGTGCGCTAGGAATGCGTGCGAGGGCTGTGAGCGGCCTGTCTGAAGTCACTTGTCTTCAGGGGCGTAGCTACCGCCCGCCGTATCAATGTTACGAGGCCCCCACTGCAGGGAGTTCGTGTCAAAGTTCGTAATATCTTGTCCACAACCTTAAATTCTCTAATTGATGAGAGGTGCGTAGTTAATGAATAAAAACTGTATGATAAGAAGTTCCATTTTTATAGCTCCGTCATTCTCTTTAAATGATCACAATTCCCAAAAGCGTTTTGGGAACACATTCATTATTCATTATGACAGCTAAGGAGTGGGATTCCTTGCCGGAGTCTGTGTTTCCTGATAGCTAAAACCTAGGGGTCTTTAAGTTAAGAATGAAAAGATTGCTTCTAGGCAAGCGTGTTCGATCGTCGGTCACATCATCGCTTACCTACCATCAGGTGAGATAGTGATCAATCGCGAGCCTATCCATAATAATAAAAAAACAATAAAAACTTAACCTCTCTTAGGGTAGTGTCCAGGGTCAAAATAATTACATTTTATTTAGTCCGTATTTTAGATTACAAGAAAAAAAATTAAACACGTATTTTTTCTTTTTTCAATTAAACAAAAAATAACAAAGATATAGCCCAATAAAATTACGTGTGACGTCACCCCGTGCGAAAAGATGTAGCACTCGTGACGTGACACGTAACTTTAATGGGCTATATCTTTGTCATTTTTGGTTTAATTTAGAAATAAAAAAATACGTGTCCCTTATTTTTGAATAATCTAAAAGACGGACTATTATATTTTCTCTCCAATAAATGAGCTCATCGGTTTCGGTGTTACATAATGATATAGACGAAATCTATCCATTTCATCGGTCATCCCTATCACGAATTCGTCTCATGTTTCTATGCTAGTAGAAAAAAAAGCCTCGATAACTTTTGTTATGGGGCCCCTTTGGGATTAGTTACGCTACTAAGTACTGCTTGTCTTGTAGGTATATATTTACGTATAAGTAGGGACCTAAGTACTCCGCTTCCCCGTAGTTACAGTTTTTGCTTGATAATCATGAGTCAGTTAAAAACTATGTAGGTATAGTTTTCCCGTCTCGGTCTAGTAGTTACAAGAGATTGCTGAACGGTTATTGGTAGGTATACACTCTTACATAAATACTATCTATATTACAACCTTATTTTTAGTATATGTATATGCGAAACCTGAATAATAGTTTGTTTAGAATCAGTACAGTACAATTCACGAATGATGGCGGGCGTGAAGTTAGCCTTTGCGAACTTTCGCGCATACCACACTCTTCTCGCACACGCACGACGTCATTTGGTTCCTAAAACACGTTACTGCGCAGCCTTCTGCGCAAACTTCACGGCCGCCATCATTCGTGAATTGTACTATAACTGAGTCGATTCCAATTATTTTTACACCATGTTATATATATTTTTTAAAAAATAATGTAAAAAGGTCACATATTGGACACCACCGATACTAAGTACAAAACAGGTCACAGCAGGTCATAGTGTGCATGAAGAACCAGTGCACAGCTGGGTGCGGAAGGAAAATAACCCCTCAGTTACCTAGATGGCCCGGTGATCATGTATTTGTGCGGACAACCAGGTAACTTATCAAGCAAAGCAACATAACAAAAAAAATCACAAAGCTTTAGCTTTTTTAGGGTTCCGTACCTCAAAAGGAAAAACGGAACCCTTATAGGATCACTTTGTTGTCCGTCGATCTGGCAGTCTGTCAAGACCCTTTATCTCGGGAACGCGTGTAGGTATCGAGTTGAAATTAAAACTTAAAACCATATACTTACTCAAGTCTGCGGTAAAAGCTGCTTCAAGTTCTGAAAAAATCAAACTTCTGAAACGACTTAACGAATAAAAAAGATATGGCCGTTTATGTCGCAAAAAACGTATATTTCGATACTCTCGAAGATCGAAATACATAGTGTACTTCCCGTTGGTCGAGAATCCTGAAATTTGGCACAAAGCAAGGTTTTACAGCACAGGCATAGGAATAATATGAAAACAGTATATTTGTTATTACCTTGGTCACAAAAAAAAAAATGCATTTCGGAAAAATTTTCGAGACTCCAACCGGGAATTGTAGTTTGCACGGAACCCACAGTGCGCGAGTCCGAATCGTACTTGCCCAGTTTTTTTTTTTCAGTCCGTGTCGATATCTGTACGGCTCTGTCATTGGTCTCGTATAGATTCTGAGAAGTGCAGGTTATTGTGCATGCAGGATGGACAGCATAGCAGGTGACGCAGATCCTATGCAACGCCTCTACACCGGCACTATGTTAGAGATGGATGGAGTAAGCCCCATTTGGCCAGGGCTTCAAGTCTGCTATTACAATAGTGTCAGAATAATCTATAATTGATTTCATAAATGTTGATTTTGACAAGTTTTGGTAACCCACTAATATAATGACGTCATTATGATTTTCCGATGGTCAACCACCCGCTGACACTTCATTGAAAGAAATGTAATAATCTCGTACAAACGAATATCTGACGTATGCGGTAATCTGCAAACATTTAGACAGATTCTTTGATTAGTGACCTACCATTCAAAGTCAAAGTCAAGTCAAAAATATTTTATTTCACATAGGCCTACATGGGCACTTATAAAATTACATGACGACGTCATTTCGCAATTAGTGCTTTTAATAAGCTCGATATTGTCATTCTACCACAATTCTATTACAAAAACGTGTAAAAGTGTTTTTATAAAAGCTACTTGCAAAATAAAGATCATTTATCATTTAGATTAGGTACAAACTTTTAGCAAAATGACAATGGGATCGTGTTGGAATGACGAATTTATAAAAATAGCAGACTTAAGCCCCTGATTGTTTTCACAGCGGCCAACCTGCGGGTCAGCAGCCGGTTATTTTTTAAACCTATATATAATTGATCTTTTTAATTATAATATACCAGACTTACCACTTTAAATATTATAAATGGACCTTTACCTGCGATAAACCTTTCACACCAGGATTGTAGGTCGGACACATCAGATTTTCAGTAGCAAGTGAACACAAACTATTGAAACTTGAAGGGCTGCGAGATTTTTCGAAAAAGTCACCACGGATCTGAAACGCAAAAGCCAGCTGAAGGAACACAGGTAGGTTTTAGTCAGTATAAGTCTGGTACTCCCTCTCTATTAGAATTGATATTTTATTACTAGTATCATTTATTTATTAAAACTTCATGCAACACAAAGGTACAAAGCTGGACCCGGCGGTGGGTCCTGTATTTTAGTCGAATTAAAGAAATATAAGTACCCAAGCAAAATTCTATCATCATCCTTACTACTACTTTCTTACTACGTACTACTTCCCGCTGACCCAGAATCTTGAAATTTGGCACAAAGCAAGGTCTTATAGCACAAATATAGGAATAAATCTGAAAACTGTAAAGTTGTACGTCTCAATTGTTTTTAGGGTTCCATACCTCAAAAGGAAAAAATGGAACCCAGATCACTTTGTTGTCCGTCCGTCCGTCCGTCTGTCTGTCTGTCAAGACTATTTATCTCGGCAACGCGTGGAGTTATCGAGTTGAAATTAAACCATATACTCACGTCTTCGGTCCCTTGAAGCTGTGAAAAAAATTAAACTTGTAAGTTAACGAGAAAAAACATACAGCCGTTTATTTCACAAAAAAAACGTCTATTTCGGCACTCAAGGGAATCAAAATTCATACGGCATACCCATTGACATATAATCCTGAAATTTGGCATGAAGCGAGGTCTTCTAGCACAAAAATCTGAAAACTGTAAAGTTGTGGTGTGGTCACAAAAAAAAATGGAATTCAGAAAAATCTTCGTAATTCAATTCGGAAAATGAGTGGTTTTTCATAGGTAAGTTTTTACGGAACCCTCAGTGCGCGAGTGCGACTCGCACTTGCCCAGTTTTTTTTTTTTATGATTTGGAAAAATCTTCCGAGATTCCATTCTGGAATTAACTATTTACATAGGTAAATTTGTACGGAACCCTCAGTGTGCGAGTCCGACTCGCACTTGCCCAGTTTTTTTTTACATAGAAGTCGGTTGTAATTTTTTGTGAAATATTTAAATATTAGAAACAGTGGGAAAATACTACTCAGTTAATGGTAGAGTGCATTTCAATTCTGTGTAGTTTTTTTTTTTTGAATGGTGGAATGAGGCTTTTCCAAAAATTCATTTTGAATAAAAAATGAAGTAGTCGTTTCTCTTTTCATTTCAATTAATAAATTATCTAAATAAAAATAATATTATATACTAACGGACCCGGCGAACTTCGTACCGCCTTGGTTTATGAATGTTGCGATACCTTTTAGCTGAAGTTTCAAAGCTTAACGCCATCTACTGGCATTACTAAAACCAGCATAATTCATTGAAAATGACGTTTCACGAATATTTCAAGAACAAAATTAGTCAAATCGGTTCCGCCGTTCTCCAGATTTAGTGATGCGTTTAGTTATAATCATATAAAAATGTCAATCTAGAGCCGTTCTAAAGAGACTGAAGTATAACCCAAGTCTCGATCAAATCAAAGGCTTTCTCGTAGTCCACAAACGCTAAGCAGTAAGTCTGATGAGATTATACTTCTCGGTCTTCTGTATAAGCTGCCATATGTATGTATGTGGTCTACGGTGCTGAAATCTTTTCAGAATCCGGTTAATACGGAAGGCTGGAAATCATCTTGAAAGTCACTTAGGTTGTCAATAGTTTCTAGCTGTATGCCAGGAGCTTAGTGTTGAGTACACGTTCCATAGTCTTACAGAGAATGGACGTTAATGAGATTGGTCGATAGTTAGCTGGGTCAGTCCGACTACCCTTTTTGGGCACGGGCTTTACGTTAGCTTGCTTCCATGCAATTGGTACTTTTCCAACCTCAAATGAAAGCCTAAATAGGTATGTCAGGATCGGAGACAGTTCAGGCGCACACGTTCTCAGAACAATTGCCGGTATCCCGTCTGGACCGCTAGCCTTGTTCACGTCAAGGTTTCGCAGCACCCTACGGACGTCCTTCTGATGGATACCTACGAATATTCGACATACTTTTCTCGCAACCATCAGGATAAGCACTCTGGTGTTTTTCCTTCCCTGTGGCGTAAAGCGTATGTTCCCTAATATTTCCAATTTCACTCGTTCCAGTCAGTTTCGTTCAATTTTCATCCTTCCGTTTCTGTCCAAAGTACTGTACTTTTAATTTTCATCCTTCCGTTTCTGTCCAAAGTACTGTACTTTTTTCATTCTTTGATTTAGACTAGCACTTGACTGCGATCCAACCTGATGGTAAGCAGCGACGCGATCGTTGATGGTGAGGCGCAGTAGTTAATTATGAGCCTATTCACTCTAGCCTTGAAGACACCGAAATGAAAAAGTCATTTGTGGTAAAACTATTTTTGGTTATTGTCGTGAATCAAAATCTACCGTTGTAAAAACAGATCTTGAGATATAGAAGCTACCTCTGCCGATTGTCTTAATATTAGGTCGGTAGTACAATTGCTTTCTCCGATTCCTCTTCAGTCAAAATTGATGACAAATTGGCTCTAGACGCCGCAGTTTCATTCATGAATACTGATGCTGATATTGACAGTATATTAGTTTTACCCATGATTACATTTTTATAAAAAACTATGACACTTAAATAAAATCTATCTACCGCGACTGTTACTAGGATAATAACAGTTACAATGTACGAGTATATAAATGACGTGATGGAATATCTTCACAGTAATAAATAAAAATCAAATATCTAAAATTAAAAATCTTTCCGGGCACAAAAATATATTGTCACTGCTCACTTCTAAACTAAATCGCCAATTGCAACGACATCTCATGAGCGAGGCGAGAAATGCCTACCCAAGTAGCAAAATAGTCATATAGTAATCGACTTATAAGATTAAACGTCTAATAAGATTCTAATAGAAGCTTTGATTAAGAGCACTGCCCACTGATCTCTAAACAGCATCTCCTAAGATGTTTTGCGCTACAAGTTCATTCCTTTAGTTCGTTTCTAGGTATCCTATAAACGTCTATAAAACTAAGTATTACTTACTTTTATAGACGTTTATAGGATACGATAGGTACGATTGTTACTAGAACTTGCAGTTCTAAAAGCGCATAATATAAAACTTATTAGCAAGTTTTGCATTTTTATTCTAAAAACGCATTTGATAAGGTTTGATTAGATTGTTTATGGCTTATTAACGTCTTGTTTCGTTCTTCTAGACATGCAGTTCTATAAAAATTTTAGAAATAGTTGCATAGAATATAATAGTTGAATAGATCAATTATATTATAGGATTGATTTGTCTGAGACGAGACTTCTAATTTATTGTTAGCACGAAACTAGCATGTCCACCGATGTATACCTGAAAGTCTGCTTATGTGTCCTGGATACGCTATTACCTATTAAAGTAACTGACTATTTTGATTATTAGTCTGGAAAGCAAGAAAATAACAATTGCGAGTTGGACTCGCGCGCGAAGGGTTCCGTACACCGACCGTAGCAAAAAACGAAAAAAAAACATTTGTTATATAGGAGTCTCAAATTAATATTTCTTTTAGTCTGTTTTTAGTTGTTATAACGGAAACAGAAATATCACAGGCATAAAGTGTTGTCAGGTCCGATTGGAGTAAAATCGGGACTGATGGTAAAACGAATCGGGATTTAGGGTTTTAAATCGGGACAAATAAAAAAAAGGTTTTTTTGGGGTGAAAAATCATTTAATGACTTCTCTCGCTCTAGGGTGGAACTATGTTCTTATGCCGTGTGTCATTGGCGAATGCTACTGATATATGTTACTTTGTAATATGTAATTGATAAAATTGGCTAGGCTTGTATGGTTGTACTTTTTAATTTTTGAGTAAATTATGAAGTGTCAAAGTTTATGCAAAATAGCAGATTTTCAGAGGTCTTAACTAGATTATTTTTACACAAATTTATTAATTGATTTCCATAGAAGCCTAGATAACCACAAGATACTGTGTTTCCAAAATATCTAATGTGAAATGTGTAATAACGTCTTAATCGCGTACCCGCGGTTGTATAAAAAAAAACAGTGAAAATGTACCTAAGTATGTCGGTTTTTACCCTTTTCAAACTGATCTACACAAAAGGAAAAGATTTAAGCGTAGTGGTAGTTATTGAAGAAGAGTTTCAAAAACGTTAAGTACTTGAAATTAAATTAGGGTTGGAGTACGGATCGATATTACCCTAGTATTTATTTATTAGTTTTTACCGAATAATGCTGCTGTTGACAAACGTACTGAATAAAATAAAAATTTCTATGTCGCCCCGCACCCACGCGCGTGAGTGCATGTTTCTCCGCATGTATACGTAGGTACGTGATCTGCATGAACGTGCGTTTTCAGTGTGTTGGACTGTGCGTGTTTTCTATACAAACGGAGATACTTACAAGCAACCGCCTTTCAAAAGAGGTTTGCGGTTGTAGGGTTCCGTCAGGCGCAAAGGGGGAGGGGGGGGGAGAGTCACAGGGGATATTTTGCGATTTTGTGTGTGGGATGATTTTTTGTTAGTGGTTTTCTGGTACTTTTTAAAGTTGACTCTAGTGGTAAATTAGTGTAACTGTTGGCAACACTGGACGTAGCAAACAGTTTTTTTTCAGATTTTGATGCGGTTTTCTTTATTTGAAAGCTGACGTTATCGAGGTGGTTCTTAGATACAATTTATATAGATCTAAAGATCAAGTGTATCTCCTGCGTAGTAGCGTCTGGGTCGTGAACATGTCCCCTCTCCTACTGTTTCAGCCATCTCCATCAGTCATATTACTACTTCACAGAAAGAGATGACTGTTTCCCTTTCCCTCTCGCACAAAACCATAGCCTGAACCAGGACCAGAGGCAAGAGGATGCCGCCGCCCCTGATCGCCTCCACTAGGACACAGCAGTTCTCCGCCCAAGCAGAGTAGACTTCGACTAAATCGAATCATAAATAGGTACCTCCTGAAACACCCACGTCCGGTGAGGACCTTTTTGCGGATATTTAGAACGCTGTAACGCTTTAGTAAGTATCATGCATTTTCATAATTATGTGTGTGAAGCTCTGTAAAGTTCAGAGCCTCACAAATGGTTGGGTAACCTAACTTGAATATGTTGGAAAGGATTTAATTGGAATTTTCTTCGTGTGGATATAGTACATTTTGACACAAGTGCAGAAAGTTGGTCGTTTCCCTAGCTGGCTCGCTTTCAGATATCCTTCATAGATATTTTAACTGTTTTTTTTTTCAGCTATATAAATAGTTACTCTAGCTATACTGCCCTACTAAGCGCAAAACCGGTATCTCAAAAAAAACCGGAAAGTTGATTTTATGCCATCGGATAGCTAAAATAAACTAAACCTTTTAGCGGTATCTGGTTAAAAACATACAAAAATACCCTTAAGAAAGATTTTCCTATCTCAGTTTTACCTTAAATCAGGAATTGGACGTAACTTAAATTATAATTGTATAATTAAGTACTAAGCGCTGTACCAGTATCTCATGAAAAAGGTATATCCATTCATTTTTGATATTTTAACTTTTGTAGTATAGTAACAAATAGATCCAATATAATATATAAATTCTATGCAATAAGCAAAAAGTCAATAAAGTAAAATAAAGATAATTTTACTAAAGTCCAATTATCTCAAAACTCACTTTATGTTAGATACCGCTTTCACGCTTAGTTGGGCAGTATAGGAACACTTCAAATTATTTTTTTGTTTGTCTACCTATTTTTTATTAAGTCTGTCCTGTTATAAGAGACTATGGGAAGAAGTAAATAAGCTCTCGTAAAAGTGCGACTACAAAAAGGTCTTTTATAATATGAAATGAAGATTACTTACAGACAAGTAGTGCATTATTTGTAACTTTAGACACCGTCTGTCCGATGGAACCCTCCGTGAATTGCACGCGCAGTTGACCGGTTTCTATATCAATACCCACGGGCGTGTTGCCTAGTGATACTCAGAGGCGTAACGTGGATTAATTTAGACGTGGGAGAAGGCGCATCAGCGAGGCCTTTTTCTTTCATAAGTTGGAAAACGAGACAGCGACTGTCGTAACCCAGTGTTCGACCACATTGTCGCTTACATTCAGGTGAAATAGCGGTCAAACACGAGCCTATCTATAACTTCTATACTTAATATTGTAAATTTTGTTTGTGGAAGTATCCTCTAGAAGTACTGTTCCGATTTCTAAAATATTTTTCACCGATAGAAAACTGCTTTATTCCTGAGTGATATAGGATATATTTACGTACGCGAGCAAAGCCGCGGGCAAAAACTAGTAAATTATAAAAGAAAACCCTCGTTGTTAAAGAGCCCTCACACGCGTCAGGAGTGGAGACCCTTTATGAGCGAGGCTGTAGACCAGTGCTCACTTTGCTCCCGCCTAGTTACGCTACTGGTGATTCCTAAAGTATCGTATTCTTTTATAAGATTTATTTGCTCAAGGTATAATACGGTGTCCACATTTTTTATTTTTTTTTCTATTTTTGTCTAGATGAAATCTTGTCTCAAAATCTCTTATTATATTTTTCAGTTGATAACTACCTCGCTTTTTTAAAATTAAGTAGTAACCCTGATGTAGATTTTTCGGCGTCCGTGGCCTGGTTACGATACGATTCAGCAACCTCTTCGGAGAAAATGAAGGTTTTGTCTGTGCGATTATGGACGAAGTTATCTTGACGAACAACTACTACCGGAGACATATAATGAAGGACGGGACGATTGACGTGTGTCGGGTATGCCATCGTCCGGATAAGTCTATCAGACATATTATCTCTGGTTGTTCTCGTCTGGCTAACGGCGAGTACTTGCACAGGCATAACCCAAGTAGCTAGGATTCTTCACCAGCAACTTGCTTTCAAATACAACCTAGTAGATTCTGAGGTACCATACTACTGGTATGTGCCCGATCCAGTTCTTGAAAATGACCATGTCACGTTGTACTGGGATCGGTCTATCATTACTTACTGACCGGACTATTGTAGCCAATAAGCCGGACATACCTAGTGGTGATAGACCGATTAGCGCGCCGTGCAATGATAGTCGATGTCATCATCCCGCATGAAGAGAATCTTGAAAGCTGAGAAAGAGAAACAAATAAAATATCTCGACTTAGCACACGAGGTTGTCGACATATGGAATGCGGACTCGGCTATCATTGTGCCGATTGTCGTGACCGCTAATGGCCTTATAGCCAAAAGCTTCGACGGCCATCTGTCGAAGCTATCGTTGCACGGGTGGATCAAGGGCCTGATACAAAAGGCAGTCCTCCTCGATACGGCTCGCATTGTGAGGAGGTTCCTGTCTTTGCAGCCCTTACCACCGGTAGCCTGCTCCCGACACCAGCGGATAACTATAGTTTTATATTTTTAAATATTTCACGCACTCTATTATATTGCTACCTAGTTATAGTACCTATGTAAGTAAATAAATGGCGATTAATTACTATGTAGCTAGGTAGGTATATACTTACGTACCGCCCACAAACTAATTAGGAAAAATCTAAAGCATTTCTCTGCTATAAAATCTAGTTCACGCTTTTCATTAGGGTGCCTACTGAGTTCATATTTCTTATTATGCAGCCTGCCAACAAATGAACATGGAATAGGTTATATAGGTATGTGAGCAACGGTGAAAGCTGCCCAGTCTAGCGGAGCCCGGGGCAACCCTTGACGCTTTGATTATGACTTACCTACCTCATTAAACGACTTTGTATAAAGAACTTATTACATATTTAGTACAGTATTAGCTATAAATCTGGGGGTCTTTTAAGTAAAGAGCGAATAGCCTACTGGGGCCAGGGTTAGCTCCGAAAGGTAGCTCAGCCCCGGTATGAAGGCAAAAAGGAACGGGGTGGGTTTTTTAAGTTAGTAAGAGTCTGACACTATCTCCCGCTCCGCCCAAGGGCGGGGAATGTCATTTGGATGATTTTTACCCAACAAAAAAAAAAGACTGAATATACTGAATAGTCTAGACCATGACGTTTAAAGTAAGATTATTTTAATCTTGTTTCAGTGTGGGTAAGAGACAGAGCTATACAGGTTGTCTAGCGCCATCTCTTACACACACTGAAACAAGATTAAAACAATCTTACTTTGAACGTCATGGTAACCCCGCAAGTAGCACAACAAGCTGTATAATTGCTTCTGGCTTCTAGGCAAGCGTGTTCCATCGTCAGCCACATCATGGCTTACTATTAGGTGAGATAGTGGTCAAACGCGAGCCTACCCATAATTAAAAAAAAATAACGTGCTCGCTAATCTTATTCATATTTATGTGTTTTACTACCTATTTGGAAAGTAATTTATTACTTATAGTTTTAGTTAGCTTATAAGTAGTTTATGGATTATGTTGGAAATATATACACTCACGGTGCATTTGTTTTACTGTTAAAACAAGTTATTCAAATAAAAATAATATTGGGGTAGGTAGCGAGAATCACGTTTGAACGCATTTATGTTCATTGGTTTTGCACGCAGTTATACCCAGAAACTGGGTTCATTTGATTAAATAGATAAAGATCTAGATTGAAAAGATAACGTCGAAGCATGGTCGAGCTCAATCAAGGCTATCGCAAAATCTCAAATCATCAACATCGTTTTAGTTTTAGCCATTCCTGCGTAAGTAGAAACGTAATGATTAAGATTGCTATAACCAAAAAATGTTTACGTGGTCATATATATCTGATATATTATTTTAGATAAAATAATGACTGTATTTAAATAGCAGATAGTTAAAAACTTAGTAAGAAATAAAACAAGACTATTGATAATGTTAGAATTGTTTTTTTTTTTATTGTCTCAGCTGGTATTACTCATATTTTTTTAATGTAATCGTCAAAGTGTTAACTAGTAACACTAAGTTTTTCAGTCACTCAGAAATGGGGCTGCTGTCAATTTATTTCAAATCCAATTTTTTGGGTTTATTGAAATGTTTAAACAAATTGAATTGGTTTATTGTGTTCTTTAGTTTAATCAACTTATCGGTATGCATTTACGAGGACCAGATAGGAAAATTCGACTGGTAAGTATATATTTTAGGTTATAGTGTTTCTATGTCATTGTAGGCTCGTAGTTGACTGAATTTTTAATGAAATTATGATTTACAGGCGTCAAACATACGTGGGAAGGATCAAATTCTCCCAATTTGATACTGTATCTACTGCCAAGAAGATAATTGTTGCCACCGAGGAGAATGTTTTAGCTGCACTGAATTTGAAGACTGGTAAATTAATTTTATTGAGTGTATCCGTTGTAAATGTAGGAAGCCGGCGTAACTATGATAATCTGTTTACACTCGTTACGTCTGAGTAAATTTGGGAATTAATTCAATTATCAAATTAATCAAATTTTGGTTGTTGAGCAATGGAATTATCTATATCTTCATTATTTGCATAGTCATTTTATTTTAAATCCATGAACTTATAGTAACTATGAGAAAATGTCCAATAAGAATAAACTTGTTATATATCATTCATCAAATATGCCAGCACAAAAGTAGTAATTGTTGCTTGTTTGTTCAGAATTCAAAAACAAAGACAAACAATAGCAGTATTACATGTTGTATGTATGTAGTTGTATGTCACACAATGATTCTTCTAAGAAATCTGTACCTATACTCCATCGGTTTAGGTAGCTAAGTAAAGGTATCTTGATGCCTTTTTATTTAAAATACATACAAAGATTATTTAAATTTAGTTAATTAGCTGATATCGGTTAGGTAAATACCTAATTGTAAACATTTTTACATTTACATTTAGTTAACCTTTTGAATGTCTTATGTTACACAGTTCGACATAAGCAATTGTCTTTCTATTGTGTCTCTAATTAAGACATTCAAAAGGTTAATAGATAGAGTATATTATACTCCAAATCTTTCAAATAAGAGTATACTGCATTATAATAATTTCACTTGCACAATTTTGTCTGCTTTTATACAGAGGCAACCTTAAGTGGTTATTACAAGATTTGGCCATCACAAGTAATTATGTGAACTTTGAAAAGAGACAAAACCCTTGAGCTTTTTTCAGTGTTTTTTGTAATAACCTACTTCTACATATTAATAAAAACTAATGTGTAATAAACATTTATACTCAATGAATGTCAATTAATTTATCATTTATGTAATAAGTACCGTAAATTCATATGCCTCTTACCTTAGGGCCCAAGATTATTAACCAAAAAAAAAGAAGACAAGTCACGGTGTTTGTATTGGTTAACAAGCTGTAAACTAGGGCCCAAAGACTTTAACTCATAAAATATTATCATTGAACAAAACACTCAAACACTGCAATAATGTACCATAGCTACTATGTTCATTCTGCTCACTAGAAGATTTTCCTCAATGGTAATAATTGTAGTCCTGACCGTATGTGAGAGAGACAATTTTAATAGCTCACTTGTTTATTAAAACTTTGTGCACAGGTAAAAATCACTGTACAAAGGTAAATTCAATCCATATTTCTTTTATAGTTTTCCTTATTATTCAATTTAATCTTTATTGGAAACTAGCTTTTGCTTGCTGCTTCGCCCGCATACATAAATTATAGCCTATGTCACTCAGGAATAAAGCAACTTTCTATTGATGAAAGAACTTTATCAATCGGACCAGTACTTTCAGAGATTACCTTCTGCAAACAAAAAAACATAAATAAAAAAAGAACAAACTATGTTAGTGTAGAATATATGTTTTATTAGTTCTTAAAAATAGTGTAACAAATTCACATGGACCGTCTTGACATAATTAGGCAATTTAATGTCAAAATAAATAATTAAATAAAATTAAAAAGATCTCCTATATTTACCTGTGTATACATTTGTCGATTAGTAGTTTGAGGTGTTTATAATAAATATTTTATCAATTTTCTCGGATCAATCTGACACTAGAATGTGCTTCCACTGATGAGGACTTGAGAAACTAGGCACAGTGGAGAGGAGCACATCGTGATTTGGCCAATCACAGTGCTCGAAATCTCCACGCATCAATAGAAACAGTCTAAGTGGATTGGAGTTGAGGAGGTTTTCAAATAAAACAAATGAAATCGCAGCCCCAAGCCAGGCAATATATACTATACTATATAGCACAAATCAAATGGTAGCTTAATAGCTCAACTCTCAACTCTACCCAGCTCCACTTCAGTGTAAACACACTCAAGTAGCAAGGCTGTTCTATGAATTTTATTAAGTTAACAGTATTTCTTGTTTCATTTAAAAAGTATAAAATAAAATAATTTCCTTATTATACGGTGATATTTAAAATGATTCCTCGGTACCTCTTGTTTTGTATACATTGATTACAAAAACCATTATTTGACATCTGCAGGTCAAGTGGTATGGCGTCATGTGTTCGAGAGTGCCTCCACAGGCAACATTCAACTCCTGGCGATAACAGACAAGGTGGTCACGGTGTCTGGGTCCAACCCTTACTTGGTACGAGGATGGGACTCTGCTACAGGTATGTACTTGTGATCGTGACAAATGAATGTGTATTGGTAAGCATTTTTTAGAAGGTTAAGATAAGAAACTTAATAAGTTTTTCCTGTAAGAACATTGTAACCTAAAGATTGCAGGTTAGATTGTATTTGCTTTCTTTCTTTAAATTAATTTATGAAAATATTTTATTCACAGCAAGCTTTTATAGCTCGGTATACCTGTATAATTTATGCTCGTCAAGTCGAATCATACGAGCCCAAACTCGATGGGGTTGTGTCGTTGCATCATCAGATCAGCTTCTCGTCATAATGATTTTGCATTGTCATCTGATTTACACATGCATGCAAAATTTTTGCCCAATGGGTAACCGGGAAGCGGATCAAATTTAACTTGCAAGATTTGATGACAGACAAACATCGGGACAGGTGAAACTAAATAAAAGCTTGTAAAAATGCGGACTTTCACAAAATACTATTCATAAAACTACTTTTTTTTTTTTTATTGTTGATAGGTTCGCACTTGACCGCTATCTCACCTGATGGAAAGCGACGATGCGGTCGACGATGGAACGCGCTTACCTAAAAGAAACCTATTGATCTATTATTGTCACGAAAACTTTTTAAACTCTTTCGCGCCGATTGTACGTACGGGTGTACACCTTGAAAAATGCTCCAAGCGCCGTTCGTACACACAGATGCAATAATTAATACTCTCAAAGGGCTGGACGGATTTAGATGGAATTTAGCCCACGGGTAGATCTAGCCTTGTTGTTTGTTTGACTGAGGGTCTTGACCTCAACATGTTGTCTTATATTTAGCGATGTGCATGGCGTCGCAATCTGTGGCCTCCCTAATGATTTGGTCTAACATAACGTATCATACTCCTACCACTTTGTCTTGGTTTGGGAAAAAGCTACTTTTTTTTACACGACATAAACTAATGCGTGAATGCAATTCCACCTGCTGGCGCAATTGTCGATGGTGAAGCGCATTAGTTTATTAACAGCTTATTCACTCTAGGCTAGAAGATATTTATGGGAAGACCTTGCAGGCAAATTGATCCAGCCTTTCAATGTCATCATCATAATTTCAGCCAAAGGTCCAACAGTGGACGTTGGACATAGGCTCTTCCAAATCTTTCCCCAGGTCTTTTCGGTATAAACGACGAGACGAAATGCCTGGACCGTAAAAGTGTCAAGGGTGGATACTCGTCCTAAGTCAGGTTGTCCGATGGCAGGAAGGCGATGCACGATGGTAGAATCAAGTCATGTCACATAAATAATTTAGAAGACAATATTGTGTAACACTATTGTTTTTTACAGGCGTCCTCCAATGGGAATGGTCCCTATCACTCGAAAACGACGATCAAGCAGACTTCTCAGAATGGTGGGTGCAGAATGACTTGCTAATCCACATGCTGCCCGTGTTCGGCTCGCATCTCGAGGTCAGCATGTACCACCTCGCTACGGGACAGAACAGGGGATACACGTCCAAGCTACCTGCCTCGTGGGCTAGAGATGGGTAAGTCTATGAGTCACAGAAAAGATGAGAGGTTAGAAAGGAAATACTTTCCGATTTGTACTACGAGTGTCGCCGCTTGTCTCACACCCTTTAATTCCATTACAGGCAATAAACCAATACGAACGCGCATTACGCAACTAACAGACCACGCACACTTAGATCGCAAGTTTGCTATTGGTAGTTGAACTATGAGGATTGCCCTACTTTTTGGCGCGCCTGCCCCGCCCACAAGGCCATTCTAACCTCTTTCGGCTGTTCTGTGCGTGATTGATGAGTAATACATGTCTGGAATTTTGGGTAATGGAAAAGAGGTTATGTTGAGTCAGTCTCAGAAAAACTAATACCTATTAACTATCGGACAATAGATTCATAGATACATTTTTAGACATCTTGTACCCCGTTAAAGCGAGTTAATGACCTGTAGGTAATTAGTACGCAACGCCGACTACTACCTACAGGTCGTTGAACTCGCTCAGCTGAAGTTTTCTTAAAGAGATTAATTTTGTACATGCGTAAATTAATACGAGTTTTTAAAGAGGTACTTTATTTTTTAATTTTATCACAAATCGATAGTGTTTCATGTACCGGATCGACCCTCCACGGGATTAAAATGATCAAAATTTAACGTTGTATAACACTCCTTCAAACATTCAGTTTCGTCAAATAAACAAGTTTTGGTTACTACTGCCATCTAGCAGAAACAGACACTGAATTAGAGAAATTTCGCGAAAACATGTTCTAGTACAGGGTTATTTGTAAAACACTAGCAACCTCTCAAGACAATGTTATTAACATCATAAACAGAGACTTTTGTTCTATGACTTTTAAAAATTTTAGTTCATCTGATTTTCATATAAAAATAAAAATATTTGAATTGAATGTTCTAAATCAAACAAAATGTACGAAATCTAAGCGAAGTAAGTGATAGTACAATACCGGAAGGGAGCGGGGTGCTTGCGTCGCGTCATACAGACGTAGGTAGGTATAGCAAAATACAGAGTTGAAATGTGTTAGAACAACGAAATCTTGAAGATTTGTTTTTGGTTAATTAATTATGTTTTGTAAAAAGTCATACAACAAAAGTTGTTGTTTATGATGTTAGTTATACAGTCCTGCAAGGTTTTCAGGGTTTTACAGATAACCCTGTGTAGAAATTTCAGTTTCAGTTGAAACTGAGACCACAGCCGAGATTCTGTTTTGTTATCAGCTGTTTTGTTACAAGTTTCGATCTTATTTTTTGGTGAGTTAAAATTATCCAAATGAAAAACCCCCAGCCTTTGGGCGGAACGGGAGACAGTGTCAAACTTACTGATTAAAAAACCCACCCCGTTCCTTCTTGCCTTTCGTACCGTGGCCGAGCTTCGCTTTCGGATATCCCTGGCCCCAGTAGGCAGCGACTCGGCTGGGCCGCGGGAACAGTGCGCGCCGAGTTTCGGTCCGACACTACTTGCAACGTTGCAACTCGTGCTCTAAGTTAAAGGCTAAAACTATTTCTCAACATTCCAGCTCCTGCGTAGTAACTCCACCGTACTACACTTGCATTTCCGGGGAAAAAGGCAGTCAGCAGCTGATTTCTCTGGACGTGACATCCCAAGCTGTTCAACTTATAACCCGACCACTTTCCGAATACGTCAATTTAGAGACGTATGACGGTGGCATCCGACCTGTTGACGGTAGCAGTGTTATACCAGCCTTCACCGTCGAAGATAAGAAGATTATTATGATAAAGAATAACAAGTTTGAGATGTTGACGACGAATGTTGGCGATGCGTCGGCGAGTGTCGCGTTGATTGATATCGCGAATGGTCCAGTTGTGTTGCAGGCTTGGATGGATGATAATCAGGTAATTATTTTTTTATTATACATGTACGCATTAGCTTTTTTTTTCTGTGAGAAATCGTTCATGCCGTTTCGTCGACATAGCTTCATAGTTTAGTATGTAAGCTGTGAGCAGGTGTACACCTGGCGTATAATACGAGTACGCGTCAATGAAGCTACGCGTCCATGGACAGTAGTTCTAACTAGGAAGAAAGAAAAATATTTTATTCGGTAAAAAAGACGCAATCTTATGTCTAAATTATAAATATTCTTTATGAAAAATACTATGGGCTACGTCCGCGCCGAACACTAATCTTAATGCCGTGACTACACGCAAAATGCGACGAGTTCACAGCATGGACCAGTGACGGTTAAAGTTGGATGATATTTCACAATCCTCATTTGGCCTACTTTCTTTAGACCTTTTATTATCATAGAAATCCTACATCAATGATACGGCCAAACGAGGATTAACCTATCATCAAATGTTAACGTATAAACGATCTGGCCAGTTTTAGTCGGCCATATCATAATCTGGCCACAACATCGACACAAAGACGTCGGCACGGTATTTACTTTCTTCTTCTTCTCCAGGGCTTCACAATGACAGCTCACAGCGTAGCCACAGGCGCAGAACTGCCAGAACTACGCGTAACCGACCGCAATCTGAAGCTACCAGATCCTGAGGTGTCTTCAGCTGTCTGCACCAAGTCCAACAGGGAGCAGCTCGTCTGCAGAATACTGTTTAGCAGTGGTGATGACTCCATGCATCTAATGCAGCAAGGAGGTATGTTGAAAAGTATTATTTAAAAAAATATATAAAAAAAAATAGTTTGTGTTTACTGGTATGGGAAAACTGTTTAGTTTAACAGTTCTCACCATCATTGGATTAGAACAGGCGCACACTACTTATTTTTCGCCACACCTTGCCGCGAATATGCGTTACAGCGCAATGTCGCACCGTACTCAGTTTTAGGTTTGGAAAATGCGATTCAGTGCGGCCAGATGAGCTACGTCCAGGGTAGACACGCGTTGTCGAATATTCTACCTACCTTAAGGTAGATTAACGGAATAAGCCAAGATTTGATTAAAAATGTTTCAGATCACCAAGATTAGAGAACTGCTCGTTTAACTAGTTAATAACAAGGGATTACACACAAAATCGTTTCTGCTTTTTGCGAGCTCAAGTTATAAGAGCGAAAATACCAAGTTACTTCTGTTAAATCCATTTTAAAACTAGTAAATTTAGACGTTCTTGCTGTTTTCAGTTTTCAAAATTGTCGCTGGTTTTTTCACAGCACGCCAAAAAGTCATACTGCGCGCCTTACCGAAAAGTTACAGTACAATTCACAAATGATGGCGGCCGTGAAGTTTGCGCAGAAGGCTCAGTAACGTGTTTTAGGAACCAAATGGCGACGTGCGTGTGTGAGAAGAGTGTAGTATGCGCGAACGTTCGAAAAGGCTAACTTCACGGCCGCCATCATTCGTGAATTGTACTGTACATTGACTTCTAGAAGTAAAAGACAATGTCATGTTTCTTTATCAGGTCGTGTCCTATGGTCACGCGAGGAGGCGTTAGCGAACGTCGTAGCTGTTGAGTTCGTGGAGCTGCCTGTGTCGGACCTGGACGCAGCAATCGAGTCGGAGTTCGATCAGAAAGAAGGTACCGTATGGTGGTTTTTAGTCTCTGTAATATTGGGTTGTTCTTGGAACTGGCTAAAATGGGAGCATTTAGAGATTTCATATGTCTTTGATAAAGCTTAAATATTATGATATCTTATTTCAACTAAACAATATTCTTCTTAATTATTTATTGAATACAAAACTTAACATTAATGTCTACAGTCCACGGCCGCATTGCTTCATAGACGCGTGTCCGTTATTATATGCTAGGAACGCCTGCGTAAAGCTTGCATAAAAAGCTATGAAACTATCGACGAAGGGGCAGCGTCGTGTCGTTATTGAAGATCGTAGGCCTATAGGTGTTTTTAATATCGTGCGGATTTCATCACGAATGTAGGTATGCTCCGCATGCAGAAAATTTAAAAATGCAAAAAAAACGCGTTCCGCGTGCCTATTACACGCATTACAATAAAAACTTGTATGAAACGGACATTTGCAGGGGTTACACGTGCAAAACCGCACTATATTAAAACACCCTGCCACAGTAATTTGACGATTCATGTACCAGTGAAGACACTTCCGCCTGACCACCGCTAAGTTCATTTTTGATTGCATTTTAAACGGCTTCGTTTGGCACAGTGCCGCAGGATTCAAGTAATTTTATTTTAAGTGATCAGGCAATAATGACCGCGATGGTACAAAGGCGAGCTTAATGACAATGAGTTTTCTACCAACCAACCTTAGAGTGACAGAGAGAGATCAGTATAAACCTACATAAATATTTCTATTTCTACTTTCGTATCTTATTTATTTATTTATACTTCTTATTTTCTAGCTGCCAAGATGTATAGTAAGTACTGTAGACGTGTGCTTGTGTGATGTTTACAAACTTCTGGTTTAGGGCTCAAACACAAAACTTCGGTGCGACATCGCATCGTAAAAATACGAGCTCGCACGACGCATCGCAAGAACTTGCGAATTGATTCGCTTTGCACATTGATTGGTCACCTGAACCGATGCTTTGCCACACGAAATCGCTTCGTAGCAGGCCTAGCCAAGTTACGACCGTTACGTTTCTCTTGCGTCGAACGCATTGAATTAGCCACTGCTTCGATTCCTTTGTTCTGACGTCATCTCATAGCTCTGTCATGTGTCGAAACGAAAAGGTCGTAACTTAGCTAGGAGGTTAAGTTACTGCGATGTGGCGTCGTAACGCATCGCAGCTCAGTTTTGTGTGGGAGCCCTTACACTTTATTCATCAAAAATATTATACATAAATAATAGTGTTTCTAGTGAGTGAAAACTTGTGTGTCTTGGCATATTAAAAGTTTAAATTAAATAAAAAATTTAAACTCTTAATTTAGTAATTGTTGCTTGAAAAATTATAAATGAAACACTGATTAGAAGTTATGTTCTTTGTTTTTTAACTGGAAAGCTGAAACCAAAATGACTGCCAATGCTGCATGCTTGAGCTATCTAAAATAATTACAGATTTTTTTTTTTTTATTGTGTCGCCTCGTTTTTTGTTATCCCTCTGCAGATATTATCATCTGTCCCATTCGTTTTTAATAAGTTCATCCGGTCAGAAATAGTTCAGCTCGATTGCCCTACTATCTTTAGTTAGAAAACATTGCATGCTATTTTAGTTATTGCCGATTTAGAATGCAGTTGGTGTTGTTAAAAGGAAAGATCTGAATTCCGATAAGATAAATCAATCTCTTGATATACAGTAGAATTCGCGAATGATGGCGGCCGTGAAGTTAGCCTTTGCGAACGTTCGCGCATACTACACTCTTCTCGCACACACAAGTCGCCATTTGGTTCCTATAACACGTTACTGCGCAGCCTTCTGCGCAAACTTCACGGCCGCCATCATTCGTGAATTGTACTGTACCTATTGTTTTTAGTTATACAATAGTTGTTTAATATTATCCATCACCGTGGAAAACATTTTATTTTGAAAAGATACCACGCGTGTGCTTTATTACTGCTGTGATTAACAAATAAATCACATCGTTGGTTTCATCAGCTAGGTGAACGGCATGCTACGTAGTTGTTTTTTTTTTGCTTGGATACTAAGTCCTTTAAGCCGTGTCTTCTTATGAATAGTATATTTCTTTACCATTAGAATATGGTTATGGGTTACACCTGATGGTAAGCGATGATGTGGCCCACGATGGAGCACGTTTGCCTAGAAGCAATCTATTCACTTTTGACTTAAAGACTTTATCGAGTTGTCCAGTTGCAGCACTTTTGAGATACAAAACTACATTAGGGGCAAGGCAGTACCCCCACCAAGGCAAGCATAAAAGTGGCACGGACGTAACATTCTTTTCGCAAAACAGTTGAGGCCATTTTAGATCCATTTTCACTCACTGATGGGCCGATTATCAAAAGTCTAAAGCACTTCCAGCAGAAACAGAAGCTTTAAATTTTAAATACAATTAGTCTTTTGTGTATAAATCAATGAAAAACTAAAATATTTTGCAATTTCGGTACAGTTTTCTAGATACACCGACTGCTTAAATAAGTTTGTAATAATCCTATATAAATATATAGGATTACAAAGTTACATTTACAGTATACTAATCAGTGTTCCTGTATATAAAAACAAATCGATTTTATTAGACATACAACGTACTCGTACAATTCTTGTATGCCATAATATTTAAGTTCTTTTCGTGCGATATAACATTAGCGCGGCTCCGACTTGACCTTTGATTACTCAGGTAGGGCATGAAAAGCACTAGCGAGCTAGATTCGGTCTTGGTGTGCTATATTTTTTTTTACCAGCTTTTTGCCCCCGCAGACTAGCATTTTTACCCCCGCAGAGGTTACCCCTAGGTTAGGAACCGTGCGTAGCCTTATTGCAAAAACCAACTATCATGCATTTTTGTATTATTATTTTATATTATTACTAGCTGACTCGGCCACGCGTTGCTGTGGAGCAATAAATTAAAATTGTGACTATAATTTGAGATTTAAACTATCCTATCTCTCAAGTTGGATCGAACTGCACATGGTGTGCGAATTTTATTATAATCGGTTAAGTGGTTTAGGAGTCCATTGAGGACAAACATTGTGACACGAGATTTATATATATTAAGATATTCGATCAAATCTTTTGATTACTACCTTTTACCCTTTTTTACCTATTTACCTTTACTTACTTTTACTTTTTTTGTTTTTACTTTTTTTTTTCTTTACCTACCTTTTGCCGAAGCCATGTTGCTAAATAAGTGTCATAGCTAATAACTAGTTTTACTTGCAGATTTGTCTTGATGAGACGAATCGATAGCTATAATTGACTTAATTTTGGTAAAAATGCAGATAGTTGGTTTTTGCAATAAGGGTTTTTAAATAAATCGATACATGGATTTTCACGTTCTTAATTTCATGCAAAAATTCTCACAGGTTCGATCTGGGCAGCGTTCTCCCGGCGCCTTCAGACACAGTTCACACAGTTGCAGACGTTGATACAGAGTATACAGAGGGGCGAAGGCCTGGAGGAGGACAAACCGTCCGCCCTCGTGCGCGATTACTTCGGACTTCACAAGATTATTGTGCTGGTCACTGATGTGGGCAAGGTACTGTACCAGATAATAATAATATTAATATTCCACTACTATCACACAACGCCCTCTAGTCTCAAGCTAAGCAGAACTTGTGTTATTAGTACTAGACAACTGATATGCATACTTATATATTTCTAAAAACACAAATATATAGATAAATTACACCCAGACAAAGAACAAATGATCATGCTCATCACACAATCATTTGCCCTAAGTGAGTGTCGAACCCACGACCTCCTAGCAGTCAGGGCCTCTAATCACTAAACCAACGGGCCAGTCAAAAAAGATCAACAAAACCTACAAAAACTGTTATGTAAACTGAATGCTCCAGGATAACCCGCGGAAATTTAATTTGTGCGAATATTTTCATACGTTCTTTACGATTTGCTGTTCAGTATCGGATAGTAATAAGGTAAAAAATCCTGTACCAAAGTGAGCAAAGATTAGAAAAATATTACCACAAAATAGATAGGTACAGAAGACAATCTCATGTATGTACTTCACTTTTTATGCCTACGCTCGGTGGACGCACACTAATGAGCGTTTGAGCCGGAACTGTTCGACGAGTGATCCGAGACATCGTGTCTGTGAGCGGTGTCATTGTGTGCGTTGCTCGAGCGCGCTTTGTATGTAGATTGACTTCTGTACCTATATATTTTGTGATATTACTGCCAGCTAAAAAAGTGCCTCACTTATTACTCAAATCGTATAAGTATTAACTCGTATACCAGAACACATATCTACGCAGGACACAATGTCTTTTTGTGTACTTAATTACGGCATACGAAAGGTTAAAAGCAAGGTGACGTTAGATTAATTTTACTTTTTGAGTTCTATCCCTCACGTATCCTTATCCTTACATGTTATGTAGATTGCTTTTATAAACCAAGGGTGCGATGGGGCCGTGTCTGTTTGTCTGTTCGCGTTAAACTGTAAAGATCCTGAACGGATTTGTATGCAGTTCTCAACAATAGACAAGAGTAATTAATGAGAAAGGTTTAGGTGTCTAATACATGTATATTATAGTAGAGATAAGCTGATAATTGTAAAGATTTGAGAACACCCGTGCAAAACGGGCGTGTCAGCGTGTGGCTAATTATTTCATAAATGTGTACATCTTTTTATAGATCTTCGGCATGGACAACTTATCTGGAGCGATTCTATGGCAGTACTACGAAGCTGACTTGGACACTGAGGGCGTGGTGGTGTTCACAAGGAGGACCGCCCGGCATCCTCCCCACGACGCGTACCTCACTGTGGTCGGGAAACAAGAGGTAAGAACCCTTTTTTGGAACGGACCCAACACGCTATTTTTTTCCCAAACTGGAAAAAAAAACGTTTATTCGTATCTCACACATACAGTAGAACATACATTAAAATTAAAATACCGTAGAATTTAGTATGAAAAAAAAGATAAATTCATTAAACACCAAAGTGCGCGAACGCACCTATTGTCTTTCTATTGTGTCTGTAATTTCCACGATTGAAAGGTTAAAATCTGTGCAATGCTGAAAAGGCACCTAGCTCAACATATACTGCGAACTGGAACTGTATTACACTTCCAACTAGCACAATAACAGTCATAATAGGCGCGTATTGTGACTGCTATTAGTGGTCTTATCGTATTAAAGATTGTTTAAATAAATGAAATTTCTGATATCCAAAATAATGGCGATAACCAGGAAAGTGCTGAGGAAAAGATGCTCTACATGTCCTGTAGAAACATTTCAGATGTCTTGGATCGTGCAAAAAGTTATTTTAAAATTTGGAAATTATTTTCTAATTTTCAAAGGGCCTATTCATAAATTACATCACACGAATATTATAAACCTTTGTCCTTGTGACGGTTATACAGGGATTTGTTAAACACTCAACCTTGCAGGACTGTATGTATTACTACCATCATAAACAACAACTTTTGTTCTATGACTTTTTACAAAACATAATTCATTTACCAAAAACAAACCTTCAAGGTTTCGTTGTTCTATACGATGGGACGCAAGCGCATAAAGCACCTCTGTCGCCCGATCCCCACTGCGTTCCGCTATTGTACCATCGCTTGCTTTGCATAGACTTCGTAATACTTAGAATGGTTCAATTTAAATATTTTTATTTTTGTATGAAAATCTGATGAAAATAGGTATACATTTTTAAAAGTAAAACAAAAAACAAAAGTTGTTGTTTATGATGTTAATACCAGTCTTCTGATGTTTTACAAATAACTATGTTTAGGATATGAAAACACTCCTTGAACCAATCTGATGCAAGCGGTTAAACGGTTAATTTCTCTACCTAATTAAACTAACCCCCTAATTACCGTCCTCCAGGGAACAGGCAACGGCCTAATCATCAGCCTGAACCCTATCACCGGCACGTTGATCGGCGAGCGACTCCTGAAGCTGGACGTGCAGTTGCTGCAGTGCACGCTATTATATCGTCCTGATAACGAGAAACTACATGCCCTTATATTGCTTGACAAAGAGGAAAATGTTCAGGTAAATTGTTGTATTGTTTAGTTATTCATCAAACAAAATATGTTGACTTTTGAATTTATTTATTTATATATACTTTATTGCACATCAAGATTATAAATTTACGAAAAGAAAACCATGTAATAAAAAACACACAATTGGCGGCCTTATCGCTCTAGGCGATTTCTTCCAGGCAACCTTGAATGGACAGGGATTGCCTGGACACAAAATGGGTTTGCACTTAGTGCAAATATAAAAATAACAAAAACTCAATAAATACTTAATTCTAAAATAGATACACAAATACATACATACAAAATATATATAAGCAAGAGAGTTAGTGAAGAAAGAAGACAAGATCACAGAGTCAAGTAATGATCCTTCACAAGCCCTTTAAATGCAGGCAGTGTTTGCGCACGCTTTTTTTTATAATTCATTCAAAGTTATAGGGCCGCGATATTGCATTTTGTGTGAGAAGTTTTTGTTCTTCATAATAAGTTTGAATGGCTCAAAATCGCCAAGGTCGCAATTTCGCTAATTGTTCAAGATTATTTTTATTACGCCGTGACATCCATGCGCAAATGTTTATTTAACGCCTACGCTGAACAAATGCTAGTGTGAAGGAGCTCTTACTCCCTTTTCTTTCATATCACTCTTCACACTTGGCATCCCTCTCCACCCATCCACATGTATACTCTATTTTTTTTATCCACAACTATCACACAGCACCGTCTAGTCCCAAGCTAAGCAGAACTTGTGTTATGGATACTAGACAACTGATAAACATACTTATATATTTCTAAATACATATTATAGATAAATTACACCCAGACACAGAACAAATGATCGTGCTCATCACACAAACGTTTGTTCTGGGTGGAAATCGAACCCACGACCTCCGGCATAGCAGTCAGGGTCACTGACCACTAGACCAACAGGCCTGTCAAATTAATCCGTCTACCTAATAAAAACAGTGAATCTAAATCATGGTGGTTTCCCACACATACAGGTCCTACCTCGATCAGCGGCGCCGCTAGTAGAGAACATGTTTATGTATGTTGCGGAAAGGAACACTGCGCGCGTGCAGGGATACGCACTCGTGTTCAATGGACAGGTAAGAACTAGCATTTTTATGTAATTAACTATTCAGTCCCATTAGGTATATATAGTGAATAACGGATAGGATTGCTTATTTTCGATATTTACAAACTACTTTATGAAGAACTTCTTATTATATGCTCAATAGTTTTATAATCTATGCGTTCGCTTGGTATTTAATCAAAATGGCGCGAAAACACGCGCGAAAGCTGGCGCTTGCGTGGGGTTTGGGGAGTTAATAGGGCCCGACTGACTTAGTACTGTCCGATAACTGACTTCGTTAGAAAAAAATCAGAGCCTGATTTCAGCGCCACCTACCGGCTCCAATTGTATTTTCAAACCTTCCAGGTACCCACTCAAACATACACGCAATATTTTAATCAAATCAGTCAAGCCGTTTAGGAACAGTTAGCTGACAAATACACGTACAGAATTATACAGCACTAATTTTTAATTAGTACAAATACTTAAAGGGCTTATTAGAAAATTGTTATTATTTAAGTAAAGTCTCAATAAATAATATTCATAAACAGCAAAGTTATTAGCGTTTGTGTTTATACCAAAATGTCTCTTAATTTATGGAAATATTGTGCAGGTTATTGATTATGAATGAATAAATGACGATTACAATGGAAAAACACTTCCCGCAGTATTTTCTAATAGCAATTGTTATGTATGATTGTATCTATGATGAATTTACCTTTCCGTGGTCAATTTTAGGATTTCGGTTTTTTCTACTTTTGAATACAAAAATATTTTCAGTAACGGGTACAGATACAGCCCCATTTTTTTATGTACTAATTAAAAAGTGTATACATAAATTGTATAACCATCGAACAACTCGATGTATGGCGAGTGTTCACAGCAACGTCGTTAACAACTCTATGGTCCGAAGTAAACATTTCGCCTTATCGTTTATACCGCGTACATCGAAGGATTGCAACAATTTGGGCTTGCTGGTTTACAATTAGGTGGGATCGCAGTCAAGCGCTTGTTTATATCAATATAAAAAAATACTGTTATAAGTATTTATATACAACAACAGATGTTCTACATTTTAAAATGTAGGACAATTAAACTTCGAGTCGTTGCACACGAACCACCAGCCATAACCACAAACGCCGCCACACGACATTTACGCATTTAAACCATTTTTAGATTCCATTATAATACTGCCCACATGGGTTCTAAAATTAGCAGTCACCTGCCATAAGTGACCTTTGTGACTGCTTCTGGCTTCATTTGGTGACGTTGGTGGTCCGTCTGCGGCGACTCTTAAACTGTCAGACTATATAGCTGGTTTACACAATGCAAGCTACTGACGAGACAGTACGCAGCTACTCGTATGCCAGTAGCTCGGGTCGCCTTCGCTATTTTCACAATGATAATAGCTGTCTAGTCTTTTAGCGAGTTTATCGCGTCGCGATGTCCACTCTCTGTCCGGCTGGCACTGGCGAGCTACTGCCGAACGCGTCTAAACGATGCGAGTGACAGCCGAGCTGCTGCTTTGTAGGAGATGCTGCCGGGCGAGCAGGCGAGTGAAAACAATAAGTGAAGTAACTCGGATTCAAGCTACTGTCCAACTCGCACGTGCGAGTTACTCGTAAGTGACGTCCAAACAGTGCGAGTTAGTACAGTGCAGCTACTCGGCAGGCTAGCTCGCACTGTGTAAACTAGGCATTATAAGAGTATCCCCCCACAGCAAGTAGAAGCCATCCGCACGTGGCTGGTGCAGCTGGGCGGGTCCGCGCAGGCGGGGCACCGCATCGTGCGCGCGCTGGGCAAGCCGCTGGGCGAGCGCGTGCACTCGCCGGGCCGCGTGCTGCCCGACCGCTCCGTGCTCTACAAGTACGTCAACCCCAACCTCGTGCTCTTCGTCACCGAGGGACCTGACCCCGTGCATAAAGGTAACACTATTTTATTTGACGAGAAAAACTAATTAGACTGAGATACAATCAGCCGCCCTAGCCAAGTTACAACCGTTTCTCTTGCGTTGAACGCCTCGAGTTGACCACGCCCCAGATTATTTTGTTCTGACCACGCCCCTGATTCTTTTGTTCTGACCACGTGACTAAGCGTTGAGATGACGTCATTCTCGTACATTTGAAGTTTTCTACTAGCGTTAACGATTGCAGGTAATCAACTTGGCTAGGGGTACAGAAGCCCATAGAAACTACAAACTTAAGATACTCTTCTCTAAGCTCTAAGATACTCGTAGCCTTCAAAATTTTTTTTGCATTTCGCATGTCACTTTCAATTGTTCACGATATTTGGGCTGGTATTTGGTATTCAACAAATTACTTCTTCCGCTCTGGTTAGAGCGGGGGACTTCAACTGACTAAAACCTGTGTTCCGTTAGTTGATTTTTGAGTTCCAGTGCTGCAGTGACTTTTTCAAACAATGCGCAACTCTGAGAGAATAAGAATTAGAACACCTCTCCTGAATGCATTCGTAAACTTTTGTGCTACAGACGTGGTAGTAGCAACGTGTGTGGACGCAGCGTCGGGCGCCATCGTGGCGGCGCAGGTGCACCGGCGCGCGAGGGCGCTGCCGCACGCCGTGCACACCGAGCACTACCTAGCCTACCTCTACTATAACGACAAGCATCGAAGGACTGAGATCGGTAAATATTTAATTATATAAACATTGTAGTTCTATTTATTCTATTCATGTTATGGGCCCGACAGTGTATAACCGGCTGCCTGCGGCTATTTCTGGTGCCCCGACTATAGGGAGCTTCAAAGCTCGTTTGAAAAAATGGCTCATCGAGCAAGCATTTTATTCTTTTGACGAATTTATGATGTAATTTAATTTATCTTTGACGATTGAATATTATTGACTTTTCTTATGATTTATATTTTATTTTAATTTGTGTTTTTGACTTATATTTATTTGATTGTTTATTTTGTATTTTCTTTTATATATTTGACATTCTTTATCATTTGACATTGTATTTAATCACTTGTTGACTGAGTAGATATAACGTAAGAATATGTATTTGACTTGTAAGAATTCCTTACCAATAAATTACTATGACTATGACTATTTTCTATCGTCTTAGGGAGAAAACTAAAGATCGGAAATTCATTGTCGTCCCCATTTTGTAAATTATTATGAGTGTTCACTTTCTGGAAAACAAGGAAGCTCTAAGTGGTTAAAGAAAACCAGTGAAATTGAGAGGCCATATGACACATATGGCCGTATTACACTGTTTGTCTTCCAAAATTTCACAGTTATTATGAAATGAGTTATAGTCTATAATGGATGGTTTACACAATGCAAACTACTGACTAGACAGTACGCAGCTAATCGTATTGCCTAGTAGTATGCCAGTAGCTCGACTCACCTTAGCTATTTTCAAAATGATGGTAGCTGTTCAGTCTTCTAGCAAATTTATCGCGTCTCGATGTCCACTCTGTCCGACTAGCACTGGCGAGCTACTGGCGAATGCCTCCAAACGATGCGAGCGACGGCCGACCTGCTGCCACACATGGCAGCAGGTCGGCCGTCGCCGCTCCGTCGCATCGGAGTTACTGCCGGGCGAGCAGGCGAGTGAAACAAAAAATGTTAAAGTAACTCGGATGCGAGCTACTGTCCAACTCGCATGTGCGAGTTTCTGCAGTGCAGCTACTTGGCAGGCTGGCTCGTACGCTAACTCTAGCTGCAGTGTAAACCATCCATTAACCTGTTGGATACCGTCAATTTGAGACAAAATAGTAAGACAATAGATGCGCGAACCGGCGTTCGCTTGGGGTTTAATGAATAAGCAATTTTTCCCAGATTTAGAGGAAACAACATCAGTTTTGGTCATAATTAGATTAGGTACATAGGTACTCCTGTTCAGGGTCCAATAGCAAAACATCAAGGAACTTTATAGAGTAAGATCCCAGGACCGCCAGACATCACGTATTTTCTGACCAACGATATGTGGACGATTGAGTACTGTTAGTATGAACTAAGAACGCATGCCTACCTGCTAGCTTGCTTAGACGGCCAATTTTCAGGTATCAGGCAATCAAGGTATATAAAATTATTACTTACCTCACGTAAATTCTCAAAGCTGATTTTTACGTATTTTGTAGGCAATATCTTTAAAATCAAGTCACCAATACTCCCAGACACATTCCGCCGGCCGTTTTGCTTAACAGACGCTTTAAAGCTCCCAAAAAAATTACATAACTTCACGTAAATTCTCATGCTTGAGCATTAAAGCGTCTGTTAAGCAATATATCCGTTTGTCTGCACGCGGTCTAATTCAAAGACTTTATGCTAAAAAACAGTAATTTGTCATGGTCAGGGATAATATCTCTCTATCAAAGGCACAAAGTACTGACGCGATTGACCACTATCACATTTTGGCTTGATTGACAACGACAACCACAGATTAACTGTAACGTTTCTCTCTCCAGCAACCCTAGAGTTATACGAAGGCAAGACGCGCTGGCTGCCCGCGGGCGCCGCCTTCAGCTCGCTGTCGTCCGAGCGCGCGCCCAGCGTGGAGCGGCAGGCCTTCATCCTCTCCGCCGCGCCCACTGCCGCCGCCACCACTGTCACCGAGCGATCGCTTACTGACAAGCACGTGCTGCGTGAGTAATACTGACAATAAATAACCCACGACCTCTCCCTCACGATCTCGTCCTTGAGACCTCTCCATTACGACCTCCCCCTTGAGATCTCTCCCTTACGGCCTCTTCGGAGAACAACATATTGGACCAAAGACACGGGAGAAATAGATGTTCCACCTCACCAAACTTCATATTTCCGGCAGAACATCTGTTACCTGGATACGAACTGCAGAGGCCAATCTAGAAATCTCAAAGCGATTACTAGTTCACGTAAACCCATCGGGTGGGTATCCTTGAACCATCGCAAACAAGTGCCAGTATGAGGCCCCTTCACAGAATAAACCGTCTGTGATCTACAAAATAGGGTTCAAATAAAAAACAGTAAAAACTACGCAGATACTATAGTCTAGTCGCGTTAAGATAATTGTGACACATCAGTCCAACACCAAGTTAAAGGTGTTTTCATACTGAGGTAAAAATTAAAGCAAACTTTTATTTGCACAGTATTTTTAAATATTAATATTAAGTAATTATTTTAACGTCAGTATATTCAGTTTTATGACTAGGTGAGTTATTCATTTTTTAAATTTTCAAAAGACGCGTCCATACTGCCTGAAGGATCAAGGGGCATGGCTTACTTGAGTGACAACAATGAGTCACTATCTTCTTAACGCGAATGCATGGTGCATTCGCGTTAAGAAGATAGTAAGATATAATAGATAGAAGATAGTAAGGTAGAATAGTCCGGTCAATTTAGACATCCGAGGTTACACTAATTCGCACCCAGCTGAAAATTGGTAGGATTGTTCAAAACACTAAAATCTAAAAAGTCCTCAACGATCCGACACCTGGAAAAAAAATTCGGGGTCACAAAAACGAGTTGATTTTCAGCAAAACGATAAGTTTTATCATAAAATTAGCTCAGACAAATATTGCAAATCAGATAATTATCTAGAAAATTGTCTAAATCCTTTTTTTCCTAAGGGCCTCCGTTTTTGAGATATGATGATTCAAAACTTACTACTACGTACTTCCCGTTATCCTAGAATCTTGAAATTTGCCATAAAGCAAGGTCTCATAGCATAAGTATAGGAAAAAATCTGAAATATGTAAAGGAAACGGGAGAAACTGGGCTTGAACGATACACAAATGAATTGTTTATCAATAATTTTTATTATTTTTTTTATTTTTAATCATTTATTACCAAGCCATTTTATATCAAATTTATATATAGTTTTTTATTTTAAATAGTAATAATATTGAAATGATATAATGCAATAATCGTTGCTGTACGGTGAGGCCCAACTTTGTATGATCATTCGCCCATCTCCTTTGTAACTACATCACAAAAGAAAAATGCTTTTTTTGCGATTTGTAAAAATATTTGAGACTCGATTCGGAAACTGAACATAAACGGCCGTATCTTTTTTTTCGATAACTTACAAGTTTAATTTTTTCACAGCTTCCAGTGTTCTTTAGATAAAGGGTCTTAACAGGCAAACATATAGACAGACAGACAAACGGACAACAAAGTGATCCTGTAAAGGTTCCATTTTTTCTTTTTGAGATACGGAATCCTAAAAACACTTTAAATACACTACTTCAAAGGTAGCGTGAAAACGTGTGCATATTATGACTATTACCTGTTTCACGTTTTTGAATCATTATATCTCAAAAACGGTGGCTCTTAAGAAAAAAAGCCATTAGACATTTTTGTAGATAATTATCTGATCTACGATAAAATTTCGTCTCAGCTAATTTTATTATAGAACTTACCGTTTTGCTGAAAGTCACGAAAAACTCGTTTTTTTTACCTTTGACCCCGAATATTTTTTTTCCAGGTGTCGGATCGATGAGGACTTTTTAGATTTTAATTATGATGGTGTTTTGAACAATCCTACCAATTTTCAGCTGGGTGCGAATTATTGTAACTTAACTTATTAATTGGTCTAATCACATCTTTTCTGCCGCTAAAATTCAGGATTAGAATGATGATTGTTCACACAATGGTTTTTTTTTTGTTTTTCAGTGGCGTTATCATCAGGCGCGGTGGTGGAGGTGCCGTGGGTGTACCTGGAGGCGCGGCGAGGTGGGGCGAGTGAGGACGGTGTCGTCCTCCCCGCGCACGCGCCCGAGTTGCCGCTGGGAGGCGACGCGCGCCTCAACTACAACCGCACGCTCGCGCGCCCCGCGCACATACACGCCGCGCCCGCCGGCCTCGAGTCCACCAGCCTTGTGCTCACTACAGGCCTAGGTAACGACTTGTCATCTCCCTGCCCTTGGCCCTGAGCTACGCGACGCGCGCCTCAACTACAACCGCACGCTCGCGCGCCTTCTTCTCTTCTACCTGTCAAACAACAATCATAATCTAAATAGTTCGTCGTTCCACAGATCTATTCTACACTCGAGTAGCGCCGTCAAAAACCTTCGATCTCCTGAAGGACGACTTCGACTACTACCTGATCACCGTGGTGCTGGCCGGACTTATCCTCGCCACCTACAGCACCAAGTACTTCGCCTCGCGTAAGATGCTCAAACAAGCGTGGAAGTGATGCAAGTACGTCATTTAGGGTACTATACAAGGGAATTTGGACTGTGTTCTCTAGCGGAAATAAAGTTCATTCTCGTTTAGCACGCTCGCTATGTGAATTTCGCCTGCCGCCTAATAGGGCAATTTAGAATAACGATACTGATTTCACAAGTAATGTAGCAGATAGAACGGAATAAAGCTAATTATCAAAGATTGATACATGTAATATTAATACAAGTAAGCTGTTAAAATTATTTATTTAAAATATTTATCACCAAATTCTACATAATGTTACTTGCCTAAATTCAATCTATTTAAGCTGTAACCTCAATTTCATATCAAATTAGGATACTCCTTATCTCTTTGAACGTGCCATGGTCAATCTCGAGTCTATTTACATCAAAAGAAATGATTCGAACTTTCCTATAGTTCTGTCCAATTCTTATAGAGCATGAATATTATTACAACTAAACATACTTCAAGGATGTTCATTGTTTGTTTCATTTCATAAATGTATGACAATCGTAAGAGGTAGTTATAGATATCATTTTTTATTTCGTTGGAAATATATCGTTCAAAATAAGGGGAAAAAAAATAATCTAATCTAGTTATTCTAATCGGAAACAATATTCCACTGCCATATTTTCCGGCGCAGTCCAAATTCCTTTATTTTAAATGGACTTTTAAATAAATTAATAAAATAAAATAGTTTCGTGATTGTGCATAGTGAGTGTTCACATTAAGTAAACGAATACATACACATTATTATATACTTTAAGCATTCGTTCCGTTGTAGAATAATGGAAATATGGTTTTAATAAAAATGGTTGAAAAGTAGCCGGGATCGCAGTTTTAAATTAATGGCTAGATAAAGTTGGCTTTACAAGACTGTTTACAATAAGAGCCTAAACACATGGCGTTTACCACGTGTTTCATGAACCGGCGACGGCACGTACCAAAATCCTTGTGAATAGGCTCTATTCAAGCGATTCTTGAAAATTATTGCGTAATTCGTAAGTATTGAGCTATACCCTATTTATCTGAGCTTAAGACAAAATGTAAACAAAGAAAACAATGTAGGTATCTTCGGCCAAGTTTCTTCGATGTGTTTGAATACATTAAAAACATTCTCCTTTTCCGTTGAATGTATTGGCGTTTTCTTAAAAGTGCAAGCGTTGCTTAGCCAAGGTTCACTCTTTTTGAAGCAACCCTATTTAAGGGTTGTTTACATTTTGTCTCACGGCTCCCTAAATAGGGTATAGGTATCCATACTGTTACAACGGAACGTAAGCACGTCATATCTAGTAAAACAGGTGTATCTGAATCAATTCAGTGATCAAATTCGTTCAAATCGTAGGTCTATGCAGTTTAACTTGTACCTAATCTACACGAGATCTGCAGTGAAATGACGTCATTTTACCCGAGGACCACGTTAAACTGTTCGGACATTTTATTGTAAAATTTAGCTAGTGCAATTTAGATATATTATTTATTTAAGGGTGGTTTGTATTATACGATTCATTTATTAATTATATTTAAACCATTCCACAATTTGTCACCTTACGTTTCATCAATTTTAACGTTTATTGTAAATTAAATAAATGATACTTATTTTTCTCCTATTGAAATCTATTCTAAAGTCTATGTAAGGTGACTGATGCGAGTCGTATCTTAGGCATTTGTTCCTACAGTTTTTTTTTTTTTTTTTGTTATTTATATCCTGCGCAAGAGACCTTTGTTAATCTTAATGCAATTCTCTCGAAAGATTTACGCACTGTAAAATCTCAGTTAATTTTAAGTTGCAATGTTGTGGACAAAGTATTTTATTAACTCATTTCACAATTTCACTTTCAATAACACTATCAAGGCTTAATTTTTAAAAGGGCAATTTTTGCTTGTTCTAATTTTAAAATAATTTGGTAGACAATTGCATACTGTGCATTTGAAATGAGTCACAATATACAATATTAATTTAAATAAAAAGAAAGATAACATAAGCGAGGATTTTTGTTTAAAAGTATTTGCTCACACGAGTTGTTAATTAGCAGGTAAGGTTAAAGTTTTACCGTTTCTTCTTTGTTTATTATGATGTTTTTTGTTATTTCAATGTGTTGCAATGGTAGCTTATTATTCAGTGACAGATAAACATTGCAACCACACTCATAGACAAATAATTCTCGTTTAACTTTTTTATTGCTCTATGTCATGAACTAGGCCTCAACTGAAACACTTGTTTTCATCTCATAATGATGAAGCACAATCTATATACATTGTAAATAACTTTGCGAAGATGTATAATTCTTAAAATGAGTAAAGTAACTTGATCTAAGTAAAAGAGTTTGTATTCCACTATAAAATATTTAACGTAAGTATTGATTAGCCTAAGACCAATTTTTCATCATCCTGATTCGATCGAAAGGCCTGAAAACCTGAATAAAATATTGTATTTTACTTAAAATTATTTATGAAATAAATTATGTTACTTATTCTTTGTTTGGCTAGTTTAATTACTTACTTCAAACCTTTATTTCTTTAGTATGTCGGAATGTTACCATTTCATTATTTAATTTTAGTGGTGCGGATGAAAATATCATTATATCTTGAATATTATGTTATTGTCCTAGTACTCATGTCTTTAGATAAGCTACTATGAAAATCGTCAGTCATAGGATTAGTGTACAGTTCGATTAGAAGCATGAGTTGAATGTACGAGTGTGTCGAGAATAAATAGGTTCTGTAAAACGCGACACTCTCTTAACATTTTTATTTGCATTTATCATTTTCAACGCTGTCTGCGTTATAATGAATTGTAGAAGTATTGTCGAACTGTACCGTACGTTTATAAATGAATGTTGATCAGTCAGCAAGCTGACGAGCGCGTGCGCAGGACAATCGCTAGACCGATGTGTCCGACACGCAGTGACTTCGATTAGACTGAGTTTAAGAGGTGAGAGTGGTTGCAATACATAATTATAATATTATATACTGTAATTTAAAATGGGTATTTGTTTTCTGTGACCAATGTGTTTTTGTAAAAAATAAAGTTGAAGTAATTACTGCCATTTATGTGTTTCATTTGCCTGATAAAAAAAATTGTTTTAAGTATAACTGGATTCCGTTAAATACCAGCATTTTACATGGCAATAACTGGGTAGCACGTAAGACCCATTTGGACACTTTCGACGCATTCCGAGAGACAGAGGGTCTCAATGTGTAATGGACGGCGGTTACTCATCTACAGAGTAATATCAGCCCCTTTACGACTATTATTACCTAGCCACGTACCTAAACTTTTTATTTTTATTAGCCTATATTTGGTTCCACAATTAAGAATTTTGATTATATAAAAGTTGTTTATAGCAAAACTGTAAAATAGTCAGCGAATAAAGGCTTTTATTATTATTATTATTGGGTTCCACAGCTGGGCAAAGACATCTCCCCTTTTCCTTCGAAACCTTTGTCTTGGATGAAGTCCAGTCAAGTTAGCCCCGCGAACATCATCATTCGTCACACCTCGCCGCGGTTGATCTTGGTGACGTCGTTCTCCCTTAGTCGTCCAGTGAGTGACAATCTTCGCCCACCTATCCGGGTGCATTCGTGCGTCGTGGCCAGGCCCTACTTCCATTTCAGCCATGCTGTTTATTCCCAACTCTAGGAGCAGAAATTTTAATACAAAGGATGCGAAGATGTACGTTACGCGTTGTCTTACTCTAATTCATACCTTTGTTTTACCAAAAATACTAATTATTCACTAAAATTGCTGTTCTGAGTGGTTCAACAAAAAATAACAAAGTCCCCTTCAAATATAAACTGTCCGATTCTGAGTACCCCAGACTCCAAGTACCATCTCCTCGTTTATTCCGCCTGATTTATTAGTATTGTATCATTTATTTATGGGAGTCTGTGGACATCTGATGTGGACGCTCTC
Source organism: Mythimna albipuncta (assembly GCA_929112965.1). Taxonomy (NCBI): domain Eukaryota; kingdom Metazoa; phylum Arthropoda; class Insecta; order Lepidoptera; family Noctuidae; genus Mythimna; species Mythimna albipuncta. The sequence goes on from OV815969.1 coordinate 20,030,735, forward strand.
GCAATAAATTTCGTAAAGTATATCCTTTTTTTAACACGTTCACTGCCACCACAATTCTTTTGAAGTTCATAGCGATTCCGCCCTATAAAGCTACGCGGACACGCTAGGCGTGTCGGCGGCACTGCATCTTGTTAAACATGGACACGCTAGGCGAGTCCAGTGGCACTTCGATAGAGTTAAATTCTAAATTTGTCTTTTTTTCGGTTTAGCGATGAGTATTAGTTAGTTTGCCATTCGCTGAACAAGAATAAAGGTGATTCAAATACGTTAGTGAGATTTAACCTGGAATTATGACTGAAAATAAATTTTTAAGAAAGTAACTATCGTAATTTTGTAAGGAGATTATAAACATTTTGTAGTTATTTTGAAATATTTCATAACATTAACTTAGATAAGTCAATTATTGCAAGTTTACGGAACGATACCTATTTAATTTGAAGATAGCGTATTTATTTACTACAAAAACAACATTTTTCATAAAAGTATTTTATGAAAAATGTTTTTAAATTATTATATATATTATTAAAAATTTACTTATGTTTGCCATAATTTTCTCACCTAGAATATATTTTTATCACCTAGGTTATACTTTTATTTCACTAAATATGAATTTGAATGTCAAGTAGGTAGCTACTTGACATTCAATAAACTATCTTCATATTTTATTGATTTTTGTATATATGCACATTATTTTAGTTATATTTGACGTCTTAGTAAAAAGGTTGGCAATCTATGATTAACTTGTTTAGGTGGACACGCCTGGCGGGTTCTCGGCATTACATAATCACTAAAAAAAAACACAAATTAAGAGATTTTTCCGGGGGCCACCTCAAAAATCCTTTGGTTATTGCTAGAGGATTATGTACAGAGAATTCCAAAAGGCAATTTTGGCTAATTTTCGAAATATCACTGAATCATTTAGGACACGCCCGGCGTGTTCTAGGCATAGTGATAGAAGTTCGCAAGAACACAACAGGTGTGTCGGCGGCATTGAACGTGTTAATAAAATATTTGATTCGTCCGGTGGATTTCCGTGCGTATTATCTAGTTGTTCATACGGGCGACGCCCCCACCGAGGCGTAAAGAAATCGTGTGTCAAGCACAATTAGCCTAAGACCAATTATAATTTGGGTGTCTTCAACGCTAGGGTGAATTGGCTCTTAATAAACTAGTGCGCCTCACCATCAACGATTGCATCACTGCTTACCATCAGGTGGTATTGCAGTCAAGCTCTAGTTTATATTAGATAAAAAAGTAGATAATAAAACAAGTATAATTTTAAAAAGACATGTAATAAGATTATTTTACTTTATATTAACTTGAATATTAACTTTATATTATTTTGATAGTCTTTATCCTTAGGTTCAAAGGGGGTGCCTACAACTGGTTCTAAATGCACATGATTGACTGAGGGGGGGTCGAGCACTTCGTCGTTGTCGCATAGTTCCCGGAGGTGGTACCAGGCGGCGCCGTAGTCGTACTCTAAGATGGTTGTGAAGAACTCCACTGCTGACGACTGGAAGCAAAAATAAACACTTTATTAATATTGCCTATGCTTCATTCGAAATTACTGCCCGATCAACCAGTTTTGAATTCTATTGCGTAGGCATATAAGGATGACATAAAAAGCAAAAAAAGTGGTTACCAATATTTACTGCAGCCATTACCTATTATATCACCAACGCAATAAAAGTCAAAATTTTATTTTGAATGGAGTATCACCGCAAAAACAAAGCATGTATTTTGAATCTAAGGTGTTCAGCTGAATTTTGAATGTATTTTTTATGAATCCAAGAGGAATCATGCGATATTTGAGAGGTAATATTAAATCCCTTGGCAAAATTGGTGATTTTCTAGTTTCTTATTATTCTTAACGACCGTTATAGTGACATTGTACTCGAGGTACAAAGGAATCTCAGTATGTTAAGATGATCACCCATCTTCAGACTGACTTCGGGTAAACGCTGCTTAACCTTCGAGATCTAGTGCGAATTTATTTTCAATTTCTTACATTTATACACTTCTTGATTGCTATTGTCGCAATCACCGATAAAATTTCACTTTATTTAAGAGCTTGTTTTCCTCACCTGCAAAGCCTTAGGCTGTTTCTTGGACAAGTACGGCTGCACACAGTTCATGGCGTCTACCAGCGCCTCGTCTTCAAGCATGAGATCAGTGGCGAGGCGCGGCAGAGCGGCCAGCGCCGTCAGCTGCAGGCTGTACGCCTGGCTGTTGCGGTAGGCGGAGCCCACGTCCTTCAGGTAGCTGTCCTTTGACGACTTGTGCAGGAAGCTGTATATGTGCGGGAGGACGTCTCTGTGGGGCAATGATAAAGACATGTTACTAGTGTTTGCAAAATCCGATTTTTTTTACAGAAATCCGGATTTTTGTAGTCTCATCCGATGAAAATCCGAATTATCCAAATTTTTCGAATTTTTACGTGTTGATTTGATAAAACTGAAATAAAATAGCATAAATTATTTAAAATATGGACTTATTCGCTCAATTCACAGCGCGACAGAATAAAGTAAACCAAAATAATCAACAAAACTTATGGGCATCAAACATTTTACCTGTCGAATACCGTTAATAGAGATACAGTAGAAAGACAATGGGAGAGCGAACGCGTTCGCTTGGAATTTAATAAATTAAAAGATATAGCTTTTAATTTATTAAAACGGCCGTTAGAATAGTTGCATCTCTGCGGCGCGCCAAATTCGCACTAATACACTACACTACACCTAATCCTATCAATACAAATATTTTTCGGACTACTTAAATGGAAATTTGTGGATAAATACCAATATTATTCCTTAAAATCAGTTTTGACTGAAATCATTCAACATTGGATGTTTGCTGCTCAGTGAGGTGTATCTGCTCACTTTCTTGTGATTTTGGAACATAGAGATCGTTCTCTTAAAAAACTAAGAAAAATATATACTGCTGACGTAATCTCCATTTAGACCCTCCATCCCCCATGTCATCAAAACCCCCCACCCCCCTATAGTGCTTACGTAATACTTGGATGGCCCCCTATGACAAATGGCGGCTGCAGTAAATAGTTGGTATTGTAACCACTTTTTTGCTTTTAATGTCATCCTTATGCCTACGGAATAGAACTGAAAATCAGGTGAACGAACAGTAAAACAGGTTTGATTAATTTGACGACTTGTGTTGGTAGCTGTGTATATGTGCGGGAGGATGTCTTTGTGCGGCAAAAATAAAGAAATGTTATTTATTCATTAATTGTATTGTACTTTGTTTACTGTCCGTTCAATCGATTTTGACTTTTATTGCGTTGGAGACATGACAAATGGCGGCTGCAGTAAATAGTTGATATTGTAATCTCTTTTTTGTTTTTAATACCTTCCCCATGCCTACGGAATAGAAGTCGAAATCGGTTGAACTTAATTCATAATCGTACAGTACAATTCCCGGATGATGGCGGCTGTGAAGTTTGCGCAGAAGGCTGGCGACGTGCGTGTGCGAGAAGAGTGTAGTATGCGCGAACGTTCGCAAAGGCTAACTTCACGGCCGCCATCACTCGTGAATTGTACTGTAAATGTTATTTATATTCACATAGAAGCCGGGCTTATTTTTATTGCTCTCACGTCCCTGTCACTAGCAACAAAAATAAATTTCACGAAACTCACTTGACAGCTCGACTTCTAATAAAATCCCGTGCCAGTTCCGCCATCGTCACCAGCAACTCGAACGCCCTCTTCATGACGGCGGGCTCCTGGTGGAACCTGGTGAGCAGCGGGCTCCACGAGCGATGCACCAGCGGGAGCAGCTCGTCGTCGTACTGGCGCAGGATGGGCAGGCCGCGGGTTAGCACTTGCAGGGCCAGGATCGAGTTGTCTCGTTGTGATGACGTCACGTAGTTTAAGCAACGTTTGAGTATGGTTACTATTACTGCTACGTATTGGGGCGGTGGGGGTTTTTCTTCTGTGGAAACAAATAATGGATACCATTAAATTTGGAAAGGGAAAAAAAGTAACGGTAAATTGGGTTTAATGCGTAAGTTTAAATTTTGGTAAACCATATTTGCATTGCCTGAGTTTCGGTGTTTCTTCTCAGAGTAGTCAGCTAGGAAACACCGGCCTCATCTAGTTTGAACTGACGAAAATATTTACCAGCAAGTGTTTTAAAAAACCTATTTTTATCATTATACAATTGAGAAATTTTAGGATGCGCATTTTTTTTAAATATTCTAACAAATTATAATGGCTGTTTACTCGGATATACAAGTATTTCTTTCTAACGAGTAGCAAACTTGGCACTAGTATTAAACCATAAGAGTAATCTACTTCAATTTGTACATTTACTACATCAAAGTTCATAAACATAATCAGCCTTAAAATGTTCCCCACTGCTAGGACTCAGGTCTCTTCTCTAGGAGAGGGAATAAACCGTAATTTACAACGCAAGCCCGATGCGGATAGAGAGATGTCACATATCTTCGATTTTTTTGGTTCTAGGATATCAGTTCTCTCACGATGTTCTAATCCACCGATTGAAAGCAGAAAATACATAAAAGAAATATTCTTCTCGATTCTTACCTGTAACCGTATCATCATAATCTAAAACCTCATCTTCTTTTTTCTTCAGATCTTCTCTGTACATCTCCTCTACACTCTTACCGCTCTCTTTCTCGAACTCTATCTCATTCAACAGCCTCTCTGCTTCGGCCTTACTCTCTACGAATACTGTCACATCTTTCAAGATGTCTATGGTCTGCTGCTGTTCCGTTGTCTTTGGTGCGGCGTCGGCTATGGGATACCACTTGCGAATACATTCCACGAACGTTAGGAACACTTGTAAGTACGCGTACAGATCTTTTTCGTAATATTTATCACAACTTTGGACTAGAACCTGCAATAAAAGAAATTGTTCAAATGTTTAGATAAAAAATCTTTGTGATATTACATCGAAAGTTGGTTATCTATTTATGAGTCCGTCCAGGTGACACGTTTTACGCGCGTTCTCGAGATACTAGAGCAACATACATGACTGTCAGGGCTCTGAAAGATTTACCGTAGCCCTCGCAAAAATAGCAATAGAAGGAACACTGTGGGTTATAGTCAGTAAAATTGATGGGCGGTCGCTTCTTAAAAAAAACGAACGTTGTTGGTAAAAATAAGGTCGTTGTTAATTAAAAAGATCAACCGATCTTTTTAAATAATAATAGATATTCGCTTGTATTTATTTAGTTGTGGTCTTTCAATATAAAGTGTAGAAGTTAAGTAGGTTTGTTTACTCACATCTTGAACGATCCCGTACAGATAGTTCAATATACTGGAGTCGCTGTACTCCATCACCACCGACAGTATCTGCAATGCTGACTGACAGTTCCAAGCCTGGAAGATTATACCACAGATTATTTTCGTCGACAGTAGGAATGTTATGGATATGAAATTTCGGTTACGGATACGGATATGAAATTATTTCGGATTATCCGTTAGTTTCGGATAATTTTGGTTATGGATATTAGATTTTTAAGGAATTTCAGAAGTAAAATATAAATAGATAATAAAATGGTTTTATCTGGTAGGAACCACAGAAAACAAACAATGCGCGCGTGTGTCGGCCGCTGCCCGGCCGATCAACAAATCAACCTGTCATAACGCGTCGCAATTAGGGTCCGTCCCTATCCGATATTATCCGAAACTTTTATTTCGGATTCGGTTACGGTTATGGATATTATTTTATATCGGATATCCGATAGTTTCGGTTACGGTTATGGAGCTCCTTAACATCGATAGAGGTCGTGGGTTCGATCCCCACCCAGGACAAATGTTTATGTGATGCACATGATCATTTTTTCTGTGTCTGGGTGTAATTTATCTATAATATGTATGTATTTAGAAATATATGTTTATCAGTTGTCTAGTACTCATAACACAAGCTCTGCTTAGCTTGGGACTAGACGACGAAAAGTAATTTTTCAAAACTGTTTTAATTTTTATACTCCATTCGCAATAAGATTAGACATATAAACAAACCTTTTTACTGTCCTTTCAAACGATTTTCAGATCTATTATGTTGATAGGAAAATAGCATTAAAATAAAAATAAAAAAGTGGTTACAATACTATTTACTGCAGCCGCCATTTATCATGCCATCAACGCACAGGCGAAGGGTAGCCAGCCTTTTGATATTTTACAGGATGCACTTTGGAGAGTGTGCGCAGGAATTACATGACTTGATTCCACCATCCCACTTCTACCATCGGACAAGCCGACGAAAGGCGAGTATCCACCCTTATGTTATTGAAACCTCTACGGTCCTAACCAAGCGTTTTGCCTCGTCGTTTATACCAAGCACATCGAGGGACTGGAACAATTTGCCAGCTGCGATCTTCCCGTCGGATTATAACTTAGGTGTCTTTAAGGCAAGAGTGAATAGGCTCTACAAAAACTAGTGCGCCTCACCATCAACGATTGCATCACTGCTTATCATCAGGTGGGATCGCAGTCAAGCACTAGTTAATAACAAATAAAAAAACAAAAGTGAAAATCGGTTATACAGATATTAAAAACGGTTTATTTAAGTGTCCATTATTTTAATTTAAAATACACAGTAACAGGTAGTTAAAGAACATACCTTCCTTAGCCTCACAGTGACTTGGTTGGTGAAGTAATCGGCGTTATGCTTGATGAGATCCGCGACGGACGCGTGGCCGCATGCATATGCTATGTCGTGGATAGCCTTCAGACCCGCTAGGTGAAGCATCTCGTATTTACTGCCTGCAAATACATTGTACTTGAAGTGATTGGCAGCAATGCTTGTATGTAAATGTCGGTGAAAAGATAAGAGTATCGACCGCAGGGACATGACTCTCGCAAGTCTGGTTAAGCAGCCGACCAGCCTATACTTTGTTCAAAATAACATTAGAAATTTATGGAAATCTTTTATTACTGTCCTTTCAACCGGTTTTGATTTTTATTACTTTGGTGGCATGACAAATGGCGGCTGTACTAAATAGTTTGTACTGTAACCACTTTTTTGCTTTTAATGCCATTCGTATGCCTAGGATATAGAAGTTAAAATGTGTTGAACAGACAGTAAAAAAAGGTTTCTTTAAATCTATTCTTAACGCGAATAGGGTAAAGTTTGACCTGTGCGCGGCTTTTTTTTATCGGCAGCCGTGTGAACAACACTGCTGCCTACAGCAAACTTATTTCAAGGTTCGTTTGTTTGAGAGAACCATTTGTCTGGGTATGATCATGTGAAGAGGAGTGATGAAACTCATGTTACTAAAAGAGTTTTGAGTATGCATGGATAGCTGGCGAGGGCGAGGGGAGGTCAAAGAAGTGATATGAATGAAAAGGGATAGTGGGAGCTTGACGGCTGATAAGATAAAATTGAAGAGTAAACGTGTACCGTCGAGCCCAAATAACATGAGACAAGGGTAGGAAGATGACCATGTGGTTCTGTTATTTAATCACTAGTCTGGCAGATAAAAAATATTAAGATAACCAGACGATGAAGTTTTTAAGCTATTGCATAGCTTCTATCGCGGGCCTTGAGCGTGGAGACCGAATCCAGAAATTCCGTAACGAAAATAACCTAACATCCTTTTTTAAGCGTGGTGACCGATAAGAAAACAAATGAGTGAACAATCAATCAAAATTCAATTCAATGTGTGAAAGTGTAACTTCAGTTAATATCAAAGAAAAAAAAAACAAAGGAAAAATGGTTTTTTCTCAGTTTTAGTATTTACTGCATAAATAAAATAAATAAATAATTATAATAGCATAAGTTGATAAAAATGCTATGCAATAGCTTTACCGCGGCAGTCCCCGAGTGCTACACGTCTTTTTTTTTCTTTTTTTATTATTGATAGACTCGCGTTTGTAAGTTGTCTATAATTCAGATGCCACAAACGTATATTGTAAATAATAATTGCCGATAATGACTTACCAACTCTCTCCAACACCAGACACAGAGTCTTGAGCAAGTAGGGCTGGTACTTGTCCATGAGCCTCCTGGCGACGACGCCGACGCCCTCGGTGAGCAAGCACGACAGCAGCATGTTGCGCTGCGCCTGCCCCAGCGTGGCGCACGCGGCCGCGGGGGCGCGCGGCGCGCCAAGCGGCAAGCGGTAGCTTATGTCCGTGTAGCGAGTCTCCACTGCGCCTTCGTATAGGTCTGGGAGAAATGCAATTTGATAATAAACGGTCGCCATCATTAACAATCAATCGGGGTACATTTTACGTATTAGCCCCCAAAAACGTTGGAAACTATACCACTAAATAAAGATGCACGATTGTTTCTTTTTAACCTATTGATAGACTTGCGTTTGACCACTATCTCGAACTTAGAAAGATGGAGCATTGTTAATAAGTTCGCGCTTGACCGCTATCTCACCTGATGGAAAGCGATGATGCGGTCGACGATGGAACGCGCTTACCTAGAAGAAACCTATTCACTCTCGATTTAAAGGGGTTGTAGCTATCAGGAAACAGACACCGGCAAGGAATCTGTAAGGAAGAGGGGGGGGGGGACTTGCTTAGAAGTAGTCTATTCACTTTGATTAAGACTCCTAGTTTGTAGCTACCAGAAAACACAGATTCCATGTACGAAGAGCTGTGCCTACGCAAAATGAATGTGTCCCCAAAACATTTTGTAAGTATGGGGTGGGATGTCCACCTCGTGCAGGTGAGGCATCGTCGTACGTCTAGTGGTCCAATGATGGAACATGCTTGACGGGATTAAACTGTGCTATTTCGATGCACACTCGCCGAAAGGTTAACTAGAAAACCGACAAGCTAGCAACTCGGCGTCGATGCTCAAAACTTATAAAAGTTTTGACTCTACTAGTGAATTCTCCCATACAATTTTCTCCATTAATCGTTATCTTAATAAGTACCTTATTAGGTAAAGATAGACAACTAGAACACATATCGGAAGAAACATCGATGATCTGGTAAATCCTATAGATTCGAGATGAACACGACCATTCGTTGTGGCGACTCTTAACTCTTTGAATGCCGTAATTAGAGACACAATAGAAAGACAATTGCTTATGTCGAACTGTGTAACATAAGACATTCAAAAGGAGGAGGCTTATGATTTATGAAAGTAAATAATTGCAGAGGTTAACATTTATATAATATAATTTCACAACCATCACACAACGCCGTCTAGTCCCAAGCTAAGCAGAGCTTGTGTTATGAGTAATAGACAACTGATAAACATACTTATATATTTCTAAATACATACATATTATAGATAATTACACCCAGGCACAGAACAAATGATCATGCTTATCACATAAAAATTTGTCCTGGGTGGGGATCGATACCACGACCTCCGGCCAGGGACCGTTCTGGTTACCCATTAAAGGGGTTTTGATAGGGTTTTTCTAAGCAGTTAATAAAAAACCCTTATCATATAGGTAACCCTTTTAAAGGGTTCAAAGGATTATTTTGGTTTTTTATAGAAAGGGTTTTCGATAGGGTTTTTCTAAGCGGTTAATCTAAAACCCATACGATAAAGGTAACCTTTATTCGATAGGGTTTTTCTAAGCAGTTAATCAAAAACCCATACGATATAGGTAACCTTTATTCGATAGGGTTTTCTAAGCAGTTAATCTAAAACCCGTACGATAAAGGTAACCTTTATTCAATAGGGTTTCCCTAAACCGGTTAACAAAAACCCATACGATATAGGTTACACTTTTGAACGGCTTAAATTAAGTCGTTCAAAAGGGTTTCTTACACTGAACTCTTTTGAAAACGATAACAACGTAACATTTCAACTTGGAGCAATGTAATTATGATCTGTCGATGGTAGACATTCGTTGCAAAATGGCATAGCACACGTTAAACGTTTTGTGGTTACGTATGTACCTACTGAGAACGAGATTTATTTTCATTATTGCATGTAATATAGACACATGAGTAAATAAACCGTACAGGGGCAAAGCTTCCTAAGAACGTGTAATATTGTTACCTATTTTGGTAGGGCACAATAGGTGAAAACAAATTAAATTAAACATTTGTTAAATCGTTTTATTATTCAGAAGGTTCAAAATAGGATAAGTAACTAATAAGATTCCAATAAGAATTAATAAGAAAGTGCGAATTTATTAGTGAATGTAAATTTGTTTGTTACTACTACTAAACTATTTTGATAAGACATGGGATTTTATTTAAAAAAGCAGGTCTAAAAGGGAGATATATGCTTCGTCTACAAGTCTTCAATGTCTAGTGAAACTCGCACCTACTGAGCATAAATTTATTGAATAACCATAATAATACGGTAACCCGAAGAAAACCCTTACCTATAAGGGTTATCTCGATAACGGTAACCCTTTTTACCATATTGAATAGGTAACCCTTTTAATGGGTTCGAGCTTAAAACCCATTCACGGGGTTACATCATGATAAAGGTAACCCTTTTAATGGGTTCGAGCATAAAACCCATTCACGGGGTTACATCATGATAAAGGTAACCCTTTTAATGGGTTCGAGCTTAAAACCCATTCACGGGGTTACAACATGATAAAGGTAACCTCATAAACGGGTTACCCTTCCAAAGACTTAACTCTTAACTGGGGTTGTACGGTCCCTGCCTCCGGCATAGCAGTCAGGGCCACTAACCACTAGACCAACAGGCCAGTCAAATGCCTCATCAAATGCTTATATCGAACCGTGGACGCCTTTCAGCTGAAATGATAATGATGATGAGATAGCTAGATAATAGAAGTACTCACCAGGAACACTATCCTTGCCCCAAGCCCTGGGGTTGTACACAGAGACGTCCAGTGTCTCCTGGTCCGTCAATGCGGGGTCGTCGGAGGCCACTTCTAGAGGCGAGTACCACACATCTTCTTCTAGGTATGTGTTTAGGATGCGCTTCACGAAGTCTTCTGTTGAATTAGGTGCTGTGACAAGAAAAGAGATTAGGCAAATTCGCTGCAATGCTATGTTTGTGTGCATCGTGTATGCAGCTACACGCACACATGCGTAAAAATCGAGCTTAGTGAGTAATCAAACAATTTTGATCTTTTATAAGACATTATTTTAAGTTACAAAATTGTATGGTATGGTATGGTATGCACGCGTACTCCGCCGCACCGAGGAGGCACAAGATCTGTTGTACTCCACTGAGACAGTAGCTCACCTGCCGCCATACAGTTACAGATGTACACGAGCTCGCAGCCTCGCTCCTGCTGGAACAGCTCCAGCAGTCGGTCCAGCAGTAGAGACGCGCACTCCGCCGCACCGAGGAGGCACAAGATCTGTTGTACTCCACTGAGACAGTAGCTCACCTGCCGCCATACAGTTACAGATGTACACGAGCTCGCAGCCTCGCTCCTGCTGGAATAGCTCCAGCAGTCGGTCCAGCAGTAGAGACGCGCACTCCGCCGCACCGAGGAGGCACAAGATCTGTTGTACTCCACTGAGACAGTAGCTCACCTGCCGCCATACAGTTACAGATGTACACGAGCTCGCAGCCTCGCTCCTGCTGGAACAGCTCCAGCAGTCGGTCCAGCAGTAGAGACGCGCACTCCGCCGCACCGAGGAGGCACAAGATCTGTTGTACTCCACTGAGACAGTAGCTCACCTGCCGCCATACAGTTACAGATGTACACGAGCTCGCAGCCTCGCTCCTGCTGGAATAGCTCCAGCAGTCGGTCCAGCAGTAGAGACGCGCACTCCGCCGCACCGAGGAGGCACAAGATCTGTTGTACTCCACTGAGACAGTAGCTCACCTGCCGCCATACAGTTACAGATGTACACGAGCTCGCAGCCTCGCTCCTGCTGGAACAGCTCCAGCAGTCGGTCCAGCAGTAGAGACGCGCACTCCGCCGCACCGAGGAGGCACAAGATCTGTTGTACTCCACTGAGACAGTAGCTCACCTGCCGCCATACAGTTACAGATGTACACGAGCTCGCAGCCTCGCTCCTGCTGGAATAGCTCCAGCAGTCGGTCCAGCAGTAGAGACGCGCACTCCGCCGCACCGAGGAGGCACAAGATCTGTTGTACTCCACTGAGACAGTAGCTCACCTGCCGCCATACAGTTACAGATGTACACGAGCTCGCAGCCTCGCTCCTGCTGGAATAGCTCCAGCAGTCGGTCCAGCAGTAGAGACGCGCACTCCGCCGCACCGAGGAGGCACAAGATCTGTTGTACTCGTTCAGCACAAGCCTCGTTGTCTAAGTGACGGAAGTTGCACCAAGGCGAACCTTTGGGTGGTGGGGAGTTTACGTCTGGAACAAACGTTAATATATTTTAGATTTAATTCATCAAACCCCAAGCGTTCGCACACCTATTATCTTTCTATTGTGTCTGTAATTTCCACGATTGAAAGGGAAGGCTATAAATAATTTAAGTGGTAATTGCGAGTTTCATAATGCGGAAAAAAATGTGTAAACAGAATTAGAAAAATATTCTCCTATTCTTTGGGATAAATGCTGAATAGATAGTGCGTTCAAAACATAGTACAGCTAATTTTGGACACTTATATAGAAAAAATCACGAAGATTCCTCTAAAAATTACATTTCAACGAATAATTCGTAGGTGTGCACAAGTACTTACAAAATTGGGTAACTAATATTAATTATATTTTGAATTAAGGACGTATTCACATATTTCGACAAATATCACGGTTTTTCGGGAACAATTATGATGCTCTAGGAATCATAATTATGAGTATATCTTAGTATCAAATAAAAGACAATATATTTATCTCCAGGATGGCATAAAAAAAATATTACGGTATCATATAAAATTTTCATATAAATACGATTTTACCAACGCACTAATTCAAGAAAATAACGAAACACAGAATCTGAGTAGGAACCCGTAACTTAAATCCAGTAAACATTTTTACTTTAAAAAACATAAAATAATACAGCTTATATAGTCTTCAACACCTATAGCTAATCATTTTGAACCTACATAAATGACTTTATGATTTATGACCAAAATAAAACCACTCTCAATATTTCTTCATACATTTTTCATTGAACGCGCGATGTCTAGCGTCAGTCCGCGCTCAGAAGCGCTTGTGAACGGATGTTCGTATCGCTCTCTTACAAAAAATAAATACGTCTAAAATGTGTGCCGACTTGTATACTGCGACTGCAAAGACATGCTACTTTTTCGGACCGAAATAAAAGTACAAATATCATACTTATTTTTTAAATTGTTATTATGGAGTAATAATGGACTTACTGATACAGAATGAGTTTTATTCTCAAACCAAGACCAGAAATGGCCAACGGAACTTCATACTTACATAGATATCACAATGTATGAATGTAGATAGTTAAGCGACTATGACAATAAAAATAAATAAATGGTTCTGAATAGTTATGTTAAAAATGGTACCGTCGAAGTGACCTGATGATGATGATGGAGCCGGAATATAGGCAACGGAACTCCGTAGTTAATCAATGTGTCCTAGCCATGTTTGGGCTTATTAGAATTGTCATGAGATGCACTTTGGCTGTAAGGTACTATGGAACTGATTTGATGATGATGATGATGGAACCGGAAGTTAGGCACCGGAACTCCGTAATTAATCAATGTGTCCTAGCCGTGTTTGGGCTTATTAGAATTGTCATTAGATGCACTTTGACTGTAAGTTACTATGGAACTGATTTGATGATGATGATGGAACCGGAAGTTAGGCACCGGAACTCCGTAATTAATCAATGTATCCTAGCCGTGTTTGGGCTTATTAGAATTGTCATGAAATGCCCTTTGGCTATAAGGTACTATCGAAGTGACCTGATGATGATGGAGCCGGAAGATAGGCACCGGAACTCCGTAGTTAATCAATGTATCCTAGCCGTGTTGGGGCTTATTAGAATTGTCATGAGATGCACTTTGGCTATAAGGTACTATCAAACTGATCTAATGATAATGATGATGAAACCAGAAGATAGGCACCGGGACTCCGTAATTAATCAATGTATCCTACCCGTGTTTGGGCTATTTAGAATTATCATGAGATGCGCCGCACTTTGGCTATAAGGTACTATCAAACTGATCTGATGATGATGGATAACCCTGTAGTAATTCAATCGGGCGTTGAATTTTGTCATGAACCTTGAAACTCGATAAAAATAATTTGTTCGAGCTTAGAATATATGTTATAATGACACGTATGACATCGTAGTGCAATTCGAGTATAGTACAAAATAAAACAATATCTTTTTTTTTTTATATAATGTATAGGCTCGCACTTCAATAAGTTGTTGCAGGAAGAAGCCATACCTGATGATTGGTGCAGCAGTTTTTTGGTGCCCATCTTTAAAAACAAAGGTGATGTGCTTGAGTGCAACAATTATAGAGGAATAAAGCTAATGTCCCACACTATGAAAGCCTGGGAGAAAGTTATTGAAAGGCGTCTGAGAGAAGAGAGTGAAATTTCGCAGAACCAATTCGGTTTTCAACGGTTTTTCGGGGTCGGGGTACAACGGATGCCATTTTTGCTATACGCCAGCTGTGCGAGAAATATAGAAGTGCGCATAAAAACTTGCACATGGTATTCGTTGACCTCGAAAAGGCATACGACCGAGTACCTCGTGAGGTTCTGTGGTGGGCCCTTAAGAAGAAAGGTGTGCCTGGGAAGTATGTGCAGTTGATCCGAGCGATGTATAGTCGATGTAATACCCAAGTCCGGTCTACAGTTGGCACCACTGGCAGCTTCAATGTGGCTGTTGGCTTACATCAAGGGTCGGCTCTCAGCCCTTACCTCTTCCTGATGATAATGGACGCTCTGACGTCGGACATTCAGGAAGAGGCTCCCTGGTGTATGCTGTTTGCCGATGACATTGTGCTGGTTGCCGAGAGTGGCCTAGAGGTCCAGAACAGATTGGAGGTGTGGTGGCACAGACTGGAGAGTGTTGGCCTGAAATTGAGTAGAACCAAAACGGAGTACCTGTTCTGCGATTTCGGCGATGTCTCCAATCCAGTGCCTTTAGCTCTCGCCGGAACGCCCATACCGATCTGTTCCGACTTTCGGTACCTCGGGTCGCTCGTCCAAGGGGATGGTGAGGTGGACCGGGACGTGACACGTCGGATCAACGCAGGATGGATGAAATGGCGACAGGTCACGGGAACCACTTGTGACCCACGGATGCCCCTCAAGTTGAAGGGTAAAATCTACAAGTCCGTGATAAGGCCTGTCATACTGTATGGGTCAGAATGTTGGGCTGTGAAAAAGACGGATGAAAAGAGATTGCATGTAGCGGAGATGAGAATGTTAAGATGGATGTGTGGTGTGACGAGAATGGATAAAGTGAGAAATGAGTATATTAGGGGAAGTTTGAAAGTGGCGCCAGTGACTGAAAAGTTGAAAAGGAATCGTTTGTCTTGGTACGGTCATGTGAAAAGGAGGGATGAAACGCATGTTGCTAAAAAAGTTATGAGTCTACATGTGGATGGATGGAGGGGAAGAGGGAGGCCAAAGAAAAGATGGATGGATTGTGTGAGAAGCGATATGAAAGAAAAGGGAGTTAGTGATAGCGTGATGAGTGATAGGACAGAATGGAAGAAAAAAACGTGTTGCGCCGACCCCAAATAAAACGGAACTAGGGCAGGAAGATGATGATGATGAATGCATAGGCTCGCATTTCACCACAATCTCACCTGATGGTAAGCGATGATGTGGCCGACGATAGAGCACGCTTGCCTATATCTTCGAGTACCAAGATAAATTAGGACACTTTTCACTACATATTATAAAACAAAGTCCCCCGCCGCGTCTGTCTGTTCGCGATAAACTCAAAATTTACTGCACCGATTTTCAAGCAGTTTTCACCACTCGATAGCGTGATTCTTGAGGAAGCATTTAGTATATAATTTGTTAAGTTTTTGTATGTATTTTTGTGTACATTAACGTTATTTGTTGAAGATGTCGAGAAAAAATAGGCCGTCTGGGAGCTTTTAACGCGAACGCTGCCTAAACCCATTAAGATATAACAAAAAAATGTATCGTGGAATTGTGTATCTTATATAGGTCTACAGAAAAGTCCGCGGTGGCATATGTCTATCTCTTAAGGTTAACATAATATATCCATTTTATTACTTTTAAAAATTGGCATTCATGAAGCATTTATTATAAAGCTATTTACATAATTACGTTATTAATTCTTATCAAAATAACTTTGCGTTCAAGACTATATCAGTATCTGTAAATTACTTTTTGAATCATTTAAATCGGACGTACCATTAGAAAGCTTTCATAAATTTAATAATTCTCAAAATTAAATTCACGAGTTCACGAGTTCCGCTCTTCAGTAGCTACACATGACGCGGTCACTGATCCTCCCCCGCACTGTTTTGCCTACTGTTTCTTTAGCTAATAAGCCAAACGACAATAACGTACGACTGATGACTGTGTTTTCTTTTGGAAGTTGTTGAAAAGTTATAATTGCATTTTTGTTTTGTGTTTGTTTTCTTAAGTAACACAACACCAACATATGTGGATTAAGGTAGTAAGAACTACGCTGCTCACGCGTGTAAAATGGAGATCCAAAATTTATGGGAAATAACATTAGGTTACGCCACGCGGGCGAAGCCGCGGGCAAAAGCTAGTGTATTTATAAATCAATTTTTCCTGTTACCATTTTGATATACAAGGAATTAAAGTTGCCACAATAGCATGATATCAAATTAACGATGATTTATTCATCTCCCAGTTACATGCTTTAAAATTATTCAGTCCCATACAATCTTTTCACACAAATACAATACAGAAATTGGCTATGCTACAAATAGGGTCTGGATAGTACACATAACTGCTAAATCCGTTGTATATTTTACCTTATAATTATGAAAAAAAACTTTTTCCAAGAAAGATATAACCGATTTCACTAGTCGGTGTTAAATAAGGAACAAACAATATCGAGATACACCGACTTCCGAAGTTAAAATTATTTTGATGGTTTTAGTGTTTTTTTTAGTGGGTTATATTTTTTTTTGGAAAAAGTTTTTTGTTTCACACTTTTTAGTTGTAATACACTTACTTACAGCCAGAGTAACTTTTTCTCATGACAATTCCAATTAACTCAAACCCTGCTAGGATAAATTCATTGTTTTATTATGAAGCTTCCGTGTCTACCTTGCGGCTCTATCATCATCATCAGATCAGTTTGATAGTACCTTATAGCCAAAGTGCGGCGCATCTCATGATAATTCTAAATTGCCCAAACACGAGTATTTATTATTAATTACGGAGTCCCGGTGCCTATCTTCCGGCTGCATCATCATCATCAGGTCACTTCGATGATACCATTTTCAACATACCTATCCAGAACCATTCATTTATTTGTATTATCGTAGTCGCATAACTATGTTCATTGTGATATCTGTGTGAGTATGAACTTCCACTGGCCATTTCTGGTCTTCTTCACCAGTTCCACTTCATCAAATGTAATTTTTTGAGTATAAATGCTTAAGTCTTTGATAAAAATACCAAAAGAACTATACGGTTGCTTATGATATTTGAGGAGTTCCCTCGAATTCGCCAAGATTCCATCATCAGATCCCGACTTGGTGACTATGGGACCATTTGGGAAGTATACACTTTCCAACAAAAAAATAATTTTTCAAATCGGTCGGCAAGCAACGAAGTTATGCGCGAACATAAAAAAAAATTCAAACATCCGAATTGAGAATCCCCTCCTTTTTTAGAAGTCGGTTAAAAATACATAAGTATTCATAGTTTTAACTGTATTTTACGATTAGATCAAATATTAAATTGGAAATACCTACTTGCTTCAGACATCGCACGAGTATTTATTGAGTTTGAAGATTTAGTTCATGTCAGAGAGGGGTTGTGCGTTGTACCTAATTGTCTGATAAAATTAATCTCAAATACCCATTTGATTTTGTTAAATATAATATTTTTAAAGAAATAAGCCTGGGAAATAATCGTAGGTTTACAAAGAAATTGGTCGTTATTAACCGTAACGATACGGCAACTACTTATTTTTGCTATACGAGTAGTACTCGAAACTGGATAAGCAGGCAATTACATATTGCCATATAGTAATACTGATATTAAAAATCAAACAAGCTTGACTCAATTAATAATTACTAAGAAAAATAAAATAATACCTCAAATATCAAGACATGTTCGGTTAAAGTATAAAATTGAGCGAACAATGGGCTCTATGTGTGCGTGCGCGTATTGCGACCAAGATACCTAAATTCGAACGAGTGAATCTTGCTCACGTGTCCTTAATTGTTCGATATTATACATGTAGGTATACAATAAATAATAACAAGTTATAAAACACAAAAATCACATAATTTTTTTATCGAACACCGGAATTGTGGCTTCTAGGCAAGCGTGCTCCACCGTCGGCCACATCATCGCTTTCCATCAGGAAATGAGATAGTGGTCAAAACCACTATTCATAATTTAAAAAAAAAAATTACATGAAATCATTCAGATTGTTTGTGTTAGATTTTAGCTTCGTATTGTTTTACTTCTCACCTCTGACAGCATGCTGCGTCAGCATGGTAAGGTCGGCGTGTATGGCCACGCACTGCACGAGCGCGGCGCACACGGCCTGCACGTTGTCCAGCACGCTCAGCGACGCCGTCAGCCGCGCAGTCTGCCGCGAGCAGCCCAGCACGGACACGTAGCCGTGCAACAGGTCTAGGGTAGACAGCTTGCGGGTGGAGTCTGGAAATAAACCAAGTTGATACTTGGTGTAGTTTGTCGACGAAGCGGCAGTGTCGTGCCATCGTGTTTTTGCCGCTTCAAGGACAAAGTTTCATAGTTTTTGTATATCAGCTTCACGCAAGCGTACACCAAGCGTATAATGACGAATACGCGTCTATGAAGCTACGCGTCCGTGGACAGCTGACCACAGTAGGTGAATTGAGGAAAACGCCAAGTGATGGTCAACACTTTTATTGCCACCTGTATTATCATCAAATTAGTACAAACACACTGTACTGATGAGTGGGTCCTAATACCAAAATTAAAATAAGAAAACACAAGAGACCTGTGAGAGGCAGACACACACAATAAACAAACAAGTATGTAGACACATAAATTAAACAAAAAAATCAACAACAATGTTGTGAATCTCACCGCTGCACTAAATAGGTCCTGTTCAGCATAATGCTTACTATTACATTCCAATTGCTTCATGTTGGTTTGAACCTTTGAGTGTTGCAGATTAAATTCAGATTGAGGTAAATAAGTACATGTATAAATTGAAGGTGTAGTAAATAATAAATAGGCGTTTAATGTTAATGTGGATGCATGGGAATAAGAAAAAAAAACTGGGCAAGTGTGAGCCGGACTCGCGCACTGAGGGTTCCGTGCAAACTACAATTCCCGAATGGATTCTTGAATATTTTTCCGAATTGCAATTTTTTTTAATTTTTTGTTGTAGATAACAAATTTTATAAGTTTTTAGGTTTATTCCTATATTTGTGCTATAAGACCTTGCTTTGTGCCAAATCGCCTTGATTCTGGATCAACAGGAATTACCCTATGAATTTCGATCTTTGAGAGTATCATATACGTTTTTTGCGACATAAACGGCCGTATCTTTTTTACTCGCTAACTTACAAGTTTGATTTTTTCACAGCTTGAAGGGACTACAGCCCTGAGTCCATGGTTTAAATTTCAATTCGATACTTCCACGCATTCCCGAGATAAAGGGCCTTGACAGACATACAGACAGACGGACGGACAAACAACAAAGTGATCCTGTAAGGGTTCCGTTTTTTCCTTTTGAAGTACGGAACCCTAAAAATGAGGCTACAAGAGTAAATTGTTAATGGGATCCCGCCTACGCTTCATGCCCATGGTTTCTTCTATAGGACTACAGAATTCAGATAATATGACACGCGAGAGGATTCAGATCTGATTTCCTCTTTTTGAGTAGCTTTAATCAATTATTTGTTCTCAGTTACTAGCTGTAAAGTTTTAGTGCAAACTACTAAATAAAAATAAAACCGGGCAAGTGCGAGTCGGACTGGCGTACTGAAGATTCCGTACAAACTTATGAAAACAGTTCAATTCCCGAATTGAGTTACAAAGATTTTTCCGATTGCAAAAAAAGTTTTTTTTTTTCTATGTTGGTGCTATGAGACCTTGCTTCATGCCAAACTTTAAGATACTAGATGAATTTTGATTCCCTTAAAAGTGTCGAAATATAAGTTTTTTGCGACTTAGACGGCCGTATCTTTTCTATCGTTTACTCAGAAGTTTGATTATTTCACAGCTTCCAAGGACCGAAGACCTGATGTATACGGTTTTAATTTCAACTCGATACATCCACGCGTTCCCGAAATAAAGGGTCTTCACTAACAGACGGACGGACAACAAAATGACCCTATAAGGGTTCCGTTTTTAAGGTTTCGTAGTCAACTAGGAACCCATATAGTTTCGCCATGTCTGTCTGTCCGTCTGTCCGTCCTCGCTTAATCTCTGTGACCGTTAGCACTAGAAAAACGAAATTTGGTACTAATATGTATATCAATCACGCCGACAAGTGGTAAAATAAAAATTGGAAAAAAAATGTTTTATTAGGGTAGACAAAGTTTGTAGTATAATCGTATATGTAAGCATTTTTCTAAACTCATTAGTGGGTACACTTCTTGTGACGGACGGGAAACTACGGAACCCTACACTGAGCGTGGCCCGACACGCTCTTGGCCAGTTTTTCCTTTTGTACCTCAAAAGGAAATCGGAATCTCAAAAATTAACAATATCGGAGCTAAACTTACCAATATTATTCATAACCCTGGGCAGAGTATTGATGGTCGAGAAGAAGTTCTCACAGAGAGAGTCCAGCGTCCTGGTGCGCGCGTCGTCGTTGGAG
Source organism: Mythimna albipuncta (assembly GCA_929112965.1). Taxonomy (NCBI): domain Eukaryota; kingdom Metazoa; phylum Arthropoda; class Insecta; order Lepidoptera; family Noctuidae; genus Mythimna; species Mythimna albipuncta. The sequence goes on from OV815969.1 coordinate 20,051,556, forward strand.
TTGGCGAAGTAAGTCCTGATGGCGTTGTTGGCGTACTCGGCCACCTCGGGGTACGGGTCCTTGGCGAGCGAGATGAGCGTGTCCAGCGCTATGGGCACTGTGGTCGCTAGGACACTGGAAATAAATCACTTTTTTTACTGGCATTAAATAAGAGCTTGTATTTCAGGACGCAGTTCTATTACCAGAAAATAAGTTAACAATACAACAGCATTTGCGTGTTACGTTTACATACTTTTATATATAACAATATATTAATTTGCAAACGATATTGTGAGTTGTGTACATGCATATGTTTGTTTTAAGTACCAGTAAATGAGTCTGGCAGAAAGATGCTAAGCTTAAATGGAAATGGACTGGACTTATCTGCCGCATGCCCAATCGGTCCCTTTCAATGGCAAGTATTTTAGAGATGAAAATAAATAAAAATAAATAAATCTATATCATATTGCTTGCTATCTTTAAATGTGCACGATTTGAGTCTCGGTGCAGGCTGATTCAAAGTTAATTAAACAAGTTTTCAATACTTACATATCACATTCAGACATCAGCCTAGAACAGTAAATAGCGAGTTCTTTCCGGACTCTGAAATGTTCATGTGTTCTCAAAGCCACTAAATGCTGGGTGACCACTAATATTTTCTTACTGGCCACACTGAACCATTCCGGACTTCTGACTGGCAAGTTTTTGGGATCCACAGCTGAAAGAGAAAATTGCGAAGAAATATTAACGGAATGTGATGGAAATGTGATAAAAAAGCCTCGTTTTCAAAGCGAGAAGAAAAATTTTGAAAATGAAAATAATTTGTAAGTTAAGCAAGTGGTCGACTTGATAGTTTGGAGCAAAAAACACGTTACCACTTTCCAACAATTAAAAAAAAAATTTCAAATTAAAATAAACAAAAAATTGGTTCAAAATTCCAATTCAAGTTGAAGTTGAGTTTACTAATTATATTTTCTAAAATAACTAATTACCCTTACTGCTTACTTCTATGATTTCCTTCTCTTTGAACATATTGGCAAAGTCTTCCACGCCGAGTTCGGCCTGGCACATGAACTTATTGTTCATGGCCAGACATAATATTCGATGCATTGCGTCTATTGCTATCTAGAATAAAAAAACATTACTGTTTGTTTAGTTTTTGTAACAGGAACATATTTGTGTGAGAATAAGGTTCATTAAAATTGTAACGGGTTCATCCTCACCAACCCAACTGAGCGATAAGTGACAAAACGCTCAAAGGAATCCACTTTGAGCAAAAATCAAAATATTTTTATTTCACATAAGCTTACATGGGTACCTACTTATAAAACGTCAGAATAATAAGTGATAAACAGCAGTGTTTTATCACTTATCACATTATGACCACAGACGCATGGGTAAATACGAAATTTTCCAGACCTTTCGCCAGATTTTGCAATAAAATTAAAGTACATTGAGTTTTTCGTAACATGTCTGCTTACTCTTAAATATAATCAATAAACAGTTTGTATTACTAGAAAATGTAAAAGATTACGATAGATGTCAATTCAAGACAGCTTTTCAAGAAGTCTTTATTTCCGATTTTTAAATTAGTTTAACGTAGTGTGCCCATGTGAACTCTTAAACCACTGTGCAAGTTTGTCGACGAGCTAAACGCTTTGGTGGACATCTCATCATCGTCAGCGCCGTAATTATCCCACTCACATTATATGAACGGCGATATGATGCTCAGTTATTTTCTTCAGTTCAGTTTGATAACCATCCGTCCAGGTTACTGGTGATTTCGTGGTATATTAGTAAGGAAGGCGTTTTAACGCTGGGTAATCGGCAAGAGCTGCATTTCGATACAGCCTTTCAATATGAAGATCACTCTTATTTGTGTACATAATAGTATGTGTATATTGTAACGTGCATAATTGTATGAATCGCCTGGTTACTCTCGTTTATGTAAATCCGAACATTATAAACATACAGTTAAGGTTCACATTCGAAAAACACAAATAAAATCAAAGTATGGTCAATTTATCTCGGTTTAAGAATGTGCCTGTGAACGACCTAGAAAGATAATTTAAAAAAATGTAGGACTCGAGTCACTCTCACCACAATTACGGCATGTCCAGGGTTCTCTGTACAGTTGGCGACGTCTTGCAAGGCCGACATGACGCCAGGCAGAATCAGAGACAACATGTCTACGGCTAACTGCTCTAGCACTTCGTTCTTGATGCGGTAATCTGTGGTCAGCATAGGGTGGGTCGCCGTGTGCGCTGTCACGCACTGTAGCGCTGCTAGCCTGGAAAGGAGAATCATATTATGCGAGTAGAACATATTGTTTGGGCTTTAATGATACACACAGCCATTCAATCGTGGAAATTACAGACACAATAGAAAGACAATAGGTGCGCGAACGCCGGCGTTCGCTTGGGGTTTAATGAATTAATTCATGTCTGTCATTATCACGATTGAAAGGTTAAATCGAAATTCCACCCTTAAGTTGTTGAAATCTCTACGGTCTGGACTAAGCGTTTCACCTCGTCGTTTATAGCGAGTACATTGAAAGAATAGAACAATTTGACTGCTGCGGTCTTTCCGTCCGATTATAATTTAGGTGTCTTAAAGACTAGACTAAATAGGTTCTTGATAAACTAGTGCGCAGTGCTAGTCGTTAATTTCAACATTAACAACTGCATCACTGCTACTACTACGAAATGGAGTGAGTGAGTGGAGTCAAGCATTAGATTATATCAACAAAAACAAACTTTTTATAGAATTCTATTGATGATGGAATTATATTGATGATCGTTTCATACCGATGGCTATGGTGGGCAGATACGCGAAGAGAAAGGCAGAATCGCCCGCGTTAGTTCACTGGCAAGAACGCTGACAAATCGCGCCCGGCCGCGATCCCTTTTTACCCGACTTCGAAAAGGAGCAAGTTCAATGATCGGCTGAATGTATGGTTTTTTTTTTATGTATGTTCACCGATATCTCGGTCAATTGTGGACCGATTTTGAAAATTCTTTTTTTTTATTGAAAGTTTATGCTTCCAAGTTGGTTCCATAGAAATATTGTTATGATCTGATCATGAACTTCGAAGATATGGAACAGAACTCCTTATAGAATCACAGCAGAGCTGTGATTACAAGTAAAGTTGCTTTGTTTATACGTGTAGTCGATGACTGTCAGAAAAGGGGGGGGGGGGATGTACACTACCGGTCAAAAGTTTTTGCCCACCCCATAATCCATTAATTAAATTTCAAAATAATACACTTTATCAAATTTCCTTTTTATATTATCAAGCGAGGGCCGAAACGATGTTTTACAAACCAAAAATAATAGCGTCCGTTATTTGTTTAATTTGTACGAGCGCATTTTTATATTTCGTCCGTGAGTGCGACAAGTTAAAACTTACAAGTGCCGGTGGATTTGTTTATTATTCTTTCACTGTGAATTATTTCTTCGGTGTTTATAGTTTTAGATTAGTCCCAGTTAGCCCTGTGGGACGCAAGAACGTGCTGTGATTAACACTTTTAGTACCAAGACATCTTTTTGTGAAGTTCGTATACGAATTGTTTTCGTTCTCGCAAATTCAGACTTGTAAGTCTTAAAATGGGTAAAACTAAGGAAATAACGGTTGAAACTCGTGCATTAATCGCAAGTCTTCATAATCTAGGCAAAAGTTATCTTATTATTGCTACCGAATTAAAAATAACTCGACGTATCGTGGACACAACGTGAAAAAATATGCATCCACCAGGAGCTTTTGCGATAGAAAACGTTCAAGGCGATCTCGAAAAACCATAATAAATGAAGATAAACGTATTGTATTGATCAATAAACGTGATCAATGACTCACGGGTCCAGAGATACCAGCTCAGATTAATGGATATAGGGATCTGTCTTTGAATACTTCTACAGTGAAAAGTAGATTGAGAAAAGCTGGCCATTTTGGAAGGGTGGCAGTGAAGAAACATCTTTTAAGACGTCAAAATAAAATTAAGAGGCTACAGTGGGCTAAAGAACATAAAAATTGGACGCATGAACAGTGGGAGAGAGTTTTGTGCAGTGATGAGTCAAAGTTTGAGGTTTTTGGGTCTAAGAGAAGAGTCTTTGTGCGCAGGTCAAAGGAAGAATGGATGTTAGATCCTTGTGTAATCCGGACTGTAAAACACGGCGGAGGCTCAGCGATGGTTTGGGGATATTTTAGAGGACGGGTGACTTGAGACCTGGTAAAAATTGAAGGGATTTTGAAGAAAGAAGGCTATAAAAAATATTAAAGGAAAATATATTACGTTGTGGCTAGCGTCTGATCGGCAGAAAATTTTTCTTCCAGTATGACAACGATCCCAAGCATTCCTCAAAGCTGTGCAAAGAGTTTTTTAAAGAATTAGAAAGGAAGAATCTACTGAAAATTATGATTTGGCCGTCACAATCGCCCGACCTCAACCCAATTGAGTTGTTGTGGGACAAATTGGACAGGGAAGTCGGAAAGCAGTGTCCTACTTCCACTTCACGTCTTTGGGATATCCTTAAAAACGAATGGAATCAAATAGACGACGATTATTTGTCGAAATTGTTACAGAGAATGCCAACATTGTGCACCAAAATAATAAAAGCAAAAGGGGGTTACATCGATAAATCAAAAATTCAAATATACAATAATTACAGACTGTAGTTTTATTATTACTATATTCTTATCTATTTATGTTCTTAAAAATATAAATATCAAAATCGCTCGTATTGTCTTTATTTGTTATGTATCACGCAAACTATAGGGTGGGCAAAAACTTTTGACCGGTAGTGTATTCAACTGATTTGATGATGAAGCCAGAAGGGAAAAAATTAAATTGATGTAATCTAACCATGTTTGGCATTATTAGAATCATAGATGCACCGTGGCTATATATTTAAGTTTGTCTGAGGGGTACTTTTTAGTGGTGGTACCATAACTAAAAAGTGTAAAATAAAAAACTTTTTAAACCTTTCATGCGATACTGGTCTTTAAAGTATGAAAATAAAGTTTAAAATGATTTCACTCCAAAAGTGCTCGCCGCGACGCTGCCGGCTGCTATGATATGAATCGGCTTTGAGACTCATGTTTTTAGGCAGATTTAATCTGGCCAAATAAAAAAAATATTTATTAAACTAAAGCTTGATTATCTCTGATCTAATATGTATGTAGGCATACAATATATTCAGTTAGTGAGTGTACAAAAAAAAAATTGTTGATAGGCGTTCAAGCCGGGACCGCAGTGTTTCCTAAAAACGGTGTAAAATAGGCAATAACAAGCTTATTTTACGATGTTAATTAATTTGAGCAGCTCTTATGTAATAACAGCCGCACAAGTCGATCTTCAAGGTTAAGCAACGCTAGCCTAGGTCGGTCTATGGATGGGTGACCATGTTAACATATCGAGATTCCTCCGTGCTTCGGAAAGCACGTTAAGCCGTCAGTTAAAGCTGTCTTTGCTGATAAAGATCTAAAAAGCAGCCCTTAAGGATAGGTAGTTAGAAGACAGGAGATCTGTCTAGTCTTGCCTACCCAGTTACTGGGTTGTGGAGGTCAGATAAGCAGTCATCATCATCATCGTCATCATTTCAGCCAAAAGATGTCCACTGTTGGATATAGGCCTCCCTCAAGCGTCGCCACAACGACCGGTTCTGGCGTCGCCAAACTTAAGTGGTAATGGGCAGGACACATTGCACGCAAAACAGATAAGAACTGCTTATCTGCTCCATGTACAATACTGATGTCCAGCTGCATGCACTTTGCTTGGAAGCTGAACCCCAACATAGTTGGGAATAGGCAGGATACTTGACGATGTTATTTAATTTTAGTCGTGAGCATTCGAAATTCGTAATCCCAGAATATGGCGCTCCTTGGCTCGCTGGTATACCTTGAGTCTAGACCTCAGCTGAAGTGGGATAGTGAAGGTTTGTGCTCCGTACGTGAGTATAGGGATAATACATAATCCTCTCTAAGGCCCTTTCAAGACGTTGCCTCTGTGAGCGGTAAGCTAAGCGCGAGGCGGCGAGCTGTGAAATCAAAAGTATGAAAATGTTTGATGCAGGCCACGAGACGCATCTCATAGCGCCGCGCGCCCGTTTACCGTGCAGCCCCGCTCGCCGCGTCGACCGAAAACGTGAACAGGCCGTAACACGCATAGCGGGAGATAATGTATCAAAATGTACTAAATTATAAATCCATAACATAATAAACCTTAGTTTCCACTGCTGGGACTCAAGCCTCTATAAGAAAGGATTATTTGGTTCTAGCCCGGTTACCTAACGATGTGTTCCTTCATCGTTTTGGGATCGTTTGGTGATGAAATAAATTACACTAAGTAATGCGCCTGACTAGGTTGGAACCCGCGATCTAACACTCGTAAATTGGTGTTTGGTGTTGTTACCGCAGGGCCACTACTGCTCAAAAAATTATAAATCAATATAACAATAAAAAGAAAAAAATCTATTTAATTACCGCAGTGTTCAAGATTTTTTATAAATCGTTAATAACAAGGTGTGGAATCGCAAGTTTGAAATGAGTAAGCTGAAAATTTTTTACAAGTAAAATTAAACTGTTTAGTAATAACGATACGGTTTAAATTAGGGTGGAGATATAGGTAGAGTCTGGAGACATTTTGTTCTAAATCAGCTGTCTATTTAGTAGTAAACAAATGTTGTTTGCTTATACATTACAGGAATATCTTCAAAAATAGATGCAGATATCATGAGTTATCCGAAAGGAAACCCCGGGAGCATAGGAGTGGGTTTTAGTCAGTAAAACTCTGACAAGCCCTCTCACTAGAGCGGAATTTTTTTTTGTCGATTTCTCACCTACAAAAAGGCTTCAGCAGGCATCGGCCATGTTTCGTACTACCCCTTCAGTTAACGTTCAGCCCCTTTATACTTTTGATAAACGATTTTTTTTAAAAACGGTCATGTTATCATAGGCATACCTAGACTGTAGAGCTTATCATTTTGCGGCTAATGTTCCCGAAATTACTATTTTTGTGCGGAAGTTGAGGTTTCCCGTGATAACTACTATGTGATAGTTATCGAAACCAAATTTTCGTATAAAAGAACTTGCGACATGCTGAAAATTTAAACAAACTGATTGTACACTGCGTTGGTAAGTAGCTTTTACCGTCTTTTTATTAGTTTGGGTGCCATCTTAGAGTCGTTTCTAGGCTGGGCGCAAACTAGGTTTTAACGTTTTTTGTGTACTCTAAATATATATTTTTTTTCCATTATTTATATAGACTAATCAACACACTGAACTTCAACATGAGATCCGCTAGTGTCTGGAAGGCTGCTGATCGGCCAAACTTCAACACCAACATTGACAAGCGGTTTCCTTACTCCGAGACTCCATACTTAGGAGATTTTTACTTGGAGAAAATACCTGTCTCCCTCAACAATCTGATCGAACATGTTGACTACTGGGGAGAGGGTAGAGTTGTGTCCGAAGATGGCGTTCGAGGCTTCTCAAACTGTTACAATGTCAACCATCAGCACCAGCTGGTCAGCAGCGGCCCGGACGTAGACAAGAAGATACCGAACAGAATCCCTGTCCGTAATTACAGCGACTGCGACACCAGCGCTTATATTAAAGACAACTCCGTCCTAATCGTAACCGTAGCGGATGCGTCACGCATCAACAGCAGCTGTGCTAAGGACATCGCACGCATCGTCAACAACGACAACGGCAAGGTGATCGTTTATGGAGCGAATGGCGACTCTCAGGAGATCTCTGAGCTCGCAGTCGAATTGGGAAAAAAAGGACTGACTCCTAATCCGAATGCTTCACTGCCCCGTGAACTTCAAGGATTGACTCACTATAATAGTCACGTAGCTTTTTTGGACACCCGCAGCTTTGAGGAAGAATTGTACAATAATGTCATTAATGGTAACTATGACGCTGCAGTAAATATGGCCCAAAGCTTCGGAGTGGCGAGTGACGGCGAATTCATCAACAATATTGTGATGAGACTAATCGCCGCTGCTCCACGAAAAGTCATGTCTTTTGCGTATAAACTATGGCACGGTGACGCTAAAAATATTGTTCGCAATAATTTTCCTAAGAGTTTCCAACACATCTTCAACGAAGACGCTGTGACGATAGTCAACAAGCAATATCTACAGCCTTTGAAACTTGACGTGAACACTGACTCTTACAATGACAGACTCGCTTGGGGTGATAATAATCAATGTGAAATAACCAGTGTGAGAGTCAGCTGGAAGATCCTCCCCCTGTGGAGCAGTGGCGGCGTCACATTTAAACTCTACAATATTCATCGCAACATGTACTTAAAATTGGACGTAAATGTAGATAATATCGGAGACAGAAAAGCTTGGGGATCGTCCAATTCTGGCGAAGACAGGCACAGATATTATTTGGAACCTTTGGTTAAAGATGATACTCTGGTGTTCTTCATAATAAATTATAAGTATGGGCAAGGACTGAAACTGGCTGTGGATACTGATAATATTGGAGACAGACTACTTTACGGTCACAATGGAGATGTGCACAATGAGGGTGATCGCTTCAAGTGGGTTATAGCTGCTTGGTAACCTCGATAGAGATTACGGTGGAACTTTCAAGCCTCAGATACACTAGGGGACCAACTATAAACATATAACCTACACATGCACTTGGGATTGGTTTTTGTTATTTTTTTTCCGTACAATTGTTAGTATACATATATACCTAAATCATTAACACTGTCTTCACTTATTTTTTGGATTGTGAATATTAACATAATTCATTTGGCTGAACTCTATCTTCTAAGATACAGGCTAGTCCTAGTTTAAAAGATAGAATCTACTATTGCATCATAATATAAATATTTCTAAACAATGTATACAGTGCAAAGTGCTTATGTTTTTGTGAACTATATATAATTTATTACTATAATTATTACATGACGCACAACGCTGTCTTTTCCAACAACATGTGGCGTCCCGTGAATACATTGTGAAATGTTGAAGGGCAAGTTGCGGGACACTAGGCAACGTTGTAGAGTGACGTAGATCGAGTGTTGTGCGTCATGTTAAGGGACAGTCTGTCCCTTAATGTGTCTAAAGTTTGAAAAAACTACGATTTGTCTCGATTATCCTAATTTTGACTATTGGCTTTTAAAATGATTTGTTCAAGTGTTCATTTTTATAATTTTTTCCTCATTTCTCAATTTATTCATTAATATAATTAAGTTTGTTCTGTATTTTTTTTTTTCATAAATGATTTGTTAAAGTATTCATTTTTATAATTTTTTCCTCACTTCTCAATTTATTCATTAATATGATAAAGTTTGTTCTGTATTTTTTTTTTCATTTTTTTACTAACACTTATTTTTATTTAACTCTTAATTAAATTTTGTATAACAACAGAGTAACATATTCGCATTAACGAAAAACTCTTTTAATACAGATTTAAAAATCAAAAATAATGAAATATTCTAGAAAATCTAATGATTAATTTTGACCTGATTTTTCTATGATTAGACCTCTATGACTATTGTAATTTTTGCTTCAAAATAAAGTGTTATAAATGTGGAGTTTTTACTGTTTGGTTTCGCGAAGGTAACCTATCCCCATGAATTTTTATTTTATTCACTCATCAGTAGATATTGGCCTCCTACAAGATGGACCGATGACCTGGTGAAGGTTGCGGGAATCCGATGGATGCGGGACGCGCAGGATCGTTCATTGTGGCGACACTTGGGGGAGGCCTATGTCCACCCGTCCATCGGCTGATATGATGAGTAGAGATTAGAATAGGTAGAGTAGTAGACTTAAAATCCAACACTTTAGTGCTGTAGTAATTTGAACTACAACACATAAAGAAAAACCGGTTGCGCGACTTCACAAACGCATGTCTTAAGACTCATAAGCCACAAGCGGCTCTAACATTCGAGTAACGAGCCCCACTTAATTGGGTACTTTCCAGGGTCAAAATAATTACATTTTATTTAGTCCGTATTTTAGATTGTAAAAAGTATTGGATAGGTATTTTTTTTTTATTAAACAAAAAATAACAAAGATAATTATAGCCCGTCAAAGTTACGTGTGACGTCACCCCGTGCGAAAAAATGTAGCACGGCGTGACGTTAAAAAATACGTGTCCCTTATTTTTAGATAATCTAAAAGACGGACTAATTACATTTTTTACAGCAACTAGCCTATTATATATTATTCTGTTTTTAGTATTTGTTGTTATAGCGACAACAGAAATATCTGTGAAAATATTAACTGTCTAAGGTAGACGGCAAATAAACATAGAATAACAGTCATTGACCCTCCTCCTCCACATTTATTGACATCTTAATTTCAAAAACGGAATTAAAGACAGTAAGCTATTTTAAATCGACATCTATAGTGATCCTTTACCTTTACTGAGAAACAGTTCATTGATGGTTTTTCGGGTACCTTCGATATATCTATACTAATATTATAAAGCGGAAGAGTTTGTTTGTTTGTTTGTTTGTTTGTTTAAACGCGCTAATCTCTGGAACTACTGATCCGATTTGAATGATTCTTTCAGTGTTGGGTAGTCCATTTATCGAGGAAGGCTATAGGCTATGTTTTATTTTTTTCAAAATTAGGGATCCGTAATAAAATTGCTATTTTGTAACACAAGGTGTAAAATCTAAAACCTATTTTTGCATGCGCTGCAAAAACTATTGACAATAGAACAAAATGATGTACTACGGGTTTGTAGATCCCATCAAGACCTACAAAAAAGTCCGCGAGAATATATATCTAGCTATCATGGTTTAATCACAATAACCGATTTTGTGTTCAAAATAATTATTAAATCGTCTGAAGAAAAAAAACTACGTTAAATATGTATCGTAATATTAATCTTTATCGAAATTAAGCATTATGTTATCAAGAGTATGTATGTAGAAGTAAAATACTTTTTGTTTCATCTCAATCGGATATTTCGTTTAAAAGTTATCACGTGTGTAAGATGTTAAGAGTTGGTACCTATTAATGAGTTATGGGCCATGGAGTTTTTTATCAACATAAAATCCTGTAATAATCTTTTTCGAAATATATTTGTTGATGATTGTAAGTATAAGATCTTTGAAGAGAAATAAATACATTTATGAACGCGGTAATTTTGGGAAATACTGATCTGATATGAAAACTGTTTAAATATTAAATAGTCCATTTATTGAGGGAGGCAATTATAGGCAATATTTTATCTCGGTATTTCCACGGAAACGAGAAAAACGCGGGTGAAACCGCGGGGCAAAGCTAGTTAGAGATAATAGGAAGAGGTCAATGTACTTTAAGTTTATCTGGCCTTGTATAGCTATGATGGTTCATGAGATACAGCCTGGTGACAGACAGGCAGACGGACGGACAGCAGAATCTTAATAATAGGGTCCCGTTTTATCCTTTGGATACGGAACCCTAAAAACTAGCACCATCCTTTACTTTTTTTTTTAATTGATATAAACTAGCGCTTGACTGCGATCCCACCTGATGGTAAGCAGTGATGCAATCGTTGTATTTATGACAGTTATAGTGTGGTTTTTATTTCAAGCACTCACCTGAGTGCCCTCAGCCTCTCCATCTTGGCGATATGCACGCACACGTAGACCGCCTTCCCCATCAGTGGCACATGCGCCTTCATCATCGTCTCCCTGAACTTCGAGTTGACGTTCAGCAGTAACGTTGTCAAGCATGTCATCACACTGTACTGCAGTTCTTCTGGTATTTCGGCAACTGAAAAATGACGGCGCTATTAAACCCACTCCGGCTCCCTATGAATATGTCCATCTGCGGGAGGACTGCTGCGGTCCCCTGAGTCTTACGTCAAAATATGAGAGAGAGAGAGAGAGAGAGAGATAGAGAAGGTCCTCCCACAGTCAGACATTGGTCGACGGACCCGGAGCAGGTACGGCTCCACAGTTTAGTTAATATGCACCCGCATAAAGCCCGGGCGTATGACTAGTTAATTATATTATTTTTTTAAAGTGAGACTGGGTACATCTAAAATTATAAAAAATGATGATGAGCAGATTCACGCAGTTGATTAAATAAATTCCACCAATTGCATCAGACTACTTAAAGTGACATGTTACAAACTTTTTGTTGTTTTTTGAAATTGTGTTTTGACACTGACCACTTTTTTTAATGTAACTTTAGTTTTCTCATATTTTCCTGACCTAGTATTATATTTAGTTATTAAAATTGCAACAGGTCATATGATAGACAAGCAATCAATAACGATGTATCACAATATTGATCAGTTGACCTTTTTTTTTTATATGGTGGGAAAAATCATGCATTGACATCCCCCGCTCTTGGGCGGAGCAGAAGATAGTGTCAGACTCTTACTGACTAAAAGACCCACCCGGTTCCTTCTAGCCTTCATACCGGGGCTCGAGCGCCCTTTCGGATAACCCTGGCCCCAGTAGGCTTCGACCCGGCTGGGTCCCTACTATTGCTGACAACTCCTTGAGGCGCGCGGGAACAGTGCGCGCCGTCGATTATCAGTTGACCTCAGTTGGCTTCAAAGATCGCCAGGGATGACAGACACTAGTATGTTTTTCATTCAACTTCAGTTCTTTGAGACTGCATTTTATTATTGTTTATATAGATAAACAATAAAAAAATTATTTATTGTACATAACATATTAGCGGATAGAAACCAGTGCATAATAATATAAATAGAATATCTATATACTAGCACTTTTCTCGCAACTTCATTTGCAAGAATGTTTTTATAAAAACTAACACTCTAATCCGACTTTTGATCGTAGTTCTGAAAAACTAACAATGTTAAGTCTTTATTATTCATCTAAGTTAGAATTTATGCCAAGTTTCAAACTCATTAACCCTAGAAATAAGAATTGTCGATATAATCTTTAACATACCCTCAATCTTCTAATGGGGGTAGTTTTAAAAAAAAAAAACAAATAATGATAACCTTTATTATTTATCCAGAATACTAAGTATTTGTGCTAAGTTTCAGGTACATTATCTACCCATGAAATAAGATTTTGCATATAAACGAAATTCCCCCTTTACACCACCATAAAAACTCCTAAAACACCTAATAAAAAAGCGTTTTAAGAAACTTACTTACAATAGAAAGCCTTGTTAAAAAATTTCACATTCCTTTTCCTAGTAGTTCAAGAAACAAATGGTGGGGTGTGAAAGATGATGTCTAGAAAGGGGGAGAAGAGGGGGTCCTACAATGTTTACAACTATACCTACTCTGTTCAAAATAACATTAGATATTTAGAAAAATCTTTATTACTGTCTGTTCAACCAATTTTGACTTTTATTAAGTTAGTGGCATTTTTTTTTTTTTATGGTTGGAAAAAATCATGCATTGACATCCCCCGCTCTTGGGCGGAGCGGAAGATAGTGTCAGACTCTTACTGACTAAAAGACCCACCCCGTTCCTTCTAGCCTTCATACCGGGGCTCGAGCGCCCTTTGGGATAACCCTGGCCCCAGTAGGCTTCGACCCAGCTGGGTCCCTGCTGTTGCTGACAACTCCTTGAGGCGCGCGGGAACAGTGCGCTCCGTCGACGACTTGGACTTGGTCCGGACAGTTACCGGACGGCCGGGCAGCGAGCTACCCATTGCTCACTGTCCGCAAGCCCGCGTCTACGTTGGCCGGAAATCGGGATCAGAATCCCGGCGACGGCGGCGGCGATAACGCCGTTGCCTGATGCGTTCGGCCTCTTCCTTTGCGAGCATTACTGCTTCGCAGAAGACGGCGACCGCCTGCCACTCCTCCTCGCTCCGGACCATGGCCTCAACCAAGGCCCGGAAGTTAGTGGCATGACAAATGGCGGCTGCAGTAAATAGTTGGTATTGCTTTTTTTGCTTTTAATGCTATCCTTATGCCTACGAAATAGAAGTTAGAATCGGTTGAACAGACAGTAAAAAAGGTTTCTTCAAATGTTTAATTTTAATGCAAATAGGGTATCAAAAGTCAAAAAACATTTATTTCAAAAAATATATACACAGGCACTTTTGAATAGTCAAATGTTGGTCCAAGAAAAGTGAAGCTAAATTGCATTTTCCAAAGCGTAGGTCTCTATGGAGAAGAACATGCAAGAAACTCCATGGACACTCTTTTTTGTTTTTTTTTTCTTTGGCAACTGAGCCAGTGTCGACTATTCTGCCAGTGTCATGTGGTAATGGTAGCACCCGACGTGAGGTGAACCGTCGAAATTTGCAGTTCGACACTCTTTTAAAACATATTATGAGTTACATAGATCTTGGTTACATATTTCTTGTCGCTTCTAATATGTATAATTGTGTATAGTTATGAAGAATAGAAGTAGACATGGCTTACTCATTCCAGGCCTTTTGTGATCAAACACAATCTGCAGCAGTCCTATTTCTATCTTCATGCACATTTCAAAGCTGTTCACAACCACTCTGTTCAGCAGCGCCTGCATACAGTCTACCAACTTCTGCTGTATATCATATTTGTTCCTGAAAGCCATTCATGCTTTTAAATAAAGTGAAGATTATTTAAATTCAAATAAACTACTACATTATTGAACATAAGATAAATAAGAGAATTTAAAACGGCTTCATTGAATTTCAGTTGTTTAACGCATGCTTGGGCAGTCTTATTGGATTTTCCAAATTAACCCTTTAACTGCTTGCGTCAGATTGCACCGGCAAGTTTTCTCGTGTCCTAATCGCCAGGGTCGTGTGTTTGAGACTGGGGATCCATTTAGTTTAACTCTTCAATCTCCATAGATGACAGAAGAGTTGACAAGATGGAGTAATTGGTTGTGGATGCGCGAACTGGCGGAATAAATGTGAGACTGTTTGTCTGTTGAAGATATACACAGGAGAACCAAGGTAACCAGCATAACTCAAACAATCAGATCAGATGGTCAACGTAGGATGGCCTCCCACAAGGTGGACCAATGACCTGGTTAGAGTTGCGGTAATCCGATAGTTGTGAGACGCACAGGACTGGTTGGTTAAGGCGATGCTTGGAAGGGAACAATGGACACTACACTGAAATGATGATGTTTGGATATATATGACGTAAGCAGTTAAAAGGTTAAGATTCTCTATAGTAACCTGAATTTGCCATTCATTTACTACACATACATTCATTACTTAGGACCAATGTTAATTTTTTACATTGGAATTGAGTTGTACAACATTAAAACATGTATTTATTTCAATATTATGAATTGGTCATTTAAGAAACACCATAATTCAGTCATCTTAAATTATTCAGAGAGAAGGTGGTTTGTTATAAAAAATGTACTAAAACATCAAAATAAAAAAACTGTTAATAATACAATAAAAATCATCATCATCATCTTCGTGCCCTAGCCCCGTTTTATTAGGGCAACACATTTTTTTTTCTTCCATTCTGTCCTGTCTCTCGTCACGCTATCACTAACTCCCTTTTCTTTCATATCGCTTCTCACACAATCCATCCACCTTTTCTTTGGCCTCTTCCTCTCCATCCATCCACATGTAAACTCATGACTTTTTTAGCAACATGCGTTTCATCCCTCCTTTTTACATGACCATACCAAGACCAACAACCTTTCAACTTTTCAGTCATATACAATAAAAATAATCAATGTAAAATTATCTTTATTTTTAAATAATACAAATCTTTGGATTTCTGTTGTTTCCAGAATTAAAAATACCCGATTACTTATTTTGATCAATTTATGTTATCAGTTTTTGGAACATATTTCAAATATTGAATAATTTCAATATTATTAAAAGGCAGTGATTATTTTTTATATTCTTTGGATTTACTTTACCACTTCTTACATATGCATGTATTTTAATAACAGCATTACACACACATGCCTATCAGTCAGAAATTCAAAACATGATCCAAAATGTTTGGTACAGAATATAGATGTGCCATTGCCGGCAATATTACCGTGAAGTGGGAATATTGCCCGAAGTATGAATATTGGTGGCAATATTGCCAGAAATATTCCCATATTGCCGGCAATGCCACATCTCTAGTACAGACATAGACTTTAGCACCAAAACAAATACCTAAAACACAAAAAACATTTTATTTCATGTTTCTGTTTCTACTATAGTCCTTTTAGTATTGGGCTCATGTTGTGGCACAATAAAGAAAAAAAAAATAAAGTAATCATACTAAATGACAAACTCTTAGATTATTCATAATAGAAACAACAAAGAATTTAATTTTAATTGAAACCTGACTTATGTTGCTTCTGGAATGACCAATTTATAAAGTTTTTGCTTACTCAGTTTCACTTGACTTCAAGTGCGTGATGAGAGGCAACAGTAAGTACTGATGTGACTCCATGACCACTTCGCTTTTTAATTCTGATATGCAATCATTATAAGCAGTGATGCATTCCTTCGTAGGACGCACCATGAGATTATGGCACACTTCTTGTATGCGGGAATATTGCTCTTGGCTATAATGATTGCCTGTTAATAAGTGGGACTTACTGGGGATGACTGGCTGTTTAATTATATTTGAACTTGGAACCGAAGTTTTTTTTGTCTTTGCTTTTGGCTGTAAAATGGTAAAAGTTGTATTAATTTATATATTTGGGTTTTGCTTACTCAGTTTCACTTGACTTCAAGTGTGTGATGAGAGGAAACAGTAAGTACTGCTGTAACTCCTGGACTACTTCGCCTTTTAAAACTGACACACGATCATGAAACACCTCAATGCTATCCTTCGTAGGACACACCATGAGAACATCGCACACTGGTTTAATGCGCGAAAATGTTTCTTTTACTTCGCCATTCATCTTTGTTTGCATTAAACACCTATCACAGCAGGTTAATGCTATTTACCATGATTGTAGAAAGAATTCAAAGGCCCCACAACAAGTATCTGGTTTGTTCAAAAATTCAGAAAACGTTGGGATTTTTATCAAAATATTCACACAGAAAATAATAGACAAAGTTTTTTCTTTATTTCTTCCATTTGACAATTTTGACGTTAGGGATGGGACATGGAGCCTTACCCTGCGTTCCGAATGCGTCAAAACGATTATATCGCGAATCCGACTAACGCGTAACGTCACAAATTATAATAAAGTTCTTATTAGATTTGACCAGATTCGCGATTCAATCGCTTTTGACGTAATTCGGAACTAAGGGTTATATGAGTGATTATTCTATGAAACGATTTTATGTCAATAAAATCGATTATTTTACAATGGTGTTTTTCAAAAACTTGAAATCAATTTTTTCATGTAGCAGGCAACGATATATTATTTAAAAACGTACAAATCATCTATTTTTCTCAAACTTATTGTAATAAGAACGAGAATGTAATACACCCGATTACTCACCATAGTCACCATACCGAAATATACTCGAATGTGCTCCGTAGCCCTGTAGGATGTAACTTGTTACTTAGGTCCTGAAGTACCTGCAAAGTAACTGTCCAATTTTTAGGAAGTAAATTGATCTTATAAAACTCATTATATTACTGAATCGATTCTATAAATTTCTATTCGAATCGATTCAAAAATTGATCACCTTCAACTTTTCAAATTGTGATAATTACAGACACAATTGAAAGACAATAGGTGCGCGAACGCCGGCGTTCGCTTGGGGTTTAATGAATTAATGGCAATTGTCATTTGTGGAAGAGACTCCACAATTTTGCCAAAAATACTTGCAAACCTAATTAATACGTAGACCATCAAATACTGGAGATTATTTAGCGTGAATTAACAGCAAAACAAATATCTTAGGATAAGATGATCATTAAGATTCAGCTTCAACTTCAACTTTTAATTAATGGCCTTTGTGGAAGAGACACCACAATTTTGCCAATAACACGTGCGGACTGTTAATAAACCATCAAACGTTGGAGAATATTTAGCGTGAATCAATAGTAAAAAATTATATGAATTAATGAAAGTAGAAAATAAAAGAATTATCTTATAAGATGTTTTTACAGCTAGATTTTCCATCAGACAGGAAGAGTTTGGAGTTGCCATCCCTATCTGACATTCACATAAATCCATACACACTTGATTTTTAGATGCGATGCAAAAGTAAATAATAATAATCGATTAAAAATTATAAATAATTTGATCTCAATGATCTTTCTCAATCATAATATTAACGTTTAAATATAATTTTAAGTTGGGAATTTGCTGATCGCTATTGTACGCACAGAGTACTATGCGTTCCAAATGAGAATAGGAAAGTCAATAAACTCGATCTGTCAATTTTTGATTGAAAAGTACGGTTTGCAAAGAAAACTTATTTGCTTATTAATTATTAAGGGTTTTTTATTTTTATTTTGCCTTGTATTACCAAGTCAAATCTAAAAATCTAAGATAAATCTAGTTGAATTAAAAATGTGATTATAAACACCGTTAAATTTTAATCCTTTTAATCCCGTGGAGAGTACCTACATGAAACACTATCGATTTGTACAGATAAAATTAAAAATTATAGTACCTTTTTTTCAAAACTCGTATTAATTTACGCATGTACGAAAATAATTTCTTGACAACGTCAACTGAGCGAGTCCAATGACCTTTAGGTAGTTTGCACGAGTTTTGAAAAAAGGGTACTTTATTTTTTAATTTTGTCTTTAAAAATCGATAGTGTTTCATGTATCGGATCGACCCTCCACGGGATTAAAACGATTAGCGGTGTATAATATTATAAATCAGCTAAATATATTGTGTTAAGTCATAATAAAAAAACTATTCCTTTTTTACTTTCATTGATACAATGAAAGGAGTACAGGAACAATTCGCCTCCTTTTTCTATTTTTCACTACTCAGGCACACAGTGACGCAGAGAAGAACAAAACTTTTTTCGTTCAAGAAGTGTAAAAAAATTTAAAAATTTCTTGATTATTTATCCTACCCAATTTTTTGATATAGTACCTATGACGTGACGTCACAACATGGCAATCAATGCTATAGGTAGTATTCTTATTTGGAACGCATGGTAGATTTTTCCGTTCGTTCCTCTTTTTTATGGCTTTCAATTCCGTTAAATATTCTTGGTAATAAATTGATTTGATATCGATATATCTGTTGGAAAATATCGATATATTTTTATCAATAAGCCTAGCTTCATCTCAAAGTAGCCCGAAATTGAGAGTAGGGGAATCGTGAGATATTTTTTTTTTTAATTCAGGCTTATCTATAATAATTTTTGAATAAACAAAAAAAAAAGAAAGATAAGGATTTTTAGCTTCTTTAGGACGCAGAACAGTGCTGCAAGCTTTCTGTTTTTGACCCCAGTTACAAAACTGGAATGAAACGTAATAAAATTTCAAACGAGGAATTGTCAAAGTCAGGTGTTAATTGCTCTCTGTCAAAGTGTCAAACTGAATTGAATGGAAACGAGAATGCGAATATATAATTGAATTACCCTAGATTTAATCATGTTTTTATGATTTTGTAAAGTGTCAGAAATACTCCAAAATGTTTACCTTGGTGGGACAGCGGGTCTTACATAAGTGCCTCAAGATTTTGAGGTTATCTGTTGCAGATTTCAGCAATTTGCCCGACATCAAGAAATTGAATGCGGTTAGAACAGTTGAAAAGACAATAGATCCAAGCACAAGCATCTTTATTGAAAGTCCTATACACGTTAAGATTCAGCCAATCGACGTGAACGACATAAAAGCTCACGATAAGCTGACCATGACATTGTACAGCCAGGGAAAAGATACTAGTGACTTTCAAGTAAAACAGACATCCAAACGGCTGGAATTACTCAACAAGAATACTACATCGGATAGAAACGACGTCTGTTTGATCCAGGTACCTTATCATTTGAATGTGCAGGTCACAACAACTGATTGCGCTTCAGTACATTTAGCTAGACTAGAAGGACAGGAGTTCGTTGTCAAAACGCAGAAAGGAACTGTCAATGTGTCTGACCTGAAAGCGCAGAATATTGTGGTCGAGAGTATCGAAGGGGAAGTAAAGTCTGAGGGAAGGTTACAAGCGAGTCACATCGATTTAAAAACAGGAGTGAATTCTGGAATTACCTGTCACAGTATAATGGCAAATGGCTTTAATGCTACAACCCATGCTGGTGAAATAGTTGTAAGGTCTTGTTATAGTGACAAATCTCATTTTACTACATTAATGGGCAATTTGAAACTATACAGCCTGCATAGATCAGTGATGATAGATGTTATACAGCAAGGCAATCTTCACATCACGGGTTTCGCAGGGAACCTACAGGCGTCTCTGAAAAGCGGTGATGTCTTTATGCACGGGACACAGTTTACAGAGAAGAGTAGTATATTCATACATGAGAAGGGCAAAGTTGAGCTTCTAATACCAGACATATTGAAAAATTTACCTGCTACTAATTTAATAGCGGAAAAGATAACAGTTGATGACAAGATACTGAAGCTAGGCCGGTTTATGGATGACTCCCACCCGAAGAGGTTCCGCTATGAGAAGGAGCCACGTCACGAGTTACACGTAGTTTGTAAGAATGGCTCAATTGAGTTAAAGGAAACAGACTTACCAGTTTTTCTGTAGTGAACTAATCTATTTGATATGAAACATGTACATTAGGTTATATTGGAGTTTATATTATCTATCTTCATGAAAGTGCTTGTTACTTTTTTTTTTATGAACCAAACATTCATTATAATTATTAAATGTATTTTTAACATTATGATGTGTTGATCATTTGTGATAAATTATTTGAGTAGCAATCATCTTGTTGTAATTTTTGATTACCTTAACATTCATTTTTAAATTGAAATCATGTAATTTGATTTAAGTATTATCACATAGTATGTATACTTATATTGTTGGGTATTTATATAATAACTATGTGGAATGTTTAATATCATTATTGTTGGGTCTTCCATGAACCATACCATAATTACTAATTAGGTATGATGCATTAATTAGTATCACATAATAAGTGTGATTATTGTAATGTATTACTGTATCTTTCTTTATTAAGATGTAAAGTAAGATAAGAATACTACTACAACTACTGCCAAAGTAACGTTTTTGTGTAATGCAACTTGTACCTATCTACTGCATTAGCATACATGTATTTCATGCATTTATAACTTGCATTTGAACTAATTTGAAGTAAAGTCAACTGATATGATATTGCACTGTGAGATTGTCTCAGCCCATTTATTTTTGTAGTTCCAGACATTAATGTATTTGCTTATACCATGATGTCTCAATATTGCTAGTCCTTATTCTTTTAATAGAATAACTTAAATATTCTTTTTTAGGACTTCATAATGTTAGTAGCTATTCAATATTGTTATTTATTTAGGTAGTGAATTGAAGAGATCATTAAAATATTATTTCATTGTATATTTATGTATTATTTGATCCTTTCACACATTGAAAATTTATTTAGAATAAATTAATCAAATCTCTTTGATATTTATTTATCATTTAATTATGTATTTCTCAGTTTGTTTACTTTTTAACTAGGTAAGCGTTAATTGGGTACAAAGATGATGGATCGTACTGCGCGGGGCGCCGCCGCCGCGGTGATAACGAGGCTGTTTATATGCTGCGCGAGGGCGCGCGCGCGCCAGTCTTACCGCCAGCCGCGCCCGCCACGCCCGCCATGCCGGCCTGCGCGCCCGAGTACAGTCGCCTCGCGCGCTCCAACACAGAGCTAGTGTTCTCTCCGCGAGTCAAGCGATGCTCGCACCAGCCGCCGCCCTTCACGGCGCTGCGGCGATCCTTCTCCTCCACGTTCTCCTTGATCCCCGAGGAGCGCGCCATTTCTCCTGAGCGTCCTCCACCGCTGCCGCGCTTCGTCAGAATCATCACATGGGGCCCACGGCTCATGCTGCGACCGCTGTTCGCCCTACTAAGTCTCGTCGCCCATCCGGCCTGGAAACAAATATTGGTCGTTCTGCCTACGTTATGGATCGCCGCCTCGTTATTCCTATTCTGGAAGTGTGTACAGTGCCCTATTGGAGTTCTCAAGATGATTGGACGTGCCATTAGTTCCAAAAACCAAAAGAAACCACGTACCGTGCTCATTAGTGGAGGAAGCTCAGTGCAAGCCTTACACTTGGCGAGAAACTTTCATTCGGCGGGTGCAAGAGTTGTAGCGTTTGAAATAGAAGGACAATTTGCATTGTTGAAATACTCTGCCGCGGTAAATAAGTTTTACACAGTTCCGCGGCCGAACCCGGCAGATCCTCTAGCTTATGCGCGGGCACTTAGAGAAATTGTGGAGAGAGAATCAGTGGTGTTCTATGTGCCGGTGAGCTCCACCACCCCGGCTTATTACGATGCGCTTGCGAAATCACATTTAGAAGTACTTGGATGTCAGTGCTTTGTTCCTTGCGCTCGCGACGTTGTTACATTAGATGACCCTTTGGAGTTGATGAGGGTATGTCGCGCTGCTGGCCTAGCGACGCCCCAATTTTGGGTGGTGGCCAACGACGAAGATGTTCGTGCTTGGTACGATAGCGGAGCTTCTAAGGAGGGAAGACATTTCATTGCTAGTGCCGGCGCACGTGGAGCCAGGGACCGACTGCGTTTTGTCATGCCTGAAGACAAAGCCCAATTCAGATTCCCACGGGAAATCAGCGCGGAGAAACCGTGGGTTATTGTTCGGGAGCCAAAGGGAGAGAGGATTGTGACGTGTACTACTTTGAAAGAGTCGCGTGCTGTCAACAATGTATCGTGCCGAGTGGACTCTGCGAGGAAAGGACTGGTGCCTCAAAGGGATGAAGAAGCGGACGCTTGGGTACAGCGATTTGTGTCGTTTCTCGCACCAGCGAGGCCTATGACTGGACACGTGTCATTCAGGCTTGTTCGTGAAGAGCAAACTACTAACGGTCATACTAATAAACTGGTGGCTATTGGCGCCCGAGTTGGAGTGTCTCTGCCGTATTTGTGCCAGGGAGCGGCACGTTGCGGACACGCCGCTACTGTGGGCAAGCTGCTGGACACTGTGCTGGACACCCGCGAGGCTTTGTTCACATTCTGGGACCCTCTTCCATACTGCGCGTATTACCAATCACGTACGCCAGACGATAGGAGGCCGCCGCCCCCGGAGCCGTGCAAGACGCCACCCAATGTTCCTCTTTGAATGTAAAGTAGTGACGTCGTAGGAATTATTTATTAAAGACACTCAAGTACCTGAAGAGTGCGTGAGTGGGAGCTCTCTCGGCGTGTGCCATAGTTAAGTCGCGCTCTCTCCGTGTTGTTTGCTCGTCTCGCTTGTGTGCAAGTGTTTGATCGAGAGACGATACGATATGTTGTAACTACTAAGTAGATATATTATAAGTAAATGTGTACCTACAAGATGTAATGTTATGCCTACATTATTGTTAGGTTTAAGAAATAAAAACAAAGTCGGTATTTTTAAAATATACTTTTATTTATTACTACAGTAATTAATATGGACACATAAAGCAAACTGATTTGAATTCATTACTAAGTGGAGTTTTATCTGGGAATTAGTTACGAACTTTCTTGATTGTTCAATTAAAAAAGAAAAACAACTATTAACGGCTATTTTATCAGCAGGCATGTTGATAGAAGTCACGGTTATTTTTCCACAAGATCTGCGGAGAAAAGTGTGATCTATGGCCGGGCGCCCCCAGTGACCCGGACGAGATAAGCGCTATCTCCTCAAGTGCACTACAATTTATAATAATATACTTGCCAATTAGCTGCTATACTGACAAACACCAGCGGCCGTATTATGACATCTAAAAACCATCATGTTTTCTGTGTGAGAAAAGGATAGTGCTATTCGTCCTGTATAGCTCCGTCTCTTTTTCACACCGAAAACATGATGGTTTTAAGAGGTCATAATACGGCCCCAGCACTGAAAAGTGAGTAGCAATGTTAAGGCAGGTGGTGGGTTGTGGAAGAATCTCCAACACAGGTTTTATTGAGACTGGTCAGTTCTCAACAGTCTTCATTTAATTCGTTACCTTTTCGAATGCCGTATAATTAGAGGCACAATAGGAAGACAGCCGGCGTTCGCTCTCTCATTATCTTTTATTTAATTATTATGGCATTCGAAAGTTTAATCTAAAAATAAAATAAGGCATCTAAAGCAAAAGCACATGTTTGACGACACGGTTAGCGCAGTGGTGGAGCGATCGGTTGCGTGTCGCGGGTTCGAATCCCGCTAAAAAACATTGAAATTGCACCAAAATTAGAAAATCATCATCATAATCAGCCTTTTTAATGTTACCACTGCTGGGACTCAGGTCTCCTCTCTATGAGAGGGAATGGTCCATAATCTACCAATTGAGCCCAGAGCAGGTTGGTGAATGACACATGTCTTCGCATTTTTGGTTCTAGGACATACCGGTTTCCTCACGATGTTTTCCTTGACCGTTTTGAGAGCAGAGGTGATGAAATAAATTACACAAAGTAATGCGTCTGGCTGGGTTCGATCCCGCGAACTACAACTCGTAAGTCGGGGCCATTACCACTCGGCCGCCACTGCTCAAATTAGAAAATATAGGCTGAGAATCGAACACAGCCTTACTTGGATTCTTAGATATTGGTCACACACTGTTGTAAAGTGAAAAATATGAAAATTCTAAAATAAGAATAAAAATTACAGAACCACATATCTAACCTTTTCAGTAAGAACATCGTAAGTTACAGTTCACTTGTTGGAAGTATTTTTTTCTTTTCTAAATAAAAACTATGTATATGATTACTAGCTGACCCGGCAAACGTTGTTTTGCGGGCATGAAAAATAGATGTTGGCTGATTCTCAGACCTACTCAATATGCTCACAAAATGTCACGAGAATCGGTCAAGCCGTTTTGGAGGAGTACGGGAACGAACATTGTGACACAAGAATTTTATATATAAGATATAATATATCAAATATATATATAAGCATTTAATAAATAATATCTATTGGCGTTGTCTATAATCGCCAAACGTAAGTGCCAATGGGCAGGGTGCATTGCTCGCAGGATGGATAGTGGATAGTGATGAAAGGTTCTGGAGTGGCAACTGCGCATCGGAAGACACAGCGTTGGAAGGCCTCGCACAAGGTGGACCGATGACCCGGTAAGGGTCGCGGGAATCTGATAAATGATCTTTATTTTGCAAGTAGGTTTTATGAAAACACTTTTACACGTCAATTTTTTTTTTTGTCGTCAAATAATGCTAGATGAGGCCGGTGTTTCCTAGCTGACTCCCTGAGAAAAAACACCGAAACAAACTCAGGGGTCAAAGTCTCTTTTAAAGTCCATACAGCAAAACATGTAATGGTCAAATCATATGAGAACCATGCAGATTGAGCCTGAGATGGTCTTTTGAAGAAAGAACCACACAGTTTTAAGTGGACCTGTCCAGTCAGATAGATGCAAGACGCACTTGACCGGTCGTTACAGCGACACTTGGGGGAAGTCTATATTCCAACGGCTAACGTTTTTCGGCTGCAATGATTATGATGACTTTTAAATTAGGAAAGAAAAGAAAAATTACTTTTGCTGCAAAAAACATCTTGTTTCGGGTCGCAAACTTGGGTGTAAACTACTCTCAAAGGACCTAACAACATATAAGAAAATTGTAGATACATGCGCATTTGCGATGTTCGATGTTGATTTTGACTGGCCTAAAATCTTCTAGGTTTGCTAGGATCGCATATCGGCGAAGTTATGTGGCCAGAGTTAAAAGGACACATACTCGTACTGTCACCTAGGCGGCAGTATGAGTAATATATGTGTTTAATTCCGGCTAGCTGCGCCTGGATAGAGCTGAGAGCCAGCTGACCCTTAAATCCATTTTCTTTGTGAAGTATTGATTGATTTAAATATGCTATATACCTACCTACTATCAAAGACACTTCAGCCTGACCATCGCTAAGTTCATTTTTGTTTGCACTCGTAACGAAAATTTCAAAGAGTTTGGTGCCGAAGCACCGCGCCGCAGGATTCGAACGAAATTTTTTTAGGTGATAAAGCAGAAATTACCGCGATGGTACAATCTGAAGAACACATAATTATGTAGGTATATCTCACATATTTATTTTATTTATTTATTTGTTTTAAGTACCAAAGACTACTCATTTCAGTTACAAAATCATACGTATACACTATACAGGTATTATAATATATTTGTATTTGTATAAAATTAAGAAAATTGAAAGGTCAAAAACAAAATTAAATTAGGTAATTTAAATTGCATTAGATTATTATTTAGATTGCATTATCATTATTTTGCATTGATCCGATGATTATCATTAAATTAAGTTAGCCATTTGAAAAGAGTATCTAGAGAAAACAAGTGGAAAAATATCATGACGTAATTTTTTTTTGGCAATAATATTAGTGATAGGAAAATATCATATACTTATGTTGATAATGTAATACATGAGTTTATAATAAACCTATAATTTTTTCAAACCTATTGACCTAGCCGAGGTAGGGGCTTCAGAAAGTCACTGTTTTATGGCACTACATACTCGGACGCTTGGGCCAGTTAACACTGTTTTTTATCATAACATAACATCACGCCATACATTGGTACACAATGTCTACAATTTGGTACAAACATACTAGAATGTTAGTAGAAACAAGTCCTAAAATGAATACGGGTAAATAATTATACAGTATTTAATAAATACCTATGATGCCAAAGTAGATCGAGAAATAACAAATTTCATGCAAAAAATATTGTTATTTAAAGTATAAATATAACCTTTAAACTATAATAATCAAATTTTATTTTTAGTTCAGCCATAAGTTTATTGGGTGTATTAATAAAATATGTACGTACCTAAACATTATATGTAATGAAATAACGAGTGGATAATTACTTGCTAATACATTTTTAAAGAAGGTCATTTGGAACCTTTTGTTTTCAATCATAAGATCATAACTAATCTCCGTTATCGACCTTGCGTAATAATATATTTGTACTTTCAAAGGTCAATTAGACCTATAGATTAAGAATACATCAGTTTTGGCTGCGATAACCTGTGTTCTTGGAAATACCAGGTCATTAACTAATGACGCTCTGTAATTAAGAAAAAGTGCATTATATTAATAAGTGTTTCTAATTAGGGTAATTACCACTTTGTCATGTCATGTAAGACTGTATATTTTTTTGCATAATATTTATAATTAAATTCATGTAAAAAAATATGATGAATATTTTCATGATAATAAAAAAATAAACGTATATTAGGTATATCTTTCTCTTTGCATACTGGTACATTGATATTTTTTAAGTAAGTAATAGGAAGAGGCGGTAATTATTATTTTTAAATGAAAACACGTTGGTCTTTTCATTTAAAAATAATAATTACCGCATATAAATAATAATACTACCTGCACCACTGTGCGCCAGTACCACTAAATAGATAGGTATATTTTGAGCCAGTACGCTCAGAAGGGGTACCAAGTTCTCATAATGATTTGATATTTTCATAGTTTTTATTAGTTTATTACTTTATATACAGCAGGGGGCCAGCTGATTCAAAGCCTACTATGGGGCCAGGGTTAATTCGAAAGATAGCTCAAGCCCCGGTACGAAGGCAACGAAGGAACGGGGTGGGATTTTAGTCAGTAAGAGTTTGACACTATCTCCCGTTCCGCCCAAAAGCGGGGGTGGTCATTGGATGATTTTTCCCACCATAAAATAGTAGTTTATGTGACTAGGGGATAAAGCAGTGTCTTTAAGTCGCGGGCGGCATGTTGAATTCCGAACGAAACGAAGGTTGCTGATTTTAATCCCGAACGACAGTGAGGGATACATAAAATTAACTCCCGAGCATTGCGAGGGAGTTAATAAAGAAACCTGAGTGAAGTGAGGAATTTAAGCCACGCAAGACAAAGACAGCTTTATCCCCGTGTTGCATACTCTACTTTTTACACCATCTGTGAGATAATCAAAAGACGATTTGGTCGACCAAATCATATATTAGAGAAATATAAGTATTATATTTATAAGTTCATCAAACAAACAAAATTCACTACTCCAAGATTCTATATTTTCAATTTTCTATAATGCTCCCGTGTCGTCAGTACGCACGTTTTATTCTATTTTCTTTTTTTTGTTAGTGGCCAGTTTGAATCATAGTGATTACATACTCTTTGGTTTGAATTTTTAATCAACTTGTTCGATGCGCCTACATTTTAATTCACAATGTTGACGATTCTTGATGCTCCAAATTCAAATCTCATTATTCCCTAGGGATCGGCCATACTGTATTATCTCCCTAGGCATATAATGACTTGCTTAAGTGAGGTTTGTATGACGTGTAAAACGATATTATCGAGCAGGTGGTGTAAAAGAGCATATATATATGTATTTTTTACACCACCTACTCAATAATGTCGTTTTATACGTCATACAAACCTCACTTATAGGAAGTAATTATATGCCTAGGGAGATAATGCAGTATGGCCGATCCCTAGGGAATAATGAGATTTGAATTTGGAACATGAAAAATCGTCAACATCGTGAATTAAAATGTACGTGCATCGAAAAAGTTGACTCGAAATTCAAACCGACCACTAACAAAAAAAAAAGAAAATACTTAGAATAAAACGTGCTTACTGACGGGAGCCTTATAGAAAATTTAAACTATAGAATCTTGGAGTAGTGAATTTTGATTGTTTGATTATTTGTAAATACAATACTTATATTTCTCTAATATATGATTTGGTCGACCAAATTGTCTTTTAGTTATCTCACAGATGGTGTAAAAAGTAGAGTATGTAACACGGGGATAAAGCTGTCTTTATCTTGGGCGGCTTGAATTCCTCACGTCACTCAGATTTCTTTATTAACCCCCTCGCGATGCTGGGGAGTTAATTTTATACGTCGTCGTATGTGTCGTTCGGGATTTAACATAACGCCCTCGACTTAAAGACAGTGCTTTATCCCCTAGTCACATAAATAAATATAGGTATATTGGGTCTCTAACGGTTACATTTAAAATGTGAATGAAACAGCCCCAGTAAGTTATTGATAAAATGTAAGTACATGTGTAGGTGTTGTCTCGCGCAATGAACAAATTTTCATCTAACGACATCTGCCGCCCTTGGGTGGAGCGGATGGTCGTGTCAGAGTTGTACTGACTAAATCCCACTGCTAGTTCCTTCGTTGCCTTTCATTTCAGGGCTAGGTTTTCGAACGCATAGCCGCAGTAAGCTTCGGCGTTAGTGAGTTCCTATTCACTCCTGCGTATTTATTCACCCCGTTTGACTGTATTCCTAAACCCTGCTCTACCGTGCCTTCTGGGGCTAAGGGTCTATTTCCGAAAGGGAGGCTCGGCCCCAGTATGAAAGCCATTACCGGTAGGAAAGCCTCGATGATTATTACCCACCGAAGAAGAAAAAAAACTTGCTCTACCGTTTTCCTGATTTTTTTAGGGTTCCGTAGTCAACTAGGAACCCTTATAGGTTCGCCATGTCTGTCTGTCTGTCCGTCCTCGCTTAATCTCTGGGACCGTTAGCACTAGAAAGCTGAAATTTGGTACCAATATGTATATCAATCACGCCGACCAAGTGGTCAAATAAAAATTGGAAAAAAATGTTTTATTAGTGTAGCCCCCCTATATGTAAAGTAGGAAGTGATTTTTTTTTTAAATTTTAACCCTAACGTGTGATATATTGTTGGATAGGTATTTAAAAATGAATAGGGGTTTACTAAAATCATTTTTTGATAATGTCAATAATTTCGGAAATAATCGCAAAAAAACAATGTGTAACTTTTGAACCAAGAGTTTAGAAAATATGAAAAAAATCTGAAAAGTAGAACTTTATAATGACTTTCTAGGAAAATTATTTTGAACTTGATGGAAAGAACAGTTTTTGTACAAAAAAGACAAAAGGGTTCTACAAAATAATTTCTGGACTAAGTTTGTAGTATAATCGTATATGCAGGCATTTTTCTAACCTCATAAGTGGGTACACTTATTGTGAATTTGTGACGGACGGGAAACTACGAAACCCTACACTGAGCGTGGCCCGACATGCTCTTGGCCGGTTTTTCTAGCCTTCCTACGCATGTAGCTCTACATACTATGTTTCACTCGATAGAACAGTTGTTTGTCAATGCGGAACCAGACTTATTATGTTGAACTCCCTGATCTTTGTATTAATTTAACAAACATAATTATTTTAATAATAACTGTGAATGGTTTACTAACTAATCTAAACTGATCTTATGCTCTTGATTTTCCTGTTTCCCGACAAATATCTACATAAGAACTTTGCACTTGATGTACAGTGTAGTTATGGTCTATATGTTGGGTCAAACGGGTAGCCAATAAAACTGGCTAGATTGTTTTAAACGTCAATGTTTGATGATATTTATTTATTTATTTAAACTTCATGTACAGTACTTAGTGGTACAAAGGCGGGCTTAAAAATGATATTAGAAACCTTAATATCATTTTTGAAGACCTACCCATAGATACCCCACACGTTTGGGTTTGACGAAAAAAAATTTTTTGAGTTTCAATTCTAAGTGTCTCCAAAATTTATTGCTTTTTATCTATTTATGTGTGAAAATCTTAATGCGGTTCACAGAATACATCTACTTACTAAGTTTTAACAGTATAGCTCTTATAGTTTCGGAAAAAAGTGGCTGTGACATACGGACGGACAGACAGACAGACAGACATGCCGAATTTGTAAGCCTAAAAAGACAACACTGTGGCAAAAATTTCAATATTTTTCAATCCTCATTTGACCTAATTTCTGTAGAATTTTTATTATCATAGAAATCCTACATCTACACTAAATATTATAAAGAGGTATAGTTTGTTTTTTTTTTGTTTGTAGGAGGTGATCTCTGAAAGTACCGGTCCGATTGCTAAAGTTATTTCACCGACTAGAAAGCTGCTTTATTCCTGAGTGACTTACATTATGCTATAATTTATGTACGCGGGCAAACCCAGGCAAAACCTAGTCAATGATTTGCAGCTAGCAGGAAACACAGACTCCGGCAGAGGTGGGCCATAATCATGGCAAGTTAAGTCCCCTCTTTAAGGAGTGCCTAGAAAGAGGTCATGGAGTCCTCACCTGCCATAAGAGGCAGATCCTCATCGGCAATGGTAAGTTCGGAAGGTTCCTGTATCAAATTTAGGAGGGAGAAACGCCCAGATGTCAACGTGTCAACCATTGTGCGGACGGCCCGGAGGATACAGAGGAGCATACGGTGGAACTGTGCCCCACTTGAGCGGAGCACTGCCGCCAGGCCGGGCCGTGTCCTCGTTTCGTACGATCGAAGACAGGGACCTCTTGCATCGGTCCCTGGTACAGTCCATTAGGTTCGAAGCGAATGGAAAATCGAATGCGGATTTTTTTTTTATTTATGATTGCTTGGCTTACGTTTGACCACCATCTCACCTGATGGTAAGCGATGATGTGGTCGACGATGAAGCACGCTTGCCTAGAAGAAACCTATTCACCTCGACTTAAAGACTCCTAAGTAGTAGCTATCAGGAAAACAGATTCCGGCAGGGAATTCCACTCCTTGGCTGTACGCACAATAAATGTGTTCCGAAAACGCTTTGTGCGTATGGGTGGGATGTCTACTATGTATCGGTGGCGCAACGCTGTACGTCGTCGTCGTGTCGTATGCCACTTTCGACGAAATAGTAATGCTAGCGAAGGTAGCCGTACGAGTGAGGTCAGCCTTATACTGACTGAAATCTACCCAAGTTCTTTCAGTAACGGCCTGGTCACGACTCTGGTCTTAGCGGCGAGTGGCCCGGCGACCGGAGCGGTATCGATAAGCGGGCGTCGCTGGGCGCTATGAATGTTGTCTAGTGCCGTTCTTGAAGGACGCATTTTCATACTTTTGTTGTGGGTTGAGGTCGTGAAAGGGCCGCTATATTCTTCGCGTCCAAGGGCCATGGTGACTCTTTTGAATAGGTAATCACGTAGCCTTGCGTAGGTGTGTTTCTTGATAGCTAAAACCTAGGAGACTTTATTTCAAGAGTGAATAAGTGACTTCTAGGCAAGCGTGCTCCATCGTCGACCACATCATCGCTTACCATCAGGTCAGATAGTGTTAAAACGCGAGCTATCAATAATAATATAAAAGGTAAGGGTAGATTATGTAGGTATGCCTAACATAAACAATCCAAAATACGAAAATAACATTATTCTTCACCAAGCAAATTTTTTACTCTGCCTGACGTTCTCATCAGACAAATTACTCATTTCAAAGACATCTTAAAGTAAAAATAGCGTGCAACAGTGAACGATCGAAAACTTATTTTTAAATTCGGCATTCGTTTGCACCGAACTTGCACTGTAATGTTTGGTTTCTCGGAAGGTTATTTACCTTCATATTGAATAAATATGAATAAGTCCCCTTAATAAACTTTTCAGCCCACTTAATCACGCAAAAACGGCTGAACGGATTTGGATGAAATTTGGCATGCATATAGCCTTTGACATGGAAAAGAACATAGGCTACCTTTTATCCCGATTCCTTAAGTACAGTAAGGAGGCAAAAGTCCATAGGAACGTTAAAGATTACATTGCTATGAACCGAGCGAGCGCGATGCGTATGTGTGCGCATGTATGAGTATCCACATTCCACAGATAACACACACTAAGGAACTATCGTCGCACTGAGCAAAACATTATTATTTTTCTGTTCTTACCATAGCATTGATAAAATTCGCGCACATATGTCATGTGCTGGTAGCCGTGTGAACTAAGTGTTGGATTCGCAAATCACGTAACCCGAGTTCAAATCATGGTCGGTCCGTTGCAGTTATTTCTTACTTTGAAAATTCCCAATCTATATTGATATAGTCTTTTTTTTAATTTCTATGAAAAATACTATTGCATTTTTTGCACTAAATAGTTGCAAATTACGAATGTGATCTATTAACCACAAGAAGAATCACATTCGTAATTTGCAATTATTTAGTTGTTACATCTTTTCGATGTTGTAAGGTGGAAATAAAAAGACGTGTTTAATAAAAATGTTTATGCTTTTTAATTACAAATTAAACATTTATGAGAATTGTGACGTCGAATAGCAAAAAGTTATCTTGTAACCGTTATCTATGTTACGCGTAAGATTGTTTGTTGGAAGTATACCCACTTAGACCATTCATATTATGAATAACGTAACAATGAACGGATATTCAAATTTTAATAAAATAAAATATAGGTAATTGTTTATATCCAGTTATTTATTGAAAAGTGATTTATGATTTAGACTTTGTAAACATTTTATTTTTGTGTAACGTCACAATTAATGTATTGAGGTCATAGCTTAATTGTTCATTTTCTTGACGAAAAGAAGATTGAAACTAAACCTCAATTTCTGTTAAAAGAACTTTAGTTCTCACAAGATAATCGTCAATTAGATGAGTAAAATAAAATGAACTATAATATTATGTTATAACAGTGCGGGTAGAAGAATAAAAAACAAAATAGACTCATGATTATTGTCAACAAAATTGATAGCGAGTTCACTGCATTCTTAAGATGAGGCGATGGCACAAATTAAAAGATATAGCTGTTTTAAACGAAAGTAAACACAATATAATACAGTGTTTGTTAACGAATAATCACAGATATGTTAAAATAAAATGGTAGGCCCTTCAGTTTAGTTAACATTAAACATTTAGTGCGAAACGTAATCGTTCTTGTTTGTGCCTCTCTGTCAACTACGGCTTTTTAGCAGGTTTTCTGTGATGCACGCCTTCAGCGTGAAGTGCACGGCGAACAGTATCCATCGAGGTGTCATATAATTCCGCAAAATGTCTCGTTGGTGCGAAACCATTCGTTTCGTATACGTCCACCATATGTCGTCGCTGCGCCTCGCTAATAAGCTTCGGTCTCCCACTTCTCTTTCGACTAGCAAGGCTACCTTCTTCCTCATATCTTTTTAGCCAAAGATTTACAGTATTTTTCTAAAATAAAAATAAAATATATATTAGGCAGCTATACCTACTTCACTTCATTTTCATTATATAAAATGTTAATAATCATAATTATTGAATATAATTTTAAAATAAAACTGCATTTATTAATCCAATAACCAATCCAATAAACCCAACGATTTACGTATTTCTCTTCTAAACCTCTTATAGATACGATGAA
This sequence comes from Mythimna albipuncta, assembly GCA_929112965.1. Classification (NCBI taxonomy): domain Eukaryota; kingdom Metazoa; phylum Arthropoda; class Insecta; order Lepidoptera; family Noctuidae; genus Mythimna; species Mythimna albipuncta. The sequence goes on from OV815969.1 coordinate 20,085,573, forward strand.
TGGATTCATAAATGGCATACGTTTTAATTAGAAGATTAATTTGTAATAAAGTTACAATTCATTAATAGCTATTATACTCACATTCAGTCCGGTTTCTTCAGATATTTGTGTTTTAGTAAAACCACTTTTATGCAGCCCAATGATAGTCGCCCTCACTTCAATACTAATATTAGCCTGCATTTTGCGAATATTACAATACTGTCAACCACACGTCACTAACCAACAACTACAACCAAACGACAGTTCATTTCGGTCAAGTTAAAACTCATGTCTACCTCGCAGAAATCTAATTCTTTATTTAGTTTTTTTGTGATCTACCTTTCTAACTCTAAGAAATGTGTGAACAAGTTAAAGAATAATTTAATATATGTAATGCAAATACATAACTTCCAATCGGGTAAGAACTTACAAAAAGTCAATAATTGCGTGGGATTTGAACTTGCGGCACACTGATTAGCGCTTCAATCTGTGTGCCTATACCACTGGGCCATCTTGACTTATGCTAAGTTGATGAAATTGTGAATTTCAATCATTTGTTGGCGAAACTTGAAAATAAAAGGTCGTAAGTCAAACTAAACGCCAAACGAATACGTTTTAAGAATTCCTATCGACTTTTGGAAGTGAGTGTACCTAATGTCATGCGGGCGAAGCCGCGGGCAAACGCTAGTGTAGTTATAAAGAGGGAATAAGGGAAAGGTATATTTTCGATATTTACAGACTATTTTATGAAGAACTTCTTATTTACGTTCTTGGATAAATACCCTATAAATAAAATTCTCAATATTTTAAAATTTATGCGGTGTTCGCTGAATGGTGCGAAATCACGTGCGGACGCCATGTTCGTTTTGGGTTTGAGTCATGTTAGGCATGGAGGGCCATCTCAGGAGAAACCATAGCCATCGCCGCAGTGCTCTATCGTTTTAGTCGTTCCTCTTCAAATCAGACGGTAATCGATAGATCGGAGAGTACAACAGTGCTATTTTCTAAGAAAACAGCCTTGAACACACCACTGGTCGCTATTATCCTACTAGCTGTGCCCGCGACTTCGTTCGCGTGGACTACAGGATTTAGAGCATAAAATAAATTACTCAAAGTAATGCGCCTGGTTGGGTTTGAACCTGCGACCTAGAACTCGTAAGTCGGGGCTGTTACCACTCGGCCACCACTGCTCTTATGCGAAGTATCTACGGATAAAATTCAGAAGTCAATTGAGAAACGAGTCAAGAGGATCATTGGTTGGGCGATGGCCCACTCGGCCACCACTTGCACTGCAGCCTTAGATTAATTTGATTCGCCTATTATCGACTGACATATTAATATTTTATCCTAGCAAATTGTTTCGGTGTCTACGTGATGTACGTGGCTTACACAGTACTCCTTATCTAAATGAAGCAGAAAAATACCGCAACTTGTTTGTTCACCAAGTAATCTTTAAAGAACTTTGAGTCCCTGATAAGAATTTCTTCGTGCAATTATGACTTTCTTTATCTGTATTAATTGGAAAGAAATAAAATGAGTCGGGAATTTAAATTTCGAAGATACGAGACTTGAAGTATTAATGGCGCAACCCATATCATCCATATAGGGTTTAAATTATGTACTGTATTGTTTAAGGCTTATAGTCCCTTGAACCAAGTGGCCGAAATTAAATGGACACAGCTCTTGTACCCGCCTAAGCAACAGTACACGTATCTGTGCATTTAATTGTGGCTAGCTGCGCCCTGATAGTGCGCAGCTGACCTTTAAATCTATTTTCTTTGCGAAATATTGATTTATTTACATAGGTTATTTCCACTTTGAAGAATATTTAACCACCAATTTTTATGTGTAAAAATGTTTCTAAAGATACAAGCAGTCTCGAAGGAGTAGGGAAAGTTTCGAAATTGCTGAATATTTTTTTTTGACAAAAGTATTCATACCACGAAAAAATCAAATGTTGATAATGTTTATGAACCTATAATAAACATAATATATTTTTCTCAAACCTATTAACCTGGCCGTTACCGAGGAGTAGGCTTCAGAATAACACTGTTTTATGGTACTTTTCGGGCGCTTGGGCCTTAAAAAGTGGTCTGAAAATCAGACCCACAAATAGATCCTTGAAGTTTTTTCTATTTCGCTTTTTTTTTTGTAGGTGGGAAAATCATCCAATGACATCTCCGCGCCATTGGGCGGAGCGGGAGATAGTGTCAGACTTTTACTGACTAAAAACCCACTCCTGTTACTTCGTTGCCTTTCGTAGCGGGGCCGAATCTTCATTTCAGAAGCAGACCCTTGGTCCCAGTAGGCTTCGATCATGCTGCCGGGCTCCCAAGGTTTGCTGACAACTCCTTGAGGCGCACGTGGATTTATCTTTCTTTAGTTTGGGAGTAACACCTCGCAAACTTCCAATCTCCGGGTAGCTCCAAAGTAAGTCTAATGGAAAAACTTTTTGTCCGACCGGTGAATTGAACCTATGCTCATCAGTCGCGCTTGCGATTGCAAGACGAAGGAGGCAGTTGATATAGATACGAACAAAATGACATTGTATTTTTTTTCTGGTGACTTAGAGTGTTTTTGAAAGGCGAGGCGCAAAAGCAAGTCATAAATTTCGGAAATGACGCAAAGCTTTGCTTAAAAAGTAAAATAAAACACAGTTATTTTCAGGGAAACTGGGTCATATACTGAGTCATTCCCAAACAGAAGCGGTATTTTTAGAGTAAATACCTCGAACATTATGAATGTGTTATAAGTAATTAAATTACCAGTCGCAAGCAATACAGAGCAGTCTATAGAGTTCATGGTTTAGATTGATTTTATTTAGTTTAAATTAGGCAGTCAAGGCTTTTTGTACTTTTTTAAGTCTCCAACCTGTCTATTATCTGTATTAGAAGATATTCCCAGGAGAACTAAGTTTGCCGACATAGTACGAAGAATTGTCAAACTTAATGGCAATGGGCAGGGCACATTGCTCGCAGAACAGATGGCCGTTAGGGCCGAAAGGTTCTGGAGTGGCGACTGCGTACCAAAAGACGCAGGCCTTTGGAAAGGCCGTTGGGAGGCCTCCTACAAAGTGGACTGATGACTTGATGAAGATTGCGGGAAACCGATGGATGCGAGACGAACAGGGACGTTCGATGTGGAGACAGAGGAGGCCTATGTCCAACAGTGGACGTATATCGGCTGAAATGATGACGGTTAATTAATTAATTAAGTTAGGGTAGAACAATAGTTAGAATTAGCTTCTGCCAGTGGCATCGCCCGTTTTAAGATAGGGTTCTCCATACCAACTTTAGACATCCTTTCCTCTTCTTAGGGGGTGAATTTTGGAAAACCCTCTCTTGGTGCTCGTCTACGTCATAAAAGGAAACCTTCATTACTTATCCCGTCATAGTCTAAGGGGCGCCACACACGGGTCACCAGTACTCTTAGCCAAGTTTCTAATCTGCAATAGTTAGCGCTTGTAGAAAGCTTCAAATGTACGGGAATGACGTCGTCTTAACGCTCAGTCACGTGGTCAGAACAAAAGAATTGGCGGCAAGGTCAACTCGAAGCGTTCGACGCAAGCGAACGGTTGTAACTTGGCTAGGCTGCCACTACCACTAAACCGCCACCGGCATATTTCCTGTAGGTTTCATACATTCTAAATTCGTCGCGCACGGCTGCCGCCGGAAGCCCCCACACGCTACGAAACGCCGCTGCTCACTTCTTGTGGCCCGCTCTGGCGTGCTATTTTCTAAGAAAACAGCCTTGAGAGCAGCGCTGGCCACAGCGACGAAATCCAAATAGGTTCATTGGATTAACAATCGAATAGACCTAGACATTAGATTGTTAATTCAATGTACTGCGCTATCGATTCGTCGCTGCGGCCAGCGCTGCGCTCTAGGCTGTTTTCTTAGAGAATAGCACCGCTGGCCATTAAACGCCGAGACAAGACACGCCACTGGCGCATTTAAACCTTCTTCGACAGAGTCCAATATACTACTGCGCACATGGGTTATGAAAAGTAGCAGCCATTGGCTACACAGAGCAGTGGTAACGGCCTCCACTTACAAGTTGTAGGTCGCGGGTTCAAACCCAGCCAGACGCATTACTTTGTGTAATTTATTTCATCACCACTGCCCTCAAAACGGTGAAGGAAAATGAGGAAACTGGCATGTTATAGAACCAAAAATTCGAAGACATGTGACATCCACCAATCCGCATTGGGCCTGCGTGGTGGATTATGGCCCATTCCCTCTCTTAGAGAGAGGGCCTGAGTCCCAAAAGTGGGAACATTATAAGGCCGACTATGCTATGCCTACACTATGCACTGGCTACAAATGGATTGTGACCGCTTTTAGCTTCACGTGGCAGCGATTGTGTCTGTGGCCCATGTGCTGCGACACTTAATCCTTGGGCCTTACCATGACGAGTTAAAACATCTCACTCCATTTGCTTCTAAAGCCTGCAATACACGTTGGCCGAACATTGCCGAGTGTAGACCAATACCGACATCTAGACAGTAAAGCCTTGTCTTGCTATCGCTCGGTGTCGCTTGCCTAGTTCGTTGAGTAAAGACAAGCGCCAACGTGTACAACTCGCAGCCGCTCGCAGTCGTTCGCGATCACTTGCCTCACTTCGGAGCGGTGTCGGTTTTACTGCACAAATCAAAGGCGCTCCTGTATACACCGCTAAATAATCGTTTTAATCCCGTGGAGGGTCGATCCAGTACATGAAACACTATCGATTTGTAAAGATAAAATTTAAAAAAAATAACTTTTTTTCAAAACTCGTATTAATTTACGCATGTACGAAATTAATTTCTTTAAGAAAACGTCAGCTGAGCGAGTTTAATGACCTGTAGGTAGTTTTTACGCAACGCCAAGTATTATCTACAGGTCATTGAACTCGCTCAGCTGACGTTTTCTTAAAGAAATTAATTTCGTACATGCGTAAATTAATACGAGTTTTGAAAAAAGGGTACCTTATTTTTTAATTTAACGGTTTTAATAAAACTATTAAAATTTAACGATGTGTGTGGGCGTCTCCTCAAAACTCGTCAATGTTGGCCATTTGCATTGGTTTCCTTCAAACTTGAAGACCGTCTAGACAGTAGCGCTTGCCTTGTGTCAATTAACCTGAATTTGCCTATGCTCGCATTGGCCTAAGCTCGGCCGACATGTAATGCAGGCTTAAATTAGATTCAAATTAAGAGTCATAGACAAAATAGTGAATGTAGGTAATGTCATTCGAATATTATTATGTTCAAATAAACAGTATTTATCAAGCAACATATATATACGCAGCTCCTTGCATAACGATAATAATAAATACTATACTAGGTATACTTGTCGCGTGATTGCATTCTGATCACGTGAACTACATATGCTGAACATTATTTTCAAAGTTCGTGAGTACCGTATCATCACGAATGCTTATCTTATGGACTCCGGGAGTGCGTACCACGCCTTTCTCGCAATCAATAGTCGCTTTCAATTGATGTGATATCGTATGTTTTATGGTGGTACGTCATTTTCATTTTTATTTCTTTCTTGGGTGGGAAATAATAATAATATATATATATACCCCACCCAGACCCAGCCCACCCGACCCAGTTCTCGATAATGGCGATATCACGTTGTACTGGGATCGGTCCATCATCACTGATTGGACTATTTTAGCCAATAAACCTGATATAGTGGTGATGGACCGAAGCGAGAGGCGTGCAATGATTGTAGACATATCCGTTCCGCATGACGAGAACCTCGTGAAAGCAGAGAAAGATAAACAAATCAAGTACCTATATTGACTTGGCTCGCGAGGTTGTCGACATGTGAGAAGTGGATTCAGCGATTATTGTACCGATAGTCGTCTCAGCCAATGGCTTTATAGCCAAGAGCCTCGACCAACACCTTAGGAGGCTCTCGTTAGGCGGCTGGATCAAGGGCTTGATTCAGAAAGCGGTACTTCTGAACGCGGCTCGTATAGTCAGGAGGTTCCTTTCTCTGGAGCCCTGACCGCCGGTAGCTTGGACCCTGTTCCCGATACCAGTGGGCAACTATTTTTTATATTTAAATGTTTTTTTTTTGTATTGAAATATTTAAAAATATCTTCTTCTTCTTCCTGCCCTTATCCCATATTACTTGGGGTCGGCGCAACACGTTTTCTTCTTCCATTCTGTCCTGTCACCCGTCAAACTATCACTAATTCCCTTTTCTTTCATATCACTTTTCACACAATCCATCCATCTTTTTTTCGGCCTTCCTCTCCCTCTCCATCCATCTACATGTATACTCAGAACTCTCTTAGTTATATGCGCTTCATCCCTCCTCTTCACATGACCATACCAAGACAACCGATTACCTTTCAACTTTTCAGTCACTGGCGCCACTTTCAAACTTCCTCTAATATACTCATTTCTCACTTTATCCATTCTCGTCACACCACACATCCATCTCAACATTCTCATCTCCACTACATGCAATCTTTTTTCATCCTTCTTTTTCACAGCCCAACATTCTGACCCATACAGTATGACAGGTCTTATGACGGACTTGTAAATTTTACCCTTCAACTTGAGGGGCATCCGTGGGTCACAAGTTGTTCCCGTGACCTGTCGCCATTTCATCCATCCTGCGTTGATCCGACGTGTTACGTCTCGGTCTACCTCACCATCCTCTTGGACGAGTGACCCGAGGTACCGAAAGTCGGAACAGATTGGTATGGGCGTTCCGGCGAGAGCTAAAAGCACAGGGTTGGAGAGACCGCCGAAATCGCAGAACAAGTACTCCGTTTTGGTTCTACTTACTTTCAGGCCAACACTTTCCAGTCTGTGCCACCACACCTCCAATCTGTTTTGAACCTCTAGGCCACTCTCGGCAACCAACACAATGTCGTCGGCAAACAGCATACACCAGGGAGCCTCTTCCTGAATGTCCGACGTAAGAGCGTCCATTATCATCAGGAAGAGGTAAGGGCTGAGAGCCGATCCCTGATGTAAGCCGACAGCCACATTGAAATTTCCAGTGGTGCCCACTGTGGACCGGACTTACGTACTACATCGACTGTACATCGCTCGGATCAACTGCACATACTTCCCAGGCACACCTTTTTCCTTAAGGGCCCACCACAGAACCTCTCGAGGTACTCGATCGTATGCCTTTTCGAGGTCAACGAATACCATGTGCAAGTTTTTATGCGCACCTCTGTATTTCTCGCACAACTGGCGTATAGCAAAAATGGCATCCGTCGTACCCCGACCAGGCATAAAACCGAATTGGTTCTGTGAAATTTCACTCTCTTCTCTCAGTCGCCTTTCAATAACTTTCTCCCAGGCTTTCATTGTATGTGACATTAGCTTTATTCCTCTATAATTGTTGCACTCAAGCACATCACCTTTGTTTTTAAAAATGGGCACCAAAGAACTGCTGCACCACTCATCAGGTATGGCTTCTTCCCGCAACAACTTATTGAAGAATAAAGCTAACCACGTCCATCCATCCACTCGCAATAACTTCCACACTTCAACGGGTATTCCATCTGGACCCATGGCTTTACCATTTTTCATTCCATTCACTGCTATTCTGACTTCATCCATACTAACTATTCTCACTAACCCTACATTCACTGGTTTACTTTCTAAAATTCCACTCCAATTATTTTCCTCATTCATCAGTCTTTCAAAATAGTCCTTCCACCTCCCTTTGATTTTTTCGTCATCCGACAGGACCACTCCAGCTTCATTCCTTACACATCTTACCTGACAAACATCCCTCGTCTTTCTCTCTCTTGTTTTAGCTAGCCGGTACAGCTCTTTTTGGCCTGCAGGACTGTCCAGTGTGTTGTACAGTTTGTCCTGGGCCATTGATTTTGCTAATGCCACGGCTTTCTTAGCTTTTTTCTTCAAAACTTCATACTCCCTCTTTTTTTCCGCTTTCAAACTACCGTTTTCCACTTCTACGTGCTGCCATTCCTTGAATTTTCTTTTCTTTTCTTTCAACACATTCTGAATTTCTATCGACCACCACCATGTATCCCTATCTATTGTGCCTTTTCCTCTCGTCTCTCCCAAAATATCTTTCGCTGCGTGCCTGATACACTCCGCCAACTCATTCCAGCTTTCATTTATACTTCGACCATTCATGTCTCCCATCTCTATCATTTTGTCTACCACTCGCTCTCTGAACTTGTTCGCACAATCATTCTTCTCTAGCATATGCCATTTTATTTTGGGGGGAGGACGCTCTTTGCTTTTGTTGCATTTTATTTTGACAACTAATTCCATTATCAGGAGTCGATGTTGTGAGACTAGGTCTTCTCCTGGTAGTACCTTGCAGTCTTTGACGTGCTTTATATTGTTGCGCCTAACTAAAAAGTAATCTATTTGCGTCTTGTGGTGGCCGCTTTTGTAAGTGATCAGGTGTTCCTCACTTTTTTTAAACCAAGTATTGGCTATTGCAAGGTCAAAGGCGGTAGCGGATTGCAACAACGTCTCCCCTTCATTATTTAGACTGCCAAAACCCCATCCTCCATGTACCCGTCCATAAATACCTTTCATTCTTCCCACATGTCCATTAAAATCACCTCCAACTATCAATTTCCTCATGTACAGGGATGGCCATTAAAGCAGTGTCAAAATCCTCCCAAAATTTCTCTTTCACCATTTCATCACATCCTACTTGTGGTGCATATACACTAACTACATTCAACATCACATTCTCTAACATAACTTTCACAACTATAAATCTATCATTAATCCTCTGTACTTCCATCACGCTTTCTTTCAGTTTACTATCAAGCACTATTCCTACTCCATTTCTTTTTCCATCACTTCCACAATAATAAAACTTATAACCCTCACCAATTTCCCTCGCTTTTGTTCCTCTCCATTTAGTCTCCTGCAGGCATGCTATATTTATCCGTCTTCTTTTCAGTACATCCGCTAACTCTCTCGCCCTTCCATTCATGGTCCCAACATTCCAACTTGCATACCTCAATCTCATTTCCCGGGCTAGCTTCTTACGTTGCCCCCGCCCGGAATGGTGCAACAACCCTGGTCCATTTCCCACAGGAGCCGGGTGCTGCCCCTGCGCGTCGCCTGTGGGGTACGCCCTAACCCTATCGCGCATTCTATCATTTATTCCAATCATGTTGCTAGGGATTTGGCAAATATTTTACAGTCGGCCGCCTGCCTGACACTAACCCTCCTTGGGAATGCTGTTGCTGGTGGTATAACCGCCACCACGCGGTGACCTCAGGTGCTTAACAGTGCGCACGGTCTCAAAATCTCCCTTAGTCGCCTCTTACGACACCCACGGGAAGAAATGGGATGAAATATTTAAAAATATAATTTATATTAATGTTTATGAATAAATGGAAATAATAATACACACGACGCCATCTAGTCTCGAACTAAGCACACCTTGTGCTATGAGGATTTGAGAACTGATAAACATACTTATATATTTTTAAATACAAACATATTATCTACACTAATATTATAAAGAGGGAAAATTTGTATTTTGAATGTGTGCGTGTTTGTAATGAATAAACTCAATAATAACTGTGCTGATTTTAAAAATTCTTTCACCATTGGAAAGCTACATTCACCCTGAGTAACATAGGCTATATTTATTGCCCGTGCAAAGCCGGGACGGGCCGCTAGTTATAGATAAATTACATCCAGACACAACAAATGATCGTGGTTATCAAACTTTTATCTGGAAATCAAACCCACGAGCTCCAGCATAGCAGTCGCAGTCGCTTACTAATAGACCAATAAGCCAATTAAAAAACTATTGGACAATTTTTTTTTATTGTTGATAGGTTCGCGCTTGACCGCTATCTCACCTGATGGAAAGCGACGATGCGGTCGACGATGGAATGCGCTTACCTAGAAGAAACCTATTTACTCTCGACTTAAAGACTCCCGGGTTGGATTTACTTGTACCTACAGTTCTGGGGAGCGAGAGGGAGTGTCAGACTTTTACTGGCTAAAACTCACCCATTTTCCTTCAGTTACCCTTTGCGTTCTAGTAGTGGTCTTTTTTACCAATCCCTAAGCCTTGCCAGGCATGGGCCATAGCAGGCCCCGTGCCCCCATTTGGTACGTCATTATCTTACAGAAGTTTTGATAACACTTCTTTACCTCCTTGGTACCTAGTACATACATAGAACTTTGATAAAAACCTTACCTGATTACCTACTTAATACCTATGTACAGTACAGTTCACGAATGATGGCGGGCGTGAAGTTAGCCTTTGCGAACTTTCGCGCATACCACACCCTTCTCGCACACGCACTTCGTCATTTGGTTTCTAAAACACGTTACTGCGCAGCCTTCTGCGCAAACTTCACGGCCGCCATCATTCGTGAATTGTACTATAAGTATTTTAATGCAACAACGAAAACCATCAGGTGAGATAGTGGTCAAACGCGAGCCATATCCCTTATAAAAAAAAAAACTGACGGTGAGATTATTTTTTATTGTGGTCAGGCTCGCGTGAGATAGTAGTCAGAATACCACTATCTCACCAACTGGAAAGCGATGATGTGATCGACGATGGAGCATGCTGGCATAAAAATAACCTTCCAGCGTAGCCTAGTTACAACCGTTTTTCTTACGTCGAACGCCTCGAGTTGGCCACGCCCCCGTTTTGTTTGTTCTGACCACGTGACTGAGCGTTGAGATGATGTCATTCCCGTACATTTGAAGTTTTCTACTAGCGTTAACGATTCATCATCACCATCAGCCTTTTTAATGTTCCCACTGCTGGGACTCAGGCCTCCTCACTAGAAGATGGAATGGACCGTAATACACCACGCAAGCCCAGTGCGGGTTGGTGAATGTCACATGTCTTCGAATTTTTGGTTCTAGGACATGCCGGTTGCCTCACGATGTTTCCCTTTACCGTTTTGAGAGCAATGGTGATGAAATAAATTACACAAAGTTAACGATAGCAGATTATCAACTTGGATAGGGGTACTGGTTATATGGCTATCATGATACATATACTCCGCTCTCTCACTCTCATAAGAAATTGCATTTCTTATTTATTTATTTATTTAACAATTCATGTACGCACTTAACTTATATAAGAAAAGAAGACAGAAACAGAAAAATAGGTACATAGGTGATGCTTATTTCTAAGGAAATCTCTTCCAGCATACCCGCGAAAGGAGAATTGGAAAAAATGAGAAGTAGACACCGTGTGTAAAAGTGAAAGCAATTAAAGTGTGCAATTCTGACATTTATTGATTTTTAAGTAATGACTTCTCCCGCTATAGGGTGGGGTGGGAGTGGGAGGGGGTGTCAGACTTTTACTAACTAAAAAATCTGACCCCCAACTTTTTTTATTAAAAAGTAGATACCTAATGCCACCGATTTAAAAAAAAAAAATACAAAAATTGCGAATTAAATAATTTCGGAAGTCTGTGTTTTCTGTTTTGTTATTTTGTTTCTTCGTTTTTGACACCGACTTTTGAAATTAAAGTTATTTTACATTATTTAGTTTTGTTTTCAAGTCAAACCTCTTCTTCAAAAGACGAATAGTGACCTTGCTCATATGAACTTTAGTCATCATGCAAATGACAAGTACCTTAAACGACCACCGCCAAATATAAAGTATCAATAAACTAATCAATAATAATCATTTGATCTTCATTAATGACGTTACCTACCCTTTCCTGGCAATAATTTATTTTTACAGCTCGTTTGTCTGTAGGGCTCAGTGACTGTGAGTTGGTTTTTTTTTTTATGGTGGGAAAAAAACATCCAATGACAACCCCCGCTCTTGGGCGGAGCGGAAGATAGTGCCAGACTCTTACTGACTAAAAGACCCACCCCGTTCCTTCAAGCCTTCATACCGGGGCTCGAGGTGTCTTTCGAAACTAACCCAGGCCCCAATAGGCTTCCCGGAGGACACGGTGGAGCACACAGTCGAGGTGTGCCCTGCTTGGGCGGAGCATCGCCGTGTCTTCGTGGGGGCGATCGGCGGCGGAGACCTCTCGCGCCGGGCCTTGGTTGAGGCCATGGTCCGGAGCGAGGAAGAGTGGTAGGCGGTCGCTGACTTCTGCGAAGCAGTAATGCTCGCAAAGGAGGAGGCCGAACGCATCAGGCAACGGCGTTATCGCCGCCGCCGTCGCCGGGATTCTGATCCCCATTTACAGCCAACGTAGACGCGGGCTTGCGGACAATAAGCAATGGGTAGCTTACTGTCCAGCCGTCCGGTAACTGTCCGGACCAAGCCCGAGTCGTCGACGGCGCGCACTGTTCCCGCGCGCCTCAAGGAGTTGTCAGCAACAGCAGGGACCCAGCCGGGTCGAAGCCTATTGGGGCATTTTTTTATGGTGGGAAAAATCATGCACTGGTGGGCTACGGTGGCCGGAAATCGGGATCAGAATCCCGGCGTCGGCAGCGAGAACGCCGTTGCCTGATGCGGTGATACACGCCGTTGTCGCAAGTTTGAATCTCGCTAAAAATAAATACTACCAATACTAGCAACTATAACAAAGATTAGCTTTTACCCGCGGCTTCTACCACGTACACAAAATATAATAACATATGTAACTCAGGAATAAAGCCACTTTCTATCGGTGAAAAAATTTTCGCACTCGGACCAGTACTTTCAGAGAATCTACAAACAAAAAAAAAAACTTTACCTCTTTATAATATTAGAGTAGATTTCTAGATTTAGATGACTTGCAAAAAGTAATTCCATTTACATATATTTCTATTTCAAATAAATGAGAGATCAGCACTATGGGCACGGAAAATTTTTGCGTGTAATGAAACAAAACAAACTGCGGCAGTTTCCTCTGAGGAAGTGGTGGAAGATGTCCTTACCATCATTCGCACTTCGTACTTCCCTCTCTCGAGGCTACGCCCCCATGGTCACGTAGCCTATCAGCGCGGCCCAGTTCGACAGATGCGTGAGTAGGTAAATAAATAAATATGTGTCACGGGCAGACCAGCAGGCGACGTCGTGACTCGAAGATCGAAGTCCAACTGACGGTGGTTAATTTTGTTTGGCCGATAGTTTATCCTGTCTAGACAGATAGTGACAGCCCTGTGATTGTCAACGTTTTTCTGCACAAATATTGTGAAGAGGTAAAGTTGTACAAACACTCAAGTTAAACAACTTTGCCTATTTTAATTTGCCATTTTGAATTGTCAAGAATTCGGCCAGGGGATTGGGCAGGACTTGTCCATGTCTTGGACATGCCCGACCATCATCAGCATCATCATAATTTCAGCCGATATAAGTCCTCTGCGGGACATAGGCCGACCCACGAGTGTCGCCACAATGAACGATCCTGTGCGTCTCGCATCCATCAGTTTCCCGCACCCTTCACCATGTCATCGGTCCACCTTGTGGGAAGCCTTCTAACGCTGCGTGTCCCGGTATGCATGCCCGACCAACTGTGGGCCCAAAATTGGTGCCCTGAAGATGGGGTGGCAAACTAGACCGATTTCGGTAGAATTATACTGAGGAAGCACCAGCCCGCAAAAGATGGAAGGCTTGGAGGAGGCCTTTGTCCGGTATGAGACAAAACCGATCAACAAAAAAAAAGTAAATGACTCTTATCTTAGTTTGATTTAGCTGATAGCATGTAGACGCCTTGCATTATTTTGTATGTGCTAACTTGATAACAGTATTGTTGCAAGTGCTTTGCATGCATTATATCGGTTGGGTAAATCGATTAAGATGCGCTTCTCCATTCGGAGCTGGACAGATCATCTAAGCATATAGTTGATAATACCTCCTCTATAATTCCGGAATCGTAAACTCGTATTCCCGCTGTCTCGTAATGAGATACGATATAACTTTGAGAATCGCTACCATCCGTACTATTCCAAATTAATTAAGTAGGTACATACTGATTAGGTGTCGGGGGAGTTTCCTCTACATCCGTTATCGTGTGTCCTCAAAGACCAATCTGCTTCGAATTTGAACGACTGCAGTTATTTACTTTGAATATTCCTTAAGAAAACTTCCGTGTGGAGTTACAACGAATTGACATTATTCATACAGATATCGTCGAATCGAACATATTGGAACAATATTTGTGTACCGCGGTATCAGTTCTGGTAACTCCTTTGCGTGATATTGCTTTGTTGACCCTGCAATGACACGGATCTGGCAATGTTGGGTTGTGTCACGGATTTGTTGTGTTTTATATCCTGTTTTGTATGTTGGTCAAGCTAAAAGAATATGTAGCAGAACCACATAATAATATGAAAAATCGGAACTATTACTTGAAGTCCTCTTAACCTTTTTTCGTTCTTCTGTTCTGGTATTTACCATAGTATTTATTAGTTTGTAATGTTAGCACATATCTGTATTTCATTATTATGAGCGGCATAATTTAATATCTAATATTAATTCTTTATTTCAGGCTACTATGGCTCATAAACACTTACATAAAATAATCTTAAAAATAATAAACTAATACACAAGAATAACATCTACTTATTAATTAAACTATTGAACCACCTACTACCTACTTCATTGTATTTAAAATGTCTATTATTTATTGCGCACACCACCACAGAGTCGTCAAATGACTCTTGACTTAGCTCTTGACTTAGCTCATCAGGAAACACAGACTCTAGCAGGGAATTCCACTCCTTAGCTGTACGCACAGTGAATGTGTTCCCAATCGGTTTCTGCGTATGGGTTGGAACACAGTTTCGTATGACAGTGATGGGAAGGAGTGCTTCGGTGTCTAAGTCTCGTATTACAAAACGTCATTTAAAACTCAAGTGGTACTTAAAACTAGTGTCAACCATTAATATGGCTTGAATCTAGTTTTAAGTAACGCTTGAGTTTTAAGTGACGTTCTTTAATACGGGCCTAAGTCTATATATATATACCCTACTTAGTTTGGTTAAGTATAAATACTTAATTAAATAAGTTTTTTTTTATGTACATAAGGGAAATAAGTTTCTCATGCTTATTTAATATATATAAAAGGAGAAACTGATTGACATATCGACGCACAGTCGAAACTACTGGGACTTTAAATAGGAGCGTGAAATTTTGCACAAGGTGACCTTTTATGACTCAGGCGAGCACTAAGAGATTAAATTATTCAAAATTCACCGGAACTCGAGCCCCGGTATGAAGGCTAGAAGGAACAAGGCGGGCCTGACACTATCTCCCGCTCCGCCCAATAAAGGGGGTTGTTATTGGATGATTTTTCCCCCCATAAAAAAGAAAACGAACGGGAAGAAACGGAGGTCCAAAGTTTATATTGAGAAACCTATTTTCACGTTTTTGAATCCAAATCTTATAGTTATAAATCCAAATTAATCAATGTACATAATAAGTCTCGAAAAACGCAGATATTTCTAATTGGGCATCTCTGTCCGGGGTGTAATTAATGTCATTGAACTATCTACGTGTCTGTACTAATAAGAACCTATATAACAATGTGTAATCCTAAAATAAAGAGAGTATTGTTCGAGCACCGATATCATTTGTCTCCCAAAACGTTTGTCCTTACAGGGGCAAATTGCAGAAATCCTGCCTTTTGCAACGAGTCATTACTGAAAGATCTGCCCTTTTCACACTGTCCACAGTTAGTACCTAATCCAACCAGGGAGTTCCGCGATAGTTAGCAGCCAATTAAATTAGCGAAGGCAATCCTTTGTCAGACCATTCATCAGCTTTTTGATATCTTAAACTGAGGAAGCTTATGATCAATAGGACTAGCGAAACATTTGTCATGGTACCCGTTAGGGATGCAACGGAAGTGGTTATAGCAGAACCGAATTGAGAATCGGAGTTTGTAAATTTTGTTTGTCCGAATTGGAATCGAAATCACAGAGGTGGAGGCGGAAGCGTAAAAAAAACACTTTTAAAATTACTTAGTAAAAAAATCGAATATGTACCGAATTCACATCATTTCAAATACGAACGAAAACAAGTGATAGAGTTATCGATCGATGAGAGGGATGTTCGCTCTGTGGCAAGTTGTTTGTACCTCTGATATAAGTCCGATTAAAATTATCTGAATCGAAAGTGCAAAATCATCGGAAATGCCGAACTTGCTGAATCGGAATCGACCCTCTGTAACATCTCTGGTATCCACTTAAACCAAACTACGAACTATGACTATATTAGCTTTAGAGAAAGTACAAAAAGCATTCCTTAGGTTCCTTTACAAGCACTTGTACGGGTTCTATCCCTATTTGTATCCCACTAAATTCTTGTTGGGTTGCTTAAACTTCAACTCCCTGGAAGTAAGACGGTCGCGCGATCAGATGACAGTTGTATTTAAAATTCTTAGGGGTATTATTGATGATCCCGACCTGCACAATGAAATATTCAATCTGTTCGTCCCAGACAATTACTGCCGTGGCAGAAAACATCGCTTACTGGCTGTTCCAACTTTCCGTACTATTGCACATTCCAAGTCGCCTATTCCGCGGAGAGTAGCCGCCATTAACGCTCTCCTGAACTCAAACACAGGTCTTGATGTGTTTACAGATGAATGGAAGATGATAATGTTAGAATTTTTTAATTTTTGTGAGATGAATGCATGACTGAGTTAAAGATTTAGGTATAAGTTTTAATAGTGTAATTGGCTTCGGCCGTTCTATTTAATTAAATAAATAAATGACCTTCTTAGATCACTCAACATGCTACTAAAGGTCGCAGCGTAACCACTGAACATAATAACGCTGTTGAGGTAGGTAATGGTTACCAAGTAGATAACTATTGGACAATCTTTGCCAGTATCGTAGTTAGGCGGGCAATGTGGCCTTTTGCCATCCAAAGCCCCGCTTGTGCGAGGGCTCTTAATGAACTAGGATTTTTTTTTTAATTGATAGACCGCTATTTCACCTGACGGTAAGCAACGATGTTATCGAACTCTGGAATGCGACAGACTCTCTCTCTCGTTTTCGAATTTATGAAAGAAAAAAAGCCTCACTTATGTGCTTTAGCCCACGTTTAAATTAATCCACGCTACGCCACTAATCTATATAAATTGACTAGACTTGTGACATTTAGGTTCTATAGTATAGTCTGTCTAAAAAGTCAAACGACTTGGGAATTTTGTTATTTAATCATTTAAAAATACTTATATTCGATACTTTTTATAAGGTAGTACATTACATTCGATACTTTTTATAGGGTAGTAAACTATGATCAAGATCTCTTAATCAACCTTGATTTATTGAAACAGTGTTGACTACATCAGATTTCATTTTGCCTTAGTAATTACCAAGTAGTTTTACTTTTTAGACAGACTATACCTACTTAATTTGCAATGTTTATGTGTGTAGGTGGACCTCGAAAGGGACAAAGGACTTGAAGATAAAATGACATGTTGTAATGTCTGACTATCATTAAAGTTAAAATTTTCCACCGGGGTCGTCGCTATCTGGCGCCATTGTTAGACCTTCAATGTTCGTTACTATTGAAAGTTTGTGTTTAAAAAATATGTAAATCTATAGAAAAATATCGAATTTATGATCCAGTCTTTAATCTTACTCAGCCATGAACAAAAGAACTGAAACTGAGAAATCGTTTAATAATTGCATACAAAAAGAGCTTATTGTCCTTTATTCGTCTGTAAAGATTTGTAAAAGTAATGGGTTTATTTTTGTATAATTTTTGTAAACAATGTCGGTTATTAACCTCTCTAGAACATAAAATCAATTCAGTGAATCTAATCTCATCAATCTACTATGAATAAAATTATCCAAATGGCTAAGCCCGTTGTTCTGAGAGGTTAGACATCTAGAGGCCCTACCACGAGCTGTTAACGTGATCCAATTTACCACCTAAACTGAATTATTAAAGGGATGGATCTATGTAAGTAATGTAAGCATGAATATAGGTCCTTTCTTATAATTTTGACACGCCATGATAAGCCGATAGGCTACCTGAATGTTAGAGTGGTTAGGGTTTACCGATGTTATATCACAACAAATCTTAGAAGTACCGTTTGACGTTTCATACTTTACTATAAAAATAGGTGTAACTCACACTATTTCTATTATCTTTTCAGTAAAACCATTGAAAGAAAGAAAGAAAAATATTTATTTTGGCGCAAAAAACATTGTAGACAGTAAAAACTGAAGACAAACACAAAAAAATTGTGAAGTATTGAATTATGAAGTATTTTTATATTATCCCAACATATACCATTTTTAATCAACAAAATAAAATTAAAATGTACTACGTGTAGAATTGTCAAACGATACACTTCAAAGATTTGCCAGGCTACCTACAACGATATCATTTGTGCGTGAAATCGCAATATTTGTTTTATTATTGTCCTAATATTATTCTCCGAAACTACTGATAAAATAAAATACCAAAACAGTAAACGGCCTTCTATTTTTTATGTTTAGGTAATCCAAACCCGCTACAATATTAGTAACATTATAAAAAGATTGTGATAAAATAAAAAAAAGGCGTAGTGTCCACGGTCCAAGGTTCCTGCGCAGACGCATCGCAGACGTTGATTAGACTTTATCACTACTTATAAGCATGTTACGAACGCTATCTGTTTGCTTTGTAGCTGCTGAACAATTATTAAAATAGGATTACTTGAGGAAGGAGGATTTTTATGCAAAGTATAAGAATAAAGCATGACCAAACTTTTAATGTTCCCACTGCTGGGACTGGGACTGGGACTCAGGCCTCCTCTAGGTGAGGGAATGGGTCATTATCCACCACGCGGGCCCAGTGAGGGTTGGTGAAAGTCACATGTCTTCGAATTTTTGGTTATAGGACATGCCGGTTTCTTCACGATGTTTTCTTTCACCATTTTGAGAGCATTGGTGATGAACTAAATTACACAAAGTAGCGCCTGGCTGGGCTTGAATCCGCGACATAGAACTCGTAAGTCGGGGCCGTTACCACTCGGCCACCACTGCTCTTATGCGAAGTATCTGCGGATTAAACTCAGAAGTTAATTGAGAATCGAGTCAAATGGATCATCGGTAATGATGCATTCGTCGAGTAAAAATTTCAATATCTTCATCATGGACGAGTTGCTGTATAGCCTGACGGTTTTCTATCGGTTACATTTCGAGCAGTATGCATTGGAATATGCCTAACCGGTTCTATCATCAGACCACTAGCCGTACGACGATGCAAGACTAGTACGTAGTGGACATCCTACTCATACACACAAAACGTTTTAAAAATACATTCATTGTGCGTACAGCTAAGGAATGAAATTCTACGTGTTTTCTATGTTTTAAAATCTAGGGATTTTTTTAAGCCGAGAGTGAATGTGGTACTTCTAGGCAAGCCTTTAATATCCGACCACATCATCTGGTGAAATGTGAACTTTTGATCTAATTCAATTAGTCCGTTACGTCCCACTGTTGGGCAATGACCTTCCTGTCCTCTTTTGCTCTATTTAAATCGTACAGGCATAATCGCCTACGAGTTGGTTTCGACTCCTCGTACGTCTTCAAAAGGTCCTGCCGGCACCTGATGGTTCCGAGAAATATTTTTTTTTAAATTATTTTGGATGGACTCGCGTTTGACCACTATCTCACTTGATGGGAAGGGATGATGTGGCCGACAATGGAACTCGCTTGCCTAGAAACAATCTTATAAGATAGAACTAAGGTATGTAATAAAAATCAGACACAAATCCAAATCAGGGATGGTATTGGCAATTGAAGGTACACAGTGGGTTTATAGTCAGTAAAAGTCTGCCACCCACGCTCCACCCTGAGCGGGAGGAATTATCTGATGACTTCTGACCTTAAAAAATTCGAATGGTTTTGAGTAATTCCTGGTTTAAAAGCTCAATAACTTATTGCAGGACCTGAGCATGCAACTCAGAATCTGAGGCTCGACTTACTTGTAACTACTAAAGCAACTAGGCAGCTACGAGCACGTTCTTTTTCTCAGTCGTGACCTCTTGACAGAGTGGTCGTGATTGGTCATGTCTCGGTCGACTCTTGCGCCACCGCCTCTCTCGTGATGCGACGTTATGCAGCTCATGTTTGGTATCATATCAATTAGTGGACAGCTATTCTTATTCGAAATGTATTTGCAGGTATCCCTTCGTATCGATTCTATTTATTTCATCAAGCAGAAGACGCTGAGCCGAGTGTTGTTACTTCTTGAACTATTCATAACAAAAACATTTGCACTTAGTTTTCGATACGGAGACGGATGCCCTTGCTTATATTACTATCTCTATAATTATAGCCCATAATTTTATAATAGGTCAGACTTTGATATTAGATAAGATACTGAAGAAAACTAATGGCGACTTATTTTGTGATAATTTTAAAACTGGAAATCGATCGATCTGCCAAAGTTATACTCCTTGATTCCTTGCAATGGAGAATTTTGACAGCTAGGCCTATTGGTCTAGTGGTTAGTTGCCCTGACTGCTATGCCGGAGGTCGTAGGTTCGATCCCCACCCAGGACAAATGTTTATGTGATGAGCATGATCATTTCTTCTGTGTCTGGGTGTAATTTATCAATAATATGTACCTATATATAAGTATGTTTATCAGTTGTCTAGTACTCATAACACAAGCTCTGCTTAGCTTGGGACTAGACGACGTTGTGAAATATTAAAAAAATAAAATAATTAACTTACATTCATCATCATCATTATTCAACGTTCATCAGAAGGTTTAAAGTGACCCACAGGGCAATGGAAAGGGCTTACTTGTAGTTTCCTTGCGTGATCGCATAAAGAATGAAGATATCCGCAAATGAATCAAAGACTTGGGTCCCAGCAGTGGGAACATCATAAGGTTGATTATGCTATGCTTATGCCAGGCATAAATGTGTCATCACTAATTTCTAAACTCTGAGTTGCAACAGAAAAAATTCTAATGGAAAAACGTACTGCCTACCCAGCAGGAACTAGGTCAACGATAGCTTATTAATTACTTAACATTAACGATGTATAAAGTCCAAAGTAACAGATGGGAAAAACCCAGTCTAATTAGCTATTTGGTACCAGTATCAGCAGAAGAAAACGTGTTGCTTCGACCCAGAGTTATCGTCAAAATCTGGGTTGCCGTATGATGAAATTAAAACTTTAAATTGCCATATTTGAGAATAAAAAAGTCACATCTGTTGTATTTTTATCTACACAATATTAAAAGAGGTAGTTTTTTTTTTTGTAGTAGGTAATTTCAGAAAGTACTGGTCCGATTATTAAAACTTTTTCACCGATTGAAAGCTGCTTTATTCCTGAGTGACATATTTTATGTAGGTACACGGGCGAAGCTGCAGGCAAAAGCTAGTATCTAATATATAAAATTTTCGTGTCACAGTGTTTAATAACAAAACTCCTCCGAAACGATTCTTAAGAAATTTTGTGTGTTTATTCAGTAGGTCTGTGAATAGGACGTTAATTATTTTTAACCCTCCATTTTTTTCTTTGTTAATTTATATGGCAGAACAATGTTTGCCTAGTCACCTAGCCTAAATAATTATATATAAAAGGAGAAACTAACTGACATATTAACGCACAGCGGAAAAAAATTGCACACGGTTTGTTTTAGGAGAGGACGGACTTAAGAGAGGATTTACCAAAACTCACCCTGCGACGGGTCCAAAGATTTTATGGGAAAGCCTACTTTCACGCGGGCGAAGCCGCTGACTGAAGCTAGTCTTCAATATAATAACAAAACACCGATGCAAAACAATCAGAAGGTATGCGGATACGCAGCAGACCAACTAATCTTGGTCCAAGGATTTTGTTCTTGCATGTCTGTTGCATGTTTGTAAGTCATACAAGTACACGGGGAGACTATACAACATGTCCAGGAATACCTTTACTTGGGTCAAGTAGTCTCTTTCCAGGCGAGGCAAGACAAAGAGATCGCAAGACGGACTGAAAACGCCTGGAGGAGCTACTGGTCCATGAAAGACCTATTCAAGGGTGAATTGCCCATGGCACTAAAGCAAAAACTCATGGACATGTGTATTCTCCCCGTCCTAACCTATGGTGCACAAACTTGGTCTTTGACTAACATCCAAAAGTCCAAACTTAAGGTTTGCCAACGAGCAATGGAGCGCAGTATACTAGGTGTTAAATTAACGGATCGAGTTCGAAACACTATACTGCACTCCAAAACCAAAATAGTCGATGTGGCTCAAAAGGCTGCCAAACTGAAGTGGGACTGGGCAGGACACGTCTGCCGCATGCCCGACAAACTGTGGGCCAAAGTAGCACAAAGTTGGTGCCCTGAAACAGTGCGTCGGGGTCGCGGTAGACCACGAAGGAGATGGCGCGATGAACTTGACAGATTCCACCAGAACTGGCAAGAAGAAGCACGGGCGCGCGAAAAATGGAAGGAGTGGAGGGAGGCCTTTGCCCAGGAGTGGGACAGAACAGGCTAACAAATAAACAAATAAAATAAATAATGTCTGTTCTAATATTACGAGTATACATGTTTGCGTAACGTGGTTCACTCCAGTGTTACGTGATATTAAGCGATAGTTATCTATCTACTTGATCTGTCCTGTACCTATTGTCGATAAGATAGCCGAATAAATTAATTAGTACTATCGATGATTGGTACTTTACAGGAGTTATCGTGGCTTTTAATGTTTATACAAAATATTGTTGGCCTCGGTAAATGACCTCGTGTATATTTTTAACATTCCTCTTACTCATTTTTTCATCATCTTTCTGTCCTTGTTTACACAGGTACTTGAAACTTTGCTTAAATAGTAACCTAAGTATTTACTTATTTTCAGTATAAGTTTTTTTAAACTACCCCTATAAAACAATTTAGGGTGTTGTAAAGGCAAAAGTCCAAGAGTGTTAAAGGTTGTATGGGAGAATTCATCCTTGGGTCAATAATCTTGTATAAATATTCTATAATAATTGGCTCATATTCTAATCAAAATGGATATTAGAAAGAAAGAAAGAAGATTGCGTTTAGTGGCATTACAAAAACGGAAACACTTTAAAATTAAACAAAAAGTACGCTGAGTAATGTCAAAAGGGCCTCAGCTCAGCAAATAATGCCAAAGAAAGTTAAACAAATAAAAAAAAAGTTAACAATAAAACAATAAAAACGTACAAAAATTATAAAATTAAAAATGTTTAAAAATTGATAAAAAGCCTAAAATTAAAAAATATGTAAAAATTGATAACACCGCTAAAATCGATACAGGTAGGTATTTTTTTTTTTTAATATTGATAGGCCCGCATTTGACCACTATCTCACCTAATGGTAAGTGGTAAATAGTTGACAAAAATAATAAAATATAAAATGTTGCATTTCAAATGGCTGACATATCGGCTCGAACATCTTGGAATGCAATTTGATGGTTCAATAAAAATAACTTTAATTTTGATTTGAAAGCCGAGCAACTCTTAATTGAATTTTATAGGAGGTGGGATATTGTTCCAACATTTGGAAGATGTGTAGCGAAAACTGCCTCTAAAAGCCGCTGACTTATGCTGGGGAGTAGAAAGCTTTTCAGAGCATTTTCGTCCTTCACCAACTGTTCGTTGTCCTTGTGTCTACGGGTCCATGACTGTCTAGTTTTCATTTATAAAATGTTGTGCTCATTTAAAAATGGTGTTACATGTCCCCTTAAAGGAACGTTAAAAGAGAAGTGTGCACAGGTATTTAGAAGTCATTGGATATTTCATTCGGTATTAGAAAGAAGCCGTTAACTATATATCCGTCACTCCTCTGTATCTTTATAATTCGAAAAATTTTGATAAAACCCGAGATTACCAGCAAGACTTGCAATTCCTCGCTAATTTACATAAAATCTTAAGTTTGTCTTAAAAAGTCACGTTTTTATGAAAACGAAGTTTCGTGTCCATTACCAGATTACATGCTTCGTAGATCCGAACGGTAGGTTGATCCATAATTGTGTGTGTGTGATCACCGGCGTGTGAGCGATTACCGGCACAGGGACAAACCTATTAAAGACTGTCCATTATTCGTTCTTAAAACTACTCTCAAGAGGTATTTAAGTTTTTTCGAATACATTCTCAAGAATGAAGTCGCTAGGGTGAACCTAGGTGGTCTTTAAGTCAAGAGTGAATATACGTAGCTTCTGGGCAGGCGTGCTCCATTGTCGGACACATCATCGCTTACCAACAAGTGAGAAAGTGGTCAAACGCAAGCTTATACGTAATAATAAAAAACAAAGTGCTAGTGCAAACATATTAACAACGAGCTTTTGTCAGTAGCTTCACCCGCATTCATAAAATGTAGCCTATGTCACTGAGGAATAAAGCAGCTTTCTATTGGTGAAAAAATTTAGGCAATCGGACCAGTACTTTCAGAGATTTCCTCCTACAAACTAAAAACATAAAAACAAACTTTACCCCATCATTATATTAGTGTAGTTGTAATGTATGTGTTTCGTTCTATAGATTCTGTTCAGTTTATCCGTGCTGTCCTATGTAGTTTGAACTAGTAACATCTAGAAAAAGTATCTGTGAGGGCCCAGACGGGTCGTCACAGGTCGCCGGTGATTTTCCTGCGGAGTGCATTACACCCAGACGTCCAATGT
Source organism: Mythimna albipuncta (assembly GCA_929112965.1). Classification (NCBI taxonomy): domain Eukaryota; kingdom Metazoa; phylum Arthropoda; class Insecta; order Lepidoptera; family Noctuidae; genus Mythimna; species Mythimna albipuncta. The sequence goes on from OV815969.1 coordinate 20,110,032, forward strand.
GCGGCTCGTCCAGACGACGCGACCCACTTGCCGTTACATAAACATAAAGTAAAGATAATTATAAACAAATTCAAGGATATCTCCGTGTTGGACTCACGTGATGACTCCTTCGTTGATAATATGAGGATAATTAATTGGAAAATGGGTTAATTAGAAAGTGGTTTATATGAAGGCAAAGTGATATAGGTGTAACAGAAAATAATTAGTCTTATAATGTTCCCACTGCTAGAAATCAGGGGCCCCAGACTGCTATTTTTATAAATTCGTCATTCCAACACGATCACATTGTCATTTTGCTAAAAGTTTGTTATCTGCTAATTCATAATAATCGATCATTGATCAGTCAGTGGTATCGTAGTTGTGGTAGAATGATAATATCGAGCATATTAAAATCAATAACTGCACAATAACGTTTTAATGGTAGAATGCTGATCAAATAAACTGTCAAAGTTTTAGCAGATTACCGATTACCGCATAGGTCAAATATTCATTTTTCAATATGTACGAGATTACTATTCTATGCCACTTCTTTTAATGGAGTGTCAGTGGTTGACCATTGGAAAGTCATAATGACGCCATTATATTAGTAGATTACCAAACAAATCGACAATTATGACATCAATGTTAGACCATTCTGACACTATTGTAATAGCAGACTTGAGGCCCAGGCCTCTCAGAGAGAGGGAATGGGCCGTAATTCACCAGCAGGCCCAGTGCAGTTTAGTGTGTCACATGTCTTCGACTTTTTTGGTTCGCCGTTTTGAGAGCAGTTCCGATGAAGTAAATTACACAAAGTAATGCGCCTGCCGTTCATTGTGCCGACACTTGGGGGAGGCCTATGTCCAACAGTGGACGTATATCAGCTGAAATGATGATGATGAATGCGCCTGGCTGGGTTTGAACCTACCACTCGTAAGTGAGGGGACCGTTACCATTGGTCCATCATTGCTCTGTAACAGAACATAAAGACACATTTGTACTGCAAGAAACCTATTAACCTTGTGAAAAATGCCCTAAACACGCACGTACAAAATACCTAACACTTACGTCACGTACGCACGTACACCATGGTGGTGTAGACCTAAGCTACGAAACTAGACATCATACAGACACCAGAGTCGCTATACACCATATTGGTTGCGCAACCAAACGGGCACAAATAGATAGATTGCAAATAGATCCATAAACGACGGAGTTCATATCTGTAACACATAAAAAATAATAATAATAACTGAATTGATAACCTCCTATTTGTGTGAAGTGGGTTAAATTAGCGGGATATTTGACAGACACACGACAACTTGTAAAAACAATTAATTACACTGCAGAGAGCAGCTTTAAGGTTGACGACTGTTTCAACTTTAAATAGATCGAATCAAAGGATCCGACCTCATACAAAAATCTGTCACATGGTGGAGTCGCCAAGGTTTATTCTCACTTATTCTTCACCTCAAAGTTTTTAGTTACGACCATTATATATATCACAATGTAACGAAACCATAGCGCGATCTAATTCGATCTCAACGCCATCTATCGAGCTAAGAGATAACTCTGACATCTGAAAAATATGAAACCTTTTTTTGTTTACTATATTTATTTTTAACCGATTTCGTAAAAAGAGGACATTCTCAAGTTGACTGATTTTTTTTTTGGATCTTTTTCTGCGATATCTCCCTTAAACCGATTTTCATGATTTTTGTTTATTTGGAAGAGTTTTGGCACCGGATTCGTGCAGATGAAACACTATTCCTTCTCGCTCCGGATCATGGCCTGTACCAAGGCTCGGCGCGAGAGACCCCACCAGGACACGGCGATGCTCTGCCTAGGCGGGGCACACCTCTACCATATGCTCCACCGTGTCTCCCGGGCGGTCCACACAATGGGGGCCCCATTGTTTCTTTCCCAGGCGTTTCTTCCACAAGAATCAGAGGCAAGAACTTCCCGAACTGACCATGTCCAATGAGGACCTGGTTACGATACCATGGTAAATACCTACTCAGTGACAAGATGATAGTATTATAATGTCGCTGTCTACTACTTCTTCTTCTCCGATTCTTCTTCTTCGATGGCTAAGCTAGTTAAATTCCTTGCCTGGCCCAGTATTCGGCCACGGCAATGCCATCCACTGATGCAGAATGGAAGGTGGGACATGGTCTGACATGTCTACTATTGGCACGCTAGCCTTAATGCGAGGTTGTGCTAATTTAGAACTGTATAAACCGCTGAAATACCACAAAATAAAAGAATACCATCACCATGAAAAAATTGGCCATATGACCAACCGCTAGGTAAAAATTTAAACATGATAAAAATTAGTTGGGTTGAAAAATAAACACGAACCTGATCCTAACTTACGATTTCAAACATGTATATCTACGTGATTACGTCAAGGAAATATTTGAAAGTAACATAAAATAATAAATAATTTTTCTTCTGGCAAAAACAAAAATCTTAAAAAAAAAATTATTCCTATAGAAATACTTAAAAAAATAGATATACTGACTCTGCCTTCACTTTATATCTTAAAAAAGTATTTTTGAAATTAAAAGCGATTTACATAATACAATTATGCTTACTAAACATGCAATATTAGTACCCAAATGGAGACTAGCTAACACCAGTTACTATTTTTTTAAATAAAAATAAAATCGCTGTTACGGGGTTGCGATGTCGACATAGACCCGGGCAGGTACCTATTAATATGACTACAACCAGCCCTTAAATGCACCTCCGTGGTCGAAACGCTCGTCTGTAATCTACGTCGTCTCTCAAACCACAAGATAAATGACCCAATAATGATTGAAATAATATCATAATTAATGCCAATCGCGACCTTTTCACACGGCGATATAATTATCGAATGAAGATGCTTAATTAACACACAGACATTAATTTTAATTTGATAAAAATGTTTTTTTACTGTCCAAAGGTATGCGGAAGCATGCACCGGTAACGTGACATGCATTGATACATCACATGTAGAGATGTGCCGTTGCCGGCAATATTGCTCGAAGTGGGATAATTGCTGGCAATATTGCCACCAATACTCACACTTCGTGCAATTTTGCCGCCAATATTCATACTTCGGGCAATATTGCCGCCAATATTCATACTTCCTTTGCTGATAGCGAGTCATGTGTAGCACGCCGTCCGGTCGTCCGGTAACCATCCGGACCAAGCCAAAGTCGTTGACGGCGCGTAGTCAAGAAGATGTCAGCAAATCCTAAGGTCCTTTTTTTTTTTTTTTTTTTTTATGGTGGGAAAAATCATGCATTGACATCCCCCGCCCTTGGGCGGAGCGGGAGATAGTGTCAGACTCTTACTGACTAAAAGACCCACTCCGTTCCTTCTAGCCTTCATACCGGGGCTCGAGCGCCCTTTCGGATAACCCTGGCCCCAGTAGGCTTCGACCCGGCTGGGTCCCTGCTGTTGCTGACAACTCCTTGAGGCGCGCGGGAACAGTGCGCGCCGTCGACGACTTGGGCTTGGTCCGGACAGTTACCGGACGGCCGGACAGCGAGCTACCCATTGCTCACTGTCCGCAAGCCCGCGTCTACGTTGGCCGGAAATCGGGATCAGAATCCCGGCGACGGCGGCGGCGGCGATAACGCCGTTGCCTGATGCGTTCGGCCTCCTCCTTTGCAAGCATTACTGCTTCGCAGAAGTCGGCGACCGCCTGCCACACCTCCTCGCTCCGGACCATGGCCTCAACCAAGGCCCGGCGCGAGAGGTCTCCGCCGCCGATCGCCCCCACGAGGGCACGGCGATGCTCCGCCCAAGCAGGGCACACCTCGACTGTGTGCTCCACCGTGTCCTCCGGGCGTTCCGCACAATGGCGGGCGTCACTTCCGCATGAATCCGGTGCAGGAAACTCCCGAACGAACCATGTCCGGTGAGGACCTGCGTCATGCGGAAGGTAAGGACGCCGTGAGGCCTTTCCAGCCACGCCTCAAAGAGGGGACTTACCGCCATGATTGTGGCGTGCCCAAAATCCTAAGGTCCTAACTTTACTAACCAATCCTACTCTGGAACGCAAGGCAAAGCAGAAACATAGGAGTTTTAGTCAGTTATAAAAGTCCCATGACAGTCATGGTATGATTTGAACCTAAAAAAAATCATCATCATCATCATTTCAGCCGATACACGTCCACTGTTAGACATAGGCCTCCCCCAAGCGTCGCCACATCGAACGAAAAAAAATGCCTAATTATTATTATTATTTAAAAAATGGGAAGCGAAATGCGGAAATCGAGTAAAAACTGCGGACTATGCATGGGGATGGGAGTAACTTGGTTATTAAGTACAGTATCGTGTGCCTCAAGTTTTTTTCTTTTTTTTTTTAATTGATACAAACTAGTGCTTGACCGCGATCCCACCTGATGTGGGCGCAACTGGTCGCGCCGCCATGGTGTCCCTATATTATACAGATCTAAGCTACGCTACCAAACTAGACATCATACAGACACCAGAGTCGCTATACACCAAATTGGTTGCGCAACCAAACGGGCACAAGGTGAGTAAATTTCTATAGAGCTGTATTCATTTTGTTGATAGTGGCGACTGGTCGCGCCGCCATGGTGTCTCGGTGAAATATAGCTTTTACAGTTTTGTACCATCTTATCGACAACTTCGTTCCAGCAACGAAGTTTACACTACATACACACGATCTTAGCACTTTCTAATTGCTAGAAAAACACGAGTGTTACACCATTAGAATAGCTAACAAAGGGTTCGGTTTAAGCTACGTATGGTGATTCAACACCGTAGCGCTACGCCGTAGCTTCGTAGCACCGTAGGCCAACCTTTTTAAAAAAAGACTAGATTCCACCCACGCCTTCACTCTTCGCTCTTGTGAAATTACTTCCCATCTTTTAAAATCAACTGCTTTTTTCCTTATCTCTTTTTGTCTTCTAAACTACTCCTATATTAAAACAAAATCGATCAAGCTTTTTAGGGTACCGTAGTCAACTAGGAACCCTTATAGTTTCGCCATGTCTGTCTGTCCGTCTGTCTGTCCTTTCTCGCTTAATCTCTGTGTCCGTTAGCACTAGAAAGCTGAAATTTGGTACCAATATGTATATCAATCACGCCAACAAAGTGGTAAAATAAAAAAAGGAAAAAAATGTTTTGTTAGGGTAGCCCCCCTGTATGTAAAGTGGGAAGTGATTTTTTTTTTAATTTCAACCCTAACGTGTGATATATTGTTGGATAGGTATTTAAAAATGAATACGGGTTTACTAAAATCATTTGTTGATAATGTCAATAATTTCGGAAATAATCGCTCCAAAAGTAAAAAACAATGTGTACCCCCCCCTCTAACTATTGAACCATAAGTTTAGAAAATATGAAAAAAATCTGAAAAGTAGAACTTTATAAGGACTTTCTAGGAAAATTGTTTTGAACTTGATGGAAAGAACAGTTTTTGTACAAAAAAGACAAAAGGGTTCTACAAAATAATTTCTGGACTGTTTGTAGTTTAATCGTATATGCAAGCTTTTTTTCAACTCATAAGTGGGTACACTTATTGTGACGCACGGGAAACTACGGAACCCTACACTGAGCGTGGCCCGACACGCTCTTGGCCGGTTTTTTGAGTTTTAACGACGATTTTTATATATGAGAACATAATCCCAATGTTTTGTTTGAAAGAGTTACAGTGGCTTAAGAACGCAAAGATCTTCTTAAGATACCCAGGTGGGTGTTACTAAATATGACACTCCTTCCCGCCTTTAAGTTGTTTAATGATTTGCTATCTCAAAAAATCTAATATTTCGTAGACTAAATGAACGGCTAAGTTTTCGATGAAAGTTGATTCTTCTTCTCTTTGTTAACAAATTAATAAGGTGTCCCGTCACTTGTTTCGGTAGGGACCTAATGACAGCATCAGCAGACGGCATTGACGTGGCCGAATACTGGGCCTGGCAAGGAATATAACTAGATTTGCCATCAACACGCTAAGAAGAAGAAGTAGACAGCAATTATAACACTATCACCTTGTCACTGAGTAGGTATTTGCCATGGTATAACTATGAGCATTGCCGTAACTAGGGTGGTAGCCAGGAGACGCTGGAAAGATAACATGGCGTCCTTACCTTCCGCATGACGCAGGTCCTCACCGGACATGGTAAGTTCAAGTTCACCCCCACCAGGACACGACCACGCTCTGCCCAAGCGGGGCAAACCTCTACCAATTGCTCCACCGTGTCCACTGGGCTATCCACATAATGGTGACACTTGAGCGTTTCTTTACAAGAATCTGGTGCCTAAACTCTTCCAATTTTGATGAATTTTGATTTGAAGATATCGCTGAAAAAGATGCAAAAAAAAAAATCAGACAACTTAAGAATGTCCTCTTTTTTCGAAAGTGGTTAAAAATAAATTTATAGCTAATAAAAAAAGGTTTCATATTTTTCAGAGGTCAGAGTTGTCTCTTAGCTCGATAGATGGCGTTGAGATCGAATTAGATCGCGCTATGGTTTCGTTACGTTGTGATATATATAATGGTCGTAACTAGAAACATGAAATTGAAGAATAAGTGTTAATAAATACCCGGCGACTCCACCATTTGTGGAATTTTTGTAAGAGGTCGGATCCTTTGATTCGATCGATTGTAAGTCTAAATACTCATCAAACCTACTCTTTGCAGCGGCAGCGTAACAAACTGTTGCCACGTACAGTTGCCATCACGGATCTTGAACACTTGCGCAGAAGTCAAATATTCGGTTTCTTTAGTAATGTGAAGTGCGATGCGGGCCGGGGAGTGTCAGTGATCGGATAGCCGCACCATGGCGTCTTAGACGTTACTCCTTATTCGTTCACTGCGTTGCTGTATGTATTATAACGACGGAGACGATTGGCTCGCCAATGTATGGAATGCACAAAGCGATCCCCACTCTGACGCCGAGCGTTCAAGATCCGTGATGGCAACTGTATCTTGTGCTGTACTGTGCCTTCATGAGTGCTGACTATGGCTGGATATTTTAATCCTGAATATGCTGAAATAATTACGGTTACGCAATCTGAGACTGCAAAGCTGCTAAAGCGCGGAGAGAATATCAACTCTGCTTTCCCAACTACCGCCTTGTACTTCTCTCGACTCTTCTTCTACACTAGCGTCTTTGGATCGACTTATCAGTGGTTATCTAAAAATGGCAGCGTCCAAAGAAGCAGGCAAATTGACACTAGTCGTTCCCGGAGATCAAAACACACCTAAACTGCGTTTCACTCTATGAGGTTCCTTCGCCGTAATGTTGGCTCCCCTGTCTGTTTACAGAAAAAAGAAGGGAAAAAGAAAAGAGTTGCCTCCTCTACCAAATTTTTTTGCACGAAATGTGAAACGAAATCGATTTTAACTAGAATTATGAGGGGAATGGGATTTTATTTAAAAAAAAGCTGGTCTAAAAGGAAGTTGTTAATGGAGAGTACGATATTGTGGCGTGACGTTTTCAGTATTTGAAAGAATTGTAGGACAGTCGAAATGGTGCCCAGTGTCGTTTATTTTATTCAAAAATAGTTTTTACAGTTACCAAAAAAAAAAATAAGACAATTGTCAAAAGTAACGAATTAACTGATATGGAGATTAACTGATATGTTAATCTCCCCAATTTTAAGTAATTTCATTGCTCAAAATATAGCAACACTGTTTTTCCGTATTGCCAACATTACGGCGAAGGAGCCTCTTAATGAAACGCACAATAGTGATAATATATTAGAATAGCTCCTACTATCATTTTTGACATAAACACTTTTAATTAGAACAGCAAAAATCCTTGTTCTGTAAAAAACATTTTTTTTTTTTATGGATAGGCTTGCTTTTGCCAATTATCTCCCATTGCCTTAAAGCACAATTGCCGCCACGGATCTTGAGCGCTGGCTTCAAGTTGCGCAGAAGTCAAATATCCAGTCTCTTTAGTGGTGCGAAGTGAGACTCGGGGGCGGGCAGTGTCAGTGATTGGCTCGCTGCGCCATCGCGTCATTGACGTCACTCATGATTCGCTCCCTGCGCTGCTGCATGTATGTAACAACGACGACGATTGGCTCGCCAATGTATGGAATGCGCAAAGCGATCCCCACTCTGATGCCGAGCGCTCAAGATCTAAACCTATTCACTCTTGACTTAAAGACTCTTAAGTTGTAGTTGTACTTCTTGAAAAGGCTTGGCATAAAAAAAACACATAGGTACCGTAAAATGGGGTGAATAGAAACTCAGGGTTGAATAGAAAATAAACTTTGGTTTTGTTTTTCACTTTGATACTATAAGCTTCTAACTAAGCATTGAATTTTTAAAATATCAATTCATTAATAAATTTATATAGTTAAATGCTGCAAAAAATATTCAAATATCGTGAAAATACCCTTTAAAGTTTTGTTTTTATTCACCCCATTTTACCGTTATTTAAATACACCTGATCATGAACACATTATACCTCTACTGAGATCCTCATATCATGTGATGAGACTCGAGAAGTCGAGACACAAATCTGATTAAGTCTCTATTAATTAACACGAAAATATTACGCAATGTTACCCACTAATTATTGTAATCAAGTTGAAAGGTCAGTCCGCGCTAACACTCCCGAGTTAAGGCAGTGACTAGACTTATAATGTAGAAATGAAAAAAAGATACGTTATAATTGGAACTGGAGATCAAGGGGGCCAGTAAAACACAAAGTTGGTGTCCTGAAATCGCACGATGGGGTCGCGGCATACCAAGAAGGAGATGCCGGGACGACTTAGAAACGGCGACGGGCAAAAAGTGGCTCAGAGCCGGTAACAATGGAAGCAATAGAAAAGTAGTAGAACAGTATCATCATCAGCCTTTTTAATGTTTCCATTGCTGGGACTCAGGCCTCCTCTTTAGGAAAAGGAAAGGGCCGTAACCCACCACACGGGCCCAGTGCGGGTTGGTGAATCTTGTCTTCGAACTTTTGGTTCTAGGACATACCGGTTTCCTCACGATGTTTGACTTTGGTGCAACAATATGTAATTTAATTTTTTTTTTTGATAGGTTTGTAACTTTATTTATTCACACGAATAATTAAACAAAAACTTAACTAGCCATAATTACAGTGAAATAAAAAATAATAAAAACCCTACGATAATTACAACAAATTAAAATCTAAATCAAATTAAAATATGGCAACCTCTTCCACATTGCTGTCGGCTGGTAACGTGACCAAAAAAACTGCCGGCATTGCCACGCTGTATGGCTATGCTCATCCTCTGTCCGAGGTAAAAGCCAGCCCTTGGGTCATGCGAAGTGTCAACTAGACGTGTCAAAAGAGAATTGATTTGATTGAAACTGTGAAAACAATACAAGTTTATTTTTAGTATATACATAACCAGAAACACCTGTCTAGTATTTTTATGTAAAGAATGTATGTACAAAATTTCAAAGCTGTATTATAAAAAAAAAAATCACAAAGTCATTTAGCCCGTCATGGTACCTGGTTAGTGACATAAATACATGGTCACCGGTTCACTCGGGCGTCTAATGACCTGCCGTGACCAGTGTTGTACTTAGTGTCGGTGGTGTCCAACTTTTGACCTTTTTTAAATTTTTTTGGGAAAAAAAATATAACATGGTGTAAAAATGATTGGAATCGATTCTGATTCAGAACAAACTGTATTCAGGTCTCCCATACTTACACAAAAAAAAAAAATGTTTTATGACATAATATTTCTTAGTCTTTACCAAATGGCATCGCCTTAAGACAAGATACTTCAATTCGATATGTCTCGTATCCGGGATGCTCGCGGCGGACTTCGATCGCTGATACTGTGATATTATACAAATTACGGATCACGGGTTATGTCGCAATATGTGTTGTTGTTTACTTTGATTGTTATTGGGTCTATTTATGTAACTGGATTTATTCTCATATCAGTGTGAAGGAATGGGCGGGACCAGTGGCGGATTAAGCCAGAGCGGAACCTGTAGCTTATTCGATCAAGGGGCCCTATGTAGACCTATTATGCTACGCTAATTACAATTAACTTAAATCAAAATAAAATGTCCTGTCAAAAAACTTTACCACACCGCTGTCGACTGGTAAAGTGCCCAAAAGACTGGTGGCATTGCCATGCTGGCAATGCTCATCCTCTATTCGAGGCCATCCCTTGGGTCGCGCGAAGTGTCAGACATTTCAAAAGAAAATTGATTGGATTGAAGCTGTGAAAACAATATAATTTGGCGGGACCAGTGGCGGATTAAGCTAGCTCGGAGTCTGTAGCAAATTTGATTAAGGGGGCCCTATGTAGACCTATTATACTCATTGTAATTTTCAGTCACCAATAACCCTATTATTTTTAAGATTGGGCAAGAAAGTACAGTAGGTAATGAGAGCAATCTAAGAGATTGGCTATCTTATTCAATGAAATTATCAGCGGTATTCAGATTTCAATATACTTTGACAGATTTTTTTTGCGTTCTAGAGCAAGTTCACCGACCGTGAGGGGCCCCCGAATGCGCAGGGCCTGTAGCATTTGCTACTCTTGTTATAAGGCTAATCCGCCACTGGGCGGGGCGATCTCGACTCTGTACTAAGGGCTAACTCAAACGCTACTGCAGGAAGGTCATACTTGTCTGTGATACACACTGTATGTACAAGTAAGGGCTTAAGTACTTATATTTAGATGCAATTACAATAATTTAAATCCAAAATGGGAGTGCAATGACAAATATCTACGCATATCTACGCGTATCCAATGAGGTTTTACGACATACGAAACAACAATAAAAAAACGTAAACATAATGGTAATATTTAATAACATATTATTGTTAGAAATAAAAAAAAAAACATAAACATAACTGTAATACTTAATAAATAACATATTATTATTGTTAGAGATGAGTAATAGACATAATAAGTTGCGAGTTATATTTATATTTCCTACGATGTGCTTAGAAGTAAGCACATCGTAGGAAAAATCTTGTTTAGTTCTAAGTGGTCCAAATATTGATCATCAAAGATTGCATCGCTACTTACCATCAGGTGGGATCGCAGTCAAGCACTAGTTTATCCCAATTAAAAAAAAATGACCTCCCTATCCCTAATGAATGGCGGATTAGCTTTAATGAATTAAATAAATTACTTATATTATTTTTTCCGTTTAAAGTATTTGTTATATGTTTATTGTACAAGCCTACAATGTTGTATTTTTAACCCAAAGATTGACTGCGAGAAAATGCCTTGTTGCATTAAGTCCGCCTATGTACCACTACACTGTACATGAAGTTTAAATAAATACTGAAAAACTGTATATGACCATAAAAAATAATCACAAATTACGCACTATTTAACTACTTACTTCAAATATTCTGAAACCGATTCGTAATGTATGCGGAAATAAGATGGTTTTAAGGGTACTATATTTTTAACTGTAATGCCCTATTGGTAAAAAGTTTTATACATTGCGTGTGAAAAAGCATGATACTTACCATTTTATTAGGAGCTTTTATTGGCGATATAATTTTGTCATAATAACATCTTTGGCTCTTTTAACGACCCCCAGTTTTGCATCTGCATGTTTCATTATCTTTCTCAAAGTTTTGTTGGGGAATCTTAGCTAAAGCAGTTTTGTTTAGCGTGGTTATAGTGGTAATTAATCCAGCTATACTTTTTGATAATCAGAACTTCATAAATAGAAATCTACATGTATAAAAAGAGAAGGCTTGCCTCAGTAACTCATCACGCCATGCCTTAACCCTTGGATTTAGAAAGCTGTTTTTTTTTTTTTGCAAAGACAAGAAGTAAGCAGCAGCTTAAGCAGGTGAAAAGGGGTTTCATGAGAGCGAAGCCTCGGGCCTAAGCTAATGTATATCCTAAATCGCCGCCGTCTCTAATGATCATCAATATTTTTACATAGGTACCTAGTTTAACTAGGCCTAGTATACCTAGTTTAGTTTTTTTTTGTTTCGATTCCTATGAAAAGAAATATTAGGGAAAGGGCAATGTTCGCTTTTGCCATGTTAAAACGAAACAACTATAGCAGTGATTTGCAATCGATGCTTCACATACTGACCTACATACACGAAAATAGACTTTCAATAATAGGGGTAACAATAGCTATTGTTGATGCCACACAAACTTCTACTAAGCTAAATTAGGCACGACATGTAAGCTCGTGTTTTTGTGCTGTCTCTTTTTACGCCATATGCTGTGATAAAGACGAATAATATAGACATTTTTTTGGATAGATTTCGTGGTACAGGGTTGTATTGGTTTCCTGACTTGCAATTTTTGAATTTTAGTGATGAATCTTGAATTTGATCAGTAGGTGCAAAACTTTGGTGGAAGTAGTACGTTGAGCTTACGTAGATTTATGAAGAAAATTGTGGGCCCTAAAAATTAAATGGGCGATGAAGCAAAAGGTCCTCATTCAGCGCGCTCACGGGCTCCTCTTAGTGAGGCCGGTGCAAAATGGTGGGAAATATTCGGCGACCAAGATCAATCAACTCAATACTATGTGCAAAACGAAGCAAAAGAACCGCCAGCCGATAAAAGTAAGGACACCGATGACAACAAATCATTACAATCCAATAATTTAAAAGCACAAAGAGCATTAACTTCAAAACTCTACACAAACTTTATTGGTAGAACTATGAAAAATGTTGATCCTAAAGGTAAAGTATTGAAAAAATGGAGGGAAGACCAAGCGAAAGCGAGGTACGAACAAGCTAGGCAAGCAGTTATTAATTCACTGAAAGAAAAATTCGGTGGTCCACTGCAACAGAGGAATGTGCCCTCTGTAGTTAAGGTTAATAAAGGGGATAGTGCTGAAGCAATACCGACGATTATTATAACTGGAGACAATGTCGAAGGAACATCAAATTCAAATGTAAATCGTGACGATGATAGTTCGAAGAAAATTGACTCAAATTTGGTTGATGGTAAAGTTGAAATTGCGAATGCAGGAGTTGAGGATGTCAGTCACGCGAACAGGCTTCAGATGGGGCCAGGTGGCGAGCTGGCACAGTGGAGGCTTGCTCCTCGTGGCAGTAGGGCGGAGGGCGCGGACGGCGGACTACGCGGGCTAGCCAGGATCGACATGCCGGTAAGTTAATGCACTCTTATCCTAATTACTATTGACCTAGACTGTACGTATTATATTCATAGGTACGACTTGTGTTTAGTGTTTGAGACAAACTTGGGTGATTTTCAGTAAACATTTAAGTCTGTTTACAATTAACAAATTTGACCTATTTTCCTTGCTATTCCTAAAGATTTCTTATCTTTTGAAACTCTTTACATTAATTATCTTTTCAGACTAAAGTTTTAACTGCAATTCCAGCAAGATAAACAAAACACAATTTCCCATTTCCCATAGCTGTATAGTTTTCCTTTAAAGCGAAGGATGTTATCGAGTTGGAATTGAAGGCAGTAAACATTGCTTCCATTAGTACTCACTATGCAGGGAATAACCGATAGTCATGCTACCGTACTAATCGGGGACCGGGATCTACCCTGACTTTCTGTGTATGGACTACGTATGGATTTATTACGATAGCTTTTTGGGAATGCATGGATTTTATAGGCTTTAGTAACGGCATTTGGATTATGTGCATTTTGGGCATTGATCGTGTTTAAAACGAAGCTGGAATTGCCGAAAATGGTTGGAGGAATTGTCGTGATTGACCTGTATTTTGTTGTGTATTTTATGTAGAAAATTAACCCTTTAAATATAAAAATTGTTCAGATGGAGACTGTAAATGTACCGTATGTTTTGCAAAAACCAAATACCGATGAGTTGAACTCAAAAATCAAGCCGATCCAATTTTATAATAAATTAATTGGACCATTAATCTATATATATAAAAGAAAGTCGTGTTAGTTACACCACTTATAACTCAAGAACGGCTGAACCGATTTGGCTGAAAATTGGTGGAGAGGTAGCTTAAAACCAGGAGACGGACATAGGATACTTTTTTAATTTTTTTTTTTTTTAGTGTAGAGTAGAGTAGAGTAGGGTAGGGTAGAGTAGGGTAGAGTAGGGTAGGGTAGAGTAGGGTATAGTAGGGTAGAGTAGAGTAGAGTAGGGTAGGGTAGAGTAAGGTAGAGTAGGGTAGAGTAAGGTAGAGTAGGGTAGAGTAGGGTAGAGTAGGGTAGAGTAGAGTAGAGTGTGGTTGGGTAGAGTAGGGTAGAGTAGGGTAGAGTAGGATAGAGTAGGATAGAGTAGGATAGAGTAGGATAGAGTAGGGTAGGGTAGGGTAGGGTAGGGTAGAGTAGGGTAGAGTAGGGTAGGGTAGAGTAGGGTATAGTAGGGTAGAGTAGGGTAGAGTAGGGTAGAGTAGGGTAGAGTAGAGTAGGGTAGGGTAGAGTAGGGTAGAGTAGGGTAGAGTAGGGTAGAGTAGGGTAGAGTAGGGTAGAGTAGGGTAGAGTAGGGTAGAGTAGGGTAGAGTAGGGTAGAGTAGGGTAGACTAGAGTAGACTAGGGTAGAGTAGGGTAGAGTAGAGTAGGGTAGGGTAGAGTAGGGTATAGTAGGCTGAAGTAGGGAAGAGCGGGAGCGAAGCCGCGCGGGCAAAAGCTAGTTTATTATAAAATTGGATCTTCGGCTTTGCATAGTTGTTATAGGTATAATCACATTATTTTGAATATAATAATGAAATCAATTATATATATGTAGGTACTAATGTACAATGTAACTGTGCTAAATTGTACGCACTATGCATCTAATTGCGGGTTCGAACCCAGCCAAGCGCATTACTTTGATTAATTTATTTCATCACCCCTGCTCTCAATATGGTGAAGGAAAACATCGTGAGGAAACCGGCATGTCCTAGACCCAAAAATTCGAAGACATATGACATTCACCAACTCGCACTGGGCCCGCGTGTTGGATTACGGCCCATTCCCTCTCCTAGAGAAGAGGCCTGAGTCCCAGCAGTGGGAACATTAAAAAGGCTGATGATGATGATGATGATGCATCTAATTTAAATATTTGCACGACTAAGAGTGTTTTTAATATCTTGCGGTTTTGATCACACATGCAGGATTGCTCCGCACGCGTAACCCCCGCAAATGTCCTTGTCATACAAGTAGTTATTGTAATGTAATCCACACGATACTGTATTGACCATGGAAGCCAGATTGGTACCACTAACTTGCAAACTGTTTTGCACCTTATCAGAGGCCTTCCAACGTGGTCGCTACTCCAGTACCTTTCGTCCCAATCGAGCATCTGTTCTGCGAGCGATGTGCCCTCCTACTGTCACTTGGTGATTCTTCGGGCTATGTCGGTTACCTGATTCTCCTGCAGATACCTTTATTTGTGTTGCAATCAAGCAAGGACACTCCGGGCATAGATTTTTCCATTGCCTTTTGGGTGACATTAAGCTTTCTGATGAGGGCAATTTAAACCTGTGTAAAGATTTTATAACATCAATCAAGCGTTCAATGATTTATGTTGTAAGCCATAGACAAAAACAGCTCCCCCAACTTCTATACAACATTATTTTTAGTTTATGCGAAACATGAATATGGTTTGTTCAGAATCAGTAACTGAATAGATTCCAATAGTTTTTACACCATGTTACATTTTTTCCCAAAAATATTTAAAAAGGTCACAAGTTGGACGCCGACACTAAGAGCACACAGTCGAGGTGTGCCCTGCATGGGTGGAGCATCGCCGTGCCCTCGTGGCGGCGATCGGCGGCGGAGACCTCTTGCGCCGTTCCCTGGAAGAGGCCATGGTCCGGAGCGAGGAGGAGTGGCAGGCGGTCGCCGACTTCTACAAAGCAGTAATGCTCGCAAATGAGGAGGCCGACCACATCAGGCAACGGCGCTCTCGCCGCTGCCGGGATTCCGATCCCGATTTCCAGCTACCGTAGGCGCGGGCTTGTGGACAGTGAGCAATGGGTAGCTCGCTGTCCTACCGTCCGGTAACTGTCCGGACCAAACTCAAGTCATCGACGGCGCGCACTGTTCCAGCGCGCTTCAAAGAATTGTCAGCAACAGTAGGGGATCAGCCGGGTCGAAGCCTACTGGGGCCAGGGTTATCCGAAAGGGAACTCGAGCCTCGGTATTGAAGGCTTGAAGGAACGGAGTGGGTTTTTTAGTCAGTAAGAGTCTGACACTATCTCCCGCTCCGCCTCTTGGGCGGGGGTTGTCATTGGATAATTTTCCCCACCAAAAAAAAAACACCGACACTAAGTACAACACAGGTCACGGCAGGTCATAACAGGTATTAGGCGCCAGCAAATGGTCACTATGTATTTTTGCCGACATAACAAGCATATAACTTATTTTACATTTTTCCATTTGAACTATTTGTTATTATGTATTTGTTTATTGTGCAAACCTACCACAGTGTTGTCTTTTTTAACCCAAAGGTTGACTGGTAGAGAATGCCTTGTGGCATTAAGTCCGCCTATGTACCACTATTGTACATGAAGTTTAAATAAATAAATAAATAAATAAATAACTTTGTGATTTTTCATGATACACTTATGAATTTTGGTCGATTCTTTACATAAAAATACTAGTAACGTGTTTCGGGTTTTGCATTACTAAAACTAATATTGTACGTTCTATCTAATTAACACGATGTCATTAATTAAATGACGTTCCAAACTCACCCACAACACTTAACCCCATAGTGGGTTACTATAAGCCATAAGCCGAGCCACGGGGGCTTATCGTCAAGACAGGTGCAACTAACGTGATTTCATATTGTTTACCTCAGTCGTGATAGGCAATGGCCTCAATTACAACTTATCATTAATATATTATCTTGGTCTAGATGAGGCGTATCAGTCGTGTTTCGAAACGTGAGTAGACGGCGGTACAGACAGGTTTTTTAGGAATCAAGGATTTTTTTAAACTTTTGTTACCAATAGTTTTTAGTAGTCAGGGCTGAGACTACGGAAGAGCTCAGTACAATGCTGAATGACCTCAGTAGAGCTTCCGAAAGAGTGGGTCCTAAAATGAACTTGGACAAAACTATAGTCATGATAAACAACCATGTAGCACCCACTCCCATCAAGATTAGAGACTCTGCACTCGAAGTTGTGCACGATTACGTCTACCTCAGATAGAGAGTCCAGTTGGGAAGATCTGATTTCGAGAACGAGGTCAACCGTCGAATCTGACTCGGCTTGGCAGCGTTCGGGAAGTTACACGGTATCTTCTCATCCAACATACCAGAGATGTCTCAAAACGAAACTCTATGACCAGTGCGTGTTGCTAGTGATGACATAATAATATGGTTCCGAAACGTGGTCACTCACAATGGGCCTCATCGGATGGCTTAAACTCACCCAAAGGGCAATGGAAAGGACTATGCTCGAAGTTTCCTTGCGTGATCAAAACAGAAATAAAGATACTCCAGGAGAACCAAGGTTGCCGACATAGCACGAAGAATCGCTAAACTTAAGTGGCAATGGGCAGGGCACATTGCTCGCAGAACAGTCGATGGCCATTGGGGCTGAAAGGTTCTGGAGTGGCGAGTGCGTACACGAAGACGCAGCTTTGGAAGGCTTTCTACAAGGTGGACCGATGAGCTGATGAAGGTTGCAGGAACCCGATGGATGCGGGACGCGCAGGATCGTTCATTGTGGCGACAGGGAGGGCTATGTCCAACAGTGGACTTTTATCAGCTGATATGATGATGATGATCCTCCCATTACTAACTTACCATCTTTTAAAATATGGTCAAAAGATCACTACTAATGGCGATCAAAGGTCAAAGTTTTGAATGTCATTAGTTAAACACGAGTATGTTACATCAGGTCCTACCTGCGTATCGTTTCTTATTCTCTGTCTAATGAAGTCTAATCCATCCAAACGTTATCTGTAAAAAATCGCTTTTTCGATAAGATGACCCATTGTTACATTCTATTTATTACTTACTCAAATCTTCTCTCTAAGAGAGAGAATGAGCCGTAATCCACCACGCGGGTCCAATGCGGGTTGGTGGATGTCACATGTCTTCGAATTTTTGGTTCTAGGACATGCCGGTTTCCTCACGATGTTTTCCTTCACCGTTTTGAGAGCAGTGGTGATGAAATAAATTTCACAAAGTAATGCGCCTGGCTGGGCTCGAACCCGCGACCTACAACTCGTAAGTCGGGGCCGTTACCACTTGGCCACCACTGCTCCCTAACCTGAGCAAATTACCGAGTGTTTTTGCTTCTTGAACAATCCATAACAATAACATTTGCAATTAGTTTTCGATTCGGAGGCGGATGCCCTTGCCTCTATCTCTTTAATTAGCCCATCCGCATTTGCATATTAGAATTAAATAAAGTGCATGGTACTTGCCACGTATGGGCCCCACAGGACCAATGCTTACTAGGACCATGGGATGACTTCTGAAAATGTTACTTGTGGTCTTAAAAAGCAAAGGGCCACTGAAGGAAAACAGGTGTGGTTTTTTGTCAGTAAAAGTCTCCTGCTCCACTCTGTAGCGAGACAAGTCATTAGATGATATCCCACCCCAAAAAAAAAACAAGGTAATTATATGCTTATTAGTTTTTTAATAGCAAAGAATTCACAAGAAGTCACTCCGCTCATAAAACCAGCCTTAATGCACCCATAAACACAGTAAAATAATAAACAAACTGGGCCAAGTTCTTCAAGTTAAATGAAACAATCTGGTATAAAAACGCAGTGATTACTGTTGACGCGATAGGGGCTGGAATGGCTTCATATCTGTTTCGCAATGTACTAATGTTCTGCTGGCACGTTATGGCCGGCGAAACGCGCAACTTTTTTATTGTTTTACTATGGTTTACTGTGATACGCACTATGCGTATACTAGGTGTCTACTTGGACTCTAGACTTACTGATAATCTAGTAGTGATAACCGTAGTTGGAATATTTAAATTGTATGTATCACTTTGTTAGTCAATGTCGAGTACCTATCACATGATCGGATATTTTTTATTTAGTTTTTATTGACTAGCTTTTGCCCGCGGCTTCGTCTGCGTGCTTAAAATATAGCCTATGTTACTCAAAAATAAAACAGCTTTCTATTGGTGAAAATATTTTAGTAATCGGACCAGTACTTTCAGGGATAACCTCCTACAAACAAAATAAAAAAAAAACTAAAAAACTACCTCATTATAATACTAGTGTAGACTAGCTTCTGTCAGTGGCTTTGCTTGTTTAATAGCAGAAAATAAGTGTGATAAAGTAGCAAGCATGCTCATCATCATCATCTTTTTGTCGTTATTCCGTTTTGTTTGAGGTCAACGCAACACGTTTTTTTTCTTCCATTCTGTCCTGTCACCCGTCACGCTATCACTAACTCCTTTTTCTTTTTTATAACTTCTTACACAGTCCATTCGTCTTTTCTTTGGATGGAGAGGGCCATCCATCTACGCCCAGATTTAGCAACTATGCTATTACACTTTAAAATTTCTTCACTAGTAGACTCTAGTGAAGAAATTTTTTAAATTGGTTCAGTAGTTTTTGATTTTATTTATAAAATCAGAAATCAGAAACGTTTATTTCAAATAGACTAATTACAGTCACTTTTGAATTGTCAAAATGTCGGTCAGTCAAACAAGCGAAGCTAAATTGCACGTTCCAGAGCGTAGATCTCTATGGAGAAGAACGTGCAAGAAACTCCATGGACACGATAGAGAAACAAAAAAAAAGTTTCCTCTTTATAGTATCTATTAATATAATATGTATCATGTAGGAAATGGTACAGAAGTATAGATAAGCCCTTTTTTATGTTGAGGTGTAAATTCAAATAACTCCTCACGCTCTTCGCTCGACTTTTACTAACACCCCTGTGTGTTCTTTCAGTTACAAACCCGTGATCATTGGTAAGGTCGCAGTTGACTATCCGCGATTATTGATAAGGTTTTTTTTACCACTATCTCATCTTACTTGAAAGTAAGCAATGATGTGGTCGACGATGGAGCACGCTTGCCTAGAAGTAACCTATTCACCCAATTCATTCAATGTTCTGGGGACCTCAAAGATCCCCAAAACATCTCAAATCTGATTACGAATACTTATCGTTTCTTCACTAAAAACTTTTATGATAAACGTTAATGCTACAGATATAGTTGTAGATGAATGACGAACTTTTTACCTGCTTTCCGTAGCAGGTGTGCCCCCTGGTTTCTGGCTTTGTGCCAAATGCTTTAGCCTGCCGGTTTTACAGGGCTCATAACATAACTAGAGGCAGGCAAATGGATTAAAGATTAGGTGTAGACCAGGAGACCGCTATATTCTAATCTGACTCGTGTAGGGAATTCAGGCGTGACAATTTTATGTGTGCCTAAAGTGAGCCTATCAAGGAGTAGCCAGCCACCGTAGGGGCCCAACAGGGTAGAAGCCTGCTGAGGCCATGGGTGATGCGAAAGAGATCCCCGGGGCCCTGAAACAATGGCAAAGAAGGAATAGGAGTCGGGTTTTAATCAGTAAAAGTTTGACATGCTCTCCCGCTCCGCCCAAGGGCGGGAGAAATCATTGCCGGAGGTCGTGGGTTCGATTCCCACCCAGGACAAATGTTTGTGTGATGAGCATAATCATTTGTTCTGTGTCTGGGTGTAATTTATCTATAATATGAATGTTTTTAGAAATATATAAGTATGTTTATCAGTTGTCTAGTACCCATAACACAAGCTCTGCTTAGCTTGGGACTAGACGGCGTTGTGTGGTAGTTGTGGAATATACTTACTTATATTTACTTATTTAGATGATTTTCCCACCTAAAAAAAAAAAACAAAAGCGTACTAATAATCTTAAGTAATATCATCATTACCACTATTTTATCCGAAAGTCGTTCACAGCTGAACTTATGCCTCTCCGAACTGTCACCACTACTATCAGCGACGGTTCTGTGCATCTCGCATCCATTGTCTTCCCGTGGCCCTATAATAAACAAATCAACGGTCTGCTTTGCGGGAGGCCTTCCAATGCTACAGACACGTTCGCCATTCCAGAACCCTTTGGCTCCATAGACCATCTGATAAACGAGCAATGTTCCCTACCTACTGCGCTTGAGATTATGCCTCTTAAGGCCCAAGCGCCCGAAAAGCGCCATAAAATAGTGACTTTCTGAAGCCTACTCCTCGGTAACGGCCAGGTTAATAGATTTGAAAAAAATATATGTTTATTATAGATTCATGAACAACATTATCAACATTTGATTTTTTCGTGCTATTAATACTTTTATATAAAAAAAATATTTAGCATTTTCACAACTTTTCCCTACTCCTTCGAAACGGCTTGGATCTTTAGAAACATTTTACACACTAAAAATTGGTGGTTAAATATTCTTCAAAGTGAACATTGCTTATGTCAATCAATATTTCGCAAAGTAAATGGATTTAAAGGTCAGCTGCGCTTTTTCCGGGCTCTGTTGGCTGCAAATAAATGCACTGATTTGTGTACTGCTGCCTAGGTGGGTGCGAGAATTTTGGCCAGATGGTTCAAGGGACTATAAGCCTTAAGGCCATTCTCCTGCTGGTATCTTCGCTTCTGATTCGGTCATGTAAGGAGACTCCTAGCATAACCCTCTTCACTGCCATTTGAGTGACTCATCAAAAGTAACGAAACATATATCATTACCCGCTGACTGCCAATGGCCAATAATGTCGTAATTTGAACTGGTTGTCATTTCAGAAGCACGTGGCATCTGATTAGAAGCCACACTCGTTAGACGACTCTCATTAATTAGTGTTTCCAAATCCGCAAACAATTAGTATTAATTATCTATTTGTGTTATGGCCGTGAACGTTGACGATACGTATGTTGACTACGTGACTGGCAACAACTATAGTGTTGTCTGTTCTGTATAATAATCACGTGGTGATAGAATGCAGGTTATGTAGGCGCCATCATCATCACAAGCCGTTTTTTTCTTTAATGTTCCCACTGCTGGGACTCAGGCCTTCTCTCTAGGAGAGGGAATGGGCCGTAATCCACCACGCGGGTCCAGCGCGGGTTGGTGAATGTCACATGTTTTCGAATTTTTGGTTCTAGGACATTGCCGGTGCCTCACAATGTTTTCCTTCACCGTTTCGAGAACAGTAATAATGAAATTAATTACACAAGGTAATGCGCCTGGCAGGGTTTGAACCCGCGATCTACAACTCGTAAGTCGGAGCCAATAAGAGTTTACCACCCGGCTACCACTCCTCTATGTAGGCATATAAAGTACATACAACTGTGCTTTAGTGGCGACCGCGTACCGGAATATGCAGCGTTGCAAGGCCTCCTACAAGGTGGGCCGAAGATCTGGAATCTGATGGATTCGAGACGTACAGGACCGCTCGTTGTGGCAACGCTTGGGGGAGGCCTATGTACAACAGTGCACGTAATTCGGCTGCAATGACGACGATAATGATTAATCGTTCTATTACACTAGTTTGAATTAACCAAATAAAGTTTTCGGAACTACGCACCATTACGAAAACAAATCATCAATAAAAAAAACAAAGCTGAAACTTGGACTCTTGGAGACATTTATCAAAGTGTCCGTTTCTAATCAAATTAATGTTAATTGGGCATTCAGTTACTATGTCAATTGTTACGTAATAAGTTAACAATTTTTCTGCGATAACACTGTAGCAAAAATGTATCTAATTAAAGTAGAATAGAATACTTAAACTTTATTATAGGTGTTACACTTAATAAACATAACACAAACGTAAGTCTGTGGGTACAATAGCGGACTTATCGTGATAACGATATCTACCAGACAATCTTTAAATACGTAACTGGTTGAGCTGTGAGCATCTACTCATACAAGCATTAAACCAAAACATTGTTCAATCAAAGCTTTTTCTACTAGCTGTTGCCAGCGACTTCGCCCGCGTACATAAAATATAACCTACGTTACTCAGGAATAAAGCAGCTTTCTATCTTTGAAAAAAATTTTAGCAATCGGACCTGTACTTTCAGAGATTACCTCCTACAAATAAAAAAACACAAAAACAAACTTTACCTACATCTTTCTACTTCAATCTTCATCATTTTCAAACTTTATCTACATCAAGTGTAGATGCCCATGTCTCTGTAGTACAGGTATGGAAATAGATTCTAGATATACGTATTATAAGTGTATAAAACAAAGTCCCCACCGCGTCTCTCTGAAATGTTCGCGATAAACTTAAAAACTAAGTACTAAACGGATTGTCATGCAGCTTTTACCAATAGACAGAGTGGTTTTATGAATTTTAAGATTTGTAACACCCGTGCGTAGTTATGGTGGGACGTTAGTTTTTTACATCTCTAAATAGGGCGACCGGTAATTAGTGTACGATACTTAAACGCGTGATTGTGCTCATGGTAACAAACAATTTTTTAACAAATGCGAAAAACATATCAGCTGTTCAGTACATTAGGCAAACATAAATGTACTGAACAGCTGATATTTTTTCGCGATTTCAGGTTTGTTCTCTTAGTAAAAGTTGTTGGTTATCATGAGCACAATCACGTGTTTAAGTACCGTACATTAATTACCAGTCACCTTAAATAAAATGGATCCCTATTTCCTTTGGTCACGTCAGAATGAAAGGCTAAAAAAATCCGTTGAGTAATTCTTCTTTTTTGTTGTTTTTATTATCGTCAGGAGAAGGTTCAAACGGAAAGAAAAATTCGAGAAAACTGCAACTATTTTCGAGCGTTTGATAGATCGCGCCATTCACAGTTCGCATGTTTGACAGTTATTCGCTAAGACAGGATAACGTCTGTCGGGTTCAAGAATCTTTTTTAGGGTATATAAGATCCTTAATCTGGTCAGCTAGTAGCAAATATATAAGGTACATAAGCACCTAGACACAGTGACACGTCCGCCTAATTTAAATTTGGCCACATTTAGATATCCGTCGGACTTTGACACTCGTGATGATTTCATGATAGGTTTTTACATCGAATAGCGATTAACTATTTAAATATCATTGTTGATAACATTATATTTGGTCATTAGAAATTATTTTAATTATTGATAGGGAGTTCCCGCGGCTCTGCTTGTGCGATAAACTTTATGTGGAAACATTTTTTCCAATGTTTAAACTTAAAACTCTAGCTACCCTAAGTTACGATTTTTCAATACGGTTTTTTGTCTATATTTTAATTTTTACGATTAAAAAAGTTACGAAACTTTTTTTTTCTCTTTAATTTATTATCCAAATTACTTTGTAATTATATTGTAATTTGGATAATGAAGAGAACATGACATGACTGTGAATAATGCCGACTGGGTTTCTTAGATTTTGCAAAATAATGTCTTGCTTTTTGTAAATACATTATTTTTTATGGCGTTTTCAAAAAATTAGCCACGAAGTTTCACTTGCAACAAATGGTTTTTTCTCGTTAGGTACCTGAACCTTAAGACCCATATTATTATATATATGTATATAATGTACCTAGTCCTCGTCAAAGGTAGTGACCCACTCAACAAAATTAATCTCAACACATAAAAAATTACCCTTAAAACAACTGCACTGTAAAAATTATATCATGTGAGAGAAGCGGTGGCCCAGTGGTAAGTATCTACCCTGACTTACGAGTTACATACGTCGCGGGTTCAAACCCAGCCAGGCACATTTTTCATCACCCCTACTCTCAGAACGGTAAAGGAAAACATCGTCAGGAAACTACGTATCCTAGTAAACATTCGAAGACATGTGATATCCACTAATAAATAAATAAATAATATAAA
Source organism: Mythimna albipuncta (assembly GCA_929112965.1). Lineage (NCBI taxonomy): Eukaryota > Metazoa > Arthropoda > Insecta > Lepidoptera > Noctuidae > Mythimna > Mythimna albipuncta. Next base: position 20,134,660 of record OV815969.1, read on the forward strand.
TAAATAAGCCTTTATTCAGACCATAATTAAAATTGTTGAACACAAAGTTATTACACAAAAGTTTCTTAATCTAACAACTCTGACGAGTTAGTGACACCAACAACCTGGTCTGTTTGCCCAACTTTGGCAAAGGCCTCCTCCATTGCCTTCCACTCTGCTCTATTCTGAGCTCTTCTAGTCCATGTACTCCCTGCTATGTTTTTGATTTCGTCATCCCATCTTCGATACTGTCTACCTCGATTTCTTTTCTTATCCCTAGGGTACCAATATATTGTGTTTTTATTCCACTTTTCAATGCCTCTGACTATGTGGCCGGACCATTTCCACTTTAGTTTCCTTATTCTTGTTGTGACATTCTCAATTTCCATGCGTCTTCGGATAGTGGTGTTTCTTATTCTATCAGATTTTCTTACGTTTAGCATACTTCTTTGCATTGCGGTGATATCCACTAATCTACACTAAGTCCGCGTGGTGGATTACGCCACATCCGCTCCCTTGGAGACTTGAATCCCAGCAGTGGGATTATTATAAGGCTGATTATACTTTTGCTTGTTGTAAATATTATAATCATTTCATTCGGTTTAACTGTATTATGTATTGTTAAAGAATTAAGAACAGCTTACCATGCGTAGGATAACAAAGGTCGGTGAACTTTATAATATACCAGCAGGTCGTAAACCTGACGAGTATTTTTGTTGTGTTTAAATATAATTATAAAACACGCCTAGTTTTAATTTTTGTAGGTGGAAAAATCATCCAATGAGGGATGTCATTGTGCTAGGTTCATAGTACTCGCCTTAGCTCTTTTTTGTTGAGATAGGAAATCATCAATTAATTTCTCCCGCTCTGGTTGGAGAGGGAGTGTCAAACTTTTACTGACTAAAACCCACTTTTTTTTAGGTGGGAAAATCATTGGGCGGAGCGGGAGATAGTGTCAGATTTTTAATGACTAAAAATCTGTTCCTTCTTTGCCTTCGTCCCAAGCCCCGGGTCTTATTTTCACCCTGCCTGTCGCTTCAGTAGGCTTCGACCCTGTTGGGCCCCTACGGTTTGTTGACAATTCCTGAAGGCGTGCGTGGAACACGACAGTTGGACTTTTTCGTGTTTGACCACCATCTCATGATGGTAAGCGATGGTGACTGTGGTTGATTATATTATTATTATTATTCACTTTTGATTTAAGGACCCCTAGGTTTCAGTTACCAGGAAACACAGACTTCGGCAGGGAATTGCACTTCTTAGCTGTACGCACTCTCCATGATGAATGGGTGGGATGTTCACCATGTACCGGTGGCGCATCGCCATACGTCTTGTGTTCCGATGACGGAACGATTCGTATATTTCCAGAATATGACCAATAGAAAACCGACAGGCTAGCAACTCGGCGTCGATGCTCACTATGGAGTTTTGACTCGACGAGTGCATGATTGCCAATGATCTCCTTGGCTATGAGCCAATACACTCAAGCTTAAGCAACAAGCAAGCAAGTGGAGTCCAGGGGACGCCGAATGTGATCAAGGAATGACGAATGTATTGCTTGCATTTCATGTCAGACAAAGTAGTATGATTTCTGGTTTTGTGTTCGGTTCTTAAAACTTTCAGACAACATTTCTTAGAAGAAATTATTTTTTTTTGTTTCGAAGTAAATCGTCAAATGACTTTTCCTGCTCTGGGTGGAGCGAGAGGGCGCCAGACTTTTACTGACACCTGCAGTATTAAGTAAATAAATTTATTGTCTATCTTTATTTTTTTATTTTTGTCTTTCTTTCTTTAATTACCATGTTAGTTGCTCTTTGCAACAACCACGGTAAATCTTTCGAGCAAGCCACAGTCTCTCACTAGTTTTAATTTACTTCTAATCTAAATCAATTAAATGATGCAACATTTAGTGTCGTTAACACTATTTCCGCATAATGTTCTAATTATACATCCGTATCAATTAGTAAATATCTAGTTTGTACTAAATTACTGCGTAATATTCACTCAAATAGTTCTAACATAAATTCAAGTTCGATGCACCGGATAGCGGAATATTCTTTTAAAACAAGAAGATAAATTTTTGTATCTAAGTCAAAGAAAAAACAATCTTATGTTTTAAATCATACAGTCCAACTAAACTGCATGTGACTGTGTGCATGAAAGCATGCAATGAACTGAATTTCCTTTATAGTCCCACAATCGGAGGATGTGTTGTATATTTTTAGATGTTTTTATTTTGTATTGCTGTAACATACTGCCATACATTTACATGTGGACTTTGACCGGTGGAATAGAATTGGTATCTAATCAATATGCCTAAGATAATTATGTTCCCATAGCTGGGACACGTGACTTCGTCTACTTGGTTAGGAGTGAGCCACCCGGCTGTAATTCCACTACTCGGGCCTAGAACGCATTTGTGGGTATATGTCTAACCATTGTTAGTCTTCATCATTATCATTTCAGCCGATAAACGTCCACTGTTGGACATAGGTCTCCCCCAAACGTTGTTAATCTTAGGCTAGAATTATAATCTCGAACTCACGGGATCTTGTTCTCGCGAGATCTTGTGTCAATTTTCAAGATCAATCTCGTAGCATAATATGACGAGATCTCGCTTGAAATTGACGCGATTGTGCGGCAGTATTTAGCGACGCTACACTGACGTAAGATGCCGTTTATCAGATAGTACCCTCAATATTTTTTGTTTTTTAAGAATCTATTTTTTTTCTGAATTTGACTGATAGTGTGACAGTGCTTTTATTGTTTTAGTCAGTGTAAATTCACTTAAAAAAGTACTAGTAATTGATGAGTAAAGTTCTATTCTCTTCTATCTTTCAATTAACCTCATAATCACTAACCAAGCAGTTTCAATCGCTTTTTAGTCATCTAATTTTTTTTTAAACTTTTCGATATCTCGTTAATTTGCACGAGATTATAATTTCTAATCTCGAATTTGTGATTGTAACTATTCCCAGTTTAGAATGTGTTGGAGATGTCGATTTTCTCACGATATTTTCAACCACTCTTTTGAGAACAGTTGAAATTACTTATATCAAGTAACACAAAGTAAGCTAAAAAGTTATAACCTACGACCGACTCGGTAAGTCGCAGCTTAACCGACGATGTTTCCTAACTTTGCGAAATAAAAAATGGTAAGGTCAAGTCATATTTCATCAAGAAGTTCACGGCACATTTTCAGTGACAGTTCTGTAATCCCACGCGAAAGTTTGTATTTATTGATACACGGGTGTTTGCTCTTTCACGCAAAAACTATTGAATGGATTTCAATGAAACTCGGTACACAGGTAGACCAAATCCTGGAATAACACATAGGATACTTTTTATTCCAGGATTAAATTCCTTTGGGATAAATTTCTACTACCACATGGGCGAAGGCGTTGGCTGCAGCTAGTGAAACACTAAAAATAACTTCGCAGTAAACACCATTAAGTAATGATAAGTGTACGTAGTTAGTAAGTAAATGATTGCAATTAGAGGAGTTCAATTAATCGTACTTAGCGCGTATCACCGATCACGTAGAGACTGTGTGTTAGAGCCAAGTTCACGCTACCTACCTTTACTTAGGAATGTAAACATACTACTTATAGTAATTGGATGTTTATTTAATGATGTTTGTGACGATTAGTAGTTATTTCTTGACTTTCATTAATATTAGTTTTTTTTTTTATCAATGAGTTATATATTTATATTTTCCTTGAAAAGGAAAACTGCACTCGGAGCCCATGACCCAAGCGTTTAGACCCCAAACGGCTCAATATTAGGAAGATGTTGTACCTACATTTTTGAATAAAAATTTAGAGTTTACAAAAGCGATATTCTCGAAACAAAACATCTTTGTTGTTTGATTAAAACTCGTAAATAAATGAGGTAAAAACTTTACTAATTAATACAAAAATAATATATATGTATCCACGTGAAAGTTAAAAAATTATCATAATTCACTTCGTAATCAAAAATTCTTGAAATGACGTCATTTCAAGAATTAAAAAAAAAATGTGTTGTCATTAACGAATGACAACACATTTTTTTTCGACTTTTTTATCTAAAAACGGTCGTCAAGTGGAGTTCAATTTATCATTGTTATTGGAAAGTAACGACGCTATCATGGAACGTGCTTGTTATCAAATAAATGCCTATTTCTGAATTCGCAAAATTGCACCGTTAGTAAACAATAGCTAAATGGAAGACAGAGTGGAAGAAAAAAACGTGGTGCGCCGACCCCAAAAAAATGGGACAAGGCAGGAAGATGATGATGAGTAGCAATAGCTGAAGAATTCCTAGTATTATGTAGTTTAAAACTTTGATTCGCATATTTTATATGCTTACTACGAGTAGCTGTGCCCGCAATTTCGCGTGGACTTATTTTTTCTAAAATAAAAGTAGTCTATGTTACTCCTTATTACATCAGCTACCTGTCAAAAAAAGTCCCGTCAAAAATCGGTCCAGCTATTTCAGAGATTAACCCGGACAAACAGACAGACAGACAAAAATTAAAAAAAAATGTTATTTTAGTGTATGTACCGTATATATATTCATATGCATGTAGTAAAAAGCAGTCATTTCAATATTACAAACAGACACTCCAACTTTATTTATATGTATAGATGTATAGATGAAATGGCTTCGAAATCAGATCAAGTCTGATTTTTTTTACATGAAAAATATTCAAATAACTTTGGAATAGGTAATTCAGAATTTTACTGACAATATAAAACCCCCAATGCTCCTTTAGTTGCCTTTTTACGAAGGCAAGGTAACTCCTCTAAACGATCTGCAGACCTGATAGGCGTCGGCGCTAACTGGCCCCGCCAATTTGTACGACATAACTCAAAGTCGCGAGTAGAACACAACGCGCCTTCCACCATGGCATGGTCCTTACCCGAAGATCGGGTCTTATGACTACCGACATCTGCTTTGCTGTCTCCGTCGGGCACATCATTTTATGTCTACATTGGTATTCTCGTCTAAAAGCCAAAACAAACTTTTTTTATTTTTATTGTTGATAGGTTCGCACTTGACCGCTATCTCACCTGATGGAAAGCGACGATGCGATCGGCGATGGAACGCGCTTACCTAAAAGAAACCTATTCACTCTCGACTTAAAGATTCCCGGGTTGTAGCTATCAGGAAACACAGACTCCGGCAAGGAATTCCAGTCTCTGTAACTACTTACACTTCTTTTATTGGGCGTGGCTTAAAGCCATACAGATCCACCTACTAGGGTAGTTGATTACAAGACAGTCACTCTAACAAAGTCACACCCTAGGCAATCAACCTCACTATGACCTCACATAGATCATGGTGACCCTGTCGAGCTAATCCATTCATCACGTACTTAGGTAAATTACTTGTTATACGATACGACAGTTATTCTATCTCAGTCTTAGTACACTCCTTAGAAACTTGTTGAGGTAGGAAATCTTCAAATAATGTCTCCCGCTCTGGGTGAAGAAAGAAAGAAAACACGTTTATTTGGCACACAGGTATACACTCTGAAATAACAATTATAGAAACTTAAGGGGCCGGCGACAGATGAATTTCCATACAAACGTAATACCACGCTCATTTGCAGTTGGAGCATATTTCAAGCATATTATGATGATATTCGGTTAAGACAATATTTATCTAGGTTCCTAAAGAGACCGAATATTTGACTTCTGCGCAACTTGAAGCCAGCGCTCTAGATCCGTTCCGGTAATTGTACACGCTTTAGAAGCTCTTTTTTGTTGAGGTAGGAAGTCAACAAATAATTTCTCCCGCTCTGGGTGGAGGAGTGTCAAACTTTTACTGACTAAAACCCACTTTTTTAAGTGGGTAAATCATCCGATGAAGATCTTGGGCGTAGCGGAAGATAGTGTCAGACTTTTACTGACTAAAAACCCACTCCTGTTCCTTCTTTCCCATTATTCCACGGCCCCGGGATCTCTTTTGCATCACCCATGGCCCAGTAGGCTACGACCCTGCTGGGCCCCTACGGTTGCTGCAACTCCTTGAGGCGCGCGTGAAACGCCACGCGCCGCCGACGACTTACTAAAACTCTCTCACTTACGTTCCTACAGTTGACCTTTGCGTTTCAAACGTTCCCATAGTACGCGCCTTAGAAGCCCTTTTTTTGTTAAGGTGGGAAGTGATAAAATAATATCTAATGATCTGAGTGGAGAGGGAGTGTCAGTCTTTCACTAACTTTTAAAACGCACTTAAATAAACTACACTTTATTTTCAAACGTACCCAGGTACCTATTTCTTCTTTGACTGGTCCATAGAGACAAGGCTAGAGTGAATAGGCTCATAATAAACTATTGCGCCTCACCATCAAAGATTGCATCACTACTTACCCTCAGGTGGGATCGCAATCAAGCACTAGTTTATATCAATAAAAAAAATATGGCCAAAATTTTAATTTCACTTTCAAGTTTTCAACTCTGATAAACATGTTCGTATGAAAATAGGTATCAAAATATACCCACACCTACTTGTACAAAGACATAATTTCAATAAAAACATGATTTAATATTATTATTACATCATGTCATTATTGACGATAAAAGTCAAATTAAAATTGGGCCATAAATATGGATCAGTTGGAGAATTTTGAAGAAATACCCACCCGCAACCCACGCCTTAGGAGGCCCAAGTTCAGTCAGTAGTCGAACAGATTACGCTGATAAACAGACATAATCCACACGAAGCTACCACGAGGCACCACGCGGCGTCGAACCTACACACCTCACGCGCGAAACTCATGTGTCAGCCGCTATCAGCGACCTCCGAGCTGACGCTGACCTATGAGACTAGACTGATAAGACGCGCTATCTGCATGTAACGATATGTCACTGTGTTGTATTAAGAGCACTGGGGCTAACCGGATTTGTTGACTTTAGTTTATAGTTATAAAACCACGCCTCTAAATGAAGATTCTCTTATAAAAAAAGTATTTAAGTGCCTGACTGAATGTTCAAAAAAAATCACTGTGGCCTAAGAACGCAAACAGTAAATAAAGAAACACGGGAGGGTTTTAGTCAGTATTTGACAGTATATGACACTCTCTTTAGGAGCTAGAGAGAGTGCGATCCAGAGCGGGACGAGATATTTGACAGTATTTGACACTCTCTCTAGGAGCTAGAGAGAGTGCGATCCAGAGCGGAACGAGATATTTGACAATATTTGACACTCTCTCTAGGAGCTAGAGAGAGTGCGATCCAGAGCGGGACGAGATATTTGACACTCTCTCTAGGAGCTAGAGAGAGTGCGATCCAGACCGGGACGAGATATTTGACACTCTCTCTAGGAGCTAGAGAGAGTGCGATCCAGAGCGGGACGAGATATTTGACAGTATTTGACACTCTCTCTAGGAGCTAGAGAGAGTGCGATCCAGAGCGGGACGAGATATTTGACAGTATTTGACACTCTCTCTAGGAGCTAGAGAGAGTGCGATCCAGAGCGGGACGAGATATTTGACAATATTTGACACTCTCTCTAGGAGCTAGAGAGAGTGCGATCCAGAGCGGGACGAGATATTTGACAGTATTTGACACTCTCTCTAGGAGCTAGAGAGAGTGCGATCCAGAGCGGGACGAGATATTTGACAGTATTTGACACTCTCTCTAGGAGCTAGAGAGAGTGTGATCTAGAGCGGGACGAGATATTTGACAGTATTTGACACTCTCTCTAGGAGCTAGAGAGAGTGCGATCCAGAGCGGGACGAGATATTTGACAGTATTTGACACTCTCTCTAGGAGCTAGAGAGAGTGCGATTCAGAGCGGGACGAGATATTTGACAGTATTTGACACTTTCTCTAGGAGCTAGAGAGAGTGCGATCCAGAGCGGGACGAGATATTTGACAGTATTTGACACTTTCTCTAGGAGCTAGAGAGAGTGCGATCCAGAGCGGGACGAGATATTTGACAGTATTTGACACTCTCTCTAGGAGCTAGAGAGAGTGCGATCCAGAGCGGGACGAGATATTTGACAGTATTTGACACTCTCTCTAGGAGCTAGAGAGAGTGCGATCCAGAGCGGGACGAGATATTTGACAGTATTTGACACTCTCTCTAGGAGCTAGAGAGAGTGCGATCCAGAGCGGGACGAGATATTTGACAATATTTGACACTTTCTCTAGGAGCTAGAGAGAGTGCGATCCAGAGCGGGACGAGATATTTGACAGTATTTGACACTCTCTCTAGGAGCTAGAGAGAGTGCGATCCAGAGCGGGACGAGATATTTGACAGTATTTGACACTCTCTCTAGGAGCTAGAGAGAGTGCGATCCAGAGCGGGACGAGATATTTGACAGTATTTGACACTCTCTCTAGGAGCTAGAGAGAGTGCGATCCAGAGCGGGACGAGATATTTGTCAGTATTTGACACTCTCTCTAGGAGCTAGAGAGAGTGCGATCCAGAGCGGGACGAGATATTTGTCAGTATTTGACACTCTCTCTAGGAGCTAGAGAGAGTGCGATCCAGAGCGGGACGAGATATTTGTCAGTATTTGACACTCTCTCTAGGAGCTAGAGAGAGTGCGATCCAGAGCGGGACGAGATATTTGACAGTATTTGACACTCTCTCTAGGAGCTAGAGAGAGTGCGATCCAGAGCGGGACGAGATATTTGACAGTATTTGACACTCTCTCTAGGAGCTAGAGAGAGTGCGATCCAGAGCGGGACGAGATATTTGTCAGTATTTGACACTCTCTCTAGGAGCTAGAGAGAGTGCGATCCAGAGCGGGACGAGATATTTGACAGTATTTGACACTCTCTCTAGGAGCTAGAGAGAGTGCGATCCAGAGCGGGACGAGATATTTGTCAGTATTTGACACTCTCTCTAGGAGCTAGAGAGAGTGCGATCCAAAGCGGGACGAGATATTTGATTTTACTCCTCAAAAAAGTAGTAAAGTCTAAAAAGTCAAACGACTTGAATTATTATTAGGGTAAATAAAATCTGATGTAGTTAACAGAACACTGGTTCGATAATCTAGGTTGATTAAGAGATCTTGATCATTGTTTACTAATAGAAGACCTTATAAAAAATATCGAATATAAGTATTTTTTTAATGATTAAATATTATACAAAATTCCCAAGTCGTTTGACTAGACAGACTTATAGAGTGTTTTTTTTTTAAAGTGGGAAATCATCTAATGTTGAAAAAATGTTCTAGGGCGGTATTAAGCAAAACCACACATGTTTCTTCGGTTTCCCTTTGCGCTCTAGGATCATGGGTAAAATTTTCAGAAGCCGATCCATGGGCCTAGTAGCGGCCCTGCTGTGCCCCTACGGTGATGGCTGGATGGCGAGCAACCATTACTCGTCGTCCGCAAGCCCGCATGTACCTACCCTTATGCAAATGGGGCATAAACAAATACTTATTTTGTGTTTAATTGAAAAACTTCAGAAATGAGGGTAGGATTGCTGTTGTGTGCTCAATGTTACTTATTAATTTAATATTGCTACGCTTTACATTAATTTTGCGATGACATTCATGGCATTATGCCGACTCCATCACAATCTATAGGGTGACTGAAATCAGAACGGCAGGTAGGGACGTAAATTTTAGAAAATTAATGATCGTAGCATGCAATAAATTGCTTGTTGCCTTGTTACGCGAGGCCCTTGACTGTATTTATAATTATGTTATTAACATTTTGCGTATTGAGTTTTTGTTGATATCAGTTATTCGATTTGATATTTATGAAATGACAGGGCAACGACATTGTTTGAAAAAGTCACCGCGATCCTGAAGAAAACGTAAATGCAAAGAGCATCTGAAGAAACTCTACTCGAACTAGTAGTTCCTAAAATACTAGTTGAACTATTGTAATTCTAATTTTCTTTTCAAAATCAAGATAAAAAAATTTTAATCATCAATATGTCCACTGTTGGACATAGGCCGGGATCAAGTGTCGTCCAATAACGACCGATCTTGTGCGACTCACATGCATCGGATTCCTGCAACCGTCAACAGGTCTTTGGTCCACCTTGTGGGAGGCCTTTCAACGCTGTGTCTTCCGGTACTAGTCGCCACCCCAGAATCTACCCCATGGACTATCTGTTCTACGTGGAATGTATCCGACCCACTGCCCCTAAAGTTTGGCGATTCTTGGGGATATGTTGGTAACCTTGGTTCTCCTGCAGATATTTTCATTTGTTTTGCGATTCTGCAAGGATACTCCGAGAACAGCCCTTTCAATTTTTTAACATGTATTTTTATGTTAAGAATCTGAGTACAAAATTTCATAACTGTATCACAAAAATTGAAAAGTCACAAAGTTTTATCATAAAGCTTGTTATGTCAGCAAAAATACATAGTCACTGAGCCATCCGGGCAACGAGGCGATGTGCTTTCACGGTCGCCGCTCTCGGAACGCGCCGCCAATGAGTTCCCAACTAACGGTAGGAGGAGTTCACATCGGTGTCGGGTCGACGATGAAGTACCTGGGACTCGTCCTCGACAGCCGGTGGAATTTCGTGGAGCATTTCCGAAGTCTGACTCCCAAACTCAACCGGACTGGGGCCTCACGGCGTCCTTACCTTCCGCATGACACAGGTCCTCACCGGAAATGGCAAGTTCGGGAGGTTCCTGTTCCGAATCAAAGCGGAAGTGACGCCCGGGTGTCGCCACTGTGCGGAACGCCCGGAGGACACGGTGGAGCACACAATCGCGGTGTGCCCTGCTTGGACGGAGCATCGCCGTGCCCTCGTGGGGGTGATCGGCGGCGGAGACCTCTCGCGCCGGGCCTTGATCGAGGCCATGGTCCGGAGCGAGAAGGAGTGGCAGGCGGTCGCCGACTTCTGCGAAGCAGTAATGCTCGCTAAGGAGGAGGCCGACCGCATCAGGCAACGGCGCTCTCGCCGCCGCCGGGATTCCGATCCCGATTTCCAGCCACCGTAGACGCGGGCTTGCAGACAGTGAGCAATGGGTAGCTCGCTGTCCGGCCGTCCGGTAACAGTCCGGACCAAGCCCAAGTCGTCGACGGCACGCGCTGTTCCCGCGCGCCTCATGGAGTTGTCAGCAACAGCAGGGGCCCAGCCGGGTCGAAGCCTACTGGGGCCAGGGTTATCCAAAAGGGCGCTCGAGCCCCGGTATGAAGGCTTGAAGGAACGGGATTTTTAGTCAGTAAGAGTCTGACACTATCTCCCGCTCCATCCAAGAGCGGGGGTTGTCATAAGATGATTTTTCCCATCGAAAAAAAAAAGCCATCCGGGCAACTCAGGGGTTGTTTTTCACTTGCACCCAGCTGTTTGCTGGCGCCTAATGGCCACTATGACCTGCAGTAACCTGTGTTGTACTTAGTGTCGGTGGTGTCCAACTTGGGACCTTTTGAAATATTTTTTTGGAAAGAATATAACATGGTGAAATAAAATTTTTGAATCTATTCAGCAAGTGATTCTGAACTAACTATTTCAGGTAAAGCATAAACTAAAAATAATGTTGTTACCAATTATCAGTTCGATATTTCTTTTTCTCATTATCCACAGTAACTATAATCCGAGTTAAAAGGCCTCAAACACTCCACTATCTCTACATAATAACAAAAGCCTCGATGTTATTATTTAGATAAGTAAAAGTAGCAAAATAACGTGCAGTATCCACAAACTTTCCGAATTATTATTTGACATTGTTTATCAAAGTTCGTTCATAAAAGAAAAACAATTTTAAGTATCGTTGCTAAGTTGTACGGTGCAATATTCTTGTGCGTGCAGAGGACAATCAAATTTCAGCAGAATGGTCCTAAACGCAAATAAATTTACATAAGGAAAGTAAGTCTCTAAGTAGGGTTGCCATCTCCAAAATCAAAATATCGGGACAAAAGCGTAAAAATCCCGGATATTTTGAGCTCAGATCTCGGACATAATTATTATTAGTCATTAGTCATTAAAACTCAAAAAAAAAATCGTTCAAATTGTTATAAAATAATAAACTTTTAATTTATTTTCAAACATTTTTTTATGGAAATATCGAAAATGAAATATTCTAACTTCTTGCACCACTCCTTTTTTGTCACGTAAGAAATCAATTAATGACTCCTTCATCTCTGGAAAGAGATGGAATGTCAGAGTTTTTATACTCAGACTACAGAGAGAGACTAAGAGACCCTGTTCGGATGCTCCCCTGACCTTTCAACTAGGACAAATATGGGCAAAGGATGGATGGTAACCCTACATGAAAGGAATATTGCTTTTTAGTAATTTGGGGAAATTGGCGCAAGATACATTGGTTTATAGCTTATTAGAAGTTTCACAACTTTGTTATAGATACCAATCGTGACAGAGTCGTAACAACAACAAGAACTTCATATAAATATATTTTTTGTTGTATAAAAACGCGTAAAGCGTTTTGCCTCGTCCTATAAACCACGTACCTACATCGAAGGACTGGAACAATTTGCCTGCTGCGGTCTTTCCGTCTGATTTATAATTAAGGTGTCTTCAAGGCTAGATTGAATAGGCTTTTAATAAACTGGAGTGATTCACCATCAAAGATTCTTAGTTAAGCACTATCTAGTTTAAACATTATAATTAAAAAAAAACGCGAGAAAATATTTTTTTACTACGTACAGAAAAGTGGTTAAAGTAGCCGCCAGATACATTGCCATAAAGTACATTGACTTCTTACATTTATCAACATTATTATATTCTTAAAAAAAAAAAATGGAAATAAAGACATAAAGCTGACTTGAATTGACATCTATCGTGATCATTTACATTTTATAGTAATGAAAAACAATATTTCACTGTTTGTTTTTCGGGTACGCAGTACCCAGAGATACTAAGGAAAGGTCAATGTATTTTTAGGGAAAAATCAACTGGCGCCTGTTTGTAGCTGCGTAGAGTTCTACGTAGGTAAGATATTACTACGTAGAACTGCTACGGCGTAGCAACAGCGGAGACTGCTACGCAGGTGTGCGTGCGGCGAATATCTCTTCATTCTCAACTACGTCACATAATACCTAAAAATCGTGAAGCACTATTTTTTTTAAACGTAAGTTCTCAGTCAGTTTATTGCTTGCCATAAATTATAGTATGACGAACGTGCGACTAAAGTCTGTTTCTATTACTGTTCTAGTCCAAAATGTTTAAAAGTTACCATTCATTTGTCTACCTCAGCTCACGACAAGCCGTCTAACAAACAACTGTTCCAGTCAAAACAGGCGGTTGCAACTTGCAAATGACGCCCGTAATTACCTAGAAAATTGCAAAAATATTACCCCTTTCTTGTTTCGAATTGGCGAAACAACGAAACACAACTCAACTAAGTGTTTGATTGAAGTTACACCTCTTGTAACAGCACTGGATGTTACAATTCGAGTTATCTACTCGATGGCCCGCCGATTGCCAACGAATCGAGATCGGCGGTAAGCACCAGTTGGCACAATCGATAGAAAGACGAGCACTCCCATTTTTATAAAAAAAATACCGACGAAAAAAATGGGCCCCTCCAAAAATTGGACTCTATGTCAAGGACGTAACGCATTTTCAATTTTGGGGCGGAAGTATGGTAACGGTAAAGTTATGTTTGTAACATTTTACCGGTTAACCAAGATGGCGGCTTTGACACGTGACATAAAACGATATTTATGAGCGGCAAGTTCGCGAGTCGGGATGCGACATGCGAGACCGTCACGAACCGCGGATGTACGGATTTAATGAACGATTTCTATTCATGACGATTTTATGTGAAGCAGGAAAGCATGGTACATGTCGAAACCTGAGGAATGTTCCTTATACGGTATAAGTTATGCTAATGTAGGAACCGCAGTTTGGACTCGGCTTTATGCCGGCAACAGTCACTAGTTGTCAACGTAATTTGCATGGAGTTTCAGTAACGAGACGTTGAACCAGGAAAATTGTAGTAACTTTTACGATACTTACACTCGTAAAATTACGGCAATGTTTTTGTTTAAAGAGGTAATGAGGATTAAAAGGCATTGAGGCTTCATGACTCGAAACTATAAATAGATAGATGCTTTACTATAAGCAGAATATTAGAGACTTGTATGATAAAAACTGTATTAATAATGAATATAGGTACTTTCTTACTCAAATAATACGTAGTAAAATCTATTGTTCATCAAAAACTGTCTGGTAAAGGTGAACTTGAATGATAACGAAATAAGTTCAGTGATAAGTGAATTAGCCACATAGGTATTGAACTTTTTAAGGTGGGATATCATCAGATAACCCTTCCTGCTTTAGGTGGAGCGTGAGAGAGTGTCAGACTTTTACAGACTAAATTCTGCCTGTGTTCCTTCAGTTGCTCTTTGCATTCCAAAGCCAAAGTAACTCTTTCGTACAATCCCGCATAGGTACATAAATATAGGTGTTTTTTTTTAAGATGGGAAATCCAAACTACATGTATTTTCCTTCTTTGCTTTACGTTTTAGGACCCCGTTTCCCTTTCGGAAGTTACCTATAGCTTACTATACAAGGCGCCGGATACACTTGAAATTAAAGTACATTGACCTTTTCCTAATATCTTCAATATGTCGAAGCTACCCGGAAAACCTTCAATAAACTGTTTTTCAGAAAAGTTAAAGGATCACGATACATGTCGATGACAAGACAGCTTTATGTCTTTAATTCCGTTTTTGAAATTAACCTCTCAAGGACCGCCATTTTTTACGTCAACCAATATTAATAATCATTAAAATATTATCTGCCGTCGAGAACAATTGTTCAGAAACGATTTTAAGACTTATCTTTACTACAAATACAGTTTTAAATAGGCGGGTTTGGTGGCACAAATTTGTGCCAGCGGGGCTCAACGGTAATACTTGTTTACTGGCAGGTTTTTGTGCCGCTGGGGCTCTAGAGGTTAAGAATGTCAATAAATGTAGAAGGGTCAATGACCGCTGTTCTATGTTTAATGACCGCCTACCTTAGCTGCTATACCTGTAGCAGCTAGTAAGTCACTAACCTGATTTCAGACAATAGCACCAACCTAGTGCTTCAATAAAGCTAATCAGTGTTATAGTCACACTGTAAAACACAATAACGATAACCGACAAAACTAAACAACTGACAAATGGCTACCTACCACCAGGCTTAGCCAACTAACAACCAATTAACAGAATCTATGGTTTCATTCACTCCTAGAACACTGAAGTGAACAATCCACAGTTCTAAATATAACTTAAACTCAAGTTAGTCAGCCAGTTAGACTCAATAACTGTAGATAGTATTGTTAATAACTGGTTAGCTGTTCGCTATCGTAAAGTTTGACACTAATGAGCAAAAGTTTTCGCCATGCGAAAAATGGGGAGCGAAATGCGGAAATCGAGTAAAAACTGCGGATTATGCATGGTGGGGGACGGGAATAACTGGCTATTAAATAGTGTTGTGCCTTGCTTTTCCTAAATAAAAGTAATTTATTTCTTTCAAATACATCGTTGGGCTGGAACAATTTGCCTGCTGCGGTCTACCTGTCCGGCTAGAGTGAATACGCTCTTAATAAACCAGTGCGCTTCGCCATCAACGATTGCATCTCTGCTTACTATCAGGTGGGATCGCAATCAAGCACTATTTTAAAACAATTTAAAAAGTAAGACCTGATGCTAAATACTTTTTTTTTCTGAATTTGTGGCTCTTATTCTGAAAGCATCTAGACGAGTCCTGCTAAGCACACTTCGTCGACCTATACTTGTTGCGAGGTTGAATCCGTTTTAAAAGTGAATCTTTGAAATATCTGTTCGACTGAATTACAATAATATAGCTACATAATTGAAAAGCTGACGTTTTATTCTGCATGTTTGAAAGAGTTATCGTAGTCCTGAAACGCAAAAGGCAACTGAAGGACCACAGCTGGGTGGGTTTTAGTCGCTAAAAGTCTGACAAGCTTCCTCGATCCACCCAGAGCTGGAGAAGTTATTTGATGATTGTATATAGTGAGAAATATGAGATAGAAGGTGGCCTCCAAAGTTGCCACTTACGAGGTGCTAAAGTTGTCAAAAAAAATAAAAGTTTAGTTAGAGGTTTTGACAATTGTCAAAACGAATACTTAATTATGCACGAAAAACAATACTCGCAATAATTATATTCTAACATATTATTTAACGCGCCAAAAAAAGTATGTATTTTTTTAAAAACACTTTATGTAATGAATAATTATTTTATTGCTTCTATCAATTTCATTCCGAGTAGTTCTAGTAGTCTTTCTTAAATGTCAAAACGGGTCTTTTATTTTTTAACGAGTTTACTACAAGTGTGCCAATGTTGGCTTATTAGATAGGTATATTTTGCACCCTCTTGCAATAAATATGAAAGTGATACGTACGCCCCTTATGATTAACTTGTTTGATGTTTTAATTGCCCGTGTTAAAGGGTGAGGGATGCATGTGAAGAAATAAATACACCAATAGGTAATTTAATTTTGCAAATAGCGGCAGTTCTAGGAAAACTACAAAGCCTAGTGCGTGTTTTTCTAACGTACCCGATCGCGTTAACATAGATAACCGTTCGCTAATATTAAATCGTTTGGAAAGTAACGTTTTCTATATTTTCACTAGACAGCGGTTAAACAGGCGCTTTGGTCCTGATTGTCATTAATAGATCTTTTTTTTTTTTTTTTTAAACAATCACACAACGCCGTCTAGTCCCAAGCTAAGCAGAGCTTGTGTTATGGGTACTAGACAACTGATAAACATACTTATATATTTCTAAATACATAAATATTTATAAATTACACCCAGACACAGAACAAATGATCGTGCTCATCACACAAACATTTGTCCTGGGTGGGAATCGAACCCACGACCTCCGGCATAGCAGTCAGGGTCACTAACCACTAGACCGACAGGCCAGTCAACTCAGTCAAGATCTTTGACAAATGTTACGGGAAGTCAGAAACCAGTACAATGCGTTCCAAACGAGAATATGATCGATCGCCACATTGTGACGTCACGATTTACTGTCAAATCGAGTATTTATGAACTGTGAACGAAAAAAGTTTAATCAGGAATCCAGTTCTTCAATTTTACTCATCTCTGAGTTCTTCAATTTTGCCAAACTTTCTTCGATTTGACAGTACGACGAGACGTCAAAACATAGCAATCGGTCTTATTCTCATTTCGCATAGTAAATCTGACCATCAGTCTATCCAAGGAGTATCGTGTTGCAGTAACTGGGTTGTGGAGCTCTGATAGGCAGTCGCTCCATGTAAAACACGGGTCTACTAATGTAAACTAACTGGCCTGTTGGTCTAGTGATTAGTGGCCCTGACTGCTATGCCGGAGGTCGTCGGTTGGATTCCCGCCCAGGACAAATGTTTGTGTGATGAGCATGATCATTTGTTTTGTGTCTGGGTGTAATTTATAAATATTTATGTATGTTTTTCAGTTGTCTAGTCATAACACAAGCTCTGCTTAGCTTGGGATTAGACGGCGTTGTGTGATAGTTGTGGAATATTATTATTATTTATTTAAACTATTGTTTTTAAAAAGCTGCACTTCTAGATACCATGTCTGACGTAATGCGGGTCTAAAAAATCTACAAGTATGCACCTAGTTACCAATCGCGTGATACATGTCTTAGTTCTGTAATCATCAAGCGAAATCAGCGCGAGTTAGCAACAGTACCCGGGCGGGTTCGCTATAGCTACGCATATATTGGCTCACCGTCTGGTCCCGTCGCCGTTCGATTATTCGCCGAGATTATCATTTTGGTCGTAAACGTTTATTGTGACCCAGTTCAGGACATCAGACACGCAGCCTTCGAATAACACAGTCGTTCCCAGACGAGAAACCACAAGCTTCTGCTAATTTATTCCTCAAGGTTTTACTTGCTGTTTTGTGGAGTTCGTGATGAGGTTGGTTTTGCCAGTTTCCTTATGGGATGTTATCAAAAACTATTTATTTTTTAATAATATAAACTAGTGCTTACCTGCGAAACCACCTCATGGTAAGCAGTGATGTAATCGTTGATGGGGAGGCGCACTAGTTTATTAGGAGCCTATTCACTCTAGCTTTGAAGACACCCAAATTATATACTATACGTTGTATATTATACGTGCTTTAGTTGGCATAGGCTTTTTTTATGGTGGAAAAATCATCCAATGACAACACCCGCTCTTGGGCGGAGCGGGAGATAGTGTCAGATTCTTACTGACTAAAAGCCCACCCCGTTCCTTCTAGCCTTCATACCGGGGCTCGAGTTCCCTTTCGGATAACCCTGACCCCAGTAGGCTTCGACCCGGCTGGGTCCCTGCTTTTGCTGACGACTCCTTGAGACGCGCGGGAACAGTTTGCGCCGTCGACGACTTGGGCTCGGTCCGGACAGCGAGCTACCCATTACTCACTGTCCGCAAGCCCGCGCCTACGGTGGCCGGAAATCGGGATCGGAATCTCGGCAGCGGCGGCGAGAACGCCGTTGCCTGATGCGGTCGGCCTCCTCCTTTGCGAGCATTACTGCTTCGCAGTAGTTGGCGTAGGCTTAGCTTAGGCGACCGTCCGGTAACAGTCCGGACCAAGCTCGAGTCGTCGACAGCGCGTAGTATTACACGCGCTCCTGAAATAGATGTCAGCAAACCGTAGAGACCTAGCAGGGTCGAAGCTACTGGAGCCAAGAGTCGTGTGAAAATTTACCCCAGGGCTCTGGAGCGAAGGCAAAAAAGGAACAGGAGTGGATTTTAGTTAGTAAAAGTCTGACACACCCTCAAGCTCCGCCCAAGTGCAGGAGAAGTTATTGGATGATTTCCCAACTAAAACAAATCGGATGGTAAGCAGAGATGCAATCATTGATAGTGAGGTGAGGTGCACTAGTTTATTAGGAGCCTGTGTACTCTAGTCTTGAAGACACCTAAATAAATATCGGACAGGAAGACCGCAGCAGGCAAGTTGTTCCAGTCCTTCCAGGCCTTGTAGGGGCGTATAAAGATTAGGCGAAACGCTTAGTCTCGTCCGTAGAGGTTTCAACAACGTACAGGATAAATAGATGGGTTATTTACTAAAAAAGGTCAAGAAAAAAAAGATGAAAAATGTGTTTTATTTTATTTCTTTTTATCTCTGACTGTGTTCATCAATAAAAGTGAATGATGATGAAATAGGTAGAATTAAATTGAAATTGACGAAACAGAAATGTGGCATCGTTACAGATTTTTTTTTTGAGTTAGGAAATCAGCTTATGTCTTCTCCAGCTCTAGGGTGGAGTGCGTTTCAAATTTTTGCTGACTAACACCTACAGTATTCCTTCACTTGCCTTTTTTGCGAGGACTACGGTAACATTTTTGAACAATCCGCTGCCCTAGTAGGCGTCGGCTTTAGCTGGCCCCTTTAAGGCTTGTAGTCCCTTGAACCATCTCGAAATTAAATGGGCGCAACTCTCGTACCCACCTAGATGGCAGTACGCATATCTGTGCATTAATTTGTGGCAAGCAGCGCCCGGAAAGCGCGCGGCTGACCTTTAAATCCATTTTCTTTGCGAAATATTGATTGATTTATATAAGCTATGTTCACTTTGAAGAATATTTAACCGCCAATTTTTATGTGTAAAAATGTGTCGAAAGATCCAAGCCGTTTCGAAGGAGTAGGAAAAAAGTTGCGAAATTGCTAAATATTTTTTTAACAAAGTATTGATAGCACGAAAAAATGTTTATGAATATCATAATAAACGAGTATTTTTTTCAAACCTATAAACCTAGCCCTTGCCGAGGAGTTGGCTTCAGAAAGTCTCAGTTTTATGGCACTTTTCGGGCGCTCGGGCCTTAAAACCAGCCCTGGAACCTAAACAACGAAAAAACACAGGTGATTATTAGTCAGTAAAAGTCTGACACTTCTCAATGCACCCAGAGCGGGAGAAGTTATTTGAAGAATTGTGTTTAAAAATGTTATTATTTTCACAAGCTTTGTTTTTAAAACAGTCACATCGCAAACCAGACATTTTGCAGTTTTTTTTTAGGAAACAAACAGTGAATTGGAGTCATAATATTTTGAGTTAGAAATCAATAACAAAAGGGGGGGCGATAAGATTACGAGAGTCAACGTCCGAATGATGGCTCTGTGCGCTGGACCACGACTGTACTTACGTCATGTAGTCATTTTATATACTTTTAAATTGCCTCTTTGGTCATTAAATATTAACGGCTGTTGTATCTTTAGAAGTAAATCAATCTATGTCTTTGGAATAGCTTCCTGATAGTCTTCCTAATATTCTTCTTCATAGAGATCTACGCTTTGGAATGTCCAATTGGCATCACTTTTTCTGACTGACTTCTTGACATTTCAAAAGTGCCTGTATATTTTTGTCTATGCGTACATCTACATCTGCACTAATACTCGTATTATAAATAAAGAGAAAACAATTGTATTTTTGTGTGTATGTTTGTAATGAATAAACTCAAAAAATACTATGCCGATTTCAAAAATTCTTTCACCATTGGAAAGCTACGTTCACCCTGAGTAACATAGGCTATATTCATAGCACGTGCGAAGCCGGGACGGGCCGCTAGTTTTACTATTTTTAAATTGCCTCTGTGATCATTAAACATTAACGGCTATTGTATCGTTAGAAGTAAATCAATCTACGTCATTAGCACAGCTTTATGATCATTCTTCTCTATAGAGTTCTATGCTTTGGAAGGTGTAATTAGCATAATTTTTTCTGACTGACTATTTCTGTTATATTTCAAAAGTGCCTGTAAATGGTTTATCTATTTTAACCTTTCAATCGTGGAAATTACAGACATCTATTGTGTCTGTAATTTCAAATATTATCACTCGGCTACCACTGCTGCTGAGCGAGAGGGCGTGTCAGTATTTAACAGTAGGCACAACGGATCTTTAGCGGTTGCACAGAAGTCAAATATTCGGTCTCTTTAGTGGTGCGAAGTGAGACGCGGGGGCGGGGAGTGTCAGTGATTGGCTCGCCGTGCCATCGCGTCATAGACGTCCCTCACTCCACACTCACACCGTCACTCCTCATTCGTTCCTTGCGTTTAATCAGAATCCAGTTCTTCAATTTTACTCACCTCTAAGTTCTTCAATTTTGCCAAAATTTCTTCGATTTGACAGTACGACGAGACGTCAAAACATAGGAATCGTACCTATTCTCATTTGGAACGCGTAGTACGTACCTAATGGCGTGATTATTTATAAAGATTACCGATGTAGGTACGTGTATGTACAGACAAAAAAAAAACAATTGACGAGCAACTTAATCAGTTTAATTTCTCGATAATGGTCTCTGGGGGTATTATGTATTTTCACTTTATCTCGAATTGTTGAGTTATTGTATCATTGAAACCACATTTACAAAAATAAAAACGATTAATTACGTATGCAATGATTACCTACGTATTGCCGTTTGAATTTTTGTATCAAATTCGTTATCTTTATTGCATTTGTCCTTTGGCCAAATGGACTTTAGACTTTGTTTTTTGCCAATTCAAAGTCTAAAGTCAAATAGAATTAACTGTCTTAAAATGATTTCGTTTGGATTCAACGGATATTAACTACTGATACTACCCTATGGAGGTTCCCACATAGTTCCTGCATTGTAGAAACTGTTGCTATGTCATAGTCCTAACTATGAAAAGAGTGGCAATGGAGTTTCTGGCACAATCTTCTGCCTAAAGCTCTACGCTTGAGAATGTGCAATTAGCATCATTTTTCTGACTGATTGACTTCTTGACATTTCAAAAGGGCCTGTATATGGTTTACTTGAATTAATATGCTTTGAATCCTTATGGCCCGTATTAATAAACGTCACTCAAAACTCAAGCGTTACTTAAAACTAGTTTCAACCAATCAAGTGGTTTGAATTTAGTTCAAAGTAATGCTTGAGTATTGAGTGATATTTATTAATACGGGCCTAAATCTTTGCAGCCAATAGGTAACTGATAATTGTAATAAGGTTACGGTTTAATCTTTCGATCAATCCCACATCCCACTATCGATCATCTCTATATGTTGAGCCCCGTTCATTTCGCTGACGTCTCTTTGCTATGTTCTGTAAGTCATTGGGTATCCGTATCCATTATGGGGCCAAGGGCTATCACTTGCAAAATCGCCAATTCTATAAATAATAATAACGGCCCAATAATATTGTTATTGCATTGCTTTCAATAATAACATTCGGATAAGATAACGTTGCAGTCGCTCCCGTTTTTTTTATGACATTGTTATTTATCGATTGGTTATTTACAGAAGAGTGGCGTTGGAGTACTTACCTACACAAGTGGTCTGAAAAGTTTCCGACCTAAAACCGACAAAATAATTTATTTTTCTTTTTTTTACATTTACTTCTTAGAATTCTACACACTTCTCCCAGCGATGCCCCCATCTCTCTAACCTGATAAAATTGCAGTTGTCATTTTTCTCCACAAAATAATTGTTCACGAAGTTTACCTGAGCATTTCACGAAAATCTTTGTCCTCCTAGCGTAATTATTAGATGAGGGAACAAATAGAAGTTGCTTGGGACTAGATCTGATGAGTAAGGCTGATGATCAAGCCGTTCAAACCGTAATTCGTAAATTATCCGTCGCAACTGCTGAGGGTATCCAACGCACCCTGCGTTGTCTTGGTGAAAAAAGATTTTCCTTTTCTGCATCACACTCGACTCACTCAAAGTTCTGTCAAATAAAAACTTCGCGTCCAAACTAGCTGAAACTTTGATCAGTAACGGCCTGCGCCAATTTTGTAACAAGACATGTTATTAAAACATGTTATCCATTCGTCTCCTCAAACAAAAACTGTAAGGCAACGCCCCTATTCGGTTAGCAAACAATGAAAAAACAGCGCAGCGGACCCGGTTTAATACATTTCACTCATAGATATAAGAAAGGAGTTGAGGAGTTTGGTTGGAGTTGTATCTTCTAATTTCTATGATTCTACTAGTTTTTATTGACAAGTATTGCTATCTAAGGTCGGAAACTTTTCAGACTACCCACGTATTTCTACCTCACTCACAAATCCATACAATAGGTTTTAGTTTATTATTATTTAGCACTTTGTAGGTACCGCCGCCGCAGCAACTTTGAGTCTCCAGCTCAAAGAACAAGTTCAATGGCCATATAAGCCACTCAAACTACAATAAATTACATAACATCTTTAAGAATCCCTACATTCTTACAATTCGCATCGGTTACTATCTCAAACTGTGAGTGAAGCTTATCAGGGATTGCGGTATCGGTCGTTGAACCCACGCATCGTAAGCAAAGCAGTGACGCACACACTAAGTAGATATATCACACTAAGGATTTGTGCACAGTTGTTTATGTCTCGGTTTGTATTATATTACGATAGGATGTTCCTAAAGCTACTAGAATGTTCTCATACGCATAAATGGGTAGGTACATACTTTACTATTTTTTTTTTATTATTTGTATCAAAAAGTTACATAAAAAACACAAATAGAACTAATTTTTCAAATCCGTTCAAGATTAAGGTTAAAAATCTGGTGGAAGGGGAACTGTCAAGTAAAAGATAAGAATAACATGAGTTCCCACTACTCTTCCTGATACAAAATACTTGAAATGCTGCTTCGTTTTATAACCAATTTTGATGCGGTTTCCAGAAAAAAGTTTTTTTTCTACCTACATAATATTAAACAGAATTAAACACTGGGAAGTAGGTTACTTACTTAGACTCTTCTTCTTCTTTCTGCCCTTGTCCCATCTTATTTGGGGTCGGCGCAATACGTTTTTTTCTTCCATTCTACCCTGACACTCGTCATGCTATCACTAACTTCCTTTTCTTTCATATCGTTCTTCACGCAATCCATCCATCTTTTCTTTACTTTCTTTTGGTTACTTACTTAGACTACCTACCTAATATTTCCATCGGTAAAGCATCTATCTACTTTCTTGTACATAGGATCTAGACCCTTGAGCAAACTTTATTTTAAAACTATCTTCCTTTTCTTTTACCTATCTTATTTCTACTTTCGTACCTACGACACTTTACGATAACTTGTTACGAAAATTCCGCTATGTAGATAAGTATGTACATTGGACGATAGGAATGATTTTTATAAACTGCGATGTTATAGCCCAATGCAGATAAGAAAGTGTTTATGACCTAAGTTACTTATTAAATCTATTGCTACAACTTATTATTGTTATCTTAGTAGGTACATAGTATTTTTATTAGTCAACATGTAGGTGTATTGTATTATGTTATGTGTAGGTGTATATAATATCCTTTGGACGCCAGAGCGACGGGGGGTCAGATTGCTTCTTATCCAACATATCTTTTTAGTGTAGGTACCGATCTTCTGTAACCCGATGAAGATAACTTAACAGTGACACCACAGTACGATCCTAATAGTAGACCAAGTGCCCTACCATGACGTCAAATCATCATAGATCCAGTGTGAGAATAGGATAAAGCCAATGCCGGATCAAGCCAGCGAGGGGCATATGGCATATTCTACCATTTTTATAAATGACAAAAAAAACTCCTTTATTTTTCAATCAGGCTTTGGTAGCATATACATATGTATAACGATGGGTCCGTTCGTAGATATTGATTGGAATTTATATGGCACAGGTATCCTGGCTTGTTTTTTTTTTTTGTCTAAGCGGGGCTTACCTCAATACTCGAGGACCCGTAGCATCGGTTACTCATCACACTGCCACGCATCACGCTGCATGTTGCGTGTCATGTCAACGCACCTACGCGTATACCTACTTGCGGGAGTGCAGATCTTCATCATCGTGCAGGTTTTTTACGCACTCACGCGCGTAGGTGCGTTTTGTAAATTCAGGTTTGCTCCGACTCATTTCATACAAAATCAAGCGCGGCACTGCGAGACTCAGTGTGCGGACCTTACGTAGTCGCCCCACATCCACGCGCTTGAACGCATTTTTGTCCGCTTGTAGACGCGTCATCTGCATGGATGCGCGTAGATGCATTATCGGTGTGTTGGACTGTGCGTGTTTTCTATACAAATGGAGATGCTTACAAGCAACGTTAAAACACACATTCACGCACTACTGCGTGGTGCATGGCAGTGTGCCTAATCGCCTAATCCGCCACTGGATAAAGCTTAATGGCCTGTATTGTTCCATATATCTTTCAGAATCCAGTAATGACAATTTGAGACGTCATCATAGGAGTAGAACTGACTGTCTTGTCTATGTAATCTGGACCCTCGGTCTCTATCATGACCACGTATCCCTCTTTCTGAATGTCTGGCGGGGTATTTAAGGGCCAAGCGCCCGAAAAGTGCCATAAAACAGTGATTTTCTGAGGCCTACTCCTCCGTAACGGCTAGGTCAATTGGTTTGAAAAAAATATATGTTTATTATAGATTCATGAACAATAATATCAACATTTAATTTTTTCGTACAATTAATACTTTTGTCAAAAAAAAAATTTAGCAATTTCGCAACTTTTCGCAACTTTTTCCTACTCCTTCGAAACGGCTTGGACCTTTAAAAACATTTTTACACATAAAAATTGGTGGTTAAATATTCTTCAAAGTGAACATTGCATATGTAAATCAATCAATATCTCGCAGAGAAAATGGATTAAAAGCGCTTTCCGGGCGCTGCTGGCCGCAAATAAAAATGTTGGAGATAAACAGAGAAAATGGATTAAAAGCGCTTTCCGGGCGCTGCTGGCCGCAAATAAAAATGTTGGAGATAAAACCTTCTTGCACAATGCAAATTAGTTTTTTAATAATTTTCGGTGTGAACAATATATTTTACAAAAAACAAGTGAAGACAAGTGACAAATAGAAGTGTCATATTTTTTCATATAATTTAGGAAGCTTGCAAGAAGGTTTTATCTCCAACATTTCCCCGGGCGTTGAAACCAATGGTTTCAACCAGATTCTGAAGACACAGGCAAAGGGCAGATTCGGTTGAATGCCCGTCGAACGACTCCAGTAGACGTCCGAATGTCAGCTACACGGGCGATACCATCCGTTCCTGGATGAACAGCCACGATCCGTCCAAGTCTCCACTTCAACGGAGGAAGATCGTCTTCCTTGATCACCACCAAGGAGTTCAGCATCAAGCCATCCTTGCAGGAACGCCATTTGGAGCGTTGTTGCAATTCTGCAACATACTCCTTGCTCCATCTGCTCCAGAAATGCTGGCGAAGCTGCTCGATCCTCTGGTAACGAGACAGATAATTGGCAGAGCTATCCTGGTAATCAGGTTGCGGCAAAGAAGTAAGTGGCCGTCCCACAAGAAAATGTCCTGGCGTGAGCGGAGTATAATCTGCAGGATCTGAAGACAACGGCGTCAATGGACGAGAGTTCAAGATGGCTTCAATCTTGGTTAGTGTGGTGTACAGCTCCTCAAAAGTCAAGTTACAATTTCCCAACACTCTCTGAGGTGATACTTTGCTGACTTGACACCCGCCTCCCAGAGTCCACCGAAATGTGGGGTGTAGGCGGGAATAAAATGGAACCTTATTCCGTCGTTTGCTGCACTTTCACCCAAGGACAAACTATTTAATTTTAAAAATTTGGAAAGGTCGTTGTATGCACCGATAAATGAGGTACCGTTATCGGAAAAAATATCAGCAGGTTTACCTCTCCGAGAAATAAACCGATACAAAGCCAGTAAATAACTATTGCTAGTTAAATCACCAACGAGCTCCAAATGAATGGCCTTGGTTGTGAAACAAATAAAAATAGCGACATACACCTTTACTAACCTACATCCACGGCCCTGGCGACTAGCACACATAATAGGGCCAGCGTAATCAACGCCTGTGCTTTCAAAGGGATAACCTGGACGAAGGCGTTCTCGTGGTAAGTTACCCATTAAGGGAGCTACAACCTTACCCTTCATACGGTGACACAAAACACACTTATGATAACAGGCTTTCGCCAACTTGCGACCTCCTATTGGCCAATAAGTTTCCCTAATGGAAGCTAATAATAATTGTGGGCCAGCATGCATCAGCCTTTTATGCTCAAAATTAAATAATAGTTTAGTGAAATCATGAGTGGACTGTAATAAAATAGGGTGTTTCTTACTATAAGCAAAATTAGAGTTATCGAGACGTCCTCCTACTCGCATTACATTATTATCGTCTAAATAAACATTAAACTTTAGAAGGGCGCTCTTTTTAGGTAAACTCTTTTTGTTCAAAAATAATTGGTATTCAGAAAATGACTGAATCTGACTCTTAATAATGACAAGAGTTAGTGCATCTTGTACCTCATCATGTGACAAGTATTTGGTTTTAGGGTAATGCTTTCTACATGACTTAATAAATCGTAATACGTAGGCAACAGATCGTACGAGCCGTGTGTAATTGGAATAACGCCTAAAATCAATTAAAACTTCAGGTTTCGAATCGTTTACAACATGTAATATGATTTTAGGTCGAGTCTCCGGTAACGATTGTAGTCCTGGGCTCGTAATTTGAGAAGGCCATTCAGACGAATCTAGTTTTAAAAAATCTGGTCCTTTCCACCACAGATCTGACTCCTGCAGATCACTAATATCCATGCCACGAGATATTAGGTCTGCTGGATTTTGATCTGTTGGGACGTGCCTCCAAGTACAGTTACCCGACTTATCCAAAACCTCAGCAACGCGGTTGCGCACAAAGGGCTGAAGTCTGGTAGGCATCATCTGTAACCATCCCAAGACAATGGTTGAATCAGTCCAACAATAAACCCGACTGATCTTCACTCGAAGTGAGCTCATCACCTTCTCGTGAAGACGAGAACCGACTACCGCACCACATAACTCCAGTCGCGGAATTGTCGTAGGCTTGATGGGAGCAACTCGACTCTTTGCCATTAACAAGCGAGCCATGTACTCACCCTTAGCATTAACACTGCGAATGTAGACGCAAGCACCGTACGCGGACTCAGACGCGTCTGTGAAAATATGGAGTTCTAACTCCGTAAATGAATTGCAGACTACAAGTCGCGGAATGCGAACATGATTTAAAAGAGGTAAAGATTTAATAATAATCTCCCATTGTTTACAAATCTCATTAGGTAATGGTTGATCCCATGATAATTTATCTAACCACATTTTCTGTAGCAAGATCTTCATAGTAATAACAATAGGACCTAACAGACCTAAGGGATCAAAGATTCGCGCAATAACGGATAACAAGTCACGCTTTGTGTACCTAGTCGAAGATTTAGTCAGACCTATAGGAAACCCTATCTCATCAGTGCCGATATGCCAACAGAGACCAAGCAACTTTTCTGGCTCATTTTGTCCAATGTTCAAATCGTATGACGCAGGGACAGCATTCGACAATAATTGAGAATCATTTGACTTCCACTTTCTCAATGGCATACATGCCGACGCAAGCGCTTTGGTGACTTCAGTGCGAATGAACTTTACTTCATCTAAGTCATCCCCTCCGGTCAGCAAGTCGTCGACATAGAAGTCATGTTGGATGATTTCCGATATCTTAGGGTTCCTACAGTCGAGTCCTACTTGTTTAAGGCATCGTGTCGCAAGGAATGGCGCACTGGCCGTACCGTACGTGACGGTGTTTAATTGATAAACATTAATAGGATCACTAACATTATCACGCCAAACAATCTGTTGTAAATATCTGTCCGACGGGTGGACGACTATTTGTCTATACATCTTCTCCACATCCGCAGATAAAACATACTTGTGGACTCTAAAGCGAAGAAGTATAGACAATAGACCGTCCTGTACGGTTGGCCCAACCATCTGTAGGTCATTAGAGGACACTCCCGTCGAAGTAGAAGCACTAGCGTTGAAAACAACACGAAGTTTGGTCGTGGTACTCGACTCGCGTAAAACTCCCATATGTGGAATAAAATAACCCAAACATAAATTAGGTTTATTAATTTTTGTCATATGACCAAGTAACTCGTATTCTGACAAAAAGTCATGATACATTCTACTAAAGTTCGTCTTAACCTTTAATTTACGCTCTAAAGAATGTAAACAATGTGTGGCTTTATTAAAAGAATTTCCTAAAATTGAAGGATCTTTCTTAAGGGGGATGCGAACACAAAAACGACCATCAGACAATCGTGTCGTATTTGTAACGAAATTGTCTTCACACAATTTCTCTTCAGGCATATAAGAATTGGAAGACTTCGCATTCACCTCCTCTAATTGCCAAAACTTTGTCAATTCTGACTTGAGGTTTTCCCAGTCACCATCGCTGTCGGCAACCATTTTAGACATATTGCACTTTACGTCATTCGTCAGCAGTGAGATAGTATTCTGAGTAATTGGACCGGAAACTATCCATCCTAGACGGGTTTCACATAATATTGGTTTCCCGGTACCTAACTTTAGTCTTTGAGATCCTAACAAATCCCAAAAAAGATCAGCGCCGATTAAAATATCAACATCGGCAGGGTTATAAAAAGTAGGATCAGCTAAAGTAATATTCGAGGGTAAGTCGAAATCAGAAATATTTATCTGACGACACGGAACACTACTCGTAATGAACGGAAGAACAAAACAATTTAGTTCGAATACAAAGCTATCATCTAATGGCGTACCCTTAACCCGACATATTTTACCTACGAGCGAAGTGACGTTATTGATTCCAAGGATTGATCTATCTACCTGGCTAGTTTTTAAGTTAAGTTTATTGCACAACCTATCTGTTATGAGTGAAGACGTGCTACCACTATCGAGCACCGCGCGAGCGAGATGCACACACCCATTGTGGTCTCTTAATTTGATCAAAGCGGTTGATAACAACACATCTCGTTGCGTATGACCACACGGAGATGCAATGTTTGCGGATAAAGCTACGTTATTCGTTTCAGTCGTAGCAGACAAGTTATTCATCGAATTACCACTAGGTGTATTCGATACAGTGCCATTAGAATGTACGTGAACTAATGTGTTGTGCCTACGTTTGCATAGTTTGCAGCCTGGTTTTTTACATTTGTTAGCATAGTGTCCGGAACGAAAACAGTTAAAACATACCTTATAACTAGGTAATGATTTGAGACGGTCATCGTTACTCAATGCGAGAAACTGTGGACAATTATTTAATGTGTGATCGTTGTTATTACATTTAGGACAAGGTTTAGAAGCTGAGTCAGTGCTAGAATTGATAGGAGATTGTGCTACCATTGACTTGATCTTAGGACCTGATTTACCTGGTGATTGCGAATAATGATTGCGGGGGAGTTCCAGGGTCTCGATGAGGTCGGCTCGATTGCGTAAGAATTGCATAAATGCGTTAAACGTGATTAAGCCATCCTTGTCTATCCTACCTTTGCACTCCTCCCACTCACGATAGGTTTTTTGATCAAGTTTTCGTGTGACAATGTAGATTAAAAGTGTATCCCAGTGTTTCACAGGCTCCCCTAATGACTCTAAAGCTCGCAAGTCTTTATTTAACTGATCGATCAAATTCTTAATGGCAACAGAAGATTCTTTTGTAATTGATTCAATAGTAAATAATGAACTTATATGATTCTGAACCAGTAATCTTTTGTTGTCAAACCGATCACATAACAATGACCATGCCACAGAGTAATTACTTGAAGAAAACTCAATGGATTTGATAACTATAGCAGCTGTTCCCTCAAGTGATGCTCGCAAGTAGTGAAACTTATTGATTGCGTCTATGTCATCATTACAATGAATTAGGCTAGTAAAGGTGTCGCGGAATTCAAGCCAATTACAATATAATCCGCTAAACTTTGGTAACTGAATCGTTGGCAATTTAACCGGCTGCTTTATGCTAACACGAGTACTTTTACAACTTTCCATCGATTTATTATCTTTATTGTAGTCAGTCAGAATATTCTGGGCTCTAGATAAGGTTTTATAATAAATAGACTCAAACTCGGAACGCTGAGAATATTGTAAGTTGATGTCGTCAACAATGCATTCTAGACGTAACTGTACCTCATCATACTGCTCATACAACGCCTCTATCTTGCCCATGCGCAACTGCAACTCGGACACATCACAGCTAGATAGCTCCTTGTCCTTGAATGAGTCCAGAAAATTGAGGAAACTAGTCAAGCGACCTTTGAAGCTGCCTCGCTTCTTAATTAAATCCTTTTCCTCAGACATTCTGGGAGACGAGTGTTGTCAACCTGGCATTGATACAGGAATATAAAAATTAAAACAACAATATAATTTCAATAATTATACGCCTAGCTGTAGTCTATTCCCTTTCTGACTGCTAACTATAATTTATAACAATGACTTGTACTAATATCTAACACTCAAATATTTTTATTATGTCAAGATACTTGTTAAAAATTAATACCACTGTTAAGTAGTTATGTAATTAGTTACAGCTTAATATAATGTAAGTTTAATAATGTAGCAAAATAGCTAACTATACTGTTAAAAGTATGAGTTTAAACTTAACATTGCTGTTGAATAAAATACTAATCACAATGCAACAAAGTACCTAATGATTTTACTCAAACACAATATAATTGGTAATTTAATAAAATAGTACTGACCTTAGTATGACTACTTATATATACTACCTGAGTGTTGGGTGACGATATTAGCGTAATTATAACTGTACACCACTAACTAACTTGCTTGAAATCAATCCAGTTCTCCAGCAGTGAACTCATGAACCTCCATTCAGCGTGGAAGTCAGTCTCTATTCTTTTTCTTGAAAATAATCGCTGATCTTCTTAATTATATTTCATCCGGCTCGAAGGACCATGTGCGAGAATTATGGGTATTCTGATGAAAATCAATGACTGGATGCTCAATGCAAATTAGTTTTTTAATAATTTTCGGTGTGAACAATATATTTTACAAAAAACAAGTGAAGACAAGTGACAAATAGAAGTGTCATATTTTTTCATATAATTTAGGAAGCTTGCAAGAAGGTTTTATCTCCAACATGCACAGATTTGCGTACTGCCGCCTAGGCGAGTGCGAGAGTTGCGTTCACATAATTTCGGTCAGATGGTTCAAGGGATAAACTATTAAGGATCAGATAGCTGTCGGCTGTCATATTTCTCATTAAAGAGCGCCCAACCCGGGATAAATGCCAATAAATTATTATTATTACTTACTAGCTTTTGCCCGCGGCTTTGCTCGCATACTTAAACTATAGCCTATGTCCCTCAGGAATAAAGCAGCTTCCTATTGGTGAAAAATTTTTTACAATCAGACCAGTACTTTCCGAGACCACCTCCAACAAATAAAAAACAAACAAACTTTATCTCTTTTTAATATGGCGGTGGCTCTCCGCCTGGGCTGTAAGGTGTGCGAACCACATACGTGCACCTGCGGTTCCATGGTGGAGGCCGATGGCCATCACGCACTGAACTGTGGGCGCTGCACAGGGAGGTTCCCACGTCACCATGCCCTGAACGACATAGTCCGTAGAGCCCTTATATCGGCAAACGTCCCCTGCGTGCTTGAGCCTTCAGGTCTTAGCAGGTCTGATGGTAAGACTCTGGTGCCATGGAAGAACGGAAAGTACCTGATCTGGGACGCAACTTACGTCAGCACTGTCGCCGCCAGTCACCTGAGTCGCACCATGCACACTGCTTCTGCCGCCACTGAAGTCGCCTGCTCTAAAAAAAGGCTAAAGTACGCTACCTTGGAGCAGCTTTACCATTTTGTGCCGGTTGCTGTGGAGACTCTGGGCAGTTAGAGTACGGAGGCAAGGTGTTTTGTGCGGGATTAGGGCCATAGGCTCGGTGAGGCAACGGGTGAGTCCCGGTCCAGGTCGTTCTTGGTGCAAAGAATGGCCATCGCTATTCAGGAGGTAATGCGGCGAGTGTTATGGTCACTTTTGCACCGGGAACGATCAGGGGCGGGTTATTTATTGACATTTGACGTTTCATTTGTGTAATGTTAATTCTTTTGTATTTATTGATTAAATTTTTTTTAGTAATCAATAAGTAGTAATATCGTCCCCTTAATATAATGTAACCTTTTACCTGCAAGTGGAGCCGCGGGCAGATGCTGATCAAAAATTAAAAATGAATGCATTATTGACTTTTATTAATTTACTAGCTGCTGCCCGCGACGTCGTCTGCGTGAAGCCTCTACAGCACTAAAAATACCTAAGGTGCCAGTGTCGCTATAGCATTATAAATAAGCAACTTTTAAAATAGCATTATAATATACGTTTTTTTCGCAAACGAAGCTAGTGACGAGAGTTATATGGACATCCTGCTGAGTTCAGTCATAAGATGTGACTGAAGGAAATAAAGAAAATAATGCAGGAATACATTCCAGGACACAAAAGAGTAAAAATACGTATAAAGGCATCATACTTTACAAGACTTCCCTATAAACTACGTTGGTAGTTATACTGCCAGGAGCCAAAATGTAAAGAGAGTCAGGACTGGTAGCGCGGGAGCAAGCGACGTACAGTTGCCCGAGTGAGAAGCAACTCGTCCTGAGGTCGACACCCGCTGCCCTCAGTGTCTGCCCCTGCGACTTATTGATGGTCATCGCGAAGCAAACACACACGGGGAACTGTACGCGCTTGAACTCGAACGGGAAGTTATGGGGTATGAGGGGAATGCGTGGTATAAATACTGCCTCGCTGACGCTACAACCCGTAAGAATTTCCGCCTCAATGGTGTGTCTGTGTGGAGCGAGATGACTTTAAGGCGGGTCCCGTCACAACTTCGAAGCATAATCGGGACACCGACCTTCAGCTTGATGGTATGCGCCGGAAGTCTACTTGCTGACAGGGAAATCAGAAATTCCACGGAATAACGTGTGGCATCATCTTGCTCGACAACAGTGTTTATCGAGGTGTAGACAACTTCATTCTTCACAATTTCCGAGAGAATGCATTCGTTAACTGCTGCAGCCTGATAATTTTTGGGCGTCAAAATGGCCACACACCCAAGAATTCTGCTGGTGCGGTATACGACTGATGTCCCCGTACACACAGTGAATGAGTTTTTCTAAGCTATATACCACTCTACCGAGAGACTCTGGAAGCACCACCTGTCCACCTCACTCTTCTGGTAGAGTGCCTTCGCCAAGACTTAGAAGGACATCAGAGAATTCTTGAGCACGTGCATTGCCGCCGAGCCGAGCTCTCATATTAATGGTCAAGCGCAGTGTACGAACTCGTGACCACAACGAAGATCGTTTCGACGAAGCTTTCACCTCGTCAGCCCTCGATCCCCGCGTCACCTCGGGAAGAGTTTGCCGGAAATCGCCACTGAACAGAACTGTGACACCATCCATCAAATGTTAGTTCCTGCGGATGTCCTGCAGGGTTCTGTCCACGACCTCAACTGCCTTCCTATTGGCCATCGTACACTCATCATCAGAGAGCAATCCTTGAGCACGTGTCCCTTATCGCTGTTACGTGACACACCACAAACAGGCGTTTTGGCGCTCTCTAAATCGATGGGAATTTTTAACATGGCATGTGCTATCTTGCCTTCCGGAAGCAGTGTGGCAGCGATTCTCGACGACGCTACAGCAATAGCAATTTTGTCTTGCCTCCTGACCTCTGCAAGTATGCCAGTGGTAACAAACATTTTTCCTGTTCCACCAGAAGCATCCAAGAAAAACATTTTACCCTGGTTTTGCCCAACGCTTTCAAGGACGGTGTCATAAATTCGTTTTTGCTCTCAAGAGAACAAAGCGACATGGTAATTTCGTATGGTGGTTGTTTCGCCCGGATCGTAATTTGTCTCAGCGTTATACTCCCGATTTTCACGGTCTTGATGTGGTGATGATTGGAGAGATGGTAACCCATATTCGATCAGTGGATTGCCGCCGATAGAAATGACCACATCTTGAAGTGAACTGAGACAGGTGTTCAGCACGCGTTCATCAGTTACTTCGACTTCGTCTCTAGTAGCACGCCTCAAAGCTCGTAGAAAATCTTCAGACAGATGATGGCGATACATCTCCCACTAAGCTACCGGGTTCGCGACTCCACAAAACACCAAGATGACGGCAAGCAGATGACGCATGTGACTGGGACTGTCGCTGACGCTTGCCTCCGCGAGGGTGTCATCCCAATTAGGCAAAAGGCTGCGCGGTAAGTGGGATACTCCACGCGATCAAATGTCCTCAGAAAGGCGAAAGACGTTGGGCCTGAGACAGTGTGATGTAACAACCGCAAAAATAGCATTCGCCACTATTCGGGTGCACGGTATAAACCCTATCCAATGCAGTGTCCTTGAAAATTCCCGGAAACCTTTCACAGTACCTCCTCGTGGATGTCGGTTGAATACACCCCTTTGCTTGTCGTACGTGTAATATGAAGGCACCTCGTCATACGTAAGGGATTTCGCAAACAGAGCGACTTCACAGAGTCTGAGAAATGCCACCATGTAATACCTAACACCGCATTTTTTTTTAATTATCTTCCTCAACTCTGCTCAAGGTTTTTTGGAGTTTTGTTGGAATTTGAATTTGTCAAAACGAACTATAATATGAAGAAAATGCACATTACCATCTATGAATTTTAAGAATAACTAACTACTAACCTCGCTAACATGATCAAATTTAAATGAATAATTTCCAAAAACTGTTAACATATAATTTGATTTGATTTTTATGAAATCTCATAGATGGCGCTGTTTTAAAATTGTGTTTATACTACTAATATTCATTAAATTATGTTTCTCTGCCCAAGTTACTTTAATGGCGTAGTTTTTATAGTGTAAAGCTAGATAATAGCATGACTTACTCATAAACAACATTTAAATATGCGTCCTTATATTATACGCTGTCACAGAATGCGTAAGAAAAATAAAGACTCACAGCTCCTCCCCCGTAGGTGATAGCGTGATAATATGTAGCCTATGTGTTGACCCGACCTCTTAGTAATATTCATGCAAAATTTGAAGTAAATCCATGCAGTACTTTTTGAGTTTATCCCGGACATACATACAGACAAACAGACAAACAGACAAACAGACAAAAATTCTAAAAACTATATTTTTGGCTTCGGTATCGATTGTAGATCACGCCCCAAGTATTCTTTTAAAAAAATATTCAATGTACAGTTTTGACTTTCCTACGATTTTATTATATGTATAGATATGAAATTATATCTATATGTATGTTTATTTTGTATATATGGTATTTTGTACTAGTAAATTATTTTGAACCTTTGTTTTTTTCGTATTAATCTTTTATTTGTTTTTACTTTTTTATGCACCTGCCATGTTTTCTCTTCGCCACCCTAGGTTGACTGGTAGAGAATGCCTAAGGCATTAAGTCCGCCTATGTACTTTTATGTAGCATGAAGTCGTAAAAAAAAAATAAATAAATTAAGCTATGTTAAGAAACCTATTATTTAGTTGTTTTATGATGATTGTTAGGAAGTTACGTACGTATGGTTTTTAAAACTTTTATAAATTAAGCTAATTTAGAGTGTAGCTTTTTTATCAGATATCTACTTACTAGTGCATGACTGCGATCCCACCTTATGGTAAGCAGTGATGAACAATTTATTATTGATTTAAACTTTATTTAAATAGTAATGGAACATAGGCAGACTTAATGCAACAAGGTTTGGAGTAGAGATGTGCAGTTGCATATCTCTAGATTGGAGGTATACGAAACAGAGAGTAAAGCCGCGCAAACCTCCATTGTAAAGGGAGGATCCTTCGACCAGACGGCCATATGTCTGGTTTGGGCAACTGCCCGTTACATGATTACGGGTTGTTGTAGATGTTCAAATCGCGCGGAGAACTTTAATTGCGCGATGCAGGATCTCTATCTGAGATGATCATTCGCTGCCAATCATTCTCTCCCAATCCAGATTAGGCGTCTGACAAGTTGCCATAGCCCAAAGTAGGTTTAACCTAGAATTTTCCATACTAAAAATGCCTACTAAGTGAATCTTATAACCCTATTTGTCCAGCTAATCGATAAAAGACAAAAAAGTAAATAGAGTAATATGGTACATCGTTTTATAACTAAGTGCTACGGCGTAGTTAATTTTTTAAATCAGACTGTACTTTGGGGACAGTCATAGTGGAATCGATTATAAAAATTAGGTCAAGCTAGATTCCCTTTTAACACAAAGAGTTCCGCATGATATTTGACAGGAAAGTAGTCCATATTTATTTAATACTTTAATTCATTAAACCCCAAGCGAACGCCGGCGTTCGCGCACCTATTGTCTTTCTATCGTGTCTGTAATTTCCACGATTGAAAGGAGCACAATGCACATAGGTAAAGGTACAGACTTTCAAACATTTTCTACCAGTTAAACTTTGGGTGAAGCAAAGAAGAAGTGTTAGAAGGTGCATTAAAAGAGAAAAAGAAAAAAGAATATTTAAAAGATATGCAAATGAAACGCTAATGCAATACAATATCCAACAACCTCTTCAAAAATTAACAATAATATAAAATGAGAGCACCGTATCCTTTTGCCGGAATTCCTTCCGTGTCTTTAATAGTTTCTTACGTTCAACGATACACATTATTATGGCGTTATCATAGATTTTTGATGGTCTTCGAAATGTGGAACCCAAATAAAAAAGTGTTATCCTTATCATATCGTTGAGGTAGGTACACCTGTACCAACTAATAGGGGGCTGCGATCACTCAAGCGAATCGCTCGCCCCTCGAAATAACAATAAGTACCTATTCGTACATTTTTAAACAGTTCACCCCATCAGCTTTGGCTGAACACACGTGTGGAAAGACCATAGTATTTTACACATAAGTTAGTAAAAATGATTTAGTTTAGATATACGAACTGCACAGTCGTGCTAATGATACTGGCTGATATCAATATTTCATCAGGCGTAGCGGGGCAGGCGCGAAAATGAAAATTTGAAAATGGAGTTTCGTCGTTTCCATCGCAGTTATGACAAATTCAATAGATTCTCTTTTCTTTAAATAATAAATTGTTTTAGTTAAAGTGAAATTGTACATATTAGTTAATTAGAATAATGTTTTTAAAGTGCATCTTTATAATTCGTCGTTATGACTAATTAATTGACATAACTTATACCAACACGCCTTGATTGCGTTGCTAGGATACGTCCGTATTATCAATTTTTCACAAAGTTTTGATCAAATAACTCGACGAATTATGGACGCCGTAACATTTTCGTCTGAATAGGTGAGTTTTCAAACATTTTCCTACTCTTTTTTCTAGAAAAAAATGTGTTTCGATGGTAAAATATAGTTTGTTTACACGGTTTGTTCTGCAAGGTTAAACTTACTAGTGGTGAATGGATAGTGGTAAGGTAATTGACCTGACCTACATAGAGCTACGAACTTTACTAGGTACCGAAGAACAATGGTGTACCTTGCATGTGAACCAAGGTAAAAATACTTTTCATGTTTCCGAACGTAAAAAATATTTTATTGCTGAAAGGTTTAAATGTGCATTCTTAGCTTGCTTACCGATTTACGACTTTTATCTTTAGTAACAAAACTGTGAATACAAACCTTCGCGGTTTTAGCGCAGTTATCACACACTTTAGGTTATCTAACTTTTGACGTGGCTCGACAGGCCCGATGCCTGCCAGTTTTGGCGAATTTGTTCAAAAGAGTCACCACGGCTTTAGATCGCAAAGGGCAATTGAAAAAACAGGTGGATTTTAGTCAGTAAAATCCTGACAATTCCTCACGCTCCACCAATCGCAGTAGAAGTTAATTCCTGATTTATCACCCAAAATAATAATCCTTCATAACCTTCCATTCCTACTCTTCGTCATTTTTTAGTTTTTCTCCTATGTGGAACAACCTAGCATAGGTAACCTAGCAAAAGCCAATGAAGCAGAGGTACTTAGGTACTAAAAGCAGCCATCATTTCAATTTTATTGATTTACAATGTTTGGGACATAGAAACCTGGATGATAGAAGTTCGCCAGTAAGATAACAATAACAATCTGATAACAACCATATGTACCTACATGATTGTTAAAATTTGTCTATGTAGGCACCTATCGCTACCTGCGTCCGCTTTACGGGAGTTTTCATTTCCTTTATGTACCTACTAGGTAATCGAAATGAAAAATCAGCGTCTCAGATATTGACGGAGGTTTCATAAGGGTTGATTGTAATAATTACACAAACTTTATAGTTACCTACATCATTTATTTAGTGCTAAAAGGGGACAGGTTTATTCACCTCGGAAGGGGTCTCACTGAGTAACTGCATTGTGGGCGGTGATAATTAGATGGCTAGTCCGATAGCCAGTGTTTCTTGCCGCCGGGCGCCCTAACGAACGCTATTTCTGCAGTACAAACCGCAATTTCACCGTTGCCACACCTCAGAATGTTGTCTTTTTACTTTTTATTACGACCTCCTTTCTATTTCCTCGAGCTAGTGGACGTTTTATTTTGTGAAAATCGTAGATAAGTGAATGAGTTAAGCTTTCGTGCAAAATGTCTTTCGAATTTAAGTCGGCACGTCATTTTTATTTAGAAATGAAACAAAAGAAGGTTAAGAAGAAAGTTACTTTTCAGGTCGCTATTGTTTCTTGTTACTTAATTAATTAAGATTAGACAAATTTTTGTTTTTGAGAACAAAAGTTAAGTATCTAACAATTCTGAAATCCCAATAAAACTGCCAACTGGTGGTCTTCATATTTAAGTATTGTTGTCCTCTGTAATTGTAAATAACATTTTATAGGTTTTGGTAGATAAAAAAGATCGGTAACCAAACATTTTTTCCTAGTTGCCGAGCAGGGAAGGTCTGACTACGCCGCGGAGCGCTCGGGCTCCGATCGGCCGGCGACCTCCGAGCACGCTTCCTCATCAACGGCTCAAGAAGGAGGTAGGAATAGAATGTACTCAAAGAAAGCAAATTTTGTAATGTTTAGTGTAGCTGTTTATTTAGGCGATAAAATCTGACTGTTTAATAATTTACTAGGTGCCAGTTTTATTCTATATTATTTTATTGTGTAGAAGTCCCTGGACAGTCCTCCGGAGATGGACTCTCCGGGAGGGAGCGTGGGCAGCGATCTCCGGCGGCAGAACGAGGAGCTACGCGCTCGTCTCGCCGGCGAGGCTGCTGACCATAAGCGTAGACTCGATGCTTACCGCAAGGCTCAACAAGGCCAAGCTGCGTTGGTGTCCAGACTTCAGTCCAAGGTACTTATCTAATAAAATAAGTTAATAATATTGTAGCAATAACGTTATAGATTATTTTCTGTTATATTATTGATCCACTGCTAAACAAATGGTGACCATGTTTATATTGAAACTGTTATTTTTATTTCTCCTAAGTTGCTGAACGTAATTTAAAACGTCTGTAACTGACAATTGAAACAACATTTGTCATGTCACATTGACATGCACTGTCAAGTGTCAGTTTATTTATTTACAAACAGCCAAACAGCCAAAAACACTAGAAAAATACAAGTTTTGATTGAAAACAATTTCTAACTATATCCCTAACCCATTACACCCAAATTCCTCCACGCAAAGGTCCTGCAATACAAGCAACGATGCTCGGAGCTCGAGACCCAAATGCTGGAGACGACACCACGCAGCGAGGTGACGAGCTACCGCGAGCCAACTTCGTACCGGGAGCCGTCGACGTTCCGCGCACCGGCGGTGAAGAGCCATACCATCTCGCTGCCGCCGCCGCCCGCCGCCACCACCTGCGCGTCAGCCGCCGTCTCGGCTGCGGACGCGAGGATCACCGACTTGGAAACTGCATTAAGACGCTTGGATGAGGAGAAGCGCAAGTATGTACTGCTTCTGACCCTGATATGTCGTATATAACGTGTTGAAACTGGTAACCCAAGTAAAACATTCCAATTTTGAGTTTAGTGGCAAGGTCAATCAATATATTTAGCTGTGGGAATATATATTATATGAAAGAGTTACTGTATCTCTAGAACCCAGAGGGCAAATGACGGAACAGGTAGGTTGACAGAGATAAACCCTCTTGCTGCACCCTAGTGTGGGAGAAGTTATTTGAAAATTTCCTACATATAAATATTAATAAATATTAATTTTGTTGTTTTATGCTGTAAGTATGTCGTATCTTATGGAAAATTAAATTTGAGTCCTTGAATATATTTCAAGTAAATTGAGTGTATTTTAGTATAGTAAAGTACACTGTTTTTCAAATCTGTATAACCACAACAAAGATTCATGTGTCAGAAAAGGGTTTACTGTAAGAAAACTCATCTTTGAAATTAAGCTTGCCTATGTACTTGGTGAGAGCCGTGGTGGCCGAGTGGTAACGGCTCGGACTTACGAGTTGTAGATCGCGGGTTCAAACCCTGCCAGGCACATTACTTTGTGTAATTTGTTACATTACCACTGCTCTCAAAACAGTGAAGAAAAACATGTCCTAGAACCAAAAATTCAAAGGCATTCACAAACTCGAACATTAAAAAGGCTGATGATGATGATAATGTACATGGGCTCTATTATCCACATATGTATATTACAAGTTAAGCTCTGCTTAGCTTGAGACTAGATGGCGTTGTGTGATTGTTGAAGGATATTATTAAACAAAAAATAAGTGATTCACAGTGATGAACATACCACTCTGACAAAAGTATACCGACTAAGAAGAAGAATATTATAAGTTATTATGGTATACAATAAAGAATTAAGGGTTTTTGTGATTCTAAAACCAATAAATTGGCCAAGATCCTTATAATTGCATCTTCTAACTAGTTTTTCTTTTGTTTCTATTAGAGAAAAAAAAGTATTTATCACAATAATTGTGTCCAAAACATAAAAATGGTGTTCCACCATTGTTTATTTACTGCTTCTGTAACCTAACCAGGTGTGAGAAACTGGTGCAGCAGAACAACCTTCTTCGTGACCAGCTTGAGGAGTCGCACCAGCTGAATGAAGCACTCACCAATGACTTGCAAAAACTGACCAATGACTGGGAAGCTTTGCGGGATGAGATGGCTATCAAGGAGGACGAGTGGAAGGATGAGGAGCAGGTAGACGATTTTATTGATTTTTTTTGTTCATATTTAAATTAGATGAATATAGTGCCAGCAAAACTTTGGTCAAAACAAATCTATAAACATTTATCTATTTAACCAAAACTTTTCTAGTTCCATTTTAACTTTAAAATTAAACGGTCTAAGCATGGCATAGGATTCCACTCAGAATATCTGGTAAAAAATTTAATTCATTAAACCCCAAGCGAACGCCGCTTTCGCGCACCTATTGTCTTTCTGTGTCTGTAATTTCCATGATTGAAAGGTTAAATTTATTTAATGATGAGATGTGCTGAATTGATAACTCGAAGAGTTTTGCTTTAAATTGGTCTAGTAATTCTCTAATTACTACACTTATTTAAACAAAATGTGTAATTTATTTCATCACCACTGCTCTCAACGGTGAACGAAAACATCGTGAGACATTTGACATTTACCAACCGCACTGGGCCCGCGTGGTGGATTACGGCCGTACAGCAGTGAGAACATTAAAAAGGCTTATTATGTTTATGCAATCCCCATCCAGGCATTCAACGACTACTACTCCAACGAGCACCACCGCCTACTCAGCCTTTGGCGCGAGGTGGTGGCCGTGAAGCGCCACTTCTCCGAGCTGCAGACCAACACGGAGCGCGACCTGTACCGCGTGAGGAACGAGTTCGATTCGAACGCGAGGGAGCTTGTCGGCATGCTCAGTGGATATTCTATCAATGCGTTTGCTGCTCAGAGTTTGAAGGTGAGTCGGAATAGTACTTTTTGATAGAAGTGGAGAAAGTTTGACCTTGCGAGTTGAAATTGACCCGAGCCGCAGGCGAGGGTATTATGGAGCCGAGATTGTTTAACCATCTTGGTTTTTAGATCATTTAAACAATCCATAAAAAAATCTTCCTTTTTAACCGACTTCGAAAAGGAGGAGGTTCTATGTTCGGCTGAATGTAGTAATATCATATAATTATGTAGGAATATAATATTTGTTATTTTTTTCTGTAACTGAACAACTTTTATAGGTTTTTCTGACTTAGCAACATGATGTGTTTCTTGATATTGTTGCCACTATTTTAAATACACAAATAAAGAATAACAAAAATCTTTGCTTTCCCCCACAGCCGGATTACCAACCCATGTCCCAGCAGACTTCTCACGGGGGAGCTTACCATACCCAGCAACAGGGTGGTTACCAAACCCAACAACAGCCTGGTTACCAGGGCCAACAGCAACCTGGCTACCCTGGCTCCCATCCATCCTGTCTCCAAGGTCCTCAGGGTCACCAGGCTAGCGGCGGAACAGCAGGGCCGTATAGTGTGGAAGGCATGCGCGTAGATCTGCGCGATATGACTGCGCAACGTGATTCTGCGCTTGCGGAGTTGCGCGAACGAGATGCGAGGATACAACGTCTGCTTGGAGAGCTGCAGGGATTGGTGAGTAACTTAGATATTAGTTGGTCAGATATTAGTAGGTCCAGGTAAACTAACTTTAGACAGTTGCAATGACGCAAAAAAGTCATTCATGATCAACTCTAACTCTTACGAAAAATATGTTTAAAAATGACTTGGGCGACTAGTCTTTAATTGACTTCATAAAAGAAGATTCTGAATTTAGTTGTTTATTTGATGTTTGTTACCTCTGAGCTTCGTAATTTTATGAATCGATATGGATTTTTTTAATTGATAAGATATACTTCTAGATTAGGCCCATTTTTATCAAAATCTAGTTTTGATGATGAATTCCCATGAATTGAGGGAACTCATAAAATTTTGTAGGTACATGTAGCGATATTGGTATTTTCATCAAAAAGAAACATTAACATATAGAATTGGGTAGATTCTGAGGAAATCATTTGACTAAGTTTAATAAAAATATCCAATTTTCGCAAATACCATTAACTTGATTTAATAATGCTCTTATGACCTAAAAACAAAATAAAAGTAGAGCTAAAAAGTCATCTCAAGTCATCATCTTCCTGTCCTGTGTTATTTGAGGTCAGCGCTACACGGTTTTTCCCAAAAGAAACACTTAAAAGTGAAAATTATAAAATTTAGTCATTTTT
This sequence comes from Mythimna albipuncta, assembly GCA_929112965.1. Classification (NCBI taxonomy): domain Eukaryota; kingdom Metazoa; phylum Arthropoda; class Insecta; order Lepidoptera; family Noctuidae; genus Mythimna; species Mythimna albipuncta. The sequence goes on from OV815969.1 coordinate 20,178,444, forward strand.
TAAATAATAAATATACATAATAACAAAATCAGAAACCATAGAATAGAATAGAATAGAATAGACTTTATTGTACACCAAAAAGTAATACAGCTTATACAAAAACTTCAGTTTGTGGGTACAATTATGGCGGTCTTATCGCTGAAAGCGATATCTTCCAGACAACCTTAGGATGGATAAGAGCTAAAAATAATACACGGGGTAGTCTGTGGTGTACTGCTAACTATATAAAACACAATTCTCAATTATAAATAAAATATATACATACATATTATAATAAGTTACACAATTTAATTAGTAAAAAGGGTAGAAAAAAAGATTAAAGTAGGGGGGGGGGGGGTGGGGGGGGGGGGGTAATTTTTTTAATAGTTTTTATAGATTTTTGGTAATCTTATCACTGTTCTGGTTTGTCTTACTGCATTTTAGCCTGACTTGATATAAGAGCATAGTATATTGCAGGGGCAAATGTGACTTTAGCACGTTATGATAGGAGTGTGTAATGTTGGTGTATATCTCTGAGGCGGCATTTAGATTACCCGATTGGATCCGAAGACGGTGATCATCAATACTCACATGTATGATATCAGATTCAGATTCCTTTATTTGCTCAAACATGAGTATAGTTACAATTATTATGGAAAACAATGCATGCAAGGTGTTACAATCAATGGAGTTATGCTAACATACAAGGTGTCGTTTTGAAGCTGCAAAATATTTCAGGAGGTAATTATGTTAGTGATTCTCGACCCGAATCAATAATAAAATGAGTAGGTAATTTTTTTTTTCTTATTTATGAAAATCGGTATGTGTGAACTACGTTTCTTAAAAGCAGCCAGTCTGATACCTGCCTTATAACCGCGCTTTCTTTCACACACACAAACACGGAAAAATAAAGGGCGTTTTCACACACACTAACTCGCAACGATAGTTTCATAAATAATGTATCATCCAATCATCATCCCGCACGCCACACCCTAGCCACGCCCCCGCTGCCATCGATCAATCGAATTAGTTTAGTATAATTAAAAAATAAAATAACAAGCATTACTGATTATTGACCAGATATCGTTTTTTCACATGATTATTTATGAGTTTTATTACAACCTCCTAAAATATTGTGCAGTTTTAAAACAGCACCTTGTATTTACCATATCGTCATGGTGTGTATCATACGACATATTCACCGCACTTGTCATCATAACATTACAAGCTCTATTAATTATTATATGACTGCCTCGTTGGTCTGGGGGTCCTGGTTTCGATTCCCGAGTCAAGCCAAAAGTGCTATTGGGTTATTTCCATTAGGAATTCCTCTGTAGCTGCCCGGAGTTCGGATATTGGTGGTATGACACCCCCGTGCCTCGGAAAACACGTAAAGCCTGATCCAGTGCCTGATCTCCCTCCAGCCGTGTCGGATTGTACCGTCCCATCGGTCTGTGAGAGTTAAGGAACAGAGACTGCACCAGTGTTTGCGCACACACTTGAGCACTATAATATCTCTTGCGTACTTGACTAATCTCTGTTGAGTTGGCCACCGTGATCGAAATTCAGTCGGGAAGATTATTTATTTATTTGCAATGCCATGTCTCATCGAACTTTAGCTCGATTTTGACTGGCATGAACGTGACGTAAGAACTGCTTCATTAAATAACAGACTTCTGACCTAGGTTAATAGGGTTTGTAAAGCATTTTGCGTTAGCTAAACTAGACAAATATCTATTATTTGCTTGCGTGTTTAATATCTATTGTCAAATTTTGTATAAAGTAGTTAATAGTTTCTTTGAATGGGAATAGTGTGAAGTTGAGCTCTATTTCTTAGCTTTGAAAATTATAGGTCTGGTTATTATTTGAATACTAACAGCTTGGTTTTGTTTTTTGGTGCCAGTTTCAAAGTTTTTGTTGATGAATACGCAAATGCATTGTCTTGTCTTCTTTAACTGTTTAACGAATTACTTCGGATTATTCAGAAAAATATTTTTGTGTCCTTTTCGCCAGGGTCATAAATATTTTTACGACCCAATAGCCCATCGCGTCAGCAAGAAATGGACAAGTTAAAAACGTAGGCGGGGCTAAATCTGCAGCCCTAAGGCATGTACTGGGTGTGTATTTTGGCGCAGCCGTAAGGCATACACTGGGTTTCTTTTTTGGCGCAGCCGTAATGCGTAAACTGGGTTACTTTTAAGTATGATTACGTTTTGGGTTTGGATCTGAAAATGATATCTGATTCAGGTGCTATACGAAAACTGCTTGTTATAGAGGTTTTTTTATTTTTTTGGCAAACCATGTTTCATGTAGGAGGAGCGATGCGAGTCTGCAGAGGCGGCGTGTGGCGAGGCGGGCGTGATGCGCGCGGCGCTGGAGGAGGTGGCGCGCGCGCTCATACACGACTCCGACAGCGACGCGCCGCCCGCGCATGCCCAGCATATACATCTGCATGACAGGTATGCACTCACATGCTGCAGCAGGAGGAGCGATGCGAGGCTGCAGAGGCGGCTGGCGTGATACAGATTGGCCCGAGGACACGGTGGAGCATACGGTGGTGTCCTTGACCTTGGTTATTTGTAATCAAACAACCTTGCAGGACTGTATTACTAACACCATAAACAACAACTTTAGTTGTATAACTTTACAAAAGATAATTCAAAATTTCTTTTTTTTATCTAACATATTTCTACTCTGTATTTTGCTATATCTACGTACGTTTCTATGATGCGGCGCAAACGCATCAAGCACCCCCGCCACCCGATCCCCACTCCCTTCAGGTATTGTTCTACTGCTTGATTCGCATAGATCTCGCCATACAAATTGTCCAATCAAGTTTACCGTTTTGTATGGTGAGGCTGATTTTTGTTTTCGTTTCCTGAAAAAAAAATCTTGTGGAAGGTTGTTCAGTTTCGTCTACTGAGCAAGCCCTTAAAGTTTGTGGGGGGCTATCCATTACACCTTGTATAAGTATGATACATTTTCAAAAGTCATAGAACAAAAGCTTATGTTGCTTATGTTGTTAGTATCATACTCGTAGTCCTGAAAGGTTGCCATTGTTTTACATTGACAAAATAAAAATTACGATCCATTGTGTCTTATGTTCGTTACGCAATCACTCCCTGGTTTTCTAACGTTAGGTAGCTTTCACAAAATAAAAAACGAACTATATTTTTTTGTAGGTCACCAAAACGCAACGTGTCATCGTCAGCCAACGCAACGGCCTTTGCGGAGAGCACAATATCGGCCGTGCAAGCCGCGCTACACAAGTATCAAATACAGATACATGAGTTGCAAGTAAGCCTTTCAATTGATTGCATGTTAGGTGGGAAATATTTCCGTAGGCGCGGGCTTGCGGACAGTGAGCAATGGGTAGCTCGCTGTCTGGCCGTCCGGTAACTGTCCGGACCAAGCCCAAGTCGTCGAGGGCGCGCACTGTTCCCGCGCGCCTCGAGGAGTTGCCAGCAACAGCAGGGGCCCAGCCGGGTGGAAGCCTACTGGGGCCAGGGTTATCCGAAAGGGCGCTCGAGCCCCGGTATGAAGGCTAGAAGGAACGGGGTGGGTCTTTTAGTCAGTAAGAGACACTATATCCCGCTCCGCCCAAGGGCGGGGGATGTCAATGCATGATTTTTTTCCACCATAAAAAAAAAGGTGGGAAATATTTCTTGTTAACGACAGGAGACTGTGTTTCAGGACGTGTGGGCACGTTACAAGCTGATTATTATACTGATTACGAAATAAGCCTATTCCCTATATACCTTGTTGAAATGTTGAAAAGCTTACCTTATAAGGGGCAATTTTACTGAACAATACGAACAAATTTTACTGTGAGACCAACTCTGAAATCACAAAAAAATGTTTACAATTTTTCGCGATATTTTACAATTTTACAGTGCGGATTGCAGTTTTCCAGTGACATATATTATAACGAGTTCGAATAACACTTTTCCCTAGTTTGATTTTTTTATAGTTTTAGGAGTATTTCTGTTCAATTTTTTTTTGGTACATACTTACGTAATTTAACAATTTGTACAATTAATTACACTTATCTTATCATTGTAATTGTTCAGGTGAAGCTGCAGAACACACGGGAGCAGTTGATAAGTTGCAGGAAGCACGGCGAGACGGCCGACCTCACCGTCGCCTCTCTGGAGAGCAAGGTTCACGATCTACAAGGTACTTCATTAATACGTCACACAAATATGGCCCATGGGCTGAGTTCACGAGTAACGTTTTTTGGTCTAATTCGCTAAATGGTATGGTTGAATTACAGCCCTCCAAGCCAAGTTATGACCGTTTCGTTTCACTTGCGTCGTACGCCTCGAATCGGCCACGTCTCCGATTCCTTTGTTCTGACCACGTGTCCGAGCGTTGATATGACGTCAGAACAAAGGAATCGGGGACGTGGCCGATTCGAGGCGTTCGACGCAAGAGAATCGAAACGAAGCGGCCACATTTAAACATCGAAAACTGCGCTAGCACAAGTTACAACAGAGGCTGTCAATTTCCGCATACTTATGTACGGTTGACCATACTGGGCCCCGATTTACGAGTTATACGTCGTGAGATCAAACATTCAATGTAAAAGTCCAGAGTCGCGTGACATTCATATTTTTTTAAGGTTTTTGCATTTTGCAGGTCAGATTCAGATTTTATGTTTATTAAAATTTGTTTTGATTTGATTAACATCATCAATGAAACTATATCAGTTTAAATGGGTTAGTTAAATTTAGATAGTTGAAGGACCTTTTTATGAAATAGCCATTTCATAGGGTTAAACTGATACCGACAAAATGCAAAAAACTTAAAAAAAATGAGTCTTAATTTCGAAGAAATTTGTACACCCATGTGACGTACCGTATACGAAAGCTTATTTATTACGCTGCTCATCATTTGTTCTGTGTCTGGGTGTAATTTATCTATAATATGTATGTATTTAGAAATATATAAGTATGTTTATCAGTTGTCTAGTACTCATAACACAAGCTCTGCTTAGCTTGAGACTAGACGGCGTTGTGTGATAGTTATGGAATATTATAATTAAATATATGGTTTTAAAGTCCCCTTTTTTTGTAAAAAGCTGATTTTTTTTTTATCAAAAAAAAAACTTTTTTTATTTATTTATATAACCAATATTACTAAATAATTGATGTATATAATAGGTAAACTAGATCAAGCCAACGCAGATCTGCATCAACTCTTACAAGAGAAAGAGTCCATGCAGAAGTCGCTGGAGGCGCTGCGGATCGATAAGAACAACCTGGAGAGGAACAGGGTCGAGATTAATGCTATGGTGAGTTTGAAATACTGTTTCACTTTAAACACTAAAGTTTGGCGTGGATGACCTAAGAATTTTTTACAGCACCTGCTCGATAATGTCGTTTTATACTTCATACAAACCTCACTTAAAGCAAGTCATTTTATCCCTAGGGAGATAATGCAGTATATCGGCCCTAGGGAATAATGAGATCAATTTCTTAAATGCCTCACTATCGTTCGGGATTAAAATCAGCATCCTTCGTTTCGTTCAGAACTCAACATGCCGCCCGCGACTTAAAGACACTGCTTTATCTCCTAGTCATATAAACTACTATTTACCACTTACTGTACTAAGAGGGAGAAAGAGGAAGGTGAAGAAAAGATGGATGGATTGTGTGAGGAGAGATATGAAAGAAAAGGAAGTTAGTGAAAGTGTGACGCAGAATGGAAGAAAATATCGTGTTGCGCCGACCCATGTAATATGGGATAAGGGCAAGAAGAAGAAGACTACTAAGATTATATAGACGCTCTTCAACACGGAGGAGAGACCTCATCAAATCTTTTACACACTGCAGCATTAATGACTCTCAACCCGCCAAACAGAGCTGCATGGCGTCGTATCACGAGAGAGGCGGTTCCGCAGGATTTGACCGAGGCGTGACCACTACCACTCTGTCAAGAGTGCACGATTAAGAAGAAAACTGGATTAAAATGAATCTGTTTATAATTTGCTGCTGGTCCAAAAAATATATATTTTTTTTTTATATATATATATATATATATATATTTCGTATGGATATAGTTACGATTTAATTAAATTCAACATTGATTAAAATGGCCATTAATATAGGTTATCCCTCTTTACGTCGTATTTCTCAATGGTGAGGGTCGTGAGCTTCCGCTTCATCATTTACACTTGTATGATATTCCACCACCTGCTTCTGTCTCTGGCGTTGTGAAGGGCATTGTATACCCTAGAGTCAAAGGCGGTGCGGATCTTGTCGGACCAACGTATTGGACTGCGCCTATGAGGTCTTTTCCCCATCTACTTACCACTCATGATGAGCTTTTCGAGATTGCCACCGTCTAATTAGGGTTGCAAACAAAGAAAAACAATTTTAAGCCTATAAAATTGAAATTAGTTCTTGTGTATTAAAACGAAAGGAAAACCTAAATATTATTGTTATTATCTTAGGTTACATCTGTAACATCAGACTACAAAAAACTACAGAAAACAAACTCTCGTCTAGAGAATACTAAACTAGTAATTTTATGACTCCAAAATTGACCAGTTAGTTCATAAGTATTAAAAATAACGAAAGGAATGAAATCCTAATAATTATTGTTATTATCTTAGGTGGAATCTCTAACATCAGACTACGAAAAACTTCAGAAGATAAACTCTCGTCTAGAGAAAGCTATTGAAGCACTGGAGACGGAGAAAAGGAACTTGAACGATGAGGTGGATCATCTGCATCGAGAGGCGTCGAGTAGGGAGGCAGTGTTGAGGTATAATTTGTTTTTGAATCTTATAGTAATACTAGCTGACCCGGCAAACTTCGTACCGCCTAATAGTTACCTTTTATCTAAGCTGTCAACTCTACCTACTCTACCCTACTCTACCCTACTCTACCCTACTCTACCCTACTCTACCCTACTCTACCCTACTCTAGCCTACTCTACCCTACCCTACTCTACCATACCCTACTATATCCTACCCTACTCTACCCTCCCCTACTCTACCCTACCCTACTCTACCCTACCAAATTGTGAATCTAAACCATTCCCAGATCTCCTTGAACACACACAAAAAATTTCATCAAAATCGGTCCAGTCGTTTGAGAGAAGTTCAGTGACATACACACTCACAGAAGAATTATATATATAAAGATGGTTAAGGTTTAAATCAACTTGACAAGTTGATTATAATTTGTTGAAGCTTCGGCACTGAGAGACATCGGATCAGGCAGTGTTGAAATAACATTATATTTTCAGCCTTATAGTGTACTGCGTGGGGTTTAAAATGATTTTAAAATTTTCTAGTATCAGTTGGGAGGCAGTATTGAAGTTAGATTCGATTGAAAGTCCAATATTTATTTAGCGGAATAGGCTTTTATTTACTTGAAAGTGCTCAAGTTTTTAGAGACAGTGTTGACATATTTTCAGAATTCTATCTTATCTCAAAGGAATAAAGTTTAAAATACTTGCAATGTGTTTGCACTTACATCATTTAAATTTTGACAGGGCCGAAGAAGAACGTTCTTCGCGCCTACGCTCGGAGCTGGTGACAACCAGGGAAGAGCTCAACAAGACTGCCTTGGCGAGAGACTTGCTGGACCAGCAGAAGTTAGAGGCAGACTCCATACTGTCTCAGATGGAGAAACACAGGAGTAAGTATAACAGGCATACAAATTTTATTTATGTCACTGTAGTAACTAAAGTAGTTGCCAGATAAACGTGGATTATCGGTAATTGACCCTCCTACATCTGTTGACATTCTTAATTTCAAAAACGGAAATAAAGCCATAAAGCTGTCATGAATCGTGATCCTTTACATGATCTAGTAATGAAAACCAACTCATTGTTAGTTTTTTGGGTACCTCCACAGAGATATTAAGAAAAGGTTAATGAACTTCATTCTACGGTTATCTGGCACGTTTTTTAGCTTATTTTTTGAAAAAGTATAGATACTTTGCGTGGCACTTCCGATATTGTGTCTTAGTCGGCAAAATAAGTTGAGATTGACTATACATCTTTTTAACAACCAACCCCAAGCTTGTTTTCACACAGTATTGGGATTGGTGGCAATGAATGCCACCGATGCTGCAGTTAACGCCTACCTACTGGGCCCAAATAGTTTAATGAGTTTACCATCGATTCGAAAAGTAGAAGAAGGGGTTGGTTGTATCAATCTTCTTTTAAATAAATAAATATCATCATCACCATCCCACCTGTATGTAAAAAGCATTTTGGGAATACATTTATTATTTCCCTGCCGAAGTCTGTTTTCTGATAGCTACAACCTAGAAGTCTTTAAGTCAAGAGTGAATAGGTTACTTCTAGGCAAGCGTGCTCCATCGCCGGTCACATAATCATCCCTTACCATCACGTGAGATAGTCAAGCGCGAGCAAATCCAAAAAAAAATATATTTGTTTCTTTCGTCTTTCTGCTAACGTATATTAAAAGAGATCTCATTTTGCTTTTCTGTTATTTAGGTGACTTAGAAATAGAGTTGGAAAGAACCCTAATGGAGAGAGGTGACCTACAAGACCTCGTAGACAAGTTAGAAGCAACTGTGAGGAACCTTGAAGGTGACAAGAAGAAATTGCATGAGGATGTTAAACATGTAAGTGTAAAATCACTATCACTACGGTTTGATTCTGTCAATGTTACATGTCTTCGATTTTTTGGTACTAGAACTTGCTGATTTCCTCACGATGTTTTGCTAATACACATGTATACTATATTAGAATAATAGCAAAAAAATAAACAACGGTTCAGTGTGTTGCCGATTGAAGTACACAGAAGACTAATAAACTTGATAAATTCTATACCAATTTAAGAAACATTTACCCACTTACAATAATTTCATACTTCACCAGCTCGAAGACGAAAAATCAAATCTGTCCAGTCAATCATCAGAACAACAAGGCGATCTCAACTCATTGCGTAAAGAACTCCTAGCCGCTGAACAAACTAGGATGGAGTTAGAAGCCGACAAGGCGTCTCTCTGTGAGAAGATCAAGTTCTTAGAGGGAGAGAGAGACAAGGTGGAGTTAGAGTTGCGACAGGTTATGAGGTAAGGAATCTAAACCTTATGTAGAATAGTTAAAGTTCAAATCAGGATAGAGTTAGAAACATACAAGTTATATATATAGAAAGAAGTTAGAGTTGCGACAGGTTATAAAGAAACAAGACATTTTTTCAATTAACTTAGTATAATAAGTACCTTACCTTACGTTGTTGAAACCTCTACGGTCCGGACTAAGCGTTTTGCCTCGTCGTTTATACCGCGTATGTCGAAGCACTGGAACAGTTTGCCTGCTGCGGTCTTCCCGTCCGATTATAATTTGGGTGTCTTCAAGGCTAGAGTGAATAGGCTCTTAATAAACTAGTGCGCCTCACCATCAACGATTGCATCGCTACTTACCATCAGGTGGGATCGCAGTCAAGCACTAGTTTATATCAATAAAAAAAAAAGTTAATCATCAGCTTCGTGTCCTAGTCCCATTTTTTTTTGGGGTCAGCGCAACACGTTTTTTCCTCATGCTATCCTGACATCCGTCACGCTATCATCGACTCCCTTTTCTTTCATATCACTTTTCACACAATCCATCCATCTTGGTGTAAATAATACTTACTTGAAAAATTTATTACCTATACCATTACAAGTAATGAAATTATACTATAATGTATTGGTTACGAAATATATACATATTTTTGTAATACTTTAAACAACTCTAAATGGTATTATGACGATACCGTAGCATGATAAAATTTCAATTTTGGGATTCACGTTATTCCTACACAGTTTTTTTCAGATGAACCTGCCACTGTCTGTCCAGTTTCCGTTTACTAAAGAACATTCTCATTTCTTTTTACCTAGGGAACGCGGCGAACTTAGCTCTCAACTCACAGCCATGGTCCGCAAGAAGGATACTCTAAACGAAGAGATTATACGTCTCCAACAACGACTGGAGCAAGCGAATGAGACCATAGGCAGGATCAATAGGGCCTTGGAAGATCATGTCAAGGATGGAGAAGAGAAACAGGTACAGTAAAATGGGGTGAATTGAGACATAGGGGTGAATAGAGACAAAAATTTAAAGTGTATTTTCTCGATATTTGAATATTTTTTGCAGCATTTAACTATATCAATTTTTTAATGAGTTGTTTTTCTAAAAAATCGATGTTTTGTTAGAGACCGAAATTATAGTATCAAAGTGAAAAACCAAACCAAAGTTTTGTCTCTATTCACCCCTAATTCTCTATTCACCCCGTTTTACGGTAATAAGCTTTTAGATACTATATTTTGTAGGTATGCGGAACAGAGTATAAAGTCCCACATACCTCCATCCACTGACCAGACGGGTTCCTTTTTTTTTAATGTTTCCACTGCTGGGACTCAGGCCTCCTCTCTAGGAGAGGGAATGGGCCGTAATCCACCTTGCGGGCCCAGTGCGGGTTGGTACTGGCATTGTTCACTATTAACTGGGACACGTCCCAACTTTGCACGGGTGTTACAAATCATTTAAATTTTCGATTTTCTCTACTATAACATGCACTGAAACCTTTATGAAAATTAAATACTCCTAATTGACACTCTGTCTAATAATGAAAATCGTATGATAATCCGTTCCGTAGTTTATGAGTATATCACGAGGAGACAGACAGAGGCTCTGGGATAGAATATTTTCAGTAGCAAGTTTTTTCCCCACAGATTCTAATAGACTCTCTCGAGAAAGACAAGCATCACTTACAAGAGCAGTTAGCCGGCGTGAGATCTGAGAAGGACGCGTTGGAAGCTGTGCTGTTCGACACGGCCAACATGTTGGAGGACACGGACAACAAGCGCGCCAAGCTGGAACAAGAGCTGCAGGAGAAGTTGGTGCAGCAGGAGAATTTTAAGGGTGAGTTGTGAGAATACTTCAGCGTGGTCAGTAAAAGTAACTCGTTCCGTCAGTATCACTAGCAAGAGTATCGTCTTCTTACCGTATTGTAAAGTTAGACAAATAATAATAACTAGCTAATAAGAAATGCAAGCAATTATGCTACATTTTATAACCAACTAGCTTTTGCCCACGCAGCTACGCTCCCGCTCTTTCCGGCTATACCCTACTCTGCCCTACTATACCCTATTCTACCCTACTCTACCCTACTCTACTCTACTCTACCTTACTCTACCTTACTCTACCCTACTCTACCTTACTCTACCCTACATTACTTACTGCATTACACTGTATTTACTTTATATTTATGTTAGTCTGTAAGGTATGTGTCTATGGGCCAAGATGCCTGAAAATAATTGATTTATTATTATTATTACCCTACTCTACTCTACCCTACACTACCCTACTGTACCCTACACTACCCTATTTTTTTTTCCCCATAAGAACCTTCTCTCACAATAACGAACATAACAAAAAAAGAATTAGCGAAATCGGTCCAACCGTTCACGCTTGATGGCGTGACCAAGGAAACAGGGATTCATTTTATATCCATAGATTTTGGAATAGAATAAACTTTATTGTACTAAAATAAACATGCATGCAAGTACCCAGTTTTAATAATGATGGAACTGTGTTCACTAAAAGCATTCTTGTCCGTCCAGGTCAAATCGCCCGCCTAACGAAAGACCTGGAGAACAGCGAGCGCAAGCTGCGCGACACGCGCAACTCTATGTCGCAGGCGTCCGGGAAGAAGGAGGCCGAGTACCAGCAGATCATCACTAACATCAACAGGACCACCACGGAGAATATCACCAAGTTGAAGGAGGAGAAGGTACATATGTATTTAAAATAGGATTCTCCTTCTTTTTGAGCCGATGTTAACTTCGTTAATAGGCTGTAAAGTCCCGTAACCGTAAAAGAGCCAGACTGGGCAGTTGTTTGGACCAAACACAACAACCTGGTTGTATTTGGTCTAGGCCACTGCCCTATAGTTGATTTCGGACTTTTGCATAATGTTCTAATCGTGTGTAGAACTCTAACACCGCAATGCATGATTTTGAATTTTAGTTCCTGCGTGCCGTCATAGATGTTGCTACGTTACAATTGTTTGGACTGCAACGTGTGCCTCATCATGTTCTGAACAGGGATACCGCATTCACATTGAGTATCCGACTTGTCTTAAAACTCCATTTCGCCAAGTTGGCTTTATAGTACGCTACCTGGGGGTACAAGAACTAGCTAAGGTGCATAAGTGGAAGCACAAAAAAGCACCACATTGCGAAAAACCTATTTTCTTTTGATCTATTTAGTAACACAATTTTTAATGATGATTGCACTATCAAAATAATTAAACTTATCTCTTTTTTGTAGGAACAACTCCGCCAAGCCTTAGAACACAAATTGAGCCAAACCATAGCCTCTTTAACGAGCGAGAAGGAATCATGCGAGGCGTCCGCTCGTGAGAGGGAGAAGAAGCTACTCATAGCCCGAGATCAGCTAATACTGCAGCATGACGAGGCAATGCTGAGAGCTGAGAATGATAAGCAGCAGGCGTTGCTTATGGGTAAGTCTTGAGATGAAAACTTTTGGTGCGCCATCATTCAATTAGATTACTAGCCAATGCATTGTCTTAAAAAGGCCCATTTTCGAAGAATTTTTGCTATATTATAAGATGAAAAAAAAAGACATCTTTGCACTACTAAAGGAATTAAAACTTCTTTCATGGTGAATCGTCGCAACAAACACGTCAGAACTCGAAGCGATCGGGATCCGAATGGCGCGATCACTGCGGATGACGTCATCGGCAGAAATACCAATGTCTGACGCAGTAAGGGCGCTTTCAAATTAGCCGCAAAGTGCCGCGCGACGGCAGTGCGGCTGCAGCGCTGCTTATAAAGTGCATGTGGTGTTAGCCTATAATTAATTGCTACACTAATCAATGAAATTCCAAAAAAAATATTCAATTGTAAATGTATTGTGTAAGCAGTTGTTGGCTGACCAAATAAATAAATAAATAAATATACATATAAACTAGGCAACGAGTCCCTTCTCTCCGTACGGTCCGATTCCGACGTAGCGGACGCTTAGCTTATAAGGAACCTCATGGGGATTTATGTTTCCACATAAGTAGCCTGCTTCTAAACTGTTCCCTGATTGTCCACAGCACATCAAGAACAGCAAGCTCTCCTGGAACGTCTAGAGGAAGCCAAGCGCGCCTTCGACATGGAACAGAACAAGCTGGAGCGAGTGCGGCGCGATGCGCACGCGCGCTCTGAACAGGACAGGACCTATGTCAACCAGCTCAAGGACGAGATGGCTGCCTTGAAGACCAGGCTGGACGAGGCCAAGTATGTCTTGTTTTATACAGGGATTTCCATTTGTAAGACTTAGTACTGCTTTTGTTTTTGACTTTTCCTGAAAGTTGTACGATTTTTTTTTTGCGGGTTATCCTCCATATGAGTCAAGGTCAACCAAGGTCCATGCAAAGCAAGCAACGAACCAAGGTTTCCGACATAGCAAAACGGCCGTATGCTCAGCATAATGCTGTGTCTATTATTGTTTTATCGATCAACTTTTTTAATCTCTATATATCTATTTCAGAGCCACAGCCGAAGATGAATGCGCTCGCTACGAAAACCGAATTAAAGAGCTTCACTTAGAGAAGGAGGCCGTGATGAGAGAATGCACCGAGATCCGCGCGCAGCTGTCATTGGCTGAAGACAAGTACGACAATGCGTACGCGCAGCTGCAGGAGACTATGAGGAAGTTGAAGGAGTGTGAGTTACTTTCATCTCGGACGACGAGATAGATGTAGAATGAATGCTATTGTAGGGTGTTTTTAATTTTGTGCGATTTTGAACACGCATGCAGGGATTTTTCGGCACGCGTGTTCAAATTTGAAATTTTGATACTTGTGGCGAAAAAATAAAAGCATCGTGGATTCGACTACTTCCATTAAGACTAAACATATTATAGTTTATATATATTATAGTTTTCTTTTCAACTATTTATTCAAATTTTAAATTCAATAGGGAATATGCTTAAAAAATATATTTATCATCTGACCAATTAGTCAATAAACCTATAAATATTAACTGAAAAAACAATATTAAAATTGGTAGAAAAGCAAACGAGATATAACAATTATAAAAAACAATTATATCTGTCTCTCTCACCAACACGCGGCTTTCTACGGGGCGGCCAAGGTGTGATGCACTTTTGCGTCATAGACCATGACCTAGACCATGACGTCTAAAGTAAGATTGTTTTAATCTTGTTTCAGTGTGGGAAAAAGTCAGAGCTATACAGGTTGTCTAGCGCCATCTTTTACCCACACGAAAACAACATTAAAACAATCTTACTTTGAACGTCATGGTAACCCCGCTAATCGGACTTCATTTTCTTATTAGCAGCTTTGAAGCTTTATAACTTTGTTGGGATGAAGATATTTAAAAATTGTTCTCTATTTGTTTACTCTTGTAAATCTAACTAAACTAATTTAGCAATATAATTGGGACATATTTCGTATTCTAACAGCTTAGCTTTTTACGGGCCTATATGTGAACTGTGCATGTAAAGTACTCCTTTCATATCATTGTATTCTGTACCCAGTGGAGAACGAAGCCGACAGTCTACGCAAGGAACTAACCGACGTCCGTCGCCAACTGACGAACTGCATCGCCGAACGAGACAAGTACAACAGCAGCTGTCGCGAACTACGAGATCACGTGAAGAGAGCCGAACACGAGAGAAGAGAGGCTGCACGAGCGAGGGACGAGGCTTATCACAAGATAGCAGGTAACGTGTGGAATATTTTAAACCGTTTTAGAATTTTTTGGTAACCAGTCAAATAATCATAACATTTTTTTTTTTAAATAAACCACTTGCAGGCGCCTAAGAATTAGCAAGAAGTCAGTCAGTCATAAAAATAATGCTAATTGCACATTAAACTGAAAAATGTGCAAGAAACTCCGTGGTGGACACTCTTTTTGATCATGTATTACAAATATCTCCATTACATATTTCTTGTTGCTACTATTATGCGAAAACAATATGAATAAGGTAAAAAAATGTCCAGTCTTAACTGATAGTGCCCGTTCACGGACATGACGCGTATATCAGCACTGCTCGGCTCAAACATTTGAAAGGAACCGAATGATCCAACACACGCGCCACTATCATTGTGAGTGTATTTAGAAACATGTAAACTCACATAAACAAGACATCCAGGAACCGAGATGATGGGTACCTATATTTGCGCCGAAGATTAGTTAAATCCCCGAGACAGGTTTAATCACAGCAATCAAATGTTTTGTGTATTCAACAGAACTTAGCAACATAAATCGTAAAGTATGTGTGTCTTTTAATTTGCTTCTATAAAGAAATAAATAATGGTAACGAGGATTTTTGCAGTAACATTATTAAGATGCGCGTTGACGGATGGTCTTGAAAGTTCTTAAATTATAAAGGGTGTAAGGGACAGCCCTGGCGAAACTGAACAACATTCCACAAACAATTTTTTCAGGATAGGAAAAAAAAAATCGGCCTCTCCATACAAACTGTCCAATCAAATTTATAATTTTGTATGGTGAGGCGGATTTTTTTTTCGTTTCCTGAAAAAAAGTGGTGTGGAAACTTGTTCAGTTTCGTCTACTGAGCCCTTAAAGTTTGTGGAGGGCTGTCCCTTACACCTTGTATACACCGCTAAATTTTAATCGTTTTAAATTATTTTTTTAAGAAAACGTCATCTGAGCGGGTTCAATGACCTATAGTTAGTAGTCGGCGTTGCTTACTAACAATCTACAGGTCATTGAATTCGCTCAGCTGACGTTTTCTTAAAAAAAGTAATTGCGTACATGCGTAAATTGATACGAGTTTTGAAAAAAGGTACTTTATTTTTTATTTTATCTTTACAAATCGATAGTGTTTCATGTACCGGATCGACCCTCCACGGGATTAAAACGATAAAAATTTAACGGTGTATAGACATCTACGCTTCGGAATGTCCAATTAGCTTCATCTTTATGACTATTTTTTGACGATTCGATATTGACTGTAAACGTTTTATCGAAATCGGCATTTCGAGTTTGAGCCCTAAATTGCGTGAAATATTCGACGAGTTTTTTCAGGATTGGAAGAAAACCGCACAACCCTCGATCTAGAACTGTCTCGGGTTCAGACAATGTTGAAGGAGAGTGAAACGGGAGGCGAGCACGTGACCAGAGAGTTGAAGGCCGCTGAGGGACAACTCAAGAGGGAGAGGGCGGCTCTAGAGCAGGCCAACCATGACATTAAGGAGTTACAGTCAAGGTTACTGGCTTGTTAATTGGTTTTCACCAGTCAGCGTCTTTTGAAATGGTAAAAATTGTAACTAACACTGCTCGTAGCGACCATGCACATCATATGTAGCAAATTCAGTATTTGTCAATGTTCCCACTGCTGGGACTCAGGGCCGTGATCCACCACGCGGGCCTAGTGTGGGTTGGTCATGCCAGTTTTCTCACGATGTTTATAATATAGCGACCTATAAAGAAGCAAAATAAAAAGAAATACAAATAAAGTTAGACTGTCCATCAATAGAAATCGATTTAGCCTGAACGCTGCGTTACGCGGGCGCCCGCGTGGTCCCGTACAGAAGTGTTCCGTCCCCCGTCAGGGTAGCCGCGCCCCGCGGCCTTTTTGCTAAGTAATAACATATTAAAGTTCTCTATCGTCACGACTACATGCACACCGTTAAAGTTGAACTAACGACACTGCGCAGGTAATAATGATTTCCGCTACGGGGACCGCCGCATATGATACACGCGTGACGTCACCGATGGGTATACGCCCACCGCGCGCGCGGGCTCCCGCTTAACGCAGCGTTGGCCCTTATATTCCAGCGTGCAGCGTCAATCGTTCGAAAATCCTTCCATTGCATAAAACGACTTAATTACAAAATACTATCAACAATATATCTACGAAAGGGTCCAGTATAAAAAAGTCAATTACAGGCATGCACAATATTCACAGCGGGTCTTATTAATTAATTATTGTTATAATTATAAACATAAAATTGACACTACAATATGAAAATTAAAACTAATTTACTGAACAAGAATTAGTTAAAATAATATTATTATTTAATTTAATAATAATCTCAACCCTCAAGTTCTTCGGGCATATCACCCGTAACGAGGACTCGATGGAACGATTGGTGGCGCAAGAGAAAGTCGAGTGCGAAAGGTCACGTGGACGCTCTCCAACACAGTGGACGGTTCTCATTAAATCGGTGACATGACGCAGTATTAATGACAACTCTCAAGCTGCCATATAGAGCTGGCGTCGTTTCGCGAGCGAGGCGGTTGCGCAGAAATCGACCGAGTCATGACCACGACCACCCGGTCAAGGAGACTTAGAAGAATTTAAATAATAAATTACATGACATTTTTATAATGTAACATTATTATTAAATTATAATTTAAGTGTTATAATATAAAATGAAATTTGTATAATGTAACATTATTATTAAATTGTAATTTAAGTATTATAATATAAAATCAAATTTGAGAATACAAACAAGTATAAAAGGCAGGCATCAGCCGCCGCATAGGCCAATAGGCGCATAGGATTTTTTATGGAAAAATTTGCCAGATTCAATTAAAATATTGATACTGCTGTCGATAGAGCAAACATTTTTGTAAGAGGTCAACATTATATTAGGGGAGTATGCCGAGCCAGATTTGTGCGGCAAGGTTTAAGGGCTGACGCTGCGTCTGCGTGAGCTCCCGCTCGGTTCTACACTGCAGCACTCCATCGCGGCTCGCCGCGCGGGCGCGGTATCACACACGGACTTATTTAGTCAACTCGCTATGTGATACGGGTCTTACGCACGGAGGAAACTGTCTTTAGATACTAAGTTTCCTATCGATATGGACTGTACATACATACGGTTAAATTTGAACCAGCAACACTGTTGACTGCATCCGCGACGACTGACCGTCGCGGGCGCCCTTATCGCAGCGTCGGCCCTAATAGTACGCTTGGACCGGAGGTGTGAATTACGAGGTATGTTTATGTTGATCTTATTAAGTAGGCTTGGCGTTGAACATTTCCCGTTAACAATTTTATGGAACATTTGTTAAACCCTGAAACTGACTTAAAGTAATTAAGTCATTCTTTGCAATTCAGTCATTAATGCTCTGTATATATATACAGAGCATTAATGACTGAATTGCAATGTATGCCGTATGGGCAATGGCAATTGCCCATACGGGCGGACATTTGTTTTTCGAACCAGAAACATCTAGTGTAGAAATTTGGTATCTGTCTGCGCAATACCAACTTTCTTGATTGGTTGATATTTTAGTGGTTTTCGTTTATTAGATGGTTATGGTTTGATTTTGGTTCGGTTTAAATGATACGACTTTAGTTTGATTATGGTTTTATGGTTTAGACAACTAAATATGCAGATAAGAGTAGCTATAGGTAAGAAAGATAAGTTGGTTTATCCTAAAAGATGGTTTGAATGGTTTTGGTATGGTTTGAGTTACGCGATCGACGACCGAATACGTACTGACTTTAATAATTACGTTTGCTCATTATATAAAAATGTACGAAAGCAAAAGTGCTTAGCTGTTCGGCTGTATTGCTCCGAACATCTAGTATTTTATTTTTTTGAACGTATTCAATTCGATCAGTGTAAATACTATAAGTAAGGGCTCCAGACGAAAGACGCATAGTCTCCTAAACAGCGCCCTAAGGTGTTTAAAGCCATGGTTCCCTTAAATTCTTTGCCTATTCTAAAAGCCAACCATTTTCATGTCTTTTTTCAATTTTCCTATTAATTTGTGTGGCAAAAGAAAAATCGCTACTAAGTACTATTTCTAAATCCAGTACGTTTTAAACTTGCTGCAATAACTTTCCATTGAGGGAGTAAGTAGATGTCATGGGATACTTATATTCCGCATAAACGCTATGTAATAACATTTGTTGTTATTCAACATTCACTTGGCATTCACTACGCACCAATTTTGCAATAGATTCAGATCAGATCAACAGCAAAGCAATATCTTCTTGAGTTTTTATTTGACGGCAGATCTTAAAATCATCTGCAAACAAAGAAAACTGACTATTTTTGGTGTAGTTGACTGTTCCGAAAATAAAGTAGTCTATAAATAAATAAATAAAAATAATAATATAAAGACTATCGTTATTGAACACTATAAAGAGGATAGGTCCGGTATGTGATCCCTGGGGAACACCAGAGGTTGCAATGTGTTCTGGAGATTGAACGCTGTTCACTACCACTCTTTGCACTCGTTCGTACAAATATGATCCGAACCATTGCAGAAGTAGTCCATGTATGCTAAGATTATGTAGTTTCAACAGCAAGATTTTGTGGTCGATCTTATCGGAAGCGCTATTGAAGTCGGTATATATGGAGTCGGTCTGTTGTCCAGGGTTAATGTTCATGCAGATCTCTATTTATGAAACCAAATTGGTGGTGTTAGGTTTGTCGCTACAGAAACCATGATGTTGATCGGAAAGTTGCGTTTTGACATAGGATAACCGAAGACACCATTGTCCCTCTTATCAAATCGTGACTGGATAAGTTGAATTAAAAATAGAATTTCTTAAGCAGGCTCATTCGGTACGGTAAACTTGTCTATAAAATAAAAGAAGAGGGTTGGTAAGAACATTTTTCGTCCATCACACACTCAAACAATAAAAATTTTGATTTCCAACTATTTTTCCATAGCTTTTGTATCGTTAAAGTCTTTTTTTTTTATTTAGTGACATTAACTTTTTAAATAATATAGTAACTTAAAGCAATTATTGTTCAAACAGATAGTATTTCACCGTTTTTTTTGTAGATTTTTGTCGTTTTTGCAATTTAAGTTGTTATTTATGAAACAAGCACTCCATGAACCATATTTATTTTGAGTCTCTTCATTTTTTATGTGAGTACTAATTTACCTTGGTTCACTGTGCGCGTCTATGCTATACAGAAAAATAAACTCTGATGTATTGTCACATGTACTGCGATCGTGAACGTGTATACTTTTTCGTATAGGATAGACGATGATGAACCGATTTATGATTGTCGGAAACTTTTTTTTGTGTTTGGCGAAAAATTGGACAAAAGTAAAGGTCGACCTTTCAGATTACAGAACGAATGTGAAGAACGCGAACGTTGCGCAGGCGACGCGGCCGCGGCGCGGCGACATGGCGCCGAGCTGGAGGCCATGCTGGGCGCCGCGCGGGCCGACCTGGCCGCCTGCAGGCAACGTGCTGCTGAGCTGGAAGAGGCTTGTCGCGCGAGGGACCAGGTACACACTCACACGTTGCGCAGGCGACGCGGCGACATGGCGCCGAGCTAGAGGCCATGCTGGGCGCCGCGCGGGCCGACCTGGCCGCCTGCAGGCAACGTGCTGCTGAGCTGGAAGAGGCTTGTCGCGCGAGGGACCAGGTACACACTCACACGTTGCGCAGGCGACGCGGCGACATGGCGCCGAGCTAGAGGCCATGCTGGGCGCCGCGCGGGCCGACCTGGCCGCCTGCAGGCAACGTGCTGCTGAGCTGGAAGAGGCTTGTCGCGCGAGGGACCAGGTACACACTCACACGTTGCGCAGGCGACGCGGCGACATGGCGCCGAGCTAGAGGCCATGCTGGGCGCCGCGCGGGCCGACCTGGCCGCCTGCAGGCAACGTGCTGCTGAGCTGGAAGAGGCTTGTCGCGCGAGGGACCAGGTACACACTCACACGTTGCGCAGGCGACGCGGCGACATGGCGCCGAGCTAGAGGCCATGCTGGGCGCCGCGCGGGCCGACCTGGCCGCCTGCAGGCAACGTGCTGCTGAGCTGGAAGAGGCTTGTCGCGCGAGGGACCAGGTACACACTCACACGTTGCGCAGGCGACGCGGCGACATGGCGCCGAGCTAGAGGCCATGCTGGGCGCCGCGCGGGCCGACCTGGCCGCCTGCAGGCAACGTGCTGCTGAGCTGGAAGAGGCTTGTCGCGCGAGGGACCAGGTACACACTCACACGTTGCGCAGGCGACGCGGCGACATGGCGCCGAGCTAGAGGCCATGCTGGGCGCCGCGCGGGCCGACCTGGCCGCCTGCAGGCAACGTGCTGCTGAGCTGGAAGAGGCTTGTCGCGCGAGGGACCAGGTACACACTCACACGTTGTGCAGGTGACGCGGCATGCTCAAAACGAAAAATCGCTAAGACACCGGCACGTTCTAGAATCAACAAATTCGAAGACAACATCCCCCGCACCCACTAGGTACGCGTTGCTGGATTGCGATCCATTTCCTTTTACTGCAGAGGTATAGGAGTGCTATGTAGCCAGGCCTTGGTATAGGCCATGGTCCAGAGCGAGGAGAAACGGCAGGCAGTTGTTTCCTGCGAAGCAGTAATGCTAGCGAAGGAGGTGGCCACACGCGTGAGGAAGTCCGTCCTAAGTTCCAGCCACCGTAGGCATGATGTAGATAACAACCGTTTCTGACTACACGAATGTCAATTTTCTTTTCAGGAGTTGGTACTTCGTCTGGAAGACTGTCGGTCGAAGGAGCGTCGTCTTGAAGAACTCAAACACAATCTGGAAGTATGTCTCGCCGATGCCACGCAGCAGATACAGGAGCTCAAGGTTGGTGTACTAGGGACTGGAGGCCATGGACTTTGTACCATCTATTATATCTGTAACCAGATTTTGTCCAGTGTTTTCAGATTTCGCGATCTCGTTCAGTTGGGTTCTTTGAATTTTGGTAAAGTAAGAAGAGATGAAAAAAAAGTCAGATTTAAAATTTTTGAAACCTGAGTCATTCTTTATAGGATTAAGGAATTCAATCGAAATGCCCCAAATAGAAACATACTTATTAGTTACAGCAACACTATCCTAATCTGGAGTACATTAAAAAATCTTTCATTAGTATAGTGTGTGTATATAAATACTATAATTCTCTGTAGCGCATACGTTACTGAGTCAATTACGCGGTCTGGTCAGTGATATAGTCTGTGATCGAAAGGCAGAGATATATCTGAGAGTACGGACTAGACTGATGTTTTTTGATCTGAACAAATACGTTACGATAATACATATATTACAATTCGGATAGTAACACCAATATGACTGACTATCCTTGTTGTTCTTATTGCTATAAACAATATTAAAATATTAGAGAAGAATCGTACCTCCTTGCAATGGTCTTCAAGAAGAGGAAGAATTGGAGATCACCTGCAGAGCAAAGAGGGATATTAAATATCCGAAAACCTCTTTACATTGGTAGGCTCGTCTGGGCGGCAGTGAGGGTCGTTGCCGCGCGTTAGAAGCGTCGTTGTCGCAGTGCGAGAGCGCCAAGCGCGAGGCGGAGGCCAAGCTGTCGTCCATCGCGCACGCGCTGCGCCGCGTGTGCGGCGTGCAGCCCGACGGCACCGTGCACGCCGCTACCAGGAAGCGCCTCGCCAGCCCGGCCAGGAGATATAGTCCGCACAGAGGAGGTAGCTATTTTGTACTTAGATTTCGAAATAATTGCAGATACCGGCATGGATTTAAGTGCTGATTTCCACTTGAGCAGAAGTGAAAATATGTCGGGTCTCTTTAGTGGCATGATATGAGACGCGGAAGCGTGGAGTGCAATCTTTGTACAGTGATTGGCTTGCTGATGTGTACAATGCGCAAAGCGATTCCCGCTCTTTCGCCGTGCGCTCAAGATTTGTGCCGGTATCTGTACCTACTCAATTTTGGATCAGTAAACTCTATTGTTTTCAAAACAAAGTTCAAACCCAATAAAAAATATGCATGCAGTTTATATATTAATTTGCTGAATATTCCTATTTAGATACTAAATCTTGGTAGACTTTAAGGCTAGAGTTTGAGAAATGCTTAAAACTTAGATTTAAGATTTTTTATATTTTTGACACGTTTTAGTAGTCCCGCTCGCCGTGCCGGTCGACGCAAAGACCGAAGTCGTAAACAGACTGTTAAGCGACTTGATTTTATTTCAGGTCGCGACCATTCTGAGGATCGCAATGAGATCATAGATGTGGATCCAGAGCTCGTCAAAAAGGGAATGCGCAACTTGATGCACGATGTCTGCCAGATAGAACGCGAGAAGGTACGATCGACATAAACAGTCTTCACACACACAAAATAAATATAGTGCTCAAAACATATAATCTGTATGTCGGCAGAGAAAGCCGATCATCATTAAAGCTTTTTCCAAAGATTCACTTTTGTTGCTGATGGCTGGGTAATGAGGAATAAACAAATTATTCTAGATCACACAACTGATTTATTATGATGCAAGTTTTAGGTTTTCATTTCACACAACGAGCTGTGAGACAGTCTCCGAGACTAAACGTTGCACGTCGCATGGCTGCCGACAGAGAAATGAAGCTGCTCAGTTTGTGCAAACGTCAGACCGGATTCTGTCAAAGTGACATGTGTTACTGGTCACTTAGCTCGTTCATTCGTTCTCAAGCTTCCGTACTATGTATTGACTTCACCGACATGTATACACCGTTAAATTTTAATCGTTTTAATCAAATTACTAATTTACGCATGTACGAAATTAATTTCTTCAAGAAAACGCCAGCTGAGCGAGTCCAATAACCTTAAGGTAGTAAGTCGGCGTTGCGTACAAACTAAATACAGGTCATCGGACCCGCTCAGCTGGCGTTTTCTTAAAGAAATTAATTTCGTAGATGCGTAAATTAATACGAGTTTTGAAAAAAAAGGCACTTTATTTTTTAATTTTATCTTTACAAATCGATAGTGTTTCATGTACAGGATCAACCCTCCACGGGATTAAAACGATTAAAATTTAGCGGTGTATATAAAACGCAAAGACCTGGCTTATCAACGCCAAACCCAAACTCTGGGACACTGACATTAGAATAGAACCTCTGTACCTTTAGTATATATACAAAGGAGTTTTCAAAATTTGTCCCCTTAGGGGATAAAACAGGTGTCCAAAGTTTAAATAGAGATATCTAGTTTCACGCGGGCAAGGCCGACGGTAGAAGCTAGTTTTTCTATAATGGGACTGTTTTTACATTATTTTTGTCAGTCTTAGAACTAATGGAGATATGTAAAGAGTTGAGGTTTGCAATTGTTAGTTTGTCCTTAGCATCATCGACACAGTATAATCTCTATTATAGCTGTCATCTTTCAAGCCTTCACATAAATTATATCATAACTAAATCCCTCCTTTGTCCAAAACAAATAGAATTTATTCCATGATTTTTCTTCTTTGTTCAGGACGACTACAAATCGCAAGTCAACATGCTGAAGAAGCAGCTGAAGGACGCGAGCGAGCAGGCCGGCAAGGGCGACAACAAGCTGCAGTCGGTGACTTCCAACCTGAGGACCATGCAGGAGGAGAAGGCGCGGCTGCAGAGCGCTCTCGGGCAGAAGGATGCGCAGCTTAATGCGCTGGTAAGATATTGTTGTCTATGTCCTTTAGGTAAATTACAACACACTAGCAAAAAAGTTTGCTAATGGTTTAATTTTTCCCATAGTATGAATATCTACTCTAATTTAATAAAGAGGTAATTTGTTTTTTTGTTTTTATGTTTTTTATTTGTAGGAGGTAATCTCTGGAAGTACTGGTCCGATTGCTAAAATTTTTTCATCGATGGAAAGCTGCTTAATTCCTGAGTGACATAGGCTATATTATGTATACTATATTTTATGTACGCGAGCGAAGTCGCGGGCAAAAGCTAGTACCTTATAAAGATCATAGCTCATTAGACCCATCCGACACCCGACTAGCACCACTTCATCGCTCGGTGTCCATTCGGCCGCGTGTCAACCAGTAAGTCACGTAGTCCATGAGTGGACATTGCGTTGCCTGCCAATAGATGAGTGGCTTATCAAGGAATGTCGGGAATGAGTCCGGTGTGCTGAAAATGCATCGTTTTTACGCACAAATCACTCGCAGACAGCACACGGTATTCGGGACCTCGTTACAGCAATAAACAAACTATTCCAGACCACGCAACTGATTTATTATGATTTAGGCTTTAGTTATTCACTTCACAACGAGACGTGAGACAGTCCATAGGCTAGTTGTTGTCACCATGGCTGCCGACAGAAAAAAGTGCCTCGCGTCTCTACGGTTGAAATTTTTATATGTTCGGTTCGCGCGAACGCTAGCTTAGATGCTGTCAAGTGGTGTAACGTATATTCGCTGACGTCTCGTTATCAAACGGGTTTCCGTACTGTTGACTTCGCCGACACTTCCGTACTATTGACTTCACTAACAAGCTTTTTGTTGTTTATGTTATTTGATATTTATTTCAGAATGAGTCAGTACAAAGTAAGACTCTGGAGATCAGTAATTTACGGGACAAGATCACCAGCCTCGAGGCCTCGTTGACGTCTATCACTGAAGAGAAAATGCAGAATGAGGTAACTGTTCTAATTAGGTATTCACCTATGTTTATTTTTATACTAAACAATAAATAACACTAAATAAATCTTTGTTTGAAACCGGCATCAAAATCGCCATTAAACCAGCAATTAGTATATAAAAAAAAAAAATTACGAAAAAAAATCAACGAAGGGAACATCTCGCTATCTCTTTTTTACGCGCGTATCCTAATACATACATAAAGATACGCCTTCCATAAAATTTTAATGATTTCTAACTAACTCAATTTGGAACAGTTTTAAAAATTATTTTTATTTACGATTTTGGATAAAGTTACTAGTTAATACGAATAATAAAAACAATGATTAAAGTATTCAATTATTTAAATATAAAAGAAAATTAAAATGATCTTCAATGTCTTTTTACTTAACTACCTAGAAGTTTTACACCAAGAACCAAACAGCGGAATGATTTGTTTTTATCTTAAAATTAATGTTAATTTTATAGAACAAAGGAGATAATCTGCGAGTGCAGTTAGCGGAACGGGTACAAGAAGTTGGTCAGCTGCGTGAGGCACTTGCAGCAGCTGAAGGTAATCATTGCATTAGCTGTGGAATAAATAATATTAGCATACCCTTACACATATCAGTAACTATGTGCAAAACGGAAGCCCTACGGAAGACAACTCATTGTTCGTGCGGCTAAGGAGTGGAATTCCTTGCCGGGTTTGTGTTTCCTGATAGCTACAACCCGGGAATGTTTAAGTCGAGAGTGAATAGGTTTCTTCTAGGTAAGCGCGTTCCATCGTCGACCGCATTGTCGCTTTCCATCAGGTGAGGTAGCGGTCAAGCGCGAACCTATCAACAATAAAAATAAAAAAAAATCTATAGTACATAAGTAGTCAGAAATATGTTGCACCGACTCCAACTAACATGGGCCTAGAGCTGGAAGATGATGATAAGAGTATGATCATGTCACTAAGAAAACTAAAGTTTTATCAAGTGCCGAGCTTGTAAGTTACTGCTTACTTCGTTTCCGGATAGTCATCAACTTGAAGGAGGGGAAGAGGTCTACGCACCTTTTGTAGGTGAATGGGAAGCTATTACGTTCTTGGTCAAATTCTACGTTCGTATTTGTATCTTTGATACGTGAGTGGTTGTCCTTGCGCGTGAACTGAATCAACCCTTTTGACTGTCTTGAAGCTATTTGATTTGGCGTGAGCAATAATCTTTTCGCCCACTTAACTTTTGAACCCTTACCGGTTAACTTTACATCCCTTACCGGTTCGGACCCTTGATGTATATATTTCCCGTCGTAAGGTCGCGCGGCGCGCCTGGACGTGCGCCGCGCTCAGCTGGAGGGCGACGTGCAGCGCGCCGCCGTCGCCGCCCGGGATAGGGACCAGGCGCTCAAGGTATGGTATATCTGTGAAATTAATTCTATTTGTACATTGGACTTGACACTTGATTGAAATAATGATAGAATTATATAAAATAAATAACTTAATGTTAGCTGTTCTTACTGTTTTTGTGTTCGTTCTGATTTTTATTTCGTCTTAGGCTTATGCTTATAAATCATATTAAACTTTTAATCGGTTACGTCAGATAAATACGATAAACACTCTCACGTATATTCGTATATCCCGCCAGGGTTGCTTATCCACGAGCAAATACTGCATCTCGTCTGCTCTTCTTTCACCCGTAGGGATTGAAGAATAAAAGATAGAATAAACTGTATTGTATACCAAAGTAGTAACGAGCTAAACGAGATGGAGTCACTAGTCACAAACGCACAACTCTTTAACAGTTTATGTCGGACCAATCCAACAGAAACTGTTAAAGATTTAATCTTGTTTTCCCTGAAAATTATGATACATTATGATATTATTAATTTCCCAACATATTTGAAAATAGTAACACTTCTTCTAACTTGTCGATAGCTAATAATGTATATTTAATGGGGACAATATTATTACATTTTATTTAAATGTAATGTTCCCATGTAAGTGAAAATTGTGTTTTAATGGGAATAAAGATATTTTAATCCGAACACTGATTAACAACTAAACAAAAAACTTATAACACAATCTCTTCTCGCGTCCTTAAAAATAAACATATTACCTGTAGAAACTGCAAGAGCGGTGCGAAGGCTACACGCGCACGATAGCGCAGCTGGAGGACCGCTGCACGTCGCTGAAGGGCACGGTGGAGCAGCTGTCCACGGCGCTGCAGAAGGCCGCCGCCGCCGAGAGCGAGCTGCGCGCAGAGCTCGGCAAGGTCTCCCGCCAGCTCAACGAGGCCAAGAACAACGAGCACAACGCCCTCGACAAGTTGAGGCAGATTCAGAAGAGCGTTTGTGAGTCGAGCTTTTCCTATTGATCTTACAGGGCCCTTACCATAGAATAGTCGGCCTTATAATGTTCCCACTGCTGAGAATCAGGCCTCCTCTCTAGGAGCGGGAATGAGCGGTAATTCACCACGTGGGCCCAGTGCGTGTTAATGGATGTCACTAGTCTTCGAATTTTTGGTTCTTGGACATGACGGTTTCCTCACGATGTTTTCCTTCACCGTTTTGAGAGCAGTGGTGATGAAATAGATTACACAAAGTAATGCGCCTGGCTGGGTTTGAACCCGCGGTCGTAAAGGCCGTTACCACTCTGCTACCATTGCTCTTTCACATTTTCCCTTACCATGACCTGACTGGTTTTTTTCATTGTGCATTTTTTAGTTAAAACGATTGTGTGAGGCACGAATAAACGTTTTTCTTTCTTTACTTGTTCATTTTCGATCGCGAATGGTGTGGTGGTGGTGGTGGTGTAGTGGTGATGGTGTCTCGCCATCTGTGACGGTTCTTAGCGTCAACTTATTACCATTATTACTTCTGGCAATAACTTTTTTGACCGACTTTTTAATCGATCGGTGTTGTACGATTGTGTACTGTATCTGCACATAAAAAGATGACAAAATTCTGTCGCAGGTCTGCTGGAAGAAATTTCGAAATAAGCAGCATCTTTGTGCTTTTCTATCTGTGTATGACGTTATAATTAACATAAAAAGCGTATCTTTTCTGAAGGTTACATTAAGTCATGATATGATCTCGTCTTCCAGCGAGCTGTGAGAATGAAAGGCGGGTACTGACTGAAAAACTGGAGAGTGCTAAGTCAGCTCTCGGTGAAATGAAGAGACTAAACTCTTCATTGGAGGACCAGGTGCATAGACTCACCAACCAGCTGGCCAATGTGGAGGTGCAGAGGTATGTCGCGTTTTAATATGGGTTTTATTTATTTTTTCAATATCTAGGTTAATAGCTTAGCATAGTTATCGGAACTGCCTTACCGGTCTCCAAATAAATAAATTAAACATGGTGTCTAACCAGAAAAAATAAATTGGATGGTCGAGCTAGAATAGGAACCACGATACGATCTGACGTTTATAAAGAGAGTTATAAAAAGACTTTTTAAGGGGAGAACGCGAATCGTCATAAGCAGGATAGGACGCTGGTAAGCTGCTGAAGATAGTCGATGTTCTTTGCTGAATATATAGGTGTAATTTTCAAGTGGGCGTGGATGACTGCATCTAAAATTATAAGGAATAGCCAAAAATCCTCAAAGGATTCTTGCAGTGAGTTGAAGTGCATCATTGGATTTTTTTGAAAATCAGTATTCTTTCATTCTAGCCAGGAATCGAAATTTTGGAAAAAATCATATGCATCCGATAATATCGTTTATTAGGATATATTTCTGGGAAGTAATGACGCGTGGCATTTTTCATAGTTTTGGATTTGAACAACTAAACTCATTTGGAAAATTTAACCTGTATATCAATATATCTGTGTCTTCATTTAAAACTCAACTCTTCTGTCGCAAGTTTGATGAAAAAGATTTCTTTTGAAATAAGCAGCACTTTTGTGCTCCTATGTATTTGTTATTTTATTTTAAATCAATATGTATAAGAATGGTCACAAATCGAACATGATAGTTAGCAATAAAATTGAAAATACACATAGAAGTACATAACCATGCTGATGATGATAGCCGGCTTGATCAGTCTTTCATGAACCATAAGCACTCAAGGTTGTTTAATTCCATTTTTTCAGATCCGCCTTCGAATCCCAGCTCCGCATGACGACATGGGACGGCAAGGAGAGCAACAGCGACAGTGAGTTGGAGCGTGAACTGCACCAGCTGCAGCGCGACCGAGCTGAGCTTAAGTCCAAGGTGGACGTGCTGCAGGACACCGTGCGCAAGTTGGAGGCCGAGAGGCGCCTGGTGCGGCCCGCGCTCAGGAGCAAGAGCCATGACAGGGGAGAGAAGTCGGTCTACTACTCGGATCTAGATTCAGGTAAGGCCTACTGGAACGGACGCGGAGCTTCATAGACGCGTATTCATCAGCGCTAGAGGAGGCTCGTTGTTGAATTTTTGACCGACGAAACGCAACCGGTCTTGCGACGACAGAAACGGTTGTTAAAAACGGTCTTCTTCGCGACTGATTTAAAGACGAAATTATCGTTGAGTGAAGTAGTTACAGAAAAGGTTCGTTGTCGCAAAAAGTTTTAGGATAGTTTATGAGTGGCAATAAAATTGATGCGGTATTTCATAGCCATAATGTTCATTTTTCATTGCTAGAACTGATTTTGAAACGATAAAACGACGAGTGTGATAGTTGAATTAATATATTCTCAACCTTATTTCTTTAGGAGTAAGATACCAATTCGTATAAAGTAATTCGAAGACTGGTTTATGCAATGAAGACTGTTTGGTCACAGGACGGAATAATGCTTCCAACTTTGCGGCGCAGATCGTGTTTGAAACAATAACGATGACACGTCGAATATGATAGTTGACAGGATCGGTACGACTGCCCTTTTTGGGCACGGGTTGCACGTTGGCAAGCTTCCAGTACTTGGGCACTATACCAGTCCTAAATGAGAGGCGATTCAAGCGCGTCAGTACAGGAGACACTCCGGCGCACAAGCCTTTAGAACAATCGCTGGTATGCCATCTGGTCCACTAGCTTTATCCACGTCTAGACGACGCAGCTCTCTCAGAACTTCTCTGTTCCTCATGTGAACCTCCTGCATTGAGGAGTTACAATGAGGCAGAGTCGGTGGAGCAGCATTGCTAGTGTCAAGGCGAGAATTATGGGCAAAGAGAGATGCAAAGAGTCCTGCTTTCTCTCTTGCCGTATGAGCCAGTGTTCCATCAGGCTTTACCAGCGGAGGCAAAGTGGGTCGACAGAAGTTTGCCTCGACCGACTTGGCAAGGGACCAGAAAATCTCATACTGAAAATCGAACGATAGAATAGGGCAGTGTCCAGGGCCAAAATAATTACATTTTATTTAGTCCGTATTTTAGATTATAAAAAAATATTGGACACGTATTTTATCTTTTTTCGATTAAACAAAAAATAACAAAGATAGCACATTAAAATTATGTGTGACGTCGGCGTGACGTTACACGTAAAGGTGGCATTCCGTTCTTAGCGACTGCGACGCGCGACCGCGACACCAGTGGCGTGCCTAGGGTTTCAAAGTAAGGCAAGCCCAATAAAATTTTAATCGATTTCAAAAAAAAAAATCGATCAATACAACTTATTAGTGTGCGAACAGCCAACAATCCAACTAGTTTTATACACCGATCTATTAAATTTTCGTTTATGCGATTTACTAGTCTGAGAAATAGGTACACAGATTAGGCGTCGGTTTTAATGAAGAAATTAACTGTTTTTTCTGAGCAAAGTTTAAAGATTTTACCTTATCTACGCCAATCAAAACTAGAAAGCATTTTAAATCCTCACAAGGTACAATTGCCTCCATTGTTGTAGGTAAGTCACCAAAACAATTGCATCACTGAGAAAATCTAAGAAAACAAAAAACAACAAAAAAACAATACATCTATTTTCCACTCAAGCAAATAAAACTGAAGTGAGTTGCAAACAGAGTTGCAGTGTTGTCATTTAGGCTATAAAAAGTCGCCAGGTATATGAAAAATCTAGCAAAATGTCGTAAATTTTTTATTTTTAATATATTGCTTGAACATTTAATTTCGTTGTTTTAAAAAGTCGCTAGTTTTTATTGTTGCTAAATCTTAAAAAAAGTTTCCAAACTCGTTAAAAATCTCCAAGATCTCACAACGTCGCTAAAACGGCAACACTGCAGAGTTGGCAAGGTGACAAGGTCACGCATATGCGAGCAACTTTATACGAATGCCCGGCTTAAATCTTCCATACTGATCGATTTGTAGACGCAAAAGGTCCTAACTCGTTATACGGCACGTCGCCATAGGTGCGAAAGAGACAGAGATAGTATTTGAAAGCCCGGTAAAAGCCGGCGCGTGTAAGCGAGATAGCTATATGTAAATGCGAAACTCTGCGCGCGAACAATCGCGATGTGTAGTAAGTGTGGCACACTTTGTGTTATTTTGATAAGAATTAAGCGCGCGAACTTTTAAATAGTTCGGTTTTGATATTGATTCTCTTCTATCGAGCATTTTAGTAAGGCATGCCTGGCTAACTAAAATGATAATTGATTGGTCGTGTTCTATGAATTAGGTGAGGTTTTGGTAGGGCAAGCCTGGCTTTTTGGCTTATATGGCGGGCACGCCACTGCGCGACACGCGTCCGCGACTGGGTCGCGCGACCTGCTTAGTATGAATTTATATAGAGCACTAAACTAACGCTCGCCGCGTCGCGCGACCGGTGGGCGTGGCCAGCGAGCCGCGTGGTGGAGCGACCCGCTCGCGTCGGGAGCAGTGTCGTCACGCAACGCAAGCGATGAACACATCAAAATGGCGTCGTTTTCATCATACGAGGACGAAATTATGATAGAGTTAGTGAATAAAAATCCTACTAAGCCTAATCCTGATCTAAGACTCCAATCTTATATATTGATAATAACATAATAAGAATATCATCTTCTTCTTCATCCTCCAATCGCTGCTGTATAACTCTCTTAAATAAATTTGAAAACGAGACAACGACTGCCGCTCTCGCGACCTAGTGTTTCACCATTAGGTGAAATAGTGGTCAAACGCGAGCCTATCAATTATAAAAAAAACCCTCATTCTTAAAGAGCCCTCGCTTGTACGAGGCTCCCTAGCCACCTAACTACGCTACTGCTTATCTTTATTTAAATAATTCTTCTGTGAGTGTGTATGTCACTGAACTTCTCTCAAACGACTGGACCGATTTTGATAAAATTTTTTGTGTGTGTTCAAGGGGATCTGGGAATGGTTTAGATTCACAATTTTGTCCGCTGGACAATGTTTTTTTAATTAATTTTTAATTTATTAGTAGTTGTTGATTTTGGAATGTTTTACATTGGATCCGACAGACGGCGCTACCATCACAGTGTCAAATTTTAAATAATATTCGAATTTTAATTTTAGTTTGTCCCGACAGTTAGCGCTGCGATCAAATTAAAAAAAAGTTTTGTTATCATTGTTAGACAGGACAACGTCTGTCGGGTCCGCTAGTTATTGTATAATATTTTATACTAAACAACAAAAAACACTAAAAAGATCTTTTTCTGAAAACAGCATCAAAATATGTAAAATAAAGCAGCAATCATCATTTTAAATATTGGTGTTAGGAAGAGTCAGTGCGTGGTGGGAATATCTCGCTATTTTGAGCACACGTAACCTAGTTTCAGTTTGTGCATCCTTATACTATTATTTGCCAGTTTTCCCTTCCAATAGATTTGAAAGATTTTTAACTATAAAACAAAATAGAATGAATTTGTTTTTTTTTTCTATTTGCAATTTGGGATAAAGTTATTTTTTGACTCGCACGCGAAGGGTTCTGTGACGTAACAAAAATTTTACTGTTTTCTGATTTATTACTATAGGTACCTGTGCTATAAGACCTTGCTTCATGCCAAATTTCAAGATTCTAAGTCAACGGGAAGTACAGTTGCCATCACGGATCTTGAACGCTCAGCGTCAAAGAGGGGATCGCTTTGTGCATTCCATACATTGGCGAGCCAATCGTCTTCGTTGTTAGATACATGCAGCAACGCAGTAAACGAATGAGGAGTGACGTCTAAGACGCGTTGGCGCGGCCAGTTATCACTGATACTCCCCGCCCCAGCATCGCACTTCGCACCTCTAAAGAGACCGAATATTTGACTTCTGCGCAAGTGTTCAAGATCCGTGATGGCAACTGTACTCTCTTTATTTTGATTCCCTTGAGAATGTCAAAATCTAAGTTATTGCAACATAAACGACGTCTTTTTTTCCTTAACTTAGAAGTTTGATTATTTCAAAGCTTCGAGGGACCGCAGACCTAAGTAAAGTTTTAATTTCAACTTGATACCTCCATGCGTTCCCGAAATACAGTGTTGTTTGTAATAGGTAAATTATTTTTATGTTCCCGAAATAAAAAATAGTTTTTATTGCGGTTTGCCGGGAAAAGATGATGGGTAATATATAGCACTCAAATATGATGTCATTGATAACAATGACACCATCAACAACTTTAAAATTAAATCAATTATGATTTAACTAAAAAAACCTTAATGCATTGTGTTATTTTATCTCAAATTGACTCCATTATAGTATTTTTATATTATTATGTAATGGGTTCCTTCTATTTGGCAGAATCTTTATACTCTGAATTTTATTTGGCATAACACACTTTAAGATTTTATTTAATCAAATATTTTTAAGGCGGAAAACACTATTTGGCATAAATATTGTTTGGCAGAATATGTACGACCGTGTCCGAATTTACAATGGCATACTTTTATCATGGCAGAATTTTATTTCGCATAAATGATTATTAAATTGATTTAAAATTAATAAGTTTTACATTTTGTTTTGGTCTAAAATGCTGTTATTTATATACCCGTCTCAGGTCCCGACTCAACGAAAGACTCGTCGACGACGCGCGGCTACAAAGACTCTGCCCACATACCGTGCAAGGACAAAGGCTTCACCACAGACCTGAGTCTCATCGAACTGGAGAACAGAGAGCTTAGGATGAAGATCAGACGTCTGGAGAAGGAGCTGGCTGATAAAGTAAGTTTATGATCATCATGTAGTCGGGAAAATGTCTGTTACTGGACATAGGCTTTTTTTAAGATCTACTGTCCACGGACGCGTAGCTTTATAGACGCGTAATCGTCATTATACGTTTAGTGTACGTCTGCGTGAAGCTTATATACAAAACTATGAATGTGTAATATGAATTTCGACGAAGTAGTTAGCCGAGTTGTTGCAGTATAATGACTAATACGCGTCTTTGAAGCTAGTTTGGAGATATGCGGAACAGAGAGTAATGTCCCGCAAACCTCCTTTGAAAAGGGAGGATCCTCCGACCAGACAGGTGTTATGGTCTGGTGGGCGACTGCCCGATAGATGATTTCGGGCTGTCGTTTATATTCAAATCGCGTGGAGAACTTTGATTGCGCGATGCAGGATTTCGTATTTTCTTCGTAGTTCTTATGTGGCGCCATAGATGTCGCTACACTAGTTTTCAATTTATATGTTTTTTTAACGGCCTGCTGAGATGCGGATGCGGTACGTTAGTCGTTCTGCGTGCGGAGGATCATATTTTTTAAACAAAGCGCTTGGTGCGACAACCGTGCGGCGAACGGTCGACAATAAAACGGTAACGTCACAAGCACCACATGTTCAATTCGGTGTTGAATAGCGTATCAGTGACATACAAACGCACGGCAGCCAGATACGTTTTCAATTAAGGCGCTGTGAAGAAAGCGCCCATAAAGTAGTTACACTGACAAGTCCTTTGCTTCTCTTATCAAAGCGATGTCCAAGATCACCTGAACATGGGTCCCCCTTGGGCCCAATACCAGCTCTATACATTTTAAGCTCCTTCAGCAATCCAGTCTACGAATCCACCCTAGGCTTTATGGGTTAACGATTAATATAGAATAAGGTATGTCGCGCCAACTCCAAATGAATTGCGATAAGTGTAAGAGAATTGTCGTTATCCATCTATTAGTTTCACGGAGATTTTCTAAAAAGGAAACCTAAGGCCCTAGAACGTAAAAGGCAATTGAAGGACACAATTGCGGTTTTAATCAGTAAAAGTCTGACACGCCCTCTCGCCCAGCCTAAAACGGGAGAAGTCATCGGATGATTTCCCACATTTAAAGAGGTCTGGAGAAGAGACTCATTCAACTCTCATTCTAACTCGCTCATAAAGTAAGTTCATAATCATCGTCATTTAGCGAAAGACTTTCCGTAACATCGGCACTACAACCAGCCCTGCAAGGCGAGCAAAGAGTAGCTCGCCGTCCGGTAACCGTCCGGACCGAGCTCAAGTCGTTGACGGCGCGTAGTGTTTGTTCCACGTGTGTCAGCAAACCGTAGGGGCACAGCAGGGTGGAAGCCCACTGGGGCCACGGGGTTGTGCGAAAGTGAACCCCAGAGCCCTGGAATGAAGGCAAAGAAGGAACAAGAGTGGATTTTAGTCAGTAAAAGTCTGACACGCCCTCTCGCTCCGCCCAAGGGCGGGAGATGTCATTAGATGATTTCACACCTAAAAAAAAAATGCCTTTTATTTCTCGCATCCAAACTGTTTACGCGTCTTTCACCTAGAAACGACGATATTATTAGGTAGGGAACAATGAAGTTATTGTTTTAATTTACCATTTTGCAGTGACGCAAAACTGTTTTACCTGTTAATTATAGGTATTGCATTCAATGTCGGTATTAGTTATTCACCTTGATATTGTTTAGTGAGTGTGTTTGTTTTAATTGCACGTACGTATAGTGCTATGAATCAATTTGGTATGCTTCATCGAGCGATGTCTGTGTCATAAATGAGCTAAACTGCACCTACTGCTTTAATATGA
Organism: Mythimna albipuncta; assembly: GCA_929112965.1. Taxonomy (NCBI): domain Eukaryota; kingdom Metazoa; phylum Arthropoda; class Insecta; order Lepidoptera; family Noctuidae; genus Mythimna; species Mythimna albipuncta. The sequence goes on from OV815969.1 coordinate 20,214,523, forward strand.
CAAGTATTAATAATAATACTAGCTGAATTGGCAAACGTCGCGCGTTGTTCTGCCATATAATTGCTAGCTTTTGCCCGCAGCTTCGCTCGCGCTCATAAAATATAGTCACTTAGTAATAAAGCTGCTTTCTATCGGCAAAAATTTGGAATCGGACCAATATTTTCAGAGATTACCTCCTACAAACAAAAAAAAAACAAAAACTTTACCTCTTTATAATATTATAGTAAGTATAGATTTCTATTGGGATATGTTCGAATGCCTATTGGTAAAAATTTTAATCCTGTTATCCCTGAGTGCTGCTATGCATTTTTTCGTATCACAATTATATTTTTTTAATTTTTAATGAACGGAAATACTAATAGCATATGAATGCTGTTCTGTCAGTGGCTTCACTCGCATGCTAGTTTTATAAAAATTGGGTACTGATCGCTTTCGTGAGATCAAGACAGAGAGGTTTGAATGGAAAAACAAAAGGCAGACTTACTCAGCAGAAACACACAGAATGAAAAAAAAAAATAGTATCGACCAAGATACGACTGTAAATGTCAAGAAAACGACTGTAGTTATGATGGTTAGTTTTATCGACCGCAGTGCCTGGGGGGTAGGGGAAAGTGAGCATGAAAGAGTCAGGTTTCGAAAGAGCCGATGTGATATTACTTACCGTTTTATTATTTACAAAGTTTAATTTAACTTTATATTCGGCTAAACTGGATAACAAACTCGACTGATCATTATTTAACCACCGTCTTGCGATAATCGCTCACCAAATTTGCGGCCGAAAATCGCAACCGCGACGGCTGCGTAGCTATAAAAGCGTACAAAACTGCGGTGTCGTGAGTTTAGAAATAAAACAGCTATTCTTCAACGCCATGGATATATTATATGGAGAAAATAAGTTATGCGCTAAAATCGCAATCAGAAAACCCGAAACTCGGTACACGACTGCATGCACCGAAACTCGCACATCTATGATAGCGTCATCACAGTAGCAATCCTAGTCACTGTTAGGCCAGAACTGAAATAAGAGCCGGCGCTGTCGTGCGAGCAAAATTGCGTTAGCCGCCGAATGATTGTACAAAGCGTTTTGGAAACACATTCATTATGAGTACAGCTAAAGAGTGGAATTCCCTGCCGGAGTCTGTGTTTCCTGATAGCTACAACCTAGGGGTCTTTAAGTCGAGAGTGAATAGGTTACTTCTAGGCAAGCGTGCTCCATCTTCGGCCACATCATCACTTACCATCAGGTGAAATAGTGGTCAAACGCGAGCCCATCAACAATAAAAAAAAATGTTTACGAAAAACGGTTCTATTTCTCTCTCCCGCTGTTTTGATTTAATCTAAAACCGCGGCGAACGCGAATGAAAACTGCTTTAGGAGTTCTTAGCCTTACACAGTTTTTATCTTTCTAAATTTTTCAGGAAGCAGAACTAGCCATGGCCCGCACGCGCTACCTCACCGACCTGTCCAGCGTGTCTCCGTCCCGGCGCGCTGACGTGGACCACTACCGGCAGGCCGCCTTGCAGGCCGAGCGACTGCTGGAGAGCAAGGAGGCCTCGTACAGGCAGCAGATCATGAGGCTGGAGACACAGGTACATATACAGAACTAGCAATAGCTGATATTTAAGTCAAGACTGAATAGATTGCTTCTAGGCAAGCGTGTTCCATCGTCGGCCACATCATCGCTTACTATCAGGTAAGATAGTGGTCAAACACGAGCCTATCCACAATAATTAAAAAAAAAAATGGTCTAACATGAATGCCAGACAGTAAATCTCGAACAACTTAGAAACTAATCTATATTGTCTTCACTTACTCCATCCCCACTAGTGTGTAGCAATGTAATGTGGTTATATTACTTGATAAGTTACAAAAAAGCCTTTATTAAAACTCTCTTCTATCTCCTAGGCATCCCAGCTCCGCGCGCAGCTAACAGCAGAGATCCGTCGTCGACAAGCGTACATCGCGCGCAGCGGCCGCGCGGCAAGAGATGTGCAGCGCTTACGATCCGCACTGGGCGACTCTTTGAGGACTGTGTCACAGGTAAAAATAGTACTTAAGGCCATGGGTTGACATGGTTGAGCTCGAGTTGTTGACAGTGCGTAATGTTCCACGCGCGTCTCTAAGAGATATCAGCAAAACCGTAGTGGTCCAGCATGGCCGAAGCCTACTGCGGCCATGGGTTGACTTCCGAAAGGGAAACCCATGGTCCTGGAATACAAACGTAAAGGAGGAACATAGGTGTGGTTTTAGTCAGTAAACGCCTGACACGCGTCGCTCCGTCCTAGCGTGGGAGAACTCATTAGATGATTTCTCACCTTAAAGAAAGGTAAAAATAGTACTACCATTCTTTTGAGGAGAAATAATGCATGTGAGCAATATAAAGTCCAGGGAGTCGTTATATTGTCACCCTCCCCGCTGACTGTCCTATCTCACAAACTGGCGTATCTGCACTGATATTACGAACGTGTTCATAACATTATTTTCATTAAGTTTCCTCTAATCGTTGTATCTGTGTCGTTTACCGTTTAGAAGATAATCACGTATTTTATTTCCGGGTCCCCTGGAAAAATATCAATTGTTAGTTACGACAGTTAGCAGGGAGGGTGACGATATGGGACCCCCACAAAAATCTTAAGTTGCTATCAGAGAGCCAAGGTTTCTGAGATCCTTCAAGCAGTATAATCCAGTATTTTCCACTATCCTTAAATCCTTCCATAACCCCTGTTCTCAAGACGGTGAAGGAAAAAACATCGTGAGGAAACATCCATCAACCTCCTAGGTTAATACCTCATCCGTTAACCAGTTTAAGTAAGTTCTTCAGATAGTATGAACACATCTTTTGTCAATTTTATAAACAGATACCTCAATTAAACGTAAAAAAAAAAATTAAACTTGTGACAATTCTCATTAAATTTTAAAATAATTACATAAAAAAATACAGAAATATTGTTTTTTAAAGTACTGTGTCGTAAATCCATTGCGTTAATGTTAATGGTAATTTTTTAACGCCAGTATAAATAAACCTATACAGTTGTCCTGATGGGTCACTATATTCTTAACGCGAATAGACTATACTCCAATTGCAATCAGTTTAGACATGTATACAAACTTTTTTACTGTCTGTTCAACCGATTTTGACTTTTATTGCGTTGGTAGCATGGCAAATGGCGGCTGCAGTAAAAAGTTGGTATTGTTAAAATACTACTACACTTTTTTGTTTTTAATGTCATCCTTATGTCTGCGGAATACAAGTCAGAATCGGTTGACGGACAGTAAAAAAAGGTTTGTTTAAATATCTAATCTTATTAAGAATGGAAAATATGGTAAGTATACAAGAGGCAATGTGGAAAGAAAATGAGAAAATGCCTTAAGATATTAAGTCCGCCTCTGTACAAATGTGCAAAGAATTAAATAAATAAATAAATATGATATTTCTGTTTTATGAACATTAACACAAAAATCATTCCCTCATTCTAGTAGTATACAACACTGACGGTTCAAACCACGTTGAACTGCCCTATATTTTTATCTACAGAAAAAAAGAACTCGTTAAAATCAGACTATACCGCAACACAATCGGTCAAAATCAAACAGAGATAAAAAAATATCTTATCTGACTTGAACTTCAGACAGACATAATAAATAACTTGATGAAGTGGGTTATCTCGATAATTAAGTTACAAATATTTTTATAGTCGAAATTGTAGCAGGTGGGGTTCTGGGTTGAGGGAATGTTTTATAGAGACAACGCGGCCCTGGCAAAAAGGGCAATTGAACCCACTCGTGTTGCCCTCGTGGGGGCGATCGGCGGCGGAGACCTCTCGCGCTGGGCCTTAGTTCAAGCCATGGTCCGGAGCGAGGAGGAGTGGCAGGCGGTCGCCGACTTCTGCGAAGCAGTAATGCTCGCAAAGGAGGAGGCCGAACGCATCAGGCAACGGCGCTCTCGCCGCCGCTGGGATTCCGATTTCCGGCCAACGTAGGCGCGGGCTTGCGGACAGTGAGCAATAGGTAGCTCGCTGTCCGATCGTCCGGTAACTGTCCGGACCAAGCCCAAGTCGTTGACGGCGCGCACTATTCCCGCGCGCCTCAAGTAGATGTCAGCTACAGTAGGGGCCCAGCCGGGTCGAAGCCTACTGGGGCGAGGGTTAGTTTCGAAAGACAACTCGAGCCCCGGTATAAAGGCTCGAAGGAACAGGGTGGGTTTTTAGTCAGTAAGAGTCTGACAATATCTCCCGCTCCGCCCAAGAGCGAGGGTTGTTTTCAAATATTAAATACTAGCTGTGCCCCGCGGTTTCACCCGCGTTTTTCTCGTTTCCGTGGAAATACCGAGATAAAATATTGCCTATAATTGCCGCCCATAACTCATTAATAGATACCAACTCTTAACATCTTACACACGTGATATCTTTTAAACGAAATATCCGATTGAGATGAAACAAAAAGTATTTTAATTCTACATAAATACTCTTGATAACATAATGCTTAATTTCGATAAAGATTAATATTACGATACATATTTAACGTAGTTTTTTTTTCTTCAGACGATTTAATAATTATTTTGAACACAAAATCGGTTATTGTGATTAAACCATGATAGCTAGATATATGTTCTCGCAGACTTTTTTATAGGTCTTAATGGGATCTACAAACCCGTAGTACATCATTTTGTTCTATTGTCAATAGTTTTTGCAGCGCACGCAAAAATAGGTTTTCGATTTTACACCTTGTGTTACAAAATAGCAATTTTATTACGGATCCCTAATTTTGAAACATAAAAAAACATAGCCTATAGCCTTCCTCGATAAATGGACTACCCAACACTGAAAGAATCATTCAAATCGGACCAGTAGTTCCAGAGATTAGCGCGTTCAAACAAACAAACAAACAAACTCTTCAGCTTTATAATATTATATATAGTATAGATCAGTATTTCCCAAAATGACCGCGTTCATAAATGTATTTATTATACTCTTCAAAGATCTTATACTTACAATCATCAACAAATATATTTCGAAAAAGATTATTACAGGATTTTATGTTGATAAAAAACTCTATGGCCCATAACTCATTAATAGGTACCAACTCTTAACATCTTAGACACGTGATAACTTTTAAACGAAATATCCGATTGAGATGAAACAAAAAGTATTTTACTTCTACATAAATACTCTTGATAACATAATGCTTAATTTCGATAAAGATTAATATTACGATACATATTAAACGTAGTTTTTTTTCTTCAGACGATTTAAAAATTATTTTGAACACAAAATCGGTTATTGTGATTAAACCATGATAGCTAGATATATGTTCTCACGGACTTTTTTGTAGGTTTTAATGGGATCTACAAACCCGTAGTACATCATTTTGTTCTATTGTCAATAGTTTTTGCAGCGCACGCAAAAATAGGTTTTCGATTTTACACCTTGTGTTACAAAATAGCAATTATATTACGGATCCTTAATTTTGAAATAAACAAAACATAGCCTATAGCCTTCCTCGATAAATGGACTACCCAACACTGAAAGAATCATTCAAATCGGACCAGTAGTTCCAGAGATTAGCGCGTTCAAACAAACAAACAAACAAACAAACAAACTATTAGTATAGATTTCCCGCAGCCCAACCAGTACCTAAACTTTTATTAACATAGTGGCAATAATCCTACAATCCGGACTAAGCGTTTCGTCTCATCGCTTAAATGATATATAATAATTTGTCTGCTGCGATCTTCCCGTCCGATTAAAACGTAAGTGTCTTCAAGGCTAGAGTGAATAGGTTCCTAATAAACTGGTGCGCCTCACCATCAGCAATTGCATCACTGCTTACCAGCAGGTGCGATTGCAGTCAACCACTAGCTTATATAAAAATAAATATTTTGTATCAAATCGGGCAACCAATTCTAACATTTATTGTAGCAAAACAGCATTATTATTCTTGTTATCAACCATAACAATATTAGATAGAGCACGAATCGGAAACATTTCATCGTAAGTGAGATAAACAGACGAATAGTTACATTGTATTCAAACAATCGCAGTTTTTTTTAAAACGATATATTCTAAAATCTGAAATTAAACTTCCAAATCTAACCTGATTTGTATTTTTTGATAAAAAGATTTTGTTTCACATTTTCCTCCTTTATCGCTTGCTTATCAAAACCAGGTTTTATTTTTATTGTAAGCAAAAAATCAACCAGAACTAAGACTATTATTATACGAAAGTGTCTTTGTATATAAATGTGAACGTCTGAATGTTTGGCTGAACATCATCACGAATTAGGATGAAGTGAACACACACAAGTGACTGAGGGTGTTTTTAATATCGATATCGCGGATTTCATCACGCATGTGGATTTACTCCGCATGCGTAACCCCCGCTAATGTCAATTTTATACAAATATTTATTGTAATGCGGGGAATTCGCATAAGGAACGCGTGCAGGGGCGAGGCAATCTCTCATGCGTGGTGAAATGTGATGTGATAAAACCATCATCATCATCATCTTCCTGCCCTACTCCCGTTTTATTTGGGGTCAGCGCAACACGTTTTTTTATTCCATTCTGTCCTGTCACTCGTCACGCTATCACTAACTCCCTTTTCTTTCATATCGCTTCTCACACAATCCATCCATCTTTTCTTTGGCCTCCCTCTTCCCCTCCATCAATCCACATGTAAACTTATAACTTATTCTGGTAGCATCCCCATTTCCTTTGAATAATTTTATAACTCAAGCGAGTGAAACCGCTGACAAAACATACTGAGACATTTAAATTCCTTACAAGTAGGTTCTATTGTTTCTCTTGATTGGTCTCACTGTCGCAATTTCTAAGTAAAGCCATTGAAAAACACATTCTTCATAAAAACTCAATTATTTCAGACTTGGTTGTGTAAAACCCATGTAATAACTAGTATGTATGAAACTAACATGTTTACGAAAGATAATGGCATCGGTCCTTACATGACCTCACAATAAAAGGAAAATAAATAGCTACTAGATACGTAGCTATAATTCTGCGCAGTACCATGAGTAAGGGGGAATTAGACGTAGATATACCTAATATTGTTAGAATTACAGGAACTCAAATACCCATGTAAATGAAAACATTTATTTCCGGGAATTGGTTTGTTAAAATTAAATAAAAAACTAAGGCTGTTTCCTATCCACTCTTAGAAGAAATACCGAAACAGATTCCGAGTTCACCACAGGACTCTCTGTTTTTTTTTATATATCGCGTGGGTGTGTGGGTTTGCGGACGACGAGCGATGGGTAACACGCCGTCCGGTAATCGTCCAGATGGAGCTTGAGTCGTTGACAGCGCATAGTGTTCCACGCACGCCTCTAAGAGATACCAGCAAAACCGTAGTGGCCCAGCAGTGTCGAAGCTTACTGGACCCGAGGGCAAAGAAGGATTATAGGAGTGGATTTTAATTAGTAAAAGTCTGACATACTTACTCTCTGGCGCCGCTCTAGACCGAAAGTAGTCATTGGATGATTTCCCATCTAAAGAAAAGGACTCTTAAAGTCCACACACTATGTTATGTGATTGTTCGAAAGAGTTACCGTGGCACTGGAACCAACGGCAACTGAAGTAACACTGGTGTATTTTAGTCAATACACTCAATGGAGTGTCAGAAGAACATTCCCCCTCGCACCACCCAGAGCAGGAGTTGATTGATAATTTCCCACCCCAAAAAATATTTATATGAAAAGTGTCTCAGATGTTCTTTTGAGGATATAACCATAAAAAATTCTAATCTTAAATCTAGATTACAGACTGGAGTCACTGGACACGTCCATACAATTTTTTTTGTTTTTTCTCCATCAGTCTTTTTCTCTAATCAATTTTTCTCAATTCTCAATTCAGACTGTGGGGGCCTCGACGATTTGATAAATAACTAGCTGTGCCCCGCGGTTTCACCCGCGATTTTCTCGTTTCCGTGGAAATACCGAGATAAAATATTGCCTATAATTGCCTCCCTCAATAAATGGACTATTTAATATTTAAACAGTTTTCATATCTCCTATAAAATTCGCCCACCTAAGGCTAAAGCCAAAATTCTGATGCAACGCAATTTTGGTGGTATGAACATTGACAGTCTGTGTGAGGATGCCAGCAATATAGACTGGTCGAGTTTGTTTGCTTCGACTTCAGTGGATGAGCAAGTGAATTTGTTCACCACAAAACTTATTGAGCTATACGATCGACACGCTCCAATTCGATCAGTTAAGGTTAAACATTTGCCGGCACCATGGCTGACGGACGAAATTAGAACCTTAATGGATAAAAAAGCCACGGCTAAGGCTAAATATAAGCGTAACCCCAGCGACTCTAACAGGGACAGATATGTGTCTATCCGTAAATACTGCAATAAGGTGTGTAGGAATGCTAATCGCCATTACATTCATGATTCTGTCCAAAATGGGGACACATCCAAAGTTTGGAAATTTCTAAGATCATTGGGGGTCGGTAAAACACAACAAGATACTATTCCTAAGGATATCAACATTGATGCAATGAATAATCATTTTTCAGCTTCGTCCAATTTTGATAGGACAATAAAGTTAAACACATTAAACCATCTTTCATCTCTTCCGACTCCTACTTATTCTCCATTTATTTTCGGTCATTTTTCCGCATGTGATGTTAAGAAGAGCATACTATCGATAACTTCAAATGCGGTAGGAAGCGACTGCATCAGCCGGAAAATGTTACTCCCAGTGCTTGATTTTATTCTTCCTGTGATCTGTCACATTCTTAATTTTTCAGCATCCAGCGGTATCTTTCCACGCTCATGGAAGGATGCTCAAATTATTCCCTTACCAAAAAAGACCAATCCTACTTCCTTCTCTGAATACCGTCCAATATCTGTCTTACCATTCCTCTCTAAAGTCCTTGAACGCCTAATCCATAACCAAATAAGCACCTTCCTCTCCAAAAATAATCTCCTTAACCCCTTCCAATCCGGCTTCCGTTCAGGTCATAGCACCACTACAGCGCTTCTTAACATTACTGAAGATATAAGATCAGCCATGGAAATGGGAAATCTAACGGTTTTGGCTCTACTAGATTTCAGTAATGCGTTTAATACTGTGGATTTCGATATTTTGCTTGGCATTCTTTGCTCTCTTAACATATCTCCATCGGTAATTGACTGGTTTCGTAGTTATCTGTTCGGTCGCCGGCAACGTATTTGCATCGGCGAGACCATGTCTTCCTGGTGTAGTACTTCTGCCGGGGTACCACAGGGTGGCGTTTTATCTCCTTTACTCTTCGCAGTTTTTATTAACTCCATCTCCAATGAATTAATTTCTTCCTACCACCTTTATGCTGATGATCTGCAAATCTACTCACGAGCTCCTCTCGGAAATTTATCGGAGGCCATCATGACCTTAAACCGTGACCTGGCCCGTATATGTGACTGGAGTAAGAGGTATGGACTCACGGTGAATCCCCTAAAGACGCAGGTTATTGTAGTGGGCAGTTCTAGGACGGTCTCTAAGATTGATTGGACGACTCTTCCTCAAGTTTCTTTTGATAATTCCATAATTCCCATCAGTGAGAAAGTTAAAAACTTGGGGATATTTATAGATACGAATTTCTCGTGGACTGCCCAGCTACAGGAAGTTAGTCGTAAATTATTCGCATCTGCTTCATCTTTGCGAAGACTGCGTAATTTTCTACCAACTGCCACCAAGATTGCGCTTGCTCAATCTCTTCTTCTTCCCATCCTTGATTATGCTGATGCCAGCTATCTTGATCTCACTGAAGTACAACTGGATAAACTTGAGCGACTTCAAAATTTTTGCATAAGGTTCATATTTGGTTTACGCAAATATGATCATGTTTCCGAGTTTCGTGTTAAGCTCAAGTGGTTGCCAATCCGCCTTCGCCGGAATGCTCATATTCTATCCCTCTTGTATAATGTGCTCTTTTCCCCTTTCACCCCTCTTTATCTTAAGAAACGGTTTGAATTTCTTTGTGATTCGCATACGAAATCTCTTAGGTCATCAGATAACTTGAGACTCAAAATGCCGATGCATTCCACTACGTTTTTGGACAAGTCCTTTACTGTCCAGGCCACTCGTCTCTGGAATGCTCTGCCAGATCCAATAAAACGCGCGCAGTCACTGCACATATTCAAAAAACTTGTGAAGGAATATTACTTGTCCTTGTAATTTTGTTTCGATTTTAGCTGTATTAATTGTAGTTGTCACTTGTTTTCTTGCCAATATAATTATTATTTAGTATGTATGTATTTAAGTATGTATTTTAGTGTTAAGTATAGTACTTTTTTTTTTTTCTTTTCTTCACCAGTAATTGTTTAACTTGTTTTGTAATGCACCATGTGCAACCCCATTTTATGTCCAGTCAATCTCTTTCCATACCAGGTTGCCTGGAAGAGATCGCGGAATGCGATAAGGCCGCCAATTGTATATTTTAAATATAAGGCTCAAATCTGTTATTTATTATCTTGGTGTACAATAAAGGATATATAAATAAATAAATAAATAAATAAATCAGATCAGTATTTCCCAAAATTACCGCGTTCATAAATGTATTTATTATACTCTTCAAAGATCTTATACTTACAATCATCAACAAATATATTTCGAAAAAGATTATTACAGGATTTTATGGTGATAAAAAACTCCATGACCCATAACTCATTAATAGGTACCAACTCTTAACATCTTACACACGTGATAACTTTTAAACGAAATATCCGATTGAGATGAAACAAAAAGTATTTTACTTCTACATAAATACTCTTGATAACATCATGCTTAATTTCGATAAAGATTAATATTACGATACATATTTAACGTATTTTTTTTTTTCTTCAGACGATTTAATAATTATTTTAAACACAAAATCGGTTATTGTGATTAAACCATGATAGCTAGATATATGTTCTCGCGGACTTTTTTGTAGGTCTTAATGGGATCTACAAACCCGTAGTACATCATTTTGTTCTATTGTCAATAGTTTTTGCAGCGCACGCAAAAATAGGTTTTCGATTTTACACCTTGTGTTACAAAATAGCAATTTTATTACGGATCCCTAATTTTTTTTAAAAAAAACTTAGCCTATAGCCTTCCTCGATAAATGGACTAACCAACACTGAAAGAATCATTCAAATCGGACCAGTAGTTCCAGAGATTAGCGCGTTCAAACAAACAAACAAACAAACAAACAAACAAACTCTTCAGCTTTATAATATTAGTATAGATAACATACAAAGGACATTTGAGTCGGCTGCGTAAAGTAAAAAAAAAATCTGATGAATAATATTTTTTGATGATGATGAATAATTTTTTTTTTATCTACTCTGATGACTTTAATTACCTACTAATTTTTTCTGTTTTTTTTTTACTAATATATTATCGGGCTTGGTTAGAATAACAATTTTACAGTATAAATTAAAAAAAAAACGGATTAAAAAAAAATTAGGAAAAAGCTGACGATTAATTCCACCACTAGGGGTCCAGAATCATGTACTGGATCCGTGGTATTCGTTTGTGCGTCGATGTCAATCACACCGTGTATTGATAACTGCCAGACAAAGAAACATAATTTTATAACGGCACGTTGGGTGCAATGGTTGAGCGAGTGGTTGTTACGCTGCATCAAAAATAAATCGTCAAGAAGTCAGCCAGTCAAAAAAATGATTCTTATGCATATTCTAAAGCGTAGATCTTAATGGAGAAGAATGTGCAAGAAACTCCGTGAACACTCTTTTCAACCATGATATGTATTACAAATATCTCGGTTACATGTTTCTTGTTGCTACAATTAAGTAAGAACTAGCTGTACCCTGTATATTGTAGTCCACGCGACTTCGTTCGCGTGGACTACAATATTTTCAATTTATTTTTTCTAAAATAAAAGTAGCCTATGTTACTCCTTACTACATCAGCTACCCGCCAAAAAAATTCCGTCATAATCGGTCCAACCATTTCAGAGATTAGCCTGGACAAACAGACAGACAAAATTTTTACAAAATGTTATTTTGGTATATGTACCGTATTCATATGCATGTAGTAAAAAGCAGTTATTTTAATAATACAAACAGACACTCCAATTTTATTTATATGTATAGATGTAGCGACAGTGAAATTAATAATAATATGGCTCTCGTTGGCGACTGGATCAAGGGCTTGTTTCAGCGAGTGGTACTTCTGGGCACGGCTCGTATTGTTAGGAGGTTCTTTTCTCTGGAGCCCTGACTGCCGGTAGCTTGGACCCTGTACCCGATACCGGTAGGACACTTTAAAATGTATTTAATAAGTTTTAATAAAAAATAAACAGAATAATTATAATAAAATAAAATTAATCATTAAAATAAGCCAGTGGCTACTGGCTATTAACAGATGCCTGCGGATCGTGGGTTCGATTCCTGCATGGAACAAAAATTTGTAATAACCTACAGATAAATGTTCCAGGAAATAGCGATAAGAAAACAAATGAGTGGGGAGTGTTAGGTTATTTTCGTTACGGAATTTCTGGATTCGGTCTCCGCGCTCAAGGCTCGCGATAGAAGCTATGCTATTGCTTTAAAATAAAAACCCTATAAATATAAATTACCCACATGCAGAACACCTACGGTGACCTGCAAGGGCTGCAAGTCAGTTGTAAGTTGTAGTAGGTACTTGATCCGCGAACTGCAGCTTTAATTATAGGCTCTTTCAATGACAATTATTGTTACCGTGGACGAGCGTTAGACTGTAGATAGGTGGTGTCCTGCGGCGTAGCTAGCCAGCAGCCCTGGGGCAAAAAAAAAATAGGGCTCCTTTTTTTATGGGAAATCATCAAATGACCTCTCATGCTGTAGGTGGAGCAGAAGGCACTTTAAACCTTTTATTGATGTTGCCACGATCAGTTTTTAGCAACCTTTTTAATTAAGATTTCTTACGTGGTAGTTTTTTCGGTAGTTCAATAAGAGGTTTGCTTTTTTTTTAAATTGATATAAACTAGTGATTGACTGCGATCCCACCTGATGGTAAGCAGTAATAATAATAACTGCAATCTCTGATGTTCAGGCGCACTAGTTTATGAGCCTATTCACTCTTGCCTTGAAAACACTCAAATTATAATCGGACGGGAAGACCACAGCAGGCAAATTGTTCAGTCCGTACGAGGTATAAACGACGAGGCAAAACGCTTAGTCCGGACCGTAGAGGTTTGAACAACATATGGGTGGATACTCGTCGTACGTCGGGTTGTCCGATGGTAGAAACGAGATGGCAGAATTAAGTCATGCAATTCCTGCGCACACTCTCCAAAATGCATCTTGAAAAACACCTGCTAATCAGGGCCCCCCGAACTTTGGGGCCCCGGGGCAATGTCCTGCAATGCCTTTCGGTAGCTACACCTGTGCAGGCATTAATAAATATCTATTCGTTATTGAAAATCATCGAAGAGGAAAAATAATCGTAGGTAGGCACACTGAGTTTTGCGATAAAGCGAGAAATATTTATTTTGAATAAAATAATGATGATAACTGTTTTTGTAACAGAACTGTTTTTTCCCTCTATTTGTTTTAAATATACCTAGGCGCTATATCGGAATTACATTGTTCTGATTTAATTATCAATGAAAATACATATTAATTGGATTATGTACTAAAGATACATCTGTTAAACTCTTGCCGTTACCAAGCATATACATTCAGTCAAAAAAGTATCGGGAATGATTTGTTTATGGTTCCAAATTCAAATTTTAGATTTTTTTGTTGTTGCTAGATTGGCACAACTGTTTTCCATTTTTGCGCCGAGTTTAAGTTGCATCTGTTATTTATATTAAATACAGTGCTGTTTTTAGTTATATCTAGTGTGTATTGCGAATTTCATAATGGACAAAAACATCGAACGAAGAGTTTATCTTAAATTTTGCATCGCTAATAGAATTTCGTGTTCGGAGTCACTGAAAATGTTACAGAAGGCTTACGGTGAATCGACTTTATCAAAAACACGTGCTTATGAGTGGTACAAAGCATTCAAAAGCGGTCGAGATGTGATGGAAGATTTGCTTCGCTCTGGTAGGCCATCAACCTCTGCAACTGAAGTTAACATCGCAAAAGTGCAGGAAATAGTGACTGAAAATCCTCATTCAAGTTTGAGAGAGATAGCCGCCGAACTTTCTGTATCTCACGAGTCGATCAGTACCATTTTAACTAATAATTTGGGTATGAAACATGTTGCTGCTCGGCTAGTCCCAAAAGACCTTAATTTTCTAATAACAACTCAATCGCATGAGAGTCGCTGAAGACATGCTAGAATGAGTCAATTCCGACCCAACATTCATGAAACGCATTGTTACTGGCGACGAGACGTGGGTTTACGAGTTTGACATGCAAACAAGTCAACAAGCTTCGGAGTGGCGCCTTTCAACTGAACCAAAACCGAAAAAACCACGCCAAAGTCGATCAAAAGAAAACAGGCAACTTGGCCTGTTTTCTTTGACTATCGCGGTGTTTTGCACTCGGAATTCTTATCGGAAGGTCAAACGGTAAATTTTAAGAATATTATTTGAGCGTTATTACGAAAAAGGCCAGATTTGTGGAAAGAAAATTCTTGGATTTTGCACCTTCGCACAAGGCCATCATTGTGAACGAATTTTTGACCAAACTCTCAACAAATACCATCGAGCAGCCACCATATTCGCCAGATATGGCTCCAGCCGACTTCTATCGTTTTCCTAAACTCAAATTACCACTTCGTGGCACCCGTTTTCAATCTGTAGAAGACATAAAGGAGAATTCGCGGCGAGAACTGAACTCAATTTCGGAAACAGCGTTTAAAAAATGATTATTCGTTGGCGTTAAGTGTATCGTTTCCGAAGGGGCATACTTTGAAGGTGATAAAATAAATTTGAATGAATAACAAAAATTTTGTGTATTATTGATCTTTTACCGGTACTTTCTTGACAGAGTAGTATATATAATAAAAATAGTTATTAAAGTAAATTTTCGTATTTAATTCTTGTTTATTTATTTTTTTATACGCATACGGACATTATCTGCATAAGAATTAAATTCCATATTCGTCTGAAATGTTAACTTTGCTTAGCATAGTCAAGTTAGTGCGTCTCGCCTTTAATAGGTGCGGATGTAGGTACCATTAAAGACACTTCCGCCTGACCACCGCTAAGTTCATTTTTACTTGAACCCGAAACGAAAACTTCAAAGGGTTTTAATGGGTTTGGCGCCGGGCCGCGGGATTCAAGCGAATTTTTTAAGTGATCAGTCAGAAATGACCGCGATGGTACTTGCGCAAGTTATATTTTGTAATTCTATTTATTTAGTTAGAAGCTCAGATACCAATGTTTCAGGAAAAATAAGTGGACTATGAACAATGAGCAATGTAATGACGTTAATGCAATCATCTACGCATTCGGTATTTACTGAAGGTATCACAGTTATATACCTACGTAACTTAGGTAGGTACAGCAGTACTATCACAAGCTTTTAACGCGGTCCATTTGGCGACCTAAATTGAACTATTGAGGGATGGAGCTTTATAGGGTTTTTATTCATCAATAACAACCCCCGCTCTTGGGCGGAGCGGGAGATAGTATCAGACTCTTACTGATTAAAAACCAACCCCGTTCCTTCAAGCCTTTATACCGAAGCTCGAGCTGTCTTTTGAAACTAACTCTGGGCCCTTACTGTTGCTGACAACTCCTTGAGGCGCGCGGGAATAGTGCGCGCCGTCGACGACTTGGGCTCGGTCCGGACAGTTACCGGACGATCGGACAGCGAGCTACCCATTGCTCACTGTCCGCAAGGAAATCAGGATCGGAATCCCGGCGGCGGCGATTGCGCCGTTGCCTGATGCGGTCGGCCTCCTCCTCCTGCTTCGCGAAAAAGAAGTTGGCGACCGCCTGCCACTCCTCCTCGCTCTGGACCATGGCCTGAACCAAGGGAACTATGTAGGGTGGCTATACACCCTAGTGAGCAAGAGAGAGGGATGGAGCTAGCTTAGGGTTGCCAGTTCGGAACGTACTGAATCCGGGCCAATTCCATATCGGGCCGTGACTATAGTTATAATATAAATTACGGAATATCTAATTTTATATTTGTGTTTAATTTGAAAGGAAAACTACATTTTATGAAAAAAAAAAACAAGACAAAAAATACTTTTATTAGATCAGATAAAAGAAGTTTGGTAGAAAATCACACAAATCAAAGTTTGGAAGGCATAAGGATGGCATTAAAAGCAATAAAGTGCTTACAATACCAACTATTTACTGCAGCCGTCATTTGTCATGCTACCAACGTAATAAAAGTCATAATCGGTTGAACGGACAGTAATAAAAGGTTTTCATAAATTTCTAACATTATTTTCAACAGAGTATAAGCGTCATTTAGATGTTGTCGTGTCCTTAAAAATTGGTACCTACTTAATAGAAGTTGTCAAAAACTGAGTTTCAATTATATTCCTTGCAGGTGTCGAAATGACCCAGATGAAACTACAAAGCAATTATGGAGTCTTCCTACATAATGTCTAGCAATGTCGTTGGCTATGGTAATCAATGCAAGACATCTGAATGCATTATGTATTCGGGTTCCAGTTTCCGGCTCTCCAGGCTGCTTATAATGTACATTATAGTGTTTTAATTAACTGCAATTTAGCGTTATTTAGTCACGTTGAAGTTGCATCCTTCACAGTGGCGGAGTACCTACCTAGTTACGTAGCAAATAAGTAGGTACCTACTACGGGCCCCGTTTGCGTGTAAACACAAGTCACCTGTGCGAATTCTAACCACTTCCAAATTTTCTAACCTAGGCAATCTAGGCATCTACCCATGGACCCATCGCTACATAAGGGCCCCAGACCTGTTTAAAAAGTTAATCAAAGGAGTTTTTGGGGGTCTCTTCGTAAAATTTGCTGCAGGCCTTACGCTACCTTAATCTAGCACTGATCCTTCAGAACAAGTTAGCAGGTTTAGCCTCAGACCCATAAGAGCGGGTTTATGAATATTTTGAGTAGTTTGAGACTACTCAAATGCCAAATTTTGATAAGTTTTCAGGCTAGATTTTGAGAAATACTCAACTTCAAATGAATGCTTAAATCGGAAATCGGGGCTACTTTATATCTTCATTTAATCATGTCTGCGATTGAGACAAGTCTACGTCCAGCTGTAAACTGCTGTAGACTGATGAGTAAATATAACAAGGTGTTATGGACGAACACAGGTGGTTCGTTTTTTATACAAACTAGGCAATAGACGAGATCATTTTTTGTAGGTGGGAAAATCATCCAATGACAACTCCGCGCCCTTGAGCGGAACGAGAGATAGTGTTAGACTTTTATTGACTTAAAACCCATTCCTGTCTTTTCGTTGCCTTTCTTACCGGGGCCTTCCGTTCAGAAGCACTTGGCCCCCGTAGGCTTCGACTCTGCTGGGCCCCTACGGTTTGCTGTCAACTCCGTAATGATGTAAGCTAGGTACTGATTTGACATTCCTCCATTACCTAGTTCAGTGGAGTCAAAACTCTACCTAATCACCGTTAATTGATTCATCAGTTGAATATGAATTAATTGCATTAATTCCTGAGATGATGATGTCTCATACCTATGTATGACGCGGACTATGCAGACATTTTTGCTCGATTACGCGCAAGGAAAATGGCAAATAAGCGACTAGTTATTCAAGTATTATAATTTAAATAAGTGGTTTAAAACAAGTGGCTGATACGTAGGTACTGGCATTTAATCAGCGGAATTGCCGGGGTCTAAGCCTTTGTTGCGATAGTATCAGTTTACACTCAAAAATGACACTTAAGGAAAGTAGTTACCATATCGTATGTTTCGAAGCGATATTTTTGTATGTTACATACAGCATTTGACGTAGAATAACCAAGATCGGGTACAGTAGTGGCCCAAGGATACCGGCCCCGACTTACGAGGAACTTAACCTCCAGCGCCTATAGATTTTTCTCACCTTGTATATATTTTATACTAGCTGTTACCCGCGTCTTCGTTTCGCCTGAATTTTAAGAACATACTTAATAGAAATAAATAAATTACTCTCCTGTTTCCGTCAGTCAATTTCCGCGAGAAGAAAAAAGTAAAAATCGATTCAGCAGTTTTGGAGATTAACCTAAACAAACAAACATTTTAAAAATTGCATCATTGTTCTAGCTATGAATGGAATGTAACCCAATTCTCAGAGGCTTTTGTTTTTTGGCATTATTCTAAAAAATATAATTTTCTTCGCAGGACCCAGCACTGGACTCGTACACCTTGGAACACGAAGCTCGCAAGCTGGACAGCACGCTGACCCACAGCCTGCCGCCGCTCAACGACAGCTACGACTCCTCGAAGTAAACACGGCGCGGCAACAAGCGATATTTACCAATAACGAGCTGCCCGCTCGAGCATTGTGGAAAAACACAATAGGAATACAGATGGTGTAATTTATAACCAGCCGTGTAGTTTCAAGTTTCTATTATAGGAAAACTGCGGCTCAACTGTGTTAAATTAGCACTACACAATAGCTGACCGCAGTACTATTCCTATCCTCAAAACTGATAGTCATCATTTTAAGTCACCATGATGACTATTTTAAGTCATGTTCGAAAATTCCAATTTCAAAATGTAAATTGGACAGTAAGGACAGCACAAATATGGTACAGACTCGCGAGGGCGAATATTTATGACAAATATATTCTGTGTTCACTGTAACCTTCGAGTCAAAAACAGGCCTCATTTATGATGGACCAAAATGTTAAAAGTTGTTACGAAATTGTTAATCAGCAGAGTATTGCTGAATACCATTGTGCTTATCTGAACAGTTGTGACGTCATCACTGCCTGTCATATCGGACGCATGTTTACTAATTTCATTTGTTCGACATGTGAGTTGTATTCGAGTTAATTACACCACATGTCAGTAGTTCGAGATGAATCTATTTGGAACGTTGGATGTTTTAAATTAGTAGCTAGTTCAAACGAACGAATTTTTAAGATTCTTCTCGGTAGGGGTATTGCACGAATTCACAAATAATTTAAGAGAAGTGTCTTTGTCATTTAGCAATGATTTGTTTGATAACACGCGTGAGTCAATGCGTCTTGAACGATGATTCACACCGAGGTCAGTTCAAGGACCGGAAATATGGAGGAAGCGATTTTTTAACGCCAATGACTCAGTTATATCTAGTTTAGTAGTGAGAATATGTGTAAATGTGTGGACAGTATTTTTTTTCTAGTCATTTCGAATTTTAATAATGATTTCATTGGTACTGTAGACAAGCATAGAATTTTTTCAACAGGTCGTGATTCTAAAGTCGAATGTGTTTTGTATTTTCATTTATTTAAAATAATAAAGCCATGATCTAATTAATGTTTACCTATACAAAGAATACATAAACTATGTCAAGGAGTTTTGACTTCAGACGAATTTTTACGTAAATTGTCTTACTGTGAAGAATGAGGTATCCATTACCTGTAAAGCCATTATCGGGCCTCAGCGCCAATTGGTGTTAAGCATTGTTTCATTACCTTGTCTAGTCATTATGTTTCACGGCCCAAAGTCTAAATTTAAATACTGTGTACTTTATTATTGTCATTTAATTTTCCTCATGCATCCAAATTAAATATTAAAACTTAGTTATTTACAACTATGAGTCCTTTACATCAATGTTTTTGTTAGACGTCATTCGTATAAATTAATACACGTGTTCATAAAAACATAATTATGTGAAGATTTCTTAGTTTGATATAATATTTATTGTGTGATTATGCAAATTTTTATATTAAATACAAGTAACAACCACCTGTACTAGTCATGATAGATTTTAAGGCTAACGGCAAATGATTCCGTCCGGGACTATGTTCTAATTACAATCTATGTGTAATAACAAATGTATCGACACCTAGGTACTTGACACGTTTTCCGCCTCGACGACTTATAAATATCGTTTAAAATAGTATTATAATAACAATATTTAATTAAATTTATCTATAGACAGTTACACTAGCACACAGGAAAATAACGCGGATTCCCCGAAAATATCATAAACATTTCAATACCATCTGAACTGTGTAACAATCCATTGTATTATAACATGTTTTTTATTAAACACACAAAGTTTATAAAATACGTGTAAGTTTCACTTCACGCTTTATCGTAAAGGGGGCGAGGCAGCTTAGGTATCACTATTTTTTATTAAGCATGAAAAAATGACGCGGAAAGCGTTATCAAACCAATTTTATGAGTATTTATCTAAAGCAAATTGTCCTGATAAGTGTATACATGTGCACTTAGTATTGGGTTATTATTACATTAGTAAAAAGGGTAGAAACAATGCTCCTCGTTAACATTTGACCCTGCTGCAACTCGCTAGATAAGCGCGCAGACGGGCTCGGGGCGCCTTGATAAAAATGGTTCAACACCATTTCATTACACTATCATTTCGCCGGCTATCGGCGCGACACTGTAGACAACCCTATTGTATGTAGATTCACATTTCCTCACGCTTATTACTTCCAATTAACGACTTTACAGTATTTAATATTAAGATATTATTTCGTACGTCGCGCGCGCCCCATAGTGGGCACGATCTATGTATGAGACCTTGTTACACACCATGGGGTGTGTCAATAGAAAACTAACGCAACTGTAATCCAACACTTGATTTGCATCATAGATTAGATTGCTTAGTTATCGAGTTCATAAGTAGGTATTAAGTTAGGCGTATTGAGTTCGTTTCCACTGGACTGTGTCAATTCTTATGTTACTAGAATATCGACATACGCCCGCCACGTCACACTGCCATACATAATTTTTTATCATGATTGTACCTACTGTTTAGTTTAGTCCCTATAGAATTAAGTATAGACACGTTATGTAACTTTTTTACACTCATCAAGTCAATAAAATAGTTGTAGATGGTATATGGTTGTTTCAATTAATTAAATTCCATTAAAATTCCGAGCCAATTGACGTTTATTTGATAGTCGGTGGGGTACCGGCGGCGTGCGGTGGCCTCGGGCCTGGGACGTGAGTCACCCGACCTCGCCTGACATCACGGGAGCGCCGCGCGCCGCCCGCGGGGGGGACAAAACATACCCCAAAACGATAATATTTAAAATTGGTTTTATTGATGCAAAAAAAGAAATTAATAGATTATTGTACATGTCCATTATTGATTGAAAAGATAAAATATACAAGTTCTTAATTTTCACAATATATATAAAAATATAATTCAACTCAGATCAAAGTCATATCCAATATCCTTGTGCAGTAAATCTTATATGTTAACAGAAAAGAGAATGGAGGAAACATCTAATTCCGTAACAATATTTGAACACCTATATAATATTATTACGTTTAACAAAGTTCTAGCAGCAAAACATAGGTTGATAATTTATATTTAAATGAGCCAGTAATCATAAAACTTTAATCCATTTACAATAACGATAAATTTCTTCATAGGTTAGGGGCTATAGTATGGTGGCCTGTGGTGTATATTATAACACAAGGCATAGGGCACCACCATCATTACACTGGAGACTCTAAGGTCGCAGGGTGCAATCACCTAAGGCTCTCTAATATTTGTTCAAAGTTACCAAGTCCTAAACGGCTTCACATTATCAACTTTTCACTTGATACATTTGAATTATATAACAAGACAATAATATATTCTGAAAAAATTTAATGTATCCTTAATTCATATATTTAAACATTACATACTGGGTCAGGCCTTCAGGGCACATCACCAGGTCTTTTCGGAGCCTGCTTCAACTTTCACACAGCTGTTCAGAAGTCTCAGGCCCTCCCTTTATCAGTATGATTAGATAATAACTACTAAATGGTAAACTATATCTATATTAGGTCCAGACAGATAAATATATATTTATCTATTTATATATAACTATAAATGCAGTCATGTTAACCATTTCCATGAAGTGTAGTATACATAACGGTGACACTATGACGGGACCTTGAAAGATAATTTCATGGCAAATAAGTATATGCACTCATTTTCCTGTTCAATTAAATTTCAGGACACTGTCTGTACCTAATATTGTTAATATTATTATTAAAACAAAAATATTTTTAGTTGCTTTTCATATATTTGAAAATCATAATTGAGAAACAATGAGAAGTGCGTCGGAGAAAAGTGTTTTGAGTGAAGTAGTGCCAAGTTTTAGATTATTACTGGAATGAACATTAATGAAGTCAGTATTGTCACAGGGTGTTCTACAACACACTCCTCATAGCCTCTAAATAAATGAATATGTTTATACTTACATCAAGTAGTTTTTAAATTTATAACCATATACAACTTCTGAACCTAACAGCATCCACACATTACAATTGGAATTTCTAGAGTGAAACATACACAGAATCGTTGAATCTATCCTTGAATATTATATCTATCAAAATATAGACCAGAAGGTTCCAGAGACATTGTATGGATAGGTATCTGGATACAATCCAACCCGCTCTGTGGATTTTCCACCAGTGCTGCAGCACGCCATCATATAACTCAACAAATGCACATTCTTGAAATGCTACAGGTATATTACCAAGCAATGATGCTCAACATCCGACCTAGATAACTTTGGGAACAGTTGAGAGCCAAATCCGGGTACCAGAAGTCTTTCAAATTATTAAATATTTTATACCTAGACGCTTCGGAGGCTCCAGCGACATTCTTACAGAATGTGACAAATTTTTTTTTTATTAGGTTTATCACTGTTGATAGGTGTTCTCCTGTTGATTTGACGTACTAAGTCGAAGAACACATCGTTCACGTGTATTTTGGCTTTTGCCGAGGTCTCCATGAATGAGCAGTTGAAGTGGCGTGCGAGATTGCTTCCTTGCTCCTTGCCCACCACGCGCTCCGCTTCCAGGTCAGTCTTGTTGCCAACCAACACCATGGGCACGTCGTCTTTGTCCTTCACCCGCAGGATTTGCTCCCGCAGGTCTTGCAAGTCGTTGAACGTTGATTGTGCGGTGATGGAGTACACTAAGACGAATCCTTGGCCGTTCTTCATGTACAAATCTCTCATCGCTGTAAATTGCTCCGTACCAGCAGTGTCTAGTATTTCCAGCATGCATTGTTGACCGTCAACTTCCACCTGTTTCCGATAACTGTCCTCGATGGTGGGGTCGTATTTCTCGACAAAGATGCCTTGTACAAACTGTACTGTCAGGGCGGACTTTCCCACGCCTCCGCTGCCTAGCACGACTATTTTGTATTCGCGCATTATTGACTACTTTTAATCACGTGATTTTATCAACTTAAATCAAAGATCAAATTGCTAAAAAGCACATTAACTAGTAAGTTATTGCAAAAAAAACCTTTAACAAGTCAAACCGCCATGACACCGTTAGCAGGGCGATGGCTCACTGTGTCGGTATTGCCATAAATAAATATAAATTATTTGTCACTTACTATTCTATACAACTCTATGGATAACGTTCAGATTTTTCCATTGTACGTTAGTTGCAATATTGTGGAATGTTGTTTATTAAAAGTTTTGTAATATTTTTTGTTTTTTATAGCAAACCTATCTGTATTTGTGTGAACCAACGGAGTGACTGATATGAAAATGCGGACGCATGCAGCATGCACTTAATAGTTTAATGAAAATTAATTGAAAGGATGCATCAAATTATTTCATTGTTTCAGTTATGACTTTTAACAACTACTAGCCAATAAAAATGTAGCCACCCGATGGTTGTCTTTAATATATAATTTATGGTATTTGGAAAATTAGAAAGAGTGAATTTAAATTATTTTCCATAACCAAAGCATAAATTTTAAAATTCTGTTAATAAAATCCAACAGTGTAGGTTTAATGTCACGCGACTTTTTTTGGTCAGTGTTTAAACAAGCTTTAAATTCTATAGAGATTTTGAAGACAATCCAAAATATTTCAAAGTTTAGTAATCAAGTTAGAATTTCACATTTATTATCTATGGTGATTGCACAAGTAGTTCCAAATAGTATCGACAGATGGCCAAATTCCGACGAACTTAGCAAGAAACCAATGTACTTTGTGGTTCAAACTCTTATGAATAGATGGCGTGGTTTGATTGCTTCATACATTTTCCAGTTACCGTAACTAGAGATGTGCCGTTGCCGGCAATTTGGGAATATTGCTGGCAATATTGCCACCAACATTCATACTTCGGCACATCTCTAACCGTAACCAAAAGACTTTAAATTTGTAGGAAACCAACAGCTTAAATGTTCCCGCAGCGTTCTCATAGGTCTTGGATTAATTTAAGCCTGTAAAACGCGCTGCGCTTCTGTTTCCGTGTAGGTAAAGGTAAGTATAGGTATGGCCAATGTTGCATGATTGACGACACGGTTGGCGTGTGTTGTGGGTTTGGGTCCCGTACGAAAAAATATTTGTGTGGCCTGCAGGTATGTAGTTGTTCTGGATCTGGATGTCTTGTGTATGTGTGTCATCACTTTTGTGAATGTAGCCCCGATTAGGAGTATTTCCTAGTGTGGGGCTAGGGGTTGAATTTATCTAGGCTGAGCACCGCCGTGTGAACGCGCCGGGCCTTGGTACATGCCATGGTCTGGAGCGAGGAGGAGTGGTAGGCGGTCGCCTCCTCCTGCGAATCAGTAATACTTGCAAAGGAAGCGACAGCACGTGCGAGGCAATGGCCCTTGTGCCCCAGCCTTCGAAATTCCAATCCCGATTTCCGGTAACCGTCCAGGCCGAGTCCAAGTCGTCGACGGCGTGCAGTGTTCCATGCGCGCCACAAAAAAAAAACTTTTTTGCGATTAGGAAAATTAAAGGTCAACGAACGAACAAAATCTATGAAAACAGTTCAATTCTCAAATTGAACCGTTTTCATAGATAAGTTTGTACAGAACCCTCAGTGCGCGACTCCGACTCGCACTTACCCGGTTTTTTTTTTAAATTGATATAAAGTAGTGTTTGACTGCGATACCACCATTTGGTAAGCAGATATGCAATCGGTGATGGTGAGGCTCACTTCTTTATTAAAAGCCTATTCACTCTAGCCTTGAAGAATCCTATATTATAATCGGATGGGAAGACCACAGCAGGCAAATTGTTCCAGTCCTTCAATATACGCGGTATAAACAATGAAGCGAAACGCTTAGTCCGGACAGTAGAGGTTTCAACAACGTTAGGGAACACCGGTACTTTACCTATCTTCTCTAAATCTCTAAATCTTATCTTTTCTTGTTATCCCTATATTTTAGCTAGAGATACTGATTTACCTCCCCCCTTCTCCTTTACGTTACCAATAAATATAATATTTACAAATCGATTTTATTAGACACGCAATGTACCTACTTGTACAATGTGGCTCTGACTTGCTCTTTGATTTCCTGCACAAAAAGGGCATGAAATGCTCTAGCTGCTAGTGCAATTCGCTAGTGACTAGCGAGCTAGATTCGGTCTTATACCTAATCAGCCTTTTAATGTTCCCATTGCTGGGACTTAGACCTCTTATTTATGATAGGGAATGGGCCGTAATCTACAACCCGAGCCCAGTGCGGGTTGGTGAATGTAACATGTCTTCGAATTTGTTGGTTCTAGGACATGCCGGTTTCCACTCGATGTTTTTCCTTCACCGTTTTGAGAGCAGTGGTGATGAAACAAATTACACAAAGTGATGCACTTGGGGGGTTTGAATCCGCGACCTACAACTCGTATGTCGGGGCCGTTGCCACTCGGTCACCACTGTTCTCAGTTTCGGTCTTATTGGTAAATTTAAAATTGGTAAAAATACGCAATAACTTAATTTAAATAATAGATAATAGTTCGATTCCTTTTCATTCCATTTCTATGCCTAGGTACCAATTATAATTTGATCAAATTCTTCTTCTTTCGTGCGTTCTAACTCAAATCTGGTCCGACCAATATTTAGCCATCTGTACCCCTAGCACGAACAACTTGCGAAAAAGTATTCGTATCGTTAACGTGAGCATTTTGTATGGAAACATGAACAGCGCCTCTGGTGTGCGTAATTTGAACTAATTTTGTAAGCACGAACTTATTCAAGTAAAGTTTCGTATCGAATTCGAAACCTTAATAACGTAACCTTGAACCATTTGTATGAAGATAGCTAGCACGAAGGCAAAAAATGACGTATAGTATCGTCATTGTCGAAGGCTGGTTTGCGAGTTTCTCGAAAATTTATTCACTGTAAATTTGGCAGTGAGAAAACTTTCGTCGGAGTTTATTGGAAGCATAAAGTAATAATTTAAATGATTGTGTTTCTAAATTTTGTTAGAAAATGCTTAGATAAACAAGAAGAACCCCTAGACATAGTACAGTGTACTATTATCTTGCGGTGCGATCGATTGTTAAAAGTTGAAATGTACGAAGAAAAAGTGTGTGATTTATTTTAGAACACTATATTTTTGTAAATAGGAAACAAGTTTTTCGTATAAGTAAGAAAGCATTTTTGTATTTATGTCGCGAATTAGAAGATAAAAACAGTCTAAGATCAAGTAAAAAAATCGGCCTGAAACATAAACTAAGTGTAATAAATACCTTCTTACTTACCGAAATTTTTTACAAAAATATTTTTATGTAGGTACTATACCTATACTGGATATTTTTATTTAATATCATTAACACAAAAATAATCCTTATATCCCATTAAAATACTCAAACAACAACAAAAACACACACACAAAAAATTATGTTTTTTTTTACTTTTTTACAAATTCTACCGCAATACATATTGCGAGTTCTCATTTTGGAAACGTTTTATTGGTTTTATTGATGCGAGAGTTAAGTTTTAGAACTTTTAGATGTAAAGAAATCTAATACAAGTTCACTTATAAACAAAATTGACCTTGAATGAGCTTCGCTTCAAAAAATGTCAAGTGTTACGCGTCGTTCGTTTAGAAACACAGTCTCACTAAATACAAAGTTTTAATAATAAATTAAACAATTATACCATTTATCTTAACTGAATATTAAATTTTACTGCAGTTTCTTCGTATTGCATCAAAATTTGAACAGTTTTAAAGTTTTAAAGGCTCCAAAATCACTCAAAACTAAATACGCATATAGTTTTTGAACGAAATGTTCAATCAATATTAAGATCATTCGTTCAATTTTGTACATCCTTACTTACATTAGTATGACGTCACTAACGTAATCGTATCGAGGTCTCGATACTATAACGAAAGAGCTTCGTGCTTCCGACTTTAGTTATGTTCCGTTATCGTATCGACAATTCGATACGTTTACGATACGAAACCTACAAATATTCGTGCTAGGGGTACTGGACCGTTTTGTCGTTGGCCTCGCATAAGTCGTGGAAGGTGCAAGGTAGTCGTGCATGCTGCAAGGCTGGATTGGCACTGTATTTGTGATAGCTCAAGAATACTCTTTTTGGTCAGATTATCTCTGCAGCGGCCAATCTGAGCCCGCAGTCGGTTCAAAGGTTTCCAGATTGGCCATTGCCGTACATGTCCCGGTTGCAGTAGTTCTGCAGAAGAGATGTTTGGACCCTCAACGTGTTCACGTTCCTGGTCCGAAGCGCTTAATTCTTTGAGGAGGTTTGGATTAATCTACTAAACTCCAAGCGTCCGCTGGCATTCGCTCTCTCATTGTCTCTAATTACTACTATAACGGTATTCGAAAGCCTAAATTGACTCAGACTCGTTTTAATCAAATAGATAAAATTACAAAATTGATTTCTTTATCATCTCGTCACTATAGATCAATATTAAATCTCAAATAAATTGCGGAAGAAAACCCTGGCACAGGCGCACCTGCGTCCGACTTTAATTACTCTGCGTGTAATAGTTTAATACAAGCCTCGCGTGATGCACGAACTCACCCGATCATCCCCAAAATGGCGGACATGATAGGGTCGGACGCGGCAAAGTAATTAAAAAACCGGCCAAGTGCGAGTCGGACTCGCCCATGAAGGGTTCCGTAGCAGCAAGTAACATAATATAAAAGTTCTTGTAATGTGTTGTAACTTTGATCGATGTTTTAATAATAGGGTGTATTTTTTTCGATTTATGACGCATTTAAAAAAAAACTACTTACTAGATTTCGTTCAAACCAATTTTCGTTGGTAGTTTTTGTAGTAATGTACATCATATATTTTTTTTAGTTTTATCATTCTCTTATTTTAGAAGTTAGAGGGGGGTGGACACACATTTTACCACTTTGGAAGAGTCTCTCGCGCAAACTATTCAGTTTAGAAAAAAATGATATTAGAAACCTCAGTATCATTTTTAAAGACCTATCCATAGATACCCCACACGCATGGGTTTGATGAAAAAAAATATTTTGAGTTTCAGTTCTATGTATGGGGACCCCCAAAATTTATTGCTTTTTTTCTATTTTTGTGTGAAAATCTTAATGCGGTTCACAGAATACATCTACTTACAAAGT
The DNA here is from genome assembly GCA_929112965.1 of Mythimna albipuncta. Taxonomy (NCBI): domain Eukaryota; kingdom Metazoa; phylum Arthropoda; class Insecta; order Lepidoptera; family Noctuidae; genus Mythimna; species Mythimna albipuncta. The sequence continues at coordinate 20,242,899 of OV815969.1, forward strand.
TTCAACAGTATAGCTCTCATAGTTTCGGAAAAAAGTGGCTGTGACATACGGACGGACGGACAGACAGACAGACATGACGAATCTATAAGGGTTCCGTTTTTTGCCATTTGGCTACGGAACCCTAAAAAAGAGTACTTTTTTCGCAACAGTCATGTGCCACTCCTTATAAATAGAGTTATTTCATATTAAAACTGACATTATTTTTGGTTTACGATAGATTTTAGCGATGTTTTGCTTTTAAAGGACGCGTTATGTATCTAAGTACCTACCTACATAGGTTAGAATAGAATAAACTAGAACCATGAACCATGGCAATAGCAATAGGTTTATAGATTTTGGAGAAAAGAGGAGAATTGAGTAAGGTCCATGGACATTAGGTATACTATAAATTAAAAGATGCAGGGTAACCGCTAAATTTAAACCTTAATTTTTTGCGGTGTGCAGGCTAAAGTTCTTTTAACCTATTAAATGACTTTTTTATGAATTGGGTAAAATGGTACTTAAAGAGCATCTCCTTTCACAATGACATAGTAAACATTTATGTATTTATGTATATATTATATAAGTATGTATTTATATATTTATTTATGTTTATGTATTATTTTATTCATATTATTATTATTTTTTTAATTGTGTACTGGATCTTACCCTCTACTGTGATTTCTCTCTATCACTCAATGGTTTGCTGGAAGAAAACTCAACTTTGAGTTAAGCTCGCCTATGTACATGAACTCTCTGATGTCCACATATTTTGTTATCTATCATAGTGTACAATAAAGAATTAAAGTTTAAAGTAAAATCAAAGCATTTATTTCAAATAGACAATTTGCAGGCACTTTTGAATTCTATTTTCTATTCTAGTTTTCGTTTTGGTCGTAACTTTATGATACGAATTCCCAGTTGCCTAACACGGAAATAAATAATTGTAATAAGGATTTATTACAAGAGTTCTTTATTTGCGATATTTTTATGATAGATGAATTGCTTAAAGATAAATTTTATGATGCAAACTGATGCAAACGCAATAAATAATTTTAAGTGGCTATGAAAGCATCGAAAATAATATTACCTAGTAAACTTTTAATGATGGCTCAAATCAAAATATTCCCAATAAAAATATAGTCACTTTACTTTTTAATTATGTTCTTGGTTGTGAATTTGCGATAAAAATGAATTTATTCAACAACAGAATCGTATTTTACTGTTTTTAACGTAAAATAGAGTCGAGTTTATTTTGCTCAATAACAAAATAGAATGGTAAGAACATAATTTTAAATACTTAGAGTCATTCGGGGTAACAGCACGCGCCGGGTAAAAGTTCGCAGTACCAAAATCTCCTCGGGGAACGAAGTGATGGGCTACGTGTCATTGGCGAAGTTGGTGGTAAGCAAGCAACCATAATGAGCCCAGGCATTGTATTTTTCACAATTACATTGCTGCGCTGCGTTGTTGTGAAAAATAAAACAAAAAATATTTTTTTTTGATAATTAGTCTTTTGTTTAACGGAAAAGTTTATAACCTCAGTAAACAAAAGATAAACATAGTAAATATATTTAGCTTACACTGTTAGCGAGTGAACATTTTCTCTGAAACACCTTTATTCATAGGCGAAGTAATTATTCAAAAAGTTGTTTCGTGGGGTAAGAGAGCAGGCTCTAGAGATCGCATTCGAACTCTTACCCTTACATGCGTTTACCCTCAATAACTGATCATTGGGCCTTTTTTTAGGTGTAAAATCATTCAAAATCCCGCCCTTAAGCAGGAAAGTGGGTCAGACTTTTAGTGACAAAAACCCACTCGTATGTTCCTTGATTGCCTTCGTTCCAGAGTTCCGGGGTTCCTTGGTTGAGGTCATGGTCCGGAGCGAGGAGGAGTGGCAGGCGGTCGCCGACTTCTGCGAAGCAGTAATGCTCGCAAAAAAGGAAGCCGACCGCATCAGGCAACGGCGCTCTCGCCACCGCCGCCGGGATTCCGATCCCGATTTCCGGCAACCGTAGGCGCGTGCTTGCGGACAGTGAGCAATGGGTAGCTCGCTGTCCGGCCGTCCGATAACTATCCGGACCAAGCCCATGTCGTCGACGGCGCGCATTGTTCCCGCGCGCCTCAAGGAGTTGTCAGCAACAGCAGGGACTCACCCGGGTCGAAGCCTACTGAGGCCAGGGTTATCCGAAGGCTAGAAGGAACAGGGTGGGTCTTTTAGTTAGTAAGAGTCTGACACTATCTCCCGTTCCGCCCAAGAGCGGAGGTTGTCATTGGATGATTTTTTCCCACCATAAGAAATGTCCTGGAGTAGCAGACACTAATCTACATGGTTCTCAAATGAGACCATTACATATTTGCTGAATGAACTTGAATAAAGATTTTCAGCCCTGCCTTTTTTCGATGGCATTACTAAAATGCGCAATGAAAAAGTTGTTCTTTAAAAAAAAATTAAGTAGGTACATAAAAGCTACCTGTTTAATTACTTTAAATAAGCGATAAAAATAATTAAATTTTTCAATTTACTAGTTGACGAGCTTTGACACCGAAGAGCGCCGCGAGTCGTCGCCCCGCTAATGAGATAACTTTGTAAGAACGTTGCGAATATTAAATCAGCCCGATAACACTACACTACAAAGTTGCGTCAAAGGTACAGAAATTATTCATTTTTTGTATGATTACTTTTTGACTGCGAATTTACTTTCGTCTCAGGAATGGACGGAAGAAAAAATTCCGTTTTTACTGAACGATACCTACATGTAGTTTTCATCAGAGAAGGAATGTATCTAAAACCGGAAAAATAAAAAGAAATAGTTTTATACTTTTACCTGTAAGTATGGCTTCGTCTCTTTCACATAGCCTGTACCAGAATAGTTTTATTTTTTTAATTTTAAATATTTTATATTAATAAGTCACTTTATCCAAAATCACAATTACAAAAAAAAAATTAAATCCGTCTAAAATAAAGTAAATTTGAAAACTTTCAAGCCTGGTGGAAGAGAAAACTGTCAAGAAATAAAAAACAAACACAAACTCAAAATTCAAAATATTTTTATTTTGTCATACGTCGTAAAAGCAAGTAAAAGCCTGGTGAGCTAGTAACTGAAATGTGACGTCACCGCCATTAGGTTAGGTAGAAAAGAGATAGCGAGATGTTACCACTTCGCTTCCACTCTTCCTCTTAAATATTTGAAATGCTAATTGCTGCTTAATTTTACGACCAGTTTTCAGAAAAATAATAAATTTTAGTGCTATTTGTTGTTCAGGATGTTTTTAATATCGTGCGGTTTTGATCACGCATGCGGGATTGCCCCGCACGCGTGGAATACGCATGCGGGACGCGTTTAGAATAGAATAAAATAAACTTTGTTAGTGTGAAATATGGGATTGGGCGGGTAGCGTCAGCCGCATGCATAGAGACCGCAGGACAAGTGTCACCAACTCGCCACATATTGGGTTCCTGCAGAATGAAAGCGTCGTCAAGGTCGGCCTAGAAAGTGGTGGCGGGATGATCTGGGGTGCTATTCTCTAAGAAAACAGCCTTGAGCGCAGCTCTGGCCGCAGCGACGAGTTGAGAGCGCAGTACATTGAATTAACAATCAAATGTAAAGGTACATTAGGTTTTTAATCCAATGTATTGGGCTCTCGAATCGTCGCTGCGGCCAGCGCTGCGCTCAAGGCTGTTTTCTTGGAGAAAAGCACCCCTGGACGTTTACTATGAGGACTGGTTTAAGACGACGCGAGATAAGAAAGTCTGGAAGAACTTGGGAAAGCCTTTGCCCAGCAGTGGGACAGTATGGCCTAGATAAAAGAAAAGTCTAAAACGTTGTACCAAAATAAATACGGGAAAAAGATTGGTACACAAAATTTTCCTTCTCAATATTAGTGTTGATTTGTTGACTTTCAACTTTTCTATTTATTTTTCCTTAGGGAGTAAAAATACAGGAAAACTTCTGATTTGTAACGACTTTCTTGAAGGAAAAATAAATGTTAATTTTCGTGTTTTATTCGACCGTAACATAATTAAAGCCCTAATTTTCCCCTTTTTTAAGGTCAAGCCTTAAATAAAGAGGATTATGAGGGGCTTTGAATATGGTTGAGTGGTGTCATGGCATTTCTCTTACCTTTCATTTGATATCACAGATTTATTTTGTCCTTATGAAGACACATTAAACGTACTTAAGTATTCTTTTTCAGTAACGATTAAAAAAAAAAAATTTAGAATAGTTTGAACTAAACTCATGACTTTTCATTGAGGTGAACAATTGAATATTTTTTTAGTTTTTTTCACTGTGTTCTTCTTCATAAAACAAAAACCATGCGACGAGCTTTGAATATGCCTAAAGTATCATCTAAATATTTTGATTGAAGTAATTTGCTAAGCTTTGGTAGTGCAGTGGTGTCCCAGTTGTAACGGCCCCGTCGTAGGTCTCGGGTTCAAACCCAGCCAGGTGCATTACTTTGTGTAATTTATTTAATTACCAGTGCTTTCAAAACGTCATAATAGTGATGTACGCTGCGCTAGATTGCGACAGTCACTGTCTCCATACCGCTGTGATATCTCGCTGGAACTCTGTCCGCTGGAGCTCTATCGCCGCAATTGCGATGTACCCTGAGCTAGATTGGGACAGTCACTGTCTCCACACCGCTATGAGATCCCGACGAAACTCGGTCTGCCGGATCTCTATCGCTGCAATTTTGATGTACGCTGCGCTAGATTGCGACAATCACTGTCCTATCTGTGTACTGCTGTGATATCTCGCTGGAACTATGTCCGCCGGAGCTCTATCGCCGCAATTGCGATGTACCCTGAGCTAGATTGGGACAGTCACTGTCTCCTTAAAACTATGAGATCCCGACGAAACTCTGTCTGCCGGAGCTGCGCTAGATTGCGACAGTCATTGTTTCCATAGAACTATGAGATCCCACCGGAACTCTGCCTGCCGAAGCTCTATGAGATCCCCAGAGAACTACGTCAGCTGAAGCTCTGTCTCTGTCCGTGCCGCGATTTGTCGAAAGACAATATTCGTATTGTACCTAATGTATGTCATAACAGTAGAGCTATCAACTACACTATCAGCTCATCCGTCGCGTGTCGCCGCTAATTAACATATTAATAGCCAGCAATACATGCCGTGATTCACGCCACGCCGAACCCAATTCGTGTGAGGGATATATACCCGGAAAATTACTGTCCTATTTATTTTTTCAATGTAGGTAAAATATCTTTACCTATATTATCTAAAAGGAAAATCCATATAGGTATATGTAACAGGTATGTTTTGGGTTTTTTAACTGGAATCATTATCAGCCGAAAGACGTCCACTGTTGGACACAGGCCCCCAAGCGTCGCCAGAACGGCCGGTCCTGTGCGTCACGCATTAGTCGATTTTCCGCGACCCTGACCAGGTTATCGGTCCACCTTGTTAGAGGCCTTCCAACGCTGCATCTTCCGGTACGTGTTCGCGGCTGATTTGTTAACTGGAATGTTACAGGAAAATAATAGACTAAATAATGATGTCGTCAGATGCACTGCGTGAAACTCAAATCGGTGTGGAATGATCACACCGATTTGAGTGTGGACCAAGTTGGTACCTTTAAGACCAAAGACCATCTTATACATTAATCTATATGGATTTCTATGTCATATGATTTGACCATGGTATTAATAATATTTACTTTATAAATTTTAAAAGAGACTCTAAGTTTGTTTCGGAAACCACTTCTTCATCTACTTCAAAATTAATAGAGTTCTGATAGCCAGAGTCTATAAGCAAACAAAAGAACGAAGTATTTATGGAGTTAAAATCACAGAGCAATAAGGAATATTATACTTACCACCAAACCAAAATAGAACTGATCAGGTCACATTTGCCTCTCATCGTAACAAAATTGGACGAAGGCACCAACAGACTGGATTCAGAACAGCAGGAGTTAGCGACGCGGTAGGCTCGGAACTACTCGGAAGGAGATGGCGTGACGAGTTGGATTTACCTGAGAAATTGGCCAGAAGTAGCTAGGGGTGAGCATCAGAATGGCGGGTGTAATTTCCAGATTTGTCTAAATTTATTACAGTTATTTGGTACCTTCTCTGTACCTTTACGCACCTCTCTTGAAAATCTTTGTACCTACACCCCTTAAATAATATTTTAAAAATTAGGCACACCCGCCATTATGATGTCAGAACCGCGGGTGCACTGCTAACCAATATATGTAGCCAAGCGTACTGTATATGCAAAGGTACCTCTTGTGTACCTGCGGATACAAGTATTAAATAAACGAAATATTGTAAGGTTGCTGCGAAAAAAAAAACAATTTTTCTTAGACGGCGTGACGAGTTGGTCTCTTACTTAAGAGATTAGCCAGAAGTAGTTAGGGACAGAGAAGAATGGAAGAATGAAAGGCCCTTGCCCTGCAGTGGGACACAACAGGCGCATAATAAACATTGTAGTATAAAAATATCAAGTTGAACTGTTCATGTAAGTGAAACCTAACTTGCAAAAGAAAAATAAAACAATCTAAATTACGGCGTCAAAAAACTCCTCCGCATCGCTGTCGACTGGTAATACTCATACATATATCCAAAAGATTGGCAGCATTGTCACGCTGAATGGCAATGCTTATCCTCTGTCCGAAGTAAAAGTCAGCCCTTGTGTCAGGCGAAGTGTCAACAAGGCGTTTTGAAAGTTCTTTAAATAATTTGTGAGCACTCCAACCCCACGATCCGACAGTTTCAACCCCTTAAACGCCTCTAAAATATAACTACCAACAAGGTTATTATAATATTTCCGCTGCTTGAGGTTCTCTGCAGCCGCTGTGGCAGCACCGGCACAGCATGACGAGCTAGGAAGTTAGTTTTAATTAAGTCTAAATCTAGTTTTAATTAGTTAAGTGTTTTTATTTGTCTGGTTTTATCTATCTACACTGATATAATAAAGAGGTAAAGTTTTTTTTTGTTTGTAGGAGGTAATCTATGGAAGTACAGGTCCGATTGCTAATATTTTTTCGCCGATAGAAAGCTGCTTTATTCCTGAGTGACATAGGCTATATTTTATGTACGCCGGCGAAGTTGCGGGCAAAAGCTAGTATTAAAATAAAACAGAGGTTAATATCCAGTAAGTGACATTTCAAATCATCTAACGAACTCTAGTCTACCAGCGACTAAGGCTGCGGCCGGTGTCAATGTCACGTCTCCCTAAAATCTTTTGTTAGTCTTGAGTAGACAGTTATGAATGCGCGAATAAGTCAGAAGAATCTCTTCGTGACTCCAACAATTTGTCTGAAAGTAAAAGCAACAGATACGCTCTTTTCATTTCTCAGCCATTGTGTAAAAAAACATAATAACCAAGTATTTTAAAACATCCCCCTGCTATTGTTAGCAAAGAAACGAAATGTCTGCATTTTTGTTTTATAAGTCTACTCTGTCGAGTTTGTGTTGTGAGGATAAAGTGTTTTATTGAAATTCATGTCTTGCACATCTTGGAATAGAGGAACATCTGCGGGACTGTGAAGAATACTAATCCGAGGATGTTCTGTTTGTGCTACAACTCCATTGCTTTTAGCCAATATTCGAGCGAGTTTAAAAAAAAACAACCGTACAACTGCATGTCGGACTCTTTCACGAAGGGTTTCGTACCTTCCGTAATAAAAAACAACAAAAAAATGGGTTATTGTAAACTCGCCATATTGTCGATTCGTCACATAATATTGATTTGTAAATTCCATACATTAATTGTAAATTCGTCACAACCATAAAGGTTCATGAGATACAGCTTGGTGATACACGAACAGACAGACAGACGGATGTATGGACAACGGAGTCTTAGTATTAGGGCCCCGTTTTATTCTTTGGGTACGGTACCCTAAAAAACTGGGTCGAGAAAATGAAAAGAACGACTTTCTGCGGGGCCCGTGTTTTAAAAGCACGTATTTGTTGCAGTCCTCTGCAGTCATGGCCATTAATAGCTTTAGAAACCCTTCGATCGGACAATATCTACTCATTGAAGCCAAACTCAACTGCAATAGCAGACCCACTTCAATTTGTACAAGAAATTCGCCATCGTGCACAGTTCTAAAACGAAACCGGTCCATAAACAAAGGTTTTCTATCTCTTTGTCTATACCTACATATTGGAATTCCGTTCACTTTACCAATTTCGGACAAACTAAACGTTTTCAAGCGTTAAATTTTAAAACTTAGCTTAACCATGCTAGATCTACACCGCATATTACTTACCTCCTTTTTATTTTTACCCGACTGCGCTTGAAGGAGGGTTATGTTTTACGACTTTGTGTCACTATGTTTCTTTGGCACGCATTTGAGTGCATGAGCTTGAGAAGTTTTTTAGATTAATCTTAGTGTCTTATCTTACAGTCCATCCAATTTTTTTTTATTGTAGGTATCGTGGTCAGTGATGAGACCGAAATTATAACCATTTTTTTCTGTTGGGAAATCATTGAATTACTTCTCCCGCTCAAGGGTAGAACGAGAAGTCAGCGTGTCGAAATTATACTGACTAAAATCCAGTTTTTAGTTGCTCCAGGCGTTTTAGGGCTACGCGGTCACTCTTTTAAACGTTCCTGCAGTCCTAGTAGGCATCGGACCTACAGAACCCTTTAAGTTTTGCTGATATCACTTTGAGGCGAGTATGGAACACCACGCGCCATCAAATCAAGCATGACGCGGGATGGCTTGACGGCAAGCTACCAATCATTGCAATTTCTGCAAGCCCGCGTCACAGCCCGTCTCCTTCGAAGATGACTGGGGTATAAGGATGTTCGTCCCCTCAGGGTTGCGGCCCCTTGTTCTCTTCGATTTCCTTCGCTTGCATTAGGTACTGCTTCGCAGAAGGAGGTGCCACCTTCTCATTTCCTCTTGCTCCAGGCCACTCGAACCAGAGCTGGAAACGAGAGGTTGCCGCAGCCAATCGCCTCCACGAAGATACGGCAGGGCGGTGTCCTCCAGGTGATCCGCATAATGGTGACACCTGGTCTTTTCTTCCACCTGAATACGAAACAGATACTTTCCGCACATGTCCGATGAGAACTTGCCTCAGGTGGAAAGTGAGTGAGTGTGGTGTCCTTCACACAGCATTGTTCACGGCTTTCTTCACGTCTTTAAGGTTTAGCTCTCTTGCTACACCTCAAAGAGCATGAGCCTCAAAGAACGTGTGGCATGTTCATCCATTGTACCATCAAAGACACTTTCGCCTGACCACCGCTAAGTCCATTTTTGCTTGCACTCGAAACGAAAATTTCAAAGGGTTTGGTTCGGCGCCGCAGCATTCAAGCGAATTATTTTTTAAGTGATCAGGCAGAAACGACCGCGATGGTACCTATAGATTTAAGTTTGCGTAAAAGTTTTTTGTACTGTAAAGTTTATTCTATTCTAACATTGGTCTACCTATTTGTACTATTTCCAATTACTGTGAATCTCTTAGTAGATTAGCTTCGGAGCCCTGAAAAGCTTTTGCTGAACAAAATTCAGGTCGCATACGAGACGTTTCTTAAAGGCTGCTTCAGTCAATTGACGTCGAGCTAAGTAAGTGTGTGCAGAAGTACAATGGGATGCTGCTTATTTATTTTCAAGTTTCTACTTCAGTGAAAATGCAGTACAAACTTGAAGGGGATAAGTTTTTAAGAAGAATTCAGGTCTTTGGTTATTCCGTGTTTAATAAGACGGTTTTTACCAGTTTTTATAAATGACGGTGCTTTTTTTTATTGTTATTTCTATTTTTAAGCTAAATTATTCGCTACCAACGTTTAAAAAAATGAGGAAGGGGCATTACCTTACACTTTGATTCTTTTCTTCTCCGGGCTCAACTATATATTTGATATTTTGTAGTATATATTTTTTTAATGTTGTATGTGTGTATTAGTGCCATCTTGTCTTATGAGTATTATTTCTGATATTTGTATACTGACAACCCTAAATCTATCTCCTTTCTGTCAGTCCATCCAAAGGTTGTCTGTAAGAAATCGCCCTGTGCGATAAGACTGCCCATTGTACACTTCTTTTTAATAATTTTTGTCCTGTATTTTGTTTAAGTGATGTACAATAAAGAGAACTATCTGTACCTCTACCATGAGTTTAAAGCAATAGTAATTGTCGATGCTCGATACCGACTACGTAAATATTTTGTATGGCAAATTTTACAGCGCCTCAAGCGGTCACTTACGGAACCAAAATTTAGTATCGACAAATACTATTGCTTTAAACTAATGGTAGAGGTCATACAAATATTTGTTCTGTGCGGGTATTGAACTTGCGATACGCAGCCAATTACTAAACCACTGCGCCAACCGCGCCGGTAAAATAAATAAAAATCTACTACCTATAGATTAGAAAGTAAATAGCAAAATGGCTAAAGGTAACATATATTATCCATTAACTATAACACTATAGTTTAATTCTACTGAAATTTTCCTAAATCCGTAATTATAACAAGGTATTCATATTTTGCGATAAATAACCACGGCACTCACGGAATTATGTCAAAACAATTTTGTTTGGGAGCATTACTGACGTCAGACCCAGTTTAGTCGAAAACAAACAAATTAACAGGACAATCCATAATATTAGGATATTAGGACACAATGCAATTAAGTGGATAGCAAAATCATGTTTACTTCTCATTTGTTTGAAATTGAGGAATCCAGAGCAGTGGTAGCCTAGTGGTGGCCCCGACTGAGTTGTAGGTTGTGGCAGTGCCGCAAATAGAGCGGTGCCAGCGGTGCCCGGAGGTACTTTGTACGCAACGCCGACTATTAACTACAAGTCATTGAACTCGCTCAGCGACGTTTCAGCTGACGTTTTCTTAAAGATACTAATTTCGTACATGCGTGAATTAATACGAGTTTTGAAAAAGAGGTACTTTATTTTTTAATTTTATCTTTACAAATCGATAGTGTTTCATGTACCGGATCGACCCTCTACGGGATTAAAACGATTAAAATTTAGCGGTGTATGCCTAGTACTTTTTGTTTTTATTGTACTTTTTCTAGGGGCGCAGTTATAGAAGCTCGTACCGGGCGTATAAAAGGTTGGTTACGGCACTGGGTTGTGGATTCTAGAAATCCAGCCAGGCGCATTACTTTGTGTAATTTATTTCAACACCAATGCTCTCAAAACGGTAAAGAAAAACATCGAGAGGAAACCGGTCCAAGAAAAAAAAAATCGAAAAGACGTGTGACATCCACCAACTCACACTGGATCCACGTGGTGGATGACCCATGCCCTCTCTCAGAGAGGAGGCTTGAGTCTCAGCAGTGGGACAATTAAAAAGCTAAATATGCTATACTCCTTGCGTGTTCGAGCCAGAAATGAAGATATCCGCAGGAGAACCAAGGTTGCCGACATAGCACGAAGAATCGCCAAACTGAAGTGGCAATGGGCAGGGGTCTACATTGTTCGCAGAACAGATTGGGGCCGAAAGGTTCTGGAGTGGCAACCGTGTACCGGAAAACGCAGCGTCGAAAGGCCTCCTACAAGGAGGATCGATGACCCGGAGAAGGTTGCGGAAATCCGATGGATGCGGGACGCACAGGATCGTTCATTGTGGCTGCACTTGGGGGAGGTCTACGTCCAACAGTGGACGTCGAAATGATGATGATGATGCTATGCTATGTTTGAAATTTATTTTTCAATACACTTACTCGAAAACCCTCTCTTATTCCACCACTTTTAGACACGCAATAGACTGTTCTCCGCACTAGTGCAGAAAAGTGCGCGTGCTCTCCGCCGCTACAATTTTATTACGTGTACCGTATCAGCCAGGCCACGCGTCGACCTCCACGAGTAACCATTTCTTCGTAAGTGTAGGTATTGAAAAAAGTACTTTGATACATGTGCAAATTTGTCACTGCAGCTCTCGGCTCCATAACACACACACCTTGCAATGTCAAACTTTATGCATTTATATCCAAATGTACAGTACAATTCACGAATGATGGCGGCCGTGAAGTTAGCCTTTGCGAACGTTTGCGCATACTACACTCTTCTCGCACACGCACTTCGCCATTTGGTTCCTAAAACACGTTACTGCGCAGCCTTCTGCGCAAACTTCACGGCCGCCATCATTCGTGAATTGTACTGTATCTACGATTGTGCATTTTTAATTTTTCTTTTATGTGCATGCTGTGGTCTCCTGTAACTGAAGGAACACACGTTAATTAATTAAACCCTAAGCGATCGCCGGCGTTCACGCATCTATTGTCTTACTATTGTGTCTCAAATTGATGGTATCTGAAAGGTTAAAAGACCCCGTGTGTAGTTGTGTTTTGTATTGTACCTGTAAATCCTTTGTAGGAGATCCAGATCCAAGTAAATAAATGCACTAGTCCACCTTTGTGGTGCGTGCAAGTTTTTAATTACAAAGTTTGATTCAATTTAAGAGAGCATATCTTATGAGCACAATAGGGGCGTCGAGCGCATGAATGAGTTCGTTAGAAGCAACTCTGGCCGGGCTAAGAGCGGCACTGCGCCCCGGAGGTGCGAATGTTGTAAAGCTTTGGAGACCGCATCAGTAGCGAAGTCATATTCAAAAGCGGTATTCGCGTGTTCTTTGATCGGGATTGGATAGAACGACACTACATCATCTGTAAAAAATTCAACTGTTTAGCTATCAGGGTTCATGAGGTATAGCCTGATGACAGATGGATAGACAGACGGACGGGCAGCGGAGTCTTAGTAAAAGAGTATTTAAGAACCTTAATTCATTAAACCCCAAGCGAACGCCGGCGTTCGCGCACCTATTGTCTTTCAATTGTGTCTGTCATTATCACGATTGACAGGTTAAAAAGTAGTCTTAGTAGGTACTTATAACTAGCAGACATCCGTCATGCCGTCACTAACTCCATTTTCTTTCAAATCACTTCCCACACAATTGATCTACCTTTTCATTCACCTCCCTCTCCATCTCCATCTCCATCCATCCACATGTACACTCATAAGTCTTTTAGTAACATGCGTTTCATCTGTCCTCTTCACATGACCATACCAAGCAATAATACTCGCAGGCGGTTGCCTTTTTCTGCAAAGTAGTAATTCACGCCCAAGCCGCCGGGATCTCGTTTTCCAGCCACGATTTTACCACAAAAAAAAAATCGTAGGCGCGGGCTTGCGGACGGTGAGCAATGGGCAGCTTGCCCTCCGACCGGCTGGTAACAGTACGGACCGTATCCAAGTCGCTGACAGCGCGTAGTTGTTCCACGCTCGCCTCAAGACGACAGCAATACTGTAAGGGCCCAGCAGGGACGAATCCTACTGGGGCCTTGGGTTATGCGAAATGGGACCCAGGGGCCCTGGAACGAAGGCAAGGAAGGAACAGGAGTGGATTTTAGTCAGTTAAAGTAAAAAAAAGTAAGAAAGAAAGAAAAATAATTTATTTGACACAGCACAAGGCGCAAACACAAAAAGAGGCAAAAAATAAAATAATATAAATATGTACAGTTGTCAAAAAAAAAGTCTGACACAGAAGGGCGGGAAATGTTATCCCACCAAAAAAAAGCAATAATACTTCGAAATAAAAATCTCGTTCTTGAATATACTTAACTATATTTGCATCATTTAGAAGTTCTTTAAACCGTGTTTCTGCGAAGCTTTAAATGATGCGCCGAGCGTTGAACGAGCCAGTCATTCGTAAAGCCTTTTTGGTTAGACACTAACTAATATAACATCGTTTGAAGTCACTCTACGAATGACTTTAAACAATGAATTTTGCAGAAAACTAGCTTTTACCCGCAACTTTGTTAGCGCAGAAGTCGAAAATGATTCTAATAATTTTTTTATATAAAATTTGAAGTGGACTGGACCAAGGAATGACGTTGTTCCATACAAACTTTGGTCCCTTTTTCAGCCTTTAGGGGTAGAATTTTGCAAAATCCTTAACGGATGCTCACGTCATACTAAGAACATACCCTCCAATTTTCAGTCATTCAGGACAAAGCCTTTTATAAGTATTCTATAAAAGTATTAATTATATTCAACAGTAATTTGATGTGGTGTGTGAAATTGCTCGCATGATTTTAATTAATATTTCGCCAATTTGAGCAATATCGTGTTGAAATATTCTGAGAATTCTGTCCAGTTATTGCAATTTCATTATAATAATATGTAATTAATAAACTTGCGTGACCAGATCGTGTGTTTGGGCTTGTTCCAAAATTAGATTTATCTATTCGCGTTAAGAATAGTTTAGGAAAACTATTTTTTCTGTCTGTTCGATTTTAACTTCTATTTCGTAGGCATAATGATGACAAAAAAGTGGCTACTATCATCACCAGCCTTTTTAATGTTCCCACTGTTAGGACTCAGGCCTCCTCTCTAGGAGAGGGAATGGGCCGTAATCCACCACGCGGGCCCAGTGCGTGTTGGTGAATGTCACATGTCTTCGAATTTTTGGTTCTAGAATATGCCGGTTTCCTCGCGATATTTTCCTTCACCGTTTTGAGAGCAGTGGTGATGAGATAAAGTACTCAAAATGATGGCATAATGATGACAAAAAAGTGGCCACTATACCTACCAACTATTTATTGCAACCGCCATTTGTCATGGCGCCAACGTAAAGAAAACGCTCTTTTAAATCATCATGATCATGCTGATTTTCTACTTCTTTCTCTCATATGCAATATAATTTTGTAATAATATATTGATTTAAAGTTTAAGAGAACGGTCTGGTCGGTCGGTCTTCTCTTCGGAACGTGTATATAGCTTCGACTTTTTTGTGCCTTTTGACCATTTCAAAGTCTGTAAATGGTTTAATTGAAATAAATGCTTTGTGTTTGAGTAAGACGCATAATTGAAAATCATGTAAAATTGAATATAATTTTAAACAAATTCATTTTTTTTGTCATTGTGACCAAGGTGGCATTCACCCGAGCTTTGGCGAGGGTGTTATGGAGCCGAGGGATGCAGCGACGAATTTCGACGTGTATCAAACGACGATTTTTAATACATTTACGAAGACATAAATAAACGGAGGTTTTTGTGCGACTTGTAGTGGTCGACGAGGTACAACGTGATACGGTAAATGTAATAAATTTTTTGCCGGAACAAGCACGCGCTCTTTTCCGCACTAGTGCGAAAACAGTTAATAGCGGTGGGTTAAGTGCACGTCTTTGAGTAAGTGCACTTTAAAGTCATTTAAGTTACCGCATCAATTCTTTCCGCGTCCCAACACTTTTCAGCGGGTAAAGTTAAATTGATCATTCAAAACTCGGATAATAGCCACTAGAAACGTTTGGAGCGTGTCTTAGACCTTGAGGAGGCCAATAAGGTCCGGAACTCTTTTCCAATATCGCTTCCAGGAAAACTAGCTCTTTGCCTACAATCGATTCTGAACTTTTAGTATCACTGTTCAAATTTTCTTTTTCAGCTTTACTTTTCCTATCTTTTTAAAGCCAATGTAGAGAGTGTAACTAAAAAGACGTAACCAAACCAAATAATAATATTTTTTTTTATATTCTTACTACAATATACATTTTGTAATCTAACATTTTAATGAGTCATCATCATCATTATTTCAGCCGAAAGACGTCCATTGTTGAACATAGGCCTCCCCCAAGTGTCGCCACAATGACCGGTCCACTCGCATCCATCGGATTCCCGCGACCCTCACCAGGTCATCGGTCCACCTTGTGGGAGGCCTTCCAACGGTTCGTCTTCCGGTACGTGGTCGCCACCATTCCAGCACCTTTCGTCTCCATCGACCAATTTTAAGTTAAAGTCGCATTAATGTTGTGGTCAAACATTCACGCAAGTCATGCAATTTGGAGCCTCTACACTAGCATATTCATTTTATTTTTATAATGTGTGCCGTGAGGAAACCGGCATCGGTTTCCTCACGGCACACACGCACAAATTATTGGTGAGTTTCAACTTGGCTCTTACTCAAACACAAAGCATTTATTTCAATTAAACCATTTATAGACTTTTGAATGGTCAAAAGGGAAAAAAAAGTCGAAGCTACATATACAGGTGTAGATCTCTATGGTGAAGACCGTGAAAGAAACTTCAAAAACGCTCTTTTAAATCAATATATTATTACAAAATTATATTGCCATAGAAAACTCGTTGCTTTCTTTTTAAATTGATTCTAATTTCAAATTCTGTTTTCCTACCAACCTGCATGTAAGTATAAAGGTTCTCATCTCATCAGCAAGTAACCTTTGTACAGAGAAATTAATTTTGAATTTCGAACGCAAACAGTATCGAACACATTGAAATCAACCAGAGTTTTCCACAGAACAAATCCGCCGATTTCAAATAACGAACGCGGTCGTCGAATTCCAATCAACCCAACTATTCTCACTACGTACTACAAAAAAACTTGGACCCATGACATCCTAAATAAACCTAAAAGCGTTACTTTGCAAAATGTGGTCTCATTAATATTCGTACGTCAACGCTGGCTGTCTTCGCCTATCTATTGGATATTTGAACAGGACCACTGATGTGACGGTTTGAGTAAGAAGTACCCATGTACACGTGTGGGTTCGTTATGGTGTACCTTCGTTCTTTGTGAAATCAGCTCTGCATAATAATGAGCGCTGTGCTTCATAGTTTAGTAGCGACATCTATGGGGTCCCATAAGAACTAAACTACGAAATCCTGCCCCGTGTAAATAAAGATCTCTGCGATTTGGACATAATCTATACAACAGTCTGAAATAATTTCTCGGGTAATTTCCAAAACCAGACTCGTCTAGTCCGAGGATCCTCCCTTTTCAATGAAGGTTTGCGGAACTTTACACTGTGGCTCATATCTATAAAGCGTATACACACGCTTGAACTTGGTATGACGGATTTGGTCCGACGGTCCGACGGTACCAACGCGAGTCAGCGTAATTAGTATTACTTAAGTTTGAACTTGGTATGACGGATTTGGTCCGGCCGTACCAACGTGAGTCAGCGTAATTAGTATTACAGACGCTTGAACTTGGTATGACGGACCGAATTGACGTGAAGTCACGCTTGACTGTTTGTACGGACGACGCGACGGCCTAAATCCTTCTTAACGAATTAAGAATTTACGTAAACGTAACAATTTAAAATGCTATAAGTCTCACTTCAAATTAGAAAAATAAAACTAATTCCTTTTTTATCAAGGTATTATTTATTTCTCCGATTCGCAATTTTCTGTCCAACAATTTTTAATAGAGGTCCTCTCATTCCATTTCCTCTAAAGGAAATGAAACAAAAGCCAATTCTGAGAACTTATCGTTACAATAATGAGTCTAACATTAATAAAATAGTAAAGATTCGGATAAAGGTCATAGCCCACTTACACGACTCTGCTCCCACCCGACAAAAAGAATATAATTCAAATATGGACTGTAAATATTGCCCTTTAGATATATTTTACATTGGTATCATAAATTAGCAGACTGCTCGGTGGTTGACGCCTCGCTGGCCGCACGTTGTAGACAGGCGGGTCGGCGCGGCATCCGCGCGCTCACAGCTAGCAGTCGCCGCGCCGTCGCCGCTCAGTCGGTCAGTATCTAACACACAAAATCTTCTCCTGTTATTTCTTGTGCTTCTCTCTTCATCCTCAAGTGCAATAGCAAGAATTGCTAGTTCGCGCATTGTGAATCGGGACATAGTAAAAAATGCGAGTTGCTTTAATGGAAACCGATCGTGAACTGTATCTATCGCGAAAAGCGAGAGTGGTCGGCGGGTGGGCAGCTGGCCGTCTGCTAGCTGTCGCCGCGTAGACTGCTGGGTGCCTACTAGCTGTCGCCGCGTGGACTGCGAGCAGTCGTCTTAGTTTAGGACGGTGTTGGGTGAGAGCAGTGTCGGAGCAAAGTCGTTTAAGTGTGCTATGAACTTAAAGCTCTCGAACAAATTTCGTCACCCTCTCTGCTAATGGTCCTATCTCACAAACTGGCGTATCTACAAACACTGATATTACCTACGTGTTTATAACATTATTTCGAAAAAGTTCTCTATAATCGTCGAATCTGTATCGTTTACCGTTTAGAAGATAATCACGTCTTTTGTTTTGCGTAAGTACAAAAGGAGGGAAAAAATATCCTCACTATTTTCGTACCTTAGGGCTTTAGGAACACTAAAGAATAAGCCAAAATTAATTTAAAAAAAAACGTATTAATTCATTAATAAAGTTATAGCTAACGCAACTACAGAAACGTGATTGTAACGCTCGACCGAAAAACGGCTGCCCTGGAAAAATATCAATTGCTAGTTAGGACAGTTAGCAGGGAGGGTGACGATTTATGTCACGGTGGGCAATCTCTACGGAGATTAGACAAGCCATCATCATCATCATCATCATCATCATTTCAGCCGAAAGACGTCCACTATTGGACATAGGCCTCCCCCAAGAGTCGCCACAATTAACGCTCCAGTGCGTCTCGCATCCTTCGGATTCCCGCAACCCTTACCAGGTCATCGGTCCACCTTGTAGGACGCCTTCCAACGCTACGTCTTCTGGTACGTGGCTTCCATTCCAGAACCTTTCGGCCCCAACGGCCATCTGTTCTGCGAGCAATGTACCCTGCCTATTATGGCCACTTCAATTTGGATTAGACAAGTACACAGGAGATATTATGGTTCATTCTATGTTCCTTTAATCTCTTAGTCCGATCGGCGGCTATGCGAAAAGTGGTGGGACCGCGGGGACGAATTGCTTTCCGAGGTACGGTGGTGTCACATCACCAACTTTCAAACTCCAGGCTGCTACTCATAAATTGCCTGCGGTGGTCTTCCAGTCCGATTATAATTTAGGTGTCCTAAATGCTCCATTGGCGCGGGCTTGCGGACGGCGAGCAATGGGTAGCATGCCATCCGACCATCCGGACCAAGCCAAAGACGTTGATTTGATTTTGTTGATTGCATGCGTGCCTCAAGGAGTTGTCAGCAAACCGTAGTGGCCCAGTAGGGTCGAAGCCTAATGGGGCCGAGGGTCTGTTTCTGAAAGGAAGTTTCAGCTCCGATACGAAAGGCAACGAAGGAACAGGAATGGATTTTTAGTCAGTAAAAGTCTGACACTATCTCCCGCTCTGCCCAAGGGCGCGGAGATGTCATTGTATGATTTTCTCACATAAAAAAAGTAGTCTGATGGGACGGCAATATGGCAAGGATTTAAATACTTATCGAAGCACGAAGATCACCAACTTTCAATCTCCGGGCTGCTACTCAGAAATTCCTAATGAAAAAACAAAATATCTATCACAATATGCGCAGCCTGGGAATAGAACCCAAGACAATCCCGGTGGTCGCGCAAGTGGCCATCAGGCCAACGCCACACATTCATCATCATCATCATCAGCCTTTTTAATGTTCCCACTGCTGGGACTCAGGCCTCCTCTCTAGGAGAGGGAATGGGCCGTAATTCACCACGCGGGCCCGATGCGTGTTGATGAATGTCACGTGTCTTCGAATTTTTGGTTCTAGGATATGCCGGTTTCCTCGCGATATTTTCCTTCACCGTTTTGAGAGCAGTGGTGATGAAATAAAGTACTCAAAATGATGGCATAATGATGGCAAAAAAGTGGCCACTATACCTACCAACTATTTATTGCAACCGCCATTTGTCATGGCGCCAACGTAAAGAAAACGCTCTTTTAAATCATCATGATCATCCTGATTTTCGATGTGCGTGTGTGCCGTGAGGAAACCGATGCTCGGTTTCCTCACGGCACACACGCACAAATTATTGGTGAGTTTCAACTTGGCTCTTACTCAAACACAAAGCATTTATTTCAATTAAACCATTTATAGACTTTTGAATGGTCAAAAGGGAAAAAAAAGTCGAAGCTACATATACAGGTGTAGATCTCTATGGTGAAGACCGTGAAAGAAACTTCAAAAACGCTCTTTTAAATCAATATATTATTACAAAATTATATTGCATATGAGAGAAAGAAGTAGAAAATCAGCATGATCATGATGATTTAAAAGAGCGTTTTCTTTACGTTGGCGCCATGACAAATGGCGGTTGCAATAAATAGTTGGTAGGTATAGTGGCCACTTTTTTGCCATCATTATGCCATCATTTTGAGTACTTTATTTCATCACCACTGCTCTCAAAACGGTGAAGGAAAATATCGCGAGGAAACCGGCATATCCTAGAACCAAAAATTCGAAGACACGTGACATTCATCAACACGCATCGGGCCCGCGTGGTGAATTACGGCCCATTCCCTCTCCTAGAGAGGAGGCCTGAGTCCCAGCAGTGGGAACATTAAAAAGGCTGATGATGATGATGATGAATGTGTGGCGTTGGCCTGATGGCCACTTGCGCGACCACCGGGATTGTCTTGGGTTCTATTCCCAGGCTGCGCATATTGTGATAGATATTTTGTTTTTTCATTAGGAATTTCTGAGTAGCAGCCCGGAGATTGAAAGTTGGTGATCTTCGTGCTTCGATAAGTATTTAAATCCTTGCCATATTGCCGTCCCATCAGACTACTTTTTTTATGTGAGAAAATCATACAATGACATCTCCGCGCCCTTGGGCAGAGCGGGAGATAGTGTCAGACTTTTACTGACTAAAAATCCATTCCTGTTCCTTCGTTGCCTTTCGTATCGGAGCTGAAACTTCCTTTCAGAAACAGACCCTCGGCCCCATTAGGCTTCGACCCTACTGGGCCACTACGGTTTGCTGACAACTCCTTGAGGCACGCATGCAATCAACAAAATCAAATCAACGTCTTTGGCTTGGTCCGGATGGTCGGATGGCATGCTACCCATTGCTCGCCGTCCGCAAGCCCGCGCCAATGGAGCATTTAGGACACCTAAATTATAATCGGACTGGAAGACCACCGCAGGCAATTTATGAGTAGCAGCCTGGAGTTTGAAAGTTGGTGATGTGACACCACCGTACCTCGGAAAGCAATTCGTCCCCGCGGTCCCACCACTTTTCGCATAGCCGCCGATCGGACTAAGAGATTAAAGGAACATAGAATGAACCATAATATCTCCTGTGTACTTGTCTAATCCAAATTGAAGTGGCCATAATAGGCAGGGTACATTGCTCGCAGAACAGATGGCCGTTGGGGCCGAAAGGTTCTGGAATGGAAGCCACGTACCAGAAGACGTAGCGTTGGAAGGCGTCCTACAAGGTGGACCGATGACCTGGTAAGGGTTGCGGGAATCCGAAGGATGCGAGACGCACTGGAGCGTTAATTGTGGCGACTCTTGGGGGAGGCCTATGTCCAATAGTGGACGTCTTTCGGCTGAAATGATGATGATGATGATGATGATGATGGCTTGTCTAATCTCCGTAGAGATTGCCCACCGTGACATAAATCGTCACCCTCCCTGCTAACTGTCCTAACTAGCAATTGATATTTTTCCAGGGCAGCCGTTTTTCGGTCGAGCGTTACAATCACGTTTCTGTAGTTGCGTTAGCTATAACTTTATTAATGAATTAATACGTTTTTTTTTAAATTAATTTTGGCTTATTCTTTAGTGTTCCTAAAGCCCTAAGGTACGAAAATAGTGAGGATATTTTTTCCCTCCTTTTGTACTTACGCAAAACAAAAGACGTGATTATCTTCTAAACGGTAAACGATACAGATTCGACGATTATAGAGAACTTTTTCGAAATAATGTTATAAACACGTAGGTAATATCAGTGTTTGTAGATACGCCAGTTTGTGAGATAGGACCATTAGCAGAGAGGGTGACGAAATTTGTTCGAGAGCTTTAAGTTCATAGCACACTTAAACGACTTTGCTCCGACACTGCTCTCACCCAACACCGTCCTAAACTAAGACGACTGCTCGCAGTCCACGCGGCGACAGCTAGTAGGCACCCAGCAGTCTACGCGGCGACAGCTAGCAGACGGCCAGCTGCCCACCCGCCGACCACTCTCGCTTTTCGCGATAGATACAGTTCACGATCGGTTTCCATTAAAGCAACTCGCATTTTTTACTATGTCCCGATTCACAATGCGCGAACTAGCAATTCTTGCTATTGCACTTGAGGATGAAGAGAGAAGCACAAGAAATAACAGGAGAAGATTTTGTGTGTTAGATACTGACCGACTGAGCGGCGACGGCGCGGCGACTGCTAGCTGTGAGCGCGCGGATGCCGCGCCGACCCGCCTGTCTACAACGTGCGGCCAGCGAGGCGTCAACCACCGAGCAGTCTGCTAATTTATGATACCAATGTAAAATATATCTAAAGAGCAATTTTTACAGCCCATATTTGAATTATATTCTTTTTGTCGGGTGGGAGCAGAGTCGTGTAAGTGGGCTATGACCTTTATCCGAATCTTTACTATTTTATTAATGTTAGACTCATTATTGTAACGATAAGTTCTTAGAATTGGCTTTTGTTTCATTTCCTTTAGAGGAAATGGAATGAGAGGACCTCTATTAAAAATTGTTGGAGAGAAAATTGCGAATCGGAGAAATAAATAATACCTTGATAAAAGAGGAATTAGTTTTATTTTTCTAATTTGAAGTGAGACTTATAGTATTTTAAATTGTTACGTTTACTTAAATTCTTAATTCGTTAAGAAGGATTTAGGTTAAGCGTGACTTCACGTCAATTCGGTCCGTCATACCAAGTTCAAGCGTCTGTAATACTAATTATGCTAACTCACGTTGGTACGGTCGGACCAAATCCGTCATACCAAGTTCAAACTTACGTAATATTAGTTACGCTGACTCGCGTTGGTACCGTCGGACCAAATCCGTCATACCAAGTTCAAACTTACGTAATACTAATTACGCTGACTCGCGTTGGTACCGTCGGACCGTCGGACCGAATCCGTCATACCAAGTTCGAGCGTGTGTTTACGCTTTATAGATATGAGGCACAGTGTAAAGTTCCGCAAACCTCCATTGAAAAGGGAGGATCCTCGGACCAGACGAGTCTGGTTTTGGAAATTACCCGAGAAATGATTTCAGACTGTTGTATAGATTATGTCCAAATCGCAGAGATCTTTATTTGCACGAGGCAGGATTTCGTAGTTTAGTTCTTATGGAACCCCATAGATGTCGCTACTAAACTATAAAGCACAGCGCTCATTATTATGCAGAGCTGATTTCACAAAGAACGAAGGTACACCATAACGAACCCACACGTGCACATGGGTACTTCTTACTCAAACCGTCACATCACTGGGTCCTGTTCAAATATACAATAGATAGGCGAAGACGGCCAGCGTTGACGTACGAATATTAATGAGACCACATTTTGCAAAGTAACGCTTTTAGGTTTATTTAGGATGTCATGGGTCCAGGTTTTTTTACTGGTAACACTGATGCCGGGACTTCGACGTAGTGAGAATAGTTGGGTTGATTGGAATTCGACGACCGCGTTCGTTATTTGAAATCGGCGGATTTGTTCTGTGGAAAACTCTGGTTGATTTCAATGTGTTCGATACTGTTTGCGTTGGAAATTTAAAATTAATTTCTCTGTACAAAGGTTACCTACTTGCTGATGAGAACCTATAAACTAACATGCAGGTTGGTAGAAAAACAGAATTTGAAATTAGAATCAATTTAAAAAGAATGCAACGAGTTTTCTATGGCGGGATTGATTCATAATGGATTCGGTGATGTAAAATTCAGTAAAATTGGTGTAATTTTGTATCTCCTACGCAATCGGACAAAATGAGAAATCGGTCTCAGTTAAATCTAGCTGAGAATTTTATTGCAGTGTTGACTAATCTCAGCGAAGTTTGCCGATAAGGTTGATTTGATACATTTGCTATCAAATACTGCAAATATAATAGGATGGGTTCTAATAGAACTCAACTAACCCAGACCAATTGCGAAAACTAAATACTTTCTATTTACTTTCTACAAATAACATTGGTTAAAAGCATGAACCGTGGGAAATAAACACAGAAAAGAAAAAATAAATCAGGTAACGGTTTTCTTAATAGGTAGGTACACTAGAAATAAGTTCCAATACTTATAAATTATTGCCTCGAAAAAGTACATTTATTTACTTTATAGAATTGCTTTACAGAATTACACTTTACAGATTTCTTAATTGCTTCTCCGAGTTGCATTTAGAATTGCATAGCATAACATAGTCGGCCTTAGGTATAATGTTCCCACTGCTGGGACTCAGGCCTCTCTAGGAGAGGGAATGGGCCGTAATCCACCACGCGGGCCTAGTGTGGGTTGTTGAATATCACATGTCTTCTTTTATTTTGGAATATGTTTATTTCAATTTAAAAAAATGCTGGTTTCCTCACGATGTTTTTCTTCACCGTGAGAGCAGTGGCGATGAAATAAATTTGTCAAAGTAATGCGACTGGCTGGGTTTAAACCCGCGACCTACAACTCGTAAGTCGGGGCCGTTACCACTCGGTCATCATTGCTCTCAAAACATATTCCAAAAGTAAAATGTACAAACAACGATTTTCTACACAAACAATGGGTCCAACAGAACAAATCGAATGTTCTCAATTTAAAATCGTCTTAACAGAAACAAATTGTAAAAGAAACCGTATTAAGAATCACGTAAACTGCCGAAAACATGTACCATTTATTTTTTCATTTAAAGTCTAGATACCGACTTCAATTCTAATTGGATTGGAATTTACAATCTGTGTGCGAGTGCACAAAAACTTCAATTACTGTTGAAGGTAAAGAGTGCATGATTGGACTGCTGATTAGTTGGCGTCCTGTCTGTGCTGGATGACTGAATGAATGAGTGAACTATTGTAATACCATCGTTCACTCAAAGGATATATCAAAGGACATATCTTTTGACGGTTAGTGAGGGTTATTTCGTATGACGATTTGGTTTACTTTGTAATTTATCTGTAGGTACTAATCTGTAAATATAAAAGAAGAATCAGACAGACATAACAACGCACAGCCGAAATTAATGGGACTAGAAGTGTGTAATTTTGGGAAACACTTTCTGTTGTGTGACGTAGGTGAGCATTAAGAAGGGTTTTTAGGAAATTCAACCTCTAAGGCCTTGATCACATGGACCGAGTAAACGGGCGAGACAGTGCTCTCGACCGAATACTCGGTGCGTGTAAACAAAGTGGCGAGTGCTCATTCAAGCGCTTATCTCTACAATTCGCTTACGTCACGGTCTCGGACGAGCAACATTTTGCTGTCTCACCTTTTTACTCGGTACGTCTGATAAAGGCATAAGGGGTTGAAACGGGAATTCAAAGTTTGTAAGGAGAAACTTACTTTCATCCAAGCGACGCCGTTAGCGGAAACTAGTCTTTAGATAAAAAGAGAATGACTGACATCAAAGCACAGTCGAAACTAATTTTGCCCAAGGTTTCTTTTTATGGTGTAGGCGAGCAATAAGAGCGAATTTTCCGAAATTCATCCCTTTAGGTAACTGAGAAACGGGGGTCCAACAACGTCTGTATGGAGAAACCTTTCACGCGGGCGAACAATCTCATATCACAGTGTTTGTTATCAGACTCAATCCTATCAGTTTGTTTTATCTTATTGAGTGGCTAAAGTAATAAAAAAAACTAACTTTCTCTTAATACTCGGGCGTTAGTTATATAAATCCCTCACTGGTGTTCGGGATTAAAACGTAGCCGTTCGTTTCGTTCGGAATTTAACATGCCGCCATGCCGCACGCGACTTAAAGACACTGCTTCCCCTTGTCACTTAATCTACTATAATATATAATAGTAATATTTATGTACTTATTTTGTATATATCATGGCTAGATCTTAGCAATTGGTCACTTCATGATATGGCTAACTAAAACTGGTCATATCGTACCTTTCAATCGTGGAAATTACAGACACAATAGAAAGACAATAGGTGCGCGAACGCCGACGTTCGCTTGGGGTTTAATGAATTAAACGTTAACATTTTGATGATAATTACGTCAATCCTCGTTTGGCCAAATCATTGATGTAGGGTATCAATGATATTAAAAGCTCTAAAGAAAGTAGGCCAAACGAAGATTGAAATATCATCAAACTTTGTTTCAATTCTGAACGTGGATACAGACTTTGCGAGGCATGCGCCGCGAACGGCACACAGCGAATGCCTCTGCTTGAAGTGTGAGTGTTGAAAACAATATATGTACCAACATATACTCGGATCACCTTGGCGAGCGAAGCAATGCTTCAATTGTTTGTCTTCATGTTTGTGGCGAGGCATGTGCTTGCAAAGCAGCCAATGCACCGTGCGTAGCGTATGCCTCGCAAAGTCTGTATCCGCCTTAAGATCTGGCCAGACCACGACTTATGCAATAAATGAGTATAAGAAAAAAAGTTTATACAAAAACAATGTCGATTGCCACGAGTGTAAAGAGAATTGACCATGTAACACGTAGGCACCAGATTTGCATAGGTTATTAATCCTCTGTGCGGATACAAAAGCTTTCGTTCATTTTTGTTTTCACGAAATTTAATTCTGTTTTGTGTAACTCCCTATTGTTTTCCTTTAATTTTTATGGGGATTAACGGCTTTTTGAAGTATGGAGAATGTGATTTGCCATGATATGTCGTCAGTACCGTAATTAGAGCAGTGCTAGCGGTATCAAGGCACGGGGCACACGTCGTGAAGGAGAGCAGAAATCATGATAAAATTTAGTTCAGAATTACTTATATATTACTTATAGAATTACTTATATTTGTTAGTAACAATTTTCATAGCCTAAAATCACTTCACATTCGGTTTAAGCGTGCATTCTGCCGGCTGTAAAGACAAGATATTTTTACTTGCATCAAAAGTTACTGTTTCATCGGTCATTTCAGTTATTTTAACTTAATTCTCAGTCTGAGCGTATAAAGCATAACTAGCCTTATATTTACACTGCTGGGACTCTGTACTCCTCTCCAGAAGGATTGGGCCACGTCAAATATAATCGTAATTTGGGCCATTATCACTGGGCCACCACAGTCAATTAAGCTGAGCATAAACATCAGCAAAACAGTGCATCTTTCCCAACCAAAAGATCAAAGATAAGAAAGACGAACAACAAATTAAGTCAACATTTAACATAAATTCATAACTCTCTACCCAAATTGAGCCATAAACGAAATTGAGATGCTATAATAAAAAGTGTCCGAAGTTTGCGCCGAGAAAAGAGAATATTCGTGGAAGCACTGAGTTTATGGTAATGTGTAACCTTGGAACTTGAGGCGACACTCACCGGTGGAAATCCGTCGTAAAGTCGGTGCCCTTCATCCGGCTTCTTCACTTATGGACGGAGTATCGTTTTGGGGTTTCTTTGCGTTCAAGTTGTTATGGCACTCTCTCTGTTAGAGATCATTTTTGCTGGAGAGGTTTTTCTTTTGATCTTGCTGGAATTTGGCATACGGATTTCTTTTTTTTTTGGGACATCATCTAATGACATCTCCCGCCCTTGGGGGGAGCGGTGGGGCGTGTCAGACTTTTACTAGCTAAAACCCACTTCTGTTCCTTCTTTGCCTACGTTCCAGAGCCCCGGGGTTCGCTTTCGCACAAACCGTGGCTCCAGTAGGCTTCGACCATACTAAACCCCTACTTAACATCTCCTTGAGGCGTGGAACACTACGCGTCGTCGACGACTTGGGTTCGGTCCGGACAGTTACCGGACGATCGAACGGCATTCTACCCATTGCTCGCCGTTCAAAAGCCCCCGCTTGGCATATGTATTGGAATAACGCATAGGATACTTTTAAAAAAGGTGTGAGATAAAAAGATTCTTTGTGCCAATCCAGTACCTGGTCTACTCATATCCTTTCAACAGTTCGAACACGAATAATGTTTGTTGCTCCTTAACAGGCAAACAGCTGAACTGATTTGAATGAAACTTGCCATGCGGGTAGATCATGTCCTGATATTGCAGCTAGGATACTTTTTATCCCAGGAAAATTTTCTCTGGCAGCTGACAAACGTTAGAAGTTAATAATCTATACTAATATTAAAAACCTGAAGACTGCTTGGACACGCTAATCTCAGAAATTCGAATTGAAAATATATTTTAGTGTTGGATAAACCATTAATCAAGAAAAGCTAGAGCGAGAGCGGATCAGTATACGGTTGGAATTTCGGGAGTACAAAAATACACGCCAAACATAGCCCCTACATAGACAAAGTTAAAAGCTTTCGGCGCAATATTAAGAACTTTACGCAAGTTATAAAAGGTTTAAGTATTAATTAACTGTAGGTACAACAGTTTGCACAAAACTATAACTGGATGCAAAATTTGTGTACTAACACTGTAAGCCTGGATTTTACGGCACCCGAAACAGTTATAAAACTATATAATGTACTAAAATATTACTGTTATTATGAAGCGGCTTTCCATCTAATCTGAGGGCAAGTAAGTTAGGAGACAGAGCTTAAAATTTACACTTTAATAGCTAAAATTTTGCAACACTCTACCAATCCGGCCGGACAGAGTTTCAAATAGCAGTGCAGATTCCCGTATCCGCATGGCGGCGGTTCGGATACGGTGCGCGGATATCCGAAACTGTGGCTAGTGGTACGCTGATAATTTTTGTACATATATATGCACACATGATGATCTAATTTAATTGTTGCGGGAATAGGAAGGGTATGCCAGTAATATGAGAATTTTGAAACTAATTTGAACGGTATTCGACCCTCTGCAAAGTTAAATTAAAGTTCGTATGTTACACAAATAGAACAATTGACTTATAAATGGGACTGTGACCATAGGATTAGCGTGTAGCCTTGTACCTAACTCATTATCTTCCTGCCATTATCCTGTGTTATTTGGGGTCGGCGCAAAACGTTTTTTTCTTCCATTTTCGCAAAAGTGACGCTATCACTAATTTCCTTTTCTTTCATATTATTATCACTCTTCTCAAAATCCATCAATTTTTTCTTTGGCTTTTCTTCTTTTCCATTCATCTCATGATTCTTTTCAACCCTTCTCTTTACATTATCGTACCTAGATAACCAATTACTATTAAATTTTTCAGTCATTGGCGTCACTTTCAAACAGCTTACTAAGTGTAAGTCTGAAAAATAAATGCTTTTGGCCGAGATTAAATTCCATAATTTTATCATTATCTCGTAAAGTTATTTTTTTATAGATATATACTTGTAATTTAATTTATGTATTGTATCTATTTTTTATGTTTCAATTACTGTTTTTTTTTTATATTTATATATGTATTATATAGGTTAATTTAGATATGTAATATAGTACATTCTTAATTTTCTGATTCATTTGTATACACTGTGTCTACATCTCACATCCAACTCTCCTGTCGCAGGTCTGCTGGAAGAAATTTCATTTGAACTAAGCAGTACCTTTGTACTCTTTTATCTGTATTTGTCCATTTCATTTTTAAGTGTTTGTGTGTACATAAATGAATAAATAAATAAATTATTCTTACACATTACTCCACTGCTCGCAATCTTGGTGAGATCTATGACAGCCTAAGTTAATGGACTTTTCTATTTAGATAATATCAGAGGTGGTTCGGGGCTATTTCATTGTGTCTGGCGAATCCAATTATTGGGACTTACCTATTACTATAGAAGGCACCAGATAACTGGAATAAAGTACATTAACCTTTATATATACACAACTATCACACAACGCCGTCCAGTCTCAAGCTAAGCAGAGCTTGTGTTATGAGTACTAGACAACTGATAAACATACTTATATATTTCTAAATACATACACATTATAGATAAATTACACCCAGACACAGAACAAATGATCGTGGTCATCACACAAACAGTCGTCCTCGGTGGGAATCGAACCCACGACCTCTGGCATAGCAGTCAGGGCCACTAACCACTAGACCAACAGGCCAGTCTTTTCCTAATAACTCTGTGTAGGTACCCGAAAAACAAACAATGAACTGCTTTTTATTACTTAATCATAACGTAAAGGATCACGATTGTTTCCGTTTTTTAAATTAAGGGCCGGTACACATCCGACGGAAAATGCGTTGAGCGTATCATCGGTCGCGTATATCCCCTCGAGCGCCGATTGTACATACGTCTGTGCAACTTGAAGACCTTGAAAAACGCTTAATTTTCATTTTGTACACACGTCTGTACGAAACTTATTTGGCCGAAAATTTTAGTTTCTATATTATATTATTCCATATTTATTATATTATTTGTTTTTCCTAGAAAAAATCAAAAAAATATTTATTTTATTTTTTTATTTATTTTATTGGTGATTTACGTAAACACGGAAATTTTCCGGGTCATTAAACTCTGGCGCTCGAGGGGATATTTGTAAAAAAAATCTATAACGCATCATCGGTTGAGTGTGAAAGGTTGAATGTTTTATTATATATTTGTCTATTCTGGCGTTACGCGACCGATATACGCAACGCATTTTCCGTCAGATATGTACCGACCCTTAGAATTTCAACAAATGTAGGAGGGTCCATGACCTCTATTCGACGATTATCTGACGCCTACCTTAGTGAACTACTATTTTTTTTCATAAGAAATCATTTTCGTTTATCCGCGCAGCGGAAATCACAGCGGCGGATACATTGCCCATCTCGCAGACCCAGCGACCCCTTAAAGGTCATTCCAAGTTTTTTGGCGGGATTTCTTCAAGTGAACTTTGTTTTAATTATTCGCGAATTGTTTCATTTAGGGTGAGTTGCACCATTTAACTATAACCAGTTGTCAAATCGTCGAATTGACCAATAGGCGGCCGATTCACGGTTGATTATGGTTTAGTTATCGTTAAATGGTGCAACTCACTCTTAGTGTAGTGTTGTTGTACATCAAGCAGGGCCCGATCCAGTTTTTTTATCCGCTCCGGGCAAATATAATTTTCACTACCCTTTATATATACAAAACCATATAAGTCATCATGAGTCTTAACTATTTCCACTATCGAACCTGAAGTAGGTTGGAAGGTGGCACATAAAATTCTCAACCTGACAACTTGGGTATGGAGAGCTAGGTTGGAAGATAGGAGTAAGTCAGTTTTGCCGCCCCTCGTTTTTTGCCACTCTGGACAAATGCCCGGGTTGCCCCCCCTTAAATCGGGCCCTGACCTCAAGAGTCTGTGTAACAGGACAATACGTAGAATTATTGAAACAGGCGCGATCTCGGTAAAATGGAGCTGAGAACTTTATTATAGTATTGACTACCTCCTCGAGAGGTGGCGCGAGCGGCTACAGCAGCTGCAATTCTCGTGCAAGCGCGTTGTCGAAGCTGTTCTACCGCACTTCGAAGCCTGGCTGGCAAGAAAGGAGCGCATCTCCTACAGACTGACTCAGGTGCTGACCGGGCAATGGCAATTAGCCGTGGCCTCTCGCCTAATTCTGCTCAGGTACTCACTGAAGCAGCCGAGTGAGTACCTGAGCAGAATTAGGCGAGAGGCCACGGCTATTGCCAACATTGCGGGGGCAACCTAGATTCAGCACACGCTGGAAGAGTGTCCAGCGTGGACCACGGAATGGTCTTTTGAGAGGTCGGGGCCCCT
This sequence comes from Mythimna albipuncta, assembly GCA_929112965.1. Taxonomy (NCBI): domain Eukaryota; kingdom Metazoa; phylum Arthropoda; class Insecta; order Lepidoptera; family Noctuidae; genus Mythimna; species Mythimna albipuncta. Next base: position 20,274,224 of record OV815969.1, read on the forward strand.
TCTAAGTGCTGATGGTGATCACCGGGTGGTTTTAGTGAGGTAAAAATCCCACACTCCCCGGACTTATTCCCAAAGTCCGGGCGCTTTTTGTTTCCCCTCGAAAACAAAAAAAAAAAGTATTGACAACCTCAACGAAGTTTTCGAGAAAGTTGACATAAATTTGCTGTCAAATACTACAAAAAACATTAGAATGTGAACATTCATATTTTAAAGGTAAACCAATTAACCATTCATATACGAAAACATCACTTAAAAGACTTAGTATCCAAGCCAAAAACATTAACAAAGAAAAAAGAAAGCTCCATTCCCAGCTTATTCCACTCCAATACAGCACGACTCTAAGTTAATTCTGCGCCAAGAACCCCTCAATTGAGACTTTTAACTTTTTATGAAAAAAAAATACCATTAAAATCTATAGAATTTCTTCCCTAAACTTTTTCGAGCGAGATCCGATAATGAAAAGGGGAAAAGTTTTTTATTTGTTAGGTCCTCATATTTGAATATTGGGATTGCTAAAGGTCATATTCCGGCGGCCACGCTTGGCAGCCTCTGTTTTGAGCTCAATTAAACTTCGTGGAAAAAGAACTGTTGAAAATTTTCTATTGTGTGTTTTCTATTACAAGCTTTGATTTTGGTGGTTTAGAGAAAGTCTAGCAAGGAGAAATATGGAACGGACTAATTGATAAAATATAAAAACTCTGATAAAATATAAAAACAGAGTACTTATAGATCCGTTAATTTTTTTTTAATTCATTAAACCCCAAGCGAACGCCGGCGTTCGCGGATCTGGACAGGCCTGTTGGTCTAGTGGTTAGTGGTCCTTACTGGCTATGCTGGAGGTCGTGGGTTAGATTCCTACCCAGGACAAATGTTTGTGTGATGAGTACAATCATTTGTTCTGTGTCTGGGTGTAACTTATCTATAATACGTATGTATTTAGAAATATATAAGTATGTTTATAAGTTGTCTAGTACCCATAACACAAGCTTTGTTTAGCTTGAGACTAGACGGCGTTGTGTGGTAGTTGTGGAATATTATATATTGTCTTACTATTGAGGCTACAAGTTTATTTTTTGTCAGAATATTGACTACTAGCTTTTGCCCGCGATTTCACACGCATACATAAAATATAGTCTATGTCACTCAAGAGAATAAAACATCTTTCTATCGGTGGAAAAATTTTCGCAATCGGACCATAACTTTCAGAGATTACCTCCTACAAACAAAAAAAAACATAAAAGCAAGCTACCTCTTTATAATATTACTAGCTTCTGCCAGCTTCTTCGCCCGTGTACATAAAACATGTCTATGTCAATCAGGAATAAATAAGCTTTCTATCGGTGCAAAAATACAACTCTTTATTTCAGGTTACTAAGGCCCCATAGACACTATACATGAATAACAATACAGCACAGCAAAGATGGGCAAAAAAGTTACTAAAACTGTAAATATAACCCTAATTCCTCCACGCTTACCATTCACTTTTCCCTACTGTAACATACATTTCCGCCTCCAAATATTGCAACATCCGAACGTCCACATCCATCCATATTGTAGACAGGCCACAGATGTTTGTAACTTTCGCACGTCACTCTTTTTTATAGAAGCCGTAGTTACTGCCATAGACCACGGAACAATCGGGTGAGCAGCGAATAGAGAAGCGCTTGCATAAAAAACCGGCCAAGTGCGAGTCGGACTCGCCCATGGAGGGTTTCGTAGAAGCAAGTAACATAATATAAAAGTTCTTGTAGTTCGTTGTAACTTTGATCGATGTTTTAATAATAGTGTATTTTTTTCGGTTTATGACGCATTAAAAAAAAACTACTTATTGGATTTCGTTCAAACCAATTTTCGTTGGTAGTTTTTATAGTAATGTACATCATATAATTTTTTTAGTTTCATCATTCTCTTATCTTAGAAGTTAGAGGGGGAGGGGACACACATTTTACCACTTTGGAAGTGTCTCTCGCGCAAACTATTCAGTTTAGAAGAAAATGATATAAAAAACCTCAGTATCATTTTTGAAGACCTATCCATAGATACCCCACACGCATGGGTTTGATGAAAAAAAAAATTTTGAGTTTCAGTTCTATGTATGGGGACCCCCAAAATTTATTGCTTTTTTTCTATTTTTGTGTGAAAATCTTAATGCGGTTCACAGAATACATCTACTTACAAAGTTTCAACAGTATAGCTCTTATAGTTTCGGAAAAAAGTGGCTGTGACATACGGACGGACGGACAGACAGACAGACAGACAGACAGACAGACATGACGAATCTATAAGGGTTCCGTTTTTTGCCATTTGGCTACGGAACCCTAAAAAAAGAATGATTTATTATTATTGATAGGCTCGCGTTTGACCACCATCTCATCTGATCGTTAGCGATCATGTGGCCGACTATGCAGCATGCTTGCCTAGAAGTAATCTATGGGAAAATCTATAGCATGGATGAAGGAAGTAGGTATACTTTTATTCAGAAGCGACTTAACTAGCTCCCACTCCTAAACTTTGATGTGTTTTATAATGTTTCAATACCAAATAGGCTTACCTAAGTACAATCGGTACCTACTTATAGGTACCTAGTAGATGATACGATTAAGATCGACCTTCACCGGTCTGTTTAATGGATGAAACGTATTTTATGACAAATCTAGTATTTTAAATAATATAATGCGGGTGAGTTGCTTAATAAATTCCTGGCCAAACTATTATTAGTTTAAAATTGAAAATTGACAATTTTATGTAATTTTTACATAAAAAAATGTCAATATGCACAGCCGTTATTCATGCCAGATTTTTTGCAGACAACCCTATATTCGTATTCGTAAACAGCGTTTATTTTATATACAATTTATTTATAACAAGTGGGTACTACTAGTATTGACATACCTGTTTATACTTGGCAAACCATAGTTATGCCAAGAAACTAATAGGCAACACAAATAGAAATGTTTAGACGCAGCTGCGTATATATAACGCCTCATAAATATAATTCACTAATCACTACCTAGCTGGATAACTGAATTGCCTTACAATAAATTTCGTGTTGTTTTAAAAAAATGGTTGATATCCCATAGCTTCTATTCAATAACTGAATTTCTAAATAAAAAAACATGTCAGTCCTTCCACTTCAGGAATGCTTTGTAGTCTAGTTAAAGTTTGTATTTAATTATACTTTAATTAATTTTAATGTGTGTTTATAATCAAAAAACGTTGCTTTGTTTATTAACAGTTGTGTTTTCAAAGTCTATGACTTTTAGAACTTTAATGCCAACAAAATAAAATTGTCAATAATTGTATGTTGACAAATATCTCCGTACCTATGTTACTATGTACATACCGAATATTTGCATGCTAATACTCAGCAAAACATGTTTGTTCTTATTTACTTTCTTTTACCATCTTGTATACCGTGTTTTTAGCAAATAAATAAATATTATTTATTTATTAAAAAAACGTTTTCATGTTCTAAAGGCTTCTACTTTCGGTTAGTATAAATTTATTTGTTAAACAAACCGGTACATTTTACCAAAAAAATAAAAAATAGTTTGGCCAGGAATATCTTAGGCAACCCACCCGCGTTATATTATTTAATATATTAAATTTTTCTATAAAATACCTTTCATCCATTAAACCGACCTGTGAAGGTTTTTCTTAATCGGATCTTATACTATTATAATATAATTGTTTTCACTGCTAGGACCCAGGCCTCCTCTCTAAGACAGGGAATGGGCTGTAATCAACCACGTGGGCCCAGTGCGGATTGGAGGAGGTAACGTGGCATCAAATTCTTGGTTTGACACAATGTTCTTTTGCACCAAATACTTTTATTATGTTGGTTTATTCCAGTGCCGTAATTAAGGCAGTGTCAGCAATATTAAGCACAGGCCCCAGGCCCTGAAGGGGTGCAGAAATTATCAAACCAGGACTAAGTTTAGGATCTTGATTCTTCGTAGTTAGTAGCTTACATACAATAGCTGTTATACATCGTGTACATAGGTTGTAGATGGAGCGTCGATTGCGTAGGTGCTCATTTTTCGCATTTTTTATACATTTTTTTTTTTGTGTTGTTCGAGCCGAATAACATTATTTTATCAAAGGGTATTTAAAGGGTATTTTATTAAGGGGAAAAGCTTGTACCAGGCGGTATTAAAATGGCTTTAGTTCAGCACTGGTTTATCCAGAAAATAATTCAATTTCATAATTTGCTGACACACTAGGTTTGTACATCACCGTAGGCGCGGGCTTGCAGAGAGTGAGCAAAGGGTAGCTCGCTGTCCGGCCGTCCGGTAACTGTCCGGACCAAGCCCAAGTCGTCGACGGCGCGCACTGTTCCCGCGCGCCTCAAGGAGTTGTCAGCAACAGCAGGGACCCAGCCGGGTCGAAGCCTACTGGGGCCAGGGTTATCCAAACGGGCGCTCGAGCCCCGGTATGAAAGCTAGAAGGAACGGGGTGGGTCTTTTAGTCAGTAAGAGTCTGACACTATCCCCCGCTCCACCCAAGGGCGGGGGATGTCAATGCATGATTTTTCCCACCATAAAAAAAAAAGGTTTACATGGCAAGTTTTGACAGAGCCGTGTCTAGCAGTGCCTCCTCTGCCCTCTGGCGTTTCGTGTTCTGTGGTTTCCAGTCATCGCCTGCGTATGAGATGATACAGCGTTTGTTATAACGAACTTGTTTGGACGAAAGGTACCTACTCCAAGTAGGGCCTATGTTTTTAGAAAATAGATAATGGCTATGTAAAATCAAAAGACACTTGGATTTCTAGAAGACTAGATATATTTATTTATTTATATTTATTTATATATCCACCGTATTTATGTACCATATGATATTTATCTACATATTTATAAGGAGAAACTAACTGATTGATATATCAACGCACAGCCGAAACTATTGGGACAAGAAGCGTGAAATTTTGCAAAACATTTTCTTTCAGGACGTAGGCGAGCACTAAGAGAGGGTTTCCTACAATTCATTCCCCAAGGGAATGAAATGGGGTTTCAAAGTTTGTATGGAGTAACCTCCTTACAGGCAGGCAAAGCCGTTGGCGGAAGCTAGTCAAGTTTAAGGTTGTCTGGAAGAGATCGATCTCAGCGATAAGACCGCCATGGTACTCATTAATTTAAGTTTTTTTATAAGCTCAAAGTCAAAGTATAAGCTGTATTACTTTTTGGTGTTAAATAAAGTTTATTCTATTATATTCTATTCAGGTATATGGTGCTAGGGGTACCTCCACAAGAGTGATTGAAGGAGCTTACATTCTCACGCCCAAGCCGCCACGATAGGAGCCTACCCAGGCATAAGGAATTACTGAGCGATTCCCAGTAGCTATAGGCACGGGCTTGCAGACGACGAGCAATGAGTACCGCGCTGCTCACCCGTCCAATAAAGGCCGAGCCAGAGTTCTCGAAAGCGTGTAGTGTTCCATACGTGCTTCAAAGAGAGGTTAGCAAATCGTAGCCTATAGGCATCCTCGATAAATGGGCTGTTCAACACTAAAATAAATTTTCGATTCAAGCTTCCTGAGATTAGAGCCTTCAAACAAACAAACTCTTAGATGAGATGTAGATGTTAGTAGATGAGACAACACTTTTGAACTGTCAAACAAAGTTAGTCATTTGTTTTCCTCGACATCTGCTATGTAGAAATGCGTTTTAAATTTTCACGTTCCTAAACGCTTTGTGAACGAATGTTTTAAACTAATTTTGCAAAAACATTTCATTAACAGTTTAATTTGTTACAAAATGCCTGTGTGTGTCTTGCATTTATCATTGTCATCATCCTCCTGCCTTAGTACCATGTTACTTAGGGTTGTCGGTGCAACACGTTTCTTCTTCCATTCCGTCACTCTTCATGCTATCACTAAGTCCCTCTTCCTTTATATCAATCCTCCGCAGACACTTCATCCATCTATACATTTATGTGTCTATTTATCTATGTGAGAGGACTTTTGGCCGTAAGATGTCGTGTATGGACGTTTCCGAGGACGGCTACGCGACACCACGCCGCGGAACACGACGCCGATGCTACGTGTATAATAATATAAAATAAGTTTTATTATTATAATAAGAAGTATGTATTAGTTTATTAAGTATTGTTTAAGATTATTTTATGTATTATTTCTATGGGCCTCCGATGCTTGAAATAAACAGTTATTATTATTATTATTATTATCTAATATTTGCTTTTTATTGTTTTTTCATTTGCTTACATTTTTGCGAAAGGGAATATAATAATAATGCTCAGTTTACAAAAAAAAATGGCTACTTTTTAGTATAGAAGAAGGTGTTATTTAGAATTCGCTCTTTATTTATACTTATCCCCGTTTGTGTTTATGTTTCATTTACTTTCGCAATACTTTGTGTAATTTATTTCATCACCACTGCTCTCAAAACGCTGAAGGAAAACATCGTGAGGAAACCGGCATGTCTTAGAACCAAAAATTCGAAGACATGTGACATCCACCAATCCGCATTGGGCCCGCGTGGTGGATTAAGGCCAATTCAATCTTCTAGCGAGTAGGCCTGCGTCCCAACAGTTATATTATAATTAATAGTTGGCCGTATAATGTTCCCACATTATCAGGCCAACTATGATAGGCTAATGTTTCATTTAACAATCCATTTAAAATTGGGTTTCGATACCTATAACCACTGCCGTTAAATCCTAAGCCATAGGTTAATAAAGTGTGACGTAGAATAAACACTAATTTGTTCTGGTGTAAGTTTAGATAATCAGTGCTCTTGATCATTTATTTAGTCTTATAGCATAATCAGCCTTTTTAATGTTACCATTTCTGAGACTCAGGCCTCCTCTCCAGTAGATGGAATGGGCCGTAATCCAAAACGCTGGCCCAGTGCGGATTGGTGAATGTCACATGTCTTCGAATTTTCAGTTCGAGGAATATCCGGTTTCCTCACGATGTTTTCCTTCACCATTTTGAGAGCAGTGGTGATGAAATGAATTACACAAAGTAATGCGTCTGGCTGTGTTTGAAACTGAACCCGCGACCAAAAACTCGTAAGTCGGGGTTAATACCACTCGGCCACCACTGCTCTTATTTATCCATTCCATCCTTTTATCCGGGTCCAATTAATAAATTAATATACAGAAATGCAAGATCACCTTTACCAAACCTGGATACTAACTTCTCAAAGCAATTCAACTGTATTTACATACAAACAGGCGTCTTCAGAATATATCACTATATTATTGTGAGCGCAATGTTCATAGATCAAACAGAACTGGTAATATGTTGAGAGGCAGCTCGTTGCTTTATGCCCCCAGCGTTGGATCAATATAGACCACATTCCTATCTGATAGATATTCTAAGAGCTAATTATAAGCTTTGTTATTATACTTGGAACAGTCAATCAAAATGTTTGAACGGTTTTGGGAGAGGCATTTGCATAGCATAGCTTAATAGAAAGAAAGAAAGAGAGAAATAAAAAAAAAGAAAGAAAGAAAGTATGAAAGAGAGAAAGAAAGAAAGAGATAGAAAAAGAAAGAAAGAGAGAAAGAAAAATATTTAAATAGATAGACAGATAGATAGATAAAAAAAAATTTATTCGTTGCAACACAAAATGCACACAAAAGCACAACTAAATTATAAAAAAAAAACCAAAATGAAAAAATGAAATGAAAAAGAAATGAAATGGCGCACAAAACATTGTAGACAACAAAAACAATCAGCCTTATAATGTTCCCACTTCAAGATGTCAGCAAAACCGTAGGGGCTCAGCAGGGTCGAAAGTGCGAGTCCAACTTGCGCACGAAGGGTTCCGTACCATTATGTAATAGTACATAATGATATAAGTGTGTAATGTTAGTGATTACCGACGAGGCGGTATTTAGACCCGAGCCATGGCGAGGGTCTTAAGAGAGCTGATAACGGTAATCATTAGTTACTCACGTGTATTATATGACGTTTTTCTATACACTAGTGAAGAAAATAACTATAAAACTAGTAAACTTTTGTGGCGGTAAAAATCTGTTTTCATATGCGCACCTATATTTTTTTAATTTACCTTTCAATACACTTACTGAAATGAATAAACGGGGGTTGATCGGCGATTCGTGGGGGCGACCTGCACCCAGCCTGATACGACAAATGTAATTATAATTATTATGGCTGGGGAGAGGTTGAACAATAAGGTTTTAACTACGTTATAGCACTAGTGCGTAATGGTAATCAAAACATCACCGTTTGATAACAAGGGCCATTATGTACCTAAGTGCAGTGCAATAAGAGTCATTTTCTGAGCAAGTGTATTGAAAAAACCACCTAAAAATGTTTTTACACTTTTTTTTTATAATGGATAGGCTCGCGTTTGACCACAATCTCACTTGATGGTAAGCGATGATGTGGCCGAATATAAATACCACTGAAATTTTTTTTATATTTTTTTGTTTTTAGTATTTATTGTTAAAGCGTCAATAGAAATACATTTTCTGTGACAATTTCAACTATCTTGCTACCACGGTTCACGAGATGCAGCCTGGTGATACACAAATGGGCAGAGGAGTGTCGTTTTTACTCTTTGGATACCAAACCCTAAACAAACATTTCTTTTGAATTGCTGATAAAACTGTTTTGCACCAGTCTCATGGTTTTTCTTTTTTATCAAAAACTAGCTTTTGCCAGCGGCTCTGCCTGCGTGAAAGTAGGAAATGGTCCCTAAGGAACAAACTTCCGGAATATAAAGTATTCTCTGTGCTATTCGAGGACATGCTCATTTTTCTTTCACGCCATATTACATCAACATCCGTTCAGCCGATCGTGCGTAAAGAAGTAACAAACACACACACTCACAAACTTTCACCTTCATAATAGTAGTAAGATCTCAGGCACAAAATAGATAGGAACAAAAGACAATCTCATGTATGTACTTCACTTTTTATACCTACGCTCGGTGGACGCACACTAATGAGCGTTTGAGCCGGAGCTGTTCGACGAGTGAACCGAGACGTGACCGAGACATCGTGTCCGTGAGCGGTGTCTATGTGTGCGTTGCTCGAGCGCGCTTTGTATGTAGATTTACTTCTGTGCCTATCTATTTTGTGTCTGAGGCGATTATCACACTGTTACGCATCACGCTACATGTTACGTGTCAACGCACCTACGCGCGTATTTGCGGGAGTGCAGATCTGCATCATCGTGCGGGTTTTTTTACGCAATCAGGCGCGTAATTGCGTTTTGTAAATTCACGCAGGCTCTGACTCATTTAATATAAAATCACGCACGACACTACGAGACTCAGTGTGCCATACCTTGCGTGTCGCCCCGTGCCCACGCGTGTGTTTGCATATTTCTCCGCATATAGGCGCGTGATCTACTTGAACGCGCGTGGATGCATTTTCGGTGTGTTGGACTATGCGCGTTTTCTATTCAAACGCAGATACTTACAAGCAACGTAAAAACACGCATTCACGCGTTACGCTGCTTGGTGCGTGGCAGTCCACTCAAATCTGTACGGTTCTTTCTTCAAAAGACCATCTCAGACAAATCTGCATGGTTCTCATGTGATTTGACCATTACATATTTACTGTATGGACTTTAAAAGAGACTTTGACCCCTAAGTTTGTTTCGGTGTTTCTTCTCAGGGTAGTCAGATAGGAAACACCGGCTTCATCTAGCATAAACTGACGAAAAAAAATTGACGTGTAAAAGTGTTTTTTAAAACCTATTTACAAAATAAATATCATTTATCATTTATAGTGTGATAATCGCCTGAAGTTCTAATGACAGGTGTAGGTTGCTACGCACTCGGTTTTAACCTGCAAATTGATTTCTATAAGTTTGATTGCTTCGATAACTAATATTGTTATTCTTAAGTCATTGAACAAACTTCGGAGTGCATGAATAACACTACCAAGTTGGTTTGATTGTCTTTGTACAAGTCATAGGTTAGTCAGTGGAAATAAATTTAAATTTCGTATGCAATTTAATATTGATTTCAATTTTAAACGTAAACAGAAATTAATGCAAGTTGAATATTGGTGGGCATGCAAAAATTATTGCGGTTAGTCCCCTCATTGAGGAGTGGCTGGAGAGGCGTCATGGCATCCTCACCGAAGAAACACCCGGGTGCCATTGTGTGGTTCGCCCGGAGGACACGGTGGAGCATACGGTAGAGATTTACAACCACTTAGGCGGTGCACCGCCGTCTCCTCATGGGGGCTGGTCGAACCATTATCCGGAGAGAGGGCCTTGCATTTTAGAGCCTTGAACTTGAAGAAGCTGAAAGGGTTAAGATGAAAAGGTCTGTGTAGTTAAAAGAGCGTCGTGTCGGTGAAACATTCGGTAGCTGGAAAGACCAAACACACATGTTAAATTGTCATTAATTACAGTATTTCTCTGCTTCAATAATTATATATATATATTATATTGCTTGTAATATATGTATGTGAGTTTATGTATTGTGTATATGTAAATAGTACACCACGAACTACCTGTGTATCTTTTTATCCTTCTCTGTCAAATCCATCCAAAGGTTGTCTGTAAAAAATCACTTTTAGCGATAAGACCACCCATTGTGGCACACTATTAATTTTAAGTTTCTTATGTAACTGCTTTATTTTTGGTTTACAATAAAGAATTTATCTATCTATCTACCCAAACGTCGAAAGTGACGCAGATGAAAGTTCCTGATGGCGAAATATTCGTAGTTGAACGATTATGTAATGGCTGCTACACACGTTACGAAAAATCGTTACGATTGGACGGCACAGTTTAAACTGCAGTTTCGTAGTGCCCAGTTGGGCATCTATACAGTGCCCAGTTGGTCTGTTACGTGTGTGGGCAGTTGCCCACACACGTAACAGACAGACGTAACAGACATGTACTACCTAGAAAACTGTATGATTATTCATTCGTTGAGCTTTAGCTTCGACTGACGATGTGTTGGCAGTAGTTGGTTTATTATTTGTCATAAAAAAGCAAACAGCGGGTAATACCGTAGTTTTGGTGAATATATCTCGGACGTTCCTGCTCCAGACTACTTAGAACCAGCGACCTTCTTCTGCTCTTTTTTATACTTAAGTGGATCTTATGTTATTATTTTTTTTTTTAACAACAGCGTCAAAACGACAAAGCCATGTAATTATTACAAACAAATGCACGCACAAACATTCGGACCACGATCCACGCGAGAACTGCACGACTGGGCACACACGTTAAGATTATCGACGCAGTTTCTTCCGATTTCGATTTATCTATCCAAAATTTCAAACTTGCTTCGTTCAACTGTACAATTTTATGAAATCGGACAAACTGTACAGCTTTTCTCATACACACATGTTGATTTATCGTTGCAGTTTGAACTGTATTAGGGAAACGAAAAAAAATGAATCGTCCTGCCGACGAACACTCCAATGACAAAACGTTCTTAGAAGAACAGTTACGGAAGCCAACTTGTGGCGTAGTTCAATATTATACTACATTTGTTCTTACCGTTCGCACTAAGCTTTCGCTGATAGCGGCAAGGTAGAGCTACTTTATGCGTACCAACGTGGGCCACATACGCCGATCTGGGCGCGTCGGTTTGTATATACTTCATATGGTAAATAGATTTGTAGAGTAACATTAGACCCACGCCACGACTTGACTCTACGTACAATCCAGACGTCGCCCACGTGTGACTTGGTCTAATTAAGCTAGGACGACATTGGACCGACACGCACGTGTAACACGCCTGATTTGTACGTAGAATAACGTCGCGTGGCGTGGATGAAGTGTAGCTCTACAAGTCTAGTTTCCATAATAAAATGTACGGAAACTGACGCGCCCAGATCGGCGTGTGTGCCACATGTGTAAGCAGTATATTTCTACCTTTATATACCTAATAATTCCCGCTATATACTAACCAATATATTTTCTGGACCTTCACCAGTACTTATAGGTCCTCACTATGGATGAGGAAATAAAAGCCAGGGAAAGCGTCCACCTGGAGCGACTAAGATGTCACTCTAATTCTCTGGCACGTGACTTAATTCAGGATTCGAACAGCCCAACAAGACCGTTGAAAAGACGGCACGTCCTCGAGAACCGGAAATAAGAAGGGAAACGGACTACAGAGTCTAGACCTCAGTCGCCAATTACCATCCACCAACTTGTTTATAGTCACTGACGGTTTGCAGGAAAAACACAGTAAAAAAAAAATCTGAACTAACACGCTATCCCTTTTACTTTGCACGGTACTTAAAGTAGCGGTGGGCGATTATGAGATAGGTATACTAATGAAATCATTCGATTTTGAAGATGTCTCGAGATATAACAAGATTCTAACAAGTTAGTATAACTAATACTAATCTTTTAAATGAAATAAGTAGTTAGCAGTCACGCTAGCGGTCGCGAGTTGATTGAAAGAAAGAAAACTTATACACCCTTAAATTTTGATCATTTTTATCCCATGGAGGGTCGATCCGGTACATGAAACACCATCGATTTGTAAAGATAAAATTAAAAAATAAACTCGAATTATTTATAAAACTAAAAATACCTTTTTTCAAAACTCGAATTATTTATGCATGTACTACGGTAGTAGTCGACGTTGCGTACAAACTACCTACCTGACGTTTTCTTAAGAAATTAATTTCATACATGCGTAAATTAATATGAGTTTTAAAAAAAAGGTACTTTATTTTTCAATTTTATCAGTACAGAGAGAATACAATCACATTCGTGTTGCTACCCGTGTCGCGTTTAAACGCCGCACTCACCGTGCTCGACACCGGAATAAAACAAAACAAACAAAGCCATTTTCTATTCTACTGAGGTCACAGAGAAACTTTCGACTTCATAAAACCCGATTAGTTGTACTAATTCTTAGTAACGTCATTCAATTATAAAAAAATCATCATCATCATTATTTCAGCCGATATACGGCCACTGTTGGACATAGGTCTCCCCCAAGCGTCGCCACAATGAACGTTCCTGTGCGTCTCTCATCCATTGGTTTCCCGCAACTTTTACCAGGTCATCGGTCCACCTTGTAGGAGGCCTTCTAACGCTGCGTCTTCCGGTAGATACGCGGTCGCCACTCCAGAACCTTTCGGTCCCAACGGCCATCTGTTCTGCGAGCAATGTGCCCTGCCCATTGCCACTTAAGTTTGGCAATTCTTCGTGCTATGTCGGCAACCTTAGTTTTCCTGCGGATATCTTCATTTTTTACTCGAAAAACATGTTAGTTACTAACTCCATAATTGATTATCAACATTAGTATACAAAGTAATTCGATTATGCCAATTATTCATAATCGCCCACCATTACCCTAAAGTTTTCTCTGTCTACCCTCCTAGCGCTATAGAATACAAGTTACGAACACATCGTTCTAACATTACCGAACAAGTGGCTTCCGATGCTTTACTGGGTGCCTCGCTAATAAATTTGTCGTTTCGGATAGCCGTTTAACAGGAGACTTGTATTTCAACTTGGGTACGTCGCGGTTTTGTCGTTTGTACTTCAAATGATTAAAGACTTGGAAGTTTCTGGTAGGTGCATGTTCATTGTTTAAGTAAGTATTATATTAGTCCTGATTTCTTTTTTTTATATAGTATCTTTTTGTAATGTGAATGTGAGTACACTGTATAGTATACAGTGTCTCTATAGTATGCAGTGTATACTCCACGAACTCTTAGACCTAATCTAACACGACTTACTTTGTTTTTTACTAAGATAATTTTTATTGTGCTTTTGTGTACAATATTTGACTGGTCTACACTGTTCTTACATAATATCTATCAGTATTGTAATACCAACCATTTTTTAAAGAGTAACCATGGAGTTTCTTGCCGGTTCTTCTCCGTAGGAAACGACCAATTTGGAACATTGCACTAGCTTCTGACGTTTTATAAGTGCCCTATGTGAAATAATAATAAAAAAAAAGTAGATGAGGATTTCTTTTTGGCGTTTTAGCATAGGTACTTTGAATGACATGATTAATGTACAAAAAGAAAAACTATTACACTTAGAAAGCATAAGCATAAGCATGATCGTTTTAATCCCGTGGAGAGTCGATTGGGTACATGAAACACTAGCGTCAGCTGAGCGAGTCCCATGACCTGTAGGTAGTAGTCGGCGTTACGTACCAACTACATACAGGTCATTAAACTCGCTCAGCTGACGTGTTCTTAAAGAAATTAATTTCGTACATGAATAAATTAATACGAGTTAAAAAAGGGTACTTTATTTTATTATTTTTATCTTTACAAATCGATAGTGTACATACTACATCCTAATTAGAAAATTACATAACAATCATAATTTAAGTTCTAAAACTTTACTTAAATAGACTTAAGTAGTGTTCTTTTTTAAATTGTTTGACCTAATAATAGGCAAGTAACATGGGCATCGACGCTTTACATTGGAGACGCATCGGTATTGGTATCAATCTATGTACCTACTTACGAACACCCTAATAACGCAATCAAAACTTGTCAAAATTTTTATCTAACCTATTTGGAAAATAAAAAAAATTGTACCAGTCAAATATTGTCGGGGTCGCGGTAGACCACGAAGGAGATGGCGCGACGAACTTGACAGATTCCACCAGAACTGGCAAGAAGAAGCCCGGGCGCGCGAAAAATGGAAGGAGTGGAGGGAGGCCTTTGCCCAGGAGTGGGACAGAACAGGCTAACAAATAAATAAATAGATAATTTGGAAAATAGCTAAAATCGATTAAGTAGTTGATTCAGAAATAATACTATAAAGATGTGCGTTTATTATGTTACATGTTGTATCTATAAATAATTATAAAACTCAACGCCACTTTTCGTTGCAATTTTATTACTCAAGAACGGGCTAACCTATCAAAACCAAATGTTTAGGCTTTGTTCGGACTATTATTTTAGTAGATGGTTTATGTGAAGTTTGGTAGGGTAGAGTAGGGTATAGTAGTGTAGAGTAGGGTAGAATAGGGTACAGTAGGATAGGGTAGGGTAGAGTAGGGTACAGTAGGATAGGGTAGGGTAGAGTAGGGTATAGTATGGTGGAGTAGGGAAGAGCGGTAGCGAAGCCGCGCTGTCAAAAGCTAGTCATGTATAAAAGCTACAAATTCATCATGTTTTAGCCAGTCTCTGCTTGAGTTGTATCTCCATATATCTATACTAATCCTATTCAAATCTTACCTTCAATAACCATCTATTACGATGAGTTTCGTCTTGCCAATTATCATGACAACTCCATTTGAGCAGGTACCATAACTATGATTTAGATTTACCTACACAATATACTACAACAGACTTTAACAATATCTAATGACTGAAATTAACTCGTACTGCGCACAAAATTAAGACCACCAGCTTGTCTCGGTAAATAAAAATGTCAGCCCCGGATTTTTATGAGCTAAATAACCAGTGGTCGTAACTTCTAAGTCGAGACAAAATTGTGTACAATTAGCGGGCCAACTAGCTTTCTTAATTGCAGGAGGAAAATATGCTAAATTTAGACAAGCTGCCTTAGGATTGGGCACACTGAGATGCGATGCGATGGCTTTAAGGCTAGGCGCAGCGCGGCTCCGCGAAATACATCGAAAAGTCACGAGGTGTTTCGTAAAGAGAACGTTGTTTATAACACCGGCCGGTGTAAAAATGAGAGCAAAAAGAATGTTAATTTGAACCTAATACTCGTATTTTAAAAATAAACATTGATCAATCAAAATACGACAAAATAGTCTGAAATTCTCTAGCACATCATGCATGTCCTACATATAAGTGAGGTCAAACTAAAGGTAGGCTATATTTTTTTGCCGTTATAAGAACAAATCTAGAGATTTCGATTCGTTTTTCAAATTGTACTTATATACAAGTTTTGGCGTTATATCAGGTCCAGGCAAAATCAGCGGGATAAGTAGTCTACAAGACTGATCTACAATGACATAAAATTTAGATGTGTGGAAGAAAGACAGGCTTTTTCCTGCAATATTACAGACAGACTAATGTCTAATTATATTGCAAAAATATATTGAATACCTGCGTAAATCTACTTCTTTATCAACAGAAGTGTGAATGCAATATGCAAGTACCAGTTGTATAAATAGAAATATCCCAAGAACAGGACATGACAAATTGGAATTTCGCAAATCAAAGTATAAGAATCACATACTAACCCGATGTTTTATTGTAGATTACAATTTATTACTCTAAGTTAATTACTAGGTATATATACAAACTTAATATAATAATATGTACAAACGAGTAAAAAAGGCTGAAAAACGGGTAAAACTCATAGGGCTTAAAAAAAATCGTCTACATCAATATCAATGGGAAAAGTGCCCAGAACGCTGGCAGCATTGCCACGCTGGATGACAATGCTGATTCTTTGACTGAAGAAAAGTCCAGCCTTCTGGTCACGCGAAGAGTCGACCAACTGTTTGCTGATTTCCCGAACAACTCGATGAGCGCTCGGACCGTAGTTTAAATAAAGTTCTTTCTAATTTAAAAAGTGCGCGTAGCTTCTCCTCGCGTCGCGTTTTGATGTGTGCCTGCCCTTAGAAAAGCTCGCCTTGCCAACGATATTACGGTACACCACTCTATTCTGAGGAACGATCGAGCGCGATCTAAAGAGATTACGAATTCTTTTTGCAGTACCTAATATTGGATTTCAGTGAGGAAGAGTAGTTTTCGTAAAAGGGACGTGTGTTCTATTTTCAGTGTTTTGTTCGAAAATATTTATTGATCTGGATTCAAAGGATCTTCTTGAATTAAGAAGTTGGTTTATGATAGAAGGTAGATTAAAAGAAGCGGAGATTGATGATGATGAGATGTGTAATTTTCAGTGCTAAAAATGAGCTAAAGTTGTCACATTTTTTTTTTTAATTTGAACCATTTTCTCTTGAAAAGAAAAACTTGTCATACATTTTAAACTTAAAAATAAATTGAGTTCTAGTTGGTATCACATACAATCTTACAACCGTAGGATATTAGTATAAACAGGACAGGAAAAGGAAACCCCTAGTCCTAGAACACAAAGCGCAACTAAAAGACACAGGTTTGGTTTTAGTCATTGAAAGTCTGACGTCCTCCCACTCCACCAAGATCGGGAGAAGTCATTGGATGACTTCCTACCTTAAAGGAAATGCTAAAGCGTAGATCTCTATGAAAAATAACGTGTAAAAAACTTCATAAAATTACCTTGGCATATCTACGCTTAATGCTCTCAATAACCGTTTTCACATCGTAAAAACTTCGCACCTCTAAATCAGCTTGTGTAAATTACACAAATTAGCTCCATCAGATATTAGGATTACTACAAAAATTACTGTTGTTAAGGTTAAAATCAGAAGTAGTATTAACTTCCAAGCGTTCCTCAAAGAGTTATCAGCAAACGAAAGGGGCCCAGCAGATCCGATGCTCGTTAGGTCCGCATAGATATTCTGAAAAGGAAACCTGTAGTCCTAGCATGCAAAGGGCAACTAAGGGACACCGGTGTGGTGTTAGTCAGTAAAAGCCTGACACATCCTCCCACCTCACCAAGACCGGGAGAAGTCATTGGTTGATTTCCCACTTTAAAAAAATGCCAAAACTTTGATCTCTATGAAAAAGAACATGTAATAAACTCTATAATATTACCTTGGCATATCCACGCTTAATGCGATCGAAAACCGTTTTCACATCGTAAAAACTTTGAATTTCTAAATCAGCTTGTGTAAATTACACAAGATTAGCTCCATTAGATTTTAGGATTACTACAAAAAATACTTTTGCTAGGGCTGAACTTGGAAGTAGTGTTAACTACCACGCGCTCCTCAAAGAGATATCAGCAAATGAAAGGGGCCCAGCAGGACCAATGCTCGCTATGACCGTGGAGATTTTCTGAAAAGGAAACCCGTAGTCCTAGAATGTAAAGGGCAACTGATGAAGTCAATGGATAATTTCCCACCTTAAAAAAACCCAAAGCGTAGATCGTAGAATGTGCAAAAAACTCCATAAGATTACGTTTAATGTTTTTAAAAACCGTTTTCACCTCGTAAAAACTTCGTACCTCTAAATCAGCTTGTGCAAATTATACAAGATTAGCTCCATCAGATATTAGGATTACTACAAAAATAACTCTTGTTAGGGCTAAGCTCAGAAGTGCTGTTAACTAACACTATTAGCTTTTAAGTAAGCTGCATAGTTCGCACTAAGTCGTGTCTAAGTCTAAGTCATTATCATAATTTTCTGTAGTTGGCGTGTTTTTAATACTTTTTGTGACATTAACTTTAAGTGGACTATAAAAAGTTTGTTTTGTTTTCTTTGTCGTGGATAAGATTGTGGTTTGGTTAATAACAAATGGTAAAAGCCTAGCTATCGTAGCTATATACTACATTAGTATATACTACTAGCACAAAATAGATAGGTATAGAAGTCAATCTACATACAAAGCGCTCTCGAGCAACGCACACATAGACACCGCTCACGGACACGATATCTCGGAGCGCCTCGGGCCGCTCGTCGAACAGTTCCGGCTCAAACGCTCATTAACTAGTGTGCGTCCACCAAGCGAAGGTATAAAAAGTGAAATACATACATGAGATTGTCTTCTGTACCTATATATTTTGTGCTACTAGCTTCTACCAGCTGCTTCGCCCGCATTAAATTTGGTAGGCTCCCTAGGAGCTGAAGTTTCAAAAACCCTTTCTTAGTGCATTCTTGCGTCATAAAAGGAAGATTGTGCAACATTTTCATTCCTAGTAGTTTTAACTGTACATTGATACGTCAGTCTGTCACTTTGTCCTTTTTATTTATAAACATGTTCTTTTTTTATCTAAAACAAAAAAAAAGACGGGTGAATTTCGTCCTAAATCATTATTTCGGATGAGCAGTAAAAGCTTACAAACTACTCGGGAAGCAAAATGTTGGACAAGTATTTTTGAAACTAAAATCATGAGTGGTAAAGTACTACAAACTACCAGGATACCAGAACTACGTACATATATAAGTTTCTTTAGACCAAGTTAGGTTGGTTATCAAAAATAAATCTTATTCAAAAGAGTAAATAGTAGGTAATAATAATCCACGATTGGTGAATGTCACATGTCTTCGAATTTGAGAGCATTAATAATGAAATAAATCACACAAAGTATTCCTGGCTGAGTTTGAACTCGCGACCTATAAACTCATAAACCCTCCACTGCTCTCTTGTAGTTTAATATAAAATATTGATACGAAAATACACAGGTAAATACTTAATTCTGATGTCCACGCAAACAAAGTCGCGGACAGAACCCAGTACCTATTGATGTAATTAACGAAATCGTGAGTAATTTTACATGTTCATTAAGTGCGCGATGTATCCAAAACTTCAGAAGTAAAAAGACTAATTAACTTCTCTTCCAAAGCTCAGAGACGTGAAAAGGCAAATTAATTACAGTCCGAATATAGTGAAAATGTGTTTTAAATTGCCGTCGTGTGTTTATTTACTTCAACGATCGTTTATTTTAGAGTCTATTAGATCAAAAGCGTGAGTTGACGAAAATTATGCTTATTTGACTTAAAACTTTGGCGAGTTATAGGTACAGGTAGAAATTAAAATCATTGCTTCGTTTAAGGCGGTTTTCACACTGCCACGCACCCCGCAGCGTAGTGCGTGAATGCGTGTCTTAACGTTGCTTGTAAGTATCATCGTTTGCTTAAAAAACACGCACAGTAAACACACTAAACATGCTGATCTACATGCGGAGAAACATGCACTCTCGCGCGTGGGTGCGGGGCGACACGCAATTTATGCCTCACTGGGTCTCGTAGTATCATGCATGATTTTATATGAAATGAGTGCGTGCCTGCGTGAATTTACAAAACGCATCTACGCGCGTGAGTGCGTAAAAAACCCGCACGATGATGCAGATCTGCACTCCCGCAAGTTCATGCGTAGGTGCGTTTTCACGCTCTACGCTGTGTGGTGCATGGCAGTGTGATAACCTCCTAACAGCTGTTCATTTTCACAAGTACTGGTTTTCTTAGAAATAATTTCAAAGAGTTTAAGGTAGCTCAAAGTCATGCGGAAATTCTTCATATTATTACTCGAGTTGCTTTGAGTAAAGATCATTAAGTTGAAAGCTAGGAACTCGTGCGTGGCTGTCACTAGATGGCGTTGTACTCAATATTTATATTGTATTTAGTATATGGGAGTATTGTTAAGAGCGTCTTTTTCCAGGTAAATTTTCATACAACCGTTCTTACGTGATTATGATTTTATTATAAATCATTCTCTAGTTAGATATTTTGGATACACAGCTATCTTGTGGATATTATCTAGGCTTCTGAAAATCTAAAAATAGGTGATACAATAATAAAGCATAATCAGCCGTTTAATGTTCCCACTGGTGGGACTCAAGCCTCCTCTCTATGAGAGGGAATGGGCCGCAATCTACCACGAAGGTCCAGTGCGGGTCAGTAAACGTCACATGTCTTCGAATTTTTGGTTCTAGGACAAGCCGGTTTCCTCGCGATGTTCTCCTTCACTGTTTTGAGAGCTGTGGTGATGAAATAAATTACAATACAAAATACCATTGTCAAATGAATAAACGAACATAGGTACCTCACAACATTGGTCCAAATTGACAATTAGAAAACATGATCGCTGGTATGATACTAGAGGCCACTTCGCTAACAACGAAACTCCCGCAGCGCTAACAGTAACATCAGTACCTTAAGGTAAAATCGAAATAGGAGTAAAAGCTACGGCTGACTACAAATTAGAGAACATATACATAGGTAAGTTAGTTTTCCACGGACAGGTTACCGATGTTCTAGTTCTCGTGTTCCGGGAATTGCGGTGTCAATCTGTCTCGGCTACGTCCAGTCTTTAAACCCGTTAAATCCGGACAGATAACAGGTTTGGGCAGCGGTCTTGTCGAAAGCGGAGCGGATTTACTTGGAGCGAATCATCATCAGCCTCTTACTATAATGCTAGGGTCGGCGCTACATGTCTTTATAGCAGCATCTGTACTGCCAAAAAACCCCTTCCAAAAATTTTTATATTACGCTCAAAAATAAATCTATAATTTTATGAAAACAATCACGGGGCAATCAGACATGATAATAATAATAAATCATTTATGGTCAGGCATCTTTTTACATAGAATCTTATTCTCTTATCCGTCCTTACATACATAAAGTTAATACAATTTATTGTTAGTAAACAAGACTTATAAGTCTACAAACAAGTCTGTAGTCTTATAGTCACATAGTCATGTTAATAATACTTCAAATTGCCATAATTCGTGATGTTCTGTGGTACTTGTCCGTAAAAGTGCGGCTAAAAGTCTTCCTTCAACATAAGGGGCAGAAAAGTGGTCGGGACTAGAAACTGTACTAGAACTGTAGAACTGTAATTTTATATGTACTTACTTAAAAAAGGACAAATAATAACAAAAAATCTCCCTTACTCAATGACCGTAACGTGGGGCTTCACGGGAATAATTTGCATCACTTTTTAGATTCGCTACCGTTATGACCATTGCCTTACCCACCCAAATTCTGCACAACTACACTTTCATATATTACAACTGTTCTAGTCTACGATTGCCAAATCACTGGTCTCTAAACCAACCTAGACTATTTCGTTGACTGTACAGGCTGATGTTTTGGGAGTACTGTAAGGCTAGGCTAGAATCTAAATCTAAATAATTTTTTTTTTTTTCTTATTTAGTATTTGTACCTTAACAAATACTAAATAAGAAAAAAAAAAAATAATAGAATAAGTTAAGTGTGTACATGAATTGTTAAATAAATAAATAAAACATAACGCAAAAATATTATAATTAAGTAAGTATACAAAATGTATGCCTACAAGTAGGATATCTTCAAGTTATTTCTTAAAAATGTATTTAAGAAAATAATCAGAACTCGAATTACGATTTTAACTAAATTTTCTTACTAACCTTAAAAGAAGACTTCTGGCCGAAAAGTGTTGTATTGATCTAAGATCCGTAAAAGAAATCTCTCATCTGATATTCGATTATGATAAATATAATGTGCTAGATAAAGCGTTTAAATAGGTTGCCTAGCTAAATCGATGCCACTGACGTTAAATCATAAAATTTGTCTGAGTTCGCGAACATGTTATAACTTTTGACTTTATTCAAATACTTACAAACCACGTAGCGCGACACGACCTCGACTATATTACGTGTATAATTATAGTTGAATGAATTTTTGGGTAAAATACATGTATTAGTTTTTTATTGTTTAAGATTACTTTATGTTTTTTATCTATGGGCCGTGCTTCGGGTGACAGATCTCGAAGCACGGCGTGAGCCCATCTCAAAGTAACACCACCTCGGAGAGATGTGACCTCTGGCGGCAGAAGTTTAAACCTCAAGATGATTTTATCGAGCCGTCGGAGAGCCTGTCTCCTGGACACGAGATGCCATGGCCAACCTGGAAAACTCTAAACAGACTCCGCACCCAGGTTGGGCGCAGCAAAGACAATCTCCACAGGTGGAGGTTCTTGGATGGTTCTGGTCTTTTGTGCGGCGTCTCACCGCAGACTGTGTGTCCCACCTTCCGTCCTGCATCACGTGCCCTGTTGCCTGCTCACGTAGGGTCCTAATGACAGCATCAGCGAACGGCATTGCCGTGGCCGAATTCTGGGCCTGGCAAGGAATTTAACTAATTTTGCCAAGATTTTCATTTTTTTTTTTATAAGAAGAAGATCTATGGGCCTCCGTTTCCTGAAAATAAAATGATTTTTATTATTATTATATTGCGTGTTTGCTTCTTCAACATGATAAGTCCCACAATAAAGTGAATCTATCACACTGTCGAAGCGATAAGGCGATATGTAAAATATCGTACAAATATTTAATAGTCCTGTAGTAGGATTTTTCGTCTCGGAATACTGTCTGTTATCCTATTACAGCGCTGCCAAATACAATAAAATAAATGCAAAGATTTCTCTGGTTATGTTTTTAATGGTACAATTGCGGAAATAACATGATAACAGCTAGTTGATGGGCAAGCGGGCTAGTCAAGCTCGCGTTACGACCGCTGTTATTTGGTATTTGATATTGTAAAATTGTTTTGGGAAATTGTCTGGAATACTGTGAAAGTTTTCTTGTGGAATGGAATGTCACTTGGAATGGATACAATCTGCCACAGTATAATCAGCCTTATAATGACGGCACTTTGATGGCATGCTAGAAGAAGTATTAAAGAGGCTACTTTTCCACAAGTTGTTTAAAAGCTTGTTACTTCATCTAACACAAATCAACGCGATGTTTGACGAAAAGGCAACGCGAAAAAAGAGAGATGAGACGCCTGAAAATTCTGTTAGCATTCGGTAATTCCCCCTTTAGAATTTTGGTATTTGCAAGGATTCTATTGTTATGCTTTTTTGACTTTTTTAATTTTTGAGTAAATTATGAAGTGTCAAAGTTCATGCAAAATAATAGATTTTCAGAGGTAATATAATATAAAATAATATAATGTAATGTAATATTTTATTTGTAATATTTATTATTAGACAACTGATAAACTATACTTATATATTTCTAAATACATACATATTATAGATATATTACACACAGACACAGAACAAATGATCATGCTCATCACATAAACATTTGTTCTGGGTGGGAATTGAACCCACGACCTGCGGCGTAGCAGTCAGGGCCACGAACCACTAGACCAACAGGCCAGTCAGTATCTACTTCATTTAAAAATCACATTCAGTATGTTAGTATGTATTAACTGACTAGTATAACCTAATAGACTTTTGTCTATTCTATTGTATAATTACTAATTTCTAAGCTTTCAACCCATCTATGACAACACAAACAACTGAAGCTCACAAAGCAACGTCTCCAGCAAGCAACGAAGCGATCAACCTTACATTTGCAGCAAGCAAAACGCTTTATTACTTAAAACATTTCTTCACACACCCAGTTTGCATAAGGAGGATCTTAACACTATTGTAAGAATAGGTCCTCTACAAACTTATGCGCTGAATAAAGCAGTTGGGGAGAAAGTCGACAGAAGTCCGGACAAACTTCTGTAACGGCCTTAAGTGAAGTCGCGAAAGCAAATCAAAGGTAGTAGAGATGCTTCCGACAACTATTCCTGAACTAAGAATGTTTGAAGCAAGCGAAGTCGTCGGAGCTTCGGATGCAGTTGATTCTAGTTTTTGATGTTTATTGGAAATGTTTGGGACTAAAGTTGGAGTATGCAGCGATTTAACCGGCTGTGCAGGTATTTATTCTAGTTTGTACAAGATTTTTGTCCCATCTCCGCTTTTTTGGGCCTATTTAACTGATAAAGAGAGTTTTTCGGAGAAGGTATTCAAAATATTTCAAACTAGTGCCCTCTAGCGGCCTAAAGCAAATTGTGGCCGACGAACGTTATAGTTCTTTCTCTCTGGGAGATACAATTTTAAACGGCCGTATCTTTTTTTTCGTTAACTTACAAGTTTGATTTTTTCGCAGCTTCTAGGGACCGCAAACCTGAGTAAGTATATGGTTTTAATATCGATAATGGGTCTTGACAGACAAACAGACAGACGGACAGACAACAAAGTGATACTAAAAGGATTCCGTTTTTAGTTTTGTTGTACGAAACCCTAAAAAAGAAGAAAATCATGTGTTATGAAACGCAAATATTTTAATTAGGTACTTTAAAACTAAGCTGGAATTAGGATCACATTTACGCTCTTATTAAAATAGTTAATTTTGGTATCCGTTTCGCAAGCGCTAGGAATGCTTTTAATATTGTGTTATTACTGAATTCCTGAATGTTTGTTTGGCTAAGGAATGGAATTCTCTGCCGGAGTCTGTGTTTCCTAATAGCTCTTTAAGTAAAGAGTGAATAGGTTATTTCTAGGTAAGCGTGCTCCATCGTCGGTCACATCATCGCTTACTATCTGGTAAGATAGTGGCGAAAAGCGAGCTTATCCACAATAAAAAATAGAAAACATGTTGTTTTTATCTAATGTAACGCTAGCTTCTGCTAACGTCTTCGCCTGTGTGACTGTAGAAAATTATACCTATGTCACTTTATGATAAAGTCTCATTCTTCTAATCAAAGAATTTTCAGACTCGGTTCAGTAGTTTCAAAGATAACCCTCCAAAATTATGAATTTAATTGGGCAACATTCACGATGCTACGGCGGGCTACCCAGAGGCTACTACCCTTGGAACTGCATCACCAAACATCTGAGTTTTGAAGGTTAGCCAAGCAGTTTATTCAGCCAATGATATTCCACAACTATCACACAACGCCGTCTAGCCCCAAGCTAAGCAGAGCTTGTGTTATGAGTACTAGACGACTGATAAACATGGTTACATATTTCTAAATACATACATGTTGTAGATAAATTACACCCAGTTGATCAAATGATCGTGCTCACCATACAAACATTTGTCCTGGGTGGGAATCGAACCCACAACTTCTGGTATAGCAGTCAGGGCCACTAACTACTAGACCAGGAGAGAGAGCAAACGCTGGCGTTCGCTTGGGGTTTAATGAATAGAATAGATTTAAAAAACTTGTATTCAGTTGTCCCCTATTAGTTTGGACATTCATCTTCTTTGGACATTCATCTTCTTTGGACATTCATCTAATACTAAACAGTCCGTGTACATAATGAATCATCACCGCGCTAATGTGTTGGATTTGTTTTTTTCACTACAGTACTGTTTATTTATATGTATGTATCTAAGTATGTATTTAATATTGTATATATTTGTTTCTCTTCTGTTTTGCCTATATATTCATTTCAGTTGCACCTGCCATGTTATGTTTCTGCACCACCCTAAGGTCGACTGGCAGATAATGCCTCAGTCCGCCTTTGTACAGTTTTTTTGTGCATAAAGCTTTAAATAAATAAATAAATAATGATGAGCTATTTTCCCTAGTTTGGGTAGACACGTGAGAAACTCGGTGAGCGATAAATTGCGTCCTGTTCCCGTTATCTTCCAGAACGCAGGCTGACGTCATATTTCATGTTACAAATAAAATATTAAAAACGTGCACAGGGTTCTCCTAGTGACCTATTGTGTGTGTTTTACCAATGATATACGAGGGCACGATTTACGTAGTGGGTACGTAGGTTGGTACTGTAGCTGTAGGTAGGTACACATAATGCGTCAGCTGTGTATTATTACACCTCGTAAAAATTAATGGCGAGAAGATAACGACCATGAAACTCATTAGAAATGGATAACTTGGATAAGTATATTCATACTTAAATAGGCCGTAAAAAATAAATATAGGACTGATTTATTTTTCGCATGTACTTGAATTTAATATTAGATACCCTTACAATTGCCGAAACGGATCTTGAGTGATTGGCGTCAGAGTGGGGATCGCTTTGCGCATTCCATAGATTGGCGAGCCAATCGTCTTCGTTGTTAGATACATGCAGCAACGCAGGCAACGAATCACGAGTGACGTCTATGACACGATGGCGCGGCGAACTAATTACTGACACTTCCCGCCCCCGCGTCTCACTTTGCTCCACTAAAGAGACCGAATATTTGACTTCTGCGCAACTTCAAGCCAGCGCTCAATATCCGTGCCGGTAATTGTACTTATTTGTGATCAATCAGATTAGCTGTAACTTCAAAATAATATTATGTACCTTTGTAAGTTTGATATTCTGTTAACTCTTCTTCCTGCCCTAGTCCCGTTTTATTTGGGGTCGGCGCAACACGTTTTTGTCTTCCATTCTGTCCTGTCACTCGTCACGCTATCACTAACTCCCTTTTCTTTCACATCTTGTTAACTACTGCACTAAAATTACTGATATCGGATACATACAATGTAGCTACCTACGCTCTTTCTCTCATCTTAAATATGCATATTTTCTTCCTGCTTGAATTTAATGTAACTTAAGCTGTAAAGTGACTTACTTTCAGCTGTTATAAAAAAGATTGATTTCTAACTAGGTATATTGTTTTTTAAACAAATATTTGTTCTGTAAAGGAATCGAACCAGCGACCCGCAGTAGGTACGGCAGTGAAACGCTCAACAACTGCACCAACTGTGCCGGTTTAGCGACTAGCACAGGTTGATGTCTAATCAAAAATAAATTCTAATTGAATTCATCTTCTGAAATGTCGCGTCAAAAATTGAGTAACGTTCTACACCACAGCTCAAATCATTTCATGCTCGTCACCTTTATGGCAAAGTTGCGAATTTGCTGTTTGCATAAATGGCAGATTCGCAACTTTGCCATACACGTGAAAACATTTCCTGGTTTATCGATATATCAACGTAATACCGAAAACCGTTTCCAGTATAATCAAGTAGCTTTCCCCACCAGTCCATTGATAATACAATTTACTTTTTAAATAATAAAGTACACGTATTCCACGAAGAGCTGCGTACCTTATTCCACGGAGACATGGTCAATTGATTTCTTTGTCCTTCGTTCTCTGTCGAAGCCGTAAACTTAGAGGAATGGATTGAGTATTTTTATCCGGCTGTGAATTGCATACGGTTAGAAAAGAGTGGACGAGTGTGTGACAAATTATGTGTCTCAGAGATACCCAAGGGTAACAACAGGACTCTATTGTTAACATTCCGCTGTCCATTTGCCTGTCACCAAGGTGTATCTCATGACCATGATAGCTGGACAATTGTGATTTTCACAGATGATTTATTTCTGTAGTCGCTATAACAACAAATAACAAAAACAGAATACAATCAATATAAAAATCAGGCTCCCATACTATAAATGTGTTTTTTTAAGCTATTGCATAGCTTCTATCGCAAGCCTTGAGCGTGGAGACCGAATCCAGAAATACCGTAACGAAAATAACCTAACACCCCCCACTCATTTGTTTTTTGAGCGTGGTGAATGTTAGAAAACAAATGAGTGAACAATCATTAAAAATTCAATTCAATGTCTGAAAGTGTAACTTCAATTAATGTCAAAGAAAAAAAGAAAACAAAGGAAAAAAAATACTGCATTAATAAAAAGTTATATTTAGTTATATTTTCGAACCGTTCAACCCCAAAGTTGAAACTCTTGGATCGTGGGGTCCGAGTGCTCCTAAGTGGTTTAAAGATTTGTCGAAACGTCTTGTTGACACTTTGCGTGACTCAAAGACTGGCTTCAACCTAGGACAGAGGATAAGCATTGTCATACAACGTGGCAATGCCGCCAGTCTTTTGGGCACATTGCCAGTCGACAGCGATGTGGAAGAGTTTTTTGACGCCATATTTTAGATAGTCTATTTTAGCGTAGGGTTTTATTATTTATATCTTTTGTAATTTACTGTAATTATAGTTATGTATTAAGTTATTTATAAGTGTAGATAATTAATTAAAATAACTTATTTACAAATAAAACAAATGATAAGTGATAAATAAAATAAATAAATAATTATAATTACAGTCGCTCTTATCTTTACATGCTGAGTAGTCAATTTTCTGCAAATATTATCGCTCAGTCCATACTACTCAGTCAATCAGTCAAAGCTGAATTTTCCGCCCCATTGGCAGTTTGTCTCTACAATGTTGTGGATAATGAACTCTTATTATTGTATTGACATTCTACAGAAGTCTCAAAAAGGTCTATTTGGAGTTCTTTTGTTGTCATAAATGAGCTTTTAATGAGTTTATAGTTTTTGGTTAGAATGGATCTATTTAATTAAAAATGAATCCCTTTTTCCTTGGTCACGCTCACGCCGTCACGCGTGAACGGCTGGACCGATTTCGCTAATTCTTCTTTGTTGTGTTCGTTATTGCGAGGAGAAAATGAAAATTAGGGTAGTGTAGGGTAGAGTAGAGTAGGGTAGTGTAGGGTAGAGTAAGGTAGAATAGGGACCTAGGGTAGAGTAGGGTAGAGTAAGGTAGATTAGGCTGGAGTAGGGAAGAGCGGGAGCGCAGCCGCGCGGGCAAAATCTAGTTAGTTATATAGATATAATGTATCATTTCAACGATGTCACATTAATTTTGCAAGTATTTTTAAGTAGTTCTAAATTGTGAGTATAAGTTTGACTAGATATATTTATGCGAATTATTATCATCTCAATTGTCATATTTTAACATGAGTTTTAACATGAGCAAATATTAGGGCATTACGTTTGTAAAAGCATATTAAAAAAAATATACCAACTTATGCTTTTTTTCTAGCCGTTGCTGTTCCATTGCTGGGCAAAGGCCTCCCCCAAGTCCTTCCAAACTTTCTTCTCCTGCGTTTATGAAATAAAAATAATAATAATAATAGAAAGTGATATATAAATATATATAGACTTCCTCTAAATATAAAAAATGCAGCACGAGTGGAAAATGTAAGGAAACCTTTTTCCTACGCAGCCTACTTCAAGATTTTAATTAATAATTTTACACAATACAAAACCGAAATATAAATCATACTCTATAAATGGCCACCGAACGAAAGCTCGACCCTTATCATGGGAACTTTAGCCATCGGTGAACCAGACAGTTCAGAACAATTTTAGTAATCATAATAATCATTAGAGTATTTTGGTAAATTGCCGTCAAATTATGTTATTTTGTATCTAATGAATTGTATATTTCCCATCATTTTCATTAGGGCGGATTATTTGGTTAACGACGATTCCTACAGATTATTCAGTTCAATGGGTAATATTGATTTTATGATACAAATTATGACATCGTAAACAAATATACAAGGTCAAATGAAATTACCTAATGAAATTGGACGGCCGTTGAGTATCGGTTTCTAATGATGAGTTGTAGGTACATTCACAAAATAGATAGGTACAGAAGACAATCTCATGTATGTACTTCACTTTTTAGGGTTCCGTAGCCA
Organism: Mythimna albipuncta; assembly: GCA_929112965.1. Taxonomy (NCBI): domain Eukaryota; kingdom Metazoa; phylum Arthropoda; class Insecta; order Lepidoptera; family Noctuidae; genus Mythimna; species Mythimna albipuncta. Next base: position 20,303,952 of record OV815969.1, read on the forward strand.
AATGGCAAAAAACGGAACCCTTATAGATTCGTCATGTCTGTCTGTTTGTCTGTCTGTCCGTCCGTATGTCACAGCCACTTTTTTCCGAATCTATGAGAGCTATACTGTTGAAACTTTGTAAGTAGATGTATTCTGTAAACCGCATTGAGATTTTCACACAAAAATAGAAAAAATGCAATAAATTTTGGGGGTCCCCATACTTAGAACTGAAACTAATTTTTTTTTTTTTTCATCATACCTGTGCGTGTGGGGTATCTATGGATAGGTCTTCAATAGGTCTTCAAAAATGATACTGAGGTTTCTAATATAATTTTTTTCTTAACTGAATAGTTTGTGCGAGAGACACTTCCAAAGTGGTAAAATGTGTGTCCCCCCCCCCACTCTAACTTCTAAAATAAGAAAATGATAAAACTAAAAAAAATATATGATGTATATATATAATTACTATAAAAACTACCAACGAAAATTGGTTTGAACGAAATCTAGTAAGTAGTTTTTTTTAAATGCGTCATAAATCGAAAAAATACACTATTATTAAAACATCGATCAAAGTTACAACACATTACAAGAACTTTTATATTATGTTACTTGCTGCTACGGAACCCTTCATGGGCGAGTCCGACTCGCACTTGGCCGGTTTTATTCCTACGCTCGGTGGACGCACGCTAATGAGCGTTTGAGCCGGAACTGTTCGACGAGTGGTCCGAGACGCGACCGAGATATCGTGTCCGTGAGCGGTGTCTATGTGTGCGTTGCTCGAGCGCGCTTTGCATGTAGATTGACTTCTGTACCAATCTATTTTGTGGTATAGTCACGAGTAATAAAGTACTCGTATCTTAATCGTACCATACATTGTCGCATTTTCTATCTATCTTAACATCTGCCATTCCAGAAATATATGGTAGGTATGTACAATAATTCGTTCTGAATTACCTTCTCTATTGTAGGAGTGGCAGGCGGCCGCCTTCTTCTGCGAAGCAGTAGGTACTGCTAGCAAAGAAGGAAGCCGATCACATGAGGCAACGGTGCTCACGCCCCAGCCGGATTTCCAGCCGCCGTAGGCGCGGGCTCGCGGACGGTGAGCAATGGGTAGCTCGCTGTCCGACCGTCCGGTAACCATCCGGACCGAGCCCAAGTTGTCAACGGCACGTACTGTTCCCGCGCGCCACAAGGAGTTGTCAGCAACCGTAGGGGTCCAGCAGGGTCAAAACCTACAAGGGCTAAGGGGTCTGCTTATGAAAGAAAGGCTCGGCCCCTTTATGAAAGGCAATGAAAGAACGGGGTGGGTTGTTTTCAAATTTAGTCAATAAAAGTCTGACTCTATCTCCAATTCTACTGGAGGATGTCATTTGGATGATTTTTACCCAACGAAAACTAAAAAATCTTTATTGTACATCATGATAAATTATATAATAAGTATGTGAATTCAGAGTTTAAATACATAGGCGAGCTTAACTCAAAATTGTTTTTTTTTTCAGCAATCCATTGAGTGACAGAAAGAGATCACAGTAGAGGATAAGATCCAGTGCACAACTTTAAAATCTATACCTAATAAATCTGTAGAACTGAAAATTCTGTACATTGAAAACATCAAAAAAATTAATGGCATTTTTGGGTTCAGTGACACCGAACCCAAAAATGTGATTAAAAATTTTTTTGTCTGTCTGTCTGTTTGTTCAGGCATCACGCAAAAACTACTGGTACCATTACGATGAAACTTGGCATAATTATTCTTTAATATCCTGGGCATCACACTGGGTACTTTTTATCCCGGAAGAGTACATACAATAAAAAACAAACTTAATTTTGCGGTTCGATCCCTAGACCCGATTACTGTACCAACCGCAAATAATAAGTTTGTCGTAGGTTACATCACCTGCTGCAGTGGAGTTCACTAAGGGGAGTTCACTAACCCTCCACAGAAAGGGGAACCGTGTTACCCCGAATTTAACGCGAGCGAAGCCGCGGGCAAAAGCTAGTGCGATATTTTGCGACAGGATGCATTTTGGAGAGTGTGCGAGGGAATTGCATGACTTGATTCCGCCATCACCTTTCTACTATCGGACAACCCAACGCACGGCGAGTGCCCAAACATTGCTGACACTTCTACGGTCCAGGGGTACTATTCTCTAAGAAAACAGCCTTGAGCGGTTTTTGACCAATTTTTATGATTTTTAGTCTGTGTATATTTGGTAAGTCTAAAAATAAGACTTTGGTTATATTTCACCCTCTTATTTACACCCTTACTTTTTTTTTGATAAATTTATTTATTGCATGACACCGTTTGCCGGGTCAGTTAGTAAGAGAAAACATCACCAAAAATCATTTGAGAAGCGACGAAAATTATGCGAGCATAAGAAATTGAACTGGCAACTAACTGTGGATCCACTTAGACACTGCATGCACAACTAACAAGTACCTAATGGAATCTAATTACAATCTACATGTGTAGAAACACGTATATTCTGTTGCATTTGTAGAAGAGACCTCTGTTTGTTTAATGAGCGCCTAGTACTCTTGTGTTAATTTACGCATAACATAGTTGCATCAAATACTTACACAGCACTAAACAAAGTTGCTTTCCGTGTGTGTCGGTTTATACGCTACCTACACAGTAGCATCAACAGCTTTACGATACCTAGGTGATTCTTTAAAACCGAGAAAATGTCTGATTCATCTGGCCTAGGTTTTCCGTACCTACCTATTTTGTGCTGCAAGCCACTGGGCCTAATGAGTGCCTTTAACACATTTAGTGATCGGGGTAAACTTCTTCCTGGTCTTATCCCATGTTACTTGGGGTCGGCGCAACACGACTTTTTCTTTTATTCTGTCCTGTCAAACTATCACTAAATCCCTTTCCTTGATATATATAGATAGATAGATATAGCATTTATTTGATGCACTCAGAAAAATAAACAGAAACTATACAAAAGCACTTTAAAAATACAAACATGGGTTCTTACTAATGTTAGACAATAAAAAAAAAAAACAAGTTAATCGTGTAGTGCGGTGTGCGCCTCAAGGCTGCATCTAATGGGAGTCCAACTCAGCATGTGTCAAACAAATATACCTGACGCTGGTATTCTGCTGGGTCCCTGTAGTGGCATACGGAATATCTTTTCTTTTCTTAAAACTAGGCCAGATGAATGAGACATTCTCTCGGTTACAAAGAATCATCCACCTTGCCATTTACTGGTACGATATCAGCCTGTTCATGTATTACGGAACGCTCGCACACTAGCCTCAATCTCTTTCTTAACTAATTTTTCCTTGAAAATTCTGAGCTCGCTTCGCTCTCTCTTGACCACGCAACGGGTTTTGATGCGATTTTCATTAATAGATAGGGCAATCAAGAAAGATTTATGTAGGAATACGAGTATAATTTGCACCCTTGCAAAGCCGAACGAGCCACCAATGATAAATGAATATATTTCAATAAGAAAACCAGTGCAATTTGTACTTAACTGGATTTGGGGTAAATTTTGATAGTTAACATACATTCGAACTTGGTACGACGGTTTAAGTCAGTCTGTAACAAAGTCGCGCATGACTCGCGTAAATTTGGTCTCGATCGTACCACGTTCGAACCGAGTACGAGCGTGTGTTAAGGCGTATAGTTGTTTGAACCATCTGACCGAAATTATGTGAATGCAACTCTCGCACTCGTCTAGGCCGCAGTACGCAAATCTGTGCATTTATTTGCGGCCAGCAGCGCACGGAAAGCGCTTTAAATCCATTTTCTCTGCGAGATATTGATTGATTTACATATGCAATGTTCACTTTGAAGAATATTTAACCACCAATTTTTATGTGTAAAAATGTTTCTAAAGCGCTAAGCCGTTTCGAAGGAGTAGGGAAAAGTTGCGAAATCGCTAAATATTTTTTTTTGGCAAAAGTATTAATTGCACGAATCTATAATAAACATAAATTTTTTTCAAACCAATTGACCTAGCCGTTATGGAGGAGTAGGCCTCAGAAAATCACTGTTTTATGGCACTTTTCGGGCGCTTGGCCCTTAATGCTAATTATGCTATTATTAAAATTAAATTACTTATGATGTATCGAAATAATGCATGTACATCCGTACGAAATAGTACAGTGAATGCACTCAGAACTTCAGAAGCTGTAGTAAATGGAATCTAGTAGTAATTTACACGTGTCGGATTTGTAGGAGCAACCTCTATTTGATTTATAAGCACCTAGTTCACCATTATCAAGTGGCGCATAGCATGTCTTCGTTGAGAGTGATAATTAAACTAGCTCTGTTAATTACGCAGAGTTTAATTAGTTAAATTAATACGATGCCTTTTGTTGTTTTGGTTTGTTTCTAGTTGTTGATTATAATTTACTGCGATTTATTTGAATGAAAGCTTGGAAGATATTTCTATATATTTCTTTGAACTTTAATGTATTTGGGTTATTGCAGGTCAAAAAATATTCTCATTTGTTCTCACTTTTAAAGTTGCTGTAACTTCGAGAGTAGGTAATATTATTATTTTTTGTAAAATGAGAACTATTTTTTAGTCATCTAGTGCATTGATAGTTTAAACCTAGACCTAGCTTGCCTATGGCTAGTTTTCCATGGAAAATAACTTTTTTTATTAGGGCATTAAACCTCGCTTGGAAGAAAAAAACACGCAATAGACGCGATAGTACCAAACTGTATTTTATTCTTTTTAAATTTATATTTTTTTATTTTTTTATCCGTTCACTCCAAATAAGGTTCAGTTGAAAACCAGCGTCAGACAACTACCCGTAGTAGTCTGGCATTTCGCTGAACTGGACCTTTTTTGGCGCAAACATATGACACACAATGTTACTTTTTATTTATTTATTTTTTGTTTGGTGTTTGTCTAAAGTTTTTGTTGTATACAATGTTTTTTTTTGCGCCAAAATAAATACTTTTTCTTCTTCTTCTATTCCACTTAGAGCAAAATCCGATATTCAGCGATTTCCCATCCCAAAAGTAACCTTGGCAGGCATCGGCTTTGCAGGCCTCTTCAATTTGATATACTCGTAGTTTTGAGGCGTGCGAGGGCTTTTTCTTTGTCGGACGGCGAGATACCCATTGTTCACCGTCCACAAGCTCGCACCAACGGTGACCGAGAGAAACTCTGCAACTTCCAACGCAAAGGCCAGTTTCCAGTGCCTGAGTGAGGATTGAATTTAGAATACAATTTTAAGGCTAGCACTAAGAAGACTCTAAATTCAAATTCTAAATAAATCATTTGAATTAGGAATCAGCTAAACAGTTCTGAGATTTATTTTATGATTATGTTTGTAAATTACCAAAACAAATTCAAATTCATAACTGTCATTCCATTCCGTATTCGGTCGACGAACCAAAGACCAAATCAAACTCGAAGTCCCGAAACAACAAAAACCACTCAAATCCGTAAAAAGAAAAGCTTTAATAAATAATAATAATAATAAAGCAAACGTTGTCCAAACCGATCACATTGATCAGTTCAATATCCAATTACACAGGAGAGTAGAATCGTACCTATCCGCGTAATGTCGCACGGAAATTACCGATGATGCCCGAATACTGCCGAAACGTTTTATGACTCGTTGAGTATGTACGTCCTGTGGTTTTCTTCGGATAACATATTTTATTATTGTCATTTATCATTCTCTAACTGATGAGGACCACGCATTTCTTTTTTTAAGAGTGGGTATCATCCAATGACGTCACCCGCTCCGGACGGCGAGCTACCCATTGATTGTCGTTCGCAAGCCCGCGCCTACCGTGGCTGGTAGTCGGCTGGGGTCGGGGACGCAACGGCTGGGGCGTGATTTGTTCCCTCGCTTGTGCGGTCGTCTCCTTTGCTAGCATTACTATTTCGCAAAAAGAAGGCGACCAAAAGGAGGGGTCTGCAATTCCTCCTCGCTTCGGACCATAGCCTGAACCAGTTCCTGGCGCGAGAGGCCACTGCCTCTAATTGCCTCCACGACGATTCGGCGGTGCTCCGTTCGAGGGGGGTACACCTCCACCGTATGCTCCACCGCGTCCTCTGGGCGGTTCGGTTGAATGGTGACACCCAAGCGTTTCTTCCGCCTGAATCCGGTACAGGAACCTCCCGAACTTACTATGTCTGGTAAGGATCTGCGTCATGTGGAAGGTAAGGACGCCGTGATGCCTCTCCAACCACTCCTCAAAGAGGAAACTTACCGCCATGATTATGGCGTGCCCAATCCTGCCAATCATATTCAATCATTTTAGCGCTCTAGCGTGCATTCTTTCTATCCGGGCCGCTTAGAAATTATGGAAGGTTGAAAGGTGTCTTGACCACTCATCAAGCCAAAATTGTAAAGTAAACAAAGATGAAAATGATATCTTTCAGTAACTATAAAGTAGCTGGAAAGTATCGTCAGATTTTAGATCTCTTCTGTGAGCTTCACAAATAAAAATCTCAGCTTTGGCTGTCCTTTTAACAAAAAGTTGAGGCGCCAGATGTATGTAGGTCAAAGAAAAAAGGACTTTTAACTTCAACTTGTCGTTAACTTATTCCGCAGTCCCTAAATATTTTACATCTATTTATATATTTATCTCAGAACCTTTGGAAATTGTGCGAGAGGCTGAAACCGAATCGTACAGGCATTTAGAAATTTTTTATGGAACGTGGTATAATTTTTAAGTATAACTACTAACAAAAATCTGGATCTGGACAAATTATTATTATTATTAGCCGTAGAGCTGGCGAAGGCATCGAACGATTTCCCATTTAGAAAAAAAGGCCAAACCAGAAAGGTAAAGAAAATACAATGATATCTAGAGGGGTTTGAATAATAAAAAAATAATAATATTCCACCACTAGCACACAACGCCGTCTAGTCCCAAGCTAAGTAGAGCTTACTAGCGTACTTAGTGTACTAGACAACTGATATACATACTGTATTTCTAAATACAAACCTATATACTATAGGTAGATAGATTACACCCAGGCTCATCACACAAACATTTGTCCTGGCTGGGAATCGATATTCAACTAATAGTACTGTCATTACCATTTTATTATTTATTACGTTTATACTGGGTCTTTTCCCTACGGTTTCCCCAGGGTATTTATTGGTCATTATACGGCTGAGCTATCTTTTACTCATTATGAATCCCTAGAGTAAGTGATTAGTATTAAAATCGATATATTCAATCAGAACGATTTTGTGTCCTAAGAGATGAGCGATTAAGGTGAATGTGGAAGTTGGCCGAAGCTGAGGGACGTTGCTATGGCATTTGTAATCATAACGTAATTTATTATCGTAGGTTTAAAAATAAAAATTTACTTGTTATGTAAACCCTTTCGCAGGTATGCGGAATAGAGAGAAATGTGAGAACTATGTTGGTTGCTTTTTAGTAATTTTTATGTCTGTTAATTTGAGTATTTTCTGCGGCCTTCCCAGTTGTCCTTTTCTTGGTATTGTTCGTCAAGTCATTGAGCTTCTTAGCAGTTCTGCGCTACCGCCACCGGGGTTCTGATCCCGATTTACGGCCACCATAGGCGCGAGCTTGCGGACAGTGAGCAATGGGTAGCTCGCTGTCCGGCTGTCCGGTAACTGTCCGGACCAAGCCCAAGTCGTCAACGGCGCGCACTGTTTCCGCGCGCCTCAAGGAGTTGTCAGCAACAGCAGGGACCCAGCCGGGTCGAAGCCTACAGGGCCAGGGTTATCCGAAAGGGAGCTCGAGCGCCGGTATGAAGGCTAGAACGAACGAGGTGGGTCTTTTAGTCAGTAAGAGTTTTTGAGCTTTGCGAATACTGAAAAATACTTGCACTGACTGGACAGGTCCACTCAAATCTGTAAGTTCTTTCTTCAAAAGACCATCTCAGACATATCAGCATGGTTCTCATGTGATTTCGATCATTACATAATTATTATTTACTGTATAGAATTTAAAAGAGACTGACCCCTGAGTTTGTTTCGGTGTTTCTTCTCAGGGTAGTCAGCCAGGAAACACCGGCCTCATCTAGCTTAAACTGACGAATTAAAAAACCCGTGTGTTTTTTGAAACCTGTTTTCAAAATAAATATAATTTATCATTTGAGAGTAAAGTCCTACGTTGAAAACGGAGGATCCTCCGGCCAGACGTGTGTTATGTCTGGTGGGCAACTACCCGTTAGTTAATTTTGGGCTGTCGAATATTTCTAATCGCGCGGAGATTTTTTACTGCGCGATGCAGGATTTGGTATTTTTGTAGTTTTTATATGGCGCAATAGATATCGCTGCACACTGTTCAATAGTCTTCAAGATTTCGGCACAATTTAATATCGGAATAAGTAATGGTTGCATTATATATCGTACCATTATTGCAAAAACCAATTATCTGCATTTTTGTATTATTATATTCGATCAATTCTGTTGGTTATTTACTTTTTGCCGAAGCTATCTTTGTAAAGTGCCATAGCCATAAGTGCCACTTTTACTTGCAAATTCATCTTGATGATACGAATCGATAACTATATTTAATTTAATTTTGGTAAAAAATTTAGATATTTGGGTTTTGCAATAAGGGTACGTTATGTATAAAAGACGAAAAAGTCTGACATCATCATCAGCCTTTTTAATGTTCCCACTGCTGGGACTCAGGCTTCCTCTCTAGGAGAGGGAATGGGCCGTAATCCACCACGCATGCCCAGTGCGAGTTGGTGAATGTCACGTCTTCGAATTTTTGTTTTTCGGACACGCTGGTTTCTTCACGATGTTGTTATTCACGGTTTTAAGAGCAGTGGTGATGAAATAAATTACACAAAATAATGCGCTTGGCCGGGTTCGAACCCGCGGCCTACCCTACAACTCGTAAGTCGGGGTCATTACCACTGAACCACCACTGCTCTCACTCAGACAAACTCTGACACTCACAAAGTCTGTCATATGCACAAAAAAACTACTGGTATTAGAAGCGTCAAATTCTGCACAAGGATTACTTTTATGACGTAGGCGAGCACTTGGGTAGAGAAAGAATTTTCCAAAATTCACCCCCTAAAGTGATGAAGGGGAGGGGGGGCAAAGTTTGTATGGATAAATTTACTTACACAGAAGCTAGTGATATACTAAGTAGAGACAGGTTTCTACTCAAGAATTTCTTTGTCTATAATGTCTACCAAAATCGGAGGCCAGGCCGGAGCCTACTGGAGCCATGAGTTGATTTCTGAAAGGGAAACCCGAGATTCTGAAACGCAAGGCAAAGAAGAAAAACAGGTGTGGTTTTAGTCAGTAAAAGTCTGTCACTCCGCCTTAGAGCGTGAGAAGTTATTGAATGATTTCCCATCTGAAAAAAAGACATGTAAGTAATGTTCAAATCATTTAAAAACCATGCAGGTTTTTGTGTAAAGAAACACGCAGATTTGAGTGGACCGCTGTCCATGTCCAGTTCATGCTAACATTTGTATGAAAGAACAGACAAAAATCATTCAATTTTATATCAGTAGATAATAAACCATCATCGATTTTTTACCGTAGAGAGCACGTACACAATATAGATAGGTACAGAAGTCAATCTACATACAAAGCGCGCTCGAGCAACGCACACATAGACACAGCTCACAGATACGATATCTCGGCCCAATTCAGTACAATGCGAGCGCGAGTGCTATCTGTTTGAGACACGCGTCTGTGAGCTTTTTGTGGAAAATTGGTTCAACAAAAAACCTTATTCTTACTGCACGGTTGTTTAAATTCAACATTAAACAGTGAATTGACGTTTTTTACGCTACCAGTCGTTTCAGAGAGGTAAGTAGATAATTATTTGCTTGTATTTTGATGGTTGTTTTTAAGGCTTATAGCCCCTTGAACCATCTGACCGAAATTATGTGGACGCAACTCTCGCACTCGCCTAGGCAGCAGTACGCAAATCTGTGCATTTATTTAACAGCGCCCGGAAAGCGCATTAAATCCATTTTCTTTGTGAAATATTGATTGATTTACATATGCAATGTTCACTTTGAAGAATATTTAACCACCAATTTTTATGTGTAAAAATGTTTCTAAAGATCCAAGCCGTTTCGAAGGAGTAGGGAAAAGTTGCGAAATTGCTAAATATTCTTTTTAGACAAAAGTATTAATGTTGTTCATAAAAATATTTTTTTTTTTTCAAACCTATTATCCTGGCCGTTACCGAGGAGTAGGCGTCAGAAAGTCATTGTTTTATGGCACTTTTCAGGCGCTTGGGTCTTAACGTAACGCAGAACCGGCCTCGCGCCGAGAAAGAGAAGATGATTTTTTGGCCATGTAATATTTTTACAATTCAGATTAGGAAGACATTTATTACCGCGTCCCTGGACAGTTCGGCGCTACGCGCTGACACTAGCGCGATCGCCGAGCGTAGGTACGAAAAGTGCAGTACATACATGAGATTGACTTCTGTACTTATCTATTTTGTGGCACATAGCTATATATGCTCATAAAACAAATAGTCCGTGATATTTAATGGAGGTCGAGTTTATTCTGGATCCCTGATGGATTGCCCTGATCTATGTGTGTGTATCTAGGTATTATTGTAATAAAAGTTATCTGGTATTTGGAATTTGGATAGAAGTTTTGGCAAAATGTTTGTTATATTGATTGTGTGTTTGTTTTTCATTCAATAATGTTTTAATTTCTTTATTCTATTTGTAATACTTATCTATTTTTATTTAGGTCTTTTTTATTGGAAACGCCAGAGTCTTATCGTTGCGGACAGTGAGCAATGGGTAGTTCACTGTCCGGCCGTCCGGTAACTGTCCGGACCAAGCCCAAGTCGTCGACGGCGCGCACTGTTCCCGCGCGCCTCAAGGAGCTGTCAGCAACAGCAGGGACCCAGCCGGGTCGAAGCCTACTGGGGCCATGGTTATCCGAAAGGGCGCTCGAGCCCCGGTATGAAGGCTAGAAGGAACGGGGTGGATTTTTTAGTCAGTAAGAGTCTGACACTATCTCCCGCTCCGCCCAAGGGCGGGGGATGTCAATGCATGATTTTTCCCACTATAAGAAAAAAAAAAACTTACCTTTGTGTGGAGGAGTGTGCTGCTTTGACGGAACACTACCGTGCCTCGAGTGTCGTGCCAGGTCCTGATTCAGGTCATGGCTCGTAGGGAAAAAATGAATATACATCCTCACGCCCCAGCTGCCGCGTCGTTACACGCCCCCGGTGTCGTGAGTAGCTGAGCCACAAAATAGATAGGTACTGAACATACAAAGCGCGTTTGAGCAACGCACACATAGACACCGCTCACGGACACGATGTCTCGGAGCGCCTTGCCCCACTCGTCGAACAGTTCCGGCTCAAACGCTCATTAGTGTGCGTCCACCGAGCGTAGGTATAAAAAGTGAAGTACATACATGAGATTGTCTTCTTTACCTAGCTATTTTATGGCTGAGCGGACTCCGGCCACAATAGGCGCGGGTTTGCGGGGACGAGCAATGGGTAGGTCACCGTCCAGCTAAGGAACAAGCCCAATCAAACCCTGTCAACAAAATAGTAACGACCCAGCAAGGCTGATACCCTATGGGGGCTATGGGGAATTTCTGGAAAGGAAACCCGTGATCCTAAAAGCAAAGGGCTACGGAATAAAAATTGCTGAGAATTAGCCAGTAAAAGTCTGAGAAACCGTCTCGGTCTATCCTAGAACAGGAGAAGCTTTTAGACAATTATTATTTCCAACTTCTCAAAAAAGACCGTGTGTATACAATAACATGGATTACTTTGATGACGAATCCGAAAAATACAAACAAAAATAATGTTCCCTTTACAAACTCTTTCAATTTTCAAAAGAAAATTCGCAACACATTACAAATGTCGCCAAGTACTTGATATAATACATCCCTGAACATGTTTATAAAAGAAAGTCGTGTTAAGTTCGAGTCACAAGGTTTTTGTTGAGCGGAACATGTTTCAACATGTTTCGACAAAATGGAAACTTTGTGAGCTTCACAAAATGAAACTCGCCGGCGCCTCCTGATGAATTTGGGCTTGTCAACATCTGAGGCCCTAGATGACCCAAAATTTCTTTATCCAACTAACATTATGAAAAGTGTGGGTTTTTTTACTCAATAATAATATTAATAATATACCACAACTACCACACAACGCCGTTTAATCTCAAGTTATGAGTACTAGACAATTGATAAACATACTTATATATTTCTAAATACATACATATTATAGATAAATTACACCCAGACACATAACAAATGATCGTGCTCATCACACAAACATTTGTCCTGGGTGGGAATCGAACCCTCGACCTCCGGCATAGCAGTCAGGACCACTAACCACTAGACCAACAGGCCTGTCAAAACGGGTTAGTCTGGATGTTCGTAATTACCGTAATTGACCACCGAATACCCTGAGCAGTGGTGACCGATTGGTAATGGCCCCGACTTACGAGTTGTAGGTCGAGTTTTATCATTCTCTTATTTTAGAAGTTAGAGGGGGGGGGACACTTTTTACCACTTTGGAAGTGTCTCTCGCGCAAACTATTCAGTTTAGAAAAAAAATGATATTAGAAACCTCAGTATCATTTTTGAAGACCTATCTATAGATACCCCACACGCATGGGTTTGATGAAAAAAAAGTTTTTGAGTTTCAGTTCTAAGTATGGGGACCCCCAAAATTTATTACTTTTTTTCTATTTTTGTGTGAAAATCTTAATGCTGTTCACAGAATACATCTACTTACAAAGTTTCAACAGTATAGCTCTTATAGTTTCGGAAAAAAGTGGCTGTGACATACGGACGGACAGACAGACAGACAGACATGACGAATCTATAAGGGTTCCGTTTTTTAGCCATTTGGCTACGGAACCCTAAAAATGGAACACATGTGACATTCACCAACCCGCACTGGGCAAGCGTCGTGGAGGCTTGAGTCCCAGCAGTGGGAACATTAAGAAGACTGATGAGAATGATAAGAACGGTTTCTAAAATAGATGAGAGAATACATTTAACTATTCTAGGAGCTAAGTATCAAAATATTACAAAGCATCTGAACTAAAGAAAATAAAGAAGAGTAAAACTTAGGTATTTTTAGTATTATAAAAGTTAATAAAACTCTTGTTACAAAGATGTTAAATAAAACATAGTATCTTAACAATTAAGGCCAACATAACTTTGAAAAGTCCCAGAAAATTTTAAAAATTCTGACTTTAATACAAAAAAAGATCCTTAACTAAAGATATATGAAAATTTAAAGCTCTATCTTATAAAGAGACTACAACAAACTTGTCTAATATAAAAGCAATTTCTCACTAAAGAACAAAAAAGATATCTTTTTCGGCGAAATAATATTAAAAATCCCCTCCAACTAATTCGTAGTAAGTATGCGCAAACACACGGAAGAATAATGTACCCGTCATAAAATCGCCCATCGGGATTCCGATACCGATTTCCGGCTACCGTAGGCACGAGCTTACGGACGACGAGCAATGGGTAGCTAGTCTTACCGTCTGGTAACTGTCCGGACCGATCCTAAGTCGTCGAAGGCGCGCACTGTTCCCGCGCGCCTCAAGGAGTTGTCAGCTGACTCTCAAACGGTAGAAGTCATTTGATGGACACAATGATTCGCATTTTTTTTAAACATATCATGTAAACTAATTTAATAGCCGATTTCTGTAGATTTTTTTATTTCTGTGGGTTCTTCAAATTTTTCTCTACTTACCTTAATGTAAACAGCAATGAAAATTTTAAATAATAAATAAACGTATTTTCTTTCTTTCTTTTCTTTCTTTCAAAATCAATGTTATAGAATTTGATATCAATATTAAGCGTTCGAATACCGTAATTGGAGACACAATCGAAAGACAATGAGAGCGCAAACGCCAGCTTTCGCTTGGGGTTTAATGAATTAAGGCATAGAGTCCCTTGAACTATCTGGCTGAAATTATGTAAACGCAACTCTCGTATCCGCCTAGGCGGCAGTACGCAAATCTGTGCATTTATTTGCGGCCAGCAGAACCGAGAAAGCGCGCAGCTGACCTTTAAATCCATTTTCTTTGTGAAATATTGATTGATTTACATATGCTATGTTCACTTTGAAGAATATTTAACCACCAATTTTTATGTGTAAAAATGTTTCTAAAGATCCAAGCCGTGTCAAAGGAGTAGGGATGTTATTAGTATGGATGTTGCGAAAAGTTGCAAAATGAAACAAACCACACAAACGAACAAAAGTATTAATAGCACGAAAAAATCAAATGTTGATAATGTTGTTCATGAATCTATAATAAACATATATTTTCAAACCTATTAACCTGGCCGTTACCGAGGAGTAGGCTTCAGAAAGTCACTGTTTTATGGCACTTTTCGGGCGTTTGGGCCTTAAACTAAAAAAATAAAAAAGATAGATCTGCAAATTGAACAAAAATCCATTTTTTTTCATATTATGTACCCGTATAACACCAAGATCCGCGTCCCAAAATTTCACAGATCCATCGTAATTTCGTGTAAAACAACCCGACTGTCATCAAACTCTGGTTAGGACGAGGACAGGTGGAATTACAGGCATTTACAGACCCACAACTTTGTGGCTTTCCACCAATAGCGAGCCAGCGATCATACGGAACGATTATGAGAATTACGTTCTGTGTTAGCGCTTTTTAAGTAGTTTGTGAAATGTTTATAACTTGCTCGTCCATTGTCATCCTTCTACCACAATCCCGATTTATTTAAAGTTTTTACTTCTTTCTGTATAACATTATTTTTACTATTGTGAAATATGAATTTACACCGCTAAATTTTAATCGTTTTAATCCCGTGGAGGGTCGATCCGGTACATGAAACATAACATATCGATTTGTAAAGATAAAATTAAAAAATAATGTATTTCTTTTTAAACGCGTATTAATTTACGCATGTGCGAAATTAATTTCTTTAAGAAAACGTTAGCTGAGCAATTTCAATGACCTGTAGTTAATAGTCGGCGTTGCGTACAAACTACGTACAGGTTATTGAACTAGCTCAGCTGATATTTTCTTAAAGAAATCAATTTCGTACACGCGTCCACTGTCGCTTGACCACTGTCTCACCTGATGAAAAGTGACGATGTGGTCGACGGTGGAACACGCTTTCTCAGAAGTAACCTACCCCCTAGCCAAGTTACAACCGTTTCGCTTGCGTCAAACGCTTCAAACCCGAAGTCTTTTGCTCTGACTACGTGATTGAATGTTAAGATGACGTCATTCCCGTACATTTGAAGCTTTCTACTAGCGTTAACTATTGCAGATTAGCAACTTGGCTAGGGGTACTGTACACTATTAACGTAAAGAAGAATCCCAGGTTGAATCTATCGGGAAACACAGACTTCGGCAGGGAATTTCACTCGTTAGCTGTACATACAATGAATAAGTTCCTAATTTTTTTTCTCAATGACTATTGAGAAAACGTACTTCTCGTTGACATTAGAATCTTGAAAGGCAAGAAACAGTTTCACAGCACAAGTATAGGAAAAAATCTGAAAACTGTAAAATCACCACAATATTTTGCGTGTAATTTTACTTGCCTTGATTCAGGAATCAAACTAAGTACTATAACGCAGCTCAGCTCGTCGGTAGGCACGTATTGGGATACTCCTGAAATGAAACTCTTCGGGCGGCGCACTCTTATATTTTTCTAACTTATTTTACGAATACATGTTATTCTTATAAAAATCTCTTCAGCACTGAAAAAACAACAGACATTCTTTTTTTCTACTAACTTTCAAAACTATTCTAGAACAGCATAATCCTCCGAATTATATTTTACAAGCCAGTTCGTTGGTTATATAAAAAAAGCAACTCATGCGATCTCCTTTCGATATCACAGTACTTACATAGTTAAGATTATACAGAGCACGAGTTTAACGCACACTTGACTGGTTTTGCGCTCAAAAACCCAGTATGCCAAATCAATAAATCAACGTAAAAAGTGCAATATTTACCTCAATCATATTTTTCAGAAACCAAAACAAAGCAAAAAAGTCCGGCTCCATCAATCCGATTTGGAATAAAATTCCAGTAATTTTCAATATCATTCGTTTGTTAGATTTTCGGTGAAAATAGAACGAACATGGGGAGCTCGAAAATTCGAGATTCGAATTTACATGGCTGCAACAATGTATCATTTTGAAATCCGTGTTAGTTTCGGCTAACAAATAGTTCAAGATTTTGGCCAGCAGCCGCAACCCCGCAACCCCGGGCCGGTGTACCGAAACATTAGTCAGGAAACCAGGGCTCCTATGCATTGTTCCTTGATGTAACAACGCTATTCTGTGCTGCACAATAAATCTACGTTTCTGTTTTGATTTTATACTAGTTTAAACAGTTGTGGAGTAATAACAATAATCTATACATATAATAAAATCGTAGGAAAGTCAAAACCGTACATTGAATATTTTTTAAAAAGAATACTTGGGGCGTGATCTACAATCGATACCGAAGCCAAAAATATAATTTTTAGAATTTTTGTCTGTTTGTCTGTATGTATGTCCGGGATAAACTCAAAAAGTACTGCATGGATTTACTTCAAATTTTGCATGAATATTACTAAGAGGTCGGGTCAACACATAGGCTACATATTATCACGCTATCACCTACGGGGGAGGAGCTGTGAATCTTTATTTTTCTCACGCATTCTGTGACTGCGTGTAATCTAACGACGCATATATAAATGTTGTTTTTGAGTAAGTCATGCTATTATCTAGCTTTACACTATAAAAACTACGCCATTAAAGTAACTTGGGCAGAGAAACATAGTTTAATGAATGTTAGTAGTATAAACACAATTTTAAAGCAGCGCCATCTATGAGATTTCATCAAAATCAAATCAAGTATAAGTTAACAGTTTTTGGAAATTAATCAT
Organism: Mythimna albipuncta; assembly: GCA_929112965.1. Lineage (NCBI taxonomy): Eukaryota > Metazoa > Arthropoda > Insecta > Lepidoptera > Noctuidae > Mythimna > Mythimna albipuncta. The sequence continues at coordinate 20,320,755 of OV815969.1, forward strand.
TTAAATTTTATCATGTTGGCGAGGTTAGTAGTTAGTTATTCTTAAAATTCATAGATGGTAATGTGCATTTTCTTCATATTATAGTTCGTTTTGACAAATTCAAGTTCCAACAAAACCCTCAAAATCTTGAGCAGAGTTGAGGAAGACAATTTAAAAAAAATGCGGTGTTAGGTATTACATGGTGGCATTTCTCAGACTCTGTGAAGTCGACCAGTTTGCGAAATCCCTTACGTATGACGAGGTGCCTTCATATTACACGTACGACAAGCAAAGGGGTCTATTCAACCAACATCGACGAGGAGGTGCTGTGGAAGGTTTTCCGGGAATTTTCAAGGACACCGCATTGGGTAGGGTTTATACCGTGCACTCGAATAGTGGCGAATGCTATTTCCTGCGGTTGTTACATCACACTGTCCCAGGCTCAACGTCTTCCGCTTTTCTGAGGACATTTGATGGCGTGGAGTATCCCACTTACCGCGCAGCCTTTTGCCTAATTAGGATGACACCCTCGTGGAGGCAAGCGTCAGTGACAGTCCCAGCCACATGCGTCATCTACTTGCCGTCATCTTTGTGTTTTGTGGAGTCGCGAACCCGGTAGCTTTGTGAGAGAAGTAACGCCATCTTCTGTCTGAAGATTTTCTACGAGCTTTGAGGCATGCTACTAGAGACGAAGTAACTGATGAACGCGTGCTGAACACCTGTCTCAGTTCACTTCAAGATGTGGTCATTACTATCGGCGGCAATCCACTGATCGAATATGGGTTACCAGCTCTCCAATCATCACCACATCAAGACCGTGGAAATCGGGAGTATAACGCTGAAACAAATTACGATCCGGGCGAAATAACCACCATACGAAATTACCATGTCGCTTTGTTCTCTTGAGAGCAAAAACAAATTTATGACACCGTCCTTGAAAGCGTTGGGCAAAACCAGGGTAAAATGTTTTTCTTGGATGCTCCTGGTGGAACAGGAAAAACATTTGTTACCACTGGCATACTTGCAGAGGTCAGGCGGCAAGGCAAAATTGCTATTGCGGTAGCGTCGTCAGGAATCGCTGCCACACTGCTTCCGGAAGGCAAGACAGCACATGTTATGTTAAAAATTGCCATCGATTTAAAGAGCGCTGCCTGTTTGTGGTTTGTCACGTAACAGCGATAAGGGACACGTGCTCAAGGACTGCTCTCTGATGATGAGTGCACGATGGCCAATAGGAAGGCAATTGAGGTCGTGGACAGAACCCTGCAGGACATCCGCAGGAACTAACATTTGATGGATGGTGTCACAGTTCTGTTCAGTGGCGATTTCCGGCAAACACTTCCCGAGGTGACGCGGGGATCGAGGGCTGACGAGATGAATGCTTCGTCGAAACGATCTTCGTTGTGGTCACGAGTTCGTACACTGCGCTTGACCATTAATATGAGAGCTCGGCTCGGCGGCAATGCACGTGCTCAAGAATTCTCCGATGTCCTTCTAAGTCTTGACGAAGGCACTCTACCAGAAGAGAGAGGTGGATAGGTGGTACTTCCAGACTCTCTCGGTAGAGTGGTATTCAGCTTAGAAAAACTCATTCACTGTGTGTACGGGGACATCAGTCGTATCCCGCACCAACAGAATTCTTGGGTGTGTGAGTGGGCCATTTTGACGCCCAAAAATGATCAGGCTGCAGCAATTAACGAATGCATTCTCTCGGAAATTGAGAAGAATGAAGTAGTCTACACCTCGATAAACACTGTTATCGAGCAAGATGATGCCACACGTTATTCCGTGGAATTTCTGAACTCCCTGTCAGCAAGAGGACTTCCGGCGCATACCATCAAGCTGAAGGTCGGTGTCCCGATTATGCTTCGAAGTTGTGACGGGACCCGCCTCAAAGTCATCTCGCTCCACACAGACACACCATTGAGGCGGAAATTCTTACGGGTTGTGGCGTCAGCGAGGCAGTATTTATACCACGCATTCCCCTCATACCCCATAACTTCCCGTTCCAGTTCAAGCGCGTACAGTTCCCCGTGTGTGTTTGCGTCGCGATGACCATCAATAAGTCGCAGGGGCAGACACTGTGGGCAGCGGGTGTCAACCTCAGGACGAGTTGCTTCATACACGGGCAACTGTACGTCACTCGCTCCCGCTCCACCAGACCTGACTCTCTTTACATTTTGGCTTCTGGCAGTATCCGTACCAACGTAGTTTATAGGGAAGTCTTGTAAGGTATGATACCTGTATACGTATTTTTACTCTTTTGTGTCCTGGAATGTATTCCTGCATTATTTTCTCTATAGTCACTTCTTATGACTGAACTCAGCAGGATTCCCATATAACTCTCTTCACTAGCTTCGTTTGCGAGAAAAACTTATATTATAATGCTATTTTAAAAGTTGTTTATTTATAATGCTATAGCGACACTGGCACCTTAGGTATTTTTAGTGCCATAGAGGCTTCACGCAGACGACGTCGCGGGCAGCAGCTAGTATAATAATAATAATATTCCACAACTATCACACAGCGCCGTCTAGTCCCAAGCTAAGCAGAGCTTGTGTTATGGGTACTAGACAACTGATAAACATACTTATATATTTCTAAATACATACATATTAATATAATAATAATAATATTCCACAACTATCACACAGCGCCGTCTAGTCCCAAGCTAAGCAGAGCTTGTGTTACGAGTACTAGACAACTGATAAACATACTTATATATTTCTAAATACATACATATTATAGATAAATTACACACAGACACAGAACAAATGATCGTGCTCATCACATTTGTCCTGGGTGGCCGGCATAGCAGTCAGGGTCACTAACCACTAGACCAACAGGCCTGATGAATCAGTGTTGCAGCAGTGTTGATGAATCTTGGAAAAGCTGCATGGGCAGCGTTCATTATCATGAGCGAGCAACTGAATTACATGGAGCGAGGTGAAGCGTGAAGCTCAGGATCGTTCGCGGTGGAGGATTACTGTAGACGTCCTCTGCCCCATCTATGGAACATAGTATATTCAAGTTCATTATCATCATTTCAGTCGAAAGACGTCCACTGTTGGACATAGGCCTCCCCCAAGTGACGCCAGAACGACCGATCATCAACATCGCATCGACATCGCATTCCCGCGACTCTTACCAGGTCATCAGTACCTACAACTTGTGAGAGGCCTTCCAACGTTGCGCTTTCCGATTCGCGGTTGCAACTCTAGAAACTTAGGAGCAGCGTTAGAATAGAATAAACTTTATTGTACATCAAAATCTCAGCAAACTAATATTATAAAGGCGAAAGTTTGTTTGTGTGTCTATATGTTTGTTACTACTTTATGCTCAAACAGCTAAATGGGCTTGGATGAAATTTGATGTACGGGGAGACCATGTTCTGAATAGCACATTGAATAGATTTTTCACACCCACCTGCTTGATAAAATGCCCTTTTATTAACCGAATTAAAAAAAGAAGAAAGTTATATGTTCGGCTGTATGTATTTTTTTTATCGTGCAACCCATACCTAAAGCAAGTCATTCTATCCCTACGGATCTAATATAGTATGCGCCTTCCCTAAGGAATGACATGAATTTGAATTTGGAACATAAAAACCATTTGAAAAAATTAGCAATCTTTGTTTCGTTCGGAATCCTACGAACCTACAGCTCGCGACTTGACACTGCTTTATCCCGTTCCGTTCAGGATACTATTGCGGCTGGGCACCAGGGATGAGCATTGCTTGCGTATGATTGTGTAATAATGTACCTACTTAAAAACCCAAAACTGTAAAGAAAATATATTTACAGAAACCTTGATTCAAAACAACGAAAATATTTTCCAACAATTTTTGAGATAAAAAAAAAAACATATTTCAACAAGTTTTGTGAAATTTCGAGTGAGCGACAGCAGTCATCGAATGGCAACAAAGCGTTCAGGGTTTATTTCTCTTTTTTGCATTGTTTTTTTTTTATGAAATATTGCGATGAAACCACTACAAGGTTTTAAACCATGTCAAACGATGACGAGCAACGGATCTGGCCCCCAAGTCTACATTACAATAGTGTCAGAATGGTCTATCATAGATTTTTGATAATTGTTGATTTTGAGTAAGTTTGGTAATCTACTAATATAATGACGTCATTATGACTTTCCAATGATCAACCACTGACACTCCATTGAAAGAAGTTGGACAGAATGGTAATCTCGTCCATATGTATAAATTAATGTCTCACGTATGCGGTAATTTGCAAAAATTATGTCTGTTCCTTTGATCAGTGACCTACCATTTGAACGTCATTGTGCAGTCATTGCTTTTAATAAGCTCGATATTGTCATTTTACCGCAACTCTATTACGAGACCTTTGACCGATCAATGATCGATCAATATGAATTTAGCAGATTAGGAACTTTTAGCAAAATGACAATGGGCTCGTGTTGGAATGACGAATTTATAAAAATAGCAGACTTTGGCCCCTGAAAGCTAGCTCTTTAGCCACGAAAAACGGTTTACGGGTTTTGTATGTCACGTCCAAGGAACAGTTGAGTATTTCAAGTCTTAAATAAATACTAAACTGATACTTATTTTTAAGTGTGAAATAATCAATGATGATGGTGCAGTTTTTATATTTTGTTTGAAATGAGCAGCGCCTACCCTTTATGCTATATTATCTGTATTTGTTCTTTTTGATTCATTATGTTATGCGTACAGCTAAAGAGTGGAATCCCCTGCCAAAGTCTGTGTTTCCTGATAACTATAATCTAGCATCTTTAAGTCAGAAGTGAAAAGGTTACTTCCAGGCAAGAGTGCTCCACGGTCGGGCACATCATCGCTTACTTATCGGGTGAAATTGGGGCCAAATGCATGTATGTATGTATATGCATAATAAAAAAAAAATGTTTTTGTAGCGGCCAACCTGGGTCCGCAGTCGATTACGAGATTTCTAGCTGGCGTGAATAAAAAATGAAATAAGTAACAACGCAAAAAAAGTAAAACATAATTAAATTTTTAAGTTCATATGAATTTAGTGAAGGTATCCATATCTGAAAATACTATAGTAAAAAAAGTTTCATCAAATAAAAGAATCCTAAAACCATGGATCACACCTGGTCTATTACGGTGCATTAGAAACAGGGACGCGCTACATAAGAAAGTTAAAAAATTCCCAGGAAATGAAGTTATAAAAATTACTTACCTTCGATACAGAAACTACTGTATTCGTATTTTAAAGAAGGCTAAAAGAATTTACGATAAAGAAGAACTAGAAAAAGTTAGTACAAACCCCAAATTACTATGGGACACTATTAAACGAGTTACTAACACTACTAAAACTAAAAATACATCTGAACAATTACTTACCTTGTCATCCTCACCTATTGAATCTTGTAACTCTGTAAACTCATTCTTTGTTAACATTGGCGAGAAGCTTGCAAATAATATACACTCTAGTACTACGCAGCCTTTGACAGTTACTCAACCCACTTTTAACTTCTCGTTAACTTCATCATTCGTCCTTGAACCTATTGATCTTGACGAAATTACAACAGTTATACACTCATTGCGCTCTGATGCTGCTACTGGATGGGATGGCATATCACCCTACATCCTAAAGAGATACTCAACCCTCCTGGCACCCATACTATGCCATATTTTTAATATCTGTTTTGAGACTGCAGTCTTTCCCTCTTCTTTTAAAAAGGCAATCATTCATCCAGTCTTCAAGGGAGGTGACGGGAGCTTGCCGAATAATTACCGACCTATAGCAGTTCTAACTGCCTTATCTAAGGTACTAGAACGTCTTATTAATAAAAGACTTGTAAACTACCTAGAACATCACAAACTAATATCACCACAACAATTTGGATTTCGTAAAAATAAGTCAACCTATGACGCAGTTCAGGAATTAACTAACAATGTTGTAAAAAACCTAAATAGTAATAAAAAAGTCCTAACAATATTCCTAGACCTTGCAAAGGCGTTCGACACCGTCCCCGTTCGTTCTCTCTTACTCAAACTTGAAAAGATGGGTGTCAGGGGATTTCAACTTGATCTCTTTCAAAGCTACCTCACAAATCGCTCACAGATAGTCAGAATTCATCAGCATAGCAGCAATGAACTCCCCATCTACTGTGGCGTTCCGCAAGGAAGCATATTGGCTCCCACCTTATTTCTAATATTTATAAATGACTTATGTAATTTAGACATCCCAAATGCTAAGATGACATCATATGCGGATGACACAGCTATAACTTTCGTCGCTAATACATGGTCTGAACTCGAGAACAAGGCACAAAATGGCTTTAATGTAGCACTGACATGGCTTAATCTCCACAAACTTACACTAAACACCTCCAAAACAAAGTTTATTACCTATTCGGTCAGTTCTGCTTCTCAACCAAACCAAAGAATAGTATTAAAAGCTCACACCTGTAATTTGCAAACTCAAATGTCATGCCAATGTACACCCATAACTTCTACGGACGAAATAAAATACCTAGGTATAATCATAGATAAGAATCTTAAATTTAAATCCCATATTAATGTCCTTACTGGCAGAGTTCGTAAACTTATATATATTTTTAAAACCCTTAGAAGCATTGCTAACCCTACTATTATACGTAATGTCTATTTTACCTTATGCCTATCAATTATTACTTATTGTATTCCCTGTTGGGGTGGTGCTGCAAAAACTATCCTCAAACCACTTGAAGTAGCGCACCGGGCCATACTGAAAGTGGCTACCTTCCGTCCACTAATTTATCCAACTAATCAATTATACACAAATTGCAATGTCCTCAACGTGCGGCAACACTTTATTTTACAAACAATTTTATTGCAACACTGCATGACCCCCTATATTGAAATTACCAAACGCCGAAAAGACATGATATGCACTACGCCAAAAACTCGCTTAACGTTTACTAAAAGATTCTTTTATTATTTAGGTCCGTCCCTTTACAATGTAATAAACAATAAATGTCCAATTTATAGACTGTCCTATCATAATTGTAAAAAGACGCTCCGCGCATTTCTCCAAAATAAAACCTATGACGAAACAGAAAAATATTTAATTTAATTAAGGTATGACAAGTTTGTAACTTGTACCACACCCACTGACTCACACACGTTTACACAGCCACGCACGCTTTCACAATTGCTTGCCTACGCACATACATTCATTCACACACTCACACACACTCACAGACCCATACACGACACAACACAACCCAACACACGCACCATCACACATATATACACATACAATTGCACACTAATATCTGTTAAACATTTTGCTTGAATTTATTTATGTTGTTAAAATAAAAAATTGTAGTAATACAACTCGAGGGGATCGGCACTGTTACTTCTTAATACAGGCTATTTCATAGCCTAGCAAGGAGAACAGAACGTCACCCACTTGATTGTCAGAAATGTAAAACTACCCACTTTGTGAAAAATGTAAAATGCTCTGCAATCTGTTTTATATATGAATAAAGATTATTATTATTCCATTTATTTATTATTATTTACATAATTTTTAAATTTTTAAATATTTCTTAAAAAATAACATTAAAAAAAACATTTAAAAATATAAAAAATAGTAGCCCACCGGCATCGGGAACAGGGTCCAAGCTACCGGCGGTCAGGGCTCCTGAGAGAGGAACCTCCGGACAATACGCGCCGTATGACAATATTATTATTATTATTATTATTATTATATTTTTTTACTTCATTATAGTGTTATTAACTATATCAATTTTTTAATTAATTGTTATTCTAAAATTTCGATGCTTTGTTAGAGGCAGATAAAAATACTAAACCAAAGTTTTGTCTCTATTCACCCCTATGTCTCTATTCACCCCGTTTTACGGTACCTATAGTTTTCTCATCTTACAAAGAGAAACCTCTAACAGCTACTAATACTCTGTTGTCTTACAGCTGTGTATGACATTCGATCTTAACATCTACCGCATACTGTAATACTACTAAGACACTTCTTATGTACCCTACCATCAGTCATGCGTATGTTGTATCTTGCTTCTGATTTTAAGAGATCAATTTAATTATACTCACACAGTATGGATTATTATGATGTTGTATTATAACCGTTGGAGAAGTTTGGAGAAGGACGTGTGATTCACGAACTTAAATTAACACGTTCGCTGCGGCAGTGATTTTTCTATACTTTCCATTCCTGCGGTACAAGGTCTATTCACCTGGTAATAGAACTTCAATTGTGGTGGCAAAAGGCATATAGACCCTGTTACTTTTAAGAAACCTTAATCTATTTTTGGCTTCATGTAAAAATATATCTCTTTCCTACACTGAACTAAATTGAAGTTATGCCTTCCGCACGACAAGGAACTCTATACTTTTCTTAGCCGCACTGTAAGCGAGACGTATTACAAGATATTTAAACCTGGTATCGCAGTTAACGTGTTAACTAGGATAAATTTTACAGAGTTATAAATTAGGTACGATACTTTATAGTGTACATCTAGCTTAGTTTTACGAATAAAACGGGTGATATGAGTGTTTGAAAAAAAAGATTGGAGAAAAAAAAAACTTTAGGAAAGCGACAAGGAAACTGTTCTCAGTAATCGTAGTAACAGGAAAATGTAACCTTTCCTCGCACCCTTAAAAACACAAGCCCAGTAAAAAAAAAAACTTAACCAACAAAATTCAAATTGGCAATCTACATCTTTAGACCAGGGTAGATGCCTTCAAAAATAATAAAAAGTGAAAAATAATAATAGTAGGATGAAACCCATCACAAAAGGAGGAGAATATTATAAAAATGAAAGGAAAAATAATTTACGGGCGATCTGAGGTCGGGAAGGGGGTGGGGGTGACTTTTTAAGGGGAAAAAACGGTTTTTCTCGATTTCCGGCAAAACTAAAAGTCCTATGGAAAAAAGTCGAACGGCAAAGTTGTAGGTAATAAAAAGATCTAAAACTTTTGTATTTACACTTTTTTCACATAACCTCAAAATTTATGTGAAAAATTCAAAAAACCATGTTTTTGGTTTTTTATTTTTATCTCTTTCAAAAAACAATATTTTATCACGAAATTTGGTGAAAACTTACCTTTTTATGTCCCAAATACGCTGTAATTTATTTGATTAGAAATATTTATTTTTTCACCTTATTTTGAATAAATATCGAAAAATCACCCTAATTTTCAATCGAAAAATCACCCGTCAAAATATCTTTTTTTTCAAAAAGTTTATATGGTGTCTGTTCGTTGAAATGTCTACTTTCCGATGGTGAAAAAAAATATATATGTTACCATAGTAAATCTTCTCAGCAAATGCAAAAAACCGAAAAAAACTCGAATTCGAATTTTTTTTTCTATTATTATATTGAATGTAGAGCTATTTATTAAAATTTACACTTTAATTACTCGAAAAACGTAAAATTACATGTTACATAGATAACAAAAAAAAATGCAAATCAAAATATAGTACTATAATTAACAAACAAATAAGTTGATAAAATTAATACTTAATAAGACGTCTACAATATTTGGAGAAAGGAGTCGAATCTTCTTTAAGTTATATGCGTAGATGCCTATTTATAACTATTTTTAGATAACTTATATTTATCTGAGTGACCTACGAAAAATTTTAGCCCATCAAAAGGTATTTCATAGAGGAGTGGGGAAGTACAGTATAGTATACAACATCGTTTAAAAAAATACACGTGCACGTTGAGTTTCTTGAAGATAATTGTGACAAGTTTACTCCCATAAGATATATAAAATACACATCGTAAATATATTTTTACTAACTAACTTTTGGCCGATTTTCATATATATATTATACATTTCAAATATATTTCAGATATATTCAATTTTTTTATTTTATTTTTAGCTATGTTTTTTATGTCTTTTAGGCTAGATTTTGAATGTATCTAAAATATATTTAAAATATATGAAATATATATGAAAATAGGCCATAAGTTAGTTAGTAAAAATATATTTACGATGTGTATTTTATATATCTTATGGGAGTAACTAAGTTTGTTTGTGCAAAATAAAGGAGATTATTATTTTCTTAATCTTCTTAGTTTTTTTGTAAACTTGTCACAATTATCTTCAAGAAACTCAACGTGCACGTGTATTTTTTTAAACGATGTTGTATACTATACTGTATTTCAAATACTGGCTAGGCTAACGGTTGTTACAGCTGCTACGAAATAATATATTAGGTATGTATGTAGTAAGACCCGGACCCGCCTAGCCCCTTCCCCACTCCTCTATGAAATACCTTTTGATGGGCTAAAATTTTTCGTAGGTCACTCAGATAAATATAAGTTATCTAAAAATAGTTATAAATAGGCATCTACGCATATAACTTAAAGAAGATTCGACTCCTTTCTCCAAATATTGTAGACGTCTTATTAAGTATTAATTTTATCAACTTATTTGTTTGTTAATTATAGTACTATATTTTGATTTGCAATTTTTTTTTGTTATCTATGTAACATGTATTTTACGTTTTTCGAGTAATTAAAGTGTAAATTTTAATAAATAGCTCTACATTCAATATAATAATTGAAAAAAAATTTCGAATTCGAGTTTTTTTCGGTTTTTTGCATTTGCTGAGAAGATTTACTATGGTAACATATATGTTTTTTTTCACCATCGGAAAGTAGACATTTCAACGAACAGACACCATATAAACTTTATGAAAAAAAAAGATATTTTGACGGGTGATTTTTCGATTGAAAATTAGGGTGATTTTTCGATATTTATTCAAAATAAGGTGAAAAAATAAATATTTCTAATCAAATAAATTACAGCGTATTTGGGACATAAAAAGGTAAGTTTTCACCAAATTTCGTGAAAAAATATTGTTTTTTGAAAGAGATAAAAATAAAAAACCAAAAACATGGTTTTTTGAATTTTTCACATAAATTTTGAGGTTATGTGAAAAAAGTGTTAATACAAAAGTTTTAGATCTTTTTATTACCTACAACTTTGCCATTCGACTTTTTTCCATAGGACTTTTAGTTTTGCCGGAAATCGAGAAAAACCGTTTTTTCCCCTTAAAAAGTCACCCCCACCCCCTTCCCGACCTCAGATCGCCCGTAAATTATTTTTCCTTTCATTTTTATAATATTCTCCTCCTTTTGTGATGGGTTTCATCCTACTATTCGTTTTTTTTGTTTTAAAAATTATCGACACTGGTCTACTTGTGTGCCATAAAATATAAGAAAAACTATGTAAACGTTCGAAAACAGGGGTCGGACGCACCGCACTACCACACAATAGATAGGTACAGAAGACAATCTCATGTATGTACTTCACTTTTTATACCTATGCTCGGTGGATGCGCACTAATGAGCGTTTGAGCCGGAACTGTTCGACGAGCGGGCCGAGACGCTCCGAGATATCGTGTCCGTGAGCGGTGTCTATGTGTGCGTTGCTCGAGCGCGCTTTGTATGTAGATTGACTTCTGTACCTATCTATTTTGTGGCACTACTATTGGACGAGAAATATCGCCAGTTAGTTATCAGATTTATTGTATTTCGGCTATCATCGGGAAATATCGGGAGGAGTATAAAACAAGAATTGGCGGCCCAGACGAAAACCATAAAATTTATAGGATTCATAACAAAAGTAACAGCGCCCTGAGGTACGTTATATTTTGCGCAGTTATTTTATTACTCTCTATATATTATTATGTTCTAGATTTGTTAGTGACGGTACTTGATGATTTTATTATATGTGTGTGATTTTATATTTATGTCTGTGAGGACTCTTAACATGTCTGCAGGACATATCCTTGAGTATTTATAAGAATAAAAATAGCCTTATGTATTTATTAAACATACATACGCTATCTTTACAGGCTGAACCCAATACAGTAGTTGTTCCTAAACACAAAAATAAATAGAACAAAAAGGCATCTTACGGCTAACACTTACCTACCTAAAAATCTGAAACAACATTAAACACTATTACATTAGAACTACAAAAAAAAAAATTAACCTTATCTATAGGTAGATCAAAATTTAAAACTTAAAGCCTGTCTAAAAAGTCAAACGACTTGGGCATTTTTTATATTATATTTAATCATTTAAAAAATACTTCTATTCGATATTTTTTAAAAGGTTCTTCTATTAGTAAACAGTGATAAAGATCTCATAATCAACCTTGATTATTGAACCAGCGTTGACTATATCAGATTTCATTTTACCTTAATAATTTCCCAAGTCTCGTTTGTTTTTTTTTTCTAGACAGACTTTAACAGGCATACAGAACATTAACTAGTTCATTAAACCCCAAGCGAACGCCGGCGTTCGCGCACCTATTGTCTTTCTATTGTGTCTGTAATTTCCACGATTGAAAATTTTCCCACTCAGGCCTTCTCTCTAGGAGAGGGAATGGACCGCAAGCACCACGCGGGCCCAGTGCGGAATGGTGCCGGTTTCCTCACGATGTTTTGTGGTGGTGTTGAAATAAATAACACAAAGTAATGCACTTGCCTACGTTTGATTCGAGACAAACAACCCGACTAGCACTTAAATGGTATTTTTTACACATTCTTATAAATCAATCCGTTCATCTTGGTGCAATGTCGCTATAACCCGGGAATCTTTAAGTCAAGAGTGAAAAGTTTTCTTCTAGGTAAGCGTGTTCCATCGTCGACCGCAACGTCGCTTTCCATCAGGTGAGATGGCGGTCAAGCGCGAAACTAACATCGATAAAAAAAAATGTTATTACAATTATCAGCTTATCATTTATGATTGATACCATATACTATAGATGAGTCAGTTTTTAGGGTTCTGTACCTCAAAAGGAAAAAACGGAACACTTATAGGATTACTGTGTTGTCCGTCTGTCTGTAGGTGAGTTAAGACCCTTTATCTCGTAAACACGTGGAGGTATCCAGTTGAAATTAAAGCCATAATATTATCATTTGCAAAATCAAACTTATGAGTTAAAGAAAATAAAAAAATACGGCCGTTTATGTCACAAAAGACGAATATTTCGACACTTTCTCGGGAATCAAAATTCGTAGGTTACTTCCTATTGACCTAGAATCCTGAAATTTGGCATGAAGCAAGGTCTAGCATAAGAATAAGAAAAAATCTGAAAACTGTAAATTTGTAGTTACGCACGACGCAATTCGGGAATTGAATTGTTTTCATAGGTCAGTTTGTACTGAACCCTCAGTGCACGAGTCCGACTCGCACTTGCCCGGTTTTTTTTCATTGTTTGTCATATTATTATAGGTAAGGTTCTTCATATTGTTCTGTTCAATTATTGTTTCCTAAGTATTATTGACAAAGGAATTACTTATCGGCCGATGGAATAAATAGAATAGATCACGTCTCTGCTCACATTCACCAGCTTGATTACTATCAGCCCAATATTCGTGTAGTCCACAAATAATTCTTTATGTTTCCAATAACGAACGAATCCTAGTGCCTGCAAACTTTTATTTATTGACATAACAAGTTTTACATCGCTATTTCAAACCGATTTTATATTGGATTCTCTCAACGGTTTTAGATATTTATTGCTGTTAATAGCAAAATTTACGATAGCGTCAGCCATGTCGAGTTTTTCCAAGCAAAACTTCCGGCAAAAAGACATTTAAATATACAAACTGCGTCACTCATTTTAATAATTTTGAGAGAGAATAGAAATGACACAAATAACAGAGTTTACTATGGTAATAAAATAAGAAAACTTTAGAATTCACAAGAATATGTAAGTATAAAACTTTCCGAAAAGTAATAAAAATACTTAATGTTTTATTGCGTGTTTGACAGATCAAAACTGAAGTGTTCTATGATACTTTTTATTTTTCCATGCAAAGTTATTAACTGGTAATTTTTAATGCTCTCTAGACATCTAGCTATCTATATGATTTAGTGGTAGTATATCTTAACCTTTCAATCGTGGAAATTACAGACACAATTGAAAGACAATAGGTTCGCGAACGCGAAATGTGTTGTTTTACCAGTGAATAAAATTTGGGAAGCTTTAGAGATTACCTTCTCTTTTGAGGTGAAACATCGTCAAATAAATTCTTCTCTGAATAACCCCGCAAACATCGGATTATATTCTAGTGATAGACAAGCCCTTTTATGGAAACTATTTGTCAAAACACTGAAAAGTTAGAACGTTCGCTTGGGGTTTAATGAATTAAGTACATTTAAGACTATGGTAATCACGTATATAATGAAATGTTATCCCAATAAACGGACAGTCTTAGCACAGCATTCATTCTTTTTATCTCTATTGCTTTACCAATTCTACGACTGGGACCGATTTTAATAAGGTACTTTCTTATACTTTTCAGTTTATTTAAAATTATTGCCAATTCCTCTGCCATAACACATAGCTATTCAATATAGTAGACTTAATCATTATAATAATGTATTGATATTAATAGACATATAGATATTATTAGTACAAAATGTGTAGATAACGCATTAACTTATATTCTAGTAAAGTACATATATATGCTTGCTAGCCGTGCCTGCTGCCAGAACCAACCTGCTGTCGAAAGCACCCCTTACCCGCACAATACGCGTGCTAAATGAAGTGCATGAAAGAATGGACTTATTCTCGAGCCATGCGACGGAACTAGCAAGAGTTTTGTTAAAGATAATTTCTTATATTTAATTATTAGGTATAAAAAAAAAAAAAAATGTTAGGTATTAGGATGTTATTTACTAGGTTAAGTTTATATTTTTTTTATTATTATTATTATTTTGTATTTTCATAGTTGTATTATAGTTGATTTTAGATAAGTGTTAGTAATAAGATAATTGATTTGTTGCCATTTTTAAAACCACTATTGTATTGGGTAAAGGTACCTGTAAAGGTAGTGTGTGTTTTTAAGAAATAAATAAATAAATATCCATGTTATAACTTATCTAAAAGAAAGTGTTAATGCATATTATTTCATGCGCATAGTAACATGAAGCATGACTAAATAAATACTAAAGTATTGATTGCTAATCTTTCTTTAACATACGATTATATTAGGGACTGATATGTTATATGTTGTACGTGCGATGTGAGCCCAGCAGGCCTAGCCAATTTTCGTTTCGATTCTCTTTCGTCGATAATCTCGAGTCGGCCACGCCTCCAATTCCTTTGTTCTGACCACGGGACTTAGCGTTGAGATTACGTCCGCAAGCCTGCACCGACGGCGCTTGGGAGGTGCCATGAAGTACGTAGACAATGAGCAGGCCTAATTTTACAGATTATCGCCAGAGATTCCCTGCTAAGTGGTGAAGTAGTTAAGTTTTCTGAAAAGGAAACCCATAGTCCTAGAACGCAAAGAGCAACTGAAGGACACAGGTGTGGGGTTATTTATTTATTTATTTATGTATCCTTTATTGTACACCAAGATAATAAATTACACTTTTGAGCCTTATATTTAGAACATACAATTGGCGGCCTTATCACATTCCGCGATCTCTTCCAGGCAACCTGGTAGGTAGTTAGTCAGTAAACATTTTGATATCCTGCTCCACTCACACTCCACTCTCCACTCACACTGGAGAAGTCATTGGATGATAACCACCCTTGAAAAAAAAAGTCTGTTTTTGCCACATTGATCATTCCAATTCTACACAAGCATAAAAACATAATTTCGAAAAAAGTTATCTAAATTCTGTCGAAAATATCTGAAAAGATACCGTTTCTAATTTTCCTTATACCATCCAATCGTAAGGAAATTCCTTGAACGAGCTTCTACTGGCCATCTAAATTCTGAAAGGCTAGTACATTACCGGGTACGAGGAGCGCCTTGTCTCACTACCACCGACATTTGTGACTGTCAGTCTTAAGGGGATGCAGCTCGACATACATTTTCACTATTTTTCATACAACCGCTCGCTCTTACGCGATTATGAAGTTATTACACATTTTTCATTAGATATTTTGGAAACAGAGTATCTTGTGGATATTATCTAGACTTCTATTGAAATCAATTTATAAATTTGTATAAAACTAGTTTTCAGTAAAGACCTCTGTAAATGTGCTATTTTGTTTGAACTTTGATACTTCATAATTTAGTCAATAATTTTAAAAGTCAAAAAGTATAACAATAGAAGCCTTGCAAATACCAAGATTCTAAATTACGACAACTTTTTTGAAAAACTTTTAAAGGTTCAAAAAAAAAAGAAAAGCCCCGACCTAACCCCCTCGCCCCGCTCATATACTTTTATATATGTATATTTAATAAATAAAATTATGTAATTTCTAGACTAAGTTTTGTAAAGTATTCGAGTAAATCACGGAGTTACCGAACACTAACAGAGTTTTCAGGCGTTATCTCTCTTTTTTCGCGTTGCCTTTTCGTCAAACATCGCGTTGGATTGCGTTAGATGAAGTAACAAGGTAATAAACCAAGCTCGATGTTGACGATACGAGAGTGGAAAAGCGGCCTCTTAAGGGGTGACCAGATGGTTGTAACCTAGCCTTCCAACCAAGGTTACCTTGGTTTATGTGTTTGGTTTGTGTTGCGGCTACATGGATGTAAACCACGAGCCAACACATTCGGTGGTTGGGAAAACGCGCCTCCCAACCAAGGGCGTTGAAGGTCCTGGATTTCAACTGCTGTCTACACGGACGCAAACTAGCAAGGTCACCTCTGTTGGGACGCAAGTTTGCAAACGTCTGCTCACCCCTTAAAGCATGGCCTTGAAAACGTTCTCCATTCAAATTAGGAAAGCGTAGACACCATTGTTATTTGAGGAATAAAACCTTTTTTCATTGTTTTTAAAAGAAAGAAAGTAAAAGGTCAGCCATGCGTAAAGAGTTAGCGAAAGGTAATTAACGAAAAAGAGTTGCCGCGTTATTTAAATGGAACAGAATAGTTTATTCTGGTCCACAGACATAAAGGAAACTTAACTGAAGATTGTTTTTTCAACATACGTATTTGCAAAACTATCTTCTACCACGCAGTGAAGTACATTTCGCACTAATCGAACTTTTCCGGCTAGCCCACAAGCCTTTTCAATTGATATCTACACTAATATTAAATAGAGGTAAAGATTCTTTTTTTTTTTTTACCGAGTTCGAAAAGAAGGAGGTTCTATATCCGGCTGAATGTATGTTTTTTTTTAAGTATGTTCACCGATATTTCGGTCAATTGTAGACCGATTTCGAGAATTCTTTTTTTTTATTGAAAGGTTATACTTCCAAGTTGGTCCTCTTGAAATATTGTAATGATCTGATCATGTACTTCGAAGATATGGCACAGAACTCATAAGATCACAGCAGAGCTGTCGTAGCAAGTAAAATTGCTTTGTATATACGTGTAGTCGATGACTGGCTGAAGGAAAAGGGGGAGGGGATGTATCAAACTGATCTGATAATTTAGCCAGACGGTAAATTAATGTAATCTAACCGTGTTTGGCATTATTAGAATCGTTATGAGATGCTCTCTGGCTATAAGGTGTTTAAGTTTGGCTGAGAGGTACTTTTTAGTGGTGGTACAATAACTAAAAAGTGTAAGTAAAATAAAAAAAAATTACAAAAAAACCGGCCAAGAGCGTGTCGGGCCACGCTCAGTGTAGGGTTCCGTAGTTTTCCATCCGTCACAATAAGTGTACCCACTTATGAGTTTAAAAAAATGCTTGCCTATACGACTATACAACAAACTTAGTCCAGAAATTATTTTGTAGAACCTTTTTGTCTTTTTGTACAAAAACTGTTCTTTCCATCAAGTTCAAAATATTTTTCCTAGAAAGTCCTTATAAAGTTCTACTTTTCAGATTTTTTTCATATTTTCTAAACTTATGGTTCAAAAGTTAGAGGGGGGGGGGACGCATTGTTTTTTACTTTTGGAGCGATTATTTCCAAAATTATTGACATTATCAAAAAATGATTTTAGTAAACCCCTATTCATTTTTAATTACCTATCCAACGATATATCACACGTTAGGGTTGAAATTAAAAAAAAAATCACTTCCCACTTTACATATAGGGGGGCTACCCTAATAAAACATTTTTTTCCAATTTTTATTCTACCACTTTTTCGGCGTGATTGATATACATATTGGTACCAAATTTCAGCTTTCTAGTGCTAACGGTCACAGAGATTAAGCGAGGACGGACAGACAGACAGACATGGCGAAACTATAAGGGTTCCTAGTTGACTACGGAACCCTAAAAACAAAAATGCAACCGACTTTGATGTTAACTGAAAGTACTAAGGGAACAATCTCAGGATAAAAAGTATTGTATGCGCTATTTTGGAACATATTCTACCCATGTCCCGAAGTCTATCCAAATCTGTTCAAAATAAATCGGTAGTATCGGAGAGTATGGAAATAAAAACTATATTTGCAGTCGGTGTTAGGGGGCATGGCAGTGCTCCCATCAAGGCGAGCAAAAAAGTGGCTCGGCTGTACCATCCTCCTTCTGTACTCTCCTCTTCTCGAAACAGTTCAGTACCCCTGGCCAAGTTGATAATCTGCAATCGTTAAAGCTAGTAGAAAACTTCAAATGTACGGGAATGACGTCATCTTAATGCTCAGCTGCGTGGTCAGAACAAAAGAATAGGTGGCGTGGCCAATTCGAGGCGTTCGACGCAAGAGAAACGGTTGTAACTTGGCTAGGAGGGCAGGCCATTTTCAACCCTCTATTTCTTTGAGTATAAAACTAGAAAACCAACAAAACCACTATTATTACCACTATTATTTGGGATTACGTCAGCGACCAATATTAAGTGTACCTTTCGCATCGACTAATTATGTGAAAAATGTCTTTTCAATTAGGAGTGCACTTGATTTTAATAGACTTTCTAGGGAACTTGATATCGACTTGTTCTGCACCAGTGTGGCGTCCTTGCGGCAGCAAATAATTGCACAGACATTTTTTGTTAACTAAGTGGCTTCTCTCATTCGCTGCTTCGAGATGTAATGGAAAAAAATAAATAATTAATTATGATATGTACTTCCATCACGACTTATTTCTTCAAAAAATTTTTTTTTTTTGTCTACATGTGGAGGCTTGTAATTAGCGATTTGAAAATATCATACTTTTTGTATCACTTGTTTTGTTAGTCTGTAAGCCTTCTTTAAAATGGAATAAATAAATAATTATTTACATAAATATACTCATTAAAACCATCATTAAAACTCTCTAACTTAGAAATGAGGTGAAACATTGTTTTCTTTAAAATCTCATATTTTAGCTCATCACTATCCGCCCACGTATCCTCACACAAATATATGAAATGCTAATTGCTGTTTCATAACTAATTTTGATGTGGTATTTAGAAAAAGGTTCACACATTTATATTTGGAACAATCTTTTACTATCCCGCACTGTTTCAGCAGTCCTCGTAACCGTTACAGGGGGTATGGTACGTCATACGACAGTAAATAAACCACGTCGCAGGATGTATTTCTGCTTAGCCAATACTAATTTAACTATTCAGTCCCCGGGATAGGTAGGTATACATACTGATTAACGGAAAGGTTTGCTTATTTTCGATATTTACAACCTGCTTTATGAAGAATGCCTGCTGCGGTCTTCCCGTCCGATTATAATTTGGGTGTCTTCAAGGCTAGAGTGAATAGGCTCTTAATAAACTAGTGCGCCTCACCATCAAAGATTGCAGCGCTACTTACTTACCATCAGGTGGGATCGCAGTCAAGCACTAGTTTATCTCAATTAAAAAAAAAAAATTTTTTTATTAACGACCTTGGATAAATACCCTATTAAACAAGCTCAATATTTTAAAATCTATGCGGACGCGTTCGCTTGGTGTTTAACCAAACGCGTTCGCTTGTGGTTTGGGTAGCATTACAATTTAATAAATGGTGCTCATCGCACAACGCCACTTATTGATCAAAAACTAAAAAAAAAAACAGTGTTATTTTGTTGTTTGGTACAAATAATACTTTGAAACCCACCCGACTCTTGTGCTCTAATTCTAAAGCTAACAAATTCCTTGCAGCGACTCAGCTATAAATGCATAAGTGGTTCAATGTAGTCTACTAATCGTTTTAGTTCAGTCAGTAGTTGTAACTTTAAAAATCACTGCACTAGTTAGTGTGTTACTTGTTTTAATTTTCATGCAATTAACGCCTTACTGAATTTTGCTACAGTAACAACCTGTACAAAGTTTATGTTAGTAAAGGATTTTTAGGGTTCTGTACCTAAATTTATTAATCTATTAATTTATAAATCTATGAATTAATAAACTAAGACATACACTAACAGAATACACAAAAAGTTTTAGGCGTACTTAATTTGTCACTTACAGAAGTGCATAGTACGGACAAAAAATACTTAACAATTAATTACAACAAGTACAAGCCTAAATATATATATGACACAAGTGAGCCATTATCCAAAATCATACATTAAAGAGTACTAATATTTTCTTTTTTCATGATCTTATTATTGTTACAATATTTATTGTTAGTTGACATCCGAGGCACTTTAAAATCAATAAGACTAAGAAGGCCGTTCGTGACGTTAGTTGTTGTGCGAAAGTGTACCCTGGGGCCCTGGAAAGAAGACAAAGAAAGAACAGGAGGGGGTTTTAGTCATTAAAAGTCTGACATCCCTCTCCGCCTAAGAGCGAGAGAAATCATTAGATGATTTCCCATCGTACCTACCGTTTGACAGTTCTTTCTGTACATTTTGATTTTAATTTTTTGGGTATAAATTGTGTATATTGTGACAAAATAAAAATAGCTTCATTATTCAATGGTTTTACGGAAAAGGTAATAAAAATAGTGTGAGTTACGCAATTATAATACAAAGCTATTTTTAAAGAAAAGTGTGAAACGTCAAACGGAAGTACCGTTTATCTTAGATTTGTTTTGGTAGACTTATATATTACTAGCTTTTGCCCGCGCGGCTTCGCTCCCGCTCTTCCCTACTCCACCCTACTATACCCTACTCTACTCTACTCTATCCTACTCTACCCTACTTTAACCTACACTACTCTACCCTACACTACCCTAGGGTAGTGTCTAGTAGTAGTGTCTAGTGTCTCCTGATAGTAACAAACACAACAATAAAAGAATTAGCGAAATCGTACCAGTCGTTCACGCGTGATGGCGTGACCAAGAAAATAGGTGTTCATTTTTATATAAAAAGTTATTTTTTCAATATCTATTTTGAAGGAGGAGGCAAAAGAACACATTATTTGAAACGAGTTTTACTAAGGGCAACAGGTCTAAAGAAATATTCTATGGTGTTGTTATGAAAAATTTCAAAGTTGATCCCATATTTCCTGTGGTTCATATTCATGAGTATTTCCATCTTGCTAAAAATAACCGAAGAATTGAAAATAACCTCAAATACAAAATAAAACAAGGTAAACAACTTTTTATCCTGGGGTTAAAGCGTTAGACCCCTGTAACCAGGGATCAAAAAAAGATTAGTGACTGCGGTATTTATTGTGAAAAGGAGGAGGATATCGTTCCAGCAACCGTAGCAAGCTCTTGATCGTAATCTCGCCTTATGGAAAGCGTTAAAATAGGTCAGCGATGGATCGAGCGAGCTTGGAAGATATCTGCTTACTGAGTTTATACATTGCTTTGTGATTAAAAATAAAGGATAAAGAAATAAAAAGGAAAGAAAGGAAATAGGACGACTGCTTTTCATCTGTAAACCCGCAAGCATTAAATCTCGAGTGAATAGGTTACTTTTAGACAAGCGTGCTCTATTGTTGACCACAACGTCGCTTTCCATCAGGTGAGATAGTGGTCAAACGGAAAACTATTAACAATTAAAAAAAACTGGGCAAGTGTGAGTCGGACTCGCGCACTTATGGTTCCGTACAAACTTGTCTATTTAACTAGTTCAGTTCCCGAATTGAGTTACGAATTGCAAAAAACCAGTTTGTTTTGGTGACGTTACTAAAAATTTACAGTTTTCAGAAAATTTCCTATACTTTGTGTGAAGGTCACACAAAGTATAGCTTCACGCCAAATTTCAGGATTCTAGGTTAACGGGAAGTACCCTATGTATTATATATTTCCTTGAGAGTGTCGAAATATATTTATTTATTTATTTAAACTTCATCTACCAATATCTACGTTTTTTGCGACATAAACGGCCGCATCTTTTTTTAACTCAGAAGTTTGATTTTTCACTGATGTAAAGGTTCTGCAGGCTTGAGTACATTGTTTTAATTTCAACTTGATACCTCCACGACGCGTTTCCGAGATAAAAGGTTTTGACAGACAGACAGACGGACAACAAAGTGATCCTATAAGGGTTCCGTTTTTTTCTTTTGAGACACGGAACCCTAATAAACAACGGTGTTGTTATAATTCGCTGGCTTTTCACCTGTAAACTCACCAGCATTCAAATTAAAAGTAGGCATTTTCTGGGCATGCTTGTTTTGCCCTGTTCTGTTAGACGGTTCTATTCTAACTGAACCTTACTTTTTAATCTATTTTTTTGTATACTTTCTAAAAATCATCATCATCATCATATCAGCCGAAAGACGTCCAGTCTTGGACATAGACCTCCCCCAAGCGTCGCCACAACGCCTGTTCTTGTGCGTCACGCATCCATTGGATTCCCGCGACCCTGACCAGGTCATCGGTCCATCTTATTGGAGGCCTTCCAACGATGCGTCTTCCGGTAGAAGGTCGCCACTCCAGAACCTTTCGTCCCCATCAACCATCTGTTCTGCACTTAAGTTTCTTCGAGCTATGTCAGACTAACTATCTCGTCAGACACTATTACTAATAGTAAAAGTGTATTTAAAACTGATATAACGATTGCATCACTGCTTACTGAGGCGTGGGGAGACGCTTATGAAATGCTTTCAGTTTACTTTTACTTAATTATATTCTATTAAGCCTTTTAATACATAAAATACTATTAATATTTTATTCGTTGACAGCTATCAACCATCATTATAATCGAATCTCATTTTTTTTATACCATAAACCAAGATCCACTATGTGGCCAGTTTTAACCGCAACTCATATGTGACCTTCATAGTCTTCACATTACCATAAGGTGGGATCAGAATCGAGGACTAGTTTATACCAATTAGAAAAAAAAACACAATCATAGTTAAATTATATACTTATCTATTGTATTAGATAACCGCTAACGACGCTTCTAGGAAAAACCAGCGCAACAAAACTGGGTCAGTTGCAATCCGCTGATAGAGAATGGATAGATATATTTTCTTTTATTTCTTGCCATCCATCGTGCATGGGTTTTGTACGTCTGCAAGTAAGTCGCACAATTGATGTGCACCAGAAATAGTATGGAATGAAGTTTTTGGAACAGTTCTTGTTACATACGCTACTGTAATGGATCCTGGCAAGATAGATAAAAAAATGTTACAAAACATAACACACACCAAAGAATACTTAAATCTTAGAAACAAAAAAAAAACTAATTGAGAATAAATAAAGAAAAAAAAAACGAAAATATAGCAGGGGCCCAGCCGGGTCGAAGCCTACTGGGGCCAGGGTTATCCGAAAGGCCGCTCGAGCCCCGGTATGAAGGCTTGCAGGAATGGGATGGGTTTTTTAGTCAGTAAGAGTCTGACATTATCTCCCGCTCCGTCCAAGAGCGGGGGTTGTCATAAGATGATTTTTCCCATCGAAGAAAAAAAAATAATAATGAAAACAAACAATTTTTTTTTTGTTAAATGTCAAGCGTGCGAGTGAGACGACCTAAACGAGTTCTGCACCCCTAGCTAAGTTATAACCGTTTCGTGTCGAATTCCGTTTTCAAATCAGTAACGCCTCATGCCGGTGTCAGCAATTGTAGAAAATGATAAGTTGGTAGCCTTGTTGACGCGCCTGAGTCGATCGCTCGTTCTACTATGTAGCGTCTGTATAACAAAGGTCAAAGCGTTGAACATCGTACAAATTCATTCTATAATTTTGACGATTCGAACTTGGTTACAAATTTTCTATTCGTTTGTTCTGACCACGTGACATAACGTTGAGATGATGTCATTCCCATACATTTGATTAGTTTTCGACTAGCGTTAACGATTGCAGACTATCATCTTAGCTAGGGGTGCGGTTTAGTTCATGAAAAGGATCGCGTCCCCTGGGACGTCAGGGGTTAATGACCAATAAAATGGCCGTTTTTATAAACCACAAAGAAAAAAACTCTGGATTTTTCTTGGAAAAACAAAAATATAAAAAACAAAATTTTCGGCCAAATAAATTTCGTTCAAACATGTGTACAAAGCAAAACTTAAACGACAACTTTTTAAGGACATCCAAGTTGTACAGACGTATGTTATATGTACAATCGGCTCTCGGAGGGTTTAGCCAAGTTGATAATCTACAGTCACTAGTAGAAAACTCCAAATATATGGAAATGTCATCTAAACGTTCAGTCACGTGGTCATAACAAAGGAACCGAAGGCGTGGCCGACGGAAGAGATTCGAAACCAAACGGTCGTAACTTGGCCAGGCTCGGGTTATCAAACTCGCACGCCTGTAGTGAATACTTCTACACGCCTATGACTCGTTTTTTTGAGCCCTGAAATAAAAATTCAAACATAACAAGATCTCACAAACAGATCTAACAACACTAAAAGCTACAAAAACATACGAATAATAAAAAAATAAATAAGATTTACTAGCAATATGTTGTGGCTGCTTATGTTCCGGACACAAAATTAATGGACGATACATAATATTGGAATGAATTGTGTCCCTACTAAGAGCATTATGTCCATAAAGTGTCCCTAGAATATTTCCTTAGAGTGTAAGCTGTAAGCTTAATCGGGTGTCAGGAGACGTGGTGAGAGCTTGGCAGTTTGTTTGATACTTGCGTCGAGTTTATGTCGCTCTGGTACTTTATGAATGAATGCCTTGGCAGGTGGGTGTCGTGTACGTGTACTCTATTTTCTAATGTTATTGTAATACTTGTTCTGGGTTGGTGTTGCTCTGGTACTTTATAAATTAACACTGGCAGATGGGGTAACAATCTCCTATTTGAACATTTATTGCAGCACAAGGAATTGACGTACTGATAGCACGTAGACACCTCAGTTCTTTATACCATTGTGTAATACTTGCTTTGGGTATATGTTGCTCTAGTACTTTATGAATGCCTTGGTAGGTGAGTATCGTGTACGTGTCTTCTATTTGAGTTTCTGCACAAAACAAGTAGTCGCCGACACCACTGTGATACGCCAATTTCCTAATGTTATTATGTAATACTTGCTTTAGATTTATATTACCCTAGTACTTAAAATAAACGCACTGGCAGATGGGGTAACGTGTCCTTCTATTTGATCTTATTGTAGAAACAGGACATGTTATACTTATTATTTTATTTCGGATTTATATTGCCCCGGTAACTTATAAATGAACACTTTGAAAGATGGGGTTACGAGTCCTTTATTTGACTAAATTGCAGACAAATAATCTTCGTACTGACAGCATCTTGACGTTTCAATTCTTTCTGTTACTGTGTAACAGGTACTACATGCTTAAAGATATCCGGAGGAGAACCAAAGAGATTTTAGAGTGTTGACCGAGAACCAGAAGACGCTGCGTTGGAAGTCCTCCACAAGTTGGATAGATCCGATTCACGTAAACTCAAACAAGCCAAATATCGTTGAAGATATTTATTTACAATGTTCAACGCTACGTCCTTTGCTATACAAACGCTACATTGAAAAACGAGCGGCAGACTCAGGCGCGTCGACATGGCTACCAAACTATCGTTTTCTACAATCATTGACACCGAGGCGTTACCGATTGGAAAACGGAATTCGACACGAATCGGTTGTAACTTGGCCAGGGGGGCAGTTGAGTTCTCGTTTTATCCAATCTCGATTAAAGAACACGTGAATACCGCTTTTGAATAGGACTTCGATCGAACGACTATAAAATCGGTGTCGTTCAAACTTGATTGCTTTATGTGAATACAGAAATGGAAATGGTCTAAACGACTAAATCGCTACGATATCGTTCCGGTTTTCATTTCGTGAATCGGGCTACGAGTGAGAGTCATGGGAATGCGATGGTTGCGAAATGTAGAGGACCGTTCGTTATGGCGATACTTGGGGGAGACCTGTGGCCAACCTGTGTTGTCCAAGGTGGAGTTCTTGCACCTGATTCGTGCGGAAGAAACGCTCGGGTGTTATTACTACGCGGACCGCCCGGAGGACACGGTAGATCATGCAAAGGAGCTGTGCCCGCTTGGGCGGAGCACAGCCATAACCTCATGGAGTTGACCGATGGTGGTGATTTCTTGCACCGGGCCCTAGTTCAGGCCAATAGCGTGACGCAATATATTTTCTTTTGAAACTAATAAAATAATAATATGGACCACGTCCGAAATAAACGTTTTATTATTATAATAAAAGAAAGAAGAAAATGGTCACCCATCCACAAATCGGCATCTCACAAGCATTGCTTAACTTTACAAGTTGACTCATACAGCACTTTTACAAAATAAGATTTTTATTAAGGAAAATTATATACGCTTTTTTAACGTTACAAATGCATTCTGCTGCGTAAAGGTCCATCAAAAATTTTCATAAAGGATTCGAAGAAGTGTAGTTATTGAAAACGCTTTTATTTTTCGGAGAACACGTTTGAATGAAAATCTTATAGTTTTTTGGCTGTGAGGCATTTCTTTTAAATCAAAGGATTTAATCGTCCATAGATTCGAAAATATTTCCGAGTAACTACAGTTTCGTAAAACAAAAAAAAACATTGTTAATACGACTTTTTAAATCTCTAACTTTAAAACTTGCGTGTTTTGCATAACTTGATTCTCTATCATTTTTTTTTATGGTGGAAAGAAATCATCCAATGACAACCCCCGCTCTTGGGCGGAGCGGGAGATAGTGTCAGACTCTTACTGACTAAAAAAACCCACCCTGTTCCTTCAAGCCTACGTACCGGGGCTAGAGTTCCCTTTCGGATAACCTTGGCCCCAAAAAGGGGCTGGGCCCTTGCTGATGTTGACAACTCCTTGAGGCGCGTGGGAACAATGCGCGCCGTTGACGACTTGAACTTGATCCGAACAGTTACCGGACGGTCGGACAGCGAGCTACCCATTGCTCGCTGTCCGCAAGCCCGCGCCTACGGTGGCTGGAAATCGGGATCGGAATCCCGGCGGCGGCGAGAGCGCCAATGCCGTTTGCGAGCAGTACTGCTTCGCAGAAGCCGGCAACCGCCGGCCACTCCTCTTCGCTCCGGGCCATGGCCTCAACCAAGGCCCGGCGCGAGAGGTGTTCGCCGCCGATCGCCCCCACGCTCCACCGGAGGACATCCGGGCGTTCCGCACAGTGGCGACACCCGGGCGTCAATTCCGATTTAATCCGGTCAAGGAATCTCCCGAACTTGCCATGTCCGGTGAGGACCTGCGTCATGCGGAAGGTAAGGACGCCATGAGGTCTTTCCAGCCACGCTTCAAAGAGGGGACTTACCGCCATAATGGTGGCGTGCCCTCCTTTCCACCATCGTACAAACCGACGTACGGCGAGTATCTGCCCTTACGTTGTTGTTACCTCTACGGTCCGGACTAAGCGTTTCACTTTGTCGTTTATACGGCGTACGTCGACGGACAGTAAAATTTTTCGAGTATAATTCAGGTGTCTTCAAAGCTAGACTGAATGCTCTAGTGAGCTTCACCATCAACGATTGCAACACTGCTTACCATCAGTTGGGATCGCAGTCAAGCACTAGTTTACATCAATAAAAAAATAACTTGAAAAAATATTACGGAGATTTATTGATTGCCTACTTCAATTTATTGCTGAGGGTAAAGTTTCTTACCTACACGAAAGTAAATACGAAATTGGAAAAATGTCCCATAATAAACTAATATTTTTTGCTAAGTCCCCATCAACCTTTATTTGTTTTGACGGGCTTGTCAAAGCACCATGATATATGGATTTAAAGCCTCAATGATTAACTGCCTACGAGCAAAACAAATATATTTTGTGTCATAAAATGGATTCTGCACAGCGATATATTTGCATGACAAAATTTATGACAAATTGTTAACTAAAATGTCATGTTTTTGTTTGATTAAGCTTGGGTAAATGTAGTATACTGACGCAATAGCCCGGATAAAAAATTATTCAAATGGCTTTACAAAGCAATTACGGATGGCTGCAAATATTGACGCAAATAATAATAATAAATAATAATAATATTCCACCACTATCACACAGCGCCGCCTAGTCCCAAGCTAAGCAGAGCTTGTGTTATGGGTACTAGACAACTGATAAACATACTTATATATTTCTAAATACATACATAATATATTATAGATAAATTACACCCCACACAAATAGGTGTTATATCATACTCTTAATGCTAAAACCAACTAAATGCACTAACATTTCTTTTTTAAATCTGATATAAACCAATGCTTGATCCCACTTGATGGTAAGCAGTGATGCAATCGTTGATGGAGCGCATTAGTTTATTAAGAGGCTATTCACTCTAGTCTTGAAGCCAACCAAATTATAATCGGACGGAAAGACCGCAGCAGGCAAATTGTTAAAGTCCTTCGATGTACGCGGTATAAACGACGAACGTTTTATTTTGAAACTTGCCAAGATATAAGTGAAACGCTTATACCGAACCGTAGAAGTTTTAACAACGTAAGGGTAGATACTCGCCGTACGTAGGGTTGTTCGATGGTAGAAATGAGATGGCGGAATCGATTCATGCAATTCCCGCGCACACTCTCCAAAATGCAACCAAATGTGAATTTTTATACCTAAATATATTTAATCAAATCTGTAGGTTATTTACTTTTTGCCAAAATAAGTAGATAAGTGTCGTGGCTGCTCTAATAACTGATTTTACCCTGTAGATTTATCAAGATGACATGAATCGACAGCTATATTTAACTTAATTTGGGTAAAAAAATGCAGTTAGTTGGTTTTTGCAATACAGATACGTTATAGAAAGATAAAAGAAAGCTTTATGAAACTGCCAGAATGTAACTTCAAAAATATGTATTGGGGGTTTTAGCGGTACGCAAAACTTGAGTAAAATTCTGCAAACCTTCATTAAAAAAGGAAGAAATCAGAATTTTTATTTTTAAATAGACCATTAAAAGGCACTTTAGTGTTCTAAAAATTTAAGGACCTTATGACAAGAGGGATGTTATGTCTGGTCCGGATAACTTTTTTTTTAATTAATAATAAAAGCGAGGTTGTCTACATGTGGGAAGTGCACTCAGCGATCATTGTACCGATAGTTGTGTCAGCCAACGGCTTAATAGCCAAGAGCCTCGACCAACACCTTAGGAGGCTCTCGTTAGGCGACTGGATTAAGGGCTTGATTCAAAGAGCAGTTCTTCTGGACACGGCTCGTATTGTTAGGAGGTTCCTTCCTCTGGAGCCCTGACCGCCGGTAGGTTGGACCATGTTCCCGATACCGGTGATGTAAAGTTTTAATTAATAAAAAACCCTGTTATTAAAAATGTAGATAAAAGTTTAACAAACTTTTTCAATTGTATAAAACATCTTCTACATGTCACTGCACCATAAAAAAAAACAAAAGACGTACTTTAAAAGTTCAAACTGCGTTTCATAATATATTGTGTCCAGACAATCTAGATCTAGACGAATTCAAAAGTGATCGGTTGACTTCATTCTTTGTCAAATTCAGTTATCCATGTCTCAGAAAATTCTTCAATAAGAAATTCAAAAAGAAAAAGATATTATTAAGGCCCTAGTTCCAGAACAGTGCCATAAAACAGTGGCTATCTGAAGCTTACTCTGCGGTAACGGCTTCGTTAATGGGTTAGAATTAAAAAAATATATCCATGTACAATATTTACCAATAGATGTTTTTTTCGTATGACTAAAACATTTGCTAACAAAAAAATAAATAAATAATAACAACATGATATTTTTTGGCGGTTTTCCCTACTCCTTTCAAACGGTGTTGATCTTTAGAAATTTGTTTACACAAAAAAAAATTGCTGGTGAAGTTTTCTTCAGAATATACATAGCTTTTTTTTATTGTTGATAGGGTTTCGCTTGACGCCATCTCACTTGATGGAAAGCGACCATGCGGTCGACGATAGAACGCGCTTACCTAGAAGAAACCTATTCACTCTCGACTTAAAAGATATCTTAGCTTAGGTAACTCAATCGATATTTCGCAAAGAAAATGGTTTTAAAAGTCAGCGGGGCTTTATGCGGGCGCAGGCAGCATAGTCTGCCTAAAAAGTCAAACGTCTTGGGAATTTCGTATAATATTTAATTATTTAAAAATACTCATATTCGATACTTTTTATAATACTACTTCTTCTATTAATAAACCATGATCAAGATCTCTTAATCAACCTTGATTAAATCAGTGTTGACTACATCAGATTTTACTTTGCCCTAATAATTACCCAAGTCGTTGGACTTTTTAGACAGACCCTATGAATGTGTGCATTTAACTCCGGCTAGACGTTGAAGGGACTATACGCCTTAAAGTCGAGAGACTGAAACAAAGATATAAGGCGGGGAAGAGCAGTGAGATTTATAATAATGTTCTCTTTCAGTGTGGACTAGGGGATGATTACTTTATATTTTATTTCTTTCGCCGTCGGTCGTAGGGTAAGTCGTGTAGAAGAAATACGCCCAGAATTGGGTAAATGAATATTATCTTTTGACAGGTATTTTTATCCTTATGGCTGGTTTGCACGAGCAATGGCGCTGGGCTACTGAACGACTTGGTGAAACTAACATGTTTTTATAGATATAGTTTTCTTGGACGAATTGTTCCGGTTTTGGGTATCTTATACATGTGAATTACGATACAGAAGTTATTTCTAGAGCGAGGCATCTAAAACATAATAATTACCAAGCTTTTTATAGAATATATTAACAAAAAAACATGCTATACTTACAAATTGTAAAATAAAATCCCCTCGGTCCCCACTGAGATTTTTTGTCTGTATCGATGCAATAATCTCAGAAATTCCTAAACAGTACCCCTAGCCAAGTTGCTAAACTGCAATCGTTAACGCTAGTAGAAAGCTTCAAATGTATGGGAATGACGTCATCTCAACGCTCAGTCACGTGGTCAGAACAAAAGATTCGGCGACGTGGCCAACTCGAAGCGTTCGACGCAAGCGAAACGGTTGTAACTTGGCAAGGGGGGCAGATTTTCATGCCGTTTTTACTAATTGAAAAAATGATTCATCCAAAAGGTAAGTCTAAAATCCATGTATAGTATAGTGGAGAAGAGCTGAGAAATTTAATCATTTTTAACACCCGTGTAACAGCAACAGCCATTTTGTAATATAATTTTATAATATTATGGAAGTATGGATTCGTATAAGAATGTGGCATAGTATACATAGCATAATCAGCCTTTTTAATGTTCCTACTGCTGGGACTCAGGCCTGCTCACTAGGAATGGGAATGGGCCGTAACCCACCACGCTTGGTGAATTTCACATGTCTTCGAATTTTTGGTTCTAGGGCACGCCGATTTCTTCACGATATTTTCCTTCACCGTTTTGAGAGCAGTGGTGATGAAATAAATTACACAAAACAAACTCGTAAATCGGGGCCGTTACGACTCGGCCACCACTCCACTGCTCTGCACTGCCACCACTGCTTTGTCTGTATAAGAATGTACAAAAAGAAAATTCAATTTGTAAAGAATTTTGACGTTCAGCAGTCCATTAAAGAAAGGTTACTCACAAGGGGCTAAGATACTTGATCCATAAACGATGATTCTAAAAGAGGGATACTCTCCAGACGAATGTTCGCGGGCAATTTAGTCTAGACTCAGGCTATTTAGAGGACGTTGCCATCTAGTCGATTTGCCAGTGATTGAAATGGACTAGTAGACAGACATTTCTAATGGTTAAACATGAAATACTTACAAACGTGGTCGCTCACAATGGGCCTCATCAGAAGGCTTAAAGTCACCCAAAGAGCAATGGAAAGGGCTATGCTCGGGGTTTCCTTGCGTGATCGAATAAAAAATGAAGATATCCGCAGTAAAACTAAGGTTGCCGACATAGCACGAAGAATTGTCAAACTTAAGTGGCAACGGGCAGGGCACATTGCTCGCAGAACAGATGGCTGTTGGGGCCGAAAGGTTCTGGAGTGGCGACCGCGTAACGGAAAACGCAGCGTTGGAAGGCCTCCTACAAGGTGGACCGATGACGTGGTGAAGGTAGCGGTTAACCGATGGATGCAAGACGCACAGGAACGTTTGATTTAGCGACGCTTGGGGGAGGCCTATGGCTGAAATGATGATGATGATGTTGATGATGAAATACTTAGGAAGAATCGGAATGAGCTATTTGCGGCATGCTTGCCCTATGGGAGGCTTGAAGCTTTAGGCTTGGTTTTATCGAGAAAGGTTGCAAATGAAAGAATAAAAAGTAATGCAAGACAACTGCAGTGGCTCTTAAAGTCAAAGCTGTTTATTTGTTCAAAATGAGGTATTGACAGCGAGGAAGGCCGTTCCCACACGCGTGCGGCCGCCTC
Organism: Mythimna albipuncta; assembly: GCA_929112965.1. Taxonomy (NCBI): domain Eukaryota; kingdom Metazoa; phylum Arthropoda; class Insecta; order Lepidoptera; family Noctuidae; genus Mythimna; species Mythimna albipuncta. Next base: position 20,353,150 of record OV815969.1, read on the forward strand.
CTTTGCTAGCATTATTACTATGCAGAAAGATGCGACCGTCTGCCATTTCTCCGCACATTTTAGTACTACACACTACACTACTTCTAACTCTTAAGTACATCTAGCTTATAAACTCCCAAATAAGAGCATAGTTGATCTACTTCAAGCATGAAAAAAACCCAGAGCAAAGGATTGTAAGACAGAGCAAACTGTGTAACTTTCAGTATTACCCAGTACTTAGTTTTGTAGTTGTTACTCAACCTTGCCAGGTAGTAAGACCTCCTTGGAGAAATATTAAACTTTTCTTTTTTATTAGCTTGCAGTATTCTTTCAACGATTATTTTCTAAACTTTTAAATTAAATTTGGAATAATGCGTCTTTGTATTTGAAAGGCGTTTCTGTGAGAAGTCCTAAGGCCCTACTACGAGCTCTTAACGCAATCCATTTGACGACCTAAATTGAACTGTTAAAGGAATGGAGCTATGTGGGGTGTTGATAGTTCTATTCTACTTTTTTACTGTCACGTTTGTTCATTTAACACGTCATGATATGGCCCTTGAAATTAGATCTATTAGTAACTAGCTTTTGCACGTGGCATCGCTCGCGTAAATAAAATATAGTTTTCAATACACTTGCTCAGAAAGTGAATCTTATTGCACTGCACTTAGTTACATAATGGCCCTTGTGCCATTTGAACGAGAAGCAATTGCTTACGCAATGCAGTTGCAGCCGTTGACGTGATCCGTCACAATTGACATTTGTTTTTCAATGTTTTTGTCTGTTTTAATTAATTTTACAATTTCTTTTACTTATTTATTTTATTTTATCGATTAAGTGTTACATACATGTTAAGTGGCAGCAGTGATGTGGTGGTAGACAGTGCGTCGCAACCTTCTACATCGCTGACAATTCTGGAAAGGTGCCCCCTCTGCACAGAAGCACGGTTTTTTAAAGGTAAGCGGGGTCTGAATGTGCACATTGGGAAGGCCCACAAACCACAAAATGTACTCACATCAGACCCTGTCATTACTTCTACATCCCCTACACCATCTACATCCAGTTTTGACCCGCTTTGGAAAACCCTCTCAAAATTAAAAAATTCAGTTCCAATTTTAAAACGAGTTCCCCGTGGCGCCAGGCCTCTAGTAGCGCAAAGTTTAGCTAGTTGTGTCCGCCTGGCCGCCCGGGAGAACTCACTCAGTGCTTGGGAACAGCTTCTCACCTTCCCTTACAGAATATTACATTTTCGAAAGGATTTGGCAAACAAAAAAACTTTGACCACACAAATTAAAGAAAATTGTAACATTTCGGCTCATAATTTAGACCCCAAATTATCGACACAGAAGGTTACCTCTTCAAGAGGTATTTCCCATCTGGTCGAAACTAAATTAGGGGAAGGTGACATTAGCGGAGCAGCCAGAATTCTTTTCAGTAGTGATGTGCTGGCTCCATGTTCTCCAGATACTCTAGTAGCTCTGGAGAGCAAGCACCCTGCTCCAGCGGATGGCCTTTCTTTTCCTGACCTTCCTGATTCGGACGTTTATACCCTCACCGTTACAGGTCGAGAGGTAGCCTCAGCCGTTTGCTCTTTTCGGAGTGGCTCTGCTGGCGGCCTCGACGGCCTAAGTCCTCAGCACCTGAAGGACCTCATCTGCTCGGGCGCCGGGGAAGCTGGTGAGTTGCTCTTGAAGGAGCTTACGGCTCTGGTTAACTTAATGCTCTCAGGCAAGGTCAACGAGGCCGTCATCGACACTCTGTACGGAGCCAATTTATGTGCTCTGCGCAAGAGAGATGGCGGCATCCGACCCATTGCCGTGGGCACTACCTATCGTCGTATGGCAGCCAAAATTTGTTGTAAATTTTATGGTGAGGCTCTTTCGAAAAAATTTCAGCCCCTGCAGCTAGGTTTTGGCTCCAAAGGGGGCTGCGAGGCTGCCGTACACGCTTTGTCGACCTACCTAAATTCTAATTTAGGAGGGGTCATCCTGAAGGTTGACATAAAAAATGCATTCAATTCGGTTAATAGGGATACCTTGTTGGCAGAATCTAAAAAAGAAGTACCCCAAATTTTTAGTTTTCTTTGGCAATGTTATAGACAACCTTCTAAATTACTATATCGGGACAACCTATTGGAATCCGCTGTTGGTTGTCAACAAGGTGATCCCCTCGGGCCAGTGATCTTCAGTTTAGCCATTCACCCTATTATTCAACAGTTAAATTCCAAATTCAACGTTTGGTATCTCGATGACGGAACCCTGGGAGGCGATTCAGACACGGTTTTGAATGATTTACATTTCCTGAAAAATCAACTCCACTTAATAGGTCTTGACCTCAACTTTTCTAAATGTGAGTTATTCTTATCTGACAGTACTGACAGACAACTGACTATTTCAAAATTTAACACAATAGCCCCGGAGATAAAAATTATTGAAAGAAGCACTCTTCGCCTCCTTGGGTCTCCTATTTTCGAAGATTCCTTCCCAAATTTCGTTGAGGAAAAAATTCAAAAATTTAATGATATTTCGAAAAGATTGCTAGAAATTAAAATGCATTCGGCCATCACTTTAATTCGTTTCTGCTGTTTCGGCCCTAAATTAACATATTTTCTCCGTGCTTCTCATCTTTGGAAACATCACCATCTTTTGGAAAAAATGGACCAAATTATTCGGCATACCCTTACGACAATTTTAAACGTGGCCATGGATGACCGAGCCTGGGCTCAAGCTACCCTTCCCATCCGTATGGGAGGCCTCGGCGTCCGCAAAATTTCCAGTATTAGTTTACCAGCTTTTATATCCTCGGTTCACGGTACTGAGAAATTAATCAGGAATATCCTATCTCCCTCACTGATTGATTTCAATGTGCCGTGCTTCATTGAGGCTATAGATGCCTGGAGACTTGCTTGCCCGAATACAAATCCGCCCGATAACCCGGCTTCCCAGAGACGGTGGGATGAGCCGCTCTGCAGAGTAGTTCAGGAAAACCTAATTCTAACATCTGCTACGACTGCGGAGCGGGCGCGCCTGCTGGCTGTGGGAAATTGGGAGTCAGGTCTTTGGCTTCACGCACTGCCGTCGTCGAATATTGGCACCTTGTTCGACGATACTACTTTCCGCCTAGCTGTTGCCCTACGCCTTGGCGCTCCTTGTTGTTCTCCTCATCGCTGTCACTGTGGCGAAGCTGTCAACAGCCTCGGCCACCACGGCCTGTCATGCAGTCGAAGTGCGGGACGCATAGCGCGGCACGCGAATATTAACGACATTATCCGACGAGCCCTTGTCACCGTCGGCGTTCCGGCTGTTTTGGAACCTCATGGCCTGGCACGCGACGATGGTAAGAGACCGGACGGTATGTCTTTATTTCCATGGAAGTTGGGTAGACCTTTAGTGTGGGACGCTACCTGTGTCGACACTCTTGCGCCATCCCATCTTCCTAGTTCATCGTGCTGTGCTGGTGCTGCCGCTGCGGCTGCGGAGAACCTCAAGCGGCGGAAATATAACAACCTTGTCGGCAGTTATATTTTTGAGCCGTTTGGGGTTGAAACTCTTGGGCCGTGGGGTCCGAGTGCTCATATACTGTTTAAAGAGCTGTCAAAACGTTTAGTTGACACTTCGCGTGACCCAAGGGCTGGTTTTTATCTCGGTCAGAGATTAAGCATTGCCATTCAACGTGGCAATGCCGCCAGCCTCTTGGGCACACTTCCAGTCGACAGCGATGCGGAGGAGTTTTATGACGCCATATTTTAGTAGGAAGTAGCCCTTAGTGTGTATAGTTAGGTTAAGCATACTTAAATATTTTAATTTTAGTTTATTATGTATATATTTTGTTGCTATAAGTTGTAAATAAATATATGGCCCTTGTTAGCAAACTACCACCTAGTGCTATAATGTAGTTAAAAACCTTATTATTGAACCGCTTCCCCGCCATAATTTTCAAATCAAAAATATTTTATTTCACATAGGCCTGAAAAAACGTCAGAAGCTAGTAAACGGTTCCAAATTGGTCGTTTCCTATGGAGAAGAACCGGTAAGAAACTCCATGGTTACTCTTTTAAAAAAAGTGGTTGTTTTTTACAATATTAAGATATTATGTAAGAACAGTGTAGACCAGTCAAGTATTGTACACAAAATCACAAAAAAAAAATTCTCAGTAAAAAACAAAGAAAGTCGCAATAGGAAGTAGTCTAAGAGTGCGTGGAGTATACAGTGTTCTCACATTCACATTACAAAAAGAGGACATTTTTTTTTAAGTATATTATCGTATCAGGATGGGCGCAGGTCATCCCCTACGAGTCGCCGGTCAACCCCCGTTTATTAATTTCAGTGAGTGTATTGAAAAGTAAATAAAAAAAATATGGGCGCATATGTAAACATATTTTTACCGCAACAAAAGTTTACAAATTCTACAGTTATTTTCTTCACAACAGTATGGAAAAACGCCGTATGATACACGTGAGTAATTATGATTATTGTTCTCGGCTCTCTTAAGACCCTCGCCATGGCTCAGGTCTTAATACCGCCTCGACGGTAATCACTAACATTACACACTTATATCATAATGTACTATTATATCACTCAGAAATAAAACAGCTTTAGATTTTAGTAATCGGACTAGTATTTCCAGAGATTACCTCCTACGGCTCCTACAAACAAAAAAATTAAATAATAAGAAACAATCTTTACTTCTTTATAATATTAGTGTAGATATATAATCTGTGGAGTTTAAGATGACAAGTTACTTAGTTTAAAAGATTAAAAATAACAAAATAATTCTAGCGTGTTAAAAAAGAGATTAAATATAACAATTTTCTTTTTAAATCTTCAAAAGTATTCTTGTTCACTGAAGCTCTTGCCACTCCATCTTAATTTGTCTTGTAACAGAATTTTCAGGCATTCAAGAACATAAGCTACAGCAGATGATTGATTGGTAACTTAAAATACCACGTCAAAGAAAGTAAAACAAAAAAACCGGCTAAGAGCGAGTTGGACTCGCGCACAAAGGGTTCCTTACCATTATTTATACAAACGGCAAAAACATCACGTAAAAACGGCAAAAAACACATAAAAACTGGAAAAAAAAAACACGTAAAAACGCCAAAAAAGACAAGTAAAAATTACAAAAAATACGTCAAAACGGCAGAAAAATCACGTTTGTGTTAAGTGTTTACTCTTAACTATTTATATTTATCTTGTTTTTGTATTGTTTTGGTATAGCGGCAGCAGAAATAATATCTGTAAAAATTTCAACTGTCTGACTATCGCGGTTCACGGGATAAAGTCTGGTGACAGACGGACAGACAGATAGACAGACGGACGGATGGACATAGGAGTCTTAATACTAGGGTCCCGTTTTACATTTAAGGTAAGGAACCCTAAAAACTAGAATGTGAATTATTTTATTAAAATTAAATGAAACTAGAATTAATCAAGTCTAACATCTCAGTAAACTAATATTTGGACTGCAACTCTCAACTTCGTTCTCGAGCGTACGAACAAAATAACTCCTTCAAGATCAAGCCAGTCAAAATGATTACTTTGTTAACACAACAGTCTCACTTAATCTTTCTAATCTAGTCATTATACCGACGTAATAGAGGCGATAATTGATGAGCATAGGAAAGTTCACGAAGCAAGTTTTCCTAGGTTAAGTTAGAAGGGGAAGCAAAGTGGAAATCGTTTTTCATTTTAACAAATGGAGAATTTTTTATTAGAAAAGTTTTCGTCGCCTTTCAATATTTTAATGTCTGCCGTTGGCTTATTGGATTCTCCGGGCAACGTTGAGAGAGTACGTTTTTCTGGAGATGTCACTGGTGTCATGTATCGGGTTGCTCGTGGAATCTGGGCTTTGAAGTTTTTGTGTGATGTCGAGGGAATTTGGTATTAGAAATTTCTGTTAGTCGTAGAATTGCAAAAAAATTAAACTGCATTTTTTTTTTTACATGCCAGCGATGTTGCTTATATGAAAGTAAACAACATTATATAATATTACTTAACGTAACTAAATAAATGGTAACTTAACGTAACTAAGTAAATGGTGCAACTCACCCTGAGTTGCACCATTTAACTACAACGATAACCAAACCATACAGCCTATTGGTCAATTTGACGATTTGACAACTGTTAACGGCTTTGTTATCGTTATAGTTAAATGGTGCAACTCACCCTTAGTGATAAAGTACCGTGTACCTGAAGACACAGCGTTGGAAGGCCTCCTACAAGGTGGACCAAAGATCTGGTGAAGGTTGCGAGAGTTCGATGGATGCGGGACGCACAGGATCGTTCATTGTGGCGACACTTGGGGGAGGCCTATGTCCAACAGTGGACGTCTATCGGTTGAAATGATGAGTGATAAAGTGATATTCTACTTCTAATTTTCGAATTCAGTTCGGCAGTTTCAGAGATTACCTACAAATTTATAAATTTTACCTCTTTTTAATTAGTGGTATAGCTAGGATCTTAGTGATGATGAATTTGAAATTGTAGCACGCTTGCCTTGAAGTAACCTATTAACTTTTGAGTTAAAGACCTCCCAAATTGCAGCTATCCGGAATTAAAAACTAAGGATTCAACTCCACAGCTGTACGCGTAATGTATTTATTCCTAAAACCTTGGGATGTCTGGTAATGAAAAAGATTTAGTGAATGGTGACCACTTTTGGGCTATGTTGGCGATCTTAGTTCTCCTGAAAAAGCCTTAAAGCCTGTGAATGCTTAGCGTTATGATTTTTCAAACACTTTGTTTTTTTGCTGATAAACATTATACAAAAAGGCTCTAGATTATAAATGAGAGAACGTTTCGGATTCCAAAAATAATTAATTAATTAAATTGGAAGTTTGACTGTAATTAAAGTGACAAGGACGGTCAGACGAAAATATAAACAAGAAATTAAATGAAAGCTGAATAAAAAATAACGTTTAAATGATTAGCGTTAATAAACGATTTCATTTAAGAATTAAATAAGCATTTGCACTACTAAATAAAACTATTAAACAGCTGGTCGACTCTTCGAGCTTAGCTAAATTGATAATCTACAATCGTTAACGCTAGTAGAAAACTTCAATGACATCATCTCAACGTTAAGTCACGTGGTCAGAACAAAGAAATCGGAGGTGTTCCCGACTGTAGAAAGAGATTCGAAACGAAACGGTTGTAACTTGGCTCGGCCTGCAAGCCCCCCTAGCCAAGTTACAATCGTTTCATTTCGATACTCTTTCGTCGATCGTCTCGAGTCGGCCACGCCTCCTATTCCTTTGTTCCGACGACATCTCACGCTCAGTCACGTGGTCAGAAAAAAGGAATAGGAGCGAGGAGGAATAGGAAGCGAAACAGTCTATCCAACGTGGCGATGATGCCAGCGTTCTAGGTACTTTTCACATTTACATATTACATTTGTACATATTATTTTTAGTTTTTATATTTATCTAACCTTATTAAGGTTTATATTTTTTTTATTATTATTGATAGACCACCATCTCACCTAATGGTAAACAATGATGTGGCCGACGATGGAGCACGCTTGTCTATAAGTAACCTATTCACCCTTGATTTAAAGACCCCTAAGTTGTAGCTATCAAGAAACACAGACTCCGGCAGGAAATTCCACTCCTTGGCTGTACACACAATAAATGTGTACCCAAAACGCTTTGTGCGTATGGTTGCGATGTCCGTCATGTACCGGTGGCATTCCGTACGTCTTGTGGTCCGATGATGGAACGGAGTTGGCGGAATTAGAATATAATTATATTAGTTTACATGTTTATAATTACATATTATTATATTATCAGTTTATCCTCACTAAAAGGAGAATGAGGAGGTAAAGTTTGTATTTTGTTTGTAGCTCTGAAAGTATAGAAAACTGCTTTAATCCTGAGTGACATAGGCCATGATTTATGTAAGCGGGCGAATCCGCGGGCAAAAGCTAGTTGATCAATAAATAGAGCAAAAAATCTACTACTAACTAAAATGAATAAAAATCTACGAACAAAACAATAGTACCTATAAACATAAATACTAATTTACTTACCGAATTCCAATTAGCCTTGTTTCCGTCTAATTGAGGTATACAGGTGTTTTAAATACACTCACTTTACTGTACCTGAGTATTTAGGGGTAATTACAATTCCATTTGGAACGTGCCGAGGTTTTTCAGAGCTATAAGTTTGAAAATAACCAGTACTGAGAACTAATTTAATTTGAATTTCAATAAATCACTCTGTGTTTTAGATTTCGGCACAGTAAATAAATACTTACCTAAATTTCTCGTTCCACTAACTACACTGTGCCGCAAATATTCTGAGTCACTAGTGAGGAGTGTGATGTTTTTTTTTAATTACATAAGATGTATTTGAAACTGTAGTACGTTGAAGGTGACCAATTATTATATGTAATAAAACACATAACTGTTCACTATTTCATTTTTATTCAACCAAAAAACCTTGTATAAATAACTCATGACAACAAATGATACATCGCAACGTTTTTTTGTAGTTATAATACTTTATATTTGCGTCACGAGCCCATATTACTTCGTTAAGATAATGTGGCATTACCCAAAAAAAAACAAATGTAGCATGTTGTAAACCGGATTTTTAACACGATTTTCGTCTATGTTGGACGTCACGACGCGATTTTAAAAAAGTTCTAAAAAAGTTCCTTTCTTAAAATCGTATAAGGTAGCTGAGTTGGAGAGCGTTGTCCAACGCATTTACCGAGCTTGCCCTTTATTTTTGAGGTCCTGTGTAAACCTAGCAAGCATCTTTCAGCAGGTTCAAATCTCAGTAGTCTACTTTAAAGTCTCAGAAACAATTGCGAACCCAAACTGCGTCCCAGTGGCGTAGCAAGATGTCTCCCAAAAGGAACCTGTCATCAAAAAAATGATTGAGGGCCCTTTTTTCCTTTTGCAAAGTAGCCCTGATGGCCATTTATTTATTTATTTAATTTTTTATGCACAAAAAAAGTACAGAGGCAAACTTAATGTCTTAGGCATTTTCTGCCAGCCAACCTTTTAGGGTGATGCAGAGAAAAATAGTGGTAGGTGCAATAAATGAGAGAGAAAAATTGACATCTGGGCCCCTGTAGCCTAGGCGGCCCTGTTTATGGCTGATACGGTGGTAACTACGCCAGATTTGTGACCCAAGTGGGTTCGCCATTGTACCCATAGATGTAAATTATTTTAATAAAAAAGTTTTCTTACTATTCTGGTGTACAATAAAATTTATTCTATTCTATTGTCTCGACGCTGCGGCTTCAGCCGGATGCGGGATGTGGAACTGGACTACAGTTTATGTCCCAGCTATTTATTAACAAACACTCTGGGTCCCAAAACTTGCATGTCACTGTACGCCGTAGTAGTCGCTAAATACTCAGCCAGTGCAACTTAGAAGTACCATCAACACGTAAAATGAAAACGATTTCTCAGGTCCTGTAAGGTAAAACTACACTGCGCACACGTATAACCTCACACGCCGATCTGGCCGCTTCGGTCTTCATACATTTTATATGGAAACTAGCTTTTGCCCGCGCGGCTTCACACCCGCTCTTCCCTACTTCAGCCTACTATACCCTACCCTACCCTACTCTACTCTACTCTACCCTACTCTACCCTACTCTATCCTACTCTACCCTACTCTACCCTACTCTACCCTACTCTACCCTACTCTACCCTACTCTACCCTACTCTACCCTACTCTAGCCTACCCTACCCTACTCTACTCTACCCTACTCTACCTTACTCTACCCTACTCTACCTTACTCTACCCTACTCTATCCTTCTCTACCCTACTCTACCCTACTCTACCCTACCCTACTCTACTTTACTCTACTCTACCCTACTCTACCCTACTCTACCCTACTCTACCCTACTCTACCCTACTCTACCCTACTCTACCCTACTCTACCCTACTCTACTCTAATAAACCTCACGGAGCCCGAGACCTTTCCAACGAATGCAAAACCGTGGAAATCGGTTCGTGCGTTCTGGAGTTATAGCGTCAGGAAGGAAAACCCAACTTATTTTTATATAGTAGATTAGGCTTGTAGAGCTAATCTAGATCCACACCACACGACGTCGGTCTACGTACAAATCAGGCGTGGTCCACGTGTGCGTCGGTCTAAAGTAGTCCTAGCTTTATTATCAACTAGCTTCTGCCGGCGGCTTCACCCGCGTAGGTACATAAAATACAGCCTATGTCACTCAGAAATAAAGCAGCTTTCTATCGGTGTAAACATTTTAGCTATCAGATCAGTACTTTCAGAGATTACTTCCTACAAATATAAAACTTAAACTTTATCCCATAATGATATAGTGAAGATTGTCGATCGTTCATTGATCGACCATTGACAAATAATAATAATGATAAGTTTAAGTTGTGTGGAAATTCAGCAAAGAAAAAGTCTTAAAAGCAATTCTTGCCGTCGACCTTATTCTAGAAGCAAGTTAATGATTTCAAAACTTTTTCATTAAAAAAATATTTATTTCGGCAATAATAATTCTGTTAATTTATTTTATAGCCAAATTAAACTACAAAGTACTGTAATCATGATATTAAAAAAATCTAGAACATGAATAAAACGGTGATAGAGACGGTGCTAAAGCGCTTTTTAAGTTCTCTGAGGAATAAAAACATTTTCTAATTATGTAAATGTAATTAACCGAACCAGTTTCTTTATTTTCATCTAGAAATTGAAGTAAAATATTAGATTGAAACTGCTAAGGGATTGGATCGTATAAAAAGCTGATAGGTCTGTTTTTAGGTCCCTGTTGAAGTGGGCTAGGTAATAAATCTACGTCTAATCAACTTTTGGTACCTAATAGTAGTCTTACTCCGTGTTTGGCGTGTTGTTCCTAGACATCAATAGTGAAAAAAATGTGACGTGTGTGTTACTCTCCAAGAGTTTCCTGGCATTAGAGGACGAGTAAAAGGTAGCTCGCCATCCGTTCGTCCTATAAGGAGCGGGTCCGAATCGTCGACGGTGCATATTGTAGCACGCGCGCCTCATAAGATGTCAGCAAACTGTAAGGGCACAGCAGGGCCGATGCCTACTGGGGCCTTGGATATACTCACGATCCTGGATAGCAAAAGGCGACTGAAGGAAAATGGATCAAGGTGTGACTTTAGTCAGTGAAAGTCTGACTATCCATCTCGCTCCACCCATAGCAGAGAAATTTATTTGATGATTGCTGATAAAAAATTAGTTTACAAATATTTTTGCAGGCTGCTTTGGTCGTGTGAATCTAGAAAATCATTATGGTTGCGCAAAATAGGTCCAATATTATTGTTTTATTTTTTAAATTTTATTTATACATTTTGTGTATTTGACTGTTAATTAGATATGTTTTATATCTTTCTTATTTCTTTAAAACAGTAGACTGCGCTTAAATTTCAAAGTTCTCACTTGACTAAGTTACAACATTATTTCTTCAGGTGAGGCTTCTAAGTCCTTAAAAAGTTCAATAGCGAATAAATCACTGGGGTAATAAAATAATTTATAACCACTGACACCAACAAGGTTCACCGCAAAAACTTGGCTAATGAGTTTACTTCTGATTGGCATTTACCGGTTCTAGCAACTCCCTTTCAATTTCTGTTCAAGTTGTACAGTTCACGCCGTGTTTGATTGCTGCTTTTAGAATAGTAGACTTATTATTGAACTTCGATGCATCTTGATTGTAAATGATATTAACTTCTTGTACCTACACCATTATTTTTAGTATTTTTAAGTAAAGAATCTAAACAAAATGTCATAACTGTATCATGAAAAATCACAAAGATATAAGCTTGTTACGTCAGCAAAAATACATAGCCACCGGGCCATCGAGGCGACTGTGGGGTTGTTTTGCACTTGCACACAGCTAATGCCCTCTATGACCCGCAGTGACCTGTGTTGTACTTAGTGTCGGTGGTATCCAACTTGTGACCTTTTTAAATATTTTTGGGAAAAAATATAACATTTTGTAACAATTATTGGAATCCATTCAGTTACTGGTTCTGAAAAATTATATTCAGGTTTCACATAAACCAAAAATAAAGTTGTATTAACTTACCATCAGGTGGAATCGCAGTCAAGCACTAGATTATGTCAATTGGCTTTAAAAGGCCAGTTCAGTTAATTCAAACGAAACAGGGATTCTTATGTTATGAATAATATTTTCAAAGTTAATATTTACTTCTACACACACTTCCACTTTCACATAATTATTTCTATGTGAGTAAATCAAGTGCAGATTTACTTATAAGATTGTAAAAGTCTGAAAGTGGCACCGGGAGAGCGGTTGCTGAAAGTTCTATAGAAATCGATTGTCAAGATAACATGGGGAACTATTTGATTATGAATATCTGAATTCAATATTTTATTTTATTTTTTTATTCTACAACAATTATACAACTCCATGTAGTCCCAAGCTAAGCAGAGCTTGTGTTATGGGTGCTAGACAACTGATAAAAAATACAACTGATAAATATTCCTAAATACATACATAGTATCACAGAAAAAATGATTATGTTCATCACAAAAACATTTGTCCTGGGTGAAAATCAAACCCACGACCTCCGGCATAGCACTGACCACTAGACCAACAGGCCAGTCATAAATGGACAGGCAATTGTGAGAAATGATATCATTGGCAAGAGATTAAACTAAGATGAAAAGTAATAGAGAAAAAGATCACTTGCGACCGCAAACATTAGATAAGAATGAAATTAAGAAAAGAAGAAAAAATAGGTGCAAGAAAGAAACAGAGAAATACTAAATGAAAAAAGAAAGACCAAAATCAAAAGCATTTAGGCAAGGATTGTATGTAACCTAATTGCACATTCCAAGCAATCTACTGTTATTGTGGTACTGTTGGGACCATCTAGTACTTGTATATACTTTTTTTTTGTAATTCTAGTATCTGTATGTACTTTTTTCTACATAGAGATAGATCTCTATGTAGAAAAATGTGCAAGAAATTCCATGGAGTATAGAGCTTTTTGCACATTTTTCTCTTAAATCATTTTAATAAAATGCATACATTCAATAATAAAATATGCAAAAAGAGGAACATTTTAACAGCAGCGGGTAGCAAATGCTAATTACAATTTCCTTTGAAGCGGTCAGATTTTACTTTTCTAAAAGGTAAATAGAAACCTATTTGAAATAAAATTAACTGAGATTGTAAATGTGAGGAAAAGTTCATTTTCAAAACTATGAACATATAAGAGCAGTGAAATTAAAGTTACTCTATTAATTAGAACAGAATTCAATTTTCTCTTGATTTAATCCAGTCGCCTTTACTTAGTCAAGTGCCAGAGTGAACTTAACTAAAATTACTCACTTCGTAATTGTAAAGTTCAGTCAGTCAAAATTATTTCGAACCGGGAGAGTGCGCGGTCGAGTTGAAAAGCCCGTTGGAGAAACATCAAACTGCAAAAAGGAGTCTGCTCACTACAGCGTACCATACCTTTAGGCATGCCACAATCACGGCGGTAAGTCCTTCCAGGAAACGTCCAATGTGTCTGAAGTAGCAGCGTGATCTTCGGCCGCTGAAGGCGTGGACTTGCGGCCGATTAGTATTTGAGCAATCGGGTAAGGTCTGAGACCGAGTTGTAGATAGCGAGTGTTGTATCAGGCTTGCCTGAAAGAGATATCTGTATAACCGTAGAAGCCCAGCTGGGCTAATGCCCGCTATAGCCACGGGATTTTTTGAAACAGTTACCTTGAACTGCAAATGAAGTAAACCGTTCAGTCCAACGTTCGTCGCTTACAATGCACAGCCGGTGTCAACACGCTCCGTGTAAAAGGTATGCCGGAACATTGCCGAAACGGTAACGCATACAAACGCATATTATGGCAGATCTATACCTGTTGTGCTGTTTGTGCTACGTTGTTGGCTTCTCTTATGGTATTTTTAACGAAAGAAGGTGTAAGACACACGGATGAAATTTGGATCCTGCCAAAGACGCCCTGGGTGTCGAGAGCAGGGTAACACCGGGAAACCCTAGCCACTGGCTTACAGACGGCTAACAATGGTTGGTTTATCTTTTTTACAGGTTTGAGTTTGACCACCATCTCAACTGATAGTACGCGATGGAACATGCTTGCCTAGAAGTAACCTATTCACTCTTGACTTAAAGACACCTAAGTTGTATCTATCAGGAAACATAGACTCCGGCAGGGAATTCCACTCCTTGGCTGTACGCATAATAAATGTGTTCCCAAAACGCTTTGTGCGACCTACCTAACTTTGCTGTAAAGCCCGAGTCGGAGTCGACGGTATCTTGTGTATTATACGCATGTTTATGCATTTTAATGCGCTTAGTAGCCTGTGTCTTATTTCTTTTTGTGTCTCATGCGTTCCTAACATGACCATGGAATGATACGACGTAGTGAATAGAATCCTTTATAGTGTCTAGTGATTGAAAAGTTGCGGATTCGGGAATGTTCGAAAGTAGCTTCGACATTACATTTTCTTATTATTGCGCGTTATATCTGACTTCGAGAGGTATTTATGAGGTGCGAAGTTATTTGTGAAGTGAAAATTTTGACTAGCGTGCGGTTTTGGTTGTAAATAAAACAAGTTTCAAGTGGATCTTATTAGAAGAGTTGGATTTGGTAAGAAAGCCTGTAAATGGTACTATGTAATGTTTTTGAGTGTCTATAACCAACAGGAACTGCTATCTCGTAGCTGGGTTAATAATGGCTTTAAGTGACTATGACTGTATACTATGACTATATATTATGACTTCAAGTCAAGAGTGAATACATTGGTTCTAGGCAAGCGTGCTCCATCGTCGGCCACATCATCGCTTACCATCAGGTGAGGTTGTGGTCAAACGCGAGTCTGTCCATTATAAAAAAAAAATAAAAATAATGGCAATAATTTTTAAAATATTGGTTGAAATTCAGAAAAAAAAATGTACTTATGTTAACTTTGTTATACCTCCATAGGTCCATCAAAGACCCTGCTGGGGCAGTGGGAACATTTGAAAATGTGACCGTGACCCTAGAACGCAAAGAGCAACTGAAGGACGGATCCCATTCAATGCTGAGTCTTTCGGTGTGCGATCGCCACTTCAGAACCTTTTACCATCTTAAAGACGATCTGTTCTGCGATGCATGAATGACCCCATTCAGGGTCAAAATAATTACATTTTATTTAGTCCGTATTTTAGATTACATTTTTTTTTTCGATTAAACAAAAAATAACAATGATATAGCCCATTAAAGTTACATGTGACGTCACCCCGTGCGAAAAAATGCAGCACGGTGGGCGTGACGTTACACGTAGCCGTATATCTATGCTAATACGTGTCCCTTATTTTTGAATAATCTAAAAGATGGACTAATTACATTTTTTACGGCCACTAGCCTATTATTACTCATCTAAGAAAAAAGAGGAACGTATGAATCTCTTTTTTTTTCTGTCTCTATTTCCTACATTACAAAGTCTTGGTCTTACTAAGGTCTTTAACCCTTTGTGTGTCCGGAACGTGGATCCATGTGAGACACAATAACTTTTTAATTATGTCTCTAATTACGGCATACGAAAGTTTAAACGAAGAACCTAAAAAAATAGCACCCGAGCATAGCGACAGAACGAATTTCTGTGATACCTTGGTACACAAGTAGACTATGTCCTAGAATAGCATATAGGATACTTTTTATTCCGGCAGTAAGTCCTTGGGATAACTTTTTACTAGAGCGCGGACGAAGCTGCTGGCAGCAGGTAGTTTACACTAATATTTTAGCGGTAAAGTTTGTTTTTTGGAGGTAATCTCTAAAAGTAGGTACTGGTCCGATTTCTTCATGTCTTGATTTCTTTCTTTCTACTTTGTGCTAGGCTTTATTTCGTGCACCTACGCGAGCGAAGCCGCGGGCAAATATTAGTAGGCTATATATACATATGTATGCGGGCGAACCTGCGGGCAAAAGCCAGTTAAATATTAATGTACAAATATGATCGAGTACATTTATTAACGTTGGCTCATTAAAACCCACACTCAAACAGTATTGTTTATAATTATTTCCGTACGAATAAACTAATTAAACCAGTTTTGTGTATTTGCGGTTTAAAGTGCATGATTAATGAAATTAACGATAATAATAATCATTGTGGTGTGGGAGTATTCTCGTTAGTATCATAATTTATAATTATTTGTGTGCGCTTACAATTTTTTTATTAGTAATTACCTATTCTAAAGAAGAAGGCTTTATTAATTTATTAGCTGACTGGACTAAAGTTGTTCTGCCATATAAATAAAAAAAAAATAATGGAGATGGGGGTCCGAAGGCAAAATCAGGATTAAGCCATTAGTCAACAATAGCTAAGCATAGAGTTTAGGTTAAACATAAATGCATATATGTAATAAGTAAAATTACCACTTACCTGACAGAACGAACTCCTTTCAGGGGGCTGTTGTTAAAGCCACACCGATTTACCGATTCGTAACGATGGACCAATCAATTATTAATATTTGCAATTTGTAGTGTATTGGGAACAATTTCCTGAAATAAAATGATTATTATTATTAACATTATGCTTTAAACATGCAAAATGCTAGTCTATATAATAAGCAGCTCTGTTTATCTCTTTGCGAAATGCCTGCGGGCGAGATGTTATGTTTCGTAATTAATTCCAGGTAGCCCAAAACAACGCTTAAGTGGATGCTCTTGGGATCGGAACATGATGAAAGGCTTTTGTGTGTTGAATTTTAAGGTTTATTCCTATAAGATTGCTATTTTGTATTAATTCTATAAAAAGCTAACTGCTGCCAGCGATTTTGCGTGAAAGTAGATTTTCCCAAAAAAAGATTTTACTATATGCTATTCCAAGATATGTTCCACCCGTCTGTCAAACATTTAAAACTGTTGAAAATATTAATTCAGAATTCCAGCTTTTTGTATCACATTTCGGGTTTTTTTTTGGTGGATAAGAATCATCCAAATGACATCCCCGGCCCTTGGGCGGAGCGGGAGATAGTGTCAGACTCTTACAGACTAAAAAACCTACCCTGTTCCTTCTTGCCATTCATACCGGGGCTGAGCTACCTTTCGGAGCTAACCCTGGCCCCAGTAGGCTTCGACTCACCTGGACCCCTGCTGTTACTGTAAACCCGCTGTTTTCTATAAATATCAAAAGGTAAAAATAACTCATTAAACGTTCCAAATAACACAATTACTACCATAATGTCGTTTGTACATAGGATCAGGCAACAACCGTTTAAATTCTCACTGAACCGTTATTTTTAAGCGTCTTAAAAATAATCCCGAAAAAAGATAAAAAGAAGATTGCATGGCACAATTCCTTCACAATTGAAGGGGATTGGGCAAAGATCAGGCTCAATGGGATAAGGCAGAAAATTTAATTAACACTGTTCTTTTGAAACAAAATTATTAAGAATATCAAAGAAATCCAAAGACGTTGAAGTATCTCATTAAAATGATAGAACGCTCGTTTTCGTGCTAAAGATCGGAGTTTTATCTACTATTATATACTTTGTCCAGAATAGGCGACCCGCAAACCTTTCGTTGAAATATGTAGGTATATTGTGTCTAGCCTGTTATTTCTTGGTATAAATTCTCATTTTTAGAAGTAATTTGTTTTTTATTATTTTCCCTGTTATGGTTATTACGAGTTATGCTCATAACCTGTTTATAGGTATAATATGTGGTTTTCATTATGATGGTCTAATCACAGTGGCGTTACATTTTATACCTATTACGCTCTGTGCTGCTAACTGCTTTGCCTGTGTGATAGTCAGAGGTCGGAGTAGGTAGATTGATTTTATATACTTGCGTCAAGAAATTATACCTAATATGGACATGCCATTTTATCCATAATGTGCAGGAAGTACCAGAACAAGTTTCGGGATTGGAATTATGTACTAAAATAAAATAAAAAACATAGAGATAGGCTAACAAAATCGTTTATTATATGAATGATTGATTGAATTCAATGAACAATTATTTTTAATTTGTATAAAATAAAATACTGATTTCTTTCACACTGGCAGCGTAGATTGATATTATTAATACGTTTTTCACTTTAAACACAAATTCGTGCTAATTTCTTAATTCCGGAACAAATATCACAATAAATATGAAGTTCCGGTATTTTGGAGGCATATCTATATTATCCTTTACGTTTGACGTCAACGACCTTAAATCAATCTTAGGTTGATTGGACTCCGACCTCTGGTGATAGTAGAAAATTATCTCAAAGGAATATAGAAAGAAAGAAAACAGTTTCTTCACACGAAATGACGCAATCTTCAAACTAGCTAACAAACAATCATTTTATAGGGAAGATATGCGTCACATCCGCGCAAAACGGCCGAACACTACAATTGCCGAAACGGATCTTGAGCGCTCGACGTCAAAGTGGGGATCGCTTTGCGCATTCCATACATTAGCGAGCCAATCGTCTTCGTTGTTAGATACATGCAGCAACGCAGGGAACGAATCAGGAGTGACGTCGATGACGCGATGGCGCGGCGAGCCAATC
The DNA here is from genome assembly GCA_929112965.1 of Mythimna albipuncta. NCBI lineage: Eukaryota > Metazoa > Arthropoda > Insecta > Lepidoptera > Noctuidae > Mythimna > Mythimna albipuncta. The sequence continues at coordinate 20,371,612 of OV815969.1, forward strand.
ACTGATACTCCCCGCCCCCGCGTCTCACTTCGCACCACTAAGGAGACCGAATATTTGACTTCTGCGCAACTTGAAGCCAGTGCTCAAGATCCGTGACGGCAATTGTACTTTGACAGTCTAAAAAAAAGTTCCAGGTAATTCCATCTACGCTTTCAATCGTCCTCTTCATCGGTATGATAAAGGCCAATACACCCTTTTTATCACAATAAAGATGACCGTTCAACATACCCCACTGGGTAACACGTCACTTCAATAGAAATGAGGTTTTATTCGATTGTGTGACCATTCCATCTAGCCAGTGTCCCTGTCTGCCAACAGGGTCAAGCCTGACCCTTATCATAGACTAGATAACTCCCTTAGGGTAGCGGCAAAGAGTATGAATGCGTAGAAGCGACATGACTAGATATCGGATTATATGCACTGTCAAAATGCCAAAAAAAGTACAAATATGCGATAAATCTGCACAGTGATAATTCATTGTTTGAATTCACGTTTATTTTCACAACATTTATATTTATATTATTTGCTTTTATAATACTTATTTATATTTATGACAAATTGTATCTTTTGACATACACTTATTAATATATGCGAAATTAAACTTTTGCCATACTGGCATACATTTTTTTTCGCCAAAATTGAAACCGAGGTCATATCTTAAACTGAGGTCAGGGTTATTAGAAAGGGAAGTCGAGTCCCAGTATGAAGGCTAGAAGGAACGGGGTGGGTCTTTTAGTCAGTAAGAGTCTGACGCTATCTTCCGCTCCGCCCCAGAGCGGGGATTGTCATTGGATGATTTATCCCACCATAAAAAAAATATGCATGTAGTAAAAAGCGGTTATTTCAATATTACAAAAAAAAAAAATATATATTTTTATGCTTACAGTTTTAGTGATGGCACAGTTGGTGCAGTGGTTGAACAATTGGCTGCTGCACTGTGTATCTTGGGTTCAGTTCCCGCATGGAACCAATATTTGTATGAATTAGAAATAGATATTCTGGGTCTGGTTGTCTTGTGCATGTAAATAAATACATGTTTGTAAATGTCCATGATTACCTCACACTAAGAATTACTATAAGAGTAATTCTTAGTGTGAGGTAACATGTTTTTATATAACATTATTATTAGTTTATGCGAAACCCAAATATAGATTGTTCAAAATCAGTTACTGAATCAATTCCAATAAATTTTTACACCATGTTATACACCGCTAAATTTTAATCGTTTTAATCCCGTGGAGGGTTGATCCGGTACATGAAACACTATCTTGTAAAGATAAAATTAAAAAAATAAAGTACCTTATTTCAAAATTCGTATTAATTTACGCATGTACGAAATTAATTTCTTTAAGAAAACGTCAGCGGAGCGAGTCCAATGATCGGCAGGTCATTGGAGTTTTGAAAAAAAGGTATGTACTTCAATTTTTAATTTTATGTTTACAAATCGATAGTGTTTCATGTACCGGAACGACCCACTACGGGATTAAAAAGATTAAAATTTAACAGTGTATTTTATCTCAAAATAAAAATAAAAATCTCAAGTTGGACAACAACCAACATCATTGCGTGCATTAAGTGTCAGCGCACAGCTGGATGCGGGAGCAAAACAACCCCTTTGTTGCCGGGATAGCCCGGTGACTATGTATTTGTGCGGTCAACCAGATAACATAACAAGCTTATAACTTTGTGATTTTTCATGATACAGTTATGAAATTTTGTACATGGATTCTTTACATAAAAATAGACACGTGTTTCGGGTTTCACATATATAATAAAACTAATGTTGTATGTAAATAAAATATTAGTTTCTCATCTTTAAATGTAACTTATTCTGTGGTACCGAGGGTGTCCAGAATAGCAATTGATTTGAAAATAAACTGACTGCCCACACCGATCTACGTGTTGAACCTTGTTGAAAGTAAAGTATTATTTCAAGTTAATATTATATCAATATATACTAAATTAATGTGTAAGTTTAATAATATATTGAAATAATATTAACTACGATTATTACGAATTGTAGGTCTATCATTTTTAAAATTGCAACGGAATTCAAAAAATTGTAAAAATTTGCATGCCTATGTGATGGCAAAATATGGAGGACTCTGTTATAAGAAAACACCCGTGTACTATACTCATGTTTGCAAATAAAATAAATTATTATAAAATATTATTATAGAGAGGAAGCTTGAGTCCCAACAGTGGAAACATTAAAAAGGCTGGTGATGATGAAGACGATGATGATGATGAATATGTAAGTTTATTTCGTTGCAGAAATGTAGTGTAAATGTAATGCAGGTACTTTGATTAACTTTTGTGTCAAAGATTTTTGAATTATTAATTTACACTTAAATTGAAGCTGTTTCTAAAGGCTACTTGCTACCAGAAGTGAACATTAACAGTTTTAGAGAACGCGTATTGCGTAAAGGTAAGACGCAGCTTCTGCCTTCCTTTCATGCTAGCAAAGGAGAAAGCCTCAGGCGTGAGGGATGTACACCTTCATGATCCAGCTGCCGCGATAAGTGACATCCGGTGAATCCATGTTCAAGGGTGGCGCGAGCTTGTGAACGACGAGCCATGGGTAGCTCGCCCCCCACCCATTCGGTAAGGACCAATCCCAAGTGGTCAAAGGCGCGTCGAGTTCCACGTGAACCTCAACGAGATGTCAGCAAAACAGTAGGAGCCCAGCCGGGCCAATGCCCCCTAGAGTCTCTGGGAATATTTAAAAAGAAAACCCGTGTTCTTAGAACGCAAAGGGCAAGTGAAGGATACAAGTGTGGTTTTAGCCAGTAAAAGTTAGATATGCTCAACTCTTTAGCGGGAAAAGTTATTAAACGATTTTCCATCATAAAAAAAACTGTCTTCCCTCATGAGAAAAGACATGAAGCTTGAAATATGATCAGTATTAGGAAAAGGGATCAACACCAAAACACGTGTGAATTTAGTTGCTTCCAAAGTTTTATCAATCAATCAAATCATTCTGAATCTTTTGGGCATGAGTCCATACCGCAGCTTTCAGTATTAGCTAAAAGATTTCCTGTTTTTTACAAGCTTGATAGATTTGAAGTGTTTGTACTTTGCATGTTTGTTAAAGGTATATCTTGCAACTGAATTTTGAAAGTTACTGTTAAACAATTGAGCTGAAATTTTTCAGACATGTTTGAAAAATTTTAGTTTGGATGACGATACAGACTTTCATACGAGTGAAAACACTGACAAAAGCTAGAGACGAATAATTTATTAAAATTAGTAATTATCTTCGTCCATAACTAATTCAATCCTCCTTCATTTCACCTGTCCAGTACATTCACTTAATAATAAACTTATTACTTATTGTCCAGACGCAATCGAATATTGATCACGTCGGGGACTTACTAACGAACCCTAAAATTGTATTAAATTGACACTTAAATAATGTTTATTTGATAAGTTCTTCTTAGATCGGGACTTACATTAAAGTATCGTACATATTTTATGGAGACACTGGTCATGAATTTAGGCAGAGGTCGTGAACATGGATAGTCTTCTAAGCCGTAAGTAAATAATTCTTCTTAAGTGATTGTTTTGTAGCAATTATGTTATGTTTTACGCGTTTATCTATGTCCCTATTTTTAAATAAAACTAACAGCCTGCCTCAGTTTTGTATGGTTAATAAAAACCTTGAAATTCTAGGTTTTTCTCTACTATAATACTGATATTATATTATAGGTACCTACCTAAACCTTCCTCATGAATAGAAAAATGAATATTGAATTATATTTATTTAAATAAAATAATCACTCAATGATGAAGTAGAATTCTACTGCTGAAATATTTTTATAAAACGGTCTATTTGTTATTGAATTTATTTCCAAAAAAAAAACCTTTCCTACATATAGTATTCCAAAAGGAAATATAGATTATTATTGATCGATTAATTAATATGTCAACGAAATTAACAATGAACTAAACTGCAAGAAAATGGAATAGTGACGCGAAGACAATATTGAGGCAAAGGAAATAATCCAAAAATTTAAAGATTTTTTTTTATGGCAGTGTTAGTTATTTTTTTTATGTTAATACATTTCTTTTCCAAACAATCACGAATGACAACTACTTATTTATTTAAAAAAAAGACACACACAGCACATACCGATGGTGCTGAATGCCCAACAAGCAGTACATTGCGCCTGAATTTTTACAGGCGATACTTTATCCTTGGCTCTCCAATCCCACCGTACAGGTCGACCACCCTTGCCAAAATTTATTCCTTTATTCAAAGATGGCATATATATATAAGGTATATTATTAAGGATTTTCGAAATAAATCAAATTGTTTCTCTGAAAACAAAGTTTTATTTTATTCAACATGCTTTTACATTATAACAATTATCGTTTAACTAAAATTACACTTTTATCTCACCTGAAAACAAAGAAACGACATTTAAAGTTCACTAATATTGCCTCCTCAATTATATCCCTTTATTTATCTCTCTACAAGTTTTTTTATATCAATTAAATGCACAAAATAATCTAAACATCATCTGCCATTGAATCATACGCCACCCCGTATCCACAGCTTAAAAATTATAAAAATGAAATGTCATTTCCAAGGAGGTCATTTCATTACATATACTTGAAAGTCCCATCAACAGGAGACAAGACAAAACTTCCGTTGCTCTGAGGTAAAACAAGAAAACAACTATACAATTTCAACAGAAACAAAAACACAGTAATGCTCAACATTTTCAATAATATTAAATTTAATAGCCCAGGTATAGTGTTCCTATCAGAAGTGTACTTTATAAATACTGCATGCTTTTCCAAGCATCCTTGCTATTTAACATTTTAAAATGTTTGTTATTGCGCTTTTTATTCTAGTGTCCTGAGTTTTTAACATCGCTTGAATATTTCGAGTGCTTGCCTGTGTTGTAATTTGTTTTATCGATAAATCTGGGTTTAGCTTTTAACGAACACTTCTTTCTGTGGAGCAGTGATGCCAGGAAAGGAAGATGGAAAGTGGCCAAAACCGTGAGGGAAAGGACATCCTTATACCTTAGCCACCGCCGCATGAGACGCTTCGAGCATCGAAAGGTGCGGGCTTACAGATGTCGAGCAATAGGTAGATCGCCATCTTGAGATCTAGTAAGGGCCAAGCCCGAGTCAACGACACGTTATGTTTTACTCAAGTGTGAGTGACACATAACGTATAAGACTTATTTGTATTTAAATCATTTATAGACTGAGTTTCTCTTTATTACTCTTAAACCGACTTCGAAAAGGAGGAGGTTCTATGTTCGGCTGAATGTATGTTTTTTTATGTTTTTTCACCGATATCTCTGTCAGTTGTGGACCGATTGTGAAATATTTTTTTATATATATAATTCTAGCTGCATAGTATAGCAATTGATCTGAAAATAAACTGACTGCCCACACCGACCTGTGTGGAGCACAGCTCAGAATAAAATATTATTTTAGGTTTATATTTAGTTAAAATTAATAAAATCTTAATTAACGTAATAAAATGTAAACTTTGCAAGTATCTGTTTTACTTTAAACTTGTTTTTTTTTTTTCAAATTGACTTGTCTTTAATTCATTAAACCCCAAGCGAATCGCGTTCGCTCATCTATTGTGTCTCAAATTGACGGTATCTGAAAGATTAAATGATAAACCTCTATTAGTTTCAGGCTACTTAGTTTGCAACCAGAAGTGTACCCATGTATACAGTTTCCATGAACACGTGCTCAGAAAAAGTAAGACACAGCTTTTATCTACCCTCATGGGAAAACGCGTGAGGTTCGGTGAAGTAAGTATTAATGTTTCTGACTTTTTCCTTATGGGAGCGTATTTATTAAGGGATTAAGTAAGTTTTAGCAATCAATAAAATCGTTCTGAATATGTTGCATAAGACTATGTTTACGCGCCCGTGTAGCACTGCATATCATTTTGCATATTAAGGCTTATAGTCCCTTGAACCATCTGGCCGAAATTATGTGGACGCAACTCTCGCACCCGCCTAGGCGGCAGTACGCAAATCTGTCCATTTATTTGCGGCCAGCAGCGCCCGGAATCCATTTTCTTTGCGAAACATTGATTGATTTCGCAAAGACATATACAATTTATTTTTAAGATGCAACGTCTCATTGAAAGTGTCCCTTTTTGTTCATTGCATTAAAGGTTTCCATATGATTGTTCAATGGATAACCAATGTAGCACAAGTCCTATAAAAAAGATAGTATTATTTTAGTACTGTGTCTGTTTGGAGAAAGCTTTATGACCGTGGATCTCTTTGGCTATCAGGGCTCTACCACTGCACCAACCGTGCCAGTAGACGTTATCATAATATGAGTGGCTTCATATAAAATTCTTTGCTAAATTTGTAAACTTTCTTTTGTTTTTATTAGATGACTTTACTATTACTATTTAACTATTCACAATGTTTGTTTGCATTATAAGGTGAGTTGTTGTTTATCCAGTTTTTGTGAGCTGTAACGGTTAATTAAAGTTTTACTCAGTGTAATGTTTTGCTTAGTATTGTGTTTTGCTGTGTTGACTCTAAGCTTTTGTGCTGTGTTTACACTTGAGCAAGTGTTTAATTAGTTACATTGCACAAAGCGAATTAATTAATTTGTAATTTGAATGCTGAAATGCTTTTCTCTCATGAGTAAAGTCATCGCCAACTACGTTTGATCTTTGGGAGTTAGTAATTCCAGACAAAGTTCCCCCAAGATGTTTTTACTATTGTTAGTTTTGTTTCTTAGATTTATTGAGCTAGTGGGACGTTTTTCTTTTCTGTCTACAATCGTTCAGTACTTACAAAAAGTGTGACGGAGTTGACTGAGAATTTCTGAAAGTAAAACCGTGGTTCTAGATCGCAAGAGGCAACTGAAAGACACAGATATAAACGTTAGTAAACGTTTGACACGTTCTCCCGCTCCTAGACTGGAGCGGGAGAACGTCGAGAACGAGACTTGGAGAAGACAGTGTATGATTTTCCACTTCGAAAAAGGGGTATTTCGTCCATATACTATCGCACAATAAAGTAAAATATTATTATCGAATTTGAAGCCTTTGTATATGTAACGAATTCAAGTGTGAATACGATATTTACATTAATTTTCTAGGGGAAAAGCGATTATAGAATAAGAAAAACGTCCAAAGTATGTATTTAGATGTAACATTAAAGTTGAAGGGCTGTGGTACGCGAAGGGCATTTAAGGAGGAGGAGTGGCAGGCGGTCACCTTCTGCGAAGCGGTATTACTAGCAAAGGAGGAGGCCGAGGCATAAGGCAACGGCGCTCTCGCCGCCGCCGGGATTTCGATTCCGATTTCCGGCCACCGTAGGCGCGGGCCTGCGGACAGTGAGCAATGGGTAGCTCGCTGTCCGACCGTCCGGTAACTGTCCGAACCGAGTCCAAGTCATCAACGGCACACACTGTTCCCGTGCGCCTCAAGAAGTTGTCAGCAACAGTACCCCAGCTGGGTTGAAGCCTACCGGGGCCAGGGTTAGTTTCGAAAGACAGCTCGAGCCCCGGTAAGAAGGCTCGAAAGAACAGGGTGGGTTTTTAGTCAGTAAGAGTCAGACACTATCTCCCGCTCCGCCCAAGAGTGAAGGTTGTCATTGATGATTTTCCCACCAAAAAAGGGCAACTGAAGGAATACAGGCGGGTTTTAGTCAGTAAAAGTCTGTCACGCTGACGCTTCACTCAAAGAGAAGATGTTTGAATATTTCCTATCTGAATAAAAAAAAGACTCGTAAATAAGTTCACAATAAACAAACAAGTCAAGAAATATATTATATTTTATATTTAAACCTGAAAGTTTAATGAACATTAAATTTTCAGATTTCATTGCCCGTTGAAATGATAGTTCATATAACAAAGCTTTCTGCGTCAGACTGTCTTCTGAAACATGGAACAGTTAAATGTACCAAAGGATTAAAAGCTACTATAATATAGTAGCTTGTAATCCTTTGGTACATTTAGTTTTATATATTATACACCTAGTTTTATATTATATTATATTAATATTATGTTATATAAAACTAAGTGTGCCCGCGACTGTACAGGTTTTTGAATTTATTTTTCCAAAATAAAAGTACTTCAGCCTATGTTACTCCTTATTACATCAGCTACCTGCCTAAAAAATGATATTTTGGTGTATGTACCGTATACATATGTTCATATGCATGTAGTAAAAAGCAGTTATTTCAATATTACAAACAGATACTCCAATTTTATTTATAAGTGTAGTTGTATAGATAATTCTAGAAGTGTTTAAAAGCATTCACTTAGTAGATTTACATTTTAAAAAATTGTCTTTATTTTTAGATGGAAAATCATCTATTCAAACATCTCCCGCCGTTGGGTGGGGCAGAAGGACGTGCCAGACTTTTACTGATTAAAACCTACTCCTGTTCCTTCTTTGCCTTCGTTCTAGAGCCCCGAGGTTCTCTTTCGCATCACCCATGGCCCCAGAGGGCTTCGGTTTGCTGACATCTTAAGGCGAGCGTGGAACACTACGTCATCGACGACTTGAGCTCGATCCGGATGGTTACCAGACGGTCGGACGGCGAGCTATTCATTGCTCGCCGAGACAAATACTAAGAATTAAAAAAAAATAACTTGAACTTTCTGCAATTTTGGAAAAAAGGTTTCCATCTAGACTTCTTTAGGGGTTTTATTATTTCAAATCATATTATTCCATTCTACATGACATACGTCGAGTTAATAATAATCCTGTAGGTATTTTATTTATTGAAGTATTTTTTAGTTTATTTTACCGTCCAGGCACAAAGCGCACACACAGAACACAAGCGCATCACAATTAATTGATACTTTAGAAACAAAATGGCTACCCATAAGTGTAATTATGTAAAAGTGACGCATTCCATACAAAAAAAAAACATAAAACTAAACACTTATACTATAAGTATAACTATAAGTATAAGTATAAGTATGATGATTTGACTATTGCAGCACCACCTATCAGTTTTAGTCGTATTTTCGAACGAACCAGGGACCCACTCAAATATGTACAAAATTTCATCCAAATCAATCAAGCCGTTTAGTTAGATAGGTGATGAATACACGAATAAAAGAATGTTATACTTATACGAGCGGACCTGTAGCCCTAGCCAAGTTGCTAATCTGCAATAGTTAACGCTTGTAGAAAGCTTCAAATGTAAGGGAATGACGTCGTCTTATCGCTTAGTCACGTGGTCAGAAAAAAAGAATTGGCGCAAGGTCACTCGAAGCGTTCGGCGCAAGCGAAACGGTTGTAACTTGGCTAGGGGGGCTGGTATTTGGTATGTTGTTTTTTTTTTTATTTGGATAATGTAATCTTAGGAACTACTGGTCCGATTACTAAAACTTTATCACCAATATATCCTAAGCGACATACGCTAAATTTTATGTATTGGGCGAAGCCGACGGCAAAAACTAGTATGAAATAAAAATATTAAGGGTGGGGTAGGAAGGTAAAAAAGCCTGTGACGTACCAACAAATTTTATAAAAATCACAAAGTTATTAAGCTTGTTAAATAGTCACCGGGCCATCCAGGCGACTGAGGGGTTGTTTAGCACTTGTACCCAGCTGTTTTCTGGCTCTGAATGCCCGCTATGACCTGCCGTGACCTGTGTTGTACTTAGTGTCGGTGGTGTCTAACTTGTGACCTTTTTAAATATTTTTGTGAAAAAATATAACATGGCGTAAAAACTATTGGAATCCATTCAGATAATGATTCTGAACAAACTATATTAAGGTTTCGAATATACCGATAATAATGTTGTCAAATAAATAAAGAAAGAAATTAAACGGAGTCAATGGAAGATTTTATTAAAAAATATAATTTAATGAGCGATTTTTATTTTCTGCCTTTGCAACATTTTTTCATACATAAGCGATAGACACGTCTGATGCTATACCACACGCGTTGCGCCCCGACACCAGGTAGTAGTACCCCTTGTCTCCCCAGTCCTCGCCCCACGAGTTCTTTATGATCCAATACGGGGTTTCTTCACCACTTTCGCTTACTGCAACAAATATTTTTAGTGACTAATGCATCAAAAGATTTAGATACCGTGAAGGGAAATATAAGAAATATTGTGACGAAATTGGCATATAATTGGGAATCTTTAAGTCAAGAGTGAATAGGTTTCTTCTAGGTAAGCGCGTTCCATCGTCGACCGCATCGTCGCTTTCCATCAGGTGAGATAGCGGTCAAGCGGTTGTCTATTGTTTACCCGAAGATTATATACCATAATCATCATATTCCAGAATTTCATTTAATCGAATTTCATTTGCCCGAATGTTTTGTTTGCGCTAAAAGACATATGACATACTGTTAATTGCCCGAAACTTAGATACCATAAGCTACGAGTGCCATACGCATTGTTTTTCATATTTTTAAGTGCCATAATAATTATCAAACATAATATTTAAGCGCCACAATAAATTGTTTTCGAATCTTAAAATATCCTTAAAATATTCTATGCATGGTTGATGGTGGGCTTGGTTGACAGAGCCCTGCTTTGCGGGGCTCCTACTTCTGGTATACCGCCGAATTTTATTTGCCCGAATTTTATTTGCCCTAATATCATTTGCCATAACAGCCATACGACGATTATACGACGTAATATTCATTTGCCCTACTCTTATTTGCTTTATTAGTCACGTGCTAGAAGCTTTGTTTCCCATAAAGTCACTTACCATAACACCATTTGTCATAAGCCCTAATTATTACATGCCCTAATTATCACATGTCCTAATTATGCAAACGGCGGTATACCCGGTCAAACGCGAACAACAAAAAAAAAAAGAAATGAGAAAACTGTCTTGACTTATCATATTCATTCCATTTGAATATTTTTTTAACGTTTTGCCCTTAACTTCAAACTATTTAAAATATTAAAGTAATACTAACCATAGACATTATATCCGACGATCAAAACGGCGTGGTCTAAATTGTTAGGATCACAGTTCTCGACCGTTGGCTCGTCTATGTCTCCCTTGTATCTTTTCATAGATGCCGAATTTATTGCTGCAACAAGACATTGTTTTTACCCCTCGAGCGCCAGAGTTTATGTATGTATATGTATGACCCGGAAAATTGCCGTGTTTACGTAAATCACCAATAAAAAAAAAAAAAATTGATTTTTTTCTAGGAAAAACAAATAATATAATAAATATGGAATAATATAATATAGAAATTAAAATTTTCGGCCGAATAAGTTTCGTACAGACGTGTGTACAAAATGAAAATTAAGCGTTTTTCAAGGTCTTCAAGTTGTACAGACGTATGTACAATCGGCGTTCGAGGGGTTAAATAAGCATAAGCATAATCTTAATCAGCCTGTAATGTTCCCACTGCTGGGACTCAGGCTTACTTCCCAGGAAAGGGAATAGGCCGTAATCGGCCACGCGTGCCCAAGGCGGATTAGGTTTTCATTATAATTGTGTAAACATAGTATGACAAAATCATCATAATCATCATTACAGCTTTTGTCAGGCCTGTTGATCTAGTGGTTAGTGACCCCGACTGCTATGCCGGAGGTCGTTGGTTCGATTCCCACCCAAGATAAATGTTTGTGTGATGAGCACGATCATTTGTTCTGTGTCTGGGTGTAATTTATCTATAATATGTATGTATTTAGAAATATATACATAAGTATGTTTATCAGTTGTCTAGTACCCATAACACAAGCTCTGCTTAGCTTGGGACTAGACGGCGCTGTGTGACAGTTGTGCAATATTATTATTATTATTATCATTTCAGCTGAAAGACGTCTACTGTTGGACGTAGGCCTCCCCCAAGTGTCGTGACAATTTACCAGTCCTGTGCACCTTGTATCAATTGGATTCCCGTGACCCTCACCAGATCATCGGTCCACCTTGTGAGAGGCCTTCCAACGACGCGTCTCCCAGTACGCGGTTGCAACTCCAGCACCTTAGCACCTACCACCATAATGTAGCACCGTTCGGCCCATCAACCATGTGTTCTGCGAGTAATGTACCTAATACCTGCTGATTTATACTAATAAAAACCGGCCAAGAGCATGTCGGGCCACGCTCAATGTAGGGTTCCGTAGTTTCCCGTCCGTAACAATAAGTGTACCAACTTATGAGGTTAAAAAAATGCTTGCATATACGATTATACTACAAACTTAGTCCAGAAATTATTTTGTAGAACCCTTTTGTCTTCTTTGTACAAAAATTGTTCTTTCCATCAAGTTTAAAATCATTTTCCTAGAAAGTCCTTATAAAGTTCTACTTTTCAGATTTTTTTAATATTTTCTAAACTTATGGTTCAAAAGTTAAAGGGGGGAACCACATTGTTTTTTACTTTTGGAGCGATTATTTCCGAAATTATTGACATTATCAAAAAATGATTTTAGTAAACCCCTATTCATTTTTAAATACCCATCCAACAATATATCACACGTTACGGTTGAAATTTAAAAAAAATCACTTCCCACTTTACATATACTACCCTAATAAAATATTTTTTACCACTTTGTCGGCGTGATTGATATACATATTGGTACCAAATTTTATCTTTCTAGTACTAACGGTCACAGAGATTAAGCGAGGACGGACAGACAGACAGACAGACGGACAGACAGACATGGCGAAACGATAAGGGTTCCTAGTTGACTACGGAACCCTAAAAACGGGTCCGTTTTATGAAAAATGAGTCACACAGGATCGGTCGTTGTGGCGACACTTGGGGACGGTCTATGTCCAACAGTGGGTGTCTTTCAGCAGAAAAAAATGAATGAATTATGAAAAAGCTGCTAGAGTCGGTTACTGAATTTAGCGAAGGAAACTTCAAAACCACACGATGATTATCCAACCATTCTGCTGTTCTTATTTATTTTACTTACCTGCGGACAGTGGTCCTCGTTCATATACAAACTGAGCCATAACATCTTCATCAGGCAACACCTTCTGGAAGCCAGTTACAGGTACAAGTTTAGGGTACTTATGAAAGTTTCCATTTATGCTATGTTTCCATCTGCACTGCCCTTGTTCTTCGACATATGGGCAGTAATCATTTTCTCGAAGAACTCCACCAAATGTAGCAACTATATGACTGAAGAAAGAGTAGACATTGGTTTTATTACAGTCATCATAACAGAAGTACAAAAAACAGAAGCAGTATAAGCAGTTGGTTCAACCCACAAAAAAGATGAAAGAAGTTAGAAAGGAAATACTTTCCGATTTGTACTACAACGAGTGTCGCCGCTTGTGTCACACCCTTTAACTCCACTATAGGCAATAAACCAATACGAACGCGCATTACACAACTAACCGACAACGCACACTTAGACCGCATATTTGCTATTGGTAGTTGAACTATGAGCATTGCCCTACTTTGTGGCACGCATACCCCGCCCACATGGCCAATCTAACTCCTTTCATCTGTTTTGTGGTTCAATACGCAGCGATATCTATGGCGTCACGTAAGAACTAAACTAAGAAATCCGGCATCGCGCAATTGAAGTTATCAGCGCGATTTGGAACATATACAACAGCGCGAAATCATCTATCGGGCAGTTGCCTAAACTAGACATAACACCCGTCTAGTCGGAGGACTCTCCCTTTTTAACGGAGGTATATAGGATTTAACACTCTGTTCCGTAAACCTGTAAAAACCCACTACTGTGAGTCATTATGTTAAGCCTTGACGTGTTAAAATGTCAGTCATATGAGTGACAAAGAAGCACGGAGCCGTATTGCATAGCAGGTACAATTGCCATCACGGACCTTGAGCTCTCGGCGTCAGAGTGGGGATCGCTTTGCGCATTCTATACATTGGCGAGCTAATCGTCTTCGTTGTTAGATACATGCAGCAAAGCAGGGAACGAATTAGGAGTGACGTATATGACACGATGGCACGGCGAGCCAATCACTGACACTCCCCGTCCTCGTGTCTCACTTCGCATCACTAAAGAGACCGAATAATTGACTTCTCAATATCCGTAATGGCAACTGTAATTGTAGGTAGTCAAAAACAATGAGTGAATTATGTGAAAGACGATATCAAAGAAAAAACCGGCCAAGAGCGAGTCGGGCCACGCTCAGTGTAGGGTTCCGTAGTTTCCCGTCCGTCACAATAAGTGTACCCACTTATGAGTTTAAAAAAATGCGATTATATACGATTATACTACAAACTTAGTCCAGAAATTATTTTGTAGAACCCTTTTGTCTTTTTTGCACAAAAACTGTTCTTTCCACCAAGTTCAAAATAATTTTCCTAGAAAGTCCTTATAAAGTTCTACTTTTCAGATTTTTTTCATATTTTCTAAACTTATTGTTCAAAAGTTAGAGGGCCCCCCTACACATTGTTTTTTACTTTTGAGCGATTATTTCCGAAATTATTGACATTATCAAAAAATGATTTTAGTAAACCCGTATTCATTTTTAAATGCCTATCCAACAATATATCACACGTTAGGGTTGAAATTAAAAAAAAAAATCACTTCCCACTTTACATATAGGGGGGCTACCCTAATAAAACATTTTTTTCCAATTTGTATTTTATCACTTTGTCGGCGTGATTGATATACATATTGGTACCAAATTTCAGCTTTCTAGTGCTTTCACAGAGATTAAGCGAGGACGGACAGACAGACAGAGAGACAGACAGACATGGCGAAACTATAAGGGTTCCTAGTTGACTACGGAACCCTAAAAAGAACCAAGCGAGATAATGTGATGATTGACGGGATAGAATGGAAGAAAAAGGGTGCTGTGCTGACCCAGAAGTAATGTGGGAGAATGGCATGAAGATGACGAATTTCAGTAGATAGTTAAACAAACTTACCCAAAAGTTGCGAGAATAGATCCATAATTGCAGCCCACTTGAGCTTCATCACAATCAATGAGAAACTGTTCCGATAAAATTTCGTCCCTCATTTTATGTATCTTCAGCTGACTTTCAATATTAGCTGTGATAAAAAAAAAGAAAGTTTAAATAACCGACCCTTTAGTGGTAACATTGAAAGGCGTGAGTCAAGATAATATACAACGATGTGATTTTGTGCTATTTTTTTTATCTTTCACGCCTTTTTGTCCCAAACTAAGCAGAGCTTGTATAAGACTACTGATATTATTTACTGATATTTACATATTTCTAAAAATAAAAAAATGTCACTAAATTACACTCAGACACAGGACAAATGACCGCGTTTATCACAAACATTTGTCTTGTATGGGAATCAAACCCACGAACTCATAGCATCAGGACCCACTAGACCAGTGTTTTTCAATCTTTATAACTATAGAACCCTTTTTTGTATGACATAACATTACGGTGAACGGATGGACCGGATATGTACGTATGAGACGGACGCACTGCGCTTTTGTAACCACTTTTTTTTTTAAAGATATTTTTAGACATTTGAGTGTCAAATATTATTTACACTTTATTACTGAATTATATTATATTTTACTACTCACGGCTTCGCCCGCGTACATAAAGTATAGCCTACAATGTTGCGTTTGTATAACAAAGGATGTAGCGTTAAATATTGTAGAAACGATTTTGAACGATGTGAACTTGGCTACGAATTGTCTATTCGTTTGTTCTGAACACACGACTTTACGTTGAGATGACGTCGTTCCCATACGTTTTACCACTTTTCGACAGCGTTAACGATTGCAGAAAAACAACTTGGCTAAGTGTGCATGCAGTAGTTTCAGAGGTTACCTCTTGCTAACAAAAAAACATAAAAACAAAAACAAAAAACTTTTGGTACCTCTTTATTATATTAGTGTAGATTGTAGGGTTGGGTCAGTAATCCTCACATTTCACTTTTACCTGTTTCGCAACCGCGACCCCTTATGCAAGATTTTGTGACCCACCTTTTTTTGTGGGAAAATCATCCAATCCCTGCCCCTACGGTATGCTAACATCTTCTTTAGGCGCGCGTGTAACACTATGCGCCGTCGACAACTTGGGCTTAATTCGGATGGTTACCATACGGTAGACAGAAGACTCAGGTCTACCCCTTGCTTCAAATTAATATCAAATATTCACGTATATGACATTAATTTCAGATGAATAATTGAATATCTCCAAGCGTTTCTAAGAAAAGGTTCAGTTACGGCACGTTCACGAATTTGCCGCTGTAAGCGGTAGCTAAGCGCGGTGCGGCGAGCGGTAAGGACAAAAGTATGAAAATGTTTGATGCCCGCGCTGAGACACCGCTGATAGCGCCCCGTGTCCGCTTACCGATGCTGCCCCGCTCGCCGCGCCACTCGCCGCTGAGACCGGCGTGAACAGGCCGTACGAGTCTTGACAGACGGACAACACAGTGATCCTATAAAGGTTTTATTTTTGCTGACAGAGATGCCTACACTACCTGTTTTTTATTTTTATGCTATTGCATAGCTTCTATCGCGGGCCTTTAGCGTGGAGACCGAATCCAGAAATTCCGTAACGAAAATAACCTAACACCTAGGTTTAATTTACAAATAAAAAAATACTTGTCCCTTATTTTTGAATAATCTAAAAGACGGACTAATTACATTTTTTACGGCACTTAGCCTGTTATGACTGGCCAATACCTTGACTCTGTTACCGTACGTTGTTTTTTAATACTTTATTAAGCTATTGCATAGCTTCTATCGCGGGCCTCCACTTATTTGTTTTTTGAGCGTGGTGATCGATAAGAAAACAAATGAGTGAAGAATCAATCAAAATTCAATTCAATGTGTGAAAGTGTAACTTCAATTAATATCAAAGAAAAAAAAATACTGCATGAATAAAATAAATAAATAATTATAATCGCATAAGTTGATAAAAAATGCTATGCAATAGCGGCAGTCCCCGAGTGCCACACGTCTTTTTTTCGTTTTCTTTTCACCACCCTTGATTGACTGGTAGAGAATGCCTAAGGCGTTAAGTCCGCCTTTGTACTTTTGTGTTGCATGAAGTTTTAATAAATAAAAAAAAAACGGAACCCTAAAAAGAACACAGCTCATACCAACAGTGCTGAACGCCCACGAAGCCGCACAATGCCCCTGATTTTTCACAGGCGATACCTTTTTCTCAATCCTCCAATCCCAATACACAGGTCGAGCAAATTTCGTTGAATTTAGTCTTTTATTGGACATTGACAGTTTTCCTTCAAAAGTTCCATTGACGGGTAAGGCAGAACTTTCACTGTTCTGTGGCAAACCAATAATACAGCTATAGTTCTTTAACAGTAGGAAAAACACAGTAATGCTCAACATTTTTGCGGATTTAATAGCTGAAGAATGGTGCGCCTATCAGAAATGTACTTTATAAACACTGAACACTTTTCCAAGCATCCCCGCTATTCGACATTTACAATGTTTTTTTATTGCTCTTTTTTATTTTAGTGTCCTGCGATTTTGACATCGCTTGAATATTTCGAGTGCCGTTATACTGTAATTTGTTTTATCGTTAAATCAGGGTGTTGCCGTCCAATTATTTTTCTGTTGACGTTTTCACTTTGGCCGTCTAAGATTCATTAGGCGATGTCACATTGAATTATTAAGTGTTATTGACTGAATTATTTTATTTTTGCACACAGTCCTCTGTAGCCTGATTCACGTAATGAAAACCGTAACGATATCGTAGCGATTTAGTCGTTTAGACCATTTCCGTATTCACATCTATCAATCGAGTTTGAACGACACCGATTTTAAAGTTGTTTGAAATTCGTCGATTTAAAAAAAAAACCTGTGTTACATTATCCTGGTAGAATAGTTATTAATATAACTGGAAATAAGTCGATAGATCGTGAATACTGCTTTTGGATAGGACTTCGATCGAACGACTTTAAAACTTCAACGATATTGGCTTGTTTGATTTTACGTGAATCAGGCTACTGATCTCAAAATTAGGGTTTTTTTGTCGCCCTTAGTGGTGTTAACATTATTTCTTTACTGCTGCCACAGGAGACGCTCCGGGCAAGAAATCCGCAGCCACCGTTTGCGGTTTGCGGACGTTTGCGACACATGTTTGCGGACGACGAGGAATGGGTAGCTCACCGTCCAGTCGTTCGGTAAGGACCAAGCCCGAGTCCATATGCACCACAAAGGCATACCAACAAAACCGTAGAGGCTCGACAGACCTGATGCCCGCTAGGTCCATGAAAATTTCTGAAAAAGATATCGCAATTCTGTAATGTACCCTTTTGCTCCATTCCAAAAGACACACGCCAGAATTCATAAGATGTTACCCACACAAAAAAAAAAACCGTTTTCTACGCTTATCTCGTGTGGTCTAAAAATAGGTTATCTTATTAGTTGTTTATTTGTAAGAACAAACAATCAACTAATAAGATAACATGTTTTTACCATTACATAATCTTCTTTTAATCACACATTTTTTCACACAATGACTCCATTTAATGTATTTAATATTTTACTATCAAAAATCCCATTTCTTCCAATAGTAATTAATATATTTTGACCTGATCTAATTGTTATTTGTTTTTGAAATTTTATAATATTCTTGTTTTTTTTTCTATTTGTAATGTAATTGACCTCAATTTATTATTTTTTTTTAAATTTTATCTCACTGACATTTTGTTGTAATTTTTATTTAATTTATTTTAATTTATTCCAATGAAATTTTTAAATATTTTTGTTTTAATTATTTTATTGTAAAATACTCTATTTAACTAGACGCTTCTATTGTAATCTCAAGATAGAGCTTTGCCCCACAATACCCCCCTCCCCTTATCTACGGCCGTGGTATGTAGACATAGAAGTAACCCTTCTAAATTGATATCTCTGCTAAAATCATCAATCGAATATCGAATAATTACGACTACTATTCCTAACATTTAATGATCAGCAAAAAATAACGATTTAAAAAAATAGCTTCACACAGTACGACCATTTCGAACGACTTCGAAGCTATCTATGAGACGTTACTCACAAGTTTTAATTGATCAATTTAACTTCAACTACTATCATTTGACCTGTGATTAGGGTTGTACCTGACTTTAAATTGTTACATTATGTATTTTGATTGTAATCAGATAATATGTGAGAGTGTTTTGGTAATGTGACCTTGAGAATCATAGATTTGGTACTTAAACTTGGTTGGCATTGAAATACAATAATCTAGTTAATTGGGCCCACGATATGAGCAACATTATTTTTAGTAATATGCGATCCCAATAATTTTTACACCATGTTATATTTTGTCCCAAAAATATTTAAAAAGGTCACAAGTTAGAAACGATATTTAATTTGTACGGACAACCGGGTAACATAACAAGCTTATAACTTAGTGATTTTTCATGATACAGTTATGAAATTTTGTACATAGATTCTTTACTTAGAAATAGACACGTGTTTCGGGTTTCACATACAAAACTAATGTTGTATAACATAATAAATGTATAATTTATTTACAAACTAGCTGACCCAACAGACGTTGCCCTGTCATAGTTAACTGTCAAATGCAGTCGTTGTGTTTTTTTTTTTTTAATTCATGCGTAACTGTTTTTTTTTTGTTTGATAAGCATCTTCTGCTGACAATAAATAATACAATAAGTAAAGAGTTAACAAAATCCGTCTAACCGTTCATGCGTGATGACGTAATCAAGGGAAATAATGTTTCTTTTTAACTAACTTCGAAAAGGAGGATGTTCTATGTTCAGCTGAATGTATTTTGCATGTGTGTGTCTTTTCTCGCTCTAGAGTAAAGAGAGCGTGATGGTGCTACTAAAACTCACTTGTGTCCTTCAGATGCATTTTTCGTTCCAGAACCACGGTATCCCTTTGAGTACTTCCCCGTGGTCCTAGCGGGAATTAGCTCTGAGTTTTGTTGACATTTCTTTAAAGCACGCGTGGTACGCGGTTTCGACGACTCGAGTAGGTACAATCTTTACCGGATGATGTGTGAGTTACACATTGCTCATTAGTGTTGTGTATTAGTAATACGCAGAGACAAATATTAAGATGTACCTATAGCGCGCACGACATGCGTGTCTGTGTGTCGGCGCGCGCGCGACACGATATCGACGCAGTACAATAAACCAGTATGACACTGACTCGCAGTTTGATTGCACGCGCGTTATTGCCGCTCCCAGTAAATACGTAACAGTGGCGACGAGGATGGGATGGGTTTTGAGTCAGTAGTCTCACATTCGCCCTCGACACCAGAACCGCAACTCACAGAAGAAGGCGCTGAGAATAATTCGGAATCAGACCCTCAAAATCGAAGATCCAAACGACGTCTACAGCCGGTTAATTATAAGCCATATTTTTGAACTAGGTGGGGAGGGAATGTTGTGTATTAGTAATACGCAGAGACAAATATTAAGATGTACCTATAGCGCGCACGACATGCGTGTGTGTGTGTCGGCGCGCGCGCGATACGATATCGACGCAGTACAATAATAAACCAGTATGACACTGACTCGCAGTTTGATTGCACGCGCGTTATTCGCGCTCCCAGTAAATACGTAACAATTAGGTACTAGTAATTACAACATCTAACCTTTGTGAGCATTTAATCTACAACTTTAATATTATTACATGTAAAATCTGAAACACCTGTCTAGTATTTTTACGTAAAGAATCTTTGCACAAAATTTAAAAACTGTATTATGAAAAATCACAAAGTTATAAAATACAAGTTCACCGGGCCATCCTAGCGACTGAGGCGTTGCTTTGCACTTGCACTCAGCTGTTTGCTGATCCTAATGCCTGCTATGATCTGCCGTAACTCGTGTTGTACTTAGTGGCGGTAGTATCCAACTTGTGACCTTTTTAAGAAAAATTTTTGGGAAAAATTAAACATAGTGTAAAAACTATTGGAATCCATTCAGTTATTGATTCTGAACCAATTATATTCAGGTTTAGCATGAACTAAAAATAATTTATTATTAGAAAACTTATTAGAAAATTTATTAGAAAACCTCTGTGATAGAACTTTAGGCTCACACCTTTAAAATTACTGTAGTCGTAGTTGTATACCTATATTATATGTATATATGTATTGTACACCCTATGGGTATGTTACAGTGATACTTGTTATGACAATAATTTTAAGAGCTGTATTTCCACCTGTGACAAACAATAAATAAATCTGAATCTGAATCTGAATATGTATTCCAAAAATAAATTAACTTGGTATATTATTATTTTATTAAATTTGTAGTACCAGATTAAAATAGCACTCGTTATAATAATAAATGCATTGTAACAACCTAATCTACATATATCTATTATAAGCTTTCCATTTGCATTTAATTCCATTTGAAATATCCAACAACATACCGACAACAAATATTCTTTTAATATTTAATTCTTTTTTATCGTTCTATTTGAATATTTAGTTTGCATCGTGCTGTAGTTAATATTTCAGTTGAATTTCATACATATATTCATGTGTATCTTTATTAAACTAGGTGTACATAATTGACGGTTTTGTATTACCTGTATAATTCTTTAAGCTAGTTTTAATAAATTATATTTATTTTGCAAATAGGTTTATAAAACACTTTTACTTGTAATTTTTTTTCGTCATTTTGAACTAGATGAAGCCGGTGTTTCATATCTGACTACCCTCAGAAGAAACATTGAAATAAACTCAGGGGTCAAAGTCTCTTTTAAAGTCTATATAGTGAATATATATTGGTCAAATCCCATGAGAACCGTCCAGATTTGTATGAGATGATCTTTTGAAGAAAGAACATTACAGATTTGAGTGGACCTGTCTAATCAGTGCAAGCATTGGTCAGCATTTACAAAGTTCAACTCAGGACTACTACGGAGCACAATGACTTCACGAACAATACCAAGGACAGGAGATAAGGGTAAGCCGCAGAAAATACTCAAATTTTCAAACATACGTTAAAATTACTGAAAATAATATTGGAACAGTAATTAGGTTACTTGGTCTAAATAAGGAACATGGGAAATAATATATTTATCACGGTGAAGTAAATAGTACGGGAGCCGGCTCGACGCGTCGAAAGGGATGTATAATAACGTCATCGCCTTTGATATATTCTGGGCTGGAGTTCGTGCGAGCTGAACAAATAAAAGTTCCAACCGCTTGGATCCTTTTGCTTAACGGGCAGCTACTAGGACAATATTGATACCCTTGACTAGGTGAGGGTCGCGGGGATGCGATGGATGCGAGACGCATAGGACTGGTCGTTATGGTAACACTTGGGGGAGGCCTATGTCCAACAGTGGACGTCTTACGGCTGAAATAATGATGATGATGTACCAAATCCATTCTATTACCAGAACACAAGACGTACAGCGTTGTGCCACCGGTACATGGTGGACATCCCTCCCATATTACGCATTTAACTTGTAGGGTTCCTATACATTCGTTGTGCGTACAAGGAGTGAAATTCCGTGCTGGATTCTGTGTTATATGATAGGTAGAACCAAGAGGTCTTTATATCAAGAGTGGTTAAGTTCATTTTAGGCACGCGTGCTTCATTGCCGTACAACAGTAGAAAAAAATATTTTTACATCTTCATTCAGCAATTTAACTTAATTTCACACCCTTCACAGTTCAACCCTGCACCTGACATTATACGCGTTCAATGTTCCCCGCGGAGATCTACCTCTTATTAGGAATCAGAGCGCTTAGCGACCGCAAGTTTGTATCGATAGGGTTAAGTAATAGCCAATTATAACCTGATCCCCTGGTACTAGTGTTAATGCTTACTCGTTAGTACAGGATTTTGGAATCTAAAGTTAACGAGTAACCCTGAAATTCTGTGATTTCGCTCAATTCGAGGTTGTCGGTTTAACTTTCATTCAATATTCTTGGAAAATGTTCTGATTTTAGTGAATATTTAATAGCTGTTTGTATTCAAGTTCAATATTTGATCAGTTTAATATAATGGAAAATACAAGACTTCAAGTTCAAACTCAGTCACTTTACTTTGTGTAATTTATATAATCACTACTAGTCTTGAAATGGCTAAGGAAATTATTGTGAGGAAACCGGCATGTCCTAGAACCAAAACTATGAAGATGTGTGACATTTAACAACTGATAATTGGGCCGCGTGGTGAATTAAGCTAGAACTACACTAGACCGACACAACGTGTAGCACGCCTTATCTGTACATACAAAGACGTCAAGTGGCGTCGCGTGGCGTGAATTAAGTGTAACTATACATCTTATATATATCTTTCCATATAAAATGTTTGGAGACCGACGCGCCCAGATCGGCGTGTGTAGCACACGTGTGAGCAGTGTTTTTGTACCTTAAGGCTTATAGTCCCTTGAACCATCTTGCCAAAATTATGTGAACACACCTCTCGCCTAGGCGGCAGTACGCAAAACTGTGCATTTATTTGCGGCCAACAGCGCCCGGAAAGCGATTTCGCGATTTAAAAATCCATTTTCTTTGCAAAATATTGGTTGATATACCTATGCAATTTTCACTTCGAAGAATATTTTATAAACCACCAATTTTTATATGTAAAAATGTTTCTAAAGATCCAAGCCGTTTCGAAGGAGTAGGGAAAAGTTGCGAAATTGCTAAATATTTTTTTTAGAATAAAGTATTAATAGCACGAAAAAATCAACTGTTGATAATGTTGTTCATGAATCTATAATAAACATATATTTTTTTCAAACGTATTAATCTGGCCGTTACCGAGGAGTAGGCTTCAGAAAGTCACTG
The DNA here is from genome assembly GCA_929112965.1 of Mythimna albipuncta. NCBI lineage: Eukaryota > Metazoa > Arthropoda > Insecta > Lepidoptera > Noctuidae > Mythimna > Mythimna albipuncta. The sequence continues at coordinate 20,395,245 of OV815969.1, forward strand.
TTTTATGGCACTTTTCGGGCGCTTGGGCCTTAAGGCTCTTGAAGCGTCGCATCTCGTTCTTCTTTTAAATAAACTCGTGGCGACGCGCGTCATCGCTCAGTGGCGCTTGCATTAGCGTGCTCCGAACACAGAGCTAGAATAGTTCAGAGACGTTTGAACGTTCATGAATGACGTTCGTGGTCGTCCCTGACGTGTCACTGCACGCGAGTCACGCAAAGCGACGCGGCACACGTGTGACACGTCTTATTTGTACGTAGAACGACATCACGTGTCGTCGTGTGGCGTGGTTCAAGTATAGCTCTAGAAGTCTTATTGCCATATAAAAAGTATAGAGGTCGAGGCGCCCAGACCGGAGTGTGTGTAACAGACACACGTACACATGTGCGCAGTGTAGTTCTACCTTTACCAAGTATCGACGTGAATAAAGATGCGAGTAAACCCGCGGGCAATACTTGTTACTAAATTACTTTGACCCGTAAAATTATTTTCAGAAGTAAATTGCCTTTTGATATGGTATGTTTGAAATGGGAATAAGTTATTTGAGTATTCATTAAGTTTCTTGCCGGTTGCTCTCCAAAGGAAGATTCGCGAGACCGTGCAACTAAATACTTTGCCTTACATTAATGAAAAGCCTACGAGGAATAAACAGTTTTGATCTTAAAACTGGCCTGATTACTGTATGGTAGCTAATGTTTTTGGAATATTTTGTTTTCGTTAGCTAGTCATACATCTAAATGGTATTTTTAGAGTGAGAAAACCCTTGCCTGACTGGTCTGTTGTTCCTAGTGGCCTTGACTTCGTGGATCTCTACGACGTAAATTCGATTCTCACCCAAAACAAATTAATGTGATGAGCACGATCATTTGTTCTGTGTTTGGGTGTTATTAGTATTATAGCTAGCAAATATTGTTCCACAGATAGGCAAAGGTTTCCTTCTATTTTTTCCAACGAATACGGTTCCTCTCTTTCTCATTCCAATTCTTAAGGAAGCCATCCAGGTTGTCCCGCCATCTCCTTCGTGGTCGTTGTGTCTGGGCATCAATCCTGCGTTTTATTTACTCACAGCTCGTTATACATGCAGCAGACATGTCCTGCCCAGTCTCATTTAAGTTGGACAGGCTTTTGAGCCACATCAATGATTTACGTTTTGGAGTTGAGTATATGGTTTTAATTTCAACTTGATACCTCCATGCGTTCTTGAGTTAAAGGATCTTGACAGACAGACTGACGGACGGACGGACAACAAAGTGATCCTATAAGGGTTCTGTTTTGTCCTTTTTGAGGTACGGAACCCTACGGAATACTTAATTATTACAAGAGACATAATACATCTGTATGTTTCTGTAATTTCTAACGACACATAGTATACAGTACATTTGTTTTCTCCAAGCCATAAAAACTCAATCTAATTCAGTTCAATAGTTGAAACGTGCTTCGAATTAAAGACATGGTCACGATTTCTGTTCCCAGGCGAGTTAAAAAGTTAATTAACTCACTTACGGCCTTTTTCTTCTAGTACGCTGAAATGCAAGTTTAAATAGTACTTTAGAAAATGTTAGTGGACGAGCTGGGAAGGGTCTTATACTAGACTAGCCCCTACTAGCGGCTTTGCCTGCGAGAAAGCAGGTATCTCCATACAAACTTTGGACCCATGTTTTATTCCTTAAGGCCTCGTTACCACTATGTCGTGACGGGTTATTTTTTATCGTTAGATAACTGTCGTCTCTAGCTGTTTCTATTATAACAACGGTTTTTCAAGCACACGATTTAGAAGTCACAACAACGACACATAACTTGCCGTCACGGTTTGGTCTTGACCATTTGTTATCGTTTTATGACGGTCATACTAGTCGTTCCCACTATCATGACAAACTGTGGTCACCACAAAAAAAAAATGTAGACGACTGTCAATCGTGTCATCCTATGGGTGGGTAAAACACCTCCATTCAGATATATACGAGTAAGACACGAACTTAAAACTACGCTATTATCTGTGGTCATGATAAAGAGGGAACGGACAGAATCCTGGAAAAACCTTTCTCTAATTTTTTGTACACATCTATATATATACATATCAATGCCACTTTTCGTTGTAATTTTATAACTCAAGAACGGGCTCACCTATCCAAACGAAATGTTTAGACTTTGTTCGGACTATTTAGTAGATGGTTTATGTGAAGTTTGGTAGGGTAGAGTAGTGTAGAGTAGGGTAGAGTAGGGTGGAGTAGGGTGGAGTAGGGTGGAGTAGGGAAGAGCGGGAGCGAAGCCGCGCGGGCTAAAGCTAGTTAATAATAATAATAATGTTTATTTAGAAAAGCTTAGTCACAAGTTACAAACTATTTTAACAGGCCAATTTAGGTCAGTATATGTGTGTGTAGTCATCAAATCAAATCAAATCAAAATCATTTATTTCAAATAGACCATTTGCAGGCACTTTTGAATAGTCAAATGTCGGTCAGTCCAAGAAAAGTGGAGCTAAATTGCACGTTCCAAAGAGTAGATCTCTATGGAGAAGAACGTGCAAGAAACTCCATGGCCATTCTTTTAAATCATATTATGTGTTACATATAATGCTTGGTTATAAACCAACCCACTCCTAGTTCCTTTGCTGCCTTTTATTCCAGGACCGGGTTTTCCTTTTAGAAGCGAACACGTGGCCCCAGGCTTCACCCTGTTGGGTCCCTAGGGTTTACTGACATCTCTTTGAAGAGCGCGAGGAATACTACGCGCCGTCGACGACTTGGGCTTGGTCTGGACGGTTACCAACAGGCCAGATGGCGAGCTACCTATTGCTCGCCGTCCGCAAGCCCACGCCTACGGTGGCGAGAAATTGGGATCGGATGGGTCGTGAGGGCCTTACCTCACATGTGTGCGTGCGGCCGCCTTCTTTGCTAGCATTACTGTTTCACAGAAGAAAGTGACCTCCTCCTCGCTTCGGAACATGTCCTGTACCAAGGCCCGGCGCATGAGATTGTTGCCACCAATTGCCTCCACAAGGACACGGCGGTGCTCTGCCCAAGCGACGTACACCTCTACCGTATTCTCCACCGTGTCCACCACCATGTCCTGAGAGAACCTGCGTTATGCGGTAGGTGAGGACGCAGTAAGGTTTTCCCAATCACTCCTCAGAGAAGGGACTTACCGCTAGGGAAAGGACTTACCGCTAGGGAAAGGACTTACCGCTATGGAAGGCCTTGGACATAGGCTTTCCCCAACGGTAAGTTCCAGTAGACGTCTTCCAGCTGAAATGATAATGATGATAGTGAATGATGATGACCAATAATATCAGCTCTAAACTGTACATCTTTGATGTTAAAGATTTACAGCCCACTTCATCTAATTTTTAATCCACTTCAAATACAGCCCATTTCATCCAATTTTTAGCCTACTTCACATAAATTACAGCCCGTTTCGACTAATTTCCAGTGAAATTTTACAGCCCTAACATAGGTCCCTCGTTTATCCGGCCTTCTTGTATAAAAGTACATAAGTAAGCAAACACAAAGGATATTGTGCTGAAGTGTTAACAGTCTGTTTCGCCTCGAGCAAGTTCATAATTAATTTTAAAATATTTCCCTGTTAAACGAAATTGATTGTACGTACTTGTGTCACGAGTGGGTTGACCATGATATTTTTATTATTATGTATGCTTTTTTTTTACGCCATTGTTTTTTAGATTGAAAGCTAGATTCTATTCGCGGCTTTGCACGCGTGAAAGTAGACTATTATATCAAGGGAATTCTTCTCTAGAATATTTTAACCATGTGGTTTTCATTCAAATCCGTACAGCTGTTTGAGCGAAAAGGAGTAACCAGCATATGTACACTCTTACACCTTAATAATAATTATAAAATTAGTTAATGTAAAAGTGTTGGTCTTTTCACGTTTAAAAATATGAATCTAAGATAAAAAAATACTAAAATCGTTAGATGATTTAGATCTCAGAAAAAAAATTAATAAAATCGTGAGATGATTTGGCAGCTTTGTATGGATATCCAAAGTATTAGTTTTTATTTTATGAACCCAATTTTAAGAGATTTTATTTAATACAAATTATGTAGTAGGTATATCTAATAAAGAGTAAAGTCTAACAGATCAAACCGTTATCATACGGGATTTTTTTTTCTTAATTAAATTTTCTGTTTATTTGTTTATATACTGTTTGTATGTGAGCGCCAAATGAACATACTTTCATTCTTCTTCTCTCTTTATCGTTTTTGGATGAAACTGTTAATATACATGATAACATTCAGTTAAAGCTATTATCACACTAATATTATAAGGGTGAAAGTTTTTGACTGTGTATGTGTATGTTTGAAACTTCTTCACACTTCAACGGCTGAACGGATTTCAATGAAGCCTATAGCATTATTTTTAACATACTGTTATTTTGGAACATTATTCCACAATCACATAAGCGAAGCCCATTGCAGTAGCCAGTAGTTTTTAAATATGTGAAAAGGCGGCTTTAATTTATTTTTTATTAAATAGACTACCCTTCCCTAAAACATACAAACTAAACACACAAAACCCTTTCCATTACTCTTTCCCTACCCAAAAAGGGCTAAGCCGTTATACCACGTCACTTCTAAATCCCGCCCATTAATAACCGGGAAATAACCGAGACAGTTGCACATTTCATACATCATGGTCACCTTGATCCGGTTTTAAATGAACTACAAGCGGGCAGTGAAATAAAATAGGTCTGGCTGGCTATTGTCTGTGTTAATGTAGTGTTTACACACCGAATAGTGTTGGGATTTAACGAGGAAACTGGTTTATAAAACAATTAGATTCAGGTGCCTGTTTTGTTTTTAAATTAAAAAAAGTATTGTTTATATAAATTGTAAGTGGTAAGTATATGATTCACATTTTGATGAACAATTTGGCTTTGAGGACAAAAAATGCAATCAACACAAAGAAAAAAGTAATAGCCATTATCGGTCGGAGGGGTCTATAATAATCCCCCTTTTTAACAGGTTGTGTTTGCAATGATCTAAATTAGATGATTCAAATCAACCACATCGTCATTTTCTATCAGGTGAGATAGTGGCGAAACGCAAGCCTAAAAAAGCTACCTTCCTCAATACTAAACTTTTATGAAAATACAAGGTATTCTTTTTTTCCAAGTCATCATCTTTGTCATCTTCCTGAACTTGTCCCGTTATTTGGGGTCGGTTCAATACGTTTTTTTCTTCCATTCTGCCCTGTCACTCGTCATGCTGTCACTAGCTTCCTTTTCTTTCATGTCACTCTTCACAAAATCACCCCTCCCTCTCCATCCATCTACATGTATACTCAACAATCTTTTAGTGATATTCGTTTATTCTTATTTTCCAAGTCTGAGGTAGATACTAAGAATCTAAAAGCCCGATGAACAATACTCCACTCCTCAATCCCAAATTGTGAATGATTTACTTTAAAGTTGGAGTTCGTTTTAAAAAGCTTTCAAAGTTTCACGTCAGTCGATAAGATTCCGGTTATTTTTTAATGAAATACCGTTTTCCATTTTATACTTTTGATTTTTGTATACCAATATTTTTCATCTTTCGTAAAATTTTAGACGAACGCTTTTATCATAATCATAATTATTTTCCTGCCTTCATTTTATATGGATATGTGATGAGAATTCTGTAAATAATTAATTATTTAAACTACTTGACATGGTAACATAAGATAAAAAATAGGTATCCACATATATACACATTATAATATATTCATAACTATTTTAGTAATATGCATTTTATCCCTAATTCTCTTCACTGTACCGTAGTAAGGCAAACCATTCCCCTTCCATTTTCAAACGCTTGTAAATAAATCTAAATAGTTTCTTTACAAAATCACAATCTCCATAATATTTTTAAAGTTGTTTAAAAATTTAATAAGAAAACACAGATTACACAAAATTGTCAAAGAAGTGAAATTAAAATTTAATTTCTCTTAAAAAGTGTTTACAGCTCCTAAAATTACCTTTGCAAAATCTACATAAAGTATTAAAAAAAAAAACTAAACAAAAAGCTGCACAATGCAAAAAACGGAAGTGTAATTTGAAAAAGGCTAATTACGCTTTTTCTTTCATCATCACCCACTCAGCGGTTTTTCATTTTTCACTAGAGAATGCAACTTCGAAACAATTGCTAGTCAGGAATTCTTGTAGATAGAATAATTAGCGGACCGGAGGTTATCTCTGATGAAAAAGAAACTTCTTTTCAACGGAAATGGCAAAAGTTTGAAGAGGTGCAATAATAATTGTGGTATATTTTCAACTCCGACTGACTTTATAGACGCTTCCTTCTTTAAATTTTCCTTTATGAATTTATATTTTTTTATTTAAAATGGATATTATTTTGAAATACATTTATTATATATCTACTTTTACGCAGCGTATTAATCAAGCTTTTGAAATTCAATTTACTTATAACCGTGGCTATCTTGATCAATAAATCGACAGCAAAAAAGTTACTAAAAACATGGCGCTAATGTTTTTGGCCAAACTTTTTTCAACGCTAAAAAGCTGGCACATAACAATTTTAAAAATTAGAAACATGGCAACTGATAACATTTTTACGCCTAAAATAGTGCTTTATTTCAAATTTAGAACTAAATATACTATAGAGTCTGTCTATTAAGTTAAACGACTTGGATAATTATTAGGATTTAATGATAACTGATGTAGTCAACGCGGGTTCAATAATCAAGGTTGATTAAGAGATAGAGATCATTGTTTACTAACAGAAGAACCTTATAAAAAGTACCGAATATAAGTATTTTTTAAATGATTAAATATTATGCAAAATTCCCAAGTCGGTTGACTTTTTAGACAGATTATAGCCTAATGTTTTCACAATGAACTGGCGTGTAAAAAAACAAAAGACGGATGCTAAATTTAAAAAGAAACCCGTAGCCCTAGAACTGAAGAACACAAGAGTAGTTTTATATAATAAAAGTTTGACGCGTCTCCTATCAAATGATTTCAACCCGTGACCTACAACTCGTAAGTCGGGGCCGTTAAAATTCAGCCATCACTGCTCAACAACAATACACCTAAAAATAACAAATAAAGTATTCAAAAACAACGTACGGTAACAGAGTCAAGGTACTGGCCAGTCACAACAGGCTAGTTGCCGTAAAAAATGTAATTAGTCCGTCTTTTAGATTATTCAAAAAAAAGGAACACGTAGGTATTTTTTTATTTGTAAATTAAACCAAAAATGACAAAGATATAGCCCATTAAAGTTACGTGTAACGTCACGCCGTGCTGCATTTTTCGCACGGGGTGACGTCACTCGTAACTTTAATAGGCTTTATCTTTGTTATTTTTTGTTTAATCAAAAAAAGAAAAAATACGTGTCCAATATTAGCTTGGAACTAGACGGCGTTGTGTGATAGTCGTAGAAATATTATTATTAATATTTTTTTTATAATCTAAAATACGGACTAAATAAAATGTAATTATTTTGACCCTGGAAACTATCTATTCTATATCACGCTAGCTGGCTTATTTTCTTTTAGGCGTATTTCGAATAACAAAACTTTAAGTTCAAATCATCAACATAAAATACCAAATACTCCTAAAAACATAATTCTATACAACAAAGTTTTTCATAGCCCAATTTTACACAGAACACAAATTCTACAATTTATGTTCATAAAACAAAACAGTTCATCTTTAATTTCGAAACAACGAATCTCAAACATTCATAATGACAAAGTACAACAACAATATATATGTACATATGTGTAATCATTAAAACAGGCGCGATTATAATAAAACCGAGCTGAGAATTTTATTATAATACACTAGTTGACACGGCAAATGTTGTATTGCCCTTTAAATTATCAAAGAAAAAATGGAGTTAGGGCTAGGAAAGTACAAAATATCCTACGACCTTTTCTCTAGACTTACCAGACTCTGTTTATAGCGCTGCTTGCCGAGAAGCCTGAGTCAATGTCAACGGAAAGGAAAAAACGAAATGAATGAATGAATGAAATGTTTTCTATAATGAGATGTGAATGTATCACATCTCATTATAGAAAACAAAGCGACTGTTTCTGTAGAAAAAAGTAAATACATTCTGTACAATTGCCGTCACAGATCTTGAGCGCTGGCTTCAAATTGCGCAGAAGTCAAATATTTGGTCTCTTTAGTGGTGCGAAGTGAGACGCGGGGGCGGGTAGTGTCAGCGATTGGCTCGCCGCGCCATCGCGTCATAGACGTCAACTCCTGATTTGTTCCCTGCGTTGCTTCATGTATCTAAAAACGAAGACGAATGGCTCGCCAATGTATGAAATGCGCAAAGCGATCCCCACTATGACGCCGAGCGCTCAAGATCTGTTTCAGCAATTATACGTGGGCTGACGTGCAAATTAAATACACTGTAACTAGAGTTACAGTGTTTTGCTTCATTAGACTATTTCGAGGCAGATACATATGTTATTGCTTTTTCATTTTATAATACTTAAAGGAGGGAAGGCGATTTAAGAACATGTAAACACTGTATTTTAGTTACTAATTAATTTATTATAATACTGTAAAATGTACATACATGGCCGCGTAGAACGTAAACATACCTTTCATTTGGTGCCTAACACATAATATAGCACTGTGTTTTATAATAATATTACTTAAACATACCAAAAACCAAAAAAGTTTTAAATGCCGTTGATACAGATCTATGGATTCACATGTCAGTGAGCTAAATGAACAAACACTGCAAAGCCAAAAGGCAAAGTTCACAACATCTGATTATAAAACAAAAACAAAACTTAAAAAAGCAATTGCTTGATGCCACGATACTGGCCAGTCGGCGGCCAACCGGCCCATTCTCTCCTAGGCACACTCGGGACAACAAGGCATTAAGTGCAAATCCCTTTATCTCGCCGTCCACTCGCGTCGCTCATGCGTGGCATTGCTTCCCTGCGTTGTGGGTGTGAGATGAGCGGGCAGGGAATTGAATCGGGAGTGAAGTTACCTCCAATTTCGTCGACTATATCAAAGATTAGTTGGGCTGGGTCACAATTTATAGCTTGAGCAACACAGTTTTGGCTTGATTGGCGCTATTGGAGCAAGTTGTTGTATTCCCCGGCGGATTTAATGGCTGCAGATTTATCCGTATTAGCTATACAGAAAGCTTTAGCAAGGGTTCGAGGTTTGGTTCAAAAGAACTTACTGCAACTTTGCACATACAAGAAGAAAATACTCCATTGGTTCAAAAGAACTTCGGAGTTTTTTCTTCTTTTATGTGCAAAGTTGCAATCACGGGATTTCGTAAGAAAGAAGGAATATCCCACCCACACGTTCAAAGCGTTTTGGAAACACATTCATTATGCGTACAGCTAACTAACACTAACAAGGTAAATAGGGACCCCTATTTATCTTGTATACATCGCAGTCTTTCGAATATAGCTTGAGTGTCTTGCGACGATCTTCCTGATAAGACTCAATATTGTAAAGAAAAGTGACACCACGCAGCGATTTTTACTTTACGCGCCATGTAAGTACACCCAGGGATAACCCCTGGCTGGTTGAAAACTATTGCGAGATATGAAAAATAAAAATGTAATGTAAGTACCTACAGGGTATAGTTTTGGGAGGCTACAGTGGACTAGTTAAGAGGAACTAAATAGAGACTGTGGCCTCTGCCTGAAGAATGTTATGTATGAAAATAGGTATTATCATCGCACGAATATGTTCTCGATGCAGATCCATTTTTAAATGAGACTCGAAAAATAAGGAGGGATATTTAAAATCCGAACAACGTTATGTCTACTTTTGAATAACCAAAGTTTTAAAATAATTACAAGTGGCCAGTTCTTTATACATAAAAACTTTTTTTCGCAAAACTTTCTGAGTGGCCTGGTACATCGTTAATGAAAAGTTATGTTAAAGGTGTACAAAAAAAAAATTCTATTCTGTTCTAAACAATCAAATGAAACCTCTTTATAACATAACGCTTGATTGTTTCTTTACTGTCGTTAATCTCCGCCATTTTAATGTCCCCACTGAGTCGGTCGAAGTATTAACTTATCAGCTCAGTGTATCCTGTGTTGGGAATAACGACATTCTGCTGTAAAAATGTTCGCCATTACGACCTGAGTAACATTTTTGCTTCATACAGCCCTATTGTACTGTGAGGTTCATAAATAAAAACATAATTTGGCCTACAGTTTTGTGGATGTAAGTTATGTTGACTTGGTTATCAGTACGTGGGTGCCTAACAGTACCTACTAACCTATGATTTTTATGTACGGTGTGTGATATTTATCGTGCCAGCAAATTGTTCATGATGAACAATGGTCGCTCTATTTCTCAAAATATATGTTTGTGTGCTATTTTTTTTTGGTTAACTTCAAATCGTTTATTGTTGGTGTTATATCGTTTAAGTACAGACTGAGCAGCCTTTTAAAAGTATTGCAATTTTTACTTATCCTAATTAGCATGCAATGCATGAAACATTATGAAATCAAGAAATAAATATTTCCGCCCTGAGTGTAGCGATAGAACTTATTTCCGACTAAAATTCATCCGTGTTTCTTCAGTTCCTCTGTGTTCCAGAGTCGTGATAATCCTTTAAACAATTCTAAGAGTTCCTGAGATCCTGGAATGTAAAGGACAATTGAAGGTACACAGCTGGCGAGGCAGGGGTTTTAGTCGGTACAAATTTGACACCCTGTCTTGACAACTGAAAAAAAAATCTACGAATTAAAATATTATTAAGATATTTGTTGACACAAGTAAGTAGTATTTTTATTTTAATAAAAATATCAGCTGATATTTTTGGATTTAGTCCATGTATGCCACTTTTATACACACATGATAACCTTTCGAATATCTACCGTAATTAGAGACACAATAGAAAGACAATGGGACAGCGTACGCCGGCGTTCGCTTGGGGTTTAATAATAATATTTTTTTTTTCATTTAATATCATCATCATCATCACCAGCCTTTTTTAATGTTCCCACTGTTGGGACTCAAGCCTCCTCTCTAGGAGACGGAATGGGCCGTAATCCACCACGCGGGCCCAGTGCGTGTTGGTAAATGTCACATGTCAAATGTCTTCGAATTTTTGGTTGTGGGACATGCCGGTTTCCTCACGATGTTTTCCTTCACCGTTTTGAGAGCAGTGGTGATGGAATAAATTATACAAAGTAATGCACCTGGCTAGGTTCGAACCCGCGACCTACAACTCGTAAGTCGGGGCCGTTACCACTCGGCCACCACTGCTCTTGTTTAATATATAATTAACTCATCGAATGTCTTAATTAGAGACACAATAGAAAGACAATTGCTTATGTCGAACTGTGTAACTTAAGACATTCAAAAGGTTAATGAAAAGTAAATAAATCGTTAGGAAAATTTTCTAACCCACATTCTACTCGTATAGTCACAAAATATCTTTTGTTCGCTATATACGTATTATATTTGTCACAATCAGAAAGGGAAGGCTTTTGTGCTAAGCAGCAACTTAGCGTGGGTCTTAGCGGAGTTGACCCAAACAACATAATGCCATTAGAAGGGGCTGCTACACACTATAAGTTTAACGAGAGTTAAGAGCGTCTGACTAATGATTGTGGAATTGACCCAACGTGTGTTTGCTAGGCTGTGGACAGAGTGATGTGCTACAAACCAGTATTTTGTACTTCTTTTTAGATGAGATATTTGCGTAATGAGAAAAGTGTCGTCAAAAAAGTTTTAACTATAGATAAGAGTGTCCGACTAACGAATGTGGAATTAACCCAACGAGTCTTTACTGCGGTCAAAGTGCTATATTGCAAAAAAAAAAAATATTTTTTATTCTTTTTATATGAGATATTTACGAAATAAGATTTTTTTAGGTAGGAAATCATGTAATGAAATTACTCGCCGTTGGGCGGGGCGAGAGGACGTGTCAGATTTTTACTGACTAAGCTTTTAGTATGGATATAGTGAACAATTCTTATTGTTCGTAAGACGAAAGTTCGTATGTATGTGTGTTTGTTATTCCTTCACTCAAAGGATTGCGTGGATTTTAATGAAATTTGATACACGGGTGGAACATATCCTGAAATAGTACACAGGATTTCCACACAACCAATACTCGTATTAAAGATATTTCAGTTTAAAGTTGGTGAGATTACGTATTTTGTCGTGAGTTAGTCAATAATACTTACGTGGTTGCATGTTTATTAAATCTGGTTAAATCAGTTTCCAATTATAACGCCTTTTTTAAACTCAGACTGGTCATTAGTATGATTTGATTAAACTTAGTAAATTATTTCGCCGGTATATATTATTGTGGCAAAACATAATAATATGTAGGCTTAATAATTTCATCAACAATATTTCCTCACCGTTGTTATTTACGAATAAGTATCTTTCAATATTATTCGGACCTCAGTTACTATTGTTAGTTCTAATGCAAAACATTTCTTATGCAAGAGTACTACTACTGTGTGTCCGGCATACGAATTCACAAGACGTACAACCTAGTTGAGGGAAATGCAAACAAAACGCATTATATATGAACATGTTCAACAAACTTCTACGGAACTCTATTCGTACTTGTTTGGTCGTGGGCAGCCATCCAAAAACTACAGTGGTATTACTTTAAGTAAAATTCGATGGGTCATGTTGTGTTTAATGGCTGGCAAAGAAAGATTTTCTTTTTTCAGTTTTTGAAAATCGAATTTCTACAGAAGTTATCGTACTTATTTTTTTTATTGATTTGGTAATGGTATAATGTATTCTGGTCGTACTTGGACTTAATAAAATTAACACTGACTGTACATATATGTTCCTAATCGTAATATTCTACAGGTACCTTACTTTGGAACCTTCACACTATTTAGGTTTATTTTTGGGAAACTACAACTAAAAAAACGAAGGATATAAATCATGTTACAAAAAATTACAGACGTTGAAATGTAAAACTAAAAAAAAAAATGGTGGTGCTTTTGTAATTTTAGAACGGTATACATTAACATTTCCCTCTTCTAGAGAGGAGGCCTGAGTCCCAGCTGTGGGAACATTAAAAAGGCTGATGATGATACATTTACAATCTCCATCACGTACAAACCAAGTCGTCGACGGCGCGCACTTTTTCCGCGCGCCTCAAATAGTCGTCAGCAACCGTAGGGGCCCAGCTGGGTCGAAGCCTACTGGGGCCAGGGTCTGTTCCCTACAGGAAGTCTCGGCCCCGGTATAAAAGGCAAGATGACACTATCTGACAGGATATAGATATACTATGGCAGGATCTTCCTAGTTTAGGAGTCAGGGCTCAAATGTTTACATTGACCATAGTAAAACAGTTTTTATTACTTAATTTTTGTGTCAAAATTGTTATTATGTGATAATAAATATTATTATTATTATCTACCGCTCCGCCAAAGGACGGGGGATGTCATTTGGATGATTTTTAACCGAAGAAAAAAAAACATACAAAATGATACAGAACAAAGACTATCTCAATGCTGTTACAGGAAACTAGTGTACTGAAGCGAAATCGAAAGTTACCAGGGATTCCTTTCAGCACAGCACTTAAAACTGCTGTGATCTGTTTTCCAAACTTTTCAATTCTATCGTTTTCTACCTCGGTATAAGAAAGCCATAACTTTTTTAATTTTATTTAGCCTTTCGGTATACCGCTGCTGGTCTAAGGTATCTTCCAAATTGTAATCTGTTCCTGATCCTTTTCCCAAGGTTAAATAACGAAGAGATCAAACTGTTACAGATACACCGACTTCCGAAATTAAAGTTATTTTACACTTTTCAGTGTTTTTTTTAGGGTTCCGTATTCAACAAGGAACCCTTATAGTTTCGCCATGTCTGTCTGTCCGTCTGTCTGTCCGTACTCGCTTAATCTCTTTGACCGTTGGCACTAGAAAGCTGAAATTTGGTTCCAATATGTATATCAATCACGCCGACAGTGGTAAAATAAAAATTGGAAAAAAATGTTTTATTAGGGTAGCCCCCCTATATGTAAAGTGGGAAGTGATTTTTTTTTATTTCAACCCTTACGTGTGATATATTGTTGGATAGGTATCTAAAAATGAATAGGGGTTTACTAAAATCATTTTTTGATAATGTCAATAATTTCGGAAATAATCGCTCCAAAAGTAAAAAAAACAATGTGTGTCCCCCCCTCTAACTTTTGAACCATAAGTTTAGAAAATATGAAAAAAATCTGAAAAGTAGAACTTTATAAGAACTTTCTAGGAAAATTATTTTGAACTTGATGGAAAGAACAGTTTTTGTACAAAAAAGACAAAAGGGTTCTACAAAATATTTCTGGACTAAGTTTGTAGTATAATCGTATATGCAAGCATTTTATTAAACTCATAAGTGGGTACACTTATTGTGACGGACGGGAAACTACGGAACCCTACACTGAGCGTGGCCCGACATGCTCTTGGCCGGTTTTCTTACATTGAAGTTGGTTGTATTTTTTTAGTTATGGTACCATCACTAAAAAGTACCCTTCAAAGAGTGCATCTCATAACAATTCTAATAATCATTAATACGGTTATATAACATTAATTTATCTTCCGGCTTCATCATCAGATCAGTTTGATATATTCCCTCCTCGTTTTATTTCTTGTCAGTCATCGACTACACGTATAAATAAAGCAATGTAACTTGTTACGACAATTCTACTGTGATCCTATGAGGAGTTCTGTTCCATATCTTTGAAGTACAAACTTTGAAACAATATTTTTATGGGACCAACTTCAAAGCATAACCTTTTAATAAAAAATAATAATTTTCAAAATCGGTGCACAATTGAGAGAGATATCGATGAACATACAAAAAAAAAAAACATTTAGTCGAACCTCCTCGACGATACGCATCTGGTTCAAAGAGCCTGCCTATTTTTGAACTCACGACGTACAACTAGCAGGGAAACCGTGGAAGTTACCTCGGGATACATTATTATAATCAGCCTTTTAATGTTCCCATTGCTAGGACTCAGGCCTTCTCTCTAGGAGAGAGAATGGGGCGTAATCTACCACGCAGGCCCAGTGCGGGTTGGTGAATATCACACGTCTTCGAATTTTTGGTTCTAGAACATTCCGACTTCCTCACGATGTTTTCCTTCACCATTTTGAGAGCATTAGTGATTAAATAAATAATACACCGCTAAATTTTAATCGTTTTAATCCTGTGGAGGATTGATCCGGTACATGAAATACTATCGATTTGTAAAGATAAAATTTAAAAATAAAGTGTCTTTTTTTCAAAACTTGTATTAATTTACGCATGTACGAAATTAATTTCTTTAAGAAAACGTCAGCTGAGCGAGTCCAATGACCTGTAGGTAGTTAGTACATGACGCCGAAAACTACCTACGGGTCGGGAAAAAAAAATAGAAAAAAAGTATTTTTTTTTAATGTTATCTTTACAAATCGATAGTGTTTCATGTACCGGATCGACCATACACGGGATTAAAACGATTAAAATTTAACGGTGTATTAAGTAATGCGCTTGGTTTTGAACCCTACAACTCATAAGTCGGCCACCACTGCTCTACATATATTATTAAGGAGTATGGATACACCCTTACAAGCCTAGTTGTTAACGTCATAAGCCATGAGCCCACTTGTTACTTAGGCTTATTAGTAAACCTACCCGAAGTCACCCCTTTAATCGTTGGCCGTTTATATAAGTCTATGTGCGACTTTCTGACCGGGGACAGCTTAGATATTTAGGTTCAAGCTCACTATCGAATTTTAGTTTAGAATAAGCGGATTAGCTGCCAGACAGATGTCATTTGTGCGTTTTAACGAGATATAATCGTGTAATACGTACATATTAAAACTTTTACTGAGAATTATACGTAAACGAGTGTAGGTGCTATTTCCCAAGTCGTCGACGGAGCGCACTGTTCCCGCGCGCCTCAAGGAGTTGTCAGCAACAGCAGGGACCCAGCTGGGTCGAAGCCTACTGGGGCCAGGGTTATCCGAAAGGGCGCTTGAGCCCCGGTATGAAGGCTAGAAGGAACGGGGTGGGTCTTTTAGTCAGTAAGAGTCTGACACTATCTCCCGCTCCGCCCAAGGGCGGGGGATGTCAATGCATGATTTTTCCCACCATAAAAAAAAGATGTCAAAATTTGTAGTGAGAAATACAAGTAAACGAGGGTAGGTGCTTTTGGATGTTTTCTCGTACAGGTACATAATAATAGTACATTTTGATACTAGTGCAGAAAGTTTTTCATTGCAACCGAGGCAGAATCCGCACGAGCCGTAGGCGAATGTAATATGGAGCTGAGGGCTGCACTAACAAATTTGCACTTGTACCAAACAACTTTTCAATACATTTACAAAGAAATCAATAAAAAGGGGTTGACTGGCGACTCGTGGGGGTCGACGCGCCCCCAGCCTCATTCAATACATGTAATAACATTGTATCAGGGGAGAGAATACGCAATTTTCTGCACTACTGCGGAAAACAGTCTATTGCATGCTTAAAAGCAGTGGGATAAGAGCGAGTTTTCGAGTAAATGTATTGACAATATTTTAACCTGCCGTTGGAGTTTCAGATAATAAGAGTAAAAAAATGACATGCCAAGAAACCGAACTGTTAATGTGCAGCCAAATTGCCAAATGCTCGACACTGATGCAATAAAATATTATTAAAATAAAAAATTACGTACGTAGGTATGCTTTTGTTCGACCTCTATCTCACTTTATGGTAAGCAAAGATGTGGTCGGGTCAACGATGGAGAATGCTTGACTAGGAGTAACCCTTTTTACTGTTGATGAAGACCTTCTAGTTTTACGAAGAGCAAAAAAAAAAATATCACAACTAGGGATACTCGTACGGCGTAATAATATATGCCTTGATCACATGTACGGAGTAAAAAGGGCGAGACAGTAAAATGTTGCTCGGCCGAGACAGTAACGTAAGCGAGTTGTAGAGATAAGCGGACGGCCGAGCACTCGGCGCTTTGTTTATACGTAATGAGTATTCGGCCGAGAGCATTATCTCACCCGTTTACTTGGTACATGTGTTCAAGGCAATAGCGTGTGTTTTTACAAGTCAACGGGCTTGCGGGTTTGTATAGGTTTTAAAAAAATCCAATGATGCAGTTTTTGTTTTTATCAAAGTCGACTCCATGCTGCTATTTCTTCATAGTTTTAAAATTTGGATTCTAAATTTAAAACTACGAGGAAATAGCAAGTTATATTAATTAAACGACCACTTGAAGCAGGCATGTATATTATTAATTTATTTCATGACAATACTTAAATAAATTAAATAGTAATATACACTTAAATAATTAAAAATAATATATTCACTAAAGGCTAAATATGACGTCATAAAATTCCTCCGCGTCGCTGTCGATTGGACGTGTTGTGCCCAAAAGGCTGGCGGCATTGCCACGTTGTATGGCAATGCTTAATCTCGGAACGAGGTAGAAGCCAGCCCTTGGGTCATGTGAAGAGTCAACTCAGCGTTTGGATTTTTTTTTAAAAAAGCATATGAGCACTCGGACCCCAAGGCCTAAGAGCTTCATCCCCAAACGGCTCAAAAATATAACTTGAATATTTCATCCTTTATAGTATGTTGTATCAGACAATATAACTATTGGTACCTACTTTAAAATTATAACAAGCTCTTTAATCTCATTCTCATTTAGATTTAAAATCCCAAAACATTTACATTATTTCATTTGATTTAAAAATAATGTTGCTTCTCTTTCAATTGTCATCAGCGACTTTGAGGTTTGAATTTGAACCTTAAATCAAATTCTACGATTTGATTTAAAGTTCTTCGAAACTTCTGCTTTTAAAACCACACTTGATTTAGACTATTGAAATGTAAATTTGATGCTGAATCTGATTGTGACCGTGGAGGTGATTTTTTTTAAATGAGAATTGAAAATATTTGAATATAGATTTACTGTTGTTGACCTTTTGAAAATTTAGCATAGTCTATCACGCTTTAATAAACAGACTTTAACAAAAGGCTTGGTAATGGACGCAGCATCGAAAAAAACGAACAAAAAAATTTTACTCTTAGAGACAGCTCTACCAAAGCAAGTTTTTATATTTGGGGTAATCTCTGAAACAAAACCGATTCTCATTTTGACACAAGTGCAGAAAGTTTGTCATTGCTGCAGTGACAACTTTGCACGTGTATCAAACGACGGTTTTCAATACTTACTCACCACTCCCGCCCCTTGGCAAGTTACAACCATATCGTGTGGAATTCCGTTCTCCAATCGGTAACGCTTTGGTGTCAGCAATTGTAGAAAACGATAAGTGGGTAGCCATGTTGACGCACCTGCGTCGGCCGCTCGTTCTACAGTGTTTTTTCAAAGGATGTAGCGTTAAACGTTGTAGAAATTCATTCTATCATTTTGAACGATGTGAACTTGGATACGAATTTTCTATTCGTTTGTTCCGACCACGCGACTTTACGTTGAGATGACGTCATTCCCATACGTTTCATCACTTTTCGACAGCGTTAACGATTGCAGAATAACAACTTGGCTAAGCGTGCTGGAGGTTGGCGCGAATAGAAAATCGAAAACATATTTTATGTCTTTGATTTACTTTTACAGGACAGAACTCGTACTGCCACTAGAGGAAAATAAGCAATTTAGACATTTATGTTGATGCATGCAATCCGCTTCAGCTTCCTCTTCTTTGAAATATTCGGGTTTTTTTACAATTATATGCTTGCTTGGGGGAGGCCTTTCTCCAGCTATGGGAAAGTAAAGGTTGTAAAAAAAATGCTTGTTTATAAACTTATAACTTTCTCACGAATAACTCTGTGTATTGGTGAAAGCCGCATGAAAATCAGTTTCATAGTTTCACGCGTTCCGTAGTGCGCGAATCACGTAAAATGTACAAAATCGATGTACATAACTTTTATACATTAAAATTGTGTGTAACTTGATATATTACTTAGGCTTTTTTTCATCGCAATCAATTAACTGTACCGAAAGATATGCTACATTCATTGACCGCCTAACAGACGTGGTACGAAGTTCACTGGGTCAGTTAATTTTTATGATATTATGTATTTTCCTAAAGGACGAAAAACATTTCAAGGCCATACAGGACACTACCCTCTTCCATCCCCAACACTTTCCACCCTAAATCATCCACACAAACCAATAACTCACACCTCCGACACAATCTCAGTTATACCCCATTTGTTTTAATAAATAAGAAAAACGCTCAACTCAGGGCAAATAGGGGTGGGAACGGATTAGGAACAATGCTCAACCTTATACGGGGACAAATAATATAGGACGTAAATCATGTAGGTCGGTTGGACCTGTCACATCCGTACTGGTCGCTGGACTGGGCAATTAATTTGGTTCTGATAAACCTGTTATGTCGGATGTCGGATACATTTGCTGTTTGATTGCGTAGAGGAAGTAGGATTGTTATTGATAGTTAACGATGTTGGGTAGTATAATTTGTATTTTTCTTGTAAGTGTAGTGTAATTTGTATTTTTCCTGTAGTCTACACTTATTTATGTTTATTTTATAATATTATAGAGAGGTAAAATTTGTTTTTATGTTTTTTTTGTTTAAAACAGGTAATGTCAGAAAGTACTGGTCCGATTGCTAAATGTTTTTCACCGATAGAAAGGTGCTTTATTCCTGATTGACATATTGTGTTATATTATATTTTATGTGCCCACTATTATATTTTATTTTACGGTCTATTACCTCTCCTAGAGAGGAGGCCTGAGTCCCAGCAGTGGGAACATTAAAAAAGGCTGATGATGATGATGATTTTTTTTATGTGTTCGGTTGAAGCCGTGGGCAAACGCTAGTGTCTGATATGCTGCATCGTAAAATGAAATAATTAAAATATTATTTGAGACGCCTTGGAAGCAAACTGTGTATGTCGAAAAACTTTAAATTACAATAACTAAAATGTTTTTAGGATTCTGCACCCGAAGAGTACCAACAGCATCGAGCCCCTGTTGTCCATCCGTCCGTCTGTCAGAGGGCTGTATCTCATAAACCATAAAAGGTATAGAGTCGAAATCGTCACAGAATGTGTATAATTAAATTACCACGTAATGCTAGCAAGCCACGTCATTTTGTTATGAACTCATGTTTGGGTCACCAAGGATACATGCTGCGCCTAGTTTGGGACCCGTTGCTATCTTTGTAATGGTCATTATAATGGTCCTATTAACGCAATAATGTGTAAATAACTGTGTTTGTTTAATAAATTACTATTATATTAAAAATACATTTTAATTATAGAAAAAATAAAAACGGAATAAGGGCAGAAAGATGTTGATGAATTATAGAAAAAAGAAAACTGAGCTATCTCTCTATCTTCTTCCTGAAAAGGTTCGATATTTGCCAGCTAGCAAAAAAATGATTTTCTATTTTCGTTCAAAACGTTAAACATTAAACAATTAATTTACAATGAAATTCCAATATTATCTATGTAGTAAAGCTAACAAAAATTATCTGGTTTTGATAGCTGATCTTGGAGCCTTCAAATCCAACGTTGTTATTTTAATTCCCAAAAGTCTGAGAAATACCGTAATCTGTTTACCGTCACGTCGAAACTTTTGAAAGGTTGAGTGAAACGTTGACGTTGTTTTCCTGAACAGTGAGGTAGGTTTTCCGCGACCGGGACAGGGAAAATGACATTGAAAAGGATTGAGGATTTAGCAAGCTGAAAGCCAAATATTTTGGCATGTATACTTTTAAACGAATGTGGTTTTTGGATTAGGTTTATTAAAAAATATCTACCAGTCGACCAAATGCCAGTAGGTATGCAAATAATGCAGTAAGTGGCCAAATGGTAACGGCCACGACTTACGAATTGTGTAATTTATATCACCATCGCCACTGCTCTCAAAATTGTGTAGGAAAACATCGTGAGGAAACCGGCATGACCTAGAATCAAAAATTCGAAGACGTGTGACATTCACCAATCCGCACTAGGCCCGCGTCCTCTCCTAGAGGGGAGGCCTGAGTCCCAGCAGTGGGAACATTAAAAGGCTGATTATGCTTATACCATACCACGTGAAAGAAGCCGCAAAATTTAGTATTTTTTATTTTATAACGAATATGAAAGCGAAGTCAAACCTAGATAAAGCTTTGCTTAATCATGCCCTTTCTTGAGGTTCCAGCTTACTCCGTGTCAAATTGCATCAAAACTGGTTAAGTAATTTAACTTTCAAAGCGTAACAGAAAAGCAATGTTGTTTTCACATACATTGTTAGTGTTTCGACCGTGTTTATAATAGACTTTAAGCAATAGACAACAATGTTTATGTTTATTGTATTGAAAACTAGTAATCTGCCTCGGCTTTGTACGAGTTCGATATAAAAACGTCAAAACGTTTAAGCGGATATACAGACAAATGCGGAAAGCGTAAACTAAGTCAAGATTCTCTAATACTACTTATGTATTATATACATATAGCTAATAATATTTCATGTTTATTAATCTTTTACACCGTTAAATTTTGATCGTTTTAATCCCGTGGAGGGTCGAAACAGTGCATGAACACTATCGATTTGTAAATATAAAATAAAAAAATAAAATACATTTTGCGCTTGCTGTTTTTTTTTTTTTAAGTTATATCGTTTTACAAGCTTTTGATAAATAGTATTTTGTAAGTGAAACCACCGGTTCAAAGGATTAAAACGATCAAAATTTAACGGTTGCATATACCTTATATTGCTACACTAAAATATATATATTTTTACTATTTGTAACAAGGAAAAATTTTAAAACACTACCGCAAAACAAAAGGTATATCTACAGATCCAACCAATTTAAACAAAGACCCCGAGGACTCTTAAATCAGATTCCTAATTTTAATAAGTTAATTAAGAACGCCCTATCAGACATTTGATAAATCGTAATTACTAAAAACAAAATTACCTATTCCCGTCGGTCCGTTGAACAATATTTCAAAAACAATTTCTGCTGTCGGAAATAGGAATGGCGGGAGAACAGTGGGCCGATTAATTATGGCTTTGTTCCAGTTTACAAACTACGGCCACTGAAGATATGAATTCAGTAGGCCAACTCCAAAGAAAGATCAAAAACGTACGCACGCAATGAGAGTCTTCACGTACAGCAAGCGTTCAAGCACTCTGGCGCCTAGTTTTTTTTTAAATCATTTTGGATGAAGTAGGTACACCAGAAAATTTCCAACAACTACATTTCTGTTAAGGTTCTGAAGTAGCAACCGCCTACCGGAAGACGCAGCATTGGAAGGCCTCCTACCAGCTGAACTGATGACCTGGTAAAGGTTGGATGCGAGACGTACAGGATTGTTCATTGTGGTGACACTTAGGGGAGGTCTACGTCCAATATTGGACGTCTTTCGGATGATATGTATCATAAAAAAAATATCAGTTTTGATAAACCTAAGATTTGCACATTGTTTGGAGTGAACCTTCTGTTCTTATCATATCCTGTGGTAGTTCTCAGGTATTTCAAGTTCTTATTAATGGACTTAAAACTCCAGGTGGACGTCGTGGTTCATGCTCCAGTAGAAAGCACCTTAGGGGTGCATAAAGACTTATATTTTCAGAAGATTTATTTTGAAACTATTCTTTTGACTGAGCAAAGTAATGGAGCACGGAATTGTTGTGTGACAGTTTGTTGGCTTTGTATTTCTTTAGGTGTTTTTTAAATTCCAATGTACGTAAAGGTTTTTTTGTTGTCACATTGTACTAAGGATATTCTAAATCTGCTTATTTAACTGAGTAATAAATAAATCTTGTGTCTCAGTGTTTGTTTTCGAATTTCTCCAAAACAGCTTGACCAATTTTCGTTTTTTTTTTTTTTTGGTTTGTCTTAGATTTTTTTTTGTTCTTGATATTCTTGCACTTGACCACGATCTCACCTAATGGTAAGCGATGATATGGTCTACGATGGATAACGCTTGGCTAGAAATAATCTATTCATTTTTGACTGAAAGACCTCTAGATTGTAGTTTTCTGGAAACACAGAATAGGAGGTAAGCTATTTTTTTTTAAACTCCATTCCACCTTTAATTTTTTTCTTTGATAATTTACATGGCAGATAAACATTTGCTGGGTTAACTAGTATTATTAATACTAGTAGTTTATGATACTATCACATCATAATTTAAATAGGTCTATAGTAAAATGAAAGAGTTTATTTTTTGTTCAAACGCACTTGTGTCAAGTAGTATTGAGTATTGAAAGGATTATACCTGCAAATAATGGTTAATTTTTTTTTATTATTATACCACAGTTCACAAATCTATATATTGCCACAGACAAAAATAAGTCCGATATTTATAATGAAGGTTCCGTTCAAAGTTACCTATGAAAACAGTTAAATTCTCGAATTGAGTTACGAAGACTTTTAAAAATCACGAAAAGGTTTTTTTTTGTGACGAGAATTTTTTCTTATACTTGTGCTATGAGAGCTTGCTTCAACTCTTTTAAACATTCCCACGCCTTAAACTTATACTTTTCTTGATTATTTTTCATCACTCCACTATACTGTAAGTAAAGAAAAGATGGATGGATTGCGTGAAGAGCGATATAAAAGAAAAGGAAGTTAGTGATAGCATGACGAGTGACAGGGTAGAATGGAAGAAAAACGTGTTGCTCCGACCCCAAATAAAATGGGACAAGGGCAGGAAGAAGAAGAAGACACTATACTGTAAGTCTTCATTACAAAAGCGGAATTTTATTACATTATTCTCGCAGAATAGATGGTCAACGGAGTCGAAAGATACTGGAGTGGTAACTGCATACCAGAAGGACAATTTTATTCTAGCAGCCCAACTCTGCCTACGTATCCACTTCATACAGGCTATTTATCTTATATAAAAAAAAACAATCTATCAAAAAAGACGTGTAAATGCGGATCTCTCAATGAAGAAATTAATGTTTTTCTTCTTAATAGAATATTATGATATCAACATACTCAGTTAAATAAGCTTAGTTGATTGATGAATACAAAAATAAAGGATATAATACAAAAACGTACTAAGTACTGATTAGCCCATCCATCAACATACAAGAGATGTGTTCCGTCTATATCTATAACTAGCTGTGCCCCGCGGTTTCACCCGCGTTTTTCTCGTTTCCGTGGAAATACCGAGATAAAATATTGAATATAATTGCCTCCCTCAATAAATGGACTATTGAATATTTAAACAGTTTTCAAATCAGATCAGTATTTCCCAAGATTACCGCGTTCATAAATGTATTTATTATACTCTTCAAAGATCATATACTTACAATCATCAACAAATATATTTCGAAAAAGATTATTACAGGATTTTATGTTGATAAAAAACTCTATGGCCCATAACTCATTAATAGGTACCAACTCTTAACATCTTACACACGTGATAACTTTTAAACGAAATATCCGATTGAGATGAAACAA
The DNA here is from genome assembly GCA_929112965.1 of Mythimna albipuncta. NCBI lineage: Eukaryota > Metazoa > Arthropoda > Insecta > Lepidoptera > Noctuidae > Mythimna > Mythimna albipuncta. Next base: position 20,419,605 of record OV815969.1, read on the forward strand.
AAAGTATTTTACTTCTACATAAATACTCTTGATAACATAATGCTTAATTTCGATAAAGATTAATATTACGATACATATTTAACGTAGTTTTTTTTCTTCAGACGATTTAATAATTATTTTGAAGACAAAATCGGTTATTGTGATTAAACCATGATAGCTAGATATATGTTCTCGCGGACTTTTTTGTAGGTCTTAATGGGATCTACAACCCCATCGTATATCATTTTGTTCTATTGTCAATAGTTTTTGCAGCGCACGCATAAAGAGGTTTTCGATTTTACACCTTGTGTTACAAAATAGCAATTTTATTACGGATCCCTAATTTTGAAAAGAAAAAAACATAGCCTATAGCCTTCCTCGATAAATGGACTACCCAACACTGAAAGAATCATTCAAATCGGACCAGTAGTTCCAGAGATTAGCGCGTTCAAACAAACAAACAAACAAACAAACAAACTCTTCCGCTTTATAATATTATATATATATATATATATATTATAGTATATAGTATAGATTATAGTATAGATAATATCTAAACTAGTTCACTCTCGCGGCTTCACTTTCTTGTTCCATATCATAATTAGTTGTTATGGAATATGAGAAAGTGCGATTGGCGATAATGTAGCCATTTATGAATGAAGTACCTATTTATTTATTATTTACCGCACATAAACATATACTTATAATATGTAATGTATTTACCGTACACCTAATCACTAATAACTGAGAACTAAAAATAAACCAATTTTCAACCGTACACTCGAAATAAGGTTCAGTTGAAAACAAGCGTCTGGCAACTACCATGTAGTTGTCTGGCATTATTGCTGAACTGGACCTATTTGGCGCCGCCGTGAGACACACATTGTTAGTTGTCTCTTTTTTTATATATAATAATTTATTAGTGTCTACATGTTGTTACTACATTGTGTGTATCTACGAGTGTGTATGCCAAATAAAATATTTTTCTTTCTTTCTTTCTTTCAAGTAATTTTCGTAAACGGTTTTGGGGCCTTACCATGACGTGTTAAAATGTCAATCGTGCGAGCGAGGCAGAGGAATAGAACTAGACACCCTATATAGCCTCATTCCTTTAATATTTCGGTTTAGATCGTCAACTGGACCGTGTTAAGAGCTCGTGATAGTACTGCTAGGTACATCAACATCAGCTGAGCGAGTTCAATAACCTGTAGGTAATAGTCGGCGTTGCGTACAAAATACCTACAGGTTATTGAACTCGCTCAGCTGACGACTTCTTAAAGAAATTAATTTCGTACATGCGTAAATTAATACGAGTTTTGAAAAAAGGTACTTTATTTTTTAATTTTATCTTTACAAATCGATAGTGTTTCCCTACCGGATCGACCGTCCACGGGATTAAAACGATTAAAATTTAGCGCTGTATATATATTGTAGTAAAAGTCTGACACACCCTCTCACGATTTCCCACCAGAAAACCAAAAAAGGTCTCCCAGTACTTTCAGAAATTTCCTCTGACAACAAAAATATAAACCAACAACTTTTCCTCATCACAATATTAGTAAAGGAGTGACCCGTTTCTGTGGATACAGCATTGATCATACGTATTAATTCCACAATTCAGCAAGGAAATCGTAGTAAATACTGTACTTACTAAAGAAACCAAACTAAGCATTATTAGCAACCGCCGGGAAAATAATTTGTGGCCACGAGGGAAACTGGGATATCTTAAAGAGAATTATCTGTAATATAATGAATCATATTACGATGGTCGTGGAGTGTAGAAGCTAGGATATTCTGAAGAAATTTATTTTTATTTTTTTTTTAATATAGAAATCATCATTTTTTTTCTTTTCTGATAGTAGCGAGAGTGTTCGACTTTTACTGACTGAGGACACGGAGAAGATGTGCCCCACTTGGGTAGAGTACCACCGTGTCCTCATGGAGGCATTCGGTGGCAGCGACCTTTCACGCCGGGCCCAGGTTCAGGCTACGATCCGAAGCGAGGAGGAATGGCAGGTGGTCGTCTTCATCTGCGAGGAGGAGGCTTTAGGCGTGAGGGGACAAACGTCCTCACGCCCTAGCCAGCCACCGAGATTCAGACCCCAACTACCAGCCACGGTAGAAGCGGGCTTGTGGACGTCGAGCAATGAGTAGCCCGCTGTCCGGCCGTCGGCTAATTAAACGAACCGAGCTCAGTCGTCAACAGCGCGTAGTGATCCACGCGTTCCTCAAAGAGATGTAGGCAAAGGGGCCCAGTAAGGCCGATGCCCGCTAACTAGGACCGCGGGGAATTTCTGATAAGGAAACCCATAGTCATAGAACACAAAGAGCAACTGAAAGACACAGGTGTGGATTTAGTCTGTAAAAAACTGACACGCACTGCCACTCCACCTCCATTGGATGATTTCCACACATAAAAAAAAGACTCAGTGGCTTATGCGAGAAATTCAGAACCGTTAGTTGTGGCAACACTAGGGGAAGGCCTATGTCCAACAGTGGACTTTTGGCTGAAATCATGATGATAGTACGTACCTAAGTGTCAACATATGCATAGTCTTTATCAAAATTTGTACGGTACTTATTCCTAAATTAAGCAAATTTTGATGTCAAGCAGCATTTCAGGGAACCGATCTAATTAGACAAGCAAATTATATTAAGTAGAATATTCTGATTAATTTAGCGATATAATAATTAACATAATTATGAATTAATTTCTCGAAAAGGTACGTAAACAGGGATTTACCTGTACTAAGCTATCTTCTGTCCGTGACTCTGCCTGCGTGAATAGTATTGCGTTCAAGTTCGAAGAAGTATACAGGATTATTTGTAAAACACTAACAACCTTGCAGGCTGTATTATAATATCATAAACAACAACTTTTGTTCTATGACTTTTTTTTAAAACATAATTCATTTACCAAAAGCAAACCTTCAGGATTTCATTGTTCTATCTAACATATTTCAACTCTGTATTTTGCCATACCTACCTACGCCTGTATGACGCGACACAAGCGCATCAAGCACCCCCGCAGCCTGAGCTCAACTCTCCTCCGCTATTGTACTGTCGCTTGGTTCGCATAGACTTCGTAATATTTAGAACGTTCAATTTAAATATTTTTATTTATGTACGAAAATCTGATGAACTAAAATATGATACATTACATAGAACAAAAGTTGTTGTTTATGATGTCAGTAACATAGTCCTAAGAGGTTGCCAGTGTTTTACAAATAAACCTGTTTATTATAACAAACTAGCTGTGCCCGCGACTTGGTTCGCGTGGACTACATGACTTTGAATTTGTTTTTTTCTAAAATAAAAGTAGCCTATGTTACTCCTTATTACATCAGCTACTTGCCAGAAAAGGCCCATCAAAATCGGTCCAGCGATTTCAGAGATTAGCCCGGACAAACAGACAGACAGACAAAAATTGTAAAAAATTGTATTTTATATATTGTATATAATATTCATATGCATGTAGTAAAAAGCAGTTATTTCAATATTACAAACAGACACTCCAATTTTATTTATATGTATGTCTATGTATGTATATATATGTACACTCACAAACGTTCACCTTTATATTTGTAAGATAAAACATTTATAAGCACTTTTGAATTGTCAAGAAGTTGGTCAGTCAGAAAAATGCACTAAAAATTCTATTTCCTAATTTAGGTTATATTCTACGTGTGTGTTAAGTTTCATCTAAATCTGTTCAACTGGTGATACTTCAACATTTTGATTAAAGAAATAACATATGTTTATCTACATAGAAGGATACAGGTACATGAGTGGTCGGGAAGCATTAATTTCAAAATTGTGAATTCTCGAAAAGTCCGTCAGTCAGAAAAGTAAAGCAAAGTATTATACATTCCAGAGCGTAAATCTTTATGTAGAAGAACATGCAAGAAGTACTCTTTTAAACCATGTTATGAATTACAAAAATCTTGGTTACATATTTCTTGTGAGGGCTTAGAGACAGTAAAGCGAGCTCGGAATTTTACACTGCGTACTGCACTGCGACTGCGGTTAGAAGGCTAAGCCAGGAGCTCAGCTCTGGCCTTAGCCTTTGTGGTTGTTTTGAGAAAGTAGCTCACTGTCTAATTGTCTGATAAAGGCCAAGCTCTCAAGGATCTGTTAGCAATACTGATGGGCCCAGAGCCATGCCTGTCAGGACTGCATTTGTTCGAAGAATTTGTCATGGCATTCGCAAAGGATATCTGAAGGTACTCTGTAGGTTTTTGTCAGTAAAACTCTAAGAGGGAGTCAGAGAGAGAGAGAAGTCATTGGACGATATCATGTCGTAAAAACTAAATTAGTCTTTAATTTTCTTAATCATCATTTATCAAGGGCCGATCTGGGAACGTATCGTGGGTTTTAGGCCAGAATAAGTTTGACATCGATATTATTATTGCAATGTGATGCTATGCGAAGTCGCATCGTAGAACCCTACGATGTGAATTGTTACGATGTGTGCGGCAAAGCTTTGGTTTAGGTGCTCATACAATGTACGATGCGAATCAATTCGCAAGTTCTAGCGATGCATCGTGCGAGTTTGCAGATTTTTACGATGCTACGTCGCGTCGAATATTTGGACCCTATTGGCAAATCTTAGGATAGAACATAGAACTGGATTTTATACTATCAATACATATTATATAGTATTGGGTTATCGACTGTTGACACGTTCTACCCAGCGCCACTCTCGTGAGGTGCCCTGGTTGTGACACAATATTTTCTCACACAAAATGGACATACATTGATAAACGCTCTGCTTTACAAACAGGTCTAGATATTTTTGATATTTGCAAGTGTTGCGGCGGAAAAGTTTAACTGATAGACTTTACTATAGCTTTTTTTTATGGTGGGAAAAGTCATGCATTGACATCCCTCGCTCTTGGGCGGAGCGGGTGATAGTGTCAGACTCTTACTGACTAAAAGACCCACCCCGTTCCTTCTTGCCTTCATACCGGAGCTCGAGCGCCCTTTCGGATAACCATGGCCCCAGCAGGCTTCGACCCGGCTGGGTCCCTGCTGTTGCTGACAACTCCTTGAGGCGCGCGGGAACAGTGCGCGCCGACGACGACTTGGGTTTGGTCCGGAGAGTTACCGGACGGCCGGACAGTGAGCTACCCATTGCTCACCGTCCGCAAGCCCGCGCCTACGGTGGCCGGAAATCGGGATCAGAATCCCAGCGGTGGCGGCAGCGATAACTCAGACTTTACTATAGCTGCTTTGCGACGACTTTTATTATTATTAGCTTTAATTTTTATCCCTTATTATTTTATGTACTTATTTGTTTGTTAGTGACGTTAGTTTGCGTACTTAAAATAGGATTAGTATTGTTAGGTGTAAGGGCCGCCTATTGCGGTGAAGGCGTCCTCCAAATTATGCCAGGTGTCTCTATCTTTTGCCAGTCTCGGTCATAAATGTAAATTTCAAATCTGTTCGTATTACTTTGGACCAAAAAAACTATGTTAAAATAGGTTTTTTTCCAAAAATTCTGTGCTTTTGGCGCCAGCCATAGCGAAAAATTCTCACCTTACAAAGATCTTTTTATTGTTGCTAGCATTTCAAATCTGCTGATTGGCATAAGAGTAGGGGTCAGTTTTGATGCTTTGACGTTGTTCCAGCGTAGTACTAAGAATTTTCTAATGGAAAAACCAAGAAGTCAATCAATACTTATCCTTTTTGTTTCCAAGCTCCTGGTCGAAGATGAATCGCGCACAGCCACGAACATTTTGACCAGAGATACTTGTCAGTGGGCATTATTAATTATGTTTTAAGGAAAAACCGTCGTTTTTACATCATTATGCATATTACGACGTCAGCCATTATTCATTGAAATGTGATGGCGAGGGATTTAGAAGCGTGACTTTGTGAGTTCGTTCTTTAATTAAAGTGAAAGCTTCGAGCTTTAGCGTGGCTTTCTTGTCGCTAGATGGCGCTGAACATAAACTTTTAGTTTATTTTGCTTTTATTCTTCATGCAGTATAGTATAGCGCTATACTTATGCACTATTATTAAGGCATAAACAGTCAGAATTAGTCGGATTTTGAGGTAATAATTTGACTAAGTTCCTTAAAGTAGAATGTCCGATCTTAGCTAATACCATTTCCTTGACTTACTTAATAGACTAAAAACTAAAACACGTCATTTTCACATCCTTATGCAAATTATACCGCCAGTCATTAATCATTGAAATGTGATGGCCAAGGATTTAGAAGCGTAACTTTGTGAGTTTGTTCTTTAATTAAAATGATAGCTACCAGGTTTTAGCATGGCCTTCTTGTCGCTAAATGGCGTTGAATTCAAAATCGTAATTTATTTTGTTTTTAGTCTTTTCGTATAGTGCTATACTTATGCACTAAAGTTAAGACATAAACAGTTAGAACTAGGTTTTTGAGGTAATAATTTCAGTAAGTTCATTAAAGTGAAATCTCTAATCTTAGATAATAGGTACAATTTCCATGACTTAATTAATACCTAAAAATTGAAAAAAAATGTTTTTTTTTTAATATCATTATGTATATTACGCTGTCAGCCATTATTCATTGAAATGTGATGGCGAAGGATTTAGAAACGTAAGTTTGTGAGTTCGTTTTTTAATTAAAGTGAAAGCTTCGGGCTTTAGCGTGGTCTTCTTGTCGCTAGATGGCGTTGAACCCAAAATTTTAGTTTATTTTGTTTTTAGTCTTCATGCAGTCATCATCATCATCACCAGCCTTTTTAATGTTCCCACTGTTGGGACTCAAGCCTCCTCTCTAGGAGAGGGAATGGGCCGTAATCCACCACGTGGGCCCAGTGCGTGTTGGTGAATGTCACATGTCTTCGAATTTTTGGTTCTAGGACATGCCGGTTTCCTCACGATGTTTTCCTTCACCGTTTTGAGAAAAATTTACAGTGGTGATGAAATAAATTACACAAAGTAATGCGCCTGGCTGGGTTCGAACCCGCGATCTACAACTTGTAAGTCGGGGCCGTTACCACTCGGCCACCACTGCTCTACTACTTCATGCAGTACTTACATATTATAGGGCTTTATTTACGCCAATAATAAGAAAAATAAACAGAATTATGTGCATTTTGGGCCAATTATTTGAATAAGTTGTTAAACTTAATAAAAAAGAATGGCCGAGCGTATCAAATACTTACTCGTATGTAAATCAATCAATATTTTGCAAAGAAAATGGATTTAAAAGTCTGCGGGGCTCTATAGCGGGTGTTTTCTCATCTGTTTCATGAATATGTAAGTTTTTTTTAATTACCAATAATACGTAACATACAGGCTGGGCACAGTAAGAAGTTTTAAACTTTTAAAGTGTGGCCGACAACTCTATCTTTGTGATATTAGGATTATAGTTTGTATGGCTCTCTTCGGGTTTACTTTTCAATTATTCAGTATATGGAAAACATTTTTAATCCATGTGCAAGTAAATTCAAATATCGTGTTCGATAATTCAAGAATGTTAATTCTGGAAAAACATTTTCTTCATAAGCTTAACTAAATCTATAACTCTAAAGCTAACAGAGTAACATCTTCAATCCAATTTTGGTTGATGTCATTTCTATTTGCTATACAAAATGGGCTCGTAGGTCAATATGTATCATGCGTCTCAAAACTTTCGTTGCAAATATTCGAACGTTATCTTTATGTGTACCGAAATAATCTAATATTTATTTATTAGATACTAGCTTGTGCGTAGGCTTTGCCCGCCTGCAATAAACAATTATCTCTTGGGCTAGAAGTAGATCCTATTTTTATACCTATGTTTATTCTATTCTATTTTATTCTATTCTATTCTATTCTATGCAAAAGAAACGTCACGATCCACGTTTGTTGTAGACGTGAGCTTGCGGATGACGAGCAATAAGTAGCTCGTCGTCCCGCCGTCCGGTAATCCGGACCGAGACCGAGTCTTCGACGGCGTGTAGTGCTCGAAGCGAACTTCAAAGAGATGTCAGCAAAACCGTAGGGGCGAAGCAAGGCCAAAGCCTACAAAGCCTAGTGTGTAAAAGGGAGCGCCGGGGGCATGGAATGCAATGAAAAGAAGAAATATAGGAGTGAGTTTTAGTCAGTAAATATCTGACATGCCCTTGCGCTCCACCCAAAAGCGAGACAAAACATTAGATGATTACCACCTAGAAAAAACGACTCACAATTGTATTTTATGGCAAATGTTTACCATCTAAGCCTACATTGGGGAATGTAATAAAGGATTGAGTATTGAGAAGTTGTTTAAAGCAATGCACATTGTTCTCAGTACCCAAAGAAAAAAAAAGGAAAAAAAAAGAAAGAAAATTAAAAGAAGGAAAAGCATACGTACGAGAAGTAGCAAAAGCTGAAAACTGGGCCCATTGGTTGATTATTATTTTTAAAGGTGGAAGAATCTTCCAATGACATCCCCCGCTCTTAGGCGGAGCGGGAGATAGTGTCAGGCTTTTACTGACTAAAAACCCACTTCTGTTCCTTCTTTGCCATTGTTCCAGGGCCCCGGGGATTTCTTTCACATCACCCACGGCCCCAGTAGGCTTCGACCCTGCTGGGACCCAACGGTTGCTGACAATTCCTTGAGGCGCGCGTGGAACACTACTCGCCGTCGTCTACTAGGGCTGGACAGCGAGCTACCTATTGCTCGCCATCTGCAAGCACGCGCCTACGGTGATCGGAAATCGGGATCGGAATCCCTGCCGCTGGGGCGCTAGGGCCATTGCTTCGCGCGTGCGGCCACCTCCTTTGCTAGCATTACTGCTTCGCAGAAGGAGGCGACCGCCTGCCACTCCTCCTCGCTATGGGTTGACTCTGAAAGGGAAACTAGTGGTTTTGAAACGCAAAGGGCTAAGTAGATTTACTATTATATCTAGCCCAAACTGTCCCACTGGCCTAATAATATCAAAGCTTAAAAAAAATGCTAAATTATGCTAAATTTCATTCAAATTCGTTCAGTCGAACGTGAAAGAGTAAGAAACTTATATAAAAATTTATTCAATTCAATTCAATTCAATTCTTTATTGCTATATCACATGTGTTACATAGGATGACAAAATATTTATATAAGTGCACATGGACCCTGTCGGGCACAGCAATGTCATACATGAAGTAGGTAGAAATACAATTAAAAAAAAAATCGGATATAAAAATCAAATCAAATAAAAAGTACAATAATAAGTAATAAGATAAAAATAAAAATAATAATAAAATGTCAAAAATAAAAAAAATCATGTCATAAATTTCAAAGTCAATTCCTTCATAATAAAAATAAATTCATTTTAAATGTCAAAATAAATTAATTACAAATAGCAAAAAAATAATAATTATAAAACAAATGTCAAATAGTAAATTATTACAATGTCAAAATAAATTCATAACAAATGTCAATAAAAATGAAATCATAATGTCAATAAAAATGAAATCATAACAAATGTCAAAAGGGAGAAAAATGATAATATCAAAAATAAAATAAAAATCAAAAAGTAAATTATTACAGTGTCAAAATAAATTCATAACAAATGTCAAAAAATAAATAAAATCATAACAAATGTCAAAAAAAATAAAAAATATTATAATGTCAAAAAATTAAATAAGAATCATTGCAGATGTCGAAATAAATTCCAATAAAATAAATTATAATCAACAAAACATAAAACGGACATGGAAAAAATGACAATATATGAAAGTATTTAATTATCGTTAAAGAATTCATTTACCGAATAATAGCATTTGTCAACTAGCAGTTTTTTGAGTCGTTTAATAAATATTCTATCACTTTTCTCGGTTTTGATGTCATTTGGTATTTTGTTGTATATTTTTATGGAGCTTATGTGAGGACTCGAACTGTGTAGTTTTAAGTTTGATGGAGGTATTACAAGCATGTTTTTAAATTGAGAACGCGGTGCGTATCGGCGAGGTTGGTCGGTTATTTTTTTTATAGAAATTAGGGTTCTGCCTCACAAATTTACAGATTTCTAGAATGTAAATTCATGATAATGTAAGAGTTTCTAATTTACGAAAATGCGGTCTACAAGTGTCATCATTATTAATATTTACAATTATTCGAAGACATTTTTTTTGTAACATAAACAAGTCATTGCTATCTACACTGTTTCCCCAAAGGATGATACCATACGAGAGCCATGCGTATGCATATGCATAGTAAGCAGACAGGGCAGTTTTAAGATCGGTTGATTTTTTAAGTTCACGTAATGCATAAATAAAGCTAGATAATTTAGATTTAATTTTCTGTATATGCGCTTTCCAGGTCATATGGACATCCAAATCCAGTCCTAGCAGGGTAAAAGTATCAACGCATTCCAATTTTATGCCGTCAAATGCAAAATTAATATCTAAGGGATTTTTTTGGCGAGGCCTAAATTGCATTATTTTGGTTTTTGAATAATTAAGTTCTAGATTGTGGTCTTTCATCCAATTTTGTATATTTTTCATAATGTTATTTAAATTAGCATTTAATTGTTGCGAGTCAATACATGAAGTAATTAGAGAGATGTCATCGGCGAACAGTACGCACGAATCTGTCATTATCTTAGGGAGGTCGTTTATATAAATCAAAAAAAGCAGACATCCGACCACACTACCTTGCGGAATAGAATGTCCAATGCAAAGCCCATTAGAACGTATTCTGTTTAATTCTCCAGTAAATTCATCCAAATGTTCTATTTCTACGAATTGTTCCCTATTTTGTAGGTAAGATGTAAACCATTTATGTGTTATTCCTCTTATACCGATACCGTACAGTTTGTCAAGTAGTATTTTATACTGCACTTTATCATATGCCTTAGTCATATCAAGCAAGATACCTATCGCGTATTTTTTATTATTTAAAATGTTCAGTATTTCTTGCGTGTATTTATAAGTTGCTAAGACCGTGGATTTTTTCGAAAACCATTTTGACAGTCATCAAAAATATTGAATTTTTCACAAAAACTATAAACTCGTTTGCACATTGCTTTTTCAAATATTTTTGATGCTGTAGGTAGTAATGCAATTGGACGGTAGTTGTTGGGATCTAACTTCGAGTTTTTCTTATGGATTGGTTTAACTATTGTTTTCTTTAAAGCATCAGGGAATATTCCTTCAGTGAAAGATTGTTTAACCAATAAGTAAAATGGAGTTGTCAACTCGTTTACACACGTTTTTATCAATATTGGAGGAAGTTCATCTAATCCGTGACTATATTTACTTTTAAGATTTTTAATAATTTGTTTTATTTCCTGCGGTGTGGGTGGGTATAGAAACATAGTATTATCAGTGGGTCGGAGCACGGGTCGGCCGCGCGGCTCTGACTCACCCTGCTTTGTTTGTCCTACTGATGCGAAAAATTCATTGAACGTGTTAGAAACTTGTTTTGGGTCGGACGTAAGTTTATTGTGGATCGTCAATGTAATGTTTTGATGGGTTTTATTCAGGTTTTTATTGGTACGTTCCTTAATGATTTTCCACATCGACTTTGTTTTATTAGATGAATTTTTAATTTCCCTAATGTACTGTATTCTTTTTGATTTAATGACAACCCTTTTTAGAGTTCTTTCATACATTTTATAATGTTTTGTTAATACAGGATCATTAGAGTAAGAAGAAAGAATTCTAAATAATCGTTTATTTTTACACGATATTTTAATGCCGCTAGTCATCCATTTTTTTCTTTTACAGGGATTCAGTTTTATGGTTTTCATGGGTATACAATCATTTAATATTGTCAATAATAGTTTTTCAAATGCATTATAATTTTCATTCATATTTTTTTCTGGGCTGACTACTTCATCCCAATTAATTTTTTGTAATTTTAATTTAAATTTTTCCATGGTTTTACTATTGAAAATTCTTTTTTTAGTTTTCCAAACTTTACGTTTATCACGTTTACCATCTATTTTTTTAAAATTTAGAATTATTCCTTTATGATCTGAGAAACCAAAATCGGTTACATGCACATTTATCAGTTTAGAATCAAAATTTAAAAATATTAAATCAAGGCAGGTTGAAGTGGTTTTTGTCACTCGTGTAGGGTTTTTTATACATTGAATGAAATTATATTCAAGCATTAAATTAAGTAGCGTATTTGTTTGCAAACTGTTTTCCAAGACATTTATATTGAAATCACCGCCGATAATGATATTATACTTACTGTATTTTTTTATTAACAATTTTTGCATTAACTTTAACTGTTTATAAAATATATCAGGCTCTCTATTATTCCAATACAAAGTTATGAGTAAAGTATTAAGTTTAGGCAATTCTATGGCACATACTTCTATGATATATTCGATCGACATGTCCATAATTTCCTTTCGTTCAATAAATTCAATGTGTTCCTGTAGTAGAATGCACACGCCGCCACCTCCGTAGTTCTGACGACAGTATGATGTTGCGAGGATGTATCCAGTGCAGTTAATTATATCTTTCTTTGCTTGTGATAACCACGTTTCCGATAAACACAGAGCTAAATATTTGTCCTTATTTTCATCAAGGAATTGTTCTAATAAATCTAGTTTGTTATTATTTATACTTTGCATATTTTGGAATAATATTGTTATGTCATCATCTTGTTTAGGGACGAAAGGAAATTGTGTCGTCTGTGATAGTCTGTGAGTAGTCAGTGGTTTGCTTGTTGATGTTATATGTGTTTTCGCGAGTAAATGTTTTATTTTTCAGATCAGTTATTTGATTAGGGTAATCTGTCTTCGTTGGTTTATTTTGTATTGTTGTGTCTGTAGTAGGTTGATATTGTTTCCCATTTATTATTAATTTATTATTTTTAATGATTGCGTGATGTCCCTGTTGTCTTGCTGAGCGTAGATGTTCTTGTAAAGCTTTTTTTTGTTGGAGTGCAGTATCGTTTAAAAATTCGGTAATAAAAAGTCCAGTATGTTTGAAGTACGTTTTGTTGTCTAAAATATATTTCGTCATCCGTTTGCTTATGAGCTCAATAATAATCGTGTCATTTATAATGTTAGTGTATCGTGTTTATTGAAACCTTTAACGATTATTCGATTGCTTTGTTTTTTTTCGCAGTTATGAAACCTGAGACCAACGTCATTATCACAATAGCCTGGAGAAAAATATGAAATCATATCTATCCTATTAATTAACATTATTGTTTATCTCTGATGTTGACAATTTGTACCTAATGAGCGTTCTCAGTGTATCAAAACAATCAAATGCTTATAAAACAAAGTTATTTTCGTCGGCTTTGTTTATGGAGCCAATGACACAAAAAAGATATACAGAAGTCAATCTCAAGTGTGTACTTCACTTTTTATAACTACGCTAGGCGATCGCACTAAGATCAGCGCGTTGCGCCGAACTGTGCGACCGGGCTATTGAACCGAGATATCGTGTCCATGAGCGGTGTCTATGTGTGCGTTGCTCGAGCGCGTTTTGTATGTAGATTGCCTTCTGTACCTATCTATTTTGTGCCAATGAGCTCCTTAAGTTTCGATTGAGATATACGATTACATACACATGTGTAGACTGGCTGAATATGTCCAGCCCACTCAGTATTATTTGTGTGGTTTTTCTTCAAGACCTAATTTCGAATACTCGTCTGTGTGGTTCTTATGATATGTAAAAAAATTTCAATACACTAATTCGAAAATCCATTCAGATCCCACCGCTTTTAGGCATGCAATTTACTGTTTTCTGCACTGGTGCAGAAAAGTGCTTGCGCTCTCCCTGCCACAATGCTATTACATGTAGTATCAGGCTAGGCACGTGTCGACCTCCTCGAGATGCCATCCAACCCCCGTTTATTCATTTCTTCGTAAGTGTATTGAAAAACGTCGTTAGATACATGTGCAAAACTGTCACTGCAGCCCCTGGCTCCATAGCACTCTGCACGGCTGCAGAAACTCTGTCATTGCGAACGAGGCGGAATTCGCACGAGCCGTAGGAGCCGTAGGTAGCGAGTGCGTACGGCTCGTGCGAATTCCAGTCTCGTTCGCAATGACAGAGTTTCTGCACTTGTATCAAAATGTACTATTTTAGCACTTTGGTGATTATTTTTTTGTTTTTAATTTTCTATTTTAACTGTTTTGTTTGTTAAGGTACGCTACGAATACACCAGAAGTTCCTTCAAACTTGCACCCATAGGGGATAAAATGTCAGCGAGACGTTCTGGGTTGGATATGTGATGAGATATGTGTGGGTTCGTCCCTTCTTATCACATATCCGACCCAGTAGATATCCGTAGATCAGGTAGAGTACCCAATAAAGAAGGCCTTAGCGATCCCGGATAAATGAAAAGAGCCGACCCGGAATGAAGGTAAGAAAGAAGAAGCTTTTAGCTGTACCTAGTACTCCACAGCAAAAACAAAACTGAATAGCAAACAAGTTTTCTGGTAAAGTGTTATTACGTGGTTGAAAAAAAAATTAGGTGACTTGAGAACCTCCTAATAATTTGGAAGTTAGTTAAAAAGAAACTTTGGTTGACACGGGGTGCTCGGCAGATGTGAAACATCCATACTCTATTCGAGTTAGATTAGACATTTGAAGAAACCTTTTTTGCTCTCTGTTCAACCGATTTTAAAATTTATTTCCTAGGCATAGGGGTGGCAATGAAAGCAAATAAGTGGTTACAATACCAACTATTTACTGCAGCCGCCATTTGTCATGCCACCAACGTAATACCTAAGACAAAATCGGTTGAACAGACAGTGATAAAAGGTTTTGATAAATGTTTAACCTTTTGAATGTCATAAGTTACACAGTTCGACATAAGCAATTGTCTTTCTATTGTGTCTCTAATTACGGCATTCTAAAAGTTAATGTTATTTTGAATAGAGCATATGTAATATTATATGTGTTAAAAATGAATAAAGGGAATTAAAATAATATTCCACAACTATCACACAACACCATCTAGTCCCAAGCTAAGCAGAGCTTGTGTTATGGGTACTAGACAACTGATAAAAATACTTATATATTTCTAAATACATACATATTATAGATAAATTACACCCAGATGTATATAACAAATGATTATGCTCATCACACAAACATTCGTCCTGGGTGGGAATCGAACCCACAACCTCCAGCATAGCAGTCAGGGTCACTAACCACTAGACTAACGGGTCAGTCAAAAAAAGAGAAAGAAATACATCATCTCTGTTTTTTTTAACTATCACGTTTTATGATATACAGCCAGACAGACACGAGACGTTCGGACAGCGGAGTCTTAGTAATTGTGTCTCATTTTACCATTTGGGTGGGTACCCTAAAAATTTCTTTTTTTTATCCGATATAAACTAGAGCTTATGCGCAGTCAAGCACTAGTTCGTAATCCCACCTGATGGTAAGCAGTGATGCAATCGTTGATGACGAGGCGCACCAATTTCACAATAATGCTTTTATCGTGTCCTCTGTCTCCTTTACTAAACTAGTTACTATGTGAGTGCAAGTCTCCGAACCCTGTTATTTCGCATTGCTATGCATCACATTCCTGATTGTGTCTGCAAGGCGCCTCAGTGCTGCACTTTGTGCGAAGTAATGGAACACGACATAGTAACAATTTGGTTAGCTGTTGGAGAGAAGCCCATGTGAATCAAATACATAGCAAAGTTGTTATTTTTGGGGTTCCGTACCTCAAAAGGAATAAACCGAATCCTTATAGGATCACTTTGTTGCCCGTCTGTCTGTCCG
The DNA here is from genome assembly GCA_929112965.1 of Mythimna albipuncta. Taxonomy (NCBI): domain Eukaryota; kingdom Metazoa; phylum Arthropoda; class Insecta; order Lepidoptera; family Noctuidae; genus Mythimna; species Mythimna albipuncta. Next base: position 20,435,233 of record OV815969.1, read on the forward strand.
TTTGTCTGTCAAAACCCTTTATCTCGGGATCGCGTGTAGTTTTGATTTCAACTCGATACGAGTTGAAATTAAAACTATGTACTCAGTACTAAGGTCCCTTGAAGCTGTGTAAAATCAAACTTCTAAATTAATGACAAAAAGATACGGCCGTTTATCTCGCAAAAAACGGATATTTCGATAGTCTCAAGGGAATTAAAATTCATACTTTCCGTTGACCCAGAATCCTGTCCAATCCTAAATTTTGCATAAAGCAAAGTCTTATAGCATATGGAAACGATATTCTGGAACTTACAGCATTTAGTACCACAACATTACACCGTTGTGTAATAAATACATAGTATTTGACTTTGACATTTGTAATCTAACATTTATATTTACTCAAATTATTTTATTTTAACTCGCATATACGCTTAAATAAATCTCACAGTACGTATAGGAATAAATCTGAAAACAATAAAATTGTTACGACATGAAAAAATAACATACTTTTCTTGCGATTCGGAAAAATCTTGAACTAATTACACAGGTAAATTTGTACGAAACCTTCAGTGCCTGAGTCCGACTCGCTTTTGCCCAGTTTTTTTCATTTATAATCTATAAGCGAGTGCAATATTCGTTTTTCAAAAATTGAGTGACGTTTTGGAATGTAAGCAAACACTAATAACTTTGCTGTTAATGAAAATAATTAATTGAGAAAGTCTCAATAAATAATAACAACACCTTTTCTAATACCTAAGCCCTTTAATTATTTATACTAATTATAAATTTGTAGTGTATGTATTACAGTCTAGTATGCGGAAGCACATAAGGAAAGAACCATGACCTGGATTAGAAAATAGTGAAGGTAATTTGCATATCGGTCATACTCTCCCGTGGGATTGTTTCCGACTTTCCCAAGACTCCGGCATAAGCTGGCATGTGTTTTCGAATTCTTCAACGATAATAAAGTGTGTGGATTTATCGATGTTACCCAACATCTATTGGCCGAATATTTCAACCCAGACGAGTAGGGATCTGTTGTCAATATCATGAAAGATTAATTGAATCGGTTTTTTTTTTACGTGGGAAAAATCATCCAATGACATCCCCCGCTCTTGGGCGGAGCGGGAAATAGCGTCAGACTTTTACTGACTAAAAACCCACTTCTGTCCCTTCGTGGTCTTTCGTACCGGGGCCGAATCTTCCTTTCAGAAACAGATCCTTGTCCCCATTAAGCTTCGACCCTGCTGGGCCCCTACTGTTTGCTGACATTCGCTTGAGGGGCGGGCGAAACGTCGACGTCTTAGGCACGGTCCGGTCGGTTACCTGACGGTTGGACGGCGAGCTACCTATTGCTCGCCGTCCGCAAGCCCGCGCCTACGGTGGATGGAAATCGGGATTGGAATCGCGACGGCGGTATGAGGCGTGAGCGCCGTTACCGTACGAGTGAATTGAATCGACATTGGCTTTTCGCAAGTGGCGCCACAATGACCGGTCATGTAAGACCGAGAAGATCCTCACTAAGTCATCGGTCATTCTTGTGGGAAGCTTTCCTGTACGCAGACGCCACTCCAGATCCTTTCGGCCCCTTTGACCTACCGAGCAATCTGCTTATTGCCACTTAAGCTTAGCGATTTTATTTTTGGTTCTCCTTCGGATATTTTCTACATTTCGACATGGATATCGACATGGATACATTTATGTAAGTCTGATCTCAGAAAAGATGCTGCTAAAGTAACGTGCAATAAGGTAATGTGTCGGTAGCTCCATTTTTAGTTAAAACCATTAAATCTGTTGTGTACATCATTTCAGTCGAAAGACACCCACTATTGGACATAGCCATCCCCGCTTCCACAAAGAACGGTCCTTTTGCGTCTCGCATCCATCAGATCCTCACAACCCTTACCAGGCGATGGCCTGGGCCTCAAGTCTGCTATTACAATAGTGTCAGAATGGTCTATCATTCAAAGTCAAAGTCAAAGTTAAAAGTTTTTTATTTCACATAGGCCTACATGGGCACTTATAAAACGTCAGAAGCTAGTGCACGGTTCGAAATTGGTCGTTTCCTATGGAGAAGAACCGGCCAGAAACTCCATGGTTACTCTTCTAAAAAAATGGTTGTAGTTACAATATTTTGTATTAGGTGTTATTTATGAACAGTGTAAACCGGTCTATATTGTACTCAAAAGCACAATAAAATCATCAAAATAATCATTTAAAAAAAGTGACTTTGATTCCATAATTATTGATTTTGAGTAAGTTAATCTACTACGAGTAATATAATGGCGTCATTATGAATTTCCAATCATCAACCACTGGCACTCCATTGAAAGAAGTGGCATAGAATGGTAATCTCGTACATATTTTTTACAAACGAATGTCTTTCGTATGCGGTAATCTGCAAAAATTTTGACAGTTCCTTTGATCAGTAACTTACGATTAGAACGTCATTGTGCAGTCATTGCTTTTAATAAACTCGATGTTGTCATTTTACCACAACTCTATTACGAAACCATTGAGCTATGAATTTTTGCAGATTAGGAACTTTTAGCAAAATGACAGTGGGATCGTGTTGGAATGACGAATTTATAAAAAAAGCAGACTTGGGCGTCTGTTAAGCGCAGCGTACGCAGCGTTGGAACGCTACGTCTTCCGGTACGCGTTCGCTACTCCAGAACCTTTTGGCTCCAATGGCTATCTGTTCTGCTAGTAGGTACAATTGCCGAAACGGATCTTGAGCGCTCGGCGTCAGAGTGGGGATCGCTTTGCGAATTCCATACATTGGCGAGCCAATCGTCTTCGTTATTAGATAAATGCAGCAACGCAGAGAACGAATCACGAGTGACGTCTATGACGCGATGGCGCGGCGAGCCAATCGCTGACGCTCCCCGCCCCGCGTCTCACTTCGCACCACTAAAGAGACCGAATATTTGACTTCTGCGCAACTTGAAGCCAGCGCTTAAGATCCGTGACGGCAATCGTAATGTGCCTTGCCCAGAACTTTTGGCAATTTTTCATGCTATTTTGTACATTCAATTTTAACCTCTCAATCGTGGAAATTACAGACACAATAGAAAGACAATAGGTGCGCGAACGGCGTTCGCTTGGGGTTTATTGAATTAAAAATTTGTAAGCTTAGGTTAGTTTACAATGGAGTTGACATGCATTACGAGTTGAAGTCCCTGAAAAATAAAGATTAAGAAAAAAAAATGAAACTTTAACAATAACAACAATAATATTCCACAACTATCACACAACGCCGTCTAGTCCCAAGCTAAGCAGAGCTTGTGTTATGAGTACTAGACAACTGATAAACATACTTATATATTTCTAAATATATACATATTATAGATAAATTACACCCAGACACAGAACAAATGATCATGCTCATCCAGCTCATCACATAAACATTTGTCCAGGGTGGGAATCGAACCCACGACCTCCGGCATAGCAGTCAGGGCCACTAACCACTAGACCAACAGGCCAGTCAAACTTTAGTGTTGTTGTTTTACAAGAAATAAATAAGTAAACTACATTTTCAACAGCCTTTTGCTCCAAGAAATAACCAATCGTAATAACAAACCGTGCTTAGTACATTTTTATGTTAATTTGAAATCAAATAGCTTTAATTTGAAGGTATAAAACCTACGTCTAACTAGGTGATTTAAGTAAGTACTAACTTACTAGGTAGGAGCAACTAGTCACTGTGGTTATAACCATTAGGTCGCTATGAACTTCGAGAGACTAGCAGAAACTCGGACACCCAAAGTTTGGGTGGTGTTAAACTAATGTGTGGCTACTTTGTCGCCTTGTAAGGAGTAGCGTTTCACTGGCTAAATTAATTAGGGTTTCGAATTAGCTGACTTTGGAAACCGCCAAGACGTTGTTTTTTTTTTTGTTTTTGCGTTTTAGAAAAGTAAAGCTTTTGTTTTTCTCAAAGTTAGTACAAGGTACATCGCCAAACTAAAGTAGCAGTGTGTAAGCCACATTGTTCGTGAAACGGATGGCCGATGGGCCGAAAGGTTCTAAAGTGGAGGCCGAGCACCAGAAAACGCAGCGTTGCAAGTCTCCTACATGGTGGACTGAGGACCTTGTGAGTCGCGGTAATGCGTTGGATAGGACCGTTTGTTGTGGCGACACTTGGAGGACACCTTTGTCCAGCAGTGGTCGTCCTTTGGCTGAAATGATGATGTTGAATATTTTTACCTATAAAGCTAAAAAGTAAGTTGCTTTATTTTTATGAACGCGCTAATATAAAGAAATATTGTATCGCAATGAGAAACTCTTTTAGTATTGGACAGGTTATTTAGCGAAAAAAGCTTATATAGGTTATGTAACATCACGCTCCAAGTAATAGGAGTGAAGAAGTAGCCAAATACGCAAGTAAATCCACGGAAGTCTGTTAGTATACTAATAAGTATGTGTGTGTACTATCGGCGGCAACGATATGTCGTACCTGAACTTGATACGGGCTATAGTCCAAAGCGAAGAGAAGTGGCAAGCGATTGCCTCCTTCTGCGAAGCAGTAATGCTAGCGAAGTAACGCACGCGCACGCGCGATGAAACGGCTCACGCCTCAACCGGGATCCCGATCCTGATTTCCGGCTATCGTAGGCGCGGGCTTACGGACGGTGAGCAATGGATAGCTCCTGTCCTGTCCTGTGCGTGCCCAAGTCGCCAACGGCACGTAGTATTCCATGCGCGCCTCAGGGAGATGACTGCAAACTGTAGGGGCTCAGCAGGGTCGAAGCTTACTGAGGCTATGGTTTGCTTCTGAAAGGAAAACCCGCCCCTGGAATGCAAATCAATGAAGGAACTAGGAGTGGGTTCTAGTCAGTAAAAGTCTGACTCGCCCTCTGCGCCGTCCAAGAGCGGGAGATGTCATTAGATGATTTCCCACCCAAAAAAATATGATGGTCCACCTTGTGGTCACCATTCCAGAACTTTTCGTCTAAATCGACCATCTGTTCTGCGAGCAATGTGTTCTGCCCACTGTCACTTAAGTTTGGCGATTCTTTAGGCAAGTCCCCTTGACCTTGGTTCTCCTGTGGAAAGATGGCATTAGATGATTTCCCACCAAAAAAAAAATTATGTGTGTGTATTAGAAAAAGATATATAGTCACAATATTTCGCATCGAACTACCAATGAAACGAGTTCGCTTGATATTTCAATTGACAGTTAATTGGGGCAGGTCTGTACCACAGTGAATAGGAGAGGCATGTAGTTACTCGTTAGGCTTACAATCTAGCCAGGGGCGCAATGTTAGTTAGTCCACTGTACATCAGACTCAAAGCTTTGCTGCGAGGTTACGATTCTCGATGTACATAGATATCTTTGATATATTCTGACAAGAGTATCAATATTGCTTTCTACCTACCTACCGAGTTAAAAAAAAACGCAAAAGATTTTCTCTTGGATTTAAATAAAAATACACGTATTTCCTGGAACAAGTTTTGTGACATATTCGATTAAATCATAGTATTACCGAATGTCAACAGAGTTTTCAGGCGTTATCTCTCTTTTTAACACGATTATATTAGCTTCACCTGTATGTTTGTAACCAACGCCTTTGAGCTCGATTTTGAAACTTTGCACACCTATCAAAGACTGATGACAATTCATAATACATTTTTGATGATAATACATTTTGTTTTTAGTGAAAAATAAAAATATAGTTTAAAAAAACTAAAGAACACGCTTTCATAGCATAACAAACGTTTTTTCACAATGATATTAATATTTTTCGTTCATTATTATTATTTTCTACCTATATTGAAACTTATTTACACTTTTTAGTTTGATATGCTATAAAGCGTGTTTTTTTAAACTATATTTTTTTTGCACTACCTCTTTATCAAACATCGTGTGCTTTAGATGACGCAACAAGCTTTGAAATTATGCTCGATGTTGACGATAGGCGAGTGGAAAAGGAGCCTCGTGGCAATTCGTGTGTAAGACAGAATACTTTCTGGCTGGTAAGATAGTGGTGAAAAGCAAGCTTACCCATAATAAAATAAAAACCGTTACAGCACCAATCCACCAAATCAATGGCACTGAATTCACAATGTCATAAAATTTGCTAAAACGCCCAGAAAATCTAACTGTACTGCAAACCAAGTGCCAATAAAGTGTTTAATGCTGAGCATCAATTTCGTAAGTACCCTATTATGAGTTGGTAGCCGATGCCAAAACCGCACGCGATTTGCGGCCTTACACGGTCACATTTATGGCAATGCCAAATATTGGACTAGACATACAAGCTAGAGTGCTGTGAAATTTATTTAGAGCTTCATAATTTTATGTTGGAATAGATTGTTGGTCAAAGTTGGCGTGTGTTTGAGGAATGTTTGCAATGCGAATGAAATAGTTTTGTGGTTTTCGATATTTGTCTTTTATTATTATAGGTATAACATTGAATTTGAAATTGAATTGATTCAATATTTAGAACTCTGTAGCTAAAACACTATGTATAGTATATTGAATGTAATACTCAATACTCAATACTTTATTGCATTCCATATGTACATAATTTTGCATTTTGGAGAGTGTGCGCAGGAATTGCATGACTTGATTCCGCCATCTCAATTCTACCATCGGACAAGCCGACGCACGGCAAGTATCCACCCTTACGTTGTTGAAACACCTACGGTCCGGACTAAGCGTTTCGCCTCGTCATTTATACCGCGTACATCAAAGGACTGGAACAGTTTGCCTGCTGCGGTCTTCCCGTCTGATTATAATTTGGGTGTCTTCAAGGCTAGAGTGAATAGGCTCTTAATAAACTAGTGCGCCTCACCATCAACGATTGCATCACTGCTTACCATCAGGCGGGATCGCAGCCAAGTACTAGTTTATAATAGAAAAAAAAAAACGATTTATCTCTGGACCACCCAAAAGTTGACTTACTACCTTTACTTACTTACCTTTACTTACTACTTACTACCCTTACTACCTTTATTATAAAAATTTAAAAAAAAAAAACCCGGCCATAGAATGCAAGGTAACAAAGGGGCTAGGAGTGAGTAAATTAAAATTTATTAAAAAAGAATATATCTATATAAATAAAAATTAATCCCTATTTCCTTGGTCACGGCATCACTGGTGGACGGCTAGACCGATTTCGCTAATTCTTTTTTTATTGTGTTCGTTATTGTGAGGAGAAGGTTTTTATGGAAAAAAAAAATAAAAATTAGGGTAGTGTAGGGTAGGGTAGAGTAGGGTAGAGTAGGGTACTCTGGTTCGGTACTTTTGTGTGCAAAATAAATACTGTAATCACATTATTATTGTTTCACTCGAAAGACGTCCCCTGCTGGTGATATGGCTTTCCACAATTTTTTCCAAGACTTCGGTCTCCGGAGTGGAAGGCTTCCTAAAACTGTGGCTTCCAGTACGTGGTCGTCACTCCTCAACCCTTTAACCTTTGTTGCCTTTGGATAATTTTCAAGTTTTACGTGAGCACAGTTGCTATCAGAAACTAACTATAAGTACTTGTTCTCCGTGATTTTTTCTCTTAAAATACAGATAATTGTCAATGATTTCCTATATCTAATCTACAAACCAATCTGACCTTAATGCCATAATGAAATAAGGCTGCTCCTAAAACTGCAATTGCACTGAGAGTAATTTTATTCAAGCCAGAGATTAGCATAGATTCGCAGCCTGAACTGGACTGGCTAATGGACACTGTGCTTGCATTAACAAGCAATTTGGATCAGCATTAATTAGGAACCGATTTCCGCATTGTGGATGTAATACGTTTTATTTGAGGCATCATCAAGGAACTTCTCTCGCTCTAGGTTGAGTAAAAGTACGTGTCCGAATTTTGGTTTGTATAAGCCACCTGTGTTCCTTCGGTTAACCTTTGTATTCCACATTTCCACAGCCATGAATCCCTTTGCACTGCATTTTTTTGTCATGAACAATTTTCTTGCTTCAAACAAAAATAATACTTATACACCCCTACTTTTTAATTAATACACAAAAAGTGGGGCTGTATCTGTACCCGTTACTGATCATATTTTTGTATTCAAAAGTTGAAAAAACCGAAATCCTAAAATTGACCACGAAAAGGTAAATTCATCATAGATTCAATCATACATAACAATTGCTAGTAGAAAATACTGCCGGCAGTGTTTTTCCATTTTAATCGTCATTTATTCACAATATTTCCATAAATTGAGAAAGATTTTGGGAAAAACACAAACGCTAATAACTTTGCTGTTTATAAATATTATTTATTGAGACTTTACTTAAATAATAACAAGGGCTTTTCTAATAAGCCCTTTAAGTATTTTTACTAATAAAAAATTTGTGGTGTATTTTAAACTATCTTTTGCCCAACTAAATATCCCAACTAAACCTATTCCATGGATAAAAGGCATCCTGGTCCTCTCCAAGATCACTGTACCCCTACACTAACATTCATCAAAATTAATACATATAACGGTTTAGGTATGGCACAATAGCAAGGAAACTACTCGCATATATTTGTACCTGCCACAAGCAGGTGTACTTCTAACTAGCTCGCCGTCCAATCGTCCAGTAACCATCTGCACCGAGCCCAAGTCGTCGACGGCGCGTATTGTTCCACGCGCACCTCAAGGCGATGTCAACAAACAGTAGGGGCCTAGCAGGGTTGACGTCTACTGGGACCATGGGTTCGCTTCTGAAAGGAACATCCGGCCCTGGAATACAAGGCAACAAAGGAACTAGGACAGGGTTTAAGTCAGTCAAAGTCCCTCATGCTTATCCAAGGTTGAGAGATGTCATTGGATGTCTTCACACTCAAAAAAAAAAAAGAATCATTTGTGCCAGCTACATGCTATACTCCAGACTAACGCGAAACATGAGCATATGCACATTTCAGCACCAATTTACCCTCAAAAGCGATCGACTCACGATATTATGCAAACTCGTCGAAGCGTAAAAATTAAACATAAACGTAGTGTCCCATTTCACAATAGCCGAACAATTATGTCCCTATTTCACGAGGTGTGAGCTAGCCAAACGTGGCTCGTATGCATATGCAAGCGTATGATAATCCTGTGTGGCTACGAGCTATGAAAATACAGAAACAGCTTCAGTTTTATTAGGTTTTACGGTTATGGGTTGTTTTTTGTAGAAAAGGTCGAAGCCTATTCGTATGTTGTGTTTTTATTTTCTGTAGTCTTCTTTTTCTTTCGTTTCGTCCGAACAATATTTAGCCACCTAGTCAGTTCGGTCGTTGGCCTCGTATATGTCGTAGAAGATGCTGGTAGTGATCATCTGGCAGGAAAGGAGATGACAAATACTCATGAAGGGGCTCCAAACTGGTACTGTGGTTAAAGCTATGTGCCTATGACACCAACTTACATTAGGCCAGCATGGTTTACGACCGACCCATTCTCTCTCCTAGCTGGGACTGGTTTCCGCAACTCCACGATTACAGCACTTACGGGCGGGACAAATGAGCCATTCGAGCTCCAGCTTATCAAGGCAGCGCTTTGGTGCTACTGACCATTTCGCGGAGAGCACCTGGGTTTCGGAAGTACTTGGGATGCGAATGTAATCAGGAAACAATCTGATGTAGTTTATGCCATTTCAACGTGACACGACGGCTTTGTCCTACAAGGACGAACTACCACAATTTATTTAACAAGCTACTACGCCGCAAGAGTTCGTGCGAAAATATCAAAACAACTGACTGCTGAAAATATAAAAAAAAACTGGTCGCGGTCGCTTCGCTTCACTCATCAGTGCACCACACACACGTGGGTCACCGCAACTGTATAATTTTGTATATGTATACATGATACCATAATAAACAGTAGGTATTAATTTTTGTCACTAGATGGCATTGTCAGATGAGCCCACTTTTTTAAATCTCGCTATGGTTTCGTTACCGAGCTTTCATAGAGTCTCTGTCCGTCTTAGTTTATATTCAACAATAGAGTCGAAGCCTATGGCGTCACACAAGAACTAATCCTGCATCGCACAATTAAAGTTCTCTGCGCGATTAGAACATAGAACAGCCCGAAATCATCTATCGGGCAGTTGCCTACCAGACATAACACCCGTCTGGTTAGAGGATCCTCCCTTTTCAACGTAGGTTTACAGGACTTTACTCTCATTTCCGCATACCTCCAAAGAGTATCAATTTTTTGTTTCATTTGCGCCGCATCGCTTCACGAGGGTCCGTTGAATTTCTGTAGGATACATCGTAAGGCTACTACTCTGTGTACATGGTAAAGATTTGTTGAGAGAACAAAAAACACACGCAACTAAAGAGCTACCTCCTTCGTAATCAGTTTTTGTTTAAGCCCTGTTTACACTTTCAGACCAACATGTTGATGCAGCCGTGTGTATCAACAAAAGATTACACTAACTTTACATCCAGCCGCGTCGCCGCTGCCGACCGCGCTCCGAATAGTGTGAATTTAAAAAGAATTCATTTACGTTCGGAATTCAAAGAATGCTTTTCATTTGTTTTTGATGTCAAACGTCGCGTTGTACTGAACTTTATGGTCGTGGTTACATTTTGTCGATGGTTCTAAACCGTTGGTTTTTGAGTACGATGAGTTTAGAATCGATAAAGGTTTTGTTTTAAAAACTACAATTTTAAATGAGAAAAATTCTTAGAGTGAGTTGCACCATTTAACTATAACGATATCAAAGCGGTTAACAGTTGTCAAATCGACGAATTGACCAATAGGCGGCCTTTCACGGCTGGTTATGGTTTGGTTATCGTTATAGTTAAATGGTGCAACTCACCCTTAGTATTTACATCTAAACAAATATTATTATTATATTTCTGAAAATTAATATCCGGAAGTAATTAGTACTTTTTACTGTTTCCAAAACTGTTAATTATGCTATAGTTTTTTGAGTATCTTACGTACTCTTTTTTTTTGGGCGGAGCGAGAGATAGTGTCAGACTTTTACTGACTAAAAACCCACTCCTGTAGCTGCTTTGCCCTTGTGCCAGGGCCCGGGTTTTCTTTTGTATCACCCATGACTCCAGTAGGCTTTGACCCTGCTGGGACCCTACGGTTGCTGACAACTCCTTGAGGCGCGCGTAGAAAACCACTTGAGCTCGGTCCGGATGGTTACCGGACAGTCAGACGGTGAGTTACCCATTGCTCGCCGCCCACGAGCCCGCGCCTATGGCGGCCAAAAATCAGGATCGGAATCCCGGCGGCTAGGGCGTGAGGGCCACTGCCTAGCGCGTGCGGCTGCCTCCTTTGCTAGCATTACTGCTTCGCAGAAGGAGGCGACCGCCTTCCACTCTTCCTCGCACCTTACGTGCTCTTGTGGAATTGGGCCATGGGGAGTATCCGAAAAGCAAACTTGTGGTCCAAAAAAAAGCAACTGAAAGACACACCTGTGGCCTGTGGTTTTAGTCAGTAATAGTCTGACATGCCGCCCCTCTCTACCCTGGGGCGGAAGAAGTCATTGGATGGGTTCTTATCTAACAAAAACCCTAATATCATATTTTTATGGTTATGCTATGAGATGAGTGTACCCACACATCTTAAGGTAAAACTCTGAAGAAACCAAGTAATAATTACGAATATCAAAGAGCTTTTCATGCAGTTTTGCAAATAGTTTCAAAATAATTTCTATCAAGTTCACAAAGTATCGGAGCACTTTCATCGCGCAACGTTTTAAAACCCTTGTTGATGGTAGTAAACAATTCTGAAGCTTTGCATATTTTTCCGGCTTGGTTTTCCACCCGGGAACGATTTGTGAATAAAAAAAAAACAAAGGAGATTATTTATTTGGGATTACGTACTAACAACAGAGAGAGGAAGTGTTTCCTTATAAATAATTTTGGGTGAATTAGGAGCTAGGACATCTAAAATTCGCAGAAATTTTTATGAATTATTGATATCTTCTAGTCTGAGGGTATCAATAATTCATGGAACTTTCTTTGTTACTGCAAACAGCATATAAAACACAATACCTAGATGTTTTCTACTAAAAGGCACAATGTTAGTAAGTCGGCGAGCAATGGATGCCGCGCGTTGTATTATACGGTTGCTTTATAGTAGATTATGTGACTAGGGGATAAAGCAGTGTATTTAGGTCACGGGTGGCATATTGAATTTTGAACGAAACGAAGGTTGCTAATTTTAATCCCGAACGTTAGTGAGGGATTTATATAATTAAGTACCAAGCATCGCGAGGGAGTTAATAAAGCAACTTACCTGAAGTAAGGAATTTAAGCACAAAGACAGCTTTATCCTCGTGTTGGATAATCTACTTTTTACACCATCTGTGAAATAATTAAAAGACAATTAATTATTTTCAAGTTAATCTTAACTATGAATCAACATGTTTTGAGATTCGAAACAATCAAAATGCACTACTCTAAGATTCTATAGTTTCAATTTTCTATTTTATTATTTTTTTTAGAAACTCGTCAATAAACCACGTAGAGTCCGTCTAAAAAGTCAACCGACTTGGGAAATTAGGATAATTAATCATTTAAAAATACTTATATTCGATCCATTTTTTAAAGTTCTTCTATTATTGGTCTTTTAGTCAGTCTGACACTATCTCCCGCTCTGCCCAAGAGCGGGGGTTGTCATTGGATGATTTTTTATCACCATTAAAAAAAAGGCTACTATCACTCGGCCACCACTTGGAATAATTTTCTCCTTTCACGTGTGCGAAAACACTTAAATAATTATTTCTGAAATACAAAATGGTCAAGTCTCTCCTTCCAATCTTAGCTTTCCCTAGTCTAGGTAAATCATTGCTATACAATACAAATTGCCTATTAGCTGTGCACGAGAGGCCTCTCTAAGGCAAGTTTAGTAGAAGCAACAATTGCACTGTCCCACAGGACGTCTGGGATACGTTTGTACTCAAACAGGTGGCGTTGATGCGGAATATCATCATTGTTCTAACGATGTCAAGGGCTTGTAAGATAGATAACAGAATATTGGGAAGCTGTCGTTCACGCTGGCAGTCAGACCGCGGTTATTGAAATTGAATGGGCTAAAAGTATCCACAAATAGAGCCATTTAAGATCTTGCATATCAACGAAGTAAAAGAAATTATGTTACTAGTTAGATTTCAGGAAGTGGTGTCTTAAGAAATCTTATTTTGTATCAGGAATTAGTTGTTCCTGCTCGACCACGCAAAATCATTTCTATTTTCATTACACCTATCGTACTAAAATGTGAATTGTGATGGATCTTAATGAGGTCTTATTACCAGTGTTTTATTAAAGGAAGATGAAGAAAGTGAAATATATCAAACGGAGACAAGAAAGTAGGTTCATAACGTTGACTTAAAAAGGCAGTGCTTTGGTGCATCTGTATTCGTCTAGAATATAGTCCATATTTGGAACATTCGACGGGGTTAGATGTGGTTTCATAGGATTTTATACTCCCCTATTTTTTAATTAGAACAAAAAAATGGGTTAATTCGTACCTGTTACTGATCATATTTGAAAATTTGTCATAATTGGTAAATTCGTAATTGAATCAATCATTCCTAACAATTGCTACTAGAAAATACTACGCGCAGTTTTTTTTTCCATTTTTATCACCATTCATTCAATCATAATTCTACAACCTATACAACCTATACAATATTTCCATAAATTGAGTGACATTTTAGGATATACACAAACGCTCATAACTTTGCTGTTTATGAATATTATTTATTGAGAATTTACTTAAATAATAACAAGACCTTTTGTAATAAGGCTTTTATGTATTTGTACTAATTAAAATTAGTGGTGTATAAAGAATTCTGAAATTCTTTTCTTTCGATTTGTTCGACGCGTTCGGTTCGGATAAGTGTGTATTCACCTTAACAGTGCTTCCGGGTCCCTGCCAGTCACTAGCAGCTGCACTCGGCCGCGAGCGACCACTGACAGGACCACTAACAAATTTCAGACAGCCGTTGCTATTTCAGTTTGAATCGGCTCTAAAAAATACCTCTAAAAGTCGTAGACACAAAAAAAAAAATAGATATTGAATTTATTTTTTGACGATAAGATATACAAAGTGTAAGGGACAGCCCTCCACAAACTTTAAGGGCTTGCTCAGTAGACGAAACTGCACAACCTAACATAAAAAAAGTTTTTCAGGAAACGAAAAAAAAATCCGCCTCACCATACAAAATAATTAACTTGATTGGACAGTTTGTGAGGAGAGGCTGAGGCTGCTTTTTTAAAAATATTTATGGGGGGTTATTCAGTTTCGTCTACTGAGCAAGCCCTTAAAGTTTGTTGAGGGCTGTCCCATACACTATTTATAGTTACATAAGTATTTATTAATAATATTAAATGATGTGTTTGTTTTTTTTTTTACTTTCATTTAAAATTTCACAAACTCTTCTTTTCTTATTTATTATTGTCTACATTTCTTCTAATCAATCCTTTCGCTGGTTTGCGGGATTTTTTAAAGTTTTTTAGGTGGTTAATCATATAATGACTTCTCCCGCACTAGGTCGGAGCAAGAAGGCGTGTCAAACTTTTGCTAAGTAAAAACCACTCCTATGTTCTTTTTTTACCTAGTGTCCCATAAAAAGATAATTAGTATGTCAATCTTCAGGAATCCGCCACATTGGTTTTAAAATGACGTCACTTAGCTAAGCACACTAATCCTGCAAACTTTCAGCTCAATCGGCTGTGATGTCAATCGGTGTAACTGTTTTAAAATTCATTCCTAAAATTTTACCTAAATTAAAATAGATACGTACTAACATTGCCTTTTCCCAAATAGCTTGGGGTCAGCTTTTTGAAAATTTTATACTTTGCCAAAAGAGTTATTGGCTCTTCGCAGTTGATATCTATACATATAATAAAATCGTAGGAAAGTCAAAACTGTACATTGAATATTTTTTTAAAAGAAAACTTGGGGCGTGATCTACAATCGATACCGAAGCCAAAAATATAGTTTTTAGAATTTTTGTCTGTTTGTCTGTTTGTCTGTTTGTCTGTATGTATGTCCGGGATAAACTCAAAAAGTACTGCATGGATTTACTTCAAATTTTGCATGAATATTACTAAGAGGTCGGGTCAACACATAGGCTACATATTATCACGCTATCACCTACGGGGGAGGAGCTGTGAATCTTTATTTTTCTTACGCATTCTGTGACTGCGTGTAATCTAACGACGCATATATAAATGTTGTTTTTGAGTAAGTCATGCTATTATCTAGCTTTACACTATAAAAACTACGCCATTAAAGTAACTTGGGCAGAGAAACATAGTTTAATGAATGTTAGTAGTATAAACACAATTTTAAAGCAGCGCCATCTATGAGATTTCATCAAAATCAAATCAAGTTTATGTTAACAGTTTTTGGAAATTAATCATTTGAATTTGATCATGTTGGCGAGGTCAGTAGTTAGTTATTCTTAAAATTCATAGATGGTAATGTGCATTTTCTTCATATTATAGTTCGTTTTGACAAATTCAAGTTCCAACAAAACCCTCAAAATCTTGAGCAGAGTTGAGGAAGACAATTTAAAAAAAATGCGGTGTTAGGTATTACATGGTGGCATTTCTCAGACTCTGTGAAGTCGACCAGTTTGCGAAATCCCTTACGTATGACGAGGTGCCTTCATATTACACGTACGACAAGCAAAGGGGTGTATTCAACCGACATCGACGAGGAGGTGCTGTGAAAGGTTTTCCGGGAATTTTCAAGAACACCGCATTGGGTAGGGTTTATACCGTGCACTCGAATAGTGGCGAATGCTATTTCCTGCGGTTGTTACATCACACTGTCCCAGGCTCAACGTCTTTCGCTTTTCCGAGGACATTTGATGGCGTGGAGTATCCCACTTACCGCGCAGCCTTTTGCCTAATTGGGATGACATCCTCGTGGAGGCAAGGGTCAGTGACAGTCCCAGCCACATGCGTTATCTACTTGCCGTCATCTTTGTGTTTTGTGGAGTCGCGAACCCGGTAGCTTTGTGAGAGAATTAACGCCATCTTCTGTCTGAAGATTTTCTACGAGCTTTGAGGCGTGTTACTAGAGACGAAGTAACTGATGAACGCGTGCTGAACACCTGTCTCAATTCACTTCAAGATGTGGTCATTACTATCGGCGGCAATCCACTGATCGAATATGGGTTACCAGCTCTCCAATCATCACCACATCAAGACCGTGGAAATCGGGAGTATAACGCTGAAACAAATTACGATCTGGGCGAAATAACCAGCATACGAAATTACCATGTCGCTTTGTTCTCTTGAGAGCAAAAACAAATTTATGACACTGTCCTTGAAAGCGTTGGGCAAAACCAGGGTAAAATGTTTTTCTTGGATGCTCCTGGTGGAACAGGAAAAACATTTGTTACCACTGGCATACTTGCAGAGGTCAGGCGCCAAGGCAAAATTGCTATTGCGGTAGCGTCGTCAGGAATCGCTGCCACACTGCTTCCGGAAGGCAAGACAGCACATGCCATGTTAAAAATTTCCATCGATTTAGAGAGCGCTGCCTGTTTGTGGTGTGTCACGTAACAACGATAAGGGACACGTGCTCAAGGACTGCTCTCTGATGATGAGTGTACGATGGCCAATACGAAGGCAATTGAGGTCGTGGACAGAACCCTGCAGGACATCCACAGGAACTAACATTTGATGGATGGTGTCACAGTTCTGTTCAGTGGCGATTTCCGGCAAACACTTCCCGAGGTGACGCGGGGATCGAGGGCTGACGAGATGAATGCTTCGTCGAAACGATCTTCGTTGTGGTCACGAGTTCGTACACTGCGCTTGACCATTAATATGAGAGCTCGGCTCGGCGGCAATGCACGTGCTCAAGAATTCTCCGATGTCCCTCTAAATCTTGACGAAGGCACTCTACCAGAAGAGAGAGGTGGACAGGTGGTACTTCCAGAGTCTCTCGGTAGAGTGGTATCCAGCTTAGAAAAACTCATTCACTGTGTGTACGGGGACATCAGTCGTATACCGCACCAACAGATTTCTTGGGTGTGTGAGTGAGCCATTTTGACGCCCAAAAATGATCAGGCTGCAGCAATTAACGAATGCATTCTCTCGGAAATTGAGAAGAATGGAGTGATCTACACCTCGATAAACACTGTTATCGAGCAAGATGGTGCCACACGTTATTCCGTGGAATTTCTGAACTCCCTGTCAGCAAGAGGACTTCCGGCGCATACCATCAAGCTGAAGGTCGGTGTCCCGATTATGCTTCGAAGTTGGGACCCGCCTCAAAGTCATTTCGCTCCACACAGACACACCATTGAGGCGGAAATTCTTACGGGTTGTGGCGTCAGCGAGGCAGTATTTATACCACGCATTCCCCTCATACCCCATAACTTCCCGTTCCAGTTCAAGTGCGTACAGTTCCCCGTGTGTGTTTGCTTCGCGATGACCATCAATAAGTCGCAGGGGCAGACACTGAGGGCAGCGGGTGTCAACCTCAGGACGAGTTGCTTCTCACACGGGCAACTGTACGTCACTTGCTCCCGCGCCACCAGTCCTGACTCTCTTCTCTCTCTTCTGGCAGTATCCGTACCAACGTAGTTTATAGGGAAGTCTTGTAAGGTATGATACCTTTATACATATCTTTACTCTTTTGTGTTCTGGAATGTATTCCTGCATTATTTCCTCTATTTCCTTCAGTCACATCTTATGACTGAACTCAGCAGGATTCCCATATAACTCTCTTCACTAGCTTCGTTTGCGAAAAAAACTTATAATGCTATTTTAAAAGTTGTTTATTTATAATGCTAAAGCGACACTGGCACCTTAGGTATTTTTAGTGCTATAGAGGCTTCACGCAGACGACGTTGCGGGCAGCAGCTAGTATATAAATAAAAACATTGTAAATTAAATAAAAAGCTTTTAATAACACAAAAGACCACATTCACAATAAATGTGTTAAAGTAAATTATTGAGACCAATTTTTCACAATAACGTACATGTTGCGTAATTATTTGAGTGTTTTTACCCCGACATAGTATCACGGTTCATCATCGTCAGTCAATCGTGAAATTAACGGTCCATTAAAAATCACGAGCCATTGCTGTGCGAACGGGCTGCGAGATAAAAAGCCCAGTTACTGAAACTAAAATTATTACCAAACTATGGTGGGAGTTTTTCAAGAAGATTTTGGATGCTGGGCTGGGAAGGGCACATGTCTCGCAGAATTGATGGTCGATGGGGATGAAAGGTTCTGGAGTGGTAACTGCGTACCGGAAGATGCAGCGTTAGAAGGCTTCCCACCAGGTGGGAGGGTTATTTTCATTTTTCATTTTTTGTATCATTTCTCTTACTGTTAAGATACACCCTGCTGATAGGCGGACAAACAGACAGTTAAAAGGATGGATGGACGGACAGCAAAAGCTTAACGATCCATCCCTTTGGCACTCTTCGAGTACGGAACCCTCACAATATCACAATTGCCTATTTTTTTTTTGCGTTATGCGTCTAATTTTCTGTGCCAAACGAATTTTAAGAGGCTGCTTTTCCACTCGCCTATCGAAAACATCGAGCGTAGTTTAAAAGCTTGTTACTTCATCTAACGCAATCCAGCGTGATGTTTGATGAAAAGGCAACGTGAAAAAAAGAAGATAATACCTAAAAACTCTGTTAGCATTCAGTAATTCTGTGATTTACTCGAATATTTTACAAAAGTTGTTCCAGGAAATATGTGTTTATTTTAAACCCTTAAAAGTTTTTGAAAAAAAAAATCGTCGTCATTTAGAATGTTGATAAAATCTGCAAGGCTTCTATGGTAATACTTTTTTAAATTTTTGAGTAAATTATGAAGTTTCAAAGTTCATGCTAAGTAGCAGATTTTCAGAAGTCTTTACTGGATTAGTATAAAACAAATTTACAAAATGATTTCAATAGAAGCCTAGATAATATCCCCAAGATATCTACTGTGTTTCCAAAATATCTAATGAAAAATGTGAAATAACGTCATAATTGCGTAAGAGCGTTTGTATGAAAACAGTGAAAATGTATGTCGAGTTGCATCCCCTTAATATTTCTTTTCTTTTAAAATGAATTCATTTCGAATCGAAAATTTCTTACTGTAAACTGACTTGCTACTAAAGCAATACTTCCCATTATTTTTCTGACACAAAAATAATTTCGAAAGAACCTGACCCCATAAAGTTTAAAACTTAAAGAAACATTTTTCTAAAACTCTAGTTAAGTAGGCAAGCCAAAATCAAGCATCGCGGATAAATCCATCATCGCCTATAATCGATTGTTCGCTCAAGGATGAACAATCGAGAAACAACATCGACTCGAAGTTTAATATCGATACTGGTTTACAACGTTGTTTGTCGTGGTTTTTAAAAAAAATAAGCGTTCAGCAACGCCTGCGAACAATGGAATATTTTTAGTACAATACTAGTCACGCCCCGCGTTTTGTCCTGCGCTATTTTTGCTAGTTCGTTTTCGCTAAGTTTTTTTTATTTATTTTTTCTGTCCTATGGATCGTTAAATAGACAGACCACCAGCTGTTAACTTTATAATACTCATACGATTTGACCATTATTATAGGGACTACAAAAGATGATTTGATCGCAGCATTTGTTTGCATATTTTTTCTCAACTTTGTAACACCGACTTTATTTAGTTTGAATTGTAGGGGCCCAGCAGGGCCGATATTCGCTAGGGTCACGGAGATTTTGTTATAATTTTCAAATCAAATCAAGACCATTTGCAGGCACTTTTGAATAGTCAAATGTCGGTCAGTCCAAAAAAAGTGAAGCTAAATTGCACTTAATTGCAAAAAATCAAAAAAAATAATCAAATTCAATTTGGGCAATCAAATTCCAAAAAAGAAAATCAAATGCTAGTAGAGCTACAGATCAGAGTGTTCGTACAGAAACACAAACTCTCCAGCCTGATTATATTTAGTACAACATTCTTTTTTTTATGGAAATAGACTTTTCGTTTGACCGCGTAACTGCTGACGATGCCAAGAGTTATTAGATATTTCGAAGTTACTTTGTTTAGGAGAATTTGGCGACAGGTGACCCAGATAAGTGGAGCACAGATATTGTAGGAATTTCAATATCGTTTCCAATGCAAGGAAATGAAAAGAATTTTGGAGTGGTGTACCCGTTTATGAATTTTAAGTAAAACATTGTGGGGAATATTTTTGATGTAGAACTACACTGCTCACACGTGTGCCACACATGCCAATCTGGGCGCGTTGGTTTCTATACATTTTATATGGGAACTAGACTTGTAGAGCTACACTTGACACACGCCACGCGAAGTCTTGTTACACGTGTACGTCGGTCTAATGTATTTCTAGCTTATGTGAGTTAGTTAGCCAAGTCCGTTTCATCATCGGACCACAAGACGTGCGGCGTTGCGCCACCGGTATATGGCCATCCCACCTATACGTACAAAGCGTTTTGGGAGTACATTCATTATGTGTACAGCTAAAAAAATTAATTTATTTCAGATAAAAAAAAAAATTTATACAACTCATGTAAAGAACCCATATTATAGAACAAACATTAAAAAAATATTTGCTCCAAATACAAAATTCAATCAGTTAAAATACTATTACAAATTAAAATCAAAATATGCACTCAAAAAATAAAAATTAAATTAAATTACAATCAATAAAATAAAATTTAAGAAATAATTATTTCCAAAATTTTATATATATGAATAAAACTAAAAGTCGGATACTCCCTCCCGCTCCTTCTAAAGTAGGAGAAGTTATTTGATTATTTCTTACCCCAAAAGAGGGGACCGATATCAAACGCGCCTTTAACTAAAATCAAGGTCAAGTAGTGAAAGCATGACATATTACTTTCATCAAAATTCCAGCTAAAGCCGACTAAGATAAAGAAAATCATATTTTAATACATTCTGCGAAGATTCTACAGAGCCTAATTTTCCCTGAAAATGCTTGAAAGTTGCTATCTCACCCATCGTACCGTAGAATAGACCTGAAATTCGTTAAACTTGGTTAAACACGTTAAGTTACTCTCGGCGACAAATGGCTACTGAGTGATGACGTCACAAGACTGTGTACAGTCGAGTCGGTTATACCTTCGTCAGTCTTAAAATTTTTAACATTATCAACCTACCTTTGAAGCTACGGCACTGAGTATGCAGTATTTTACTGCATCAAAAGTTGTGTTTTATTGCATGAAAAGAAAGACTTTTTCTTTAAATATTTTCTCTACACTTCTGTGTTTGTGGGCTCAATCACAACAATGTTAATTTACATACACAAGACACAAAAACGAGGAACAACTATTTGTAGCCTGTTCAAATATTTGCTCCGTAAAGAAATCGAGCCGAAGACATGCAGCGCAGTAGCCAATCGCTCAATCACTGAAAAAATAATTAACCCTTTTTAATGGACATTCCATTAAATATAAGTGAAATCTGTCTGTTTGACATTTAAAATTAGAAATTAAGTGTAAATTTGTTTATGACGTTTACTTTATCATATACTTTTTAGGCTCAGTAGTAACAAGCAAATTCTTCGTGAGACGAATGTATGACAGTGTATAATTTATTAAATAGGTTTTTAATTTTGGTTTTATACATTTTTTTTATTTTCTGTCTCGTCTTTTTTGTATTTTAATCTGTTAAAATCATGTAACTAGCTTCGGCTGTTCTGATTAAATAAAATAAATTCTATTCTGAACAAAGTTAACAAGAGCGGACGTTAAAGTAATGAAACTATTTTTACCGTGACTGTACAAATGAAGGGCACGACAAGTTCGCAAAAATACATAATATTTGAACTGTACAAGATATTGTAGCGATCTGTAAAAATAATATTGAGATACTTTATCATAATCATCATCATCATGATGATGATGATGATTATGATATGATGGTTTATTTGATGAAAAAGAGCTGGACAAGAAACAGGAATTGTTGCAAGACCAACAAATGGAACAAGCAGGTAACCCCATGGAATCTAAGAGATAGCGTCAGAAGACATGGTCGCCAATAAGAAGACGAAAAGACGACATCCACCAGATTTTGGTTCTATATTGTATAAGGATAGCTGTGGAAAAATAGAAATAAATAAAACACATTTATTTAGCACACAATATATACATAATGGAGAAACTAGTACAAAGAAAGTTTTTTTTTTTACTAATTGTCCCACTGCTGGGCAAAAGCTTCCCTCAAGTCCTTCCAAACTTTCATCATAGAAACTAAAATTAAGATCAACAACATTGTGTCAACAATGACAACTACAGCGTACGTAGCAATTGTTTGACGCTGGTTTTCAACTGAATCTTACTTTGAGTGTACGAATGTAAATCAGTTTTGTTAGGTGTGTAGTGTGTGGTCAGAGTCTAGTGGAAACAATTGGAGGAGGCCAAAAGGCACATCGAACTTAAGGAGGATACTCTAACTAGTTCTTAACTACAGAATTCAGACAGAAAATAATAATAATAGTATAATGTTCCATAACTATCACACAACGCCGTCTAGTCTAAAGCTAAGCAGAGCCTGTTTTATGAGTGCTAGACAACTGATAAACATACTTATATATTTCTAAATACGTACATATTATAGATAAATTACTCACAGATACAGAAAAAACGATCATGCTCATCACACGAACATTTGTCCTGGGTGGGAATCGAACCCACGACCTCCGGCATAGCAGTCAGCGTCACTAACCACTAGACCAACCGGCCTAGTGGTTAGTGACGCAGACGCCTTCTCAACAAGGAAAAAGTCAAAACCTATTGAATTTTGACTTTTTCCTTGTTGAGATGCACAGTCAAATGACTTCTCCCGCTATAGGGTGGAGAGAGAAGGCGTGTTAAATATTTTTGCCCAACTCTTTCAATTGATCCCGAAGCCGATAAGTCAATTTTTATTTTATGCCAAGGGTGCAATTTATATTTTTCCTCTTCAAATTTATAAATCTACATAGCTCCTACATTTTCATCCGTAACCTTTGCTATATGGATCTAGAAATATTTCATAAAATCTCCGTATCCAATTTGACGAGGAGTTCTGTCTGAAAGGCCGTCAGTCCCAGCTCTCCATCAAATTGAATCCGCAACTCATAACACGAGTTAGTTCTTCACAAACTACCATTCCCATGGATATACAAGTTGATATGTTGGCCAGTCGAAATGAGCACTAAATATATTGCTCAGTTCATTGAATATCATGCGATGATCGATATGGAGTTTTATAAAAGTTACGTCGATTTATCAAAGAGAAAGAAAGAAAGAAAAATGTTTTTTCGTGGCTCACACAAACGTATTTATATAAACTAAAAATACATATAAAATAACTAAGCCTGATTTGTTAGTAATAGACCACACATACGAACTTGTAGATCGTCGATTCAAATCCAGACTGATGCTTAACCAATAATTACAAATATGGAATAACTAATTACATCATTCCGGCAAAATTAGTGGACTAATCAAATTTACCTTTCAATCGTGGAAATTACAGACACAATAGAAAGACAATAGGTGCGCGAACGTCGGCGTTCGTGCACCTATTGTGTGTGGGGTTTAATGAATTAAGCACACAACAATTGAAGAAAAATATTTGTAAATTATTATAAACTTTTTAACGTAATGTAATAACTAGTTACTACAAATCCTAATTGTTTGAGACAACGGATGATATAACTGCAGCTGTTGCGACTCTTCACTCAAGTCAGCCAATAAAAGCAAGTATGAGGTGGGAGTTTGGATCCTGGTCAGTGTGCACTACAGCCGATAAAGGCATACGATAAATGAGGAAAAATAATTATCCAGAGAGATCCGGTCCAAGATTTTGCCACAAAAATGACTTACGTATTGTTACTCACGTTACGTATTGTATCTTAGTCAGCCCAATACTAGGCATCTTTCGGCAAACACTATTCAACAATATTTTGGTAACATTACCTGTACTTACCTATTTTTTGTGCTAATTAATATGTATTCTATTCTTTTCTATTCTATTCTTTTCTATTTTATTTTATTTTATTCTATTCTATTCTATTCTGTTCTGTTCTGTTCTGTTCTGTTCTATACTATTCTATTCTATTCTATTCTATTCTATTCGACGCACACGATGCTATATAGACGCACACCTAGGGTTCTTGTTTTATCTTCTTATCTTTGTGACCTGGTTTCCGCAATTAGTGTTCGGTAGACCATTGTGCGTGGGATGGCGGCCTTCATTTCAACCAGCCCACCTCTCTCCATGAGCAGATGAGTCCATTCAGTTCTCTTAAGGCATATAGTCCCTTGAACCATCTGGCCGAAATTAAATGGACGCAACTCTCGCACCCGCCTAGGCGGCAGTACGCATATCTGTGACAAAAGTATTAATAGCACGCAAAAATCAAATGTTAATAATGTTGTTCATGAATCTATAATAAACATATATTTTTTTCAACCCTATAACCCTGGCCGTGACCGAGGAGTAGGCTTCAGAAAGTCACTGTTTTATGGCACTTTTCGGGCGCATGGGTCTTAAGGCGTCTATGAGTGAATTCGATGCTCCCAAGAAATCACAAGGATACCTAGAGTACATTGGGGTGTGCAAACCTAACAATGTAAACGTAGAGATAAAAGGCAAACGGAACATTATTTCTATTAATATCTACAGGGGTTTTCAGAAATCATCCTCGTGTTTGTGAGTATATTTTGTATGTTATTCTTACATATTCATGTTCCATTAGAGCTGCTTTAAATACACTAACGTGATTTGCATTTGTACCACTCAGTCTAAAGTGGAACACTCAGTCTAAAATGTTAAGATATATGTAGAGCTGCGAACAGACATCGCGAGGCGTACGTCGCGAATGGTTCGTCACGCATGCCTCAACTTGAGGCATACGACGGTACATTTATGCATGCGTCCCAAACGACAGATGCTCAAGCTGAGTATGTAAACCACCACGCACGGTGTTCGTCAGTAGAAAACGCAAACAACACCTGTCTGTCCACACGGAGCGCACGGCTCGTACTGAGGCGGCGTTCGCAACGATCGTATGATGCAAATGCTCACGGTGAGCATACACGTCCACACAACCCGAGGCATGCGAGATGACCCATTCGCGATGCACGCCTCGCGATTTCTGTACGCGGCTTTAGAGGGCTGCAAGATTATTTGAAAGAGTTACCGTGGCCCTGAAGCGCAAAAAGTACAGAAAAGTCTGAAGATACACAGGTAAAAGTCTGACACTCCCCGCCACCACCCAGAGTGGGAGAAATTATTTGACAATGCCCCAAAAAAGCAATGCAAAAAAGGATGTGTGTAGGAAGGTATAGTTATACTAGCTGATTAGTGTCTTTGACACGAGAGTTGAGAAGACTCTGTGAGTGCGCTCAACCATACCGTTTTCCTTTGTACTCCATCTTTGTTTTAATCCTCACTAGTGCTGTTGGTGATGAACCATTGCTGAAATCACCCCTTATGAAGCTTTCAGTCTTGTGTGATGATCAAAGTACCATGCTATCCCAGTTGATTTATAGATTAATCGATAAAGAAAAATATTCTATAATTACAAATTTTGTGATATGTGACATCCACCAAACCGAAAAGGGCCTGCGTGGTGGATTACGGCTCGATCCTTCTCCACGATAAGAGACCTGAAGTCTAGTAGTAAGGTTCAGTTGAAAACCAGCGTCAGGTAACTGCCATGTAGTTGTCTGGCATTATTGCTGAACTGGACCTATTTGGCGCCGCCGTGAGACACACATTGCTAGTTGTCTTTTTTTTATATTATAATAATTTATTAGTGTCTACATGTTGTTACTACATTGTGTGTATCTAGGAGTGTGTATGCCAAATAAAATAGTTTTCTTTCTTTCTATTAGTAGGAAACATTAAAAGGCTGAATCTTCTTCCTGCCCTTGTCCCATCTTATTTGGGGTCGGCATAATACGTTTTTTTTTTCAATCCTATAAGGCTGAATAAGTCTATAGAATCTTAGTTTTAGTATGTACGAAAACTGAAACACCTTTCTAGTATTTTTATGTAAAGATTCTATGTACAAAATTTCAAAACCGTACCAACTACCAAGTTGGAGGTGGTGCTTGCTATGTCAGAAAAAATACATTGTCACCGGACCATTAAGGCAACTGGGTGGTTGCTTTGCTCTTGCACCCATCTACTTGCTGACGCCCAATATTCGCTACGAGCTGTCATGACCCGTATTTTCCTTAGTATAGTAACTTTAGACTCAACCCGAGTCCAAAGTTACCTTTTTAAATATTTTTGGGAAAAAATATAAGATAGTGTAAAAACTATTGGAATCCTTTCAGTTACTGATTCTGAACAAACTATATTCAAGTTTTGCATTAACTCAAAAATTATAATGTTGTATAGACAAGCACTACGCGACTAAATAATACAGCAATGAGATAGTCCTGTAGCCTGATTCACGTAAAATCAAACAAGCCAAATATCGTTGAAGTTTTACAGTCGTTCGATCGAAGTCCTATCCAAAAGCGGTATTCACGATATATCGACTTATTTCCAGTTACATTAATAAGTATTCTACCAAGATAATGTAATGCAGATTTTTTTTTTAAATCGACGAATTTCAAACGACTTTAAAATCGGTGTCGTTCAAACTCGATTGATGGATGTGAATACGGAAATGGTCTAAATGACTAAATCACTACGATATCGTTACGGTTTTCATTACGTGAATCGGGCAACAGGACTACGTTTGTGATTCCAGTTAGTAATCACATTTTCCTAAGACAATTTGTGTAAGTTATTCGTCACGAGGAGTATTTTATTCACTCGGTTTTTCCTTTATTCCTTTATCAGCAGAAATAAATCAAACTGACGCAAAAATAAACAAATAGACATAGGCCGGGAGCTAGCAACACACAAATATGTGTAATTGGCGATTTTAGGGTGCCGTAGCCAAACGGTAAAACGGGACCCTGTAATTAAAATTCCATTGTCCGTCTGTTTGTCACTAGGTTGTATCTCATAAACCGGGATAACTACATAGACAGTTAGACAGCGGGAAACCGATGGACGCATAGGACCGTTCGATGTGGCGACGCTTGGGGGAGGCCTATGTCCAACAGTGGACGTGTATCGGCTGAAATGATGATGATGATGATGACATAGACAGTTGCAACTTTTAAAGCTGATATATTGTGTTGCCACTAAAACAAAAAAAAAGACGTGTGGCGCTCGGGGACTGCCGCGGTAAAGCTATTGCATAGCATTTTTATCAACTTATGCAATTTTAATTAGGTATTTATTTATTTTATTTATGCAGTATTTTTTTTCCTTTGTTTTTTTATATTAATTGAAGTTACTTCACAGATACTTTCACACATTGAATTGAATTTTGATTGATTGTTCACTCATTTGTTTTCTTATCGGTCACCACGCTCAAAAAACCAAAGAGTGGGGGGTGTTAGGTTATTTTCGTTACGGAATTTCTGGAGTTGGTCTCCACGCTCAAGGCGCGCGATCGAAGCTATGCAAGCTAGCTTAAAAAACAAAACCAGTGTAAAATAAATGTTTAAGTGGGGCTCTCATACAACATACGTGATCTGTTATGCCGTTTTTTTTACTCGATATTCATTCATAAAAGTTATAATAGAGTGACTAATGTTTTATTGGTAATGCTACGGAACCCTTCCGACGCGGTCCCGACTCGTATTTGGTTGTTTTTTTTTTTATCCGCCCTAGTAATTTATACAAAAACAACATGAAAAAACAGCCGGCTAAATTTTGCGTACAAATGTTACTTTATTAGTAAAGTACTAACAAATTTTCAATTGAGTTTTAATGGAGATCGTTCATGCGTTTTTCATTAAGTACTCACAAAAAAGTAACTGTTTTTCAATGACATCATAATTCTGATTTCATTTTGTTTTTTACATGGAAACACTTTTTCTATATTTTCGTCCTAATTTAATTCAACCGGAAATGTATGGAGACAATCCCAGCGGTACCATTTTTCAAATACTTCATATTCACACTTTTATTTTGTGAGAGTGCCATGGGGAATGGAAACATTTTCCATAATAATTTTGCATTTTATCCTGGCGGAAGAGCTTGTAGTTGAAAAATAACAGCCGCACCTATAAAGTAAAAAAAGTAAGTAACACTAGATGACGTTGAACTTTACATGGATGATCATTACATATATACTACTAGCTGTGCCCCGCGGTTTCACCCGCGTTTTTCTCGTTTCCGTGGAAATACCGAGAAAAATATTGCCTATAATTGCCGTCCATAACTCATTAATAGGTACCAACTCTTAACATCTTACACACGTGATAACTTTTAAACGAAATATCCGATTGAGATGAAACAAAAAGTATTTTACTTCTACATAAATACTCTTGATAACATAATGCTTAATTTCGATAAAGATTAATATTACGATACATATTTAACGTAGTTTTTTTTTTCTACAGACGATTTAATAATTATTTTGAACACAAAATCGGTTATTGTGATTAAACCATGATAGCTAGATATATGTTCTCGCAGACTTTTTTGTAGGTCTTAATGGGATCTACAAACCCGTAGTACATCATTTTGTTCTATTGTCAATAGATTTTGCAGCGCACGCAAAAATAGGATTTCGATTTTACACCTTGTGTTACAAAATAGCATTTTTATTACGAATCCCTAATTTTGAAACATAAAAAACATAGCCTATAGCCTTCCTCGATAAATGGACTACCCAACACTGAAAGAATTATTCAAATCAGACCAGTAGTTCCAGAGATTAGCGCGTTCAAACAAACAAACAAACAAACAAACAAACAAACAAACAAACTCTTCAGCTTTATTTATAATATATATATATATATATATATATAAATATATAATAAGTATAGATGATGTCTTTATGCCTCAATATTCATTTTAAACGTTTTTTTTACACTTATCATGGGATTTCTGTCACCCAGTTACTTGATTGTGGAGGTAAAATAAGCATTCACTGTAAATAAGCTTATTACTGATAGCCTGATGAGGATGATTGCTCAGGACTTAGGCATCCGCGAACTTGATGCATAAGACATCAAGTTGTGGGTTCTAAACCGGGCAACTACCTATCAATATGACACTACTGATACCTCGTGCCTCGGAGTGCAAATCTTTGGTTCCGATTGTCATTCGTAGATTTTTGACAGTCGTTACAAGTAGTCATATACTTGAAATTCTGACCATCAGTCTCTCCAAGTGTAGCTCGCTGTCCGGCCGTCCGGTAACTGTCTGGACCAAGCCCAAGTCGTCGACGGCGCGCACTGTTCCCGCGCGCCTCAAGGAGTTGCCAGCAACAGCAGGGACCCAGCCGGGTCGAAGCCTACTGGGGCCAGGGTTATCCGACAGGGCGCTCGAGCCCCGGTATGAAGGCTAGAAGGAACGGGGTGGATATTTTAGTCAGTAAGAGTCTGTCACTATCTCCCGCTCCGCCCAAGAGCGGGGGATGTCAATGCATGACTTTTTCCCACCATAAAAAAAAGTCTCTCCAAGTCGGATCGTGTTGTCCAGTAACTGGGCTGTGAAGGTCTGATAGGTTCACGCAGAGTAATATTTGCAGAGCAAAAAAGAAAGAAGAAAACATACTTTTTTGTTGGTAAAGAATATAGTTGACAAAGCCATAACAATAAATTCACTTTTGCGCTTCCGTGTGGTAGGCGAAAGTTCAATGAAGGAAGCTGAGAAATTAAGATAAGCAAT
The DNA here is from genome assembly GCA_929112965.1 of Mythimna albipuncta. Classification (NCBI taxonomy): domain Eukaryota; kingdom Metazoa; phylum Arthropoda; class Insecta; order Lepidoptera; family Noctuidae; genus Mythimna; species Mythimna albipuncta. The sequence continues at coordinate 20,464,842 of OV815969.1, forward strand.
CATCTGATATCCGGCGTATTATGACAACATTCTCTAGGAACTCTTTATCGGAGTAATATATGGAACTTAAGTGTGATCACGACCTTCAGTATTGAGGAATACCTACGACAAGGAGGGGGAGGGTTATGAAGCTTATCATGAACGCTACCGAAACTGCTGACAAAGCGGTCTTGCATACTATGCGCATGATCATATCAGCCAAAAGACTTCCACTATTGGACATAGGCTTTCCCCAATGTCTCCATAACGACCGGTCCTGTCCGTCTCTTTTTTTTATGGTGAGAAAAATCATCCAATGAAAACCCCTGTTCTTGAGCGGAGCGGGAGATAGTGTCAGACTCTTACTGACTAAAAGCCCACCCCGTGCCTTCGTTGCCTCGTACCGGAGCTCAAGTTATCTTTCGAAACTAACCCTGATCCCGGTAGGCTTCGACCCAGCTGGGCCCCTGCTATTGCTGACAACTCCTTGAGGTGCGCGGGAACAGTGCGCGCTGTCGATGACGCTGTCTCTCACCCAATGGATATGGATTGGGGCCATGGGTTGTGCGAAAGTGAACCTCGAGGCTCTGGACCGAAGACAAAAAAGGAACAAGAGTGGGTTTTTGTCAGTAAAAGTCTGACACGCCCTTTCGCTCCGCCCAAGGGTGGGAGATGTTATTTATTTATTTTTTTATTTTTAAAGAAAGCTGATTTTGATATTGGATGATTTTCAACCTAAAAAAAACCCGGATGCCCGCGACATTCACTAAATTGCAGGTAGGCTTTGTGGGAGGCCTGAGACCTGAAGTAATTTACTGTACCGACGCTGCATCTTCTGTTATGTGGACGGCACTCCAGAATCTTTCGTTGAGAACGAAAGATTCTGGAGTGCCTCGCACATTGTGAACAATCTGTCCACTGCCACTTATGTTTGGTGTAATGCGCCTAATCCCCATGATCATCTGTTCTGCGAGCAATGTGCCCTGCGCCAAGCCCACTGTCACTTAAGTTTGGTGTTATGCGCATAGTCTACGCTAGCTCTCCGCCTACGACTTGTTATTCATAGTATAGCCTTTTCCTCTGTTATGGAAGAAACAAGCTTGCATCCGTAATCTTGTAGTCGGTAGAAAAGTTATATTGTGCCGGAGTCGGCAACGAATTTAATTAAGAGGCAGAGATAGGAAATACGGTACCAACTCAATCCGGGCCAGCCGTAATTGGTATACTCATGAAAGTTTTTTCATTTTCACTAGTAAGTTTGTTTGTAATTTGTGGTCATTTTTCGTGAAAAATAGTTTGGTATGATCACTTTCGTTTTATATTTAGGACGAACTTTTGTCTGCGACTTTGTCCGCGTGATATTTGTAAAACCGCGCCAATGTCATTATCATAATAGCTCTTTACCTAAGAAATAGCCGTGTTTTCAAAATGGATTGCTTTGAATCTTTGGGTTTCCTTGGAATTATACATATAAGTTCAAATAAACTTAATATTAAAGATATTTTCGAAATCAGGTTGTTATTCTTTTTTCGAAATCAGGTAGATATCTATTGATTTATCACATATCGCAGTACTTATAACAATGAAAACTAATAAAAAAACTTTTTTTTTTATATTAAGAGTTCCAACGTAAAAACTATGCATTTCAGAGGACAAGCAATATCAATGACGTATACCTGGCTATCTTCTTACAAAAGAACTCTGTGCTCTTGGTTTAATAGCTATCGTTGTGAAAATTTTGTCTTGTAATTGTGTCTTGCCCTGGGAAGAAAAGTTATTCGTGAGATAAAATTTCCCACGTGTAAGAGATTGAAACAAAAATAGATATCCCATTCATTACCAGTTTTAAGGCTTATAGTCCCTTGAACCATCTGACCGAAATTACGTGGACGCAACTCTCGCACTCGCCTAGGCGGCAGTACACAAATCTGTGCATTTATTTGCGGCCAACAGCGCCCGGAAAGCGCTTTACATCCATTTTCTTTGCGAAATATTGATTGATTTACATATGCAATGTTCACTTTGAAGAATATTTAACCACCAATTTGTATGTGTAAAAATGTTTGTAAAGGTCCAAGCCGTTTCGAAGGAGTAGGGAAAAGAATCTAAAAGTTGCGAATTGTTAAATATTTTTTTAAGACAAAAGTATTAATAGCACGAAAAAGTTAAATGTTGATAATGTTGTTCATGAATCTTTAATAAACATATATTTTTTTCAAACCTATTAACCTGGCCGTTACCGAGGAGTAGGCTTCAGAAAGTCACTGTTTTATGGCACTTTTCGGGCGCTTGGCCCTTAAGTCCGTGTAAAACATCAGTATTGTATACCGCTTGTGACACATTGTTTCCACGGTAGAATAAAATTCATATTACAAAATAATTCGAGTTTTCTTAGATTTTATTGTTCCAACATCGGACCACCAGGGGTACGGCTATGCGCCACTGCCACATGATGGACATCCTACCTATACGCACAAAACGTTTTGGGAACACATTCATTATGCGTACAGCTAAGAAGTGAAATTCCTTGCCGAGGTCTGTGTTTCCTGATAGCTACAACTCGGGAATCTTTAAGTCAAGAGTGAATAGGTTTCTTCTAGATAAGCGCGTTCCATCGTCGACCGCATCGTCGCTTTCCATCGGTAAGATAGAGGTTAAGCGCGAACCTATCAACAAAAAAAAAGTTTGAACAAAAATGGTTAGGTATACATATACAAGGTGTAAGGGACAGCCCTCCACAAACTTTAAGGGCTTGCTCAGTAGACGAAACTAAACGACCTTCCACAATTTTTTTTTTTCAGGAAACGGAAAAAAAAATTTGCCTCGCCATACAAATTGTCCAATCAAGCTTATCATTTTGTATGGTGCGGCCGATTTTTTTTTTGTCCCTTACATCTTGTATACTTTACCTTTACCTTTATCCTGTCCCACTCCCACACATCGACAAACAAAATATTATGACGTCACATTTTATGATGACATATATTATGATAGACAAGAAGCTATCGTTTATCATAATGTCATGATCCAATAAATGTGTGACGAACTCAATTCCGCATATTAGGATCACATATGAAAACACAAAGAATAAAGGAAATTCTCCGAAATGACTTTATGATAAAATATCAGTTTTCTTGTGGGAGGGCTTTGAAGTAGGCTTTTGTATTAAGTAAATAAACAGAAATGTGAAGAGACAAAAAAAAAAACACGAAACACAGACGAAAATTTTAATATGATGCGCTCTTTTAGGGTTCCGCAACCAAAGGGTAAAAACCGGACCCTATTACTATAATTACTAAGACTCCAATGTCTGTCTGTCTATTACACGGTTGTAATGCCTTGATCACACGTGCCGAGTAAGTGCAAGACAGTAAAATGTTATTCGGCCGAGACATTGATTTAAGAGAGTTGTAGAGATAAGTGCTCGGCCGAGCGCTCGGTGCTTTGTTTATAAGTACCTAGTATTTAGCCGAGAGCACTGTCTCGCCCGTTTTCTAGATTAAGTTTAGTGAAACGACGATTAATTATTGGTGTTTCGTCATTTCACTAGATATTTTTAGTAAGAAGACGTAATAAACAAGATTCGACATTTGCCGGGATTTCGTGTTGTCCCTAGGGATTTCGTGAAATCCCCGAGATCGTCATTTCCCTGCGATATTTATAACAACAAATACTAAGAACAAAATAAAATAGATATTTAAGTGGAGCTCCCTTACAAAAAAACCTGACGGTGTCATACACCGTACACAGTGTCCAATTTTGTATAGATAATCGTGTGGAGAGAGAGAGCAGTGGTAACGGCCCCGATTTACGAGTTGTAGGTCGCGGGTTCGAACCCAGCCAGGCGCATTACTTTGTGTAATTTATTTCATCATTACTGCTCTCAAAACGGTGAAGGAAAACATCGTGAGGAAACCGGCATGTCCCAGAACAAAAAATTCGAAGACATGTGACATTCACCAACACGTTCTGGGCCCGCGTGGTGTATTACGGCCCATTCCCTCTCTTAGAGAGGAGGCTTGAGTCCCAACAGTGAGAACATTAAAAGGCTGGTGATGATGATGAATCGTGTGAAAGAATTCGTGCGCGAGTCTGACTCACACTTGGCTCTTTGTTTCTCTGGTGAAGTATCAAAATTGAACGAGTTTTGCACTCTAGCAAGTTAAGTGTTTTTAAGTAAATAAAAAGAAGGAAAACACGTTTATTTGGCTTGGCACATTAGTACACACAATTATATAACAATTATAGAAACTACTTAATCTTAAAATACATCCACATAGTGTGTCTAAATAAATGGTATGTGATGGTCTAGTGGCAACAGCTCCGATTTACGAGTTGTTGGTATTACTTTGTGTTATTTATTTCATCACCACTGCTCCTAAAACAGTAAAGGAAAATATCGTAAGGTAACCTACATGTCCTTGAACTAAAATTCGAAGACATGTGAGATCCGCTAAAATACATGAACGCGTGGTCGATTATATGGTATTCTATGACCACCTTCTTAGTCCTTCTTAGTCCCCGCACTATGCGAGTGATAGTCGTAGGTGTGCTTCGTGGAATAGAAAATTAATTGTTTAAAATTTACCCACCACCTACGGGTGTGCTAAGTGGAATACTTTAGGTGTGCTTCGTCTGGGTGTGCTTCGTTTGGGTGTGCTTCGTGGAATACCTCTCTATTATGACCCTTATCATTTCCTAGAGAAGTGGCCTGAGTCTTAGCAGTGGGAATAAATGTGGCTGATTATGTTTTAAATACCACACTATTTTTGTTTAAAGTATTATAAGTAACGATTCATTTGGAATATTGATAAGTGGACATCTCGGCTGAAATTATGATGATGTACTTTTTTGGGATATTCATAAATATACGGACACATAGATTCTGGAAAAACCTGTTCTAGGTTTAGGCTTTGGGTTTTTTTTTGAGGTTTTAGGTTTTGGATTTTTTAGGATATCCTAAAAAATTACATCATCATTTCAGCCGAAATACGTCCACTGTTGGACATATGCCTCCCCCGAATGTCGCCATAATAACCGGTCCTGTACGTCTGTCATCCATTGGATTCACGCGACCCTCACCAGGTCTTCGTTCTACCTTGTGGGAGGCCGTCCAACGCTGCATCTTCTGGTGCGTGGTCGCCCATCCCAGAACCTTTGGTCCCCATCGACCATTTGTTCTGCGAGCGATGTCCCCTGCCCATTGCCGCCGAATCGATCGATCGAATCGAATCGATCGATTGATCGCCGATTTTTTTGGCAATTTCACTAACATTAGTTCTATATCTTTGTTTCTGTTGTGATCACGCAAGGAAATACCGAGCATATCCCTATCCATTGCGTTTAAGAAAAATTTATCATTTATCATTTAAAAAACCTAAGTTGAACTTACCATTACACAAGTAAAGCAATTCCTATCATGTCAATTTCCACGCTGCTTTAGAGGCTCCATGTTCAGCTAAAACTGGAGCAAGTGGTAACATTATACGTTAGGAAAATACGCAGCTATGTCTGCATTAATTCGCACTACACCACCCTTCTACACGGGAGATGTCGTGCGGTGTTCCGCAGGGGTCGGTACTAGGGCCACCCTTGTGGAACATTGGTTACGATTACGTGCTGCGGGGCGACCTCCCTGACGGGGTCAGCGTGGTCTGCTACGCAGACGACACGCTGGTTCTAGCGCAGGGAGAGTCATACCGGGCGGCGGTCGCTTTAGCGACACGCGGGGTTGCGATAGTCGTTGGTAGGATCCAGGAGTTGGGACTCGAGGTGGCGCTTCACAAATCCGAGGCCATGTGTTTCCACGGTCGCCGGTCTCGGAACGCGCCGCCATTGAGTTCCCAACTAACGGTAGGAGGAGTTCACATCGGTGTCGGGTCGACGATGAAGTACCTGGGACTCGTCCTCGACAGCCGGTGGAATTTCGTGGAGCATTTCCGACGTCTGGCTCCCAAACTCAACCGGACTGGGGCTGCGCTCAAGCGGCTCCTGCCCAACCTTGGGGGTCCAGACGCCTCCTGCCGGAGGCTCTACGCGGGGATCGTTCGGTCCATGGCCCTCTACGGGGCGCCGGTGTGGGCGCCGTCGCTGAAAAAGCAACCGGCGGCCATACTGAACGCCTGCCAGAGGGTCATGGCAATTCGGATGGTGCGGGGATACCGCACGATTTCCCGCGAAGCGGCGAGCCTTCTGGCTGGCCTACCACCGTGGGATCTGGAGGCAACAGTCCTTGCACACATGCACGACATGCGCGTGGAGATGCAACGCCGGGGTGAAAGTCCTCTGCCGCGACAGGTCGCGGCATGGCGGACAGAGCTTCGGCGGGATCTCATGGTGGAATGGCATCAGCGACTATCGCAACCCAGTGCTGGGCACGCCACAATTATGGCGATAAGTCCCCTCTTTGAGGCGTGGCTGGAAAGACCTCACGGCGTCCTTACCTTCCGCATGACACAGGTCCTCACCGGAAATGGCAAGTTCGGGAGGTTCCTGTTCCGAATTAAAGCGGAAGTGACGCCCGGGTGTCGCCACTGTGCGGAACGCCCGGAGGACACGGTGGAGCACACAATCGCGGTGTGCCCTGCTTGGGCGGAGCATCGCCGTGCCCTCGTGGGGGTGATCGGCGGCAGAGACCTCTCGCGCCGGGCCCTGGTCGAGGCCATGGTCCGGAGCGAGGAGGAGTGGCAGGCGGTCGCCGACTTCTGCGAAGCAGTAATGCTCGCTAAGGAGGAGGCCGACCGCATCAGACAACGGCGCTCTCGCCGCCGCCGCCGGGATTCCGATCCCGATTTCCAGCCACCGTAGGCGCGGGCTTGCGGACAGTGAGCAATGGGTAGCTCGCTGTCCGGCCGTCCGGTAACAGTCCGGACCAAGCCCAAGTCGTCGACGGCGCGCGCTGTTCCCGCGCGCCTCAAGGAGTTGTCAGCAACAGCAGGGGCCCAGCCGGGTCGAAGCCTACTGGGGCCAGGGTTATCCGAAAGGGCGCTCGAGCCCCGGTACGAAGGCTAGAAGGAACGGGATGGGTTTTTTAGTCAGTAAGAGTCTGACACTATCTCCCGCTCCGCCCAAGAGCGGGGGTTGTCATAAGATGATTTTTCCCATCGAAAAAAAAAAAAAAAAAAAAAAAAAAAAACCACCCTTCTACACTGCCGTTACTTGTAGGGATGTTATCGACGCCATTTAGCTGATGCAGACCTTCTATGTAAATTCTCAGAGGGCTATAAAATATACTGGCTCTATTTGGCACTGAAACTAAAGGGAAAAATGACATGGGAAGCAAAAATTTGGTATTGCTAGTCATATGTTTAGATTGAAGTCTGTATTATTTTTATTTTACTAAAATACCCCAAAAGGGGTTTCCTTGAATAATTTCAGCCCAAACGTCACCAACTGTTTTGGTAAAGGGCGCCGTGCTTTGCTTGTGTCGATCGGTCGAACCGCGTCCCTCCTTGCACCACCTCCACGTCGCAGTTTAGGTCGCAAATGATCACGTTATTTTAAAAATTGCCAAGTGCACGTCGGACTTGCCAACGAAGGCTTTAATTAACCAAATGACGTCGTCAAAATAACACTAAAACTTGTAACTTTATTATTTATTGTTGTAGAGGCAAAAAAAAAACAAACACTGTAAACTCCAACTCTCTCTTACGGTTTATGAGATACAGCCTGCTCTCAGACGGATAAACAGCGGAAACTAAGTAATTGGTTCTCATTGGCACCCTTCGAGTTCGGAACTCTAAAAAAGTTATCAAGTACTCTATATTGGTTTTAATTTGTTTTCAGTGATAAGTTTCCCTGCTCCGCTACTGTTTAGTTTTTGTGGAAGATCATAACATGTCTTTGCTCTTTATAAGCAAAAACCGAGTAACATATTACACACTCCAGACTGCACATGTACACAATTAAATTACACATACACATAAACTCATCCATAAGCACTAAGCCTCCTTATTTTCAAAACAGTTACATAAGTTTTAAATATATATTTTTTTTATTAATAATCTAATCTTGTAACTATTTACTGCATTTTAACCTTTCAATTGTGATAATTACAGACACAATTGAAAGACAATAGGTGCGCGAACGCCGGCGTTCGCTTGGGGTTTAATGAATTAATACAATTTTAGTTTTCGTTAGTAATATAGTTAAAGATATATATTTCCCTAACTTGGGAAGACATTGGATCACACGACACAGGGAATCTTAGTGTAAGAAGTGAAAAATCATCTAAATATTGTATTGATCAAATGAACTGCATAAAAGTTGTTATTTTTATCATCTGTGAATAAATTTTCCTTCTAGACATATAGACATTTTATAATTCCATTAAAAACATGCGGAGCCAAATGAGAATGCGGAGACACGATCACTTGCAATAGTTTCGCATATCGCAAAAGTGAAGTTCATTACAACCCTATCCTACACTGTACTCCGTGTTACTTACACCCTCTCCATAAAGGGGGGAGGGGAAACTCCTAAAGGAGGTACCTTTCTCAACTGATCAAATACTGGCAGCAAATATTTGATCGGGATTAATTTATTTGCATCGATGTCACCTTCGCAGCTTAGCCTCTTGCCTGTTAAGACTGTTTGTGTTCGTTGGTCTTAGACGAGGTGTGCGACTGAGGATCTGTGTCCGGTATACTATTAGATACAAATAGAACCGTATACAATACAAGTATCTTAAGAAATAAGGAATTGGGATCGCAGAAAATATTATATAAATAGGATACATTGATGGGTAATTGATTGATTGGAGATTTATTGATTGATACATGTAGCGATGGATGCGAGACAAATTGGACCGTTCTTCGTGGCGATAAATAGAAGAAGGCTTATGTCCAATGGTGGATGTCTTTCGTCTGAAATGATGATGATGATTGATAAATTCTCCTTAAGAGGTCCAAATCCGACTCACGGTGTTCACAGATATTTTTCATTCTGCTTTGTGGCCGTCTTCTATAATTTATACTTTTAACTATTCAAGCATTCATAGAAAAGTAGGTCTCATAATAATAGCAACTACCAGGTTTGATTAATGTACGTATCTTTTCAGTTTGATTATTTATTAATTTGCATCTGCCATGTTATGTTTTTGGATCTCCCTAAGGTCGGCTGGTAGAAAATGCCTAAGGTATTAAGTTCGCTTTAATATGCAAATATAATACTGTACTTTGTACAGTATTATTTACTAGTGCATAAAGTTTCAATAATAAATAAATTCCTTACTTACCCGTGAGAGTATCGGATTTAAAGCAATTATATTCAAGACGTTTTCATTAATTAGTTTAATCAGTACAAGTTTACAAAGGGGATGAGACTGCTTAATCTTAGGATAATCAAGAACTTCAGTGAAGTTAGATACACGGTAATGGAGTCACGGTCGTTTATGAGGTTTTTTTAATCGAATTATTTGTAAAATTTAATTCAGTCATTTATTTCCTCTTGATATTTATGTAAAAGTAACTTACCTAAATTTCATATATTATTATGTAATAATTTATTACATTTACCATTATCGTTAGAGACTGGTGTTTAATTAAGGTTTTGAAAAAAATATTGCCATAGGTCATCAGGCCCAGCACGGTAAAAAAAATAACTAGTTTACTATGACGACCTCGAGCGACAATAACATTATTCATGGTAAAAAGAAAGTTAGACCATGAGTTGGGGAAAATGAAAATTAATAACTAATATTAGTTATAAAACCCAAAATAAAAAATTAAACGAAGTTGTAGAATTTATGGAACACGCAGGAAAGGTTATTTTTCTTATAGATCGACACAATCGAGCACGATGCCCTGGGGTACCCCATTAATTCAACCATCTTTTTTTGCTCATGTGATTTCTAACTTTCACGTACTGTCTGCGACCAGTCAGATAACTTCGAAAGATATCTAGGACGGTACCATGGATATTAAAGCTTTTTTCAATTTTCAGAAGAAAATCTGGATAGAGACAGTGTCGAAAGCTTTAGTTAAATCTAAAGAGATAGCTAGTATTTTGTGTTTATTTTTGAAATGATTAATAATTGTGTCTGTGAATTCTAAGACGACATCATCAGTGGTTTGGCCAATCCACTTCTGAAACCGAATTGTTTTATTGGCTAAAATGTTACATTTTGCAAAAAATGTAGTTAATGTATTGTTGGTGATATTTTCCAAAATTTTTGAGAGAGTTTTAAATTAGTTTCACTGCCTCCGTAATCTAATTCAGAACCTAATGGTGGTGCCTCAGAGGCACTAAAGTTGAAGGTGGTCAGTGATATTTAAGGTTCAGACTGCTGGATATTGGATGCTATAAGTCTACCAACATTTTTAAAGTAGTTATTTACCATGTCAATTAAGCGGGATGGATTGTCACAAGATTGTAAGAGGTATGGAGAAGGTGTGGGATAAAGAGATATTGTATGTCCCATAGACGTATTTGATCTAATCGTGTGCTAAATTTCATCCAAATCCGTTCGGACGTTTGAGCGTGAAGGAGTAACAAATATACTCACAAACACGTCATCATTTCAACCGAAAGACGTCCACTGCTAGACAATGGTCTCCCAAGTTTCATCACAACCACCGGTCCTATACGTTTCTCATCCATCAGTTTCCCGCAACTTTCACCAGGTCATCGATGTACTTTACTGACTTTGAAAAATCATCTTCCACTACACACACATACATACAAAGTTTTGCCTTTATAATATTAGTGTGAAGTGTTTAGGTACTTTCGGGATTTTGCGTTCACTTTTGTGCCCATTTGAACATAGTTAATTCAATTAAGAGGGTTTAAGTGCTCATCGTTTAAGTTTTAAACCTATTGTTATTTTGATTCTGGGTGCTTAGAGAACCTAGAGGAAGGTTACTAAATTTTATTTTGTATTCAGTAGTTCTGCTACTTGAGTTATTTTAGTTGAGTTGAGTCAGGAAAAAACATCCAGGCTGAACTGGTAGTGGGCCGGCCACGTTGCACGAATACACCTGGACTGATGAGCAAGGATTTCTAAGGGAGTTCGATGCCGTCGAGGTCAACCGAGGCAAGGATGGTGTGACGATCTGATCATGTTTACGGGGCAAACTCGGTCAGAGATCGCCCTAAAAACAAAGAGTTTTTGAATGAGAAAGAAGAGACATTTTCCCAGCTGTGGACCATAAAATTAGCTGTTAAAAATACAATAAACCCACGTCTGTCATAAACAACATGGTCATTTTAATTTTACCACTCGCTTATGAAACAGGACAAAGAAAAAAAATATAATCAGAATTCAGGCACGTTCGTGCGAAACATCTACTAAAAATATGGGAATTTGGCTTTATTATTTAAGGCACTATGATTAGCACGACCTCAAAACTATTCGTGTCGAAAACATGTTGACACCTGAAAGTCAGATTTAGTTCTGAGCCTAATTTAAAGTAGATTGGATATTTGACATTTTGCCCTTGTGTTCTTAGGGTTCCTAGACAATAATTCATTGATTGTATTAAAAGTTAGCTGGCGCGCTGGATAGCGCTGGCGCTACAATCATGGCGGTAAGTCCTTTCTTTGAAGAGTGGCCGAAGAGGCGACAAGGCGCGGCGTCCTCAACGGATATAGCAAATTCTGGACGTACATGTTAAGGATTCAGGCGGAAGAACCGTGCAAGTATCGCCATTGTGCAGACCGCTGGTGGCATGGTGGCGTATATGAAGTTCCACAAGCGGTTAAATATACACGCTCACAAGATTTCACCTTCATAATATTAGTGTGATCTAATTCTAAGTATAATTGTTACACTCGATCTGTTGTTACATCCGGTCCGGTCGGGCGGTCCTAGTATCGATCCCTGCGGAACACCACACGACATCTCTCGTTAAAACTCTCGAAAGTAAGTAGTCTCTCTGTTTGCTGTCTCTTCATGTGTGTGTGTGTATGTATGTATGAATATGGTTGGAACTTAATACAGTGGTTGATCATGTCAATACGTAACTATCTACTTTTATCCCGGAAGTAAGTATAATTCCCGATATTTACGCAGATGAAACCCTTAGTGGAATCTAGTTTTTGTATTAATATCTGATGAAGAATTTTTTCAGCTATCACATACGTAAAAAAAATAATATTTGTACAATTTAAAGATACTGTTTTTTGTATTCCGAGAACAGTATTTTATTTGGACCATTAACAGTCCTTAATAAAAGCGCCCCAGTCCGGCTCTCGCTTCAAAAGCTGAGGTCGAATTTCAAATTGTCTGTAAAATATTGGATTTAAATAAAGTATTTTATAGCTGGTTGAACTGATACTTTTGTTTATTTTTTTTCAACTCAGAATGAATGAAATTGCGTCAGGTAGAAGTGTAAAATCTACAAGATCGGGATAAGTCCTGTCTTACTGTATGTAGCAGAATGTTCGACTGTGAAAAATATTACTTGTAGCGGAGATGAGAATGTTGAGAGGGATGTATAGTGCGACAAAAATAGATAAAGTGAGAAACTAGTATATTAAAGAAAGTGGCGTTAGTGACCGTAATATGAAACGAAATAGGAATTAGTGATAGCGTGACGGATCATAGCACAGAATGCTGCGCACACGTGGCAGAAACCGCTGGCAAAGGCTAGTATATAAGTTTTTATTTTATTTTCTGTTTATATAAGATAGACATGTTAGTTACAATATCTATTTATAATTCAAGAACGGCCGAACCGATTTGACCGAAAATTTGTGGGAATGTAGTTTAGAACCTTGGGTGCTATTCTCTAAGAAAGCGCAGCGCTGGCACAGCGACGAGTCGTGAGCGCAATACATTGAATTAACAATCCAATGTAAAGGGGCATTAGGTTGTTAATTCAATGTACTGCGCTGACGACTCGTCGCTGTGCCAGCGCTGCGCTTTCTTAGAGAATAGCACCCCTTGACACGGACATAGGATAGTAACACATACATTTCAATTTATTTTTCTTTTCTTTAGCAAAAAATTTTCTTCCATAATTAAATATTTAGAAACATTTCATGTGAGAACTTTTATATTTTCGAAGTAGAGCTACATTCGAAACCTGAATTCATTCAGATGGATTTTCTCAGAAAGGTAATTACACTTCGAGAGCAGAAATCCAAAATCCATTTACTTAATTCTAGGTTATATTTTGGAGCAGCAGTTAAATGTAATTAACAGGAGGGATATCTAGATTAAAGTCAGATCTTACTATCTGCTAATTGGACATTTCGCTAGAATATTGCGACAACCTCCAATTAAGAGGACCGTTCCTGAACCGTCTATCGTCAATTTGAGAATGGTTTAAAACCAACGGAATGTTTTACAAAGAGTCAACGTGAAAAAAGAGAACACCTGAACCCTCTGTGACCATTTGGTAATTTCGTCATTTAATCGATTGTTTCACAAAATTTGTTCAAGAAACACGTGTTTTTTTTTAACTGGTCGAATTTTTCGTCATTCAGAATTTTGGTTAAATGTGAATTGTGCAAGATTTCTATAGATATTTTTTTTTAAATGTTATTATTAATTTTTAAGTACATTATGAACAGCCAAATTTCACGTAAAATAGCATCATATTTTCAGAGGTCTTTACTGAATTAGTTTTACACATTATTTGATTTGAATAGAAATCTAGCTAATATCTCCAAGATTTCTATCTCTCCAAAATATTTAGAGAAAACTGTGTAATAGCAGCAGAATCATATAAGAATGGTTGTATGAAAAATACTAAAACTGTATCTCGGGTTGTACGCTCTTAAGAAATTTATTTTGTAAATATCGAATATTGGTCGTCATAATTGGTAGTAAATAATTGGTTTATCTGCATAGAATTCGTGGGTGAAACAATATCATCTGCATGCAGATCGACCCATGGGTCGATGACCTACTACTCATCCACCAACCTTGCCTAGGTAAGGTTGGTGGATGAGTGACCATTTTAACATGGCAACATTCCATTTTTACATTGGTATTAGGGTTCACCGTCGAGGCCGGCTTAGAAAGAGGTGGCGGGATGATTTGAACGCGTATCGCGAGGACTGGATAGAGATGGTGCAGGAGAAGAAAGTTTGGAAGGACTTGGGGGAACCTTTGCCTAGTATACACCGTTAAATTTTAATCGTTTTAATCCTGTGGAGGGTCGATCCGGTACATGAAACACTATCGATTTGTAAAGATAAAATTAAAAAATAAAGTACGTCTTTTCCAAAACTCGTATTAATTCACGCATGTACGAAATTAGTATCTTTAAGAAAACGTCAGCTGAGCGACTTCAATGACCTGTAGTTAATAGTCGGCGTTGCGTACAAAGTACCTACAGGTCATTGAACTTGCTCAGCTGACTTATTCTTAAAGAAATTAATTTCGTACATGCGTAAATTAATACAAGTTTTGAAAAAGAGGTACTTTATTTTTTAATTTTGTCTTTACAAATCGATAGTGTTTCATGTACCGGATCGACCCTCCACGGGATTAAAACGATTAAAATTTAACGGTGTATAAAATGGCTAGTAAAAGAATAATAATTAAGGTTTGGACAGTACCTGATTATCATGTATCATGGGCACAGCTTAGCACATACGACGACACGTTTTCTCGAAGTCCAAACACCAAATTTATCACGATTTTGTTTTTGTTAAGCGGACACAATAAGACCAGGAACCTTACTATGACGTGTTAAAATGACAGGCGTTCGAGAAAGAAAGAGGGATGGAGCTGTACACCCTTAACTGCGCAGTTTTGTGCAGTCTCGGGCGCCCCGGGAACAAAATAGATAGGGTGCAGATGACAATCAACACACAAAGCGCGCTCGAGCAACGCGCATATAGACACCGCTCACAGACACGATATCTCGGCTCAATCGCTCCGTTACGCTCAAACAGTTCGGCGCAACGCGCTGCCGTGTGTGCGATCGCCTAGCGTACGTATAAACAATGAAGTACATACACGAGATTGACTTCTTCTGCACCTATCTATTTTGTGCCCCGGGGTATTATTATTACGTTTTTTTTTTCATTGAGATAAACTAGTGCTTGACTGCGATTCCACCTGATGGTACACGTTATTGTTAATTTTTACGTAAACCACAAAAAAAAACTTGTTCTGGATTTTTCAAGGAAAAACAAAGATATAGGAACCAACATTTTCGGCCAAATAAATTTCGTACACACGTGTGTAAAAAACGACAATTAAGCGTTTTTCAAAGTCATTCAAGTTGTACAGACATAATAATATGTACAATCAGCGTTCGAGGGATTAATAGTTCAGTTTAGATCGTAAAATGGATCGAGTTAAGACCTCGTGGTAGGGCCATAGTTATTGCGACGCCATTTTATTTGCAGGGGTACACAGAGAAATATCATTCCATAAACTTCAGTGCCTAGGAAAGCATGTCCGCTGGGAGCAACGCTTGTCATTTGTAGACCTTTGACTGTCCTTTCGTGTAGACAGAAGCCTTTAACAGGATTTAACCGTCATATCTATGATTCTGGGGTTTTAGAGGAGGTACTATTAACTTAACGTTACTTACTTTCGTTTATTTATTTATACTTCATGCACAGTAGTCAATAAGAGGTCAATCGTCGAATTCGACTCGGCTGGGCAGCGTTTGGGAAGCTGCACGGTGTTTTCTCGTTCAATATACCACAGTGTCTCAAGACGAAAGTCCAGTGCGTGTTGCCAGTGATGACTTATAGCTCCGAAACGTGGTCGCATACAATGGGCTTCATAAGAAGATTCAAAGTCACCCAAATGGCTATGCTCGGAGTTTCGTTGCATTATCACATCAGAAATGATGATATCCGCAGGAGAACCAAAGTTACCGACATAGCACGAAGAATCGCCAAACACACATTGCTCGCAGAACAGATAGCCGTTGGGGCCGAAATGTTCTGGTGTGGCGACCGCGTACGGGAAGATGCAGCATTGGAAGGCCTCCTACAAAGTGGATCTATGATCTAGTGAGACGTACAGGATCGTTAATTGTGGCGACACTTTCGGGAGGCATGTGTCAAAAAGTGGAAGTATATCGGCTGCAATAATGATGATTAACAACTCTACGTTACTTACTTTTATGAATTTTAGATATTATTATCTAAATATACCTCAGTCTCTTTTGCCAACTTTAAATAAATATGCTGTCCTAATTCCGATCACTGCTCATAACGGATCAACAAGAATGATGTTGTATTTAATACTAATATTAATACATTTTTTTTAATTGATATAAACTAGTGCTTGACTGCGATCCCACCTGATAGTAAGCAGTGATGCACGTCACCATCAACGATTTGATGGTGAGGCGCACTAGGTTATTAAGAGCCTATTTATTCTTGCCTTAAAGACACCTAAATTATAATCGAACAGGAAGACCGCAGCAGGCAAATTGTTCCAGACCCTCTATGTACGTGTAGCGTTCGTGCCTGGACCGTAGAGGTTTCAACAACATAAGGGTGGATACTCGCCGTTCGTCGGCTTGTCCGATGTTAGAAGTGAGATGATGGAATCAAGTCATGTAATTCTTGCGAACAATGTCCAAAGTGCATCCTGTAAAACACCGAAAGGCTGGCTACCCCTCGCCTGTACTTAAGACGAAGAGATATTTGCACTGGTAACTACCCAGACCTACAAGTTTTAGGTCGCTTGTTCAAGTCAAATCAGGTGGCTACTCATGGCTCGGCCACGAAAGTAACGCCACGCTTGAGACGTCAAATAACTACATGACAATTCTATCTTACTTAGCTGCTGCTAGCAGCGCTACTTTAAATCCTTGTAGATATTACATATGTAGATATACAGGTACCGGCACGAATCTTGAGCGCTCGGCGTCAAAGTGGTGATCGCTTTGCGCATTCCATACATTGGCGAGCCAATCGTCGTCGTTGTTAGATACATGCAGCAAGCGCAGGGATCACGAGTGACTTCTATGACAGGATAGCTTGGCGAGCCAATCACTGGCACTCACTTGTGTCTCACTTCGTACCACTAAAGAGACCGAATATTTGATTTCTGCGCAACTTGAAACCAGCGATCAAGATCCGTGCCAGTATCTGTACATTTGTTTTTGACGCTTGACCCTGACACTTGTAGCACAAAGCGAGTTCACTTGAATCGTCGCATTTCATAGCCCTCAGGTTAGTGTTATTTATTTGATCGCCATAGCTCTCAAAACGGTGAAGAGAAACATTGTGAGGAAACTGGTATGTTCTAGAACCAAAAATTCGAAGAAATCCACCAAACAACACTAGGCCCTCATAGCGACCGCGATCTCTCTTAGAGAGTCAAGCCTCTCTCAGCAGCGGGAACATTACAAGGCCGATTATGGTTTATGCTTCTGAAAAGGAGAAAGCTTTTCCAAGAAGCTCCCTTGTAATATTATATTCTGTGAAAATATCTATGTTCCTGCTCGTACTAATATTACTAAATAAATGTTTGTGATGAGCTCCGCCTCTGGGAAAACAAAGTAGTAATAAGTATACATGAAGAGTATTAAATACTTTGTTATTAGTATTATATGTTATCGTGTAATTTATTAATAGGTTTATTTTATTAACTTCTTTTTAGGGCTCTGTACTTCAAGAGGAAAAAACGAAACCCTTATAGGATCACTTTGTTTTCCGTTTGTTAGTTTGTCTGTATGTCAAAACTCTATATCGGAAAAGCGTGGATGGTATCGAGTTGAAATTAAATTTTTATTATACGCAAGTCTGCAGTCCCTTAAAGCTATGAAAAAATCAAAGTTCTAAGTTAATGAAAAAAAAGATACGGCCGTTTATGTCGCAAAAAAAGTACATTTCGAGTCACTCAAGGGAATCAAATTCATAAGGTACTTCCCGTTGATCCAGAATCCTGAAATTTTGCATAAAGCAAGGTCTTATAGCCACCACAGTAGGCGCAGGCTTGCGGACTGTGAGCAATGGGTAGCTCACTGTCTGACCGTCCGGTAACTGTCCGGACCAAGTCCAAGTCGTCAACGGCGCGCACTATTCCCGCGCGCCTCAAGGAGTTGTCAGCAACAGCAGGGGTCCAGATGGGTCGAAGCCTACTGGGGCCAGGGTTAGTTTCGAAAGACAGCTCGAGCCCCGGTATGAAGGCTTCAAGGAACGGTGTGGGTTTTTAGTCAGTAAGAGTCTGACACTATCTCCCACTCCGCCCAAGAGCGGGGGTTGTCATTGATGATTTTTCCACAAAAAAGGTCTTATAGTTAAGTATAGGAATAAATAAAAAAAAAAACAATATGATACGTAACAAAAAAAAAATTGCGAGTTGGAAAAATCTTCAAGACTCTATACATAGGTGAGTTTATACGCAACTGACGCGCACTTGTCCAGTTTTTTATAATATTGTGATTGTAAGAATACTGTAGACCATGCAGACTAATTTTAATTGAATCGCTTAGTACTATAAATAAACAAAAAGTAATCTACTTTTTACTTCTATCAAATAAAAGTACTCGACCATTTTGGCACGTAGCTAAAACCAACGACTATTACCAAAGACATTAAATATATCTCTTTAAATCTCTTTGACTATTACCAAAGAAAATTTAAATTCAACACTTATATTCCCTGAAAACGTCCCATTCAACGCATTAGACCATGATATTGATTAGTAATTACAGGTACAACGTGAATGTGCCACGTTAACGACCCTGTCCCTATAATTAACGACACTTAATCAAACTATGTGTGGCTGTACCACACGAGAGAACTTTGATATTGACGAGTTTAATTACTTTAACTATTGTGGAAGTATGATGAGGTAGGTGGCGCTAGCTGCCATATAAACATCGGTTCCGTGTTCAAATAATTGTAAAAAAATAGTAAATATTAGTTTTAAAGTCTAATTGTGTAATCTAAATGTTTCTTTATCTGCAGTGAATAATATCTAATGTTTGCAAAGGATTTTGTGGCGTGATGCGTAAATAAAAGTGTGATAAAAGAACAGCGTCTAAAAAGTGTTTATCAACAATATTGTGCATTTAACTAAATAAAAACGCCTGAATTGAGAGATAAATACTAATACCTACAACTTTACAGTGTAAATACAGTGACACAATCGCATCTATCGAAATAATAAGTGAATTCTCAATAATGAATAACTCTAGTATCGTTATATTCATTTAAAAATAGACGCTTATCTCTCGACCAATCAAAACAAACCTAAACGAATTTTGTCTCATAAAATGTAACGCTCAATGCATTCACTTATTTCGAAATTTAAATCGTCGAGCAGTGTAGCCGAGTTCGTAAGAGGTCGGGTCTGACTGAACGCAAGCGAGTCCAAGTTCAAACCTGTATGACGTCTTGGATTTTTTTTTTGTGTTTTTTGTTTTTCTTGTTTTTTTTTTATGACATTTTAACTACTTTATTTTAAAAAATAACATGGAAAACTGCAGTAATATTACTTTTAGAAAAAGCCGTGTGCGACGGTCTCTTTCTCGTTTCTCTAATGAATCCATAGACAGTTTGGCATCAAACTTAAGCGTGAAAAGTATGATGGACCTATCTACACTTGTAAAAAATGATGAAACGTTACACCTGAAAAATACTATTGAAAATCTTAAGGAGCAGTTATGCAGGACACAATTTGAAATTGAAACGCTTGGCGTAGAAAATACTTCATTAAAACAGCAACTAGCAGATGAAAAGATCAGAACTGAGCACTTTAGAAAAATGTACATTTCGAGCACGAACATTAAAAGTACAACTACGTCATGCAATACAGGAATTTCTAAAAAACATTTTTCTAATAAAAGTAAACGATCGGCTAGAAAACTAGACTTAGATATCGATTTCCATACCCCTGAAACGACCTCCAGAAATAGTATGACAGGTATTTTTAGAGAGAAAAATGAAACTAAAATAACTAATAGCAAAAAGTCAGCAGAAATAGAATCCATCGCAATTTTAGACCATACTCAAAAACCATCTTTGTACGAAGAACAATCCATTACCAAAATAAATAATATACCTGAAAGGGGAAATATACTTATTCTGTCAGATGATCAAGGGAAAGGTATTGTCCAAGGGCTACTGAAGAAGGAAAAAGAATTTATCATTAAGAAACATACTATATCAGGGATTAGAAAACCAGGTGCGACTACAGAGGAAGTCTTACTGTGCTGTAACAGATTAACTGAAAACTTTACAAATAATGACAGTGTGGTTATAATGACCGGTAGAAATGACTCTAACCCTTTTAAATTTATGGCAGAAATGGCTGCAGCAGTTAAGTTATTAAAAAACTGTAATATTTTTATTGTTAATGTTAAGTATAATGCATTCCTTAATGAGAGTAAACTTAACTATGAACTAAAACTGCTTTCAAAAAACTTTCACAACTGCAACTTTATTGAAGCAGACAGTTACCATGGCGTTATAAAACAACTTGTTTCTAAAATAAACGATGTGCAGTACTACAATAAGTACCTTCTTTATAACAATAACACAGGATTATCGGTGAATCCTAATAGTTCAGAGAAATTGTTACAACAAAATACAAAAACTCTGTCACATCCAGTAGTCAGCACAATCGAACATGTAAAACTACCACTTAAAGGGACTATTCCTTATTACTTTTCTAAAGTTGTTAATCCACAAATTTTACCTATAAACACTCTCACGGAAAATGTTGTGGCAAGTGAAGAACCATTTTTTCGTAACTAATAAAAAACATAGTAAAAGTCGTAAGCAATATGGTAGAAGTAACTTTTCAGTTATGCACCAAAACATTGCAGGAGCTTTAAACAAATTACAAGACATCGATTTAACTATTAATGAAATGCATGATTCTGATCTAAATATTGACGTTTTATGTCTGAGCGAGCATTTTGTTATAAGAGGGGAAGAAAAATACCTTAAACTCAATGATTTTTATGTTGGCGCAATCTATTCACGACCTGATCAGCGAAGAGGGGGTACATGTATACTATGCAAAAACCATCTTCAAAGCACTAACTTAAAAGAAGTAACAGAATTTTGCATTGATAAACATTTTGAGATTTGTGGCCTTGAAATAAAATCTATACGTGCGATCATATTATGTATATACAGGACACCTTCATCTGATTTAAATATATTTTTTGAAAATCTACATAAAACCTTGCTTAAATTACAAAATAAAAAAAGCAAAATAATAATAGCTGGAGATTTTAATATTAACTTTCTAAGTAATGACAATAATTGCAAAAAAATTAAGGAACTCATTTCTAATTATGGTATGCGGTGTCACATTCAAGAGGCCACTAGGTTGAACACGTGTATAGACAATATCATTAGTAATATTCCAAACATAATAGGTAGAATTCATAATGTTTGTTTATCCGATCATAACACTGCACAGGTTGTAAACTTCGAATACAATCAAAAACCCATATCGGGTTATTACTTCATGACCGTTAATGACCTTAGTAAAGACAACGTTGAAAAATTCGTCAAACACATAAGCAATTTGTCTTTTTCCGATGTTTACAACATTTCAGACACGAATAATGCTTTTGATTTGTTTCACGAAACTATAACCCTATTTTATAAACTTTGCTTCCCTCTCATTCAAGTTAAAAAACAGTACAAAAATAGTATATTAAAATGGATAACAAAAGGAATTAAAACCAGTAGTAGTACTAAACGAACATTAAGATATAAATATTATTTAAACAGAACAAACGAAAACAAAACTAGATTTAAGGTGTACTCTAAAATATTTAAGAAATGTATTCATAATATGAAATCCTTATGTAATCTTAAGCACATTGCTTATTCCAAGAATAAAGGTAAAGCTTCTTGGGATATTGTTAAGCGTTGTACTGGTAATGAACGCTCTCATGAATATATTACTAGTATAACAGATAATGGTGTTATCGCTACATCAGGATCAGAAATAGCAAATTTATTTAATAACTTTTTTATTGATATTGTTGAAAATAGAGCAACCTTACAGAATAACACCTATAAGCAAGATTTTAAAAGCAATGACAATAGCATATTCCTAAATCCTACAAACCCTGAGGAAATATTTAGCATATTAAAGACATTAAATAACACAAAATCCACCGGTTACGATGACATTTCTACAGATCTATTGAAACGAGTATCCCCATTCATTGCAGAACCTCTTTCATATATTATAAACTTATCTCTAGAACAAGGTTGCTTCCCAGATAAACTCAAAATATCTGTAATAAAACCACTGCATAAAAAAGGGTCTAAGTCAGACAAAAATAACTACCGACCCATTGCTCTTATTCCAATTCTATCCAAGGTCTTTGAAAGAGTTATGTACAAAAGAGTTCACTCCTTTTTAGAAAAATATAATATACTTGCCAAAGAACAGTTCGGTTTTAGAAAAAAGAAATCCACTTCACTAGCAGCATATAACTTAGTAAAATCCATAATGAATAACATAAACTCTAAAAATGTAACTTCAGCTCTATTTTTAGACCTTAGTAAAGCGTTCGACTTCGTAAATCATTCCATTCTTATCGATAAATTATATAAAATTGGAATTAGGGGCCCAGCACTGGAATGGTTCAAATCATATTTAACGAATAGAACTCAGATCACGAGAATTACGAAATTTGATGACAAAATGAACAGTCTCATCAACTTTAACTCCCAGCCTCGACAAAATTTCTATGGAGTTCCACAGGGAAGTATTTTGGGACCACCATTATTCCTTGTATACGTTAATGATCTTCCGCTAACAATAGATCAAGATTGTGTTTTGTTTGCTGACGATACAACAATAATCTTAGATGGTAAAAATAAAGAATCACACGAGTCTAATATAAATGCTAGTTTGGATAAAATAATTACATGGCTAGATAGAAACGCCTTGAAAGTTAACGTGGAAAAAACTAAAATATTAAATTTTAAAACACAAAAGAGTAAACATACTCATCTTAAAGTAGCACATAGGGATCAAATAGTGGAACAGATACATAAAACAAAATTTCTTGGTCTAACTCTTGATGAACATTTCACGTGGAGGGAACATATTGATGAAGTATGTATGAAAATAAATAGATTTGTTTTTGCTTTAAAAAAGGTTAAAAATGAGACATCACGACCGACCGCATTAATGGTATATCATGCGTATGTTTGCTCTGTCATCCGATATGGTATCATTCTTTGGGGAAACTCCTCTGACATTTCTAGAGTCTTACTAGCACAAAAAAAATGCATTCGTGCAATCTTCAACATGGAGTGGACTGATTCTTGCAGACCAGTGTATAAATCACACAACCTTCTCACAGTTCCTTGTATTTATATATATGAAATCGCTAAGTTTGTTAAAACCAATTCCTCAATATTTGAAACAAACAACAATAATAAAAAACGAAAAGTTACGCACTACCATTTGCAATTGCCAGTACCAAAAATTGAATTATTTAGACGTAGTTGTGTGTACATGGCTCCACTTATTTATAACTCGATACCAAATTTTATAACTGACCTTCCTTACGGAAAATTTTGCAAAGTACTGAAAAAGTGGCTCATCTCACATAGTTTTTATTCTTTGACCGAATTTCTCAAAAAAGGTTCTTGTCAATCCTATCATTACAGAAACGTGTTGTAGATCGTTTTGGTAGGTACTGTTTTGGTGTTGCAGGACCCACTGCATTTTTATATTTTTATGTTGTTATTAAGCCAAATTGCGTCTAATTTAAATTGTTGTGTTATATTTTAAAGTCTGTTATTTAATTTTGTGATAGTTTATAAACATAATAGATACCTATTATGTTTATAAACTATATATGTTTACTATATTTGTTTAAAATAATTCTAATTATTAAATTGTATAAAGTTTTTGTTTCTGTAATAGAAACAATATTTAAAAAAATAATATTTTACAGTCCATTAGGTTTAACATTTTTCTTAAAAGAAAATTTCGTGTGAAATACTGTAGTTTTGCTTACTATGAGCATCACATAACGTATTTTAATATTTGCATGCCAACTCATGGCAAAATGTGTCTGCACTATTATAATAAGTTACCATCTCCTGTACCGCATTTAATGCAAATAAATGGCTTTGACTTTGACTTTGACTTTGACTTTTGATTTTAAGTTTCTCTGCCGGGTTTTACGTAATATGTGTAATGAATGTCTAAGATTTCGTGCAATTATCAGGCATCATTGCTACGAGCGTCGCGCGTCAATCTTCGTTTATTTAAGTCTTCATATTATTTATGTATTGAAAAACGTCGTTTGATACACGTAGAAAGTCACTGCAGCAATCGGGTCCAGAATACCCTCGCCTATGGCTCGGGTGAATGCTGCTTCGTCGCATTGACGACCGAAGCGGCATGCGATGTTTTTTCTTTTTTTTTTTCTCCACTTATATCAAAATTTAGTTTCATTACATTTACTCGAAAATCATTACCGCTTTTAGGCACGCTGTTTCGCTTTTGTGCGGAAAAGTGAGTGTGCTCGCTCCTACCACAATTGATTGCATTTATCGTATCAGGCTGAGCACTAAGCGACTTCACGAGTCACGCGTCAACCCCCGTTTATTTATTTATCTATAAGTGTATTGAAAAACGTCATTTGATACACGTGGTTGGTTACTGAAGTACTCAGCCAAATGCCCTAGAGCCGTAGGCGAGGGTGTTATGGGGCACGTTATCACCCTCGCCTACGGCTCGGGCGAAATCCTCCTCGATTGCTATGACAAACTTTCTCCGCTTGTATCAAAATGTACTATCATCTCGAATTGAAAATTCGAATATAGGTTAGGTCAGGTCGACCCCATTATGTTTTGAAACTGGCTGTGAGAACTTACAGCTTTTAAAACCACCTTAACGGCTGTCGACGACAAGTTTATGTGCTCTTCACGTCATGTAGCAGTATCGGGGTTAAGGAATGGACACTCGTCTCTGGTCTAACTTCGGCAACGATGTAACTGAACGACTAGCCATTCAATTACGGGTTACAGCATCCGGATGTGGACATGTTCCACTCCAGTGTGCCATTTATTTATTTATTTATTTATTTAATCTTCTTGCAACAAAAGATACAAGGGCGGATTTAATGCCTTAGGCATTCTCTACCAGTCAACCTAGGGTAGTGCAGAGACAAAATGGCAGGTGCATAAAAAAAAATCTTATAGAACCAAGAGAAGAGGTACCAAGAGTATTTCGGCGGTTTATTGGAACCATTATTATATACTAGCACTTGCTCGCAACTTTTCCCACATACAAAAAATATAGCCTATATTACTCGGAAAAAAAAATAGCAATCGAATCAGCACTTTCAGAGATTACCTCCTACAAACAAAAACATTAAGTTTACCTCTATAAAATAGTGTAGATGTACCTACATATTGTTAACAACTTATCATCTTCAAGTTGTTGACGGTGTACACGCGCCACAAAGAGATGGCAGCAAAACCGTAGTTACCCAGAAGGATCGAAGCCTACTGGGACCATGGGTTCGCTTCTGAAAAGAAAATCCAGCCCAGGAATACAAGGCCAGGAACTAGCAGTGGGTTTTAGTCAGTATCATTTTTTTATTATTGATAGGATTGCGTTTGACTACCATCTTACCTGATGGTAAGCGATGATGTGGTCGACGATGGAGCACTCCTGCCTAAAAGTAACCTCACACTTGACTTAAAGACAGCCCTGACATTTTTTTTCAGAAGTCATCTAATGACTTCTCCCGCTTTAGAGTTGAGTGGGAGAGCATGCCAGACTTTTACTGGCTAAAGCTATATCTATGCTCCTTTAGTTGCCCATTGCGTTCTAGGACCACGTTTATCTGTTTCATACTTTTCCCCATGGCGCTAGCAATAGAATCGAATCTGCGTCACAAAGTGCATTAGTCGTTTAACCACTGCGTCAACTGAGCCGTTTAACATTTCAGATACCGTTAATTTGAGAAACAATAGTAAAACAATAGATGCGAAAACGCCGGCGTTCGCTTGGGGTTTATTGAATTAAACTTAAAAGCACTTATAATATTTCCCAACAAAAAGTTCAGATACATTGATTACAATTCCTTGTTCACCGTTATGTGTTCAGTTGAACCATTAAGATATTGCTACTCATAAATGAAAACTTATCAGGAACTTATCCCATAGAAAGTTTAAGTATATCGATTTTCCGAACCGCGCTCTCATCAAGTTAAATAAGGCATAAGTAATATTGATGGCGAGTTCTAAAATTTTAACTTACTTTTTATAGGGATCGTAAAAATGACAATTTTTGTAGTCAGCGCAAAAGATTTTCCAACTTTTAAGGTCTCATTAAAAATTTTGTTGATGACGGATTTTGACAACTTGGAACGTTTTGTTTTTAGCTGTCAGCAGTCAGTCTGAAAAACTTGTGTTTCAGATTAAGCAGTGTTTTTTTTAATGCCCATAATTTCTATTTGATCCGTAAGGATTTTGAATTCGTACGCAAAATACGCGCTTAAGACGTGGAGTTGCGGACAACAGCCCGTTGTACCTATTTCTATTTGATAATTTTTTTAAATTGGATCATTAAATTAATTTAAACAGAAAACGAACAATTTAAAGTGAGTTTTTGTATTTAGTATAAGTATTTCATAGAGCCAGTTTAAGGGTGAGTTGCACCATTTAACTATAACGATAACAAAGCCGTCAAATCGTCAAATTGACCAATAGGCGGCAGTTTCACGGCTGGTTATGGTTTGGTTATCGTTATAGTTAAATGGTGCAACTCACCCTTAAACTGGCTCTATGAAATTTTACACTAGAATTACTATTGAAACTAAGCAAACAAAAAGGTTTTTGTTCATAAATCACATTTATTTTGCAAATAGGTTTTAAAAATCGCTTATATCCATCTATTTTTTCTTCACTTTTAACTAGATGAAGCCGGTGTTTCCTAGCCAAATATCCTAAGAAAAAATACAGAAACTCATACAGAAAATATGTAATAGTTTCGGCATCGTTCTTACCGATTGAAAAATACAGTTTTCCAAGGTTTTGATAGCCTTTAATTCATTTGTAGCTCGCTGTCCGGCCGTCCAGTAACTGTCCGGACCAAGCCCAGGTCGTCGACGGCGCGCGCTGTTCCCGCGCGTCTCAAGGAGTTGTCAGCAACAGCAGGGGCCCAGCCGGGTTAAAGCCTTCTGGGGCCAGGGTTATCCGAAAGGGCGCTCAAGCCCCGGCATGAAGGCTTGAAGGAACGGGATGGCTTTTTTAGTCAGTAAGAGTCTGACACTATCTCCCGCTCCGCCCAAGAGCGGAGGTTGTCATAAGATGATTTTTCCCAGCGAAAAAAAAAGCCTTTAATTTATTTCCATTTTCAATAATTATGGCAAACTCATTACTGCATTTAAGCGTCCAAATCTTTGACAACGGTCCTGCCTCAGGATATTGGGCTACCCTCATAATTGGGTTGAAGAGGTCAGATGGCGGTCGTCCCGCGTAAAATATTGATAGTCTACCGCATCTGGTTTTCCCGGAAGTGAGCCGTAACTTTGTTTGGAAAAGTAAGTAGGTACTGAAAAGCGATATTGCTTCAAACAAGATTTGTTATTCTGATGAGCACAAAATATTAAATATTTTTGTTTTTCTACCACTTTTTTTAAAATTTAGTACAAATACTGAAAGAGCTTATTAGAAAAGCTCTTGTCATTATTTAAGTAAAGTCTTAGGGTGAGTTGCACCATTTTACTATAACGATAACTAAACCATAACCAGCCGTGAAACGGTTTCCTATTGGTCAATTCGACGATTTGACAATTGTTGACGGCTTTGTTATCGTTATAGTTAAATGGTGCAACTCACCCTAAATCTATACTAATATTACAAAGAGGTAAAGTTTGTTTTTTTTTTTGTTTGTAGAAGGAAGAATCTCTGAAAGTACAAGTCCAATTGCGAATTTTTTTCACCGATAGAAAGCTGCTTTATACCTGAGTGACAGGCTACATTTTACGTATGCGGGTGAAATTGCGGGCAAAAGCCAGTAAACAACGTTCATAAACAGTAAAGATATTGCGTTTGTTTATATCCCATTTCACTCAATTTATAGAAATATGGTACAGACTGTTGATTATGAATGAATAAATGACGATCGAAACGAAAACACACCGCCCGTAGTGTTTTCTAGGAACAATTGTTGTGAATGACTGTTTCAATTATGAATTTACCAATTAGGTGAATGACAAATTTTCGTGAATAATTTTGGGATTTCTTTTTTTTACTTTTGACTACAAACATATAATAGAGCCCCATTTACTTTGTACTAATTAAAAATACACCTCGTATAACGTATTTTATGTCAAAAACCTTTTAGTAAAAAAGTTAGGTACCAAGGGTAGTGTGGTCAAAAAAGGTTAATGTAATTGTTTTTGGTTAATTATGACATTAATATTTTAGAGGTAAAAGTTGGTGTGAACCTATGTGCAAAGTTTGTTACTCCTTCACGCTTAAATAGCTGAATGGATTTATATGAAGTTTGACACACAATTAAAGAAACGCTCAAGTCATCACAATAAAATCAAGAAATAAATACCACTTTTTTTTTTTTTTGATGGGTAAAATCATCTTATGACAATAGTGTCAGACTCTTACTGACTAAAAAACCCATCCCGTTCCTTCAAGCCTTCATACCGGGGCTCGAGCGCCCTTTCGGATAACCCTGGCCCCAGTAGGCTTCGACCCGGCTGGGCCCCTGCTGTTGCTGACAACTCCTTGAGGCGCGCGGGAACAGCGCGCGCCGTCGACGACTTGGGCTTGGTCCGGACGATTACCCAATTCTGAAGATAGGTTTAATCATTTTGACTGATTTGAATGGTGTAAAACGATTTTTTTAATTTGAGATTTTATAAAATCTGGAGCATGATTCAATTTAAAAAAAAAAAGCGGCCAAGTATCCGCGTACTACGGGTTCCGTAACATTATCTATACAACATTAGACATATAGGCAAAAAAAATCACGTTTGTTGTATGGAAACCCCCTTTTAAAATACTTATTTTATTAATATTTGTATGCAACGTAATGTGGCAGGTAATGTACCTGTGTGCACAAATAAACGTTTTGTATTTGTATTTGTATTACTTTTAATACCTATTTATTTTATTCAGCTTTTAGTAGATATTGTTATTAAAACCTGGTGACACAGACCGACAGTTGAGTTATATTAATAAGGTCCCATTTTTACCATTTGTGTACGGAACCCTAAAAACTAGCTATAACATCATCACAACTAAGCAAATGAAGATTAAGCTAAGTCTACACTTGTACTAGCATTAAAAAAACCACTCTCAATCATCCTACAACAAAACAATTCAGTCTCCGACTCCCATTCACCCGCTCCACTATCTGTAAAGCCCTTCCCCACGGCCCATATATCTGAACCGTCAACGAATTCATTGTTTAAGGCCATTACTCTTAAGGGCTGTGCGCACCCAGGTTTATTGCGACCCCCGTGTTTTATCTCCAGTGTGTGTACCGCTTAACTGAAGTTGGTGTCGAGTTTGATCCGTTTGATGTTCTTCTGTTTGATGTTTGATTAAGTTGTTGTACATTAGAGGGTTTCAGAATGGTGAAGTGACGAAATCACATTGAATACTGAAAAGGTATGTTTTAGTAGATAATACTGTCGGATCTTGTACTGCATAATACAGAAACAGTATTTTTGTAATGGCTCCAAGGGTCTATAATAAATTACCAAAATGTATTAGAAATGAAGATAATGTCCGCAAATTCAAAAGTAAATTGTTTTTGTTTCTAATAGACAAGACTTATTACTCTGTTGAAGAATTTTTAAATAATAGACTATGATATTACCAGCCTTTTACTATTACCATTGACATGTATTTGAAATTAATTATAATTTATCTATTATTAGTATTACATTTATTTGACATTATTTACTAAATATAATTTGACATTGCATTGTATGGATTAAAAACATATTACTTAGTAAGACTAATATTTGTACACCGATTTTATTGGTAGGACATAGAGCACGACTAAAATGTTTTATAAGACCTTTATTGTAAATACCTATGTTCACAAATAAAGATTGATTGATTGATTACTGTAATATAGTCTGTCTAAAAGTCAAACGACTTGGGAATTTAGGATATTATTTAATTATTTTAAAAAATACTTAAATTCGATACTTTATATAAGGTTCTTCTATTAGTAAACAATGATCAAGATCTCTTAATCGACCTTGACTATTGAACCAGTTTTGACTACATCAGATTTCATTACCTAAATGTTTTGGCGTCATCCATCTTCAAAAAAATCATCTTATGACAACCCCCGCTCTTGGGCGGAGCGGGAGATAGTGTCAGACTCTTACTGACTAAAAAACCCATCCCGTTCCTTCAAGCCTTCATACCGGGGCTCGAGCGCCCTTTCGGCCGGACAGCGAGCTACCCATTGCTCACTGTCCGCAAGCCCGCGCCTACGGTGACTGGAAATCGGGATCGGAATCTCGGCGGCGGCGGCGAGAGCGCCGTTGCCTGATGCGGTCGGCCTCCTCCTTAGCGAGCATTACTGCTTCGCAGAAGTCGGCGACCGCCTGCCACTCCTCCTCGCTCTGGACCATGGCCTCGACCAAGGTCCGGCGCGAGAGGTCTCCGCCGCCGATCACCCCCACGAGGGCACGGCGATGCTCCGTCCAAGCAGGGCACACCGCTATTGTGTGCTCCACCGTGTCCTCCGGGCGTTCCGCACAGATCCATCTTCAGGTACCCACTGTAGAGACATCGCCTAGCGGTCAATGTGCATGCGGCTGATGTGACTCGCCTAATCCCATTTCAGCCTGGAAACCTATCAAAAAAAAAACGTGGCCAGAAGAATGAGCACCACTGCCTCTAACCTTTTCAAAGCGTGTCGAAATATTTCAATTTAGTATCATCGCTGTTTTTTAAGAAACTTCCTTTCTGTTTTTTTTTTATTGTTGATAGGTTCGCGCTTGACCGCCATCTCACGTGATGGAAAGCGACTTTACTACTATTTCTAAGAAACTGAATCAAGAAAATGGATAAGTTAAGTAGGTTTTCACGAAATGATAAAAGCCAAAAATAAATGTTAACATTATTTACTTTCATTGATTTATAAATAGAAAACTGGGTGACATTTAATGTGATGGATTCGAGACACAAGTGTTTCTAGAGTGTTTTGACACAATTATATTTATAGAGACTAATAGAAGTACTAGCTTAAAAATAGACTGCAAAATAAGGCTGTGTTTATGATTGATAATGATAGCCTGTTTGAGTAAGAAAAATGGATCGTTTGAAAAACAATGAGTTTACAAAATGGTGTCTTAAAAACAGCAGTTTTAAGATTACTGAATACTTTGCTGAGATTAGAATTTTGACCTTTATACAAAAAAAAAATTGCTTATGCGATTCATGGTACCATGGCTACAGGAGTAAGGCAAACGGCATTGTTACCAGGGTTGCAGAAATGTTGCCAATGCTGCGAGATACTTGCAAGAACTAAAGGATTATAGGTCAGGCTGCGGAATTGTTGCCAGGGCTGCAAGATTGTTGCCAGGTCAAAGTCAAAGTCAAAATCACGGTCAAAGTTCAAGTCAAAGTCAAAGTCAAAGTCAAAGTCAAAGTCAAAATCAAAGTCAAAGTCAAAGTCAAAGTCAAAGTCAAAATATTTTATTTTCATTTGGCTGCAGGATTTTTGCCAGGGCTGCAGGATTGTTGCTAGGGCTTCATGATTGTTGCCAGGGCCATTGTGAAATGTGATGATTTTTTCCAATATAGGATTCGACAATTTATGACAATCTAGAATTTAAACATGCTTACTTATGCATCATTAAATAGCAGCCACTCTACCTGTGAGTCGACACTATATACCAAATATAATTCTTAGTTGTACTTTGTTTTTTTTTTCATATTAGTTTCATGCATGATAATGCTTGGTTTCAAGACCGTAAAAATTGTTTATGAATAAATGAAATTAAAATAAATCGTTATGCAAATTTAGAAATGGATTTGAATTTGATTGAAAAATGAACTAATTGTTTTTTAAGTTAGATGAATTTAGGACGGCTGTCGAGCTGATAGTATTAAATTTTATAACAAAATACAAAACAGTTGTATTCTAGGAATAAACTCTACATTCTATCAAAGAAACGAATTAAATCATCCGATCCATAGTGAATATCACTATTAACACATATATGTAAAGTTACCTCCATCTTATTAATACTTGTCTTCGAGAATATGTAGGTAACATAAAACAAAAAAAAACAATAGAAAACTCATTCCTCTTACTTGTCACTTCAATAAAAAACAAACTACCTTTGGAGAAAATGGATATTGGTCTGGAAATACCGCTAGTCCTTTACTCTCTGAGGAACCATGAACGTGAACCTAGTAAGCTAGTAATATTTATATATTATTCTTCGGTATACATATATAAAAACTATTGACTGACTGATCTATCTGCACATAGTTCAAACCTTTTAATGGACGCTGAAATCTTTAGACTCGTATATAATAAATTTGTAAAAGTTTTTAGTTGTGTCGAGTTTAGTTATCTCGTAAAATATACGAAATCGATGTATAAAACTTTTATACATTAAAATGGTGTGTAACTTGATATATTACTTAGGCATTGTTTCATCGATATCAGTTGGTTATACCGAAAGATAAGTTCGAAGTTCGCAGGGTTAGCTAGTTGTAAAATAAATACACTTTAAACTATTATAGCAACACTTTTACAGAAACTTAAATCTATGGGTAAAGTGGACGGGAAAAGGACTCAGCCCAATACGTTGGTCCGCCCAGATCCACACTGCCCTTGACTCCACGATGTACAATGCCCTTCACACCGCCAGAGCCAGGAACAGATGGAATATCATAAGGGATAGAGTGATGAAACAGGGGGGTCACGACCCTCAGCATTGAGGAATACGACGCCAGGAGGAGGGAAATCTATGGGTACAATGGCGTCTCACCGCTGCCAGCGACATCTACCAGATAACCTTAGCATAGACTATAAAAACTTAAACTGACAGAAATTAACGTACTTGTTATTGCTATAACGTACACTGTTATTGCTAAGAAAGAATTTGCCAAAATTCACAAAGGAGATGAACTTAAGTGACAGTGGGCAGGGTGCTTTGATGAACGACAGGTACTGAAGTGACGACCTTATAGGTAGGTTTCAGTAGACGCATCCTTGGTAGGCCTCCCTCATAGACACAGCCTTGGTGAACCGATGACCTGTAGCCCGATTTACGTAATCAAAACCGTAACTATATCGTAGCGATTTAGTCGTTTAGATCATTTCCTTGTTCACATCCAACAATCGAGTTTGAACGACACCGATTTTAAAGTCATTTAGTCAAAGAGTCGATTTAAATAATTGTGTTTCATTATCCTGGCAGAATACTTATTAATGTAACTGGAAATAAGTCGTCGATAGATCGTTTAGTTTCGAGCCAATTGAGTTGTCGTTCTATCCAATCCCGATTAAGGAACACGTGAATACCGCTTTTGGATAGGACTTCGATCGAACGACTATAAAACTTCAACGATATTTGGCTTATTTGATTTTACGTGAATCAGGCTACTGGTGAGTGTATGTCCAAAACTGGACTTCTTTCAGCTGAAATGATAAAGGAAATAAAACGATTGTCCAAAGTTTATATGAAAAACCTAATTTCACGCAGGCAAAGCTGATGCTAGAAGCTAGTTAAGTTATAAATCCCTAAAGGTAAATAAAACGCGGTATTTGTTGTTCAGCATATGTATTTTGTTTTTGTATTTTCGCGTGGGGGGGGTGAGAAGTCAAAGGCCTCCTACGCTTTGCTGCTAAGCCAAGCGGGTGGAAGCAAAACGCTTTTAAGCGCTAATAACTACGTTATATTGCGTTCAGTTATCCGTTTGCCTTGCTTAATGGCGGTATTACCTTACAATCGCTCATTATGATGCTCTGTTGACGGTATAGATTACCTTAAACGCCTTCTATCAGTAAGGACAAATACGAGATAGTTTAGAGCGATATCCTGGGGTAGGTATGCAATTTTAGATTTTAATTATTTTGTTATACTCGTATTATATTTATGGAAAGAAAAGTCCATAACGCACAATCTTGTATCATGTAAAGTTTAAAC
Source organism: Mythimna albipuncta (assembly GCA_929112965.1). NCBI lineage: Eukaryota > Metazoa > Arthropoda > Insecta > Lepidoptera > Noctuidae > Mythimna > Mythimna albipuncta. The sequence goes on from OV815969.1 coordinate 20,498,858, forward strand.
CTTTCAATCGTGGAAATTACAGACACAATAGAAAGACAATAGATGCGCGAACGCCGGCGTTCGCTTGGGTTTAATGAATATTTGTATCTACAATGTTGAATGCGTACATTCGAGTCAGTTTGATGTGATGACCTCGCGACGGTGCGTGAAATCATGGCAAAAAAAAATATTGATAAACAAGAATAATAAGTTTAAAATAACTGTCAATATTTTAATAAAACACACATTTAAATTACATGATTTTTTTATGCGTCCTGAAAAGTTATGTCGCAATTAATACTGTACTATAAGTCATCGATATGACGTGTCCTGTAAAATCTAGATGGGCAGCTGCAAGAGAATATCTACCGGCATGATTTAAAATTAAGTTTTTCCTCTATTAGCTGTAAAAAGAAGAAAAAAAAAACGCTAGTAAATTATTTTCAATTTTTTCAAGCAATTTCCTAATTAGAAGTTCAAACTTTTTATACCTAAAGAGTCATACCAAAGTACTAGCAAGCTAGAAAAAAAGCGGTAACTTCCCATCCTCATCCATTTTGTTTCTGATTAAATTATTTATGAGCTCCAAAATATCGGCTTTCGCGGCGATTCCCTGGAGCACGGTTGTTTTGCAACAAATATATGTACGTATAGACGGAAAATTCCTTACTTCGAAACACGAAGCAGTAAATGTTTTATCATAAATGAATATCTTGCTATTTCGTATTTCTAATATATTTTTCTGGAACGATTCGGGGAAGTTTTTTGTTCGGCACTTGGTAAAATTGGCCTTGCCATTTGCTTCCACCGTAAGCGTCTGTAGGTGTCAAAATAATGAGTAAAATCATTTTCATTTCTTTGATATTAGGAAGGAAACAAAGAGGTCGAAAAATTCAAAAATAGGGTTGTTTTTTTTTAAATCATCTGATGGTGCATGAATTATTTATATATACGACGAATAGTTTACACCAAATATTTGTTCAATGAAAAGCATTTTTATTTATAATAAGGTTTTCTACCGTGGTATAGGTAAAACTTATACCTACTCAATTCTTACTAGGATTATTCCAAAGGCCAATTATTGAAGGTACTCGTACATAGGTGTGGTGTTGGTCAATAAGGGCTATATTATTTCACTGGGACACCATGGGGGCGCGACCAGTTGCGCCCGCCTGTGAAATATAGCCCATATCTACCAAACTAGACACCAGAGTCGCCACACGTCCGAGCGTCTGTCGCGCCACCAAATTGGTTGCGCAACCAAACGGACACCACGTGAACAACTCTCTTTAAAACTCTGTACATTTTTTCGGCGACTGGTCGCGCCGCCATGGTGTTTCGGTGAAATATTAGCATGAACGTCTGACACGCCCAGCTCTATACTAGAGCGAAAAAAGTAATTAAATAATTTCACATCTTAAAAAAAAACCTAGCTCTTTTTATCTACTTACATCTTACCTTAGCGTCAGCAAAACCATTTAAAAATCCAATACCCTTTTAGCGCTCATCGTATGCGCGTCTTATGCGATCAAACGACTTTCCACTTGATCTACTGTCGTATGTCTTAGAATGCAACGCTTATGCAACCGTCAAATGCGATTTTATCTACATTAAACTTAAAACCAAGAACGCGAACACTTTAAAGTTGAAGAGAGATATTAAAAGTTCTCTCAGAGAAGCTGCGAAGTTTTGCAAAGCTGCGTATCTATTGAATTTTTAAGGAGCGGAATAAAATAATGAACCATTACCATTTTGCTGTGAAGAGAACGGCTTATGGAAAAGTAATTGTGTCACGAAAGGTCTAGGAATGGTGGGAAATATTTAGGTCGTGGTGCATTTGTAATTTGAAAATTTATTCCTATTGTCTTGCCAGACGTTGTTAAAACAAGTTCCAACTTAAATCAATGTTTAGCATAACCTTTCAGCAGTCTGAATGAAACAAGTTCTTGCTGACAGTTTTAATTTATTTCAATGTTGGAAGCTTGCATTGTAAGTACAGAATGTAAAATAAATGCGATTCGAAAACCACGCCACAGAATAGTACATTTTGAATAATTGTTATAAAAATAATTAATTAAATAATAATTATTGAAACATATTATAAATATTATGACGTAATTATTTTAAAATTTATTTAGTTTGGCTCTTAATTTGTTATAATCACCAGTACCATTTGACTTTTAGTATTTTTATTAATAATTTTTATTGTCTATTTAGATTGACTTTTATCAATGTATTGTTATTTTAAAGACATGGCCATAATACCATGTGATTATACATTTGCATGCAAACATAAGCTGAATATGGTGAAACTGTACCTGTGCAAACATTTTTGTAAACCCATATTATGCAAATAAAATGATTGAATGATTGATTGAAGTGCAGAAAGTTTGTCATTGCTACCGAGGTGGAATTCACTCGAGCCGTAGGCAAACGTGTAATCGAGACGAGGGCCACAGGGACAAATTTGAACGTGTTTCAAACAATATTTTTCAATACACGTACGGCGAAATGAACAAACGGGGGTTGACGGGCGACTCGTGAGGGTCGACGCGCGCCCAGCCTGATACGATACAAGTAATAACATTGTGGCGGGGTAGCACGCGCACTTATCTGCACTGGTGCGGAAAACAATCTATTGCGTGCCTAAAATTGGTAGGATAAGAGTGGGTTTCCGAGTAAGTGTATTGAAAACTTATTTCTGAAAATGCCCATGATTTTTTAAAACTACCAAAAAAAGGTTAAGAGAAGAGAGAGGAATAGGGGAGGTATATAATAAATGGAGCAGAATTTACTTAGGGTGAGTTGCACCATTTAACTATAACGATAACAAAGCCGTTAACAGTTGTTAAATCGTCAAATTGACCAATAGGCGGCCGTTTCACGGCTTGTTAAGGTTTGGTTATCGTTATAGTTAAATTGTGCAATTCACCCTCAACCAATTTTCATATTACCCATATGTTAAAAAGAGTGGCCATGGAGTTTCTTGCATATTCTTCGCCATAGAGATCTACGTTTTGGAACATGCAATTTAATTTAGCTTTTTTTTGACTGATCGTCATTTTGACTATTCAAAAGTTCCTTTAAATAGGCTAATTGAAATAAATGCTTCTGATTTCTACTTCTGTGAGATCCCTTAGTGAACATGTTGCACCAACTAAGAAAACCATAAAATATAATACAAATAATAATATAAATATTCCTCTTAAACTGATATAATGCCTCATGAAATTAAGCCTGCTTTTGTACTCTTTTGTGCATGAAGAATGAAATAAATAAATAACGATCTATTATGATTTATTGATTGATTGACTGGCCTGTTGGTCTAGTGGTTAGTGACCCTGACTGCTATGCCGGAGGTCATGGGTTCGATTCCCACCCAGGACAAATGTTTGTGTGATGAGCATAATCATTTGTTCTGTGTCTGGGTGTAATTTATCTATAATATGTATGTATTTAGAAATATATAAGTATGATTATCAGTTGTCTAGTACCTATAACACAAGCTCTGCTTAGCTTGGGACTAGACGGCGTTGTGTGATAGTTGTGGAATATTATATTATATAATTACGATCCCACCAGATGGAAAGCTAAGCAGTGATGCAATCGTTGATAATGAGGCGCGCTAGTTTATTAAGAGCCTATTCACTCTAGCCTTGAAGGATCTCCAACAGGCATGACCTTTAGCCCATTTCGTAATGTTGTTAAAACAAGACAGACAGACAAACAAACAGCTAATGAAATAATATTAATTTAAAGGAAATTGTATATAGTTTGAGGAGAAACCATTTGTATGTAACGTCAGTAACAAATTAACTCCGCAACATTGTAGATATTGACGTAAAATTATTGGTACTAAATATTATTATTATTGCGATTCCAATTAAGATTGGAAGAGGGTTCCGTATAATTAACCAGATCTGAAACACGTGGAAGCTACCTGAATGTAAATGTAAATTGGGGTCTCTGAATGGTATAAAATAATAATATTTATTGTATTACTGTTTTGGATACCATCGACAATATCTTTTTATTTATTTTAATGATTATCTCTTTATTTATAGGGTTCCGTAACCCAAAAAGAAAAACAGAACCTTAATAGGATCAAGGTTGTCCGTTTGTCTGTCAGTACCCTTTATCTCGGTAATGCGAGGACTCGTGAAGGTATTGAGTTGAAATTAAAACCAAATACTCAAGTGAAAAAATCAACCTTCTGAGTTAACGCAAAAAAAAGATACGGCCGTTTATATCGCAAAAAAACGTTTATTTCGTCACTCTCAAGGAAATTCCCAATTGAATTTAGAATACTATAATCTGGTATGAAACAAGGTCTCATAGCACAAGTATAGATAAAATATGAAAATTAAAAAAAAAATCTTTTTTGGTATTCGAAAAAAAAATTCGTTACTCAATTCGGGAATCGAACTGTTTTCATACATGCAAATCAATTCATTTTATTGATTTCATTCACTATATAAAAAATAGGTATTTGACATACTCTGGCACGCGCTCTTGAGTTTGAATGCCATGCTACTGCCTCAGAAAGGAGCTGCCCAGCTTTTGGCTAAGCACGTTCAAGTTGGTGTTTACGCTCCCTGTTGTACGTAACATCAGCGAGGCGATCCAATGAGCCAAATAAAAAAAAACCGGCCAAGTGCGAGTCGGACTCGCCCATGAAGGGTTCCGTAGCAGCAAGTAACATAATATAAAAGTTCTTGTAATTGTTATAACTTTGATCGATGTTTTAATAAAAGTGTATTTTTTTTCGATTTATGACGCATTAAAAAAAAACTACTTACTAGATTTCGTTCAAACCAATTTTCGTTGGTAGTTTTTATAGTAATGTACATCATATATTTTTTTTAGGTTTATCATTCTCTTATCTTAGAAGTTAGAGGGGGGGGGACACACATTTTACCACTTTGGAAGTGTCTCTTGCTCAAACTATTCAGTTTAGAAAAAAATGATATTAGAAACCTCAGTATCATTTTTGAAGACCTATCCATTGATACCCCACACGCATAGGTTTGATGAAAAAAAAATTTTTGAGTTTCAGTTCTATGTATGGGGACCCCCAAAATTTATTGCTTTTTTTCTATTTTTGTGTGAAAATCTTAATGCGGTTCACAGAATACATCTACTTAGAAAGTTTCAACAGTATAGCACTTATAGTTTCGGAAAAAAGTGGCTGTGACATACGGACGGACAGACAGACAGACAGACAGACAGACAGACAGACAGACAGACAGACAGACAGACAGACAGACAGACATGACGAATCTATAAGGGTTCCGTTTTTTGCCATTTGGCTACGGAACCCTAAAAAAGACGTGTGGCACTCGAGGACTGCCGCGGTAAAGCTATTGCATAGCTTTTTATATCAACTTATGCAATTATAATTATTTATTTATTTTATTTATGCAGTATTCTTTTCCCTTTGTTTTTTTTTCTTTGAAATTAATTGAGGTTACACTTTTTGAGCGTGGTGACCGATAAGAAAACAAATGAGTGGGGGGTGTTAGGTTATTTTCGTTACGGAATTTCTGGATTCGGTCTCCACGCTCAAGGCCCGCGATAGAAGCTATGCAATAGCTTAAAAAAACGCCAAAATATTTATTTATTTAATTTTCATGCAACACAAAGTACATAGGTGGACCATAACAACCACAACACCAAACATACTAACCAAACAAATTCGTATCAGGTGGCGGTCAAGCAGGCAATACGAATAGGAAAGTCCAACAATGTTTCAGCAATACCTAATCAGAGCCATAAATTAGCAAAGTGCATTTACCCCCACAATGTAGCCAGTTACCTCGTATCGTTCACACGATACAGAGATAAACAGCCGTCGGTAGATCCATCCGTAATTTGCTACGAGGCGTATTTGCTACGTAGCGTATGTGCTACGAGGCGTATTTGCTACGAAGCGTTTTGCTACGGAGCGTTTATGCTATCATGCATATAAACCACGTAGATCTAATTAAATTGTAACTTTACACCTGTCTTGTTTGATGATCACCTACATTTGAGCGATAACTGAGTGTTGAATGTGGATGCTATTTGAAAAGATTCTTTGACTGAGTGAAAGAATTATTTCATTGCATATTACTTACAGACCATGTGTGTTTCTATAGGTTCTATCTTCATAAACAATTTTTATCACAATATTACTACTAGCTTTTGCCCGCGCGGCTTCGCGACCGCTCTTCTCAGCTCCACCGTACTATACCCTACTCTACCCTACTATACCCTACTCTACCCTACTCTACCCCACCTTATCCTACTCTACCCTACTTTACCCTACTCTACCCTACTCTACCCTACTCTACCCTACTCTACCCTACTCTACCCTACTATTACTCTACCCTACTCTACCCTACTCTACCCTACTCTACCCTACTCTACCCTACTCTACCCTACTCTACCCTACTCTACCCTACCAAACTTCACCTAATCCATCTACTAAGTAGTACGAACAAAGCCTAAACATTTAGTTTGGATAGGTGAGCCCGTTATCGTTATCTGCAAGTTCGTTACTTCTTCTCGCTGAAACTGCTGAAAGATTTTGGAATATAGGTCACAGCCTATGTTCTGAAATAGTCATAGTTGTAGTAGTTTAGTGGGAATTCTTATAGTTCATTTACAAATTACAACTCACTAAAAATACGTTACATTACGGATCAATGACCTGGTGAAGGTTGCGGGGATGCGATGGATGCAAAACCCTAACTTAATATTATAAATGTGAAAGTGTGGATGTTTGGATGTTTGTCACTTAATCACGCAAAAACGGCTGAACAGATTTGGATGAAATTTGGCATGCATATAGCTTTTGACATGGAAAAGAACATAAGCTACTATTTATCTCATCTTATTCCTACGGGAAAACACGTTTAGAGTGCGATAACCGACAAAGTCGCGGGCGGATAGCTAGTAAATAATAATAAAAACCCTACACTAATTACAACTAACTAAAATCAAACTAAAATAATTATGGTGACCATTTTTTTTATCCACATTGCTGTCGACTGTTAATGTGCCCAAAAGACAGGTGGAACAGAAACAAAACGTTTTTATTTTACAACATTAGCCATTACACATACGATAGCATTCGTTGTCAATGTTCTAGATTTACAATTCAAGATAAAATCATCACATACTATAAATAATGCTTTATGTTTCAAATAAATAACAAAGCAGCACAATACAATTTTATCTCAAGGCAATAAAACACAAAAGTTGACCAAACTCGAGAAACAACGCCATTCCAACATTCACATCACACGACTGACCCATTTACAACTTCAATGCAAATAGAAATCATACACAGAGTTTCAAGACTTCAATAACAAACTACATAACTGAATCAGCCAGTACATTAGGCGAGAGAACTGGCGAAAGCCGAAAGCCGAAAACCGAAAACTTCAAAAGTTATGCCCATAAAATACTAGGCGAACAATATCCGAATAATTTACGATCTAGTTACTACAACCGCGTAATATCCGCGGCCGAAAGCGGATCCAATAAAAGTGAGTGGCGGACAAACATGGCCGGACGTGGAACACGGTCGGATCACGGAAACCAACACTAGTGTTACGTCATGAGCTTATCACTGCACTGCGAAGTGTCCGGGTTTACACTGATTTGAGGTAGATTGCAGAGTATTGTTGAGCATTGTAAAGAAATGGCATATTGTTATTATTGTAAAAGAGGTAAAAATCTTTTACCCTTCAAATATTTTTGCTGGTCTATTCATCATCATCATCATTTCGGGCAAAGGACGTCCACTGTTGGACATAGACCTCGCCCAAGTGTCGCCCAGTTCCCAGCCGGGTCGAAGCCTACTGGGGCCAGGGTTATCCGAAAGGGAGCTCGAGCCCCAGTATGAAGGCTGGAAGGAACGGGGTGGGTCTTTTAGTCAGTAAGAAACTGACACTATCTTCCGCTCCGCCCAAGAGCGGGGGTTATCATTGGGTGACTTTTTCCCACCATAAAAAAAGTGTCGTCACAAAGAACGGTCCTATGTATCGAGCATCCATCGCATTCCCGCGACTCACACGAGGTACCTAATCAGCCTACGCTGCATTTTCCAGTGCGCGGACGCCTCTCTAGTACCTTTTAGGCCACATCGACCATCATCATCTCCGAGCAAAGTGCTCTGCTGACTGCCACTTATGTTTGGCCATTCTTTAGGCTATGTCGGCGAACTTGGTTCTGCTGCAGATATCTTCATTCCTGGTCATATTTTCTATTATTTTGAGGGTTTGTGTAGGTAAGTTCTAGTTAGAGTAATTTAAAAAGTAGGTATTTTATATTCACTGATGTATGTGCAAAAAGTTGTACTTTTTTTTAATTCTGTGATCTTTCAACGTAGTCCATCAGTGACTTGAGCAGCAGTATCGGACCCGGTGCATAGCTCTATGTCAAAGACAGAAACCTTCTCACAATTTGAACCATATCGAGAAGTATTCTGTTTAAGATTCGATCGTGTATGGAGTATTGCTTTCATCTTTGGGACGGTTCTGACCGATACCAGCTTAATGCCTTTTAGGCAATTGAGAGGCGAGCCAGAAGGATAATTGGCAATGATGCTCTCGTTGAATCGAGACTTCAAAGTCTTGAGCATCGACGCCGAGTTGCTAGTCTGTCGGTTTTCTACCGGTTGCATTTCGGGGAGTGTGCGTCGGAATTGCATAACATAATTTCGCCTAGGCCGTTCTATCATCGAACCACCCGACGCACGGCGATGCGCCACTGGTACATGGTGGACATCTCACTTATATGCACAAAACGTTTTGGGGACAAATTCATTGTGCATACAGCTAGGGAGTGGAATTCCTTGTCGAAGTTTGTGTTCCCTGATGGCTACACCCCGGGAATCTTTAAGTCAAGAGTGAGTGATAAGCGCGTTCCATCGCCGCTTTCCATCAGATGAGATAGCTGCCAAGCGCGAACCTAGCAAAAATAAAAAAAAAGAACTTTGATCCAACCGCCTAATAACAGCTTCGACATGTGGTCGGCGCGGCTTTTGGCTAACATACCTATGGCGGTAATATTTTTATTATTTTAAAGAAAAGTACACACTAAGAATTCCTCGACCTGTATCTTGGGGGTATCCACCAACGTGTAAATTAAACCACACAAGACATTCAGACCCGGAAAAAATATGTGTAGGTGTTACTAATATTCATTCTGTGAAGAAATCGAATCCGTGTCGCAACCATCGCGCAGTCACTTCGCCAACCGTGCCGTTAATAATAATAATATCTTATTTTGTAAACAGACAACACAGATCTATGAGGTTACTAACAAATATTCTTTTATCCTATGTTATTACTTAATTATAAATTGCGTCAATGTGCGGTCCACCAATGGGCTCATAAGCGGGCTATCTTGCTTTCCGGCCACAACACGTAAAATGCTATTGGGGCTGCCACGGAGTCTGTTCAGTAGTGAGGCCGCTTTCTTTCTAAGCACAGCGTCAAAACTTTTAGTGCGTGCCTCGACAGACATTGTAAAAACAACCACTTTTTTAAAAGAGTAACCATGGAGTTTCTTGCCGGTTCCTCTCCATAGGAAACGACCAATTTGGAACCGCGCACTAACTTCTGACGTTTTATAAGTGCCCATGTAGGCCTATGTGAAATAAAATATTTTTGATTTGATTTGACGCACTACAGAACCGACGCAGATGAAACAGCGCCCTTAATGCATTGTTGTATTGGATAAAAGTCTCGCACGTGTATATAAAGGACTCACAGCCCATCTTCAGTAATCCATATATATGAGCCACTTAAAACCTCTCCAAGATCTTAAACACTAACATTTCCAGTCCAAAAACTTTGAAGATAAAAGAAAAACCATCTACATGCTAACATAACCTAGTTTCAAACACAGACAGTATCCACTTTCCTTATCTACAAACCCAACTTTACAATTAAAATAAACCTTTGCTGAAGTAAGATATCTAACGCAATCACGGTACAATATAGATAGGTACAGAAGACAATCTACATACAAAACGCGCTCGAGCAACGCACACATAGACACCGCTCACGGACACGATATCTCGGTTCAATTCAGATCATTGCGACCGCGTTGGCATCCGCTTGAGACACGCGTCTGTGAACTTTTTTGTGAAATAATGTATCAAAAATATGTTGTAACTGTTTAATGGACAGTTTTTTAAATTGAAAATTAATTGCTTGGGACCAGGGTTATCCGAAAGGACGCTCGAGCCCCGGTATGAAGGCTTGAAGGAACGGGATGGGTTTTTTAGTCAGTAAGAGTCTGACACTATCTCCCGCTCCGCCCAAGAGCGGGGGTTGTCATAAGATGATTTATCCCATCGAAAAAAAAAAAAACATTAATTGCTGAATTATCGTTTTTTATGCTACCAATTTTATGAGGTAATTAAGTATTTGTTTTTACTTTGACAGTTTGTTTTTACGCAACGCAAAACAGTTAGGTAGGTAGATAAGTAGTTACATGACTTTGTGGCCATGTAATATTTTTACAATTTATAGGTAAGTAGGTACTAGCTGAGCCCGCGACTTCGATCGCGAGGAATTTAAACTTATTTTTTCTAAAACAAAAGTAGCCTATGGTACTCCTTATTACATCAGCTACCTGCCAAAAAAATCCAGTCAGAATCGGTCCAGCCATTTCATCGATTAGCCCTGACAAACAGACAGACAGACAAAAATTGTAAAAACCGTCGTTTTGATGTATGTACCGTATGTATATTCATATGCATGTAGTAAAAAGCAGTTATTTCAATATTACAAACAGACACTCCAATTTTATTTATATGTATAGATTTATCGCCACACCCGAGCGCGTTCGGATAGAGCAGCGCCGATCCTAGCGCGAAAGCGTAGGTATGAAAAGTGAAGTAAGTACATACATGAGATTCAAATCAAATCAAAGCATTTATTTCAAATAGACCATTTACAGGCACTTTTGAATAGTCAAATGTCGGTCAGTCCAAGAAAAGTGAAGCTAAATTGCACGTTCCAAAGAGTAGGTCTCTATGGAGAAGAACGTGCAAGAAACTCCATGGACACTCTTTTAAATCATATTATGTGTTACATATAATGCTTGGTTACATATTACTTGTTGCTTCTATCATGTGAGCACAATGTCGATAATGAAATAAAAATGTAAAATAATTAAAAAATAGAAACTGAATTAAGCTATTGACTTCTGTACCTATCTATTTTGTGGCCACGGGTGTAATCTCAATCAGAGAGTTCACTTGAATATGATATGAATGGCGTGGAGACTAGATACATTATTCATTGTGGTGCGATTGTGAGCGTTTGTGATTGTGGAAGCACAAACGTTCACGATGTGAGGTGTACAATCGCATTGTGAAGGTATTATTACCACATAATATTAACCGTACTAACACTATATGTATAGATTTTATAACATAAATATTGTTAATAATCGCGACAACTGTTTTTTAGAGCACGCTGTCCGGCCGTACAGTAACTGTCCGGACCAAGCCCAAGTCGTCGACGGCGCGCACTGTTCCCGTTCGCCTCAAGGAGTTATCAGCAACAGCAGGGACCAAGCCGGGTCGAAGCCTACTAGGTTATCCGAAAGGGATCTCGAACCCCGAAGGCTAGAAGGAACGGGGTGGGCTTTTAGTCAGTAAGAGTCTAACACTATCCCCCGCTCCGCCCAAGAGCGGGGTTGTCATTGGATGATTTTTCCTACCACAAAAAAGGTAAATATATTTTTTTTTAACAAAACCTAAGGGTGGAGTCTTGGTGTCCTGAAATACAGGCCCCAGGCCTAGTTTAGGCATCAGTCTCCCACAATATGCTTATTGTACCTATTATTACATTAGTGGAGATGTAATTTGTGCATGTGTATTAAAATGAATAAAGAAATAATCATTTATGTGTTGCGCCACCTCGGGGTCACCTGTTTGGAGGTATGCGGAATAGGGTGTAAAGTCCTGCAAACCTTCTTTGGAAAGGTAGGATTCTCAAACCAGACGGGTGTTATGTCTGATCCAGGCAACAGCCCCATAGCTGATTTCGGGCTGTTGTATATGTTTATTTATTTATTTAAGGTTCACCAACAGTTGTTACTGTTATATATAGATAGGAATCTATAAGTAATCGTGTCTTAAATCTAACTACACAACCTATTACAAGCAAACACCACATTCAAATTACTCCTTTTATTCAAAATTAAATTTTAAATATTTTTTTAATTATTGATGTAACAATTACTCCAACTTGACTCACTTGTATTTCAATTCTAGGTAACTACATAACTGATACATCAAAAACTACTGTTGATGTTCAAGTCAGTAGGATGTTATTGGGCATTCTACCCCACCTGGAAGCGACTTCGCTTCGCTTCGCTTCGCTTGCACAATAACATTTTTGTGAATGATATGTTAAAAACACTGGTTCAGCGCCTATTCCACTTTCAAAATCTAATTTATAAAATACTCACTATCTTTTATTGAAGGACGACCATGGTGAGCAAACAAGCAATCGTTTAGTTGAATGATATCTTAAAACACTGGTTCAGCGCCTATTCCACTTTCAAAATCTAATTTATAAAATGCTCACTATCTTTTATTGAAGGACGTCCAAGGTGAGCAAACAAGCAATCGTTTAGTTGTTCGGGTTAGCGACCATGACTTATAAATGTCGATGTAGTACATTATTTGAATCATTATCAATATAACCCTTCTAAGCAGTCGTCATGAAATTTGTAAAACAACCGCAATCATTACATGTAAAAAAACTTTGTGTGAATTCTCAGGAGACTGGTTTTCGCCATGGAGAATTATTGCCTAGCTCGATACGATGCATCTTTTGCGGACCGTCAAATTGTGGAAAAACTAATTTATTAATTGGTCTTCTTATACATGAGAATGGTTTAAGATTTCAAAATGTGTATGTTTATTCGAAAACCTTGCAACAACCAAAATACGTTTTTTTGGAAAAAGTGTTACAACAAGTACCAGGCATTTCATTTCAGAAATATTGTGAAAATGAGCAAGTACTGAGTGTTCAGGACGCAAAATCGAATTCTGTAATTGTATTTGATGATGTTGCTTGTGAAAATCAAAATAACATGCGGGATTATTTTGCTATGGGTAGACACAAGTTCATCGATTGTTTTTATCTAAATCAAACTTACAGCAAAATCCCTAAGCAGTTAGTACGAGATAACGCTAACCTAATCGTTCTTTTTAAACAAGATGAAAGAAATATGAGACATGTTTATGAAGAACACGTCAACACTGACATGACATGGGATGAATTTCGTGAAATGTGTGCAAAAATATGGAGTATTCCTTTCAGTTATGTTGTAATTAATAAAAATTGTTCCAAAAACAAAGGATGTTACAGAAGTAAGTTTGATACGTTTGTAGTCTTTGACTAAGAACATATATATAAGACTGTTACCTGCCTGAAATTATTATTTGCCTTGCGACGCTGATTCAATTACGACAAACTTTACCAATATGGAAAAATCATTAAAACGACAAATTGTTGACGCAGCAGAAGCTGTAAAGGTAAAAGTACGTAAAATGAGAGATGCTGAGATTACTAATAAACAAGCACTGGAGTCAGTTTTCAAACCCGTAACAGAGCCTCTCAACTTAATTGCTAATGCTAATAAGCAAACTCCTCTCCTGCAAGCTAATGATGATTTTGCTGATGTTCCGTTTATTAACAAAACTTTGCAGAAAGAAAGAACTGATAGTACAGGAAGTAATGATAATAACGGTGATGAGGTCGATAAATATGAATCCGATGTCAACAGCGACTCTTCCTATGAATCAGTAGTTGAAAGTAATCAAGATTGTGATACGTCATCTTGGTCAGTATCTTCGGAAGCGTTAGTAGATATTCCATTTGGGGTTAGAGCAGAACGTGGAAAACTGATGTTAGGTTCTGCTTGCATAACGGTCAACGATCAGTTCATCACTGTAGCTGGACGTAAATATCGTAATACGCCTGGTTTAAAACAGTTGCTGCTCAAGAAAGATGTAAACTTAAACTTGGTTACAGATAGTGATATGCAAAATTATAAGTCAATGTTACTTGATACAAATGCACATCGTCGAGACTATGAACCAAGTAAGCCAATAAAAAGTAATAAAGGACAAAAATATTTGCAAGTTATTAAACCTCTTTTTAAACTGAAGAATGCAGTTCACGGAAAGGGTTACTAAAAAGGTGGAGAAAAAACGTAGATTTAGTATACTGGGACGATCCTAATGAATTAGTAGAAAGGTTGAAATTGTTGATTGCATCTAGAGATGCTGGCAACACAGGATTAGATAATGAAATTATATCTATCATTGAAGAATTGCGTGAAAGTAAAGTTATAAATAAATAAATATTTTAAAACTTGTTTATTTTACTATCAGCCTCTCGATACAATACACCTGAAACATGAATGTAGACAAATTTGGTCACTACATCCATAAAAGAATGCGTTTGTCAGAGTTATTCGAGTTTAATGACAATGCATTGCTAAAATCAAAAAACGGAGATTTCGATTTAAAAACATCAAGACTGAGAGGAGTTAGAACTCCAGTAGAAGCAGATGATGCTGTGAACAAGGATTATGTAGATCGATTGAATGCTGTCACATTAAGAGAAGTAAATAATTTGATTGGTAAATTGCGTTCTCAAATCATAAAAGATGCAAAGGGTACAGTTCAAGCTACTTTAAAAGCAAATATACCTGAGGTTTTAACTCATTTGCAAGATAAGATTCATACTAAAGCAGAGGTAGACACATTACTTCAAAAAACTCCATAATGGTAAAACAGCAAATTGTAAATGAAATCCACAAAGCGGCACGAAGAAACTTTCCACGACGTTCTGTTATTCTGAAAGGAATCCACGATTTATGGCAAGCAGACTTGATGGATATGCAAAACCTGAAAAAGTACAATAAAGACTATAAATTCATCTTAGTTGTAATTGACTGCTTCTCAAAATATGCCTGGGCTGAACCGTTAAAGTCAAAAAATAAATTTGATGTTACTCGTGCTTTCGAACATATACTGCTTAGTAGTCGTAATAATCCTATAAACTTACAAACTGATAAAGGGACTGAATTTTATAACATCACGTTTCAAAAGCTTATGAAAAAGCATAACATTAACCATTATTCCTCGTTCTCTACTAAAAAAGCATCAATTGTAGAGAGACTAATTAGAACTTTAAAAAATAAATTGTATAAATATTTTAGTCTCAATGGAAACTATAAGTGGTTAGGTCAACCATTGGTAGCTACAATGCAGAGATATAACAACACAAAACATCGCACTATTCAATTTAAACCGGCTGATGTGAATAAATGTAATGAACAAGTAATTAAAGAAAATATAAACAAAATGAACAAACATACTTTAGTTCAGTGGAGACCTAAATTTAAAGTTGGTGACTGTGTTCGTATAAGCAAATACAAACATAATTTTGAGAAAGGTTACACTCCTAATTGGTCAACAGAATTATTTACTATAAAAAAGGTGAATAAATCCATACCAGTGACGTATCACATAGAAGATCAAAGAAAACTAAATATATTAGGAGCTTTCTACGAACAAGAACTACTAAAATCTAATTATCCTGACGTTTATTTAATAGAAAAGGTTTTGAAAAAGAAAGGAAATAAATTGTATGTTAAATGGTTAGGTCTAAACAGTGCAGAAAACAGCTGGATTGAGAAAGCTGAAATAATGAACTAAGATATTATATAACTATTTCTCATTTGAAATCCTATCATTATAATTTGAGTAATGCACGGAGGCGGACTAGTTAACAACATAATTAATAATCTACCATTCGAAGTTCATTTGCCGGGATATAATTATTGCGGACCAGGAACTAAACTTTACAAACGTTTAGCACGAGGTGATCGAGGTGTGAATAAATTAGACGAAGCTTGCATGCAACACGATATTGCATATACAAACCATACAGACCTATCTAATCGTCACAAAGCCGATTTACAACTGCTTAACATGGCTAAAAAAAGACTTAAATCAAAAGATGCTGGAAAAGGTGAAAAACTAAGCTCTTGGCTAGTGAGCAAAGTTATGAAAGCAAAACTAAAGTCTGGATCTGGCATTAAAACATTTAAAACTTTAGTTTCAAAAATAAAATCAAAAATTAAGAAACGTAAACACAAGGATAATAAAACTTTAATAAAAGCAGCTTACTTAGCCGCAAAAAAGTTATTTCCAAACATTCACCATCGAATTCGAGTACCCCGAGTAATACCCTTACCAAAGAGTGGTGGAGTTCTACCTTTAATTCCAATTTTCGCTGGTTTATCAGCTTTAGGGACTTTAGCTGGTGGTGCAGCTGGAATTGCAAAAACCGTTAATGATTATAAAGCAAGCAAGCAAAATTTACAAGAAACAGAACGACATAATAGAGCTATGGAGGCTTTAGTGTTGGGCAAGGGTTTATACATTAAACCATATAAAAGTGGTAAAGGATTATTTATAACAACTTCAAAAAACTGAAAAATAAGCTACCTATTCGCCCTCTAACTGATGTAGACATCCAAAAGTATTCAAGAGACATTCCATATTTTCGCGGGGTCTACATGAAAGATCGACTACCTCGAAAACCGAAACTCATTGAATGTGGTATCGTTAACTTAGACGATTCCAGGAATGAAGGAACGCATTGGGTAGCTTATACTAAAGTATACAATCACTGTGAATACTTTGATAGTTATGGAAATCTAAAACCTCCGATAGAATTAATGCAATATTTAAAAAATTGCAGTGTTTTTTATAACTACACAAGATATCAAAAATACAACGCAGTTAATTGTGGTCATTTATGTTTAAACTATTTGTGGACTTTTTGGAATAAAAATATAATATAAAATATATGCTTCTCTTTCATTTCAATCATTTGCAAGATGTCCTTCACTTTGGCGATTACTGGAGACTCATCAGTGTTAACTACATACTATCCCAATACGTTGCAATTAGATGGAGAGTATGAGTGTGCTTTATTGCACTTTTCTACATTTAATTCTATTCCAAACATTGATAAAAGTAATAATAAGTTTTATTATGGCTCTGATGAAGTTATTGAAATACCGGAAGGTACTTATGAATTGCAAGATATCAGCGATTACTTAAAATCAGAAATAAAAAATGCAGAGATCAAACTACGGTGCAATAATAATACTTTAAAAACTACAATATTTTGTACAAAAGACATTCATTTTATCAAAGAAGACTCTTTTGGAAGACTATTAGGATTTAACAAACAAATCTTGAAGGCAAATAAATGGCATGTGTCGCCGTCTCCAGTCAACATTCTACCTACGACCGTAGTCAGGGTTGAATGTGATATTATAAGCGGTTCATATATAAACGGTGAACCAAGTCATATTATTCACGAATTTGCACTTAATGTGCCACCTGGATATAGGATTATAGAAATTCCAAAAAACGCTATATATTTTCCAATCAACCAAAACAACATAAGCTGCATACACATCAGGCTGCTAGATATAAACAATCGATTAATCAACTTACGTGGTGAAGAAGTGCAAGTATATCTGCATCTTAGAAGAAAAAATGATCGATTACAATAAAAATGTGTCTCAACAAGTAAAGAATATCAGTTCTGCTCGAGCTACCTATCAAATAAGACCTCTCTCTAAAAAGAAATCAAAATTAACTAAAGACAATAAAGCATTCCTTAGAGCCATCGGATTGTTAAAATGAATATCTTAGACGTTTTATCCGCTCCAATTTATGATAATACTATAGAAGGTATCGAATTTCATTCTTACAAACCATATGTAACAAGTTTTAACAGGAACGATGAAATTCGCATACCTATCAACCAACAAGACTTGTACATATTACCATCAGCTAGCACCCTATATTTGGAAAGAACTGTTATTGTTACCAAAAAAGATACGAAAGACAGAGCTACTAGTGTCAATTTCACGAACAATGCTCTACTCTATTTGTTCCAAGATATAAGGTATGAGCTAAATGGAGTGGAAATTGATAAAATAAAAAATGCAGGTATAACAACAACCATGAAATCACTAATTTCAATGAATGAAAGTGAATCTAAAATGTCTAATGCCTGGGGATGGAATATTGATGGTGTAAAAAATATCGATGGAGGAAGATTTTCTGCTTCTATACCACTTCGTAACATCCTCGGTTTTGCTGAGGATTTTAATAAAGTTGTGATAAATAGTAGACATGAACTAATATTGTTACGAAGTAGCACTAATTTGAACGCAGTTAAACTTAATACAGGCGAAGTAGTAGATGATGTTCAGATCAACAAAATCATATGGCGCGTACCTCATGTTAAAGTATCTGACAAAGAAAAAATTGGTTTGTTAAAATTATTAGAAAAAGATCGTCCACTTCAAATGATATACAGAAATTGGGATCTGTACGAATACCCAGCTTTGCCTAAAACTACAAAACATACCTGGTCCATCAAAACTTCATCGCAGATAGAAAAACCAAGATATGTTATTATTGGTCTACAGACAAAAAGAAAAAACAATGCAAGTTCTGACATGTCTCAATTCGATCACTGCCATATTCGAGACGTTAGAGTTTATCTAAATTCAACTTATTTTCCATATGAGAACTTAAATGCGAGTTTTTCTAATAACAGAATTGCTTTATTATACGAACAATATATCCGATTTCAACAGTCGTATTACGGACGTCGCTCGGAGCCCATACTAAGCGAGAAACAATTTAGAGATATAGCGCCGCTGTTTGTAGTCGATTGCTCTAGACAAGCAGATAACCTAAAGACAGGTCCGGTTGTGGATGTGAGAATAGAAATTGAGAGTGATTCAGAGATACCAGATCAAACTTCAGCATACTGCCTCATTCTGAACGACTGCATTGTTGAATATCGACCACTAAGTAACATTGTTAAGAAGATATCATGAAAGCGGATACCCTTATAGTGGAATTGCAAGGATTTAAAGATTATGTAAATAATTTCATCGTCAAAGAATTGGCTATTGTAAGTCAGGATCATACACAGACGTTCTTAGTAAAACCACCATATTCATTTCATTACCTAACACCAGAAGAAAAAAAGCAGGTGAGGTGGTTAGAAAGAAATCGAGGAATTTACTGGAGTGAAGGCTACATAGACTACAAAGAGTTTCATCGCGTTATTTTACCCTATTTAGAAAACAAAAAAATTATTACAAAGGGTTTGGAAAAGATAAAATGGATTAAAGAGTTATGTGCAAACTGTGAAGTGATTGATATAGGTGACAAAGGATGTCCTAATTTTGTAGCATTAAAACAAAAGTTCTGTAAAAATAAAACTGATTTTAATTGTGTGCACCATAAAAAGAATTGTGCATTAAATAATGCAGTGTGTATTAGAAAATGGTATGATGATAATAAAATGTCTGTGTTTAATATGTTTTAATTTTAATATGTTCAATTAATAAAAATCTAAATGTACCTACTTTTTGTTTTATTTAAATGTATTTAGGAGAACTAAACCACAAACTTTATATTAGCTCTAATTAGATGAATTGCGATAAGTAATTATTCTATTAATTTCAAAATATTATAAACATATAACCTATAATGAGATTCATTTGAGCTAATTTAAAGTGTGTGTTTATGTAATGTCAATAAAACATAATTTAAATTATAAACATATTATTTATTTAGTTTTCACGTTATTCACAAAATAGTTACTTACACCTATCCTTATTATATATTTAAATATGTGACAAAATCTTGATGACCTAAGTAGATACAGTTTAATACACTAGCAGATTAGCAAATAATTTTATAATAAATTCAGAATTTAATACAACTAGTTAAAGTGGACATATGTACAAACATTAGAAACTACTTACTAATAACAATCATCACCACAAAGTTTCTTCGAAATTTTGTTTATTAATGATTGTGTCTCTTCTCACCGCTCAGCTACAGAAGAGACGGAGATTTATAATACAATAGTATACAATTTCGCATCGCAAAAAGTACAAAAATAACCATCGCGGTAGCAGTCGCGGTGAAACGACACACAATCATAATACAAAAAGGTATTAACACAATACACAGACCGGCCGGCACAACGAGCACACAGATGATAACACGTACGACGCGGCGAGTAAAAGGTCACACGCAACTTGACCCAGTACGTAGGACAAGCTCGCAAGTCCTCGTAGAACACACGAAGACGGTCGGCAGTCACCTCTTCGTCGAAGATGTCAATCTCGCTATCGTGCATGGAGGGGTTGGGCACAGGGGTGAGGGGATCCGCCGATCCAGTAGACGGTCCGGGTCGAGGCTCCGGGACGGGTGGCGGCTCCGGGACGGGTTCAACGTTCTGCAGCTCGACGAGGGGTTCACGTTCAACACCAGGTTCGAGTAACACCGGAATAGGTTCATCGACCTCCACGGGGGGCGGGAGCGCAGTAGGGTTGAAGAAAGGACCGATATCCTCAGGCACGGTCACTTCGTAGACGAGATCTTCAGCCATGACTTCAAATACACAAACCATCAACGTCGCGAATAGTTTATTAAGAGCCTCTTCGACGTACGCGGTATAAACGATGATGCGAATCGCTTAGTCCGGACCGTAGAGGTTGTCAATCATACGTCATAAACAACGAAAAGAACAAAGGTTTACGACTGATCCAGATACAAGTGTTGAACATTAGTGAACGACAAGAAAGCGTGAAATGGATTGGTTTTATACATAAAAAATACCGTATCAGCAGTATTTGTCTCATTACAAAATTCAACCTTAATTACAGGTCTTCAAAGTTGTATGAATAATTTGTGTTAGTTACGTCAAATTAAAGCGTAATGATATCCAATTTTTCTGACTAATCACAATTTTACAGTGAGAAATGAAATATAAAACCAGCCTTTTTCGCTCGCCGACAAAGATGAACCCGACACCTGGCTGTCGCTTATGATAAATACATTTGGTATTATAATTAAGTTTGTATGTTTGTTTAATGTTATGAGGAAGCGAAATAAATTTGTGCAAATAGACTACAGACGGAAAATCGAAAACAAAATAATTTCATAGCTAGATTGCTCCAATGTAGACTATTACATACACATATGTAGACTAGTAGTCTACATGGACAATTTGGCGTGCTTTTAAACGTAGACTAGTAGTCTACACGAGCAATCTAGCGGTATTTCCACATAACTTCGCAAATTACTTAAATTTAATATATATAAAAAAGTCCTTTTTATACACATGTAAATAAAAATAACAAAGTACTCTGAAATCATTATTTTTAAAAAAAATAATTAATGGAAGCGAATCCACGTCAAGCAGTTAGTTTGCAAGTACCTATGTTGTAGTAAAACTTAAAATTATTATATAATATTATAAAACCATTAAATGTCTAAAATGAATGTATGAGTTTTAAATAACATCGTTCAAAAGTTTTAGGTAAAAAGCTACTGCTAAATTCATTTTTGATAGAAGATTCATCCTTCTAATAATTTTAAATTGATATACCTACTATCTAATTAGAGATGTGCATACCTTAGCAAAGTCTGTCTACGTATTTTACAGTAAAACATAATCTACATTTTAATGAATTAAACATTGATTGTGGGATGTTTTGTATCATACAAATTTTAACAATGACTGCTACATGCACGAGGATCACAGCGGTTGCATTGTAATTGTAGAACCCATGGGAATCACTCACACATAGATAAATCAAACGCAGCAAATTTATATAATGCAACTTTGCAGTCTTGGTGATTGTTAAGAGTCATTTACACTTATCGTGTAAATGTTCAATATGATCGCTTCTGACGCCGTCGTCCGGCGATTTTTTTTTTAAATTGAGATAAACTAGTGCTTGACTGCGATCCCACCTGATGGTAAGTAGCGATGCAATCTTTGATGGTGAGGCGCACTAGTTTATTAAGAGCCTATTCACTCTAGCCTTGAAGACACTTAAATTATAATCGAACGGGAAGACCGCAGCAGGCAAACTGTTCCAGTCCTTCGACTTACGTGGTATAAACGACGAGGCGAAACGCTTAGTCCGGACCGTAGAGGTTTCAACAACGTAAGAGTGAATATTCGACACGATATGTGCGAATTATCCGTTTGACGACGATTGTATCAGTGTAAAATCCTCTTAACATAGCAGAAAGTGATGTGACGATGCGATACGTATTTATAAACTGTACAGTTTTGTTGGTAAGGTGCAGAGTGATTATGTCTGCCTGAATGAATTAAACTAAAATTCGGACGTCCTTGGAATCCAATCTGGGTCATAAAATACGGAGTGGCGTGTCAACTACACATGCCATTTCTAATTTTGTGAAGAGACGTGAGACAATCTGTCCTGAATCTTAGTTTAATGATTACGGTATCCTAAAATTTAGACGTCCTGGGAGTCCAATCCGGATCATAAATCACAGAGTAACGTGTCATCTACACACGGAACCTCTAATTTTATGGAGAGACGTGAAACAATCTGTCCTAAATTTTAGCATACTATATTCAGATAGTTTGCTTAGTAAAAAATGTGAAGTAGTGGCTTAGTGACGTGCAAAGTGGCGATGTCTATCTAAATGAATTAAACTAAAATTCGGACGTCCTTGGAATCCAATCTGGATCATAAAATATGGAGTGGCGTGTCAACTACACATGCCATTTCTAATTTTGTGAAGAGACGTGAGACAATCTGTCCTGAATGTTAGTTTAATGATTACAGTATTCTAAAATTTAGACGTCCTGGGAGTCCAATCCGGATCATAAAATACAGAGTAACGTGTCATCTACACACGGAACCTCTAATTTTATGGAGAGACGTGAGACAATCTGTCCTAAATTTTAGCATACTATATTCGGATAGTTTGCTTAGTAAAAATGTGAAGTGAAAATGTGAAGCTTAGTTATTTGCTTAGTTATTATAGTGGCATAGTGGCATTGCGCAAGAATCTAGTAAGCAGTCGAGGTAAGCAATTATATTTAAAAGTGGAATAGGCCTTAGTGACGTGCAGGGTGGTGGTGTCGTATCTGAATGAATTAAACTGAAATTCGGACGTCCTTGGGATCCAATCTGGATCATAAAATACGGAGTGACGTGTCAACTACACATGTTATTTCTAATTTTATGAAGAGACGTGAGACAACCTGTCCTGAATCTTAGTTTAATGATTACGGTATTCTAAAATTTAGACGTCCTGGGAGTCCAATCCGGATCATAAAATACAGAGTAACGTGTCACCTACACACGAAACCTCTAATTTTATGGAGAGACGTGAGACAATCTGTCCTAAATTTTAGCATACTATATTCGGATAGTTTGCTTAGTAAAAATGTGAAGTGAAAATGTGAAGCTTAGTTATTTGCTTAGTATTATAGTTGCATAGTTGCATTGCGCAAGAATCTAGTAAGCAGCCGAGGTAAGCAATTATATTTAAAAGTGGAATAGGCGCTGAACCAGTGTTTTAAGATATCATTCAACTAAACGATTGCTTGTTTGCTCACCATGGTCGTCCTTCAATAAAAGATAGTGAGTATTTTATAAATTAGATTTTGAAAGTGGAATAGGCGCTAAACCAGTGTTTTTAACATATCATTCACAAAAATGTTATTGTGCATTCTACCACACCGCGACAAGCGAAGCGAAGTCGCTTCCAGGTGGGGTAGAATGCCCAATAACATCCTACTCAAGTCACGTTGAAACTCAATTGCACGATGCAGGATTTTGTATTTTTTAGTTATTATATGGTGCCATAGATCATAAAATTTGACATCTACGTTTTGGTATGTGTAATGAACACTATTATTCCGACCGACTGACTTCTTAAAGATTCAAAAGTGTGCTATAAATGTTTTATTTGAATCAAAGCATTGATTCTTGAATCATTGCTTTGCTTGAAAACATAGTGCAATTATGTTTCATTTTATGTACTACCTTAAACCACCTATGTTTTACAAAATAAATGATTGATTGATTGATTGAATCATTGAATGAAACAGACAAAATGTGGAACGGCTGGTAGTTAAATAATTCTATGTTAGATCTGTTCACAGCCAGTACGAATTTCAAATCACAAAACTATTCTAACTCGACTATTTCAATAGTCGTTATAAGCCTAAAAGTCACAAAAGAGATTCATTTTCAGTTCAAAATGAAGGTGTGGCAGTGTAGCAGCTGTTTTATGGACGCCTTCTTAACGTTTTCGTCGTAAAAGTAGTCTAGATGGTCATAATGTGGTTAGCGAACACATGGCGGCCAACTAATAGGTTTTTATTTTCTCAAACTTTTAGTTTAACACCTTAAAACTAATATTTTGAAGCCAGCTGTGATCTTTAACAGGTAGACTTGGTTTTTTTTTTTATAACAAGAATAAGAGGCGTTCTGAATGGGTTAATGGTGATTATTTGCTTTTTTCCTGGTGGGAATTCTCAAATACGAATAATACGTACAAAATGAGAAAATGACCCTTTAGGTCCTGTACCTCATAAGAAAAATACGTAACTCTTATAGGATTACTTTGTTGTCCGTCTGTCTGTCTGTCAAGACCCTTTATCTTGGGAACGCGTAGAGGTATGGTAAGGTTTGCAGTCCCGTGAAGCTGAGAAAAAATCAAACTTCTGAGTTAACTAAAAAAAAAGATACAAATGAGAATCTTAACAGACACAGACAGATAGACAACAAAGTGATCCTATGAGTATTCCGTTTTATCCTTTTGAGGTACGGAACCCTAAAAAAAAAAACTAATTAACAAGCTACTTACATTAGGAAAGCCGAAGGCAACACCGAGGCCGCGATCGCCGAGCATCCAATCAAAGTTTATTGTGTCTGGCCCAGATGCGAATAGGTACACTTTGTGCAAGTTAGAGCTACGGTTTAGTATGCCGAAGACGTTTCCACTTTTACATCCTGTTTCCATCATTAGTACTGAGTATTCTAAGAAGCTTGGGGAAAACTCCGTTAATGTTGTGAGCGTATTCGAAGGGCGTTGTTTTTCTTTGCTAGACATCTTGTTTTTCGGTATTTTAAAAGTAAGAAGGCTTGTCTTGGTATGGTCATGTAAAGAGGAGGGATGAAACGCATGTTATTAAAATAATTATGAGTATATATTATGTGGGTGGTTGAAGAGGGAGAGGGAGGCCAAAGAAAAGATGGACGGATTGTGTGAAGAGTGTATGAAAGAAAAGGGAGTTAGTGATAGTGTGACGAGTGGCAGGATAGAATGGAAGAAAAAAACGTGTTGCGCCGACCCCAAGTAACGGGTTAAGGGCAAGAAGATGATGATGATGATGACTACAATCCTACTTGGTGTTTAACCATTCGATCGTGATAATTACAGACACAATTGAAAGACAATAGGTGCGCGAACGCCGGCGTTCGCTTGGGGTTTAATGAATTAATCAGTGATGCAATCGTTGATGGTGAAGCGCACTAGTTTATTAAGAGCCTATTCATTCTAGCTTTGAAGACAGCTAAATTATAATCAATCGGAAAAACCGCCGCAGGCAAATGGTTCCAATTGGTCCAATTTGCCACTTTAACGGCTTTGAGTGTAACTTGGAACTATAGATCATTTATTTATTTATTTAAACTTCAAGTACAGTGGTGGTACATAAGTGGGCTTAATGCAACAAGGCATTCTCTGACAGTCAACCTCTGGGTTAAAAAAATACATAAACAAAACAATAAAATAAATAATCTCTCAATCATTTATCAAAACCAAAACCAATCATGACCTGTAGCCCGATTCACGTAATGAAAACCGTAACGATATCGTAGCGATTTAGTCGTTTAGACCATTTCTGTATTCACATCCATCAATCGAGTTTAAACGACACCGATTTTAAAGTCGTTTGATATTCGTCGATTTAAAAAAAAAAATCTGTGTTACATTATCCGGGTAGAATACTTATTAATGTAACTGGAAATAAGTCGATAGATTGTGAATACTGCTTTTGGTCCTATCCGCTTTTGGATAGGACTACGATCGAGCGACTAGAAAACATTAACGATATTTGGCTTGTTTGATTTTACGTGAATCAGGCTACTGGATTAGGATATAAGATACTTTTTGTTTCCGTTCTTAATAATGTTTAACATACTAAAGCAGGCCTAAGTCACTGGAAAAGATAGTATAAAATAATATTTTAGAAATAAATAATATTGAACTTTTAATTTCTAAATCTCAGCCAATAGTGACATTAATTCACTGTTCCCAAGTATGCCAAACGTGATTCAACGGACAGTGCCCACACTGCGCAATGATTTGACCAATTAGCACACTGGATGTGCATAGCGGAGCGATAAATGCAGAGGATTGGACCAATCACAGCTCTAAGCGTTACGTGTTGGGTCATAATGTGATCTTTGGGTTGTGAAACTGAGTACGTGAGGGAAGCGAATAGACGTTATGATTGCTGATTGGGATAATT
The DNA here is from genome assembly GCA_929112965.1 of Mythimna albipuncta. Lineage (NCBI taxonomy): Eukaryota > Metazoa > Arthropoda > Insecta > Lepidoptera > Noctuidae > Mythimna > Mythimna albipuncta. The sequence goes on from OV815969.1 coordinate 20,525,302, forward strand.
TTGCTTGGAGGTACTTTTTGTGCAGTTACGGCATAGTCACGATTTTGGTGGACAAGCGCGCGCGTTTTCGCTATGAGCGGCGTCTCGCGGCGTGCTTTAAAGATCTGCCCCCCTAGCCAAGTTACAAACGTTTCGCTTGCACCGAACGCTTCGAGTTGACCTTGCCGCAAATTCTTTTGTTCTGACCACGTGACGGAGCGTTGAGGCGACGTCATTCCCGTACATTTGAAGCTTTCTACAAGCGTTAACTATTGCAGATTAGCAACTTGGCTAGGGGTACTGATCGCTTACCGCCCCGTCCTTAGGTACCGCTCATAACTGCAAGGTTGTGAACGGGCCGTTAAGAAAGTAGAATTTGGCTTAAGGGCTTATTACACAAACGAGGTAAATACTTCTACTTATCATCACAAGTTTTGTTGCATGATTAAATCCTGAATTAAAATGCATACAAGAGAATTAAAATTACTGTCATAACCCGAAGACTGATTGACATAAAGTTTATTTATTCAAAAGCAATTAAACTTAGGCGGCAGTGTGCAGGGAATAATGCTTTCAGAACAGATAGTCGATGGGGCTGAAATGCGGAGTGGAGAGGTGGCGAATCGAAACCAAAGGGTTTGAAGAATCGATGACCAGGTGAGGCTTGTGGAGATCTGGTAGATGCGAGACGCACAGAACCGGTCGTTGTAGCGACACTTAGGGGAGGCTTATGTCCAGCAGTTGACATTTTTCGGCTGAACACGACGTTTATATTCCTCGGAGGGTGACTAAAATGAATCTCACACACATTTTGCCTACCAAATGGTCTAAGAAAAATAATTAAATACATGCCAAAATACTGAAAAAAACTCAAATACTTTGAATTTTGTTCTAGATGTTTAAGCATTTTGAGAAACCATTCCGCAATTCAACTGATAGATCTATTTTTAAGAAAAAGCACCATTGCGTACCGCAATAAAAAAATTCTAGATTTTCCCAGGAAAAACAAATAAATAAAAACCAAAATTTTGGACCAAAAAAAAAAAAAATTTACTAATGCGTTTTTCATGGTCATTCAAGTTGTACAGACGTATGTACAATCGGCGCTCGAGGGCTCAATAAAGCAACGTTAGTTACACTACAGCATAACACTAAAATATCAAAAGTAATTGACTACAGACCTTTATGCAACGCCTGCCTCAGTTTATATTAGAACTTCCAACTCAAAGGGACATGTTCCGAATAATTCAACAAAATTGCATCTCTATTTCATGAATTTCCACGCAATCCAGTTTTGACGGCGATATTGAAATCTATACATATAATAAAATCGTAGGAAAGTCAAAACTGTACATTGAATATGTTTTTAAAAGAATACTTGGGGCGTGATCTACAATCGATACCGAAGCCAAAAATATAGTTTTTAGAATTTTTGTCTGTTTGTCTGTTTGTCTGTTTGTCTGTTTGTCTGTATGTATGTCCGGGATAAACTCAAAAAGTACTGCATGGATTTACTTCAAATTTTGCATGAATATTACTAAGAGGTCGGGTCAACACATAGGCTACATATTATCACGCTATCACCTACGGGGGAGGAGCTGTGAGTCTTTATTTTTCTTACGCATTCTGTGACAGCGTGTAATATAAGGACGCATATTTAAGTGTTGTTTATGAGTAAGTCATGCTATTATCTAGCTTTACACTATAAAAACTACGCCATTAAAGTAACTTGGGCAGAGAAACATAATTTAATGAATATTAGTAGTATAAACACAATTTTAAAACAGCGCCATCTATGAGATTTCATAAAAATCAAATCAAATTATATGTTAACAGTTTTTGGAAATTATTCATTTAAATTTGATCATGTTAGCGAGGTTAGTAGTTAGTTATTCTTAAAATTCATAGATGGTAATGTGCATTTTCTTCATATTATAGTTCGTTTTGACAAATTCAAATTCCAACAAAACTCCATAAAACCTTGAGCAGAGTTGAGGAAGATAATTAAAAAAAAATGCGGTGTTAGGTATTACATGGTGGCATTTCTCAGACTCTGTGAAGTCGCTCTGTTTGCGAAATCCCTTACGTATGACGAGGTGCCTTCATATTACACGTACGACAAGCAAAGGGGTGTATTCAACCGACATCCACGAGGAGGTACTGTGAAAGGTTTCCGGGAATTTTCAAGGACACTGCATTGGATAGGGTTTAAACCGTGCACCCGAATAGTGGCGAATGCTATTTTTGCGGTTGTTACATCACACTGTCTCAGGCCCAACGTCTTTCGCCTTTCTGAGGACATTTGATCGCGTGGAGTATCCCACTTACCGCGCAGCCTTTTGTCTAATTGGGATGACACCCTCGCGGAGGCAAGCGTCAGTGACAATCCCAGTCACATGCGTCATCTGCTTGCCGTCATCTTGGTGTTTTGTGGAGTCGCGAACCCGGTAGCTTTGTGGGAGATGTAACGCCATCATCTGTCTGAAGATTTTCTACGAGCTTTGAGGCGTGCTACTAGAGACGAAGTCGAAGTAACTGATGAACGCGTGCTGGACACCTGTCTCAGTTCACTTCAAGATGTGGTCATTTCTATCGGCGGCAATTCACTGATCGAATATGGGTTACCAGCTCTCCAATCATCACCACATCAAAACCGTGGAAATCGGGAGTATAACGCTGAGACAAATTACGATCCGGGCGAAACAACCACCATACGAAATTACCATGTCGCTTTGTTCTCTTGAGAGCAAAAACGAATTTATGACACCGTCATGGACAGAACCCTGCAGGACATCCGCAGGAACTAACATTTGATGGATGGTGTCACAGTTCTGTTCAGTGGCGATTTCCGGCAAACACTTCCCGAGGTGACGCGGGGATCGAGGGCTGACGAGGTGAAAGCTTCGTCGAAACGATCTTCGTTGTGGTCACGAGTTCGTACACTGCGCTTGACCATTCATATGAGAGCTCGGCTCGGCGGCAATGCACGTGCTCAAGAATTCTCTGATGTCCTTCTAAGTCTTGGCGAAGGCACTCTACCAGAAGAGAGAGGTGGACAGGTGGTGCTTCCAGAGTCTCTCGGTAGAGTGGTATCTAGCTTAGAAAAACTCATTCACTGTGTGTACGGGGACATCAGTCGTATACCGCACCAGCAGAATTCTTGGGTGTGTGGCCATTTTGACGCCCAAAAATGATCAGGCTGCAGCAGTTAACGAATGCATTCTCTCGGAAATTGTGAAGAATGAAGTTGTCTACACCTCGATAAACACTGTTGTCGAGCAAGATGATGCCACACGTTATTCCGTGGAATTTCTGATTTCCCTGTCAGCAAGTAGACTTCCGGCGCATACCATCAAGCTGAAGGTCGGTGTCCCGATTATGCTTCGAAGTTGTGACGGGACCCGCCTTAAAGTCATCTCGCTCCACACAGACACACCATTGAGGCGGAAATTCTTACGGGTTGTGGCGTCAGCGAGGCAGTATTTATACCACGCATTCCCCTCATACCCCATAACTTCCCGTTCCAGTTCAAGCGCGTACAGTTCCCCGTGTGTGTTTGCTTCGCGATGACCATCAATAAGTCGCAGGGGCAGACACTGAGGGCAGTGGGTGTCGACCTCAGGACGAGTTGCTTCTCACTCGGGCAACTGTACGTCGCTTGCTCCCGCGCTACCAGTCCTGACTCTCTTTACATTTTGGCTCCTGGCAGTATAACTACCAACGTAGTTTATAGGGAAGTCTTGTAAAGTATGATGCCTTTATACGTATTTTTACTCTTTTGTGTCCTGGAATGTATTCCTGCATTATTTTCTTTATTTCCTTCAGTCACATCTTATGACTGAACTCAGCAGGATTTCCATATAACTCTCTTCACTAGCTTCGTTTGCGAAAAAAATGTATATTATAATGCTATTTTAAAAGTTGCTTATTTATAATGCTATAGCGACACTGGCACCTTAGGTATTTTTAGTGCTGTAGAGGCTTCACGCAGACGACGTCGCGGGCAGCAGCTAGTAAAATATAAACACAAGTCCTGATATTTTGCCACAATATTGCATTTCGCGCGCACTGGCCTCGCGTGGCGTGGCTGCAATTTCTCTATTCATATGAACCTTGGTGTTTGCATACGAGCATTATATTCACACATGTGCAAACGTTATGAAGCTATTTGGTATTTTTTTTTATGTTTTTGGACAATAAATAAAACTATATAACATCAAGCTTTCTGGTAGAGCTTTTTTTTGTGTGGCAAGTAAGGTTTTATTTATGGGAGGAATGACGAAATTGCTCTTTCCGCTTTATGTGGGGCGGGAGGGGATTTTAATCAGCCACGATATATATACTGCTATATATTCGATAAGGTTGTATACAAAATCACACCAATATTATGAGCGTGAAAGTTTGTGTGTTTGTTTTTTACTTCTTTACACTCAAACGGCTGAACGGATTTCGTTGAAACTTTTTATCCCGGGGTTCTTTTGGGATAATTTTCTACTATGAAGCGGGTGAAGTCGCTGGCACTAAAACACTAGCAATCTCTTAGGACCATGTTACTAACATCATAAACAACAACTTTTGTTACCGAACGTCCGATAACTGTCCGGACCGAGCCCAAGTCGTCGACGGCGCGCACTGTTCCCGCGCGCCTCAAGGAGCTGTCAGCAACAGCAGGGGCCCAGCCGGGTCGAAGCCTACTGGGGCCAGGGTTATCCGAAAGAGAAGCTCGGTCCCGGTACAAAAGGCACGAAGGAACAGGGTGGGCTTTTAGTCAGTAAGAGTTTGACACTTCTCCCGCTCCGCCCAAGGGCCGATGTCATCTGCATGATATTAACCCACCGAATAAAAAAAAAAAACTATACTCAAAGTACTTACACTCAAGACAGTTAAAATGTAATTGTAGACCCTCTGCAAATCAATACCTTTCGTCAACAGTACATTATATTCTCAGTCTGTCGGGTTTTCCACGCGATATTTTTTCAATGCGAAGTTTGTTCAGTGTAAGTTATTATAATATCAGAAAGTTTACTAAGATATAACTTGTTCTTTGTTGATTTTGAGTAATATTATGTTTATCGATCTGGAGGAGATCGTAGCTACGAGTCACTTACCAAAGCTAAGCAACACTTGTCAAGGTCAGTTTGTGGATGGGCGACTATGTTAACATGTCGAGTTGCCTCCGCGCCTCAGAAAGTATGTTACGCCGTTTATCCCGACTGTCATTTGTAAATCTTTATCAGTCTTTGTGGGTGGTTAGAAGCCAGGAAACCGACTAATCTTGCTGAATATCGTTTTATCCAATCAGGCAGTCCACGCAAACCACGCAATGGATTTTAATGTGTTTTACAGTTATAGAAAATGTATGACTATACATGCTGTGGCGTAAATAGAGGTCCAACGTTAAGGGCTCGACACACCGTTTATATATAGCGGTGACACACCACAATTTGAACCACTTTTTACCATAGATGTCAGAAAAAAACTGACCTTTATATTTCAAAAAAAAAAAAACAGCAGCTTGCTATACTATTTTGGCTCTAATTTCAACAAATAACTTTATTTTGTTTTTTTTTCTATATTACTACTGAATACATGTGCAATAATATGCAAATATCTGTTTTACTGTAAACTTAAAAATATTAAAAGATACATGTGTTTATTTCAAATTTTAACTATAGTCTTTAGATAATCACGAGATTTTGTGTGCGAATGGTGTAAAAGAAATGGTAGTACATTTATTTTCGGTGTCCATTATTGAAAAAATATCTCCATTAAATGCAGATTCTAATATGATATATAAAAAAAAACTAATAACATCATGTAAAAAGAAGTTTTCGTTATTTGACTTGAAAAAGATCTGAATTTGATAAAAATACCCTATTTAATTTAAGTACTTTACCGATGTTGCAAAATATTTTGAAGTAGTTTTTTACTTTTTATTTGAAAAAAAAAAACATTGATAGACACTAGCCCTACCCTAGTTTTTTGCGGGTGCACTAATGTGTCAAATGAATTAAGAATTACATAAAGATAGAGGAAAACCAAATATATAATAAGTAGCTTATACGTATATATATACTTACTTTTAGTATTTGATATTGAGTCGCTTCGCTGGATTTATAGACATAGGGCCTCTAATAATGATGTTTAACTTGAGTTATTTATCCTCCTTCACATTGATGTTTTACTTTTCCAGTCTAAATTAGGACCTTTCAAATATTACATCGTTTGAGATAATTTTCCATCCGATTGAACATAGACAAACCTAGGCTTCGTTTAGGAATGTCTACATATCGACCTTCTTCAATTACGTGGGTATTTTATAAATGAGTAGCGTTATAACTTTTGAACGTATCTACGGCTAAAAAAGCCTTTATTTTTTGTTATATTTTATCTAGTTTTAGGTGATTATTACACTGCTATGCACTACATAGCGTAGCGCGTGAATGCGCGTTCTAACGTTGCTTGTAAGTATCTCCCTTTGTATAGACACACACGCACAGTCCAACACACCGAGAATGCATTCAACGGGCGTTCAGGCAGATCACGCGGCCCAAGTCGTCGACGGCACGCACTGTTCCCGCGCGCCTCAAAGAGTTGTCAGCAACAGCAGGGACCCAGCCGGGTCGAAGCCTACTGGGGCCAGGGTTATCCGAAAGGGCGCTCGAACCCCGGTATGAAGGCTAGAAGGAACGGGGTGGGTCTTTTAGTCAGTAAGAGTCTGACACTATCTCCCGCTACGCCCAAGAGCGGGGGATGGCCCACCATAAAAAAAAGGCAGATTACGCGCCTGCATGTGGAGAAACATCACTCACGCGCGTGGGTGCGAGAAGACACGCAAGGTATGGCACACTGAGTTCCGTAGAGCCCTGCGTGATTTTTCATGAAATGAGTGAGCACGCGCGTGAGTGCGTAAAATTCCCTCACGATGATGCAGTCAATTTAGGCATAATAAACTAAACACGTTTTCTATCTTTCTTCCTTAACCCACCTTTACCTAATGCTAATAATAATTTCTAAGGAGTAAAGTTTACAACACAAATAACATTTACCGTTTTGAAAGCCATAAATCAAATTTAAAACGAAAACTTAAAACCGTCGACATATTCCACAGATTAAATATGGCGGACAACTTAGGGGAGAAGTTTTGAAAAGTGGCAACACATCAGTCGACTGTCAAAGTGTTGCGCGGGAAAATTGTTGTGCGGGGCGGGTGACGTCATGCAGAGATGTCACGTATTAGCTTGTATGACCTGTTTACTTCACGTTAAATATTTTAGTAGACTTTAAAGGTTCGTTAGTTTCATAATATAATGGAGGGGTGTGTGGAGTGAAGTGGAATTATTATAAGCAATCTTACGCAGAGTAGTTTAGAGTTGATCCCCATTTCTAAATCACCTCTGTGTTTATCGAAGACTTTTCAGAATTGAGTTGAATGAATAAGTGTTCTCTCGAGATAAAGCACTATTGAATATTTAATTATATAAAAATAATAATAAGAATAATATTCCACAACTATCACACAACGCCGTCTAGTCCCAAGCTAAGCAGAGCTTGTGTTATGGGTACTAGACAACTGATAAACATACTTATATATTTCTAAATACATACATATTATAGATAAATTACACCCAGACACAGAACAAATGATCATGCTCATCACATAAACATTTGTCCTGGGTGGGAATCGAACCCACGACCTGCGGCACAGCAGTCAGGGCCACTAACCACTAGACCAACAGGCCAGTCAAGGGCCAGTCATATGATGTTCAAAACTCACTTGAGGAATCTACGTCTATTACAAAGTTGAAGAATTTGGTTGACTGGTTGAACGTTCTCTTAGTGGTTCGAATTGAAAAAATATTTCTATCTAGAAAAGATTCAGAATAAGCTTCAAGTTAGGATCAATAGGAGCTGACCAGAAACCACAGACGCTGGTAAAACCGCGGGGGATTGCTAGTACTAAAAATAAAAACGAATGATACCGGTTTTTGTTTGCACTAGATCTTGGTTTAGATACAGCTTTTGCCTGCGTGCATTATAATGTAGCCTATGTCACTCAGGAATAAAGCAGCGATCAGTGAAAAAATTTTAGCAATCGGATCAGTACTTCCAGAGATTATCTCCTAAAAACAAAAAAAAAAACTTTACGAATTTAAAACGAATTTGGAGTCTTTTTGACAGTAAGGGTTTGAGTATAAAATCTTTTCCTATTCTTTCTTCTCTGATCCCATACTTTCGGGTCAGGTCTCCTCACTTTTCTGCGCCAAGTGGTTCTAATTTGGGTTGTCAAAATTCTTTTTTGAGATCCCTCTTTTTTATTCCGGTAGGAGTAGAGCAAGTGCGGTAAAGGAAAACTTCGTGAGGAAACCGGCATATCCTAGAACTAAAAATTCGAAGACATGTGACATTCACCAACCCGCACTGTGCTCGCGTGGTGGATTACGGTCCAATCCCTTTCCTAGAGAGAGGAGGTCTGAGTCCCAGCAGTGGGAACATTAACCAACCAACCAACCACCAACTTCAAGTCGTTCGTAATACGAGTTCCAACCCACCATCTGGAGACCTTTTTGAGAGAGGACTTTTGGCCGAAAGCTGTCGTATATTGACGTTTCCGAGGACGGCTACGCGACACCACGCAGTGGAACACGACGCTGATGTTACGTTTATAATTATTAAATAAGTTTTGTTGTTGTAATATGTATTAGCTTATTATTTTATAAGATTACTAGCTGACCCCGCAAACTTCGTACCGCTTAATAGTTACCTTTTATCTAAGCTGTCAACTCTACCTACTCTACCCTACTCTACCCTACTCTACCCTACTCTACCCTACTCTACCCTACTCTACCCTACTCTACCCTACTCTACCCTACTCTACCCTACTCTACCCTACTCTACCCTACTCTACCCTACTCTACCCTACTCTACCCTACTCTACCCTACTCTACCCTACTCTACCCTACCCTACCCTACTCTACCCTACTCTACCCTACTCTACCCTACCCTACTCTACCCTTCTGTACCCTACCCTACTCTACTCTACTCTACCCTACTCTACCCTACTATACCCTACTCTACCCTACCCTACTCTACCCTACTCTACCCTACTCTACCCTACTCTACCCTACTCTACCCTACCCTACTCTACTCTAATCTACCCTAAAAAAAAAAAAAAAAAAAAAAAAAAAAAAGTATCCTATGTCCGTCTCCTGGCTCTAAGCTACCTCCCCACCAATTTTCAGCCAAATCGGTTCAGCCGTTCTTGAGTTATAAGTGGTGTAACTAACACGACTTTCTTTTATATATATAGATTTTATGTATTTTACTTTAAATTTTTTATGCTGTTTGCAAATCGTCCGTTGCGCTCGGCGCCCCGGGCATAGTGGACTTATGCGTCGCTGCACTGCGCGTAGTGATAGCATTGTGTTGACTGAGGTTAAATCGTTTCAAACCGGTTTCTATTATGTTTTTTTTTTTTTGTAGTGTTGACACTTATTGTAAATTTCTTTTTATCCGTTTCACTCCAATTAAGGTTCAGTTGAAAACCAGCGTCAGACAACTACCCGTAGTAGTCTGGCATTTCACTGAACTGGACCTTTTTTGGCGCAAACGTATGACACATAATGTTACTTTTTATTTATTTATTTTTTGATTGGTATTTGTCTTAAGTTTTTGTTGTATAATAGGTTTTTTTTTGCGCCAAAATAAATACTTTCTTTTCTTTTATTTTTTCTATGGGCCTCCGATGCCTGAAAATAAAAGGTTATTATTGTTATTATTAAAAAGGCTAACGACGACGCTGATGACAATGAGGAGTAGAGCGATCTCAACTACAGCTCCTCACTAAGTCTTTGGACGAGTCCTGCTGGAAAAAAACAAAGGTGATTTTATGTCATCTTATTGGAGATTGGTGCGTCTTTGAAGCTTCCTAAAATGTGTTCAAATTAAGATGATGATTTTTAAAGTTTTTTTTTTGTGGGTAAAAAGTCATCCAATGACTTCTCCCACCCAAGGGTGGAACGGCAAGACGTGTTAGACTTTTACAGACTAAAACCCACTCCTATGTTCCTACTTTGCCTTCGTTCCAGGACCCTGGGATTTCTTTCTCAAAACCCATAACCCCAGTAAGCTTTGAACACTAAGCATCGTCAACGACTCGGATCCGGTCCGGCCGGAGCTACCCATTGCTCACCGTTAGCAAGCTCAATGATATTTGAGATGTGAATACAAACGTACGTTATTAAGGAAATTAGATTAACCGAGATAGTTAAAATAAAGCTCCTACAAATAGTGTTATTAAGTAAGAATGACTTCACTAACCTCTCTTGAGAATTGAACTGTATAAAACACTTTCTAAAAACAATGATGCAACAAAACCCTGCCCTAAAATGTTAAAAATAAATATTAATTTAAACACATTTGTAGCACAAATACGGTTCATTTGCGTGTCACAACGCAGTGCCCATTAATGGCGGTAGGCATGACACACATTACATTAACTTTGACAATCAACCCAGATTTGTTCGTCGCTTTTAGTTTTTAGTTGGTTAAGCCCCTTCGCAGTTTAGGGTTGGTCTGTGGAAATATTTTTGTAGAGTTTAATTGATAGGCACGGTTAGCATAATATAATAGCATAATCAGCCTTTTAATGTTCCTACTGCTGGGATTCAGGCCTTGTCTATAAGAAAGGGAATGGGCCGTAATCCACTACACGGGTCGAGTGCGGACTGGAAGATGTCACACGTTATCAATTTTTTGGTTCCAAGACATCCTGGTTTTCTTCACGATGTATTCCTTCATCATCTTAAAAAGCAGTGGTGATGAAATACATTACACAAAACCTTTCGACGAACCCTGGCATCTAATGTAAGATTAAACTGATCGTATGGTGCCAGCATTCTCGCCTTTTATTTGAGTACTTGTATATCGAAGACGTTTCTATTGGGCTGCCACACAAATTATAACTGAATCAGTTCAGTAGATTTGGAGTAAAACAGCCGGGATCTATCCGTACATCTGTTCCAATGAAAGACCCGTAAAACGCTCGTAATACCTACTTGAATATGACTAGACACTCTCCCAAAAGCAATTATGAGACCTATCTCGCAAAATAAATCCCACCTATTTATATTTGATACCCTCTGAGAATAAAGTAATTAAAACTAACAAGATGTACCGAGTGACCTGCCCAGTACTTGACAACTTGAGGATTTCTTAGCAATAAACTGGGTCTTTAAGCCGTCGATAGACTTAAGAACTAGTTCTGAAGCTTGTTTGAAATGGGATTTAGTTAATAATAAAATGTACTTACTGTGAATCGGATTAAACCATCACTTTTAATACGTCAAACAGAATGACAAAATAAATAATAAACAGACGTTACCATTTCTTTTTGTGATCGATAATTCTGGCTAGAGATTTGATGAGCATAGGAAGAAACCAAAACAAAAATATTTTTTTTGGCACTTAAATACAATCACATAAATACCAATAATATAAAGTAAATACTTAAATACAGTAACATCAGGTGCCCCTCGGCGGCGCCTAGGTCCAGTTCAGCATAGCGCCAGACCACTACGCAACAGTGGCCTGCCACTGGTTTTCGAACCAAACTTAATCAAGCTCTACCTGCAAATGGTTGAAAAGACGTGACCATCAGGTCTTGAGAAAAATTGGTGCTAGTGGTAGTAATGGCATTAATGGTATTAGTGTCATACATACGCTCATTTTTATCTGCTCAATGTCAAAGAGATAAAATCTCAGGATAAAAGATCCATAATAATATTAGGACCATACTTAGGTATGTCATGTTTCGACCTGAAAATTAAAACTATGAGAAGTACAATAAGGTAAAAGGATTCATGAGTTCGATTTCAAAGGGAAATACATTATGGGTTTTTTTTTTTTTTTTTCGATGGGAAAAATCATCTTATGACAACCCCCGCTCTTGGGCGGAGCGGGAGATAGTGTCAGACTCTTACTGACTAAAAAACCCATCCCGTTCCTTCAAGCCATAGATATCCAGAGATATGCCTTCATTGCGGAATAGTAAGGAGTCCTAGTGAGGCCGCTTATCTCCCACCCAAATATTTACAACATTCACAAATAGTGTATTTACGACACACATTTAAAATTTGCTTTTGCACACTAAGAAGAAAGCACCTACACTAAATCAATTTCTAATAGCACACATAAACAGAATGGGCGGAGCATGCACTTGTAAACAAAAGTCATTCAATGCACACGCATGCAAATAGGGAGGCGAAAAAGAAGGTCGATAATTTTATCGATATTAAATTTTAGCATATTTTAGTTATATAATTAAGTACTTTCGTCGTTTTATTTTGTTTAAATGATTTCTTTTTTAACCATCTATCCGAAAATAGAGTTTACTTTCAATAAAATAAAATAGGAATATATTTTTTAGTATCGTATTACCGGTTAAAAGGGCTGTTCTCTGTTAAATATCGTGCTGTATTATTATATAATAATTATAATACTTAATATTAAAAAAAAAATATCATAAATGTCTACTTACGTTCAGGGTTGGTTTAAACACTAAGGTAAATTTTATACTCGCATTTAAACTCATAGCGTCAATAAAAGGTACTGCGATAATAAAAATATGGGAATGCAAAATAAAAATCAAATAAAATTGGAAATTAGAAACTTTATTTCAAATAGTTCAATAATAACAAGTAGTTTTAAATTGTCAAAATGTCGGTCAGTCAAAAAAAAGTGAAGCTGAGTAGCACATTCCAAATCGTAGATCTCAATGGAGAAGGACGTGTAAGAAACTCCATGGGCACTTTTAAATCATGTCATGAGTTACAAAAATCTTGGTTAAATATGTTTTGTCACTTCTGTTGAAATAGTTCACACTTGTGTACTTCGCATTTACAAAATTTATTTTACACTATACAATGCAATTGTATTCAAAAATAAAAACCTAATATGATGAGATGAACCTCAGACAGCAAAGTATATGGGATGGGCAAAAAGATTGCGGATATGTAGACATGGGTAGTGAAACATCTGAAGATTGTAAGACCTTAGCCTCTAAGGCTTACTTATTTTTACTGAATGTGGTTAATGATAGCTCCGAATTATCGCTTGGTTATTTTGTGGTACCTAGTTAAAATACAGAACCAAAAGTAAATTTATTTAGATAGATAGATAGATTCTTTATTGTACACCAAAAATTACATGAGAAATTTAAAATTAATAGGGTGTCACAATTTGCTTAATAAAGTGCCATAATGCCGGTGTGTAAGAAGTCTCCTTAACCTTCGATGGACATTCTACCAATATAATGAAGCTTCTCGGATGTAAATTGGACTACGAAATTTAGTTAAAGACTACTTTAAACATCCCATAGACCAATCTGATGTGACTATATTGTTGGACCTCGTTCACATGTTTAAACTTATAAGAAATGATTGGAATTATCCTAAAAGAAAATGAAGAAGAAGTAAATTGGATTCCAATCGTATGAGTTAAATAAACTCCAATAAAATAAAGGATTTCATATAGCAAACAAGCTGTCACGTAGACATATTATGTTCAGAAATAATATTATGAAAGTTAAACTTGTTAGCCAAATTTTGAGTAAAAGTGTAGCTACGTCGTTGAAATTTTGTCGGAAAGATGCTGATGATAGGTTTTTGATTGATTTTTTTTTATAATTAATTGCTCTTGTCCGCGACATCGTTCACGTAGAAATTGGAAATATGTGTAAAGTGCAAGTACATTAGCAGACTGTTTAAAATGCATCACACTATTACCATTTACCCTACTGGTCCACCCATTTACCATTTATTTGTAAGAAATAAAATGTGAAACTTTCGGTATTATAATAATAATAATAATATTTTTATTTCAGACTTAAAAATCCATAAAGTGTTAGTAACATAAAAATAAAATAAAATCTTATTGCCTAGTGTTAGTTAAAATTAATCTTTGCTTAAACTTATAAATTATCGGAGAGGTGAAGCTCTCAGCCATGGTTTTCAAGATGCTGTTTTGACTGTCTCTCACTTTCCTCAGCAGCGACGCTGTTTTTTTGCGTATAATCGCATAGAACCCGTCGGTACGGGCTTGCGCAAACATTCCCGACGCGCTACAGTGACGAGGCAGTCTCAACAACATCCTGAAAGCATTATTGTATTGGACACGCAGGACATCCAACGATCTCTTAGTATAATCAACCCATAGACTGCCCGTGTACAGACTTTGGCAATAAGCCTTGAAGAGTGTTATTTTTACTTCGTCTGTACACCGCGCAAATCTACGGGCTAACATGTTACTCCGGACCGCTAGGGCCCTGCGCTCCCTCTCAATGTCTACATCATCTCTGAGATCAACGGCAAGAAAATGCCCTAGATATTTAAAAGTTGACACCCTATTAATAGATGACCCGTTCAAAAATAGCTCAGGTCCCTCCCTACGGCGTTTGCCGCTGACCTCAAAGACCATGTATTCACATTTTTTAACATTGTACCTTAATCCATGTGCGGCAGCGTAGGCCTCGCACGTTTTGAGCAGTTCTCCGATTGCTCCCGCCGACGGACCCAGCAGAACCATGTCATCTGCATAGTTGATGTTGTTTATTCTAACCCCATCAACACTGCATCCGACACGCATGCTGCTAAGTGCGACTAGCAGGTCGTCGACGTAGAGGTTGAAGAGCCTGGGAGACGTCAGACCACCCTGTCTCACCCCGCACTCCAACCTATACGGCTCAGAGACTGTATCATCCCACTTCACATGATTGACTTGGTTGCCGTACCAGTACTGGAATAGCCCACATATTTCCGCGGGTATACCCCTGTCTTCCATCTTTCTCCATAACACATCGTACGAGACAAGGTCGAACGCCTTGGAGAGATCAAGGAAACAGGCGTACACCGGCGTACCACGATCTTTATAGTATTGAACGGTGTGCTTGAGGCTCAATATAGCACTTTCAGTAGACAGTCCGGGACGAAACCCGAACTGTGTATCATGAAGATGAATATATTTACTTAAGCAAGAATCAAGCACACCATCCAACACCTTTGCCATTACAGTCGCAAGCGAAATGGGACGATAATTACCCTTGTCCGCGATGTCACCTGTCCTATTCTTCACAATGGGAACCACGACGGTCTTCATCAGATTAGCCGGTAGGTACGCGTGACTAATGCACATTGTGAAAAACAAAGACAGGACTCGCGGCAGATGGACACCTGCATGCCTCAGGTGCTCAATGCTGAGCCCATCATGTCCTGGAGACCTACCTCGCTTCATGTTGTTAATGATAGCACATATTTGCTTGGCTGAGAAACGTATCAGAGGATTCACGCCAGGACGAATGGGCGCACCATCATTCACCGAGGAACAGGGGCCGAGTGGGGATTGAACTTGGAAATGATCTTTGAAGGCGTTCGCAATTTCCTTCTTATCACTTACCCCCTCCACACTCGCAGAAAGGCCAGGCTTCGCATCCAAACCTCCAGTGGACTTCCAAAATTTACTGAAATTTTTACTAGCTCGTTGTTCTGCTAACCTATCCATAACAATTTGTTCAGCGTTATTCTGACAAAACTTCAGCCGACTTTTAAAAACTTTTCGCTTTTCATGCATTTCATCGTAAACCGGGCCCGATGAGGGACGATGGTTCAGCACCCAGGTCTGAAAGCTACACCTGGCCTCGCGGTGAGCGTCTCTCACATACTCGTTCCACCCACACACTCGCTTACCTCGCCTCGGTCCCCCTACAGATGTCCCTCTAGATTGCCTAGCCGCCGCACATAGGATTTCCACAATCTGTTCGTACAAATTGTCCAGAATAACCCTATGCTCAGCCAAGCCGCATGATCCAACGCTACACCGTTCAAACTCTTGGGGGAAATCAATGTCTCGCAATTTACTATTACATAAATTATGATAACTTTGCGTTTCTGACTTAGTTCTTTCACCCCAAAAGACCGAATTACGGGCTGCACCCCCATTCATCAACTTAGGTCTCACAACTTCCAAATCACACTCAAGATGTATAGGTAGATGATCCGAAACATAAACATCTTCGGATACATCAATATTTGTAATTGTGTGCCAAGCCGATACCGATACTACACAGTGATCTAACCATCTCCTGCTTCCGTGCGCATCACTTATAAAGGTGTAGGTACCACTATCAACCCCTCGCTTCTTTATGTCGGCACAAATCCAGGATTGGTCAGAACAAAAACTCATCAACTCTTCATAAAACAATTCTTGGGGATGAGCGTTGAAATCACCTAATATGAAAACATTCTCTACCTCACAGCTTGCTATGGTAGCACTAATCTCACTTAACACATTTGTAAAAGTTAGTAAGTTATCTGGGCAATTTGTAGGCATATACACAGAAAATACAATAATAGTACGACCTCTTGACGTGGCTGTGATGGCCACCAACCGAGGACTGCTACAGTTAACAACAGAGACTTTCTCAAAAATGCCTTTCCTCCAGAGAATGGCAACGCCCCCATGTGGCCTTCCTCTCAACAGGCCTTCAGCAGTATCCACAGCTGACTTACCCGTAGACTCGAAGTCAGGGCTTATTGTTCCTAACATTGGAATGTCATGGGGAAGTAGCCACGTCTCTTGTAAGGCCACCAAATCAGACCATTCACATAAGTCCTTAATATCATCCATGGACCGTTTAGCCGACTTACAATTAAAACTAGTTAACTTAAGGTATTTGTTACTATTTTTACTATCCATACTTTTAGATCCTTAACTGACTATAACTTTAGGCTCCTGAGGTTTCGTTCGATACATAAAATGTACAAAACGCCTAAACACAATTCCATCAGGCCATAGTTCATTATTTAAAAACAAATCCGCTTTGTGCTTAGAAACATATAGTTTGTACGCGTTATACTTTCTGATAGACTTCATGTTAATCTTTTTTAAAGTAACTGTTTCACCTGTCTTATCTTTAATATAACGAACAATGTCATCTTCACTTGCTTCTATACTAACGTTCGAAATTAGCAACGGCACTTTAATATCCGCGGCCCGAAATCTCCCGTCCGGGGCAGTTATAGCCGTTCCTTTCCTACTATTCAATCTGTTTTGTTTATAATGTCTTTTCTGCACTACCTTCCATTCAGAGTCCATAATGTCCCCACCACCTACTGTTTGTTCACTACTCACGTTCACCTCACGCAAACTCGCACACTCGGTATTATAGACAAAGAAAAATTTAATTTAAATCGCGAATTTTTTAATTCAAATTTCGAACATTGACCGCTGCTTTGCCTTATGATTGACTAAGGTGGCCTACTCGGTCAATAATATTGAGCAATATCTTTTAGGACCCATCTTATCATCGAAATCGCCAAATAGCCAGATTTTTTATAATAATAATTGAATATTTTTGCATAGCAAACACAAACTGTTATAGCCAAAAAAACTTTGATCATCTCTATCTTTTTAGTATAATTTAAGTTTTTACACTTTACTAGTATTGAAATATCAATGTTTTAATTTGGTTCACAAAACATTAAATTAATAATTAATTTAACATGCAATACTACAATATCCATTGAAATATAAAAAAAAAACAATATTGAACTTAAATAATACGCATATCGATAAAATCAGTCACACGCACTCGATTACCCCTCTCTAAATCTTAAACGATCGTAGCGCTCGGAAACATTCGGGATAGTTCGGGCTAGTTCGTGTCGCTCTGGACGTAGGTTAGAAAAATATTTAAAAAATGATTTAAAATATAAAACAGTGACTTAATTGTTTACTTACCGGTGGTAGGACACGCCATTTGTCTTTATGTTGACGATACTCGACCTATTTTTGCATTTAATCACTGTACAATTCGGCATTTTGTTTTTTTATGCATCAATAGCACACCGTACGCAGTTGCAAAGTGACTGAATGAATCGTACAGGCGCCGTTCAAATAAACTGGGCTTTAGCCCATAATGTGCGCTTACGTGCCACGCCCTCATGGCATATCCCTCGATATCCGTGCTTCAAGCCTTCATACCGGGGCTCGAGCGCCCTTTCGGATAACCCTGGCCCCAGTAGGCTTCGACCCGGCTGGGCCCCTGCTGTTGCTGACAACTCCTTGAGGCGCGCGGGAACAGCGCGCGCCGTCGACGACTTGGGCTTGGTCCGGACGGTTACCGGACGGCCGGACAGCGAGCTACCCATTGCTCACTGTCCGCAAGCCCGCGCCTACGGTGGCTGGAAATCGGGATCGGAATCCCGGCGGCGGCGGCGAGAGCGCCGTTGCCTGATGCGATCGGCCTCCTCCTTAGCGAGCATTACTGCTTCGCAGAAGTCGGCGACCGCCTGCCACTCCTCCTCGCTCCGGACCATGGCCTCGACCAAGGTCCGGCGCGAGAGGTCTCCGCCGCCGATCACCCCCACAAGGGCACGGCGATGCTCCGTCCAAGCAGGGCACACCGCGATTGTGTGCTCCACCGTGTCCTCCGGGCGTTCCGCACAGTGGCGACACCCGGGAAATACATTATGGGTCTACTTTACTAAAATCAGCACCAACACAGTGAGTACCGTTTATTATTGGAAAGCATAGTGTCATGACGCATCTCAGTGGGAACTGAGCTGACTTTTCTTTTTGGGGTGAGAAATCATCCAATTACTTCATTCACTCTTGAGCGTAGTGGAAGTGCGTTTCAGAGTTTTACCACAAAATAAATAGGTACAGAAATCAATCTACATACAAAGCGCGCTCGAGCAACGCACACACAGACACCGCTCACAGACACGATGTCTCGGTCGCGTCTCGTTTCACTCGTCGAACAGTTCCGGCTCAAACGCTCATTAGTGTGCGTCTACCGAGCGTAGGTATAAAAAGTGAATAACATATTTTGAGGTTTTACTGTCTAATACCACATCTATGTACATATATTTTTCCAGTTGCCTTTTGCGTTCTAGCACCAGGAGTTGCAGGACCCAGCTGGGCCCCTACGGTTTTGCTGACATATCTTTGAACTACATGTTTTTTTTTTTTTTCGATGGGAAAAATCATCTTATGACAACCCCCGCTCTTGGGCGGAGTGGGAGATAGTGTCAGACTTACTGACTAAAAAACCCATCCCGTTCCTTCAAGTAAGACTAGACAGACAATAAGAAATAGACAAGTGATCTATTATTAGATTAAGAAGTAATAACATATTTTGCAAGTTTGAGAGGCCCAAAATATAAAGACCCCAAATTACAGTACCATCATGGCTTCATAGGTATAATTTTCGTATCTTTTGTGGTAGCCATTACGGCCTCGCTATTATGTAGGGACAAGGCAATTCTCTTCGATTTTTCTCGATGAATGAGACGGCTCTTCACGTCATTTGCAGGCATGACGTCACTGTTTGTCAACCCTCGATAAGATGAGGGGTATTTTTGACCCAGGGGTATTCTTTTTCTCGCCTAGCAACAGTCTTTTGTTACAAAAGATTTGGATTCAAAATATTTAAAATTGACTTTTTGTTTATTTTATTGGAAAAAGGTGTACAAAATAGTCAAAGACTTTTCAAGTTTCAATTGACTTGACACCTTTTCAACTTACATAAAAGTATATCTGACTTAAATAAAAAGAAAAAACAGTGCATTTCGGAATAACAGTTTCTGGGTTTGTTTTTTCGCTATTTAACACCGACTTCCGAAATACATGCCGACTTGAGGTCGGTTTTGTTTTTGTAAAAAGTTTTTTATTTTATACTAGTGGTTTAGCTGAACCTAAATAGTGTGTACCTAAGTTTTATAAAACTTACACACTATTTAGGTACGTAATAGAACATAACCTATTACAAGTATGCCTATAACATGTGAAAATGTACCTTAATTTCTCCAGTATCCCATCTTGATGCTGACCTAAAATACCTTACAAAGAAATCAGTCCGAGTAATCACAAATATATACAATAAAAAAGTCATTATTACAATGTAACCCTTCTCACTCAAGCATTTAATTAGGTATTAATGTTTGCTGCCCGACGCAACCAGACACGCTCCATGAAGCACGTAATACTCTCAATGGACTTGCCACGGGAATGCTGCCCCATTGAGCCAGCCAATTATATACTACGCACTGTTTACCCATTACCTATGTGTCCGACATAATTGGCTCTGAGCAAAATATCTATGACCCCAACGGGTTTAGGCATGGACATATAGACTAGATACGATCGGAAGACCAGGATAATGATAGAAACATATAGCACAACTAGCTAATTTGTTTTGGATGTGACTTTGCGCGCGCCAAAACTTATAAAACGGTTTCAATGTCACTTCGTTTTCATGTCGAAAAGTCTTCCCGGGGCGATTACCACAACGCGATGTACCCAATTTTTTAAGTGCCACCATGCGATGCAATGCAGACAGATAGATAGATAGATATATTCTTTGTTATACACCAATAATAAAATTACAATAGAAACTTAAAATTAATAGAGTAGGTATGTATGTATGTGTTATATAGAATCCACAAATCTTTATGAACAAATCTTTTTTGTTCATTTAGTGATTTCGATCTTTGAACATAACATACAGATAAAAAGCTGTTATTTTGACATTACAAAAAAGAATGTATATCGCCAAATGGCCTCCACATAACATCCAAATGGCCATTTGTTCAGCGGGCGAAGGGTTAGGTCGAAATGACATTAAGACTAGGTTTTGGAATAAATATTTTTGGATGAACGATATAATGTTTGGTCCATGACCTCATAAAGTCTGGCCTGAACAGTTATCCGATTGTACCTACAGATTTATTTTTAATAAAAATATTTTAAGCCTTTGGTTACCAACAATACCAACCTTTTTGAAATATCATATTTCAGTTGGAATTTCTGTTCATTTTCCTAACATTTTTCGATTCGACTTCCATTATCGTCGACACTTAAATAAATTTTTGGGTCGACAAACTTCAATGTTATCAAATATCAAAACAGTGACTTATTTTTGTAAGGAGCGATTGACCTCTCGAAAAACTTTTGAGTTACAAATATTTTAAGTTACAAAATAAATGGAATGTTCACGTAGATTAGAAGTAATTTATTATTTTGGAACGTGCCATAGTATCGTCTTGGACACCCTTCAAGTTACTTTCTGAACACATTATTCAGGATTTAAAGATTATTCTCGCTTTAAAGTTTCTTATTACTATTTCGGTATAATGCCTTTTGAAAGCAATGGGATTAGCTTGTTCAAGTACTGACCGTGACGAAAGCTGTAAAATATTATAGCACGCTGCTGCAAGCAAAGATAACTGAATCATTCATGGTACGTATTGAGTTGGTTTTTCTTGAACATGTTCTATTTTTCTTTTTTTGAAGAGCCCGTGTCGAAATATCCAATGACTTCTCTTGTTCTAGATTTAACTGAAAGGGCATGTCAGACTTTGACTGACTAAAACCCACTTGTCAGTAGTTTTTTCTTTCCATAACCACAATATCTCTTTCAAAAATTTTCATAATTACCGGGTGCATTGGCTCTACTGTTAAATCAAGTTCATATAAGTATCCTCCCAATCACATCATCATTTCATCTAAAAGATGTTCACTGCTGGACTAGGCCTTCCACAAGCGTCGCCTTTTGACTGGTCCTGTGAGTCTCGCAGCCACTGGATTTCTGCGACCCTCACCAGGTAATCGGTCTACCTTGAGGGAGGCCTTACATTGCTGCTTCTACTGATACGTGGTCGGTACTCCAGAACCTTTCGGCCACATTGACCCCAGTCCATTAGTACTTAAGTTTGTCGATTTTTCGTGCTATGTCCTGTAATCTTGATGCTCCTGCGGATATCTTCATTTCTCAAGAGAACCAACAGAACCAAGGTTACAGATATAGCCCAAAGTCGCCAAACATAAGAGGCAGTGAGCAGGGCACATTGCTCGCAGAACAGATGATCGATGGGGATGAAAAGTTTTGGAATGGCGACCACGTACCGGCAGACGCTGCGTTGGAAGGCCTCCCAGAAGATGGACTGATGACCTTGAGAGGGTTGTGGGAATCCGATGGATGCAAGACGCACAGGACCGGTCATTATGGCGACACTTGGGGGAGGCCTATGTCCAACAGTGGACGTCTTTTGGCCGTAATGATGATCTTCATTTCTCATCCGACCAAGCAGGTTATCCTCACAGTCACAAATGTGGGTGATTTTTAACTGTGCTATACCTTCTCGTTCGACATACCTTAGGGCTTTTAAGTCCAACGTCGCAATACTTAAAAAATATATTCGGGAATTGAAATACAGGGTGCTAGAATTTATGACAGGTTTCCAGCTTTAGCAGTATTTACATAATAATCAAAAGTTTATACAGAATACAAGCGTCGGTATTCGTTGACTTAATTTGAATGGAGATGAAAGACAAATTTTCTCGTACTTCTACTAGTAAATCTCGGCAGCCAAAGTTCTTTTAGTTAAATCCTGTAGTAATATTTTATGATTTTTTTTTTACGAAATGGTATCACAAGAAAGTTGTAATCTCAAAATTGAACTTGATAGGTCAGAAATCAGAAATTACAGGCGCTTTAAAGTTGTCAAAATGTCGGACAGTCAAAAAAAAGTGAAGCTAAATTGCACGTTCCAAAGCATAGATCTCTATGGAGACACTGAGTTTCCGTTACTACACTGAGTTTGAGTCTCCGTGGACACTGAGTTTCTTCATTCTTGCACATTCTTCTCCATAGAGATCTACGCTTTTAAATCATAATATCTACGAGTTACATATTTCTTGTCGCTTCTATTATATGAGCACAATTTAATTAACTATGGAAATTGGATAAGGCTACTGGCAGCTTAGAAGTGGCAATATTCACGTAATAGCTGTTTTTGCATCAGATCCTGGTTTTAAACTTAAAACCTCATGCATGAAACGAGGTGCCTTAACTACTGAGCCATGACGATACCGATTAGATAAACATAAGCATTATTTTGAAAGAGTAACCATGTAGTTTCTTGATGGTTCTTCTTCATAGAAAATGACCAATTTGGAACCGTTCAACTTCCCATGTAGGCCTTAGTGAAATAAAAATAGGTATTTGAATTTTGAATTTTTTTGATCTTCTTGGCAATATATAATTTGGTTAGTATTTTAGCAAGAGATCTCCAAGAGGACTTTATTAAAAAAATTAAATAAGTAATAAATATTTATTATCAGTCAAGAGTTCATAGACAGTAAGTATACGAACAGTTTCTAAATTAATATCCGGGATAAACTGAAGAATGGTGAGAAACAAACTAGTAGTGTAATTTGGTCATTATGGCCTTTTTGAAATGTTGATTGACAAATGCTAGTTCTAAATTCGAAATATCACGTGGGTCATTTGGGGTTTTATAACAATCGACGATATCGCTGATCGAATATTACATAGTCTAAAACCCAAGAAACTAACTACCCTAGCGGGCTGCGGGTTAGTTCCAATGAGTTATCGTAACCCTAAAACGTAAAAAAACAACAGTAATTAAAGGAACACAAGTGGTTTTTAGCTCTTTTTTTCCACCGAAAAACTAGAGCTATTTTCACTATGACCTCCTTCTTCGTTCAAGAAGAAGCCTTTGTACTGCAGAGTGCAGAAAGACTTTAACAACTCCCAAATTATTGCTTAGCAGTTCCATTCCACCACAAATAATATACTATTTCGCACGAACGAATTCTTTCAAGCTGCAGAAATTCGACACATAGGGTAGAATTCGTATCGTGGCGATTGTCGGAACCGCAGCACTATGCGCTTCGGTTTAGAATCGTATTATTTCGGTATCAAGTGAAATGTCACACGAACAACGGGTTGTGGTGAGATGTTTCTGGTGGGATTATGGTGACAGGACACAGCGGGGAAAAAGATTCGAGATTTTGAGACTCATTTGGGACTTAGAAGAATTGTTCGATATATATATATATATATATATATATATATATAATGTTTTATTATGCTCCTGGGATAAAAAGTCGTTTGTGCTATTCTAAGACATGGTCTACCCGTGTGACTTTGATCCAAATCTGTTCAACTGTTCGAGTGCGAAGAATGGGTTGAGTGGGTTATCCCACAAATTTTTACCTGTAATACTAATAGTGTGATAACTACACGCCAAATGCCATAATTAGCCTTAAGAGTGACCAGGGTCCTAAGTCTGCTATTTTTATAAATTCGTCATTCCAACACGATCCCATTGTCATTTTGCTAAAAGTTTTTAATCTGCTAAATCATAGTGATCGATCATTGATCGGTCAATGTTCTTGTAATAGAATTGTAAATACAAGAAATAGAATTGACGTCGTAATCGTAGATCACTGATCAAAGTAACTGTCAAAATTTTTGCAGATTACCGCATACGTCAGATTATTCATTTGTCATTATGTATGAGATTACCAAAACTTTTCAAAATCAACAATTATGAAATACATTCTGACACTATTGTAATAGCAGACTTGAGGCCCTGCGGCCGTATTATGACATATTAAAACCATCATGTTTTCTGTGTGAGAAAAGGATAGTGATATTCGTCCTGTATAGCTCCGTCTCTTTTTCACACCGAAAACATGATGGTTTTAAGAGGTCATAATACGGCCCCTGAAGTTGTCTTTAATAAAAAAAAATCTAGGTAAATGGGACGATCGATCTGATAAACATGGGCTGTGAGAATCTTTGAAAGAGTTATAGTAGCCCTGGATTACAAAAGGCAGCTGAAGCAACACAGGTGTGATATAGTCACCAAAAGTTTTACAACTTACCGTTTCACCTGAAGGTTAAGAATTTATTTGATGATTTCTAACTTCAAAGAAAATCTGACAAGATAATCACAAATTACATTTTCCTACAAAAGCCGAAAGAATCCAGCGCTAATTCCCCAAAGTTATGACTGTATTGGACTCATAATTTCCTTGTATTCTGACGTAACACGATCACAAGACTGTACCACAAAATAGATAGGTACAGAAGACAATCTCATGTATGTACTTCACTTTTTATACCTACGCTCGGTGGAAGCACACTAATGAGCGTTTGAGCCGGAAATGTTCGACGAATGGGCCGAGGCGCTCCGAGATATCGTGTCCGTGAGCGGTGTCTATGTGTGCGTTGCTCGAGCGTGCTTTGTATGTAGATTGACTTCTGTACCTATATATTTTGTGACTGTACCTACCCCGCAGATTTTATCGATAAAGTAAAATTATATTAAGGTTTTGAAAATCGATTAAGCTTATGTACTAAGCCCGTAGCCTTACAAGAATATTAGAACAGGAAGTGGTTTACTTTCTTTTTATGAATATCTTTTATTTTCTCGTGAAAAATTGGCTAACACTTAGACACGTTTGTTTCGAAGTAGGTATCGAATTGAAATTAAAACCATGTACTCAAGTCTGCAGCCCCTTGAAGCTGAAAAAAATCACACTACTGAGTTAACGAAAAAAAGATACGGCCGTTTATGTTACAAAAAACGTATATTTCTACACTTTCGAGGGATTTAAATTTGTAAGGTTTTTCTCGTTGACCTAAAATCTTAAAATTTGACATGAAACAAGGTCTTATAGCACAAATATTTGAAAAAGGGAAAAACTGTAATTAGGAACCTAATTACAGTTTCGCAAAAAAAAAAAACTGTTTTTGCGATTCGGCATCGAAATCTTCGTAACTGAGTTTGGGAATTAAACCCACAGTGCACGAGCCCGACTCGTTCTTGCACAGTTTTTGTGCTTTTGTTTTGCTACGTTCTTAAACAATTGGCGTAGCGAGTCGATTCGTAGCAAAAGTGTTGGCTTTGTGCGTAGTTGGCGCACGCCGTTCAAATCAAAGCTGGCATTTTATCATCGTTATGTGTAAGACAACTTGAAGACCCTGTTATGTTTCTTCCTTTGTTTTATTGTTGTTAACTAACATACAAGTTTGATAGTGTGTGAGGAATGATATGAGAGGAAAGAGGGTCAGTGATAACCTGGCGGTTGACAGAAATGAATTGAAGAAGAAAACGTGTTGTGATGTTGATGATAAATCCGGCAACCAGTAGATACATTTACTTAGGGGCCCTAATAACTCAGGAGACCAAATGTCCCTAGACATGACGCGTGATTCCGTTCTGCAAAGCAGAATGGAATGTCAGTGATGATAGAGTGAGTGTATCTGCTGTTTCCAGCCAGTAGATACACTCACTCAGGGGACCAAATGTTCCTAGACATGACGCGTGATTCTGTTCTGCGGAGCAGAATGGAATGTCAGTGATGATAGAGTGAGTGACCACTAACCGTGCACCGGCGGTTGCCACTCCGAACCTTTCGGCCCCACGAAGACATAGCATTGGAAAGATCTTCCACAAGATGGATCGATAACCTGGTGAGAGCCGCGGTAATCCGATGTATGCAATACACACAGAACCGTTTGTTGTGGCGGCACTCGGGAAAGGCCTATGTCCAACAGCGTTGGACAAATGTTGATGACGATGTTATATTTTCATCAGCCAGTATGACATATAGTACGAGATCTGCAAAAGAAATCTCTTCCCTTCCCAAAAAATGTAGATTTTTATGAACGATAGAGGTGACCTTTTAGATCGCATATCAACAAATAGAGACCACTTGTGGCAATAGTACTTAAATTCGGTCTGAATAACATTTACATCATCTTGAGCGCTTTTTATTATATCCTTTGTAACGACAAAACTCGATTATGTCTGAAAGTTCGTCAGATTTCTCGCAATAATTTGCAAAGTAAGTAATTTCTTGATTTTCAAGTCAGCAGTTCTATTTCAAAAAGTAATTGGAGCATGCCGTTCTTTAAACAGATCATGAGAAAATCAATACGATGAAGTTAATTATTAAGGACCAACTTCTACTTTGGACTTGGTCAGGTCAAAAGCGTTTTATAATCCCAAAGAAACGTACTTTAGAGATAAAAAGTATTATATTTCGTTTTCTTTGGAAAACTTATAACTGATAGACACGTGCTTCATATTAGCCGAAAGGCATCTACTGTTGAACATAGGCCTCCCCCAAGCGTCGCCACGCGTGCTTAATTAGGCATTTTTCAGACCAAAAATATTGTTGTTGCGTTGACTGTGAAGCACCTAATGGTAAGCAAAGATGGTTAAAATCACATTAGTTTATTATGAGCCTATTCACTTTAGCCTTACATTATAATCTGACGGGAAGACGGCAGTCAAATTGTTCCAGTCGTTCATCGTTTAAGAGTGAAAATAAACCAGACATATTCGTTTTCGCATTTATAATATTAATACGGATAGTAGTATAGATACCGGCATGAACGATGATGCGAGGGCGACGATCTTGAGCGCTCGGCGAAAGAGTGAGGATCAATTTGCGCATCGTGCACATCGTCGAGTCAATCACTGTAACTACAAAGATGTACTCCCAGCCCCCGCGTCTCACTTCATACCACCAAAGAGACCCAATACATCACTTCTCATTCAAGTCTGCGTGCCTTCAACTCAGCGCTCAAGATCCGTGCCGGTATCTGTAGCAGGGTAGAATTTCTAATAGAAGGTACATTTTTGATAGAACAAAATTGACACTTTCTAAAAGAAAATAATACCTACATAAGTATATAATTATTTTATGAGGAGTTATTAATTTTGTCCGTTGGATCTTCCTCTGTAATTTAAAAGTAATTGAAGGGTCTATTCTTTATTAAAAAAATAGGAAGAAAATTTGTAAAGAATGTTATTATGATTCAATAATTTATGGATTTTATCTATTGGGACAGTGTTACTATGGGATCAAAAAAATTATGAGTAAACTAACTGCTCTTAGCGATTTTGCCCGAGTAGGAAAAAGAATAACGAACACTCCGTTCACAACCCGCACTGATTTTGCAGCACTCGCGACCGTAGGAAGAACGATGGTAAAATTAGTAAAACCATTACCTATCATATGTTTTCAGTACTTTCAGAACTTAAGAACCAATTTAAAAAATACTCATCGTGAACCTAGTGACCGCTTGGAAAATCTTAACATCGCGATCTAGAAATCGACGCTCATCTGTTAGATGAGCGCTATCTTTTGGTAAAAAAATAAATAATATTTCAAACAAATATCCCTAATAGTGAACTTTATTTTCGCCTAATTAAAAATTACCTATCCAAAGAGATAATACTCTCAGGTAATGTTGTGAGGTCCAGTAAGTGATAATTCAGGATGAAAGATGAAAATAATCGAATGTTTAGGTATTCAAATCGGGACAGCTGCTATAATGATCACGAAAGCACTACAATAAACTGACTAAGCGTGTCAGGCACTAGCAGCAAAATTGAATGCAGCCGCTGCCTTAAAATTAGTTGCACTCCTCCTCTAAAGCTTACCAGACTCCTGAAAATCTAGACTTCTAACGCAAATTGAGCAAATTTCTGGTAGCACTACTTCTAGGATAAAAATGTCTTATGTGCTTTTTCAGGACATGGTCTACCTGTGAACCAGCCATTCTAGCATGAACACACTCTCAAACTTACATCTTTATATACCTAATGTTATTATTATGTTGTTAAACAAAAAAAAGTATCGTTTTATTCAAAAGTTTACTTGGAAGTATGAAATTGATGACGTTACTTGTGGGCACGCCACAATTATGGCGGTAAGTCTCCTCTTTGAGGCGTGGCTGGAAAGACCTCACGGCGTCCATACCTTCCACATG
Organism: Mythimna albipuncta; assembly: GCA_929112965.1. NCBI lineage: Eukaryota > Metazoa > Arthropoda > Insecta > Lepidoptera > Noctuidae > Mythimna > Mythimna albipuncta. The sequence goes on from OV815969.1 coordinate 20,553,935, forward strand.
ACGCAGGTCCTCACCGGACATTGTAAGTTCTGGAGGATCCTGTACCGGATTCGTGCGGAAGTGACGCCCGGGTGTCGCCACTGTGCGGAACACCCGAAGGACACGGTGGAGCATACAGTCGAGGTGTGCCCTGCTTGGTCGGAGCATCACCGTGCTCTCGTGGGGGCGATCGGCGGCGGAGACCTCTCGCGCCGGGCCTTGGTTCAGGCCATGTTCCGGAGCTAGGAGGAGTGGCAGGCGGTCGCCGACTTCTGCAAAGCAGTAATGCTCGCAAAAGAGGAGGCATCAGGCAATGGCGCTCTCGCCGCCGCCGGGAGTCCGATCCCGATTTCCAGCCACCGTAGGCGCGGGCTTGCGGAAAGTGAGCAATGGGTAGCTCGCTGTTCGACCGTCCGGTAACTGTCCGGACCAAGCCCAAGTCGTGACGCACGCACTGTTCACGCGCGCCTCAAGGAGTTATCAGCAACAGCAGGGGCCCAGCCGGGTCGAAGCGTACTGGGGCCAGGGTTATCCGAAAGGTAACTCGAGCCCCAGTATGAAGGCTTGAAGAAACGGGGTGGCATTTTTTGTCAGTAAGAGTCTGACACTATCTCCCGCTTCGCCCAAGAGCGGGGGTTGTCATTGGATGATTTTCCCAACAAAAAAGAGCGGGAGATTTCATCAGAAAATTTCACACTAAAATAAATGGTATTTAGATTACTTCGGCGCCACCCTGTATCTATATATAGTAGGTACGTACTTTAATGGTTACGACCATTTAGCTTTCGGTTTGTCCCAACAAAGTATAAAGATTTAATGTAGCTAGATAAACGGAAGCGTTATCGAGGCTAAGTGTCGTATCAAAAGAAAAGCCATTAAAGTTAGCTCAATAGTTTTTAAACGAGTTGCATAAGTAAGCAGGATTCTTAAAGATCGTTCTTGAGTATACTTTGCTGAGGAATTAACTGTAGGTACTTTGTATTAATTTTAACGCAATTTCAACATTTATAATTGATCTCCTGTATAGATCCCATTTATAGTTCTTCTCCATAGAGACCTACGCTTTGGAACTTGCAATTTAGCTTCACTTGTTTGACTGACCGACATTTTGACAATTCAAAAGTGCCTGTAACTGGTTTATTTGAAATAAACGTTTCTGATTTCTCTCTCTGAAGTGGTCGTGGCTGTTTTCAATGGACAAAACTGCTGCGCGCCGTAGTCACTTGCCTCCAAGGCTATGGCATGTCTAGCGATGTCTACGATAGAGAAAGAAAGAAAACATAGTTTATTTGACACACAATGAGCAATCAAGTCTTTAATAATTTATTAAAAGTAAAAAGAAGCCTGGCCGACTCGAGGCGTTCGACGTAAGAGAATCGAAACGAAACGGTCGTAATGTGGCTAGACCTGCTGAAAATAAGGTCGATCGAACGCAGGCTATCTTGGCTTCAACGCGGTCGTAGTGTTCCCATCGTGTCTTCGTTTCTAGAGATGTGTCCAAAGGTCCTCGGTATTCGTAATTGCACAATCTATGAAAGTCTATCCCATAATCCCATGTCTGTTACGTGCGTGTCTGTTGTCTGTTATTTATTATGAAAATCTAAAATTGTGTTCGTGGTGGTGACCCTGTGGTGTAATGACCCGTAGGCGCGGGCTTGCGGACAGTGAGCAATGGGTAGCTCGCTGTCCGACTGTCCGGTAACTGTCCGTACTGAGCTCTAGTCGTCGACGGCGCGCACTGTTCCCGCGCGGCTCAAGGTTGCAAAGTTACTTTTCCTTATTTAAAATATTTCTACAATAACCAGTCCTTAGTTTAGTTATAGAGCGTAACGTTGAGATAATTTACCTAAAATATTTTCAGTGTAATTCAACTTTTAATATGTCTTCAGTCTGGCTGGCTAAATAATATTCAAAAGAAATGTTAATGCTGGTCGTTATTTGTCGGCAACGATATGGTACCTACTTATTTTTCACTTACGGCCAGCGTTTGAATTAGCCGAAACCTAATTAAAGAAAATTAATTAACCGATTTATTTGGAAATTTCAAATTGTTTTTTTCCAGGGACTGTAATGAGTGAATAACCCTAAAGTCATGATGATCATTCAATCTCTTTGTTCTGAGTATGAAAAAACTTTTTTTTCACATAAGTTATTGCGTTCAATGGTATATATTAATGTCTTACTTACTTTTTTCATGCAATTTTGACCATTTTAACTTGTTGTGAGACAATTCTACTAAAATAAGGCAAACATTTTATGTATGTATATTTTTCACTCCGTCACGCTGATAACCGTTTGATGTATTTAGATGTTTTGCACACGGATAAATTATGCATATTATCATGCATATTATGTGTAGCATATTTTCATTTTGGAAAGTATGTTATTTTAGGGTAATTTCCTACGATCACGCAACCGATGCCACTGGCATGAACTAGTCCTTACATAGGATTACAGTTTTTCTCTAATCTATACTATTATATATATTATTATATATATATATATATATATACTATATACTTATACTATATATATATATATATATATATAATATTATAAAGCTGCAGAGTTTGTTTGTTTGTTTGAACGCGCTAATCTCTGGAACTACTAATCCGATTTGAATGATTCTTTCAGTGTTGGGTAGTCCATTTATCGAGGAAGGCTATAGGCTATGTTTTATTTTTTTCAAAATTAGGGATCCGTAATAAAATTGCTATTTTGTAACACAAGGTGTAAAATCGAAAACCTATTTTTGCGTGCGCTGCAAAAACTATTGACAATAGAACAAAATAATGTACTACGGGTTTGTAGATCCCATTAAGACCTACAAAAAAGTCCGCGAGACCATATATCTACCTATCATGGTTTAATCACAATAACCGATTTTGTGTTCAAAATAATTATTAAATCGTCTGAAGAAAGAAAACTACGTTAAATATGTATCGTAATATTAATCTTTATCGAAATTAAGCATTATGTTATCAAGAGTATTTATGTAGACGTAAAATACTTTATGTTTCATCTCAATCGGATATTTCGTTTAAAAGTTATCACGTGTGTAAGATGTTAAGAGTTGGTACCTATTAATGAGTTATGGGCTATGGAGATTTTTATCAACATAAAATCCTGTAATAATCTTTTTCGAAACATATTTGTTGATGATTGTAAGTATAGGATCTTTGAAGAGTATAATAAATACATTTATGAACGCGGTAATTTTGGGAAATACTGATCTGATATGAAAACTGTTTAAATATTCAATAGTCCATTTATTGAGGGAGGCAATTATAGGCAATATTTTATCTCGGTATTTCCACGGGAACGAGAAAAACGCGGGTGAAACCGCGGGGCACAGCTAGTATTATTAATATTCTTCTCCATAGGAAACGACCAATTTCGAACCGTGCACTAGCTTCTGATGTTTTATAAGTGCCCATGTAGGCCTATGTGAAATCAAAAACTTTTTACTTGACTTTCACTTGACTTGACTTGAATATAGATTTCGATTCATGACGACGAATTCTATGAAAAGCTTATTGAGCTGTCCAGTTAATATGGAATATTTCTAGCCAATGTACTTGTGTAACGAATTTAGCTAATGGAAATAGTTGTAATTGTATATATGTTGTTGTCCACACCCCATTCGCGTGTTCATGTAGGCGTTGGTCTAAGTGTAAAGTGCAAGGCGTATTTCCCTGCCAGGTCGTGGACGGCGCGTACTGTTCCCGCGCGCTTCAAGAAGTCAGCAACAACAGGGGCCTGGCTAGCCTACTGGGGCCAGCGTTTAGTTCCGGAAAGGAGGCTCGGCCCCGGTATGGAAAGGCATGAAGAGATTTTTAGTCAGTGAGAGTCTGATACTATCTCTTACTCCACCCAAGGGTGGGGGATCTTATTTGGATGATATTTACCCACCAAAAAAAGGCGTATTTCCCTGCCAGAGCTGCAAGAACCAACGAACCTTTCGAACAAAGAAAGAAGAAAGAAAGAAAGCGGAAGCGGACAGCTCTGTCCTAGTACTAAAGAATCAATTAAGTATGTTAATTTTGCTTTCTTATAGCGTAAACCTATGCTATCATAATCAGCTTTTTAATGTTCCCACTGCTGGGACTCAGGCATCCTCTTTATAATTTTTATCTCTCCTCCTTGCATCAAATTCCTCAATGCAGAGGGTCGTAACCAACCTGCTTCATCACTTTTCCTTGAAAGATATTCTTCCCATCTGTTTCTGTCACTGGTAGTGTAAAGGCCATTGTATATCGTAGGGTCAAAAGTGCTAGGATTTGGTCAGACCAATGTATTGGGCTGTGTTCATGTGGCCTTTTCTCATAATTTTTAAAGTCGTCAACAAATACTATGGTTCAAGTTTATACGATACTCAATCTTTACGATTATCGGTCATCTCATGATTCTTAAATTTGAGTAGGAAGCTCTGACCCAATTTAAAAGCGAAATTATTCTTACAACTGAATGGGTTTTGAAAGCGTTGTTAAATTCAAATTTCAGTCTTATCTTCAGCTACCAAAGTGACTTACAGTTTTACGTTGTATAGGCTTATCGGATTCAGAGTATTTACGCCTAATTGAAAGTCCAAGGCTAAATTTGTCCCTTGACAATTATAGTTAGTGAAGTTTACAATAACATTTCGCTAACAGGCTCTAACTTAGTCTGGTTTTAATTGTCAGCAATATACTGACAACAATTCCCATTAATGTAGCCACACAATATGATAAAAAAAAAAACATTTTTAGTTAATTTCTCATGGTAAAAAATCACGCCAAAGGCTTCCTGACATAGAGAAGTTTTATCAGTAGCTAGCTTTTGCTCGTGACTTCGTTCGCGTAGAAGTCGAAAATGGTTCTAATAAGACTTTCTACCCCTTTTTAACCCCGCTGGGGATGAATTTCAATAAAATACGTAACTTATTTTCCGTCAATTCTGTTAAATAACGTTCATGCAAAGCAGTATATGGACCAAGGAATCTCGTTGTCCCATACAAACTTTGTCCCCTTCTTTACCTCTTTAAGAGTCTCGGGCTTGCGGATAGCAAGTAATGGGTAGCTCGTTATCTGACCGTCCGGTGACCGTCCGGAAAGAGCTAAGCCGTCGACGCGACGGTGCGCACTGTTCTCGTGTGCCTCAAGTAGTTGTCCGCAACCGTAGTAGCCCAGCAGGATCTATTTCTGAAAGGAAGCCTCGACCCAGGTGTGAGAAGGCAACGAAGGAACAGGATGGGTTTTTAGTCAGTAAAAGTCTGTCACTATCTTTCGCTCCGCCCAAGGGTGGGGGATGACGCCTGGATGATTTTTACCCACCAAAAAAAAAACCCTTTAAGGGTAGAATTTCGAAAAACCCTTTCTTCCCTGATGCCTACGAATCACGTAAGAGCCGTAGTGTGGAAATGTAAATCGAGTTGGCCACTCTTAAGAATTGATTACCGCTGATACGATATTGTAACCTGAATTTTAACTTAAAACAGTTAAAATTCAGGTTACTGATAGAAAAGAAAAAAGAAAGAAAAGAAAGAAAAGAAAGAAAAGAAAGAAAAGAAAGAAAAGAAAGAAAAGAAAGAAAATAAAGAAAAGAAAGAAAAGAAAGAAAAGAAAGAAAAGAAAGAAAAGAAAGAAAAGAAAGAAAAGAAAGAAAGAAAAGAAGGAAAGAAAAGAAAGAAAAGAAAAGAAAGAAAAGAAAGAAAGGAAAGAAAATAAAGAAAAACATTTTATTTGCCTGAAAAGGCGTAAACTTAAGACTAACATATCATATCATATCTTTTTAATTTGAAGTGCTAAGTGCAGGCCCCAGATAAACGTGACATAACGGTCATTGACACTCCTACATTTGTTGACATTCTTAATTTCAAAAACGTAAATGAAGACATAAAGTTATCTTAAATCGACATGTATCGTGACCTTTTACATGATCTAGTAATGAAAAGTAGTTTATTGTTTGTTTTTCGGCTACTTACGCAGAGATATTAAGAAAAGGTCAATGTACTTTATTCCACGGTTATCTGGCATCTTCTTTAGAATTGGCCTTCAGATGACTGAATACTGCGGCCACTAGTCACATTCTCTTTCCAATATACATATGTGTCTTCTCAGATCTCGTTAGTTACTTAAATACAAAGAGAGAGAGCTTACCAGGCCAAAGCTGCGTTCATTGGAACTGAAGATCGTAGATTAAAGGTCGGTTAGCGCTGGATTCGATTAGAATGTAGCGGACATTACCGACGATTAGAGCTTAGAGAGGTCGGAACGGGTTCTGTCAGATAAGTGTGGGTGTACCGGGGACTTACAATTACCGGACCGGATCTTGAGTGCTCGGCGTCAGAGTGGGGATCGCTTTGCGCATTTCATACAATGGCGAGCTAATCGTTGTCTTGTTAGACACATACAGCAACGCAGAGAACGAATCACGTGTGACGTCTATGACGCAATGGTGCCCCACTCACAACACTCCCCGCCCCCGCGTCTCACTTCGCATCACTAAAGATACCGAATATTAGACTTCTGCGCAACTTGAAGCCAGCGCTCAAGATCCGTGCCGGTAATTGTACCATAACGTATTAAAATGTCAGTTGTGTTTTGAAATTAATTTCATACATGCGTAAATTAATACGAGTTTTGAAAAAAAGGTACTTTATTAAGCTATTGCACAGGTTCTATCGCGGGCCTTGAGCGTGGGGACTGAATCCAAAAATTCCGTAACGAAAATAACCTAAAACCCATCACTCATTTGTTTTTTGAGCGTGGTGACCGATAAGAAAACAAATGAGTGAACAATCAATCAAAATTCAAAGTGTGAAGTGTGACTTCAATTAATATCAAAGAAATAAAAACAAAGGAAAAAAATACTGCATAAATAAATAATTATAATTGCATAAGTTGATAAAAATGCTATGCAATAGCTTTACCGTGGCAGTCCCTGAGTGCCACACGTCTTTTTTTTTAATTTTATTTTTACAAATCGATAGTGTTTCATGTACCGGATCGACCCTCCATGGGATTAAAACGATTATAATTTAGCGGTGTATAAGTGTATTACAACTAAAAAGTATGAAATACAAAAACTTTAATTTCGGAAGCATAAAATGAAAACACACATGAGAAACACTACTTCCGAAATTAAAGATATTCTGAAAAATGTTTTTACTTTTTGTAAACTTTTTTTTTTTTTTTTATTTAATACTGTAACTTATTTATAGAAAAAAAAAAACTTGTATCTTCAGATGTCCTCTGCGTTCCCTGCCCGCGAGGCCTCTTTCGAACAATGCCGCAGCCCTTCCGAAGAAACCCGCAGCCCTTTACGAACAATTCCAAAACCCAATGTAATATGGTACCCTGGTATTTGATTATTGCATTTGTAAGTTTACAACGGGACCCTTAATACTTAATAGTTGAGTTCAATTCTGCCACCCGCATGGTTGAATGCAGTCAAAGTTGCGTATTTTGCTGACGACTCTGTTGTTCTTTAACCGACATCAAGAAAGAAGGAGGTTCTCGATTCGTCGGAATTTTTTTTTGTTGTTTACGTTCCACGATTACTTGAAGACTGAATTGGAAATTTCTTTTGTTATTTTAAAGGGCATAGCTTCCCAAATGATTCCATTGTTATCAAGTTAGGACTTGTAAATAGGATCCCAGAGAAGACGAGGCCACTCTTCAATTATAGATGCCATATTTTTTCAATGTAGTACGAAATACGAGTTTTTAAGAATTTGCTAAATATCTAGATACTACATGGGTGTGTACATATTTTTTTTCATTTGATACACACTAAGATATACACTAAGTAATGATTCTATCAGCATAGTGATAAAGCTTTCAGTAGTATAATACTCAGCATTGTTTTTGTGCGCAATTTTTTATATCACAGTGGTATATTGCTTTAGGATATTTTTTTTTTACGGGAGCAGATGTTAGGTATTATAATAAACAAAACTGTCCCGTATTCGATTAAAAACCAACTGAGCACCTATTGGGACACAGGGAATACTTGATAATAAGCAATTAACCCCACCCTTTAGTTAACTAATGCAATAACCAACTTATTGACATTACAGTTTTAACTGCCCGTGTGAACGGTCCTGTTTTGGTAAGTCCCTTGTTGTATTATTTTTGTCTATAGTTTTATTTTATTAACAGATGTAAAACCATGTTTATACCCGTTTATGATTACTTAAATTATGATTGCGAGACGCCTAGCGTCATACACACGCCATAGCAACTTCGAAGGTTGACGCCTTTTGGCTTCAACGTAGTCGAGCGTTACTTGACAGTATACCTATACACCCGACTGCGTTGAAGTCAAAAAGAATATACAGCTGTGACTATTTCCTGGATATTGTTATGTCTAAAACATTTCTTGATTTATAGTTTTCATATTGTGATTTTTTGCTGTGGGATTTTAGTTTCAAAGCGTCCAAATATTACTACTTGTCAAATAACATCTATTTTTTTATGACGCCTAACTCGGTCAGTGTGTTTCCTACCAAAAATATAAAACTTTCGTTGACTAGTAACAAGTTTCTTACAAAAGTCAGTTTGACTTATAAAAGTGTCTATTTTGAAGCCTGCAATTTGCTTATGTATATACTGAAACTATAATTATTATATTGCTATTATTGCTTACATTTGGCATTATTTAACTAGACGTTGCTTTGCTAAGCGTTGGTGAAGACGGGCACTAAAGGAGTATCAACGTCAAATACAAAGTAGGAATGACCTAATTTCAACTCTGTAATCAGCTTAGAACCTCATAAAAACAAATAACATAGTATTTTAGGTTTACATTTACTTGTATTTCTTTCAACCCTTTACATTATAGGTACATATCTATGTATTTTACGTAAAGGAAAAAAATGCAAATCGAATCCCGCTTGATTAGTTTCTATACTTTATTCGTCAAAGCAAAAGCTCTTTGATGCGGCAGCCATTTTGAATTTAACCATCTCACAAGATGGCGGCTTTGAGGTTGCGGTTCAAGGAATGTTGGTCCTGTTCACTTAGAAACAGTTTAATTAGGTACCTACAGGTTATATTTACATGTACGTATTATTCTTGATTATTTTTCAGTTATATATCCATAATAGGTAGATTTTTCTGGAACTTTTCCGTTTATAATCGATTTCATCTATGTTCTGATATTATTATAAAACTGAAGTGTTTTTACGTTTATTTGAACGCGCTAATCAGAGAAACTACTAGTTCGATTTGAAAAATCTTTTAATGTTCAGCCGCGTACATATCGCGAGGCGTGCGTTGAGAATGGTTCGTCTCGCACGCCTCGAGCAGTGTGGACGTGTGTGCTCACAGTGAGCGTTCGCATCATACGATCGTTGCAAACGTTGCCTCAGTGCGAGCTGTGCGCTCCGTGTGGACGGATATATAAGTGATATCGTCGTATAATTTAGTTCCATAGCGTAATCCTTTTGCCCACCAGCGTGTTTTCTACTTTCCTCTTTTTTTTTAATATTGCATGATTCACTATACATGCCGCAGCTGCAATTTGCACGTCTCGCCTTGTCGGAGTCGTTTTTCTACTGACGAATACCATGCGTAGTTGTTTGCGTGCTCAGCTTGAGCATGTGACATTCGCGACGCATGCCTCGCGATGTCTATACGCTGCCTCAGGTTGAGGCATTCGCGACGAACCATTTGCGACCCACGCCTCATGATATCTATACGCGGCTTTGTATACCCCATTTATCAAGAAAGACTTGTTGACTATATAACATTAGAAGAAGTGGAGCAGTAATCTATGATTGACGGGCCTGTTAGTCTAGTGGTTAGTAGCCCTGACTGCTATGCCGGAGGTCGTGGGTTCGATTCCCACTCAGGACAAATGTTTGTGTGATGAGCATGATCATTTGTTCTGTGTCTGGGTGTAATTTATCTATAATATGTACGTATTTAGAAATATATATGTATGTTTATCAGTTGTCTAGTACTCATAACACAAGCTCTGCTTAGCTTGAGACTAGACGGCGTTGTGTGATAGTTGTGAAATATTATAATTATATTATAATTATGATACGGGTGAAACGGTGAGGGACAGAAAGTGTTTCATATTGCGAGTTATATCTGAAGATCTTTTGTATAAACCAGGATCGGTACCTTGAAGATGAATCTTTACCTTAGGTTCTACTTTTATCAGCGTGTTAGACACCTTCTTACCTAAAGTCCAAGAGCGAACCTCAGTAATTTTGGAATATAGGTCACAAGAACAACAGATGGTTGAGGTAAGGGGTACCCTGGGTATACACACTAAAACAATTCAAGTAACAACAATGTCAACCGGTAACTTAAATGAATTTTGTATGGAAATTCATGACGATGATTAAAAAAACTGGTGAAATACGAGTCGGACTCACGTACTGAGGTTTCTTAAAATCTCATCTAAGTTCTATTCCCGAATCGAATCTCGAAGATAACTCATAATTGCAAATATCGCAGCATATGCTGAAATCGAAGCTTTTCTGTCCTCGCACAAGCCTGTTTTTCTTTTAATGATTTTCTTATTTTATTTTCATTTTAAGTAATTCGATACACATTATTTATTTATTTATTAAATCTTCATGCAACAAAAAGTAGTAGGGTAATAGTTTAATAGTAATAATTTAGTCCTGTGCGAGTCTCAACTATGTTGTTTTTTTCTTTTTTCCACTAATATAAAACATACCTAATAAACGTCGGGGGTACGTTTTTTTACTACAGTCAGCAACATATAAACATAAAACAGTAAGTTTACAGTATAAATCAGGTGTCGCGTTTCAAAGTAGGGTTGGTCGGTAAATGTGCCGCCCCTTATCAGTGAAAACCTTTTCACCTAGTTCCAGTGAATTTATTACCGGATTAGTTTTAACCGGCTCATTGTTGGAAATATGATTGTTTTAATTAAACTACTTTACCGGAAATTGTGGGTTTGCTTGATAAATTCATATCAGTATATGCCAGATGATTTTTTTTTTGTTAAACTTTGTTGAAAGCGTTTATACAATATTTAACACATAACACAGAAGTGCTGTGTGTAGGAGCTGCTGATTTTTACCTTATATTTTTATTTTATTTATTTATTTATTGCCAATTTACATTTACAGTTTAACACCACCCATATAAATTATAGGAAAAATGATAAAAGATAGAATCAATAAGAGAATAAGATTTTTTGATAATTAATAAATATGTTTTCGACTCATTTTCGATACTGTTCCACTATTTAAATGCCATTGAAAAAAAAACTGTTACAAATACTGTCTTTTTTCAAAAACCGAAGTTCGATACTCGCACTACAAATACCTTACAATTACTTACTCTTATTAAAAAATCTGTTGTCAAGTTCTTCTTTATCGTAATTTAAAAAAAAAACACATTTGCAGTAATTCTAGCTACTTATGTCAGTCAAAACGTTTCGTTTTTTTTTTAAACACTTTGTGAAAAGAAAACACTAAAACCAACCAACCAAAAATTAGATATGGCGTCAAAAAACTCCTTCGCATCGCGGTCGACTGGTAATGTGTCCAATAGACTGGGCGGCATTGCAATGCTTAGAAATTATTCGGATTTAAAACTCACGAGAGATCCCAAAATCAAAGCTCCAAAGCTTCTTAAGGCTTATAGTACCTTGAACCATCTGGCCAAAATTATGTGGACGCACCTCTCGCACCCGCCCAGTCGGCAGTACGCAAATCTATGCGTTTATTGGCCACAAGGCCAACAGCGCCCGGAAAGCGCGCGGCTGTCCTTTAAATCCATTTTCTTTGCGAAATATTGATTGATTTACATATGCAATTTTTATGTGTAAAAATGTTTCTAAAGATCCAAGCCGTTTCGAAGGAGTAGGGAAAAGTAGCGAAAACTTGCGAAATTGCTAAAAATTTTTATAGTCAAAAGTATTAATAGCACGAAAAAATCAAATGTTGATAATGTTGTTCATGAATCTATAATAAACATATATTTTTTTCTAACCTATTAACCTGGCCGCTGGCTACCAAGGAGTAGGCTTCAGAAAGTCATTGTTTTATGGCACTTGGGCCATTGCGTTATTTCCGCAGAACCTTTTCCTCTAAGAAACATACATTCCAAAAGTAGACAAAACCTCAATTCTTGCGTAACACTAGAAGCATACATTAAACATTGTATTGTGTGCATTCCGGCGCTTATAGAGAAGCGATCCAGAGACATAAATCTTCATATTGTGTGCATTCGATAACTCGTATCTCGCACTCGCTTCGTACGTTGGTATATGATTGATTGCTTATAAACAGGTAAGTTTTAGTGTGGGTTGGTAGGGAATGAATAGTGATGTTCTACATTTTGAGTGAGAGATATAATAATAATAATAAATAATAATAAATAATATTCCACAACTATCACACAACGCCGTTTAGTCCAAGCTAAGCAGAGCTTGTGTTATGGGTACTAGACAACTGATAAACATACTTATATACTTTTAAATACATACATATTATAGATAAATTACACCCAGACACAGAACAAATTATTATGCTCATCACACAAACATTGGGTGGGAATCGAACCCACGACCTCCGGCATAGCAGTCAGGGTCACTAACCACTAGACCAACAGGCCAGTCATGCGAAAAGGTGATCCCGATTTGAAAATCAATCTATAAAACCTGAAAGGCTTAAAGTAGCTAGCCGTTCGGTATTCTAATGCATGTATTTTGGAAATTGCGTGCGAGTCACTTGATTCCGCCATCGCTTTACTACCATCAGATAACTCGATGTTCAGCGAGCCCACCCTTATATTATTGACACCGTGATGGCCCGTAAGCGTTTCATCTCGTCTTTTATAACTGCTATGACTAGGTGGAAATCGCAGTAGAAACACTAGTTTATGTCATTATAAATGTATTGTTCAAGTATGTAACATGAAAGGATGCGTGGGCTGCTGAAGTTTTTCCGTCTACTAAATACTTCTAAAACAAACAAAAAAAAAAAAAAAAAAAAATAAAAAAAATAAGTAAAGTAATAAACTCATTAGTTTACTACTTTAAGCATTTGCTGTCTTATCATTTGGTTTAACTCATTTTTTTATTCTGATGGTGTAGTGTTATTAATTAATAACACTTAAATAGCTGTTTACTTATCATTACAAGTATTTGCTTCATTTAATTCCTTAATCTTTCCTATTACTTTATTTTTGTTCTCATATTTATTTAATTGTCATATTGTCTTTTATTTTCTTATATTTTTTCTATTTCATTATGTTTGTATCTCTGTATTTTTTGTGTGCCTAAAGTATTAAATAAATGGACAATAAACTTACTATTTTTCTTCCCTCGATAAGGCATTGGCTTATTTTTAAGTAATTGCGTAAAAGTTAATACAATGCACGCCATCCTTTCAACCACTATTTTCCACCAATCGAAACAACTTATAATGAAACATCAGTCAACACTGCAGCGCTGTTCCAATCCAACAGTTTTACCACTCCTTATGCACTTCCCGTCAACTTCCAACTGAGTTGGTCTAAACTATTAATTCGTCAGAGTGAAGGAACCTATACTTCAATAGTTCAGCTTAGTTCAGTTCAGTTCAAGTGTGTTCTCTTGAACAATTTAATCGCTTACACTTAAGTGGATGTAGCGAGCCTTGACGTTTGAACAAAAGGAATATGGTTGGGTGTTGAGTTTAGCAAATGTCTAGCGCTTTAGTAGTAATTTGAGGATTATTATTATTACTTAGCCCACACTGTCCCACTGCTGAGCAAAGGCCTCCCTCCACTCCTTCCAACGATCACGGTTCCTCGCTTTCTCATTCCAGTTCTTAAGGAAGCCATCCAGGTCATCCCGCCATCTCCTTCGTGGTCTGCCTCGGCCCCGCATTGCTGTGTCCGGATACCAATCCAGCGTTTTACGCGCCCATCAGCTCGTTAGACATGCGACAGACATGTCCTGCCGAGTCCCATTTAAGTTGGGCAGCCTTTTGAGCCACATCAAGGATAAACAAAAAATAAAATGATCCCGTTTAGCTCTACAAATCTAGTTTTCATATAAAATGTATGGAGACTGATGCGCCCAGATACGTGGCAGACGTGTGTGCAGTATAAAACCATTTTTTAATAATATATCGAGAAATAATATGCTAATAATTATTTATTACATAGCCTGCAATTCAATAAGAGCTGTAAGCACATACAATGATAAGACACAGTCATTGAACATGTAATCTCTTTCGATATCACAGAGATTATGTTTAGCTGTTCAAGCTAGTACAAAGGCTCTAAAGCTAGTATTATAGGTAGGGAGATACAGAAAATAACGGAAAGGTTTGCTTATTTTCGATATTTACAGACTACTTTATGAAGAACTTCTTATTTACGTTTTTGGATACATGTCCCATATATAAAACGCTCAATATTTTATAATCTACGCGGATGCCAGCGTCCACTTGGTGTTTAAAGCCGCATACAGACATCGCTGAGGCCGAGTACTGAGGCGGCGTTCGCAACGATCGTATGACGCGAATGCTCACTGTGAGCACACACGTCCACACAGCCCGAGGCATGCGAGACGAACTATTCGCGACGCACGCCTCGCGATGTCTGTGCGCGGCTTAGTCAAAGTCAAAGTACTTTATTTGCCAGAAACATAGTAATGAGGATGTTGAATACAGTACATAAATTCTACATGTTTCACCAATGATTGGTATACAAATATTAGGTAGTATAATAAAATTGTCATTTAAAATTATTAAACATTAATTGAACATTATTTAAATATCATTAAATTATTAAACATTATTTAAACATCGTACAATATTAAAAAAAGACCACAATTGAATAAAATATGACTTTTGTAACATGTCTCAATTAGATCACCGAATGATGCAAAATCACGCGCGAACGCGGTTCGCTTCGGGTATTCTAAGTATGTTTATTGAAAAGTTTATAATTAATTTAACCAGCTTTATTTATATAATCCTGTAGGTAATTAACAAAGTAGGTAACCTATTTAAAGCGTTGGTGAATCAGTAGATTTTGAACTTAATTTCAGTTCTCATTTAGTAATTGTTTACTAGGACTTATTATCTCGTACTGAAATTGCTCCAAATCCAAGTCTTTAATGTTGGCCAAAATATCAAGTATTCGTTGTGCTCATCTTGGCGTTATAACTTTCGAGAACTTATCAAAAGTTAGTAACTTAATACAATTGTGCCGAAGATCAGACAATCTTCTAAATAATATTTCTGTCACTAGATTCTTGTTTGATTCATACCACTTTATAACTTATGATTGAAAATAACATTTTAATTAGGTCACTTATAACTTCTCGCAACGGTGAAGGAAAACATCGTGAGCAAAACGGCATCTCTTAGAAAGAAAAATTCAAAACTCAAAACATACAGGCTGTCTTTGACATCGACGCACAAACGAATACCACAGATCCAGTACATGATTCTGGACTCCTTAGTGGTGGAAGTTTTCGTCGGTTTTTTCACATTTTTTTCTGTTTTACGTTTTTTTAATTTAAACT
Source organism: Mythimna albipuncta (assembly GCA_929112965.1). NCBI lineage: Eukaryota > Metazoa > Arthropoda > Insecta > Lepidoptera > Noctuidae > Mythimna > Mythimna albipuncta. The sequence goes on from OV815969.1 coordinate 20,569,409, forward strand.
ATATAAAAACGTTATTCTAAAAAATTTACTGAAAAATATGAATGAATTACTTTTCAAATTAAAAATGTCATCGGGGTTGATTAGAATCACGACTTTGTTTACCTAGATGACCTATTAATTACTTAATGATTTTTTTTCCTATAAATATCATCGGGGTTTGTTAGAATAACGATTTTATACAGTTTAAATTTAAAAAAAGAACATTTTTTTTTAAATTAGAAAACGCCAACGAAAAATTCCACCAATGGAGGGCCGTAAATCATCTTCTGGATCCGTGGTATTAGTTTGTGTGTCGATGTCAAAGACATTGTGTATACTTCAAATAAAAAAGCACTTTTGAATTGTCAAAATGTCAGTCAGTCAAAAATATTAAGCTAATTGCACATTCTAAAGCGTATATCACGATGCCTGCTGGGGCCATGGGGAAAAGTATGGCAGGAATACTTGTGGTTCCAGAACGCAAAAGGCAATTAGAGACATAGATGAAATAGTAGTCAGTAGAAGTCTGACACTGCCTTTCACTCCACCCTATTGTGGGAAAAGCCACTAAATGACCTCAAAAAAAAAAAACAGTATAAGAAAACGTGAAAGAAACTCCATGACCCATTCGAAAACATTAGTGATATCTTCCGATCCCCTCTGTATCTGCGTGGTAGATAAAGGGGTGACCAGACGGTTGGAAACTAGCGTTTCAACCAAGGTGACCTTGGTTTATGTGTTTGGTTTCTGTTGCGGTTACATGACTATAAACTACTCGATGCAACGCAAATGCAACGGTGGTTGGGAAAACGCGCCTTCTAAGTAAGGGCGTTGTTGGCCATGGATTAGAACTGCTGTCTACAAAGATTAAAACTAGTAAGTTCCCTTTCGTTGAGACGTTGGTTTGCATCCGTCTGGTCATCCCTTTACAGACCATTCCCAGGGAGGAGGCCTGGATCCCAGGATTGGGAACATTAGGTACTTGTTCATTATATTTATAAAAATTGTTATTGGTAGATACTGAATTTTCTATTTACGAATTCTGTTACGATAATATCATTGTTTACTGTACTGAACCCCTCAAAAATATAAACAATATATTTGAAAATGTAAAACAAGATAAGAGAATATGGTAATGAGTGGGTTCGATTTAGAAACCTGAATTTAGATATGAATTGAAATTGTATCTAAGTACTAACTTTCGATTACATTAGCAATTTAAGGTTTCGAATTTTAAACTATTTCAAACATTTTGTTAATTAATAAAACCATAAATAACTTCTTATTAACATTTGAATAAGTAAATATTATAGCCTAAAAGCAGTATCTATAAACTGAAAATATTTATATTTACTAGCGGATATACGGGTACGTCGAATCAGACTACGTTGAGCAGCGTTCGGGAAGCTACGCGGTATCTTCTAGTCCAATATTGTATATCACAGAGTCTCAAGACGAAAGTCTATGACCAGTGCGTGTTGCCAGTGATGACATATGGCTCCGAAACGTGGTCGCTTACAGTGGGCCTCATAAGAAGACTTAAAGTCACCCAAAGGGCTATGAATAGGGCTATGCTCGGAGTTTCCTTGCTTGATCACATCAGAAATGAAGATATTCGCAGGAGAAACAGAGCCTGAAGAATCGCAAAACTTAAGTGGCATTGGGCAGGGCACATTGCACGCAGATCAGATGGTCGATATTAGGCCCCGTGTTTATCGTCCTAATTAGCCTTATAATTTTCCCACTACTGGGACTCAGACCTCTTCTTAAGGAGAGGGAACGGGCAGTTAACCACCACGCGGGTCCAGTGCGGATTGGTGAATTTTTACTTCTCGGACATGCAAGTTTCCTCACGATGTTTTCTTTCACCGTGTTGAGAGCAATGGTGATGAAATGCCTAGCTGAGTTTGAGCCTGACCTACAACTCGTAACTCGTGAGTTTACAATGAAATGCCTGGAGCCTACACAACCCTTTATAATCATGGTTTACAGTACGGAAAAATTCAAGAACGCACAATCCAATAAAATTTTCCGACCTTAAAGAAAAACTCATGGGCAGTTGTAGCGCTTGCGACTAACAAAGCAGTAACAGCGACACTTTTCTTATTCCATTTCCCCCTTAGCCCTATTAGTAAAACAAATCCTGTACATTTCATTACAGAAAAAGGGAAACAGTAAACGACGATATAAGACAGATCTACCCCCATAATTGGCCGTTATGAATACCCAATACAATTTGTATTCAACCCAGTTGTACATGTAATATTTTTCGTTGCGATATCTACCCAACAAACGACATGAAACAACGCATCCCACGCGCCCTGAGAATACTAGATTTCATCCCCGAAAGGAGAAAAAAGATTTAACAAATTGTGGTACACTATCAACTGAAATACAACCTTCGGTCTGAAACTTTAAGGTTTTGATTTCACTGTGGGGGATCCTTAAAATGGATGCCCACAGTTCTGTTTGCGCCTTGACAATGATGTGTCGCTTAGATTTTATCGCAAATGCTCTGCAGTCATTAGTGAGTGCACGGAACGATTCTTTTAATTTCTACCCCCTTTGTTTCGTAAAAACTTCACGAATAATGGAGGATTCATCATTACGAGAGAGATATTTTAAATATAATGCAGCCAAAAACGATAATCTGCTGGCTCTGTAGCTTTCGCCAAGTTAAAATGTTTTGTCCGGGAAAGCGATTTTTTGTGTTATGTAAGTGGGGGGTGTTGGCGATACAGATTTTTTTTTTATATTTTGTTTATAAATGGTCTATTTTTAACCAAAATATTAAAAAAATGTATATTTCTTGTAATCTTCGATTTGTGTGAAGTATTTACAACAATACAGATTAGACTGGCAGTTTTATAGTAGAACATAGTTTGGAAGCTCGATTTTTATCAATAACTGGCTTTTGCCCGCAGCTTCGCCCGCGTTTATAAAATATAACCGTTCTCAATCAAGATTAAAGCAGCTTTCTATCGGTGAAAAAAATTTAGAAATTGAACCCTACTTCCAAACAAAAAAAAGTTAAAAAAAACTTTTACTTTTTATTATATTAGTGTAGATAGAGGCTTTTCATTTACAGTTTCCCAAATAACTAGGTTTAAATGACGCTGTTGATTATCTCTCAATAAATTAGATCAAAATCATCTTTGACGCACTCATCCTCCGAAAACATTTCCTTGATCTGGTTTATAAACAGATTATTATGTCAATACCATACATAACATTGATAACATAGTTACAATACAACATGTTGTACCAACATTAAAACATAACGTGATCGAATTTGTTGTTCCTGGAACACACAATAATCAACAAACGTCTTTGTCACAATGAAATGAAGAAACCACACGAGGACCTCGGAAACGCTTGTAGGTCTATGTTTACTGAATACCTACTCCTGCGATGAGGTCTTGGGTATAATGTAATATGAGATATGAGTGAGTCGTCTCACAAGTCAATAGTACCGTAACTAACCTTTGATACACTGGGTGCCGATTTCTGAAAGTGCGCCCCTATAAAGTTCGAGCTGGGTACAAAGTTAAAATCAAAATCAAAAAGATTTATACGAATAGACCATTTGCAGGCACTTTTGAATAGTCAAATGTCGGTTAGTCCAAGAAAAGTGGAGCTAAATTGCACGTTCATGCAAGAAACTCAATGGACACTCTTTTCGTACGTTTAATCAACTTGAAATAACTTGTAGATTCTCGTTTGTTTTATTTTTGATAGGTTTGAGCTTAACCGTTATCTAGAATAGAATAAAAATACTTTTATTCGGTACAGACACAGCACAATGGTTATACATTATTATCTTTCCTGATAGAAAGCGACGACACGATCGGCGATGGAACTTTGCTTACCTAAAAGTAACTTATTTACTCTCGTCAGACATAAGTGTTTCGGGAGGCATCTGTTTTGGATTTGACGAGAAAAAACCCTTGTCACCATGTACCGAGCACACGGTGGAGCATTTGGTGGCAGTTTACCCAGCTTGGGTGATGCCCTGCCGTGTCTTCGTGGAGGTGATAAACGGTGTCACCACCTAAGCGTCTTCTCGATCGGTCGTGATTTAGGACGTAAGGAACACAAGGGAACGGGAAACAGTAACCGACTATAATTAAATTATTGATACAAAATTTGTTCTTGGCTTGATCATTACTGCGCCCCCTCAGGATCTGCGCCCTGTGCCTTAGCACCGCTGGCGCCACCCTAGTTACGGTACTGCAAGCCAACACAATAATATAGACTTGAGAGACGAGTCACTAAATAGGTTTAATTAAGAGTAAATAACGTACTTTGTTAGATAATTAAAACGGCGAACGAATGGCAACAAGGTCTAAGTAGAAGCGAGAAGTTAGACATATGGCATAGGTTTCTCTCATGAAGTAAGCTATTTCTCCAAAGTCTTTAATATGTTACGCAGAGGTGTAGTTTTGCAGAACAATATCCTACCACCACGCACAAAATGTTTTGGGAACATCATGCGTACAGCTAAGGAGTGGAATTCCCTGTCAGAGTCTGTGTTTTCTATAGCTACAACCTAGTGATCTTCAAGAGTGTACATGTTACTTTGAGACAAGCGTGCTCCATCGACCACATCGTTGCTTTCCATGTTAAGATAGTGGTCATGCGCGAGCCTATCAGTAATAAAAAAGTTTCATACTTAATATTATTATAGGGAGTTCTAGTTACTAAACAACATGTATCGTAATAAACGCATAATTAAATATGCAGTATTTTATTCTATTTTATTAACTAATTATGTAGGTTTATTACTGTTATGGCTCCAATGCGGAATTCCCAACTCTACGAAAAAACTATGTTAACAATAAGGCGTTATAGTAAAAAAAAAAAACTGGGCTGGACTCGCACTTGAGTCAGACTCGTGCACAGAATTTTCCGTGCAAACTACAATTCCCGAAAATTTTTGCAATTCGAAAATATCTTCGAGACTCCATATCGAAGATTTTTACCTTTAAATTTCAGGATTCTGGGTCAGGGTTGGGAAGTACCCAATGAATTTCAATCTTTGAGAGATATTAATTTATAATAATTGCAGTTAATTAAATACTATATAAGAATGTAAAACTATATAACAATATTTTTTTTAAATAAATAAACCATCTTTGAGAGTATCAAAATATACGTTTTTTTGCGACATAAACGGCCGTATCTTTTTTTATTCTTTAACTTAGAAATTTGATTTTTTCACAGCTTGAAGGGACCGCAGATTTGAGTACCCGTATATGGTTTTAATTTCAACTTGATACCTCCACGCGTTCTCGAGTTAAAGGGTCTTGACATACAGACAGACAGACGGACTGCCAACAAAGTGATCCCATAAGGGTTCCGCTTTTTCTTTTGAGGTACGGAACCCTAGAAACCATTGGGTAATCGACTGCAAAGCCTTTATAATTACTAAGACAGCTCCAAATCAATAAAAAACCAAAGTAAATTAACAAAGTTTACTCACTAACACTTCTGATTAAAACTCTTCAAAAAGACTTAGCGTTCAAAACGCGCGTCAAAACCGCTCGCGTTCGATAAACATCCTAAATAAACATTGTTACAAGTATTTTCCAAGTGTACTCTGTCATCAAAGTTGACTCAGTCTTGATTGAATTATAACTGGAGACGATAAAATACCCTTTTTATGACAGAAAAGCTTTTCTTGACATTACGTAATTCTAGATTTTCTTTGAAAATCAAGAATCTAATAGTGCATTAACGTGTCATCCGCTGGAAGTAATTTCTTTTTCTTTTCTTTTTTGCAGCGGAAAAATATCAAGTGACTTCTCTCGCTTTATGGTAGACCGAGAGGACGTGTCAGGTTATTACTGATTAATATAAACCGATGCGCCTTCATGCGCCCTTTGCTTTCTAGATCCACGTGATTCTTTCAAAGGTTTCCGCAGCCCAAACAAGTATCGGCTTTACTGAACTTGGTTTTTATTGGGCGGCCGAACGGCGTGTTACCCATTTCTCATCGTTCGCAAGTTTAAGATGGCCGGTAATGTGTTTAAGATGGCTGTGGCGTTGGCTGGGGGCGTGAGATCACCCGCTTCCTCACGATTGTGGCCATCATCTTCGGCAAGGTGACTGCTTCCCTTTCCAGGGACGGACACGAAAGGCCACCACTTCATCATCATCATTTCAGCCGAAAGACATCTACTGTTGAAATAGACCTCCCTCAAGTTTCGCCATAATGATCAGTCCTGTGCGTCTCGCATCTGTGGGGCTGGCGCTTGGGAAAGTAGTTTCTAAGACTTCTTAGTTAATCCTTTTTCTAAGAAAATACAGTATCTTATGTGATTAGGTAAGCGCCTTAGCAAATAGGCAAGTAAACGATCTCATTAGTGTATAAAAACAAATAATGGAACTCAAATGAAGCTAGAAAAGACTAATGGGTCAACCACACGCACAAGCTTCACCACAGTTTTGCCTGTGCAGGTCAATCTGTGCACAGAACACCGTGTGTGTGGTTAGTAATACTCTTACAGTTGTATAATTTGATGTTCCATATACGTTTGTACATGGAACATACGGCATGCGCAGGCAAAACTGTGTAGACTTTTAAAACAAAGGGCGGTAATGGTATGTAGAGTAGGGGAGGGGCAGTGACCGAGTAGCGTCCTAAGACTGGAAGCAGAAATGTTAAACGTTCGGCAGCAAGATGGACAGACATTGGTGATTAATTCTTACCTTGAAAAAAAAAGCACTAATAGATGTTTGAGGCGAATTTCCAATCAAAGACAATGTTGATGTTTGAAAAATTCATCATCGTCATCATCATCTGTCGAAAAACTTCCACTGTTGCACATAAGCCTCCCATCTGTGCGTCTTATATATCGGACCCTCGCACCTCTCACCAGGTCATCGGTTCACCTTTTAGAAGGCTTTCCAACGTTACGTCTTCCGATAGATAAGTGGCCAAAACTCCACAACTATTCAATTTTCTCGGAAAAATTCTTGCTCGTGAATAAAACAATAGAATATTGGATAGTCTAAATATGTTGAAACTTCCACAGTTCGGACTAAGCGTTTCGCTTCGACGTTTATACTCCGTACATCGAAAGACTGGATCATTTTGTCTGCTGCGGTCTTCCCGTCCAATTATAATTTAGGTATCTTCCAAGTTAGAGTGAATAGGCTCTTAATAAACTAGTGCGCCTCACCATCATTCATCAACGATTGCATCACTGCATACCATCAGGTGGGACTGCAGTTAAGCACTGGTTTTTATCATTTTAATAAAATGAGAGGCATTGTTACTGAGTTACGCGCCCCTTCCGAAGATATTAAACAACGCTTTAGGCCCAAACCAAAACAAACCACTGCACAAAAGCAATAATTCAATCAGAATCTCAAAACTATAGGAGGATTATTCCTTCAAAACTTCCCGGAACCTCAGAAGGATAACATGAATATAACAATTAATTACTGGTTAACAAGAGGCAAGCTTAACTGAGAAATAATTAAGGCTTGGGTGCCGTAGTGTCCGGCGACTCAATTAATGAAGGAAATTGCTCTGTGTTGGACTAAGGAACTCTCTATGTGGTACAGTTGTGTGTGCAGCTTATATGATAATGTTGGCAAGCTTTTGCATGGAAATTCAGTTTATGTATCACACTGTCATACTAAAATTATTAAAGGCGAATGTATGTGAGTGTGTGTCATATTTGGGCTCGCCACAAATTACAACAAGACAACACAATTTTGTCTTTGATAAGAGAGTATGAAATATCGATAGATTTATCGATAATTTAACCAAAAAAATAAATATAGCCTGAAAAAGTTTGCTTTTGTATCCAGGAGAATGGTTGATCAATATTTTAGAATATTCAGTTTAATTTTTTTTTATAAAAATATTGAAACATTTTAATTTTTGTAGGTACAATATTTATCAGCTTTTTGATATTATATTCAAATTAGAAAATAGTAGAAAAGATTTAAAAGTCAACTCTGTCACATTTTCTTTCATGTTTATAAGAATTTGGTCTCACTAAACTCCAAATGTAGTCCCAAATCATATTTTCGTTGTATTGGCTCTGATAACAGTTTTCGAAGTTCATGATGTCTAGATGAAAACGTTCTCCTTTTTCTTTTAAATACGCGTTCATGTTGTTTTTAAAGGTATTTAAATGACCATGTATCATATGTACCCTTAAAGACATTTTGCAGCCCATAGTTTTAAAATCTTCTAACATGTTTTCAACTAGCTCTCGGTAATAGTCTGTGAGAGTACAAATTCTTCGTCTTCAATTGAACAATTGAATTTTGAACTCTGAGATAAGCTTGAATGAGAGAATTTTTTAGGAGGTTTAGGTGCTGGAAGTTGTGGGTTATGAGAGATTGGAGCCGAAGACTAAGCAAAATCAGGATATTCAATGGGTTTTGCATATTTCAGCAGGATTAACTACGCAAAAATAACAGTCACCGACGTGGTCTTTTGGCTATCGCCAAATTCTTGGTGCTGCGTATTTCATACTCCGTTTTTCATCTCGATACCAACCTAAATTAAATAAAGATAACAATAAAAAATTGTTTATATTAAAGAAATGTTTTTTTTTTACTAAACAGTTCTGATAAAGAAATGTTTAGTAAAAAAAAAACATTTCTTGCCTTCTAAACATCATTTGCTATTACTGCAAGCAACATGTGGAGTCTACGGTATATCTAAATTACGAACAGGGCTTTTAAAATAAGCTTCGTTGGCTTCACATTGTTTTCACACGTATTTAAATAAAATGTTATCTCTCTTACTTTAAATAAATGTACCACTTATATAACTCAATGCATCACCTTCATATTAAAACTTTCTAGATGTCATTTTTACCTCTTTGAGTCTTCTAAAAAACAGTTAATTCTTGTTTATCACTTAGTTACATCAGTAGATGCTGTGTGACAGTTACGCCATGTTATTTCTATCGCGGTATTTCTAAAAACGTCATGACGGCTATTGAACACTTTTTTTTCAATATACTAACTCAAGAAAAAATATTTATTGTCATAATCACCACAAAAGCAAACTTTTTAAGGAATATTGGTGTTTTTTCTTTATAATAGAGCATAGTGAATAGAAAAATCACAAAATAAACTTTAGGACAAAGACAATTTTTTTTTCTGTAGAGTTGTGTTATGGCATGGCTGGAAAGACCTCACGTCCTCCGATCCCGATTTCTGGCCACCGTAGGCGCGGGCTTGTGGATGGCGAGCAGACGACCAACGTGGCGAGCCGCGACCGAGCCCAATTCGTCAACGGCGCGCACTGTTCCCGCGCGCCTCAAGGAGTTGTTAGCAACAGCAGGGGCTCAGCTGGGTCGGAGCCTATGGGGCCAGGGTTAGCTCCAAAAGGTAGCTCAACCCCGGTATGAAAGGCAAAACGGAATGGGGTGGGTTTTTTAGTCAGTAAACACAATCTTCCGCTTCGCCCAAGGGCGAGGGATATCATAATTTTACCTACCAAAAAAAAGTGTGTCGTATTTGGTAGGTATTTTTCACGCTTGAACGGGTAAACGGATTTGGATGAAAACTTTAAAACTGTCTGTAAAAAACGATTGATTTTGCAATATTTCCTACTATATTAGTAGACATGAGAGGACAGTGTAGACCGGTCAACTTTGTACCCAAAAGTACAATAAAAATAGTAACCTATAAAACCGCGGAGTCTACAGTGCATTCACATTAACATTATAATAAAAAAAGGCTAAACAAAAATAAAAATATGTAATAATGAAATTAAGATGGTTGTGGTTTAAATATTTATTAAAAAAAAACATTGTTAAAAATAGTATCTAACAAAAGAAGAAATGGTGTAAATATTTTTTTAAAAACAACATTGTAAAAAAATGTCACAAAAGAGGAAAAAAGTGTATTTAATGAAATTAAAACAATGATGGAGCAGTTAACAGACGATTACATGATAATGAAGTTAATGAGCTAGCAGAAACCTCAAAAGGCTAATCGTGACTGGTTAAGTAGATGGAAAAAGGCCTCGCGGATGCAGCCCAATACGTTGGTCTGGCCAGATCCGCACCGCTCTTGACTCCACAGTATACAAGGCCCTTCACACCGCCAGAGACAGGAATAAATAGAAAAACACCATAAAAACTAAAGTGATGAAGCAGGGAGGTCACGACCCTCAGCATTGAGGAATACGACGTAAGCAGGAGGAGCTACCAGTACATACCAGTAGACTACACAACCTCAGCTCTTGGGTGGAGCGGGAGATAGTGTCAGACTCTTACTGACTAAAAGCCCACCCCATTTCTTTCAGCCTTCATACCGGGGCTCGAGTTCCCTTTCGGATAACCCTGGCCCCAGTACGCTTCGACCCGGCAGGGGCCCTGCTATTGCTGACAACTCCTTGACTGTTCCCGCGCGACTCGAGGAATTGCCTTGAATCGCGCGGGAACAGTGCGCACCGTCGACGACTTGGGCTCGGTCCGGACAGTTACCGGACGGTTGGACAGCGAGCTACCCATTGCTCACTGTCCGCAAGCCCGCGCCTACGGTGGCCAGAAATCGGGATTGGAATCCTGGCGGCGGTGGCGAGAGCGCCGTTGCCTGATGCGGTCGGCCTCCTCCTTTGCGAGCATTACTGCTTCGCAGAAGTCGGCGACCGCCTCCCACTCCTCCTCGCTTTAATTATCACCTGGGCGAAACCTTTGGCAGCAGTCAGTTCCAAATAAATGTGGAAATTAATCAAAGCACCAATGAGAAAATAAAATATTGTACATCACAGAACAAAAAACAAAGCATCTCAAATAGAACTTCGAATCTAATTTCGTCTAAGAATATACAATAGAAGGTAAGAAAAAGAATTAGCCCTATCATCCTGAATCCAGTTTGAATAAAAAAACGTTAAACAAAGAAACAGCTCGGCAATTATTTAGATCTGTAACGGAAACACGTCGCCATGTTTGCAGAGTTAGTTACCTGAATAAACGAGTTTAGGGACCTATTCTTTTGTTTTAAAATAGGGCACGCTGTGTCAACGACACGGCCTAGTGCGTGACGTAGTACCGGAATTTGTAAAACGTAAACAGATGTACATTATTTTAGGGAATCTTGATTTATCTACAATAAGACTATAGAGAGGTAAAGTTTGTTTTTTCGTTTGTAGGAGGTAAAATCTGATGGATTATGTGAGGAGTGATATGAAAGAAAAGGGAGTTAGCGATAGTTGGACGCGTGACAGGACAGAATGGAAGAAAAAAACATGTTGCGCCGATCCCAAGTAATATGGGTTACGGGCAGGAAGAAGAAGAAGGATTTTTTGGTAATCTCTGAAATTCCGATTGCTAAAATTTTTTCACTTATAGAAAGCTGCTTTATTCTCGAGTGACAAATGCTATATTTATATTATGTATGCGGACGAAGCTGCGAGTAACAGTTCGTTTTTAATTAATTAACTTTTCATTATTTATAAAAATTAATTACACTGTAAAACCATACTAATATTATAAGCGTGAAAATATCGAAATATCGAATATATATACTGTCTATCTGTCTCTCAGTTACACTTCCACGATTAAACTACTGAACCGATTTTGATGAAATTTGATATGGCGTGAGCTTGAACTCCAAGAATGACATAAGTTATTTTTTTTTCGTCTTCGACTTCCACTTTGTGTCCGCAATAACCAATATTCACGCGTACGAAGCCGCTGGCAGAAGTTAGCAATATTATAAAGGCGAAAATTTATGAGCGTCTGTGATGGTATGTGTATGTTTATTATTTCTTTACTCACGAACGTCTGAACAGATTTCGATAAAACTAAAAAAGTACAGGGGCAGAATGTCCGGAAATAGTACATAGGATTCACATTTAATCTTGAATTACGTTCCCTTATGATTATTTTTCTACTACCGTAGACCATGACTTAGAATAGCACATAATATACTTTTTTAATCCTTGGAGTAATATACTGCCGGGGTGAAAGTCCGCTGAAGCGACAGGTCACGGCATGGCGGACAGAGCTCCGGCGGGATCTCATGGTGAAATGGCGTCAACGACTATCGCAACCCAGTGCTGGGCACGCCATAATCATGGCGGTAAGTCCCCTCTTTGAGGCGTGGCTGGAAAGACCTCACGGCGTCCTTACCTTCCGCATGACGCAGGTACTCACCGGACATGGTTCGTTCGGGAGTTTTCTGCACTCGATTCATGCGGAAGTGACGCCCGGGTATCGCCACCGTCGCCGGGATTCTGATCCCGATTTCCGGCCAACGTAGACGCGGGCTTGCGGACAGTGAGCAATGGGTAGCTCGCTGTCCGGCCGTCCGGTAACTGTCCGGACCAAGCCCAAGTCGTCGACGGCGCGCACAGTTCCTGCGCGCCTCAAGGAGTTGTCAGCAACAGCAGGGACCCAGCCGGGTCGAAGCCTACTGGGGCCAGGGTTATCCGAAAGGGCGCTCGAGCCCCGGTATGAAGGCTAGTAGGAACGTGGTGGGTCTTTTAGCCAGTAAGAGTCTGACACTATCTCCCGCTCCGCCCAAGGGCGGGGGATGTCAATGCATGATTTTTCCCACCATAAAAAAAGGGAGTAATATACTTTTTTACAAGAGAACTTCTCTTGTTTCTACTATCACGCGAGCAAAACCGCTAGCAACCGCTAGTCAAGAATATATTTTTTCAAAGTCAATAGGTACAGTAAAAGTCAGTTATTTGAGTAATAAACTTTAAAATTACTTAGAAATAAGCGTAGCAAAGAAAAAAAAACTCCTGACGTACCATCTGCTACTTGTCTGCAACTTATAACTTAACTGAGATAAGTTATGCTAGTAGTTTTCTAGCTGTAATAATTCAAACTTTATTCATTTGAATCTAAACCGGGCTGCGAATATTCGGGCTCGCTAATAACAGATAGTTTCTTAAGAGCGACCAACCCGATACACATTTCCATACAACCGTGTTTATGACGTTATTATACCATCTTTCTCTAGATATTTTAGAAACCCAGATATCCTCTGGATATTCATAATCATCATTTCTGCCAAAAGACGTCTACTGTTGGACACAGGCCTCCCCCAAATGTCACCACAATGAGTGGTTTGGGGCGTCTCATCCATCGGATTCCAGCAATCCTTACCAGGTCATCGGTCCACGATCGGTTGTTGATATTATCATTCGAATTAAAATATATTATTGTATAAAACTAATCCAGTACAGACTTCTGAAAAACTGCCCTTTTGCATGAGCTTTGGCCCTTCATAATGTACTAAAAATTAAAATTATTTATAGGAACCTTGCACATTTGATTAAGATTCTGAATGATGAAATTTTTTTCATTAACTTTTAAGGTTTTTAAAATCACATATTTCCTAGAACTAGTCATGTGTAATATTCGAGTAAATGATGGAATTACTAAATACCAATAGAGCGTTCAGGCGTTATCTCTCTTTTTTCACGTTGTCTCTTTATCGAACATATTTTTAAACCTTGTTTACGTCAACGATAAATGGCTCAGAACGGGCCCTATTAAATAAAAAGATGAATTCGTGAAAGTGTAGGTAGTAACGTTATCAATGAATTGGTTTACTACTCTTCCAAAGTAAAAAAAGACAAGGAGGAGTATATCAATCAGTCAATCAATCAATTATTATTTGATTGTTTAAATACTTTTTATTATCTTATCTTACAAAATTTGGATTCATCAGTATAATCTAATCCTAGACCAATCAGTATCAAGTAAAAAAAATGTAACCTGGCAGTTCAATATTCTAGGAGAGGTTTTGGGTGGGCTATTTGCTGGCCTATAAAGCTCTGTGCTTGTGAAAGCTCATATGTTTGGAGTGAATTTCTTGATGGCTGTTACGGATTTGAACATATGTGAGCTCCAATCTTGTGTAGTTGTGCACCTAGGTCCCTTTATTTTTTCGGTGGGTAAAAGTCATTCAAATGAGAGAGATATAGTTTTTTATTTTTTACAATGGATAAGCTCGCGTTTGACCACTATCTCACTTGATGGTAAGCGATGATGTGGTCGACGACGGAACACGCTTGCCTAGAAGCAATCTATTCACTCTTGACCTTGACCCCTAGATTATAGCTATCAGAAAACACAGACTCCGGCAGGGAATTCCACTCCTTAGTGTCAGACTTTTACTGACTAAAAAACCCACCCTGTTCCTTTGTTGCCTTTCATACCGAGGCTGAACCTCCTTTTCAGACATAGACTCTTGGTCCCAGTAAGCGCTCCTAGGTCTGCCATTTTTTGGCCTTCTTAATTATAGGGGTATTATTTCAAAACCCGCAAATCCTATATTTTCATGTCGCAATTTTGTGTCATATTTTTATGCCTCTAGCAACTCTATTATTATTTCTAAAACTTACAGCCAACTTTAAATACTCTATTGGATTGTATACAGTGTAAATGGTAAGATCTGATAAATCTAAATTATGCGGGAGTTGCTAGAGATACTTACAAAAATATTGCTTCATGAAAAAAAATGGACTTAATGGGTTTTAAAACTATACCTACCCCTCATATGTATGTTCATGCCCATTTTTTGATATACATTCATTCTTAAAAAAAAGTTGCCCCATATTTTATTATATCTTATACGCATATTCTTCAGGTGTTGGCGATAAGCTGTCGAATTGAATTTTGTGATCAATTCAAGAAATTGCTTACAATGTAGCTCGGTTAAAAAAAAAACAGAAACAGTATTATTTTCCGTATTTTTAATTTTAATCATCTTTCGACTATAGGAGTTACACTTATAATGCGATTTATAAGATGCGTTACTATTCTACTCAAAAAATATTAGGTGCGAGTGATCTATGTACATAACTTTGTAAGATATCGCAATTTTTCTTGTGGCCTAGTATTTTTCAAATTTCCTCGAAACAATAAAACATTATCACCGTTACAGATACCTAACTTTGTCTTTTTTGTGAATTGCTCGATAGTAAATTTTATTTCACAAAGTAAAGAATAAATAAAAATAATTTGAATCTAATAATAATTTTCCATTTAGCATTTCGAGGAATACAGCTTCCCACAAACATGAATTTCCTGACTAAACTTCACTTCACGAATCCACGCAAAAGAGCTTGTTTTGTAAACCGGCGAGTTGTTTACCTAGACAATGGGGATGAAACTAATGACTACACGTTACTACGTAATCAAAATTATTCGTGGAAACCGTTTCCTAGGAAAGTTCTTCATTAGAGCGTCCTAGGAACTGGTTGCCATGGCAACAGAGCATGTATAAACTATAAACTATTATTGTATTCTATAAACTGCATCGTTCTACCAGGAAGTTTCACATATATACAAAACAACAAGAGCCCTTAGCATATTACACCAACCTTATTATATTAAGGGTGAGTTGCACCATTTAACTATTACGATAACAAAGCCGTTAACAGTTGTCAAATCGTCGAATTGACCAATAGACGGCGAGCGAGGAGGAGTGGCAGGCGGTCGCCGACTTCTGCGAAGCAGTAATGCTCGCTAAGGAGGAGGCCGACCGCATCAGGCAACGGCGCTCTCGCCGCCGCCGCCGGGATTCCGATCCCGATTTCCAGCCACCGTAGGCGCGGGCTTGCGGACACTGAGCAATGGGTAGCTCGCTGTCCGGCCGTCCGATAACAGTCCGGACTGAAGGAGTTGTCAGCGACAGCAGGGGCCCAGCCAGGTCGAAGCCTACTGGGGCCAGGGTTATCCGAAAGGGCGCTCGAGCCCCGGTATAAAGGCTTGAAGGAACGGGATGGGTTTTTTAGTCAGTAAGAGTCTGACACTATCTAGCGCTCCGCCCAAGAGCGGGGGTTGTCATAAGATGATTTTTCCCATCGAAAAAAAAAAAACCAATAGACGGCCGTTTCACGGCTGGTTATGGTTTGTCGTTATAGTAAAATGGTGCAACTCACCTTTAATAAAACAAAATAATTTAAAATAGTTAAGTTATGTATGGTAGTTTATTAGGTATTTATATTATGGACACTGTTTACCTGAAATAAAATGATTATTTATAATGATATTTTTCTACTGCTGAGACTCAGGCCCCCTCTCTATTTATTTATTTATTTAATACTTGCACCCATGATTACGCCGGACTTAAAGCCGCAGGTATTTTCTTTCAGTCAACCTTTGGGTTTTTTTTTATAATGGATAGGGTCGCGTTTGACCACTATCTCACCTGATAGTAAGCGATGATGTGGCCGACGATGGAACATGCTTGCCTAGAAGCAATCTATTTGTTCTTGACTTGAAGACCCCTAAGTTATAACCATCAGGAAACACAGACCGGCAGAGAATTCCACTCCTTAGCTGTACGTATAATGAATGTGTTCCCAAAATGGTTTGTAAGTATGGGTCGGATGTCCACCATGTACCGGTGGCGCAACGCCGTTAGTTTTGTGGTCCGATGATGGAACGGATGTGGCGGAATTAAATTGTGTAACTCTAGTGCACAGTACGAAATGTAAACGATAGAAAAGAGATAAGCTAGCAACTCGGCGTCGATCCTCAGGACTTCACAAGTGCAGCATTGCCTATGATCTTCTTGACACGCTTTTCAATCGACTCTAGAGATGCAGAGAAAAATTAGTGGTAGGTGCAATAAAATAGTGAGAATAAGGCAAATACAAGAATAGATATACTATTAGCAAACATAACCAACCATAACTCTATGAAATAGAATGGGCCGTAATCCACTACGCGGCCGTTTTTTTTTTTTTTTTCGATGTGAAGAATCATCTTATGACAACCCCCGCTCTAGGGCGGAGCGGGAGATAGTGTCAGACTCTTACTGACTAAAAAACCCATCCCGTTCCTTCAAGCCTTCATACCGGGGCTCGAGCACCCTTTCGGATAACCCAGTAGGCTTCGACCCGGCTGGGCCCCTGCTGTTGTTGACAACTCCTTGAGGCGCGCGGGAACAGCGCGCGCCGTCGACGACTTGGGCTTGGTCCGGACTGTTACCGGACGGCCGGACAGCGAGCTACCCATTGCTCACTGTCCGCAAGCCAATTATTTTTTTAATCATTTTGAGAGTAGTGGTGATGTTTTTAGGGTACCTACCGTACCTCCAAAGATAAAAAAACGGAACCCATATAGGATCACTTTGTTGTCCATCCGTCTGCCCGTCTGTCTGTCTGTCAAGACCCTTTATCTCGAGAACGCGTGGAGGTATCGAGTTTTAATTATGTTGACAAGATGTTAATAACACCATGTTAACATAAAGTTACGTACTCGGAGTACGTTAGGTTGTCCGTGGGAAAAATGTGATGGCGAAATAAAGTCGTGCAATTCGGACCACAAGACGTATGGCATTGCGCCACCGGTACACGGTAGACATCCCACCCATACGCACAAAGCGTTTTGGGAACACATTTATTGTGCGTACAGCCAAAGAGTGGAATTCCCTACTGGAGTCTGTGTTGCCTGATAGCTACAACTTAGTAAATAGGTCGCTTCTTGGCAAGCATGCTCCAACGTCGACAACATCATCGCTTACCATCAGGCGAGATGGTGTGTGAATAATATTTAAAAAATTCCTAGGCACTCTCCAAAATGCTTTCTGCATTATGCATTTTGTTGTGTGGCGCAAGAAGACAGCATCACTACTAAGCAGACTGCGTGGCAGCAGCAATAGTATTCTAGAAATGATAGCTAGTAAGTTTGACAGCCCTCTGGTGTGGAGCCTTACCCAGAAGACTAGGTAAGTCGCTTTTAGTTATTAGTTACTAACATAGGTTTTTTAAGATCATACTAATAATTTTCTTGTAATGAATAGAACAACATTGATGTCTGATTAAATGAATAAATAATAATCATTATTATTCAAATTACTCAAAGTAAAAAGTCTGCTTAGGTTTGAACCTGTGAAATATGCAAGAGCCTTTATCAATATGTTATTCCTTTATTTTCCTTATAAGAGAAAGTGTAAACGACTGAAATATTTTACTTTTAATATGTCGTAGATCATTTTTATGGCTGGGCCTGCTTTTCGTGGTTGTTCCAAAGGTTATTGACCTCCTGCGGCTATGGGATGATGGAAAGACCGTCATAAAGGCGATGGCACTTGTTTCGGCTCCAAATTGGTTTTGGCTTGTGTGTTGTGACTATTAATTAGAATGTTTATACAATGAAAAAAAATGAAAGATAAAAAAGATGTGTGGTACTCGGGCGCTGCCGCGGTAAAGCGGTATTGCATAGCATTTTTATCAACTTATGCAATTATAATTATTTATTTATTTTATTTTTGCAGTATTGTTTTTCCTTTGTTTTTTTTCTTTGATATTAATTGAAGTTACACTTTCACACATTGAATTGAATTTTGATTGATTGTTCACTTATTTGTTTTCTTATCGGTCACCACGCTCAAAAAACAAATGAGTGGGGGGTGTTAGGTTATTTTCGTTACGGAATTTCTGGATTCGGTCTCCACGCTCAAGGCACGCGATAGAAGCTATGCAATAGCTTAATATGATTTTTTATGAATGTATACCACTACGTTATACTACGAAGTAATAACCTAGCTTGCAGCCTGTCTGATGGTAAGCAGTTATCGCAGCTATAGACGCCAGCCAATGCCAGAAGTCTCACTTATGTGTTTTCACTTTCTTTAAATACATTTACAATTATGTATTAGCAAAATAAAATATGAGAAAACGTGGGTAACTACTCTATAAGCATAATCAGCTTTGTAATGTTCCCGCTGCTGGACCTACACTCTAGCAGAGGGAATGGGGCGCGAACTACCACACGGGGTTTCGGGTCAGTGTGGAAAACGCTTAAATTGAACTGTTAAAAAGATGGAGCTATGCAGGGTGTATAGTTCTATCCCTCTTTTTTGCTCGCACTCCTGATATTTTGACATTTCATATTAAGGCAATTGCGTGGTTTTTCTCGTTTCCTTTAAATATCTTCACAAGCGGGCTTTTTCGCGCATGATTACTGTTTTATGCGCGGAAGATTGACTGTGTAAAATCCGCTTGATTGATTCTTACAATCTGCCGCAGACCTCTCGTATCTTATTCGGGCCTCCACATATACATAGGTGCCTTCAAAACATTTATCAATATTCATAAAAGCGAATATATAGTTACCTACTTATAAGGTT
Source organism: Mythimna albipuncta (assembly GCA_929112965.1). NCBI lineage: Eukaryota > Metazoa > Arthropoda > Insecta > Lepidoptera > Noctuidae > Mythimna > Mythimna albipuncta. Next base: position 20,588,474 of record OV815969.1, read on the forward strand.
CTTATTGAAATTCTATTTATGGAACCTTTGTTATAAAGGAGCTTTACTTTGTTTGAGCTCATAATAGAATACAAATATTTATCTTTTTGGCTGTGTTCTTCAAAATGGCGGGCGAGACGACCCGTTTTTGAAAATGCGGGTTATAGGACTAAAATGTTTATCATGATGACGCTCTACTGTCTGTTTTGCTTCTGTTTGATGTAGGTAAGGTTAGATGTATCTTTTTTATTAGTTTCCTTATATAATAAAATTCAGGATTTCGGTATAAAATACGAATACTTTCAATGGCTGTGAAAATTAAATTAAAAGATATCAAAATCAAAATCAAAGCATTGGCAGGCACTTTTGAATAGTCAAATGTCGGTCAGTCCAAGAAAAGTGAAGCTAAATTGCACGTTCCAAAGCGTAGGTCTCTATGGAGAAGAACGTGCAAGAAACTCCATGGACACTCTTTTAAATCATATTATGTGTTACATATAATGCTTGGTTACATATTACTTGTTTCTTCTATCATGTGAGCACAATGTCGATAATGAAATAAAAAGATAGAAACTGAATTAAGCGACTGGCAGCTAAGAGATGAACAGTCCCATCTGACGGCACCCGTTCACGAGCATGACGCGTGCATCAGCCCCACTCAACTTATCAATAAAGTTTATTAAAAACAAATTTCTTTACTATACTCATTACTCGAGAATCGTGGATGCTTTCACAAACATGTTAACAAGACTGGAACAATTTGTCTGCTGCGTTCTTCCCGTCCGATAATAATTTGGGTTTCTTCAAGGCTAGAGTGAATAGACCCCTCATAAACTAAGTGCGCCTCACCATCAACGGTTACATCACTGCTTACCATCAGGTGGAATAGCAGTCAAGCAGTTATATTATTAAAAAAAAAGCACCACATGTATTCTTTTTTCGTTGAGTAAAAATCATCCAAATGACCTCTCCAGCCCTTGGGTGGAGCGAGAAAAAATGTTAGACTCTTTCTGATTAAAAATCCTCCCCGTTCCTACTTGCCTTTCATACCGGGGAAGAGCCTCCCTTTCGGAAACAGACCCTGACTCCAGTAGGCTTCGATCCAGCTGGGCTCCTACTGTTGCTGACAATTCCTTGAGGCGCGCAGGTACTGTGCGGTACCCCCGCACCATCAGTATTGCTATAACGGTTTTTAAACGGATATTCGGTTGCTCAAGCAGCGACGGCGCCCTCACTGGCGCCCCATAAACGCCAGATGTGGGTCAACCCTAATAGGTTAGTTTCTAGGGTCAAAATAATTACGTTTTCTTTAGTCCGTATTTTAGATTATAAAAAAATATTAGACACGTATTTTTTTTTCGATTAAACAATAAATAACAAGGATATAGCCCATTAAAGTAACGTGTGACGTCACCCCGTACGAAAAAATGCAGCACGGCGTGACGTTACACGTTACATTAATGGGCTATATCTTTGTAATTTTTCGTTTAATTTACAAATAAAAAATACGAGTCCCTTATTTTTGAATAATCTAAAAGACGGACTAATTACATTTTTTACGGCAACTAGCCTATTCTCTTATATCTTTAAGTGTATATACGCTGTACTTTACTTTCAAGCTAGTTCAGCATATGAGCTTGACTCAGATTCATTTCCCTACATCTCGTCATTGCTAAGCCGTAGAGAATGCATAATTTCATAGATATGTAGAGTAGGACTCTTTGAGCTTGTCCGGTTATTTGCTGTCCCAATTTTGAGAACGGGACGGAAGCGGGACAGTTGACAGTTTCACTGAAACTCCAAAGTTTTTTATTTTCCAATTACATTTGTGAAATCTGGGACGGTCTGAGATTTCAGCACGTTTTTATGCAACCGTATTACGAGTTGTGTTATTTTTGAAAGAGTGACCATAGCATAGCATAACCAGCTTTTTATGGTTTCCACTGCTGGAACTTAAGCCTGCTTTCTAGGAGAGAGAATGAGCCATAATCCACCATGCGAACCTTGTGCGGCTAGGTGGACGTCATATCGTCGCCCTCCCCGCTAACTATGTCTTCGAAATTTTTATTCTAGGACATGCCAGTTTCCTCATGCTGTTTTTCTTTGTGTTTAAAGAAATTTATTCTCATAAAGAACTACAGTCACTTACATGAGAAACATAGTACAAACAGTGCTTATTATTAGATTTTTTCGTCGTTCATAAACATTTTTTTTTGAATGATGTAGGTACTTCCATAATGCATTTAATAGTAGTTGGCTACTAGTGGAGTGTAGTTAATATTTTTCGACTACCTGTCGGGCTAGTTGTACTTTGAATACATTATACGAGCTCACATTTTTAACGGTCGACGGTAGTTTATTATAAATGTCTGCGCCTGCATAGGTAAATATAGTTTTGCCAAGCTTCGTTCTTGTCTTGGGTAGAACAAAAAAAGAGAGCAGTGGTGATGAAATAAGTTACACAAAGAATGACTTTGTGTAATTTATTAAACAGCCCAAGAGGCCCTGTTGCCTGGGCCTGATCACCACGATCCTGGGATGTAAAATATGACTGCAAAAATACAGATGGGTGGTAGGTGGTAAACACTGGTGTCTGACACTTCCTGTTGCTCCACCAGGGCCGAGAGGGACTAAGTAATGATTTCCCCCGTCAGCTAAAATGTAGGTAAATAATGTTAAGCATTAGTACCCATACCCAAGAATGGACATGTAAGTTGATATTCAACTGTTATAAACAAGTTGTTATTGTAGTGTAATAAAAAACAAAGCATTTGTTTTGACGTTCAAGTAACTTGAGCTTAATGTAATAGCTGCAGGCTACTTGTGTGGGATTAGCACGAGGATAACAAAAAACAACGTATTTACGTATGTTATACGAGTTATAATTATTATCTAGGTACCTATATCATGCGCACAAAGGGATTTGTTAAAAAAAAAACAAGTTATTACTAAAGTACCTTTCAATCGTGGAAATTATAGACACAATAGAAAGACAATGGGTGCGCGAACGCGTTCGTTTGGGGTTTCATGAATTAAGGGTGAGTGGCACCATTTAACTATAATGATAACCAAACCATAACCAGCCGTGAAACGGCCACATATTGGTCATTTCGACGATTTGACAACTGTTAACGGCTTTGTTATCGTTATAGTTAAAAGGTGCAACTCACCCTAAACATTGGTCAGCAAGTTGTTAATTTAAAATTTTCTAAGGAGAATTTGAATTTAGAATTCGCTAATCTGTGTTAAACTAGCGTCTTCTAATTAATAAGGGTATAAGTAAGGGTATGGAGATGATGAAATAGGCTTATTTGTATATTAATGAAGGATTTTCCTAGAAAATTAATCTTTTAGCAGTCCATATCTTCTCTCTGACAAAATTTTTAATTTTAAATTATCTTAATGTTTAAAACTTATAATATAGTATGCCTAACGTGCAGGACATAATGAAAGTATAATTTATTATTAAGTTTTAACATTTGTATATAACCTACTAGTTTTTGCCCGCGGCTTCGCCCACGTACATAATATATGGCTTATGTCACTCAGGAATAAAGCAGCTTTCTATCGACCTGTGAAAAAATTTTAGCAATCAGATCGGTACTTTCAGAGATTACCTCCTACAAATAAAATAAAAAAAACATAAAAATAAACTTTACCCCTTTATTTATTTATTTATTTATTTTACAATTTATGTACACACAAATATACTGAGGAGGATAACATTATTAGGAAACTTTGTACAAAGGTACTGCTTATTTCAAATAGAAATTTCTTCCAGCAGACCTGCGAAAGGAGAAATTACAAGAGATGTAGACAGTAGTGTGCAGAAATGAGAAAGAAGATTATGTGAAATCTTAAATTAAACCAATAAATACTTATATAACTATATATAACTTATACTAAAAATAAATACATAATATATATATATATATATATATATATACGAATATCAAGCAAGAGAGGAAAGATAGTGCTCTTTTAATTTAGTTTTAAACAGTGAGATCGTTTTCAAATCACGAATGCTAGGCGGAAGTGACTTCCACAACCTTACTGCGTGGACAGAGAAAGAGTAGGAATAGTAGCTGGATTTATGAGGAGGGGATTTAAGGAGGGATCTTAGGTGTGACCTGCATGGTGCGTCGCGAGGGCGTGCGTGAGAAAAACGGTCACGCAGGTAGGACGGATAAGAAGGGTTATGTAGGATGTTGAAAAGGAGACATAAAATCCGAGTGTTCCTGCGAAGGCGGATAGGGAGCCACTTGAGTTCCTTGCGAAGATGTCCCTTTATTATACTAAGTGTAGATATCCACAATCAAGACATTCTGATTCCGATTTTGATGTCTTATTCATAATTTGCCATTAGTTCTAAACCTGCTAAAGAAGTACTGATAAAAGGGATGAATAGTTTTTTTTTTACAAATGATCCAATGACTTTTCGCGCTACTATTAGAGGGAAAAAATACCCGATGCCAAAAAATCGTAACTATAAAATAGGAAAATCATCCAATGACAACCCCCGCTCTTGGGCGGAGCGGGAGATAGTGTCAGACTCTTACTGACTAAAAGACCCACCCCGTTCCTTCTAGCCTTCATACCGGGGCTCGAGCGCCTTTTCGGATAACCCAGTAGGCTTCGACCCGGCTTGGTCCCTGCTGTTGCTGACAACTCCTTGAGGCGCGCAGGAACAGTGTGCGCCGTCGACGACTTGGGCTTGGTCCGGACAGTTACCAGACGGCCGGACAGTGAGCTACGCATTGCTCACTGTCCAACCTGTAACGGGTTAGAGATCTACAAATGACAACCCACACCAACGGCTTTACGCACTTTCCAATACGCGGGGTTTCAGTAACATCCTAGACAAACTTAGAATAATAGGCACATATTGTAATAATATTCCATATAAAAAAGAAAAAAAAAAATTACCCATATCCCCAGCAAAACATCAAGTTACATAATTCTACCAGAAGGGTAATGTCACTGAAGAAAAACCAGCGAAATTTAACCTTTTTTGCTTCACAAGTAACATAATTCCTTGGCCTTATTACTTATAAAAACAAAATGAAGATAGTTCAATCAAGTGAAATATCGAAGTGGCTTTTTTATTAAAATTCTTTTCAAAGCATTCTATAAAATTAACGTGAGACTGGTTGCCATGGAAACCTTTCTTAATATTCGAAAAGGTGATAGATTCATATGACAATTTAATTGTTAAGGACAAAAATATTTTTCGTATCTTCGGGATAAAGGAGGCCTTTTACTTAGGGTTTTTTCCAAGTAATTTAATTTAATCTAATATTTATTTATGTGTCACATAAACAAGTGTAAGCTATTTGTAAAAATAACATCATTGTTATTGTTGTGTAACATTTTTAACACTAAAAACTCAATAAAGATTTTTAGGTTCAGTAGTTTTACGAATATGGAGAGAAAAGATGATAGTCCATTTTCATTAGTTTTCATGCATAACAGTAGAATAGTTAAAATAAATTTAAAAACAAAAAAAAGGGTACTCAATACATTATCGCATTCCATTATTATGTACACAGATGGTATAAAATATTGACAAGATTGATATTCAATATCTCACCACAAGTCTTGTCACTTAGTTATATCGCACAGTTTTATATATTACTTTACTCCTTTTGGTTACAGAAATTTAATTGTACAGGTGACCTGGTCAGGGTCGCGGGAATCCGATGGATGCGTGACGCACAGGACAGGTCGTTGTGGCGACGCTTGGGGGAGGCCTATGTCCAACAGTGGACGTCTTTCGGCTGATATGATGATGATGATGACTTAATGTCAAACCGTCTCTAAAATTTGAAGTAAATCGAGTATGAAATTTGTTTTGCGACCGAAGTGCCTTACCCACTGCCACTTATAGTACAGGATACGGTTAAGAACGACCTTCACCGGTTTGTTTAATGGGTGAAACCTATTTTATGATAAATTTAGTATATTAAATAATATAACGCAGGTGGGTTGCCTGAGAAATTCCTGGCCAAACAATTTTTTTTTTTTTGTGAAATGCACCGGTGTGTTTAACGAATAAATTTAATACTAACCGAAAGAGTGAAGCCTTTAGAACATAAAAATGTTGGTTTGTCTATTTGTTTCCTGGCATAGCTATGGGTTGCCAGGTATAAACAGGTATGCATAAACAGGTGTGTTTTTTTTTGTATACAACAAATTCTATATCAAAATAAACGCTGTTTCATTACGAATACGATGTTATAGTGTTGTCTGCAAAAAAAACTGGTATGGATAACGGTTGTGCATTTTTTTAAAATAAAATAAATTTCCAATTTTTAATTAATAATAGTCTGGCCAGGAATTTCTTAGGCAACCCACCCGCGTTATATTATTTAATACACTAAATTTATAATAAAATACGTTTCATCCATTAAACAAACCGGTGAAGGTCGTTCTTAATCGGATCTTAGACTATTAGGGCGTTATCTCAGTAACACTGAGGATCTGGAGTGGCGATCACGTACCGGAAGATGCAGCATTGAACGGTCTCTCACAAGGTGGACCGGTGATCTAGTGAGTGTTGCGGGAGTCCGGTGGACGCGAGACTCACAGAACCGTTCAAACAATTTCTTTAGATAGATAGATAGATAGATAAATTCTTTATTGTACACCAAAAATAAAGCAGTTACATAAGAAACTTAAAATTAATAGGGTGCTACAATGGCTGGTCTTATCGCTAAAAGCGATTTTTTAAAGACAACCTTTGGATGGATTTGACAGAGAAGGAGAAAAAGATACGCAGGTAGTTCGTGATGTACTATTTACATATATACAATACATAAACTAGCAAAAATTACATAATATATTATAATTAAGAACACATATATTACATATATCATTATTAAGAATATAATAAATAAATAAATATATTACATACAAACAATATAATATATATATATATATATATAATTATAAAAGCAGAGAAATACTGTACTTAATGACAATTTAACATTCAGGAGGAAAGGTAGTGATTTGTCACCTCATTTTTAAAAGTAATTAAAAGTAAAGTAAGTAGTTTATCTTTAATAAACAACTATGAATGAATTCTTAAAATGTCTTCAGCTAAAATGAAGTTATAAAACTTGGAAGTTACTAATAAGAAAGAGAAGTTCAACATGATCGCCGATATCAAAGTTAATACGAGTGCCAATGAAAACGGCGTCTTTACGAAAGAGACAGATATATTTATTTATAAAATGGTTATGTCTCGTTTGCTTTTTTACCAACTTTGATATTGTTTGTCCCATTTTCTATACATCTATCTATACATATAAATAAAATTAGAGTGTCTGTTTGTAATATTGAAATAACTGCGTTTTACTACATGCATATGAATATAAACGGTACATACACCAAATTAACATTTTTTTAAATTTTTTGTCTGTCTGTCTGTCTGTCTGTATGTCTGTCTGTTTGTCCGGGCTAATCTCTGAAATGGCTGGACCGATTTCGACGGGACTTTTTTTGGCGGGTAGCTGATGTAATAAGGAGTAATATATGCTACTTTTTTTTTTTTTTTAAATCTTGTTGTCCACGCGAACAAAGTCGCGGGCACAGCTAGTTATATAATATAATAAGCATGACCAGACTTTTAATGTTCCCACTGCTGGGACTTAGGCCTTCTCTCTAAGTGAGGGAATGGGCCGCAATCCACCAGAGCGCGACCGGGTATATCTATTGATACTGTTTAGAAAAACATTATGCAACATACTGTTTAGAAAAACTTTTTTTTCATGCGTATTCCTTACTCTTTGATCCTTTAGCTATTTTGTGGCGCAATTTTTTTGATGGTGATTATAGATATGTAGCTGCAACACCAAACTGTATCCCCCGAATTTCTTATCATTAGTTTTTTGAACTGCCTCCCACTACACAAACAATTCACGTTAAAAAAGAATTTTCAAAAATTTGAGTTACCACTTTTGACTTTCGAGGCAGTGTATACCGCAACGTAAAACATTTTCACCATTTTTCTGGTTACCCCAATTGCTCTGGCACGCTAACTTATCGATGCGATTTACCTCGTCCTTAGGTAATGCTGTCAAGGTTTGTTTGTGCAGAACTTTGAGATATGAGCTACGGAGAAAACACGTGTAAGGGACTATGTTTATTGTTGGAATATCTTGACATCATTTTCTTTTTTGGGATTGTGTAAGTAATTTAATATACGAACGGTTTCTGTTTATTATTACAATGTATTTGTACCAATATATTTTTGTAAAATTACTAGGTTCTACCAGCGGCCTCACTCGCCTTTAGGTAGAATATTCTGAGGAAGCATAGTCCCAGGATACCTTTTTTTTATGGTGGGATCGCCCCCACGAGGGCATGGCGATGCTCCGTCCAAGCAACACACACCTGGATAGTATCAACCCATGGATAGTATCAACACAGCTAACGATACGGTCCAAGTTAATAATACGGAAAAGTGACAATATTGTTTCGAAAACCCTAACGCTCCATTTCATTGTGTAAATCTACATCGTGGGAATCCCCGTTGTTGTTATCTGCGAGGAACGCTGCTGCCTTCATGAGAAAATATAGCCGCAAGTACTACACTATTTTAAACTTTTCTCTAATAACAGTGACAAGTTATCCAAGTACCCACATACGGCCTCATTTTCTACTGTCAACATCAAATGACAGCTGTCATTGTCACACTGTGACATTGACATTTGGCAACTATCTGACAAAAGGGTTGCCAGGTAATTGTAATCTCCCCAAAATCGGGGAAGAGATATTTTTGATAACACTATGCCGCAAATAAATCGCACACCGCCACCCAATACACCTAACCAACAAGCTGAAGTACAGTCGGAACCTGAATTGACTGGGCACGGTGATGGCACTTCTAAAAATATAAATACTAGAAAACGAATGCGATTAGAAAGGACGGGCGGCGTTTCGACTCCGTCTAAAGAATTGAACTACGATGTGACCCAGTTTGAAGATTTGAAGTCTACGATTTTGTCATGGAAAGCCGACCAGGATATTATACTGAAGAAGCTTGTCGCTGATGTAACTGAACTAAAGCTTCAAAACCAGAGCATCAAAGACTCAAATGCTGAGATTGTCAAATCCATAAACTTTATGAATAAAAGCTATGAAGACACGAAGAAGAAATTGGATGAATTGGAAAGAGAGAAGAAGAACCTGCATGAGTGCATTCTCGGGCTGGAAAACAAAATTAAAGACTTCCAGTCTATGTCGCGTACTTCCAGCATAGAAATTAGGAATATTCCAGCCAATGATAAGGAAACGCAATCGGACTTGATGTCTGTAGTAACGGGTCTTAGCGCAGCGGTGAATGTTAAAATTGAACCAAAAGATCTACGAGACGTATATCGCATACCTGGCAAAAAGGGCACGAATAGAGGCATTGTTGCAGAACTCGCTTCAGTAAGCATGAAGAACAGTTTACTCTCTGCGGTAAAAAGCTACAACAAGGATCAAAACTCGGAAAGAAAACTGAACACTGAGATGATCGCTATACCGGGGAAACGTCAACCTGTTTACGTTGCGGAATTTTTGCCTCCTTCCACAAGGCAGACCTTTTATGCCGCAAGAAATTTTGCCAAGAATAATGGGTATGACTTCTGTTGGGTAGCTAATGGGAATGTATTAATTCGAAAAGAAGTGGGTGCTAAACATATACACATTCAGTCTGAAAAATGCCTTCTCAAGCTAAAACCTCGGATTTGACTATGTAATCATAAATTTATTTATTATTATTTCAATTTATTATTTTGTAAAGTTAAAGTTAGCATGTCCTTAACTTTTATTTGTAATTTTCTTAAACTCAGATATATAATTTTAATTATTGAAGATTTTTATAGAGCGTATCATCACACACAATTAATATTCAAATTCAAAACTGCGAATACACACACATGCATGGGCATATCCTGGCCTAACCTGCATATCGACTTCTATTCGTATCACTTGATTTTCAGCATACACTTACAATTTTTAGTTGATTGGGTTGTAACCTTCTCGTCACAATTATCTTTCTTTACATTGTCAATGTTTCAACGTTTCTACTGTTCCCTAGTACTCTTAACAAATGGCTAATCTAGATTTTATTAACAGCGAACTAGACTCGCTAAATGTTTCTAAATCGCTTAAGTGTCAACCAGAGAGCTGCTTGCAGGTCATAAAAAACCCTAAAAAAGGATTAAAAATACTTCATCTTAACATACGGAGCATTTCTAAGAATTTCGATGAGGTTGCAGTGCTCATGGGGCGGTTGGGTTTCCAGTGTGACGTGCTTGTGCTCACTGAATGTTGGTTAAGCAAACTGTCAGACCTGCCGACCCTGGATGGCTATGCATCTTATTCAACTAAAAACATTTATAATCAGAATGACGGATGCGCGATTTATGTCAAATCGTATCTTAAAGCCGAAGTAAAAGAACCGCCTTTTGCTGATGCAAACTGTCTCGTTTGTTGCGTAGACGACATTACAATAGTGGCCATTTATCGCTCTCCTTCTTTTAAAACCATAAACAATTTCGTTGATAGTCTTGATAACATTCTCAAAGTGCGTACTCCTACTGTGGCGCTGATCGGTGATGTTAACATTGACATTAAAACTGATAATAGTGATAGTCACTCAGATGAGTATTTAACTTGTGCTGCCTCAAATGGGCTTCTCCCAGCTCATTTGTTTCCGACACGGCTCGAAAATTGTTTAGATCATATTCTACTAAAAACAAATAAATCGGCGACTTCCTTTGTTATAGAAACATCCATAACAGATCACGAACCGCTGCTACTATTTCTTCAAAGTCGGAATGCATACTTGGACTGTCCACGCACTAAGACAGTCATAGATTACGACTCCACCATAGAGAATATCAAAAGCTTCGACTGGTCTCCAGTCCTAGCAATCTGGGAACCAAATCAAGCCGCGGATACTTTGGTGGAAAATCTTTCATCAATTGTTAAAAACCACACACAAGACTATGCCGTGCCTAGGAGTAAGCGAAATCTGAAGCCTTGGATAACGCCAGGATTACTTCGTTGTATCCGTCACCGTGATCGCATGCATACGAAACTCAGGATGTCGGAAGACAATCCAATTCTAAAAATTACTTATACGCGGTATCGTAACTTCTGCAATTCCCTGTTGAAAAAACTCAAACGCGCGTATGAAAAGGAACAATTCAGCAAGGCGAAAAATAATGTGAAGGCAACATGGGATGTTATTAAGAGGGTCTCAGATCTGCAAACTTGTAATCCTCCTTCCTTTGAGCTGCTACAATTGACTGAAACTCCAAAAACTTCACTCAATTATGTCAACAACTTTTTTGCGAATATCGGCAATAATTTAGCTTCTAAAATTCCACAACCCTCGATGGGAGCCGACTATGTAGCTGATTCTAACATTTGTTGCAATTCAATGGCTCTTCTGGAAGTAACTGAGAAGGATGTTGATTCTATAATTTTGGGGCTAAAGTCCGATTGTGCAACTGGCGTGGACTGTATACCTTCAAAAATAATAAAGGCCTCTCGATGTGTCTTGGTTCCTATTATTACACATATCTGTAATATCTCGATTACTGGTGGTGTCTTCCCGAAGGCTTTTAAAAAAGCTGTAGTTCATCCTATTTATAAGTCTGGGCGCAAAGATGATGTAAGCAACTATCGTCCGATTTCAGTACTACCAGCTTTATCAAAGATTCTGGAACGCATATTGAATAGAAGTTTGATCAGTTTTCTCAAAGCAAATAGTATCTTAGCCGATAACCAATATGGCTTCAGAACTGGAGTAAGTTCCGAAGACGCAGTTATGGCTTTATCAGATCACGTAGCTAGGACGCTTGACGGAAAACACAAGTGCTTGGGAATATTTCTTGACCTAACCAAAGCGTTTGACACCGTTTCTGTACCAGCCTTATTGAGAAAAATGGAATCCATCGGAATCCGGGGTCACACCTTGGATATCTTTGCGGACTACCTCAGCGACCGTACCCAAAAGGTGAAAGTCGGGTCGCACGAAAGTGAGGACCTCTCCATCACGTATGGTGTTCCGCAGGGCAGCATTCTGGGGCCTACCCTTTTTCTCATTTATATTAATGAGCTTTGCAAACTGCCTTTAAAAAATTGTCAGATTTTTACATATGCTGACGATACCGCCCTCGTGATAAATGGCTCAAACTGGTCTCAGACATACCATAATGCCGAAGTTGCGCTTTCTCGTGTGATGCACTGGTTGTCCTGTAACTTGCTTACTTTAAATCTTGACAAAACAGTGTACATTCCATTCTCCATTAGGTCAAACACGTGCCCACCAAACTCTTTTAACCTACAAGCGCACAATTGTGTATCGCGGACGCAGTGCAGCTGCTTTTTAATCAATAAATCTTTTTCTGTACGATACCTGGGAGTACTCATAGACCAGCATCTAAACTGGCACCCACACATAGATAAAGTTACGTCTCGAGTCCGTAAACTGATCTATGTTTTTAAGAAGCTTAGAAGCTCTGCTGACTGCGATACGCTTAAATTAGTATATTATGCTTTGTGTCAGTCCGTCCTATCATACTGCCTGCCCGTGTGGGGAGGCGCCACGAAAAACTGCTTCATTCGCTTGGAGAGGGCACAGAGAGCTGTACTGAAGGTGATGTTCTGTCGGCCCCGACGATATCCCACTGTGCAGCTCTATGCTGACTGCAAAGTACTTACAGTCAGGCAACTCTATGTGCTCCTGTCGACTCTACGCAAACACTCAGCACGTCCCCCAATGGAGCCGGCTGGTAGACACAAACATAACGTTTTCTCTTGTGAACGTCATAGAACAGCCTTTGCCAAACATCAATTCTACGTCATCAGCAGTAAATTGTACAACGCCCTAAACAAAAAGCTAAAAATATATTCGTACTCAAAATCAGAATGTAAAAATAAACTTAAAGATTATCTCCAAACCTTTACTTTTGAGCGCACGGAGGAACTTTTGTTTGGCAATTTACATTGAAACACCCATACACTTACACATATTATACACAGTCTTAAATACGCTTTGGAATAATACTTTTTATTAAGAAATGAAATAATATATTTTTTTAGAATTGGAATTTATTAATTTTATTATTGATTTGAGTTTTTTTATTATTACTATTTTTTGTTATTATTTAATTTAATTTTATTTTATTATTGATTTGAGTTTTTCATTATTATTATTTTTTATTTAACTTAATTTTATTTTACTATTAATTTGATTTTAATTAATTTTTCTTATTGTTATTATTTAATTTATTTTTATTATTTCAAATCAATTTTAATTATAGTTTTCTGTACCATTATTTATTGTACAATGGCTACTGACTGATTTATGTTGCTTATTCTATTTGTTTTGTTGCTACTGGGATCACTGACTCCTAAGCCACAGGGACATACACCTAGTTTAGGAGTCAGGGTGATAAAACATACATTTAATTATTATAAGCTCTATAAGTATAAATATAATTGAATTTTGTTATGGAAGGCTTATGGTGAAAATAAATTATTATTATTATTATTATATTATTATTACCTCGACTGTGTGCTCCACCGTGTCCTCCGGGTATTCCGCACAGTGGTGACAACCGGGCGTCACTTCCGCACGAATTCGGTGCAGGAAACTCCCGAACGAACCATGTCCGGTGAGGACCTACGTCATGCGGAAGGTAAGGACGCCTTGAGGTCTTTCCAGCCACGCCTCAAAGAGTGGACTTTCCGCCATGATTGTGGCGTGCCCAGTCCCAGGATACCTAGTATGCTACTCTATAAATCCTGTACGTGTAGTGAAATAAATAAAAATAATCAACTTTCCGCCACTTACACGTTTAATACTTTCGAATAAAATAAATAATAATTTTGAAAGTATATAAAACAAAATTAAAAAAAAATACAAGCCTAATAAGGATGCCAAAATAAAGCACTACGCTAGAGCTAGCGTGAATTTTATATAATTATCCTGATTGTAAACAAGATTCTTGGACTGACATCACTCCTTTCAAAAAAAAACAAAGCTTGTATTCTCAAAATAAAAATAAAAAATAATAATTATGAAGAAGACAGGACTAATCCAAAGTTTTTTTTTTTTATAACAGAGGATTAACGCAGTAGGTAATACTGCAACTGATATAAAATATTAATCTGACTCCTGAGCTAAGTACCTGTATTTTACAACACTTTTAAGTGCCTAAAACATAAAACAATCCCAGGTATAAAACATTTGATTAAATAAAGGTATTATTAATTAGATGCCAACTGCGAAGCCAAAATAAAATAAAAAGAAAGAAATATGGTCGGTTTCGTTTTTGAAAGTGGGTTGCTTTTTTATTGTGGTACCAAAACTTATAAATATTGAAAAATCTTCGGACAATATTCTGCAATACAGCTGCGCGGGCCGATTTAGTATGGGTGACTATCTTCATAGGTAGAGGTATTTATTTATTTATTATATTCTTTATTGTACACCGCATGAACAAAAAAGATACAGGACAAACATTATTCAAAAAAAGTGTACAATGGGCGGCCTTATCTTATGGGCAGGGAGACTTATTGTAATACCTTCATAACTTGAAAAAACGTTAAGTCGTTGGTCCCAGTTATCATTTAAAGAAAATTTGATAGTCATTAGGTACTGTAGTCAGAAGCGAAAAAACCTGACACCTGTCTTGCCCAACAATCAATTACTATATTTCACGGAGACACCATGGCGGCGCGACCAGTCGCCGTTACCAATAAAATGTATACAGCTCTATAGAGTTACTCACCTGGTGTCCATTTGGTTGCGCCACCAAATTGGTTGCGCAACCATCTCGGACGTGTGGCGAGTCTGGCGTCTGTATGTCCGAGACAGGCGGCGCAAATGGCCATGCCACCATGGTGCCCCAGTGAAATATAGCACTAAGTCTGCCTCATCATCTCTGCCGACAGACGTCCACTGTTGGACATAGGCCTCCCCCAAGCGTCGCCACAATGCACAATCCTGTGCGTCCCGCATCCATCGGATTCCCGTAACCTTCACCAGTCTGCCTCACCTAGAGATAAAGTAATTGATAACTGTTTTCTTCTCATGAAGAGTGTATTTATTTACCTATAACGAGTATTTCAGGTTCCTTTTACATGAAAGTTTATTTTCCTCCAAAAATAGAACAGGATATTTATTACACATGTCAGGAAAGATATAATAGTTATTATTTGGCTCAATTTCACTGCCGCCAGGTATAATTTGTATTTCGATATTCCACGTGTACCTTTGGGTTGCTAGGTACCAGTTCAAGAGATCCTGTTTTGGATTTAGGCGGAAGAAACGCCCAGATGCCGCGATTTGATTGTGTGTGTCACCTGTGGGAGTTGGTAGAGCATACGGTGGAAGTCTGCCTCGCTTGGGCGGAGCACTACTATGTCTTGAGGAGGCGATCGGTGGTGACAATCTCCTGCATCTGGCTCTGGTTCAAGCTATAGTTTGGAGCGGCCTGGTCAATTTATTTGACATTTTTCGTGTTTGTTTGGTAGGTTTGAGATGGGTTTTAGGCTATTTCTTTTTTCTATTTCTTTTTATTTATCATCATCATCATCATATCTGCCGAAAGACGTCTACTTTTGGACATAGGCCTCCCCCAAGCGTCGCCACAACGACCAGTCCTGTGCGTCACGCATCCATCGGATTCCCGCGACCCTGACCAGGTCATAGGTCCACCTTGTTGGAGGCCTTCTAGCGCTGCGTCTTCTAGTCGGTAGTCGTGGTTGATTGTTTTAAATATTTTAACCAAAAATGAAATGGCATAAGACACACACACACAGATGGAATGGACCAGTAGCAATCTTTAGGCCTATCCATCTTTTGTGCAAATAAAGAAATGGTGTCTGGTCTCTTGCCATCATCGCTTGCTTCCAACTAATTGCGAGCCGAACTTCGGCTGCATGATAGACATTGTGACCGAGGCTGTTAACAATTTCGCCATAGTAGCAAGCAGTAATGAGGAGAATAATAAGTCTATCCTACAGCTAACAAACTTTTTCAGATTTAGGTATAAGTTCTGGTTTCTGCTTATATAGTACTTCATCATTATCATCATCATCAGCCTTTTCAAATGTTCCCACTGTTGGGACTCAGGCCTCCTCTCCAGGAGAGGGGATGGGCCGTAAAGTGCGGGTTGGTGAATGTCATATGTCTTCGAATTTTTGGTTCTAGAACATAACGTTTCTCACGATGTTTTCCTTCACCGGAAGGACCATTCATCACTGTTCTCAAAACAGTTTTTGAGAACAGTGCTGATGAAATAAATTACATAAAGTACGTAATGCCTAGCAGGGTTTGAACCAGCGACCTAAAACTCGTAAGTCGGGGCTGTTACCACTCGGCTACCACTGGTCTAACGTAGATAGTAAGATAATATTTAGAAATCGAAAGTCTTATTTTCCTCGTACACGGGCTTCAAAAAAACGCCGCTTCAAGCTTCATTTTGAGGCGGCCTTTTTTTGTGGCTCGTGTGCGGCGGTGCCACCACAAAAAAACGCTTGAAGCGGCTTCAAGCTTTACCGGACACAAGAGGTGTCGCGCGCTTCAGTTGTTTTTTGCGGCCACTTCAGCTGTTTTTTGCGGCCGCTTCTAGCTCTTTTTTTGTGGCCGCTTCTAGCGTTTTTTTGTGGTGGCACCGCCGCACACGAGCCACAAAAAAAGGCCTGTGTTTTTGAGGCCCGTGTGCGGGGACAGTTACCCAGATTCGGACGCAAAACCCTACAAAGCTTAAAGCACTTGTCCTTCACAAAGCACTTTACCTAGATGTGTTGACAAACTAAGATATTTTTAACCCAAACTATTGTATTTCCCTTACCTGATTATCGAATTGTGGAGGTTTTTTTTCCACCCACACCTTTTATATTATGTAGGTAGTCCTTTCTCGAGTATGTAAGGTTTCCGTAGCGAGTGAATATCAGTATTTCACACAAGGCCAGCTTCTCACTTTCGCAACCCCATAAATTGGGGTTTAAGTAAATCAGGATGGTAACGCATTTGGGTTTTTCGACTACCCGAATAGAATCGGGTAGTCAAGTAAAGACATTTCTTTAGCAGGTTTTTTGGCGTAAAGTATTGGTTTTCATTTTCAAATAATAATATTATTATTATTTAGTAAGACACACTAGCAGCTATTAGCTGATGTGTGTGTTTCATATAGTTTGGAGATGTTTAGTCTGTCCAATCGATTTTTAAAGCAGTTCAGAACACTTTCTGGGAGCCTGTTCCATGTTACAACTTGGTTAGGTTTTTTTTTTTTTTCGATGGGAAAAATCCTCTTATGACAACCCCCGCTCTTGGGCGGAGCGGGAGATAGTGTCAGACTCTTACTGACTAAAAAACCCATCCCGTTCCTTCAAGCCTTCATACCGGGGCTCGAGCGCTCTTTCGGATAACCCTGGCCCCAGTAGGCTTCGACCCGGCTGGGCCCCTGCTGTTGCTGACAACTCCTTGAGGCGCGCGGGAACAGCGCGCGCCATCGACGACTTGGGCTTGGTCCGGACTGTTACCGGACGGCCGGACAGCGAGCTACCCATTGCTCAATGTCCGCAAGCCCGCGCCTACGGTGGCTGGAAATCGGGATCGGAATCCCGGCCGGTCGGCGGTCGGTTGCCTGATGCGGTCGGCCTCCTCCTTAGCGAGCATTACTGCTTCGCAGAAGTCGGCGACCGCCTGCCACTCCTCCTCGCTCCGAACCAAGGCCCGGCGCGAGAGGCCTCCGCCGCCGATCACCCCCACGAGGACACGGCGATGATTCATTCCGTCCTCCCTTGATTCATTTAAACATGCCTGCAGTATTTATTTTTTTTAACTATTCTAGTCCCAAGATAAGCAGAGCTTGTACTATGAGTACTAGACAACTGATAAACATACTATATACATATATTCCTAAATACATGCATATTATAAATTACACCCAGACACAAAACAAACGATCATGCTCATCATACAAACATTTGTCCTGGGTGGGACACTGGTTGGGTGGAAATCGAACCCATGACATCGAACAACAAGCCAGTCGTTCAGATGCAGCAAAAAAAAAATGTTACTACATATCATCAGTACCGTTGCGTCGCTTGATCCTCAATCTACACTTTATAGTTACATACGTTTGTCTTTTAATTACAAATACTTTAGATTTATTATTTTAAGTGAGCATTTCTAAACGTTTTCCTGACTGAATTTATTCTAACATTTACTTTTACTAGTTATTCTGGAAAAGAACGGTACCGTAGACACTTTTACTTATTTTTATGGTCTTTTTCTCTTAGTGTTAGGCGAACTAGTATCAACATTAGTTACCGTCGGCTTCCCTTGTCAGTAATATCTTTCAGGATTCATTCGGAGGAAGTTTTTAAGGCTTTGAGCGGTAGTTTGAGGGTCCCAGGATTATTGTTATGCGCCCATTTGATCATTATCGCTAATGTTACTGTGAATACCTGGATGGTTACTTTTGGAACTGATATTTATGTTTCGTAGTGCTTAGTCGAATATATCGGTGTTACGGAATTGCCCAACCATTTTGTTTAGCCTTTTTGTGGCGGGAAAGCATCAAATGGGTCTTTTTTTTAACCAAATATAATTTGTCTCTTTGAAAAATGATGTAAATATCGTATTTACACTTCATTTTTTTAAGGTTATTCGGAAAATACGTCAATAAGTAGGTCAGGTCAGGTCAACAATTTTTTTTCTTCTAATCTATCATGTTTTTTATATTCACTTCACAGCAGTGGTGATGAAATATATTACACAAAGTGATGCGCCTGGCTGGGTTTGAACCCTCGACCTACAACTCGTAAATTGGGGGCGTTACCACTGCTCATTCAATACATTTAGGACTAGCCTGAACATAATGTCTGAGATCCTCCTTTGTAGATTCACCAAAGCAGGATATCTCTGTGTAGTACAGACATAGGTGATTGGTTTTAGTGATTCTAAGTGGAACCTCTCAGTTAGCATCACGTAAGTTTGCGTGTTGCCAGATAAACGTAAAATAACGGTCATTGACCATTCATAATTTTTTAAATTAAGAATGTCAACAAATGTATGTGCATTTGTTGACATTCGTAATTTAAAAAATCGAAAATAAAAACATAAAGCTGTCTGGAATCGACATTTATCGTGATCCTTTACACGATCTAGTCATTATCATAATTTCAGCCGAGAGACGTCCACTGTTGGACATAGAGGGGAAGCCCCAAGTGTCGCCACAATAAGCGGTCCTGTGCGTCTCGCATCCATCGGATCGGACACGATCTAGGAATGAAAAGAAGTTTATTTATTAAAGCTTAGCACATAAAACTGTACAAAGGCGGACTAAATGCCTTAGGCATTATCTAAAATAAACCAACGCCTCGCCAACAGCTGCTTAACCTCTTTTATCTAAAACCAGACCTCGCCAACAGCTGCTTAACCTCTTCCATCAAAAAGTAGACCTCGCTAACAGCTGCTTAACCCCACCCATCCAAAACGCCGACAGCTGCTTTCACTCATTTGTTTTCTTATCGGTCACCACGTTAAAAAAACAAATGAGTGGGGGGTGTTAGGTTATTTTCGTTACGGAATTTCTGGATTCGGTCTCCACGCTCAAGGCCCGCGATAGAAGCTATGCAATAGCTTAAAAATAATTATTCTTTTTATTTTGCAATTCATTGTTTGTTTTTCGGGTACCTAGGCAGAAATATACTTAGGAAAAGGTCAATGTACTTTATCCCACAGTCATCTGGCGTATCTATAGTTGCAAGTAGTCCACATTACATACTATAGAAATGTTTGCACGTCATGCCATGTGCATCAGACCGCCTGTTTTCACACAGAGAAACTTACCCGTACGTGACGCGGGCTGAGTGATTAGATTACAAGTGTCCAGTCAAATGTCAGCGGTAGTATTTCAAGCTTGAATATTTTAGCATGTCCTCTGCTTGATAATTGTATAAAAAAAAAAAAAACAAAAAAAAAAATACAACCGACTTCAATGTTAAAAAAACACTGAAAAGTACAAAATAACTTTAATTTCGGATGTCGGTGTTTCTATAATAGTTTTGTCTCTTTGTTATTTAACACCGACCTCCGAGATTAAAATTATTTTGTACTTTTCAGTGTTTTTTTTAACATTGAAGTCGGTTGAATTTTTTTTTTTTTGTAAAACCTTTTTTATTTTACACTTTTTAGTTATGATACTACCACTAAAAAGTACCTCTCAGCCAAACTTAAATACCTTATAGCCAGAGAGCATCTTATAACGATTTTAATAATTTTCCTTCTGGCTTCATCATCAGATCAGTCCCTTCCCCCTTTTCCTTCAGCTAGTCATCGACTACACGTATAAACAAAGCAATTTTACTTGTTACGACAGTTCTGCTGTAATCCTATGAGGAGTTCTGTGCCATATCTTCGAAGTTCATGATCAGATCATAACAATATTTCAATGAGACCAACTTGAAAGCATAACCTTTCAATCAAAAAAAGAATTTTCAAAATCGGTCCACAATTGACAGAGATATTGGTGAACATACATAAAAAAAACATACATTCAGCAGAACATACAACCTCCTCCTTTTTGAAGTCGATTAAAAATATCTGAATTAAGAGGATCCTTTTCCATTCGCCTATCGTCAACATCGGTTTAAAAGCTTGTTGCTTCATCTAACGCAATCCAACGCGATGTTTGATGAAAAGGCAATCCAAAAAAGAAAAATAACGCCTGAAAATTCTGTTACTCGAACTTTTCATAAAACTTGTTCCAGGAAATACATATTTTTTGAAACGCGTCGTCATTCAGAATCTCATTTAAATGTACTTTTTATATTTTTAATATGTATATGAGTGCATTATGGAGGTCCAAAGTTCACGTAAAATAACAAATTTTCAGAAGTCTTTACTAAATTAGTTTTACAAAAACATGTTTTAATTTCTTTATAAGCCTAGATGATATCTACAAGATAGCTCTGTATCCTAAATATCTAGAGAAAGACGTGTAATAACATCGTAACCACGTGGTCATCATAATTAAGCGGTTGTGTGAAAATGTACCTCGAAAAGGAAAATTCCTTTACCCAAACCAATAACTTCGGCGGCAGCAATCTCTCGCGGGCTTTGGTACAGGCCATGGTTCGGAGTGAGGAGAAGTGGCAAGCGGTCGCCCCCTTCTGCGAAGCCGTAATGTCCACAAAAGAGTAGGCCGACCGCGTAAGGCTACGGCCCCCACGCCCCATCCGCCACTGGGATTCTATCTGGGGCTAGCAATGGGTAGCTCGCTGTCCGACTGTCCGGTAACCGCCAGAACCGAGCCCAAGTCGTCGACGGCGCATACTGTTCCCACGCAACTCAAGGAGTTGTCAGCAAACCGTAGTGGGCCAGCAAGGCCGAAGCCCATTGCGGCCTTGGATCGGTTTCTGAAAGGAATGTCCGACCCCGGTACTAAGGGCTAAGAAGGAAAGGGGTAGGTTTTTTAGTCAGTAAAAGTCTGACACTATATCCCGCTCCGACCAAGGGTGGAAGATGTTATTGAATGATTTTAGCCCCCCTCACCCAAAAAAAAACCAATAATTTAAATTCCTAAATAAGAAGGCATTTTTTGTTCACATTTCAGAATTAAACCTAGTTGGACAATCTATACAACTATTGTAACCAAAAATAAATAACAAAGAAGACAACGTCCAAGCGAATCGAACGTGAAATGAGTTATCGTGAGTTTCAGAGTAGAGGGTCTGACATTCTGACAAAGAGTAAGATGTAGGACCATTAGGAAGCTTCAACTTTTTGACAGGACATGTTCGATAAAGTGCACTTCACACTATCCAAGTATTCGGTCAAATATCTAACGATTTACACCCGGCTTCAGGAAAAACAATCGACAAATATTTGTTTTTTTAAGGCGGGAATTCATCTAATTACTTCTACCGCTCTATGGCTAAGCGAGAGGACGTACGCTACTTACTACTACGTACTGCATTCTATGACCATAGGTTTCCCTTTCAGAAGTCGACTCATGGCCTCAGTAGGCTTTGGACCTGCTGGGCCCCTACAGTTTTGCTGACATCTTTTTGAAGCGTGCGTGTGATGACTCTGGTTTGGTCTGGATGGTTGCCGGACAGCCGGACGGGGAACTACTTGTTTGTCTTCTGCAAGTCCACACCTACAGTGCCTGGTAGTTAGGGTCGGAGTCTGATCGGTAGCTCACGCGTGCGCCCGCCTCCTTCACTAGCATTACTGCTTCGCAGAAGGAGGCGACCGCTACCTATTCCCCCTCTCTAGTCAAAGAGAAGACATACTACCATGACTACAGCGTGTCAAATTGACGCATTATAAACTTAACGAAAATTCATTTATAACATACATTATATAAACAGCCTTTTTAATTTTCCCACTGCTGGGACTTAGGCCTCCTTTCTAGGAGAGAATGGGCAGTATTCCACCACACGGGCCCAGTACGGATTGCGCAAATAATGCGGTTGGTTGTTAGGGAAACGGTGAAACGGTCAATTGCGATTGACTTTGTTTACATGAATGGCCATTTTCAAATGACGGTTGAGTGAAGCTTCGATTGAAGGCGCGTCAGTCACGTACGTTCAGTAGAGTTGTTGAACGGGAATGCGGCAGAGTCGAGTAGGTTTAAGGTGCTCTCTCACCGGGAGCATTACACTACCTCCTGGACTGACGAGCATTCGTGTGTAATGTAACATTATACATAGATTCGACTTTGGGCATTATCGTTTAGTTGATTCCATAATGTCAGACTAATTGGTTATTGTGCTGATTGCGGCAATTTAATTATTAATAGACCTTGTTCACGTACATAAAATATCGCCTATGTCACTCAGGAATAAAGCAGCTTTCTATCAGTGAAAAAATTTCAGCAATAGGACCAGAACTTCCAGAGATTACCTCCTACAAACAAAAAACAAACTTTACCTCTTCATTATATTAGTGTACATTGTTATTTACGTAAAAAACACAGAAGAAACGATATTATTATTTAACGGTTTGGATATTTTAGAAAGAAACAACCGACCCATAAGTTGTATGTTACAAGTTATATCAAGATATTACACATTATATCGTTACAAGGTGCGCATTGTAATGCTCAGCTAGCCTCCTTCACTGGTTTAATGTAAAGTTACGTTACACGCGAATGCTCCCGGTGAAGGAGCACCTTTAGGTATATGAAATTGATTATAAACGCAGACATGGTATTTTTGGAAATAATTGGCCAAAGGAATGGTGCAAACTGAGATATCGATTCACTCATGAATATTAATAATTTAATGAGACCTAGCTTTTGCCCGCGACTTCACCCGCATACATAAAATATAGCCTATGTCACTCGGAAATAAAGCTTAGTAATCGGACCAGTACTTCCAGAGATTACCTGTAGGGTGCGTCAATTTCCGTGGTATAACCGCGGGCCCTAACAGAATACCAGCTCTGCGTTATTTATCTTTTTAAATATCGCAGCATATGCTGAATTAGGCGCTCTTTTGGCCTTGCACAGATTTTAAAGATTTCTTTTTATTATTATTATTAATTGAATTCTACTGTATGTGTGAGGTACGAATAAAAGTTTTTTCTTTCTTTCTTTCTAATTTCCATGATTCGAATTTTTTGTTAATTACGATCATTGCCGTACTAGTATTAGATCAGTTTTTGCCACAAATAGTGTCATTCATGTAAACATTAGCATAGTCGGTCTTATAATGTTTCCACTGCTGGGACTCAGGCCTCCTCTCTAGGAGTGGGAATGGGCCGTAATCCACTACGTGGGCCCAGTGCGGGTTGGTGAATTTCACATGTCTTCGAATTTTTGGTTCTAGAACATGCTGGTTTCCTCACGATGTTTTCCTTCACCGTTTTGAGAGAAGTGAAATAAATTACACAAAGTACTGCACCTGGCTGGGTTTGAACCCATGACCTACAGCTCCTAAGTCGGGGTCGTTATCACTCGGCTACAACCGCTCTCTTCTGTAAACATTATCAGTCGCAATTGACCGTTTTGGGTACCTTCAAGCAATTACAGAAGTTTCTAGTAAAGTTGAATTTCCTACTGTGGTTGGCGCAGTGTTTAAGCACTTGGCTGCTGCGCTACTTGTCACAGGATCCATTCCCGCACTGAACAAATATGTCTAATATATCTGTGGCCTGCAGGTACCTATTTGTTTTGTCTCTGAATGTTTTGTCTATGTGAGTTACTTATATGTTCTTGAAAACACCCACGAACGTTACAGGAATCATTTCAATCTATTGTGACATATATTTTTCGGCCATTTTCGTAATAGAAGCTGAGGTTCAGCATCTTAGTTCTTAAGTTTCGTGGTTGTTTATAAATCGTAGTACCTACATGAATGGGTCACAGTCAGAGCTACGGGTTTGTTCGAAACGTCGATAAATACATATGTACTACGCACTAGATTAAGCGTGCCGAGCATTCATTTCACACACACACTCATTTCAGTCGACTCAGATGTAATGTAGTCCGAACCACTTGAACATTACACTGTTGAACGAAATGCGTAAGTGCCACGAAATTCATGGTGCTTAACATATTTTGTTTGTGACAAAAATATCCTCTAAAAGCTATATTAGCACTGTATGTTTTAATAGTTTAGTAAGACGATATAATGCCAATGTAGCGTTGCAGCGAAGTTATGTTTTAACTTTTCAGTATTTTGACAAATAGTTTCTATGAACGTGCTTGTCTATTACTAGAATATAAGTCGATGGTTCGAAAGTTTTCCCACGATCCTGGACTGCAAAGAGCAACTGGAGTAACACAGGTGGTCCTGGATCCTCGAACACAACCCAAAGAAGGAACATAGAAGTGGATTTGAAGCCCTCAGAGCGGTCAGGCAACGGCGCTCTCGCCGCCGGCGCCGCCGGGATTCCGATCCCGATTTCCAGCCACCGTAGGCGCTGGCTTGCGGACAGTGAGCAATGGGTAGCTCGCTGTCCGACCATCCGGCAGCTGTCCGGACTAAGCTCAAGTCGTCGACGGCGCGCACTGTTCCCGCGCGCCTCAAGGAGTTTTCAGCAACAGCAGGGGCCCAGCTGGTTCGAAGCCTATTGGGGCCAGGGTTATCCGAAAGGGAACTCGAGCCCCGGTATGAAGGCTTGAAGGAACGGGGTGGGTTTTTAGTCAGTAAGAGTCTGACACTATCTCCTGCTCAGCCCAAGAGCGGGAGATAGTAGTAGGTTGTCACTAATAATTCTTCCACCAAAAAAGCCCTCAGAGCGGTAGAAGTTACCTGATGAATTTCTACCAAAAAAGAGGCAGTGATTCACAGGAAGGCTTTTTGCAATGTGACCTGATACCTATTACCTGATACCTATTCATTTGTTTCCTTGACTATCAGTGTCATCTCTTATACCAGTTTTCATAACAACGAGACAATGCGGTTTTACGTTTGCTATTTTACTTTTAGTTAATAATGAGATGCAGTGAAAGGCCCTGTTTTGTTCTTGTATCGTCACTAACTACAGTCTTATTTGTAAAACACTAACCAATTATAAAAAAAACCCCAAAAAAACTTTTTGGTGAAATTATAAACTACTACTTTTGTTCTATGACTTTTTACTTAACATAATAAATTTACCAAAAATAAAGCTTTTAAGATTTCGTGGTTCAATCTAACACATTCATCAACTCTATATTTTCGTATACCTACCTAAGTTTGTATGATACGACGCAAGCGCATCAAGAACTCGGACTTCTTCATTTTTAGAATGTTCAATTTAAATGTTTTCATTTTTGTACGAAAATCTGATGAACTAAAAGATGATACATTTTTAAAAGTAAGTTGTTGTTTATGATTTTAGTAACACAATCCTGAGAAGTTGCCAGTGTTATACAAATTACTCTGTATAAAATAATAGCACATGACATGATAAAAATCTACTGCTTCATTTTAAAAAGATTTTAATCGTAAATATCTGTCCCAGCAATAAAAACCTTTCACGCATAATTAGGTACGTTTTACAAAATTATTCAAGCAGAAAGTACTAAAACAGCAACTGAAATAGTCGTAATTTAGAAACAATTGACTTGCAAATCGTTAAATCGGACCCGAACTGGCAGTACACGTACAAACAACGCAAAATGAGGATTCGTGATACGTAAGGCATAACTGGCGTTTGGATAGACAATTGTCATTTAAATCCACCCAAATGAATCGTTTTGGGTACTATTCTCTACGGGGGTGTCATTTAACCACAGACACGAAAATCCTCAAAGCAAAACCTACAACACAAACAGTATAATAACAAAACTCTTCCCAACCCCGCTAGTCTGTGGCACGCTGAAATCTGACGTCCTAGTCAGGTAGCAATCCCAACTTTCAGTACCCAACTAACCTCGGGGGAGAGTAGACGTCGCCCGCGAGCTTTTGCCGCCTAGTTCCAAATTCGAATTCGGACCGTTTGATGATATCGTCTTTATCATGTTGATATAACGTCCTTTCGGTTTATAAGTTTGAATATTTTACATAGTGCAGTGATTTTTTATGAGTGCTAAAATGTTGGGACAAGGAGTAATCAAGTTTTTATGTTTATTAGTGACATTTTTCGGAGGTGAGTTTCCAATTTAACTGTGATTTAAGATAAAATTTTGTCCTTTTAAATTGGCAGTTTGATGTCATTAATTTTGTTGTGGAAAAAGGAAATCGAATTACGTCGGCGTTCTTTTATAAATGAATTCTTCCTGAAGCTAATGAATTGACGATCCATTTTATCTCTGATAATGGAGTGAGAGCTGGGGGAGGGTGATTTTTTTTATTTTTTATTTGAAAATGTCTTTGAAAATGTGAGTCGAACACTTCTTTTTCTTAAATTGACAGGTGATTACGATGTTTTGGGAGTTTTAATCTGAATTTGATTTTTTTAATAAGATTAAGGATTTATTTGAATCTATTTCTCCAGTTTTTTTGTACTAAGTTTAAATCAAACTACTTTGTTAATATACACTTCAGTAGCGGTGTAATCCTAACTTAAAATTTTTACAACATTTTTATTTTCAATGTTTTTGGAAACTGTAACAGTCTTAATAAGTAATATAACATGTATGTGACGAAGATTGGACGGAAGGCAACCGGTTATTGGAATACTCGGAGCTCTCGATAGCGGAGTTACATCCGAAGTTATGTACTATACTGAACTTAGTGATTATTGCTGAAGTTACATGGTACTGTATATTTTGCGCTTAAAATTCAATTGATAGTTTGTTTTACACATTGAAAACATTGTAGTTTCGAATTCATTCTGAATCATTTATTTGCAAAAATAGGTTTAAATAATATTATACATGGTAAGATGCTTATTATAGGTGTTACAAATTTTTTTTTAGTTTGAATGGTGCACAAAATAAAACGAAAGACAATAAGATTTTAAAATACAAAAATAAAGAATAATAATTTAAAAAATCAACAATTACCATTAATATTAAATTTAAGTCCAAATAAGATTTTAAAATCCAACAATAAAGAATTATAATATAATAAATCAACAATTATCATTAATATTAAATTAAAAATTAGGTGAATAGTTATGCGGTTCAAAATATACTCGTATATAACTAAATAAATAGAACGTTGGAGTTTCATTAGTCAATTAAGACTTATGAATTTGTATTTATTTTGTGAAACCAATAGTTAAAGGGTTTAAACCGGAAATTGTGGATTTTCTTATTTGCCTTTAAAATAGTAGGTACTTTTTGATACAGGCAGAGAAAGTTTATCATTGAAACGAGGCGGGATTCTCTGTTATAGAGCCGAGTGCTGCAGTGACAATTTTCACTTGTATCAAAGAACGTTTTTCAAATAGGTACTACACTTACGGAGAAATTAATTCACGGAAGTTGATTCGAGAGGGGGCTGCTTAGCACCCAGCCTGATACAATAAATATAATAAATAGGGAAGGGAGCAAACTAGTGCACTTTTCCGCACTAGTGTGGAAAATAGTGAATTGCGTGTGTTAAAGCGGTAGATGTAAGAAATTTTCTAGTATTGTACTTTCCTTTTGTGTTAAGTGTAGGGGAAGAGGTGTTTGCTTGACAGACCCTTAAAAGCCAGATATTATAATGATTAAGACAGTTAAAGTACTTTTTCCTTTCTTTTTCTTATCATGGTGAATCACCAAATGACTTCTCCCTCTATGAGAAGAGTGAGAGAGAGTGTGAAACTTCTACTGATTTATTTTTCTGTTTACTGTTTCTGATGTTGCGGCTATATTAACGCGTGAACATGTAGTTGTCTACATTAGCGGTGTGTAAGGGTTGAAAAATATTACTTAGGTACGCAAATATTCATCGAAGTTCGATATGTAATGTAGAGGCTATCTAAAGTCATACGACTTCGGTAATTATTAGGGTAAAATGAAATCTGATGTAGGCAACACTGGTTGAATAATCTAGGTTAACTAAGAGATCTTGATCATTGTTTACTAATATAAACTTATAAAAAGTATCGAATATAAGTATATTTAAAAGGATTAAATATTATTAGGGGAATTTTTAATAATAAAAAAGCAATTTATTTTTTTACAATATATATACGTATTTCAGTCTTTTTAAACAAAGTAGGTATATTAAAAAAAAGTAGTATACATTTGCAAAAATATCATAAGTACAAAGTGACGACATAAATCTGAAATCTTAAGAAAAATCTTAATATTCTATTCCACTTATTGATTCATCATGACTAATCATATTAAAATAAATATCTGTTGTAAAACTATCATCATCCCAAGAAACAAGTGAATGACCACTAAGGGCGAGTTGCACCATTTAACTATAACGATAACCAAACCATAACCAGCCGTGAAACGACCGCCTATTGGTCAATTCGACGATTTGACAACTGTTAATGACTTTGTTATCGTTATAGTTAAATGGTGCAACTCACCCTAAAACTCATGTTACCAACATCAAATTTGTTATTTTGTTAAAAAATTCCAAAGTCGATTGACTTTTTCGACTGACTAACTACAGTATCATCATAATAAATATATGTCTATCGCAATAACAAAAACACCAAAATGGAATGCTCTTCACCATCTTTTGTTATTGAAGCATAGTAAAATGTCAAGCAAACGAGCAGCTAATATACGAAGCAATAAGAGCGATGAAGACCGAATACTCCCCCTGAATAATACAATTTTATCAACTGGTAACCCGCACCGAGACGTGACTGAGAATTAATTGAAAGGGGTTCCGTAGATATTTGGGGCTTTGTAATCCTGTCGTTCAAAAATTCGTTTTATTTAAGAGCGAGTTTTTAATACGAGTTGGACTTTGACAGACCCCTTTTCGTACAGAAACGTGGGTTTAACATACCCTTAGATTAAGTATACACAAAACGTTTTGGGAATACTTTCATTGTGCGTACTGTTTGACCTACTGTATACGGGAGCAGTGGTGGCTGACTGGTAATAGCTCCGACTTACGAGTTGTAGCTTACGGGTTCTTCTGAGCATTACTTTGTGTCATTTATTTAATTACCACTGCTCTCAAAACAGTGAAGGAAAACATCGTGAGGAAACCGCATGTCCTAAAACCAAAAATTCGAAGACATGTGACATCCACCAACCCGTACTGGGCTCACGTGGTGGATTACGACCCATTTCCTCTCTTAGCGAGGAGGCCTGAGACCCAGCAGTGGGAACATTAAAAAAGGTGATTTTTTCAGTTTTTATTAAAAGTATTTTTTTAGGCAGTCGTGTTTTTTTTATTTTTTAAATTATGTTTTTTATGTAGGTATATAAGCTATAAGCAGGCGTAAACAAAGCGTATAATGACGAGTACGCGTCTATGAAGCTACGCGTCTGAAACCTTAGAGAGCGGAATTTTCTACCGGAGTTTGTATTTCCTGGTACCTTTCCCTAAGATAAAGCAACTTAGGGAAAGGTTACAGTATAAAGGGTAAAGGTGGTCAAAGGTTAGGTTAAGTCGGGAGATTCAATCTTCTAGACAACTATCGCATCGGGTTTCAGTAATGGTAGCTTTATGCATGTGTAATAATAAAATAAATAATGTGGTTTAGAGGCTACTGCTATATATATAGAGTCGTGGTAACGGGCCCGACTTAAGAGTTGTAGGTCGCAAATTCAAATCTAGCCAGGCGCATTACTTTGTGTAATTTATTTTATCACCACTGCTCTCAAAACGGCGAAGGAAAGCATTGTAAGGAAACAATGTCCTAGAACCAAAAAATTCGAAGAAATGTTTTTTTTTTTCATGTCGTATTCACCAACCCGCAGTGGGCCCGCGTGGTGGATTACGGCCCATTCCTTCTCCTAGAGATGAGGCCTGAGTCCCAGCTGTGGGAACATTAAAAAGGCTGACGATGATGATGAGGCTACTGTTTGATACTTTCCACTACTTTATTGCTTACCATCAAGATACTTCATTGTAATAATAATATAATAACTAACTGACCTGCAAACGTTGTTCTACCATCCAAATATCAAAGAATTATTGCGATTAAAAAATGGGAGTGGGGGCAGGAGAATGAAAACTACTTCACGATCAATTTCAAATCCATCAAATATACACAAAAATTTCATTCAAATCAATAAAACCTTTTAGGAGGAATTAGACAAACACAGGTACAGAAGAACTATTTAAGTATATAAAAATAATGTTCTTTATTCTTTATTGTTTATTGTACACAAAAAAAATTACAAACAAAAAAAAACAGGACATTTGATGTAAGTACATAGGCGAGCTTAACCCACAACTGGGTTTAAATGTTAGTAAAAAATTAAAAGTAACTAATGAACCTGAATGAAGGATTTCACGACACGGAAATCCTAGTGTTTCCAGGAAAATAACCCATTTAAATGTATTATCCAACACATACTACTTTGGTCTATGTTCAACAGTGGACCGCTTCGGGCTGAAATGATCATGATAATGATGAAAAAATATATCTTTTTGACAAAATAAAATAATCCTTAAGTATTCTTTTCAGCTAAAATTTTAGTGAAATGTTAATCTATCAATGGTAATAAAACAAAAAAAAAAAAAATTGAACGAACGTCAACGAAGTTTTGTTAGTGAGCTTTAGTGTAGCGTGCTGCTCTCCTAACTTTATATTTACAACTGCACACGCTAAATTAGAACAGTCTGCCTACTGCGGTCTTCCCGTCCGATTATAATTTGGGTGTCTTCAAGGCTAGAGTGAATAGGCTCTTAATAAACTAGTGCGCCTCACCATCAACGATTGCATCACTGCTTACCATCAGGCGGGATCGCAGTCAAGTACTAGTTTATAACAGATAAAAAAAAAAAAAGTATTACACGAATTGTCGAATTGAACAGTTCTCTTTTATTATTCCTACATCACTGCAATACATTTAGAAACACGTATATTTCTTTAGCGTTTTATTAGGAAAACCTTCTGCCAGACCTTTTTACGTCCTAATCCTGGGTCAGCTGACCCAAGCCGTATGTGGCCGGCAGTCAGATCATCATGAAACAAACGACTGCTCTTTGCAATTCAATAACCTAGGAATATCGGAACCCTAAGTTTGGATTGGGTACCGCAATTTTAGATTACTGACTATTGATAACACTTGTCAAAGGAATTTGTAAAGGTACTCTCTCACTGGGAGCATTCACTTGTAACAATAACGTTATAGATTTGACTTTGAGCATTACATTACAATTCTACTTCCTTGACTGACGTGCATTTGCGTGTAAAGTAACATTATAGATTCGACTTTAAGCATTACACTACCTCCTTGACTGACGAGCATTCGCGTGTAATGTATTATTATAGATTCGATTTCGAGCATTAGTTCTTAATTGATTTCATAATGTCAGACGAAGCGGCCATTGTGCTGAGTGCGGAAATATTATTTCGACATTATAATTTACGTAAAAAAAGCAGAAGAAACGTTAATTGGTGTTTTAGAAAGAATCAACCGTCCCATAAGTTGTACGTTACAAGTTATATAGATATTACACATTGTATCATTACAATGTGTAATGATCGGTTCTCCTCCTTCACAGATGTATACCTGTTTTGTATCATTACAAGGTATACATGAGTTGTAATGCTCGGTTCTCCTCCTCTGATGTAATGCTCAAATCTGTAACGTTACATAACACGAATGCTCCCGTTGAGGGAGCACCTTTAGACCAATTTACTGAATGTCCGGTATTTAAGGTCTTTCCAGAGTTCGTTGAGCGACCCTGAGTTTATTATTGAGGCTAATTAGTGAGTGAGTATGTTTGAAATGTAAATAAAAGTTAAAAATAGACGAAATTAGACGTGTTTTTTAGTGTTCTCTAGCTAAAGGGTAAAAACGGGATCGTATTATTAAGTTTTTAAGCTATTACATAGCTTCTATCGCGGGCCTTGAGCGTGGAGACCGAATCCAGAAATTCCGTAACGAAAATAACCTAACAGCCCCCACTCATTTGTTTTTTGAGCGTGGTGACCGATAAGAAAACAAATGAGTGAACAATCAATCAAAATTCAATTCAATGTGTGAAAGTGTGACTTCAATTAATATCAAAGAAATTGCAATAGCTTTACCGCGGCAGTCCCCGAGTGCCACACGTCTTTTTTTCTGTTTGTTACAGGCTATTATATCTTATGAACTGTGATAGTTAGACACTTGAAATATTTACAGATGATATATCTATATTGCTGCTATAACAAAAAATACTAAAAACCGAATAAAACAAATATTTAAATTGGGTTTTCATACCTTAAAAGTGTTTTTTTTTTGCCGTTGTTTGTTTGATATTAATAATAGAGTTAAAATATAGTGTTTTATGTTGTATAGAAAATAGTACGAAACCCTTCATGCGCGTGTCCAACTAGCACTTGGTCGGTTTTCTTTTTTAAACTGAGTTGTTGCTTTTGGCCACATGGGAAGAGTAACAGTTTTATCGCTTTTGAGGTCTATAGCGCGCTTTAAGGAGATTACGAATGAAAATTAAAATTTAATGAATAGTTAAAGTTAAAAAGTTATTACTCTTTTTCAATTAGTCCGGTAGTACACTATGTTTTTTTTTCATTATTATTTCGTTATCTTACTGATTTTATTTATATACCTATGCTACAATTAATTTGTAAACAGTGCTGTTATCTGTATTTCATATTGTAGCTGTTTATTAATTCATATCATTTTAAATAATAATATATGTAATAACCTCGTGTCACAATATTTGTTATCGAAATTTCCAGAAACGCCTTGACCGATTTGTATGTTTTTTTTTGTGTGGCCATTGGCGAGCACTGCTAAAGCAGGTACGTTTAGTGAAATTACTGCCAGGTCACTAATCTCACCAAACGTACTAGCATACTTTGGTCATCTCCCCTTTGAAAATAACTTATTTATGAAGGTAAATATTTGAACTTTTTCCCAACACTTCAGCGCACATTAGAAAACGAACGCTTGAGTAATTTATTCATAGATGCCCTAAGTAGAGTTTCTAGTTCAACGCGAAGTGACTACCGCTGGATCTTCGCAATCCTCGGAAAATCTGCTCGAAATTATATTCAAACTCCTTGTATTTACGTACTTACTGTTTTAGTTGGTCTGTTGTTAAACTTTAAGGTTCTATTGTTCATTCTTATGTTGGTGAGGAGTGGGATTCATGTGTATCATATATGTAATGTTTCACAGCTTAGTTCACAACAACGAAAGAATAGTGTCTAAAGGTTGGGCTCAAAATATCATCGTTATCGTTTGTTAATTTTTTATTGTACACCATGAATGAAAAATGCAGCCTGTAATATACTTCTCATCCTGTAACATATTATCATATGCCACAAAACGGTAAAAGTCCGCACTCAGGGTCTGCCAGCGAGCAATGGAACGAAGTATTCTCGGGGTCAAAAGAACAGATCGCATAAGGAACAGTTATAATTCGTTCCAAAACACAAATCGCAGACGCAAGTAACTCAGCCCCCCAACTAAAATGGAACTGGGTAGGCCACATCTGCCGCATGTCTTAATCCAAAATTGGGCAAAAGCAACTACTGACTGGATTCCGAACAGCAGAATCCGGCGATGCGTAGGCCCAGAAAGAGATGGCATGACGATTTGGACTTCTACCTTAAGTATTGGCCAGACGTGGCTAAGGATAGAAAAGAGTGGAATAATGGAAGGGAGGCCTTTGCTATGCAATGGGACACAACGGCTCATACACTCCCTCTACACTACAGTTTGTTTATTGTTTGAAGGAGGTAATCTCTAAAAGCACTGGTCCAATTGCGAAATATTTTTCACTGTTAGTAAGCTGCTTTATTCCTGAGAGACATGGGGTATATTTTATGTATGCGGGTAAAAGCTAGTAAATAATAATAATAAAACGTCTTTCCTGTTCTTTCTTAACAGTAGAAGACACCCATCGACCATTTTAATCCTTCAGTCCGTTCTTGTCACTGTCGTACCTACATTTAGAATACGGATTATTCCGTCAAGCCTTTCACCTCGACTGGGTTACTGGAACGTTGGACAAAGGATCTTCAAGTCGTGTTTATTGACCTTTTAGTTTATCAGGTGTCCCTGTTTTCAACTATCGTGAAAGTTATTTTAAGTCCAAATTGTTAAACTTGCAAACAAACGTCAAGTGAAGTGTTAAAATGTGATAAATAAAGAGGGATCGCTATCTACACTAATATTACCGCTAAATTTTGATCGTTTTAATCCCGTGGAGGGTCGATCCGGTACATGAAATACTATTGATTTGTAAAGATAAAATTAAAAAATAAAGTACCTTTTTTTTCAAAACTCATATTAATTTGCACATGTACGAAATTAATTTCTTTAAAAAAACGTCAACTGAGCGAATCCAATGACCTGTAGGGCTTTGTACGCAATGCGAACTACTTACTTACTATGGATTAAAACTACAGATAATTTAACTGGGTATAATAAAGAGGTACAGTTTGTTTTTTAATTTGTTTTTTTTTGTTTGTAGCAGGTAATTTCTGGAAGTACTGGTCCGATTGCAAAAATTTTTTCACTGATAGAAAGCTGCTTGATTCCTGAGTGACATAAGTTAGTATATTTTATATACGTGGGCGAAACTGCGGGCAAAAGCTAGTACTTTATATAGTTCCATCACTTTAACAGTTCATTGTAGGACATAAAATGCTGCCTTGAGAAAATAAAAAGTGAGCAGATTTCAACAGACGTTTTTTTTAACTGAAGCCGGGTAGCAATGTTGTTTATGATGGAAATCATATTTTTGAAAGAGACCGTGATGTGTGCAAAATTAAAAGCCGCAGTTATGTTTTTTTTTCCTCGTAAATTGACTTTAAATATCTGTTGGTTTCAAAGCCTTACAGAAATGTTATTTGAAATTATTTTAATTAATACGTTAGATACTTTTAGTCTTGAAACTTCGTTTTGTTCGAATTTGGAACATGTAAACTTCACGCAATTATCTACTGAGTAAAAGCAAATTCAAGTAAGTTTGATGTTGTAGATCGATTGTTCAAACGAAACTTCCCCCAGATATGCATAATGAATAATTATATTTAGTATGTTGTGAATTTTAAGTATACATACCTATATCTAGTGGTATCTTTATTAACCTTGTCCTAGCAAAGAGGTAAACAACAAAAACCCACTTGTTTTCATCACTTCATAATATACATTAGCTGCGAAATTGTTCAGTTGAGACAATGTAGCTCTAGAACTGTAGCCTGATTCGATTTGATCGTTGAAGTTTTATAGTCGTTCGATCGAAGTCCTATCCAAAATCGGTATTTATTTATTTATTTATTTTTTTATTTATTTATTTATTTAGCCTTTATGCAACAAAAAGTACATAGGCGGACTTAATGCCTTAGGCATTCTCTACCAGTCAACCTAGGGTGGTGAAGAGACAATATGGTAGGCGCACAAAAAGAAAATTTTGGTATTAAAACAAGAGTAAAAATATACATAATTATAGATAAAATACACATACATATATATTTAATATAATATATATACTACATATATATATTTATATAAAGTAAGGACAGAAGTTTTGAGACGATTCTGCTATTGGTGTAGAAAATGATTCCGCAACTTCCATTTAAATGCATACCGACTTTCGGCCGTCCTGATATCGAGAGGAAGCGCATTCCACAGAAGGATGGACTGTATATGAAAGGAAGAATGAACAAAATCAGAAGTATGAGAAGGACAGAGCAGAAGGAGATTGTTTGAAGAACGCAGATTCCTTGCGTGTGAAGAACACAGAAATTGAAAGTGAGTTATGAGATAGGATGGAGGCGTGGGATAGTTGAGCAGAGAGAAAAGTGTAGTCAGTGCGCGCACATTTCTTCTCTGTCGAATTGGCATCCATTTAAGCTCAGATCTATAAGTAGAGATAAAACGACAACTTAACTGGCTCGAAACTAAACGATCTGTCGACGACTTATTTCCAGTTACATTGATAAGTATTCTACCTATAAGATAATGTAATACTGATTTTTTTTTTAAATCGGCTCATCGACCAAACGACTTTAAAATCGGTGTCGTTCCAACTCGATTGATGGATGTGAATACGGAAATGGTCCAAACGACTAAATCGCTACGATATCGTTACGGGTTTGATTACGTGAATCGGGCTACTGGTCTTGTGAGCAATGGGTAGCTCGCCGTTCGACCTTACGGACCGAGTCCAAGTTGTCGACGGCGCGTATTAATTATAACGACCAGTCCTGTGCGTCATGCATCCATGGGATTCCCGTGGTCCTGACCAGGTCATTGGTCCACCTTGTTGGAAGCCTTCCAACGCTGCGTCTTCCGGTACGCGGTCGACGCTCCAAAACCTTTCGTCCCGATCGATTACTGTTCTGCGAGCAATGTACCCTGCCTATTGCCACTTAAGTTTGGCGATTCTTGGAGCTATGTTGGTAACCTTGGTTCTCCTGCGAGTATCTTCATTTCTGATCTGGACCTAGACCATGACGTTTAAAGTAAGATTGTTTTAATCTTGTTTCAGTGTGGGTAAGAGACAGAGCTATACAGGTTGTCTAACGCTATCTCTCACCCACACGGAAACAATATTAAAACAATCTTACTTTGAACGTCATGGAAACCCCGATGATCACAAGGAAACCCGAGCATAGCCCTTTACATCGCCCTTTGGATGACTTTGAGTCTTCTTCTGAGGCCCATTGTAAGCGACCACGTTCACAAACATAATCCTACCAATTGTAACATGAATAGATTCGAGTAAAAAACCTAGGTTAATGATCTACATTTTCCTGAAAGCTAATATTGGCTCAATTAATAATTTCCTGTCCACTCTATTGCTTTAATTTAGAACTTCCTGAACATAATGATCACTATTACAAAAATCTCTAAACTGTTTACTATTTACACACAACATAATAATGCCATTATGATGACATCATAATGGCATTATGAAATACACATCACACTAATATTCTATTCTATTTTTTGTTAATGGCAAGTAGAGCCGATGTCGACTATTCTGCCAGTGTCTAAAGTGAATTGGAAAAGCAAGCGTGTATATTATTTCAGAAAATGGAAATGGACGGTAACTGTAGACCAAAATTCTTCGATTGATACAGTTGAACTCGATGGGTTACTATCACACTAATATATAAAATGGCGAAAGTACTATTTGTTCCACATGAGTATAGGATCGATTGCCATATTGTGACGTCACGTCGTACTGTCAAATCGAAGAAATTTTGCCAAAATTGAAGAACTTAGAGATAAGTAAAAATAAGGAACTGGATTCTGAATAAATTTTTTTCGTTCCCAGTTCGTAAATAAATTAAATTTTTCGTAAATCAATTAAAGTTTAAAAATTTCTTTCCTCGATTTGACATTAAATCGTGGCTTCACAACATGGCAATCGATCCTATTCTCATTTGGAACGCATTGTATGTATGTTTGTCACTATTTAACGCTCAAACGGCTGAAGAGATTTTCATAAAGTTTTACATACCTACTATTACAAAAAAATATTTTTTGTATATGCGAAACTTGAATATAGTGTGTTCAGAATCAGTAACTAAAAGGATTCCAATTGTTTTTACACCATGTTTTATTTTTTCTATTATTATAATAAATTCTGTTAAAATAATCGTACTACTACTTGAAGTCCTCTCAACCTTAGTTTGTTCTTCGTCAGAATTGTTATTAAGTTCTCTTTAAGATTTGATATTTTTTATAGTATTTATTAGTTTATTATTTTAGCATATTTATGTATTTTATTATATATTATATATAAATAACTTATTATTATTATTTTTTTCCGTTTCATTATTTGTTATTTGTTTATTGTGCAAACCCTACCATAGTGATCTCTTTTTTAACCCAAAGGTTGACTGGGAGAGAATGCCTTGTTGCATTAAGTCCGTCTATGTACTACTACTGTACATGAAGTTTAAATAAATAAATACTATTAGTAAAAATAAACTGCTGAACTCTGACTCTACCTATCAAATCAAATGTTTCGGTAAATAAAACAAAAAAAATAAAGTGATTCGCACTATTTATATTTCCAATATGAACTCGTACGAACTCACTTTTATAAAATACATAGACCATTTCCACCAAATAAAAACGCATCATGAAATTAAAAGTACCGTAAAAATAACAGTAAAAAAATATGTGCCGTAAAAATACCTGACGTGTGAACTGGCTTTAAAATACTCGTAATATTATTATTGGGGTGGTTTACACTGCACTAAACTAGGTGTGAGAAAAAGATAGTGCTGTTTTTCTTGTATAATTTTGTCTCTTTTTCATCAAAATTATGATGATTTTAAGATGTTTTATTGAAAAGGTGATCATTAATTGTAGTTGTAAAAATAACACCGACTTCCGAAATTAAAGTTACTTTGTACTTTTCAGTGTTTTTTTTTTTACATTGAAGTCGGTTTATTTTTTTTTCTTATTTTTTCTTTTATTTTTCACTTTTTAGTTATGGTACCACCACTAAAAAGTACCCCTCAGCCAAACTTAAATACCTTATAGCCAAAGTGCATATCATAATGATTCTAATAATCCCAAACACGGTTAGATTACATTAATTTACCTTCCGGCTTCATCACCACCAGATCGGTTCGATACATCCTCCCCCCCTTTTCTTTCAGTCAGTCATCGCCTACACGTATAAACCGAGAAATTTTACTTGTTACGACAATTCTGCTGTGATCCTATGAGGAGTTCTGTTCCATATCTTCGAAGTTCATGATCAAATCATACCAATATTTCTATGGGACCAACTTGAAACCATAACCTTTCAATCAAAAAAAATAATTTTCAAAATCGGTCCACAATTGACCGTGATATCTGTGAAAATACATTAAAAAAAAACATACATTCAGCCGAACATAGAGCCTCCTCATTTTCGAATTCGGTTAATGAATTATAATCGATATGAGAGAGCAGTTATGGTACAGTGGTAACTGCCCCGACTTATAAGTTGTATCTCATGGTAAGCCCAGGTAGGACCTTTGCTTTGTGTGATTCATTACCACTACTCTAAAAACATACATTCAACCGAGAATAGAACCTCCTCCTTTTCGAAGTCAGTTAAAAAGGCCGGCCTGAATGTCCCAGAACTAAAAACCAACCCACACTGGGCGTATTGGATTACGGCTACGGATTCTACGGAGGTGATCCGAGTCCCAGCGGTAAGAACATTGCAAGGCAATGCTACGGAAAAATATTATTTTAAAACTGCATGAGGTACTGGTAGAGATTGCCTTAGGCTTTACGTCCGCCTTTGTACCTTTGTGTGGCATGAAGTATTAATAAATAGAATAGATGTGAAAGGAAAGGGGAAGATTTTCCTATGTAGAGGGATAGTAAACATAAGCTAGCTTGTGTGTACAGCTAAGGAGTGGAATTCTTTCTTGGAATCTGTGTTTAGAGTAACCACCACAGTAACCTAGGGTTTTTTAAGTCAAGAGTGAATAAGTTACTTCTAGGCAAGCGTGCTCCATCGTCGACCACATCGTCGCTTTCCATCAGGAGATACAGATCAAGCAAAAACTTATAATAATAAAAAAAATAGATGAGGTCAGTTTTCTATCCCAAAAACATAATTTATCTTAACAAACACGTCACTTAAAAAGTCAGTCTGTTTTAAAATCAAGATATATATGCTGGTTTTCTGAATTGATCTAAAATTCTACTTTTGACAGGTTTTCAGGCCAAAGTAGTTTGAGAAATACTAAACTTCAAATGCGTAAATCAGAAATTTGGGCATTATCACCGCTAAACCGTTCTTAGCATACACCATTACGTATTTTTAATTTACTTTACTTTATTAATTTAATTATTTTATACATGTTAACTGATCTACACTGTCATGAGGCGACAGTGTAGATCAGTTAACATAAATAAATTATTAATTATATTAAAAAAATAAATATAAATTTTAAAATTAAATTGGGATGGATATCATTGTCTGTCTACTCATGGAACATCTTGTGCATTCTTCTCCATAGAAAATAACCAATTGGAATCTTACACTAGCTTCTAAAATGAAGGTACTTAGAAAACATCAACAGCAAGTGGCTATTATATTTTTGAAGAAAGAATCACTCAGAATTGACTGGAATTGTCCAGCTAATGCACACATTGTTAGTGAAATACGATCAATGATAATGTGAACATTAGCTCCAAACTCCGAATACAATTCTGTAACTCGATTTTTGACCTTTCGATAACAAATGAAGTCGACTACGGCATTGTGTTCTGGTAGAACCTTTCAATGACTGAGTAGCTAGTTTTCTGAGATTTTCTTTAAGTCTATAGATTATGGAATAGACTTTATTCCAGTCCAATTCCAGATATTTCTGAGGCAAAATATTTTTTCTATTTTTCAAACTATTATAAATACTCATAATCGTATTGTATTTTGTATAAATAATATGATACTCGTTTCTATAGTATTGTGGCGCAGCTCAGCTTGTCGGTAGGCACGTATTGGGATACTCTTGGAATGAAACTCTTCGGGCGGCGCACTCTTATATTTTTCTAACTTATTTCACGAATACATGTTATTCTTATAAAAGTCTCTTCAGCACTGAAAAAAACAACTGACACACTTTTTTTCTACTAACTTTCAAAACTATTCTAGAACAGCATAATCCTTCGAATTATATTTTACAAGCCAGTTCGTTGGTTATATAAAAAAAGCAACTCATGCGATCTCCTTTCGATATCACAGTATCTATGTATAGAGATCAACTAAGATTTTTATTCAACATAGATAGTAAAATGGCTAAGAAAGTCAAACAACTATTTAAGGTTTCAAATTATGCAGGGCTTTAAACATAATCCATCTTACACGGATATTAAAAAAAATTATCATAATTGAGATTTCTTATCAGACATTTTTAAGTCAATTTTATTTTATTACCACTAAACTGACTTAGATAAATTACGTCAAATACGCTAGTACGTAATCTAGCCAGAACAAATACGTTTTGAATTAGGAACAGAATTAGATTTGTATCGTTGCCACGCACTTTCCTTCGATGATAGATCAAGTACTAAGCAACACGTCTTTACTTTTTCATTTTTGACTTTTTGAATACCGTCATTTAGAAACACAATAGAAAGACAATGTCAGAGCGAACGCTGGCATTCCCTTAGGGTTTAATGAATTAAGGTAGGATGTTCTCACCAATATTATGAAGGCGAAAGTTTATGATTTTGTGTGTATTTTTGTTACTTCTTCGCATTCGAACGCCTTAATGAAATTCAACAAAATTTGGGACACGCTCAGACCATGTACTAGAACAGCTCATAGGATACTTTTTATCCCGAGAGTATGTTTCCTTGTCACAATTTTCTACATTCGCACAGGCGAAGCCGTTGGAAGTAGCTCAGTCATTAATAACTTCTTTTGTTTTGAGTGGAGCGGGAGCTCATGTTAGACAATAAATACCAAGCGTGCTAAGCCTTATCGTTTACCACCAGATGAAATAGTGGCCAAACGCGAGCTTATCCACACTAATATAATAAAGAGGTAAAATTTGTTTTTTGTTTGTAGCAGGTAATCTCTGAAAGTACTGGTTCGATTGCTAAAATTCTTTCACCGATAGAAACCTGTTTTATTTCTGACATACATAGGAACATAGGTTACATAAGAATATATACACTGATAAACTTTTAATCGTTTTACAGCGAGTTTAATGACCTGTAGGTAGGAATCGGCGTTGCGTACAAACTACCTACAGGTCATTGATCTCGCTCAGCTGACGTTTTCTTAAAGAAATTAATTTCGTGCATGCGTAAATTAATACGAGTTTTGAAAAAAAGGTACTTTATTTTTTAATTTTATCTTTAAAGATCGATAGTGTTTTAAGTAGGTACTGGATCGACCCTCCACGGGATTAAAACGATTAAAATTTAACGGTGTTTATGTTTTAAAGCAAAGCCGTGGGCAAAAGCTAGTCAATAATTAAAAAAAAAACCCTTTCTCATTTAACAAAAACATCTAAAAATTATACAATTTTAACTAGCTTCTCTATTTATCTGGCGCTTCTCAACCCGAAATTCCATCCGTATTATGGTTATTTAAATCGCTTTAAAAGGTTTAGCCCAGGTAACGGTTCCAATGAATATTTATGAGTATTATTCAGGGTACTCGGTATTTTTACACGCTTGTCCAGCTTTTGAATACTTTACAGTTACGTAAAGTTATGTTCCTTTGCTTAATTAACAGATTGTTTTGTTTTTGGGACTGGCAGAACGTGTCACATTTTTAAGATACGAAAACAAAAAAAAAAGACGTGTGGCACTCGCGGACTGCCGCGGTAAAGCTATTGCATAGCATTTTTATCAACTTATGCAATTATTTTATTTATGCAGTATTTTTTTCCTTTGTTTTTTTTTTCTTTGATTTTAATTGAAGTTACACTTTCACACATTGAATTGAATTTTGATTGATTGTTCACTCATTTGTTTTCTAATCGGTCACCACGCACAAAAAACAAATGAGTGGGGGGCGTTAGGTTATTTTCGTTACGGGATTTCTGGATTCGGTCTCCACGCTCAAGGCCCGCGATAGAAGCTATGCAATAGCTTAAAAACGATTAAAATTTGAATATATGTAATAGAAAGAATCTAAACGTAGGTATACAATTGAGATACTTATTTATAATAACCTTGGCTTTGAAATAAAGAGACCTTAAAACGATGTGATAAAAGGTTTTTTACAGGCAATAGCTTTTAGTTCTGATAATGAAGTTTAAAATGGAGAGGTTCAACTTTTATACACAGCCCCTTAAATTTAAATACACATTTTTTTACTTTGTTTTTATGTATTCGCAGAAGGTTTTTTTAATTATTCGTGGAAAAATTTGTCAGATGATATTAAAAATATAATATCTCTATTGAATCATCACTTTTAGATACCTATCAAGTTATCAAATAACAATCATGTCTCGCCTGTTGGTCTACTGGTTAGTACCTGCGATTGCTATGCCAGAGGTCGTGGGTTCAAATCCCATCTTTGTGAGATATTCATGATTATGTGTTCTATGTCTGGGTGTAATTTATCTTTAATATGTATGTGTTTATAAATATTTAAGTACGTTTATCAATTATCTAGTCATAGTACAAGATTTGCTTAATTTGGGACATTAGATTAGATAGCGCTGCGTGAAGGTTGTGGAATATATAATAATATAATATAATATTCCACAACTATCACACCGCGCCGTCTAGTCCCAAGCTAAGCAGAGCTTGTGTTATGGGTACTAGACAACTGATAAACATACTTATATATTTCTAAATACATACATATTATAGATAAATTACACCCAGACACAGAACAAATGATTATGCTCATCACACAGACATTTGTCCTGGGTGGGAATCGAACCCACCACCTCCGGCATAGCAGTCAGGGTCACTAACCACTAGACCAACAGGCCAGTCAATAAGTTATGAATTAAATTTTACTCGAATATACAAATTTTAAGCTCGCCTTCACTTTGTTCGCGATTGTCATATGAATGCTAAAGGGTACCTATAGATATTTTATTTCACAAAGGTGAGTTGATCTTACATGTGTGTGTAGCTTCGCGTAAAAATGGTCTCAGTGTGCGTAAACTATTTTCTATGATACCGAACGTTTCAAACTTACACCATAAAATAGATAGGTACATAAGTCAATCTCATGTATGTACTTCACTTTTTATACCTACACTAGGCGATCGCGCTAAGGTCAGCGCGTTGCGCCGAACTGTAAGAGTGCGACCGGGCGATTGAGCCGAGATATCGTGTCCGTGAGCGGTGTCTATGTGTGCGTTGCTCGAGCGCGCTTTGTACGTAGATTGTCTTCTGTACCTATCTATTTTGTGCTTACACACTCAGCAAAAAAAACGTAACTGAGCCTACACATGCATGCGAAACCAAACCATTTTGGTGGGATATAACAACTATAATGGCCTGTCAAGTATGGCAATTAAGTCATTATTCCCCGGTGAAGTTGCGAGTATGGCAATTTGAGGGAGAGTTTAATATGTTCAAGCTCGGAGGTTATTAGTT
This sequence comes from Mythimna albipuncta, assembly GCA_929112965.1. NCBI lineage: Eukaryota > Metazoa > Arthropoda > Insecta > Lepidoptera > Noctuidae > Mythimna > Mythimna albipuncta. The sequence goes on from OV815969.1 coordinate 20,632,999, forward strand.
CTGGGGGACTAGTTTCTTATTAATATTAGGAGTTATTTTTTGAAGTATGTGTGTGTAGCTATTTATTAATTTTCAATCTTGCTTTAATATTATTTATTTCAATGAGGAGTTTGTGAATAATATGCGTTGTATGTTTATTGTTGTTATCTACATAAATTGTGCTCATATAATATAAGCAACAAGTAATATGTAATCCAGCATTATATGTAACGCATAATATGATTTAAAAGAGTGTCCATGGAGTTTCTTGCACGTTCTTCTCCATAGAGATCTACGCTTTGGAACGTGCAATTTAGCTTCACTTTTCTTGGACTGACTGACATTTGACTATTCAAAAGTGTCTGCAAATGTTCAATTTGAAATAAATGCTTTGACTTTGACTTTGTATTAGGTCAATATCCAAGGTTAAACCACAATTATTTTTTTTGTGGTGGGATATCATCAAATGCCTTCTCTTGCTTTTAGTTGGAGCGTGAGAGCATATAAGGCTTTTACTGGCTAAAAATCACCTGTATTTTACAGTGGTATGTAAGATAGAGAGGCTTGTACAGAAAACGACGATACTCACACGGACAAGCCACTGGAGAAATCTATACCCCGTTAAATTTTAATCGTTTTAATTCCGTAGAGGGTCGATCCGGTACTTGAAACACTATCGATTTGTAAAGATAAAATTAAAAAATAAAGTACCTTTTTTCAAAACTCGTATTAATTTACTCATGTACGAAAATAATTTCTTTAAGAAAACGTCAGTTGAGTGAGTTTTATGACCTGTAGGTAGTTTGTACGCAAAGCCGACAACTACCCACGTACAGAGATAGTGTTTCATTTATCGGGTCGACCCTCCACGAACTAGTGCTTATCTAGTGACCACTAAACCGGCAAACACTTAGGCAGTTTTTTTTTCGTCCTTAGCTAAAATTACACTTACATTTTTCTAGCCTTTTATCGAAAGGGTCGCGGAAAATTTCTGAAAAGAAAACCCGTGTTTCAAGAACGCAAAGGGTAACTGAAGGACGCGGGTGTCGTTTTAGTCAGGGTAGAACTGACACGCCCGAACTCCACCTTAAAGCGAGAGAAGTTGTGGGTATAGTGAGACAAATTGGTTTGTAACTACCATGGCACATTTTATATAATACTAGCTTTTGCCTGCAGCTTCGCCCGCATACATAAAATAATAGCCTATGTCACTCAGGCATAAAGCAGCTTTCTATCGATGAAAAAATTTTAGCAATCGGACCAGTACTTCCAAAGATTACCTCCTACAAACAAAAAAAATAAAAAAAAACAAACTACCTCTTTATTATATTAGTGTAGAATTAGTTACGTACCTATTATAACAAAATTATCACTCAAATCAAATACACTAGCAACAATATTTATTTAAAGTATGGGTTATATTTATATACCTAGGACCTAGGTTATATTTATATGTTAAGTGTATTTTATTTAACATCATTCGTGCGTCACTGCGGGGTGCCAGCTGAAAATCAGCGCTGGGTGTTTGACGCCCAGCAATAGCTGAGTTGGTGACCCTTTCGGTTCAGGCACAGTCACTGAAACTATTATATTTTATGTTTGTACTCTATTTTTATTATTCATCATTGAATGAGTTTCCGTCTCAAAAAAAATAAAAATAAAGCCTTCTATCGAAAAAAATAGTGGTAAAATAAGCTAAATTTTATTTAACGATTACTGTACCTAGAAAAGTAAAGCAGAGTAATAAAGAAAACTTTAGTTTTAATCAACCGTCGCAATGTCTTCGCTTGCTTGGTAAACTACAAACTTAGCCTGAAAGGGATTGTAGAGACCAAATAAAAAGTAAGATAGTACTAGTTTCCATGTCCTTATTTTTTGCCATCTTAACTAATTAAAAAAAAAAAAAAATATTCATTTTGTTGAAATTCATTTTATAGGTGTAATATGCTTGCTTAGATGGATGGATTGTGTGAGAAGTGATATGAAAGAAAAGGGAGTAAGTGATAGCGTGACGAGTGACAGGACAGAATGGAAGAAAAAAACCTGTAGCGCCGACCCCAAATAAAACGGGACAAGGGCAGGAATATGATGATGATGAGTAACATGCTTTTCTGTATATCACTTTGACAGAAAGAAACAAAGAAAGAAAGATAAAATGTTTCATTGTGGCACACCCAAGAACTTTTTAAAGTTGACTAAAAAATTTAATTAAAAAAATTGTTACTCCAAAATGGCGACCAACTAAGTATACCTACTATATGTAAAGTTTCTGTCCCCATCTTGAAACAAAAACTATACTGTATGATATACCTGTAATTATTGAGTTTTTCCATCGTTTTTTCCGCAGGCACTGATTAGTCTATTAAAGCCATATTTTTTCTTCCACTCGTCTTATATGAGATAGCAACGTAAGCCTTCACACGAAGTGTAATTTTGATATATTACCGCCATTCTGAAACTTTTTTTCCTAAATAAGAAAAATGTCCGTATTCCATGTGATTTATTTGTAACAGGAACTATTATTGTATGTGATAGGGAAATAGGCTGTTTTTAACCAACTACTAACATTATTATAGGGATAAAAATTTAAGTAGTTATATGTAGTAATAAAATTCCCTTTCCTAGAGAGGAAGCCTAAGTCCCTGCAATGGGAACATTAAAAGCAGACTATGCTATATATAAAAGGTAGCCTACGTTCTTTTCCATGTCAAAGGCTATATGCATGCCAAATTTCATCCAAATCCGTTAAGCCGCTTTTGCGTGATTAAGTAACAAACATCAAAACATCCACACTTTCACATTTGTAATATTAGTTAGGATAATAATTCTTAATTATCAGGCAGCTAAGGCCCTTGACAAAAAACACAAATAATAATCAAGAGAAGAATGTAACAACTAATCTATGAACTATTGACAAGTATTACAACCTACGAAGACACGCCAGCCGTCGTGTTTCGCTGCGAAGTTATAGGTATTCAAGTCATTGTTGTTAACCTAAAAAAAAATACAATTATAATTGCTTTCTTCCTGAATTAGGTATAACATTTTTAATAATTTATTTGAATTCGAAGAAATCTGTCGACGAAGGTATTTGACACGACAGATTTCTACGAATTTAAATATTAACATAGCCAATTACTTTTTGTCACAACATTCTACTATATTTTTTTAAACGATAGGTTCTATTTATTTTGTCATTCTAATTAGCCGAGTCAGGGTTTAAGTAATGTGAAAATACTTTTAAGTATGTTTTATGTATGTAAAATAAAAACGTCGACACACTTTACGTGACCTTATTATAATCAATGGAATGTATGAAAATTGTCTCAGCAATTTTCTTTTCCGGGCAATCTTGATTTATTCTTGGTAAAAATGTCGTGTTTCGAGTCTGGCAATTTTTGCAATTCAGCTTTCAGGAAAATAGTCGCCGTGACAACCGTGAACAATTTTCATTATTTTTTTATACAAATAGATAGTATTTTTTATTTTTCTCCAAAATATTATTTACATGCCATATTTTTAATGAATGATATTATTTCCTTTATTTTTCTTCTATACATATTTTTGATATTTTGAAATATTTCATATAACAAACATATTTAAAAAAATAACATTTAAAATATAAAAACAGAATAATATATTATTATTATATTTTTATTATAAAACTTTTACTCATTAATTTTAGCTAACCTACCTTACCTACTTACCTTTCTCTCTTACTTTACCTTTAACTTTTTTTTTTATATATAATAGATATACACTTACAACATTTATTATAATCGATTGAATTTTAACATTGTTAATTTTTAACCTAATTTATAGTGCCATTTAACCTGATTTATTTATTAAATAATTTTTAATGAGTCCTGTTTAGTTTGCAATAAAGTTTATTATTTTGATTATTTGTTCACATATACACATATATATAAATAAAACAAAGAACTGAGTAAAAAAAGATCAGACGACAATATAACTATTTCCGTATATAGATAGATAGATCTGTAGTGTGCACAAGAGTACATCTGTTTAAATAATACTTTTCCTGAGACATCTATAACTATACTTTGGACTAAAAATAAGAGTCTACGAGTCGAGACTTTTACGTTTAGACTACCCAAAAATAACCCGCAAGACATTAGTAAGCGGCCATTAAGTAACCAAACACCAAGTGCCACATACCGCATTGCGAAAAAAAAATAAAGGACGTCCGATTTTTTCCATATTGCGAACAAAAGGATTTCCCTACATAATCCTCAAAGGTTACCCAGCAAGACTGTACAGATTACCATCTTCCTGAAATGGGTTAAGTGATATACGAAAGCGGGTACCCATCTAATTAGTAAGGGTTCTTTTACCCTTAAAAGATTTATTTTAACAATGCTATGTTGTGACGTATAGGTACCCATTTAACTTGTCCGCTCCCCGGGATTTAAAAAAGGTCCAGAAAATGTATATTTCTTTCTTCCTAAATAAGGTTGGTAAATAAGACAAGTTAAATGCCTGTTTTCATCTGTGGGAACATCTGATGCCGATGGTATTAGGGTAAAACCATTACCCCTACCTAACCTATTAAAAGCTCAGAGGCATCTGAAACTAGAACTACATTAGACCGCAATACACGTCGACGACGCCTTATTTGTACGTAGAACGACGTCGCATGGCATGGATCTAGGCCCGTATTTGATGTCAAGCTTGAGGACCTGATTGTATTAATAAACGAGATTCACAAGCCCAAGCTCAAGCTCAAGCTTGAGCTCAAGTTTCGGCTTAGGTTTACGTCATCAGCCGAGTGTTGACTGATTAATAAATGAAACCTGACACAAGTTTACAACAATCTGCGTACTCAAGATGCCAGATCGTGAGTGTAGACCGACCGGGACTTGAGGTCGTGATTATCGTAGCGCGAAACGTGGAGTTTGGAAATATTTTGAGTCAAAATTATTATTACTATAAAATGCTATTTTATAGCCTTTGCGATATCGTTTATCAAAAATGTATGCAAAAAATGATTCGAATCTTTCTTGATTACCATTTATATATAAAAAATAAAAAGATTCAGATTTTTTCAAGATTCGGTATTTTATATTCTCATTAAAAGGAATTTTATTTTAAACTTCGGTCAGCTTGAGTACAGCGCATTGAGGAGCTGATCTTGGTAACTGAGATTCTGTACTCATGTGTTTTATTAATTAGCAATGATCTTAAGCTTCTGGCATCCTATAATCGGGGATCAAATAATATCACTCTTGAGGACGGAGTTGAGCATTGTTTATTAGTATGGGCCCTAGTGTAGCTCTACAAGTCTAGTTTCGTAGATCGACGTACCTGGCACACGTGTGCACAGTCTAGTTCTATCTGTACATTACCAGGGTACATAGTAGGCTAGGCTTGTGAGTTTAACTATCGATATATTTACGCTCCAGTGACTCGCAAATGTGTCGATAGAAAATTGTGTTCTTGACTTCGATATTTTAGCACAGTCTTAAAACAGAAACATGATCACGAAAATATTGTGTGAGAAGTAAGTGTGAATTTATGAAGTGTGTTTATGTAATACTAGCTTTTGCTCACGGCTTCGCTCGCATACATAAAATATACTCTATGTCACTTAGCAATACAGCAGCTTTCTATCAGTGAAAAAATATTACCTCCTACAAACAAAAAAACATTAAAAAAAACAATCATATAACTAAACTATAACTACTGATCTGGCACGTGTCATATAATGTTTACATGTTTTTCTATGTCTCAAAATAGATTAGGCAGTGTTTTTAACGAAAGCTCTCACGTACATAACTTATGTAAACGTTTCAACCAATTTAAACAAAACTTTAGCTAATTAGACCCTTGCTTGTATCAATCTGTCTATTCGTGAAGTCCACATGAAAATCTGTTTAGTAGTTTTTGAGTATTCGCCCCCACCGCGAATTTCTGTCTATGTTAAGACACACAATCGCGGTGGGGGCTTTATAATATGTGAGGATATTATTATATAAGTCTGAAAGTAATGGCTGAACAAATTAGTATTAAACTTAGCATACTGGTAGACCATGATCTGAAGCAGGATATCAATTACAAGATACATATTAGTAATACAATATTAGTGTGGGGCAATACGTTTTAAATATATTTAATACAACTAGAAAAAACACATATCCTAGAACCAAAAATTCGGTGACATATGACATTCACTAACCCACACGGGGCTCGCATGGTGGATTACCGCCCATTCCCTCTCCTAGAGAGGAGGCCATAGTCCAAGCAGTGGGAACATTAAAAAGGCTGATGATGATGAAGATGAGAAAACAAAAAAGAACTTTATTATCAACAAATCAAAAAAACTTCACTAATATTAATTAAACTGAAATCTAAACGTAAATTATTAGGCGGGCTGCAAAAGATTTAAAACAAAATCTCTACGTGTTGAAGCCAGCCCAACTAATATTCCTGCAAACGCCTACGCCTGCAGCAAACCTAATTAAGCTTGTGAAAGCTCGATTTTAGGTCGCGGCTTCAGAATTATCTACACACTCGTTCTCCTTTATGGTATGAGCAGAAATGCAGACGGCATAATCAGCCCTAGTTTCTCGAGTATGTGGAGTTAGCTGGCGTTGCAGAATTTGCTCGAATTGCGGGGATTATGTGTATCTGCAATTTAGTAATAATAATAATATTGTTAGATTGAAATTGTTTCAATATAGGGTGGAGAATGGAATGGAACATTTCATGATCCACTTGTTTTAGATTTAAAACTGATTCGTTTCTAACAACGAACGGTCCTGGACATCTTGATTCTACCGAAATCCCGTGATCCTCATCAGGTCATAGGAAAATCTTGTGAGAAACCTTCCAACGCAGTGTCTTCCGGTACGTGGTCGTCGCTTCAGAACTTTTTGGCCCCACGACCATCTATTTTGCGAACAATGTGCCCTTCCCACAGCCACTAAACCTTTGGCGATTCTTCAGGGTATACAGGTAACCTTCTGCAGATATCTTCATTCCTAAAATCGTGATGCGATCACGCAAGGAACTCCGAACATAGCTCTTTGGTGGGTGACTTTAAATCTTTATACCAGGAAACCTCGAGATAGACAATAAGTGTACTTGCATTCGGGCTACAAAAAAAGCCACCACAAAAAAAGCTAGAAGCGGCCAGAACAAAAATCTGAAGCGCGCGACAGCTTATAGTTGCAGAAGCTAGAAGCGGCTTCTACCTTTTTTTGTGGCGGCACCGTCTCACACGAGCCATAAAAAAGGCCGCCACAAAAAGAAGCTGGAAGCGGCTTTTTTTTATAGCCCATGTGCAGGGACCTAAATTAAGGAAAGGGCTTAATAAACTAGTGCGCCTCACCATCAACGATTGCATCACTGCTTACCATCAGGCAGGATCGCAGTCAAGTACTAGATTATAACAGATAAAAAAAAGGGCGTAATTTGTGGTATACTGTTAGCAAATAATAATAAATTATTAGTAAAACAAAATATTGCATTCAAATATACGATACATAGATACAAAATTAGGTTGCCCAAAAAAATTAATGAAAAAAAAAACTCTGAAATGAAGCGAAATGCGGCATGTCATTGTTACTGCCTAAAACCCATCTGTGCCCTTCAGTTGCGCTTTGCACTCGCCAGTGTAATACTTTAAAAACTTCCCGCGTTCATCTTGAGCCTATAAACTAATCTTCCAATATGTTTTGCCTTAGACGGGGTAAGGCTGCCCTTCCTATTGATCGCACAATTCTGTTCACTTTTAATGCCAATAATCAAGCTCGTCTTACATCGCACGACCGAAGCACTCTTATTTAAGTTATCGAGAGATTAATTGAGCAAAACCCGGTATATAGAAAAGAAAAAAAAATGCTTTTTGGATGGAAAATCATATAACGCCTCGTGCTCTAGGTAAAATGAGAACTCACTTGTATTTCTTTAGTAGCCCTTTCCATTCCAGAACCGTGGTAACTCTTTCAAACAATATCGCAGTCTTGGCAGGCAACGGCCCTAAAAGGTCTGTCAAGATTATGATAAACGATACATAATATTATTTTTAGTATATGTGGAACCTAGTATACTCGTAGTTAGTTCAGAATCAACTTAATCTACATGACACTAAAAAACAGGTCACAGTAGGCCATAGCGGGCATTAGGCGCCATCGCACAGCTGGATGCGGAAGCAAAACCACCCTTCAGTCACCCGGGTGGCCCGGTGACCATGAATTTATTGTGCCAACCAGGTACCGTAACTGGCTTATAATAATAATAATCATTTATTTCAGGAAATAATTCCCATATAAATTACAAATTCCGTATAAAATTAAAATTAATCTCACTCCAAAAAAAATATTATTTACAAATTACACATTACATCAATACATTTTATTAAAACCTAAATTTTAAATTAACGTCAAAATGAATAAAAAAAGTTAGACTTAAAAAAAAAAATAAAAAAAAAACACAGTTTTGAAATTTTGTACACAATGATTCTGTACATAAAGATACTTGAAAGGTGTTTCAGTTTTCGCATAAATATATAAAATAAGGTTGTATACTTGGAAAATGGTTCAACACATTATGCTTGCTTGATGACTTGCTTTTACTATCTTCTATCTATAATATCTATTACATAAATCCGTTCAGAGAGACCCGTCAACAGAGGTTTTGGTTGAACGGGTCGTGTGCCGACGATTTCATGGAAGGATACCGATCTCGTAGCGAAACACGACGCCGCCGTCAATTCGTGTGCAATAGTTTGTAAATAGATTAGTTGTAATATTATTCTGCATCTGGGTAAAGTGGAAACCGACACTAACATACTTGAGACAAGGCAAGGCGTATTATTGATCCTTAGAACCATTTCTGTAAAAACGCGGTCAAATAGTTATATCGCTTTTACACATTCGTGCTTGCCATTCGCTTCGCCACTTACTTCACCATTTGCCTCCTATTTCGACTGAACATTTTTATACAAAGTGCGCTCGAACTATTACCGTGTTTACACTTTCATGCTCACTAGCCGTCTCACCACTCGCCTCGTTTTTTGACTAAATATTTTTATATACAAAATACGCGCAAGCTCTATTATCGTCTTTACTCGTTCATGCTTACAATTTGAACTCGCCAGTTGTCTTGTCATTCGCTTCGTCGTTCGGGGAAACAATTTTTTCAATTTCAATTCATTTATTCAAGAACAATTTGTGTTGTGTATAAAATTACTTAAAACTACATTAATTACAATTATAAATACAATTAATTATAAAAAAAATAACCAAATAAAATAAAATTTAATGTCAATACAATTACCACACTTACATTATTACTAACTTTGAAACATTTGTATTTAATTCATTAAACCCCAAGCGAACGCCGGCGTTCGCGCACCTATTGTCTTTCAATTGTGTCTGCAATTATCACAATTGAAAGGTTAAAGTGCCTGCAAACTATTATACTACGTTTACGCATCCGTGTTGCCATTCTCCGTACTAGATTCCGCATCCAGGCCGCAGTAAAGACAATCTCCACAGACGTGGGTTCTTGGACGGTTCTGATCTTCAGTGATTGTGCGGCGTCTCTTCACAGACCATGTCCCATCTTCCATCCTGTATGAAGTACCCAGTTACCTGTTCACGTAAGGATCTAATCACAGCATCTGTGGACGACATTTTCGTAGCCCAATACCGGACCGGGCAAGGTATTTCATTAGTTTTGCCATCGTCTTATGATTTGAAGTGTCTATGGAGTTTCTTGCACGTGCTTCTCCATAGAGATCTACGCTTCGGAACGTGAAATTTACCTATTTTTTTTTTGGACTGACCGTTATTTCACTATTTAAAAGTGGTATATTTGAAATAACTGCTTTTGATTTGATTTGAAGCGATAAGAAGAAGAAGATTCACAACATCAATCGTCTCACGATTTACTTCACCACTCGCACATTCATTATATGTAAATGCAGTTAAGGATGCAGAACCACAATTTCTTGAATTAAACCACCACTAGATTACACGTCAAACCTAGAAGAAAAATAATACTACTTAATCCCGTCGTCAGACGTCTAAGACTGTTAAAATAGGAGACGTAAAGAAATGAGTATTCATAAATCTTTTGAAACTATTTTACTATTCTTTTAATGAGCAAGTCACTGCGCTTGCCTGTGTACCTAAAATTTAAGAAACTATAATAAAATAGTCCAGAGAAGTTCGTGGCTAAGTATTATGATAATGATCAATTTATTTTCGTAAAATAATCTTAGATAATACTAAACTAATTCATATTATCAAAAAACTTATTTAACTATATCACGTAATATAGTCAGCATCGTGTTCCGATGTGTGGTGTAGCGTAAACGTCCTCGGAAATGTATATATAAGACACTTTTTTGCCAAAAGTCCTCTTTTAAGAAGGTTTGTAGCTGGTGTGTCATTCGTGGTATGAGTTCCAGACTCGTACCACGAATGACTTGAAGTTCAAAAACGTCACATTGCACCATTTAATTATAACGATAACAAAGCCGTTAACAGTTGTCAAATCGTCGAATTGACCAATAGGCGGCCGTTTCACGGCTGGTTAAGGTTTGGTTATCGTTATAGTTAAATGGTGCAACTCACCCTTATATTTTTTTCTATTACCATTTTATCATTTCACAATAAATCTATTGTATTGAAAACAAGCACTTAGTTTTATTTGTTATAGAAAAAGCAGCCAGCTACCTAGTCGATTTAATGAGGAGAAACTACCAGGAAAATAGGAAATTACCAGGAAAATAGGAAATTAATATTTACTCTGTCAAATAATAATATATGACTTGTGTACTGAACCAGAAGGAAAAAATGTGGCTCAGGGATAGTTATTAAGTAATAAGCTTCATTTTTATGGGTCGTAACGTGATGTCTTATTAATAATAAAAATAACCCTGTTTCTGATACCGGAGAGGCACTATTTTTTATATTTTTCAATGAATTTTTTTATTTTATTTTAGAAATGTATTTACGCTTTTTGTTGATGGAAATTAAAAACATTGATCAGGTACATACATATATATATATATATATATATATATATATATAAAGAACACCAATTTAATCCCCAATTATATACACTGTTAAATTTTAACGTCAGCTGAGCGAGTTCAATAACCTGTGGGTAATAGTCGGCGTGGCGTAAAAACTACCTACAGGTCATTGAACTCGCTCAGCTGACGTTTTCTTAAAGAAATTTTCTTTTTTTAAAAAAAGGTACTTTACTTTTTCTTTACAAATCGATAGTGTTTCATGTCCACGGTATTAAAACGATTAAAATTTAGTGGTGTATATATCCCTTGTACATGTACATAACATATATATTCACAGTACAGATTGATGGCTATCAAATAGGCCACCTGGCTTAATTGCGCTGAATACATAAAGAAATATTTTCAACGGTTTCCATTAAAAAAATACAATACAACAAGTCTAGAAATACCTAATACCCTAAAACCACGTTCACTTTGTCAAAATAATTATTCGTACCAGAGACAGAACAAGAAAACCAAACTTTATTTACAAGACTTAGAAAATTAAATAAACAGGTGAGCGAAGTAGCAAACACGAGTAATAAAGGAGGATAATTTAAACCAATAAGTATGAAATATGACTGCTTGCTTCATTCACATCTTAACATCAATCTCAATAAATATTTGTGCTTATTTCCAACGTTCCACTCGTTCTTGGTGTGAGCATGAGATGGTGAATAATGAGAAAAATGTTTTTAGGAATAATTTGAATATGAATTTAAATTAAAACATGGTGTATTTATCTTAACATTTGTTTAACAAATTACGTTTTCTCCGCTAGATGGTGTTACTTTAAACACAGCACAGCACGAAGTGAACTTAGTGCAATGTGAAGTGTACTAACATAACCCTAAGTCTTATTTACTAACAACAAGCTTTATTTACTCTATATATATGTTAGTCTGTAAGGAATATATCTATGGGCCAAGATGCCTGATAGTAAATGATTATTATTATTATTAAATTTGAGCAATATTTTGGAAATGTACAAGTCCTCTTTCAAATGATACCAAACATGGCGTATCGCTTTCAAATGATACCAAACACGGCGTATTTCATATATAAGTAAGGTCACTGGGCCATCCAGGCGACTGAGGGATTGTTTTGCACTTGCATCCATCTGATTCATGGCGTCTAATACCCGCTATTTCCTGCCGTGACCTGTGCTGTACTTAGTGTCGGTGGTGTCCAACTTGTGACCTTTTTAAACATTTTTGGGAAAAAAATTAACATTGTGCAATAACTACTAGAATCCTGAATGGACTGATTTTGAACAAACTATATTCTGGTTCAGCCTAAACTAAAAATAATGTTGTTTATGTTGAACGGGCTCATCCAAACCAAATGTTTAGGCTTTGTTCGGACTATTTAGTAGATGGTTTATGTGAAGTTTGGTAGGGTAGAGTAGGGTATAGTAGGGTATAGTAGGGTAGAGTAGTGTAGAGTAGTGTAGAGTAGGGTAGAGTACGGTAGAGTAGGGTGGAGTAGGGTAGAGTAGGGTAGACTAGGATGGAGTAGGGTGGAGTAGGGAAGAGCGAGAGCGAAGCCGCGCGGGCATAAGCTAGTTATCGATAAATTACACCCAGATACAGAACAAATGATCGTGCTCATCATACTAACATTATTTTCTGTCGTCTGACTACCAATAACGACTAAATATCTACGAATGTCAGCCGAGACCGACGGCTTTACGTGATTTCCGAGGCACGGAGTGTCGGTAATGTCCTTGATAATTTTAGGTAAGACTAGCTTTAGCCCGCGGCTTCGCCCGCGTTAGTAAAATATAGCCTATGTCACTCAGGAATGCTGTCTATTCGTGAAACATTTTTAGCAATCGAACCAATACTTTCAGAGATTACAAACAAAAAAAAAAACATAAAAACAAATTATTATATCAGTATTAAAGTGAGCTACCTTGCCTTTTATGACTTTGTCCAAAAAAAAATTTTTATTTGTTTTTACTCAAACCTATTAGCACACAAAACCGTTCCCGACGTCTGTTAGTCGAAATCGTCACCGGCCCACGATGAAAACCAGCGCTTTTTTTGCGTGTGGATACGGTATTATGCTAGGCGTTTGGGCGTTTCGCACGGACGTTGCGCATACAGTAGGCACAACAGATCTTGAGCGCTCGGCGTCAGAGTGGGGATCGCTTTGCGCATTATTGGCGAGCCAATCAATCGTCTTCGTTGTTAGATACATGCAGCAACGCAGGGAACAAATGAGGAGTAACGTCTATGACGCGATGGCCCGGCGAGCCAATCACTGACACTCCCTGCCCCCGCGTCTCACTTTGCACCACTAAAGAGACCGAATATTTGACTTCTGCACAACCGCTCAAGATCCGTTGTGCCTACTGTATATATATATATTTTTTGTTTGAGTTTTATGTTAGTCTTAAGTTTGCGTCTTTTCCGGTAAATAAAATGTTTTTCTTTCTTCTTTTTTCGCAAGTGCGTGCGCAAACACAGGTGTACTCTTGTAGTCCACACGACAGGAGAGAGCCATCGACGTTATGGCCATAATTGACTGGCCTTTTGGTCTAGTGGTTAGTGGCCCTGACTACTATGTCAGAGGTCGTGGGTTCGATTCCCGCCCAGGACAAATGTTTGTATGATGAGCACGATCATTTGTTCTGTGTCTGGGTGTAATTTATCTATAATATGTATTTATTTAGAAATATTTAAGTATGGTTATCAGTTGTCTAGTACTCATAACACAAGCTCTGCTTAGCTTGGGAATAGACGGCGTTGTGTGATAGTTTGTAGAATATTATATAATCACGATAAGACTTAAATATCTTCTACGAAATAAGTATTTCATCAGAAATTATTTTCTCATCAAAAAGTTGTATTTGAATTAAACTTAAAGATTAAAGAAACGTACCACATAGAGTTCATTGACGCATACCAATTTGCTCGTTTGTTATTTCATAAAATCAAATACCTACCTACTTTAACAGTTCAGTAACATTGCGTAGTAAAATCTTTAAGTAAGCTTTGAAGCGCGGATTCGCGGAAGCACTTACAATATCCTCAAATAAACAAAACATCCGTATAGCTAAATAAACTTAGAAAAGACAAGTTTTCCTCTTCAAAGGCAATTGTCACCAGAGCAGAGCCTTTTGTCAGTCATTACTTGGAAAAATACCAAGAAAACTCCATGACAACGTACACAAAAACATTTAATCAATAGCAGAAAAATATTCCCCAAGATAAATCTATCAGGAAAACCCGCATCAGCAATGCTTTAACAAAATGGAAACGTTACAAACTGGAATCGTTCTCTCACTAAGTAGATAGTCCAATTCAATTTGCTTAGGTTACAGAAGGTTTTTAGTATTAACAGGACTTTTGATGTTGCTATTCATTAATTTTACGAACACTTCTATCCCTTAGGTCAGCGAATATCAAAGTGTTAAGAGTGAAACGGGTCAGTAAATACCTGTACGGTCTGTCGACGATCTTTAAATGGCCGGAAAGCAGAATTTTATTGATGAAGGTAGTTGTCGTTTTGTGTGGTAATTGACCCTTTTTTCATTCGTGGATCAGAATTGAGCAAGGTCTCACGTTAAGGGGATGCAACTCGACATAGAAAAAGGCATAACAATAGAAGCCTTGCAAATTTTATCAAAATTCTAAAAGACGTTTTTTTTTTTCAAAAACTTTATTATTTAATATGTTTCCTGGAACAAGTTTTGTAAAATATTCGAGTAAATCACGAAATTTACGAAAGCTAACAGAGTTTTCAGCCGTTACGTCTCTTTTTTCGCGTTGTCTTTTCGTCAATCATCGCGTTGGTTTGCATTAGATGTAGCAACAAGCTTTTAAACCATGCTCGATATTGACGACAGGCGAGTGGAAAAGCAGCCTCATAAGAGGATATACAATATTGTCCTTGCACGTGCTAGTAATAATAAATTGAGATCACAAATGACCTAGCATAACGATTATGTTCATATCCTCGCTGGCCGTTTACTGTTGTGGTTATTAGGTGTCCAGAGTTAAACAGTAAATGTTTACTAAATATAACACAACAGCGGGAGTTCGTGGGGTCGCGAACAAAAACACTTTGAGCATTGCTGCCGATGAACAAGAATATTTTTGTACCCATTCCATTTGTGACCCTGATATGGGTTTCATATAATACCGAATGATATTTTAATAAATGTGAGGAAGAAGAGTATGTCTATTTTATGTAGCTGAATTTTTATTTTGTTCCATATAAAGAGGATTGTTTTGCTCTTATTTTGTTGATCATGAATCATTTATTTTGCCCGTAGAGTAAATAAGGGTTTTATTCAATTTGATGCCGTATATTGTAAAAAATGTGTTTGTTTTTTTTATTGTTGTGGTAAATTAGACTTTGTAAAGCGAAATAAATGTTTGTTTATTGGTGTTGTTTATTGAGTTCATTGATTAAATTCAATATTTAATCGGATATGACAAACGTGACTAGATTCGATTAATCTTATTTACATGATTCTCACTGGTATAGCTTCAGTGGTCGTTTCCAGTGTATATAAATAAACCGGGACATATAATTTAAAAAATGTTTAGGGGTCGTAAGTGATAATGTATTTCCTAGTCAATGAAACATTTTTTATGAAGGTTCGAGTACGTTAAGAAATAAATCGTCTTCATTTCAATCGCAAAGTCGCAAGACGACCACTATTGGACATATTTTGCTCTATAATGACCAGTTTTAGTTATGCGTCTTGTATCCATCGAATTCCCGCAAACCTGACCAGGTTACCGGTCCACCTTGTGGGACACCTTCCAACGCTGCATCTTCCGATACGCTTTTCCCCTAATTTTGACTTTTGCAAGGGAAAAAGTTGTCTGCATTTTTGTCAATTTCTAATAATCACACTACTGACTATTAGAAGTTAAGTTTACTCGTAAGTTACCTACGTAACTTACTAAAATTCTCATATTTTTATGTACATGAAAGAAGATATGCCATATTGTGGAATATAATATTTTTAGTACGAGCAATTATCGGAAAATTGCAAAATTGCCAATATTCTTTTTCAGTTTGCACTCGTCGATTTATTGTTCAGCTTTAATCGAATACGCTCGTTTGCAAATATCAATAAAAATAATTTACAAACGATCAAAATCAACTCTCGGGCTATCCCGAGATACTACGCTACACTATTATAGCGTCATTTAGTAAGATATTAATTATTGTTATTTAACTCTAAAAGAACTTACTGTCATATAACTTCAAATCGCCAAACTTTAGTGGCAATGGACAGGGCACATTGTTCACAGAACAGATGGCCGTTGGGGCCGAAAGGTTCTGGAGTGGCGACCGCGTTCCGGAAGACGTAGTGTTGGCAGGCCTCCTACTAGGTGGACCGAAGACTTGGTAAGGGTTGTGGGAATCCGATGGATGCGAGATACACAGAATCGTTAATTGTGGCGACACTTGGGAGATGTCCATGTCCGACGTTGGTGGTTAGTATTTTGTTCATGCATTGACATCCCCCGCCCTTGGGCGGAGCGGGAGATAGTGTCAGACTCTTACTGACTAAAAGATCCGCCCCGTTCCTTCTAGATGCTGACAACTCCTTGAGGCGCGCGGGAACAGTGCGCGCCGTCGACGACTTGGGTTTGGTCCGGACAGTTACCGGACGGCCGGACAGCGAGCTACCCATTGCTCACTGTGGTTTCGGCTGTTAGTGCAGAGAGTACCTGTAATAATAAATAAATAATAATAAATATATAACGTTGAACGTCTTTCGGATGAAATTATGAAGATGATGATTTAGCAATATTTAATTGATATTAAGTTCTTTTTTTTGAGATATGAACTCATCAAATATCAATCTCTCTTCTTCGAAAGAGAGAGAATGTCAGACTTCTACCGATTAAAATCCACTTGTGTTCCTTCAGTTGCCATTTGCAGTCACGGTTAGACATCGGCCTTAGTAGGCCCCATCCATTTTGCTGACATCTCTCTGAGCTGCGCATGGTTTTTTTTTTAATTTTTAATCAATATCTACTTGTTTGTTTATTGTTTATTTTGTATTAAATCAACACATTTCCTTTCTTGTTATCTTTCTTTCTTTACCAAGCTTTAAAAGTAATTTCATGTGTTTTATCGATAAGCAGACGATGGATAAGGTCAAAGCAAATTATAAACTTTCTGCTTATCTGTGCCAACAAAGGTTCTCGCTTCTCGTTCGACAAAACCTTAATTACTTTATGATGGCGTTTTATAATTAAGTATCATATTTAAATTTTCTCTCAGCTTTTTGAATTTAATTTATTAGTGGATATTGGCAAAAATTTAATAACGTTTTTTGATTAACGCACAGAGTATGTAATCACGGTATTGACAGCAACTAGAGCTGAGTGACCTTTTGTTCTCGTATTGTTCCGACCACCGTAGGCGCGGGCTTCCGGACGGCGAGCAATTGGTAGCTCGCTGTCCGATCGTCCGGTAACTGTCCGGACCGGGCCCAAGTCGTCGCTGGCGCGCAGTATACCCGCGGGCCTCAAGGAGTTGTCAGCAACAGCAGGGGCAAAGCTGGGTCGAAGCCTACGATTGCCAGGGCTTAGTTCCGAAAGGGAGGCTCGGCCACGGTATGAAGGGCAAGAAGGAACGAGGTGGGTTTTTTAGTCAGAAAGAGTCTGACATTATCTCCCGCTCTGCCCAAGGGCGAGGAATTTTACCCACTAAAAAAAAAAAACAAATCTATTGGTCTCGTGGTTAGTGACCCTGACTGCTACGCATGATGTCGTAGGTCCGATTCCTACCCAAGACAAATGTTCGTGTGAGGAGCACGATCATTTGTTCTGTATCTGGGGTATAGCACAACCTCTGCTTTCTTTGGGAATAGATGGCGTTGTGTAAGAGTTGTAGAATATAATAATTAGCCTCGTCACTTTTCTCTTCTCTTGAATTAAAAAGCATATTGTATACAAGCTCGTTCAAAACAAGGCTCAAGGCATTCCTGTTGGAGAAATGCCTCTACTTCCTAGACGAATTGTAAAATATATATATTTTTTTAAATGTATGAAATTAATGGTATTAATTTGCCTTTTTTTTGTATGGACATTGTTATCATGTTTTTATTTTTATTACTATAATTATTTATTGACATTGTTATAATTAAATTATTCGTTGACATTATTATTGCTAAATTATATTTTGACATTTTTTTTTGTGTAACTTTTTTTGACATTTCGCTGTTAGGTATTAGTCATTACTGTCCTTGTTTTGTTTTAAGTGCGTGTGTGATCATAGTTTTTAAGTTTAATACTCGTATACAATTAATTGTTCACGAATAAATAAATCAAATCAAGTTAGTTAGACAGCTCATCATCACCACTGCTTCATAATGAACAGTCCTGTTCATCTCGCATCCATCGGATTCAACCCTCACCAGTTATCAGCCTAAACGTGAAGATACGTAAAATGACTAATCTTGTTGCTCACGTAATAAATAAATAACCCACCTACAAGTTCATTAACCTTCTGAAAATACATTTCAAAATGAACTCAAATCCTTTTCAAACAAACTGCTTCGCAAGTGGGAAAGGTTATCAACAACAAATCCTAATATAAATCCGTCTTACGCAAAGGCAAATTGTCCTATATTATATCGGTAGGGAGATATGTAAGCCTATTAAGGTGAACGCACACTTGTCCGAGCCGAACGCGTAGAACGAATCGAAAGAAAAGAATCTTAGGCAATTATCACAATGCGCGTGGCATTCATTTATCACGCTGCATATTGCGTGTCAACGCACCTACGCACGAAGGTACTTGCGGGAGTGCAGATCTGCATTATCATGCGGTTTTTTTATTTGAGTGCATAACATGCGCATACTTGTTTTTGTAAATTCACGCAGGTTCTAACTCATTGCATACAAAATCACGTACGGCACTACGATACTCAGTGTGCAATATCTTGCGTCTCGCCCCACGACCACGCGCGTGTGCGCATATTTCTCGACTTGTAGGCGCGTGATTTGCATGAACGCTCGTAAATGCATTTTCAGTGTGTTGGACTGTGCGTGTTTTCTATACAAATGGAGATACTCACAAGCATCATTAAAACATACATTCAATTTAATAATCGCCTTATGGTGGTGCATAGCAATTTAATAATCGCCTTAGGTATAATAAATTCTATTAAAACCCGTAAATATTACCATGAAAGGACTGTAAAACGAAGAATTCAAAATTCTTTTCTTTCGATCCGTTCGACGCGTTCGCCTCGATAAGTGTGCGTCCCCCTTAAGGCTACAACATACTTCAGCCAGACCAATATTTACATTTTGACTTAAAACCACACACACACACATATGACAGACGGGTGGGGTAACAACGAACAACGACTTTATAAGGAAATAAATGGACAATGTCCAAGCAAGGTCCAGTGAGCTTAGTTGAGGCTACCAAGCAAAGCTGGAAGGGCTAACAAACATAATTCTTGACAGTATATCATGTTGAAATACCCTGTTTAGATGTATGTGACCACATTGGTCACTTGTGTGTGTATGTCCGTGAGTTATTTGTGTTTTGGCATTACTTTGGTGAACTCGGTCGTTGAATTTAGGCTGGGAAATAGTTTTATGTACGTTTGTCTTGTTTTGTAGGGTGTGATGGACTTCGTTACTAGTCTTTCTAATGGTGTTATCACACTGTTATAGAGGTCAAAAATTGTATGTAAGAAAGAGAAGAAAGAAAGAAAGAAAAAACTTTTATTTGTACCTCACACATGTCCGTCCGTATGTGTGTACCTTATGTCTTATGTCATGCTCACTCAAATGTCTCGCTGATGGTGGTACGTGTTATTGGGTCATTTGGTTCCCTTCAAAATGGTTGAGCTGAGTGGGGCTGATGCACGTGTCATGCTCGTGAACGGGTGCTAACGGTTTAGACTGGTTATCTCTTAGCTGCCAGTGATTTAAAAGTCTATTTTTTAATTGGTTTATTTTTTATTACTTATCTACATTATGTTCACGTAATAGAAGCGACAAGAAACATGTAACCAAGATTTATGTAACTCATAATGTGATTAAGAAGAATGTCTATGGAGTTTCTTGCACGTTCTGCTCCATAAAGATCTACGCTTTGGAACATGCAATTTAGTTTACTTTTTTTTTGACTGACCGACATTTTATCAATTTACGTGTCTGTAAATTGGACTATTTGAAATAAATGTTTCTGATTTCTATCTTTGTTCCGCCTTCACCCACAAACGGTTCAAAGAAATTGGATGAAAATAACAGAAATCTGATTTCACACATAAAAATAAAATATTAGCTATAAGTTATGATGGGTGGAAATATAACTTCCATGCGGCCTTAGCCACTGGAAGAAGCTAGAGAGTAGATATTGGAAGCAAAGTTTTTTTTTTTTATTTTGGTTGATCGTAGACCAAATTAACAGATGTAGTTTTTAATCTACACTAATATTATAAAGAATAAAGATGATGAAAGAAAAGGGAGTTAGTGATAGTGTGACAGGTGAGAGAACAGAATGGAAGAAAAAACCGTATTGCGTTGACCCAAGTAATGTACTGGGGCCAAGGTTAGTTACTGGGGCCAGGGCTAGTTTCGAAAGATAGCTCAGCCCCGGAACAAAGGGCAAAGAAGGAACAGGAGTGGGGATGTCATTAGATGATTTTCCCACCGAAAAAAAAACCAAGTAATATGTAAAGTTGGCAAGTAATATGAAAAGGTAAAGTTGGTTTTTATGGTCGTAGAAGGTAATATCTGTAATTACATTTAAGTTTGCGAGCGAAACCGCTAGCAGAAGCGAGTTGAAAAATAAAAGCTTGTTCCGATGTTAAGCCGCGTTCACACATCGCGAGGCGTGCGTCGCGAATGGTTCGTCTCGCATGCCTCGGGCTGTGTAGACGTGTGTGCTCACAGTAAGCATTTGCGTCATACGATCGTTGCGACCTCAGTACAAGCCGTGCGCTCCGTGTGGACGGACAGGTGTTGTTTGCGTTTTCTACTGACGAACACCGTGCGTAGTAGTTTGAGTGCTCAGCTTGAGGCCGGTTGAGGCATGCGAGTCGAACAATTCACAAAGCACGCCTCGCGATGTCTGTACGCAGCTTTATATAACGACTTCAAACTAACTCTTAATAAGTTAGCTAGATGATAAACACGAGGCACTGACATAATACCGTTTTCCTTCGCTAAGATCGGGTTCGAAGAAAAACTTCAACTTTAGAATTAAATTGTTCTTCACTGAACTAAATTAAGTTTGCGCTCAGTTAGAAGCTGATCTGAGAAAGAAAACCTGAAGAGTATTACTTGTTTATCGGCTTGAGTTCTTCAGGGAATTACTTAGAAAAATTATATTATTAAAGATCTACTTATATTATCACTAGTTTTGTCCCGCTTCGTTTCTGTGGAGTATTTCGTGGGATACTATTCATGTCTACTGGACCATTGTACGTGGTTGTCACATTCTACTATTCATCATTGTACTAATCATCACTGTACTATTCATTTTTGACATCATTATCATCATACTCCTGCTTAGATTGCAAAAATTATCATATGGAAATATATTTCCAGAATAAAAAGTATCTTATTATGCTACTTTAGATATGAAAATCAATATATGTACACATACAAATCGGTCTAACACACAAGTGTATCTTCGAAGTTCAAA
Source organism: Mythimna albipuncta (assembly GCA_929112965.1). Classification (NCBI taxonomy): domain Eukaryota; kingdom Metazoa; phylum Arthropoda; class Insecta; order Lepidoptera; family Noctuidae; genus Mythimna; species Mythimna albipuncta. Next base: position 20,654,675 of record OV815969.1, read on the forward strand.
AAAAAAAAAAACATCTAAACTGATTAACATTTGATGAAAATATCGTTAAAACAGGTACAAAACAAAATAATATTCTGACAAATTTTAAACCTTCTTTTTTTGAAGTCGGTTAGAAACTTAATGACACTTTGTAAGACCCTTGAAAGTAACCTAGAGCAGAAATTTCAACAATGTTTGTAAACACTTTGTCTTGGTATCATCAAGGCATTATATAGCGTAGCATAATCAGCCTTTTAATGTTCCCACTGCTGGGACTCAGGCCTCCACTCTCTAGGAGAGAGAATGAGCCGTAATCCACCACGCGGGCCCAGTGCGGTTTGGTGAATGTCACATGTCTTCGAATTTTCGGTTCTAGGACATGCCGGTTTCCTTATAATGCTTCCTACGCCGTTTTGGAGCAGTGGTGATGAAATAAAATAAACAAAGTAATGAGCCTGACTGGCTTTGAACCCACGACCGAATAACTCGTAAGTCGGGGCCGTTACCACTCGGCCACCTCTGTTCTGTATCTTCAAGGCTGTTCAATTTATTATTTTGTAGAAACGTTAGCGTAAAATGGTATGGAGAATTTGGATAACATGGATTTCAAGGTTCAGTGGACCGCTGTTCGGACCTACGTCAGAAGTTTGAAACTTGTAATGCGTGGATAGGTTTTGACAGCGGTTTTGCCCCGAGAAAGTCGGTAATTATCCCATAGGACCTGCAGAACTATTGGGATAAAATGTCCAATATTTATGCCATGGCCTACTTTTATTCAAAATTGAATCTAAACCCATTGAGTCATCTGCAGCCAAGGGTTTGCTTCTGAAAAGAAGGCTCGGCCCCGGTATCACAGGCAAGAAGAGTCTTACACTATCTCCCGCTTCGCCCAAGAGCGAGGGATGTCATTCGAGGGATGATTTTCTAACTATAACCAAATACCAGATGTAAGATTTATAGCCCCTGAGACCCGCTAAGGTCACGGAAAATTTCTAAAAATGAGACCGTGGTCCTGGACGCTAAAAGCAACTGAAAGATACAGGTTGGTTTTAGTTCGTAAAAGTCTGGATACACTCTCTTGCTTTAGACTAGAGCGAAAAAAGTAATAGATAAATATTCTACTTAAAAAAAAGAAAATCTGATTGTAGCTCAGGTCGACACAATTTGACCAATGAAGTCATCATTATATCAGCTGATAGACGTCCACTGTTGGACATAGGCCTCTCCCAAGTGTCGCCACAATTAACGATCCTGCGCGTTCCACATCCATCGGATTTCCGCAACCTTCATCAGGTCATCGGTCCACCTTGTAGGAGGCCTTCCAACGCTGCGTCTTCCGTTACGCGATCGAGCGCAATGTGTCCTACCCATTGCCACTTAAGTTTGGCGATTCTTCGTGCTATGTCGGCAACCTTGGTTCTCCTGCGGATATCTTCATTTCTGATTCGATCACGCAAAACTAATTAAGTGCCTGCTGTCAACACCCAGATAAAATTTATATACATCAAACTCCTTCACAAACGAAACAGATTTTGCAGTACATCCTCCACATTATACAACATTTCGTTGAAAGCAATTCAATGTAACAAATTGTATGAAGTCCTTCAACACGCACTTGACCGACATTTGCCAAACAAATATGGAGCTTCGCTGCTTGATAATTAAGTGCAAGTTAGACTGACAGATGTTTTCTTCCTTTTGCGGCCCTATTTTACGAGTTCAACAGTGTTTGTTTTATGTTCAGTTTGTTCGGCATATTCTGTGGTGGAGAATACTTGAGATTCTCTAGTGATTAGGTTTTATGGAAAGGCAAGCGTCGGATTTGTTCTAATGCCGGTTGCTTAGCTGTTAAGTCCGAATTCATCTCGTGGGATGTACAAAGTTCAGATGACAGTATGTTTTGACAGATCTTTTGCTTTCGGGCGCCATTTTGAGTTTTATTTACAACTAGCTTTTGCCCGCGGCTTCGCTCGCGTTAAATTCGGGGTAAAACGGTTCCCTTTTCTGTGGGGGGTTAGTGAACTCCCCTTAGCGAAATCCACTGCGGGTGACGTAACCTACGACAAACTTATTATTTGCAGTTGGTAAAGTCTGTACCAACCGCAAAATTAATTTTGTTTTTTATTGTATATACTTTTCCCGGATAAAAAGTATCCAGTGTGGTGCCCAGGATATTAAAGAATAATTATACCAAGTTTCATCGTAATTGCACTAGTAGTTTTTGCGTGATGCTTGAACAAACAGACAGACAGACAAAAAATTTTTTAATCACATTTTTGGGTTCGGTGTCGGTCTAGTAACACACAGTCCCCCTGCCATTTATTTTGTTGATATTTTCAGTGTACAGAATTTTCACTTCTACAGATTTATAGATTGAACTCTAAGCGTATGAGTTCAGTTTATTAGCAGTACACCGCAGACTAGCCCTGTATTGTTTTAGTCGTTTCAATCCATCCCAAGGTGGTCTAGTAGATATCGCTGTCAGGGATAAGACCGCCATTCTGCCCATAGATTTAGTAAACTAAATCTATTTATGTTATGTTACTTTTTGGTGTACAATAAAGTTTGTTCTATTCTATTCTATTCTCAGCATGACCAATACTCGCTAGAGCTACGGTGAATCTTTGAAGAAAGAACCTTAGTTCTAGAACGTAAAGGGCCAAATAAATAATAATATTCCACAACTATCACACAACGCCATCTAGTCTCAAGCTAAGCAGAGCTTGTGTTATGAGTACTAGACAACTGATAAACATACTTATATATTTAGATAAATTACACCCAGACACAGAAAAAATGATCATGCTCATCACACAAAGATTTGTCCTGGGTGGGAATCGAACCCACGACCTCCGGCATAGCAGTCAGGGTCATTAATCATTAGACCAACAAGCCTGTCAGAATAAATGACACAGTTATAGTTTTAACTTAATAAAGTTATTAACAGTTATACAGTTTACAGTTATACAGTTATACAGTTATACAGTTATACAGTTATACAGTTATACAGTTATACAGTTATACAGTTTACAGTTATACAGTTTACAGTTATAGTTTTAACTTAATAAAGCTACTATGTTAAATCTATTACTGTGTCATTTAATTGCCCTTTACGTTCTAGAACTAAGGTTTCTTTTTTCTTTAGTATTACGTAATTTAAAGCTTTTGATAAGCTGTAATTTAGATATAACAATGGCCTTTGAAAACTGTCCCAGTGAAAATTATTAAGGCTTTAAATTAAGGAGTTTAAGAACCTTTGTCTAACAAATAAAAATATAATCTGAGAATGTACAATCGGGAAGTAAGTTTGCATAGTTTTATCCAAAACAATAGGTTTTCCAGAAAAAAAAAAACCATTTACAAACTATAACCATTACTGATATGTCGATAACGATTAAATACTTCCGTGGTCGCATCAGGACTGAAGATATACGCAGCCCGAAGAATCGCCAAGTGGCAGTAGACAGGGCACATTGCTCGTCTTTCGGCACCCGGTTCGCCCTCATTGACCATCTAATGAGGGCGAACCGGGTACCGAAAGACGTAGCGTAGGCCTCAAAAACGTGGACCAATGACCAAGTAAGGGTCGCAGGAATCCGATGGATTTATGATTTTTAACCGACTTCGAAAAGGAGGAGGTTTTATATTCGGCTGAATGTATGTTTTTTTTGTGTTATTTTTTACCTCCCTGCCACCTCCTACTTTTATCTTTGATAACAATTTATATGATAAAAGAAAGTTTGTTCAGTCAGCTTGTTCTTTTTAAAAGTCGGTTTGGAGTCTACCACATGTAGGTATGTTTAATAAAAAAATAGTTTGCGATAAATTTAAATTAATATCTCAATCATTAAGAACATTGAAATTATAAAGCATAATCACACACAAGATTCTGAGAATCATTATATGAATAATGAAATATTATTTTAACGAAGTTAATTAATTAATATTATTTTCTTTGAAAATGAATACTCTTTGGTATTTTGCTTTTGCGAACAATGCTGCGACTGACGTTTGATACCAAAAAAGAGCTTTCCAAGAACTAGGCATTGCAACAGGCACTTTATTTATTAAAAGCGAGTTTTTTATTGCAATACATTATACCTAAGGGCTTGCACACACCACGTCTTTTAAACGCCTGTTTTAGAAACGTGCGTCATAGGCGTTTTTATTCTTTTAACAGTCAGCAGGCTGCGTCTGACCCGCGTATCGCGTCTATATCGCTACAAACGCGGGTTTATGGAGCGTTTAAAAAACGTGGTGTGCACAGGTCCTAAAAGTCTACAAGCAGCGTCTGAATCAAGTGCGTATTGCGTCTGTATCGCTAAAAACGCACGTTAACGGCGCGTTTAAAAAATGGTAGAGTGCGCAGGCTCTATATTATTATTTTTTTATAAAAAATAATAAATGAAATGTTTTATAATATTTTTTTAGGGTTTCGTAACCAAAAGGTAAAAATGGGACCCTACTGCTATCACTCCGATGTCTATCTGTCTGTCATCAGGCTATATCATAAACACCGTGACAGCTAGACAGTTGAAATTTTCACAGATAATGTTTTTTTTGTTGTCGCTATAGCAACAAAGAATAACAGAATAAAATAAATTACAGAATAAAATTCCATACAACAAACGTGATTTTTACCGTTTTTTGTTCTATGCGATACGAACCTCTTCGTGCGTAAGTCCGACTCGCAGTTGGCCGGGATATTTTTTTGGTTCACACCTTTTATGTATTAAGCCAGAGTCAAGTTTAGAAAATATTTGGTTTTTGATACAGAAAAAAGTTACTATATTTTCCATTTGAATGCGGATATAACACGCTAGCTTATGCCCTCGGCTTGCCCACGTACATAAAATATAGCCTATGTCACTTAGGAATAAAGCAACTTACGACTGGTGAAAAAAATTTTGAAGTCGGACCAGTAATTTCAGAGATTACCTCCTACAAACAAACAAAAAAAAACACAAAACAAAACAAGACAAAACAAAACCAAACAAAACAAAACAAAACTTTACCTCTTTATTATATTAGCGTAGATAGATTGTAACTAAATTATTTGGCAGCAAATGTTTCGAATCAGCCATGTCTGCGAGCATCACAGAGATAGTTAATACTAAGATAACATTCTCTGCTTAATTTTACCAAGACACGCTTGTTTCAATGAATCCACATATATTCTCCCGCTGTGTAAGCAATCGATACACATGAATATACTAACTACATCACAATATCCACCGTGCATCAATCTATAAATATAAAAGAAAGTCGTGTTAGTTACACTATTTATAACTCAAGAACGACTGAACCGATTTAGTTGAAAATTGGTAGGGAGGTAGCTAAGAACCAGGAGAAGTCTGTCCACTGTCAAGTTTGGCGATTCTTCGAACTAAGTCGGTTACCCTGGTTCTCTTGCGGATATCTTAATTTCTGATGTGATCACGCAAGGAAACTCCGAGCATAGCTCTATGCATTGCCCTTTGAGTGACTTCGAGTCTTCTTATGCGACCATGTTTCGAAGTCATAAGTCATCACTGGCAACACACACTGATCTTAGACTTTCGTCTTGAAACACTGTTGTATATTGGATACTTAATTATAGCGATTCTTAGGATTATGTCGGGATATCTTCATTTCTAGTTTAATCACGCAAGGAAACTCCGAGCACAGCCGTTTCCATTGCCCAGGCTACTTTAAGCCTTCTGATGAGGCATTTTTAAACGAACACGCTTCAAAGCGTCAGTTGTGTGTGTATTATATGTGTGCTCAGTTTTCAGATTTATTTGTATACTTGTGTTATGAGACCTTGCTTTATGCCAAATTTCAGGGTACTAGGTCAACGGGAAGTACCCTATGAATTTTGATTCCCTTGAGATTGTCGAAATATACATTATTTGCGACATAAACGGCCGTATCTTTTTTAAACTTGGAAGTTTAATTTTTTTACAGCTTTAATACCCTAGATTTAAGCATATGGTTTTAATTTCAGCTCGATGTTCATGCGTTCTCGAGATCTTGTCGTTGTCTTGACAGACAAACAGACAGACAGACGGACAACAAAGTAATCCCAAAAGGGTTCCGTTTTTTTTCTTTTTGAGATACGGCACCCTAAAAACCTGATAGGTCGCTCTGTATGTTAACTTGTAGAAATCGGCGAATAACAAAATGTTGGTATAAAAACTGTAATTTGGCAATTAAAGAAAAAAAAATTGACCCCAGATTTTGAAATTAAAAGTGATTGTGACGACTCATTTAATAAATCGTAGCAGTTAACGCGCATTTGAAAATCAGTTATATTGTGCGATAATCCTGGAATAGTACAGAGCTCATGGTCTAAGTATGACCAAGAATTGAAATCCGTTCAGTCGTTTGAGCGTGATGATAATAATAATTTATTTGTTAGAACATGGTAAGTATACTGTATATTACATGGTCTTAGGTTTAAACACTTAGTCTCGACACGTTCTGCTAGATGGGCATGCAAATATTAAAGTTATATAGTTACATTACATTGTGATAATTAATATAATTGGAATTAGAGATATCAAATAAAATCATATATCATTGAATTAATATGTCAAAGTGTCATTTAAGGAGACGTTTAAATTATAGTAACATTTATTACCTACACAAAAAATCTTTAAATTTTTTCTTAAACCCGGTCAATTCGAACTCTCTAATAGATTTTGGAATAAAGGAGGACGTTACAAAAACATATCCTAATTTATAATATTAGTGAGATATTTGGCTTCAACTATTTCAAGATAGTCTACTAAGGAGAACATTACCACAAAATAGATAGGTACAGAAGACAATCTCGTGTATGTACTTCACTTTTTATACCTACGCTCGGTGGACGCACACTAATGAGTGTTTGAGCCCGAGCGGACCGAGGTGCTCCGAGATATCATGTAGGTATGTGTGCGATGCTCGAGCACGCTTTGTATGTAGATTGATTTCTGTACCTATATATTATGTAACATTACCATTAAGCTTTGTCCAACAAAGTAATAGGTACGACTCAATACGAGTTATCATGTGTATAAAATCGTTCACCTTACTTTGAGTAAAATACACAGCAAAACCGCCTGACAATACGAGCAAAGTTAGCTTCCAACTTTTTAGACCACAAGCTAACAAAATTCATCTAAATAAAGTACTCCAAAGCCAAAAGCAAAAACATAACATATAATATCAAGAACTAAGCCTTCATTGTCTGAAACGACAGTAAACATGCCCAATTTCTTTTATTTAGACATCAATATGGAAATGTTTATTTTCATCGTTTTCTTTGTGAAATAAATACTTTTGTTTATAGCATAGCATTGTCGGCCTTATAATGTTTCCACTGTTGGGACTCAGGCCTCTTTTCTAGGAAAGGGAATGGGCCGTAATCTACCACGTGGGCCCAATGTGGGTTGGTGAATGTCACACGTCTTCGAATTTTTGGTTCTAGGATTCGATAGTTTCCTCACGATCTTGTGCTTCACTGTTTTAAGAGCAGTGGTGATGAAATAAATTATGCAAAGTAATGCACCTGGGTGGGTTTGAACCCGTGACCTTACAACTTTGTTTTTATGGTGGGAAAAAATCATCCAATGACATGCCCCGCTCTTGGGGGGAGATAGTGCCAGACTCTTACTGACTAAAAGACCCACCTCGTTCCTTCTAGCCTTCATACCGGGACTCGAGCGCCCTTTCGGATAACTCTGGCCCCAGTAGGCTTCGACCCGGCTGGGTCCCTGCTGTTGCTGACAACACCTTGAGGCGCGCGGGAACAGTGCGCGCCGTCGACGACTTGTGCTTGGTCCGGACAGTTACCGGACGGTGACCTTACAACTCGTAAGTCGGGGCCGTTACCACTCAGCCACCACTGCTCCACTTTTGCTCTACATTTGTTTATACATAACCTATATAGGAAACTCCCTTAGGGGTGCTTAAAGGCTTTTGTGGGGCTAAGTTAGGTCCAAGCGAATTTTAGTCACGTTTGCTCGAATCTCGTCTAAGAGATGTAAGGCGTGCCGTATTGTATAAGGATTGTGATGTCATTTAGATCTAGAAGTCGAGCTATTGTTGTGACGTTTATTATTTCAAAGAACATGAGAAATAAACGTCTTCAATTTCGAAAAATAAATTGCTTTTCAAAAAAATATCTTGGGTTGTTTTATTATTATAGAACACTAGGTTTTGCTCCCGGTTTCACCTGTGTACATAAAATATAGCCTATGTCACTCAGGAATAAATCAGCTTTCTATCTGAGAAAAAAAATGGAAATTGGATCAGTACTTTCAGAGACAAACAAAAGTAAAGTCTTACAAACAAAAGTACACAAAAACAAACTTTACCTCTATGAAATATAAGTGTAGATTTCGTTGAAAGCTATTCACTGTAATAAATTCTATGAAGTCTTACAATACGGACTTGACCGACATTTTCCCAACAAAGCAGTTTCGAGCTTTACGATGGTAAGCTATGATGGTAACGTTGGAGCTAGTTTATCAGGAAGTTGAAGCTATCAGGAAACACACTCCTACTTTGGCAGCGAATTCTATTCCTTAGCAAACTAACCTGGATTTTTTCCAAGACACTTTACCCATAAGGCTGGGAGGTCCATCATGTACCGGTGGCGCAATGCCATAAAACTTATTACCTTTCTCTGATAGTGCCAGTTTGTACGCTTGGATGGAACGTTTTTTAAAAACTTCCCATAAACCCAACCCTCCTATATCCTAATTACACCACCACCACCTAATTATTGATCTCAGGGTTCCTATGAACCCTGTGATCAATATTTTTTTCTTATTAATTGGCCTCAGGATCTATTAGGAAGTATTCTAGGCTTTTTTTTTCGATGGGAAAAATCATCTTATGACAATCCCCGCTCTTGGGCGGAGCGGGAGATAGTGTCAGACTCTTACTGACTAAAAAACCCATCCCGTTCCTTCAAGCCTTCATACCGGGGCTCGAGCGCCCTTTCGGATAACCCTGGCCCCAGTAGGCTTCGACCCGGCTGGGCCCCTGTTAAAGTATTCTAGGCTGACATCTTTATTTATGTATGTGTAAGTTGTGTTACTTCTTTGGTGTACAACCAAGCTTTTCTATTCAATACAGCATTAAATTCAAATTTTTCTGAGTTTGTTTCGGTATTTCTTCTAAGGGTAGTCAGCTAGGCAACAGCGGCTTAATCTAGTTTAAATTGACGAAAAAAATGACAAGTAAAAGTGTTTTTAAAAACCTATATCATTTATTTTCATCTTTTTAATGCTATTGACAGACAATACCTTTATCGCCAGATCTATAAAGATACTGGAAAATAAGATTTTAGAAGTCTAATATACATACATCGCAGACTACCCCTTTTTGTTTTAAGTTTTTGCAATTCATCCTAAGGTAGATATCGCTGTCAGCGATAAGACCGCCATTTTACCTATAGATAAAAGTTATTTCGAAAGTTTTGTTACTATTTGGTGTACAATAAAGTTTATTCTATTCTATTCTATTCTAACTGACTGTGCATTTCAAAAGCCTTAACATTTGATTGCTAAGTCCATCTTTATTCATAACAGGTTCTGTGTCAAACCGTACGTTTCTCTAGACTTACTCTAAAAGCTCACGATATGAGAAAAGCGTTATTTCTCCATGTCAGTGGAAAGCTACATAATATTACGTTTCTTTCATAAATTGTAAATGGCGTGTAACATTTGTTGTTTCCAACAAATTGCACGCGAAACTGACGTGTTATTTGATGGAGATGCATTATTTTGTCAATAAAGAAATGTTGGTTATGAAAGAATACAGATTAAAGAAGAAATATTTATTTAGTTGGAAGTGTTACATTGATGTAGGTAAACATTGTGAAGGAATCTAGATTTATAACAAACTAGCTTTGGTCTGTGACTTTGTCCGCGTGCATAAAATACAGCTTGTGCTACTTAGGAATTAAGCAGCTTTCTATAGGTGAAAACATTTTAGCAATCGGACCAGAGATTACCTCTTAAAAACAAAAAAAAACAAACTTTACCTCTTTATAGTATTAGTGAGTGTAGTTATAGTCTTTTTGGTATTAGTGTAAATTGAATTTAAAAGTTTATAATTGCAAACATGCCTTTTTTGGGTGGGAAATCATCCAATGACTTTTCGCTCTCTAGAGCGGAGCGTAAGGGCGTGTCAGACTTTTACTAACTAAAATCCACTCTTGTTTCTTCTTTGCCTTGCGTCCAGTATCTCGGATTATTCTTTCGAATGTCCCATGGTCCCAGTAAGCTTCGACCCTGCTGAACCTTTTGCTGACATTTCTTTAAGGCGCGCGTGGAACACTACTTGGCCCTCTCGCTATTCCCTAGAGCGGATAAAGTCATCAGATGATTTCTCACCAAATAAATCACCGTTATGATAATTTCAATGGGGCACGGTGTTTGTTATGCAGCGTACAGACATCGCGAGGCGTGCGTCGCGAATGGTTCGTCTCGCATGCCTCGGGCTGTATAGACGAGGGTGCTCACAGTGAGCATTCGCGTCATACGATCGTTGCGAACGTCGCCTCAGTACGAGCCGTGCGCTCCACTTGGACGGACAGGTGTGGTTTGCGTTATCTACTGACGTACACGTGGTGGTTTGCGTGCTCAACTTGAGCATGTGTCGTTCGGGACGCACGCATTTTACCGTCGCCTACACCTACGCCTCAACCTGAGGCATACAGGTTGAGGCAAGCCTGACAAACCATTCGCGGCGCACGTTTTTTTTTTCGATGGGAAAAATCTTCCCATGACAAACCCCGCTCTTGGGCTGAGATAGTGTCAGACTCTTATTGACTAAAAAACCCATCCTGTTCCTTCAAGCCTTCATACCAGGGCTCGCGCGGCGCACACTTCGCGATATCTGTACGTGGCTTTACGTACAAACACTAAACCACATTGAAAATATTATAATGGTGTTTTGTTAAAATACATTGCAGCTAAAATTCCACAACTATTTTCAACAGGACTAACATTGTGCAGAAGTTAGGAATTATAATTAAAAAACACATCCAGTTGGAACTAGGTCAGCAAACTCAAGACTAAAACAAAAAACCAATACTTCCCACTAAAAATACTGAATTTAAAAAGCCTGGAAAAGAGAATTCTTTAGTGGTGTATGACTTTTAGGGGAGAAAGGAAAATTGTATTTTTGAATACTTACAGATGCATAAATTTTCAATTGGGGGAAAATGGGAACCAGAGACCTAATATTTTCGGAGGAGGAACAAGTTTTGTATTGTGGGTGATTTTTGAAACATGTAAACTGGTATAACACGAAGCACCATTGACCATAAAGAATCTATATGGTCAATGGTACTTCGTGTCAAACACCGTACGGCACAAATATTTCCCGTACTTGGGCGGAGCAGAAGGTCGTATCAAATTTTTACTGACTTAAACCCACTCCTCTTCCTTCTTTGCCTTTGATTCAAGCCCCAGTAGGCTTCGACCCTACTGGGCTCCTAAGGTTTGCTGACATCTTCTAGAGGCGCGCGTGGAACACTACGCACCATTTTCGACTTTGGCTAGGTCCGTACTGTTACCGAACGGTTGGACTGCGAGATTGCCATTGCTCGCCGTCCGCAAACCAGCGCCTGCGGTAGGTGTTTGAACCCATGAGACGCAACGTCAATCGTTCAACCACTGCGCCGAAAGCTTGTTACAAACTTTTATTTAGTTTCATCTGTCCCGATGTTTGTTTGTATGTAATCAAATCTTGAAAATTAAAAGACCATGTCCAACAGAGGTATGGCATATGCCATTATAAAGGATTCGGTTCGTACTTCACTATTCATCCACTTCCCGATTACTGATTGAGAGATTGAGAAATATTTTGCATGTATGTGTTAATCGAAAGATATAGCCCATTAAAGTTACGTGTAACATCACGCCGTGCTACATATTTCGCACGGGGTGACGTCACACGTAACCTAACCTAACCTAACCATATAACCCGTCCTTGGACGGAGCGGAAGGTCGTATCAAACTTTTACTGACTTAAACCCACTCCTGTTCCTTCTTTGCCTTTGATTCAGGATCCAGTAGGCTCCTACGGTTTGCTGACATCTTCTTCAGGCGCGCGTGGAACACTACGCGCCATATTCGACTTTGGCTAGGTCCGGACTGTTACCGGACGGTCGGACGGCGAGCTTTCTATTGCTCGCCGTCCGCAAACCAGCGCCTACGGTATGTGTTTGAACCCATGAGACGCAACGTAGCAGTCAATCGTTTACCACTGCGCCGAAAGCTTGTTACAAGCTTTTATTTAGTTTTATCTGTCTCGATGTTTGTTTGTATGTAATCAAATCTTGAAAATTAAAAGATCATGTCCAACAGAGGTATGGCATATGCCATTATAAAGGATTCGGTTCGTACTTCACTATTCATCCACTTCCCGATTACTGATTGAGAGAAATATTTTGCATGTATGTGTTAATCGAAAGATATAGCCCATTAAAGTTACGTGTAACGTCACGCCGTGCTACATTTTTTCGCACGGGGTGATGTTACACGTAATTTTATCTTTGTTATTGTTTGTTCAATCGAAAAGAGAAAAAATACGTGTCCAATATTTTTTATAATCTAAAATACGGACTAAATAAATGTATTATTTTGACCCTGGACACTGCCCTATTATACAAACGAAAATAAAAAAAAAATCCTCTTTATAATATTACTGTGGATCAAAACATCTGCTGAACTTCACTGGAAGAAATTGTGCCAAAAACCCTTTAACATTCTGATTCCCGTTACAAATGGATACTGACACAACAAGACTTGACTAACTTTTTCAATACAATTCAACCAACAGAATAAAATAAAACTTTTTTGCATATTCGAGGGTGAGATTCTCCCTTTGAACAAGTTTTGGTTTCTATTCTTTGTGGCTTCTGCCTGATAAATAATTCATTCCCGAACTACATGGTGATGTAATAGTTTTTCTGTCAATCATCCTGATAGGAGTGTGTGTGAGTTGGGGTATGTTATTGTAAATTTAAGTGACAGGACTTTATTGGACTAATTTTCGGAAGTTTATGTCTGTGCAGAAGTCTCGAAGGGGTGTTTATCGTTAAGTTAATCTATGGGTTGTGCGAAAGTGAACCCAGTTGTAGGTCACGGGTTTAAACCCTACCAGGTGCAATACTTTGTGTAATTTATTTCATTACCACTGCTCTCAAAATAGTGAAGCAAACATCGTGAGCACGTTGGCAAGTCCTAGAACCGAAAATTCGAAGACATGTGACATTCACCAACCCGCACTGCGCCCGCGTGGTGGATCCGGTCCATGCCCTCTTCTAGAGAGGAAGCCTGAGTCCCAGCAGTGGGAACATTAAAAAGGCTGATGATGATGAAGAACCTAGGGGCCCTGCAACGAAGGCAAAGAAGGAACAGTAGTAGGTTTTAGTCAGTAAAGTCTGACACGCCCTCCCGCTCTGCCCAAGGGCGGGAGATGTCATTAAATAATTTTCTAACTAAAAAAAATAATTGTTAAGCTACTCTGTAGATTTCATCACCACCATTGCTATTTCAGCCGAAAGACGTCCACTGCTGGCGTAGGCCTCCACCAAGTGTCGCCACTTTGAACAGTCCTGTGTGTCTGAATGATTTCCGTGACTCGTAGAAAGTCATCGGTCCACCTTGTGGCAGGCCTTCCAGTATACACCGCTAAATTTTAATAGTTTTAATCCTACTACCTACGGGTCATTGGACTCGCTCAGCTGACGTTTTCTTAAAGAAATTAATTTCGTGCATGCGTAAATTAATACGAGTTTTGAAAAAAGGTACTTAATTTTTTAACTTTAGCTTTACAAATCGATAGTGTTTCATGTACCGGATCGACCCTCCACGGGATTAAAACGATTAAAATTGAACGGTGTATAGTCGCCTCTCTAGAACTTTCTTTAGCCCCCATCGACCATCTGTTCTGCGAGCAATATGCCCTGGCCACTGCCACTTAAGTTTGGTGATTCTATGGGTTATGTTTGATTTTCCAGGGGATATCTTATTTTAATTTAGTTAAAATAAGATATCCCCTGGTAAGATATCCCCTAGTTAGTAATATACTCTGTTCAAAATAACATTAGGCATTTATGAAAAACTTTTATTACTGTCCGTTCAACCAATTTTGAATTTTATTACGTTGGTGGCATGACAAATGGCGGCTGCAGTAAATAGTTGGTATTGTAACCACTTCTTGCTTTTAAAGCCATTCTTATGCCTACGAAATAGAAGATAAAATCGGTTGAACAGAGAGTAAAACAGATTTCTATAAATGTCTAATCTTAACGCGAATAGGGTATAGTCTCTTTAAAAAGTTAATTTTAATAACCTTTAAGATTGCTCGTCTTAAAACGACGTAGCTTATTCGTTAATATACTTAGCAGTTAGGTACTTTCAACTTCCGTGAAGTTTCAATTTACTGGGAATTATTGTTATACAATGAATTTCCTTGAAATCTAGTTGGTTTTCTGAATTATTTAATTGAAGTAAACAGTCAACTCAACTTCGTAGCAAACTCAATTTTAGCCTGAAATCTATCAAACTTGGAATCAAATTGGTGTTAGACACGTTTTTTTACAAATTGTTTATTTACAACAATATTTTACTCACGGCATCGCACATGTACACTCAGGAATAAAGCAGCTTTCTATCGGTGAACAAATTTTTAGCAATCAGACCAGTACTTCCAGAGATTACGTCCTACAAACAAAAAATAAACAATACTATATTCATCATTATCATCATCATTTCAGGCGAAACACGTCCACTGTTGGACATACGTCTTCCCCAAGTGTCACCACAATGAACGGTCCTATGCGTCTCACGTCCATTGGGCAACCACTAACCAACAATTATATTCATTCTATATTATATACTCAACCTTAGTAGTGTAGATTAACGTACAAATAAAACTTAGAAAGAGACGATACATGGTAGACATTAGTACAAAGGTACTAATAGGTAAAGAAGGAGAAGGGTCCCAGGGTACCTACCCATACCTAACTAACTAAGTTTTTAAGTCCATAATCTCAATTCAAAAACCGAACAATCACTTATATTAGTTCACTAGCTTCTAACAGCAGACTCACCCGCATCACTATGTCACTCAGCATTCTATTGGTGAAAGAATTTTGAAAACTGGTCCAGTATTTTTTGAGTTTGTTTATTACGAATCAAAATAAGTACTAATATTTTCTATTTATAATTTTTTTTCTTACTAGAGTTGAATAGATAAAGATTTCTTCAAAATCGTAAGACAACACTGGCTTGCCATATCAAATCATTAATCCAACCTTTAATTTTACATCCAAAATTAAACCACAAAATCCGGGTCAGGATTCCATTAAAATATGAGATTCCCTTGATACTTAAGTTTATCTTGACCTTAAAACACAAACAAAAATCCTTTTTCCCTTATTCGAAGCTCGCTCTCACACTTAAAAGACCGAGCGTCAAATGTCAAAGTACCAACATAATGCCGTGAAAAAAAAAATGTTATTCTATTCTAGTTGCAACGTCAAAATCAACGTTTTGAGGTTACCCCCATTGTGTACACTTACGTTCACAAGTGGTTTGAGGGCCGCTAAAACATTTCAACTGCTGTCACCGGCAGTTTGTTGCCAGTGCTATTAATTGTCAGTGCAATGACTGTCTATTGTTTTGCATGAGAAATTTTATGCGTTCCATTTTGAAAATAAAAGGAAAATGGTGGATTGTGTTGTGCAACTGTCATTGTAGTATCAGTGTCAGGAAAAGTTTTTTATTTGTATTTACAGTGTTAACTTTTGGAAGGTTGATTGTATTCCTTGTCTATAATAATAGTAATATTATAAAGCTGAGGAGTTTGTTTGATGTAGCGCGCATTATTAATCAAGAAAAGCTTATGCGAGCAATAACCAAAGATGTGTTTTGAAAAGTGAAGTTTGTTGAGCGTATGCATGAGATTCCTCAAAATTTTTTAGCTTGTATTTAGGAGTATTTTCGAGAAAAAGACGTCAATTACGTTAAGTGTTTGGGTTGTTGACTCATTAAATAATTTGTATTAAAAAGTCCAAAATTGCAAATTGAAAAGATTTTTCAAATTAGATCAAAAAGTTTAAAACCTTTCAAATCTGATGGATGGGGAAACTGTCAAGTAACAGAAAAAGGAGGCATAAACTAAATATCGCTGCCTCACAAAAAAATCATAAATTTATGGGCTTGTAATATCGCCTAGTTGTCCGCACAAATACATGGTCACGGGGACATCCGGACGACTAAGAGGTAGTTTTGCTCCCGCACCCAGCTATGAGATAGTGTCTTATGCCCGCTATGACCTGCCGTGTCACTGTGTTGTAGTGTAGGTGGTGTCCAACATTATTATCTTTTTAAAATATTTTTGAGAAAAATTATAATATGTGAACCGTACTGGTTCAATACTCAGAAGTAAGGACTTGGAATATATAAAACACTCGTTTATAGACTTTGAAGACCACTTTTATTACAAAAGTTACGAACAGTTACAATATAGTATCAAAATTCAAGTCTGGCACTGATGTCCCGACGCCACACATCCAAAGATTCCCGCGCACATATCTTTGCACACTTCCCGCCATTTTACTTGCTTGTGATTGGTCGAGAACTGTTAAAGCCTCGACCAATCACATGAAGTCAATACAACTACATTTAATTTGAAAAGTTCATAGATACAATTATAAATAATCAATAAAAAATATATAATTATAGGTACAATTTATAACAAATATGATGTAAAAATGATTGGAATCGATTCATTTACTGATTCAGAACAAATTATATTCAGGTTTTACATATACTAAATATAATGTTGTATACTTCTATAGCAACTCTAATCCTAAACTGAGTAGATACTATGTATTATGTTAGGCCCATCAAGTCCGCCTTCAGAGTGGATATTATGAACACAAAGGTTGCGGCTACTGGGAGCTTAAACTAACTATGAGGGATCAAAGCGACACCTGCATTATACGTGAGGCTTATATACTTAAGGGAGTACAATCTAGACTTACAGGTTACCTAGTTGGATAGTAATTTAGTAGTAAATTTGCTGTAGCTTGTTGGTCTAGGGGGCAAAATGGCTAGACTTGAAAGTGGGATTCAAGGCCCACGGGAATTTCTGAAACAGGAACCTGTGAGAACCCAAAGGGCTGCTGAAGGAAACCGGTGAACGTAAAGGACAACTAAAGAACATAAGTGCGATTTTAGTTAGTAAAAATTTGACCCCCATTTCCGCTCCACCCTAAAGCAGGAGAAGTCTTGAATGATCCCACCTCGAAAATAGTTTTCCTTTTTACAAGTTTTTATTTAGTTTCACCTGTACCGATGTTTGTCTGTCATCAAATCTTGCAAATTAAATTTGACCCACTTCCCGGTTACCGATTGGGCTGAAATTTTGCTTGTGTAAATCAGATGACAATGCAAAATCATTAGGACGTGGAGTTGATCTAATGATACAACTGGAGGATGGCTATAGGAACTTGGTAGTTAAACGACACAACCCCATCGAGTTTGGGTTCGTATGATTCGTCTTGACGAGCTTTCAAATTCAGACTTAAAACACCACGAGCTGTTCTACAGTGGTTCATTTCTATATTGCCTATACTATGTCCTATAGCTGGGCAAGACCTTCCCTCTTCTCCTACCAAACTTCTCTATATAGGGCGATTTCTGGCCGAGTTTGACCCCAAATATGATCAGGGCCTCAAGTCTGCTATTACAATAGTGTCAGAATGGTCTATCATTTATGTCATAATGGCGTCATTATGACTTTCCAATGGTCAACCACTGACTCTCCATTGAAAGATGTGGCATAGAATAGTAATCTCGCACATATTGACAAACTAGCTTTTGCCCGCGGCTTCGCCCGCGTGGCATTAGGTACTTAAGGAATCTGGATAAAAGGTAGCCTATGTTCTTTTCCATGTCAAAGGCTATATGCATGCCAAATTTCATCCAAATCTGTTAAGCCGTTTTTGCGTGATTAAGTAATAAACATCCAAACATCCACACTTTCACATTTATAATATTAGTTAGAATAAATATTTGACGTATGCGGTAATCTGCTAAAACTTTGACAGTTTATTTGATCAGTTTATTAGAACGTTATTGTGCAGTTATTGGTTTTAATATTACGCTCGATATTATTATTCTAACACAACTCTATTACGATACCACTGACCGATCAATGATCGATCATTATGAATTAGCAGAGTACGAACTTTTAGCAAAATGAAAGTGTAATCGTGTTGGAATGATGAATTTATAAAAATAGCAGACTTGGGCCCCTGGTCGTCTCGACCGTGCGGCGTAAAATTTTTAAAAATTGTTGTTTATGATTTTCTTAATTTTTATAGGCTTGAGAGGTTGCCAGTGTTTAACAAATTAATAATCCTATATACGCATAATACGCGTTATGGAAGGGGAATACAAACGTAGGTAACATTAGTGTTTTATCATGATTTCCAGTCCATTTCAGTGAAATTGTATCGGATATTGTCGTAATCACGGCGATTAGCAAGCTAATTGAGGTTTGCGACTAAATTATTGTAATAATAGAGGGTGTTATCCGTGTTGGAACAACAATGAGAGGCATAATGTTTAGCATAAAGCGCGCATTGATTTTACTTTTTAATCCTTAGGGTTCTTTACTTCAGGAGGTAAAAACGGAACCCTTATTATATAGGATCACTTTGTTGTCCGTTTGCAAGTCCTTTTTTTACAGACTGTGTGGATATATGTTAAAATTAATATAGAATACACAAGTTAGTTACCCCTTGGAGCAGTGAAAAAAAAACTTTTAAGTCAGTGCAATGTAAAGATAAGGTCAATTTGAAACCGTGTACTAGCTTCTGACGTTTTATAAGTGCCCTCGTAGGTATAATAATAATATGTGAAATAAAAAAATGATGATTTTTTTTGCCGTTTTTGCTCCGTTTGGTGCATTTATTGACAATCATTAGGAAATCAATACCTATAAGTTACCTCCCGCTGTCCTAAAATCCTGAAATTTGACAAGGAACGAGTTCCTATGGCATAAGTATAGGAAAAAGTTTGAAAGCGTAAAGTAATTGTATTACATTTTTGCGTTTCGGAAAATTCGAGAATCAAACTTTATTTTCTTTAAAATTTATTACCTATTAGTTTTTTTTTCACGACTTCGCTCTAGTGGCCTTTGCCGCAGGAGCAGGGGGCCAATTTCTCTGCACTAAGAAGGACCATAGGATATACAGGCCTATTTTAATTGGGGAGTCTATAGGAATGATAGTTTTACTATTTTTATATGTGAATCAAATTAAAACATTTATTTCAAATAAACCAAATGGTTTATTTGAAATGGTGGTACTTTTAAATTGTCTACCTGTCAGAAGAGTGAACCTAGTATATTTCAAATCGTAGATCACCATGGAAAGGAAAATGCAAGAAAATCTATGGACACTCTTTAAAATCATCTTATGAGTAACAAGAATCCTAATTACATAATATCTTTTTTTGCCTCTGTTATGTGAGCACAATGTAAATAAATAATGAGAAAAAGTCAGCAAAAATAGAAATAACTTAAGCGATACAGTACTGTATCGCTTAAGTTAAATACCACGTATGTAAATGTAAATTTTTTGACCAAATGCTATCATTCGATAGGAAATCAAACAACACAACCTTTGAAAAATAGGACACGAAAATTAGAAACAATGGTGAAGCGTTATTTCACATCGAAAACAATGCGTATGTCAGTGTTTCACAGAATAACTATCTAATATCAAAAGTACATAACTTATGAGTTTTTTTTGTAAAAACCGAGTTACTGAACAACTTTTTTTGATCTTGAAATGTCTTATGTGGTGTTAGAACTTAAGCGGCAGACTGATCATCTCTTAATTGCCATGCACTGGCAATTAAGAGATTTGGATCAGTCTTAACTGACGACGCCTCTTCACGAGCTGATGATGATCGATGATGATCATTTTACTCAAGCCTCACTCAGCTCAACCATTTTGTACGGAACTGAGTAATCCAACACACGCGCCGCCAACAGCAAAGAATAACTTCGTTTTTTTCTTTTTTGAAATGGACCGAGTGACTCAGAAATATGTCAAAATAAGTACGGCAGTAAGAAGGTAAGCTTCACGAAATACTTAAAAAAATTTTAAGCTAAACTTTCGAGTTTCGTTTCTCAGTTCGTTGAGTGATATCACAACGGAACTTAGCAGATCGAGTGATCGTTGAGAATTCACTGGAAAAAGAAAACTGCGGAAAAATTCGCGTATCGTTCTTACATACTTTTGTCATAGACTTCATAAATAAATCGGAACGAATGAATTTTAATAAGTACTTAGCGGAGAACGTTTTTAGATTCTTACATTTTTTACTGTTGATAGGCTCGCGTTTGACCACTATCTCACCTAATGGAAATTAACGACGTGGTCAAAGATAAAACGGGCTTGTCTAGAAGTAACCAACGCACGTAGACTGACTTTTCCGTTCACGGCAACCGTTAATTACATTTATATATATATATACCTAAAGTAGTGCTTGACTTTGATGACATTATCGTACAAATTATGTGGTAATGACATTACCACATAATTTATGACGTAACTACTCCGCAGGTGCATGCAGACCAAAACAAGGTAGGAAAGCATACGAGATGACGATGACGAGACGAGAAATAAATACCTATATCTGTGTCTTTCGCCAAGACGCCGTTTTTTGTGTGTAGCCTTTGACGTCAAAGACCAAGTCAGACTTTTCTTCTATAACAGCAATTTTGAAGATTTATAACCTCGTTGTGAATATTTTTTTTAATATATTTGTTGCACAGTGCTAAAAAGTATTTAGTTTAGCAAATAAAATAAATCGCAAGCATATTTCCTATTTGGCAAGTTTTTTGTTCTACCCTGTAAGATGGATAATGAATAGGTTGAAGGAGGTTTCACAATAATTTTGTGGGTGTTAGGCTTAATTTAACTTTATTGAACCATAGTTACGTAGGCATTATTCCTAGTAATTGTAAATGTCTAAAATATGGGTGCTTCAACCTTAATTACGTCCTAATATTAGCCCTACAATAGATTGTGTAGGTGTGCCTTAAACCTTCCTTTTAGAAAATAAAACAAACAAAATAATCTTATACAAGTACACCTAAACTCTGATAAAGGTCAGCGATACAAATCAATCAGGAAATTAAAATATTTATCTTTGTAGACTTGGAAAATGTTTCAAAGAAAGTATAAGCTATTAATTCTTCATCCATGACAACAGTAAAATAACCTTTTATTGTACATACTTTCATAATTTAAATTTGTAATAATTTGCAATCATTTGTCGCGACGAAAATAATTTGTGACGTTGATAATAATTTGTCATGACGATACCTAATTTGTGCTAATTTGTTACGACGATATTACTTTTGTGATAATTTGTCACAATGATAATTTTCGATAGTTTTATAATCTTATTATGACAATTTGCGATTATTTTTGTTCTAAAAAGTAAGCATTAACTTCATAAGTGGAAACTTTAAAAATAATTACTGGTTTTAGTCAATAAGAGTCTGACTGGCCCTCTCGCTCAGTTCTAGAGTGGGTAGACATTTGGCGATTTGCCACCTCGAAAAAAAAAAACTTCTCATACAATACATGTTAATTTGCTTTCTAGTGATACAATATCATACAAAATTTTATTTCTCGTCCTTACATCTTGACGTTTTTCATTACGTCTAACTGACGTATATACCTCAAGAGACATGTTATCCAATTTAACAAATAAATAAAGAATCATACCACACTAAACAATTTATATTACAAGGGCGAAACTTTTATTTTATATATCATCATCATCATTTCAGTTGCAAGACGTCCACTGTTGACCATAGGCCTCCCTCAAGGATAAAATGTACAAAGATCGGCACGGATCTAGAGTGCTGACTTGAGCTTGAAATCGCGCAGACTTGACTTGAATGAGAAGTAAAGTATTGGGTCTCTTTAGTGGTATGAAGTGAGACGCGGGAGCTGGGAGTACATCTTTGTAGTTACAGTGATTGGCTCGACGATGTGTACGATGCGCAAATTGATCCTGACTCTTTCGACGAGCGCTCAAGATTCGTGCCGGTATTTGTATGTTTGTCAAAAGGTAATCCAAGATACAGGCTATCATCGTGCCGAGTCCTGGTTCAGACCATAGTCCGTAGCAAGAGGGATTGGGATGCAATCGCAAGCTTCTAGGAAGCAGTCATGGTAGCGAAGGAGGTGGCCATCCTCACGCTCTGCTCTAAGGTAAGAGAAGTTATTGGATGATATTGTACCTAAAAAAAGAGGAAGAAGTCATTGAATTATTTTTCACCTCAAAAAAACTGGGCAAGTGCGAGTCGGACTCTTGCTCTGCGGGTTCCGTATAAAACTTACCTATGTAAATAGTTCAATTCCGCAATGAAGTCTGAGAAGATTTTGCTGAATGGCGAAAAAAAAATCGCGACTTAATAATAAAACTGTTTTTCAGATTTATTCCTATACTTGTGATTTAAGACCTTGCTTTATGCCTTTCAGGATTCTGGGTCAACGGAAAGTACCCTATGAATTTTGATTTCCTCGAGAGTATTGAAATATTCGTTTTTTGCCTCATTAACCGAAGCACCTGTTTTAGGGTTCCGTAGTCAACTAGGAACCCTTATACTTTCGCCATGTCTGTCTGTCTGTCCGTCTGTCTGTCCGTCCTCGCTTAATCTCTGTGACTGTTAGCACTAGAAAGCTGAAATTTGGTACCAATATGTATATCAATCACGCCAAGAGCGCGTCGGGCCACGCTCAGTGTAGGGTTCCGTAGTTTCCCATCCGTCACAATAAGTGTACCCACTTATGAGTTTAAAAAAATGCTTGCATATACGATTATACTACAAACTTAGTTCAGAAATTATTTTGTAGAACCCTTTTGTCTTTTTGTACAAAAACTGTTCTTTCCACCAAGTTCAAAATAATCTTCCTAGAAAGTCCTTATAAAGTTCTACTTTATAGATTTTTTTCATATTTTCTAAACTTATGGTTCAAAAGTTAACACATTGTTTTTTACTTTTGGCGCGATTATTTCAGAAATTATTGACATTTTCAAAAAATGATTTGAGTAAACCCCTATTCATTTTTAAATACCTATCCAACAATTATCACACGTTAGGGTTAAAATTAAAAAAAGAAATCACATCTCACTTTACATATAGGGGGGCTACCTAAATAAAATATTTTTTTCCAATTTTTATTTTACCACTTTGTCGGTTGATTGATATACATATTGGTACCAAATTTCAGCTTTCTAGTGCTAACGGTCGCAGAGATTAAGCGAAGACGGACAGACAGACGGACAGACAGACATGGCGAAACTATAAGGGTTCCTAGTTGACTACGGAACCCTAAAAAGAAAACAGTTTGTGTCGTTGTTTGTACACAATTAAAGATGTTCTTTTCCTTTGAAGGTCAGAGTGATTTGTCGTCA
The DNA here is from genome assembly GCA_929112965.1 of Mythimna albipuncta. NCBI lineage: Eukaryota > Metazoa > Arthropoda > Insecta > Lepidoptera > Noctuidae > Mythimna > Mythimna albipuncta. Next base: position 20,678,164 of record OV815969.1, read on the forward strand.
AAGGCTCGTCTGGAGGGCGTGCTTGTCCTTGTTTTAAATATCATTGCTTGCTTTTTTCATGCCGGGATTGTTGTCAATGGTACTAGAAGGCTGCCCGATTTTTTTTGTAAAAAAGTTTCTTTAATAATGTTGTAACAATATCTATGACATCATAAAGAAACTATAATTCAAGATCCTCTGCTCCAAGTGATTAGAATTTAACATTCCGAAATCAATTATAGGGCACTTGCCCGGGCCTAACGTAATACCCGTCTGGTCGGAGGATTCACTTATTTCAACGGTGGTTTGCTGGATTTTTCACCAACAGGCAAAGACCTCAAAAATAACAACTAGCGTATTTATTTAAAATTATGCATTTTTCATTTTTATTGTATGTCTACAAGATGACTTCATTCCTACATGCATTTTTCCAACTAGGTTTGCGTTTAGAGTAATGCGTGTCTAAACAGTGTGCGTGCGTTTTCCCTCGTCATTTACAATTCCTGAAATGGACCCTCTATTTCCTTTTTAGGGTTCCCTACCTCAGTCGGCATAAACGGAACCTTTATAGGTCAATTTTTCGTCAAGACTCTATTTGGGTAACAGACTATAGTAACAGACTACACAGAAAACGTTTACGTTATCATTTTTTTAACCTTATAGCACTGATCTTGTCTTTTTAATAGCATTATTAGCCTTTTAAAATATCCATTGCGTTCAAAATTACAAAGTCAGTCACAATTAGTACACTTTTGTTAAATAAGAATTTGAGTCTTATTTTCCATCAATAGATCTCAAATTGCATTTAACGAGGTCTACACGCGCACGGCAAGCGCACGCCCCGCGGCCGCGTCGCACCCTCCCTGCGTACGCCTTGCGCCCGCGCTATGCCTAAATGCCTAGTGAACGAAGTAGTCCAGTCACTAGTAGTATAAGTGGTCGCGAAGCGTGTGTGAGGTGGATGCAGCGAGTATGCGGGTTTAAGGCGGGCACAACGCGTGCGCGGGTGCTGTGCGTGATCGGCGCGTGTCATCTGAATACGCCCTAAGGCTTTTTAGTTGGCGTTGTTATTTAGTTTAAGGCCATTTCATTTTCCTGTTGCTAAGTTACGAAATGAGAAGTTTTACCACATGGCTAATAAAGACATGTGTAGCTTGACTTGATTTCTCTTATCCTTTATAAGGACCAAGTGACTATAATAATGTATCAACTGTAGAACTTGGCACCGCTCGCGGAACACTTGCAAATTACTTCACACTATTAATAAACTTTTAGACTGGTACAAAAGGAGCCTTAAAATATTTAGCGTTAATAACGCTTTCAGGGAAATTTATGCCGGCATTACACTGCAGCGTCTGTTACTAAATTCGTTTCAAGGACATGAACGTATGCTAGATTTTTAGTAGTATGTTCTCCTTGTTGGTGCTTGAAAAGTTTTATCGTTTATTGATTTTTTTTTTAATTTATTCTATTAACAGTAACATTTTGTTTTGAATTCTTTTTCCATCCACAATAAACTTTATTATTATTGTACACCAAAATAATAACAATTTTATATTAGGTATAGTAGTAAAGTACAAACACTTTTTTTTTAATGTTCCCACTGCTGGAACTCAGGCCTCCTCTCTCTCCTCGTGGTTGGTGGTGGTTGGTGAATGTCACATGTTTAAGAATCGCTGGTTCCTCACTTTTGGTTTTTTCCTCACAATGTTATCTGTGTATGTGTGTATCTGACCTGGCTGGGTTTGAACCCGCGACCTACAACTCGTAAGTCGGGGCCGTTATCATTCGACCACCACTCTCTCAAAAATGTTATAGAAACTTAAATTTATTGGTACAATCATAGCTGTCTTATCGCTAAATGCGATATCTATCACATAACCATAAAATGGACTATAAGAACAACTGAAAAGGGGTAGTCTGCAAGTGCGTTTTATTTGTCAAAAAACAGGTACATACTTTACAATAGGTGTTAAAATAATATTAGTGCTCTGCATTATACTTCTATACCTACTTCCTCCTCCTTGCGTCGTATTCCTCAATGCTGAAAGTTTTTTTTTTTTTTTTTTTCGATGGGAAAAATCATCTTATGACAACTCCCGCTCTTGGGCAGAGCGGGAGATAGTGTCAGACTCTTACTGACTAAAAAACCCATCCCGTTCCTTCAAGCCTTCATACCGGGGCTCGAGCGCCCTTTCGGATAACCCTGGCCCCAGTAGGCTTCGACCCGGCTGGGCCCCTGCTGTTGCTGACAACTCTTTGAGGCGCGCGGGAACAGCGCGCGCCGTCGACGACTTGGACTTGGTCCGGACGGTTACCGGACGGCCGGACAGCGAGCTACCCATTGCTCGCTGTCCGCAAGCCCGCGCCTACGGTGGCTGAAAATCGGGATCGGAATCCCGGCGGCGGCGGCGAGAGCGCCGTTGCCTGATGCGGTCGGCCTCCTCCTTTGCGAGCATTACTGCTTCGCAGAAGTCGGCGACCGCCTGCCACTCCTCCTCGCTCCGGACCATGGCCTCAACCAAGGCCCGGCGCGAGAGGTCTCCGCCGCCGATCACCCCCACGAGGGCACGGCGATGCTCCGCCCAAGCAGGGCACACAGCGATTGTGTGCTCCACCGTGTCCTCCGGGCGTTCCGCACAGTGGCGACACCCGGGCGTCACTTCCGCTTTGATTCGGAACAGGAACCTCCCGAACTTGCCATTTCCGGTGAGGACCTGTGTCATGCGGAAGGTAAGGACGCCGTGAGGTCTTTCCAGCCACGCCTCAAAGAGGGGACTTATCGCCATAATTGTGGCGTGCCCATGACGGGGTTGCGATAGTCGCTGACGCCATTCCACCATGAGATCCCGCCGGAGCTCTGTCCGCCATGCCGCGACCTGTCGCGGCAGAGGACTTTCACCCCGGCGTTGCATCTCCACGCGCATGTCGTGCATGTGTGCAAGGACTGTTGCCTCCAGATCCCACGGTGGTAGGCCAGCCAGAAGGCTCGCCGCTTCGCGGGAAATCGTGCGGTATCCCCGCACCATCCGAATTGCCATGACCCTCTGGCAGGCGTTCAGTATGGCCGCCGGTTGCTTTTTCAGCGACGGCGCCCACACCGGCGCCCCGTAGAGGGCCATGGACCGAACGATCCCCGCGTAGAGCCTCCGGCAGGAGGCGTCTGGACCCCCAAGGTTGGGCAGGAGCCGCTTGAGCGCAGCCCCAGTCCGGTTGAGTTTGGGAGCCAGACGTCGGAAATGCTCCACGAAATTCCACCGGCTGTCGAGGACGAGTCCCAGGTACTTCATCGTCGACCCGACACCGATGTGAACTCCTCCTACCGTTAGTTGGGAACTCAACGGCGGCGCGTTCCGAGACCGGCGACCGTGGAAACACATGGCCTCGGATTTGTGAAGCGCCACCTCGAGTCCCAACTCCTGGATCCTACCAACGACTATTGCAACCCCGCGTGTCGCTAAAGCGACCGCCGCCCGGTATGACTCTCCCTGCGCTAGAACCAGCGTGTCGTCTGCGTAGCAGACCACGCTGACCTCGTCAGGGAGGTCGCCCCGCAGCACGTAATCGTAACCAATGTTCCACAAGGGTGGCCCTAGTACCGACCCCTGCGGAACACCGCACGACATCTCCCGACGTTTCCAGTCTCCCTGGTGACCGGGGTAGACAATATACCTGTCCGACAGGTAGGCCTCGACTACTCGACAGAGGTATTCGGGCACCCGGTGGTACCGGAGTGCCCTCCGGATCGTACTCCAGGGCAGGGAATTGAAAGCGTTGGCAATGTCCAAGGACACTGCCACGACACACCTACTCTGGGACACCGCATCCCCCGTCGTGAGGGCTCGCACGCGCATGATGGCGTCCACCGTCGAGCGCATCCTGCGAAAGCCGAACTGTCCGTCCGAAAGGTCCGGCCCAACCCGTGAAAGGCGCACGACGAGGCGGCTTGCAATCACTCTTTCAAAGAGCTTGCCCACCTCGTCGAGCAGCACAATGGGCCGGTACGCGGACGGAGAGTCCGCAGGGTGCCCTGGCTTCGCGATGAGGACCAGTTTCCCCGTCTTCCAGCGAAGTGGGAACTGGCCCCTCTCCAAGCATGCGCTGAAGAGCCCTCTCAGTCGAGGCCCGAGAGCCTCCATGGCCAGGACCCAGGCTTTCCCAGGCAAGCCATCGGGTCCTGGGGCGGCGTTCTTGGCACTCTCAATGCTGAGGGTCATGACCCCCCTGTTTCATCAGTTTATCCCTTATGATATTCCTCCATCTGTTCCTGTCTCTGGCGGTATGAAAGGTATTGTACATCGTGGAGTCAAGGGCGGTGCGGATTTGGTCGGACCAACGTATTGGGCTGCACCCGCGAGGCCTTTTCCCGTCCACTTTACAGGTCACAATAAGCCTTTCGAGGTTTCCACCGTCTTTCCTTGCAATGTGACCGAATTAATGCAGAACCTTGCGAAGACAATCGGACGACAGCCGTGTGGAGATTTTGAGTTCTTGCAAAATGGATACGTTGGTCCGAAATGCTGTCCAAGGAACACGGAACATCCTTCTCCAACACCACATCTCAAAGGCGTCAATGCGTTTGCGGTCTGCAGCCTTTAACGACCAAGTGTCAGCGCCATACGAAAAGATCGAAAAGACTAGTGTCCGTACCAGTTTGGTTTTGGTCTTTACAGATATGTTGCGATTCCTCCAGACTTTATTAAGTTGAGTCATGGCGCATTATACTTGTAAGCATACAAATGAAATTTACATAGGTTTTTTAAATGTTGATTGGTTTAATTAAAATGTCAGCCAATAAAATAAATACAGTTAATGATGTTAAAAAATGAATTAAGATACATCAAAATGAACGAGCAAGCCAAATTTTTCAGCATGTGACATTTTTAACTTTGCCTTACACTAAAGATTTGTTGTGTATCGTGGGTGCGTTTACATACATTAAAACTTAGGTACACAAAACATCTAGAAATGAAATTATCTGTAGGCCACACGAGCTCAAGTTATCAACGGCGCGCACTGTTCCCGCGCGCCTCAAGGATTTGTCAGCAATAGCAGGGGCCCAGCCGGGTCAAAGCCTGCTGGGGCCAGGGTTATCCGAAAGGGAACTCGAGCCCCGGTATGAAGGCTAGAAGGAACGGGGTAGGCTTTTAGTCAGTAAGAGTCTGACATTATCTCCCGCTCCGCCGAAGAGTGGGGTTTGTCATTGGATGATTTTTCCCACCAAAAAAAAAAACACTAATATTTATTCCGTCCGTGAATCAAACCCGCGACACGCAGCACAGCAATCAATTGCTCGACAACTGCGCCAACGCTGCCATCTATTTTTAAATTTTAGTTACTATTTTTCTCAGCTCTGCACCAATTAGCAGCAAAAAATTGTATTCAAAGTGTTTCTATTTCATAAATACTCCACGATAATTGAAATCGTGTCATAATTGACGCTCGTTGTCCACAAAAGCTTCAGACACTTAAGTTATAAATTTAAACTCTGGGCTTTGTTCACAATTTTCAGTTAGGTACCAAAATAATTATCGACAATTATCGCCAAAATGTTGGTCATCTGTGTAAATACGGTAATCACGGGCCTTTAGTATTCAAATCCGTGTATATAAAAAAAAAACATGTTGTTGACGATTTGGTCACAGTCTATACGGACACATCTTATTTATAACGCTTTTTTCCCTATATATTATATTTTAAAAATTAGCAGTGTGTATCCAAATCGTCAGTGAAAAAAGTATTGAAATAAAAATGTGTCAATTCGGACACTGTATCTGAACATATTGTGTCCAAATTATCTGCAACTCAAAATTTGGTTTAATCACACTGATGTGAAATCCGTTTCAATCAAACACTTACGAAATTAAAAGCATCATCGATACAACGTAATCTACTGATTTTTGTCAATACCACAAGCTGTTGCTAGCGGTTTCACTTGTTTCATTTCAGCCGAAGGACGTCCACTGTTGGACATAAGCCTCCCCCAAGTGTCGCCATAAGGACCGCTCCTGTGCGCCTCGCACTCACCGGATTCCCGCGACTCTCACCAGGTTTCCGGTCCACCTTGTAGGAGGCCTACTAACGCTGCGTCCTTCAAACGCTTTGTACATATGGGTGGAATGTCCACCATGTGCCGATGGCGCAACGCCATACATCCAGTGCCATCCATCCTCCTAAGACCGGAAAAATCATACGATGATTTCACAATTACAAAAAAAAATGTTTTGAGCCTAAGGGCACCTTTAGCCACCTTTACAGCATCTACTTTCTTCGTGATAATTATCGTTCCTATAACAGCATGTAGCTGGGATCCTAACGGCTGATTTTATCATCAACACGGATATTATACTGAATGGGCCCGTCCGGGTTAAGTGGCTAATTATGACCGTCATTAACGCTCTGTTTATGCGATCGCCACTGCGAATAATGATCGAGCGTTGATCATTGTGGATGCGACCCTTTCTGTTCATGACGTATCTATGTATTATTACTAGCGGAGATATTCTGGGTTAGTTTTCGTTACAACTCCACTAGCCTTTGCCTGCGGCTTCGCCCGCGCACATGAAATATAGACTATGTCACTTAGGAATAAAGCAGCTTTCTATAGGTGAAATAAAAATTAGCAATCGGACCAGTACTTTCAGACAAAAAAAAAAAACAAAAAACAAACTTTACCTCTATTATATTAGTGTAGAAGTGTAGATTACAAATGATTCCAAACTTTACCTCAGAAATGAATTGAGTGACGATAATACATTTTGGAGTAATAAATTAATATTTGTATCAAGCACAAGTTCTCTTTTATATTAACTTCCTACCAAACTTTGTATATCTCAATTACTTCACTAACTGTAACTTTCCACAATACACCCCCATATTATGTGGAAGCTTGAAAATGGCTTATCGTGATCTACCTTATCGCTATATTTTGCTAACTTTTATCCGTGGCTTCGCCCGTATACGTAAAATATAGCCTATGTCACTCAGGAATGAAGCTGATTTCTATCGGTAAAAAAAAAAATAGCAATCGGACCAGTACTTCCAGAGATTACTTCCTACAAATAAAAAAGCAAACTTTACCTCTATATAATATTAAGTGTAGATTGTTTTCCCGTTCCATTATCGAACCAGTACCCCTAGCCAAGTTGCTAATCTGCAATAGTTAACGCTTGTAGAAAGCTTCAAATGTACGGGAATGACGTCGTCTTAACACTCAGTCAAGTGGTTAGAACAAAAGAATTGGCGGCAAGGTCAACTCGAAGCGTTCGGCGCAAGCGAAACGGTTGTAACTTGGCTAGGGGGGCAGGACTACAAGACATTCATTTTGGGAACTTTTTCATTGTTTGTACAGCTTAGGAGTGGAATTCTCTGCTGAGGTCTGTTGGTGTAAAACGGACTAAAATGGTCAATATTACGCATAAGAAGTTAGTTGTAATGGTGGTTTAAACTTTCTTAGATCCAGTTTAAATAGGCAAACGTAGAATAATCTCAAAATGCGCTTTCAGCTATATTCTCTACGTCAAAAACAGAAACAGTTTCTGAATTGTGAGTTGAGTTCGTTTGCCCCCACCCCCTTCCTTTTAATGACACCTTGTAAATAAATATTATTTACACTTATACTTGAACTGAATATAAATAAAAATGTCTCAAAAAACCAGAACCCCTAGCCAAGTTGATAATTTACAATCGTTAACGCTAGTAGAAAACTTCAAATATACGGGAATGACGTCCTCTCAACGCTCAGCTACGTGGTCAAAACAGAATCAGGGGCGTGGCCAACTCGAGGCGTTCGACACAAGGGAAACGGTTGTAACTTGGCTAGGGGGCAGGTTTTTTACGCATGTTTGTTACTAATTTTTTTTCAAGTGTATTGGAATTACCAGTGTTCAATGAAAAATTTAAAACAACGGCCAAATAAAATCATCTCTTCAACCCAAGCATCCAATAAAAACGTATTAAAAAACATTAAGTTCAAATGTCACGTTGTAGCCCATTCATTTACCTTTTTGTCCTATATCCAATTATGTTCCAATATACATAATCTCAGCGCTTTTGGCCCGAGGATTATCCCAAGCCGTCGGCCATTTTACATAAGTCTTGAAAAGAAAATTGGGTGTTTCAAATTTTGTTACCGACTTCGGACCAGCCTATCTCAGCGTTGTTTTTTTGAGTAAAGTTTAATGAATTTTTATGAGCAACGCTAAAGTATCAAGCGTTGTAACATTTTTTTTTTCACTGCATCAAGTTTATGAGTTTGCAATTTATTTAGTTTTGCAGTCCGATTTTTTTTTTATTTCGACAAGTTTTTAATTAAATTTGAAAGTGTTAATCTTAAAGTTTGTTGCAAGGAATCTGTTGAAAAGATAAAAGTAGTTGTTTGAAAATAAAGGCATATTCTCAGAAAAGAACAACCGTTGAACAAAAATAAAGTACTTTAGGATCCTTTTGGAAATGTATTTTCATTAATTTTTAGGGTTCCATACCTCCAAAAGAAAAACAGAATCCCTATAGGATCACTTTGTTGTTCGTCCATCCATCCGTATGTCTGTCAAGAGCCTCAAGAAGGCGTGGAGGTATCGAGTTGAAACTAAAACCATATACTCAAGTCTGCAGTCCCTTCAAGCTGTGAAAAAATCAAACTTCTAAGTTAACGAATAAAAAAGATACGGCAGTTTATGTCGCAAAAAAAAAGGTATATTTTGATATTCTCAAAGATCGAAATTCATAGAGTACTTCCCGTTTACCCAGAATCCTGAAATTTAACCTAAAGCAAGGTCTTATAGCATGGGTATAGGAATAAATCTGAAAACAGTATATTAGTTGCTACTTACGTCACCGAAAAAAAAACTTTTTTGCAATTCGGATAAATCTTCGAGACTCCATTCTGAAATTGTAGTTTGCACGGAACCCTCAGTACGCGAGTCCGACTCGAATTTGCCCAGTATTTTTTTTTTTCATTTATATGTAAGGAGGTTCAAAATAGCAGATTTTCGGAGGCCTTTATTGCATTAGGTTAACATAAATTTATATTTTAATTTCAATAAAAACCTAGATTACAACCACAAGTTGTTCTGTGTTTCCAAAATATCTTGAGAAAGATGTGTAATGACATATAGCTAGAACTGCATTAGACGGACGCACACGTGTAACACGCCGATTTGTTCATAGTACGACGTCGCTTGGTGTCGCGTGGCGTGGATCAAGCGTAGTTCTCTCATCTAGTTTCCATATAAAATGTATGTATACCGACGCGCCCAGATCGGCGTGTGTGGCACACGTGAGCGCAGTGTAGTTCTTGCCTTTATTATCACGTAAGAGTGGTTGTGTGTAGGGCTTTCAATACCGGTATTACGGGATCCCGCAATACCGTGATCACGGATATATTTTGGTCTTTTTTCAATCACGGTATTGACGAGCCAATACCGTGATTACGGTATTACAATCTTTAATATACATTATTATGTTTTGTTGTAATAAGTAGCAAGAAGTTGTATTATATAATATAAATTACGATGTAATATTATTCTCACACTTGTATTAAGCGCCAACTCTTCGCGATACATCGAACCATAAATTAAAATGATCTGAATAACGCGTAATGTGATAGGCCCTATACGACGTTATTGTTTTGTTAGTCAGTATTGCAAAGGTGCCCGGGTAACATGTGCATGTAAACTTGGTCATTGTGTATTTTTGATAAGTTTGTAATCTTAACGAGCAACATGGTACATAATATTAATACTTGTATTTTATGGGGTTTGTCTCAATTCTCAACGGATCACGCGACCGCATTTTTTTTTTTTTTGTAAAAACTAATTACGAATTCACAAAAAATTGAAGCATCTAAAATTGTGTCATTATCCAATTTGTTTAATATAATTTTTCCTTTAACGAATCACGTTATCCGTTAGATCTACAATTAGACAGTAAAAATTGAATATTTGAGCGGTTTTGATGTAAGCCACATCGAAACCCTCTATCCTCTTTTCTAACTTCAAATATTATTAATTTTGCCTAATTAGTACTTATTAACTATTTTCGTGTTCAAAGAAACAATTCAAAATTCTACATTTAATCGGTAGTTTGGTACAACAAGTACATGTAAAATATTCTCATAATAATAAGAAAAAACACGAGTCTTGACGCTTGCTGACCTCTAAGGGCAGTATAGGTACGCATCGAATGTATCAGCCAGTAAACTATAGGTACGGCAGCGCCATGCTTACTTGAACCTTAGAACTGCGTTTTAACCTTATTAGAAATGTCGTAAAAAATGTACAGCGTCAAGTAAGCCTAAACCTTACGCAGATCTATGGTTTTAATCTATCTTATTTGCTAATCGCCGGTAAACAATCAGTACGGTAGCGCCATGCTTACTAGAACCTTATTAGAACGGTTAAGAGAGAATAAACACTGATTCGAAAATAAAAATACGTATTTAAATGGTTTTATTAATTTCCTAATTAAAGTTTCTATGAGACGGGGTTACAGTCAAGCACTAGTTAAAAAAAAAACTTGAGTTCAATACCGTGATCACGTGATCACGGTATTGAATATTCTAATACCGGTATTGATACCGGTATTGAAAAAATCCGGTATTTGAAAGCCCTAGTTGTGTGTGAATAGTACCTATATTATTGAGTTTGATTGTATATTCGATTTATTTTTCTATTTTTTTTAAGCTTTTGCATAGCTTCTATCGCGGGCCTTGAGCGTGGAGACCGAATCCAGAAATTCCGTAACGAAAATAACCTAACGCTCCCCACTCATTTGTTTTCTTATCGGTCACCACGCTCAAAAAGTGTAACTTCGATTAATATCAAAGAAAAAAAATACTGCATAAATAAAATAAATAAATAATTATAATTGCATAAGTTGATAAAAATGCTATGCAATAGCTTTACCGCGGCAGTCCCCAAGTGCCACACGTCTTTTTTTTATGGAACACATGTGATATAGCAATAAATAATTAAATTGAATTGTATAGTAGCTCGGGTTGGGCGCTTTTAATATAGTCTATAAAAAGAATTGGCTGATCAACGAAACGCAGATTCGTTTCAATTTTTATCAAAATACACTGAAACCTATCTCATCTAAAAGTCTGCAAAACTCAACTGAAACCTTGCAGTTGTTAGATGAAGTTTCGTTGCGATAAGCACGTCTGTGTCGGCTTCAAGTGTGTTTATAAAGTGCAGTAACATCTGCTTGCGCGACAAGCGAAGCCTGTGACGTCACAAGGTGTATTGAGCGTGGATGTACTGAGATTTATCTGAGACCTAGATATATATACTATGTTAAATAGTATGTGAGATTGAGATAAGTCTCTTCTCTTTCTTCTCCTCTCAATATTAAAGTTTACTTACCGTAAGAGCTATATTTCACCGAGACACCATGGCGGCGCGACCAGTCGCCGCTACCAACAAAATGTATACAGCTCTATAGAGAGTTACTCACCTGGTGTCCGTTTGGTTGCGAAACCAATTTAGTGATGAATATAAAATAAATAAAGAGACATCAGAGAAAATAAGGCTTCTGTAAGAAAGAGTAAATGTTACTCTATAACGCGGATCCAGTGAGATTTAATGGATGTTAGAGATGTGTTGAAAGATGAAAGATATGTTAGTTTTTCCGCAATGTTTTCTTTTACGATTTTGAGAGCATTGTGTAGTCAGTATTGACCAATATATGTATTAGCATAAAAGTTACAGTTGCCATAATGAATCTTGAGCGGTTGCGCAGAAGTCAAATATTAGGTCCCTTTAGTGGTGCGAAGTGAGACGCGGGGGAGGGGAGTGCCAGTGATTAGCTCGCCGCGCCATCACGTCATAGACGTCACTCCTCATTCGTTCCCTGCGTTGCTGCACGTATCTAACAACGAAGACGATTGGCTCGCCAATGTATGGAATGCGCAAAGCGATCCCCACTCTGACCCCGAGCGCTCAAGATCCGTTGTGCCTACTGTACACCATCTGTGAAAATTTCAACTGTTTATCTAGGTATCTTAAGATTCAGTTTGGTGATAGACAGATGGGCAGCGGAGTGATAGGAATAGGGTTTTGTTTTCACCCTTCGGGTTTTTATCATCATTATATCAGCTAAAAGACGTCCAGTGTTGGACATAGGCCTCCCGCAAGCGTCACCATAACGACCGGTCCTGTGCGTCACGCATCCATCAGATTCCCGCAACCCTGACCAGGTCATCCGTCCACCTTGTTGAAGGCCTTAAAACGCTGCGTCTTCCGGTACGTGGTCGCCACTCCAGAACCTTTCGTCCCCATCGACCATCTGTCCTGCCCATTGCCACTTAAGTTTGGCCCTCGACCTTGACCCAAAGGGTCTACCTTTGGGTACGGAACCCTAAAAAGCTTATTAAGATGACGACCACCTCATCCCAAGGGTATCTCGAACCTATTAAATAAAGGTTTCTTCTTTGAAAAGCATATTGCTCGCACAAAGATTTTATTAAAGTGATATTGTAAGTGAAATGAATGCTTCATTGGTCTAATGGTCATAGGTCTTGGATTTGATTCCCTGGTCAGTCAAAGTTCTTTTTATTATTTACTAGCTTTCACCCGCTTTGCCCGCATATATAGCCTATGCCACTCAGGAATAAAGCAGCTTTGTATCGGTGAAAAATCTTAGCAATAGAATCAGTAATTTCAGAGATTACAAACAAAAAAAATAAAACTACCTCCTTATAAAATTAGTGTAGATGCTGATTTAACAATAGGGTAATTTCCAGGGTCAAAATAATTAAATTTTATTTAGTCCTTATTAGTGATTATAAAAAAATATTGGACACGTATTTTTTCTTTTTTCGATTAAACAAAAAATAACAAAGATATGGCCAATTAAAGTTACGTGTGCCGTCACCCAGTGCGAAAAATTTAGCTCGGCGTGACGTTACACGTAACTTTAATGGGCTATCTTTGTCATTTTTAGTTTAATTTACAAATAAAAAAAAATCGTGTCCCCTACTTTTGAATAACCTAAAAGACGGACTAATTACAATTTTTACGGCAACTAGCCTATTCATGTACTAGTATATAAACTAAAAGACAAGAAGAAAGAAAACAGAAAAAAGGGTACAAATAAGTACACATAAAACTGTTTTATCTATGAAAAAAATATCACAACAAACAACTAAAGATCATCATCAACAAATCAGCCATAAGTCGTCCACTGCTGGACATAGACCTCCCCCAAGTGTCGCCACAACAACCAGTTCTGCGTCTCGCATCCATCGCATTCCCGCGACTTTCAACTAGATCACTAAACATAATATTATATTATCATAATTACGAAATACATACACATAGGTCATACATTCCATTAGGTTTTCCATCAGAAATTTCCCTGGAAGTGCCCGGTTGATGAAATCTGTTGAAACCTCTAGGGAAATATGGGCGAGGTATTATTTAATGTCAAAACTTATTTTGTTCTCATACTCGTGTCACCCATCTCATTGTTCAGGGTCGTTCAAGGTCAACGATAACCACTTCCGGACGGATCAGAAAACATTCATCCGAGTACGGTTTTTAATTATGTGTTGCTAGACACTGAAATATTAATAAAAAAAATATTTTTAGTTTATGCGAAACCTAAATATAGTTTCTTAAGAATCAGTAACTGAATCGATTCCAATCATTACGGTTCCGTAGCCAATGGCAAAAAACGGAACCCTTATAGATTCGTCATGCTGTCTGTCTGTCCGTCCGTATGTCACAGCCACTTTTTTTTACACCTTGTCATATTTTTTACCAAAAATATTTTCGAGTTTTAGTGACACTAACAAACAGAAATTGAATTTTATATACATATTTAGATTTATATATAATTATATATACTATTTTTGAACATAATTTCGTGTAAATCCATTCACTATAAAAGGACAGACAAACAAACATTGAAATATTAAATAGTAGACAGAGATAATGCACAGCAGGAATGTTTAATACGTGACTTCAACTGAAAAGAGTTTCAGTATTTTACTCGTTGTTAAAACTTTGTATCTACCTATGAAATACTCGTTTTCTAGCATCAAAACTCTTAGGAAAATGTGCAACTTATATCTGAAAACGCTAGGAATCTCGGTGAAAATGTAGTAAAATGTTATTCACTAGAATATACGCTTAAAATAAATCTTTTCAGGGTGAAAAATCGTGTAATAAACTTTCTTGCTGTACAGTAGAGCGAGAAAGCGTGACCGATGTTTTTTAACTAAAATCACACCTGTGTCCCTCCAAAGGTGTGGAAAATCATCAATGACAACCCCCGCTCTTGGGCGGAGCGGGAGATAGTGTCAGACTCTTACTGACTAAGAACCCACCCTGTTCGTTCAAGCCTTCATACCGGGGCTCGAGTTGTATTTTGAAACTAACCCTGGCCCCAGTAGGCTTCGACCCATCTGGGCCCCTGTTGTTGCTGAAAACTCCTTGGGGCGCGCGGGAACAGTGCGCCCCGTCGACGACTTGGGCTCAGTCCGGACAGTTACCGGACGGTCGGACAGCGAGCTACCCATTGCTCACTATCCGCAAGCCCGCAAATTCACAGTATAGTGTATCAGAGGTATTAAAATATTTTATTTGCGACACATAAAATACATGCACATAGCTGCTAATGTGTCTCACAAAAAATATAATAAATAGGCTGAACCTCCGGTAGCTTGAATCCTTCTACCAATCCCAGTGAGCTACTTTCTACACTAATAAAGAGGTAAAGTTTATTTCTTTGTTTGTAAGATTTCTGAAAGTACTGGTCCGATTGCTAAAATTTTTTCACTGATAGAAAGCTGCTTTATTCCTGAGTGACATAGGCTATATTTTATTTACGTGGGCGAAGGCGCGAGCAAAAGCTAGTTTTTAATATTTGTTTTCTCTTTTTTTTCTGCCATTGTTATTACAAATTTATTACCTTTAATGGTAATCTTAATATTTTTGACATTGTGTATTTTCATTTTTCTTCTTTTTTATGTTATGTGGTTGTGGTGGTGGTGTGGTGTGGTGCAACTCAAATCTTTTTAAAATTATTATTTTTTATATTTCTTTATTATAATGCAACTTAATTATTAGTTATTACTTTCTTTTCCTAGTTTTTGAGTATTAAAGAAGGCTGTCATTATTTATGTCATATTTAAAAAATACTTAAATTAGTTAACAATAATTAAACAAATAAAACAATAAAATTAGTTGACTCTTCGCGTGACCCAAGGGCTGGCTTCTACCTCGATCAGTGATTAAGCATTGCCATACAACGTGGCAATGCCGCCAGCATTTTGGGCACGCTTCCAGTCGACAGCGATGCGGAGGAGTTTTATGATGTCATATTTAGCTAGGCATTTAGTGTATATATTATTTTTAATTATTCAAGTGTAGGTATTTTATTGTTTAATTTGTTCAATAATTGTTAACTAATTTAAGTATTTTTTAAGTATTTAATATTCGTATATAATAAATTAATGTGTTATGATTATGTTAATTGTTCTTTAAATAAATAAATCAATCAATATTTTTCCGTCAAATCGCAATTTACAATACAATTAGTAGCCATACATACAAATGGCATAATACGTAATACTATCAGTTTTAGATTTAGAAGAAAGCTTACTAGTTATACAAGATTGAACGGATTATTCAATAGTTAGGTACACTAGTCTATTCCTACGCAATTCTATTCAAACATACGCTTATTATACGGTAATTGTTTCAGACTTATATTTGAATAGAAGCGTTCTTCATTCTAATTTGCATTGCTATTAAAGTAATGTGAAGCGTAAAATAATATCGCTTTTATGATCGATCGATCTAGCTCTCGGCAAAGGCTGCGTGGAGAAATGTAAAGTAATCCCAAGGGAATACTCTTAAAATATGCAGGTATTATCCTTAGATAACTAACATCTTTTGAGGCTTTTTTGACATAAATATTTCGCAATTCTAAGTAGGTACGGAGCCATGTTTTTTTTTCTCTATTCCTAAAGAACATTCCAAGGAATGACCCTAGTTTTTTTATAAGAATTTAGCCTTGTATATTTATAGACTAATGAGTAACTTAATTATAACTTAAAATAATAAATTGTCAAAGGAGCCAAGTGTACAGCAAAATAGTTTTATATATTTTTACGGAGCGCTTCTCAGAGTTATAAGAGTAACTCTGACATTAACCCTACTTACCCATATTATGAACTGGCACTCTATCTTCTTAATCCCTGATGACTTGATGAGGGTCGAGGAAATCTGATGGTTGCGAGACGCTCAAAACCGGTTGTTGTGGAGACACTTGGGATAAGCCTATATCCAATGGTAGACGTCTTGCGGTTGAAATGATGATGACTCATTCATCATCATCATCAGCCTTTTTAATGTTCCCACAGCTGGGACTCAGGCCTCCTTTCTAGGAGAAGGAATGAGTCGTAATCCACCACGCGGACCCAGTGCGGGTTGGTGAATGTCACATGTCTTTGAATTTTTGGTTCTAGAACATGATGTTTTCTTTCACCGTTTTGAAAGCAGTGGTAATGAAATAAATGACACAAAGTAACCCTTACCCCGTTTGATGGAACACGCTTGCCTAGAAATATTCTATTCACTCTTGACTTAAAGACCCCTAGGTTATAGCTATCAGAAAACACACACTCTGGCAGGGAATTCCACTCCTTAGCTGTACGCATAATGAATGTACTCCTAAAACGCTTTGTACGTATAGGTGGGATGTCCGATGATGGAACGGTCTTGGCGGAATTAAATTGTGTAACTCTAGTGCAAACTCCCCGAAGTGTAAACAATAGAAAACAGACAGGCTAGCAACTCGGTGTCGATGCTCAAGACTTTGAAGTTGTTCTCGTCGATGACTCATTATCACAATGATACTGATACTCTCATATGAAACAAGTTCGTGATTCTAATACAAAAGTTAAGTTATTAAGCAGTTAGTAAACATGTACACAATCCAAAGCCTCTTGAAATTTTAAACGAATATATTCTAGAACATGTTCAAGAATTCACGTTCAAAAGTCTCTAGTAAATTAAAACCTTGATAGACAGACAGTCTGCCAGTTCGAGTCATTAGTGTTTCTGGCACTTTTCCTTCGAAAATAGAATAAGTTTTGCCAAATTCTTGACGTAGCAGTTAAGCATGGGCCACATGAATGTAAGCCAGCGTTCATACAGAGCTCAACTTAGTAGGAGCTTTTTTTTATCATCCCCGCCCTTGGGCGGAGCTGGAGATAGTCAGACATTAACTGAATAAAATACCCAGCCCGTTCCTTCTTGCCTTCCACACTTCCTCCCTTTCGTAGGCAGACCCTAGCCCCAGTAGTCTTCGACCTAGCTGGGCCCCTGCGGTTGCTGACAATTACTTGAGGCGCGCGGGAAGAGTGCGGGCACGGTCCGGACAGGTACCGGACGGTCGGACAGCGAGATCGCCGTCCACAAGCCTGCGCTCACGGTGGCCGGTAATCGTGGTTGGAATCTCGGCGGCTGGCGGCTGGGGCGTGAGCACTGTTGCCTGATGCGGTCGGCCTCCGCCTTAACTTAGTAGGAGCTGGGTTTGCCTCCACGGATTGTATTGCGGCCACATGGATCTAATCCACGCACCATTACGTTCGCACATCGATCACTACAATCGAAACTGCGGTTGGAAAAATGCGCCTGCCATCTTGAAACTAGCAAGTTCACCTTTGTTAGGATGCTGGATTCCATTTGTGTGGCCCAAGCTTTAGTAAGCGTCGTTCAAAGAGGGGTTTGCTTTCTTGAACGCAAAGAGTAGGTACTTGAAGTGAAATCTTGATAGACTTAGTTCATACAAAAAAGAAACTTTGTATATTTTCTTTGTATATTTCTATTGAAAGATCTAAAGATACTTATGGGGCATATTCTCAAAAGTAGGTTAGAAAAATTATTCTCAAGTGTACTTATTTGCTACAAAATTTTATCCTTAGTGGTGAAGTCTTATTCACGTGTCTGGATAAAAACGGGTAACCTTGTTTGATTATAAAAAATCTTACCTATGACCTTTGTGAAAATAAAGTGCTTGTATTCTGAAAATATTAGAATCGTAATTGTTGTAAGGTCTTTTATTGAAAAAATAGTGGTTTGTATATTCAGCCGGGAAGATACTCCATTTTGTTTTTGTTGTGTCATGAATTCTGGACATTTTCAATCCTTTGTTAAGGTCCATAATAAATAAATAATAACCCAAATAAAAACCTGTCTTTGCTATCTTACGGTTGAATGAAAACACGAGACAAAACATTTGACGTAGGTTTGTTAAATGTCTGGTCGTGTCTTGTCTTGCAGGTGGGTAAGTACCCACCTACCTTGTGTAGGTTTTACTTTTTTCCAAGATATTTTTCTATTTTGCATATTCTAGATAGCGTTTAAACATAAATTTCTCATCATGTAACCTGTCCGCCTTTTGCCAACCAACAAAACTAAACTCATAAATCTATGTTAGTTTCCAGAGAATTTATAACTCATCCAAAAATGGCGTGACATCAAGCTAGAACCATTACCAAATGAAAAGAGCACAAATTATTCAATGTAATTCATTTAATTTAGTTTGTGACAGTTAAGGAAGTTAAATTAATCGTAAATAAAACTTAGGAGCAAACAGACAGATATGCTAATGGGTATTCGAATTTAGTGCCCATTATAAGTCAGTTTTACATAATAAATATTAAATTATGATAAGGTAGTTAAATAATGGATAATAAATAATGTGTTAAGGATTTACCTGTCATGTCACTGTCAGGTATTATGATTTGTGCAAATACAGGTTGTTATGAGCCTCTTCTCAAGTAGCTTTTTTTAAGGTGGGAAAGTCATCCAATAACATCCCCCGCCCTTGGGTGGAGCGGGAGATAGTGTCAGACTTTTACAAACCCACTCCTGTTTTTTCTTTTCCCAACTAGTTTGGAGTCAGTGTCCAGTCTAACGTGATGCGATTGAACACCCATTTTTTACATGGAACGATTGCCTCTCAGACTTCCACAACCCAGATACTGAGCAATACGATACTCTTTGGATATATATTAATGGTCAAACTTTATGAAGTCTGATTACGAAGGACATTCCTGGCCAACTACTTTAAGCGCTCTC
This sequence comes from Mythimna albipuncta, assembly GCA_929112965.1. Taxonomy (NCBI): domain Eukaryota; kingdom Metazoa; phylum Arthropoda; class Insecta; order Lepidoptera; family Noctuidae; genus Mythimna; species Mythimna albipuncta. Next base: position 20,697,237 of record OV815969.1, read on the forward strand.
TGAGGCATGGGATGTCAATAATGTCCTACAGAAACTTAGTAAAGTGCCTTCTAGAAAGTGTCTTTATAAATGAAAGAACAATTTACTTTATGCCTTTTCTATACTTTATTCATTTTCCAAACAATACATTCAACTTGTTAATTAAACAGCTTGCAACAAAAGAAATCCGAACGTAAAAAGGACAACACTCAACCCCATATTTGTTGACGCTATCAAATTTCAGTTGTTCAAACAATGCAAGAGACGTATCCCAGCGTATTGTGTGGGTCTCAACAACAGAGGAGGCGAGATCAGCTCACAACAAAAGCGGTAACTCGATATAGGAGGTTCACCACCCTTGCTACGTGCTTACTACTAAGATTACTCTCACAGTGTGATCTAATATATGTGGTTTTTTTACGTACCTTTGTGAAATAGTTTCATTCAAGAGCAGTGAATGGATATAAGGACGGAATATACATGTTAAGGAGGTTTGTGATAGGTATGTGTGAGAGACAGTTTGGTTTGAAAAAAGGTGACTGTCCGATTAAAGGCCCCAGAGCAGTGGCATAAAACAGTGACTTTCTGAAGCCTACTACTCGCTAACGGTTCAGTTAATAGGTATCAATATTATGTACTACTCCAAGACGTGGTATATCCGTGGTATTACCAACTAGTTGATAAATAGAAATGGCCAGGAAATCTTAGGATTATAGTGAATCCTAAGATTTACTGGGTTCGGGCTTTTACTGTCACATACACACACCTAACAGACATTTCTGCTGCTCTCTTCGGTAAACACACGTCTTATATTATGTTATGTCTTAGAATTTTCCTCCCGAAAATTCCACACGACCTCAATCTGATCGAAGTCAGTATTTATTTACAAGTGATCTTCAACTGAGCACTTACCCCGAACACATAAGTAAACGGCTGATAGTTTGCTGAACCCTCGAAGGAGTACTACCGTAAATATATACACAAGTATTATTCATCCTGTATTTTAACGCCGGCGAACCAGCATCGATGAGACCCTAGAGTACAACATTTTCTTCAAGAAAAATAAATGCGGAACTTCCCTGTTAGGGTAAATTTTATTTGATGCGTAAAATGTTTTCTGCATAATACGCAGTTCTCTACTGGAATATATTTTTGAACCTCTCTTTTTCGATAAAGACTTTTTTACGTTCAGACGCCGGAAAGACTGATCATCAGTCTATCCAAGGAGTATTGTGTTGCCCAGTAACTGGATTGTGAAGGTCTGATAGGCAGTCGCTCCAAGTAAAACATGGGTCTTCAGCCGTATCTGGTTATACTAGAAACGGACTCCAAGCTAGTTGTAAAAAGGTTAAGGAGATTTTTTTTTATGGTGCGAAAAAATCATCCAATGACAACCCCCGCTCTTGGGCGGAGCGGGAGATGGTGTCAGACTCTTACTCACTAAAAGACCCACCCCGTTCCTTCTAGCCTTCATACCGGGGCTCGAGCTGTCTTTCGGCTTGAGCTGTAATAGTTTACAATATTATTGTTATGAACCCATTGTGTCCTACTGCAGGGCAAAGGCCTCCCTTCCGTTATTCCACTCTTTTCTGTCCTTAGCTACTTCTGGCCAATTCTTAAGGTAGGAGTCCAAATCATCACGCCATTACTTCTAAATCTACCGCTTTGCCGGCTCCTGGTGTTCGGAATACAGTTAATGGTTACTTTCGCCCAATTTTGTTGTGACATGCAGTAGATGTGACCGGCCCAGTTTCATTTTAGTTTGGCGGCAAGCATCTTAAAATACAGTGAAAACTTTACATTAATACCTTTGTATCTATGTGCAGTTTTCAATGTATTGCAAAGACATTAAAGACCCCATATGGGACATTGACAACTCCCAAATCAAAGAAACATGGAGCTGCATGGCGTCGCATCACACATGATGACATAATCACAACCACTCTGTCATGAGTGTACGACTAAGAAGAAGATGGTATATTACAAGCAGGTTATTGAAGCTAGAATAGCTAAATGAGCTATAAACCTCTACCTGGAGTTTTCAGCGCCGTCTTTTAAGACCACAATCTTCCACCTCCGCTACCAAATAATATCGAGTAGATGACGATTCGGACACGGTATATTTGGACACAGTGTCCGAATCAACACATTTTTTATTGTAATATTTTTTCACACGATTTGGACACACACTGTTAATACTGTCAGATAAAAAGTTATAAAATATAATAGCGTTACCAAAATTATTTTTGGCTGCTTTATGGCGGCAAATTCTGGTATTTTTTTTTTGTATTATTTTTTAAGATCTTTCAACGCTGTGTTTTCCGGTGCACGGACACTACTCTAAACCTTTCGGCTTCATGGATCATCCGTTCCACGAGCAATATGCCCTGCCCACTGCCACTTTAGTTTGGCGATTCTTCGGGTTATGTCGGCGGCCTTGGTTCTTCTGCGGAATTGCGGATATCTGCATTCCTGATGCGATCACGCAAGGAAACCCTTTCCATTGCCTTTTGGGTAACTGTAAGTCATAACATATGGTGTCCGAATCATTAAAACTTATAATTTCAACAAAACAATTTTAGAAAGCTGCAGAAACAAGTGCACACTATTGTTTCTTCTATGTTATTCATTTTGGTCAGTCCAGCGCTCTTTGTAACGCTAAACGGACCATTGTTCGCCATTACGTACACCTGTTCACACAGTGGCGTACGATTATATACCCTTTATGTAGTATTAAATGGAGTTTAAGTTGTGACAATAGCACAGGACTCGTTTATAGAGTAGGTAAATGTGTTTACACGTATTTTTGACCAGGTTGTTCTGTTTTAATGTTTCTGGATTAATTAACGTGTTTATTTCGAAACTGGCATCAAAAGATCTAATCGGAGCTTCATTATCATTGATAACGAGAGAAAACGGGAAGCGGTCATGTCATTATGCGTTGCAGTAATGCGATTAAAAGAAATGGCTGCAATCGTGAGGGGACGGATATCCTCATGCCTCAGTCACCGTTGACGACGAGCATTGGTAGTTTGCCGTCCGGCTGTCCGTTAAGGATCAAGCTTAAGTCGTTGATGGTTCACTTTCAGACGTGCCTCAAAGAGATGTCATCAAAACTTCAGTAGGGCTGATGTCCAATAGAATCACGGAAATATTTGTGTAACTCAGACCAATTCATCGGGCTTATTACATAAACAGTTGACCTCCGGCATAGCCATTAGATTAACAGGCCAGTCTAGTAAGCTCATGTAATTAGTTTATTACTGAGAAGTACTAGAGCAACCAGTTCCAAAGTTCACTTGTTCCAGAGTTTAATAAATAAATATTTTCGTGACTTCTAGGCAAGCGTGGTCTATCGACAACGACCTAACCCTGTACCATCTGGTGAGGAAGAGAGTGGAGGAGTACTCACTCCTCCTCATCGTTTGACCACTCGATCTAACGATACCAAAAAAAAATAATTAAAAAAACAATACTAATGATGAAACATTTAAAAAGTTAGCTCGTAAAACGGAGTTAATGACAGTACATAAAAAATTGATCACATTAAATTAAACGAAACAATAAATTAAACGAGTCTGGAAACTGTTTTTTGCATATTTGTTGTGAAATGTGTCACAGGAGCCAAAGTCCCTAGAGAAACACAGTCGTTTGTTATATTTATTAGGTCCTCAAGTTTTGCTCGTCGTAATGGTGAAAACCGAAAGCAGTCATTAGATAAAGTGAAACAAATTCGAATCAAATTAGGTTTCGGTCGTTTTCAAATGTTCTGGAACGTTTAGTTTTGATTTAGAAACGTACATACATAAAATATATAGGTACAGAAGACAATCTCATTTATGTACTTCATTTTTAGGGTTCTGTAGTCAACTAGGAACCCTTATAGTCGCCATGTCTGTCTGTCTGTCCGTCCTCGCTTAATCTCTGAGACCGTTAGCACTAGAAAGCTGAAATTTGGTACCAATATGTATATCAATCACGCCGACAAAGTGGTAAAATAAAAATTGGAAAAAAATGTTTTATTAGGGTAGCCCCCCTATATGTAAAGTAGGAAGTGATTTTTTTTTTAATTTCAACCCTAACGTGTGATATATTGTTGGATAGGTATTTAAAAATGAATAGGGGTTTACTAAAATCATTTTTTGATAATGTCAATAATTTCGGAAATCATCGCAAAAAAAAAACAAAAAACAATGTGTGTGTCCCCCTCTAACTTTTGAACCATGAGTTTAGAAAATATGAAAAAATTCTGAAAAGTAGAACTTTATAAGGACTTTCTAGAAAAATTATTTTGAACTTGATGGAAAGAACAGTTTTTGTACATAAAAGACAAAAGGCTACAAAATAATTTCTGGACTAAGTTTGTAGTATAATCGTATATGCAGGCATTTTTCTAACCTCATAAGTGGGTACACTTATTGTGAATTTGTGACGGACGGGAAACTACGGAACCCTACACTGAGCGTGGCCCGACATGCTCTTGGCCGGTTTTTATACCTACGCTCGGTGGACGCAAACTAATGAGCGTTTGAGCTGGAACTGTTCGACGAGCGGGCCGAGGCACTCCGAGATATCATGTCCGTGAGCGGTGTCAATGTGTGCGTTGCTCGAGCGCGCTTTGTCATACAAAGCGCGCTCGAGCAACGCACACATTGAGATTGACTTCTGTACCTATATATTTTGTGGTACATACGAGTAGACGCCGTAACCACATAATTAGCTCACTTCTAAGGCGCTGCGCAAATGTAGACACTTAAAAGTTTTCAGTTACCGACTTCGAACACTTTTTGATCGTCATGAGTATGTGTTAAATGGAAGAAATTGGAAACAAAAAACGTTTACGTGTGCGCAAGGAGTGGTTGATTTCATACTGGTTCTATAGAAATCTAATATTTATAGCTGTAGGTCGGTAGCTTGTATCTGACACAAGACACACTTTTGCATCCTGCCTAAATAAATTAAATCTGAATATAAAGATCAAAATAAGACTTATTCATAAAATATAAAACCGAGCAAGTGCGAGTCGGACTCACGCCATATTTTTTTTTCCGTTACCTTAGAAGTTTGATATTTTTACAGCATTAAGGGAGCGCAAATCTAAGTACATGGTTTTAATTTCAACTTGATATCTCCACGTGGTCCTGAGATAAAGGGTCTTGACAGACAGACATCCAGACAGGCAGATGGACGGACACACGGATATCAAAGTGAACCTATATTTTTTTTTATTGTTGATAGGCTTGCGATTGACCGCTATGTCATCTGATGGAAAGCGACGATGCGGTCGACGACGGAACGCGCTTACCTAGAAGAAACCTATTCACTCTCGACTTAAAGATTGCCGGGTTGTAGCTATCAGGAAACACAGAATCTATGGATAAAAACCTATATGGATTCCGTTTTTGCTTTTTGGGGTATGGAACCCTAAAAATCCCCAGTTTCAAGCTATCAGGAAATACAGACTTCGTCAGGAAATTCCACTACTAAGCTCTAGGTACGGACAATTAATGTGGTCTAAAACGTTTGGAGCGCAAGCGTGGGTGGTGCTGACATTAAGATCAAGAAATTCCGGCAGGGAATTTAATTTCTTAGCTGCAGAATAAGTGAAAGTGTTCCCAAAACGTTGGTTTTCTATTACAATCTCCAACTACACGTCCATCGTCATTATTTCAGCCAAAATACGTCCACTACTTAACACAGGCCTCCCCCAAGAGTCGTTACATTGACCGACACTGAACTCGTAGGTCGTTCGATTTATATTAATCGTGTATAAATCTGGCCATAGTCATTTATTACTACCACCTCCGGAAGGGGGACTTGTCAGCTTCAGTGCCGAACTTAAGTTATTACACTCCCACTATAATTCGGTTCTAAAGTTTCCTTATTCTCTATTTTATTACATTAAGAAAAGCCGCGCTCAGCATTCTTATAGCCTGTAAAGTTCAAGCTTTATTTGCGCCCAACGACAGGCGATCAAAATTTCATACAAAGTAAAATTTCATACTTTGTCAGCTTAGTTTTAGTTATGTGAATCAGAATGTTGAGTTGTGAAAAAGATGGATGAAAAAAGATTGTATGTAGGATGACATCCAACCGGTTCTCCTTTAAGGTAATGGCTCGTGAACACATTCGCAAGAAGTTGGCAGAATCATCACAGCGGTGATTTGTTATATTCATTTCTCATAATAATTTTGTTAATTTATATATAAATATTTATTTATATAATTATGTATTTATGTTGATTTTAATTCATTAAACCCCAAGCGAACGCCGGCGTTCGCGCACCTATTGTCTTTCAATTGTGTCTGCAATTATCACAATTGAAAGGTTAATTTTCTTTTTGTTTGTTTGCCTTGAAGTTGCAACCATGTTATTTCTCTGCACCACCTTAAGGTCGATTGGTAGATAATGCCTAAGGCATTAAGTCCGCATTTGTACAGTTTTTTTGTGCAAGAAGTATTAATAAATAAATAAATGTAGCGGGGTAGTGAAAAAGATGGATGAAAAAAGATTGCATGTAGCAGAGATGTGAATTTTGAGATGTGTGGTGTGACGAGAATGGATAGTATATTAGAGAAAGTTTGAAAGTGGCGCCAGTGACTGAAAAGTTGAAAGAAAATGGTTTGTTTTGGTATGGCCATGTGAAGAGGAGAGAAATGCATGTTACTAAAAGAGTTCAGAGTACATGTGGATGGATGGAGAGGGAGAGAGAGGCCAAAGAAAAGATGTATGAATTGTGTGAGGAGTTTATGAAAGAAAAAGGAGTTAGTGATAGTGTGACGGGTGACAGAACAGGAAGGAAGAAAAAACGTGTTGCGTCGACCGCAAATAATATGGGATAAGTTTTGAACTCTCATAGATGATAAAATTTCTGTTGTTAAATAGAATATTCAATGTACAAGTATACAGAAATAATAATGCGCGTTTTAAAGCTACGATAGTTACTAACTTAATTTTCTTACCACTTTTATGTGTGTTTCTATCCAGTATATAAAGCAAACAGTAACACTGAATATTAACAGCACCTAGAAAACACGTTTTTGTATTGCGGTGTAGGTACCCTTGGTACCTAACTCTTTTGTTGGCTGTTCCCATTAAAGAACTCTTAACTTTTTTCAAACTAAGTTCAGAATTTTCTTTTTCTTTGTGTATTTTTGCGCAGGCGTAATGCGAAAACCGCTGAAGGAACTTTGATGGGGTTATCACGTTTGAAAGCTTGTGACCTATTAAAATTGCGGTTTGTATCTTTATGCTGCCAGGTTGAAGATTAAATCTGGCATTAAACCTCTTTACTGGCACTTTTATTGTAGGTTTATAGGTACAATAACGCTTACATGGTTTGTGGTGTAAAATAGTACACCTTTTGAAACTCACAAAATAAACAAACATACTTAAATCTAGCTTAAATGGTCAAAAAATGGAATAAATACTCCATTTTCCTTTTTTGAGGAAGAAAATCTTGAAATAACTGAGCGTCAGATTTGTACTGACTAACACCACACCAAACACAATGTGGTCCTTCCGTTGCCCTAAGCGTTCCGGCAACTCTTTAGCAAAATCTCGTAGCTCAAAACTCCTTCTCTTTTTTGTTATTAACTAGCTGTGCCCGCGACTTCGTTCGCGTGGACTACAGGATATTGAATTTATTTTTTCTAAAATAAAAGTAGCCTATGTTATTCCTTATTTTATCAGCTACCTGCCAAAAAAAGTCCCGTCATATGCATGTAGTAAAAAGCAGTCATTTCAATATTGCAAACAGACACTCCAATTTTATTTATATGTACAGATGTATAGATGATGCCATGATGTAGTCGACGATGGAGCACGCTTGCCTAGAAGTAACCTATTACACTCTTAACATAAAGACCCCTAAGTTGTAGCTATCAGAAAAAACAGACTCCGACAGGGAATTCCACTCCTTGGCTGTACGCATAATACATTCATCAAAAACAAAGTAGGAAGGCTAACAAGGACTTAAAATTCGCATCCTATCCTAATTCGCTGATTGGTATCACCAAACCTGCCGAGTGCATAGGGCTGGGATCGAGTAAGGAGTAGTGGAGTACAGATTTTGCTAGACTTATAAACCTGCATCTACCTCACTAAGATGCTGTATGAGTTTGGTGGACTCCTGATCACCACTGTATGAACGGTAGAAACCGGGTCCCCTGCTGGTGGTACCACCAGGGGACCTAGGTCTAGCCATGTGTATTCTTTTATGGATGCGAATGATTTTATCTCTCGAATGTAACGCTAGATCGTTTTGTATACAGGAAGTCATCCACACCTCCCCTTGTACCAATAAACTCCCCTGTACCGCGTATGCTAACGATGATCAACGCACTCGTGGAGGCCAACCCTGGATTGGATTTGTTTGCTGATGAATGGAAGACGATATTATTAGAAAGTTTGCAATTCTGTGAGAAGACAGAACGTTTAGTTTAACGTGATTTAGTGTTAATGGCTATTTTGCTGTACTGAATAAATAAATAATAAATAAATCCAATTTCATAAGTTATTTGAACTAGTATTTTCTGTCATTTTCCTTCGAGCCGGATCGTCTTTAATGGCAATTCCTTTTACAGGTAGAAAAAATAATGTTTTAATTTCTCGCAAACTAACAACTTCATATTTTCAGTGAAACGAAAAATTCGTGTTGCCTAAATACCTCTGAAAGAATGTTTAATACTGAACTGTATATCTTTTTCTATGACGTCACATAAATAATATCCGAGCGTACAAACTAGTTATTTTCCAGCCTGAATATATGGTGCGGTACACATATCGCAAGAACGGTTTAATTAGGAGCAATTATTCGCTGCAATAATTTATGTAATTGCTACGAGTCTTGTCTCGAACAGTTCGCGGTAACTTTCAGTTTTGGTATATATTCCTATATCTCACGGCTATATATTACGAACCCTAGGATAATATTTTGCAAGTTTATTCACCGTGTGATTGAAGAGAAAACTACTTTCTAAATGTGTTTTCGTAAAAGGGTAGTTAGGTTCAGTTTTGAGAATGAAAACTGTCGTAAAACTAACGTGATATTGTCAAACGCGCGTTAGCTGCCGGAATAAGTCATTCGTATCACTTTATATCCAGAATATTCAGTCTATTTTCAAGGACTACTCAGGAGACGGTAGAATGAAGTAGAAGTATAATCATTGACAATTTAGCCGTTTAAACATATATAAAGGCTTTTGCGGTCTTCTCAGGCTTTGGCCATTTCCGGTCAATCTTGAATAAGTATATCATCAAACCCAACTGACCGACTAACAACATAATTTTAAACTCAATCTTCAGTGCATTCAACACTTTAAGTATAAATATGTTTTTTCAGTTCACTACTGCGGTATCAGTATATTGTTTAAGTGCCCTCGGGCTAATACGGTTCACAGTGATAGCAAATGACATGACGAAAGTCGAGACGACGTCGGATCGGCGGCACGGGATATTTTTCTTTTTTTTTAATTTATATAAACTAGTGCTTGACTGCGATCCCACCTGATGGTAAGCAAAAAAAAGAAATAAAAAAAAAGTATTTAATGTTTTCTAAAAACCTAAAGTTATTCTTGGCTATACATACCGTACAAGCCTGTGTATTGCTACAGAAGGATATCATTATGATCTACTTTTATATGTACAATTTTTTTATAAAAATTTAGGTACATATAAATGTAAGTCTTAAGTTTGCGCCTTTTCGGGCAAATAAAATGATTTTCTTTCTTTCTTAACCTTCTCTTACCTAAAAGCCGACCCTAAGATTCGGCTTCCAGACTAACCAGATGCGGCTGAACACCGTAGTTTTAAATGCAACAACTTCTTATTAGACCTCCATAAACCAGTTACTGTGCAAGAAGATATTCCTTTAGTATCTCTGATAGTCAGACTTATAGGTGTTTGATTTCCTGTAATGACTATCAAAGATCTACGTAAGCCAATATGTAACGGCGTGATGTGCTTTCCGAGGCACAGCGTGTCAATAATATCTTAGTTAAACTTAGCAGGGTATTATTGGTAAGATAAAGTAAGTCAGAATTTAACGTCTCAAAGTACAAGGCTCAAGTTGACTCGATCTCAAGCGCCCATTTAGTACAACTACCACTTGTCGGGTGTCCCTGTGGAGTGCGTCAAAGAAATTACAGATCTGGGACTGACGTTGGATTTGAATATGATTTTAAATCAGCACATTAACTCTATCGTACAGCCAAGGAGTCGAATTCTCAGCCGGAATCTGTATTTCCTGATGCTACAACCCGGGAATCTTTAAGTCACGAGTGAATAGGTTACATCTAGGTATGCATGCTCCATCGTCGACAGCATCTTCGCTTTGCATCAGGTGAGATAGCGGTCAAGCGTGAACCTATCAACAATAAAAAAATCTGTGCCAAGGCCTTCTATTTACTAAAAGCTGTGTTTGCTGTGCTTCAGTGTCGTACTGTTGCCCGTTCTCAGTCTCCAATATCTCGCACTTTGGCTGCACTAAATAATCTTTTGGATTCTAATCCAACTAATGATTTGTTTGCGGGTGAATTGAAGATGATTTTATTAGCATGGCAGAAGTACTGTGAGAGGGATTGGTGTACATGTTGTTTATAGTTAAACTTAGTATAAGTATTAATTGAAAGGGTTTTTGTTTGTCCATTGCCCTTTGGGTGACTGTAAGTCTTCTTATGAGGCCCATTGTAAGCGACGACGTTTCGGAGCCATTATGTCATCACTGGCAACACGCACTGGTCACAGACTTCACGACACAGTGGTACCTATATTAGACGAGAAGACACCACGCAGCTTCCCGAACACTGACCAGTCGAGTCGAAAAAAAAAAAAAATAAGGTAGGCAAGTAAATTCAGGACGGAAATGTCCAGAATTTACTTGTCCATCAACAAAATAGCCATTGCTGGCAATCACAACTTATTTCAACAACAAACGAGGTGTCATTATAGTCTTATCGTTCCATAGTGTCATAGAATACGTGACGTCACTAAATTCAATATGGCGGACGCTATCAGCCATTTTTACGCAATACGACAGTATATCGAAAAAGATCGAATTGTTTCTGAGGTCTTACAGGAACATTATTTTATTTGGTGTTTATTTTATTGTAACCGTAAGGCGGTTGAGTTGAGTTATTGAGATCGAGCACGTACCTACCGACTGAATTTGGATAAAGTACTTTTATATGTTCAGAGTGTAGTCTTGGGGAAAATATTAAGCTTCTGTTTGTTGCGTGTTGACAAGGCTTGACTTATAAAATATCTTCTATACCCATATACTAAGGGAGTAACCGACTGATTGACATTCTATACTCAGTCGAAACTACTGAATCGAGGAACGTGAAATTGTTTTTATGATATAGGCAAGCACTAGAAAGCGGTTTTGGAAAATTCAATATCCTAGGAGATAGAAAATTGGTTTTTTAGTAAGAAAAAAAACTTTAGAATAGAATTATATTTTTGATCATTCGTTATTCAAAACTACTCCTCTATAACGATTTAGGGATTTAAAAGATGTTAAAGGTTATTCAAAGACACTGTAACACCAATAAGTAGGAAAAATAAATAGGTACCTAAAAAATATCACTTTCAAATAACCTGGATAATGGTCGGCCAGCCAATTTATTTACTAATTATGTTTTTGGTACTAGTGTTTAAGGTACAGAAATAAGGCGTTCAGTAATCAGCTATACTGAATGCCTTAGCCTAAGCTGATTACTGATTACTGGTTTATTGTTATATTTTTTTTGATGAAATCCACATCACTCAATGTCCGGGCCTTGGTACAGGCCTCCTTCTGCGAAGCAGTAATGCGATCACGCCTCAGCGTGCGCCGCTGGGTTCTGATGGATAGCTTGCTGTCCGACTGTCCCGAAAACGTCCGGACCGAGCCCAAGTAGTCGACAACGCGTACTGTTCCCGGGCGCCTCAAGAAGTTGCCAGCAACCGCAGGGTCCCAGCAGGGTCGAAGCCTACTGAGGCCAAGGGTCTATTTTAGTCAGTAAGAGTAAAAAAAAAATCACTCAGCGTTGTACAGTACATTCTTGTCACTTTTAGTCGTTTTTCATCCCCTGCAGAATAATAAAGCAATATAAGCATCTCTTTTATATTTTGCTTCTCAAGCATCTTTTGATTCCATTCACTTTTCATCATCTGTTTATGGTCCTTCTAAATCCTGAAAACTGGTATAAAATGTATTCGATTTTATACCTTGTTATAATGCAACATGGTTGATATTTAACTGTGGTAGAATGAAGGGTGTAAACGCACAACCTTTTGATCTTCGAGAATCCTTAACCGTAAGACTATAAAGACCTGTATGTAATTTACGTATTTCCTTCGCTTTGATATAATTTTTCACGCTCCTATAATATACACTTGAAAATAAATTAGATGGTTGTTCTTGGTAAAGTGAGTTTCAAATCTTAAAGATAGGAAAATTCGTACATGCAGTGAAATATTTATTTTTCAATACACTTACTCGAAAACCAGCTTTTATCCCATCTTCGTTTTTAGATAGTTTTTAGGCACGCAATAGGCTGTTTTCCGCACTAGTGCAGAAAAGTGCGCGTGCTCTCTCCCGCCACAATATTATTACATTTATCGCATCGACGCCCTAGTCAACTCCCGTTTGTTAATTTCTTCGTAGGTGTATTGAACAAAAGTCGTTTGATACACGTGTACATTTGCACTGCAGCCCTCGACTCAATAACACCCTCGCCTACGGCTCGTGCGAATTCCGCCTCGGTCGCAATGACAAACTTTCTGCACTTGTATCAAAATGTACTTTGTATCGTTTACAAAATCAAGATAAACACTTCATAATTTCGTGAGTACCATCGATCGTCCTAAATGAAAGTAATTTAGGTAAAAATGGAGGCAGCAGACTAAGTCAGAAGGAAAATGTTTTTTTTAGCATCAAAGCTGGCAATCTGCCAGTTCTGTCCCTCCCTTAAATGATGTAATTAAATAATAAATAAACCTTCCAAGAACTACCAGTATAAAAATCACAAACGAACTATGTGGGTTATCTCAGACCCGAACAAATATCTTAACGTTTATTAATTTATAAATATAAGTTTTAATAATAATGCAACAAAAATTATAATAATATTGTACCTTTTTAAAAATAAAATAAAATTTAATAATCATCGTTTAGAAACTAAAACTTAAACTGTGGTTTTGCTTAACTTCCATGATCAAACAAGTCCTCAAAAGCGTTTCAAAAGTAATTTTGCAAAGTCACCGTTACATGCCACGAATTGAACTGCCCAGTAAAAATGAGCATGCTCTAAGCACATTTTATCATCGCTTATATCTTTTGACCTTGAATCAAACTTTCCTCATATCTTTTAAAAAATTACCATATCTAGTGATCACTGGAATCATCTCACTTTTGTCTTAAAATATTTATATTTCCCCTTCTCGATTTTAGTTTTTATACCTATTTGTACGATCATAACGAATAAGTTCAAATAAATACAAATGTTTATGAAATGCTTCTTTATCTCACTAGCCATTCCACTAGTGGGGTTTAAGGCCCAAGCGCCCAAAAAGTGCCTAAAAACAGTGACTTTCTGGATCCTACTCCTCGAGAACGGCCTGGTAAATAGGTTTGAAAAAAAAAATATGTTTATTATAGATTCATGAACAACATTATCAACATTTGAGCGTTTCGTACTGTTGTCTAAAAAAAAATATACATTCGCAAACTTTTCCCTACTCCTTTGAAACGGCTTGGATCTTTAGAAACATTTTTACACATAAAAATAGGTAGTTAAATATTCTTCAAAGCGAACATAGCATATGTAAATCAATCAATATTTCGCAAAGAAAATGGATTTAAAAGTCAGCGGGTCTCTGTCCCGGCGTAGCTGGCCGCAAATAATTGCACAGATAGTCGTACTGTCGCCTAGACGGGTACGAGAGTTGGGACCATTTAATTTCGGCCACATGGTTCAAGGAACTATAAGACTTAAAATACTATAATAACTCAGTAGGCAAAATATACTAAAACTTTATGTGTCTGTTTTTGCCCAAATGAGTAAGGCAGAGTAAACAAAAAACACAGCAAGTCAAGGGTAGAAAAAGTCCATTTTGCAATAACTACATACTTTTTAGACGACAACGTCCCGAAATACGTGGGGTTTCTGTAACCCAAACGCGCTTTGAGAGCGTATATTTTCTGCGTCGCTGACGTGAATACTAAACCAGTGACACTAAGCAGTTTGGCAACGTCGCAAACTCTAGCTACTAAAAGCGTCGACATATTCGCGCAAATTTTAACACAATTACTACACTTCTTGTATTACTGGGGTCTATTAAACCCCACGTGGTGCATAAAAGTTTAAATACATTACGTGAACTATAATCCCGACTTACTCGCACTACACGAATTCATTATTTGATGATATTTGCGTTCCCTCTAGATTATAAAGGCACACATACATTCACAGTATTTTCATTACGGAAAAAGCTTCTCCGTGGAACATATGCTTACTTAGTAGACAACTACATACCATTATTTATTTATTATATGCAGTATACATATCACGGTTTTCCTTTTGACATGTTTTCGCTGAGAGCAACCCTTCAAGTTGTGGAAGGAACGTGAAGTAAACATGTCGGTGCCCTGCTCTTGAATGATTATGAGTGAACTACAATATCATGTTACAGCATGTTTTTTTTTTTACAAATATTTATACAACTTTACTGAGGAGATATACAGACCGTCCAGAGAACAAAGTGGAGCACCGCCGTGTCTTCGTGGAGGCAATCGGTGGCAGCGACCTTTCGCGCCGGGCCCTGGTTCTGGCTATGGTCCGGAGCGAGGAGGAATGGCAGGCGGTCGCCTCCTCCTCCGAAACAGTAATGTTAGCGAAGGAGGAGGCCGCACGCGTGAGGGAACGAACGTCCTCATGCGCCAGCCGCCGAGTTTCCGACCCCGATTACTAGCCATGGTAGATGCGAGCTTGCGGACGTTGAGCAATGGCTAGCTCACCGTCCGGCCCTTAGGTAATTAACCGGACCGAGCCCAGTTATCAATAAATAGCGCGTAGTGATCGACGCGCTCCTCAAAAAGATGTCAGCAAACCGTAGGGGCCTTGCAGGGCCGATGCTAACTTTCTGCTTTCTCTTTCTTGAGAGAAATATAAATATCAGGCTCACGTTTTACTATGTATTTTTACCTATTGAAACGCTATTCGTTTTTTGACAACAGCCTGTAGATATCCTTATTTATCATACCAATATTTTCCTTTTTTGGAAGAAAATGCGGAATTCCTTTCCATGTCATCTACAGGCATCTCCGGTATGACTGACCGATCCGAGGTTCATTGTCCGTCCCTTTTACTTTAGGGTTCCGTAAATAAAGGCGGGAAACGACGTCATTATTCTGTAGGTCATTTGTTCTTTCTGGGTTTTATTTTTCTTTACTTTATCTTGTTTTGGAATAGTATTGTGATGGGTCTATAGTTTTGTACTCGTCATTGGCTGTCATTTTCGTTAAGTAATTTGAGAGTAAGTGTATTGGCTTAAATGGATCTTATTTTCTAGATATCTATTAGATCTTTGTAGAAATTAGGGAAGTAGCAGTAACGCTAAGTGATTGACATTGAAACACTTTTGTTCTTACGTTAAAGATGTGAGTTCTATGTGAACCTTTTTCCTTTTAGAGCAATATCCCAGAGACCCAAGACATTACTTATTTTTTTATTAACAAAATGTATGAGGCTACGCCATGTTAGTTTGCCATTGCTAGCGTAAGCTGATGGCCGATTTACCAGATGCTACAGTTACGTAAAAATAATAACTAAGGTGCTTTTTTAAATATTTTTTTAACGTGATTACGATTGTAGAGGTAGAATTGTAATGAATGTTTTTGTTTGTGTTTTGTGGATTTCTTATATTTGTGTTTCTGTCAATCTAAAGGTAGGTATTTAGCCTGAAACACATTTTGACTGGTCCGTTGGTCTAGTGGTTAGTGGCACCGCTCGGAGGAATAAATAATGCTAGCAAAGGAGGCAACCGCACGCGTGAGGCAACGGCCTTCACGCCTCAATCGCCGCCGTGATTTCGATTACGATTTCCGGCCACCGTAGGCGCAGGCTTGCGAACTGCGAGCAATGAGTATCTCGCCGTCCGACCGTCTGGATCGAGCCAAAGTCGTTGACGGCGCGTATTGTTCCACGCGCGCTTCTTACAAATAGTCGTCCTTTGCAGGAATCGACCCCGTGCTACGCAGCGCAGCAGCTAATCGCTTGACCATTGCACTTATTTTGCTGTCGAACTAGTCGATAACGGGCTTCGAAATTAAATTGCGCAAATCCAATGCACACTTCCCGAAATGTAAATGATAGATAATCGACAGGCTAGCAACGTCAATTCAGCACAAAGCTGGCTATTATCAAGAGGATGCATTATCACTGAAATCCATGTATAGTTTCTAGTTTAGATACATGTTCCAGATTTGTATATAATTACAGAGTAACTTAATATTCGTCTATTAATTACCTGCTGATGTGCATTTAGTTAGGAATCTCTGTTGTATTGCCGTGTCAGTTTATACTGACACGAACGTAATTACCTTCTAATTTACTATTGACAATAGCAATTTAGTAACCTACGTGCCTAGAACATAAACTATTGGAACGCGGTGGACGTCGCACTCATACGCACAAAATGTTTCGGGAACACGTTCATTGTGCGCGCTTAGCAGCTGCTAAGGAGTGGAATTTTCTGCCGGAGTCAATGTTTCCTGATAGCTATAACCTAGGGAACTTTAAGTCAAGAGTGAAAATGTTACTTCTAGGCAAGCGTGCTCCATCGTTGACAAAATCATCGCTGACCACCAAGTGAGATATTGGTCAACCACAAGCCTATCAACTGTGAAAAAAAGGTTTGTCTGCCGAGCCTTTTCCCAATGTTGGGATCATCTTCTTGTCTAATCGGATGCAACAGACCAGAATTTTACTTGGACGGAGCATCGCCGTGCCCTCGTGGGGGCGATCGGCGGCGGAGACCTCTCGCGCCGGGCCTTGGTTGAGGCCATGGTCAGGAGCGAGGAGGAATAATACTCGCAAAGGAGGTGACCGAACGCATCAGGCAACGGCGTTATCGCCGCCGACGCCGCTGCCGGGATTCTGATCCCGATTTCCGGCCACCGTAGGCGCGGGCTTGCGGACAGTGAGCAATGGGTAGCTCGCTGTCCGGCCGTCCGGTAACTGTCCGGACCAAGCCCAAGTCGTCGACGGCGCGCCTCAAGGAGTTGTCAGCAACAGCAGGGACCCAGCCGGGTCGAAGCCTACAGGGGCCAGGGTTATCCGAAAGGGTGCTCGAGCCCCCGTATGAAGGCTAGAAGGAACGGGGTGGGTCTTTTAGTCAGTAAAAGTTTGGCAGTATCTCCCGCTCCGCCCAAGAGTGGGGGATGTCCTCGCATGATTTTTTCCCACCATAAAAAAAAAACCAGTATTTTAAAAGGTGTGACAGCCTATCTGATCTCTACAGCATTAGTTTTAGTATATAATATGCGAAACCCGCAAGACGTGGCTAGTATTTTTATGTAAAGAATCTATATACAAAATTTCAAAACTGTATCATGAAAAAATCCAAAGTTGTAAGCCCAGTTAACCTAGTTGCCCGCAAAAAATACATGGTCACCGGGCCATCCGGGTGACTGAGGGATTGTTTTGCTCCCGCAACCAGCCTCGCGAAGGCGCCTAATGCCCACTGTGACCTGCATTAACCTGTACTGTACTTAGTGTTTTTTTTTCCGATGGGAAAAATCATCCTATGACAACCCCCGCTCTTGGGCGGAGCGGGAGATAGTGTCAGACTCTTACTACCTAAAAAACCCATCCCGTACCTTCAAGCCTTCATACCGGGGCTCGAGCGCCCTTTCGGATAACCCTGGCCCATTGTATTTAGTGTTGGTGGTGTCCAACTCGTGATCTTTTTAAATATTTTATGGAAAAAATATACCAAGATGTAAAAATTATAATTCAAATCGATTCAGTTTCTGATTCTGAGCAAACTAGGTATATTCATGTCTTTCATATACGATACCTCTTCGCAGAATTACTGTCATATTTCCTAGCTCCTGATTATCCATAACGACTGTCACAGATTTACTAATGACTACCAGAACAAATTGTTTTTTTTTTTTATGGTGGAAAACCATCTACTGACTTGTCTCACTCTAGGGTAAAACAGGAGGATTTGTCAGACTTTTACTGACTCCAAACCTATGGTTCTTCAGTTGCCCTCTGCATTCCAGGATTGGGATTCCCTTTCGGAAGTCAATCCATGGCCCCAATAGGCTTCGGCCTTCTCTTTGAGGCGCGTGTCTATACGAGTAGGTAAGCAGGTTTGTGTCGTAGGGCACTTATTGGTTCAACAGATTTATGGCCTGCTACTGCTGTAGTCTATGCTTAATTCTTTCAGTGTTTTCACTCTAATATTCTCTACCTAGTTAAGTACAAAGTACCTAAAACTGAAGAGCAATGGTGGCTCCGTTGTATCGCCCCCAACTCCACGTTGTATATTGTGGAATTAAAGCGCCTTCCTAGGTTTTGCACCTAGGAAGGCGCTTTAATTTGTGCAATTTAGTTCATCAACAGAGGTCGGAATTAGGTTTTTAGTTTAGTTATTATGTAGTTGCATCGAAATGTTGATATTAGTATGAATCTTCCCGGGATTTCTAATGAAAAATCCCATGAGACCAACAATATTACAAATAAATGATAATAAAACCTCAGTCAACTGAGGTGAGGTTAATCAATTTATATACTTCCTCCTTTTAGTCATTAATGCAGGGAGACATTTTTTCTGCTGTATTTCTGATAATAACGATAGTAACATAAAAAAATATCTGCTCTCTAATCTCGGGACTTGAGGTCCATATATCCAGCCCCCATAGCCAATTTACAACCGTTTTGCTTGCGTTGAACGCTTCGAGTTGACCGCGTCGCCGAATCTTTTGTTCTGACCACATCACTGAGCGTTGAGATGATGTCATTCCCGTACATTTGAAAATTTCTATTAGCATTAACTATTGTAGATTTGCAACTTGGCTAGGGTTACAGTTTATTCTTTCGCTGTATGAAATCAGTGTAATTACATATTAAACACATTATCAAAAGGTGACAGTAAAAAAATAACTACATTTATCAAAAGGTGACAGAAAAGATTGAAAATAAAATCAAAAACATGTGAAATCTACTAACCCGCACTGGGCCTGCGTTACGACCCATTCCCACTCTTAAAGAGAAGGCCTGAGTCCCAGCAGAGGGAACATTATAAGGCTGCTTATGCTTATACACCTAAAATTATGGTTGACTTACTGCCCATTTATACATGACAGGATTATGAAGTCGCAGAATTCTGTTTGACTTTGTTTATACTAATAACTTTGTATAATGTATAATGAAGTGTATATTGGCGGTTATACGGGCTTAGTTCTGTTGCTAAGGTATAAGGCTACTGTCACGAAGTCAGCGGGTGCGGGCCGATGAGTGTGACAGCGCGAGTTGTGGCACATTTTAATGCAAAGATTTGCTACTAAAACTCCAAGCAATCGCGCGTGATTTCGAGCCATTTCGGTTAAACCACCGAGCGAACGCCGTAAATAAGAAGTTCTACATAAAGCAGTTTGTAAATATCGAAAATAAGCTCGAAAATAAGCAAACCTCTCCGTTATTTCCTATATTATTCTTATGGATATTGACGAGTTTAGATTTAACTAGCCTCGGCAACAATCCGCACTCAAGCAGTGCTCGCGCGTCTACATTGGCGTTGTGTATTGTTGCACAACGAATATAATATTACGAAAAACATATAAAAAAGATGTCGCCATTTTTCAAACATTTTGATCGCGAGTAAAGCCATTAATCTCTCCTAATACAACACTACGCTATAGTAGTACCATGCGATCTGCCTCCTGACTTTGAGACCAAGGCCTCAAATCTGCTATTACAATAGTATCAGAATAGTCTATCATTGATTTCATAATTGTTGTTTTTGGCAAGTTTTGGTAATCTTCTAATATATTGGCGTCATTATGACTTTCCAATAGTCAACCACTGACACTCTATTGAAAGAAAACGACATAGAATGGTAATCTCGTACAAAATGACAAATGAATATCTGACGTATGCGGTAATCGGCAAAAATTTTGACAGTTTATTTGATCAGTGACTTACCATTAGAACGTCATTGCGCAGTCAGTGCTTTTAATTGATATTGTCATTCTACCACAACTTTATTACAAGACCATTGACCGATCAATGATCGATCGTTATAAATTAACAGATTACACACTTTTATCAAAATGGCAATGATATTGCGTTGGAATGACGAGTTTATAAAAATAGCAGACTTGGGCCCCTTGTCTGTATTCTACCGCCCCCGCACCGCAGCGCCCCCGCACCTTAGCCCGCTTACATTGAGACCGAGGCCTTAAGCTTTATTGTGTGAAACCGCCTGAGAAGAACTGTTAACATAAAATGTGAGTATAATGTTTTAAATAATGTCTCTTTGTTTCTTAAACATGTATTCTGTAGAGACGTGTGAGACGCAACCTCGCTGAAATAAAACAAGCGTTCAAAATGAAAATTACTTCATTTATATAAACTTTATGTTGGTATAGTACGTAGGCGGTACACATACAGTTCATAATGGAACCTACACATGCGAACTTTTATTTATTTATTGACTGTTTAAGATTTTGTCTAAATAAAGAAAAAACTAATATTCCAATATTCCACAACTATCACACAGCGCCGTCTAGTCCCAAGCTAAGCAGAGCTTGTGTTATGGGTACTAGACAACTGATAAACATACTTCTAAAATTATTTCTAAATAGGTACATACATATTATAGATAAATTACACCCAGACACAGAACAAATGATAGTACTCATCACACAAACATTTGTCCTGGGTGGGAATCGAACCCACGACCTCCGGCATAGAAGTCAGAGTCACTAACCACTAGACCAACAGGCTTGTCAAATGTGGTGACATAACACATAATCAGGTACTGCTGGAAGAAATTTTGTTGAAATAAGCAGCATCTTTGTCACAGACTCACTTTCCTTTCATATCACTCTTCACATGAACCATATACATTTTCTATCTACAAATTTTACCCTCCTCTTCTTCCTGCCCTTGTCCCGTTTTGTTTGGGGTCGGCGCAACACGTTTTTTTCTTCTTCTTTTCTGTCACTGGTTACTCTATCACTAACTCCCTTTTCTTTAATTCTACAAAAAATCCCTTTTTTATATCTAGAAATTTTACTAAGTAGGTACCTAAATATAATTTGAGTAGCAAATAACAACTGATCAGCATCTTCATGACCTTCTCTGTGTTACTTGGGATCGAAGCAAAACACGTTTTACTTTCCATTCTGTCCTGTCACCCGTCACGCTATCACTGGCTCCCTTTTCTGTCATATCACTTTTCACATAATACTCATACATCTCTTTTTCACAAAGACATTTTTCAAAGCAAGCTTTTATCGCGCGGTAGGTATAGTACTGATCAATACTATTAGAGCGCAAACACATTGAGGTCATCATGTTACGTTCATATTGTTGTTTCATGTGTTTTTCTTTCATAATTATTTATTTTATAATTTATGTACTTACAACTACTATATACAGATAAAGATACACTACGTTTCTTGTTATAAGTACAAAAAAATATTACAAAAAGGTAAAGTCTGTTTTTTTTTGTTTATAGGTTGAAATATCCGAAAGCTGGTCTGATTGCTAAATTTTTTTCACCAAAAGAAAGCTACTATATTCCTGAGTGACATAGGCATTCTTTACATATGATCATTCTTTATATATAATCTTAATTACATAAGTATACTAATTTTCGATTAGGGGAGGCTAGTTGCCGAAAAAAATGTAATTAGCCCGTCTTTTAGATTATTTAAAAATAAGGGACACGTATTTTTTTATTTCTAAATTAAACCAAAAATGACAAAGATATAGCCCATTAAAGTTACGTGTGACGTCACGCCGTGCTGCATTTTTTCGTACGGGGTGACGTCACACGTAACTTTAATGGGTTATATCTTTGTTATTTTTTGTTTAATCGAAAAAAGAAAAAAATACGTGTCCAATATTTATTTATAATCTAAAACACGGACTAAATAAAATGTAATTATTTTGGACACTACTTTTCCTAAATAAAGCTAAGTCTAGAGTGAATAGGTTTCTTCTAGGCAAGCACGCTCCATTGTAGGCCACAGCATGGCTTACCATCAAGTGGTACTACTCAAAAATTCAAAGCATTTAATTTGAAATAAACCAGTTACAGGCACTTTTGAAATGTCAAGAAGTAAGTCAGTCAGAAAAATTAATCTAATTGCACATTCCAAAGCGTTGATCTACTACTAAGAAACTCCATGGACACTCTTTTCAATCACGTTTTGTATAACAAATATTCTGTTTTAATTTTCTTGTCACTACTGTTATGTGAGAATACTGTAAATAAAGTGAAAACTAAATGTAGATATTAAGACACTGGCAGCTAAGAGATGACCAGTCTCATCTGACAGCTAGCGTTTCCCAAACGCTATATCACCTATCCAAAAAAAAGGTTACGAATTAAAGGCTTGGCAATGGGATTCTGGCGGTTGTTGATAAATTTGACTGCCCTATACTTAACCATCAAATTAGGGTGCTGGTGTAATACCGTTGAACTAATTACAATGTGAAAATTTTAATCTTTAATTTACTAACAACATAGATGATGAAATTTTCTACTAACCATTAGATCAATGATGCCTGAATTGATAAAAAATATTATAATTATATAACGAAAGCTTGGAAGGAGTGGAGGGAGGCCTTTGCCCAGGAGTGGGACAGAACAGGCTAACAAAAAAAAAAACGAAAGCTTGTAAATTATGAACATTTATGACATCGCCTAGAAAATGACAGTAATGTTTCTTGTGAAGGGACCTTTCAAAATGTTTATAGGCTCCAAAGTATATTCCTAGTAAGCAGGTTCACGCGTTCAGGCTTACTGAAAGTTTGTATAAAAGATGCCACAAGCGATTTCACAACCCTTTAAGTGTTGAAGTTTGTTTTTCGTTGCCATTTCTAAAGGTCATGTTATTTTACGGATGTTTTGACGTACGTCAAAATAAAGGCTGAAACATCATTCAATCTTTAATGTACCTACATAAATCTATTTTGGCAGCTTTGGGATAATATAAGTTATATATAATAATAAACTGCTCTAACCCGGCATAGTCGTAGTGTAGATCGAAACCCTGCCAGACGCATTACTTTGTGTAATTTATCTTCTCTAAAAACGGTGAAGGAAAACATCGTGAGGAAACCGGCATGTTCTAGAACCAAAAATTCGAAGACATGTGACATTCACCAACCCGCACCGGGCCCGCGTGGTAGATTACGGCCCATTCCCTCATCTATAGAAGAGGCCTGAGTCCCAGCTGTGAGAATATTAAAAAAGGCTGAGGATGGTAATAATAATAAAAGCCTAAATACCGACAAGTATTTTAGTTTTTATGGTTCGGTACCCAAAGGATGAAACGGGACCCTAATACTAAGTTCGTCTAACCGCAATAGGCAGACAGTTGCAATTTTCACAGATGATGTATAACTGTTGCCTGTTGATGTATAAATGCTTAAACTAAACAAAGGTTTATAATATAGTGTCCCTTCGTGCGCGAGCCCAACTTTTTTTTTTTTGTTAGCCTGTTCTGTCCCACTCCTGGGCAAAGACCTTTTTTTTTATTTTTTTTATAATTTTTTTTTTTTTTTTTTTTTATGATGGGAAAAATCAAGCATTGACATCCCCCGCCCTTGGGCGGAGTGGGAGATAGTGTCAGACTCTTACTGACTAAAAGACCCACCCCGTTCCTTCTAGCCTTCATACCGGGGCTCGAGCGCCCTCCACTCCTTCCATTTTTCGCGCGCCCGGGCTTCTTCTTGCCAGTTCTGGTGGAATCTATCAAGTTCGTCGCGCCATCTCCTTCGTGGTCTACCGCGACCCCGACGCGCTGTTTCAGGGCATTGGCATACTTGTATTTAGTGATTTTTTTTTTAACATTATACACATTTATGTATAATGTCCATCTACTTCTGTATAAGTCTCGCAGACTGACAACATTTACCTGTGTGCGTTAATTGAGGGTTGCTTCTTTAAGAAGTATCAGACTAAGTCCAACCTCTATTATTTCAGCTGCTCTATCAGTTTTTACAAAGACAAAACCACATTCCAACATCCGAATTGACAGACTCTACAAGGCATCATCTAATACTACAACTAATTTTAAAAAACCCTTAAAAAAATAGCATATTTTTTTATGTAAAAGTCTCCATTTATTTAAAACTAGCTTTTGCCCGCGCAGCTTCGCTCCCGCTCTTCCCTACTTCAGCCTACTATACCCTACTCTACCCTACTATACCCTACTATACCCTACTCTACCCTACCCTACTCTACCCTACTCTACCCTACTCTACTCTACTCTACCCTACTCTACCCTACTCTAACCTACTCTACCCTACTCTACCCTACTCTACCCTACTCTACCCTACTCTACCCTACTCTACCCTACTCCACCCTACTCTACCCTACTCTACCCTACTCTACCCTACTCTACCCTACTCTACCCTACTCTACCCTACTCTACCCTACTCTACCCTACTTAACTTACTTAAAAGTATGCTATGTCCGTCTCCTAGTTCTAAGCTACCTCCCCATCAATTTTCAACTAAATTGGTTCAGCCGTTCTTGAGTTATAAATAGTGTAACTAACACGACTTTCTTTTATATATATAGATGCTATGTGGTTTCGGTAGTAGACCATTATGGGGTACTTACTATTCGGCACACACTTAAGTAACACTACCTATATAAAATACTGTCCACATTTCTTTTATTATTTCTCTTTTCGCACGCTCTGTTTATAGAAATTTCTTTTGATATTCAGCACCTTTGTACTCAAAGTTGTTTCGTCGAGTAATGCTATTTTTCTGTGCGTACATAGATTATAAAAATAAATATTAACTACTAAGGTAAACATGTAAGATAGATGTACTGATCACAGCAGTTGGGGTTTTGTAGTTTTTGGCCTGCCCTCACGGGAAATATACGTGAGTGAAGAGGATTAGGTAGCAGTGAACTCTTTCTGCGCAGCAAAATTACGAACAAAGGATATCTCTTACTCGCTGTAATCGTAAGGGAACGATTAGCCACACATCTCAGCGACCGGTGACGTAGACGCTCCAGTCCTCCAGCGCGGGTTTGCGGACTATGAGCAATGGATATCTCATTGTTGTCTGTCTGATTGTCCGGTAAAGAACGAACTTGAGTGGACTGTGCGTTTGAGTCCGTTTTACAAACTCTAAATAATACCAATTTTTGTCGTTACAAAAATGAATAACAAAAATGAACAAAATAACGGACGTTACTTTGAACCCAACATTTTTAAATTTTAAATAATAATTATTAAATATTTTTTACCGTAATCAACGGACATTAACATTTTGGCAAAAAGTTAATTACTTAATTACCGTAGCTATTATATTTATTTAGATAATTTTTGTTACGCAATCCGTAAAGAGGTCAATTTTTTTTAAGGAGTATTATCCGAGTTCGACTACAAAAAGAGATTTAATATGTTTATTATGGGCTACAGTTATAGTATAGCTAGATAACATATATCAGAATACTAATAGGTCTTACATTGTAAAATAAATCGAAAATAAAAAAATATCGGGTGTGGACAAATATTGCAACCATACTGGTCATTCTAAATGATTTTTACCCTATACCTAAGTCTGTATGACGCGGCGTTTTTATTTTTTTATGAAAATCTGATGAACTATGTTCTTCTTCTTCCTGCCCTTATCCCATGTTACTTGGGGTCGGCGCAAAGCGTCTTTTTCTTTTATTCCGTCCTGTCAACCGTCACATTATACTAACTCCCTTTTCTTTCATATCATTCCTCCTCCTCCCTCTTCCTCTCCATCCATTTACTCGCACATCTATACTCAGCACTTTTTTAGTGACATGAAAATCTGATAAAAAAAAATACGATAAATTTTTAAAAGTCATAGAACAAAAGTTTTTGTTTATGATGTTAGTAACATAGTCATAGAGATTGCCAGTGTTTTGCGAATAACCCTGTATAAACTAGTCGGCTTAATATTGTTACATAAACTCGGTACGACAGACAGATCAGACGAACGTAGGTATATAATCTCAATTTAATCGACTTAGTAACTGGGGACTAAGACTTGTAGTATCTACACGTGTTTAGTTACTCGTACTTTGATGATAGGTTTAATGACGATAAGATTAAAGCGTTTGGTAACCACAGTCTGGAATACTGAAAATACTAACTCATTATGTTAACAACTAAAGTAGGTATACAAGGTGTAAGGGACAGCCCTCCACAAACTTTAAGGGCTTGCTCAGTAGACGAAACTGAACCACCTTCCACATTTTTTTTTTTTCAGGAAACGGAAAAAAAAATCAGCCTCACCATACAAAATGATAAACTTGATAGGACAATTTGTATGGCGAGGCCGATTTTTTTTTATGCCTGACAGGTCTGTGGGATTATTTTTCAAATAATAGAGTAAACGCTGGCGAGGAACGCTAACGGCTTGTACACAACTTCGGTCTAAGAAGCGAGTGGCGCGTGGCGCGGCGAGCGGGGCGCATCGGTAAGCGGACGCGTGGCGCTATGAGCGTCGTCTCGTGATGTGTTTCAATCATTTTTATACTTTTGATCTTACAACGGTAAAGTCGTGAACGAACCGTAAGGGAAACACTGAAAATATAAGGGAACAGCACGCTTAGCCAAATTGTTATTCTGCAATCGTTAACGCTGTCGAAAAGTGATGAAACGTATGGGAATGACGTCATCTCTGTTATTATTTATTGTCAGAGGCCGATGAAATTAAAACATTATTTAATATAATTGCGAGTCACACGCTTTTATTTTCAGTTTTTCATAGAAGTAAAAATATTTGAATATAGCATTGACATTCATAGTTGACACACGAGCTGGCTGCTAACGAATCTGTTACAAACAAAAAGGTTTAACTTAACAATCTCAACGTAAAGTCGCGTGGTCAGAACAAACGAATAGACAATTCGTAGCTAAGTTCACATCGTTCAAAATAGTGTCTACAATATTTAACGCTACATCTTTTGTTATACAAACGCTACATTGTAGAACGAGCGGCCGGCTCAGGCGCGTCAACTTGGCTACCAACCTATCGTTTTCTACAATTGCTGTCACCGAGGCGTTACCGATTAGAGAACGGAATTCGATTGTAACTTGGCTAGGGAGGCAGTTGATTTTAGCTCGAAAAGCAAACGTGAAATTACAAAAAAGGGACTATTATTGATGATATTTTTAGACCAATTTATCTTTTGCCTGGCATATTGGCAAGTGAGTGAAAAGACATTCTATATCAACAACCTAAAATCCTACTTAAATATTCCTGAAATCACTACTAGGTAAGGCTCTCCTGAATAAAAATTGGTTATACATTTCTTGGACGATTTCATCTCGTTTGAGATCCTTGCTTTTTTATTTGTAGCCAAGCCTGAACAACTAATTACGTTCATAGACTAATGATAAACTTAAACATCTCACTGCAGTAGTTAATTATAATAACATCAACATAGTTTTTAGAGGATCTTTCCGGACGTTTTCAATGGCGGCACGGTTGAATGGTTGGCTGCTGGGTTGCGCTTCGCAGATTCGATTCCCTCGTTTTCTTAATGAAATTCATTTGGTACATGCGGAAAACTCTACAACACAAAAGACTACTAAAATATTTAGTATCTTACTTTAAAACTTGGACATATCTACACGTCTTAATACATAAAGCTAAAGTATTTGTTTAGTAACGTTATACAAGGTGTAAGGGACAGCCCTCCACAAACTTTAAGGGCTTGCACAGTAGACGAAACTAAACAACCTTCCACAAATTTTTTTTTCAGGAAACGAATAAAAAATTCCGCCTCTCCATACAAGCTGTCCAATCAAGTTTATAATTTTCTATAGTGAGGTGGATTTTTTTTTTTCGTTTCCTTAAAAAAAAATTGTGGAAGGTTGTTCAGTTTTGTCTACTGAGCAAGCCCTTAAAAAGTTTGTGGAGGGCTGTCTCTTACACCTTGTATACCGTTACTGTACACAAAGGTTTAAATAAATAAATTGCCGGCTACCTAAAAAACAAAACTTGCTTCCATTTAAGATGTCGGAATGTACAACCCGTCTTTTCTATAACAAATTGCATTGAAACTCGAATAGCTTACAAATTGAAAGCATACCTTACATTTGGGAGCATTTGTGTTTTGTAATAGCCTTTAAGAGTGAGTTGGGCATGCTTAAATGTACTTCCAGGAGATCTTGAAGCTTTGCAGGAGTATTTTATAGAGTTGCCGTGGTCCTCAGACACAAAGAGCAACTAAAAGAAAACAGGTGTTTTTTTTCTAATATTGATTTTTTTTAGGTAGGAAAATCTCTCTTGGGCGAAAAATACGAGTTTTGAAAAAAAAAAGTACTTTTTTTATTTTTTATTTCATCTTTACAAATCGATAGTGTTTCATGTACCGGATCGACCCTCCACAGGATTAAAACGATTAAAATTTAACGGTGTATACAGGTATACCATCTTTTCGAGTAAATTATAGGATACATTTTATCTTGGGAGTATGCTTCCTTGGTATAATTTTCTATTTTCACGCAACACAAGAAATTACAAAAAAATCGTTTACCCGAGTAAAACCTTACTGTAGAGCCTTATCATAATTCCGGCGTTAGAGAGAGATAGAACTATACAGGACGTATAGCACTAGCCTTTTCTCATATCAGAATTATGATTGGTAATATTAAAGATATCAAGGTGATTGATTACTACCGTTCTATCTCTTTCCTTTCACATTCTGCTTTCAGAGAGACAATTACAGGATAATATAACAATAATAATATTTAATATAATAATAATATGATATTACACAAATATCATACAACGCCGTATAGTCTCTTACAACTGATAAACTTACTTATATATTTCTGAATACATACATAAGATAAATTACATACAGCCACAGAACAAAATAATGAATGATCGTGCTCGTCACACAAACATTTTTCCTGGGTGGGAATCGAACCCACGACCTTTGGTATAGCAGTCAGGGCCACTGACTACTAGACCAACAGTCGTCGACGGCGCGCACTGTTCCCGTGCGCCTCAAGGAGTTGTTAACAACAGCAGGGACCCAGCCGGGTCGAAGCCTACTGGGGCTAGAGTTATCCGAAAGAGCGCTCGAGTCAAGACAAGGAACGCACTATGGATTATCGTAGAACAAGAGCTGATCATAAATACTTTTTAGAAATGTTGTAAATTGTACATGTTTTTGGTCTTATTTTTTTCATAAAGAACCATAGTATTAAATGCAATTCGTTTTTTATCAACTCAAAATGAAAAACATTGATATAATTGCATTAGAACTCAACAGTACGGAAATTCAACAAATTGTAACCCTTAAATCAGGTACGTTTAGAGTTAAATATTGAGCACTTGTTAAATAAGAACCATATAGTGTGTTATATATTTAGAAAGGATATTTTATATAGATTGTGAAACTGTATTTAGTTTCATAATTAATGATAAAAAAATTACTGTTATAATTATTTACGTAAAATGCTAGAGAAAAACCAATTGTTTTAAATTCAACGAGACTTTTAGTAGTTAGCTAAGCTTGCCTAAGTTCTAAATTTGATCCTATATCCTGCGGAAGGTATCTACCTGACATCTGCAAAAAGAAAATCTTGCGCATATTTGCGCTTTTTGGTGTTATGAAGCATCATGTGATAAAACATCCCATATGAATTTTCACGAAAACAAAATAGATGACTATTGTATATGGTTCCAGTGGTAATATTTTGCGGATTCGCATATCTTCTAGTTGTTACAAAGAATGTGACATGATACACATCATCCTTATTCGATTTTGATATAAAAAGTTGGCCATAGAACACATAACACCACAATCCCTATAGTACGTTTTTATTTTATTCTCCAAAATAATGATTACTTTTATATTGGGTTTTTTTAATTATTCTAGACATTATTTGATTGTTACAAACTTAGAACGATAAAATATTATAATATTTCAGCCCTATCAACATTTTTACCTGAAAATTATCATATTTCAAAAATAACTTACAAGCCGTAATGAGTGATTTTCATCAGTTTTTGTTATTTGTTGTTGTTGCACAAATTTTACGGGTAAATTTCTTGAAGCCAATATTAGTTGGCTGTACACAGAAGTTTCTACAGGTAACTCTACCTGTTTTAACAACAGAAGGATCGTCTCTCTGCTACTTTCGAAAGCCGCGCAGAAGACGCCCAATAAAGGCTACAAAAAATTTAGACTACATCATACGAGAAAATGTATGAAATCGGCAGCAAATAAAGATGTATTTCATACATTACTGTATATGTACAAGGGATCTTAGATGCATTACAAATATTCCCAAAAAATCCAAAAAGAATGTCAAGGAACTAGACGAAGACACTCTGCAACTCTTGAAAGTGATTCAACTAATCACGGCATTTTTCTGGTGTAAAACTTGCCCACATTTGTTTATTTACCTTTTAGATGTATAGATACATGTAAAAGGTGAACAAATAAAATACTTGAATCAAGCAATTCAGGATATTTTGTTTGAATCATTTTTTAGACTAAATTTAATCTGAGTAAAAATATTTTTTTTTGTTATATTATTTAAGTGTACTTTATTGTTTTTATATCCTACTTCGTATTGGGCCATTAAAAAGAGACAAAAACCACATTGAAGTGAATTTAAAATAACATACGTACGGTTTTTTGACATCGTCGCAAATTAAAACGCAAGTAAAACCGCGAGCAAACCCTAGTGCGTATTAAATGTATACCTATTCAAATACCTATACCCGCCGCTGTGCACATAGGTTTAAGTTTCTGTGAAATTGTTACTATTTTGGTGTACAATAAAGTTTATTCTATTCTATTCTATTCTATTCTATTCTATAGTATGTACTATGTCACTGCAAAATTTCAAATCTTTATCTTTAAAAATAAAGGAGATATAGATTTTTAATCAGCAAATGACCTATATTTTCCATAGTGGAACGGGGTGGGTCTCTTAGTCAGAGTCTGACACTATCTCCCACTCCACCCAAGAGCGGGGGCTGTCATTGAATGATTTTTCCCACCATAAAAAAAGACCAACAGGCCAGTCTTTATATATTTCCTTTATCCGTAAACCTTATTAAAAAAAAAAAAAAAACATTCGCAAACAGTCTCGTATATCTGTTAATATTCAATTTGCGGAATTGACCACGAAGGCAAAGAATACAATGGCAATAAATATTTTGGTAGCGTCCGAAGCGACCCGGACGGAGAGAAAGGACCGTCGAAGCGAACTGGCAAATGAAACGTGAAATAATCTGAAAGTCCTGTACATTGTAGGTTGTTACCGTAACTGTAGTATCTTGGTTTTCAGCTGAAGTTTATTTTCGTTTATTTAAGACTGGCTATTGTTTGGGACTTCGGTTAGTAAAACTGTACAAGAATAACTAATATTCTGTGCTTGTGATTCATTCCGAAAGCATCTAATTCATGCAAGTTATATTTAGTAAATAATGTCAAATAAAAATATATATAAATATCTTCTTCTTCCTGCCCAAATCCCATATTACTTGGGATTATAATTAAAAAAAAAATTATAAAAATATAAAAGGTGTAAGGGACAGCCCTCCACAAACTTTAAGGACTTGCTCAGTAGACGAAACTGAACAACCTTCCACATTTTTTTTTTCAGGAAACGAAAAAAAAATCAGCCTGTATGGCGAGGTCGATTTTTTTTTTCGTTTTCTGAGCGGTTGGTAGGCTTCGACCCGGCTGGGCCCCTGCTGTTACTGACAACTCCTTGAGGCGCGCGGGAACAGTGCACGCCGTCGACGACTTGGGCTTGGTCCGGACAGTTACTGGACGGCCGAACAGCGAGCTACCCATTGCTTACTGTCCGCAAGCCCGCGCCTACGGTAGCCGGAAATCGGGATCAATATACCGGCGCCGGCGGCGGCGGCGATAACGCCGTTGCCTGATTCGTTCGGCCTCCTCCTTTGCGAGCATTACTGCTTCGCAGAAGTCGGCGACCGCCTGCCACTCCTCCTCGCTCCGGACCATGGCCTCAACCAAGGCCGGCGTGAGAGGTCTCCGCCGCCAATCGCCCCCACGAGGGCACTGCGATGCTCCGCCCAACGTATATCGGCTGATATGATGATGATGCTGTAGTAAGATTTTAACTACTTGTCTGGAAGAAAATATTTTCCCACCACCACGAGAGTGAAGTCTCAGAAAAATGCTTGTTTCAAATAACTATCGTAAAAGGAAAAACTGACTGACTGACATATCAACGCACAAAATACCGAAATTACTGGAGCTAGGAGCGTGAAATTTTGCACAAAGATTCCTCTAATGACAAAGGCGAACACTGAGAAAGTATTTTTCTAAAATTTTACCCTTAATGGGTAAAACGGGGTTTAAACTAATATATTGTAAAGCTAAAGAGAATTTTAGTTTGAATTCATAAATCTCGGGAACTACTGGATTGAATTATAAATTTTAGTGTTAGGTTAGGCTATATAACATTTTACCGGAACCCAGGAGCAGTGCAGTATATTAATTACTTTATAATAACTTATTATTAGTGATGGGCCGAATGTGGTTTGTGCCGAATACGAACTTCGGCCGAACATTCGGTAAAATTTTAATATTTGGCCGAAATTCGGCCGAACTTTAGTTGTTTTTGGCGCGCTTTCTAGACGTTTAAACAGTAGACAAACACAGTTTGATACAATTACATAGGAATCTTAAGAAATAATACACTAAATATTACATTAACAGGCTATCGAAAAAAGATGAAAGAGGTTAGAAAGGAAATACTTTCCGATGTTTACTACAACGAGTGTCGCCGCTTGTCTCCTACCCTTTAACTCCACTACAAGCAATAAATCAATACAAACGCGCATTACTCAAGTAACAGATCACGCAAACTGAAGTTTGTTATTGGCAATTGAACTATGAGCGTTGGCCTGCTTTGTGGTACGCCTCTCCCGCCCACAAAGACATTCGGTTATTTTCATGTATTCTGTGCAATAACCAAAGCCGCGGGTGAAACCGCTGGAGGCAGTTAGAACTTAAATATTATATGTAGTTATTCTGGGTTCCTTCTATTTGGCCGAAAATTGATAATCCGAATTTTATTTTTTTATGTGGCATAACATACTTGACATCTTATTTAATCTAATATTTTTTAAGGCGTAAAACACTATTATTTTAGCATAAATTATTGTTTGGCAGAATATGAACGTATCCGAATTCTCAATAGCATACTTTTATCATGGCAGAATTTTATTTCACCTTTTTATTTTTTACCTTTGCCATAATTAATATTAAGTATAATTTTGTTTAGCATAAAGTTAATTTAGAAATACGATTATTTGGTATGGGTACATGATTGAACATCAAAAATTAAAATGCGTGTAGGTATCTTGTAAAAAGTAATTGTTCAAAACATCAAAAACTTTTAAATATCAAATAAAACTGAAAATTAAAATAACTACGTGCATTATATCTAAAATCGATCTGTCTGCAAAAATGTCATAGAATGTTCTAAATTTATCATATTATATTGATAGCATTTTCAATATTAAATTAAAATAGTGTCATAAAAAGTCAATATTATGTTGTACTACAAAATTTAGTGACAAAAACGAATCGCTGTAAAACCCACGTTACGTAGTCTTGTCTGCCCTACCCTTAGAGTGTAATTTAAATCCGCGTAGGCGCGGAAGGGTAGGGCGGCCCGCGAGCTGAGGAGCAGGTGGTTTGAAGGCACGCCGACGTGGCTGAGACAAGTCGAAGAGCGGTGGTGAGCGTTAAAGCCATCTGCGACAATAAGTTCACGTGGGGCCGCCCAAACAGCCGGAGCCGTGACAGAAACGATGCTTGCTGCATGTTGCATGGACGCTTGTATGCTGCATGCCTGCTTGCATGTTGCATGCCTGCATGCATGCTGCGTGCCTGCGTGTATGCCTGCTTATTTTTATAACCACCCAGAAATAGGGGGACCCGCATGGAACCTCCATCGACCCCACGTAAACCAACAGTGTTTCGTAATTGACGATTATGACTGAATTTTCTGCTATATGATCGTTCCCTTTTTTAATTATTATGGATATGAACATTATGCCAAAAGATGATTCTAACTAACAAAATGAGAGAGAGTTTTGAATGTATTACCAATGAGTGTATGCGAAACGATTTTCTGCGAAATGAAGTTGCAAAATAATGTTATAACATAAAAAGTTCTGCTATTAAAGGTAGACCTAGTTATTCTAATGAAAAAAAAAAACACGAAATAACCAGATGTTTAAGTAAGCATCATAATATTTTAGGGAATAAATTTCAAGTTAAATATTCAAGTAACAATTATTATTATAATTGGCTTACGTGGGTAGTCACAAAATTTATCGAAATTTAGAGTAATTACCGTTTTACACGGATGAAATATAACCTTAATCATAGTACTTACCTAGAAATCGAAAATTACTAAGTACGTAGACTAAGATACGTAGTACGAAGACTAAGTAGATACTTTTGCCTCACGCACGTGAAAGCCGATAACACTTATTATATTATCAAATGGTTAATAACGGGGATTTTTTTAAAACTTTGCCCCACACTAAAAAAACAACTTCTATATCGTGGGTGCATTCACATACATGTAAACTTACAAAAATGATAACGGTCATTGAACCACCTATATTTATTGACATTGTTAATTTAAAAAACTTAAAGACATAAAGCTGTCTCGAATCGACATCTACCGTGAACCTTTTCTGAAAAACAGTTCATTGATGGTTTTTCAGGTACCTTCGATATATTGAATATATTAGGAAAAGGTCAATGTTAGTTATTTTAAGTTTATCTGGCGCCTTGTCTAGTGATCACCATAATTAAAAAATACACACAAAAATAAAATAATGAAAATATATATATATAAAAAAAAAAAAATTACAAAGTGACACTTATGGGATCTTCTTCTTCTTCCTGCCCTTATCCCATATTACTTGAGGTCGTTGCAAAATGTTTTTTTCTTCCATTCTGTCCTGTCACCCGTCAAACTATCACTAACTCCCTTTTCTTTCATAGCACTCTTCACACAATTCATCCATCTTTTCTTCGGCCTTCCTCTCCCTCTCCATCCATCTACATGTCTACTCAGAACTCTTTTAGTAATATGCGCTTCATCTCTCCTCTTCACATGACCATACCAAGACAACCGATTACCTTTCCACTTTTCAGTCACTGGCCCCACTTCCAAACTTCCTCTAATATACTCATTTCTCGTCACACCACACATCCATCTCAACATTCTCATCTCCGCCATATACAATCTTTTTTCATCCTTCTTTTTCAAAGCCCAACATTCACATCCATGTAGCATGACAGGTCTTATGGGGTGGGTACTTAGTAATAACACACACACATAAAATATATATAAAATATTTTCGTATTCCTGTGTATTATTGGCAAATAAATGATATCTAGCTCTATTTGTCTGGATTAATTTAGCCTCGGATAGCAGGTAGACCATAGTCTATCTACGATCCGTATAAATCCGTTCATCCGTTGAGGCATAAATCATTTATTACCATATTCTCTAATATTCAGTTATACAACATAATCTCTCTAATATTGCAAAGTAAATGATGTGTTTGTATGTTTCGTACTGAAAATGTTCTCTCTGAATATTTTCTTCTTCCACGCAATCGCTCTTGCTGGTGGGAACTTTTTTTTTAGGTGGTTAGGCATGCAATGACTTCTCCCGCTCTAGGATGGAGTCGAAGAGCGTATCAGAATTTACTGACTTAAATCCACTCCTATGTTCCTGCTTTGTCTTCGTTTTAGGGCCTTGGGGTTATCTTTCGCACAAAACATGACCCAAGTAGGGTTCGAGCCTATATAGCAGCGTCAGTGGCTTTTCTAGGTCCTCCAGAGTACATTTGCAGGGACATTTTGGGTTCTCTAATAGGTCGACCATCGTCTGGTCAGAAACACCGCGCTCGGACTAGGTGCCGGACGGGCCTATAATCCCCCATTTTGCCAAGTTATGTTTGCTACAACCTACTTAGGTGCGTAGTCTATTGACTGCTCTCCATATAGTCCACTGTAGATCGCGTTCGAGTGGCAGATGTTCCTGGGATTGAACGAAGTCGGGCGGTCGTAAGTGGTGTTCTTCCCAAAACTTACATCTCACCATGGATAGTCGGTCCCGAATAGCCTGCGGCATCCAAGTCGTAGTCCACAGTCTGGATATACTTGTGTGCCCGTTGATAATCAAAACCTGACCCCTATCATAACCCGGGATTCCAATCTCGATTTCCGGCCACCGTACGAGCGTAATGGGTAGCTTGCCGTCCAACTGTCCGGCAACCGTCCGGACCAAGCCCAGGTCGTCGACGGCGGCTTACTGTTCCCATGCGCCTCAAGAAGTTGTCAGCAACCGTAGGGGCCCAACAGGGTCGAAGCTTAATGGGAAAGGGAGGAAGGCTCGGGCCCAGTATGAAAGGCAACAAAAGAACAGGAAAAGACTGACACTATCTCCCGCTCCACCCAAAGGCATCATTTATTTTTAGGTTGTCATTAAATGATTTATTTTTACCCACCGAAAAAAATCCCTACACAAGGAACTTAAATATAACGTGCATATGCATCCATACCAACCCCTTCTCAGAACGCAGGTGTTATGTTATGTTGAGTACTATAATAAAGAAAATTGCCAGCAATTTAGGAGTCTCGTATCTATTTTCAGGCGAAGTATGTAGAATATTCTAGAAGCAAGGCATTTTAACGATGGACTGAGTCGACTGGCAAGTCTTCAATTGTAAGTTTCAATGTTACTTATATAGATACGTGAGAAAATAACGATGTATTTGAGAACGTAACAACAGCTGTTCGCTCTGTTAAAGTAATGGTACCTGCCTACTTATCGGAATTACAGAAATATTATTTATTTTGAAAAAAGAACTTTTGTACCGGCACGTCCGTTGATAAGTATCTATTTATATACGTTTCGGAGTTTCCAAATGTAGATATGTTGACTTTTTTTTTCTTTTTAATTGTTACAACCCCGGAATCTTTTAGTCGAGAGTGAACAGGTTTCTTCTAGGTAAGCACGTTCCATCGTCGACCGCACCGTCGCTTTCCATCAGGTGAGATAGCGGGCAAGCGCGAACAATAAAAAAAAAAGAAAGAAAATAAACTAGTGCTTGACTGCGATCCCACCTGATAGTAAACAGTGATGCAATCGTTGATGGTGAGGCGCACTAGTTTATTAACTTCTCGAGTGCCGTAATTAGAGACACAATTAAAAAGTCATTGTGTCTCGCGTGGATCCACGTTTAGGCACACAACGGGTTAAGAGCCTTCACTATAAGGAAGTTAGTGATAGCATGACGAATGACAGGGTAAAATGGAAGGAAGAAACGTGTTGCGCCGACCCCAAATAAGATGGAAAAGGGCAGGAAGAAGAAGAAGAAGACTCTAGCTTTGCACCCAAATTATTATAATCGGAAGGGAAGACCGCAACAAATAAAATTGTTCCAGTCCTTCGATACAATAATGTGATTTGAGAATTATACACGCAATATGTAAGGTAACTACTTCGCAATTGTTCTGAGTTACTAAACGATATTGGAACAATGCATTTATTTCTAAAACATTTTAAAAAGTCATTCAATAGTCGGACTCGCACACTAAGAGTTCTTGTAAACTTACTTGTGTAAATATTCATAGTTTCATTCCTGAATTGAGTCTCAAGATTTTTCTGAATCGCAAAAAAAGTTATTTTGTGATGTAACTACGAACTTTAAGGTTTTAAGATTTTCCCTTTGCTCTATGTTCTTTGAGACCCTGTTTTTGTTAAGTATCAGGATTCCAAGTCAACGGGAAGTAATCCCTACTGGGCAACCCTATAGGTTTTAAATACATAAACGGCATTATCTTTTGCGTTGGCTCAAAAGGTTTTTTTTTCTCTGCCATAAGAGGGGTAGGAGATCTGAATATTTTATGTTAATTCCTTCACGCTTTCGAACCAACCTTTGGTTGTCAATCGCAAAGACTGATAGACGAACAACAAAGTAATCTTATAAAGGTTCCATTTTTGTCGCTTGAGATACGAACACTAAAAATAAAGTCGTTCAATTATGCAAATGATTTTTTTTTTTTTTTTTATTGTTGATAGGTTCGCACTTGACCGCTATCTCACCTGATGGAAAGCGACGATGCGGTCGACGATGGAACGCGCTTACCTAAAAGAAACCTATTCACTCTCGACTTAAAGATTCCCGGGTTGTAGCTATCAGGAAACACAGACTCCGGCAAGGAATTCCACTCCCTAGCCGCACGCACAATGAATGTGTTCCCAAAACGTTTTGTGCGTGTTGGTGGGATATCCACCATATACCGGTGGCGCATAGCCGATTGAAAAGTTCCCATATACATTTACTAAAAAAAAAGTAGTTATGCGCCGTAGCCATGATTTATTACAATTGATTCCAATATTTGTTTTACTATCGGTACTTCCATGCAAAGAGAATTAACAAACATTTTTTTTTATCTGTTATAAACTAGTACTTGACTGCGATCCCGCCTGATGGTAAGCAGTGATGCAATCGTTGATGGTGAGGCGCACTAGTTTATTAAGAGCCTATTCACTCTAGCCTTGAAGACACCCAAATTATAATCAGACGCGAAGACATCAGCAAACTGTTCCAGTCCTTTGATGTACGCGATATAAATGACGAGGCGAAACGCTTAGTCCGGACCGTAGGTGTTTCAACAACGTAAGGGTGGACACTTGCTGTGCGTCAGTTTGTCCGATGGTAGAATCAAGTCATGCAATTCCTGCGCACACTCTCCAAAATCGAATAGCAATTAACTCTACCTTTTCAAAACTTATTTGTCTACTTATACAAATAATATGGATTTTACACACTGATTTTACTTCCAACCCAATCAAAGCTCCGGCCCAAAACAATCAACTTTTGATCACAGTCCAAATTCCAGACCAACATTTAACCTTTCAGAACTTAACAGAGCAGATCTTAATACACCCATAAACTTTTATTTCACTGAAAAACAAATATTCTAGACTGGACAATAGCACTTAAAAACTACAATAAGCCTAAATGTCTGAGGTTTCTTAAATGGTTTTTGGCATGCACAAGGAAAAACTGTAGCTTACTGAAATTGCAACTGCTGGATTGTAAATTTTAGAGTGCTTATTTTTTGCTACCAACATCTTTTTATACACTGCACGAATGAACTAGTAAGGCGGCCATAAGAGATGACTGGCGGCGTGTTGTGGATCTAGCCACCAACACCTGAAGTGACGACCGTGACCTCTCTGTCAAGAGTGATAACAGCAAGGAAGAAGATATTTTTATTGTAATTGTATCAAATGCCGTCAACTAGAGACACAAATAAGACAATGACAGCGCGACCGGCGATTGCTTGGGGCTCAATGAATTAAACAATAGAATATACCAATGGCAGCAGCGACCTCTCGCATTGGATCCTGTTACAGGCCATGGTCAGGAGTGAGAAGGAATGGCAGGTTGTCGCCTCCTTCTGGAAAGCAGTAATGCTAGTGAAGGAAGCGGCCGCACGCTTGAGGAGGACTTCCTCGCGCCCCAGCCGCCGGGATCCCGACCCCAATTTCCAGCCAACTTAGGCGTGGGCTTGTAAACAGCGAGCAGTGGGTAGTTGGCTATCTGGACGTCCAGTAACCGTACGGACCGAGCTGTCGAAAGCGCGTAGTGTTCCATGCGCGCTTTAAGGAGATGTAGGCAAAATCGTAGGGGTCCAGCAGGGTCGAAGCCTACTGAGGCCATGGGTTATGCGAAAGAGAACCCCGGGGCCCTGGAACGAAAGCAATGACTGGTTGGTCTAGTGGTTAGTGGCCCTGACTGCTATGCCGGAGGTCGTGGGTTAGATTTGCACCCAGAACAAATGTTTATGCGATGAGCATGATCATTTGTTCTGTGTCTGGGTGTAATTTATCTATAATTTGTATGTGTTTAGAAATACATAAGTATGTTTATCAGTCGTCTAGTACCCGTAATACAAGCTCTGCTTAGCTTAGGACTGGACGGCGTTGTGTGATAGTTGTGGAATATTATTTTAGATATTATTATTATTACATAATGAAGAAACAGAAGTGGGTAACAAGAGCAAGAGAAGTTCTTAGATGCTTCCTCCTCCTTCTTAGTCGTTCACTCTTGACAGAGTGGTCGTGGTTGACGACATTACATTTTCTTTGGCGAGTGAGACTCCCGCGATGCGACTCCACTTGTCACAGTTTACGGCATTTGACAATTTCCCACCTAAAAAAAAAGAATATAACAACAATAAACTCCTACAAACTGTGAGCCATTATTAAAACTGAAACTAAATAATAAAAGTAATATGGTACCAAGTTTCACGAAAAGTATCGGCAAGTGCCATGGCACCTCGTACGCCTTCCAAAACGCGTGATGTTTTATATTATATACCTAACCTTCCACGATAAATGGGCTGCCTAACTCTAAAATAATTTTTCAATTCGTAACATCTGTTTCTAAGATAAGTAACTTCAACAAAACATTTTTTTTTTCAGTTTTATAATAAACTAACTTTTGCTCGCTGCGTCACCGGTGTATATAAAATATAACCTAAGTCACTCAGGAACAAAACAGCTTTCTATTGGTAAAAAAAAATTATCAATCGGACCAGTACTTTCAGAGATTACCTCCTACAACCAAAAAAACATAAAAACCAACTTCACCTCTTTATTATATAGGGTGATTAGTGTACGATACTTAAACACGTGATTGTGCTCATGATAACCAACAACTTTTATTATGAGAACAAACCTGAAATCGCGAAAAAAAATCAATTGTTCAGTACATTTAAGTTTACCTAATGTACCGAACAGCTGATATTTTTTTTATAGTTTCGTACACTAATTGCTAGTCACCCTATATAAAGTATATGTATAATATCATTTATTATTTATTAAAGCACATATAATTGTACAAAGGCAGGCGTAATGCCTTAGGCTTAATATATAAGTATAAAGTTTACAAGTACCTATAGATTTTTGTCTTCGGTTGTAGAGGTCAAATAGGCCATGATAAAAAAATGGGTCATCATTATCATTTCAGTCGATTGACTTGACGTTCACTGTTGGATATAGGCCTTCCCAAGAGTCGCCACAACAAACGGTCCTGTGCGTCTCAAATCCATCAAAGGTCCGTGACCCTCACCAGCTCATCGGTCCACCTCGTGGTAGGCCCTGGCCCTAAAGCAGATGTTAAATTCCAAATATTAATATTCAATCGATCCAACTATAATGCCTTGGAACTTGGGTAGGCCTTTGGTGTGGGCTGCAACTTGTGTCGACACCCTTGCGCCATCCCATCTTCTGAGTACGGCGGGCTGTGCTGGGGCGGCTGCTGCAGGTGCGGAATATAATAACCTCTTTGGAAGTTATGTTTGAGCCGTTTGGGGTTAAAACACTTGGGCCATGGGGTCCGAGCGCTCATCGAGTTGTTCGGGATATCAGAAAACAGTTGGTCGACTCTTCGCGTGGCCTGAGGGCTGGACTCTTCTTCAGTCAACGAAACAGCATTGTCATCCAGCGTGGCAATGCTGCCAGCGTTCTGGACACTTTTCCCCTTGACATCGATGTGGACGAATTTTTTGATGCCCTTTGAGTTTTTCCCGTTTTTCAGCCTTTTTTAGTCGTTTGTACATATTATTATTTTAAGTTTGTATATACATATATACCTAGTGATTATTTATTAAATTAATTCAATTGAATTAAAAAGAATTATTTCGTGGGTAAAAAAACCGATCCAACTGCATCTGGGTAAAGAAACAGTCCACCTGACAAAGGCAAAGACAGGGCAGATTAACGACACTGTTTTAACGTCCATGGTAATCCAGTTCTGCTGCCATTAAAAAATTAAATAAAAGCGCGGTGAAATTCTGTTAAAAATGTAACGTTGCGAATGTAGGCCCGGGGTCATGAAGGCATTAATAAATACCCTCTCCGGAAAGGGTATTAATTCATGTAAATTCAATGAAATGGGAACGCATCTCGTTTGCAATATAGAGCTTTAAAAGTGATGGTATTGTATAATAAATTTTACATTAAAAATATTCTACCAGGATAATGTAATACAAACTTTTTTAAATCGACGAATTTTAAACGACTTTAAAATCGGTGTCGTTCACGGTCGATTGATGGATGTGAATACGGAAGTGGTCTAAACGACTAAATCGCTACGATATCGTCACGGTTTTCATTGCGTGAATCGGGCTACTGGTAGGTGATCGCTAGCGAGAACGTTGGTTCTACACTCTTCCCCATATCACTATATCTTCTAAAGAGCTTTCATTACGGTTGATGTTCAAACATCTTATAGATTCTTAGTTGCAAAATTGACGACAGTTTTTGTCTTTTCTGATAGCTACAGCTTAGGGGTTTTTAAGCCAAGAGTGAATATGTTACTTCTAGGCAAGCGTGCTCCATCATCAACCACCAGGTGAGATGGTGGTTAAAAGCAAGCCTATGAATCATCATCATCATTTCAGTCGAAAGACGTCCACTGTTGGACATAGGCCTTCCCCAAGCGTCGCCACAATGACCGATCCTGTGCGTCTCGCATCCACCGCATTCCCGGGACTTTCACCAGGTCGTCGGTCCACCAAAAAAAAATTAGATTTCCAGTAATACGCCAGTTTTCATTTACATTAAATGTTACTTAAATGAATGCGTAAAAAATCTACCTGCTGAATTTTCAACGTAAGCTTTAGCATCAAGAGCGCAATATTTAAAACGTTCATTACTTTGTCTTTTCCCCCGTTAATGAAAACGGACATAAAACACATTAGGAGAGAAGGGGACTTATCACTACCTACCTAAAGACATCATAGGAGCTTTTTTTAACGTGGGTAGTCGAATAGCATAATTGTCCTTATAATGTTCCCACTGTTGGGACTCAGGCCTCTTCTTTAGGAGAGGGAATGGCCCTTAA
This sequence comes from Mythimna albipuncta, assembly GCA_929112965.1. Taxonomy (NCBI): domain Eukaryota; kingdom Metazoa; phylum Arthropoda; class Insecta; order Lepidoptera; family Noctuidae; genus Mythimna; species Mythimna albipuncta. Next base: position 20,740,418 of record OV815969.1, read on the forward strand.
TCCAACACGGGGGCCCAGTGCGGGCTGGTAAATGTAACATGCCGGTTACCGCACGATGTTTTCCTTCACCGTTTTGAAAGCAGTGATAATGAAATAAATTACACAAAGTAATGCGCCTGCCAGGATTTGAACGCTAAACCTATAGCCATTACCACTCAGCTACTACTGCTGATCTAGCCAAGTTGCTAATCTGTAATAGTTAACGCTTTTAGAAAGCTTCAAATGTACGGGAATGACGTCATCTTAACGCTCAGTCACGTGGTCAGAACAAAAGAATTGGCGGCAAGGTCAACTCGAAGCGTTCGGCGCAAGCGAAACGTTTGTAACTTGGCTAGGGGTGCTGCTCTCACGTAAAATATATATAATCGATGATAGATAATTTTTATATTTTAATTGTGTGTGTAATTTGGTATATTAGTTAGACTTTGTTTCTTCGCAATCGGTTGACTATATCGAATGATATACTATGTTCATTGACTGTTAGGCGGTACGAAGTAAGTAAGTTGTCATGTCAGCTAGTCTTTAAGGCCCAAGCACCCGAAAAGTGCCTTGAAACAGTGACTTTCTGAAGCCTACTCTTCGGTAACGGCCTGGTTAATAGGATTGAAAAAAATATAACATTTGCAAATTTTCCCTACTCCTTCGAAATGGCTTGGATCTTTGGAAACGTTTTTATACATAAAAATTGGTGGTTAAGTATTCTTCAAAGTGGACATAGCATATGTAAATCAATCAATACTTCGCAAAGAAAACGGATTTAAAAGTCAGCGGAGCTCTGTTCGGGCGTGGCTTAAATAAAACTATAACATATACATATAAATATTATTTCACAACAACTGATCGGATTACGTTTCTTAAATTGAAGAATCCTTTTTGACCAAAATGTGGTTGTATCTCTCGAAATCCAAAGCAAGATTAGAGTTTCAAAACTGGGTTATCTTTTAGAGTTTTATATTCAGCTTATCGCAATCCTCTAGGAGATTTATAATAAAAGTTGCTTAGAAAATGTAAAAGGTAGAAAATTCCAGGTAATCGGAACCTTTACTTATTTTTATATTTGTTACTCATTTTCTATAACAGCCTGGGGACAATCCCTTACAAAAAAGGCATCGCAATAACATAAGCATCCATAGAAAAAAAAAAATGCCGGAAGCTAACCACAGACTGCATAATATTCATGCGATGCACCAACCAGCCATTTTCACGTTGGCAACTCTATTGTTTCTGGTTTTTAATTAAGAGCCTTCAGATGAAGCATCGTAGCCACAGACTTTATAGAATTGAAAAGAAAGAAAAAAAAAGTATTTTAAAGAGCTTATTTGTCTTTGTTCGGAAGAAGGGTTTTACTGCAGTTTATGGTTAGCTATGCTTGAGTGACTTTGGACTAGGGACTGTGCATTCATGATCAATGCAGTGGCGTAGCTACAAAGGGGCTAAGCGAGGCAGTGCCCCGGGGCCCTCAAGTTCGGGAGGCCCTTCAAAACCTGATTAACAAACCGCTTATTGAATGAACGGAAAATATTTGTTGGGTGCTCTAAATTGTAGTCAAGAGCCTGTCGGGAGAATACTGAGCGAATGCTTAAGTTTACTACTATTTTTTTTTTTTTTCGATGGGAAAAATCATCTCATGACAAACCCTGCTCTTGGGCGGAGCGGGAGATAGTGTCAGACTCATACTGACTAAAAAACCCATCCCGTTCCTTCAAGCCTTCATACCGGGGCTCGAGCGCCCTTTCGGATAACCCTGGCCCCAGTAGGCTTCGACCCGGCTGGGCCCCTGCTGTTGCTGACAACTCCTGAGGCACGCGGGAACAGCGCGCGCCGTCGACGACTTGGGCTTGGTCCGGACTGTTACCGGACGGCCGGACAGCGAGCTACAAGTTTACTACTCAGGCCCTTTTCTAAATTGAGTATTTGTTAGTGAGAATTCGAAGGTGAGAGTTTAGTATTAACTATTTGCCAAACTATACTATATGAGGTGTACAACAAAGTACCTATATTTACACTCATTATAATAAAGAGGCAAACTAATATGTAAGTTATTTGTAGGAGCTAATCTCTGGAAGTACTGGTCCGATTGCTACAATTTTTTTACCAATTGAAAGCTGCTTTATTCATGAGTGTCATGTCAAATAGCTAGTAATAAATAAGTATACATTAACCAGAAAACATACCAAGCTTATTTAAGTGTGTTTTAAACTAAACTAAACTAAAGTTTATAACTAGCATAAATGTTTCCACTGCTGGGATTCAGGCCTCCTCTAAGAGAAAGAATGGGCTTTAATCATTATAATTAATCTGTTGTGGATTGGTGGAGGTCATTATGTCTTTGAATTTTTGGTTCTAAAACCGGCCGGTTTGAGTGGATGATGAAATAAATAAGCAAAGCTACTCTAAGCTGGGTTCGAACTCGTGATCTACAACTTGTAAGTCACATGATAGAAGCAACAAATAATATGTAACCAAGCATTATATGTAACACATAATATGATTTAAAAGAGTGTCCATGGAGTTTCTTGCACGTTCTTCTCCATAGAGACCTACTCTTTGGAACGTGCAATTTAGCTTCACTTTTCTTGGACTGACCGACATTTGACTATTCAAAAGTGCCTGTAAATGGTCTATTTGAAATAAATGCTTTGATTTGATTTGTCACTGACATTACCATTGGCTGCTCTACGTCGTTCATAATTTTAAATAATCAATTCAGAAATATAGTTGTGTTCTTAGAATAAAACTGTGAAATCGTTCGAAGGAATCACCGCGACCGTGAATTGCAAAGACCAATTACTGAAGGAACACAGACGGGTCTGTAAAAGTCTGACATTTTCTCTCGCTCAACCCTGAGCGGGAGAAGTTATTTGATGATTTATTTCTCACTTAAATAAAAACTACTAAGTAGATACTTAACGTTTCAACTTCAAAAAATATATTACTTTAATTAAGCCCAAAATAATTTTGCTTTAAAATAAACTCCACGAGTGGCGATACTTACTCCGAGTGGCATTAAGTTCGCTTGTGTAGTTTTTCAGTTGCATAAAGTTACTTAAATGTGTACTTAATTTGCTTAAATTGAACTCTTCCTAGTTTTCCTTATGATGTTATTTATACTCTAAAACTTTACAAAGCTAGCTCATGGAAATATGCAGTGGTAGGAACCTAGTCATAGTTTCATGTAGATTTAGGTGGACTCAAATTTTAGGGTTTCATACCTCAAAAGGAAAAAACGGAACCCTTACAGGATCATTTTGCTGTTAAACCGTTTGTCAAGACCCTTTATCTAGGGAACGCGTCGAGGTATCGAGATGAAACTCGATCATTGAATCTTTAAAAATTCTATATTTGGAGTTAAAGAAAAAAAAAGTTACAGCCGTCTATGTTGCAAAAAAGGTATATTTCAACACTCTCAAGGGAATCAAAATTCATAGAGTAGGTACTTCCTGTTGACCTAGAATCCTGAAATTTGGCATAATACAAGACCTTGTTGTAGGACAAGTATAGGAAAGAATCTGAAAAGTATTTTGTAGAACCGTCACAAAATAAAAAACTTTTCTACTTTGTCAACCCGAAGACACAGCGTTGGAAGTTTGCGGAAAACCGTTGGATGTGAGACTCATAGGACCGGTCGTTGTGGCGACGCTTGGGGGAGGCCTAAGTCCAACAGAGGACGTCTTTTACTGAAATGATGAAATTTTTATAGCACTGTCTGGACATTTTAGCTAATGATACGAACAACACGAAGGGGGGACCATAGCATAACATATTCGGCTTTATAATTCCCACTGCTGGGACTCGGGCCTTCTCTCTAGAAGAGGGAATGGGCCGTTGTCCACCTCGCGGGTCCATTGCGACTTGGTGAATGTCACATGTCTTCGAATTTTTTTGGTTATGGCCATGCCGGTTTCCTCACGATGTTTTCTTCGACGTTTTGAGAGCAATGGTGATGAAATAAATACATAAAGCAATGCACCTGGCTGGGTTTGAACCCGCGACCTACAACTCGTAAATCGGGGCCATTACCACTTGGCCACCACTGATCATTTACATAATATTTTTATTTGTTTTCTTTGTAGATATTTTTATTAAAATCCCAGCTTAATTAGCGTCGGCATCCTCATTCAGTTTTGACCTATGTCAATACAGACTACGTAATATGGTTAGGTTGGTAGTAATATTCCGAGAACTCAAATATCAAGTCTATTTAACTTGTTCGAGGGTTCATACATGTGAGTACATTCGCAAACTAGTTAGATTGGTTGGATTTGAATTCATGGCTGAATTGCTCGTCAGTGTCCACTCACTGGGTGAATGTAGAGTAACTCGAAATTTGATTGTTGATCATCTGCCTGGTGATTTCATGCAACTCGTCATTTGGATACTACAATGCAAATGCAGCTTCTTATATTATAAAGAGAGGATTATACGGAAAAATTGAAACCACGAACCGGAAGACGCAGCGTTAGAAGGCCTCCAACAAAGTGGATGGATGCGTAACGCACAGGACCGGTCGTCGTGGTGACGCTTGAGGGAAACCTATGTCCAACAGTGGACGTCTTTGAGCTGATATGTTGATAATGATGGTGCATTATTATGGACACAATTGGTATACAGTGAGCGAGCTGGTCACCCCATTGGTCTCATAATCGCAAATAAACAGAGCTTGCTAAACATTGGTCAGAAAAAAAAAAAACCGTTCTAGTGCGAGTCGAACACACGCACTGAGGGTTCCGCAAAACTATTTTCCGAATCGCAAAAAAAAGTTTTTGTTTTGTGACGTATCTACAAAACAGTTTTTAGATTTTTTCCTATACTTATGCTACAAGACTTTTCTGCATGCCAAATTTCAAGAAAATTTCACACTCCTAAGTAGTTTTGGCTGTGCGTTAAGGGCCAAGCGCCCGAAAAGTGCCATAAAACAGTGATTTTCTGAGGCCTACTCTTCCGTAACGTCTAAGTCAATTGGTTTGAAAAAATATATGTTTATCATAGATTCATGAACAATAATATCAACATTTGATTTTTTCGTGCAATTAATACTTTTGTGAAAAAAAAAAATTTAGCAATTTCGCAACTTTTCGCAACTTTTCCCTACTCCTTCGAAACGGCTTGGACCTTTAGGAACATTTTTACACATAAAAATTGGTGGTTGAATATTCTTCAAAGTGAACATTGCATTTGTAAATCAATCAATATCTCGCAGAGAAAATGGATATAAAGCGCTTTCCGGGCGCTGCTGGCCGCAAATAAATGCACAGATTTGCGTACTGCCGCCTAGGCGAGTGCGAGAGCTGCGTTCACATAATTGCGGCCAGATGGTTCAAGGGACTATACGCCTTAATATTTCAGGCATTTAAAATTTACTTTTATGTATATAAATTATTTACACACATACATTGATGAGTCACTTTCCATTCCCTTCTATAAAAGGTCGCAAGAAACGTGCAAAACAGTATCATCTTCCGTTTTTGGAGTCGCTTAAAAATTGGATAATCTTTAACCAAAACACGTACGCAATGTCTCGTATATGGATATCAGCAGATAAACCGCCCGGGGAAAGGAATGAGGGTGGGCAGGCAGGTCACGTGCCTTACGGGCATGGAAATAACGCTCTATTTCCTGAAACTCAAAACTGATTGTTATTGGAGAAAATATTTAGATAGGTACTAAAAAGAATGGGCTTTACGAAAAATTCGCAAGTTTTCTTTATTTCAACAAAAACTTGGTATCGCTGTAAATTGTTTGAGGTTACCGAAAATTCAAAGTAACCCGGTATTTCCTAGAATCATGTTGTAAGCTTAAATGATTCTTGAAACCCAATACAAGTTACGTAATTACGTAAATAAAAAAGATTTAGGTTAACGTTGTATTTTTTATTGTAGGTTTTTTTTTTAATTACAGGTAGATCCGATTTTTTGCCGTTTGTAAATAGTGTACAAAAACCACATATTTTTTGTTAATAATAAACTATGAAAGTTTTGAGTCTACACAACAAGGCATAAAAATAATTTAATCTTAAAGCTATTTAAACAAGGGAAGATAAAAAAAAAATTGAGCAAGTGCGAGTCGGACTCGCACACTGAGGGATCCGTGCGAATTACAATTCTCGAATCTTTGAGAAGTCTCGAAGATTCTTCCGGGTTGCAAAATATTTTTTTTTCTGTTTTTTTGTTTCAGATTTATTCCTATACCTGTACTATAAGACCTTGCTTTGTGCCAAATTTCAGAATTATGGCTCACTAAACGTTCCCTATGAATTTCGATTAGAATGCATTTATTTATTTAGAATGCATTTATTTGTCAGAATATTGTACAAAGTTGTTGTGCTTATTTATAATATAATGATCATAATATTCTGCCGTTTCCGGCGTACAAATATGGTTAGTAACAATTATGGGTCAATACATTTCAATTATATTATTTATTATTAAAATTACAAATAATTTAATTTAATTGAGCAATAGTTATTACATATTATAAGACGTATTCATTATATAAGTTAAAATTTAATAATAAAGTCAAGGAAATAAAGATAAGAAATAAAATTCATAGGTAATGTCAAATATTAGATAAATTTTTCAGTCATAAAATCTTCAGTCGAGTAATAACATTTGCTTAAAAGAAAGTTAAATAGCTTATTTTTAAATGTTTTGAGGTTGAGGGTTTTGAAGCCATCGGGTAATTTGTTGTATATAGTAATAGACATGCAGTATACATTATTAGAAAACAATTTAATTCTACGCCTAGGGACATTAAGCAAATGCACTTTACGGCTGGGTCTGGATACAACATTATTAAACAAATCAAATTCGTGTCTATTTTGGTGTACAAAAATACAAATTTCAAAAATATATAGTGCTGGAAGTGGCAGTATTTTATGTTTTTTAAATAGTGGAACACAACTGTCCAGTGGGTGCGCTCCGCAAATTGAGCGTACACATTTTTTCTGAGCTCGATCTTTGAAAATATCAAAATAAACGTTTTTATGCGACATAAACAGCCGTAACGTAGATGGACGGACAAAAAGTGATCCTCTATGAGTTCCATTTTTTCCTTTTGAGGTGCGGAATCCTAAAAACAAGAAAAGTATTATTTTCACAGATTTAAAGATCAAATTCTAAGGGGTATTTGCATTCAATTAAAATTTTCGATAAAGCAATTTTGGTCATGATATATATATTTTTTAAATGTATTTTAATCACAGAAGTAGGCATTTCAAAGTCAAAGTCAAAGCATTTATTTCAAATAGACCATTTGCAGTCACTTTTGAATAGACAAATGTCGGTCAGTCCAAGAAAAGTGAAGCTAAATTGCACGTTCCAAAGCGTAGATCTCTATGGAGAAGAACGTGCAAGAAATTTCATGGCGACTCTTTTAAATCATATTATGTGTTACATAATCCTTGTTGCTTCTATTATGTGAGCACAATGTAGATAATAAAATAAAAATGTAAAATAATTAAAAGGTAGAAACTAAATTAAGCCACTGGCGGCTAAGAGATGACCAGTTTCATCTGACGGCACCCATTCACGAGCATGACGCGTGCATCAGAAGTAACGTACAACCACACCACGAGATACTTTTACACACGAGATACAAGCCGCAAACTACAATCACGTAAACTGTCTAAGTAAACTCACCCATATCAGGAGCCGTCGCATCTTCACACACATCATCACCAGACCAACAGTTCCAGTACGTTAAACTTTAACGTACAACTTAGTACATGTGGATAAGAAAATTCAACAGTCATGTACCAATTAGAACTTGTGACGTCACCAGACTGAATTCTCTCTACAAACATAGGACGCGAGCTCCAGGGCTGTTACTAATTGAGCTCTTTATTTAATTACTAGCTTTGCGGCTCGAATGAGAAGTTTTTGGCTGGATGGAAAGTACAGCGTTCGTGTTCTAGGTGACACAAACGCTTTTAAGGGTGTAATTGCGTTTAAAATTGTTTAAAGTTACATTTCAGGAGTCCTTCGCGTAAGGTATCTGTACTGTCATTTTAATAATGATGAAAGAAATAAATGCTAAAAGGCCGCCAATTGTATGTTTTTTTATTATAAAGTTTCTTTATGTAAATCTGTAATATTTAGCTCTCTTGGTGTACAATAGATAAATGATGGGCAATGGCAAGAGAGTTTTGAAGTATCATGATCGCAACAGGATTCATAAATATTTCCACAGGAGAACAGAATAGAAGACATAGCCTGAAGTCAAGTGGCATTAGGCATTAGTTCTGGAAAGAAGACGTAACGTTCTAAGACCTCCTACTGCTTGTGGGGTCGTCACAACAAACGATTCTTTATTTATTTGCTAGCTGTCCGCCCGCGACTTCGTCCGCGTGTACTTCGGTTTTCGCAGTCTAAACGTGTTTTCCCGTAGGAATAAGATGTTTTTCCGGGATAAAAAGTAGCCTATGTTTTTTTTCATGTCAAATGCTATATGCGTGCCAAATTTCATCCAAATACGTTCAGTCGTTTTTGGGTGATTAAGTAACAAAGATCCAAACATCCACACTTTCACATTTATAATATTAGTTAGGAAGTCATCAACGATCTTCATGCAACAATCCTGTGCATCTTGCATCCACAGAATTTCTGTGCCTCTCACCAGGTCATTGGTTCATCTTGTGACCCACAATGATTAAAGGAAAGAGTAAGCTACTCCCGGAATAAAAAGCAATCTATGTGCTAAGCAGTGGGCAGGGCACATTGTTCATGGAATGGATGGTCGATGGCGCTGAATAGTTCTACAAGGCCGATCGACGACCTGGAGAGAGTCTCGGGAATGCGAAGAGAACAGGATCGGTCATTGGGCCTCGCTTGGGGGAGGCCTATAGCTCACTGCCCGGCCGTCCGGTAACTGTCCGGACCAAGCCCAAGTCGTCGACGGCGCGCACTGTTCCCGCGCGCCTCAAGGAGTTGTCAGCAACAGCAGGGACCCAGCCGGGTCGAAGCCTACTGGGGCCAGGGTTATCCGAAAGGGCGCTCGAGCTCAGGTATGAAGGCTAGAAGGATCGGGGTGAGTCTTTTAGTCAGTAAGAGTCTGACACTATCTCCCGCTCCGCCCAAGAGCGGGGGATGTCAATGCATGATTATTTCCCACAAAAAAAAGGAGAGGCCTATGCAAAACAGTAGACGTCTTTATTCGCCTTTTTTAATGTGATTAAAAAATAAAACTTTCTACAAGCTAACCATACAGCCTGTAACTAGTAGTAAGCTACCTATAACTACATGAAACAGTGTGCGGTGGCACTGTGGCTCACCGTTCGACAATTTCCAATTAAAGAGCTGGTAACTCAACACGGACTGATTCACTCGCCAGACGCAAAGGGCGCTGGTTGTAGGGTTGTCACGTAAATTGACCTCGTAATGTAATTACACTTCAATGTTCTTACACTTTTTTTAACTTTTGATAGGCTGGCTCTTGACAACTATCTCGCCTGGTGGAAAGCGATGATGTGGTCAACGATGGAGCACGATAGCCTAGAAGTAACAACACTTTTGTAGTTAACAGTGAATGCGCACAAGGAATACGTTCCCAAACTTTTCGCGCGTATATATGGGTGGGATGTCTGTCATGTACACTCACTTACAAAAGTCGATAAGAATTCTTAAAACGTATTCGTTTGACGTTTAGTTTGACTTACGACCTTTTATTTTCAAGTTTCGCCAACAAATGATTGAAATTCACAATTTCATCAACTTAGCATAAGTCAAGATGGCCCAGTGGTATAGGCACACAGATTGAAGCGCAAATCAGTGTGCCGCAAGTTCAAATCCCACGCAATTATTGACTTTTTGTAAGTTCTTACCCGATTGGAAGTTATGTATTTGCATTACATATATTAAATTATTCTTTAACTTGTTCGCACATTTCTTAGAGTTAGAAAGGTAGATCACAAAAAAACTAAATAAAGAATTAGATTTCTGCGAGGTAGACATGAGTTTTAACTTGACCGAAATGAACTGTCGTTTGGTTGTAGTTGTTGGTTAGTGACGTGTGGTTGACAGTATTGTAATATTCGCAAAATGCAGGCTAATATTAGTATTGAAGTGAAGGCGACTATCATTGGGCTGCATAAAAGTGGTTTTAATAAAACACAAATATCTGAAGAAACCGGACTGAATGTGAGTATAATAGCTATTAATGAATTGTAACTTTATTACAAATTAATCTTCTAATTAAAACGTATGCCATTTATGAATCCATTCATCGTATCTATAAGAGGTTTAGAAGAGAAATACGTAAATCGTTGGGTTTATTGGATTGGTTATTGGATTAATAAATGCAGTTTTATTTTAAAATTATATTCAATAATTATGATTATTAACATTTTATATAATGAAAATGAAGTGAAGTAGGTATAGCTGCCTAATATATATTTTTTTTATTTTAGAAAAATACTGTAAATCTTTGGCTAAAAAGATATGAGGAAGAAGGTAGCCTTGCTAGTCGAAAGAGAAGTGGGAGACCGAAGCTTATTAGCGAGGCGCAGCGACGACATATGGTGGACGTAAACGAAACGAATGGTTTCGCACCAACAAGACATTTTGCGGAATTATATGACACCTCGATGGATACTGTTCGCCGTGCACTTCACGCTGAAGGTGTGCATCACAGAAAACCTGCTAAAAAGCCGTACTTGACAGAGAGGCACAAACAAGAACGATTACGTTTCGCACTAAATGTTTAATGTTAACTAAACTAAAGGGCCTACCATTTTATTTTAACATATCTGTGATTATTCGTTAAAAAACACTGTATTATATTGTGTTTACTTTCGTTTAAAACAGCTATATCTTTTAATTTGTGCCATCGCCTCATCTTAAGAATGCAGTGAACTCGCTATCAATTTTGTTGACAATAATCATGAGTCTATTTTGTTTTTTATTCTTCTACCCGCACTGTTATAACATAATATTATAGTTCATTTTATTTTGCTCATCTAATTGACGATTATCTTGTGAGAACTAAAGTTCTTTTAACAGAAATTGAGGTTTAGTTTCAATCTTCTTTTCGTCAAGAAAATGAACAATTAAGCTATGATCTCAATACATTCATTGTGACGTTACACAAAAATAAAATGTTTACAAAGTCTAAATCATAAATCACTTTTCAATAAATAACTGGATATAAACAATTACCTATATTTTATTTTATTAAAATTTGAATATCCGTTCATTGTTACGTTATTCATAATATGAATGGTCTAAGTGGGTATACTTCCAACAAACAATCTTACGCGTAACATAGATAACGGTTACAAGATAACTTTTTGCTATTCGACGTCACAATTCTCATAAATGTTTAATTTGTAAATATAAAGCATAAACATTTTTATTAAACACGTCTTTTTATTTCCACCTTACAACATCGAAAAGATGTAACAACTAAATAATTGCAAATTACGAATGTGATTCTTCTTGTGGTTAATAGATCACATTCGTAATTTGCAACTATTTAGTGCAAAAAATGCAATAGTATTTTTCATAGAAATTTAAAAAAATGACTATATCAATATAGATTGGGAATTTTCAAAGTAAGAAATAATTGCAACGGACTGACCATGATTTGAACTCGGGTTACGTGATTTGCGAATCCAACACTTAGTTCACACGGCTACCAGCACATGACGTATTTGCGCGAATTTTATCAATGCTATGGTAAGAACAGAAAAATAATAATGTTTTGCTCAGTGCGACGACAGTTCCTTAGTGTGTGTTATCTGTGGAATGTGGATACTCATACATGCGCACACATACGCATCGCGCTCGCTCGGTTCATAGCAATGTAATCTTTAACGTTCCTATGGACTTTTGTCTCCTTACTGTACTCTGGTGGCGCAACGCCGTACGATCTGATGGTGGAAACTATCCTATCTTACTAGCATTATAATGAGAGGATCTGTATGGGCAAATATTTATGACTATATTATTAAGCAAGCCTCAACGACTGCATAAAAAATGAAGATGTAGTTAGAAACGGAAAGCCAACCAATAAATACAATAGAAATCTGCGCTCTTCTCATAACCGCCTACTTCAATGTCCCATTCACCATACTGACTTTCTTCACCATTCTTTCTTTGTCCAAGCGATTTCTTTGTGGAATGCGCTCCCCCAGGAGATCAGGATGGCAACAAACCGACTAGCATTCAAAAGTAAAGTTCGCGAGATAATTCGCAAGAGGTTGGCAGTAGTATCATCACAGCGTTAAAGTTTTCCAATTGTCGTTTTGATCCAATTGTTTGATTATATTAGGGTATATATGTATGTAGTTTATTAATTTGAGTATGTATATATTATATTATTGTAAGTGTATTGTAATATTTATGGTTTATTAGTATATCAATTCTCGGAATCACCTTATCTCTTTCTCTTATTGCACCTACCACTGTCTTTCTCTGCACCACCCAAAGGTTGACTGGAAGAAAATGCCTAAGGCATTAAGTCCGCCTCTGTACTTTTATGTGCATGAAGTATAAATAATATAAAATAAACTACATATACATACACTATACACGTAAAATTGTGTCCTAGAGTTAGAGGTAGATAATTATTATAACCAAGTATATAGGGTGACTGGTAATTAGTGACCGATACTCAAACACGTGATTATACACATTATTACAAACAACTTTCCCAAAGAAACTTATTTATTACACTCATTTTTAGGGTTCCGTAGTCAACTAGGAACCCTTATAGTTTGGCCATGTCTGTCTGTCCGTCTGTCTGTCTGTCTGTCTGTCCGTCCTCGCTTAATCTCTGTGACCGTTAGCACTAGAAAGCTGAAATATGGTACCAATATGTATATCAATCACGCCGACAAAGTGGTAAAATAAAAATTGGAAAAAAATGTTCTATTAGGGTAGCCCCCCTATATGTAAAGTGGGAAGTGATTTTTTTTTAATTTCAACCCTAACGTGTGATATATCGTTGGATAGGTATTTAAAAATGAATAGGGGTTTACTAAAATCATTTTTTGATAATGTCAATAATTTCGGAAATAATCGCTCCAAAATTAAAAAACAATGTGTCCCCCCCCCCTCTAACTTTTGAACCATAAGTTTAGAAAATATGAAAAAAATCTGAGAAGTAGAACTTTATAAGGACTTTCTAGGAAAATTATTTTGAACTTTATGGAAAGAACAGTTTTTGTACAAAAAAGACAAAAGTGTTCTACAAAATAATTTCTGGACTAAGTTTGTAGTATAATCGTAGCAAGCATTTTTTTAAACTCATAAGTGGGTACACTTTATTGTGACGGACGGGAAACTACGGAACCCTACACTGAGCGTGGCCCGACACGCTCTTGGCCGGTTTTTTTTGTAATATGTTTTAGTCTTAAGTTTGCTCCATTTCCGGCAAATAAAAAGTTTTTCTTTCTTTTTATTGGTTTTATCACAATAACAAAACTGCTGTTAGAAATTTGCGCGCGCGCGTCTGCTACTGTTATTGTGATAAAACGAATGGGTAAAAAAACACCTTTTCTTTGAAAAAGTTATTTGTAATCATGAGTACAATGACGTCTTTAAGTATCGGTCACTAATTACCAGTCACCCTATATGTTACCAGTATCTACTTCAATATAAAATTGAATTAAAAACAAAATAGTATTATGGAAACTAAAGATTAGAATTTTATTGAAAATAAAATGAAAACTGTAATTAAAATTGCAATTAAAACTGAAATGAAAATTGTAAAATAGAAATAAAAACTGTAATTTAAATTCATATGAAGTTAAAAATAAACATACATTTAAATGGTTACCTTATTAGACATACAGTAACCATTTTTTATATCAAAAGAAACAACATACAATGCGCTTATTCCAAAATTACGGACATTATCGTATCAAAAGGGCCTCAGATCAGCTTATTGTACGTCAGAACTTTCCTCTGGGATATTTTTCGACCTTGTGATCCGAAGAGGAAAAATCGCTGATAAAGTTTAGTTTTACATAAAATATACTATCTTCTGGAATTGAAGAGACATTTTTTTGAGATGGGATGGGATCAAATGGTTTCTTCCGCTCTGGGTGGAGCGAGAGGCTAAGCTAACCTAACTTATTCACTACTAGCTTTTGCCCGCAGCTTCGCCCACGTACATAAATTATAGCCTATGTCACTCAGGAATAAAGCAGCTTTCTATTGGTGAACGAATTTTAGCAATCGGATCAGTACTTCCAGAGATTACCTCTTACAAAACAAAAAAACAAACTTTACCTCTTTATTATATTCATTCACTATTTACTTAAAGACCCCGTGGTTGTCGCTAAATGGAAACACCAACTCTGTCAGGGAATACCACTCCTTAGCTAAATGTCAGACTTTTTTGACCCCACCTTATTTTCTTCAGTTTCTCTTTGTGTTTCAAGGCCACGGTAACTCTTTCAAACATTCACACAGTAATACGGAATATCCATGCAAATTTTTAGATTTGCAAAATTAAATAAATATATGTAAATGTCTCGTTTGTTTTTCTACCAATTTTAATATTATTTTCACCTTTGTTTCCTCCATCTTTGACCACATAATCGCTTACTATCAGGTGAGATAGTGGATTTTTTTTTTATATGGTGGAAAAATCATCTTATTACAAGCCCCGTTCTTGGGCGGAGCGAGTATCAAATGCGAGTCTATCCATAAAAAAAAAAGATAAACTGGTTACGTAGCCATTTTTTTTTCCAGGTTATTCTTTATTGAATATACATTATATAGTCTATACTCCTGCATAACCTATCCTACCATTTGTCGAAGGCATTAAGCGTAGAAAAACTTTGTAAGGGTCAAACCGAATTAAACCCCCTTTTAATCATATTTTCGGTTTTGAACGAGAATTTGACATGTTCCTGTATCCTGCATTAATTTGGTGACCCTCTCGCATTTGGAGCACTTAGGAAGGGTATCCCATTTATGTGAGTGTATGTACCTATTAATGCTTTTAAAGGTCGACTTGAACAAAATAAGGACTATGATAGAAATCGATCTTTCTTCACACAGATTGTCACTGTTAAACATATTTCTAGTTCATATACTTACTAGCTTTGGCCCGTAGCTTCGCCCGCGTACATAAAATGTAGCCTATGTCACTCAAGTATGGAGCAGCTTTCTATCGGTGAAAAAATTTTAGCAATCGAACCAGTACTTTCAGAGATTACCTCCTACAAACATAAAAACAAAAAACAAACTTTACCTCTTTATAATATTAGTGTAGATATACATATAAAACTAGCTGAAGCAGCCAACATTGTTCTGCCATATAAAGCATCAAAGAAAAAAAATGGAGGGTGAAGGTAGAAAAGTGAAAAAAAGCCTACGACCTATTCTCAGACTTACTTATCAAGTTGATGATACGCCACTATTCATCATTTTCAATGGAATGTAAAATTGACAACGTGTTCGGTGTGTATGTATTGAAAATTACAAATTTTCAGGCCTCCCCAAAAACGGAAAAAGTTATTTAAACGATTCCAAAAAAAAAAACTATGAACCTTTCTTTTATAACTTTTTTAGAATTCTTATAAATAAACTTATACCTAGAAACGTTTAGGTTTTAATATTCATGTAACCTTCAAGATTTTTATAAATAGAGGTATACATTAAGTGGTTATATATCATAGAAAAATATAATGAACTAGCTGCTTATCAGCACAAGAGAGCAATAAACGTAAGGGAAATAGCTTTTTATTGCGCCGGTAATGGCTGGGTGGGCAATAAACTACCTTTGTGTTAATTGCGTTTAGATTTAAGCAATATCTATGCTTCCATTGTCGTTTTGCGAAGCCTAACTATACTGCAAGTACTGTGAGTACAGATAGATTAAGTTACATTATATCTACTTGTATTTACAATTTGTCCTGACGAACATAATATTATTATTATAGCCAGCAACTGCTAGTGACAGGCATCCTTTCATTCTTTGCAATGGTCATGGCTTCACGCTCTCTCACCCCAATTCTCAAGGAATCCATCCAAGTCGCCTCACCATCTCCTTCGTGCAGAGGGCCGAACAAACACATTTGGCCACAAATTCTTTAGTTAGTTTTACGGTACACAGCCCACAACATAGTATAATAAACATATTATTAGCCTTATTAATATTGTCACTGCTGGGAGAGCATTGGTTAGCGCTGTCAGACAGATGATGGCAAATACCAAAATATTTGACAAACAAAAATTTATTGAACAAGAAGAATATTATTTAATTTATTAAGAAATTCATGGCTAAATAGTAACAGTAGCAGTTTTTTCTTTTCAAATAGCAGAGCTTTTTTTATTATACTATTTGCCCATTAAATGATAAATGATATTTATTTGGCAAATAAGTTAAAAAAAGACGTGTGACACTCGGGGACTGCCACGGTAAAGCTATTGCATAGCATTTTTATCAACTTATGCAATTATAATTATTTATTTATTTTATTTATGCAGTATTTTTTTCCTTTGTTTATTTTCTTCTTTGATATTAATTGAAGTTACACTTTCACACATTGAATTGAATTTCGATTGATTGTTCACTCATTTGTTTTCTTATCGGTCACCACGCTCAAAAAACAAATGAGTGGGGGTGTTAGGTTATTTTCGTTACGGAATTTCTGGATTCGGTCTCCACGCTCAAGGCCCGCGATAGAAGCTATGCAATAGCTTAAAAATAATTTACAATTCAATTTAAACTAGATGAGGTGTATCCTAGCTGACTACCCTGAAAATAAAAACTGAAATCTACTCAGATATCAAAGTCCATACAGTAAACATGTAATAGTTAAATGCCACGAAAACCATTCAGATTAGTGTCTTCGATGGCATTTTGTGGAAATAATCAGAAAGATTTATATGAACATGTCCAATCAGTGCATGCATTTGTCAGTATTCGTAACACGACTTCATGGACTTCTTCTCGAATCGACGTTTTCATTTCCCTCAAAGTTTTAGACCCAGTAAGTCAGTGGCGTTTTTTAGGTCCTCCAGAGTACATGGGATATTTTGGGCACTCTAACAAGTGGGCCATCGTCTGGTAAGGAGCACCGCACTCGCACTGAGCGTCGGAAGGGTCTAGAATCTGAATTGACTTTTAAGAAAAACATTATTGAAAGAAAAGTGTGTTAAAGTAACTTTGCAGCGGCAACCCTAGCTCTTGTATAGTCCGGGAGTCAGTTCTGAACTTGTTTCTGCTTATTCAGATTCGCGTTGAGTTGTAAAGCGACAGATTTTGTTAGGCATGCAGCGCCTAAAGCGAACTATATTCATTCAGCCACACGCTTTTGAACCTGTTTTACAATATTTTTGCAACACTCTGTACTTTTTATTGCATTTTTATTTTGATCTAGTGATTTTGTTTGGACATTGAATTTATGTCTCTACACAGAGTAAAAAAAGTCCATTTTTATTTTTGTCTGTTTATGTGCTGATTCTTCATAAACTGCGTAATAGAATTTGATGCAGTTTTCACTAATATTTTGCTATTGTAGCGCCGACTGATTTTGACCGGGGCGAGGAGGAATGGCAGGTAGTCGCCCAGTTCTGCGGAGCAGTAATGCTAGCGAAGGAAAGAAGGTCTCGGTAGCTGAAACAGGTGAAGGAAACTGTCTTTCAACCGCTTCAGGCACCGAGACCCCGACCCTAACTACCAGCCACGTTAGGCGTAGCCTTGCACATGTTGAGCAATGGGTAGGTCACCATGCGACCGTCTGGTACTCGACCGGACCAAGCCCAAGTCGTCGATAGCTCGTAGTATTTCACGTGTTCCAGAAAGAGATGGCAGCAAACCGTAGGGGCCCAGTGGCCACAAAGGGGAACTGACTTTAGTTTGCTAAGCTGTAAGTCCTCCAGGCTGGAATAAATAAATAAATAAATAAATAAATAAATAAATAAATAAATAAATAAATAAATAAATAAATAAATAAATAAATAAATAAATAAATAAATAAATAAATAAATAAATAAATAAATGGACATAGTCTACTGGTGTGCCTTCCCGTTTAACCGTTTGAGCGTAAAGAAGCAAAAAACAAACAAACATACACTCAACATACATCCACATACACGCATATGTACGTACAAACTATCTTGTGACATTGGTTGGACTGCAATATGGATCACGCAAATTAATATTTTATGTCCATTTTGATCCGGATTTCCATGAATCGGCTTTTAGTTGATTCAATGGCAAAATGGTAGGTAACAAACTGATAATGTTATTGCTACCAGGCATTATCGGCTTATGTTTGATTGTTTCGTTTTTAAGGTTCCGTAGGTACCTCAAAAGGAAAAAACAGAACAACAAATTGATCTTATATCACCTTGTTGTCGTCTGTATTTCTGTTTGTTTGTCTGTCATAACCCTTTTTCTCGAGAATTCGTGGAGGTATTGATTTAAGTCTGCGGTCCCTTGAAAAATTTTAGTCTCGTCACAAAAAAACAAAGGTACTTTTTTCTATTCGAATTCCCGAATCGAGTCTTGAAGGTTTTTCCAAATAGAAAAAAAATATTTTTCTGTTCGTTTTTATTTATATATTTGTGTTATAAGACAGGGTTCTAAGTCAACGGGAAGTAGAGTGTCGAAATATACTTTTTTTACATAAATAGTCGTAGGTATTTTTTTTTTTTCGTTAACTCAGTAGTTTGATTTTTTCACAGCTCGAAGGGACCGCAGACCTGAGTATATGGTTTTAATTTCTCCACACGTTCTTGAGATAAAGGGTCTTGACAGACAGACGGACGGACGGACAACAAAGTGATCCTATAAGATAGGGTTCCGTTTTTTCCTTTTGAGGTACAGAACCCTAAAAAAATAACTCATGCGATCTCCTTTCGATAATACAGTATATTATATACTTAGGTACAATGTTTGATGCTATGTAATATAAAAAAGGTATGCGTTTTCTACTTATACTCCCTTAGTAATATGGACGGAACGAGTCTGTATTTTTCTTTAAAACTTGCTTTTGGCCGCGGCTTCGCCTGCTTACATAAAATACCTTCCCTCTTTCTCCCTCTTTTTTATTATTTTTTTTATTAAAAAAATAGCCTATGGCCGTCTCCAGGCTCTCAACTATCTCCGTACCAAAATTCATCAAAATTGGTTTTGACATTTAGGCGTGAAGACGTAACAAACAAACAAACAAACTCACTTTCGCTGTTATAATATTAGTAAGGATTATTCATTACATAATTGAGTAGGTTTATGATTTACTCGCGAACGTTAAGCAATTAGGAAATATTTATTTTTGGCCGGAAACGCACTTACAGACGCTTTCGTTAGGCTACCTAGTGAAGACATCAAGTGCACATTGCGACCGGTTATAACCCGAAAGTATTAGCATGGTACCTGTACCTCTAGCCAAGTTGCTAACTTGCAATCGTTAACGCTAGTAGAAAGCTTCAATTGTACGAGAATGACGTCATCTCAACGCTCAGTCGAGGCGTGGCCAACTCGAAGCGTTCGGCGTAGGCGAAACGGTTGTAACTTGGTTAAGGGGGCTGGCTCGAAATCAGTTGCCATATAGAAAACTTGAAAATTAAAATTAGTTTGTATTGTCACGTTTAAAGCATCTTAATAAAGTATTTTATGAGAAGCTACTTAGAACAAAATAAATATTCATATTCAAAAAACTAAAATAAGATTCAAAAATGATATGTTTTGTGGTACACTCAGTACTATAAACGTCATTTATTCGAGTCAGTAGCCATGTTATGCGCACTAGTTGTACAGACAGTTTAGATTGTTCATTTTATTTCGTTACTCGCCAGACTTCACGGCACTAAACAAGCATTACAAACAGTATAGTTCTTATTATTTTTTTATGCAAATAATGGCGTTTAATCGGTCTTTGATAGTAGGCTCGCGTTTGCCCACCATCTCACCTGATGGTAAGCGTGATTTGGTCGACGATGGAGCACGCTTGCCTAAAAGTAACCTATTCACTCTTCACTTAAAGACCCCCAAGTTGTAGCTATCGGGAAACACAGACTTCAGCAGGGAATTCCACTCCTTGACTGTACGCACAATAGATGTGTCCCCAAAACGCTTTGTGCGTATGGGTGGGATGTCTACCATGTACCGGTGGCGCAACGCCGTACGACTTGTGGTCCGATGATAGAATGGAAAAGAATTTCAATTCAAAATGAATAGTTTCCGTGTGAAAAATATATTGTAGGTATAATCATAACACAAATATTCACCTCTCTTAAATGAATGACTGGTTTGAAATGGCTCACTTTCCGACGAGCAGGAAAAATAATATCCACAACGCACGGGCGATATGAAAAAGTTATTCATAAAATAAAAATAAATGGCCAGACACAAAGTGCAAAGAGTAGAAAAAACACGGCGTTTGTTCGAATAAATTTCAATTAAAAATATTGCAGTACGCTGCAGACAAATTGCGAAATTATATTGTTTGGCTAGATTTGTTCTTTATTTTTCTTTTTTTTTTGCGTTGCAGCGGGTAGTTTTTAGCTCTCCGATGGGCGATTTAGTTTGTAGCTACACAGTTATGTTTATTAATTTTTGTAAGTCTTTTTATTATATACTAGCTGTGCCAGCGACTTCGTTCGCGTGGAGTACAGGATTTTGAATGTATTTTTTTCTAAAATAAAAGTAGGCATGTTACTCCTTATTAAGTACATCAGCTACATGCCAAAAAAAAGTCCCGTCAAAATCGGTCCAGCCATTTCAGAGATTAGCCGGGACAAACAGACAGACAGACAAAAATTAAAAAAAATATATATTTTGGTGTATGTACCGTATATAATATATTCATATGCATGTAGTAAAAAGCAGTTATTTCAATATTACAAACAGACACTCCAATTTTATTTATATGTATACAGTGTGTATGTATGTATGTATATGTATGTATAGATATAGATATATATTTTTAATATGACTTTCAACTGCCATGTGAACATCAGTTTTAAAAAAGAAATTTAATAGAACTAAACTTAGTACATTCTCTCATAATTTTTAAAATGTATGTACTTTTTTTCAAAATCTTCCGAACAGTCGAAAGGTTAAATACTTTAGTTTGATAAAAACACCAAACCTAGATTTAATAAAGCTTAGATTTAATATAGGTACTTAAAAACACTGAAAGTGATACATTAAAAAAAATTGAAACTAAAACACACCAAATAAAGAAAGAAAATCTTTTATTCGTAGCTCACACACACAGTAGAATTCGATTAATAATAATAATAAAAAAGATAACTTTATAATCTGTGCAAGGCCAAAAGGGCGCCTAGGGCGTCTAAATATGGGTCTTGTAGCATTCCACAATCTCTTCCAGACAACTTGGAATTGACCGTAATTGCTAGGACATAAAATAGGGCTGTCTTTGACTAATATATACGTAATAAAGGACCTTCTTGAATTCGTCTGAAGTAAATGACGTCTATCATCCACTTCAGACGTCTCTAAAAAAGATCACTGCATGAACAAGTAGCTTTTTGTTCATCGATAAAAAATCGTCGACCCAAAAGTGTATAATAATTACCCATTAGACACAACATTGCGTTGCGACGTCGCAACGTAAAAATTTGCGATATCGCGATAAGGCATCGTGGAATTTTCTGGTATGCTGTCGTGACGTAAAAATCTGCGATGTTGACCCGCGACTTAGTGGACATACTTTAAACGGGATGCATTTAAATTGTAAACTGGGGCTGAACGCGTTTAAATAATTAATTAAACCACAAGCGAACACAATAATTCGCATCGTACACTTCTTCGATGTGACGTCACATCGCAACGCAACGCAGTCTAGGGCGAGGTCACAACTTGCGTTACGGCATCGCATCGACAGAACGACCGCTCTCCCTTTCTCAATGTTTTCTATTGTATCTCTAATTACGGTATTCGAAAGGTTAAAATGACGGATTCTTTTTCGTGGGACGGTAAAAATGGTGTACGATAAAAATTTTGGGTTGCGTTGTCTCATCGTACAACGGTGTGACGTCGTTTTGTCGATGCGATGCCGTAACACAAAGTTGTGACCTCACCCTGGACTGCGTTGCGTTACGATGTGACGTCACATTGAAGAAGTCTACGATGCGAATTATTGCGACGCGATTTTGTGCGGCAACAATGAAAGATGCGTTAACTTGCGAAGATAGTTCGCAAGTTTTGCGATTCATCGTGTGAGCTCACAGATTTTTAGAGATCGCAGTTGTGTTTGGACCTTGAACAGATTTATTTTCAACTGAACGAAACATTTAATCAGATTTTAGTTTTAGTTACCCAGGTCCGTCCCTTTAGTTGTTATGTAGATGTTGTCAAGCTTGCAGTTGGGTTTTAGTTTAGTTATGCAAACTGCATCCGAACTGTATTTTTTTCTATTCAGTCTAGCTGTACAGATTTTGTGCAATCGTATTTTTTTTTTCACAATACGTTTTCGTTGCGGATTTTCTACATAAAAACGCTGGCATATTTTTTCTCACCTCAAAACCAACAATCTATTGAAAAAAAGTTGTTTGTTAGTTTTGAAAAAAGTTACCTTCTACAAGTAGGTAATGGTGTGTACTGATTTCAATTGTTTTTGTTTCGATGGGAAAAATACTGTCAGACTCTTACTGACTAAAAAATCCATCCCGTTCCTTCAAGCCTTCATACCGGGGCTCAAGCGCCCTTTCGGATAACCCTGGCCCCAGGAGGCTTCATATACTAGGGCTGTGCTACTTATTAATACTAACTAGTGTTGTAACAACAGAAACTAGTAACATTCTCCAATCTACAATAGACATGCATGCAGGAAATTAAGCACGAAAACAGCATGAACACCGACACTTCAAACTAAATGTTCTTCCAGTTTTCGCGTAAATTCTACAGTAATGAACAAAAGAACTAAGTTTGAGTGCACGCACCGCCACTGTGAGCAGACTTGAGCCAACCGAAATTGCTAAAATTACGGTTAAAAGCATCATCAACCTCCTAATATTGAGGACAAGTTAGACGAGGTAGCGAGTTGGTAAAAGAAATACTTTAAATTATATTTTCAATGCACTTAATCCTTTAAATTATATTTATTTTATTACTACTACTACTAATATATTTATTAATTACTTTAAATTATATTTTCAATACACTTAATTAAAGGAAAACATCGTGAGGAAACCGGCATGTCCTAGAACCAAAAATTCGAAGACATATGACATTCACTAACACGCACTGGGCCCGCGTGGTGCCGCATTCCCTCTTCTAAAGAGGAGGCTTGAGTCCCAACAGTGGGAACCTAAAAAGGCTGGTGATGACACTTAATCGAAAACCCGCTTTTAGGCACGTAATTAACTATTTTCCGCACTAGTGCCGCACGTCAGTAGTAAAAAAACGTGTTAAGTACACCGAGAGTTTTGCCAAAACATACCTACTTTTTCACTGTTTTAAGGGGTAGCAGACCTATATATATCCCTAGCCAAGTTGAAAAATTAGTAGTAGACAGCTAGTAGAAAACTTCAAATGTACGGGAATGACGTCATCTCAACGCTCAGTCACTTGGCCAGAGCAAAAGCATCGGAGGTGAGGCCAACTCGAGGCGTTCGACGTAAGAGAAACGCTTGTAAATTGGCTAGGAAGGCAAAGTGTTTGATACTAGTTTTGCCCGCAGCTTCTACCGCGGTCATAAAATATAGCCTAAAAAGTCACTCGGGAATGAAGCTGATTTCGATCGGTGAAAAAATTTTAGCAATCGGACCAGTGTACTTTCATAAATTACCTCCTAGAAATAAAAAAACAACTTTACCACTTTATAATATCCGTTTAAAAGTGTAGATTGATTTCAGCTTTTTTTTCACGCTTTCCTAAGGAAAATGGTCTAGACAAATGGATAGACGAACAGACGGCTTAGTTTTTGCCAATTTAGGTACGAATTCCTAAAAATCAGTAAAATCTGTCTTTTTTAGGGAGTAGGAGAGTGTCAGACTTTTACTGAATAATACCCACCTATGTTCCTTCTCTTGCACTTGTCACGCAGGACTGGAACGTAACGAACAGATATTATTGAATAGTAAAGTGCGGTTACAACATATGCGTAATTTAAACCAAACGAAATCAATTTTCAACATGAATAGAAATAATAATTGGAATATTTACTCAAGTGACAATAATAGCAATTATGGTTTATTCTAACTACTAGGGCAGAAATCGGTAATTTATTAATAACATAAAATTAATGTGCATAGAAACAATGATATTTATAATTGAACAATTAGTTTTTATTTTTTCACCACACGTTTTTCTTCGGCCATTACAGGATTTGTGCTAATTTCATACCTACCATTTTATACACAACCATAAAATCATAATAGTCTAAAGGTACACGTGGCACGCGTGGGCCGCCTATCTGGGCGCATTGGTCTCCATACATTTAATATGGCAACTACACTTGTAGAGCTGCATTGGATCCACGTCACGCGATGCCACGTTACGTGGCTCTACGTACAAATCAGGCGTGACCCACGTGTAGGTATAGCTTTTTATCTTTTGATACTTTCTTTAAATGAAAGAAAGAAAGAAAGAAAAACAATTTATTCACGTGTTAAAGACGCAATCTTAAAAGTGGATAACAGAACATAACATCAATTGATAGGAAAGATGTGCGTCTCCTCCGCGCAAAACGGCCGAACGCTCAGCATAAAGCTGCGGCCTCACGCATAATACGTTGAGCTCACAGCGCTGGTTTTCAGCGTGGGCCGGTCGCTGTGATGGTATAGAATACCTACAGTTTGACTGCAATTCCACCTGATGGTGAGCAGTAATGCAATCGTTAATGATGAAGCGCACTAGTTTATTAAGAGTTTATTTACTTTAGCTTCGAAGATAGCTTAAATAAAGCTAGAACTACATTAGACCGACGCCGACACACACCCACAACACGCCTGATTAGTACGTAGAACGGCGTCGCGTGGCGTGGATCTAGTGTAGCTCTACAAATCTAGTCTCCATATAAAATATATTAAGGGCCAAGCGCCCGAAAAGTGCCATAAAACAATGATTTTCTGAGGCCTACTCCTCCGTAACGGCTTGGTCAATTGGTTTGAAAAAAATATATGTTTATTATAGATTCATGAACAATAATATCAACATTTGATTTTTTCGTGCAATTAATACTTTCGTCACAAAAAAATATTTAGCAATTTCGCAACTTTTCGCAACTTTTCCCTACTCCTTCGAAACGGCTTGGACCTTTAGAAACATTTTTACACATAAAAATTGGTGGTTAAATATTCTTCAAAGTGAACATTGCATATGTAAATCAATCAATATCTTGCAGAGAAAATGGATTTAAAGCGCTTTCCGGGCGCTGCTGGCCGCAAATAAATGCACAGATTTGCGTACTGCCGCCTAGGCGAGTGCGAGAGTTGCGTTCACATAATTTCGGCCAGATGGTTCAAGGAACTATACGCCTTAAGATCGACGCGACGACGGCGTGTGTAGTACACGTGAGCGCAGTGTAGTTCTAATTTAATCGGACGGTAAGACCGGTAAATTTGTCGTAGAATATGCTAGAAAATAACACGATAGCTGCATGATTTATTCATGAATTTTTACTCGCTAACTCTTCAACATGACACCATCGCTAAGTAGGAAACCTCTAGGGCCGTACAACTAGCGTTTAACTAGCAGAACTTCAGGATAGTTTTGAAAACTTAAATTGCTAAGTTACGTGGATTGGGGCTGAAGTTATTTTCAGCTTATGCTTGATACCTGTGGGGTTTATCAACTTGCTAAATTATGTGAGAATATTCGACTTGCGTGCGTTCGTTAATACAGTTATTATTTTTTTAACGAGTTACTTTATTGTTTGAAAACATTCCGCTATTAAAATTCCACTGTTGCTGATTTTAAATTAACTGAAAGCATTTTTTTTTATCGACTTGAAAGTTTTTTGATCGCTACATTTTCATAACATAGCAAATTGTATGTTTATTTATGATCCTACTAGCTTTGCGCCTGCGTGAAAAAATTAGTCTATGTTCGTCTCCAGGGTCCCAACTATCTGTATGCCAAAATTCATCACAATCGGGTTTGCCATTTAGGCGTGAAGACGTAACAAACAAACAAACTCACTTTCTCTTTTATAATATTAGTAAGGATTTCTTTTACTTATTTGACTTTAAACCGATACTAAAACCCTTAATTGTAACCTTCAAAACATGATTAGTATTATTTTCCAGATGTATTATAATATTCTCCAAAATTTATTCTTATTGGTTTACTTCCAAAAAAAGAGAAACAGATTTTCTATGCAACTAAAAATAAATTATTAATTAATTATCATCATCATTTCAGCCGAAAGTTGTCCACTGTTGGACATAGGCCTCTTCCAAGTGTCACCAAAAATAAACGGTCCTGTGCGTCTCGCGTCTTAGATTCTCGCCTCCCTCACCTTGGCATTGGTTTACCTTTTTTTATCTGTTATAAACTAGTACTTGACTGCGATCCCGCCTGATGGTAAGCAGTGATGCGCTGCGTCTTCTGGAATATTAAATTTTTATTAATGTCGAACTTCTTCCTCAACAGTATAAAAAACAAACATACAAGTAATAAGTTAATTGCATCATAAGCACACATTTTCAGCCGAAGCCATGACAAGCCACATAAGCTCCCATACATCCATAAATTCCATAATCAATAAGTAGGTAGCAGAAAATAAATCACATGATTAACTGATGCGGTAACATCTGTAAATTTAATTGAAACCTTTTAACCGTACTGAAAGGGTTCCAGAATTACGTGGAACACCAGCTAATGGAACCGCTTTTATTGAATTAGCACTAAAATGCGTGAAGGGATCTGCCGAGTACACCGTATAATACCAGGACCGTGCTAGGATCGTATCAAACACGGAAATCAATATACGGACTATTAAGCCCATTAGAAAGCATAATCAGCGTTTCTTACGCAGTCTTTACAGTTATCATACGCGGTTATAAACCGTATGCTTACCATTCCACTACCTACACGGTCCTTTTCATATCAAATATGAGCGTGGTGGAATGACGAGCTTATACATTACGGTCATCATAAGCGGTTACAAACCGTATACTCGCCGTTCCATTACCTACACGCACTAGTATGAAAGGCATGCTTATTTTGCCGATGCATACGACGTTTACATGGCACCCGTCACAGTTGGTCGGTTAAGAAATTTTCTGGTGGACATAGTCTCATACTTTACAAAAACAAAGAATATTTTTATGTCTAACACGTTCCTAGTACGGTCATGGTATGATACGGTAGAGTTGGCAGACTCCTTTATTCCTTACCATTTTATCGGTAACACACGCAAATTCTATTTTCTGGTACATTAGACAAATCAGTCAATTCGGAACTCCAATTTTGGTATTGGTCGAGAATGTAAGATTTTTTTCCGTTTTCTCTAAGAAGTGCCTTGTAAATGGTTTCTTTGAGAAGTCTTTGTTATAAATCTAGAAAGTAAACATGACGGTCAGTTTTTTTGTTGCTTACTAAGTAAGCTTGTGAGTTGGTAGAATAAAGATATTGTATGTCTAGAAAAACGCTTCGCTAGTATAGTCAGTCTAAAAAGTCAAAAGACTTGGGTTATTATTGGGGTGAAATGAAATCAGATGCAACTCTGGTTAAATAATCAAGAGATTAAGAGATCTTGATCATTGTTTACTAATAGAACTTTATAAAATGTATCAAATATTTTTTTAAAATTTAATATTATTAGGGAACATTTATATAATCAAAAATGCAAAAGGTTTTCATTTAGAATAAACCTATTTCAGTCTCTTTAATGATAATTATTCTTATTACAAAAGTAGGACACTGTTGCAAAGATATAATATTATCATAAGTAATAATATAAATCTGGAATCAAAGAAAAATCTGATTCTAAAATATTCTATTCAGTACCCCTAGCCAAGTTGCAAATCTACAATAGCTAACGCTAATAGAAAGCTTTAAATGTACGGGAATGACGCCATATCAACGCTCAGTCACGTGATCAGAACAAAAGATTCGGCGACGCGGCCAACTCGAAGCGTTCGACGCAAGCGAAACGGTTGTAACTTGGCTAGTGGGGCAGCTTATTTATTCATCATCACTGGCCAAATTACGATCAAGATCTATTGTAGAAGTATTATCCATAAACTAGTGAATGACAGCTAAAATTCGAGTTGCCAACAACAGATTTTTTATTTCGTTGAATAATTCCCAAGTCATTTGACTTTTTAGACAGACTACATTCATTGGTGCAGCTTCTTTCCATTGGAAATTGGTTTTCGTACTTAGCCTATGATGGACTATTCTTCGTGGGTAATGGCGGCCATCATTTGGCAGGCTTCATTCTACCATTGTACAGTCTCCTCAGGGATGTGCCCTAATAGGCTTTGCACAGAGTAGGTTCCGGAGTAGTCTTTTAAGAGGTAACAGCACCCGTTCTATGTGCCGATGGTGGTCACCAGGGTGGTTTTTAGTGAAGTAAAAATCCCATTCTCCTCGGACTTATCCCCAAAGTCAAGGCGTCTTTTGAAGATTTTTCCTCAAAAACAAAAAAAAAGGCTTCATTTTAACCAGCCCACCTTCTTGCAGAAGCATATTAGGCCTGCCAGCTTGTTTAGGAGTTACTACTAGGGTTTAATTCCCAACACGAATTGTTAATGAGTTTTCCGTATGCGTCTTTTCCGCAGCAGCCTAGAGTTTGTATAAGTACTAAGTTGGTGGCAATAGATTCACTGATAATGTGGTTTAAAAGGGCAAAAAAGGGCAAAGGGCTTAAAGAAACCGGTTACCGGTGCAGACAAGTCTGTACGGGTCGGTACCGATCGGTGCAGGTATAATTCTTCCACCTGTTCTTAAGCCCTTTATTTTTAAAGAAACAGACTTATACTGTGTTGTCGGTACCGACTGCCTGTACTGAGTCATACAAGTTTAAGTATTGACCAGTGTAGTGTTTAACACATACAGATTTACCTGTTACTTTATGTGGTTTTACCGGTACCTGTTTGTACCGACCCGTACCGACTCCCGTTTGGGGACCGAAAACCCGGTATCTATATGTTTGCACCCAATGCATCTCGATGAAGTCAATAGGGTAGTTTCCAGGGTCAATGTGATTCCATTTTATTACTTAATACAGGACAAACATTTACAAAAGATCATGTGTACAATAGGCGAAGTGTGTTTTTTTTTGATTAAACAAAAAATAACACAGATATAGCCCATTAAAGTTACGTGTGACGTCACCCAGTGCGAAAAAATGCAGCACGTTCGTGACGTTACACGTAACTTTAGTGGGCTATATCTTTGTCATTTTTTGTTTCATTTACAAATAAAAAAATACGTGTCCCTTATTTTTGAATAATCTAAAAGACGTACTAATTACATTTTATTACGGCCACTAGCTTATTGTATATGTATATTTGGAGATGTGCGGCAGTGTAAAGTCCCACAAACATCCGTTAAAAAGGGAGGATTCTCCGACCAGACGGATATTTTGTCTGGTTTGGGTAATTGGCCAATAATTGTCGAGCTGTTGTATATGTTCAAATCGAGCGTAAATCTCTAATTGTGCGATACAGGATTTGAGTTAATTAGAACTAAACTGCGAAATCCATAGATCCATAGATGTCACTACATATGGAAGTTGCAGCTAAGTTGACAGTTTACCAGTTTGACAATAAGACGTAAGCGGATATGTCACACTATTTGACAGTGTCTAGGCTGAGTTCACGCGAGCCCAGCAGTTAAAAGTGGCAACCGCACAGACGTGGTCTCCTTTTACCTGTCGACCGCCATGTAGGCGACACTGCTCTAGAAACTGTCTCACAGCTCGTTGTGAAGTGAATACCTACAGCTTACATCATATTAAAGGTAGAACTACACTGGGCACTCGTGTGACTGTGCTTATCTAGGCGCGTTGGTCTCCATAAATTTTATATGGAAACTAGACTTGTTGTTGAGCTATACTTGATCAACGCCACGCAACGTTGTTCTACGAAGAAATCAGGCGTGTTACACATGCGTGTTGGTTTAATGTAGTTCTAGCTTCAAGATGTTTTTAATATCTTACGGATTTCATCACGCATGTGGGTTTGCTCCGCATGCGGAAAATTTCAAAAAGCAAAAAACGCGTCCCGTGTGCTTACAATAAATACTTGTATGAAATGGACATTTGCGAGGGTTACGAGTGAGGAGCAATTCCGCATGCTTGATCATCGCACGATATTAAAAAACCAACCAAGTGCGAGTCGGACTCGCCCATGAAGGGTTCCGTACCAGCAAGTAACATAATATAAAAGTTCTTGTAGTTCGTTGTTATTTTGATCAATGTTTTAATAGTAGTGTATTTTTTTAGATTTACTAGATTTTAGATTACTAGATCTCGTTCAAACCAATTTTCGTAGGTGGTTTGCACGGTAATGTACATCATATATTTTTTTTAGTTTTATCATTCTCTTATTTTAGAAGTTACAGGATGGGGGGACAAATTTTTCCACTTTGGAATAACAACTCTCGCGCAAACTATCCAGTTTAGAAAAAAAATGACATTGCAACTCAATATCATTTTTGAAGACCTATCCATAGAGATACCCCACACGAATGGGATTGATGAAAAAAAATTTTTGAGTTTCAGTTTTATGTCATGTGAGTTGGGAGTTTGGGAGTTGGGGATCCCCACACTCCCAATCCCATCGTCCACCAAATAGGGGCTTTGGAAAAGATTTATACTGTGAGCAATCTTCAGTACCAACAAGCATATAAATTAACCCTCAGTCAGCCTAATATTTTTTGTGACCCAGAATTTGTTCAATTTTGAACCGAACAAAGCTATCGCTTTAAATATTTTTGAATTTGGTCGTGCGGTTCGGCGCAGTAGCTCAACGATTGGCCTTTGCACTACGGGTCGCTACTCACACATAACCAAATATTTGAATGGCCTAGATTTTATAGTTCCGAATCCAGATCAGTGATCGTGAGATTTCTGAATTTTCAATAGTTTAAAGGAAAGTCTAGAAATAAATTGTAAGAAAAGTGTGGTAAGAATAGGATAATGAAAAAGAGAAAAATCCATTAAAAATAGAGTCTATACACCGTTAAATTTTAATCATTTTATTCCCGTGGACGGTTGATCCGGTATATAAAACACTATCGATTTGTAAAGATAAAATTAAAGCTGAGCTAGCTGAGCGAGTTCAATGACCTGTAGTTAATAGTCGGCATTGCGTACAAACTACCTACAGGTTATTGAACTCACTCAGCTGACGTTTTCTTAAAGAAATTAATTTCGTACATGCGTAAAATAATACGAGTTTTGAAAAAAAGGTACTTTATTTTTTAATTTTATTTTTACAAATCGATAGTGTTTCATGTACCGGATCGACCCTTCACGGGATTAAAACGATTAAAATTTAGCGGTGTATACATAAGTGAGGCATCTTCAAATAAAATAACATTATATTTTGATAGTAATTATTCACCCGAGCTGTAGGTGAGGTTGTTATAGAGCCGAGTGCTGCAATGACAAAATTCAACGTGTATCAAACGACGTTTTTCAATACACTTACGAAGAAGTATATTTTTTTTTATTATTATTATTAATGATAGGCTTGCGTTTGACCACTATCTCACCATATAAACGGAAGATGACGCGCGACTCGTGGGGGTCGCTTAGCGCCCAGCCTAATACGATAAAATTGTAATAAATTGTGGCTTGGTGAGCTCGTGCACTTTTCTGCACCAGTGCGAAAAACAGTAAATTAAGAGCGGAAAAAAATATCAAAGCGGTTTTTTGACCAAATATTTGGATACTTTAGATAGCATAGCATAATCAGCCTTTTTATGTTCCCACTGCTGGGACTCAGGCCTTCTCTCTAGGAGAGGGAATGGCCCGTAATCCACCACGCGGGCCCAATGCGGGTTAGTGAATGTCACATGTCTTCAAACTACACTTACTACTAACTCGATACCTACTTTAGTTAAAAAGAAAAAAGAACTCTGCGAGACCAAAATGGCGCTCAACTCAGCATGTGTTATCTAAATACAAACCCTAACATAACATAAGCGTAATCCTTTGTAGTTTAAGTAACAAATGCGAGCATAATTTTTAGATTTACAAAAGCAAACAAATTGTTTAGGCCTAAACTTTTGTCTAGACAGAGACAAGAGTAATCGAATCAAATCGGTTTGTCTGGGAGAACTATTATAAAGTCACAACCCTATTTCACAGAAACACATAATAATACAGAGAAATAGAGTTGTAAACCGTATTAATTTGATTATTATACGACATATTGAAATAGTTACGAACAATTATCGATAATATAATTTACCTTGTTATTGTCGTAATCAAATTATTAAATTTGAGTTTGGTTCTAGATTGAAACCTTTAGTGGAGGAAATGGTTGTTTATATATTTTTCATTGTTTAATTGTTAGATAGGAAACAATTTCCGATTTACTACAAGTGTCGCGGCTTGTCTCTTACTCTTTAACTCCACTATAGGCAATAAACCAATACGAACGCGCATTACGTAACTAACAGACCACGCACACTTACATCGCAAGTTTGCTATTGGTTGTGTCAATTATGAGCATGATCATATTTTGTCCCGCACACAAGATCATTCTCTTCAACCACTTTCATCTTTTTTGTGGTTAAAACCACTATCCTTTTATCTCTTAGAGCGCCTTCACACTAGCGTTTGTCCACCATAGGCGTTCGCAGACACTGTGACAATGCGGCGTTTCCTCTGCGTCAATTGAACGTTGCGCTAACGCGGCGCAGGCATCGCGTTTTTGCGGCGTTTCTTCCGTTGTCAGCTGAACGCTGCGTATACGTTTATCGAACGCCTACGCTGGACCAACGCTAGTGTGAAAGCGCTCTTATACTGCTTCGGATTTGCGTCGGATTACTCATACGAATATCTTGAAATATTCACTTGTGTTCACTTGTAGGTTACAAAAGAGCTGATGAGATCCATCTAAATACTTACTGGAATGTATGATCGTAAATACGATCTTGGCGAAATGAATACGAAAATATTAGTCGGATTAATCCGACGTCAGCAGTATATGGTATAAATAATACCTACATATTTATTAACATTACTTTAAATAACTCACAGATGTACTTTATTTTGCTTTGCTTGATTTTTCTTCTCTTGTAATTTATGGTTATTTTTAAAGTGTAGCTTATAATTTTATTCAAAGGCTTTATATTGGCTATTATTTATTTAAATTTGCATAACAGAGTGAACTAAATATGTCTTTGTGGCACTTTTAAAGTGATCGCCTGTCAATATTAGGGAAGAACTTCCTAGATTTTTTTTATTTAATTTTTACCGTAGGCTTGGAGACGGCGAGTAATGTATATCTCACAGTCATGACGCGTTGTATTCCACGCGTGCTTTAAAGAGATGTCAGCAAACTTGACAGGACCATTTAGGGCTCATGCCTGCCAAGGTTGCGGATTTTTCGAAAGAGTTTCCAAAGGCCTCACAAAAAGGCCAACTGAAGGAACACTGTGAGTTTTAGTCAGTAAAAGTCTGATACTACCTCCCACTCTAAAGCGAAAGAAGTTATTTAATGGTTTCTCTCATAAAAAAGGCTAAAGGATTGTTTAGGAGTTACCGCCGCCCCGAAATGGTAAAGGCAACTAAACAGACTTTGGGTTTTGATCAGTACCTCTACCATGAGTTTAAAGCAATAGTATTTGTCGATACTTGATACCGACTACGTAAATATTTTGTATGGCAAATTTTACAGCTCTAACGGTCACTTACGGAACCAAAATTTGCCATACAAAATATTTACTTAGTCGGGATCGAGTATCGACAAATACTATTGCTTTAAACTCATGGTAGAGGTACAGTAAAGTCTAAAAATTTTTATCACTCCCCTAAAGCAAGAGAAGATATTAGATGATTTACCTCCTCAATAAAGGTTCGAAATTTCCCATGGGTAAAAGTGATGACTTTACGAATCCATCCTTAGAGCACATCTTGTATACCACACAAACAATAAAACACACGCTAAACCTCAACAAAACAAACAAAATCACAGTTACAGAAACTGTTGTGTACATTTCGTGACCTGATAACACGAACTGTTTCACCGCAAACGACTGAAGTGAATGTGTGGTAACACTGTGTTTCAATTTGGGAAGTTATAATTGGCCGCGAGTTCATCTAACACAATTGGCATGGAGATCGATTTGCCTCTGGCTGAAAACTGGCAACGTTTTTGGGAACTAGTCTTGATTTCATTTATGAATTATTTGAAGGTACGCCGTTGCGCTACCGGTACATGGTAGACCTTCCGTATGGGTGGAAGGGCCCAAAGCGTTTTGGGAACACATTTATTGTGCGTTCAGCTAAGGAGTGGAATTCCCTGCCGGAGTCTGTTTCCTGATAGCTAAAACTTAAGGGTCTTTAAGTCAAGAGGGAATAGGTTATAATAATAATAATAAGATATAGAGAATAGGTCATATTATTATTATTCCATTCGTTATTATCATTAAACTTGCCTATGAAAACAGTTCAGTTCCTGAATTGAGTGGCAAAGATTTTTCCTA
The DNA here is from genome assembly GCA_929112965.1 of Mythimna albipuncta. NCBI lineage: Eukaryota > Metazoa > Arthropoda > Insecta > Lepidoptera > Noctuidae > Mythimna > Mythimna albipuncta. Next base: position 20,774,957 of record OV815969.1, read on the forward strand.
ATCGCAAAAAAAAGTTAAAAAAACTTTTTTTTTGCGATTAGGAAAAATCTTTTTTTTTTGTGACGTAACTGCAAATTTACAGTTTTAATTTTTTTTTCTATGCTTAGGCTATGAGACCTTGCTCCATGCCAAATTTTATTTAAAAAAATCCCTTGAATCCTGCGGCGCGGTGCCAAACCAAACCCTTTGAAGTTTTCGTTTCGAGTGCAAGCTAAAATGAACTTAGTGGTGGTCAGGCGGAAGTGTATTTGATGATTCAGAAATAGTAATTATATTTCATATTTTAATATACTTATACGTCAAAATACTCATCCACATTGCTGTAATCTGAAAATGTGCCCAAAAGATTGGCAGCATTTCCTGGTTGAAAGGTAATGCTTAATTCTTTGTGGAAAGAACGAGCCAGACCTCCGGTCACGCAAAGTGGCGATTAGTCGATGAGAATTATCCTTGAAAAGGAGAAGCCTCAATTAATTTAATAATCTGTATGAATTGTGATATTGAAGATCACAAAAAAGTAGCATTAGTTATTACCCCATTATTTTTCGCCACAATTGTCTTAAGTTTAATTTTCACGTAAGGAAAATCTTTTGGTAAAATAAAATTATGGTGAATTTTCGGACTACCTACATCGGTAATCTTGGTTCTCCAGTGGAAATTTTCCACCTTAGCTTGACTGGTAGAATAGAATGCTTGAGGCATTAAGTCCACCTTTGTATTTTGTGTTACATGAAGGTAAAATAAATTTTCATTTCTTGATACTGTGAACATGGCCCTCTTCATTACTCTTTGGATGGCTGTAAGCCTTTTTATCAGGCCCATTGTGAGCGATTACATTTTAGAGCCATACGTCATCACTGGCAACACAGACTTCATCGATCGGTCATCGACGACCGAGAAGATACCGCGAAGCTTCTCGATTACCTCCAACTTTTGGTCTAAGTGACATAAAAAAATCTTAATACATCTGGATTTAAAAAAAAAAAATCTTTAGTATAATTTTGGGTAAAAAAACGATTAAAATTATAGATAGTTAACCTCATTGGGTTGAAACTTAATCTACTGGTCCTATATTTGATAAGTTATGTTATAAATATAGATAATTGTAAGACAGGAAGGTACTAACAGACTGGTATCAATCACTGAACATAGGATCTTCCAATAATGATAGTTATTTACGTTAGGAATACGAAACGACATATTAGATTTCCAAACTAACAACCCATAGTTACATTGTGACTGAAACCAATCTGTTCAAACTTAGGAGATCAACCATGAGATCAAATTAATGAACTGTTACGAGTAGGGTGGTTACTGATATCAAAGGTCAATATTATATGAACTATTATATATCCTTTAGAAGCTGCGCAAACTGAGACACTTTTTGTTCCAGTTACCGATACTGAACACTTTTTGATCGTCATGAGTATTTGCTAAGTGGAAGCAACTGCCCCCCTAGCCAAGTTACAACCAGTTTGTGTCGAATTCCGTTCTCTAATCGGTAACGCTTCGGTGACAGCACTTGTAGAAAACGATAAGTTGGTAGCCATGTTGACGCGCCTGAGTCGGCCGCTCGTTCTACAATGTAGCGTTTGTCTAACAAAGGATGTAGCGTTAAACATTGTAGAAACGATTTTGAAAGATGTTAACTTGGCTACGAATTTTCTATTCGTTTCTTCTGACCACGCGACTTTACGTTGAGATGACGTCATTCCCATACGTTTCATCACTTTTCGACAGCGTTAACGATTGCAGAATAACAACTTGGCTAAGCGTGCTGGATACAAATATGTTTACGTATGCGCAGGGAGTGGATGATTTCATACTGGTTCTATAGAAATCAAATATTCACCGGTAGCTTGTATCTGTTATACACGTTTGTGCCCTGCCTTAGTGTTGGATAACACAGTTTATCTCTTGAAAGTTTGTCTCTAATTTAGGATTTATAGTTCAGAGTTCATTTGTTGTGTGAATGCTACGTAGAAAGGGTGTTGAATTTGAAGCTTTATAAGAAACTAGCTTTTGCTCGCAGCTTCACCCGGGTACATAAAATATAGCCTATGTCACTCAGGATTAAAGCAGCTTTTTATCGGTGACAAAAATTTAGCAATCGGACCAGTACTTCTAGAGATTACCTCCTACAAACAAAAAATAAAAAAAAAACACAGTAAAACCAACTCTACCTCTTTATTATATTAGTGTAGAGTAATAATGTTGGTATGCCTATTCTAACCCACGTTGTCGCAACCACTATTGTGTAAGAACGAATTATACAAAAAAGAAAAACAATATAAATACAGCTAAAACCTTCGCTCGAAAAAAAAACGAGAAACTGACTAACTGACATATCAACCCACTGCTGAAACTACTGGAACATGTGCACAAGCCTTCCTTTTAAGACGTAAGCAAGCACTAAGAAGGAGTTTTTGAAATTTCAACCTATAAGAGGTTGAAAAGGGGGAATTTAACTTGTATTGACTGTCATCATCATCATCAGCCTTTTTAATATTCCCACTGCAGGGACTCAGACCTCCTCTCTAGGAGAGGGATTTGGCTGTAATCCACCACACAGCCCAGTGCGGGTTGGTGAATGTCACATGCCCTTCGAATTTTTGACTCTAAAACAAGCCGATTTCCTCACGATGTTTTCCTTCACCGTTTCGAGAACAGTGGTAATTAAATAAATTACACAAAGTAATGCGCTTAGCGTAGTTTGAACTCGCGACCTACAACTCGTAAGTCAGAGCCATTACCACTCGGCCAACACTGCTCTACTGACTGTAATTATTAGTTTTTTTAAACTACCCTCACAACATTAACAAGCTATGTTAAAGTTTATATGAAAATATTCTCGCGAATGAAGACATTAGTAAAGTACTATAAAGTATATCTTGATGACCATTAATGACTTGTAACAAGATATCTCAAAACATTAGATACCTATCTTAAATTAAAAGCAAATGACAATAGCTACATCTTCCTTTTATTCGAAGCAGAACAAAACAATCCAGTCCTTTCACAGATAATCCTTAACCTTGATTCTTAGCATTGATCAATAACTTGGCACGGACCCATCAGTCTTCAAGGCTGTGTCAGTTACGATGGATGACCAATGCCAAAGAGATGTTTAGACAATGAAAATGCTGTGTCGAGACTGTCTATCGGAGATAAAAATTCTGGTATGAGTTACTATGTTACTATTGTAGAAAATATAGAGTGACTTAAATTCATTGGCAATTTTTGCAGGGGTAAAATGAAAGTCATTACTAAGAACTACTACAGTTTATCATAGAAACCATTGATAAAATTAGAGATATCTTGTATATTATCTCCTACATTGAGGAAATATTCTTATTTTTTTGTGTTCACGGGTGTTATACTTTAAATTATAATTTATAATTTTTTGTTTATTTGGCTTGCAATTTTTTTTTTTTTTTTTTCAGAAAAGTTGGTTGGTACTTGTATTATATCGATTCTACTTTATAGAACGTTGCAGAAATTATAAAATTAACTCTACAGAAAACTATTGGCCAACTATAAAATAATATTTAATAGCGGTGAAAAGTAGAGTGAAAATAGTTTTTTTTTTCACATTTCTGAATTAAACCTAAATTATTGTTAATTGGTTTTAAATTACCAAAGAACAACGGCGAGGACATTGTTGATAAATTTATTAAGCGTTTATATCATTGATTTAAAGATATGGGTTCTTCATCTCCATGAAATATAGTTGCGAAATAATTTACTACGTATTATCAAATCATGCTGACAGCCAGTTTAGGCAGTGCATAAATAGCGTCATAATTCGAAAAATAATTAACTAGATTTTTTACAATAATAAATAATCATGGCCTAGCATTTTTTTTTTCTGGATTAATTCCATGGCTTTTGGTTAAACTAAACTCTAAGTGTTGCCAGTAATATTAATCTTGGTCAAGTAACATAATATGCTTTGCATTATGTATTGATAGTAAATACATAAGAAATAAATTTCCGCATTCGATAATAAACATAAAATAAAAATAGCAGTTTGTGCTTAGAATTTAGTGGCTAAAATGACACAATGTGACATTGCCACTACAATAAATATAATATCGAGAATCACATCATCAAAAAAAAGCATGGCTTTGGACATTTCAACTACCATCTTGCCTAGTTACTTTTAGAAAAAGAAAACATGACATTATAACATGACAACTTGTCGTTCCTTCAAAAATGCGATTTTAAAATAAGGATAAGGAGGTACGTAAGTGTTGTCTTTGGATGATATTTCCCACCATAAAAAAGGTATTATTGACATAACATACGTAATCTCATCAACTTTAAACTAGAATATCTTTAATATACGGAATCTACTAATAGTAATGTCTGAGAAAAAATTGGAAATTTAATCTGTATATTTTTTATCAGTTGACGGTAAAAAAATATGCCAGCAAAATTTTGTTCGGGATCACCATGATCCATTTCTGGGTGATGGATGAGTAAGTATGTCCCAAATTGTAACCTTACTCTGAAACAAAAGTACCACTCTTCTACATACTAATGGGATATACGCCAGTTATAAGTCCCATGTACAAAAATCTACTTTTGAAACATTTCCCCTTTGATAAAAGGTAGCAAGTAGGTTATAGATTGCTGTATTATGGGGTAAAATTGGAAAATGGGCCACCAACGTTTGGTTTCGTGTACTTATAAACTGTAAACCATAGAAACATGGATACAATAACGTGATTAATTGAATTAAGTACCTAAACGTTTTAGAAATTCACAAATGAATATTCGATATCATTCAGTATAACTGACGTACTATTTGTGTGACATTAATTTGTTTCCAAGCTTTCAGACAATCTACCTTTGGATATTGATTCATTCCTGATTAAATTTTGAATCGATTCCTAGTAATTCATTATGTAATCTATTCGTGATAGCATTAAACAGAAGTTAAAAAATATTGTTTTAGGATATCATTTGTAATAAAAGCACAATATATTTATATTGTGCTTTATTACAGTTAAGATTAATGCTGAATTTATTATAATCAACTTATAGACGAACAGTTATACTTGAATTAATTTATTAGAACTATCTATTTTCTGAATTTCTTTAAGGGGTCTTTAAGTCAAGAGTGAATAGATTTCTTCTAGGCAAGTGTGCTCCATCGTCGGCCACATCATCGCTTACCATCAAGTTAGATTGTGGTCAAACGCGAGCCTATCCATTATAAAAAAAAAGTGAGGCTTTCATTTTTTTTTTTTTTATTGAATTGATTTGATTAAAAGAAGCAGAGGTTTTTAGTACCTAGAAAATTTTTCATTTTGCTGCATAATATTAGATATTTCTATTGGTATAAATGTTTGATAATTATCTTGTTGCCTTGTATTGTGCACAATTACAAAAAAAAAAACTAAAATTTTAACGAAAAAAAAAAAGAAAAATATTTAAACTTCATGTACAGTAGTAGTACATAGGTGGACCTAATGCAACTTTTCATGTTTATTACGTAGGTAATATTAAAATTTTATATTGAAACTATTATTTATTAAAATTTCTGATTTTATCTCGAAAAATAAATGTTTTACACACCTGCATCTATGATCCTCTTTTGACTAATGAAGAAGTGAATGGAGTATAGCTGTTGTATTAAACTTTTTATGAAAAACATTGTGATTGTAATTCGCTCCACGGTGTTCCTGTTCTGATCCGCTTTACATAAAACTTTTTGCGTTCTTTTTGCCATCACCCTTCTTTGAAGTCCATATTAAAAATGAATTTTATATGCGCCTGGGATTATACGATGGGAGGAAAAAAATCCGTGTTACATGGTACAGTGGAGAATAAACGGCTCGAAAATTCGGTGTCATTTCAGATTGCTACTGGAATGTCCCATTCAATTTCGAATTGTCCTGAAAATCATTTTTCGTTTTTATGCCTGTGGAAATTGTGGGGAATATTAAAGTTTGAGGTTCAGTGTCTTTTTTTTATCATTATCATATCAGCCGAAAGACATTATCATTATCATATCCACTGTTGGACATAGGCCTCCCCCAAGCGTCGCCACAACGACCGGTCCTGTGCGTCACGCATCCATCGGATTTCCGCGACTCTGACCAGGTCATCGGTCCACCTTGTTGGAGGCCTTCCAACGCTGCGTCTTCCGGTTTTTTTTATGGTGGGAAAATCATCAATGGCAACCCCCGCTCTTGGGTGGAGCGGGAGATAGTGTCAGACTCTTACTGCTGCAGAATGTTCTCACTGCTGGAACTCAGGCCTTCTCTCTAGGAAAGAGACTGGGTCGTTATCTATCACGTGGGCCTAGTTCGAGTTGATAGATATCACATTACATTATTTATTCTAAAACATGCTGATTTCCTCACGAGCGACGTTTTCTTTTACCATTTTGTAAGCAGTGGTGATGAAATACATTACACAAATACCTACCATAACAGAATAACGTTATCTAATTTAAGGTAAGCCAAAAATGAACTTGAATTATTTATATCTCAATGTAAAGCCCCGTTATCAGCATCACAAAATAATATATCACTGTCTCACACACCCATGAGACGGTGTTTCGCGATTGCTTCCTCATTACAAAGTAATGAGTTTTTACGTACCATGTATAGTACATTGGAGCCCAACCTTTGTCCAACGACCACGAGTGGTCTTAAAAACAATATGATTTGCAAAATGAATTTCAAATTTTCCAATTCAAAAATGACATTATTAAAAAAAAATATATTTTAAGTTTCTATTAGTTTTAGCTTCAAAGTCTTAAATATCAACGCCGAGTTGCTAACTTGTCGTTTTTGTAGTGATTACATTTCAGAGAGTGTGGTCGACAAGACGTACGGCGCGATGCGCCATCGATACAATGACATGGTAGACCTCCCATCCATATGCACAAAACATGTTACATTATTTATCGTCATAAACATTACTCCAGCTGAAAGACGTCCACACCACAGTTGGACATAAGCCTTCCACAAGTGTCGCCTTAACGACTTGTTCTGAGTCTGTCGCATCCATCGGATTCACGCGACCATTACTAGGTCATTGATCCAATGCTGCGTTTTCCAGTACTCGCTACTCTAAAACCTTTCGTCACCATTAACCATCATACTAATAATACGTTTTTTTTTTATCAACACTGATAATTTTTTTTCTCCACTTCAAATAATCAAAGAGGTCGCAACCCAAAAAAGTTTGAGAGCCACTGATTTAACAGTACTACAACTTGCTTTAATATTAATACAACATTTCCCCAGTATTAGGTGGACACAGATCGGTAATTACTCTAAATCAAGTTAACAGAATCCCAAATGCCTCGAAATGGAATTATAAATATTAGGCCCGACGCATGTTATTGCGATGTTCCACTGAAATCTCATTACATGTATATTAATTTTAAGATGAAAGGGAAATATGTTTCTGTGATTATGGATAGCTAATTTTGTATTAGATGTGACAGTTGACATTTTGAAGGGCGTGAAGAGGTGTGCTTTATGGAGTAAACAACCTTGAGATGCTAATTTATGCCAATTGAATCCTGAATTACGTTTGCACGAGTACAGACCTTCCTCCCTTTGCCTCCTTCTGCGTGGCGGTAATGCTAGCGAAGGAGATGGTCGCAAACATAAAAGAACGAACTTCCTTATGCTCCTGCCGCCGACTCAGGAGATGTCCTAGGCGTCGGGAGTTGCAAGACAATCCCAAGACACCGTAGACGCGGGTTAGCGAACGATGAGCAATGAGTAGATCGTCGTCTGCCCGTCCGATGAGAACCGAGTTCGAATAATCAACGGTACAAAGACATGCCAGCAAAACCATAGGCATAGGGGCTCAAAATGGCCGATGCACGCTAGGGCTACGCGGATTTTTTTTTTCGTGAAACCTGATGTCCTAGTACGCAAAGGGTAATTAAAGGACACGGATGTAGTTTCAGTCAAAAAATTGTAACACGCTTTCGCGCTCCATCCCACAGCAGGAGAAGTGATTGATTTATTCCCCTTCTCAAAAAAGTCTCCCCCTTCTAATTCAATAGATATACCTAGTTTCAAAAAACCATTTCAATGTACCTTAATAATTTATTTCAGTACAAATCTACATATGAGTTGAACTGTATTAATGTAGGTGTGTCTCTCTTAAATGGTAATAAAAATAAAAAAGTGTACCTTATTTTTTATATAGTGCCGTTTAAGAGGGTGTGACGTGTCCTTACATTCATCACACTATATTATTGTAAAGGCAAAAGTTTGTATGTTTGTGTGTATAATAATAATATAATATTAATAACTAGCTGCTGCCAGCGACGTCGTCTGCGTAAAGGCTCTACAGCATCAAAAATACCTAAGATGCCAGTGCCGCAATAGCATTATAAGTAAACAACTTTTAAAATAGCATTAAAATATAAGTTTTTTTTTTGGCAAGCGAAGCAAGTGAAAAGTGTTATACGGGCATCCTGCTGAGTTCAGTTATAAGATGTGACTGAAGGAATTAGAGAAAATAATGCAGGAAAACATTCCAGGACACAAAAGAGTAAAAATACGTACAAAGGTATCAATACCTTACAACACTTCCTTTCCGTTGGTAGTTATTGGTAGTGCCAGGAGCCAAAATATAAAGAGAGTCAGACCTGGTGACGCGAGAGCAAGCAACGTACAGTTGCCCGTGTGAGAAGCAACTCGTCCTGAGGTCGACACCCGCTGCCCTCAGTGTCTGCCCTTGCGACTTATTGATGGTCATCGCGAAGCAAACACTCACGGGGAACTGTACGCGCTTGAACTGAAACGGGAAGTTATGAGGTATGAGGGGAATGTGTGGTATAAATACTGCCTCGCCGACGCCACAATCCGTAAGAATTTCCGCCTCAATGGTGTATCTGTGGAGCGAGATGACTTTAAGACGGGTCTCGTTACACAACTTCGGAGGAGACAGGTTCTGAAGAAGCATAATCGGGACACCAACCTTCAGCATGATGGTATGCGCCAGAAGTACACTTGCTGACAGGGACTTTAGAAATTCCACGGGATAATGTGTGGCGTCATCTTGCTCGAAATAGTGTTTATCTTCTTCTGTTTATGTTCACTTCATTCCTCTCAATTGCTGCATCCTGATCATTTTTGGACGTCAAAATGGCCCGCTCACACATCCAATAATTCTGCTGGTGCGGTATACGACTGGTGTCCCCGTACACACAGCGAATGAGTTTTTTTAAGCTGGATGCCATTCTACCGAGAGATTCTGGAAGCAGCACCTGTCCATTTCTCTCTTCTCGTAGAGTGCCTTCGCCAAAACTAAGAAGGACATCGGAGAATTCTTGAGCACGTGCATTGCCGCCGAGTCGAGCTCTCATATTAATAGTCAGCGTACGAACTCGTGACCACAACGAAGATCGTTTCAACGAAGCATTCACCTCGTCAGCCCTCGATCCCGGCGTCACTACAGGAAGTGTTTGCCGGAAATCACCACTAAACAGAACTGTGACACGACCCATCAAATGTTCGTTCCTGCGGATGTCCTGGAGGTTTATCCACGACCTTAACTGCCTTCCTATTAGCCATCGTACACTCATCCCATACGATGAGAGAGCAATCCTTGAGCACGTGTCCCTTATCGCTGTTACGTGACACACCACAAACAGGCGTTTCGGCGCTCTCTAAATCGATGGGAATTTTAAACATGGCATGTGCTGTCTTGCCACCCGGAAGCAGTGTGGCAGCAATTCCCAACAACGCTACAGCAATAGCAATTTTGCCTTGGCTCCTGACCTCTGCAAGTATGCCAGTGGTAACAAATGTTTTTCCTGTTCCACCAGGAGCATCCAAGAAAAACATTTTACCCTGGTTTTGCCCTACGCTTTCAAATACGGTGTCATAAATTTGTTTTGGCTCTTAAGAGAACAAAGCGACATGATCATTTCATATGGTGGTCATTTCACCCGGATCGTAATTTGTCTCAGCGTTATACGGGAGTCGAGTCGGTTTTGGGGGAAATCGGGAGATTTCCACGGTCTTGATTTGGTTATAACTGGGAAGCTGGTAACCCATATTCGATCAGTGGATTCATCTTGAAGTGAACTGAAACAGGTGTTCAGCACGCGTTCATCAGTTACTTTGACTTCGTCTCCAATAGCAAGCCTCAAAGCTCTTCGAAAATCTTCAGATAGATGATGGCGATACTTCTTCCACAAAGCTATTGGGTTCGCGACTCCACAAAACACCAAGATGACGGCAAATAGATGACGCATGCGGCTGGGACTGTCACTGACGCTCGCCTCCGCGAGGGTGTCATCCCAATTAGGCAACAGGCTGCGCGGTAAGTGGGATACTCCACGCCATCAAATGTCCTCAGAAAGGCGAAAGACGTTGGGCCGCGGACAGTGTGAAGTAACAACCGCAGAAAATAACATTCCCCATTATTCGGATGCACGATATATACCCTACCCAATGCGGTGAAAATTCCCGGAAAAACTTCCACAGCACCTCCTCGTCGACGTCGGTTAAATACACGTCAGTTGAAGGCACCTCATCATACGTAAGGGATCTCGCAAAGTGGTCGACTTCACAGAGCCTAAAAAATGCCACCATGTAATACTTAACACCGCATTTTTTTTTAATTGTCTTCCTTAACTCTGCTCAAGATTTTGAGTGTTTTGTTGGAACTTGAATTTGTCAAAACGAACTATAATATGAAGAAAATGCACATTGCCATCTATGAATTTTAAGAATAACTAACTACTAACCTCGTCAACATGACCAAATTTAAATTATTAATTTACAAAAAGTGTTAACATGTAACTTGATTTGATTTTTATGAAATCTCGTAGATGGTGCTGCTTCAAAATTGTCTTTATACTAACATTCATTGAACTATGTGTCTCTGCCCAAATTACTCAAATGGCGAAGTTTTTATAGTGTAAAGCTAGATAGTGTAAAGCTAAAACTGCGTCGTTAGATTACGTTAAAATATTTTTCTTTCTTTCTTTCTTTCTTTCTTACACGCTGTCACAGAACACGTAAGAAAAATAAAGATACACAGCTCCTCCCCTGTAGGTGATAGCGTGATAATATGTAGCCTATATATTGTCCCGACCTCTTAGTAATATTCATGCAAAATTTTAAGTAAATCCGTGCAGTAGTACGGAAGTGTACACAGTACAGTTCACTTTGAAGAAATGCCTAACGATTAAACACGTTATTGTGGCTAATTTATAAAAGATAGATATATACTATTAAGGACTTTTTTGTAGATCTATTAGAGACCATCATCTTTGTAATACATACTTTTGGTGTATGATAAACGTATGCGAGGATAAGAGCTCGAACGCGCATTTTCATCCGACTTGCTTCAAATTTATCGTCCCTTCTCAGCTCCTATGTATCTTAGCGTTATGTTATATAGCCTATAACCTGCCCAGGAGTATGGACCGTAACCGTACCAAGTTTGGTTAAAATCCCTTCAGTAGTTTTTGATCCATGCGTACACATACAGACAGACAGACAGACAGACAAAAAATTTACTGATTGCATTTTTGGCATCAGTATCGATCACCAGTCATCCTCTACTATTAATTTTGAATATATATTCAATGTACAGAATTGACCTCTCTACAGTTTTATTATAAGTATAGAATAGATATAGATATTCCACAACTACCACACAACGCCGTCTAGTCCCAAGCTAAGCAGAGCTTGTGTTATGGGTACTAGACAACTGATAAACATACTTATATATTTCTAAATACATACATATTATTGATAAAATACACCCAGACACAGAACAAATGATCATGCTCATCACATAAACATTTGTCCTGGGTGGGAATCAAACCCACGACCTCCAGCTTAATGTTATAAAAGCGAAAGTGAGTTTGTTTGTTTGTTTGTTTGTTTGTTACAACCGATTTTGATGAATTTTGGTACAGAGATAGTAGGGACCCTTGAGACGGACATAGGTAATTTTTTTTTATAAAAAAAAGTGAGAAAAGGGGAGAAAGAGGGAAGGCCTTTTATGTACACAGGCGAAGCCGCGGGCAAAAGCTAGTATAAAATATTTGGAGATCGATGCACTCGAGCGGCGTACATGGCACACGTTTGCGCAGTGTAGTTCTTTACTGTCTTGAATTTTGGGATACGGGTAGATTATTACCTGGATTAAAATTGTGAATGAATTTCCCGACAGACCTGACATTTACATAGTATATTTATCTAGGCATGTCGTCGAAAGAGACAATTAAAGCTAGAACTACGTTAGACCGACACACACGTGTAACATGCCTGATTTTATGTAGAACGACATTGGGTGGCGTCGCGTCATCTGGATCAAATGTGGCTCTAAATTGTTTTTCTTTCTTTCTTTCTTTCTTTCTTTCTCTTTCTTTTCTTTCTTTTCTCTACAAGTCTCCTATATAAAATGTATGGAGACCGATACGCCCAGTAGCCCGATTCACGTAATGAAAACCTTAACGATATCGTAGCGATTTAGTCGTTTAGACCATTTCCGTATTACATTATCCTGGTAGAATACTTATTAATGTAACTGGAAATAAGTCGATAGATCGGGAATACCGCTTTTGGTTAGGACTTCGATCGAACGACTATAAAACTTCAACGATATTTGGCTTGTTTGATTTTACGTGAATCAGGCTAAAGGTCGGTATGTGTACCTTAATTGGACTTTCTCATTTACCCCGGGAGTGTCATACTAATATTATAAATGCGATAGTTTGTGTGTGTATGTTTGTTACTTTTTGACGTTAGAATGGTCGAACAGATTTAATTAAAATTTAATAAACGGCTAGACCATGTCCTGAAATCACGCAAGCAAAACTGCTGGCAGGAGCTAGTATTAAATTATGAGTACATACTACGTATAAAAAAAAGAAGGAAGAAAACCGTCAGACCATTTATTTATTCGGGCGAATGTCATTCGCGTTTTAGCTTTCAACGGATCACGAGAATTACTTATTTCAAAAAAGTATTTGTGTCCCTGGCCGGTTTTTTTTTTGGAAACCGTCAACAAAAAAAGATAAAGTGATATTGTTGTTTCCCAAAAAGATTAAAACGTAGAGTATTTTGTGTCGTCCATGTGATTGCATTTTTCATTTTGTTTTTTATTTTATTTTGCACGGTTTTTTTTTTATTTAAAAAGTGTGAAGTTTAAAAAAGGTAGGAAATCATCCAATTACTTCTCCTGAGCTCTAGTGTGGAACGGGAGAGCCTGTCAGATTTTTACTGAATACATGTATTATTATTATTATGAGCCCGCTGAGTCCCACTGCAGGGCAAAAGCTTCCCTTCCATTATTCCAGCCTTTTCTGTTCTCACTCTTTTCTATTTTCAATAATGTTTTTTTATTTGCCCTTTGCATTTTTTGGTCACGGTTAATTTTTTCAAAAGTTCCCGCAATCTTAGTAGGCATTGGCTCTAACTGGACCCCTTCAGTTTTGCTTACATCTGTTTGAGGCGCGCATGGCAAATTACACACTGTCAACTCTGGCCTGGTGATTACCAGACGGCCGAACGGCGAGTTACCTATTGTTTGTTGTCTGTACGCCCAGCACGAAATCAATTTGCGATTGCCGACGATGTTCGGGGCGTTTCCCGTGGTGGTTTCCATTCCCTAGCGGTTTCAGCCATCTCCTTCGATACCATTACTTCTTCGCAGAAAGAGACAACCTCTTTCTATTGTCTCTTACTCAGGACCATGGCATGAACCAAGGCCGAATACAAGAGGTTTGGTGGGCAAAAAAACTCCTAAATAAAGTATGATTTCCGGTATTAAGTGATATTCAGCCGCATCGCTTTTGACTGGAATTATGCCAAAAAACTGGCGGAACGTTATATGGAAATGCTTAATCTCTGACCAAGGTCACAACCGACCATTGTGCTATGCAAAGTGTGAAATAGACGTTTGAAAATATCTTTAAGTAGTATATGAACACTTGGACCCCATCCCAAACAACTCGAAAATATAACTGCCGACCTTCTTCTCCTCTTTTCATTTTATTCCTCAATGCTGAGGATCGTGGACCTCCCTGCTTCATCTCTTTCGTTTTTATGATGTTCCTCCATCTATTCCTGTCTCTGGCGGTGTGAAGGGTCTTGTATACCGTGGAGTTAAGAGTCCTCTCTTGATAACTGCCGACGATGTTGTTATTTTTCTGCCACTTGAAGTGGTCTATAGCCGCAGTGACAGCACCAACACAGCACGATGAACTGGTAGAATTAGACACTATCTTTAACTGTTGTAAGTGACTTGTAATAATCCCAGATAATGTACGGTTTCTGTAGCCATAAAAGCGAAGGCACTTGAACACGTCAGTTGTCAAATAAATTGTATTAGCGATGCCATTCTTAATGATACTTAAGAAGGCACTTTTCACTCGCTTATTGCTTAAAGCTTTTTGCTTCATCTAGCGCAATCCAACGCAAAACGCGAAGAAAGACGGATAACGGCTGAAAATTCTGTTGGCATTAAGTAATTCCGTAATTTACTCTAACAGTTTTTCAGAAAGATTGTCGTAATTCAGAATTCATTTATCATAATATCTAAAATATTGTAATCAACATATCTAGAAAAAAATTGTGTAATAACATCATAATCACGTAAAATGTATGGAAATGTACCTCGAATTGAACGCTCTTAAGCTGTAATAGTAAAATACATTAGGTCACACATTACTCTCTAAGTTAAATTAAGCAAAAGCTAGCCATTTATTTATTGCTAGCCACTGCTTCGGATCACTAACTCTTCTAGATTCCCGATTTCCATTCGGTTTCGATTTTCCACTTGAACAGAACTGTGATTGGATTTTCTCTTAGAAAAAAGGCCCCACAGTTGATGTGTTGTCTCGCAGGTTTACGGCAAGCTTGTCTAGCGGTAAAAGAGAAAAAAATATCCAACATGTTTGAGACTAGCAACTGTCAGTGGGTTTACCCGCATGAAAATAGAAAATTATTAGAAGAAAATATACTCCCAGAATTTAAGTTGCTGACAGTTCGCACATTAATATTCACTGACGATTCGGACACACACTGTTTAGTATCTACTGTCAGACGACTTTATATCATGAACATTACACTATGATGAACGAAACGCATAAGTGCCACAAAATTCATGGAGCTTAAGACGTTTTGGTCGCGAAAAAAGTATCCTCTAAAAGCTACCATAGCGCTGTATGTTATAATAGTTCTGTTAGACGACGTAATGTCAATGTAGCGCTGCAGTGAACTTTTGTTTTAACTTTTCAGTATTGTGACAAATAGTTTCTATTAAAGGGCTTGTCTATCACTAGAATATAAGTCGATGTTTGCGGAATTATTCAGAGAAGAAGTTATTTGACGATTTTTCACATCAAAAGAGAAGGTAATCTCTAAAGCTTCCCAAATTTTATTCACTGGTAAAACAACACATTATTTCCCTAATGCTACAAATTATATTAGCCGAGATATCACTGTATTTGTTTAGCAAAATGGAAAGAAATAATTTTCGAAATAGAATTATTTGGATCCTTACTTATAAGATAATATTCGCAAGCAATTTTCGTTGTATATATATTTATTCAGACACTCATTGAATTTCTTTTCCCAATAAGACAAAGTGTATCATAATCTATCTTAATCATATTAGGGAAGTGCGGACTCAAAAAGTGATCGATTATAACCCAAACAATAACTTGATTGATGGCCTGCCAGTATTTTTATATAATAAAAGCAATTGCCAGAATAAAAACGGCATTTGATCCACAAATGACAGATCTATTTACACAACAGAATAGATTGAATGTCATTTAGGCTTTTGTTTCTGTGTGACTACTGTTTCCGCACACGGGCTACAAAAAAAAGCCGCGTTAAGCTTCTTTTTGAGGCGGCCTTCTTTTTGTAGCTTGAGCGGCAGTACCGGCTAAAATGCTTGAAGTGGCTTCAAGCTTCTCTGGACACTAGGTGTCGCGCGCTTCAGCTGTTTTTTGCGGCCGCTTCTAGCTTTTTTGTGGCCAATGTACGGGGACGCTAAGAGACAGATATTTTCGACGCTAGCCTAGCTTATATTGAGTAACAGGTTAATAGAAAAAGAAAATATTTACTACAAAACAACGCAAAAAAAATGAATACAAAAATATACATATCAACAAATCACAAACATTGTTTCTAATAGGAAAAACTATAACAAAACGAACAATAAAATAAATTTCAATAAACCTGCCCTTAACAACAAATTCCTTTTGGTAGAAACTGTAATAATGTACAAACTGCGAACATGTAATATCATGAATAAGAAACACTAAAACAAAACGACGCCTCCAACAAAATGAACTATAATATAAGTATAATATATCTGTAATGTAATATATAAAAAGGGAAAAACATTTTTTTTTGTTTGTAGTGAAAAAACTAAACTATTTCTGAACCAACTCTAAAAATTTTTCACTAGTATAATGCTACTTTATTACTGAGTATAAAGATATAACATTACGCACACCTATTTGGCACCGCCGTGAGACACACATTGTTAGTTGTCTCTTTTTTATATATAATAATTTATTAGTGTCTATAAGTTGTTACTACATTATGTGTATCTACGAGTGTGTATGCCAAATCAAATATTTTTCTTTCTTTCTTTCTTTCTTTCACACCTGATCCACGTACGCCAATCTGAGCACATCGGTCTCCATATTATTATATTTTATGTTTCAACTAGACTTGTAGAGCTACATTAGGTCTACGCCTTGCGACACCACGCGACACCACGCGACACCACGCGACTTCGTTCTACGTACAAATCAGGCGTGGTCCACGTAAGCGTCGGTCTAAGTTGTTGTTGTGATATACATTAGACTCTAATGTATATCACAACAAAAAGAACTGACGTACGCCGATCTGAGCACATCGGTCTCCATATATTTTATGTTTCAACTAGACTCGTAGAGCTACATTAGGTCTACGCCTCACGACTCCACGCGACTTCGTTCTACGTACAAATCAGGCGTGGTCCTCGTGAGCGTCGGTCTAAGTTGTTGTTGTGATATACATACATTAGACTGTAATGTATATCACAACAAAAAGAACTGACGTACGCCGATCTGAGCACATCGGTCTCCATATTATTATATTTTATGTTTCAACTAGACTTGTAGAGCTACATTAGGTCTACGCTACACGACTCCACGCGACTTCGTTCTACGTACAAATCAGGCGTGGTCCTCGTGAACTTCGGTCTAAGTTGTTGTTGTGATATACATCAGACTCTAATGTATATCACAACAAATTTAAGAACTGACGTTTCATATTTTTCTGTAAAAATAGCTTTGTATAGGCGTAACTAATACTATTTCCATTACTTTTTTCCGTGAAACCGACAAAATTATAAAGCTATTTTTATTCTATGACGACATATCCAATTTTTAATCAACAAATTAAAATGTACTAGGTACATGTAGAACTGTCAAACGGTACTTCTTAGATTTGCTGGGCTTTAGTTCTAACTTTATTGGTTATATATTTTGTACTTTTCAGCGGACGAAGTCACTGATAGACGCTACTATAGGTAATATAAATTTCAATAAATCTACCCAAAACGGTTAAAACTTCGTTTAAAATCAATGTCAACAAGACACCCACAACGATCACACCCACGATACAGGAAAATTTATATATAATATATAAAAAAAGAAATACAGAATCCCAAAAACTTATTTTAGAAATAAAATACGCCTAGGTAAAGAAAAATTCCTAATCTCAAACTGGCCGGTATCACAATTCAATTTGAATGTTCTTTTTTCACGTTGACTGTTTTCTAAAGCCGCAGCTGTCTCAAATGTGTGTGGAAGAACTATGAAAGGTACAGGATGGGTTAGGATGAAGTATTATGGTCTAACTATAATGGAGGTTGTTGGTGAAATGTTTCGTATTATTTTTGGGATCAAGATGCGTAGGTTTTTTTCTAGTACGCGACCAGTTTTAGAGCCAGCCTTTGCAAGCGCGGCGTGGTGAGTGGGGCGGCATTTGACAGGCCTGTTGGTCTAAGTGGTTAGTGACTCTGACTGCTATGCCGGAGGTCGTGGGTTCGATTCCCACCCAGGACAAATGTTTGTGTGATGAGCACGATCATTTGTTCTGTGTCTGTAATTTATCTATAATATGTATGTATTTAGAAATATATAAGTATATTTATCAGTTGTCTAGTACCCATAACACAAGCTCTGCTTAGCTTGGGACTAGACGACGCTGTGTGATAGTCGTGGAATGTTATTATTATTATTATTATTTTTTATGTTTTTCTTCCCATTTAAGAGAGATAAACCTTACATACGGGCCAGAACCAAGTATATAAGGTGGAGTTTAAATTGAAAAGGTAGATGTGATTGTTGAAGAATTCAGGAACTTTCTAGTGATGCGGCAGGTGTTGAGGATCGTGGCTTTTTGAAGCATGTAGACTATTTGAGCTGGCACCTGTAGAGTGTTGAGGCTCTGTGTTAGTGATTTTGGTATTATGCCAGTAGACGAATATTGATAAGCGGGTGCGCGGCGCTATGAGCGGCGTCTCGGGGCGTGCTTCAAACAATTTCATAGTTTTTTTTATTACTGCTCGCCGCCCCGCGCTTAGTTACTGCTCACAGTGGCAAGCGAGCTCAAGCGGCTTTAAATAATATAGGTCACATACGCATAAGGATTCGGGCATATATTCGAAGGAAACTTCCTATACTGTGATCGATTCTTCGGTCGCTATGGCAACGGTACAAAAACTTCCATTAATGTACAACAACAATCGGTAACAAATCAATTTGATTGAGTCGAGTAAAGGAATCAAGTAACTAACTTACTTACAAGGAATATAGGAATTTACCCTTCTATTGTATAGAAATATCGTACCAGGTTACGCATTAAATATTTAATATGGACATTGAAATTAGTGTGAAAGATTTTTTTATTATTATTATTTATTAAATGATAAAAGATTTATTGAAAGATGAAGATTTATTAAATTATTCAAAAACCGGGCAAGTGCAAATCGGACTCGCGGTTTGAGGGTTCCGTTTAAATCTATGTACCTGTGAAAACTGTTCAACTCACATTCGATTTGTTATATCCTATATTTGTGCTATGAGACCTTGCTTCATGTCTAATTTCAGGATTCTAGATCAACGGGAAGCATCCTATGAATTTTCTTGAGAGTGTTGAAATAGGAATACTTTTTTGCTACATAAACGGCGGTTTTTTTTTTTGTCAACTTAGGAGTTTGATTTTTACACAGTTTCAAGGGACCGCAGGATTGAGTATAAATTTTTAATTTCAAATTGGTACCTTTACGAGATAAATAGTCTTGACAGACAGACAGACGGGAAACAAAATTAATCCTATAAGGGTTTTTCCCTTTTGAGGTACGAAACCCTAAAAAATATTGAAAATTTTGACTCTAATTTCACCAATGACCTTCGATTATGAAAGCCAAATTTGACAGTCAAATCTTCAAGCTTAATCAGCAAAAACGAATGGAGAAATAGAAAAGAGATGACTTGAAAAACTGGCATCTCGTTATGATCCCCGTGATCTATTTTCAGCCAGTTCGTCCGATGGAAGGTAATCGACCTAATTTTTCGTTTCTAAATCACAAAAAGGGATCACTATTATGTAGGTATGACTGTGAATGACAGCTTCGTTATGGCTGCTTTTTAATCTTAGCTTTTATATCTATCTCATTTAGGAAGATTTTTTATTGGCACTTAATCTTGTGTAATATTAAAGATTTACTTGTTGATGATACATAGGTATTTAAATCATTATTATTTAAAATCGAAAACAAAAAAAAATTGAAGTGTATCTTTTGTGGTTCAAAATGTCACTTTGACTAGGATATTAAGGTCTTTAAGCGAAATATTACTTAAAATCGAAAAAAAATAGTTTATCTTCTGTGGTTCAAACTTATCTTACTGGCTTGGTTACTCAATTTTTTAGTAATATTCTTACTGGCTTGGTTACTATTTTTTTTAAGTGATATCGTCATATTTAATAGGTAGCTAATTTGTTTATCATTAGAATATCAATGTACATATTTTAATGTTTTTGTAGTATTTGGCAGTAAAAGTCACAAAAAAATGTACACACTATAATAAAATTTTCAGCTCTATTTTACCAAGATTGTGCCTGTTAAAGTATTGTCTAGTTGCGCAAATACAAAACTACACCAATTTCACATCACAATATCTACTAGGAATCAATTTACGAATAATAAACAGATTTTTGTTAGAATAACAATTTTTCCATTAAAATTCCTTGCCTTCTAAATTCAAAACGTGACTGGCTGATTTCACTCTATCTTTGGTTCTAGCTTTGGCTAACTCCATTTTACCGAGATCGCGCCTGTTCGGATTAGGCGCACAATGACACATTTGCAAAATGACATATTGACGCAAAATGCCACATTCGCAATATGACATTTCGCAACATGCTACACTAGCAAAATGCCACATTCGCAAAATGACATTGCGCAATATGCTACACTAGCAAAATGTCACATTCGCAAAATGATTTCTCTGAATGTCACGTTAGCAAAATACCACATTATCAAAATGACACATTCTAAAAAAATCATAATTATCGCATAATGTGCGATTTACGTAAATTTAAATAAAAAAAATTTTAAAATTACTTATTTACTTCTTGCAGTGGGCTTTTTTTTTGCTCGTCATTTATACCGCGTACTTCGAAGGATTGGAACAGTCTGCCTGCTGCGGTCTTCCTGTTCGATTATAATTTGGGTGTCTTCAAGGCTAGAGTGAATAGGCTCTTTATAAACTAGTGCGCCTCACCATCAACGATTGCATCACTGCTTACCATCAGGCAGGATCGCAGTCAAGTACTAGTTTATAACAGATAAAAAAAAAATATACTAACGACCAAATAAAAAAAATACTTAGTTCAAAATGACATTTTGAAGTGGCATTTTGCGAAAAGTCATTTTGCGAATATGGCATTTTGCAAAGATGACATTATCCATCAATATGTCATTTTGCGAATGTGGCATTGTGCGCCTAATCCGCCTGTTTCAGTATTTTCTAGTGTTGCGCAGACACTTGAGATATAAAACTACATCAATTATACATCACAGTATTTAGGAATTGATTTGGGAATAATTAAAACAGCTACTGAACTTCACTAGAAGAAATTCCCTTCAAACAATTCTTGAAATAATTAAAAAAAAAACCCAACAAATTGTTTTTACCATAAAATAACAATTTTTTCTTTATAATTCCTTGCGTTCTTAATTCAAAACTTTACTGGCTGATTTCATTTTATCTTTGGCCACCCAATGCAATAAAAAACAACAGCCAGTAAAAAGTCCACGGATTACAAATGTCGCATTACGAAAGCCTAAGAAACACGGATGTCGAATCTTTATTATTTCTCAAAAACACTTTCTGATGCCAAAATAGATTAGGCCGCCATTTTCAGATAGCGATCGGGTTGTTTTCCGAAGAGAAAATTTAAATAATGACGTGATTTTACTTGAGTAGCGGAAAAGTTACATTAAAATTATGCAGATTGAAGTATATTTCTTTCTGTAACGACCTATTAATGTGTCGGTTTAAGTTCTGGAATCTTTAGAAGGTACGAAATAGGATTCACGTTGATTTTATGGAATACTTTCACTTTAATGACTCACCATGAAGATGTTACTTGTAGCCTTTATAATGAACGTTTTATAAACAAGGTAAAGTTTATTGAACAAATGGCGTAATAGACGAGAGTCGTTGACGGCGCGTAGAGTTCCACGCGCACGTCAAAGAGATATCAGAAAAATCGTAGGGGTCCAGCAGGGCCGGAGTCTACTGGGACTATGAGTTGACTTTCGGAAGGGAACCCCAGGGTTCTGTACCTCTACCATGAGTTTAAAGCAATAGTATTTGTCGATACTCGATACCGACTACGTACATATTTTGTACTAGGTTTTGCCCGCAGCTTCGCCCGCGTATATAAAATATAGCCTATGTCACTCAGGAATAAAGCAGCTTTCTATTGGTGAAAAATTTTTAGCAATCGGACCAGTACTTCCAGAAATGACCTCTTACAAACAAAAAATAAAAAAAAAAACAAACTTTATCTCTTTAATTAGTGTAGATGGCAAATTTTACAGCGCCTCTAGCGGTCGCTTACGGAAACTTTTGCCATACAAAATATTTACGTAGTCGGTATCGAGTATCAACAAATAATATTGCTTTAAACTCATGGTAGAGATACTGGAATGCCAGGCAAAGAAGAAACATAGGTGTGGTTTTAATAAGTAAAAGTCTAACACGGCCATCCCGCTCCGCCCTACAGCGTGAGAAGTCATTGAAAGATTTCCCACCTTAAAAAATGTCGTTTTGTATCTTTCTTAAGGTTAAAAATACTTAAATAACACCCTTTCTTTTATCATACATAAAATTTACTAATGATACCCGGGCGGGAACATTAACTGCCTAACGTGATTTTCTAGGCGCGAAGGATCTCGATGTGTTAATACGGTCACCCATCCACCTCGGCGAGCGTTGCTTAACCTCGGAGATCGGCCCGATCGGTTTTTATGATTAAACCACGAGCTCATTTTTCCCAATTATTTTAAACGGACAGCTATCTTCGTCCGCGTGTACTTCGGTTATCGCACTCTAAACGTGTTTTCCCAGATGTTTTTCCGGGATAAAAAGTAGCCTATGTTCTTTTCATCCAAATCCGTTCAGCCGTTTTTGCGTGATTAAGTAACAACATCCACACTTTCACATTTATAATATTAGTTAGGATTTACTTCACCACCCTTCCCACGAACAAACAATGAAACGAAATCAGCACGTCTAAAAAACAAACATTGTAATATATGCGACCCCCGCCAACTCCCACCGGGCCCGTGTGTGGAATTCCTGTCTCACCTCTCTTCCAGCAATGGAAACTTCAAAGGGTGATTATGTCTAAGCACCACTTTTACAACACCCTTCGCGTATTAACATCAAAGTGTGTCAATTAGTTAAATTAGTTAGTTTACCAACATAGTAATAATAAAGCTATTGGGTCCGGATTCCGATTCCGGTGAGATATGAATTATTCTATTTATCTAAATATTTAAAAATATGAGTAATATAAATGCATGTTTAAATGAAAAAATCAATTAATAAAGGCATATTTAAATTGTTTATTTTATTTTATAAAATATATTTTATCAGTTTACTTATTATTATGTATATTTTATATAAATAAATTATAATTATTATTGTGCTTTTGTAATATATTTTTGTATTTAGGTTTTAGTATGAATACTTTAGTTTGATGCGACATCTATGGCGTTATATAAGAACTATGCATCGCGCAATTAAAGTTCTCCGCGCGATTTGAACATATAGAATAGCTCGCAATAATCTATCGGGCAGTTGCCCACTAGACATAACACCGAGTCTAGACAATAATTGTAAAAAAATGTTATTTTGCTGTATGTACCGTATATATTTATATGCATGTAGCAAAAAGCGGTTATTTCAATATTACAAACAGACACTCCAATTTTATTTATATGTATAGATATTAAATCCCTACCCTAAGTAATAATTGTATTGCTGACAACTATCACACAACGTCGTCTTCAATTATTCTTTGGTCATTTATATGACAGCACAACGTTTTTCGAGTCAGTTGTAGTAGTGTAAGTATAGAGTTTTTAACCACATGACTCCTGGTGGGACTAGATCTCTCCCAGAGGTGTTTTTTTTTTCGGTGGTAAAATTCTTCCAATGACAAACCCCGCTTTTGTGCGGAGCGGGAGATAATGTCAGACTCTTATTGACTAAGCGACCCACCCTGTTCCTTCTGTTCATACCGGGGCTCAAGTTCCGTTTCGGATAACCCTGGCCCCAGTAGGCTTCGACCCAGGTGGGTCCCTGCTGTAGCTGACAACTACGGCGCGCGGG
The DNA here is from genome assembly GCA_929112965.1 of Mythimna albipuncta. NCBI lineage: Eukaryota > Metazoa > Arthropoda > Insecta > Lepidoptera > Noctuidae > Mythimna > Mythimna albipuncta. The sequence goes on from OV815969.1 coordinate 20,798,886, forward strand.
AATAGTGCGCGCCGTCGACGACTTGGGCTTGGTCCGGACAGTTACCGGACGGCCGGACAGCGAGCTACCCATTGCTCACTGCCCGCGCCTACGGTGGCCGGAAATCGGGATCGGAATCCCGGCGGCAGTGGCGAGAGCACCTTTGCCTGATGCGGTCGGTCGGCCTCCTCCCTTGCGAGCATTACTGTTTCGCAGAAGTCGGCGACCGTCCGCTGCCGCCTGCTCGCTCCGGACCGAGAGCTCTCCGCCGCCGATCACCCCTACGAGGGCACGGCGATGCTCCGCCCAAGCAGGTCCCAGAGGTGATGGAAGCTATCAGCTCTAAATTCAACATTACACTATTCGGATATAATATTAAAAGAGCGTCCTCTATAAAAGAGCGCGTTTAACATTCACTACGAGTTACCTGTGTCATCGAAACGACAAGAAATAAAACTAACGTGCGATGTTTACTATCAGACCCCAACTGCGTGGTCAGACTAACATAGTGGGTTTAAGGAGGTTGATACTCGAGAGTAAATTTAATGTTATAAATATTTTATAAGATAAATGTCTTTTGTATCAAGTACTAGTAATGGAATAAGGCAGGACACGCTAGGCTATGAAGAGGGAGATGGATGGAAAGATAGAAAGATTGTGTGAAGAGTGATATGAAAGAAAAAAGTTAATTTAATATTATATTAATTATTTTTAATATTATAAAAATGTCATTCGACGGGCCTGTTGGTCTAGTGGTTAGGCATCCTGACTGCTATGCCGGAGGTCGTGGGTTCGATTCCCACCCAGGACAAATATTTGTTCTGTGTCTGGGTGTAATTTATCTATAATATGTATATATTTAGAAATATACACCTATGTATGTTTATCAGTTGTCTAGTACCCATAACACAAGCTCTGCTTAGCTTGGGACTAGACGGCGTTGTGTGATAGTTGTGAAATATTATTATTATTCATTTATTTATTCCTTTATGAATATTTTAACTTATTGGAACTGCACGCCGGAACAGACTTTGAAGGATTGTCTAAAAGAGTTTCACGCAATTTTTTATTTTTGTTAGATGGCAACACTGAATAACAAATAACTCATCTCACTCTAGGTCTGTAGGGGCCCAGCAAGGTCGAAGCCTACTAGGGCCTTGAACCGGTTTATGAAAGGAAGGTGGATATGAATGACTAAGACGGAATGGTGTGGGTTTTTTAGTTAGTAAAAGTCTGACATTATCTCCCACTCCACCCAAGGGCGGAAGATGTCACTGGATGACTTTTACCCAAGCTGGAGCAAGAGAGATTGTTAGACTTGTATGGACTAAAACCCACGTGTGTTCCCTCAATTGACTGTTGCGTTCCAGGACTACAGTAACTTTTTCCACCGCTAGTGGGCCTCGTTCATTTTGCTGACATCTCTTAGAGGTGCGCGTGGAAGAAAACTTGTATGAGTACAACTCAAGCAGCCCTTACAGGATGGCCATCGGCCTTTTTTAACGCTCCCACTGCTGGGACTCAGGCCTCCTCTCTAGGAGAGATAATGGGCCGTAATCTATCACGCGGGCCCAATGCAGGTTGGTGAACGTCACATGTCTTCGAATACTCGTTTATTTAAATTCTACTTTTACCGAAAAATCTAATAAAAATTCTTCACAATAAAATATGATCACAACAAGAGAGTAAAACGAATCCGGAAATTTGATTCGAGGTCACTTAAAGATATACGGAACAATGTGTAAAGTCCGATAAACCTGATTGCCTGATTATCTGTAACCTGTTGAAAAGGGCAAATTTTCCGACCAGACAGAAGTTGTGTCTGGTCCGGGCAACTGCTCTATCGTTGATTTTGCGCTGCTGCATGACATGTATGTTATGTATGTTCTTATCGCGTGGAAAATCCTAACACCACAAAAAACAAAGGTTTTTTTTTAGTTCCCATGTGGCGTTATAGATGTCGCGGCTAGTATCCTTTGTCGACAAAGATCAAAATGAAAACTAAATTTTGGAGAAAATCACAGAACAGGGTAAATTTTGTACTAAGATTTCCAGCTGTAGCACTTACAAAGAATAATGGATTGGAAAATCTCAATTTAGGGTACTTAGCACCATAATGTACGGTTTAGGTACTTACTTCATCTGTTTTCATAAGTTATGGCTAGCATTTCAGCTAAGTAGTTACTAGTTATACGTGGAGCTGTTTTATACCTAGTTTATAAAGTAACCACGTATCTGCAATCTTAATTTTCTCCAAGTCGTCTCCCATATCACATAATTATATACTTACACTTAAAACAAATACTTCTTACCATGAACACACACTCCAAACTACATAATTATAACTTAAAATGATAGCATTATGTTTTTGAAATAAGAAATTTTCCAAAGATTTCACCCGCTCTTGGGTGGAGCGAGAGACCGTATAAGGCTTTTACTGACTAACACTCATGTTCAATTGCCTAATGCATTCTAGGACCACGATTGCCCTTTCAATAATTCGTCATACGGAGGAACAGGCACCCTAGTGGCGGCAGTAAGTCCTCTCTTTGAGGAGTGGTTGGAGCGGCAACACGGCGTCTTCACCTTCCGTATGACGGAAGTTCTCACCGGACATGGTAAATTTAGAGGGTTCCTACAACGGTTCATGCGGAAGAAATGCCTGGGTATCACCAGTGTGTGGACTGCTCGGAGGATATGGTGGAGCATCGGTAGAGGTGTGCCACGTTTGAGCAGAGCACCGCTGTGTTCTCATGGGGGTGGTCGGTGGCAACGACCTCTCACATCAAACCCTGATACAGGCCATAGTCCGGAGCGAGGTCGAATGGCAGGCGGTCGCTTCTTTCTGCGAAGTAGTCATGCAAGCAAAGGAGGCAGTCGCATGCATGAGGGAAAGGCCCTCACGCCCTAGCCGCCAGATCCGGATTTCCAGCCACCGTAAGCGTAGACTTGCGGAGGGCGAGCAATAGGTAGCACGCTGTCCGGTCGTCCGGTAACCGTCCGGACCGAGTCCAAGTCGTCGACGGCGCGTAGTGTTCCACGCGCGCCACAAAGAGATGTCAGCAAATCGTAGGGGCCCAGCAGGTTCGAAGCCTACTGGGGCCATGGGTTCGCCAAACGAGTAGGTTTTAGTCATTTAAAATCTGATACGCCCTCCCACTATACCCAAGAGCGAGAAAAAGTATTGGATGATTTCCAAAAACAAAATAATGAAACAACATAAATAACGACTGAAAATGACGTATATTTCTGCAAAAAAAGATATGGTAGAGATGTAATTAATATTTAATTTTGTAATTAGTCTGATGTTCCTACGTAATTATCATTTCAAAAGCCGAAACGTTAGAGTATTAGATAATTATGTTAATTACAAATAATATCTAATTAATGCTTAGTATAAACATAATACACAAAGGCATATTTCATATTTATGTTAAATTATTTTGTTTGGCTTTGCAATGGGTGGTAAACCACATTTTAATTAATTTTCTGTAAGCACGAGTGAATTGTGAAGGGACTGGTAACGCCATCTGTTATAGGATGGGTGAACTGATAAAAGTTTGATTCTTTGTAGTAACATAAGAATTTGAATGGAAAGCTTGCATCATTGCTTACCATCAGGTGGGATCGCAGTCAAGCACTAGTTTATATCAATTAAAAAAAGCTACTGATATTTTTTCAGTTGGCTACTTATCTACCTATATGTGTATAATATCCCACTTTTGAACTTCCCCTAGCGTCGTCATGTCGACCAAACCTATGCCCAATAGTGGACATCTTTCGGTTGAAATATCTATTGATGGGCAAAGGTTTTTCACAATATTTCGCTATTATAATCATTTTTAAGTGTTTGTGTGTGTACATATATTAATAAATTAATAAATTGTTATAAAAAAAACATACATTCAACCTCCTCCTTTTCGAAGTCGGTTAAAAACTAGGGAATCTTTATTGAGGAAAATAGCCCATGTAACATCAACCCTTCATATTTTTATTCCAATATACTGCAAAGCAAATCGATAACATTATCAAATACTAGCATCTGCCAGCGGCTTCACTCGCGTGAATGTAAATTTCTCCATACAAACTTTGGACCCCCGTTTCATCTCTTTCTTAATCATCATCATAATCAACTTTTTTAGTGTTCCTACTGCTGGGACTCAGGCCTCCTCTCTAGGAGAGGGAATGGGCCGTAATCCACCACGCGGGCCCAGTGCTGAATTTTTTGGTTCTAGGACACGCCGGTTTACTCACGATGTTTTCCTTCACCGTTTTAAGAGCAGTGGTAATGAATGAGTGGTCATCTCTTTAGGAGTTGAATTTTGGACAATCCTCTGTTAGTGCTTGCTTACGTCATACAAAGAAACTTTGAACAAAATTTCATTTTCCTAGTCCAAGTAGTTTTGGCTGTGGCTCTATTCCCTACTCCACCCTATTATACCCTACTTCACCCTACTATACCCTACTCTAACCTACTCTACCCTACCCTACCCTACTCTACACTACTCTACACTACTCTACACTACACTACTCTACACTACTCTATACTACTCTACACTACTCTACACTACTCTACACTACTCTACACTACTCTACTCTACACTAGGTACTCTACCCTACTATACCCTACTCTACCCTACCAAACTTCATATAAACCATCTACTAAATAGTCCGAACAAAACCTAAACATTTGGTTTGGATAGCTGAGCCCGTCCTTGAGTTATAAAATTACAACCAAAAGTGGCATAGATTTTTATATATAGATAGACAGATAACAAAAACATCGCTATTTGTAATGTTCCATTTACTATCTGTGTAAAAACATGTGTGACTTATTCTATGGACTTTTATTTTTCTAAGGTACTGTGTTATATTAAAATCCTAAGCCAGCAGGGAGTCTTTCTTTCATGAGTGAAATCATCAAATAAACAGCTATAGAAGCCTTAGGGCGTGTTAGACGTTTATTGACTAAAGCTACAACTACATTAGACCAACGCACATGTGGACCACAGCTGATTTATATGTAGAACGACATCCCGTCGCGTCGCGTTTAGTGGATCTAGTGTGGCTCTACAAATCTAGTTTATACTAATCTAACCTAACATGAAATGTACATTTGCGGGGGTTACACGAACCGAGCAATCCCACATGCGTGATAAAATCCGCACGATATTAAAAACACCCTTTTTTATGGTGGGAAAAAATCATCCAATAACATCCCCCGCTCTTGGGTGGAGCGGGAGATAGTGTCAGACTCTTACTGACTAAAAGACCCACCCGTTCCTTCTAGCCTTCATACCGGGACTCGAGCTCCCTTTCGGATAACCCTGGCCCCAGTAGTAGAAGTAGTATTAAAAACACCCTAAATGTTTACTTGTTTACCACCAAAATAGTCTAATTGAAATAAACCTATAACTTTAACATTTGTGACCACTCAACGTTTCTTGTATCAGTACCAAACTTGACAAATAAATATTTATTTACAACTAAAACTTCAAAGATTGAATTTGTGTGGCCACAGGCATACCAAGTATATGAAAGAGCGGGTAGATGGAAGTTCACAAGGCGTTGTTAATATACTTAACATGTATTTCACTTTGGCTTTGATACATCAAGACCGAATGATATGCTCTTTGAAATTCAAAACGTAAAGGTATGTACGTTTTCGTACATTCAAGATAATATCGTGTGTATAGTAATTGAAGAAACAGGTATGTGGTTATCGGGTATTGTTTTGTTAAGATTTAGGTAGTAAAGGAAGTAAAACATAGCCTCGAGGTCAAAATCCGATCGTACTATCCGGAGGACACAGTGGAGCATACGTAAGCATAGCGAACATACGGTAGAGGTGTGCCCCACTTGGGTAGAGCACCGCCATGTCCTCGTGGGGGCGATTGGCGGCGACCCATACAAGCTATGGTCTGGAGAGAGTGGTAGGCGGTCGCCTCTTTCTGCGAAGCAGTAATGCTGGCAGAAGTAGTAAAGGAGGCGGCCGCACGCAAACGGGGAAACGGTCTTCACGCCCGAGGAAAAGGCGCGGGCATGCGGGCGGCTAGCAATGGGTAGCTCGCCGTTCTACCATCCGGTAACTGTCCGGATCAAGCCCGAGTTATTGAAGACGCGTAGTGTTCACGCGCGCTTCAAGGAGATGTCAGTAAACCGTAGGGACCCAGCAGGGTCGAAGCCTACTGAAGGGTTTGCTTCTGAAAGAAAAACTAGGCCCTGGTGTGAAAGGCAACGAAGGGACAGGAGTGGTTTTTAATTCAGTAACAGTCGGACTCACCCTCTCGCTCCACCCAAGAGCGGGAGATGTCATTGGATGATTTTCCCACTCAAAAAAAACCGTCCAGACCACCCATTACTTAACCTTCACAGTGGGTTCCTTCATCATCTCTGCCTAATAGGCAGGCGGTACGTATCTTATGAATGAAGCAGACAAGTAAATTCTTTCTATTTTAATTGCCGCTCACTTTTGATTGTTTTCTTTTAAAAAACATTAAAATTGTGTTTAAAATTACGAAATATTCACACACCTTGAGTGTGTGAATATTTCGGTTTAAGGTACCGAACCCTTCCTATATTCGTATACGAACGGTACCATATAAAACTCCTTCCGATTCAGAATTGACCTTGGCTTTTTTAGTAAAAGTTTGCAAAAATCAGAAATGTGTACAAATTGGTTCGTTTCAAACAGTTTTGTTCGTCAAATACCTCGGATACCTAAAGATTTTACGAACGAAATCCATTATGCGAATTTATCAACTTCAGAGAAGATGCTCAATTTATAATCTTGATTTAATTCACTGCCATCAGCCGAGACAGGTTGTCAATACCGTTCGCTCGTCAGTAATGAGTTTATCTCGCTAAGAATGGGTTAACCATATTGTGGCTCTCTTGTGTACTGACCCAAAAATATAAAACGATTTATCTCCACTTTCTATAGAGCAAACACTACACTGTTCTAAATTGATTCTAACAAAAACTTTGCCGTATTCTTGCTAAGTTTGCTTTTATTAAGGCACGAAAACAAAAATTCTGTGAAGTTCGAGCTGGACTACGTATTGAAGGGTTCTGTTTCCGGAATTAAAATTACCACGTCTATATTTGCACAGTATTGATTATTTCGACTGTGAAAATAAGTTAGTGGCTATGTCATTAGTTATTTAGAAAAATATCGTGAGAAACAACGCTGTATCTGCACACCATTTTTTTTCCCACCTGATGGTAAACAGTGACGCAATCGTTGATGGTGAGGCAAATTAGTTAAGAGCCTATTTTTCATCATCATCGTCATCATCATTTCAGCCAAAATACGTCTACTGTTGGACATAAGCCTCCCCCAAGTGTTTCGATAACGACCGGTTTTGTGCGTCTCCTTTCCATTGAATACCCGCGACGCTTAGCAGTTCATCGGCCCACCATGTGGGAAGCCTTATTTGTTTAATTTTTCATCAGTAAACCATATACCTACCTACCTTTACCTTTTCCTTGAAACTAAATCGATAGCTCTCAAAAGTTATAGAACGCCCATTCAATTACAATGGTTTCGTTTTTGCCCTTTATCTGAGAAACCCTAAAATCGCTAAGTATATTTGTTCAGAAATATTTTCCGAACTAAAAATTCGGGTTGGGATAAATATACCTAGTTTATTGTGTTGGATTCGGTCAAACGATATGTCCCTTGTCTTATAAGAGTTATGACACTATCGATCTGAGTTTCGGTAAAGGTCCTAGCTATAAGATATTGGAGAAATGTGATCATACTCAGTCATGTGTTTTTTGAACGCAAGCTAAAAGAGTAAGGCGATATGTCGTGATGTCGGGGTGTGTTTGACAATTTATTGAGTTAGCTTAAGCGGCTTTGTTTTGTGGTATTATGTCGCTTTGTTTTTGAGTATATGTTTGTGTAGAATTTTAATGTTTTGGCAACGTGAAGTGGGACGCCTGTGGGCTATGTGTAAAAGTTTCTGGATTGTTCGAAAGTATTACCCTGGAATGCAAAGGGCAACTAAAGAAATATAGATGGGTTTTAGTCAGTAAAAGTCTGATTTTCTTTTTCTTGGTGCTTGCCTACGTCATAAAAGGAAACTTTGTGCATAATTTCACGTTCCTAGTCTCAGATGTTTGGGCTGTGCGTTGAACCAAATTAAAAAAAAAAGGATCTATGTTTGGCTGTTTATTTTTATATTTTATAGATTTACGATGTTCTCCCAAAAAAAGGGTCGACATTTCAAATCCTTCTTGAACAATTAATATAAGTAACTCACATTTTCTGAACATCAATTGACGAAAAACATCAAGAATTCTGTCTAACTTTGGTCTTATTTGACATTGAACTGTACCAAAAAATTCAGTCTGTTGAAATATTCCATTTCTTAATTCAGCAGTCACAGACCATTTTTTCGTTCATATCTCAGTAAATGTTGAAAATCACTGAGTCCATTAAGATAACGAGCTAAGATGCTATGAACCCTCAGATTTTATTGCTCTCATAATATTTCAGAATTCACATTTAAACAAACATTTTTTACAAGAAAATATTATAAAGACTTTATTGAATCGAAAATCTGCATTTAAAGCAGTTAAATATTTTTTATTCGATTCCATTCGATTGACTTTAAATTTAAAAATTTAAATTTAAAATTCTAACATTTAAATTCTTTTATATTTTTTTACTATGTCCCGAATACAAGGCTTTTGTCCTCAGCATTGACATGAATTTTTAGTCATATGTGTTTTTAGGGGTGTTTTTAATATCGTATGGATTTCATCACGCATCGCACATGCGTGATCAAATCCATACGGTATTTGCTCCTAATGCAGAAAATTTAAAAAAACGCGTCTCGCGTGCCTATTCCACGCTTTACATTAAATACTTGTATGAAATGTACATTGTCGGGGGTTGCGCGTGCGGAAAAATCACGATATTAAAAATACTTTTATGGTTCAGCATGTACTTTTATGTTTTAACTTGTTATCTCACGAAAACCTTTTCTATAATTTCCAGGAGTCACAAGCCTTCGAGACGTCATGCTACTAGTCCAGCCTTCTACGGTCATCAGGGGTGGAACAGCTGCTCTGATCTGTTCACGAGACATGCAGGGGGCGCCACTGTACTCCGTCAAATGGTATCGGGGCAACCATGAGTTCTACAGGTATACTCCGATGGAGGATCCTGATACGAGGGTATTTGGACTGCCTGGGATTTATGTGGATGTGAGTAAACATTTTTCGTCTTTACGTTTGCTGTGAGTGACTAAATAAATATCAAATAAAAATTAGTGATTAAATAAATATTAATGACTTAATAAATATCTGTTAGTGACTAAAAAAATATTAGTGACTAAATAGATGTTAGTGTCTAAATAAATATTAGTGACTAAATAGATTTTAGTGTCTAAATAAATATTAGTGACTAAATATATGTTAGTGACTAAATAAATATTACTGTCTAAATAGATGTCAGTGACTAAATAAATATGAGTGACTAAACATTGGTTACTAAATAAATTACTTAAATATTGGTGAAAAAAATAATAGTTAAATTGGATTCACACTGAGATTGTGAAGAATAAGAGGAGCTTGTGACTAAAATAATAACAGCTACACGGTTAGATCTTAAAGGTTAAGCAATGCTTACCGAAGTTGGTTTGAAGATAGGTGACCATCTTAACATACTAAGATTCCTCGGTTTAGGCGCATTAGGGCTAATTCTCATTTTGGCAACCGACTCCCAAATGGACTACTTCTCACTATGGCCACTTCTCATTTTGGCTACTTCTGATTAGGGCTACTTCTCACTTGGGCTACTTCTCATTAGGGCTATTACTCATTAAGGCTACTTCTCATTAGGGCTACTTCTCAAAATTTGCGCCGCCATATTGTTTGGTGTATGTTATAAAAAAATAAATGTTATTTTAAACCAGACTAAAGTAATTAGGAGAAGTAATACTTACAATATTGTATACTTACCTATTAAATTCGTTTAATTAATGTTGATTTATTATTAAAATAATGTAATTGATCTCTTATGAATGAATTAACATGTTTATATACATAAGGACAGTACCTACTTATTTCAATAAACATTTCCAAATTTTTGGAAGTAGCCCTAATGAGAAGTAGCCCAAATGAGTAATAGCCCTAATGAGAAGTAGCCCAAGTGAGAAGTAGTCCAAGTGAGAAGTAGCCCAAGTGAGAAGTAGCCCATGTGAGAAGTAGCCCTAATCAGAAGTAGCCAAAATGAGAAGTGGCCATAGTGAGAAGTAGTCCATTTGGGAGTCGGTTGCCAAAATGAGAATTAGCCCTAATGCGCCTAAACCGATTCCTCCTTGCCTCGCAGCATGTTAAGGTGTTGCCATTTGTAAATCTGTCAGTCTTTACAGGTAGTCAGAAGCCATGAAATCTGACAGCAATCTGTTGTAGAAGTCAGATAAGCAAAATATGTTACCTATACAACCAAAATTGTTGGATTATATATATAGTTAGAGATAAGCAGATACAAAAAGTGTACACCTTTCATGAAAAGTTGTCATTAAAAAAGTGTTATTTTTTTCTAGTAATCGTTCCTTATAATCCGTATCCAAAGGGTAAACACGGGACCGTATAACAAAAAATACTAAAAACAAAATAAAATGAATATATAAGAAAGAAAGAAAAATATTTTATTTGGCATACACACTCGTAGATACAGACAATGTGGTAACAACATGTAGACACTAATAAATTATTACACATAAAAAAAGAGACAAAAGGGGGAAGGGGGATATAAGGGGGGCTCCCATACAACAAACGCGATCTTTTTGCCGTATTTTCCTAAGGACGGTGCGGACCTTTCGTACGCGATTCCAACTCGCACTTGGCCATTTTTTTTTAAGGATAACCCGCACTTGACAAAAAAATGCTGAACCGGAAATTTTATTCATGAGAAAAAAGTTAATTTTGTTCAAAGGTATTTTACACAGTTTTCCGGCCCCCTAATGGATTTTATCTTCCTTATTGTCTCAGTTCCAAAAATAACCCCATAAACGGTCAAAAAAGTCCAAAAAAAATTTTCGTTTCGATTTTCCCGCCCCAATCTTCAAAATTTCTGATACCTCACCCAAGAGTAACATAAAGATAATTTGGGTTTTCCCTACCTTACAATATGTTTTTCCTGCTCCACCATTTTCTGGTACCAGATTAAAGCGTCCATTACACGGATGGATAGGACTCGATCAGAGAACTAATTCTTTGAGTCACCTGCAATAAACAAAGAAAACGATCCTTGTTCGGTTGATTGGGTTGGATCTGAATGGTGCACTGTTCATACAATTAGCTGAAGTAATTGATGCTGTTATTTTTTTTAAGAAGATTTTGTTTTTCATTAAAAAAAATCAACTGCTTTAAGTATTCATAAAATGGCGGATGAAAAGTGAAAAAAAATATCGGCAATTTTAAAATGACCTCAGCATTGCAGTAACTTACTAAAAATATCATATTCCTTAACATAGAAAAAATGTAGATAGATAGTTATGGAATTTAAAATTAATAGATTGTTACAAAAGGGCGGTCTTATTACTAAAAGAGATTTTTTACAGACAACCTTTGGATGCATTTTACAGAGAAGACTATTACAGATACAGCTCACTATATTTTGCACCATCGTAAATAATAACTAACTTTATCCTACGAATTGGCTTCTAGGAACTGATTAGCTCTTGATAAGTGCTTACAGAATCTTATACTATTTATATTAATATATTAATATTATAAAGCTGAAGAGTTTGTTTGAACGCGCTAATCTCTGGAACTACTGGTCCGATTTGAATTATTCTTTCAGTGTTGGGTAGTCCATTTATCGAGGAAGGCTATAGGCTATGTTTTTTTTTCAAAATTAGGGATTCGTAATAAAATTGCTATTTTGTAACACAAGGTGTAAAATCGAAAACCTATTTTTGCGTGCGCTGCAAAAAATATTGACAATAGAACAAAATGATGTACTACGGGTTTATAGATCCCATTAAGACCTACAAAAAAGTCCGCAAGAAAATATATCTAGCTACCATGGTTTAATCACAATAACCGATTTTGTGTTCAAAATAATTATTAAATCGTCTCAAGAAAAAAAACTACGTTATATATGTATCGTAATATTAGTCTTTATCGAAATTAAGCATTATGTTATCAAGAGTATTTATGTAGAAGTAAAATACTTTTTGTTTCATCTCAATCGGATATTTCGTTAAGTTATCACGTGTGTAAGATGTTAAGAGTTGGTACCTATTAATGAATTATGGGCCATAGAGTTTTTATCAACATAAAATCCTGTAATAATCTTTTTCGAAATATATTTGTTGATGATTGTAAGTATAAGATCTTTGAAGAGTATAATAAATACATTTATGAACGCGGTAATCTTGGGAAATACTGATGTGATATGAAAACTGTTTAAATATTCAATAGTCCATTTATTGAGGGAGGCAATTATAGGCAATATTTTATTTCGGTATTTCCACGGAAACGAGAAAAACGCGGGTGAAACCGCGGGGCACAGCGGACACACATTTTTACCCCGAAAGGCTTCGTCATAATAAATTGTACTTCTGTAAATCAATGAAACATTTTGCATTTGTATAATATTCCTGTATATTATTTCAACTGTAGGATTGAGTTTTTATTCTTATGTGTAAAGGGAGTCACCTTTTTCCTGAAAATGTCAACGCGGCTAATTTTAATTCTACAATAACAGGAAATAAACAGGGTTATTTTTAAAACACTAATAACCTTGCAAAACTGTATAACAAACATCATAAACAACAACTTTTGTTCAATGACTAAAATACGATAAATTTTTAAAAGTCATAGAACAAAAGTTGTTGTTTCTGATGTTACTAACATAGTCCTGAGAGGGTGCTAGTGTTTTACAAATAACCTTGTATAAGCAGAGCATGAAAACATAACTAAAATTGAAAATGGAAACAACGAAGTAGGCACCCAAAGTTTTATGGCCAATGTACCACAGCTTATTGAGCAAACGTTCCAAAATTTAAACAAAGTCGAGCACTTTCACGTTTGAATACGGTCAGCAAAAAAGTAAAGTACAAAAAGGCTGGCAGGCGACAAAAATCTACTACACATATTGTGTAGCTGTTTGAAAACATTCCGAATTTCGCTACCAACGGTACCGGGATGGTCTCACTTTGCTAGATTGAATCGATAAAGACTGGATCGGGATTGAAAACGATTTTCGAGGTGCGATCCAACGCCTGTATAGTACTGTCTTCTTTTCATTACGGCTGTATAAGGTTTTTCACATCTCTTTTATTTGTAGAGGTGTTTAAAGCGAATATCTGTTGGTAGTCGATACTTTAAAATCCATTCGAGATATTTACTGCACGAGCTGCATTGTATTAGACGTTTTCTATTTTTATCGTGAACCGAAAATCGACGCTTCTAACGGTAATTGTGTCTGCGATCCGGAAAATGTTACAAAGTGATACTTCTTGTTTAATGGACTTGAAATAATTGGATCGTTGGTTGTAAATGGCACAGGACAATTTGATGAGCCCTTCAATGATCTAAAGTCGCTGTGTAGAGAATTCGTTCTCATTCATGATCTAAAGCAACAGTAAATAACGCTGATATTTGAAACAAAATCTGGTATTTCATCAGCTTTATTACTTTTACTTCACAGCGTCTAAGAAGCTACAAAACATTATCTAAATTTAGTTACAGTATGACTTGAATAAATCCCTAAGAATTTTCTTAATTTTTCACTTCGCAACTTTTTACAAACGCTTTTAGAGGATCGCACAAATTATAATCTCATTAATAAAAAGCAAAATATTTTTGACAAGCGGCCAATAAACCCTGACCTCTCTCCTATAAACGAGTTCAAATCAACTGGAAAATTAAATTACCGTGCCGAAAATCAAAGAGAATTTATTTCACAGATTTACTAACAGACTAAAAAGTTGAATCAAATATTCATCTTTATAAATTAAGTTAGAGTAGTCCTGGATTATCTAGTAGTAAGTAATCAAGACTAGGAATAAATTTAGCCAAAGTTTACTTCCCAAAACTGGAACTCCCGTCACAATAAATATTCCGGAATTTATTCGCCATACTTATTATTCTCACTGGCGGCAGATTTATAAGTTATTCTTTGGAGTCAGGCTTTAAATATAATAAGGGTCTTTCTTGAAATTCGATTACGTGTTTCCTGCTTCGCCATGGATTTTCCATTGGGAAAGGCCTATGGAATATAATAGAAAATAATATAACAATACTTTGATGCACATTATAAAATCCTTATCGCTCGACAGCGATATCTATCAGTTGACCGTTAGATGGATTGAAAGATAATTTATAAAAACCAAAGAGAGTAGCCTGTGCTGATACATGGCTAATACATAAAAATGTTTTTATACCCTAATATAAAATCGAGAGATAAAAACGTAGAACAAAAATACTTGCTTACACAATGTATTGAAAATCCTTTTAGAACATATTGGTTCTTACCTTTTTTTGGGCTCAAGTGAAAATCAACAAATAACTTCTTCTGATCTAGTTCAAGTGAGTCCCTCTGAGGTACTCCCGCGCTAGATTTAGACGGTCAGAAATCTACCCATGTTCTTTCAGATATTTTTTTATGTTCCAAGGCCGCGATAACTCTTTCGAAACAGTCAGTAAAAGACAATATCTCCTGCTCTACCAAGAGTGAAAAAAAGCCCATAATTATTTTTACTTGCCCTCACAATAACATAGAACAACGAGGGCTAGCCCTTCGTTGGAAGTTTTCAGGAAAAAAATATTAAAGAATATTTTCAGTTAACATGACATATAAATGTGTATGTATATAAGTATTTATTTATTGTATATATATTACGTTTATTTATAGTGTGCTGTTCACATATTTGTTTAGTATATTTTTAGTATTAAGTTAAATTAAATGTATGTGTTTAATTGTTTCTTTTTGTTGTACATTTAAGGTTCCTCAAATGCAAAATTTTATTTTATTTTATATGATTTGCTGAAAGCAAACCCAGTTGTGGGTTAAGCTCGCCTATGTACATCAAATGTCCTATTTTTGGTTGTTTTTGTACACAATAAAGAACTTCACTTAGTTCGTACTTTTATTAAAGTGTTTTCCACCAAATTTTCAGATGAACAGATCGAATGGCACGCAGGTGCTGCTACGAAGACTGGATCTGACGTTAGCTGGTAACTTCAGCTGCGAGGTGACCGCAGACTCACCGTCCTTCGCCACGCAGATCGCTACCAAGTTCATCGATGTTATTGGTGAGTTTAGCTTAACTTTATTTGGAAGCTCCATTTTAGGATTCCTGAAATGGAAAGAACCTACTGAAATGGAAAGGACCTACTGAAATGGAAAGGACCTACTGAAAATCATTAGTAGATGAAGAAAAGTTTCAAGATTGTAGGTAGCAGAAATAACACTTTAAAGTTGTAGGGATAACATAAACCAAAACCTGCTACTCAAGCTATAGCTTGTAAAAATTCACATTTTATATTTTTTTTTAAGACAGAAAGAAAAACATTTTATTTGCCCGTAAAGGCGCAAATTTAAGACTAAAATAATATAATAGATTACACAAACAAAAAAACATATAAGCACCACGTCAAAATGGCCAAACCCTCAGCATAACGCCGTGTCCACACGCAAAAAAAAATGCGACGAGTCCACCACAGCCATGGTTGTTGGCGTGGGTCGGTGACAGTTTTTTAAATTGAAATTCAAAATATTTTTTATTTCACGTAGGCCTACATGGGCACTTATAAAACGTCAGAAGCTAGTGCACGGTTCCAAATTGGCCGTTTCCTATGGAGAAGAACCGGCAAGAAACTTTATGGTTACTCTTTTAAAAAAAGTGGTTGTCGTTACAATATAGATATTATGTAAGAATAGTCTGTTAGGTGACGGTGTCGACTAACAGACGTCGGCAACGGTATTTTAAGCTAATAAACTTGAGTAAAATAAATAAAAATAAATTTTAAGACAATCATAAATGGAAATAACCATAATAAATAAAAATAACAAAAGCAAAATTGATCGAAAAGCAAACGAAATATTGTAGCGACATCTATTTCGCCACTTAAGAACTACCCAGAGTTATCCGCGCTATAACAACATAATACAATCGTCCAAAATTAGCTATCGAGCTGTTGCCCAAACTAAACATAACACCTATTTTTTCGGAGAATCCTCCCTTTTCAACGGAGGTATATCTACACTACTACGAGTATAATAAAGAGGTAATATTTTTTTTTTGTTTGTAGGAGGTAAACTCTGAAGATACTGGTCCGATTGCGAAATTTTTTCACCGACAGAAAGCAGCTTTATTTCTGAGTGACATAAGCTATATTTTATGTATGTGGACGAAGCTGCAGGCAAAAGCTAGTAATTTATACACCTTGTTAAACATACCTACCAATAAACTAAGGTGATGTTTTTCTGGCAATTAACCATTCATTGGATGCTCATTCTACACCGAAAAAAAAAAGTTAATTACAATGAAGCCTCCTATCGACACAACTACATATGGCTGCAGTGAATGCCACCGCGAGCCACGATGTATCCACTCAATTTATCCCAGTAACCGAGCTAGTTTATAGCCACGGTAACAGGTGGAGCAATTTGTAGCTATTTCAAAACGACACACTTTATAGGTTATTATTTATCAAATAGACTTTTGCTGGATAGTGTACTATATTTCTGCAGAACATAAAGAGAACGTTTAATAAATATATTGGGTCACAGATATGAGATTTTTTTTCTAATTCTTTTTATATTCATATTACTGCGTACTCAGAAATTAAAGCCTGTGTCACTCAGAAATTAAAGCCTGTGTCACTCAGAAATTAAACGGCATTCCATCGTTAAAAAAAAAAAATAGCAAATAAACCAGTACTTTCAGAGATTAACACCTACAAAAAAAAACTTTTGCTCTTTATAATATTAGTGTAGACTGGATGAACAGGGCTAACGTTGTTCTGCTGTATATTTGTTATACATTAAACCATGACAGATTTTTCCTCTTCTTAGTCTCGCCGCACACGAGTCACAAACGCCACGAGAAACTAGAAGCAGTAACAAGGCACTTGTGGCTGTGTGGCCAGTGGCTGGTACTTTTTAACCGCAGTAGTATAATGGACTTTGTCGAAGAAGGTTTAAATGCGCGAGTGGCGTGTCGCGTTTTTGTATCGATGTTAAGTGCCCAATGCGGGCCACAAGACGCGAGCGGCAGCGTTCCGTAGCGGGTGCGGTGAGTATAAAATGTATGAAATCTACAGAAAATATGCCGGTGGCGGCGTTTTGTGGTTGTAACCGTATATGGCGACCCTTACTCTAAACGTTTAATACAATTATAAAGTATGTACATACACTAAAATTTTACAAGTTATTCTGTTTAAATTGTCACTAAAAGCCAAGATTAAACTACTTTTCACCAAAAATTTGTAAAGAGATAAACTTAAATAAACTTTCATAACACTGAAAACGATTTTAGTAAATTAACTGTCATGAAAAGATAACTCACTATAACTAGCTAAGTTTCTAAAACGTTAAATTATTATAACTGATAAAATTTAATACGGACCTTTAACTCAACTTCGTAATCGTAGTTGGAATATTACATCTGAATGATGAAATAAAAAACTTTTAATTAAGAGGGAAGCTATCAAAACTGTGTCCCTTAAGTGGCCTGTTAACTGGGACGTGAAGGGACTATGAAGAAGGTTGGGAAAAGTTAGGAATGTTGGAGGACATTGTTGGGTAACAACAATTGAGCGGTTAAGAGCCTCCATACCAAGATACGTTTCCACTCTTATTTGATTAGGACGGTTTTTTTTTTTGTTGTGTGGTGATTGTGAGGTTATTATATATCTATTTCTATATATTTTGGAAACACTGATGTCTTGTGGATATTATCTAGGTTTCTTTTGAAATCAAATCATAAAAAGTAATCCAGTAAAGAACTCATAATATTACAAACGCATAAATTATACAACCCAAAACGCATGCTTTAAACCCTTGCCTGAAATGTTCAATTTAAATCCTGAATTGCGATAAGATTTATTTTTTTCCAAGAACTTTTAAAATAAAAAAAAAACGCGTATTTCCTCGAACAAGTTTTGTGAAATATTCAAGTAAATGAAAGAAAGAAAAAACGTTTATTCGTGCCTCACACAATCATATAAACTAAAAATACACAATGAAAAAAAAAAATAAAGATATAATCAGTGCGAGGCCAAGGCACCTAACTCAGCATATGCTACGTTATTTAAAACGATAAATAACGCAGCGCTGATATTCTGTTAGGGCCTGCTGTGACGTCACGAACATATTTACGGATGTTATATAATAATAGTCTACCAAAAAAGAATGAACAAAGAAGAGATAGAATACATATATATAAAATTCGTGAATTTATATTTATGTGCGTAATATATAAATATAGTGCATATAAGAGTCTCCTACATACATCATTTGATAATATTGAATGACGGTATTGCAAAATGCTAACAAAGAGTTCAGAAATTTTCTTTCTTTTTGTGTTACAATTTTTAAGTAGATAATCGATTTATTAGTTTTCTAGTATTTCATGAAAGATAAGCAAACTTAAATTGAAATATTATTTTCATATTTTGTCAGTTCTTAGAATTTTGTAGTTAAGTCTGCAAAAACGAAAATCTTAAAGGATCGCTGTCTGGCCATCTGTCAAGGCTACTTTTTTAAGGACGTTCAACAGTCAATTTAACTCAATGCAATTCAAAATATTGTATTTCACATAGGCGTACATGGTCACTTCTAAAATGTCAAGTTCCATTTGGTCGTTTTTTATAGAGGAAAACTGTCAAGAAACTCAATGACCCCAAAATCCATTCAACACCCGTCTCATTGCAAGATTTTCTCTTTACAATGGAGGTTTGTTCTTGAAGAGTTTGGCGGACGGTACATGTCTTCAAATATTGAGTTTTAGGACGTGTCAGTTTTGAGCGAGGAGGAGTGGCCGGAGCGAGGAGGAGTGGCAGGCGGTCTTCGACTTCTACGAAGCAGAATTGCTCGCAAAGGAGGAAGCTGAACGCATCAGGCAACGGCGTCCTCGCCGCCGCCTCCGGGATTCTGATCCCGATTTCCGGCCACCGTAGGCGTGGGCTTGCGGACAGTGAGCAATGGGTAGCTCGCTGTCCGGCCCTCCGGTAATTGCCCGGACCAAGCCCAAGTCGTCGACGGCGCGCACTGTTCCCGCGCGCCTCAAGGAGTTGTCAGCAACAGCAGGGACCCAGCTGGGTCGAAGCCTACTGGGGCCAGGGTTATCCGAAAGGGACCTCGAGCCACGGTATGAAGGCTAGAAGGAACGGGGTGAGTCTTTTAGTCAGTAAGAGTCTGACACTATCTCCCGCTCCGCCAAAGAGCGAGGGTTGTCATTGGATGATTTTTTCCCACCATAAAAAACCGGCCAAGTGCGAGTCGGATTCGCCCATGAAGGGTTCCGTAGCAGCAAGTAACATAATATAAAAGTTCTTGTAATGTGTTGTAACTTTGATCGATGTTTTAATAATAGTGTATTTTTTTCGATTTATGACGCATTAAAAAAAAACTACTTACTAGATTTCGTTCAAACCAATTTTCGTTGGTAGTTTTTATAGTTATGTACATCATATATTTTTTTTAGTTTTATCATTCTCTTTACCGACACACACATTTTACCACTTTGGAAGTGTCTCTCGCGCAAACTATTCAGTTTAGAAAAAAATGATATTAGAAACCTCATCATTTTTGAAGACCTATCCATAGATACCCCACACGCATGGGTTTGATGAAAAAAAAATTTTTGAGTTTCAGTTCTATGTATGGGGACCCCCAAAATTTATTGCTTTTTTTCTATTTTTGTGTAAAAATCCTAATGCGGTTCACAGAATACATCTACTTACAAAGTTTCAACAGTATAGCTCTTATAGTTTCGGAAAAAAGTGGCTGTGACATACGGACGGACGGACAGACAGACAGACAGACAGACAGACAGACAGACAGACAGACATGACGAATCTATAAGGGTTCCGTTTTTTGCCATTTGGCTACGGAACCCTAAAAAGGACATGCCAGTTTCCTCACGATGTTTCCCTACATCGTTTTGCGAGCAAAAAATCGTTGAAAAGAAGTTCAATGATAGTCAAATATCACCAACAAAGATAACAAAAATACTCATTCGAATTGAATAGTGAACGCTGAGTACTATCGTTTCGATGTTGCTTCCTGAAAGCTTTTCAATGTGATTGAATAATCGAAATTAATGTTGTATTCCGACAATTTAGGGTTCTGTTTACAATGTAGAAGCTTTATTTTGATGTACTGACTAGTATTTTTTTAACATTTTTTATTATCATTAATAGGCCTTTTTTAATGGTGGGAAAAATCATCCAATGACAACCCCCGGTCTTGGGCGGAGCGGGAGATAGTGTCATACTCTAACTGACTAAAAGCCCACCCCGTTTCTTCGTGCCTTTCGTAACGGGACCGAGCTTCCCTTTCGGATAACATAGGCTTGCGCCTGACTTCACGTGATATCACGTGATGGAAAGTGACTATGTGGTCAATAAGGCGGTGCGCAAATGTAGACACTATTAGTTTTCAGTTACCGACACCGAACACGAGTATGTGTTAAGGCCCAAGCGCCCGAAAAGTGCCATATAACAGTGACTTTCTGAAGCCTACTCCTCAGTAACGCCCGGGTTTATAGGTTAGAAAAAAATATATGTTTATTGTAGATTCATGAACAACATTTCATTTTTTCGTGCTATTAATACTTTTGTCTAATATAAATTTTCAGTAATTTTGCAACTTTTCCCTACTAAGGAGTAGGAAAAAGTTGCGAAAAGTTGCAAAATTACGAAACGGCTTGGGTCTTTAGAAACATTTTTACACATAAAAATTGGTGGTTAAATTTTCTTTAAAGTGAACATCGCATATGTAAATCAATCAATATTTCGCAAAGAAAATGGATTTAAAGCGCTTTCCGGGCGCTGCTGGCCGCAAATAAATGCACAGATATGCATACTGCCGCCTAGGCGGGTGCGAGAGGTGCGTCCACATAATTTTGGCCAGATGGTTCAAGGAACTATAAGCCTTAAGAGGATGAAACTGGACACAAAAAATGTTTACGTATGCGCAAGGAGTTGATGATTTCATAGTGGTTACTCATATACATAAATAAAATATTCATCGCTAGCTTGTATCTGACTGTTTATGCTTGAGAACAGTAGTGGCCGAATGGTAATGGCCCTGACTTACAAGTCGTTGGTCGCGGGTTCAAACCCAGCCAGACGCATTACTTTGTGTAAATTATTTCATCACCACTGCTCTCAAAATGGTGAAGGAAAACATCGTGAGGAAACCGGGATGTCTTAGAACCGAAAGACATGTGACATTCACAACTCCTTGAGGCAAGCTACTCAATGCTCGCCGTCCGCAAGCCTGCGCCTACGGTGGCCGAAAATATGGTTTGGAATCCCGGCGGTGGCTGGAGCGTGAACGTCCTTGCCTAAAGTGATCGCCTGCCACTCCTCCTCGCTCCGGACCATAGCCTGTACCAAGACCCGGCGCGAGAGATCGGCGCCACCGATCGCCCCCACAAGGACACATTGATTCAGTGGCAATATTCATTATTTACGAATTCATTTCTAGTCTATTGTGATGTAAAATTGGTGTAGTTTTGTCATGCAGTCTTACACAAAAGACTAGACAATGTGAAATCCTTGAATTAGGCTCAATAAAATGGAGCTGAGCATTTTAGTAGCATTGACTACCTTTGAAGCTTGCCAACAAGGCTGACTCGATACATTTGCTGCCAAATAATACAAAAATATTAGAATGTGTTATAGCTGTATTCAAATTAAAATCAAAGCGACCGTGATTCTGTTTCAAAAAATAAATACTGTCTGAATTTTGTATTGGGTTAGAGTTTGTTCTCTCTCAGTGAAATGCGGAAGAAAAAGAACCGGCCAGGTGCGAGTCGGACTCGTGCATAAAGGGTTCCGTACCATTATTTATACAACATTAGCAAAAAAATCACGTTTGTTGTATAGGAGCCCCATTTAGATATTTATTAGTATTTTTTATTAAACCACCAACATAAAAACATCGTTTGTGACAAAAATGATTATTGTATAGATTGGTCTGTAACAACTGTCTAGCTATCATGTTTCATGAAATACGTCCTGGTGAAAGACAGACGGATTGCGAAGTCTTAGTTATAGGGGTGCTGTTTTTACTCTTTAGGTACGGAACCCCAAAAAAATATCTTTTTTGTGATGTTTGACAAATATTATTATTAAATTTTTTTTTTTTTCTAACCGGTGACTTTTATTTTAATTCGAAACAAACATTAAGTGTATATATGATTTAAAAAAAATGTTGTCCTCATTTGATTTCATTGTGTATTTCAAACCTTTCGATGTGGATATGAAATCAGCAACCAATCGATCATGACGTGACTAAATTCATAAAAAATATGTTCAAAATAAAAAAAAAAATGTAAAACATCTTCTTTGGTTACAAAACAAACCATCGTAATAATTGAATGAAAAGTTAACTAAACTCAGTAATTTCCAGCGGACATTTGGTTCTCAGTTTTATGCCGTTCAGTAAAAGTTTTACAGTGTCATAACAATTTTATTTTTCCGTCCATAATTGAGTTATCGCTGCAACATTTTGGAACAAATCGAGTTTGTGATTTTCATTTTGATTTTATAAATATTGGACTGTAAATAGTAGAAATAATAAAGCTAGAACTACACCCGACCGACCGATAGACCGTTGCACACGTGGACGACGTAACGCACGTGGCGTGACGTGGCGTGGCGTGGCGTGGCGTGGCGTGACGTGGCGTGGCGTGGCTTACGTAGAAGGCGTCGCGAGACGTGGATCTAAGCTCTACATGTCTAGTTGCCATATAAAATGTATGGAGACTGACGCACCCAGATTGGCGTACGTAGCACGCGTGTGCGCGGCGTATTGTTAAATTGGACAATTGGGCTTTGCATATATGCTGCTAGATTGTTCGAAGGATTTACCTCCACCTTGTGATACAGAGGGTAACTAAATAAAAGCTGGTGGGGTAGTGAGGGGAGTTATTTGATTTTCCACCCCATGAATTGATTGTTTTTTTTTTTTTTGTTTGTTGACATACTCTCGATAACAGAATATCAGACAAACTAATTACTTGAACCTTGAACTGCTACCACAAGTAGACGGTTCGGTGCCACTTTTTTTGGTGGCTAAAAATCATCCAGATGACATGTCCCGCCCTTGGAAGGAGCAGGAGATTGTGTCAGACTTCATCATCACCAGCCTTTTTAATGTTCCCACTGTTGGGACTCAAGCCTCCTCCCTAGGAGAGGGAATGGGCCGTAATCCACCACGCGGGCCCAGTGCGTGTTGGTGAATGTCACATGTCTTCGAATTTTTGGTTCTAGGACATGCCGGTTTCCTCACGATGTTTTCCTTCACCGTTTTGAGAGCAGTGGTGATGAAATAAATAACACAAAGTTATGCACTTGGCTGAGTTCGAACCCGCGACATAGAACTCGTAAGTCGGGGCCGTAACCACTCGGCCACCACTGCTATCTAAAAAACTTTTACTGAAAAATCCACTCCATTCCTTCGTTGCCTTTCATACCTGGGCCAAGCCTTCCTTTCAGAAGCAGGTTTGGTGTCACTTTGAAGTAGTATTTTCAAAAGCCGCGACAGAGTAGTAATTTTAGCAGATCTTTGTTTCAAAACTTTTTATACGATACATGGTGGACATCCCACCTACACGCACAAAACGTTTTGGAACACATTTATTGTGCGTACAGCTAAAGAGTGGAATTCCTTGGCGGAATCTGTTTTTTCTGATGACTACAACCCTTTAATCTTTAAGTCAAAAGTGAATAGGTTACTTCTAGGTAAGCGCGCTCCATCGTCGTGTAAACCTATTAACAATATATAAAAAAAAACGTTCTGTTGAAGTTGCTTTATCTTTTGAATTATGTTTACTTTGCTCAGAGTTAGAATTTAGAATTTTTCTTTTTGTTCGTCACATCCATCAAAAGGCTCCTCTTCATCTTAATTTGGCTTATGTTTAGTCCATACTCAAGCAGTGGTATAGTATTGTGCTCTTTTAACTGTAAATAATTCAAAAATATTTATGAAAAAATAAAATATTCACAAAATAACGAGCCAAAAAAACCGAATTATATAATTATACGTACCAAAATTTAACTACACTATTAATCGAGCGGGGTTCTTTGGACCCCAAGCACTTCTGTACGGCACAGAGTGATGGACGCCGCGGCTAGTGGCACACGAAAAATGTAGGGGCGTGTGGGCTAGGAAGCTACTAGGATCAGTCACATAAGTGTAATATTTGCCGAAGTGAGATACAAACTAACTCACTTGGATCCAATGGACCCCACGCGAAATTAAAAGTTAAAAGGTAACAGTTCTATGTAACAGTGATTGCTTTAGTAAGGCAACAATTCTACACTCCTTGATCTTTTACCAAAAGTCAAGGTGCCTCCTGAAAGTGTCACTCGAAAAGAAAAGCAGTAACTATCAAGTATACAGTCTATAAAATAAGTAAGTTTTTCGTTAGTTACGTACTTGATACGAGAAAGGTATTTGCATACTTCGTTATTTTTGTTGCCAAAATAATGTTTGAAGCACCATTTTAAAAATCTAGTATAGAATACCTAATGTGGGAATCGTAAGATTCGCACGGATACGAAACACTTAAGACCGTTCGTTGTGGTGACACTTGAGGAAGTCTATGTCTAACATCAGACGTTTTTCGTTCGTAATGATGATGCTGACGTATTTTTTTATATAAATAAATAATAAAATACATTTATTTCGGACTAAAAAATAATGTCCATAGAATTATTAGTTAGAAAGGTCTTAAAATCTATGTTAGTATATGCTGCATGCAGATATTTTGTGTACCAAACAAAAATTTTAATTTTTTTTTGAATGAGACGCACTAGTAAATTAAGAGCCGTAAATAGGCCTTGACTACACCCAAATTATAATCGGAAGGGAAGACCGATTTCTTTCTTTGTAATTATAGCAAACAAGGACCGTTTTTTCTTAGATTCGAATGACCATCGACTCTAAGAGAAAAATGTCCTTGTTTATTATTTGAAAGCAAGAAAGACCAAAACAAATTCAATTTCGCCCACAGCTGCATCGCCACTAACCCCAACAATTTCGGAAGGTCCTAATTCCATTTCGTGAAGTGTTCGGCTATAACAGTTTCAGTATTGTTATTTTATGAGACATAAACTCCACGATATCAGTATCGTTATCGTCGACCGATCTTGTATTTATTAGGGATTGAATAGGCTAAGTTTCGACATATCCTGTAGTTTGTAATGAGATAGTTTGTTCATAGTTGTTGTGTTCCTGTATTGGGTACTTTAAATTTACTGGACATTAGGGTTTTTTGAAAGGGCTTTGGTTAGTAACAAAGTTTTTGGTTTATGAAATGGCTGTTGCTATTATAATGGTAGGTAGGCTAGTGAAATTCTATTAGCGATAAAATCGCCCCTGATTTTCGTTGTAATGTTATTTTGTTCATGAAATGGTTTTATTTCTGTATCTATAATAATGACACTTTTTTATTCAACCTGCCAAATCCATAGCTGGGCAAGGATTACTTCCCACAGCATTCCGAAGTTTTTTTAATATTGCATTCTGTGGCAAGTTCATCTGTCCCCCCAGCCAAGTTACAACTGTTTCTTGTTCTGACCACGTGACTGAGCGTTGAGATAACGTCATTCTCGTACATTTGAAGTTTTCCCCTAGCGCTAACGATTGCAGATTATCAACTTGGATCCAGGACCAGTACCCCTTACTGGACCGAGTCTTAATCATCACACCAGCGTATCTTAGATTTACGGGAACATTTGAAAAATTCTACTCTAGAGCGGGAAAAATCATTTTATAAATTTCTACCTCAAAAAAAAAGTGTGTTTTGATTACAATGCGCAATGTCAGTCCGCAAGCACCAATTTCGTGATGATCTTACCCTCATCTAAATGTGATTAGAAGACTTAACCCAAATACTTCGACCTTTTTTAAGATAAGCAGTCTAGTTCCAGATACAGTAAAACGACCTAAATGCTAAGTTAAATTCACAAAAAACTCTATTGACCACCCGTATCTTCCGCCAGTATAATTTGGATCCATTTCAAGTTTAAGGAAATTGGCAGTTTTCACACGCCATTTTTATAAAATGAATTCTTCGACCGGATTTCTATTTTTTTTTTTTTTTTTTTTTATTGTTGATAGGTTCGCACTTGACCGCTATCTCACCTGATGGAAAGCGACGATGCGGTCGACGATGGAACGCGCTTACCTAAAAGAAACCTATTCACTCTCGACTTAAAGACTACTTCTTCTTCTTGACAATCTACAATATGTTTTTGTTTTATCTATACACCACTAATTTTTAATTAGTACAAATACTTAAAGGGCTTATTAAAAAAGCCCTTGTTATTATTTAAGTAAAGTCTCAATAAATAATATTCATAAACAGCAAAGTTATTAGCGTTTGTATTTACCCCAAAATGTCTCTCAATTTATGGAAATATTGTGCTGGCTATTGATTATGAATGAATAAATGACGATTAAAATGGAAAAACACTGCCCGCAGTATTTTCTACTAGCAATTTTTATGTATGATTGAATCTATGATAGAATAGAATAGAATAGAATAGAAAAACTTTTATTTGGTACAGACACAGCACAACGGTTACATTTATACACAAACTAAATAAAAGTACAAAGCACGCCGAGCGGGACGTAAGACACCCAGCGCTGGTTTTCAGTTGGCACCCCGCAGTGACGCACGGACTAGGGTAAAGCATATATATATACTCATAAGTGTAATAGATATTGATTTAGTGTACCTACGGGTGTACAATTTTATTTAAATAAAATACATAAATAACTATTTGATAAATAAAAAGTAACAACACAATATTATAAAATAAAATTTGTATTTGTGTTGTGTGTGTGTGTAGTTTGTGATGAATTTGCCTTTTCGTGGTCAATTTTAGGATTTCGGATTTTTCTACTTTTGAATACAAAAATGTCACCAGTAACGGGTATCTGGGGCCAGGGTTATCCGAAAGGGCGCTCGAGCCCCGGTATGAAGGCTTGAAGGAACGGGATGGGTTTTTTAGTCAGTAAGAGTCTGACATTATCTCCCGCTCCGCCCAAGAGCGGGGGTAGTCATAAGATGATTTTTCCCATCGAAAAAAAAAAAATTCTGTAATGGGTACAGACACAGCCCTATTTTTTTGTGTACTAATTAAAAAGTAGGGGCGTATAGGTTTATTTTTAAAACACTAGCACCCTCTCTGAACTATGTTACTAACATCATAAACAACAACTTTTGTTCTATGACTTTTAAAAATGTATCAGTACATTGTTTTACAAATAACCCGAATCTTCGATCTAGGTCGTACTCTCACGAGGCGTCTCGTTTCCAAACCGTGAATGCAGGCGCGCTCTGAACATAAATGCTGGGACCCGAAAGATGGTGAACTATGCCTGGTAAAAAGAGAACCAGCCCCTTCATACAAAATTATGAGTTTGATTGGACAGTTTGGATGTTTAATTTCGTATACTGTGCAAGCCCTTAAAATTTGCAGAGACCTGTCCTTTACACCTCGTATAAAAGGAGAAACTAACTGACTGGAAAAGGAGTAACTAACTGACTGGAAAAGGAGAAACTAACTGACTGGAAAAGGAGAAATTAACGCACAGCCGAAACTGCCAAGGCTAGGAGAGCGAAATTTTTCACAAGCTTTTCTTTTATGACGTAGGCAAGTACTAAGAAAGGTTTCTCCAAACATCAACACCTTAGGTGATGAATCAGGGGTCTCAAGTTTGTATGGAGGAACCTATTTCCACATGGGCAAAGCCGCTGGCAAGAGAAAGAAAACTATTTTATTTGGCATAGACACTTGTATATGCATGCAATGTAGTAACAACATGTAGACATTAATGATTATATAAAAAAAGTGATAACTAACAATGTGTGTCTCACGGTGAAGAAGCTAGTCTATATACAGTAAAAGAAACTCATTGACTTTTACTGTATATAGATTTATCAACGCTCAGCCGAAATTATTAAGGCTAGAAGTGCGTTTTGCATCAGGTTTTCTTGTATGATGCAAGCGAGCACTAAGGGAGCATATCACAAAATTGCAAATTTTGTATTAAGGGGACTCCAAATTTTGTATGGACGAGCACTAAGAGAGGGTTTTCAAATATTCACCTTTCTAAGGGGAAGAAACTATTTTCACGCGAGCAAAGCCTTTGGCAGAAACTAGTCAAACAATATAAGACATCGCAGTGTTGCAATATATTTTTGTTCCAACCATTTTGTGCGCGACTCCTTTATATCCCATTTACGAAAACACATCGCGTCCTTATTTTCAAATTATGTTGTATAAGAAGGAAGATATATCTTCGATCTTGTTTTATTAGTAAATAAAATCCTGCTGTAGAAACAGGGGAATACAAACATATTGGTAGGAATACATTTTCATGTTGATCCTTCATATTTTGTGACTGATACAGTTCTTGTAGGCATATCTGATCCAAGATTTGTTCTACTCGTTTTATTTTGTCAAAGGTGATGTTTGATGTAGAAAACGAAAGGTAAGTAGATATACCGTTTTTTTTTTTGACGTCATAAAATTGTGAGCGTATAACTTGTCTCGGTCTGGGTGGAGCGAGAGAGTAAGTTAGACTTTTAATGACTAAATACTACCTGTGTTCGTCAGTTACTCTTTGCATTTCAGGCAGCTCTTTCGAACAATTCGGTTTAGCTTCGTCTTATGGGCCTACATAATGCACAAGCTTTACCGCTGTTTTGCCTGCGCAGTACAAACCTTTAATCTGGTGTTTCGTCTACAAATCAGCCTGCGTAAAATAATTTATAAACCGTTTTGAGATATAGTTACTGGAACATTTTTTGTTATTCTGTAGTTATTTAGAGATAAAGGAATTAGGATATAAAGCCCCACTAACCTCTATTGAAAAGGGAGGCTCTTCCGACCAGACTAGTTTTGTGTCAAGTCCAGGCAATTACCAGTTAGTTGATTTTTTCAGACTGTTTTATAATACGTTCTAATTACGCGGAAAACTCCCAAACAGGATTGCGTAGTTTAGTTCCTTTAAGGCAAAATAGATGTCTCCACAATTATACTTTTTTTTATTGATATAAACTAGCGCTTGACTGCGATCCCACCTGTTGGTTAGCAGTGACGCAATCTCTGACGATGAAGCGTACTAGTTTATTAAGAGCCTATTCACTCTAGCCTTGAAGATACCCAAATTATAATCGGATGGGAAGACCAATTTCTACTGCAATTGCACTAGCTTTTGACGTTTTATAAGTGCCCATGCAGGCCTATGTGAAAAAAAAAGTTTTGCCAAATTCTCCAAACTTTTTTTATCTACCCAATCCTGTCCTATTACTATACTGTCTCACTGCTGGGCAAGGGCCTCTCTCCATTCCTTCCATTGTTCCCGGCCTTACACAAAAACGCAACGCAATTTAAATCAAATAATGTGTAAAGTAAACTCACCTTTAACTTACCTTTACCGTACCACAACTTCACCTATCAGGCTGCCGGCTTTCATCTCAGTAAAACCTTGAAAGTAGCTCAATATAAGATTTAGAGTGTCTGCTAGGTCGGTAGTGGGGTAGCCTCTCCAGGATGCAGCAGACAAACTCAAGTACCATCACTCGTTTACATGCTTCTCCGAATGCCGCCAGCTAAATGTGTGGAGTGAACTTAGTATTTTGAATGTTCGGTAAAAATATGTATTTTTATTTTCGCATAGATACGATTCGAAAGACAAGATGGATCGATGACTTAGTGAGGGTTGTGGGAATCGGGATGGCAAGACGCATGGGAAAGGTTTTTTTTTCTTATGACAACCCCCGCTCTTGGGCGGAGCGGGAGATAGTGTCAGACTCTTACTGACTAAAAAACCCATCCCGTTCCTTCAAGCCTTCATACCGGGGCTCGAGCGCCTTTTCGGATAACCCTGGCCCCAGTAGGCTTCGACCCGGCTGGGCCCCTGCTGTTGCTGACAACTCCTTGAGGCGCGCGGGAACAGCGCGCGCCGTCGACGACTTGGGCTTGGTCCGGACGGTTACCGGACAACCGGACAGCGAGCTACCCATTGCTCACTGTCCGCAAGCCCGCGCGCGCATGGGACCGGTCGTTGCGGTGACTCGACGCTTAATTATTGCCTATGTTCAGTACCTATAGCAGACGTTTTTCAGCTTAATGATATGATGGTGCTAGATCATTTAAATTATTCTAACTATAACTAATTTCTTTTAATAAATTGTACTGAATCAAAATAAATTCAATGAAATAAACAAATAAAGCTATCATAGAACGCTTTTGTATTCTGTAAACTTTTACCACAGTTTTTCGATTCTGTTAATATTTTGTTAAGACGCGGGCATTTGAGTGAGTTACATGTTTATGCAACTAGAAAAAAAAACTTTCTCTAATCCGGCTTGCCCTAGAATAAAAAACGCCTAAGACATGAGACATCAGGATAGCAACAATAACTAATGTTATAGGGTTGTAATTTTATTTATTTTATTATTATTTGTATGAATATTTTTTCAATTCTGATCTCTAATATGGGTTTTTACCTGAAATAAATGAATTTTGTTTTTATTTTATTTGTTTATAATTCGATGTCACATGTTTTTGGTTTTGTTAGTGTTGCTGATATTTTTTGAGGCGCGCATGAAACACTACGCACCGATGATGTAAGCCCTTAACCGTTTGAATGTCTTATGTTACACAGTTCGACATAAGCAATTGTCTTTCTTTTGTGTCTCTAATTACGGCATTCAAAGAGTTAATTAAATGATAAATGATAGATATTTATTTTGCAAATAGGTTTAAAAAACCCTTTTAAACGTCAATTTTTTTCCCTTAATTTAAATTCGATGAGGCCAGCTTTTCCTAGCTGACTACTCTGAGAAAAAACACTGAGACATACTCAGGGACCAGGGATTTATCATTCAAGACTCTTCATACGTTACATGTAGTAATTTCTCTAAGACACAAGTGAAATAGCGGAAAACATATTAGTGGTCTTAATTTAATTCCTATCAATTCTGACATTATACAAGCATTAACGTAATTATATGCTTTTGAAAACCCATTTGTGCTGACTATTAGCTTAGTAACAAGATAGCGTGCCAATTAAATTATTTAATCAGACTTTGAAGCTTGTTAATGGAATTTGAATAGTATGTTTTCCTGGTGTAACATGCGATTATATAATATAATAGACCTTTACATAGGAAACGGTTACTCTATAATTTAAACCACACTAAGAATTATAAGTTCAAATAAACTTTATACACCCTTAAATTTTAATCGTTTTAATCCCGTGGAGGGTCGATCCGGTACATGAAACACCTATCGTTTTGTAAAGATAAAATTAAAAAATAAAGTACCTCTTTTTCAAAAGTCAGCTGAGCGAGTTCAATGACCGGTAGGTACTTTGTACGCAACGCTGACTATTAACTACAGGTCATTGAACTCGCTCAGCTGACGTTTTCTTAAAGAAATTAATTTTGTACATGCGTAAATTAATACGAGTTTTGAAAAAGAGGTACTTTATTTTTTATTTTATCTGTACAAATCGATAGTGTTTCATGTACCGGATCCACCTTCCACGGGATTAAAATGATTAAAATTTAGCGGTGTATAGAGTGACTTGGTAATTAGTGACCGATACTTATACACAATATTATAATCACGATTACAAACAACTTTCTCAAAGAAACCTTTTATATAATCATTAGTTTTATCATAATAACAAAACAACTGTTCGCGCTTTGCACGCGTGACGCCGTTGTCTCATATATACAGTACCTGACTAATAATAGTGATAGTGCACCCGCGCAAATCTATCCAGTTAAATAATATAGTTAAATAATGATTAAAAAAAAATGTTTCTTTGGAAAAGTTGTATGTAATCATGAGTACAACCACGTGTATAATTATCAGTCACCCTATATACATACAAGACTAAGTTCTGCCAGCGGCTTTGCCTGCATGAGAATAGGTTTCTTCATACCAATTTTGGGCTCCCGGTTGTTGCCTTATGATGTGAATTTTAGAAAATCCTCTATTAGTGCTAGCCTACTTCATAAAGAAAAAAAAAATCACAGTCATAGTCTCCGCAGTCTCGGCTGTGTGTTGATATGTCATTCAGCCATTTTCTATTTATAACTGTAATAGTACATTATGATAATAAGTGTGTAATGTTAGTGATTACCGTCGAGGCGGTATTTTAAGACCCGAGCCATGGCGATGATATGGGTCTTAAGAATCATTAAAGTGCATTGAGGTAAGATCGACATTGGAGTAAGACCGTATAAATATAAATTATACCACTTATTTAGCTTTTTTTTTTTTAATGTTAGTCATATTTCGTGCCGCGTCATTATGTTCCACCTTGCTCAGCAGTGGTATACTGATTTATACGTTCTTACCCCAATGCTGATCTTACCCAACCCACATTAATTACTCACGTATATCATACGACGTTTTTCAATAAAATTGTGAAGAAAATAACTGTAAAACTAGTAAACTTTTGTCGCGGTAAAAATAAGTTTTCATAAGCGCGCCTATATTTTTTTTTATTTACCTTTCAATACACTCACTGAAATGAACAAACGGAGGTTGACCGGCGACGCATGGGGGACGACCTGCGCGACCATCCTGATACGATAATGTATTAAAATTGTGGCGGGGGAGAGCTTGAACCATAAGGTTTTAACTACATTATAGCACTAGTGCGTAATGGTGATCAAAATGTCACAGTTTGGTAACAAAGACCATGATGTACCAAAGTGCAGTGCAATAAGAGCCACTTACTGACCAAGTGTATGGAAAAGTTATATTATTCTTATATTCTTATTTTAAAACTAGCTCACCCGACGAACTTTGTACCGCTTAACAGTCAATTAATGTTGTAGTTTAGTTTCATTGCCACGCTGGATGGCAATGCTGATTCATTAACGTGAAGAGGCAAACTGATTTGGACAGCTATCTGAAAGAAAATTTTTAAGCACTACAATTGGCCTTCAGATCATTTATCTATACTGTTGACTATGATAATGTATATGGTGGTAAACAAAATTGATATTCCGGTCTAAGCGCGGACGTTGAAATCAAGTGGGTCCCGCAGGATCGTAATATTCATAGCTGATGTGCATACTTACATGTATTTCAGGATTCTCATCTCCATTTGAATAAGTATTTTATTTTGTTAGGATTCAATTTAATATCTACGTTTTTCTTCGTACAAAATCCCTACAGATTTAGAAGAGAACTGGATGATATTGTGATGTTAAGATGTTGAATACTTCTAGGGTTTAAGTGTATTCTTAAGAATTTTTGATTTTTACTTGACCTGATTTTTCTTTGGAGGAAATTCATCCAATATTTAATTTCATCATAACAATATTTGATGAATTCTTTCGCTCTAAGTTTTAGTGAAAGATTTTGTCAGACTTATACCTACTGACTAAAACCCACCTGTATCATTTAGTTGCCCTAAGGTACAGTTCAGAAATTCCCCGTGGGCCTAGTGGGCATGGGTCCTGTGTGTGTTTTAAGTCTTTGATTTATGTGGAGGTCATAAAAAGTCATACTACTGCTTTATGTTAGTACTGTGATTTTTAAGAAGATCACATGGTAAACGTATCTGTTCTTTAGCGATTTCTTTTGTGCCACATAGGAACTAAAAAATCCAATTTCTGCATCACGATCTTAGATTTCTTAGGTATCTATATATATTTCTAAAGTGCGGAATTGTCGATCGATAAATATTAAAGCATGCAATTTTCAGGATACAGGATCGGCGTAAATTTGTATTTCAAAATCTTAGTACAAGGACTGTTCACTTTGAGCTTGCCTAGAGACTATCCATATCATTTAGATCTACATAATCATATCTTTCCTCTCCAGCCCCCCTAGCCAAGTTATAACCATATCGCTTGCGTCGAACGCTTCGAGTTGACTTTGCCGCCAATTATTTTGTTCTAACCACGTAACTGAGCGTTGAGACGACGTCATTCCCGTACATTTGAAGCTTTCTACTAGCGTTAACTATTGCTGATTTGCAACTTGACTAGGGGTACAGTTGCTAATTCACATGTATATCATTAGAATTGTTGATCTAATTATATTCTATTGTACAAGCGAAGTATTGTGACAGTATTTCGTACACCCGTGTGTACAGTACGCTAAAGCGTTTTATAAGGTCATTCAAGTTAAACAGACGTATGTACAATCGGTGCGCGAGAAGATAAGTAAAAAAATCACTTTAGTAGTACCGAGAATGAGATTGGGTTCCAGACTGAAATCCAATATGTAAATTATTTCAGCTATATCATTTACGTTTAAATCGTCTAAGAGCCCAGTCATTCATAAAGTAACAATCTGGCTATAATATTGATTGTGCAAAACCGAAAATGTAACAAATTGACTACGTTAAAGTTCAGTAATGCATGTGTCAATTTAACATATTATGACTTTATGTCAACCGTTTATCGCAGAAAATTACTTCATCCGTGCGTTCCATCGTCTGTCTATGACATCGTTATAATATGCTATCGGAAGCATCGGAGTCGTTTAATTTTGTTTACTTTAAAGTACTTTTATATTCTCACCTAAATTCGCACTTTTGTATATTTATTATTACTATATTTTATTTAGTTTATGTCCTGTATGTCCGTGGCATCACATACTTACCCTTTTAAAATACCTACCAGTGTTACGTTACTTTTTTTTATATTTCATTATATACTGAGATTAGATTTTTTCAGACTCGCACAGGCATTTTATTATGTTGTTGTTTTAGTAATTGATCATGTTTTACAAGCTTTTATTTAGTTTCACCTGTCCCGATGTTTGTCTGTCATTAAATCTTGCAAGTTAAAATTGATCCACTTCCCGGTTACCGATTGACCTAAAATTTTGCATGCATGTAAATCAGATGACAATGTAAAATTATTATGATATGGAGGCGATCTGATGACGGAATCGGAAGGTGGCTATAGGAGCTTGGTAGTTAAACGACACAACCCCATCGAGTTATGATTCGTCTTGACGAGTATTAATTATCTAGGTATACTCAAGCTATAAAAGCTTGCTATGAAAAAATGATTTTCATTGAAAGCTTGTTTTGTTTCGTTTTTAAATTACTCTGTGCGAGTCACAAATAAACATTTTTTTTCTTTCTTTGTCCAAAGCCTGTGTACCTCCCGCCTTACACGGCAGTATATCGGAAACGCAACACTGCGAGAGTTGGATACTAACTGTTTATTAAAAACAATTTATAATTAATATGTTTACAATATGCACAATAAGGCTGGTTACATAGGTATAGGTTGGCTACACAACACAATTAATATGCTTATAACAGAACATTGTCTAATGAAATTCTTCAAATATTTCCAGCGTTGCCGCCTATCGCCCCTGTATTGAAGGCAGACAAGGATCGCTACCAGCCAGGAGAGGTGCTGCAAGCCAACTGCACGTCATCACCTGCGAGGCCTGCTGCCAACCTCACTATCTACATTAATGAGGAGCCTGTAAGTATCATCTTCATTAGCTTCATAAAACTGCCATCCTAACTAAGAACTGTGGGCATCAGAAGTTTTAGCGGCCTTGGCGAAGAGGATGGTTTGCCGGTGATCTATATCTGTGTATTCAAAGACTGCTAGATTCTTTACGGCTCTTTTGGAGCAGGGTAATAGCGGCGTAAATGCCTGGGACGGTGAATCATTCTCCGATTATCCTAAGTAAAAAGTCTAGTATAGGTGAAGGAGTTTAAAACTTTTTTGTTTGACTTCTGTGCCCTAGGTGTCGGGAGTAGCAAGGGGATTTCTGCCTACCGCAGGCGTGAGCTGGCCGAGCAATCATCCACAAGTCCACGCCTGTTAGGATAGGTAGAGGTCCTACCTCTACCTATCCTAACAGGTTACCGTCTGGTTAAGATCAAGCCAAAGTCGAGGGCGTGCTATATTTTAAAGCCGGAGTCCCAAGGCCCACCAGACGACAGACCGCGACAAGCGTAGCTCCACCTGAGTAGGCCTGTCTCGGCCCGTACTGAATATTCCCACGGTGTGCCTGTTGACTGACATCCCAAAATGTTAAGTAAAACGGAGCGCATAGCTACGTGTGCAGTCGCTATGGTTTTATTCAGTGGAGAACTTGCTTGACTTCGTTCTTGTTTTTATGTTGAGGCAACGAACTATTCCAAAGCACTGGTTTATTTTCATAAAGAGTTAAAAACTCGAACATGAGTTCGTTCGTCCACTCCATGAAGTGCGTGTACGCGCAAGCGCCGCCGCAGGTGAAATGAACGATTTCAACCGACCCAGACGCGCCCAAACAGACTGCGACAGCCACAGTCACGCGCCTTTGAACTTACGGACTCCTGATAGATCAGACGGGCGTCAATAGGCCATCGCAGGCCTCATCAGATACGACGGTTCGAACGGCCTGTCAGTCTGGCTTGGCGCGGTCTGTCCTGTGAGAAATCAGGCTGTGGGACCCCAGCTTAAGTGTGCCTTAATGAGATGTCAGCAAAACTGAAGGGGCCCAGTAAGGTCATTACTTGCTAGAGCTGCGCCAAGAAACCACGTAAAAAATAAAAATAGAACAGTTTCAACATTAAACAGATCATCCGATGAACATAAACAGTTTCATTTTATAAAAGTTTAATGGTTATAAACGAGCTAATTTGTAGATGTAATACTTTTGTAATTAGATTACTTTGTAGGTCATCTGTAACTTAGACATTTGGTACTTATTTAAACACGGCCTCTTAAGGCAGGTGTTTCTAAATAATTGTAATACTTTTAAGAAGTTTTTTTTTTTAACTTGGTTACTAGTTTGATAAGTTTTATTATTGATTTTTTTTTCGCGCAACTGTGTGGCTGTAGGCCATTGGTTTTATTTTAAATACAAGGTAAAGGTTGCGGGAATCCGATATGAGAAGCACAGGACCTTATTGTGGCGACGCTTGGGGGAGGCCGATGTCCAAGAGTGAACGTCTTCGGCTGAAATAATAATGATGATGATGATGAACCTCTGTGTAGACTGCCGTGACTCTTTCATTGGTTTACACTTACCCTGTACTGGAACAACTGCTGAAGGTCGTCAGGGAAACCTTTGTTCGGATGACTTTAGATTGACCGAAACCAAAAGAAATGAAAAGTGGAAAAGTTGCAGGACATAAAATTTCATAGCAAATAGTACGATTATAGCTTATATACCATTTGCACTTTATTAAGTGCACTTTTAAAATTCATATTTCTCTATTGAATTGTCAATACATCCTTTGACATTAAATTATAGTCGAAGAATATTGAATAGAGATGACCGAAATAGTTGTCTGAGTAAACTTATACTAATGCCAAATTCTATCTCATTCCAGCTCCGTGCAACAGAGACGAGCTTCCACCCCTCAGAGAGCGGCCTCCTGTGGACTAGCGTCAAGGTGGATGTCAAGGTGACTCCAGAGCTGTTCCTCAGTGGAAGACTGAGGGTGGCCTGCCTGTCCACGGTGTATGACGTGTACAGGAGCTCCGCCAATCTGGACTTCTTTACGCCGGATACGGATCCGCGACCTGAGAGGAGTATGTTTTGTTTTTCTTTTTAGATGACCAATAAACCGAATTTCCAACTGTATAACTAGACATGGGTATCGCTAACAGTGCGCAATTATTTTATATCGACACTTTGCAACTCATATTGAGTAGACTAACGTTCCTAATTCCCCCAACCCATAGTTTTTTTATTCATACTTTTATTTACTTATTGAATGAATGCACTAACGCTCGGTGTTATCAGAGTCTCGTGTACCAGTCACTTGATATACGTCATCGACACTCTAAACCAATAGCGCCTCTCTGACATCTTTTAAAAACTAATTTAAATACGAAAGCACCGTCAGATGTTTAATTTTCTGAGAAAAATGTTTCTCATATAACTAATCTAATAAATAATACCGATGTCACGTTGCACATTTAAGGCGTATAGTCCCTTGAACCATCTGACCGAAATTATGCGAACGCAACTCTCGCACTCGCCTAGGCGGCAGTACGCAAATCTGTACATTTATTTGTGGCCAGCAGCGCCCGGAAAGCGCTTTAAATCCATTTTCTCTGCGAGATATTGATTGATTTACATATGCAATGTTCACTTTGAAGAATATTTAACCACCAATTTTTATGTGTAAAAATGTTTCTAAAGGTCCAAGCCGTTTCGAAGGAGTAGGGAAAAGTTGGGAAAAGTTGCTAAATTGCTAAAAATTTTTTTTGACAAAAGTATTAATTGCATGCAAAAATCAAATGTTGAAATTATTGTTCATGATTTGTTATTATTAATTACATACTGGTCTAAGTGGGTCCTGAATCCATTGAATTAAGTGTGGTTTTTTATACATCATTACCATCATCATACACAACCCAACTTCGTCCACTTCTGAGTATACGTCTCTTTTTTCTGACGCCAATCCCCTCGTTTCTTTACCAGTCTCATCCAGGTTCGACTCACGATGGCTAGTGTGGCATCTGCCCACCCTACTTATGGATGATTGACATTTCTACTTTCAGTCCTTGGATGCCACTCGATTACCACTCCACTCAATCTATTATCACCGCACCTTGCTAAGTGTCCTGTTAGCTCCATGAGTTCCATTGTTCGTTTTTCTGTGTCGTTAGCTTACGGTTAAACATGAGTTTTTTTTTAATGTCTAATAGCCTTTAATGTCCCACTGCTGGGCAAATGCCTCCCCCAACTTCTTCTAGGTATTCTTTTCTTGAGCCTCCTTGAACCAGTCCCCGCGGTAGGTATCCAGAGTAATAGTATTTTAAAATTGTCAATTGAAATGTTGATATTTATTAAATTTTCATAAATGTCTAATACTTGGATAGATTTAAATAAGTTATTTACAATGTTTACAACACTTGAAGTATTGCAGATGTATTATTTTCACATAGACAATAAAGAAATGCCTCATTTATCAAAAAATATTTCAGGCCATGGTAACTCTAGGGTTATGGAATATATAAAAAAATAAATGTTGTAAACATGTCACTCAGTGAGTTATTAAAAAAATAATAATTCAAAAGTTTTTTATTTCACATAGGCCTACATGGGCACTTATGAAACGTCAGAAGCTAGTGCACGGTTCCAAATTAGTCGTTTCCTTTGGAGAAGAACCGGCAAGAAACTCCAAGGTTACTCTTTTAAAAAAATGGTTGTTC
The DNA here is from genome assembly GCA_929112965.1 of Mythimna albipuncta. Lineage (NCBI taxonomy): Eukaryota > Metazoa > Arthropoda > Insecta > Lepidoptera > Noctuidae > Mythimna > Mythimna albipuncta. Next base: position 20,838,257 of record OV815969.1, read on the forward strand.
TTACAATATTTCCATATTACAGTTTTAATACACATTATTTAAGAACAGTGTAGACCAGTCTATATTGTACTCGAAAGCACAATAAAAATAGTAATTTTAAAAAAAGTGAGTCAAAATATGAAGTAATATAGAGTCTACAGTATTCTTCCATTTACATTATAAAAAGAGGCTATGTAAAAAAAAAACTAGAAAAAAAAATTACAACTGTCAATAAATGAGACGTTAACAAAAAAAAAACTAAACTAGGATTTTACTAAAGAAAGAATTTTTGAATTGGTCCAGTGGTTTTCCTGTTCATTCATTCAAACAAAAATTTACAATGTTACCTCTATAGAGAAGATATTATAGCATAGACTATGTAATTATTAAACTAACAATATTTTTTTTCTCATTCCAGTCACTCTCAACAGTGCATCCAAGTGCTTCCAAAGTTGGATCCTCCTCCTCCTGCTATTCCTCCTGCCAGTGGCGATGGGCCATGACTACATAGCACCAATATTCGATTACGAAGACTATGAAGAAAAATTACAAGACCCCGTAGCTTTTGCGTCACTTGTTGGCGGTTAAAAAAGGGACAATTATAAATACGAATTTAGTGTGATATAAATAATTTTAAACACAATATTTAAATTAGGCATTACACTGTTTTTTGTAAGAATTTTTATTCGCTTTGGGGAAATTTATTATTGTAATAATGTGTTTATTGTTTTTTTTTTCATTGAACTCAAAGACTGGATACTTTGAAGTATAGAATTATTGTGTCATTTGATTCTAAATCAGAGTGCTGCATTCTTAGCATCCACAATTTTGTCTAAAGTAAAAAAGACAAACTTTTACCCACGTGATCTAGTCCTTGAGTTTAAATGTGAAAAAAAATATGATTTTGGATATTAATTAATAACTTTTCGTGTAAACCTTGTTGAAGAATATAATAAAACTTAAGCATTCTAGCTTGCTCTACATGGTTAAATCAATTTTACTTAACCCTTTAACTACATACGTCTGATTTATCCGTCACACTCGCGTTTATTTCGCTAGGGTCGCACATTCCAAATTCTCTGTCAGCTCTTCTATCACCTATGAGGATTGATGAGCTAAACGGAATGGAGTATCCAGTTGCAAACACGTGACCTGGGGCGAAATAGGACATGAACACAATAGTCGGATCTACCTGCAAAGCATATAGAGATATATTTTGTCTTGGTAGTTTGTGGCCAGAATGTATTGGGATCGGTTTCCAATCTAGCCAATTACGGCTGAATACTAGTATTTTGCACGAGGGGACTTTATATCAGACCTCTACAACTCAGTAAATGAGCAATGCAATACTTCTTCGTTAGCTGAAGGTCAGATTTTTGTGGCGTGGACGACTGTTACTGTCAAAGATCTAAAAATGTAAACCGAGACCAATGGCTTTACGGGGCGATAACGTCCTAGATAAACTTAGAAAAGCACATATGAATTCAAAGATTCACTTTGCGTCTGTCTAATAAGTTAAACGACTTGAGTAATTATCAAGATTTAATGGAATCTGATGTAGTCAACACGTGTTCAATAATCAAGGTTAATTAAGAGATAGAGATCATTGTTTACTAACAGAAGAACCTTATGAAAAGTATCGATTTAGTAATGATTAAATATTATACAAAGTTCTGGTTTTGAATATAAAATCACAGGCATAAGAAGCCATAACTACTGGGCCATCATTTCACTATTTTTTGTTGCCTCTCTTTTAGTCGTGTTCTCTACTCAGTCGTGCACTCTTGACAGAGTACTCGTGGTCATGTCGGTCGAGCCCTGCACCACCGCCTCTCTCGCGGTATAACGCCATACAGCTCTGTGTTTGGTGGCTTGGGAGTTTTCATTTATGCTGCAGTGTGTCATCGATTTGATGAGGTCCGTCCGTCTGTATTGGAGAGCATCCACGAGATCTTTTGCCCTCGACTCTCCTTTGCACTACCAAACGTTCCATGGAGTCCTCGTTACGGATGATATGTTCAAAGAACTTGAGGATTCATATTTGCACAGACAATGATAATCTCTATTTTTTGTTGTACACCAAAACAAATTATAAGCTACAGTGATAACATACAGTTAAATTCAAAATTGAATTTTCTTCCAGCAAACTATTGAACTAATTAAAATGGTCCCAGCTAGATCAACTGCTTAAACATGTAGATCAAGCTAAAATCAATCTTGTTTAAGGTTTCTTTAAAGATTATATTTATTCTCACTTTATTTCTATTTGCTTTGCACCTTACACGGGAATTTTGCTTTTATTCTTATTATTGTAACTTTGTACATTCCATTCTCTATGTAATAATATTCTACTGTTATAAAACTTCATGTAAATATCGCCATTTATTCTAATGTACACAGTTATAAGATATTGTGATAACTTAAGGGTTACCATGCCCCATAGTGTAAGTGTAACTGGGAAAATAAAATTTTCATAGTACTTAAATGTATGTATGGTTTCCAATACAATTACCTATTTGATTTGATTTATTTGTTGACTGGAAATTAATATCTATTCAGTAGTATAGTTAGAAAGTCTAGAATATTGTTTAACATTGAGTTTTCATGGGAATTTGATTAATTTAAGATCGCCATTTTTCATTTAAAACCTCAGAAACATTAGGGATAAAAATGTCCCTCAACAGAACGTGCAACGCTGTTAAATTGTCCAAAAATATGTTCTGCGTCACATGAATGTGTTGTGAAATGGTGTAGAACCAGTTGTGGGACACTGGGCAACGTTGTAGCGTTGTGTTTCATGTTGCGACATTTTGTTCCCTAAATATCGCCGCACATAGGCCACATGCCACAGCCAAAACGCCACCACTAGAAGCAAGAAGCGGCCACAAGCCACTTATGGCCGTTTGCTACTATTTTTTTTTACTCATATGCGCAGTACATAATGAACTCTGAGGATGAAGTCAAATGAGCGAGAGGCGTGTGACGGCGTTTAGTGGACAGTTCGGGCCACAAGAAGCAACCAGCGGCTATTTGTAGCGTGTGGCGGCCACTGGCGTCAACCGTGTGACCAGCGGTAGCGAATCCATATAAGTATATATGAAACCTACAGGAAATATGCCAGTGGTGGCGTTTTGTGGTTGTAGCCGGTGATCGTGTGCGGTGACCCTAATGTATTCGAGGTTTTATTTTTATAAGTGTTCAATTTTCACTTGTTTCACACTTGTATTGCTCCTGAACTGATTTGTTTGTTTGTTTTGAAACTACTTATAGCACCATTTTAGCGGATCAGTTTTTAATTCGATTATGCCATATAGAGTTGTAGGTCTGAGCGAGTTCACACTCACTGTTGAGTTGAGAGCCAATAGTTTTCTTTATCCAGTTAAATATACTAATCTATCCTGTATTCTGTTGTGCCAGTGTACTGATTCATATAATTTGAGGTTGTACAACATGTAACCTACTAAACACACATCTTGAAAGAAATATATTTAAAAATGACTACTGAATAATTGATTTCAGCTATTTTTAAATGAGTACTTCTTAATTTTAAATTAAATATATTTATAAATATTATTTTAGGATTAAAAAATATTTATTTTGCTAAATTCCTGATAAATCTTGATTACATCACTGGTGAGTTTGTGTGTGCGTAAATACTAATACCGATGCACTACTAATATATTGTGTCAATTACCCTATTATTTGCCCAAAATAAGAAAAAAAAAATCTGTAAAACATTATCGAAGCGGCATTTAAGTAAAGTTTCTGTGCTTAAATTGTGTTTGTAACTCAATTTTTTAATTGGAGTATGCAAGGGTGAGCACTATTCTAGTTAGATGTCGTATATATAAAACAATAGCTTTTACCCGCAGCTTTGCCCTCATACATAAAATATAGGCATGTCACTCAAGAATAAAATAATAATATAGGTGAATTTAGGATCAGTACTTTCAGAGATTATCTCATAAAAATAACAAAACAAACTTTACCTCTTTATAAAATTAGTGTAGATTTATGCCTTATCCGAATAAAAATATGATCCACTAAAACGTTCTTGCAAACAGTTTCAGTAATTAATGAGCTCTTAGATGAAATAATTCCATAACACCCATACAATAATGGCTCATCGCAAACTATTTACTAATTCCAGAACTGTTAGATGTTACAGATATATTGAAAAAATTGTGTGTAATTAGTGCAGTGTGACTAATCACTGATGTAAAAACCTTTACCTTATTACTAAATAGTAATAGTAAATGAAATTAAAAAAATAAAGGTTCAGGGAACTGCTTCTTTGGTTTATTAGTCACTCGAGTAGCTGCTGAGTTTGCTGTTCTGGATTCAATTCCTAGTTTAAGCAAACTAACATTTTCACAGGGCTGCAGCATTATTTAAAAGGGCATTGCAGCTCTAGAACTTAAAGGACAACTGGAAGAATATGGGTTAGTTTTAGTCAGTATAAGTCTTGTACTCTCTCTCTGTCTCGTTCTAGCCTGAGTGGAATAAGTTAGATATTTGATGAAAATTTTCTGTGTCCGGGTAATGCAAAAGAAAATTTCAGACTGTTAGTGACTAAAACGGACTCTTTTTCTTCATTTGCCCTTTGCGATCTAGGACTGCAGTGACTCTTTCAAGTACTTCCGCAACTGATAAATACACTATGTTCACTATTTGAAGGTTTGTTAACAAATTGAAAGTCACCCTGTAACTACATCACTATCTAGTAATAAGTATCTTTGTAAATCTATTAAATCTCGGGACAAGGAACGTTTACTGTCCCCGCACATGGGCCTCAAAAAAACGCAGCCACAAAAAAAAAGCTAGAAGTGACAACAATAAAAAGCTAGAAGCGGCTGCAAAAAACAACTGAAGCACGCGACACCTCTTGTGTCCGGTGAAGCCGCTTCAAGCGTTTTTTTTTTTTAGTGGCGGCACCGCCGCACACGAGCCACAAAAAAGGCTGCCTCAAAATGAAGCTTGAAGCGGCTTCTTTTTGAAGCCCGTGTGCGGGGGGACAGTTACTGTAAAAAGACACACTTTTTTCAAGATGTAAACCTAATTACCGTGTTAAATAAGTTAATCTTAACATCGAAAATAGTTACAAATAGATAACAATATACAACTTGTAAATATTACCAATTTTAGTTCTATTATATTTATTTATTTTTATAACCATTACATTGCAACTGGGTTTTTACTAGACGTATAATTTGTACAACAAGATGTATCAGCGTATTAAACGATTATTTTTTAGTTATACGTTATAAGAAATACATACAAAATATTCATAAGTTCAAAATATAACGGGTTGTTTTTCATCATATTTATATGTACCTATAGTCAATCATGTTGTCAATCAGTAAAATTAATATAAGAACTATTATATATGTATTGTATGACATATTTACAGTTGTACGGAGTCATTCTAATGCTAACATTTGTAAATGTTTTCCTTGGATTAATATACCTAACCATAATTCTCGCTAGATGAAGCTCAACCATCAAGATCAACTAATTTTTTTTTGTATACGAGGTGTAAGAGACAGCCCTCCACAAGCTTTAAGGGCTGCCTCAGTAGACGAAACTAAACAACCTTCCACAAGGCTTTTTTTCAGAAAACAAAAAAGAAAATCAGCCTCACTATACAAACTGTTCAATCAAGTTTTTAATTTCGAATGGGGAGGCTGATTTTTTTTTTCGTTTTAGCCAGCCCTTAAAGTTTGTGGAGGGCTATCCCTGTATTATATTTTAGGTCAAAGAATAACCATAATTCTCGCTAGATGGGGCTGAACCAAAATTTTAATTATATTTAATTTTTAGTAAAACATTTTTAAGTCAAGGAAATGGTATTGAAAATTGGACAATCCACTTTATTGAATTTATTCAAATTAAATGAATAAAGTGAGAAAAGAGTACATTAGAGGCAGTTAGAAAGTGGTGCCAGTGACTTAAAAGTTGAAGGGAAATCAATTGTCTTGGTATAGTCATGTGAAGATGAGGGATAAAACGCACGTTACTAAAAGAATTATGAGTATACATGTAGATAGAGAGGCCAAAGAAAAGATGCATGGAATGTGTGAGGAGTGATATGAAAGAAAAGGAAGTTAGTGATAGCATGACGGGTGATAGAACCGAAATGAAGAAAAAAAAAAACGTTTTGCACTGACCCCAAGTAATAAGTGACAATGGCAGGCAGATGATGATGATGAACTTATTCCTAAACTAACATCCATCTGGCGAGAAGATGGTGACTTTGAATTCCGTAATTTTCACCTCTATTTCGTTAATTTCTTGTAACTGTCAAATAAAAGTATAAGGATGCACATACTGAAATGTGACGTAATCGTTATTAAGTTGCGTGTCCTTAAAAGAGAAATCAAGATATTCCCACCAGGCCCCTATTCTTTCTCGAACTAATTTTTGGAATGCTAATTGCTGCTTCATTTAATAAACAATCTAAGGGTCAATGTTCAAATTGGCCACTTTTCAATAGAGTCTTTCAAAATTTTAATTTGATATATTTTTTCTTAACCTTGTAAAAAAATAGATATATCGAATTGAAACTTTGAGAGTCTTTACTGAAAAGATGTTAATTTGCACATTGGCCCCTATACATAGGATCCATCACGATTTTGTGGTTATTTATTATTTACTGTGTTATTTTTTGTATATATAATATTCTATGTGTTGTTCAGTAAAAAATATTGTCAAAAACAAGCACAAGCAAATACAAATACCCAACTCTTACGTCATAATCGCTTGTATTATTCATAATGTAATTCACTGCTTCTTGCAATTATACTAATTCTAATCCTTGCATTCTTCTGATATTTTTTTAAATTAAAATGTTACACAAAGCACGAATTGTTTACTCATTTTGGTAATGTCGATAATTTGTCCAAATAATTTGTAACTTACATCAAAGAAAACTGTAAATAAAGATATTTTTTTTCTATAAAATATTTTGAAGTTTTATTTTTGTAATCGCTAAGTTTTTATTTTTTTTATTTTAAAATTTTACTATCCATTTTTTTTTTTAAATTTATAAAAGCTAGTACTTGACTGCGATCCCACCTGATGGTAAGTAGTGATGCAATCGTCGATGACGAGGCGCACTAATTAAAATTCTAGCCTTGAATATGCCCAGATTACCTACTAATGAAAACCAATTGTTCAATATAAAATTATGTTTGCAGAATTATACATAATTATGTAAGTGAATAAAGAGTGCGTAAGTCAAGTATTTTATATGAGAGCAAAATAACAGTAATAAAGATTGCAACATCTATTTTGAAAGAAATATTGGTAACCTTTCTGATTTGTTGAGACGAAGACTTTTCTTAACCACATTGCATTATTTTTTAAACTGTTAATATTTACACCACTAACTCGACACCGCGACAGGAGATGCCCCGGGCGTCGAGGGTCGTAGGGCGATCCCCGACCACCGTGGGCGTGGACTTGCGGAAAACGAGTAGAGTGGTGAGCTCGTGTGGACCAGCACAATTCGTCGACGTCACGAGGTTTCCCACATGTGCCTTAAAAAAAAAAAAGTAAAACCGTAGGAACCCTGCAGGACCGATGCTAGCTAGAACCTCAGCGAATTTCTGAAAAAGGAAACCCATGATCCTAAGACGCAAAGGCCGTGAGACACACATTATTAGTTGTCTCTATTTTTTAATATAAAAATCTATTAGTGTCTACATGTTGTTACTACATGGTGTCTAACAACGAGTGTGTATGTCAAATAAATAGTTTTTCTTTCTTTCTTTATCTGAATGACGTTGGTGTGGTTTTAGTCAGTAAAAGTCTGACAAGCACTTCTGCTCCTCTTTAGAGCGTCAAATAATATTCTGATACACTCTCGTTTCCCCACTGTCAAAACTGCCGGAATATTAGAGTTTCGTTAACTACATATATGTGACACAAAATATAGTAATTTCTTAAGTACAACAAAAATATTGATAAATACCTACTAATAAAAAATCAATGTTTATAACTACTATCGTAAAAACTATTTCTAAATGTGGATTGGTTCGTTGGCTTAAGGGCTGCAATAATTACTGTTGAGAAAGAAGAATTCTGGATTCGATCTCCAGCAGGCCTAGCTAATTTACCACTATTTTGTTTCGAATCTCTTTCTACTATCGGTAACGCTTCGGTGCGTAAGAGATTTTAGAAAACGACAAATTCGTAGCCACTAGCCACGTTGACGCGCCTGAGTCGATTGTTTGTTCTAGAAAAAATGTACTTTTACTGCCATCTTCACCATAAAACTACAGGATGAAGCGATGAACATTGAAGAGACAATTACATTTCATTCTATTATTCTGAACGGTGTGAACTCGGCAACAAATTTTCTACTCGTTTGTTCTGACCACGTTTCGTCACGTGGTCAGTAGAAGTCAAGGCGTTGACATGCGGTCATTCCTATACATTTGATTAGTTTTTTACTGGCGTTAACGATTGTAGACTATGAACTTGGCTAAGCCTGTAGGTTGGACAAAATTTAGAGATGAAAATTTTGCTCAACGGTTCATTTTTGCCTCTTATAACGCAAGACTAGACGACAGACGTTATGACGTCATGGTAAGGATAACCCAGAAGAATGCTTTTACTGATTTCTTTTATTTAATTGAAGTGGATATTAAAGAATATTTCCAACAAAGTTGGTATGGTAAGGTACTGTAGCGACATCTATGCCACTAAACTACAAATAAACTACAACTACTAAACTACAAATTCTTGCATTGTGGTATTAAAGTTTTCCGCGTGATTAGAACATATATGTACAACAGTCCAAAATCAACTATCGGGTCCGATCCAGACCAAACACCAATCTAGTCGGAGGATCCTTCCCTTTTCGGAGGTTTGCGGAACTTTATACTGACACTGTTCTGCATTCCTGCTAAGCTTTACAAGCAGTAGGTATATCACTATTTCTTTCTGACATCGGTTTCTGGTTCGTAAGTAGCAAAAAGGTGGACTATTATATTTTGAACGAAAGTTTCAAACCTTTCTAGATTATCTAAAACTAACTTTTGCCCGCGTATGTATGTCACTCAGGAATTAAGTAGCTTTCTATTGGTAAAAGAAATTTAGTAATCGGACCAGTAATTTTCGAGATCACCTCCTACAAACAAAAAAAAAACATGAAAACAAATGGTGTGGTGGTATGGTGTTCTGACATGTCCGCTCTGTGGGCGGAGTTTTTCAGCCAAGGTTGGATAAGCAAGCCACATGAGGGCACATGACAGAGCAGCAGATCTGAGCTCACAACCACTATGACGAGCCAAGGAATGAAGTCGCTGAGGCTGAAATCGGTTAGATGGTATCATCATCATCATCATGGTACCTAACTTCTCCTGTACGGTCTGACCAATTTGGGTGATGTTTTACGTTTTTAGGGTTCCGTAGCCAAATGCCAAAAATCGGAACCCTTATAGATTCGTCATGTCTGTCTGTCTGTCCGTCCGTATGTCACAGCCACTTTTTTCCGAAACTATAAGAGCTATACTGTTGAAACTTAGTAAGTAGATGTATTCTGAGAACCGCTTTAAGATTTTCACACAAAAATAAAAAAAAAGTAATAAATTTTGGGGGGTCCTCACACTTAGAACTAAAACTCAAAAAAAATTTTCACACCCATACGTGTGGATAGGTCTTTACAAATGATATTGAGGTTTCTATTATCATTTTTTTCTAAATTGAGAAAGAGAGACACTTCCAAATTGGTAAAATGTGTCCCCCCCCCTGTAACTTCTAAAATAAGAGAATGATAAAACTGTAAAAAATGTATAATGTACATTACCATGTAAACTACCAACAAAAATTGGTTTGAACGAGATCTAGTTCGTAGTTTTTTTTTAATACGTCATAAATCTAAAAAATACACTATTATTAAAACATCTATCAAAGTTACAACGAACTACAAGAACTTTTATATTATGTTACTTGCTGCTATGGAATGTTTTTCTTTTGTTTTGGTTGGCGGCCGGCCGTATGTTCCTCTAAATCGAATGTTTACATACGTACATAAGTATGAGCCGCTACAAGTGTATTTGAGTGGGTTAAAATACAACTGAACCCGGTAGGTAGCGGTACCAAATGGCAGTTTTCGAGGAAGATGACTGTCGGGTCGGGAATGCTAGTGTAAAATAATAGTATAATTTTGTATTAATAGTAAATAAATGTTTGTAGAGTCTCTTAAAGTTGGTTATCCGTTTATGAAACAATTTTCTCAAAGTAGATGTGCCCAAAACCATTTTTCTTTGAAAAAGCTATTAAAACGTCCTCAAAAACCGCTTCAGACTATTAAAATAAAGCATTAAAAAGCTGGGCAAGTGCGAGTCGGATTCAAGCACTGAGGGTTCCGTGCAAACTACAATTTCCGAATGAAATCTCGTAGATTTTTTTTTTTTGTGACTTAGGTAACAAGAAATTTACTGTTTTCAGATTTTTCCTACATTTGTAGTTTATGACCTTGCTTTGTACCAAATTTCAGGATTCTGGGTCAACGGGAAGTACCCTATGGATTTCGATCTTTGAGAGTATCAAAATATACGTTTTTTGCGATATAAACGGCTGTATCTTTTTTAGTCGTTGATGTATTTCTTTTTCTAGCGACACAGCATATTCCGCTTTTAGTTTAAACTAAATATATATTTATATTATAGAGAAGTAAAGTTCTTTTTATATATTTTTGTTTGTAGGAGATAATCTCTGAAAATACTGGTCCGATTGCTGTAATTATTTCACCGATAGTAAGCTGCTTTATTCCTGAGTGACATAGGCTATATTTAATGAAGGTACGCGGGTGAAGCCGCGGGCGAAAGCTAGTTTTATATAAAGCCGTACTAACACTACAGAAACGTGAAGAAAAAACCTAAAAGTGAAACTGCAGAAAAAAAACTAGTCTACCATGAAGAAAGAGAAGCATTACCTATTTACCGAAATCCAGTCAGACAAAGACGTAGAATAATCGTTACATCTGATCTAATCTAATCCCAGGTGCAATCTAAAATCCAATCAGCCTGGTTCCAGTCCAATATGTCGCTGCTGGATTTAACGTAATTCTTCTACAGAGGCTACTTTGTCTTGCAATGAATCGATATTTGTCGTTCATTTTGTTGTAGGTTACTGTCGTGATGGCTGGTTGAAGCACCCGCCTCTCATACATGAGGCTGCGGGCTCGAAACTGGGCAAGTAGGTATCAATGTGGTTAGCGGATGTCTCTTGTCTTTGAATTATTGATTCTAAGATTTTTTTTTCATAATGTTTCCCTTCACCGTTTTCTGAGCAATACACTACATATGATAGTAATGCACACTTCGACGATATTTACTTCAAAAAATGAAGTAAACGAGAGCCTTAACCAAAGCATACTTAACTCTTTGAATGTCGTAATTAGAAACACAATAGAAAGACAATTACCTTATGTCGGACAGTGTAACTTAAGACATTCGAAACTCTAAGCTTAAAGTTACCGCATACACATCTGGGGCCCAAGTCTGCTATTTTTATAAATTCGTCATTCCGACACAATCCCATTGTCATTTTGCTAAAAGTTCATAATCTGCTAATTCATAATGATCGATCACTGATTGGTCAATGGTCTCGTACTCGTAATAGAGTTTTGTTAGATTGACAATATTGGGCCTATTAAAAGCAATGACTGCACAATGTAGGTCACTGATCAAAGGAACTGTCAAAATTTTTGCAGATTACCATATATATTCGACATTCACTTGTCAATATGAACGAGATTACCATTCGATCCCACTTCTTTCATTAGAGTGAGTTGAGTGTGAGAGTGTGAGTTGAACATTGGAAACTCACAATGACGCCATTATATTATTAGTGTCAGTATGGTCTATCCAAGGCCATGTTACTATACCGTCACGTTACTGATCAGTCACTGACTGTATGAGAATGACTGACACACGGCGATCGTGATGTGAATGACGTGTGGCCCGTTATCCCACAAATTCTACAAAACTATTACTACTTTTTGACGACTGGTCCTGTAGCGACATGGACGTGACTATGTCTGACCTTTCAAAACGATTGACTACTTTGACTTTCAAATGCAGATTGGAGTTACTGTACCTCTAGCCAAGTTGATAATCTGCAATCGTTAACGCTAGTAGAAAATTCGATTAATGTATGGAAACTACGTTATCTCAACGCTCAGTCACGTGGACGCAAGCGAAACGGTTGTAACTTGGCTAGGAAGGCTAGTTCTGTATCGTGAACTTTGAAGATCATCTCCTGTAATGTTGGTCCCCTTTGTAAGATATTCTTGTAATTATATTACTACATTAATAGAAATAGAAAGGGCCCAAAAAGCTGTTATTAAAGTAATGCTAAAAAAGCCTTTCAGATTTCCAACCGACCTGCTTTATAATGTATTCCCTGTTCTCCGAGTGCGCCAATTATTCATCCTAAGTGCAACACTACGAACACACAAAGCTGTAAAAAATCGTCCTGATTATCAAAATCTTATATCAAAACGCGTTCTCTACGTTCCACTTCCAAACGCAAAAAGTATTTTGGCTAGACGGTGTCCTTCTTACTCTCACACTCATGTCTATAACCAAATCATTAAATCCCATGACATCAAAGGTTTAAGCGACCGATTATGTAAGAAAATGTTGAAAAAAATGCTCGTCTCCCTCTCGTACGATGAAACTGAGGATATCATCAACTAATAACAAAGATTTTGTGCTAAACAGTTACCAAAATCAATAATAATATGAGTATAACACGTGTAACGACCCACAAACATACACACACCTTCAACCGTACACCTCTAACACGCACACTCTTGTAATGATTATTTTGTAAATTATTTTGTCTCCTATTTTTTTCTTACTTTATTTTTAGATAGGTAATCCGAAAAGAAACCTGTATTTTAATTTAACGAAAACGCAACTCAGGTCCCCAAGATACAGGCACTGCCTAGTTTGGGGGCCATTGTAATAATGTTTAAGGAAATACCTGTAGCAATGATTAAATAAAGTTATTATTATTATTATTATTATTATATTGTACTAGCTTTTGCCCGCGGCTTCGCCCGCGTGACATTAGGTACTTAAGGAATCGGGATAAAAGGCTAATTTCATCCAAATCCGTTCAGCCTTTTGTGCGTGATTAAGTAACAAACATCCACACTTTCACATTTATAATATTAGTTAGGATAGTATAGGCATAGGTGAATCAACTATGTCATTACAAATCTAAGGATTTTAGATACCCTGATTTATCCGTTTAACATTCCCAGGAAGCCTTCTTTTGGCACCAAAAACTTTATGTTACAGAAAAAAGTTCAACAAATATAAAAAAAATAAACGCAACCTAATTGTCTTCTATGAATGAGTGGAGAATTATAAGCACACTGCAATTAGAACGCGCTAGAAAAATCAAATTAAAACCTCTAATGAACAAACATAGCGGGAGGCGGTTGCCGGTTAGTAGTACAGAGTAGTCGACAAAACAGATACTGCGGGAATAGATAGTATATCGGTGATTGTCGATATAAAACTTACACAAACTAAGCGTGCTCTATCTTCAACAATTAAAAAACAATTAAGAAAAAATATGAATGAAAAATTGACAGCGGACCCAGTGATCTCAGTGTGAATGTGGCACTGCCGAAGAAAACACTTACTGAGCTCAACGCATACAATAAAGTATTTATGCAATTTACTATCGTTAATGGCTCAATCGAAGATGTAAGGTTCCTCGTAGAAATATAAGAAGAGTAATTTACAAGTTAAAAGGAAGGTTCCAGGAATTTTTGACTGTGATCATCGCTTACCATCAGGTGAGATAGTGGTCAAACGCAAACCTATCATTAATAAAAAAAAAAAAAAAAAAGTGAACAATCGGAAGCTAGTCGGTGAAGATTTTTTTAACATCCTCATACTAGAGTATTGCCTAGAGGTAATTTGGTAACATGATAGCTCTAATACTAAAAAAAAATATATAATTTAATAATAACTCTTGATTTGCCTTAGTGACTTGTTTCTCAACAAACGGTGTAGTTCTTTGCTGAATAAAATGCAAGTTCAGCATTAATGTAACATTCTATTGGTAAAACTTTTATAATTGGATCAGTACCTGTTAGGGACCTATCTAAGGAATGAACTTAAAAACAGTAGATTAATATTATTCATTGACTGAAGAAGAGTCCAGCCCTCTTATTCTCTCGTTCTCGTTCTCGTCGTTTCTCTCGTTAAAAATTAAAATAATTATAATTCTCGAATAGGTAGTCATGTTTGATGTTGGTAAGCATTTAAAAAGGTCGGTAGCAAAGTGAAGTGCACTCCAAACCTCTTGCCGCCGCACGCTATTTTGTATCGCCTTCCGATGTCTCTTGACAGCAGCCGAAGATAGCAGAATGGCCAAAGGCACCCGAGCAGTATACTTACTTACAAATATTAGTTGTTAACATTATAATATTAATTTTAATAATAGTGTATTTTTTTTAACAATATTACATAAGAATCTGAAATATTAACTAAGGATTTATATAAAACTAACTTTGTACATATATACAAGTAAAAAAGTCTGAAAAACGGGGAAAACTCAGAGGGCATCAAAAAATTCGTCCACATCGATGTCAATGGGAAAAGTGCCCAGAACGCTGGCAGCATTGCCACGCTGGATGGCAATGCTGATTCGTTGATACCTCATTGGAAGTTATATGTTTGAGCCGTTTGGGGTTGAAACTCTAGGGCCATGGGGTCCGAGCGCTCATCGAGTTGTCCGGGATATCAGCAAACAGTTGGTCGACTCTTCGCGTGACCAGAGGGCTGGACTCTTCTTCAGTCAATGAATAATATTAATTAAACAAAATATGTTTTTTTTATATAATATTACTTTATTAAGATAGCTTTAACGATTTTAACAACATCAACTCGTATAAAAAACCAAACAAGGCAAGCCAGCCAACATTAAAAAAAAGTCTTCATCTATAAATCTCTCTGTTCCAGCCTACTCTGTGCAACGTTATTCAGAGTGTTCCCGTCGCATAGTTAGTCTCTGCAGCTTCCGCCAGGGGCGCCCGCTGCCGCGCGCCACAAAGCTTCCGAAGAATTTTATTCTGCTTCAACTCCGCGCCAATTATTTACTATGCCGCGATGCGCATTGATTCTCTTTGTTTGCTATGCTAATGAAGGCAGCAGGTGGTTTTGTTACTTGTAAAAACTAAAATATTTTTCTTCCTTAATACAAGTGAAAGCAATCAAACGCGTCAAAAAAGCGAGATTTATCAAACTGAAAAATTCGAACTAAATTTTTTTTTACACTTATAAAATGTCAGATACGTGTACACACGTGTGCTAGCACACGGTTCCAATGATCGTTTCCATCAATAATGATTATCATCATCAGCCTTTTTTTAATGTTCCCACTGCTGGGCCTCAGGCCATCTCTCTAGGAGAGGGAATGGGCCGTAATCCACCACGCAATAATGATACCTAGCAATAAAGTTTTGCTTTTGAGCTATTTTAATTTGTGAGAGGATAGAAAACCGTGATGATCATTACACAAAAAAAAATAATAGGCAAAATTACTTTAGTTAACTTTTAGGAGTATCTATTGAGTAGAAGAATATAACAGAAGTACTTTTAACGTGTGTGCTGTAGATGTGATTTAATTGTATAATTTTAAAATTGAATTCTTAATACATAAAATTTATTATAATCACAGGATATGTTGTGTATCCAAAGATGCTATTACTCGTATGAATATAGTATGATTTATGAACGTTAAACCTAATTTTTTCTTACCAATAAAAAATACAAGTGCCGTATTTTGTAGCCATATATTATTTCTATTAGATATGAGAAACAATAATGATATTACTGACAAAATCAAATAAATAAATAACTCTAGGTATAATAAAATTTTGAACATCGACGAGAGAGAGACAGAGTGCCAAACTATTGTAGTTTGTAATAGAAACCGACAAGACAGAGTCTAAGTCTCTCTGAGTGCCAAACTATTGTAGTTTGTAAGAGAAACCGACAAGAGAAAGTCTAAGTCTCTCTGAGTGCCAAACTATTGTAGTTTGTAAGAGAAATTTAAAAAACAGTACTAGCCTAGTTTTTCATAATCAATAAATTATTATGAATTACTATTTAACTAGCTTCTGCCAGCGGCATCGTCCGCATGAAATAAGGGTTTCTCCATACAAACTTTGAACTTCTATTTCATCCTTTTAACGGGTGAATTTTGGAAAATACATTATTTACAAAATCAGCATGTCATTGAGAACAACGTATTATAATCTACTAGCTTTTGCCCGCAGCTTCACCCGCGTACATAAAAGACCTTCACTCTTTCTCCCCCTTTTCTCACTTTTTTATAAAAAAATTTGCCTATGACCGTCTTCAGGGTCCCAACTATCTCTGTACCTAAAATTCATCAAATTCGGTTTTACCATTTAGGCGTGAAGACGTAACAAACAAACTCACTTTCGCTTTTATAATATTAGTAAGGATTACCTTTACGATGTTGTTAAAGTGCGAATGGCCTGCCAAGATTAAACACATTATCATACATTAAGGGTGGTCTCAGGAGGTATTGCCGACCGCCACGTCGATTCCGCCGCATGCGATCGCACTCCCACTCTATAACTCGTTCTAGTAAATGACAGCCCCTTTGCCAAGTTACAACTGTTTCGTTTCAATTCTCTCTCATCAATCGTCGACGTGTGCTACTGTGACCTGAAGGCGGTGTTGCTGAATAAACTAGACAGGCACCTCAACAACTGCATTCGGTTCATATTTAATCTTAGAAAATATGACCATATTTCTACTTATAGATCTGAGCTTAAATGGATGCCAATTCGCCAGAGAAGAAATGTGCGCGCACTGACTACACTTTTCTCTCTGCTCAACTCTCCCACGCCTCCATCCTATCTCATAATTCACTTTCAATTTTTTTGTTCTTCACACGCAAGGAATCTGCGTTCTTCAAACAATCTCCTTCTGCTCTGTCCTTCTCATACTTCCGATTTTGTTCATTCTTCCTTCTTTATACAGTCCATCCTTCTGTGGAATGCGCTTCCTCTCTATATCAGGACGGCCGAAAGTCGGTATGCATTTAAGCGGAAGTTGCGGAATCATTTTCTACACCAATAGCAGAATCGTCTTAAAACTTCTGTCCTTACTTTATATAAATATATATATGTATTATATAATTATATTATATTAAATATATATGTATGTGTATTTTATCTATAATTATGTATATTTTTACTCTTGTTTTAATACCAAAATTTTCTTTTTGTGCGCATACCATATTGACTCTTCACCACCCTAGGTTGACTGGTAGAGAATGCCTAAGGCCGCCTATGTACTTTTTGTTGCATGAAGATTAAATAAATAAATAAAAATAAATAGATCGCCTCGAGTCGATTACGCCTCCGATTTCTTTGTTCTGACTACGTGACTGAGAATCGAAACTAAAGTGTCGTTACTTGGCTAGAACTGTACCCCTAGCCAAGTTGCTAATCTGCAATCGTTAACGCTGGCAGAAAGCTTCAAATGTATGGGTCCGACGTCATCTCAACGCTCAGTCACGTGGACAGAACAAAAGAATTGGCGATGCGGCCAACTTAAAAATCAGCACGGCGACAGTACCATCCTTTTCTCGAAACAGTTCAGGCCATTTTTGACCTTCTTTAACTTCGCTGTGTAAAACACAGGCTTCTAGCCTGAATTTTCAGTGAGCAAGCATAGAGGCGTTCGGCGCAAGCGAAACGGTTGTAACTTGGCTAGAGGGGCAGCTGTTCTAAGTAATAAAAAAGTATAAAAGCATAGAAAAGTGCGATTTGGTACAGCATGATGTATCTCAACCCTTAATATCCAATTGAAATGAATGTAATTTAAACGGTAACTGAATTGATACTGGCTCCTATCAAATTCAATCTCCAAATAATTTAAAACGACAACAGAAATTAAATACAAATAACAGATCTACATACGCAAGCAATTGCTCGAGACGTAGATAAATATTCTGCACGGAACCCTCAACATTATAGTGCAAATCGTTCGGTTGTATACCGAAGAATCCCGTTTTTCCCGTGATTGAGGAGCCCCGGATCGGGGCGGGATTGAGCCGGGATTTACCGCGGGAATCAAGTCGGCAAGAAAATGTTTTCGTTCTGCATAGTGCAGTAAGTTCCCAGGTATTCTCAGGCTAAGGATTTACAATTGACAGAATTGAAATAGTTTATTATTATCCCCTTTGTGTGTCGGCTTTGTTATTTTATAAAACTGTTTCTTTGGAACAGCATTTCTTGAAACACTTTGTTGTTTAACTGTCCTTCAATGGAGCTTGGGTTTTAATAAATTTATCGAGCATTGTTTTCTTGAATGTTTTTAAATTATTGTTAGAACATAATATATGTTGTTCTGTGTTGTGTGTGTGTAGTGTTGTCGTGTGTTGTCTGTTTTTAAATTATTGTTAGAACATATGTTGTTCTGTGTTGTGTGTGTGTAGTGTTGTCGTGTGTTGTCTGTTTTTAAATTATTGTTAGAACATATGTTGTTCTGTGTTGTGTGTGTGTAGTGTTGTCTTTACTTTGGTGATTCGAATATGATCACATTCTACGTCTTAGTGGAATTTACTTCGAATTTACTCGGTGACTGGCTTGTTGGTCTAGTGGTTAGTGGCCCTGACTGCTATACCGAAGGTCGTGGAAAAAATTTGCTCAGTCTCGCTTATTATTTTTTGCCTCTCAAGCGTCGATATGTATATGGTGATGCGGCAAGTAATTACGTAAAGAAAATTATAGTACCATCTGTAGCCGAACTAGGTAAAGCCTATATTTTGACTCTCAGAGCAATAGTCATATTCAATATTTAACTGAATTTTAAAATAAAAAATAAATCAAGCATCACAAATAGGGAAGTCAAAATGCAATTTAAGTAGACAAGTAACTGCAGATGAATTAGTAACTACACACATTAAAACAAGTACAAGAAATAGAACTCTGTCATTCTCAATCGAAATCCCAAGACTAACATTCTAAGTGCTGCTCCTTCGCTTTTGATAACGATCGAATGAAAAGAGTAGCTACCTCCGTCCTCTGTTACTATGAACATCAATTTGCTTTTGGCAACCAGGTACTAGCGGCTTTGCAAAGCGAGCAAATATCGAAAATCCTCGGGGCTTACATAAAAGTACCTCACAGTATTGCAGTTGGAGCAATATTAGATGCTTATCTTACTATTAGAAACGGTAAATCCGAGCCTTTGTGGGTATGGAATGAGTTTTTTTATAACAGTTTAGGAATATCATGTGACCCTTTCACAGGTGATCGAAGTGGGTTCTATACTTTTCATATTTTACGGTTTACATCAATCAAGCATCTAGAAATTGCTAATGGAAAAAAACACTAGCAATCCGCTCCGGCTTTGGACTAGTATAAAAATCTTGCTTGTTAATCGCTCTTTGAAACTGTATCAAAATCTGTTGCGCGGTTTAGAAGGAGTAAGCGGATAAATAGCACAAAAAGAGTTTATGTTTTATCTATATTAATATTATAAAGAGTTATAGTTTGTTTTTATGTATTATTTTTTTGTTTGTAAGAGGTAATGAAAGTACAGGTCCAATTGCGAAATATTTTTCACCGATAGAAAGTTGCTTTATTCTTGAGTGGCATATTTTATGTACGCAGGCGAAGTCGTAGGTAAAATCTAGTACTATGTAAAGATGATGATAAGAATTTGGTAGCGCTCAAATATAAATGTCATTATTAGATATGCCAAATCAGAAACTCAAGCGGTGAGCTGTGAAGCAGTGAGCCTTCTGGCCGGTTCCTACCGCCGTGAGATCTGGAACCTACAGTTCTTGCACGCATAGAAAGAAAGAAAGAAAAAGTGTTTATTTGCGGCAAACATGGCGCATATGTACCTTCAAATAAAACAAACTACCAAATGCAGGTGAAGAAGGCGGTCGCACGCGTGAGGGAATGGACATCCTGACTCCAGCCACCGACGAACCCGAATCGTCAACGGCGCGTCATGTTCCATGCTCGCTTCAAAAATCACAACGCGCCGGCTTGGTCCGGGTTCTATTTTTTTTTAAGCTCCCACACACTAAATACAAGAGTTTAACGCCATCTAACGGGAAAATTACCAAACTTGAGTCCGCAGCTTTCATCTTAATCCCAGTATTTTTCCCCAAGAAACTGATTTCTGGAAAAGGGAGAAGGCGTTCGCTCGTCAGTGGGACTTAGATGGGCTTACTAATTAATTTACTTACTGGTTATCTGACCTCCACGATATAGACACTAAAATACAGTAAAGCATTGACCTTATGTGATTTATAAGCCACATCATAATACAAAGACTCTAGTGGTTTAGCTTAGCCTTCCTGCACAATTTAACATACAAAACCTCCAAGAACATGCTTCTGAAAACAAAGCTTATCTACATAAGTTTACACAACAAACCGAAAACTGCATACAAATGAAAGAATGAACTTTAGATAAACGTTGGCGTTCGCTATTTCAAGATGCACTAATATAGTGACATTTACATGGGCCTCACAGGAAAGTTAGCACCAGCGGGTTTCACACGTTACCACAGAACTACGGAGCAACTAGAGATGCCATTTCTCGTAATCATATTCTACGAGACATCGTAGAAGACACGCTCGAGCGGGTGTGAGGGAGACCGCACACCGCTCGGGCTCAAATACCAAAGAAAAAGAAAACCATCGATTCGAGGAGGAGAAGAAGACCCGCTCTGGGTTTATCTTCTCTTTCTTTTTTGCCCAGGCCATAATTCTTTGGAATGCTTTCCCTCTGAATGTTAAGATGGCGACTAGCCTGTATTCTTCGTGAATACGTTCGTAAGAAGTTGGTACAATCATCGCACCTTTGATTAGCTGGATTTGTTTTTTCACAATAACATTACTGGTTTATATGTATGTGTACCCACCATACCCAATTTTAGGATGAATTAATTTCGCCAAGACCAACCCAGTGCTTCCTACACGCGATAATTACTAACCTGTATAGGCTAAAGATGAGACTAATAATACACTCTAAAGTGTAATCTCTACGGAGAAGTACGGGCAAGAAACCATGGCCACACTTTTAAATCCTGTTTATATATTTCTTGTCACTTTTATTACGTGAGAATAAGGTAAATCAATTGAAATAAGCCCTTAAGAAGTTAAAATATGACCTGTCTCAACTGATGGCGCCTATTCAAGAATAAAACGCGTGTATCAGTACGCTTGCTGTAAGCTTCGGGATTGTTCTTACTATCCTGCCTGGAACGCATGGGGCAGCACACCCGTGTTAGTGGGTTTTAGTCAATTAACATATGACACTCTCCCTCAATCCCTTCACTAAGAGCGGGAAGATCTATGTGATGACTTCCCAACCCTATTGAATAGTACCTAGTGCTAGATAATCCATGTACCGCCATCAGCAAGACATTTGAGTGAGCATGACAAACTCTCAACTAGTAATAACGATAACGCCTGAAGCATTGGCCTCGAGGCATCTCGTTGTTCTGTGCACACTACCCACAATTAACAATGCAAATGTAGCAAGTGTGAAAGCTGCTCTGAATTTCATACAGAGAATACAATATGGTAATTAGGTTTGAACACGAGAAAAACGTCATGGTACGGGATAAGGCTCGTTAAGATCTTCAGGGCAAGATTCTTCGTGTATCTCATTTGCACGGAGTTTTGTCTTCGTTAGTATCTGCATTGGATTTAGTTGTTGTATTTATTTTTTTAGGGTTTAGGCAACATATTTTTTCTGAATATAATATACATTTGTTTTATATAGTAAATTGATGATTAATAGATTGGTACAGTCTGCAGTTGTATAATCCATCTTATGTAATCTCACAGCTGAACACTGTCTCATAGTTTGAGATGCAGGGCTAACAATATCTGTATATAAACTTCAGCAGCGTAGTTAGCATTTTGTTAACCAGTGTATACTAATGTATGTATGTTTCTTTGTGACAGTAAACTTATTATTATTATTAGAGATCGCCCTGTGCGATAAGGCCGCCCATTGTACACTTATTTTTGAATAATGTTTGTCCTGTATCTTTTTTTGATCATGCGGTGTACAATAAAGTATATAATAAATAAAGGTGTTTTTTTTTTCAGATAAAAAAGTGTAGCATATATTCAGTTTCTTCCAATAAATCTATCTGGTAGTGAAGAGATAATATGGCCAATTCATATAAAAAAAATATCATTTAGAAAATAAGGTTTTTATGTCTAAATATTTTAACTTACCTACATATGTTTTACATAATATGTACGATTATATTATATTTATATCCATAAAAGAAAGGAGTTTTGTATCAGTCACTCCAGAACCTGTCGTTCCCTCGACCATCTATTCTGCGATCAATGTCCCCTGAACAATAAATCTTCGATGAGTTGACTGCTCAAACAAAATGCGTGACAACACGCATTTTGTAAAAATCATGAAATAAACATTAAAAAAAAACTTACATACAGAAAAGTGACAAACCAATAAAACATACATAAAATAAATACAAAAGCCTACAATATGTTTTCAATAAAATTTACAATCAATTTTTTATTCGCTCACTATTTATTACAATTGCTGTTCGACCAAACCAAATGTGTTACGTTAGTTAAAAAAATGAAGTCGGATATACTGTGGATTTTTTATTTTTATATTTGTAATCTGCGGAGAACAGAAACTGTTAAGATTTTTAAAAATCTCGTTACACCACCTTCTGCTTTTTATACAAAATTTCAGCCCAGTGGTAACGTAACTTTTTTTTGTATTAGATATTTACAAGCTTCTGTTATAGTAATGCTAGCAAAAGAGGCCGACCGCATCAGGCAATGGCGTTCACAGCGATTTCCGGCCACCGTAGGCGCGCGCTTGCGGACGGCGAGCAATGGGTAGCTCGCTGTCCGACCGTTCAGTAACTGTCTGGACCGAGCCCAAGTCCTCGACGGCGCGTACTGTTCCCACGCGCCTCAAGGAGCTGTCAGCAACAGCAGGGGCCCAGCTGGGTCGAAGCCTTCTGGAGCCAGGGTTAACTCCAAAAAGTAGCTCAGCCCTGGTACGAAAGGCAACGAAGGGACAGGAGTGGGTTTTTAGTCAGTAAAAGTCTGCCACTATCCCCCGTTCCGCCCAAGAGCGGGGGTTGTCATTGATGATTTTCCCACCGTAAATAAAGTAGGTTTCTCCATACAAACTTTGGACTCCTGTTTCTTATACTTACGGGATGAATTTTGGAAAATCCTCCCTTAGTGCTCGGCTACATCATAAAAAGAAACCTTCAAGTGCATTATTATACAGCGTACCAATATCGCCATTTATTTGAGCACATTTACCAGTCGACAGCGATGCAGAGGAGTTATTCGACGCCATACTTTGGTTTTTACTATTTCTTAGTGTCCACAAAAAGCCGCTTCTCTAGCTCCTTTTTGTGGCGGCCTTTTTTTGTGGCAGCGTTTTTTATAATAATGATAATAGCATACGCCGCCGCATGCCATTCACGTATTTAATCCCTCTTTGTCAAAGTCCATTATGATACTACGTGCATGGGTTGAAAAATTTAGCAGCCTCTGGCCACAAACTCTCGCGCGCTTCAGTTTTTTTTTTTGTGTGGCCGTTTCTAGCTTTTGTGGCCCATGTGACACTTAGGGGTTTTTATTTTATTTATGTATTAGTGTTGTATTTCTACTTCCGTTTCTTTGTACTAAGTTATTTATTGATTTAAGGGGCCGGCGACGGATGAATTTCCATAAAAACGTAAACCACGCTCATTTTCAGTTGGAGCATATTTCCAACATATTATGATGATATTCGGTTATAGACAATATTTATCTAGGTTCCTGCGTCTTTCTTTATATAAAAAAAAAAAAATGTAAGCAAATTGTATTTCGCACTTTTTTAAAGCGTAAATGGCAAAACATGCCATTTGGCTTTTTCTGTATTAAAAATAAATATATTTCTAAATTCTCGACGTAGGAACCTAGATAAATATTGTCTATAATCGAATATCATCATAATATGTTGGAAATATGCTCCAACTGCAAATTAGCGTGGTATTACGTTTGTATAGAAATTCATCCGTCGCCGGCCCCTTATATTGTAATATTATTTAAGTAAGAACATTGCTATATTCTCTCATTTCTATTCCAGTCGTCTCCAAAACTTGTTTGCTGATCCCCGAGCATGGTCCATGTCGTGATAAGCTCAGCATGTGGTACTTCGATCCAGCTACAAAAGACTGTCAGAAGTTCGACTGGGGAGGCTGTCAAGGCAACGGCAATAGATTTGACAACGTTTCAACTTGCCTGGAAGCTTGTTTGAGCAAACAAGGAGTCAGTAAGTTTATTTTAAATTAGATAGATGCCTTTTGGGAGAGCTCAGTAGTAACGGCCTCGACTTACGAGTTTGTAGGTTGTAGGTTCAAACCAGGCGCATTAAAAAAACTATATTTTTTTTTATGTTTAGTAAAATTAAAATTTTATAACTTAATTTTCTTTTTTTCTTTCATTACTTTGTGTAATTGATTTCACTACTGCTCTAAAAACGTTAAAGGAAAACAACTTGAGGAAAGGGTATGTCTTAGAACCCAAAAATTCAAAGACATGTCAAAGTCAAAGTCAAAGCATTTATTTCAAATAGACCATTTGCAGGCACTTTTAAATAGTCAAATTTCGGTCAGTCCAAGAAAAGTGAAGCTAAATTGCACGTTCCAAAGCGTAGGTCTCTATGGAGAGTGCAAGAAACTCCATGGACACTCTTTTAAATCATATTATGTGTTACTTAAAATGCTTGGTTACATATTACTTGTTTCTTCTATCATGTGAGCACAATGTCGATAATTAAATAAAAATGTAAAATAATTAAAAGATAGAAAATGAATTAAGCCACTGGCAGCTAATAGATAACCAGTCACACCTGACGGCACCCGTTCACGAGCATGACGCGTGCATCAGCCCCACTCAGCTTAACCATTTTGAAGGAAACTAAATGACCCAATAACACGTGCCACCAACAGCCAGACATTTGAGTGAGCATGACAAACTCTCAACTGCTAAGCTCGTAATGTCAAAAAATAAATAAGTTGTAACCTAATAAAAATGCTCCATAATGCTTCACATTCACAAATTTGAAAAAAGTGCTTCTACATTATATAATGCTATTGTGTCTTTCAAATTACAAAAAAAATAATATTAATTTCCAAGTAATCAACTAATTAGTACGCCCTAGTGGTAGTGGAGCTGGACCAGCATTGAGCATGTGACATCCAGCAACCCGCACAGGACTTGTGTGATGGTTTACGGCCCATTCCTTCTCCTAGAGAGGAAGCCTAAGTCCCAGCAGTGGCCCAGTGCGGGTTGATGGATGTTACATATGTCTTAGAATTTTTCGTTAATCTTATACCCTATTCGCGTTAAGAATAGAAACTCTAACTTCTATTTCGTAGGCATAAGGATGGCATTAAAAGCAAAAAAGTGGTTACAATAAACACTATTTACTGCAGCCGCCATTTGTAATAAATGTCAAAATCGGTTGAACTGACAGTAATAAAAGGTTTTCATAAATTTCTATTGTCATTTTGAACATATTATAACAATTGTTTTTTGAAAAAAAAAAATCATAGTGTTAAATCTTATACGATGGTGCTTACGAAACCCTTCACACTTTGCCGTTTTTTTTTTTGTTTTGTTACATACAATGGCTCATTCGCCTCTACAATACTATAATATCTCTGTCATTATTTTAGAAAATCGCCCAAGATACTGCAGCTTGACTTTTGACTATGGATTCTGTTTTGGATCAACACAAAGATGGTACTATGACTCAAAGTGGAAGGTTTGCAAATCAACCATATATTCTGGCTGTGGTGGAAATAAGAATAACTTCTATAATAAAGAACAGGTAAGTTTAAAAGAAAAACTTGGGAAGACATTTTTCGAGAGAGAGAGAGTTGGACCAGGGTGGATTTTTCTTTTTGTTGGTGGGGTAAATCATCCATTGACAACCGCCACTCTTGCGCGGAGTGGGAGATAGTGTCAAACTCTTACTGACTAAAAAACCCATCCCGTTACTTCAAACCTTCATACTGGGGCTCGAACTCCTTTTCGGATAACCCTGGCCTCAGTAGGCTTCGACCCAGCTGGGCCCCTGCTATTGCTGACAACTCCTTGAGGCGCGCGGGAACATTGCGCGTCGTCGATGACTTAGGCTTGGTCCGGAAATTTACCAGATGGCTGGATAGCGAGCTAAACATTGCTCACGGACAGATCGCGCGTTGAGATCGAATAGTATGTCAGCCACGACACGAATTTCGCTATTTGGTCTTTCTGTGATTGCCACAACGCGTCGTGCGCGTTTTCATTAGAGCCATAACACGAATTTCGCCATGTAGATGTTTTACTGTGACCACAACGCGTTGTGAGCTATTTTTCCACTCACTGAGCATTTTCGATCTTTGAGCGTAACATATATATCTCATAATATTTAAATTAATTTATAACTTATTACAAATAAGGCATTTATTGTAAATCGTGTCAGTAGCTATGAGGTTGAGAGTCAGAGTCATAGGCGCCTCCCGTAACAGATTGGTTCGAGCGCGCGTACCGGTCCGGAACACATAAACCCACCTGCCCTAATACGTCCGCACTGTGTACCTTTCCTCTTAGTACTTTGAATATGTACGAGATGAATGCGAGATCTCTCCTGACCCTCAATTCGTGAAATCCAACCATACCCAAAATAAATAAAGTGGGGTACGTCAATGGATAAAATGGATAAATACCATACAAGCGCAAGTGCAAACATCTGACAAACTTGTTTTGTACTCTCTCCAGCATGAGCCTATAATATATAGATTCATGTGGGGCCCAAATGACTGCGTTAGATTCTAACTGACTTCTGACTAAAACATTATACAAAGCAATAACCGCTTTATGTTTGTGAAGTCACGCACCATACGGAGCATGAAACCTA
The DNA here is from genome assembly GCA_929112965.1 of Mythimna albipuncta. Lineage (NCBI taxonomy): Eukaryota > Metazoa > Arthropoda > Insecta > Lepidoptera > Noctuidae > Mythimna > Mythimna albipuncta. Next base: position 20,865,243 of record OV815969.1, read on the forward strand.
AATTTTAAATATATAACCAAATGTAAAGTTTACAATTAGGTAACTCAATTAATGCAAGTAGTAGAATAAAGGCTTTTTTTTATTTTATTTATTTAAGTTTAGCCAAAATATGTTCAACAGTGGATGTCTTTCAGCTGACATGATGATGATGATTTAAGTTTAAAAGATTATCGACATAGCCCCAAGAATCGCCAATTCAATACATTGGCAGCGACAATATTTTTAGTATTATTTCCAAAAAATGGTACGGGGCGTTTTAGACCTCGTGTGAAAACTACCTGTACCTATTAAGGGACTTAATAGAATTGTGTTGTTACTATGTCGAGAAATATTTAGTTTACGAGTATTAAAACAAAGTTTTGCAACCAATAAGAAATACTGTAGAAAGGCGGAAATGACGCTTTAGGTATTTTCTATCAGTCGACCAAAGCGTGGTGCAGACCCGTAGGAGCCCAGCAGGGTCGAAGCCTACTAGGGCCATGGGTGATGCGAAAAACACCCCTGGGCCCTGGACCAAAGGTAAAGAAGGAACAAAAGTGGGTTTTAGTCAGTAAATGTCATACACGCCCTCCCACTCGACCCAAGGCCGGAGATGTCAGTACATGATTTCGCACATATAAAAAGAGTGTAGAAAAATAACATGATGGATGCAACTTAATGGTAAACAATAGAAAAGAAATACTGAAATTAAAAGAGAATACTACAATTAACATTATGAGAAACGAATTCCACAAATCAACACATTGATGATACACCAACTTTCTGCAAATGTGTCCATGTGCCTAATCATGCATAATTTTGCAGTGCGACCAAATTTGCCGCTTCGGCAATGTTCCGATGGGTGGTGGAAGTCGTGATGCCGACAATAAAAAGAAGGTGCTGATAATCAACCCTGAAACCAATGCGATTCCGCAAGCTGTCTAAGGAAGATAATGTCTCTTTCCCATATTCTAAGCACTTTTAGTAAGGAACTTTCTTTACTCCTCTTGACTCAGTTACTTTTACAACGCTAAAAAACTTTGACAGAAAATCAATATATACCGTGTTTCTGCCATCGTAACATCATCCCTCCTCCCAGTGGAAGAATGTTTCGTCAACGTTATTAGCAATCTTTACTTTTTTATTTTTAACTATATAAAATCGTTATCCTAATCAATTATGACATTTCCAATTATAAAGTAATTAAGTCACTTTTTCATTAAAAAAACATGTTAAACATAAAACTAGAAATAGTTCTGATAGGCAGGCGAATGAAGCGAATTAATTATTTTTTAGTAAAACTGTCATAGGTGTTAATTTTACACACTTTCAGGTATAAAAATATAGACCTTAAAAAAAACTCCCACGAAAAATTCTACCACTTTTTCGATGTCTAAGAAACGGTTTTTAAACTATAATTATCAAGTTGATTGCGGTAGGTTGAATTGAGTGGAAAAAATGCCAATGAATATAAGTATTTATTATATTTTTTGTTTATTTATGTAAATATAGATACATTAACTACATTTTTATATTTTTCAAAATACAAAAACCAACTGCATCGGGAAAGGTTCAGACAACCGGTGTAGGGTTCCAGAGAAAGAAACGCAACTATACGAACCATCTCCAAAAATAATACTCTCTGATATAAGCCTTTCATCCAGCCGCCTAACGAGAGAACCTCCTGAGGTGCTAATCTGTAAGTCGTGGCTTTTAAGCCAATGCCTGACACTATTATTAGTGCAAACAATCACCGATTCCAGGAGGGATATAAAGACACAAATAAAATAATATAGAGGGATATAAGGACAAAAAGAAACCAGGAGTAAAAAAGTTTAAATTATATTTTATTTGGTATAAAATCACAAATTAACGAAGTCAATCACCATTAACAGTACAAAATTTTCCTAATATAAAGTTATTTTTTAAAGTACATGCTGAAAAACCCAGTCCGTAAACAATTTTTTTTACAACTAAGGGTCTGTGCACGCCACGTTTTTTAAACGCATCGTTGACGCGCATTTGTAGCAATACACAGAGAGGTATGCACACGAGTCAGACGCAGCCTGTAAACCTTTAATAGGATAAAAGCGCGCCATCTATACACGTTTGTAAAACGCGCATCTACGGTGCGTTTGATAAACGTGGTTTGCACAGGCCCTTACATCAAGCGTAAAAAAAACTGTGTCATCATAACCTTATAACTAACGCTTTGTTCTTCTGGCTCAGTCCCAGTTTATCGAGCGAAAATAATCCCCAGATTAATTTGAAGAACCAGATAATGAAAAAAAAACGTTTTCAAAACCGCATTTTTTATTTCGTCTTTTTCTCTTAACCATTTCATAATATAGGACTGCATAAAAAATAACTAGTCCGTTATATTTGAATTAAAAAAGGCACTTAGCTAAGCATGCAGTGTCACCCAAAATGAACTATGATTTCAAAATCATTTGGGAATTAATTTGCAAGATATGATTTGGTCAATAATAAATGTTTGGTTTGGTCAAATCTTGCAATATTGATCAACATTGCAAGTCAATAAACTTGTCGAGCGCATCAGTCAACCATCTGTATTTAAGAAGTTGACAGCTACTCATTTTTGTACTATTTCCATTCCTGCGGTGCAAGGCATTTAAAACCCCGTTTGAAAACCATCATTATGGCGACTTATTAGACCCCGTATCGTTTTAAAGAAAACATAACATTTTATTTTTTCAGTGCGGTACGAGGTCAAAGTGACCCCGTATTAAAATAGATACACAATTGCGTTCTGTTTTAATAAGGCATCTTAGTAATATATATATTCAACGTTTTCCTGAAATAAACCAAATTTATGTTACGCACTGAACGTGTTAACTCTTGCTTGACAATTTTTCACATTTGATTAAAGCTGCACGCCCTCGTCCGATAATCGGTGACCGATTTTTTGTAGGAGAAAAATAGAACACACTGATAGCAATAGTGCAACGCACACGTCTTACGAAAAGTTGGTCAGAAATACAGAACAATATTACATTACAGATACACAAAATCGGCCCTATTATCTATCCTACAAAAAGTCTGACGTTGGCGGGCAGCCTAAAACCCTGCGATAAAATTTTTGTTCCGCTAAACGTGCCTAGGTAATATTTAAAAGACAATACTTAAAGTATAATTAAAATATATTATTTTACTAAATCTTCTATCCTTAGTTATCACATCACATTCCGAATGAGTTCAGAAAAACTCTTAAACACCATTTCCGATCTGAAACCAAATAATTGCTAATGTTAGAAATAAGCATTAAATTAAAATTTTATCGATCCCTGCCATCATAAATTATATATACATATTTAGATGATAGCTGGCTATATATTATGTAAAGTTACTTTTTTTTGGAGAAATAAATGTTATAGCATGTAATTAGTAATTAAATTGTAGGCATTTTAGGCCTCCTGTCCACGAAAGTGTAGCTGCAGAGAGACTTATTCCTCATTATACGTTGGTGTATGCCTGCGTTAAGCTTACATACCCCCCTGAACCGCTGGGTTCCTTTTCAGACAACCTATGGCCAAAAAATAGATAGGTACAGAAGTCAATCTACATACAACGCGCTCGAGCAACGCACACATAGACACTGCTCACGGACACGATGTCTCGGTCGCGTAACGGATCACTCGTCGCATAATGTAACGTACACCAGGCGCATAATGACAAACACATGTCTATGAATAGCTACACGTCAGTTGACAGTAGGTCTTACTGACCACTCTTGATGTGTTTTAAGTTATATATTATTATGCCATATTAGCATAATCAACCTCATAATGTTGCCACTGCTGGGACTTAAGCCACTTCTCTGGCCCAGAGCGGACTAGTAGATTATACATGGATATCATATTGTTGTATTATAAATACAGTTTCAGATAATTTACTCGTGTGAATAAAAAAAAACAAATGTAAATCTTTGTAACTCCTTTACGCTCAAACTATTAAATGGATTTAGATGATATTTGCCATACGGGTAAACCATGCTATGCCCTCCTAACAAAGTTACGACCGTTTCGATTGTTTTAGTATGCCACACCTCCAATTCCTTTGTTCTGACCACGCGACTGAGCGTTAAGATGACGTCAGAACAAAGGAATAGGAGGAGTGGCCAATTCGAAGCGAACGCAAGAGAATCGAAACAAAATGGTCGTATCTTGGCTAGACCTGCTGTTAAAACACATGCATTTAGCCTGAGAGTATGTTTTCATGGGATAATTTCATATATTTACGCGGGTGAAGCCGCTGGCAGAAACTAGTTAATTGTAAGTGAAAGACACTGATACTCAGTGTCTAGAATCACTAACCTACTACTACTAGTACTAGTAGTCTTAGTAGAAAGTGGAAGAAACTGAATATCTGTGCCCTTCACATTAAAAAGCAACTAAACCCTATGGCAAATTTAAAAATATACACAAATATTGCACACATTCACACACACACACTCCACCATAAAATAAAATTCTCAGAAAATTAGAAGCAACCTTATAAGTCGCTGCTTTGAAAAGAAAACCATTATGAAACAATTTCGATTAAAATTAACTAAAAGCCTTACCTCCCGTTACTGCAAGTCTTCATGAGATTGAGCACATAGTTAGGGCATGCATCAGGATCCATCATGCGCGCGTTTAATAGCGTGCCCTGGCAAAAGCAGTACAATATCTCCGGCAGCGGCACGTTAGATGGCAGCACTTTCTTCTCGTAGAGTATGGTTGAATACAGCTGAAAGATTATAAAAGAAATGGCGTCGATATGCTTTCTTGATTGAGGTAAATACGTATAAAATAAATAAATTATTTTTCTTTTTTTCTTTCTTTGTTATAAAAATAGGGGTTCATCATTTAAGGTTTTCAGGACCTTTTCCTACTTTTTAGGGTTTCATATCTTATCGGATCAGCTTTATTGTTAGTCTGTCAAGACTCCTTTTCTACGGAACGCATAAAGGTATTAATCATAAATTAATACCAAATAATAGTAATATAGTAATATATATAGTCTGCTACCCCTTGGAGCAGTGAAAAAATCAAACTTCTTAGTAAACACTATCTAAAGATAAGTGTATGTTTCGTTTAGGTACATATTTTGATACTTGCAACAAAATCTATCTAGAATCCTGTAATTTGGTAAGATCTTATAACACAAGTTATGAAAAAAGTCTGAAAACCATAAATTTGTAATTAGATCACAAAATTTTACTTGTTTCTTTGGGAATCGAACTTTTTACATCAGTAAATTTGTACGAAATTATCAGTGTGCGAGTCCAACTTGCACGTAGCCGGTTTTTGGTGTAGATTTTTAATTTAAACTGATACATGTAAATGAAGTAGTAAGCTAAGTTTGAAAGTATGTGGATTTTGGTCCTCTATAATTTGTTTTTAATGTTCTCTTACCAAGGTTAGTCTTTTTCATTTCAAAATACTCGTAATGACGTGCTAAAGCAACCTACTGAAGTACTTAATGACTAGAATATTATAAATGTACACTTATAATATAATCGATTTTTTTTTGTAGGAGGTATTCTCTGGAAGTACTGGTCCGATTGCTAAAATTTCTCTCACTTCTTTCACCGATAGAAAGCTGCTTTATTCCTGAGCGACATAGGCTATATATTATGTACGCGGGCAAAAGCTATAGTCACATATTATTTAAAGATAATCCTCACCTTAAACGCTGCAGTCAACGACGCTATAGATAGCCCTAGACTAGGGCTGAAGAGGAACGATATTCCAGCCGCATAGCCTGCTGGTAGCGCGTACAGTGCTGAGTCGACTCCTTGCTTACGACATAAGTAACACATCACCGCCTGCAATGAAAAGCAAAATTATTATACCAATAGTATTTTTTTTAAATCAAAGGCTTCTTTTGTTTTTTCATCTCTTGGTAGTCTATTGGTGGTATCGTCACCCACCCACAAACCAACCTAGACAACAGTTGCTTAAGTCGGGTGTCGATCCAAAGCGATGGCGATCGCGAAGCGATGCAGCGCGAAAAGAACAAGCAATTGACATTTTAATGCAGTGGCCTACGTGACCGACTGCACGTGGATGCGATGCAACGACGAGTGAAGTGAAGCGGTCGCGATCAGTTAGTTTGAAAATTGGCGTGACTTTTGAAAATTGGGTTCAATTCACGTGACCCTCAGGTTCAGGTTCCATATCCAAAGACCCTATTACTAAGACTCCGCTGTCTGTCCGTCTGTCACCAGGCTGTATCTCTAATAATGATGATGTACTTCTGTTATCGTACAATAAATATTTAAGGCGCCGCGCCGCATAAGTGAATGGGGGAGTATCATCAAAATGTAATCTTATAGTGAATGTCTAATTTAATTTCAATAAATTACTCAAACTAAATTAGTCGTACTCTGTAAATACCGATATAACTGCTAAAGAACAGCGCCAACTTGAAGTGTTTCCCTCTTATAGAAGATATCGCCTTCATCGGTGTCCGGATTTTGGGTAAGATCAGTCTTGCTAAGGATATGCCTAGACCCACTCCAAAGTATGAGGCGAAACCCTGGAAAAAAAAAGGAAATTTATTTAGCTTATTTTTTCTCTTTATATTAGGTGGGGCACTTAAATAAGAGCTGTTTGAATATAGTCGATACGACTGAGAAAAGTTGGTATCTAACGCCAATTTTAATTGGCAAGCAGTAAAAATATTGCTGCGCTGAGTTTTGTTCAAAAATCAGAATGATAAAGAGTTGCCAATTAATATATTATGTTGCTTATCGGGTAAAATCTGCATGACCGCGTTAAGACCCGTAATGGTTTATGGACCAGAAAGTTGGACTGTGAAAAAGATAGATGTAAAAAGATTGCATATACTGGAGACGATAATGTTGAGAATGTTGAGATGGATGTTTGGAGGGTCGAGAATGGATAAAGTGAGTAATTATCACATTAGCGGAAGTTTAAAAGTGGCGCAAGTACCTGTAAGTTGATAGGGAATAGTTTAACTTGGTATGGTAAAGTGAAGAGATAGATAAAACGCATGTTACTAAAAAAATTATAAGTTATTAATATACAACTATGGAAGGATGGAGAGCGAGATGGAGGCTAAAGAAAAGATGAATGGATTGTATGAAGAGTGATAAGGAGGAACAGAGAATCAGTGATAACGTGACTGTTGATAGGATAGAAAGAAAGAAAAAAAGTGCAAGTAATATGGGACAAGGGCAGAAAGATAATGATGATGAAGCTGCTGCTTACCTTCGCTATGTATTTTCCACATTTCCCTTCATGAGGACATACATTCTGGGACTCGTCAGATTTTCTTCTCACTTTTTCTGGAGTGAACAACCTGCAAAATATACATATGCAAAGAAACGTTAATTGTGAGTTTAGTGGTGAATATTTGCAGACTGAAAACGAATTGTAAATAAAAGTTGAAATACTGATAGACGATAAACGAAATATGTAACTGAATTTACTACCTAATAGTTAACAGAAACTGAAAAAAAAAAAGATTGTAAATGGTTCGAACGTAACAGGAAATAAAGCAAATAAATCATCTAAAACCATGGGAACAAAATCGTTCCATTAAATTGAAATATAAAATGAAATATTAGATGTGTTGCGTTTGAAAAATTGTTTTAAAAATGATGTCAGCTAAATTATTGAAGAAAACATTTATTATTCTACAAAACTAGAGTGAATAGAAGCCTAATGAACTATGTAGTGCATCTCACCAATCACCATCAACGACTGCATCACTGCTTGCCATCAGGTGGGAGCGCAGTCTAGCACTAGTTTATATCTAGGTAGGTAAATAACATATTTGTAACATTTTTAATAGCCGAAAAAACTGTTTTCGTCCAAATAAATACGAACTGATGATGATACATCTCAAAACAGAAAAGGAAAACATCATGAGAAAACCGGCATGTACTAGAACCAAAAATTCGAAGACATCCACCAACCCCCCCTGGGCGCGCGTAGCCCACTCCTCCTAGAGAGGAGGCCTGAGTTCCAGTAGTGGGAACAAGGCTGAATATGTTATGCTACGAGCATGTCATGCTATAAACAAAATTCGGCTTGAGCTTTTTTTTTAATTGATATAAACTATTGTAGTCCTAAGTTTGAGCTACACTAATACTGACAAATGCTTGCACTGACTTGCCAGGTCCACTCAAATCTGTGAGTTTCCTTCTTCAAAACACCATCTGGGACACTAATCTGCATGGTTCTCAATTGATTTGATCATTACATGTTTACTGTATGGATTTAAAACAAAAACTTTGGCTCCTAAGTTTGTTTTGGTGTTTCTTCTCTGAGTAGTCAGCTAGGAAACACCGGCTTCATCTGGTTTAAATTAAGGAAGAAACAATGACGTGTTAAAGTGTTTTTTTTTTTCTAAGACATATTTGCAAAAAAAAGAAATTATATCATTTAAATCGTCCCTTTTTAAGTCCTAAATATGTCGTTCGAATAGTAGAAAAAATTATAGATATTTAATCATTCCATGCTAGTCATGTTATGTCTATATTGGTGACCAGTCAATAGAATTTGTTATGGAAAAACATTAAGCGCACTGATTAAATACGAGGCAATGAACTGTAACCGATAGGCATAATGAACACATTAATTAATGAATTCATTATAATATGAAGAGAGTTCATTGTTTTATTACTTTGTACTACGCTTCATAGGATTTGATACTTTGTGGTAATAAATATTGTTGTAGGTTTTTAATATTGTTCCGACTCGTATATTTTTACTATATTTACTTCAGACATCAGTTTCATTGATAATTATGTAGCGACATCTATAGCGTCACATATCAACTAATCCTGCATCATGCAATCAAAGTTCTCCGCTCGATTATAACATATAGAACTGCCCAAAATCATCTATCGGGCAGTTGCCCACCAGACCATAACACCCGTCTAGTCGGAGGTTCCTCCCTTTTCTTGCCCAAAAATTAGGAAACATGTGACATCCACCAACCCGCACTGGGCCCGCGTGGAGGATTACGGCCCATTCCCTCTCCTAGAGAGAAGGCCTGAGTCCCAGCAGTGGGAACATTAAAACGGCTGATGATGATGATGATGAATATTGGATGCCAGACGCCAGAAGAACATTCTTTGAATACCCGCGACCCAAACCAGGTCATCGGTATCCAGCACAACCTTGTGGGAGATCTTCCCACAGGAGAAGAAGTTGCATCATCCATAAATATTCTGGCCGCTATTATCAATAAAGGTGCCTTACCAAAACAACGGGGTCCTCTCCTTCTTGTCACCTTCAAGTCTCATCAGGTAAAAGAGTAAGGAGCTCCCCAGCATGAACATCAACGTCTGCTGTGACTTCGTGACTGACAGATATCCAGCTCTTTGCAAAACATTGAGGTAGTACTCGATCACCTGAAATGTCAAAGCGAAAAACTTTAGTGGTTCATAAGAAAAAATAGAGTTAGTCGGCTCTTCACATGATCAGAGAGGTTTTTCTCAAGCCAACGAACCAGCATTGGTATTCAATGTGGCAAATGTGGCAATGCTACCAGCATTTGGCACTTTTCCGATTAACAACGATGTGGATTAATACTTTTTTTGTCCAATAATTTCGGTTTTGTACCCATTCGCAATGTGAGCGAATTATTGTGGTTTTGTATGTTATTAGTAAATGTTTTTAGTTTATATTTAGTTACAGTATAGTGAAAATAAATGTTGTTGTAGATAGAACAAATTGATTTAGCCAAACCCTTAAGTCAAGTCAAGAAGACTAGACTTAAGGGTTTGGCTGTCTCATTAATTTTGATGAAAAAAAAAACTTTTTGTAGCTTCGTTTCGTATTAGTATTGTTCCAGTGGCTTTGCCTGCGTAGTGATTGGTGTAGAATAGAATGGAATAAGTGTAGCAAGTCATAACTGGATAATATTGGTACGAACAAGATTTTACTAAGCATAAGTTTAATAGTACTTTTGTTACTGTCTCTGTTAAGGTGAATACTTTAGATATTAGTTAGCACTTGAGCTACATAACACTATTCAAGTTTAAAATGTGTCAAATTTTAGGTAGATAAGCCAACTTTCGTCTAACTTTTTTAACATTTTATTGATTTAGTAACAATAATTGACTTGCTTAAGCCTGTTAAAAAAATGTTCGATAGACCTCAATATTTAGACTGGATACTGTAAAATGATGGACAAATGAAACGTATAATACTAATACGAAATAAATACCATTTATTTTAATATAAAAAGAAATGTGTGAAACTATAAATAGACAAAATATATGACTGTATCCAATGGACATCTTTGCAAAGTTCTGTCGCTTTTACACACATGACTTGATATTTGTTGAAGCGTGAAAAAGAGCATAACGATCGAGAAAATATCATATATTTTTCTCCATGAGAGATTCTTACGTCTATTCTTCAAACCTACTCGTGTATCCACGGAATTCAGTTTTGGACCCCTTCGCGTATGATGCCACAAAAGTTTTCGATGTCATCGACTTATATCCGCAAATATCTATATTATTTGGAGGTTTGTACATATTATACGAGTATGTATTAAGATTATTATTTACTCTCAGCATTCAAATTTTTTTTTTACTATGCATAGGCTCGCGTTTGACCACTATCATACATGATGGAAAGCGATGATGTGGCTGACGATGGAGCACGCTTGCCTAGAAGCAACCAATTCACTCTTGACTTAAAGACCTCTAAGTTTTTCAAAGAAAATTACTTTGATTTTTGAAATAGTATTTTTCGACGTATGGCGAGTGTCCACCCTTGTTAACACTTCTACGGTCCGGACTAAGCGTTACGCCTTACCATTTATACCACGTACATCAAAAGACTGGAACAGTTTGCCTGTTGCGATCTGCCAGGCTGATCTTCAAGGCTTTCTAGATAGAAATCACATTGTATCTTAGTGTAAGTACCTAATTGGATTCAATTAAAATGGTAACAAAACTGAACTTACCAAATTACAAAACAGGTTGATGACCAATCCTCTCCTACTGGGCGGCTCCAGGTAAATAAAGAGACCAGTCAGTGCGAAAGGTATGTACAGGTACGTGGACTGGTTGAACTTGACACCAAGTACATTTCTGGAAGAATTAAGGGATCAGTTTAGACTTTGGGAAACTTAGGCCATATTTGACGGTCAGGAGGTGTTTGAATAACTATGTAAGGAAATCACCACAAAACAGATGAAAGATGTTAGAATGGCCTTGTGAGCGGGGCAGGCATACCACAAAGTTGGGCAATGCTCATAGTTCAACTGCCAATAGCAAACTTGCTATCTAAGTGTGCGTGGTCTGTTAGTTGCGTAATACGCGTCCGTATTGGTTTATTGCCTGTAGTGGAGTTAAAGAGTGTGAGTTAAGTGGCGGCACTCGTTGTAGTTACAAATCGGAAAGTATTTCCTTTCTAACCTCTTTCATCTTTTCTGTGGGCATTACCATGCCTAGAGGTACAGATCACTAAAGAGTTTTTGATCACCTGAAAAAATAATATACTTACTTTGCATTTTTATTGGAATTTACTCGATGACTATACTAAACATGAAGTTGGGAAGTGGGTCCGGTTGACTTACCCAAAATAATCCTGCGGGTCCATTTCACATGGGTCCAGTTAACCAAAGGCTCAACTAAGCAAACGATAGCGGTTGCTAGTGAGGATATACACTTTGTTACATTTTCAGTTACCTACATTAAAACATTCTATTCAAAGTAAGCAGATTAGCAAATGTCATTACAAAAATATTGTAAAAAAAATTGTGAGTATGTATGTATGTTTGTTTCATCTTCACGCTCGTACGGATTAACGGACTTTGATGAAACTTGGTACCATACCGCGGAATAACTTAAGATACTTTTTACTGTGAACGAAGTCGCTATAGTAGATAGCAATATGATAAAAAGTAGATAGTTGGCCACGTCCCCAAATTTTTTGTTCTGACCACGCGACTGAGATGACATGAGACTGATGTTTGAAGCTTTCCACTAGCGTTAACGATTGCAGATTATTAACTTGGCTAGGGGAAGAGTTGTTCAAGTTTTAAAATAATGGAGATTGTCAGAGGTCTTAGATCCTTTGCAGGCCGATAGGTGCGAGTGATTTTTAAAGAAAAAGAGTAGGTTTTATCGTAGGAATAAATCTTTTATTACTATACGAATACTTAAGCCTTTTTATCATATCCGATTCGTCAGTGCTGTAGACTTGAGTGACATTGCCACTACCATACAAGCAATTTCCACATACCTTACCTAATCAAACAACTAATATTGGGCGCCAGCGCTGTGACAAACACTCCTAACATCGTTGACCTCACGTAGTATTCACCCATCTTGATCCATTGGTCCTTTCTTAACATCTTTTTACCTCGCATCAAGATTTGTGCCTGAAAATAATGATAATTATATTATATTCTTCTTCTTCTCCAACCAACAGTTTTCTTTTCTTTCAGAGTGTTTATTTGTTTAAAGCTTATGTGCAGTAGTGGTATATTATATAGGTGGAAAAAAACTACTGTAGTAGGTTTGCACAATAAATAAATAAAAGATATTTCAAATAGAATGAAGTATCACTAAATAAGTTGCATATAATAAAAAAATATATAGGTATGCTGAAATTACAAACTAATAAATATGATACATATCAAATCATGATAATTATGATACTATTATAATAATTATGACAACGATAAAACTGAGGCAAGTATTTGGACCCAGTAGGTAGCCAGGTTCACAACAGTGTCAGAGGCGTAATATTTTCTTACACGACTGGTCAAAACTGATCCATGTACAGTCGTTGAAGACGAGACGGCTACCGAGGAAGACGCATCGTTGGAAGGTCTCCAATAAAATGGACCCATAAAATCAGGAAATCTCAGTGTGAGATTTTTAACGCAATCGAGTTTCAAGATAAATATTGTGTTAAAACTGTATATGCGCTGTCTGGTGACAATCAGAGTAAACATTTTTTTCACACAATTTGACAAAGTGCGTTAAAAACTCGCAAAAAGACTTCTGACGAGGGTCGTGGGAATCTGCTGGATGCGCGACGCATAAGAACGGTCGATGTGGCGACATTTGAGGAAAGTCTGTGCCTAACAGTGGAAGAGCATTGCGATCATTATGATTTTAGCGGAAAGGCATCTTTTACGGGACATATACCTCCCTCAAACATCGCCACATCTGCAGTTAGAGTGTTTCTCATCAGACCGATGACCTGGTAAGGGTTGCGGGAATCCGATGGTTGCGAGACGCACAGGACCACTCATTGTGGCGACACTTGGGGGAGGCCAAAAGACGTCCACTGTTGGGCATAGGCCCAACAGTGGACGTCTTTTGGCTGAAATAATGATGATGATTATGAATAAAATTTTACTTACGAGGTAAATAATAGAGTAAAACTTCGCGCTGCCGATAATAGCACCCTTGTACAAAGCAGGACAGGCTGCAAAGCAGCTTTCATTCCAAGGATGTAAGATAAGGCTACAGTCCACGTCGCGACAGGCAGCATCGAACAGTTGCTTGCTTACAGCCGCCATCTTGGATTAGTAGGACTTCTTAGAAGAGAATCTGCATGAAGAGCTACAAGAAGAGAAATAACTTTGTTTAATACTGAACATTTTGATCTAGTGTGTAATTGAATTTAATACTCGTGTAACTTTGAACTAACATAGAATTAAGTGCTACTAACATACAATGTGGACCAAAAGTTGTCTTTTAAATAAATTATTATTATTATTACTAATTCCAACTACGGCAAAAAGACCCACAAAATGGTTGGATTAGCACGACTGTTTGACCTATCGAATACCCTAATTAAAGACACAATAGAAAGGCAAAGAGAAAGCGTTCGCGTGGGATTAAATGAATTAATAAATTTACTAGAAAAATTAAAGATGTTGTCTTATTTATTTTTAAATCTAAATTTATAAATGATTATAAAAAAATATTTATAAAAAAGCATGTATATATCTTATGATGTCACCAACACACCAGGATCTAGACCATGACGTTTAAAGTAAGATTGTTTTAATCTTGTTTCAGTGTGGGTAAGAGACAGAGCTATACAGGTTGTCTAGCGCCATCTCTTACACACACTGAAACAAGATTAAATCAATCTTACTTTGATCGTCATGGTAACCCCGCAGATGCAAAGAGTACGAACTTATATAGGTAATAATATAAGTGTCTACATAATATCATTTTAAGTGAACTATAATTATTCCTATGAGAAATAAAATTCTTTAAACCTATTACTAAGCAGTTTACTTGGCTATCATCATTATTTGAACCGAATGACCTCTACTGTTGAATGTACGGTTCCCCCAAGTGGTGCCACATAATGGTTCTGTGTTCTTTTTCTAACTATAGGTTACTTCTAGTCCATCAAAATGCTGTCGAATATTAGTACTTAAGGCGTATAGTTCCTTGAACCATCTGGCCGAAATTATGTGAACGCAACTCTCGCACTCGCCTAGGCGGCAGTACGCAAATCTGTGCAATTATTTGCGGCCACCAGCGCCCGGAAAGCGCTTTAAATCCATTTTCTCTGCGAGACATTGATTGATTTACTTAAGCAATGTTCACTTTGAAGAATATTTAACCATCAATTTTTTTGTGTAAAAATGTTTCTAAAGGTCCAAGCCGTTTCGAAGGAGTAGGGAAAAGTTGCGAAAAGTTGCGAAATTGCTAAATATTTTTTTTTGACAAAAATATTAATTGCACGAAAAAATCAAATGTTGATATTATTGTTCATGAATCTTTAATAAACATATATTTTTTTCAAACTAATTGACCTAGCCGTTACGGTGGAGTAGGCCTCAGAAAATCACTGTTTTATGGCACTTTTCGGGCGCTTGGCCCTTAACGTTTTGCTACTGCTCATATGATCCCACTACCCAATAACAAACAAAGATCTACATATTTATAATTGCTCTAAAGTCGTAAAGACTCGTGAAAGTTTTACACGAGTTTCTAAGTACACCGTTTACATATCTTGAAATTTATACCGGCAATCAATATCTTGCGAGGCGCTCGTAGATCGTACCATCGCAACTTCTTACAGAGGTATTTACACACGAGTGCTATAAATATCACGACTGATACGGCAATTAGTTCATACTGACTTGATGCACACGTATACAAGTAACAATGACTATTTGATCACTAAACGAACGACTTTCAAATTTAAACATTATTTGAAGTCATTGTAAATACCATTATCAAAAATTTACAATGATTTGAAGTTGGTGTTTACTTAAATTTCAATATCGAGGAATACTTCGGACTACTGACGTTCGGAGCTCTGACGGGTTCGCTCCAAGCTTCCTAACCAATCAAAGAGCCAAACACTATAAACGTTTTGATGGCGTTAAGGTCAAAACAACTCACACTTAGCACACAACATATATATATATTACACTGTCGATAATTGCAACAACAATGGATATCCACATGGGCATACCCAGCTTTTGGGCCAGGGGAAGCAAATCAATCGAGGGGAGGGGCGATTTATATAAGCACTTAGTCAAATAAATAAACGTAAATTAACATAGGTTTTTTTTTATACAATTACAGTTATAATTTAACATTCGCTATTTTAAAAGCAACTTTCGAGGTTCTTCGGCAAAACGGTTTATGACGTCTTCTATGAAAGAATCTCCCATAGCGTCAACAAATTTTCTATTTACACTGAGCATATAAACCCATTTAATAGTGCATGTTTTTTTTGTAAAAGTTGTATATTGTATTGCAAATTGCAAAAATATCGACAAAAGTAAACTAATTCTAGGGGAGGGCAGCTACCCCCCCTTGCCCTCCCCTAGGTACGCCCATGCCTATCCATAGGTATATATGTATATTTATACATTATTGCATATGCAAAATAATCAACAATAATTCAATTTCATTCTTATAACTGTACTTAAGTCTTAAAAAGTTGTATTTGTAGACAAAAACTACACAGTTATTAGAGAGATTCTAAATCACCTAAGGACGCGCCTGCGAGTGCAAAATACACGCAAGCTAGATCAATAAACTGCAAGAACTGTTGTGGCTCGCTGTGAAGGTGTTTAGACATGCAGGAAGCTCTCGACCAACTGTTTCAAGTGCACTCACTTGCCACGTCATTTACACCTGCAATCGACTATCTGACAGACTGTGTGACGTTGCTCGCAGAAATACTACTGCAGATGGAAACGCGTCCAAAATGTATAAAATTGTTAGCGCCTACAAAAAATTTCATGGCAAAAAGTAGACCAGAGAAAACAATGATAAGAAGAAAAAGGGGATTGCCCAGCATCTATGGTGTTCCAAGCCAAAAACGGACATCAAATATGATAAAACTAATTGTTTTTTCCCTAAAGTTACTTTTTTATTTACCACTTATTGTTTATTACAGTGGCGCTCATTTGGTACTAAGGAATACATATTTTTTTTTATGGCAAAATTAATGAACAAAGTATTTTTTTCTCTAGTTAATTGTCCGCTCATGGCCTCAAATTGGCAATCCCCTTTGCCTGCAGCGGTCTCTTCCAATAATAATTTAGGTGTCTTCTAGGATAGAGTGAATACGCTTTTTACCTAGTGTGTGTTTTTTTTAACTAGTGTGATTCACTATCAACGATTGCATCACAGCTTACCATCATAGATATTGAGATAGATTCGTTATAGCACAAGTTTTAACAAAAGTAATTTTTAATTGCTATTTCACATTGATAATTCTGTATTATTTTATATAAAAAATGATAAATAAATAAAAAAACGTAGGGTAGGACCCTTCAAACACTAGATCATATCATTTAAAAATAATAGGTAGGTTTTTTTTATTTATTATTGAAATAGGCAAAATGAAATATAGTAATTAGGTAGTCATTAAAATAAAGTAGTATTACAATCTCTTTTCTTGGCTCCCAGAACGAAGTTCTTTGTGAAAAAAGAAACCCCTTTGTAGAAAATTTCAAAAAATCCTTTTTTCTTTTCAGTTGAAATTTCAATTTTGGCTAAACTACACGTATTCTGTGTTATGTCATATTCAACGTCCCGTGGACTCGTAACGAGACCAATACAATTTCATAAACAACCCCGCCGGGATACGAACCTGTGACCTTCGCAGCATACGTTACGAGAAACTTAACCTCTCTAACCTTACGGTCAAGAACGTTAACTTGTGCACTTGTGGTTATATCGTGGTTTAGAGTTGGATTAAGTATAAATAGGTTAAGAGGGGGGAGTTAAGGGGGTATTGGGTAAGGTGTAAAATACAGTACAATAATTGTAATAAATAAAAACACATCTTTTTCGTCTATTTTGATGCGTGTAATGAAACCAGTTCAATAGTTTTCTCGTGAAAGTATAACGGACAGACAGGCAGTTATGCAGAGGTATAACATTAAGTATGAAAGTATGGATAAAACGAATCGCTTTTTGTATTTCTCTGATCTACCTTATAACATGTATGGCAATGACGTTACCTGTCACGTCAGGTTTCAGGTGATTGGTGGAAATGCTAACAGAAAAATCATTTGTCCAAGCATGTAGGGCTGTGGTAGCAACAACCTTGCTATTTGCAGTGGGTGTAGTGGCGCTCAGCTACATATTTTTAGTTTTATCAATCTTTTAATAAAAACATTATTTAGATTAATGTGCGTAATAACAAGTTTTATGAGCGGCCAAATTGGTCTGGTAAGTTAATAGCATGCATTAAAGACAGATAAGATGTGTATTCACCCTTAATTTGAGACACGTACATTAAAAGGTCAACTTAAAAATCTATTTAAATAGGGTTATTTGTAAAACAATAACAACTTTGCAAGACAGTATTACTAACATAAATAAACAACTTTTGTTCTAAAACTTTTTACATAACATAATTTATTTAACAAAAACAAATCTTCAAGATTTTGTTGTTCTATCTAACACATTTCAACTCTGTATTATGCTATACCTACCTACGCAGCTACGTCTATATGACGCGATAGACTTCGTAATATTTAGAACGTTCAATTTAATATTTTTTTTTTTTGCATGAAACTCTGATGAACTAAAATATGATACATTTTTAAGTCATAGAACAAAAGTGGTTGTTTATGATGTTAGTAATATGGTCCTGATAGGTTGCCAGTATTTTATAAGTAACCCGGTATATTTTGATGTTCAAGAAGAAAGAAGAATTATTTCATAAATTAAAAAAAAAATGTGAAGATTGTCTATATAATATTTTTACTACCGCAAATAAAAAAAAAACCGGCCAAGTGCGAGTCGGACTCGCCCATGAAGGGTTCCGCAGCAGCAAGTAACATAATATACAAGTTCTTGTTATGTGTTGTAACTTTGATCGATGTTTTAATAATAGTGTATTTTTTTCGGTTTATGACGCATTAAAAAAAAACTACTTACTGGATTTCGTTCAAACCAATTTTCGTTGGTAGTTTTTATAGTAATGTATATCATATATTTTTTTTAGTTTTATCATTCTCTTATCTTAGAAGTTAGAGGGGGGGGGGACACACATTTTACCACTTTGGAAGTGTCTCTCGCGCAAACTATTCAGTTTAGAAAAAAATGATATTAGAAACCTCAGTATCATTTTTGAAGACCTATCCATAGATACCCCACACGCATGGGTTGGATGAAAAAAAAAATTTTGAGTTTCAGTTCTATGTATGGGGACCTCCAAAATTTATTGCTTTTTTTCTATTTTTGTGTGAAAATCTTAATGCGGTTCACAGAATACATCTACTTACAAAGTTTCAACAGTATAGCTCTTATAGTTTCGGAAAAAAGTGGCTGTGACATACGGACGGACGGACAGACAGACAGACAGACAGACAGACAGACAGACAGACAGACAGACAGACAGACAGACAGACAGACAGACAGACATGACGAATCTATAAGGGTTCCGTTTTTTGCCATTTGGCTACGGAACCCTAAAAAAAGATTTGGTCGTCACGAGCGCGTTGAGCATCGTTAGCAAACGCGGTATAAGGTATTGAACTACAGTTGACAGGCCTGTTGGTCTAGTGGTTAGTGACCCTGACTGCTATGCCGGAGGTCGTGGGTTCGATTCCCACCCAGGACAAATGTTTGTGTGATGAGCACGATCATTTGTTCTGTGTCTGGTTGTAATTTATCTATAATATGTATGTATTTAGAAATATATAGGTATGTTTATCAGTTGTCTAGTACCCATAACATAAGCTCTGCTTAGCTTGGGACTAGACGGCGTTGTGTGATAGTTGTGGAAAAAAAAAAAAAAGTTGAAAAAATGAAGCATTCAATAATTTATGCTTTCTGGAGCTATTGTAATTATTCGGGCTAATTAATATACATTTATTTTAGCTAGTACTCAAAGACAAAAAAAAGGAATAGTTTTAGTCTTTTTTTATAAATATTGTCATTTGTTTCCCTAATCTAACTGGTCCTAAGAACTTTAATAATTAATTTTATAATTACTATTACTTTTTATACACAATATTTTTTGTCAATTTGGACTTGAAGCGACCTGAGTTTTCTAGCTGGCTACCCTGAGAAGAATCACTTAAACAAAGTCAGAGATCCAAATCTCTTTTAAAGTCTATACAGCATTATAAATTGACACCTCTCTGTAAACAATGCAAGTTCGACGAATCGGTAGAGCCATGAATATATAATTTTACAGCTGGTCAACGTTTCGCTTAACTTTGATTGAGTTACTGATGTTCACCGAAATCTTCCTAGAATATCCAAAAGGCTATATTGCCCAGGTAGTGTAAATAGCCACGTTTCAATGGTTAGGTACCTATTTTCTAATGTAAAAAGGAAGTCCATCATTTAGTATCGAGATCTTTTATATTCTTAAGCGTTTTTTAACCGTGGGATCCTTTTTAGTTCTAATGCTACCAGCATTAATTTTTTTTACAGAATTAACCTGTTATTGATTGTACGAGTAGATTAGTGAGAAAATACTTTACCCACTATCAAGAGCTTTTGCGATAGTCATGGTATTGACCTTGTTCTTAACGTTATATCTTGTCTTAGGTTGAGCGCGGTTTTGGTATTAGGTATAGTTTTTTTTTATCTCACATAAACTAGTATCTACTTGACTGCCATCCCACCTGATGGTAAGCAGTGATGCAACCGCTAATTATGAGACGACTTATTAAGAGCCTATTCACTCTAGCCTTCAAAACACCTATATTATAATCGAACGGGAAGACCGAAGCAGGCAAATTGTTCCAGTCCTTCGATGTACGCGGTATAAATGACGAGGTGAAACGCTTAGTCCGGACCGTAGAGGTTTCAACAACATGAGGGTAATTTCGCCGTACGTTGGTTTGTAGCGAAATCTTATTTGTCTTCGTAATTTTCTTGACTTTACCCCGTGTAATTTGGGGTCGGTGGTATACGTTTTTTCTTCATTTCAGTCCTGTCAATCATCCAGCTATCACTTTTCTTCACCTTTTCATTTATATCACTCATTATACAATCAATCCAAATTATGAATAGACGTGTGATGAGTGATATTCATCTTTTGGATGGATTGTGTAGCATCATTGGCATAATCTCATCCATTCAATGAAATGTATACTCATAACTGTTTACTAATATGCGTTTCATCTCTCCTCTTCATATAACCATACAAAGACAAACGATTCCAGCGCATAAGTTTATTAAAAGCACTCATTGAATGCCGTAATTAGCGACACAATAGAAAGACAATTGCTTATGTCGAATTGTGTAACTTAAGGGTGAGTTGCACCATTTAACTATAACGATAACAAAGCCGTTAGTAGCTGTCAAATCGTCGAATTGACCAATTGGCGGCCGTTTCTCGGCTGGTTATGGTTTGGTTATCGTTATAGTTAAATGGTGCAATTCACCCTAAGACATTCAAAAGGTTAATGTTATCTTGAAAAAGCCTAAATTCTTCTACGATATTAACACTTATTACATAGTTATTGTAATAAAAAAGAACTACAACTAATAGTGCACAACAAAACATTGCAATATTGCGTATCGCATAGTGTTGCGTGCGCAATCATGTGTCAATTTCCTGTAGATTTCTACGCGAGGTTAGCTACGTAGGGATAATAGCAACTTTGTAGATTACACGGCTTATAATATGTGTATTGTGTACCATGTTTCATTTACTTTCAATATTATTAATTATTTGTTAAAAAAAAAAAAAACAAACAACGTCCATCTACACTTCTACACTAATATTATAAAGTGGTAAAGTTTGTTTTTTTTTGTTTGTGGGAGATAACCTCTGAAAGTACTGGTCTGATTGCTAAAATTTTTTCACCGATAGAAAGCTGCTTTATTTCTAAGTGAAAAGACTATATTTTATATACATACGCGGGCGAAGCTGCGGGGAAAAGCTAGTCACATATACAGGTTGATCAAGAAGAAAGGGTGCCCAAAAAAAAAGAGCAAATCACACTAATATTACAAAGGTGAAAGTTTTTGAATGTGTTTGTATGTTTGTTACTTCTTCACGTTCAAACAGCTTAACGCATTTGGATAAAATTTGGCGAAGGGTTAGACTATATCCTAGAATAGGTCATGAATAAAATATTTTTGTCCCAGAAGTATGTTGGAACAATTTTTTACTTTTACTTATGTGAAGACGCAAACAGCAATTAGGTTATTATAGGACTATTTTTAAAATCACGGGAAAATCAGCTGTTTCTTACGTTCAATCAGTTCAGTAGAATCACCTCTTTTGGGGAGAGGGGTGGGAAATTGTCAAATAACTCTTCTTACTCTAGTTGGAGCGGGAGAAAGTGTCAGATTCTTACTGACTAAAATCCACCTGTATTCCTTTATTGGCTTTTTGCGTGCCAGTGCTGCAGGGACCCTTTCAAACGACCACGTAATCTAAAATGACCCTGACTATAGGGTTATTTTAGGCAGCCATCTTTTAGTGCTATAGGTGTCTTAATCTTAAGGCTTAAAGTACCTTGAACCATCTGGCCAAAATTATGTGGACGCGCCTCTCGCACCCGCCTAGGCTGTAGTACGCAAATCTGTGCATTTAGTTGCGGCCAACAGCGCCTGGAAAGCGCGCGGCTGACCTTTAAATATTTAACCAAAAAAAAACCGAAGAATATTTAACCACCAATTTTTATGTGTAAAAATATTTCTAAAGATCCAAGCCGTTACGAAGGAGTTGGGAAAAGATGTGAAAAGTTGCGAAATAGCTAAAAAAATTTTTTACACAAAAGTATTAATAGCACGAAAAAATCAAATGTTTATAATGTTGTTCATGAATCTACTATAAACATATATATTTTTTAAACCTATTAACCTGGCCTTTACCGAGGAGTAGGCTTCAGAAACTCACTGTATGCACTTTTAGGGCGCTTGGGCCTTAAACAGTTTGTCAATACTGATGGGTTAATCTTTTTGTCATTGGTTTGTACTGTTTTTTTTATTTTACAAAAACAGTTTCCAATACACTTAGAGCTCTAAAAGGCCTTTCGTTTTGACCATTCAATCTAACAAAAATCTCAACTCGAGTAAATACATCATTTAGTTTTTATTAGGCCGTTCGCACACCAGCGACTTTCGTTCGACCGCACGCTACGTTCATTTATTTAGTTTTATTGTCCATTTTTATATGCGACTCAGGGAGATTACGCCCATAGAACACGGAACGCTGCATTGGTACTGGCAAGAAACGCCATTGCTTATAATACTCGTGGCAACATAATTCAAAATCAAATCAAATCAGTTATAAAATTAGTTATCAAATTAGTTGTATAATTACAACTAATTTGATAACTATTTTTTTTTTTTTTTACTATAATTATAGTTTTTAGTCGTGAATATAAGTAATAAGTTAAATTTATTTACATAAAATAAAGTAATTTGATCGCAATAAAAAATCAAATCAAAATCATTCAGTTTGCCTGCTGCGGTCTTCCCGTCCGATTATAATTTGGCTATAGTGAATAGGCTCTTAATAAACTAGTGCGTCTCACCATCAAAGATGGCATCGCTATTTACCATCAGGTGGGATCGTAGTCAAGCACTAGTTTATATCAATAAAAAAAAAATTAAAAAATTAAATAGACCAATTACAGGCACTTTTGAATTGTCAAAATGTCGGTCAGTCAAACAAGTGAAACTAAATTGCAATTGAGCTGAATACAAGTTTCAGCAGTCAAATAATATTATTTTTAGTTTAAGTAAAACCTGAATATATATTGTTCAGAATCGGTAACTGAATGGATCCCAATAATTTTTACACCGTGTTATATTTTTTTTCAAAAATATTTAAAAATGTCACAAGTTGGACACGAACGACACGACGCGCGGTCATAGCGGGTATTAGGCTCCAGCAAATAGACGGGAACAAGTGCAAAACAACCCCTCAGTCGTCTGGATGGCCCGGTGACTATGTATTTTTGCTGACGTAACAAGCTTATAACTTTGTGATTTTTAACGATGCAGTTATGAAATTTTGTAAGCGAAACGCTAGTTTTGCGTTTCGCATATAATAAAACTAATGTGTTTGACTGGCCTGTTGGTCTAGTGGTTAGTGATCATGACTGCTATGCCGGAGGTCGTGGGTTTGATTCCCACCCAGGACAAATGTTTGTGTAATGAGCATAATAATTTGTTCTGTCTGTGTGTAATTTATCTATAACAATGTATGTATTTAGAAATATATAAGTATGTTTATCAGTTGTCTAGTACCCATAACACAAGCTCTGCTTAGCTTGGGACTAGACGACGTTGTGTGATAGTTGTGGAAAAAATATATATTGTAGAACAGATTTTTAAACTCAGCGTATTTTATGTTTTACTAATGATCGGGCCTCCACTTTCTCCTTCCAAACCTATCTGTTTTGTGTGAATCTCTGCCCAAGTTTGCAGTTCGTTATATATCTATACTCTGTCTCTGTCTGTCTGTGTTCGCCATCTGGCGAAGGTATGCGTGGAACGTCGACCTGGACCTGCTACTTGTCGGACTTTGAGCTGCCCATTGCACGCCGTCTGCAGAGACAAATTACGCAACTAGTTTCCAGATTTCTGTTCGCTTAGTTTATACACCATTAATTTTTAATTAGTACAAATACTTAAAGAGCTTATTAGAAAAGGTCTTGTTATTATTTATGTAAAGTAAGATCTTATGTAATCAACACTGGTTAAACAATCAAGATTGAAAAGATTGTTTACTAATCATATAAAAAGTATTGTATGTAATATATGTAACAGATTTTTTAATTTGTTAAAAAATAGTAAAGTTTACGTGTCGTCAGATTATACAGGTTATTGAATCATGAATAAATGACGATGAAAATGAAAAAAAAAAGACGGGTTGCACTCCGGGAGTGCCGGCAGAAGTGAAAACTTGATTATTAACGTTGAAATATATTTATATATATGTATATATTTGAAATATATAGATATATATATATATATAATATATCTATATACGTTGAAATATATATATATATATTTATATATATCTATATATTTGAAACAGTAGGCCCAGGCATACATTTTCGCCATCCGTCTTACGCTTTTTCGATCAGGTCAGATTTTATACCCATTACAGAAAAAGTGCTCAACGCCGCTAAAGAAGTTTTCACTTCAAAAAAACACTGCGTGTAGTGTTTTCTAGTAGCAATTGTTATGAATGATTGATTCGATCATGAATTTACCAATTATGTTTAATTTTCGTGAATAATTTTGTTTTTTTTTTCTTTTGATTACAAAAATAAGGTCAGTTATGAATACTTGTTATTACTAACTAGCTGCTGCCCGCGACGTCGTCTGCGTGAAGCCTCTAAAGCATTAAAAATACCTAAGGTGCCAGTGTCGCTATAGCATTATAAATAAACAACTTTTAAAATAGCATTATAAGTTTTTTTCGCAAACGAAGCTAGTAAAGAGAGTTATATGGGAATCCTGCTGAGTTCAGTCATAAGATGTGACTATAGAGAAAATAATGCAGGAATACATTCCAGGACACAAAAGAGTAAAAATACGTATAAAGGTATCACACCTTACAATACTTCCCTATAAACTACGTTGGCAGTTATACTGCCAGGAGCCAAAATGAAAAGTGTGTCAGGACTGGTGGCGCGGGAGCAAGTGACGTACAGTTGCCCGTGTGAGAAGCAACTCGTCCTGAGGTTGACACCCGCTGCCCTCAGTGTCTGCCCCTGCGACTTATTGATGCGCTGACGCCACAACCCGTAAGAATTTCCGCCTCAATGGTGTGTCTGTGTGGAGCGAGATGACTTTGAGGCGGGGCCCGTCACGACTTCGAAGCATAATCGGAACACCGACCTTCAGCTTGATGGTATGCGCCGGAAGTCCTCTTGCTGACAGGGAGTTCAGAAATTCCACGGAATAACGTGTGGCATCATCTTGCTCGACAACAGTGTTTATCGAGGTGTAGACCACTTCATTCTTCTCAGTTTCCGAGAGAATGCATTCGTTAATTGCTGCAGCCTGATCATTTTTGGGCGTCAAAATGGCCCGCTCACACACCCAAGAATTCTGTTGGTGCGGTATACGACTGATGTCCCCGTACACACAGTGAATGAGTTTTTCTAAGCTGGATACCACTCTACCGAGAGACTCTGGAAGTACCACCTGTCCACCTCTCTCTTCTGGTAGAGTGCCTTCGTCAAGACTTAGAAGGACATTGGAGAATTCTTGAGCACGTGCATTGCCACCGAGCCGAGCTCTCATATTACTGGTCAAGCGCAGTGTACGAACTCGTGACCACAACGAAGATCGTTTCGACGAAGCATTCACCTCGTCAGCCCTCGATCCCCGCGTCACCTCGAGAAGTGTTTGCCGGAAATCGCCACTGAACAGAACTGTGACACCATCCATCAAATGTTAGTTTCTGCGGATGTCCTGCAGGGTAATGTCCACGACCTCAATTGCCTTCCTATTGGCCATCGTACACTCATCATCAGAGAGCAATCCTTGAACACGTGTCCCTTATCGCTGTTACGTGACACACCACAAACTGGCGTTTCGGCGCTCTCTAAATCGATGGGAATTTTAAACATGGCAGGTGATGTCTTGCCACCCGGAAGCAGTGTGGCAGCGATTCCCTACGACGCTACAGCAATAGCAATTTTACCCTGCCTCCTGACCTCTGCAAGTATGCCAGTGGTAACAAATGTTTTTCCTGTTCCACCAAGAGCATCCAAGAAAAATATTTTACCCTGGTTTTGCCCAACGCTTTCAAGGACGGTGTCATAAATTTGTTAATGCTCTGAAGAGATCAAAGCGACATGGTCATTTCGTATGGTGATTATTTCGCCCGGATCGTAATTTGTTTCAGCGTTATACTCCCGATTTCAACGGTCTTGATGTGGTGATGATTGGAGAGCTGGTAACCCATATTCGATCAGTGGATTGCCGCCGATAGTAATGACCACATCTTGAAGTGAACTGAGACACGTGTTCAGCACGCGTTCATCAGTTACTTCGACTTCGTCTCTAGTAGCACGCCTCAAAGCTCGTAGAAAATCTTCAGACAGAAGATGGCGTTACTTCTCTCACAAAGCTACCGGGTTCGCGACTCCACAAAACACAAAGATGACGGCAAGTAGATGACGCATGTGGCTGGGACTGTCACTGACGCTTGCCTCCACGAGGGTGTCATCCCAATTAGGCAACAGGCTGCGCGGTAAGTGGGATACTCCACGCCATCAAATGTCCTCAGAAAAGAGAAAGACGTTGAACCTGGGACAGTGTGATGTAACAACCGCAGAAAATAGCATTCGCCACTATTCGGGTGCACGGTATAAACCCTACCCAATGCGGTGTCCTTGAAAATTCCCGGAAAACCTTTCACAGCACCTCCTCGTCGATGTTGGTTGAATAGACCCCTTTGCTTGTCGTACATGTAATATGAAGGCACCTAGTCATACGTTAGGGATTTCGCAAACTGGTCGACTTCACAGAGTCTGAGAAATGCCACCATGTAATACCTAACACCGCATTTTTTTTAAATTGTCTTCCTCAACTCTGCTCACGATTTTAAGGGTTTTTTTGGAACTTGAATTTGTCAAAACGAACTATAATATGAAGAAAATGCACATTACCATCTATGAATTTTAAGAATAACTAACTACTAACCTCGCCAACATGATCAAATTTAAATGATTAATTTCCAAAAACTGTTAACATAAACTTGATTTGATTTTGATGAAATCTCATAGATGGCGCTGCTTTAAAATTGTGTTTATACTACTAACATTCATTAAACTATGTTTCTCTGCCCAAGTTACTTAAATGGCGTAGTTTTTATAGTGTAAAGCTAGATAATAGCATGACTTACTCAAAAACAACATTTATATATGCGTCGTTAGATTACACGCAGTCACAGAATGCGTGAGAAAAATAAAGATTCACAGCTCCTCCCCCATAGGTGATAGCGTGATAATATGTAGCCTATGTGTTGACTCGACCTCTTAGTAATATTCATGCAAAATTTTAAGTAAATCCATGCAGTACTTTTTGAGTTTATCCCGGACATACATACAGACAAACAGACAAACAGACAAACAGACAAACAGACAAAAATTCTAAAAACTATATTTTTGGCTTCAGTATCGATTGTAGATCACGCCCCAAGTATTCTTTTTAAAAAATATTCAATGTACAGTTTTGACTTTCCTACGATTTTATTATATGTATAGATTAAAAAAATATAGTGATGAACGTTACGTGTAGAAAACGAATTACGTTTTGACAAAGCCATCAAGCAGTGGCGACTGAGCCAATACAATGCTCTGTGTGATTATGTCGTTTTGATGCCATCTTTTATTTGATATTTAATAATATGCTAATTCTGATGACTGTTTTAATGTTTAAGTAATTGTAGGATTTATGAAAGTTTTAATACGTGTGTCATGAATATAGTCGTCATGGATGAAGACTGATATAAATGTTAATAATAATTTGCGTGTTCTGCCTTGTTACCAATATTTTTCATGCAAATAAACATTTTTAAGCGACTTAAAAAAAAGATGAGGTTTTCAAGTTGTCTTGGGAGTATTTTCCCTTGGGATAATCTTCTACTATCACACAAGCGAAGCCGCTGGTAGCAACTAGTTATGAAAAATACAGACATCCGAATTGAGAACCTCCTCCTTTTTTAGAAGTCGGTTAAAAAAGAATGCGGATTTATAAATATTCAAAATAATTATTTATTCGGGCAAAGTCGACGTTGACAAATAATAATATCAAACGGAACTACGGAGTATGATTATATTGACTCTTCAGCAATTATTGCAAAACCATTATCAGATGGCATTGAATGTAATCGTCACAGAATCGGTGCAATATATGTACATTATTATCAATTCATCATCAGTCGAAAGACGTCCACTGTTGGACATAGGCCTCCCCCAAATGTCGACACAACGAACGGTCCTATGCGTCTGGCATCCATCGGATTCCCGTAGCCCTTACCAGGTCATCGGTCCACTTTGTAGGAGGCCTTCTTGGAAAAGATTTATCGAGCATTATAAACTTGTTGTTTTTTTTCCCGTACAGTCGAAAATATATGTATATAGGAACTTAAAGCCAAAATCTTTTTGCGCTCAATCAGAACTTATACAAAAGTCCGTGAACAAATATCGGACAGTTGCCCGGACCAGGCACAACACTCGGTCAAAAATCCTTTATTTGCAATGACGCCTTGTGGTAGTTTTCAGTTTGTAATTACCAGTAATCGGAATAGGTAGGGCTATTTAGGTTCATTGACCGCAAACATTGATGTTAATGTGGATATTCCATGGGATTGTTAACATGTTTTTGTACAACTTCAAAATAAAAATATTTAAATGATTGTTGATTCTTGAATAAGAAATTGTTACGTAAAAAAATATATGCGGTTTAATGAATCAAGTTTATCTATTTATACTATCCTTAATCCCTTCCTTCTTATATTTACCTGTCAGAAAGGAAGTGTAGTCTTTCATTAGTCCAGAAGGCAAGAATAGTTTTTTTATCATTTTACTACTTATAATCCAACCGGGACTCGGGGGATATCCATATTATTCTAATCTATGGCAAGTACACAAAATAGAAAGAAAGAAAACTATTTTATTTGACATACACACTCGTAAATACACACACAAAAAACCGGCCAAGAGCGTGTCCGGCCACGCTTAGTGTAGGGTTCCGTAGTTTCCCGTCCGTCAAAATAAGTGTACCCGCTAATGAGTTTAAAAAAATGCTTGCATATACGATTATACTACAAACTTAGTCCAGAAATTATTTTGTACAACCTTTTTGTACAAAAACTGTTCTTTCCATCAAGTTCAAAATAATTTTCCTAGAAAGTCCTTATAAAGTTCTACTTTTCAGATTTTTTTCATATTTTCTAAACTTATGGTTCAAAAGTTAGAGGGGGGGGACTTATTTCCGAAATTATTGACATTATCAAAAAATGATTTTAATGAACCCCTTATTTATTTTTAAATACCTATCTAACAATATATAACACGTTAGGGTTGAAATTAAAAAAAAAAATCACTTCCTACTTTACATATAGGGGGGCTACCCTAATAAAACATTCTTTTCTAATTTTTACTTTACCACTTTGTCAGCGTGATTGATATACAATTGGTACCAAATTTCAGCTTTCTAGTGGTAACGGTCCCAGAGATTAAGCGAGGACGGACAGACAGACGGACAGACAGACATGGCGAAGCTATAAGGGTTCCTAGTTGACTACAGAACCCTAAAAAAAGAGAACTAAAATAGCCCTAGCTATTCCGATCTATGGTTATAACATAATTCGGCTAACTTTGTACTAATTCTGAATAAATATAGGTATATCCAATCTACCAATTCTATCTACCTATTGGTAGTTTGTAGACATAGACGAGTGTCCAGATAACCTAATTGATAAAGCGAGCAACAATTCACTAAGTGGTTAGACAGACTGTTCAACGGTGCTTGAATATATTCATTACCAACATATTTTAACAGGTAAAAAGGCAAGGCAGCTCAAAAGGTGACACGGTGGAGCATACAGTAGAGGTGTGCCCCGCTTGGGCAGAGCACCGCCGTGTCCTTGCGTAGGTGATTGGCGGCAATGATCTCTTACGCCGGGCCTTGGTACAAGCTATGGTCTGAAGCGAGGAGTGGCAGGTAGTCGCCTTCTTCTATTCTGAGAAGCAGTAATGCTAGTAAAGGAGGCGGCTGCGCGTGCACGCGCTGGGTCATTGATTATGGTATGTGCAGTCCTCTTAACTGACGATACCAATGCGCCCACGTATCAATCAAGCACAATTACTTTGATAGTGTATATTATACACTCTTGCGCATGCTCTATATTTCTTCATTATTCAAGGAGTTTATACAGAAATTCAAGGTGTGGCACTCTAACTTGGAATCAATGATAAAAAATCTATGATACGTCATTGCTTATTACGTATTCTACGTACCATGTAGTTTTGATAGCATATCAATGTCGATATCATAAAACACACCGTTTTTTTGAAGGGTGTGATATATTAATGTTGTTTGACTACAGTCTATACCTACTTAAACACCCCTACTTTTTAATTAGTACACAAAAAAATTGGGCTCTATCTGTATCCATTACTGATCATATTTTTGTAGTCAAAAGTAGAAAAAACTGAAATCCTAAAATTCACCACGAAAAGATAAATTCATCATAGAATCAATCATACATAACAATTGCTAGTAGAAAAAAATACTTATCCAAAAGCTAGCTTTTAGTCAGAAAAAAATGCGAACCCGATTGCAACTTCAACCATCCCCCAATTATATTTTCAAACCATCCAGGTCATCATCAAGTCATCATCAGCCTTTTTAATGTTCCCATTGCTGGGAATCAGGCCTGCTCTCTAGGAAAGGGAATGGGCCGTAATCCACCACGGGGGCCCAGTGCGGATTGGTAACCATCCAGGGATCCACTCAACTGTACACATAAATTTACTGTCAAATTGGTCAAGCCATTTAGGAGGAGTTAGGTGACAAACACTCGTAAAGAAGAATTATAAATTTAGAGATATTAAAAGAAAAGGCACTCACTATTGCACTTCGTTAATGCCTAGCCAAACTCTAGAGCACTTATACTCTATTCACGTTAAAATTAGATATCGTCTGCTTACAGGTAAAATCAAATAAATGCATTTTTTTACTAAATCGAATTAAAAATGCAGTTAAATGTTTTTTTAAGCTCTATCTACTGGTAAACCCGAATAAATGCAATGTCCAATGGTTGCAGAAATAGTGAATTTATAAAAATGATATTCTACTCACTTGTTGCAAAAAATATACCAGTATAACCTAATCTTAGGCCTCAAATCCGTTTCAGTTTAACAGTTAAAGAACAATAAATACGCTTAAAGGTTTTTATTTTTTATGATGTAAATAGTAAAATGATAAGAATTATTCTGAGAAAAGGCTATAAACGCACTATTACAAATGTAATAATTTAAACAATTTAACCTTATTAAAGTTATTTATTCCATTTTACTAGATAAAAACTTCTACTTGGTTTGTTAATTTTTCTACAGCAAAAACGAAATAAAATTAATTCATTACATACTGGATGTTTGCTACAATTAACCTGTTTTACCTGTAGTTTTAGTGTAAGTATGCCACTTATTATGCATTATATCAATTTAGATAATCTATAAAACGAAAATAAATAAAACAGTTTTCTAATAAATCAATCTATTTGTTTTATTACTAAATCTTAAAAAAAGTATCCCTATGGAGTGGACGTTTTTTTTACGCGGTGGGAATATGTGGGCAGAGCGGGAGATAGTGTCAGACTTTTACTGACTAAAAACCCACTCCTGTTCTTTCATATGGAGTGGATATTTTTAACCCAAACGACATTTTTTTGCTACGTTGAATGGCAATGCTTGATTTCAGATTATGGTAAAAACCAGCCCTTGTGTCAAGCGAATTGTCAACTAGGCGTTTCGATAAAGCTTAAATAAATACATACGTACCTATATGATTTATGATACAGATGATAGCCTTTGTGGCACAAAATCATCAATCCGTATAAATAAAAAACCGGCCAAGTGCAAGTCGGACTCGCCCATGAAGGGTTCCGTAGCAGCAAGTAACATAATATAAAAGTTCTTGTAATGTGTTGTAACTTTGATCGATGTTTTAATAATAGTGTATTTTTTTCGATTTATGACGCATTAAAAAAAAAAACTACTTACTAGATTTCGTTCAAATCAATTTTCGTTGGCAGTTTTTATAGTAATGTACATCATATATTTTTTTTTAGTTTTATCATTCTCTTATTTTAGAAGTTAGAGGGGGGGGGGGGCACACATTTTACCACTTTGTAAGTGTCTCTCGCGCAAACTATTCAGTTTAGAAAAAAATGATATTAGAAACCTCAGTATCATTTTTGAAGACCTATCCATAGATACTCCACAAGCATGGGTTTGATGAAAAAAAAAAAATTTGAGTTTCAGTTCTAAGTATGGGGACCCCCAAAATTTATTGCTTTTTTTCTACTTTTGTGTGAAAATCTTAATGCGGTTCACAGAATACATCTACTTACAAAGTTGCAACAGTATAGCTCTTATAGTTTCGGAAATAAGTGGCTGTGACATACGGACGGACGGACAGACAGACAGACAGACAGACATGACGAATCTATAAGGGTTCCGTTTTTTGCCATTTGGCTACGGAACCCTAAAAAGGACAAACTGACATTTAACGCAAATCCGTAACTATTGGGACTATGAACGAAAAAGATCATAAACGTGGCGATCGCGTTGACGTAAAACCAACGCGCACTATACCCTATTCGCGTTATGATTAGACCTCTATTAAAACCTTTTTTACTGTCTGTTCCACCGATTTTAACTTCTATTTCGTAGGCATAAGGATGTCATTAAAAGCAAAAAGTAGTAAAATACCAAATATTTACTGCAGCCGTCATTTGTCATGCCACCAACATATTAAGAGTCAAAATCGTATAAAACGTTTTCATAAATGTCAAATGTTATTTAGAACCGAGTAAGTAGTCTGAGATCGCTACATTAAAACATTTAAAAAGCTAAGTCGATACTACAAAAGGGGTGTCAATCAGTGTGTTTGGAAATCCAACAATAGATCGATACATTAACTATTTGGCACAGCTGTTAAATGCACAGATTAGTGAGCTAACACACTAGACCGTAACGGTGCTGGTGGAATATCCGATTTTACTAACTAATATCAACCCATGTTCTGTTAGTTGCTTTTTTCGTTCCAGAGCCGTAGTAGCTCTTTCAAAGAGTTTTAAAAGAAAAGTGGTTAATCAATCATGTAGTGAATGGCAAATAATTATTAATAATAATATTCCACAACTATCACACAACGCCGTCAAGTCCCAAGCTAAGCAAAGCTTGTGTTATGGGTACAAGACAACTGTTAAACATACTTTTATATTTCTAAATATTTACATATTATAGATTAAAAATTGCCCTGACTTTTCATAAATAAATGTGATATAACGGTTTTGTGTATGTGTAATCTATACATATAATAAAATCGTAGGAAAGTCAAAACTGTACATTGAATATTTTTTAAAAAGAATACTTGGGGCGTGATCTACAATCGATACCGAAGCCAAAAATATAGTTTTTAGAATTTTTTTCTGTTTGTCTGTTTGTCTGTTTGTCTGTTTGTCTGTATGTATGTCCGGGATAAACTCAAAAAGTACTGCATGGATTTACTTCAAATTTTGCATGAATATTACTGAGAGGTCGGGTCAACATATAGGCTACATATTATCACGCTATCACCTACGGGGGAGGAGCTGTGAATCTTTATTTTTCTTACGCATTCTGTGACAGCGTGTAATATAAGGACGCATATTTAAATGTTGTTTTTGAGTAAGTCATGCTATTATCTAGCTTTACACTATAAAAACTACGCCATTAAAGTAACTTGGGCAGAGAAACATAATTTAATGAATGTTAGTAGTATAAACACAATATTTTAAAGCAGCGCCATCTATGAGATTTCATAAAAATCAAATCAAGTTTATGTTAACAGTTTTTGGAAATTATTCATTTAAATTTGATCATGTTGGCGAGGTTAGTAGTTAGTTATTCTTAAAATTCATAGATGGTAATGTGCATTTGCTTCATATTATAGTTCGTTTTAACAAATTCAAGTTTCAAAAAAAACCCTAAAAATCTTGAGCAGAGTTTAGGAAGACAATTAAAAAAAAAAATGCGGTGTTAGGTATTACATGGTGGCATTTCTCAGACTCTGTGAAGTCGACCAGTTTGCGAAATCTCTTACGTATGACGAGGTGCCTTCATATTACACGTACAACAAGCAAAGGGGTGTATTCAACCGACATCGACGAGGAGGTGCTGTGAAAGGTCGGTAAGTCCCCTCTTTGAGGCGTGGCTGGAAAGACCTCACAGCGTCCTTACCTTCCGCATGACGCAGGTACTCACCGGACATGGTTCGTTCGGGAGATTCCTGCATTCGATTCATGCGGAAGTGACGCCCGGGTGTCGCCACTGTGCGGAACGCCCAGAGGACACGGTGGAGCACACAGTCGAGGTGTGCCCTGCTTGGGCAGAGCATCGCCGTGCCCTCGTGGGGGCGATCGGCGGTGGAGACCTCTCGCGCCGGGCCTTGGTTGAGGCCATGGTCCGGAGCGAGGAGGAGTGGCAGGCGGTCGCCGACTTTTGCGAAGCAGTAATGCTCGCAAAGGAGGAGGCCGAACGCATCAGGCAACGGCGTTATCGCCGCCGCCGTCGCCGGGATTCTGATCCCGATTTCCGGCCAACGTAGACGCAGGCTTGCGGACAGTGAGCAATGGGTAGCTCGCTGTACGGCCGTCCGGTAACTGTCCGGACCAAACCCAAGTCGTCGACGGCGCGCACTGTTCCCGCGCGCCTCAAGGAGTTGTCAGCAACAGCAGGGACCCAGCCGGATCGAAGCCTACTGGGGCCAGGGTTATCCGAAAGGGCGCTCGAGCCCCGGTATGAAGGCTAGAAGGAACGGGGTGGGTCTTTTAGTCAGTAAGAGTCTGACACTATCTCCCGCTCCACCCAAGGGCGGGGGATGTCAATGCTTGATTTTCCCACCATAAAAAAAAGGTGCTGTGAAAGGTTTCCGGGAATTTTCAATTACACCGCATTGGGTAGGGTTTATACCGTGCACCCGAATAGTGGCGAATGCTATTTTCTGCGGTTGTTACATCACACTGTCTCAGGCCCAACGTCTTTCGCCTTTCTGAGGACATTTGATGGCGTGGAGTATCCCACTTACCGCGCAGCCTTTTGCCTAATTGGGATGACACCCTCGCGGAGGCAAGCGTCAGTGACAGTCCCAGTCACATGCGTCATCTGCTTGCCGTCATCTTGGTGTTTTGTGGAGTCGTGAACCCGGTAGCTTTGTGGGAGAAGTATCGCCATCATCTGTCTGAAGATTTTCTACGAGCTTTGAGGCGTGCTACTAGAGATGAAGTCGAAGTAACTGATGAACGCGTGCTGAACACCTGTCTCAGTTCACTTCAAAATGTGGTAATTTCTATCGGCGGCAATCCTCTGATCGATTATGGGTTACCAGCTCTCCAATCATCACCACATCAAGACCGTGGAAATCGGGAGTATAACGCTGAAACAAATTACGATCCGGGCGAAATAACCACCATACGAAATTACCATGTCGCTTTGTTCTCTTGAGAGCAAAAACAAATTTATGACACCGTCCTTGAAAGGGTTGGGCAAATCCAGGGTAAAATGTTTTTCTTGGATGCTCCTGGTGGAACAGGAAAAACATTTGTTACCACTGGCATACTTGCAGAGGTCAGGAGCCAAGGCAAAATTGCTATTGCTGTAGCGTCGTCGGGAATCGCTGCCACACTGCTTCCGCTCTGCTTCCATCGATTTAGAGAGCGCCAAAACGCCTGTTTGTGGTGTGTTCCGTAACAGCGATAAGGGACACGTGCTCAAGGATTGCTCTCTGATGATGAGTGTACGATGGCCAATAGGAAGGCAGTTGAGGTCGTGGACAGAACCCTGCAGGACATCCGCAGGAACTAACATTTGATGGATGGTGTCACAGTTCTATTCAGTGGCGATTTCCGGCAAACACTTCCCGAGGTGACGCGGGGATCGAGGGCTGACGAGGTGAGTGCTTCGTCGAAACGATCTTCGTTGTGGTCACGAGTTCGTTCACTGCGCTTGACCATTAATATGAGAGCTCGGCTCGGCGGCAATGCACGTGCTCAAGAATTCTCCGATGTCCTTCTAAGTCTTGGCGAAGGCACTTTACCAGAAGAGAGAGGTGGACAGGTGGTGATTCCAGAGTCTCTCGGTAGAGTGGTATCCAGCTTAGAAAAACTCATTCACTGTGTGTACGGGGACATCAGTCGTATACCGCACCAGCAGAATTCTTGGGTGTGTGAGCGGGCCATTTTGACGCCTAAAAATGATCAGGCTGCAGCAGTTAACGAATGCATTCTCTCTGAAATTGAGAAGAATGAAGTGGTCTACACCTCGATAAACACTGTTGTCGAGCAAGATGATGCCACACGTTATTCCGTGGAATTTCTGATTTCCCTGTCAGCAAGTGGACTTCCGGCGCATACCATCAAGCTGAAGGTCGGTGTCCCGATTATGCTTCGAAGTTGTGACGGGACCCGCCTTAAAGTCATCTCGCTTCACACAGACACACCATTGAGGCGGAAATTCTTACGGGTTGTGGCGTCAGCGAGGCAGTATTTATAACACGCATTCCTCTCATACCCCATAACTTCCCGTTCCAGTTCAAGCGCGTACAGTCCCCGTGTGTGTTTGCTTCGCGATGACCATCAATAAGTCGCAGGGGCAGACACTTAGGGTAGCGGGTGTCGGCCTCAGGACGAGTTGCTTTTCACACGGGCAACTGTACGACGCTTGCTCCCGCGCCACCAGTCCTGACTGTCTTTACATTTTGGCTCCTGGCAGTATATCTACCAAAATAGTTTATAGGGAAAGTCTTGTAAGGTATGATACCTTTATACGTATTCCTGTCCTGGAATGTATTCCTGGATTATTTTCTCTATTTCCTTCAGTCACATCTTATGACTGAACTCAGCAGGATTCCCATATAATTCTCTTCACTAGCTTCGTTTGCGAAAAAAACTTATATTATAATGCTATTTTAAAAGTTGTTTATTTATAATGCTATAGCGACACTGGCACCTTAGGTATTTTTAGTGCTGTAGAGGCTTCACGCAGACGACGTCGCGGGCAGCAGCTAGTGAGGAATACGACTCGAGGAGGAGGTATTATGTAACAGTCAATGTTAGTGGGTAAATTAGTCAAAATTAGTTTTGACTGGCTTCATCAACCAACGTTTGTTTTAAGTATTAGATATTTAAATGAGCGTAAGGAATTTTATGCCAGTTTTAACTGATAAATAATCAATTATTAGAGTCAATAGCCTGCACAATATTATTTTGGTTATAAAAAATCCAAAATACATTGTACAGGCTATTGATTTATGAATGATTAAATGACAATCAAAATAGAAAAAACACTGCGCGTAGTATTTTCTAGCAGCAGTTGTAATAAATGATTGATTCTATTATGAATTTACCAATTATCTCAAATTTTCGTGGATAATAAAATTTTGGGGTTTCGTTTTTTTTTTTTTTTACCTTGACTATAAAAATCAGTAATAGGTACGGATAGATCCCCATTATTTTTTGTACTAATTAACGAAAAGGTGTGTACAATTATACTTATTTCTATGTAGCACCTACACATATCTAATAAAGAGAGGACCTGTTTACCAGTACACAATAAAACGCAGGAAATTACACAATGTTGACATCGCCTTTATCTTTATAAGTCCGTCGTTGGAGTCAGCCTTAATACGAAATCGTACTAAGCCTTAGATTACCCAGGCATTACGCGCCAGTGTTCAACCACCCTAAAACGTTAATGAGAACCGTATACCAATTAACGTAAGGTTGATTATTGCTTTTCATGAAACTGGTTCGAGGCCGAATGGGTCACGGAAGAGTGACGTCATAACTCAATATTTACATTGAAGGAACAATGTTTTATGGGCTGTTACATAATGTGACATTTATACTAAATATTGAAGTAGGGAAATTATTTTTTTGTTTGTTATTAAATATAATGGCGCGATGTAATTATTAACTAAATACATTTTTTTTAAAGTGTCACAATTGACCAGAGGTTATGGTTACCCGCCTATTATGTATAAGTAGCGAGTTTGAACCCGGGCAAGCACTAATATTATTTTTTTAATTCATATGTGCTTTTCAAAGTTTATCTAGAACATTACTGACAGACACCTCGTGCCTTGGAAAGCACGGAAAACAAGTGGTAAATATTATTTACGCTATCATATTTCACGTAAGGGTGTTTAACATAAATAGTCGTGAATTTATTGAATTACTAGCTTTTGCCCGCAGCTACGCCCGCGTGCTTAAAATATAGCCTATGTCACTCAGGAATAAAGTAGCTTTCTATGGGTGAAAAAAATTAGCAATCGAAGTACTTCCAGAGATTACCTCCTACAAACAAAAAAGCTAATAACTCTTTATTATATTAGTGTAGATTTTAAATGGAAAATGAAATAAAAAAAAAAGATATTTGAAAAATAATTCATATGCCAGTAGATTATTTGATATGGTCTCATTCATACTCTAGAGTTATGCGATAAAAAAAACACGTTGTATATACATACATTCTTTTTATACTATTCTTTTTTTTACTAAAGAAACAATTTAAAATGGGCAGTTATAGTTACAGGAAATGTGTTTTCCCTGCTCATCGGACCGGTATGGTATCTATTGTTAGTGTTAGCGGCTGTTTTGGGAAAACAAAAGACGGTTTTGTATGGTTAATATAGTAGATTTGTTCTATAAACGGCAAGTGTTTATAAGGAAACGATATTTCTACACTATGGATGGATTGTGTGAGAAGTGATATGAAAGAAAAGGGAGTTAGTGATAGTATGACGAGTGACAGGACAGAATGGAAGAAAAAGACGTGTTGCGCCGACCCCAAATAAAATGGAACAAGGGCAGGAAGAAGAAGAAGAAGAAGAAGAATATTATAAAGAAGTAAAGTTAGTTTTTAGGGTTCCGTAGACAAATGGCAAAAAACGGAACCCTTATAGATTCGTCATGTCTGTCT
This sequence comes from Mythimna albipuncta, assembly GCA_929112965.1. Classification (NCBI taxonomy): domain Eukaryota; kingdom Metazoa; phylum Arthropoda; class Insecta; order Lepidoptera; family Noctuidae; genus Mythimna; species Mythimna albipuncta. The sequence continues at coordinate 20,904,369 of OV815969.1, forward strand.
GTCTGTCTGTCTGTCCGTCCGTCCGTATGTCACAGCCACTTTTTCCGAAACTATAAGAGCTATACTGTTGAAACTTTGTAAGTAGATGTATTCTGTGAACTGCATTAAGATTATCACATAAAAATAGAAAAAAGCAATAAATTTTGGGGGTCCCCATACTTAAAACTGAAACTCGAAAATTTTTTTTTCATCAAACCCATACGTGTGGGGTATCTATGGATAGGTCTTTAAAAATGATACTGAGGTTTCTAATATCATTTTTTTCTAAACTGAATAGTTTGCGCGAGAGATACTTCCAAAGTGGTATAGTGTGTCGCCCCCCCTCTAACTTCTAAAATAAGAGAATGATAAACACTACATTACTATAAAAACTACCAACGAAAATTGGTTTGAACGAAATCTAGTAAGTAGTTTTTTTTTTAATACGTCATAAATCGAAAAAAATACACTATTATTAAAACATCGATCAAAGTTACATGACATTACAAGAACTTTAATATTATGTTACTTGCTGCTACGGAACCCTTCATGGGCGAGTCCGACTCGCACTTGGCCGGTTTTTTGTTTGTAGGATGTAATATCTGAAAGTACTGTTTGATTGTTAATTTTTTTTCTCCAACAGAAAGCTTATTCCTGAGTGACATTTATTCTATATTTTATGTACGCAGACCAAGTCGCGGGTAAAAGCTAGTCTGCTATACACCGCTAAATTTTGATCACAGTACAGTCGGCGTTGCATACAAAACTACCTATAGGTCATTGGACTCGCTCAGCTGACGTTTTCTTAATGAAATTAATTTCGTACATGCGTAAATAAATATGAGTTTTGAAAAAAAGGTACTTTATTTTTTAGTTTTGTCTTCACAAATCGATAGTGTTACATGTACCGAATCGACCTTCCATGGGATTAAAACGATCAAAATTTAACGGTATATAATGATAGATCTGCTAAGTATTTTCGTACTACATAATCTGATGAAAGGCCTCCCACAAGGTAGCCCGATGACCTGGTGAGGGTCGCGGTAATTCGAGGGATGTAAGACGCACAGGACGGCGACACAAGGGGGAGGCCTATGTCCTACAGTGGACGTCTTTCGGCTGCAACGATGATGATGATGATAATCTGCCTAATCTTGGCTCAACTGTGTTGGTTTTACAGCTAGAACGTTTGAAAGAGTGACAGTGACCTTTTAACGCAAATGAACTTACAGACATAATGGGTTTTAGTCAATGAAAATCTCAAGGTAAACTCGGGTCCTGGAACGCAAGACAAAAAAGGAACGAAGTGTGGTTTTAGTCAGTAACAGTCTAACACGCCCTGCCACTCCACCCTAAGGCAGGAGAAGAAATTGGATGATTGGCTCACTTTAAAAAAGTAAATGAAAGCCTCATATTAAGCGTGTCCTAACCAAAAAAGCATATTATAAGGTTAAAGACTATGTTGAAGACACGCTTGTTTGGCAATGACTTCTAACGTTTTATAAGTGTCTATGTAGACCTATGTGAAATAAAATATTTTGACTCTGGTTTTGGGTGATTTCTCATCTTAAAAGTTAATAAAAATCTGATACGTCCTCTCGCTCGCTCCGGACCATGGCCTCGACCAAAGCCCGGCGCGAGAGGTCTCCGCCGCCGATCACCCCCACGAGGACACGGCGATGCTCCGCCCAAGCAGGGCACACCGCGATTGTGTGCTCCACCGTGTCCTCCGGGCGTTCCACACAGTGGCGACACCCGGGAGTCACTTCCGCTTTAATTTGGAACAAGAACGTCCCGAACTTGCCATTTCCGGTGAGGACCTGTGTCATGCGGAAGGTAAGGACGATGTGAGGTCTTTCCAGCTACGCCTCAAAGAGGGGACTTATCGCTATAATTGTGGCGTGCCCAGCACGGGGTTGCGATAGTCGCTGACGCCATTCCACCATGAGATCCCGCCGGAGCTCTGTCCGCCATGCCGCGACCTATCACGGTTATCTTTACAAATCGATAGTGTTTCATGTACCGGATCGACCCTCCACGGGATTAAAACGATCAAAATTTTAATGGTGTATAATAAAGCGATCTAGCTGTTAACAAATACAGTGCATATCTATTGTAATTATTTAACCTAACTGATACCTAGTACATAAAACCTTAGGTATTTGTTTACTATTCAAGTCAGTTTGACTTGCAATATAAAAATTGTCTATATGTATAGGAACAAAAAATACATAAACAGTTCACACTTAAAATTTCGGTAGTTTATTTTCAATTTTTGTGGCGATTTTATTTTCAGTTTTTGTGGCGTAATATCGCCACCAAAATTAAAACAAAGTATTAAAAAATGTTTAAAAACACTGGTTTTATAAAGCCATCTAGCTGTTTCATAACAATTACAGTGCTTAATACAAGCTTATAATTAGTTTCACCTGTCCCGATGTTTGTCTGTCATCAAATCTTGCAAGTTAAATTTGATCCACTTCTCGGTTACCTTTTGAGCTGAAATTTTGCATGCATGTGTCAATCAGATGACAATACAAAATTATTATGACATGGAGCTGATCTGATGATGGAACCGGAAGGTGGCCATGAGAACTCGGTTGTTAAACGACACAAACCTAACGAGTTTGGGTTCGTATGATTCGTCTTGACGAGTATTAATTATACAGGTATACTGCGCTATAAAAGCTTGCTACGAAAACATGATTTTCATTCAAAATTTGTTTATAATACCTACTGTACTGATTCTTGAGATATGTTTTTCCAAATATTCCTTAGTGAAGATAAATGTTATATGTTTTAATTATATAGGATTATTTATAATCTTATCTTAATACAGTGTTATTTAATCTTAAAAAAAATCAAGTAAATAACCTATAATTTGGCGATAAATAAATAATACTGATTACTTACCTACACTAATACATATTTAATTATACTTTATCAGGTATACCTATACACAAACCAAAATTAATAATATGTACATCATCACCATTCCAGCCGAGAAACGTCCACTGTGGGACATATGCCTCCCCCAAGTGTCGCCATAATGACCGATCCTGTGCGTCTCGCATCCATCGGATTCCCGCGACCCTCACCAGGTCATTGGTCCACCTTATGGGAGGCCTTCCAACGCTGTGTCTTTCGTAATAATATGTACAAACGGGTAGAAAAAGAAAAATATAAGGCATTAAAAAAGTCTTCCACATGTATGTCAATAGAAAAAGTAATCAGAACGCTAGTAGCATTGCCATGTTGGATAGCAATGCTAATTCGTTGATCAAAGAATTAGCCCAACCCTCTGGTCACGTGAAGAATCGACCAATTGTTTGTTGATATCCCAAACAACTCCATGAGCGCTCGGACCCCATGGCCCTAGTGTTTCAACTGCAAACGGCTCAAAGATATGGATGATTTCTGATAAGGTTATTAATTAGGCATATTTTTGCCTGCAGAGATTTTCTGCTATTAGTTACATGAACACCACTATTTTTTAATTAGTACACATACTTATAGGGCTTATTAGAAACGCCCTTGTTATTTTATAAGTAAAATCTCAATAAATAATATTCATAAACTGCAAAGTTATTAGCGTTGGTTTATGTCCCACAATGTCACTCAATTTATGGAAATATTGTGCAGGCACAATAAAAAAAAAATATATATAAAATTAATTAATGAATAAGTGACAATTATTAAGAAAAAACACTGACCGTAGAATTTTCTACTAGCAATTGTTATGTTTGATTGATTCTATGATGAATTTACCCTTTCGTGGTCAATTTTAGGATTTCGGTTTTTTCTACTTTTGACTACAAAAATATGATAAGTTACGGGTACAGATGGAGCCCCATTTTTTTTTTTTTTGTGTACTAATTAAAAAGTAGGCGTGTATGTATATTTTTTCCAAACTATGTTTTTTTTTTTCTACAGCTTACCTGATTATAGTATCTACGATTAATAGCATAGCATAGTCGGCCATAAAATGTTCTCACTATTGAGAGTCAAGCCTCCTCTCTAGGAAAAGGAATGGGCAGTAATCCAACGCGCCGACCCAGTGTGGGTTGGTGGATGTAACGTGTTTTCGAATTTTTGGTTCTATGCCATGCCAATTTCCTCATGATGTTTCCCTTCACCGTTTTGAGAGTGGTGATGAAATAAATTACACAAAGTAATGCGCCTGGCTGGGTTTGACCCGCGACCACTGGTAAGTCGGGACCCCTACTACTCTGCTCTGCAAAGTTAATATATTTACTTAGTTTACTATTTTGGGAAACGACGATTCTATTTTTGCCTTGTTTGTTGCCTATTCTTATCTTTTTTTTTTAATTTTAAGGCTATTATAATTATTCCAAATCCGTATCATGTTCATTCTATTTTAAACATTCACATCCTCATTGTTTTAAGGTGAAAAAAATATTGTAATTTAAATTTTGTATTTTTGTTTTGAATAGTGGAATAATCAAGAATTATATTATTCCACAATTCAAAACATGATTCACAACTTCAGTAATTAACAATAAAAAAAATAACAACAGTGAGAAATTTTTGATCATGTGTCAATTGTTAAGTGTTAAATATTTTGAAATAACTTAAGAAACGGTTGCAGTCACAGAGTATTTTTTTTTTATTTTTTTTTATTCGCGGCCCTGTAACAGTTATTTTATTTTTATTAAAAAAATACATAGTAACAACTGTTCAAGTTTTTTTATGCCAAACCCTTTTAAACAACAAGTTTTATTAATTTATATTATATTCAAATCATATTCCGTGACGTAGTCTCGTATATACACATTTTTTTTTTTTATCAAGCCAACTACTTTACATCTTGTTTTGATTTTTATCTTATGGTTGGTCATACAAACAGTTTAAATAAAAATAATTTTTCATTTCCAGAAATTCAAAAAATTCAAAATTAATCCAAATTCGCCTTAATATTATGTGTAATTACGAATATGTGTTATCTACAACGTGTAATGTTAAATGCGCAAAACCTCAGACACCCCAAATGATTTTTAATTTAATTGACCTAATTTTGCGAGACAAAAATTTTTATGTGCTGTTTCAGTTTGTTTAAGATTCGTATCTTCATTGAAATAAGAACTATTATTAAGCTTCGTATGAGAGTATAAAGTTGGACGACAACCATTTGTGTTTGTTTACCTACCTATTTTGCCGGTTTTGCGGGTTTGCGCAAGTGATGGCTTGACTTATTAATAAATGGACATGGCAACATTTTTAAGGAAGGTTTATTTTTTTAATGTGACATGTACGAGTATATTGAAAAGTGGTTCAATTGGTTCTACTCGTTATCCTGATCAAACTATTTTCATGTTTTGCGCATTTAACGTTACATGTTGTATACCATGCAAATGTACTTAGGTATGTAAACACTCAGATATCAAAACTACTTCCTACACATCATTTATCAAGTCATACTTAAAATATATCAAACTCATACCTACTATAAATAAACTCATAAAAGTGGTAATGAGTCTTAGAAGAATATTCTGCAGCTAATTTTTAAAAATAGCTTTACAATATTTCTAAAAATAACTTTTAATTTTTCTAACAATATGTTTATTATTATTATTATTTTTACATGACTAGTGGTTGCCCTCAACTTCGGTCGCGTACATAAAACAGTTATAAGTCAAAAGGCTAATATATAAATAATACGGTGATGATGACATATTATTATATCAACATAATTGTTAACACTGTTATGAAATATACACTATAATATAATGATTTATAAGATTACTACTCCGTTCATAATGATGTTATGTATAATTATGCTATGTTGAATCTTGATTGTCTTATGTTATCATATTATTTTTTATGCATAGAATGACTTTTAATTAAATAGTTTGAAAAACTGGTAGGTATATAGTTTAATCTTTGATCATCATCATTTGCCATTGTTCAAGCATTCAAACACTGAGAAATATTTTATTTTTAAGAAAATAGCTGTCCTAATTTTAGTTCAATAAGAAATTACTATTAACATTTTTAATTTATTTTTTTGTTACATTATTATTAATGAAATAAAATACCTTATTTATAAGCACTTACATACAAATTATATAATATTATTACTTAACAACTTAATAACTATAATTATAGTAAATTAAAAAATAAATAAATAATAAAACCCTACGCTAAAATACACTAACTAAAATATGGCGTCAAAGCTCTTCCACATCGCTGTCGACTGGTAATGTGCCTAAAAGACTGGCGGCATTGCCACGCTGTATGGCAATGCTTATCCTCTGTTCAAGGTAAAAGCTAGCCTTTGGGTCACGCAAAAATAATGTTAAATAATAATTATAGAAATCGACGCACTAATCTTATAGCTTATCGGTATTGGTATAACGCACGCACACATAAAAAAATCTAGTGACGTAATCAAGATTTGACAAAACAAATAATTTTTGATTCACGATTATCATCCTCTGTAACATTGTATGTAAATAAATAAATTTCTAGAAATTTATTTTTTTCCTCCACTACTAGAAGTGGAAGCGTCTCTGAGTTTTGTGGTAAAAGTAAGCATCAAAAAATGTTGTCAGCCGATTCTGATTATATTACTTTCAAGATATGCGTTTGTATTATATTATTATACGTTTTATCATGATCTGCCTTTTTGATATTCCTAATGCTGGGACTCAGGCCTCCTCTCTAGGAGAGGGAATGGGCTGTAATCCACCACGCGGGCCCAGCGCGGATTGGTGAATGTCACATGTCTTAGAATTTTTGGTTTATAAAAATGTAAAAGGCAAAGCCCAGACTCACTCCGTGACTCAACAATGCCCAACCCAAACTCTAAATTTTGCACAGTGGTTCTTTTAATAATATTTTTATAAAAAATAGAAATGAAGTTTTGAATCACAACCCTAAAGAAACAAAACGGGGCTTTACAATTGGTATGAAAAAACCGAATTTTAGGCAAAAACCAATTTTTACGTAAAAACCCACTTTGCAGGCAAAACTGCTGGTAGAAGCTATTTACTTTATTTAAACTTGCTTATCTTGGAAATAATCTTGGTAATATTAATCCGTACGTGTGAGATAAATTCATTGTCTCTGCTCATTAATTAAAACTTTAATGACTGTCAAAGATTAGCATTATTACAATTTATTATAGACAGCCTTGGATAAACATAATCTGGGTTATCATCCTGTTATCATCTTATCATTGTTATTATCTTCAATTTTGGTTATCTGTTACCTATGGTAGGTCTTTGGATTGAGTATTTGAAAGTGACATGACGAATACTTTTACTTTTTGTTTTAAAGTAAATCGTTAAAAGTCTCGCTCATTACAACGTTTACTGATAATATCCACCTGTGTTCTTTCAGTTGCTTTATACTTTTTAGAGCCACTGTTATTTCCACTTGAATATGACTTTCAAGTGAGATTTGAGAATAACAGTTTTACAGGTTTTTAGGCTAACGTACTAACTTCACAAATAATCCATTTCTAGTTGTACGAGTTCCAAACATTGAAGATACCATTACCCTCTCCTAGAGAGGAAGCCGGAGTCCCAGCAGTGGGAAATTGAGAGAAATCTTTGCCCAGCAGTGGGACAGTATAGGCTAGATATAATAATAATAAAGAAACGTATCTTTACTACAAAAATATGGCATGTAGTCTTTGGCGAACTAATTGAATTCAAAGAAACCCTTTTTATATTAAAAATTCTTAACCCTTTAAGTTTTTTCATTCTGCCCGATTTTTACGCGTAAAATATTTTAAGTAATTTAATAAAATAATGTAAAAAATTACGCAACAAAAAATGATCGAAAATAATTTCAACTGTTGAGCGCACGTTTTAAATTTATTTCGTCAGATACATGGAGTGCGCTGATTTTTATAAGTATTGTCTTCAGAACAATCTTTGCCAAAAATGGCTCTTCGGTCAAGCTATATTAAAAATAAACCATTGTTCATAATAAAATTGCTTTGTTATAAATAAAATAAGTTGTAATATTCTGTTATACAATTACGTGTAAAGATAATAATAATCTACACTAATATAATAAAAAGGTAAAGTTTTTTTTTATGTTCTTTTGTTTATAGAAAGTAATCTCTGGAAGTACTGGTCCGATCGCTAAAATTTTTTCACCGATAGAAAGCTGCTTTATTTTTGAGTGACCTAAGCTATATTTTATGTACGCGGGCGAAGCTGCGGGCAGAGCTAGTAATGTATATTACTATGTTATACTACTATATTATATTTTAAAATAAAACATATTTATTAATAATTAAAATCAAAATTATATTTCTTTTGTACATCTAAACTAATAAATATTATAGATTAAGATACATTATACGAATTGAAGATAATAATATGTGCAAATGGGTAGAAAACTGTATTTTCAAAGTAAAGTAACCGCTATATCGATACCAGAAGTATGAATTAACGTAAGAGACTTTTACTTAAAATGAAAAAATGTTCCTTATGATGATTGATGTAAGGGTATTTTACGCAAAACGTAATAATGTCCCTTACGTTAATTCATACTTCTGGTATCGATATTGTACAACATCGTTAAAAAGTCTATTTAAACTTTTAACTTTAAGTTAAGAATTTAAAACAAAGAAAATAAATCAGTGCACTTTCTTTCACACCTTTATTATTTTGTACAGATTCAAAAATCACCGCAAAATTATAAACAAAATTGGCCTTGACCAAGAATATGTAGAGATCAAGGATACAGTTCATATTGCACAATACAGATGGGTCATAATCTTATAATATACCTACACACAGTGACATATATGCAAAAGATACATCCAGTATAAACTAACCTCGCATTTTAAAGCCTTTCCCTTCAATAAGAGGTCAGCATATATTAGAAAAGTATTCATAGATTCTTATTGTGACTTCATCTGTTATGGATATGCATCGTATGACGTCTCTTTGTGCATTAAATCACTCAAACATAAATGCATAGATAAGGTTGGTTTATTTGATTGATTGAATGAATGTAATTCTTAAAACAGCTATTGCAGATACAAAAAGAACTTTATGGGTTACGTATTTTGGTCTAATTTCATAATATCTTTTTTAAATACAGTGTGTGCCAACTGTAAAAGATACAAATACATAATATTTCGCCTGCACCTCTGCCTTGCGCTTTGGGCAATACAGGCGTGATGATATATATAAATAAATATGAGAAAAAAAATAAAAGAAAATTATAAATAAATATAATTGTAACAAACTAAATTTAAAAAAACTTACCACAGTGCACAAAAAATCCAATCTTATAAGAAAAAAACACTTAAAAAAGATTCATCAAATAAAAGCACACTACGATTCACTTCAATTCAAATATATCGAACCGAAGAATGATTAATCGTCGCGATCGCACTTTGGTCGCGATACGGCGCGCGCGCTTCGTGCGTGCAGTCGCTTTGTTGTGTTGCCAACGACAGGCTAATTTGTGCCATAGAGCAGGACTACACACAGAAGTGGCATTGCTTTGCTTCACTGATTTTCCCAGTAGGAAAATATGATGCATTTTCCATTAATGGAAAATTAAATTTATTTAATTTATAAAAGGTGAAAATTTGTTTGTGTGTGTATACATTTATACTTTCATGCTGAAACACAAAAAACTAACATGTTCTTGAGAACGTTTACGTCCTATAATAAGACCATATCCTAGGTACGCACACATTGCCCACCTCTTAATATCATAGTATTTTAAAATTCAGATATATTTAGGTGCACTTTTTGGAAAAAACTATTATGCCTTACTTGTTGCTGTTGTACATACATGTAGTCTATAAGATAATGTATCAAAGTGTTTGTAATTAAACCTTACTGGCCGAAAGGCATCTCACTATTTACAAGCACATATGTCGTTAGTTATAAAACATGCAATAAATATTGGCGCAGGTACAGTTTTAAGTTTTAACACAAATAGTCGTGACGAATAAACAAATGATCAGACAATTAGGTGATGACGTCGCATTGTTTTCATAAACTAAACTAAAGGAAAGTTACAAACAGTGATTAACACTGCAGGTCAAGAATATTTGAATATGTTAAACATTGTTTTGTTAAAAGTGTATTGAACCGAACGTTCTTATTTAAGGTATAATTTGGTAGGCATCTATTGTTGTCTGATTAAAGTCCATATTAACAACGTCTAGATGACTCCCTAAAAATTAAGTTGGGTATTCACTATGTATGGATAATTAAGAAAGAGAAACAAAACAAAACACTTTTACGTGTGCTTCACACAAATTACAAAATAATAAAAGTGTTTCATCACAACACAAACATCTAAATCACATTTTTAAATTATAATAACTAAACACTTGCTCAAAACCAAACTAATATTAATAATAATCATATTAACTAAACATAAATAACAAAATAATAAAGAAATTTTAATGAAGTGTTGGTTCCAATGTACTTAATGATGATAATACGAAAAAAAATAAAACACTAAAAACATTTTTTAAAATTACAATTACATGAAAATCTTTAGAAATGTCACTAAGAATGACATAAACAGGTTAGCAATGGGTCCCAAACTAGGCAAAGCCTTGGTGACCCAATAATTATACAAAGTTAGCAAGACGATCTAGCCTGCTGGCTAATGCTAAAAATATGCCACATCTGTACGTGATTACTCTGTGTTCGTGCTCAATAGTTAAATGATTTGTGAACGATAATATTGATGGATTGCCTTTAATATTTCTTCTATTATAATGTAATACCTAAAGCCACTATTAAAATTTCAAAGGGTTTGTTTTTGTGTTAATTAAGTTTATTTCGCTGACCGTACTTTTTAAGCGTTTTTTTTTTGTATTTATTGATTTAATAATTGACAGATTTGATTGAACACAATAATAATGACTTGTCGTAACGGCGCGAGTTCATGAATTTAAAACATTGTTAACTTTAAGAGGTCAGCAATAGAGCCGTATAGGTTGCCAAATCATCATCATCATTTCAGCCGATACACGTCCACTGTTGGACATAGGCCTCCCCCAAGCGTCGCCACATCGAACGTTCCTGTGCGTCCCGCATCCATCGGTTTCTCGCTACCTTCACCAGGTCATCGATCCACGAAACAGCAGGGACCCAGCTGGGTCGAAGCCTACTGGGGCCAGGGTGAGTTTCGAAAGACAGCTCGAGCCCCGGTATGAAGGTTAGAAGGAACGGAGTGGGACACTATCTCCCGGTCCCGGGATGTCATTGGATGATTTTTTCCCACCATAAAAAAAGGTCATCGGTCCACCTTGTGCCTTCTGATTCGGCCTTCCAACGCTGCGTCTTCTGGTACGCGGTCGCCACTCCAGAACCTTTCGGTTGCCAAATATAGGGCAGAAAAAATATAGTTTGAGAGCATTGACACGACAAGAAGAATTCTTCACTACAAAGAAAAATAACTTTCTAATAAAGTTTTACCAGAACTATGAAACAAAAAATACAAAAATCTCTAGTACTCATAATTTCTTAATAATTAGATTTTATTTTCAATTTAATTTTCATAATTAGTAAACTAAATCCATAAATGTTATACCTATTTTGTTGAGGATTCTAGCTATTGGTTTGTATTTTTTAGTTATTAATTCTATAAGTACTTTAGTCGTTCTCAAGCTTCGAAATTGACTCTAAAAGCAAAATTGAAAAAACTCTATTACATACATATATGTAAACATATTACAAAATCTTGCTCTTAATTTAATTAAAATCCTGTCTAGCTATTCAGACAACAATATTTCCTATCATTATTGGTTAATCACATGTTTCTACAATAAATCGTTCATAGATATAAACAGGTTTGAAAATAATGGTTTTTGGGTGAAATAGCGCATAATTTGGAGTGAACGCTCTTAATATTAAATTTAATGAGGTTACTTCAGTCCGAAACAATGCAGGATATAGGAAAACTAATTAAATTAAAAATTGAACAAGGATAATAATTCAATATCCTTATTTATACCTCTTATATTATAAACATTTTTTGAAAACCCTATAAAATAATGATATTACCATTTCCTGGTCTATTAAATTATTAGTTTCCTCTATAAATATCCTCATCATGAATGCGATGTGGTAAATAAAACAAAATTGTTGTTGTTTGCCGATTGAATAGTGATGTGGAACAGAAACTTGAGGATGAGAGGAAAAGAGTCATCCAGTAGCATTTGGTCCTTCGAGCCGGATGTATTGATTTGTAAACCTATATGTAGAGATCTTCAGTGTTCTTTGCAAAAGTTAAGTGGCCTGCCCATTGCAGGGCACATTGTACGCAGAACAGATGGTCGATGGGGCCGAAAGGTTCTGGATTGGCGACCGCGTACCGAAAGACGCAGTGTTTGAAGGCCTTCAAGATAAACCGATGAACTGGTGGCCTATGTCCAGCAGTGGACGTTTATCGGCTGAAATGATGATGATGAAAAAACAATATCAGATGATGAGCGCTGATGTGGTCGACCATGGAACACGCTTGTCTAGAAGCAGGGACTTAAAAACACCTTCATAAAGGTTATAGAATTATAAGTGAATGTGTAACAGAATCAAAAATGTAACATTTATATATGTGTTTTTAATGTGTTAACCCAAAACACTTAAAAAAGTGTAACCATAACATATCTGTAACAGATATAAAGGTGTTAACAGTGTTATTAAGTGTAACAGGTAAACGCAGCGTTGCCAAAGTTACAATATACTTATTTATGGTACTGTGCAATTATTTGAGTTATACCTAATAACACTTATTAACACATATAACAGGTTACAGTTTGATTCGGTAGCACTTCTTAACACATATAAAAGGTTACAGTTTCATTCGGTAACTTTATTGTATCTATTACATTTAAAAGTGTTTTTCTGTTAAAATTATTTAAAAAAAACAGTGTTAAAACACATTATTACGGTTACAGTTTGAGTCCCTGTCTAGAAGTAACTTGTTCACTCTCAATATTGTATTTGAAGCGGTTCAGTAGACTTTCGAGTTGATGACAGATTTCTTGATTGTAGTAATTGTAACACAAAATAAGCGGCAAGCTTCGTGATTATTTATTTATTTCAACAAGAACTTAGGGTTGACACTATTATTATTATTATTATTATATCTTTATTGCACACCTTAACTTATTAAAGAATAATAATTGACAAAAATAAGTGTACAATAGGCGGTCTTATTGCACAGGGCAATTTCTACCAGACAACCTTTGGATGGACAGAAATGAAAGGAACAAGATTTCGGGTTGAAAGTGTACAACAACTTATAGAAACAATGTGAAAATAAATAACAAATAAAATATAATACATAAATAAAAAGCCAAATAATAAACTAATAAATATAAAATATACTAACAATTAGAAAGGAGAAGAAGAACTAAAGTGATAGATAATGCTCCTTCACCATTTTTTTGAACGTTGGTAGCGTTTGGGCTCGCCTCACTTCTTCTACTTCTTCTTCTTCTACTATAGCGTAATAAACAACATTAATTTTTTTTCCAACTTGTAATTTTGTTTTTTTTTTTTAACAATTAAATAATGTTTTGAAAAAACGTGTATTCTTTATTACAATACTAAGCAATTCAAAGCAAATTCCCAGTCCATTAGCTCAAATAATTGAACAATTTCATGGTCAGTCAAATGATTTAAGTTCGAACAATCTACTCGTTAAGTTAAAAAATATAAGACTGTAAAAATGATTATTATGAATCAGTCCTTACATAATACGAGTATACTCTTACAAATTATTTTTTCCCATCTTAACCAATTTGGGCAGCGCACGCCGTGGACGCAATCAAAACTCATTTTTTTCCTACTTCTTGAATTATCGTCGTTATTTTTCAGTCAATACACAAATCTCAGTTAGTTAACTACTTTAACCTTCTGTATAAATCACTTTGTACATTGAGGAGAACCGTATGAACATAAGTACCTACTATAGATTTTGAGTTTATCGTGTACATACAGACACGGGAGTAGTGGGGGGAGGGGGGTAGGAGTTTGTATTTACGATGTGTATTGATAAATCTTGCTATATTTTCGGCTTTCTGCTTCTAGTATTTTGGTGCCTTAATTTATAAAAAAAAAATTGATCCATGTAAGCCTGATTTGAAACAAAATAAACATTCAAATGAAAATTAATATCAAGGAAAATTAAAAATCGACATTAAAACGGTACAACAGAGTTAAATTAATTAAATTAAAGAATAATTAAATTACCCGGTTAAAAAAAAAAAACAAACAAAAAAGAGTCATTTATTTCAAACTATTTTCATTGTCCATATTACTTTAGTGACTAAAACTTAAAATTATGTTAATATAATATTCAAATTTGTAAATTAATTAGTTTCTTAGTCAACCTACACTAATATTATAAAGAGGTAAAGTTTTATTTTTATTTTTTGTTTGTGGAGGAGGTAATCTCTGAAAATACTGGTCCGATTACTAACATTTTTTCATCCTTAAAAAGCTGCTTTATTCCTGAGTGACATAGGCTTTATTTTACGTACGCAGGTAAAACCGCGGGCAAAAGCTAGTTAATACAAAAAAACAAAAAAAAAACATATTTTCTATTAACAAATTTGTTTTTTTTTTTGTAATTTTTGTTAGATTTTTGCATGGCAACCCTAAATTCCCGTTAACCGCTAAGCACTGTTAAATGTTTGAAGGGAACCCTCTTCACCAGGGACTCCCAACGTGATAAATTTTAAAAGATTTTTCGAACACATTAATAATGATTAATCTCAGGGGCATTGGGCCCAGTAGCTTAGATTATGAGGTCATAAGTAAATATTTAAAATGGATGTAATTTGTTTCTTAAGGGTCTCCCCTTAAGAAACAAATTTACTTACTTTTATCAATCATACTAATATTATAAGGAGAAAATGCTTGCAATGAATAAATTCAAAAACTACTAGACCGATTTTACTGTATCACTGAGTAACATATACTTGTATATTATCAACTTTTTATGCGGGCAAAGCCGTTGGCATAAGTTTGTCATGAATAAACTTACAGATAGGTACAGTTGCCATCACGGATCTTGAGCGGTTGCGCAGAAGTCAAATATTCGATCTCTTTAGTGGTCGAAGTGACACGCGGGGGCGGGGAGTGTCAGTAATTGGCTCGCCGTGCCATCGCGTCATAGACGTCACTCCTAATTCTTTCCCTGCGTTGCTGCATGTATCTAACAACGAAGACGATTGGCTCGCCAATGTATGGAGTGCGCAAAGCGATTACCACTCTGATGCTGAGCGCTTAAGATCCGTTTTGGCAATTGTACCATCCATGGCTGTCATGACAATTTCACAGTAAGTGTACTTTTCAGCGTAGGGTGGGAAATGGTATTCTCTTTTGAAATAGTGCAAAAAACTGGACGTTTCAAGGCTAAAAATTGATTTGTTCTGCGTTCGGCCCACTGAGTTTTGTCCCACATTAAAAAATACCTAGTTTGTCCCAAACTACATGCTTCTTTCGTCCCAAAATGTTATGTTAATTATTTTGTTCTCGATTCGTCCTATTTTTATTCCTTGTTCGGCCCATATTTTTTTTGTATAGGCTATTTTTACATTTTTGTACACTCAGCAACAAAATCGTATTACTATTTTATGAGCACAAACTATACTAGCTTCTGCCAGCGACTTTGTCCGTGTGATAATAGAAAATATTTGCCTATGTCACTTTATGTAATGAGGTAGGATTCTTCTAGTGAAATTACTATTAAAGTCGGTCTTGCTTAGCTAGCAAAACTATTTATACGTTTTGCTAGTATTAAACCAAAGTAAGTTGTATTAAGCATTGGAATGCTTTCGATTACGAAATACCATTTTTTTACATTATGATCCTCCGATCCTCCTGAACTTTTTTTATACTTTTAAAACGCACAATAATTTTATAGGCAATAGGCGTGGAAATCACCATCTACCTACTAATGCAGTTTTTAAAAATTAAGGAATAGATAATAATAGTTTTGGTTTCATTGTCAAATATATTATAGGTACGTATCAAATCTATGGGGTCTGGCTTTTTTTGTTATTGACAGGCTCGCGTTTGATCATTATTTCACATGATGGTAAGCAATGAAGAATGAATGAATGAACGAGCACGCTTGCCTAGAAATACTTACTTAAAACCTGTTCATAGGTATCAAAAAACATAAAGACTCCTTTCAATATTTCAATTTTCTTTTAATATTTCAAGGCTAGAGTGAATAGGCTAACTAATAGCCTGTTAAGTCCCACTGCAGGGCCACCCTCTCTCTTTTCCACACACATCTGTTTTCAGCCATTGAGGGCCAGTCCCTCCGGCAGTTGAGAAACTCATCTCTCCATCTCCGCATTGGTCTGCCGCGGTGTTGCTTGGTGTTAAATAGGCTCTTAATAAACCAGGGCGATTCACCATCAACGATTGCATCACTGCTTACCATTCAGGTGGGATCGCAGTCAAGCATTACTTTTTAGTATAAATGTACACTAATAATATAAAAACTGGCCAAGAGCATGTCGGGCCACGCTCAGTGTAGGGTTCCGTAGTTTCACAATGAGTGTACCCACTTATGAGTTTAAAAAAAATGCTTGCATATACGATTGTAATACAAACTTAGTCCAGAAATTATTTTGTAGAACCCTTTTGTCTTTTTTGTACAAAAACTGTTCTTTCCATCAAGTTCAAAATAATTTTCCTAGAAAGTCCTTATAAAGTTCTACTTTTCAGATTTTTTTCATATTTTCTAAACTGGGGGGGGGGGGGGACGGACAAATTGTTTTTTACTTTTGGAGCGATTATTTCCGAAATTATTGACATTATCAAAAAATGATTTCAGTAAACCCCTATTCATGTTTAAATACCTATCCAACAATATATCACACGTTAGGGTTGAAATTAAAAAAAAAAAATCACTTCCCATTTTACACATAGGGGGGCTACCCTAATAAAACATTTTTTTCAAATTTTTATTTTACCACTTTGTTGGCGTGATTGATATACATATTGGTACCAAACTTCAGCTTTCTAGTGCTAACGGTCACAGAGATTAAGCGAGGACGGACAGACAGACAGACATGGCGAAACTATTAGGGTTCCTAGTTGACTACGGAACCTAAACCTAAAATTTTTTTTTCACTGATAAAAGGCTGCTTTATTCTTAAATGACATAGGCTACGCGAGCGAAGTCGCTGGCAAAAGCTAGTCAATAATAAAACCAAAAATAAACACCCAAAAACATAAGAAAAAACCACCAAAACCAATCTAAATAATAAACAACCCAACAAAATAACAACTTGTAGTTACCAGTTTAAAATAGTGGCTAAGTGCATGAGGAGTGATAGGATCCTGAGCTTCCAAGCTGACCTAGTTCTGGAGGCGTTGGTCTGAGACGATGAATGGCACCACTTACTTAGTATAAATTGCTACAGTGACCAGGTACTTACGTATACTGCTACTTACGATCTGAACGGTACATGCTTCAGAGTTTCCTGTGAAAGTTATGATCGTTTTATACTTTATTTATGTACACACCTGAGACTGGGGTTTGTGGCTAAATTATAGTTACACAGGTAGATCGATGAAAAACTATAGCTACATAGGTAGATCGATCATTAGACTACACGATTCCTGGTTGAAGGACGTGGTCGGTAAACAACGGGTAGCTTGGGTCGAGAGCGCGTTGTTTTCCACGCCCGCCTAAGAGCGATCAGTAACATTGACGGGCCCGCTAGGGTTCACCCTAGCAGGCAGGAGGCATTAGTTAGTGCCTCCTCTCAGAGTTGCGAGATCTTTCGAAAGAGTTGCCACGACTCTGAAATACGGAGAGTATCAGAAGGAAAACAGGTAAATTTTAGTAAGTGAAATGATCTGATGATCTCGCTTTATCCAGTCATTTGATAATTTTCCACAGAAAAGCTACGCTACCAGAGATTATTTTTTGGCTTGATTGCGCAATAGGCCATGGTTCAAAGTGAGGAGGAGTGGCAGGCGGTCGCGTCTTTTTGCAAAGCGGTACTGCACGCGATGGCACGGCGTTCACGCCCCAGCCGCCAGGATCCCGATCCTGAATTCCAGCCATCGTAGGTGCAGTCTTGCGTACGGCGAGCTACGAGTAACTCGCCGTCCGGCCGCATGGTAACCATTCCGACCGAGTTCGAGTCGTCGACGGCACTAATGTTCCACACGCTGTGTGTATAGTGTACGCGCGCATCAAAGAGATGTCAACAACATAACATAGCCATGGGTTATAGTTAATTCAAGTCTGATACGACCTCCCGTTCTGCCAATAAATACTTATATGAAATAAACATTTCCGGGGTTACGCATGCGGAACAATACCGCATGCGTGATCAAATCCGCATGATATTAAAAAAAAAACCTAAATAATCCTATATATTTATTGACAACCCTACTTAATCGAATGTCAATATAATTTAGATGGTCGATAAAAATAAATTCGATGTTAGTTATCAATAGATATACTTAACGTGTTATCTAAATAAGTTTTATTTTGAGTAGTCAGCTGTACTTAATGATAATACGTAGCTATCGCTGTTTAGTTAAGAAGATAACAAGCGATAAATTGAAATAGGTATAAGTAAAATTATTTTTTGTAAACTATATTATTCTATTTACTTACCTCTCACTATGAGCAATATAAATAGGTACAACACTAATTTGTAGTATGTGTCTAGTATTTTTAACTGTATTATGAAAAATCACAAAGTTATAAGCTTGTTATGTCAGCAAAAATACATAGTCACCGGTCCATCCGGGCGCGGTTGTTTTGCACTTGCTCCCAGCTCTTTGCTGGCGCCTAAAACCCGTTATGACCCACTGTGAGCTATGTTTTACTAAGTGTCGGTGGTATCCAACTTGTGACCTTTTTAAATATTTTTAAGAAATAATTTACTTAACTTCTTCTTCTTCTTCTTCTTCCTGCCTTTATTCCATATTACTTGGGGTCGGCGCAACACGTTTTCTTCTTCCATTCTGTCCTGTCACCCGTCAAACTATCACTAATACCCTTTTCTTTCATATCACTTTTCACACAATCCATCCATCTTTTTTACTTAAATAATTTACTTAACATGGTGTAAAAATTATTGCAATCCATTTAGTTGCTGATTCTGAGCAAACTATATACAGGTTTCGAATGAACTAAAAATAATGTTGTGTATTAAAATAATCAAGTTAGTTTGCTTTTAAATTGCCTTGCAAGAAATGTTTCTTTTTTTCAATTTAAATCTTTATTTGTTATGAATTATTATTGATGTGTGGGCTACATAGTGTCTTCTCAATGCCACCGTTTCAAAAGGTATCCATTATAACAATTATGTCCTGACTGAGTGAAGAAAGAATTTGAAAACTGACGAAGGAATAAACGATTCGACTACCTAAAACTTGAAATCAGTTTACCATCACGAAATACGATACACGTAGTTAGGTAAGTATCTCAGTTTCCTTGAATACTCTATAAGTTGGAGTTCCTCCACGAACGTAAGTATAACTACTTAAACAGCAATTTGCGTATTGATTAGAGAATTGCACGATGAATAGATAATGTACTGTCGTTGGTATTGATATGAAAGTTAGCTTTGAATAGTCCGACAGTAGGGGAATAATGCCTTGATCACACGTACCGAGTACTCGGCCGAGAGCACTGTCTCGCCAGTTTACTCGGTACTTTACTCGGCGTCAAGGCATTAGAGTTCAGTTTAAACTATCTTCTACAAGGGACTTTACCCGCGAGAAAATATAGTATTATCCTAATGAATTGATCACACGTACAGAGTCAACGTGCGAGACAGTGTTCTCGGCCGAATACTCGGTACGTGTAAACAAAGCGGCGTATGCTCGGCCGAGCGCTTATCTTAGGCTAGTTGCCGTAAACAATGTTATTAGTAATTAGTAGATTTGCCACTGCGGTGTTTCCGTCCAATTATAATTTATTTAATTATAATTTTCAATGCTACAATGAATAGACTCTTAATAAACTAGTGCGCCTCACCATCAGTACCATCAGGTGGGATCGCAGTCAAGCACTGGTTATTATCTTGGCTTGCCTACTTTTTGGAGTCATAAAGTACAAGCAACCGACCTACTTGTACGCTAAACTAAGTTGGATCGCTGGTAGAAGAGAATGCGCCAGCAGACAGTGCTCGCAGCAGCTTTCTACGCTACCTCACAAGACAGCGGCTTTTAGAGGCAGTTTTAGGTACGCCGCTTCTAAATGTTGGAACAATATTCCCCCGCCAATAAGGAACATAAAATGTCTCAATATCTTCAGGACTCGATTACGGCAGTTTCTAATTGCCTCGCAAAAGGAAAAAGGCATGGCTGTTTCGAACACGTCCATTATATAACTCGTTAGCGTGTTTTTATGTTTCCAAGTCGTTCTTCTTGACGTAATTTGTGCCGCATACTAAATCTGTTAAATAATTGTGGGTACACTTAACGCAACTTTCTGTACACACCACACTTTACACATAACACACACACACAGTCTTTTTCGACAGACTCAGCTCGACGTCAGTATGCCACTACAGGGAGGGTAGCAGAATACCAGCGTCAGGTATATTTGCCTGACACATGCTGAGTTGGGCTCCCATTTGATGCATCCGTGAAGCACACACCGCACTATGCATTTTTTGTTTGTTTGTTTGCCACACAAAACTTTTAAGCTTTACTTTTTTTTGGATTTTATTACTTTTTATGTTTAATTTTTTAAAGTTTTTTTTTTATGTATGTAATTCAATGTATCTATATCTGTGATTGTTTACATTTTCTATTTATTTATTTTTTGTTAATTTATGTGTTTAGGTTTATTTTTGTAATTTTATTGTGCTTTTGTGTATTGTGTGTTAATTTTGTTGCATCAAATAAATGTTTTATCTATCTATCTATCTATATCATAAAAAAAAAATTTTTCTTTCTAAAAAAACACATTTTTGTTGTGTATGCTTTATTGCTTGTATGGATTTAATTGAATATTATTAATTTAATTTTTGAAACAAAATAATTATGTAAATTTTGAATCTTAGAGTTAGAACTAATTCAATATTAAATTTACGATTGCATGTAATTATATAAACTATTATTTTGTAATGATTGAAATTATTCGGCTAGAAATAAAATTATTATTTTATTTTATTATTAATTTGTAAGTTTTTTTGCTTTACTCACCTTATCTTCCATTCGATGTCATACACCAAATTAAAATTCAATTTATTAAAACTTTATAATAAAGTGTTACAAAAACCGTTAAATTAATATGACATGAGAATATAATTATTTAATTAATACTGTATTAAAATTTAATTAATTGCTCATTTATTATTTAAAATCACATGACCCGAGTCTCACACTTATTATTCGTTAATCCTTTGTCTAAGACACATTGAAATCAAAAATTAACGCTTAAAATCACAAGAGAAGCACAATTCTTTTTCCACTTTTTTATGAAGGTATACTTTAACATATCATAGATAGAAGGCAACTGATAGTAACATATTAATAAAGTAGAATCAATGATGTCAGTTGCTAGGCAACCAATCAAACAACTGCTTTATTTTGTTCTTTCTTGTGACATTTCAAATAAGCAATGTTGTCGGTGATTGTACTTTTAATAAATTTTGTAAGTAATTGTTCAACTAATCACTGCTGGCTGTAAATTGTTCTTAATTCAAACGTTTATATTGGTCTTGATTGTATTTTATGCCTGTCATCAGTATATATATACGTAATTATATGTTATGGTCATAAAGTGCTTCGGAATTTTAGATTAAATCAAAACAAAAGATAGGTGACTCGCCTATAGAGTGTGGACCGCTGAAATCAAGCCCCTGAGGCTTAATTTTACTCAGTCGCAATCGGCGAGTGACATAAACGGGCATGTTACGCAAAAATTTTTTTTTTAGTTTACTTGGGAATGGATAAAAGTTATCAAAGCTAGAGCTAGAATTAGTTAGTGTTTTTATGCGCTGTACAAACCATACAATAACAAATCATATGGGATCACATTTCACTCGTAAGCAGGTACATGAAAACTTAAAATTTCTATTTTAAGTTTTTTATTTAGAATTTCACTTTTGTTTTGGTCACCATTTTGTGAAGCGAAATAGCTTGATTGCTATTTAACCGACTTCTCTTCGTAAACTTTCAGCGGTCGCGACTTCTCTGGCATGACACCACTGGCTTATCTCTGTCCTTGTCTATCAGGGACTGTGGGTTTGCGACTGTGATGACACTCATCATAGATGTGTAAGTTTTGGTGCATGTAGTCGTGCACAGAGTCCGATTGTGATGTTAGCGCATAGCGTATCTTTCCTTATAGGTAATATATTTATTTATTTATTTATTTATTTATTTATTTATTTAGTACATGGAAGACTTACAGCTAATAAAACCAGACAAAAAAAAAGGAATCCATAATCACTAGAAAGCCAATTACAAGTCCTCACGTGTAGACATTATTATATAAATTAAATAAGGTGTGAGCACAAAAACAAAAAGCTGCGCTTCTTGGTTACGTAGGATACAGCAAAAATCCTTAGCTTGCACTTAAGAAACTAATAAATAAACTAATAAACCTAATGCTATTTGAAAAATTTGAGACTTAAGCTCCTTCTGGCCGAGTTCACACTAATGGTGAATGGATCCAGATCATATTCCTTGCATATATCATTGAAGTTACTGCTTGCACGCACGATATAACTGTTCCGTCTATAATTTGAAGATGTGTGAGGAACACGAATGGGTGGATTAAAACGAAATGTTTTATTTGGCACATTAAAATAAAACTTGGATAAAAGGTCAGGACTATCAATCTTGTTATGAAGGATTTTGAGCAAAAACAGACAGTCGGCAATTCTACGACGATCTACCAGTGGTAACAGATGATACTTCTTACACAGTTCAAGATAATTAGTTGACTGATATGGAATCTTTTGATGGAAGCAAAGATATTTAATAAAACGTCTCTGGATGTTTTCAATGCGGTCTATGTATTTATGATAACGCGGATTCCATATCTGAGACGCGTACTCTAGATGACTTCTAACAAAAGTACAATACAATATTTTTAATGTTTTAGCATCCTTGAAACACTTAGAGAGACGAATAATAAAGCCAAGTAGCTTGGAAGCTTTTTTGACAATTGTATCAATGTGTACGTCAAAAATAAATTTAGTGTCGTGATGGACGCCCAAGTCACGAATAGTATTGCACCTTGGCAAGATCTGGCCCGCCAAAGTGTAAGTGTTAGCTATGACAGCACGTTTTCTAGTGTAGGTGATCACGGAGCACTTTGATGGGTTCAGATCAAGTTTATTAATACGACAGTACTCTTCCAACCGATGCAAATCAGCCTGAAATGCTAACCTATCTTCGACCGTTGAAATGGTGGCAAAGATTTTCATGTCATCAGCAAAGCACAGCATTTTAGAAGAGTGTAGGCACTGGTCGATGTCATTCACATAGATAACGAATAAGAAAGGACCGAGCAACGAACCCTGAGGTACTCCACTGGGCACATTTACCCAGCTAGACATATAATTGTTAAGTACTACCGCCTGTGACCTGTTGTTAATGTAAGAGGAGAACCATCTTAAGAGGTCCCCACGGATCCCTAGGGAGTTTAGCTTTTTAATCAGAGTATCGTGGTCGATCCGATCAAACGCCTTGCTATAGTCTGTGTAAACCACATCGACCTGTTTACCATTGTCCATAGCATCAGTAATGAAATCATTAAATAGTATCAAATTAGAAGTGGTAGAGCGTCCTTTTAAAAATCCGTGTTGGAAGAAGCTGAGTGAGCTAGCAAGGGCGGGATATAATTGGTTATAGACAATCCTCTCAAATATTTTAGCTATAATGCATAGCTTGGATATAGGTCTATAATTAGTGACCTCAGTTTTTGACCCCTTCTTATGTACAGGTGTAATAAAAGCAGATTTCCATACTTTAGGGACAATACCAAGAGTCAAAGACTTGGAAAACAAAATAGAGATAGGTATAGCAATGGTAGGCGCGCAATTTATGAGAAATTTCGATGAAATTTTATCAGGGCCAGCACCTTTTGTTGGATCTAAGTTGCGAAGTAAATCGGTCACAGCATCAACATTGACCTCTATGTGAGAAATAGAATATCAAAGTTCAGATTACCTACACAGTCTTTTTGATAAAATCCTTTTCATAAGTCTCTAAATAAGGGACAAGTTTTCTTAATAATAAACCTAAATTCATTTCCATACAACGTTTAGCCTAAACCGATAACCCAATGATACCGTTAGCAATAAAAGACGCAGCGTTGGAAGGCATTAAACAAGGTGAACTATCGCAGAGCGTCATTCTGCCTCGAAAGAGACCGTAAGAGTTGCGGGAATCTGATGGATGGGTGACGCTCAAGACCAGTAATTGTGGGGAGGTCTATGTCCAGCAGTTGACGTCTTTCAGCTCTCAAGGAGTTGTCAGCAGCAGCAGGGGCCCAGCCGGGTCGAAGCCTACTGGGGCCAGGGTTATCCGAAAGGGCGCTCGAGCCCCGGTATGAAGGCTTGAAGGAACGGGATGGGTTTTTTAGTCAGTAAGAGTCTGACACTATCTCCCGCTCCGCCCAAGAGCGGGGGTTGTCATAAGATGAATTTTCCCATCGAAAAAAAAAACGTCTTTCAGCTGAAATGATAACGAGTATAAAAGTCTTTGTAAGGGTTCTGTAAAAATGCCTCTGATTTATTTTTCCACACATACATGCTCAGGCACACCTTTTGAAAATTTTGATCACTTTCTCATTCCCAATACCTGAGTGTTCCTCTGTCGAGTAGTCGAGGCCTACCTGTCGGACAGGTATATTGTCTACCCCGGTCACCAGGGAGACTGGAAACGTCGGGAGATGTCGTGCGGTGTTCCGCAGGGGTCGGTACTAGGGCCACCCTTGTGGAACATCGGGTACGATTACGTGCTGCGGGGCGACCTCCCTGACGGGGTCAGCGTGGTTTGCTACGCAGACGACACGCTGGTTCTAGCGCAGGGAGAGTCGTACCAGGCGGCGGCCGCTCTAGCGACACGCGGGGTTGCGATAGTCGTTGATAGGATCCAGGAGTTGGGACTCGAGGTGGCGCTGCGATGTGCTTTCACGGTCGCCGCTCTCGGAACGCGCCGCCAATGAGTTCCCAACTAACGGTAGGAGGAGTTCACTTAGGTGTCGGGTCGACGATGAAGTACCTGGGACTCGTCCTCGACAGCCGGTGGAATTTCGTGGAGCATTTCCGACGTCTGGCTCCCAAACTGAACCGGACTGGGGCTGCGCTCAAGCGGCTCCTGCCCAACCTTTGGGGTCCAGATGCCTCCTGCCGGAGGCTCTACGCGGGGATCGTTCGGTCCATGGCCCTCTACGGGGCGCCGGTGTGGGCGCCGTTGCTGAAAAAGCAACCGGCGGCCATACTAAACGCCTGCCAGAGGGTCATGGCAATTCGGATGGTGCGGGGATACCGCACGATTTCCCGCGAAGCGGCGAGCCTTCTGGCTGGCCTACCACCGTGGGATCTGGAGGCAACAGTCCTTGCACACATGCACGACATGCGCGTGGAGATGCAACGCCGGGGTGAAAGTCCTCTGCCGCGACAGGTCGCGGCATGGCGGACAGAGCTCCGGCGGGATCTCATGGTGAAATGGCGTCAAAGACTATCGCAACCCAGTGCTGGGCACGCCACAATTTTGGCGATAAGTCCCCTCTTTGAGGCGTGGCTGGAAAGACCTCACGGCGTCCTTACCTTCCGCATGACACAGGTCCTCACCGGAAATGGCAAGTTCGGGAGGTTCCTGTTCCGAATTAAAGCGGAAGTGACGCCCGGGTGTCGCCACTGTGTGGAACGCCCAGAGGACACGGTGGAGCACACAATCGCGGTGTGCCCTGCTTGGGTGGAGCATCGCCGTGCCCTCGTGGGGGTGATCGGCGGCGGAGACCTCTCGCGCCGGGCCTTGGTCGAGGCCATGGTCCGGAGCGAGGAGGAGTGGCAGGCGGTCGCCGACTTCTGCGAAGCAGTAATGCTCGCTAAGGAGGAGGCCGACCGCATCAGGCAACGGCGCTCTCGCCGCCGCCGGGATTCCGATCCCGATTTCCAGCCACCGTAGGCGCGGGCTTGCGGACAGTGAGCAATGGGTAGCTCGCTGTCCGGCCGTCCGGTAACTGTCCGGACCAAGCCCAAGTCGTCGACGGCGCGCGCTGTTCCCGCGCGCCTCAAGGAGTTGTCAGCAACAGCAGGGACCCAGCCGGGTCGAAGCCTACTGGGGCCAGGGTTATCCGAAAGGGCGCTCGAGCCCCGGTATGAAGGCTTGAAGGAACGGGATGGGTTTTTTAGTCAGTAAGAGTCTGACACTATCTCCCGCTTCGCCCAAGGGGGTTGTCATAAGATGATTTTTCCCATCGAAAAAAAAAAAATACCTGAGTGTTATATCTTTTTTTGAGGTTGAGAAATGACTAAATAACTTTTCCAACTCTCGTACTCTAGCAAGAGGGAGTGACAGATTTTTACTAATTTAAATCCACCTGTGTACCTTTAGACGACCTTTGGGTTCGGCCTTCCTATGGTATTTTTTTGTTTTTAGCTAGGAAAAACATCCAATAACATCTTCCGCTCTTAAGGGAAGTAGGAAGTCGTGTCAGACTTTTACTGACTAAAATTCCACTACCGTTCTTTTGTTATCTTTCATACCAGGGTCGAGTTTTTCTTTCAGTAACAAACGCTTGGCCCCACAGTAGGCTTCGACCTTACTGGACCCCTACGGTTTGCTGACCTCTCCTTAAGGTACGCGTAGAACAGTACGCAACGTCGACGACTTGGACCTGGTCCGGACGGTTACCGGACGATCAGACGGCGATCTACCTATTGTTTGGTGTCCGCAAGCCCTCGCCTACATTGGTAGGAGATCAGGATAGGGAATATTATACCTTGGATTCTTCATTATTTTTACGATAAGACCCTAAATGATTATAGCATAATCAGCCCTTTAATATTCCCACTGCTGGGATACAGGCTTCTTCTCTAGAAGAGGGGTAATTATGACAGTTCTCATTTGTACCTGAAACTAAAATCATAACGTCCATTTCCAGTCTCTCAAGCCAACGTCCAACAAAAAGTCCCCTTAAAAACGGCTGTAATAAAAAATCACTTAACTCATAACTCAATTGATCACCAAGAGCCACTATAAGTTTGCTAAAATGAGCGTTACAAAGATCTTCCCACAAACAGCATTCGGACATAAGCACTGCAATAAAAATTATATACGTGGCCATTTACAGATGAAACTGTGCATCCCTGGCTCAAGGCCAATACAATTATATAGTTGGTAAGTGGACTAGGCTAAATAGAGCTGGTAGATTATTCCTGGAGGATGAGTTTGCAGTTTAGAGGATTTAACACTCGTTTAATTTTTTTTCAGTGGCATTAAAACTCATTTTTTATAGAAAAATTGGTATGACATAGCACAATATCATCAGCCTTTTTTTAATGTTCTCACTGCTGGCACTCAGACCTCCTCTCGTAAGGTGACGAAGGAGCTAAAGAGCAGGTTTTAGTTAATAAAGTTTGACACGTCTTCCCTTCCCACCCAAGAGCGGGAGATCTCGTTGGATAATTTTCCACCTAAATAAAAGGCCTTCTATCTATGAGAGACAATGGACCGTAATCCACCACGCGGGCCCAGTGTATGTTATGTCTTTGAATTTTTGGTTCTAGGACACGCCGGTATTTTATTGCACATCATGTTTAAAAATTTACAAAAATAAACCATATAATAAAAAAAAAACACAATTGCTGGCCTTATAGCACTAGGCGATTTCTTCCAGGCAACCTTGAATGGACAGAGATTGCCTGGACACACAATAGGGTGGCACTGAGTGCAAATATAAAAGTAACAAAATTTAAAAAACTTTATACTAAAATAGATACACATATACATACATACTAAATATATGTAAGCAAGAGAGTAAGTGGAGAAACGAAGACAAGATCACAGAGTCAAGTGATGATGGTCTGCTTGCCATCAGGTGGGATCGCAGTCAAGCACTAGTTTGTACAAATTAAAAAAAAAAAGATCCTTCAGTGTTTGCGCACGTTTTATTTTCACAGACAATGCATTCCATAGACGAGCGGCCTAAACAGTAAAGGATTTATCCAGGAAAGGACTTGAATGCATTGGCATGTTCACCGTTTTGAGAGCAGTGGTGATGAAATAAAATCACAAAGTAATGCGACTGGCTGGGCTTGGACATACTACCTACAACACGTAAGTCGAGGCCATTACCATGGGGCTACCTATAGAAATATAAAAAACACCTTTCATATATAAACCGGCCGTCAAATGCTTGGTGCTACAAACCCAGCTGATTCCCTTCCCGGTACAATTCGTGGTGGCCTCTGCATTCAAGTTGGCCGCAACATTATCCACGGTTCTGACAGTGTGGAATCCGCTCAGAAGGAAAACGCCCTTTGGTTTGGTGAGAAAGAAGTCCTCGGATGGACACCAGCTGCCGAAAACTGGGTTTACGAGTAAACTATAGTAACGTTATATACCTTTCACCACGTGTAATAGGTTCTTTTAAGTTTAATCAGTGAATTTATCTATATCTATATCTATACTTATAATAAAACTGTAGAGAAGTCAATTCTGTACATTGAATATATATTAAAAATTAATATTAGAGGATGATTGGTAATCGATACTGATGCCAAATATGCAATCAGTAAATTTTTTGTCTGTCTGTCTGTCTGTCTGTCTGTCTGTCTGTATGTGCACGCATGGGTCAAAAACTACTGAAGGGATTTTAACCAAACTTGGTACGATTGTGGTCCATACTCCTGGGCAGGTTATAGACTATATAACATAACGATAAGATACATAGGAACTGAGAAATGACGATAAATTTGAAGCAAGTCGGATGAAAATGCGCTTTCGAGCTCCTATCTTCGCATACGTTGATCATACACCAAAAGTATGTATTATAAAGATGATGGTCTTCAATAGATCTACAAAAAAGTCCTGAATAGTATGTATCAATCTTTTATAAATTAGCCACAATAACGTGTTTAATCGTTAGGCATTTCTTCAAAGTGTATTTACATATATAATAAAATCGTGCGAAAGTCAAAACTGTACATTGAATATTTTTTTAAAAGAATACTTGGGGCGTGATCTACAATTGATATTGAAGCCAAAAATATAGTTTTTAGAATTTTTGTCTTTTTGTCTGCATGTATGTCCGGGCTAAACTCAAAACTCAAAAAGTACTGCATGGATTTACTTCAAATTTTGCATGAATATTACTAAGAGGTTGGGTCAACATATAGGCTACATATTATCACGCTATCACCTACGGAGGAGGAGCTGTGAATCTTTATTTTTCTCACGCATTCTGTGACAGCGTGTAATCTAACGATGCATATTTAAATGTTGTTTTTGAGTAAGCCATGTTATTATCTAGCTTTACACTGTGCGCCACTATAAAACTATGCCATGTCAGTAACTTGGGCAGAAAAACATGGTTTAATGAATGTTAGTAGTATAAAGACAATTTTAAAGCAGCACCATCTATGAGATTTCATAAAAATCAAATCAAGTTGCATGTTAACACTTTTTGGAAATTAATAATTTAAATGAGAATGGGCAAAAATGTATGAAACCTGGGACCACCCTCCAATAGTAATGAGATATATATCGTTGGTTAAGTCGTTTCAATTGGAACAACAATTGTTATGACAACTTTGTTGTAACAACTGTCCATTCAGAGTTATAAGACTTACAAGTTCAGATTTAAAGATAGAAATATTAAAATATTTTTGAGGGAAAAATAATAACATCGTTAATAATTCATTAATTATTATTTGTTTTTTTTTTAATATTTAATAAAAAAATACAAAAAATACGTTTAAAAATATAAAAAAATTGTAGCCCACCAGTATCGGGAACAGGGTCCAAGCTACCGGCGGTCAGGGCTCTAGAGAAAGGAACCTCCTTCAAATCAAGCCCTTGATCCAATCGCCTAACGAGAGCCTCCTAAGGTGTTGGTCGAGTATCTTGGCTATTAGGCCATTAGCTGAAACAACTATCGGTACAATGATCGCTGAATCCACTTCCCACATGTCGGCAACCTCGCGAGCCAAGTCAATAAGTATATACTTAATCTTGATTTGTTTATCTTTCTCTGCTTTCACAAAGTTCTCATCATGCGGAACGGACATGTCAACAATCATTGCACGCCTCTCGCTTCGGTCCACCACCACTATATCAGGCTTATTGGCCACAATAGTCCTGTCAGTGACGATGGGCCGATCCGAGTACAAAGTGATATGACCATTATCAAGAACTGGGTCGGGCTCAAACCTATAGTAAGGCACTTTCGATTCCACAAGAGAGATTCTACAAGGTTGTGCCTATGTAAGTAGTCTTCGTTAGCTGGACGAGAACCACCAGAGATAATGTGACGGATTGATTCTCCCGGACGGTTACATTCCCGACAGATGTCAACAGTTAATTATAATATTTATTATTATGTGATTCATTTACACACATCGACGTGTTCTATGGGTTATCTATAATCACATCATTCAAGAACATTGCTGGTGCACTAAGTCCTTCCTGAACTGCATACCCTAAATACCATAATTATTATTGATATAATGTGTGCACATGTGCCTACCGTTCGCCGTCCCGATAAGCATATACAATAATGTTGTACAATGTTGTTGTCTTCATTTTGATTATTATTTATTAAAAATATAACAATAATAGGTACGTCCTTTGTCTCACATGACGTGAATGAATGCGTCCACGCAAAAGTCACACATTTCCTTGAATACCGTAATCAGGCAGATCATCTAACCGATTTTCTCTATATGTTTCTATAACATATAAACCATTTTGAAGATGCTCGCTGCAATAGCTTCGCGCCAGTTTTAACTGATATGTACCCAAGGCTTGTAGAATTATTTGGTCTTCAGTGAGCCTTGGGAAGTTTTCTATTTGATTAGCTTCCAGCCGTAGAAAATCTGCCCTCCGGTTATTCAGGTGTTTTCTTTCTAAATAACTATACAGCAGATTTGGTGTGTCAACTTTGCGTCTTATGGGTACGTGGAAGTGGTTTATAATAGCTGCAGCAATTTCGAAATCTCCAAACAGGTGAGGTAGAGCTCTATTGAAATATTTTTGCCGCAACAGCCTAAAATCGCGTTTAAATCGACCGTTTACGACTTCCACTACCCATCGGCACATTGTCACAGCTCGTGCTTCATTTGCCTGTTTTGTAGTAAGCTGTGTCTCTCGATGATCTTTAGTTGGTGGCACATAGTATTCATAACCGCAAGCTTCTATATACTCCAACCCATCCCTAAACCCACGGTCCAAGATAAATGCATCATTTTCTTTTAGTAAAAAATGTAAAGGGTTTTCTTTGTCAGTATATATCTCGAATGATTTGCGCGTCAGTTTTTGTGGCGGCGAACGGCCCTAAAAAGTCAATAATATACCGCATGACGAGAACCTTGTGAAAGCCGAGAAAGATAAACAAATCAAGATCAAGTATATACTTATTGACTTGGCTCGCGAGATTGTCTCGACATGTGGGAAGTGGATTCAGCGATCATTGTACCGATAGTTGTTTCAGCCAATGGCCTAATACCCAAGAGCCTCGACCAATGATTTAGGAGGCTCTCGTTTAGCGTTTGGATCAAAGGCTTGATTCAAGAAGCAGTATTGCTGGACACGGCTCGTATAGTCAGGAGGTTGCTTTCTCTAGAGCCCTGACCGCCGTTTTTTTTATTGAATATTAAAAAAAAAACAAATAATAATTAATGAACTATTAACGGTGTTATTATTTTTCCCTCAAAATATTTTAATATTTCTGTCTTTTAAATCTGAACTTATAAGTCCTATAACTCTGAACGGACAGTTGTTACAACAAAAATGTCATAACAATTGTTGTTCCATTTGAAAAGACCTAGCCAACGATATATATCTCATTGCTATTGGAGGGTGGTCCCAATGTGCCCATTCTCATTTGATCATGTTTGCGAGGTTAGTAGTTAGTTATTCTTAAAATTCATAGATGGTGATGTGATGTGCTGTACATTTTCTTCATAAAAGTTGTATCGTATAGTTCGTTTTGACAAATTCAAGTTCCAACAAAACCCTCAAAATTTTGAGTAGAGTTGAGGAAGACAATTTAAAAAAAATGCGGTGTTTGCGAGATCCCTTACGTATGACGAGGTGCCTTTATATTACACGTACGACAAGCAAAGGGGTGTATTTAACAGACGTCGACGGGGAGGTGCTGTGGAAGGTTTTCCGGGAACTTTCAAGGACACCGCATTGGATACCTACCGTGCATCCGAATAATGGCGAATGCTATTTTCTGCGGTTGTTACTTCCCACTGTCCGAGGCCCGATGTCTTTCGCCTTCCAGAGGACATTTGATGGCGTGGAGTTACCCACTTACCGCTCAGCCTGCGTAGCACGTCACCTTCTCGACGGTGACAAAAATTGGGATCGGTTGGTGTTTTGTGGAGTCGCGAACCCGGTAGCTTTGTGGGAGATGTATTGCCATCATCTGTCTGAAGATTTTCTACGAGCTTTGAGGCGTGCTACTGGAGACGAAGACGAAGTAACTGATAAACGCGTGCTGAACACCTGTCGCAGTTCACTTCAAGATGTGGTCATTTCTATAGGCGGCAAACCGCTGATCGAATATGGGTTACCAGCTTCTCAATCATCACCGCATCAAGGCCGTTGAAATCGGGAGTATAACGCTGGGATAAATTACGATCCAGGCGAAATGACCACCATACGAACTGACCATGTCACTTTGTTCTCTTCAGAGCAAAAACAAATTTATGACACCGTCCTTGAAAGCGTTGCGTAAAACCAGGGTAACATGTTTTTCTTGGATGCTATACCACTGACATATTTGCAGAGTTCAGGAGGCAAGGCAAAATTGCTATTGCTGTAGAGTCGTCGAGAATCGCTGCTATATGTGTGAATGCTTCCGGGTGGCAAGACAGCACATGCCATGTTTAAAATTCCCATCGATTTAGAGAGCGCCGAAACGCCTGTTTGTGGTGTGTCATGTAACAGCGATAAGGGACACGTGCTCAAGGATTGCTCTCTGATCGTATGGGATGAGTGTACGATGGCCAATAGGAAGGCATTTGAGGCCGTGGACAGAATCCTGCAGAACATCCGCAAAACCAACATTTGATGGGTGGTGTCACAGTTCTTAGCTGCGCTTGACCATTAATATGAGAGCTCGGCTCGGCGGCAATGCACGTGCATTGCAAGAATTCTCCGATGTCCTTCTAAGTCTTGGCAAAGGCACTCTGACAGGTGGTGCTTCCAGAGTCTCTCGGTAGAGTGGTATCCAGCTTAGGAGAAGTCATTCGCTGTGTGAACTGGGACATCAGTCGTATAAAGCACCAGGTTCTTGGGTGTGTGAGGGACATCGCCGACGCCCAAAAATGATCAGGCTGCAGTAAATAACAAATGCATTCTCTCGGAAATTGAGGGGAATGAAGTGGTCTACAACTCGATAAACACTGTTGTCGAGCAAGATGACGCCACACATTATCCCGTGGAATTCTGAACTCCCTGTCAGCAAGTGGACTTCCAGCGCATACCATCGTGTTGAAGGTCCGTGTCCCGATTATGCTTCTTCGGAACCTTTGTCCTCCGAAATTGTGTAACGGGACCCGCCTTAAAGTCGTCTCTCTCCACAGACACACCATTGAGGAGGAAATTCTTACGGGTTGTGGCGTAGGCGAGGCAGTATTTATACCACGCATTCCCTTCATACCTCACAACTTCCCCTTCCAGTCCAAGCGCGTACAGTTCCCCGTGAGTGTTTGCTTCGCGATGACCATCAATAAGTTGCAAGGGCAGACACTGAGGGCAGCGAGTGTCGATCTCAGGACGAGTTGCTTCTTACACGGGCTGTACGTCGCTTGCTCCCACGTCACCAGTCCTGACTCACTTTACATTTTGGCTCCTGGCAGCATAACTAGCAACGTAGTTTATAGGGAAGTGTTGTATGATACCTTTGTACGTATTTTTATTTTTTTGTGTCCTGGAATGTATTCCTGCATTATTTTCTCTATTTCCTTCAGTCGCATCTTAGGACTGAACTCAGCAGGATTCCCATATAACTCTCTTCACTTGCTTCGCTTGCAAAAAAAACTTATATTTTAATGCTATTTGAAAAGTTGTTTACTTATAATACTATAGCGACACTGACATCTTAGGTATTTTTGGTACTGAAGGCTCTACCTTCACGCAGACGACGTCGCGGGCAGCAGCTAGTTAAAAATAATTCGTTACTCTACATAAACAAACAAACTTAAACTATTTATACTAAAACCTAAATAAATAAAATACAAATACACAAAGTACACTTAGAAGTCGAAGTACTCCTCCACATCGCTGTCATCCGGGAATGTGCCCAGAAGACTGGCAGCATTACCACGTTGAATGGCAATGCTAATTCTTTGAGCGAAGAACGAGCCAGCCCTCTGGTCACGCAAGGTGTCGATCAGTCGGCGAGAAATTTCCTTAAAAAGGAGACGCGCATTCGGACCCCATGACCCAAGCGTTTCGACCCCAAACAGCTCAAAACTGTAATTACCAATAAGGTTACAGTATTTGCGCCGTTTAAGGGTCTCAGCAGCCGCAGCGGCAGCGCCAGCACAGCCCGCCGTACATCAGTGATTTATATATTAAAATCTTAATGTTTTTTATATCTATGGGCCTACCACTATTCCATGAGTTATGACATATTATGTTGAATTATTATTCGATTTTTTTCTAGATTGATCCTGAGTACTAGCCTACTAATAAATATACTGATTTACAAGTTGCTGGTGGTGGGTTCTAACCCAGGCAGGCACATTATTTTCTGTAATCTACCTACATAGTACATATTTCATTACCTCTGAACTTAGAACGGTCGGAATATATCGAGAGGAAATCACATATCCCAGAACCAAAATTTGAAAACTTATATGACATCCCCACAATGAGCCTGCGTGGTGGATTATAGCTCATTTCTTCTCGTAAAAGTAAGGCCTGAGTCTTATCAGTGCAGCTGTGGGGACATTATAAGGTCGATTTTATTGTTTTTTTCTCATGTGTAATTTTATTTATTTATTTATTTATTTATTTAAACTTCATGTACAATAGTGGTACATAGGCGGACTTAATGCCACAAGGCATTCTCTACCAGTCAACCTTTGGTTTAAAAAAGACAACACTGTGGTAGGTTTGCACAATAAACAAATACATAATAACAAATAGTTCAAATGGAAAAATATAAAATAAGTTATTTATAATAATAAAATACATACATATGCTAAAATAATAAACTAATAAATACTATGAAAAATATGAAATCACTATGAGAACTTAATAACAATACTGAACGAAGACCGAACTAGAGTTGAGAGGACTTCAAGTAGTAGTTCCGAATTTTACGTTTAAAGGATAATTTACTTTCAGTTTTTTTGATGTCAATTTTCTTTTTAAAAATGAATTTTCAATACACTTTCTCGATAAAGTGCTTTAAGAACAGTCTGTCTCTACCGTTTTTAAACCAATTTTCTGCGCGACACATAAATTCACACACCACAATTAAATTGTATTAGTTGTATCAAGCTGGGCACTAAGCGACCCTCACGAGTCTCCATTTATTTAGTTATAACCCCCGTTTATTTATTTTTTTGTTATTATTATTATTATATCTAGCCCATATTGTCCCACTACTGGGCAAAGGCCTCCCTCCACTCCTTCCAATGTTCCCGGTTTTGAGCCATCCAAGTCGTCCCGCCATCTCCTTCTTGGTCTGCCGCGGCCCCGTCGTGTAATTTCAGGGCACCAATTTTGCGTTTTACTGGCCCACCGCTCGGTAGGCATGCGCCAGACATGTCCAGCCCAGTCCCACTTAAGTTGGGCAGCCTTCTGAACTACGTCAAAGATTTGCGTTATGGAGCGCAGTGTAGTGTTTCGAACGTGATCCGTTATTTTAACACCTAGTATGCTGCGCTCCATAGCACGTTGGCAAACATTAAGTTTGTAATTTTTTTGTTAGTGTATTGAAAAACGTCGTTTGATATAAATGGTTTGTCACTGCAGTACTCGTTTCCATAATTCCCTCACCTGTGGCTCGGACGATTTCTACCTCGAACACAATGACAAACTTTCATCAAGTATTAAAATGTACTGTTTCATTATCAAATTCAGAACGTCTAGAGTTAAACAACTAATAGAAACAGTTTTACCGCATTTTTGACGTGACGTCTTATAAATTGGTTTGCCGAGTGACACTTCAAGAAACTGCGTTACGCTCTGCTCACGTTATGCGCTCACGATGAGAGCGAGTGAGAGGCACGCGTCCCTTCCACTCGGGCATGGTTAGCCCGCCTAAGAGCGACAGAGACAGACATAAAAAGTGAAAGGCACACTCAAAGTCGTTGTCACGTAAAACTTTCGCCCGTATACCGACTTTACAGGCAACCAATTTTTTTATCCACACTTTGTGCTTGTGGATAAAAAAACAAAGCCGATTCCCACTCTTATCGAAGAACAAAACCTGGTAAATGTGAAGATTTTTTTACGCCAAAAATTCACCCGATCAGATATGGGCTTAGTTTCCTCTTGATTTTCATAATGCCTCCCGTTCTACCCTATCCAAAGCGATAAATACGGACCCACAGTAAGATTATATTGGACTCAAGCCAATTTTAATTTCGCATAGAGTGTTGCACGTATATTTGGACGAGATATTGCCATGTTCACTTGTAAATATTCACGTTTGAGTTCAATTTTGCTCCTTATATCTAAGAGATTATGCGGGGAAATTGAGAATGTTAAGAAATTGGAGAGATGTGTGAAGGTGAACGCGTTTTTTATTCGGTCGGGTTACGTAGATCGGGAATATAAATTGTGAGTGCATTCAGAATAGGAACGTTGGCTTTTGCAACTTTTGGGATAAAAGAAGAACTCTGATATCTATGCTGACGTAGAAATGGAGTGGCCAGCGCGTGGTTCAAGGATTATCTGTTTTATATATTTTATATAGCCGGAATTCTGGATTTATTGTGGATATCTCACAGGTGGTGTAAAAGGTAGAGTATCCAACACGGGGATAAAGCTGTCTTTGTCTTGGGCGGCTTGAATTCCTCACTTCACTGAGGTTACTTTATTAACTCCATCGCAATGCTCGGGAGTTAATTATACAAATCCCTCATTGACGTTCGGGATTAAACTTGGCAACCTTCGTTTCGTTTGGAATTCAACATGCCGCCCACGACTTAAAGACACTTTAGAACATTTACTCATATTTACTCTTATGTAAACACATCCTTCCGTTTTCTTCTAAAAGGAATAGGACCATCCTAAAACGCAAAAGGCAACTGAAACAGTGCAGGTGTAGTTTGAGCTGGTAAAAGTCTGACATGCACTCTTCATCATCATCATCAGCCTTTTTAATGTTCCCACTGCTGGGACTCAGGCCTCCTAAATAGAAGAGGGAATGGGCCGTAATCCACCACGTGGGCCCAGTGTGGTTTTTGGTTCTAAGACATGCCGGTTTCCTCACGATGTTTTCCTTCACCGTTTTAAGAGCAGTGGTGATGAAATAAATTACACAAAGTAATACGCCTGGCTGGGTTCGAACCCGTGACCTACAACTCGTAAGTCGGGGCCGTTACCACTCAGCTACCACTACTCTCACTCACACATGCACTCTTGCTTCATCCTAAAACACGAGATGGCGTCAAATGATTTCCCACCTCAAAAAAAAAACTCAATAAGTCAAAAGTTATACACTACCAATGCTGAAGTATCTAAAATTTCTTTTGTAGTAGAGAGTCATTTCATAGCTTAAAATCCAAAATATTGAATAAACTAGTTATGGGCAACTTCTATTACAAAGAAATTTAACACACTTTAGCACTGGTAGATTGGTGCAACTGCACTTTTGGCCTCTGACTGCACCAATAAACAATAACATACCGTCCATTTTCTAAACTCTAAAATCCAATACATCTTCAACATGATTCCTGCAACGAATCTCCTGATATGTTTACACCCTTTTTTTCACATCGGAAAATGAGTTTGTCATTCTCTGAACCCACGGAGCTGATTGATAACAATAGAAGTAAGTACAAATGACCGCAAAATGGAAACTTGATTGTTTGTCAACACGTAATAAACATTACATTCGCAAGCCAATTGAATTGCGAAGGTCTGCGGTAGACGAGCTATGGGTAGTTCGCCGTCAAACCGTTTGGTAATGACAGAACTCGACTCGTCGAAAGCGTGTTGTGGGTCCACGCGTGTTTAAAAAGATGACAGTAAAAACGAAGAATTTCATCAGTAGAGCTTATGCATATTAGGACCATAAGAAAACTTTAAAAAGGAAACTCGTGGTCTTAGAACGCGGGCTTGCGGACAGTGAGTAATGGGTATCTTGCTAGCTGTCCGACCGTCCGATAACTGTCTGGACCGAGCCCAAGACGTCGACGGCGCGCACTGTTCCCGCGCACCTCAAGGAGTTGTCAGCAACAGCAGGGGCCCAGCCGAATCGAAGCCTATTGGGGCCAGGGTAATCCGAAAGGAAACTCGAGCCTCGGTATGAAGGCTACAAGGAACGGGGTGGGTTTTTATTCAGTAAGAGTCTGTAGCAGGGGTTGTCATTGGATGATTTTCCACACCATAAAAAAAAATGGTCCTAGAACGCAAAAGGCAACTGAAGGATAAAGTCTGACACGCCGTGCCACTCCACACCAGTGTAGGAAAAATCATTATTTGAATTAAAAAAAAAATACTAACCAATTAAGA
This sequence comes from Mythimna albipuncta, assembly GCA_929112965.1. Taxonomy (NCBI): domain Eukaryota; kingdom Metazoa; phylum Arthropoda; class Insecta; order Lepidoptera; family Noctuidae; genus Mythimna; species Mythimna albipuncta. The sequence goes on from OV815969.1 coordinate 20,943,203, forward strand.
TGAGTATTTTCACCACTTTTTTTTTACTTATTGTAGGATATATTAAAAAAAAAATCTTCGTGTTTGTTTGCTTTGTTACCTAGGAAACTTTTTAGATGCAGATAATTTTTAGACCCAATGTATTAGATTTATAGTTCAAAAGGCGAAGGTTAGGTGAGTCATAAAATAACGTTTCTCGCTCTGGGTGGAGCAAGAGGGTGTCAGCCTTCTCCTCACTAAAACCCACTCAGGTCCGTGGTAACTCTTGCGAACAATCTTGCAGCCATAATAAGCATAGGCGAAGGCTTGCGGATGACGTGCGAGCAACGAGTAGCTTGCCGTCCGCTCGTCCTCTAAGGACCAAGCTAGAGTCGTAGACGGCGTGCAGTGTTCCACGCATAGATATAAGAAAGGAGGTTTCAAGTGTGCCTCAAAGAAATGTCAGCAAACCGTAGGGCTGATGCTTGTTACGGCAACTGAAGGAACATAAGTGTGGTTTTAGTCAGTAAAAATGTTACACGTTCTCTCACTCTGCCCTAGAGTAAGAGGAGGCATTAGATAATAATAATAATAATATTCCACAAACCCTATTCCCGATACCGGTGGGACACTATTTTTTATATTTTTAAATGTTTTTTTTTAATATTTTTTTTTTTATTTAAGGAATATTTAAAAATGTAATTAATATGTTAAAATAGATAATAAAGAAATAATAATAATATTCCACAACTATCACACAACGCCGTCTAGTCCCAAGCTAAGCAGAGCTTGTGTTATGGGTACTAGACAACTGATAAACATACTTATATATTTCTAAATACATACATATTATGGATAAATTACACCCAAACACAGAACAAATGATCGTGCTCATCACACAAACATTTGTCCTGGGTGGGAATCGAACCCACGACCTCCGGCATAGCAGTCAGGGTCACTAACCACTAGACCAACAGGTCTGTCAGATGATTTCCCACCTTAAAATAAGTAAGCCTTGTTAGGACCGATGTCCTTACAGGCCCCGTCAAATGATTAAATCAGGCATTGCGTTGTCGGTCACTAATTACTTTTTAGTTAGAGTACGAGCTGTTTGTCTGATGACTCGAGACGGTGCATCATTTCAACTAAACTGCTTGAAAATTCCAAACATAACTTATGTGTGTGTATTTCATAACATGGTCTTGACTATCACTTAACATATTGAAAAGAAAATGGGCGTCATAATCATAAGCATTGTAGCTATTGTTTCTAATAAAGATTGTAATGATTTAGTCTGCTTTTGTAAGAATCTGTGACATACTTGGATTTTGAGTTCTAAAATGGTCATTCCCTCTTCTAGACAGGAGGCCTGAGTCCCAACAGTGGGAACATTACAAGGCCGAGTATGTATGCATGTATTTTTACTGTATTTGTTAAAACTGTATTTGATACAGTGCAACATTAAAATTCATTGGTTTTCAAAGCATTACACCGTATCAAAAAATCAATGCTGTGCCTATCGTGGGTTCGTTTAGAATCATGTAAACTCACATCACAAGATAAACTTTTAGTGCCCATGATCATCAATTAACTCCTCCTATTCTGGGTGAAAAGAGAGGAAATGTTACAGAATAAAGCCGACGTGTACTTCTTCAGTTGGCTTTTATGTTATAGGGCTGCCGTAACTTCTTCAAACAATCCCGCAGATAGACAAGACACCTAGACCCCAAACAACTATCTGAAGGCCTTCCAAATATTTGTTACCCTCGGGAATTGAACCTACGATGCAGGTACCAGCACGGATCTTGAGCGCTCGGCGTCAGATTGGGGATCGCTTTACACATTCCCTACATTGGCAAGTCAATCGTCGTCGTTATTAGATACATGCAGCAAGCGCAGGAACCAATCACGAGTGACGTCTATGACACGATGGCGCAGCGAGCCAGTCACTGACACTCTCCGCCCCCGCGTCTCACTTCGTACCACTAAAGAGACCGAATATTTGACTTCTGCGCAACTTGAAACCAGCGCTCAAGATCCGTGCTCGATGCAGCACTCAGTAGCTCAACCACATTACCGACGGTACAGTTAACAAAAAAAGGCGTACTGTAACTGCCTACTGTTACATTTGACATATTATTCACAATAAATCATTCATCCAATTCATGTACGACATAATTTGGAATGACAAATCCAATTTCTCCCAAAAACAAAGCAATAAATCTTGGCTTGCGGCGTTAACAACTACTATTCCTATTAGGAGTAAAGGCAACCGCACACTGCAGCACTTGATGGGATCGGAGAAATTTATTAACGTTTTTTAAATATATTGTGTCTTATGTGTGTCCTGCACAAAGTTGCTGGCACCAGCTTGGTACCACACCTGTAGCAATGTTCCGATAATGATTATGTTACTTGAATAATAGAATATAATAATAGAACTTTGTTAAATATATTACAACACAGAATCTGTAGAACCAAATGTGCATGCCTATGATAATCCTTTGTACTTATGTATTTCTCTGTATTATCTACGTATTTACTACGTTAAGTTCTTTTTTTGCAGTGACAATAATTATGTAATGACTTTTCTCGCTCTTAAGTGTAGTGAGAGGATGAGTCAGACTTTTACTGATAAAAACTACACCGGTGTTCCTTTAGAAGCCTTTGCGTTCCAGGACCATTTTTTTTTATGTGGCTAAAATTCATCCAATGATGCCTTTTACTGACTGAAAAACCCACCCCGTTCCTACTTAGCCCTTCATACCGGGGTCGGACCTTCCTTTCAGAAACCAGTCCAAGGCCCCAGTAGGCTTCGGCCCTCCTTGGCCCCTACGGTTCAGAAGAGAACAGTTATTATTTCAATTTTTTTTTAGCTTTGAAATTGCGACGGCGCTGGTAGCTTGGGCGCCGCACACCGTCGCGTCGACGACTGGGGCTCGGTCCGGATGATTTATTCCGTTTTAATACCACTCGTCTAATACCATTGGTATTTGTTTGAGCCCGTGTTTATTACCTATTCAGAATGGATACCATTGCTCCAACTAATACTAAAATAAGTAAAAAAAATATATATATAATAATAATAAATTCAAGGATCTGAAGTACAGTCAACCAAAATTTTTTGTATAGGACCTTTAACCCTGAAATAAAATTCAGTTAGGTAAATCCAAAAAAAAGTATTTATTTAACAAATATCTATTTTAATAATAAATTGTGTTCTGACAACCAGCTCTAAAAAACAACAAGCCACCATTTCTTTTATGCAAGTCAAGCTTTCTGTTTTACCCCAAGGTGTTGAGGGTTGATTATAGCTTCCTCAGACATATTTAAAAAAAGTGATTAGTTAGTGAACGTTTTTAGGGTTCCGTATTAAATATTACGATCGTATAAAAATATTAGGAAACCAAAATTTGAGTAGGTTTGACTTTAGCTGACTGTACTTAATTCAAGTCACTGGTTTGTACATTAAATTAAATTGTTTAAAGAGTGGTCACCGTTCAGAATAGGCAATAAAAATGCGTTCAAAGTAATGCTAATGGTATTAGATGTTTGGTATTAAAATGGAATAAAACGTCCGGACGGTTACCGGACGGTCGCGTTCCAGTACCACGGGTTTTTTTTTCAAAGTCAACCCACGGCCCCAGTAGGCTTCAATTCTGCTAGGCTCCTACTGCCATATCTTTGAGGCACTCTAATAATCATGTTTTTATGTACTGGCTATGGACTCTGTCTGATAATAAATGATTTTTGTTTATTTATTAATCAACAGTCTTTAGATGAAGTAATACTACTAGTAGAAGTGTACATTCATTCATTGAAAAATAGGTCAAATTCATAACGCTCATTGCAATGAATAGATGTGTTGATGTCTGATTATTGAGGTAAGTGTCAAGTAGATCAGAGGACCTACCACGAGCTCTAAACACGATTTATTTTAAGACCAAACTAAACTGTTAAGGGGTGGACCTATATTTTTTTTTTCTAGCCGTTGCTGTCCTACTGCTGGGCAAAGGCCTCGCCCAAGTCTTTCCAAACTTTCTTCTCCTGCGCCGTCTCAAACCAGTCCTTGCGGTACGCGTCCAGATCATCCCGCCACCTCTTTTTAGGCCGACCTCGACGGCGCTTTACTTCAGTAGGGACCCACTGTGTGGCGACGCTCGCCCAGCGGTCCCTATGCATGCGGCTGACATGATCAGCCGGATGGACCTATACACCACTATTTTTTAATTAGTATAAGTACTTAAAGGGCTTATTATAAAAGCCCTTGTTATTAAAAGTCTCAATAAATAATATTCATAAACAGCTAAGTTATTAGCGTTTGTGTTTGTCCAAAAATGTCTCTCAATTTATGGAAATATTGTGCAGGCTATTGATTATGAATGAATAAATGATTATTAAAATGGAAAAACGCTGCCCTTAGTATTTTCTACTAGCAATTGTTATGTGTGATTGAATCTACGACGAATTTACCTTTTCGTGGTCAATTTTAGGATTTCGGATTTTTCAACTTTTGACGACAAAAATGTGATCAGTAACGGGTACAAAAACAGCCCCATTTTTTTGTGTACTAATTAAAAAGTAGGAGTGTATAGGGTTTTTTTTTTTTCGATGGGAAAAATCATCTTATGACAGCCCCCGCTCTTGGGCGGAGCGGGAGATAGTGTCAGACTCTTACTGACTAAAAAACCGATCCCGTTCCTTCAAGCCTTCATACCGGGGCTCGAGCGCCCTTTCGGATAACCCTGGCCCCAGTAGGCTTCGACCCGGCTGGGCCCCTGCTGTTGCTGACAACTCCTTGAGGCGCGCGGGAACAGCGCGCGCCGTCGACGACTTGGGCTTGGTCCGGACTGTTACCGGACGGCCGGACAGCGAGCTACCCATTGCTACTAGCAATAAGTGACCGATACTTATACACGTGTTGTACTCATGATTACAAACAACTTTCCCAAAGAAATTTCAGTCCCATCAAGCTTTCAGTAACCGTCCGGACCGAGCTTAAGTCGTCGACGGCGTGCACCGTTCCTGCGCGCCTCAAGGAGTTATCAGCAACTGTAGAAACCCAGCAGGTTCGAAGCCTATTGGGGCCAAGTGTCTAGTTCCAAAAGGCTTGGCCACGGTACGAGAGGCAACGATAGAACAGAGTGGTTTTTTAGTCAGTAAGAATCTGACACTATCTCCCGCTCCGCGAAAAGGCGGGGGGTGTCATTTAGAAAAAAACACGTCATGTTAGGTAAATTCCGAGAGTCAGAAGTCTGCTATTACAATTATTTACAATAGTGTAAGAATGGTCTATCATTGATTTCATAATTGTTGATTTAAACAAGTTTTAATAATCTACTTAATATAATGACACGTATATGACTTTCCAATGGTAAACCACTGACACTCCATCGAAAGAAAAGACGTAGAATGGTAATCTCGTACATAATTATATGATTAAACAAACTTATCATAATTATACGAAGCTCGTTCTCGGAGACCCATTTACGAGTTAAAATAAAAACTGTTTTCTCGTCGAGCAACACTGTTTGGATATGTCATTTCGTTATAAGCTAATTAACTTAAACAACCCCATTTAGGGGAGGACTTTAGTAGGGATGGGTTGGGACACTTTGACCAGTGACCTATCATTAGAACGTCATTGTGCAACCATTGCTTTTAATTTGTTACGAGACAGCTCTGTATTGTCATTCTACCACAACACTATTACGAGAACATTGACTGATCAATGACCGAGCATTATGAATAAGCAGATTACGTACTTTTAGCAAATTGACAAATACCGGCACGGATCTTGAGCGCTGACTTGAACTTGGAATCGCGCAGACTTGAATGAGAAGTGAAGTATTGGGTCTCTTTAGTGATATGAAGTGAGACGAGGGAGCTGGGAGTACATCTTTGTAGTTACAGTGATTGGCTCGACGATGTGTACAATGCGCAAATCAAACCTGACTCTTTCGACGAGCGCTCAAGATTCGTGCCGGTATTGGTACTTAGTGTTTGAATGACAAATTTATAAAAATAGCAGACTAGGGCCCCACGTCATCAATAATATTAAGTGAAATAAAGTAATAAGACAATTGAATAATAAACTACAGGGTCCTCTAAAATATCATGAAAATGTATTTGATCTAAGTGCTGCTATAAAATTGAATCACTGTATTTCTCGGAGGCCATGACGTAATTTCAAAGACTACATTCAGACGTCATAAAACTCAATCAATACAACCATTAATACATTTGTCGACTCGGCAATCTATTTTATTGATGTCAGTTCAAACAATTTCCCTCCTTATTCACAGGAGTTTAAGTTTAAAATGCCTTAGCGAGCCAATCTAATAAGATTGATTGTTCTTGAGTAAGTTCAATCAAAATTACGCAAAATAGAGAGCCGTTCTATTTCCTACTAGATAAAATGAATGGAAGAAAAATAAAGTAATACTTATTTCGTTGGTGAAATTGAGGATATTGGTTGGCAACAGTGTTTTTTCTTTTGTTTTAATTTATGACTTGAAATTAATGAAACATGTCTAACTCTGGGGCAGCACCAGTGAATCTAATGTAGTTATATTAACTACAGTATACGCCAATGTGTAAGTATAGCAAGCCAATAATCTACAAAATACAAACACTGATCATAGATAAATATTTATTGGATAAAAATAGCTAGAATTTCGGTTCCTGAGTAATCAGAGCGGTTATAGATAGGTAAGTAGGTACGATTAGGATATCTTATCGTGGGAAGCTAGGTGACATTTTCGTAATCAATCGATGTGTTATTTGTTGGGTTATACAACAGAAATCATTTGTAGGTATTAACGTCTGGCGTCGCCTACTCACAGTGGAAAGCGCAACTGAAGGACACATGTGAAGAGTGTGCGCGGGAATTACACGACTTGATTCCGCCATCATCTTTCTACCATCATACAAACTGATGTACGGCGAATCTGTGTTCTATGAAAGAGATAGGTACCTCTACGATCTGGAGTAAGCGTTTCGCCTCGTCATTTATACCGCATATATCGAAGGACTGGAACAATTTGCCTGCTGCGGTCTTCCAGTCCGATTATGATTTAGGTGTCTTCGAGGTTAGAGTGAATATGTAGTTCTTATAAAACAAGTGCGCTTCAACATCAACGATTACATCACTGTTTACTATCAGACGGCTCGCAGTCAAGCACTATAAATTTATATCATAAAAAAATGCATCAAAACCTGTGTTGTTTTCTAGGGGAGTCAATGATTTAACAAAAATACAGCGGTGAAAAGCGACATTGTTTCATTCTATGTAAATTTCTTATAGACCTTTTGCTAGTGGTATAGTAACATTAGAGATACTCAATTCTGGTTTCGTTTTCTCCCTATATATTATTTCCTCTCTCTAAGTAATAAACACTTGAAGAACCAGCAATAAACATGCTACCACGTCATACAATATCAATAAACAACATCATAATCCCAATTAAACTTCGGACCAACAGCCCTTCATAAACTCAATACAGTATCACCGCAGGCAGTCCGATTCACGCTCTGAGGGTAGCATAAACCTTTTATGTACGAGTTACGACATTGCCTCGCCTCACCTCTGCTGTGGCTAAATATTGGGTAGGGTTTCATAGACCGTAGTGCTGGTCGTACATCCTCGTTAGTACTCTAAAAGATACCTGTAACTTCTCACTACAGACTCTACAGGATCTATTTGTTCGAACATTTGGATCTGAAAAGACTGCGTTTGCACTGGTGTGTAAACAGGAACCCGTATATTTGCCAGTAAAAAATATGATAATATAAATGAATAATTCCTTTGTGGGATTATAATTTCGTTTGTCATTTCTGTTACAAATATAATTCTACTTCAATAACTAACTTACTTTTTAATTAAGATCACAGTAATGAGAATAGCTTTATTTATAATAATTCAAATATTTACTAAAATTTTCACCATTTACCAATCCTAAAAAAAAAAAAAAACTCTAGAAGCATTCAATTGTGTATCGTATTTTTATATATTAATTGAACCTTGTCAAAATGAGAGAGCAGCGGTGGTCGATTGGTAATGACCCGGATTTGAGTAATAGATCGCAGGTTCAAACCCAGCCTAGAAACAAAAAATCGAAATATGTGACATTCACCAACCCGCACTGGGCCCGCGTTACAGCCCATGCCCTCTCCTAGAGAGGAGGCCTGAGTAGAAACAGTGGGAACATTAAAATGGCGATTATGCTATTATGCTATGTCAAAATGAACTAAATGAAGCTTTTAATTATATTTATCTCAACAAGTTCAAAAATACTTGCCTACTTTTCTGTAGATCCAGAGAGAACAGTAAAAAAATACTGTTTGTAAGGAAGAGAGAAAGAATAATTATTCAGTGTCAAACATGATACTGTCACGACTACGAAGGTCACATATTAGTTGGGGTTAAAACTGACCACATAATGGATCTTTTAAGGTTTATGGTATTGAAAAATAGAATAGATTGAAAAATATGATGGAAGGTGTCAACTAAAAATATTAATTTAAATTTGTATTAAAAAATATAATCTAAGGCTTCTAAGAATATAAATAGTTATTGAAGTTTAAAGCCTTTTATTAGCATCTCCCCACGCTACAATACTCCAACTAACAATATAATAAAAAAATACAAGTCAAAGTAGCTTACGGTTGCGCTAAAAAGGGTTGACTACAGAGATATTCCTGACAGACGACTATTTAATAATGTATTCTAGTGTAAGTACAAAAAACCAAAGGTTTCCAAGTCCTACATAGAATATGCTAACTCATTATCTCAACCCTCAAGTCATAAAAGGTACAAAAATAACCAAGGCTACAAAGATTATGAAAATAGTGGCGGTATGAAAGTTTTTCACACTACTTTCTCTTTAATTAGACGGAACATCAAAGAGTATCAAGACTGTCTTTAGAAATAACGGCAAAACAGGGTTTGTTAACCACACTTTATAATAACGGGTCATACTTAATTTTTGGTAAATATACTACTTCTGCATAAAAATAAAGTGCATAAAGATAAAGTACATAAAAATACTGATTTTTAATTTTACTGATACCAAAATGGATGAACCAAACTGATAAACTACTTACGTAGTTGGTGTTTTAATACCATAATTCTACCTAAATAATAATGATTTTGTCCCTCCAAATGAGATGCGTAAAAAAAAAAACAATAATAATTACAAGTTGAAACAAAAACAGATTTTGCTTGAAATCTAATAAAGTTGAGTTGGAAATGTGTTCCTTGTTTGTTTTAGGCATGCTGGCATAGTGGTTTTACCCATGGCGTAGCATTTCAGGATACCCTTTATAGCTGTGGATGCTAGCAGTATGTATCGCTGCTCGAAAGCTTGAGGAAGTGATGATAACTTCACGAAGAAGTAGACACAAGAAGCCTGACGTTCATTGTCAAGGTTACCAGTTAAGGCGGAACAGAAAGTAAAGTCCCGCAAACCTTTGAAAAGGGAGTAACCACCGACGGGTGTTATGTCCGGTGGACAAATACTTGTAGCCCCTCGAGCGCTGATTGTACATACGTCTGTACAACTTGAAGACCTTGAAAAACGCTTAATTTTCGTTTTGTACACACGTCTGTACGCAAATTATTTGGCCGATTGTATTATTTGTTTTAAATAGAAAAATCCAAAAAAAAAATATTTTTATTTTTTTTCTATATTTTATTGGTCGTTTACGTAAACACGACCACTTTCCGGGTCCAATAATCCCTGGCGCTCGAGGCGGTGGTAGTATGATTTCATGCTGTTCTATATGTCAAAGTCGCGTGGAGAACTGCAGGATTAGTTTTTATATAACGCCATAGATGTCGCTACAAGTCTAAAGAAACCTTTAAAAAATGGTTAATAGACTGTGGGTTTTTTTTTTATTAAGCTTTGTCTCGCGTTTGACTGCTATCTCTCTGTAAGCGATGATGTGGCCGACGATGAAGCATGTTTACCTAGAACATTCACGCGATGAGAGATGCACAGGATTGGTCATTGTGGTGACACTTGGGGGAGGCCTATGCCCAACAGTGGACATCTTTTGGCTGAAATGATGATGATGATAATGGTTGGTTTAAATAAATAGTTTTTGTGTAACTGTCGTGTATTCATTCATTAACACCCCAAGCACACATACTAGTCTCTTACAATTAACTTTGTAAGAGACTGGAGCCTGTGATAGATCTCTATGAAACATACTGTATTATAAGTCACCATCCCCCTAGCCAAGTTACAATTTGTGTTACGCTTTGCTTGCGTCAAACGCCTCGAGTTGGCCTCGCCCCCGATCCTTTTGTTCAGACCATGTGACTGAATGTTAAGATGTCGTCATTCCCGTACATTTGAAGATTTCTACCAGCGTTAACGATTGCAGTTTATCAGGTACAGGGCCCTCTAGCAGCTTTTAGCCTGAGTTGACGAACAAGTCCTTTATTCTGTGGCGTGCTGGCTTTGGGAGACATTTGGTTGTTAACCATGTAACGAGCAAGCCACGAAAATAAAAAATGATTAGTCTGGACACTGAGCAAATATTGAGCAACTAAAAAAACTATCTTCTATTGATAAAATATTTTTATTAATACTTTTCAAAGAACTCTCCACCAGCCAATTTTGAGCACAAAGATCCCTATTAAAAGTCATGACCTTCAAACCCTACCGGTACCCTACAAAAAGCCTATATGAAAACTGTCAAGTACTTACAGTAAGACAATTATTTCTGCAAAACCTCACACTGAAACAACATGAAATTACATCTATTAACTATACGAACAAACAAAAAAGAACCATCGGTAATATATGTCGCTCAATAAAATGTAATACCGCATCCGCTCGACGGCAACACCTATACCTAGCTATTTATATATATAATAAATTAAATTAAATTCTCGACTTCAACCCACTAACTAAAAAGAAAGCGAAGATGAAAATAAGCGAGTGGCTTAAATCACTTGATTACTTACAAACGGAAGATATAGTCAAAAATCAATATTCATAATTAATAAATTATATGGTAGATAACATCTGATTTAACTCAAAACCACAACCACCTAGCACAGTCACACAGAGAAACACGCATGCATCATAATCACACATACACAACATCACACATACACATACATACACAACACATGGACTCATGCACCTATCACACGAGAGCAAGTTTGCGCTACATAATTGTCTAATTACATTTTAGTTTTAATTTTGTTGCATAAAATGTTAATGTTCCACAAACGAGTGAAGACACTGACTCCTGTAACACAGGTGCCACCTAGCTCAGGAGCCAGGGTTTCAAACGATGTATCAACCTCTTTATGTCAATAAAACATTATTATTATTATTATTAATTTTTTCTAATCTGCCACAGACACCTCTTCCACGGCCTTATCGGACACTGCTAGCGTGTCTTACGGCGATGAAAACTGTATTCCTGAAACTGATACACGGTGCCAGATCAGGACTGTAAGTAGAGTGCCCTAAGACTCTGGCTGGTGTGGTGTCCAGGAAGTCCCTCGTTTTGAGCACGGTGTGCGCCCCACGGAGCCCGGGGTTCAGTCGCTTGTTGTTGTTGCTCATTGCAGACAAAAGTTCCGGCAGGCATTTTATGGTATAATATTTGGCGTAAGTTTACAAAGTTTTCAAAATAATTACAAGTGACCAGTGCCTTATACATAAAAACTTTCTTACGCAAAACTTTCTGAGTGGCCTGGTATGTGAATGGAGAACTACAGAATCATCAAAATAACCGTAATTTTACCAAAATATCCACGTTAAATCCCAACACCCCGCCCCGATTATCCAAATACCTTTGAAGTGAATTAAAAGGCAGTGAAAGGCACATCATATTAAGACAAATCTTTGTACGAGTGAAATCGCCCGTTTTATACACACAGGGAATTTTCCAGAGTTGTGGTTTTTTGCGTTAGCATAAAGCGCGGGACAAACGCGGCGTTTTTTCCGCACCAGTGCGTAGGTATGTACTCGTACCTTTCTTTTCTGTTGAAGTAGTTATTAAGCTTGTGGGATCACTCAAAAGAGTTACTGTGGACCTGGAACGTAAGTATAAGCATAATCATCCTACAATGTTCCCACTGCTGGGACTCAAGCCTCCTCTCCAAAAAGTCTGACACTCCTCGCTTCACCAAGACCAGGAGAAGTTATTTAATGATTTCTCACCTAAAAAAAGTGATTGTAATAGAATTTCTTCTACGCCTCGAAAAAGTCACTGAAGTATTTTTTTTTAAATTGTAATAATATAATTATAATAAAAGAAATCAGCTGCAAATAATTCATTTTAAATGTACTCGTAGTAGAGATTTAAATCGTTGTTTCAAGATTATGGTGCTTTACGAGTTCTAGGTTTAGTACTCAGTGTGTTGAGGCGGTGAAGGAAAACATCGTGAGGAAACCGGCTGATCCTAGACCCAAATTTGAAGACATGTGTCATTCACCAACCCGCACTGGGCCCGCGTGGTGGATTACGACCTCTTTCTCTCTTCTAGAGAGGCGGTGAGGGGAGGAAGATCCAGGTAATTTTTTTATAAAAAGTTAAGAAATTGCATAGTATTTAGTGCAAGAATTATAATTTTCACCTTTAAAAAAATACTAAAATAAATATTTTTCAACACCCTTTCTCATAAATACGCCTACCGCTTTTAGGTTTGCGATGTACTGAATTTTGAAGTACTTACTGCAGAAAATTGTGGAGGCTAACCCCCTCCACTATTCATTCTATTTTTAACTGACTTCTAAAAAAGGAGGAGGTTCTCAATTCGGATGTTTGTATTTTTTTTTTAATCTTATCAGTAGGCCTAGATAAAGGTTTTTAGGCACGCTATTTCCTATTCTTCCAACTGGTGTGGAAAAGTAGCTACGTCAGCACGTCATTGTCACAATTTATTACATTCAGGTATTGTATCAGAAGCAAAACGCGCGTGTTGGATCGTATCAGCCTGGGCACCGCGGAGTCTCCATTTTAGATCTATTGTGACTCGCCACCTTGTTAAAGTAACTCTTTTAGCCCGGAGGCTTCCAAGAAATTTAGAATACTCCTAGCTTTTAGACTTTTAATCTCCTCCGGGCGAATAATGTGTCGGCCCAGATGGACACTGCGTGTGTGGAGTCTCCATAAGTCACCAGTCAACCCACAATTATTTATTTCTTCGTAAATGTTTTCAAAAATGTCACTCGACTCCAAAACCCCCTTCCCTACCGCTAGGGCGAATTTCACCTCGATTGAGTAGGGACCCCTATTCAATTTGGATTCTACATCGAGATGCAATATTTTTTTTCTTAGTTAATCTTTTTTTTTTAATTTCAAATTTATGCAAATTTCGTCTGTAAAAAATCGCTTTTAGCAATAAGACCACCCATTGTGACACCCTATTAATTTTAGTTTCTCATGTAATTTTTATTTTTGATGTACAATAGAGAATCTATCTATCTTGCATGATCTAAAATAATGATTATTATTTATTTACAATCAGAATGCATGTTAATTAGGAATATTTAGAAGCAACCAAAGCCCTTTACTCCAATGAGAACACTTTACAAGTTTACACTGTTATGACTTACGGCCAAACCGCACACCCCTCATGAAATATGCGTTTGAAATACGCGCCCTTCACAAATACTACTGAATATTAAATTGTGTAAGTTTTACAAGAGAATAATAGACTAGCTCTTGCCTTCGGTTTTACTCATTTAGTAGGAAAACTTCTACGTTATTTACATTTGAATCTAGGTCATCGTTTACCAGCGAACCAAATTCTATTTAAATCTGTTTATCATAGAATGGCATCGTGGTTTAATTATTTTATCAATGTTTGTATTTATTATTTTGTTTCTATACCAATATAGTTTTTATGTAATTTCCGTGAGTGTGACCCGTGGCATCACCGCGGGCCCTAAGAGAATACCAGCGCTGCTATATTTTTTTTTTGTGCGTTTTTGGCCTTGCACAGATTTTAATGTATTTTTTTTACATAAAACCTTACCTATTTTAAATCTACTGTATATGTGAGGTACGAATAAATGCTCTTTCTTTCTTTTAATAAAATTAAAAATATACATACTTAATGCACATCCAATTCATTAAATTATTTTCTCCTTTTAGGAACACATTCATAGTGGGTGTACAGCTATGGAGTGGAACTTCCTGTTGGTGTCTGTGTTTCCTGATAGCTACACCTTGGGGATCTTAAAGACAATAGTGAATGGGTTTCTAGGCAAGCGTGCTCAATTTTCGACCATATAATTGCATACTGTCAAGTTAGTTAATGGTCAAGGCTATAAAAATAAACATAAAAACGACTGGTCTCCGTTTGCGGGACAGGGGAAGGAACATGATGGGTTTTTAGTCACTAAAGTTTGACACTCCCTCTCGCCCCACTCAGTACAGGAGTTATTTTATCATTTTCGTTCTGAAATAAAATAAAACGGTAGTACCCTTTTTTAAGGTAGGAAATCATCCAATGACATCTCCCGCCCTCGGGCGGGGCGGAAGGGCGTGTCAGACTTTTGAATAAACTTATACTGACTGAACCCATTCCTGTTCCTTCTTTGCCTTCGTTTCAAGGCCTCAGTGTTGTCTTTCGCTTCATCCATGGTCCCAGTAGCCTTTGACCCTGCTGGGTTTCTACGATTGCTGACATATCTTTGAGGCGCGCGTGGAACACTACAGTTACCAGACGGGCGGACGACGAGTTGCCATGGCAGGACCCCAGTACTTTAGATACAAACAAACAAACGATTTTATCAATATTTGTTTAGAGAGCAAGAATAGGCGATAAAACCAACAGTTTATGATGGTAAGATCTGTTGCGGTTCATGATTTAAATCTTGCATGAATAAACGGTGATCCTCTGTTGTGATGAATCAGTATTTAAAATTCGAACATAAACTGCTGGAGTTTAGATTGTTGGGTTCGGAATTTAAATGCGCATTTTGTTATTTTGATTTAAAATAGATTGGAATATTCTAACAAAAAGGTACGTGCCAGATAAACGTGAATTAACCCTCCTAAAGTTGACCTTCTTAATTTCAAAAATGGAAATAAAGACATATTATTATAGCTGTCTTGAATCGACATGTATCGTGGTCCTTTGATCTATGTAGTAATGAAAAGCAGTTTATTGTTTGTTTTTCAGCTACCTACGCATAGATATTATAAAAAAGATTAATGTACTTTATTCCACTGTTATCTTACGCCTTATATAGTGATAAGATATAAGTACTTCTACCTTTTACATATTTTCTTGTAATGGATAAGATTTCCAGTGGTTCGACTTTATCATGTCGTCAGGACTCCTCGAGGGAATGGATCCACCACGCAGGCCCAGTGTAGATAGGTGGATGACACAATATCAATCAATCCCGTGGCTTGTTTTTCATTTAGAGTCAGATCTCTTAATCCTTTTACGTCATTCTAGGCGATTTTGCGTCATTTCCGGCGTTAGGCCCATTATCAGTACATCGTTCTGAATGGTTCGCCTTCAGGTCGTCGGTGGTCGACCTCTTCCTCTTTTGTCCTCTCTTATGGCTAAAACGGCTCGGGTCATGTGGTCTTCGTTTCAGCGCATTACATTCACACACATAACCTTCATTTTATGCTGTATTTTGGCTGTTTTAAGGGTTATATTCCACTGAGACACCATGCCGGCGCAACCAGTTGCATCGTTATGGTGTCCCGGTAAAATATAGCCCTGAGCTACCAAACTAGACACCATACATACACCAGAGTCACCACACATCCGAGCTGGTCGCGCCACCAAATTGGTTACGCAACCTAACGGACACCAGGTGATTTAAAAATATTAATATTTTGACTGTGCCATCTCAGTATATCTATGAAAATATTTTGTATGTTCATAAAAATAAAAACATGTTTAAAAAATACAGTGACATTCACAACGTTAATACTAGGAACAAACACAAGTTAGTGGTTCCTGCCACCAGGGTTAAAAAAAATAGGACGCTCATTTAGATGCCAAAGTATACATTTTTATAATAAGCTTCCCAGTCCTATTCAGGAACTTAGCATAAATAAATTTAAAATATTTGTTAAGCGAAAACTTTGCCAAAAGGCTTGTTATTCTGTAAAAGAGTATCTCGACGATAAAACGGCTTGGGATTGACCTGCTCCAGTACCTACTCACTATAATTATTATCATTTGAATGTTTTTTTGTTTTAACTGCCTTTTTTATATTGACGATTGTTGTTGTTTTACAATTATGATATTGTATATATATAAATATATATCTTATTATTATTTTTTTTACAATTATGACATGTTTATTATTACTATTTGACTGATTTTTTTATATACTTTTTTTTACAATTTGCAATATTTACACTTTTGTAAATTTTATTATTGTAAATGTGAGAACTATGTGGATTACTCTTTCCTTTTCTTTTAAATTCACATGATGTCTGGCAGTTTTGAGTATTTGATGTGGCCTACCCAAATGTCCTTTCTTTGGCATTCTTCGTCAAGTCGTTGAGCTCCTTAGTAGTCCCGAGTTGAGCTACACGCATATTGACAAATGCTTGCACTGACTGGACTTGAACGCTTGCACGGACTGGGTCCACTTAGAACTGTGTGGTTCTTTCTTCAAAAGACCATCTCAGGCTCAATCTGCATGGTTCTCATATGATTTGACCATTACATGTTTTGCTGTATGGACTTTAAAAGAGAC
This sequence comes from Mythimna albipuncta, assembly GCA_929112965.1. NCBI lineage: Eukaryota > Metazoa > Arthropoda > Insecta > Lepidoptera > Noctuidae > Mythimna > Mythimna albipuncta. The sequence goes on from OV815969.1 coordinate 20,959,870, forward strand.
TTTGACCCCTGAGTTTGTTTCGGTGTTTCTTCTCAGGGTAGTCAGCTAGGAAACACCGGCCTCATCTAGCATTATTTGACGACAAAAAAAAAAATTTGACGTGTAAAAGTGTTTTTATAAAACCTACTTGCAAAATAAAGATCATTTATCATTTATCAGTATTTATTTATTTATATATACTTTATTGAACACCAATACAATAAATTATACATTTGAGCCTTATATTCTCTCTTCTTCTTCTTCTTCCTGCCCTTGTGACGTTTTATTTGGGGTCAGCGCAACACGTTTTTTTCTTCCATTCTGTCCTATCACTCGTCACGCTATCACTAACTCCTTTTTTTTCATATCACTTCTCACACAATCCATCCATCTTTTCTTTGGCAGCCCTCTCCCTCTCTATCCTTCCATGTGTGAATTCATAACTCTTATAGCAACATGTTTTTCATCTCTCCTCTTTACATGACCATACCAAGACCGACGATTTCCTTTCAACCTTTCAGTCACTGGCGCCACTTTCAAATTTCCCGTAATATACTCATTTCTCACTTTATCCATTCTCGTCACACCACGCATCCATCTTAACATTCTCATCTCCGCTACATGCAATCTTTTTTCATCCATCTTTTTCACAGCCCAACATTCTGATCCATACAGTATGACGGACCTTATCACGGACTTGTAGATTTTACCCTTCAACTTGAGGGGCATCCATGGGTCACAAGTTGTTCTCGTGATCTGTGACCATTTCATCCATCCTGCGTTGATCCGATGCGTTACGTCCCGATCTACCTTTTTTTTATGGTGGGAAAAATCATGCATTGACATCCCCCGCCCTTGGGCGGAGCGGGAGATAGTGTCAGACTCTTACTGACCTTTCGGATAACCCTGGCCCCAGTAGGCTTCGACCCGGCTGGGTCCCTGCTGTTGTTTGATGCGTTCGGCCTCCTCCTTTGCGAGTATTACTGCTTCGCAGAAGTCAGCAACCGCCTGCCACTCCTCCTCGCTCCGAACCATGGCTTGAGGCCATGGTTCGAGCCATGGCCAAGGCCCGGCGCGAGAGGTCTCGGAGGATCGCCCCCACGAGGGCACGGCGATGCTCCGCCCAAGCAGGGCACACCTCGACTGTGTGCTCCGCCGTGTCGTGCCGGGCGTTCCGCACAGTGGCGACACCCGGGCGTCACCTCCGCATGAATCGAATGCAGGAATCTACCGAACGAACCATGTCCGGTGAGTACCTGCGTCATGTGGAAGGTAAGGACGCCGTGAGGTCTTTCCAGCCACGCCTCAAAGAGGGGACTTACCGCCATGATTGTGGCGTGCCCAGTCCCGATCTACTTCACCATCCTCATTAGTGTGCGTCCACCGAGCGTAAGTACAAAAAGTAAAGTACATGCATAAGATTGTCTTCTGTACCTATCTATTTTATGCCTTTATGCTCAGTACAAATATTTATTTGATATTTAAGTTAGTTATGTACAAAAATATAATTTTAAAATTCAAGTTCACTAGCTGCTCCAGCTAAATTAGGATTCTCCCAAATATTTTTATGTCTACTACAAAGAGTTCTACCAACTGAAGCTTGAAGTCCTGGAGCATTGCCAAAGGCACCACATTTAGCAGTAGATTGGCGATCCAGTGTAGTGTTATGAGTAGGTACATAGACGATTTCTGTTGCTATTGAGAAAATAGATCTAAGATAGTAAAGAATATGTTTGGTCCATAAATCTATATGCCTTCATTTTTTAATTCATACAAATACAATGAGCCTTATCAGATCGGAAGAAGTTATTGGATGATTTTCCACCAAAAATAAAAGTGTATTGGTGTTCTAGATCGTATAAGTTACACAGGATTGAAGTAATTTTTGATCTGCCCACCGGCCTTTGAATTTTTAACACAAATGCTCAGAAATACAGATCCATATCGGTAGTTACTGAAAAATTTGATATAAAATTCTCTCAAAAACATTAAGGTTAATAAAATTCTCATTGAGATTTCGTCAAGCGTCTGACGAAATAATCTGTGTTGACAAGGAAATCTTATTATTGAAATGGTTCGAAAACAAAAACTGGTATTCCTAGAGAATCATTTCAAGTTGAAGATAACAGAACTCTTCAATATGGAAACCTTCATCAAAACTTTTAACTTCAACGTTTATATCTTTATTGTGGACATAGGTTTGTATGTAATACAATTCTTAAATAAAATCATCAACTACGTCCTGTTCTTAGAGTATACAATAGTCATATAGGTATATTAAACAGGTATAGTTTGTTTACTTTTATTTTTTGAAAAGGCTCTGAAAGTTCTGGTTCGATTGCTAATTTTTTTTCACCGATAGAAAGCTGCTTTATTCCTGAGTGACAAAGGCTATTTAGTACGTACGCAGGCGAATCCGTAGGCAAAAAGTAGTATAATATATAATACAATAGAAGTATACATTATTTTGAACAAATTTTCTAGACTAATATTATACAGAGATAAAGTTAGTTTTTTTTTGTAGGAGTTATCTGATTTGTTAATTTTTTTCACTGATAGAAAGCTGCTTTATTCCTGAGTGACATAGGCTACATTTATGTACGTGTGTGAAGCTGCGGGCAAAAGCTAGTTATTAATATTTCACATAAAAAAAAAAATAGAAAATATAAAACCAAAAGAAACGAATTAAGATAGGTAGAAACACATCAGTGGACTATTGAACTCATCATGACTGAGGGGGACTATATTGAACAGTGATTTGTTTAATATAAAGTCTTATAAAAAACCATATTTTTAGAATATTCGAAACCTGAAACACTTGTTGTAGTATTTTTATGTTAAGAACATTTATACATAATTTCAAAACTCTAGAAAAATCACAAAGTTACGTATAAGCTTGTTCATCATCATCATATCAGCCGAAAGACGTCCACTGTTGGACATAGGCCTCCGCCAAGCGTCGCCACAACGACCGGTCCTGTGCGTCACGCATCCATCGGGTTCCCGCGACCCTGACCAGGTCATCGGTCCACCTTGTAGGAGGCCGTCCAACGCTGCGTCTTCCGGTACGTGGTCGCCACTCCAGAACCTTTCGTCCCCATCGACCATCCGTTCTGCGTGCAATGTGTCCTGCCCATTGCCACTTAAGTTTGGCGATTTTTCGAGCTACGTCGGTTACCTTGGTTCTCCTGCGGATATCTTCATTTCTGATGTGATCACGCAAGGAAACTCCAAGCATAGCCCTTTCCATCGCCCTTTGGGTGACTTTGAGTCTTCTTATGAGGCCCATTGTAATAAGCTTGTTATGTCAGCAAAAACACAAGGTCATCGGGCTATCCAGGCGACTGAGGGATTGTTTTGCATTAGCAGCCAGCTGTTTGGTGGCACTTAACACCCGCTATGACATGTCGTGACTTGTGTTGTGCTTAGTGTCAGGAGTGTTCAACTTGTGATCTTTTTAACCCCTCGAGCGCCGATTGTATATACGTCTGTACAACTTGAAGACCTTGAAAAATGCTTAGTTTTCATTTTGTACACACGTCTGTACGAAACTTGTTAAGCCGAAAATTTTGGTTTCTATATTATATTATTCGATATTTATTATATTATTAGTTTTTCCAAAAAAATCCAAAAAAAAATTTTATGTATTTATTTATATATTTTATTGGTGATTTACGTAAACACGGCAATTTTCCGGGTCATTAAACCCTGGCGCTCGAGGGTTAAATATATTTGGAAAAATATATAACATGGTGTAAAAACTAATGGAATTCAGTTACTGATTCTGAACAAACTATATTCAGATTTTGCATTATCAACTAAAAATAATGATATAGAGTAGTAGCGCTTATCTACTTACAGATTATGGAGATTCTTTTTATTTACTCCTTCATTACCGTAATTATATTAATGGACGTCACCCGAGTTTAGTGACTAACTCATATACCGCGTCAAAATTACGTTTAAAACTATCCAGCTACTCAGACCAAACCACAATCAATTTTTCTACTGTAAAATGAGTTCTTAACAAAACGTTTTACAAGCACTCTTACTGAAAATAGTCTCAGAATTGAGAAAAGGCCGAGCATATGTCGCGAGCCATTGGCATCCTTCCACTGGTTTTGCTACTGCGAAGCCGTGGATGCGCTACCTTCCTGACTTCGGGAAACTTCTGGTTTTTTTCGGCAGTCTGATGTACATTGCTGGTTAAGGAGTGGATCTTGACAGTTTTTTTTTTGTCGTCGGATGAATGATGTGTGGCAACCACGTATTATGTTTTTTTTTTATTGGTAATATTATAGTGTTTAGAAATGAATACCGTGTTACAAAGTACACATTTACTTATGTTGATCAAAGTTTAATTAGTTGTGTTGTAAATCTAAACACTTTTTTTTCAGTCCGTTTTTGTTTTCCATAACTTTAATGTGGAAAGCAGATAATAAAAAATAATATTAAAAAATTCAGATCTGGCGTATGCGCCGCGAGCCGTTCGCGAGCCGCTTGTAAACTGCGCATTCGCTAGATTTGGACGCAATATTACAATGTTTGGTCAAATTTCAAAACCAAACAACCCGGGTATACCGCTGGAAAAAAATATTTTTATTAATATTTTAGCTTAGCCGATATATTTGGATCTAGAAATGCTAAGAATGGTAGTGATCTAGTCTATAAAAGCCACACTAGCATTTATCAATCATGACAGCAAAACCGACGCATTATTAATTCGTGTTATTAATTTCTAAATGTGCCAATTAGAGTTACCCAATAACAGTTGACGGTGTTTAGCTGAAAATTAATCATGGACACTCACCCATTGACATTCATTGAATGGAACGTCCAGATAGCAACGCATTTCATGTGACATTTCATTATGAATTTGCATTTGGAAATAATTTGGACTACACACAAATGTCCTCATTGAAATCGTAGAACGTAAGTGAAAAATTATTAGGTATGACATAAATTGTATTTATTTTGCAAACAAATTTAAGGTTGATGATTTGTATATTTTCGGATTTTGTTAATTAATCTTTTAGTTTTTTTTTTTTAAGTATATTTACACAAATTTTATAAAGAGGTAATTTTCTTTTTGTTTGTATGAGGTAATCTCTGAAAGTACTTACTGGTCCGATTGCTAAAATTTTTACTTCGATAAAAAATGGTTTTATTCTTGAGTGACATAGGCTATATAATTATAATGTACGCGAGCGAAGCCGCGGGCAAAAGCTAGTAGGTAATTTGTAATCTGAAAAAAAAAAAGGTTTTCATAGTTTGTTTCATACTAAAATTAATTACGAAAATGAATTTCTTAATTAGTTTATTTTAAGAATTTACTAATTTTTATTTTCTCCTAGATTTTTTATACTACAATGTTTTTTTTTTTTTCAATTTCTCCTTAATTCTTTCAAGCAGCAATGTACATCAAACAAAAAATATTACCCAAACTAAAAATCCGCTACTCACCACAGTACTGGCTGGGTCAAGCAGTAGCCAAATCGATTTGAAGTGCATGCCTAGGGGCCAGATTCATGTAGCCATTGTGCCAATACTGTTTAGCTTACCTAAGAATTGTTCAAGCTACTTTTAAAAATAAACTTGGTATCCTTTGTGGCCAGACAATTTGGTTTAGTTCGTGGTCTCCTTTGTTCTTTTCAATTTCACATTTTTATTTTAGTTTTCTACTTTTGAAGAGCATGCTGTTTACGTTTTTCTATAGTTGTTTATTTTGAATTTTATTTACAGTATCTTTTGGTTTGGTAGTTCGTGAGCTACAAGGTTTTTTGAAGGACTCGTCGTGGCTTTTTAAACATAAAAAGCAATTGAAGGTACTTGGGTGTACTAGTAAATATCGAACACTCTCTCGCTTCACCGAGAGTGAGAGAAGTTATTTGATGATATATTAGTATAAGTGCTTAAAATGAGTGAAAAACAGAAGGAACGACAACATGGCCCTCACCTTCCAAATGACACAGGTCCTCACCGGATATAGGAAGTCCAGGAGGTTCCTGCGATTCATGTGGAAGAAACGCATGGCTGTCACCATTGTGTAGACCACCCGGAGGAGATGGTTGAGCATGCGGTTGAAGGTGTGCCACACTTGGGCTGAGCACTACCGTGTCCTTGTGGGGGTGAACGGCGGCAACAACCTCTACAGACCATGGTCTGGAGCGAGAAAGAAGGAGAAAGAATGCACCTTTTTCTGCGAAACAGTAATCCTGGAATAAGAGCTCTTCACACCCCAGCCACCGGGACCCTGATCCTGATTTCCAGTCATCGAAGCCGTGGGCTTGCGGACGACGAGCAATGGGTAGCTAGCCGTCCGGTCGTCTGGACCGAACCTAAATTGTTGACAGCGCATAGTGTTCCACGCGAGCCTCAAAGAGATGTCAGCAAACCGTAGGGGCTCAGCAGAGCCGAGGACTCGGGGCTGGACGGGGGGTTCTAGAAAGCAAAGCAAAAAAAGAAAAAGAACATACGTAGAAGTAGGTTTTAGTCAGTATAAGTTTTCACCCTCTTTTACTCCACCCAAGAGTGTCAGAAGTCATTGGATGATTTCACACCTTAAAAAAAACACACCACCTTAATCGCAGTCGACCTTGACGACCGATGGCGACTTCGGCCTCCCTCAGGCGTCCATTGAGTGACAATCTTCACTCACCTCTCCGAATGCATGCATATGGATGAAGTTGGCTAAGTCCACTCACCATTTAGCCAGGCTATTTTATCCCCGAAGTGCGTCACTAGTTAAGAAAAAAAAAAACTGCGTACTCATGCTAACATTTTTCACTTCACACACCATAATGTTGGCGATAAACATATCTACAATAATCTCATCTTTTCGGAGTACCTTTCACGTACGAAACTTAAATAAATCTACCCCGAAAGCACCTGAAAAAAGGCTTTACAGTACCTATTTTCATTCCCATATCAACATGGAAATATGGCATTATAATGTCGCAAAATACCCAAACCTTCTCGCACATTCCGTTTTTGTCACACAATAGAAAAAAGGTTGGCATTAAGGCATAACTTAATGGTGTGAGACGCTGGGTATTAGAAAAATGTGTTCGGCACAAAATCGCTGAACTGAATGAATATTCAGCCACAATATCGCGACAATGCAGCCTTATATCTCACTCTAACGTAGACGTATTCTGGAGGAGTGAAAGAGAAAGATGTTGGTCTGTTAATGCGTTTAAAAAAATGGATTAAGACTCAATATTACTTCTAATTTTGTTTGCATGTTTGTAGGAGAGCATCTCCGAAACAAATATAAGGGTCGTTGATTGTATCAATGGGTTATTTTTATTCTTATACATTTAATGTATGATTATTAGGTATGAGATAGACACAGAAGTGAATTGAACACCCAGGTAACATCTTATACTTGAGGCTATTTTATTTTAATCCACAAATTTTAGATCTCTAAAATTGATGGTTTAAAATTCAATAGCCAAATCTATTCAGTTTAAGTTCACTTGACTACGTTTCTGTTTTCAAATAATATCAATAATCAATAGATATGAACGCCAACGCATCATTAACCTATTTTATTTTAGCTAACATACACAACATAAACATTACTCACGTCGGTAAACGAATTAATTTAAAAAAAAACTCGATTGTCATAGACTTTTAACAAGTCTATTAATTTTTGAAAAATGCTTCACATCACACTAAATTCTAAAAGCGAAAGTTTGCGAGTGTATGTGTTCGTTACTTCTTCACGCTCGAACGATTGAACAGGTTAGGAAGAAATTTGGCGCAAGAGTAGACTATGTCCTCCGTGTCTGTGACTCGCACATGTCATCCGAGTGTCTTCGCAAAATTCTGCAATACTTCGGTCATATTGCAAGGAAAGACAATGGAAATCTCGAAATTCTAATCGTGACTGGTAAAGTAGATTGAAAAAGGCCTCGCGGGCGCAGCCCAATACGTTGGTCTGACCAGATCCGCACCGCTCTTGACTCCACAGTATACAAGGCCCTTCACACCGCCAGAGACAGGAATAGAAGGAAAAACACCGTAAAAAGTAAAGTGATGAATCAGGGAGGTCACGACCCTCAGCATTGAGGAATACAACGTAAGGAGGAGGAGACCATGTCCTGGAATAGTATACAGGATATTGTTTATCCTGGGAATATGTTCCCTTGGGACAATTTTCTACTGTCACGCGGGCGAAGCCGCTGACAGTAGTAAGTTTTGCAATAAATTACAAGTAATGATTCATCACATCTCTTTCGCTAACTCTATGCAGTCCCACAATCTCGCTTTTATTAACAACATAATAGCATAATCAACCTTGTAATGTTCCCACTGTTGGTATAAAGGTCTCCCCTCTAGGAGAGGAAACGTGCCGTACCTAATCCACCACGAGGGCCCAGGGGGGGGTTGGTGGATGACACATCTATGAAATTTTTGATTGTCTAGGACTTGCCGGTATCCTTATTATGTTGTCCATCACGGTTTTGAGAGAGTAAAGATATAAATTAGACAAAGTAGTGCCTGGCTGGGTTTCAACCCATGACCTACAAGTCGTAAGTCGGAGGTGTTACCACTCGGCCACTACTGCTTTAGGTGACGTCACGTCCTCAATATTATGATTTATATTCAACAAGGAAGCATTGTTAGGTTCCCCGAGAGTATGACATCATAGCATTAATCGGGTCCTATCAATCATTGTGCTGAATGCCGGAGCTCCGATGCATCAATACTGTGCTGATAGGTCCATAATGAAAATTGAGTGCAATATTGACCGTTTGACTTCGAATTTTATCGTTTTATTTCGTATTGACAAAGAGGCTGATGGATCTCTTTGTGCTTTTTCGATATGCGGACATTTATTGAGAATTGAAGAGAACGGGAACATCATTTTATTGTTTTTTGGGAATATGACATAACCTTATTGGAGCTACCAGTGCTACCATTGGGCAAGAATATGGGTATACAAGGTGTAAGGGAAAGCCCTCCAAAAACTTTAAGGGCTTGCTCAGTTGACGAAACTGAACAACCTGCCATAAATATCTTTTACAGGAAATGAAAAAAAAAATTCACTCTCTCCATACAAACTGTTCAATCAAGTGATGCGAATATTTTTTTCACAGAGACTCAATTTTTACACTTTTCTGTAAAAGATTTTAATATAAACCGATTTTATGTAACCCAACCAGTAGCGACATCTATGGCGCCATGTAGAATTACATTGTGCACACGTGGGTCACGTTGTCGATTTGAGGGCTTACCACGACCTCTTATGGAAACGTTCAATTCACAGTAAGTCAAATTTCTTTCAAAAGCAGGCTTGCTTTTGAATCGTTAATAATCGTACCATGACTGTTCTAAAGTTGAACGACTTTTTGAACAGTTACGCTTGACGATCGCTTAAGGCGTATAGTCCCTTGAACCATCTGGCCGAAATTATGTGAACGCAACTCTCGCACTCTCCTAGGAACGTTGCGTACTGCCGACGCAAATCTGTGCATTTATTTGCGGCCAGCAGCGCCCGGAAAGCGCTTTAAATCAATTTTCTCTGCGAGATATTGATTGATTTACATATGCAATGTTCACTTTGAAGTATATTTAACCACCAATTTTTATGTGTAAAAATGTTTCTAAAGGTCCAAGCCGTTTCGAAGGAGTAGGGAAAAGTTGCTAAAAGTTGCAAAAAGTTGCGAAATTGCTAAATATTTTTTTTTGACAAAAGTATTAATTGCACGAAAAAATCAAATGTTGATATTATTGTTCATGAATCTATATTAAACATATATTTTATTCAAACCAATTGACATAGCACTTTTCGGGCGCTTGGCCCTTAATTTGACGTTACAGACGCTCAAAAGACGGTCATCTGTTGTCAAATACAGGCCTGCTATAACGAAGTCATAGTACAAAAATGCCGGGCAGTTCAACTTCAGCCCTGTTATAAGAGGTCATTAATATAACACCCTCCCCCCCTGGTCGCGTCGGTCTTCATGATGGAAACCAAACTAAACTTACAGAACTAAATTAGATCCACACCACTTATCGCGCAGCTACGTAAATATCAGGCGTAGTTTACGTGTGGCGTCGTCTTGTATAGTTCTCGCTTCATGCATCAGCCAAAAATCATCTATCGGGCAGTTGTTTGAATCAGAACAGAATTTCAACCCGATCAGAGGATCCTCTCTTTTCAATGGAGGTTTGCACCTTGCGGGACTTTACACTCTGATACCTCTTTAAACTACTACTACATTACCTCCGGAAGCAACAATCTCAATCCGGGATAGTAAATGACGTCAGGGTAACCACCTGCTCTTATAACTATAATTGAATTTAATTACATAGGAAACCGTAAAACTATATAACTTTCCATTCTAGTTACGAATTCCTTATTAGTCTATTGCGTATTAAATACTAGCTACGGTCAGCGGCTTTACCCACATGAAAGTAGAAAATTATTAACAATTATGTCCGACTGACAGGATATGGGTTACTCTTATTACAAGTGGCATATGAATAGACCACAATAGATTCTGTTCATATGCCACAATGTATTTAAATCCGTGGTAGGAGTACTCGTAAACAAACATTTTGGCTGCTTTGAATAACATCCAAAAGTCAAGGTTTGCCATCATGCTATGGAGCGCAGCATACTATGTACGTACAGAAGAAATTAAAAGATCACGTTAATAATCATAATCACAATAATTATTATCATTTATTTCGTTTGTAAAACGTAGGTATTACAAAGGGTGGTATAGAAGCACAATGCGCTATATTTTATCAAATATTGGCATACAAACTTATATCAAATCTCAGCATGCATAGTTACAATTATATGTCAAGTATTTAAATAGTAGTGACATGGTAACGGCACCAAAAAAAAAACCGAAATAGAATAAAAAAAAACTAAATAAAAATGTTCGAAGCACTACACTGCGCTTCAAAACGCAAATCATTGGTATGGCTTAACAAGCTATTCGACTTAATGGGACTGGGCAGGACATGTCTGCTGCATATCTGTCTAAAGACCTATATAGGGGCTCGTAAATCATAGAATTGGTACCAGACACAGAAATGCGAGGCCGCACTAGAACAAAAAGCAGATGGCTGGTCCCGTGGATCTCTTCCTTATCAATAGAAGAAAGGAAGCACGGTGCACATTGGAGAGAATGTAGGGACGCCTTTCCTTTTTATTGTTGATAGGTTCATGTTTAACCGCTATCTCACCTAATAGAAAGCGACGATGTGGTCGACGATGGAACGCGCTTACCTAGAAGTAATTAACCTATTCACTCTTTACTTAAAGATACCCGGGTTGTAGCCATCAGGTAACAGATACTGGCAGGGAATTCCACTCCTCGTATATTGAACGTGTTCCCAAAAAATTTCGCGTATAGGCAGGATGTCCACCATGTACCGGTGGCGTATTGCCATACGCCTGGTAGTTCGGTGATGGAACGTTCATATCTGTATTCTTTAATGTACATTGCAACCTCCTAAACACTTTATGGTAAGCAGTGATGCAATCGTTGATGGTGAGGTGTACTAGTTTATTAAGAGCCTCATCTCTCTAGCTTTGAAGACACCTAAATAATAATCGATTATCTTAGAGCAAAGCGGATTTTTTTTATTAAATCATACCTAAAAATAAAACTACACTAAATAAATATGTGTATAGCAAGATTTTAATAGACAGCAATTTTCAGTGATTTTTAAGATTTATTCTCAAAGAACTCTATTTTATTCCCAAAGGAGCTCGAAACATTTATTAATTCTATTTAAAGCAAACGTCTGTTGTAATAAAGCCTTCTAGCCATAATTGCATCGCTTGGCATCCGGCCTGGTGACCACGGAATGATGTTATTAGCGCATAGGTTTAGCTCCAGCCTAGCATTTGGCTTGCTATTTGGCGACTGTTTGGCCTTAAATAATCTTGTTTTCATTACTGATTCTAAAGTAGGTAGAGAATATAGGGTGTTTTAGATACGAATTCTTCGCCAAAATATGCAGCAGAAATAGTCGCAAATAGCGCTAGTCTCACGCAAAGAACGTATTCTTAAAAAACGCATCTTGATAAATCGTAGATCCTCCTATTACACATGCATGTCTTTAGTTCGCCTTTTAGTCCTAGGATCGCGATTTCTCGTTTAGAAATTCCCCGTAGACCCAGCAGGCATCGGCTGTGCTGCATCTCAATAGATATCTTTGCTAATATCTTTTTGAAGCGCGCAGGCAATATTAGGTGCCATCGACACTTGCACACATGCACGATATGCGCGTGGAGATGCAACGCCGGGGTGAAAGTCCGCTGCCGCGACAGGTCGCGGCATGGCGGAAAGAGCTCCGGCGGGATCTCATGGTGAAATGGCGACAACGACTATCGCAACCCAGTGCTGGGCACGCCACAATCATGGCGGTAAGTCCCCTCTTTGAGGCGTGGCTGGAAAGACCTCACGGCGTCCTTACCTTCCGCATGACGCAGGTCCTTACCGGACATGGTTCGTTCGGGAGTTTCCTGCACCGGATTCGTGCGGAAGTGACGTCCGGGTGTCGCCACTGTGCGGAATGCCCGGAGGACACGGTGGAGCACACAGTCGAGGTGTGCCCTGCTTGGGCGGAGCATCGCCGTGCCCTCGTGGGGGCGATCGGCGGCGGAGACCTCTCGCGCCGGGCCTTGGTTGAGGCCATGGTCCGGAGCGAGGAGGAGTGGCAGGCGGTCGCCGTCTTCTGCGAAGCAGTAATGCTCGCAAAGGAGGAGGCCGAACGCATCAGGCAACGGCGTTATCGCCGCCGCCGCCGCCGCCGCGATTCTGATCCCGATTTCCGGCCACCGTAGGCGCGGGCTTGCGGACAGTGAGCAATGGGTAGCTCGCTGTCCGGCCGTCCGGTAACTGTCCGGACCAAGCCCAAATCGTCGACGGCGCGCACTGTTCCCGCGCGCCTCAAGGAGTTGTCAGCAACAGCAGGGACCCAGCCGGGTCGAAGCCTACTGGGGCCAGGGTTATCCGAAAGGGCGCTCGAGCCCCGGTATGAAGGCTAGAAGGAACGGGGTGGGTCTTTTAGTCAGTAAGAGTCTGACACTATCTCCCGCTCCGCCCAAGGGCGGGGGATGTCAATGCATGATTTTAGCCCACCATAAAAAAAAAAAAAAAAAAAAAAAAGGTGCCATCGACAGCACTCGGAATCCATACCGGACGGGTGGAGAGTGAGCTATTACTCTTTGCTCGTCGGTGACCAGGATTCACCTTGTAACTTCCGATACCCGGGGAGTCTCTGTGGCGGCAACTGGTACAGGAGGATAGCTGTTCCTTACGTTTGCACACCTCTCCTTAGCTAGCATTACTGTCTTGCAAATGGAACTGATCGCATCCAATTCCCTCTCAAATTTCTTTCGGGGCCTAATATTTAACCAGGGCAATACCATCTGCTGACGTTATCATTAGATGTACTTGAAGAGAGCATGTGATGTAAGGTAGAAGGTGGACTTGATCAGGTGGCTACCTGCGGAGAAAGAGAAGATGTAGACTTCATGCTTACTATTGATTTAGACAACTGTGTGTAAGGTAATTATATGATACTAATACCTTTATGAATAAACAACAATTTACGGGTCTTGGAAGACAGCTTCAACACAACTGATTTTGTTCACACAAATCACTATTTATTTATCTGACTTTGTCGTTACATGGTTGGCAACTGACTGCCAGAGTTACGTGCGGACCGGATGTAGTGACAGATCAATTGAGAACCTCATCCAAACAATTAGGGTTTCTTTAAAAGTTACCACAGCTTGAGAACGTAAAGGGCAACTGAAGGCTTAAACTTTTACTTACTGAAGTCTAACACACTCTCTCTTACTCCACTTGGAAGGTAGGAATTATTGAGAAAAAAAGAGGATTGAGCAGCATTTTGCCCACGAGTGTAATATTGTAGTAATACGATTCAACCCATTTTTATTCTTAGAAAGAACAATACTTTGGAACCTAACAAATCAAATCTTATCAGCAATCTTCCACATACATATTTCATTTATCTTCACATCTCCAACTTAGCCTTACCGATAACATCTCAACAGTATTCAGAAAAAAATCCCGTCTCACTTGAAATCCCGTCTCACTTGCGCCCATGTGCGGGAATGATAAAAATATCACTTCTTGTTTAACGCAACTGTATTCGCAATATGTTCCCGGCTATATTACTTTTTACTTGTCCCTTTTAGAGATGTAGAGGATGCTATTTTAGTGGAGTCGGAGGTGCGGAACTTGATTTCAGAAAAGGTGATGAAGGAAAACGAAAATTTCCAATTTATTGGTTTCTTTTTTTGTGCACCTGTCATATTTTCTCTTCACCACCCTTGGTTGACTGGTAGAAAATGCCTAAGGCATTAAGTGCGCCTTTGTACATGTGTGTTGCATGAAGTTTTAATAAAGAAAAAAATAAAATTTCTTCTTAAAAAAAAAAAAAACAAATTTGTATATTAAATACTTGCGCTTTGAATTGTGAGAACACGTTTTCCCTTTCAGAAATTCACCATGGCCGAAGCAGTCATCAGCCCTGCTTGTCTCCTAAGGTTTTGCTGACATTTGTTTGAGACACGAGTGGAATGCTACGCACCGTCAACGACTCGGACTAGATCTTATTCATTTTCATTTAAGCCTACTGCTGGACATAGGCCTCCCCCAAGCATCGCCATAAAGAGTGATCCTGTGCGTCTCACATCCACCGCATTTTCGCGACTCTCACCAGGTCGTCGGTCCACCTTATGGGAGGCCTTCCAACACTGCGTTTCCCGGTGCACGGTTGCCACTCTAGGACCTTTCCGGTCCATCGACCATCCGTTCTACGAACAATGTACCTTGCCCAGTCGGAGTTTATTTATTTATTTATTTATTTTTATATCCTTTATTGTACACCAAGATAATAAATTACAGATTTTAGCCTTATATTTAAAATATACAATTGGCGGCCTTATCGCATTCCGCGATCTCTTCCAGGCAACCTGGTGGAGTTATTATTATTATTATTATGAATGGGATTTTCTTCAATGCAGCTCTTAAGACTTACAGAGGTGAACGTGAATACGTCTGTACGATTTATTTCGGAAGTTCTGCATTCGTAGATTCAGCTTTAGTTTTTTGTAACAACCCTAGTTCTATCCTTTTCTATTGTACTCGTATGATGTCTCACGAAAAGAATATACACTGATGCCAATTTCGGAAGTATTTTTTTATTGTCCAGATTTTGGCAGATTAATATTTTGGTACGGTGTCGCTAGTAGCTAGAACCACATTAGACCGATGCGCACGTGTAACACACCTAATTTGTACGTAGAACGACGTTGCGTGGCGTGTGTCAAGTGTAGCTCTACAAGTTTAGTTTCCATGTAAAATGTATGTAGACCGACGCGCTCAGATCGGCGTGTGTGACACACGTGTGTGCAGTGTAGTTCTACATTTAAACTTCCACACTGTGTTAAGACAGTATTTATCCATATAATTATATATATTTAAAAAATAAGCGTTTAAATTTTGTTTAAAAAAATTAAACACATTCATAGTGCGTGGATACGCCGCACCGTACAGTTAGGAAGTTGAAATTTCTGCCCAAGTCTGTCTCCGGATAGCTACAGGGGTCTTTGAGTCAAGAATCAGTTACTTTTAGGCAAACGTAGAGTACTTTGTCGACCATATTATCGCTATTAATTCAATCAGATATCGGTTATACGTGAGCCTATTAATAATAATAAAAAAAAAGCTGAAGCATTGAGATTAGACTGATGGTAAATTAGTTCTGAAACTGGGCAAGTGCGAGTTGGACTCGCGCACTGAGGGTTTCTTTTTGTGACGTTTTTAACAACAAATTTACTGTTTTCAGATTTTTTTCTATATCTATGTTATAAGACCTTGCTTTGTGCCAAATTTCTGGGTTCTGGCTCAACGGGAAGTACCGTATTATCTTTGAGAGTAGCAAAATATAGGATTTTTGCGACATAAACGGCCGCATCTTTTTTATTCGTTAACTTAGAAGTTTAATTTTTTTCACAGATTGAAGGGACTGCAAACCTGAGCATATAATCTCAATTTCAACTCAATACTTCCACGCGTTCTCGAGATAAAGGGTCTTGACAGACAGACAGACAGACCGACCACAAAGTGATCCTGTAAGGGTTCCGTGTTTACCTTTTGAGGTGCGGAACCCTAAAAAGCTTCAATATTCGGTACCTAATGTAATCTCAACAAGCACTAAGAGAGGATTTACCGAAATTCACCCCCTAAGGGGATGACACGGGAGTCCAAAGTTTATATGGTGAAATCTGCTCTCACATTGGCGAAGCCGCTGACAAAAGCTAGTCTTCAATAAAACATAACCGAATAGAAAACGCGTAGGTTTTTCTCTAAATTATCTCTCAGAAATATTTAGTTTATTATATAGTTTCTATCAGAAATAACAACAACAAGAAAAAGTTTTAAGGTCAACGCTAGACATGGCTAATCATCCACTATGACAGACAAGCAAAAACTTTCAATCTCCTCAACTTGTTTACCTCAGAAAAATGAAAAACAAACAAACAACATACTATCAAGAATAACAATTTTTAATTCAGAATTTATCGAGCAAAGCATTTCATTAATTACTACGACTGCTCACTTTTATGGCGGACAAACAAACACGGAATAAATAGTTACAGAAGGTCAACTCCATACAACGCAGGCTACGGGATTTTTCGAAAGAGTTACCCTGGTCCTAGAACGCGAAGAGCAATCGAAAGAAGACAGGTTGATTTTTGGTCAGCCGAAGACTGACAATCCCTATTGTAAGACTTAGAATGGAACTGGACACGCCATGCGAATGGCTAGAAAGACATCACGGCATCCTCACTTTCCGCATGACGCAGATCCTCACCGATATGTTGGTAAGTTCGGGAGTTTCCTGCACCTGATTCGTGAGGGAGAAATGTGCGAGTGTCACCATTGTGTAGATCGTTCGGAGAACATGGTGGAGTATACGATAGAGATGTGCTCCGTTTGGGCAGACCTCCTCCGTGTCCTCGTTCGGGCGATAGGTAGCAACGATCTTTTGCGCCGGGAAAGGAAATTGGTGGCGGTCGCCTTATGCTAAGCAGTAATGCTAATACAAGAAGACGGGCGTACGCACGAAGGAACGGATATTCTCACAATTCCCGCTGAGACCCGTAGCTACCCGATACTGTAAGAGTGGGCATGCAGACGACAAACAATGGGTAGCTCACCCTCCGGCCGTCCGGTAGCTATCCAGACCGAATCCGAGTCGTCGACGGCAAGTATTGTGATGGCAGCAAATCGTAGGGACCCAGCAGGGCCGAAGCCTACTTTTGCTAGAATCGACTTCTGAAAGAGTTACTCGTGGTCCTCGGACACAAAGGATAATTAAAAGAACACAGGTATAGTCAGTCAATAAAATCTGATACCCTCTCCAACTCCGGTCTAGAGGTGGAGAAGTCATGAGATTTCCCTTCTCAAAAATAAAAATGCCTGTTTGCGTGTACCAAAATAATTCATACCTAGCCTTCTGTATCTACATATTCTGTGAAACCAACTGTCAACTGTTTGCAAAGGGGATACTTTTAAAATAAAGATGTCGTCGTATTTGTGTTGGGGTAACAATGATAACAATAATTAAATGGGAACACTCTCTGTTCTTCTGTAAAGACTCGTTTGTGGCTTCTGTGGGATTATTGTGGTACTCAGACACTTGATAATTGCAGTTTCTGTTTATCGTTTCACTGTTTGACTATCATTGACTGTGTTAAAGGTTTGGGTACGATAAATAACTATATTTTGTGTACTGTAACCACTCTTCATAATCAACATCATCGTTTCATCCAAAGGACGTCCACTGTTGGACACAATCCTCCCCAAGTGTCGCCAAAACGAACGGTCCAGTGCGTTCCGCATCCAACGCATTCCCACGACTCTCACTAAGTCATCTATCCACCTTATGAAAGGCTTTCCAACGCTACGTTTTCCGCACCAGTGCTGTGACCACTAATTAATAATTAATTAATATTTTTAATTCAAGAAGGAATAAAAAACATCGCTATTTTTCGTTTTAAATTTTTCCAGGCAATGCCTGGTCCACAACAGCTTATTTTTTACATTTCTTAGCTTCTTCAGTCAGAACAGATAGTCAAGCGCCAGAAATTCTGACCAGAATATCCAAGGATTATCGTGTTATTCAGTTACTTGGTTGTAGAGGTCTGATAGGCAGTCGCTCCTTGCAAAACATGGGTATTTAGCCGTATCCAATTAGACTGGAAGCCAACCCCAAGCCAGTTAGGAAAAGGCTAGGAAGATGATGATCATTTGATTTTTTCTTGATTTTGAATTATAAGCCTTATTATTTATTGCTTTGGCTCTTCTTTTTAACTAGTTTATTATATGTATAGGGAAACCGGCATGTCATAGAACAAAATTTCCATGACATGCGACTTTCAGCAACCCGCACTGGGCCCGCGTGGTGGATTACGGCCCATTCCCTCTCTTATAGAGGAGGCCTGAGTGTCAGCAGTGGGAACATTAAAAAAAGGCCTGATGATGATGATGATTATATGTTTAAATAGTTAAAAATAAGAGTTAAAGTGATAGTTCTGCCTCCCCCGTGGGGAAATGAAAAAGTTACATTAAGTAACATTGTGATACGTTACCTATCTGATCAATAGGTAACATTATGATACATTACTTATCTAATGACTCTCTTTTGTGCCTACACCTCTTCTACTTAATGTTTCTTGTTAGTACAGTCACGATAATTTCATCAATCTCAAATCATTATCATTTGTCAATGTGAAAGGTGATAGCAATTGATATACTCACTGTTACCACAATGGGTCTGTAGTTGTTGGCTTGTTAAGCACTACTCATTCTATTGCAGACCACAGCTGGACTAGTCCACAAATGAAGGTTTTCGTACGGTTCCAATCTTAAGCGTTTGTGTAGCGTCTCTCCGCAAACCATGTTTCACCTTTCATCCTGCATCACGTGTTACCGATTATGGACCTAATGACAGCATCAGTGGTCGGCATTGCCGAGGCTAAATACTGGGCTAGGCAAGGAATTTTACTAGTTTTGCTATTGATACCTTAAAAAAAGCTGAATGGAATGTGGTCTGTCTCCAAAACACCTGATCTTCTATTATATCCAAACAAAAGGTCCAAGTTACCTTTTTATGGTCGTCTGTTTAGCTGCTGCGGTACATTCCAACTTCTAGCCAGATTGAAAGACATTTCAAGTACGTTTGCATTCCAGAGAAAATCTATGAATGCGCCACTTGCATGCATGTGCTTGTAATTATTACTTGTACACTCTAAGTTGTTTTAAACTTTTGGGAAATGAGTATTTCCCTAAAGTTAAACACAACTTAGAAAGAACCCAAAAACAAACAAGTAATACCAACCTTGTCAGCTTTTGTATTTTATACTCTCAAGTCAATACACTCGAAATCTTACCCGTGGATCAACAAAACTCTTCAAAAACTCAAAGCTAAGCAAAAATCGCATGACTTCGAACTGACTTGTTTTGCAAGTATATTCTCGCAATTTAAATTTGTAATAAGCTCCGCATGGTAAAGGAAAACATCCTGAGGAAACTCTTGTTAATAATACAGTGTTGGACCAGTTACAGTAACGCCATCTGTTGCCTCGGTTGTGAACTTTAAGTGTTACGTAGCGCGAACGTAATTATGTTTGTCCAAATTCATTATTGTTTTGGAAGAGTATTTGGTTGTTTGATTATACTGGACTAGAAAATTTAATTTTCTGTGTTCCTTTTTAATAAATGCTGTGTTTTTATTAATCGTTTGAAATTTTTGATTTTTTTTTTTTTTTGTAAGCATTTTTGCCATATTGGTTTTAGTGTCTTGGACAAAGTTTGTGGTGTATGTGAACGCATCTATGAAACATAAGTACTATTAGTAGAACACGTTAGCTAGGTAGATGTGGTAGTACACGGATTACAGAGTTCGGAATATCTTGCGATAAGCAATGCTATTATAATTATTTTTATTTAAGAATAAGTTAAACAGTTTCTGTGGGATATGCCACGTGAAATATACGTCTGTGAGGTATTTTTTTTTTTTTTATAGTGGGAAAAATCATGCATTGACATCCCCCGCCCTTGGGCGGAGCGGGAGATAGTGTCAGACTCTTACTGACTAAAAGACCCACCCCGTTCCTTCTAGCCTTCATACCGGGGCTCGAGCGCCCTTTCGGATAATCCTGGCCCCAGTAGGCTTCGACCCGGCTGGGTCCCTGCTGTTGCTGACAACTCCTTGAGGCGCGCGGGAACAGTGCGCGCCGTCGACGACTTGGGCTTGGTCCGGACAGTTACCGGACGGCCGGACAGCGAGCTACCCATTGCTCACTGTCCGCAAGCCCGCGTCTACGTTGGTCGGAAATCGGGATCAGAATCCCGGCGACGGCGGCGGCGATAACGCCGTTGCCTGATACGTTCGGCCTCCTCCTTTGCGAGCATTACTGCTTCGCAGAAGTCGGCGACCGCCTGTCACTCCTCCTCGCTCCGGACCATGGCCTCAACCAAGGCCCGGGTGAGGTATTATGAAGGCGAAAGTTTATGAGCGTGTGAACTTGTATGTTTGTTACAACTTCACACAAAAACAGCTGAACGGATCTAGAAAAAAATTGGTACATGGGTAGAACATGTCTTGGCATATCATATCGCTTGGAAAGGAGGTGGACTTTTTATCCCGGAAGTAGGTTTTAGGTAGGATTGATCCTACCCAAGAAAACCTACTTCCTAAAACTATGAAGTTTGCATGGACAAACCTATTTCACGCGTGCGAATCTGCTGCCAGAAGCTAGTCTATACAAGGTGTAAGAGACAGCCCTCCACAAACTTTAAAGGCTTGCTTTTTTTTCAGAAAACGAAAAAAAAATCCGTTTCACCATACAAAATTATAAACTTGATTGGATAGTTTGTATAGAGAGGCCGAATTTTATTTTGTTCCTGAAAAAAAAAATGTGGTAGGTTGTTCAGTTTCATCTACTGAGCAAGTCCTTAAAGTTTCTGGAGGGCTATCCCTTACACCTTGTATATAATTTGATTTTACTGAGTACATGAAGTAAAAGTGCTGAAGTGCTGAAACCACATATTTCTGACTTGTACAGAAACTAACTTGTGCCAATATTCTGCCTTTTTGGAGTATACTAGTTTTTAGGTGCAGCCACAAATTGCTAGCCCGTATTGTCGTAAGTTCTTGCCTTACTTCGCAGAAATAAAAGAGATCTGCCAAAAACGTGTTGCGTTTAATTTCTTTACAGAACTTTTAGAAATTACGTGCAAAACCCTACGTCATTTCATATTGTTTCGCAAAAAGAAGACACATTTCTTTAAAATTTTGAAACTTGCAACTCTTATAATAATTTATCTAACTTTTTTTTAGGTAGGAAATCATCCAATGACTTCTTCCGCTCTTGGGCGGAGCCGGAGCGTGTGTCAGACTTTTACTGACTAAACCACACTCTTGTTCCTTCTTTGCCTTTAATCCAGGGCCCTGAGGTTATATTTCGTATAACCCATGACCCCAGAAGGGTTTCTACGGTTTTTCTGATTTTGTACACTATCGGCCCTATTCAATCCACATAAAAGTTGTCTGTAAGAAATTGTCCCATGCGTTAAGATCGCCCATTATACATTTATTTTTAGTAATGTTTGTCCTGTATGTATTGTCTATGTGGTGTACAATAAAGAATATCTATAATAAATAAACTGTTTTTTTTTTATTTCTTTCTTTTATAAACTGACTTCTCCAAATAAGGCAATTCTGCAATTCAGCATTTAAGACGAATTCATGTGCACCACACAAAAAACCGGTCACATTCGCTCCCAGCTTAGTTTCCAAAGTCAACATATCTCCAGTTTCCACGATCCAAGGTCTAAAGAACCTTCCGGAAGGCCAACTGGACCTCTATAATCGTGGGAAGACGGTATATTTGGTTTGCCACGCGAACGACCCGGGGTAGGTCGCCATTAGAAGGGTGGGAACATTTTCATATTTACCCAGCCATTCGGGACATTCGTGTTAAGGTCGGCTCGTTTTCAGGTGCAGGAAAATTTGTGGCCTTTAGAAATAATAGAACAAAACCTAAACACATAATATGTATGTATGTCTACAATGTTCTTTAGTTTTATAAGTGACTAGCTTTTTTTTTTTTATGGTGGGAAAAATCATGCATTGACATCCCCCGCCCTTGGGTGGAGCGGGAGATAGTGTCAGACTCTTACTGACTAAAAGACCCACCCCGTTCCTTCTAGCCTTCATACCGGGGCTCGAGCGCCCTTTCGGATAACCCTGGCCCCAGTAGGCTTCGACCCGGCTGGGGTCCCTGCTGTTGCTGACAACTCCTTGAGGCGCGCGGGAACAGTGCGCGCCGTCGACGACTTGGGCTTGGTCCGGACAGTTACCGGACGGCCGGACAGCGAGCTACCCATTGCTCACTGTCCGCAAGCCCGCGTCTACGTTGGCCGGAAATCGGGATCAGAATCCCGGCGACGGCGGAGGCGATAACGCCGTTGCCTGATGCGTTCGGCCTCCTCCTTTGCAAGCATTACTGCTTCGCAGAAGTCGGCGACCGCCTGCCACTCCTCCTCGCTCCGGGCCATGGCCTCAACCAAGGCCCGGCGCGAGAGGTCTCCGCCGCCGATCGCCCCCACGAGGGCACGGCGATGCTCCGCCCAAGCAGGGCACACCTCGACTGTGTGCTCCACCGTGTCCTCCAGGCGTTCCGCACAGTGGCGACACCCGGGCGTCACTTCCGCATGAATCCGGTGCAGGAAACTCCCGAACGAACCATGTCCGGTGAGGACCTGCGTCATGCGGAAGGTAAGGACGCCGTGAGGCCTTTCCAGCCACGCCTCAAAGAGGGGACTTACCGCCATGATTGTGGCGTGCCCATAAGTGACTAGCTTATGCCCGCGACTTCGTCCGCGTACATAAAATGTAGCCTATGTCACTCAGAAATAAAGCAGCTGTCTATCGGTGAAAAAAATTCAGCAATAGGACCAGTATTTCCAGAGATTACCTCCTACAAACATGAAAACAAAAAAACTAACTTTACCTCTTTATTTTCTTAGTGTAGATGAGTAGCGTTGCCCTCTTCTAAAGAGTAGGTATGAGTCCCAGCAGTGGAAACATTAAAAAGGCTGATGATGGTGATGAGTAGCGTTGTCGTCAAGACTTGCTTTTGCTTAAGTCATGCTTTGTACTGGTAGTCGTCATTTAAGTTTTAACCGACTTCATAAAGAAGGAGGTGCTATGTTCGGCTGAATATAATTTTTACTGTTTTTATTTTCTGGTATTTCACTGACACTATTTCCCAAACTGAAAATATTTCCATAATAATCAATTCAATGACAGATTCTCATCCTTGTTCGCATTGCGGGCTTGCGGACGGCGAGCAATGGGTAGCTCGCTGTCCGATCATCCGGTAACCGTCCGGACCAAGCCCAAGTCGTCGACGGCGTGTACTTTTCCCGCGCGTCTCAAGGAGTTGTCAGCAACCGTAGGGGTCCAGCAAGGTCGAAGCTTACTGGGGCCAAGGGTCTGCTTCTGAAAGGAAGGCTCGGCCTCGGTACGAAAGGCAGCGAAGGAACGGGGTGGTTTTTTTTGTCAGTAAAAGTCTGACACTATTTCCCGCTCCACGCACTGTTCCCGCGCGCCTCAAGGAGTTGTCAGCAACAGCAGGGACCCAGCCGCGTCGAAGCCTACTGGAGCCAGGGTTATCCGAAAGGGTGCTCGAGCCCCGGTATGAAGGCTAGAAGGAACGGGGTGGGTCTTTTAGTCAATAAGAGTCTGACACTATCTCCCGCTCCGCCCAAGGGCGGGGGATGTAAATGCATGATTTTTTCCCACCAAAAAAAAAATAGGCGGGGGATGTCATCTGATTTTTACCCACCGACAAAAAAATCCTTGTTCGCGTTTCTTGCCTTAATTCATACAAATATTATTAATGTGTAAATAACTCTGTCTGTCTCTCTCCTATGCTTTCACGGGCAAACTGCTGAAACGATTTTGATAAAATTAGGTACCTACGGAGTAAGCTGGAATCCCAAGGATTTCATAGGCTACTCATTATTTGGCTTCAACTTTAAATTCAGGTCCGCTTTAACCGCCTTCTACGCAGACTAAGTCGCTGGCCGAAGCTAGTGGTAAATAAAACTTTTCATCGTGATTTTAAAAATCTTCTCAAATTTTTTTGTCCGTATCAAAAGCCACAGCTTTAACGGACCGTTCCAACACCGTTCTGTAACCGAAGAATCACCCGTTAAGTGCTCACTTAAGTTGAGTCGTGTTAAATTACGGACAAGAAAAAAAAAAATAAACTCCACGATTGCGATCTAAGTGTTCTATCTCCATTTTCATTACAGCATAATGATTTTAAGTAGTCCCTTGCTTCCAAGTTGCTTGATTTTAACCTGAGATTAAGATTCAAGATAAGATTTGAATCTTTTAAAAGTAGGTTATTCTCTATGCTTTCCGATATTGCGTCAGTATTTTTTCGTTAAACGTTTTGTGAGCTCCTGCTAGATTTAGAATAATCTGTTCGCGTGTGTAAGTGCTATGAATATTTGAGCAGGCGTTTAGAGCGTGATCATCGCTAGTTCGAATTTTGATGTTGTATTATTACTTATATATTATGCGACCTACATAATATTATGATTCATTCTGTAAACCTACATTTTAAAAACATTTTACTAGGTACTTCATTCGGGTACCAGAAAAAAATGTTCAGAAAAGCCTCAAAGCTTTCGCTTCAAGTATTTATTAGAGACTAGCTTTTTCCCGCGACTTCGCTCGCTTACATAAAATAGAGCCTATGTCACTCAGGAATAAATCAGCTTTCTATCGCTGAAAAAATTTTAGCAATCGGCCCAGTACTTCCAGAGATTACCTCCTACAAACAAAAAAACAAACGTTACCTCTTTATTGTATTTTAGATATACGGAATAGAGTGTAAAGTCCAGCAAAACTGCGTTGAAAAGGGAGGATCCTCAGACCAGACAGGTGTTATGTCTGATTTGGGCAACTGCCCGATATAAGTGTAGCGACATCTATGGCGCCACATAAGAACTACGAAGAAAATACGAAATCCTGCATCGCACAATCAAAGTTCTCCGCGCAATTTGAACATATATACGACAGCCCAAAATCATCTATCGGGCAGACGCCCAGACCATAACACCTGTCTGGTCGGAGGATCCTCCCTTTTCAAAGGATGTATATGGGACCTCTGTTCCGCCAACCTCCAAACAAGATTTCGGGCTGTTTTATATGTTTAAATCGCGCGGAGAACTTGATGCAGAATTTCGTAGCTTAGTTCTTATTTGTCGCGATAGATGTCGCTATAAGATACTAAAAATTGTGTATACACTATTTGGCGTAGTGTTCCATGCGCGCATCGATCACCCGCGCCTCAAGATTTCAGAAAATCGAAAGGGCCCAGCAGGGTCGAAGCTAACTGGGGCCATGGGTTATGTGATAGTGAACCCCGGGATCCTGAAACGTAGGCAAAGAAGAAACGAAAGCGGGATTTAGTCAGTAAAAGTCTGACGCGCCCTGCCGCTCCGTCCAAGAGTGAAAATCATTGGATGATTTCCCGCCTAAAACACACAATGTGTTGTTACTACATTGTGTGTATCTACGAGTGTGTATGCCAAATAAAATATTTTCCTTTCTTTCTTTCTTTCTTTCCTAAAAAAAAGACCTAAGTACATATTGTATACTAGTTTAACAGAATCCCTAAAGACAACAGTTCATCGTCGGATCGTCCAACAAAAACCAGGCAACCGAAGCCAAGTTCACAAGTTAGCAAAATCTGTATCACAAAGTGTCGCAGTTTGCAGTTCGACGGGCAATATTAAACGGGCCACACATTATCCGGGAGGAATATTCATGAGATAGCGACCGCAACGCAAACTAACGCACTGCTCTCGCCCACATATGTAAAACGTACGTGGTAAATGTAAACTGCTATTTATTGCGCGGTTTACTCACGAATTCGAAGACATGTGACACCCACCGACTCGCACTGGGCCTGTGTAGTGAATAGGCTAGTTGCCGCAAAAAATGTAATTAGTCCGTCTTTTAGATTATTCAAAAATAAGGGACACATGTTTTTTTATTTGCAAATTAAACCAAAAATGACAAAGATATAGCCCATTAAAGTTACGTGTAACGTCACTCCGTGCTGCATTTTTTGCCACGGAGTGACGTCACACGTAATTTTAATGGGCTATATCTGTGTTATTTTTTGTTTAATCAAAAAAAGAAAAATACGTGTCCAATATTTTTTTATAATCTAAAATACGGACTAACTAAAATGTAATTATTTTGACCCTGGAAACTACCCTAGTACGGTCCATTCTCTCTCCTAGAGAAGAGGCCTGACTCCTAACTGTGGGAACATATGCTATGCATACTCATGAAAACCACCTCGTTTTCATTGGAAAAAAAAAACAGAAGGAGATGTCATCATAACAATTTTACTGGTACAGGGTACGCTTCCCACCGACACGTATAAAATGTTTCATTATCATCTGCCTGCCCTTGCCCATCTTATTTGAGGTCAGCGCAACACGTCTTTTTCTTCCATTCTGCTCTGTCACTCGTCATGCTATTACGAACTTCCTTTTCTTTAATATCATTTTCACACAATCCATCCACCTTTTCTTTGGCCCCCCTCTTCCTCTCCATCTATCAACATGTATACTCATAACTCTTTTAGTAACATGCGGTTCATCCCTCCTCTTTATATGACCATACCAAGATTCCCATTTTTCCCAGATTCAGAAGTGGCGAAAGTGACTAAAATATTGTAGTATTTTAGTCACTTCCGCCACTTTCAAACTTCCTCTAATATAGGTACAAAATGTTTAGGGAACACACTTTTTTGTACGTGCTGCTCACAATAAATGTGTTTCCAAAAACAGTTTGCAGTTTTTAACATCAACGCTAATTTGCTAGGCTATCGGTTTTCTATCTTTTATATTTCGTGAAATGTGCATCGAAACTACTCAATTTATTTCCACTTACCACGTTCCATCATTGGACCACTAGACGTCCGGCGTTGCGCCACTGATACATAATGAACCTCCCATCCATACATACAAAACGATTTGGGAGTACGTTTATTGTGCATACAGCTAGACAAGTGGAATTCCCTGCCGGAGTCTGTGTCTCCTGATAGTCTTTAAGTCAAGAGCAAACCAGTTCTTTCTAGGCAAGCGTGCTCCACATCATCGCTTACCAACTCAAAACTGGGAATCAATATCCGATATCATCGCCCTTCACATATTTATATCCTTTTGATTTACGTAAGACCTTTTACTAATTTAATTCATTAAACCCCAAGCGAACGCCGGCGTTCGCGCACCTATTGTCTTTCAATTGTGTCTGTAATTATCACAATTGAAAGGTTAATGAAAATAAATATCACTCAATAATACGCCTATAATCAACCTCCTTACAAATTCGTACTCTGAAATAAACATCAACAAATACAAAATTTGTATATTACATATTTTTGCGTCGCAGAATTTCAAAGGAAAAGCTTTCAGCTGTCCACTTATACCACAAGAGACTTCCAAATACCCCACATACCCTAACTGTACTCTTAGGCTTATAATAAAGTCAATAAACCAAAGTGAAAAAGCCTAAACGAGCAGACGGGAATCAACAAAACCTTTAGTCGTCATAGGAGGCTCATAAAAATATAGGAACTGTCCCGCAACCTTGCTTAAACACCCAGAAAACTTAAAGTCAAAGAATCATGAGACGTATGACATTGTGATAAGGTTGTCGCAT
Organism: Mythimna albipuncta; assembly: GCA_929112965.1. Lineage (NCBI taxonomy): Eukaryota > Metazoa > Arthropoda > Insecta > Lepidoptera > Noctuidae > Mythimna > Mythimna albipuncta. The sequence goes on from OV815969.1 coordinate 20,987,686, forward strand.
CAATTTTTTGAAAGTATTATATCTTTGGTGATATGTCTAGTGATAAATAAGAGGTCTGACTTTGAGTGATGGTGGGCACATTTACGGGCCCGAAGCTCTCCCACTCAGATTCATGTTTGCTTTGTAGAAAATGTCTTTTGCACTAATAAATTAAGATGGCGAATTATTGTGATGTTTTTGGGTAATTAATGTTTGGTTCTGTGAATAGTGTATTTTAGTTATGTATCTGTTGGAGAGAAATGTTTGTTATTTGTGGGCTTTTGAGAGGCGGGAGAGATTGAAGAGATATTTCAGAATTACTCTGAAATGTGCAATGTGTTAAATAAATATTTCTGCAGTTATATATAAAATAAATTCTCTCCAGTCTCAGAATTTAATCTTTTCAAAAGATAAAATTAGTACGACGTTGATGAATTGACTGTTTTATGTAACGATTCATTTTGAACTGTCATAACTTTGAAATGACTTGGAATTATAAGTTCAAACAAATTTCGAAAAAGGAATAATATAACCTCAAATATAAAAAAGTAACCTTAAAATTTTTAGTCGATTTGAGATCATGCTAGCTCGAAGTGTTTTAGAAAAAACACTAATCAAAAGTAAGGATGACATGAACCGTTTTTAAAATCATTATATCGATCTTTTTCAGAAAGAACCGTCGCATATTTTATAGGAAGGCGTTTTACCATTCCTAATTAAAAATATTTATGACACGCTGCCGCTCGCGGAAAGCCCCCGTGAAACTTCCTTATTTTTAATCTATTTAGATCTGTTTTTTTTTTTTCTTTTGAACCACCCTTATATTAAAGCGAACATAACAAAACCGAAACTGTTAAGTAATTTTTCGGGAAGATAATATTTTAACTGTGTTCAGTTAATAGACCAGTCTATTTGAGGTTAAAGAGGAGTCTTTTTAAAACAACTAAAAAGGCTTTTAAAGTTTTCAAAATTTCTAAAAATATACCACACTTAATTACACATTAAATAATAATAATGAAAAACCATAATGTACCAACAGTTACCCTGCGAGATATTTGTAAACCTATTCTTAATCTCCCAAAAACTACTAAACATACCTTTTCTATTTATATACCTAATTTAAATTTTAAACAATTGTTTTACTGAAAGACACAGTTTTCAAAGTTTCTAAAAATACACAGCACTATACTGGGAGTATTTTTAGAAATTATGAAAACTATAAGTGTATTTTAGGGGTGTCAATTCTTAATGAATAAAAAACAAACTTGAGATTTTTAAAATGATATTATCCTACAAAGATTAACTCAATGAATCCATAAAAAATACTTGTATAATTGTAGTTATACAATTAGGCTACAGATATTACAAGTCTTAACACTTTCCATCTTAATTTTTAAAGCATGAGCGATTAGATCACTCAGTTTCTCAAAGTAAAAGAACGACTTAAAAATAAACACCCACTACATCATCTTAGCACTTATATAAGGAGTTTTATAGCGTTAAAAACAGCGACATATACTCTCGCAAGTGGGGCAATGTATCCCATTTAGCTAAACGTTTACAGGGAACCACTCCGGCAAGATGGATCATGATGAATGATACTGAACACCAATTACTTGGAATTTTCTTCTCATCTAAGATCCTGTTTTCTTGGCAAGGTTTAAAATTAAGGTTTTTGTAATTGAGTTGCTGGAAATTTGGAATGGTATATGATTGAAATTCTTTGGGAAGTTTAATAACATGCAAAGATTTTCATAGTCGAATATTATTTACGTTAATGCAAGAGATGGTTTGAATAAATAATTAATAAATAAAATAGATATGTACCCACATAATTATTATGATTTTAAAACTGTTGTAATTTTCCACAATTTTCACACGACTCCTTCTAATCCCAAACTAAGCAGAGCTTGTACTATGAATACTAGACTACTGATAGATAATTCTAAATACATACATTATACAAATTACACCCAGACTCAGAACCAATGATCGTGAATCAACCCCGGCATAGCAGTCAGGACCACTAACCACTAGATCAACAGGCCAGTCTAAACTGATCTACAACAGGGTCTAAAACTCTCAGTAATTCATCATCACAACACTGATTGGTTGGATTTGTTTTCGGAAACCTCTCGCGCTGGGCCTTTGTTGAGGCCATGGTCTTCTGCGAAGCAGTAATGCTCGCAAAGGAGGAGGCCGAACACATCAGGCAACGGCGTTATCGCCGCCGCCGCCAGGATTCTGATCCCGATTTCCAGCCACCGTAGGCGCGGGCTTGCGGACAGTGAGCAATGGGTAGATCGTTGTCCGGCCGTCCGGTAACTGTCCGGACCAAGCCCAAGTCGTCGACGGCGCGCACTGTTCCCGCGCGTCTCAAGGAGTTGTCAGCAACAGCAGGGACCCAGCCAGGTCGAAGCCTACTGGGGCAGGGGTTATCCAAAAGGGCGCTCAACCCCCGGTATGAAGGCTAGAAGGAAAGGGTGGTTCTTTTATTCAGTAAGAGTTTGACACTATGTCCCGCTCCGCCCAAGAGCGGAGGATGTCAATGCATGATTTTTTCCCACCATAAACAAAATAAAAAAAATATGGTCGACTAGAAAATGCCTAAGGCATTATGTCCGCCTTTATATAGTGTTTTAAATATAAAGTTTTAATAAATAAATTATTTCAAGTACGTTTGCTATCAAAGTATATAGTTTTCAAGATACCCCGAGATTTCCTGGAAACTGTTTTCTGTAAAGATTTGCTTGGACTAATCAGATTGTATTTATCTCTCCATAATTGTAGTAAACTACGATTACTTAAACAAAAGTCAACATTACCTTCTTAAGTTCACCTTCCATATTTAAATTATTTTACAAAGTACGAATATTATCCAAAAATAAAACTCAAGAGTGGTGGGACCCAAGGGACTACTAACTCTAGTCTGCCATACAGCCCTTTCACCGTTGTATCTCAGATACTCGCGTTTTCCTTGAAGTTAACAAGTGAAGTTCAGCAGGTGATACCCGGGGAACACTTAGTAGAGCTATCAATCTTAAACTCTGGCACTGTGCGCTGTTTGAAAGATGTGAGGACAAAATGTTTTATTAACCAGTTTCTACTAGCAGATTTGCCCGCTTGAAAATAGAAAATTATTCTAAGAGATCGTACTCCCTCGGGATAACCAGTAATCGTCCGGACTGACCCCAAGTCGTTGACGGCGCGTAGTGCTCCACGCGCGCCTTAAGAAGAAGTTGTCAGCAACCGTAGGGGCTCAGCAGGGTCGAAGCCTAAAGGGCCATGGGTGATGCGAAAGAGACCTCTGGGGCCCTGGAAAAATAACAAAGAAGGAACAGGTATAGGTTTTTAATCAGTAAAAGTCTGAAACGCCCTCCTGCTCCGTCCAAGGGCGGGAGAGTAAATTTAGAAGATTTTCTCATCTAAAAAGAACTCCCAGGGATTAAAAGTATCTAGGACATGAGCAAATTTCGTTTTCGTCAGCAGTCAAAATCCATCCAGTCGTTTTGGGTGGAAGAAAAAATTGAAGGGCGTTTTATAAATAGCATAATTACCGCTTAATTTTATATTCTGACACCATACGTGAAATAATACTCGTAAATAAATGATTATATACCTACACTATTCACACAGTCATCCTCAGAACTGCCTGTATTTGTAGAAGAATTGTACCACTCACCTATGAAAACACCAGAGGCCAGAGGGTAACCAAATAATTATGTTCGCTGCAAGAGTGCAGCATGCATCAAAATTCTGTCACCTACACTCCACACGTGCACACGCACGTATACTCGAAACACACACTATTATTGTATACCATAGTGTACGTTTAATAATAATAAGAACTTTATTTCAGTCCAAAAGATACAGATCCACATTTAAATAACCCGAAGAATTTCCAAACTTTACTGGTAGTGGGCAGGGCACATTGCTCGCAGAACAGGTCGTCAATGGGGCCAAAAGGTTCTGGATGGGCCACTGCTCACCGGAGGACGTAGCGTTGGAGGGCCTCACACAGGTGGACCGATGACTTGATGAGAGTAGCAACACACAGGACCATTCGTTATAGCGCCAATTTTAGGGAGGCCTATGTCTTGCAGAGGAGGTCTTTCGGCTGCAGTAATTATGATGAAAGATATGAAAGTGTTGCGTGGATCAACTAAATCTTCAATAATGTAACTTATTGTTGTATCTGCATTATAACTGTCAAATCTTTTTGTTTTAATATTCTTTATGCAGGCAGTGTCCATCGTAATATATTGTACATTTGATCTGTATAAGAGCAAGTACTTTTTGAATGCAATACGTAATAAAAAAATAATGTTATTTTATCCAGGCCACGCCTCTTAATCACCACAGTGCAACGACATGAGGCGGATGCTAACTTCTCAGTTCCCGTGTTATTGCACCTAGCATGTTTGTACTTTAGCCAATAACAATTAAATAGCTCCTTTGTATCAAGTTTTGATGGAAACTGCCGATTACTTACATTATTAGAGAGATCAAACTCGTAGGCACTTTGTGAATGGATTAATTTTGATCTTGTTATTGAAGAAGATTATGGAAGATTGAGTAAGTTTGTTGACATCGATATTAATTTGGACAACAACTATGTATATTTATGTGGCACGTATTATCATGTGGACGTTCTCCAACACGGTGGACAGACCTCATCAAATCGGTGACACACTGCAGCGTTAATGAAAACTCCCAAGCCGCCAAACACAGAGCTGCATGGCGTAGTATCGCGAGACTAGAACTCGACCGAGATATGACCATGAGTACTCATAATAATCTCAATCAAGAGTGCACGGCTAGCTAAGAAGAATGAAACACTTTTAGCAGAAAACAAAATCTCTTTGTTTTTTTGTGTTATAGAGGTATAAACTGCTACCGCTCTCAAAACGGTGAAGGAAAACATCGTGAGGAAACCGGCATGTCCTAGAACCAAAAATTCGAAGACATGTGACATTCACCAACCCAAGGCTTGAAGGAACGCGATGGGTTTTTTAGTCAGTAAGAGTCTGACACTATCTCCCGCTCCGCCCAAGAGCGGGGGTTCTCTTAAGATGATTTTTTCCATCGAAAAAAAAAAAAAAAAAAAAAAAACCGCACTGGGCCCGCGTGGTGGATTACGGCCCATTCCCTCTCCTAGAGAGGAGGCCTGAGTCCCAGCAGTGGGAACATTAAAAAAGCTGGTGATGAGAGGTATAAAGAACCGGGTCGAAAGTTTTCGTCAGAGGCCTTCCTTCTGTCTAGATCCTTTCGACAACACGGATGTTGTGGCTGCTAGGCTACTTTCTGATGGTTATTATAAGATTCTTTTCGCATTACAGGATTGATGTGATGACAAGTTTAATTTGTGGTTCGTTTGTAGGCGTGGTATATGGAATGGTATGGTGGTATGGTATTTTTAGTTTGAAGCAATACTATTGTAGTTTTTTTAAAATACATTGACACAATCATGCATATAATCGTATATAGGGAAGACACTATCATCATCATCCTAGCCTAAAGCTTGCTGGACATAAGCCTCCCCCAAGTATCCAAAACGCCCGGTCTCACATCAATCGGATTTGGATAAGAGGGACGAAATAGATAGATAAATATACCCTTTATTATATATCAAACAAAAATATAATCAGTGCTTCCACAATGGCCAATCTTATCGCTAAAAGCGATATTTTACAGACAACCTTGAAATAGATTTAACAGAAAAAAAAGAAAAGATACACAGAAGTTTAGCCTTGAAACTGAGTACTTCTATTCCAACAAAAAAACTATCTACAAATTCATCCAAAAAAAAAGACATACACGTCAAAACCAAAGCATTATAAACCCACCTCAGTTCCACATTCAATCGGAAATACAACCCATTTAGTCCAACATCGGTACGATAAACACAATAAAATAAAGAAAATGTCCTAACAACTAACTACTGCGTGTTTTTGACGTAAAAGGGAAAGGGGAAGGGGGGGAGGGGCATCGTAAAGTTGTCAGGTCCAGAACGCAGTAAATATTGACCCACTGGGCTGCGATATGGGAACAACCGTTTTAGTTTTGTGAATAACATAAATATGGGGTTTATTGGTTTAGCATACATAGTTACAATATGCTATATCTATGAATTTAGTAGGTATAGGTTTTTTTTTTTTGAGGTGGGAAATCATCTAAATGCTCTTCTTTCAGTCTAGGGTACAGCGCGAGGGCGTTTCAGACTCTTACACTACACGCCAGGTTTTCCTGAAGTGAACCCATGGCTCTAATAGGCATTGTCCGTGCTGCGCCCTTATGGTTTAGCTTACTTCACTTTGAAGCGCCCATGGAACAGATACTTTATATTTGCCAAAGTAACCACAATTATATATAAAAATAACTATTTAGCCTAGTGATAACGTCTTCCCACACCCAGCCAGGCGCAGTAGTGTAATATTTCATCACCACTACTTCCAAGACGGTGAAGGATAATATCGTGCAGAAACCGATAAGTTTAGAACCAGAAATTCTAAAACACGTGACAATCCACTCGCACATCATCACCAATCCTCACGTGATCCTAGAGAGAAGGCCTGAGTCCCAGCAGTGGGAAGCTTATAAGAATGATTATGCCATCCTATTAAGCCTAAAAATCTAAACGCAAAATCTTTAGAAGATCTTACCGGCCTATGACTCATTTTAATAAACGAATACATGGAAGTAAATGCAAATTTTTGCCTTCACAAGAAAATCTAATAACAGAATTATTGTTTAACCAGTACCCTGTCCTAAACATGTTTCAACATACTCGTAGACTGTTTACTTAGGTATTTCGAAATGACATAACTTACCTTCGTGAAGCTACTATGAGTTCACGAAGTGAATTCATTTAGGGCGCTTTCAATTTATGCGTTTTTGATGGCCTGTTGTGGTGCGTCAGTCGTACTGCGTACGGTTGATCCTCTTTTTCATACCAAGAGAGCGGTATTGCCTCGGTGCAGCCCCGGTACCGCAAACGGTCGACAAAATGAAGACAACGTCACAAGCACTCGCTATCAAATAGCGCATTACTGACATACACACGCACGGCAACCAGATCCATTTTTAATTTAGGCGCTCGTTGTTGGACTGCTAACGTACTGGAAACTGCCGGCTGCGGCAAGGCAAAATGTTTAAATTGAAAGCGCCCTTACGTCCACGGTCTAATTTTTAAGAAGGTAAAATTTTTCAATAAGATAATATCTATCTATTTAAGAAGTGAATAGTACTATAATATAACCTGTACAAGTCCATATTTCTCTTGTACCGGAATCATGATGAGATGTCATGGACTTAGGCAGTCTTAACGGTTTTAAAAAGAGATGACAGGAGAGACTTAACAGAAGGTGAATAAACAATTGCTAGAGTTCTATAAAACACCTGTTTTCCTTTTAAAATAGAAGCAACAAGAAATATGTAACGAAGATTTATGTAACTCATAATACAATTTAAAACAGTGTCCATGGAGTTTCTTACACGTTCTTCTCCATAGAGATCTACGCTTTGAAACGTGCAATTTAGCTGCACTTGTTTGACCGACCGACTTGAATTTATTGGTCTATTTCAAATAAGCGTTTCTGATTTTGACTTCTGAAAATACTATCAACATCGACCATCAAACACGTAAGCATGGGGAAGTGAACGGGTCAATATCAATACAAATTAATAAATAATTACAGAACATACGCTAAGGCCGTTAGGTGCTCAAATGGGTTAGTACAATTGTGATGACCTACATACACAACTCCCGGTGAACCTAGACAGCAAGGCTTTACAACTAGATTTACAATTTAGATTTAGCGTCCGAGCAACCGTAACCGATTATTACAACGTGCTTGTATGTTACTAACATCGGTGCGAAATTGTGGTATTTTCGAAGTAAGTAGACTAATTTGGAAGAAAAATATTTTTATAAGGGCGTAGTTATAATAAGTGACCAGATATAAGCTCTCTAGTTTATAATTAGGTTTTAATTTGAGTGTCTTCAAGGCTAAAGTGAATAGGCTCTTAAACTTGTGCTCCTCATCATCAGAGATTGCATCACTGCTCACTATCAGATAGGATCGCAGTCAAGCATTAGTTTATATGCCAACCGAAAATCAGCGCTGGGTGTTTAATGCCCAGCAGATGCTGAGGTGGTCACCCTTTCGGTGCGGGCACGCTCGGCGTACTTTGTACTTTTATTCTTGTTTACTTTGTGTATGTAACCGTTGTGCTGTGTCTGTACTGAATAAAAGTATTTCTATTCTATTCTATATCAATTAATCATCTTTTCAGCCGATAGACCTTCATTACAGGTCATATGCCTCCGCTGTCGCCACATCAACCAGTCTTATACGTTTGGTATCAGTAGACTCTTGACAGGTGGACCTATTCGTCTCGCATTCAAATTATCGCGACCCTCACCTAGGTCATCATTCCACCTTGTGGGACGTCTTTCAACACTGCCTCTTTCAGTACGTGGTCAGCATTCCAGAATCTTTCAGCTCCTTCGATCACCTGTAGAGATTAATCTGAAAACCTTTGACGCTTTGGCATTAATTATTGAATTTATAGTTCTGATTTGTCCTACAAATCCTAGCCTAGCATTTAGCATAGTCGGTCTTATAATGTTCCGTCAAAGTGCTCAAGTGGTTGCTGGATGTCACATGTCTTCGAATTTTTGGGTTCTACGACATGCCGGTTTCCTCACGATGTTTTCATTCACCGTTTTGAGAGCAGTGATGCTGAAATAAATTACACAAAGTAATGCGCCTAGCTGGGTTTGAACCTGCGACCTACAACTCGTAAGTCGGGGCCGTTACCGCTCAGCCACCACTGCACTCGTATCATTAGGGTCATAAATTATTAGGATTCTCAGTGAAACCAATAGTAGGATCCAACATTATTTTATATGATGTTAAACAATGTTTACCTTATACTTGTATGAGATAAAACAATATCTGGAACTCGGTAATCTTCTAGGAAAGATTTGTGTATACACACATATTGTTTGTTTTCTCCTCACTAGAGGAATCCATGTTTTATTACGATTTCCCGCTACTTTGTAACAATTTCAATTTTCTGATTGGAAAATTTATTTTTCTTTGGAAAATTGTTTACAGTTTTGTATAGTGCTAGCGACCCGCTTCAGCTTTGCAGAGGTGTTTTAAGTCTTTGAAATTCTCCACTTTTCTCAACTTTATTTTACGTGGGAAATCATCCAATGACTTCTTCCACTCCTGAGTGGAGCAAAAGGGCGTGTCAGACTTTTACTGAATAAAACCCACTCCTGTTCCTTCTTTACCTTCATTCTAGTGCCTCGAGGTTCTCTTCCGCACAACTCATGGCCCAGTAGGCTTACACCCTGCTGGGCCTTTATTGTACTATAAAAGGCGCTAGATAACCTTGGAATAAAGTACATTGACCTTTTCCTAATATCTCTGCGTAGGTACTCGAAAAACAAACAATGAACTGCCTCACAGATGGATAAATGTCAAAGCAAGACGACTTCATGTCTTTATTACCGTTTTTGAAATTAAAAATATCAACAAATGTAGGAGGGTCAATGACCTTATTCCACGTTTAACTGGCACCTATCCTACTCATGAAAATTTTTTCAACAGTTTTTGCACGTTCTTACAAACAGAGACTCGTGTTAGGAGACTGTTTTAAAATCTTTAAGATTTTTTAAAGTATAAATTAATATGAAAGAAAGTTAAGAAAATAAAAATCAATAAAAATAACTATTTTATTCTACTTTTGATTTAACATTCTAAACTTATAATCAACTTTGTAACCATTTCTCATGGCGTTAAGGTTCAAATCTCTTGTGATCTGCTTTATTCTGTCAAAAACTTCTTGTATGGTGAGGTTGCCAAGGGTTTTGGTCTTCTGTCTTGTTGAAAGTGCTGGCACGTGGTCTTTTTCACGGAGCGCCTTTCTTATATAGTTTGGCATATTATCTGAAAATAAATTTATACCAATGAGGGCGTTTTAAGCTTATGTAAACATATACAGTAGTGGTACATTGGAGGACTTAATGCAACAAGGCATTCTCTACCAGTCAACCTTTCACAATAAATAAATTACAATTTTTTCAAATAGAATTTAATATAATTAAATTAAGTTGCTAATAATAATAAAATACGTATTCGTATATAAGCTAATATTATAAACTAATAAATACTTTGATAATTAAGATAATTTAAAATATAATAATTATGAAGAAGACTGAATGAAAGTTGAGAGGACTTCAAGGACTTCAAGTAGTAGTTCTGAATTTTGCCCTTGAAAGTAAATTTACTTTCAGCTTCTTCAGCGTATCAATTTTTATGACTTTTTCTCCATGGCTTTTAGACTTATGCTACTAAAACCATACGTTTTGTAGGAATTATAATAATATAAAAAAGGTTACAGTCTATAATGAAGCTTTTCTATCACTGGATGACTTTTTTAAATCTCTATTTTGTTGCCTTTTACAAACAGTACAAACATTTTACCTCTTTATAATATCATCAGCCAAAACACGGCCACTTTTAGACATAGGCCTCCCCCAAGTATCGCCATAAGGAACGGTCCTGTGCAGCTCACATCCATCGGATTCCCGCGACTCTAACCTTTATATTATTACTTTAGATGAATAAACGGGCAGCACAAATTTGGACACTCTTGTGTCCTGTGTCAGATACAAGCTACCGATGAATATTTGATTTCTATAGAACCCTATAGAAATCATCTACTCCCTGCGCATACGTGCACATTTTTTGTGTCCAGTTGCTTCCACTTAACACGTTCTCATGACGAACAAAAATTGTTCGGTATCGGTAACTGGAACAAAAAGTGTCTCCGTTTGCGTAGTGCCTAAAGCAAACTCCGGCCGTTTTGCAAAGCACACAAAAAAAAAAACAAAGTTCCTTATTAAAGTAAGGCTTTGCTGTACACATGAGCAATACGGCCTTAAAATAAAAATAAAAAAAACTTCAAAAATAAGATAAGATAAGATAATAACGCCAATACCTCCATGTACAGAGTCATTCTGGTGTATCAAAGTGATCGTGGTCGCAATCAACCAGAGCCGACACAGCATCGCGCGGCAGTTCACGGCACTACACTGAGTTGAAGTCACACTTCACTACTTTTTAATCCTTTTTCTTTTAGTGTCAGATTCAGATTCCTTTATTTGCTCATTTATGAGTGTACATACAATTATTATGGAAAAACCATGCATGCAAGGTGTTACAATCAATGAAGTTTGCTAACATATTTACAATATTGTCATGGTTTGCAAATATTATATAATATGTTTAGGATTAAAATAAGATTTTTGTTATAAAAAAAAAAAAAAAATATTACATTTTTGTTTAAGAATGTGTAAATTAATTAAAAAAAAAAAATGTAACATTGTATTATATTTGTAATGTATACTTCAATGAAAGGCAGAGATCCGGTAACGACTGCTTTATTAAAATCTGTAACCTACCGACATAACAATATTAGTCTTAAGTTTGCGCCTTTTCGGGCAAATAAAATGTTTTTCTTTCTTTTTTCTTAGCAAAATAGACATGACCAGTTCTTATTTTATGGCAGCAGTGCGAGTAGTGGCGAGCAGTCTTTAACTCCCTGACTTAGAAGTTGAAGTTGAACGAAAGCAAAATTCCAGCCAGGTGCATTACTTTATCTAATTTATTTCATAACTGCTCTTGAAACGGTGAAGAAAAAAGTTTGAAAAAAAACTGGCAAGTCGTAGAATTAAAAATTTGCCATCCACCAATCCGCACTGGGCCCGCGTGTTGGATTATGGCCCACTTCCTTTGCTAAAGAGGAGGCCTCAATCCCAGCGGTTTTAATTAACATTATTTAATGAAAGATAAAAATTTAATTATGAGGCTGAATATGCTATGTTAAATAATGTTCTTGTCACTAAGTTAGTATTTATGAGTCATATCTCGCAACTGGATTTTAAACAAGTTATCATCAATCGATTGAGCTGAATTTTTATCCTAAGTGGCATTACTCTAAATTAAAAATGGTGAACTTTTAAAGATCACACAACTATTTTTTATGCACCATTATGATTTAAATATTGACTAAAAGCATACTGAAAGGGTTTGCCGACTTAAGAAACAAAAAAGTTAATAATTTTGTAATTAATAGGTTTTTAGCTTTGTCTTTATTAATGACCTTGACATTGTCGAAATTACACAATTATAAGTCATAATTTCTGAATTTGCTCTATGTTTTACGCTTGCTTAGTACTTAGTGTTCTTAATAGACTTGTAGTGACGTCTATTGTGTCACATAGGAACTAAAAAGTTCAAAATCCTGCATCGCACAACTAAAGTTCTCTGTGCAATTTCCCACAGCCCGAAATCTATCGGACTTTTGCTCAAAACCAAACATAAGACCCATCTGGTCATAGGATCCTCCCTTTACTCTCTGCTCACTAGCCAATTTACAACCGTTTCTTTTCTATTCTTTTATATCGAACGTCTCGAATTTGCCACGCCTCCGATTCCTTTGCTCTGACGTTATCTCAACGCTCAATCACGTGGTCAGAACAAAGGGATCAGAGGCGTGGCCAACTCGAGGCGTTCGACACAAGATAATCGAAATTAAACGGTTGTAACTTGGCTAGGGACTATTCCGTATGCCTCTAAAAGCAAGTTGAAATCCAAATTTGAATGGAAAAAAGAGGCAAGTACACAATTTTATTCTGATTTAATTCATACTACACTTTAAATAATTTTTATGTCTTTTATTGGAAACGTGCGTTTATGAAACTGGCGGCTATAGGGTGGAAAAGAAAAATTTGGGAAAGTTTTCAAATAACAGTAATTTTACCTTGAATTAGCCTTATTAGTTATGATATTCCCTCTACGTAAAGTTAGTGGTGATTTGAGACATAAATTATAAGTTTCTTAGGTAGTTACTTTTACCGTTTATTGTTCTCTACTGACTTAACAATTTGCGTGTACATCATAGTCGGCCTTATAATGTTCCCACTGCTGGGACACAGGCCTCCTCTCTAAGAGAGGGAATGGGCCGTAGCCTCACGCCTGCCCATATCTTCGAATTTTTGGTTCTAATGGATGTAGTATGTGGGATTGTTTGATTTCGTGGGTATTTCGGTTATTTTTATTGTTGGATAAGCATAAGTTTATTGTCACGTCTTACAATTAAAAAAAAATGTGAAACGAGAACTACTGCCGACAAACTGTTTTACAGTTTGGCAGAATTTTGTAGCATGTATGCTGTAGGGAATGCAAACCGGTTAACTCGAAAACCGAAAAACCTGGTTCTTCGGCATATTTTTAATGATTAAAAAAACCGGTTTATTTTTTCAAGTAACCGGGTTTTCGGTTTTTTTTTTATAACTTTCAAATGACACTATTTTTTTTATTAAATATTGTTTTAAAACTCTGTTAGGGCTTGATATCAATCGTAGGTTTGTTTATATATACGTGCCATAGTGATAGCGAAACCAACTGTACAGTTTTTCTGTTTACGATCATTAAAAATTCAGGCCGGCCACGTGTTGTGAGAACAGGCAATAAAGGGCCAGAATTAAAATCTCGTAAGGACACAGAAATTCTTATGCACAGATGGAATACCCACCGTTGTTACTCATCATAATATCATCTCCTCAAACAAGTCGTATTTAAAGAAGAGAGTGAAAAGATCAAAATCTTTTTTGTTCGTAACACTGATGAAAAACTCAGGGATATTCTTACTTTGGGCGGAGCATCGCCGTGCCCTCGTGGGGGTAATCGGCGGCGGACACCTCTCGCGCCGGGCCATGGTTCAGACCATGGTTCGGAGCGAGGATGAGTGGCAGGTGTTCGCCGACTTCTACGAAGCAGTAATGCTCGCAAAAGAGGAGGCTGACCGCATCAAGCAACGGTGCTCTCGCAGCCACCGCCGGAATTCCAATCCCGATTTCCGGCCACCGTAGGCGCGGGCTTGCAGACAGTGAGCAATGTGTAGTTCGCTGTCCGGCCATCCGGTAAGTCGTAAACGGCGCTCACTGTTCCCGCGCGCCTCAAGGAGTTGTCAGCAAAAGCAGGGGCCCTGCCGGGTCGAAGCCTACTGGGGCCAGGGTTATCCGAAAAGGAACTCGAGCCCCGGAATGAAGGCTAGAAGGAACAGGGTGGGCTTTTAGTCAGTAAGAGTCTGACACCGTCTCCTGCTCCGCCCAAGAGCGGGGGTTGTCATTGGATGATTTTTCCCACCATAAAAAGGATTTTCTTGCTACCGATGAGAAAATTATCACAATCAAGGAAAATTACAACAAGCAAAACAATTGGGTGTAAGCTTGTAACTCCAAAGAACACTCTCAACAGTTATCAGAGTTCTGAATGATCATCATGCGGCATCAGTAATGGTTCATTTTCGTGAAAATGGGCTACTCTAACTTCAGCTAAAGAGTATCAAGATACTATCCTAAACGCCATAGCAAAGCCTCTTAAAGCCTCTTTCTTTTTGATAACATACTAGGTTTTTCAGGATGCTTACAACGAGTGTTTCGGACTTCATTAAGGCTGATGATTGACCTTTGACTAGCCCAGACCTCAACCCCTGAACTACAAATTGAGATCTACTATATTAGAGGGCATGGCCTTTACCTAACAATAATTAAAAATTCTTTACAATCAGCGGTGGACAACTTTCCAATGATCACCATGCGTAAACCGATGACGCGTGGCTTGAACGCCTAAAAACTTGTGTTAAGGGTAACGGTGGATATTTTGAGTAGAAGTTAAATTAACTTCTGGCTTAGATTCTCTATATATAACATCATTCTGAGACATTCGTTTTTATGAAGTTATTTTTTTTTATCTTTGACAGAATTCATGGCCATATTAAGTATACAGTATATTTTTTCAATATATAAGTTTCAAAATAATTATTAAAAATAATTATTTAGAATTTTACAAGCAAAAAAAGTTAAATTTTTCACTTAAAAATAAATTTCAAAATTAACTAATTTTGAAACCGGTTACCCGGTTAACCGGTTTTTTTTTTAAAAACCCGAAAAAAAAACCGGTTTGTAATTTTGGCGGTTTTTGCATTCCCTAGTATGCTGTAAGCAAATTTTGAATAAACTATAAAAAAAAGACATGCCAGTTTCCTTAAAATGTTTTCCTTCACCGTTTTGAGAGAAGTGGTGATGAAATAAATTACACAAAGTAATGTGCCTAGCTGGGTTTGAACCCGCAACCTACAACTCGTAAGTCGGGACCGTTACCACTCGGCCATCACTGCTCTCGTGCTTGCACCACTGCTTACCTGTGTAGGGGTGTTATATGTGATTGCGCGAATTTTAATATAATCGCTAAAAAAAGAAAAAAAAACTTCTTGAGTAAACATTAAGAAAAACGAAGTTAAAGGGACCAAAATATTCGGCCGAACTTTTTATAAAAAATTACAGTACGACGCTTAAGCGTTTTTCACGAGCATTCAAGTTGTACAGACGTATATACAATCAGCGCACGAGGAGTAGACCCCTAGGTCATAGTTATCTGGAAACAGACTCTGGTAGTGAATTCCACTACTTAACTGTGCGTACAATAAAGGTGTTCTTAAAACATTTGATACTTATGAGCGAAATGTCTACCAAAATAGTGCTAGACACACAAACAGTAATCAAAATCTTCAGCAAGGTTAAAAACGTCTAGCTCTCAGTACACTCTCAACCTAAGCGGTATGTTTGTGATCCACTTCTTTTGTTTTTCAAAACGTACTTTGTTTTAGAAACTGGCGTGTAGTGGTGGATATGTGCGTGAATTCCGGGAACGGGATTAAACGTCCGGGATAACTTTGTTGCGGGAATTGAAACTGCAAACTATTTTTGTTTGTTTGTTTGTAGTATAGTAGCGAGTATTGTAGCGACACCCAGTATGGGTAAAAGTTTGGTTAAACCTGGTTTATTGAAGCCATTCATAATTTAATAAATACAATTTTGGTGTAAGACTCAGACTTTGGTGTCAAGCTTTTAATTTATAAAATGGTATACCTAATATATTTTTTTCATTTGAAATCAAAGCATGTGGCACTAATTTAGTTACAAATACATTCAAAATCTGTTACATTATCTAAAAATTGCTTAAAACTATTCCAATAACTATTTTATCTGGTAAATACTATTCTTTGTTTGTTATTCCTTTTTATTTTATTACGTAACTTTAACACTAACTCGAAAAAAAACATCTTTTAATTAATAAGTCTTATTTTTTTTTAGAGTCATTGATATAAAACATATCTAAGATACAAATCCAATTTAGTTACAAATACATTAAAAAAAGATAATTAAGATATCAGAAAATCTGTTAAACTATCGGAAAATAATCAGTTTATCTGGTAAATACTGTTTGTCGTTTGCTATTGATTTTCTTTTCGTAAACTTTATTTTTTCATAATTAAAACTTATTTAGTTGTTACCAGCGGCGTCGTCCGCGTGGAAATAGAAAATTATCCAAAGAGAAATTTTTGTAAGGGCATTTTTTTCCAGAAAGTAAAAATATGTTTGATGCTATTCCAGGACATGGTGTTCCGGTACGCTAAATTTCATGCAAATCTGGTCAGCCGTTCGAGCGTGAAGGAGTAACAAACAAACACAAACAAACGCATAATGTTTCACCTTTATAAGATTAGTGTCATGTGATGGATAATAAAAATATTGATAATCATCAGTAAATCCCGATATTTAATACAAGATGTAATACATCACTATCCAGCACTAACTTCTCCACCAACACGGTTTGTTTTCAGCGTCTGTGTCGGCGAAATCTGATCTACACTTCAAAATTCCTTATCCGTAAACACGTACACGACTGTTTGTGTACTTCTGTTTCATAAACTTGTCCTTGAAGGTGGAATTTTGTTGAAAAGGTTTCACGTGTAAGATAATAAAGCCTTGAACAAATAATTAAGAAACAATTAATTCTGAGAATTATGTAAGATTATCACAAAGGAAGTTGTAATTAAGCATTGCGAATATTTTGAATTGGGCCAGGTATTTTTTTGTTTTATTAATATAAGAGCCTTGACAGTTTTATAAGGGCCCAGAAGTTAAGGCGCCTGCCTCTCATGTTTAAAGTTACGGGTTTGAAACCGAGCAAGTAGCAATGTGAATTTTAAAATTTATAAATGCAGTACTTTTTTAAGTTTATCTAGGACATTACTGCCACACTGGCCCCGGAAAGCATATATAGCTGTTGTTTCTGCATAGTTATTCGTAGATCTGTGAACGTCGTTACAGGTATTCAGACGCCCGAATGTCTAATAAACAGACTATCCAAGTAGTATCGTGTTGCCTAGTTAACGGGATCTGAAGGTCTGATAGGCAGTCGCTCTGTGTAAATCACGGGCTGCATCTGGTTAGACTGACAGCCGACCCCAAGCTAGTTGGAAAAAAGGCTAGGGAGATGACAATATCCGAACACACAATAAGATCGGCATTAGAGTGAGGAAACTGAAAACTCTAAAACTTCTGTTGTATTTTGATATGATGTTTTATTGAACTTAGAACAGGTATATTATCTGTCTATCTAAAAAACTAGCTGTCCATGGCAAAACCCACGTCTTTATTAATTTTCTACTCCCGTAATGTTATAGAACCTGCAGCCTTCCTCGACAAATGGGCTGTCCAACACTAATAGATTTTTTCAATTCGAACCAGTTCTTCCTGAAGTTAATGCGTTGGAACAAACCAACTATAATATTAATAGCAAAACGCCCCATCTTCGAACGAGTGTTAGAAATATTTGAAATTCTTGACTTTTTTCTAGTATAATATTTACGTATTTAACACTTGAACCTTTCTCATGAATCACTTTGTCTATTGGTGAAAACTGCTGAAAATCTGTTTTGCTCTTTTTGAATTTGCCACGAACATACACACAGTGACATGGTCGGAGACATATGTTATAATATACATATATCGGGTTATTTGTTATGACTTTTTACGAAACATAAACAAAAGTTGTTGTTTATAATGTTAGTAACACAATCCTGCAAGGTGGTTATGGTGGTGTAAGTGGTTTACATACAACCTCATCTCATAATTATACACTATGAGGGATACTTATAAAAAAAAAATCGGTCATATTTGTTTCAAATATTTAATACTCTACTACCCTTCAAGACTAAATTGATTTGGATAAAAATAAAAAACGGATAGGCTATATCTTGACGAAGTTAGAGATTTTTATTTCGATAGTAAACACTCATGATAAAATTTAGAGTTTATCCAAAAACCTGGATACTCTTTTAGTTTTTTAGAAACGACGTAGTTTTGTTATAGCGTTGAAAAATAAATTTTAAACTTATTTAAACCAAAGCGAGGAAAATAGAATATCATCAACACTAGCTCACACGACCTCACTTTGCATGCGACTGCTGATAAAGTTCTAAACACTGAAACTTTTCCTCTCAGGTCATGCAGGAAATAATTCTCATAACATTTCTGAGTAACGAGTACTTTATCGATTAAACTGGATTTATCGTCGGTAACTGCCGTAAACTAGCTATCGGAGTTATAAAGAAGTTTGTACACATCAAAGAGGCGATGTATTGGCCAAGTTTTTGCAGTTTGCAGATGGTATGTGCAATGTGCAGCGATAAGATTCCATATAAGAACGGCTAATGAAATTTTGTGATCGAATTTGTCGCAAAATATTTTACCAACTTCGTGGTCCGGGTTTAGCTTCCTTGCGAAACTGAAGGAGGTCGCTAGTTAAGGTTCCGAAATTAAGATGTTTCATACGTCTTTCTGCAATTTCATTTCAATATCGATAGTAAGAAAAAAATATATACATGTCTGTGAAAAGGTTCCGGAGTGGAGACCGCGTGTTTGAAGATGCAGCGTTGATAGATCTCCCATAAGAGGGACAGATGACCTGGTAAGGATGGCAGGAATCTGATAGATGCGAGATGCACAGGACCGGTCGTTGCAGCTGAAATTATGATGACTTCTGTATCATCAGTATTTCAGCTGGAGATATGTTTTTTCATCAAGTTTTGCCACACTAGTGCAACCCTTTTGCATTCCATATACAGTAGATTCTCAGGACCTTTATACAACTCCAGGGTTTTTAGTTTACCATTTGTGAGGCCTTCTTATACGCGAATAATTCTCCAGGAATATAAATAAAACCCAAGGTCATCAGTAGCCTAATTCACGTAAAATCAAACAAGCCAAATATCGTTGAAGTTTTATAGTCATTCGATCGAAGTCCTATCCAAAAGCGGTATTCACGATCTATCGACTTACTTCCAGTGACAGTATTCTACCAGAATAATGTAATACAGTTTTTTTTTTTAAATCGACGTATTTCAAACGACTTTAAAATCGTTGTCGTCCAAACTCGATTGATGGATGTGATTATGGAAATGGCCTAAACAACTAAATCGCTACGATATCGTTACGGTTTTCATTACGTGAATCGGGCTACTGGTCTAAGAGCAATATGGCAAGGTTGGGCATTTTTCGACCATCTTCGTTCTCTGCTTGGGCGGAGCATCGCCGTACCCTCGTGGGGGTGATCGGCGGCGGAGACCTCTCGCGCCGGGCCTTGGTCGAGGCCATGGTCCGGAGCGAGGAGGAGTGGCAGGCGGTCGCCGACTTCTGCGAAGCAGTAATGCTCGCTAAGGAGGAGGCCAACCGCATTAGGCAACGGCGCTCTCGCCGCCGCCGGGATTCCGATCCCGATTTCCAGCCACCGTAAGCGCGGGCTTGCGGACAGTGAGCAATGGGTAGCTCGCTGACCGGTCGTCTGGTAACTGTCCGGACCATGCCCAAGTCGTCGACGGCGCGCGCTGTTCCCGCGCGTCTCAAGGAGTTGTCAGCAACAGCAGGGGCTCAGCTGGGTCGAAGCCTACTGGGGCCAGGGTTATCCGAAAGGGCGCTCGAGCCCCGGTATGAAGGCTTGAAGGAACGGGTTTTTAAGTCAGTAAGAGTCTGACACTATCCCGCTCCGCCCAAAAGCGGGGGTTGTCATTGGATGATTTTTCCAATAGAAAAAAACCATCTTCGTTCTCTCCTAAATATCTTCATTCCCGATTCGATCGCTACGGGAAACTCGTGTATTTCAGTACAAAACATAGAAAAACAAACGAGTGTTCTCCTTTCCTTTGCGCGGGAGAATAATAACGAACGGAGTGCATTGACACCGTCAAACGTCACGAGGAACCTTTGTTATTGGCACAGAAACGTACCATCGCAGTTAACAAACTTTGTGGAACGTCATTATGACAGATGTGTGGATGTAGAACATTGGCGTGATGCTTAGGAAAGCGTTCAACGTCAAATCGAGATTTTTTGTTCATTTTATTGTTTTGTTATGTATAGGTACCTAATTCTATTGTTTTTGTTTTACCATAGACACGCTTTTTACTTCTAATTCAATTTAATTGATCTTAATGTTTTTTTTTAATTGCTAAGTAGGTATCAGGTATTTTGACGAAATCCTAACTAATTTTATAAATGTGAAAATGTGGATGTTTGGATGTTTGTTACTTAATCACGCCAAAACGGCTGAACGAATTTGGATGAAATTTGGCACGTATATAGCGTTTGATATAGAAAAGAACATAGGCTACCTTTTATCCCGATCCCTTAAGTACCTAATGCCACGCGGGCGAAGCCGCGGGCAAAAGCTAGTAATTTAATAATTTTACATTTGTATTTTTGCATGTAATAAATATATACCTACTCAAAAACTCCTGAATCAATATTAAAAATTCTTTCACCAGCACAATGTTGATTTATAACTGAGTAATTGTCAGCAATAGTCTTCAATGCCCTTTTGCTCTTTTCGAGAGCGAGAGGAGACATTAAATCCCACCTGAAAACCAGTCAAAATCCTCCTTTGGCTTTACCGTAGTCTAGTAAAAAATTTAAAGCCTTTTTTACTTTTCAGAAAAATACTGATTTCAGTTAAGGAAATAAAAAGTTGAACGTACGATATCTATGTACGTATAACTACAAAACATAAAGAGAAAATTCTTAAAAAAAAGTCAATAAAACAAGTTAAAATATCAATATTCAATTATTATTACTAACCTAAAAAATCAAATGGAAACACCAAATTAGTTTCTTTTCAATGAATTTCAATTATTTAAAAACCCAGCAGCACAGTCAAACAATTTCTAAGATCTTTTGAATTAATATCGCTCTTCTCATATTCCCTGGGGTACGTGTGGTCGTATATATTTCTCCTTTGAAGAGAGAAACATATTTCATATTTTGTACATCTCACAATCACACGTAGAATATTATCTATTGAAGGAGCTATCGCTAAAGTGCCTTATGTAACATCTCCCTCAATCATTTGCTTTGCGACACAGAATCGATAAGTTACGTTGTAAATCATTGCTTCTATCCGGTATAATGTTCCTGTATACCTATGTGTTTGGAATTTGGAGATGTTAGTTTGTTGGTGTCCGGTTGGACTGTTTTGGTTTTTGGTCTGAGAACCTAAGCAGAAACGGTAAAAAGGGAAACGTACAGAAAGTGTGCAGAAAAACCCCATTTCAAAAAAAAAATAAAAAATTGTGTAGATTTTTTCTGAAACAAAAACCAGTGCCTTTCTCTAGTCGAATGTCTCTTGTGTTGTAGGTGCATCAACAAACCTACAAACATACATAACACCAGACATTTAGACCCTAAATCACTATCTGTAGGATATATAAACATTTGTTTTGTGCGAGATTCAAACTCGATCTCAACTCGACACACAGCGCATAAGTCAATCGCTTAACCACCTTAACCACTGCGTCAACCGTGAAAAAAATTATCCCAAGGGAAAAATACTCTTGGGAAAAAAGTTTTGTCTGTGTGCCTAATTGCATCCAAATCCGTTCAGGCGTTCGGGTATGAAAAAATGTGTGATAAAGACTAAACTTTGTCAATCTGTCACGTGTAAACGGCCTAATGGATTTGCAAGAATATATACACAAGGGGTAGACCATGTCATAAAATAGTACATAGGATACTTTTTATCCCGGGAGTATTTTTTTAATCTGATATTAACTAGTGCTTCACTGCGATCCACCTGATGGTAAGCAGCAATGCAATCGTTGATGATGAGGTGAACTAGTTTATTAAGAGCCTATTTACTCTAGCCAATCAGACGAAGACACTCAAATTATAATCGGACGGGAAGATCGTAGCAGGCAAATTGTTCCAAACCTTCGATGTACACGGTATAAATGACGAGGCAAAACGCTTAGTGTGTCCCTTTTAGAAAATTTTCTACTTTCAGATCAAGCCTAGATCAATTAATATTCTAAAAACAGAAATGCACTTGTTATCAATGCCTAGATCAGTATTTTATCACTGAAAATAAAAACTCCAAGAATTATTCCCAACAAACTAATTGTTGTTTTGCACTTGGACCCAGCTGTTTGGTGTCTAATGCCCGTGCTTAAGTGGTGGCCAACATGTAATCTTTTAAAATATTTTAGGGAAGATGACGTGGTGTAAAACTATTGGAATCCATTCAGTTACTGATTTTGACAAAACTATTTTTATGTTTCACATAAACTAAAAATAATCTAGGTACAGTAATATTAGAAAGAGATAAAGTTTGTTTGTAGGATGTAATCTTTGAAAGTACTGGTCCGATTGCTAAAATTATTTTACCAATAGGAACTTGCTTAATCCCTAACTGGCATGGGCTATATTTTATGTACGCAGGCGAAGCCATAACATCAAGCATTATAATATTTGAACTACAAGTTTCTCAGACAACTAAATCTTATACCAAGCAAAGCCAGGAACCCAAGCAACAGTTCACACACCTTACAGATCGCATGAATCATTAGTGTGTCATTGAACGGCTCGATTTCACTTGATTAATGTGCTTAGCAATTATTTACCCCCTAAGGTGATATGGCTGGGGTGGCCCGATATTTCGGCTAGTTGGATTGAGAGAGGTTGGCTTATATCACCCTGTGTGTATAGGGTGGTAGTTGATGTGGTAATTTAGGTGGGGATTGGGAATCAGGCACTATATTAATTACCTTCAAACGAATATATATAGCTAAATAATAATAACTACAAACTCTGTAGTTTTTGTTTATAAGATAATTATATAGCATAGATGACCTTATAATGTTCCCACTGTTGGATCTCAGGTCTTCTCTTTAGGAGAGGGAATGGGCTTTAATCCACCATGCAGACCCAGTGCGTGTTGGTGGATGTCACATGTCTTTGAATTTTTGGTTCTAGGTCGTGCCGGTTTCCTCACGATGTTTTCCTTCGTCGTTTTTAGAGCAGTAGTGATGAAATAAATTACACAAAGTAATGCGCCTGTCTGGGTTTGAACCCACGATCTATAATTCGTAAGTCAGGGCCGTTACCACCCGACCACCACTGCCTCCACTCGGCCACTACTGCTCTCCAAATTATATATAATTATATACTTTATTGTAATTTTTTTTCTGTGGAAAATCATGAAATAACACTCCCCACTCTGGGTGATGTGGGAGGGAGTGTCAATCAGCAGTGGCAACAATCAACAACAGAACAATCTGCAGCCCTGACAGGTGTCATCAATTTTACTGACTATTGTTTGAGGAGCGCGTGGAACCTAGACTTAGTCCTTACCGAGCTACCCGCACTTACGATGTCCCGTCGTCGTTCTGTGACTCTCACACTTTATTGTACAGACATTACTATACACAAGAAAGTAAAACATAACTAAAACACACAATGGGTAGCCTAATCTCTTCCAGGCCTTGAATGGTCAGTAATAGTTAGGATATACCTAATATAGTGTTGTCATTAGTTTGACTACTTCTTTAGAGGTGTGTGGGACAAAATATAAATTTCTCATAAACCTCCGTTAAAAAGGGACGATCCTCTGACCAGATGCGTCTTTCAGGGTGGGTCGTTTAGTCAGTAAGAGTCTGACACTATCTCCCGCTCCGCCCAAGAGCGGGGGTTGTCATTGGATGATTTTTCACAACGTAAAAAAAATATATCCCATCCGGGCAACTACCTGATAATTGATTTCAGGCTGTTGTATATGTGCTAATCACACAGAGAACTCTACTACTTCGATGCAGGATTTTGTAGTTTAATTTCTATGTGGCAGCATAGATGTCGCTACATCACTCCTTTTGGTGATCGGAAATCGATAGTTTTTTGATGCGTTGTCCACATGCGGTAATGCTACTATGCTCCTGTTGCTGAACGAGGTCCAGTACTGCGTTATGCCCCAGTGAGTCAGACGTGGTGCAACATTGCATTGAATTTGACTGCTGGCGTCAACTGGAAGAAGTTTTTCATGGCTCTTCATGTGATACTTTTGTTTAATATAAACAAAATATAATAACAGCTCATAAAACATTAAAATATCTCGTGACTAAAAATTTAATTTTAATTTAAAAAAAGGCTAATTAAAAAATAACTTCAATAACAATTACCCGAAAAGAGCCCAAACACAACAAATACAACATCACAAAATAGTCAAAGAGCTGACGTACAGAAAGCCAACTGTATCCAATCTTGAGTTATTTAACAAAACACGGGTAGAAACGATCTGTCAAAGTCGTAGAGCCTATTCATGCCAAGATAAATACTCGGAGAACGTGATAAGAGGGAGGACTACAAACATTGTACTTCAAACCAACTATGTTTGCTCTGAAACATTTTTTGTCTCACTCACTCTTGATTAATGCTTTGATACGTCAAAAACATTTATGTAGTCAGTTTTATGGGATGACAAACGGGTGGAGGGAATTTATATGATATAGTGTCACAATTGATGGGGAAAAGTATGAGAGCAAACGGTTGGGTTGTCAAGTTCGATTGGTTAAGTTTGATGACGGAAAGAATGGAATGGTTTTACCGTGTTTCAGTTTTGTGATATACCTGAGGTTTGAAATACTATTCTGGGGCCAGGGATCCGAAAGTGAAACTTGGTCCCGGTACGAAAAGCACGAAAGAACGGGGTGGGCTTTTAGTCAGTAAGAGTCTGACACTATCTCCTGCTCCGCCCAAGAGCGGGGGTTGTCATTGGATGATTTTTCCAACCATAGAAAATAAAAAGCACGTGGTAGATGTTAACACTGCTTTTATATAGAACTGGGGAAGTCAGTATTTTGTATTGTCTTTTCTTCAAAAAATATTTATTTATTATTATTAACGCTTACAATTGTTTTAACAGATATACCCAAGGTAGAAAAAAGTAGTCGCAAAATTGACTTAGAGACACCATTAATAAACTGATCAGATATTTATTAATGTATGCAACGAACATACATAATAAATTTATTTTTTTATGTACACATGGAAATACAAGAAAAGAGGAAGGAAACAGAAAAATAGTACAAAGGTGATGCTTACATCGATGGTCAGTCTCAAGCAACGCCTGGAATGGAATTATGTTCTTATTTTATTTTTATTATACCGCCCAACAGTAATTGAATATAGTATCTTTCGATATAGTCAACAAGTTACGATGAAACAAAGCCTAAGTAATATATCAGGTTACACACAATTTTAACGTGTAAAAGTTATCTACATCAATTTAGTAGATTTTACGTAATACGCGCACAACTAGCAACTAAATACTTCTACAGATTTATTATAAGTATAAATTAGGAACACCAACAACAATTTAACAAGCTATTTTACGTTTAAGTAATTGCAAAGAAATATAATTCTATGCAAATAGGTCAATCATAGGTATATACAACGCACTTGAAGTACAATATGTCAAAACATATAAATAAAAGTTGGATATAAATAGGTCAATCATAGGTATACACAACGAGATGATTTGTGTTGGTTACATTTACTATTAAAGCTTATCTTTACAATAAAACAAATGAAATACTTCTGATTCAACGTTTGCTTACGGTTACAAAAGTCCACAGTTATATAAATATGAGTTCAATTAGAAAAGGTGACGATATATCAACCTAATCTTTCTTCAATCAAACCACTATATCACAATCTAAAGTGTACTTCCAGTTTATCTATAAGCTAAAGTTAAAGAGTATTTCTGGGGGAGATGGCCATACGGAAAAAATGGAATATAGAAAAAACTGGGCAAGAGCGCGACTCGCGCCCTTAGGTTGCCATACAAACATACCTGTGTAAAGAATTCAATTACTTATTGGAGTCTCGATGTATTTTCTAAATCGCATTTTTTTTTTTTGCGGCGTAACAACAAATTTTCAGTTTTCAGATTAATTTATATACTTCTGTTATAAAATCTTGCTTTATGCAAAATTTCAGAGTTCTGGGTCAACGGGAAGTATTCTAGATTGGTTCCCTTGAGTGTCGGAACGTTTCTTTTCAGATTTTTTACAGCTTCAAGGAACCACAAACGTAAGTTTTAATTTTAACTCGATACGTCTGCGCATTTCCGAAATAAAGGGTCTTGAGTTCTTGACAGACAGACAGAAGGATGGCCAATAAAGTGATCCTATAAGAGTTTGTTTTTTTTTTCTTTTAAGATATGGAGCCCTAAAAAAAACTGATAAAACTAATAGCATTAGTATCACTTTCATTTTAGATTACATCGTTTTGAAACCTGCTACTAACATTTGTGATTTATTGTCTATTACCAAAGAAAAAAAAAAACTTGTAATTTGACTTTGTTTTTCAAAACTAGTCAGAAAAAGGCGAATAGTTTTCACAAATTCTAACCATAAAATATTACACATAATGAATAAAGCGCAGGCCACACCGGCAGCTAGCGGGCGGGCGGGCTAGGCGGGCGAACATCGTTTCACCTCCACACCTCCTCCTTTACATACTTCGGTTCACACCGCGAGCTACCGACGAACCTAACGAGCTAAGCTAACGAAATATCCGACGATTCCAGCGAAGTTACTCGTTCACCTCGTTGGCGCGCCCGCGTTTCGCTAGCTTAGCTCGCCCGCCAGCCCGCTCGCCCGGTTCGTTCGCCCGTCCTCCCCGTTTCGAGTAGACTAGTCGACGCTCGTCTTTCGAATAGCAGTGTAGTGTTTAGTTTGGGAACGATGAATATGTCATATATCGACGAAAGTTCTGATGATGACTTAAAAAAATATTACCCCCGCTTCGTCCGCTTCGTCCGCTCCGCTCGTCGCTCGTCTTTCCGTAGTTTTCGGTGTGAACCCCATAGTTTAGTTCGCCAATATTTCGCGTAGTTTGTATAGTTTCCTTCGTTCGCTTCGTCCACCCGCCTAGCCCGCCCGCCCGCTAGCTGGCGGTGTGGCCTGCGCTTAAGTTAAAAGTGGTTTTCAAATCCTAGTATTACCATAATCATTGACCATCAGTCTCGTTTTAAAAAAAAATAATTATAATTATTTTTTGTAAATTGTACATAAGATTTACAATTAAATTTTGTAGTTTCTATTTTAATTTGCTCACAATAATGTCTTCAAACTTATTAGGGCCGTCTCCCCCGAAATCACTCTAAGCTATAATCATGTCAGGGATTGAAAATTATGACAGAAACAAGTTAATACACGTTATATCAAGTAACTTTGAACTTAAGCCCGAAAAGTAGATAGCTGTCACGTTTACAGTCTGAGAAGTTAGATCAGTTTGTGTTATCGTGGCATAATGTTATGTATGTACTTCATGTACATGGTGCGAGTGTTTGACAGTTTTGTAGGCGATTAGGAGGCTCACGATTATATTGGTAATTTATTAGTATTACTAGCTTTGCCCGCGCGGCTTCACTACCACTCTTCCCTACTAAACCCTACTCTACCCTACCTTACCCTACTATACCCTACTCTGTCTTACTCTACCCTACTCTACTTTACTCTACCCTACACGACCCTAATTTAAATTTTTTTTCATAACAACCTTCTCCTGACGCGTGCGTGGAACACTATGCGCTGTCATCGACTTGGGCTGGGTCTGGACGATTTCGGGACGAGCTACCCGTTGATCGTTGCCTGCAAGCCCGCGCCTACCGTGGCTGGAAGTCGCGCCGGCTGGGGCGTTAGGATATCTGTTCCATCACGCGTGTGGCCGTCTCCTTCGCTAGCATTACTGCTTTGCAGAAGGAAGTGAACGCTAGGCATTCCTCCTCGCTTCGGGTCATGACCTGAACAAGGGCCTGGGGCGAGAGGCTGCTGGCGATCGTCTCGACAAGGACACTTTAGTTGGGGTCGACTTTTATTCGAACTGGAAGCGGTTTCATAGTAGTGTTTTACATAGAGCGAATGATATGAGACCTCCACAATCCAGTTACTGCGTAACACGATACCCCTTGGTTAAACTAATTTATCAGATTTTTGATATTTGATCGTACTTTCTGAGTCAAACGTCCTCACTTTTTTTTGTACATTTAACAGACATAGTAACAATATATAATGTCATGAACAGATACATTATTGTACGAACACTGATCATCTACATTAATGTAATAAAAAGGCAAAGTTTGTTTCCTTTATTTTTTTGTTTGTAGGAGGTAATCCCTGGAAGTACCGGTCCATTTGCTAAAATTTTTCCTTCGATAGAAAGCTACTTTATTCCTGAGTGACATAGAATATATTTTCTGTTCGCGGGCGAAGCTGCGGGTAAAAGTTATTTGGAAATAAAATGGACATATGACTCCTAAACTAAGTAAAATAAATACTTCTATCTCAAGAGCCAGTGCCTCCTTAGAGCTGATCAAAAACATGGTAAGTTCAGGTTTCTGCACTGAGTTTGGGCGGGTCACCGTTACGCAGATCGCCCGGGGGCCTAGAGCGAGACAACACACTAGATGACTTCCCCCAGAGAAAAAAAAAACATTTTCATGTATTTCTTTCGTGTTTTTTTCTGAATAAACTGCACACTACCTACGTAATTTATTAGTTTGTGTATTGTATATATGTAAACAGAACACCACAAACTACCTGCGTATCTTTTTCTCCTTCTCTGTCAAATCCATCCAAAGTTGTCTGTAAAAAATCGCTTTTAGCGATAAGACCGCCCATTGTGACTCCCTATTAATTTTAGGTTCCAATAAAGAAGACGAACAAAGAAGAAGAAGACAATAAAGAATACATCTATCTATCTATCTATCACTAATAACACACATAACTTTATCCAAAAATTGCTCCCAAATAATGAATAGAACGGTTTCCTCGAACACCGTGACTTAGTCAGTTCTTAGTAAAGGCAGTGTGACTTGTGAACATTTCTTTCTTATGCCTGACCGATTTGTCAACGTCACTGCTCATATTTTATCAACTTGGGGACAAAAGTAACTGTATTTTGATATCGGCAAGCCCGCCGACTAGTTTTCAAACGTGTGATGGATTGTCTGGGGTCGTATCCATTTTGTCTCTACGTTTTTTCCCCCTTTTTTCTTTAGGGAGGAAGTTTTTTACTGACGTATTGTAGTTGTAAGCAGTTGTGAGTTTATGCGGATTTATTTCCGCTTCTGTGCGGCTGGTTAAGCATTATTTATGTATGGGTTTGTGTAATATGTATGTAAATTTTGTTCGCTTAGTTTTAGGAGGCGATTGTTTTTTTTTTTTTTTGTTTGCCAAACTTTGAATTGATTTGCATACTGTGCTGGATTACTAAGTTAGAGTGACGAAGAATAAGTGACTTAGTGTAAAAAAGTTTAAACCCGTTAATCTCAGCTATAAAATAAATATGGATATCACGACTACATCAACGTGTCAGTCTATTGGTGACTCTCAACCATTTTTTTGATCCGGGGACCACTTTGGATTTTTTGTGTTTATCAGTCAAAGTCATAGTCAAAGTATTTATTAGTGTGCTTTTTGATGATACAGCAGGTCTTACAGTTAATAAATGGTAACACAAAAAGCTGTCCCTTGGGAATACACTATTTAACAATATGAACATTGAATAGAATATAACATAAAAAAAAATTACAATACAAATTAAAATACAATTAATCATTATTACAAAAATTAAAAATACAATCTAATTGATTACCATGTTTTCAATTTACAAACCTACAGTCAAATTTTATACTTAATTAGTCAATAAATATATTATTATCACTTTATAACATTTTGTTATGAAGGAATTCGTCAATCGTAAAGTAGCATTTTTTCAAAAAAAAAAAAATCTTTTAAAATGTGTCAAGTTTAAATCTTTGATATTATGTGGTATTTTAATGTATATTTCCATATTAGGGACCAGAAGTCCACAGAAAATATATCTATATTAATCTAGAAGAACGTATCCTAAATTAAAAACGAGCTCACCTATATAGTAGATATATTCTTTAAAATCAACGAACCTTATCTTAGAAACTTGAAATCAGTTAGCATTAATGTTACCTACTTATTTTTATTTACAAAGCTTGAAATTTAAAGTATGTCCCGAAACATATTTTAGCGGTGACGGACCACCAGTGGTCCGAGGACCACAAGTTGAGAACCTCAGATCTTACTAAACACTTCCATAATTGGTTTCTAGTTAACTGTATCACCTTAGGTAAGCAGACTTAAACTAAGGGCAAGCTTATAGCGGTAATTTGATGTCTGTGAGGAGGAAATATTGTCTATAACCGAATATCATCATAATATGTTGGAAATATGCTCCAACTGAAAATGAGCGTGGTATTACGTTTGTATGGAAATTCATCTGTCGCCGGCCTCTTAATATCACACGAATGTAGTTTATGACATAAGCGCAATAAATAGATATTTACCTAGATATAGTCTTTATTTTTCACCACGGTAACATTTTGAGGCTAATTATATTGTTACTAGAAAATATTACAATTTCAAAATACCGAAAGAACCAAAAAGCCACAAAATAACTAGAATACTGTAACTTTGTGTTACTTTGAGTTTTTGCAACATAAACGACTGTATCTTTTTTAGGGTCCCTCACCTCAAAAGGAAAAAACGGAATCTTTATAGAATCACTTTGTTGTCCGTCCGACCGTCTGTCTGTCTGTCGAGAACTCAGAACTTTGATTTTTTATAGCTTCAAAGTACTGTGGACCTGAAGATATGATTTTAATCTCAACTCGATACCTCCACGCGTACACGAGATAAAGGGTCAGATTGACGACAAAGTAAATAAGGGTTCCGTTTTTTTCCTTTTGAAGTACTGAACCCTAAAAGTAAGTAATCGTAGACTGCAAAGTTCTACCGATTTAAATTCAAGGCTACCCGCCAAGTTGACAACAGTAAACAACCTCCTACTATTATAATCAAAGTGATATTTTAATCTCATCCTTGTAAATTCCAATTAGGTAAAATAATGAGCCATTTGAAATTTCCAGGCGTCACTAAAGGTAATTTGGAGGGTCAGATAGGTGAGGAGAAGTTTCAGCTCGCATTTTGTAGTTGTTATGATGGCAATTATAATAATGGTCCAGGCCAAAGTTCTGAATAGATATCGTACCTTAAATCGTAGTAAGCTCCTGGACTAAATAGGGATACTTTATGCGGGTACTCGAGTAAACCTAACAAGGGTGAATGAACTTTTCAATGAGAGTAGTTTTGATTTTGATGGGATCCTCGTTTATTGGCATGTGGAAAATTGTCGCAATATGATTTTTTTTATGTGTATAAAGTCATCTAATAATATCTTCCGCTCTACAGCCTGATTCACGTAAACTCAAACAAGTCAAATGTCGTTGAAGTTTTATAGTCGTTCGAAGTCCTATCCAAAAGCGGTATTCACGATCTATCGACTTATTTCCAGTTACATTAATAAGTATTATACCAGGATAATGTAATACAGATTTTTTTTTAAATCAACGAATTTCAAACGACTTTAAAATCGGTGTCGCTCAAACTCGATTGATGGATGTTAATACGGAAATGGTCTAAACGACTATATCGCTACAATATCGTTACGGTTTTCATTACGTGAATCGGGCTACAGGGCAGAGGAAGTTGTTTTTTTTGGCGGTGGCGACCTCTCGCGGCAGGCGTGGTTTAGGTCATGGTTTTTAACGATAGGAAAAAAAAAAGAAAGCGGTTTTTCGGCCTTCTGCGAAGCAGTACCTAATGTTAGGGAAGGAGATAACCGTAGGGGTACCGTGATCCTGCAACGCAAAAGATAACTGATGGATACGGGTGGGTTTAAATCAGTGAAAGTCTGACAAGCCTTCTCACCTAACTCTAGAGCGGGAGACGCCATTTAATGATTTTCCATAAAAAAAAATCAGTGTTCCTTCAGTTCCCCTTTGCGTTTCAGAGGTGCTGTGACTCTTCTACATTTCATTGTTCTGGGCACTTTTTTCTTTTGATTGGATGATTTTTTTATACCATAGAATTCTTTTTATACGCGTCTGTACATCATCCTTATTATTTCAGCCTAAAGACATAACTGTTGGATATAAGCTTCCCCTAGTGTCACCATAACAACTGGTCCTATACCAGTTGTTATGGTGACTCGCATTCATTGAATTCCCGCTACCCTCACCAGGTCATCGGTCTACCTTGTGAGAGGCCTTCCAACGCTGCGTCTATTGGTATGTAGTCGCCACTCCAGAACATTTTGGTCCCATCGGCCATCTGTTCTACGAGCAATGTGTCTTGCCCACTGCCACTGAAGTTTGGCAATTATTTGGGCGTATATTTATTTATAACTTTATTGCACACCTTAGCTCAATACAGGATAAACATTTACAAAAGAATATGTGTACAATAGGCGGTCTTATTACAAAAGGCAATTTCTACCAGACAACCTTTGGATGGACTGAACGTACACGTATATTATTATGTTTTAGTCTATATACCAATAACTTTATTACTTTAGCTGTATACAGGGTTATTTTCAGGAAAATATTACTAACATCATAAACAACAACTTTTGTTTCTGTATGACTTTTTACAAAACATAGTACATTTACCAAACACAAACCTTTAAAATTTCTTTCTTCTGCATGTAACACATTTCAACTCTGTATTTTGCTGTATGCACCTACGCCTCTGGCGCACGATTCCCGCTTCCCTCCTCTATTGTACTATCGCTTGCTTCGCATAGACTTCGTAACATTTAGAACGTTTAATTTAAATATTTGTATGTTTGTTTTATACGAGAATCTGATGAACTAAAATATGATATTTTTTTTAAAGTAATTGAACAAAAGTTGTTGTTTATGATGATTGTAACGTTGTCCTGAGAGGTTGCCAGTGTTTTTCGGTATTAATAAAAAATACTTAAAAACTCTAAAACTTAATTAAATCCCTAAAACATAGAAATAAAATAATCAATACTTACTAAAAGATTCCAATTCCAATTATCCAAGTTTTTATTAAGCTAATACAATAATGCACTCACGAAATAATTTTCTTGAAACTATCAAAAGAAATGAAAAATAATTCAACGAAATACAAATGTAAATATTCTGTAGAACTTTGAAATGAGAAAAAAACTAAAAAAAAAAAACATCTGTCTTTAATTTAGTTTCTTGCTAATCAATGTAATAACTGTGATACACATTACCGTTCGGGACGGCTAGCAAATTGCTCCATAACCGCATAGTCGGGAATTGATGTCGCAAATTATGTTAATGTATTATGATAATGTCGAGGCACGATGGCCTTTGTTGGGACACACGAGCTGGGCGGTTGGCAAAACAGCTTTTTTTATGGTGTAAAATCATTTAATAACTATTCCTGCTTCAGAAAGGCGCGTCAGACTTATACAGACTGAAATCCGCTCCAATATTTCTTCGATTGCCTTTTGCGTTCTAAAATCAAAGGTTTCTTTTTCAGAAGTTGACCATTTGCTCTATTTGCCTTTAGGCCTGCTGGCCTCTACAGTATTGCCGACATCCCTTTGTGGTGCGTGTAGAATATTATGTGCTGTTGACGACTAGGACTCGTTCCAGACGTCAGACGCCCGGACAGCGATTTACTCATTACTCGTCGTCGTGCAAGGCCAGGCCTGCAGTAGCTGGTATGCTGAGTTGGGATCCCGGCTGTTAGATCGTAAAGATATCTGTTCCCTCACGTTGGCAAACAGTTACTGTTGTCTTTGAACTTGCATCACAATAAATTTATATACCTAACTATTGATGCTTGTTATTTTGTAATGGAGAAAACTTATGCAGAAAACTATTGGCCCAAGTGTGACTATGTCCTTAATAGATGGCGCTGATCCCAAGATTTTTAGTCTACTTTATTTTCGCTGTCAAGTCAAAACAATGGAATTTGCTAAAATCAGACATTTAATTTAATTTAATTTAGACGTATTATTGCTTCAAAAATCTACCTAATCTAATCACAAATAGGTACCTGAACTATCATCTGCTTTCAACTATTTTGCTTGAGTATAGACTTGGTTTTCACCTCGAACATAATCATGGCTAATTTTTGAAATAAGATTTTTAAGTTAAGCATTTTTGTAAAAAAGTACCTACTCACCGTTTTTTTTTTTTGTTGGATTCATATTAAAATATGACTTTTCTTTAAACTGTGAAAACTAATTTGATTCTGATTATGTAAACGTAAGTAACTTGGAGTCAATTACATCACCTATCTATTGGTTTGACGAAATTAGCGAGATGAATGAAAATAGTATATAACATGTTATATATAATAGTTGGTCATGCTCACTTACAATCTCTCTGATGTTGGCGCGTGTGTTTGATCATTCCGTTTGTTTAAAAATGGTTATTCTGCGTGATGCTGATACACGAGTCATGGACCATTAATCGATGCTCAAAATAAATTAAGGTAACGTTTACAGGATATACTTTGAACAAATATTTATAGTGGGAGTATCAACAGCACTTTCAAGAATAAATCTCTCGCTCGCAGAACTCCACGCCCGTGTGTCCCATTTGTTAAGAATGGCAGATGGTGACAATTGTACGCTACACACAGCTTCAGCTAATTCACTTTTCCGTCTAATTAATTCCATTATTATTACAATATAACAGATTATAAGGTGTCTGGTTCGTACAGTTTTTTGGGGGTTCGGCCATTATCAGACCCATTATTATATATTGAAGTGTTATGGTTTTTTGGTAGTAATTGTTTCTGGAATTATAATAGCTCTGTGTTGTATATTGGATGGGAAAAATGTCCTGGAATCGATTTAAAATAAGTATAATCAGCTATTTAGAGAGCAGTGGTGGCTGAGTGGTAATGGCCCCGATTTACGAGCTGCAGGTCGCGGGTTCGAACCCAGCCAGGCGCATTACTTTGTGTAATTTATTTCATCGCCACTGCTCTCAAAACGATGAAGGAAAACATCGTAAGGAAACCGGCATGTCCTAGAACCAAAAAATTCGAAGACACGTTTTATTCACCAACCTACACTGGGCCCGCGTGGTGGATTACGGCCCATTCCGTCTCCTAGACTAGAAAGGAGGCCTGAGTCCCAGCAGTGGGATCATTAAAAAGGCTGATGATGATGATGATAATAAGCTTTTTAATACTCCTATTTTTGGGACTCAGGCCTCCTCTCTAGGACAGGTAATCCACCACGCAGGCCACTGCGGATATATCATAGTCACGTGTCTTCGAATTTTTGATTCTAGAACATGCTGGCTCCTCTCGGGGCTTTTCTTCGTCGTTTTGATAGCACCAAGAAGAAAATCATTGCAAGGAAGCAAATGTAAGTAGGTAATGTGATAAATTATATAAAGTAAAATACCCGGTGGGTTTGAACTCGCAACTTAAAACTCGCTAGTCGGAGCCGTTATCACTGAGCTATCGATTGTAGAGTATTAAATTAGTATTAAATTTGCTTGAATTAAATTTGTAGATAATTAGACCGACATTGTCAAGATTTAAAAAGTAGACACTTTCTGCGCAAAAGAGAAAAAACTGG
Source organism: Mythimna albipuncta (assembly GCA_929112965.1). Classification (NCBI taxonomy): domain Eukaryota; kingdom Metazoa; phylum Arthropoda; class Insecta; order Lepidoptera; family Noctuidae; genus Mythimna; species Mythimna albipuncta. The sequence goes on from OV815969.1 coordinate 21,023,396, forward strand.
ATAGTCAAAGAAGTTACAAATTACTCTATAATATATATATTAAAAAACTCTGAAACTTATTTGACTCTGAAACAAACTGAATCTTTATTTAACATGCTGTATAAGTACACACTTTTCAGTATACAATTTTTGCTTTGTATTTACAAAGCAAAAAATGTATACTACCCTACCATAAATTACTCTTTGAAAAAGTATTAACATTTATTTTTCCAGCGTTTCCTAAAAATATTTTTGGACCACTGAATTTCACTTTTAAAACCAGCTAATAAGTTTCAACTGAAAAACTCAATAAAAAAATACATACGCTTTTACCAAGTAGCGTGGCTCGTAGCACCGGGCTACGAAGCTTCGCTACGAAATGACGTCACGGCTACAACTCGTAGCCTCGTAGTACCTTCGTAGCCATTTATGCGAGTACAAAAGCTTTGTTCCGAGATTTTTTATCCGTTTTTTTGAAGAGAGGATATGCGTCAAAAATATTTATACTTCTTGTTGTGGTACCTCGGTTTTGTACGAAATAAAATGTTGGTTGTATTCATTTGCTGGTTTTAATTTGAAATGAAAGTGTTAAAAGTGCTTATCAGTTTTTAAGTGGTTTACTTTATGAGAAATTTGGTTTTTGAGCCGACAAAAAAAGGTTTACATGGTAGATGTGAATGGAAACACGGGAAGGCGTCCTAATAGAATATTTTTATTTGTTTCTTCGACATGGTTTTTTTTTTTCGACATGGTCAGATGGTACTTGCAACTGGCATGCCTTCTGTAAATATCTCACCGTAACAACTTATCGAAAGTGAGATTAAAGTGAGATGTCGATCCATGTGAAAATGATTAAGTGGATGAATTGAATGCATTTCATATTCCCTCTACTAATATTTTCTCCAGTCTTTCTTTTGTATTTATATAGATGACAAATCGATATTTCGTCTACACACTACATTACAAAAATCTAATTATCAGTAGGTACTTTTATTTAAGTAGACACCTCTACCCACCCCTTTATTTCCCAAAACCGTACAGAACCGTGTAATACCTTTACATTTTTCCTTATACTCCTGGTTACCCACATGTCTAAAACACAGAAACCCTTTCTCATCGAAACCACTTTGAAAACGCAAAGAGGCTAATTTTTCTACCCCATTAAAAACTGTTCACCGTAAAATGTTTAGACCATTCCCTGGTATAATGTACCCTTTTCTATACAACCTTTAGGGCAGTTGCAGACTAAAGGCTAAGCTGTGTATGTGTAGTTAGCTTAACTGAGGTATTTTTTACAGGTAGCTATCTACACCAATCTACACTAATATATTTATTTATTTATGTACACACACACATTTAAAATCGAAAAGAACAATTATGGATAAAAGAGTACAAAGGACCTGCTTATTTCTAACGAAATTTATTAAAGAGGTAAAGTTTTTTTTTTTTGTTTTTATGTTTTTTCGTTTGTAGAAGGTAATCTCTGGTCCATTGTTTGGACTTAACATTATCAATTCAGAATCCGGCCTTGAGTCTGCGTGTGATCTTGTTTTTTTTTTTCATATCAAAAACTTCTATCCGTGTTTCATATAATTTTACAAATAAATACAAGAATTAAAAATTACCTCGCCTATACTTAAGTTCTAAGTTAAATTAGCTTAGCTCTAAGTCTGCAACCGGCTTTATAGTAGGTATTTCATACGCTCCCCGTGTTAAAAGCATTAACTAAAATATATAAGGGTGGAATCCGATTAATGGCGATAAACACGCTTACAGCTAATTGAGATCTGATGTTAAGCTTTTTAAAGGTATTAAGTAGTGGGTTTCACCCTTAAATTAGACGAGAATTTGTATATTTTATTTTATGTTTGTTGTTGGTTAGGTCTAGTGACATTTTGGTAGGTTTAGATTATAAAGTGTTAAGTGAACGTAAATGGGAATCCAAGGGATGCGTGACCCACGGGACCGGTTGCTGTGGCGACGCTTGGGGAAGGCCTATGTCCAACAGTGGACGTATATTGGCTGAAATGATGATGATGATGATGACCTATCTAGGTTTTGCAGGTCTGAGTGTCTTGTGTATATGAGTTTATATGTTAGTGAACGAACCCATGATACAGGTAGCCGCCGCCGGGATTCTGATCTCTATTTCCGGCCACTGTAGACACGGGCTTGCGAAAGGCGAGCAATGAGTAGCTGGCTGTCCAACCGTCCGGTAACTGTCCGGACCGAGCCCAAGTCGTCGACGGCGCGTACTGTTCCTGCGCGCCTCAAGTAGTTGTCGACCCAGCAGGGTCCCAGGGTTAGTTTCGAAAGAGTAGCTCAGTCTCGGTATGAAAGCACAACGGAACAGGGTGGGTTTTTAGTCAATAAGAGTCTAACACTATCTCTCGTTACGCCCAAGAGGGTTGTTATAAGATGATTTTCCCAACATAAAAAAAAAAAACTATGATACAAGAGTTATTCTTATTGTGGGAGCAAGTTTATATTGGATCATTCCATGTAACATGTGTAAAAAGGTCGTACACTTTTAACCAGTAATTTTTATAAGGGAAGTTTATTCTTTTTATAACTTAAATAATCAACCTTTTAGCCTATTTTAAGTGGACTTTATAGTACAAAGCTTTTAAAAACTTTAAACTTTGTTATAAGTTTAAGTTTAGTTAAGTTTTTTAAGTTTAGTTTAGATTTCTAGATAATCAGCCGCAATACCGTAACGAGCGTGACGTAAATTCAAGTTAACTCTTTGAATGCCGTAATTAGAGACACAATAGAAAGACAATTGCTTATGTCGAACTGTGTAACTAACATAAGACATTCAAAAGGTTAATAAAGTTTAAAAGTGTAAGACCTTGTTACATTATATGGAACGATCATCTTAAAGAAAAAAAAGTCTACGACGTGGGTGACCATCTTTAAGTTAAGCTAATATGACCATTTTGTATGTTACCTAACGCCGATCTTGCCGAGTGAGTTCCTATGTGCACAACACACACGTGCGTACAAAACACACAATGTTTTTTTTTTATTGTTGATAGGTTTGCGCTTGACTGCTATCTCACCTGATGGAAAGCGACGATGCGGTCGACGATGGAACGCGCATACCAGAAGCACCTAGAGAAACCTATTCACTCTCGACTTAAAGATTATCGGGTTGTAAACATCAGAAAACACAGAGTCTGGCAAGGAATTCCACTCTTTAGCTGCACGTAAAATAAATGTGTTCCCAAAACGTCTTGTGCGTGTAGGTGGGATGTCCACCATGTCAAACAGTGCTCGGTGCTATCCCCATTTTTGCTCCAACATTCCAAAATCATCTTCGTGGTCCCCCTAACTTTTCAGTTCTCAGTCCCCCATAGTCCCCATGGGTGCCGTTAACATCACCTAAGCGATGTGACGTCACGGGAAACTGACTTGTGAATTACTTACCTTATTGTCATCGTTATGGAATATAGCGCAACATCTTGTGCTTAATGAAATTTTCAGGTACTTAAGACAGAAACTGGGATTGCGTAAGGAAGCGCTTTCTGCTGGAGGATAATGACCGGATTGCTGTTGATGATAATGATTATGATAGTGTTGTTGATAGTGAATGTGGAGAATGTGTTTGTTAGGAGATAATGTTTTTTTTTTTATTGACACACCGACGACTTATTAAACTAGTGAAGTTTAACACATTTTAAAAACTTTCGTGTGAAATTGGAAAAGAAATGAATTTTTTTGATTTTTTTTTCAGCATTTCTCGACGGTCCCTACGTATATACTATCAATTAAACAAAGTAAATCACTACATAGTATAAAACAAAGTCGCTTTCTCTGTCCCTATGTCCCTTTGTATGCTTAAATCTTTGAAACTCCGCAACGGATTTTGATGCGGTTTTTTTTAATAGATAGAGTGATTCAAGAGGTTTATATGTATAATAACATCCATTAAATAGTGGAGAAGTACTGTTATTTTTGAGGTTTCTAATGTGATGTCGTAAATAATTACATTTTTTCCGCTTACATTGCAAACGCAGGCTGAACCCTACGAGTTTTATCAAAATAATGTACTAAGTATTGTACACATTGAAAAGGTCTACAGAAAAGTCCGTGATGGTATATGTCTATCTCTTATGGATAACCCACAATAACTTTTTTTGGTCATTTACTTTTTACGACAAATAATGGCTAATTTTTGAAGCGATTTTAACCAATACAGCATTAATCCTTAACCAATTAAATACCTTGAATACATTGTTCAATTAATATAGATCTATATGGCCCTTTACACCGTATGATTTAAGTGAATATTTTCGAAGATATTACAGATTTAAAAATGGCGGGACGTAGCGTTTGCGGCGGTACCGGCCGGCCGCCCGGTGCGGCAAGAGCATTGCACCCGTGCGAAGCCGGGGCGGGTCGCTAGTAATTAAATAAAATAAAAAGTAATATTTTGGACAAATATTTAGGGACCGTCGATCTGTAGTATTGGTATCATCTACTAGAGTATGTGTGCTTACACAAACGCTAGTGATGCATTAAAAAATAATCAAGAATTACATTAGGATAAAAAAATATCTACTTCAAAAATAGCTGAAGTCGATTCAATAACCATTATCTGTGTATTTATCTCTGATGAACATCTGAACATAATACTTTGTAATATGCAATTATTGTGTAACTATTTGATTGAGATATCTGCACCAAGTGCCTTTTTTTGTGCCTGATTGTAGATGAGAAACTAAGTTCAGAAGGTAGGTAAGCTCACTGCCAGACATGCAGACTCATGAGACTGATCAAGAACCAAAAACAAAAATGATAACAGAACAGAGTGATCAAATGATTTTTAAATACATACAGGTGATTAAAACATGACAAAGACAAAACATGCGTGGATCCAACCCTCAAAAAAGGTTATGGTCCCAGCTGCCAGCCAACCAAAAATTTACTAAGTGCGATATAGTTCATTCCTTCAGAGATGGTGTTTTACAAAACAATGACCAAGTCTTTGTAGAGCGTGTCCTTCTATGTAAGTAAATTAATAAACCTGTAAAGTTAGTTTTTTTACTCATAAAATTACAAAAATAGCATAGTGTGACGTCATATATGCTTATTAGGGTTGTGGGTATGCCCAGTGTATCCTCAGTGGTGGATCCGCGCTTTCTCCTTAAACTTATTATAAAATATATAAGGAATACCGTCTTTAACCATTTTGGGTCATTATAATTAGGGTATCCCTCATCAGTAATTGGATTGCGAAGGTTACAACAGAAATTTTATCGGTAAAATTGATATGCTGTTGTGCTGTATAATACGATACAGTAAATGTATGAAAAAATTGAGCAAGTGCGAGTCGTACTTCTGTGTAAAGGGTTCCAAACAACTACTGCCTACTTAGGATATTTTTTCTGACGCAACAACAAATATTCTGTTTTCAGATTTATTTAAGTTATAAGCAAAAACACAAATATAGCTTAAGTTTTGCTTTATGCAAAATTTCAGGATTCTGGGTCAACGGGAAGTATAGAATTTTGGTTCTCTTGAGCGTCGAAATATACGTTTTTTGGGACATAAACGGGCAATTCTTTTTTTTCCTTAACTTAGAAGTTTGTTTTTTTACAGCTCCAAGGGACCGTAGACCTAAGTCCTCGTCCTTGCGTCGTATTCCTCAATGCTGATGGTCGTCACCTCCCTGCTTCATCACTTTAATACGAACGATATTCCTCCATCTGTTTCTGTCTCTGGCGGAGTGAAGGGCATTGTACATCGTAGAGTCAAAAGCGGTGCGGATCTGGTCAGACTAACGTATTGGGCTGCGTCCACGAGGCTTTTTCCCATCCACTTTGCCGGTCACGATGAGCCTTTCGAGATTGTCCACCATCTTTCCTTGCAATGTGACTGAAATATTGTAGAATCTTGTGTGTAGACACTCCGACGTGTATGGCTAGCATATACGTTACGTTACGTTGGCAAACCTAAGTATATAGTTTTAATTTCAACTCGATACGTCCAAGCGTTCCCAATATAAAGGGTCATGACAGACAGATCGACAGACGGGCAGAAAAAAAAACAATAAACAAAATAAAACCACTCAAAACATTAGATTACATTGAACACTGCATACATATGAAACTAAAAGAGATTTTAAAAAACCGCTAATAGCATGTAATCGCAAACAAAGTAAAGAGTTTTTAAGTGACATCGACAATAATCAGAATGCACCAAAACAAAAAATTTCGTAAACGTATCCGATTTACAGCAAACGTCAAATCAAAATGACAAAAGGTAAACACTAAACATCAGTGATCAAGGAGTTGTCAGCAACAGCAGGGACCCAGCCGGGTCGAAGCCTACTGGGGCCAGGGTTATCCGAAAGGGCGCTCGAGCCCCGGTATGAAGGCTAGAAGGAACGGGGTGGGTCTTTTAGTCAGTAAGAGTCTGACACTATCTCCCGCTCCGCCCAAGGGCGGGGGATGTCAATGCATGATTTATCCCACCATAAAAAAAAAAAAAAAAAAAAACATCAGTGATAGTTTAATGAGTGATGGTGATGAGCTGGCAGGTGGTGTAAAATATTACAGCAATCACATAAATATATGTGCTACAAACGTTAGTAACTGTTTAACTAAGGTAATGCACAGATAATTTACAGAAATTAACTTATTTTAATATGTGATACTATTTAAATTTAAAATATATTTTCGGAGATATGTCTATAGAGCTTTTACACCTACCCGAAAAAGTGAGAAGATAAAAAAATGTGAAGTGGATAAAGATTCTGAAGCAATGTCCATGGCTACTAAAATAATTGAATTTTTAACTGCCTATCCTAGAAGTATTTATGAATAAACCCCTAGATAGAAAGTTTTTGCTTTCTTTACTACCACCACAACGAAACAAGAACAAACAGCAATAGCTAGCCAAACAATCTACAACAGATATTCCAAATTTAATTTCAGCGAATGGAATCTAAATATTAATGGACACAATAGTCTATCTTCAAAACTAACCATTCGCCTACATTTCGAGTAAACCAACAGTCGAATTCCGTTCATTCTTCAGTTCTAACTGTCAGTTTACATTGACGCGGGTCGGTGCGACTGTACCAACTAAATCCGATTTTGCTTCACGTATACTTCATGTTTGGTTCTTTTGTCGTTAAATGTCCTGTTGGGTTTTAGTTTTGCTCAATTTTCGGGTTTTTTACGATTTGTATTTTTTGTGTATACAATTTTAAGAATTTCTACGTAGTTTGATTTCTAGCCTAGAGGAAAATGTTTACGCTGGCTTTTGTAAACAAGAGACAATCATTTATGAACAAGCTCGTGTGAATTATTATTTTAGTTAAAGATTTTTTTTGTGAAAAGTTTAGAAATATCAGTGTATTTTTTGGTATTGTGACAATTACAAATATAGTAACAGTGTAGTTTCTACTTAGGATATGCGTCACCTCCTTTCCTGCCCCGTATGTTCAACTACCTCCACCTACCACGACTTATGCGAACCCAACGACAGAGCGGTCCAGGTGACTATATTGGTCGGACCAATAATTTTTAGCCTGATCGACACGAAAAAAAAATCTTGTGGCCAGTCAAATAGAATGCCCAATACTGTGGCATTGAATAAAGATACATATCGAGATAAATGATAAATGATAATGGTATTTATTTTGTAAATAGGTTTAAAAAAACACTTACACGTCAATTTTTTTTCGTCAGTTTATGCTAGGTGAGGCCGGTGTTTCCTATCTGACTACCCTGAGAAGAAACACCAAAACAAACTCAGAAGTAATTATTTTGAACTAGACCTATTTTGACCTATATTGGTTTCGTGTTTACATAATTATTATTTGTGTGCTTTGCGTTGAGACAAAATAAATTCATTTTCTTTCTATTAACAATAATTTGGATCTGTTTTATATCTGAGCCAAATAAATTAATATTATTGTTATTTCTAAAGTCTTCAGACAATTTACTAGGTAAAGTTACAAAAACAGAACTTATTATCCTTGAGCGACGGTTCGTTCAACGAAACTTTAGCAGCCCTTTGAATAAATTACTATGACTGGCTAAATCCTTCATGAATAAATGAGTTTTTCTTGAATTCTAGAAGATATCATAGAAATTTTAAATAGTGTATTTTAGTCCCAAATGATCCCATCCTACCAAATGACATGTCCGTGAAGCAGGTTTAGGAGATCGTGGAATACGTAAGTGTCAAGACGAACTGGACTTTGAGAGTCGTGCAGTTAGAGCCGCGCCATAACACTAATTTCATGTCGTTTGTAGAGCAAGTGCCGACTCACCATTTGGAGACCTTCTTCAAAGGAGAATTTTGAACAAAGATATAGTTAGTACATAAAAGCTGATCAGTGAATTGTTCTAAAGAGTAACTTATTTACTGGCCTTGGAACGAAAGAGCGACTTTTTTTATTGATTTAAACTAGTACTTGACTGCGATCCCACCTGTTGGTAAGCCGCGATGCATTAGTTAATGATGAAGTGCACTATTATGGTTTAATCAGATCTTATTCACTCTAGCCTTGAATACACTTAGATTATAATCGGACGAGAAGACCGCACAAAGCAAATTGTTCCAGTCCTTCGATGTAAGCGGTATAAACGACAAGGCGAAGCGCTTAAAATCTAACACTTCTTTTCGCTTCACCCAAAGCGGAGGAGGAGTTTTTTGTTGATTTCCCACCTGAAAAAAAGAAGGTATCCGTTACAGGATCACATATTTTATCCCACACCCTTTCCAACCCTCTGTAATTGTATTACATGGTTTATGGTAATCATTTCATTCAGGGGTTGACTCTTAAAGGTGAGAATAAAGTTAAGGTTGATTGTTATGGCTGTAGATATAACCCGTATTTATTTATTTCAATTATTCTAGTCTGCACTAAAATATCACATCAGTACCTGCAGAAAATAGAATCAATAATATTTAACACTATTATTATTGTTTATTATACCTAGCCTATAACGTCCCCCAGCTGGGTAAAGGCCACCCTCCATTCCTTCCAAAATTCCCGGTTTTGAGCCACCTCTTTCCAATTCCCAAGGAAGACATCCAAGTCATTCCACCATCTCCTTCTTGGTCTGCGGTGACCCCGTCGTGCGATTTCAGGGCACCAATTTTGTGCCAACAAAGTGAAATAAAAACCACAAAATGCTCTTCAAAATACACCCAATAAATTGATTAAACCCATTTATTTTGTAATTTTAGACAATTCTTACCATCACTAATTAAATGTTACTATTACTAGAGCCTAATGCCAGTAATCAGGTTTACTAGACTTATTCCGTGGCCAAAGGATAAAAAAAACAAAATGACATATAGATAACAGTAATGTCAGTAAATATAACCTTTTTTTTATTAATAGCTATTTATTTTGAAAAAATCTTTCATCAATCTGAAGTAGGTATCTATATGACATTAAGAAGTACAATAACTACAAATATCTAATCTAAAATTCACCAAAAACCAGAATCCCAAATATGGACTGACCCAATTCCCTACAAACAAACAGAAGGAATCTCCTAATCAAATTCGTCTTTATAACTTCATTGCTTAACCACAGTTATTGAAAATAAGGTGACGGTAAACAATACATGGGAATAACTACCGTGTCAATAGTAAATTTTGGACTGTTTAATTTTAAAGACCTTAACAACCATCTCTCGTCAATCAGAAACTAATCTTACCTGATGGAGATAGAGTTAAAATTGCTGTAAGTTTATCTGAAAGTTGGGTCACAGTATGCGTATTAAGGATTCCAAGTCAAGCGACTCTGTTGATAAGGGTTGGCCCAGGGGCGACGGTGTCCTATCGAGCTTTACCTCCTACTTAAGAAATTAGTGCAAGTGTCAGGAGGGCGCGAGTGGTAATTAAATTATAATGAAACCTGGCTTAGGGGTGGAAGAAAGGAAGTGAAAAATATTTAATTTTGTAAAAGATTAGTTTGTTTTGTCAGCCATGTCTGCAAAGACTGGCTTTGAATGTATTAAAAGAGGTTTTAATATTACCTATTTGGCGCAGCCGTGAAACACACAATGTGGATGGATTTTAAGATCAAGTAGTTTCTATAATTGTTATTTCATTTTATGTTTTATATGCCAAATAAATGTCTTTTTTTTTCTTTCTTTGATGAACTAGCAAAATGACGAAATTTTAGAGAGACTAGTTGCTTTAACTTTTATTTATTTTTGACTTGTGGCTAGCAGCTTCGCCCGCGTGTCCAATGAGAATATACTCCCGGGATAAACAGTACCCTATATTATTTCGGGATGTGGTCTACACGTGTGCTAAATTTGATCCGATTCCATTCAGCCGTTCGAAAGTGAAGAAGCAACGAACATACACACGTACAATCTTTTGCCGTTGTAATATTAGTGTGATAAATAAGCAAAAAGTGGTAAACTTCGAGCAATATAAAAGTACACAGACAGATTTAAATGCTCCAAGTATTCTCTACCGTTGAAACAAAAGTGATGGAGCTATAAAATGACCGACATGGGTAAAAATATAAGTTGAAAAATTATCAAAAAAGGGGTACAAAAATATATATCTATCACATCACAAAAGAGAACATTATAAAAAGTTTGTATGTTTGTCACTCCTACACACTCAAACGATTCAACGAATTTGTACGGAATTAGATAGTTCAAGTGTTAACATACAATATATTTTATCCTAAAACTTTTTTTTTATTGTTGATAGGTTCGCACTTGACCGCTATTTCACCTCTTAACGCGCTTACCTAATTACCTAAAACCTACTTACTCTCGACTTAAAGATTCCCGGGTTGTAGCTATCATATAATTATCCCAAAACTATGTTGCCGATCATGATTTTCTCCTTTCACACGAACCTAGTCGCAGATGCTAGTATTCAAATAAACAAAAGCCTGTCATCGTCATCATTTCGGCCACCTCAAAAATGTCCACAGCTGCAAATGGGTCTTCCCGAAGTGGCGCCATAACGACGGATTATAATATGCATTTAGTATCCAGCGAATTCCCTCGGCCTTCACCAATATTCTGTTCTAATTATAATAATTAAATTCGGGTCCCTTATAGAAATGTGGAAATACCAGACAAAGTATTTATAAAATGTTCTTTAAATAATTTGGGACTACTCGGACCCCACGAAGTTTCAACCCCAAAGAGCCGAAAATATAACACAAACAAAGTTATTACATTTTCGCCGTATGAGGTTCTCTGCAGCCGCTGTGGCAGCATCGACACAGCACTACGAGCTAGGAAGATGAGAAGGCGCAAGAGTATCGACACAAGTAGTATCCCACACTAAAGGCCTTCCCATCTTCCCTGGAAATAAAGACAAACCGTCTGGTCTTTTGCTATCGACGCGTACCAGGCCGGATCCAATATAGCCAGAACGCCGACGGTGACGAGAGCGCGTCGAATGATGTTGTTGAAATTTGTGTGCTACGCTATGCGACACGTACTTCGGCTGCATGACAGACCGTGGTGTCCGAGGCTGTTGACAACTTTGCCACAGTGGCACCGATGAGAAGACATAGTGAAGCTGTAGCTGGTGGAATAAAAAAAATAAATAAATATATGTGTGGCACTCGGGGGCTGCCGCGGTAAAGCTATTGCATAGCATTTTTATCAACTTATGCAATTATAATTATTTATTTATTTTATTTATGCAGTATTTTTTTCCTTTGTTTTTTTTTCTTTGATATTAATTGAAGTTACACTTTCACACATTGAATTAAATTTTGATTGACTCATTTGTTTTCTTATCAGTCACCACGCTCAAAAAACAAATGAGTGGGGGGTGTTAGGTTATTTTCGTTACGGAATTTCTGGATTCCATCTCCACGCTCAAGGCCCGCGATAGAAGCTATGCAATCTATATATATAAAAGAAAGTCGTGTTAGTTACACCACTTATAACTCAAGAACGGCAGAACAGATTTGGGTGAAAATTGGTAGGGAGGTAGCTTAGAGCCAGGAGACGGACATAGGATACTTTTTTTATTTTTTTTTATTTTTTGCGTAGAGTAGAGTAGGGTAGGGTAGAGTAGGGTAGAGTAGGGTAGGGTAGAGTAGTGTATAGTAGGGTAGAGTAGGGTAGGGTAGAGTAGGGTAGAGTAGGGTAGAGTAGGGTAGAGTAGGGTAGGGTAGAGTAGGGTAGAGTAGAGTAGGGTAGAGTAGGGTAGAGTAGAGTAGAGTGTGGTTGGGTAGAGTAGGGTAGAGTAGGGTAGAGTAGGATAGGGTAGGGTAGAGTAGAGTAGAGTAAGGTAGGGTAGAGTAGGGTAGAGTAGGGTAGAGTAGGGTAGGGTAGAGTAGGGTATAGTAGGGTAGAGTAGGGTATAGTAGGCTGAAGTAGGGAAGAGCGGGAGCGAAGCCGCGGGCAAAAGCTAGTAGCTTAGTAAAAATAAGTCGCCTCTTCACTTTTGCGTCAAAACTAAAAACGCTCTTCCCTTACGACTCAAGCACATATAATTGTAAGTCCCAGTATAACAAATTGAGTTTACAAGATTGTATTAAGAACCAAATTAGATCATATTTCTTGAGTCAGTTTATATTACTGTTATCCTTTTATTCAATGCTGTTTTACAACTGTTAAGTAATTTAGTTAATTTTTTTAATTCGATTCAATGAACGATTAAAATTTTACAAGGTTTTGCCATTAACTGTTCGCCAGGAAGAAATTTAACGAACTCAACTCTATGTTATTTTTTTTTTTATATATAATGTAAGATAAAAATACAGGGTATATCGCTCGCAGAACATAAATATTTTCTATGAGGACGAAAGGTTCTGGTTCCGCAAAATTGGAAGGTCTCCCAAATGGTGGACCGATGACATGTTGGGGGTTGCGGGAATCCGATGGATGCGAAACACACAGGACCGGCCGTTATGGCGACACTTGGGGAGGGTTATGTTTAGCAGTGGCCGTCCTTCGGTTGAGAAGATGAATACTGAAGTAACCTAATTCTTTTAGCCAGCTATTTCACGATTTTAGTAATATTGTTAATATTACCTATTGCCTATTTTTGTTGAATTCATGAGAATTCAAACAGTCTGAGCTTAAAAGGGGTTGTCTATTCTATCCTTTTAATCTCGATCAAATCAAAAATAATCACTACTTACCTCACCACAACTTCTATCTTTCTGAGAGACACAACACAACACAACCCAATACTACAACACAAATTCAAATTTTTTGGCGTGAAATAAAGTTTAATCAAGTATTTCATTTTGCACAAGAGTTCTCTACAGTGACAAATGCCAAGGAACAATTTTTGAACTCTTATCATCAGAGGGTTAGTTAGATGGTTACTTAGTTAGCCCATATACATATATCCCACTGCTGAGCGAAAGCCTTCCTCTCCCTTTTCCACACACGTTTGTCTCCGGCCATTGTGGGTCAGTACCTCCATTACTTATCAAACTCATCTGTCTACAATCGCGTTGGTCTGCCGTGATGTCATCTTGCGTTTAATGGGACTCAATAAGTGGCTGTTTTAGCCCATAGCTCATCCGATATGCGGCAAACACGTCCGGCTCAAACCCACTTTAAAGTGGCAATTTTTCGGGTGACATCTTTAATCTTAGTTTTGGCGCGCAGGTCTGTGTTCATTACGCGGTCGGAAATCCCAAAATACTGCGCTCCATGGCTTGCTGACAAACCTCGAGCCTGGACGACTGATGAAGCATCAAAGACCAGATTAGCGCTCCGTACGTAAATATAGGAAGAATGCAAATGTCCATTATTTTCCGTTTCAACAAGATCTTTCATTGACCAAAAAGCTCCTCCAGGCACTCTCAGTGCGTAACTTCTTTATCTTGTCGCACCTAAAAGGAGACTATTTAGCTAAGGTACACATAATCATGGACATATGCAATCTCTTCACCCTCAATGTACAGTCTCCTTTTAATGCCTTTGGTCATGAATTTGGTTTCTGACATGTTCATCCAAAGCCCCATCTCGAGGCTTGCTTTGTTCAAATCCGCGAGCCTGTTACCCAAATTAGGGGGTAAAAGTAGGGGGATGAATGTTTATTTGGGAATTCGTGATTTTTCCATAAGCAATCCCATCGGATACGTGGCTTGTTTTCAACCAAATGTCAATTAAGATCAGGATGGCAACCAACTGATTAACCTTCAAAGTAAAAATTTACGAGAAGTTGGCAGTAGTATCATCAGAGCGCTAATTTGTTTTCCTATTATGGGTTTGTACCGACTGTTTCGATATATTTGTGAGTTTTGTTTATTTATTTGAGTTTATCGTCACCATATTAGCCGATATACGTCCACTGTTGGACATAGGCTTCCCCCTAGCGTCGCCACAATGAACGATCCTGTGCGTCCCGCATTCATCGGATTCCCACAACCTTTACCTACCAGGTCTTCGGAGCACCTTGTAGGAGGCCTTCCAACGCTGCGTCTTTCGGTGCACGGTCGTCACTCCAGGACTTCTTCTTGCCAATCCTGGTGGAATCTAGTTCATCGCACCATCGCCTTCACGGTTTACCGCGACCCCGACGCACTCTTTCAGGGCACTAACCTTGTGCTACTTTGGCCCACAGTTTATCGGGCATGCAGCAGACGAGTCCTGCCCAGTTTAATTTCAGTTTGGCAGCCTTTTGAGCCACATCAACTATTTTGGTTAATTTTAGTTTATTAATAATTAAATAAGATAATTACCAAAACAATATTAATAGCTTTCAAAATCACTTTCAAAACCGTTTAAACTAATTGTTAGCACATGATTACCTTACTCCTTCGTTTTAATTATCAGATTTGTTCGTTAATTATTTAGGAAGGGTTGTCGCGTCATGTTTGTCATACACCCTCGTCGAGGGTTGCAGGCAAATATCCCTGTAACCCCTTTTAAACGTTCACCGTAACTGTATTTAAAAATGATTTTGCTAAGCAACAATTTTAATGGTTTGTTTGTTAGGTCATCCTTGCGCTTTTTGTGCTGAGTTTGTTTAAAAGGTTCTGCCTATTATTTTCTCATTTAGATGTTTGGTTTACACTTCTTGTTAGGGTTCCGTAACTCAGAAAGGAAAAGCGGTACCTACCAATTTACGTACACGATAGGATCACCTTGTTATTCGTCTGTCTGTCTCCTTATCTGTTAAAGAACCTTTATCTCGGGAACGCGTGAAGTTGTCAAGTTGAAATTAAAACCGTCTACTCAAGTTTGCGGTTGTTGCTAATTGTTTTTATTTTTTTTAAGTTTTATTTAAGCTATTAATTAATGTTTTAATACTTGCTATGTTCATTGTGAGCCAAATAAACATGTTTTCTTTCTTTCTTTAGTTCATATCCTTGCGTATTTATTTTAAAGAGAAAAATAGTTTCTTTACTAGGGGGCACCGCAGTGCAAGTTCTTCTAATGTAAAAAGTTGTGAAATCCATCTAATAAGGATCTCACAACTTTTTACCGTAGAAGAAGTTAATTGCGAGCTTTGATTTTTTTACAAGTTATGTTTTTGATGAAAGGCTGCCCGGCTAAAATGGGATTGGGTGGGTCACATCAGTCGCATGCAGTCTGACCGTTGGGCAAAAGTTCCCACAAAGTGGGTACCTGAAGATGGACGACGCCGCCGAGGTCGACCTTGGAAGAGGTGGCAAGACGACCTAGATGCCTACCTCGGGGACTGGTTCGAGGTAGCTCAAGAAAAGGATTCTTTTGCCCAGCAGGTGTCCAGTATAGGCTATTAAAAAAAAATGTTTTTGATGGCTTTTAATATCTACACTATGTAATAACAGGGATTGCCAAACTTCAGTATTTGTGGAATAAAAGATCACTGATCTTTTAACCAAGTATAATGCTAAGCTATATCTTAAATGTTCTATTGTTACACGGAGTTATCTTACATCTAACTATCAGTAATGTAAAACTTGACTACAAAAATTAATTTAAAAGGTAATTTTCACAAAGATCTAAATTGAATATTTAAGATAAAGCAAATAAAATATAATCTACACTATTTTTTTTGTTTTTGTTTGTAGGTGGTA
Organism: Mythimna albipuncta; assembly: GCA_929112965.1. Taxonomy (NCBI): domain Eukaryota; kingdom Metazoa; phylum Arthropoda; class Insecta; order Lepidoptera; family Noctuidae; genus Mythimna; species Mythimna albipuncta. Next base: position 21,039,366 of record OV815969.1, read on the forward strand.
AGTAATCTCTGGAAGTACTGGTACGATTGCTAAATTTTTTCCACCGATAGAAAGCTGCTTTATTCCCGAGTGGCATAGGTTACATTTTATGTACGCGGGCGAAGCTGCGGGCAAAAGCTATTATACAATATATAGGTTTAAAAATGAGTAGTTTCTTTTTAAGTTGGCAAATCATTTAATGACTTCTCTCGTTCTATGGTACAGTAAGGGGAAAAGTCAGACTTTTACTGACCTAAAACCACACATTTGAGTTCTAGGATCACGGGTTTCCGTCACAGAAATTCTCCCTGGTCCTGAAGGGCATTGGCCCAGCTGGGCCTCTACGATTTTGCTGACATCTCTTTGAGGCATGCTTGGAACCGCGGATGGAACACTAAGTGTCATCGACAACTTGGGCTTGGACGATGAGTTAACAATTGCTCGTCGCCCGCAAACTAGCTAAACCTATTCGTAGTGGGTTCGTCCAGCGTCTCCCAACACCCGGGGCGTCTCCTATCGCGGCAGCTGAGGCGTGAGGTTGTCTGTTTTATCAAGCATGCGACCATTTCCTTCGCTAGAATTACTGCTACGCAGAAGATAGCGATCTCATCCCGTACCTACTCACTCCGGACCATGGCCTAAACCAGAGCCGAAAGCCCTGCAATTACAATTATACACCACTAATTTTTAATTAGTACAAATACTTAAAGGGCTTATTTGAGAAGCCCTTGTTATTATTTAAGTAAAGTCTCAATAAATAATATTCATAAACAGCAAAGTTATTAGCGTTTGTGTTTATGCCAAAATGTCTCTCAATTTATGGAAATATTGTGCAGGATTATGAATGACGATTAAAATGGAAAAACACATCCCGCAGTATTTTCTACTAGCAATTGTTATGTATGATTGAATCTATGATGAATTTACCTTTTCGTGGTCAATTTTAGGATTTCGGTTTTTTCTACTTTTGAATACAAAAATATGATCAGTAACAGGTACAGATATAGCCCCATTTTTTTTGTGTACTAATTAAAAAGTAGGGGTGTAGTATGTTGTAATCATAGTGTGTGGTCAGTAATTATTGTCACTATAAAAATCCCTACAATTATTCAACTGAAAACCATTTAAAACAGCACAAAATTCATTTAAAACCAAAGGAAAAGTTTTAAAACTAAATAGAGTCGCTCTAGTACTCTCTTTATTTAGAATTTGGAATAAAGTCACCTCATCCGAAACAGGCGTAAACCTCATTCATTTGAACTACATACAAATCTGTTCTACGTATCCCATTGAGAAGTGAAAACGTTTAGTTGAAACGTTGCAAACGCCTGAATAAAATGCTAGAAAAACAACCGTAGATAGGACGCCAATGTGTAGAGATTGGGAAGAAGTATTGCTGAAAATAAAGCCTGTAAACCTGTAACGGAAACAAACTATAATCTTTGATTCGTCAGTAAAAACGTTTTTTTGTTACAGACAAAGTGGACAAAACGGTTTTGACTGAGCAATACCCGAGCAAAAGAACGGTTTTAGCTTATTTCTGTTTTGATAAAAATGGCATGTTATGATAGAAAAGTAAAAAAATCTTACCAACACGGTCGACGAGATGACTTTAGAGTACACCTACAATCGGCTAATAATCAAGCGTATATGCCTACGTCGCGTACAGACATCGCGAGGCGTGCGTCGCGAATGGTTCGTCTCGCATGCCTTGTGCGGTGTGGACGTGTGTGCTCACAGTGAGCATTCGCGTCATACGATCGTTGCGAACGCTGCCTCAGTACGAGCCGTGGTCAGTACGGATTACAACTGATGTCTACACGGATTGCAACTAGCAAGGACACCTTGGTTGGGACGTTGTATTTCAACCATATGTGACCTTAAATTGGTTGCATGGACTGAAATAGTTTCTTTATTGCTTGTTACCCGCTTAAAACTCACATAAAATCATCTTTGGAAGAGATTTCCAATCTGATCTGCACCTGAAATCCACATCTGCAGTGTGCATAACATAGCCTAATTCTGCCAAGCCCGTTCCATCATGGGACCACAAAGCGTGCGGCGATGTGCCACCTATACATGGTGGATATCTCAGCCATATATACAGGTAAGAAGAGGAATTTCTTGCCGGAGTCTGTGTTTTGCGATATCTTGTTGCCTGAGGATCTTTAAGTCAAGTCTGAATAGTTTTTTTCTTGGCAAGCGTGCTCCATCGTCGACCACATCATCGCTGTCCATCAGGTTAGGTAATAGTTGACTATTACCTCGCGCGAACCTGTAAACAAAAAAAACCTTTATTTTTCGTGTACTTCACGTAAGTTGACCTACCATTTTACCTCCCACACGGCCAGTGACAATCGACGCACAGATCCAACGATAAGACATTGATGTATGGCGGCAATTGCTTTTTGCAAATTGCTCACACACACTCACACATCCGAACGATTTATGTGCAACAATTATTTTTCACCCATATAAATGAGATTAAACGACATTAAGCTATGTTCGATAACAGAGTTTTGTGGTCATTGTTTAATGGAGGGTATTTGAAAAAAAATCGTTTTATTTGCTTTGTATCAGTTAAATGTCGGTTCGTTTTGTAAAATATTGGAGTCAATCATTCTTTAGGAAATAAATGAAAGGGATTGGATAGTATATCAGCTTCCTAAATGAGCGTATTAGGTGTGGACTTAAGTTGGATTAGATTCACCGTGTGTGTGTACAATATATAACAGCAGATAGCCAATCAATCTGAAGATATTTAAGCACAGACTTCACTGTGTAGAACGACATGCTACAGGCATGTTGTTGGGTTATATCTAACGACCCTCGAACGCAAGTGTGTTTAGTGAAGTTATCGCTTTAGTAGGCGTTGTCGTCCAGCAGAGCCCTGCTAAATCGAATGCCAAATAATCGAACACCAAAATACTCAAACGTTCATAATATCAAACGGTTAATAAATCGAACAATCAATACATCGAATGTTCAAAATATAAAAATAAACAATAAAATAGTAAATAATATAACAAGCTCTTAATAAACTAGTGCGTCTCACCATCAACGATTGCATCACTGCTTACCATCGGGTGGGATCGCAGTCAAGCGCTAGTTTATACCAATAAAAAAAAAATATATCGAATGTTTGATCGGGCCAATGCATCGCATAATTACCCGGAGGACATGGTGAAGCATATGGTGGTGGTGTGCCCCGCTTGAATGGAGCACCGCCGTATCCTCGTGAGGGCGATCGCCGGCAACAACCTCTTGCGCCAGTCCCTGTTTCAAGTACGGCCACGGCCTTTGGCATTCAATTTGTCATAGTACACCCCTGCTAGGGCCATGTGATCGGTTCTGAAAAGATATACTTTGACATGAGTATATATTTTTCAGAGCCAATCCAGGCCACTGGCATCAATAGGTAGTTCCCCGCCCGACGGTTCGGTAGCCATCCGGATCGTGTCCGAGTCGTCGACGGCGTATAGTGTTTTATTCGCACCTCAAGGAGATGTCAGCAAAACCATAGGGTGGGCTCCTAACCGTAGGGTGGGCAGAGGTGACACTTACTGGGGCCATGAGTTGTGTGAAAGAGAACCACGGGGTTCTGGAATGATGGTAAAGAAGGAACATAGGAGAGGGTCCCTCCCGCTTTGTCCTACAGCGGAAGAAATCATTGTGTGATTTAATACTTAAACAAAAGGAAGAAAAAGTCATAAAGATCCTAACTCAAAACAAAACAGTTGGTGTTGCCGAAACAGGTCTCGAAGGCACTAACGAGACCCCTGCAGCTTGGTTTATTTTCACTTAACTAAAGAGTAACCGTCTGATCTTTCCAACGTAAACAAAATAGCCTTCGCAGTTTTACCGATTACCATTCAATACCATTCCCAAATACTTCGCAGTCATCCATTTACCATTCCTTTATCGTCACCAGCATCGCTATACGAAACACTTAAAGAAAAACCGGAAGGAACAAAGCCATTGCTAAGATGTGAACAGATCCTCAGATAAACATCAATGTATGGCGGCAATTTCCTTTGAAGGGTGAACGGCAAAGGGGATGCCGCCCAAGTCGTTCCGTTTTATATGGAGCCGAATTCTCAGACAGTTAAATGCAGTAGTTTAGACAACTGACTCCTAGTGTTAGCCAGAAAGGTCGGGTAAAGTGGTTGTAGAGCGTTGCTTTGTTTGTGAAATTGTAAAGGGTGATTCACATGGAACATGGAACATGGGACATGGAACATGGGATTACTCGAATAAGTTACTGCGGCCCTGGAATGCTAAAAGCAACTAAAGGAGTAGGTCCATCAGAGGAGATTCAAATTAAGCAAGGCATAATCAGCCTTTTAATGTTCCCACGGCTGGGACTCAGGCCTCCTCTCTAGGAAAGGGAATGGGCCGTAATCCACCACGCGGGCCCAGTGCACGTGGGTGAATGTCACATGTCTGCGAATTTTTGGTTCTAGACCATGCCGATTTCCTCACGATGTTTTCCTTCACCGTTTTGTGATGAAATACAATTTATTTCAGCCAGGCGTATTCCTGCAACATGCTGGCAACCTGGCTGGGTTTGAACCCGCGACCTACAACTCGCAAGTCGGGGCCGTTACCACTCGGCCACCACTGCTCAAGCCCGGAGTTTCCAATCCACAACAAAGTCAATGAAAACAATAATAATAGTTCAATTCAATAATGTGAATTGATAGTGAAATGACACTATCGTTTCGCTACCAGTTTTACTAGACCAAATACAATAATTATATAATTCAATACAAATATACAAATATTAATAATTAACAATAACTACTAAAAATTAACACTGCCATGTACCTACAAGGTGTAACATTATGAAAATTTTAATTAGCTATCAACTTAATTGGATTTCATGGAACATGGTTTATTTTAAATTAATTTTGTTGCTGGTAAACAGGTGATTTAAATGTTAATAGTGGCCGAAGGGAAACCAATGAGTGGATGTGGGAAGTGGATAGTTTGATTGGATGTGGTATTTGTGGGGAGAAATATGGACGTTATATTTTGTACATGATTTAACTCATTACGCGCGACACGAAGCTGTGTTCATTTTTTGAAATTTTTGATGTTTATTAAAAGTGAATAAAATTTTTATTCTTACTGAAATGTACCCTTCTATACAGTTAATGAATAGCGTTAAGCCTATACAGAAATGGCTAGTAGTTTCTGCACCTGATTGAGGTGGAAGAAATGCTCGAGTGTCACCACCCGGAGGACACGGAAGAGGTGTGCACCGTTCAACCGAGAACCGCCATGTCCTCGTGGGGGTGACTAAAAAAAAACATCTTTAGTGAATCCAAATTTTCAATAGCATGTGGCGTCGTGTCTCGGTGTATGCTGACCCTTATAAATATTATTTATGTATAATTTTTAGTTCATCAATATCCATTCAGAACCTCACTATTGGTGTATAGTAGTTCTACTATATAAGATCATGATACATAAGATATACATAGTTGATTGAGCAAAGTATAATCTTAATAAAATAACAAAGCGTTAATTAGCCTTGAGAGTCATCGACAAATCTTTTTGCAAAGTGACCGGAATAAGCTTCTTTTTCTTGTGAGAAATCATCAAACTTCACCCGCTGTGGATAGGCTAGAGAGATTGTCAGACAAAAACTAAAACCCATGTATGTTTTTTTCCGTTAGGTACTATCGACAATAAGCCGGCTTATTAATTCATTAAACCCCAAACAAACGCCGGCGTTCGCTCTTTTAGGGTGAGTTGCACCATTTAACTATAACGATAACCAAACCTTAACCAGCCGGAAACGGCCGCCAATTGGTCAATTCGACGATTTGACAACTGTTAACGGCTTTGTTATCGTTATAGTTAAATGGTGCAACTCACCCTTATTGTTTTTCTATTGAGTCTCTAATTACGGTTTTCGAAAAGTTAAGAAACCTCTTTCGATTTTCGATTGTAGCAAGTAGTTATTGTAGGGTTATAAGTAATTTTTTTTTGTTTGAATCGGTACTACATAGACAACAATAATCTTTTTTTTTTATGGTGGGAAAAAATCATGCATTGACATCCCCCGCTCTTGGGCGGAGCGGGAGATAATGTCAGACTCTTACTGACTAAAAGACCCACCCCGTTCCTTCTAGCCTTCATACCGGAGCTAGAGCGCCCTTTCGGATAACCCTGGCTCCAGTAGGCTTCGACCCGGCTGGACCCCTGCTGTTGCTGACAACTCCTTGAGGCGCGCGGGAATAGTGCGCACCGTCGACGACTTGGGCTTGGTCCGGACAGTTACCGGACGAAACAACAATAATCTGTCACACTAACATTATTAGGAACAAAGTTTATAATATATGTTTATAAATGTTGGTTTTTCAGCCTGAACGGTTAGTACACGAGTAGATTGCAGTAGTATCTATGCTGCCACATATAAACTAAAATACAAAATTCTACACCGTAGTTGCCCGGATCGAACCCAACACCCGCCTGGTCGAGGAATGCTTCCTTTTCAATGGAAGTTTTGCAGGATTTTACACGTCTTCAACATAGTCATCTAAAATAAAATTTGTTCTGAAATAGTACATGGATTTCCCGCCAGGAACCAGTAGTCGTAAGATGTAGAAGCGCCTGAACTAATTTATTAGTTAGTGTTAATCTATTGTATTTTTTAGATTTATTGTATTGCATCTAAGCCAATTAAAAGAAACCAGCTCTAATTTCGCCGACCAACTGTTACGCAGTTTGGTAAGTTTACAAAATGGACAACAATTTGGTCTAAAATAAATGATTTATTTATACAGATATTCTCTTGACAAATTTATATTTTCATGCGTGCAAAGCCACTGTCAGAATATAGTTGGAAAACAATGTAAAAAAACCTCCATCAGGTGGGGGAACACTAGCTCAAATATGTCTGATATGATTTGGCGTATTGATGTGATCTGCTTTCGGACTTTCTTATATGAAGCTTGCGCTATTGTCATCATCATTTTAACCGATATACGTCCACTGTTGGACGTAATCCTCCCCCAAGTGTCGGCACAATGAACGATCCTGTGTGTTTCGCATCCATCGGCTTCCCGCATTCCAGGTCATCGTTCCACCTTGTAGAAAGCCTTCCAACGCTGCGTCTTCCGGTACACGGCGATTTACACTGTACATATACTGAAGCAAGAGAAAAACATAAACACAGATTTTCCTGTCCACAGCTAAATTAAAACCCCTTCTAACATCCTTGCCCACCCGATCTTACAAAACCCGAATATGCGACTAAAGCAAAAAGCAATCTGGCTCCAACACGAGAATGACCGCAACCGTTGGCTACTACAGATTTGTGCTTAGATAAACAGTACTTTACATTCGGCCGGTTAACCACCACTCCGTAATGAGATAGCTGATTAAAACCCGACGAATAACGCTTAATTATTTTGTTTTGCAACGTATTATTTATTTTTTCACCAGCGAAATTTCAGTTTTGGCAGATACCGTGTTTTCCGGAACGTTATTTTGGGGAAGGAAGGCAAATTGGGACAGTTCGTTAATTTAATTATCTGGTTATTAAATAAAACGGTCGAGGAAGTTCTTGCTTTAATGTTTTTTTGGCGAAAGGAAGTTTGAAGCCAACCTGGAAGAAAGAAAGACAGAAAAAGTGTTTATTTGCGTCAAACATGGCGCATACCTTAAAATAAAATAAATAACAATATCGACTAAAGTAGCACGTAAGTAATATATGTGTCACGTCCGCGCAAAACGGACAGCGCTAAGCAAAATGTTGGGACTCGTAGACAGAGCCATAACGCTGATTTTCAGCACCATTTTCAGCATCTGCCGTCGTCGACGGTCACACGCTGATAAGCCAGCACCAGGCAGCAGCGGGCAACTAAACGCATCTTTAGAGGTACTCCTGTAAAGCAAAAAACAAAACGCACCGAATCCTGCCAATGTTGGAGATAAATCTAAATTTTGCTAGGGTAGGGTAGGGAGGGTTCCCTATATCTTCGAACGAAACTACGTATAATAATGATCGAACATCACAGGTAAGTTCGTTTGATCATCTATTATACTGCAAGCTTCGTTCGAAGATATAATTACAAGGCAGATGTTAAGAGTTAACTTAAAGCAAAATTAAGATATATGTTATATCCTACTTACAATCATACAATAAACAAAATAAAAACATAAATAACAATAAACCATTATACGTTAAAGTGTACAAAAATAAAGATGAATAAAAACATAAATTGGCTAACAAACATTGAACTAGTCAATTATTTTAATCGATCAATGGACGATCGAACTTAAAACTGGAATTGTCAATGCGCAGTCACTCATTCACATTTTGAGTGGTAACAAAAAAAGATGGATAACTGTGGCAAAGAAATTACGTAGTTAATAATTATGAAAAAATTAAATATTCAATAGTCCATTTATTGAGGGATGCAATTATAGGCAATATTTTATCTCGGTATTTCCACGGAAACGAGAAAAACGCGGGTGAAACCGCGGGGCACAGCTAGTGAAAAAATAAGATTTCTGTACCCCTAGCCAAGTTGCTAATCTGCAATAGTTAACGCTTGTAAAAAGCTTCAAATGTACGGGATTGATGTCATCTTAACGCTCAGTCACGTGGTCAGAACTTGATTGGCGGTGCGGCCAACTCGAAGCGTTCCCGTACATTTGAAGCATTCTACAAGCGTTAACTATTGCAGATTAGCAACTTGGCTAGGGGTACAGTTGTAACTTGGCTAGGGGGGCTGATCTACGCAACTTACGCAATCGATTTATTTGCGTAAATGTGTTGGGTCGAATTAAGTGAAAAAATTAAACCTGGAAGAAAGAGTCAATATAAGTTTAGGTGACCTCTCGATCTTCAGCGATCACCGGCGTTCGCACTCTCATTGTCTTGTGTCTCTACTTACGGTATTCGAAATGGGAAATGGGAAACCTGGAGTCCTGGAATGCTAAGCAAAGGAGGAACATAGGTGTGCCCCTAGTCAATAAAAGTCTGACACATTCTACTGATCCGCCCAAGAATGGAAGAAGTCATTAGATGAAAAACTAACTTAAAAAAAAATAAAAACACGCCTACTTTTACTTTTTATTTTCTTCTTAAAATTAAGATTTTTTAAATCAGAATGTTTCCCTTCGACATGTACTTTATCATTTTTTTTTTAATGTTTTAGAGTGCGGGCCTCGCAATCCGTAACACAAGGGTCATAGAGTACTAGAGAGTAGTACATACTCTAGTCTCTTGCAAAAGAGTTTCGTACTCATTTATAATAGGCTACATATTTAAGTTAACCTTTGTGAAAAGAGAGGAACTCATTTTTATCTAAAAACAATAGAATACTTCTAGGCAAGAGTAATCTATCGTCGGCCACATCATCGTTTACCATCAGATGAGATAATGGTAAAACGCGAGCCTATCCATAATTAAAAAAAAAATTAATAGCCACCCCTGACACAAAAACCAATACTACACTCAAGGAAACGCATAACACTTTACTTGTCCGTAAACCTATATCTTTACCTCGTACCAACAGATACGCACTCACGAAGAAAACAACTGTAGATTAGCAGCTATCTCGAACATATCCAAAAGGTACATAAAATAGTTTTATCGCCGCACAGATAGGCAATGGGCGTTGGCCGGTAAGGTACACCTACCAAATATATTGCGTGTACCGACGCCCGGTTAAACCCAATATAAAATGAACAAAGATTATGAAATTGTTGGCAGAAAGGTGCTGGAAATTATTTTTTGAGAAATTTCAAATCGTAATATTTTTAATACATCTCAGTGTCGTCTCAATGCATGCGTAGTCAAAAAAAAAAAAGCTTTAAGAGTTAATTTAATAAATCTGTAGAAGTTTTTTGTTGTGCGTTGAGGCGCGCTCAACAAAAAACGTCTCGCGTATTCCCGCGACACTCACCAGTATTTCAATTATGAATAAAAGAGACCATTCAGCAGCCCTTAAATCCTCCGCAATTGTTGCCACAATGACTTGTTTTATGTGTCTCGCATCCATCGAATTTCAGCGACCCTCACCAAACAAGACGATTCGGTTACCGCATTGTCAAAACAAAAATATCCAATGATTAGACGTTCGTTGAAACATCTTTCTACTTTTATCCCATAGCCCTTATGTCGTCTTTGAAGTCGGTACAAAGGCCATCAAGTGCCTCCATCTCTATTTCTGTCAAAGCAAAAAATTTGATTGAACTAAAACTAAAAAAAACTGTATTCTAGAAGTAGATAATAAATAACTGAGTTTATATAAGGGTATAAAACTATTCTTTTGTCTGACTAATTAGATGTTCTAAAGTTTTGGTAACTTTTTGGAATATTAGGGAGGATTTAACTTGTCTTATTGAAAACATTTTTACTTACTTTTTTTTGGGGATTTTTCTTTTGGTCTTAGATCCCTATATTACACGTATTTAGTTATACAGTTACTAGGTTAATGAGCACTTCGTTTAAATTACTAATACTCAGGTGTAGAAAAGATGAAACGCACGTTCCTAAAAGAGGTATGAGTATACATGTGGATGGGTGGAGAGGGAAAGGGAGGTCAAAGCAAAGATAGATGTATTGTGTGAAGAGTGATATAAAAAAAAAAGGAAATTGGTGGTAGCGGGTGAAAAGACAGAATAGAAGGAAAAAATGTATTCGAATTGAATAATGGGTAAGAGATGAATGCTGGTGCTTTTTTTTTGTAAGACATCTCATACACAACAATTTAAAATATTATGATGCAGGGCATTGGCATGTTACTGATTTACCCTCTGCAGGAAACGTTCTGGGCATTTGAAGTCATAGTATGACTGCTGACCACTGTGGGTGCGAACTTGTGGATGATGAATAACAGAAGGGAAAGGCTGGTTCGATGGTGCATCCTGTACTTCAGATCAGATATCAGCAAAACTATATCAGAGCGAATGCCCGTCAGAAAAATTCCTGAAAAAGAAACCGGTGTTCCTAAAACGCAAAGGGCAACTGGAAGATATAGGTGTGGTTTTAGACAGTTAAAGTCTGACAAGCCCTTATGTTGCACCCTAGAGGTGTAGACTTAATTGGATGATTTCTCACCAATAAAAAAGTTTACAGATGAGGTTCACTAATAAGAAATGAGAGCCAGAGAAATGACCGCCAGAGCTGCGATATTGTTCAAAAAAGTTACTGAGGAGGTACTGCAAATTGAAAATAACCCTGAAAAACCTTAGAGGCCGAATCTATTTTTGAAGAAAGGTGGGCTGGTTGGAATAGGCACACCTAAGGCTACGGCTGCCGTGGCCCACGTATAATGGTCCGCATGGGACTAAGTGCAGAAACCACACTCAGGCATAACATATCACAGAAAAAAAAAAGCAATGTGTATCTTACAGTTGTGTCTAATATGCCAAACGAGTGTCGCATCTGTTGTATGAATTAATGCAGCTCAATGTTTACAGAGGGCAGTGGATAGTTTGTAGCGACGCACACAGCGATCCGTGCCAAACAAAACCTTTGTTGTTGCGTCTCTTACAGTATGTGTTTAGTTGTTGCTGTTATTTAGTATTTTGGGATTTTTGTATGGGCTGTAGATTTATAATATAACAAACGAGTGTCGAATCTGGTTCATAATCAATGCAGCTCAATGTTTACATAGCGCAGTGCATAGCTAGTAGCGATGCACACAGCGATCCGTGCCAAACGAAACCTTTGTTGTTGCGTATCTTACAGTTTGTGTTTAATTGTTGCTGTTATTTAGTGTGTTGGTTACTTTATGGGCTGTAGATTTATATGCCAAACGAGTGTCGCATCTGTTTCATAATCAATGCAGCTCGATGTTTACAGAGCGCAGTGGATAGCTTGTAGCGACGCACACAGCGATCCGTGCCAAACGAAACCTTTGTTGTTGCGTATCTTACAGTTTGTGTTTAATTGTTGCTGTTATTTAGTGTTTTGGTTATTTTTGCTTATACTGTAGACGTATAGTATACTAAACGGGTGTCGCATCTGTTCCATAATCAATGCAGCTCGATGTTTACACAGCGCAGTGGATAGCTTGTAGCGACGCACACAGCGATCCGTGGCAAACGAAACCTTTGTTGCTGCGTCTCTTACAGTTTGTGTTTAGTTGTTGTTGTTATTTAGTGTGTTGGTTATTTTTGCTTATACTGTAGATTTATAGAATACCAAACGAGTGTCACATCTGTTTCATAATCAATGCAGTTCGATGTTTACAGAGCGCAGTGGATAGGTTGTAGCGACGCACACAGCGATCCGTGCCAAACGAAACCTTTGTTGTTGTACAGTTTGTGTTTAGTTGTTGTTGTTATCTATACATATAATAAAATCGTAGTAAAGTCAAAACTGTACATTGAATATTTTTTAAAAAGAATACTTGGGGCGTGATCTACAATCGATACCGAAGCCAAAAATATAGTTTTTAGAATTTTTGTCTGTTTGTCTGTTTGTCTGTTTGTCTGTTTGTCTGTTTGTCTGTTTGTCTGTTTGTCTGTTTGTCTGTTTGTCTGTTTGTCTGTTTGTCTGTATGTATGTCCGGGATAAACTCAAAAAGTACCGCATGGATTTACTTCAAATTTTGCATGAATATTACTAAGAGGTCGGGTCAACATATAGGCTACATATTATCACGCTATCACCTACGGGGGAGGAGCTGTGAATCTTTATTTTTCTTACGCATTCTGTGACAGCGTGTAATCTAACGACGCATATTTAAATGTTGTTTTTGAGTAAGTCATGCTACTATCTAGCTTTACACTATAAAAACTACGCCATTAAAGTAACTTGGGCAGAGAAACATAGTTTAATGAATGTTAGTAGTATAAACACAATTTTAAAGCAGCGCCATCTATGAGATTTCATCAAAATCAAATCAAGTTTATGTTAACAGTTTTTGGAAATTAATCATTTATATTTGATCATGTTGGCGAGGTTAGTAGTTAGTTATTCTTAAAATTCATAGATGGTAATGTGCATTTTCTTCATATTATAGTTCGTTTTGACAAATTCAAGTTCCAACAAAACCCTCAAAATCTTGAGCAGAGTTGAGGAAGACAATTTAAAAAAAATACGGTGTTGGGTATTACATGGTGGCATTTCTCAGACTCTGTGAAGTCGACCAGTTTGCGAAATACCTTACGTATGACGAGGTGCCTTCATATTACACGTACAACAAGCAAATGGGTGTATTCAACCGACATCGACGAGGAGGTGCTGTGAAAGGTTTTCCGGGAATTTTCAAGGACACCGCATTGGGTAGGGTTTATACCGTGCACCCGAATAGTGGCGAATGCTATTTTCTGCGGTTGTTACATCACACTGTCCCAGGCTCAACGTCTTTCGCTTTTCTGAGGACATTTGATGGCGTGGAGTATCCCACTTACCGCGCAGCCTTTTGCCTAATTGGGATGACACCCTCGTGGAGGCAAGCGTCAGTGACAGTCCCAGCCACGTGCGTCATATACTTGCCGTAATTTTTGTGTTTTGTGGAGTCGCTAACCCAGTAGCTTTGTGAGAGAAGTAACGCCATCTTCTGTCTGAAGATTTTCTACGAGTTTTGAGGCGTGCTACTAGAGACGAAGTCGAAGTAACTGATGAACGCGTGCTGAACACCTGTCTCAGTTCACTTCAAGATGTGGTCATTACTATCGGCGGCAATCCACTAATCGAATATGGGTTACCAGCTCTCCAATAATCACCACATCAAGACTGTGGAAATCGGGAGTATAACGCTGAAACAAATTACGATCCGGGTGAAATAACCACCATACGAAATTACCATGTCGCTTTGTTCTCTTGAGAGCAAAAACAAATTTATGACACCGTCCTTGAAAGCGTTGGGCAAAACCAGGGTAAAATGTTTTTCTTGGATGCTCCTGGTGGAACAGGAAAAACATTTGTTACCACTGGCATACTTGCAGAGGTCAGGAGCCAAGGCAAAATTGCTATTGCTGTAGTGTCGTCAGGAATCGCTGCCACACTGCTTCCGGAAGGCAAGACAGCACATGATGGATGGTGTCACAGTTCTGTTCAGTGGCGATTTCCGGCAAACACTTCCCGAGGTGACGCGGGGGTCGAGGGCTGACGAGATGAATGCTTCGTCGAAACGATCTTCGTTGTGGTCAAGAGTTCGTACAGTGCGCTTGACCATTAATATGAGAGCTCGGCTCGGCGGCAATGCACGTGCTCAAGAATTCTCCGATGTCCTTCTAAGTCTTGACGAAGGCACTCTACCAGAAGAGAGAGGTGGACAGGTGGTACTTCCGGAGTCCCTCGGTAGAGTGGTATCCAGCTTAGAAAAACTCATTCACTGTGTGTACGGGGACATCAGTCGTATACCGCACCAGCAGAATTCTTGGGTGTGTGAGCGGGCCATTTTGACTTGACGCCCAAAAATGATCAGGCTGCAGCAATTAACGAATGCATTCTCTCGGAAATTGAGAAGAATGAAGTGTGAAAGCACACCTCGATAAACACTGTTGTCGAGCAAGATGATGCCACACGTTATTCCGTGGAATTTCTGAACTCCCTGTCAGCAAGAGGACTTCCGGCGCATACCATCAAGCTGATGGTCGGTGTCCCAATTATGCTTCGAAGTTGTGACGGGACCCGCCTCAAAGTCATCTCGCTCCACACAGACACACCATTGAGGCGGAAATTCTTACGGGTTGTGGCGTCAGCGAGGCAGTATTTATACCACGCATTCCCCTCATACCTCATAACTTCCCGTTCCAGTTCAAGCGCGTACAGTTCCCTGTGTGTGTTTGCTTCGCGATGACCATCAATAAGTCGCAGGGGCAGCGGACAGCGGGTGTCAACCTCAGGACGAGTTGCTTCTCACACGGGCAACTGTACGTCACTTGCTCCCGCGCCACCAGTCCTGACTCACTTTACATTTTGGCTCCTGGCAGTATAACTACCAACGTAGTTTATAGGGAAGTGTTGTAAGGTATGAAACCTTTATACGTATTTTTACTCTTTTGTGTCCTGGAATGTATTCCTGCATTATTTTCTCTATTTCCTTCAGTCACATCATATGACTGAACTCAGCAGGATTCCCATATAATTCTCTTCACTAGCTTCGTTTGCGAAAAAAACTTATATTATAATGCTATTTTAAAAGTTGTTTATTTATAATGCTATAGCGACACTGGCACCTTAGGTATTTTTAGTGCTGTAGAGGCTTCATTCATTTATGGTAGGTTGTAAAGTTTCGTCTACTGAGCAAACCCTTAAAGTTTGTGGAGGGCTGTCCCTTCCACCTTGTATAGGTTATTTTAGAAAAAACTCACCGTGGCCCTGAAACGTAAAAGACAACTGAAGAAACACAAGAAGTAATAATAATGATATTTTCAAGCTATGCAGAGCTTGTAAGTGCTAGACAACTGATGAAAATACTTATATATTTCTAAATACATACATATTAGGTACAGATAAATTACACAGAGACACAGAACAAGTGATCGTGCTCATCACACAAACATTTGTCCTGGGTGGTAATCGCGAACCCATCTCCGGCAGAGCAGTCAGGGCCACTAATCACTAGATCAACAGGCCAGTCAAGTGGCTTTGACACTATCACTCGCTTCACCTAGAGGGGGAAGAAGTCGTTTGATGATTACTCAAAAAAGGGATTTAGTTTGCATTATTAATAACTCGCTTTTTGTTTTTTGGTCGTAGAAGTGTTTTTCATAGAATAATATTTTGATGGTGAATGTTTTTGCTGATTTAGGTACCAGACATTTTGAAAACCACTTGTGCGTTTACTGTCAAAACTGTAATATTCATTTACCAAAAAGATTGTTTTATAACTTTACCAGGAAATTCAATTGTCGAAAAAACATTTCCGGAAATAATTTCATCAATAATTATTTTTTCTAAAGGAAATGAACTTACAGTCTTTTGAAAAAATAAACCTGACGCATCCTTAGAATCAAAGTGATCTAATTAAAAAACTATATTTTATGAGAAATAAGCAGTCAAAAGTTTTCACAAAAATTGTTTAAACATGGATTGATTTAAATGTTTTTCTACTATGTTTCTTTTTTACTTATGATTAGGATTCTTTTTTCATATACCTATCGTTTCAGAGTACCTGCGTTTCAAAGTTAGTTCATTACAAAATCCGAAGTTAGAAAACAAACACGTTGAGTTAGGTCACCTTCATTCTTTAATTTAAAATTTAATTAGCAGGTTAATTCAAAATTTTCTGAAGAGAATTAAAATTTATAATCGAATTATTACATAAAGGATTAGTAGTGGCCGAGTGGTAATGGCCCCGACTTACGACTTGTAGGTTGCGGGTTCAAACCCAGCCAGGCAATTTACTTTGTATAATTTATTTCGTCACCATTGCTTTCAAAATGGTAAAGTTTTCCTTTGTAAGGAAACCGGCATGTCCTAGTACCAAAAATTCGAAAACATGTGACATTCACTAACCCGCACTGGGCCCACGTAGTGGTGGGCCCACGTAGTGGTTTACGGCCTATTCCCTCTCTTAGAGATAAGGCTTAGAGTCCCAGCAGTGGGATTATTAAACTGCTGATTATGTTATATTACGATTATTTAAATAAAACATATCGTTTTAGTTAGCTAGTTTTATAAATAAGGCTGACCGTATTAAAACAAAGTTTTCCACAAATAAAAAAGTGTACACCAAGCGCTACCGGCCAATATCTCCCTAAGCGGCTTTCCCCCAACGATAGCCGTTTAGCATTTCCAACAAGATATTTAAATCACTGAAACCATTTTATTAGCTGTTAAACCGATTTAAACATGCGGAAAATTAAACAAATACCGTAGTATTTACAGTCAATTTTTTCCTGAAAATTCTTTTCCGTGGGAAATGTATAAATAAAAGTCTGAAAGGATTGAAGAATGGTTTGGGTTTCAGAAAATAGAAAGGGAAAAGATAATGGCTGTAGGTACGAAAACGAACAGTGCCTTTTCGACCATTACAATGATAAAACGGTCTTATGTAGGATTGTTCCTAGAACAGTTTTACTTGTTAAATTATTTTTATCTATTGTCGTATTTTGTTTTTTTTTTTAACCTAGAAAATCAAACCATCTATAGGTCCTTGTGCATTGTCAAGAAGTTAATAAAATAAAAAAATGATTCTAATTGAAACTTATAAAGCGTAATTTGAAAAAAATAAAAAAAAAATATGCAAGAAACTCCATGGACACTTTAATCAATCATGTTATGGTAAAATGGGGTGAATAGAGACAAAACTTTAAAGAGTATTTTCTCGATATTTGTATCTTTTTTGGAGCATTGAACTATATCAATTTATTAATGAATTGTTATTCTAAAAATCGATGCTTTTTTAGAGGCCGATATTATGGTATCAAAGTGTAAAACCAAACTAAAGTTTTGTCTCTATTCACCCCTAAGTCTATTCACCCCGTTTTACGGTATTACACTTCTTCCACTCTGAGTGAGGGGAGTATTAGACTTTTAATAAACCCACCCAACACGTTCTATGCCCTTTGTGTTCTAGGGCTCCAGTAAACCTTTCGAACGTTCCCAGCCCTTCAGTTTTGCTGATATCTCTTTGAGGCGTTTTTTTTATGATGGGAAAATATCATCCAATGACAACCCCCACTTTTGGGTGGAGCGGAAGATAGTGTCAGACTCTTACTGACTAAAATACCCACCCCATTCCTTCTAGCCTTCATACCGGGGCTCGAACTGTCTTTCGGATAACCCTGGCCCCAGTAGGCTTCGACCCGGCAGGCCCCTGCTGTTGTGAACAACTCCTTGAGGCGCGCGAGAACAGTGCGTGCCGTCGACGACTTGGGCTTGGTCCCGACAATAACCGGACGGTCGGACAGCGAGCTACCCATTGTTCACTGTCCGCAAGCCCGCGCCTAACGCAATATTTTAGGATCGAATATCATCTCTCTATTAAGTTTAGTTAGAAATTGAAGCGAAAATCACAGAATCTGTAACAAGATCTATCTGGATCACTAGGACAAGTAACTTTATTTGAATCGCTGGACAATTGTCAGTACACAATCTGCAGACTGAATGGCGATGGCTTCGAATCATTCACACATCAGTGCCATTGTGTACAGGGATGGTGTGAAATGGCGCGGCCTGTTTGCAATACAAAGCCTGGCCTTGTTTGATGTCCAAGTTATATTGGCCTACAAACAGTTTACTTTGTGTACCTGAATAATGAGAACTGTGTGCAATGGTTAGACTGGCTTGCGCTGAATTTTTCTATATAGTATAAAATAAAGTCGCTTTCAAGAGGAAATAAAAATGTACAAATCATTTATTTTTTCTTACGTAATCTTCATGTGCTCGTGTAAAAAATAAAAATGTATTTATAAAAGAATACGAAAAATAATTGTCCTAATTTTATTTTTATTATTATTTCGATCGGCTCGCTTTTGACCACCATCTCCCCAAATAATTACTATATATATTTTTTAATGAGATTATTTTTGCAATGTTTTAAGGATATACTCGTACTTTAGGTTACTTACTTTTTATCCCAGGAATTTGTTTTTGTTTTATAATAAAATTCATTCATTTTCACACAACGCCATCCAGTCCCAAAACTAAGCAGAACTAGACATATACTTTATACTTATATATATTTAGAAATATTACATACATAGTAGAAATAAACATGCGGTCCTGACAGACGCTATCCTGTTCAAAAGCTGGCTTTCCTCAGAAAAAAAAAATTGAGACCTGATTACAGCGTCTAGGGACCCACTGTGATATACTGATAAAGTTTCATCTATATCCGTTAAGCTATTTGAGAGGAGATAGATAACAAACATATTTACATAATAATTGTTTAACCCCTCGAGCGCCGATTGTACATACGTCTGTACAACTTGAAGACCTTGAAAAACGCTTAATTTATAACACGACGATGAACACAATCATTTATTCTGTCTTCAGACACAGATTATATGATCATGCTCATATACCAACTTGTCATTTTTCTTGGGAGACAATCGAACCCATTACCGCCGTCATAGCAGTCAGAACCACATATATATATAGGTACATATTTTTATATTTTCATGCAAGAAAAGCCGCTGGCAGAACTAGTCTTAAATAACCATTAATTACTTAAACAATAATTACTTCGTGTCGATCGAAACCTGAAACCAACATAATTGGGAAACTTCTAGGTGTTTGACAAACTTACCCAAGAGAGACAGTCAAATAGAGCTTTACTCTCGACACGTGTCGAATCTCAGAGTAAAATGATTCCGAATATTGGATGCATGTGCTCTTTGTGGATCCGTTACAGAACTGTCTGTTGTGATAGGTGTACCTAATACTCGGTGGTTGAGGTTCACGATTCTTCAGTATATGGTTGTATACATTTAGGACATTAATTTTAGTCTATACGAAACCCAAAACACGTATAGTATTATTATGTAAAGAATCTTTGTGTTAAATTTCATAACTCTATCATGATTAATCACAAAGTTATAAGCTTGTTATGTCAGCAAGAATACATAGTCACCGACCCATCCAGGCGACTGAGGGATAGTTTTGCACTTACACTCAGCTGTTTTCTGGCTCTTAATACCCGCTGCGACTTGCAGTGACCTGTGTTGTACTTAGAGTAGGTTGTGTGCAACTTGTGATCTTTTGAAATTATTTTTAACCGACTTCTAAAAAAAGAGGAGGTTCTCAATTCGGATGTTTGTATTTTTTTTTATGTATGTTCGGGCATAACTTCGTCGCTTGCCAACCGATTTGAAAAATTCTTTTTTTGTTGGAAAGGGTATACTTTCCAAATAGTCCCATAGTCACCAAGTCGGGATCTGATGATGTAATCTTGGCTAAATCGAGGGAACTCCTCAAATATTATAGGCAACTATATAGTCATTTTGATATTTTCATCAAGGAATTAAGCATTTACAGTCAAAAAGTGACATTTGATGAGGTAGAACTGGTTAAGAAGACCAGAAATTGCCAACGGAACTTCATACTCAAACAAATATCACAATGAACATAGTTAAGCGACTATAACAATACAAATAAATGAATAGTTCTGAATAGTTATGTTGGAAATGGTATCATCGAAGTAATCTGATGATAGTGATGGAGCTGGAAGATAGGCACCGAAACTCCGTAATTAATCAATGTATCCTACCCGTGTTTGGGCTTATTAGAAATGTCATGAGATGCATTTTGGCTATAAGGTACTATCGAAGTGATCTGATGATGGAACCGGAAGATGGAAGGTACACACGGGAACTTCATATGAAAATGATGTATTCTAGCAGGGTTTGAGTTAATTGGAATTGACATGAGAAAAAGTACTCTGGCTGTAAGTGTGTTGCAACTAAAAAGTATGAAATACTTTTTATAAAAAAAATATAACCGACTTCACTAGAAAAAAACACTAAAACGATCAAAATAATTTTAATTTCGGAAGTCGGTGTTAAATAAAGAACAAACAATAACGAAAAACACCGACTTCCGAAATTTTTTTAAAATGGTTTTTTTGGGAAACAATATAGCATGGTGTAAAAACTAATGGAATCCATTGGAACCAATCTACAATTGGAATCCATTCAGTTACTGATTCTGAACAAACTATATTCAGGTTTCGCATGTAAGTGCTAAAAGTAATGTTGCATAAAGCCTCAGATATATTAAGGAACAAAATGTTCCCTAACACGATGCTCTACGCTAAATCTACAATTTTGCTCAGAAATGAAAAATCAAGAATCAAAGCATTTATTTTAAATGCACTGTTCCCGCGCGCCTCAAGGAGTTGTCAGCAAAAGCAGGGACCCAGCCGGGTCCAAGCCTAATGGAGCCAGGGTTATCCGAAAGGGCGCTCGAGCCCCGGTATGAAGGCTAGAAGGAACGGGGTGGGTCTTTTAGTCAGTAAGATATTTCCCGCTCCGTCCAAGACCGGGGGATATCATTGGATGATTTTTTCCCACCATAAAAAAAAACCGTTAACACGCACTTTTGAATCGTCAAAATGTCATTCAATCAGAGAATTGATGCCTACATATTCCAAAGCGCCTCCGTGGAGAAGAATGTGCCAGAAACTCCATGGACAAAAGCTCCAGCTGCAACACAGACAAAGCATAGACCAGAGAGAACTAAATCTTTTGAACTAGAGCAGTGTTCAAAGTTAGTGTGTACAGTATTAAATGTTGTGCTAAACTTATGAATGTTTCCAACCACATTAGATTCTTAGAAAGTGCCAAAATTATACTAAAGGAGATGAAAATTCTTAGATCCTATGCCACCCTAATCCAGGATATACTAAGTTCAACTCTTGTACATTCAAATACAGGTATTTGAGCTTGAAAGAGTAACAACACTCACAAATAAACGTTTGCCACAAACCTATCAACGAAAAAAAAAATACATCTTTAAATTAATGAACAATATTTTATTTGGCACACATATCATAAGACAACACGACGTACGGCGTTGCGCCACTGGTACATCGTAGACATCCCACCCATACGCACAAAGCGTTTTGGGAACACATTTATTGTGCGTACAGCTAAGGCGTGGAATTCCCTGCCTGAGTCTATGTTTCCTGATAGTTACAGCTTAGGGATCTTTAAGTCAAGAGTGAATAGGTTGCTTCTAGGCAAACGTACTCCATCGTCGACCCACATCATCGCTTATCATCAGGTAGGATGGTGGTCAAACGCGAACCTATCAATAAAAAAAAAAACATAGAAACACACGGTTGTTTAAAATTTAAAAAAAGAAAATTAACATTCCCCGTCAAATTCATAACAGGCAGAATACAAACCGCAATTCACTAGCATTTCAATCAAAAATTCCTGAGAATCAATCACTAAAATCAGTGAAATAGTATTTGGCGGAGTTGCAGGCATTAGAAGTTTAATTAAATCTGTCTGTTTCGATGCAGGCAGGGTTAGTTAGAGCTACATGAGCCGATAATGAGTGAAATGAGGCGAGCTGTATGCCAATATCAGTGGCGATGTTTGTACGATTTAATATACAGAATTATTTTCAGTATATGCGAAACCTAGTTTGTTCAGAATCAGTAATAAATAAAATAAAATTTCTTTATTTCAGACCCAATATAGTCCATAAATTGTTAGTGTGTTAGTAATAGAAAGTACTTATATAGGTACTATATTGGCATTGTTAGTAACCTATAGCTAACTCCACCCAGTGTCTCTAGATGGGGCAATCTGGCCTATTAGCAATCATTTTCAGGATGCTATTACGACTGTTGCGCAAACGTTGCAGTAAGGAAAACGCTTTCTTACGCATGATGGCGTGAAAGCCATCCGTGTAAGCCGCGGCAAACATTCCCGACGCACTACAACGCCACAGCAACCGCAAAGATATTAAGGTTTGCTGTAAGAAAACCCAATTTTGGGTTAAGCTCGCCTGTGCACATCGGCTTTCTTACTATGAATATTGTGTAAAGTTATATACAATAAAGAATATAAGAGTAATTGAATCGATTCCAATGTTTTTTACACCATGTTATATTTTTCCTCGAAAATATTTAAGAAAGGTCACAAGATGGACACGACAGACAAAGTACAACACAGGTCACGACATCTCATTGTGAGCATTAGGTTCCGATAGCTAGGCTAGCGCACAGCTGAGTGCGGAAGCAATACAGCCCCTCAGTCGCTCGGATGACCATGTATTTGTGCGGACAGCCATAAATAACAACTATAATGTATACATTACTTTGAGATTTAACATGATACAGTTCTGAAATGTTGTATATAGATTCTTTACTTAAACATATTAGACACGTGTTTTGTGTTTTGCATATACTAAAAAGAAGGTTGTGTATAGGTTTTGTTGCAATAGTGGTGTAAAATTGAGAATATAACATATTTCTTATATTTAAAGTCGTTGCCGGTTGCACTAGTGGGCTCAATAAAATTAGAGGAAAAAGTAAAGAAATGAAAAGCTCTCGCTTGCTATAAGAACTGTTAACATTCAAAAGAAAAACAAGATCATAGCTGCCTCGTGTTGTGAAAAACAATAATCTTTTCCTCATGCAAATTAGTACTCGTTAGAAGTTCATTGACTGATTAGGCTTACAATTAATCCTGCTTGACTTGGTGAATTGTAGAGCAAACTTGTAAGTTTTTGGTTTCTCCCAGCTTGTCAGACTTTTAGTGCCTAATACCCACTCCTATGTTCTTTCTTTGCCTTCGTTCCAAGACCCCGGGGCTTTTTTTGCACAACTCATGGCCCCAGTAGGCTTCGACCCTCCTGGGCCTCTACGTACGGTACGCTTTTGCTGATATATCTTTGAGGCGCACGTGAAACACTTAGTGCCATTTACGACTCGGGCTTGGGCTGGAAGGTTACCGGACGGCGAGGTACCTATTGCTAGCCGTCTGCAAGGTCATGCTATCGGTCTACAGCGTGTTACCGAAGAGATTTCCGTCGTTATTTGACCCCATCGACTTCTGATTAACGTCCAGCTAAGTAATAGAGTTTCGTCTAGGCTAGTATCAGGGAAATGTAGTGGTTTTTTAAGCGAGCGCCGTCCATATGCTTTTAAAGCATTGATGCTTTAACACTTTCACTGTGCATGTTACTTTATCATCATCTTTTCACCCAAAAATTAACGTCCACTGCGGATTATAGACTTTCCTCGCGCATCGCCACAATGAACAATCTCTTTAAGTCTCGCATCCATCGCATTCGCAATGACAATGTATGCAATCGACTCTCACATGACACTTGCATGCCATAAAAACCTCCAGCATCAACGTATTTAGGTATAACTGTTTGCTCCAAACACTTTTCGGATCTATTCGTAAAAAAAAAGTGTAAGAAGAAAGTCGAAGCCGTAAAGGCTTTGGTCTGATTAAGATGGCGCCACCCTTGACCTTCGCGTTAAGGCGCAAAGACTTACTGTGACAAATTGATATTCCGAGGCCATGACCTTGAGAGAGCAGGAAAACGTTTTTATTCGTAACTACCGCTGTTTTCCACACCCTTTACGCTCGTAAGTAGAATTCTTTTCTACATTCTATTTTTAAGTCTAAAAGGCAATAAAAAACTGTTTACAAAACTAATACAACCTACTTCAATGTATATACACTAAAAAGTGCAAAATAACTTTAATTTCGGAAGTCGGTGTTTCTAATAGGTTTGTCTTCTGTACACTGTTCTTAAATAATACCTATTAATTCTGTAATATGGAAATATTGTTAGAACAATCTTTTTTTTTTTAAATAGTAACCATGGAGTTTCTTGCCGGTTCTTCTCCATAGGAAACAACCAATTTCCAACCGTGCACTAGTTTCTGATGTTTAAAAGTGCCCATGTAGGCCTATGTGAAATAAAAAAACTTTTGACTTTTGTCTCTTTGTTATATAACACTGACTTCTGAAATTAAAGTTATTTTGCACTTTATACAGTTTTTTTTTTTTGTAAAAAGTTTTTTATTTTACACTTTTTAATTATAATACCACCCCTAAAAAATACGCCTCAGCAAAACTTAAATAACTTATAGCAAGCGTGCATCTCAACCACGTGCCACGGTTAGATTACATTAATTTAATACAAAGTTCCGGTGCCCACCTTCCAGTTTCATTATCAGATCAGTTCGGTACAGTCCCATTATTCTTTCAGTCAGTCATCGACTACACGTATAAATAGCCATTTACTTATTCTTTTTGAAGTCGACACTTGGATAATTTTTTCACAGAATTTCTAAAGTATAACTGCATGCGATCATCATCACCATTTCAACTGTAAGATGTCCACTGTTAGACATGGACCTACTCCGAGTGTCACATTAATGGCCGGTCCTGTGCGTCTGGCATCCATCGGATTCCCGCAACCCTCACCAGGTCATCGGTCCACCTTGTCTCCCACAAGGTGGACCTTTCAACGCTATGTTTTCCGGTACGTGGTCGCTACTCCAGAACCTTTCATGTTTCTGTTGTGAGAGCAATGTTATTAACAAAAAAAAAAAAAAAAAATATATAATTATTGGTGCCACAGTTTTAACTGGTTCAGCGGGTTTAGGGCAAACGGTGCATTCGCATCTTTATGATACCAACAGATTTAATTAGCCTTTAATTTTAAAAGAATTCAATTTCCGCTCAAGGCGGTAACAGATAATAAAGCCCAAGGGTAAACATTTAAGCACATATGAATCGATTAACGTCTAATTTTACGCCTTCTAATGTATTAATTCAGTCTATATGTCAAAACTATTTAACTAGAATCCTAAATTTAAAAGCAAGGTCTCATAGCACCAGTGTAGGAAAAATCTGAAAACAGTAAATTCGTAATTACTTCACAAAAAAAAAAACTTTTCTGCGATTCGGAAAATCCACGGAACTCGATTTGGGAATTAAATTGGTTTCATATGTAAGTTTATACGGAACTCTCAGTGCACGAGTCCGACTCGCACTTGTCCAGTTTTTCTATTTTCACGCTGGTGAAACTGCTGAAATAAAATCAAAAAGCAATAATGTGTACGGAAGCAAATACCTACAGCCAACACCCTTATGAGCACGTAAGTAAGAATTTGTTTATTTATTTAATTCTTTATGCACAAAAGAGTACCAAAGGCGAACTTATTGCCATAAGGCATTTTCTACCAGTCAACTTTTTGGTGATGCAGAGACAAATTGTGGTAGGTACAATAAATATATACCATTACATAATTATTAAAATACATCATAGAAATACAAATACTCTATTTATAATATTTATGAATATAATATTTACTTAAACTACAACGAAGAGAGAAAATAAAAATGGAAAAGAAGAATACACGAATCTAGTGAAACAATTGGTGCGAACAAATAATATTCAAACAAATTAGCGCTGTGTGTGTAAAGAATTGGATAATTTAATACCGCCAAGCCCGTTCCATCAACGACTAAGATGTACGGCGGTTGTCCATCGTCAGTCACATCATCGCTTACCATTAGTTGATACTTCAGATAATGGTTCAACGTAAGTCGGCCAAAGTTAAAAATAGTATTCATAACACACTTGGTTAAACAGATTACCGAAATGTTATAAAGAATATCGTTGATATTGTTAAAACTATAAAATGTCTTTGTCTAAAAATATTTAATAAATCCGCAGGCATTGCATGACTTATTTCTACCATCTCATTTCTACCATAGGACAACCCGACGTATGGCTAGTATCCACCCATACGTTATTGAAACCTCTACGGTCTGGGCTAAGCGTTTTGCTTCATCGTTAAGGCCGTGCACGTCGAAGGATTGGAACATTATGTTGTTGTGGTCTTCCCGTCCGAATATAATTTGAGTGTCTTCAAGGCAAGAGTAACAAGGCGGCCGCCTCCTTTGTTAGCATAGTGCTTCGCAAAAGGAGGAGACCGCCTGCCACTCCTCCCCGCTCCGGACCATGGCCTCGGTACAAGCCATGGTCCGGACGATAGCCTATACCGAGGCCCAGCACGAGAGATCGCTGCCACCGAGCGCCCCCACGAGGACACGGTGGTGCTCTACACAGGTGGGGCACGCCTCTACCGTCTGCTCCACCGTGTCCACCGTATGGTCCACACAGTGATGAGACCCGGGCGTTTCTTCCGCACGAAACCAGTGTAGGAATTTCCCAAACTGACCATGCCCGGTAAGAACCTGCGTCATGCGGAAGCTTAGGACGCAGTGTTGTCTTTTCAGCCACTCCTCAAAGAGGGGATTTAACGCCATAATGCCCAGCACTGGAATGCGACAGTCGCTGTCGCCATTCGACCATGAGATCCCACCATACCGCGATTTGGCGCGGCTACGGAGTTTCGCCCCGGCGTTGCATCTCCACGCACAGAATCACCTGATAGGTATGGATTGCAATTAAGATTTGAGATTTATATATATTTTAAACACACAAACCATAAAAAAGATATAATACATAAGCACCACGAAATAATAACAACAGTCCGTCCATTTATAAAGGAAGCTAAACCCTGAGAATAAGTTTTTCGTTCGACATAATTTATGTAACGACTTAAACGGTCTCCAAACACTCTCTATATCCTAACATCCCTAGATTTATTCTCCGCACGTAAATACTTTTTCCGAGAAACCTAAAAGCCATCTGTTCCGAAAAAAAAAAGAAAAACAGAAAACATTCTCACATTTCTATAATATTCAATTTCTGTCATCGATTGCCCGACAGAAATACAGTCAGAAACCATAAATCTAATAAATGGTTATTGAAATGAAGAGGGTGCCCCTCACAGGTCCTCTTTGACTTATTCTATTCGACATGTAAAATATGTCCCGTTTTCGTGTTTACAATATTATTTTCTGGGTTTTATATCTTAATGGCCTCCAAAAATGTTTGATGTCTTTTTCAATTATTCAAGATTTTTTTTACTTTACGTTGATTGGCTGAAAACTTGAGAAGTTTTTGTAGCTCCAAAGAGTTTAATATTGTTACGACAAGTTCATTTTAGTAGTAAGTTACTTTAGTAATTTAAGAATTTAATCATTAGTCCTACTATCTCGGCTGAGTTAAAACTTTTTCATTTGACATTACTTCTATTAACACTTTTTTTTATATTTTGTAACTCGAAAAGAAAATGGCAGGACAATCTGGATGTCGTCTTTAAGAGTTTGAAAAGAAAAGCAACATATAACATATCCCACCCATTCGTACAAAGCGTTTTGGAAACACATTTATAATGCGTACAGCTAAAGAGTGGAATTCCCTGCCGTAGTCTGTGTTTCCTGATAGCTACAACCTTGGGGTCTTTAAGTCGAGAGTAAATAGGTTACTTCCAGGCAAGCGTGCTCCATCGTCGGCCACATCATCACTTACCATCAGGTGAGATAGTGGTCAAACGCGAGCCTATCAATAATAATATTAAAAAAAAAAAACAATTATGATCATAGCATAGCACATCATAATCAGCCTTTTAATGTTCCCACTGCTGGGTCTCAGGCCTCCTCTCTATGGGAGAGAATGGGCCACGCAGATCCAGTGCGGGTTGGTAAATGTCACTTATTATCTTCTAATTTTTGGTTCTAAGACATGCCAGTTTCCTCACGATTTTCGATTACGTGATCATTAGAAAGAATAGAGGGAGGTCTTTGCTCAGCTATATAGGCTAGCAACAATATAATAAAAAATAATTTTAAACTTACGATTACTAAAAAGTTTTCTAGTCGACCAAAAGTAAGTAGCTATGACGAGTTTTTGGCGGAATTATTTTGAATAAAGTTCAATGACTATTTGTATTATTCGATAATGAATTTGTGCACTTTGATGTAAAATTGCTGTATTTTCGTCTACATAGCCAGCAGTAAGTGGAATCAATGATACAGGCATGATGTATTCCATGAAATGCAGTGTTTTTGATAAAAATGGTTGGTGGTTGGTGGCCTGTTTGTCTAGTGGTTAGTGACCCTGACTGCTATGCCGGAGGTCGTGGGTTCGATTCCCACCCAGGACAAATGTTTATGTGATGAGCATAATCATTTGTTCTGTGTCTGGGTGTAATTTATCTATAATATGTATGTATTTAGAAATATATAAGTATGTTTATCAGTTGTCTAGTACCCATAACACAAGCTCTGCTTAGCTTGGGACTAGACGGCGTTTTGTGATAGTTGTGGAATATTATTATTATTATTATTATTATTAATTTGTATAAAAATATTTTTTTTTTTTGTTTTATAGGTGATTCTGTCCTTCATACTTCACCCTATGCTGAACTGTATGTACTTGATGATACTGTGAATGTTCCCGATTACGCGACAAATAGTTATTTGACACAAGATGGGTGCTGGAGAAGTATATAAAGAAATTCAACACTTTTACTACCAAGTATTGTAAAAATATTAGAATGTGTTACAAATACATGCCAAAGACAAACAAAGCGGCTGTTTTCTGCATCAAAAACTAAATACATTCTATACTTGATACTAGCCAAATGAACAAACCACAAAAAAAAAAACTACTCAAAACTACTAGCTCTACAGTTTTCTTTTGTTTTGAAGTTCCTTATTAACCAGCTAGTAATTTATCGCAAAAAAATAAAAACATAATATCAATCAACACTTTGTAGAGTTAAGAAAAATGGCGGAAAAGGAGGTCAGGGGTGCTATTCTCTTAGAAAGCGCAGCGCTGGCACAGCGACGAGTCGTGAGCGCAATACATTGAATTAACAATCCAATGTAAAGGGGCATTGGGTTGTTAATTCAATGTACTGCGCTGACGACTCGTCGCTGTGCCAGCGCTGCGCTTTCTTAGAGAATAGCACCCCTGGGCTGTGTTCGACGTTTGGAAAAAAACCTTGTAGACATAAAATATTGCAAAAAATCTGATATGTATTCTAAAGAAGTTTGGAGGACGAGCCAATTAACTCGCAGACCACAGTGCTTACTCAGCTATCTCCAAGTATGTATTGTACAAAGTTTATTATATAACTAGGTGCTTACAATGGCTTTGCCTGCTTGATAGTAGAAATTATTAAATTGGAACATTCCTCCGTGTGCTATTAGAATAGAAAATAATAAAGATTTTTGTACACCAATAAGACACAATTTGTACATAGACTTAAATCTATGGGTACTTTTTCGTAGGTGAGAAATCATCCAATGATATCTCCGCGCCTTTGGGTGGAGCGGGAGATAGTGTCAGAATTTATTGACTAAAAGCCTACACCTGTTCCTCGTTGCCTCTCATACCGAGGCCGAATCCTAGTTTCTCTTTTACGGAACAAGAAATTGACCTGCTTTTTTGCAAAAAAGTTTGAGAGTGTTTACCGGACGCAGCGTTGGAAGGCCATCTACAAGTTGAACCGATGATCTGGTGAAAGTTGCGGGAAACCGATGGATGCGAGACGCACAGGAACGTTCGTTGTGGCGACGCTTGGGGGAGGCCTATGTCCAACAGTGGACGTGTATCGGCTTAAATTATGATGATGATTAGAGCGTTTTGAATTTAAACATTCTTTTGGAGTTCCGTACCTCAAAAAAAAAACCCATTTGTACTTTAATGTTTTTATAACAAAATTTTCAGCATCATTTTATCAGGAGATCGCGCTTGTTTCAATGATTCCTAATATTGATTGGCCAGTTGTGTAGCCGCTTGAAACCAACATCAATTTTACATCACAATATCCGTTACAAATGAATTTGCAAATAATGAAAACAGTCTTTGAACTTTATTTGAAAAATGTTGCCAAAAATTCACGAAACTTCTGAGGATTTTTGAATCAGAATTCCGATTTTACTCTCAAGTAAAAGCAACGCAAACAAAGCGTTTTGGGGGCACATTCAGTATGCGTACAGTTAAAGAGTGGAATATCGGAGTCTGTTTCCTGATAGCTGTAACCTAGGGGTCTTTAAGTCAAAAGTGAATAGAATGCATGTAAGCAAGCGTGTTCCATCGTCGGGCACATCATTGCTAACCATCAGGTGAGATAGTGCGGCGGAGACCTCTCGCGCCGGGCCTTGGTTGAGGCCATGCTCCGGAGCAAGGAGGAGTGGCAGGCGGTCGCCAACTTCTGCGAAGCAGTAATGCTCGCAAAGGAGGAGGCCGACCGCATCAGGCAACGGCGTTCTCGACCCCGCCGCCAGAATTCTGATTCCGATTTTCGGCCACCGTAGGCGCGGGCATGCGGACAGTGAGCAATGGGTAGCTCGCTGTCCAGCAGACCGGTAACTGTCCGGGCCAAGCCCAAGTCGTCGACGGCTCGCACTGTTCCCGCGCGCCTCAAGGAGTTGTCAGCAATAGCAGGGACCCAGCCGGGTCGAAGCCTACTGGGGCCAGGGTTATCCGAAAGGGAGCTCGAGCCCCTGTATGAAGGCTAGAAGGAACGGGCTGGGTCTTTTAGTCAGTAAGAGTCTGACACTATCTTCTGCTCCACCCAAGAGCGGGGGTTGTCATTGGAAGATTTTTCCCACAAAAAAAAAATCAGTTGAAATAGTGGTGTGATCCATAAAAAAAGCATTGCCTTGAGAGTGTTGAGTTTGACCTTGACCTTGGTGGTGGTGGGTGGTGTATGTGTATCTTGGGTACGGTGTAGCCTCGTGTAGGATGGATTATTACTCGTAATAGTCGCTGTGGACAGTTACATGAAGATTTATTGGTTCAGTTCACATTTGGTTCACATGTTTTGTTCTGACATGGGATATGCGCAATTTACCGAGTGTCTCAATTTCCAGATATTTGCACCACCACTGTGCGTAAGGTACTGGCACTCGAACACACCACCGACTAAGGTAGGTGTCAGATAAACGTGGCTTAATGGTCATTGACTCCTACATTTGTTGATATTCGTAATTTTAAAAACGGAAATAAAGACAAAAAGCTGTCTTGAATCGACATGTATCGTGATCTTTTTTTGTTTTTCGGGTACCTACGCAGCCTATTTTATTCCATGAATATCTGGCGCCTTTTGTACACATTTTGTCGCGTCAGTATTTTTGACGTGAGCCTCTACAAGAGTAAAACTTCAAGAATTCGTCGCGTTTACGTACATTTTATTACACGAGAGAGAAAGAAGATATAACTCTATCCTGCTCTCACGCTAAATCGCTTTTGGTTATAATTATGATACATTATTCACTGCCATTATGTGTAGATACGGAACTAGTGCATATTTTTAAGCTATTGCATAGCTTCTATCGCGGGCCTTGAGCGTGGAGACCGAATCCAGAAATTCCGTAACGAAAATAACCTAACATCCCCCACTCATTTGTTTTCTTATCGGTCACCACGCTCAAAAAGTGTAACTTCAATTAATATAAAAAAAAAAATACTGCATAAATCAAATAAATAAATAATTATAATTGCATAAGTTGATAAAAAATGCTATGCAACAGCTTTACTGCGGCAGTCCCCGAGTGCCACACGTCTTTTTTTTTTCTAGCAAATATTTACGATTCCTATGGGAACGCTAAATAAACTCTAGAAATAACAAGCTTGTCATTCGCTATTTGTTTGCCTATAGTTTATGATGTCCGGGTGCCAATGGACATTGCGACTAACATGTGTCATCGAGTTAGTTTCGTTTCACCAAGTTTTTGTCGCATCGATGGGGCTCGTCACTACAGCACTCATGTGCGTTGTACTGTCAACAAAAAAGTTACGTTAACGTTAAAAAAACATTCCAAAAAAAAAGAACATAAGTTATAGTTAGTATTAAGTTAAGTTAGAGTCTCGAAGATTTTTCCGAATCGCAGAAAAAGTTTTATTTTGTAATGTAACAACAAAATGGTTTTCAGATTTGATCTTATACCTGAGTAATAAGACCAAGAGTGAATAGCATCGTCGCTTTCCACCACATGAGATAACGATCAAGCGCGAACCTATCAACAATAAAAAAAAAAAATAGAAAAAAATGAAAACAATAATGAAACACAAAACAAAAAAACAATAATGAAATTGAACAACTTTTAAATAACTTTTTGCGACTCTAGTCACAGAAAAAGATGTCTCAGACTTGACTACATCTTTAAATACATCCTTAAAATATATTCGCAGACAAATCACACACAGTTTTGAGAACGCAGCAGTTTTACAAACTGAATTAGATTATTTTACTTTTTTTCTCTACAATCTTTATACTATAAAACAAAGTTCTCTACTGAATCTGTTGCTTGTTTGCAAAAAACTCAAAAACTGCTAAATAAATAATTTATTTAGCATTATTATCGCCAAAATATACAAAGTGATTTATGAGAAATATTTATGTGTATAAATGTACTATTATATTATAATAGATCAAGCTGAAAATTACAAAGACGTCTAACATCTTTGCAAAGCTGAAATGAGTTGCTAGCAAAAATAGGAATATTTAAAAGACAATAATTCAATAAAAATATAATTTTATCACCGCAATCTGTAACTATATATATACAAGTAAGTTGTTTGTTTTCCCGCACTCTCACCGTTATATTTTCCAAACTTACGCCAAAACAAGGTCAAAGAAAGCATCCAAGGTATGCAATATTGATTTTACCCCAGAATCTAAAACTTCTCAATAAACAGTCCCAATAACAAAATGTCTTTACGATTCGGATTTGTACAAACAAAAAAGACAATCTATGGAAAGTTAGAAATTCTTGAATAAACTTATATACTAACGTTGGAGAAAAACTACAATTTGTATTTAGAACAACGAAGATCTGTGTCGCGTATTGAAGTGAAACAAAGACGGAGTGTGCTGTGATAAAATACGAAATATGTACGCGGGTACCAGGATAGCAGAAGTACAGAGGGGCTCGGTAGTACAAATAATAAACTCTGCTACCAAATCGAGTGGCTTGAGTTATGTGAAAAGTTGTCCGACCCCGCACTGGCGAACATTTGGGGACGCGCAGTTATGGACAATGGAAGAGCTATCGTATTGATCCGTTCGTTGTTTGAGATATGAGAAACAAAAGCTGTACGCCGTGTTTTTTTTTATTTGTATTGTTCGATTGTATTTACATTATTTTCTGAAGTACAATTAAAATGTACGCATTATTAAATTTAAAAAGTTCTATAAGTTTTTTTTTATAGGTGTTGACATAACTGTTACTATAACTTGACGTTCATGAAACAAACCGAGTATACAAGAATCCTTGGTAAGATTGTTATAGTTTCTGCTAATCCTCATGAGAAAATAGCATGTGTTGTAAGCTTAGTGTCAAACTCACTCAGTTTTCACGTATGTGCGGTACGGAGAAACGCCAAACTTCAGTGACAGTGGGCACATTGCTCTTAGAAAAGATGGTCGAAAAGGCCAAGGTTCCGAAGTGGCGACCGCATTCTTCCTGAGACGTAGCGTTGAAAGGCTTACCATAAGGTGGACTGAGACCTGGTAAGGGTTCAAGAATACGATGGATGTGAGACGCCCAGAACCGGACGTTTTGGTGACACTTGGGGAAGACCTAATTCCAGCTGTGGACGTGTTTTAGTTGAAATGATGATGATGATTGTATTAAAACTTTTATTAATTTAACAGCTTTGCATAAATAGACTAAAGAAGCTAATAAAAATGTTCCAAAATCAAATGTCAAAGAAGATATAAAGAATGTCAGGTTTTTTTTTATCTACATATGATACATATTACGATACTAGTAACATTAGATATTTATGTGTCCATCGTATAAGAAAGATTTGCTCATTATTGTTATAGAGTATTAGAGGTCATTTCCCATTGTTTATGGTCATTGTCTATGAAGCCACTTCCGTTTCCAATGTACTGTCTATTATTTTTGTTTATGGCAGTCTCGTAACATTGCTTTATATTCGTACATGTGTCGAATTAGTAATTTATTGGGAGGATAGGCAATCGAATTCTTGTATCAATCATGTTCGTACTGGGGATATTATTTGGGTAAATAAAATACTAGCATTTATGTCAGTGATTTCGCCCACATACACGGAGAAGATTATCACAAGGGAGTATTCTAACTACTGTGTATGCTATTCAAGTATATGTTCTACCCGTATGCCAAATTTCATTGCAATCCGTTCAGCCATTTGAGTATAAAGAAGTAACAAAGATAAATACGGGGTCTTTAAGTCACGAGTTACTTCTAGGTTACTTCTAGACAAGCGTGCCCCATCGTCTACCACATCATCGCCTACCGTCAGGTGAGATGGTGGTCAAAGGCTAGCATAACAGATTTAAAAAAAATGCTTTATTAGATGTATTAGTGTGATATGCAACGACGTTTACGTAGTACATAATATATTATACATATTTTATCTTCATTGGTTATGAAGATGCAATAATAATCTAGACATGCTAAGTATTTAAATAAGCTTAAAAGTAAATCAAAATACGGCGACAAAACATTCATAAAATAATTTAAAAACGTGTAAAATATTGAAGCTATTTTATTATTAAATGCAAACATAACGAACAAAATAATTTGTAACGGTAAATTAATTATTTCACTCAACTCCCCGGAAAAATAATCAGACATCGTTTGTTCGTGTTATTATAAAGAAATTGCAATAATTATTCTGACCGCCATTCTCTGTACAGTTCTCATTAATAAAATATAATATCGCTGAAAAATAAATAATAACGAGCAATCCTGACCAGAAACGAAGCTAAATAAATATATAGAAAGTAGATAAAGTGTCACACTGATTGAAAATAGTAAAATGCTTTCTCAAGTCTACATCTTTAAAAGAGGTTTCATTCTTCATTCTGGAAAGATTTACATTATAATATAGTAGCAGCAGTATTAAAACGTGAAAGAAAACATTGTGAGGAAACCGGCATGTCCTAGAATTAAAAATTCGAAGATATGTGACGTCCCCCAACCCGTACTAGGCTCGTATCGTGGATTACAGCCCATCCCCTCTCCCAGAGAGGAGGAGGCTTGACTACCAACATGGAACATTATAAGGCCAACTATGCTATGTTATAGTATCCAGCGGTATATTACGTCAGGCATGCTGACGACGAGCAATAGGTAGCTCAGGTGCCGGTTTTTTGGGAAGAATCAAGCCCAAGATATGTTCTTCAAAGAAATATCAGCAAAATTGCACCATCATATCCCACAACGGCCGACGTCTACCAGGGTAGCGATATTGCTTGAACGAATTAGTGTGGCCTTTTTTCTGGGTCAGGCTTGACCGTGACAGACTTTAACTGACTAAAACTCACTCCTGTTCCTTCGGTGCCTTCGGTCCAAGGCCCCAGGGTGCTCTTGAAACCCAAAGGGTAACTAAAGGAACTCAGCTGGATTTTAGCACAAAATAGATAGGTACAGAAGTCAATCTCATGTATGTACTTCAGTTTTTTAACCTACGTTTGGTGGACGCACACTAATGATCGTTCGAGCCGGAACTGTCCGACGAGCGAATCGAGGCGGTCCGAGATATCGTGTCCGTGAGCAGTGTCTATGTGTGCGTTGCTAGAGTATGTATGTAGATTGTCTTCTGTATCTATCTATTTTGTGATTTAAGTCTGTTTAAGTCTGCTCCATTCAGAGCACGAAAAGTTATTGGATGGTTTTCCATCTCTGATAAAAGGCATATTTCGTGTAATCCATGTAGACTAATCTAGTTTGAGTATAAAAGGTCTATTTCCATATTTATTACCAAAAATTACTTCAAATTTATAATTTTAAACAAAATTAATTGCCCACCACATCCAGCGTACATACATCACCACTCGGTACACTCGCCGCCATAAATAATAAGTGAGAGACCGGAGGCGCCGCGGATACGTAACAAAAAGTAACAAACAGATCTCTTAAATAAAGAAAACACGGGCATATGTTAACATCTGTCGGCTATACTCGACTGTACCCAGTACACTGGTGAACAGTGTAAGGGTTCTAAGTTTAAATATCGCGCGTGCCGACTCGCTGACGTGTAGTTTTGAATTTAGAACTTAGGTACTTTTTTTCTGCGAAAAAATGAATTGGATTTCGGCGTATTCTTTCGATTTTGGCAGTTATGTCAAAGTCTCAAGGTTTTTGTAGTGATTTTTTACTTTAATATAAATCGTCAGTTGATGTTTTTGTTTTCTCTTTGGATTTTAGCAGTTATACACAAGAATACGTCATAGTCTCAAGGTTTTTTCTATAGAGATTTTTTTGTATAATAATACTGATAATGATATGAACTGGGATAAGTAGATATAATCTACACTTCTTCGCTAATAATTAAAGTTTTTTTTTTGGAGGTAATCTCTGAAAGTACTGGACCGATTGCTAATTTTTTTTTACCAATAGAAAGCTGCTTTATTTTTGAGTGACAGGCTATATTTTATGTACGCAAGCTGCGGGCAAAAGCTAGTTTTTAATATGATGAAGGAGTAGGTATTTTATGACATTTTAATAATAGATATCATTTGGTTTAATTTATCTGTATTTTCAAGTTTCTATTTCCATTAACTAAAGTGTATTTGTCAAATTAAATTTGTTTATTTATCTAATGTACAAACATTATTTTCTTTGACATCTGTCACACATTCTCACTTGTGAGGCGTACAAGCGAGGTACGATCGCACTCAAAAGTGTGTATCTCAATTCAAAACATTAAATAATTATGTTTTTACATAAAATTAAAATCTAGATTCAAAAAACTTATCAAAAGCGAGTTGGACTCACAAACGAAGGGTTCTGTACTACAATATTGAAACTGAGCAAAAAAACGTTGATAAAATAACGTTTCTTTTAGAGGAAACTCTTTTAATTTGACCGCCATCTCACCATCAGATCAAATCAAAGCATTTATTTCAAATAGACCATTTACAGGCACTTTTGAATAGTCAAATGTCGGTCAGTCCAAGAAAAGTGAAGCTAAATTGCACGTTCCAAAGAGTAGGTCTCTATGGAGAAGAACGTGCAAGAAACTCCATGGACACTCTTTTAAATCATATATGTGTTACATATAATGCTTGGTTACATATTACTTGTTGCTTCTATCATGTGAGCACAATGTCGATAGTGAAATAAGAAACGAAACGCGAACCTAGCAATAATAAAAATAAAAAACAATTTTATATTTTAATTTTATTATTTGGTGTTGTAGCGGGAATAGAAATACATATTTTGAGAAAGTTACAGTTCTATACCTCTTACGGTTTATTAGGAATAAAACAGCTTTCTATCGGTGACTTCATTATTAAATTACAGTAGATAGCCCGTTAACTTACTGCTTTTGTAAAGATTTATTTTTGTCAATAAATCTTTTACTATAACTTATGGTTTAGGAAGATTTATCTTTTAAATTACACTTATTTTTTTTTAAGGTGATTTGCTCTAAAATCACGCCTATGTTCTTTCTTTGCCCTTTGCGTTCCAAGACCACAGCTTTCCATTTCGGAAGTAATTATCAAACCTTCCCGGTCTCCTCAGAGCATTAAATAAAATAAATATTATAAATGGCTGCCACCTGTCATGTTCTGTACGAACTATAAATAACGCAAACATGTTCGAACATGGACATGTTGCGCGTCGAACATTGGCAGCTTGTTATTACTCATATTTAATTAAACTGTTGAGTTATTTGATATGGTTTTGTTTTAACATGAACCTAGGTATAGGTGGGGAGCAGTTGTGGCCAAATACTAAAGGCCCGGCTTACGAGCTGTACGTCAATGAGTTCAAACCCAGCCAGGTGCATAACTTTGTGTAATTTATTTCATCACCAATGCTCATAAAATGATGGAGGAAAACATCGTAAGGAAACCGGCATGTCCTAGTACCAGGCAGATTATGCTAGGTATAGGTATGTAGGTATAAAACGAGGGCGATCTTTTCAAAAGCAGACCCTTGGCCCCGGTAGGCTTCGACCCTGCTAAGCCCCTACGGTTATCGGTAGTAGTAGTTTCTCTACAAACATACATATAACAAGAAAAATCCAGATTTATTTTCACACTGACTGACTCATTACTGCTCGAACAAATCCTTGTATCAAGAATACAGAAATGCTGTGTTATATGGAGCTTCGTGGAATAAAGCCAAATATATTAGGATTCTCGCAGGATAAAGCCACTCTCAAAGCGAAATTTTAAATAGTTCTATTTGAAAAATCATATTACAACACTTTATCAGCCTGCCGTGTAGGAGTATTAAAAAAGCCACCGCAGTGCTGGAAGGCAAAAGGCAACTGAAGGAACAGGGTTCGGATGTTATGTAGCAAAAATATATCTTTCCCTTTCACTTCACGTAGAGCATCATCATCGTCATATCAGCCGAAAACCGTCCACTGTTGAACATATGCCTCCCCCAATTGTCGCCATAAGGACCAGTTTTGTGCGTATCGCATACGTCGAATTCCCGCGACCCTCACCAGATCATCGGTCCACCTTGTGGCAGGCCTTCCAACGCTGTGTCTTCCGCTACGTAGTCGCCATTCCAGAACTTTTCGTCACCATCGACCATCTGTCCTGCGAGCAATGTTCCCTGCCCACTGCGACTTAAGTTGGGCGATTCTTTGGGCTGTGTCTGTAACCTTCACGTAGAGCGAGAAAAATTATTTGTCAAGATCGTATCACAAAATATATAGGTACAGAAGCCAATCTACATACAAAGTGCGCTCGAGCAACACACACATAGACACCGCTCACGGACACGATATCTCGGAGTGCATCGGCCCACTCGTCGAACAGTTCCGGCTCAAACGCTCTTTAGTGTGCGTCCTCCGAGTGTAGGTATAAAAAATGAAGTGCATACATGAAGATTGTCTTCTGTACCTATCTACTTTGTGATCATATTCTCAAAAAATAAATAAATTTTAAACCTTATTATCTAATTCAGAATCTGTAAACAAAAGGTATCACACAAATAACATCACATAATTACATTCTATCTGAAAAGGACTTCAGCAAAAAACATGAAGCTAGTCCTTTATCCAGGAAATGGCCTCAAACCAGGCCCATTTACTTAACATAAATAGTGGGACGAAACGAATGCCTCTTTTAAACCCCCTAGAGGTATGTAGGGTCTTCCGCACCCTCACAAATAATGTCTAAAACTTGGGTCTTGTGTATGTTTTTAGGACATATATTTTGGACAGCTCATTTGGACTTTAATCGGCTTAGGTTTTGATTAAGAGGGAAGTTTAATAGGGCATAAATTACTATAAACATAATATTATAAGCGTATTTATACTTCGTTTTGACACCTTGATTCAATAACCTAAATAAGTAATTAGTTTTAACTTGTATCTAATTTTTTAATCCCTCGAGCGATAGAAGTTAATGACATGGAAAATTGCCAAAAAAATTTTTTTTATTATTTTTCTAGGAAAACCAATAATATAATAAATATAGAATAATACAATAAAGACACCAAAATTTTCGACCAAAGAAATTTCGTACAAACGTGTACATATAAAACGAAAATCAAGCGTTTTTCAAGGTCTAAACGACGTATGTACTACGATACGATAAAAAGATATACCTTAAGAGTTGAAATGCTTTAGTATTTTATGTTTTTTCATAATTAAAGACAAATGTAGTTTTTTTTAATCATTTATCTCCTTTCTGCCTTAAAGTAGAACTATATTTGGCACAGGTGGGACATGTACGCTGATCTGGTTGCGTCAGTTGCTGGCCGACCGCGGCCATCTCCGCCAGCATCTTCACGTCGCTGCTGACCGTTACCATCCCGGTGTGAATCAACCCTTAGCTAGTCTGAATTGGGTATTACCAACTAAAGCTCCATTAGTTAATTTAATTACTCTACAAAATTCACGCAACGCCCAAATAGGTGTACAAAATCAATCAATTTCAACATCATCCTAAAAAAAAACAATATTGATTAGTTTTCAGTGTTTATAGCCCAACAGAATCTGTATTCCGTTCACTCGAAAACACGTATAACTCAAACTAATTGTATTGTAGCTAATTATAAAATTTTCCGTACAATGAACATTGACAATGTGAAATAAACTCTATTTGAAAGCGGCAGCGTTTATTTTGCTTTGGTTCAAAAACTCGGATTGGTCGTTGTTTATAAAGAACACAAATCAAAAAGCAATAAAATTGCATTTTATATGTTCTATTTAGGATTTGTTTCGTCCAATAAACGGTTGAACATCGTTAAGTGAAGTTTAATACATCTGTACCATTAGACTCTTTGTTTTTAACTATTTTTGGTGATTTGTTAGTGTTCGTTAGTTACGGGTCTCGTAAATACTGAACGTATTTGATCATTGGATTCAGCATTACGAAACCAAACGGCGCCTAGCCTGTTGCAAATCAGCGTCTCAACCAAGGTGATCAAGCTAGTTTCAATCCATGTAGACAGCAGTTGTAATCCACGCCTTTGGTAGGGAGGCGCGTTTTCCCAACCACTGAACCTGTTGGCGCATGGTTTAATGCATGTTACCGCAACACAAACCACACATATATAATCCAAGATCACCTTGGCTGGAACGTTATTCAAACTATCATCATCATCATTATATCAGCCGAAAGACGTCCACTGTTGGACATAAGCTTTCCTAAGTGTCACAACGAACGGTCTTCTGCGTCTCACATCCATCGGATTCCCGCAACCCTTGACAGGTCATCGGTCCACCTTGTAGGAGGCCTGCTGACACTACGTCTTCCGAAACGTGGTCGCCATTCCAGAACTTTTCGGCTCCAACGACCATCTGTTCTGCGAGCAATGTGCCTTGCCCAATGCCACTTAAGTTTAGAGATTCTTCGTGCTATGTCGGTAGGTAACCTTGGTTTTTCTTCATTCAATTCATCATCATCTGTTATGACCTTTTCTTTCCAGAAATATAATAAAACTAGCTGCAGCCAGCGGTTTTGCCCGCGTGGATGTAGTCGTCTTCATACATACTTTGGACTCCCGTTTCATTTCATGTTTTCTACACGTGTTTAAATAACGATTCAATAACATAACAACCTACTCTATATTTCCTTTTCTAGGAATTTTTTGCTCTAAATGTTATACAATTAATTTTGTGACCCATTTCAGACGATGTTAGTTCCTACTATTGACTTAGGGGTTGCACAAACGCGGACACTTTTCTTTCCCGTGTCACCAATGAACATTTGATTTCTATATAACCAATATGAAATCGGTCACTCTCTCTTAAGACATTTTTTTTTAATCCGGTTCCTATGATTTGACACAAACTAGTTGCCGATCAAAAACTTCGTTGCTGATAACTGGAACTATTAATTGAAGACACAAGCATCGTTAAAGGTAGAACTACACTGTGGACATAATAATAAATGTGCCTCTTACAACGATCTGGACGCGTAGGTGTCCACACATTTTATATGTAAACTAGATTTGTAGAGCTATACTAGATCCACGCCACGCGACGCCACGCGACACCACGCGACACCACGCGACATTTTTCTCTGTACAAATGGCGTGGTTCTTGTGTGCGTTGGTCTAATGTAGTTGTAGTTCTAAAATTTCCTGTATAATATGCTGCATAAAGACGATTTGTTATCTGCACAAATTGATGATCAGATCGATATCCGTATTCTGTGTACAACACATACATAAAACTGACGCAAAACAAGCAATGACTTGAACTAGTGACCAGAAGGAGCAACCGATGGCTGTGCCTGATCACCGTTACTGGACACTACTAACTACGGTTACCAGATACCTACCAGTACCTCTACCATGAGTTTAAAGCAATAGTATTTGTCGATACTCGATACCGACTACGTAAATATTTTGTATGGCAAATTTTACAGCGCCTCTAGCGGTCACTTACGGAACCAAAATTTTCCATTCAAAATTACGTAGTCGGTATCGAGTATCGACAAATACTATTACTTTAAACTCATGGTAGCGGTACAGGAGTGGCAACCGGCGAC
The DNA here is from genome assembly GCA_929112965.1 of Mythimna albipuncta. Taxonomy (NCBI): domain Eukaryota; kingdom Metazoa; phylum Arthropoda; class Insecta; order Lepidoptera; family Noctuidae; genus Mythimna; species Mythimna albipuncta. Next base: position 21,081,584 of record OV815969.1, read on the forward strand.
TGTGTGCAATCGCTGCTACAGGATACAGCAACTATGGTTTTCTGTTATAGTGGGACGTGTCGGTAGCAAAAAGTGTGTACCTACGTTTGCGCACCCTCTTAGACATCTTATTAATTGAAATGTGACGTTATAAAGAAATTACAATAAGGCAGGTGTCAGATACAAGCTGCCGATAAATATTTGATTTCTCTATAGATATCAAACGCCCAGTATGACACCAGCCACTCCTTACGCATACGTTAATATGTTTTGTGTCCAGTTGCTTCCATTTAATACAACTCATGACGATCGAAAAGTGTTCAGTGTCGGTAACTGGAACAAAAAGTGTGTACGTTTGCGCAGCGTCTAAGACATCTTATTAGTTTTTTTTTTATATATATAATAGTTGAACTGTGAACTGTGACGTCATAAAGGAATCGCACTAATATTATAAAGGCAAAAGTTTGTATTGTATGTATGGAATATGAAAATCACAATAAACAGTCGGGACCCATTAAAATAATCTAGACTAAAATCATTCCATCTAATGTGGGTCCCGACTGTTGCAGTCAATATGTCCTTTATAACTTTGTTCTGTGTTAATCAATACAATTAACTACGCCACTGGACTGATCTTGTTTTTTTTTTTTCAGCTTTTATTTAAAGTTTGTTTTACGCAGTCGGGCTGGGTAGGGGTCCGATTGCAATATTCTTTCCTCGATAGAAAGCTGCTTTAATCCATCCTGAGTGACATATGCTATATTTTATGTACGCGGGTGAAGCCGTGAGCAAAAGCTAGTTATGGATAAAATCGCATTTGAACACTATCTCACCTGTACTCCTAGCCAAGTTTCTAATCTTCAATAGTTAACGCTTGTAGAAAGCTTCAAATGTGAGGGAATGACGTCGCCTTAATGCTCAGTCACGTGGTCAGAACAAAAGAATTGGCGGCAAGATCAACTCGAAGCGTTCGACGCAAGCGAAACAGTTGTAACTTGGCTAGGGGGGCAGATGATAAGCGATGTGGTTGACGATGGGGTACACTTACCTAGTAGTAATCTATCCACTCTTGACATAAAGACCTCTAAATTATAGCAGATTATGGGACATCTTGCCCACGCAAAAAATGGCCTGTGGGTCAGATGTCAACTTTTTTAAATGTACATGGGTTGATTCGCCTGAACCATTTTATTATAGCTATCATGAAACACACTGTACAAATTAATACACCACATACACTACCGTTCCAAACAATTAACCACAAAACTTGCAAATTGAATAAAAGCAACCCCACAAACATCAGTAAAAGAAATAACACAAATAAAGAAAACAAAAAACAAGACAAAAAACAAAAGTCAGCTACCCTCAGGAAAGAAATAAAAAAGAAAGTCGTAAAGAGGCAGTAATTACCAATAAAGTTACCTGCAGCTGAGCCTCCATTCCATGAAAGCCATACTTTGGAGACAACTTTTGTAATGCTACACTTATACGTCTATATATAGATTGGATTTCGTTGTATTTTTATGATGGACTGACTGCGCTTATGACTGACTAGCGCGACACACAGGATCGTGCATTGTGGCGAAACTTGGGGGAGGCCTATGTCCAACAGTGGACGTCTATAGGCTGAAATGATTGTGATGATGACTGCGCTTTGGAGTCTGAGTTATAGTAGTCAAGTTTCTGATACAAAAATCTAAAGCCGCGTGCAGACATCGCGAGGCGTGTGTCGCGAATGGTTCGTCTCGCACGCCTCGGACTGTGTGGACGAGTGTGCTCACAGTGAGCATTCGCGTCGTACGATCGTTGCAAACACCGCCTCAGTACGAGCCGTGTGCTCTAGGTTAGCCTGACGAACCATTCGCGGCGCACGCCTCGCGATGTTTGTACGCGGCTTAATTAGTGTTGTGGTGGCTTAATTGGCTTAGTAAGTATGCTATATATAATGTAGTATGTGTGGTTTGCTGGAAGAAAACTCAACTTTGAGTTAAGCTCGCCTATGTACATGAACTTTGTTATCCACTTATTTTGTGTTATTATAGTGTACAATAAAGAATTAAAGAAGTATACAATTTCTATAATTCATCATGAGTTTTTAATTCAGTCAACATCAATTACATAATAGTCATAAAAACAGTGTACGACTGTGTTCTCTAATATTTTTAAAGTCAATTTGACATTTAGATTATAACAAAAAATAAATAATTTCTACTTCAGTAAATTTATTCGGGCACTTAAAAGAAACGCACTCAAATTTAAAATTCCAGAAACTGATTCACGAAGACAAATTGGAACTTAAATTTGAGACCAAACGAAAACCGAAATAACATTTTGTACATGTCTCATTGAAATGGAGTTGCTCCCTCTCCCCTAACAGTGACTTTAGTAATGTTTGATGTTCAACATTTGTCAATGTTTATGGTTTATTTTTTCTATAAATACAGGACTCACCCTTGTTGTTATAGGAAAGATGGGGGATTTGGCAAAATACTTGGGTGTGGGAATTTTGGGTGACAAATTTAAAGAAATATTTTACATTTTACTGATGACATAGTCTTTTTCAGTAAGGAAAAAATCGGGCAAGAGCGAGTTAGAGTTGCGGCTGAAGGGTTCCGTATAAATTTACTAATGAAAACAGCGAAAATTTATCTGAATAAAAAAAAAAGTTAAATACGGCCATATCTTTATTTTCATTAACTCAGAAGATTTGTCATAGCTTCAAGGAAGTACAGACTAGAGTATTTGGTTTTAATTTCAACTCGATACCTCCACGTGTTTTTAAGATAAAAGGTCTTGACAGGCAGACAGAAATTATAATGCAAAGTGAACCTGTAAGGGTACCATTTTTTCCTTTTGAGGTAGGTATGTAACCCTAAAACTAACGAAATTCCAACTAGAAAAATATTACAATAACTAAAATGCGGTGCTTAGCTAAGCGATATGTAAATATTAATTCGTTTGTAAAACACAAGGGTTTAAATTATTCACTGAGGTACTAAAACTATTGCGTCAATAAACGTGAAATCCGTAACCAAATTGCGATTTAACGATAAAACTTTTATATCTACAAAATATTCCCAACATCCCTCAGACTGAACAAAATAGTAATCCACACTGGGAAACAAATAATCCGTTCATTATGCTTCGGTTGATCCGTTTGCATCAGTTATTAAAATATAACGCTTTTATCAGTGACGTAGCCAGACCTATAGGGGCCCAATGTTTGAAGCATTTTTGATAGTTTTTTTTTTTTTTTTAAGAAATTTTCAAATACCGTAATTAGAGACGCAATAGAAAGAAAATAAGAGAACGAACGGACTGCTAGATAGAACCGCAGAAGATAGTTAGATTAACTGCATAGGTAACTTTCATACTGACTATAAAACGTGAGGGCTCGCGATAGATGTAAGATGTTTTGTTCTTACTTTGACTGAGACAGGACAAAACTTCATTGATAATGAGCTGATTATTGGGGCAATCTAAACTCGGATAGATGTCGTTGTTAGTGTGATCTTATGAAGAGAACACTAGAACAAGCGGACCAAGCTATTGGAACCTCCTATCATATAGTCATTATTTATTCAATACAAACCTCCTATCGATAAAAGAATTTATGGTCGTGTAACACATGGGCCTTTAAGGCCCTGGGGCCCCGTGTCATTGTTACGGCTGATACTGCAATAGCTACGCCCCTGGCTTTCATTTTCATTTCGTATGTTAATTCTCTATCTAACTGGAACCAAAACAATAACATTGAAATAAGTATTGTTATTTCATTTCCGAAAAGCTATAATAAAGAACGTTTCATTTTGTTTTTGCCAAGCATCAACCTTTTAGTGACATATTAAATTAAAAAATGTATAGTACAAAAAGTGTCCTCCTGCTTGCTTAACTCTTTGAATGCCGTAATTAGAGACACAATAGAAAGACAATTTATTGTTTATGTCGACCTGTGTAACATAAGACATTCAAAAGGTTAATTATATCGCGTACATGAAAATAATAAAAATATCCCCTGGAAATATAGTCCTAAGATAAAAAGTATCCTATGAGCTGTTTGAGGATATAGTATAAAAGGCATTTAGCACACGGTTAGAGTGTGCTAAATATCTTTTATTATAATTTTACTCGTTGTTTTGAGTGTAAAGGGGTAACAAAAACAAATACATATACACACAAACAAACGTTTGCCTTTATAATATTAGTATGATCAATTTATTTGGAATCAGCTCTTTATGTCTTCATTCACATACTTCTATTTGCCGTAAACCTAACCAATAAAATCACTACACTAAAAAAAAAACACAAACTCAAATTAAAATCAACAAAAAACTCCGCTTGCGCCAACTAATAACCGTATTAAGAAATTGGACGTACAAAACTCGAAGTCGAGTTAATTCCTCGTGACATAAATAAAAACGAAACGAGAAGCATTCCTTAGGAGGGGGAAATAACAAACATATCTCTCGAAGTAAGAAAACAAACAACGTATGTTAACATCTGTCGGGAAGCACGGGCTAAGGCGAAAGGCGTACACTTGATGAGTTATAGCTTCTCATTTTAGTGAGTTTTGTGCTTTACTTTAGTGCTGAAGCTGTTTTTGAGAAGTTTGAAAATAGTGGCGATGTTATTGATGAAGGTTTCACTTTGGATGAATAATAAGACTTGAACATCATTAAAAATATTCCTTCTAAAATCTAGGTGAACCTAATATAAATAATAATAACATAGTAAAATAAACCATTTCTTATAAAATAATTATAGCATCTTGTGCCAAAAATTCAAAATATTTGTATTTCACTTTAGTTTATATGGACACATATAAAACGCCAGAAGCTAGTACATGGTTCTAAATTGAAGTTTTCAATAGAGAAGTATCGGTAAGCAACTCCATAATTACTCTTTAAAAAAAAATATTGGTTTTTCAATTAAAATCACGTTCCATGTTATAATATTAACAGGTATGTAAGAACAGTGTAGGCCAGTGATTATTGTATCCAGAAGTATAATAAAAATTAAAGTGATAAAAAAGTGGGTCAAAATAGGAAGTAACTTAAGGAAAGATCCGCAGGGTTTACTAGCGAAGTAGGAGGAACCTGTATTTCAGTATACGTTACCGACCCCCTCGAAATAAATTTGATAAGGTTACTTAAATGCTTGAATTTTAAAACACCATTGAACATATAACCTGATGTTGCTCTAGCATTATAATTAAAAATAGTGGTCTAAGTACTGACCCTAAGATACTAAATTCAACAAAACCTACCTATCATCTAGTCTTTTTTAATCTCATCTTTTATTTCATCACAGTAAGAGATAAAATTGTGTTCGACTTTTTTTCAGAAAGTGGACTTAGACTACACAAAATAAATTTATTTGACGACGGGCACGAAAAGACATTTCTACGCGACTGTATAGAAATTCCCGAAATTCAATACGTCAGTGTTGATTGCAGTTAATTATAAAATCGTCCCCTCTTATTGTCTGTTCTATTTTCGGGGCTCTTACTCATTCTCTTTCAGTTCAATTTCAGCTTTATCGTCTTTAGTTTAGGTTTATTTTCGAAAATCATGATTAGCCATATTAAAGTTCTTTAAAGTACACAAATCTTAAATCAAATCTAAATCAGCTTTGACGCTACGAGTATTGCTTCCGCTAATAAAATGCTCTTCTTTATCCCTGAAGGCAATGGACCATGACAATTTGGCCTTCTATAAAGTTAAACTGTGGTTTGATTAGTTTTGTATCGGTCTGTTACGTAAAAGGGTCGGAACTAGGGAATGCATAGTTAATGGGTTATTTACTTAGTAAATCCCGGCCTTTTGAGAGTTGAATTTCTTACGTAACATGATTTGGGTGGAATTGTACAGATCCTGTTAACATATTTTTTCCAAAATCTGGTTATAGATAATCTAATCAAAAGTGATTAGATAGCTATAATGGCAATATGTAAACGATTGAGAAAAGATGATATTTTTAGATGTACAAAAGAGTATAACGACGATGATAACGGTAAATTAGACAAAGTTAAAATACAAAGAAAAGAGCGTCGATAAACCAAAACATGAAATAAAACATTCAGTAGACGACCAGCATAATAAAACTGACCCTGTTTCAATATTATCTGAGGTCACCCTCGAGGTTTGCCTTCAATTTTCATACTCTCACACAAAGGCTTCTAATTAATGCTATGGAAATCTAAATTCCTGGAGCATTGTTGCAAAAATGTTAGCACTTTAGCTAGCACTGCTTTGTTACATTTCACTCTGTTTGTGTAATCCGTTTGAAGTTTTTAATTGTGCGAAGTGTGAGTGGCTTAGAATGTGTTTGCGTTTTTCTGTGCAAATGAGAGAATTCGTGAAATTAACATGATGTTGAATTTACTTTGTAAAAATAATTGTATTTTGTAAATTTTATTCGTTTTCTTGTTTATTGTAAACTGTTTTAAATAAGGCTGCAAAAAGATAACTAGTCAATTGAAATGTTCAACTAGATCTTAGTCTGATCTGTATCTAAATATGGAATTGGGTATAGTTCTGGAACTAACCGTAGGAGTGTTGGTACGGAGACTAATTACAAGCAAGATAAACCTACTGATATACTTAAATCATAGAAGTTCATTAATCAACCACGACAACATTTAAATGTTCGATTTTCGACCAGAAAAAAAAATACAACAGAATCACAAAACAAAAAAAAAACATCTACAAAAGATCTTCCTTTTTACACAGTTTTTAACCTACACTCTCTATTAAGTGCATACATATCAAAAAAGAGTAGAAAAAGAGAAAATACAATTCATGATTGCACTTATCAATGTACCTACAAATGATAATACAATATAAATAAATATTTATTTATTTATTTATTTAAAGCTTTACGCACAAAAAAACTGTACAAAGGCGGACTTAATGCCTTAGGCATTATCTGCCAGTCGACCTTAGGGTGGTGGTGAATATTGTAGTCAAATCAACCAAAGTTATGTTTCACAAAACACATATTTCATGATTTTTACCCTACAACACAACACTGTTGAAGCTTTGAGGAAAACGACGACAATAATGCTAATGAAGACAATTAAGCAAGAAAAGCTAATTTTGAATAAAGGATTCCAAATTAACATACTATGAAAAAAATCTTTAATAAAAGAAGAAAGCTACACAATACAAAGTTCATTGTGTATTACCAGAGGGGAACAATCGGTGACAAACTGCTTAATGATTGGACACCAGAAAGACAAGCTTGATTTGAATTTTATATCCACCAATTTCGTTTAGTATAATTTATATTTAAGAAATGGTATTAGCACGGATTCTGAATAGAGCAGGACAATCTTGACTGTTAAGAATAATGTCTTAAGACATTATATTTTCTACTAACGTTGAAGCTGCAATCTGTATTCTAGGTTTTACTAGTTTATCAAATTATAATTATCGTTTATCAAGGACACTGAAATCAATTAATTTGAGGTACATAACACATAGCTCAAAATGATTTAAGAATCTTGGGCAAGATTTTCGGTGAAATAACAAAAAAAGCTGCCGTTTCAATTGAATTCCGTCCTTTCATCGCCAATGAATTGACAGTTAATGAACTCAGTATCACAGTAACGTCGGATAATAATCTCTCCTTGAGACTCATACCCGCAGATAAGCTATTAACTGCCAGATTAAACACTTATTAACTTGGACGTGTTACTCCTGAAACGTATCTCTTTCAGATTTATGTACATTTTAATTGCGTCTTCACACAAGATTTCAACGTTACGTTTCAACGGACTACGGCCTGAATGCGAAAATTTCTTCCGTCCCTTTCGCTACGTACCGCACGCGACCTGCAACCCTTACGAAAATTATGTGCCATCCCTCTCCGACAGGCGCTCGGCTGGCACCGGGCGAATCCCTTATGTAAGTCAGTGCTTTCAGAGCTGGCTCCCGAAACGGACGCGCGCGCTCCAACAGAAAAAATTCCACTGACGATGCCGATTTTCAACTTGTTCCCCACACCAAAAAATATCAGTGAATCTTCTTGTGATGCGAAACTTTTATGAACACGAGTGTACACAAGTGTGTCAAGTGGCCGTAAATTTTGTAACGGAAATGTCGAATCAAAATGAAAATTTCTTTCAAACTTACGCGCCGGGATTAAATAAGATTTATATCTGAAAACAAAGCAGATTTTCGAGTTAATTTTAGATGCTCCTCGCTCATTATGCTCAGTAAAGTAATCCAAGCACGCGTTACTAAAGTCACCAGTGCCGTAAAATTTATGCGCCAAACATCAGTTAAGGATAAATTAAAAATAGACGAGCATTAAGTAGGAACTTTAATATACGGAGTGACATTCGTTTTAATTAAGTGTCATAAAACTATTTGTCAGCGTCTTAATTACCTAGTAGAATAAATGTTGACGTATTTAGTAGAAACTAGCAGAGTTGTAAAAGCGAATAAGTTGTGACAAGATGTTTAGCTATTTAGTCATTAGAAGATAGACGTAAATGATACGTTAATAGGAACCATACATTCAAGTGTTAAGTGACGATGAAAAGAAGAAGAGTGTCAAATTAAAATAATATAAAAAATAATATTATAAACAAAATGGCCGGGGATTTGAAGAGAATAAAGAGGCATTCATATGTATTGAATGCGATACTGCTATTCATCTCGATGATTTACGGTGAGTGATTGTATTTTGCTAACGTAGCGTCGACTTAATTAGAATACGCTTGATCTTTTAATTAAAACGTGGATTGATATCGTTACGAGTGAATAACTGCAGTATTGGATACAGTTACATAACATAGTATTATTTTAACGACACTTCATGAGTTATAACAACATTGTCCATAATCCAACGTTATTGGATTCGCAATCAACTTTTTATTTATTGTTATTTTACAAATGTTTTATAGGTTTATATTTTGGTACATGGAGATGTTTTTCAGGCGAGATATGGTATCAATTTATTTTAAATACGTCATTTACATTCATGATAAATTCTTATTGAAGAACAGGATTGGTAAAGTAAAAAAAAAACTTAAAATCATCATTTATCATCGCAAAATATGATAAAAATAAAAATTATATATTATTTATTATACTACAATAATAAAAGTCATTCATCATTTAAACAAAACCGGTACGCAAAGATGCAATCGGACCAAAATCCATTGGAGCAGATTGAAAACTTATGTGCCCCGGCAATATTTCAGCGGGAGCGCGAAAAGACCGGGGCTGGATTAATTGCTTCTGCCAGTAATTACTTGGAGTAATGTAGTACTCTTTCAACATTAATCTCTAAAGGATAAGCTTTGCCGCTCGCTCACTCATTCAAATTATGTTACTGTTGCCCGTGTGAGTAATTATCATAATGGTCCTAGTGTAGTACCCTGTGGTACTCTTACACTTTTATTACCGGCTTTGAAGATCTGACAATTCGAGTGGAGTTTTGAGCATTTAAATGAATGCCAGCGATGTATAAGTTTTCTTATTATAAGTTAAAGTGGTGACCGAGTTTGAAAAGTTCATTAAATTGCTTCAATTGACTGTAGAACTTAGTCGATTGCATCATTTCGTTCTTAATGTGGAAGATTTTAGATCGTAGTTCTAATATATTTACTGTTATATGGGTAAAAAATATGAACTCTAGTCTACGATGTCTTCCATAAAATTTTTGACAACTTGATGTTATAGCAAAACGATCATATTCGAAATTTGTACAAGAATATTGCAGAGGGTGCTATGTATAAACACATTAAATGGTTATTCACAATTTGATGGTTCTTCTTAGAATTCCGGACGTAAATATTTACACACAGCAAAGATGTTCTTCGATCTACCGAATGTTTATATTTCTTATACTTAATCGTTCTTCAAACCTCGCACTAATTAATAAAACTCTTTAATAGCGCCTCCCTCTTCAAACTCTGGGATCGAAAGGACTCTTGAAGACTCTCATCATGACCTTCCAACGTCTTGATATTGTTTGGCCGGTCGTCTACTTATTACAGCGACTCTCGTCGTCAAAATTTACTCATCGCTGTCACTGTAAAAATAAATATGTCTTAATTATACGGTTCTCTATTTAATTTGACATCTTTTATAAATGAATTGACAGTTTGAAACTAAGCAATTATTAATCTTAAATTCTTAAGTTAGACAAGTTTCCATGCTAAAGTAGCTTGACATGTTATCAAATTCTCAATTCAAGAATATTCATCAACTTTGTCAACGTTTTGATCTTTTAGTACCTAAGTAACCCAGTTTACTTTTACTATAATTGCTACACAAATATCAAGTTACACACCAAGGCTACAAATAAAGGTCTTAAATAAACTTTTCTTGGAAAAAGACGACGAGTTTGCTTAGTTACTACTTCCAAAGCCTCGGGCGGTACTATCATGTTCGTTCAATCTACGCACTGTGACAGCCTGCAACGTTATCTCGACAGCGCGCTTACAAATACCATAGCAACCCACTTTACCCTGTCTTATGCCAGGGTAAGATAAACAGGTAACAGCTGCATTTGATCTTTTGTTTGAAAGAAAGATAAACATTTTATTGAAAATATCTATCTTTATATGTATGTAATTCTTCTGTGGGTATGTAATTCTTTAATACGTATGTGAGTCCACCTAACTTCTTCTTAACGGTTTGACTGATTTAAATGATTTTTTGGTTTTGTATTTATTTGAGTGATTCTTAGATGGTTTGAAAATACATTTGAATCCGGTAGGTGGTACAATATTAGGTTTTAAATTATATCTCCTTCCAAAGAAAAAGGCACTTTTTGGGCAAGGAACGTCTACCGGAATCTCAAGCATTTTATAGAAAATGGATTCTGCTGCTAAAGCTGTGTCATACGAAATGAATAAATCCATATTGTCGTCATTATGAAACTTAGTCACTTTTGAGAGAATTTTGAGCTAAATTTAATTATTTTGCTCGCTGGCAATCTGAAAACTTTTCAATTGAACAAGTAATTTTCGGAATCTTGTAACTTTTATTGAAGTGAGGAGCAGGGAACGAATTAAGATGGACTCATTCACTGGGTCATGAATGAATTGGAATTAAATCACTTTTGTGAGTTTGGCGTCGCGGTAAAAGGTTTCTGAGCCCTGAACTTTACTCCAAATTTAAGTTTTCTATTGTGCCCGACTTTTCTTTTGACTTTTTTTCTTATTAGCTAAGCTTTGGCAAAAGTAAAAAAAAAAACCTCTACTTAAAATAACCTAAGAATAATTGTATACGAACATTTTCTTCGAGAAAATGTAATATTATTCGTTAACAAACTTTGAGATGTCTTTGAATATTTTACTGTATTTTTTATTTTGTTGCCTCAGGATTTTTTGTGTTTAGTATGTATGTTTAATTTGAGTTTGTTTTAAAAGTCTGTAGAGAGGAATTATTTGTCTGGGTGTTTTTGCACGAAGAGCGAACAATTCTTTAGAGCACACTACACTATAACGATCATTAAAACAATGTTGTTGTTTTTTTTTAGTTTTGTTCTGAAAGGTGCTCTGATTTTGTGTTGGAGTCTTGTTAACCTAGTTTTAGTAAAAGGAATATCAGTATTATATGTAAGCGAAAATATTGTAGACTTTTTAAAAATTAAATCGCGATACTCGTATTTATTAATATGAAAAAATTAATAAATACGAGTATAAAGTAGAAATATATTAAAAAAAAAAACACTTTATCATATTATATTTCAGTTTCTCTGTGCCAATTTTTTTTGGGATTTAACTTGTCAAATGACTTCTCCCGCGCTATGTGACGCGAGTTTTACGGACTAAAATCTGCCCGTGTATTTTCAGTTGTCTTTTGCGTTCCAAAGCCATGGTGACCATTTCAAAAACCATCCTGCAGTTCACTTTCTCTTTGGCTAATATGTCTAGTACGTAAATGTAAGAAAATCTATCTTCCCCAACAAGACTTTCATCCATCTTTCGTAAGATATATAAGTAGCACAACATTGTATTGCTATCGCTACGTTAAGCTACTAACATATCGAAATAAAGTGCGTAATGGGCTCATAAACAGACCCATTTCGTTGCCAACATGAAAGATGATCTATTTTTCTCGATCCTTACAATTTGCAAGCAAGTAAAAACATTTGACACAAACCACGTTTTGTTTCATTCCTTACTTCAAACATGGGTATTAAAACATCTGATCAAAAGCCAGATAATTCCATTGAAAGTCCTCCTTTCAAGAGACACATTAAAAGTCTCGCAAAATGAACAATTCAACAAGGCCCGATCTTCAATTTGAATACAAGGAATAATGACCTTATTTATCCAAGTAATACAATGTTATCAAGGAGAAAAAAAAACTATGAAAAAGCCAATTTCAAAGCAAGAGCTTATTGAAACTCTCTGTAAAATGGTAATGGAGGGAAACGTCGAAACGGCGCCCGAAGTCGTTGCTTCTGCAACATTGGATTTTAAACTTTAAAATTTGTGTTTAAGGTTGTATTTTGTTCGGTGTTCTTTAATGCAGTGCGTACGGTTAGTGCTTCGATATTAACGGTATTTTTCAAATGGAAGTTTACAAAGTTGAAGTGCCTATCTTTGAAAGTTTGATAACGCATTCGCTGTAGCATCGAGGTTTTAGATGACTTCATGTTGCGACCAAGTGAACAATGGTCTCTCGGGTCTTGGAAACTTTTTATAGTTCGCCATTTTAAAGTGAATCATAAACATGAAGACGTTATTCTCACAGTTTCTTTTCTTCAGATTTTAAACCTGGTGAAGCAGTTGCAGAGCTTTTAACACCAAGAAAGCACTCTAAAATAAGTCCATTCTGAATAAACCATTTTATATTTGTAGAAACATCAACATTTTCAGATTTCTCTGTTGTTTCCAGTTGAATATTTCTAAAGGGAATAGGGTTAAGGGTAATAATTCAAGGGGTAGGATTTTGAATCTGTTGCCTGTCAGTGCTAATCAACACTTTACTCATTGGGTTCTGAGGTATATCGTTATTTGTTAGGACCACAATATCGAATTCAATTTAATTTATTACATTTGTTACAAAAGCTTTTCTAGATTTAATTACAGAGCCAGTAATACAGTTATCGTTTATTTCTATTAGAATTTCCTCTGTTGTGTTAAAGTTTATTTTATCATTTTATTAACTAAAAATTTAAGTATACCTGTCTTCAACTTCTAATAAAACACATTACGTAAAAACCATTATAATATTTTTATAATTAATTATAATTTTATTTAAGAACTTTTACAAAATAATACATTAAACAATTATGAATACTTAGTTGTACCGGAGTTATAAAAAGATTGGTTTCATTACTTTTTTGAACGGGGGTACTCAATTAGTAAACACTTACATTTTATTGTTCCATAAACGATGTTAATTATTTTTTAATTGTGACTATTTTTTATATATGCATGTAAGATTCACATCTAGTAGGTGTCAATCAGATATATTGTTTTAGGGTTAACTTTTTTTGATTGTGTGATTGTACATCAGTTTTGTGAATTACAATTAAAAAAAAAAATATCTATAAAGGGTTTTTTTGGGAAATACTGGCAAGCTAGCAGTTTTGCAAGGGTGTTAGTGTTTTACAAATAACACTGTATAAAAAACTATTTAATTTACACATATTTATAGTGACCTATTAGTGGTGTGTTGGTACTACCTAGAACCTACTTGTGGTGACCTACCTGAGCTAGGTTAATAAAAATCTGTGTGTCTGCCCATCGCCAGACTAAGCGATCAGTTGATTTTTTGTCCCAGTTAAATATTTATGACGTAAAGTTTTGTGAAACAAAAACCCAATTCATAATACTGTACTAACTAAACTAAACCTATCGCTTTTTATCTCAGTTGGTGGCCAATTATCAAACGATTTTTTGTTAATTCTATTTAAATTGAATGGAGTTTCTTGCACGTTCTTCTTCATAGAGATCTACGCTTAGGAATATGCAATTTAGCTTCACTTTTTTTGACCGACCGACCTTTTGACGATTCAAAAGTTCCTGTAATTGGTCTATTTGAAATAAATGTTTCTGATTTCTACCGATTTTCACGACTCAAAAGACGATGACCAAGTGGGCGTGAGTATCTCATTCACAGTCTATAACTCAGAATAGCCAATATAAACACAAGATATTTAATATCCATTAAAATTAACGATGAGTTACATAGCAAGACGTTTTGAAACCGTGTCAGTGCATTAAAGCTTGCAACATTTCCTTTAATACAATAGAACGATTCGGGTCAAAGGTTTTTTTTATTCAACGTCCAAATTATTGTGTAGTTATAATAATTGAATTAGTTAGTGTCATAATATGATTTGTTAGAAGGTCAGATGAAGTTAATTGAGCGGAACTAATGTTTACTGCCATGTCGTTTTGGTGAAGTAATTTATTAAAAGAATAAATTGTAATAATTTGTCTTTATATTTCTTTTTATAAATGCCGCAAAAGAAAAGATTGTTATTCTTTTTTTGATTAAGAAGATAATTGGCTCGTTTGTCAAATGAATTGCATAATTTATGAGATAATAGAATAGTGATAGAAACTGTGTTAGGGGCAGCGTTTCAGTTATTGGCCATTTCAACTTTGATGGCTTTTAATCAGCAATTACATTCCAGAATAGTAGACTCAAAACCGCTTACTGATCAATTTAGTTTTGAAAGCACTAAGGTTATTGCTTATTTTATGTCTTCAAAGTTGAAATGGCTAATATCTATTGCATTGATCCTACCTATTCTAAGTTTAGTTACCTTTTCATGGCATCTACTCTTAATGAGTAAAATGTCATCAGGATTGGCGAAGGCAAAGAGTAAATAAATGATACATGGACCTTTGACGTAAGTGCTGAGATGACGCCGTCAATTTCAAGTGATTTCAAATTGAGATATGGATAAAAAATTATACTTATCACCTTATATAAAATATCTACAGGAAATCCAAGGTTACCAACATAGTCAAACTTAAATGGTATTAAGCAGAGCATATCACTCGCAGAACATAAAGAAAGAACAGCATAGCATTGTCGGCATATTCCCACTGTTGGGATTTAGGCTTCCTCTCTAGGAGAAGGAATGGGCTGTAATCCACCACGCAAGCCCAATGCGGGTTGGTGGATGTAACGTGTCTTCAAATTTTTGGTTCTAGTATGTGTCGGTTTCCTTACGATGTTTTCCTTCACCGTTTTGAGAGCAGTGGTTATGAAACAAATTATATAAAGAAATAATAAAAAGACATAATTTGGAATCCTCCCACAAGTTGGACAAAGTCGACTTAGTGCTGGTTGAGGAAATCTGATAGATGCGACATGCATACGATCTGAAGGCCTATCATATGTCAAACTGTGTCTTGTTTTATGACGATGATATCCTGCTCTATAAATATTTTCACAATCGGACCAGTACTTTCAGAAATTGCCTCCTACAAACAAAAAAATATAAAAACAATCCTTCCCTCGTCAAAGATGTATATTATAATATCACTGCTGCTCTCGAAACGGCGAAGAAAAACATCGTGAAGAAACTAGCAAGTACTAAAATCAAAATTCGAAGCCATAGTAAGAAGACATCCTTCACCCCGCACTAAACCCGAGCGGTAGATTTCGGCACAATTCCTTTCCTATAGACGAAGCCTGAGTTAGAGCAGTGAAAACTTCATCTGATAATGTCTCTTATTAAGTTTATGCATACAATCTGTTCGTATTTGACACGAACACGTATAGTGTTAGAATTTATTGAAGTGCAAACTGAGTTAGTAAAGAGCTTATGTTACACAAAAGTCCAACCAGTTTCAAAAACACTGTTTGTACAATTTGATCTCACTTCATTTTCACATCAAAATTATCGCTAGTTTTCCGCAACATAATAAACTTTAGACAAAGCGATGCAATAACAAAACAAGAGGCCAAGACTGAAACAGCCAATATCTCGTTGAAACGATCAGATAAATACTGGGGCTGCAAAAAGTTATTCAATCTAACACACACGTTTGTAGGGGAATGTGCAAGTTTTGTGGCGAATGCTTCCAAATTGAACAGCATGGTTCGTGAGAGAAAATTTATTTTGTAGACTATCTCTAATTTGTTTCCTAGAAAAGTACTGGTTTCTGTTTGAAATGGAGGATCTAGTGAGATGAAGTTGTGTGGAAAATTAAAATGTTACATCGTCAAAAACAATTTATGAACACTCACACAGTTCATCACACACAATAACAGTTGGACATAAGCCTCCTCCAGGTGTTGCTACTATGAAAGGTCCTGTGTGTCTTGCATCCTTCAGATTCCCGCAACTCCTACTAGGTCATCGGACTATCTTGTGGGAGATCTACCAACACAGCGTCTTCCAGTACGCAGCCACCGCTCCAGAACCTTTTGGCCCCAAAAGCCATCTGTCCTGCAAACACTGTGCCCTGTCCACTGCCACATAAGTATGGCGATTCTCCGGGCTCTGTCGGTAACCTTTGAAATGTAAGGAAACTTCTTTGGCCACTTTACATCGGTGAATTACGAAATGAGTAGAAAAAAGTCTATACCAGTTTATAATAAAAAATATAAATTCACGTATCTGTCATTAAAAACTATAGAACGTCACCACTTATTTTTTCATTTTTTATTATTGATAGGCTTGCGCTTGACAACTATCTTACCTGATGGTAAAGGACGATATGGTCAAGGATGGAGCACACTTGTCAAGAAATAATCTTTTCACTTTTTACTTAGAAATCCCCAAGTTGATGATACCGGCAATTCTTACAAAACATAGTATTTTTGCTAGGTTAAAGCATTGTAACATTGAATTAATTTAAGCAACTCTTCACAGACGTTTAAGATCTGATAACAATTATTTTATTATCTTCTTCTGGTCTAGCCCCCTAGCCAAGTTACAACCGTTTCGCTTGCGGCGAACGCTTCGAGTTAGCGACGCTACAAATTCTTTTGTTCTGACCACGTGACTGAGCGTTGAGATGACGTTATTTCAGTACATTTTAAGCTTTCTACAAGCGCTAACGATTGCAGATTAGCAACTTGGCTAATTTTCCGAAAAAATAAAAAAGTTTTTCCGTCTTCTTTATTTCTTTACCTCACAATAATTTTGTTTTTTTCTCTAGTCTATTTTCTGTTTCCGCATCTACGTAATATTTCATCTATCTTGTCTTTCATTTTCCTAGACTTATGAAAGACATAGCACACAATATCGTCGGAACGTCTGTCAGTTCTAGTCGAGCTCGTTTACAATTAAACAAGAAAGTCTCCTTTTGAAAATGTTGGCAACACTCATAGAAACGTTGTCGACCTAAAAATCTCCCGAGCCTCGTCCGAGCCAATTATTGTTAAAACGTTCTCAAGAAATGTGTGGCTTTAGTCTTTTCCACTTTAATTTAAGGTCAAAATATAACACAATTAGGGAAGAAATGTTATATATTTTTTTCATTAAACTCAACTAAACAACATTTATTTTAGTATACCCGAAAGACGTGTCTAGTAATTTTATGTAAAAAAGCTTTGTACATAATTTAACTGTATCATGAAAAATCACAAACTTATAAGCTAGTTTTGTCAGCAAAAATACTTAGTCACCGGGCCATCCAGGCGACTGAGTGGATTGATCTTGCACCCAGCTGTTTGCTGGTGCTTAATGCCCGCTATGACCTGCAGTGACCTGTGTTGTACTTAGTGTCGGTGTTAACCTACTTGTAACCTTTTAAAATTATTTTTGGGAAAAATATAGTATGGTGTAAAATATTGAAATCCATTCAGTTATTGATTCTGAACAAACTATAATCAGGTTTCGTATGAACTAAAAATCTATAATATATAAATAAAATTGGAGTGTCTGTTTGTAATATTGAAATAAATGATTTTTACTACATGCATATATATACGGTACATACACCAAAATATTTTTTTTTACAATTTTTGTCTGCCTGTTTGTCCGGGCTAATCTCTGAAATGGATGGACCTATTTTTACAGGACTTTTTTTGGTAGGTAGCTGATGTAATAAAAGAGCTACTTCTATTTTAGAAAAAATAAATCCAAAATTCTGTAGTCCACGCGAACGAAGTCGCGGGCGCAGTTAGTAATGTATTCATTTTGTTAGAGTTTTCTTAGCTGATTTAAAACAAAACTAGCTTCTACTTACTATTTTGCGTGAAAGTATGTTTCTCCGTACTTTTGGACCTCCATTTCATCCCTTTAGGGAGCTAATGGGAAAAATTCTTTCTTTGCACATACTTACGACGTAAAATACATATCCACGTGCCTTTCAGCACAATCCGTTTAGTGGTTTGGGCTGTCTGTTGATGGATCAGTCAGACAGCCTTTAAACAGATTAGCTCTTTTCCCGTGGCCTAGTCCACAAGAACTGCTACCACAAATTGAACCTACCACAGTGTTGTTTTTTTTAACCCAAAGGTTGACTGGTAGAGAATGCCTTGTGGCATTAAGTCCGCCTATGTACCACTATTGTAAATGAAGTTTAAATCATCGAGGGACTGGAACAATTTGCCTGCTGCGGTCTTCCCGTCTGATTATAATTTAGGTGTCTTTAAGGCAAGAGTGAATAGGCTCTTAGTAAACTAGTGCGCCTCACCATCAACGATTGCATCACTGCTTACCATTAGGTGGGATCGCAGTCAAGCACTAGTTTACATAAAAAAAAACTGTTGTACTTTTTTGGTATAACAAAAGAGAAAACACATACACGCAGCGATTTTGATACTTTTTATTAGTGAAAGAATGCGTGTTATTGGATCAGGACATATCCTTCCAAGAGTTTTCTTTTTCAAACATAGAATTAAACCATTTTACCTCTTCATGCTATTACGCTTATATTGTAGAGGAAAAAGTTTATGTATGTACAACATTAGGTTTAGTATATGCAAAACCCGATTCACGTGTCTAAAGAAAGAATAGAAAGAATCCATGTACAAAATTTCATACTGTGTAATGAAAATCCGCAAAGTTATGAGCTCGTTAAGTTACCTGCTTGTTCGCACAAATACATGGTCTGTGGGCCATCTTTGCGACTGAGGGGTTGTTTTTCTCTTTGCTGCCGCTTCCAGTTGTGCGCTGATACCTAATGCCCGCTATGACTTGCAGTGACTTGTGTTGTACCTAAGTAAAAAGAGCATAGGTTGGACACCTCCGAAATTAGTATCCTTGTCTTTTTTAAAATATTTTTGGGAAAAAATGTAACATGGTATAAAAAATAATTATTGGAATCGATTCAATTTCTGATTTTGAACAAATTATATTCAGGTTTCGAATATACTAAAAATAATGTTATTTATATACATGCGTGTGTGTTTGTTACTCCTTAACACTTAAATTACTGAATGGATTTGGATGCTCATTAAACATTTTTGAGTTCGGCAATACTATAATAAAATTTTAACCTTAATTTTTCCGAGATTGCTTCTTTTTGGTGATTCTGCAAAATGTTTTCAGTTTTTTTTTACTTGATATAAACTAGAGCTTGACTGCGATCCCACCTGATGGTAAGGTGCACTAGTTTATTAAGAGCCTATTCACTCTTGCGTTACATTACGTAGCCATTGATAAAAAGCTACACTAATATTACGTCACAATTTTCACTATATATAAGAATCAATTTGCGGATAATTAAAACCTTTGTTTAACTTCCCTTTAAGAAATCCCACAAAAACTATCACGTGGCCTTTCTAATAATACCCAAACAAATTAATTTTGTTTCAATTTTAAAATGGTTTCCAAGAATGTTGGCACTTATCGCTAGTACTACGAGTATATTGATATTTGATTGCCAGTAATAGGGGAAGGCGAGGGAATTGCGAAAGCTTAATTGGAATTACAAATAAATCTCATACTAATCATATCTCATATATAATAATCAATCTGTTTTTAATTATTATATGAGATCAATCAACATTTATTAAATTATAATATAAAATAATCTACACTAATATAATAAAGAGGTAAAGTTTGTTTCTTTTTTTGTTTGTAGAAGGTAATCTCTGACAGTACTACTGGTCTGATTGCTTAAATTTTTTCACCGATAGAAATCTGCCTTATTCCTGTGGGATATAGGTTTTATTTTGTGTACGCAGATGAAGCCGCGGGAAATAGCTAGTAACATAGATGGCCGTAATTACCCTGAGCTCTTGGTGTAAATACGGACCAGTGCTGGGTTAATTAGGTACCTACATACTTGATACCGTTTTATTGAAATTAAAAAGTAACTTTATCCAAAATCTAAAAAAAATATTTAAAAATGTAATCAACCTGATAAGAAAAATAAATAAAAGGAATAATGAAAATAAAGGTACATTTTTTATTAATATTTTGAGCGGAAATCGAAACGCACACTCCGAAAATCACTACGGTTTATTAAGGTAGCTTTCTGACAGTCAGAGAGGCACGGATCTCTTGAGAATTAATAAAAGGAGTTTAAAAAAATAATCATTCTTTTGTAGTGTGTTATGAAAATAAATTCCGATCGGTCATCATTGCATCACAATAAGTCACTGATTGAACGGCTCGATTACTTCCTTATTCCAATAATTTTACCGATACGATGACCAAAAATTTCCTCTTTACCCACTTATTGAGGCAATTTCACCCTCTCAAAGAGGACAGAAAAGACGCAATTAACCGACCACTTTTCTCCCATCAAAACAACATTTGAACCAAAGCCACTACTAAATAATTTAACCACGTAAACCACCCCCATTGTGTAAGACGACCATAATTATCCAATCTAGAGAACAAAACATGGCAACAATACGTCCATTTGAACTAATAAACCACAATAATGCCATGTTGTTGACAGACAGGGCTCAGCATTTAAACTGGCAACAATGGGAGAATAGACGACCAACCATTTGTCTTGAATACGTCTTAGTGATGCGACTGAGATGATTCGATGATTCGGGTTTGGGTAAATGCGAGTGAGATTACAGATATAGGTGAGTGAGTTAAAATTGTTTCTAATTCAAAAGTTTGAACAGAAACATTCTAGAGTCTGTCTAATAAGTTAAACGACTTGAGTAATTATTAGGATTTAATGAAATCTGATGTAGTCTACACGAGTTCAATAATCAAGGTTGATTAAAAGATAGAGAGCACTGTTAACTAACAGAAAAACCTTAAAAAAAGTATCGAATAAAAGTATTTTTTTAATTATTAAATATTATACAAAATTCTCAAGTCGGTTGACTTAATAGACAGACTATATTTGTTTGGATATTTGCGTCTAACGCAATGTTTATCTACATCTACATCTACACTAATATAATCAAGAGGTAAAAGTTTGTTTTTTTTGTTTGTAGGAGGTAATCTCTGGAAGTATTAGTCCGATCGTTAAAGTTTTTTCGCCGATAGATAGCTGCTTTATTCTTGAGTGGCATAGGCTATATTTTATGTATGCGAGTGAAACTGCAAGCAAAAGCTAGTTAAAGAGATAAAGTTTGTTTTTTTTTTATTTTTTTGTTTGTAGAAGGTAATCTCTGGAAGTACTGGTCCGTTTGCTAAAATTTTTTCACTGATAAAAAGCTGCTTTATTCCTGAGTGATGTAGGTTATATGTTATGTACGCGGGCGAAGCTGCGGGTAAAAGTTAGTTTACGATATAATCTTTAATTAATATATTATATTTTAACTGCTACTTGCAATGGCGGCAAGCGCGACTTCTGAGCGTGAAGTTTGATTGCGTCGGGTAAAATGAGCTATTAGGTTTTGCTATCAGGAGTTATTCTGAAACAGCCCAGAGTTCAGAAGTCCGACTCGCGTATAACATTTTACACTTTATCTCTACCCAGTCATATCTGATTGCCATTCTGTCTGGTTATGAGAGTAAAAGAACAGAGATAAAAGATCCTGTAAATCTCCGTTGAGACTATGTACCTACCGTGATTGAAATTAGGTCTATAAGATTTGCCTATAACAAAAACAAAAGAAAGACGTGAGATTTCACTTACACTGAAAAACAGAAGCTTGGTCTTCACTCAATCACAGTCATCATCGTAATTTCAGTTGAATGACGTTGGATATAGTACTTCCTCAAGTGTCACCATAACGACTGATCCTGTGTGTCTTGCATTGTTTGAATTTATTTAATTATTTAATCTTCACACAACACAAAGTAGAAAAGCGGACTTAATGCCTTTAGCGTTCTTTACTAGTCAACTTAGCCAGATTGCGGCGACCCTCACCGCTGCGTGTTCCGGTACGTGGTCGCCACTCCGGAAACTTTCATCATCATTGACCACTGTTCTACGAGCGATACCCGTCCATTGCCACTTAACTTTGGCGATTCTTCGAGCTATGAAGGTAACCTTGGTTTTCTGATGTCATTACGCAAGAAAACTGCGAGCGTAGCCCTTTCCATTTCCCTTTGGGTAACTTTAAGCCTTCTAATGAGGCTCATTAGCTCGCTGTCCGGCCGTCCGGTAACTGTCCGGACCAAGCCCAAGTCGTCGACGGTGCGCACTGTTCCCGCGCGCCTTAAGGAGTTGCCAGCAACAGCAGGGGCCCAGCCGGGACGAAGCCTACTGGGGCCAGGGTTATCCGAAAGGGCTCAAGCCCCGGTATGAAGGCGTGAAGGAACGGGATGGGTTTTTTAGTCAGTAAGAGTCTGAAACTATCTCCCGCTCCGCCCAAGAGCAAGGGTTGTCATTGCATGATTTTTTCGCATCGAAAAAAAAGGATCATTGTACGCGGCTACATTTTGGAGCCATATAATTATAACCACTGGCAACACGCACTCGTCATTAACTTTTGTCTTAAGACACTGTGGTACATATTGGACGAGAAGATACCACGTAACCTCAGAAAAACTCAATAGCGTGATAGAAAAGACTAGGAAACAAAATCTAGGTTACCACAGTTTTTGTTACTACTGAAATCCAATATCACCAACCAGTATACTAAAGAAAAGTCAGCATAACACGACACTTTTCACTTCATGAGATGCCATCAAGCTTGTTTATAGGCTACATCGTAAAACACGCAAAGTCCCCAGCAACATAGTACACACATAGTTGAACTCAACACAGATTGCAGGAACAAGAACGGGAAACGTCTCACGAAACCCATTACGAAACTCACTGAATTAAATCTTCAAAAGTTTTAGTTCCCCATCACTATATATTATCAAGGTACGAATCTTAAGAGGGTCCTTTTCAACTCGCCTATTGGCAATATCGAGGATAGCTTATAAGCTTGTTGCTTGAGCTAACGCAATCTATATATTATATTAAATTTATATGTATGTCTATTTTATTTATATATATACATTTGTAAACTTATTTTTCTTAATAATCTATTTTTTTTTGTGCACCTGCCATGTTTTCCCTTCACCACCCTTGGTTGACTGGTTGAGAATGCCTAAGGCCACCTTTGTTATATCTCTTTATCAACGCGATGTTTGATGAAGAAACAATGCAGAAACAGAGAGATAACGCCTGAAAACTATATTGGCATTCGGTTTTTAATAATAATAATATTCCACAACTATCACACAACGCCATCTAGTCTCAAGCTAAGCAGAGCTTGTGTTATGAGTACTAGACAACTGATAAACATACTTATATTATATTTCTAAATACATACATATTATAGATATTATTTCGTGATTTACTCGAATATTTCTCAAAACTTGTTTTTCAAAAAATCTGCCGTTATTCAAAATCTCAATTAAATGTGCAAGGCTTCTATTGATGTACTTTTTATACGAGTACATTATGGAAGACCATAATATGCGTTAAATAGCAAAATGTTAGAGGACTTTTCAAGATTAGTTTTACACAAATTGATGTTGTGATTTCTATAAAAGTCTAGATAATATCCACAAGATGACTGTGTATCCAAAATATCTAACGCAATATGTGTAATGACATCATAATCACGTAAGAGCCCCTTGAAAAGGATGCTCTTAACAGGGAAATTTCATTGCGTCAAATAACGTTGCTAATCTGCCCTCTCTGACATTTTACATATTAAGCCCGAAGACAAGTTCTTTAGAGAAAGTTACCAAGTCGACAAGTGCAAAGTGCTCCTCGTAAAGAACTTTCCGGAACATCCCTAGGTCTTGAGTTCGTAATTCGTACTCGGCGGATAAAAATTGCATGTATTTTAGTTGGGTGTTTGTTGTAATTGTTTTTGCTGTTTGTTGTAAAATATCGTGTAGGCTTCGTTCTGAAATCTTTCTGCGTAGTCCCTGCGTAGACCTCTTCAAAAATATTATTTATTACATAGGCAGATTTGACCACTTAGTATAACCTTTGCCACTTTAAAGCAAATTTCTAGGGACTCAGCAGAACCGTAACCAACTGTAGAAATATGTTGTCTTGGAACGTATTAGGTAAAGAATGAACATAGGTGTGGTTTTAATCAGTAAAAATTTAACATTTATAACAACTTCTCCTGCTTCGTTTTACAGCGGGAGGAGTCATTGCATGATTTCCCACCTTAAAAAGGCAAATAAAAAAACCATTAGAATAAATATAATAAACAAAATCTCACGCCATCTCAATAAAAACCGAACCAAAAAAATCTTATCATTATATTTCATATGACCCAAAAAAAATATTTCCTAGAGAAACATAAAAAAAAAGAACATTTTCTTTAAATAACCTTTTAACGTGGAGCAATTGAGGTATTTTCTATCAAAATTCAATACAATTCATAAGCATTCAATACCGCTGTTAACCTACATAGGCGTACAATATCTCACGAGAACTCCCCGAGACCACAAAATAGATAGAAACAGAAGACAACCTACACACAAAGCGCGTTTGAGCCACGCACACATAGACATCGTTTACGGACACGATATCACGGCGCAATCGCCCGCTCGCGCTCGTACAGATCGGCGCAACGCGCTCGCCCTAGCGCGATCGCCTAGCGTAGGTATAAAAAGTGTAGTACATACATGAGACTGACTTCTGAACCTATCTATTTTGTGCCGAGACTGAGACCCCAATACCTGATGTACCTAATCCCCCGAGTTTACTCGAAAAAATACGAAACAGGCGGTAAGGATTTAGGGATACCAGGGGCCCGGGGCCCCGGGAGCCTTAATTAATAATGTCAATGTCAGCCAAATCCAATTTGCCTTGTTCCTTATCCCTTAAAGATTAGGCCTCTTACATAATAGCGAGTTAGTAACACATTTGTCATATTCTGAAAGGGCTCGGGTAAACATAATGCTGTACTTGCGTTTACAAGGCTTTTGTTTTAGGAAAATATCGTTTACACGTAAGATACAAGACTTAGATCCTTACACTCTCCTTTTTTAATAAGCATTAGGATGGAGTTTATTAGGGTTCCGTTGCCAAATGGCAAAAAACGGAACCCTTATAGATTCGACATGTCTGTCTGTCTGTCTGTCTGTCCGTCCGTATGTCACAGTCACTTTTTTTCCGAAACTATAAGAGCTATCCTGTTGAAACTTTGTAAGTAGATGTATTCTGTAAACCGCATTAAGATTTTCACACAAAAATAGAAAAAAAAAACAATAAATTTTGGGGGTCCCCGTACGTAAAACTGAAACTCAAACATTTTTTTTTCCTCAAACCCATACATGTGGGATATCTAAGGATAGGTCTCTAAAAATGATATTGAGGTTTCTAATCTCATTTTTTTCTAAACTGAATAGTTTGCGCGAGAGACACTTCCAAAGTGGTAAAATGTGTGTACCCCCCCCCCTCTAACTTCTAAAATAAGACAATGATAAAACCTAAAAAAAATATATGATGTACATTACCATACAAACTGCCAACGAAAATTCTGTGGCCCTAATGAAAAAGGATCTAAGTCCAAAAATGCAACTTTACAGGAGACATAAAAAACACTCTGCGTGCTTCAAATTCGTGTTTGACCTCGTGTATCATTCAAACCGCTACCAAATGAAATACATGTGATGTTTTTTATAGGTAAACAATTTATGCTCTTTACTATTATTGGGTTATTTTTTATGTAAAGTTAATAGTTTTTAAGATAGTGACTTATACCAATCACAAAATGAATTCCATATGGGTATAAAATAATTTAGACCCGTTCTCCCATAAGTTAAATATTAATTCATGCACGTGAAAAGGGATACGCATTTGAAATTATTTTTAATAACTAATTAAATAATGGAAAGAAATATTTTTTCTCTTTATTTCAGTGAAAACGGCTACAAGTCTAATAATATCCTTTCTAACTTAAACCATTTTTATGGACTAAGTGTTGTTGTATCGATAAACACCAACCAAATTGAAATGTGGTTGATTTATGTTAATTTAGATTAAAAAACACAAAATAAAGTTTTTATTTTTTCGTTTAAAACAATATAAATGGCCTTGAAACCAACTTGCGTGGTTTTTTTGGTGTCAGTTGAATCCTTTTGCACAAAAAAACTTCCTTATTTTTAGGGCTAGCTTAGATCTCTTTTCACCAAACGATAGAGCATTTTTTTCTGATCATTTTGGTATACTTAACTCATTTTCGACAAAATCGGACTTATACCCTTTTTCACTAGATCTAAAAAAATACACTATTATTAAAACATCGATCAAAGTTACAACGAACTACAAGAACATTTATCATTATATTATGTTATTTGCTGCTACGGAACCCTTCATGGGCGAGTCCGACTCGCACTGCCGGTTTTTTTTTATAGTTTGTTGTATAGAAAATCTTATATAGTTTATTCTAAACCAAATATGAATTTTTTTTGTGCGCTGTGTTTTTGTAGCTTTGCCTGCAGCTTCACCCACGTGAAATATATATTACATGTCCTATTATAAGACACTATCTAAAGGTTCTCGTACACGAGTCGCACGCGACAGCCCCA
Source organism: Mythimna albipuncta (assembly GCA_929112965.1). Taxonomy (NCBI): domain Eukaryota; kingdom Metazoa; phylum Arthropoda; class Insecta; order Lepidoptera; family Noctuidae; genus Mythimna; species Mythimna albipuncta. The sequence goes on from OV815969.1 coordinate 21,108,371, forward strand.
AATGTTGCCACGACAAGCTAAAAGCGGAAAGGTAGCTGAGGCACGCAAAACTTGTAGTAGTTGGCTGCTACAGTTGCCATCACGGATCTTGAGCGCTCGGCGTCAGAGTGGGGATCGCTTTGCACATTCCATACATTGACGAGCTAATCGTCTTCGTTGTTAGATACATGCATCAACGCAGGGAACGAATTAGAAGTGACGTTTATGACGCGATGGCTCGGCGAGCCAATCACTGACACTCCCCGCCCCCGCGTCTCACTTCACACCACTAAAGAGACCGAATATTTGACTTCTGCGCCACCAACAACAAGATGGCAACTGTACTTTTTTTAATCTGTGCGCCGAATCATAATGGGTTTTGACGGAAAATGCGTGTGGTGACGTTTTATGTCAGCGTTTAGTGGCCAATGCAGGCTATAAGAAGCTAGCAGCGACCATTTATAGCGTGTGGCGTCTACCGCGTCAACCGAATACCGCAAGTCCGTAATTTAAAATGTGTTTAAACTACAGGAAATATACCAGTGGTGCTGTATTTCTAGTTGCGGCCGGATATAATGTAATACAGAAGCTTTCTAATGGAAAACAAAGTAACTACGTTTTGTATCGAAAAATTAAGTACTTTTTAAAGACATTGGCTAAACGTATTACCCGTGTGCCAAACCGTAGGCGCGGGCTTGAGGATGGTGAGCAATGGGTAGCTCGCTGTCCGACCGTCCGGTACCTGTCCGGACCGAGCAATCAAGGAGCTGTCAGCAATAGCAGGAGCCCCGCTGGGTCGAAGCCTACTGGGGTCAGGGTTAATTTGAAAGATAGCTCAAGCCCCGGTACGAAGGCAACAAAGGAACGAGTCGGTTAGTCAGTAAGAGTCTGACACTATCTTCCGCTCCGCCCAAGAGCGGGGGTTGCCATTGGATGATTTTTACCACCATAAGAAATCCCGTGTGCCAAAAAAATCCATTTCGTGATCTAAAAATGTCACCCCCGGAAATTCAAATGTTTCTATACCGTTTCTTGGCGACCGGAGATTGCTATCTTACCAAAGGGGCTTCTAATATTAGGGAGCGTGTGTTTTTTAAGTTGTGCAAAAACCCTTTGCGTACTTCACGACTTTTTAGAAGTGAAGAATCAATATTCATGCATTTATTTAACTTTGTAGACACTAAAGTAATAGTTCACAACGTTATTTACACTAAGATACTAATATTTTAAAGAGATAATTTTTTTTTTTTTGTTTGTAGGAGGTAATATCTGAAAGTACTGGTCCGATTGCTAAAATTGTTTCACCAATAGAAAGCTTCATTATTCAGGGCAAAAGCTAGTTTTGTATATATCAGTCTTCCAATAGGACTATCTATCTTTAATCAGAGTAATTATGATTATTATGAGAGGGTATGATAGCAGGTCAGCAATCTTCATACCCCAGCCACCAAGGGAGATGCCCTGTGTGTCTGGAGTCACAAGACGAGCCCCGGCTACCGGAGGCGTAGACTGCAGACGGTGAGCAATGGGTAGCTCATCGTCCGATAAATACAGATCGGGGTTGACTACACCTTAAAACTTAAAAGTCGTCAGAAGTATACACAAGGCGGCGTTAGTTAATAAAAATCTAACAGTTCCTGTCATTGGTTTACCACCCAAAAATCTAAGAAAGAATCTTAAAAGCTTTCTGTAGTTTCTTTCAACTCAGAATGGTTTATGATATGGTATGTATCTACGAAAAAATGGTTGGTACATTTATTTTTAATACACGGATGTAATTCATTTATCAGCCGGAAATCCGTGGTAATGAAGTAGGTGATGACCAACACAACACTTCTGCTAACAATGGAATCATCACCGTGGTATGTTTAACAAAAGGAATTAATTGAAATAAATAAACATTAATTGTAACTTACATCAAGATAAAGTTGTTGTCAGAGGAAATAAGTAACTAAATCTCTCTTTGTACAGTTTTTTTGTGCACAAAGCTTTAAATAAATAAATAATATATCTATGGATTAGTTTCCTGATTTGGATTACTACATTTGCTCGTAATTTAATATTTCTAGCCGCACAAAATTCCCAATCGTACCTACTCGTTTTTATTTTTTTTTATTCCACAATTATCACACAACACCGTCTAGTCTCAAGCTAAGTAGAGCTTGTGTTATGAGTACTAGACAACTGATAAACATGCTAATATATTTCTAAATACATACATTTTATAGATAAATTACATCCAGACACAGAATAAATGATCGTGCTCATCACACAAACATTTATCTTGGGTGGGAATCGAACCCACGACCTCCGGCATAGCAGTCAGGGTCACTAACCACTAGACCAACAGGCCTGTCCAGGCTGTGTCAGAGGAAATAAGTAACTAAATAATATATCTATGGATTAGTATCCTAATATGGAATACCGCATTTGCTCGTAATTTAATACTTCTAGCCGCACAAAATTCTCAATCGTACTCTTCTGTCTTTTTAAATTATAATACTTTCGTGCTAGTTTCAACTTGTCAGTTGAGCGAGTAGTATGCACAAGATGTAAGTTTTTCCTTGTAAAGAAAGTTTTTAAGACACTCGAGAAGAAACATTGATCAATTATCTTGTGTGGGCTTAAGGTACATACATGGTGATGCTGAGTTCAATTTTTGCAAGTAGATTTTTAAAAGATTTTTTTTTAGGTTTAATCAAAATTTCTATGGATAGATATGCAGTATTCCATATTTGGTACCTCGTTTTTTGTTGAGTGTTTTTTTTTTGGTTTTTCTAAATTTTAAAATGTGACATTCTCGTGAATGTCGATATCCGTTATCGTAATACAACTTCACTTTGTTATTGTATATTAAAAAAAAAACCGGCCAAGTGCGAGTCGGACTCGCCCATGAAGGGTTCCGTAGCAGCAAGTAACATAATATAAAAGTTCTTGTAATGTGTTGCAACTTTGATCGATGTTTTAATAATAGTGAATTTTTTTCGGTTTATGACGCATTAAAAAAATAACTACTTACTGGATTTCGTTCAAACCAATTTTCGTTGGTAGTTTTTATAGTAATGTACATTATATATTTTTTTTAGTTTTATCATTCTCTTATCTTAGAAGTTAGAGGGGGGGGGACACACATTTTACCACTTTGGAAGTGTCTCTCGCGCAAACTATTCAGTTTAGAAAAAAATGAGATTAGAAACCTCAATATCATTTTTGAAGACCTATCCATAGATACCCCACACGCATGGGTTTGATGAAAAAAAATTTTTGAGTTTCAGTTCTATGTATGGGGACCCCCAAAATTTATTGCTTTTTTTCTATTTTTGTGTGAAAATCTTAATGCGGTTCACAGAATACGTCTACTTACAAAGTTTCAACAGTATAGCTCTTATAGTTTCGGAAAAAAGTGGCTGTGACATACGGACGGACGGACAGACAGACAGACAGACAGACAGACAGACAGACAGACAGACAGACATGACGAATCTATAAGGGTTCCGTTTTTTGCCATTTGGCTACGGAACCCTAAAAAAGGTCTTATATACTTGTCACTAACAAAACATTTGTAACAAATACAAACAAAAACTCTCAATAAATAATAATCATTTCTAAGCCACAAGAATAATGTTTTATGAAATCGTTATTTGTAACACAAACAAAATTCTCGTTGATTTTGATTAGTACTGAGTAAGAGTGATTCGAAGGATATTTTACTAAATCAAATTTATTTAGGCAATACTAAAGGACTAGATTCGTTAATTAAAAGTTATTTATTTGTTACTAGCTTTTGCCCGCGCGGCTTCGCTCCCGCTCTTCCCTACTTCAGCCTACTATACCCTACTCTACCCTACCCTACTCTACTCTACTCTACCCTACTCTATCCTACTCTACCCTACTCTACTCTACTATACCCAACCACACTTTACTCTACTCTACCCTACTCTACCCTACTCTACCCTACTCTACCCTACTCTACCCTACTCTACCCTACTCTACCCTACTCTACCCTACTCTACCCTACTCTACCCTACTCTACCCTACTCTACCCTACTCTACCCTACTCTACCCTACCCTACTCTACTCTACCCTACCCTAAAAAAAAAAATTAAAAAAAAAAGTATCCTATGTCCGTCTCCTGGCTCTAAGCTATCTCCCTACCAATTTTCACCCAAATCTGTTCTGCCGTTCTTGAGTTATAAGTGGTGTAACTAACACGACTTTCTTTTATATATATAGAAGATTATTTGAGCTAGGATAATTTTCTTTTGGTATCATCATCATTTTAGTTGAAAGACGTCTACTGCTGGGTATAAGCTTTCTTAAAATTCATCATAACGAACGGTCATAATAATATGCCTCTCGTATTCATCACATCCTCACGACTCTAACTCATCAGTCCACCTTTTGGGAAGCGATCCAAGACTGCATCTTCCAGTGCGCGATCGCCACTCTAGAACCTTTCAGCTTCATTGACCCTCTGTTTTTTTTTTGTTTTATCATTATTGATAGGGTCGCGTTTGACCACCATCTCATCTGATGGTAAGCGATGATGTGGTTGACGATGGAGCACGCTAGCCTAGAAGTAACCTATTCACTCTTGATTTCAAGACCCCTAAGTTGTAGCTATCAGGAAACAGACTCCGGCAGGGAATCCCACTCCTTGGCTGTACGCACAATAAATGTGTTCCCAAAACACTTAGTTTGTATGGGTGGGATGACTACCTTGTACCGGTGGCTCAACGCCTTGTTAATTGGTCCGATGATGTGGCTTGGTGGAATTAGATTGTGCAATTTCAGTGCACACTCCCCGCAATGCAAATGATAGAAAACCTTTCTGTGAATATATTCCTGATATGATTACAAAAAACCCTGCTGGGCAGACAAATTTTTATTGCCGAATTTCTCCTGTTTTATTTATCTCCTATTTATAAATCAAGAGGTACTTTGGTAAAAGTTACTATCAGTACAATTTTTATGTTTTCGAAGTGTAATAGAAACTAAGGCCCCGCTGGATGGATGAGGCGATAAATTTTAATTTCTATCAAAATAGTTGAGGTAAATTGGATTGGTTAGTGAATTGTGAGGTACATTGAACAGAAAAAGCAATGCCACTAGTTCTTTCCGTCTATCTCGAGAGACCCTGGGTAGATCAAATAACATAAAAAAATATAGATTAGAGAGTTTTTTAATGTTAATGAAATAGTAAAATATCTTTAAGGTTTCGTACCTCAAAAGTTTCCTTTTCAACAATAGGACCCTTTTATGATCACTTTGTTGTCCGTCCGTCTGTCTATCTGTCAGTCGGTCAAGACCCTTTACCTCGGGAACGCGTTGAGGTATCGAGTTGAAATTAAAATTAAACCTTAGACGCAAAGTACAATTTAATCCATTTTTTCTTGTAAATTCTAATAACGTGGACAAACATGGTCTGCGGACTTTTGAAGCTGTAAAATAAACGAACTTGTAAGTATATGAGAAAAAAGATACTTCGGTTTATGTGGCAAAAAACGTACATTTCGACACTGTCGAGGAACTCAAAATTAGGGTACTTCCCTTTGACCCAGAAGCCTGAAATTAGGCATAAAGCCCCTCTTTGAGGGGTGGTTGGAATGACCTCACGGCGTCCTTACCTTCCGTATGACGCAGGTCCTCACCGGACATGGTTCGTTCGGAAGGTTCCTGCACCGGATTCATGCGGAAGTGAGCCCGGGTGTCGCCACTGTGCGGAATGCCCGGAGGACACGGTGGAGCACACAGTCCAGGTATGCCCTGCTTGGACGGAGCATCGCCGTGCCCTCGTGGGGGTGATCGGCGGCGGAGACCTCTCGCGTCAGGCCTTGGTTGAGGCCATGGTCCGGAGCGAGGAGGACTGGCAGGCGGTCGCCGACTTCTGCGAAGCAGTAATGCTCGCAAAGGAGGAGGCCGAACGCATCAGGCAACGACGTCCTCACCGCCGCCGCCGGGATTCTGACCCCAATTTCCGGCCACCGTAGGCGCGGGCTTGCGGACAGTGAGCAATGGGTAGCTCGCTGTCCGGCCGTCCAACCAAGCCCAAGTCGTCGACGGCGCGTACTGTTCCCGCGCGCCTCAAGGAGTTGTCAGCAACAGCAGGGACCCAGCCGGGTCGAAGCCTACTGGGGCCAGGGTTATCCGAAAGGGAGCTCGAGCCCCGGTATGAAGGCTAGAAGGAACGGGGTCGGTCTTTCAGTCAGTAAGAGTCTGACACTATCTCCCGCTCCAACTAAGAGGTTGAGGTTGTCATTGGATGATTTTTTCCCACCATAAAAAAGGCATAAGCACAAGGTCTTATAGCACAAGTATAGAAACACGTCTGAAAACTATAAAGTTGTTACGTCACAATTTTTTTTTTGCAATTCGGATAAATCATCCGAGTTAACTTTCCGGAATTGAACTATTTACATGGATAAGTATGTACGTAACACGCAGGGCGCGAGTCCGACTAGCACTTGCCCAGTTTTTTTTTAATTTCCAACACCAAGAATTTATCTGGATTGTAGATAAATTCATAAACACGTAAATACAAGACACCCAAACCCAAAACAACTATCCATAAGCCATACAAAAATTTATACATTACGGGAAACAAACCCGCAACTCGCAGCGCAGCAGCCTATACCACTGGCGCCAACCATGTTGTCAAAATCTTAATATTTACTATTCAAGGTGAAGCTACATCTCGTAGTCCATAGAACATTTCCATATGTACAAGTGTTTGATAAATATTTCATGTCTTATTCAAATTTTTTCGGCAACTCGCAATTCCTTGAGACTACCCGTGATACATCAAAATGTTTTATATCGTTGTTTGTCAGATTTTTCGTGCACATTAATAAGGTTATATTTTTATTCCTGGACACTGTTTCCTATTTTCCTTAGCGTGTGGACATACATACATATTAATAAATATTATGTTGGGAACTGGACGGTTGTGCATATAACATTTGTGCCTTGTGTTGCTTGAATAGATTTCAATTTCTCACAAATCTGTTGACCTGGTAGCATCATGATCGTGTTTGTAGAAAGTACTACCACAAAATAAATAGGTACAGAAGACAATCTCATGTATGTACTTCACTTTTTGTACCTACGCTCGGTGGACGCACACTAATGAGCGTTTGAGCCAGAACTGTTCGACGAGCGGGCCCAGGCGTTCCGAAATATAGTGTCCGTGAGCGGTGTCTATGTGTGCGTTGCTAGAGCGCGCTTTGTATGTACATTGGCTTCTGTACCTTTTATGATTTTATGGTACTACAATGAAAACAGAATAATTGGAAACTTAAGTGATCTAGACTTTTTTACCGCTATAAAATTAGGTACCTACGTAATAATACCGACCTACACTTTTTCATTATGATAGCCTAAAACCTGCAAGTGTGAAAAATTATTATCAACCAGCTTTTGCCAGCGGCTTTCCAAGTTCGCTCGCGTACATAAAATATAGTCTTTGTCATTCAGGAATAAAGCAGCTTTCTATAATTATTATTATATCTAGCTCGTACTGTCCCACTGCTGGGCAAAGGCCTCCCTCCACTCCTTCCAATGTTCACGGTTTTGAGCCACCTCTTACCAATTCCAATTTCTATAATAATATAATAAAAAACTTATCAATTCATAATTAAAGCAACAGCCAAAGCAACTACAGGAACAAGATTTTAACGCCGAAAACGCTTGCCCAGGAAAAATATCAATTGCTAGTTAGACCAGTTAGCAAGGAGGGTGACGATATATGAAAATACAGTATAAAAATACAAGTACGCAAAACAGTTTAATCGAAATATATATCTTCCAGCTGGAATTCGAACATTATCCTTACCTTAGTAGGAAACCGATTTTTCACCAAAAGCGACTCCATTGTTCCAGAGCAGCAATCTCATTAGATCGCCATCAATCTTCTATACAAAGTCATTCGCAAGTGTTGGAGCTGTTGTGATTGCATTTTCACGCCATTTTTCTTTGAAGACTGAATAGAAATCCGAATGTTATCGGCATAAGGTGTCTTAATATTATGAAACGGGTGCATTGTTCGCAAAGTATTTTTGAATTTTTGCTTACTTTGAAATTGTACGGTGTTCGTGACTTTAAGACTCTTAGCCACTTAAGCCGGACAGCTTAGCAGTATAATATACTAGCTTTTGCCAGCGGCTTCACCCACATACATAAAATATAGTCTATGCCGCTCAGGAATAAAGCCGCTTTCTATCGGTAAATTTAGCAATCGGACTAATACTTTCAGAGACTACCTCCTAAAAACAAAAAAACAAACTCAAACTAGTGCTTTTTAACCTCTATTAAATATTAATTAGTGTAGAAGTGTGGTTAATATATAGTAGGCATCTTCCTGCCCTTGTCCCGTGTTATTTGGGGTCGGCGTAACACATTTTTTCTTCCATTCTATCCTGTCACCCCTCATGATATCACTTATCCTTTTCTTTATCAATCTTCATACAATACATCCATCTATTTTTCGGCCTCCCTCTCCAATCATCCACATATACACTCATAATTCTTTTAGTAACATGCATGAACTGTAGATAATATAGTAAATTTAATTTTCACATGGATCAAAATGACCGAATTTCATCCAAACTCGTTCAGCTAATTAAGCCTGCGCCAAAGTTTGTATTTAGACCCAGTTTCTGGTGCAGATTTTAACTTATCTTGGGCTGAGTTTTTATGATAAACTACCCTGGTGATCTCCAACCACCAGCACATGGAAGTGGTCCGTTGACTTCACCTTAAATGATCTCCTTGAACCCCTTCTGTAGGGACAATACCTGTTTTTTCTTTGAGGAGAGACTGTATATTGTTCTTCCCAGAAACTGTGGACATGGGAGCAAGGAGCAGTACGTGATCTCGATTTACGTGAAGCCGCTCAATAGAGATGGACAAAGAAACAAGCTTGCTTTTAATTCATATAACTTAAATGTCATTGGTGACAGGCGCGGGCTTGCGGACGGTGAGCAATGGGTAGTTCAACGTCTGACCGTCCGGTAACCGTCCTAACCGAGCCCGGGTCGTCGACGGTGCGTGGTCTTCCACGCCCGCCTCTAGGAGTTGTCAGCAACAGCAGATGCCCAGTTGGGTCGAAGCCTACTGGGGCCAAGGGCCTGCTTCTGAAAGGAAGGCTCGGCCCTGGTATGAAAGGCAAAAAGGAACCGGTTTATTTTAGTCAGTAAAAGTCTGATACTGTCTCCCGCTCCGCCCAATAGCGGGGGATGTCATTTAGATGATTTTTACCCACCAAAAAAAGAAAGTATATCATAAGGTAAACCTCTGATGACCTCCATCGAACAATTCGAAAAACAGGCGTGATATCGAAATTATTATAACCTTTGTTATTATCTTAAAGAAATACATAAACGGAAAATCCTTTGCGTAGGTGTTAGAGAAAGGGCATCTAGACATTCAACTTTGAACAAGGTAACGCCCACGATAACGGTAATAGACAAGATATCTCTAACACCTTTAATGACTCAAATAAAACTAAATCCAAATTGTTGCCTGTAACAAGGTTGGCTGGTTTACGATAACTTCTAAAATTAACCTTTCAATCGTGGTAATTAGAGACAGACAATAGTAAGACTATAGGTGCGCGAACGGGCGCGATCGCTTGGGGTTTAATGAAAGTAGTATTTGGTCTAAGTTTTCCAGCCTGAAGGAATTGACTCAGTCGCTATGGCAAGGGAAAAGCTATTGATAAAATATCAATCGATAAAATATTGTATTCTTATTAATATCAATCTATTTAATATTGTAGACATAACTCGACGAATCGCCAGGCTTAAGAGACAATGGGCAGGGCACATTGCAGGTAGAACAGATAGTTGATGGAGGCGAAAAGTCCTGAAGTGGCAACTACGTATCTGAAGACGCAGCATTCGGCCTCTCAGAAGGTGGACCGATAACCTGCTAAGGATCACGTGCATGCGACGGATGAGAAGCGCACAGGACTGAACGTTATGGCGACACTTGAGGGAGTCCTATGTCCGTCAGTGGACGTTTTGAATTAGTACATAGGATATTTTTTATCCCAGAAGTATATCCCTTCGGGACAATTTTTCTATTTTCACGTAGAAGAAGCCATTGAAAACAGCTAGCAGTTCGTAAAGAATGAAGAAGTAAGTTTGTTTGATATACTTGTTATTAGGGACCTATCTAATGCCTAGGTTTAAAAACTGTGGACTGTAATTCGAAATGAATGTAAATCTAGAATAAAGTACAATATTCAATGTTAAGCATTTGGAGTGCGCGCGCGTTGTCTTATGAGATCCGTAGCAAAGTGATGATTGGTAAAGCAAGCCGCGCCTCTGGTCGCTGCCGTGCTGCCGCCGCACCGCTCGCCGCCTCCGATATCTCACGACGCCAGCCGAAGAATATCGAGTGGTCGAGGGCACCCAAATAACATAGGCTGAAGACTGAACATAATTCACGTTGCCAGGGTATCCCTGGCAACGTGAATTATGTTCAGAGAAAAAGACATAAGCTACCTTTAAACCAGAAAAGTAGAATATAATAGAATAAACTTTATTGTACACCAAAAAGTAAAATAGCTTGTACATAAACTTAAATCTATTTACGAGAAAATAATAATAACGCGAGTAAAGCCGAAGCAAAAGCTATTACTCTTAATAGGATTACAAATATTTCTGATTTAGTCCATAAATTTTCATGCTTGTATTTCTAGTGCTTCCCAAAAGCTTACTTCTAAGAATTCTTAGGCGAGCTGTTGAATAAAACACTGCGTTGTATTAATTATTACGTTACAATTTATATAGTTTGTTTCGGTGTTTCTTCTCAGGGTAGTCAGCTAGAAAACACCAGCCTCATCTAGTTCAAACTGACGTAAACAAAATTGATGTGTAAAAGTGTTTTTCAAAACCTATTTCCATAATAAATATAATTAATCACTATCATTTATTAAGTCCAGATTTTTCCCGCGGCTTCATTAGCGTACATAAAATATATATGTCACTTGAGAATAAAGTAGATTTCTATCGGTGGAATTGCGTGAAATTGATTACATCCGACAATAAAAAAAAAAAACAATAATTAAACAAACTTTACCTCTTTATAATATTAGTGTAGATAGATGATGAAGAAGATGTTATTTCATAATATTGAATTTATAATCTTAATAATATTATACCTATTTTTTAAGTATGCTTAACCTAACTATACACACTAAGGGCTACTTCCTACTAAAATATGGCGTCATAAAACTCCTCCGCATCGCTGTCGACTGGAAGTGTGCCCAAGAGGCTGGCGGCATTGCCACGTTGAATGGCAATGCTTAATCTCTGAACGAGATAAAAACCAGCCCTTGGGTCACGCGAAGTGTCAACTAAACGTCTTGACAGCTCTTTAAACAGTATATGAGCACTCGGACCCCACGGCCAATTAAATATTTTAATTTTAGTTTATTATGTATATATTTTGCCTATTTTTTTATTGGTAATATGCAAATATTTATTTTATTCGGTTTTAGTATTTGTTGTTATAGCTATATACATATATATGTTATGTTATAGATATAGTTATTATATATAGAAACAGAAATACATTATCTGTGAAAATTTTAACTGTTTCGCTATCATGGTTCATGAAATACAACCTGATGACAGACAGACGGACAGTGGAGTATTAATAATAGGGTACCATTTTTACCCTTTGGGTAAGGAATCCTAAAAAATAACTAGAACTTGGGACAGTTCTTATTCCAGTGTTTCTGTGTGATTATTTCCAATCTACGCACGGGCAAGTAGGCAGAGCACATTGCTTGCAAACAGATGGTCGATGGGGATGAAAGGTTTTGAGTGTGTTACTGTTATACTGATTATAATTTAGGTGTCTTTAAGGCAAGAGTGAAAAAGCTCTTAATAAACTAGTGCGCCTCACCATCGACGATTGCATCACTGCTTGCCATCTGCTGGGATCGCGGTCAAGCACTAGTTAATATCAATAAAAAAAGAGTGGCACTACGTACCAGAAGACTCAGCATTGGAAGGCCTCCTACAAGGTGGACCGATGACATGGTCAGTGTCACGGCAATGCGATGGATGCGAGATGCACAAGGCCGGTTGTGACAGCAGGGGGAGGCTTATGTCCCACAGTGGACGTCTTTTTATATGTAACGGCCCTTTTTTTTATGGTGGGAAAAAATCATCCAAAGACAACCCCCGGTCTTGGGCGGAGTGGAAGATAGTGTCAGACTTTTACTGACTAAAAGACCCGCCCCGTTCCTTCTTGCCTTCATACCGTGGCTCGAGCTGTCTTTAGAAACTAACCCTGGCCCCAGTACGCTTCGACCCTGCTGGGTCCCTGCTGTTGCTAACAACTCCTGACTTACGAGTTGTGGTCGCGAGTTCAAACCTAGCCTGGCGCATTTTTTGTGTAATTTATTTCAACACCAGTACTCTCAAAACGAAGGAAAACAACGTGAGGAAACCGGCATGTTCTAGAACCAAAAATTCGAAGACATGTGATATTTACCAATCCGCACTGGACCGCGTGGTGGATTACGGCCCATTCCCCCTCCTAGAGAGGAGGCCTGAGTCTCAGCGGTGGGAACATTAAAAGGTTGATTATGATCATATCACTAGCAAGACCTCGTTTCTATTATAAGAAATATTACACACAGTTCGGTAATGAAATGATTAATCTAGTTTTCGTAGTGATTAATCTACTAACTAATCCGAATTAATCCGAATTTATCCGAAACCTTCCGAGTACGTTGACAATAGGCGTACATTTAGAGAAACGGATTACTAATTGCTCAAATTCAAGTTATTCAATGTATGAAAGGATCTCATTTGAGAACGCTGAATTTCAGTTGGAGAATTTCCGTATTGTCGACATAGTCAAATCATATTTATGTCTTACTAAAGGAATAATTTGCATTATTATTTGACATTGTTTATAGGTTATATGATTAATATCTTGGTTAACATCATTATCACTTTATTTTTTTTAAGTTTGCAAATTTTCTGGGCTCTATTTTTTGTTTTGTATTTATTTACCTTATGTTTTTGTTGACTACTCCTAATAAACATGTTTTTGTCTTTTTTAAATTTTTTCTTTCTAACTTTGTTCCATCTTTTTTTCTTCTTTCTATAAGTCAAGAAACAGATGTCGAGAAAATACGTCACCAATCCACTCCCACTTCAGTCTGGTAGCTACCAGACTGAAGTGGGAGTGGATTGGTCACGTCACAGGTTTCTTTTTTTTTCGATGTAAAAATCATCCAATGACAACCCCTGCTCTTGGGCGGAGCGGGAGATAGTGTCAGACTCTTACTGACTAAAAAACTCGTTCCGTTCCTTCAAGCCTTGGGAACAGCGCGCGCCGTCGACGACTTGGGCTTGGTCCGGACAGTTACCAGGCCGGACAACGAGCTACGCCTACGGTGGCTGGAAATTGAGATCGGAATCCGAGCGGTGGCAAGAGAGCCGATGCCTGATGCAGTCGGCCTCGTCACGTCACAGGTGGGCAAAGATTGTCATTCACTGGATGCCTGATGCCAAACTAAAGTGGAAGTGGGAAGGGCACATTGCTCATAGAACGAATGGTCGATGAGGCCGAAAGGTTCTAGAGTGGCGACCGCGTATCGTAAAATGGAAGGAAGACCTCCCACGAGGTGGACCGATGACCTGGTGAGGTTCGCGGGAGTGCGGTGGATTTGAGACGCACAGGACCGTTTGTTGTGGCGACCTATATCCAACAGTGGTTGTCCTTCGGCAGAAATAATGATGATAACGATGAGATGCCTGAGGGAGGACGACGTCATCGAGGTCAACCACGGCGTGACGATCTGAAAGAAAGTAAGTAAGAAAGAAAGAAATAAAGAAGGAAAAAAGAAAGAAATAAAAACATTTTATTTTTTGGAATGAGCGAAATTTATCTGCCGAAGGTCTGATCATGTTTACGGGGCAAACTTAGCAGGAGATTACCCTAGACAGAAAGGGTTTAAATCAGGCCTTAGTTAGTCAGACTTAGTTTAGGTTAGGCCTTAAGATAAAAGCGCACAATGCGACAAAATAGAGACTAATAAAAAGAAAGTAATGTAAAATATTAACATTTTCACGGGCTCTTTATATTTACATAGCATAAAACAAAGTCGCAATAAGCGTATGTTTATTTATTTGTGGACTCCTCCGAAACCACGCGACTCACACACGAATGTGGTTTTCACTAATTAAAAGAAGAATAAACGATTGGCTAATAGCACCCGTGGCAAGACACGTCGCTAGTTTTGGTTCAGTTTAACCCTAGAATCAGGCTAATACAGCAAAATTAGAAAACGTATGGAAAACTAAATACTTCCCAAGCTTGACAGTGGTTAAATGTAAATAATAATTATAATAATAAAGGCAACGCCGAAACAAAAAAAACCGGTGGACGGTTTTTTTTTTATTTTCGATGGGAGAAATCGTCTTATGACAACCCCCGCTCTTGGGCGGAGCGGGACATAGTGTCAGACTCTTACTGACTAAAAAACCCATCCCGTTCCTTCAAGCCTTCATACCGGGGCTCCAATTTCCAAAGCGATCGGAGAAGCTCCCTGACGCACTTGGTCTGAATGGAAAGTTTTGTTAAAACCGTCACTAGCTTTACCCGTTGAGGATTTCTCTTTACGCAAAACCTACCATAAAAACAGTAACTTAAACATGTCAAATACAAAATCCATTCATCATCAACCACGAAGAAAAACTTTATGAGCCAACCCTAACGTTCACAATGGGCGGTGACCCTAGTGCCCTAAAACGCGGAGCGCCGGTAAACATGTCATGTTTAGAATTATTTATAATATGGTCGAGAGCCAAGCCCCGGCTACAATGGCGGGGGCTCAAAACTGTGACGCGATAGATTATAAGGGAACATTACTCTTGCGATTATATTGTTTTGAATATTCAAGTGACGTTTTTGTTCATTTAGAAACTGGCAAAAATAAAATAAAAGAAAAAAATTTTACATATACAGAATGGTATACCTACACATAAATTTCATCATTCAGCCGATAGACGTCCACTTTTGGACATAGGCCTCCCCCAAGTGTCGCCACAACGAACGATCATCCGCGTCCGTTTTCCGGTACGCGGTCGCACATCAATTTATTATTTCTTATTACATACATACAGTGTATAGTGCTGTGTCCTCAAACTGATTATCTATTGCGCAATGCAAAAATATCGATTAAAAATGTTTCACCAATTACTTAATCATTAACAATTACAAAAACGATTCTCCTGAAAAAATGCACTTTTTGCCTTACGACCTTGCATACACAGTACACAGTAGGCACATCAAATTTGAAGGTTATAACGAAAAAAAAGCAAAATACTAGTTATAAAAAAACAACAAAATAATAAATGATGTATCATATATCTCGACAAACCTTTTAAACTACAAGCTACTATTAGTTATATCTCCACACAAAATCTTTAAAGTTT
Organism: Mythimna albipuncta; assembly: GCA_929112965.1. NCBI lineage: Eukaryota > Metazoa > Arthropoda > Insecta > Lepidoptera > Noctuidae > Mythimna > Mythimna albipuncta. The sequence continues at coordinate 21,123,814 of OV815969.1, forward strand.
TTAGCATTTTAAAGACCAATTTTTTGGTTAGGTTATATTAGGTTATACTTCTTCTTCGAGTCTATGTTCATTTCCATATTTTATTGTAATTTATTTGGACCCAGTAGGAAGATACGTTACTTTAAGCATCTGTGGGATTTATTAAGTTCTCCAAAGTAAAGGCGTATAAGCACTTTGGGTACTCTAGCGTGTGGCTCATATACTGAATAGGGGCTGTACTCACATCGGTGATCCAAAATAGAAACCGCTATTTTCACAGCTTGTATATGCACCAGTCAATCTGATGTAGTACTTACTTTATAGACCACTTAAATTCACTTCCAGGTGGCAGATTTTCTTAAAGTTTTCTATTTCGAGTTCTTTTTTTCTCAATTTTTTTTCTTGATGCAAATTTGCTTTGTTAAAATAAAGAAATAACCACCCGCATCATAACTTTCGTTTCGTTTCGTTTTTGTATAAGCTGTATTACTTTTTGGTGTACAATAAAGTCTATTCTATTCTATTCTATTCTATTCTTTACAAAAAAAAAAAACACAGCAGGAAACATACTATACAAAAATGGAAAAAGAAATGAAAAATGTTCCCTAAGGGGTAACAATCTCTTGGTTTCCAAGCCATAAGCAAAACAAGGGAGCGAAAAAAAAAATATATTAATAAATCTCAGTAAAAAATCACAGCACAATTAGCAAGGAATGAAAATTGTCTCATCACAACCGCATACTTCGGACTAATTGCAGACGTCTCTAATGAAACTGCATGGTTTGTTTCCGCCCGACTTCCCCTTCTATTATCTCGTACCTCTCTTTCACACATGTGTGTATTCGTATTTCTATCTCGTTCACTCCGTCTGCTGTTTTAAACGGTTTCATTGAATTTCAATATGTTTAAAGCTCCGTCGAAGGCGTTCTTTTAAGACTTTAAGCGGTTTTGTCTTTGTTGCTCGCACAGAGGTCTTAGTTTGCTTTGACGTCGAAAGATAGTTGTTCCTAATTGTTGGTCTTTTAAAAGTATCTACTTATTTTCTGATATGAAAACTACCCACCAAAATCCACCAATTTTATTACCAAATTATTATTACTTTCATTGTCCAATTTCATAACTTGCTTAAACTTTAAAAAAGCAGGGTACGTGTATTTAAATGAAACAAAAATATCTGAAACTTATCACTGTATTTTTAATAATTGAAGCCTTAAATACCACAGTAAATAAGCTCATACTATCTGAACTCAGAAAACCAACACCCCATTGCGCCAGTTGAGGATAATCCCCATAAGTGTGTGTTTATGTATGAACGGTCACACTTTTACGTTATGAAGCGGGCGGCAATAATCCATAAGAACTCGCATAACCTTGGCCTATCTTTACAAAACATCGCTGTTTCCCATTTTCCCCAGTCCACCCTCTTATGTTAGAAAATAAGTTGACACGTTGTTGGGCTTTACGAAGTTTACCATTAGCTTTATGTAGGTATAGATCTTTTAAATTTTGTTGAAAATGTTTGTTGTTTCCTTTACTTCTAAAGAAATCAATATGTGAATCAAAGAGATTTAAAGAGATACAATAGAGCGACTATCAGGAGAAATGTCTTAGGAAAACTGTCATCCTATCTCTCAGTGATGATATCTAGCTTTGAATAGCAATCACGCGAATTAAATTTGTCAAAATTTTGCATAAATTGAACTATTGCTCGGTAGGTGGCCAGGGGTTTTACTATGAAATGTTAAAATGTCAGTAGTACGAACGAAAAAGGATCTAACAGTTCGGTTTAGGTCGTAAAATAGATCACGTTTAGAGCTCGTGGTAGAAGCTTCAGTGTGTGCCAGTGGCGTATTGATCTTTTAAATTTTGTTGAAAATGTTTGTTGTTTCCTTTACTTCTTCAGACTAAAGAAATCATTATGTTAGTATAGAATTTGCCTGCTGTGGTCTTCCTATTCATTTATAATTTAGGTGTCTTCACGGCTAGTGTGGCTCTTAATAAACTAGAGGCTCTTAATAAATTAGTGCGCCTTACTATCAACGATGTTGTTGGGCTTTACGAAGTTTACCATTAGCTTTACGTAGGTATTGATCTTTTAAATGTTGTTGAAAATGTGAATATAGAATTTGCCTGCTGTGGTCTTCCCGTCCATTCATAATTCAGGTGTCTTCACGGCTAGTGTGGCTCTTAATAAACTAGAGGCTCTTAATAGTGCGTCTCACCATCAACGCAGTCAAGCGCTAGTATATTTTTGGTGTACAAAAGAATACATGTATCTATTGGTCTATTTATCTAGTTTTATATTAAAAAAAAGAGATACCGATCACTTTGCTTGTTCATTCGTTCTCAAGCTTCCGTACCATTGACTTCAACGACAAATATAAATCAACGATCTATACTTATTTGTTATAAATTTATTTATTGATGTAAATTGATCATTAAAATAATAATTCATTAAAAAAAATGGCTTATTATGATAATTTAGTTTTCAATGTACAAATCCTAACCCAAATAACGTACAATTTAGATCCCATTTGATTAAAAATGGACGCTAATATTCGTGTTTGCAAAGATCTTTTCAGCAAGAAAAATAAAACCCTTGAAGCGCAGAAAGAGATGTTATCCTTGCCTCATTAGGAAAAAAACTACAAAGAAAATAACTGAGAGAATGCACGTATCCTATAAATTATGTATATTTGTTCGTAACTTCAGAGGAGAAAATATTTATGTAATTATGGAGGAGGATGTAAAAAGGAATTTTATTTTATGTAGTTATATGTTTTTTGCATGAAAGTATTTGACAAAAGCAGAATAGAAAATACACATGCAATTTTTTATTAGCTAAATTAAATAATGTTAAGCTCAAGTAAAGAACGATTAGAGATTTTTTTTTTAAATTGTATTAATATTATTTATAAAAATATAACATAAATAATACCTAATTATATTAATAAGAAAGAGAAGTTCGACATGGACATTGACGTCAAAGTCTATCACGCCCGTAAGGTCATCTTACAAAACAGCATCTTGGCGAGAGAATCAATTATTTTTTTACTTTTCTACCAATTTTTATATTGTTTTCACAATTTTGGGAAAGAAAATTGCCAATCTTTATATGGAAGTTGGACCAAATGCTGCCCAGAATGGACACAGTGCATTTTGTTCCTCAGGCCAACACACACAGTGTTTTGATCTGAATTATATATTTTCGGAAAGTAGCTTAATAATTGTTTTCAGGTAATTGATTACTAAATACAATATATAGGCAGTAATCAATTACAGTGAAAAATTGATAAACCAATAATAATAATCTCTACTTTTTTATTTTACATGCATACTCCTTATTTTACCTATAACCGCGATCAGCACAAACTGCGTTCAAAAGCTGTCACTGTCAATATTCTTTAGTTATGATAGATTCGTCAGTTTTTTAATTCAGTTTAAAACGAGATGTGCTCTGTTTCATTCGTACAATCAGGATACGTTCACCCGTCGGTGTAAAGGTCAGTTTTCAGTAGATACCATGTTTTCTCATTTTACTACGAATTTGCAAAAACTTTACAAAACAGTTCGCATAGCTTTGAAAGTTAGTTTGCGCGTTATGTCATGTCAAACTCTCGGAATATTACTGAAATATTTTGCGTAAGTTTTGTTTACAACAGGTTTTTAGTTAAAATGAAAACAGATTTAAATGAGAAGTAGTAGACGATTACATTTTACATATACACCGCTAAATTTTGATCGTTTTAATCCCGTGGAGGATCGATCCGGTACATGAAACACTATAGATTTGTAACGATAAAATTTAAAAATAAAATATTTTTTTTAAACTCGTATTAATTTACGCATGTACGAAATTAATTTCTTTAAGAAAACGTCAGTTGAGCGAGTTCAGTGACCTGTAGGCAGTTAGTACGCAACGCCGACTACTACGTTACAAATCAATAGTGTTTCATGTACCGGATCGATCCTTCACGGGACTAAAACGATCAAAATTTAGCGGTGTATAAAAAGAGAAACTGACTTACTGACATTTATCAACGCACAGCCAAAACTACATGGCCTAGGAGCGTGAAATTTTGAACAAGAGTTTCTTTTATGATATAAGCGACAATTTAAGAGAGGATTTTCCAAAATTCACCAACTAAGGGGATGAAACGAGGGGCCAAAGTTTGTATAGAGAAACCTATTTTTACACGGGCGAAGCCGCTGGCAGAAGTTGGTAATCAATAGTACAGTAACTGTTAGACTTGATGCTGAAGCAAATAATAAGAAAAGAAAAATTTATTTATTTCTTTTATTTTTTAATATACCCTTTATAATCACGCTGACTTTTTTCTTAATCCTGTATCGTGTGTGCGTTTACAAACATGTAAACTTACATGCACAAGACACCCAGATCCAGAACACCTCCTACTCCTACTATCTGTCCTCCTACTCGTAGAGTCGTATTCTTCTTTACTGAGGGTCGTGAAGTTCCCGCTGGATTAGCTTCTTACATATCTGTACGTTATAGAAATTAGTGTTTCGTAGCGCAAACTTGTCAAACTTAAAGCATCAGATACACTAGGGGATGAAAGGTTCCCCAACCTGATGCAAATGCTGTCAAATTGTCCAATAACATGTCCCGCATCATGTGAATAATTTGTAAAATATAGATGGGCAAGTTGCAGGACACTGAGAAAAGTTACAGCGTTACGCAGAATGAGCGTGACTCGACATATTCTGGGACATTTTGTCCCCTAAGTTGCTGATGCACAAAATCTTACACGAAACTCCACTAGAAATCTTATAAAAGAAGAGCATTGAACCCTGAAAAGTTATATTTTCCTTTTATTATTAGATACAGTTCATTCTTCAGGGAAAACACCAAAACAATAAATAAGACACATAAAATATATTCCCATTGTTTACCGCGACAAAAAGTCATTAAGCACGAGGAAGAAGGAAAATATTGTACACTAGAGAAAGTATCAGCCATTTAAATGGTTGCAAAACAGTACAGCAATTAATTACTAGGTTTTTTTTTCTCTGGAGTAATTCTCGGCTGTTGTATAGAACATTCTGTGAAGGTTTATTGTGCTATCAACCATGATTTACAAGCCAGTAAAGCTAGGATGAAAATATCGATAAAATATACCAGCATTTGGGTCACAGCTTCACAGGACTTTAATAGATGTTTTTGTATTAAAAAATGATAGTAGCTGGGACAAATAGAGTGGTGAAAAAATCGTTCGAACATATTGAAAATCCTCTCTATTGATTTGTTTATTAAATTTATGCCCGTCGCAAAGGTATTGAAAGTTTTGCGAGTTAAGAGGGGAAGAGGCTTCTCTTTTTGACCCAGCAATGGGACACAGATAAGACTAGTTTTTTTTTTCACACAATTTCAGGGTTTTTCGTAACAATGATGAATTTTCATTCATGCTTATATTCTTTACATCATTTACAGCGTACATCGTTTACTTTTATATTATTATCCCAGAGCGATCTGACGTAACTTATTTTCACATAGATGAGACATTTTTTTCTTTTCGGTGTGAAAATCATCTAATGAGATCCCCCGATCTTGGGCGGAGCAGGAGATAGCGTCAAACTTTTACTGACTAAAACCCACTCCTGTTCTTTCGTTGCCTTTCGTACCGGGGTTGAGCTACCTTTCGAAACTAACCCTGGTCCCAGTAGGCTTCGACTCAGTTGGGCCCCAGCTGTTGTTGACAACTCCTTGAGGAGCGCGGGAACAGTGCGCGCCGTCGACGACTTGGGCTCGGTCTGGACAGTTACCGGACGGTCGGACAGCAAGCTGACGGATGAGACCTTAAGTTTTCAGTAGCGTCTCATTTGCTTTGAATACTAGTGTGGAGCTCCCCCTCGGAGAGTTATATTTCATTAGTCAAACAAACTTGAGTAAACATCAAGTCAGTGTGTAAAATCGTCTCACTCGTTCTGAAACGCATGCCTGATCTCGCGCTCATACACTTGGCTGAATAATTTTTGTGTTTAGTTAGGCTAGATTGTAATAAATTATCAAGAATTATTTTTGACTAGCTTTTGCCCGCGGCTTCGCCCGCGTGTCATTAGGTACTTAAGAAATCGGGATAACAGGTAGCCTATGTTCTTTTCCATGTCAAAGGCTATATGCATCCCAAATTTTATCCAAATCCGTTCAGCCGTTTTTGCGTGATTAAGTAACAAACATCCAAACATCCACACTTTCACATTTATAATATGAGTTAGGATTACAAATGACTAAAAAGGCAACTTTTTGGATTACGAACAGAGAATCACAAAAAAAACGGAGTGACACCATTTTTTTCATCCTTTCCCAGTATATCATCCGCTGCCAGTCATAAAAGTCAGCTGAAAGGTAGATGATATAATTCACTCCATATTTCAGGGTTACTGCTTGCTGCATATTATGACCATTTATTATTGTGTTTTTTTTTTTTATAATTTTGTTTTAATATTTACACACATTGTTAAAAATAAAATTACTTTATAATTGTTAAATACTAGAGGTCAGAAGTTTAATTATGAATATTGGATTTTCCATGGGATTTTCTATTTATGTGATTTATTAACTACATTTTCCACGTGCTAAAGCAAGAACCAAAAATTCGAAGACATGTATTGTGATATTCAACAACCCGCCCTGGGCCCGCGTGGTGGAATACGGATCATTCCCTCTCCTAGAGAGGAGCCCTGACTCTTAGCGGAGGGAACATTAAAAAGGCTGATGGTGTGATGATTTTCCACGGGATGGTGGTCACATGTGTTAAAATTTTTGTTTCTAAGACATACTGGTTTCTTCACGATGCAGTGATAATAAAACAAATTACACAAACTAATGCACCTGTCAGGGTTTGAACCCGCGATCTAAAACTCGTTAGTCGGGGCCATTACCACTCGGCCACTATTGGTCTTTTTTTTTTTCGATGGGAAAAATCATGCATTGACATCCCCCGCCCTTGGGCGGAGCGGGAGATAGTGTCAGACTCTTACTGACTAAAAAACCCAACCCATTCCTTCTAGCCTTCGTACCGGCGCTCGAGCGCCCTTTCGGATAACCCTGGCCCCAGTAGGCTTCGACCCGGCTGGGTCCCTGCTGTTGCTGACAACTCCTTGAGGCGCGCGGGAACAGTGCGCGCCGTCGACGACTTGGGCTTGGTCCGGACGGTTACCGGACGGCCGGACAGCGAGCTACCCATTGCTCACTGTCCGCAAGCCCGCGCCTACGGTGGCTGAAAATCGGGATCGGAATCCCGGCGGCGGCGGCGAGAGCGCCGTTGTCTGATGCGGTCGGCCACCTCCTTAGCGAGCATTACTGCTTCGCAGAAGTCGGCGACCGCCTGCCACTCCTCCTCGCTCCGGACCATGGCCTCGACCAGGGCCCGGCGCGAGAGGTCTCCGCCGCCGATCACCCCCACGAGGGCACGGCGATACTCCGCCCAAGCAGGGCACACCGCGATTGTGTGCTCCACCGTGTCCTCCGGGCGTTCCGCACAGTGGTGACACCCGGGCGTCACTTGCGCTTTAATTCGGAACAGGAACCTCCCGAACTTGCCATTTCCGGTGAGGACCTGTGTCATGCGGAAGCTAAGGACGCCGTGAGGTCTTTCCAGCCACGCCTCAAAGAGGGGACTTATCGCCATGCCACTATTGGTCTCAACCTATATGTATATATTGTTTAAAAAGTTCTCTCCATTCTTCATATATTCCACATTCATAAATGAAGAAGTTTCTTCTTTTTAAACGTGTACTTATGTGTAGATCTTGAAAAAACATATGATTTTCTTTGGCTAAATTACCATCCCTATGAGCCAGTCTGAAAGCTTTAAGTTTCCTAAAATTCCAGCCTAGACATCTAGAATTTGTGAAAATGGCATAAAAAAGGAAAACCTTAAAAGCCTAATTCTTTTAGGTACGTAAAATATATTTTCATATAGCTTTTGTAAGATCCAATACTCGCCCTATTGTGATTTTTTTTTTTTTGTGGTAAGTCTTTAGAAGAAAAACCTATTTCAGAAATATTGGTTCTACTTTTTCTTAGAAAAATGTGTCAGCTTTGATTCCGTCACAATATTGGGTACTCGTTAATAGAATCAATCTTGGTAAATTGCCACGTAATTTTATTCTAAGGAGATGGAACTCAAAAGCAATTAATTAGACATCAAATAAATGAAAAATACGTCCTCGTTTCCAGCTTCTTTCTAATTATTTTTAGGCTCATGTTTGACCACTATCTTACGGCTAAGTCCGTACCATAGAAATGCGTACTCATCTTCAGTCCTAACTTGCCCGTTCCGTTATATAGGGTGACTGGAAATTAGTGTACGATACTTAAACACGTGATTGTGCTCACGATAGCCAACAATTTTTACTATAAGAACAAACCTGAAATCGTGAAAAAAAAAACAGCTGTTCAGTACATTTATGTTTGCTAGATGTACTGAACAGCTGATATTTTTTTCGCGATTTCGGCTTTGCTCCCAGTATTAAAATTGTCTGTTATCATGAGCACAATCACGTGTCTAAGTATCGTACACTGATTGCCAGTCCCCCTTTATATACCTATTTATAAATGTATAGGGTCTTCACGAAAAGTTAAAAAACAAACGGAGTTTCTCTTTTTTATGCCGGATACACATCATCATCATCATTTCAGCCGAAATACCTCCACTGTTGAACATATGCCTTCCCCAAGTGTCGCCACAATGACAGATCTTCTCTGACTCCAACGAATTCCCGTGATCCTTAGCTGGTCATCAGTCCACCTCGTGGGAGGCCTTTCAACGCACACATTACTTTAATTAGTGTAATTTTTATTGTGATTTACTGCAATCACTTTTTTTTCACCATCAATACTTTTGCGTCTTCTTAAGGGAAATCATCCAATAACTTCTCCTAATCAAGTTTGGACACTTGTGTTCTTTAGTTGCCCTTTGCGTTTTAGGACCTCATGTTTCTTTTCCAGTAATGCCTCGTGGCCCAACTGGACATCAGCCCTACTGGGCCTCTTCAGTTCAAGCTGACATCTCCTTGTGACGCGTATTAAAAACTACGCGTTCTAGATGACTTAAGCTCAGCCTGGGCGCTTACCGGACTTCAGCACCGTATGTCTTTTGGTCCGCTAATGGAACAAGCTTTACTGAGTTAAATTATGCAAAACCGATGTACACTCACCCAAATGTAACTAACAGAATACTGAACAAAATAAAAGTAGATAGTAGTAACAGAATATGTAATATGGCACATCGAGATTTAGACACAAGCAGGTGTGTATGATAAAGGCTCAAGAGCCCAGTATTTTGAAACCGCTAGTGAGTTAACTTTCATTTGGTCAAACTCGTTTCATCATCGACCCTTTAGGCGATGCGCCACCGGCACATGTTCGATACCTCACCCTTACACATAAAAGTTTTTGACAACACATTCAAATCAAATCAATCAAATCAAAACCATTTTCAGGCACTTTTGAATAGTCAAATGTCGGTCTGTCCAAGAAGTGAAGCTAAGTTAAAGCATTTATTGTGCGTACAGCTAAGGAGTGAAATTCCCTGCAGGAGTCTGTGTTTCCAAGTCAAGAGTAGAAAACTTGCTTCTGAGCAAGCGTGCTTCATTATCGACTTCATCATCGCCGTCAAGCCCAAGCCTATCAATAAATAATGACAAAAAAAACCTTTTCTAAAAACTTGAAACCACAAAACAAGTCTTGATACTTTCCAAGGTTTTATGAAGATATAAAAACCAGTCTTGCCTAAAGTTTTGGAGCACTAAATCCTGAGGATGGTAATCTGGAAAAATATGAAAGATTTTTATCGCAACTAGTATGACAGCGTTCTATATTTCTGGCGTTAAACTAGCAAATAAAGGGATACAGAATTGCTTATTTTTTTGGTGAAAATCTGTGAACATTATTCCAAAACTAGTAACAAATAAATATATCATTAAATTGCCTAACATTGCACGGTAAATAATCTATTTGAAAGTATCAAATTGTACAAAAAGTATCATTTAACAAAAATAGCTATCTGCTTCATCATTATCATCTCGGCTGAAAGACGGCCATGCTGGACAAAAGTCTCTACAAGATGTATGTCGGTGATGCCAAAGTTGCTAGAATGGTTTTTTTTTTTTCGTACATATTTTACCGCAGACATGGTAGTCGGCGCAATTGTTTATATTTTTTGATTTGTTTACAGATTCTTTTTACATTGTCGTGCCCTCATCTTGGACAAATATTACTTAAAAACTACGCGAGTCCACCTCAGACTCTTTTTTTTTTTTATTATTATGTATGAATATGTATAAATGTGTTTTTTTTTTTGTTATGTTGTACTTTTTTTTTTATATATATATTTTGTATTACTTATATGTTTCTTAATGGCTATTTTAACAATTATACAAATCGCTTAAGCTTATAATACCAAAACTACTACACAAATTAAAGAAGTACATTTTACACTTTACATGTTACACATGACTATACATTTAGGGTTTGTGGGTAGAATTGGGGTATTAAGTTTCTATTTATTTGCTACCTAGAGTCTTCACTAACTCCATCAGGGCTTTTACGATTGCGGTGTCTCGATGATGCATGGCCGTCTTAAGGTTGTATTCGACGACCATTTTAGACGGCGCATCCATCGCTTTCCGGGCGAAACGGCCCGTGGCATCGTCGGCGTCGTCGGTGTAATACACACAGCTGACCGTGTGTCTCGACACTGCGACAACTGCGCGGGAGATACTATCATGGATCTGGAGCCTCCTTGACTTGGTGTTAATTATAATAACGCTGTCGCAGGTCAACCCCTGAGCTGCGTGGATGGTGAGAATGCGCGACCCTTTGCCAGACCCATAGCCTTGGTCAGCAAGAGAGGCTCTCTCTTCCTGTGTATGGACCAAGAATAAGGTGTTGTGGGCGGTTTTCGGTATGCGCGCTCCTGTGAACCTTTCCACTTTCAGAGAGTGGACCTGCGACAGCGACGTCTTGGAGGAGTATATACCGGGGTATATCTCACTCAGGGTCAGGGCTATGTCCATTGGGTTCCGATGCGTACAGAGCAACTCCTGGGCGATGCTAGCCACCAAATTCGGACGGGTGTACCTTAACTCAAATAAGTTTTCCCTAGAATCCCCTAGAATCCCTGCTAGAATGGTTACCGCGTACCAGGTCACGCATATTGGAAGGCCTCTCAGAAGTGAACCGATGACCTGTGCTCTGAGTGTTGACATTAACGCGATCAAAACGTTCATCGCGTTTGTCTCACTGATTGGTTAAGAGCTTCGAGCGGGCCAATCAGAGCATCGAACGTCAAAAGCGTGTCGGGTCAAACAAAGTCACACTAAGCAAACTGGTATTTGCTTGATTTCAAGAAGACAAACTACGCACAAAACGATCTCAAAAAACCACAAAGCAAGGCCTATTTTTTTCAAAAATAATAAATTAACACCCAAAGTTAATTTTCTTTACACAGATTTTGTACTAATCCAACACGCCAAGTAATCAGATAATTAATAAGGAAACTGCTTGCTCATCGAAAAATAAGCGCCAAAGATACACTTCGTTGCCGAAGTATCTACAAATCTTTACTCCGAAAAAAATCAAACGTCAAAGAATTATTTTTGAGCAAAAAATTGGAAGGCACGTTTCTTAATCTTTGGTAATTAGCGAGTAAATTTTTCATCCAACTTTCCGGGCTGTTGAAAAGTATTAATCAAAATGCCGAACGTTCTGAAACGTAGTAAATCAACATAAGCGAAAAATCTTTAATGAGAAGCAACGGAGGCAAAATTATCAAGACCCGGGCCCCGCCACGCGGCCCGAATACCTAAACCTTAATTATGCCTTTTTTTAACACAGATTCATTAAATCACCTTTAGAAGTTGACACGTGTTTTTACGCAAGAAAGTTGTTTAATATCGTTTTTTTTTCTTTTTCGTTTCCTTGAATCGGTGTTTCGGTAACAATGGACATTTATAAGGTTAAAATCAATTTTCTTTTTCCCGACTACGGCAAAGCCAAAGGAGGGTTATGATTTTGACAGACTATGTATTTATGTGTGTATGTTTATCTGTTCCCTTATAAATCCTAAAATCCTCATTGGAACTCGACAAGCGAGGTATCGTTAGAACCGTCTCAATAGTCAGCTGAGGATAGGTTTCCTGACGTATCACAAAAGTCAATGTCAATGTCATTCTCAAAAAAATGTGTTGTTTAAGTTAATAAATATTAACTTTTTAAAGCAGGAGTGTGTTCCCTTGGAATAATTTTTCCGCTGGCTGCAGCATATGTAGTTAAAAATGTCCATGTTGCTTAGTAAAAAAGTTACTTGTTTCATTCCTTTCTCAATATTCTGTTCAGTTAATTCAAATATATCAGAATCAAATTAAATAATCAGAAAACACTTACGAAAATCTGCTGCAAAACACAGTTTATACAGTATATCTTATATTCATGGCTTCATTATTGATTTTCTTTGACGTCAGAGATCAAAAACACATAGATACCTACGCAATTCCAAAATATCCCAGTTTATTTAGCACCTAAAGACTGCGATCAACGCCTACCTCCAATTAATAGTTACAAAATAATGAAGCCCAAATTACCTACTCGAGCGTCGTTAGGGCATAATTTTGTCACAGAATAGATAAATCCAGAAGCTCAACTACACACCAAGTCAATACGCACCCACCTTTGGCACGTTTCACGTACACACATCGAGTGCTAACGCACTTGCGACCAGGAAATTGTTTGAGACCGCCAAACATGCCCATGTAAATGATGAGCTCCGTAACTATAAGTGAAACTACCTGATATCCGAAATAAAATAAATCCATAACCATAACTAAAACCGATATAAAAGGTTCGGAGTAAATGAAGGTTACGACAGGTTATTTTGTATGTATTACTCGGCGAAACAAATGATGATCTAGATACTAGAAATAGAAGTTAGATCTTGCTATATTTTAAATTTTACTAATTTTTCAAAAAAAAAACTATCTGAAATTAGCGGGTAATCAGAAATACATATATATTTTTATTATGCATAGACTCGCGTCTGACTACTATCTCACTTGTTGGTAAGAGATGATATGCGACCGATGATGGACTTGATTAAGTAAAAACTTACTCAATTTCATATCCGTAACTGATATAATATTGTTCTTATACCTGTCCTTCTCCAGATCCAAACTTTTATATCCATAACATTCCTTGTATGTATGCTTCTGTTTTCACTCGTTCTACAGAATTGACCTTCTGTACTTATCTCTTCTGTTGTCTTGTGTTTATGACGATGGCGGCTTCTGACATCAAAGCTATGTTATTATGTTAACAGGGTGAGGTCAATGCTAGAGTAAATGTTTGTAGTCCCTGTCTAAGGGCATATTGAGGTTGTTAATGAACGGCTAGTGAGATGTTGGTCCACGTAGTTATGTACCCCTTCGGTAATCAAATCAGTTCTTCATTAAGAAGATTTTGTGTTGCAGGTCAATAGTTTGTGTAAAATCTGACTAAGTAATCACTTTTTGCAGTAAATGCATCATTTCCATAGACATTTTCTAACTAGATTGGGGTCAGCTTCTACTTAACCAGATGCAGATACCTATGTTTTACACGGAGCGGTTACCTATCAGACCTCCAAACCCCAATTACTGGCCAACACGATACACCTTAGACAGACTGATGGTCAGATTTTCTGGTGCGATTTACAATTGACAACCAGAAGCAACGATTTTACGTACTGTCTCAGGCACGGGGTGTTAGTAATATCCTAGATAAACTTAGAAAAGTACCTAAGAATCTAGGTTTGAACCCAAGATGAGGGATCGTAATTTGGAGCTGTTACCACTGGGTCACCCCTGCTCTATGCGGTGTTTTTTTATGTAAGACTTAGAAATAATGAATTGATTGGAGAACTTCTTTTCTTTCACAAATAGAAAGTTAAGTATTCTACTCTGGAGTATTATTGGCAACTTCTGTCCATGATAAATTGCGGTCTTGAACATCGTCGCTGAGTTGCTAGGTTGTCGATTTTCTGTCATTTATATTTGGAGGAGTCTATGTTAGAGCTACATAATTTAATTCTGTCAAACCCTAGACATTGGAACTCTAGACATTTGGTCCACTGGTACATGATGAACGTCCTAACCAATCATACTCATAAAACGTTTTCGGAACACGTTGACTGCTCGTATAGCTAAGGTGTAAAATTCTCTATCGGAGACTGTGTTTCCTGATGGCCTAAGAGCCTTTAAATCAATAAGTTACTTCTGATTATTTATTATTTACTTCATTGGTAAGGGGTGTATTTAAGTATCTGATAGTTGCAACTTAGGGGTCTTCCTGTTAAGAGTGAATAGGTTACTTCTAGGTGAGCGTAATCCAACGTCGACCATAATTATCATCGCTTACCTTTTGGTGAGATAGGTATCAAAGGCGAGCTGTGAAGAATAACAAACCGAGAGTGAAACCATGATATAATGACGTGTTTTTTACTTTAGGGTAACTTGTTTCTATCAAATCATGACATTTTTACAAAAAAAAAGAAACAGAAACTATTTGAAAATTTCAAACTAGGCCAATAGTAACAATGTGCAATAAATTAAAATTCTACGAGTTCAAATTAAAGCATAAAATCTTACACAAGCATGTCAGAAGAACGTCCAATTACTAAGATATTTTAGTTATTTTCATTAAGTACTGTGTACATTTTAGAGATGCCGCTGTTTTTTTTTTAAGAAACATTGTTTCATGTTGCCCGTTAGGGCTTGGGCACACAAAATTTTTTAAACGCGCTGTTGCCGCGTGTCTTAGGCCCGTATTAATAAATGATGCTCAACTCCGTCCTCAAGTGTGATATCATTTGATCCCCGATTATACGATGACAGAAGCTCAAGATCTTTGCTAATTAATAAACACATGAGTACAGGATCTCAGTTACCAAGATCAGCTCCTCAATGCGCTGTACTCAAGCTTAACTTACGTGAACGATTACGCCACATTGGCTGAAGTTAAATAAAATGCCTTTAATGGGAATATAAAATAACGAATCTTGAACAAATCTGTTTTTTTTTTATTTACTTGGCAATTCAAAAGGATTTGAAGCATTTCTTACATCAATTTTTGATAAACGATATTGCGAAGGCCATAAAATTGGATAATAGTACTCTCTATTTCGTCGTAATACCTAATTAATTCGACTCAAAATATATACAAACTCCATGTTTCGCGCAACGATAATCACGACCTCAAGTCCCGGTCGGTCTACACTCATGATCTGGCAGCTCAAGTACAGAGATTATTGTAAACTTAAGTTTCGAGTTTCGTTTATTAATCAGACAACACTCGGCTGATGCCGTAAACCTAAGCTGAGCTTGACCTTGAGCTTAAGATTGTGAATCTCGTTTATTAATACGATCAAGACCTCAAGCTTGGTATTAAGTACGAGTTCTTGGGCTGAGGAACGTTTATTAATACGGGCCTTAAAAACGTGCGTCAACGGCGCACTTTTATCCTATTAGAGGTCTGCAGACAACGTCTGACTCTCGTGCGTATCGCTACAACCGTGCGTCAACGGCGCGTTTTAATAACGCGGTGTGCACAGGCCCTTACGTTGCAGGTTCATATATTTTAACAGCATCTATACATATAATAAAATCGTAGGAAAGTCAAAACTGTACATTGAATATTTTTTAAAAAGAATACTTGGGGCGTGATCTCCAATCGATACCGAAGCCAAAAATATAGTTTTTAGAATTTTTGTCTGTTTGTCTGTTTGTCTGTATGTATGTCCGGGATAAACTCAAAAAGTACTGCATGGATTTACTTCAAATTTTGCATGAATATTACTAAGAGGTCGGGTCAAGATATAGGCTACATATTATCACGCTATCACCTACGGGGGAGGAGCTGTGAATCTTTATTTTTCTTACGCATTCTGTGACAGCGTGTGATCTAACGACGCATATTTAAATGTTGTTTTTGAGGAAGTCATGCTATTATCTAGCTTTACACTATAAAAACTACGCCATTAAAGTAACTTGGGCAGAGAAACATACACTGGACAGCAAATAAACCGAGCCACCCGCTACCTAGGCACTCTAATTCGATTTTCTCAAAAACTAAAAAACCTACAATTATTAAAGTTGTACCTACAGAAAGTGCGTTTCATGGTGATTAAAATGAAAGGAAATTCATTGGGTTTAATCAATATTTCAGTGTTTATTAAGGATTTTACAAAGAAGAGTTGTTTTCCAGTCGTGACAATCGTTAGTAATGATAAAGTAAAAAAAAAATTAAAGCCAAAAACAAAAATAAAATCAAATAAAAGTTTTTGATCAATATTCCGTATTCCCTCCCCTTGCTCGGATAACTGCCAGCATCCTTGTATTCATAGACCTTACGAGCCTGACGATAAAATCTTGAGGAATTGTATTCCACTCCTCTTCAATTGCGATTCGCAGCTCTGGAAGCCTTGTTGGAGCAGGTACCCGGGCTCGAACCTGACGTTTCAGCTTATCCCATAAGTGTTCTATCGGATTCAAGTCCGGGCTTCGAGCTGGCCAGTCCATCGTACGAATGCTGACGTCGCGTAGATACTGGGTCACCACATGAGCAACATGAGGCCGTGCATTATCATGCATCAATTGCATATCCTGTCCGATATATCCTGCGTAAGGTACCTCATGGTCTGCGAGGATTTCAGTAATGTAGCGATGAGAAGTCAGTCCACGTGTGCGGCCCGTCGGTTCGATGAAAACTAACGCTGTATGTGCTGTTAACGAGATGCCGCCCCAGACCATTACAGATCCTCCTCCATAAGCAACAGTTTCCTCGATGCAACACTGAGAATAACGTTCTCCAGGGTGACGATATACTCTCTGACGTCGATCACTTCCATGTAGACTCACCCTGGTCTCATCAGTGAAGAGTACATTACTCCACTGCTCTAATGTCCAATCCCTATGCTCTCGAGCAAATTCAAGTCGTGCTCGACGGTGTGCTACCGTTAATGCTGGGCCTGTTGCAGCTCTTTTTGGGTTCAGGTTCCGTTCAGCAAGTCTCCTTCTGACGGTATCTGAACTTATGACCACTTGGCGTTCGTCACGCAGACTTTGTTGGACTTGAACTGCGTTGAGGTGGCGATTTCGCAGAAAAGTAAGGTGGATATAACGATCATCTGCTGCTGATGTAGCCCTAGGTCTGCTCGTACCTGGACGGCGATCGAATGCTCCAGTCTCTAGGTAGGTATCGTCTGTAAACTCGTTGCACCGAAGATCTCCTGATTCGAAGCCTTCGAGCGACTTCACGTTGCGCAATGCCTGCATAAAGTAATGCTACAGCTTGAGCTGCTTCCTGAGGTGTTGTATCCATTATTAATCGAAAAAAGTAGCAAAAACACACGCGTCTGAGCAAACTAGGGACAAAAACTAAAGAAATGATAAGAAACATCCGACTATCCTCATTGTAGAGAAAAAGAACGCTAATTTCAAACTCTGGTGAAAACAGAGCAAATCGTTAGCATTCTGTTTGTTGCTTGATTACAATGCGAGTTGATGGTACTTTCGAATTAATTTGTAGTCATTTTAATCACCATGAAACGCACTTTTTGTAGGTATAACTTTGATAGTTGTAAGTTTTATACTTTTTGAGAAAATCGAATCAGAGTTCCTAGGTAGCGGGTGGCTCGGTTTATTTGCTGACCAGTGTAGTTTAATGAATTTTAGTCGTTTAAAGACAATTTTAAAGCAGCGCCATCTATGAGATTACATAAAAATCAAATCAATTTATGTGTTGATAGTTTTTGGAAATTAATAATTTAAATTTGATCATGTTGGCGAGGTTAGTAGTTAGTTATTCTTAAAATTCATAGATGGTAATGTGCATTTTCTTCATTTTATAGTTCGTTTTGATTTGACAAATTCAAGTTCCAACAAAACCCTAAAAATCTTGAGCAGAGTTGAGGAGGACAATTTAAAAAAAATGCGGCGTTAGGTATTACATGGTGGCATTTCTCAGACTCTGTGAAATCGACCAGTTTGCGAAATCCCTTACGTATGACGAGGTGCCTTCATATTACACGTACGACAAGCAAAGGGGTGTATTCAACCGACGTCGACGAGGAGGTGCTGTGAAAGGTTTTCCGGGAATTTTTAAGGACACCGCATTGGGTAGGGTTTATACCGTGCACCCGAATAGTAGCGAATGCTATTTTCTGCAGTTGTTACATCACATTGTCCCAGGCCCAACGTCTTTCGCCTTTCTGAGGACATTTGATGGCGTGGAGTATCCCACTTACCGCGCAGCCTTTTGCCTAATTGGGATGACACCCTCGCGGAGGCAAGCGTCAGTGACAGTCCCAGCCACATGCGTCATCTGCTTGCCGTCATCTTGGTATTTTGTGGAGTTGCAAACCCGGTAGCTTTGTGGGAGAAGTATTGCCATCATCTGTCTGAAGATTTTCTACGAGCTTTGAGGCGTGCTACTAGAGACGAAGTCGGAGTAACTGATGAACGCGTGCTGAACACCTGTCTCAGTTCACTTCGGCACTGGCGGCAATCCACTGATCGAATATGGATTACCAGCTCTCCAATCATCACCACATCAAGACCGTGCAAATTGGGAGTATAACGCTGAGACAAATTACGATTCGGGCGGAATAATCACCATACGAAATTACCATGTCACTTTGTTCTCTTGAGAGCAAAAACAAATTTATGACACCGTCCTTGAAAGCGTTGGGCAAAACCAGGGTAAAATGTCTTTCTAGGATGCTCCTGGTAGAACAGGAAAAACATTTGTTACCACTGGCATACTTGCAGAGATCAGGAGCCAAGGCAAAATTGCTATTGCTGTAGCGTCGTCGGGAATCGCTGCCACACTGCTTCCGGAAGGCAAGATAGCACATGCCATGTTAAAAATTCCCATCGATTTAAAGAGCGCCAAAACGCCTGTTTGTGGTGTGTCACGTAACAGCGATTAGCGATACGTGCTTAAGGATTGCTCTCTGATGATGAGTGTACGATGGCCAATAGGAAAGCCCTTGAGGTCGTGGACAGAACCCTGCAGGACATCCGCAGGAACTAACATTTGATGGATGGTGTCACAGTTCTGTTCAGTGGCGATTTCCGGCAAACACTTCCCGAGGTGACGCGGGGATCGAGGGCTGACGAGGTGAATGCTTCGTCGAAACGATCTGCGTTGTGATCACGAGTTCGTACACTGCGCTCGACCATCAATATGAGAGCTCGGCTCGGCGGCAATGCACGTGCTTAAGAATTCTCCGATGTCCTTCTAAGTCTTGGCGAAGGCACTCTACCAGAAGAGAGAGGTGGACAGGTGGTGCTTCCACAGTCTCTCGGTAGAGTGATATCCAGCTTAGAAAAACTCATTCACTGTGTGTACGGGGACATCAGTCGTATACCGCACCAGCAGATTTCTTGGGTGTGTGAGCGGGCCATTTTGACGCCCAAAAATTATCAGGCTGCAGCAATTAACGAATGCATTCTCTCGGAAATTGAGAAGAATGAAGTGGTCTACACCTCGATAAACGCTGTTGTCAAGCAAGATGATGCCACACGTTATTCCGTGGAATTTCTGAACTCCCTGTCAGCAAGTGGACTTCCGGCGCATACCATCAAGCTGAAGGTCGGTGTCCCGATTATGCTTCGAAGTTGTGACTGGACCCACCATAAAGTCATCTCGCTCCACACAGACACACCATTGAGGCGGAAATTCTTACGGGTTGTGGCGTCAGCGAGGCAGTATTTATACCACGCATTCCCCTCATACCCCATAACTTCCCGTTCCAGTTCAAGCGCATACAGTTCCCCGTGTGTATTTGCTTCGCGATGACCATCAATAAGTCGCAGAGGCAGACACTGAGGGCAGCGGGTGTCGACCTCAGGACCAGTTGCTTCTCACACGGGCATCTGTACGTCGCTTGCTCCCGCGCCACCAATCCTGACTCTCTTTACATTTTGGCTCATGGCATGGCATACGCATGGCAGTATAACTACCAACGTAGTTTATAGGGAAGTCTTGTAAGATATGATACCTTTATACGTATTTTTACTCTTTTGTGTCCTGGAATGTATTCCTGCATTATTTTCTTAATTTCCTTCAGTCACATCTTATGACTGAACTCAGAAGGATTCCCATATAACTCTCTTCACTAGCTTCGTTTGCGAAAAAAACTTATATTATAATGCTATTTTAAAAGTTGTTTACTTATAATGCTATAGCGACACTGGCACCTTAGGTATTTTTAGTGCTGTAGAGGCTTCATGCAGACGACGTCGCGGGCAGCAGCTAGTTTACTATATTATATATTATATAACTAATAGGATTTTAAATAATTCCTGTAGATTATTGTCAACTTTTTTATTATCTTGGCCTTATACTAGGAATTACTCGTAAATCGTGGGTGCATTCAAAAATATTTAAACTTGCATAGACTCATATCCGAAACCATTCTTTATCAGTAAGCATAAAAATGTTTGTTCGGAAATCGAATCCACGAAACGCAGCGCAGTAGCAAATCACTCAACCATTGCGCCAACCGTATTATCAAGATGATGAATAGACATCTTTTCTGCGAATACAGAGGACGCCACATGTACATGACCAAGTCTATATCAGTAATGTATACTGACAAAAGCTGCTCCAATGCGTTCTCTGTTGTTGGAGTTTTTTTTTTTTTTCCATAACTAGCACACAACGTCGTGTAGTCTCAAGCTAAGCAGAGCTTTTGTTATTGGAAACTGATAAACATACATTATATATTTCTAAATATATACATACATATTATAGATAAATTACACCCAGACACAGAACAAATGATCATGCTCATCACATAAACATTTTTACTGAGTGGAAATCGAACCCACGACCTGTGGCATAGCAGTCAGGGCCACTAACCACTAGACCAGCAGGCCAGTCCAGAAATGATTATTTTGGACAACGGTACCTACTGTAATTTTTTTTTTTACCTTTATTATTATTTTTATAGACTCGCTTTTGATCACTATCTCACCTGATAGTAAGCCATGATATTGTCGACATTGGAGCAGGCTAGCCAAGAAGTAACCTATTCACTCTTAACCTGAAGACCTCTAAGTTGCAGCAATCAAATATATTTAAATATAACCCGTACCAATCAAATAAATAATAAATAATCAGAGTAACTTATTGACTTAAAGGCTCTTAGGTCATCTGGAAACACAGTCTCCGATAGAGAATTTTACATCTTAGTTACACGAACAATCAACGTGTTCCGAAAACGTTTTATGAGTATGATTGGTTAGGACGTTCATCATGTACCACTGGACCAAATGTCTAGAGTTCCGAATGATGACGACTTTACCAATCAAGTAAAAATTATCATTTTTCAGACGGCTTCAGCTTCATCAAAGAAAACTATTTGCAGCAAGTGAAAACACATTAAGCACTTTCAAAGTTACTTTTCGTAATAAAAAACAAAAAATACGTGCTCCCATGAATGACACAAGTACAACGGGTCGCGAAAAAATTATTTTGTCGTAAAAATATGACGCTCTACACAAAAGTTCAGCGAATGTGGGGCAAAATATTATTCGTCGGCTTTTTATACGAATACTAAGGACAATGTTTGCATGTGTCTGATTTGTCGTCGCTATATTTTTTGCTATGAAAAATTCTGACGTCACACCTTGATAGCGGATTATGTTTTTAATGCATGTTCGTGGATTAAAATTTTATCTCTCGTTGTTGGAGTTGTTTGTATTTAATTTACTGCGAATTTTGTGCTTGTGAAACTGCTTGGTAAGGATATTACTTCAGCATTTCTGTTTATTGAGAATTGAGAGCTAACATTTAAATTTTTTGATGCCTGAAAATCAAAATGGGCTCCCAAAAACAAGCACTAACAAGTAAAATTTTAACCTCACAAGAAATAATGAGCACACAAACAATTTGCAAGCACCAACTTAAAGTAAAACAGACGCGTCAAAGACGAAACCTAATTAACTTGAAAACGCAAAAATTAAAACACTGCATACAACTTTGATAACGCAACACAAAGTTCTATATCACCGCAGGCTGCCATCAAAAACTATTGCGTAGTTAATAACTTGTTCATAATTTGTTCTGATCCAGCTCCTGTGTGCTTTATGAAACTAAATTCTCTATGAAATTACCGACAGCTATTTCACAGCCAAAAATAACTAGCTTTATTAGAGAAAGGTTATTTTAACTTCTGCTTTGTGGTGGGTAATATCGTAAATTGTTATTCAAATTATGATATGGTAAAAGTAATTTATTTTTAGTTAGAGTATAAAATAAAGCAGTGCTGGTTAATTTTAGAACATTCCGTCGCTACAATATTCAAAAGGCCGACATGCTTGAAAACTAGAGAATATGAATTAAGCCGTGAGAACTAAGAGATAGTTTAAAATCTTCCTCAATATATGGACATAAAAATATTTTTTAAATTCGAACGAGTAATTCCTGAGATATTAGTTGAAATATAGTAATCATCATTTTATTTTTCAAAATCAAATTCAGTATTTTCGAATAAGTAAACATTTTATTTATATTATTAGCTACACTTATCATATTTTCTTTTTTTAATTTCACCCACAGTTAAAACAAGTTTTAAATGTTTAAATAGTGAAAATAGACTTTATCATAGCAAGTTTTAAAGCTCATCAAGACTATTCCATAAAGCTCAAACACGATATATCTTATTGCGCATTATTGCAACTAATATCCATGACCATCTTCTAGCTCCATCATCAGACCATGATTACCGTCTAGCACGAAAGTACTCGTCAAGACGGATTAAACGAGTCTAAACTCGATGGTGTCATGTCGTTTAACTACCAAGTTCCTACGCCCACCTTCCATTTCCATCATCAGATCAGCTTTATATCATAATAATTTTGCATTGAAATCAAACGAAATTTCAGCACAATCAGTAACAGGGAAGTGGATGTTTAATTTCCAAGATTTGATTACAGACATACAAACATTGGGATAGGTGAAACTAAATAAAAGCTTCGACAGGCCTGTTGGTCTAGTGGTTAGTGACCCTGACTGCTATACCGGAGGTCGTGGGTTCGATTCCCACCCAGAACAAATGTTTGTGTGATGAGCACGATCATTTGTTCTGTGTCTGGGTGTAATTTATCTATAATATGTATGTATTTAGAAATATATAAGTATGCTTATCAGTTGTCTAGTACCCATAACACAAGCTTTGCTTAGCTTGGGACTAGACGGCGCTGTGTGGTAGTTGTGGAATATTATTATTATTATAAAGCTTGTAAAAATCCTAGCTTTTGATGACTTTAACGCCTTAGACAATAAAGAATATATATCTATCTGCCCGTCTAGTGCAAAGAACGACTCGACGACGACGTTCTTTCCGCAACCAACCGTAAACTGAGGAATTGATATCTAAAAGAAAATTCATCACAGAAGCTTGTCCATTTTTGGCACGAATGGAACCAGACGAACGTTCTACCTAGCCGTCTATCAACGTCAACCCACTTGGTATATTTTAAACTAAACCGTGTCACGATAGCACTTGATTTTTGTTCTGTTATTTTTACACTGTGTCATTTTTTTTTACACTGTGTTGTATTTTAGCTTTGTTTTGAATAGATTGAGTGTATTGTCACTCGGGGACTGCATGCAATCCAGTGTGATTTTTGCGGTTTATTTATGTGGTATAAGTTTAGTGTTTGTGGTTGTTACATGCTGCGGTCTACTCACAAAATGTTATTAGGTTTATACAGATTAATAAATAAAGTGTAGTTGTGTTTAAAATTTAAATGTAACCTTTGAGACTCAGTAACAGAGAAATCAGCACTGGACACAAAATCATCAGTGAATGATTTTTCATAATAAAATGTTTTTGTGGTATATCTGGAAATACTAAAATTTCCTGAAATACCTTAATTAGTATCAATGTTTTAATATTAATAATTTCTAAGTATAACCACAAATAGGGCAAGTGGTGTTAGCCTATAATTTATTGTTAGACCAATTAATGTAATCATAGTGAATTAACGGCTCAATTAGTTTGAATCTTTTATGATGTAAACCAGTGCTTGACAGCGATCCAACCTTATCCACCATAGGCGCGGGATTGCGGATAGTGAGCAATGGGTTGCTCGCTGTCCGGCCGTCCGGTAACTGTCCAGACTACGCCCAAGTCGTCGACGGCGCGCACTGTTCCCGTCCGCCTCAAGGAGTTGTCAGCAACAGCAGAGACCCAGCCGGGTCGAAGCCTACTGGGGCCAGGGTTATCCGAAAGGGAGCTCGTGCCCCGGTATGAAGGCTAGAAGGAACGGAGTGGGTTTTTTAGTCAGTAAGAGTCTCACACTATCTCCCGCTCCACCCAAGAGCGGGGGTTATCATTGGATGATTTTTTCACACCATAAAAAAAAGCGATTCAACTTCATTGTAAACAGTGCTGCAATCGTTGATGGTGGATCGCACTAGTTTGTTAAGAGCCTATTCAATGTAGCTTTGAAGACACCAAAATTACCAAGTGTGCTGCTCCGTCGACCACATCATCGCTTACCGTCAAGTGAGATAGCAGTCAAGCGCGAGCCTACGCATAAAAAAAAAATCGGTTAGGAAGACCAGAGCAGCCAAATTGTTCAAATTCTTTAATGTACATGGTAAAACGACGATATTAATGTATAAATTTAAAAGTATAAAAAGAAAAAACAGATTTTTTTTTTTATTGTTGGTAGGTTCGCACTTGACCGCTATCTCACCTGATGGAAAGCGACGATGCGGTCGACGATTAATAGTAAAAACCACAAAATATGTATATACATCGTTAACGTTAGCTGGGCGAGTTCAATGACCTGTAGGTAGTAGTCGGCATTGCTTACTAATTACCTACAGGTCATTGAACTCGCTCAGCTGACGTTTTCTTAAAGACATTAATTTCGTACATGCGTAAATTAATACGAGTTTTTTTAAAAAAGGTATTTTATTTTTTAATTTTATCTTTACAAATCGATAGTGTTTTGTGTACCGGATCGACCCTGCACGGGATTAAAACGATCAAAATTTAACGGGGTATATAACAACAGACTGAATTTTTCACAGACAGTAAGGAAAAAAATAACTAAAAGATTTTTTTTTCACGCATTAGAAACTGAACTACACACACTATGTAGTTCAATTTCTAAAACATATAATGGAAAGACCATCATTCAACTGTCTATCAGCTCTGAGTGAGCTATTCTCATCTTGTCCGGAATATCCATGTGTGACGTACACATTTGATCCTTTGATCTGAGACGCGATTATAGCGTCGCAACCACAATACAAGCTTGAGAGGAAATCGATAAGTGGTCGAAATACTGAGAATCAGACTGTTCTCGAACACTACAAAGCCTTGAGGAGTTTGACCCGTCATTATACGAGGTGATCCGTCGAGAATTTGAGACGGGTCAATATAAGAGTTGATGAACACGAAGCCCCTAACCCCTACGGAGTTACGTGATGTAGGGGGTTAAAACCATGTCACCGATCTTAATGTAGTTTATTTCGTCACCATAATCATAGAAATAATGGTTAACCCTTTAACTGTTAACGTTGGATCGGTCGAGTATTTTCATATTCTATTCACCAGGGTAGTGTGTTTGCAACTGAATATTTTTTTATTTATTAAATACTTTATTTTACACCACAAAAGGAAACTAAAGAAAGAAAGAAAGAAAGAAAAGTATTTTGGCGCAAAAAAACATTGTAGACAACAAAAACTTAAGACAAACACAAAACAAAACAAAACAATAAAAAAGTAACATTGTCGTTAAAACACAAACATACAATGGGCGACCTTATCGCATTCGGCGATCTCTTCCAGGCAACCTGGAATGGTCAGTAATTGCTTGGACAAGAAATGGGGCTGTCATTGGATACTCCATCTCGTTAAGCTCTCCAATACCCATGACGGAAAAAGCTGATGATATGAAGTATTTGACCTTGAATGTGCGACCTTGGTGGAATAAAACGAATACATCCGACGAAGGCAGTTAAAGATTAACGAAAATATAATGGGGTTACCATCATCAACATCATTTCCCTAGCCTTCTTCCCAATTGCAGTTAAATATCCGTTTTTGCATGGAGCGACTGTTTATCAGACCTATACAAC
The DNA here is from genome assembly GCA_929112965.1 of Mythimna albipuncta. Lineage (NCBI taxonomy): Eukaryota > Metazoa > Arthropoda > Insecta > Lepidoptera > Noctuidae > Mythimna > Mythimna albipuncta. The sequence goes on from OV815969.1 coordinate 21,149,957, forward strand.
CCAGTTACTGTATAACACGATATTCCTAGACTGACAGTCCGACTTTCTAGCGTCTGACTTTTTATAAGGACAAAACAATAGACAAATAATCTATATATAAAAGGTGTAAAGGACAGCCCTCCACAAACTTTAAGGGCTTGCTCAGTAGACGAAACTGAACAACCTTTCATATTTTTTTTTTCAGGAAACGAAAAAAAAAAATCAGCCTCACCGTACAAAATGATAAACTTGATTGGACAATTTGTATGGTGACGCCGATTTTTTTTTTTCGTTTACTGAAAAAAAATCTAGTTGAAGGTTGTTCAGTTTCGTCTACTGAGCAAGCCCTTAAAATTTGTGGAGGGCTGTCCCTTACACCTTGTATATAAAAAGAGAAACGGATTAACTGACATATCAATGCACAGTCAAAACTACTGGAACAAGGAATGTAAAATTCTGCACAAAGCGTCCCTCCATGATATAGGCAGGCAGTAAGAGAGGATTGTCCAAAATTCAGTTCCTATGGGGTCAAAAGTTTGTGTAGAGAAACCTATTTTCATGTGAGCAAAGTCGCTGGCGGAAGCTAGTACAGTATAAATAAATAAAAATATAATAGTTACAGACACACGCACCCCCTTTTTACACAGTAAAAACCCCATAATATCCGCCTTACGGAAACATTTCCCTATAACAGACGAGAAACTGACACCCTGATGTTTTCTTTCATCATTTCAATATGGAAATAAATCTCTTGTATCTAATATACATAATCGTTTGTTCTCATTTCCGTCCGTCTAATATGGCTCAGACTAATAGACGTTATAGATTTGATTGTGATATATTGTGGAATAAGCTGCCTGTTTCTCAAAGATTCAGATTTCAGACGCGTCGCTCGTTAGTCTTTTCAAATAAAGTCATTTGTTAAACAATTAGAGATCTGTTGTTTGTTATTTTTATGTCGTAACAGTGTTTTTGTCTTATTTTCTTGTTGAAAATGAGATTGTTTATTTTCGAAGTAGGTCATCGTCATTTCCTTATCCCAATTAGGGTCGGTTTTTAGTTATAGCGTTTGTGACTGAATACCCGAGTTTTACATGGAGCGACTGCCACCCAGTTACTGGTCAACTTGGACCAACTGATAGTCAGACTTTGTGGCTGGCTAACTTTATTCCGAACTAGGAATGGCCCCTGTATTGTATATTTAAACTTACGTACACAAGACAATCAGATTTGAAATAAAATCTGGAGACCATATAAAAATTTCCCTTATGTGGGAATCGATTCAAAATTGCGTGATCGAATCAGGAACGATAAGAACCTAAGTTGCCGACATAGCTCGAAGAATCGCTAAACTGAAGTTGTTTTGGGCAGAGCACATTACTCGCAGAACGGAAGGTCGATGTGGCTAGAAAAAATCTTCATCTTTTTAGCAAAAGAGGCGATAGACATAATTATGTTACAAGAAATAGGGATCAATTAGTTCAACCAGGTTTCAGACTGGCTAAAGTGGCCTCTTCTTTCATGGGGTACTGTTTGAAATGTTATAATAAAATACCTCCCCACATATTAGAACTCAATGAAACGAAATTTAAATCTTGTATTAAACGCGCACTATGCAGACAAGCATATTATAAGTTGGAGGATTATATTCAAGATAAAAATGCTTGGCTCAATGCTGGTCCAGCTCCACTACCACTAGGGCGTACTAATTAGTTGATTAGTTGGAAACTAATATTATTATTTTTTAATTTGAAAGACACAATTGCATTGTATAATGTAGAAGCACTTTTTCCAAGTTTGTGAATGTGAAGCACCATGGAGCATTTTTATTAGGTTACAACTTTTTTTTTTTTGACATTACGAGCATGGCAGTTGAGAGTTTGTCATGCTCACTCAAATGTCTCGCTGTTGGTGGCACGTGTTATTGGGTCATTCAGTTCCCTTCAAAATGGTTGAGCTGAGTGGGGCTGATGCACGCGTCATGCTCGTGAACTGGTGCCGTCAGATGGGACTGGTCATCTCTTAGCTGCCAGTGGCTTAATTCAGTTTCTATCTTTTAATTATTTTACATTTTTATTTCACTATCGACATTGTGCTCACATGATAGAAGCAACAAGTAATATGTAACCAAGCATTATATGTAACACATATATGATTTAAAAGAGTGTCCATGGAGTTTCTTGCACGTTCTTCTCCATAGAGACCTACTCTTTGGAACGTGCAATTTAGCTTCACTTTTCTTGGACTGACTGACATTTGACTATTCAAAAGTGCCTGTAAATGGTCTATTTGAAATAAATGCTTTGAATTTGAATTTGAATTTGAATTTGAAGGTCCTGGAGTGGCGACCTCGTAAAAGACACAAAGTTGAAAGGCCTTCCATAAGGACCGATGAACTGGTGACGGTCGTAGGAGTCCGATGAATGCAAAATGATCAAGACTTCTCCTTGTGGCAGCACTTAAGAAAGGTCTGTGTCCAATAGTAGATATCCTTTGGCTGAAGTGATTTAGAAACCGAATTCATGACACGCAGTGCAACAGTCAATCGTTCAACGACTGTGCAACGCAGCGTATAAATACATAAATTAACGCAGACCGATGGTCATATTCGAGTTTAAAAGGTGACTAAATATGATACAGTATTCAATTGACATCAATTATAACAACACAACTATGCTATCAAACGCGTAAGCTTAACCAAACTCCGAGACTAATGAGTACAACATTCATGATCTACTAGCACCACAGTTTGTTCATATACTTCTATGTTGAATATAAATCGCACTTGAATATGAAAGAGAATCGTAATAACCGCTTCCCTTTGTTGACTCCAAACCTATGCAGAACCATAAGCCACTGAAACCCTACTATTTATGCCTAGTCCCAAATCCGCAAAAGAAATATTTATTTACCAATAATACTGCCATCCTTCTATCGAAAAACTATAAAAAATATATATTTCTTGGAGCAATATCTTCATACAATACCTAGCAATTTCATTTTCAATATTCTATATATGAGATTACTTGCTGAGTTGAAAGGTGTTTGCTGCGAAGCCTTTAGAGTCTTTTATTAACTATAGATAAGAGTGATAACAGTGCTTTTATATACTACGTCAGCCACAACATCCCATCAGCGTGTGTCCATTATTTTTATTCAAAAGCTCCCACAGGAGCGGACAAAACCATTTTTCGATAAATTGAATTCCCTTGTCTCTTGTAAATTCATTCATCGTGTGGTCACCCTATTTGTTGGCTTGGTTGATGGTGGCATGCTGTGGAACTAAGGCTATTTTATGCAGCAGTTTGTGATCGCTGTTTTGTTCAACATCGTTTGAAAATTGTTTTTTCGTGGTTTTATTTTAGTTTTTTAGGTCCTATATGGAAATAGAACTACCGTGACATTGCATAAAAATGCTGTTTGTAAAATAAAATGGGGTTAGATTTTGTATTTGATGATATTTGTCGTATTTTTATTTTAATAAAAATTTTGTCCAACACTGGGAATTACTTTTATAACGCACCCAATATTTACAAATATGTACCTATAATGTGTTTATAAAGGATATTGAGATCCAAAACAATTATTTACCTATAGTTCATACAAATATTTGTTCTGTACGGGAATCACTGCAGCAACCATTAACTCAAACACTGCCTGCTGCGAAAACCGTGCCTTCAATGCATCCATATTCAAAATCAATGTATATAATTCAGTCTCACGACAATTATATTTTCTATAATACATTTAAATACAAAACTAATCATCTCGTACATTCCGAAGCGGCGTCAAAGCAACACACCAAGTAATCTCGTCACTGCACATGCCAATAACTCAATCAACCACAGTTAAATCGAGTATGATACGCTTCACACTTGACTCGCACATTAACTGTCGAAAGCATGCGAACTCAAACGAATATCTTACAAATATGCAGTAGACAAGGATCAAATGCAACTACCTACGTGACGAAAAGACCGCAGGTTTCAGTCAGACTATAAACGGATCTCGTTTCAAGTCCAGTGTTAGTAAGTTCATGAAATGCTTTCGTGCGAACAGCGATGATCTCGGACGATTGCGTTCGGTGCATTGGCGCAAATGCAGAGTAGTGTGATAACATCTCACGCATCAATGCATTTAAATCTAGTCCGTATAGGTGTGTTTATGATTCGAATAGATTCATAGAATAGTAAGGCTAACACAAGAATCTTCTAGGATTAGGTATAAGCGTTGTCTCGTAGGTAGAAGGCACGCCCACGATTAGAGAAAAATAGATCAAACTTATCACAAGCACTTAAGCTGCCCCTTTGTTTAGCATTGTCATAGGGAAGACTACAACTACCAAAATTTCTAAATGTATCACAGAACAGTACGTTTTTCAACTAAAACAAAATCTCTAGAGGCTTAGCGGTCTCTATTTGACTTTATCTTCAACACATACAACTATCCACGTGCCCTATAAACTTTATAAGAACCCACACATATTGAAATTGGGTAACTTAACATAAGGGGCTGAAACCTTTTTTCAAAGAAATCAAATAAAAGAACAGTTAAAATGTGGACGATCATCAAAGGAACATTTAACGAAACTTCTAAAGAGTTCGTAGATGCCACTTATTTAGTTTCAGAGCCCTCGGTCTACTGGCATTTTTGTTTCAAGATCGTTCCTGCATTTCGAATGACAATATGAAATTCCAAGAGTCCTTACCTCTTGTTCCAGGGAGCTGAAGGCCAATCTTACATAAAACAACCCCATTTGCAATTCTGTTCTTTAATTTCTTCAAGAGTCTCGAGTCTCTTGAGAGTACTGAATAATATTTGTTTGACAAAAATTTCTTGGTATGAACTTTATTCTTGCGTGTACAATGTTCGTGTTTTTTTAACAGAAACATTTTTTTTTCGGATTTTATTATTTTGTCTCATTGCCACATGAATTTGGGCTCAGAATATGTTTTGTCTGGAAAATCTACGAGTGTTTTTTTAACACGCGAGAGACTTGGTTCGTCTATTAGCGTACGACAACTCTTACCCAAACCGATTTTCTGTTAAGAGATTAACAGAATTTAAAAGAGTGTCTTTGGAGTTTCTTACATATTTTTTTTCCGTGGAGATCCCTTTGTAACTGCAAATCACTTCATCTTTTTGTTTAAACTGATGAATTTTAACAAATCAAAGGTGCCTTTAAATGGTTTAATTGATTAATTACTTCGAGATTGAGTTTGAAATATTACTTCATACAACGAAAACTCCTGATTGAATATGTAACAACATTTCAGTAAAACTCACGCCTGCTATGTGAGGACGAACTTTTTATATCAACAAATAAAATAACATTAAATCAAACATCGAAGGCCGGACAAGCTCAAAGGCCGAATGCCGGAAATAATAAACTCATAACATCCCTTTGAGGAGCCAAAGCATCCTATTTAGGAGTTACGACATTATAACACACATAATGGTATTCACGAGGAGATAACATGAAAAAATCTTGTTAGCACACTCAACGGTATCTGATTTCGGTTCTTCTAAAAATATAAATTGATTATATTATTCTTCTTTGAACCATCCGTCTCAAGTGGTAAAAATGGTATTGGATTTATCGTATGTAACCTGTGACATATTGAAGGCCAAAATACCCAAGATTATTGAGATTGAATTTATTACATTGACGATTTAGACATTTTAATATAAGTGATATTTTGAAAGTATGCGTTATATAAACAGTGAATGAGGTTTATAAGGCTAATGAAACCTCTTTGATCAGCGCAGTCAGAGTAGAAAGTCTAAAGCAGAGTGTAAAATAGCCATTAGTCAGTACTAATGACATCCATTAAGACAATTCAATTAATAATAGATTATAATGCGATTATTTTAATAACTTATCACTTCTATTCAAATAATCAATAAATTATCTTAGCTTATTGCCAGACTGCTAATTAACCTATTATACCATACAAGCAGTAAGACTAATTTTGTAAAAACAAAATCATTAAAATATATTTTACCAATTTTAGATTTTTTTTTCTCTTTTCTAATCTTTCTTTTTTTTCTCTTTTCTAATCTTTTCTAGCAAAACACTTCACGTTACATCAGTGCACAGCGATCGCTGGGCAAGTACCGCCATGCGGTGGATTGCTACAGAGGGTAAGCGCCGTCGAGGTCGACCTAGAAAGAGGTGGCGAGTTCTGTATTGGCAAATACTAACATAATCAACCATGTAATGATCCCAAAGCTGGGACTCAGGACTCCTCTTTTGATGAGGGAATTAGCTGTAAACCATCGCTCGGAACCAGAGCAAGTTGTTGGATATCATATGTATTCGAATTTTCGGTTATTGGACATGTCGGTTACTTCACTATCTTGAGAGCACTTGTGATAAAATAATTACAGGAATCTTTTGTAAAAGAGTGTCCATGAACTTTCTTGCATGTTCTTCTTCATATAGATCTACGTTTTGGAACGAGCAATATAGCTTAAATATTTTGTTGACTAACAGACATTTTAACAATTCATGAGTGCCTGTAATTGGTCTATTTGAAATAAACATTTCTAATTGGTTTGACGTTGGGTATCATCCTATAACTTCTCCCGTTCTGGGTGTACTGAAAGTGAGTATGAGACTTTAAATTACTTACACTTTTTTTTTATGGTGGGAAAAATCATGCATTGACATCCCCCGCCCTTGGGCGGAGCGGGAGATAGTGTCAGACTCTTACTGACTAAAAGACCCACCCCGTTCCTTCTAGCCTTCATACCGGGGTTCGAGCGCCCTTTCGGATAACCCTGGCCCCAGTAGGCTTCGACCCGGCTGGGTCCCTGCTGTTGCTGACAACTCCTTGAGGCGCGCAGGAACAGTGCGCGCCGTCGACGACTTGGGCTTGGTCCGGACAGTTACCGGACGGCCGGACAGCTACCCATTGCTCACTGTCCGCAAGCCCGCGTCTACGTTGGCCGGAAATCGGGATCAGAATCCCGGCGACGGCGGCGGCGATAACGCCGTTGCCTGATGCGTTCGGCCTCCTCCTTTGCGAGCATTACTGCTTCGCAGAAGTCGGCGACCGCCTGCCACTCCTCCTCGCTCCGGACCATGGCCTCAACCAAGGCTCGGCGCGAGAGGTCTCCCCCGAATTACTTACACTCATAGGGTTCCTTCAGTTGCCATGCAGTGCGAAGGCAAGCTGCAAGACTATTTGAATGAGTCTATAATTCAAATAGTCTTGCAGCTCTCGAACAATTTTTTAACCCGTCAGTAGTATCTATCATTTTAGAAGGTAACTCGGAAGTAAAAACAGCCCCGACTCTTACGGCTCTTACTTAGATTTTTTTACCAATGGGCCACCACAGCTCAATTTTTAATACACTAAAATCAAATAACTCATGTTTTCCAATCGACCATGTTTAGCATTCATGCATGACCCAATTCTCCGACCGAATCCCCGACCAAAGTAACCAAGTTTAAAACATTTTCCCGAAATTTTGGCACAGAACTAGCTTCCATTCCACCTCGCATAGATTGATCTACGATGACTCAACCAGCTATTCCCATATATCTTAATATGAAAGACCTTGATTCACGGATATTGAAACCAAAGCCGTAAATTCCAATTTTCTGATATGCTAGTGAATTGAGATTTACATTCCATAACCTAAAATTTATTCTGGTTTTTAGTGTTCGGTTATTGAAATTGAAGTTACAGAAACAAACAAAGGATACTAAGTTAAAAGAGGCAGTAAAGTATTGAAGTGAATAGGTTAATTTTAGGCCAACCTGTTCTATCGGAGACCACATCATTGCTTACCATCAGATAAGGTAATGGTCAAACGCAAGCCTATCAACAAAAATAAAAAGTCTGCAATGTTTTTATTGCCTTCAATTATTTTGCCTAGTTTTTTGTCAACTTTACATGTTTGGGTAAGCTTCCAGTCAAACTGGATACAAACTTGCGTAACACCCTTAACTAGTGAAGGATTAAAAAAGAATCAAAGCATTCATTTCAACTAACCATTTACAAGAACTTTTGGATTGTCAAAAAGACAAAAAAAAAACTAATTACACATTCCCAGGTTTGAGAGCAGTGGTGGCCGAATGGTAACGGCCTCGACTTAGGAGTTGTAGGTCGCGTTTTCAAACCCAGCCAGGCGCATTACTTTGTGTAATTTATTTCATCACCACTGCTCTCAAAACGATGAAGGAAAACATCGTGAGGAAACCGGCATGACCTAAAACCAAAAATTCAAAGACATGTGACATTCACCAACCCGCACTGGGCCCACGTGGTAGATTACGGCCCATTCCCTCTCCTAGAGAGGAGGCCTGAGTCCCAGCATTGGGAACATTAAAAAGGCTGATGATGATGATGATGATGACAAATTCCAAAATTTAACCTCTATGACATTATTTTAAATCATGTTACATATTTTTTGTTGCTACTATAATGTAAGAACAATGTAAATGTAGTAAAAAAAAACATAAATTCTAAGAACTTAAAATAAGCCATTGGCTGCTAAGAGATGATCAGTCTCAACGGACCGCATACGTTTTCAATAAAAACCTAGATAAAACAACAAGATACCAATGTTTCCAAAAGATCTAAAGAAAGATGTGTAATGGCGTCATAATCAAGAGATGTATGGAAATGCATCTCGAATTGGTCAGTTTTAAGATAAATACAAGATGGTGTATTGAATTCCTTAAAACTAATAAAGCTAAGGCACATAAACTGCCTACTAAATTCATTTTACTAAAACCTAAGTCATGGACTTATATATGTGGGTTATCTAAAGTGGTTTCTTAGTAAATTAATCCTATGTACTAATTGGACTCAGGCCAGGAACGTGTCACCAATGATGGGTTAAACCGTCTAATTTATTAGTGTTAGACTAGGCTTTATCACTTCACTAATTATTTAGGACCGCCTTTCTATCTAGTAGCGTGACTTTTTTATTAAGGTCGTAGATAAGTCTTTTAGATAAGACGATATTTTTTTAATAAAAAGTTACTTTCTGAAAAATAAAATTAATAAAACATATTGAACCAAATTGACTATGGCATGCAGTTATAAATTCTATATTTCTATGTTTATATTTATATGGTATGGTTTCTAGGCAAGTGAACCGAAAGCATTCGACTTAAAGACAGCAAACACTCCTTGACCTGTAGGTAGCACAATAATACATATGTCTCCAAAATGATCCATCAATATGGTTTTAACTAAGTATTAGATTTTAAGATAGCGAAACACTGTATTGTTATGGTATTGATTTTATATAATTTTACCAAACTATATCAAACTAGTAATATGTGGAAACGTAGTGGATTGTTCATTTACTAATAGCATACTCTGTATTTAGAATTTATATATAACGTATGATTGTGTTTCTTAAATAAAATAAAATACTGACCATTATTTTATAATATAATCTATAATCATTTTACAATAAGTTTGTTGTTTGATGAAAAACAAAATGTTGGGTTGATCTTTGCATAATACTACAAATATGGTGCGATAATCAAATTAATACTGAAAATTATTGCCATCAATTTGACCACGAGATTTTCACTGCCTGACATAGGCAAATGTCGCCACAACGAACGGTCTTTTGCATTTTGTATTCATCGTATTCACGTGAACCTCACCAGGAGTGTAGTTCATTTTTTGGAAGGTCTTTCAACGCTGCATCTGCCCTCCAGAACCTTTCGGCTCCATCGACCTTTGGTTTTGCGAACAATATACCCTACCCACTGCACTCAAGTTCGGCCGTTCTTCAGGCTATGTCAGCAACCTTGCTTTTCAATACTGAGAATATATTAATCTGTTTCATCGTTTTAAAACATTACCATGAAGCAGTTTTACACTAATATTCATGTATTTGGATCAGTAGCAAGTGTTATAATACATAATAACGACCAACCATTGATTCAAAGCTACACGTAGCCAAATATTTCAACGGCGTCCCGACAAAAGTACGTAAAGTCAGTTTTATTGAAATTCACATTCTATCGCATGAAATATATATCGTGCTCCATAACACTCGTTATTACCTAGAAGAGGTCGCCTTGTCTGAAATTGTTATAAATGATTTTACTCGCTCTGCATTCAGAAATATTACCTTTTATTATGGTTAATAAAAATTTATGACCACTGACAACACTATAGGTATTGTCTTTTGAAACTTAGCTTGGATTGTATTGGCGAAGAGATTGAGGAAAATTAAGTTAGATGACTATAAATGTTGTTTGAGAAATTTTATCACTAGCTTTTATTTAACTTGAAGTATTTGACTGGTCTGTTGGTCTAGTGGTTAGTGACCCTGACTGCTATGCCGGAGGTCGTGGGTTCGATTCCCACCCAGGACAAATGTTTGTGTGATGAGCATAATCATTTGTCCTGTGTCTGGGTGTAATTTATGTATAATATGTATGTTTTTTGAACTATATAAGTATGTTTATCAGTTGTCTAGTACCCATAACACAAGCTCTGCTTAGCTTGGGACTAGACGGCGTTGTGTGTTAGTTGTGGAATATTTGTTTATGGAAAAAAGCTTGTATAAATCTGTGTACCCGTAAAATGCAGGTTTGGTACCCAGACATAGCGACGCGGGGCAGACTACGAAGAAGATGGCGGGACGACCTGAATGTCTTCCTTAAAAGTTGGAATGAGAAAGTGAGGAACCGTAATCGTTGGAAAGAATGGAGGGAGATTTTTGCTCAGTAGTTGAGACAATAAGGGCAATTACAAATTAATTTTGAAAAATTCACCTTTTACCAAATGAACTGAAATTTTGAGAAAAGTTTAAATGACAACTCATAGTTAGCTTAATGATGTCATACTACATGTAAAATGGTGGACTTCCGAAATATAGCGGACTAGATATTATTATAGGCATGACAAACCATCGTAAATAATAGAATATCTTAGATCAAGACAGCTGCTATAATTTATAAAGCGAGAAGTAAAGTCAGAGACACAAGCTAGTGATCTATAAAACAGTGCTTAGCACTGAAAGCTTGACACGATAATATTATTAAGTCTACACTTACCGTCAACTTCAGCTTGCCTAGTTCCGGTAATTCATAACAGATATGATAGATGGTGCTTCCTATCGTCTCCGCGCCGCCATTCTCGAAGCATCACATACATTAGCGACTTTATTACCAACATTTCAGCGTCCTCGTAAAGTGATGTTAGGGCTTCTCCACACGTACGACAACCACAACCACACCTCAACCACATCACATTGCCGGGCGTATTTTTCGTATTGAAAATGAATAGGACTATTCACACGTACCATATTTTAAAGTCGTTATCGACCGTGTGCGTGATACCGACTACATTGCAAATACAACGCAACCACCAGAGACAATGGAATGAACTAGTAGCCGATCATAACAAAGATTCCTCTTTCTCTGCTGCTATGAAAACCGAAGTCGAACTGTGTCTGCACATCATGTAACTGCATCGCAACTACTGTAGAGTAAGATCCCAGGACCGCCAGACATTACGTATTTTCTGACGAACGAAATGTTTACGATTGAGTACTGTTAGTATGTACTAAGACCGCCTGCCTACCTGCTACATAGTTTGCTTAGACGGCCAATTTTCAGGTCTGCGTCTGTTAAGCAATATTGCCGACGGAATGTGTCTGGGAGTATTGGTGACTTGATTTTAAAGATATTGCCTACATAATACGTAAAAATCAGCTTTGAGAATTTACGTGAGATAGGTGGTAATTTTAATTTTTTTTTTAAATAAAAAAAAATATATGTACCTTCATTACCTAGTAATACCTGAAAATTGGCCGTCTAAGCAAGCTAGCAGGTAGGCATGCGTTCTTAGTACATACTAATAGTACCTACTCTATCTTCCACATTTCTTTCGTCAGAAAATACGTGACGTCTGGCGGCCTTAGGATCTTGGACTACTGGCGACAACGCAACTACATCGACATTTTGACGGTATCACAACGCAACTACAAAAAGCTTCAGCGTCACTATTTACACGTAACCACTGCTTGACAGCATGTCGTTGCGATGTGGTGCGGTTGTGGTACGTGTGAAGAAGCCCTTAGGTTTTGGTTACTGCAAAGTAAACTCATCGGCTGGCTACCCGTCTTCAAAGCTTTGCAGTATTCTTTGTATATTCAACATGAACAACTGTTTAGAGAGCAAAGATTGCAATCGTACACCCGGAAATGAGAAAACAGCTAGGTTCTAGAATATAACATTGACTTTAACTGAAACAACATTGTTTTAAATAATTTTCTCGTATTTAGACATCCCAGATTAACTAACTTTTAGATTTGAAATGGAAATTAAAACAGTACTAACAAACTTCAGTACCTTAATTGAATAAAATAAAACTTTATGTTTTAATGAGAATTTTATAACCTCACAGAGAAATGATGAAATGTTATCGTAGGCTGTTTTTAAGGTTAACAATTTTCTGATGACTTCTCCCGTGTAGCCGTTTCCTTCACTAGCATTATTGCTTAGTGGAAGAAGTCGACCTCCTGCCATTCCTCCATGGACCATGGCCAGAACCAGAGCCCAGCGTGAGAGGTCGCTCACGCTGCCACCAATCACCTCCGCCCAAGCGGGGCACCTCTCTTGACATCCCCCGCCCTTGGGCGGAGCGGAAGATAATGTCAGACTCTTACTGACTAAAAGACCCACCCCGTTCCTTCTAGCCTTCATACCGGGGCTCGAGCACCCTTTCGGATAACCCTGGCCCCAGTAGGCTTCGACCCGGTTGGGTCCCTGCTGTTGCTGACAACTCCTTGAGACGCGCGGGAATAGTGCGCGCCGTCGACGACTTGGGCTTGGTCCGGACAGTTACCGGACGGCCGGACAGTGAGCTACCCATTGCTACAGTGAGCTACCCATTGCTCTCTACTTAACTTAATGTTCTATCGTGTCCTCCAAGCGGTTAACACAATAGTGATACTTGAGTACCTAATTCTTTCGCCTGAATCCGATGCAGGAACCTCCCGAATTTTCATCATCGCTTCCCCGCACTGTCTCGCTCGCTCACTCGGCAGGTGTGAACGTGCACTGTCTCTTCACTCGGCCACATGATTGTCTCTTTGTATATTTTTTAATAACCTTTTTACGATTCGTGTCCGAATTGTGGTCTCAATTGACTGTTAGTCTGAACTGACTGTGCCAATAAAAACATGTGTGAGCTACTCGCTTACATTTTACTGTCTCGCCTTTTCACTCGGTACGTATAAACAAGGCATTACCGCTGTGGCTATTACGTGCCCAATATCTTCATAGGCATAACATTACATTATATACAGTTTCATTAGGGTCAATGTACTCAGACGACACTCAAAAGAATATTAAGGAAACAGAAGATATAGTGCAGAATAATCACATCGTATACATGTCCAGATATGTGTTTTATTCATTGATCTGTCCAGAATGACCTAAAAGGTTCTTTTTTCGGTATTTATCATAGATATCTGTTGGCTCTCTCCCAGAACACGATTCGATTACCGCGTCAGAACTTATTGGCGGGCCAACGTATTGGCTTCATTTGTAGGGATTTGGCGATGGGACACAAATTTTGTGAAATCGTTTAAATTTATTAGTTTCAAGTATCGTTGGGGGTATTTTTGATAATAAATTGTAGGTTTTAAAGTTTTAGTGTATTATTATTATTATTTATTTATATATGCTTGTTGTATCCTACTGCAAGGCCTACCTGATGATGTTCTTAGCCAGATAATTGACTAGCTGTGCTACCATGACGCTCAAAGTAAGATTGTTTTATTCCTATTCCAGTGTGGGTAAGAGATACCGCTACACAAACTGTGTAGGTCTGTCTCTTACCCACATTGGAATAAGATGATAAAACAATCTTACTTTGAACGTTTTGGTAACCCCCTTGATCCTTCCTAATTCTTTACAATAAAGAATAGCACTAGCTTTGTGATAGTATTTTACTCCATAATAACTTTAGACCATTCATGCCTCGTGTTTTTTGGGGAATCTTTTCTTAGTGCTCACCTACGTCATGAAAGGAAGACATGTGATGTTCCAATAGTTTCTCCTATTATAATAATCTCCTAATAGTATGTTGTTATGTCTGTCAGTTAGTTTTTCTTTTATATATAGATAGAAACTCCCTGATTTGATATCCATCCCTGAGGTAGGAATCTTACTAGTTACATCATCTCTCTCTGGGCCTACCGCACCGACAGTTCTTATTGTTCGAGATCCAGTAATCCTAACTATATAATATTGTAAATGTGAAAGTGTGGATGTTTGGATGTTTGTTACTTAATCACGCAAAAACGGCTGAACGGATTTGGATAAAATTTGGCATGCATATAGCCTTTGAAATGAAAAAAAAAACATAGGCTATCTGTTATCCCGATTCCTTGAGTACCTAATGACATGTGGGCGAATTCGCGGGCAAAAGCTAGTGTAATATAACTGAGATCTAGTCAATTATCTTGCGACATTCTATAAAAACCAAAACAACTGTCAACACAAAATCAATGAATAAATAATGAATCTTCAAACATTAATTTTGTACTCACTATCCATGTATGAACTAAATGACTTTCGAATTTCCCAAAAGGAATTTAATTAGTATCGTATAGAATTTATCTTCTATCTTTAAATATATTGTACAGAAAAGCTTTACGTCATCCATTTTATCTCATTTAATATTTACGAGGTAAAGCTCTGGTTATTATTCTTTAGTCAATATTTTATAGGATCAGTAACGAGTTTACCTCGTAAAGATATCAGCTCTTTAAAAATAAATTAATCAATTCGTTAGAAAGAAAAGGATTATCCGAACTTAAATAAATTGGGATATTGTCAGATTAAGAATTGTGAACTGTTTACAACTTAGTTTAAATAAAATCGATTGATGGCGTTAGCGTCGAATTAAAAGTCGCTTCGGTATTGCGTTTAGTGTAGGCAACTAGTTTTTTTTTTATTCAACGAGCAATCAAAATTTACTAATTTCAATCAGTAAACAGTGGTTTTGTTTTCGAATAACTCTTACACGCAGTTTCTTCCATGTGCATGAAATATAGCACCCAGAAACCACTCAGAAATAAAGCAGCTATCTATTGGTGAAAAAAATTTAGCACATAGATTACTTCCTACAATTAAAAAAGATTAGTGAATTATTAGATTAGTGTAGATAGTGTACTGCCAGGCCAATCTCCCCCAAATACTAAGCCGATATTTAACATGAACATTATAATTTATAAACAACATTACAAAGACCAAACTGTATGTTACTCACCCCTAATAAAAAGACGCAAAAATAAGTATAGTGACAAACATAAAATTACCAAGAAAACATAAGACGACAGAACTGAACCTTCTCTTAATAACAAGGAAGAAGATCACAAGGATGATAAACATCCAATTAACTCCACCACCATTCTCACTATCATCAAGCGTACTTTAACAAAACCAACATGTAGTTTAAGATTACGCCCCCGTCAAACAGCTGAAGCCCTTGAAATGTATAAAGAGAAACCCGAACACCTCTAAAGAGAGTACTACCAATGTAAGGCTTACGAACGTAATCCTTCGTGTGCTCAATCTGTTGCCAAGTGATTTGAGATTAGATCCACAGTGTAACTATCTACAGTAGGTCTTCCGTCCTTTAATTTGCAAAGGATTTGAGATATATGATTTTTATCATGGCTTCAGTAACAATTTTTGACATGAGCTTAGTAACATTGTAATTACTTCTAACACAGAGCTGCATGGCGATGTATTGCCAGAGAGGCGATGACACAAGAGTCGACTGAGACATGATCACGAACACTCTGTCAAGAGTGCGTGACTTAGAAGAAGAATTACTTATGACCTGTCATAATGCATTGTAGTTTAGGACGATAGCACCATTCATGACTGGACAAGAAAAGGATCATTCGAAGAAAAACGATGACGTACATATTATAAGTGAGCGAGTGAGATACGTTAAGATATAGATTGGGTCATAACGTCCCCAACCATTCTATCAAGAATGTACTGGTTAAGCATAAATAGTCCCGAATATGTTGATTCCGAATAATTTGACTGGCCTATTGTTCTAATGGTTAGTGGCCCGGACTGCTATGCCGGAGGTCGTGCGTTCGATTCCCACCAAGAACAAATGTTTGTGTGACTCATGTTTAATTTGTTTTTATGTATATCAGTTGTCTAGTACTTATAACACAAGCTCTGCTTAGCTTGAGACTAGATGACGCTGTGTGATAGTTATGGAAAAAAAAAGAAAAAAAATATTACATCTGTATAATCATCATGTCAATTGAATATGTTAATTTTTAATAATATTGCTTCCTTTTTTAAATGTGATTAGGAAAACACTGTAAATTTGGCAGACTGAGATTGCTTTCTATTTCGATCCGCTTTTTAATTATGTTTTATACATATTATTTGGTACTGTACTATGTTGATTAGTATACACAGTCTTGTCATAGGTAATATGGATTTATCGTGAATATTAACATTTTTTTAAAACGAAAAACCGTGGTATGTCTTACCGATTCTTCTGAATAAGAAAAGACAATTGAAACCGTGCACTAGCTTATAATGTTTTATAAATGCTCAAGTAGGCCTATCTGTAATAGAAATTTGTAGGAGATACACTCTCAAATAACATATCTAATTAAACTAACCTGGTAGAAAGCATCATCGCTACGTATCTATAAGATATCTTTTATTTCCGAAATATAAATGAGAAAGACTACGCAGAAAAAAATGAGTTTCCAGTAAATTGTATCCTTGATGTATAATATTTTGTTACGTCTCTCCTGTGTCTTCTAATATTTTGTGTGGATCTAATGATTACTTATCATCAAATGCCTGAACGATGATATTTTTGTGTATTGTTGTAACGTAATTGGTTTCTATTCATCTTCCTTTATTATTGTGTTTGTTATATGAAATGGGTAGTTTTATAAGGAAATGATGTACTGTAGGGGTATATTGTTGATACTAATAATTATCAGCATTGTATAATTTAACTAGCTTTTGCCCGAGCGGCTTCGCTCCTGCTCTTCCCTACTCCACCCTACTATACTTTACTTTACCCTACTCTACCCTATTCTACACTACTCTACTCTCCTCTACTCTACTCTACTCTGCACTACTCTTCTCTACACTACTCTACTCTACACTACTCTACTCTACCCTATTATACCCTACCAAACTTCACATAAACCATCTACTAAATAGTCCGAATAAAGCCTAACATTTGGTTTGGATAGGTGAGCCCATTCTTGAGTTATAAAATTACAACGAAAAGTGGCATTGATTTTTATAATATATATAGACATAAAGAGAAAATGTGACGTAATTAAATGACAGCTCTGGCCAGGCCAGGGTCAGAGCCATGGTCTTGTCTAGTATTAGTTTGAACAAAATCTGCTACCAATCAGATTTTGTTCAAACTAATAAGGTAATTTGTACTACAATTACTATTAGATATGCTCTTTATTGGACACCATAAAACATTAGAGAAATTAACAATCTTTTGCTTTTGATTATGGGTTTGACAGAGACTGAGAAAAGATACAGCGGTATTCCATGGTGTATTATTTACATGTATATTACAAATAAAAACAGTTGCTTTATATAATGTTAATATTAAAAATGGGTCATATCCTCCACTAGTAGGTACGTTTATTGCTCAAAGCAGATTTGGTCGTTTTCTAAAATTCTCAAACAGATTTTAACGCAAAAACTACATAAAAGAAAATTCGTTCGAAAACTAATCCTAAATCACATATACTAGCTACCGGTCCATTTGTAGGTTATTGGTATATTTTCAGTCCATATGCTGTTATAGCTCGGGCGTTGCCAACACTCGCTCGGATTTTAGCTAGAAAGGAAATCAGTTTTCTCTGATATGGTACATAACACTTTATATATATAGTTGTAGCAGAATATGCTCGAATATGTTCTGTGAATGATATGTGGCTTAATGCTGTCCAATTTTATGGTCTAGTAATCTTGCTACATCTTCATGACTTTCAAAAGTTTTTGCACTAGCTAGAGATATATTGGCATTATCATCAATATTGCCTTATTTGAATTACTTACATATGTTATCGTACATCTCGTCCTTTTATTTAATACTAGCTTTTACCCGCAGCTTCGCCTGCGTACATAAATAAAACATAGCCTATGTCACTCAGTAAGCAGCTTTCTATCGGTGAAAAAATTTTAGCAATCGAACCAGTACTTCCAGTGATTACCTCCTACAAACAAAAAAGAAAAAAAACTTTACCTCTTTATTATATTAGTGTAGATTATTTATTATCTTCATCGTGTGTGATATTCCGTTGAATTCTATGGCGAGCGATATTGTATCTTAAGATAAAATATTATAGTGTCTTAGCCGTGTGCAGCGCTCCTTAGTGAACTCCACTGCGGGTGACGTAACTTACGACAAACTTATTATTTGCAGTTGGTACAGTAATGGAGTCTAGGGATCGAACCGAAAAAATTAAGTTTGTTTTTTTGATATATACTTTTCCGGGATAAAAAGTACCCAGTGTGGTGCACAGGATATTAAAGAATAATTATACCAAGTTTCATCGTAATCGAACTTGTAGTTTTTGCGTGATGCCTGAACAAACAGACAGACCAAAAATTTTTTAATCACATTTTTGGGTTTGATGTCGGTCTAGTAATATATGCCATTTAATTTTCACTTCTACAGATTTATTATAAGTATAGAATAGATATCGTAAAATGGTGTATGTTATTTTTTTTTCAATTTGACTACAAAACCAATTCATAGAATATTTTTTTACCATCTATATAGTATATTTTATCCCACTGATAGGCATATTGTCCTTTGTTTTATCCATATAATTCAGTTTTTTACTAGCAAAAAGCGGGCCAGTTCTTAGAAAAATAAAAATGTTTTCAACATTAGTAAATGTCCGCATCGTACAAATATGATATACCCATTTTTATCTTTTACTGTGTTGTTATTGCGAAGAAATATAAGAAGGATTTTGTTAGGAGTTGTGATCGTTTTAAGAACTTTCATAATATATTTTTAGGGTCTCTATGAGTACTTTCTTATAGGTACTATTGTGAGTATATTGGTGGGTTGTGTTAGATACGCTATATTACCTATTATAATGTGATTTAATAACGGTTATAGTTTATTTATTATTTCTTTTATTTGATTTCATTTTCAATTTTGGTTTTACTACGTTCTTGATTTTTTTTTTTTTGGAAGAAAACATTAAATAACATTTCCCGATCTGAGTCGAGAGAGAGGAAATATCAGATTTATACTGACTAAAAGCCACTCGTGAGTCTTCAATTGCCCTTTCCGCTTTATGGCTGCAGTGTTTTATTCGAACAATCCCAGCACCTATGGTAAATTTATTACTTTCCCGTTCAACTTGGTTTTTCGAATCATCTTCTTTGTAGATTTTGCTATTGCTGAAATTAATTATTACAAATTCACATAAAACTATGAGCATATGGTCATGACAACACTCATTATATTATCATTATCCTCAGTCCCACGTCACCTTCTATCGGGTAATGACCTCTCTTTTTTAGAACTAATACCAGTACCAAATTAATCAAGGTCCTACAAAAACTTTTGTCTCTACACAAGTATACGCAATATTTTTTCAAACTATTTATCGGCTTAACACCGTAAGAAAATCTATTTCTGGTACATAACCTTTCCATTTCTAGGGATAAGAACGATTGATAAAGGTAGCCTCGTATATATTGATCTGTGTCGGATTACCACAAAATCTTCAAGTAGCGCTTTTATCACCTCATTTGACTACTAGCTTTTTCCATCGGATTCACCCGCATGAACAGTGTAGGTACGTATATCGGCTGAAATGATGATGATGATGAACTTGAGCGGAGCATCGCGTGCCTTCGTGGGGGTGATCGGCGGTGGATACCTCTCGCGTCGGTGTAAATACAAAAAAAAAAAAAATTGTTCACACAATTTTTAAAATTATACAAAAAAATGATTTATAAAAATGTACGTATGGGTACTTTCTTTTTAATCATTTTTTGCATGGATAATTTATATAATTTGTATTTAATTCAAATAGAACGGCCGAAGCCAATTCCACTATTTAAACACATAACACAAAAAGAGAAAACAATAAAACATTAAAATTAACACAGACAAGTCACATGTCGCGCAGGACTTTAGTGATAGATACTACTTATTTAATAAATAGTAGATAATAATATATATAATAATAAGTATGTTAAGAGCCGGTTGTAGTCATTGAGTATTTTGTATGAACTCCGCCCGTGCGTGTCTATGTCGATTTCGCGGCCCCGTAACCGTGGTTTTATTTTTCAAGTTTTTTTTTTCCTTTTTAAAAACAAGCTTTGTTATTTTTTTTTACTTTCTAATATTTCCGTGCCTTAATCTCGTAGATAATCTCGTCTTTCATATTTGAAATCGTAAATTCCGGGCCAATTCGCATTTTTTTTTTATCAAGCTAACTAATTTATTAAATATTTTGATTTTTGCCCAGTGGTTAGTCATACGTAATAAAATATTTTTCCACGGTGTTCTCTTTTATATTTGTGGATGTCCAGAAGTTTAAAAAATCAAAATGAGTAGAACCTGGCCTTAAAGTACCTTTACAACCACTAAAATATCGTAGAAACACAATATATATTATATTTAAAAACAATCACCATTATGAAGGATGTAATTAGATTCAAAAGATAAAAGAAGTGGGCGTAGAGAAATAATAAATCCTTTCTTCCTAATATTTTATTAATCATTCCAGAAATTTGCTGTTAACCTTTGATGTTTTATTAATATCTATTATTATTGAAATTATTCTTTACTTGATAACTATTATGTCAGGGTATAAAATTAACGACAATCGTACTTCTCAACCATCGAAAAAGCAATTTTTCGCAAACAACATAAAACTAAAATAGGTTAAACTTGTCTTTTACAAATTGTCAATCGTTTTAGTGGTTTTAGCTATAATATTTTCTTTTAATAAATCGAAATCAAGCTACCACAAACTGTAAGACGAGCATATAGATGACATGTAATGATATTAGGTTTTTTCGTTTAGTAGCGTCAATTCATTCCGGTTTCCAACAGATAGCAAGTGGCTCATAATTATCATATTAGGTAAGACTTAACTGGTGGAATACGAGTGTAACATAGGCACATCATAACCCTTAACCTCTCTTCAACCCTTTGGATAATAGAGGCGTGTGTTATCAAAATCATTCAATCATTTCTTTTATCATCACCAGCTTTTGTCAGTAATCTGCTCGAAAGTAAAAACCCATGTGCCAAATCAGCTCAGACATCATGTTAGCCGAAAGACATCCACTGTTGGACATAGGTCCCACCTCAAGTGTCGCCATAACGACTGGTCCTGAGCGTCTCGCATCCATTGAATTCCCGCGCATCTTACTTGGTCGGTCATCTGTCGACCTTGTTGGGAGGCCTTCCAACACTGAGTGAGCTTGACAACAGAACGCTTGGTCTCTATCGACCTTCTGTTCTGCGAGCAAAGTGCCTCGCATACTGCTATTTAAGCCGCTCAAGTATTTAAGTGTAGAAGAGTAACAAACATTTATAGTCATAGTAGTCATAATACGTTATCGGTAAGGGATTCTTACTGTCCCCGCACACGGGCCACAAAAAAACGCCAGAAGCGGCCACATAAAAAAGCTAGTGTGGCGTATGTGGTGTTTGAGGCACGTAGGCACGTATTACATCAAATACTCAACCATCACGTCAGATGTAATAGATAAGTTAAGATAGATAAGATATGTTCATAGTTCATAAGTAGCATGTAAACCAGGTATATAATTATACTAATAAATGGAGGGTCATGGGAGTTGTCTTCAGCTGACGGTCAGTTGTCAAGAATCGACATCAGTGACCCTTGGAGTAGCTCACTCCATGTCGTTTAATTAACCCTCATCCTCCCACATCGCACTAGAAGCGGCCGCAAAAAACAGCTGAAGCGCACGACACCTCTTGTTTCCAGTGAAGCTTGAAGCGGTTTCAAGCGTTTTTTTGTGGCAGCACCGCCGCACACGAGCCACAAAAAAGGCCGCCTCAAAATGAAGCTTGAAGCGGCGTTTTTTTGAAGTCCGTGTGCGGGGACAGTTAGGGAGAGAATGTTACATTATACTTAGTCAATAAATTGTTTACATACAGCGTCAAATAACAAACAATGTCAAACAAATAAAGGAATAGAAGTCAAAGTTATTATATGTTTGTTACTCTAATATAATAATAATAGTTTAATAGGTAATAACAATTACACTCAAACATACATTCAAACAAATATATATTATAAAGACTATTATAAATATATGCTTTATAATGTTAGTGTGTGTATGTATTTGTTTGAATGCTATTAAATATAATTAGTCATTAAAATATGAATTATAATAACTATAATCTGTATTCTGTAATATTTAACCTTTCAATTGTGATAATTACAGATACAATTGAAAGACAATAGGTGCGCGAACGCCGGCGTTCGCTTGGGTAATGAATTAATAATGAAAATATATAATTTGATAATTGTAAATATGTAATTGCAAATGTGTTTTTAATGTATAAATGTAAAATTGAAAAAAAAAATAAAATTAATAAATTCATAATAATAATAATATAATAGAATTTAAAATATTTGCATGCCATGAAAAATGGCAGACATGTCGTGAGCCACTTTTTATTTAAGATCTTGCATGCATGTATTATTTTAATTGTGTCTGCATACACATGTTTGAGCAAATAAAATTTCTTATTCTTATTCTTATGTGATTTAAAAAATCTATTCATTCATCTAAACATGACTAAACCCCTAAACAGACAACTTCTCTCCGTTTTTAATCATCCAATTCATTCTTCACTTCGTTAATATATTCAGTACAATTTTCACTGAAACTCGTAGAGGTACGCAACCATATACATACATAGATGTGGTTTCCGTATTGTATATACATGTATGGTAAGTCGAAATCCGGAGATGCCTCGGGACTTATTAACGCATTCTCTACTTCCCACTGTGATTCACTGGCGTATTTCAAACGCTTCTTTTCGTTTGGTCTAAGTGATGAGAGAACGTGTGCTCAACAGGTCTATTTGAAGTTTTTTTTTCTAATTGATTGCATACAAAACCAAAATGATATAAAATAATGTTGTCCTCAATAACAAGCGCAAAATTATTACATATGTAATTAATTTAGTCATAGCAATTGAATTAAAATAGTTCAAGGGTCACTTATAATTATATTGTACAGTTAATATTTTAGCATTATTTTTTTATTACTCATAAAAAAAAAACGTCGATTACACCCACAGCTCCAGCATGTAGGAACAATGAATTTTTGATAAAGAGAAAAAAAGAAAACAAAACTCGCACAACAAACAAAATCGCATTTTTTGAATCATTATCTTGTGAGTAAATACACAATTAATACAAACAACTATATTAAAATTCTATCTTCGATATTGAAAAGAAAGTGCTTTTAACTTATAACGATACAAGTTTTCTAACAGTAAAATAAAATGTAATCGTACGAGTACAAGCACTTTTTTCACCATCAGTACTTTTGCGCCTTCTAGCTGTAGATATAGGAAGAGATTAGGGTCCGGACAAAACCGGACTTCTAGTACTTGTAACCCAAAAATATCTTAGAATTACCTTTTGCAGTCTAGTTTTGCGATTATGCAGTTTACAATTGTTTATGTAACTGCATAAATCAGACACGTCCAATATTATTTAGACCAGAAGGACACAAACACAGCAGCTAAGCTGATACAATCACCCAAACTCAACCGGGCTGGGGCTGCGCTCAAGCGGCTCCTGCCCAACCTTGGGGGTCCAGATGCCTCCTGCCGGAGGCTCTACGCGGGGATCGTTCGGTCCATGGCCCTCTACGGGGCGCCGGTGTGGGCGCCGTCGCTGAAAAAGCAACCGGCGGCCATACTGAACGCCTGGTCATGGCAATAAGGATGGTGCGGGGATACTGCACGGTCTCCCGCGAAGCGGCGAGCCTTCTGGCTGGCCTACCACCGTGGGATCTGGAGGCAACAGTCCTTGCACACATGCACGATATGCGCGTGGAGATGCAACGCCGGGGTGAAAGTCCGCTGCCGCGACAGGTCGCGGCATGGCGGAAAGAGCTCCGGCGGGATCTCATGGTGAAATGGCGACAACGACTATCGCAACCCAGTGCTGGGCACGCCACAATCATGGCGGTAAGTCCCCTCTTTGAGGCGTGGCTGGTTCGTTCGGGAGTTTCCTGCACCGGATTCGTGCGGAAGTGACGCCCGGGTGTCGCCACTGTGCGGAATGCCCGGAGGACACGGTGGAGCACACAGTCGAGGTGTGCCCTGCTTGGGCGGAGCATCGCCGTGCCCTCGTGGGGGTGATCGGCGGCGGAGACCTCTCGCGCCGGGCCTTGGTTGAGGCCATGGTCCGGAGCGAGGAGGAGTGGCAGGCGGTCGCCGTCTTCTGTGAAGCAGTAATGCTCGCAAAGGAGGAGGCCGAACGCATCAGGCAACGGCGTTATCGCCGCCGCCGCCGCCGCCGCGATTCTGATCCCGATTTCCGGCCACCGTAGGCGCGGGCTTGCGGACAGTGAGCAATGGGTAGCTCGCTGTCCGGCCGTCCGGTAACTGTCCGGACCAAGCCCAAGTCGTCGACGGCGCGCACTGTTCCCGCGCGCCTCAAGGAGTTGTCAGCAACAGCAGGGACCCAGCCGGGTCGAAGCCTACTGGGGCCAGGGTTATCCGAAAGGGCGCTCGAGCCCCGGTATGAAGGCTAGAAGGAACGGGGTGGGTCTTTTAGTCAGTAAGAGTCTGACACTATCTCCCGCTCCGCCCAAGGGCGGGGGATGTCAATGCATGATTTTTGCCCACCATAAAAAAAAAAAAAAAAAAAAGCTGATACAATCAGATAGCGAAATCGAATGTGGCAGCCCTAATTACTTTACCGTATTGCCGTATTCGATGTTAGTGCTGTATTCGCTTACGTAAATCTGGTAGCGCTGTTACGAACCTAGTCGATAGTGTTAAGATAATGGAAAGATACAGATCTAGAATGAAATTAATACAATTTATAATCCCTATAAATCGGAGTATTGTTATGTCAGAATTATAACAATTACCAGTGAATTAGAAAAAAAAACACAGCTATTCCCTGTGGCTGCTTTGCAACCATGACTTGTGCCAAATCATGTTTCTTCTCCACAGAGACCTACGCTTTGGAACTTGCAATTTAGCGTAACTTTTCTTAGACTGACCGACATTCGACTATTCAAAAGTGCCTGCATATGGTCTATTTGAAATAAATGCTTTGATTTTGATTTTTGATTTTAATCAAATGTGCCTATTTTCGGCATTCGAAGTACATGACAAACAAATACTGTGTTGCTTTATTTTAGAGAAAGTATTTTCGTACTCGTAAAAGTACCTATCGAAAAAAATTTGAAAACTCTAGAATAAAGTCCATAAACCGCTTTCGCTTATGTCTTAAAACACATCCTTAACAGTGTTGCTCTGATTCTTTTTTATGTTCTTGTTTTAAGAATGCTTTCATGGTTTCTAAAAGGCGGCGTATGATTTGTTGCCGCGAATATTCCGAATACGCGCTTTGTTGGTCCCTAAATAACTATGGAAAAAGGATTGCTCGGTACTTTTCTCTTTTTACGAAGTTAGCGTCTTGAAATAGAAAGCAATTTGAGGGTGGAGTGAGTAATGGTGGATGAGGAGGAGTTAAGACATTTTATTTTATTGTTTTTATCCTTTTTATTTTTGTCATAAATTTTTGTAGCAACTGTGTGCATATAAGTTGAAAACATATTATCTCAATAATGACTATTCAAATCCAAATCCAACTCAAATGAATCCCAAACCTAAATAGAGAATTTAACCAAAGGAAATATTCACTATTAGATCCGACCAGTAAAATAAACAAGAACGCATTAACGGCTAATGGCGAAGGTGGCTCGCTTCAGAATGACGAACAAACAAACAATTGTGCTAGTACTCAACTCTTTGTTGAGTGTTTACTATGTGTCGCTGGATCCTTTTGCCTCTTCGTTTATTTTGATGATCCTGAAGAGTTTGCGTTTGAAAGATGCGCTTTGTTCCAGGAATAAATCTTAGGGTTTGATATGTCGGTTTATACAGTGATTCGAGGGGGGAACGGTGTTGAACTGTACCATGGTTTAGTAGATTATTACATTGAAGATATATCACAGGGATCAGATTTATAAATGGAGATAGTGAGTGACCAGAAACACAATATTTTATCTAACTATATATATAAAACTCTTCCGTTACTGAGTGACTGACAGACAACACACAGCCGAAACTGCTGGCAGTAGAGAGCTGAAATTTGGCATGTGTATTTGTTGGGAGGAGTAGGCTATCACTAAGAGAGAATTTTCGGAAATTTCCCCCCAAGGGGGAGAAAAGGAGGATAAATTGTTTTTTTTTTTATTTCTTAACGGATTCACTTAAAACTTTGTATGTAGATTCCACCAGTGAAGCAAGAGAGCACTAAGAGAGGATTTCTGGAAATGTCCCCCTAGGGGGAGGGGGGAGGTAAATTGAAATTTTTTATTTTTTAATGGATTCACTTGAAACTTTGTATGTTGGTTCCACCAGTGAAGCAAGTGCGCAATAAGAGAGGATTTTTCAAAATTTCTCCCCTAGGGGGAGAAAAATCAATTTGCCTCCCCGTAAATTGATTTTTTTTTATTTCTTTATAGATTCTCTTGAAACTTTGTATGTAGGTTCACCCAGTGACTGCCGGAGGTCATTATTCCACGCGGACGAAGTCGCAGGCAAAAGCTAGTAATAATTGTGATAAGGATGTAGTGATGCATTCTACAACGTTCCTCGATAAGCCTACTGTTTAGGCCGCTTGTCTGTAGAATGTGTTGACAACGTCATTAATATACGCGCACAAGTACTTCCTGTACATACGAGATTTTGTTTTTGAAAACGATATGAATGCAATCAATTAAAATAGATATACTACAAAAACAATAGACGTCAAACTGACAGTGGACTGAAACAAAAAAAACATAACAAAAGAAATAAGCAAATGCAGTCAGAAACTAACTTAACCATAACTTCAATAGAAAACTCTAAGGGTGAGTTTCACCATTTAACTATAACGATAACAAAGCCGTTAACAGTTGTCAAATCGTCGAATTGACCAATAAGAGGCCATTTCACGGCTGGTTATGGTTTGGTTATCGTTATAGTTAAATGGTGCAACTCACCCTAAGCTAATGTAGAAGTAAAATTTTGCAAGTCTTGGCTCGATAAAATGTTAAAAGAAAAATAATATGGAAAATTTCTTTTGCATTATTAAAAATATGCACCAGAAAGTGCAAAGCCATTCAAGGATAAGTTAAACAGTTTTTGTTGCGCACTGAAATTGAAAGACTTAAGATAGTTTCCAAGAACTTTATGATAAATGGGCTTTCCATACTTTGGATGTTATTTCTCGATTATAAAGTTCAGTTTGTTCTTTAGGAAATTTTGTTAAAGAAAAAAGAAAGAATCACCTATGGCTGTTCACCCAAGCTCAAGACTCACAAGTAAAAAATAATTTTAGAACATATGTCTATACATTTTCCGTAAAAAGCTGTTGTCAATTGTTCTGTAAAAATCAATCAAATAACCTTTCAAACTTAAGTAATTAAACATTCAATTTTGTTAATAAGTGCCATTTAGTCTAAACTATTTTCCAAAATAACAAGAAAGTCATCGACGTAAAACACGGTTAGTTTACCATTTCATCACAAACTGTTTACTTTAGGAAGCTCAAGTCCTTGGCATTTCAAGTTCTACAAGGAAAAATTCAAACCTAACATTCTAGGGTCTGAAGCGTCTATTTTTGTTCGTAACGAGGCATATTTACTTTAATCAAAAAACTTTCGAGAGCTTAAAAAAAGAGTTTAAACATTTTCCGCATCGTCGAGCAACTTCCTTTCAGTATATATGCTGCTTAACTTAACGAAAGAACAGAACTGCCAATAACAGAACTCTTTAAGACTAAGACTTTTGTTTTGAAATGAGATTTTATAAAAATAGAGATATTGTTCCAATGTGAGCCTGGGGATCGTTCAGTGGATTGTTTTATTCTTTGAATTGAGTTTAAATCTAGTTAGTTTTATGTAGTTCTCAATATTGGTTGGATTTTCTTTAATCTGCTTTTGTTTTTTTTTTGTTCATCCTTTATTAGTGCCATTAAGTATCTATTGGTTTTGTCTTTTACCTGCATTTGCCAACTTAATCTTAATGACTTACTGGTATGGTATTATATTCATTGATGTATATTAATAACATAGTTTAGATAGGGGCCATATTTTATGGTAACCAGTCTACTTAAGCTTTTGAAAATCATACCCTTATATCCTTATTTTACACAATTTGGGTATTTTCGAGGATCGAGTTAATAGGTTAATAGGCAGTCAAGCACTAGTTAATATCATTAAAAAATTATGTTGCAATAGTTCCACGTATATATAGGTACACTTGCATAGTGCGTACAAAATTACTTAATCGTGGGTTGATTCCCAAGTTCCATGAAAAGTTTTTAAAGAGTTTATGCGAGTTGACTTTGCCTCTCGTACGCCCTTCAAAGATCAAGGACTTCAGGGTCCAGAGATAAATAAATATAAACTTAATAGCGTTTCACTCTATTACCGTCCACACCGCACATACCACGAAACTGAATCTCATAACAATCTCCTAAAGGAAAATGAAGTCCTTTGTCAACTACCGCTTTCATCTTTAGCTTAACAACGTCAAACATTTTTGGTCACTCAATAACCTTTGACAAGCGGCGTGTATCGACATGCCGTCGATGACGTGACTGTGTCGGCCATTGTAGTTAATAGCGGGCGGCATGAACAGTTTCCGGTTGGTAGTGCGCGAGATTGCAATCAGGCGTTTGATAGACTGTTGAGCAGAGCCGGGTCTACAATATCGCTCGTAAACGGACGCTCATGGTAAGCGGTAATGAGTGGTTTAGGAAGGAATGTTTTACATGTTCCAGAATTGGGGAATATGTTTGTAGCATTCCCGCATTTGCGGTTACACACATTTTCTATTCTAGTAAATGCTTTATTGTAAAATTATAATATAGCATTGTTGGCTTTATAATGTTCCCACTGTTGGGACTCGGGCCTCCTCTCAAGGAGACGGAATGGGCCGTTATCCACCAAGTGGGCCCAGTGCAGGTTGGTGAATGTTACTTTTGTTTTTTCTTCGATTTTTTTGGTTATAAGATATGCCGGTTTCCTCACGATGTTTTCCCTTACCGTTTTGAGAACAGTGGTGATGAAGTTAATTACACAAAGTAATGTGCAGCTTATTAAAAAGATAATATTTTACATTCTCTCTTTATGTTTTCAACTGACATATTCGTATTCAGTAATATAAAGTAAAATAAAATAAATTTTATAAAGTGGTTTTAATTGCATTAATATGTTCAATGAAAATTCAGGTAGACTATTATTAAGCATGCTAATTGTATAAATATGAAGGAACCTAAACCGCTGAATCGATTGATGACATATGAACATAAGATTTTAGTACAGGGCATGTATACATACCGGAAATAGGTTAACTCGCGACAACTTATGACTTTTACGTAGGCGAAGACACTAACTGAAGCTAGTTTAATATATTGAACTATATAGTTTAAATTATTTATGACTAGCTTTTGCCGGTGGATCAAAGTTTGTATGGAGAAACCAATTCAGGTTTCTTCACACAAACTTCGCACCCCCGTTTAATACATACAACATAAAAAAAATCATCAAAGACAACCCCCGCTCTTGGGCGGAGCGGAAGATAGTATTAAACTCTTACTGACTAAAAACCCACCCCGTTCCATCAAGCCTTCATACCGGGGCTCGAGCTGTCTTTTGAAACTAACTCTGGCCCCAATAGGCTTCGACCCAGCTGAGCCCCTACTATTGCTGACAACTCCTTGAGACGCGCGGGAACAGTGCGTGCCGTCGACGACTTGGGCTCGAACCGGCAATCACCGGACGGTCGGACAGCGAGCTACCCATTGCTCGCCGTCCGCAAGCTCGCGCCTACGGTGGGCATGCTCTTAGGGGATGAATTTGAAAACTCTTTCTTCTCCTCCATCGCTTGCAACACATAAGAACGAAATAGAATTAACAGCAAGACCAAACTGTAGAAGGTTTGCTAATGACAAGCAGGTCAGCATTAGAGCCTTCACTATTAGGTATATGGAATCAAGGGACTTTCTGTAACAATACATATAATAACAAAGTATTCTGTATGTCTGTAAAAACCTAGGACTTTTCAAAATTAGAAGCGATTTCCATAACATAAATACTCGTAGTTAACACGAAATTATATTACCCAAATGGAGATTAGCCAAGACCAGTAAGTCATTTTTAATAAATAGCATACGCTTTTATAACAAGCTACCAAAAGCGGTGACTCAACTTAGCGAAGGAAAGTTCAAAACCCATATTAAGCGTGTCTTAACCAAAAAAGCATATTACAAGGTCAAAGACTATGTCGAAGACACGCTTGTTTGGCAATGACTACCTCTGCACTTGTGGCCCCCTTTTTTTTTTTTTTTTTTTTATGGTGGGAAAAATCATGCATTGACATCCCCCGCCCTTGGGCGGAGCGGAAGATAGTGTCAGACTCTTACTGACTAAAAGACCCACCCCGTTCCTTCTAGCCTTCATACCGGGGCTCGAGCGCCCTTTCGGATAACCCTGGCCCCAGTAGGCTTCGACCCGGCTGGGGTCCCTGCTGTTGCTGACAACTCCTTGAGGCGCGCGGGAACAGTGCGCGCCGTCGACGACTTGGGCTTGGTCCGGAAAGTTACCGGACGGCCGGACAGCGAGCTACCCATTGCTCACTGTCCGCAAGCCCGCGTCTACGTTGGCCGGAAATCGGGATCAGAATCCCGGCGACGGCGGCGGCGATAACGCCGTTGCCTGATGCGTTCGGCCTCCTCCTTTGCAAGCATTACTGCTTCGCAGAAGTCGGCGACCGCCTGCCACTCCTCCTCGCTCCGGACCATGGCCTCAACCAAGGCCCGGCGCGAGAGGTCTCCGCCGCCGATCGCCCCCACGAGGGCACGGCGATGCTCCGCCCAAGCAGGGCACACCTCGACTGTGTGCTCCACCGTGTCCTCCGGGCGTTCCGCACAGTGGCGACACCCGGGCGTCACTTCCGCATGAATCCGGTGCAGGAAACTCCCGAACGAACCATGTCCGGTGAGGACCTGCGTCATGCGGAAGGTAAGTACGCCGTGAGGCCTTTCCAGCCACGCCTCAAAGAGCTTGTGGCCCCCTGGTAACTCATAATATTGTGTGAATGTATCTATTAACTGCTCCATCTTTGTTGTAACATTTTTTTTTTTTTTCTTCTGACACATTGCTTTTGCAATATTTTTATTTTATTTTATATTATCTGACTCCAACCACATTAAATTCGTTAGTTTTTCTTTTTTAGTTGTTAACGTCTCATTTATTGACAGCTATATATATATATAGCCTCTTTTTATAATGTAAATGGAAGAACACTGTAAACTCCACGAATTCTTAGATTACTTCATATTTTGACTCACTTTTTTTAAATGATTATTTTGATGATTTTATTGTTCTTTTGAGTACAATATAGACCGGTTTATACTGTTCTTAAATAATACCTACTAATACTGAAATATGGAAATATTGTAACTACAACCACTTTTCTAAAAGAGTAACCATGAAGTTTCTTGCCGGTTCCCTTCCATAGGAAACGACCAATTTCGAACCGTGCACTAGCTTCTGACGTTTTATAAGTGCCCATGTAGGCCTATGTAAAATAAAAAACTTTTGACTTTGACTTGACTTTGACTTTGAATAGTTTCAGAGTTTAATTGAAAATATTAAAAAAATCTTAATAAAGGACTTCATCACCATTAATCACATTAATATTAAAGAGCGGGGAAGTCATTAAATTGTTTCTCAGCCCCAATAAAAAAAAGCTGCCTATGAAAACGGTTCAATTTCCGAATTGGGTTATGCAGATTTTTCTGAATCGCACGTAGGATTTTTTTCGTGACGTAATTACAATTTAGTTTTCAAATATTTTTCTTTATTTGTGCTGTGAGACCTTACTTCATGTCAAATTTCAGGATTCTAGATGACCAATGAAGTTTGATTCTCCTGTGAGTGTCGAAATAAATGTTTTTTATAACAGAAATGGCCGTATCTTTTTTTTTCATAAAATCAGAAGTTTGATTTTTTCATAGCTTTAGGGGTTCACAATCCTAAGTATATTGTGTTAATTTCATCTCGATACCTCTACGCTTTCTCGAGATACAAGACTTGACAGACAGACGGACAACAAAGTGATCCTACGGTTCCGTTTTTCCTTTATGGTACCCTAAAAAAGAGTAGGCCATTGTCCTAAAATAGCTATTAACCTTTCAACCGTGGAAATTACAGACACAATAGAAAGACAATAGGTGCGCGAGCGCTTGGGGTTTAATGAATTGAAATATGTGAAAACCAAACTACAAGCCAGTTACCTCCAATATTCTCGTCAGTCATGCTGTAATTATAATTGTTGTTCCGTTCGCAATTCTCTTTAGTCCACCGGAGGTAGGTGTCAGTCACCGTTGAAAGCCTGTCACTCACTGTTACATACATTGTGGTCGACATCGCCGCACGGTTGGCAGAATCTAACGTCATTTCTGTGTACGATAATTAATTTGTTACTATTGTTCCAAAGATTGCTTTCGCTTTACCACTGTACGTTGTAGTTATTCGAATTAATTAGTAGCAGAATCTTGACTGATAACAAGTTGATTACCGACGTCATTCGTACCTTTGATTGGCGTTTTGGGTGTCTTTAAGTCTTCTGATGAGGCCCATTGTAAGCGACCACGTTTCGGAGGTTCTGGAATATCGATCACGTACCAGAAGGTCTAGCGTTGGAAGGCCTCCTACGAAGTGGACCGATGACCTGGTAAGAGTTGTGGGAATCCGATGAATGCAAGACGCATTGGACTGTTCATTGTGGCGATACTTGGGGGAGGCATATGTCCAAAAGTGGACGTCTTTCGGTTGAAATGGTGATGAGGATGGCGTTTTGGTCTAGTGGTTTAGTGACCGAGACGGCTATGGATGCCTGAGGTTGAGGGTGCGAGTCCCACCACACGACAAAATATGTTGGTGTGACGAGCATGATCATTTGTTCTGTGTCTGGGTGTAATTTATCTACAACTAGCTAAGAAAGAAGAAAGAAAGAAAAAGTGTTTATTCACGTCAAACATGACGCTGTGTCTGTGATTTTGAATTCATTTTTTTCTAAAATAAATGTAACCTATGTTACTACTACTACTGTATATATATTCATTTGCATGTAATAAAAAGCTGTCATATCAATATTACATACAGACACTCCAATTTATTATTTATTTTATTTATATGTATAGATATGTATGTATTTAGAAATATACAACTATGTTTATCAGTTGTCTAGTACTCATAACACAAACACTGCTTAGTCCCAAAGGACTAGGCGTTGTGTGAAATCAGAAAAGTTGATTTAAAAAATAGACCAATTACAGGCACTTTGAATTTTCAATATGTCGGTTAGTCAAAGAAAAAAGAAGTGAATCTAATGGCACATTTCAAAGCGTAGATCTCTATGGAGAAGACCGTGCAAGATACTCTATGGACACTTTTTTAAATCAAATTATGAGTTACATAAAGCTTGGTTACATATTTCTTGTCACTTCTAATGTGATAGTGGACTATTATTATGATTATAACGTGCTGCTAAACCTGTAGTGTTAGGCAATTAGTAGTGGTTATAAACCTTATAGTATACTGAAATGCTTTGGAATATAATCGCGAAAAATCATCTTTGACCACTTATTTAGTTTAATGAGTAGGTACTTTTTTCAAACGATGTCATTTTTACTTATATATTCGTCTAAAGTCTGATTGCATCTTGAAACATGATTCCGGAATAGCATAATCGTTGTCTTCAAAATAATCGAATCGGAATCAACATCTAGAATCGAGAAATCGTCGTATCAACAGATCACGGTTCACGCTCTACTGAGCAGCGTTTTGAACCGTTTGGAAGGAATATTTCAATAGCTGCCGAGTCATTTTCTATATTGCTCAACAGATGTACTGGCTCGTTTGAAAGCCCCTGTCTGGGGACGTATCGCGTGTGAGATTTATAAGCCCGTTCGCGTAGCTATGAAAATAAATTCTTAGTTCCAAAAGTTTATGTGAGTTTTATACTGAAAGGTGGATAAAGCTTTAGGTTGTTTACGATAAGTGAGACGAAATTTACCAACCTACTACTATCTACTATTATCGATAAAGTATTATGGATTTTGGAAATTGTCGATGGGCCGTGGTATAGTTGTCTTAAAGGTTAGAGTGAATAGACTCTTAGTAAACTAGTGCTTTATACCATCAACGATTACATTACTACTTACCATCAGGTGGGATCACAGTTAACCCCTCGTTTATATCTATTAAAAAAAACCAGAAGTACTTACAACTCTTAAAAGAACTATAGATTTATAAGAGAATAAAATTAAAGCAAATGAGAGTACAGATATAATAGAGACTAAACAAGAAATCCCCTACTCTAGTTAACATAATATGTTTATTTTCTTTGAGATTTACCATGACGTGTCAATCATGCGAGTGAGAAAGAGAGTCCCTTAAGCAATTCAGGTATGGTCGTTAAATGGATCTCGTAAAGAACTCGTGCTCTTAATAAGATCCATTTAACGACCTTACCACGAGGTAAGGTCTCTGTACGATGTACTGATGTGTTTTTAATATTAATGTTCTTCCCATCCTAAGAATCTTCGTTCTTCTAACAATCTCCTACTGCTCTGTCTTTCTCATACTTCTGATTTTGTTCATTCTTCTTTTCATATAATGTACAGTCCATTCCTCTGTGGAATGAGCTTCCTCTCGACATCAGGACGGCCACCAGATAGTATGTATTTAGGCGAAAGTTGCAGCATTACTTTTAGAACGATTAGCGGAGTCGTTTCAAAAACCCCCCTTCTTTTACTTTATATGTAGATATATATTATATTAAATATGTATGTATGTATATTTTATTTATATATATTCATATGTTCCCTTATTCTTCTTAATAATCCTTTTATTCACCTGCCATGTTTTCTCTTCACCACCCTTGGTTGACTGGTAGAGAATGCCTAAGGCATTAAGTCCGCCTTTGTACATTTGTGTTGCATGAAGTTCTATTATATATATTATAAGAAAAATATGACGACACAAACGTAATACCTGGTACCACTGTCGATGTAATTGAGTCTAATCTTTAGTTTAAAGCCATGCTTGTCTTCACCAAGAACCGATGTACAACAGTCGCTGCAAAATCCAATAGTAAAGTGGAACACAATAATACTAAGTACAGGAACGTTTCCATTGGAAATGTATCTAGCTAGAGAAGATTATTCCGGAATCATGAACATAGATTTTGAAATGTTTACGAACAATAGAACGGAACACGGTGCGGCAGAGAACAAGAGAATTTCGATGTCACAGGATTTGCATGGTACTGAATATTTCAATCAATTTAGAAGTTATAGAGTTGGGAGTAAGTTGTTTAGGAATGTAGGTCATAGTGAATATGTGTTTGAGAAAAAAGATGGACTTATCATATCATTATTGTTAGATTAGTTAGAAATAGCTGAATTTCCAGCTAGTGACAAAAGTTAACACAATGGGCCTCATCAGAAGGCTCAAAGTCACACAAAGGGCAATGGAAAGGGCTATGCTCGGGGTTTCCTTGCGTGATCGAATAAAAAATGAAGATATTTGCGGGAAAACTAAGGTTCCGACATAGCACGTAGAATTGCCAAACTTAAGTGGCAGCTTTCTATCGATGAAAACATTTTAGCAATCGGACCAGTATTTGCAAAAATTACCTCCTTCAAACAAAAACAACAAACTTTACCGCTTTATAATATTAGTATAGATTTTATATTGATATCACTTTGGAAAATAGTGCATAATTTGAATGATTTATCATGTTTTCGTCATTTATGTGTCAAAAATTTAGGTACACATTTATCATTCGTTTCGAGTTCTACTTAAATAGAGAAAGAAATGCTCAATATAATTAAGATACCTACCCAAATGATTAAATAATAAAACATTCAAGTCAAATATATTTAAATTAGGTAATTACGTGGCCATTTCCCACATGTTTCCCCCAAAGCGAGATTAAATTTAAATGAGCCGTTACTTCTTAATGATTACCGCAAAGTTATTTACGTTTAGTTGAACAAAAAAGTCCTTGTCTGCCCGTCGGACATTTTGGGAGTTTGTATTTATAGGACATGTTCAATTAGTAAAGTTGTTATTTTTGTAAGTATACCTTTGGTTTCTATTTTTACTTTTCTTTCTTTAACAACAAGTGCTTAACAAGAGTCATGAAAATTTATTACAAGAGAAATGGTGGTAGGTTTAATATTATCTACACTAATATCAAAAAGAGATAAAGTTAATTTTTATATTATTTTTTGTTTGTAGGAGGTAATCTCTGGAAGTACTGTACCGATTGCTAATATTATTTCACCGATAGCAAGCTGCTTTATGCTTGAGTGACATATATATTTTACGTACGCGGGTAAAGCTGCGGGCAAAAGATAGTTAACTATAATAGCAATATAGGTCGTAATAAAAACTCAATAGTCCTTAAAATGGAACTAACTTAATTCATTAAACCCCAAGCAAACGCCGACGTTCGCGCACTTATTGTCTTTCTATTGTGTCTGTAATTTCCACGATTGAAAGATGTGATTCAATTTATTATTATTTTTGTTGCAAGATATTTTTTGTTGTTGCTGTTCTAATTGACTAATCACTGTACCTACTGAAACCAAATCAATAAATCAGTTAACTTAGCCTATTACGATCCTTTACAATACTAAAGCTCTCTCCTGCTGCGCCATAATACTCAATCCTCCGCTTTTCATATATAGACTATCAGCTACCGTTTGCGTTATTTTTTAATATTGCAACATATGCTGAGATAGGAGTCTTTTTGGCGTCGCTTAAGGCGTTGTTTATTATGTTGTTAGTGTATTTGGTGACGTGCGTCAACGGTCTGAAACACATTCATTGTGCGTCCAGCTCTACTGGAGTCTGTATTTCTTGATAGCTACAACCGCTAATTCAAGGCAAGCGTGCTCATTGATGACCGTACTGTCGTTTTCAATCAGGTGAAATAGTCGTCAAAAGCGAGCCCAACAACAATTAATAAAATAGTTAATCATTTATTTTCTTGTTTATCTTCTGCTAGTTACAACTAACCTTTATTTTTTTTCATTCTTTTAAAAGTCGTCGACCGACTGGGCATCCCAAACCACGACTTTTTTTTTCATTCTGTGTATAGAATTAGGAACTTTTACATAAATATACATGCCATTTCCAACGGGCTTTATACGGCAAAACGTCAGCATAAAATTCATTATGTATATGACATTATGATAAAGTTTTTTTTATTATTTTTTACAATTTCACTTTTGCAGAGTAAAATCTGACAAATTTCGTTAATAGATCTATAACATTTTCTACTGTGCCTTACTTTTCACAATTTGTATTCTTGTTCATTAAAAAATGCAAACTTATTAAGCGGCATGTGTCCAGAAAAGTCACGACCCGCCGATCGAACATCCCAAGCTACGATTGTCGTTACAGGCATTACAAATAATATTTATGGTTAGATAATTACAAATGTACGCCACAATTCTCCCTTATATATTTCACATTCGATTCCGCAAACGAACACAATTACGCATCGGTACCTACATAAATTTATTTTTTTTTTTTCGTCACGAACAGCTTGTACATTAACTTATCCGGTCGAAATTTAACTTAGCTCCCAAATTGTATGGAGTAAGTAGGCGAAGTAATTCATGGTTACGAGTAGCCGTGGTAGAATATTTAAGTGAATTAATGGAAGGTATTTTTCAGGTGATTTACCTGATGAAAAGGTTTAAAAAATACTGATGGAAGGAAAAACAAATTTGCTTTAAATAAGCAATGAATTGATATAACATAGCAAGGCGGTACTCGTTTCACTTGCTGAAAAAACATAGATATTTAATTTCAGATAATCGATTAAAAGAGAAACTTACTGACATCAATGCACAGCCGAAATTACTAGAGCTAGGAGGGTGAAATTTCTTTTAATAACATAGGTGGGCACTAAGAGAGGATTTTCCAAAATTCACTTCTTATGGGGAAGAATCAGGGATCCAAAGTTTGTATGTAAAAACCTACTTTCAGGCGAGCAAATCCACTGGCAGGAGCTAGTCATGTACATATATATTAATACGATATAAATACAATAATGCATAGAAATTTTAAAGTTCTTTAACTAACTTATGTATTTAAACAAAAACATTTTGCTTTCAACAATATTTTAGTTTCAACTAACTCCATAATTTTACATCAAATATTTATTTTAAGAAAACACATCAGCATACTAAACTTAGTTTATGAAGCCAAAAAGCAAAGTTTGACTTCGGCATTCTACTGAAACAAATATAGTCTTATTACACTCATGATTAACTTCTTAGGTTCAAAATGAAAAGCAGAAAGAATAAACAAAAATAAGACAGGAATATTCCAGGGGAACGTAACCAATAAAACAACGTACTCGATTAAATTACACTTCAAATATGTATTAACTGGATGTATCTTTCAAAATGGCTGCTGTTTGGGAATAAGCGATAGCGGAAAATTACTAATCGTCATTTCATCGCAAAACTCAAAGCATTTATTTAAATATTTTTTTTTACTGCCGCTTTTAGAATAGACTAGAATAGAAATACTTTAATTCGGTACAGACACAGCACAATGCTTATTTAGTAGGTTATGTACTTTTGAACTTATATTCTTTTTTTATTAAATAAAATATACTAGCCTCTGCCCGGAGCTTCGCCCGCGTACTTAATATATAGCATATGTCACTCAGGAATAAAGCAACTTTCTATTGGTGTAACAATGCAAAAAATATGTGCATTATACACGTCATGTCATATTCAATTTGGCTTATAATTTTGATATAGGCGAACGAGAAATATGACATGAATAATATGCATATTTCAATTCCCAGTATATCTTTCAGAATATGTTAATCAAGTTTACTAGCATAAATATATGTGGGCCTAATAAAATAATCAAATTTAATTAATTAGGTAATTAATAAGCTGTAAAAAATTGTGCAATCTTCAATCTTGAAACTAATTCTGTCCAACAAACTAATAGAGTCGGAAAGATCACAGAACATCGGTAATAAATCTCATCCGAAATAAAAACATTTCCTTAAATTAATACAGACGTATCATAAATATAATTTAATCTTAAGACACGTAGGTACAATAAATCGCTCAGACAAATCGCTGTCGCCGGTCCCCTACTGCAATCTTATCCTTAGGAAAAAAGAACGAATAGGCATCGAGAATTATTGCTACTTGCACGCTAGCAGGTGCGTTCTTCACACAAATAAGACCGCTCGATCTAAATTCGTACATATAAGTCTACGCAGTCTAAATTCGTACGAACTTACGGTTATTGCACGATGTTAGAGTGAGTTCGAAGCGTTTAGTAGTGGATTTATTAAGATACTCATTTGGAAGTAAAAAAATATGTTGTGACTTGTACGTTTTTAGGAAATATCGTAGTTAACTTTGGACGTTTTACTTAATGTATATTGGATTTTTTGCTAGTAAATATCGTTTAGTTTTTTTTTTCTTTACAGTATGATTTATTGGTCTGGTAACCAAAAAATCATGTAGTTTTTAAATTGATGACGATTATATGCCTAATATGAAATATGAAATTTCTTTATATTAACAAATATTTTTATTATCACGTAACTTCCCATTTCCGCTCTGAAAAACGTTGACTTGTAAAAACAAAATTCGAAAAAATACATATTTCCACCATTGATTTTCGTGATCGTGAATATGTAGAAAAGTGAAATCAACATATTTTCTGATTCTCCGAAACGGAAAACAAAGACAGGCAAAAATATTTTTCTAATTTTATTATTTTACGTCACCCTTTTTCGGAGCGAAACGTAAAAATAACAAAACACATGAAATGCCTATCCGAAGCCAATTCTACCCTCTCTATAAACGCTAAAAAATACATGCCAGATAAATATCACAGACAAAATTAAATAAATGCTACAACCTCCACAGTTGTGCCCAAAAAAAAAAAGAATCCGCGTTCTGTATTCATTGTTTCTGGTAATCCTCTAGGGGTTTGCTCGCGTTATGATATCTCCAAAAAAAAAAGAAAAACCTCATTGTGATGCATTGAACTCGTAGCTAAATTCGCTTTCGAAAAGATAAGGGAAGCTAGGTTAATAGAATTATCTAGAAGCTTCCTTCCAAGCTCGTATGGGACATTCCTAAGCGCTCTTCTATTTTTCCTCTCTACCTATTTTTATTCTTAGATTTTCTGCTGAAATCTTAACTAAAAACCGTGCTGAGCGGTAAGCCCTTATTTACTCAAGACTTTTTGGCCAAATCTCTCTAGTCTGGAACGCGTTCAGGTATTATGCTGAAATTAATATTAAGTACTTAACTTTAATACTTAGACTTTATGACTTTATAATTTTGATTCTTTCACTACATCAAACTTCTAAGTCAACACAATCTAAAGATTCAGCGTCCCCGCACACGGGTCTTAAAAAAACGCTAGTAGCGGCCACAAAAAAAAAAAAAAACTAGAAGCAGCCGCAAAAAAACAGCTGAAGCGCGCGACCCCTTGTGTCCGGAGAAGCTTGAAGCCGCATCAAGCGTTTTTTTGTGGCGGGACCGCCGCACACGAGCCACAAAAAGAAGCTTGAAGCGGCGTTTTTTTGCGGCTCGTGTGCCGGGACAGATAAGTCTGTTTATGCTTCATTTATGGCGCATATTTTGACACTCGTAAAGAAATCAAAATCTATATGAAAATTGTCATTACCCTAGCATCCTTAAATTTGGTAAGAAGAAAAGTCTTATAGTGCAAGTAAAGAAAATCTGAAAATGGTGGATAAATCACAAAATGTACTCGTATGAGTTAAGGGGCCGGCGACGGGTGAATTTCCATACAAACGTAATACCACGCTCATTTGCAGTTGGAGCATATTTCCAACATATTATGATGATATTCGGTTATAGACAATATTTATTCAGGTTCCTACGTCTTTCTTTTAAAAAAAAAACAAAAAGACAAATTTTAAGCGAATTGTATTTCGCACTTTTTTACAGCATAAATGGCAAAACATGCCATTTGGCTTTTCCTGTTCTAAAAATAACAATATTTCTAATATTCTCGACGTAGGAACCTAGATAAATATTGTTTATAACCGAATATCATCATAATATGTTGGAAATATGCTCCAACTGCAAATGAGTGTGGTATTACGTTTGTATGGAAATTCATCCGTCGCCGGCTCCTTAACCAAACACTTTACGTATGGTGCTCAAATTTGGACAGTAGCACCCTAGGACTGTATACAGCAACAGATCTTGATTGGGTATCGAATAGTCCTTGTCAGCTTCACCAATTAGAATCTAGAGATACTTAATAGATTGTGTAGTGAACTGTGAACACTTGACACTCAATATTGACATGGCAATGTTCTAACTTAGCTTACTCACCTATGTGTAACATCGTTTGATGAATTAATTTGTGTATAGGTTCGTGTGCTAGCCAGTATTGTGTTTACGATTGTTTTATGAAAATGAAATTGATTATAGTTAACTTGCTCAGAAAGATCGTAATAGTTTTTTTTTTTTTAGTTTTGTGTATAAGACTTTAGGTGTTTTGGGATAACTGTCGTGTTGAAATTAATAGAAGACTAGCTGTACCCGTGACTTCGTTCGCGTGGACTACAGGTTATTGAATTTATTTTTTCTAAAATAAAAGCAGCCTATGCTACTTCTTATTACATCAGCTACCTGCCCAAAAAAGTCCCGTAAAAATCGGTCCAGCCATTTCAGAGATTAGTCCGGACAATCAGACAGACAGACAGACCGTAGTCAAGCACTAGTTTATATTATTAATTAAACGAAAAAAAATCGTTACTGCAATGGCATTCCAAGTATATTGCCTATGTATCGAAGCTGTGAAGGCAATTACCTTAATGGAGTTTACTACTAATTTAAAGTACAGTGGAATGCACAATTTTTTTTTACCAAGTAATTTTAAATGAGAAAAGAGGCGATAATAAATCAAAAACACACACCAAGTGCTAGTCAGATTCGTGCACAAAGGGTCCTTCCGTATCGTTTATAGTAAAAAACGGTAAAAAAAAAATACGTTTGTTGTAGGAGAGCCGATTGAAACGGTGATTTTCTTGGTGGAACTTACCACTAATTTAAACTGCAGTGGAATGCACTATTTTTTTTTTGAGAAAATAATTTTGAATGAGAAAAGAAGACGGTGAGAAATCAAAGAAAAACGAAGCACGGTTTGAAGAAAATAGTAAATGAAAACAAATTAAAACCAATTTTAATCTCGAAGACGGAGAAGAATTAATTAACAGCCGTACTCATTTAATTGCCTTCTATAAATTAAACGAAAAGATTCAGTGTTCACGTTTATTTATAAACGAACATTAGTTTCACTATTGTTGTTTACTTTGCGACGTACTTAATTGAGTGGAAATCTTTGAAGTCGGAGTTATTTGTGGCACAAAAATAATACTTCTCATTAAAATACTGGGCCATTACTATGACATGTTAAAATGTAAGTCGTGCGAGTGAGAAAGAGAGATAGAGTTCTGTTTTTAGGGTTCCGTACCTCAAAAGGAAAAAACGGAACCCTTATGGGATCATTTTGTTTTCCGTCCGTCTGTCTGTCTGTCAAGACCCTTTTATCTCGAGAACGCGTGGACGTATCGAGTTGAAATTAAAATAATAATATATCTGCGGTCATTTCAAGATGTGAAAAAATCGAACTTTTAAGTTAACGAATAAACTTCTAAGATACAACCGTTTATTTCGCAAAAAAAAACGTAAATTATGATACTCTGAAAGATAGAAATTCATAGAGTACTTCCCGTTGACCCAGAATCTTGAAATTTGGCACAAAGCAAAGTCTTATAGCACAAATATAACAGCAAATTTGTTGTTACCTAGATCACAAAAAAAAAATGCAATTCGGAAAAATCTTCGAGATTCCATTCGGGAATTGTAGTTTGCACAGAACTTTCAGTGCGCGAGTCCGACTCGCACTTGCCCAATGTTTTAGATCGCAAATCATTCAATGACTTCTCCTGCTTTAGGGTGAAGTGAGAGGACGTGTCAGACTTTTACTCTTAAAATTCAGTCAGGGCCCCGGAGTTCTTTTTCCCAGTAGGCTTCGACCCTGCTGGGTCCCTACGGTTTTGCTAACATCTCTTTGAAGCAGCGTGGAACAGTACGCGCAGTTGACAACTCGTACTCGGTCCGGATGGTTACCAGCAGGTCGGGCGGTGATCTACTCGTTGTTCACCATCCACACGCCCATGTAGGAATATAGATCATACCTACTGATTTAGTGTTTGGCCCATATAGTAATAGAGATGGAGATTTACACTCTATATAGTTCCCTTAAAAAAATCAGTTTAGGTCGTAAAAAGCTTCGCGTTAAGAGCTCATAGTACGGCTTCTGTTTGTAACATCGATCGAAAGACGCTTTATTTATTTGAAGAACCGTACTTAATAATAAATAAGAAAGTTTTGTAACAAAGAATATTATCTTACCAACTTCCAAAACAAAATAAAACTTTTGTAAATTATTTTCTTCACAAAATATTTACTTCGATATTCAGTATTCATCTTTTATCTTAAAGAAATGTTGTTGAATTCTTTTTTTACGCTTCGAGTAACAAAACAACTCGATGCTGAATTAAATGCATGGATAGTTCGAATATTTTGAACGGGTCTCTATTCAAAGTTAGACAGGGGAAAAACGGAAAATTGAAGCCTGAAATATTTTCTTTAATATCGGTGAGTCTTTGATATTTTTGACAGTCACATCAAGCGCCTGTCTACAGTGTGACATGCAAAGGTGAAGTCATGAGAGATTTTATCTCTATGTTACTTATATTCAGGGTTCCTTGCCTCAGTTGGCAGAACCGAAACCTTTATAGGATTACTTTGTTATCCGTCTGTCGATCTGTCAGTCTATCTGATTGTTAAAACGCGTTTACTACAACGTGTGGATGAATTGGCTTAAATTAATATCAAAGACTCAAGTCTAAATCAAACTTCTAAATAAACGCAATGTAATGATAAAACGCATTTGAGGCGCATCTTTTGATACTCGTAAGGATATCAAAACCTTTGAGGTACTTCCAGCTGGCCAAGACTTCTGAAATTAGGTAAGAAGTAAAGCCTATCAAAAGAAAAATAAAAAAGTTTGAAACCGTATAATTGAAACTACATTACAATTTTTTTTTTTTAATGTTATTCCGAATTTTTGCGCGATGCGCGACTCCGACACGCACTTGACTAGTTATTTTAATAAAATAGAATCAAAAATATAAGATAAAATTTTATCTTTTAGTTATTAACTTTTTAGAGAAGAATTTGTACTCTGTACTTTTTTAGTACGAAAACATCAAATGACTTTTTTCGCTTCAGAGTGAAGCGAAAGGGTGAATCTTACATTTAACTGATAGAGTACAAAAAGAAAACAAACCTAGACGAGATCTAATGGTATTTTAATGCAATGTACAAACTAAGAAAATAATAACGAAAATGAAATCCATAAAAAAAACAACTGCAAAACTGCATTAAACGAAAAAACACGAAGCTTTCTAGGAACGCTTTCGCAATAGCCATTG
The DNA here is from genome assembly GCA_929112965.1 of Mythimna albipuncta. NCBI lineage: Eukaryota > Metazoa > Arthropoda > Insecta > Lepidoptera > Noctuidae > Mythimna > Mythimna albipuncta. The sequence continues at coordinate 21,194,845 of OV815969.1, forward strand.
CGCACGACACAGTAAACTTAGGTTCATCCTACATCACTGGGACCAATTATTCTCGTCGGGAATTAATGCACCACAATACGGAGCGTAATGCATCACGAGCTACGGAAGTGGGAATTACTGATGCGGAGTTTGTTCTTGAATGGTTACTTTTTATTGGGCCTGGTTTAGTGAACTAAAAAATTAAGAAAAATAAATAGTTTTTTTTTTGGTAAACTTTTATTTATGTATTTAATTAAACTTAAGCTTATGCATAATCAGCCTTTTAATGTTCTCACTGATGGGACTCAGGCCTCCTCTCTAAGAGAGGGAATGGGCCGTACTACTTAATGACATACAAAAAAATATAAAATTTAAACAATAATCTACAGTAATTTTTATAAAAGAGGAAAAGTTTGATTTTTTATGTTATTGTGTCTTTTTTGTGTTTGTAGAAGTTAATCTCTGAAAGTTCGGATCCGATTAATAAAATTTTTTCACCGATAGAAAGCTGATTTATTTTTGAGTAACACAGGCTATATTTTATGTACGCAGATGAAGCTGCAAATAAAAGCTAGTGAATACATAATTTTATAAATAATGTGACAATCTAACCAATTTATCTACTCTACTAGGCACCTACTCAAAAAACAGCAACGTATGTCAGCTACTGTTAAATCGTTCCATTTCTCCCAAGTAATTTGGTTTTGACTTACTTAAGGCATATTTTGCGTTCAACCAATTTCATAATACTGACAGTGATTGATGAATCGTTTCACATAATGTTAATTGCTGTAACCCTTCGGTATTTCCATTTTGAAGGTTAATTAGAAAGAAGCGTTTAAACAATTTCCCAAGGCACTTACTTGAGGAATCCACAAGATTTAAGTAATTTACGGATTTATTACTAAGTGAAATTTATTAAATAAAATATGGAACATTGTACTTGAAAGTTTAATTGTAGATTATAAATTAGAAGTTACTTATTAAGCAAAGTATGCAATAAAGTACCCTTACATATTAATTGAAGCAACAAGTACTTACTATCAGCAACATAATAATAATCTCCAGCATTTTGCCGAATAATAATTAACTTAATACAATTACTGGAACCATATATTTCGTAATATTATACTCGTTATGAAATTAGCACAATTAAGAGATAAGTCTGGCGTCCCAATGGTAAAAGGTCTTACTCATTTTAGGTCGTATGTTCTAGCCGAGGCAAGCTTGAATATTATTTTGAACAATTTATTCAATAACTACCCAAATAATTAATGCTGTTAAGCAAATAACTTCAATACATATATATTTTTTGACAACTATGTATCAACTTGCACTGATGCCTACCACGGCTACTTATCGCAATCCTTTTTATGATATTCTTTGTTAGGATTCCGTACATTAAAAAGAAAAAATGGAACCCTTATAGGTTCACTTTGTTGTCCGTCTGCCTGTCAATCTGTTAAAACCCTTTGAAAAAAAAAAATAACTTCAGAGTTAGGGAAAAAAGAAAAGGCCGTTTATGTCGCAAAAAACTTATATTTTGACACTCTTAAGGGAATCAAAATTGATAGGGTACCTCCCGTTGACCTAGAATCCTGAAATTTGTCATGACGGTCTCAAAGCACAAGTATAGAAAAAATCTGAAAACTGTGAATTTTAATAGTTAGGTACATAACAAAAAAAATATTTTATTGCGATTCGGAAAAATCTTCGTAACTCAATTTGAAAATTGAACTATTGTCATACATAAGTTTGTACGGAACCTCTCAGCGCGAGTCTGACTCACACTTGCCCGGTTTTTTTTACCTAAACTGAACTGTTAAAGAGATGGAGCTATATCCCTCTTTCTCCCTCGTACGACTGACATTTAAACACGTCATGTTTAAGTTCAAAAATGCTCGAGTCGCACCAGTGAGCACATTAATGACCATTACTACCAAAAAGGATCTTCACTGACCGGTAGCAAACCAGAAATGGGTATAAGGATATTCTGCTAATGATAGCTTGAATCTAAGTGGTTTTGTTTGTCGGCTTTTTGGCTGCGAAGTTATTTATTAGGCAGACTGAAATCGTTTGGTAGATAAATGGAGTTCTTGTTTGGCTGGCCGAGTTATTGGCCCGAGTTCAGAGATCTTACTAGCGTTCTGGACTTAGTTTTAGTTTGCTGTGCCTAGTATTTGTTTGTTTTGTCGGTTTAAAATGTTTTATGGCTTTTGTTTGTCTTGTGATAATACACTGGTCCGCTAAAATAATGGCTCATTTAGAAAACTTTGATATCTTCCAAAGTTATATACATAAATTGTTCGTGATGCTTATTATTAATCTCAAAAGAAGTTTCATTTCTATTTGTAACGTCATCTTAAAAACAGATTTACTGAATTTTGAAAAGTCATAAAACTCTAAATTATTTCAAAGAACCGTACATTGTTAATGAAAATAGACCACGGTCTACTGTATAATATGTAGAAGACATTTTTAATGAAAATGCTGGCTGAAAAAAAAGCTGCGACATCTATTTTTGTTATTTTATATTATGGATTATAGGAGGAATTACAGGAGTTTTTGTATTTAATTAAACAGTGTGCAAAACAACAAACAGTTTATAGGTATACATCAGTCATTTACAACATAAACTTGGTACAGATTCATGGATCTATGTAAAATATTTAGGAAATCAAAATTTACTAGCGACCCTGTTTTTAGGGTTCCGTAGCCTAATGGCAAAAAACGGAACCCTTATAGATTCGTCATGTCTGTCTGTTTGTCTGTCTGTCTGTCTGTCTGTCCGTCCGTATGTCACAGCCACTTTTTTCCGAAACTATAAGAGCTATACTGTTGAAACTTTGTAAGTAGATGTATTCTGTGAACCGCATTAAGATTTTTACACAAAAATAGAAAAAGAGCAATAAATTTTGGGGGTCCCCATACTTAGAACTGAAACCCAAAAATTTTTTTTTCATCAAACCCATGCGTGTGGGGTATCTATGGATAGGTCTTCAAAAATGATACTGAGGTTTCTAATATCATTTTTTTCTAAACTGAATAGTTTGCGCGAGAGACACTTCCAAAGTGGTAAAATGTGTGTCGCCCCCCCTCTAACTTCTAAGATAAGAGAATGATAAAACTAAAAAAAAATATATGTTGTACATTACTATAAAAACTACCAACGAAAATTGGTTTGAAGGAAATCTTACTAGATTTAAACTTAGTAGTTTTTTTTTTAATGCGTCATAAATCGAAAAAAAATACACTATTATTAAAACATCGATCAAAGTTACAACACATTACAAGAACTTTTATATTATGTTACTTGCTGCTACGGAACCCTTCATGGGCGAGTCCGACTCGCACTTGGCCGGTTTTTTTGAAGCCCAGTGTGTTAAAGTCAACTCTAGTAATAGCTAAAAAGTTTTCTACCACTTTTACTATTTATTCAACGTACTTTTTGTTCTAAAGTAACTGGAAAGGACTTTTTAGATTTTTACTTGGACGTAATTACACTCCAGTAGCTTGAAAACGGTAGCGAATTCAAGGAAATATTTCTTTCAGTACTTTTACGAATCTACAAAATTAAACTTTTCTCAAGAATTTTCTACTGTCTGTATCAGCATAGTTCATAGAATATCTAATTAATTCATCTCCATAAGTATGCACTGCGGACCACAGTTTCTTGGAACATGGGCATACTGCTTTTAATGTTAATTTAATGAGTACACAAAATCTCTAGAAATTCACTAACATTAAACAAATCTTGTCCACAGGAGCTGGTGGCCTCCGTACCACGGAACTTCGAATAATGCCCCGAGTCGTTCAGCGCGGTAGGAACGTCACTATGGCTTGCCTCTACGAGCTTCAAGACTACGGGATATACTCCGTTAAGTGGTATAAGGGTACTCAGGAGTTCTACCGGTACTCTCCTTTGGAGAACCCCACTACTAGAGTATTACCAGTAAACGGGATTAAAGTTGATGTGAGTATATTAGACGTGTTGAAAGATAGTGCTTGTATGTTAAGCTGTGGATTTGCTACATGTTATATGGCTTAAAGTTTTGGTGACGTGACTTTGTACTGATTTGAATTTAAAATAAGAACGAGAAGTGTCGTCTTCGTGATGGAACAATAAAAATAAACAATAGTCATTGGGGCATTGGGCTTTTACCTTTATTTAATAATACACTATAATATACAATTACATTCAGAAACAGAAAAATGGGTACAAAGATCATGTTTATTTTAGAAGAAATCTCTTACAGCATACCTGTGAAAGGATAGTAGAAAAAAAAAAGAGATGTAGATACTGCGTGTAAGAATTACAATTATACAATAAGTACAAACAAAATGTACTTTCAAATAATATAATCATATTTACAAATTAAACTCGATTGAAGCCCTTATGTTATGAAATAGTCTCGTAGACAGTTCGCCTCGTAACTTTCACAAATGTTGTTTTATAGTAATGTCCTTGAACTGAATTTTTAACAAATTAAATAAAATTTTATGATAAATTTGGCACCATGGAAGAACAATACTCTTCCCGAGATGGGGGGATAAAAATAATATTTAAAAAAATCTTTTTCTGAAAACATCATCAAAATTTGTTCTAGAATGGAACAAGCAGCAATTAGCATTTCAATGAGCAAGAGTCGGAGCGTGGTTTGAACATCCCGCTATCTCAGTACGCGTGTTGCTTAATAACGGTGACGTCATAATATGCCAATTTGTGTTTCTATTACATGTATAACAGCTTTCCCTTCCACAAGATTAGAAGAATTTCTGACTTATTTAATTTTGAAGTGATTTAAAAAATACCATCCAAGTGCAAATGTGAGACTTAGACATGAAAGGTTCTGAACCGCCCATAGCAAAAAATGAGCAAAAACAATAAGGAGCACACTTTATTTTATTCTGTTTTTTAGTATTTTTGTCATAAGGAGCAACAGAATTACATCATCTTTGAAAAAATCAACTATCTGTCACGGCTCATGAGATACAGCCTGATGACAAACGGACAGACTGATAGACAGACAGATAGGCGAACGGACAGCGGAGACTTAGGGTGTAAACAGACGGACCGCATTTCAACTGCAATCCAACTGCAGGCGGGCGGAGCGTGCGGGCGGGTGGGTATGATGCAGTTCGGATGCAGTCGGTGTGCAGTTCTATTGCAGTCGTGACAACTACATTCAAACCGCAATGTGCAGTTTGATTGCAGTTGAAATGCAGTCCGTCTGTTAAGAACCTTAGTAATAGGGTTCCCCTTTGGGTATAAAACCCTGAAAATACTATTTTCAATGTTAATTAACGTTACTTTTTTATACCTACAAATAATAAAAGCAATTGAGTCAATTACTCTATTAAAGGATAAGCTAATTGAGGTTAAAACAAAAGAACAAAGTCAACCGTTTAGTGCTACGTGGGATGTGAACTGTGCACAGAAAATTGTTCACAAACCCACCTTCATTTCCAGACAAAGCGAACCAAACTATAGGTTTATTTAGAGCTTCGTCTTTGGCTAGTGCGGTGGGATGGTCTGAAAGAGCAACCTTGCTTTTGGATCGCAAAGGGCAACCGAAAGTATACATGTGGGTTTTCCCAGTAAAAGTCTGACATCTCAGTTTAAGCAGTGCAAGAAAAGTTACTTGATACTATGGCTCACATATTTATAATTAAAAATTACGAAATTCTGCATCGCGCAATTAGATACTTTTTAACATCATACTTTAAGCTGGCCATACACCATCCAATCGGTTTGACGTTACATGTTTGATCCAATCTGTAGTTCCGTGTATGGCAGTGGATTGGTATGACGCATACCAATCCACTCCCACACACGATCAAATCTGTAGCGACAAACCGATTGGACGATAGGTAGGTTGATGTATGGTCGGCATTACTGACCTGGTTTACTTTAATTGTTTTGATAGTATGTTTATTCTTATTCTTCTTCAACAGAGGTTAAGGTCTAATGAGACACACGTAGTGATACTGCGAGTGGCCGCGAACCTCAGCGGTAACTACAGCTGCGAAGTGATACAGAACGCGCCCTCCTACCCACACTATATGGCCACAGCGAGGCTTGATGTCGTTGGTGAGTTTAAACCTATTTTTTTTCTATCTTCAATTTTAATGAATTTTTTTCTTCAATTACACAAACTAATGCACCCGCATGCAAACCTACCCAAGTGCATTTGTTTGTGTAATTTCTTAACATCATCACTGCTCTCAAAACGGTGAAGGAAAACATCGTGAAGAAACCGGCATGTCCTAGAACAATAAATTCGAAGACATGGTGACATTCACCAACCCGCTCTGGGCCCGCGTGGTGGATTACGGCCCATTCCGTCTTAGAAAGAAGGCCTGAGTCCCAGCAGTGGGAACATCTAAGGGCTGATTATGAATGTGTGGATTTTTGTGACGTAATTTAGTGTTTATTTTTTGTATTCATGTTTATCCCCAGTCATTGTTATCATGATCTTATTATTTTGTAATTTTAAACGATTTTTTATATTGATCATTAAGGTCTGAAATAAAAGTTTATTATTATTATCTCATTTATTCATTTTTAAATATGTCTTAAAACACATAAAAAATAACAAATAAAAATATAAAAAAGAGTATTCGGCGGTGTAAGGAGCAGGGTCCAAGCTATTGGTGGCAGGAACCTCCTCACAACGGCTCCTTTTGTGAGGAGGTTCGCTATCGAGGAGTTCTGCCTTCTGTATCTTCTCTATTATTATTATTGTATTCCATTGAGAATCTAAAAGGTATAACAAAAATAGTTAGTCATATTTTAAATACTGCTGAATTTCTATGAAATGCCGAGAAAAAAATGTTTTCCACACTATATTTAGGTCTGCCAATGATAACCGTGCTAAAATATCATTTTTTTTCGTAGGTTACCATGATATTCGTGACCAAATTTGTTTATTTCCGTTGAAGCAGTATCAAAAATACGAAATAACCACCCATTTCTGGTACCACCCTACCTGAATATTCAAATACGAGCATGAAAAAAAAAATTGAAAAAAATCTGTTTGCGTATCTGTGTCTGAATAGGAATTTAATATTCATTCGTCCTATCCGACATTTGCATACAACCACTCTTACGTCATTTTGACGTTATTACTCATCTGTCTCTAGACATTTTGGAAACACAGATACATTGTTTATGTATACTATCGACGTTTCTATTGAAATCAAACAAATGGTATAATTTAACCATTTTGTAAAAATTTGCGTGAACCCTCCGAAATATAAATAAAATAATAAAAAAGTATATCTTTAAAAACTCTTCACATTTAGATACCGATAAACGAGTATTTTTTTTTTCAAAAAATACTTGTATAATAAAGTAAGTCGGCGTTGCGTACAAACTACCTACAGGTCATTGAACTCGCTTAGCTGACGTTTTCTTAAAGAAATTAATTTCGTACATGCACAAATTAAAACGAGTTTTGAAATAAAGGTATTTAATTTTTTAATTTTATCTTTACAAATCGATAGTGTTTCATGTACCGGATCAACCCTCTACGGTATTAAAACGATTAAAATTTAGCGGTGTATAAACCTGTATCTCAGGTGACTTATTTAAGTGCTTATATATTAATAATAAATAAACTATAAAAAGAAAAAAAAGATGAATGAATTACCGCCATAATGAACGATCCTATGCGTCCTGAGTTGGAAAGTCCCCAAAAGCTAGACTTTGGTAGCGGCAATCCGATGGGTGCAAAAAGATGTGAATTAAATACCCAAGTGAATATTTTAACATTCTCCTCTGAAATATAATAATTTTACCTCAATTAAACTTGAGTTTTTTCTGTTATACATAAGAAGGCCACCATTAATGACAAAAGCGAAAACGACCCACTCTAAACAAAGATTATATCTTTGTCCAAACAGACTCTCAGCTTACTTAAGTAGTAAAGTTAAAAATGAAAGCTAGTGTAGTCAAGCTTAAACACAAAGTAAGCTAAAGTCAGGAACTTACGCGTTTGCTAGACTTGTTTACTGCTCTATTTTACGTTAGGAACCGCTAAGTTGCAGATAAGTTAGGCAATATCTGCCTGGAAGTTAGCCCGATAAGGACTATTAGTTAGGACATAAATTTGTGCCAAAAATCGCATATATATTTGTAGTGTTTGGAGTATACTTGGAGTTAATGTTGTGCTAAAGTATTACCTACTCTAGAAGTTATTAACATAATTAACTTGTATTATATCAATGACCTAAAGTTAATTTACCATATTTTGCGATTTTATTTTAACAATATTTTTAATTAACTTCAAAAAGGAGGATATTTTCAATGTTTTTTTTTAAAAAAAAAAAAGTTATTCATTGTAACTGTGTAGCATGCTTATTCATTCGGTTATCAAGTCAAAATCGAAAGAACTCTGGAACAAAGGTGAAGAGGGAACAGGAGTGGGTTTTAGTTAGTGAAAGTCTGGACACGCCCGGGACACCCCGGCCAAGTTCATGAGAAGTCATTAAATAATTTCCTTACTAAAAAAATGGTTTTACATATTTTTAAGGTTTAGCTGATGCTAAAATAAATTTAAAATCAAAAGTCATGTCTTTCTGGATATGTTGCTTCAGGATATGAACCTAACACCGACTCCCAAATTTTAAAAATTAAACAAGATATTAAAAAAGAAAATTAATAAAATTTCACTGTTCATTTGTATTGACGTCGGTTGAACATGATATATTTTTAAATGAAAACAGAATTTGTTTAGACTTTTTTTTTCGAAAATAGTGTGCTATCTATTTCTATCAAATTAAAATTAAAATCTTTGAAATAGTAGATCCCCGTTGGTAATAATAATCTCCACATTTAATGAAGCAAAAATTAACAGCTAAGCAAATGGCTAAAAAAGTAGGAAACAAAGAGAACATATCATAAGGTGAACCAAAACAAAATTTTCCTACCAGCCTAATTTTAAACCCATCACGTCTTATTATAGACAGTGTTGCTTGAGAACTCCTAAAAATTCCTTCCATTTTCATTATCCGACAATAATAAATAAAACAAAAAGGATCATCAAAATATATAAACATTGATAACGAAAGAAATACAACGAAAACCGATAACTGTTTATTAAAAATGATTATGACATTTCCTAATAAGACCATTACGCGACGGTGCCATAGCAACGTAGGAGGGAAAACCGATTCGAAGATAAATAATTGACCTAAATACAGTATTTGGGGCTTTCTTCTTAATTGTATCGAAGTATATTTGGGATACCGAAAAAATCATGAGAGAAATTTTTTTTGGAGGTAAATATTGAAAAAGAATTGATATCATGACCCGACAGATGTCATTTTATCAAAACCTATGGGACTTTTTTAATGGGAAATAACCAATGACTTTTCCGCGTGAGAGTGTGTCAGACTTTTTCTGACTAAAACTCACTCCTATATTCCTTCTTTGCTTTGCATTCCAAGATCCCAGGTTTTCCTTTTAGAAGCAAACCCATGGCCCCAGTAGGCTTCGACCCTGCTGCCCTACTGTTCTGATTAATGACTGAAAATTAATTCATAGCTAAAAACAATTTGTGCAACAACTGTAACAAATAGGAAAGAATTATCGACAGTGAAATACACAAGAGAAAACACAGAAATGAATTAAAATGATCACTAAAATAATAGACTGTATTAACAAAGCAACAATTTTTAAACAAAACATATATTATTCTCATGACATCTGCAATTTCAACACTCGCACTCAAATTTCACAGATCCTAACATACATCTCGAAAAAAAAAAAAAATACTACGGAACGCGTATTATTAAAACTCTTTTGACCGTAACAGACAATGGGCAACAAAGGTGGAATCATAAAAATGTGATGCGAAACACAAAGGGTAGGGTTGTAAAATAAAAAGGGAAGAGACACACCTGTGCCCTTAGTGAGGGTAGGACGAAATAGCGAAAATTTAGGAAATTGAATGCGAGTAGGTCAGCTTTGGATTGTATCCTTTTTTTTTTTGTTTTGAACAGAAGACCTACTAAGAGCTCTCTTTTTGACAACCTAAACTGAACTGTTAAAACAATGGAGCTATATAGGGTGTTTGACTGTTCTGTTAGTCTAGTGGTTAGTGGCCCTGATTGCTATGCTGGAGATTGTTGGTTCGACTCCCATCCAGGACAAATGTTTGTGTAATGAGTACCATCATTTGTCAGAAATAATTATGGAGACGTTTGGGTGTAATTTACCTATAATATTTAGAAATATCTATAGTATTTAGAAATATAGGCCTGAGCTGGAGTAGGTGTCTTCTTCCAGATCACTTCTTAGAATCTCAAAATAATGCACAGTTAATTTGGATAGCAGCTTATCAGGGCTCAAGACGCTGTGATTCGCAAAAACTCAATGCTGCTGTGGAAAATATATTACATTTTTAACCTTAGTTCTCCTGCGGATATCTTTATTCCTGATTCGATCACGCAAAGAAACTCCGTGCATATCCCTTTCCATTGTCCTTTGAGTGACTTTAAGCCTTCTGATGCGACCCATTGTTAGCGACTACGTTTCGGAACCATAAGTCATTACTGGCAACACGCAATGGTCAAAGATTTTCTTCATGAGATACTGTTGTATGTTGGACGAGAAGATACCTGCCCATCTGAGTCAGATTTGACAGTTTCGTAGGATAAAACAGAGTTTTAACTAAATATAATCTGCAGTTAGACGAGGGGTCATTGATCCAACTATAAGGATTATAAGTACCCACAGTATCAAACACCTTTACTAGTAAACCGTTCAAAACTTCTCGAAATACTTGAACCGTTTCTCTTGGCTGGGTCATCTAACTTCTCCGTAAGTTTACTAACACAAACACCATTGATTTCCTCTTGGTGAGCTCTTAAAACTTGAGTAGAAAGACAAATAACGGATACCTTCTGTTTTTCTTTTATTCCTGACCAAACATCATCACTGTGATATCCCTTGGAAAGTTTAAGAAAAGATTTGTGTGATTATTGTCTCTGACTATTAAAATTTACTTTACTAATTTCAGTAAAAAAGATCAAAGTCAAAATGTAAAAAGAAAGAAAAACAAATACAAATAAAGAGAAAGAAAAAAAATTTTCCTCATTTCATTTTCTTCCGAAAAGAAGAAATGAAATAAAAAGAAAAAACAAAAGCAAATACAATTTATTAAGTCTCGACACATGAAATATGCATGATACACAAATAAAAATAATAGCCTCACGGGCCACGACTGACACACTGCCAAAAGTTTATTTCAGCGATATGATAATGATGACATGCAATTTGCTACCGAAATATTATAATAATCATCAATCCAAAAAAGTAAGGAATAAAAGTATTCATAAAATATCACTAAGTCTAGAACCTAAGGACACAAGAGAATTAATAATGATGATGTAAGCACAGGCGACAAAGTCGGTAGGTACTTCAAGATGATCACTTGGCCTAGTTTATTTTTTGCCATTTAGAAACAAATTACTGACAGTGAAGCTTCTGGTCGAAGCTAGAATAATAAATGATATTTATTTAGCAAATAGGTTTTAAAAAACTTTTACATGACAATTTCTTTCGTCAGTTTAAAATAGAACAGGCTGGTGCTTCCTAGCTACCCTGAGAATAAATACCGAAATAAACTAGAGTAATACAATAAATATGCAATGGTCAAATCATATAAGAACCATGAAGATTGGTGACTGAGATGAGATTTTGAGGAAAGAACTATATAAAGAGTAGACCTGTCTAGTCAGTGCTTTGTCAGTATTCGTAAAATTTAACTCAGGACTGCTAAAGAGCTCAACGACTTGAATAACAATACCAAGGAAAGGACATTTTATAGTTAATAATTTAGTAATCACATAGATCAGAGGTTAATCAATGCTGCAATGAAGGTTGCTCTGTGGATGGGACCATCTGAACATACCGAGGCTCCTCCGTGTCTCATAAGGCACGTGAAGCCGTCGGGTGATCTCAGCTGTAATTTGTATACCTTAGGCAGTCGTTACCGTAAAACGAGGTGAATAGAGACTTAGGGGTGAATAGAGACAAAACTTTAGTTTGGTTTTTCACTTTGATACTATAATTTCGGCCTCTAACAAAGCATCGATTTTTTAGAATAAAGATTCATTAAACAATTGATGTAGTTAAATGCTGCAAAACATATTTCAATATCGAAAAAATACCCTTTAAAGATTTGTTTCTATTCACCCCTAAGTCTCTATTCACCCCATTTTAATGTACATGTTGTTACTAGTGCTACGCACTAGTTAGGGACATCGTGCTTTCCAATTACTGAGTTGTGGAGATCAGATAGGAAAATACTAGAAATCAATTGCATACAGTTTGGTTTGAAACTGACTTCAAAATATTTGAATAAAGGTTGATTTAACTATAAGATATTGAGAAGTTTGATATTGACCATTTATAGGCTCTTCTGAATTGTCAAAAAAAATTAAGTGAAATTGCACGTCCTAAAGCTTAGATTTTTATGAAAAAGAACGAAAAAAAACTCCATGGCCACTATTTTAAATCAAAATATGAGTTACATAAATGTTGGTTGCATAATATTTCAAAATATTCTTAGGTACTAATTTAGTCAAAAAAGTTGCTTACGATTTGCAATAGTATTAACATTCATTATTTATTGCGATTGCATTCATCTTTATGATAACTTTCATCATAATTATTCTGTCACTTTACTTATACTTGCATTTTTTTGCGAGTCATGCATTTTAGTTTACAAATATTTCAATTTTAATCTTCACCATATTTTATAAAACCATGCAGCATCATCAATTTTCCTGCCACGCGGCTAAAATAACAATTCTCCTGTAGCTTGCGGTACCGGCCCTGAGGGAAAGCTCATGTTTAACGGTGAACGTTTACGGAAGGATATGAAATAAGACAATAAAGTAGTGATAATATATTATACACTTATGAATATAGAAGCCAATCCTGATTATATTTAGAACTGAAGTGATAAATGTTTTTTTTTCTACTGATATGATGAAGAATGATTGATAAATGACTGAAACGTTAGGTAAGGACTAGTGGGAAGAAAACAGAATTGTTTGGTGGTGTCCCAAAGCAAATACCAAGTGAACTAACCACGGGATCTAACCACTTTATTACTACTTCATGAAACATAGAAGTAACCAAGGAGTGAAATCCCCTGTTGGCGTCTGTATTCCCTGACAGCTACAATCTGGAGATCTTTAGGCAAAAGTGAACAAGTTACATCTGGGCAAGTATGATTTGTTGTCAACCACATCGTTTCTTATCACTCACGATTAGTTGAATATAGTTAAACATGAGCCTATCATTAATAATAATATCAAAGTTGATACATTAGAAAATTTTATAATATTCGAGAAAAATGGAAGGCGTTAAAACTTCAATACTTACGACCTAAAAATAATATTTTTCTCTAATATCTCTGATGTTGGCTAAATATCAACATACTTTTAAGAAAGTATTACTCTCAGGTTGGAAAAAAAACACTTATCAGCAACCGTAGAGGCCCAGCAGGGTCGAAGCCTGCTGGGGGCCACGGGTCTAGTTCCGAAAGGAAGGCTTGGCCCCGGTATGAAAGGCAAGAAGAAACGGGGTGGGTTTTTTAGTCAGTAAGAGTCTGACGCTATCTAGGTACTGCTATCACACACTATCTACTATCACTATTTAGCTTCACTTCTCTTGGACTGACAGACATTTGACTATTCAAAAGTGCCTGCATAATATATGGTCTATTTAAAATGAATGCTTTGATTTGACTTTGACTTGACTGCTCCGCCCAAGGGCGGGGGATGTCGTTTGGATAATTTTTACCCACCGAAAAAAAAAGGTGAAATCAGCCTTTTCGACCTTTTTTTTTCGGGGAAGTCAAATCCATCGATGTCCTCAATTGGCTTCTATTCAATTCCTGTCGCTAGCATGGTTCTGTGTGATGACAGAAGTATATGAAGCATGCTGCAGTTATGTAACCTGGTACTGATTTTGAAGATTACGAACTTGCTAATTTTTATTTATTATTCATAGGCTGACGTTTGACACCCATCTCACTTGATGGTAAGCGATGATGCGATCGATGATGGAGCACGCTTGCCTAGAAGTAACCTATTCACTCTTGACTTAACATAAGTCACGTAACCCACAACGTCACATGTCTTCGAACTTTTGGTTCTAGGACATGCCGTTTCCTCACGATGTTTTCCTTCACCGTTTTCAGAGCAGTGGGGATGAAATAAATTACAGAAAGTTATGCACCTGACTGGATTCAAACCTGCGACCAACAACTTGTAAGGTGGGGCCATTACCACTCGGCTACCACTGCTCCATTTGATGTCTTATTCAATTACTTATAAAAGTTACTCATTCCCAGGTGTAGGAGGACTGCGAGCAACAGATCTTCGGATATCTCCACCAGTAGTCCAGCGGGGGAACGACACCACTCTAGCGTGTCTATACGAGCTGACTGACGCACCCCTCTATTCCGTGAAATGGTATAGAGGGCGCCACGAGTTCTACCGCTACTCCCCGACGGAGAATCCTACCACGAAGATATTTCCCTTTGCTGGGATTAATGTTGATGTAAGTTTACTTTTTTATTACTTAATTGTTTCTCATAGTGAAAAAGGAGTTAGTGATAGTGTGACAGGTGACAAGATAGAATGAAACAAAAAATGGAATGCAAATAAAACAAGACAAGGACAGCAAGATGACGATTCAATAGTCAGCCAAAAAGGATGTATGGTCTGACTGCCCTGTTTTCATCAATACTTGCTCTTGATAAATAAATTATTATTTAACCGATTTCTACAGCTCTACTACCCGCTCATATTCATTCTTTACAAAATATGGGTGAGAACTGCTTTCCTCAATACAAAGTCGATCATGATTATATCGGAAGTTAGCCCAATATACTTCCAATGTTTCTAAACTCTTAGTTATTTCGTCCATTTGACTAAGGCTTAATTTCCACGGACGCATAGCTTTATAGACGCGTAGTCGACGAAGCTGCAATGATACGACAGGGCGACGTCGTTCTGCGGGTCCTATTTATTCTGTGATTTCGATCATTTGTTCTGTGTCTGGGTGTAATTTATCTATAATATGTATGTATTTAGAAATATATAAGTATGTTTATCAGTTGTCTAGTACTCATAACACAAGCTCTGCTCAGCTTGAGACTAGACGGCGTTGTGTGATAATTGTGGAATATTATTATTATTATTTATACCCTTTGAGTGCAGAACCCTAAAAATGTCGTAAAAAAACTTGGAATTAGTATTCTGAAAAAATGCGAATAAGAATTCGAGTTAAAGTTAAAGTCAGTTTGAAATAAAACGTTTGCATTGAGCTGATTTCATTGTGCCATTCATTTCATTCATCACTAGTGTCTATAATTATGTTGTTACTACATTGTGTGTACCTACGAGTGGGTATGCCAAATAAAATAGTTTTCTTTCTTCCTATTTCTAGATGAAATTATTAAAAAAAAAACTGTTATTATTATAAGCAATAAAAATGTGTCCTTTTATGACAAAAATAACAAAAAAGCGTGCTTATTGCAACGTGTCATAAAATTCGACTTGACGATAACTAGATTGTCGATCGTCGTTAAATTTATAATGCAATTGCATCATAAAATTGTCACAGATCACCCGAGTTTTATTACCTTCATATTCGCTTTTATTATTGTTCTGTCTATACGTCATGACGAATACAAAACTTTTTGAAAAATGATGAAAAGTAACATCAACCACTTTTTTAAAAGAGTAACCACGGAGTTTCGAGCCGATTTTTCTCCATTGGAAACAACCAATTAGGAACCGTGCACTAGCTTCTGACGTTTTATAAGTGCTCATGTAGACATGTACTAATGTGAAAAAAAAAAAATTTGATTTTTGAACGAGGATTATACAAAACAATTATTTTTTTACTATTTGGGAATATATAGAAAGAAAAGCAAAAAAATAATAATAATTGAATTGGTACAGCACAAGGACTAAATACAATATTAATAAACAATAACACATTTCAAAATAAAAGAGGCAAAAAATAAAAATAAAAATATCATTGTTGTATGCCTCATGGCTGCACCAAAATAAATAATATAAAAACCCTTGCATCCTAAATAAATGAAGAAATGAAATGTGACCAATAGCGTTCTGTCTTGGAGCAAGAGTTTTTATATTATTATTTCTTGAGGCAATTACCTAGCTACTTACGATGCAAAAACCGTGAGGGAGGTCCTTACATTCCGGACACTACATGGCCATTGACTATAGTGCTTAAATTTTCGGCTTTTGTTGGCGTAAAAGCTTGGCGACTTTGAGCAATAAGTAGCTCACCGTCTGATAAGAACTTTGGTCGACACATGTGCCTTAAAAAGCTGCTAGCAGACTTGACAGATAAATGGCAACTGAAGGAACACGGAGGCTGTCTAAAAAAAGCTGACTCGACGTGATAAACTTTTTAATGATATGATTTTTCATCCCAAAAAAAGACATCTATCATATCATTCGTCAAGCTAAATATTCAACTGGAAATAACATACCACTTACTCGTATATTTATTTTTCGCTTTACTGTCAGTTAAATTATTCACGCACCTAAAAATAACGATTCAGCAAAATGACAACCTATTCTATATTTACTTTTCTGGGAATCTTTTTCTCTGAATGTTATACAATTAATTCTGTGACCCAATTGAGATGATGTTAGTACTTACTACTGACTTAGACATGTTATTAGTTAAATTATGACGTCATAGGAAACGCATTACTATTATAATGTCGAAAGTTATTATATATATTTGTGTGTGACAGTCTGTGTTAATTAGTCCTACTGAATATACACACAAAGTTTCATTAAATTCGGTCAAACCGTTTCGGAGGAGTTTTATTACATAAAAGTTTTATTACATAAACTATGACTTAAGAATTTTATATATTAGAAGATGACAATGCTTTAAGTAAGACAAATAGAGTAAGATAATTTCTGTACTGACTATTGGTCAAGAGAAAGAATCGCTACAACCACACTTTTTTTTTGTAGATGGGAAATCATCCAATGACATCTCCGCGCCCTTGGGCGGAGCGGAAGATACTGTCAGACTTTTACTGACTAAAAACCACTCTTGTTCCTTCGTTGCCTTTCGTAGTGGGCCCGAATCGACCTTTCAGAAGCAAACCCTTGGCCTCAGTAGGTTTCGATCCTGCTGGGCCCCTACGATTTGCTGACAACTCCTTGAGGCGCGCATAGAAAAATACGCGCTGTCGACGTCTTAGCCTCAGTCCGGACGGTTACCGGACGGTCGGACGGCAAGCTTACCACCATACCTTGTTAACCATTTACGTTTGAATATAACTTTAAACTCAACTCGTTGCTCTTCTTGTGTGCTCAATAACTAAACCAACATTTACAATGTAGTAAAGTATAGTAGCCTACAACCATTGGCTCCTACAGGACCTAATAGTACTAAAAGCGTCCTTAAAAAGCGTGTCTCCAACGGATAAATAACTTACGCACATCAAGTCACAGTAATTCACTCCATCTATCACCTTTACGCATAAACTCCTTCACATATTAAATCCTGCTATAAAGATTCTAAACGGGGCTTTTAAGCTAACGTTTACGTACGTAAGTCACTAAAATGAATTCCCTTATACACACAATTCTTGGAACTTGTACGCGATGTACACGATTTGTCTTCTGAGAACTGTCAAGGAGATGCCTGTGTCATGTAAATGCATGTAGTTAAAGTACGAGACGTATCCGAAGCGTTGGCGATGCGATGTTGCAGAGGAGACTGAGGGGGATCGCGAGTTGGGGCCTGTGCCAACTCCGATGTGGATGTCAAATGATTTGGAAGTGATGGGAAAATATTGAGTATGTGCAGGGTTGAACCGCGTTTTCAGTAGCAAACATGTTGCAGGGTTATACGTCGGACATTTGCATCGTATAGACTGCGATTTTATGGGATAATATCGCTCGACATTTGCCTTGTTCACACTACTCAGTGGTGTTGCCCAAAGAGGACAATATGATCTCGTTGAGATACACTTCTGTCATTTTGTGAAACAAAAAGCGGCATTTGTCCTCACAATTCAAAGCTTGTCGGGCAAATGTAGCGAGACATGGAGGTATCTACGCTTACAGCACGTCGACTTGCGGTAAGTCAAGCGATTCGTTGATGTTGCAACACAACGACATCATGCGGGACAAGAATCTTTTATGTCGAGCAATAAAGTCGCGGTACCAATATCCCCAAGTGAATACGCAGCTTCATTTCATGCAGCTTTACGACAAATTCAGGCCAAAACAATTAATTTTCATTACTCTTGTTTCTGTTGTTTTATGACTCAATAATTTCGCCTAACACTAACATTAGCTAGGCTCAAAACAGGCTATTAAAACTCAAAAATTTGTTGGACAAAACAAAATCATAAACCACTTTATCTCACTTAGAACGAACCGCAACGTATTCTTTAATCTTCGGCTTTAAAAAACTTGTTTATATCGCATCAAAGTCGCATTACCCTCGCCCGCAGTATACACCGGCTCAAAACTTCATTTCACAAAACAGATTTATTATATCTAATGTAAAAACTCGGCGAGAAAATATGCGAACCTCGGGGTACCAAGTGCCGACTCAAGAAAAATGGAGAATATCAGGCAAAACGGTTTCAGCGGCCATATTTCTTGTCGCTGGTGAAACTTCCTAGCAATTATTTTTACCTGTTGAGCTGTTGAAACAATGTATTTTATGGTGTGGAATTTGGTTAATATACTGGCTCAGTTTAGCGGAAGGGAAACGTGTTGAGTCGCTGTTAAAATCTTTGAAATGTTCGCGGTTAAATAATTCCGTAATCTGCCTGTTCTGTTGTGCTCCAGTCGAGGTATTCTTTTGGAGTATTCACAATGGGCTCTTTTGTTTATGAGTTTGAATTATTTTTTACTCGTTGACTTTATGAATAATGGTTTGTCGTAAAAGTTCCTCGTAGCTCGAGAGCTTTAACATTGTATAACTCGTAGTTTGATGTTGTAAGTATGATTTCATTTATCATTACTTTTCAACTGAAGGTCGGTATTTTCTCGAGCCCTCTTAATTTCAGTGGGTACTTTGAATTCCACATAAGTGAGTAACATTGTTTCAAACTAAAGTATCTAGATTCTTAATCGTAATAAGTGGATGAGTATTTCAAAGAAATTCGCTCATATTGTAACTTAGTAACAGAGTGCTCTTAAAATTCATTTGATTTCGACAAACTAAGCTTTTAGTACGCGACCAAAGACATTGAAACCGAAGTAAGAAAATAGTGGTTTTAAGGGCAAAAGAGGGTAGTACTTCATAATGGTTTTAGCGATGATGTCTTTGTTCATTATTAGCTTAATTTAATAGAAGGTAACCTTGAATCCTTCTTGAAACACTTCTAGTTTTCTTTGAAGTTAATTTAGTAGAAGTTTTATGAAAATAATTTTGTATTTGTTCGTTCGTAATATTCGAATTTCATTTGAAACAGAACGGTATTATTATTATTGTGGGAGTATTGTGTTTACTAGGCTAAATGTTTCGCACTGGAACATAAAGGTCAACTGAAGGACTTTAGTCAATAAAGTCTGATACTCTCAATCCCAGTGTTTGAAAATTATTTTGTGATTTACCACCCTAAAGGTAAAGATGCTCAAGGTTATTAATTCAAAACCAAGCAAAGAATAGTATTTTTAATTAACATGTTTTTAAGGTTCCGTACCTAAAAAGGAAAAAAACGGAACCCTTATAGAATCACTTTGTTGTCCGTCCGTCTGTCTGTCTGTCTGTCAAGACCATTTATCTCGACAACGCGTGAAGGTATTAACTTGAAATTAAAACCATATACTCAAGTTTGTGGTTCCTTCAATCTGTGAAAAAATCAAACTTCTAAGTTAACGAATAATAAAGATACAGTCGTTTATGTCGCAAAAAAACGTATATTTTGATACTCTCAAGATCGAAATGAAATGAAATGAAATGAAATGAAATGATGATTTATTTGCAAGAATGCAGGTACAAAAATATGGTGTCAAGTAAAAGAAGGATCCAGTACATTCTACCGTCAGGCATGCAAAAATAGTTTTTTTTCCCTCGCAAAATAATTATCATGATACAGTATTGAACCAACATCAAATTATTAAATAATCATTAAAAAATATATAAAACAATTCAATTTGTAAGCTAAATTATTGGTAAACAATGTCAACAATATAATCAAAAATTTGTCAATATTACAATGTCAAAAAGAAGCAAAAAAAAAATAAAAAATAAAAAAATAGTCAATATTACAATGTCAACAATAAGCTAATAATTAGTCAGCAAACGGTCAATAAATTGCCCAACAATCAATATAACGTCAACAATAGCAAGTCAATAATTAGTCAATAAAACAAAGAAAATCATTTAAAATTAAAAATATTGTAGATGATTAAAAATCATATAGATTTGTCATTTAAAAATTCATTAATTGTGTAATAACATTTTTCAAGTAGCAATTTATATAATTTCTTTTTAAATATCTGTAATGTGCAATTTTTTATATCATCAGGTATTTTATTGAAAATCACCGGTCCCATATGCATAATACTCTTTTTCAGCAGTGCTGTTTTAAATTTGCCAGTATGTAAAAGATTTTTATATTGCGATCTTATTAATGTTGGCCTTGTTGAGTGATCAATATTTGAACAGAATAAATTTCGATTACTTTTAACAAACAGTCCCATTTTCAAAATATAGAGCGATGGAAACGTTAGTATGTTAAGGGATTTAAACATAGGAACGCAGCTCTCAGTTGTATTGATTCCAGTCATTGATCTAATGCAATATTTTTGGGCTTTGAAAATCCTTTCTCTCTCACTGCAGTTACCCCAAAAAACTACTCCGTATCTTAAAACACAAGCAACGAGACCATGATAGGCTAAGATAATTGTGTCACTACTAACTTTTTTTGTTAAATTATATAAAATGTATGCAGATTTGCTTAATTTCTTACAGATCTCCTCGGCTTGTGGTTTCCATGTCAGTTGATTGTCAATTATTATACCTAGAAATTTTGCAACATTTGTATTGTCTACTTTTTGTCCATTATATGCTATAGTCAAAGTGTCTGGACGTAATCGCTGGTAAAAATGCATTACTTTTGTTTTGTTTAAATTGATAATTAAATTATTGATAGAGAGCCATTTTATTATATTTTTTAACGTGTCATTAATGTCTGTTTCATAATTTTGTTTTTCTGTACATTTGATTATAGCCGTACTATCGTCAGCAAATAATACCATTGGCTGTTGAATATGTCTAAGCAGGTCATTTATATATATCAAAAATATTAAGGGTCCGACCACAGTGCCTTGCGGTACTCCGAATTTGACTTCCCTACTATCCGATAAATACTTATATTGAATCTTACTTTTTGGACATATCCTAGTTATTTCTGTCTGTTGTTTGCGATTGCTTAGGTAAGATTCAATAAGTCTCAATACATTTCCTCTAATGCCGTACCTGTCAAGTTTGTGCAAATCCATAGAGTACTTCCCGTTGATCCAGAATCCTAAAATTTCAAAGCAAGGTCTTACAGTACAGATATAGGGAAAAATCTGAAAAAAGTATATTCGTTGTTACATAAGTCACAAAAAAAACCCAATTTGTAAAAATCTTCGAGACATTCGGGAATTGTAGTTTGCAAGGAACCCTCAGTGCGCGAGTCCGACTCGCACTTGCCCCGTTTTTTTAAGTTTATCTTTAGTTTACATTTCGGGGATTGTGCGCTGGAATTGTAAAATTTAATTCCACCAAGTCCGTTCTATCATCGGACCACTAGACGTACAGCTTTGCGCCATAGTAGACATCCCACCCATTCGTACAAAGCGTTTTGGGAACTTATTAATTATGCGTACAGCTAAGGAGAGGAATTCCCTGCCGGAGACTGTTTTTCTTGATAGCTACAACCTAGGGGTCTTTATGTCAAGAGTTAATTGGTTACTTCTAGGCAAGCGTGCTTCATCGTCGGCCACATCATCGCTTACCATCAGGTGATATAGTAGTCAAACGCGAGCCTATCAATAATAAAAAAAAAACTTATAAATCACTGGGAGCGGTGTAGGAAACCATAATGCAGAAACGTGAACGCATGAAATCCCTAATCTGTCTTGAGCAGGTGTGACGATTGATGCCCATACCTTCCTTTTACGAGATGATGTCTCTGCCTTTTTCTTTAAGGTGAGAAATCACTCAATGACTTTTCTCGCTCCTGGGCAGAGCGAGAGAGCGTGTCAGGTTTTTAGTGACTAAAACTACAGCTGTGTCCTTCAGTTGTCCTTTACATTATATGACCACGAGTTTCCTTTGCTGACATTACTTGAGAAGCGCGTGGTACACTACGCACAATCGAGGACTTGGACTCGGTTTGGACGGTGAACTACCGATTGCTCGTCGTCCGCAACTCGTGCCTACCGTGGCTGGTAGTTAGAGTGAGAGTTGCAGCGGCTCAGGTTTGAGGAGGTTCGTTCCCTCATGCGTGCAGCCGTCTCTTACAATAGTATGAGACCTCTCTTTGCTCTGCATCGAATATTATCAAGCAGGTATTATACGTCAATTTACACAAATGCTCAGCATAACCCACAGCAATAAACCGCTCAGTTTAAGCCCATTATAATGTCAATTTACAAACGCATCTGTTAGAGGTAACGTATGGAGGGTCATTTCTCCCAATTGACGTTAGTCGGATGACGGCTACCATCAACAAGAGAATTGTTTGCATATGACAGTACTATTTGAGCAGGGCATAGTATTACATAATGTCTGTGATCGGTGAAGGAGAAATGTAGGCTGTATTGTGTTTGGACTGCTAGGTGAATTTTAGTTGTAGTTCGACGAATAGCGAGCATCTACCCGTTGTTGAGACTACTATAGTCAGGTCGGAAGCATTTCGCCTCGATGTTTATACCGCGTATATCAAAGGAATAGAACAATTTGCCTGCTGTGGTCTTCCCGTCCGTTTATAATTTGGGTGTTTTCAAGGATACAGTGAATAGGCTCTTAATAAATTAGTGTGCCTCACCATCATTGACTTCATCACTACTTATTCTTTCATTACTTCATCTACATTTCACTAGTAGGTTAAGTTTATAGCGTGGTATCTGATTTAAGTATTTGGACTTATAAAAAATTACCGTGGGGGTAGGTTTTTATAAGTCCAAATACTCATACTAATGACTTTGCTCATGTGATAACTGAAAATTAACCCGAAAGAATATACTACCGAGATAAAATGTACCATATTATTATGTGCAAGATATTGTTAAACCGTATACCAAGTTTTAGTAGACATTTTGACTCCAACACCTTTTTTTTTATGGTGGGAAAAAATCATCAAATGTCACCCCCACTCTTGGGCGGAGCGGGAGATAGTGTCAGACTCTTACTGACTAAAAGACCCACCCCGTTCTTTCTAGCCTTCATACCGGGGCTCGAGCGCCCTTTCGGATAACCCTAGCCCCAGTAGGCTTCGACACGGCTGGGTCCCTGCTGTTGCTGACAACTCCTTGAGGCGCGTGGGAACAGTGCGCGCCGTCGACGACTTGGGCTTGGTCCGGACAGTTATTGGGCGGCCGGACAACGAGCTACCCATTGCTCACTGTCCGCAAGCCCGTGCCTACGATGGCTGGAAATCGGGATCAGAATCCCGGCGGCGGCGGCGGCGGTGATAACGCCGTTGCCTGATGCGTTCGGCCTCCTCCTTTGCGAGCATTACTGCTTCGCAGAAGTCGGCAACCGCCTGCCACTCCTCCTCGCTCCGGACCATAGCCTCAGCCAAGGCCCGGCGCGAGAGATCTTCGCCGCCGATCGCCCCCACGAGGGCACGGCGATGCTCCGCCCAAGCAGGGCGTGCCTCGACTGTGTGCTCCACCGTGTCCTCCAGGCATTCCGCCCAGTGGCGACACCCGGGCGTCACTTCCGCACGAATCCGGTGCAGGAAACTCCCGAACAAACCATGTCCGGTGAGGACCTGCGTCATGCGGAAGGTAAGGACGCCGTGAGGTCTTTCCAGCCACGCCTCAAAGAGGACTCCAAACACCTATTGAGTTTCTGAAAAGTAAAAAAAAAATGCGATAACACTTTTCACGACCCAGGATTTGAATCCAACGCTGAACAACTCATGGTGTTTCCTACTAAAACAATAAGGCAGTCCGCTCGTAAATCTCACAAATATTTTACCCGTAAAGGGAACGCGAGTGATAATTCACACGCGTGAAAATGTACCGGGTTTTCACAACAACACATAACCTATGAATCTGTTTTCATAAGAAGAGAATGTAGATGTTTTATGCCGTAGGTGTTTTTTTTTATGGTGGGAAAAAATCATCCAATGACAACCCCCACTCTTGGGCGGAGCGGGAGATAGTGTCAGACTCTTAATGACTAAAAGACCCACCCCGTTCCTTATTGCTTTCATACCGGGGCTCGAGCTTCCTTTCGGATAACCCTGGCCCCAGTAGGCTTCGACCCGGCTGGGTCCCTGCTGTTGCTGACAACTCCTTGAGCCTATCAACAATAATAAAAAAAAAATGTGATACAGAATATGCTAGTAACCATAAGACCCAGGGTAATATTGATTTTTGTATATAAAGTTTGATTAATTATTAAAAAAAAAGCACATTGGCACTGGGAAGATGTTCAATCTACGTGGAAATATAAATGGTACAACTGTTTTTAATAATCACAACACAATAATATTATAAAACCGAAATTTTATGTCTTTTTTCTCGCTCGAACATCAAAACGGCTTTACATGTAATGGCACACAAATACACCACGGAATAACATTTGTGATAGTTTTTTCCCGGAAGTACACGGATGAAGTCAAAGACAGCAACTAGTATATAAAAAATAAAATGAAAATAAAAATAAATCCACATTCATCATGATCTGTAAAAAAAAAACAATTTTTGGGTTGTAAGGAAAAAGCAATTTCCATGACCATGCAAAAATAAAAGAAATGCTCGTAGTACTGACCAATAGATTGAATGCTTTTGTTCCGTGCAGGAATCTAGGAATTCGAGCAATAGAATCAATCAAATGAATCTCGAACTCTGAAATTCAGTATCACGTACGTACCACTTGTACTGGTCAGCCAGAGCTTCGGGAATGTTCAAGAGAGTTACTGTAGCCTTGGTAACAACTGAAGCTCCACCCAGAACGATAAAAAGGTGTCTCTTCTAATTTCTCGTTTTAGAGTCAATCAGTCTTTACAGATTAATTATTCGTCAAAGTTTCAGAGGTGTACACCTACATGGTGTATTGGAAAGCGGTACCTACTCATATTTTAAAATCTGTTACCTCTGTTGTCTCATAGCAATAAACAACCTCTTTAACGAAGTCATAATCAAATCCTTTAAAAAATGGTACCTCTCATTACTAATTTTAATCAGTCTTTAATAACTTTGAACGCAAAATCCAATTATAATTTTCACTCATTCACCTTCTTACACACTATTTTAGACTATTAAGACCAGTGGTGATTAAGTAACAGCCCCAACTTACGAGTTGTACGATGTAAGTTCAAAATTTGACGGGAACTTTATTTCAAGTCATTTATTTCATCACTCCTGCTCTAGACATCGTGGGGATACTGGTTGGTCTTTGTACTGCAAATTTCAACACATGTGACCTAAACTGGGCTCGCGTGTTGATTTACGGTCCATTCCCTACTCTAGAGATTTTTAATGAGCTGGCTGAAGTGACTTCTCCCAGTTTAGGGACGGACGGGCGTGTCAGACATTTACTGACTTTACACACCTATGTTCTTTCTTTTCCTGGCGTTCCCTGAGGCCCCCTTTTGGAAGTCAATCTATAGCCCCAGTAGCCTCAGAGATGAGGCCTCAGCCCCAGCAATGGAAACACCTTAAAATAGACACACACAACATTATTTTCCTTCCCACAATTTCCCAAAATTATCACAATAAAAGCTTAATTAAAAACAACACCCTTAAACTGACCTTCCCTATATTATTATAACAGCAAAACTATACAAACACAATTAGGGGATTCAATTAAATAGTTTAATCTAAATGCTTGTGTGTCCATCTAACAATGGGGAAAGATAACAGTATATTATGTATTATAGAATATTGTTCGGAGGCGTTGAAGCGGTCTTGTATTGTGTGGCCCAGCGGTTGGGGCAATTTATTAGAGGGAACTTATTTTATAGGAGGTATGGTGATTGTGTTAAATGCATAAAATAGCTATATGTACAACACAGAGTGAAAAAAAGCCATCACTATTTACTATCGTAAAAAACCTAGTCAATTTAGTTTCTGATTACTGAACCCCTACGTTTTTCTGTCATATTTTTGAAGCGCTTGTGAAACACTACGCGCCGTTGACAACTCAGCGTTGGTCCTTATCAGACGGACCAACGCATGGTGAGCTACTCATCGCTCATCATCCGCAAGCCTTGTTGTCGTATTCATATCCACCCACGGATTACCATAAAAACTTCAACTACATAATATCTGATAACATTGTCTCCATTTTGACTGTACCTAGATACTAAGTCTGCAAGTAAATTAGCAAACATGTCGTACTGACTTCATCAAACTCAACACTTTCAAAAAGCATAACGCCATATTTTTCCACGCCATCATTTATCAAAGAAATTCAATTAAAACGCGATATTGTCTGGTCCCATCAATGTCGCTACAGGCTGTCACTTGCAGCACCAGCCCTTTTAAATAAGGCGGACCAGAGAACTAGGAATTTAATTAATGCAGAAGGGAAATGTAAGTAAATATTGTTTATATTGCCATAACAGATAGACATTGGAATCTGTTTTGTTTCGGACAGTTTCTATTCATAAAGTTACTGAATTGAATAGCTTGAATAATAATTGATATTTTATTTCAAACGTTATTAATTTTAATTAAGTATCGGATTGAATGATTTCCAAAGGGTTTACTTTGAAGGTTTGACAAAAAATTATTCATGATTTTCGAGAGGACGGCTGAGCTAAACAAAAGGTATTTCGATGATTAATTATTTAAGTTAGACCAGACAAGCTTAGGCCGGTCCATTATTTATTTGCGTATCTCGAAGTTAATTGTTTGGGTTATTTAGACTAGAATTGCAGAAAAATAATCTGCTTTCTGCTTGATGGAATTTCTACCTATTGTATTATATTAAGTTATCTTGGATTCGGCAAGATTGGCGCTGTGAGTGAGCGATTGACTGCTGCGTTGTGTGTCGTTGGTTCGATTCTTGCACGGAACCAATGTTCGTATGACTTATAGATTAAGATGATGCTAGTTTACCTGTTTATAAACATACCCATAATACAGGAGTAATTCCTAGTGTGGGGCAATGTTTAAAAAAAAATACTTCTTCTTGCATCGTCTATCCTCGATGCCGAGGGTCGTGACTTCGACGAATAACTTTCCTGTGGACTATATTTCGCCATGTTGTCCTATCTTCGGACACGTGGATGGCGTGGCAGACTGTGGTTCCCAGTGTAACTAGCATGGATTTGGTCTGACCATCGTATCGGACTCCTGCCTCTGAGTCTTTTCTCATCTACTTTTCCATGATTAACTAACCTTCAATAAGTATTTTGATCGATTTATCTTATAGACGATCATAATTCATTTCAAAATATGGAACATTTTTCAAACACCGTTCAACCCTTGGGGGATCATACTCAATTTCAAACGCTTCGTGCAAGTACAAAAAAAAAAAAACAAATTAAATCTTCGCACCCACTATCCCCTTCTGTAGGAACACAAGAACAATTGGCTCAACACAGAAATATATTATTTTTTCATACCAAATAAACCCCGGGCAATTCCAACAGTTAATTTTAGGAGCAGCTGCTTCCCATTCCTTTGAGTCAACCCTAAAAAAACAATCAGCCATTCACTTCACTCTCTATGAAGGAAAATCCGAGCAATTTTCACATGCTTTATTCTCGTGTCCCGGGAAGCAACGGTTTGTACATTTTTTTCCTTAGAAAAGACCCATTTCTCCTCGTCCTCAATGCGGCGTGTGTTCATAAATCTAACCCTTTATCACTGCCTCTTATTTTGCAGTCTCGCGGCGATAATAACCCTATAGCTCGTTTTGTTTCGTTTTTATCCCGGTTTCCCTCCGAGCATTCAGCCTAAAACGACAATCGTTTCTTTTTATAACACAATACGCGCCCCAATGAGGAATTGATCGACGAAATGAGAATATAGATCATGATTATTGTGTATCAGGCTTTGAACGCGACTCGTTTCCAAATTGTACGGCTTCTGTTAGCGGTAATACTGCCAATTTAAAGGGAAATTCACCTAGAACACAATGCATATTTAGTGGTTTTAATGTTATGCCAATTTGGGTTTTGGTTAGTAAATTGAACTGTAGTACATTGAAAACTTTGTAGCTGAATTATCGGTTAGTATAAACATGTAAAACTCAGTTTTATTATAGTTTCGTTTTTCGGTCGAGCCATTTTATCATGCAAACTGTAAATAATTCACTTATTAGTCAACTATTAACATTTGAAATTATACAAATAATTTAATTGAAGTAAAAAAATTGAGTTTGACGTATGTAACAACAAATTTACAGTTTTTATATTTTTCCTATTCTTGTACTATAAGACCTTGCTTCATGCCAAGTTTTAGGATTCTAGATCAACAGAAAGTACCCTAAGAATTTTGATTCCATTGAGAGAGTCGAAGTACACGTTTTTTGCAACATAAACGACCGTATCTTTTTTTTCGTTAACTCAGAAGTTTGATTTTTTCACAGCTTCAAGAGACCGCAAACTTGAGTATATGATTTAATTTCAACTTGATACCTCCATTCATTCTCGAGATAAAGAATATTGACAGACAGACAGACCCACACACATAGAAAGACAGACAGACAACAAAGTGCTACAAGGGCTCTGATTTTTCTTTTGAGGTACGGACCCGTAAAAACCGTTTCAACTATCTAAAAACTATCAACAACCTACAGTAACTTTAGCCCAAAAATAACAATCATTTAAAGGCTAAGACTACTAAACGAAACAAATAGCTTAATAAACTTTGACCTGCCTACCGCCCCTGAGATCCTCTCTCCATAAATCACCATTTGTTACAGTTTCAGGAGACCTAGAAAAATACGAAGTACAAGAATTAATCGCCTAGAATCTGAACGGAATCTCGGTCAGAATTAGATTAAAGTACGTTGTTAACTTGTTACCGAGACAAACGATGTTAATTTGTAACGATAATTAAATGTTTGTTTTTCGATCCCCTTTTTTGTGAAGGTTCGTGTTCGGTCTAGAAATTTGGGACGCTTTTGTTTAAGATTCAACAAAGGTTTACATGAGAAATTTAAGGCTGACCCCACGTTAAGCGTGCGCTTTCCTGGGGCGTGTGAGTAGCGTGGGCTCTGTGCACGCGCCGAGAGCGCACTGCGTGAGCGTCGCGTTTTGTTGCCCTTTGGCGTGTGTGGAGAGCGCAGACGCGGACGGAGGAGATAGCGGACGAAGGGGTAACCTGCGTCCGCTATCTCCTCCGTCAGCTTCTGTTTGTTGTGACTGACTTGACTAAAGGGCGCATGCTGCACACTCGTCACACGGTGGTAACACACGACGCTTACGCGGCGTGATCGTGGCCAGTACGCGGCGCCCGCAACGCGCACACGCCCAAGGATCGCACACGCCTAACGTGAGGGACGCTTACGTTCCTTATTTGGAACGAATCCGCTATTACTTGTATCGAGAATTCAATCCCAAATCTGCATCATGTTTTTTTTCTAGTTGGAAAATCATCAAATGACTTTTCCACTCAGGGTAGAGCGACAAAGATTAACAGATTTTCACTGGCTAAACGGCCTTTTTAATAAAACGACGAAGGTGCTTGGCACAGACTAAAAAGTTTTTTATTTCAATTTGACATAACAGTTAAGTGACAATAGTTAACAAGCCTACAGCAGACTGGCGCTAGTGGTACAATTTATTATTTTGATACAATTACAACACTTTTGCGTTCTAATATAAGGCAGTGTTTTACTTTCCGAATAGATGAATTCTTACTGATGGTGTCTTGTCATCTGTGACGGTTCTTGACGTCATGAAGTGCGACGTGCAATTGAGTGTCCAGTGTAGAGTGAACCAGAGTCCCTACCACGAGCTCTTAACTAGACCCGTTTGACGTCCTAAACTGTATTGTTAGAGAAGTGGAATATATAGTATGTATAGCACCATCTTTCTGTCTCAATCACACGCTTGACAATTTACACGAAATATATAAGTATAATTATCAGTTGTCTAGTACCCATAACACAAGCTCTGCTTAGCTTGGGACTAGACGGCGTTGTGTGGCAGTTGTGGAATATTATATTATTATAAATTATTGTCATGCTATTGTGTCTCTAATTACGGTATTCGAAATGTTAAGGAAAGTTACTGAAACTGCTCTGAATATTATCTAAATAATATTGCAAAAACAAACCAACTGTTTTATATTACAAGCAGTTACTAACTGTTTAACCGCTGAAACCTTACCATGATATTTAGTTAGACAAAACGATAATAACATTATTATTCCAGTTAGCGGAGCAAAATATAAACTGCGATTCTATTTCTGAAATGTTTTCAACTCAGCTTCGTTTTGATTAAAACACATGAAACACAGAAAAAGAGAAATTGTTCAGCTGATACTGTGACAGTAATTTAATAGTTATTTGTTATACAAGAGTGCAAAGTTGCTTTTTGCAATTTTGATGACCGAGCAAGCGAGGAGTTCTAAAATCACTCGTTGTTATACTCGTACAAGAGTGGAAAGTTGCTTTTTAACCGCATGCTCAATTTTGATGACCGAGCATGCGAAGGATTAAAAAATTAGAATCTTGAGCGTTAGCGAGGGAATCAAAAGATCACGATGTAAAAAATCTTTGCATTCAAGTGCAATACGTAACGTTAGAACATCGCGTGCACTAAGTTTATGAATTCAAAACATTATTAAACCTATTTACTTCTACCTCCATGGTGCCAAATTTGTCATACAATTTTTTTTAATTTGTTAAAAACTCAAACTCAGAACCTCCTTGGTGTACTTTTTGCATTTAGTCATTTCCTCGCTGAGGTGGGATGAAAAGTTACGTGTTGCACTCGACTGCAAAGATTTTTCACCTCGTGCTCTTTTGATTCTCTCGCTAACGTTCAAGATTCTAATTTTTGAATCCTTCGCATGCTCGGTCATCAAAATTGAGCATGCGATTAAAAAGCAACTTTCTACTCTTGTACGAGTTAAACAAATAACTATTGTTTATGTAATGCACGATGAAAAAAAATGCACAATTTAATTCTCTCCAAATCCTTTCCATACCCAGACCATTGCACGTACGGCGTTGTGCCACCGCTACATGGTGGACATCTCACCCATAAGCACAAAAGCGTTTTGAAAAAAAATTAGTGTGCGTGCAGATTAGGAGTGGAGTGCCGTTTTTCCTTTTGATGTACGGTACCCTAAAAACCGGGCAAGTGCGAGTCGAATTCGCGCACTGAGGGTTCCATACAAACTTACCCATGAAACCAGTTCAGTTCCCGAATTGAATTGTGAAGATTTTTCCGAATCACACAGACGAATAGCAAAGTGATCCTATACGGGTTCCAATTTTTCCTTTTAAGTTACACAAGCTTAAAAATAAAAAAATACCTCGTCATGTAAGCAGAAACAAAAAAACCGGCCAAGTGCGACTCGGATTCGCCCATGGAGGGTTCCGTAGCAGCAAGTAACATAATATAAAAGTTCTTGTAGTTCGTTGTAACTTTGATCGATGTTTTAATAATAGTGTATTTTTTTAGATTTATGACGTATTAAAAAAAACTACTTACTATAAATCTGGTTCAAACCAATTTTCGTTGGTAGTTTGCGTGATAATGTACATCACATATTTTTTTTTAGTTTTATCATTCTCTTATTTTAGAAGTTACAGGGGACACACATTTTGCTATTTTGGAAGTGTCTCTCACGTAAACTATTCAAGTTAGAAAGAAATGATATTAGGAACCTCAAAATCATTTTTGAAGACCTATTCATAGTTGGATAACTATCGATCACTCGTATGGGTTTGACGAAAAAATTTTTTTGAGTTTCAGTTCTAAGTACGGGGACCCCCAGAATTTATCTTGATGCGGTTTACAGAATACATCTACTTACTAAGTTTCAACAGTATAGCTCTTATAGTTTCGGAAAAAAGTGGCTGTGACATACGGACGGACAGACAGGAAGACAGACAGACATGACGAATCTATAAGGGTTCCGTTTTTTGCCATTTGGCTACGGAACCCTAAAAAGGCAATGCATGCTATTATATTTTGTGAGATGGCTTAAATTGGTTAGCCATATTTCTACCTTTTTCGAGCGACCAGGAGACTATGTAGGTAAACTAAACAGTACCGGTCGTGCACCGGTAATACCTCCTCGCTTTATGCAAGTCAGATGGCACTCTTGGCGTTATACCATAAGCCCTTTTGTATTATAAATGAGAGCTTTTTGAGCTTTGGATGGTTGTAGAGTAAAATGGGGACACGTCGTAAAAGGTAAAAATATGGTTGGTTCCTAAATTCAGGTTGAATAACTTAGTATATTGTAGCATCTAATCAAGTAAAATTATTTTAATAAATAATAATAATACGTTTACTTTGAGTATACACCATTAAATTTTAATCGTTTTAATCACGTGGAGGGTCGATCCGGTACATGAAACACTATCGATTTGTAGACATAAAATTAAAAAATAAAGTACCTTTTTCTCAAAACTCGCATTAATTTACGCATGTACGAAATTCATTTCTTAAAAAAAAGTCAGCTGAGTGATTTCAATGACCTGCAGTTAATAGTCGGTGTTGCGTATAAACTACCTACAGGTCATTTAACTGGCTCAGCTGACGTTTTCTTAAAGAAATTAATTTCATTAATTTCATTGTTCATTGAGGCGACACTTAGGGGAGGCCTATGTCTAACAGTGGACGTCTATCGGTTGAAATGATGATGATGATCTCAAAAATGAAGATATCCGCGATGCAACTCCGAGCATAATCCTAGGTGACTTTAAATTCTGATGACTTCTATTGTGAGAGAGAATACAGACGGACATATACAATTAAATATACTTTCAAACACGTTTTTGCGCTAGACAGGCTAACTACCAAAACTTCACCGAGAAGGCCGACGTCGTGGTGGAATATCTAGTATAAACGAAACAAAAAGTACACACCCAGCAATTACTGCTGACTTCGTTGAGTTAGCTGTGTAGTAAATATTAATAATTATACTTATTGTTCTGAAAAACAATTTACACAAATTTATATGGCCCTAGTTTCCAAACTAAGATCCCCTGTATCGGGAAGACTAGTCTCTTTCGTCTTATAAAAGTAGTATTAAATATTATGGAGGTATTTTCTTCGTTCTTTTTTTTCAAAATGACATCCCCAGCCCTTGGGCGGAGCGGGAGATAGTGTCAGACTCGGACTAAAAAACCCATCCCGATCTTTCTTGCCTTTCGTACCAGGGCCGAGCTTCCCTTTCGGATAACCCTGGCCCCAGTAGGCTTCGACCCGCCTGGTACCCTGCTGCTGCTGACAACTCCTTGAGGCGCGCGGGAACTGTGCGCGCATTCGACGACTTGGCCAATAATTATAACCAAGTTGTTTCAAGTTACTACATATTAGTAGTATAATTACTGCTCCTGTCTCATGATCGCAAACGCGACTGCCGAGCATGGTACCCTCCTGGGGCCAGGTTTATCCGAAAGGGCGCTTGAGCCCCGGTTTGAAGGCTAGAAGGAACGGGGTGGGTCTTTTAGTCAGTAAGAGTCTGACACTATCTCCTGCTCCGCCCAAGGGTGGGGGATGTCAATGCATGAATATTCCCACCATAAAAAAAACCGTGGTGGCCTCGATTAGGTCGGGCAAAAAAATTAATTGGGTTTCACCTTGGGCATTTGGGCAAATCTCAGTAGCAGCCCAGAGTTTCCTCAAAAAGCAAGTTAAGTCGTTGTTCCTTCGTCTAGTCAATTCCCAGTAGTGTCGGATATCTTTATACTTAGCTAATCTCTATTGAGATTAGCCACCGTGATCTAAAAGCGATTGGGAGGATTTTTTAAAAGTAATTTTTAATTATTTTCTTGTTTGTGCTACCGTGTAGTACCTAGGTAAAAAATATAAAGTAAAATACAGTTACCATCACGGATCTTGAGCACTTGCGTGGAAGTCAAATATTCGGTCTCGTTAATGGTGCGAAGTGCGACGCGGGGGCGGGAAGTGTCAGTGATTGACTGGCCGCGCCATCGCGTCATAGACGTCACTCCTCATTCGTTCACTGCGTTGCTGCATGTATCTAACACGATTGGCTCGCCAATGTATGGAATGCGCAAAGCGATCCCCACTCTGACGCCGAGCGTTCAAGATCTGTGATGGCAACTGGAACATAAACTCTGCCCCGGTATGAAAGGCAACAAAGGAACGGAGTGGTTTTTTTAGTCAGTAAGAGACACTATCTTCCGCTCCGCCCAACTGCTCAGGGTGTCATTTAGATGATTTATACCCACTGAAAAAAAAAAAAATAACATACACTTATGTTATGTATCTTATGTATTCTACTACCTTTATCTAAAGATGTTTAAATTGTAACTCGTCAAAAGTTACTGTCCCTGCACACGGGCCACAAAAAAACGTCGCTTCAAGCTTCTTTTTGAGGCGGCCTTTTTTGTGGCTCGTGTTCGGCGATGCCACCACAAAAAAAAAACGCTTGAAGCGGCTTCAAGCGTCTCCAGACCCAAGAAGTGCGCGCTTCAGCTGTGTTTTGCGGCCGCTTCTAGCTTTTTTTTGTGGCCGCTTCTAGAGCTTTTTTGTGGCGGCGTTTTTTGAGGCCTGTGTGCGGGGATGCTTAGGCAGACTGTTGACAAAATTATTAAACTGCTGCGTCCGGCTGTCCGACTTGCATGCGGAGTTGTGTCAATTATTTGTTCCAAACAATCGCTCCAGAAACCGTAAATTATTTAATGTCCCATTTTGTCGCACTGTAGTTCAATCCACCTCTTCTACACAGTGTGTGCTAACATTGCTGAACGCACTCGTGGAGACCAACCCTGGATAGGATTTGTTTGCTGATGAATGGAAGACTATATTATTATTACAAGAAAGTTTTCAGTTCTGCGAGAGAGTGAATGAATTAAGTTATTTTAAAAAAACCGGCCAAGTGCGAGTCGGACTCGCCCATGAAGGGTTCCGTAGCAGCAAGTAACATAATATAAAAGTTCTTGTAATGTGTTGTGACTTTGATCGATGTTTTAATAATAGTGTATTTTTTTCGATTTATGACGCATTAAAAAAAAATTACTTACTAGATTTCGTTCAAACTAATTTTCGTTGGTAGTTTTTATAGTAATGTACATCATATATTTTTTTTAGTTTTATCATTCTCTTATTTTAGAAGTTAGAGGGGGGGGACACATATTTTACCACTTTGGAAGTGTCTCTCGCTCAAACTATTCATTTTTGAAGACCTATCCATAGATACCCCACACGTATGGGTTTGATGAAAAAAAATTTTTTGAGTTTCAGTTCTAAGTATGGGGACCCCCAAAATGTATTACTTTTTTTCTATTTTTGTGTAAAAATCTTAATGCGGTTCACAGAATACATCTACTTACAATGTTTCAACAGTATAGCTCTTATAGTTTCGGAAAAAAGTGGCTGTGACATACGGACGGACAGACAGACATGACGAATCTATAAGGGTTCCTTTTTTTGCCATTTGGCTACGGAACCCTAAAAAGGCTACTTTGCTGTGTGTAATAAATAAATAAATGTTTGTCCAACAGTTGGCGAGGTCCAATCAGAGTCAGGTGGTGCTCACCAGGGTCAGCTTCGGCCTGTCCGGTAACTTCAGCTGCGAGGTAACGGCAGACGCGCCGTCTTTTGCCACTTCTATTGTGTCCAATACTATGGAGGTGGTTGGTAAGTGCACACACGTATACCTAACTAATTATTTGGTCATCATTAGGTATAAATCAAGTAAATAATACTAATCTGTAACACTTACTTCAATAAATCTGTAACTTAAACGCATTTTGAATAAAACTTATATTTACATCAAAATATTATTGACTGGCCTGTTGGTCTACTGGTTAGTAGCCCTGACTACTATGCCGGAGGTCGTGGGTTCGATTCCCACCCAGGAAAAATGTTTGTGTAAAGAGCACGATCATTTGTTCTGTGTCTGGGTGTAATTTATCTATAATATGTATGTATTTTGAAATTTAGAAGTACTTGTATGTTTATCAGTTGTCTAGTACTCATAACACAAGCTCTGCTTAGCTTGAGACTAGACGGCGTTGCGTGATAGTTGTGGAATATTATTATTATTACAACGGCACGGTTGGTGCAGTGATTGAGCGATTGGTTGCTGTATTGCATATCCTGGGTTCGACTCCTGCATGAAACAAATATTTGTATGGCCTACAATCCCTAAGTTATTCCAAGACCAGTTGTCATGGTTATGCGAGTTTGTGTATTTGTGGGCAACGATTTTTTTAAATATTTTTTTATTGTTCCAACAGTAAAGCTTTTAATTTTAAAGGTCAGCAGATTATGATTTTTCTTCATTTAAATGTTTTATTTATATTCCGAACAGCCCTCCCACCATCGTTGCCAACGATACAAACCAGTCAACACTACTACATCCCGGGTGACGTGCTGCGAGCCAACTGCTCCTCAGGACCCAGTCGCCCGCCGTCCGACCTCGCGTTCTTCATCAACGATATGCCTGTAAGTATACCTGCTTCTATACCCTTAAACTTCTTGAAGGCAACAAACATTTACTAGTAAGCCTAGCCAACTTCGTAAAAACCAGATTCTGCTAGTCTTCATCGTTTAGTTTTTTATTTTCTTCTGCCATCTCGAACTGAACAAACCATTTCAACACATTTGGTCTACATAAAATTTAGGAATACGTTAAAAAAAAATTATGCTAGCCAGTGCCTTTTAGTTGGCTTCCACAGATTTCCACACCTTTTCATTTTATGCACGCGGCGGTACATGCTGTTGAGGATTTATGTTCCCCGTTTCAGTCTATCTATGCACCATAAAAAAATGTTCATAGTGATCACCACTGGTACTGAAATGCAAATGACAACCAATGGACATAGAGGGGTTTAGTTAGTAAAAGTCTGATTAGCCGTCACCACGCTCCTTCCTAAAGCGGGTAAACTCAATGGATGATTTCCCACCTCAAAAAAGCAATCACCACGTTTAGTAACTAATGCCATTGTCTTAGTCTACGGTAATATTATAAAGAGGTAAAGTTTGGTTTTTTGTTGGAATCACTGAAAGTACTCGTCCGATTGCTAAAATTATTTCATCGATAAAAAGCTGTTTTATTCCTGAGTGACATAGGCTATTTTCTGTACGCTGGTGAAACCGCGGGCAAAAGCTAGTATAAAATATGTTGTACAGACCACTATCTCACCTGATGGTAAGCGATGACATCGACGAGAGAGAGCATGCTTGCCTAGAAGTAACCGATACACTCTTGACTTAAAGATCACATTGTTTTAGCCATCAGGAAACACATTCTAAAACTGCCATGTCCTTTCCAATACCATCAATTAGTGACACAATAGTAAGAAGATAGTAGCGCGTTCGCTTGAGGTTTTATGAATTAAATAAATTTCTCCAAACAGGAGCATTCCATCGTTAATTCCTTAGTAGAATGAGTATTTTACCTTATCTCCGACCTAAGTTTATTGACGATCCATTTTAATCTAGGAATCGAACCGTTTGATAGCCAGGATTTATTTGCCAGGAATAACCCTTTTCAATCTTAAATTTGCATAGGATTGCGTTTGAACCTGGCAATATAGTCAAAAGGATGAGTAAATATTGTCCGTCAAGCGGGTACGTGAGTGAGAAAATAATAGAAGGATATTGCTATGGCCCTGAACTTCTCAAAGAAGACACGGGTGCTAAGTGATATAAATTGATGAAAAGGCACGAGTTTCCCTTTTACAAAACATGTTCTGTCGGCGAGCGAAAAGTTTTGTATGGACCCGGGATAAATTGCTTTGCTGTAAGAAATTGATTTTGGAGTGCTATTCAAGGAAATGTCCGTTATAGAACAGGTCTGTTAATTCTGAGCGCAGTTATTAGTATAGGTACCGGCACGAGTCTTGAGCGCTCGGCGTCAGAGTGGGGATCGCTTTGCGCATTCCATACATTGGCGAGCCAATCGTCGTCGTTGTTAGATACATGCAACAAGTGCAGGGGACGAATCACGAGTGACGTCTATGACACGATGGCGCGGCGAGCCCGCCCCCGCGTCTCACTTCATACCACTAAATAGGCCCGATATTTGACATTAACGCAACTTGAAGCTAGCGCTCAAGATCCGTGCCGTTATCTATATCACAAAGAGAGATTTTTCTTTTGTTTTATTTCTCAGGAAAAAATAAGTGCATATTAACTCCGCTTCAACAAAGGTATTTTGTTAAATCATTTTGATAACGTCGTAACAATGTAAAATTTAATGTGAATTTTCTAAATCAACTGACACCCTGTGCCTCGAAAAGCACGTAAAACCGTTGGTTCCGGTTACCATTCGTAGATCTTTGACATCGTTACAGATAGTCATACAGCAGGAAGTCTATCCAAATAGTAGTCTATCTGGTTGAGTCCAATCTACAAAGTCTTGAGCACAGGCGAAGGGTAGCCAGCCTTTCGGTGTTTTAACAGGATGCACTTTGGAGAGTGTGCGCAGGAATTACATGACTTGATTCCACCACCTCTCTTCTACCATCGGACAAGCCGACGAACGGCGAGTATCCACCCTAATGTTGTTGAAACCTCTACGGTCCGGACCAAGCGTTTTGCCTCGTCGTTTATACCGCGTACATCGAGGGACTGGAATAATGTGCCTGCTGCAGTCTTCCCGTCTGATTATAATTTGGGTGTCTTTAAGGCAAGAGTGAATAGGCTCTTAATAAACTTTGCGCCTCACCATCAACGATTGCATCACTGCTTATCATCAGATGGGATCGCAGTCAAGCACTAGTTTATACCAATTAAAAAAAAGGGTATCATGTTGGCCAGTAAGTGAGTTGCGGAGGTTTGATAGGCCTTCCAACACTGCGTTTTTCGGTGCCTAATCGCCATTCCAGAACCTTTCAACCCCATCGAACATCTGATTATTAATAATGTGTCCTGCCCTGGCTATGTCGCCAACCTTGGTTTTCCTGCGCATATCTTCATCCCTGACCTATACAGAAGCCTAAGAATTAAATATGCCATACATTGAATTAAAGTGAAGTGGTTTTGTGTTTATAATATTAACAGGATAAAGTATAGTAGGATTAAATCTAGTTACTCTACCTTATGCTCTATTCAATATATTTAGGCATCAAATCCGGAAATTTGCGGCTACAGCCAAGACTGAACGGCGATGCTGCCACAAATGCTTAACCCTAAACATTCCAGGCAATATTCCATCTCGTATTTATAGCTTCGCAGAAACGCAATTTATTGCGATAAACAACTCCTCAGCCAAGCACAATATCTGCATGGTTTATGGATGATGTTTTGAGGTTACTGTTCGGATCTACTTGGCAGTGGTATTGGAAAGATGGCTACTAAAACTAGGAATAGAAGAGAAAATAAACTTGAAGATTTCAACGAATATCTGAAGCAATTTATCCGTAAAGAAATATTTTTTTGGAAATAATTTTGCTTTTTTGTGATTTCTTATCTTTTAACATCAATACATTTTTTGTTGTTGTGTCTAAAATGTATACCTCTGCTAAACTCTTCGGAGATTACAGTCGTGAATGTTATATTATAACTAATACTCGTAGTTGCCTTGTTAAAAGAGAAGGTGATCTATGTAGCAAAAGCAAAAATTTTTGAATCATGAAACCATAGGACTATGTTGATTGCTTTTTCTTTTCTTTTCAGTAATTTTAACGTATGTCTGGCAATTTGAGTGTTTTCAGCGGCCTACCCAAATGTCCTTTCTTTGGTATTGTTCGTCAAGTCGTAGAGCTCCTTAGTAGTCCTAAGTTGAGCTTTTCGAATACTGACAAATGCTTACACTGATTGGACAGGTCCACTCAAATCTGTATGGTTCTTTCTTCAAAAGACCATCTCAGACAAATCTGCATGGTTCTCATATGATTTGACCATTACATATTTACTGTATGGACTTTAAAAGAGACTTTGACCCCTGAGTTTGTTTCGGTGTTTCTTCTCAGGGTAGTCAGATAGGAAACACCGGCCTCATCTAGCATAAACTGACGAAAAAAAAAATTGACGTGTAAAAGTGTTTTTTAAACCTATTTACAAAATAAATATCATTTATCATATAGACCAGGCCAGGGTCAGAGTTAGCTCTGACAGCTAGCTCAGCCTCGGAATAAAAATCAGGAAGTAACGGGGTGGGTTTTTTAGTCAGTAAGAGTCTGACAGCATACTCAACCAAACCAGGTACATCGCAACTTAAGCGATCAGCAAAAATAGGGGACAAAGGGAAAACAGGTTCTCAACCTACCCTGACAGCGGTCCGTGGCTCCTTGCCAAAAACGGGCCAAGTTGATGAAGAGGGTTTCACTAGAGTGGAAAAGAAGAAGAAAAAGAAGCCCTTCCCGTAACCTGTGCGGTACCGCACCCACTGGACCAAATATGCTGCTGCGTCCTGCTGTGCCTACGACGCAGCTGTATATTTCGCGTCTGCATTGCTCTACGAAGGTTGAGGAAGTCGAGGAGTACATGAAGATAAAGAGCAACTGGACTCTGAGGGTCGAAAGGCTGGATTCGCGCCACGACACCAACTTCAAGTCGTTCGTGATACGAGTTCCAACCCACCATCTGGAGACCTTTTTGAAAGAGGACTTTTGGCCGAAAGGTGTCGTGTATCGACGTTTCCGAGGACGGCTACGCGACACCACGCAGCGGAACACGACGCCGATGTTACGTGTTTAATTATACATAGTTTATTGTTTGAAATACTTGGATATGTATTAGTTTATTTTGTTTATAAGATTATAATATTGTGTATTTTATCTATGGGCCTTAGTTACCTGACAATAAATAAATAATAATAATAATAATACTCTGCTCCGCGCAAGGGCAGGGGATGTCATTTGGATGATTTTTTACATATAATAAAAAAAAAACACTCATTCTCATTTACAAACATGTAAACAAGATACCTATGTATCTAAATGCAATACCATAAACAAAATTTAATGCATAATCAGCCATATAATTACCTCATTTAAAGTAAAAGAGGGAAGAAGGAAAATGTTCAGTCAAACAGTCTATTGGCCGTAGAAATATTTGTACTGTACAAAAATCAAACCTGAGACATGTAGCACAGAAGCCAATCATAGAACCGCTGCGCCAATTGTGTACCCGAAGCCAGTACTTTAGATAAACTTGTTACTAGTACTGACAATCTGGCAGCCCATCGTCTAGCTCGCAAATCCGTTTACAAAATCCACTCCTACTTCCGCAGCCAGCGTCGTCGAAGAGTTTCAACTTAAAATAACTTCGCAAAAGCTACAGTTGTTCTCAAATTCTATAGTGGCAAGTTTTAATGCCTTCACAGTTTCACATTTCGTGGATCCCACCACGAATGCTTTTGAGATTTCAGTATCTGGAACGCCGTCTGATGCTATTGTTCCGCGGATGCTGAACAAACTATTTTGCTCACGACATTATGATTTTAGTGGGAGATTTTAAATGGTGCGGTGGATTTTAGTTTGAGCTTTCTTAAATAATTTTGGTTTTGGGATTATTATTTTTTATTGAAATGATTTTGATAAGTGTTGGGGAGAGCTTATGTGTTAAAAAGACTATATTTAAGTTAAAATATCTAATTCTGCAAATTTTCATGCTAATAGTAAGTAACCAAGATTTTTGTAACTGGAATTTCTCGCACGTTGTTCTCCATAGAGGTAC
Source organism: Mythimna albipuncta (assembly GCA_929112965.1). Classification (NCBI taxonomy): domain Eukaryota; kingdom Metazoa; phylum Arthropoda; class Insecta; order Lepidoptera; family Noctuidae; genus Mythimna; species Mythimna albipuncta. Next base: position 21,236,835 of record OV815969.1, read on the forward strand.
ACTTGACTGACCAACTTCTGAAAATTCAAAAGTTAACAGTCTATTTGAAATAAAGTTTATGATTTCTGATTTCTAGAATATTACATGTTGTAGTAAACTCGTAGGTAGTACTCGTAGGATCGGTATAAGATCAATATCAATAATTACAAACAGGAATGTATTGAATAGAGATTTTAGACAAAACTCATGTATCTGTGGAAAGGATTTGCGAAAATTCAATAGATGTATATGTGAGGGATTAACTGCTTGTAAGTAGTGGTGATCAATATCATACACGATAGCACATAGTCAAGCGATATTGTGTAATTAACATGAATACAATACCATAATCAGTGCAGTAGGTAATTATTACGCAAATATATTTTACATTCAAATTGAAATTTTGAATTCATTGGTAGTAGTTACTACTGATAAAATGAATTTTTTTGCCAGTAAAAGTTTTTAAGTAAAAGTTTGTTTTTATTATTATTGATAAGAAACATCTTTCGGGGCAACTTGGCAGTAAAACCGTTCGAAACGGTATGATTCTGTCATGGCTTGATGCCTCCCCCACGCCTCAACAACAAAATAGATAGTTACAGAAGTCAATCTCATATATTTACTTCACTTTTTATACCTACGCTAGGTGATCGAGCTATGGTTAGCGCGCTGCGACCGTGCGATTGAGCCGAGATATCGTGTCTGTATGCGGTGTCTGTGTGCGTTGCTCGAGCGTGCTTTGTACGTAGATCGACTTCTTCTTCTTCTTCTTCCTGCCCTTGTCCCATCTTATTTGGGGTCGGCGCAATATGTTTTTTTCTTCCATTCTACCCTGTCACTCGTCATGGTATCACTAACTTCCTTTTCTTTCATATCATTCTTCACGCAATCCATCCATCTTTTCTTTGGCCTCCCTCTCCATCGTCTCCATCATATCTCCACCCATCCACATGTATACTCATAACTCTTTTGGTAACATGCATTTCATCCCTCCTCGTTACATGACCATACCAACGATATGTAGATCGACTTCTGTACCTATCTATTTTGTACCTCAACTCTCTACTTCCTTGTGTATTATATGCACACACGTTCACTTCGATGGTTCACAGCTGCCGGGCATCTAATGACGGTTAACGTATTTTTATTGATGGTCTCAAACTCGACCACGATGTCGCCTGATGGAAGGCGATGATGTGGTCGACGATAGAGCATGCTTGCCTAGAAATAACCTCTTTCTCATTCACTCTAAGCTGTCAAGAAACATAGACTTCAGAAGGATGTTCCATTCTATAAAATGAATATTGAATGATCCCACTCATCTTTTGTAGATCTTTGAGGGTTGTTACGGGAAATCAGAAGTTAAAAAATCTAACAGCAGTCTTACCAAAGAGTATCTTGTTACCCAATTACTGTGTTGTAGAAGTCAGGAGTTGCTCCATGTAAAATACTGGTACCTAGCTGCATCTGGTTAGATTGGTAGCCGACTGAAATCATCATCATCATTTCAGCCGATATACGTCTACTGCTGGACATAGGCCTCCCCCAAGCGTTGCCACAACGAACGTTCCTGGGCGTCTCGCATCCATCGGTTTCCCGCAACCTTCACCAGGTCATCGGTCCACCTTGTAGGAGGCCTTCCAACGCTGCGTCTTCCGGTACGCAGTCGCCACTCCAGAACCTTTCGGCCCCTACGGCCATTTGTTCTGCGAGCAATGTGCCCTGGCCACTTAATTTTGGTAATTCCTGGAAGGCCTCCTACAAGGTGGACCGATGATCTGGTAAAGGTTGCGGAAAACCGAACGTTCGATGTGGCGACGCTTGGGGGTGGCCTATGTCCAACAGTGGACGTGTATCGGCTGAAATGATGAAGAAACTCTGTGGGTTTCAGTCAGTAAAAGTCTGGCACTCTCTTCCAGTCCTCCCAAAGCTGGAGCTGATAGAAAAAGCAGACAGACCAGATGAATATTGCATAATAAAAAAGCGTTTACTATATCCTAAAAATTGCGATTTAATCAGTATCAAAATAATATTTTAAACATGAGCGCAAAAATATATTTTATTCTGTAACTCAATTATCACACTATTTAAAATACAAAAACTGCTCACAGCTGTTCATTATGACCGCGCTGAATAAACTTGCTGTAACAAAATATTTGCTCAGTGGATACCGGTAAGTTGTGTGAATTTGCTCATCTATGGAAACACAGGGCATAGTTATTTGCTACAGTTCAAAAGTTACCGTAGAACGCAAAAGGCAAGTCAAGAAACACAGGTGGATGTTATTGGAAGGATTTATTTTGATGATTTTCTTTTGAAAAAGTCTTAATTTAAGTTTTTCTCCCGTTGAAAAAAATAACTGTTTTTTTTTTTTGTTTCGCGAAACCAGAAAAAACATATAGTTCCTGTAATCCCGCAGAAATAAAACCAATATATCGATGGGCCAAAATTTAATAAACTATTACTTAAGTATTTTGAAGTAAGTAATAGTTTTTAATTCTGTCTTATCTGTACTATTTTTGGATTGATAGATAGATAGATAGATAGATAGATAGATAGATAGATAGATAAGATAGATAGATAAAATAATTTATTCGTTGCAACACAAAATGCACACAAAAGCACAACTAAATTATAAAAAAAACCAAAATACACCTACACCATACAAACAACATAAATAAAAACAAATAAAAAAATATTTACAAGCCAAATAAAACACAAAAATAAAATAATGATAACATTAAAAACAAAAGAAAAAAAAACAAGATATATAAAATGACACTTATGGGGTGGGTACTTGAAATACTCAAAAAAAAAAAAGAAATAGTGCGGTGTGCATCTCAATGTTGCACCAAATGGGAGCCCAGCTCAGCGTGTGTCAGGCAAAATACCTGACGCTGATATTCTGCTGGATCCCTGCGGTGACAAACGGACGCTCAGTTGTATTTTGTGAAAGGAAGAAATTAGGTATAGTTAGGACAGGATAAAAAAATTTGGAATTAGTTGGTAGGTTGGATTTTGAAGGTAAGCAAGGATGTTAGAGTTTGACACTGAAGTTCTCACGTAGTATTTTGCATTAAATTACTTGATTCTATAATATATGTGTCTAAGTGAAAATCGAGTGAATATAAAATAAATAAAATGTATAAAGCATTTCAAAAATAAATAAATTTTAATAATTGGTGTCATATACAAGAAATAAATAAATATACTTAACTAGAAATAGCATTAAGTACAAACTACCAATCGCGATATGTAGTACCTACGTCAAGCATAAAGAAAACTCGGATATAAAGTAAAATAACACGGTACCCAGCTATATAATGGACGTATTCAAATTATTCATCCCGAGATCCTTTTGCGAGGTGATGAGAAACTGCCGTAGTCGTGACTTGAACGTGTCAAAACATTGGATTGCAACATAGTAAGTGTAAATATGCGGTAACCAGCCCCTGCTGTAATTTATCTTATTTATTGTACCATGCTGGTCACGTGGTGGTGGTATGGTCATGTGAAAAGGAGGGATGAAACGCATGTTACTAAAAAAGTTATGAGTTTACACGTGGATGGATGGAGGGGAAGAGGGAGGCCAAAGAAAAGATGGATGGATTGTGTGAGAAGCGATATGAAAGAAAAGGGAGTTAGTGATAGCGTGACGAGTGACAGGACAGAATGGAAGAAAAAAACGTGTTGCTCCGACCCCAAATAAAACGGGACTAGGGCAGGAAGATGATGATGGTCACGTGGCAGCCCCTACCTAGACGCAAAAAAAACAACCCGCAGGTTATTACTCGATATTTTGTGTATAGAAAGTTACTTACTATTTTTGAGTGTATTGAAAAACGTCTTAAGATACACGTAAGCCATTATTATAGCAGTTCGACTCCAAAACGGCCTCGCTTTCTGTTTGGACGTGTATTCCGCATCGCTTGAAAGGCTTTGTCCACTTGCATTAAAATATAACAAACTAGCTTTTGCCCGCGGCTTCGCCCGCGTGGCATTAGATACTTAAGGAATCAAGATTAAAGGTAGCCTATGTTCTTTTCCATGTCAAAGGCTATATGCATGCCAAAATTCATCCAAATCCGTGTTTGCGTGATTAAGTAACAAACGTCTAAACATCCACACTTTAACATTTATATTATTATTATCTCCTTTATTTTCCATTTTAACATATTATTTTACATTTTTAAATATTTCATTAAAAAAAAATTTCAAAACATAAAAAATAGTTATCCGCCGGTGTCGGGAGCATTATTATTATTATACCTCTTTATTGCACACCTTAACTTATTATAGAATAAAATTTAACAAAAATAAGTGTACAATAGGCGGTCTTATAATATTAGTTAGGGTAACCAAACTGTGATTACTTATAAATAGGGTACGTTAGCATAAAAACTGAAACTGGTTTTGTACAATCTTATCTGTGTAAAAATAAAATAGCTTAATTCCCAGAAGGAGTCTCAAAGATTGTAGAAATTTTTATTTTTTCAATTTATAATTTTGATTTCAACCCGATACCTCACCGCGTTCTTAAGATAAAGGTTCTTAACAGACAAACAGACAGACGACAACAAAGTGATCCTATAATGGTTCCGTATTTTTCCTTATGAGGTTCGAAATTTTAAGAAATACGAACTTCTTTTTACCTTTTCGATACTTGGGACCATAATAATTAAGAATATCAATTTTAAACTGCCATAAATGTTCAAATTAAACAGCTATCGAATCAAAAGCGGCCCCCATCATAACACAAAAATCAAATCAAAACTTTTGGTCATTAATAAAAGTGCTCTTATCGCGGTCCCGGACAAAACAAACGCTCATGTAGACCAACCCTTTAACCGTCGCTTGAATCCGTTGCGGCGCGAACACAACAACTGTTGACTCATTGTTTGTTCTGTTGATATTTGCAATTTTCCTACGTTAAGCAGCTTCGTCTGGCACGAGGGCTCTCCAGATTTAATCACATCTGCATTGCCCGCTATTATTCAAATTTTAACTCTATATGAATATGTATAAAGTGTGAATTTGTTTGTTCGACTCCTGTACTTACGCTTTGATAAGCTGATTTGTTGAATTTGTGAAAGTTGTGCTGTAGAATTTTCGCATTGTATCATTTTCGTAATGTTACTCATATATGTATGGAGTTGACGTAGTCGTGATAAAGTCACGAAGCTTATCGACGTTGTAACGAAGCGGTGCTGGGGCGCTCGGAAAACTTCGCTGAATTATTTCATGTATTCAAAAGTATCTTCTCGAATCGATATTGATTGAACTACCTTTTGTTGTTGCTGAGATTTTTATGAAGGAAGTTTAGAAAGAATTTTTCTCAAAAGAAAATATTAGCTCATTCCACATTAACAGTTATAAACAGCTGGATGTTTTTTTTATTATTATTAATTCATAAAAAAAACTTATTGTAGCATTTTTACAAGAAAACCTAATGCGACATTACAGCCAATAATTTTATTATTGACTAGCTTTTAGCCCACAGCTTCGCCCACGTACGTAAAATATAGCCTATGTCACCCAGGAATAAAGCAGTTTTCTATCGATGAAAAAATATTAGCGATCGGACCAGTACTTTCCGAAATTAACTCAAACAAACAAAGAAACAAACTTTTTCTCTTTATAATATTAGTTTAGATTGGCTCGTGTTAAACCACTATCTTAAAGTTGTATAGAAATGCTCGTCAAAATTATCCACGAACCACTTTTAGAAATAATCACCATATTCACCCCAGTTCTCTCTTCACCAGGTGACACCAGGCACCCACCAGGTCCACCCAGCACCCGAGGGTCTGTTCCGTTCGGAGCTTTACGTCCAAATCCAGCTATGGCCAGCCCACTACGAGCGAGGAGCCCCCATACTGCGTTGCCAAGCCAAGATCGGAGACCTGTACAGAGATGATGCAGCAGTAGCACTGTATTCAGGGAATAGCGACCCTAAAATTGAGAGAGGTGAGTTGAAATTGCAAAAATTTAAATTGTTGGTAAACTTTAAGACTTTTCAATAGAATAAATTCGAAGCCTGTTCTTTATAAACAAATAGAGGTAAAATCGACTTAGTTGAGAAAGGCACAATAGGTTTACAATTAAAATGAAAATTGTGTGTGAATGATAAAAACGAATGAAATATATCAATGTTTCATTAATTGGTTCTTACTAAAGAACACACATTCAACAAACCTAAAAAATAGAACAGAATAAACTTTATTGTAGACCAAAGTAGTAACAATTTCTCAGAAACTTAAATATATGGAGAATACAATGTAACTCTAAAATTCTAACATTACTTACACCAATTATAACAATAGCTTTAATTTCCGCAACTAAAGTTACACCTTTTCTGGATTTCAGTAATCTCTAGGGAGGATTCATAATGTGAAATTATGTAAAGTACCCAACAGCTCTCAGGAAATTTATTCATTACGATGCTCTGACGAAGGGCTTGTTCGTATGTTCCCTTCAAGCATAATTGCAATTTTCATGACAGCCCATAATGTTCCCGTATTATTAAATCTGTGCATTATCACATGGCATATGGAAACCTGGCTCTAAGTACTTAACTGTTGTAAAGAGCCGGAGTACTTTGGGAAATGGCTTGAGAACGTTTTGACGATATGAGCGAAGACGTATGGCTTTATTCTTGTATTTTATTGTACAGTTTTAATAGCTTCATATTGATTCAGAATGACTCCTTATAACAGTTGCAAGCCTAGATATTTGCGGTTGTTATATCACTTGCATATCCATGTCATGTAACTTGCATTACAAAGCCGATATGTCAGAATACCGTAACGACATTGTAAATAATGCTGGTGGTGATCTTGCGTTGGTATTTGGTCTAATTTCTACCCTGTTTTTACTGCTACACATAACGTCTCCACTAGAACCAACTGTATGCCTGTTTTTCTAAGTTATGAAGTCAGTATCATGTTGCATCTCAACCACCGTTACTTGATTGGCAGAGATTGCCTAAGGCACTAAGTTCGCCTTTGTCTGCTTGTGTTCAAACTTCTTGAACAAATCAACAAATAAATGACTCATTTCTTCATGCATCTATTCTAAACATCCTTGAAGCGTAAACATTGTGATTTAGGATATTAGGATTATTATTTGCTTTTTTTCTGTTATGATCATTAGACCTAGCACCTACTGTTTTAAAATTTGCAGCTGTGTTAATGACTATTATTTCTCATTCATCAGTAAATTCATTATTTCAATATACATCGTCTAATAAACTTACCTCGTTTTTCGTTACGATTCCGAATCATTCCAACACAAACGTTTCAACTAACTAGTTCCACTTTAATCATTTCATCAAATGTATTATTATTGCAATTTGTAGACAGCAAAGCGTAATTTACTTATGGAATAAATGTTTTAATTAACCTATCACTTTCTAAATTGATATCGATTATGTCGTCAAACACACTATCGGCCCGTCCTCATCCGATATAATATGTAAGTATACATTTAAAGTTACATTAAGTTAGGTAACGCAAAAGGCCGAATCACGCGGCATATTGAAAATATATAACATATTTTTGCTTCAAGAGGTAAATATATTGCAAATGGTGGTGAATTTATAAGAGCCTTATTCGCATACAAAGTAAATATTTGTAATTTAATGTTAACAATATTATGAAACACTGACAAAATGAATATATTTCAAACTTACAGTTCATTGGATTTCGATTCATAAATGTTAATTTACATTTTGGCTGATACTATTATTTTGTTGAAATTCCGTCCCGATGGGAATGTAGGTGTGCTAAATAATTTGCCAATAAATTATGTGCATGTATTTTCTAGAAAGCAAAACAGGAAGCGCCAAAAATTCCCAAACATAAAATTCCTAAAACGGCTGTACAGCTAACACGCCCGCATATCTTTAATATCCGTGGAGAGGAAGCTCGCCTAATAAGATTACGAGAACCAAAGAGGGCATTGAGGGCTCAATGAGTTATTGCCTCCCGTCTCATTTGCCCAGACAATTTCCTCTGAGGGCAACAGTGAGGCGTTTGTTGGTAGATAATAAATTTATCTTCGGCACACGGCGAGCATTTATTGCAGGAAACACGCGCACTGACGAACGGTAACGCCTTCTTACATGAATTTTACAGATTCCAAGAACAGACGAGAAACTGCCTATTTAATTTCTGATAAAGCCAGAAATGTATCTTTAAATATTTCGTATGTAACAGACTTGGTGAGGAAAGATTATTAAATTGGGTTAATGGAAACTGAATTCTCGATTTTGAATATATCATTTTAATAATCTTGAATGGTTACGGTGTTTTCGTTTCCAAGAATTTCACTTGTGGGTTTGGTAATAAAATATATATTATATTAATTTTAACATGAACAAATATTATTTAAAGTCAGTAATGAAGGTTAGTGTGTTATATGTAATGAGTAATCTATTTATATATAAATAAATCCCTATTTCCTTAGTCACGCCATCACGCGTGAACAGCGGGACCGATTTCGCTAATTCTTTTTTTGTTGTGTTCCTTATTGTGAGGAAAAGGTTCATATGGAAAAAATAGCGTAGTGTATCGTAGAATAGAGTAGAGTAGTGTAGGGTAGTGTAGGCTACAGTGAGGTAGAGTAGGGTAGAGTAGGATAGAGTAGGGTAGAGTAGGGTAGAGTAGGGTTGATTAGGGTAGAGTAGGGTAGAGTAGGGTAGAGTAGGGTAGAGTAGGGTAGAGTAGGGTAGAGTAGGGTAGAGTAGGGTAGAGTAGAGTAGAGTAGGGTAGAGTAAGGTAGAGTAGGGTAGAGTAGGGTAGAGTAGGGTACGGTAGAGTGGAGCAGAGAAGAGCGAGAGTGAAGCCGCGCGGGAAAGAGCTAGCTCTCATAGCAGTAGGGATTATCAATCAATTATATTTTCAGATAACATAGGAAGAGGATTAGGGCAATTAATTAGTAAAAAACTCCCTTTTCCTTCTCAAAATTATTGCACACCTCAAGCTTCCTACCATCACATTATGTCATTAGTAAATGAGCAAGTATATGATCCCAACACTATTCTAACTGTATTTGTGGGTAATAGCTTAAATGTGAAGAAAGATGATATCACCAATAATATCACTGAACTGTTGAAGATAAATTGTAAAAAGATTATTTTGTGTGCTTTTCCTTACTTTGAGCACTTATCAAACAGACAAAATAAGTACATACATATGCTAAATATGCATATGCATTTTTTAGTTACGCACCATAGTAATAAGTTTTTATATTTTGACATCAACAATGTTGTTGATAAACTTTTTTCGACCAGGTATACTGTATACCTACCTATTGTTTTAAGACGTCAAATAGCGAAGCTATTAGAATTTAATATTTACTCAGACATAAATAGTATGTCGACGTACCCGGTAGTTAGTCCAACCATTAGTAGTAGTACTAATGATTTAAACTAGTTAATAAGACAACAGTTGGTACTGTTAGTAGTTTATGTCAACTTAATACAGTATCGTCTAGCATTCAAGCTACGCAAAAATCCTTTAATTTGTTTCTTCAAAACATTCAGGGTTTTTCTTCGAAACAATTAGAAATCGAATTATTTTTGGAAAAAACTAAGTTTGACATCATTTGTTTTACTGAGCATTGGTTAAAGGATTCTGAAATGCTAATTAATTATTATAATTATAATGTGGGCAGTTGTTTTAACCGCAAGTCAATGTTACGTGGGGGTTCACTAATCCTTATTAAAAATAGTATTAAATTTAAAACTCGTAAAGATATAGTTGCACTGTCCGTTGAACATAGCATTGAAGTGTCGTGTGTTGAGCTGGATAGGCATATCATAGTGTGCGTTTACAGGCCCCCTAATTATCAAAACTACTCTATTTTTGAGTCAGTCATGGAAGATGTTATGGCTAAACTTTCAACTGGTAATAAACCAGTAATTATCTGCGGAGACTTTAATGTTAATATTTTAGAAAATAATTCAGATAGCAGTAGATTATTAAATCTTTTCAAATCATTTAATTTATCAAATGTGTTTATTGAACCAACTCGCACAACGACAACTACTGCAACATGTATCGATAATGTTTTTTGTTGCTGCAAGTATTTAGAAAAAGCCATTGTAAATTATCTGCCTTCTGATCATAGCGGCCTAATGGTAACATTTGAATCCAACTTACCAATACAACAAGTGCAGATACAATTCAGACCAATAACATCCGGTAAATTAAATAAATTTAATAGCACTATAACTAGCAGGTTGGGTGATTGGAACCTTGCAGAAAACAATGGTAATATTTTGTATAAAAATTTTTTTTCAGTAGTTCAAAAGGAGTTTAGTCAGACGTTTGAGAAAAAAACTAAAACTATCTGCCCTAAGTTTAGATTTAGTGACTGGGCAACTAAAGGAATCAGAATAAGTAGGGAAAGACTTTTCGAGTTGTATGGCCTTAAGCCTATTATTAACACTGAAACTTTTAATAAATATGTTGCTACTTATTCTAAAATGTTGAAAAATACTTGTAAGGCAGCTAAGGCCTTATACATTAGCAACAAAGTTAAAACAGCAGATAATAAAATAAAAACAGTTTGGAATATTATAAATAATGAAACCAACAGAAACAAAAGAAATAATAATGATTACACATTGGAGACTCATCATGGTCTCATTAGCGATAACAAACTAGTTGCAGAAGAATTTGTAAATTTCTTTACCAGTATACCAATTAAAACTACTGAAGCCCTAAATTCGTCGCCATCGCATGCTTTTGATTTATTACAGGCGAACGTTGCAGCCTGTTCAACTGAATTTAACTTTAAACATATAAACCCCATAACAGTAATAAAAGCTTTTAAAGAAATCAAGATTAAATTGACAGAAGATCTGTGGGGTATGTCTATAAAAGTTTGTACCTCAATTATTGAGACTATAGCGCCGTACTTGGCTTTAATATTTAATTTGTGTATAGATCAAGGAGTCTTTCCAGATCTAATGAAATATAGTAAAGTGATACCGCTCTTTAAATCCGGGAATAGTAAAGACACTAATAATTATAGACCGGTGTCCGTTTTGCCGGTTCTTAGCAAGATATTTGAAAAGGTAATGTTAAATCAAATGCTTAGTCATTTTAACTCCAATAACATCCTACATGATAAACAGTATGGCTTCACCAAAGGACGTTGTACAACTGACGCGGGTGTTTCCTTACTAAAACACATTTTTAATGCGTGGGAAGAGGCACAAGATGCTATAGGCATCTTCTGCGACCTATCTAAGGCGTTTGATTGTGTAGTTCATGAAACATTGCTTCGGAAACTCAAGCATTACGGACTAGGCAATGCAGCGTTAAGCTTATTAAAATCTTATTTGAATAATAGACAGCAATTAGTGCAAATAAACGGTGTCAATTCGTCTGGATTGAATGTTGAAATGGGGGTGCCCCAAGGTTCAATTTTAGGTCCTTTTTTGTTTTTAGTTTATATTAATGATTTACCCAATTTGTTGCAAAATAAACTTAATATGGTGTTGTTTGCTGACGACACTTCTTTGATTTTTAAGATAAATAGAAAAACTAACAATCTTGACAACGAAAATAGCGCCCTATTGCAGGTTCAAAACTGGTTCACTGCTAATAATCTGGTTCTAAATGGGAAAAAAACTAAATGCATAAGATTTTCCTTACCGAATGTCAAAAGTAGTGATTGTGACATTGTATTGAATAATGAAAAACTAGAATTTGTTGATAAAACGATTTTCCTGGGGATTACGCTTGATTCAAGGCTACAATGGGGTCCTCACTTAACTTCTCTTGCAGGTCGGCTTAGCTCAGCTGCATATGCTGTTAGAAAAATCCGCCAATTTACGGATGTTGATACCGCTAGACTAGTCTATTTTAGTTATTTTCATAGTGTCATGTCGTACGGTATCTTACTATGGGGACGGGCTGCTGACATCGAGTCAATCTTTATATTACAGAAAAGAGCCATCAGAGCGATTTACAATCTCCGCCGGTGCGATTCTTTAAGGGAACTGTTTAAAGATATTAACATAATGACAGTACCTTGTCAATATATCTATGAAAACATAATGTATGTTAGAAAAAATCTTCATCTTTTTAGCAAAAGAGGCGATAGACATAATTATGTTACAAGAAATAGGGATCAATTAGTTCAACCAGGTTTCAGACTGGCTAAAGTGGCCTCTTCTTTCATGGGGTACTGTTTGAAATGTTATAATAAAATACCTCCCCACATATTAGAACTCAATGAAACGAAATTTAAATCTTGTATTAAACGCACACTATGCAGACAAGCATATTATAAGTTGGAGGATTATATTCAAGATAAAAATGCTTGGCTCAATGCTGGTCCGGCTCCACTACCACTAGGGCGTACTAATTAGTTGATTAGTTGGAAACTAATATTATTATTTTTTAATTTGAAAGACACAATTGCATTGTATAATGTAGAAGCACTTTTTCCAAGTTTGTGAATGTGAAGCACCATGGAGCATTTTTATTAGGTCACAACTTTTTTTTTTTTTGACATTACGAGCATGGCAGTTCAGAGTTTGTCATGCTCACTCAAATGTCTCGCTGTTGGTGGCACGTGTTATTGGGTCGTTCAGTTCCCTTCAAAATGGTTGAGCTGAGTGGGGCTGATGCACACGTCATGCTCGTGAACGGGTGCCGTCAGATGGGACTGGTCATCTCTTAGCTGCCAGTGGCTTAATTCAGTTTCTATCTTTTAATTATTTTACATTTTTATTTCACTATCGACATTGTGCTCACATGATAGAAGCAACAAGTAATATGTAACCAAGCATTATATGTAACACATATATGATTTAAAAGAGTGTCCATGGAGTTTCTTGCACGTTCTTCTCCATAGAGACCTACTCTTTGGAACGTGCAATTTAGCTTCACTTTTCTTGGACTGACCGACATTTGACTATTCAAAAGTGCCTGTAAATGGTCTATTTGAAATAAATGCTTTGAATTTGAATTTGAATTTGAATTTGAATTTGCTACTCGTTGTAACATTATAAAAAGGTAAAGTTTGTTTTTTTGTTTGTAGGAGGTAATCTATGGAAGTATTGGTCCGATTGCTAATTTTTTTTCACTGATCGAAAGCTGCTGTATTCCTGAGTGACATAGGCTATTTTATGTACGCAGGCGAAGCTGCGGGCAAAAGCCAGTGAGTAAACAAGCTGAGTTTAACTTTTGCCAATCTAATAACAAAAGAGTAGGGATGTACTCTAGTTATAGTAGACTATAAAGTACTAAAGAACAAAAAGTGCCTACCGTGCCTATTTTGCCCTACATCGTTTCTACCTAAAACGGTAATAGCACAAAAAGGGGAAAATGGCGGGAGGAAAACAATACGGCTCACAACTTTTCACTCACACTCGGCGTTTTCTGCTACCCGTATACGTAAACCTATAAGGCACAAATTAAATTAGTAAAGGCTTTCAAAGGCACAAAATAGGGTTCCTCGGTACTCGTTGCTATTCCGCATACTTTGAGTACCTTAGTAACTTAGTGTTAGAGCTCGTTTCAGAGAATCTGTTGAAACCAAGTGCTCTTGTGATTAAGGGGTGCTACTACCTACTACTGTATTCCTTCGCTTAGTTAAAAGACTTTGCGTTAAATGAGTTTGTAACTTATATTGGTACTTACAATGTAACTTACTGTGAGAGCTTTCTGCTAATACCTATGCAATTTGCAGTTATGTAACACGTACTTTTGTAACATTACTTTTAATGTTTCGGCTTTTTAATGGCTGACTCATAATTAGGACATGACGTGATGACGTGTTATTTTGTGTAGTTCATAAAATCAACAACATAGAATACACAAAGCGGTCATTTTTAGATTGTTTTCTTGTGAAAGAAATGCGCTTTTATTTTAGCGATTTACTAAATATCTACAGATTTGATTACAAAATTAAAACACTTTAATGATAAAACCTTACTTGTAGAATAATTTGACAAAAAATTGTTAGAGTCATCTTCATTTTTTTTTTATCGTATCTACGAAATAGCTATAAATGGTTTAAGGGACAGCCCTCCACAAACTTTAAGGGCTTGCTCAGTAGACGAAACTGAACAACCCACCAATTTTTTTTTTTTCCTGAAACGAAAATAAAAATTCAGCCTCTCCATACAAACTGTCCAATCAAGTTAATAATTTTGTAAGGTGTAGCGGATTTTTTTTTTCGTTTCCTGAAAAAATGGTAGATTGTTCAGTTTCGTCTACTAAGCAAGCCCTTAAAGTTTGTGGATGGCTGTCCCATACACCTTGTATTATGTTTTGAATACACTATCAATCAAACATTTCTCTTGAAAAATCTACACCAAATAAAAGAAATATTAAAAATTCCCTCAATTTCAAGAAATATACTAAAACATTTTATCTCTAGCCTGCATGATATGAAACCTCAATACTTTGGACGTCATCCAATGCTTCCCCATACGTACAGTGCAATCACGGTGGCAATGTATAGGTGGTCAGTTTTAACAGAGCACGTCCGTATCGCCTGCACGCGACGGTTCCCCGCAAGCTACACGTCGTTAGTCTAGCCAGTGAGATGTATCCTACGTTATGTTTACCAATTTAGGGGTACTACATGTTGCGAGATTGTTTGAAAGAACAGTGACCCTAAACGCAAAGGGCTCTTAGTTGTATAAGAGATACATTTGTTATGTCTCTGTTAAATACATATAAAAAAGAAAAATATTTATAACTATCTTTTGCCATATATATATAACTAGCTTTTGCTCGCGGTTTTACCCACGTACATAAATTATAGCCTATGTCACTCAGGAATAAAGCAACTATCTAACGGTGAAAAAAATTTGACAATCAGACCAGTACTTTCAGAGATTACCTCCAACAAACAAAAAAACAAACTTTACCTCTTTATAATTGTAATTAGTGTAGATTAAAATGACAAAATATAAATATGTATAATGAAGAAGCATTCGCTAAATAATTTGAAGGAAAAAAAAAGAAAAATAAAAATGTTTTTTTTTTTGTTTAATTCTATTTTTATAGATTTATAAGTTAGATTACGTAAAAAAAATAAGTTAAAATTAGACAGAATAAAATATATAGATGCAGAGTAGAAAAATTATTTAACTTACTTCTTTTTCTCGATGGTTTCCTTTCCCTCAAAGTTTATGGGCCCAGTAGGTTGCCACGTTTATAGCGGCGTTACTGGGGTTTTTTAGATCCTCCAAAGTGCAGGTGCAGGGACACTTTGGGCACTCCAATAAGTGGGCCATCGTCTATTCAGGAGCACCGCACTCGCAGTAGGTGTTGAATGAGTCTATAATTGGCTAGATGCCGTAAAGAATGTAATTCTACTTAATTACATTTTTTAGATTATTCAAAAATAAGGGACACGTATTTTTTATTTGTAAATTAAACCAAAAACGACAAAGATATAGCCCATTAAAGTTACGTGTAACGTCACGTCGTGCTGCATTTGTTCGCACGGGGTGACGTCACTTGTAACTGGGCTATATCTTTGTCATTTTTTGTTTAATCGAAAAATGAAAAAATACGTATCCAATATTTTTTTATAATCTAAAATACGGTCTAAATAAAATGTAATTATTTTGACCCTGGAAACTCACCTATTACTTGGCCACTTTGCTTTTTTTTAACTTAAAAAAGCATTTAAAAATTGTCAGCGGTAAATAGTAATTGAGAGAACACGATTAGGTTTTAGTCAGTAAAAGTCTGACACTCAGAAAAAGGACTACCTACTACATACAATTTCTACACAAACGGTGTTATTGGTTGTGCTATAATTATTTAGTATTCTGAATATGCGTTAATTGGATTTTCGATTTGTGCTCTGTGACTATCATTAGCGCACGTTGATAATAGTCCTTAATTATACTGTATTGTTCACTAATTTATTAGTATATTCCAGTTGAAAAAAAATAATTTTCTTTATAAAACATTAGTTTTAGTATATGCAAAACTCGAAACACGTGACTAGTATTTTATGTAAAGAATCTATGTACAACTTTTCATAACTGTATCATGAAAAATCACAAAGTTATAAGCTTGTTATGTCAGCAAAAATAGATCGGTGTCTATTGGCCATCCAGGTGACTGAGGGGTTATTTTGCACTTGCACCCAGCTGTTTGCTGATACTTAATGCCCGCTATGACCAAATCAAAAAATCATTTATTTCAAATAGACCATTTGCAGGCACTTTTGAATACCTAGTCAAATGTCGGTCAGTCCAAGAAAAGTGAAGCTAAAATTGCACGTTCCAAAGAGTAGGTCTCTATGGAGAAGAACGTGCAAGAAACTCCATGGATGTGTTACATATAATGCTTGGTTACAAATTTTCATGTTGCTTCTATTGTGTAAGCACAATGTGGACCTGTGTTGTACTTAGTATAGATGGTTTCCAATTTGCAACATTTTTAAATATTTAGTATAGCCACGTTCCGGTTCCATCATCAGATCAGCTCCATGTCATAATAATTTTGTATTGTCATCTGATTGACACATGCATGCAAAATTTCAGCTCAATCGGTAACCGGGAAGTGGATCAAATTTAACTTGCAAGATTTGATGACAGACAAACATCGGGACAGATGAAACTAAATAAAAGCTTGTAAAATATAGCAAGGTGTGAAAACTGTTGGAATCCGTTTAGTTACTGATTCCGGACAAAGTATATTCAGGTTTCGCATAAAATAAAAATTATGTTAGAATCAGAATCAGAATTTTATTTGTAGAACATAGGAACATATTAGACAACATATTCTACATAGTAGAACATACAAGGAACATAGGAAGATCTTACATAAATTAAATGAGCGCTATGTTTTGCCGTGAAGGCGTACAAATGTTGAGATCATAAGATCGTTAAAAACTAAAAATAAACTAACACAAATAAAAACAAAATTAAACTCTCACAAGAAAAAAGAAATAAAAAACTATTTTACATTTACACATTTTTTTTTTATATTATTTTATAATTAAAGAAAACTTACTTAAAATTTGGAAATCAGTCTTTAAATATATATTGTTTATATGTTGTAAAATCGGTAATATGTAACATTCTGCTAGGCCTAAATTACAATTTACACTAATCGCATAGGTTTGTATTATCATAGGTAATCCTGCTAAACAAAGTACTTACTTACCTAAAGACTTCAAGGAGTCTTCTTTTTCTTTTTCTAGAACTTGAGTTTTCCCGCACTACAGTGAAGCTTTTTTCTATAATTCTTCTTTGAAGGAAGAACGGACATGATATCAAAATACTCGTAACAACTGTCATACAGATAACAGTTATTATTTTACTACAATTGTTATAGTATTATGCGGGTGACAGCTGTCAGATTCATACAATGTAGAGCCCACTTATCCTTTTCTCTTATCTCAAAGATACTATTATCGACTTGCTGTCATCTTACCCATGCTATGTAAAAAGACCTTAGTATTTAGATTGTATGTGCCTACTAAAAAGCAAGCAATTTATTTCATCACCACTGTTCTCAAAACATTGAAAAAAAAACATCATGAGGAAACCACCATTCATCAACCCACAGTTGGTCCGCGTAGCCCTCTTCTAGAGAAGACGCCTGAGTTCCAGGAGTGGGAATATTATAAGGTTTATTATGTGTAATAACAGTATTTTTTTGTTCCAGTTACATCTCCAGGGTCGGCCTCCAACCTACAAGTGTGCCAATTTCTACTATTAATTCACATTATTGTTTGGGCTAACAATACTTAGACGAGACATAAAATAAAATAAAAGTGTATAAATTATAAAAATAATTGATAAAGTATAAATAGGTAGATGTATTCGGATGAAATTGTGAATTTAAATGAAAAATAGTTAATTGTACCTAATGAGCTAATGACTATGCCAAAGAATGTAAAGACTTAAGAATATTGTTGATTTAATACAAATTATATATATGTCAATGTTTGTTTTATTTTAAAACACAAAAAGAGAAATCAAATAAATAGTCAAAATATATTGCGGGAATCCAGACACGCTCAGGATCCTTCGCTGTGACCACACTTGTATCCTATGTCCTGAAATAGACGTCCTTCAGCCGAAATGACGATGATGAAATAAAAAGTAACAAAAATAATTTCTTAGTACAATTACTACGCTTGATATAATAGAAGAACTGTATTGATAACAAGAAATAAAATGGTATCGTTCATAAAAATCAAGAAACTGGTATAATAAAACAAAATACGAAAACATCGGTTTGAAAAATCGTTGCTACGAAGGTGAATGAAATGTTCAATGGAAAAAAATATACTTATTTTTTATATATACTGGATTTACAGTAGTATTGTTTTAGTCCAACTACCAAACAAGGAATTAATACTGCAGTTTTAAAATAAAGTCAAAAACCTGGCTTATTTAAAAGTATTAAGCTCGCTCCAACACATTGAGGCACTCAAAGTATTTACAGTAAAAATTAAAAAGAATAATATTACGCCGAACATTTCGAAAATGCAATTTCCATTGCTGGCTTTGTACGTCAATACGAAACACCAACGAAATTGAGGAGGAAGTGTAATTAAAAAGTTCATTTGCCACGGTTTGGGGAGCGACGGCTTTATTGCGATGTGCGACAAACAAGGGCCTTTAATACATGTGTTTGATCGAATTTTTATTATCTACCAGTGCAGTGTGCTTTGAGAATAAGAGTACTTCATTAAAGATCCCTTTGACAATAGAAATAGATTATTTATTAGCACTTCAGTATCCGTTTAGTTCGTCGGTGATATAAATTCTATCAAGAGACTTTGTCACTAACACTGAAGGTATGAGACTAAGAGAGATGAGAAGAGTAATTATTTATTTTATATAGGCTTTTCATGTTGGTGTTTCCTTGCGTGATCGCTTCAGAAATGAAGATATCCGCAGGAGAATTAAGGTTACGGAAATAGTCCGAAGAATAGAGTCTGTCTAATAAGTTAAACGACTTGGGTAATTATTGGGATTTAATGAAATCTGATGTAGTCAACACGGGTTCAATAATCAAGGTTGATTAGGAGATAGAGATCATTTTTTACTAATAGAAGAACCTTATAAAAAGTATCCAATATAAGTGTTTTTTACATGATTAAATATTATACAAAATTCCCAAGTCGGTTGACTTATTAGACAGACTATAGAAACTCATCGGCCATCTACCTATACTACGAGTAATGTACCCTGCCTACTGCTACTTAAGTTTGGCGATTCCTCGGGCTACGTCGGTGACCTTGGTTTTCCTACGAATGTCTCCATTCCTGACGCAACCACGCAAAGAAACTCCGAGCACAGCCCATACCATTGCTCTTTCGGAGCCTTTTGGATGATTTTCTGCCTGGAGATAAATACCACACAGCTTCTCGGATGCAGTCCAGCCGAGACTGATTCGACAATAAACCTCTTTCTCGAATTTAGATCTACCTAATTGTATCGTTTGTCACAATTAAATGTAAACGTCCACAACTTCGAGTCTATGTAAATAGTGTGCAGCAATTAGTACGTACAGGAAAACCCAGTTTTGTATGGCTTCCTACAAGGTGGACCGATGACCGATGAGCAGGTATCTGATGGATGCGAGACACAGGACCAGTCATTATAACACTTATGCCTTGATCACACATACCGAGTAATCGGGCGAGACAGTGCTCTCGGCCGAGTACTCGGTACGTGTAAACACAGCGCCGAGCGCTCGGTCTACAACTCACTTACTTCACTGTCTCGGCCACGCAACATTTTACTGTCTCGCCCTTTTACTCGATACGTGTGATCAAGACATTAGGGTAGGCCCACCTATGTCTAACATTGGACGTTTCTAGGTTAAAACTGAATTGATGAATTGTTAAATAAATATCAATATAAAATAGCTGTTCGAAATCTGACAATTTCAAATGAGATTTGATTTGAAGATTCAATGAAAATAGTAATAAATAATTTAAAAAAAAAAACCTTATTTTTAATAGAGAACATAGATAGAAGTTTTTCTAAAGATAAAAAGAGATAACACGTAGAACGGTAAGCAGATTTGATGTCAAAGTAACTTTATCCGCATCCCAAAAAAAGTACAAAAATAACCATTTTCGGACACATACATTAAAAGGTTGTGCTGAAATTTCAGCTTATAGAGCCATTAGGACGTACACGATTTAATGTAGGTACAGTCATCCCCCGAAAATTGCCGACGACCTCACGAAGTTAACCGACTGAATAATTTGGTCAGGTTTGCTGAGTTCTTGGAGTTAATCTGATAAAAGCCACATATTATAGGTTTGACTTAAGTTATTTCTTCTTAGGAACTGATTTAATTATACTGTTATTCTCTGTGTCACCTAAAGATCTGGTAGAATAGGATTACTTCACGGCAAGCGTGCTCCATCGGCAGCTAGAGACGATACTATCCGTGGCAAAAAATAAAAAATGTTAAGTCTGCCTGTACTTTTGTGTACATGTAGTATTAAATAAATAAATTATTATTATTGTTCTATGAAAGAAATGCATCACTTTAAATTGTTTTCTTGGGTTTCATATATGAAGCTGAATTAAGTTTTCGACTATTTATTACGGTTATTTGCGCAAAAATACAATACCTGAAAAACTTGTCACACTAATTTTATGGAGGTGAAAGTTTTTAAGTGTGTCTACATTTGTATGTTTGTAACTTCTTCATGCTCGAACTGCTGAACGGATTTGGATAAAATTTGGCACGAAAATAGATGGTTTATTTTGTCTTTGAACAGCATATAGTATACATTTTATCTTGGTAGTATGTTGTGTTGAGCGAAACTGCTGGCAGCAACAAATTTTTGATAATTTGGATCTACCTAGTGTCAATCTCAATTAGTAACTCTATTCTTGTATTTGCCTTTTTTATTACCCGACTGCAAGAAGAGTTATGTTTTTCGCGCGTATCTTGTATGTATGTAATATTCTTTATTACCTCAAATCTTCCAAACCGCAGAACTGATTTTTATAATTAACATATCGTTAGATTCGTCTAATCGTCCCCTATCTAAGAACCCAAGTGTTCTTAGATAGGGGACGTTAAAAAAAACAACATATCGACTGTGAGATGCTATATGTTAGAGAAAAAAATTTTTTTTTTTTATTCTGCAATTTGGGTGTAAAATTAAAGGGCTTTTTCATTGCACCTACCATTATTTTTCTCTGCATCATCCAAAGGTTGACTGGTAGAAAGTGCCTAAGGCATTAAGTCAGCACTTATGTGTGCATAAAACAATAAATAAATAATTCTCACACGTTAAAGAAATCTACCAATATACCTACCGTATTTCTCTATCGTTTAGGCTCCAGGGCGTGCCAAAGAAATATACATACACTCAAAAACCTCCGCTCTAAGTATCCCTCATTCTGTCGCAGTCAGGCAAAAAAACTACAAACTTATGCAGCCACATGGTATGTAACACAACATGCCATCCTGAAACCTACATTACGAAACCCAAAAATAAAAACCGTTAACCGAAAAAGGCCATCAAGAATCCAAACCCCCTAATACGGCAAAGCACTCATTCGAATTTCGAAACGGCTAAAACACAGTCAGTCATTCATTAATTACGTTAAAACAGTGAAGCCAGTATTCTGTTGGCTTTGCAGCGATACGAGAATCTCGGCACCTCAAAATTCGATATCGCAGTACGCCAATGCGAAAAACGAGAGAGGAGGTTGTGTGCACAAAGTGGCGGTATTTGCTACTCTGTGGCTTCTCGGTAACGTTTCGAGGGATTTAGTTTGTGAGTATGGCAAAAATAAAGGAGTTTATGTAGTTTTTGACAACAGAAGAAATTATGCTTCATAAAAGCATATGTACAGAGGTAACGAGCATAATACCCTTTTTTTATGGTGGAAAAAAATTATCCAATGACAACCCCCGCTCTTAGGCGGAGTGGGAGATAGTGTCAGACTCTTACTTACTAAAAGACCCACCCCGTTCCTCCTAGCTTTCATACCGGGGCTTTTTTTTCCCCCTGGGCTCAAGCTGCCTTTCGGATAACCCTGGCCCCAGTAAGCTTCGACCCGGCTAGGTCTCTGCTGTTGCTGACAACTCCTTGAGGCGCGCGGGAACAGTGCGCGCCGTCGACGACTTGGACTTGGTCAGGACAGTTACCGGACGGCCGGACAGCGAGCTACCCATTGCTCACTGTCCACAAGCCCAGAACACTGTTGCCTGATGCGGTCGGCCTGCTCCTTGGCGAGTATTACTGCTTCGCAGAAGTCGGCGACCGCCTGCCACTCCTCTTCGCTCCGGACGATGGCCCCAATCAAGGCTCGGCGGAGCATAATATCCTGCTGGAGCCAGTGTTTCCTGATAAATACAACCCGGTGTTTTTTAACCTTTTGAATACCATAATTAGAGACACAATAGAAAGATAATGAGAGAGTGAACCCTTGGAGTTTAATGAATTAAATCAAAAGAGAATAGGCCAAATTTCTAGGCCAGGTTCTAGGTACACATGCAATGACGACATGACCTAGAACCTGACTTCACAGCCACATTACCGTTTACGATCAGGTGAGACAGTGTCGGTCAATTATGAACCTATCTGCATTCAAAAAAAACAACATAAGTTTAGGTACTTTTACCAGATTTGCAGTATTGAGTAACTAGATTGAAGTATAATGTGCGGATACTGACTATGCAGTAATAAAACGCCTGTCAATAACAATAAAAATATTACCATCGTTATCATTTCAGCCAAGAGAAAACCAGTTCCGCATACAGATTTTCTTCAAACGTCGCTACTTCGTCCACGGAAACGGCTTAAAAAAAATAAGAAATGGTTCAGAATTTAGTTCAGTTTTAACAAAATGTATCAGTATCTTGTAAGTAAGGCCAAGAAAATTGTGCTAGCACTTGGAGTGAGTTCATGTTTATAGAACATTTCCTGGCAAACTCAATACCATTACGACTACAGTGGCAATTTCAAATTAATTCGAGACCATACTAAGATCAATGACCATTCCCCATTATTCCAGCTACACAACAGTTCATGGAATGGGTCTAAATTGTTACGATTAGGTATCTCATGTTCGCCGGTGGTCGTTTACATGCTAACAAGAAGTGAAGGGATCGAGCACTTTGAATTATTCAAAGCATTCAAACCCTATTTCTGACAGCTCTCCAACAACCAACCACTTCGCTCCTGCTCATCATTGTTTAAGCCCCAAAAATGTTTAAACATAATATTTATTTTTAATGGCTTGCAGAAATGGTGACGTGATTCTGAAAACACATTGTACCCTGCAAACGACCATTCTGTGGTCCAAAATGGCTCGTAAAATGGCTTTTATGAGTGGGCAGGTTTGGTGCCACTTTGCTCATTATTCGTCGATTTTCCAAAGGGAAATTAAATTAATTGTTTCAACGAAATTTTCGACAAATCGATGTATGAAACTGATGTTATTGAAATGGTACCTATACATTGTTTACATTAGGTAAGATACCAATAACGTCTTTAGGTTTGAATCGCACTGAACTATTGATATATCAAGTGTTTAAGGGCGGCGCCATACTTGCGATTTCGGTTCATATTTCACTACTGTATAATCTTTCTAGCGACAGCTAGCAACGTATTCACCATAGTTTATGAGAAAAGTGTCGTGACTTTGACATGAAATTACGGCAAACCACTGTCTACTGAAAATTTAAAAAACTTAGAATCAAGTAACAAGTGACATTTAATAAGTCAATCTGTTCTGCGAGCTATGTGCCCAGTTCAGTACTAAAGTTCAGTAATTCTTCGGGCTATGTCAGTGATCGTCGTTGTCCTGCGAATACTTTCATTTTAGATTCGATCACGTAAGGAGACTCTGAGCGTAGCCCTTTGGGTGACCTTAAAATTCTTAATTAGCCTCGTTGTTAGCGACCACGTTTCGGTTCCATAGGTCCACCACTGGCAACACGCTCTGGTCATAGACTTTTTCTTTAGAGACAGTAGTATTTGGGGAGAGAAAATATCACGCAGGTTTCATAACACCGTCCAGCTGAATCGAATTCGAAAGTTGACTTCTATCTCGAAGTTAATCTTACCTAACTGTATCGCAGACCTTAGTCCAAGTAAACGTAATCGTCTACAACTTCTATCTTGATAGGAGTGGGTGCTGCATGTTACATGAAGTTTCAATAACACTAGTCAATTTCTTTTATTTGTCACATTTCAGCCTTTTAATGCAATGTTACTTGGCAATAAGACTAATCGATGACAGAAAATAGCTAACCCTTCAGCTAAGACCTTACCTCCAGCGAACTTTTATAGAATATGCTGAAATATAAGTCCATTTAGTTCTGTCTAAGATAAATATCTCGGCAGGCAAAGATCTTCACTCTCTCTGTTTATTCTGTTAGTCGACGTTACAATATTACGTATAGGCTTGATATGAGAATCTTGGGAAAATATAGTGTGATATTTTTTTTTTCGTTCATATTAATAATATTATTCTATATATTTGTAACGTATGACCTTTATGCTTTTTTACTGGATGTAGGTAATGTATGAGATATTTTTAGTGTTATTTAGGATTGGCGGTAAATTGCTGTCGAATTTTGTTTATAAATCCTTTCGTCGTTTTATTAAAACGAAACCTTTTTGGTACAATATTCACATTTATCACGTATTTAAGATGGTATTAACTTACAATTTAGTTTCTTTGTTCACGTTTCATTTTCAGAGGTATTATTAAAGTGATCTTCGAGATAACGTAAGGGGTTTCGATTTCAGCTCTGTTGCGTGTTGGGAGACTGAAGGTTGCTTGAAATGATACCAGAAATAATTGACTTTGAATTTCGAGTATTACATGAAATATGGTGAAATTGTTTAGATGGTCTAGTGCATAATGAATAAAAAAGATTTTGGAAAAAAATCGTTGATGCGTAGCTCGGTGATTATTGGTCGACGTCATGCGTTGGCGACCAATCGCTGTGAGGTAGATGGCAGCTGTTTGTTAAGGCGATGTCTGAATATATATCCATCATGAACATGAATCCATCTGTTCGTCTATGACCCTTCATCTCAAGTATGTGTGAAGGAATGAAGCTTACATTAATGTCAAATACTCATGTCAACTAGGCAGCTCAAACAGCAGTGAAAAAATAAAACTTCTTAATCAACGTAAAGACAAAGCCATTTATGCTCCTTTGAGGCGCATATTTTGACAATCGCTAGGAAATCAAAACCTAAAGCATAACGTAAGGTCAAGCATAAGTATAGGAAAACTGTTTTCTAGTTACGTCAGAAAGAAATTAGTTTTTTTAAGATTAGGAAAAGAGACTTGATTTGCGAATTGAACTATTTACATAGGTCTGGACCCTTTTTTTTAAGGCGGGTAATTATTAAATGAGTTCTGGATTGAGCGATAGAATTTATCAGACTTTTAAGCTCATCTCTTTAGTTGTTTTTGAGTTTCAGAGCCACAACGGCTCTTTCGAAGTGTTTATCTTTATTTCACGTTCCATATTCGTCCATGTGCCTTACCGTACCTTCCTAAAAATAGCTTGACAGGAATAAAAAAACAACCTCAGAACCTATTCAGATACGGCTAAGCAACATTTCACAAAATCTCAATACCTTATAACCTTTTCTACATTCAATAAATAACCAGAAATACAGTAAAGTAAGCGCACATAAATAACCAGCATACTAAAACATATTTTTTCAATAACATCGAAGCAATTCCGATCAAAAAATTCGCATTTTTTCTACATTTCTGTTGATGTTCGTCCGGAAGTCGAAACTCTGGGGGTTCCAAACTATCTAGTTCCATTGTCTGTGCTGCCATATTTCTTTTCGCGTTATATACTGATATTAGCTCTCAACGCAGATAAGTTGAATGGCCTTTTTGAAATTTATCGTATGGTAATATTTCACGTATAGTGGACGTAGTTATTAGTGTAGCGAATGTAATTGATTGCTGGGAATAGGCAGTTCTATTTTTGACGAGGGTGTGCGTTTTGATTATGATATTGCTATTCATAAAGCCCTATTGTCTTACTATTGTGTCTCTAATTGACGGTATTTGAAAGGTTAAGGAAGAAAACTGTAAAGCTTGTAGAGCTAAGGAGTGGATATCCCTGCCTGAGTCCGTGTTTCCTGATAACTACAGCTCTTTAATTCAAGAGTGAGTAGATTACTTCTAGGCACTGTGCACCATCGTTGGCCACATCATCGCTTACTATCAGTTGAGATAGTGATCAAACGCGGGCACATCAATAATAATAATAAAAAAAAGATATAAGAGGGTTTATGCAGTGCTGTGTTTATTGTTTCGCGGCGTCAAGACGATACATACTCCTTCAAGTCTAGCCTTAATGACTGTCTCGCAATCATTGGATTCCCGCGACCCTCACCAAGTCATTGATCCATCTTCCAACGCTGCGTCTTCCGGTACGTGGTCGCCAACCCAGAACCTTTCGTTCCCATCGACCATCCTGCCTAGCCCCAAGTTACAAACGTTTCGCTTGCGTCGAACGCTTCGAGTTGACCTTGCCGCCAATTCTTTTGTTCTGACCACGTGACTGAGCGTTGAGGCGACATCATTCCCGTACATTTGAAGCTTTCTACAAGCGTTAACTATTGCAGATTAGAAACTTGGCTAGGGGTACTGTTCTGCGAGCTATGTACCCAAAAGAGGATTTACTTGACTCAATCCCAAAAAGGAGTTATATTATTATGTATACAACTCCTTCATACCCAAATAGCTAAACGGATTTTTATGAAATTTTCCCCACAGGTAGAACTGGTCCCGTAATGGAACGAAGAATTTATTTTTATCTCAGGAGTTTCCTAGGGATAATTTGTTCCTGTCATGCGAGCAAAGCTGCTGCCAAAAGCTAGTTAAAAAATAAATAAAACAAAAACAAGACTGATTCAGTACTCAGGTATATTATATAGCACGCCTACGTTAGCTGGTAATTGGGGTCTAGGTCTCGGCTGGAGTCTAAATATAGAATAGAATGGAATAAATTTTATTGTACACCAAAATAGTAACAAAACTTTTCACTAACTTAAATCTATGGGTACAATGGCGGTGTTATCGCTGACAGCGATATGTACCAGACAACCTTGGGATGGACTGTAAGAATTTGAAATAATAAGTCTGCAGTGTAATGCAAAACTTTTCGAATAGCATAATTAGAGATACAATAGAAAGGCCAGCTTTCGCTTGGGGTTGCATCATCACCAGCCTTTTTTAATGTTCCCACTGCTGGGACTCAGGCCTCCTCTCTAGGAGAGGGAATAGGCCGTAATGCACCAAGCAGGCCCAGTTCGGGTTGGTGAATGTCACATGTCTTAGAATTTTCTAGGACATGCCGGTTTCCTCACGATGTTTTCCTTCACCGTTTTGAGAGCAGTGGTAATGAAATAAATTACACAAAGTAATGCGCCTGACAGGGTTTGAACCCGCGACCTACAACTCGTAAGTCGGAGCTATTACCACTCGGCCACCACTGCTCTCTATTATTCTAAATATTAGATAAAAATTATATACTAGACCATACTTAGATACATAAGAGGATATCCGTTTCCATACGCTTGCAGCCGCCTCCTTTGCTTGCTTCTATTACTGCTTCGCAGAAGGAAGCGTCCACCGTCCATACCCCCTCGCTCAAGATCCCGGCGCGAGAGGTCATCACCGCCCGCGCCGATTGAAATTAAAAGGTGGAGTGTAAATAAACCTCCTTCTTCCTGCCCTTATCCCATATTACTTGGGGTCGGCGCAACACGTTTTCTTCTTCCATTCTGTCCTGTCACCCGTCAAACTATCACTAACTCCCTTTTCTTTCATATCATTTTTCACACAATCCATCCATCTTTTTTTCGGCCTTCCTCTCCCTCTCCATCCATCTACATGTATACTCAGAACTCTCTTAGTAATATGTGCTTCATCCCTCCTCTTCACATGACCATACCATACCATATGGAGTGTAAATAAACCAAGCAACAAAAATAAATATTCTATTTCCTCAAAATAACAAAAAAAAAAACACCTCGCAAAAACACTCCTCCAAACAAAGAAAATTAAAACCAACAACACTCGTCCCGCACGGGCCTCAACTTTTAATGACAAACAACTAATACCCTACAAAATAATGTTTATATTAAAGTAAGACTACAAAATCTGTACTTAAACTTAAATTAAAAACTTCTACGCGTTTTTGCTGGACCGGGCCGTTCGAAGTTAGAGAACTTAGTTCCTCCTCCGTATTGGAAAACACGTCAAACACTTATGTTAAGTTTTCTTTCTGTTTTACCTTCGTGAAGTTTTGTATTCGCCTCGATGGCACTTTATTGGCTTTAACTTTCTTTGTGGGTCGGTTTTAGATCGATAGTTAATTAGTTTTTAAAATAGCTTTGCGCTTGCGCCTGTGGTTTAGGGTAGATAGTGTTTTTAAGTTGCAGCTTTTTTTTTTAGTCTGCTTCAAATTACTCTTCCTGCAAAGTGTTCGGCCGAAAAAGAAGAGAGGGTGCGGGGCAAGAGCAGCGCGGTAACCACAAACTTTTTTTTTATTGATATAACCTAGTGCTTGACTGCCATCCCACCTGATGGTAAGCAGTGATGCAATCTCTGACGGTGAGCACGCGGGCTCGGGAAGTGGCGCAGGTGCTCGACACGGGACTTGCGCGGGCTCCTCTCGCTATAGCTCGTTCATACAAGTGCTCACAATGAGAGCACGAACGGTGAGCGGAAACCTTGTCCCTGAACCCACGCCGCTCTCAACACTGCGTTGCCAGCGTAGCCAGGCAACACGCGCGCCTTCTCGCACCCGCGCTTCTCCTCGCACCGCGCTGCCAGTGTGGCCGACCACTGACTGTGGGCAGGGCACATTGCCCGTAAAACAGGTGGTGGATGGGGACGAAAGGTTCTAGAGAGGCGGCTACGTATCGGAAGACGCAGCTTTGGATGACCTCCCATAAGGTGGACCGATGACCCAGTAAATATCGAGTATCAGACTTTTACTGACTAAAACCACACCTGTGTCCTTCAGTTGCCGTATGCGTTCTAGAACTATTTTCTCTTCAACCCACCTGTGTTCGTTAATTTTTCCTTTACGTTTCAGGCCACGAAGGAGTCATCGTGGCCCAGGATCGGTTCAAAAACTCTTTTGACATCTTCATCCTGTACTGTTCTGTGAAAAGACATAAAACTGCTCATATGTGGTACTCTGTAACATAGCCTTCCCCCATGCCAGTGTTCAGCCATAACTACTAAACCGCTTGAGCGCGTGGAAGTTACTTACATAAATACACATACACTCACACATACACTCACACTCACACTCACTCACTCTCACATTCACACTCACACTCACACCACACACATGCTACTCATGCCGTTACCTACTACTTCTTTTAGTCTTAATTTTTGCATCAATTGGTTGTGATTATAAGGACATTTAAATCTGCTTGTGATTAGGAGGGTGGGCGCTGATGCCTATAACTACAAGATATTAAGTTATCTTAGCTTAGGTATTAGCTGTAACGCTTAAATATCACAATTATTATACCTTGTGACCTAATTGACTGTAATTTGGAAATTTGTTAACTTGAAGGTGCAAATAAACTATTTTTATTTATTTTATTTATTTATTATTTAATAAACGGAAACATTGACCTCTATATGACTTACTTCGAATAGTAGACAGTCGTGGAAATGCGATGGATGCTAGACGCACAGGACCGTTCGTTGTGACGTCACTTGGGGGAGGCTTATGTCCAACAGTGGACATCCTACGGCTGTAATGCTGATGATGATTCAAACAAGAGAATAATGTAACGTTTATTGAACAAAAACCAAAAGCGAATGTATGCAAATATATTTAAAAGGTTGGAAGCGAATAAATTTATTTTAGTGGTAAGTACCTACATCAACATTGTGGCCTTGTGCTATTGGAATACTTAATGAAAATGTTTCCAGGTATATATCATAAGATATACTGTGTAATTGCTGTGTTGCTATGCTCGGAGTTTCCTTGCGTGATCGAATAAAAAATGAAGATATCTGCAGGAGAACTAAGGTTGCCGACATAGCACGAAGAATTGCCAAACTTAAGTGGCAATGGGCAGGGCACATTGCTCGCAGAACAGATAGCTGTTGGGGCCGAAAGGTTCTGGAATGTCGACCGCGTACCGGAAGACACAGCGTTGGAAGACCTCCTTCAAGGTGGACCGATAAACTGGTAAATGTTGTGGGAGACCGATCAATGAGACACGCTCAGGACCGTTAATTAAAGCGACACTTGGGGGAGGGCAGGTTTTTATTTATTTTATATAATATGTTTAATTATGTATTGTGTGGCAGAGCACCATCGTGTGCTCGTGGTTGCGGCGTTCTGACCGAAAAATAAAAAAAGCTTAAAGCTTTTTAGTTTAATTTAATTTAATTCTTTATTGTACACCATGATAAATAACAAATAAGTGGATATGGTTCATGTACAAAGGCGAGCTTAACTCAAAGTTGAGTTTTCTTCCAGCAAACCATTGAGTGATAGAGAGAGATCACAGTAGAGGGTAAGATCCAGTGCACAATTTTAAAATTACTAATAATATGAATAAAATAATACATAAACATTCCTACATATATAAATAAATACTCACATAATATATACATAAATACATATATGAATACATTCTTATATAATATATACACAAATACATATATACACCTACTATGTCATTGTGAAAGGAGATGCTCTTTAAGTTTCCTCTTGAAGATATCTAGAGAAGGGCTGTCACGTAAGGAGTGCGGAAGAGAGTTCCATAGACGTACTGCAGTGACAGAGAAAGAGCCATCATAACGGCTGGAAGTGTGAAATGGAGTTTTTTTTTTGTACTTTTATTTACTTTGTGTATAAATGTAACCGTTGTGCTGTGTCTGTACCGAATAAAAGTTGTTCTATTCTATTCTATTCTATTCTTAAAAAAAATTTAAAGGCATTTCTACTTTGAAACAATGATCATCTTTTAAATGTTAAATATTTTTGGTATGGTTAGTACACAATACATGAGAATGGTAATAAAAACTATACACTCAATGTACGAATTTATACTGCATATGGTTCATGAGATACAGCCCACTTATTAAAGGACAGCAAAAGAATAGGACGCGGGACGCACAGGAACGTTCGATGTGGCGACGCTTGGGGGAGGCCTATGTCCAACAGTGGACGTGTATCGGCTGAAATGATGATGATAATGATGAAAAGATTAGGATTAGGAATTGGGTTCCGTTAGTTACCATTTTTTGTAGGTAAACTTGTACGGAATTCTAAACATGATAACTTGCAGAAATATTCTTATTTTACCTTGAAGAAAAAAAAAAACAAACAATAAGCTTTCCGAACGACATAAATAAGGCCCCTTAATCTAAAATTAAAAATGGAATCTCAAAAAAAAGTTATAACCAGAAAAGCAATGTATACTCTTGAAACTTTTTACATTAAAAAGGTTATATTATTCGGAAAAAAAAAAAACGTAAAGTTAGACCGTTTAAAACGTATTATGAATGCAGGCGGCGTTTTGCGCGCGTGTTTCAATTATAACATTGTAGGAATTAAATGGCGCGCTGTAAACAATGTACGAGATAAAGGTAGTATCAGTGGCGTAGGACCGGAATATTATATAGGGGTGTTGATTTTTTGGAGTACCTTTTGGTGTCTTATGTTTTTTAATGATGGAGTTCATGTTATCAGGTCAAAAAGGGAATGAAAGGACAGGGTGAACCAGAAATATCATACTATATAGCGCAAGTTTTTTTTTTTACTGCCGGTAATCTTATGCGTCAATATGAGGATAATGCAGTGGGCTGCAATATTGTAAACTCTTTTGTACTGTTTTTTTTTTCTTTCAATATGTATATTGTAGCTGTTTATTGTCCCTTAAATAAATAAAAGTGCATAACAAATCGTTTGCTTTTTCTTTGTGTAGAGCCAATACTGGCAAAAGATTCTTGTGTTTTCTCTGAAAAGAATACTCATTTCGACTTAATGTGTCATATATACATATAAATAAAATTGGAGTGTCTGGTTGTAATATTGAAATAACTGCTTTTTACTAAATGCATATGAAAATATATGGTACATACACCAAAGTAAAAAATTTACAATTTTTGTCTGTCTGTTTATCCGGGCTAATCTCTGAAATGGCTGGACCGATTTTGACGGGACTTTTTCTGGCAGGTAGCTGATGTGATAAGGACTTTTATTTTAGAAAATATAAACTCAAAATTCTGTAGTGCACGCAAACGAAGTCGCGGACACAGCTAGTAGATAATATTTTAAATAAGTAACTATTTACTGGTAAGAAACATCTCGTGTTTAGTTGTTTTAGGGTTCCGTACTTCAAAACGAAACGCTTGTAGGATCACTTTGTCATCCGTCCGCCTGTCTGTCTATCTGTCATGACCCTTTATCTCAGGAATGCGTGGAGTCATAGAGTTAAAATTGAAACTATATACTTAGGTCTACGGTCCCTTGAAGTTGTGAAAAAATCAAACTTCTGAGTTAAAGAAAAAATATATGGCCGAGATACTCTCTAAGATCGAAATTCATAAGGTACTTCCCGGTGACCCAGAATCTTGAAATTTGGCCAAAGTAAGGTCTTATAGCACAGATATAAGAATATCTGAAAACAGTAAAGTTGTTAACTGTAACAGGAAAAAAATTTTTTTTGAATTCGGAAAAATCATAGAGACTATACATTGGAGACGGACATTTGGGAACTGTAGTTTGCACGGAACCCTCAGTTTTTTTTCTTTAAATGGATTTTTAATAGGTACGCTAGCGTAAAAGCGGGTGCATTTCTTTACGCTAAGTCTTTTTAACGTTTGATTTATTTTAGTTTTTCACTTTCTCTCAATTTATCGATGTAAATTGTAATAGTAAGTCTGCTTTAATAGATGCTATTTATAATCCTGAAGCATCGACATTTTGCGTGACGTTAGAGTAACTTATCATCCTATCCTTGTCCCATATTACTTGGGGTCAGCGTTTTTTTCTTATATTTTATCCTGTTTGCAGTCACGCTATCATTGCTTTGTTTTCTTTAGAGAAAAAGAAAAGAGAAAAAAAGCCAAAAAAAAAAGAAACAAAAAGAAAAAGAAAGATTAAGAAAAAAATTAAAAAGAAAAAGAAAAAAAAGAAAAATTAAAAGAAAAAGGAAAAGGAAAAGAAAAAGGTAGAAATAGGTACTATTTCCACGCGAAAAGTACTATTTCCATGAGGCCTGTGTCAGAAGCTAGTATTAATATCTACTCAATACTTTATTACATTCCATATTGTGTACATAGGTGGTATAATATATTTTCAAGATCAAAATGGACCCTGTATTCTTTAACACGATCAACATAACTGTACCTAACAAGGCTGTAGACATTTCAACAAGCTCACAAAAAACGCGTTGCTAACATGACAATAGCGCGGTGTGTATTTCCCGACAGCGTCGGTTATTTTCGTTTTTCCGCAGCTAGTTACCGCCGCACGAGTGAATACGCGGCCATGCGTTAGTTTCTCACAAAACGTCGACGGTCACGCTCATCGTGACGGCTTAGTACGACAAATTGGCTTTTGATTGATATTTCCTCATACTTAGTTGGCTAGGTATTTTTTTTGCTTAGTTTCAAAATTTTCAGTGACGGTTTTCTTGAGTTCAATAGCAATGTGTAGAGTGACTTGGTATGTCAGCTTTGTCTGTGTGAATAAAACATCATCATTAGCCTTTTTAGGGTTCCGTAGCCAAATGGCAAAAAACGGAACCCTTATAGATTCGTCTTGTCTGTCTGTCTGTCTGTCTGTCTGTCTGTCTGTCTGTCTGTCTGTCTGTCTGTCCGTCCGTATGTCACAGCCACTTTTTTCCGAAACTATAAGAGCTATACTATTGAAACTTTGTAAGTAGATGTATTCTGTGAACCGCATTAAGATTTTCACACAAAAATAGAAAAAAAGCAATAAATTTTGGGGGTCCCCATACATAGAACAGAAACTCAAAAATTTTTTTTTCATCAAACTCATGCGTGTGGGGTATCTATAGATAGGTCTTCAAAAATGATACTGAGGTTTCTATTATCATTATTTTCTAAACTGAATAGTTTGCGCGAGAGACACTTCCAAAGTGGTAAAATGTGTGTCGCCCCCCCTCTAACTTCTAAAATAAGGGAATGATAAAACTAAAAAAAATATATGACGTACATTACTATAAAAACTACCAACGAAAATTGGTTTGAACGAAATCTAGTAAGTAGTTTTTTTTTAATGTGTCATAAATCGAAAAAAATACACTATTATTAAAACATCAATTAAAGTTACAACACATTACAAGAACTTTTATATTATGTTACTTGCTGCTACGGAACCCTTCATGGGCGAGTCCGACTCGCACTTGGCCGGTTTTTTTATGTTCCCACTGCTGGGACTCAGGCCTCTAGGAGAGGGAATGGGCCGTAAACCACTACGCGCACCCAGTGCGGGTTGGTGAATGTCACATGTCTTCGAATTTTTGGTTCTAGGACATGCCGGTTTCCTCACGATGTTTTCCTTCACTGTATTGAGAGCAGTGGTGATGAAATAAATTACACGAAGTAATTCGCCTTGTTCGGTTCGAACCCGCAACTTACAACTCGTAAGTCGGGGCCGTTACCACTCGGCCACCACTGACCTCAGTCGAATAAAACCTTTACTGACGATAAAAATTGACCCATTTAAAGAAATGGTTTACCCGTGTGATTTGGATGAAACTTATCATTCAAATCCATTTAGCCATTTGAGCATAAGCAGAAGCATAATCAGCCTACATGTTCCCACTGCTTGGACTCAGGCCTCCTCTCTATGAGAGGAACTGGACCGTAATCCACCACGCGGGCCCAGTACGATTTGAGCGCGAAGAAGTGATTAAGAAATTGAATCATACATACATACTAACTTTCGTCTTCTTAATATTAATGTGATTAATTCGCGTGTTATCACAAATTATTATAACTAGAATAGTAGTAACAAATAACATTATCTCAAGTTACAAGATTTTATGGGAAATGTGGGAATCTTCTCAAAAAATTCTAGGCTGTAGCGGTATGGTTAACTCATTGAATGCCGTAATTAGAGACACAATAGAAAGACAATTGCTTATGTCGAACTGTGTAACTTAAGACATTCAAAAGGTTAACCACACCGGTATCCTTCAGTTGCGTTATAGGATCACAGATTTCTATTTCAGTAATCCCTTTTGCCTTGTCGGGCATCGGACCTGATGGGCTCTTATGGTTTTGTTGACATCTCTTTGTGGCGCGCGTAGAACACTACGCACCTTCAACGTCTTGGGCTTAGTCTGGACGGTTGACGGCAAGCTACACTTTGCTCGTCTACATGATTGTGGCGTGCCCAGTAATTCCTGATATGCAGTAACGTTCGTATAAAAAAAAAACTGCGAGTTCGACTCGCGCACGAAGGTTCTGTATCGTCCTTAGGAAAATTCGGCAAAAAAATTGCGTTTGTTGTATGAGAGCCCCTCTTAAATATTTTTTTTTTTTTAGTATTTGTTGTTATAGTGGCAACAGAAATACACAATTTTTGTAAATTTCAACCTTATAGCTATCGCAGTTCTTGATATACAGTCTGGTGACAGACAGACGGACAGACCGCGAAGTCTTAGTATTAGGGTCCCGTTTTTACCCTTTGAGTTTGGGACCCTAAGAAAAGAGATAAATAAAGAACTGATATTAATCTACTAAGTGATACCCAATATAAAGCTATGTCCAATAATAAACAACGTGCAATTTCAAACACGATTGTCAATTTAACAGGAAACTCGACAGTTTCAACAACTAAATCTCTTAGAGCCAAATGGGCAGTAGAGTTTCCACTAGAAAATTAATAACATCGCACTGCACGGGGCAGAGTCGGCTAAGCGACGTGATAATGGCAATATCCCGTAGGAACGTTTTGTTCCGGGTAGAATGTTCTGTATGGCTAGCAGAATTCCAGACATGTTGCTGAGATATTCCACAGTATCCCCATGGAGAGCATTGCATACTTCATACGCAGATGATTGGAGTTACGCGTCTTTCTTTTTGCGTTTTTAGCGTTTTGCAAATGTTTAAATGGAACCCTTTTAACGTTGTACTGTTTGTTCATATGTCATGGGGTTTTTTTGAAAGAGTGCAGTGTCATTTTAGTTTACGTAACCAAAACCTGGCCTGAACTGGCCATTTGCATTAAAGTTTTTTGAGGGTATTTTCATTTTAATGACGTATAAATGTTATAATAAACGTGAGATGTATATCTGCATATCATGCATAGTTGGTATCAACTGTTGATATCATTTCTGTACAAATAACATTTCGACACTTCCGCATAAGGCCGCCTAAGGTAAAAAGAGCATTTTTTTCAAGTGAAGTGTTTTTGGAATTGTTAATTATGATTTTTTTTTTGAAAATCATTTAACT
The DNA here is from genome assembly GCA_929112965.1 of Mythimna albipuncta. Taxonomy (NCBI): domain Eukaryota; kingdom Metazoa; phylum Arthropoda; class Insecta; order Lepidoptera; family Noctuidae; genus Mythimna; species Mythimna albipuncta. The sequence continues at coordinate 21,273,271 of OV815969.1, forward strand.
AATGTATTTGCACTATGTAATCAAAAATAACACAGTGCAACAAATTTTGAGAAAAAAAATGGAGTACCTACTTTGAAATGTCATGTTTTCGTATTTATTCTTATCGTTTAGGAAGAATAAGACGTGATAACGTCGTAACGTGCGTAACGCAATCCAAAGCGACGTTTGACGAAAACGCAAAACCAAAAATGTGCGATAACGCTTGAAAACACTGTTAGCATTCCAAAATTCCGTGATTTACTCTAATACTTCACGAATATTGTTCCAAGCTATATTTTTTTAAAACCCTTAAAATTTGTCGAAAAAAATAGTAATCCTACAGAATTTCGATTAAATATACAAGGCTCCTATGGATGTACTTTTTATATTTTTAATATATATATGAGTACATTATGGAAGGCCGATGTTCAAGTAAAATGGACGTTGAGAGGTCTTTACTGGATTGGTTTTTATACAAATTTATATTTTGATTTCCATAAAAGCTAAATAATGTCCACAAGATATCTGTATATACAAAATATCTAGAGAAATATGTGTCATAATAATCAAATAACGTAAGAGCGGTTGTTTAAAAATGCACTTAGAGTTAACCACTCTTCTACACTAATATAATAAAGAGGTAAAGTTTTTTTTATATATATTTTTTGTTTGAAGGAGGTAATCTCCGAAAGTACCGGTCCGATTGCTAAAATTTAAAACTGAAAGCTGCTTTACTCCTGAGTGACATAGGCTATATTTTATGTATGCGGGCGAAGTCGCGAGCAAAAGCTAGTAACCCATATTCTCATAACGTTTTGTCCAGTCTCCGCTCATACTCTTTGCGTCGCCGCGCAGCGCTCGCGTGATCTCATTCCGTGACTAGAGACCGTTACACTTAATACCATCGTAATTAGACAAGCTACCCTTCATTTCATTTGGATTTACTCAACTACACTTAACGACTAGTTCGGTTCGGCACGTAATATAGAGATTTTATTCTATTTACTTCTATGTTTATTCGCAGATTATTTTCTAATGTTCTAGTAATAGAATATGTGTAACATATACACCGTTAAATTTTGATCGTTTTAATCCCGTGGAGGGTCGATCCGGTAGATGAAACACTATCGATTTGTAAAGATAAAATTAAAAAATAAAGTTCCTTTTTCTTAAAACTCGTATTAATTTACTTAAGTACGAAATTATTTTTATTAAGAAAACGTCAGCTGAGCGAGTCCAATGATCGGTAGATAGTTGTTACGCAACGCCGACTACTACCTACAGGTCATTGGACTCGCTCAGTATTAATTAATTTTGTATATGTGAGTAAATTAATATCAGTTAAAATAAGTACTTTAATTTTTGGTTGGGACATGCCAGTTTTATGTGATATTCACGAACCTGCACTAGGTCCGTGTGGTGGATTACGGCTCATTCCCTCTCCTAGAGGGGAGGCCTGAGTCCTAGCAGAGGGGACATTAAAAAAGGCTTATTATTTATTTAAATGATGATGCAAATTTTATAATTTTTGTGAGTGGACCAACTAATAGTTTACAGGTTTATTAATTTACTAGTGTTTGCCTCTGAGCCTTGCTCATGTTAAACTTTACACTGTATAAAATGTTGGTTAGAGTTTCGTATATTTTCATATCCTTTGTTCCAGGAATGCACTCTATCGATCATAAGTGTGTCCATACTCCGACCCACACTTAGCCGATTTTAGTGTGGCTGTCAGCTGTGACACGTGTATTCTTGAGGGCTGGATCCGCACTTGTTTACACTTCAACTGGATATAGAGTAAAAAACAGATTATAGGATCAAAACTGAATGAAGAGTAAATTGATCTGAAAACTAACCCAAAAACTTTACAAGTGGCTTGAATATATTGATTTTTATCTGTGCTATGTTTGATTGGATTTCCAACTACTGATTGACATCACAGAGAAGCAAAACAGATCTCTCTAAACACTGTCAAGAACTTTAATTAAAGCTATTTCTCAAGAGACAATGATGAGCTAATTTCAACGGAACATTTCATTACAAGTTACAAGTTTACGGTAACTCCATGTCGCTTATTTTACCAACTAAGTAAAGGTCTTTGTATTAACCATCACAGCCTCCCGTCAATCAAGTTTTACGCGTTTCTCAAATTCATAATTTTTTTAGAAAGTAACTACAAGAGAAAATTGATATAATCCATCACTAGTCTTTACAAACACCAAAATACACATAAAATCGAGGTGACAAACTGTGGCTGTACACTCTTAGGTTCTTAGCACACGGACCACACGCAACAACCAAAAATGAGAAGCTAGAAGCGGTCATGAAGGAAGCTGAAGCGCGTGAGAGCCACTTGTGGTCAGTGGCTGCTACTTTTTTAACTAACTAACCCATACGCGCAGTATCGTAATAGAATCTAACGAAAAAGGCTTAAATACGCAAGTGGCGTGTGACGGCGTTTTATCGGCGTTTAGTAGCCAGTGTGGGCCATAAGAAGCAAGTAGCGGCGATTTATAGCATGTGGCGGCCACCGACATCAACAGCGTGCGGCGAATCCATATAAAATGTATGAGAATTATAGAAGATGCCGTTGCGGCATTTTGTGGTTGTGGCCCTTGTGAGGCGACCCATAGCCACGTAACTATTCAACCGCTAAAACCATACATACAAGCACTTTTTTACCATCAGCACTTTTGCGCCTTCTAGTTGTATATATAGGTAGAGATAAACGAACAGGACGAGTTAGGACCTGGGCTGAGTGCAAACGAAGCAAACTATTCAGTCACCACTGGTCGCTATTTTTTTAAATTTATTGTATTCTGTGTTATACGGTCTTTACTGAGCGTTTCACCTCATCGTTTATGGCCCGTACATCGAAGGGTTGGAATAATTTTCATGCTGTGGTCTTACCGTGCAATTATAATTTAGCTATCTTCTGAGCTACAAGTATCTTCAAGACTAGAGTGAATAGGTTCTTAATAAACTAGTGCGCCTCACCATCAACGATTGCATTACTGCTTATCATCAGATTGGATTGCAGACAGTCACCAAAGTGTTATTAAAGAAAAAATCTGATTAGCCATGAATTCTGTGTATTATCAACGGTCTACCTGAAACCAAAAACGACGACGACAATGAATATGAGACGCTCGAAGCTATAATGTATCTTCCCTATTACGTGTACAATAATAATGGCCAGAAAGAATAAAGATCAAAATGAGAATTTTAAAATTTACCCATGGACCTTTATCCGAGCCCCGACGATCAAATACGGTGGAAATTTTCCGTTCATCGTGTCGATAGCCGGCATTATCTTATCTTTTATGTACCCAGAGATCGTTAGAGGGAACTATTAAAGCGAAGTGTCACAGTTTAAAATACGAAGAATGGTGAATGAAAAAGTGAATGTTTTAGGATCCAAAGATAAATGTTTCAATCCAGTTTTTAGGTGTTCCGGACCGGTGAAGCGTTGGAGCCGGTTGATATCATCGTAATGGGCTTTTGTGTTTTCAAAGGTTTGTTTAATATTTTATGGTGAACCACAGAGATGGAATTTTATGATTACAATGGGGTGGAAAGTTGGGTAAATTAGAACGGGTTGCAATTGAATATTTTGGTCTATTTTAGCTTGGGTCTATTTGCTTACGCGATAGTGTTTATTTTACGTTAACTTTTGTTTCGTTTCAAATTAGGAAAAGGAGTAACTCATCAGTGTTTGAGAGTTTTTTGAAGGATTTTTAGAACAAAATTTAGTGATTGTTTAAATTATTTGCAAATTCCTAGTAGATATCATATCTATAGTTTAAATTAATATAGCTTTGTATTTAAAGTGCCTACGCAATGAGTTACCGTGGCCTTGGAATGCAAAAAAGCAAATGAAGGTCTGTATTATATAGGTTTTAGTAAGTAAGTCTAATAATTTTAACACGTTCTTTCGTTCCACTCTTAAGCGAGAGAAGTCATTAGAAGACCTCACGAAAAGATAGGAGAACAAAAAAGAAATTCTATAGAACTGAAAATTATGTGAAATCACTGCAATAGGCACGATCTTAGTAAAATGGAACAGAAAATTTCACTGTAGTAATGGCTACCATAGTGAAGCTTTCTGAGAAGGCTGACTTGATACATTTGCTGCCAGATTCTGCTAAAATAGAGTAGAATAGAATAGAATAGAATAGAATAGAATAGAATAGAATAGAATAGAATAGAATAGAATAGAATAGAATAGAATAGAATAGAATAGAATAGAATAGAATAGAATAGAATAGAATAGAATAGAATAGAATAGAATAGAATAGAATAGAATAGAATAGAATAGAATAGAATAGAATAGAATAGAATAGAATAGAATAGAATAGAATAGAATAGAATAGAATAGAATAGAATAGAACAGAATAGAATAAATTTTAATGTACACCAAAAATGTAACACAACTTCTAGATACACTTAAATCAATGGGTGCAATAGCGGTATTATCGCTGACAGCGATATTTACCAGACAACCTTAGGATGGATCAAAGGACTAAAAAATTAAAAGGGGCAGTTTATCGTCTGCGATTAGGTTGTGTTACATTTGCGTTGTCATAAACTTTTGCATGACTGCGATACCACCTGATGGTAAGTAGCGATGCTTTCTTCGATGGTGAGGCGCACTAGTTTATTAAGAGCCTATTCACTCTAGCCTTGAAGACACTCAAATTATAACCGGACGGGAAGACCGCAGCAGGCAAACTGTTCCTTCCTGCACTGGATTCATGCGGAAGTGACGGCCGGGTGTCACCACTGTGCGGAACGCCCGGAGGACACGGTGGAGCACATAGTCGAGGTTTGCCCTGCTTGGGCGGAGACCTCTCGCGCCGGGCCTTGGTTGAGGCCATGGTCCGAAGTGAGGAGGAATGGCAGGCGGTCACCGACTTCTGCGAAGCAGTAATGCTCGCAAAGGAGGAGGCCGAACGCATCAGGCAACGGCGTTATCGCCGCCGCCGCCGCCGGGATTCTGATCCCGATTTCCCCGGCCACCGTAGGCGCGGGCTTGCGGACAGTGAGCAATGGGTAGCTCAATGTCCGGCCGTCCGGTAACTGTCCGGACCAAGCCCAAGCCGTCGACGGCGCGCACTGTTCCCGCGCGCCCCAAGGAGTTGTCAGCAACAGCAGGGACCCAGCCGGGTCGAAGCCTACTGGGGCCAGAGTTATCCGAAAGGGCGCTCGAGCTCCGGTATGAAGGCTAGAAGGAACGGGGTGGGTCTTTTAGTCAGTAAGAGTCTGACACTATCTCCCGCTCCGCCCAAGAGCGAGGGATGTCAATGCATGACTTTTTTCCCACCATAAAAAAAGGCAAACTGTTCCAGTCCTTCCACGTACGCGGTATATAACGACGAGGCGAAATTGCCTGTATTCTATATGAAATAACAAATACTTTCTTAAAAATTAAAGAAACTATACCTACAGATTAGGTTTTTTTTTATTACACTGGTTCATTTTGTGAATTTAGCTAGTACCCGTAAGCATAGGGTCCAAGTACGCATACTAGAACCACGGAGAAATTTGTAAAAAGGAGGATCCCGTTGTCTTATACCGCAAAAAGTAAAGTTTTGTCTTCAAGGCAATAGTGAATAGGCTCATAAACTAGTGTGCCTCACTATCAGAGATTGCAACACTGCTTACTCTTAGGTGGGATTGTAGTCAAGCACTAGTTTATATCAAATTAAAAAGAAGTAACATATATGAATTTTAGTCAATAATCTAATACCTCCTCTCGCTCCAGCATAAAGTAGGAGAATTCATAAAACCTTCCAAATAAAAGCCTGTTCCAATAGAAATATTTTTTTGCAATTCTTTTTACCGTCAAAAACAAAATTCTGTTTTTTAAACGTTATAAAAATAAGAAATTGCTAAGCATTAAATCTTTTGATAAATATCTTAATAACAACTTAAATGTAATCTCGGTAATAATTTAAACCATCGCCTAAAGAACCGCGTATATCGCATTATATTTTATTTTCATCCTTGCTTTCAAACTTTTATGATCGACTTTATTACGAGCAAGACTTAAATCTTCTTGTTGTCTTAAATTTAGGTCACATTGCGTATTAAGTTTTACTACAAGTACTTGGCTTAAATGGACCGTTTTTAGTATTAAATTACCAAATTGTAAAATGTGCTTTTCATCGATAAACATTATGGTATGTTTTGCATTTTAATTATTATTAATCTCGCGTTTGACCACTATCTCATATCATATGAAGATTTGGTAAACGATGATATGGTCCACGATGGAGCAAACTTGCTCAGAAGTAACCTATTCGCTTTTAGTTTTAAGACACCTAGGTTGTAGCTATTAGGCAACACAGATCCAATAAAATATGGATCACAATATTATTTAAAAAAAAAAAAAAATGAAAGCGAAAATATAGAAAAATAGATTTGATTTGGTACCCGACGCTTTGCCAATTCCTCTTGTAGATAACCATAAACGGTGGTTCTGGTTATTATTGACTATCAAACAGAATATATTTGTATACGTTTTTACACTTTAACCGTCAAAAATGTTCAGAAAGCAATTATTAAAAAAAGGTCATTGCTATACCAGAAACAGCACAGCTTATAAACATCTTGTTACTCGTACCTATAGAAGCGAAAAATTTTACATTGATCGCGTCCACATGTAGCAAATAGATTCCAGAATTTATTATAAAAATCCTCATGAAAGACCACCCCATTCTTCAACCCACCATTCTAAATCGAGCAAGACGATAAAAATCTCAGAATTATGACGAATCATTAATTTATCGGAGTCGCGGATAAACTGTAGACGTATATAATAGTAAATTCTTTTAGTAGTCTCCAAGTATGAACGTCAGCAGTAATAAATCTGGTAGAAACTAAAGCATGTCTCCGTCACTTTGTACGATTCAGCTATTCCTTGAAATAACGAACTCGTTTGTCCGGATCAAGTGCATTAAAACGCTAACTGCAAGAAGTTTTTTTTAGTTTTAGTTTTAACCATTTGAATATTTGTGATTTTTTTTACATCTCTTAAGAAATTTAGCAAGTAAGTTCCTATGTTCAAATTGCTCTTAAAAAAATTACAACTTGTCAATATAATCAACTAATCCACGATTGAAGCTATCATTATCTTAAAATTTATATAGTTTGTATTGTAGGATAGAATAAAACAGAATAAAATAAACTCTATTGACACCAAAAAGTAACACAACTTTTACACAAACTTAAAACTATGAGCACAATGGCGGTCTTATCGCTGACAGCGATATCTACCAGACAACCTTAGGATGGATCGAAGGGACTAAATCTCGGGGGTAGTATGCGGTGTACTGCTAACAAACTAATCAAATACTATAGATAAGCATAATATACGAGTGTAAAATAATGACATTGCATATAAATAACTTTGGAAAACTTACACTTGCCGTTACTTAACTCATGTATTCCTTTGTCTTCTTCTTTCATTTCTCCCAGTTACTGTTAATGGTTAGATAGGTGACATCCTATCTGATCTCTGGATCCAGTGACCAGTTCCAAGCGAATTACTGGTATTTAGCCAACGCCAACTAGACAGAAGAATCAAGTTTCCGGACATAGCTTTAAGAATCGCCGAACTTAAGTGGCAGTGGGCAAGGCAGATTATCTATAGAACAGATGGTCGAAGAGGTTAGAAGGTTCTAGAGTGATTATGTACTGGAAGATACAGCGATGGAAACTCTCCCACAATGTGGATCGACGACCCGATGAGGGTTTCGGAAATCTGATAGATTCAAGACGCCCAAGATCAGGTATTGTGATGACACTTAAAGGATGCTTATGTGCAGTATTCACATCTTAATTTCTGGTCCGATCACGCAATGTAACTCTGAGTATAACCCTCCATCATCCAGCGCCCTCTAAGTAACTTTGAGCCGCATCTAATCAGCTTCAGTCTTCACTGACTATCGAATTATTTTTCGAATTCTCCCACCACCTTAGTAATATTTATTAAAACCTCATTGTAATACCGCAAGTAAACGACAAAAGTTTTCAAATAAATATTTTTTAAATTGCCAACTGCGCTGTTAAATAGCCGACCTCATCGGAAAGCAATCACTTTAATTTTCACATTCGCCGATTAGACCCGCATAACTTGAATCAACTCCCATAATTGTCAGTTCCCTTTTACGCAGTAAAACCTTATTAAATCCGCACTGTTGCAGAAGCCAGATCATTTTGTTCTGAAACCGAAAATTAGGTAATTAGTTAACCGAAACGTATTTTTCATTTTGCGTGATTGGTTGCTCAATTTCGAGATTGGCTTAAATTAATGTTCATATAATCTTGTATTGCTTTTTATATTGATATCATTTACAAGAATAATAGTTTTAAGAGCAATTTAATTTTATTATCAACTATCTTCTACCAGTGGCTTTAAAGAAAAAACCTATCCTTTGTGTTATTCCAGGATATGGTTTACATGTGCGCTAAATTTCATCCCAACTCAATGCGCCATTTAAGTGTAAAGAAGTATTAAATAACGAGAGGTTGATCCTCAAAAACCCAAAACCATCCATTACATATAAAAATTCCTCCATGCCACAGAATGTATATTAAGACCGAAAAATACACGTGGTTCTAACTGTCATTTGTATTTATTTGACTGGCAGTTCTTACAGTCAGAAGTCAGAAAATCTGACAGCAGTCTTACTAAGTGTTGTCGCACTTGGATTATATGCCACAGCCACAAACGCCACCACGAGAAGCTAAAAGTGGCCATAAAGAAAGCAGAAGCGTGCGACGGCCACTCGTGGCTGGTGGCTGCTACATTTTTTATTTATTAATAATTATATTTATTTGCAAACTAATTTTTTATCTCATAAAAGTATAGTAGTATCATAATGGACTCTGACGAAGGTTTAAATGCTCGAGCGGCATGTGACGGCGTTTTGTATCGGCGTTTGTGGCTGGTTCAGGCCACAAAAAGCGATTTGTAGAATATGGCGACCACAGGCGTCAACTGTGTGCGGCAAATTCATGCAAAATGTATGAAACCTACAGGAAATATACCGGTGGCGGCGTTTTGTAGTAGGGGGCCCACCAGGTTCAGGGGCCCCGCGTTTCAAGAAAAAAATAGACTACATTTTATAAACTGTAAAAAAATAATTTGAAGTTTCGATGAGAAATCCTAGCATTGGATTATGCGAAAAGCTGTCAACACTATCTTTCATTAGAAACGTGTGAGTGCAGAGCATATTCATTGGCTTTTGTTGATAATTTTGTTTATATCAGTTTACATATACAATATAAAATTGAATCAATCTACTACATGGAAAAATGAAACATAGTTCGATATTATTACCTACTATACGCCCGTGTACATCACTGCATATTTTTTAAATCAACATTTTAAAATATTTTTTAATTTATATACAACGAAGATCTTCTGCTAAATGTATTGTAGAATAATATATATTTTTACGGGATTTTTAAAGGTACCATATTCTATGGCCACGCTACTTCCATAAGATTGGCAGTACTAGTTCGTTTGCATGACCGGGGCATTCCCCGATTGGTTCAATACGTATCACAGACAACATTTTTGTACTATTTAATCAGTGAATTTTCACTTCAACGAATTTCTTTGAGAGTTTTACGACTGAAAAAAAGAGTTTTACAGTTTGTGTTTGTAAACTTACGATTTTAGTTCTTAGTATTGGATATTTATTTATAAAGACTGCAGAAGTTCTTCGGGCTTCAAGAAAATCAATGAAACGATGAGAAAATTAAAATAGTGTAAACTAAAGTTTTATAAACTGAAGTGACAATTATAATATCTACGTAAGTTTTATTATTTTTTACATATTTTATTCACCTGATTACAGATGTAAGGCCGGTTTAAAACTAATTAAACCCATCCGTTTAATACCAATATAAACCGATTTAAGCAAAACTATAAGGGTTAGACTGAAAGCTGACCTTAATATAACTTGGAGAAGATTAGGCGGATTGAATTATGAATAAAGAAAATTAAAATGACTCCTAAAAAGTTTGACATAAATCAGCTTCAACGAATAAAAACAGTTAAATAATAAGATTGATTATATTATAAATTAATGAGTTCGTAACATAATTTAAAGGAAAGATTAAAATACATTGAAATTCTGGGAAGAGAGATAGAAATAATCAGTGAATAGGTACTTTTCGAACCGGGAATATTAAAATCTTGTGGGATAACGGATTTAATGTGGAAATCAGTTGTGGGCGTCGAAGATGACTTAGGGATAAATATATGCTAATAACAGCCACTGCTTACCAGCTGAGGAGTTTTGGTTTATCATCAATTTAGGTGTAGGTAAGCTGAAGATATTTTGACTTTACCAGTAAAAATAGCGTAAGTGCTTAATTTTTTTTGTCTTAGAAGTCTTTTTTTATTCATTTTAGATGCGAAAGTAACTCTCTGTCGGTCTTTCTTTCTCTCTTTCTATATATATTACCTATTCAGGTCTTACAGGCAGAACGGTTTTTGATTTAAGATAGCGTGTCAGACTTTTGGTAACTAAGATGCACCAGTGTTTCTTTCAGATGTCCCTTGTTTGAACGATTCATCATCCTTGGCAGGCATCGCTCCACAACTGAACTGGGGAGCCGTACCGGTTCCGGGTCCGTCGACCAATATCTATATGTAAGATGACCACTGCGGTCCTCTGAGTCTTTGCTTTATATAAGGAGAGAGAACTCAGAGTAAGCTGGACAGATATTCTCTGTTCAATAAGAGAGGAGGTAAGTGCATTTTGTGAAAATATATACTTACCTACTCTAAATTATTTTTCTAAATCTAGTTTGGTTTTGATTGTATATTAAAACCAAACTAAAGTCATATCATTTAAAACCAATCAATCATCATCTTAATCATCATCCGCCTTTTTAATGATACAACTGCTGGGACTCATTCTCCTCTCTAGAAGAGGGAATGGGCCGTAATCCACCACGCGGGCCCAGTGCGAGTTGTTGAATGTAACATTTCTTCGAATTTTTGGTTCTAGGACATGCCGGTTTCCTCACGATGTTTTCCTTCACACTTTTGAAAGCAATGGTACTGAAATAAATTACACAAAGTAATACGACTGGCTGGGTTTGAACTAGTGACCTACAACTCGTAAGCCGGAGCCATTACCACTTGGCCTACACTGCTCTCAAACAAACTAATATCAAACCATAACCACCAAATTAACCAAAACCTCTAATATATTAACCAATTTAGAAAATTGTTACTGCGCAGACAAATACCAGATTTCAACAGGGTCAATATTTAATTTCTTTTTTTAAAAACAGCATCTGTACTAACAAATAAAATGTCTAATCTCTTCCCAAACTCATCATTCAATGATAATAAACTATCACATTAAATCAATAATACTCAAAGATAATAATACAAAAAGAGCATTAATCATCCCCTAAATATAAGTAAGACTCATATTACCCCTCGTTCATAATAGAAACGTTAGTGACCCAGAAACAAAGTGACTGCCTCTTAATTAATTACGTTTGCTTTCATTTGTCGTGTGATTATTTAGCAAAATGTTTGGTTGTGAATTGACAGAAAAGAGAATTGCAAAAGAGAATTTTATTTAGGCAGAGCGCAAACGTGTGTCTTGTGTCAGATACAAGCTACCGATGAATATTTGATTTCTATAGAACCTGTATGAAATCAGCGTTCAGGAACGCAGCGTTCGGGAAGCTACGCGGTATCTTCTCGTCCAAAATACCACAGTGTCTCAAGACGAAAGTCTTTAACCAGTGCGTGTTGCCAGTGATGACATATGACTCCGAAACGTGGTCGCTCACAATGGGCCTCATCAGAAGGCTTAAAGTCACCCAAAGAGCAATGGAAAGGGCTATGCTCGGGGTTTCCTTGCGTGATCGAATAAAAAATGAAGATAGCAGGAAAACTAAGGTTGCCGACATAGCACAAAGAATTGCCAAACTTAAGTGGCAATGGGCAGGGCACATTGCTCGCAGAACAGATGGCCGTTGGGGCCGAAAGGTTTTGGAGTGGCGACCGCGTACCGGAAGACGCAGTGGTGGAAGGCCTCCTACAAGGTAGACCGATGACCTGGTGAAGGTAGCAGGAAACCGATGAATGCGGGACGCACAGGAACGCTCGATGTGGCGACGCTTGGGGGAGGCCTATGTCCAACAGTGGACGTGTATCGGCTGAAATGATGATGATGATGAGTATGAAATCATCCACTTCCTGCGCATACGTACTTAAACATTTTTTGTGTCCAGTTTCTTCCACTTAACACGTACTCATGACGATCAAAAAGTGTTCGGTGTCCGTAACTGAAAACTAAAAGTGTCTACATTAGCGCAGCGCTTTAACGATAGTGACTTTAAGTGTCACCGCACATGAGAGCAGTGGTGGCCGAGTGGTAAAGGCTCCGACTTACGAGTTGTAGGTCGCGGATTCAAACCCAGTCAGGCGCATTACTTTGTGTAATTTATTTCATTACCACTGCTCTCAAAACGGTGAAGGAAAGCATCGTGAGGAAACCGGCATGTCCTAGAACCAAAAATTCGAAGACATGTGACATCCACCAATCGGCACTGGGCCCGCGTAGTGGATTACGGCCCATTCCCTCTCCTAGAGAGGAGGCCTGAGTCTCAGCAGTGGTAACATTAAAAAAAAGGCTGGTGATGATGATGATGATGAAAATGGGCCACATACCACAACCACAAATATCACCACAAGAAGCTAGAAGCGATCACAAATGAAGCTGAAACACGCGATAGCCACTTGTGGTCGGTGGCTGCTACTTTCTCAACCCATACGCGAAGTATCATAATGGACTTTGACAAAGAAGGTTTAAATACGTGAGTGGCGTGATGGAGTTTAGTGGTCAGTTCGGACCACAAGAAGCGAGCATCAGCGATTTGTAGCATGTGACGGCCACCAGCGTTAACAGTGAGTACTGATTACATATAAAATATATGAAACTTACAAGAAAAAGGTCGATGCTGGCGTTTTTTGGTTTACTTCGAAGAATCGCCAAACTTAAGTGACAATGGGCATGACACATTGCTCATAGAACAGATGGTGGATAGGGCCGTAAAGTTCTAAAGTGTAGTAGGTATGTTTACATACAGGAAAACTAATTTTTTTCTCTATTTTAATTTTATTTTCCATAAGTGGGCTGTTATTAGTTCTTGCACATCCCAGTCATACACAAAACGTTTTGTTCCTACACATTCATTGTACGTACAGCTATGGCGATGAATTTTCAGCTGGAGTCTATTTTTTGACAGCTACGACCAAGGTGTCTTTAGGTCAAGAGTTAATAGGTTACTTCTATGCAAACGTGACTTATTGTTGATCATAATTTTAGTCTCTTACTTTTAGATGAGATAGTAGACAAACGCATACCTATCTGTTTACCTATACATATAATAAATCAATAAAATAGAAAAATATACGTAATAGATGTAGATAACTTTTATGTATTAAAAGAGTTTGTAACTTGATATATTACTTAGCCTTTGTTTCTTCGCAATCGGTTGTCTATATCGAAAGATATATTGACTATACATTCTTTGATTCTTAGGTGTTACGAAGTTTGCCGGGTCAGTTAGTCAATAATAATTAAGAAAAATATAACTTGAGACGACATGAGTAGCCAAAAATATTACTTAAAATATTAACTTGGTCATAATTCGTCAATGAAGTGAGATCTATCGACTGAGGGCTACTTTTGGTCGTGCCGGTCGACGGTCTGGCTTTCGCAAGAGTGCATTAGTTGCACCATTTACTGCTACGCTATGTGTTGCGATTCACTTCCCGCAGGGTCATATATTTGAATGTCCAATAGATAGTAACGGTGGAGCACACAGTCGAGGTGTGCTTGGGCGGAGCATCGCCGTGCCATCGTGGGGGTGATCGGCGGCGGAGAGCTTTCGCGCCGGGCCTTGGTTGAGACCATCGTCCGGAGCGAGGAGGAATGGCAGGCGGACGCCGATTTCTGCAAAGCAGTAATGCTCGCAAAGGAGAAGGCCGACGGCATCAGGCAACGGCGCTTTCGCCGCCGCCGGGATTCCGATCCCGATTTCCAGTCACCGTAGGCGCGGGCTTGCGGACAGTGATCAATGGGTAGCTCGCTGTCCGACGGTCCGGTAACTGTCCGGACCAAGCCCAAGTCGTCGACGGCGCGCACTGTTCCCGCGCGCCTCAAGGACTTGTCAGCAACAGCAGGGGCCAGCCAGGTCGAAGCCTACAGGGGCCAGGGAAATCCAAAAGGGAACTCGAGCCCTGGTATGAAGGCTTGAAGGAACGGGGTGGGTCTTTTAGTCAGTAAGAGTCTGACACTATCTCCCGCTCCGCCCAAGACCGGGGGTTGTCATTGGATGATTTTCCCCAACAAAAAAAAAACCTATAGATAGTAGTTTCAGGCCTAAGTGTCTTGTGTATGTGAATTTACATGTTTGTGTGTGAGTTTTTCCTAAAAACCGTCAAATGTGGCAACTTGACCACATTTTTTTTTTAATTTATCAAATAACTGTAATACTGATAGATGTTTTTAAAGTCACATATAAATTGTTAATGAACTGATAATTCATAGTAAATGTAGTAATTTGAAATAGGCGTTCTAGATAAAAAAAAATATAACAGAGATCAAATTGACACCACTTACGCACATGGCATCAGTTTTTTCTAAAAAAAAAAAAAATAACGTTAGGCCGTCTCTTGTTATACGATGTACTCTTTCCAGAAAATATTCATCAATTTTCCTTTCAACGAATTTTCTCTTCATTTACTCAACTGTTCAGCCATTTAATTTCAAATCAGTAGTTCCAACAGCTTAGAGACTACATTCCAATTACCCATCTATCCCATTTCCAAATCCCAGTATTTACACAAGAAGAATCCAATCAAAAACTCGGCAAACAATTGGATATTAATCACAAAAGGGTTACGACCACTTCGGTCACCATAACCGAACCAGCGCGATAGTATTAACAGCAATTAACCAAACAGGGCTTTAAATCAAAATTTCAAATTATGCTACTCCCGCCGAGGGTGAAACGGGGTTGTATCCGTGAAATCGCATTCATCAAAACTTGGGAATTAGCTTCGTTCCCTAATTAAACCTGTCGGTTGTTAAGTTCGCCCCGATCTCCCCAGGGATCTCGAATCTTACGTAAATATTAGGTTTGAATAAAAGTTTTATTATTATAGCTTTATTGGTGCTTAATACTCGTGATCCTTTGTGTAAAACGAAAGTTGATTTGAACAAATTCTAATTTCAGCCGGGGAGGTCGAGGGGGAAGGTCGAACGCTTAGTATTCATTGCGTTCACGAATTGTCTTTAAAAACTGTATACATTGATTGAATAGGTTTTCGGAGGGAGGTTCTTTAAATCAACATTAAAAAACCTTTGATTACTTTCGGAGTATTCGAAGCACGTTCCGTAAAATGTGAAGATTGAAAGTTGATTTCGAAATGATATTGATTGATTGCTTGCTTATTTTTCGTACGTGCATCAATATTTCATGCTTGTACAACGTCCTTTAAAGAACACACTCCAGAGTAACCTGCGAAATTCAAATTTAATTTAATATACATTTAATATTTTAATTTACATTTTACAGGTCACTATCGTAAGTACTCGTAAGATAGAAAAAATAATACATTTCGATACAAGTGTTGAAAGTTTATCATTGCTACCAAGGCGTCATTCGACAGTCTTATGGAGCCGAGTACTGCAGTGACTTTCAAGGTGTATCAAACGACAATTAAATTATGGTGGGGGCGAGCACGTGCATTTTTCCACACTGGTACAGAAAACAGTAAATTGCGTATCTAAAAGAGGTCGAGAATATTTTTCAATGCACTTATTCAAAAACCTGCTCATAAAGCTGGTTTTTGAGTAAGTATATTGAAAAATATATTTGCAGTAATAGTACATATGTATTTACTAAATATTGCTTTTTAACTATTACCGTAACACTCTAACTTAGAGACGAGTTAAAAAAAAAAACTGATTGAAACTGCTGGTTTATTTTGTCTCTAAATTAGAGAGATAATCAGGCAGTGTGTTACTCAAGTTTTCTCTCCAAAATGAGCAGTCTTTTTTAAAGCTGGAAATAATTTACTGACTTCTCCCACTCTAGTGCGGACTAAGAAGGCGAGTCAGACTTTTATTGACAGAAACCACACTTATGTTCCTTCGTTACCCTTTGCGCTCCAAAAACACAGGTTTCCATTCTGGAAGTCATCCCATGGCGCAGTAGGCTTCGACCCTGCTGGGTTCCAAGAGTTTCGATGACTTCTCTTTGAGGCGCGCGTGGAACACTACGCGCCTTTGATGCCTCGGGCTCGATCCGAACTGTAACCTGAAGGCGAGCTTCCTATTGCTCATCGTCCGCAGACTCACGCCTATGGTAGCATAGAGTATAGATTAGTGCTTTCGATGACACAGGCTTGATCTGAACGGCTACCAGATGGCTGAATAGCAAGCTATCCATAGTTTGTCGTCCCCAAGCCAATAGCTACGGTAACATAGAGTCTAGGCTCTTGCCTATTTTATATGGAACTAACTGTGCCCGCGACTTCGTTCGCGTGGACTACAGGATTTTGAATTTATTTTTTCTAAAATAAATGTAGCCTATGTTAATCCTTATTAGCTACCTGCCAAAAAAAGTCCCGTCAAAATCGGTCCAGCCATTTCAGAGATTCGCCCGGATAAACAGCCAGACAGACAGATAGACAAAAATTGTAAAAAATGTTATTTTGGTGTATGTACCGTATTATATTAGTTATAATTATGCATGTAGTAAAAAGCAGTTACTTCAATATTACAAACAGACACTTTAATTTTATTTATATGTATAGAAGATGTATAGATAAGCTCCGTTTCCATTCTTCTTCTTCTTCTTCTCGTATAGATCCTGAAAACTACAGGTGGTTATGCAAGATAGGCAGCATAGTAAGAGGCGCATGTCCTCTGGAGAGGCTCCGGTGCAAGTACAAGGGGTGCATGAAAGGAGCCTCCCCGAGCGGTGTTAAAAATATCGTACAGCGATTCTAAATGCCCGTCACGCCCTGGACAGTTAGCACTCTGTAACGCAAAGTCTAGCTGACTAATCCTTTTACCACGATGTCTCAAACTCCGTTGCCATGACGTAAAAATTTACCGTAACTAGCAAAATGTATGGGTACCAGTCAGTCCCTTCGGAAAATATAAGCTTGATTTGTGTTGCAATTCTCAGTAACCAACCCTTTCTGTTTTAGTTATTCTGTCACAAATAACTACTGTGACCGTATCTCTAATTCACAAAGCCAACTGAACTAAAACTTAACCTTCCGCAAACTCACGAGCAATTTATCATCAAAAACAAATCTGTTTGAAACATCACTGAGTCAAACTAAGTTTCCTTCAGTTATGTTTCATTGGTTTAATAATTTAGACGTCCAGCTTTGAGTGTGGACTAATATTTACGAATTGCAACTCCGAGACGAAACTTGATTCTGCAATAATAATCACAAGGTAATTGGGCTGTACGGTCCGCAACACAGAAAAAATTAAAGAGGTCAGAAAGCAAATACTTTCCAATTTGTACTACAACGAGTGTCGCCGCTTGTCTCCCACCCTTTAGCTTCACTACATGCAATAAACCAATACGAACACGTATTACGCAACTAACAGACCACGCACACTTAGATCGCAAGTTTGCTATTGGTAGTTGAACTATGAGCATTGCCCTACTTTGAGGCACGCCTGCCCCGTCCACAAGGCCATTCTATAATCTTTTATCTGTTCTGTGGTTAGCATCACGGTGGGAATTCTAACACCCGCTCCACCTGTACCGGGAGAAATCATTGGATAACTTCCAAGCTTTAAAAAAAAACTGCCAGCAAAGTTGTTTAATAATTCAATTTTTAATAAACTGAAGGTTTTTGCTCTCTTGGCGTGTCCCACAAGAATTTTTTTTTTTTATATTTTATTTGGTTCTTCAATAATAGCAGTGCATTAATTTGAGTATGTACTGCATAATTGCATTATAATTTATTCTGTGGTTTACTAGTATATCTATTCTATGGTCTATTAGTATATCTATTTCTTGTATTCGCCTTTTTCTCACTTTTTCATTGGACCTACCACTACTTTTTCTCTGCATTACCCAAAGGATGACTGGAAGAAAATGCTTAATGCATTATAGTTCGCCTCTGTACTCATAAATAATGCCAGACAACTACACTTGGACCCTATGGCCCAAATGTTTGGGCCTAAATGTTTGAACCCAAAACGGCACAAAATTATAATTACCAATAAGGTTTCAATATTTGCACCAATTGATGGTGCGAAGGTATTGAGGTTGCTGACTTACGAGTATAATTTACTTATGAATAAAAGATTTAAAATCAACATAGCAAATGTCATTTTTGATGACCATATAGAAAAGAAAAGGTAAAAATAATCGACTGTCGTTGCTGACCGTACACTCTGGGTCAAACTTTTTAATAAAATGAATTATGCATTTCAAAGAGATTCTTGTTCAAGTCCCTGTGTTGGGGATTCTTTGGTCTGTTAAGAATTTTGGCAATTAAGAGACAATAAGGAGCGGTGTCAAAAAGTTGGGATGGGACAGCTTACTTTATTTAGTGAAGCAGTAAATAACGGCTTTTGACACGCTTTCGGGACTAAAGGGTAATTTAATTTTGTGAAAATGTTTATAATAGCTTAAAGTCGAATATTGTAACAGTATGAAGTTTATTGACTGTGTTATGAAGATCAATAACATTGTTTTTTTTTATGTGAAATCAGGAATAACTAGGAATACAGCTTGTTTGGTGAATGTTTCGCATATAACACATTTTAGTGTAGAAGACACTAGATGGGTTATTTTTAAATAAAAAAAGTCTGACAATCCTTCTCATTCCCCTCAAAGCAAAAAAAAACTTATTTGTAGAGTTTCCTGCAAAAAAATGGCACTTTTGTACTTTATCCATAGAGTAAGGAGGTATTAATTTGGGGTTATATCAGTAAACAGATATAACCCCAAATTAATACCTCCTTTCCATCCAAATACTAAACAGCAAACACTAATACAGCACACATCACAGTTCATGCACAGCAGCCATTGATACGAACAAACATAACATTTCGCAAGATGTTTGTCTGTTACAACTTGTGCTACACTATCTATTGCTACAGTAACAGTTCTAGGAATATTAATTATACCTGCTTCCCTTATGGGAGAGAGTTTCTCTACATGTATGTGCGCTACTGCAATTGAAATTAACCTATGTAGAACTTGGGGTATGAAATGCTTCATATTCTCTCTTGGATTTGCAAAAAATTGCTCTTCCTTCAAAGTTTAGCAATACTTGCCGAGGTCAAAATGCATTTAGGTGACCAACTTAATTAACAAATGCGCTATTACTGGGTATTGATGTTAGATAGATCGCTTCATATAAAATACTACCCTAAATTCAATAGATTTAAAGAAAAAAATGTAACATAATCAGTTTAATTGGAATGTCACATTCCAATTAAACTGATTATGTTACATTTTTTCTCACTATTGATTGGAAAAAAATATTTATTTATGGTTTCATTTATATTGATTAGGTTTTTTTAAATAATAAATCGGCAAATATTTTACTGAAAAGTAAGTGAGTTGATTGTGAGTGAAGATTCGTTGAGTCAATTTCTGAATTAAAAATAGTAATACTAAATCATAGCTATGAGAATTGACTTGATGAATGCAGCGCTGTTGCGGTTATCGAATTATTAGTTATTAAACCAAAAATATAAAAATATAATAAATATTGTAACAGTAGTTTACAGTGTAGCAAGCAAGATACAATAGTTAAGCAAACATTTTTATTTTATTTATTAGTTATAAGTGCCATTGTTACATTTGGATTTTTTATGCAAGAAATTAAGGCTTTTTTATTTTTATTTTATAAACCAAAAAATCTAATTCATAATGTCTTTGGCATTTGTTATCAGATGATTAAGTTTGCTATAGAAACAACATGGCTGGTACAATATTTTCTTCTTAGTCGTACACTCTTGACAGAGTGGTCGTGGTCATGTCTCGTTCGAATCCCGCACCACCGGCTCTCTCGCGATACGACGCCATGCAGCTCTGTGTTTGGTGGCTTGAGAGCCTTCATTTACGCTGTAGTGTGTCACGGTTTTGATGATGATGATTTAATGTAACAGGGGAAATAGAAGAAGACCTAGTACCTACTTATTATTTTTATTTCGATACCCACCAGATAATGTACAACTAGCAGTGCCCGCGACTTCGTTCGCGTGGACTACAGGATTTTGAATTTATTTTTTCTAAAATAAAAGTAGTCTTTATTATCCTTATTACATCAGCTATCTGCCAAAAAAAGGCCCGTCAAAATCGGTCCAGCCATTTCAGAGAAACAGACAGACACACAGTCAGACAAAAATTGAAAAAAATATTATTTTGATGTGTGTACCGTATATATATTCATATGCATGTAGTAAAAAGCAGTTATTTTAATATTACAAACAGACACTCCAATTTTATTTATATATATAGATGTTGCATCACCGTCACATGGTAGATATCTCACCCATATGCTTGTTTTTGGAACACATTCATTATGTGTACAGCTAAAAAGTGGAATTCCTTGGCAGATTCTGCCTTTTCTGACTACAACCTAGGTGTCTTTTCAATCAAGAGGAAATAGATTACTTCTAGGCTAGTGTGCTCCATTATCACGACCACATTATTGCTTAGCATCAGGTGAGATGTAGTCAAGCGCGAGCCTATCAATAATATTAAAAAAACCCGTCACGTTTGTCAAAAATATCCTATAAAAACTTTGCAGAGGTCAACAATTCAACATGCTCTTTTGACATTACAATCAAACATAATTCATCTAAGCACAGGTAAGTATAGCGATGTCTTTTGCCTTCTGAGAACAGAGAGCATCTCTTAGTATTCCACTCGCGTTCCGACCTATCCTTCAAAGAACAAAGTGATTGCCCAGAATGAAGTGAAAATTGGATAAGGTACCTCTGTTATTGGTTTTGCTACAATAGAACCTTTTCACAATAAGTTTTCAAAGCTCAATTATTAGAAGTCGCTTTCCAGTTCTTGTTTTATTAGAACGATACGGCTCTAGCTATTGTTTACAAAGCTAATATTTGATTCTGGTGATAATGGGTTGGATCGTCAGTTTGGGCAATATTAAAATGTTATTTTGGTATAAACCAAGTACCCGTTGGGATTTTCCATTGGTAAACGTATCCAACGTTCACTAAATACATTCGTCTTCCATTTTATCCGTTAGAGTATTAAATAAAAAATCCTTTCTTAGAACACTATTCAAAAATGTGTGCGCAGTGCTGTGCGAAGGTTAATAGATACCCAACAAAAAGAATGTTAAAAAATACTTGGCAAAACTTTCACATTTATATTCTTATAATTATTTTTTTATCAAGCAGAATTCTTATTCGCAACAATCCAACATTAATGTTTTGATTTCTGATGTTTTTCTACACCTATTTACAATAAATACTTATACCTTTTCTTTTTGTGGCGAGACATCATCAAATAACTTTTCCTGCTCCAGTATGGAGCAAGAAGGCGTGTTAGACTTTTACAAATAAAACACTTTCCTTCATTTGCCCTTTCTGTTCTATGTCCACTGAAACTCCAATCTAGTATCCTAGAAGCAGTTTAAACTTATGATTAGTGGTTGAGTGGCAAAAAAAGTTATTTTCGGATGTCATTAACTCGTGAATAGTCAGAAGTTTTTCATAAATATTTGCGATTTTGTATATTTGAAGCACGGATGTCATAGAAGCAACGTTGTATGGAAACGGTCGAAAGTGGTCCGTGGTGCTTGGTAAAATTCTTATTTAGACATACGGTGGTATATCGTCCTTTTGTTATGCGAACTTGGCTGACATACTACCGTGCGTCTAGATAACAATTTTACCAAGCAGAAGAATAAACTAGGCCTTATCATTTCCAATATACTACTAGACGAAAAGAAATATCAAAAATCAGCGAAAATGTAACCAATTTTATCTACGCAAAAGTATATTAAAGGGAGTCAAAGTCAGTAACCAAAGGTGATTTCAAATGTCACGATTTCTCATTTTCTATGCAGGGACCGTTTTGTAAGCGTTATGCTAATAGCCATATGTGAGGTAAGCTTGAGACAATCAAATGTCGAGAAGATGTGGGTTAGATCCTTCAAATGTAACTATCATTTTGAAAGCTCTTTTTGAAATTGGCAAAGGAGTGGAATTTGTAAGCTGATAGCTAAAGCCATCAGGATATCTAACCTATATGAACAAAACATTTTGCGAACACATTCATTGTAGGTACAGGTAAAACCTAGAATTCTCTATTGGAATTTGTGTTTCCTATTGCTATAATCTAGGGGTCTTTAAGTCAAGAATGAATAGTTAACTTACTTCTAGGCAACGGTGCTTCATTGTTGTCTACATCGTTGCTTTCTATCTGGTGAGATAGTGATCAAGCCAAAACCTACCAATGATAAAAAAAAACTAATATCAAAAAGTCGATCCAGTATCAGCTTAATTGCATTATTTTAATCATGGTTACGACTTATCGCTTGAAAAATTAATTAAGTAGCTCCACTGATATATTTTGCCTGTCATTTCAAATTGAAAACAAAATTAACTGTCGAACGCATCACGACATGGCAATATGAAATCAATACTTTGACATATTTTAACCATTTAAAGCTGTACATGATAATCATATTATAATTGGCGGATAACCAATTTTATGTTGTTGTGGGGTATCGAGAGAGCGGGAAATATTTCCGCCATGTTTATTATTAAATCAACAGTCGTTTACAGACGGCATCGTCATAATTGTGTTCGGACAATAGCCCCACGGGTCCGTTTGATCAGCTTCAAAAAGTTGATATTTCCTGAAATTGTTCAGATGGACGAAAATGCTGTTTTAAAATTGTATTTTGTACTGCGTTTATCTCATTTTATTTTGGAGTGAAGTTGATAGCTCGGAGTAAAATGTTTTTACAGAATATTTAAGAGCCGTCTCGACTCTGAATTCGGAATGGTAGAACAAATGTTTTTTTGTTGTTGAAGAGATGTAGGTACACGGATTTCATATTTATTCAACTCGTCGCTTTTGATGGAGTAAAAATAACTATACTGGACGCATTTTCATATTTTCTGGCAATGTGCTGGTACTTTTCAGTCATAGGTATTTTTTTAATCTATTAGGACACGCTACAGTCATGGCGGTAGAACGTTTTGCTTGACATACGGCCTCACTGGACATGGCAAGTTCGGTAAGTTCCTGATTCAGGATCAGGCGGGAGAAACGCCCGTATATCACTACTATTTTTCAGAACGCCTGGAGGATACGGTAGAGCACACAGTCGAGGTGTACCAGAATTCGTGTTAGTAATTCGAATAACTGTGCCTTCGAGTGTGCCGGGAACAAACCAGAATAGGATAGTATAAACTTTATATTATTTTTTATTGCTTTTTACCAGGTATTATGAAATTCTCTCTTTAACAGACGAGTTGTTCTAACCTATTTTTCTTCACAATATACCAAATTTGCACCCATCCTTTCACCTATACATCGGAAACACCTAGGTACACTAAAAAAGTCTGGCAGACTCACAATTTGATGATTTTTAACATGATTGAAAAACCATTAAATTCTACGCTTTTTTCATTTTTTATTACAGAATCAGGATTATTTATTTTAAAAACAAAATACATTCGTATTCATCTGTACATACGACCCACTTACAGTTAACGGCTAACGGGCTTATCGCGACCATTTTACTTTTATTTTTTGAGCTGTCCACACAGCATTCTTTTTAATTCACATAGCGTCAGAAGAATTCAGCGACAAATGCTATCTAATTAAAAACTCATTAAGTTAACTCTTTTATTTGTGAAGTGGCCATTTTTAGTGGATTCGAGGTTTTGTTAAGGTCTTGTTGATTTCAATAAGACTGTAATGATAATAGCAAAACGTCCTACTGTTAGAAATCTGAGTTCTGAGGGTGTTTTTAATATTGTGCGGTTTTGATCACGCATCTTCATCTCAGCCGACAGACGTCCACTGTTGGACATAGGTCTCCCCCAAGCGTCGCCACAATGCACAATCCTGTGATCCTGTGTTGATCACGCATGGAGTTTCTTGCACGTTCTTCTCTATAGAGATCTATGCTTTGGAACGTGCAATTTAGCTTAACTTTTCTTGGACTGACCGACATTTGACTATTCTAAAGTGCCTGCAAATGGTCTATTTGAAATAAATGCTTTGACTTTGACTTTTGACTTTGGCTTATGTAATATACCTTTATTCTGGGAATAGGTTCCTTTGGTTAAGTTTAGAACCCTGGTTACCTCGGAAAAACATTTAGTTCCGTTTAAGGTTCATTCAATTATTGTGATTATCTTTAAATTGAGATCCAATCAATATTAAAAGCAACCGGATTTCGAATTGAGTTTACAGAAATGTTTTAAACCACAAAGATATGTGAATATTTCCTGAACACGTCGAAAACATTTTAAAATCCGAACAATTCGAACGAATTCCGTGTAATTAAAACCTCATTACATTAAACTCTTCCGTAATTAACAACGTTACCATTTACTCGTGGTGGAGCTTATAATTATATTTTATAACCATTTCAGATCAAAATTAATGCTGCACAAGTTAGTTAGAGAGTTGTCTACTGAAAGATTTTTCTGTTAAGGGGATGCATCTCGACATACATTTTAACTGTTTTTCACACAACCGCGCTTACGCGATTATGACGTTATTAAACATTTTTCATTAGATATTTTGGAAACACAGTAACTTATATATTAGATAGGGATATTATCTAGGCTTCTATGGAAAACAACATAGACATTTGTGTAAAACTAATCCAGTTAAGACCTCTGAAAATCTGCTATTTTGCATGAACTTTGACGCTTCATAGTTTACTCAAAAATAATAAATAAATAAAAAAAGTACGACTATACAAGCCTAGCAATTTTTATTAAGATTCTAAATAATGACAATAATTTTCAAAAACTTTATTACGTATTTCCTGTAACAAGTATTATCAAATATTCTAGTAAATCACGGAATTACCGAATGCTAACAGAGTTTTCAGGCGTTATCTCTCTTTTTTCGCGTTCTCTTTTCGTCAAACATCGCGTTGGATTGCGTTAGATGAAGTAACAAGCTTTTAAACCATGCTCGATGTTAGCGATAGACGAGTGGAAAAGCAGCCTCTTAAAAGCTGCGGCTACCCGAGATACATTTCCATATAGTACGAGATCCCTAGAAGAAATCTTTTCCCTCATCTGTTATTCGATTATGATAAATATTATCTGCTAGATAATGCGCTCATTAAGACATTCCGAATAGGTTGCCTGGCTAAGGGCCAGGCCACACGGTGCGGTGCGGCTCCGGCGCGGCGCCTGAGCGACGAATCGGCGGGCCGTACGAGCGGGGTGGCGTCACTCGTGTGCCCGCTGATTCGTCAATCAGGCGCCGCGTTGGAGCCGCACCGCACCGTGTGGCCTGGCCCTTAATCTGGTGCCAACGATGTCAAACAATAAAATTTGTTGTTACATTTTTGACATCAATTATTGTTATTTGGGAAAATCGAGCATGAATCGAGCTGAAAGAATGTGTCCCAAGGAACTTGTCTTCATTATTATACTTGTCCTTTATTATTTCTTATCACTGAAAGTGATTTGATATCCTTTTAATGAAATTAACAGAGATGGAGAAAATATAGACAGGTGGTTTGTGGAGTTCTCTTTGTCCATCTACACTAATATGAAGAGGTAAAGCTTGTTTCTTTGTTTGTAGGAGATAATTTCTGAAAGTACTGGTCCGATTAGTATATAATTATTACATAGCATGAGAATAAAAGATTTTTTAGGTGTTATTTGATTTTTTTTATTACCTCACCAATGATTTTTTTCATATTTACACATCTACCTAGTGGCTTTACAAAGTTATCCTAAATCCAAGGTTACTGTGTCCTGATCAAAGAGTATAAAGTTCTGTATAAAAGTTAAATTCATTTAACTGGAAGAGGACTCAGTAAATAGAAAGGCGCGTGCCGAAAATTTTCCATTGTTACAACACAGGCGTAGTTACGTCACTGTGGTGAGGTGGCAACCAAGTTTTGAGTTGGTAGGTACTTTTATTTTGGGGAAGAAATGGTCTCATAACTCCATCCATCCTAGGTTAAATTAAAAGGAGGCAGAACTCCCTCTCGCTCGCTCTATTTCATTTCCGCCTTATATAACCAATTAACATTTTAAATTATATATTTTTAAATAAATGCTAGATGTTGGTGTAACGTACGGCGTTGCGCCATCGATACTTGGTAGACATCCCACTCATACGCACAAAGCGTTTTGGGAACACATTTATTGCGTGTGGTCAAACGCGAGCTTATCAATAATAATAAAAAAGATAAGTTACATACAGTTACAAAACAAAAATGATCATGCTCATCACACAAATATTTGACTTGGGTGGAAATCGAACGCACAAAAGGACAAGCATAGCAGTCAGGGCCTAACTAACCACTAGACCTTCTTCTTCCTGCCCTTATCCCATATTACTTGGGGTCGGCGCAACACGTTTATTTCTTCCATTCTGTCCTAAACCCGTCAAACTATCACTAACTCCCTTTTCTTTCACATCACTCCTCACGCAATAGACTAACATTAACAATAGACTATCACTCAATAGACTATTATTAACCACTAGCTCAATAAGCCAATTTATGTCTTTCAGTTACCTTTTGGGATCTAGCGCTACGGTAACTTTTTCAAATGATCCCGCAGCCGCAACAACCGGGCATCGGGACTCTTCAGTTTTTCTGACATCTCTTTTAGGTGTGCGTGGACTACAACGCACTATCGACTCGTGCTTGGTCCCAATAGTACAGCCAAACAGCAAGCTCATCGTCTACAAGGCCGTGTCTATGGGGACTAGGAATCGCACTACGACTCCCAAAGCCCGAGGCGACGTCTCCTGTGTTAGTGATTGGGGCGTGAGGATATTCTCTCCCTTACTATTGCAGCAAAATGGTTAGCTACATTTTTCAAGACATGGTATTCGTATACGAATCCGTTCAGTCGTTTGAACGTGAACAAATAACAAACATACATACGCATAAGTACCTATATGTTTGTAAATATATAAAAAAAAATACCTTCAATATGTTATTTGCGTAGTAAGTATTTTAAACTTCCTTGAACAAAAGTAAATGACATTTTGTTCTAAATTACCTCTTTGTGATTAGTTAAGTTTTGTCATACAATTATTTCATACATTTATTATTTATTTCATGAATGCCTGAAGAATTAAATTAGAAGAGAAGTTTGTTTTTTTGGTTTGTAAGAGATTATCTCTGAAAGCACTGATCCGATTGCTAAAATTTTTTCACAGATAGAAAGCTGCTTTATTCTTGAGTGACATAGGCCATATTTTATGTACACAGGTGAAGCCGTGTGATAAAGCTTGTAATTTATCAATTTTATTACTCGTGTCTAAGTTAATGACTGAGTTTAAGACGGAAAATTTCTTACAGTACTATTGACAGAGACGATGCTGTAAAAAACTGAAATTTTCTAAAATTTTGTGAACTTGTCAAGATTAAGCAGCCTTATTTTTTTTATAACCGTATTATAC
Source organism: Mythimna albipuncta (assembly GCA_929112965.1). Taxonomy (NCBI): domain Eukaryota; kingdom Metazoa; phylum Arthropoda; class Insecta; order Lepidoptera; family Noctuidae; genus Mythimna; species Mythimna albipuncta. Next base: position 21,300,961 of record OV815969.1, read on the forward strand.
TCTACAGCTCTCCAGATTAAGCCCCTTAAAATCCTAATCCCAATTTCCAATTACACCTACCTCACTCTCGATCTAAGTCCCTTTCCGCACGGGCGTTTGTTTGGGCGCAGCTTGACCGCAAGTAATCCTATCGCGGCCACCTGCGCAAAACAAACGACTATCGTAAATCCTCGCAGCGTCCACGGCGGCTGCGACACAGTTATTGTTATTAGGTGACAGATGCTTGATTTGGCGCAAGCCTTAGATTTAGTGAGGACTGGAGAGCGTCTTTTGTATACTGAGACTTGGTTTTGTTAGCGGTTTTGCCCCTAAGAAAGTAATCCTACGGAACCACTCTATGAGTCTGTGCGGTCTTACTGCAAAGCTTTCTCTCTCTCCTTCCGCTTTCCCTGATCTTCTGCAATTTGGGAAGAAGATAGTGGAATTTCTTGGTAGTGTTTTTTTAGGTGGGAAAATCATCCAATGACATCCTCTGTCCTTGGGCAGAGCGATAGGGCGTGTTAGACTTTAAGTTACTAAAAACCCACTCCTGTTCCTTTTCTGTCATTGTTGGAGGGCCACGGGGTTCTCTTTTGCATCACCCGTGGCCCCAGTAGGCTTCGGACCTGCTGTGCCCCTACGGTGGCTGACATCTCCTTGAGGCATGCTTGGAACATTAAACGCGTTTGACGACTTGGGTTCGGTCCAGACAGCGAGCTGCCCATTGTGTCGCCGCCCGCAAGACCACGCCTACGGTGGCTGGAGTGCAAGGGCCAGTGCCTCACGCGTGTGGCCGCCTCCTTTGCTAGCATTACTGCTTTGTAGAAGGAGACGATCGCCTGCCACTTCTCCTCGTTCGAAACCATGCCCTGTTCCAAGGCTCAGTTCCTGCTAGTGTCTGTGTTTCCTAATAGCTACAAGCTGGGCAACTTTGAGTCAAAAGCGAATAGGTTACTTCTAGGCAAGTGTGATCTATCATCACTTTCTACCAGGTGATATCAGCCAAGCATCCGAATCCAGCTCATCCTACCATCTTTTTGAGAGAAGTCGAAAACATATTGATACAAAAAGTTTAACAATGGGTTAATTCTTGATAAGCTTGCTTCTTCGTTGACGAGGCGAGATACTAATATTATTCCACAACTTTCACAAAACGTCATCTAGTCCAATACTATAAGTTCCAGACAACTGATAAACATACTTATATATTTATAAATACGTACATGTCTATAGATAAATTACACCCAGAAACAGAAAAAAATATTGTGCTTATCACAAAAACATTTGTTGTGGGTGGGAATCGAACCCACGTCCTCTGCCATAACAATCAGGACTACTAGCCATAATAACAACACGCCAGAAATAGACGTCCAACCAATGTCCAAGTTAAAGCTTTAGGACACAAACGTTAATGATGAGCAAACAAACGGATTTCCACATTAATAATATTAGTAGGAATGTGCGAGAATTATGGGTATTCTGAATGAAAATCAATGACTGGATGCTCAATGCAAATTAGTTTTTTAATAATTTTCGGTGTGAACAATATATTTTACAAGAAACAAGTGAAGACAAGTGACAAATAGAAGTGTCATATTTTTTCATATAATTTAGGAAGCTTGCAAGAAGGTTTTATCTCCAACATTTCCCCGGGCGTTGAAACCAATGGTTTCAACCAGATTCTGAAGACACAGGCAAAGGGCAGATTCGGTTGAATGCCCGTCGAACGACTCCAGTAGACGTCCGAATGTCAGCTACACGGGCGATACCATCCGTTCCTGGATGAACAGCCACGATCCGTCCAAGTCTCCACTTCAACGGAGGAAGATCGTCTTCCTTGATCACCACCAAGGAGTTCAGCATCAAGCCATCCTTGCAGGAACGCCATTTGGAGCGTTGTTGCAATTCTGCAACATACTCCTTGCTCCATCTGCTCCAGAAATGCTGGCGAAGCTGCTCGATCCTCTGGTAACGAGACAGATAATTGGCAGAGCTATCCTGGTAATCAGGTTGCGGCAAAGAAGTAAGTGGCCGTCCCACAAGAAAATGTCCTGGCGTGAGCGGAGTATAATCTGCAGGATCTGAAGACAACGGCGTCAATGGACGAGAGTTCAAGATGGCTTCAATCTTGGTTAGTGTGGTGTACAGCTCCTCAAAAGTCAAGTTACAATTTCCCAACACTCTCTGAAGGTGATACTTTGCTGACTTGACACCCGCCTCCCAGAGTCCACCGAAATGTGGGGTGTAGGCGGGAATAAAATGGAACCTTATTCCGTCGTTTGCTGCACTTTCACCCAAGGACAAACTATTTAATTTTAAAAAATTTGGAAAGGTCGTTGTATGCACCGACAAATGAGGTACCGTTATCGGAAAAAATATCAGCAGGTTTACCTCTCCGAGAAATAAACCGATACAAAGCCAGTAAATAACTATTGCTAGTTAAATCACCAACGAGCTCCAAATGAATGGCCTTGGTTGTGAAACAAATAAAAATAGCGACATACACCTTTACTAACCTACATCCACGGCCCTGGCGACTAGCACACATAATAGGGCCAGCGTAATCAACGCCTGTGCTTTCAAAGGGATAACCTGGACGAAGGCGTTCTCGTGGTAAGTTACCCATTAAGGGAGCTACAACCTTACCCTTCATACGGTGACACAAAACACACTTATGATAACAGGCTTTCGCCAACTTGCGACCTCCTATTGGCCAATAAGTTTCCCTAATGGAAGCTAATAATAATTGTGGGCCAGCATGCATCAGCCTTTTATGCTCAAAATTAAATAATAGTTTAGTGAAATCATGAGTGGACTGTAATAAAATAGGGTGTTTCTTACTATAAGCAAAATTAGAGTTATCGAGACGTCCTCCTACTCGCATTACATTATTATCGTCTAAATAAACATTAAACTTTAGAAGGGCGCTCTTTTTAGGTAAACTCTTTTTGTTCAAAAATAATTGGTATTCAGAAAATGACTGAATCTGACTCTTAATAATGACAAGAGTTAGTGCATCTTGTACCTCATCATGTGACAAGTATTTGGTTTTAGGGTAATGCTTTCTACATGACTTAATAAATCGTAATACGTAGGCAACAGATCGTACGAGCCGTGTGTAATTGGAATAACGCCTAAAATCAATTAAAACTTCAGGTTTCGATTCGTTTACAACATGTAATATGATTTTAGGTCGAGTCTCCGGTAACGATTGTAGTCCTGGGCTCGTAATTTGAGAAGGCCATTCAGACGAATCTAGTTTTAAAAAATCTGGTCCTTTCCACCACAGATCTGACTCCTGCAGATCACTAATATCCATGCCACGAGATATTAGGTCTGCTGGATTTTGATCTGTTGGGACGTGCCTCCAAGTACAGTTACCCGACTTATCCAAAACCTCAGCAACGCGGTTGCGCACAAAGGGCTGAAGTCTGGTAGGCATCATCTGTAACCATCCCAAGACAATGGTTGAATCAGTCCAACAATAAACCCGACTGATCTTCACTCGAAGTGAGCTCATCACCTTCTCGTGAAGACGAGAACCGACTACCGCACCACATAACTCCAGTCGCGGAATTGTCGTAGGCTTGATGGGAGCAACTCGACTCTTTGCCATTAACAAGCGAGCCATGTACTCACCCTTAGCATTAACACTGCGAATGTAGACGCAAGCACCGTACGCGGACTCAGACGCGTCTGTGAAAATATGGAGTTCTAACTCCGTAAATGAATTGCAGACTACAAGTCGCGGAATGCGAACATGATTTAAAAGAGGTAAAGATTTAATAATAATCTCCCATTGTTTACAAATCTCATTAGGTAATGGTTGATCCCATGATAATTTATCTAACCACATTTTCTGTAGCAAGATTTTCATAGTAATAACAATAGGACCTAACAGACCTAAGGGATCAAAGATTCGCGCAATAACGGATAACAAGTCACGCTTTGTGTACCTAGTCGAAGATTTAGTCAGACCTATAGGAAACCCTATCTCATCAGTGCCGATATGCCAACAGAGACCAAGCAACTTTTCTGGCTCATTTTGTCCAATGTTCAAATCGTATGACGCAGGGACAGCATTCGACAATAATTGAGAATCATTTGACTTCCACTTTCTCAATGGCATACATGCCGACGCAAGCGCTTTGGTGACTTCAGTGCGAATGAACTTTACTTCATCTAAGTCATCCCCTCCGGTCAGCAAGTCGTCGACATAGAAGTCATGTTGGATGATTTCCGATATCTTAGGGTTCCTACAGTCGAGTCCTACTTGTTTAAGGCATCGTGTCGCAAGGAATGGCGCACTGGCCGTACCGTACGTGACGGTGTTTAATTGATAAACATTAATAGGATCACTAACATTATCACGCCAAACAATCTGTTGTAAATATCTGTCCGACGGGTGGACGACTATTTGTCTATACATCTTCTCCACATCCGCAGATAAAACATACTTGTGGACTCTAAAGCGAAGAAGTATAGACAATAGACCGTCCTGTACGGTTGGCCCAACCATCTGTAGGTCATTAGAGGACACTCCCGTCGAAGTAGAAGCACTAGCGTTGAAAACAACACGAAGTTTGGTCGTGGTACTCGACTCGCGTAAAACTCCCATATGTGGAATAAAATAACCCAAACATAAATTAGGTTTATTAATTTTTGTCATATGACCAAGTAACTCGTATTCTGACAAAAAGTCATGATACATTCTACTAAAGTTCGTCTTAACCTTTAATTTACGCTCTAAAGAATGTAAACAATGTGTGGCTTTATTAAAAGAATTTCCTAAAATTGAAGGATCTTTCTTAAGGGGGATGCGAACACAAAAACGACCATCAGACAATCGTGTCGTATTTGTAACGAAATTGTCTTCACACAATTTCTCTTCAGGCATATAAGAATTGGAAGACTTCGCATTCACCTCCTCTAATTGCCAAAACTTTGTCAATTCTGACTTGAGGTTTTCCCAGTCACCATCGCTGTCGGCAACCATTTTAGACATATTGCACTTTACGTCATTCGTCAGCAGTGAGATAGTATTCTGAGTAATTGGACCGGAAACTATCCATCCTAGACGGGTTTCACATAATATTGGTTTCCCGGTACCTAACTTTAGTCTTTGAGATCCTAACAAATCCCAAAAAAGATCAGCGCCGATTAAAATATCAACATCGGCAGGGTTATAAAAAGTAGGATCAGCTAAAGTAATATTCGAGGGTAAGTCGAAATCAGAAATATTTATCTGACGACACGGAACACTACTCGTAATGAACGGAAGAACAAAACAATTTAGTTCGAATACAAAGCTATCATCTAATGGCGTACCCTTAACCCGACATATTTTACCTACGTGCGAAGTGACGTTATTGATTCCAAGGATTGATCTATCTACCTGGCTAGTTTTTAAGTTAAGTTTATTGCACAACCTATCTGTTATGAGTGAAGACGTGCTACCACTATCGAGCACCGCGCGAGCGAGATGCACACACCCATTGTGGTCTCTTAATTTGATCAAAGCGGTTGATAACAACACATCTCGTTGCGTATGACCACACGGAGATGCAATGTTTGCGGATAAAGCTACGTTATTCGTTTCAGTCGTAGCAGACAAGTTATTCATCGAATTACCACTAGGTGTATTCGATACAGTGCCATTAGAATGTACGTGAACTAATGTGTTGTGCCTACGTTTGCATAGTTTGCAGCCTGGTTTTTTACATTTGTTAGCATAGTGTCCGGAACGAAAACAGTTAAAACATACCTTATAACTAGGTAATGATTTGAGACGGTCATCGTTACTCAATGCGAGAAACTGTGGACAATTATTTAATGTGTGATCGTTGTTATTACATTTAGGACAAGGTTTAGAAGCTGAGTCAGTGCTAGAATTGATAGGAGATTGTGCTACCATTGACTTGATCTTAGGACCTGATTTACCTGGTGATTGCGAATAATGATTGCGGGGGAGTTCCAGGGTCTCGATGAGGTCGGCTCGATTGCGTAAGAATTGCATAAATGCGTTAAACCTGATTAAGCCATCCGTGTCTATCCTACCTTTGCACTCCTCCCACTCACGATAGGTTTTTTGATCAAGTTTTCGTGTGACAATGTAGATTAAAAGTGTATCCCAGTGTTTCACAGGCTCCCTTAATGACTCTAAAGCTCGCAAGTCTTTATTTAACTGATCGATCAAATTCTTAATGGCAACAGAAGATTCTTTTGTAATTGATTCAATAGTAAATAATGAACTTATATGATTCTGAACCAGTAATCTTTTGTTGTCAAACCGATCACATAACAATGACCATGCCACAGAGTAATTACTTGAAGAAAACTCAATGGATTTGATAACTATAGCAGCTGTTCCCTCAAGTGATGCTCGCAAGTAGTGAAACTTATTGATTGCGTCTATGTCATCATTACAATGAATTAGGCTAGTAAAGGTGTCGCGGAATTCAAGCCAATTACAATATAATCCGCTAAACTTTGGTAACTGAATCGTTGGCAATTTAATCGGCTGCTTTATGCTAACACGAGTACTTTTACAACTTTCCATCGATTTATTATCTTTATTGTAGTCAGTCAGAATATTCTGGGCTCTAGATAAGGTTTTATAATAAATAGACTCAAACTCGGAACGCTGAGAATATTGTAAGTTGATGTCGTCAACAATGCATTCTAGACGTAACTGTACCTCATCATACTGCTCATACAACGCCTCTATCTTGCCCATGCGCAACTGCAACTCGGACACATCACAGCTAGATAGCTCCTTGTCCTTGAATGAGTCCAGAAAATTGAGGAAACTAGTCAAGCGACCTTTGAAGCTGCCTCGTTTCTTAATTAAATCCTTTTCCTCAGACATTCTGGGAGACGAGTGTTGTCAACCTGGCATTGATACAGGAATATAAAAATTAAAAACAACAATATAATTTCAATAATTATACGCCTAGCTGTAGTCTATGCCCTTTCTGACTGCTAACTATAATTTATAACAATGACTTGTACTAATATCTAACACTCAAATATTTTTATTATGTCAAGATACTTGTTAAAAATTAATACCACTGTTAAGTAGTTATGTAATTAGTTACAGCTTAATATAATGTAAGTTTAATAATGTAGCAAAATAGCTAACTATACTGTTAAAAGTATGAGTTTAAACTTAACATTGCTGTTGAATAAAATACTAATCACAATGCAACAAAGTACCTAATGATTTTACTCAAACACAATATAATTGGTAATTTAATAAAATAGTACTGACCTTAGTATGACTACTTATATATACTACCTGAGTGTTGGGTGACGATATTAGCGTAATTATAACTGTACACCACTAACTAACTTGCTTGAAATCAATCCAGTTCTCCAGCAGTGAACTCATGAACCTCCATTCAGCGTGGAAGTCAGTCTCTATTCTTTTTCTTGAAAATAATCGCTGATCTTCTTAATTATATTTCATCCGGCTCGTTATGGACCATGTGCGAGAATTATGGGTATTCTGAATGAAAATCAATGACTGGATGCTCAATGCAAATTAGTTTTTAATCATTTTCGGTGTGAACAATATATTTTACAAGAAACAAGTGAAGACAAGTGACAAATAGAAGTGTCATATTTTTTCATATAATTTAGGAAGCTTGCAAGAAGGTTTTATCTCCAACAAGGAAGTTGTGTCCTATGAAAGCCAAAATATTAATGGCAGTACCACAAGAGTGTCTGGTGAAAAGTGAAATATTTTTTTTGGCAAAAATTTTGTTTAGACTTTTTCGTTTTAGTGATATTTTATCCTGTTTTATATTTCTGTGTACAGCTTTAGTTGACCTTTACTGAAATGGGGTTTGGCACGTTTTAGCAATATTTTAGTGTTAACTGTGACCTTGCGTCCACTACAACATTATAGGGGTTTGTTTTGGGTGAAACAAATAAAGACTGAGGTTTGTTACTATTGACAAAGCTTCAGAATTTGCGAGAACGTAAAGAGAGCTATAATATTTCTGTATTAGTTTTTCATTATAATTTATATTTTTGGGTTCTGTACAATTACAGTAACCAACAAAAACCTGCTACTATACCTGTCTGCCGTTTATCTGCCTGTCAGCGTTCTTTATCTCATGAAAAATATATATGAATGAATGATATATTTATTTGCAAGAACATACAGCCACGTAGAGGTTGTTGGATGGCACATTCATTATGCGTACAGCTAAAGAGTGGAATTTCCTGCTGGTGTCTGTGTTTCCTGATAGCTACAACCTAGGGGTCTTTAAGTCAAGAGTGAAGAGATTGCTCCTAGGCAAGCGTGTACCATTGTCGACCACATCATCGCTTACCATCAGGTGGGATAGTGGTCAAACGCGTTCCTATCTAAAAAAAAAATCTTCAAATATCTAAAAAAAAATCTTCAAATTTTTGGTTCTAGGACATGCTGGTTCCCTCACGATGGTTTCCTTCCCTGATTCAAGAGCAGTGGTGATGAAATAAATTACACAAAGTATTGCACCTGGTTGGGTTTGAACCCGTGACTCGTCAGTCAGAGTCGTCACCACTGGGTCTCTACTGCTATCCTAAACTAATAGACACACCTCTTTGAAAAAAAAAAAAACTTTAGTTGAAAAGTTTTAATTTCGTGGCCAAATATGGCAGTAATATAATTTAGTAACATAATATTTGGCAATGCGGCCATCCTTTTGGGGACACTTCCAGTCGACAGCGATGCGGAGGAATTTTATGACGTCATATTTAGCTAGCCATTTAGTGTTTATATTATTTATAATTATTTAAGTTATTGTTTAATTTGTTTATTATTTCATTATATCTCCCATTTGGTAAAATAAAGATTGTCAACATGCATATTATAGTAGAGAAAAGTATTTAGTAAAATATCAAAACTAATTATTTGTTTTAAGCAAAATAAACATGACAGTAGACGTAGCCGGTGCAAGAACTGGGCGCAGAGTTTCTTTAAGTCTTACGCGTTCAAGCTGGACCGTAGTCGTCTGAATATTTGGGCGGCTGTCACACCGGAGCGTAACAACTGTGTAAAATTTTCACAAAGGATTTTTTTATTATATTATAATTATAAACCTGTAGTGCTTGACTGCAAGCTCACTTTATGGTAAGCACTGATTCAATCGTTGATGATGAATCGCACTGGGTTATTAAGAGTCATTCTAGCTTAGAAGATACCTAAATTATGTATGAGAATGAGACGGAAAGAAAACAGCAAGCAAATTTTAATAATGACAATATATCTTTTTATAAGATAAATTTCATATAACTTTGTTAGTCTGACCAAATAAACTAGATAAATATTTTTTATTTGACAAACTGATAATTTGATGTCAAGTGAGCTAAGAGCTCTAATACGGGCCTAGGTTTAGGTTAGACACCTATTTAGGTACTTATCCAATAATTACTTTTATTTTTTACTAAACTATCTATGAACTGAAACCCTAACCAGGATTTTTTATTTTTTTTAATTATATTAACTTTTTTTTATGGTACAGAAGTAAAAGTTTACGATGTAGTTTTCTGATGTATATTTTATAATAAAACAGACGATCATTACTTTTTCCTACATTTTATTATTGATATATTGGCTTTTGAACGCCTCACTTGATAGAATGCAACGATGTGGTAAAAAAAAAACATTGGTATTGTTTCTAGTTCAATGCCTACAGATCCAAATACATTCTGAACCTAGAAAAGTAATATCATATTTTCTCTTCGAATGTTAAATATTCCTATCTCTCCTCGCTACGGTGTAACACGCTCCTAAATAAACTGCTCTAAAGAAGGGTACCTACTGCACTAAAGAAGCGTGCAAACTTCTTTTATTTGAATTCCAAAACTGTTTATATTCTAAGTAGTTCCTGAACGAAACTTTTGACTTTCCTTTATGATATATTGCGGTAATTACTCAGTTGTTCGTAAAGAATGGTAATGTTGTAAACTTTTAGTTTAGTGAAACTTTCCAAAAGAATGTTCATGCACTATAAGTCTGTGAGTTGATTCTGGTCAGGAATTCTGTTTAGAGTTGGGGATTCCTGACGGAGTTTGTGTTTTCTGACAGCTTAAGTAACTATTACCTCCAATTAAGCGTGCGCGACCGTTGATGACATCATCGCTTACCATCATTGATGTATAAACCATCAGGCAAAATAGTGGAAAAGCGCAAGCAAATTAAAAATAATACAAAAAAAAATTGATTTAAAACATTCTCATTCATCATCTTTCATCATCCAAATCATTCTCATTTCTACCATCGAACAAACCGACGCACGGCAAGGGTGGATCTTACGTTGTTGAAACATCTACGGTCCGGACTAAGCGTTTCGACTCGTCATTTATACTGCCTATATCAAAGGACTGGAACAATTTGCCTGCTGCGGTGTTCCCGTCTGATTATAATTTAGGTGTCTTCAAGGTTAGAGTGAATAGGCTCTTAATAAACTAGTGCGCCTCACCATCAACGATTGCATCACTGTTTACCATTAGACGAGATCGCAGTCAAGTACTAGTTTATAACAGATATATATTATAATAATAATGAACTATGGTAATTTTGTAAAATTGAATGCCAAGATAGTCTTACTATCGCCGCACACAGGCCACATGCCACAGCCACAAACCTCGCGAGCGAAGCTAGAAGCGGTCACAAGCCACCTGTGGCTGCTACTTTTTTAACCCATACGAGCAGTATCCTAATGAACTCTGACGAAGAAGGTTTAAATACGCGAATGGCTTGCGACGGCGTTTTGTATCGGTACTTAGTGGCCCGTTCGAGCCACTAGAAGCCAGCAGCGGCCATTTGTGGTACATGGCGGCCACCAGTATCAACCGTGTGCATAAAATGTATGAAAACTACAGGAAATATGGCAGCATTTTGTGGCTGTGGCCGGTAGACCTTACGTGTAATGCTCTGATTTGATCATGCAAGGAATATTCCAACATACCCCTTTCCATTGCCATTCGGATGCATTTAAGCCCTAATCACAATAATATACTTTGGTTACTTCTAGGCAAGCGTGCTCCATCGTCGGCCACATCATCACTTATCATCAGGTGAGATAGTGGTCAAACGCGAGGCTTTCAATAATAAAATAAAAAAAATCATTTGATTTTATGCTTTCTCATGATAGGTAGCCGTTGGTTCTCAATCGTGGAAATTACAGACACAATAGAAAGACAATAGGTGCAGGAACGCGGGCGTTCGCTTGGGGTTTAATGAATAAGCCGTGTAATCCTTGCACAACAATAAATTTATTCCACTCAAATCAACAGAGATGTTGTTAAACACAGCTAATATTCCAAACAACTAAACTTATCGACAAAGTAGGTAGGTTGACAATGAATTATGCTGAAACAGATAACCCACCGCTCAAAATGTTCGCGCATACAATTAACTTGCAAATATTGTAATCAGAACAGAGTTCATTCGCTAAACTAATACGGATAAAGTCACAGTTTAGCCGCGGCGTAACTAATCTCCAATCGGCAGTATAGCCATTAGCTTTATAGTTATTATGGGTTAGAGTGGAACAGCTTTTGCAAAACTATTCTGGACTAATTTTGGCTTTAGTCGCACTAATATGAAAGTGAAAGTCTCTAAAAAACTGTTATTTTGCATGAACTTTGGACCTTTATAATGTACAGTCATAGATTAAAAATATAAAAACCGGGCAAATGTGGGTTGGACTCGCGCACTTAGGGTCCTTTTTTTATGGTGGGAAAAATCATGCATTGACATCCCCCGCCCTTGGGTAGAGCGGGAGATAGTGTCAGACTCTTACTGACTAAAAGACCCACCCCGTTCCTTCTAGCCTTCATACCGGGGCTCGAGCGCCCTTTCGGATAACCCTGGCCCCAGTAGGCTTCAACCCGGCTGGGTCCCTGCTGTTGCTGACAACTCCTTGAGGCGCGCGGAAACAGTGCGCGCCGTCGACGACTTGGCCTTGGTCCGGACAGTTACCAGACGGCCGGACAGTGAGCTCCCATTGTTCACTGTCCGCAAGCCCGCGCCTACGTTGGCCGGAAACCGGGATCAGAATCCCGGCGAGCAGGCTTCGACCCTGCTGGGCCCCTATGGTTTTGCTGACATCTTCTTAAGACGCGCGTGGAACAGTACGTGCCGTCGACGACTCCGCATTGATCTGGACTAATACGAGACGGACGGACGGTGAGCTACCCATTACTCACTGTCCGCGAGCCCAAGATTTCTTTCGAATGATGATGATAGTGAATTTTTTTATTAGGAAAGAAATAACTACTTACTGCTAAAAGCGTCAACTGCCGATTACAATGTTCTTCAAAGTAACACTCGATAATTTAATCGCTATAATTATAATGTTAACAAAACAAAGCCTAAACAAAAACAAGGTTAGATTATGCAGAAACATCGAACCGCCCGCAGCCTCCACCGGCCGCCATGTACCTAATGAACTTCGACATTATCAAAACAAAGTTAATTCTAACAATAACATTAACAATGCTGCATATAGCTTTCTACATAATTTACATTGAAAAACAGGGTGCTTTTGTATATGTAACCATACTTCAAATTATCTTTACTCAATATAAACCATAACAATCGGAGGACTGGAACAATTTGCCTGCTGCCGTCTTCCAATCCAATTTTGTCTTAGATGTCTTCAAGAATATAATATAAATATAATATAATATAATATTCCACAACTATCACACAACGCCGTTTAGTCCCAAGCTAAGCAGAGCTTGTGTTATGGGTACTAGTCAACTGATAAACATACTTACATATTTCTAAATACATACATATTATAGATAAATTACACCCAGACATAGAACAAATGATTATGCTCATCACTCAAACATTTGTCCTGGGTGTGAATCGAACCAACGACCTCCGGCATAGCAGTCAGGGTCACTAACCACTAGACCAACAGGCCAGTCAAAGAATAGGGAAAAAATAATGAAGAATTTAAATAGATGTTCCAACAGTTTGACTGCGAGATATTTCCAAGCCATAGCGTCAACTTCATTTTTTTTTAATTTATTAAATCCTGAAAATAGAAGAGGTATTTTATTTATTTCTCGATATCAAGGATAGATTTGCAAATATCTCGCGGTGAAACTGTTGGCGCTTCAATTTTAGATGCTTCATTATATTTTTTTTCCCTGTAATTCAGTGTGGTGTATTTTTATACATTTTGAAAACTGTAAGAGATATTTCTCAAGGACTTTGCCCTTAATAAACTAGTGCGCTTCACCATGAAGCATTACATTACTGCTTACCATCAGGTGGGATTGCAATCAAGCATTAGTTTATTTCAATTAAAAAACAACAAAGAGTTGGTGGCCTAATGGTAACGGCCCCGATTTATGACTTGAAGGTAGCAGGTTCGAACTTAGTCTGAAGCATTACTTTGTGTCAGTTATTTCATCACCACTGCTTTCAAAACGGTGAAGGAAAACATCGTGATAAAACCAGCATCTCCTAGAACTAAAAAATCGAATAGGTACATGTCATATCCACCGATCCATACTGGGCTCCATGGCCCTTTCTCTCACATACAGTGGAGACTAAATAAAAAATCCTATGAAATAACTAAAATAAAGTAAAGTATACACATCTTTTGGCTGAAATGACGACGTTTTACATACCTATAACATACTTAACGATCTCTATTTAAGTATCAAAATACAAATAAAACCGGCCAAGAGCGTGTCGGGCCACGCTCAGTGTAGGGTTCCGTAGTTTCCCGTCCGTCACAATAAGTGTACCCACTTATGAGTTTAAAAAATGCAAAATACAAACTTAGTCCAGAAATTATTATGTAGAGCCCTTTTGTCTTTTTTGTACAAAAACTGTTCTTTCCATCAAGTTCAAAATAATTTTCCTAGAAAGTCCTTATAAAGTTCTACTTTTCAGATTTTTTTCATATTTTCTAAACTTATGGTTCAAAAGTTAGAGGGGGGACACACATTGTTTTTTACTTTTGGAGCGATTATTTCCGAAATTATTGACATTATCAAAAAATGATTTTAGTAAACCCCTATTCATTTTAAAATACGATATATATTTTAAAAACGATGTATCACACGTTAGGGTTAAAATTAAAAAAAAAAACACTTCCCACTTTACACATAGGGGGGCTACCCTAATAAAACATTTTTTTCCAATTTTTATTTTACCACTTTGTCGGCGTGATTGATATACATATTGGTACCAAATTTCAGCTTTCTAGTGCTAACGGTCACGGAGATTAAGCGAGGACGGACAGACAGACGGACAGACAGACAGACATGGCGAAACTATAAGGGTTCCTAGTTGACTACGGAACCCTAAAAATGGCGTCTAAAAACCCCTCCGCATCGCTATCGACTGGTAGTGTACTGAAAGGACTGGCGGCATTGCCACGCTGTATGGCAATAGCTGTTATTCTCTGTGCAAACTATTTATTCAACATTCATTTTAGTATATGCGAATGCCGAAACATATGTCTAGTATTTTTATATAAAGAATCACGTACTAAACTATCATGACTGCTATGTCAACAAAAATACATAGTCACCGAGCCATCCAGGTAACTGAGGGGTGATTTTGCATCTGCACCCAGCTTTTTGATGGCGTTTAATACCCACTATGACCTGCCGTGACCCGTGTTTTACTTAGTGTTGATGGTATCAACTTCTGACAAGTCACACAAATTGAGCTATAGGCGCGTCATGGTGTTGCCACTTTATAAAATTGTATTTGTCACCTTATCTATTTAATCATAATAATAAACCAGCGCTGTGTACTCAACGCATTATGCGTGAGGCCGCAGCTTTATGCTGAGCGTTCGGCCGTTTTGCGCGGAGGAGACGCATATCTTCCCTATCTTGATGTATGTTCTGTTTACCTATTTTTAAGTTTGCTTCTTTAACGCGTAAATAAACTGTTTTTCTTTCTTTCTTCTTTTCTTTTCTCTTTCAGGATGATGTTGAAGCTCCCTCGTTTCTGTAGTGCCTCAGGGATGTTCGCCCAATCGCGTATAGATGGTTTTCATGCGATCATCAGAAAAAAGGTGGCATCGCTTGTGGGGAGGATTCGGGGGAGTGACAATAGCATCCTGAAAGTCGTTGCTGAGGATCCGAGAGCTCCTGTGCTGAGGCATCTCATGAGGAATCATTGTCCGCCTGAAGTGCCTCGTAAGTACATGACTCACTAAAAATTTGTGTATGTTGTAATTATAATTACTAATCCTAGTGTTTAAGTTTTAGCATGTAAGTTACTAACAAATATGGTTCCATTGTTGTCCGTAAAATAAACAATTTATTATTATTATTATTATTATTTTCTGACCTTTTTTCTGAAAAAATATAACATGGTGTAAAAACCATTGGAATCCATTCAGTTTCTGAACAAACTATGTTCAGATATTTCTGAATAAACTAAAAATAATTTTGTATAACAGATATGTAATGAATTCCCTCTCGTCTATATCAATACAACCCTCGTTGAACTAGTCACCCTGTAGGGTAAACAAAGTTTAACGTGGTATTAATTTGCACAACTTTGCGCACCGCACAAATGCTACGCCGGGTGTTTTATCCCAACTTTAGTATTGCATCGGTTGTGTAAACGGGCGTCGGTATTACATAAATATTTATGTCGTTTTACATTTATATCATTACATTTATTTACCACGGACAGACACAAATACACCAGACACGTCAAACTTATCATCATTTCAGCCGTTACACTTCCATTGTTGGACATAGGCCTCCCCCAAGCGTCGCCACATCGAACGTTCCTGTGCGTCCCGCCCATCGGTAACGCCCCTCTTTTCAGTCTGGAGTTAAAAATACCACTTCAAACACTCGAACTACTATCAAAATCTCTCACATGGGTAAACGTATGCATAATATATCAACCTCGAGCCATACATATACATATAAATGTATAGCATATATCCTAAGTACTACCGTCTGGCGTTGACTAAGCTACAGAGCTTGACCTTTCCGAGATGCACTTTATTTCCTGCGCTCACTCATCCTTTAATGTCAGAAATGTACCTTCCTTTATATACGTACATTTATGGGAAGGAGAAATTCATGGATAGAGAGAAACATTCCAGATATGATTTTATTTTTGAAGTGATTGTAACGCAACTAAAGGGTAAACACGGGTCCCTATTGCTAGTCTCTCTAATAAGTTAACCGACTTGGGTAATTATTAAGGTAAAATGAAATCTGATGTAGTCAACGCTGGTTCAATAATCAAGGTTGATTAAGAGATACTGATCATTGTTTACAGAAGAACCATTTAAAAAGGTAAAATGGGGTGAATAGAGACAAAACTTTAAAGGGTATTTTCTCGATATTTGAATATTTTTTGCAGCAACTAACTATATAGATTTATTAATAAATTGTTATTCTAAAAAATCGATGCTTTGTTAGAGGCCGATATTATGGTATCAAAGTCAAAAACTAAACCAAAGTTTTGTCTCTATTCACCCATAAGTCCCTATTCACCCCATTTTACTCTCATTTGCTTTCTAATTACAGATGACGATAATGAGGAGAAGTTGTAAGAAGAAGAAGAAGAAGAAATTACCCCGTTTTACGGTATCGAATATATGTTTTTTTTTTTTAATGTACTCGTAACTACAATGTTTTAATTAACAAAAAGAAATAATAAACAAATTAAACAATAACTTAAATAATTAAAAATAATATATACACTAAATGCCTAGCTAAATATGACGTCATAAAATTAAATATTATACAAAATTCCCAAGTCGGTTGACGTTTTAAACAGACTTTATCTCTTCGTTGCCTGTTTGTCTGGCTGGTACAGCATGAGGTATCATTTAACAATTTTTCACAGTTTTTTTTAAATTAATATAAACTAGTGCTTCACTGTGATCCCACCTGATGGTAAGTAGTGATGCAATGATGATGTATTTCTTTTGCAGTAACAAAAATAAATACAAATAAAATAAAAACAGAACAAAATCAACACTATCCACCATATTAGAATACTAATTTTTGCCAGTGGTTTCGTCCGCAAAACTCATTAATATGAAAATAATGTTTAGCAGAACTCAGAGATAGTGCAGTAAGTTACATATTAGAAAAAGAATTTTCTGAATCTATTCAGCTGGATTTAGAGATCACCCCTGCATACAAACTTGCGTACCTCTTTATAATATTATAGTATAAATATTTGTATTAACTCCAGTTAAATTGTAATATTATGTCTTTTAACAAGATCTGCTCCAGACATGAAATTAAATTGTTCACATGACTTTTGTTTTCTATTTGAACTGAAAAAGGAACTTTGACCCCAGAGTTTGTTGTTCCATCTCTTCTAAGAAATGTTTTCTCATATATTACTTTATAGAGGCTTTAAACTAGAGATGGCCTATTGGAAGCGGTAATTGTAGCCCGTGGGTCCAAACCTAACCATGCGAATTGCTTTGTGTAACTTATTTCATCGTCACTGCTCTCAAAACGGTGAATGAAAATATCGTGAGGAAACTGGCATGCCCAAAAACGAAAAAATCGAAGACATGTGACATCGATAAACACCTACTGAGACCGCGTGGTGGATTAGGGCCCATTCCCTCTTCTAGATAGGAAGTCCGAGTCCCAGCAGTGGGAACATCAAAATAATGATTTCGCAGGAGGGCTCTTGGCTAAATAACACAATAATAACTGCACTGGTTGATCTACAAGGTTAAGCAACGCTAGCCAAGGTCGTTCCATTGATAAGATTCATCCATGCCTCGGAAATAACAGTAAGCCGTTAGTTCCAGTTGTAATGTAGATTTTTGAAACTCTTATTGTCAAAAAGTAGGAAATCTGACATCAGTTGGATTATCATGTTACCTACCCAATTAATGGGTTCTGGGGATCAGATAGGCAATAGCTTTTTATAAAATACACAGAAATGTATCCGATTAGAGTGAAAGGCAGAACTAAAATAGAAAAAGGTGATGTAGTTTTTTTTTTAAGTTCCTTTGGCATTACTGCTTAGCAGAAGGAGTCGACTGCTTGCCACTCCGCTTCGTTCCGGACCATGGCATGTACCATGGCCTGGAGCGAGAGATCGTTGCCACCCCTACGAGGACACAGCAGGTTATAACAGGTTTTTAGTAGAAATGAAAACAGATTTAAACGAAAAGTAGTCATCGTCGGCCTTATAATGTTCCCACTGTTGGGACTCAGGCCTCCTCTTTAGGAGAGGGACTGGACCGTAATCCACCACGTGGGCCCAGTGCGGGTTGATGGATATCACATGTCTTCGGATTTTTTGGTTCTAGGACATGGTGGTTACCTCACGATGTTTTCCTTCACCGTTTTGAGAGAAGATTTTACACAAAGTAATGCGTCTGGCAGGGTTTGAACCCGCAACCTACAACTCGTAAGTCGGAGACATTACCACTCGGCCACAACTGCTCTCCATATCTATTTAACCTTTCGAATGTCTTAAGTTACACAGTTCGACATAAGCAATTGTCTTTCTATTGTGTCTCTAGTTACGGCATTCAATGAGTTAACAGAGAGTAAAAAGATAAATTTTCAGATTAAACCGTTGCATTTCATTTGGCAGCAAGACATGATAAAAAGCATCAAAGTAAAATAAATGCAGTAGGAATGCTGGCGTTCAGTGAAATGTGCAGATTCTCGGCTCCGAGATCGTATGCGGAATGAAAAGATAGCTCCAATAAGTTTGAAAAGGAAAGTCTGTGTAGAAATGAAAAAAGGCATGCTTCGATACTTCGAACATTAAGAAACGAACGGTGTTGTAATAGGTCGATTAATGTACCTTTTTAGGGTTGCTCATGCCTCATGGGCTTGCGGACAGTGAGCAATGGGTAGCTCGCTGTCTGGCCGTCCGGTAACTGTCCGGACCAATCCCAAGTCGTCGACGGCGCGCACTGTTCCCGCGCGCCTCAAGGAGTTGTCAGCAACAGCAGGGACCTAGCTGGGTCGAAGCCTACTGGGGCCAGGGTTAGTTTCGAAAGACAACTCGAGCCCCGGTATGAAGGCTAGAAGGAACGGGGTGGGTCTTTTAGTCAGTAAGAGTCAAACTCAGAAGGAGAATCTTTACCGTCGGCAAGAAAGCCTGAAGAATCGCCAAACTTAAGTGGCAGTGGGCAAGGCATATTTCTCGCTGAACAGATCGATGAAAGGTCGATCGGGCCGAAAGGTTCCGAAATGGCGAACATGTACTTGATTGCAGTGTAAGTAGACCTTCCACATGGTAGACTGACCTGGTGAGGGTTACGACCGTTCAAATGTATCTCGCATCCATCGGATTATCCTATGAATGCGAGATTGATTGGACTATTTCTATGCATTGGACCGATAGTTGTTGTGATAATTAGGGGAAACATAAAGTCAACAGCGTTTCTGCTGAAGTGATGATGTTGAAAATATAAAACCATGTCATTCAGTTGTGAAAGAATTTTTACAATCAGTCCAGTAGTTTTTGAGTTATTTCATTACGCACAAACAGTGCTATACAAATGGTTCATCTTTATAATATTTGAACTTTAATTCCAATACATAAAAGAGTTGCCTTGCAAAGAATGATGAACGCAAAAGAAGTAAAGGCATACAATTTAAGATGTCGATAAACCCGGAAGGAACTCACGAGCACTGGCTAGGTGGAATCACTAAAGCTTTGTATTATTTTTTACTCCAGAAATTCTGTCGAATACTCCACCTCAATAGAACAGACGTTTGAATTTTTTGTCGAATGTTTTTTTTATAAACACTGTAGATTATATGCTGTTTTTTACAAGCTGCCAGCAATATCCCGAACATACATAAGAAAATTCTTCAATATTCGATTATAATTCCATATTTGAAAAAAACAAAATAGCGGGCGAATGTATTGATTGCATTTCACAATTACATTCTTATTTGATTGCAGTTATTGTTTCATTGATTCTCCGTATACTCATTGTTCACTCACTGGAACGGATACGCTCACTTTCGTGATTCATCAGCCAATCAGAAGCCGAGGCCTGCATCGCGGTATTAAAGTTTTCGCAGCAATTCGTATATAAGATCGGAGTTTGTTCATACACTCGGGGAGTCCGTTGTTACTGAGAAGACCGGCAGTGGCGAGGGCCGGACTCAATTCTCGCTAGTCCACGCAAATTGATTAATTCATGTTTGGTAGAGCGGCCCTGTTTCTAGAGTTGTAAGATTTGAAAAAATGCGAATGACTGAACGCTAACAGTAACCTCTCTTCTTCATCAAGTAGCAAGATTGACTTCCTTTTGTTTTTTTTTTTTAAATTTTACTTTTTATCCAGAGGTCATTTATTTACTCTTTGGTTTAACTCTGCTGATTTTCAAAATAAAATATAGTAAAGGGTGTTATGTGTAATTTGGTGATACTTTGTTAGACACGATACCAAATATTTCTTATGCATACTAGTCACGCATTAGCGTGACTAGTATGAGGATGAGGATAATCCTCCTCGTAACAACTCACTAGCGTACCCTCATGAATGTGCTTGGTTGGTACTGTGAGATCTGTTTAAAAATAAAACATTAATTTTCTTATATCACCAATAAATCTAGCCTTACCATAATATCTTATGTCATTCCATGATAAAAAAGCAATGATAATAAAAATAAATAAATAAATGATGAATGATAAAAAAGGAGAATGGTGAAGGAGCATTACCTTTCACTTTGATTTTGTCTTCTCCTGGCTTGATTACATATTTAATATTTATTAGTATATTTTTTGTAATGTATGTATGTATTTGTGTTGTTATTTCATATTTGTATTTTTCTGATGTACACTGACAGCCCTATATCTTTCTCCTCTCTTTCAGTCCATCCAAAGGTTGTCTGTAAGAGATCGCCCTGTCCGATAAGGCCGCCCATTGTACACTTATTTTGAATAATGTTTGTCCTGTATCTTTTTTTTTTGATCATGCGGTGTACAATAAAGAATATAATAAATAAAAAGCTTTTGATTCGTAAAAGAATTTTCAAAATCGGTTTAGTAGTTTTTAAGTTTATTCATTACAAAACAATATACATTTTTATTCTCTTTACAATATTAGTATAGATTTCATTCAAATGTTCATCGTAGGTTGACATAACACACGATTGACCCTGCCAATATATCGCTTAAAAAAAAAACTCAACAAGCCCTCCAGTTATGTTAATCAGATTTACAATAATGTTATGTACCCAAATCAATAAGATAAGAAAAAAGAAACTACATCTATTGACGTACAAATTAACTTCAACTTAAACTCTTAATTAATGGCATTTGTGGAAGAGACACCACAATTTTGCAACTGTTAATAAACCATCAAACGTTGGAGAGTATTTAGAGTGAATTAACAGTAAAAAATATCTTTTCATTTTAATGAAAGTAGAAAATAAAAGAATTTCTTCGCAGATACAGACTGACAAGTGACAAGTTCTATGACCACAGATTATGACCAGTACATGACAGCAACTTCGCACAAATTAAAAAAGCGAATATTACTACAATGGCACTTGATTGATACTTGAGAGCAGTGGCGGCCGAGTGGTAACGACCCCGACTTACGAGTTGTAGGTCGCGGGTTCGAACCCAGCCAGGCGCATTACTTTGTGTAATTTATTTCGTCACCACTGCTCTCAACACGGTGAAGGAAAACATCGTGAGGAAACCGGTATGTCCTAGAATCAAAAATTCGAAGACATGCGACATTCACCAACACGTACTGGGCTCGTGTTACGGCCCATTCCCTCTCCTACAGAGGAGGCTTGAATCCCAACAGTGGGAACATTAAAAAGGCTGGTGATGATGATAATTACTTAAAAGATAAGTTCTCATCTCCGCATGTTTTTTTTTTGTGCCGTACCTGACAGAGTCCACGATTGTTTCTTTTAACTAATGTATATGTTTATTTAGCTGGCTATTTTATTCCAGGCTGCAAGCCAATGACCTTCAACTACGTATGACCTGGCCACCTATCTTACATGGTGTGGCTACCTATCAGACTTCTACAACGCAGTAATAGGCTACGATAAATTTAGGCAAGATTTCCGGGCTTCTGGCTATTTATAACGATTGTCAAACGACGAAGCTGCCGTCGTTTGCTTACCGTGCTTTTCAAGACTCAGAAAGAAAGAAAGAAAAAGATTGAAAGAAAGAAAGAAAGAAAAAGAATAAAATAGAGAAAGAAACAAAGAAAGAAATACGTTTATTTCTCATTATTTATTTTATTTATCAGAGTCTGACACTATCTCCCGCTCCACCCAAGGGCGCGGGATGTCAATGCATGATTTTTCCAACCATAAAAAAAGAGGGATTTATGCCAAGATGGTCACCCATCCCTAGATTGACCTCGACATGTGTTGCTAACTTTGGAGATATAGTAGCTGTTTTATTTTAGCCACGAACTTATCTTTTTACGCATCATTCAACATTAAATTAAAAGAAATGAATCGAAACAAAATTTCTATCAATAAACTCTCTTTGTCTTTCAAAATGAAGATGATTGAAACAGCCAAATCGGGCATAAAGCAATCAGTCCTGTTAGCCCAATTAACTTTTTATTGCAAAGCGTTCGGTAAGTACTTAGATGTTTTATTGAAAATATTCTCCTTTAAACAGTTCGGAACGGTCGGTTTCTAATGAGTGCGGCGTGAATCCGTTCTTCCGTGACAATGGAGAGAGTGGCATTTTGAGTCAGAAGTAACTGTTAATTCATTACTTTATTATAAAATCACAGTCAGCAGTACTGTTATTCATTACATAATTAATATTATAAAAGCAAGAAATTATTTGTGTGCATGTTTTTTTAACACGCTTACATTATTAGCTTCACCTGTATGTTTGTAATCAACGCCTTTGAGCTCGATTTTGACCTACTTTGGGCGACCAGATTTTCTTTAAACTTTGCACACCCATCAAAGACCGGTGGCGGTGACAATACAATAATCCGTTTTTTTTAGTGATAAATAAAAATATAGTTTAAAAAAACTAAAAAAACACGCTTTCATAGCATATCAAACTAAAAAGTGTTAAATAAATGAACGAAAAATATTAATATCATTGTGATATGCTATGAAAGCGTATTTTTTTAGTTTTTTTAGACTATATTTTTTATCTGATATAAACTAGTGCTTGACTGCGATCCCGCCTGATATTAAGCAATGATGCAATAGTTGATGGTGAAGCACACTAGTTTATTAAGACTCTATAGCCTTGAAGACACCTAAATTATAATTGGATCGGAAGACCGCAGCAGGCAAATTGTTCCAGTCCTTCGATGTATGCGGTATAAACGACGAAGCGAATTGCTTAGTCTATACCGTAGAGGTTTCAACATTTTGAGGGTAGATACTCGGCGTACGTCGGGTTGTCTGATGGTAGAAATGAGTGCTGATCTTTATTACTTCTTCACTGTTCACCGGATTTACATGTTTGGCACACGGGGTCTACTCGTAATATACAACGACTAGCTCTTGCCCGCGACTTCGCCCGCCACTTAGCCCGCATACATAAGATATATCCTATGTCACTCAGGATTATAGGACTAGTTTATTCAGAGATTACCTCCTACAAACTAAAAAGCATAAAACAAAAAAAACAACATTTAATACTTTAATATATTACTGTAGATGTAGATAATATAAGCACTGATACCTAGATATTTACTAAAGTATAAATAAATCGACCAACTTGTTCAAACAAAAGGTATTCTCCTTATCTTGCCTACACTTGAATAAAATCAATTTACTAACCAATAAATACAATCAAAACAATTATTCCATCTAAGATTCAAACCACAAAGGTTTGAAGGTCGACGTCAAATTCTCAATTTCGTTTATCAGTATTCCTATTTCTATCTATTGAAGAAGTACTAATAAACGAAATTGAATTTTCCAACGCCTTTTGAAGGCTAAATAGTATTCTAATAAAATAAAAAAGCGCTCTCACGAAAAACATTTAGGTATTGTTCAAACACGATTTTATTTCAAAGGTGACTTTGACGTACGAGGCTATATAGTAACAAAGAAGTTCTTAGGAAAAATACTTACAAACATCAAGGATCTACTACTACATAACAGTGAAGGAACTTTGGCATTCATAAGAATACCAATAAAAATAATCACTAAAGGAACCTTGTTAATTGTACCCCGCTGAGTACGCGGGGATTTTCCATAGTGTATGAGACACACTAGCTGAAGTTACGTCGTGTTTTCTCACTAGTGAAAAAATCGTTGGATAATATAAATTCTATTTGTCAAAAATATGTATTGTGTAGGTTATAAATCAGTTGGAACGATTAAAAAGAAAACAAAAAAAGTTTCAACATGTTTTGCCTAGAAAGGCGTACAAATACAACAGGTTAAATCCAAAATACAATAATAATAAAATAAAAAGTACAAAATCATAAAAAAATACGTTAAATTAATAAAAATATCTCTCTCTCTCTCTCTCTCTCTCTCTCTCTCTCTCTCTCTAATTACATCAATTACCTGTGGCGGAAAATTACCTGTGGTGTGGTGTGTGGTGGCTTTGCCTGTGGGTACGTTTAACGCAAAAATCGTACACTGCATTTCGCGTGCAATATAATAATGCTTTCAGGGTGTTAATGGAGCTGCCACGCTTCCGTAGCGCATCAGGGATGTTTGCGGAAATGCGTATTGATTGCTTCTATGCGTTAGTGCGTAAAAATGTGCATCGCTGGTGCGTAGAGTACGAGCCAGTCCCAGAGGCATCCTGGGCATGATTGCGGACAGGCTGGACTGCTGCATAGTGAATCCTTGCTCCAGTATCTCAGCTGGGATGCTGAAGCAATGATTCATTGTTTGTTTGTGGTATTATAATTTGTAAATGTATTTATGTCACTAACATAGTTGTAAGGTTGTTTTATTATTACTAATACTAAATGAGACTTATTGTTACTTGAAAATAAAGATTATTGTTATTATTATTATTTTTTAAATAACTCGTAAACTTAGATCGTTCAGCTAGAAATCAGGCTTCTTTGAATATGATGTCGCAGTGTACTCACACAAATACTTAGATATCCTTCTCATTCAATTCATCATTATCAATTCAGCCGAAAAATGTTCAACTACAGTACATAGCCTTCCTCTCAGTATCGGCACAACGACCGATTCTATGTATCTTGATGTCATCGAATTCCCTCGATTCTCATTAGGTAATTATTAACCTTTTTTTATGGTGGGAAAAAATCATGCATTGACATCCCCCTCTCTTGGGAGGAGCGGGAGATAGTGTCAGACTTTTACTTATTAAAAGACCCACCCCGTTCCTTCTAGCCTTCATACCGGGGCTTGAGCGCCTTTTCGGATAACCCTGGCCCCAGTAGGCTTCTACCCGGCTGGGTCCCTGCTGTTTCTGACTACTCCTTGAGGCGCGCGGGAGCAGTGCGCGCCGTCGATGACTTGTGCTTGGTCCGGATAGTTACCGGACGGCCGGCCAGAGAGCTATCCATTGCTCACTGTCCGCAAGCTCGCGGTAATTGTTAACCTTGTATGAAGTGTATCAACGCTGCGTTTTCTTGTACGCCATCGCCATTTTAGAACCATTTGACCTTATCGGCCATCAGAATCTGGTCTGCAAGTAATGTGCCCTACCCATTACCACTTAAGCTTGAAGATTACGTGAGCTATGTCGGTAACGTTAAATTTCCTGCGAATATCATCCTAATGCCGGCCGTTACCTCTAGTTTTTGGGCCAGTACAGTACAACTTTAACTTCCTTAGAAATCTGATTGCCATCACCAGAACCAGTTTTAGTGATCCCCTTCCCAACCAATTATATAAACTTTTACACAATCTTGTAATCGTTTACTTTGGTCATATTTTACCCTTTTTTGAGGGTTGAAGATTGTTAAATAACATCTGCTCTGGTTGAAATGAATAGTGTGACTGTGTTTCCTGATAGCTATAACCTAGGGGTCTTTAAGTCAAGAGTGAATAGATTGCTTCTAGGCAAGCGTGCTCCATCACCGGCCACATCATCGCTTAACATCAGGTGAGATTGTGGTCAAACGCGAGCCTATCCATTATAAAAAAAAGTAATTTTTACTTTTTACAATCTACCAGTGCTCGTACCTAGTGGACCTATTCATACTCAAAATTTATATTATGACACAGTGAAATATGAAAAATGACACGACAAAATATATTTGGTATCTTAGCTATAACTTCCAAATTCCGTTTTGTCTTAAATTTTACTAGTTTTAGGTTTATGCTATAAAAAATCATAGCTAAAACGCGTTTCCCGTTGAATTGGCAGATGTGTGCCGCTGAGCTTAGAATAAGAACGCACAATTTTCGACACGGTCCGGACCGGCAACCAAATACGTCGGAGCGTACATTTCTGCGACGAAATTACGCCACGTATTTCCAGCAGGTGTGTCCTCACACTTAGGTTTGTACCTACTACACATAACACGGTAAACGCATCGTAAAATTCTACTTTTACGAGTACGGCAAAAAGATTTACCTTACCACCGCAGGTTTATTAGAGCCCCAGGGTAATACCAGGTTTAGTGGCCTTGGAAAACAGCAAACCAGTCTTTACTCTCATGAAGGAATGTTATATGAGGTCACCCTTTGAGTTGGAATGCGTTTGCGAGAATCGAAGCGCATTTTCTTTCGGGAATTCGGTTTGCAATGAATATCTTGGTATCGGATTTTGCAGACTTTTTGGTATGAAAGAACTTGATAGGTGAACGTATGATGCAGCTGTGTGGTTTTATATTTTGATCTCTTATAGGAATTCAAAAAGATTTTCACATTTTATATGGCTTTGTAAATGGTGAAATATCGGCTTCAAATTGTAAGAAACTTTAAGGACTTGAGATTCTTATTAATAAACATCAGGATTGTTTAGGCAATTGCACCTGAAGGTGTAATATAATTTTAACATTAGATTCCTATTAATATCGTAAAAATCTATTTGGTGCGTCAGTTATATATCCAAAAAATATTGCACTAGTTTTTATTTAAGTCACAATAAGTAATAACAGTGTTGTACAACAAATTTTACTCCACGTCATACTTTGGTACACTTTTACCTAAAAGTGACATCACGTGCCGGCTTCAGAAATATACTTAATGCGTTATCTATGTAAATTTTTGTTAAAGGGAAATAATAGGCATTCAATATTTTTTGACATTTATTTAACAAAAAATATTGAACGTCTGACCACCACAGACCATACAAAATAATAATTTTTTATTCAGAAAACATTGTCGTCATTAAAATTGAAACTTAATGGCTTTTTGCAGTAAACGCGGACTATGCCTGCATGCAGTGAGCTCGGTTGATAATAGACCGCAGATTCACGCATCGATGAGCGGTAGATGGTAGAATCACTACATATCTACTGCAACGAATTGTTGATTGGCTTGGCTTGGTTTTGGTGTCCATATCGGAATAATAGGAGCAGTGGTAGCCGAGTGATAACGGCCCTGACTTACGAGTTGCAGGTCGCGGGTTCAAGCTCAGCAAGGCGCATTACTTTGTGTAATTTATGTCATGCTCTCAAAATGGTGAAGCAAAACTCATGTCCTAGAACCAAAAATTCGAAAACATGTTACATTCACCAACCCGCACTGGGCCCGCGTGGTGGATTACGGCCATTCCCTCTCGTAGAGAGGATGCCTGAGTTCCAGCAGTGGGAACATTAAAAGGCTAAATGCTTGTATATTTATCAAACTGGAACAATACAGCTTATAGTCTTGGTAGGAAGCATGGTAAGTAAGGTACCAATCGAGGCAGAATGTTCCCGGAAAATCTATTTTCAAAGAAACCCGTTTCTGTAACAAATGTTGGCTGCCAACATTGTCTTTTTGATACAACAGCTACAAATATAGAGTAGTAAACCAGCAAAGCACGGCAACCAATGCAGACGCAATCATTAACAATATTTTTGTCACACGTGTATTTTAAAATTGAAGGATAAATACCTCTTTTGATATTTTTGATAAATCTAATTTGCTACTTAATTATGTAGTTAAAATTGTCTAATTTTAAGCCATCGTAGTTGTAGGCTAGCAGATGACGAGCAGTGAGTAGCTCGCCGTCCAGTCATTGGGTAACCGTCCGGACCGAGTCGTCGCAGGCGCGCAGTGTTCCACCCTTGCCTCTAAGAAAAAAACATAGGAGTGGGTATTAGTCTGTAAAAGTCTGATACACCCTCACGCTCTGCCCAACAGTAGAAGATGCCATTAGATGATTTTTTTCACTAAAAAAATGGAAGGTTTTGACAATACCGCCTCCAACGATGGCCGCTTAAGCTGTATCTTTGCTCTGTGGCTACAAAATAAGACAATGAAGATTAAAACAGTCCAATTAAATGTAATACAATTCAGTAGGTACAATTAAAAATTTATCGACGCACCGCCTGTTGTAGCTCTTAGATTTTTTATTATTATCTATTTAATCATCGAATGTCGTAACTGTTTTATGTAGAACGTTTTGAGTTTATTGTCTTCCTTTTTAGTATTATATCTCTTTCACCTGAAAAGGGGTTGGCGGAAATGTTTTTGGAATTTTTGAATTTTATTTTAGTATTTGACACGCTAACGGCAACGACATCGTGAAAGTAAAAAAATGACCCAAGGAAATATATTCCCAGAATAAAAAGTCTGCTATGTGCTATTCTATTAACTCTTTGAATGCCGTAATTAGAGACACAATAGAAAGACAATTGCTTATGTCGAACTGTGTAACATAAGACATTCAAAAGGTTAATTGTCCAAATCTGTCTAGCCGTTCGAGCGTGAAAAATTAACAAACATACACAAACACATTCACAAACTTTCAACATAAAAAAGTCACGAGCTGGTTATAAAATCTCCTGAAAATAAATGCAGGTAGAAAATCCAAATTGTGGTACAAATCATATTTAAGAACACGATATGTAAAATCTTTGTCTGTGTCACCTTACCTTTCGAGTGCATTGGCAAAAGTAACATATTAAGTTTCACCTTATGTTTGTCTGTAATCAAATCACACAAATTAATTTGATTCACTTCTCGGTTACCGATTGAGCTGAAATTTTGCATGCATGTGTAAATCAGATGACAATACAAAATTATTATGACACGGAGTTGATCTGATGATGAAACCGGAAGATGGCCATAGGAACTCGGATAACTCTATCGTGTTTGAACTCTTTGGAATGACCTTGATGAGTATTCATTATATAGGTATATACTGCACTGCAAAAGATTGCTATGTTC
This sequence comes from Mythimna albipuncta, assembly GCA_929112965.1. Classification (NCBI taxonomy): domain Eukaryota; kingdom Metazoa; phylum Arthropoda; class Insecta; order Lepidoptera; family Noctuidae; genus Mythimna; species Mythimna albipuncta. Next base: position 21,330,177 of record OV815969.1, read on the forward strand.
ATTGAAAACTTCTTTCTTACTTGCCAAAAGCTGCGAACTTAAAATATGTACCTATACTCTATATATATAATAAACATAACATACACTAAATTATACACTTACAAAAAAATAAACAAAAATATCAAAACAATAAAATTTTTGTTGTACCACAAAAACCATGAAAAAAAACCATTAAAAAAATCCTTACACACGTAGAGTGATTTTTTTTTTAATACCTACTAGCTAGCTCTTTTCATGCCAGTTCTGGCTTCTCGCAATTATTCCTCTTTGACTTTTATTCTTCATAGGGTAGGTACTTAGTCACAACAGACAAGAGCCATATTGCAAAAGCGATGAACACATTTAAAAGGCTCCAATCGATACCGTCGTACTCAGCAGCTCAAAGGAAATAATATTAAACACTTCACCAAACCTACAACTATATTCCATCAGCGGCAGCCATTTTATACAATTTACAAATTTTCGAACCGCACCGGGTCGCCGGATACCGCTACATGGAACTGAATTTATAAGAAAAAATGCTAAAACCACCCCGTGCCGCCTCAAAAGGTCGGCCCGACCAATATGTTCTATCGAAAGTCGCTTAGTGGAACAACGTGTGCCGCAAATGTACAATCACTGGAGCCACTTGGAAGGACGTAGAAAAATTTGATCGAAAAATCGTGGAAAATGTTTGGTTGACTGGACTAAGTGACTAGTTTGCATTGTGCAGCTAGGAGTCAGCTACTCACGGGCCTTACAGAGGTACTTAGAAAATAAAAAAAAAAGGACGTGTGGCACTCGGGGACTGCCGCGGTAAAGCTATTGCATAGCATTTTTATTAACCTATGCAATTATAATAATTTATTTATTTTATTTATGCAGTATTTTTTTTCCTGTTTTTTTTTTCTTTGATATTAATTGAAGTTACACTTTCACACATTGAATTGAATTTTGATTGATTGTTCACTCATTTGTTGTCTTATCGGTCACAACGCTCAAAAAACAAATGAGGCGGGGTGTTAGGTTATTTTCGTTACGGAATTTCTGGATTCGGTCTCCACACTCAAGGCCCGCGATAGAAGCTATGCAATAGCTTAATAAAAATAAAAACCGGCTTTATAAAAAGTAATTTGAAATAAAAACTAAAAAAAGAAAAATTCTAAATTGTAGAAAGCAATTTACAGATTCACACATATCATAAAAAATAATTTCTACGCTGCCAAAAAAGCGTGTAGAACATACGATGTACAGAAGTACTTTTCTTTCGGCACCTAAGGTTTGAACACGTAGGCACAAAATAGATAGGTACTAGAAGTCAATCTCATGTATGTACTCCATTTTTTATACATACGCTCGCTCAGCAATCGCGCTATGGTCGGCGCCGCTCTGTCCGAATAAAAACCTAATATAAATTGTAAAATCACTACCAACTTGACCATAAAGTCATGTACTAAACAGTTGTAACTATTTTTTTTTGCTTCATTATTTCACAAAAAGTTCTCAAGCGGATGCATGCGCACTTGCAATGTGCTGAATTGAGCCGATATCGTGTCCGTGAGCGGTGTCCATGTGTGCGTTGCTCAAGTGCGCTTTGTATGTAGATTGATTTCTGTACCTATATATTTTGTGTCCTATGCTATTCTACTTTTGTCAGCAATAGGTATTGTATAGGATTTTAACTTGGTGCTCAATGTGGAACAAACAATTTTATTAAATACTCCTTATTCAGCACATACGGTGCAGTAGTTTCTAGTGACGGGATATTTAATAAATTCTTTCATATAGTTTTGTATTTATTTAATTTAGCAAATAAAAAATAATCGTGCATGCTAGGGAGTAGTAGGAATTAGTGTAATAATTATTTACTTTCACTAAATTTTATCTGCAGATAAAAGTTTCAAATTTTTATAATATAGTAATGTATCAAATACAATGTAAATTGTTCCTGAGAAACCAATAAAATAAATGTTAACGAAATAGGTTAAGTACTAAAATAATAAAATTATGAAACCATGACATTTTTATAAAGAAAACGTGACGTGAAATTCAGGTGGGTAAAGTACTTTTAATAATTACTTTCACATACATTTTTGTTCGAAAAAGAAAATTCGTTACGAAAAAAAAATACCTACATGAGAGTATTTTCAGGAGACTAATATAAAATTGCCTGAGTTAATTAAGTTTTCATATCAATGAAAAGGAGAACAGCTACCGTTTTTCTAAATAGTTTCAGAACGGTTTTTATTATCAAATGTAGCATTAAACCCGTATTCATTAAAGTGCAGTTTATGTTAATGAAACATTAAAGTATGATTACTATATTCTGGCTCGTTAAGTCGTATAAAGATAGTTTGTTTTATGTTTTTTTTAATGACGTAATCAAGTGCTTGACTGCGATCCCACCTGATAATGTGGCCCAATGTTATATTTTCTTTTTCTTTATGTCATTAGGCCGGATGGCTGTTGAAATGTCTAATGCCATGCTTTTTCTGGTGATTTGATTCTCGCGATATTGTATTTATTGTTGTGAAAACCTCATATATTGTGTCATTTTAGCCACTATATTCTAATAGTACAAACAGTTAATGTTTATTATCTAATACGGAATGTATTTTCTAAGTATTTATAATCGATATATAAAGCATAGCATATTATGTTACTTGACCAAGATTTATATTAGTGGTAACATTAAGAGTTTAGTTTAGCCAAAAATCCATGTAGTCAAGAAAAAAAATAGGCCATGATTATTTACTATCGTAAAAATCTAGTTAATTCAGTTTCCTAATTATGGCGATATTTTTTGCGCTATTTAGACCGACTATTAGCGTGATTTATTAATTCTTAGAAAATAGTATTGCAATAGTATATGTAGACACTTAATAATTTCATCAACAATTTTCTCGCCGTCGTTCTCTTAACTACAATTGTCATATTACGTGGATATCTTAGTACAAATATAATTAACCAGCTCATAATGTTACAGCCAAATGGATTAGCAAACGTGTTTACTAACAGTGATTGATTTGTAATTAATTAGGTATTAGCCTGTAATTAGTATTTACCGATTAGATCAAGACAAAGTTTTTTTTTTTAATAGTAGCTCTTAAACAAAGAAAAATACAAGCAGCGAAACTTCAATATTGTCAGTTAACTTTTCTAATTTGATGATTTTTTATTATTGAGTGATAATATTAAGAGAATATCAGCCGAAAGACGTGAACTGCTAGACATAGGCCTCCCCCAAGCGTCGCCACAACGACTGGTCCTGTGCGTCACGCATCCAACAGATTCCCGCGACCCTGACCTCTGTCTTTCGGCTGATATGATGATTAAGAGAATGGCATGCTATGGTGGAAAGGTTTGCTGGGAGAAAACTCATTGATGAGTTAAGCTCGCCTTTGTATATAAACTGTATATATCAGCGTGTACTATGTATACACCGCTAAATTTTAATCGTTTTAATCCCGTAGATCCGGTACATGAAACACTAATGATTTGTAAAGATAAAATTAAAAATTAAGTACCTTTTTATCAAAACTCGTTTTAATTTACGCATGTACAAAATTAATTTCTATAAGAAAACGTCAGCTGAGCGAGTTCAATGACCTATAGATAGTAGTCGGCGTTGCGTACAAACTATCTACAGGTCATTGAACTCGCTCAGCGGACGTTTAGTAGACACACCTACACCTTTATGGGTTGATTTCTTTGAACTCACACTAGAATTCCATGTGTCGGGAGATCCAGGTTCCTTTATTGTTAATGTTATTTTTATTATCATTGTGTCTTAATTTAATCTTTAGAAAGGAAAACAAAAATAAACACAACATATTACCACGTAGGTAAGTAAGCATAATGGTATATTTAAGACAGTTATATTTGGTGTTTAAACATTTGGTTTTTATGTTACAACTGTGTGTCATCATATCATGATTTCAGCCGAAAGGCCTCCTCCAAATGTCGCCAATAACGACCGGTTCTGTGCGTCTCGCATCCAACGGATTCCTGCGACCATCACTAAGCCATTGGTCTACCTTGTGGGAGGCCTTCTAACGCTGCGTCTTTCGGTATGTGCTCGCCATTCCAGAACCTTTCGTCACCATCGACCATCTGTTCTGCCAGCAATGTGCCCTGCCCACTGCCACTTAAGTTTCGCGATTCTTTGGGCTATGTCTGTAACCTCAAAACTGAACACCTGTAAAATTAAAACAGCCACAATAAAAACATAGTTTTAAAATTAAAATAATTTAAGCTAAATCAGTTAAAGTGCACATCATTAAATTTAATTAAATCTGTAATATGTATTACAATAGTCACAAAAATACCAAAACAAAAGAATTATCATTTTATAAAATTCATAATTATAATTTTAACATTAATAATTTTGTGCAAATTCAACGTAACCCTACGCTTGGACCACGTTAGGTCAGGTATAATGTAACTGTTCTATAGTTTTAAAATTATTTACTGATTCAAATTAATGAACGTCTGGAACTTCTCGCTCGTTCATTTTTGAGTGACTGACCTACCTTGACTATCAAAAAGTTCCTGTAAATGGTTTAATTGAAATAAATGCTTTTAGTTTAACAACAATTATAAATTTCTTAGTAGCCGACTGGATTTTGGATTCGTGATGAATCAATGGTTTTCTATATGGGATTCGGTATCAAATTTAAAGTCAAAGTCAAAATATTTCAGGCCTACATGGGCACTTATAAAACGTCAGAAGCTAGTGCAGTGTAGTGAAGCTAGTGCGGTACAGGAGGTGTATTATAGTCTCATCAATTTTATTGTACACCAATATAATATAATATAATATAATATAATATAATATAATATAATATAATATAATCTATTATAATATAATATAATATAATATAATATAATATAATATAATATAATATAATATAATATAATATAATATAATATAATATAATATAATATAATATAATATAATATAATATAATATAATATAATATAATATAATATAATATAATATAACGTATTTATAAAAGGATACCTTATAATAAAAAAATAAAAAAAAACATACGATCGGCCGCCTTATCACACTCGGCGATTCATTTAGTTTTTTGATTTGAGAATATACATTATTAAAATTGCATTGTGTGGTTATAATATTATTTTTATTAGCCTTTATTTTCACCTGCTACTATTTTTCTCTGCATCACCCAAATATTGAGTGGTAAGAAATGCCTAAGGCATTCAATCCGTCTCTGTTCATTTGTGTATATAGCACAATCAGCTTTTTTAATGTTCCCACTACCGAAACTCAGGCCTCTTCTCTAGGAGAGGGAATGGACCGTAATCCACCACGTCCAGTCCAATGCGTGTGAGTCAATGTCACATGTCTTCCAATATTTGGTTCAAGGACATGTTTCCTCACGAAGTTTTTCGTACACCGCTTTGAGAGCAGTGGTGATGAAATAAATTACACAAAGTAATGTGCCTTGCTAGGTTTGAACCCACGACCTAAAACTGGTAAGTTGGGGCCGTTACACGCGGGCTTGCGGATGGCGAGCAATGGGTAGCTCGCTATCTGACCGTCCGGTAACTGTCCCCCGAATTGTCAGCAACAGCAGAGGCCCAGCTGGGTTGAAGCCTACTGGGGCCAGGGTTAGTTTCGAAACAGTAGCTCAGCCCTGGTATGAACGCATGAAGGAATGCGGTCAGTTTTTAGTCAGTAAAAGTCTGACAGTATTTCTCGCTCCGCCAAAGAGCGGGGGTTGTCATTAGATGATTTTCACACCATAAAAAAACTCCATAACCCTTTAACTGGATCACACTGCCTAAAAATCCTGCAGGTAAATAAAATGTCACTTGCTGCAAAAAATATTTCACATCAAAAATTCTTTCAGGCATATCTGAAAAGTTTTATTCAGTTTGGGAATATATTTTATCTAAACGTTGTACATGAGGTCGTTAGTACGCAGACGGTATCAATTAAAATGTCGATTCAACGCCCTGAATAGTGGTGGCCATCATGTAGCTAGGGTGGTGGTGCTATGAGATCTGTGTTGCGGTGAGAAATATTTAAAAAAAAAATACAACGAATCCATGTTTTTTTTTTGTTTTATTAGATAAGATAATTTTAGACGAGATAATTTATTGGTCTGTAAAGGGCATAGTAGAATGAGTCCTGACTCCTGTGCCAGGTGGAAACATCTGTGTTACAGGAATCTGCCTTATCCTAAACATTAGTTATTAAGTCTATACATAGTAGTACACACACCAAAATATTTTTTTTTCCTTTTTTGTCTGTCTGTCTGTCTATCTGATTGTCCCGGCTAATCTCTAAAATGGCTGGACCGATTTAGACGGGACTTTTTTTGGCATGTAGCTGATGTAATAAAGAGTAACATAGGCTACTTTTATTTTAGAAAAAATAAATTCAAAATCCTGTAGTCCACGCGAACAAAGTCGCTAAGTAAAATATAGTAGCTGTATTATGTAAAAGTTAATACAATGGTTGTATTTTTTTTTAATTTAAATAAACTAGTGCTTGACTGCAATCCCACCTGATGGTAAGTAGCGATGCAATAAATAATAATATAATATAATTCACAACTATCACACAACGTCGTCTAGTCCCAAGCTAAGTAGATCTATTAAATACTGGCCAAGTGCGAGTCGGACTCTCAAACGAAGAGATCCGTACTAAAATATTAAAATCGAACAAAAACCACAGACAAAATAACGAGTTTTTTTTTTATGGTAGGAAAATTATCATTGACAACCCCCGCTCTTGAGCGGAGTGGGCGATAGTGTCAGACTCTTACTGACTAAAAACCCACCCCGTTACTTTAAGCCTTCATACCGGGGCTCGAGCTGTCTTTCGAAACTAACCCTGGCCCCGGTAGGCTGCGGTCAGCCTCCTCATTTGCGAGCATTACTGCTTCGCAGAAGTCGGCGACCGCCTGCCACTCCTCCTCGCTCCGGACCATGGCCTGAACTAAGGTCCGGCGCGAGAGGTCTCCGCCGCCGAGCGCCCTCACGAGATAACAGCGATGCTCCACCCAAGCAGGGCACACCTTGACTGTGCGCTCCACCTTGTCTTCCGGGCGTTCTGCACAGTAGTGACACCTGGGCGTCACTTCCGCTTGAATCCGGTACGGGAACCTCCCGAACTTGCCGTGTCCGTTGAGGACCTGCGTCATGCGAAAGGTAAGGACACCGTGAGGTCTTTCCAGCCACGCCTCAAAGAGGAGACTTATCACCATAATTGTGGCGTGCCCAAAACTAACGAGTATGTTCTCATATATTATGTGTGTCTTTTAATTTTTTTAATGTTATTTCTTATTGTAGCGGCAATACAAATACATATTCTACAAAAATGTCAACTCTGTACCTCATAAGGTCTGTATATTTCATACCGCCGTCTGTCCGTCCGTCAGCGGGTTGGATAGATACAAGTGATACAACACACACAGACGGACAGACAGGCAAAAGAACGGACGGATATTTAATAAGATTCGTTAGCACTTTTTTTACGTTGCACCCGTCGAAATTCAAACATCCCCCTTAAATTCCACTCAGAGAGTAAAAATAGTACAGTAAAAATATTAATAAAGTACTCGTAATTACCAAATTACTTTTAAATTTTTATCTCGGTCATTCGAAAATAATTTCAGGTGAAACGTAGAGCAGGTGGATATTCGGGAAACTGATACTTTGGACTGTAACTAACGGACTTTGCATAATACCGAGCGAATGCTTCGGCCGCTTTGACACGCGAACTAGTCTCACCATTCAGTACAACATTCGACTTAAACCTATTCTTTGATCGCAAGCTAGAGATGTGCTGCCTAAAGTGTTGAGGTTTTGGTCTATATTGTTCTCTACAATAGTACAATACATTCTGTAGGCCTCCTAGGTTCTTACTTTCCAATCTGATCATTGAGTTCTGTTTGAGATGCAGATTAGGTTTAGGCAGGAAATATAAGAAAAAAAATAGACTGGATTACTGTTCCAGTTTCCAGGCAGTAAGATGAATGTATTATGAAAAAAAACAAGAGAGAATGACATAAATTTGAAAGCACATTAAAAAGTAATCGACTGGCACAGCATGACTTCTTTATGATATGCATGAAGGTTCGTTCCTAAACAAGTTCTCAACTCAGCGTACATAAAACCACATCGTGAGTATTTCCATTTATTATGAAGTTTAGTTGTACGTTAAGTATTGTTCGCGATCATCATCATCATTCCAGCCAAAAAGCACACTGTTAGACATACGCCTCCCTCAAGTGTCGCTACTACGATTGATTCCGTGCGTCTCGCATATATCGGATTCCTGCGACTCTCACAAGTCATCGGTTCACTTTGTGGGAGGCTTTTCAACGCTGTGTCTTCCACTACGCAATTACCATCCCAGAACTTTTCGGCCCAATGGCCATTTGTTCTGCGTGCATTGTGTCTTGCCCATTGCCACTTAGGTTTGACGATTGCTCGCGCTATGTCGATAAGTTTGTTTCTCCTGCGGATATATTTATTTCTACAATGATCTATAGTAATTCTTCCTATCGCCCTTTAGGTGACTTTAAGACTTCTGATGAGGCTCATTGTAAGCGATTAAGTTTTGGAGCCATAGTATATTATAAAAAAAAAATCACTGACAACACGCATCGACACATCACGATGTCTCTAGTAAACCAGTCTCTCCGTCTGTTACCAGATGGTAATTTTTGGAATACAAGAATCAAATAAATATTAGATTATTTTGTAAACCTTACAAGCAGCGGTATCTGCGTCAGTGGAGCAATGAACGTTTTCCCATGAAGTTATGCAGTCTCCTTTACAAAAATTCCAATCTTTACTTTTATTTTCATTTTCCTTATGCGTTGTTATGGTAACCACAATATCTAATGGAGGGTAATAGAGATCGATTGGCACCAGCTCTGTGCTCTTAACATACTCTTACTTTATACTCGATGGATGCGAGACGTACAGGACCGATCGTTCTGGTGACACTTCGCCACATCCATATGTCGGCTCAACGATCTGTCTTGTGCACGAAGACCATTTCGGCAGGCGTGAGAAGACATTTTTTTCTCTATCACAGGAGTACCTTGACGAAGTTTGCACAAAGAATGTGGGAATGGTGCAAGAAAAGAAAGGTCTTTGGGTGAAGACAAGTCATTTTGCCTTTCTAGTCAGCTAGATTCTGCTGTCCAGGGTGAGTCGGGCGTTTAAAATTGCTATAGGGTGTTTCAACGCCGCTCGGGGAGGCTCCATCCAAGCGTTCCTAAACTATGTATGCTGATGATGAGATGGTTGGTAGACAAGATAAAATAAAAAGAAAATAACATTGTTATTTATTGTTATTGTTACCAAAATTATAAACAACATTATTAAATGTTTCAAAATCATAAGTTGTATCAAGTAATATCAAAAAAAATATCCACTGATTTTTCTTTAATTAAATCACGAAGTCTGTCGTAAAATTATATTAAGACGTCTGTTGAGAGGGACGTGGACTATACAGGAACCATTAATCACAGCGGAGTTTGCACCAATTTGTCAACATGCAATTTTATAAACTAATCAGCTTCTGTCGACGGCTGGTACCGCGTGAAAATAGAAAATTATCCCAAGAGAATGCGCTTCCGGAATAAAAAATATCCTATGTGCTGTTTCAGGACTAATGCCTTGGTCACACGTACCTAGTAAACGGGTGAGACAGTAAAATATTGCTCGGCCGAGACAGTGATATAAGCGAGTTGTAGAGATAAGCGCTCGGCCAAGCACTCGGCGATTTGTTTATATGTACCGAGTATTCGGCCGAGGACACTGTATCGCCCGTTTACTCGGTACGTGTGATCAAGGCAATAGTCTACCCGCGTGCCAAATTCCATCCAATTTGACAGGCCTGTTGGTCTAGTGGTTAGTGGCACTGATTGCTATGCAGGATATCGTGGGTTCGATTCTTACCAAAAACAAATATTTTTGTGATGAGCACGATCATTTATTCTGTGTCTGGGTGGAATTTTGAAATAAATAAGAATTTATTTTCTTAGTCTAGTACCTACTCATAGCACAAGCTCAGCATAATTATTAATTACCTATAGCAGTTTCAGTGTAAAAAATATAAGTATACACTCACTCACACAATTCCGCCTATAAAATATTAGTGTAATGAAAATAGCAAAATAACCTTCACCAATTAATTCCATGCCACATTATCATCGCCGCACACACATAAACCTTTATCTAAACTCACAAAGATTACAAAAAAAAAGCTTAAAACCCCAGTTAAAAATGTTAATAATCCCGGTGTACCACAGGTGTACCGTCAGCCGCTGCGGATAGTACTCGTAACTCATTTCAGCCGTGAATGGATCCAGCGATTTTTATACCAACCGTACCTGGGATTAGTGAGGATGAGTTTCCTTTAGTTTAATGGACTTAGTAATGTTATAACTATCAGAGGATTAGGGATAAAGAGAAATGTTTGGCGTGCCCTTGTTTATAATTATGTGGTTTATTGTTTTAGGAAGTTTAATAAGCGATTTAGCGACATCTATGACGGTAAATAGGAAATAAATACAAAATTCAAAATCTTGCATTGCGGTAAGTTCTTCACGTCTTGCAGTCTTCGGGGCCTGGTTAAGGATTAAAACATTTACAAGACCCATTTAGTTATAGGATCCTATCTTTACAATGAAGGTATGCGGGATTTTTAGATGTTATAAACTAGTGCTAGACTGTCCCACCTGATGGTAAGCAGTCGCAATCGTTGATGGAGAAGCACTCTAGTTTATTTAGAGCCTATATTCACTCCTCGCCTTGAAGACATCTAAATTATAATCAGACTGGAAGACTCTATCAAGCAAATTGAATTTACACTCAGTTCTGCCTAGCTCTAAAGATTTGAAAATGATTTCAAATATTTTATTTGTTAGTGATTTTTCAATGCCTTAGCTGTTGATTTTGAAAAATACTTTCTTGAAAGACAAATATGATGCAAAAACTATGATTGTTATGTAACTATGTTACGCCCGCCAAGCAATGCAGCGCTGCCGGTTTTATGAAAGATACGGTGACTGTTGGGCTGCTGTTATAATTACAAGCACCTAAGACATTTCAACTTTGAATCTGGAATGAAAACGCATGTTTGAAGATTATGATACTGAAGATGTCCACTTATTAACCAAAACTCGCAACGTCCGAAACCTACAAAAGTGAATCGATAAGCCATTGAGAGATGCGTAACGGGAAGATTATTCCACTAGTTATAGACTACGTTCACTTCATTTGGAACGCCATTATCGAGACTATAAGGTACTTCTTTGAGGCCTGGCTGGAGAGGCGTCACGATGACCTCACCTTCCGTATGATGCAAGTCTTCACTGGACATAACAAGTTCGAGAAGTTCTTGTTTTAGATTCAGAAAAAAACGCCTGGATGTCATCATTGTGCGGACCGCCTGGAGGACACGGTGGACCATACAGTGGAGGTATACCCCGCTTGATCGGAGTAACACCGTCGTGTCCTCATGGAGGCGATCGAAAGCTGCGACCTCTTGCACCGGGCATTGGTTCAAGCCCTATATATATTTTTTTATTATTGTTTTCTGCGTTCTATTGTGATATATTGTACAGTTGGTTTGTATAAGGGCAAGTAAATTTTGAATGCAATGTGGTCACTTCCTTCTGGGAAACAGAAAACATGCAGAAGACTTGGGAGGTTTCATAAGTTTGATATATTACTACAAGGCTTAATGAGTGGTTTGAGGTCAACACTGATTGTAATAATGTAATTGTTGTCATGTCAAATGTCTGTAATAATATACAGTTACATGACTCAATATGGCTAATTGAGTTTATAGGATGTATTGTATGTAATGTATCATGTCGTGGAAAGCGGATCTATTGAGAATTCTATAACATGAATATATATATATATATTCATAAAAATATATATATATTTTGTGGGAAATTATCAAATAACTTCTTTGGCTGAGAGTGAAACGATACGGAGTGTTAAGTTTTTACTGACAAAAACCCACTCGTGTTCCTTCAGTTACTCTTTACGTTCAAAACCATGGTTTACTATTAATTCTTCGAACAATGTCATTGGCAGGTATCGGCCCTTAAAAATATTGTTAAGATTATTTTGTTATAACTTCCTGTTCGGACAGACGTAGACGTTATCCTATCCTATCTGAGTTCAAACTGAAAATTAATAAAAAAAAACCGGCCAAGTGCGAGTCGGACTCGCCCATGAAGGGTTCCGTAGCAGCAAGTAACATAATATAAAAGTTCTTGTAATGTATTGTAATTTTGATCGATGTTTTAATAATAGTGTATTTTTTTCGGTTTATGACGCATTAAAAAAAAACTACTTACTGGATTTCGTTCAAACCAATTTTCGTTGGTAGTTTTTATAGTAATGTACATCATGTATTTTTTTTAGTTTTATCATTCTCTTATCTTAGAAGTTAGAGGGGGGGGGACACACATTTTACCACTTTGGAAGTGTCTCTCGCGCAAACTATTCAGTTTAGAAAAAAAATATATTAGAAACCTCAGTATCATTTTTGAAGACCTATCCATAGATACCCCACACGCATGGGTTTGATGAAAAAAAAATTTTTGAGTTTCAGTTCTATGTATGGGGACCCCCAAAATTTATTGCTTTTTTTCTATTTTTGTGTAAAAATCTTAATGCGGTTCACAGAATACATCTACTTACAAAGTTTCAACAGTATAGCTCTTATAGTTTCGGAAAAAAATGGCTGTGACATACGGACGGACAGACAGACAGACAGACAGACAGACAGACAGACAGACAGACAGACAGACATGACGAATCTATAAGGGTTCCGTTTTTTGCCATTTGGCTACGGAACCCTAAAAACGATCAATATTCCATTTATCTTTTCATTTTTTCCCCTAAAAACTTTAAATTTTAAAACAAACTTACGTTAAAATTAGGGCTTTCAAATACCGGATTTTTTCAATACCGGTATCAATACCGGTATTAGAATATTCAATACCGTGATCACGTGATCACGGTATTGAACTCAAGTTTTTTTTTTAACTTTTGCTTGACTGTAACCCCGTCTCATAGAAACTTTAATTAGGAAATTAATAATACCATTTAAATACGTATTTTTATTTTCGAATCAGTGTTTATTCTCTCTTAACCGTTCTAATAAGGTTCTAGTAAGCATGGCGCTACCGTACTGATTGTTTACCGGCGATTAGCAAATAAGGTAGATTAAAACCATAGATCTGCGTAAGGTTTAGGCTTACTTGACGCTGTACATTCTTTACGACATTTCTAATGAGGTTAAAACGCAGTTCTAAGGTTCAAGTAAGCATGGCGCTGCCGTACCTATAGTTTACTGGCTGATACATTCGATGCGTGCCTATACTGCCCTTAGAGGTCAGCAAGCGTCAAGACTCGTGTTTTTTCTTATTATTATGAGAATATTTCACTTGCACTTGTTGTACCAAACTACCAATTAAATGTAGAATTTTGAATTGTTTCTTCGAACACGAAAATAGTTAATAAGTACTAATTAGGCAAAATTAATAATATTTGAAGTTAGAAAAGAGGATAGAGGGTTTCGATTTGGCTTACATCGAAACCGCTCAAATATTCAATTTTTACTGTCTAATTGTAGATCTTACGGATAACGTGATTTGTTAAAGGAAAAATTATACCGACATAAGGTAATTGTCTTTCTATTGTGTTTCTAATTACGACATTCAAAGAGTTAAACAAATTGGATAATGACACAATTTTAGATGCTTCAATTTGTTGTGAATTCGTAATTAGTTTTTACAAAAAAAAAAAAATCGGTCGCGTGATCCGTTGAGAATTGAGACAAACCCCATAAAATACAAGTATTAATATTATGTACCATGTTGCTCGTCAAGATTACAAACTTATTAAAAATACACAATGACCAAGTTTACATGCACATGTTACCCGGGCACCTTTGCAATACTGACTAACAAAACAATAACGTCGTATAGGTTCTATCACATTACGCGTTATTCAGACTATTTTAATTTATGGTTCGACGTATCGCGAAGTGTTGGCGCTTAATAGAAGTGTGAGAATAATATTACATCGTAATTTATATCTATACTTATAATATTATAAAGCTGAAGAGTTTGTTTGTTTGTTTGTTTGAACGCGCTAATCTCTGAAACTACTGGTCCGATTTGAATGATTCTTTCAGTATTGGGTAGTCCATTTATCGAGGAAAGCTATAGGCTATGTTTTTTTTTTCAAAATTAGGGATCCGTAATAAAATTGCTATTTTGAAACACAAGGTGTAAAATCGAAAACCTATTTTTGCGTGCGCTGCAAAAACTATTGACAATAGAACAAAATGATGAACTACGGGTTTGTAGATCCTATTAAGACCTACAAAAAAGTTGACGAGAACATATATCTAGCTATCATGGTTTAATCACAATAACCGATTTTGTGTTCAAAATAATTGTTTGTTTGTTTGTTTGAACGCGCTAATCTCTGGAACTACTGGTCCGATTTGAATGATTCTTTCAGTGTTGGGTAGTCCATTTATCGAGGAAGGCTATAGGCTATGTTTTTTTTTCAAAATTAGGGATCCGTAATAAAATTGCTATTTTGTAACACAAGGTGTAAAATCGAAAAACAAATTTTTGCGTACGCTGCAAAAACTATTGACAATAGAACAAAATGATGTACTACGGGTTTGTAGATCCCATTAAGACCTACAAAAAATTCCGCGAGAACATATATCTAGCTATCATGGTTTAATCACAATAACCGATTTTGTGTTCAAAATAATTATTAAATCGTCTGAAGAAAAAAAAACTACGTTAAATATGTATCGTAATATTAATCTTTATCGAAATTAAGCATTATGTTATCAAGAGTATTTATGTAGAAGTAAAATACTTTTTGTTTCATCTCAATCGGATATTTCGTTTAAAAGTTATCACGTGTGTAAGATGTTAAGAGTTGGTACCTATTAATGAGTTATGGGCCATAGATTTTTATCAACATAAAATCCTGTAATAATCTTTTTCGAAATATATTTGTTGATGATTGTAAGTATAAGATCTTTGAAGAGTATAATAAATACATTTATGAACGCGGTAATTTTGGGAAATACTGATCTGATATGAAAACTGTTTAAATATTCAATAGTCCATTTATTGAGGGAGGCAATTATAGGCAATATTTTATCTCGGTATTTCCACGGAAACGAGAAAAACGCGGGTGAAATCGCGGGGCACAGCTAGTTATATAATACAACTTCTTGCTACTTATTACAACAAAACATAATAATGTATATTAAAGGTTGTAATACCGTAATCACGGTATTGGCTCGCAAATACCGTGATTGAAAAAAGACCAAAATATATCCGTGATCACGGTATTGCGGGATCCCGTAATACCGGTATTGAAAGCCCTAGTTAAAATATTCTAGATATACTCGAAAAATGTTGAAATACTAACCATCAACACTTTAGGAAATTATTTCCAATATGAACTCCCTTGCTACTTATATTCCTTGCCCATTAAACAAAACATGAGATGGAAAAATTTGCCTGAAATTAAACTACCTCTTTCAGAATCCACTTAGCTATATCTTTAGTCCTTGAAACCCCTAGTTATCGAAATACGGTGCACAGAACAGCTCTATCAAAAGTGTCGGGTCCACAAGCTCCTATCGCCAGAGACAATGCACCAGGTACAAGTGGATCGTTACCGTTGAAAATCATCGATATTATTGTCCGGTATATGCAGAATAGAGAGGCGACACGGCTGTGCCACAGAATATGGTAAGTCCAGAAGGCAACACATACAAGCGAAAAGGCATGCACTCATTGACGCGTGTATATGTCGATGTCAAAAAAATGTCATGTAAATACTAGCGTACTGCACAATGAACAGTCAATGTCTCCATACACAAGACGTGAACCTCATGATCGACATTTTAGATGTTTTATATTAACAAATAATTTGTCAAGAAAGGTAAATTGATCAATTAGTAATATACTCTGTTAGAAAATATATAAACCACAAAAACCACGAAAAATAAATTGTTTTATTTTTACTTCACTGCGTGTTTATAAGGTGTGTGTTTTAACATCTTTTACTTACGAACACCATAAAAACATTTTATTTTTCCATTATTGAACCGAATTTTTATTTTTATTTGCCTACCGAATGTTTGGCATCTGTTTCACATGAGCCTTTCGCTACCTTAGTAACATTAACCCTTTGTTTCAATTGAAATTCAAATGGCAGACTTGTATATGTGTGGATTATATGAGTGTCTCAATGTGTCTCTCTTTGTATGAAGTCAACCCTCTGTACCTATATATTCTGTGCCACGGCAGTAACACGGCTTCGGAATGGAAGCGATTGCGTCGCTTTTGAACGGAAAATATTTTTTTTTGGGTTTTTTTTTTTTTTATTGTTAAGCGTTTAAGTGTAGTACCGGTGTGGATTTTAGTGCTTATAGTGTGTTGTTTTGTTTTCTTTTAAAATAAGTTCGCTGGCAGATACTGCAAATCTTTTAGTATTTTTTTACCATTAATTTATTTCTGTGTTTTGTAAATTCCAATATTTAAGTTTACGTCGTCATCTAAATTGATGGTGTGGTTGAATAAAACTGAACTGCTTAGTAAAATTGACACAAATACTTACCTTTTTTATGAGACTGTATCACCGCGAGCAATGTGCCTTGCCCACTGCCACTTAAAATGGTTGAAACTTCGGACTACGTCAGTAACTTTGGTTCTCTTGCGGATATATTCATACCAGATTCGATCACACTAGGAAACTCCGAGCATAGCCATTGCCCTGGGTGACTTTAAGCCCTCTGATCTGACCACGTTTTCGAAGCCATATTTCATCACTGGCAGCACGCATAGAGCAGATATAATTAGACACGACCAGTACCTCAAACATTAATACAATAAATTTTCTATCATACGTACCTTCGTACCCTAATCTTATCAAAACTAGATTCCCACCAACATCTACTGAATTGGAATGAAGAGATAACTCAAGACAGAAATTTAAGCGAACGAATCCATTGTGCCGATGTAATTGGTAAAGCTAACTGGGTGTGAACTTTCTTGGTTCGAGCGTTCAAAGCTAGGCGAAGTGAAAGTGTCAATCACTGAGACCGAATTACGCCCATTGGAGGGTGTCGGACCTTTAGCACAAGATAAATATGTACAGAAGGCTGGCTCGCTGACTCTATATAATATTATTTTAGTATATATACGAAACCCAAAACACCTGTCCAGTATTTTTCTGTAAAGAATTTGTGTACATAATTTCATAACTGTACGATGTCCTATTCAATCCTGCTTATCCTGCCTACTTGCGTGATCGTTTTTCGTTCACTCGCCCTGCCGATGCCCCATGCAGATCCCACCTTAAATACCATCTCAATTTCCCACCCCATAAAACCCATTTTTATTCCAACTCCTTCTCTTTTCATGCAGTACGACTATGGAACTCACTTCCAGCTAAGATCCGAGACGCTAAAAATATATCTTTCTTCAAAAATCTAGTCAAGGAACACTACCTCTCTACCATCTCGTAAAGATATTTATTATAGTTATATATTATCATTAATATATGTATTTTTATAATTTATGTATTGTATCTATTCTTGTTTACATTTATTTACTGTTATTGTTATACATGTATGTATTATGAGATTTAATTTAAATAATATAGTTTAGTTAATTATATATTTTGTTTGTGTTTTTTATTTTTGTTTTTTATTTATACACACTGTGTCTACATATCTTATCTAACTGTCCTGTCGCAGGTCTGCTGGAAGAAATTTCGTTAGAAATAAGCAGGTCCTTTGTACTCTTTTATCCATAATTGTTCTTTTCGATTTTAAATGTGTGTGTGTACATAAATAAATAAATAAATAAATGAATAATCACGAACTTATACTAACCAGGTAATTACTTAGTTATACTACCTGGTTGGCCGCACAAATACATGATCACCGAGCCACCCCGTGAGCTTGTGTCTAATGTCCGCTGTAACCCGCTGGAAAATATATAACACGGTGTAAAACTATTGGAATTCATTCAGTTACTGATTCTGATCCATTACCACTTCGTTCGTGTTTTAAGGCAAATTTCAAGTTAAATCAGATTTTAAAGCGTTATGGGTTGGGTCACTTTCCATGATATATAGATATGTATTGTCCAGTGAAAGGTCTTAAATGAAGTCTAATCACTTTTGCAATTAAGCTTGTGAAACAGTTCGTCTTGGTTTCATTCAGAAAGCCTGACACCCAACTCTATCGTGAGTAACGTACTCACGATAGAATTGGGTGTTACAGTGATTTGTAGTTTAGGTACGATAAATCTCGACATGGAATGAGCAGTTTGCCGTTCGATAAGAACCAAGCCTGTGTCTAAAGGGCGTTTTTTTCACGCCTCAAAGAGCTAAAAGCAAAACCTTCGGGATCCACTAGGAAGCCGATATCTGCCAGGGTTACGGGGTAGTTCGAAAGAAGTACCAAGAACGCAAAAGGCAACTTAAAGAGGATTTAATTCCGTAAGTCTGACATTCCCTTTCCCTCCATCCAGAGAGAAAGAAGTCATTGAAAAAAAAGATAAATCCTATGTAAAATAGTAGCATCCGGAAAAATTCAGTTAAACCGAAATTCAACCCCTAGAAATATACCTAATGCAAAACAGATTTTATCCACACTTTCTGTACACGAAATGCGTTCGTGTATGTTGTACGGAGTTAACCTTCTGCACTTATCTACTCTGTGGTGTAAGGCCTTCGACGCCTGCCGAACGTTTAAGTGGCAAATTTTGTTTACGCCTCGCCTTTGATCGACGGTTTTATTTGGCCGTGAATAAGTTAATGCTGTTTAATACTTCATTAATTTATTCAAATGTTGTGAACGAAGTGTGATTTTTATTTTGAGATCTTTTCGTTCGGTTTGTTCCGGGATTTAAATGTTGTGAGAATTTGAACATGGCCTATATGCGATAAAATATTTTTATTTAATCTAATAAAAAAAAAAAAAAATAAAATAAAATAAATAAAATAAAATAAAATCTTTTATTCTCAGGCATCGTTGGCCCATAGGGTGTTAGTATTACAAAAAAACAACTTACAAAACTATGTTAGTAATAGTAAACAAAAATAAAACAAATACAACAAAACACAGCATCCACTTTGAGGAAGATCCATCAAGCGGCATGTCTGACATGTAGCTTGATAAACCTATCCTTTGTAGGCCCGTCCAACCTTTCCGAGAAAACCCTCAGGACGCTGTTTCCGCTCCCCCTTAACCTGCGCATCGTTGACGCTATCTTTTTGCGCATGATCGCGAAATAATCGTCAGTGTGTGCATCAGCGAACATCCCTGATGCACTACACCAACTCGGTAGCCTCAACAGCGCCCTGAAGGCATTGTTATATTGAATGCGCAGTGCATTGCCTGCTTTTTGGGTATGATTAGCCCAGAGACTGCTGGTGTAAAATATTTGGCAAAACGCTTTGAACAAGGTTATTTTAACCGGTACTGAGCACCCAGCAAGTCTGCGAGCCAGCATGTTTCCCCTCACAGCCAACGCCCTGCGCTCTCTTTCCATGTCAGAGTCATCTTTGAGATCATCCGTAACAATATGTCCCAAATATTTAAATTTTGTTACCCTCTGCAAAGGTGAACCATTTAATTGTACGGGAGGAACATTTGAAGGACTTTTATTTTTTCCTCTAAACACTTTCCACTAATACATAATGTTATAAGAAAGAAACGATATTCATTTGTTCCTAGGAGGTAAATAAATCAAAGTACGTCAAATTCTTTTAATCATAGAAAACTGTATATCAATAAGTGCCATAGAGTATTGACAATTTTTTTTTTGATTAAAGTTACTTATTAAAATGAAACTGAAGATACTATACTACAGCTACTCCTTCTCATCGTATACTACTATATCAGCAAAACTAGTCGTACTCTACCAAATACTGCACTATCTTTAGAATATAATATTACACACAAAAGAGGGACCGATTACCTTGTGAGAGTCACAAAATCGTTCACTGAGTCGACAGTTGGGGAGTCCTGTGTTAATATGATGATGATGATGATGATATGTTACACGCACAAGTCGACGATGGAACGCGCCTACCGAGAAGAAACCTATTCACTCTTGACTTAAAGATTCCCGGGTTGTAGCTATCAGGAAACACAGACTCCAGCAAGGAATTCCACTCCCTACCTGCACGAACAATTTCAAATAGGTATATTAAAAAAATATAAACAGACTTTACTAACAGACTTGCTGGTTAATTTAGTCATATATATACTACTAGCTTTTGACCGCGGCTTCGCCAGCGTGGCATTAGGTACTTAAGGAATCGGGATAAAAGGTAGACTATGTTCTTTTCCATGTCAAAGGCTATATGTATGCCAAATTTCATCCAAATCCGTTCAGCCGTTTTTGCGTGTATAAGTAACAAACATCCAAACATCCACATTCTTTCACATTTATAATATTAGTTAGGATTTTGGTAACCATAATACACAAACTGCACACTACAAATTAAATTCTCATCACGATATTCAACATACATTTCACAAAAAGCTGATTATTTTACCTGAATAACATTGATTATAATAAATGGCGTTCCATTTGAACTAATGTAAAGCAATACAGAACTGAATTCTGATGAGAATCTAAAGAGGCGGTCATGATGTGGTAATAAATATGTCGTTATAAATAAATACATATAACATACAAGATATTAATTGGAATCATTTGAAAATCCTCTCAACTCTAGTTCGGTCTTCGTTCAGTATTGTTATTAAGTTCTCATAGTGATTTCATATTTTTCATAGTATTTATTAGTTTATTATTTTAGCATATGTATGTATTTTATTATTATAAATAACTTATTTTACATTTTTCCATTTGAACTATTTGTTATTATGTATTTGTTTATTGTGCAAACCTACCACAGTGTTGTCTTTTTTAACCTAAAGGTTGACTGGTAGAGAATGCCTTGTGGCATTAAGTCCGCCTATGTACCACTATTGTACATGAAGTTTAAATAAATAAATAAATAAATAAATAAAATCATTTAAGATTATGATTTAGGTGTCTTCAAGACTAAAATAAATAGGCTCTTAATAAACTAGTGCACTTTACCTTCAACGAAAGCGTTACTGTTTACCATGAGGTGGGATCGAGTTTATTATGTAAAAAAAGATACTTCATTAGTATATTGACAGGCCTGTTGGTCTAATGGTTAGTGACCCTGACTGCCATGACGATTCCCACCCAGAACAAATGTTTGTGTGATGAGCACGATCATTTGTTCTGTGTCTGGGTGTAATTTATCTATAATATGTATGTATTTAGAAATATATAAGTATGTTTATCAGTTGTCCAGTACCCATAACACAAGCTCTGCTTAGCTTGGGACTAGACGGCGCTGTGTGATAGTCGTGGAATATATTATTATTATATTTTCTTATTATTTTTAGTGCCGTGGCACATAGCTCCAGTATCAAAACTAATGGGACTAACATGAAATCGAGAAAAATATAGGTATTTTACATGTCGTATTTTATTTTTTATTTTTTGATCATATCCTTTTTCTTTATTCGTTAATATAAATGATTTTAATACATATGTACATAAAAAACTTAAATACTAAATAAACTATTTATACTAAAACCTAACTATGTATTATTAGCATTGCCATTCAACGTGGCAATGCTGCTAGTCTTCTGGACACATTCCCGGATGACAGCGATGTCGAGGAGTACTTTGACGCCGGGGTGTACTTTGTGTTAGCGATTCTTATGATAATGTTCATACTTTAGATTACTTTCTGTATTAGCAACATTAAATGTATTTTTTTGCACTGACAACTCGAACGGACTGCGACAGTGACAGCGCGGTGCATTTGACAGTTACAAGAGTTTATAAAAAGGAATGGCGCGCTGTCATGTCTCTCTTTTCGTACCGGTTTTCGGAGCAAGCAACATCTCTGTAAGTGCTAGTATATAATTTATTTATTCCTACTATATTGTACTGTTATAGTTATTGTATACTTGTATTATGTGTATGCTGTCAAGGCAAAAGTACAAAGGTTGTGGTACCCGTTTTGGTCGTTTTATTTAAATAACCTGATGACAAACCCCGTAGGTACACTAAATAAGTTTCTTAGTCAATCTTTCTCTAAAGATAACACATACAGATAACAATTCAGAAGTGGGATAAACGAGTCGTTTATTTAAATGCATTCGTTTATCCCGCCCACAAGTGATTTTTTTTCCTAACTTTGCATCTTCTACTTTTGCTTTGAAAGTACCTACGTAACCTATGTAGGCACCGATACAATTTTTTTTGGGATAATGACAATTATTGATAATTATTTTATCTAAGCGGGCAAAGTGATGTGTAGTTTGAAATGGTGTGCGCAGCTTATTCAATGAGTTTCTTCTGACACTCTGGTGGTACTACCACACCACACGTACCTTGCCAGGGCTACACCCTGGAGGTACCACCACACCACACGTGCCTCGCCAGGGCTACACTCTGGAGGTACCACCACACCACACGTGCCTTGCCAGGGCTACACCCTGGAGGTACTACCACACCACACGTGCCTTGCATTGCCACATCACACGTGCCTAGCCTGGGCTGTGCCCTGGAGTTGTTAGAGGATAACTCGAGCTGTGTTCAGGTGGATTATGGACAGGTTTTGGGTCATTGTTGAGTAACCGTAGCAAACAAATCTATCAAATTAGGAGTTACCCAGAACCTGCATTCTGAGTTTACTTATTGAGTTAATGAGCAGACCAGTGATACTTTTATTTGGATATAATCTAAATGAGACTAAAAGGAACTGCCTGAGTTATTGACGTTAACTGAAATTAAAATTGGGCAAATTAATTGTTGATGATGAAACATTGTATGTTATTTTATTTTAGTACCGGCTTGCTCGATAGATGGCGTTAAGGTCGAGTTATAAGTCGATATGGTTTCGTTACCGGCGATAGTATATGGGTAACAGATTTAGTTTAAATAAAAGTTCCAAAGGTCAAAAGTTCTACAGTTTCCACTTAGATCAAGACACAATAGTGGCTTTATTTTCAACCTTATAAGTGTATGCGTTAGAGTTCAAATTAGTCCAACATTACCTACCAGTTCGGTAATAAAGTTTATATTATATGGATTGCCTCTTGACAGATAGCAGGACATTTATTGCCTGCTAGCTTTTGCCCGCGGTTTCGCCCGCGTGCATAGGATGTGGCCTGTATCGCTCTGGATTGAAGCGGGTTTCTGTGGAAACAATAAAAAGGGGAGGCAATCGGACCAGTGTTTTCAGATTATTTTAAAGAGAGCGTGCGACGATCTTTCCTCGTTCAATAACCGTGATTTCATAGTACTGCGCTCGCTCAGCTTTTTCTCGCTATACTAAAGCCATTTGCGTTTTTAGATTTTCTGTGTGTATCTCACAATAACTTATATTATTTATCCATTACTAGAAAATCATACGTTGTGCCAAAATGTTTAGATTTATATTTCAAACCACCGAGTACTTTCAACGGCAGAGATCATTATTATTATTTTATAATAAATAATGAGTAAGTTACAGTAAGTTTCATGTACTTTGACTAGATTATCTGATTGTCCATTTTTCGCATCCCTTGTAAATTATTATTTGGTACATACCGAGCCACTGCGCCAGTAAATCGGTGCTAGCATATTATATTTTATGTAAGTGCTACTCGCTAGATTGGGCGTGTCGAGCACTAGCTTCAGTCGATTCAGGTGTGATGTATACTGTATATTGTACACCTTGATCATTATAATAAGTAAATAGATAAACAAATTACGCTGTGTTGAGCGAAGCACGTAGGAGCCAATACATTCATGGCGCTTGGGGACTTTTGGTCGCGAAAGGGGTATTCTCTGGAGGTTGTCTTAGCGTTGCATATTATAATAGTTCAGAATTGGTAACGGAATCAAATTCCAACATGTTTTACATTGTTATTTCTTCCCAAAAATATTTTAAAAATTTACAAGTTGGACACCACCGACCCTAAGTACAACAAAGGTCACGGCAGATCATAGTGGGCGTTAGCCTATCAGCACACAGCTGGGTGCGGGAGCAAAATGACCCCTTAGTCACCAGGATGGTCCGGTGACCATGCAATTCTAGCAGACAACCAGGAACCATAACAAGCTTATGACTTTATAATTTTACATGATAGTTGTGAAATTTAGTACATTGATTCGTTACATTTCGCATATGCAGGAACTGGTGTTGTGTATGGCTTTACTGTTTAAAGTGATTTTACATGTCTACCATCATTGTCAATTTAACTGAAACCAGGTTAAATAGCGAATCGGTAGTATATAGTAAGCCTAATAATAATATTTTATTTGATCGCCAGAGTATAAATTACTTTGCTGGCAAAATTCTGGATGTGGAAATGTTAATAGATGAACATTTATCTTGTTTCCGCGAAACGGCTTTTAATTAAAAAGAGCATTGGAAGAAGTAGGTAGGTACTGAGTAAACATAGTGAGCCAGCTGACCCAGCGAATAATTAATGTGTGGTATATCATTCGATATAGTCAACTAGTTGTAGTGGGGCAGGGCCTAAGTAATATGTCAATATCAGGTTGTACACAATTTTAATATATAAAGTTATCTACATCAACTTATTTTAGTACAAATTGGAAATGTGTAAAACATTGTTTAGGTGATCGCCTATATGATTTGCCATGGCTAACAAATGTGAAGAATATAAAATTACATATTATCCCATTTGAACACAAGTAGTTGCCAAATACATAGTTTAATATATTGAAATAATTGAAATAGTTTTCGAGAAATTACACAAGAGGAAATCAACGAAATCAATATAATCACTATCCAAATGAAATATTACTTTGAGTACACTAAAGAATGTGTAGAAAGTTTTAGTAGAAACCAATTTTGTTTACTATTATACGTGCCTTGCATATAGTGCTTATAAGCATCAACGCTGTATTGGCTCTAGTTGAAACAAATAATCAATAGTACTGATGGTTAAATAAGCAAGGTAGAATAAAAACATATTTATCAAAATATGGTTGGCAACTGTCGGAACTGTCGAGTCCAAATATTACCCTAATGCATCTTTGGTGTTGATTAAATGTTATTTTATATTTTTTGAAGTGATATGGGTACCAAGGATTAGCTGAATCCCATTATTTTAGTTCTAGTCCAACTAGGGAACTAAAATTTGTATTTGCTCTTGGTATAAAAATACACACTATGTGTACTTTCAAGGGAATTGACACAAACAATTTATTTTTTATTTTTAAATATACCTACACTGGTGAAAAGTTGTGCCTACAAGTCTGATAAAGTTTGAGTCTTTGAGATGAAAACTTGGCCTTAACCTACAAGCGGTGACATAAGTGTCGTATTACTGTAGGCGTATGTAGCTCTTTGCTGAGCCAACTCACTGTTCCGAGGCGTTTTGGTGTTCCGAAGGATTGAACATCAGTGAAGTTTTAAAGGCATCGTTTGGAACACTGAAACACAAACATTGGGTGGCAGCCTTTATGAAATTCAAATTAAAACGTAAATAGTGTACTTAATATAATTAGCGACCTGAACTGGAAACATCTGCTTTGGATTGTTCTTAAATCAAAGTTAAATAAAACTTAGTGTGACGCAAATTGACAGATCACGATTCATAACGTTTGTGACTTGTCGATGCTTCAAATGTTTCGTTTGTTTCTTGTAAACCGATGTTTCGGGTGTTCCGTTTCTATCTTCTGAGCCGATGTTCCAAATGATGCATATCACTGTTTCGGAGCATTTCAATGATTCGGATGCAAATATCTGTCAAACAAACGTTTCATGCATTTTACCCAACTTGAATACTTGTTTTTGAGCTTAGAGTTTGAAATTTCATAACTGTTATAGCTTCTGAACTTTATAAGACCAAATGAATGGGACTGGCTTTGAATATTACTTTTGGAATTAATTTCCAATAGTACCTTCCGCGTAATAAATATTCGAATGAGGTTGCAATTCGTGCAGAGGCATCTGAGGACACGATTGCCAAGAATCAATGGTCTGACTTGGGCTTTAGTCCTGCAGAATATGCAAGAAATGTAATGTAAATTCTATTCCTTTCAATCGTGATAATGACAGACACAATTGAAAGACAATAGGTGCGCGAACGCCGGCGTTCGCTTGGGGTTTAATGAATTAATGACTTTCAGAGAGCAATGTCAAATTGTTTATCAATTGCGTAATACCCATTACCACAAACTCTACTTGGTTTGGGACTAGATGGCGTTGTGTTAAAGTTGTAGGATATAATATTATTGAATTACTAAATTTAATGTACCAACTTAGAGGTCATGATTTTTAATGGATCTTCAAGCTATCGTTGCATGATATAAGTATTGGTCGAATTATAATTCGATTTCCCATAGGAAGTTGGTATTTTCATGGAAAAACCAAAAGCACAGGTTCAGCACAGTGTTGTTAAAGTTGGTAAGCCATTGTAGGCATTGTTTTTTTTTATAAATTTCTTATTACGAGGGGTGGTTAGGAGTTATTGTGGATAAATATATAGCAAGAACTTGTTCACTAAGGATATGGAAAGATAACATCTTCATAATTAGTATTTGATACTATTAAACTATCTCATGAATGATGAGGTCATTAGAATATTTATTTAATACAGTATGTCCATGAAGATTTTGATTACCAAAGGGTATTTTTAGAAAAGTGTACCTTCCCACATCTAAAAATGTTATTGGAATAAGTGATTGACGTGAAACCTATTCTTGTGTTAAGAGAAACCAGTCTCTACTGTATTTGCCTTGAATATTTTAGAAGTGGTGGTATTTGCGGCATAGTTCATAGTTGGTAATTTTTAATGAATGAAATAAAATGGAGACGAAACTACTTCATAGTTCATGATCATGTATTTTGATTTATTGTAACGTTTGGAGTTTCAATAAAAACTAATTAGAGCCGAAAGAGTAAATTAAATATTAAATAATATGTACCCTTACGTTTTAGTCGGGGCAGTGATTATAAGTCATTGTTGGTCAGTCATTGAACGAATTTCAATTTAGATGTCATAAACATAGGTGAAAAGTAATCATTGATGTCATTGTTTGCGACATTCACTTGAAACTTATCATGTACCTAGCCTGAGTGGCCGGGTATTGACCGAAAATTGTACAGAATAATTGATCGCCTGTTCAGGACAATTAAGGAGCCTGTTCAGGACAAACCAGGAACATATTGGCTTTAGCAGGCAATTGTTTATTTACTAATGTTTGTTTCTATTTACAGCAGGACATTTGAGGAACCTGTCTGTTTACTTTAGAGACAGGACACTTTAGGGGCCTGTGTCTAACTAATGTTTATTTTTCATTGCAGACAGGACATTTGAGGAGCCTGTTTGTTTTTTATTAGAGACAGGACACTTTAGGGACCTGTATGTTCCTAATGTTTATTTTTCATTGCAGGCAGGACATTTGATGAGCCTGTTTGTTTTTATTAGAGACGGGACATGTTAAGGGCCTGTGTGTTACTAATGTTTATTTTTCATTGCAGACAGGACATTTGAGGGACCTGTTTGCTTTTTATTAGAGACAGGACAATTGAGGGGCCTGTATGTTTTTAATTAGACAGGACAATTGAGGGGCCTGTATGCTTTTTATTAGAGACAGGACATGTTAAGGGCCTGTGTTACTAATGTTTATTTTTCATTGCAGGCAGGACATTTGAGGAGCCTGTTTGTTTTTTATTTAGAGACAGGACATTTTAAGGGCCTGTGTGTTACTAATGTTTATTTTTCATTACAGACAGGACATTTGAGGGACCTGTTTGCTTTTTATTAGAGACAGGACAATTGAGGGGCCTGTATGTTTTTAATTAGACAGGACAATTGAGGGGCCTGTATGCTTTTTATTAGAGACAGGACATTTGAGGGGCCTGTATGTTTTTTATTAGAGACAGGACATTTGGGGGGCCTGTATGTTTTTTATTAGAGACAGGACATTTGAGGGGCCTGTATGTTTTTAATTAGAGACAGGACATTTGAGGGGCCTGTATGTTTTTGATTAGAGACAGGACATTTGAGGGGCCTGTATGTTTTTGATTAGAGACAGGACATTTTAGGGGCCTGTTCTTGAAAGATTGTATAATAAATAAGATAACGATTTGTAAGAATGAGCTGTCACTGATACATCTGCACTTTCAGGTGCCATTGTTTATATTTTATGAAACATGTTAAACAAATCACAATTGGTAGATTGACTATAATTGCATACAATTATATAAGTTTTGTTTTGTACCAATGTAAGATTGCTATTTTATTTGCTACATTCATTTTAATACCAGTGTTAAGCTATGGGTAAAAATGTCAAAGGTAATATTAACGTTAATAGAAAAATCGTAATTGACAGAATGACAATTGTTTACTTTTGTTGCTACGTGTAACAATTTGTGTACAATTAATAAAGTATTGTTCCCAGATATAACCAGCGATGCACGACTGATCTAAGGTTTTAATTTCTACATTCGTTTTAATATGATAATGTTTCTTATCCAGGTGCCATTAAAATGTATTGCTTTTTAAAGTTTTGTATAGACAATAATTGATAAATTAGCAATTGTTCAGTTTTGTTTCTACATGACGTGTACAATTAATATAAGTTTAGTGTCGTTCCTAAGTACAGCGAACATCGTATGAATAATGTAAATCTTTATTCACTTCTGTAATAGATATCTATGTCCATGTACCTGTAGATGATGTTAAATGTAATGTTATATTCTTTCTTCACTCATTATTTTGTATGTAAAACCAATTTCTTATTTATTTTGTCACATACGAGGTCGTATTTGTTATATAATGGATGGCCGACTGTTAGCGATTCTTATGATAATGTTCATACTTTAGATTACTTTCTGTATTAGCAACATTAAATGTATTTTTTTGCACTGACAACTCGAACGGACTGCGACAGTGACAGCGCGGTGCATTTGACAGTTACAAGAGTTTATAAAAAGGAATGGCGCGCTGTCATGTCTCTCTTTTCGTACCGGTTTTCGGAGCAAGCAACATCTCTGTAAGTGCTAGTATATAATTTATTTATTCCTACTATATTGTACTGTTATAGTTATTGTATACTTGTATTATGTGTATGCTGTCAAGGCAAAAGTACAAAGGTTGTGGTACCCGTTTTGGTCGTTTTATTTAAATAACCTGATGACAAACCCCGTAGGTACACTAAATAAGTTTCTTAGTCAATCTTTCTCTAAAGATAACACATACAGATAACATTTGTCATTTTGTATTATATTTATGTATATGTTGTATGTATTTTTTATGTGAATTTACGATAGATTACTAAGTAAAAGCAATTAATACTACTATTTTTCAGAAACTAATTGAAAATGAAAATGAATTTTTTCTTAGTTTTAAAAAACTTCACTCCTTACTAGAAATTATGCAATTAATTTTAATATGTGTAACGACTAACCGATATAAAGTAATTATAATGTAATCTTTTTAATTTTTTTATGATATATTTTACCTAACATAACTTTATTATAATTAAAAACCTGTTTGTGAAGTATCGCAAAATGTGTCACTGAAATAAATGAATTTGAATTACCTACTCTTATGTCGTCGGTAAGTTCACAAACATGTAAATCCACATACACAAGGCACTTAGACCCGGAACAATTTTCTGTAAGCACTCCCATACTATTAGACTGTGAGTCACAAAAAAATAAAAGAATTTCTTATTATAATACTAAAGTATCAATTCGCACTACAAAATTATAGACACATTTCACTCAAAAATAATCAAAATGCGGCCACAAAAAGGTACTACTCAAAAAAATCTCATAATATAAATAAAAAATAAGACACAATTTGCACAACAAAACAATAGGCACACTTCGCTCAAAGAAATCAAAATGTGGCCATAAAAACGGCACCACTCAAAACACAGCCCTACGAAAAAATACCTTAATATAAATAAAACATAAGACACCACTTGCACTACAAAAACAATAGGCACACTTCACTCAAAAAAAATCAAAATGCGGCCACAAAAAACGGCACCACTCAAAACACAGCCCTACGAAAAAGTACCATAATATAAATAAAAAATAAGACACAATTTGCACAACAAAACAATAGGCACACTTCACTCAAAAAAAAATCAAAATGCGGCCACAAAAACGGCACCACTCAAAACACAGCCCTACGAAAAAATACCTTAATATAAATAAAAAATAAGTGATCAGTATTCAAGTGCTGTACGAAAGCATCTTTGGGGCCGTCTTGTACAAATGCTTACAGATTATGATGGACAGATTCGTTTCATCGTGTCTCAAAGAACGAAGGATTTCATCATGTACTCTCCGAACGTTGCTTAGTTGGCTACGTGATATGTCAAGGGTTACTTTTTGAAGGTAAGTATTTTTTTTTGCTGATGTGCTGTCGAATGTCAATGTTGGGCCTTTGTTTTTGGCATATTGTGTAAGAATTTATGTTATATCTTTCAAACTTGGGCGATCCTTCTTTGTGGGAAATCATTAAATGACTGCTCTCGATTTGGGCGGAGTGACAGAAAATCATACAAGCAAAAATGTCAAAGTGCTTTACCCTTGTTAGCAAAACCTGAAAAAAAAATCCTCATGGATCCAAAAGGATTGCTAAAGAAGGAATGTTTGAATCATTCTAGTAACATATTTTTTGTAATTTATTATTAAGAATAAACTTATTAATACAATTGATTAACTGTCGGAGTCAGTATTTCCTGATAGTTACAACCTGGGGCTATTTAAGTCACGAGTGAGCAGGTTACTTATAGTTAAGCGCGCTTCATCGTCGACCACATCGTCGTTTTTTCCATCAGGTGAGGTAGTGAAGCGCGAGTCTATAAAAAAAAAAAATCACCCAGTTTGGAGGCATGCGGAACAGAGAGTAAAGTACCGCGAATCTCCGTCGAAAACGGAGGATCATCCGGCCAGACGGGTTGTATGTCTGATGGGCCACTGCCCGATAAATGATTTCGGGCTGTTCTATATGTTCATATCGCGCGAAGAACTTTGATTGTGCGATGCAGGATTCGTTTGTTACGTGACACCATAAAATGTTGCTAGAAAGATTACATAATATGACGTTCATCAGTACATCGTCGATCGAAGTTTATGAAAGTCCACTGGTAAAAATAAACTCTTACTATCGACCAATATCAATGGAATATTCTCCAGTTCTCTACATAATAATCCTTAGTATGGGTTTCATAATCTAATCATGAATTCCAGAGGATTACGCAAATACGGGGCTTACATGAGTTCAATTAAACTATGTTTAGTTCCGGAACAGATTGGTCGGTGCGTTAGAAATTACGTAAAGCTCGTTGTAAGTAGATACGTAGGTACTGATCGTAAAATTGGGATTACTAATAGTGGTTTTAATGCTACTGGATAGTTTGGATTTGAGAATTTTCATATCATTTTGTACGTACCAAAAACCGGCTAAGTGCAAGTTGGAGCAAAAAAACATTTAAATAACTGATTCTTTTTTAGGGTTCCGTAGTCGACTAGTTTCGCCATGTCTGTCTGTCCGTCTGTCCGCCCTCGCTTAATCTCTGTGACCCTTAGCTCTAGAAAGCTGAAATTTGGTACCAATATGTATATCAATCACGCCGACAAAGTGCTAAAATAAAAATTGGAAAAAAATGTTTTATTAGGGTAAGTAGTAGTAAAAGTAGAACTTTATAAGGACATTCTAGGAAAATCATTTTGAACTTGATGGAAAGAACAGTTTTGGTACAAAAAATACAAAAGGGTTGCACAAAATAATTTCTGGACTAAGTTTGTAGTATAATCGTATAAGCAAGCATTTTTTTACATTTATGTGGTATACACATTAAATGTAGGACAAGTCAAGTAGTTGACGTCATGGCAGTCGCGAGCCTTCCGGGGCATCGACTAGACGTCACTCGATAGGTTTGTCTGCTTATTGACAATTTGGTTGTTTCATTTACAATAAACCCAAATCCCTAACTAATGATTCTAGTGAACACCACATTAGCATTAGCTGTGATGTTATTGTATTGACAGAATGTTGGCTGTCAGCTCAGACAGACAATTTACCTTCCCTTGACGGCTACTGCACTCACAAAACAAATTCAAACATGAATCAGAATGATGGTGTTGTGGTATACATCAAAAATAACTTAAAAGTACTCGTGGAAGAGCCTATATTTCAACATAGTAACTGTTTATTAATTAAAATTATCCCGGATACTGTAATTATGGCCATTTATAGGCCACCGTCTCAAAACATTGACAGTTTTTTAGAATCACTTGATGTCAATTTAAAACATTTATCAGCTTTTAAGAACATTGTTCTAATGGGTGACATAAATATTAATATTGCTTCCGGGAGATCAGATACACATGTTCATAATTACTTAAATATTTGTTCATTTCATGGTCTTTTACCAACCCATTATTATCCCACGCACCAGACTGGATCATGTTTGGATCATTTCATCATAAAAACCAAACTTCCGAACAAAACATTAGTTACTAACTCATCGCTTACGGACCATCAAGCTATTTTACTAACAATACAAAAATCCTCACCTAGAATAAACTGCATGCGTAGTTGTACAAAAATTAACATGATTAATCTAGAACATGACATTCGCGGTATTGACTTTGACCCTGTTTACGAAACTTATGATGCAAATATTTCTTTACAGTACTTCATACACTCGCTACAACATGCAATAAGCAAAAATACAATTACTAAAATAACGTCTAGAAAGTATAATTCTATTAAACCGTGGATCACTCCTGGACTCGTACGTTGTATACGACATAGAGATAAACTACACCAAAAGTCGAAACTTGCACCTGATAATGAAATACTTTCTATTTCATATAAAAGGTATAGAAACTTTTGCAATAATCTTTTAAAAAAAATTAAATATCAACATGAGAAAAACGAACTACAGAAGGCAGGAAAAAACAGCAAACTTGTATGGAAATTTATTAAAACTAATACTTTTCGATCGAAAAATTCTGAACCTCCCCTTGAATTACTGTCAACAGAAATAGATCCAGTCGAAGCCGCGAATAAAGTAAACAGTTTTTTTGCTAACGTTGGCAAAACCTTGGCTGAAAAATCCTTGAACCATAGTAGCTCTTCCCACCAAACGTCAACGCCTGTGATCAGCCCTACGAAAACATCAAAATCCTTTGTTTTATTAGACACTGACGTCAATGAAATTTTAAGGATAATTACAGGGTTAAAGGATGACTGCGCTGTTGGATGGGATAGTATTCCTAATAATATACTGAAAAGGTTTAAACACCTTCTTGCTCCTCCATTAACACATATTTTTCAGTCATGTTTGTCTAACGGAATTTTCCCCAAACCGCTTAAGAAGGCAGTAGTTACGCCAGTTTTCAAAGCGGGAGATAAAAACTGTGTTAATAACTATAGACCGATTTCAGTACTAACAGGACTCTCAAAAATTTTAGAAAAAATTATAAATAATAGATTAATAGAATATCTTGAAGTTAACAAATTGCTTTCCAATAACCAATTTGGGTTTAGACCAAAAAGATCAACTAACCAAGCAGTACACAGACTGTCTGAATATATTAGTACCAAACTAGATAAGGGCATGCACACCATTGGGATTTTTCTGGACCTCGCTAAAGCCTTTGACACAATTTCGTGTTCTATATTACTGCAAAAGCTCGAAAAACTTGGAATAAGAGGCGTGCAACTTCAGCTATTCTCCGATTATCTTAGGGACCGCCAGCAATGCGTTAAAATAGGGTCGTACAAAAGTTCTGAGATGAAAAATAGTTGTTTCGGAACACCACAAGGAAGTATTTTGGCCCCTACGTTATTCTTAATTTACATTAATGACCTATGTAGTTTAGTCCTTCATAATGGGCTAATATTATCATACGCGGATGACACAGCTCTGCTATTTTCCGCTAAATCTCA
The DNA here is from genome assembly GCA_929112965.1 of Mythimna albipuncta. Lineage (NCBI taxonomy): Eukaryota > Metazoa > Arthropoda > Insecta > Lepidoptera > Noctuidae > Mythimna > Mythimna albipuncta. The sequence continues at coordinate 21,364,237 of OV815969.1, forward strand.
AGTTGAAGCGTATGAACTTGCCCAAAACGGTTTTAATATTGTGTCTAATTGGCTTCATCAAAATCTTCTAACACTAAATATAGATAAGACTAAATACATTTTATTTTCAATGAGAAACATTAATATACCGCTTACGAACCTAAACCTATTTGCGCATAATAATTGCAAGCATGCTGACATTGCTTGTAACTGCCCTACTTTAGCTAAAGCTGATCACGTAAAATACTTAGGTGTTACGATTGACACAAATCTAAACTTCCGTAAACACATCGAGTTACTATGCACAAGAGTGCGTAAATTAATGTATATTTTTAAGAACCTACGTCACATAGCCGACTATAAGTTAATTAAACAGGTTTATTTGGCTTTGTGTCAATCTGTTCTCACCTACTGTATTACTTCATGGGGTGGAACTGCAAAGACTATCTTACTTCCTCTAGAACGTGCTCAAAGAGCAATTCTAAAGGTTGCAACCTTCCGCCCTTTTAGGTTTCCCACACATCAGCTATACACTGCATGTAAAGTACTAACAGTACGCCAACTATTTATAATGCACACTGTACTATATCAACACTCTGAGCTTCCTTTTAACCCAGTACCTTCAACCAGGAGGAGGAAAGATTTGGTTTGCACTAAACCACAGACGAAACATGCATTTGCACATAGATTTTATGTATTTTTAGGACCTTTTTTATACAACAAGTTTAACAAATTATTGGATATTTATAGCGTAAATTATATTAAATGTAGTACATTGGTATTGGACTATCTACTGAATCTTAACTACACAGACACAGAGAAACTGCTGGAAGTTTTAGTATGATTGTACGTTTAGTTTGTAAGTTGTTTTTCTGTAATTTCTGTAAGTTTTAGTCTTGTAAGTGATGACCCGAAACACAGGTTTTATAAACCTAGCTCGGGAAAGTCGTAATTATACCTTTTTAGTTAATAAAGTAAATTTTCCTGTAGTTTAAATATTTGATAAGTCATTATTATATTCGTAGTTATTACTTGGACACAGCATAATTGTTTAAGATTTACTTGTGGCTGTTACATGTAACTATTTTGTGTAAAAATGAAATGAAATAAAGATTATTATTATATTATATTATATATTATATTACATTTGTATATACACTGCTAAATTTTAATCGTTTTTATCCCGTGGAGGGTCGATCTGGACATGAAACACTATCGATTTGTTAAGATAAAATTAAAAATAAAGTACCCCTTTTTTTTTTCAAAACTCGTATTAATTTACGCATGTACGAAAAAGTCAATTGAGCGAGTTTCATGACCTGTAGGTACTTTGTACGCAACGCCGACTATTAACTAGTGGTCATTTGAACTCGCTCAGCTGATGATCGACCCTCCACGGGATTAAAACGATTAAAATTTAAGGGTGTATATTTTTTAATTGAAATAAACTAGTGTAGGTGAGGCGCACTAGTTTATGAGCCTATTCACTCTAGCCTTCAAGACGCTCACGTTATAATCGGAAGGGAGGACAGGAGCAGGCAGATTGTTCCAGTCTGGATCGTAGTAGGACGCAACGACGAGGCGAAACGCTTAGTCCAGACCGTAGAGGTTTTAACAATGTATACTCGTCGTACGTCGGCTTGTCCGATGATTATTTGTAAAAATTTCATCTAACAGACCGACGGACGAACAAACACACAAAAGAACAGATAGACGTAAAGACAGTGGCTTAGTTATAGGAACCCGTTCTGCCCCCGTTAATAAAAAAGATGCATCTGACATTTTTTCCAGATTTGATTTGAGTTTCATATTATTATTAAACCAAGTTAAAGCATTATATTTGCCTTTATTTTCAACTATTCATATGTAAATATTTAAATTTACTCAAAGACAGCAAACAATTTCCCGTTTCATTCATTAAAACTTTTTTTTCTCCGTTTTTACTTTTTGTTAGAAACGTCTTTTTAACTATCAGGGGCAGCGTTCGTTGGCACCCTTTGGATACGGAAACCTAATACTGAAAATGCTTGAAAGAGTTACCTAGGGCCTGACACGCAAAAGGCAAATGAAGAAACACAGGTGAGTTTTAGTCAGTAAAAGTCTGGCACGACCTCTCGCTCAACCCAGAGCGGAAGACGTACTTAGATGATTTCTCATCCCTAAAAAAGGGTAACGTTATGAGGATCCTTCACTGCTTATAATAGTAATGAATCCTTAAAGGAAAACTTCTTAAAAATCTTGGTGAAACTCAATATTTTTTACTGGAAAATAGGAAAACGGAAAAAATGTAGAACAACATCTAATTGTGATTTATAGGTCACTTTTTTTGTTAATCGCTTGAAAAGGTATAACTTAACATATACAGATCGAGTATTTTCAGAATTTTGCTAAAGCTTAGCAGTCTATAGACTAATAATAAACAGGAAAAAAAATCATTTTCATCAATATTTTTCTTTGTAAAAAAATTATAATATAATAAACTCAAAAACTACAGGTTAGGTACAGATTTTCTAAATTTTTTCACCAGTGGAATCCTACTTTATCAATGCAGAGTAACATCTGTATATTTTCTATTTTCACTCAAGCGAAGCCGTATATTAAATTATTTAGAGAATTTGGAATGTATCTAGACATAAACTCTAAATACTGATAAAACATTCTCAAGGTTTTGCCAGTAAGGTTTGCGGGATTGTTTGAGGAATTTTGGAGTTATGCGAAACTGGGTGTTAAGACCCGCAAGTCTACGTTGAAAAGGAGAATTCTCCAACCAGACGGGTTTTTATATCTAGTCACTGATGTAAGCAACTGCCCCATATATGAATTCGAGCTGTTGTATATGTTCAAATCGCGCATAGTATAGTATTATAAGCCTTTTTAATGTTCCCACTGCTGGGAGTCAGGTGTCCTCTCTAGGATAGGGAATTTGCCGTAATTCACCACTCGGATCCAGTGCGTGTTGGTAAATGTCACATGTCTTCGAAATGGTTTTAGGACAAGCCAGTTCTCTCACGACGTTTTCCTTCACTGTTTTGAGAGCAGTGGTGATGGAATAAATTACACATACTAATGCACATGGCAGGGTTTGAACCCGCCATTTACAACTCGTAAGTCAGGGTAGTCACCACTAGGCCGCCACTGCCCTCAGTCGAATAAAACACATACCGACGATAAAAAATTGTCCGATTTCAGGAAATTTTTCACTGGTAAACCACGTTTGATTTGGATGAAACTTATTGCTCTCAAATCAAGGGAGAACTTTAGGTTACCAGACGTGTTCTTCGCTAGCAATATTGCTTCGCAGATGAAGGCGACCCCCTGCCATTTCCCCTCGCTTCGGACCATGGCCTGATACTAGGGTCCGACGCGAGAAGTCGTTGCCGATGATTGCTCCCACGAGGACATGGCGGTGGTCCGTAAGCTCCACCGTGTTTTCCGGGAGGTGTCTAAGCCTTTTAGGGTTAGTTTTAGTCACTAAAAGTCTATCACGCCCTCTTGCTTCTCACAAAGCCAGAGAATGTATTTGATGATTTCCGATATAAAAATCTAAAAAAAAAAAAAAAAAAAACAGAAAACTAAGCCAGTAACACAAATGAGCTTCAGTCCTAAATCTCCGTACATTCAATAAAAGTCCAACCAGCATAAAACAAGCTTACTAAAAGCTACTGTTGAATATTCAAAGTCTAATAAAAATTAATCAAAATGCAGCCACGATACGACCATTTAAAAAAGGCGGTATCGTACCGATTACCCGACTCATTTAAAATGATACAAGGCTCTCGACGAGCTTGCCAAATACTCAGGCTTCCTGTACTGAATGGTGGTGACCATATTCTGGATGTTAGGTAACAGTACGCGTAATCAGTTACAGAATAAACAGTCGGTTACTAAAAGCGAATAAATAGGATATACTATTATATAATATACATAATATATTTATGGAACTGGGCAGGTCACATCTGCGGCATGCCGCAACAAAATTGGGCGAAAGTAACTACTGACTGGACTCCGAACAGCAGGAGCCGACGACGCGGTAGGCCCAGAACTAGATGGCGTGACGATTTGGACTCCTACCTTAAGGATTGGCCAGAAAAGGGTAAAGACAGAAAAGAGTGGAATAACGGAAGGGAGGCCTTTGCCCTGCAGTGGGACACAACGGGCTTATAATAATAATAATGATATTTTTTTTTTGTATAAAAACAGAAATCTACACTAATATGTTTAAGACGTAAAGTTTGTTTTTTTGTTTGTAGGAGGTAATCTCTGGAAGTACTGGTCCGATTGTTAAAATGTTTTGACCGATAGAATGTTGCTTTATTCCTGAGTGACATAGGCTATATTTTATTTACGTGGGCGAAGCTGCGGGCAAAAGTTAGTTATTAATGTTTATTTTCAGCCTACTGGGGTCAAGGGTCAACGGGACACGTAATTAATACGCGTACTATTTACTATAGAAAGCGCCAGATAACCATGGGTTAGTACATTGGCTTTTTCCTAATATATCTGTGTAGGTACCCGAAAAACAAACAATGAACTGCTTTTCATTGCTAGAGCACATAAAGGATCACGATACATGTCGATTCAAGACAGCTTTACGTCTTTATTTCAGTTTTTTAAATTAAGAATGCCAAACAAGGAGGGTCAATGACGTCATGGTTATGGGTCAATGATTTTTAGGGTTCCGTACCTCAAAGGAAAAAACGGAACCCTTATGGGATTACTTTGTTGTACGTCCGTCTGTCAGTCAAGACCCTTTATCTCGAGAACGCATGGAGATATCGAGTTGAAATTAAAACCATATCTGCGGTCCCTTCAATATGTAAAAAAAAAAACTCCTAAGTTAACGAATAAAAAAGATACGGCCGTTTATGTCGCTAAAAAATGTATATCTTAATACCCTCAAAGATCGAAATTCATAGTATAGGTACTTACCACTAACCCAGAATCCTGAAATTTGGCACAAAGTAAGGTCTTATAGCACAGGTTTAGGGACAAATCTGAAAACAATAAATATGTTGTTACATACGTCACAAAAAAAATATTTTTGCAATCTGGAAAAATCTTCGAGACTCCATTCGGGAATTGTAGTTTGCACGGAACCCTCAGTGCGCGAGTCCGACTCGCACTTGCCTAGTTTTTACAAGCTAAAACCACACCTGTATGCTTTTTTTTAAAGGTGGGAATCGCCCAATGACTTCCTCCGGTCTAGGACGAAACATTAAACTTTTTCTGACAAAACCATACTAGGTTTCTTCTTTGATCTTTGCGTTTCAGGACCACGGTTTCCTTGGCTGGGGCGAAAGGACGTCCGTTCCCTCTCTTATTCATCTGTTACCTTTTGCATTCTAGAATCACAGGCGTAATAGGAAATACCAATTTGAACCCGTGCACCAGCTTCTGACGTTTTATTAGTGCCCATGTAGGCCTATATGAAATAAAATATTTTAAATTTCGAACAAGTTTTCTATTTAGAAATTTCATAGGACCTTGAAAATAATAAACCTAGCTAGTCTCACCAAATTTTCACATGAGTTCCTTGCCTCAAAAAAGTCTCTCTTCTAAATATATCTTAATGATTGCCTGGATCGTCTGTAACCGATTTTCGGCAGAATAGTTGGGCCAGATAAGTGTTAATGGATTGTGAAGGGTAAGGGAAAGAATTCATAAATTCAATCAGCGAGCCTTTCGTAGCTACCTACTATTCGTTTCGATAGAATTTGTAGTGCTGATCTAATCAATCCTTACATTTTTTAACACAATTAAAGAAACAAGTTTACAATGAAAACAATTTTTCTCATAGCTTTTATAGCGCGGTATAAACCGGTATCGTTAATTTTTTTTGGTGTGGAAAATCATCCAATGACAACCCCCGCTCTTGGGCGGAACGGGAGATAGTGTCAGACTCTTACTGACTAAAACATCCACCCCGTTTTTGAAGCCTTCATACCGGGGCTCGAGCGGGAGCTCGAGCTTTCGGATAACCTTGGCCCCAGTAGGCTTCGACCCGGCTGGGCCCCTGCTGTTGCTGACAACTTCTTGAGGCGCGCGGGAACAGTGCGCGCCGTCGACGACTTGGGCTTAGTCCGGACATTTACCGGACGGCCGGACAGCTACCTATTGCTTACTGTCCGCAAGCCCTCGCTTACGGTAGCTGGAAATTGGGATCGGAATCCTGGTGGCGGCGAGAGCGCCTTTGCCTGATGCGGTCTGCTTCCTCCTTTGCGACCATTACTGCTTCGCAGATGTCAGCGACCGCCTGCCACTCCTCTTCGCTCCTGACCATGGCCTCAACCATGGCCTGGCGCAAGAGCTCTCCGCCGCCGATCGCCCCCACGAGGGCACGGCGATGCTCCGCCTAAGCAGGGCACACCTCGACTGTCTGCTCCACCATGTCCTCCGGGCATGCAAGATTCAGTGAGATTTGTAATATTTTAAAGGAGGTAAAAGTCACGCCATAACCTAGTTTTTAATATTGTTTTTTAAGGACGAACTAACTTTTAATATGAGCAGTAATATCCGTGTGGTTCCCAGCAAGGTCGGAGCCTACTGGGGCCATGGGTGATTTAAAAGAGATCCCCGGGGCCCTGGAGCAATGGCAAAGAAGGAACGAGAGTGGGTATTGAGTTACGAAAATTAAATGCACTACTGGCAGTGTACTATCGCGCAGTAAAACCAGAATACAGCTGCCGCGGACTTGCTAAATTTAACCGAATGCATAAATAACGAGCTTAATTGGGGGTGAAATCATGCTGCAGTTTTGATGAACAACTCGAAATTTTAAACGACACCCCGGTTTGTGCAGTTCCATCTGTTAACAGAATATTTTTTTTTGCTGCTGCTGTTAATTTTACGAAATACGTGAAATTGAAAAACCGTTTAGAGTTCCGTACTTAACAAATGTTTTGTTTTTAATATCATGCGGGTTTCATCGCGCATGCGGATTTGCTCCGCATGCGTAATCCCCGCGAGTATCCTTTTCATACAAGTATTTACTATGATGCGGAGCATACTAGTACATACGCGGGACGCGTGTGGGGTGGGGTAATTTCGCATGCATGATGAAATCCGCATAATATTAAAAACACCCTAGAAGATAAAAATGAGACAATACTGCTGTTACTCGGCTATCTGTCTGTCTGTCACCAGGCCTCAGAATCGCGATAGCTAGACAGTTGGAATTTTCACAGATATGTATTTCTATCGCCAATAGAACTACAAATAGTAGGTATTTGTAGTTCTCTTGGCGACAAAAATACATATATTTAAAAAACAGAATTAAATAAAATTTAAGCAGGGCCTTACAACAAGCCATCGTACGCGAGTTTGACCCGCACTTGGTTGCTTTTTGAGGGTTCCGTAACTCAAAAGGAAAAACAGAACCCTTACAGAATCACTATCCGTCCGTCTGTCTGTCTGTATGCTTTATGTCAAGACCCTTTATCTCGAGAACGCGTGGAGGTATGAAGTTGAAATTAAAACCATATATTCACCTGAGTTACCTCTTGAAGGGACCGCAGACCTCTGCGGTCCCTTCAAGCGGTAAAAAAAATCAAACTTCTACGTTAACGAATAAAAAAAATAAGGCCGTTTATGTCGCAAAAAAACGTATATTTTGATACTCTCAAAGATCAAAATTCATAGAGTACATACTTCCCGTTGTCCTAGAATACTGAAATTTGGCACAAAGCAAGGTCTTATAGCACAGGTATAAGAATAAATCTGAAAACAAAAATTGCTATGCGGAAAAATCTTTGAAACTCCATTCGGGAATTGTAGTTTGCACGGAACCCTCAGTGCGCGAGTCCGACTCGCACCTGACCAGTTTTTTTAATAATAGATAGCCTCGCGTTTGATTACTATTTTACCTGATGGTAAGCGATGATGTGGTCGACGATAGAGCTCGCTTGCTTAGTCTTCTTGCTAACTCTTCACTGTTAACGTCCAGGTTTTTGGTGTTGGAATTATTATGATCCGACAGACATTGCATGAAGAATCGCCAAACTAAAGTGGCAATAGGCAGGGCACATTGCTCGCAGTACAGACGCCGTTGGTGCCGAAAGGTTCTGGAGTGGCAACTGCGTACCGGAAGACGCAGCGTTAGAAAGCCACTTACAAGCTGAACCGATGACCTGGTGAAGGTTGCAGGAATCCGATGGATGCGAAAAGCATAGAACTGTTCTTTGTGGCGACATTTGGGGGAACATATGCCCAACGTCTTTCGGCTGAAATGATGGTGATCCCCCAAGTATCGCCACAATGAACGGTCGTTTGTGACTCGCATCCATTGAATTCTCGATTTGTTAGATCATAAAAAATCAATCATATCTTTAATTTAACTCCAATCACCGAACAGACATTCAAAATAGATGAAGCTCGATTAAAAATTAAAACGATAACCTTTTGGAGTTTGCAATCAATCTAAGTGGTCTACTTTTAAACCTCTTAGTGTCAGGGGACCGTTACCATTGGATCTCCGAGTCAATGTTATAGCATTTATGATTCTTGACTATTGTCATTAAGTTAGTACCTACTCCCTTACTGAATTTTGTTTTTTTTTTAAAGATTGATGCGATTGAGGTACATAGTAAAACGCCGTGTGTGTGGTTAAAATAAAAACCAGTCAATTGCGGGTCGCCCAATATTAAAATGGGATAAAAAATGCCGACAAAATATGTCGTCTTGTATGTGAACCCTCTTTGATTTTAACTTTATTATTTGTTACTAGCTTTTGCCCGCAGCTTCGCCTGCGTACATAAAATATAGTCTACAGCTGTCCGCCCGCGACTTCGTCCGCGTGTACTTCGGTTATCGCACTCTAAACGTGTTTTCCCGTAGGAATAAGATGTTTTTCCGGGATAAAAAGTAGCCTATGTTCTTTTACATGTCATAGGCTATATGCATGCCAAATTTCATCCAAATCCGTTCAGCCGTATTGGCGTGGTTAAGTAACAAACATCCAAACATCCACACTTTCAAATTTATAATATTAGTTAGGATGTCACTCAGAAATTAAGCAGCTTTTTATCGGTGAAAATATTTTAGCAATCGGAACAGTACTTCCAGATATTAATTACCTCCTAAAAAAAACAGAAAACAAACTTTACCTCTCTCTTTATTATATTATTGTATTATATTATATATTTTATAATTATAGAAAGATTATTTGTTATTGTAACAGCAATAGAGATACACATTCTATGAACATTTGCACTGTCGACCTCTTACAGTTTATGAGGTCCCGCCCGCTGACAGTCGAACGTATAGACGTATCGACGGACGGGCGAACTGGTGGGCGAAAAGCCTGTAGAGGATTAGGTATTGTAATAGGGCTTGATACTATGGGTAACTTGGGATTTTTAAATTGCGTAAACACAGTGTTAGATAGCGTTAGGTGAGGCTAAAAGCCTGCAAGAATAAGTCAACATACATACTCATACCAAGTAACAACAGAAGATGCCCTGACGTCGGGTATCGCTGAGCGATCTCCGGCTACCGCTGGGTCGGGCTTGCGAACGACGAACTATGGGTAGCTACGCCCTTCGCCCAGTAGAGCTGAAGCCTGCTACGGCCATGAGGAAACGTATGAAAGAGATACTCGTGATCCTAGAACGCAAAAGGCAACTGAAGGAACAAAGGTGTGGTTTTAGTCAGTAAGAGTCTGACACGCACTCTCACTCCACCCTAGAGCGGGAGAAGTCACTAAATGATTTCCTATCTTATACAAAGCGTTACGTGAGCGCTACGTAAGCGTTTCAAAAGCGCAGCGTATACGTTAGTTATTTTTGCTTTTGATCATGCTGTAAATCTATGCATATAAAAAATCTGTAGAAGATTTTAGTTGTGCGGACATCACGTAAAATGTACGAAATCGATGTTGAAAACTTTTATGCACCGTTAAATTTTGATCGTTTTAATCCCGTGGAGGGTCTATCCGGTACATAAAAGGCTATCGATTTGTAAAGATAAAATAAAAAAATAAAAAACCTTTTTTTAAACTCGTATTAATTTACGCATGTACAAAATTAATTTCTTTAGGAAAACGTCAGCCGAGCGAGTCCTATGACCTGTAGGTAGTTAGTACCTAAAGCCGACTGACGTTTCAGCTGACGTTTTCTTAAATAAATTAATGCAAGTTTTAAAAAAGGTACTTTATTTTTTAATTTTATCTTTACAAACCGATAGTGTTTCATGCACCGGATTGACCCTCCATGGGATTAAAACGATCAAAATTTAGCGATGTGTATTAAAATTACTTATGTGTAGTTGGATATTTTACTTAGGCTTTGTTTCATCGCAATCGATTGACTATTATCAAAATATGTACTATATTCATTAATTGTTATGCGGTACAAAGTTCGACGGATGAGCTAGTATCTCATTTGCTTTCTAATTACATATGACGATAATCAGGCGAAATGTGAACAATCTAGTTACCTATAATATATATATAGTTACCTATAACCTGAAACACTTTGGAATGTCGGGATATACGGAGCCAGGGAATAAAACAGCTAAGTCCGAGTACACGTATATTGCAACTGAACGGTTGAACAAAAGACTTAACATTATTTAGATTTACCCACAGAATGTGTAACATGAACTTATAATAGTAATATGCAGGTACTTTAGTCCTCATACATCACACCTCACCACTTAATCTCATCTAAGATCTCATATATCCTATGTTACTTGAAATCTAACCACTGGTTTACGGATGCGTTTGAGTCGACCCACTGGCGGTGACGTTGGAGGGGAATGACGGGCTTCTGCCACAATTTGAGAGTCACTAACAATATCTTGCCTCTCTTCTTCCCCCCCACTAATCGGCTTCTGCTTGTTCTCCTCCACTATGTCGTCGCGTGCCTGAACGACATCCTCCACCCCTGCCGTCCCGATAGACGTTGGTGGCGTGCTGTCTGAGGTGATACTATCAGAACCCATGAAGTCTGATAAACGGGATCTACGTTTCAGCTGGTCTATGTGTTTTTTGGATAGTCGACCGTCTCCGTTATTTACGAGATACTCACGAGTCCCTGCCCTAGCTTGAACTATACCTTTCACCCATTTATCTCCCGAGGCACAGTTCCTAGCCCACACTTCGTCTTGCGGTGCTAACTCTCGGTATACGCCCCTCGAATTTTGTACCTGCCGTTGTTGTGCTGCTCGCACCCGATCGTCCAGCGCGCGGTCGGCGCGTAACAAATCTAACCGAGTACGTAATGCCCGTCGCTGTAACAACATTGCGGGTGTTTCCCCAGTCGTACATTGTACTGTGTTTCTGTAACTAAGTAGAAACGTTTGCAAGGCTGCGTCTAAATCTTTGTTCTCCCTATAAGCTTTTTTAATAGCAGCTTTGCACATTTTAACTGCGTTTTCTGCGGCACCGTTTGACGATGGATGATAAGTCGGCGAAAAGCACTGACGTATGCCATTGCTTTTTAAGAAAGAACTGAATTCTAGACTTGTGAAAGGAGGACCTTGGTCTGACACTAATTCTATCGGAAGACCGAATCGGGCAAAGATGCTACGTAATACCTTAATTACCTGCTTGGCGTTTGTACGTGCCATTTCAAAAACTTCTAACCACTTGGAGCTTGCATCAATTACAACCAAGAACGTGCTACCATGGAAGGGCCCCAAGAAGTCTATATGCACCCTGCTCCACGGCTGTGTGACGTAGGGCCACGGTTGCGGCGGCGCTCGCGGCGGTGCGTCGCCCTCTATCGCGCATGTCTCACAACTATTGCACAGCACTTCTACGTCACTATCAATGTGCGGCCACCAGACATAACTACGCGCTAATGATTTTGTTTTAACGATACCCATGTGGCTAATATGTAATTGTTTCAGAATATCTTTTCGTAAGATTTGTGGTATTATCATCCGATATCCCCACATTAAACACCCACAATCTACATACAATTCATGACGCCTAGAAAAATAAGGCTTGACTTGCTCATCTGTGCACGATAAAGGCCAGCCAGACTGCACGTAAAGTAGAATTCTATTTAATAATGCATCCTTCATTGTCTGTTTCCTAACTTCATTGTGCGTTACCGGTAGAAAATCCTCCACAAAGTTAACATACGTGATCTCCGTACTCACGCTCGATGGTCTGCCTTGTGGGAGCCTGGATAAGGCATCAGCACAATTTTTCTTTTTTTTTTTTTCCGAGTACACGTATATTGCAACTGAACGGTTGAACAAAAGACTTAACATTATTTAGATTTACCCACAGAATGTGTAACATGAACTTATAATAGTAATATGCAGGTACTTTAGTCCTCATACATCACAGTTAACAACACAAAACTACTTCTATTGAAAATGACTTCACAAATTGATGATCAAATTCTAATTGAAAATTTGTATCAGTTGAATAGCAATTGTTACAACTCAGTTGAAGCCTATAACTATGCCAGTGTGTACATCACATAAATTATTTTAGTTATTAGATCAATAATTATCTCTATTGTGTAGTGCCTATGTAGGTCATCCTTACTAATATTATAAAAGCGAAAGTGAGTTTGCTTATTTGTTTGTTACGTCTTCACGCCTAAATAGCAAAACCGATTTTGTTGAATTTTGGTACAGAGATAGTTGAGACCCTGGAGACGGACATAGGCTAATTTTTTCACGCGGGCGAAGCCGGGGGTAAAAACTAGTGTATTATAACTATTTGTGACGGTACGCATTTTCAACCTTATAATGTTGTTCCTGCTGGGAGTGAGGCTTCCTCCTTAAAAGAAAATAAATGGTTATAGATACAAAACACAAATATCGCGGTTACATATTGCTCTTGTCTTCTATTGAGAACTAGTTGTACCCGCGACTTCGTTCGCGTGGACTACAGGATTTTGGTTTTTTTTTTATAAAATAATAGTAGCCTATGTTACTCCTTATTACATCAGCAACCTGCCAAAAAAAGTCAAAATCGGTCCAGCCATTTCAGAGATTAGCCTGGACAAACAGACAGACAGACAGACAAAAATTAAAAAAATGTTATATAGGTGTATGTACCGTATAAATATTTATATGCAACGTAGTAAAAAGCAGTTATTTCAATATTACAAACAGACGCCCCAATTTTATTTATATATATGTATAGATAATGTAAATAAATAAAGCAAAAAATAAAGGAAAACTATTTAAAATATAGAAATTTAAATAAGCCACTGACAGCTAAGAGATGACCAGTCTCAACTGACAGCGTTCGGACATGACGCGTATATTATATCAGCACCACTCAGTTCAACCATTTTGTACAAAACCGAATCATCCAACACAACAATCAACCCGCTTCCGCTTATCACAAATTCTAGCCTTATGGTGCCCTCAGGATCACTCAACTCGCCGTCGACTCGCTGACAAGTACTCGTTAAAGTTGCTCGATTACCGGGATCTTTTAGCCAGTTTTTCACGAGATCTATCGCCCCGAGCCTAATGAAGTGTGGAAGGGTTGATTTTTAGGGGGATTCTTGTTAAAGATTATTAATGTTTGACGTCTGATGGGATCAGGCTACGGGTACAGGCAATAATGGGGTGGTATGAATGTAGTTTCGCTTTAGGTCTACCATGAGGGTAAAGAAATAGTGATATTGGAAAATAGGTAGATCTAATCTAATTAGTAAGATAGATAGATAAATATATCCTTTATTGTACACCAATTATAAAATTACAATAGGAATTTGAAAATAATAGAGTCAGGGTAGGTACGGTTCTTTAATTCTTTATTGTACACCATAACATCACAAAATAAGTGGATAACAAAGTTCATGTACATAGACGAGCTTAACTCAAAGTTGAATTTTCTTCCAGCAAACCATTGAGCGATAGAGAGAGATGACAATAGAGGGTAGGATCCAGTGTACAATTTTAAAATTAGACATATTATGAATGAAATAATAATACATAAATAAGTATACCTACATACATAAATACACACATACTTTATATATTATAAATATTTAATAAATCATTATATCCCATATGTCCTAGAATTAAAAGAAGACATGCGACATCCACCAATCTGCACTGGACCCGCGTGGTGAATTCGTTTCTCTCCTCTCTAAGAGAGGGAAAGGGCCAGTCCTAAAGGCCTGAGTCTAAGCAGTGGGAATATCATAGGCTAATTATGCTTGCTTTTTATGCTTATCCCATAACTGGGCGAAGGCTTCCCTCTCCACTTAAGTCTATCTTCTACCATTGCTGGTCAGTCCCTTTAGAAGAGTTAAAAAGTTAGTCTGGGTCTGGGGTTCCGACGTGTCGTACAGGTGCGCACTCCAAATCACCCATAACTCGGAAATTCTTTATGCTTAATGCTCTCCTAGACAAGAAAACATATTTTGATTATGTTTTAGGAAAAATATAATAAACAATATTGTACACCCACATAAAGAAAGGAAGATGATACTGGCAGAATGTATGAAATTTTGTGAAATGAAGATGATACTGGCAGAATGTATGAAATTTTGTGAAATGAATGTATGACTGTGTGACTAAAAGTCTTGTGACTCAAGTCTGTTTTTAATTCTAATTATTGTATTATTTTTTATTGTTCTGTCTTTTCTATACTTCTATCTATGTTTAAATAATGTAATTAGCTTCGGCCGTTCTAATTAAAATAAATAAATATAATTTGCACGCGTTCGATGCCGGGTCGTTTCATTAGTTTGAAATATAAATATCTGATATTTGTAGACCTAATATTCCTAAGCTTATAAGCAATGTTTGTTGTTCGTAATAATATTCTGCTTTGTACTTGGAACTAATGTTAACAATAACAATTGTTTGTTTTAGGAGTTAGCTATCCACACATCAAATACTAACGGACCTTTAGGCTAAATTACCATTTTGTTGTTTCTATAGAAATGTGGTTTTCAGTAAGGTTCTTTCTCTTGATTTCACTTTCTTCAGACTTATCTGTCGTTTTTAGGGTTCCGTAGCCAAATGGTAAAAAACGGAACCCTTATAGATTCGTCATGTCTTTTTTTTCTTTTATTTTTTTTTTATGGTTGGAAAAATCATGCATTGACATCTCCCGCCCTTGGGCGAAGCGGGAGATAGTGTCAGACTCTTACTGACTAAAAGACCCACCCCGTTCCTTCTAGCCTTCATACCGGGGCTCGAGCGCCCTTTCGGATAACCCTGGCCCCAGTAGGCTTCGACCCGGCTGGGTCCCTGCTGTTGCTGACAACTCCTTGAGGCGCGCGGGAACAGTGCGCGCCGTCGACGACTTGGGCTTGGTCCGGACAGTTACCGGACGGCCGGACAGCGAGCTACCCATTGCTCACTGTCCGCAAGCCCGCGTAGATTCGTCATGTCTGTCTGTCAGTCTGTCCGTCCGTATGTCACAGCCACTTTTTTCCGAAACTATTAGAGCTATACTGTTGAAACTTAGTAAGTAGATGTATTCTGTGAACCTCTTTAAGATTTTCACACAAAAATAGAAATAAGCAATAAATTTTGTGGGTCCTAATACTTAGAACTGAAACTCAAAAATTTCCACCGTAGGCGCAGGCTTGCGGACAGTGAGCAATGGGTAGCTCGCTGTCCGGCCGTCCGGTAACCGTCCGGACCAAGCCCAAGTCGTCGACGGCGCGCGCTGTTCCCGCGCGCCTCAAGGAGTTGTCAGCAACAGCAGGGGCCCAGCCGGGTCGAAGCCTACTGGGGCCAGGGTTATCCGAAAGGGCGCTCGAGCCCCGGTATGAAGGCTTGAAGGAACGGGATGGGTTTTTTAGTCAGTAAGAGTCTGACACTATCTCCCGCTCCGCCCAAGAGCGGGGGTTGTCATAAGATGATTTTCCCATCGAAAAAAAAAAAAAAAAAAACTCAAAAATTTCAAATTTTTTTTTTTCATCAAACCCATACGAGTGGGGTACCCCTATGGATAGATCTTTAAAAATGGTATTGAGGTTTTGAATATAATTTTTTTCTAAATTGAATAGTTTACGCGAGAGACACTTCCAAAGTGGTAAAATGTGTCGCCCCCTCCTGTAACTTCTAAAATAAGAGAATGATAAAACTAAAAAAAATATATGATGTACATCACCATGTAAACTATTAACGAAAATTGGTTTGAACGAGATCAAGTAAATAGTTTTTTTTTTAAACGTCATAAATCTAAAAAAATACACTATTATTAAAACATCGATCAAAGTTACAACGAACTACAAGAACTTTTATATTTTGTTACTTGCTACTACGGAACCCTCCATGGGCGAGTCCGACTCGTACTTGGTCGGTTTTTTTATTTATTAGTGACTCGTACCTAAAATATAGCCTATGTCACTCAAGAATAAAGCAGATTTCTCTCGGTGACAGAATTTTAATAATCGAACCGTTACTTCCAGAGATTACCTCCTACAAAAAATAAAAAACTTTACTTCTTTATAACATTAGTGGAGATTATTATATTAGTGTATTCGTAGATAGGCTTGCCCTTGACTACTATTTCATCTAATGTAAATCGATGATGTGGTCGACGATGGAGCGTGCTTGCCTAGAAGTAACCTATTTGCTCTTAACTTAAAGATCTCCAGTTCATAGTTATTAGGAAACTCAGACTCCGGCAGGAAATTCCATTCAATTTGCGATAACTTAAAGATTTCCTTGCAGATGTCGTTCGAGTGTCTTCGCAAAGTTCTGCAATAATTCGGTTACATTGCAAAAAACGTCAAAAGTCATTAGTGGTAACAACAAAAAGCTCAAAGCCCCCCAAGGTATCCCCCGCCCTTGACCGGAGCAGGAGATAGTGTCAGACTCTTACTTACTAAAAAATCCACCCTGTTCCATCGTGCCTTTTGTACCGGGGCCGAACTTCCCTTTCGGATAACCCTGGCCCCAATAGGCTGCGACCCGACTGGGCCTCCTGATGCTGACAACTCCTTGAGGCACGGGAACAGCGCGCACCTTCAACGACTTGGGCTTGGTTCGGACAGGTACAGCGAGTTACCCATTGCTCGCCGTCTGCGAGCCCATTATTTACCCTTGTTAAAAACGTGACAAAATAAAAATCTAGTAATTTATTTGAGCGATTAAGACAGAGGTAAGTATGCGAACCGTCTTAAAAATAGTGGCCACAGATGTCCCCCCCCCCAAACTAAAAATATACGTCACACAAGACTTCAAATACTAGCTTCACTTTAAAAATTCCTGTTATTCTAACCCCCCATCTACAAGCAAACCAATTTCATCACCAACAAGAAAAATAACAGAAATACGTACAAACTTAGCGCACACAAATGTAGCAGTGGAAAAATTGAGGCTCGCATAGCACAGATGTGTGAAACGTTGCCGGGGACAAATTGTTTTATCGAAAATTACTTTCTGGAACGGGAAAAGCGGATAAATTTCCATTTTTCTAATGGAACTGAATGGAGCCAGTCCCTTGGAGACGGTTGGCGTTCGTTACAATTACTAGATCCGATAAACCGTTGGATTATATTAAAAACTTGCCTCGATCATGCGAGGGTTAAGTGTTGTTTTGTTTCGGGACGTTCAACTTTTTTTTTGGTGGGTAAAAATAATCATCCATATGACGGGGGATGTCATGCCCTTGGGTGGAGCGGGAGATAATGTCAGAACTTTACTGATTAAAAAACCCACTCCGTTCTTTCTTGTCCTTCATACTAAGGCTGAACCAACTTTCGGTAGTAGAGGCCCGGTAGGCTTCGACCCAGTTGGGCCCCTGCTATTGCGGACAGCTCCTTGAGGCGCGCGGGAACAGTGCGCGTCGTCGACGACTTGGACTCGGTCTGGACAGTTACCAGACGGTCGGATAGCGAGCTACCCATTGCTCGCCGTCCGCAAGCCCACACCTAAGGTGGCTGGAAATCGGGATCGTAATCTTGGCGGCGTCGGTGGCTGGGGCGCTGAGAGCACCGTTGCCTAATGCGATATGCCTCCTCCTTTGCTAGCATAACTGCTTCGCAGAAGGAGGCGACCGCCTGCCACTCTTCCTCGCTCCGGATCATGGCCTGTGCCAAGGCCAGCCGCGAGAGATCGCCGCCGCCGATCGCCCCACGAGCTGCCACTTAAGTTTGGTGATTTGTCGAGCTATATCCATAACTTTAGTTCTCCTGCGGATAATAATTTTCATTCCTAATTCGATCACACAAGGAAACTCTGAGCATAGCCCTTTCCATTACTTTTTGGGTACCAAGCTAATCCATGCCTTTCATTGCATGTACACGTTTACGTCATCATTACTCATTGGTACACTCTAAAACTCATTATATGTAGTCTTCAATATCACTCATAATACTGGGCTGATTTTAGATGATTTAAAAGCGTGTAGTTAATGGAAGTAATCTTAGTAGGTACCTATACAAAGTAGTTTTTTTAAGAGCCAATTAACATGCTTTTTAGGTAAGTATCTTACATAAAATGTAGACTGTGTAATAGCCAATTATAATAACACTGTGAAATTATAAACTCTCGTTAAAGCCAAAAAAAATTTCCAAGCAAACGAAAACTAAGCCCACAAAAGTAATGCCATCAAAAAAAAAAACATTTGTTTAAACTTCATGTACAATAGTGGTAGTCAACCTTTGGGTTAAAAAAGACAACACTTTGGTAGGTTTGCACAATAAACAAACACATAACAAATAGTTCAAATGGAAAAATATAAAATAAGTTATTTATAATAATAAAATACTTAAATATGCTAAAATAATAAATACAGTACAGTACAGTTCTTCTAACGCAAAAAGATATGAGACCTAAGCATATGTAATACCAGTTAGATTAATTTATTCAGTCCCTTCTTGTGTGACGTTCTACAACATCTTATAGGGACCATATCAATATTACAAGTTATGTTTTGAACGTTGTTGATGTTTTGAGATTGACTTGGCAATCGCATGAAAACAAAATGTGTTTCACTAGTAATGCGTATAAGATATTAGATTGTTTAGTCCAATTGCCAATTCATTCTATATAAACAAAGTATTAACAAAAAGCACTAGTGTTTGTTTTAGGAGTGAGTACAAAACACTGAGCCTCATCAGAAGGCTTAGATTCACCCAAAGAGCAATGGAAAGGGCTATGCTCGGGGTTTCCTTGCGTGATCGAATAAAAAATGAAGATATCCGCAGGAAAACTAAGGTTGCCGACATAGCACAAAGAATTCCCAAACTTAAGTGACAATGGGCAGGGTTCATTGCTCGCAGAACAGATGGCCGTTGGGGCCGAAAGGTTTTGAAGTGGTGAATGCGTACCGGAAGACGCAGTGTTGGAAGGCGTCCTACAAGGTGGACCGACGACCTGGTGAAGGTAGCAGGAAACCGATGGATGTGGGTCGCACAGGAACGTTCGATGTGGCGACGCTTGGGGGAGGCCGAGTCCAACAGTGGACGTGTATCGGCTGAAATGATGATGATGATGACTAAACACTGCACTAATTTACCTGGAGGTGCCACGGGTCCGAATTCTGGTTCCCGTGGCATCACCAGGGGTATCTTTCAGGGGAGCCACGGGTTCGGAATGGGTAGGTACAGATATTTATGTAAATCAGTTTTAAGCCTGCCTACTTAGTTTCCAGGTTATTAGTTTAATCAAAGTTCTTTCGCCTCGAGCTACGAAAACAAATTAATCTCCAATATTGAAAACAGGTCAAAAAGATGTTAAATATATAAAACTTTTATCTAAAGCCGAGAGCTTGAAGAATAACAAACTAAAATTTTACGACGAATTAAGTATTTTGAATGAGGGATATTAATAACATTATTTTTTGATTGAAGCTTTTTTATTATTGATAGACTATTTAAATACGCTTATTAATTCTAAGAAATATAAATTATATAATTATAGTAATATAAATTAATGTATTCACATAAATATAATTAACTACCTTTTACCCATGGCTTCGCCCGCATACATAAATAAATATAGTCTATATTACTCAGGAATAAAGCAGCAGAAAAAATTGTCGCAATCAGACCAGTACATACTTTCAGAGATTACCTACTACGAAAAAAAAAAACCATAAAATACAAGTAAAGTTTGTTTTTTATATCACTCATTATAATATTATTAGATAAACAAATATTTGCAATGATATGATTTAAATTAGTGCATAATTTGAGTTATTTCTCCATTGTTAATTAATTGTTTACCCATTGTTAAATGTGATAGTAGATTAAAAGGCTATTTTATCTTATTTTATCTTTTATACATATATATAAAATTGGAGTGTCTGTTTGTAATATTGAAATAACCGCTTTTTACTACATGCATATGAATATAATTATGTACGGTATATATACCAAAATACTTTTTTTACAATTTTTGTCTGTCTGTCTGTTTGTTCCGGCTAATCTCTGAAATGGCTGGACCGATTTAGACGGGCCTTTTATTGGCAGGTAGCTGATGTAATAAGGAGTAACTTAGGCTATTTTTATTTTAGAAAAAATAAATTTAAAATCCTGTAGTCCACGCGAACGAAGTCATGGGCACAGCTAGTTATAATATAACTAACATTATATACGCTTGATCACTACCTCACTCGTCGACGGCGCGCGCTGTTCCCGCACGCCTCTAGGAGTTGTCAGCAACAGCAGGGGCCCAGCCGGGTCGAAGCCTACTGGGGCCAGGGTTATCCGAAAGGGCGCTCGAGCCCCGGTATGAAGGCTTGAAGGAACGGGATGGGTTTTTTAGTCAGTAAGAGTCTGACACTATCTCCCGCTCCGCCCAAGAGCGGGGGTTGTCATAAGATGATTTTTCCCATTGAAAAAAAAAAAGTCACTACCTCAACTGATGGAAAGCGACGATGAAGCTCACTTGCCTAGAAGCAACGCAACCTATTTACTCTTGACGTAAAAACCCCCAGGTACATAAAAACCTTCATTTTTACATAGGTTAGGCAGAGATCGTTCATAGTAATTCTCCATTGCACATGATCAGCATCGCCGTGTCTTCGTGGGGGCAATCGGCGGCAACGACCTCTTGCGTGGGGCCTGGTACAGGGAATGTTGCGGAGCAAGGACCTATGGCAAGCAAGAAAGTCACCTCCTACACGTTGTAGGACGTCTGTACAAACCCAATTAGGCGCATTATTTTAGGTAGGGTAAACCAGCCATACGTGCCCCAGTAAGTAACGTGCCCCACTTACTATACTAAAATACGCATTGCAAGTTGCAACTTGCATTGTATAGTTTACATTGCCGTCATACTTATGAACTAACCAGATCGGCTCAAAATAAGCAAAAATTTTTTAAATATGTGTCTTAGTTTTGCAAGTGGGGCTCATTACCAACTGGGGCATGTATGCCTGATTTACCATAATTTACTTTATGATCACTACTCATAAAACGGCGAAGGAAAACATTGTAATAAAACCGGCAATTGGCATGTCCTAGAACCACAATTTGGAAGATTTGTGACATCCATCACTTCTTCTGCGTCAATTACAGCATATTCCCTCTCCTAGAGAGAAGGCCTGAGTTCTAGTAGTGGGAATATAAAAAACTGGCTTTTTATGCCATGCTGTGCTTATTTTTTTCTGAATAAATTCACCCAGAATCTCTGTGATTTCATTCTTTTCTTACAATACCTACGGGAAATCAGTAAAGCTATTTGAGTTCTTAGTAGTAACAACGTATTTAGCAATTCTCAGTAAAAGCTGAAAGGCAAGATGTTTTATAAACTTCCCTCACAATATAAACGAAGGAAATCGCTAACAATGGTACACAATAGGTATTCTATTTCCATCACAGACTCTATAAAGTTTTGTTAGAACTAAAGTTCATTTTTCCTGTACACACTTGAACCTATTATAGTAAAATACGCAAACAAATACTTAAAAAAAAAAATAGCTGTTAGTAGGTATTTATTTAGTATATTTGAAATTCAGTAATCATCATCATCATAATCATCCGGGCCTTGGTTGAGGCCATGGTCCGGAGCGAGGAGGAGTCGCAGGCGGTCGCCGACTTCTGCGAAGCAGTAATGCTCGCAAAAGAGGAGGCCAAACGCATCAGGCAACGGCGTTATCGCCGCCGCCGCCAGCGCACTGTGGAAAATATAGGTCATTTGCTGATTAAAAATCTATATCTCCTTTGTTTTTAAAGATAAAGATTTGAAATTTTGCAGTGACATAGTACATACTATAGGTATTTGAATAAGTATACATTTAGTACGCACTAGG
The DNA here is from genome assembly GCA_929112965.1 of Mythimna albipuncta. NCBI lineage: Eukaryota > Metazoa > Arthropoda > Insecta > Lepidoptera > Noctuidae > Mythimna > Mythimna albipuncta. The sequence continues at coordinate 21,386,360 of OV815969.1, forward strand.
GTTTGCTCGCGGTTTTACTTGCGTTTTAATTTGCGACGATGTCAAAAAACCGTACGTATGTTATTTTAAATTCACTTCAATGTGGGTTTTGTCTCTTTTTAATGGCCCAATACGAAGTAGGATATAAAAACAATAAAGTACACTTAAATAAAATAAAATAAAAAAAAATTACTCAGATTAAAATTAGTCTAAAAAATGATTCAAACAAAATATCCTGAATTGCTACACATCTAAAAGGTAAATAAACAAATGTGGGCAAGTTTTACACCAGAAAAATATCAGGATCCGTGATTAGTTGAATCACTTTCAAGAGTTGCAGAGTGTCTTCGTCTAGTTCCTTGACATTCTTTTTGGATGTTTTGGGAATACTTGTAATGCATCTAAGATCCCTTGTACATATACAGTAATGTATGAAATACATCTTTATTTGCTGCCGATCTTATACATTTTCTCGTATGATGTAGTCTAAAATTGTTGTAGCCTTTATTGGGCGTCTTCTGCGCGGCTTTCGAAAGTAGCAGAGAGACGATCCTTCTGTTGTTAAAACAGGTAGAGTTACCTGTAGAAAATTCTGTGTACAGCCAACTAATATTGGCTTCAAGAAATTTACCCGTAAAATTTGTGCAACAACAACAAATAACAAAAACTGATGAAAATCACTCATTACGGCTTGTAAGTTATTTTTGAAATATGATAATTTTCAGGTAAAAATGTTGATAGGGCTGAAATATTATAATATTTTATCGTTCTAAGTTTGTAACAATCAAATAATGTCTAGAATAATTAAAAAAACCTAATATAAAAGTAATCATTATTTTGGAGAATAAAATAATAACGTACTAAAGGGATTGTGGTGTTATGTGTTCTATGGCCAACTTTTTATATTAAAATCGAATAAGGATGATTTGTATCATGTCACATTCTTTGTAAGAACTAGAAGATATGCGAATCCGCAAAATATTACCACTGGAACACTACAATACAATACAATACAATACAATACAATAGTCATCTATTTTGTTTTCGTGAAAATTCATATGGGATGTTTTATCACATGATGCTTCATAACACCAAAAAGCGCAAATATGCGCAAGATTTTCTTTTTGCATATGTCAGGTAGATACCTTTCGCAGGATATAAGATCAAATTTAGAACTTAGGCAAGCTTAGCTAACTACTAAAAGTCTTGTTGAATTTAAAATAATTGGTTTTTCTCTAGCATTTTACGTACATAATTATAACAGTAATTTTTTATCATTAATTATGAAACTAAATACAGTTTCACAATCTATATAAAATATACTTTCTAAATATATAACACACTATATGGTTCTTATTTAACAAGTGCTCAATATTTAACTCTAAACGTACCTGATTTAAGGGTTACAATTTGTTGAATTTCCGTACTGTTGAGTTCTAATGCAATTTTATCAATGTTTTTCATATTGAATTGATAAAAAACGAATTGTATATAATACGATGGTTCTTTATGAAAAAAATAAGACCAAAAACATGTACAATTTACAACATTTTTAAAAAGTATTTATGATCAGCTCTTGTTCTACGATAATCCATAGTGCGGCGCCGGGATACTGATCCCGATTCCCGGCCACCGTAGGCGCGGGCTTGCGGACAGTAAGCAATGGGTAGCTCGCTGTCCGGCCGTCCGGTAACTGTCCGGACCAAGCCCAAGTCGTCGACGGCGCGCGCTGTTCCCGCGCACCTCAAGGAGTTGTCAGCAACAGCAGGGGGCCCAGCCGGATCGAAGCCTACTGGGGCCAGGGTTATCCGAAAGGGCGCTCGAGCCCCGGTATGAAGGCTTGAAGGAACGGGATGGGTCTTTTAGTCAGTAAGAGTCTGACACTATCTCCCGCTCCATCCAAGAGCGGGGGTTGTCATAGGATGATTTTTCCCATCGGAAAAAAAAAATCATCATAATCATCATTTCAGTCGAAAGACGTCCTCTATTGGACATTCGCCTCCCCAAAGTGTTAAAGAACGGCCCTGCGTGTCTCACATCCATTGGATTTTTGCGACCCTGACCAGATCATAATAATACCTATATAATATAATATTCCACAACTATCACACAACGCCGTCTAGTGCCAAGTTAAGCAGAGCTTGTGTTATAGGTACTAGACAACTGATAAACATACTTATATATTTCTAAATACACACATATGATAGATAAATTACACCCAGACACGACGATTTGAAGACGTAATTAAACAGTTATATTATTGATAAAACCCTCACTTGGCCATAAATGGAGAAATTCTACGTAATAGAAGCGGGGTATTTAATGCTATGTTGAAAATTTTGTAAACCTATGATTTTATTTTTATATGTGAGCAAAAAACGGAATCCTCATTTTTCTTTTTTTATTACGAGTAGTCTTGTAACCAATATAAATTAATATCGAATGTGGGTCACTATTGGGCGGCGAAATATCAAAAATATATTTTTAAAACTACACTGTGCAACATATCAAATGAAAATACATGTTGTGAGGTACTCAAACATAATAAAATCAGTTTAAAATGAAAATATTTATAAAATAATACAGAAGATAGTGTTTGAATCACAGATCACAAGAAAACTAATATGAAATCTATGTTTTTAAAAAACCTGTTAAAAAATAGGATTCCTTTGAAACACTTTGCACGGGTTCAACGTTTTTTTACAAATTAATGTTTAGATTCACCGTGGACGAAAAGAAAAAAATCTCTCCAGCAGAACATCTGCAACCGGGACACGATCCGCAGAGGTCAATCTGGAAATGTCTGAACCAACTGCGAGCTCAGATTTGCCACTCCAGATAAATTCTGCCTAAATGGGGTATCATTGGTTCAACGCAAATACAATGCCAGTGTCGAACCCCTTCCCAGGAAATGTGTCACCTTCTTTCCTACCCAGCTTGCACAACTACCTGCACCTTCCAGAACTTTTGCAAGGCTAACGACAGAGCGGTCCAGGTGGCTAAATATTGGTCGGACCAAATTTGAGTCTGATGGACAGGAAAGAAGGAGAAGAAGATTTCAATCAGTTACATTCCAAAATTGGCAAGTCAAACCACTAACAAAATTATATCTAACACAGTATAGAAAACCAATACCACTAAACTGGCCATAACACGAAAACTAAAACCCAACATTGCCAAAATCAACATAGCACGTAAAGCTTCAAACCACGTATGTACGAGTTAAATAATATGAGCACTATTCATACTACTGTAGAAAGGAAAATAACTAAGCACTAAATAAAATTCGTCTGCGTATGAATCCCTCTGCTAGTAGATTTTCTCTTTCGCCTAATAAAATGCCGAAATGAAACCGCATTCAACTTATATGACATAGATTTTGTTTAGCTTATAAAACATTCATCATCACCCTTTTTTAAAGTTCCCACTGCTGGGAGTCAGGCCTTCTCTCTAGGAGAGGGAATGAGCCGTAATCCACCACGCAAGCCCGGAGCGGGTTGGTGAATGTCCCGTGTCTTCGAATTTTCGGTTCCAGGACATGCCGGTTTCCTTACGATGTTTTCCTTCACCGTTTTGAGAGCAGTGGTGATGAAATAAATTACACAAATTAATGCGTCTGGCTGGGTTTGAACCTTACAACTTGTAAGTCGAGTCTATTACCTCTCGGCCATCACTGCTCCATAAAATATTATTCCTATTTAATGCAATAAAAATAAAATAGAACAGAGAAAATGAATCTACGAGTACCTATATTCCGTTGGTAGTGTTCCGTTAACAATGCGGAAGAGGAAGTATTGGTTTTCAATTTATCTAATTTGATTTTAATAAATATAATTTGAAATTAATCTAACTTATTTCAATAACGTTTTGATTCAATTAAATTTTTATTTAATGAAATTGCTTTGACTTTTTTATTATGTAATGATATATTTTAAAAGGGGCCTTTAAAATATATCATTAAATAATAAAAAAGTCTCGTTAGTGTTTTCAGTGTTTTCACGACCTTTATCATTTTTTTCTATTGATACAGGGAAGATGAAGATAATTTTCTATCTCAAGGACTCAGATAAAGATTTATTATCTGACAACCTAATCGATTTCGTTGTCACATACGAATAAGACTCGATTTCAAACCGATTAATCTTCGGATATTGATAGTGTTATATGCTTTCTGGGTTATTGTTTTTGTTCACTGAAAACCTAACTCATTGAAGAGCTGAGACTAAGATCCAGGTTCAATGATGACAGATTAATTGATAGTCTAGAAATGTAATTGTAATCGAGATAGGAATAAGAATAAATTGATTTAACCAATAAGAAGTATGGGCGTCATCAGAAGGCTTAAAGTCACCCAAAGGGCATTGTAAACGGCTCGGAGTTTCCTTGCGTGATCGAATCAGAAATAAAGACATCCCCAGGAGAACCAAGGTTGCCGACATAGCACGAAGAATCGCCAAACTTAAGTACCAATAGGCAGGGCACATTGCTCGCAGAACTGATATCCGTTTGGGCCTAAAGGTTCTGGGGTAGCGAACGCGTACCGGAAGACACAGCGATGGAAGGCCTCCTACAAAATGGACCGAGGACCTGGTGAATGTTGCGGGAATCCGAAGGATGTAGGACGCACAGGATCGTACATTGTAGTGACACTTGGGGTAGGCCTATGTCTAACAATGGACGTACATATATCGGCTGAAATAATGATGATTTCATTGTTACATTTTTATAAACATAACTATAATAATTATTAATAATAATCGTTTAATGTATAAGTAAGTAATGAATGTATATTTTATTTATTTATTTGTAATGATATAATTAATTCATAACGTTTTAAATGTTTTTCAATTTATTATAAACTAGCTTTTGCCCGCGGCTTCGCTCCCGCTCTTCCCTACTTCAGCCTACTATACCCTACTCTACCCTACCCTACTCTACTCTACTCTATCCTACTCTACCCTACTCTACCCTACCCTACTATACTCTACTCTACCCTACTCTACCCTACTCTACCCTACTCTACTCTACCCTACTCTACTCTACTCTACCCTACTATACCCTACTCTACCCTACCCTACTCTACCCTACTCTACCCTACTCTACCCTACCCTACTCTACTCTACCCTAAAACAAAAAAAAGTATCCTATGTCCTTCTCCTGGTTCTTAGCTACCTCTCCACCAATTTTCACCCAAATCTGTTCTGCCGTTCTTGAGTTATAAGTGGTGTAACTAACACGACTTTCTTTTATATATATAGATTGTAGGATTTAATTTTTTTTTTTTTTGTCTTCGTCGTATATAATACGGTAAATCGTTTAATGTATATAATACGGTACGTTTACAATAAAAATATTAAAAAGAACAATATCACTTACTTGCCTGATCTAGGGTAAACCTGTGTTTCACGCTAGAAAGTGCATAATTAAAAACAAAAATAATAAATTTACATTCAATAGTACGAAACTAAAATAAAAGATATGGTGTGTTTTTTTTACATGCAGCAAGTGACCTCTGTCTCTATATAAGTTACGCCTTGAAGAACTTGGATAAATAATCTTTTTATAGTTCTAGTATTTTTTTTTTTAACTGAGATAAACTGGTGCTTGACTAAACTTGAATTTGCATAAACTTTGACATTTAATGAATTTATTCTGCCATTTTGTTGACTTTTTTTTGTTTGTATATCAAATTTATTTTTCTAATGATGCGGGATGCATAGGATCGTTTACCGTGGCGACACTTGGGGCTGGCATATGCCCAACAGTGGACGTCTATGGAACACATATATAAAAGAGAATTATGCAATTTATCGGTGTCAAATAAAAGAGATCGCAATAACTAACTGAAAACACTATCATAATCAACAAAAACCTTTCACGAATAAATTCACGTCGTAAAACTGAAAATTTCTAGCACCACATCTCCACATCAAAACACACTGATATCGTGACGTCATTAGACGCTACTGAAGCCGAGACGAAACTTGGGCGCCATGTTTTGCGAGCAACTTGACGGTCCATCAACTCTCTCGTATATGAATACCCGGGTAACCGCTGTTTTATAGGCGACCAACTTTTTGACGCCAGACGATGTCTCTGCGAGAAGATATGGAAAGTCTTTTTTGATGGGTTGAGGTAGTTTGGGTTGCCTATTTTACCTTCGTCCCTCATCTAGTTTTTTGTGATAGTGTAATCTGTGTGGTTGAGTTCTTTTTTCCGTTTAGATTAGTTCCTCTAAGGAACTAAACCTATAAGGAGCATACACTCCCGAAATATATAGTAGACAATACTTGTGGTTTCACTAAAGCTAACAAAAAAAAAAACGAAATCAGCAATTATGTGGCTTTATCGGATTTTGATGTAAGGTGAAAAATCATGAAATAATTCCTCCTATTTTGGGTAAAACGATTAGAACTGTTAGACTCTTATGCCTTGATCACACGTACCGAGTAAAAAGGCGAGACAGTAAAATGTTGCTCGGCCGAGACGGTGATGTAAGCCAGTTGTGGAGATAAATGGTAGGCCAAGCACTCGACGCTGTGTTTACACGTACCGAGTACTCAGCCAAGAGTACTGTTTCACCCGTTTACTCGGTACGTGTGATCAAGGCATTGCTGACTAAAACCAACCACTGTTATTTCAGTTACACTAGTGTTTTCCTTTGCGTATCAGGGCTCCTCAAAGAAGTGTCAGTAAAACTGTAGTGGCACAGAAGGGCCGAACCCTACTGGGAACATGTGTAAACTTCCGAAAGGAAAACTCGAGTCCTGAAACATAAATGTCCAAGAAGGAGCATTGGTGTGGTTTTAGTTAGTAAACGTCTGGTGGGTCCTCCTGTGGGCCTGAGGAAACCGGCATGTCCTAGCACTAAAAATTTGAGGACATTTGACATTCACCAACCGGCACTGTGCCCGCGTGGTGGATTACGGCCCATTCCCTCTCCTAGAGAGGAGGTCTGAGGCCCAACAGAGGGAACATTGTATGCATGTGCCCTCTAAGCCCTAGAGTGAAAAAGTCTTTAGATGATATCCCACCTTAAAAAGGGCTACGTCATATGATTGATTACATATTATACTTCAATTTTACGATCTGTTCATATATATAGACGAAGTCAAAACTTGCAATGGTCTGCTACAAAGTAATCTTGAGCAAAACCGTGAGCATTATCAAGAGACAGTTAAAAGTATAAGAAATAAATGACAATCGGAAAAGCACTTCTCCACCAACACCCGTAATCTACAACCCGATTGACACCTCTAACTCTGAAAAAGAAACTAGCCACAAGCGATATTTTTCCCGAACGAGAGCCACTCTAGTCTCGTATCGATACTATCGATTGTCGATACGCTCTGTTGACACTCGATAGCGGTCTTTTCATTACTTCTTTGTTATTTTGACAAGTTCGAAACTTGCGAACAAGTTGTGAACTCGATTCGAATGGTTTTCGATTATTATTATTTTTGGTCGGTGTTTTTTGTCTTAAATATGGAAGGAAAATTGTGGAGTTAATTTTGTAAGGGATAAGATTTACAAGTTTGTAACTTTACTTTTGGTTTCTCGTTGAGACGAACGTTGGAGTTTAAAAGTTAAAATTAGATAGACATAATTTAACAATTTAGCCTGTCTATTGGTGCCACAGTCAGAGTTTTTACATTAATATAATATTGTATAAAGTTAAGATTTTTAATATTCCATGTTTGTATTTTGGTTTATAATAAACTAGCTTTTGCACGCGGCTTGACCCGCTTACATAAAATATAGCCTATGTCACTCAAGAATAAAGCACCTTGCTATCGGTGAAAAAAATGTAAGTTATCGGATCAGTACTTTCAGATATTACCTCTGACAAAAAAAAAAACATAAAAATAAAAACTTTACCTCTTTATAATATTACAGTAGTGTTGAAGTATAAATAAACTCAAAAACTACTAGACTGACTTTAAGTATAATTAAACTCTTTTATCAGTATAATGCTAAATTGTTATCAACGACAGTACGTTAGTACACATAAAAAAAAAACTCATTTTGTTTCGATATTGATATTCATGATAGCACAAGTTCAAACCTTAGTGGTTTTTAGTTGCTATTTAAGTTAGATAATCCTGTGTTCTTTTGTATAAATGATAAATAAATTTAAAACAAGCAACCAATACATACATTTTATACGTTAGCGCATGCTAAGCCACTGGTAGCCAGTGTACGGTATATATAACTAGCTTCTAGCATAAAGAAGTAGCAAATGTATGTTTATTAGTAGATTGTGAACAAGGCATATAGCAAGTAGGCAAGAACACTTTTATTGTGAAGCAAAAGTTATGTAACTTACACTTGTTATGTACACAATAAAAGTGTTCTTGCCTTTGGAATAACAGTCAACAAAGCGTTGCAAGTTTCACCAGATTTTACAATTAGTTGACATCTACAAATAGTTTGATAATTATTTGATCGTCAGTTGTCTCAACCCTCATTCTAATTTCGTCTATACTTAGGACATGATACATCACTATTACCTTCACAATTACTACCGCCCTTTCCCTTTCCTAATTTGCACACTATAATTATTATTTGTCCACTGATTGACATAGGTCTCCCTCAAGTATCGCCACTAAAGTTACTGGGCATCTGGCATCATCAGATTTCCACAACTTCACCAAGGCAAATAGCAGCCAATCGTTCAACCACTGCACCATCTGTGTTGTTAAATACCTTTACTTAGGTCCCTCACCCACGGTGATTTTTTGTAGCGATGCTGTAACGCTTTCACATCGATACAGTCGTGATGCTGTAGTGCGATAATAGAGCGTTGGCATTTTTTTCTATAGCGCTTGCATGTGATAACGCGCGTTAGTAGCGATGCTGTCATGCGCTTACAAAACGCGCGACAGCATCGCTGCAAAAAGTCGTGGGAGAGGGGCCTTACCGTGGCTGGAAAGCAAAGGACAACTGAAGTAATGTCTGTGCTAATAGTGGGATTCAGATAGTAAAAATTGGACAGCATATAAGAACGGTTTGTATAACAGCTTATAAGTCTGTGCTGTGCAAAAATCCAATATCACATTGTATTTCATAAAAAATAATTCTTGGACCTCATGCTCAGCTTTGAAGTTCACGACTCCTAGCCCAACGATGGTTTACGGGCCACTACTTAGTAATATTAAGAGCTTCTTGTACCATGTAGTTGTATGTACTCAGAAATAAACTATTCTATTCTATTCTATTCTAAGGACAACTGAAGGTATGTCTGTTTCAATAGTGGGTTTCAGTTAGTAAAAATTGGACAGCTTATAAAAAGTTTGTGCTGTGCAAAAATCCAATGTCATATTGTATTTTCTAGAAATTGATTCTAGGACTTCATGCTCAGCATTGAAGCTTACGACTTCTAGCCCAACGATGTTACGGGCCACTACTCAGTACTATAAAAGTTTTATGACTCAATTTCGCGTACTCTTCATTATCGGGCCCGTCACGAAGCATTGTGGCTTTTTCGTCACGTTTTTATATACTTCCTGTTTATTTCGAAACGAAGTTGAATTCGCCTCGTTCGTTAGTACTTTTTTTTATTTGTATTCTGTACCATTTTCTGTTTTTATGATGCAATGTAATGTTGTATTAACGACTGGCATTCCGGATTGAATGGGAAACTGAAAATAGTGTTTGTTGTTTCAGTTGTTGCTCGTACTTCGTTTTTCGATTTAATGGTTTAATTATTTTCTCACTCAAAATGTAAATGTGAAGAAATGCCAAGTTCTTTAAAATGGTATCGCTTATAAAAGTGAAATCTGACTGTACCAAGTGCTGGCAAATAAACAAAATAAGTAAAGCATAATTGAATTTTTCTGCTTAGGTATAATTGTTTGTCAGCTTGTCAAATTACATTACCTAAAATCCATTATCTAAAGTACATTATTTAAGGTCCAGAACCGAGTCGATATCAATATCACGTTTCCAAATAAAATCTCAGTTATTTAGAATAAAATCGTTCAACACAGTATTAAAGTTATTTTATTCATCAGTTTCATATATTCATAAATAATTACGTAACATTTAAAAATAGCTGCTTTGTCTTTTATACTTTACTTAAAGTGTCATTTTTATTTGAGGTTAGCTTTCTATCGGTGCTAAAATTATTGCAATCGGACCAGAACTTTCCTACAAAAAAAAAAAACAAACTTTATCTCTTTATTATATTAATGTAAGAATGTCTCACTCATTATCATCAGAAAGGCGTCTACTATGAGGCCTCCCCCAAGTATCTCACAATACAGTTTGTTGTGCTTCTCGCATCTATCGGGCTCCTGCAATCCTCACCGGCTCATTGGTCTACCTTTTGGGAGATCGTCTAATGCTGCATGTTCTAGTACATGGTTGCCACTTGAGAACTTTTTGATCCCAAACACCATTTATTCTGTGAGCAATATGTTTTGTCCACTACCACCTAAGTTTGGTGATCCTTCGAGCTGTGTCGGTAATCTTGATTCTCTTGCGGACATCTTCTTTATTCCTAATGCAATCATTCTAGGAAACTTAAACCACACCCTTTCAATAGAAATAATTATTCAATACCCAATATGGGAAACAGTCCATTGGGTGACAAACACAAACACACACCATATTTTTCAAAGCCTCACTGACAATATGTACCGGTCATAGACTTTCGTCTTGAGACACTGTGGTATATTAGACGAAAAATACCACGCAGTTTTTAAAACGCTGCCCAGCTGAGACGGATTCGATCCATCCACTGATTAACTAAACTTTTTGCCTTAGGTAAATGTAATCGTCGACCACTTCAATTGTAGAATGTCTCACTAGATTATTGAAATTACAATCGTGTAAGTTAAGAAAATTTATAGTAATCGTGTATTGAAAGTGGCCCGTGATCGTGTAATACCCACGCTTGATATGTCACCGTTTTACTTTGCGAACTTGGCTGACACACTGCCGTGTTTCTACATGTTACTACATAATTACAAAGTATTTTTTTATGTTTGTGTTTTTACGCAGTTCTGCAGTAGTTAATAAATAAAAAAACGAAATAAATCATTAAGTCGGTAAAATTATTATAGTGCTAGAGTAACATTTTTTTCAACAATCTACTGGCTTTTTTGTATTAACTTCATTATAAATATTTGTTGAAGTAAACTACTGATGATTTATTACATTTTCACTAGACAGCACTTTTTTATAGTAAATCATCCAATAACACCTCTTGCTCTTGGGCGGAGCGTAAGGGCGTGTCAGATTTTTTGTCTGAAACCTACTCCTCTTCCTTGCTTGCGACTTCGTTTTAGGGTCCCCTAGTTCACTTTCGCACAAGAAATGGCCCCAGTAGGCTTCGACCCTACTGACACCTTAAAGTTTGCTGACATCTTGTTGAGGCTTAGTGTGATATTTGTAATATTTTCTCTGCCATCTTTTTAAAAACTATAGGTACTTACGTGAATTTGTATCTAGGTCTAAAACAACTAAACAATGAAAATGGCATCGTTTCTCTTTCAACACAATCTTTTTTGTTCAAAGCGATAACATGTGTCCAGTGAATGCATTGTTTTACCAGTTGTTGATAAATTCAGCTCCACCTGTGTTCACTGATTACATTACCCTGGTTTGACCTACTTTTTCTTACGACACTGAGCATGTTTGTCTACAATTCAAAATAGTTTATACCGTGTATATCGAAGGATTGGAATAATTTGCCTGCAGCGGTTTTCTTGTCCGATTTATATATAACTAGCTTTTGCCTGCGGCTTCGCCCACGTATATAAAATATAGTCTACTAGCTTTTGCCCGCATTAGGTACTTAAGGAATCGGGATAAAAAGTAGCCTATGTTCTTTTCCATGTCAAAGGCTTATTATATGCTTGCCAAATTTCATCCAAATCCGTTTCGCCGTTTTTGTGTGATTAAGTAACAAACTTCCAAACATCCACACTTTCACATTTATAATATTAGTTAGGATGTCACTCAGGAATAAAGCAGCTTTCTATTGGTGAAAAATTTTTAGTAATTGGACTTTCAGAGATTACATCAGGCAAAAAAAAAATCTTTTCATCTATATTAGTGTAGATTTAGGTGTCTTCAAGGCTAGAATGCATAGGCTCTTAATAAACTAGTGTGAGTGTTTCACCATCAACGATTACATCACTACTTAACATCAGGTGGGATCGTAGTCAAGCACTAGTTTTATTTAATAAAAAAACGCGTATGTACTTTGTGTTGCATGAAGATTAAATAAATAAGTTTAATAAAACCCATTTGTAATTTACGATATAAATGACCGTATCTTTTTTTTCTTTGATCTTTTCACAACTTTAAGGAACTGCAGACCTTAATGTATGGTTTTAATTTCAACTCGATATCTTTACGCGTTCCTATGATAAAAAGTCTTGACAGACAGACAGACAAACGGAGTACAAAGTAATCATAAAAGGGTTCCGTTTTTTCCTTTTGAGGTTTCCTGAAAATGAAGTTATTATAGCTGCGGTGACTCAATTCAGAAATCTTTGTCTAGTCCTATCAATCAATCAACAGCCAATCAATTTTTTAAAGAGATTTCTAGCGCTGTGTCTTTAACCTGTCAATCGTGATAATGACAGACACAATTGAAAGACAATAGGTGCGCGAACGCCGGCGTTCGCTTGGGGTTTAATGAATTAAACCACAAGCAAAAAAAAAAAATCCCTGGAAAAAAGTCACTTACCAAGCTTCATTTTTCCAGCTTCAAGGCAAAAGTTGGAGCTTTTTCCAATATTATAATACTTACTTGATTCATCACGCTAACTTTGAAGCATTTCTCACCCTTTCCCTCCCCTTGCAAGTCCATTGCTCAAGGGTTGTTACATAACTCTGCTCCCTAAGGGTTTGCACTTACGTGAGACGCCCAATATATCGGTAGGTATGATTGTGCTCATCTAATATTTATGTATGTTACAAAAAGAAGTCTTATACATTTCATACTATAACGTGTATTGTGTATATAATAGTCAATTCGTTTTGTATAGTTGGCCAGATTATGAAATGCCGTGGCATATCATGAAACGTCGCCAAAAGTAGTACGAAATCAGAATCGGTTACTGAATGTCAGATTTTTCATTCGTTCGTCTGTCAACTCATCTTTTTCTTTTCCTGTCAATGCTCTCAAAGTATACTTTTTCTGGCCAATATTTGGCAACCTGTACGGCTCAATTTTGGGCCTCGTACAGATCCTGGAAACTGCAGGTGATTATGCAAGATGGGTAGCATAGCAGATGGCGCATGTCCTGTGAAGAGGTTGTCCGGACCGAGCCCAAGCCGTCGACAGCGCGTAGTGTTCGACTCGCGCGTCAAGTGGTCAGCAACCGCAGCGGCCCAGCAAGGTCGAAGCCTACTGGGGCATGAGAGATGCGAAAGAGATCCCTGGGCCCTGGAACAATGAGTTTTTAGTCAGTAAAAGTCTGACACGCCCTCGCGCTCCGCCCAAGGGCGGGAGATGGCATTGGATGATTTTCCTACCTAAAAAAAGACTATTTCTATCTTTATGAGTGATTAAATATACCTATTTATTCTGCTAGCCATTTCCACGATGACTCTTGTAAAACTAATATTAAAATGCAAAATGTCGTCCCGTAGTGTTCTCTAGAAAGTTAAACTGTGTTCCAACGGAAACTTAATCATAAGAAAAACTAACAAGAGTTGAAAAAGCTGTTTATATTTGTAATCAGAAAAAGGTTTACGAGATAGTCAAGGAATAAGTTATGGGGAAAACGTTCTCTTTTTAGCCGAGTTCCTAAAAGGCGGAGGTACTTAATTCATTTGATTTTTTTTTTTGTAGTTTGTTTAGTGATTTTTTCACGAAACGTAAACCGCTTTTGACGATTCCGTAGATGCATGAAGTTCACATTGGGATACTATTATTTCACCAATCATATTAAAATTCCATTATACGAATTTTATTTAAATCAATTTAACTTATTGCATACACAACTAAAAACTATAATTACAGTAAATTAAAAAAATAAATCAATATAAAACCCTACGCTAATTACAACTAACTAAAATCAAACTAAAATACGGCGTCAAAAAACTCTTCCACATCGCTGTCGACTGGTAATGTGCCCAAAAAGCTGGCGGCTTTGCCACGCTGTATGGCAATGCTTATCCTCTGTCCAAGGTAAAAGCCAGCCCTTGCGTCACACGAAGGTTCTCCGCAGTTGTAGCGGCAGCACCAGCACGACACGACGAGCTAGGTTAAGTTGTGAAGGCGCAAGAGTATCGACACAAGTAGCGTCCCATACTAAAGGCCTTCCCATCTTCCAAGGGAAAAACGACATACCGTCCGTTTAAATTCCATGCAATTGGGGTAATCAATTCAGTTATAACTTCTGTGTTTATGAACCGATCGAAATATTTTTGATATATCTCTGAAGTAATCCCACACACATACTCAGATACTTATACCCGGAACAACTATATAAACACCAAAAAAATATTTGTTCCGTTTGAGAGTGAAACCACCACACGCTGCGTAACAGCTAATATGCCAACACGTCACTATAGTTATGACTAAAACTAAACATTTTACTTTTTAAACTATTTAATAACATTAAGCTTCTATCGCGGGCCTTGAGCGTGGAGACCGAATCCAGAAATTCCGTAATAAAAATAACCTAATACCATTTGTTTTCTTATCGGTCACCACACTCAAAAAGGGTAACTTCAATTATTAATTGAAAATCAAAGAAAAAAAAAACAAAGGAAAAAAAATACTGCATGAATAAAATAAATAAATAATTATAATTGCATAAATTGATAAAAAATGCTATGCAATAGCTTTACCGCGGCAGTCCCCGAGTGCCACACGTCTTTTTTTTTCTAGCAGAAAAATCGCCAAGTAACATTTCGCTAAAGAAAGATTGAAAGGGAGTGTCAGACTTTTACCAACTTTTTTTTTAGTTGGGAAAATCATTTAAATGACATCTCTCGCCCTTGGTGAGTCTGGGTGAGACTTTTACTGACAAAAACCCACTTCTGTTCCTTCTTTGTCATTGTTCCAGGGTAGTAGGCGAAGAGCTCTTTCGCATCACCCGCGGCCCCAGTAAGCTTCGACCTTGCTGGGCCCCAACGGTTGCTAGAAACTCCTTGAAGCGCGCGGGAACAGTGCACGCCGTCGGCGACTTGGGCTTGGTCCGGACAGTTACTGGACGGCCGAACAGCGAGCTACCCATTTCTCACTGTCTGCAAGCCCGCGCCTACGGTGGCCGGAAATCGAGATCAGAATTCCGGCAGCGGCGGCGAGAACGCCGTTGCCTGATGCGGTCAGCCTCCTCCTTTGCAAGCATTACTGCTTCGCAGAAGTCGGCGACCGCCTTGCACAGTAGACTAAAAATTTTGTAAAACCTTCACTATATTTTTGCTTACTAAAATATCTAAGGCTAGAATAATAAAACAATAAACTAGTAAATATTTAACACGAACGAATGGCACGTGTATCTAAAATAATACTTAATTTTATTAAGGCCCAAAGTTTCAGGGCTGAAATTGAAATTCGAAGAACATTAATGATTCAGGAAAATTCCGATCAGTGACTGAACAATTCGTAGAACATTGTATCGCGACTTAAATCTTTGTTTAGACAATTTACTGATCTTGTTTGCATTGTAAATGACTGAAGTTATCCGAAGAAGCCTGTTTTTCCTGAAGGATAATATTTCATCGTGTTGAGCTATATTCATTGAGATATATTTGGTTGCTGCTTGTGATTTTATACGGGTTTGTTTGAGAGACCAGTAGACCATTTTTTTTTTTAAGTTTGGGAACTGCATCAAAATACTTCTCTCGACACCGTCGTCGCCACGTCTCATCGCCCCGGCATGGCACTAGCCTCTGATCCTAGCTCTCCACTAGATTTTTAACAGTAGAATAGAGAATAGGTATGCGTCTTTTTCGTATTTTCAAAAACTTTGTCGACGTGGAGGTGACTGCATCGAACGCCTTGTTATACAAGGAAAGGTGGACGGAACGAGGCCGTGTGACAGATCACCGATGCGATGGACTGACCAAATATAAACGGCTGTTGGTGGCCCATTGAACGAGTGCGCCTGGATGACTGCCAGCAGACAAAAGTGGCGCGCGGGCTTGCGGACAGTGAGCAATGGGTAGCTCACTGTCCGGCCGTCCGGTAACTGTCCGGACCAAGCCCAAGTCGTCGACGGCGCGCACTGTTCTCGCGCGCCTCAAGGAGTTGTCAGCAACAGCAGGGACCCAGACGGGCCGAAGTCTACTGGGGCTAGGGTTATCCGAAAGGGCGCTCGAGCCCCGGTATAAAGGCTAGAAGGATCTTTTAGTCAGTAAGAGTCTGACACTATCTCCCGCTCCGCCCAAGAGCGGGGGATATCAATGCATGATTTTTCCCACCATAAAAAAAGGCGAAAGTGGCGGGAAGTTATGCGGCGTACCCTGACGGCTTCCGGAGAACTACCTTCGTGATAACTACGATCTCTCTGACAAGAGTGAAACGACTAAGAAGAAGATGCGTCTTTTCTGACGGTGTTATACTTTTGAGTGGTTTTGTAGTTAAAATCAAATGTTTTATGTGATAAAACTGCGTTATCTTTAATATTAAATTGGTTACTATTTGTACGTTCCCATGAGATAATGTTCACCTATCAGGCTGTCACACGGGCAAGGTTGGTAGGCAAAATAAAATCGAATTTTAGGATAGAACTTACTTGAGGTTGTATAAAATATGACAAGAGGGCATTTTATCTTTGCCTACATTAACATTACAATGTAGAACGCTACAAAACACCATAAATCCCCCTAATTACACCCACATACATGACTTAAATCATCATTAACATCAACCCCACTTAAGTATAAAGAAAATAATTGGCAAACTTTCCCAATATACATTCATTTCTCGATCGATTTCACCGAATATTATTCGTTTATTTGTTTGCCAAGGAATAATGTGCGGAGTTGGACCATTCCAAATCAACTATTCGCATTTAGGGGCAGTTGAAAACAAGCCTATACAAAATGATGGATAGTTATCGTGTTTATGTTAAAGTTTCATGAAAGTAATGATGTTTTTGATTTTGTTTGGTAGTTGGGGAATAATGATGTATCTGTTTTATTTATTTGAGGATTTTCAATGAATTTTTTAGGATTCCAAACCTTAGAGTCATTAGACGTCTAATAACAGGCGACGCATATCTGTCAACACATATGATATCTGATGTCTCGATCAATCCGCCGACTTCTGCGAAGCAGTAATACTCGCAAAGGAGGAGGCCGACCGCATCAAGCAACGGCGCTCTCGCCGCCGCTGCAGGGATTCCGATCCCGATTTCCGGCCACCGTAGGCGCGGGCTTGCGGACAGTGAGCGATGGGTAGCTCGCTGTCCGGCCGCCCGGTAACTGTCCGGACCAAGCCCAAGTCGTCGACGGCGCGCACTGTTCCCGCGCGCCTCAAGGAGTTGTCAGCAACAGCAGGGGCCCAGCCGTGTCGAAGCCTCGGGGCCAGGGTCATCCTAAAGGGCGCTCGCTCGAGCCCCGATATGAAGGCTAGAAAGAACGGGGTGGGCTTTTAGTCAGTACGAGTCTGACACTATCTCCCGCTCCGCCCAAGAGCGGGGGTGGTTATTGGATGATTTTACCCAACATAAAAAAAAATCACCTCATTCCCGCGACTCTCACCAGGTCATCGGTCCACCTGGTGGGAGACCTTCCAAAGCTGCGTTTTCCGGAAAGGGCTATGCTCGGAATTTCCTTGCGTGATCGCATCAGGAATGTAAATACCCTAGGAGAACACGAAAAATCAAACTAGTGGCAGTGGGCAGGGCAAATTGCTCGTAGAATGGGTGGACGATGGGAATGAAAGTTTCTAGAGTGACGACTGCGTACCGGAAAACGCAGCGTATATACGTAGCTCTTTTATAAATATTTCTAGGTAAAATATTTAAGTATAATACGGTTGAAATACATTGACCACTCTAAAAGCGCAGCCGATTGATAGATTGTTCCTAATTTATGTACATAATATTTTGTTACTTCCAAAAATACGAGTAATTCAATTTCCATATCTCTGAATAGACTTAACTTCGGTCACATTGCAAGGAAAGACGGTAGCAACCTCGAAAGGCTAATTGTGACTGGTAAAGTGGACGAGAAAAGGCCTCGTGAGCGCAGCCCAACACGTTGGTCCAACCAGATCGGCACCGCTCTTGACTCTACGATGTACAATAATATAATAATAATAATATTCCACAACTATCACACAACGCCGTCTAGTCTCAAGCTAATCAGAGCTTGTATTATGAGTACTAGACAACTATTAAACTTACTTATATATTTCTAAATACATATATGTATATTATAGATAAATTACACCCAGACACAGAACAAATGATCGTGCTCATCACACAAACATTTGTCCTGGGTGGGAATCGAACCCACGGCCCCTGGCATAGCAGTCAAGGCTACTAACCACTAGACCAACAGACCAGTTGAACCCGACAATGCCCTTCACACCACCAGAGACAGGAACAGATGGAGGAATATCATAAGGGTTAGAGTGGCAGCAGGGAGGTCACGACCTTCAGCATTGAGAAATACGACGCAAGGAGGAGAGTAGACTTACTCATAAAATATTTAAATAAATAACCTTAAAATAAATAGGTTTTATTTATTTTATTTATTTCAACAGATTATTTGCATATCAAACCCATTTAATACACTTAAAATCACACATCACAAATCATTTACCTATAACAAATTAAGCAAACATATTAAAGCCTTGAACACATTAATTGAATTCAATTTGAAGAGTAAACCAATAAAATTGAAACTAAAATAAAAGTAAATTAACGTGTTAATCGGATAACTGAACTAGTAATTAATGGGAATGTGACATTATTAATGAAGACCCCGGTTTAGTTTGGGTATATACGAATAAGTACGTGTGGGTTTTGAAATGGCAATTAAGGGTCAGATTATATTAAATTAGGGATACGACGTGATCTGACCTTAATATAGAAATAGAATATTTTGTTTTGTGACGAAATGTTTCTTTATTTCTAGGAAAAATGGATAGGTGATATTGTGTAATTTAGAATTATTTATTTATTATTACTTCTTGCACAAAAAAACTGTACAAAGGCGGACTTAAAGTCTTAGGCATTATCTACTACTACCTTAAGGTGGTGCAGAGACATAACATGTGACAATTATAGTGACTAATCAGAATCGTATAATTATCCCACCCGTACGCTTGACAATGGATGCAAATAATGGGCCCCGAGCCTAAGAGATGACCAGTCCTAATTGACAGCATCCGCTCATGGATATGACGTAGGTACTTATATCAGCACTACTTAGTTCAACTATTTTGAAAGAACCCGAATGATCCATTTTAAGCGCCACCATGAGTAAGAAAACAAACCCTCGGGTGCATATAGTCTTTTATGTCAAAAAGTTCAAGAGTAACCTAAAACCGTAAATTACTTCATGGTATTCATTCTCCATTGTCAACCACATCGTCATTACCATCAAGTGAGATAGTTGATCATAAAAAAAAACTAAATTGCTCGAAGCAAGAACCCACCTGATCCCGTATCCGAAAAGGATTTTTCAAAGGCTTTTTAAATATTTATATATTCGCATCCCCTTGAGATAGAAGTCATAACTATGCAATACAAAAATCATCATATACCAATACCATTTAAAGCCAAAGTCTAGTTCTAAAACATTAATACTTTCCTAACAGTTTGCAGCTACCAATATCGTCACAAAGCGAGAAATAATACTACACAAAATGCAACACTATCCACTCACTTTACAGCTGGACACACGTCAAAACAGGCCACAACAACTTATAACAGACACTGTCCATACTTTAGAGCATATCTTCAATAAATAAGTTTTATTTGCCGCCGCTAGGGGGCGTCGCATCAGGAAATGCAACCGGGAACAGCGCGGCGGCAACTTCTCAATAAGTATTGATTGAGCGTGATAACTTAGAAGGAACTTGCTCACTGGTTGGACACTGCTTTCTGTCATAATTTTTCTAGGAAATATCGAAGAAGCCACTTTGTAGTTTTTCGTGATAGATGAAAGAATTTTATGAAAGTTTTGAGCTAGTTTAATTTGTACCAACGTACGGTTAAAATCACTTTATGTTTAAGAACTTTCTTTCTTTAATTTTCACACTCATGTTGAATTTATAGTCTTCATGTCATAGGTGCTCCGATATCGTAGCATATAGTTATATATTATGTATAATACATTCGTGTGTGTACGTGTGGTAATTTATTTATGATTTACAGAGTATATCTACCTATCTAGTAATGAATTTGCACTTTTGGCGAAGTGGTTGAACAATTGGCTGCTGCGCTGTTTGTCGCAGGTTTTTCCACGTAACAAGTACTTATCTATACTTCTATACTATAATGCAATAAAGAGGTAAAGTTTTTTTTTTGTTTGTAGGAGGTAATCTCTGGAAGTACTGGTCTGATTGCTAAAATTTTTACACCGATAGAAAGCTACTTTATACCTGAGTGACATAGGCTATATTTTATGTACGTGGACGAAGTCGCGGGCATAAGCTAGTATGGTATATAGACACTTGTTCCACGTCTTGTGTATATAAGTTTATCTATTTGTGAGCACATCTACGTTACAGGAGTAATTTTTCTATTTCTTGTCCCAACGAACCCTTACAATGGCTCTGGAAAAGCATGTAGCGTAATTAAAACAAAATAACTCCACCAGAAGGCCCAAAATTCTTGTTACAATAGTTAACAAATCAAGTACAGTTTAAGATTTACAATTGCTATCTCTAAAGCAGTGGTTCCCAATCTTTTTTTCAAGCGTGGAACACTTTAGTTTTGAAAACTTCATTATCATCATCATTTCAGCCGAAAGATGTCCACTGTTGGACATAGGCCTCCCCCAAGCGTAGGCACAACGACGGATCTGTGCGTCTCGCATCCACCGCAACTCTCACCAGGACGTCGGTCCAACTTGTGAGAGGCCTTCCACGCTACGTTTTTCATTCCATTTCCATTTTAGAACTTGTATCACAACTGTCTCTATAAAATTTAAAGCACCTACTGTCATACACAATTATTTATTTTATTCTATTTGAATGATATAATCTAGTGCTAGTTTGCGATACTAACCAGTGATGCACTAGGATGGTGCATACAAAGATAATCACCGGTTGATACCACGTTCCAATAAAGCATCTAAAAGGGCCTCTGCGAGTTGGTTTCGGCTTCTCGTACGCTTTCTAAAGGTCCAGGACTTCAGGGTTCTGAGATAAATAAACATATAAAAATAAAATAATAATAATATTCCACAACTATCACATAACGCCGTCTAGTCCCAAGCTAAGCAGAGCTTGTGTTATGAGTACTAGACAACTTATAAACATACTTATATGTTTCTAAACACATACATTATATAGTTAAATAATGCAATTCACACGTTCATTACGAAGCTATTCACTAAGAGCCTATTCACTCTAGTCTTGAAGACACCTACATTTTTAAACGAACGGAAAAACAACGGTAGTCTTGACCGTAGAGGTTTTAACGACGTAAGGGTGGACACTCACTGTACGTCGACTTGTCCGAGGGTTGACAGGTGATTCTGGAATCAAGTCATGTAATTCCTACAAACATGCTCCAAAATGCATCGTATAAAATATAAAAAATCTGGCTACCCTACGCCAATTATCCAGATGTTGTAGATTGGTATTAGCCAAATCTGGATCACCAATTAGTCTCTTCGCACGCCTTTCAACTGAGTCTGAAGCTGCAAGATAGCACTTTATTGCACCAGCCTATTCTGATGGCTTTGGTACAGGCTATGGTCTAAAGCGAGGAGGAGTGGCAGGCGGTTTCCTCCTTCTGCGAAACAATAAT
Organism: Mythimna albipuncta; assembly: GCA_929112965.1. Lineage (NCBI taxonomy): Eukaryota > Metazoa > Arthropoda > Insecta > Lepidoptera > Noctuidae > Mythimna > Mythimna albipuncta. The sequence continues at coordinate 21,408,244 of OV815969.1, forward strand.
GCTAGCAAAGGAGAAGGCCACACGAGTGAAATAACGGTCCTCACGCATCAGCCAACACCAGGGTTCCGATCCCGATTTCCATCCACCGTAGGCGCGGGCTTGCGGACGGCGAGAAATGGACAGCACGCCGTCCAACCGTCCGGTAACCATACGGGCCCAACAGGTTCGAAGCCTACTGGGACCAAGAGTCGGTTTCTGAAAAAAAGATTCGGCTCCGGTACGAAAGGCAACAATGGAACAGGAGTGGATTTTTAGTCAGTTAATGTCTGCAGTCTGACGTTATCTCCCACTCCTGATAGTCTTCACACCAATAAAAAAAAACTGATAGTAACTAGTTCGCATCAATTATTATTATTATAATTATATTCTTTATTGTACACCTTATATATAATTATACCAATCAACTACACATCAATGTAACTTTTCAGTTTGTAATTTTTAAACTTATCGCGGATCATGTTTGTTGATCATCACACTCTTGCGGACCACAGATTGAGAACCTCTGCTCTAAGCCAATAAACTTTTCAAACTAGTAAGGTCTAGGAAGATATTAAACTAAAATCTAGCAAAGTAATCTACTACGCAAGGCGGAGATATTTCAAGCTATTCTACCCTTTTCTCAGTTACTCCAGTACGAGTTTTGCGTTGGCTGTAGAATCAATATTTATCCAAAAAGGGCTTCTTAGACTCATGAGAAATACCGTGTCAGTGTGGAGCTTCTTCACAAGCTAGGCACCAACTATTTCTCAGCCCTTTGAGCCTAAACAAAAGTCGAAACTTTATAGCCTGTTTTCTATCAGTTACATTTTACAAAATGTGAGTCTGAATTGCCACTGGGCCTGCGTGGTGGATTACGGCCCATTTCCTTTCTAGAGATGAGGCATGAGTGCCAGTAGTGGGAACATTAAAAGGCTGATTATGCGTCTGAATTACACAAATTAATTCAGCCATGCCCGTTCCATCATCAGGCAGCAAATAACCATTAGCTCATGGTTAACATCCCACTTATACGCAAAAAACATTTACAGAACACTTTCATTTTCCGTACAACTAAGAAGTGGAATTCTCTGCCGGAGTCTGTGTTTTCTGATAGTTACAAACTGGGTGTATTTAAATCAAGAATGATTAGACAAGTATGCTTCATCATCATTCACATCCTCGTTTACCATCTGGTAAGATGAAAAAAAACTGGCCAAGTGCGAGTTGGACTCGCGCACGAAGGGTCATTATCATCCTTAGGAAAATTCGGCAAAAAAATCGCGCTTATTGAATGGGAGCCCGCTTTAAATATTTATTTTACTTTGTTTTTAGTATTTGTTGTTATAACGGCAACAGAAATACATAATTTGTAAAAATTTCAACTATCTAGCTATCGTGGTTCTTGAGATATAGCCTGGTGACAGACAGACGGACAGACGGACAGACGTATAGACATCGAAGTCCTAGTAATAGGGTCCCGTTTTGACCCTTTGGGTAAAAAATCACCAGCCCCGTCCAAGATCTGAACTTTGCAAATGAAAGAGCAATCTAAATAGTCACATACAAACAAACCGAGTCAGTCGATACTAGAAAATATTGTTTAAGATCAAGAAGTCTTATGTTGTGTGAGAATTATTGATCTCTAGCAACTTGTACTTCATAGATTAGACAGATTAAACTTGGCCGATTGCGAGCACTCCTAGTGAATGATATTGTTATCGAATGTGTTTCGAAATCTAATATCGATAGACGTCGATATGAAATTGAAATTGAAAGGGTAATGGGAACTGCTGGGAATTTAAAAGGAAAGTGAATTTTGTTATAATGTTGTTTTAAAACTTTATGGGAGTATTTGATATTTTGATGTTGACTTTGTTATTTAAAAATAGTTGTACACGTAAGTGCTTACGTCGATAAAAAAAATCATGATATTGGCATGCTTTGGTCTTCAGTGTTTTAGAATGCAAATAGTTATAGTAGTAGGGGTGTAACCCCTATTTTTAATTAGTACACAAAAAAATGGGGCTGTGTCCGTACCCGTTACTGATCATATTTTTGTATTCAAAAGTAGAAAAAACCGAAATCCAAATTGACCACGAAAAGATAAATTCATCATAGATTCAATCATACATAACAATTGCTAGTAGAAAATACTGCGGAAATTGTTTTTCCATTTAAATCATCATTTATTCATTCATAATCAATTGTCTGCACAATATTTCCTTAAATTGAGAGACATTTTGAGATAAACACAAACGCTAATAACTTTGCTTTTTATGAATAATTTTACTTAAATAATAACAAGACCTTTTCTAATAAGCCCTTTAAGTATTTGTACTAATTAAAAATTAGTGGTGTATAAAGGTGTTAAAATCTCCCTGTATTTATAACATGGCTTGGCATGACTCCTATCTTAAGAATTTGATTAATTTGTTGGCAGTACATCGCAGACTACCCCCTGTATTATTTAAAAATCGATAGTGTTTCATGTACCGGATCGACCCTCCACAGATTTAAAACAATTAAAAATTTAAAGGTGTATACCGTCTCATCGTTTCTATCTACGAGAGCTTTAAGTATCATTATCTTGTAATATTCTGGTATGTTGGAGAAAATACCGCGCACCTTCCCAAACAAAGCTTCACAAACTGACACACAAACTTCAGATTCGACAGTTCACCTCTGTCTTAAAGTTAGACCTAGGTACCTAACTAGATCGTTTGTCCCGGGTAAACATAATCGTCTACAACTTTGAGTATGGAGCCTCTGATCTTGAAAGGACTAGGTAATACATGAGTATTACTGAAAATTTACCATGACCTTACTTTTAATCTTGAGTCCATAGAACACATTAGTTGAATTACATTGAAAACAAAACAGGTTATGTGTACTTTTTAGAAACCCGTACCCAAAGGTTAAAACGGGAACCTGTTACTATGATTCCGCTGTCCATATGTCAACCGTGATAGTTAGGTGAAATTTTCACAGATTATGTATACCTGTTACTGTTATAACAACAAATAGATATTAAAAAACAGAATAAAATGAATAAATAAATATATATATAATATTTCACCACTATATATATATAACTGATAAAACTACTTATATATTTCTAAATACGTAGGTACATATTATAGATAAAATACAGCAGACATAAGTTTTTTTGCTGTTTTTATAGATAACTAGCTGTGCCCGCGGTATTATTTTTTCTAAAATAAAAGTAAAGTAAAAGGCAAGCTTATGTTACTCCTTACTACATCAGCTACCTGCCAAAAATAGTCCCGTCAAAATCGGTCCAGCCATTTCAGAAATTAGCTCGGACAAACAGACAGATAGACAGATAGGCAAAAATTGTAAAAAATGTTATTTTGGTGTATGTACCGTAAATATATTCATTATGCATGTAGTAAAAAGCAGTTATTTCAATATTACAAACAGACACTCCAATTTTATTTATAAGTATGTATAGATGGTACGGAATCCTTCGTGCGCGAGAGCGACTCGCACTTGGCCGGTTTTTTTTTACTTTTTTCTTTTTGTAAATGGAATAATTCAACTTTTGCCTTTTCTATAGATAACCGTATGATCATTCTTATCTATTTAGTGGTTTCAAATGAGAATTTTCCATTTAGCCTACTATTTTTTACAAACATTTGTACTCAGCTGCTTTGGAACAATGGCGGCGGATAAGGAGCCTAATTCAAAGAGATTTTAACACTTCAATGCCTCTGTGATTAATGTTTATGTAAGGTTCGAATTTTAACCGAGTTTAAATATCAATTTAGGCACATTTTTTCCCCGCTCTATGCGATGGATTAAAATACATAAAATTGCTCTTTACAGAGCAACTACATTTAGAAAAGAACTAGAGTCTGTCTAAAAAGTCAAATGACTTCGGAATTTTTGAAGGAATACTTATATTACTTCTTATACTTATACTCGATACTTTTTATAAAGTTCTTCTATTAGTAAACAATGATCAAGATCTCTTAATCAACCTTGATTATTAAACCAGTGTTGACTACATCAGATTTTATTTTACCTTAATAATTACCCAATTCGTTTAACTTTTTGGACAGACTATAGCAAAACGTTTGTAATGAAAAAACCCGCAGAATAAAAAATATCCCCAGCGGGGTCACCTTTGGTGTCAACTTTTTAATTTTTTTTCTGTAATAGTCTGAGTAATATTCTTTAGGAGCGTTGGAAGGACATCTATAAGATGTACCGATGACCTGATTATAGTAGTGGCATGCGAGACAGAAAGGATTGGTCGTTATGGCTACACTTCTGGGAGGCCTATGTCCAATAACATCACATCTGGAAATATTTCGGCTGAAATAATGATGATAATTCTTTAGCACTCATATAAAAATAGTGCGATATAATCATATTTACTACCAGACTACCAGACGTACGGCTATGCGCCACCGATATATGGTGGATATCCCACCTATAGGTACGCACAAAACGTTTTAAGAACACATTCATTGTGCGTGCAGCTAGGGACTGGAATTCCATGCCTGAGTCTGTGTTTCCTGATAGCTACAACCCGGGAATCTTTAAGTCGAGAGTGAATAGGTTTCTTCTAGGTAAGCGCGTTCCATCGTCGAGCGCATCGCATCGTCCTTCAGATGAGATAGCGGTCAAGCGCAAAATAAATAAAAATATTTACTTGATACAGCAAAAGGCCTCCTCAATCCTCATACCTCTTCAATGGTAGATTTGTTACACTCACTGCTAGGTATAAACCTCCACTCTTATGTGCTATGCTTCCGTGGTTTGGGTATCTTCAGCAATCTTTTGAATGCCAAGTATCCATATGGCTATTGATCTACTAATATTCCGTGTTTGTCTCTCAGTGTTACAGGGTACAAGTAATTTATTACATTAAGCAAAAACATGGCCTCAAAATGGATTAACATTCCGTTATTTAAATGAATCCTAACACCTAATTATCGGCTTCAATAGCCGACTTGAGATGCTAATTATATTGACTCATTTGTAATTCATGATACGGGTTCAGAACGATACATAGACCACGGAATAGATGCGTCAGAGGCGCCATTAACAATAACCAATAATATTCGCGCTTGCGTAACGTCAATACATTTTTCGCTAGGGCTGTGAAATTGTTCAAAAGAGTTACCGTGACCCTGAAAAGCTAACGGCAACTTTAGGAACATAGGTTTCAGTCAGCAAAAAATTGACATTTCCTCTCACTCCACTCAGGGCGGAAATGAAAGCCATAAAAAAAAATTAAGATTATGAGATCTTCTCCAATCCGCACCGATTATGGCTCCTGTCTGTCCTGTGTCTGTGTGTGTGTAGAATAATACAAAGCTGATTGTGATTTTTACAGAGGGCTGGACTAAGGTTTTGCTAGTTGTCAAGTGAACATGTTCATAAAAATACGTGAGAGACAAAATTAATCGATCAGTTTTATTATTTTTATTGAGTTCTGATTGATCGATGCCAGGGGCTGTCAGTGTCATCTTCGTCACAACGAACTACACAAAAATGCCTTCACTTGCTGATTCACTTTGTCTACAGATTAGTTGAATAGAATAGAAATACTTATATTAGAGACACACCATAATCAATTTGGTATGAATATTTGTTTTGGCCCATAAACTGAACTGAACATTTGCTCAGTCCAGTTTATGTACGGGCTTCTGAATAGAGTATTTTGAGTTAAACACGTCTCAAATCCTGCATCAATGCCAAATTGTGACAGGTTTTGAGGCTAAAGTTGATTTTACGAAATTTGCAAGTTCATGTGCTTAAATCAGAGGGGCATAAGTCTTTGGGGTAAATGGTGACAGTTACTGACTTGTTGTCTATGAAATGTTTTGACAATGCCATATCTATTGTAATGGCTGCAAAGCTGTTTCTATGTTCTATGGTACGACATAACTGCGCTACTAGTTTCATTTACGAAGCCATTGATTTCATCGAGTTATGAGGTACGGTTCTAAACAAGGTTTATTGGGTGTTCATGGCTGTTTTATGGCTGAATTTAAGTCAATGGACGGTTTATATGATTGTAAATTGGCTATAGAAGATGATTGGTAACATGTGGTAGATACGAAGAAGGAGAGAGGAGAGATTTGAAAAGTTTTAAATAAATTTGGATTGTAAGGAATACGTTGTCAAATATAGGGTTATTTGTAAATCTCTAACAACTTTACAGGATTGTATTACTAACATCATAAACAACAACTTTTGTTCTCTGACTTTTTACAAAACCACATTTACCAAAAACAAACTTTCAAGATTTCGTTGTTCTATCTAACACATTTCAATTCTGTATTTTGCTGTATCTACTTATGGCTCCCGCGCACTGTTCTCGTAATAATAGTAAGCAGGCTTAAGAAACATTGTAATTACACTTAGCAAGCATACAACATCATGTAAAGATCTGCACTGCCGAATTTCGCTACATGAACACGTATAACACGACGCAAGCGCCTCAATGCGACTGACCGACTAGTGAGGGTCGCCCGTAAATATGTCAACTTCATGTTCAGCTACCCTCGGCTATTGTACCATCAATTGCTTCGCATAGGCTTCTTAATATTTAGAACCATCAATTGTAATATTTTTATTTTTGTATGAAAATCTGCTGAAGCAAAATATGATAAATTTTTAAAAGTCATAGAATAAATGTTGTTAATGATGTTCTTAACTAGCACCTAAGAGGTTGCTAGTGTTTTACAAATAACACTGTATTTGTGCATCCCAGTAAACTAATTTTACAAACAGAGTAGCTGCTAGTGACTTCGCCCATGCGATAGTAGAAAATTGTCTCAAAGGAAACATACCTCCGGGATAAAACTTATCAAAGTGCAAGACAGGACATGTCCTGGAATACGAAGATTCGGAACCAATAGGCTTCGACACTGCTGGGCCCCTACGGTTTAACTGATATAACTTGTGCTTGATTGCGATCCCCCAAACAAAATAATTTAATCATCAAAAGTTCGTCTTATAGACTAAAAACATTCAATTATACAAAGAAAGCAGTGGTGGCCGAATGGTAACGGCCCCGAATTACGAGTTGTAGGTCGCAGGCTCAAACCCAGCCTGGCGCATTATTTTGAGTAATTTGTTTCATCACCATTGCTCTCGAAACAGTGAAGGAAAACATCGTGAGAAAGCGGCATGTCCTAGAACCAAAAATTTGAAGAAATGTGACATCCACCAACCCGCACTAGGCCCGAGTCGTTGGTTACGGCCCGTTCCCTCTCCTAGAGAGGAGGCCGGAGTCCCAGCAGTGGGAACATTATAAGGCCGACTATGCTAAGCTATATACCAGCTATATCCTTACAAACAAATCATACAAGACGTTGTAGCACAACTACAAATAAGCTCCCCACAGTGTCTGTTACCTCGCAGCATTGATAATTATACTGAACTCAACTCCAGGTTTCTAAGTTGTTTGTAGACTGCAATTAGTAATCTGTCTCAGGGATTGTTTTCACCAGAGATGTGCGAGGATGCAAAGCGAGAAATGTCTGTGATAACTTTCAATAATATTTAACTTAAACTTAACGATCAAGAATAATATCACTTTCCTAGTTTGACACAGCGTAGTTTTAATGGTAAACAGCTTAGGGCCCGTTCGCGCATTTTGGGAGTACATTCATTGTGCGTACAGCTAAGGAATGGAATTCCCTGCCGGAGTCTGTGTCTCCTGATAGCTATAACCTAGGGGTCTTTAAGTCAACAGTGAATAAATTGCTTCTAGGCAGCTGCTCCATCGTCGGCCACATCATCGCTTACCATCAGGTGAGATTGTGGTCAAACGCAAGCCTATCCATTCATTATAAAAAAAAAAACGACCTTGTTGATGTGAGCGGTAGCTAAGCGCGGGGTGGCGAGGGGAAAAATGAAAATGTGGAGATAGCGTCAGATTCTTACTGACTAAACGACCCACCCTGTTGCCTTCGTACCGGGGCTCGAGTTCCCTTTCGGATAACCCTGGCCCCAGTAGACTTCGACCCGGCTGGGTCCCTACTGTTGCTGACAACTGCTTGAAGCGCGCGGGAACAGTGCGCGCCGTCGACGACTTGGGCTTGGTCCGGGCAGTTACCGGACGGCCAGACAGCGAGCTACCCATTTCTCACTGTCTGCGAGCCCGCGCCTACGGTGACCGTAAATTGGGATCAATATCCCGGCGGCGGCGGCGAGAACGCCGTTGCCTGATGCCGTCGGCCATATTTTTTCCCATGGCTGTGGCAGACCTGTCATACTGTATGGGTCAGAATGTTGGGCTGTGAAAAAGACGGATGAAAAAAGATTGCATGTAGCGGAGATAAGAATGTTAAGATGGATGTGCGATGTGACGAGAATGGATAAAGTGAGAAATGAGTATATTAGGGGAAGTTTGAAAGTGGCGCCAGTGACTAAAAAGTTGAAAGGGAATCGTTTGTCTTGGTACGGTCATGTGAAAAGGAGGGATGAAACGCATGTTGCTAAAAAACTTATGAGTTTACATGTGGATGGATGGAGGGAAAGAGGGAGGCCAAAGAAAAGATGGATGGGTTGTGTGAGAAGAGATATGAAAGAAAAGGGAGTTAGTGATATCGTGACGAGTGACAGGACAGAATGGAAGAAAAAAACGTGTTGCGCCGACCCCAAATTAAACGGGACTAGAGCAGGAAGATGAGATGATGATGGCTGTGGCAGACATTGGCTTTGCTGGACCCTTAAGGTTTTGCTGCTTGGTCTTTATTGGACGAACTGACGACCTAAGGTATGTACACGTCCTCACCTCCTCTAATTGTCTCTTATAAGATGTCTCTTTACGCATACTGATACAGACAGCACATAGCTTCCTCGTTCAGCTTTGGTAGAATAATTAATCACACCGCTTTACAGCTTCGCTAGGCTTCCTCGCACATCTTGATGGAAACACAACCTAATACAGATATACATATAGATATTACTGAAGTAAGAAGCTATATGGTAACTACTCTAAATATAATGTAGGATATACCCCCGGTTTCTAGGAAGGCTGCCAACTTCATGTTTGTAGCTTAAAGTATACAAGGTTCTAAAATGGGATCGTAGGTTTGTCAGAGTTCAATGACCTTACGAAATAAATTTTAATCATAAATCTCTAAATAGTACAAAATCAGTTGCTATCTGCTTCTGTTTGTTTTCTTACGCAACGGATTTGAATACGATTTTCACAAATAGAAGAAGCGATAAATTAGAACGGTTTGTGTAATTAAGAATTATTAATTTAATTAATCAATTTATACATTAGCCAAATAGGGTCTTGGTATCATGCCGGAGTCTGTGTTTCCTGATAGCTATAACCTAGGGATCTTTAAGTCAAGAGTGAAGAGATTGCTTCTAGGCAAGCGTGCTCCATCGTCGGCCACATTATGGCTTACCATCAGGTGAGATTGTGGTAAAACGCGTGCCGATAAATTATAAAAAAAAAATGTAAAGAAGAGAGATAAAACACTAAAAGAGGTATGAGTATAAATGTGAATGGATGGAGACGGAGAAAGGCCAAAGAAAAGATGAATAGAGTGTGTGAAGAGTGATATGAAAGAAAAAAAAGTTATTGATAGCGTCATGGGTGACAGAATAGAATGAAATACACCGACCCCAAATAACGTGAGACAAAGGCATAAAGATTACAATGTGTACCTATTTATAGTTTATAAACGTGCAAAGTCGTGGCGGTTCACTGATTAAAAAAAAAATGTTTTTACCAGATTTACCGTAAATCAAACAACAAGTCATTAAACGTCACAAATTAAAACTTACGAACCATCGTCGTATATGATTTTTAACCGAATTAAAAACAGTATATTTCTCTACTAGCAGCTGCCAGCAGTATTTTTTTTTATTGATATAAACTAGTGCTTGACTGCGAACCCACATAAAATTATATCAAAGAAACTTATCCTAAAATATCTGTACTTTTTCAGGACATGTTCCATTGAAATCAGTTTTATCTTTTCGAACGTTCGAAGCAACAAAAATACACAAACTCAAAAATTTTCCCCTTTTAAGATTCCGCCCATTTATGTGAGTGTCACACTCATGATAAATCTTTCATAATAGCACGTTATATCAATTATAATATATAACCATTTAATATTTTCCAGAAATTCATTTATTTCAAAAACAAAAACTTAATCTTTTCAAACACCTGGCTTCAAAAAACACGTCAGCATAAGCAGGGTTAATAGGCTTAGCGCCGCGGCAAGTGTGAATGCGCGGATTTTTTACTACTCTTTGTCAAAAACATTCTGTCTGGATATAAGCCATCTGTGTCAACGATCTTTACTCTGTAGTCAACTGAGCCTGACACAAGATGGCGAGAAGTACTCAAGTAAAATTACTTATCTTAATCCTAACTCTAAGCTGGATAAATGCACAGCAATATATTGAAAGTAAGTTATCATGCATATGTTTATTTGAATGAGTTAATCATAGATTACATACACTATTACATCAGCTTATCACATAGAAGCTGGGTTTACATTTCAAAACTTACAATAGTAGAAAAAATTATAAATTGAAATGTATTTTTTTTCTTGACGTTGGCTATCTAATGAGTTTTCCCGCTAGTGTCCTAGTGGGTATCGGCTTTGCTGGGCTCATGTGGTTTTGATGACTTCTCTGCGAAATTCGCGTAGAACACTACATGCCATCAATTATTTGAGCATAGCCCTTAATGGACGGGTGGACAGCGAGCTACCCAATGCTTGCCGTGCGCGAGCCCATGCCTACGGTGGTGTGGGATCACCCTTGCGACGACGACGTCCAGGGCGTTTGGGCGTTGGCTAGGGTATTTGCCTTCGCTAGTATTAATACTTTGCAGAAGAAGACTACCGCATCTCATTCCCTCTCACCCCAGACCATGGCCTGAACCAGGGCCTGACAAAAAGATTAAAAGTAAGCTTGAGATTGTAATTGCATTAATAAATTATTTCAAACTCTTATTTCCAGATCTACATGACTCAAAAGTCACTTCACATGGCAAGGATATTCCCAAATCATTCGAAGTTCAAGGTTACGATGCAAACGCACAATTCCAGAAATATTACGACCGAATCCAAGGAGTAGCTATGCAGGAAAACCTGAATGTTTTATACAAAATAAAAGTAGAGATACTGAATGCGAATGAGAAATCCCATACGAAGAAGCATATATCAAAAAAAGGCAAGTCGAAGAAATACAATATACCCCTGAAGAAGACGAGTATGAAGCTATCAAACTTTGAAGTGTGGCTGAGGAAGATGGCAGAGCAATCAGGTTTCAACAAGAAAGGTCATGCTCAAAACGGAAATTACGAAAATTATGTTTCACCTACAACAGAAGGGCAGAAGGTGATCACAACAACAAAACAAGTACAGTTCAAATATAAACCGATTATTTCCAGAACTAAGACGAATTACACGAAGCACGTAAAGCCTGTTAGGAGTCGAACTATTACTTTAGGTTAGTAAGATTTAGTACTATTTTATATTGAACAATCATGATGTAGATAAGTGTTGTAAATAAATTTTTTACGTGTATGAGTTTGTATATTAATTTCCGAGCAGCTGTCAGTGGCTTTTCTAGAACATATTCCCGGAATAAAAAATATTCTTTGTTTTTTAAATATTCTACTCCAAGACATAAGCTACTCGTGTGCCAAATCTCATTTAAATTTGTTCAACCATTTGACCGTGAAGAAGTAACAAGCACACACGTTCACAAGCTTTTCCTTTATAATATTATGTGATGTGATTCCTTGTAATAACTATAACAAATCAACCTTGTTTCCTTAGTCCATAAGAATCTCTCTTTTTCTCTTTTCTTGAAACTTGACATTTATGCGAGTTCTGAAAAGAAAGCCAAAAAGTCTAAAAGAGTCGGAACTTTCTATCTTTAAAGTAAACATAACGAACATTGGATACGCTATTATTTTTAGTAGGTATATGCGTAACCTGAATATCATTTGTTTAGAATCAGTAACTGAATCGTTTCCAATTATTTTTATACCATGTTATATTTTTCCCATAAATATTTTTAAAAAGTCGCATATTGGACACCAACAATACGAAGTACAAAACAGGTCACAGTAGGTCATAGCGGGCATAAGGCGCCAGCGCACTGCTGGGTACAGAAGCAAAACAACCTCAGTCGCCCGGGTGGTCCGGTGACAATAGATTAATGTCGCCAACCAGATACCGTAACTGGCTTCTAACTTTGTGATTTTTCATTACACAGTTTTGAAGTTTTGTACAAAGATTCTTTACATAAAAATACTAGAGAGGTGTTTCAAGTTTCGCATATCCTAATTAAAATTATAAATGTGAAAGTGTGGTTGTTTGTTACTTAATCACGCAAAAACGGCTGAACGAATTTGTATGAAATTGCATGCATATAGCCTTTGACATGGAAAAGAACATAAGCTACTTTTTATTCCGGAAAAACATCTTATTCCTATGGCAAAAACCGTTTAGAGTGCGATAACCGAAGTACACGTGGACGAAGTCGCGGGCAGACAGCTTGTACGGTACTAAAAATAAGGTTGTATAAATTAATATTGTCAATCAATCTTCACTACGAAGCTAATCTAATAAGCTACAAATTCCAAATCATATAAAGTGGCCCTACCATATTCACAAACTCTCCAGAAAACCAAAACCAGAATTACGGACATATTCTATTCAATCCTACATTCCCAAAGTTATTCCTTTTCATTGCTTTATTCGCCACAATTTGCGGAGCGACTGTGGTCAAACTATAAAAATCCTTGCAATATGCAGTTGTATAGTAAATTCTTCTCACGGCTAGTAATAAAAACCCGGTCTATCAGTTTTGTTTCTCTCACCAGGGGCCACGCTTATGAAACATATTTCAGCCAAATTGCCGTACATGGAACCCGAAAAATGTTTGGAGATGATAGATTTTATTTATTGCTTTCTCGTTGTAATATTTGTGTTTTTGTACGATGTTTTTTTGCGAGGTTGGTGCAATTTGTTGCTTCTTTTAGATTTTATATGTTTTGTTAATAGTTAATAGTGCCGTCACTTTGCTTCAAATTAGGTTTATATTAGATCTAGTAGTGCTAACATGAGCTCTTAACGTGATCCATTTTATGACCTACACTGCACTATTATCTAAGGCTGTTATATGGTTCTATCTATAGCGTCTAATATACTGAGGAATCTAGGAGTCTTAAAGTAAAGAGTGAATAGGTTACTTCTTAGCACTTGTGTTTCAATGTCGGCCACATAATCGCTTACCATTACCAGGTGAGATAGTGATCAAACGCGAGCCTATCAATAATAAAAAAAAACATACTCCCAGATGTGTTACAATTAATCTTTAGATACAGATAGTCAGAAGTTTTGTTAATGTACGTTCATAGTCACTTCAAGATCAACGTATTTAATCAAAATGAAAAAAAAAAACAATTTTTCCTTCACTATTTTCCTTTTTAGGGTTCCGTAGCCAAATGGCAAAAAACGGAACCCTTATAGATTCGTCATGTCTGTCTGTCTGTCTGTCTGTCTGTCTGTCTGTCTGTCTGTCTGTCCGTCCGTCCGTATGTCACAGCCACTTTTTTCCGTAACTATAAGAGCTATACTATTGAAACTTTGTAAGTAGATGTATTCTGTGAACCGCATTAAGATTTTCACACAAAAATAGAAAAAAAGCAATAAATTTTGGGGGTCCCCATACATAGAACTGAAACTCAAAATTTTTTTTTTCATCAAACTCTTGCGTGTGGGGTATCTATAGATAGGTCTTCAAAAATGATACTGAGGTTTCTAATATCATTTTGTTCTATGCTGAATAGTTTGCCCGAGAGACACTTCCAAAGTGGTAAAATGTGTGTCCCCCCCTCTAACTTCTAAAATAAGTGAATGATAATACTAAAAAAAAAATATGATGTACATTACTATAAAAACTGCCAACGAAAATTAGTTTGAACGAAATCTAGTAAGTAGTTTTTTTTTAATGCGTCATAAATCGAAAAAAATACACTATTATTAAAACATCGATCAAAGTTACAACACATTACAAGAACTTTTATATTATGTTACTACCTGCTACGGAACCCTTCATGGGCGAGTCCGACTCGCACTTGGCCGGTTTTTAGGGTTCCGTAACCTAAGTCCGCAACAACGGAACCTCTATGGGATTATTTTGTGATCTGTCTATCAAATCCCTTATCCTCAAGAACGCGTAAAGGTATGAAGCTAAAATTAATAATTTTCAAATACTCAAGTCTGCTACCCCAAGCGATGGAAAATTCAAATCTTCAAACATCTAGGAGATTCGATTCGGGAATGGAACTATTTAAATAGGAATCCTTAGTGCGTGAGTCCAACTCGCACTTGACCAGTTTTTTTCGACCAGTAATGCGGATTGCATCTGCAATAGCCTGAAAATGTTTTTGATTTCCTAAAATCGCATTGCAATTTTATGCCTCACGAGTAAAATTGCAAAAAAAAAAAAACAAACGTCGTTAAACATTTCCCACATAAAATTACTAAAAAGATCCAAAAAAATCTTCAAGACCATCAATATTAGCTCACATGGTATTCCAAAATTCCAATCCTTACCAATCCTCAATAAAAATTTGTTATCGAGAAATCCTTTTATACCTTCGGGGTCGGATCCTCTTTCTATTCCGCTCACACGTTGGTTCACATTCCGCGGTGTCGTGGTACCGAAAGCTACATAAAGCCTTAGGGGGCCTACATAACCGCTGCACAAAATTAAATATCGTTCTAGCTCTATGTCGAGAGTGTTTTGTTTGTTTTTATAATATTTGCCTGAGCAGTTTAGAGGCGAGTGAGTAGAATGCTAATGATATTTGGATACGATGAACCGATGATAAAGAAGTAATGATTCAAACTATGCTTGATGACCTCAGTAGAGCTTCCGAAAGATCTTTTGTCCATGTTCATTTCGACTGTCCCTAGGTAAACTATCGTAATTGAAAAAGCTTACTTTGCAGGAAGCGATTAAAAGTTTATTTCATGGATAATTTTGTCATTAATTAGTATATCTGTATATAAATTAGTCCGCACACTAAAAAATTATAAATCAGAACAAAAAGAAAAATTTTCAGAAACGAGAGTTTACTTAGTGACAGTTAAAATGAACGAAATTGAATGTCAAAAGAAAAGTAATGTATGACCTATAAATAGTTATTTTGTGTCTGGGTATGTTTCTATGAGAGTTTACACATCTGTGAACATTATACTCAATTCAGGAGTAATCATAGAAATATATCTCTATCTTTCTTTTCTGGTATCTGTGGAAGAAATACACATATTAGTATTGTCTCACCAGAAAATAGCATTAATACGCGGTCGGCACCTGGGTGAGCTTGTAAGAGTCGCGCTTTTCTCATTTCAGTCAGACCCCGAGAGTCTGCTCTCATTTCTTTACTGGACCCAGAAGACATAGAATCAATCTGGAAATACCTATATCAATATAATTTAGATTATAAAAGTATTTTCCAGATCTATTCATATAGACGGAGATTGGACGTTGAAAATATAAAAAAATATAACCAAAATAAAAAGAAGATAATAAACATGAAAGTAGATACATGTTAAACACAGATCTTGAAAAACGAACAGTAAATAAAACGAAAAAAAATATACAAATCTCTATTAAAATAACTGGGAAAAATATTTTTACAATATAATTAATCAGAAAAAATAGACACTAAAAAATATTTAGAACGAAAAATTTCTACTCCAGATATCAAATTCCCAATTTGCGAATAGATCATTTAATTTAAAAAAGTGGATATTAATAATATTGAGGGTACTGAATTCGCGTTGACTTCTCAGAATTTGTGATTTTAGGGAAGTTTATCAGATTCTCTGTCACTTGAAACTTCAGCTCAGTCACGTAATTGACGGATTAGAGAATAAAAATTCTAAAACATTATTATTTTCTTGATCTCTTGATTCATAAAACGTATTTAGAAAACAAAAATGTAGATACTACTGAATTTTTAGTCAGCTTACATATCTCAGTTATAATTCTAATTATTATTTTTTTATTTATATGCTCGCTGACTATAGAGCACACTTGACTTGAATTAAACTATTCGCTCTTGACTTAAATACCTTAAGGTTGGTTGTAATTATCAGGAAACACAGGTTTCGGCAGGGAATTTCACTCCTAAGACTACTAAGGAGTGGAATTACTTCATTATGCGTACTAACGCATATCTAATCATACTTATAACTAGTGTTTTTAATGTAATTCTATGATCCAATGTTGATTGATATAAATAAATAAATTAAAAAAAATAATGGATGTCTACAATAAACTCAACCTCTTCTTAGGAAAACAAATATTTAAAAATTAATATACTAACTTATATTCAAGATGATGATTCACCAAGATGTCAGTTTGAAACGAAAATCGTTTAAAAATAGACAAAATAATAAGGTACCTTAAAGTGAGGGCAAATTAAGAAAATTCTCACACAAGAAAATTCTCTCATTACAAAGACCCAATGTGGAAAAAAACTTAAGATCCAATTTAAACACCGTCCCACACGATACTCGATTAATAAAGCATGACGCCAAAATAAAATGAAAAAAGAAGGAAAAAGGTAAATGGATGGTCTGCTTCAAGCGTCCCTCTTTGTAATCAGATCTCTGACTGTTGTTCGGAGTAGAGCTTAGAGCGATCCGTCGCGATAGCCCCCGACACTTACCTTGAGCGCGTCTGCTAGTGCTGGTCGTTTGTCGATAAAGTAAGAGGGAATATTTTAAAATTTTGAGGTACTTTTAATAAGTCAAGTTAGATATGTGATTGATCCTAAGACTTGGTAATTAGGTGAGTATTGATTAAAGATTCTACACAAAGAATAGTTTATCTCGTATAAATAGATGTTTTATCAAAATTTCAATTAAAAATGTTACTAGAGTAAATCAGTTGATATATTTGCTATAAACAGGTGGATAAACCAGTATAAAGATTTAATTTTTGCTATCGCTTAACCCGCTGTGTGCCTGAAACGTGAATCCACGCGAGACACAATAACTTTTTAATTGTGTCTCTAATTATGGCATACGAAAGGTTAAGGAAGGCTAGAGTAAAGAAAAAAAAAATATGGTGAGTTTTATTGATGAGAGGAGAGATTGAAGGACACGATGAGAGTGAAGGACACATCGTTTGCAGAATAGATGGTCAATGGTGCAAAAAGTATGGCAGGCAGTAGTGACTATGTACCAGAAGAAGTTCCCAGGAGGTACACCGATGGCCTGAGGATGGCGGGAAATCAATGAATGCTAGACGCACAAGATCGGATCTTGTGATAATACTTAAGGAAGATCTGTTTCCAACAATGGACTGCTATTTCGATAAATGATAATGATTGATGAGAAAATAAAAAAAGATATAACTTAACATCGTACTTGTATTCCTCAAAAGATTGCTTAGACGTGTATCTATACCAAAGCAAAGACTAATTAGAAAATCAAACCACGTTCTATCGACAACGTCCCAACTCTAGAGCTGCATGTCGTGAGTGTTGATGGTATCGCCACGTTACGCGAAGCGCGCGATGAGACCGGTTGGCGACTAATCTCAGACCCTTTACTGCTAACATGAGGACGCTTGTGTGTACGCAACTCACATTCGTAACATTTTCAATGAGCTTCTAGTGTACTTTTCTTTTGTTGTACTATATATCTTGTTATTTTTATGACAAGCTTTTTTTGTTGCTGTTCAATTTCCTCCATTTATTTAAAACAATTTTTCTTTCTATTTTACTCGAAATTAACACGAAATTGTAAAACGGGTTCTCAACAGACGAAAAACGTAATAGATCCATCAATTTTCTTAAATAGATTGGCCATCGAGAAAATATTATTTTTAAGCTCTTCAATAAGGCTTATTGCTTAGATATAAATCACTTGCAACACTTAATACATAAGTTATTGTCTATTAAACAAAAAAAAAACTAATTTAAAAAACCTTTCACACTTAATCCCTCGCCCCAATGGCCCGTGAAGTTATTTATTACTGCAGCAAGAATGCATTTTAATTTGTTTTACACCATCAACGATATTAACGTCTGGCGCTCCGTTGTACTCCATCTTCATAGAAATATCTTTATGTGAATATTAAACGTTGCCGCTTTTCACTTTAAGTACTACGAAATGTTTGTTTGAAAACTAAATATTTTTATAATTGTAATAAATGTTTTGTACTTCTAAATGAAACTCTGCTTGAATAAGAGGATGTTATGGATAAAGTGGAACCAACTGAAACCAGCAAAGCTGAGCGTGAACGGAGTAGTGAACATTGAATGAATAATGAAGCTTACGTTACTGTGTTGGATCTTGACGTTAAGAATAACACCTAAAATAGCGGTGGAAGCAAAGCAAAATGTACATGCACTGGAGTGGAGAGACGTCATTCTGGTTTTGGGAACAGTTATTTAGGTGAAACCATTATGTGACCAGGATTGCTACAGCCAAATAGTTCAGAAATGAACACAAGAGAACTAACTAAAAAGAAATATTTTCTTGGAGTAAACCAAATCATTGAAGCAAAAATACCACCCACATAATCTCCCATCTTACGAATATAACTCGTACCTTAGCTAGGATTACCTAAGGACATCGCACACTTAGACTTTACCTTTGGATTGCAAACAACCATACTGCTTTCCTTGAAACTGGTAAAGCAGAAAGCCTAAACAAGATTAAATCCGAATATCTAAGCGCCAAGTTGGTAAGCGAAGTGAACTGTAATCTCAACAATTAGTTGGCAAAACCTAGTTGGGCAATTGTCGCTTGAAAATAAAGTTGCCAGTTGGATTCGCTCACATTTACTGTGAAACAACGTTGAATATACCGTCAGTATCGGCCTTATTCTAATAGACACAAGTATCAATTTTGTAGCAAGAGATTTGCATAAACAAGATTGTGAATCGCTAACACGGCTTAAGGGATTTTGGATTTCCACTTTGATGCTAAACAGGAACGTTTTGAGTTTGGTTAAAGGAAAGTTCTATCGAAAATTATTTACCGAATAGTTTGTCTAGTTCTAAATTTACAGTTAGAGATGTTTTGAATAATATTCTAGGACTCGATAATTAAATGACCATTGTTTGAGTATCAAATTTCAATAGTCATTTAGTCAAGACTTTGAAAGTTCCAACTATAGGATTCTTGTCAATTTCTAAATTCAGTGAAGAATTAATGTTCCCCAAGTTTTTAGCCTTTTGATCTGTTTTCTTACAAAGTTTTAAACTTATAAGATAATAATTAATGAAATACCTAAAATTATTTATTAAAGGACTAGCTATATTGCATTTTTAATTATATACCCACTTTAACTTTTATTAAATTATGCACAAATATAAATTGTTGTTTAAAAATATTTTCCACTTTAAGTAGAACAAGAGTGAGTGCCAGATTTTACAGACTCTAACCCACCAGACTGTTTCTTCAGTTGCCCTTAGCGTGCCAGGGCTACGATGAATATTTTACAGTCCTACATCAGCTCAGTGTCACAAAATCTCCATAAAACTTTTCAACTCGGAATTAAAACCAATAAAACTGAACAGCTCAAAAATATCGTCATTATCTTCCACTCCAATGGTGTCCTTACTACAAAACTCTCACAGTATTGAAATATTCGAATATCTAAAATACAGAGCTATTCAAAACTTGATCATACTGACTCCAAAACTTTTCCATGTGAGAACTCACAATGGCGTCGGTAATTTCTCCTGATTCCTACAAACTTGGTCCCCGCACTCGATAAGAGTAAACCAAACAAGTGTATAAATTAAATCGAGAAGTTTCTCTGTTGCGGAATCAGACGCCTCTTGTGCTCCCTAAATATGGATATCGTGGTAAAATGTTTTCAGGGACCCGTGGTCAATAACATCAAACGGACTTTGAATTGTATTGATTCATCTATTGAATTGTTTTGAAATAACTTACATTACAAATAATAATAATTATTATTATGCCTGGCTTGTATTGTCTCACTGCTTGGAAAAGGTCTCCTTCCATTCTCTCCAACAATCACGGTTTCTTTCCAATTCTTAAGGACACCATCCATCTCCGCCATCTACCACGATCATGATCTACCGCTGCCCTGCGTCATGTATGTTACAAATATAACAGCAAAATAAAAAAGTAAACTGTCCTTTGTCCCACTACTTACAATTTTATATCTGCTCTTCTTCTCATTCTAATTATATAATATAGTTTCTTCCACAATGGTATTGGTCCAAGATTTTCTATTCTGCGCTTTCTGCATCTAGTTTGATCGACCACGTAGAGTATTAATAATTGTGGGTAGTCTGGCGATGATTGCTGGCAGATTTGATTGCCCTAATATCGGCCATTGCCGTAGTAGTCATGTTGCTGGCTAGGTCCGATAGTATAATGTACTTCTTTATGTGTGTGTGTGTTTTGTTTTGTTATAGCTGTATGGGTGCCATTTGTTGCCTGAAATAAATACTTTTATTCTTTTTTTAAAATATTTCAGCTCACCATCTCTTTCTTTATCCCCCTTGCTTTCTTTTACTGTTTAGTGGGACTCATTCTGTTGCCCACTTTATTCATCTCGACTGATCTACACTAATATCATGCCTAAATCCATTTTAGTATTCCTATTCAAAAGAATGATTTAAGAATGTATTTGTCATAAAGGTTCACTTAAGATGGGTTTAAATTATTGTGAGAATGTTGTTACCTAGTATCAGATGGGTTTCTTAAATCTATTATTATCAAATATATATATATTTTTTTACTATTCTTTGTTATTTCTAGGCAGGTCATTAAAGTGTTGTGCGCCTTCAAACAAAAAGCTTCTGTTACCATAGGTTTTATATTACATAGTGTTTTTTGCCTAAAAGAATCTTTTTTACTAGGATGCATGTTGTGTATGTTTAAATTTGATTTAAGTTAAATATTTCTGTTTCATCGTAAACAGCTTCTGTGCTTGTAAGATAGTGATAGTTAACAATGTCTTAAAGAATTTATTTTGGGAGGTTTGTAGAGTTTTAAGAAACAATTTGACAGCGTTACCCCAGATCAAAATTTTTTTGCTTAACATTCGTTAGTTTTGTTTTCTTCCGTATTATTTTACTTTGACCGATTTCTTTATGGACAACATACTTCTTTCGATTGTTCTCTGATTTAGCAATTTTGTCCTCATCTTCTTTTGTCAACAAACATGTATAAATAAGAGGCCAACGTTAAAATTATTATGATGAAATGTCAATCCGATTAAACCCACGTCCATCAATGCTTTTGTTGTAATATTTGCCTCATTTCTCCAACAAAAGGTTTTATAACTTTGACCTTTAAGTAATAAACAAAACATATTACGTGAATAACACCAGTAGGGTTTTCAGAATTGCTAAACTTAAGTGGCAGTGGACGGGGCAGATTGCTCGTAGAACGGATGGTTGATAGAGCCGAAAGGTTTTGGAGTGGCGACTGCGCACACCGGTAGACGCAGGGTTGATTCTACAAGGTGGAACAATGACTTAGTAAGAGTCACAGGAATGTAACGAATGCGAGACCTAGAGATCCGTTCATTGTGGCAATACTTGGAGGAGGCAACAGGGGAATAGGAACAGGGAACAGGGGACGTCTTTCGGCTGGGGTTTTCAACTGAGATTTTTTTATTATTATCTACACCAATATTATAAAGAGGTAATTTTGTTTTTTGTTTGTAGGAAGTAATCTCTGAAAGTACCTGTCCGATTGCTAAAATTTTTACAACGGTATAAAGCTGTTATATTCCTGAATGACATACATATTTTATGTACACAGGTGAAGCTGCGGGAAAAAGCTAGTTTGATATAAATTATGCTTGACTGCGATCCCACCTGATAAGATTAACAATTCTGCCAAATTCAATTAGAATCGAAAATTTTAGCACTACAGCGAATACTTACAGACAAAGTTCCAATATATCCTATACGGAATCCTCAAAGTGCGGACCGCTACGGACTATGAGGGTGTATGCACAATCAACGTACATTCACCAGTCATCGCCAAGGGGCAAGTCAAGTTACAAATTCACTTCTGTCAAATGCGAAGTCTCAAGTTTGGGACCGAGTTAGCGCCAATTTGACACGCCCTAACCCAATAACATACAGTTACGTGTTATAAAGTTATTACTAAGATTTCATTGGTATGAGTTAGTTTACATTTAGTGGTTTGCTTAATAAACTTGTTTGTTGGTATGTGAGCAGTGGAAGTTATATGATACTCTTAGTATCGTGTAGGTATTATTGAAAGGCGATAATAACATGATTATTTTATTGCTTTATGATTTTGTTGTTCTTAACGTACTTGGTCTCTATAATATCTGGAATGATTCGATTTTGCATTGTTTTTTTTTTATTGTTAACCAGGATATTGAGATTGATATAATTATTTAATGTACGCAAGCGAAGCTGTGGGCAAAGGCTAGTTTATAATAAGTATGAGTATGTTTATCATTTGTCTAGTGCACATAGCACAAGCTTTGCTTAGATGGTGTTGTGTGATAATTGTGGAATATATTGTAACGCCATTAAACTTGAACACGCCATATCATCGAGAAAATAATGAGTAGCATCCAATAATTAAAACGCATTGCTGTTCGAAAGATCTAGAGGGGAGGTATGGACCCAAGCCTAGAAAAATCTCGAAAGATCTACATAAATACATACCACTTTTATTATTCAAATAATATTAGTAGGTAGGTACGTAGGTAGATAAGGGAAATGCTACATTTCGCCATTAACAATAGAGTCGACATTCGCGTGAAAGTGATTCTTGGTACATTGTGCAATAAAAAATTTGCACGTACTAAGAGAACTACGTAATAGGCACGTAGATGCCTCAGTCAATCAGTTTTTCCTTTTATAGGTTTAGATTATAAGAGCAGTACGTGAAAATATATTACATTTCCAAGCGAAAATCATTAATTTGTAAATATTTTCTTTCCCCAAAAGTAAAGCACAAATCCTTGACACCCAACTCAAGACAGGAATGCGAAACATTGCAACAGTTAATGTGAGGGGTCTAGCGACCTTTCCGCTCGGCGAACTATGCTAAAGGGCTGACGGAGGATATTGATATGCCCTCAGAACAAACGTACACAAACATTATTCAATGTGTTACGCCCACGTTTACATATATTAACTGAAAAGCCTACTAAGAGAACTCGATTGAAATTCGCACTGATTGCCCCCCTTAAGCGCTGATTTGTTCATACTTTTGTACAATTGTATGACCTTGAAAACCGCTTATTTGTTGTTTTGTACACACGTGTATACGAAATTTATTTGGCCGAAATATTTGGATTCTATATCTATGTTTTTCGTAGAACTATCCAGAAAAAGCTTTTTTTTAAGTATTTTGATGATTAAGTAATAATAACTCCACACGCGAAGGTTTAAAGCAAATGGGTGAGGAAATTGACGTAATAATGCAATTTGTTTTCGTAAGTGTCGCCTTTTGTTTGAAATAACCAAAATTACATCCTGCACTCTGGGTGGGATGGGTGGAAGTGTCAGACTTTTAGAGACTTTTAGTCAGTGTTCCTCTAGTTCCATTTTTGCGTGTGCCTCGGTAACTCTTTTAAATAATCCGCAGCCCTGCCAGGCATCGTCCCAACGAGTCCTGTCTATCTAGCTGACATTTCTTTGGCCCATTTCTCGACTCGGGCTTTCCTCGCTGTGATGAAGTGGTTGCTAAAAATTTAACTTTTACTCTCAAATCACAGGGTGTTTCCGGTAGAAGCTGGAGCATGAGGCTTGTCTCCACCTCACGGTTTACCGAAGTACCTGCCAACCCCATTTTTATTTATTTATTATGAATAGTGATAGTAGTTAAACACGACCGCGCTTAACCACTACCTCACCTGATTGGAACCGATGATGATACCGACAATAGAGCACGCCTGCCTAGAAGTAACTCATTTATTCGTTACCAAGCTGTTAATAGTTTCATATTTTACGCTTTTAATTGATGCAGATTTTACCAAATAGAAGAACAGTGACTGCAAAAACTTATAAAAGAACATACACAGTGTTTCCTCGAAACATCCTTTTCATAAGAACCTATCAGCTGTAAAATCGGGTTTTAACCTTTATTTAAGTTAAGGACATGTAATTACGAGTTTCGTAATTAATTTGTTTTCATAGAATCGAATAATTTATTAATTATCTATTGGCTTTTAAAGGTGCTAACTGTAGGTATTCAACGTAGTGTCTGATATCACACCAAACATGCTATGAAAAATAAATTTATTTAGTTTGAAATATCGTTATCATAAGTTTTAGTATATGCCTGAAACTCGAATCACATGTCTATTATTTTCATGTAAAGAATCTATATACAAAATCTCATAACTGTATCACAAAGTTATAAGCTTGTTATGTCAGCAAAAATAGATAGTCACCGGGCCATCTAGACGACTGAGGAGTTGTTTCGCACTTTCACGAATTCTGTTTTCTGGTGCTTTATGTCCGCTAAGACCTGTCGTGAACTGTGTTGTACGTTGTACTTAGTGTCAGCAGTGACCAACTTGTGACCTTTTTAAATATTTTTGGGAAAGAATATAACATGGTGTACAAACTGTTGGAATCCATTCAGTTATTGATTTTGAACAAACTATAATTCAGGTTTCGTATAAAATAAAAATAATGTCGTGTAATCAGCTCTGTATTTATGTAAACAAAACTTCGATTTCAATATTACAGAGGGTTAAACTTGTCATTGGAACCATTACTAGAATTGTTTTAGTGTCCAATATAGTTTCTACGTTAATTCAAATGCTGCAAAACAAACAGTTATCGAGGCTCCCACATCTCATTTCAATAGACAATTACAATTTGCGTGGGATGACCGCGAGAGATTTAGTGCCCGATTTTAATCCATTTGGAACACATTAATGTAGAAACCATTAGATTTATCACTTTTAATTGTGTTTTTTTCCTCCAAGAATGTTTTGTACGTTAATTAAGAGATTACATTAGGAGAGTGGACATAAATTTATACCTATATAAGTACAATGGATTGAGATATTATTTGATACGTTTTAGTCTAATCAACTTAATTTAATCTAATAGTTTAAACTTCAAATTGTTTTAAATCCATTATTTTATTTTCATATTCTTAATATATTTTATCTAATTTAATTTATATCCGATGATAATTCATATCAAATTGATTATATATTGGCACATATTTAAACTACTGTGCAAAATTACTCAAAATGCAATCTCTTTTAAACATGTCAAGTACCAACACGAGATTTTATAATAATATTATTGGGAACACTAGTTCCCAATAATATATATAAATATTGCGATGGTCAATCTTCTAGATATTGTTTGTAGTTTTAACTTTGGCTCTGTCTTGTATTGCTTTTAAATTAGCGTCATTATTATGATTACTAAATATAATTTCATCAGATTATATAGTTACAGGGTTCAGATATACCTATATATATCGTATGATTATCATGGTATATTGTGTCCTTCAGTACTTAAGATTGTGACTCATCTTGTTGAACTTTTGTCCCGTCTTGGCACCAAACAATTATGTCAGTCTGGACACATTCTTGGGGCTTCGTCTATCATCTCGGTCGTCGACCCATTTATCCTTTATCTGGTATCTTTCCACAGACTAGGACGCTCTTCAAACTGTCAAGCGGTATTCGCATGATGTTTTTTTTTTATTCATGATTTGATTGTGAATTGTGATGGCACTCCTCTTGATGTAGTCACAAAATTATAAATTTTTCTTTGGATGGGATGTCAATAACAATGTCATCTCTCGTTATAAGTTGTGCAACTCCTTATTGTCAGACTTCTACCAACTAAAATTGAATGTTATTTGTTCAGTTGCCTTCTGTTCCAACACCATGATAACTTTTTAGAATAATTCCACATTAGCTTTTGCCAGCGGTTTCATCCGCGTACCTACATTAAATATATAGCCCATGTCACTCAAGAATAATTTCAATTTCAGCAATCAGACCAGCAGTTTTAGAGATTACTACCTCCAAAAAAAAAAAAACAAACGTTACCTTTCTATAATATGTATTATAAGTGTAGATATTAACCAAATATTCTCATCAAATAATACATCTTCATCTCCGAGAAATTTCCGATAGTAGGGGCAAATGTAAACCTGGGAAAACTAAACATTCGATACATATTATTAAGATTCACTGATTGGATCGGCTGGAGCTCCCCTACTGAAATTTGCCCTCTCACAGTCTCTTTACATTAAATTTGCATTATCGATTCCCCGTATACATTCTGTAGGTAACTTTGGTAGAGATTATACGGGGTCTACTTAGTTCTCTATTCTACAGCTCAATAAATTTGCCCTCGTCATTGGAATATTTTCGCTGGAAGGTGTGCTCCGAAGTTTATGCCTTTGGTTTACGATGTAATTTCTTTTTTGTTTTTGTATATTGGCGATTACTTTTCTTTGTGAACATTTTTTTCATTAGCGGGAAGTTGTATTTTTTTTATGAATTTAGACGGACGAGTACTTTTTTTTGTGATAAAGGCAATAATTTATCATCGGCTAATATAAAATTATTTGATGTCAAATCTAAATTTTTCCATGTATAGACGTAGATGTCGATACTCGAGCTGCATATGCATGTCTTACAAAATGTCATGTTTGCCTTAAATTCTTTTAAATTAGTCAGTAGAGAACCAAAGCCTTAACGGTTTTGATTTTTTAGTGCCTGCAAAAAAAAAAACACATCACGAAATCTTCCAAAAATACAAGCTCAATACCGCTTGTCCCAAAACTGAAACCCGCAACTAATTACCAAAGCGCCACCGTTAAATTTGAAACTTCCGAAATTCCTAATTACTTTTCCACTTATCGTGGTATGACCGTTGACTGCCGTTACTCACCATAATCCGTGGCTAAAGGTTGTTCAGCACAGAACAAAGCTGCCGAGGGAGTTAAGGGTATTACCAGACATGCTACTATCAACACGAGCGATTTAGTAAATTCATAAAGACCTCGCCGCAATTAGCGACGATAGTAATATCACGTATTGTATCAATTGCTTTATTAATGCATTCAGTTTTGACTGAAATCTTAATTTGATGGGCTTCGTTCGAGATCAGTTCGACAGTTATCGCGGTTTTGGAATTAAAGGACAATTGATGTAACACAAATGGATTGTGGTCAGGAAAATCTGACAGTCTTCTAACTCCACCCAGAAGGGGAGGGGCAAAAAAAAAACACCAGATTTAATGTTTTTAATATATTACCTTTCTTTGTTGAAGTCGAAAGTATCTATATTGCTGAAATCACCGTGTTATGTCAAAGTATTATCATTGTCTAGTTTTTTATTAGAATTAACACACGTTCATTGTTTATTTAGATCTTTTATGTCAATATTAACTTTCCATATATCAATAAAGGTTGACTGGTAAATAATGCCTTGTTGCATTAAGTCCATCTACATATCACTGGCACTACTGTACATGAAGTTTTAATAAATAAATATTGTCGTTAATACGAAAAATGGTACGTCTGTCGAAGCCTTTAGGTATCATAAATCTACTGCTAATCCCACTCTCTGGCGTTTAGGTCATAAAGATTACGGCCAGCAACATGAAATACAGCTGCTTGCTTAGTTTTTATAATGTTAGTGCAATAATGTACTTGGCATTGCGGACTAGTGGTCGTTTCTTTTAAAATGGCTATTAACAGTTTTCCGTCGTTAAAGTTCAGTGTCTGTTAATGGCTTCAACGATTATGGAGGTTGTGATGTATTGGAATATAAAATTACCATGTTGTATTGGTTGAAATAAAATGTCTGATACTGTTTCGATGTTATGAGCGTGGTAGCAGTAACGTGGAAAGATTGTTCGAAAAAATAAAACTAGAACTACATTAGACCAACCCACACGTGTAACGAGCCTAAATATCCCCGCACACGGGCCACAAAAAAGCCTGAAGTGGCCACAAAAAAAAGCTAGAAGCGGCAACAAAAAAAAAGCTGAAACACGCGACAGCTTGTGGCGGAGAAGCTAGAAGCGGCTTCTAGCTTTTTTTTTGTGGTGGCATACGAGCCACAAAAAAAAAACTGCCACAAAAAGAAACTAGAAGCGGCTTTTTTTGTAGCCCGTGTGCTGGGACACTTGTACGTAGAACGACGTCACGTGGTGTTGCGTAGCGTGGATCAAATATATGTAGTTCTACAAGTATACTTTAAATTCCATGTAAAATGTATGGAGACTGACTGAAGGAACACATGTAGGTTTTTATTTTTTAACAAAAAAATTTTTGTAAGGATTTTATATTTCGTTCGAAATTGTCTTTTTATAAGTTCTCGTTGCGATTTTTTTATACTAATAATACTAACTTTGCTGCGATAAATTTTCTTCAAAATATGTTATATTCTACACTATTATCTTAGATTTTTCGAGCCAATTGTTTAGCTCATGGTGGACATAATTGACCCTAAGTGAAAAACCGAACCGAAAAATAGTCTTCACAACTCCGACTTGTGAGAATAGAATAGAATAGAATAGACTTTATTGTACACCAAAAAGTAACACAGCTTATACAAAAACTTCAGTTTGTGGGTACAATTAAGGCGGTCTTATCGCTGAAAGCGATATCTTCCAGACAACCTTAGGATGGATAAGAGCTAAAAATAATACACGGGGTAGTCTGTGGTGTACTGCTAACTATATAAAACACAATAATCAATTATAAATACATATAATCATACATATTATAATAAGTTACACAATTTAATTAGTAAAAAGGGTAGAAAAAAAGAGTAAAGTAGGGTTGGTGGAAGAAATTAAAATACGAGAATCAGTATAGTATTAGAGAGCCAGCTTCGCGCGTGATTTCGCGCCATTCGGTTGAACACTAAGATTATTATAAGTCCGCGTAGATAATTAAAAATTTTAGCGTTTTATTTATTGGGTATGTATAATGTAAATAAAAAATTCTTCACAAAGTAGTCTGTAAATTTAGAAAATAAGCAACTTTTCCATTTTTATACCTATTGAAATGCTCAAGATCGAAGCAAATAATAAATTATTTTTCAAGATTTTATTTTACTATTTTATGGACATGATATACAAATATATAAACTCATGCAAAATTACAGTTTTCTAATATTAACTAGAAACTAACCTCTCACCTAAACCGCGGACGGAAAATCGGACGGACATGCGGACATCGTGAAACTATAATATGAGTTCCTTATTAGAAGTACCTACTGTACCCCAAAATGCCATTACACACTGTATATTTAAATGTAATTTCCAACGAATTACCACATTCTAATAATAACTCACTTATATTCCTTATGTAAAACCGAAAAACGGGACAAGCAACCATATTTTAATGCCGATAGAGTTCTTTATTGTTTGGCAAAGAAGAAAATTAAGACAAATTCGCAGAAACTGTTAGTAAATTAACAAGCTGTGACAGACCTTAATAGAGTGGCATAGAAATAGATGTTAAGACTTCTCCTGTGAAGACTCAATGTTCTATTATACAGAAAATAACATCAGTCTTGTTTTACTTACAAGTGTCGAAAGGCTATTGCAAATTTATTCTATCATTATAAGTGCCTCGAGCAAAGTGTTCATTATTTCGTTTTTTTTTTATTGATGTAGGATAGTTCTTCTCACTCTGGATCTAGCAAGACAGACTGTCAGACTTTTACAGACTTTTAAAGACTTAAATAATAGCCAGCCTTTCGGTGTTTCAAAGGATGCATTTTGCAGAGTGTTCGCGGGAATTGCATGACTTGATTCTATCTACCATCTCATTTCTACCATCGGACAACCCAACAAACGGTGAGTACCTACCCTTACTTTGTTGAAACTTCTACGGTCCAGCCCAAGCGTTTCGCCTTGTCCATTATACTTGCCTAATGAGTTCTTTCCATTCGATTATAATTTAGGTGTCTTCGAGGTTAGAGTGAATAGGTTCATACTGAACTAGTGCGCCTCACCATCAGCGATTGCATCACTACTTACAATCACGTGGGATCGCAGTCAATCCCCTATTGAAACCTCTACGGTCCAGCCCAAGCGTTTCGCCTCGTCCATTGTACTTGTCTACTGTGGTCATCCCGTTCGATTATAATTTAGGTGTCTTCATGGTAAGAGTGAATAGGCTCATAATGAACTAGTGCGCCTCACCATCAACGATTGCATCACTATTTACCATCAGGCGGGATCGCAGTCAAGCCTCAAATTAAATCAATTTAAAAAAAATACACTTGTGTTCTTTCATTTGCCCTATGGATCACAACCTGCCAAGTTTTGGTACGGTTATGGATGGAGGTCTTCAGCTACTTACATTCGGATGGAACCCGATCCCAACATTATTGGAAAAAGGCTATATAATCATGATGTACGACTCAAAAATTAAGCGAATGTCCTTGAGGTCCTATTCTGTTAACGTTCAGACTTGAACTTATAATACTCGGCGCGCGCTGTTCCCGCGCGCCTCAAGGAGTTGTCAGCAACAGCAGGGGCCCAGCCGGGTCGAAGCCTACTGGGGCCAGGGTTATCCGAAAGGGCGCTCGAGCCCCGGTATGAAGGTTTGAAGGAACGGGATGGGTTTTTTAGTCAGTAAGAGTCTGACACTATCTCCCGCTCCACCCAAGAGCGGGGGTTGTCGTAAGATGATTTTTCCCATCGAAAAAAAAAAAAACTTATAATACTAATTATACTAGCAGAGGTCGAGGTCTTTACCCGCGTAAACGTAGAAAATATATATATCCGTCAGTGATAAAGCAGCATTCTGCTGTTGAAAGTTTATACATTATAAACAAAAATACTTCAAATATAGAAAAATACAAATCTTTTCCTTTAATAGTATTACTATAGAAGTAAAGAAAAAAAGAAAGAATAATAATATATTTGGTACAAGGCCCAAACACAATATTAAGGTAACATGCCATAAAAATGTAAAAGAGGCAAAAAATAAGAGTGTTGTGGTAAATTATAATATATTAGTTTGACTTAAAACGATAATTAATACTGAGGTAGAGACCGTAATAATCACTGTATCAAATACAATTACATTATTGAATCTACTACTCATAGTAACACTATTAGAGCTAGCTCTCAAACACAGAAACATATCGGTTTCACACCGTATAAAAGCAAATAATATAATAACGAAACAAGTGGAAGACTCGCAAGACACAAATAACTTGTGAAAGAATAACACGTGAGCACAAGTAAATTCTCAACAGCTGCTGACCTCTGGGCTTAAGTCAACGATGTATGAGCTCTAGATGAGGCCACTGAAGAACTCGAAATTGCAATATACAAAGGGATTGTTTGAGATGAAATTTAAAGGAAGAAAACGGAATTTAGAGAAAGTATAATTTTTAAATATAGAAGTTTTGAGAAATTTGAAATAGCAGTTACTTGTTTAGTAAAGAAATAAATTGTATTTGCACAAATAGATTCCATAAGTATAATAATTTTTTTTTTTCAGACCCAAAATCCATAGAATGAACAAAATATTAAATTGAAAACTTACGAATTAAAACGGAACACAAAGAAATTATACGGTTCGGAGTAAAAGAAAGTGACATTTTCGTTAATTATAACCAAGGATATGGTGAATAAAAACCCCTCCGCGTCTTTATTGACTGACAATGTGTTGATGTGTTGTTGTGTGATGTGTTGAAGGTAGTTGCCAAGCTGTATGGCAATGTTGTCTTTGAATCACGTAAACTGCCAACAAGGAATTTAGAGAAGTTGTGCATAAGTAAAATTAATATTTAAATTATTTATGTACATATATTTTTATATACTGTATTTAAATAATTCTAGTAATATTATATCATCATAATTTTAATCAAGAAACCTCCACAGCAGATATAGGCGTGAGTGACCAATTGAAATAAAAGAACAAATGACAGACAGAAAAAATAACCAACATTTTTGTTAATATAGAAATAATGAAGAATAAATATAATTCACTTCATAGACCACATATATACACAGTATAAATTAATTCTAACCAACATAAACAGAGGCCCTGTATAGAAAACAAACAATAACAGCCCACGTACCCTTCCAGTTTCCAACAAATCTTTGACAAGGAGGTATTGAAACGCTATAAATTAGCTGCCTTATCTTGCCGGCCATTCGCAGCACATGCTCTTGGATTACTCTCTTGTAAGGAGAATCTTTTATTTCCTGGCGGTGCTCTCAAACTCGAAACGAGGTTAGCGATGCCAATAGAATTTGCGAAGCTGTAATTGTGTTACACGATAAAGAATTGTTTGACGCAACTATGAGGCTTTCATGGAAGTTTTTCGGAGTTCCAAAGAGGTCTGCCGTCAGAGAACAGGAGTTATGTTTCATTTGAATTGGGGGTTTTTGTTCAGTCTGTGATTTAGGAACGGGGACAAAAATGTTGAATGCTTGATATATAGATGATTTTTTAGGGAAAATATTTAGTTGAGGATTTATTTTTGAATATTTATTCAAATACCTATCAGAAAAATGTAAGTGTGACCTTAACACAGTATGTTAGTAATTAATAACTCAAAGTGACTGATAAAATTCCACACTAGAGGCTGTTAAACTTACAGGCTATCATATCATCAGGATATTGTTGCTACTGCTACGTATAGTCTGCTTAGTAGTGATGCTGTCTCTTCCGCTACGTGGCTTCAAAGATATCCGTGTGTGATTCAGCAAACATGTTGGAAGCACTGAAGAAGCGTGGCGGACGCAACAACACCCTGTAAGCATTGTTAAAACTGTGCGCAAGTATTGTAATTCTGCACCATCTCCTCAATAACACATGCTCATGATATTTGATGCCATTTACACATGAGAACATAATATTGCATCTTATGCTCCCCGAAGTGATGGATTGAGGTTTACCAATAGTGAGGGACTGTTCAAAGGAGTTACTGCAGCCCTGAAATGCAAAGAACAACTGAACATGGATGGATTTTAGCCAGTAAAAGTCTGAGACTATGAATCACTCCATCGTGTGGGAAAAAACTATTTAATGGCTATTTAAAAAAGATTTATCAAGTACAGCCATATTTCAATAGTAAGTTTTTAGATAATAGAGCTAACGCTTTTTTAGTGAGGTGGGATATAACCCAATGGCTTTTTCCGGGTGGACTTCAAGGACGTGTCAGGCTTCTACTGACTACAACTACACTTCATATTACACGTCGCCGACCCTTTTTTTTTTTTTTTTTTTTTTTTTTTTTTTTTTTTTTTTTTTATGGTGGGAAAAATCATGCATTGACATCCCCCGCCCTTGGGCGGAGCGGGAGATAGTGTCAGACTCTTACTGACTAAAAGACCCACCCCGTTCCTTCTAGCCTTCATACCGGGGCTCGAGCGCCCTTTCGGATAACCCTGGCCCCAGTAGGCTTCGACCCGGCTGGGTCCCTGCTGTTGCTGACAACTCTTTGAGGCGCGCGGGAACAGTGCGCGCCGTCGACGACTTGGGCTTGGTCCGGACAGTTACCGGACGGCCGGACAGCGAGCTACACGTCGCCGACCCTCATAGGGGCAGAGCTGCAGGTTGTTCGAAAGAATTAATATCACGGTAACTCTTGGAACGCAAAGCAACAAAAGGTACACAGGTGGGGTTTAATCAGACAAAATCTGACACGTTCTCTCACTCAACCCAGAGTGGGACCAGGACAAAACCAGCGAGACAATATAAATAGACTGAAGGTTGTTTTCGACGAAAGCTCTGAATGCTCTGAAGCAATAAAATATTGGCAAACATACCTAATCGTCAAATTCGAAATTTTTGAGCGATGCACCAATGAGTCCAACAAGCTCCAACAACAAGAAAATTGGTCACAATTTTATTTTCTCCAACGAACGTGGATATAAAATTTGTTATATTACATTTCCTGTTTATTAAAATTTTGTTTGCCGTCTGCATTAACGTTAAATCGCTCAAGCGGGGCGTCAGCTTAGGACCCCATTTTGTTTTGCCAGCGTTTCCTGTTTTTGCTGTGCACCATTTCGCAAAGTTCGACGCCTTATCTCCCAGACTAAGTTCTCCTTAATTAGTTTATTTATAGATTCTGATATCTTCTGGAGTTCCCGGGGATTTAGGTCGCGTGGTAAAAAGTGGGATCTGTTTTGTGATTGTTTTTGTAAGTTCATGAAATTTTTAGCGATATTTTGTTTTACACTTTTATGAAATCACAATACACCAACTAAAAGAAAAAAAGAAAGAAAGAAAGAAAAATAATTTATTTGGTACAGCACAAGGCCCAAACACAAAAATAAACAAAAACACGATTAAAAAGTAAAAGAATCAAAATAGCAATAAAATAAAAAATACAGTTGTCGTGTGCCTCATGTCTGCACCAAAATAGGTCCAAACAACAACTGGGTCTGTGACATAGATACTCATGTTTATACGGTAACTCTCGTTTTCAAAAGTATAATAGAATTTTACAAGTTCTCTAATTGAAACGTTTTGTTCAGTGACGGGTAAACTGAACCAATCGTAATCGTAATTCTTCTATACATAATGTCACGTACTTCGGACCTACATAATAAAAATACAGCTACTATTTACTATAGATATTTGTTATATATAACAACTACCTATAGCCAACCCTGCGCTACTGTGCCGTCAATTACTTATGTGTCCAAAAGATCGGCAGCATTGCCACATTGAATGGCAACACCAAGTCTGCAAAATGTTGACCAATCGGTGTAAAATATCCTTAAAACGGAGACGCCCACTCGGACCCTAGGACTCAAGTATTTCGACCGCAAACGGCTCAAAAATGTAATTAGGAATTCTTTAATAAGAAGAATAACGTGCAAGTTTACAATACGTGCGGCCTTAAACTGGAATAGAAATGGTGTAAATATAATTAGATCTAACCTGAACTAGGATGTATTGGTACTTCATGAAGTCAATATTATACACTTACTTTATATATGTACGTCGCAAGGAAATGAAGATATCAGGGATTTCACGAAATCCCTAACATACTTCTAGAAATCTATATTTTGTTGTGTATTTTTGTACATAATGAACGAATCCACTTATAATTATCATTGACAGATTATTATATGTAGTTGATTAAAACTTTATTTTCTAATAAAAATGCACCAGACAATTTGTAATTTGGTTTATTACTTTAGTCATCGACAGTAGATATTCTTTCTTTTACTAGGTTTTGTTTAGTGAAGCGACATAAATCATTGACGATGAATTGGTGTTTTGTCATATCACATGATACTTTTAGTAAGAAGACGTAATAAACCATAATATTCGACATCTACCGGGATTTCGTGATATCCCTAGGGATTTCGTGAAATCTCTGATATAACTATATAAAACATTAAACCCCAAGCGAACGCATTCCCTCTGTTATTGTCTTTCTATTGTGTCTCTAATTACGGTATTTGAAAGGTAACAAATTGCCCGGAGGACACGGTGGAGCACACAGTCGAGGTGTGCCCTGCATGGGCGGAGAAGGATCGGCGGCGGAGACCTCTCGCGCCGGGCCTTGGTTGAGGCTATGGTCCGGAGCGAGGAGGAGTTACAGGCGGTCGCCGACTTCTACGAAGCATTAATGCTCGCTAAGGAGGAGGCCGACCGCTTCAGGCAACGGCGCTCTCGCCGCCGCCGGGATTCCGATCTCGATTTCCAGTACCGTAGGCGCAGGCTTGCGGACAGTGAGCATTGGCAGCTGTCCGGCCGTCCGGTAACTGTCCGGACCAAGCCCAAGTCGTTGACGGCGCGCGGTGTTCCCGCGCGCCTCAAGGAGTTGGCAGCAACAGCAGGGGCCCAGCCGGGTCGAAGCCTAATGGGGCCAGGGTTATCCGAAAGGGCACTCGAGCCCCGGTATGAAGGCTTGAAGGAACGGGGTGGGTTTTTTAGTCGGTAAGAGTCTGACACTATCTCCCGCTCCGCCCAAGAGCGGGGGTTATCAGTGGAAGATTTTTATACGTTTATAAAGTAAGGCATTGTAAAATACCTTGTATGTTTCCAACAAACGCAGTCAATCAAGGCTCTCAAATAGAATCGATATTTTCTAAGGCCGAAAAGTTAAATATTGAAATTTTCGGATCGGCAAGGTGTTGGCGATGCAAATTATGTTTACATTGGCAATGTTGTCAAGCCAGTCAACATTCTAGGGTAAATTCGGGACGATGGTTAGATTATGTTAAACATTTGGACAGCGTTTCGAAATAAATGGAAAATTTTCAGTTATTTTTGCATTAGATTGTTAATTGGAAGGAGCTTTGTTCCTTTTTTGTTCTTTTATTGGATTTAATAAATAGAAACAATTGTTACATTGCCTGTTACTTTTATATTCGACTATCTTTTGCCCGTGGTTTAACTCGCGTACATAAAACATAACCTATGCCACTTAGAAATAAAGCAGCTTTCTATAGGAGAAATTTTTTTAGCCATCGTTCAGTACTTTCAGAGATTAAAGGGTTATCCGAAAAGAAACTCGAGCTCCGGTATGAAGGCTTGAAGGAACGGGGTGGGTTTTTTAGTCAGTAAGCGCGAGGTAGTGTCAGCCTCTTACTGACATAAAAACCCACCCCGTTTCTTCTTGCCTTTTATACCAGGGCCGAGCTACCTTTCGACGCTAACCTTGGCACCAGTAGGCTTCGACTCGGCTGGGCCCCTGCTGTTGCTGACAGCTCCTTGAGGCGCGCGGGAACAGTACTCGTCGTCGACGACTTTGGCTTGCTCCGGACACACACTTGAGGGAGGCCTATGTCCGACAGTGGACGTCTATCAGCTGAAATGATGATGATGATGAAACTTATTTATAGTCTACTTTACCAACTTATTTGGTAGTAAACTTTTATTGTAAATCGATACAGCTCAGAATTAACCAGAATGAAAATCTCAGTTGAAAATCTCTTTATGACGTAATTACTATCCAATTTCAAGATAACATTAATTACTTTAATTATAAAATGTTCGTAAAACAACCATGAACGAACATGATCAGTTTTTGTCATTCAGATGTTTTATATACCTACTTAAAACGTAAAAGGCGACCGAAGGAACGCAGGTTGGAGGTCAGTTTTAGCCAGTAAACGTCTGACAATCCCTCTGACTGAAAGTTATTTGATAATACTGTAATAATAAAAAATAAAAAATGTTAAACTGTCGATACTTGTAAAGCTTATAAACATACCATTCATCCTCCTTTTGGTATTATGATTAACCCTAAAAAAGTTGATGAACCTATGTTCGAAACTTATCAGTAGATAATAAACTATACACTTCCTTAAACCTACTCTGGATCACCATAATACATTACAATACATAACTTGTCCCGCTTTCAGTGAAAAAGTTTGTACAGTCGAGTCGTTATAACTTCGTCAGTTTTCAAATTCTATTCTTTATCAAGTTAGAACACATTCAACCAATCGCACGGCTGGCGCCAAAAATAGATGAAAGAGTTTAGAATGAACTTGTGGGCGGGGCTGACGTGCCACAAAGTAGTGCAACGCTCATAGTACAACTACCAATAACCAACTGGCGATCTAAGTGTGCGTGGTCTGTTAGTTGTGTTATGGACGTTCGTATTAGTTTATTGCCTGAGTTAAATGGTGTAAGACAAGCGACGACACTCGTTGTAGTACAAATCGGAAAGTGTTTTCTTTCTAACCTCTTCACCTTTTCTGTGGTTAGCGCAGTAGCTAAAGAATTGGCTGCTGCACGTCTGCTGTATGTCTGGTGTATGATAATATAACATTGACAATAGATACTGAATCAGGAAAACAAATTGTACTTGTCGTGCAGCAAGTAAATAAAAATAGTTTAACCTTTCAATCGTTATAATTAGAGACACAAAATAAGGACTATAGGTGCGCGAACTCCGGCGTTCGCTTGGGGTTAAGTAAATTAATGATGTGGTGATGGAGCTAAAGACGATGGAAACCTCGAAAGTCTAATCGTGACTGGTAAAGTAGATGGAAAATGGCCTCGCAAGTGCAGCCCAATACGTTGGTCTGACCAGATCCGCACCGCTCTTAACTCCACAGTATACAAGGCCCTTCACACCACCAGAGACAGGAATAAATGGAAAAACATCATAAAAAGTAAAGTAATGAAGCAGGGAGGTCACGACCCTCAGTGTTGAGGAATACGACGCAAGGAGGAGGAGGACGATGGAGTTATTTTCTAAAGATGACGAACCTATCTTCACTGATACTGTACATCATCTAGTCATTACAGAATCATGTCATATTGATTGAATAATGAATATATCAGTTCCAATATTCTGAAGTAAACAAAAATATTTCATATTCAACGCATTTTAATAAGTTATTATTCGTCAATATGTTTTCAGAGTATATTTACCAAGTTATCTAAGAGAAGAAAATAAACATACTAACGTATAATGTATGAAAACATTATTGAATCTTGTTTGTACATTCATGTAGAACACATACTTAAGGGTGAGCTCTGTTGACTGTTCTTATTAAAATATTGTTTGACAATCTTTGTAAATATTTTTTACGTTTATATTTGTTAAATAAATGATAAGATGTTTCGCAAATATTAGCAGCCTTCTAGTAAATGAAGAAAAACTACCTGTAATAGATGTAGGCTTTGGATAGACGAAGATTTTCATATTTTCAAATCTTGTTTTCGAGTCGTTGGTTTAATTTAATTCGTCCAATATCTACTGGTTTTCCATACACCTGGAGCACAGGCACAGGGTAGTCAGCCTTCAGCCCTTCGGTATTCTTTAGGATATTTGTTATATACGTTGGAATTAGATGACTTGATTCTGCCATCGCTTTTCTACCATTGGACAACCTGACGTACGGCGAGCGTCCACCCTTATGCCTTGATCACACGTACCGAGTAAAAGGGGGAGACAGTAAAATATTGCTCGGCCGAGACAGTAATGTAAGCGAGTTGTAGAGATACAGGTGGTAGACCGAGCACTTGGCGCTGTGTTTACACGTACTGATTACTCGGTCGAGAGCACTGTCTCGCCCTTTTGCTCGGTACGTGTGATCAAAGCATTACATTATTGTCACCTCTACGGTCCAGACTGAGCGTTTTCCCTCGTTATTTAAACCGCGTACATCGAAGGACTGAAACAATCTGCCTGCTGTGGTTTTCTCGTCCAATTATAATTTAGGTGCTTTCAAGGAGAGCAAATAAGCTTTTATTAAGCTTGTGCGCTTTTATGAACATAATATATTATCACTGTTTACCATCACATGGGTTCGCAATCGAGCGCTAGTTTATATCAATTAAAAACCAAACACTTCTATCTTCTAACATTGCGAACTAGTTCCTCTAGTAATGCCTTGATCACACGGGTCAAGTAAACGGGCGAAACAGTGTTCTCGGCCGAATATAAGACTCAAGTTCATCTCTCCATCTTCGCGTTGCATTCAATGGGACCCAATAAGTGGCTCTTTTAACCCACAACTCATATGACATGCGGCAGATATGTTCGACCCATTACCACTTATGTTAGAGTAGCGGGTTTTTTTTAAAAAAAATTTTATGGCGGGCGGAGCGGGTGATATTGTCAGACTCTTACTAACTAAAAGCCCACCCCGTTCCTTCGTGGCTTTCGTACCGGGAGCGAGCATCGCTATCGGGTAACTTCTTTGATCTTAGTTTTGACGTGTAGTAAACTTTTTGAATTGTTTTTACATTCATTGCAGCTTCGGTGGCACTTGAAGCACTCCAACTAAAATAAAACACAGTAGTAAACGTAACCAAGTCCAAGTCGTCGACGGCGCGCACTGTTCCCGCGCGCCTCAAGGAGTTGTCAGCAACAGCAGGGACCAAGCTGGGTCGAAGCCTACTGGGGCCAGGGTTAGTTTCGAAAGACAGCACGAGCCCCGGTATGAAGGCTAGAAGGAACGGGGTGGGTCTTTTAGTCAGCAAGAGTCAGACACTATCTCCCGCTCCGCACAAGAGCGGGGGTTGTCATTGGATGACTTTTTCCCACCATAAAAAAGTAGCATGTAAACGTACTGGCTAATATATATTAAATCTAGCTTCTGCCTTACTTGTATGAAAGTAGGTTTCTCCAAACTTTGGACCTTCTTTTTATCCCATTAGGAATCTAGAAAAAAATTATCTTAGTGCTCGCCTAAGTCATAAAGTCCTCAGTAGTTTCGGCTGTGCTTCGATTATGTCAGTCAGTCAGTTTCTTCCTATTTAGGGTGACTGGTAATTAGTGACCGATACGTATACACGTGATTGTACTCACGATTACAAACAACATTCCCAAAGAAACTTTTTTTTATACTCATTAGTTTTATCACAATAACAATACAGCTATTCGCGCAAATTCGCACGCGCGCGCCTGCGAGCTCTCAGCTGTTAGCCGCGTAACACCTTTGTCTCATGTACCTTACCCACAATAGTGATAGTGCACCCGCGCCGCTTGCAAACTATCTCCATCACCGGTGTATGACTTTAATCAGTGTAGGTATCTACATGTTCCGGTTAAATAATAAGTATAAAAAAAGTTTCTTTGGGAAAGTTGTCTGTTATCATGAGTACAATCACGTATATAATTATCGGTCACTAATTACCAGTCACCCTATATATGGAGATATCGCCGTGCCCTCGTGGGGGCAATCGGCGGCGGAGACCTCTCGCGCCGGGCCTTGGTTGAGGCCATGGTCCGGAGCGAGGAGGAGTGACAGGCGGTCGCCGACTTCTGCGAAGCAGTAATGCTCGCAAAGGAGGAGGCCGAACGCATCAGGCAACGGCGTTATCGTTATCGCCGCCGCCGTCGCCGGGATTCTGATCCCGATTTCCGGCCAACGTAAACGCGGGCTTGCGGACAGTGAGCAATGGGTAGCTCACTGTCCGGCCGTCCGGTAACTGTCCGGACCAAGCCCAAGTCGTTGACGGCGCGCACTGTTCCCGCGCGCCTCAAGGACTTGTCAGCAACAGCAGGGGCCCAGCCGGGTCGAAGCCTACTGGAGCCAGGGTTATCCGAAAGGACGCTCGAGCCCCGGTATGAAGGCTAGAAGGAACGGGGTGGGTCTTTTAGTCAGTAAGAGCCTGACACAATCTCCCGCTCCGCCCAAGGGCGGGGGATGTCAATGCATGATTAATTCCCACCATAAAAAAAAAAAAATATGGAGATAGAAAATATCTTTAGCGTTCAAACACAGACCACGATTTCCACACGATACAATTCCAATATTCCCTAGTCAACGAAAATACGCGAAGCATCAAGAATATCAAAAGAATCTCAAAGGAGAAGAACTATCACAAAAAGTATATAAATTATTTGAAATTGTGTTATAAAAATGTATGAGATTTATAACTTTATTGTCGTACGGTATTGGTGACGAGACTCGGGGGCCATTAGAGCCCTCAAACATGCTCGGAATTGCGATCACGAGATTTTCGTATTAAAAATAGACTTGAGACGATCAGACTGATTATTCCGGAGTGATCGTTTGTAGATAGCCTTATTTGTGGAGCTTCGTTTGTAATGCTTTTGTTTTGAGCCGGGCTTTGCCTCAAAATCACATGTGTGAAGTCTGAAGTTGTGTGAAAAGTGACTGAAGCCATCAGCTTTTGACTATAGAATATCATTAGTTAGTTATTTCAGTGCAAGCCAAGGATTTTTGCTGTATCCTACTTAACTAAGAAGCGCAGCTTTTTGTTTCTGTGTTCACACCATATTTAATGTATACTATAATGGCTACACGGGAGGACTTGTAATTGACCTTCTAGTGATTTTGGATTCCTTTTTTGTCTGGTTTTATTAGCTGTAAGTCCTCCATGTACTAATTAAATAAATAAAATATCTTAAGATATATTTTATCGCTCATCACATATTTGGTACGAGACCATTCACGCTGTGTTATCCCAAGCTATAAATATTTTCTCGACCGATCAAGCGATATTTAGAGGTCATTTGAAGGTGTATAATATACCACCTGACGTCCGGTACACCGCGCTTCTCCTAGTGTCGCCCTCAGTTTGAAGAGCGACCGAAGGTAAATTGTTCCTACAGTGTATATATATATAATATCTTACAGTGTGAACAGCAATCGCGAGATGTAATAAATAGCTCAAGATGTAATGTATATTACATCCCATAGTCAATATCCAGCTTGAGTGTCAAAACGGTTTGTCCTGGATTGTCTATTTTGGCAATATTATTGGGCTTTCTTCATATCTCTCTCGATGTTAGACTACCAAGTTAATGACGGGCAGTTTTTACATCTTGTTTTTGGCTGTTTTTACCACATCATTACATGTAAAAGTGTTTTATTGTTTACGTGTTTTTACGATTTATATTTTGTGTTTCAAAATTTTGATTATTTTTAATCTTAAACATTAACTCAGTCTTACTGTTTGATTCAAACTGAATAGCAGTCATACAAACATATTAACTTTTAGTGTCCGGCAAGACGGTACAGTTGGCTGGGTGGTTGAGCATTAGCTGTTGTGCTGCGTTTAGCGGGTTCGATTCCTGCATGAAACAAATATTTGTATAGCCTACAGATAGTTGCTCCAGGTCGCAGAAAAAGGTTACCGACATAGCACAAAGAATCGCCAAACTTAAGTGGCAATGGGCAGGGCACATGGCCGTTGGGGCCGAAAGGTTCTGGAATGGCGACCACGTACCGGAAGACGTAGCGTTGTATAAAATTATGAGAAAAATTATTTTACTAATCACAATAGTCATTTAATTATATTGTAAGCCCAATTAGTAACATACACATATATTTTTTTAAAGAAAACAATCAATTACTTAATTTAAATATAAAAACAACGAATAAAAATAAATACATAAAAAAGAATGTATTAATTATGTTAATAGTTGGTTTTCTACGCTCTTTTTTGCTTTTAATGATATTCTCATACCTACGAAATAGAAGGCACAATCGGTTGAAGAGAAAAACAATAAAAAAAGACTTCTTTAAATATCTAATCTTAACGAAAAAAGGGTATAGTAGATACATTATGTCATTTGGACTTTTTCATAACCGCTAAAAATTTTACCTAGACCCCTTGGCCTGTGTAACTTTAATCCTGTGTAACTTTAAACCTACCGTAACAGTTATTCACAGGTGCCAACTTCAATTACCAAAATAATTTTAAGAATAACACGAAACTAATTTATTTTGATTGATTGTAAAGTATCAAGACGTTGCATGCCTAAAGTAAAATGATTAATGGACACGCAGATGTTTCGGAGAAAACTTTACGAATTGTAAATCTTGTTATGTGAACGACTGTGACAATTTTAACTGTTAATTTGAAAGTTTACATAAAATAAAATAAGAACTGGTCAAGTGAAAGTCGGATTGGCACATGAATGGCTCCGTAATACATAGGTATTAATATCTAACAAAAAAAAAACAGCAATACCTTAAATGCCTATTTAATTAATTTTAATTTAATTATTTATTTTTGAATAGAATATTCAACTCAATATTCTTTGAATATTTCTAGCTAGCTTTGCTTCTGCCTACTAGAAATATCCGATTTTTCATAACAGTATTAATATCGAGCAGAAAACGAAAAATAAAAATTATTAGGAAGCACTTAATTATTGTTTTTATTCTGTGTTTAGTATTTAAGTATTTAAGAATTAAAGTAAGTGATGATGTGGTCGAAGATGAAGCACGCTTACCTAGTAGTAACCTATTCACTCTTGACTTAAAGACCCCTAGGTTAATTTACTAAGCAATAGTAATATTCATTACATAAGTCAAAATTTGATAATAAAGTCAAGGAGACAAAGTGTGACTCATAGGTGATGTCAAAAATTTAGGTAAATTTTTCTGTCATAAAATCTTCAGTCGAGTAATAACATTTTCTTAAAAAAGAAAGTTACATTTGAATGTAACCTTCCTTGTCCCTGATCTTTATTAGCTGATTTTGTTTATTTATTTATGCTAAGCAACTTAGGTTCTAACTTATCAGATATTTGAACACTTATTTTCAAGACTAAGTTATCTTAAAAGGAATATTTAAAGGAAACTTTAGGAATAAACTTCAAACAACAACAGTTGAAACAAGAACTTTATCATAATATACAGTAACGAACAAATCACGATAAAAAATAAAATGAACGAAAAAGTCTTGGTTTGCATTTCCAAAACAAACGGAGAATATTTGTTTAGGTCTAGTTATAAATATTATGATAACGCATGGAAATTATGCGTCATTTCAGCAAAAAACCTTTCATTCGTCGTTGGTGTGTGTCCACTATATTATATGCGCAGACTGTGTTTGTGTGTTTTTAGTTAAGACAGTCGTATTTAAATAAAGCTTTTATGTTACAGAAATTCATTAATTCATTAAACCCTAAGCGAACGCCGACGTTTGCTCTCTCATTGTTGACTGGCCTGTTGGTCTAGTGGTTAGTAGCCCTGACTGCTATAGCGGGGGCCGTGGGTTCGATTCCCATCCAGGACAAATGTTTATGTGATGAGCATGATCATTTGTTCTGTGTCTGGGTGTAATTTATTTATATTATGTATGTATTTAGAAATATATAAGTATGTCTATCAGTTGTCTGGTACCCATAACACAAGCTCTGCTTAGCTTGGGACTAGACGGCGTTGTGTGGTAGTTGAGGAATATAGTTTTTCTATTGGACCTCTAATTACGGTCGGAAGGAAATAAAAAAAAAAAATAAATAAATAAATTAAAAAACAAACACAACAAATAAACAAGCACAATAAATAT
The DNA here is from genome assembly GCA_929112965.1 of Mythimna albipuncta. Taxonomy (NCBI): domain Eukaryota; kingdom Metazoa; phylum Arthropoda; class Insecta; order Lepidoptera; family Noctuidae; genus Mythimna; species Mythimna albipuncta. Next base: position 21,452,937 of record OV815969.1, read on the forward strand.
TTAAACATTTAAGTCAAACTTTTATTGACTAAAACCCACTCTTATGTTCATTCTTTGCCTTTGGCCCAGGACCCCAGGGTTCAGTTTCACATAATCCATGACCCCAGTAGGCTTCCACCCTGATAGGCCTATACGGTTTTGCTGACATCTCTTCGAGACGCTGTGACGTGTGCTACGTGTCGTTGACCATTCGGGCTCTGTCCGGACGTTTACCAGACAGCCGGAAGACCGGACACCTACGGTAGATTGTGTCGATGTGTGTCCAATATATTATAAGCGTAGACTATGGTTTACTTGAGTTAAGAGTACCGCGTTTTGATAAAGCTTTATATTAGAGAAATTCATTAAATGTTTAAGCCAGTTTTAGTAGATAGACCTTAAAGAGCCTATCCACGATAAATAGTCAGTCATTCAAATAATCGTTTTTAATTAAGTGGTACGTAAATACTCGCAAAACCCAAGAGATTTACGACATAGTGCGGAACCGGTAAACATGACAATTATTTCACAAAATTATTAATATTGTTTATTGAACTTTATCTATAACAATATACAAACAGAGCAGTTTTTCTTTATGGAAGAAACATTGAGGTGATAGTGATTCCTGAAATAGCAACCACCCCAGAACTTATTTACACATAAATATCGTATAGGGTAAAAATAAAAGAGACAGTTAATGGGGGCTTATTTGGTGAGGGCCAAAGACCAAAACAACTTCATTAATGTGTAGCAAAATACTAAAATAGTAAAACGAATTATAAGTTTAGTTTCTCATTTTGTTGTTTAATAATTCATCCTCTTTCATTTTCATAGAGGCAATCGTCGGTAGCGATCTTTTGCGTCGGGTCCAGGTTCGGGCTATGGTCCGGAGCGAGGAGGAATGGTAGGAGGTCGCCTCTTTCTGCGAAGCAGTAATGTTAGCGAAGAAGGATGCCGCACGCGTGAGTGAACGAACGTCCTCACACCCCTGCTGCCGAGATTCTGATCCTGAGTCACTGTAGACGCAGGCTTGCGGACGTCGAGCAATGAGTAGCTCGCTCCGTCCGGCCGTCCGGCGATTATCTGAACCGAGCCCAGTCGTCTACAGCGCGTAGTGGTCCATGAATGAAGAGCGCCCGCAGAGATTTCAGCAAACCGTAGGGGCTCACAGAGTCGATGACCGCTAGCTAGAATCGCAAGGAATTAAAAAAAGGAAACCTGTAGTCCTAAAATGCAAAGAATAACTCAAAACACATCATTACCCCTAGCCAAGTCGATAATCTGCAATCGTTAACGCCAGTAAAAAACTTCAAATGTAAGGGAATAATGTCATCTCAACGCTAAGTCACATGGTCGGAACAAAAGAGTTGAGAGCGTGGTAAACTCGAGGCGATCGCCTTGGGAGGCTAATAATACATTCTTTATTCAAAACTTGAATCCAATGCCCATTCCCAAAAAAAGAGATGAAGAATTCTTTAAAACCGTATCTATCAATTTATTGCAGCTCCTATTAGCAGGCGACGATAAAACTCAATGAAACAGTCATAACTACTCGTAATCAACTAGCTTTTAGCGCCGAACTAATTTCACCGGTCTGGGAAGAGCTTTAGAAAAGTACCAACTCAGTAACTATACCTGCCTGTTTGTGAATACAAAGGAACATCTTTACATCAGTAGCTGCATAATAATCAAGGAATTTCTAAAGTTACAAAGGAAGTTCAGGCTACTTACTATGGCCTTTACCACGAGGACTCTTCATAAAACAATAACAGAAACCTCCCGAAACAACCGTATTCAGTGAGGATCTTATTCTATGTGGGACATCATCTAATGACATCTCTCGCCCTTGGGCGAGGCGCGAGGGCGTGCATCATTCATGGTCCCAGTCTAGGCTTCTACTATACTGGGCTCTTGCGGTTGCCATCGACGACTTGGGTTCGTTCTGGACGATTACAAAGCATGACGGCCGTTGTCTCGTACGTGCGGCCGCCTCCTTTGCTAGCATTACTACTTCGTAAAAGGAGGCGACCGCCTGCCACTCCTCCTTGATACGGACCATGGCCTGTACCAAGGATCAGTGCGAGACATCACTGCGGCGGTGCTCTGCCCATCATCTCTGCGTATCCTCCGGGCGGTCCACACAATGGGGTTTCTTTTTTGCACGAATCTGGACAAGAATCTCCTAAACTGAGCAAGTCCAGTGAGGACCTGCGGCATGTGGAAGGTAAGGACGCCATGTTGTCTTTCCAGCCACTCTTCAAAGAGGGGATTTATCGGCATAACTGTGGCATCTCAAATCCAGTGAGGGCCTGCGTCTGCTAAAAAGTAAGGACGCCGTAGCATCTTTCTAGTTAATCCTCCAGCGCTGGGTTCTGACAGACGCTGTATCCATGATACTATGAGATTTCACTGGAGCTCTACCCGTCGTGACTAAATTTTTCGCGGCTGTGGTGTTTGCCTTATTTCAACAGCAATGCTGGAGGCTGTTGAAATAGTTTGGAACAGCGCGAGAGATCATGGCTTAGTACCTCTTGAGCAGTTGAATAATTTGTAGTACAACGAACACATTTTGGCTAAATTGAAGGATTAGTGTTACTGATTTATTAGCGTTAATCTTTATTTTAACTCCATTCAATTAAATATGATATATTATATATAGCAGTGGTGGCCCAGTGGCCTCGACTTACCTTAATTATACGTGGTCATGGGTTCGAACTCAGTCAGGTAATTAATTTCATCACCACTCTTCTCAAAACGGTAAAGAAAAACATCTTGAGGAAATCGGCATGTCCCAGAACCAAAAATTCGAAGACATGTTACATTCACCAATCCGCACTGGACACGTGTGATAGATTACTAGGAATCAGGCCTCCTCCTTAAGAGATGAATCTTAGGGAGGAGGCCTGAGTAATAGTAACATTGCAAGGCTGATTACGCTATGTTATGCTAATTATGATATTAACAACATCATGAAACTTCTCCATTACCGAACAATGATCAATAAAAAGTTAAACCGATGTATACCAAAATACCTTTTATGTAGCAAATATTATCAGCCGACGTCGAGGACGCCCAAACTCAATGAAACAGTCATAACTACTAGTAATCATCTAGCTTTTAGCTGCGAACTAAATTCACCGGTCTAGGCTAAACTTTATATAGAAGCGGTAACTTTGTTCAATTTCCTAACTGCAGATGGTCAGTGGCTGTTAAATTTGGCTGCCTAGCGGTATAAAGTGTTAGGATTTGGCTAACTCGTGTAGATTTTAAGGGTTTGGTGAGAAGAATTCGGGATTATTCTTTGTGAATTTCCTTTGGAGAGTTCAATGGGTTCTGCTGGAGAAATATGCAAGCGTTTAGCTTACATTGTTTAATTTTTTTAATCACTACTGCTCTCAGAAACGGTGAAGGAAAACATCGTGAGGAAACCGGCATGTCCTATCCTAAAAGTAAAATTTTGAAGACAAGTGACATCCACCTACCGCAGTAGGCTCGCGTGGCCGATAATCCAATTCAATTCAAATTCTTCTCCTGATGAGGCCTGAGTCCCAGCAGAGGGCACATGAGCTACTTATTACTATATTATGGTAACCGGTGTCAATTTTTAGTAGGGTTTGGTGAGAAGAATTGGGAATATTTCTTTGTGAACTTCTTTTGGAGGATTGAATGGGTTCTATTGGAGAAATAAGTATTTTAAAAGGCAAAATCACTTAGTTTTCTGAATGATTTAAAAATAATTATAATATTCCACAACTATCACACAACGCCGTCTAGTCCCAAGCTAAGCAGAGCTAAGTGTTATGGGTACTAGACAACTGATAAACATACTTATATATTTCTAAATACATACATATTATAGATAAATTACACCCAGACACCGAACAAATGATTATGCTCATCACACAAACATTAGTCCTCATTCAATATTGCAGTAGGTATTTTATATTCGATGCAATAAATGCATTTAAATTAGGTGGTTTTGTGTTTTAGCGGTAATATTGAGCACTGGTGAGCTTACCTTAGCTTGAAATAGATACACTATGTGATTTTTAATGTTCTTAGAAATGGGATAACCCTTTTTTTAAGAACTTAATTTTAACACTCAAACCCCAAGCGAACGCTGTTTGCGCGTGTTTTTGCGCCATTTTGATTAAACACCATGCGAACGCAAAAACAAGCGTCTGCATAGATTACAAAATATTGTTTTTTTTTTTTTTTGGGGTTTTTATCCAAGAACATTAATAAGACGTTCTTCATAAAGTTATTTGTAAATATCGCAAATAAGCACACCTTTCAGTAATACCCCTTTTTTATGGTGGGAAAAATCATCCAATGACAAGCCCTGTTCTTGGGTGGAGCGGGTGATGGCGGTGTCAGACTCTTACTGACTAAAAGACCCACACCTTTCTAGCCTTCATACCGGGGCTAGGCTTCGACCCAGCTGGGTTCCTACTGTTACTGACAACTCCTTGAGGCGCGCGGAACAGTGCGCGCCGTCGTGACCGGACGGCCGGACAGCAAACTACCCATTGCTCATAGCTCACTGTCCGCAAGCCCGCGCCTACGGTGGCCGGAAATCGGGATCGGAATCCCGGCGGCGTCGACGGCGAAGACGCCGTTGCCTGATGCAAGCCTTGATACCCTGCAATATTTCAAGTTCAATTTGGTTAATATCTTTATCGTACAACAAATAAAACACAAATTATTCACTCAAACGAAAATCTCACAAAAAAAAAAAAACTAAACTAAAATACAACACTCCTGAATTTAGTTTCTCAACAAGTCGGTGGAGCTACCTTGAAGCGGCGTGTTCTATTAATTATTAGTTGGCTGAGCTTGTTGCGAACTTTGCTATATCGCGCAATTAGCGCCCTCTGGTGGGATGTTGGTTTTTATCCGTACTTTGCGAGATACGGATTAAAGATGAAAGTTTTCTGTCCTTTTTTGTGGAAATGTGATTGAAAATCTGCTTATTTTGGCAGTTCTATGGAGCGTGTACTGATATTGTATCTCTACCTGTTATTGTAATGGCGTCTAATTAAGTCATTATAAGTCTTTTTTTAAACGTATGTACAATAATAACGGTGTAGCAAGATAATGTTTCAAGTTTCTATAATAGATATTTTTGTCTCTTCGTTATTTAACTCCGACTTCCGAAATTAAAGTTATTTTGTACTTTCAGTGTTTTTTTAGTTTGAAGTAGGTTTATTTTTTTTTTGTAAAACGTTATTTATTTTTCACCACTAAAATTACCACTCAGCCAAACTTAAATGCCTTATAGCCTGAGTGCAACTCATAATGATTCTAATAAACCCAAACACGGTTAGATTACATTAATTTACCTTCCGGCTTCATCACCAGATTGGTTCAATACATCCTCCCCCCCTTTTCTTTCAATCAGTCATCGCCTACACGTATAAACCGAGCAATTTTACTTGTTACGATAATTCTACTGTAATCCTAAACAATATTTCCATGGGACCAAAATCGGTCCACAATTGACCGAGATATCGGTGAACATAATACAAAAAAAAAAAACATACATTCAGCCGAACAATAGAACCTCCTCCTTTTCGAATTCGGTTAATTATAATAACCATGTCTTAAAAAAAATTATTTATACAATAAGTTCAGATTTTTTTTCTAATAATTTGAGCCGGTTTTGTCCAAATGTATTCTCCGATATCAATTTAACAGTAACAATACTGCTCATGATATGGGGCAAACTTTAGGAAGTTAATCCTAGCAGATAGCCAGAAAGATAGCCACTTTATAAACTACCTACCTACTACTTCTATTACACATACATATTTAAACCGCCTCTATGTAGTAAAAGGTGACCAATGACCCTCCAGTCGCTTTTTATGACCCTTAACTTAGTTATATGAATAAGGACCACCGCAATCCGGGGCTATATAGGCATTCAAATTTGATTTAAGACTACATACTAAATGAATTCCTGTAGATCCTTTAGGCCTTCATGTAATTCTTCAAACTAAAGGCTGTAAGCTGTGATTGCTCATTAAATCACATCATTGTTGGACATAGCCCTCCCTCAAATGTCGCCTTAATGAACCGTCCTGTGCGTCTCGCATCCATCGGATTCCCGCAAGCCTAACCAGGTCATCGGTTCACCTTATTTCTCCTACGGATATCTTCGTTTCTGATTCGATCTCACAAGGAAACTGCGAGCATAACTCTATCCTTTGCCCTTTGGGTGACTTTAAGCCTTCTCATGAGACCCATTGTGAGCTACCACGTTTCAGAACCATATTTCATAACTGACAACTCGCAGTGGACATAGACTTTCGTCTTGATACACTGTGGTGTATTTGATAAAAAGATACCGCGCAGCTTTCCGAATGCCACCTAGCCAAGTCGGACCTCTTTTTCGAAACTAGATCCACTCAATTGGACTGTCTGTTCGAGGTAAACGTCTCATTGGGATAGTACAAAACATCAATTTCAAACGAGTTTTGTTCACCAAGTCGAGCTCCTTGCTAGTCCTGAGTAAACCTAAACGATTACCAGCCAATGCTTGCATTGACTAAACAGGTCCATTCAAATCTGTGTGGTTCTTTCCTCAAAAGACCATCTCAGACATTAATCTGCATGGTTCTCATACAATTTGACCATTACATATTTATACTTAAATGGTCTTTAACAAAGACTATATCGGTGTTTCTTCTCAGGGTAGTTAGCTAGGAAACACCGCCCTCATCTAGTTTCGTTTAAAATTACGTTTAAAAAAGTTAAATTATAACATGTTTGCTAATTTTTCTTAGAAACCACAATGACGATTTCGATGACAGTTCTATAGGTAATTGCAAAATATAAAATGTACATCAGCAGTCATAATACAAATTATATTTGTTCGCAACTTACCTTTCCATTACTTGAAGTAAACCAGTATACGCAACTTTAAGAAATACAAGAGTCCAAAATAGTGAGCTAGAAGCTTCAAATGAGTTTTTGTATGCAATGCTGTAGTTTTAAGATGACGATCTAGTAAGCGAAGTATTGAAAAAATGAGTTGCAGTGAATTCCTGTAGCTTGCTTGTGATATAGATTTCGGTGGTATTGCTGCGCCCCAACTGTGTTTATTAAGCTAAGCGTGGTCTGTAACTGTGTTTACATTGAGTGAATTTAAATAAATAAATAAATAAATACTTGCGACCATACCCCCTGGCCAAGTTACAACCGTTTTGCTTGTGTCGAACGCCTCGAGTTGGCCACGCCACTGATTATTTTGTTCTGACCACGTGACTAAGCGTTGAGATGACGTCAGCGACGTGGTCGCCATTCCCAAACCATTCATCCCCATTGATCATCTGTTCTGCGAGCGATATACCTTGCCCACTGCCACTTAAATTTGGTGATTTTTTTTTAACTGATATAAACTAGTGCTTAACTGCGATCCCCCCTGATGGTAAGCAGTGATGCAATAGTTGATGGTGGAGGTGTAATTCTTTGGGCTGTCTGTAATTTGGTCCTCTTGCGGATATCTTCATTTCTGAAGTGATTATGCAAGGTAATTTTAAGCATAGCCCTTACCATTGCTTTTTGAATGGCAAGCCTTCTGATGAGGCTCATTGTAAGTTACCACGTTTCAGAGCCATATGTTATCACTAGCAATACGCATTGGTCATAAACTTGCGTCTTGATACACTGTGGTATATTGGACAAGAAGACTGAGTCGGATATTATACCAATTAAAAAAAAAAAAACACGAAAGACCGCTTAGTCTTAGTTAGTATGGAGTTTCTTGCCGGTTCTTCTCCATAGGAAACGACCAATTTGGAACCGTGCACTAGCTTCTGACGTTTTATAAGTGCCCAAGTAGGCCTATGTGAAATAAAAATATTTTTGATTTGACCGATTTGAGTCCTTTTGAATGGATTTGATTGAATAATTAGAGAAATTGCAACTGTAAATATCTATGGTTGGACCAAAAAATTAATATCATCCTCGAAATCTCCAAATTGTGACGCAAAAGTGTCGCCTAATCTTTTTGTTTTACGTAATACGTTTCCAGCGTAATTCTCAAGATATCTACCGTTTTACGATTACGTGAGTCGACTGGTTACGATTGAGAAGTTATCGGTTATTGTGGCGAAATATCGGTTTAATGTATTGAGGTTATTAAAAATTATTTCATGTCGCGATGTGTCTGTATCTAGAAATCGGGGTATTGCTAAAACTGAAATTTTCAGGTCTCATATTATGTAGTTATAGGTATAGGGAATCATCATTTTTTTTTTTCGATGGGAAAATCATTAAGCCTTCTGATGAGGCCCATTGTCAGCCAGTAGTCACCCAAAGAGCAATGGAAAGAGCTATGCTCGAGGTTTCCTTGCGTGATCGAATAAAAAATGAAGATATCCGCAGGAAAACTAAGGTTGCCGACATAGCACAAAGAATTGCCAAACTTAAGTGGCAATGGGCAGCACACATTGCTCGCAGAACAGATGGCCGTTGGGGCCGAAAGGTTCTGGAGTGGCGACCGCGTACCGGAAGACGCAGCGTTGGAAGGCCTCCTACAAGGTGGACCGATGACCTGGTGAAGGTAGCGGGAAACCGATGGATTCAGGACGCTCAGGAACGTTCGATGTGGCGACGCTTGGGGGAGGCCCATGTCCAACAGTGGACGTGTATCAGCTGAAATGATGATGATGATGATGACAACTCCCGCTCTTGAGCAGAGCGTGAGATAGTGTCAGACTTTTACTGACTAAAAAACCCATCCCGTTCCTTCAAGCCTACATACCGGGGCTTGAGCGCCGTTTCGGATAACCCAGGCCCCAGTAGGCTTCGACCCGGCTGGGCTGTTACTGACAAATCCTTGAGGCGCGCGGGAACAGTGCGCCCCGTCGTAGAGAATCATCATCATTATTTCAGCTGAAAGACGTCCACTGTTGGACATAAGCCGTTCAATATTTTAAATGTATTCGCTTGGGATTTGAGTCATAAAGTGAAGTTTGTGGCCGTAGCTAGAAAAGTGCCACACCTTTACTGATTAATCCCCACTTGTGTTCCTTCAGTTATCTTTTGTGTTCCTACGCCCTGGTTTCTTTTTCAAACTATCTCGCAGGCTTTTTAATTTTTATTGACAGTGGGCAATCGTCGGATAAAGTCTCTCGCTCTGGGTGGAACGAGAAGTACCGTCAAACTTTTACTGACTAAAACACAGATTTATTTTATTTAATGGGAAAAAAAAACAATAACATATGAAGTAATTTATAAACAAAGGTTTTTTCTAAATGTTATGTTTTATGGCTCTGGCGGTCCGGTACATGGTACTCACTACTGAATGAATGTACCTAACAAAGATCGTAACAGATGAGCTTTTTGCAAATTTTATTATTAGATACTTTTTTTTAGATGGAAATATCATCTCCGCTCCTTTGTGTCCCACTTTTACTGACTAAAAACTCACTCATATTCCTTCATTGCCTTTCATACTAGGGTCGAGTTTTCCTTTTTTAGAAACAAACTCGTGGCGTCAGTAGGCTTCACCCTGCTGGGTTCGTGGAACAATACTCGCCGTCGACGACTTGAGCTCGGTCTGGATGGCTACTGGACGGTGGGACGGCGAACTACCCATTGCGCTACGCCACGCCACGTCTGGCCGGAAATCGGGATTAGGATTCTGGCGGCTAAGGCGTGGGGGTCGCTACCTCGCACGTGCATGTACGGCCTCCTCCTTTGCTAGCATTACTGCATCGCGATTATTAGATAGCTAAACTTCATTGTACCCTTAGGAAAAGCGGCGTGAATATATGTAGATAATTATGTATGCTTCCTGTGATGCTGTTAGCTTCTGGCCGCATGAAAACAGTAAATTATCCCAAGGGCCAATACTCCATGGATAAAAGTATGAGTCTGTACATGATATGGTCTACAAGAGTGTCAAATTTCATCAAAATCCATTCTACCATTTGAGCATAAAGAAGTAACAAACATACAAACTGTCGTTGTTATAATATAAGAATATATGTAGATTACATTATAACCACATAAACCTGATATATCGGATTTGTTTGAAACTAATATGTTACGAGTATTAATAGCGTTCGTCCGGAAGATTCTTCATACTACTTTAGCGATGAAAGTACATAGTTACGGTTAAAATTAAATCAATTTGTTCCAAGAAACCGCATAAGAAAACTTTTACATTATAAATGTAGTCTTCTATATATACTAGCTTTTACCCGCGGCTTTGTTCCCGTTAACTGACTACTATGTTCTACTCTACTCCACTCTACCCTACAAACCCCTACTCTACAGTATATTAATTTAATATACCATTGATGTGTTAAATTTAATATACCATTTAACACATCAACCGGTCAACCGCTAAATTTTAAATTGTCAAATTTTCAACCATGCTTAACCATAGACAACATTAGGTTAAGCTGTCAGTTGCGTTTTGTTATACCACATTTTATGTCACACGGTTCACGGGAACTGAGTAAAAAGTCTAAATCCTAGTTTTGAGGTACTTCTTCACCAATTTTCAGCCAAATCGGTTCAGCTGATCTTGAATAATAAATAGTGTAACTAACACGACTTTCGTTCTAATTTATTTTTCTTTCTCAATAATATAATTATTTGATATTTATTAGTATACTTATTACTTGGTATTGTATTATATTTATCAGTAATTATTTATGATGTGTATACACTGACAGCCCTAAATATATCTCCTTTCGTTTAGTCTATCCAAAGGTTGTCTGTAGGAGATTGCCCGTGTAGTACAACAGACTGTCCGCTTATTTTTATAAACGTTGGTTTTTTAATTATAAATCATAAGAGTAGGTACAGTAATAGTTGTAGATTGAATTATTAAAACTTTCAATTTTAAATTTTTTGATAATATCGTTTAAATTCATTTGCTGGTGATTAATCTTCTTGCTCGTATGCCAATATACTCGTACGTTGAGTTTACACCGCTTGTTTTTTGTTCAATACTCTTACTCGAAAACCCACTTTTGGGCACGCAATTTATTGTTTTTCACACTAGTGCGAAAAAATTCACGAGCTCGCCCCCGCCACAATACATTGTAATATTATAGTATCTGGCTGGGCACTAAGCACACCTCACAAGTCACGCATCAACCCCCTGTTTATTAATTTGTTCGTTAAAAGAGTATGTACGTCGTTTAATATACATGTGGCAGTGGGAAGAGCACATAGCTCGCAGAACTGATGGTCGATGGGGCCGAAGGATTCTAGAGTAGCGACTACGCAGTGGAAGAGATGGAAGGGCTCCTATTAGACCATCTGATGTCTTGGTGAGACTCACGGTAATCCGATGGATGTGAGACTTAAGATCGTTCGATATGGTGACATTTGGAGAGGTCTAAATCCAAAAGTAGACGTTTTTCAGCTGAAATGATGATGATGAAGATGACCTCGTTGTTTAAATAATGTAAGCAAGAAAATTAATAACAAAATGAGAATGTTACCTTCAACAAACTCTTGAAGGTGGTTAGGTTGAAATATAATCTATTTACATTGAAAAATAAAGCTTGTTTAACAAACTTTTAGTTCTCAGAAATAATTAACGATTCTTCAAAAAGCCTTCATTAATGTTTGTTGTTCGCTTGTAAATCCTAGTTATTCTCAAGTTTTGATGGAAATTGCCTGAAACTTATGCACAAACTGCAAACACGTTACGAGTATAACGTCAAGTTGACCGTAGAATACATAATGCTTGGGTTGTACTTGCGTATACTATGTGTGTTTGTTTTAATCTCGTGTTTGAACGCTAGGAGGCGCTGACGTTGTCTTATGATTTGAGATAATATTGACAATGCGTGATGTTAGTACCTAATTAGACCAACGCAAGTTAGTTAATTACTGTTACAGATATATGATTTTTCATGAAGTAAAAAAAATATGGTAAGACACCTTACACGTTACCTTTACTTTATAATCTATTGATTGTTCTATACTATATAAAATCATAAATCATAAATCATAATCGTTAATCATAATATGAAGCAGCAATTAGTATTATTTTTAAATATCGATACGAGGAAGAGTGGGAAAAAGTAATCTAATAGCGGCGACGTCATATTTCAATATGTGCATCAGATTTAAAAGGTTTTTAAGTTTCTTAATTTTGATGTAACGGACTGGTTATATCGGTATCGGAGTCGGAAGCGGAGTTTTTAAATTTAGTTTATCGGAATTTATACCGCGTCCGTCAAAGGACTGGAACAATTTGCCTGCTGCGGTTCTCCCCGTTCGATTATAATTTCTGGTGTCAGGTGTCTGTAAGGCTAGATGAATAGGCTCTAAACCCCTAGATTAGTGCGCCTCACCATCAAAGATTGCATCACTACTTACCATCAGGTGAGATCGCAGTCGAGCACTGGCTCCTGTAGTTCGCCAGAAACGTCAAATGAAACATTACTAGAACTAATAAAGAACTCGGTTAAGTAGATATAAATGAAGCGCAAACTCACAACAGGTCAAATACGAAACATAGGAACAAGTGGAAGAGTAATAGACAAAAGGCACAGGAGGAGGGAGATTCCCAGCGTGACGTACGTAACCTTGTTTGAACCTCCGTTAAAACTTCCGATTAAAACTTATCGGAATCGAAGCTACGAAATCAATCGAAAGTTCCGAGGCTTTCCGAATCGTAATCATACCTCCGTAACATTAGTTACCAAAAACATGAAAATCCAAACCAAACATAGTCAACATACTTACAATAAACAATCAATTTCAACCACCCTCCATTCAAACTGTAACCATTCAAATTCAAAACACAACTACAATGACAACTTGTAAAACAATACACCATAGACAGTAATCAATGAAATTGAACTTTTTCGGCTTAACCCGTTCAACTGGAAATAATCTATTTCAAACAAACGGATCGCCAGACCAGGGTTAATTGAAAACTGATGAATTTCATCAGCTTTTGTTGGAACCGGCAGGTATACCCTTTCTGTAAAATCCATTTTAATCTGTCGCATATAGAAAGACAATTGCTGTTGTGGAAAGGGCGAATTTATTATGAAACGAACTAACTGCTTCCAGCGACTTTGCTTGAGTGTTAGCAGAAAATTATCCTATGCGGTAAAAAGTATCCTATTGCTATTTCAAGACATGGACTAACTGTGTACCAAGTTTCATAGAAACCCATTAAGTAACTTTTGCGTGAAAGAGTAACAAACATCAAATTCAAATGTTTTATGCTATTGCATAGCTTCTATCGCGGGCCTTGAGCGTGGAGACCGAATCCAGAAATTCCGTAACGAAAATAACCTAACACCCCCCACTCATTTGTTTTTGAGCGTGGTGACCGATAAGAAAACAAATGAGTGAACAATCAATCAAAATTCAATTCAATGTGTGAAAGTGTAATTTCAATTAATATCAAAGAAAAAAAAACAAAGGAAAAAAAATACTGCCTAAATAAAATAAATAATTATAACTGCATAAGTTGATAAAAAAGCTATGCAATAGCTTTACCGCGGCAGTCCCCGAGTGCCACACGTCTTTTTCTACTTCACATAGGCTGACATGGGTACTTATAAAACGTCAGAAGCTAGTGCACGGTTCTAAATAAATCGTTTCCTATGGAGAAGAACCGGCAAGAAACTTCATAGTTGGTTACTCTTTAAATAAAATATGGTTGATCTTACATTCATACATCTAAACATACAGACTTTTGCGTTTATAATTTTAGTAGGATTGGGTGAACATGAGAGGGAGACCCAAAAACACATCGCAGGGACGATGAAATGTATTTATAAGAGAATGGGATAATTTGAAAGCATTCGTTTGAAAATGACCGTTTTAATTAAAACCCGTACAGTTGAAATTATACAGTCGCGAAATATCAATTATCGCGGATATGACAATGTTGATTTGATGTGTAGCGTTTGTGCTACGCCGTAGCATGCGTAGCAGTGACATTTTAGTGTCCGTTTTTTTTTTCATGTTTAGGCTTGTTTTGTTAGTATTTTTTTCGATACAGGTGTTTTTAAATTACAGCGAAGACTCGGTTTTGTGTTCGGTCAGTTTCAACCGAATAAAAAACGAGATTTTTATCAAGTTACAGCATAATTATTAATTTATAAGTACATTTTGAAGCACCAAAATTCAAGCAAAATAATCACGTTAAAGTATAAAAACATATCTCGGGAGGCGCTTAAAATAAAGCAATTATCAATTTCTAATATAAGTTTTATATGTAGGCATTCCCAACAATAAAGATGGATATGGTTACTTACGCTGATCTTGTTATTTGCTAGTTGCCTAAGCACATAAATATCTACATCACAGATATAACTTTTCTAATCAGTCCTTGATTGGCCTTATTCACCGCGAATTCATAATTACTACAAACTACCCACCAATGAGTAGTGATGATCCAGTGGTAATTTTCCTGACCAACGAGTAGCTTGCGGGTTCATACTCAGGCAGGAGCATTACTTTAGGTCATCTATTTCATCACCATTGCTCTGACAAAAATGGTGATAGAATACATCGTAAGGAAACCGAAATGTCTCAGAACCAAAAATTCGTAGACGCGTTAATTCTACCGATCCGCACTGAGCCCTCGTGGTGGATTAAGGCCTAGAGAAGTTATACCAGCTGTGGGGACATTATAAGGTTGACTATACTAACTACCAGTAACTCATAGTTGTGTAATAGTGACGTCAAACATTCACTACTGGAGTGAGAGTGAAGGTCATGAAAATTTCCCAAATTTAGTATTAAACATGAACTTCCGAAAAAACCAAGTGAAACGCAATATTATAAATACGCAACAAGGATAGTTATTCGTGTTATTTTTATCGCGTACTGTGGTACAATCCCTTTCATCTCATATTGCGTTGTCCACGGCTCACCGTGATCTAGGATAAGAGCCTATTTTTGAAACATACAGATGGACAAGTCTGCAAGCAAATCCTGTACCTAAAACTTTCTCATAATTTATGAATTTGGTTGAACATTATCTTGTCAATCTAGTTAGAATATTAGGTATCTCTCGAAGTGAACTGTGGTTTGGAAACCTAATAATATGACCATTGATTTGCTATTTCATTATTGCATTATTATGGTAACCATATTTTCAATGGTAGGTATTTACATGGTTAAATCTACGAGTAAAACAGTACAGACCAATCAATAAAATAGAACAAACTTTGTGGAACACCAAAATAGAAACAAAACGGTTTTCACAAACTTAAATCTATGGGTAAAATTATGTATTAGACAACCAAACAATCAACCGACAATCGTGACATAACATCCTATTTTTGGGTTCAAAATCACTCTTATACCATACAGGCGAAAGTTTGAGAGTTTGTGTCACGTATATTTGTTAAATGATATACGATATTGACTACCTTGAGAATAAATACCGAAATAAATTAACGTCAAAGAAGTTTATTTTAAAGTCCATACAATAAACGTGTAATAGTCAAATCATATGAGAATCATACATTACCTATGTATGACATGGTCTATTGAGAAAATAACTACGCATATTTGAGTGGACCTGTCCAATGAGCGAATACTGACAATGTTAGAATTCGTGTAGCTCAACTCGGGATTACTAAAGAGCTCAACGATTTCTTCACGTTCTTCCCTGTCCTGGAATAACACATAGGTAAGATACTTAATACCCGAAGAGTATTTTCCCTTGGAATAATTATCTTTTTTTCTTGCAAGCATAGCCACGAGCAGAACCCAGGGTAGCATCACTCCTCATTGCGTCGTTTATCCTCAATACTGAGAATCATGACCTCGACGAATGACTTTCTTGAGAACTATATTTCTCTATGTTGTCCTATCTTCATTTATTTGGATGGTGTCGCAAACGGTGGTCTTACCGTCTAAACCGAGCCCAAATAGTCGATGGCGCGTAGTGTTCCACGCGCGCCTCATGGAGTTATCAGCTACCGCAGGGGCCCAGCGGGGTCGCAGCCTACTGGGGCCATGGGTGATGTAAAAAAGATCCCCGTGGCCCAGGAACAATGGCAGAGAAGGAACAGGAGTGGGTTTTTAGACTGTAGTCTTCTGTGTAGCACGAATTTGGCCTAATCAACCACTTTTCTTGCATCACATTACTCCTATATTAGTGTGTGTAGTATTATTTTGCCAGCCATTCAATTGGGCTCGTCGAAACTGGTCCCGGTATATCTTCCACATAGAACGTAAAGCAAAACGCTCTGTTAGGTACCTAATAGAAATTCCGAACGCATGTCGGCGATGTGCGAGGGCCTAATATCGTCTTTCAGAAGGATACACTTTTATTTTGGTTCCCTTCGGTATAATATGACCTTTCTCACGATATGATGTAAACTTTTATTGTAATCTATAGTATTGTGGGTGTGTCTGTTATAATAATTCCGAGGGTTTGTTTGTTTTTCAATATCCACAGTTTTTCTCTTTCTCTGCAGGATTTCTGGCGGGGTTCTGGATCTCAAAGGGCAACTAAAAGAAAATAAGTGAATTTTAGTCAGTTAAGGTCTGACACTTCATTTCGCTTTATCCAGAGAAGGAGAAATTATTTACAATTAATACAATTTCCCACGCTCAAAAAAAGATATATTTTTATCAAGGAAACTGATCACGGCTACATTATCTGAACACCATTAGAGACTTGTCAGCATCAACATGCACACTGTAAAGGTATAATGTGTTTTACGAAGCGAGGAGAAGTGGCAGGTGGCTGCCTCCTTCTGCGAAGCAGTAATGCTAGCAAAGGAGGAGGCCGATCGCATCACGCAACGGCCCTCACTCCCTAGCTGCCGCCGGGATTCCGATCCCGATTTCCGACTACCGTAGGCTTGGACATGTCGACGGCGAGCAATGGGAAACTTGCCTTCCAACCGTCCGGTAGCCGTCCGGACCGAGCCCAAGACGTCGACAGTGCGTATTGTTCCATGCGCGCCTCAAGGAGTTGTCAGAAAATCGTAGGGGCCCAACAGGGTCGAAGCTTACTGGGGCAAGGGTCATATAAGTAAAAAACATCCGTTGCAAGACTATTTCAAACAAAATAGGAAAACCAGAGAATAGGTACCAAACTCTAGATTCAAAGTGCTCCTGAATTGGTTTCTAAACAGTACTTACTAAACGTATGCAAAAGAGACAGTTATTAACGCAAGTCCTCTACCCTCCTCTCCATAAATCCACAATCTGTCGACTCATATACCCGTTACAGGCTAGGTATACGCCAGTCCTTTGTCTAGTCCGTCATTTTAATCCTAGTACCATCCCGCTTGAGTTTATTAAGGTATCCTTTGACGTCACAAATGGCAATCAAACGCTTGACCAGTTTTCATTGCAGGTGTGGTTCTTATCAAGAGTGGTGACTATCTAAGGAGCTGTAAGATAGGATTAACACAGGGTTTATGTTATCGGGTAGGACAGGATACACTAGAGATAAGAATAGATTTGAGTTTTTTTTTGTGATTTTTAGGGTTCCTAGTTGACTACGGAAGTAGTCAACTAGGAACCCTTATATTTTCGCCATGTCTGTCTGTCCGTCTGTCTGTCCGTCCTCGCTTAATCTCTCGGACCGTTAGCACTAGAAAGCTGAAATTTGGTATCAATATGTATATCAATCACGCAGACAAAGTGGTAAAATAAAAATTGGAAAAAAATGTTTTATTAGGGTAGCCCCCATATGTAAAGTAGGAAGTGTTTTTGTTTTTTTTAATTTCAACCTTAACGTGTGATATATTGTTGGATAGGTATTTAAAAATGAATAGGGGTTTACTAAAATAATTTTTTGATAATGTCAATAATTTCGGAAATAATCGCAACAAAAAACAAAAAACAATGTGTGTGTGTCCCTCTAACTTTTGAACCATAAGTTTAGAAAATATGAAAAAATTCTGAAATGTAGAACTTTATAAGGACTTTCTAGGAAAATTATTTTGAACTTGATGGAAAGAACAGTTTTTGTACAAAAAAGACAAAAAGGTTGTACAAAATAATTTCTGGACTAAGTTTGTAGTATAATCGTATATGCAAGCATTTTTTTAAACTCATAAGTGGGTACAATTATTTTGACGGACGGAAAACTACGGAACCCTACACTGAGCGTGGCCCGACACGCTCTTGGCCGGTTTTATATAATTGTTTGATCGTTGTCATTATAAAGTCTTGTTAAAAGCAGCCAGTTAGTCGGTGTAAGTTTAATTTTGTGTTGTTATTTTACTGTGTGATGTAGTGTTGTTTGGTTTGTTTTATTTTTATTGAACAACACTTAATTTTCTTGCCATTGTAATTTAATTATTATGTAATTTAAGTCAAACCAACTTGTTTTTTTTTTGTAATATAATTGAACTTAACTTGAATAAATGACAGGTACTAACATTATAAATTTGAACCAAATAAGATTGATAAAAAAATCTTAATTTTTTTATAGATTACCGACTACCTCTCTTACTTTTTTTTTATCTAAAGACTTGTTACATTTATGCTATGATTTCAAACTATTAATATTACAATTTTCCGAAACGATACATTAAAGCCGGAGGACAAAGTTACAAAACAATGAAATAATATCACCGCATTAAACCTACTTCTTTTTTTAAAATCGGTTAAGAAAAGAAAATAAATAGATCATACCACTGCAATAATCTTATTCCATCAAAACAACTGTACATAAAAATATACAGGTATACCTGTAGTGTGTGTACTATAGGTGCCTAAAGCCCTAAAGCCTACTTGGATCTAGGTCTTAACTTTGCAGCGCCTCATCCATACATTCTTCATTTGATAGAAGATTATTGGCTTGGTCTATCCCAAGTCTGTAGGAAAACGGCGTCACTAAGGCGAGCCATACATACATAATATTCAGGGATTAGCATACAATTACGAATATGTTACCTTTACTTTGTGTAAATCTGTTCCAGCTATGAATATGGAAGGAGTTAAATAATGTTTTAGATTATGCCAATTTTGTCTCTCGTAAATGAACGATAAATAAAAATTATTATGGCTGATTTCACAGTCATATGGTGGTGGTATGGTGTATATCCTAACTAATATCATAAATGTGAAAGTGTGGATGTTTGTTACTTAATCACGCAAAAACGGCTCAACGGATTTGGATGAAATTAAGCATGCATATAGCCTTTGACATGAAAAAGAACATAGGCTACTTTTTATCCCGGAAAAACATCTTAAGAGTGCGATAACCTAAGTACACGCAGACGAAGTCGCGGGCAGACAGCTAGTAATATATTTAGCATAATATAATATAATATTCCACAACTATCACACAGCGCTGTCTAGTCCCAAGCTAAGCAGAGTTTGTGCTATGAGTACTAGGCAACTGATAAACATACTTGTTATAAATTACACAAAGATACTGAACAAAACAATTGTGCTCATCACACAAACAGTTGTCCTGGGTGGGAATCGAACCCACGACTTCCGGCATAGCAGTCAGGGCCACTAACCTAGTGGTTAGTGGCCCTGACTGCTATGCGAAGTCGTTTTTCAGTAATGAAAAACCTGTTGGCCTAGTGACTAACAGGTTTTTCATTACTGGGAAAATGCTCTAGTCACAGGGAAGTTTTGGCAGAATTCCTCCGAGTGAAGTTCAGTAACTGTTTTAATGATATACAAATTAACGCCTAGTGTATCATCATCATCATTTCAGCAGAAAAACGTCCACTGTTGGACATAGGCCTCCCCAAGTGTCGCCATAATGACCGGTCCTATGCATTTCGGTATTAGGGTTCCATATTTTCCGAGTGAGGTGCGGATTCCAAGAAAACTAGCTAGGTATGTACTAAATAGATATTACTACAAAATGCAAGGCAAGCCTGCTTTATCGTAGATCACTTTTAACCTTTCCATCAGGTGAAATCGCGGTCAAACGCGAGCAGATCAACAATAAAATATATTTTTTTTTTTTTACTTAGCCCACACTGTCCCACAGCTGGGCAAAGGCCTTCCTCCACTCCTTCCAACGATCACGGTTCCTCGCTTTCTCATTCGTGTTCTTAAGGAAGCCATCCAGGTCATCCCGCCATCTCCTTCGTGATCTGCCTCGGCCCCGCATTGCTGTGTCCGGACACCAATCCAGCGTTTTACGTGCCCACAGCTCGATAGACATACGACAGACATGTCCTGCCCAGTCCCATTTAAGTTGGGCAGCCTTTTAAGCCATATCAACGATTTGCGTTTTGGAGCGTAGTGTTGTGTTTCGAACATGATCTGTTAGTTTAACACCTAGTATGCTACGCTCCATTGCACGCTGGCAAACCTTGAGTTTGGCCTTTTGGATGTTAGTCAAAGACCAAGTCTGTGCACCATAGGTCAGAATGGGGAGAATACACATGTGGCTTACGTTTCAGTGACATGGGCAAAGTGCCCTTAAATAATTCCTTCATGGACCAGTAGCTCTTCCAGACATTCTCCGTTCGTCGTGTTATTTCTTTGTCTTGCCTTGCCTGGAAAGAGACCACTTGGCCCAAGTAGAGATATTCTTGGACGTATTGTATATTCTCCCCGCCTAGGAGTATATTCTTTTTGGAGCTGTTGGTCATAACTTTGGTCTTCGACATGTTCATCTTCAATCCAACCTCAAGGCTCGCATCGCTCAGATCTTGTAACATTTGTTCTAGTCCTGTGGCTGGTGTGGGAGAGAAAAGGACAATATCATCAGCGAAACGTAAATTAGTTAACCTCGCTTCACCGATGACAATGCCCTTCTCTTCCCATTTGACTGCCAATGTCTGAAAGACTTCTTCCAGAGTACTGGTGAACAACTTTGGGGACAGCGGGTCGCCCTGTTTGACTCCCTTAAGAATTTCGAACATAGGACCTACTCTCTCTAACCTGATGGCAGCTGTGCTGTGGCTGTATATACTTTGCAGTAGCTGTATATACGTGGATTCTATCTGTTGCTTTGTAAGGGAATCGAATATTGCAGTGTGTGATGCTGTCAAAATCCTTACAGTAATCAACAAAAGCAACATATAGAGGAATTTTATATTCCTAATACTTTTCGACTACTTGGTTGATGGTGTGTAGATGGTCAGTAGTAGAAAGCCCTCTACGGAAGCCTGCTTGTTCTGGGGGTTGCTTTTTGTCCAGCTGTGAAGCTATGCGTTTTTCAATAACTTTAATAAAAGTTTTATAGATGTGAGAAATTAGGCTAAATAAAAATTAATTGTAATTAATTCTTTGTAATTAATCATATACAAGGTGTAAGGGACAGCCCTCCACAAACTTTAAGGGCTTGCTCAGTAGACGAAACTGAACAAACTTCCACTGAAACATTTTTTTGTGGTAGGTTGTTCAGTTTCGTCTACTGAGCAAGCCATTAAAGTTTGCGAAGGTCTTTTCCTTACACCTTGTATATATATTCTATGGTTTATAAGTATAATTATCTATTCTTGTAGTCGCCTTTTTCTTACTCTTATTGTTCCAACCACTACTTTTTCTCTACATCACCCAAAGCACAGTATAAAAATATTTTTACTATGCCCAAAGGTTGACTGGAAGAGAATGCCTAAGGCATTAAGTCCGCCTGTACTCATGAGTGTGTATAAAGTGTTCAATAAATAAAATAAAATGTGCCGAGATAAACCAATTCATAAGAAATCAACAGTGATTAAGACACAAAACTTTCAAGTTTTATCTAATAAAACTTCGCTGACCAGTTGACATTTTAAAATGAAATCTAAAATAATTGAAAGTGATTAAATTTTCTCCAAGCTGAATCACTCTGATTAAAGTTGGATTCTCAAGTGAGTAGTGCACATCAAAGTTTGTTGATCAAGACTTTAGTTTTAGTCACGTTCGATGTTTGATCTTTTAACCACTTTAGGATTAGTTTTGAGTAATATAAAATCAACACCCTTGAGGGATGTAGAGCAAAATGATGCCTAATTTTATAATTAAACAGATTGGACTAATTTGCCTAGTGACATTCGATCGATAATCGAAATCGTCTGCATTTGAGTAATAAACGCTTTTATCACATTTTTAGAGTTTCGTACCTCAAAATGATAAAGCTAAACCCTTTCAGGATCACTTTATTTTCCGTCTGTCTGTCAAGCCCCCCTAGCCAAGTTACAATCGAATTCCGTTCTCTAATCGGTAACGCCTCGGTGACAGCAATTGTAGAAAACGATAAGTTGGTAGCCATGTTGACGCGCCTGGGTCGGCCGCTCGTTCTACAATGTAGGTAGCATTTGTATAACAAAGGATGTAGCGTTAAATATTGTAGAAACGATTTTGGACGATGTGAACTTGGCTACGAATTGTCTATTCGTTTGTTCTGACTGACCATGCGACTTTACGTTGAGATGACGTCATTCCCATACGTTTCATTACTTTTCGACAGCGTTAACGATTGCAGAATAACAACTTGGCTAAGCGTGAAGGTCTTTTATCTCGGGAACGCGACGCGTGGAGATTTTGAGTTGAAATTAAAACCATATACTCACCTGAGTACACAGTACAGTCACTCAGACCTCTGAGTCTCTTGAAGCTGTGAAAAAATCAAACGAGAAAAAGATACGTCTGTTTAGTTCGCAAAAAAAGTGATTTCGACACTCATAAGGGAATCAAAATTCATAGGGTAGTTCTTGTTTACCTAGAATCCTGAAATTTGTCATGAAACAAGGTCTCGTAGCACTAAAATCGAAAAAAAAAGACTGAAAACTGAAAATTTGTTGTTACGTCACAAAAAAAAGCTTTTTAGCGATTTGGATAATTTTCGGGAACTCAATTCGGAAATTGAACTGTTTTTTGAATTGGGACTCACGCATTGCGGGTTGCCAACTTATTTATGTTGGCAACCCGCAATGCGTGAGTCCCACTTGCGCTTGCTCAGTTTATTTTTTATTTTTTAATGTAAGCATTCTTCAAAATATTTAGCAATCTGTGGGCCATCTGTGGGTACCTGTGTCGATGTCATCATTGACTTAGATCTACCCTGTCTGTCTCTAAATGTTTTTACTAATAGCTTTAATATTTCCTCTGAGGAGCAAAGGCCTTCCCAATCTTCTCCCACTTATTTATATTTATGACTTATTGAGGCCAAACATTATCCAAAATTCAAAAGGCTTTATTTCACATAACATGGTCAGTTATAAAACGTTAGAAGCTAGTGCACGGTTCCAATTAGTGGTTTCTTATGGAGAAGAACCGGCAAGAAAAAAAAAAGATGACTCTTAATACAATATTTCCAGGAAGGAAAATAGAGTATCGAAGGAGTATAACTCTTTAAACTATCTTCGCCAGAGTCCGTGACGATGTCGATGGCCAAATAAATTAACCAATTGCGTAGTGCATTCGACCCATTTGGGCGTCTGGATTGCGGCAGATGTGATATATCATAACTTTGTAGCTTGATAGCTTTCTAAGTGACATCAGTCACTCGGTAAAATGAAGTTTGATGGTACAGTTGGCGCTGTTCAGCTATTGGCTGCAGCGCTGTATGACGCGTTTTCGATTCCTGCAACAGGATTTGGGTATGTTATGTCATCATCAACATTCATCATCATCATCTCAGCCGATACACGTCCACTGTTGGACATAGGCCTCCCCCAAGCGTCGCCACATCGAACGTTCCTGTGCGTCCCGCACCCATCGGTTTCCCGCTACCTTCACCAGGTCGTCGGTCCACCTTGTAGGAAGCCTTTCAACACAGCATCATTATTACTTCGTTACTTCTACTAATCTAATCCTCCTCCTTGCGTCGTATTCCTCAATGCTGAGGGTCGTGACCTCCCTGCTTCATCACTTTAACCTTTATGATATTCCTCCATCTGTTTCTGTCTCTGGCGGTGTGAAGGGCATACATCGTAGAGTCAAGAGTAATAAAACTAATTTAATAATATAATTTAAAAGCTGATCATCACCATCATATCAGCCGATAGACGTCCGCTGTTGGATATAGGCCTCCCCCAAGTGTTGCCACAATAAACGATCTTGCGCATCCCGCATCCATCGCATTCCATTAACATTCATGAGGTCCGATACAACAAATGACAACAAACGAGATTTTCTGCCGTTTTTTGCTACGGACGGTACGGAACCCTTCTTGTGCTAGTCCGACTCGCACTTGACCAGTTTTACACTTTTACTTTACTTGGTTTGCAAAGATTGTAATGTAGAAATTGTATTGAATTAACAAGCCCCACATAAATGTTACGTGGCTACAATTTTGGTATTTCAACAATTGTCGCCCTGGCCCCTAAGTCAGACCTCAAGAATGTCGAAAAGACGTTTTGAAATAGTACCTACATTTTGATACTAGTGCAGAAAGTTTGCCACTGTGACTGAGGCAGAAACCGCACAAACTGTAGGCGAGTGTGTTATGTAGACGAGCTGCTGTGTCTTTGCACGACCATTAAACGATTTTTTTCAATACACTTGAAGGAAATGAATAAACAGGGGTTGACCAGCGATTCGTGGGGACGATGCGCGCCCAGCCTGATACGATAAACTTAATAAATTTGTGGTGGGGGAGAGCACGCGCACTTTTCTGGACTTAGGTGGAAAACAGTCTATTGCATGCCTAAAAGCGGTAGAATAAGAGCGCGTTTTCGTTTGACTGTATTGAAAAATGACACTCCAAATCTAAATGCTTCCCCTCAAAACGAAAAAAAAAAAAACAATTTTCCTTTCAAAATCGTTTTCCAAAAACCTAAGCCGATAAACAATGAGACAATAGGCACCCAGAATTGATTTGTACCATCAGGCAGCCCCGTACCACGAGACAAATGCCGCCATTACCGAGACAAATCAGCGACGATTCGACGGCGACGAATCGTGTGTTTCCACATCGCGAGCGAATTAGTGGTAATGAGGATAGTTCTTCAATGACTGATCTGAATGGCTATTTGGATGTTTGGTTCGGTGGAAGAGGATTTAGGTTCTAGAAGGTCAGAGTTAGTGTTTGACGCATTGAATAGAATAGAATAGAATAGCATTTATTCGGCGCAAGCAATACAATATACCACAACATAAAACAATAAATTAAAAAATGGTACAGATATATAATACAGTTGCAGTGACTGTGCCTGAACCGAAAGGGTCACCAACTCAGCAATTGCTGGGCGTCAAACACCCAGCGCTGGTTTTCAGCTGGCACCCCGCAGTGTGATGGTAAAGAAAAAATACTTAAATAAATATATAAATATAACCCATACATATTTATTTAGTACATAAATATTGATGCTAGTGTATTTGTGTGATAGTATTACTATAATAGGTATGTAACTAAATATTATATAAAATGTGCCATGGTAGTTACAAACCAACTTTCTCACATTGCTAAAATGAGCAACGGTGAAATCCTTGTTCTTCCAAGCTAAAGACCGAATAATTTTACAGTGAAGTGTACACATGAAGTTAACTGATACATATTGTGATGTCGAAAGGAGATCGCATGAGTTGTTTTTTTTACAGCTAACGGACTGGCTTGCAAAATATACTTTTAATGATTTTGCATTTCTAGAAATAGAAAGAAAAGAAGAAACTGTAGCATAGGGGTCTTTAAGGGGCCGGCGACGGATGAATTTCCAAACAAACGTAATACCACGCTCATTTGCAGTTGGAGCATATTTTCAACATGTTATGATGATATTCGGTTAGAGACAATATTTATCTAGGTTCCTACGTCCAACTGCAAATGAGCGTGGTATTACGTTTTTATGGAAATTCCTCCGTCGCCGGCCCCTTAAGTCAAGAGTGAATAGATTGCTTCTAGGCAAGCGTGTTCCATCGTCGACCACATCATCGCTTACCATCAGGCGAGATGGTGGTCAAACGCGAGCCTATACATTATAAAAAAAAGTTTGTTGTTTTTTAAGTGTCGAAGAGACTTTTTTAATGAAATGTTATGTTATGAGCAAAGAAAAATATAGAACTCTCTTTTCCTTATAGATAGATCCCAATACGAAGCCTACCGTAAACTGAGCTAGGTTACAATACTGTATTGTATAGCACAACTACAGGTATTCCAGGCAGTAAAATTTAAGCAGTACGAGATATTTCTCGTAATCATCATCATCATTTCAGCCGAAAGACGTCCACTGTTGAACAAAGGCCTCCCCCAAGCATCGCCACAACGACCGATCCTGTGCGTCTCGCATCCACCGCATTCTAGCGACTTGTAATGTGTATTTTTTATTACGGTGTGCCGATGTGAGTTTTTTTTAAGGTGGGAAATTATCCAATGACTTTTCTCACTCTAGGGTGGAAAAAACTACACCAATGTTCCTTCGTTGCTTTGCTTTCAAGGATCCTGGCTTTTCCTTACAGAAACCAACCCTTGCCCGTAACGACATAGGTAAAGTAATTAAATACTTGGTGATTCACATAAGAACTGAAAAAGAAATGCGTGTATTTTTTTTTTATTCATTGTAAAAATTGTGCTGGCTAAAATCCTGCCGTATTACGGAATAAATAATACCTTATTAATTAATTTGCCAACACACTAAGAAGTTGCCTTTTCGCAACTACAGATGCCACAAACAGCTATTAAAAGTATTTCAGGCAATGCCGAGGAGGCATTTTCTGATAATTCATTTGTAAAGCCTACTTTCAGCATCAATTTATGAGCTTATATAAGAATATAATAAAATAAATTTCCGTTCATTTTGGCATAATAACACCCAGTAAAGTGAACATCCAATTATCCCTTAACCTATCATCACTCATTTTTCTATAGAATCCCTGAAAAGAAATAGTGCGACCAATAAATGCGTGACCCCAGAAACCTTATGCTTTTACTGTTATCAATATCATTCGTATTTCATTGAAATAGTTGATCCGGGCAGGAAGAGTCCCATCCGAATTTACTGACCATACGTGGGATCTGACATATGCAACCAACACTCAATAACCAACTTTATTTCGACCAACGAAAGTTTTAAATCGACTGCCAGCAAGCTCAAATCATTGCATCAAAGTATTTTCAATCTTCTTTCAAAGAAATAGAGATAAAAATTCAATTGGATTGAGAATGTGATCACATGAAATGAAACCTTATGGCCAGGTAATAAAGACAATGTTTGAAATGATAATAAACTGTTACAAATGCGATTTGTTAGGCCTCTTACATGATTCTGAATATGTTTTTAAAACATATTTCCTTTGAAACGGAAGTTTCATCTGTTTTTGCGACATAAAGTTTTGTAATTTATTCGTATAGCTACGTAAATGTCACAGCCAATTTATTGTTACTAGAAAAATATTTTATTTTTACTCTAACCTTGCTATTTTCACGAGAAAGTTATACGTTCTACCAACTCTAATCTTTTATTTACAATAGAATGTAGCTGTATGAACTTGAAAGTTGTTTATAAAAACTTATTACCTTTTTTTTAAATTCCAAATAACTCATTGCATTGTAGGTAAACTAAAAATAATTAATGCCTACTGATTTCCTAGACAACTCAGTGAACGTTCATGGTTTCTTGTTTAAGCTGGTTTAACACTAAATTACCCGTCCTATTCTGAGAATACATAAATGCAAGTGAAGGAATACAAAAATGCATTTTGAACAAAGAGGGTAACTGCACTTTGTATTCCAGGACTACTGCAGTCTAGAATTTGAATTCTATGGCCCTATGTTTCAACAGCAAACGGCTCAAACATATAACTCCCAATAATATGGTCATATTTCCGCAGTTTGAGTTCATCTGCACTACAACCCACCACGCTACATACTTGTTAAAATTGTTGTTATGAAACCAACATCAAACCAATCCAAAAGTCGTCCAAAAGAGAGCTCTCCGGAGTTCCTGGAACTTAAGGTAAAAAAGGAATATAGGAGTGGACGTTTGTCAGTAAAAGCCTGACACACCCTCCCACTTTGCCCTAGAGCGAGAGAAGACATTGGACGATTGCCCACCTAAAGAATCAGTATGCCTGAAATGCTCAAAACAGGCTGATGTCATGACATTCTGTATCAAAGTTGTAACTTTTCTATCTAGTTTCAGCAGACCAGATTTATAGCAAAATCAGCCCAACACAAATCACGAACAAGCTGAATAGTACAGACTCATTGACGACTAAAACTCAGCATACAGGAAATACAAGATAGCCAAAAAGAAACCTAAACACGGACAGTTAGACTTGGCTGATATATTCCCAAAAATGTGCCCAAAACACGACATTAGGGGCAGAGTCCGCTATATATATGGTTTCCGATGTTCCGATAATATATTGTGCTTTCGTCGCCTCCCATTTCCTGGCGGCCGGAATATACAGTGGAATGCTGTGGAGCCAATAACAAGTGCAACTGCCAACTATCTTGTACATCCTGATTGGGAATATAAAGATGGGTTTCTTATGGAGATACTTTGTTTAGAAAGTTAACATGTTTTGTTTGCTAGCGTAATGCATTCGCTACAATACATTTCAGTAAGACATACTTTTTACGTTTTTGAATTCCGTGCTCAAAGGGTGAAACAGGATCTTATTTATAACTCCACTGTTCGTCTATTGGTCACCAGGCTGTATCTAATGAACCTTGATAACTAAACAGCTAATTTGACAGGCCTGTTGGTCTAGTGGTTAGTGGTTCTGACTGCTATGCCAGAAGTTGTGGGTTTGATACCAACCCAGGACAAATGTTGATGTGATGAGCATGATCATTTGTTCTGTGTCTGGGTGTAATTTATATATAATATGTATGTATTTAGAAATATATAAGTATGTTTATCAGTTGTCTAGTACTCATAACACAAGCTCTGCCTAGCTTGGGACTAGACGACGTTGTGTGATAGTTGTGAAATATCTTTAAAAAAAAAAACAGCTGAATTTTTTACAGATGAAGTAGATATTTCTGTTGTTGCTTTAACAACAAATACTAAAAGCAGAATGAAATAAATATTAAAGTAGAATTCCCATGCAACACACGTGATTTTTTTGCCGCTTTTTTGGTACAAAATGTACGGAACTCTTTGTTCGCGAGTCCGACTTGCATTTGGCGGGTTTGTTTTATTGGAAAATCTCACTTTTCTTGGACTGACCGACATTTGACTATTAAAAAAGTGCCTGTAATTTTTATATTTGAAATAAACGTTTCTGATTTCTGATTTCTGAGATATATTCAAAATTTCTACACGAGTGAAGCCGCTGGTAGAAGCATGACCTCTTACAACGTCGATTACATCAACAGCTAGATATGTAGATAGCATAACCATCCTTTAATTATGTATTCCAGTCAATAATCTGGATTATCCGTATACATAAACAGCAATACATCCACCCAAGAGTCTATGAAGCCATCAAGTCCCCACCATAAAGACTTGCAATAAAGCCTCGCCCATCGGCGCATTAGGCCGGGACACACAATAAATTGTGCAGGAAGCACCTCCCAACACACGAGCTTTACTTTTAATGAGTTCTGCACATAGCCTTATATTTATGATGTTGGTGCCGTAATAATTTTACTGAACATGGTGATTGTTAAAATGGATGCCTTTCTTCCGTTTTCTGGTGTGTTTGAAAAAGAGTGAGCTTCCTGTAGTACTTTAAGGAGTCATGATGTGTATGTTTCCACTTATGGGAGTTCATCATCATCATCATGATTTCAGCCGAAAGACGCTCTGACGCACTGTAGGACTGTAGGACATAACCTCGAGTGTCGCCATGACGACTGATGAGGAGAAAACTGACTGGGAGTTACTTTGAAAATTTACTTTAAGTTGTCCTGTCCAATCTATCTAGTGTGTCCAATCCTAAAGCCTTCCTCATTCGCCACGTCAAAGTCCTGGCATGTGGTACATGGTGGACATCCCACCTATACGTACAAAGCGTTTTGGGAGTACATTCATTATGCGTACAGCTAAGGAATGGAATTCCCTGCCGGAGTCTGTGTTTCCTGATAGCTATAACCTAGGGGTCTTTAAGTCAAGAGTGAATAGATTGCTTCTAGGCAGGCGTGCTCCATCGTCGGCCACATCATCGCTTACCATCAGGTGAGATTGTGGTCAAACGCGAGCCTATCCATTATAAAAAAAAAAAAACAGTTAATTATTTGCACAGGCCTGACAGAAAGCAGAAATAGCAGTTAGTGGTTGGTATCTAAATAAGTAAATCAAAACCAGAATCTGTTGCCAAAATTTCTCTAGCACTTCAAATTTCGATGCAATTCTCACGTACAAATGAAGCAAACTAAGGTAAAACGGTAATATTTGGCCATAAAAAAAAATCTAGATTTGTTTTTTTTTTTATTGATTGAACCTGCAATATACACCTCGTAAGGCGGGGCCGAGTACAAGTACAATCAATACTCAATACTTCATCACACTATACCACATCACATTATCATACTAATGTTGAAAAGCCGAAAGTTTATGAGTGTATTTGTTTGTTACTTATTCACATTGAAACGGCTGAACGGATTTGAATGAAATATAGCACAAGGATCGACCATGTCGTGGCATAGCCAATAGGATACCGGACACCCTTGGGATATTTTTTTAATTTTTAGCGGGTGATGCCGCTGGTAGCAGTTAGTATAATAATATGTGCTTTAACTACTGGGCCATTACGACTCTACATTCACATTTGACTGACCTGTTGTTTGTCTAGTGGTTAGTGGCTCAGACTGCTATGCTGGAGGTAGTGGATTCGATTCCCACTCAGGACAAATGTTTCTGTGATGATCACGATCATAATTTGATTCAGTGTCTAGCTGTGATTTATAAACTAATGAGAATAAAAAAAAAAGTTTCTTTGGGAATATTGTTTGAAATCATGAGTACAATCCCGTGTATAATTATCGGTCACTAATTACCTGTCACCCTATCTAAGTATGTTTATCAGTTGTCTAGTACTCATAACACAATCTCTGCTTAGCTTTATTTTGATGTGTAACTGTAAATTTCAAAGATTGTACACCCCATGGGTATGTCCCACACACGCCTTGTTATGACAATAATTTTAAGAGCTGTATTTCCACCTGTGACAAACAATAAATAAATCTGAATCTGAATCTGAGACGACGATGTGTAATAGTTGTGGAATATTATTATCATGTACTCACTAGTGTCTAAAAGTCAAAAACATTTACTACGTGACAATTTGGTAGCACATCAATCACTTTGCTTTATGCCTCTTAAACTAAATATATTTCTCAATCACGCAAACACAATTGTCATTCAAGTTAGTTTCCCAATAAACTTGTGTAATTATCAACTTGTAATCAGGCCAAGTAATTACAAGTGATAACATTTTATAGTAGGCATAAAATGTACATAAAACACTCGACGCTTCATAAGTGATTGCTAAGCGTCTTACAAGGAATGTCCGAGTAATCGTAGATGGTTTTTCTATTAGTGGTATCATCTTTTTTATGGTAACTATGATTACTATGGTTTTATAAAATACTAGTTTTTGCCCGCGGCTTCGCCCGCGTACATAAAATATAGCCTATGTCACTCAGGAATAAAGCAGCTTTCTGTCGGTGAAAAAATTTTAGCAATAGGACCAGTACTTTCAGATATTACCTCCTAGAAACAAAAAAAAAACTTTACCTTTTTATTATTTTATTACTGTAACACAATTAACGCATATCATAAAAATAATAAAATAATTGCATTGAATTGAGTGCCATATTGTATCGTTTTACGTATTAATTGAAATTGCATTTTAATGATCAATTCATTGTTTTTGTATTGGAATTGAAATGAGTGTTATTGTATTGAATTTTTGTAATGATAGCTGTATGTATATGTAACAAATCAATAATATGTTGAGAATCGGCAACTGAATTGATTTTCTTTTTTTTCGGTGGGTATAATCTTCCAATGAAAACCCCCACTTTTGGGCGGAGCGGGAGATAGTGTCAGACTCTTACTGACTAAAAAACCCACCCCATTCCTTCTAGCTTTCATACCGGGGCTCGAGTTCCCTTTCGGATAACCCTTTTTTTATGGTGGGAAAAATCATGCATTGACATCCCCCGCCCTTGGGCGGAGCGGGAGATAGTGTCAGATTCTAACTGACTAAAAAACCCACCCCGTTCCTTCAAGCTTTCATACCGGAGCTCGAGTTCCCTTTCGGATAACCCTGGCCCCAGTAGGCTTCGACCCGGCTGGGCCCTTGCTGTTGCTGACAACAACTTGAGTTCTGTTATACGACTGTAACTTAATTTCCTAATTGGATTACAAGTGGTATCTTCAAAACCCGTTGGTATTGACTAAACCCAGTTCCATCCAAAACAAAGAACAAACAAATAAAAATATTTTATTTCACATAGGTCTACATGGGCAATTATGAAACGTCAGAAGCTGGTGCACAAAGCGGTTCCAAGCGGAACTCCATACTATAATAACACACAAACTTGGAAATAGAACATGTCTATCAAACTTACCGCAAACTTTCTTTGTTTTCTGACGTTTGGCTTAACATCAGGAATAGCCAATTCTTTGACCTTCATTTTGCATCCAATTCACCCTAAATTCAACCTTGTATTCCAAAAAATAGAGGTGTGTTAACATGTACGGTTATAGTGGTATTTTCCCCTGAAGCCTCAGCATTTGATTGTACATGACAGTCACAAGTTGATTGTTTTACTCCTCAATCTATTACGTTTCGTATAAATAATTAAAAAGGCAGTATTGTCTTTGATTTTAGTAAGTATTAATAAATGTTTGTCTGAGTTTGTGTTAGTCTCATCTAGTTCTGTTCTCTTAAGGGATGTATCTTGGGACTAAGTGGACTGAGCCTTTATTGTAGTTAAATATTTGTTTTAGATTTAGTTTTTTTTGTATTAACGTGGTGTAGCTAATGTTGACTCTATTTTATGATTTAGCAAATGTAGTTCTATTAAATGTGATGTATAACTAGCATAGGGCAATAGAAAGGGTTATCCTTGCGTGATCGAATCAGGAATTTGACGGCACTGTTGATACAGTGGTTGAGTGATTGGCTGCTGCGCTGCAGGTCGCGAGTTCGATTGTATGGCCTATAGATTGATGTTCCGGGTCTGAGTGTCATATGTGTGTGTGTGTGTGAGAATGCCTTGTGGCATTAAGTCCGCCTATGTACCACTATTGTACATGAAGTTTAAATAAATAAATAAATAAATAAATATGTATGTGAACATGTCATGTTTGTGAACGCACACACGATACAAGAATAGTCCCTAATATGGGGCAAAGTTTAAAAAAAAGGAATGGTGAATATATCCAGGAGAACCAGTTACCATCATAGCCCGAAAGTTAAGTGGCAGTGAGCTGGGCACATTACTCTCAGAATAAATGGTCTATGGTGCAGAAAGGTTCAGGAGATTTCCAGCCACCGTAGACGCGGACTTACGAACTGCGAGCAATGGGTAGCTCGCTGTCCGACCGTCCGGTAACTGTCCGGACTGAGCCCAAGTCGTCGATGGCGTGCACTGTTCTCGCGCGCCTCAAGGAGTTGTCAGCAACAGCAGGAGCCCAGCTGGGTCGAAGCCTACTGGGGTCAGAGTTAGTTTCGAAAAATAGCTCAAGTCAGTAAGAGTCTGACACTATCTCCCGCTCCGCCCAAGAGCGGGGGTTGTCATTAGATGGTTTTCCCACCATAAAAAAAAGGTTCAGGAGTGGTGACCACGTACCTGGATATACAGTGTTTGTAGGCCTTCTACAAAGTGGTCGAAAGATTTGGTGAAGGTCCCGGGATCTGGTGAGATGGATGCGAGACGCACAGGACAGTTCGTTGTGGCGACACTTAGTGGAGGCCTATATTCAGCAGTGGACCTCTTTCGACTGGTTTTTTTTTCCCTTATCATTAAGAATACATTTCTTAATAATTGATTACAATCTAGCCTAAAAGACTAATAAGTAATTTAACTCTAACTTATTTTTATACGATTTTGCTTAAACTAAGAATAGCGTCCTTAAGCACTTATAGAAGTCCGTAGCACTTTCTTAGAGTCTGATATTGATAATAACATTTTGTTCATGTGTAATATGCATAGCACAGCGTTGATCACTATTATACACTAACTTTAAACACCACACAAACTCAAAAGGTTTAGTTCTCTTTAGTCTACGCAACCACTATGACTGGAATTATGATGATGACGACTGTGTATGGAAAATGTCTATACACGAAGTATTTGCATCAGCGTAATCTAGATAGAACTCTTTTTAAATAACATTTGAGGTACCGTAAAACAGCAATTAGTTTTCTATATTGTTTTAAATTCAATAATAATTTTGAGAAGACAATAAAATTAAATCACCCACACCAAAAAAAAAAAACAAAACATAATCCGAACCTAACACAGAATTTTAATAAAAAAGAATACAAAAACACATTCAAAATGGCCAGTAATATATATTCCGGTCAATTTTTTTCCCGCAGCTAGCCCTCAGCAGCTGGATAATCCCCGTCCGACCATGTATGACACGACCACGAGAACAAATATGGCACTCGCCATTACAGGCGTGTGTGTTTAGGTTACGTTACACATTATTATGGCGTTATTTTTTGTTCACACCGTTAAATTGGTAGCGCAATGAACGCTGTAAATTATATTTTTTTCTGTTTTGTTTTTCGTAAAGTTTAATCTTTTTTTCACTGTCTACAAGCTTATATAGCCTTCAATGCCTATAGGCGAAATTCGTAAGTAGTTTTCTGAAGAAAAATTGTAATAAAAGTCAGTGTTATGTTAATATTGTCTGTACTCGGTATTATATAAAAAAACTATCGTCTGCTGGAGATTGAGTGTGAGCATGTAATTCAAGGCAACATACCTTCGGGATTAAAGTATCTTATGTCCAATATACCATCAGATGGTCTGCTGGTGTACCTTTCTACGAAACCTTTCCAGTCGTTTAAGTGTGAAGAAGTAACAATCGTGCACACACACGCGCTTTCGAACGTATATACAAACTTTTGCCTCTATTTCTATGTAATATATAAAATTTTAACGCCATCGACTTATATTCTAACGCGTAGTAGTACATATAAATCGATGATTAACGCAGAGTACACTTTAACATTTCAATCGTGGTAATTAGAGACACAATAGAAAGACAATAGGTGAATTAAAATGATTTTGTAGTTGATGGTACAAGGGTTACATCATACTAGTATAATACATTGAACTCTAAATGGTACACACAATACATCGCATTACACGAAATAAAAACATTTTCAAATAAACTCCTATAATTCTATATTTTAAATATACCACCCATGTTACTTAAAGTAATTAAATTGAGGTGCTCTGCACAAACTGGATGGAACGTTGAATCTGACGCTCGAATTCCGCCCCTAACACCATTCTTCCATTTATTATTGAAGATATTCTTTCCTCCCATAAAAACGTAATCCCATAATTATTTCAAGAAAGCGACTTAAAATCCGGCGACATATTTTTTTGCCTACATTTTTAAATCTCGACCCGAGGGATATTTTTTCGAGAAAATTCCGCCATGTGATTTATTGTGAACGTCTAAAGAATGGTCAATATTCATAACGTTGATGTCAATGCTTTTTATGAATTACAGTTTTTTTTATTATTATTATTTATAGGCTCGTGCTTTATCACTCTCATCTTATATATTAGCTTCATAATATATGCAAGCGATGATATTTATGAAAGAAAGAACAAAAAACATTTTTTTTTTTGGCGGAATAGACGCAAAGTTAAGACTATAATAGATTACAAACATTTTCCATGAAAAAAAAAATATGCGCTACGTCCGCGCAAAACGGCCGAACGCTCAGCATAATGCTGTGTCCGTACGCAAAAATGTGATGAGTCCACAGGACGAGTCCGCTTGTTTTCAACGTGGGTCGTTGACGGTGTCGACTAACAGACGTCAGCAACGGTATTTTGTGCTAATAGATTTGAGTAAATTAATAAATTATTTGTAAATTCACTAGTTAGCAGCTTGATTTATAAATGTTGATTCTTAAATGAAACTCAGTTTTAAAGAAATGTGTGTACGTTTGAAATCGCTTAAACTGTTTTCAAAATCTCGAAAAATACACTGTACGCGGGTATTACATAAAAAAAGAAGAATCTATATAAGTAGGTGTGCCAACAGTTTCACCGCGAGATTTTTGCATACCTATCCTTAATTTAGAGAAATATAAAAATAAATGTTTTAAATGTAGTAAATTCTGCAAATAGACTCAACGTGCACGTGTATTTTTATAAACGATGTTGTATACTATACTGTATTTCGAATACTGGCTAGGCTAACGGTTGTTACAGCTGCTACGAAATATTAGGTATGTATGTAGTAAGACCCGGACCCGCCTAGCCCCTTCCCCACTCCTCTATGAAATACCTTTTGATGGGCTAAAATTTTTCGTAGGTCACTCAGGTATATATAAGTTATCTAAAAATAGTTATAAATAGGCATCTACGCATGTTATATGCGTTATAGAAGAGATTCGACTTAAAGAAGATTCGACTCCTTTCTCCAAATATTGTAGACGTCTTATTAAGTATTAATTTTATCAACTTATTTGTTTGTTCATTATAGTAATATATTTTGATTTGCATTTTTTTTTTGTTATCTATGTAACATGTAACTTTCGAGTTTTAGTTTTTCGAGTAATTAAAGTGTAAATTTTAATAAATAGCTCTACATTCAATATAATAATTAAAAAAAATTTTCGAATTCGAGTTTTTTCGATTTTTTGCATTTGTTGAGAAGATTTACTATGGTAACATATATATTTTTTTTCACCATCGGAAAGTAGATATTTCAACGAACAGACACCATATAAACTTTTTGAAAAAAAAAGATATTTTGACGGGTGAATTTCCGATTGAAAATTAGGGTGATTTTTCGATATTTATTCAAAATAAGGTGAAAAAATTAATATTTCTAATCAAATAAATTACAGCGTATTTGGGACATAAAAAAGTAAGTTTTCACCAAATTTCGTGATAAAATATTGTTTTTTGAAAGAGATAAAAATAAAAAACCAAAAACATGGTTTTTTGAATTTTTCACATAAATTTTCAGGTTATGTGAAAAAAGTGTTAATGCAAAAGTTTTAGATCTTTTTATTACCTATAACTTTGCCATTTGACTTTTTTCCATAGGACTTTTAGTTTTGCCGGAAATCGAGAAAAACCGTTTTATCTCCTTAAAAAGTCACCCCCACCCCCTTCCCGACCTCAGATCGCCCGTAAATTATTTTTCCTATCATATTTATAATATTCTCCTCCTTTTCTAATGGGTTTCATCCAACTATTAGTTTTTTTGGTTTTAAAAATTATCGACACTGGTCTATGATCAATTTTGTTTTTCTAGAAATATATGTCTGCAAATATCACGCGGTGAACTGTGAGAGGTAGAAAGCTGGAATTATCACAGAATGTTTATTTCTACTGCCCCTAAAATAATAAATTTTAAAATTTAACATCAAAACCTCATTTTGTCAAATACGGTGAAAAATTATCGCAACTGGACCAGTACTTCTAAAGTTTACCTCCTACATACAAACTTACAAATTTTACCTCTTTATAATGTTAGTATAGATTAAATGTCTAAAGGAATCAGAAACCATATTTTATCAAAAGTTGTCACACAGTACCCTTCGTGTGCAAATCCGACTCGGACTTAACCAGTTTTTTTTTCTATATACACAAAAGTAACCTTGTACAATTAAGGCAACAGCACCAAATATTGACATTCGCGACGCAATTCTTCCTTACATAACGTTGTTAGTGGGTCCAATGACAGTGCCTTGGGGCGTCCCCCCACCCCCCACCTTCGTAATTGGTAAATTGAGTTGACTCTGTCACTACTTCAGCCAGTGTAAGAAGCTGGATGTAATATTATTGATGAGGTTAGAGCTAGCTTTAGTTCTTGAATAACGATTTTCTTTTCATTCTGTAAATGAAAATGTTGCTAAGTACATAATTTAGATGGTCTGGCACTTGGCTGCTGCGCTGCTTGTTGCGGATTCGCTTACCGCGTGGTAATAGTACATTACGTTATAAGTGTGTAATGTTAGTGATTACCGACGAGGCGGTATTTAGACCCGAGCCGTGGCGAGGGTCTTAAGAGAGCCGAGAACAGTAATCTGTAATTTCTCACGTGAGTTATACGACGTTTTTCAATACACTTGTGAAGAAAATAACTATAAAACTAGTAAACTTTTGTGGCTGTAAAAATATGTTATATTTTTTTAAATATACCTTTCAATATACTCACTGAAATTAATAAACGGGGGTTGACCGGCGACTCGTGGGGGACGACCTGCGCCCAGCCTGATACGATACGTGTAATGTAATTATGGCGGGGGAGAGGCTGAACAATAAGGTTTTAACTACATTATAGCACTAGTGTGTAATGTTTGCACAGTTTGGTAACAAGGGCTATTATGTACCTAAGCCCAGTGCAATAAGAGTCACTTTCTGAGCAAGTGTATTGAAAATATTTTTATGGCTGGGTCTGGGTGTCTTATGTAAGTGTGTTTACATGTTCGTGAACTCGCTTAAGATACAGGAGTTATTTCTAGTACGGGATTTATTTTAATAAAAGTGTGTAAATGTTTATTTATTTGCTTAAACTTCATGTATAGCAGTGGTATATTTTTTTCAGGGCAAGCAGGCAGGGCAGGGCAGGGTTTCAAAAATAAATCGGCCTCACTATATAAATTGTCCAATCGAGTATATCATTTTGTATGGTGAGGCGGATTTTTTTTTCGTTTCCTGAAAAAAAAAATTGTGGAAGGTTGTTCAGTTTCGTCTACTAAGCTAGCCCTTAAATTTTGTGGAGGGCTGTCCCTTACACCTTTTATACTATGTCACTCACTGATTAAGTAATAAAAAGATTTAGGATTTATATTCTCCAGTAAGCAATCCGGCACCTCCATTTCATATCGATCTACCCATTTTTCCTTTATGAAAAGCAAGAGGTGTAACAAAATTCAATAGATACTTTTCGTAAGGACTCACCTTAACTTCGCGATCCAGTTAACTTCAGAAACCACCGTTCCTTTACGAACCAGTCAATCAAAACAACTACCAGCTACAGTTACTGCTACATAATCCCTTCAGAACATACAACGGCTAATCCGAACCATAACATATAGCCGATACGTTTAGACACGGCATACGGAACTCGTACAAGGTGAAACAATACGGTCTACATATACATATGTACAATCGATTGGATCCGTCGCTTGGAATCCTGAAACTGGATATCATAACGCTCTACTCTGCCACAACACACAAAAGGGTAGAACGTACATGGATAAGGTTACTGTAATCTACTCTTATTATGAAGGAAGAATTTAATATTATCTGGTTTAAGACTAACACAAGCGGTTGTGTGATAGTTGTGAAAAAAAAAAGTTACTTTTAAGCCTTTTTATTTCATTTATTCATATCATTTAATTTAATTTCATTCATTGTGTTGAATATTACTTAATTTCAAAATAATGTTAAAATGTATGCAAAAACAATTTAAATTTATCTAATGTCAAATGATTAATCAAACTCAAAGCATTCTTAATACCTTTTAATACTGTTAGCAGCGTGTCCAGTTGAATAGCACTTGAGTAGATAGTGTAAGTAACATCCATCTCAAATTGGTAACCACTACATCACAGTTGCAATCACAACTGAATTAAATTCTTAATCTATTGCTTCATTTATCTGTCATAATTCTAAAAAATAAATTAAGTCACACCACACATTTCTGTATTGGTCATGGGTTTCCTTTTCACAAATCAACTCATAGCTCCAATAGGCTTCGGTCCTGTTGGGCTGTTGAGCCCCTACAGTTTTGCTGACAACTGTATAAGGCGCGTGTGGAATACTACACCCTGTCGACGACTGGGGCTCGGTCCGGACAGTTACCAGAAGGCCGGACAGCGAGCTACCCATTGCTAGAAGTCCGCAAGCCCACGTCTATGGTTCCTAACCCCTATACTCAAAATCATGTCCAATCGACCACTCGAATAATCAAATTGACAGTTACATGTATGTAGTTGATATGTATTAACACTAATCGTCATGGCGAGTTAGTCAAGTAGAGGTCCTTCGAACTGACTTGTTATATGGGTCTAACTGCATCGACCCCATTTATACTACGCCAGCAAATAATAGTTCATTTACGACACCTTCAATTACTCCACTAACGCTTCAACAGACATCTCCGAATTCAACCTATGGTGTCCCCTACGCCAGGGGTGGTCAACTTAATTCAACCCACAATTTACTGTTTACTGGCTAGAGTCAGCGAGATCTTACAAAGTCAACTAAGGAGCAGGCAAATCGAGATACATTTTCATACAACCGCTCTTTCGTGATTATGATGTTACTAAACATCTTTCTCTAGATGTTTTGGATATCTTTTGGGTATTATCTAGGCATCTATAGAAGTCAAACATAAACTTTTGTAAAACTAATCCAGAAAATTAGCTATTTTACGTTAACTTTGTAATCTACACATTTATTAAAATAAAAATATAAAAAGTACATCTATATAAGCCTTATACATTTATTCAAAATTCTTAATGACGACCATTTTTCTCAAAAACTTTTAATTGTTAAAAAGCAACACGTTTTTCCTGGAACAAATTTGTGAAATCTTCGAGTAATATGTAATTACCGAGTACCAACAGAGTTTTCAGGTGTTCTCCTCTTCTTTTGCGTTGCCTTTTCATCAAAAATGAGAAAAAAAAAAATACCCGACTTGGTTAAGTCGGTTATTTTTTTTTTTGTTTTATAAAGTCAAAAGAAATCTAAAACGTTCAAAATAACTTTAATTTCGCAAGTCGGAATGTTTGGTATTGTTTTTTGTTATTTAACACCGATTCGTTCATTCCGATCGTCACAACTGGATTTTGAAAAAAAAAATAGACCAAACTGGAAAACTGGAAATAGGGGAAGAAGCAAAAATTACGAATCAGTCCAAAAACGACGGAGTTCTTGTTACCTAAGAACTCCGTCGAAACATAAAAAGATGATAAAAAAAATACAACGGAAGTGAGACCCTCCTCCTTTATTTTTGTTCCAGTAATGTTGAAGTAGCTTTCCAACAATCGCGATCGGTTGGCCACCCCTGCTCTACGCAGTGACCGTCTTTGAAATGGTAAACTAATGGCACAACAACCGCCACCTTGCAGACGTGCCGAGAATCGGTGTCGTTACCCTAATGTCAGGTAAACGCTCAGATCTGTCCAACACAGGTGCTTAGAGTAAATATCTTTGATCTCGAAGACATTCACGGATGAATGGACAAACGATCCCATATTTTGCTTACAGTATTTATATCTACCCGACAATACCAGAAATTTATGTTCTTTGAGTATGTATTGACGGGCCCTGGAGCTTAAAAGTCTGGTAGCATTTTAAATTGAGAGCTGTCGTTAGATTCGTTTTATACCTTGACCACACGTACCGACTAAACTAGCGAAACAGTTGCCTCAGCCGAATACTCGGTACGTGTAAACAAACAGCCGAGTGCTCGGCCGAGCGACTACTCGCTTACATCTCGGCCGAGCAAAATTTTACTCGGTACATGTGATCAAGGGTACATATCCAGTACAGTCATGTAGGATATAAAAATAAAGAACTCGAGGCAAAAGATTGAAAAAATAACTAACAGAATATTCAGGCATTAATTTTCTTTTTCGCGTTGGCCCTTCATCAAACATTACATTGGATTGCGTTAGATGAAGCAACAAACTTTTAAATCATGCTCGACATTAACTATAGGCGAGTAGAGAAGGGTCCTCTTAAGGACTAAATGTGACTACAAAATGATAACATCGTACAAACACGGTTCAGTTGTCTGTTGGCTGTCGAGTAACGATCATATCTGGATTTGACGAGTTATTCAAATTGCTCCAGCGTTGATCCACCGGATTGAGACCGACTTCGGAGACTAACGCAATTGTTTCCAATTTGATTTCATGTGTGGATGCATTTCATATGCAAGGTTAGGTACAGATGACCAATCAGCAACAGATTGCGGGGGTTATTGAACTGGTCTATATCATCTCACAGCTGGGCACAAATGCCCCTTAATTGCTCAAGAACATAAATTCAGGGTTAGACCTGGATTGATTGGCTCAGCAGGATCTAAGCCTACTGGGGCCATGGGTGATGCGAAAGAGACCCCCAGGGCCGCGGAACAATGGCAAAGAAGGAACAGGAGTGGGTTTTTAGACAGTAAAAGTCTGACACGCCCTCGCGCTCCGTTCAAGGGCGGGGCATTTAGATGACTTTCTCAACTAAAAAAAGACCTGGATTGATATTTTTGAGCAAAAATGGATTTTGTTCTGATTTGCACTAATGTAAACCCGAAAAAAACCTTACTAATATTCTAAATGTGAAAGTTTGTATGTATGAATGTTCATTACTCTTTCACGCAAAAACCACTGAATGGATTTCGATGAAACTTGGTACACGTGTAGAACATGTTCTGGAATATCACATGTATTACTTTTTATCCCGGTAGTATGTTCCCTTGGGGTAATTTTACAATATCACGTGGGTGAATTTACTCGCAGCAACTAGTTGGTTATCCTAACTAATATTATAAATGTGAAATTTTGGATGTTTGGATGTTTGTTACTTAATCACGCAAAAACGGCTGAACGGATTTGGATGAAATTTGGCATGCATATAGCCTTTGACATGGAAAATAACATAGGCTTAAGTACCTAATGCCACGCGGGTGAAGCCACGGGCAAAAGCTAGTAAAAAATAATTAAAACCAATCCACTCAACCTAGCCCATACCATTCGCGTTTCTGTAATTAGACTTTTAAAAACTGCAGCTTGGTCCATTACTGTAGCTCCTAAACATCTTTATCATGAACTTAGAATTAATAATATTTATTTGTTAAATAGTATGCATCAGTGCAAGAAAGATCAGAGTTATTTTGCCACGGCATTTTTATTTTTTAATTTTTTTCAATTAAATGAATTTATGAAGAACTTGTATGTGCAATATTTTGAAGGCATGCGGTACAGACTGCAAAGTACAGCAAACCTCCGTAAAAAAGGGAGAATCCTCCAACCTGACAAGAGAAGTTCTTATTTATTTATCTAATTCTATATGCGCATAAAAATACAGAGGCGGACCTAGTGCCTCAATGCATTTTCTGCTATTCCACCTTTCGGTAATGCAGAGACAAATTATTTTTATTTTGTTTTTGTTCTTTCATAAAAAATAGAATTGAGGTAGCCAGTATTTGATAGATAACGCAATTATGTTTCCTAGTTCATGTTACGTGCGAAAAATTAGCACTAATCCGACTAGACACCCTTTTCCGGTGTTAAAAACAAAATTAAATTTGCTCTGCATCGCGACAATCAAGGCCTATTCATGTTTTGGCCTATTGTTATACAAAACAATAGCGGACAGGTTTTCCCAGTCAATTTGTTTGTTCCTGTGGCCCCACAAACATCATTACAGAGACAGTTTATTATACTTTTTGTTTTAGTGAAAATAAATTTGAAAATTTCCCAGTGACAGTCGAAGTTTGTAGAGCTTATGAGTTGGCTGGCGTTGTTCGGTGGTTGGTTTTTCATGCTTTGAGTTCTGTGCCTATTTTGGTAGATACCTATTGTTAAAGAGCTCTCGTTATTGGTGGCAGCGAAGGTTTGGGTTAATCTAAAATATACATTTTCAGAAAATTTTTGCCCAATGTGCTCATTTAAGGTCGGACGTGAGACTAACTCTTGTCTATAATTGTTTTTCTTTTTAACCAATAGTGCAAAAAAGAATGTTTATGTTTTTCTGTATTAATGTATAAATTAAGGCGTCTCAAAAACGAAATTGAACTAAAATAAGTTTCACAACCTGCATCAGACTGCTTAAAGTGACTTGTATCAAACTTTTCCTTGTTTTTTGTGGTTAAGTTTTTTGACACTGGCAATGCTCTACTATTTTCTACTTTTTTTTTAGATATAAGCTGTAAGTTCTCTGTCTACACTAATTTCTAAAAAAAGAAGTAAAGTTTGTTTTTTTGTTTGTAGGAGGTAATCTCTGAAAGTACTAGTCAATAACGTGACACACGTCACTCTAAACCACTAGCACCATCTCTGATATATTTTAAAAACTAATTTAAATACAAAAGCGGCGTTATAATTATTTAAAAGGCAAACATCCAACAAAAACAAACCATCTGGGGATATCTGTCGATCCAATTATGTCTCTCATCAAACTCAATGAACAACGCCAACCCCAGTAAAACCACAAGTGGGTTCCCCAATTCCCTTTGCTAACATCCTTAGCAGCTATTTACTGCAAGAGGAAAAGGTCACGATACGTTGCACCACATTCAGCACTCAGTGTTGCGTCTGAGTGGCGTGGCCAATCACGTGACACACGCCACTCTAAACTACTAGGGCCGCTCTAAACCACTAGCACCGTCCTAAACAACTAGCGCCATCTCTGACATATTTTGAAAACTAATTTAATTACAAAAACGCCGTTATTTTAAAAATCAAACGCCTAACAAAAAAACAAACTAACCATCTGGGGGTATCTTTTTTTTTTATGTTGGGAAAAAATCATGCATTGACATCCCCCGCTCTTGGGCGGAGCGGGATATAGTGTCAGACTCTTACTGACTAAAAGACCCACCCCGTTCCTTCTAGCCTTCATACCGGGGCTTGAGCGCCCTTTCGGATAACCCTGGTCCCAGTAGGCTTCGACCCGGCTGGGTCCCTGCTGTTGCTGACAACTCCTTGAGGCGCGCGGGAACAGTGCGCGCCGTCGACGACTTGAGCTTGGTCCGGAAAGTTACCGGACGGCCGGAATCTGGGGGTATCTGTCGATCCAATTATGTCTCGCATAAAACTCAGTGAATAACGT
This sequence comes from Mythimna albipuncta, assembly GCA_929112965.1. Lineage (NCBI taxonomy): Eukaryota > Metazoa > Arthropoda > Insecta > Lepidoptera > Noctuidae > Mythimna > Mythimna albipuncta. The sequence continues at coordinate 21,497,689 of OV815969.1, forward strand.
CAATCCCAGTAAAACCCCAAGTGGGTTCCCCTAGTCTCCTCGCTAACATCCTTAGCAGCTATTTACTGCAAGAGGAAAAGGTCAGGATACATTGCCCCACATTCAGATATCAAGCACTCAGTGCTGCGACAGAGTGTCGTGGCCAATCACGTGACACACGTCACTATATACTACTAGCGCCGCTCTAAACCACTAGCACCATCTCTGACATATTTTGAAAACTATTTTAACTACAAAAGCGCCGTTATATTTAAAAATCAAACGCCTAACAAAAAACCAAACTAACCATCTGGGGTATCTGTCGATCAAATTATGTCTCGCTTAAAACTTAACGAACAACGCCAACCCCCGTAAAACCCCAAGTGGGTTCCCCTCGTCCCCTCGCTAATATCCTTACCAGCTATTTACTGCAAGAGGAAAAGGTCACGATACATTGCACCACATACAGCACTCAGTGTTGCGTCAGAGTGTCGTGGCCAATCACGTGACACACGCCGCTCTAAACCACTAGCACCGTTCTAAACAACTAGCGCCATCTCTGACATATTTTGAAAACTATTTTAACTACAAAAGCGCCGTTATATTTAAAAAATCAAACGCCTAACAAAAAACCAAATTAACCATCTGGGGGTATCTGTCAATCCAATTATGTCTCGCATAAAACTCAATGAACAACGCTAACCCCCGTAAAACCCCAAGTGGGTTCCCCTAGTCCCCTCGCTAACATCCTTAGCATCTATTTACTGCAAGAGGAAAAGGTCACGATACATTGCACCACATTTAGATGTCAAGCAGCTACATCTCAGTTTTGATCAGGGCTTCGGTACCGTTTTCTAAAATAAATAGAGGTGTTACTTGGACAAATGTACGACGATTTAACTCCGGTGCATCGTTGGCACACAATTTATACGTGCAAGTGCTAGGCTATAGCGGATTGTGTATGAATTGTTGGAGAATAAAATAAAAGTGGTAAAAGACTGCTAACAAATGCTTATGAGAAGTGGTAATAGAAAATGGTTTTTAAAATGTTCCAAATGGAGCTAATAACAGAAAACAGTCGTAGAGCTTGCATAGGAGAATACAGAATTCTCTTATACAAGCTCTGTGTCAGGATACCGGTTCTTTTCCATCAATCTACCCAGTTTTATGTCTTCTCTCGTTCATCCAAATGTCTCGGTCATCCAAATGTCTTCTCTCGTTTTATGATGGAGCAAAAAAGCGTGTTAGACTGTAATGTTACTGACCTGTTTCCTTTAGTGGCTCTTTCATTTTAGGACTACGGTTTCCCTTTTGGAATTTTGGCCGTGGCTCCGAAGGACATCGGCTGTGCTGAGCACTAGTGGTTTTGCTGACATCTCTTCGAGGCACGCATTTTGAGAAACTTCTTTCTGTTCTTTATGTATATCATAAAAATGTTCTCTTTGCATACCGAGTCAGAGTTGGGTCGATGGGTGAGTTAGGACTTGACTTTATTATTTTATTTATTTATACAGATAATAATACCGTAGTAACAAGAACTAGTATGCAGAAACAACAGTATTCAAGATATACGGCACGAACGAATATTCTGAAATGGTTCCTGTAAATAGATTTTTTTACTTTATGACTTTACTTCCTAATAGCTACAACCTAAGAGTCTTTAAGTTAAGAATGAATTGATTACTTCATGATAACCGCTCTCCATCATCGACAACATCCACCGTACACGCTTGCGGACAGTGAGTAATGGGGCGTCAGGCGTTCTCTCTGTAGCTCGCTGTCCGGCCGTCCGGTAACTGTCCGGACCAAGCCCAAGTCGTCGACGGCGCGCACTGTTCCCGCGCGCCTCAAGAAGTTGTCAGCAACAGCAGGTACCCAGCCGAATCGAAGCCTACGGGGGCCAAGGTTATCCGAAAGGGCGCTCGAGCCCCGGCATGAAGGCTAGAAGGAACGGGGTAGATCTTTTAGTCAGTAAGAGTCTGACACTATCCCACTCCGCCCAAGAACGATGTCATTGCATGATTTTTTCCCACCATAAAAAAAAAACATCGATAACATCATCACTTACAATTAAGTGGTCACGTACGAAACTATCAATGATAAAAAGAAACCTAAACTAGTTTTTGTAGGAACGAGCCAAATCTTCTAAGACCTCACACCATTTTACTTATAAAAAGAACCAGTGTATACGATTTTGCTTGTCATGTTTTGTCAATATTACCCAAAAGAAGTAGGTGCTTAGTGGCAAAGACTGGCGCCTAAATACCGACTTACGTTTGAAGAGAAGCCATAATAGCTACCAATAGCTGAGTAAGACACTTTATGTCACATAAGCGGCTTATGGTTTGCATACGGAGATGTTCTCTTTAGCTCCTAAATTGGCAATTGGCATGGTAATGTGGTGTCATTTGAATTTATATACCACAGATCTAATGTTGCTATGAATTTATGCCGATTTCGTATGTTTTTGCTAGACTAGACGGAGATATGAATCTGACAGGCTACATTTGTGTTTTCTACAAGCTTTTATTTAACTTGCAATGTATGTAAATGTATGTAAGTATATTTGTTCACGTACACAATTTTAAGACTAAATGTGTATACAGTTAAATCAGTTGAAGGTATCTTTCAACTGATTGAGCTGAATACACATTTAGTTTTGATAACAATGCATGGTTAGCTACGTGACGTCATTTTAAATGTACGACGGACTAGTTATTTTTAGTGCACTCCTACAATAATTCATATAGTGCATTTAGTTGAAAAGTGTTTTTTATTTTTATTTTTTTTTTATTTCATTATAAAGTTTCAGCTTTTGACCACGTGAAAGAAGAACAAAAATCATAACCCGAGATAAAAAATGATATTCTATGTTATATTCCTGAATATGCTATAGTATATTATAGCCGGTCTTATAATGGTCCCCACTATTGGGATTCAGGCCTCTTCTCTAGGAAAGGGATTGGGCGGTAATCCACCACGCGGGCCCAGTGCGGGATATGCTGTACCTATGTACCAAATATCATCCTAATCCATTATAAGAAACCACCATTTGAAATGAAAGGGATTTACAAACGTAAAAGTTTTAATTTTATTGAATGTGTGAGGTAATTACGAATAAACGTTTTTTCTATCTTGTATTATTTTGATATTCATTTCTTAAATTACATTGAATTCCTTGAATTTTTTATATTCAAGGCATGCATATCAAAATGGATCGTATTTAAACTATCTATAAATTTTGCTTCAATGTACAAAAAGGCGTCGTCACAGCTAAATTCAAAATGGCGGACATTAAATGTCATCATAATAATGTCATCCGCTAGTCTGTTCGTCCGCCATTTTGAATTTTACGTGACCTTTTTTAGTCTGGTTTTGTATATTATTTTAAAATAGCTTCTGCCAGCGATTTCACCCATGTAAAAAAACAAAAATATGCCCATGTCAGTCATTGATAATAATTTAGCATAGAGTTTATTTATTCCAAACAAAGAATTCTTTCCTTTTTAAGGTTCTCGACCTAAATGGTAAAATGGGACCCTGTTACTAAGATTCCGCTGTCCGTCCGTCTGTCTGTCTATCTGTCTGTATGTCTGTCTGTCTGTCCGTCTATCTATCTGTACGTCTGTCCGTCTGTCAGTTGAAATTTTCTCAGATAATGTATTTCTGCTGCCGCTATAACAAGAAATACTAAAAAACTCAATAAAATAAATATTTAAGGATCCCATATAATAAGCGCGTTTTTTTTTTCTTTTTTTACTTTGGATGCTAAGGAACAAGAAACACTTCGTGCGCAAGTCCGACTCGCCTTTGGCCGACTATTTATAATATTAGTATAGAAGTATAAATACAGATTACTAAATATTAAAAAAAACTAATAACTACTAGTCTCCTATAACTTGTAAGCTCACAACAGCAACGTATTCGCAACTAGCAATGCTCGAGCGGTATAGATTGGCTCTCTGAGTACGATTGAGGACATCAGTCCGGATGACTAGCGAACTGATACACACTCGTCTTTGATTCGACACATACCTCACTCGCCGGTATTTGATGGTCGTACCTGCGTAGAAGAAAAGACATGTGTTTGGGATATGGGGGAAGCTGCGCGGTATCTTCTCGTCCAATACACCACAGTGTCTCAAGACGAAAGTCATTGACCGGAGCGTGTTGCCAGTGATGACATAATTATGGTGCCGAAACGTGGTCGCTCACAATGGGCCTCATCAGAAGGCTTAAATTCACCTAAAGACCAATTGAAAGGACAGTCTATCTATGCTCAGAGTTTCCTTGCGTGATCGAATCAGAAATGAAGATATCCGCAGGAGAACCAGGGTTGCCGACATAGCACGAAGAATCGCCAAGGGCAGGGCACATTGCTCGCTGAACGGATGACCGTTGGGGCCGAAAGGTTCTGGGGTGGCGACCGAGTACTGGAAGACGCAGAGTCGCAAGGCCTCCTACAAGGTGGACCGATGACCTGGTGAAGCTTCTGGGAATCTGATGAATGCAAGATGCACAGGATCGTGCATTGTGGCGACACTTGGGGGAGGCCTATGTCTATCAGCTGAAATGGATATGTTTAGTAATTCTTAAGGTATGACCACATCGTTCTACTGACAAATGCATGCACTGACTGGAAGGGTCCACTCAAATCTGTATGGTTCGTTCCTCAAAAGACCATCTTAGACGCTAGTCTGTATGGTTCTCATGTGATTTGACCATTATATAAGTGCTGCATGGAAGAGACTTTTATCCCTGACTTTGTTTCGGTGTTTCTTCTAAAAGTAGTCAGCTAGGCAACACTGACTTCAAGTAGTTTAAATTGAGAAACAAAAATTGGCATGTAAAAGTGTTTCAAAAAACCTATTTGCAAAATAAATATCATTTATCACTACGCACATGTGTGAATTGAAAATCGCGTTGTCGTTAAGCGTTTGGTTCTTAATATTCACGATGTTTATATCTACTGTTTTTTATAGAAAATGTAATGAAACACACTGCGCAAAGGAAAATATCTGTCTATGGGTTCGAATCCACAAAACAAAGAGTCATATAAATATGCTTTTTAATCACTGAAACATCATTGCTCATAAAATATATTACATGCTGCATCAATCTCTTGTTCTACACATTAAGGATACCATTTTACCGTGCGATGCTTGTTTTTTAATCAGGATTGATAGAATACCGACTTAAGACTATTGAAATTATGTTCGCAAGATTTTTCGCAAATCTGTCGATTGTAATGCCTACTAATTGTACTGCCCGATCGATCGATTGTTCATTGTGCCTATGTCCAACAGTGGATAAAAATTACAGTAATAACTTTGACTTAAGACTAGTGAAATTATGTTCGCAAGATTTTTTGCAAATCTGTCGATTGTAACGCCTACTAATTGTATTGCCCGATCGATCGATTGTTCATTGTACCTATGTCCAACAGTGGATAAAAATTACAGTAATAACTTCGACCTAAGACTAGTGAAATTATGTTCGCAAGATTTTTCGCAAATCGATCGATTGTTCATTGTGCTTATGTCCAACAGTGGACGTATATCGGCTCAGAAAAAAAGCAACTTTATATCGGTAAAAAAAATTTCAATCTGACCAGTACTTCTAGAGATTACCTCATAAAAACAAAAAAAAAACAAATAAAACTAACTTCTACAGCACCCGTAGCAATGTGCTACATTTTGCTCACACACATTGCCCTTACATACGCGGAGCCATGCCCTTGTAATAATTCTAATCATTATTGCAAACAACCCTACCTCAATTCCGAGGCATCACCTGCTCAATAAACACAGAATCTCTTCTTATACGCTATGGTATACCGCGAGAATGAATCGCACCATATGCCGTAACACGGCGTCCCAAATTGTTTTACTTTCGACTTCCCCCTTTTCGTCTTGTATGATACACATAGGTACATGTAATATAACTTACCTAAGCTATATTTAGAATGATATGTAACGTTGGCAAGTAATCGCTTCAAACCGGTTTCTATTGTTTTATGTTTTTTTTTTTGTACACTGAACACATATTTACACTTATTTGCTCTTTTATCACATATTATGTTTTATTTCCACACTAATGTAATGTAGTGTTTACTTATTGTAAATTTCTTTTTATCCGTTCACTCCAAATAAGGTTCAGTTGAAAACCAGCGTCAAACAACTACCTAGTAGTAGCCTGGCATTTCGCTGAACTGGACCTTTTTTGGCGCAAACGTGTAACAGACAATGTTACTTTTTATTTTTTGTTTTGTGTTTGATTTTTCTTAAGTTTTTGTTGTCTACAATGTTTTTTGCGCCAAAATAAATACTTTTCTTTCTTTCTTTCTTTCAAGTATGCTGGTATGCAGGTGTTTATAATTTTTTTTTCGCTAAACTATACTCTGTTTTCAAAATAACATTATATATTTTTAAAAGCCTTTTATTACTGTCCGTTCAACCGATTTTGACTTTTATTATGTTGGTGGCATGATAAATGGTGGTTGCAGTAAATAGTTGGTATTGTAACTACTTTTTTGCTTTTAATGCTATCCTTGTGCCTACAAAATAGAAGTTAACATCAGTTGAACAGACAGTAAAAAGGTTTCTTAAAGTGTCTAATCTTAACTCGAATGGGGTATCGTACCATTTACCCTTTCTTACACCTCTGGAGAATACTGTGTAACATATATTTTTTTCAAAACATACGTTTTAGCCGTTTAGACGTGTTGTTGGATTTAAAGTCATCGAAATTCATTTGTCTCTCTCTAAGAGAACCATACCGTGTTGTGAGTGAATGTTCTTAATATAAATATCAAATTTTTTAGCAAATTTTTACAGCAATAGTGACTATTGACGCGTAAAATAATATATTTACAAGAAGCAGCTTCATAGACATCATTATAATTGATAGGTTGCCGCTCCATTGGCTCTCGCCCACTCCCACCCTGTAATACGGTTTCCCTAAGTCGACTTTTACAACTCTCAACTCCCGATAAATAAGCTTATTTAGAACTTTTGTTTTTCTTTTTATTATTGTGTATTGAACCGTACGTAGGTACAGTGACATTTAAGGAGACCGTATTAGAAATATACCATGTTACCATGCAAACAGGGGCCCAAGTCTGCTACTTTTATAAATTCGTCATTCCAACACAATCTCATTGTCATTTTGCTAAAAGTTTGTAATCTGCTAATTCGTAATGATCGATCATTGATCGGTCAATGGTTTTGTAATAGAATTGTGGTAGATTGACAAAACCGAGCTTATTAAAAGCATTAGCTGCGCCATGACGTCGTGACGGACACTGACAAGGACATGGACAAGCTTGAGGAGGAGATGGCCCAAGCAGCCATGGCTGACGCCGATGCCGACAAGGCACCTGCATCCCCTGGATGGACGGCGCAGCTATTGGCGTCCTCACCCACCGATGACTGGCGCGGAGCGGAGGAGGCAGAAACCATTTCAGATGGCTCCATCTCCTCCTAACTTCGTTCCGACGCCAACGTCGACAACACCTATCCAGATCATCCAGACCAACCTCCAGCACAGTCAAACTGCCTCAGCTACCTTACGCAGGGTGCTGGAGACCAACCCCCGAACCATAGCATTGATTCAAGAGCCGTGGGTCAGAAATGACAAGATTTGCGGCCTTGGAAGCATTGGAGGTAAACTGATATCTAACAAATACAATATAGATAAACCCCGAACTTGCATTTACATACCCCAAGACATACCGATCATACCACTAACCCAATTCTGTTCCAGAGACCTGACAGCGATCAGGCTCCAGATTGGAAATGATGCCCAGAATCTAGTACTAGCCTCGTCGTACATGCCAGGTAACGACGACAGCTGCCCACCGAAGGAACTGACTGATCTTGTTCAACACTGCGAAAACGCCAACCTGGACCTGATCATCTGCACCGATTCAAACGCGCATCACCCACTGTGGGGTAGTGAAGTATCAAACAGCAGGGGTGAGTCACTATCCACATACTTATTCTCCACTAATCTTAACATCGTGAACCGAGGCACAGAACCCACTTGGGTCACAGTCCGCGGACAAACGATCATCGACCTGACTTTAGCTACAGAAAACGCGACAAAATTAATCTCCAACTGGCACGTATCAAATGAACTCTCTTGCTCTGACCACAGAAGAATACGTTTTTCTCTGGCAGCCATAACAAAAAACCCAGAACTAAGGCGCAATCCGCGCCGTACAAACATACCCGAATACAAACACCACTTAACTTCCCTACTAGCCAGGGAACAAAGACCCGTTACCCAAATAACTGACCCCATAGCACTAAATAACGCCGTGACAAAGCTCACGGACAACATAATCAAAGCATACCATACTAACTGCCAACTAAGTCCCTCATACACTAAGGGTAAGAGAAACCCTTGGTGGAATGCAGAGCTTGGCAAACTCAGAAATACATTACGTAAACAATTCAACAGAGCCAAAAACTCAAGACTCCCAGAGGACTGGGAGCAATACAAAGAAACCCAATACAGATATAAGAAAGCAGTCAGGACCGCCAGGAACTCCGCCTGGCGCAATTTCTGTGATAGCATTGAATCAAATACCGAAGCAGCACGGGTCAGGAAAATTCTGTCAATTGACCAGGAACGTACCCTTGGTGCGCTGAAAAAACAGCTACACACAAACAGACCATGAGACCGGTAGGGTCCTTCTGGAAACGCACTTCCCAGACTGCAACCTACTTGAGGACAGGACGTGGTCGGGCGTACAGGAACAAACCCCAACTGATCTCGACTGGTCCAGAGCACATAATATAGTGACAGAAGACCGAATTAAATGGGCTATTAGGACTTTCCAACCGTACAAGTCACCAGGACTAGACGGTGTCCTTCCGGCGCTACTGCAGTGGGGAGAATACTCCCTGGTGCCGTGGCTGCTGGTGATATACCGAGCCTGTATAGCACACAAATATATACCACACACATGGCGTGAGGTGAAAGTCATTTTCATCCCGAAACCCGGAAAAACTGACTATACGCAACCCAAGGCTTACAGACCCATAAGCCTGACATCTTTCCTACTGAAAACCCTGGAGAGGCTGTGCGATAGATACATCCGGGACGGACCCCTCCCTCTTGGTAAGACCGCTCCATAAGCAGCAACATGCCTACTCCACGGGTAAATCAACAGAATCTGCACTACATAGCGTAATCTCAAAAATCTAATGCGCAATAAATCACAAAGGCTCTTCGCTAGCAGTCTTCATAGACATCGAAGGAGCCTTCGATAAGACTATGTTCCGAAGTATTAGCACAGCACTCGAAAGTCATGGTGTTGACCCGACCCTGAGTGGCTGGATCACAAATATGCTCAGATTTAGAGCAGTACAAGTAAATATAAATAGCACCACAAGGGCCATAGTGGCGAAGGGTTGCCCCCAGGGGGGAGTCCTTTCGCCTTTACTGTGGAACTTAGTTGCAGATGACCTAGTTAAAAGACTCAACACAAAAGGTTATTTCGCCGTAGGTTACGCTGACGATATAACCATTATAATAAATGGCACCCACGAAAATACACTATGTAACCTTATGCGACAGGCCTTGAAAATAGTAGAGGACTGGTGTAAGGAACACCAACTGACAGTAAACCCCACCAAGACTGAATTGGTTCTCTTCACCAAAAAAAGGAAACTGGCAGCACTACAACTGCCACTTTTCTTTGGAACTACCCTTAGCCTATCAACTGAAGTCAAGTACCTGGGCGTTTACCTGGACAAACAGCTGAACTGGGCAAAACACACTGAGTACATCACTAAAAAAGCCAGTATATCCATGTGGCAATGTAAACGCATGCTAGGCCGCAGCTGGGGCATAGCCCCAAAGGTGACCCACTGGCTATATACAACTGTTATCAGACCAATAATCACATATGGCTCACTAGTTTGGTGGCCCAGGACTGAACTGAGCACAGCCCAAAAAGACCTTGAAAAACTGCAACGACTCGCCTGCGTAGCGATCACAAGCAGTATGAGAACCACGCCCACGGCTGCCCTGCAGGCGATGCTGGGACTGCCACCACAGCATCTAATAGTACAAGAGGAGGCAGCCTCAGCGGCCTTCAGGCTCAGCGTTTCGGGCATCCTGAGTAAAGACTCCAGAATTAAACACATACGAATAATGGAAAACGCTATTAAAAGACAGCCTATGATGGCAGCACCTAGTGACAGAGCTCCAAAGGCGTATCATTTCCAAAAGCGTTTCAATATTCAATTAACAGAGGAAGCACACGACTACTCAGGCCCAGCAGAACTGAGAGTCTACACAGACGGATCAAAGACAGACACAGGCACGGGCGTTGGAGTTTTCTCCAATGACCTCAATATCAGAATATCCAGAACGCTGGGAAAATTCAACACCGTCTATCAGGCGGAATGTGTTGGCATAATCCTAGCGGCCCACGCCATAGAAACTAGAGATGTAAAGGACACACACATTCGGATACTCTCCGATAGTGTCTCAGTCCTACAATCCCTAGACAAAGATTTTTCCACCTCGAGAATTATACAAGAATGCCACTCTGCACTGGAAAGAGTCACGGTGCCAAAGCGGAACACGGTGACACTACAGTGGATTAAGGGACATAGCGGTTCGCTGGGCAACGACGCGGCGGACGAACTAGCCAGGAGGGGATCTGGAGCGGTGGTCTTCGGGCCCGAACCAATTGTGCCGGTCCCCTTTGGTCAGCTGCGTGGTTGGCTACGGGAACACACACAGATACAAGCGGAACGCTGGTGGTCCTCGACATCGGGATGCAGGCAGGCTAAGGAGTACCACACCTAAATAAAGTCCTCACCAAAAAACTTTTAAGTTTGAACAGAGGCGGCCTGCGCCTGGTGACGGGGACCATCACCGGGCACTGCACACTGAATAAACACCTCCACACAATAGGCATCACAGACAGTCCCCTGTGCAGAGCATGCTTGGAGGGGGAGGAGACAGTTGCACATGTGCTCCTAGACTGCACAGGGATCACTGAAATACGCACACGAACCATAGGATCCCCGAATTCCCTTATAGATGTCCTGAAAAACCTGAGAGGCCTAATCTGCTTTTGGAGAAAGGTGGGCTGGTTGGAATAAGCCCACCCAAGGTTATGGCTGCTATGGCCCACGTACAATGGTCCGCATAGGACTAAGTGCGGAAACCATTCTCAGACATCAGACGTCGTGACGTCACATATTCATTTGTCATTATGGACGAGATTAACATTATGCCATTTCTTTTCATGGAGTGTCAGTGGTTGATCATCGGAAAGTCATAATGACGCCATTATATTAGTAGATTACCAAAATTTATCAAAATCAACAATTATAAAATCAATGATAGACCATTCTAACACTATTGTAATAACAGACTTAGGCCTTGGTCGGCTGAATTTACTTTCAAAGAGGTATACAGCTGAACATATATGAGAACGCTGTAATCATGGCGGTAAGTCCCTTCCTTAAAGTTGTCTGGTAGGTTTGTGGCTGTCAGCGATAAAACCACCATTGTGCCCATAGATTTAAGTTTGAACCAGCGACCTACCAACTTGTAAGTCAGGGCCGCTACCACTCGGGCCACCTCTGCTACTTAGGCCCCGCTAGCCTTTGTTATTTTTTTGTATACGTCATAAAAGGAATGTCTGTGCAAAATTTTAACCCTCAGGCGTTCGGCTAGGTTACAAGCAGGAACTTCAATACCATTAATTATGTTTGTACACCTAGACGTAGAAATACGTCTAATCATTAATTTGTTTTAACAATAGAGCAAACTTAAACAAAAAGACGTCCATACCTTAAAAAGTACTTACGCTTTTGTACTGAAATGCAAATAGTAACAATACTCCAATGCCTCATAAAATTTAATAAAGAAATGTATTGGAAGTCGGAAAGTTTCAGAGTTTTCCAGCAAATGGAGCTTTTAGTAGGGTTAAAGTCATCAAAACTGCAAAGGGTGAAGTGACCGACCAAGTTTTATTGTTACCTGAGTTAGCCATGGACGTATTGCTACCATTATCTGATTGGAGTGAATTTTAAATGTGATTGAGATGTTGGTGTATACCGGGTTGAGTTTATTGGGTTGAATAGCTCATTTTTTAATGGTGGAAGTTAGGGAAACTTTGCGATTGTTGTTCTTTTAGGGTTCTGCAATTCAAAAGGAAAAAAAACGGATCATGTTTTGATCATCTGTTGAGATAGTGTGACGAGAATGGATAAAGTGGGAAATGAGTACATTAGAGGAAGTTTGAAAGTGGCGCCAGTGACTGAAAAGTTGAAAGGTAATCGGTTGTCTTGGTATGGTCATGTGAAGCGGAGGGATGAAGCGCATATTACTAAAAGAGTTCTGAGTATACATGTAGATAGATGGAGAGGGAGAGGAAGGCCGAAAAAAAGATGGATGGATTGTGTGAGAAGTGATATGAAAGAAAAGGGTGATAGTTTGACGGGTGACAGGACAGAATGGAAGAAGAAAACGTGTTGCGCTGACCCCAAGTAATATGGGATAAGGGCAGGAAGAAGAAGAAGATGTTTTGATCATCTGTCTGTCTGTCTGTCTAGACCATACAAACAGACCCCAGATCCTGAAATTTGGCATAAAGCAAGGTCTTATAGCACAGATATAGGAATAAATCTGAAAACAGTAAATTGTTACGTCACAAAAAATATTCTTTGTTTGGGATTCGGAAAAATCGTCGAATTTCCATTCGGGAATTGAACTATTTACATAGGTAAGTTTAAACGGAATCCTCAATGCTCAAGTCTGACTTGCACTTGCCCAGTTTTTTTTTAGCTAGCCTATCTTTATTTTGAGGTGAGAAATTGACAAATGACTTCCCCTACTCTAGGGAGGGCCGAGAAAGCTTGTCAAATATTACTGAATAAAGTTCACTTGTGTCCTTCACTTGCTCGTTATACTTCAGAGCCTCGGTAACTCTTGCTATTCCTTTTATATGAAGAGGAAGAAGGAGAAAATCCCCTAATATCGAGCGGATTACATCACGCATGCGAGACTGTCCCACATACAGAAAATTTCAAAACCCAAAAAAAAAATGGCGTATTCCAGGCATTACTTATTGCAGTGGCAGTATTTATTATACTTGTATGAAATGGACATTTGCGGGGTTACGCATGCCGAGTCATCCGCATGCGTAATCAAAACCGCATGATATTAAAAAACACACCCTAAGAAATTACCCTAGCTGAATGGCAAAAAAATGGCCGAAATCAGTAATTAGCCCACCGATTACGGTCATTATACACACAATTTTACGGACAATTAGAGCCATATTTCACCGGGACACCCTGGTAGCGCCACTGGTTGCGCCACCGTGGTGTCCTAGTGAAATATAGCAAGACACCAAACAAGACACCAAACAGACACCAGAGCAAAGATTTTATGTATCCTATGGATAATTTAGATTGCCTACGCAGCAAACACACTCTATAGTGTTTTTTATTCTCATTGCCATTAAGTTCATATTGACAAGCAAACGGGGAAAAATGTACTGAAAAAGACAACGAGAAAGGGTCGGTATGTCCCTTTCTTACCCCCATTTGAACTAGGGTAACCATGATTTTACTAAATTAATTGTTATTATTTTTGACACTGCAGCATGTGATATTAATTGATGGTGTATTTTTTTATATCGACAGCAAAGTACCAATATCTCCAAACTGTCTGTGAATCCTGAAAACAAAAAAAATCACTTCGAATTTTACTAAGGCGATTATCACATTGCCACGTTCCACGCAGCGTAGCGCGTAAATGCGTGTACCTATTAACATTGCTTGTAAGTATCTCCATTTGTATGGAAAATAAGCACAGTCCAACATAACAAAAAATCATCCACGCGCGTTCATACAGATCACACGCCTACATGAGGAGAAACATGCACACACGCGCGTGGGTGCGGGGCGGCACGTAAGGTATGGCACACTGAGTCTCGTAGTGTCATATGATTTGAATGAAATGAGTCAGAGCCAGCGTCAATTTACAAAATGCTCCTATGCGCGTGAGTACGTAAAAAAACCCGCACGATGATGCAGATCTGCATTTCCGCAAGTACGCGCGTTGGTGCGTTGACACGCAACATGCAGCATAATGCGCGGCAGTGGGATAATCGCCTGAAACACGCGGAAAACCCTTTTTAAATTCATAGTGGTAAATGATGATTTTCTTGAAAAGATATTTTTAGGAGGTATTGGTACTTCACGGTCGACAAATATAATATACTAGCATTTGCTCGCGGCTTCGCCCGCGCACATAAAATATAGCCTATGTCACTTAGGAATAAAGCAGCTTTCTATCGGTGAAAAACTTTTTGCGATCGGACCAGTACTTCTAGAGATTACCTAATATGGCTTGTTCGTCAACTCGCTTAAGCAATTCGCGCGAGTCCGCGCGAGTTGGGACCTTCCGATTTCACCTACTTTTTCTGTCGTCATCTCGCATAAACGTATAAAATACAGTCAAATAATTGTTATTAATTGTAATTGTTATTACTATAAATAACTAGCTATTGCCCGCGGATTTTTTCACGCAGGCCATACTGGTTATCTACTTAGATTTCGGGATATTATGTTAAAGGTGAGGAATGAGTCGAGTAGGATGTGGCCAATGCAAATGGTACACGATACCCAAGTTATTTTAAAAACATTTTACGTTACTTTTGACTTTCTCATATTACCTGCACCTGTATGGTCCTCACCTCACCAAGGCAAGTTCGGTCGGTTCCTGCATCGGATTCAGACGGAAGTAACGCTCGGGTATCACTATTGTGTGGACCACCCGGAGAACACGGTGGAGCACCCGAAGACATGGTAGAGTTGTGCCTCGCTCGGGCAGAGCACCGCTGTTTCCTCGAGGAGGCAATTTTTGGCAACAACCTTTCACGCAGGGCCCTAGTTCAGACTATGGTCCGGAGCGAGGAGGAATGGCAGGTCGCCTCTTTCTGCGAAGCAGTAATGTTAGCGAAGAAGGAGGCCAAAGGACCATCGGCCGCCGAAATTCCGACCCCGAAGACGGACCACGGTAGACGCGGGCTTGCGGACGCCGAGCAATGGGTAGTCCGCTATCCGGCCGTCCGGTAAGTAACCGAACTGAGCTCAGTCGTCAACAGCGCGTGATCGATGTGCTCCTCAAACAGATGACATCAAATCGTAGGAGTCCAGAAGGGCCGATGCCCGCAAGCTAGAACCCCGGCGTATTCCTGAAAAGGAAACCCGTAGTCCTATGCAAAGGGCAGCTGAAGGTCACAGGTTAATCATGAAATGGAACGCATCTTAGAAAGATTTTGTTCATCGTGTGGGCGCTCTTGACTTTTTTGACACATACATGACGTATCGATACTGCATATTCACTCACTTACGTGTATTTCTAAGTCTCATTAACTAATATTTGTACGTCAACTTTGGTTGCTTATTGCTGATAATGTTGTGATTTGTTGGTAATTAATAGGTAAATATGCAATATTATATTATTGTAATGTTGATTAATATCTGTCTCATTACCGATAAGTGTTTTATTTTAAAGTCAAGTCGAACACAATTTCTAATACATTTTTAGTGGGTACCTATGTTATAATTTTTTTTTTTAGTTTACTGTACATAAATACGTCAGATTTTCAAGTCTGAGCGAGTTGACGACAGAAAAAGTAGGTGAAATCGGAAGTTGCCAGCTCGCTTGGACTCGCGCGTATCGTTTAAGGCCCAAGCGCCCGAAAAGTGCCATAAAACAGTGATTTTCTGAAGTCGACTCCTCGCTAACGGCGTTTGAAAAAAGGTTGCTTGTAAAATTAAAAGCAAAAATATTTATACATTTTTGAAAGAAAAAATCTATTTTTTTTTCAATTTGACGTAGTCAATTTGTCGAATATTACCAGAATTTTGTGATAGATTCCATTCATCATGATATGCTCTCTATGCAAATTCTGGCATCCTGTTGCAGTTTTGTGTTGTTGAGAGCTGCAATTTAATCAGCTAGTGTTTATATAACAATAATAATAAATAATTTATTAGTTTGGTGGTGATCACTTGCTAAGCGATCTCCTGCTTGGTGAGCTCCTACATGTTTTCAATAGCGTTCATGTCTGGTGTATTGGTTGACTAGGGTAAAACATTAATGTTTTTTAGCCAAGTATGCAGTGACACCCTTGGTTTTGTATCACAATGCAGATTATGCAGATTCGGGCATAAAAATGGACTCTTCGTCAATAAGGAACCATTCTTCGAGATGCGGCAGCAGTCCAGTTTCTAGTACTCGCTTGTACTGGTCATGCCTCATGGTCCCTTTCACGATATGTAGACCTTGGCTTGAGATTTAAGACCAAATCATAATACTAATTGGGAATTTAGCTGTCTTCTGTTCTCTTAACACCAGTTTTTATTCTCCAGAGCGTCGTCGGAAAGGAGCATTTTTTGAACGGACAAAAGAGCTTTTGTCAACCAAAACCTGAAACGTCGATTCATCGGAGAAACATGTCTGAAAAATTATATTATTTCATCAGATAATGGCAGTAGTTTATTAACAATGTACTGTAGGTACTATTTAAAGTCTTATTTTTAACCGACTTCAGTCGGAAACAGTCATATTTTGATGTTGTTTGGCCCTGTGCAATAGTCTCTTCTTATTGACCTCGGTGAGGCGTGGTTTTTTGGTAGGCCGATGACCTATCAACTTCTCTTTTGCTTACTCTCGAAGAATTGTCTTATTTTAAACTTCTAGGCTCTCGTAGTTTGTAATCGTGGTAAGGTCTTACCTGTCTAATATACATATTAGTTTTTGATTAGTTGTCTAAAATATAATGTATTAATAACATCTTGAACTTCTTTAGAACACAATGGCTCGTAGTACGAACTAATCTATGGACACACTAGTAGAAAGGGATAGAGAGTGTTCTTGAGTCGCCACACCCAAGAATCTTTTATACTATCTGGATTGATTACGTCAACCTCAAAAATGTACTAAAGAGTACGATACAAGAACGCCCTTTTTTAAATTCTTTTTTATTTTGTTTTTTAGACTATTCCATAATGTGGGATGTCGTTAGATAGGTCTTTCAAAAATATTGCGAGTATGTGAAAACTATTTATCAATTTAGGGATCCTATTGTGAATTATAAATATAGTTTTTACCTAATGTTAGTTTTCAATTGAACCTTATTGAGTTAACAGATGAAAACTAGTTTATTTATTTATTTCCACACTGATAAGGTGTAATTTGTTAAGCTTAAAATAAAGAAAAAACAGGTTAAATAAACTAACACATAGGTATTTCACCTAGTATGTTTCAGTACATTTGCTATTACTATTTTTGTCTTGGACGGCTTGATAATCTCACTTTACTCAGATTTCTATAAACACACTTGTTTTTCCAATTTACAATGGACTTGGCAGATTAGTCGAAATCGGCTCGACTTGAATAAAGAACACACAAAAAACACTAAAACGATCAAAATAACTTTAATTTCGGAAGTCGATGTTTCTGGTATATTTTGTTATTTAACTGACTGAACTGACTTCCGAATTTAAAGTTATTTGATCGTTTTACAGTTACTGTAAAACAAACATAAGTAACTAATTGTTGTTATAGATAGTTTTTGTTAAAAAACTAACTGTTAGTTTGGTTTGATTCTACAGTTTTGTACCAACTTTATGGTTATATATTTTTGTTAATTTTTTTGTATATTTAATTGGCTATTAAATTGGGACATATTCCCTATGCTATGGCTATTATATTGGTCTTGTTCATCAGTTCAACTTCATCAAATGATACTTTTTGACTGTAGTAGAATGTAGATGAGTATATTATAGACTATGAATATGAATATAGAGACTTCTTGATAAAAACACCAAAATCCCTATAGATATGCACACATATATAATCAGCCTTTTTAATGTTCCCACTGCTGGAACTCAGGCCTCCTCTCTAGGAGAGGGAAACGAGCGAAACGGCCCGTGCTTCTCAGAACGCAGACGCGTTCAGCGCGGACTGAGGCTTGAAGATTTTTTTAGAGTTGTTTTATTTCGGTCACAAATCATAAAGTTATTTATGTAAGTTCAAAATAATTAGCTATAGGTGTAGAAGACTATATAAGCTGTGGTATTTTATGATTTTTAAGCTAAAAATGTGCACTGGATTTAGCTTACGCGACCTATTCAAACCCTTGTTTTGTAATTTTCTTGATTAGTGCGTCGGTAAAATTGTATTTAACTATATGGAAATTTTATACAAAACCATAATAATTTTTTTATGCCATCCTAGAGATGAATATGTATATTGTCTTTTATTACATGCCGTGTCATCCTCATAGTTATGATTCGTGGTGCATTATAATGGTACCCGAAAAACCGAGATAGTTGTCTAAAAGGGTCAAAACGTCCTTAATAACATCTTGAACTTCTTTAGAACAGAATGTCTCGTAGTACGAACTAGTCTATAACACTAGTAGAAAGGGATAAAGATTCTTGTATGGTACTTCTTTATTACATCTTTGAGGTTGTCGTAATCAATCCAGATTGTATTGTACAAGATTCTTGGTTCACTGTCACTGACGTTTGACAGTTGGTTAATTATGGTTTTCAAAGGTTAGATTTTCATCTTATCACATACTCTTTGGTGGGGGGCGTGACTGGCGGCCGGACTGGTGTCCGCACTGGTTGCGCCACCAAATTGGTTGCGCTACCAGTGGTGTCCCGGTGAGTAACGCTCTATAGAGCTCTATACATTTTGCTGGTGGCGCAACCAGTTGCGCTACCAGTGGTGTCCCGGTGAAATATGGCCCTTATTGTGCTAATCCGAGAGATGAACTCATAAAAAATCCAATAATAATTATATCGATACATTCTCAATTCCCTACGACCCTAATAATTGTAATTAAACAATTACCAGCGACTAACGGCCAGTCAATCTGACCTAATGGTATTAGGAGATTAAGGACAAAGACACCGCGATAACGGGGACATTAGGGGACTCGCTTTTATCCCCGCGATGACAGTATCTTTTACTTCCCTGTTCGATATGAGGGTAAAAAGATAGGATTTTATCTTTTGTTGTTATGGTTAAAAAAATAATCTGAGTTTATAAATTCGTTTGTTCTTTTTGACTTTCCTTTTTTTTTAAATATTGAGATAAAGGAATTACTGAGTTAGGTACTTGTTTCTGAAAACGATGATTGTGAGTTGTGAATAAGAAAATATTACGAGTACATATCACACAAATAATATAAAGGTGAACGTTTGTGAGTCTGGGTGTTTGATGAAACTTGATACAAGGGTAGACTCATCATCATCATTATATCAGCCGTAAGACGTCCACTGTTGGACATAGGTCTCCCCCAAGCGTCGCCACAACGACCGGTCCTGTGAGTCACGTATCTATCGGATTCCCGCGACCCTGACCAGGTCATCAGTCCACCTTATTGGAGGCGTTTCAACGCTGCGTCTTCCGGTAAGTGGTCGTCACTCCAGAACCTTCCAGGGTAGGCTATGTCCTGGTCTCCCAGGACATAGTCTACCCTATAGTCTGCCTCATCTAGTTTACGTGTAAAAGTGTTTTTAAAAACCTATTTGTAAATATTAGACCAGGGTAGATGCCTTCAAAAATAATAAAAAGTGAAAAATAATAATAGTAGGATGAAACCCATCACAAAAGGAGGAGAATATTATAAAAATGAAAGGAAAAATAATTTACGGGCGATCTGAGGTCGGGAAGGGGGTGGGGGTGACTTTTTAAGGGGAAAAAACGGTTTTTCTCGATTTCCGGCAAAACTAAAAGTCCTATGGAAAAAAGTCAAATGGCAAAGTTGTAGGTAATAAAAAGATCTAAAACTTTTGTATTAACACTTTATTCACATAACCTCAAAATTAATGTGAAAAATTCAAAAAACCATGTTTTTGGTTTTTTATTTTTATCTCTTTCAAAAAACAATATTTTATCACGAAATTTGGTGAAAACTTACCTTTTTATGTCCCAAATACGCTGTAATTTATTTGATTAGAAATATTTATTTTTTCACCTTATTTTGAATAAATATCGAAAAATCACCCTAATTTTCAATCGAAAAATCACCCGTCAAAATATCTTTTTTTTTCAAAAAGTTTATATGGTGTCTGTTCGTTGAAATCTCTACTTTCCGATGGTGAAAAAAAATATATATGTTACCATAGTAAATCTTCTCAGCAAATGCAAAAAACCGAAAAAAACTCGAATTCGAAATTTTTTTTCAATTATTATATTGAATGTAGAGCTATTTATTAAAATTTACACTTTAATTACTCGAAAAACGTAAAATTACATGTTACATAGATAACAAAAAAAAATTGCAAATCAAAATATAGTACTATAATTAACAAACAAATAAGTTGATAAAATTAATACTTAATAAGACGTCTACAATATTTGGAGAAAGGAGTCGAATCTTCTTTAAATTATATGCGTAGATGCCTATTTATAACTATTTTTAGATAACTTATATTTATCTGAGTGACCTACGAAAAATTTTAGCCCATCAAAAGGTATTTCATAGAGGAGTGGGGAAGGGGCTAGGCGGGTCCGGGTCTTACTACATACATACCTAATATTTCGTAGCAGCTGTAACAACCGTTAGCCTAGCCAGTATTCGAAATACAGTATAGTATACAACATCGTTTAAAAAAATACACGTGCACGTTGAGTTTCTTGAAGATAATTGTGACAAGTTTACAAAAAAACTAAGAAGATTAAAAAAATAATAATCTCCTTTATTTTGCACAAACAAACTTAGTTACTCCCTTATGATATATAAAATACACATCGTAAATATATTTTTACTAACTAACTTTTGGCCGATTTTCATATATATATTATACATTTCAAATATATTTCAGATATATTCAATTTTTTTATTTTATTTTTAGCTATGTTTTTTATGTCTTTTAGGATATATTTTGAATGTATCTAAAATATATGAAATATATATGAAAATAGGCCATAAGTTAGTTATTAAAAATATATTTACGATATGTATTTTATATATTTATATATTTTATGGGAGTAACTAAGTTTGTTTGTGAAAAATAAAGGAGATTATTATTTTTTTAATCTCCTTAGTTTTTTTGTAAACTTGTCATAATTATCTTCAAGAAACTCAACGTGCACGTGTATTTTTATAAACGATGTTGTATACTATACTGTATTTCGAATACTGGCTAGGCTAACGGTTGTTACAGCTGCTACGAAATATTAGGTATGTATGTAGTAAGACCCGGACCCGCCTAGCCCCTTCCCCACTCCTCTATGAAATACCTTTTGATGGGCTAAAATTTTTCGTAGGTCACTCAGATAAATATAAGTTATCTAAAAATAGTTATAAATAGGCATCTACGCATATAATTTATAGAAGATTCGACTCCTTTCTCCAAATATTGTAGACGTCTTATTAAGTATTAATTTTATCAACTTATTTGTTTGTTAATTATAGTACTATATTTTGATTTGCATTTTTTTTTGTTATCTATGTAACATGTAATTTTACGTTTTTCGAGTAATTAAAGTGTAAATTTTAATAAATAGCTCTACATTCAATATAATAATTGAAAAAAAATTTCGAATTCGAGTTTTTTTCGGTTTTTTGCATTTGCTGAGAAGATTTACTATGGTAACATATATATTTTTTTTCACCATCGGAAAGTAGAGATTTCAACGAACAGACACCATATAAACTTTTTAAAAAAAAAAAGATATTTTGACGGGTGATTTTTCGATTGAAAATTAGGGTGATTTTTCGATATTTATTCAAAATAAGGTGAAAAAATAAATATTTCTAATCAAATAAATTACAGCGTATTTGGGACATAAAAAGGTAAGTTTTCACCAAATTTCGTGATAAAATATTGTTTTTTGAAAGAGATAAAAATAAAAAACCAAAAACATGGTTTTTTGAATTTTTTACATTAATTTTGAGGTTATGTGAAAAAAATGTTAATACAAAAGTTTTAGATCTTTTTATTACCTACAACTTTGCCATTTGACTTTTTTCCATAGGACTTTTAGTTTTGCCGGAAATCGAGAAAAACCGTTTTTTCCCCTTAAAAAGTCACCCCCACCCCCTTCCCGACCTCAGATCGCCCGTAAATTATTTTTCCTTTCATTTTTATAATATTCTCCTCCTTTTGTGATGGGTTTCATACTACTATTCGTTTTTTTTGTTTTAAAAATTATCGACACTGGTCTATATATAGATATCATTCTTTCACATAAGTATGATATTTTTTTATCCCGGAAGTTGTATCCCGGACTTTTTTTATCCCTTGGGACAATTTTCTTCTTTCACACGGGCAAAGCCACTAGCAACAACTAGTAAACATAACTATATTTTCTACACTCACGTAGGAAAAACGATTAAGATAAAAAAAAAATGCAAAAATATTTATTTATATACTGCGTACCGGAAAACGCAGCGTTGGAAGGCCTCTTAAAAGGTAGACCGATGACCTGGTGAAGGTTGCGGGAATCTGATGGGTGCAAGACGTACAGGATCGTTCTTTGTGGCGACACTTGGGGGAGGCCTATGTTTGGACATAGACCTCCCATATAGTGGTACATAAAAGTGGACGTTTATCGGCTGAAATGATGAGGATGATGATGATTTATTTATGTAAACATTTATAAAATTATGAGAATACTACTAAAAGGGGCTGGGCACAGGCCCAGAAAGCTTTACATGTAAAAACACAACAATGCATTCTCTAAAAACACAACAACGGGTGCTGCGCTGTCCGCCCTAAATATTTAGCTGTCAGGCTTAATAATAAAATAGACGAGATACCTGAATACCTACTGTAAGTACCTAGACAAAGTCGCATCGCCGAAAGAATGTCATTTAGTAGGAACCTTTAATATAATCTAAATTTCGAAATAAAAACCCGGGCAAGTACGAGTCGTTCTCGCGCACTGTGGATTCCGTGCAAACTACAATTCCCGAATGGAATATCGATCTCTCTCTCTTTGCCTAGCCTGGTCCCATTTCATTTGGGGTCGGTTCTCCTCTTCTTTTTTCCCCAGACATTTCAGTTCTGGGTCCACGTTTTTTTGGACCAGTGTTCATGTGCACGTGTTTTTCGATCTTCACTTCTCATTACGTGACCATATCATCTGAGTTTCGTCTCACTGAGCTACTTAGTCTCGATGATTTTACACATGTGACATAGGTCGTAACAAATTTACTGTTTTCAGATCTATTCCTATACTTACCTATGAAATAAGACCTTGCTTCTGGGTCAACGCAAAATGCCCTTTGAATTTCAATCTTTGAATGGATAGAAATATACATTTTTTGCGACATAAACAATCGTATCTTTTTTATTCGTTAACGCTGACCTCAGTATATGGTAATAATTTCAACTCGGTATCTTCATGCGTTTCCAAGATAAAGGGCCTTGACAGATAGACAGACGGACGGACGGACAACAAAGTGATCCTATAAGTGTTCCGTATTTTTCCTTTTGAGTTGCGGAACCCTAAAAAACAAATGAACAGTAACAGAAAATGTGTTTGTATATAAAATGCAACTATTTTTACATTCACTTTAAAAGTTACACAACAAAATATCGTTGTACCGTGAAACTTATCGAAGTCAATAAAGCAAATGGAAAATATTAATATCGCGAAAAGGAAAGTTTTGTTTATTTGGTATCCAACAACTTTGTATAGATATGGCTTTGACTGATATCTACATTGTTTTCCTGAAAAGTTTAAGATACTTTACTGTTTATTACAATATAGATAGCTATATTTATACGTGAAATGAAGATATTCACAGGAGAATCAAGGTTACCGACATAGCTTGAAGAATCGCCAAACTTAAGTGACAATGGGCAGGGCACATTGCATGCAGAACAGATGATTCCCCTCATTGAGGAGTGGCTGAAAAGACAACACGGCGTCCTCACCTTCCGCATACGCAGTGTTTGACCGGACATTGTAAGTTCAGAAGGTTCCTGCACTGGATTTATGAAGAAGAAACGCCCAGGTGTAACCATTGTGTAGACCGCCTGGAGAACACGGTGGAGCTTACGATAGAGGTGTGCCCCGCTTGGGCAGAGTACCACCGTGTTCTCGTCAGGGTGATCTATATCTGCGGCAACGACCTCTCGCGCTGTTCCCTGGTACAGGGCATGGTCTGGAGCGAGAAGTAATGGCAGGCGGTGCCTCCTTCTGCGAAGCAGTAAAGCTAGCAAAGGAGGCGGGCGCAGGCGTGAGAGAACGGCCCTCACGCCCCAGCCGTCGGGAGTCTAATCCCAATATCCAGCGTCCGTAGACGTAAGATTGCGGAGGGTGATCAATGGGTAGCTCGCCGTCCGACCGTTCGGCAAGCGTTCGAACAGAGCCCAAGTCATCGACGGCATGGAGTGTTCCACGCGCGCCTCAAGATTTTCCACCTCAAAACCAAAAACACAATGTTAATTTTTTTATAGTTCATTCAAAAACTAAAATTATAAACACTTAAATTAATAATATTAAAATCTTCAACTCTAAAAGATAATAGCTTTTATAAAAATACATAAAAATTTTACTTCAAGAATAAAAATTGCGTTGAAATGCATAGGGCAGTTTCGGGGTAGAGTGGGTCAGGTTGGGGCAGAGTGGGACACATTAGGGGTGTGACACGTCACACGGAAACGAGGGAACTAGTGTCGTCGCCGGAAACGTCCAGTATGAATAACAGGCTCTTTATGTCTTGCTAAAGTATAATTCTAACTGGAAAAGACTTATATGGGGTGCCATTTTTTCGTTGGAGTTTAGTTTCTTAAAATACATTAACAACTAGCTTCTACGAGCGGCTTCACCCCCGTGAAAGTAAAAATTAATTATCCATACCATACTAGGGTTAATAATATTTTGAGAGACCTAATAAACTATTCCAAGACATCATCTACCCGTCATCAAAATTTCCAAATTACACACACATCAAACATGCCTTTATGGTATTTAGTGTGACAGCAAAAAACTAGAAATTACTGAACGAAGCAAAGAAATGTACCCATAAATAGAAAGATGGATAGATAAAAAACTCTAAGTCTTGTTAAGAAGCGTTATATACAGTAACGCTAAAAGAGCCAACCCCAAGTAACATAGGACAAGGGCAGAACGATGATGGTGGAGAAAAATCAGTACTAATTTATGTGTACTTGATGCTGAGTCTGGACTTGTCAAGATGAAAGTCTATGACCAGTGCGTGTTGCCAGTGATGATTATATAGTACTAAAATATGGTCGCTCATCAGAAGGCTTACAGTCACCCAAAGGGCAATGGAAAGGGCTATGCTCGGAGTTGTGTGCAATCCTTCTGTGATTGCATCAGGAATGAAGATATTCGCAGGAAAACCATGTTCGCCGACATAGCACGAAGAATCGCCAAACTAAAGTGGCAGTGGGTTGGGCACATTACTCGTAGAACTGATGGTCTATGAGGCCGAAAGGTTCTAGAGTGGTGATTGCGCACCGGTAAATGCGGCGTTGGAAGGCCTTCCACATGGTGGACCGACGACCTGGTGAGAGTCGGTCGAATGCGATGGATGCGAGACGTACAGGATTGGTCGTTATGGCGATACTTGGGGGAGGCCAATGCCCAATAGAGGACGTCTTTCAGCTGAAATGAATGAATGATGTACCTATTAATAAATACTAGGGAATGCAAACCGGTTAACTCGAAAACCGAAAAACCGGTTTTTCGGCATATTTTTAATGATTAAAAAAACCGGTTTATTATATAGACTTTCAAGTAACCGGTTTTTCGGTTTTTTTTTATTACTTTCAAATGACACTATTTTTTTATTAAATATTGTTTTAAAACTCTGTTAGGGCTTGATATCAATCGTAGGTTTGTTTATATATACGTGCCATAGTGATAGCGAAACCAACTGTACAGTTTTTCTGTTTACGATCATTAAAAATTCAGGCCGGCCACGTGTTGTGAGAACAGGCAATAAAGGGCCAGAATTAAAATCTCGTAAGGACACAGAAATTCTTATGTACAGTTGGAATACCCACCGTTGTTACTCATCATAATATTATCTCCTCAAACAAGTCGCATTTAAAGAAGAGAGAGATAAGACCAATATATTTGTTTGTTCGTAACACTAATGAAAAACTCAGGGATATTCTTTCTTTGGGCGGAGCATCGCCGTGCCCTCGTGGGGGCAATCGGCGGCGGAGACCTCTCGCGCCGGGCCTTGGTTCAGACCATGGTCCGGAGCGAGGATGAGTGGCAGGCGTTCGCCGAATTCTACGAAGCAGTAATGCTCGCAAAAGAGGAGGCTGACCGCATCAAGCAACGGCGCTCTCGCAGCCGCCGCCGGGATTCCAATCCCGATTTTCGGCCACCGTAGGCGCGGGCTTGCAGACAGTGAGCAATGTGTAGTTCGCTGTCCGGCCATCCGGTAAGTCGTCAACGGCGCTCACTGTTCCCGCGCGCCTCAAGGAGTTGTCAGCAACAGCAGGGGCCCTGCCGGGTCGAAGCCTACTGGGGCCAGGGTTATCTGAAAAGGAACTCGAGCCCCGGAATGAAGGCTAGAAGGAACAGGGTGGGCTCTTAGTCAGTAAGAGTCTGACACTGTCTCCTGCTCCGCCCAAGAGCGGGGGTTGTCATTGGATGATTTTTCCCACCATAAAAAAGATATTCATGCTACCGATGAGAAAATTATCACAATCAAGAAAAATTACAACAACCAAAACAATTGGGTGTAAGCTTGTAACTCCAAAGAACACTCTCAACAGTTATCAGAGTCCTGAATGATCATCATGCGGCATCAGTAATGGTTCATTTTCGTGAAAATGGGCTACTCTAACTTCAGCTAAAGAGTATCAAGATACTATCCTAAACGCCATAGCAAAGCCTCTTAAAGCCTCTCTCTTTTTGATTACATACTAGGTTTTTTAAGGATGCTTACAACGAGTGTTTCGGACTTCATTAAGGCTGATGATTGACCTTTGACTAGCCCAGACCTCAACCCCTGAACTACAAATTGAAATCTACTATATTAGAGGGCATGGCCTTCACCTAACAATAATTAAAAATTCTTTACAATCAGCGGTGGACAACTTTCCAATGATCACCGTGCGTAAACCGATGACGCGTGGCCTGAACGCCTAAAAATTTGTCTTAAGGGTAACGGTGGATATTTTGAGTAGGAGTTAAATTAACTTCTGGCTTAGATTCTCTATATATAACATCATTCTGAGACATTCGTTTTTATGAAGATATTTTTTTTTTATCTTTGACAGAATTCATGGCCATATCAAAATAATTATTAATAATAATTATTTAGAATTTCACAAGCAAAAAAAGTTAAATTTTTCACTTAAAAATAAATTTCAAAATTAACTAATTTTAAAACCGGTTACCCGGTTAACCGGTTTTTTTTTAGAAAACCCGAAAAAAAAACCGGTTTGTAATTTTGGCGGTTTTTGCATTCCCTAATAAATACCCAACAGGGTATATTATATTAATAATATTTTTTACATATCATAATCATCCTGTATATATTACGGCCGGACATCACATGCATCTCGACTGCTAGTCGGACACGTTGCTTAACACCAAGTGCCGTTAAACATATGGAAATGTCACCTTTGGAATTATTAACCTCATTCCGGTTGATTATTAAAAGAGTCACGTTTGGATTTTTGCACTGGAGGGTGAGGTTGACTACACATGTCTTTATTATGGCGTCATTATAGCATAGCATACCATGGCCAGTCTTTTTTTAAATGTTCCCACTGCTGGGACTCAGGCCTCCTCTCTCTAGGAGAGGGAATGGGCCGTAATCCACCACGCGGCGTCATTATATTTCAATTTAATTATTTTTAAAGAGTATTCAATCTGTATTTTAATGTACGAAGTAATTTAGCCAGGCGCATTACTTTGTGTAATTTATTTCGTCACCATTACTCGTAAAACGGTGAAGGAAAACATCGTGAGGAAACTAGCATGTCCTAGAACCAAAAATTTGAAGACATGCGACATCCACCAATCCGTATTAGGCCCGCGTGGTGGATAACGGCCCATTTCTTCTCATAAAGAGGAGAGTCCTAACCGTGGAAACATTATAAGGCGAACTATGCTTTGCTAAGTAATTTAAATCGTTTCTTTTACTTATATCTAATAATAAAGTAGGCAATTTGGTATACCAATCTAGTCACTACTCATCAATGCACCTCAGGATATGTTGCATCTGGGGCCAGGGTTATTCGAAAGAGCGCTCGAGCCCCGGTATGAAGGCTAGGAGGAACGGGGTGGGTCTTTTAGTCAGTAAGAGTCTGACACTATCTCCCGCTCCGCCCAAGAGCAGGGGATGTCATTGCATGATTTTTTCCCACCATAAAAAAAAGGATATGTTGCCTCCTTGTCGCTGTATCATTTCGTGCTAGTGACCGATTATGGGGGTTCATTTATTGTGTATCGAAATCGTATTCCTTTATTGATGAATTTTAATGATATTGTTCAGACAGGGACTGTAGTCTTAACATAGTTCTTGATAACAGTCCACTTCAGCTTTCTAAAACCATAGCCTAAAATCTTTATTTTTCGTAGCGTCTAGTAGTTATACCACCGGTCGGGTGTTGTTCTTGGGTGCACTTGTGTAGCGCTTACTGGGATTTATCACTGATTGGTGCTTCATTCCATAGGTTGAGGCTGAAATCCATCGGATTAGGCTTAGTAAGCATTCCAATGTTTCGCAAAATCTCGAAAAATAGGAAAAATAAAAAAGAGGGATGTAGGTAACCTTCAACAACGTGTTTGAGTCCCTTTTGCATTGTGGCAAGTACAATAAAATTTAGAGCCACAATCATCCAATGGTATGTCACTTTCAATTACAAGTTATAGATACTTCCGATCGAAAAGGCTCAGTAGCTATCAGCATTATAGCATCCCGTACATCGGGTCTACGATTGTCTATTAACTGTTCCATTCTCCTTAACCCACCTGCGTCCAGCAAAACAAACCATTCAGCCGTAGAATTGACAAAAAACGCACGAAATATCCTTGTGTACTGGCTGAGAATAAATTCTCTTTATTAGGAAAGGCCCTTAATAAAGCCTATCCCAGCCAAAAATAGTGGTTCACCACAACGGCTCTGGAGACCCGGCCGTAATAGAATCCGACCCCGGCATTAAAGGGTTAACATTGTCCTACACATATATGTAGATAATATATTTTGATTTGTAAATTGTTGTCACGCTGTATCGTAAAGGGTTAATGAGTTTGTCAAGGCCGTTGATTTGGGTTCGAACTATATTTTAGAGGTGTTAGGTTGAACCTGCTTCACTATAATCGTGGATTTCGGATACTCTTTATGGGTCCATAAGGTTGAAAGTCTGATAAATTACTGTAGTAAATTGGTTGTAGTGTTGGTAGACTCAAATGCTAGTGACATGTAGGTCCAGCAGGGTCGAAGCCTACTGGGGCCAAGGGTCTGTTTCCGAAAGGGAGGCTCGGCTCCGGTATTAAAAGCAAAAAGGAACGGGGTGGGTCCAATCATCCAATGACAACCTCCGCTCTTGAGCGGAGCTTCAGACTCTTACTGACTAAAAGACCCACCCCGTTCCTTCTAGCCTTCATATCGGGGCTCGAGCTGTCTTTCGAAACTAACCCTGGCCCCAGTAGGCTTCGACCCGGCTGGGTCCCTGCTGTTGCTGACAACTCCTTGAGGCGCGCGGGAACAGTGCACGCCGTCGACGAGTTGGGCTTGGTCTGGACAGTTACCGGACGGCCGGACAGCGAGCTACCCATTGCTCACTGTCCGCAATCCCGCGCCTGCGGTGGCCTGAAAAAACTCACTTGTAGGAACGAGTACATAACGATAGTCTCAGCCTCCTTCAGTGCCAAGAGACTGTCTAAAATTAAACAATTCATTGGAACAATGTAATAAGGCAAGAACCGTTGTGCTTCGGTAATAAATCTCTCCTAACTAAGCGGGGAACATGTAAAACAACGTAAAACTGAATTTGTTGCGTGTTCGATTCCAGCACGGAACAAATGTTTGAATGGCCTATTGATACTAGATTCTGAGTTTAGGTGTATTTGTACCTGAAACACTAGTATACTGTCTAGTGTCTAGTATTTTTATGTAAAGAATCTACTCGGATGTACAAAATTTTAAAACTTTATTTATGAAATATTGGCCAATTATGGCATAAATGGCTTTAATTACGCAATTAAAGCCAATTATGGTACCTGGTTGGCAACATAAATACATAGTCACCGGGCCACGCGGGCGTGTATTAGCATGTATAATATATATTTGTACTTGCACTAATGACACAGGAAACCGAGCGTTGGGAGTCGCAAAGCGATCTCCGGCTACCGTAGGTGCTGGTTTGCGGACGACGACTAACCAGAGTAGCCCGCCATCCGGCCGTCCAGTTAGAAAGAAAGAAAGTATTTATTTTGGCGCAAAAAAAAACATTGTAGACAACAAAAACTTAAGACAAGCACCAAACAAAATAAATAAAGCAGCAGCAGTTAGGATTAAGCCAAATTTATAAAAGGTGCATAGTCTTCCACGCGTGCCTCAAAGAGCCCTTAAAAGCCATTAGCGCCAAAAGCTACTAGTGGTCAAAGGGGAACTGAAAGACACAAGTGGGTTTTAGTCAATAAAAGTTTACACGGCTTCTCTGACCTCCCAGAGTAGGAGAAATAAGTAAATGTTCTCTTATATGTACAAATAGGTATGCTCTTTATTGTATACCATAAATAAAATTACAGTATATAGGAGCTTAAAATTAATAGGGTGCCACAATGAGTGGTCTTATCGTTAGCGATTTTTTTACAAACAACCTTTGGATTTGACAGAAAAGAGAAAAAGATACGCAGGTATTTCATCATTGCATGATTCATTTGTCATTGCAATAAATTATTGGATTATTTCCAACCTCTAAAAAAACCATACTAAAATCACAAATAATAATAATATTTTTTTATATTTTTAAATGTTTTTTTTTTTTATATTGAATATTTAAAAATATAATTTATGTGTTCTTATAGCTGAATAAACGAAATAATATTAAAAAAACGGTTTATTCCATGATAAACGAAAATATACCAACCAACATTTTCGAACGAATAAATTTCGTACACACGGGGTGTACAATACGACAATCCAGCTTTTTTTCAGTCTAAACAGACGTATTGCATTTAAACTGCAATCCAACTGCAAATTGCAGTTTAAGTGCAGTTTTAATGCAGTTGACACGACTGCAATAGAACTGTAAACCAAACGTGTGGTCCGATTGCAGTCGTGTGAACTGCATACCGACTGCATCCGAACTGCACCATGCGTGGGAAGGCGGAGTGTGCGGGCGGGTGGGTATGATGCAGTTCGGATGCAGTCGTGTTTGCAGTTCTATTGCATTTGTTCCAACTGCACTTAAACTGCAATTTGCAGTTAAAATGCGGTCCGTTTGTCTTGACCCATAGTGCTCATTCCTGCCTGATCACACAAAAAAATTTTCGCTTCAATCGTGCGGCGCAGTGGCCAAAACAAACCCCTTGAAGTTTTCGTTTGTAGTGCAAGCAAAAATGAACTTAGCGATGGCCCGGCGGAAGTGTCTTTGATAGTACAATCGGCACTCAAGGGTTTTGGAAATTATATCATTTCCTTATTGAAATTCATAAATAACCAATATTACTATGATCAGGACGTAACGGTACATTTCCTTGGCATTAAATCAAATTAAATCAAAAACCGTTTATTTGAAATAGACCATTTGCAGGCACTTTTGTATAGTCAAATGTTGGTCAGTCTAAGAAAAGTGAAGCTGAATTGCGCGTTCCAAAGCGTAGATCTCTATGGGGAAGAACGTGCAAGAAACTCCATGGACACTCTTTTAAATCAGATTATGAGTGAGATATAATAATAATGTAATAATATAATAAAATAATATAATAATCTTGGTTACATATTTCTTGTTAAACTAATAACTTACGTATACAACTAATTACTGCATTTCTAATCAATGTACTCTCTCGTACAACGAGCGAATACCTTAAACGTGTCTCCGAGGCGTTCTATTATCAGACCGTTCGAGAACATTCGCTCGAAATAATTAAACTTGTCATGCTTGCTGAATAGGGTCTCGACTCACTTGCTTGTGACATGCAAACACGTTAGGAATTAGACGAGTGTTGCGATTTTGATGTTGCTTGTATGCGATTGTTGGAAAAGAATAGATACCCCATTAAAAAAACTAGGCAAGGCCGTGTCGGACTCGCGCACTGAGGTTTCCGTGCAAACTACATTTCCCGAATGGAGTCTCGAAGATTTTTCCGAATTGCAATTTTTTTTTTTTTTTTTTGACAAAAAATTTACTGTTTTCAGTTTTTTCCTATACCTGTGCTATAAGACCTCAGGATTCTGTGTCAATGGAAAGTGCCCTATGAATTGCGATCTTTGAGAGTAACAAAATATACGTTTTTTTACGACATTAATAGCCGTATCTTTTTTATTCGTTAACTTAGATTTTTTCACAGCTTGAAGGGATCGCAGACCTGAGTATATGGTTTTAATTTCAACTCGATACCTTTACGTGTTCTTGAGATAAAGGGTCTTGACAGACAGACAAGCGGACAGACAAACAGACAGACAGACGGACAACAAAGTGATCCTATAAGGTTCCGTTTTTTTTCTTTTTGAGGTACGGAACCCTAAAAATAGGCAAGAATAAAGTTAATAGGCTTTCTATGGTTTTGTCAGTATCGACTATTTCATGAGGTAACCAGTACCAAAGTAGATGGTCCAGTGTATTTATTTTTTTGAGCCCAACTCAAAAAGACAAATCATCAAATATCTCTTTTTATGCTCTGGGTGGAGAAACAGGATGCCACAATATGTGCGGCAATGGCATTCTGGCCACTGTTGTTGATAAATTTGACTACTCTATAAGCATCAAATTAGGGTGCTGATCGAATAGGGTTGAACTAATTACAATATGAAATTTTCAATCTTTTATTTTACTAACACCGTCCTAGATATATGATATCTGAATTTATTATTATTAAAAAAGAAGGGACCTTTCTGCCTCGTCACAAAATTCCATCTTTCACTGTCTTACCAATTTACAAATTCTAAATTCCAGTCGTACAATCTACGGGCAGCCTTATTCTAGGTTACCATACATCCTGCTTAGCGCATGACATCAGCACAGGACGTCTCCAGCATCCAGTCACAGCAACGCAAACATTAATCTAACTCCTGCCTCGTTTGCACATATCCTTATTTCTAATGAAAGGGGCTTCAGACGATGCTGCGTTAACAAGTGTGCTTCTGTTCGCTGTCTTGAGTTAGGATTTGGATAATTCTGGGGTCTGTATTGTAATTTAGTTTTCTTGCTTACTGGAAATAATATTATAATTTTTTTTTTTTTTATCCCAATGATAACAATTTTTATTCCAAAGTTATTCTTATTATTTCATTTATTTATTCTTCTAAATTATTATTTCCTTTATTTATTGAATGGACATTTTAAAATATTTAATTAAGCAAAAATTATAAAAAAATACATTTTTAAATATAAAAAATTGTACCGGGGAACAGGTTATATTTATTTTTATGTTGGAAAATTTAGATTTAGAGTTGTAATTTTCTACATTTATGTAAGAATATACTAAAAAAAAAAACTTAACTATTTGTACTATATTATTTTTATAGGTTAGTACAACTCAGAACCCTGGGACCTTTGAATTTGTAGGAGTCGAAACCAAGCTGTAGAGGCCTCTTAAACACTTTTAAAGTAACATGGTACCAACCGACGATTGTAATTATCCTTGTACGCTTGATGGAACACTATTGCAACTTATTATGGAAAACTAAGATATAGGCCTATGGTTTTTGGAGTCTTAAATAGACTGGTTACCAGGAACTATGTTGAAACTATGTTATTATTAATCCTTTATTGCACATCTTAACTATATTATAGGTTACCTTTAAAGGTGCTTTTTTTATTTTAATTAAAAAAATAAAAAGAACCTCATCCCTTTTGTAAGTCGGTTAAAAAATAGTGATTCACCAGTCATTTATTTAAAGTTTTGTACAATGCGTTCCAAATAAGAATAGGATCACCAGCCATGTTGTGACGTCACGCTTTACTGTAAAATCGAGGAAAGAAATTTTTAAACATTTATCAATTTACGAAAAATTTAATTTATTTATGAATTGTGAACGAAAAAAGTTTAATCAGAATACAGTTCTTCAATTTTACTCATCTATAAGTTCTTCAATTTTGCCAATTTTTTTTCGTTTTGACAGTACGACGAGATGGCAAAACAAAGGAATCGTTCCTATTCTCATTTGAAACGCGTATAGTCTGTCTAATAAGTCAACCGACTTGGGAATTTTGTATAATATTTAATCATTTAAAAAATACTTACTACTCAAATGGCTTCTTATTCGCCTTCGCCGGAATGCCCATATACTTTCTTTGCTTTATAATGTGCTATTTAATCCTTGTACCCCGTTTTATCTTAAAAAAAACGTTTTCAGTTCCTTAGTGACACACATAGTAGGTCCTTGAGATCATCGGAAAAGCTAAAATTAAGTATTCGCACACTTTTCACTACCTTCGTTGACAAATCTTTCACAATTCAAGCTGCACGTTTGTAAAATGCGTTACCCATAGAAGTAAGGCGTGCTCAAACGCTACCAACATTAAAAAAAATGGTGAAGGAGTATTACTGATATTTATTAGTATATATTTTTTTAATTGTATATAGGTATGTATTTGTGTTAATGTATCTTGACAATGTATCACTGACAACCCTAAATCTATCGCTCTTAGTCCATCCAAAGGTTGTCTGTAAGAGATCGCCCTGTGCGATAAGACCGCCCATTGTGCACTTATTCTTTTAAATGTTTGTCCTGTATTTTTGTTTATTGGGTGTACAATAAAGATTATAATAAATAAATAAATAATATTAGTATAGAAGCAAACGAAAGCCGACAGAACTAACATCTTGCTTGAGTTGAGCACCAAACTTAGGCTTTTACAACACGCAAGTAGTTCGGAAGCGGCGCATCCGCCAGGTCAGAACACACCTTTATAGATTACAATAGTGTGAACATTAATCTACTGCGACAATGCCGACGGAGCGCGGATTAGCGTTGATACCTCCGCCATGGTAGATACCTACACGACGTGTACTGTACTGGTGTCAGTCATCTCCTGCTTCCGTATTTATTCGCTAAGTATTAATGGTAGGTAGTTGGCGTCCTTCGAAGATAAGCTACAGAGTCGTCACATGCCGGCAGTGTTTAGAAATGGCAATATCTTTCTTTGAATCAAATAACGTTTCCCACTCTCTGGATGGAACGAGAAGGAGTATCACATTTTACTAAATCCCACATGTGATATTTTAGTTTTTGTGTTCACTTTGCGTTCAAGGGTAAGTTTCTGTGAAATCGTTACCACTTTGGTGTAGGTACAATAAAGTTTATTATAGTCTATTCTAAGGGTCAAGGAAGGGGATGAGGAGAGTAGGTACTGTGAATGGTAGCAGATTGAAGTTCTTCATAGACAAGTTCTTCAAAGCGCGGTGAGTCAGCCATGTCTAGGAATTGCAGTACCAATAAATTTATATACGTTTGTGATCGTCATTCAAAGTTTATATTACAAATCTTCCAGATTTGTAATATTTTTGTGTGATTTATTTATCAAAGCTATTTTGTAAAATGACATTGTTATTATTATTATTTTTAATTTAAGCTAATGACATTATTGTAATTATTTATATATTTTTTTAAAGTAATTTAATTTTATCATTTTAATTTTATTTTTTGCTGTGTCCTACAGGGTCCATTATTGTGATTTAACTTTAAGAAATTAATGTAACATCTCTAATGAAATTATGGTATGCAAATAAAGATATGAATATGAATATTTATTTATTTTCTTCATACTTTTTTTCATTTTTTTTTAGATAGTATAGTAACTAAACTGTTGGAGTACTGGCCCTCGCTAATGGCCATTTGAGTGGATTTTAAACAGTAAAAAACTGGCACGCTCTCTTGCTGCATCCAGAGGGTAAGAAGTAAGAGGGTATTTTGATGGTTCCCTACATAAAAAAAAGAGTCAGATCATCAAACAATGCGTGGGTTTTTTTAAGTTTATCCAGGACATTATCCCTCGTGCCTCGGAAAGAACGTAAAGCAATTGGTCCCGGATCTTTGACAGTCGTTATAGTTAGTCAGACGCCAGAAAAGGACCATCAGTTTATCCAAAGGAATATGTTGTTGGCAGTCACTGCACGTAAAAAGTGGATATTCAGCCACCTCCTGTTGGATTGGAAGCCAACCCCAAGCTGGTTAGCAAATGGCTAAGGAGATGATGATGGTAAATGACAAATTAAGAAAAACTAAATTAAAAAAAAATTAAGAATAACTTAATATAATATAAACAGTGACAAATCTAAGTTTTTATTGAAATCAAATCATGAATTTGTCACTATGAAAGACCTTCATAGTGACAAATTAAGAAAAACTAAACTTTTCGAATAAAGTAGGCTCTTGATAAACTAGTAGCCTCGCCATCAACGATTGTATCACTACTTACGCAGATCGCAGTCAAGCACTAGTTCATATCAGGTAAAAAAAAATCGTTACAAGAAATGCTAATCTACGCTTAAACGAGCAAAAAATACCTAAAAGCAGACCTTATGAACATCCCAGCTCACCCGATTCCTTTAGCAAAAATAAGCCTTCGAAAGTTACACACATTGCTACGAACTCTCTATAATTTCTCAAATCATAACTTAAGCAAACATTACGATACCAAAGCTCCTCATATCAGTATTCAGAGTATGAGGCATATAAAAATTCGGTGTTCCCCCCTAACGCTAACTCCCGTAGATCACATAAAGTTATGGTTTATAGCAGAATCGAACGCGAAATGTAAAGTCGATCACCTCTCTTACGATCATGTTTTCCTTGTATTTTTTGGCGAATTTGTTACGAAAATAAGGGGATAATGAGATTACAGAAGGAGAAAATACGATTCAAGGTCTATTTTTTCAGAAAAAATAGTTCTTTACTTTTTTTTTTATTAATTGGCTTGCGTTTGACCACTATCTCATCAGGTGAGATAGTGGTAAGCGATGATGTGGTCGACGATGAAGCACGCTTGCCTAGAAGAAACCTATTCACTCTCGACTTAAAGACTCCTAAGTTGTAGCTATCAGGAAACACAGATTCCGGCAGGGAATTCCACTCCTTGGCTGTACGCATAATAAATGTGTTCGCAAAACGTTTTGTGCGTATGGGTGGGATGTCTACCATGTACCGGTGGCGCAACGCTGTACGTCGCGTGGTCCGATGATGGAACGGACTTGGCGGAATTAGATTGTGCAATTCCAGTGCACACTCCCCGAAATGTAAACGATAGAAAACCGCAACCTTTACAACATAAGTAAACTCCGCTTTACAATATTTCCCACGGCTAGGACTCAGGCTAGAGAGAGGAGAGAGACTAAGCCGTGACCCACTAAGTAAACCCGGTAACAGTTGGTAGATGTTACTTTGTTGTTTAATTAGATATCATTACAGACTATGACACCCTATAAGTAATTTATGCATTGTGGGCTAAATTAGCCAAATACTGTCAAGTATGACTTTATTTAACTACAGATCTCGTTCAAAATTCAGAGTGCCTAGTCTTTTTTTGAGGTTCCAGATCATCAAAATACTTTCCTCACTCTGCGTGCAGCGAGAGGACCTGTTAAAGCGTTCCTGACTAAAACCCTGAGGTCCTTTACTTTCCAGGGCCTCGATAACACTTTCGAACATTCTCACAACCCTTGTAGGAATTGGCCCTACAGGGCGCTTGCAATTTAGCTGACATCTTTTGAAAAGCGAGCTACCTATTCCTCACCATCCGCAAGCTAACGCCTATAATGACTGGGAATCGCTCTACTACTCTAAACGCCTGAGGCGTCTACTGCACCGGCAGCTTGAGCATGCGGATGTCCTCTCATTCATGGCTTCAACCACCTATTTCACTAGCTTTATTGGGTCGTAAAAGGACCTGACTACTTCTAATTACCTCTCGTCCCATAACATGTCCTAAACCAGAGACAAAACAGTGTCTAGTCTACAAGTATACTTTAGAACCTCAAAGAACTGTGATTTTGGTTTACTGTAAAAAACTTTAC
This sequence comes from Mythimna albipuncta, assembly GCA_929112965.1. Classification (NCBI taxonomy): domain Eukaryota; kingdom Metazoa; phylum Arthropoda; class Insecta; order Lepidoptera; family Noctuidae; genus Mythimna; species Mythimna albipuncta. The sequence continues at coordinate 21,535,873 of OV815969.1, forward strand.
AGCATGCAGGCTTTGAAATCAGCAAAAAATCAAAGAAGCTAAACAACTCAGTGATCTCAAAAAAACCAAACTTTGTAATTCCACGGCTCCAACAACAATGTCTTCTATAAAATAGGGATCAATGAAATAGGGATATTTCATAGAAGACTTTATTTAATTACAAACATTCCTTTAATCCAAAGCCAAGCTAGCAACGCAAACACCAATTTTCTTGAAACTCACAAGCACATCGTTTTACCTTTCAAATCATAAACACAAGTGAAACACCCATACTTCTTCCAGATAAAAACAGTACATTCGGAAACAATATTAAAATTAATAAGCTTATTACATCGACTACCTTAGCAGTGTTCGCAGAAATGGTCTAACACGAAGATACTTTCATACATAAGTAAAGGGGCGATATGAAACAAATCCAATACGAACTCCCAGAAGGCAGTTCTGTATTGAACTTGTGTAGGTATTACTGTAACAAGCAAAAAGGACGCATGTGATCAAAGCAAAAAATGGAAAAAAGCATTTAAAATAATATTAATCGATAAAATATTCAATGAGCTATGTGTCTTTTTAATCGACTTCGAAAAGGAGGAGGTTCTGTGTTCGGCTGAAAGTATGTTTTTTTTTTAATTATTGTTTTGATTAAAAGATTATGCTTCCAAGTTGGTCCTATAGAAATATTGTTATGATCTGATCATGAACTTGAAAGATATGGAACAGAACTCCTCATAGGATCACAGTAGAACTGTGGTTACAAGTTGTTTTGTTTATACGTGTAGTCAATAACTGACTGGCAGACTGACAGAAAAGGGGGGGGGGATGCTTCTTCTAACTGATCTGATGATGCAGCCAGGAGGTAAAATAATGTAATCTAACAGTGTTTGAGATTATTAGAATCGTTATGAGATGCACTGTGGCTGTAAGTTATTTAAGTTTGACTGAGGGGTACTTTTTAGTGGTGGTGCCATAACTAAAAAGTGTAAAATAAAAATCTTTTTCCAAAAAAAAATATAACCGACTTCAATGTTAAAAAACACTGAAAAGTATAAAATAACTTTAATTTCGGAAGTCTTTAAATAACGAAGAGACAAAACTATTATAGAAAACCGACTTCCGAAATTAAAATTATTTTATACATTTCAGTGTTTTTTTAACATTGTCGGTTATGTTTATTTTAATTTCTTTCGTTTTATAAGATCTAGTTCCACCATCGCGATTGTCTGTCTGTTTGCTATAAACTCAAAAAGAGCGGAACCTTTTTGACTATTATACAGAGTGATTCATAAAGAAGGTTATGTGTAAACTCGTAATACACGCATAATATAGTAAAACAAAATGGAGAATTTCAAGGATTTGTAACACCCGTTCAAAATTAGGAACCCGCCCCAGTTTTGGCCGGGTGTTACTTGCTAGTATTCTTAAAAAAGTCACTTAATAATCAAAATAAAATACGCAACGCTGAAGTCTTTGCTGAGTTGATGAATCAAATCAATTATCTTAAATTATAAAGTAGAGTATAGACTAATGTGGTTTATTTTTTCGATTCCTAAAAACACCTGAAATATAGTCTGTCTAAAAAATCAAACGACTTGGGTAATTCTTAAGGCAAAACAAAATCTGATGTAGTCAACACTGGTTCAATAATCAAGGTTGATTAAGAGACTGATCATACTACTAATAGAAAAACCTTGTAAAAAATATCGAATGGAAGTATTTTTTTTTTTATTATTGATATGCTCGCGTTTGACCACTATCTCACCTGATGGTAAGTGATGATGTGGCCGACGATGGAGCACGCTTGCCTAGAAGTAACCTATTCACTCTCGACTTAAAGACCCCTAATTAACTAAAACTTAACTAAAATAAACTAAATTAACTAACTTAAATAATTAAGTATTATACAAAACTCCCAAGTCGTTTGGCTTTTAGACAGACTACAAATCAGTTTTTCCTAAAAGAGCAGATGTATCTCTTTTGCTTGGAACAGTATTGTTGGTTGATTACAGACAGAAGTTAGCAATTTGTGCCTTATTTTCTAGGAAAGCTCCTGAACTGAACATACATGTGGTTACAAAATGTAGTTTCCTAGAATATGTGTTATTAATTCTGAGGAGTTAACGATAAATAGTTAGGACTAGCTGACCCGGCGAGCTTCGTACCGCCTAACAGTCAATAAATGTAGTATATCTTTTGATATAGTCAACCTATTGCGATGAATTAACTGGCCTGTTGGTCTAGTGGTTAGTGACCCTGACTGATATGCTGGAGGTCGTGGGTTCGATTCCCACCCAGGACAAATGTTTATGTGATGAGCATGATCATTTGTTCTGTGTCTGGGTGTAATTTATCTATAATATGTATGTATTTAGAAATATATAAGTATGTTTATCAGTTGTCTAGTACCTATAACACAAGCTCTGCTTAGCTTGGGACTAGACGGCGTTGTGTGGTAGTTGTGGAATATTATTATTATCATGAATATTATTATTATGAAATGAAGCATATTATATCAAGTTACTTAAACACAGTTTTAATGTATAAAAGTTATCTACGTCGATTTTGTACATTTTACGTGATGCTCTCACAACTAAAAACTTTTACAGATCTAGTATATGTATTGATACAAAGAGGTATAGGTCGCTTTAGGGTAGTTAATATTATTTTCTTGTGCTATTATTCACAGATAATAATTTCTGTAAAAATATAATAGGCATGTATAGCCTAGTTTTCTCTCATTGGCCCAATAGTCATTAAACTAAGTTACAATAAAAGCAGTGACGATCATTCAATGATACCATTTTGTCCTTGACTCCAAAGGCATAAAAAAGATGCTCAAGTCCAAGCTACAGTTATTTAGCAAGAACAAAAATAACTGCACCAAAATTTCTCGTATAAGACAGACTTTAATCAGAGTTATGAAAGCATTTAAACACCTTCTTCATTTTCCCAATGCTTAATTGCATGGGATGTCCGAATCCCGGTCAAAATAATCGTATTTAATTAAACTCGGGACGTGAATTCATGACTGCCAGTCCTTCCGCTTTCAAGAAGGATCATCATTAAATAGCTCATGCTTTTAATCAAAACACTCCTTCCTGGTAAATAGAGAAGAAGTACCGAAATAAAAAAAAATAAAAACTAATTTAAACTACTAAACTAATTGTTTAACAAAACAAAACCTTCGTCAATCTCTTCGAAATTAATATGCACTCACACTTCACCCGTCATCCCTTTCAATATGCTCACTAATGCACCGTCATCCTCTTCAAATCTAAAAACCATCAGAATACTGATATTAGTTAGACTGAACAAAGAGGCATTTAAACCATCTAATATATTACGAACGTGAGTAATTAAATGTCGGTTTACTAACAGAGAACTTTATTTACCACAAAAAATCTAGATACAGACGTTTCAAGGCCAATTCAGAACTAATACAGTCGCATCGCGGGACAATAAATTATTTTAATTACAAACGTAATAACACACACAAATAATAATCTCTTTCACGCGAATTTTGACTCTATTGTTTAACTTGGAAGGAACAAATTCCCTTACCAAATACTTGCTAACCTTAGTTAATAATAATAGTGATTTTGATACCGGCATGGATCTTGAGCGCTGGCTTCAAGTTGCGCAGAAGTCAAATATTCGGTCTCTTTAATTGTACGAAGTGAGACGCGGGGGCGGGGAGTGTCAGTGATTGGCTTGCCGCGCCCTTGCGTCATAGACGTCACTCGTGATTCATTCCCTGCACTTGCTGCATGTATCTAACAACGACGACAATTAGTTAGCCAATGTATAGAATGCGCAAAGCGATCCCCACTCTGACGTCGAGCGCTCAAGATTCGTGCCGATACCTATAGGTATTTTGTGGTGAACTTTTTTAGTACTTGCCAGGCCTGGGTACGTACTTCCATTCTAGAAGTTTCGCACAGCAATACGTTTTAATTATTAGATGCTACTCTTAATTTCATCAAAGATATGCCGTATTCAAGTTTCGCGGCGTAACTATACATTTATATTACATACACTTACTTATTCACCTAACACATTCCAATTCAGAATTTGATATATCGAATCTGGCACCAAAGCCCAAGAGGCAAACGTCCCTGATAAGTGAAACATTGATTTACGCCAATATCAGCCTTAGTCCTACTTATACAGCTAAGTTACAAAGTTGGTTTTACCGTGGCAAGTTTCTATTAAATGTTCAGTTTGCCTAGCCTTCTTGCCCTCTTAAATTACTTAAAGAGAATAACCATTTACTGAAGCTTTTGTAAATATCAAAAAAAATTTCAACGCTATCTTTTTGCAATTAAGACTTGTGACGCGTTGAAGTAGGAGATTTTGGTACTTTAGAAGCTGATTTGTCTTTTATAAATTATGTATTTGTTAAGGGAAAAAGTATTTCGCGGGAGGAAAACGATTTTAGGAATTTTAATAAATTATTGTTCATTACAACTAAAGATATCCACAGTAGAACCAACACCGACAAAGCCCAAAGAATCGCCAAACTTAAGTGGCAGTTCTGAATTGGATAATTTGACTCCGCCATCTTATTTCTGCCATCGGAGAACTCGACGTACTACGCGTTCCAAATGAGAATAGGACCGATTTCTATGTTTTAACGTCTCGTCATAATGTCAAATTGAAGAAATTTTGGCAAAATTGAAGAACTTAGAGATGAGTAAAATTGAAGAACTGGATTCTGATTAAACTTTTTTCGTTCACAGTTCATAAATAAATTAAATTTTTCGTAAATTAATTAATGTTTTAAAAATCCTCGTTTTGACAGTAAATCGTGACGTCACAACATGGCGGGTGATCCTATTCTCATTTGAAACGCATTGTACGGCTGAAACCTCCACGGTCCAGACTAAACATATCACCTCGTCGTTTCTACCGCGTACATCGAAGGACTGGAAGAATTTGCCTGCTTCTTCGAACTTCCCGTCCTATTACTATGTAAGTGTCTTCAAAGTTCAAAGCTAGAGTGAATACGTTTTTAATAAACTAGTGCACCTCACCATCAACGATTGCATCACTGCTTACCATCAGGTGGATTTTTTTAATTCATTTTAATTACCTATACACTTTTCTAAGTTCAATTAAAAGATTACCCTTTAGATAAACGAAAGCGTTTGTTTTTTTGTTTGTAGGATGTAATCTCTGAAAGTACTAGTCCGAGTGCGAAAATTTCTTCACCGATAAGAAGCTGCTTTATTCTTGAGTGACTTGCTATATTTTATGTTTGCGGGCGAAGCCGCGGGCACAGGCTAGTTATTAATAAGGTGAAAGTGTATGTGCTTGTGCGTGTGTGTATATGTATATTTGTTACTTCTTCACACTAGAACAGCTGAAAGCATTTCGATGAAATTTAGTACACCAATAAACCATGTCTTGTATGTAAATATGTTCCCTTGGGATAATTTTGTACTATTTTGTGCTCGAAACCGCTAGCAGCAGCTAGTTTCGCAAATAAAACACCGCCAATTTATATAACTAAAATCCGCTGACACCAATCCCTCAGACTCAAATGAACACCTTGCAATTTTGTATGGATCCTAAAATTCAGCCTTTATAGACAATCCAGCATGTGGATACATCATTCGAATCGTAACTGTATAAACGAATGTATCCAAACAATATACAGAGAGTTACGACCAAACTGCAACTTTGTATCTACACTACAACACAACTTTGTCCTTCTAGCCGCTGCATTTTCGGACTTTACAACTTTAAAACCTAAAAATACAACCAAAAAACAACCCAAACACAACTGTGTACGTCACACATCAACTGCAACACACAAATTTGTAGGCACGGTGCACAATTTTATAGGTATAAACGAAACAAACAATTTTAAACTGTAACCCTTTCTCATAAGGTGCATGTAAAAGTTTGTAACATAGTTGTATTCAGGCGTTCGCATAGTTTAAACGGTACAAATTGCCATTCAAAACGTCATCACGTTTTGTGGGAAACATGTAACACGTATATTCTCGTGTTTTACTATCATATCAAAATGTTTATGCTGTGTGAATTGGAAATTCGAAGTGGATAACGGTATTACGTTGCTAACGGGAATTTTTTAAGACTTGTTTCTTCCAGTGGCTTTGCCCAAGTTTAAGTTACAAATAACCCAAGGAATCACCTACTTCCCGGCAAAAAGTATCTTTTATTCCAAATATCCACAATTACTAGGTACTACGGTTACTAAAGATTTTGTTATATTAGTATTGAAATATAGAATAAATTAATTTAGGTATTTAGAAAACTTTATGAAAAGATCAGAAAATAGAAGAAACAAATTGATTTAGATATGTGACTACTAAAATAAAATTTCTTATCAAATCTCCAACATAATCAGAAGATAAATTGCTCAAACATAACAAAAAGACGACTGATCTGATCTAACAAGAAGATGATGTACCTACTCCAAGATTATAAGAAGTCAAACTGCTCCAACATGACAAAAAACCAAACAATGTCAACATCATTAAGAAGACCAACTACTCCAATACGACTGATCCAATATAACAAGAAGATGAACTGCTTCAACATGACAAGAAGTCAAACTACTCCAACATATCAAGAAGACAAACTACTCCAACATGACCAAAAGACCACTGTTCCAATATAACAAGAATATTAACTGCTTGAAGATGACAAGAAGATAAAGCCAAACTTATCGACATGAATATGAACCGCTCTAACATAACTAGAAGACTCAAAGAAGACAAACTGCCCATTAACAATAGAGTCAATCGAAAAACAAAAGACTATCTCCACGATTTTACAGCCATCCCATCAAATGGCAAAGTTTTTACGAACCAAAATAATAACAAAAGTAATACTGCAATCGATAAAATGACAACGACTGCACATCGTGACCGTTAAACAAAGTTCTCATACTTAAAAGTGACATAAAAATTGTATTTTACGATACAACTGCAATGACTTTTATTATATTTGTAACCGTGACGTTTATCGCTAAGAGCGCTTGTTCTGAGACAAATTAAGGCTGATACAGCGCTGCAGCGGTTGAGTGGTAAGGAACTTTAATAGATTTGCAGAATTACGAGCTCTCTGACGTCACGAGACTCACCGGTTTTCATTTTCTATGGAAGTGTTTAGAGTGAGTATAAAGTGTTTCGTCCAATTTAGCTCTGAACGCCTTGTTTGGATCAGTGTTCATTGTATAGAGGAAAACCTGCACAATTTTTAAGTTTGCTTATGAATTATAATCATATTTATTATCAGAAATACAAGTTCGACACAAACGTAAAGTACCAAAAAAAATACTGTATTACATCTGTCAATTCATAACTTTGAATCCTGACTCCTAAACTAGGAAGATCTATCTTAGGAGGCAGTGCTTTTGCACAAATGGTGGACGAGCAAATTATGAGCGTACAGCGACGCAGAACTTGAATGGCCTGAACGACATGAATAATATAATAATAATATATATAATATAATATTCGACAACTATCACACAGTGCGGTCTAGTCCCGAGCTAAGCAGAACTTGTGTTATAGGTAGCTTGTACGCAACGCCGATTATTAACTACAGGTTGAACTCGCTCAGCTGACGTTTTCTTAAAGAAATTAATTTCGTACATGTAAATTAATACAAGTTTTGAAGAAAAGTTACTTTGTTTTTAATTTTATCTTTACACATCGATAGTATTTCATGTAGGATCGACCCTCCACGGGATTAAAACGATTAAAATTTAACGGTGCATAACATGACGGTGCAATGGTACTTTTAAAAGCTACTTTCCGTTTTAGAGTGATCTTTTTTTCTGCAGTGCATTTTACTGTCACCTGTGGGTACGTAAAAGCCACAAAAAGCTAATAGCTGCTACCAAAACTGCAAGGCAAGTAAAGTTAGTAAAACAAACACACTTATACAAATACTTGTTTTTTCTTCGACATTCTAAGAAGATATATTGTCGTTTCATTTAAAAATAAGAACAACAACAGCATTAAGTATAAAAAAGATGAACAAAATAAAACAAGCATGTCCATGTTCTTCATTACACGTAGCGCATAATAAGGATATATTTATCTATGTATGTATTTAGAAATATATATGTATGTTTATCAGTTGTCTAGTACGCATAACACAAGCTTTGCTTAGCTTGGGACTAGACAGCGTTGTGTGATTGTTGTGGAATATTATATTATTATATTATATTATTTTTTGAATCTTTTAAATAAAATATCTTCATATCTCTGTTAGAAGAATATAAAATATAAAAAAAATATCGTTATCTGCAGCGATAATATTACTAGAAAAGCTGATAATATAATAATTAGAAACAGTATTTCGACTTGAACCCCCAGACGTCCGAACCAAGCCCAGTACCCCTAGCCAAGTTTCGAATCTGCAATAGTTAACGCTTGTAGAAAGCTTCAAATGAACGGGAATAACGTCGTCTCAACGCTCAGTCACGTGGATAGAACAAAAGAATTGGCGGCAAAGTCAACTCGAAGCGTTCGACGCAAGCGAAACGGTTGTAACTTGGCTAGGGGGGCAGGTCTTAGACGGCGCGTAGTTTTCCACGCGCGCCTCAAGGAGATTATCAGCAAACCGTAGAGACCCAGCAGGGTCAAAACCTACTGGGGCCATGGGTTGTGCGAAAATGATCCCCGGGGCCCAGGAAAGAAGGCAAAAAAGAAACAGGAGTGGGTTTTAGTCAGTAAAAGTCTGACAAGACTCTCGCCCCGGGGGGCCCTGGGGGGTATCGGGTATATCCTTATATGATTTCCCACCCAAAAAAAAAACCCAGACGTAAAGTGCAACATGACTAAATAAGGCATACAAAACGGTGTTTTTTCGAGAGAAACTAGTAAAAAAATGTTTGCATTCCGATCGATTTTGTTTTCACAGTTACCGTGACTATGCGCCCTTAACAACACGAGCCCAGTCAGGACAGTTACCAGACAGCCGGTCGGCGTGGTACCTATTACTTGTTGTCCGCCAGCCCGAACGAAGTCCGCGGTTTCATTCCACCTGTAAGCTAGTGAATGAAACATGTGAGTTGAATATCAGAATTTCATCAGAAATTGGGATAGTCGTCCGCAATGTAACGCAATGTGCTTGCATGTGGAAACGCGGCCTAAACGTGACGCATCCTTGAAATATCACTCTCTACATTCGTCCAATTCGAAAATGGAATCGAAACAAAAGAAATTTTACTTCAAAAACAAATGAATAAAAACTTAAATCCATTTTCAAATATATTTCAAAAGCATACTATTCGCAAACATTGCAAAAGACATCAAATCTTTCCCAACCCTAATCAAGTTTAAAACTAAAACAACACGAGAATAAAGAAATCAAGACATCAAGTCTGTCGGGGTTAAAAATTAACTTGACTATGAACCCACACGAGACTAGGTACCTTCTAGTAGTAAAATCTATTTTCTCTAGATACAAAGAGCGGTCGTCTGCCCGAAAGAATAAAATGCCCACGGTGTTTTAGACCGGAGCTTAAGGCTAAGCTTAGCTGAATTTATTTTTTGAAATCGCTCGAGGGTTTTTGTTATAAATATTTTTTTACACCACCTGCTCGATAATGTTGTTTTACACGTCATACAAACCTCACTTAAAGCAAGTCATTATATGCCTTGGGAGATAATGCAGTATGGCCGATCCCTAGGGAATAATGAGATTTGAATTTGGAGCATCAAGAATCGTCAACACTGTGAATGAAAATGTAGGCGCATCGAACAAGTTGACTCGAAATTCAAACCAAAGAGTATGTATCACTATGATTCAAACTGGCCACTAACAAAAAAAAAAAAAAGACGGGTTGCACTCCGGGAGTGCCGGCAGAAGTGAAAACTTGATTAGTACGTTGAGCATGTTTGATATTTTGGAATGGTTAGGGAATAATTTTGCACCAATTGCTTTATCAGTATAAAAGTACTATCATTTATGTGGTAGAATACAATATTCATTTATTGCGCTATCGTACACAAACATGACAATTTATATTCCATTAAAAATTTAACACTTTAAAACTATTACAATTATTTTACATTAAATACTCTCCATCCGTCTTACGCTTTTTCGATCAGGTCACGTGTCCTGATCCTGCGAGTTTAAGATTTTATACCCATTACAGAAAAAGTGCTCAACGCCGCTAAAGAAGTTTTCACTTCAAAAAAGAAAATAGAATATAACGTGCGTACATAGGTACTAACGACACGGGAGCATTATAAAAAATTAAAACTATAGAATCTTGGAGTAGTGAATTTTGTTTGTTTGATGAACTTGTAAATATGTATAATACTTATATTTCTCTAAATATATGATTTGGTTGACCAAATTGCCTTTAAATTATCTCACAGATGGTGTAAAAAGTAGAGTATGCAACACGGGGATAAAGCTGTCTTTGTCTTGGGCGGCTTAAATTCCTCACTTCACTCAGGTTTCTTTATTAACTCCCTCGCAATGCTCGGGAGTTAATTTTATAAATCCCTCACTATCGTTCGGGATTAAAATCAGCAACCTTCGTTTCGTTCGGAATTTAACATGCTGCCCGCGACTTAAAGACACTGCTTTATCCCCTAGTCACATAAACTACTATTTTAAACTGAATTTTGACAGGAGATGGTATTGCAAAATTCAGTTTTTAAAAATACAGTTTTTTTGCACTTATGTGATAGTTGAATACGTACGAAAATGAAGCATTTTGACTCTCGTCGAGATTGTTATCGAGTGTTTAAACTTTTCAAAGGCAATTTTTTATCCATGTCTCCTATTGAATCCAAAATTAAAATTCTCTTTATGCAATTTTTCATTATTTAAATAGGTAGACTCGACCACATCATCGCTTACTATCAGGTGAGCTGGTGGTCAAACGCGAGCCTAACAATAGTAAAAAAACTCAGCTATAATTAGCAAATATACGTAAACGTACGATACGTACAAGGGTGCTAAAACCTTTGTACGTATTTAGCTATTTCCTTTTTGTTCTCTGTTTACTGTAGGAGTACGCGTGTACATTAATATTGCCTAATAAATTATTATGATTTCTAAACTTCACAACATTAACTCAATTTCCTCACTAGTGTAAAAAGAGTTACCTCATCCCCCAATAGCTATTTGACCCACCTTCGAATTATCTTAATTCCTTAGAACTTGCCCTTAAGTTAACCCATACAAGATTCCCGGGGTACATTCGTACCTCCAATCAAAATAATAGCAGCACCTAAAGATCCGTCGAGCTAGCTATTCCATTCGGTCCCGTCCCGTTCAGTCGTTCAATCGGTCCCATTCGGCGGATAATTTGAAACGCTGACTCGTTCACTTGTTTGTTTTCTTTTCAATCTATTTATGGAATATTCGTACGTCGCGTGATTGAATAAAATGACATTTTTGTTGGTTCACTATGACTGGATATTTTATTGTAATCGGTTTCATTGATGATAGCTTTGTTATACAATGACAAGCTACATTGTACATACATAGTATTATCTTCTCAAAGATTTTTACTTAAATGTACTTACTTTATAGCTGGAATGGGTTTTCAAGATCTGAAGTCATACATTGTAGTGAAAAAATAAATAAAAGAATTTCAGTAACTTTACTTAAACCGACTTCACGGTACTAAAACTATGGTAACTCAAGTAAACAAAGACTTATCCTCAATTTACATAATTTTACGGACCTCATAGAGGTGGTTTATGGCAATTATTTTAATTTATGAAACATATTCTGCAAGTTTCGCCTTATGTTGTGTTTTAAGTGGCGATAAAGGAGAATAATAAACAAAGGAAATACAGTTTCGTAGTAACGTACATTACGTTTCATTGTTTCTCAAATCGTTCGCATTTAGTTCCTGTAGGTAGTTGAATATCGCTACTTAGTTTGTTCAAAAGAGCAGAGTTTATGAGGATTTTTAATAAGAATCATTATTGGAATTCTTAAAATTTTGTTTGAGAAATAAAGCGCAGGTATTAAGCGAATCTAGGATCGCAGGCAATGCCTGAAAAGAAAACTCGTGTTCTTGAACGCAAAAGAGCAACTGAAGAACACAGCTAAGGTCTTAGCCAGTTTTTACTGACTTAACGATAGCGTGTCTTTTGTCTGACACACTATCCCTTCCACCTTAGATTGGCAAAAGCAAATTGAATAATTTCCCACCTCAAAAAAGGTATTGAATGAACGAATGAATGAACGAATGATTAGTTTCCTACCTGTCAAAATACTATTAACTTATCTAATTACAACACTTTTTTTCCAAAAATCCTTAGCTCCAGTAACTTTTAATAATATAAATGTGAATGAAATACCACCCTCCATTGTCATAACGCGTTTTTTTCTGAGATTTCCATCACGGAATTCTCCAATAAATCTTGTGTCGTAATTTATCTTCCTTCGAGTCACCAAATAGGGCGGCGGTCGCGTAGGCTATGCGGCTCCATTGTTACATATGAACCGTTGTGAACGCGATAATGAGCAAGCCTGTCTTATCGAAAATAAACTACTAGTATTATGTGAATATAATATGAAAGATATTGCATTTATTACTCTTTGCTCTTTCGATGATTTTTTTTTTAATGGGTCGCACTTATTTTTTAATTTGAAAACATTATAGTTGAAGCTTGTGATCATTGATTACTTTTGTTGTATTTGGAAACAATAGCATTGTATAATGTAGAAGCACTTTTTTTCAAATTTGTGAATGTGAAGTACCACGGAGCATTTTTATTAGGTTACAACTCTTTTTTTTCTCGACCTTTATCTCATTTGTTGGTAAGCAATGATGTACCGTGATCAACGCTTTTTTTTACTATGGGAAATTATCGAATCTCTTCTTCCACTCTATGTCAGACTTTTACTGACTAAAAAAACTATACCTATGTTCCTTGTTTGCTTTGGTCTACAGGACCCTGAGTTTCCTTTTCGGATATCAACCCATGGACCCAGTAGGCTTCGGCCCTCCTGGGCCTAGCCTACTGCTTTGCTGACATCTCTTCGATGAGCGCGTGGAATATTTTGCGCTATCAACGACTTGGGCTCAGTCTGCTCGATTCACAGATGACCGGACAGTGAGCTACCCGTTGACCTGTATCAAGGCCCGGTGTGAGAGGTCGCTGTCGCCGATCGCCCCCATGAGGATACAGTGGTAGTCCGTCGTGTCCTTTGTGTTCGATAGTGGAGCACACTTGCTTAAATTTAACTTATACTTTCATGACTTATAGACCTAAGATGAATAGATTGTCTGTTTCTTAGTGTATCGATGGCAAAACTAAATTTCCTGCTTGGCCCAGTTTTCGGCCACGGTAATACCGTTCGCTGATGCTCATTAGGTCATGTAATGCAGGACGGCAGGTGGGACATGGTCTACGGAGAGGCGCCGCACAAACACTGAAGATCGAAACCATCCGAGAACCCCCACCTGTGGAGATTGTCTTTGCTACGCCCAACTTGGGCGCAATATATTGCCATGACAGAGGTGTCATGGATTTCCGTAAAACAATTCAGCGACCGATTTGTCTCCTAAAATAACACAACGCGTTATTCGGAAATTATTGAATAAAGGTTATCGGAAAATCTATTATATTTTCATCTGAATGAGAGGTTTAAAATATTACTGGAATATCTATTTATTCCTAACGATACGCTGTTATTATTTTGGATTGTAATTGCAAAAACTAATCCAAAGTGTAATTAGTTCTTGAAAATCCACTACAGTTATAAATCTGCTTTGTTATTTCAGTTTGGCACGAATAAAGTATTATAAAAGATCTTGGTTAAGTTTTTTTTTTTTTACTATAGCGGCTGCAGCAGACGGATTGATTGGCAAATATCTGAAGCCAGAAGATTCGACACTAAAATTTAAAATGGATATATAAAAAGAGGAATAAAACAGTTGGTGATGCGCTGACATCTGGTTAAAGTAGAAATTCCAGAAAATCCAGTCAGGGAGTTGATAGTGAAGCAGACTGGTCACTAATCAGGTCGCCTATCGCAAGCAGTGGGTAATGCACCATATATATTATATAGATTCAGTCCAGCAATCAGAAGAATGAATAATAGTACTTAAAGAAAGAAAGAAAGAAAGAAAACTATTTTATTTGGCATACACACTCGTAGATACACACAATGTAGTAACAACATGTAGACACTAATAAATTACTATAATTAAAAAAAAAAACACAACTAGCAATGTGTGTCTCTTATCAAACTACCTGCCGCCAAGGATTACCTACTGCCCTATCTACCAGTCTGAACATCAGGTAATTTGTGTGTTGTGTATAATTGGACACAGTAATTACTGGTATCAACTGACATTATCAGATAAACGCGTTTAATTATGTTGGAGACGCAATCAGATTTTGATAACGTGTTTTAGCTGTGATCTGTGCCCTATATTTTGTTGAATTGTTTTGTTTAACAGACATTATCTATTCGAAATTATTATTTGCACTAAGGTAGATATCAATGACCCTCCTACATTGACATCTTAATTCCTCTCACCTCTGTCTCTCATCTTAATTTCAAAAACGGAAATAAAAAAATAAAGCTGTCTTGAATCGACATGTATCGTGATCTTTCTGGTCTAGTAATGATAAGCAAAATTCATTGTTTGTTTTTCAGCTACCTATACCTATGTGCATATTAGGAAAAGGTAAAAAAAAAACTTTACGAAACGGTTATTCGATCTTCTTTAGTTGCAGACGGGTGTAGTGTCCTTGTAAGGAGAAACTAACTGACTGACACTCAACACACAGCCAAAACTATTGTGTAAGAGCGTGCAATTTTGCATAAGTTTTAATGGCAATTGCTGTACTAAATAACCCCTCGAGCGCCAGAGTTTAGTGACCCGGAAAATTGCCGTGTTTACGTAAATCACCAATAAAATAAATAAATAAATAATAAAAATATTTTTTTTGGTTATTTCTAGGAAAAACAAATAATATAATAAATATGGAATAATATAATATAGAAACTATAAGCGTTCTTCAAGGTCTTCAAGTTGTACAGACGTATGTACAATCGGCGCTCGAGGGGTTACCTAATAATAATAAATAAAATAAATAAGGTTTCCTTTAATGACGTAGAATAGAATAGAATAAACTTTATTGTACACCCAAACAGTAACAAAACTTTTAAAATAACTTACATCTATGGGTACAATGGCGGTCTTATCGCATATGTTACACAATTTCAAAGAAGTAGAAAATAAAATCCAAAAAAGTGGGTTATTCACTAAGGAAGAACTGAATTTGGGAAGAAGCAGAATCTACTACAGTGACAGGAAATTAATTTTGATAACGTTTTAAAAAGAACCTAGTGAGCACTAAGTGAGGTTTTTCAAAATTCACCCCTAAAAGGAATAAAATAGAGTCTTAGTATAAAAAACCTACTTTTACGCGGGCAAACCCGCTGGCAAAAGCTAGTCTCTAATAAAAGTGAACTACTTGTAGCATATCAGCATCAGATACAAAACGTTTAACATAAAGCTACACGAAAGGGAGGTTGAACCCTCATTATGAACGAAGATTGAATGATAGGGCTGTCTCAGCTGTCAATATTCATGAAGTTTTATATTGTACGTACTGCTACGAAGAAAAGGATATAAACGAACGATTATATTATTTAAGTTTATATTGACTTGATAATTCAGAATTTCAGATTATTACATACAACACTTTTATGGCGTCTTAGTATGTTATTGGTAAACATCAGATCTTTACATGCATAGCATAAGCATAGCATAATCAGCCTTTTAACGTTCCCACTGCTGGGACTCAAGGAGGCAAAATGAATGAATCAAAAATAATTTAAAGTCATAGTATCGTTTTATTTTTCAGAAAAAAAAGACGTTTCACACATTATCGGCCATAACTTGTCGGTAATTAAAACCGATACACAGCCTCCAGCGCGAAATATCGCCCGCATAACAATAAATTTATCTATTAATCCCAAAACATTAACTATAATACACAAAGCAACATCCGACAACCCTAACAAAGGGTTATAAATACAGGTATTTAAATTCGGCCATTCATTTCATCGCTCATCCCGCTGTACAAAGCGCTTCATTATTCAATACGAGAATAAATCACTTTCGTTGAACGAACGAACGAATGATCACAATGTTTATCGATGGAAAAATACGGTCGCATTCGAGGGTTGTGAGTGAATGTTGTGACGTCATCTAAAACCCTTCTATTTATTAAAAATAAAAAATATTTTCGATTTTGGAATAGAAATTGGAATCATTGATTGATTGATTGAGTGGCAATTTTATGAATTCAATTCCGTGCTGTTCCATAAAATTAATCAAAAACATATCAGATCGATATGGTCTATTTATTTTATTTTATTTTCGATTCAACACAGACAAACTACTTTTTGTTGCCTAACATTTAAAAAAAAAGCTAGGAAAATTATTAAAATAAAGTGGTTTCTTCAATACCTTTTTCCCAATTAGCTTATGAAAACCCAACGTTTTACACGGACTGACTGGCTATCAGACACAGTACCTACTGTCCTCTATAACACAGTTACTAATCAACACGATAGGTACTCACCCTCACAAAATAGAGTCTCTGGAGAAACCCACTCTGATCGACATCCTGACCCGACATACTAATGTCACTCAGTGATAAAGTAGCATGTCTGGTGAAAGAATTTTCGAAATCGGTCCAGTACCTAGTTTTAGAGTTTGTTCATTATGAACAAAAATACCTATATTTTCTCTTTATAATATCAGTATTTTAAATATTGTGCCTGGAGTTTATCTTCTTAAACCTCAAAGCAAAGCCCTCACAAACACAAACGGTTTTCAAGACCCCTAGATATTCACCTAAGATCAATCTTTAATTGTAGAACCAACAAGTTTTAATATTGCGTTACTAATTTCCCTTCAATTTCTTCCAGATTAAACAAAAGGAAAAGCAATCAAAGATTCCTCGCTCTTAAATCAACAAGTAAACAAAGAAAGCGAAAGTGCACCAGAATAAAACACCTGCAGACCATTTCCTGAGTGCACTTCAATTGATTTAGATACCCCAAGAAATATGCCGAGGAATATCGTTGAAAAGACTCTTCATTTTCTTCGCTATGAAATTCAATTGTTTAGAAAAGAGACTGCAGAGATAGTCTGTGGTACAATAGATCGCGCCATGAATGCATTCTAATGAAATAAAGAAACGTTTTGTCCCGGGTTGCATTGAGTCGAGACCTAAATACTGCTGAATGGGGTCTATGCAAGCTATTCACCGCGCTATCTGTTGATATCGTAGATTTTTTAGCGTGTGAATGGAAAGTTTGCGTACGTAGGTAGAGGTAGGGGGCTTTGTTTTTCTTTAACTAGGTTTTAATAAGTGGCCTTATTACTTTTCTTATTATGTTTCGGACCTCTCTCGAAGCTTGTTTTTTATGTGTGGTGTGACGAGAATGGACAAGGTGAGAAATGAGTACACATAAGTGGGAGAATGAAAGTGGCGCCAATGACTGAAATGTTGAAAGGGAATCGTATGGCCTTGTGAAGAGAAGAGGGATGAAACGCATGATAGTACTAAAAGAGTTATGAATACATACGGGAAAAAAGATGGATGGATTGTGTGACGAGTGATATGAAAGAAAGGGAGTTAGTGATAGCGTGACAAGTGACAAGACAAAATGGAAGAAAAAAACGTGTCGAGCCAATCTCAAATAAAACGGGACAAGAGAAGATTATGATGGTGGTAGAAGCTTCTTTTTTCATTGATCTAGATGATACATCTTGAGAATATCTAAGGTTTAATCACCTCATTGGTTGGTTAAAATCTAATATTTATTGAGCAGTAGTGGCCGAGTGGTAACGGCCTCGACTTAAGAGTTCAAACCCAGCCAGGCACATTACTATGTGCAATTTCATCATACTACTCTCAAAACAGTGAAAGAAAACATCGTGAGGAAACTGGCATGTCCTAAAACCAAACATTCGAAGGCATGTGATATCACCAACCCACACTGGGCCTGCGTGGATAACGGTCAATTCACTCTCTTAGAGAGGAGGCCTGAGTCCCAGCTGTGGGAACATTAAAAAGGCTGATTATGCTAATGATTGATGAAAACTTCCAATATGTTTCTTCGTTTCTTTTGGCTTCACTCGATTTCTTGATGTACCTAGTTGCTTCTGTCTTTAGAAGACTTGTGTTTATTGTAGGCTTTTTGTTTCATCAATCCTGAATTGAAACATGTAAATTAAATCAAGCTGTGTGGGATGTTCAAAGTTCAAGACACCTTGGAAATAACCACGAAGATGTAGAATATACATAAATAAACTTCACAACAGCGTTATTTTATTCTGAAAGCAATAAAAACTTTACTTTTAAACCTCGACGCGCCTGACCAACTCCGAGAAGTATTTGAAAAATGAAATTTCAATTCAGTTTTACTGCGTTGACGTCGAAGTGACTTTTATTATTAAATAAGCGAAGTCGATGAGAACACTCAAAGTTTCGACGACTTTTTTTACTTTTTTGTTGCTTAAAATCAATAGATTGACACTTCGCGTGACTCAAGGGCTGGCTTTTACCTCAATAAGAAATAGGCCGACCGCGATCTCGATTGCCGGCCACCGTAGGCGCGAACTTGCGGACGGCGAGCAATGGGTAGCTTGCTGTCCGACCGTTCGATAACCGTCCGGACCGAGCCCAAGTCGTCGACGGCACGTATTGTTTCCACGCGCCTCTAGGAGTTGTTAGCAACCGTAGGGCCCAGCAGGGAGGGAAAACATTTTATTGACAAACAGGATGACCAAGAATTTTAAGATTGACCCTCATTCTTTCTTAGTGAAATTTGGTAATTTGTTGGATTTTGTACTCTAAACCCTTTCAAGGATATTTTTGTACGCTGTATTTCATATCATTAGAAAGGTAATTAAATAGGATTTCAATTAGTGTACGACATGCTTTCAATAACTATTCACATACATAACAAAAAGTGCTTTATCAAAAAGAGTTGTGATGTGCGATTTTTTTGCGCTCGATTGTAGATGCCTGTGCAAAAAAACTTGAGCTTATTTCTACTGATAGGTTTTATTTACTTCAAGACTACGTCAAGATCCAATGTAATGCAACAACAAAACGTAACTTATGACAGAACGGACCAACACGCCTAATGTCACTGTCAAAACTCATTTGTCAAGGATTGTTTTCATATTTTTTCATTGAGAAATTGTGAATTTAATTGCTAAATATTGTACAATATTTTAACTTTATTTCAAAACCGTGTTATTCATTCAATATAGTTGAGTACATGTACATTTAAAACGTGTAAACTAGTATTTGTAGCTACAAGTAGTGCGTCACAAAGAAGTCCCCTTTGGATTTTCATAAATCGTCGTAATCCTGCTCTGAATTATGGCGAATTCCGATTATGTTGCAACTTTGAAGATTCTTGTAATCGGAGAAAGTGGCGTGGGCAAATCCAGGTAAGAATCCCTTTATACCTTCACTAAAACAGTACAGAGACCCACCTATATTTCTAAAAAAAAAACTATTGAGTCATGCCGTCCGATTAAGTACTATAACTTTTACTACCATTTACATCAACACTGATAATTTTACGGCAGTGTATTGACTTCTAAAGATTCGCAATTTACAATGGCAAAACATGAATAATTAATAAATTTTACCAAACTGTGTCTATTTTTCAACCTTGACTTTAATTATGATTAAGCTAGGTGCTACAACATGTTCAATACGTTATTGCGCAGTTTCCGCAATCGTACTTTTTTTATTACTTACTAGTAAATCAGATCGACATGCTATACATTTTTGCTGGATAAAAATTCTGTTGCCTACTTATTACATACACTCTACATAGATAATTAATTCCGGGTCAGCTTTAAATGATGCTAGTTATTGCTGATTATTTATCAGTATTTTACACAAGGAAAGTGCTCTTTGCCCTCTACAACCTACTTGCTCTAAAACCCATTTACACAAGTAGCAATAAGTTTTGTTTACATTGGTTAGGTTAGATTAGGCTACCACTACATACCACATATCTAATAATAGGGATGCATTGTTGACCACTATTACCTAATACTTATCATCAAATTAATCAGCGGACAAACATATCGCTATTAATTCATTAAACCCCAAGCAAACGCTGTCATTGTCTTTCTATTGTCTCTCTAAATGGCACAATTGAAAAGTTAAAAATATAAAATTGAAACATGAGTTAAAAGTAATCACTAACAAGAAAAGCCAAGAAATTATTGGACAACGCTAAAGATTACAGTAAAACTGTAAAAAGTCTAAGGAATCTGTTATCTCTATACAACTCATTACTAATGTGTATATCTCAAATTATAATCTCCCTACTATTTATTGATAATAAAAATACATTGGTATTTTATTGTTGATAGATCTACACTATTATTATAAAGAGGCATAGGTTTTTGTTTATAAGTACAATGTAATCTCTACTGTACTGGTTCTATTGCTAAAATTTTTTCACCGATATAAAGCTGCTTTATTCCTGAGTGACATAGGCGATATTTTATGTACGCGGATGAAGCCACGGGCAGAAGCTAGTATTTAATAAAAAGTTTTCATAAAATACTATAGCCAATTCGGCAGACATTGTTTTGCCATAAAGTTGATAAAGAAACAAATGGGGAGTGGGTGTGGGACAAAGTATAAAGTAGCCTACTTTACCAAATATACACATAGAATTTCATAAAAAATTAGTAAATCCATTTGAGAGAAGTTTTGATAAAAAAACAACACTATGCCGTGTAATTTTTACATAGGTATTTTTAATTGGTAGAATGTTTAAATAGTTTTTTTTTTCTATGCTGAAGATCTTGTTGGAAGTTGTTGTTCTAATATCGACTTGTATGACCTTACCTGTGTTTCAAACTGTGTCAATAAAATATAAATTTGTTTAATTTGTAGCATAATCTTAGCGTTCACTACGGGCGACTACAATGCCTCGTTCCCCGCCACAATCGGAGTTGACTACAAATGTAAAGTGATGGACGTGAACGGTGTCAAAGTCAAACTTGGTATCTGGGACACAGCTGGACAGGAAAGATATAGAACATTGACATCCAGTTTTTACAGGTATGTTTGTATCGTTTAAATATTAGCAGTTTTGGTTGGCTTGGAGAATACAATGGTTTATTGAAAAGTATTTGACCTTACCAAGAAAATAGATGTTTCATAGAATAGATACAAATATCAGTAAGTTTTTGTGTTATAAAGGTTTTGCAATGTCGAAATGGATTGCTTGGCTAAAGCCATTTCAAAGCAGCGTGGTCTGACCACAACATAAACTGCCTTTCTATGAGAAGTTGTCAGCAACAGCAGGGACCCAGCTGGGTCAAAGCCTACTGGGGCCAGGGTTAGTTTCGAAAGACAGCTCGAGCCCCGGTATGAACGCTAGAAGGAACAGGGTGGGTCTAAAGGGTCCGATAGGCTCGAGGGAAACCAGTTCCCGCCATGCTGGCCTAAAATGGCGGACATTTAGATGTACTCCCGAAAGGGCAGTAGAGTCCGTCACTAGTTGACAGTCCGATATGAGCTTCTCTGGAAGTTTCACCACCACAGGATGGGTCTTTTAGTCAGTAAGAGTCTGACACTACCTCTCGCTCCGCCCAAGAGCGGGGGATGTCATTGGATGATTTTTTCCCACCATAAAAAAAGGTGCTTGTAAAAATTTTGCAAGGTTTTTGCTACAGCCAACAGTTCTCGTCAAGTAACGCAGTAGTTCCTTTCTGGCTTTGAAAGTGCCTTTCTGAAGTAAGCATCACGACCTGTCACCTTGCACGGGCACCTGTGACAACATTTCTCTAATTCCTGTGTGACTGGCGTCGTCGGTATCAACGACAAATCTTCCGACTGTGCTCGGATAACCCAGTAAAGGCGCTTCACATAGCCGTTGCTTTAGCACCAGCTTTTACTCCTGCCCCCCTAAGCCAAGTTACAACCGTTACGCTCGCGTCGAACGCTTCGAGTTGGCCGCACCTCCTATTCTTTTGTTCTGACAACGTGACTGAGAGTTGAGATGACGTCATCCACGTACATTTGAAGCTTTCTACTAGCATAGCGTTAACGATTGCGATTGCCGATTAGCAACTTGGCTAGGGGTACTGACCACGCAATTATACTCAGTACGAGATTCGTATTTCCTCTTTTATTTTAAAATTTTCTACATAAACACCATCAAGTTCAAAAAACAATGATGTTTAAACTGTTGAACAAAATTAATTTTTCCTTACTGTTTGATTAATTTAAATGCTCAATTTACCCCATTTGCAGATATATCGTTGGACCATTTTACGAATTCATTTGTATAGTCACATAGCTCTAATTTATTATCACACACATTTAAAACTTCATACTGTTAAATAGTCGTAGTGAAAATAGTACTATAGGCGCGGGCTTGCGGACGACAAGCAATGAATAGCTCGACGTCTGGCCGTACAGTAACCGTCCGAACCGGGCCCAAATCGTCGACGGCGCGCACCTCAAAGAACTGTCAGCAAAACCGTAGGGACTCAGCAGGTGCCAAGCCTACTGGGTTGACTTTTGAAAAGAATAGGTTTACAAAAAAACGAGGAAAAAACCGACGAATTCGACCACTTACTGGAGGGTCCAAAACTATCTACTGGATCCATGGTATTCGTTTGTGCGTTAATGTCAAAGACACATTTTTATCAAATCCTAGTAGTAGGCAATTCATATTAAAATTTTCATTCAACTTAAATTATTTTCATTCATATTAATAATAATGTACCTAAACACAGTCCATTATTTCTGTTAACATTACCCAGTTTAATGAATCACTGTAATTATGGTTTTTATATTGCATGTTTGCTTTTAGATTCCAAATTGTTTCATTTTAACTAGATACTATTTTTAACAAAGGAGATTCTCATTTTATATTTGACAGGCACGCATTCGTTTACAAAGGAGTTTTGAACTGGCCATTTAGTAAAATCGGCCAAGTGCGAGTCGGATCCCGAACGAAGGGTTACCTACCATTATTTATACAACACTATACACTATATTATAATCGTTTTTGTTGTAGGAACCCCACCTAAATATTTATTTTGTTTCGTTTTTAGTATTTGCTCTTACAGTGGCATCATCTGCAAAAATTTTAACTGTCTTACTATCACAGTTCATGAGTTACACCCTGTTGACGGACAGTGGAGTCCTAGTAATACGGCCTCGTTCTTACCCTTTGGATACGGAACCCTAAACAGAAGAGAAACCCCTTTTAGTTGAAGGGCACAACAGATTAGTTCATTGAATCAGTGGATTTGCCTTTCTATAAAATTTAAGCTGTCAACTGCACTACTGAGTTGAGTGGATCTTTTTTATCATTTTGACGTTTGGCAACGCCTTTATTTCTTTGTAATGAAAGCTGTTTTTACTCGACTGAATGAAAATTTTGTATTGTTTGTGTGTCTATTTCTTTGGCACGCCCTGTAGCCTAAGAGGGTGACCAGACGGTTGCAAACTAGCGTTCCAACCTAGGTCATCTAGGTTTATTTGTTTGGTTTGTGTTGCGGCTACATGGATGAAACGCCAACACGTTCTGTGGTTGTGAAAAAGCGCCTCCCAACCAAGGGCGTTGAAGGTCATGGATTACAACTGCTGTCTACACGGATTGAAACTAGCAAGGTCACCTTGGTTGTAACGCTAGTTTGACTTTGCAACCGTATGGTCACTCCTTTAGGCTGTACTCGACTGAAGGAGAATTTTATATTGTTTGTATGTCTTTCTTTGGCACGCCCTGTAGCCGTTTTGGGCTTCACGCACAAAATAGATAGGTACAGCAGTCAATCTACATACAAAGCGCGCTCGAGCAACGCACACATATACACCGCTCACAGACACGATGTCTCGGTCGCGTCACGGATCACTCGTCGAACAGTTCCGGCTCAAACGCTCATTAGTGTGCGTCCACCGAGCGTACGTATAAAAAGTGAAGTACATACATGAGATTGTCTTCTGTACCTGTGGTTGTATTTTTTTTTTTTGTTACTTAGTCATGTGGTGTAACAAAAGAAGGGTCCAAAGGAGGTGTTTACAAAAATATAATTCACTAAAATGAAGGAAAATAAAAAAAAAGTTCCAAACGAGTCGCTTTTCAAACAGCCTGATGCAGTTGATGGTATCAAATCTGTAATGGAGCTAAACTAGATTCTGCGAATTGCATCAATTTACTTCCGAAAGGAGTTCGGTATTCTGAAAAAAAATGTGCAGCCAATAATTATAACTATTATTATAACTATTATTATTATTCCATTTATTATATATATATACATATTATTTACATTTTTAAATATTTCTTAAAAAGTACATAAAAAAACATTTAAAAATATAAAAAATAGTAGCCCACCGGCATCGGGAACAGGGTCCAAGCTGCCGGTGGTCAGGGCTCCTGAGAGAGGAATCTCCTAACTATACGCGCCGTGTCCAGGAGTACTGCTTTCTGGATCAGGCCCTTGATCCAGCTGCCTAACGAGAGCCTCCTTAGATGTTGTTCGAGGCTCTTAGCTATTAAGCCATTGGCCGTTACGACTATCGGCACAATGATTGCTCTATCCACTTCCCACATGTCGACAACCTCGCGAGCTAAGTCAAGATATTTGATCTGCTTATCTTTCTCAGCTTTCACAAGGTTCTCGTCATGAGGGACCGCTATATCAACAATCATTGTGCGACGCTCTAGTCGATCTATCACCACTATATCAGGTTTATTGGCAACAATAGTCCTGTCAGTGATGATAGATCGGTCCCAATATAACGTGATACTGCCATTGTCGAGAACTGGGTCGGGCACATACCTGTAGTACGGTACTTCTGATTCTACAAGATTGTATTTAAGAGCAAGTTGCTGGTGAATAATCCTGGCTACGAGGTTGTGTCTATGCAAATAGTCTCCGTTAGCCAGACGAGAACACCCAGAAATAATGTGACGGATTGATTCTCCGGGCCGGTGGCATGCCCGACAGATGTCAACCGTACCATCCTTCACAATGTATTTCCGGTAATTGTTCGTCATCATAACTTCGTCCATAATTGCAAAGACAAAACCTTCGGTTTCCCCGAAGAGGTCACCGAAACGTAGCCAAGATACGGACGCTAATAGGTCTACATCGGGCCCATGTAAGGCCCGGTAAAAGCGTCCGTGAAGCTCCTTGCTCTGCCATACTTCCCTGCGGTCATTAGTATCCATTACTAAAGGTTTGCGCCAGTTCTCGTTAGCTAAGGAGAGCAGGGTGAGGCCCTTGTCCACCGCCACCACATCTCGGTGCATACCCACGTCGACGGCTAGGAAATATTCCCTGAGACTGCATACCTCGCGGTTGTGCAGGGACTTAGCATTTAAGAAGCCACGACCCCCACATTTCCGCGGGATATACAGTCTCATCACCGATGACCGTGGGTGATGCATCCGATTTGCGGTAAGTAGTGTACGGACCCTCCTATCCAGGGCGTCAAGTTCTGTCTGAGTCCATTTGAGTATGCCGAAAGAATACATCAATACTGGCATGACCCAACCGTTGAAAGCGCGCACCTTGTTTCCGCCTGACAAAAGACTATTCAGTACTTTATTCAGGCGGCCAAAGAAGCGCTCCTTCAACGATTGTTTCACGTCATCAGTATTGATGCCTAACGCTTCCGACATACCCAAATACTTGTATGTTTCGGTTGAACTGAGGGATCTAAGGTGTATGGAATCCGAGAGTTGAATTCCCTCGGATTCCATAATCTCTCCTCGCTTCACATGTATGACTGCACATTTGTCCACACCAAAGTCCATCCTGATGGCACTACTGAAGGTTTCAGTTACCTTCAGTAGCTCCATCAGTTGCAAGTTGTTGGGGGCAAAGAGTTTCAGATCATCCATGTAAAGAAGGTGAGATATGACCTGACCGCCTCTTTTCAACCGGTAACCTAAGCCAGAACCCTCCAGCAGTGTGCTGAGAGGGTTCAAAGCCAGGCAAAACCACAGTGGACTCAGACTGTCACCCTGGAATATGCCACGCTCAATCCTTATCGGTTCGCTGTTCTCCCAAAGCTGTCGACATCCCGGATAGTGAAGGACTGTTCTCCACTGCCCCATACATGACATCAGGAAGGTGCGCAAAGTTGCATCAACTTTATACAGTTCTAACACCCTCATGAGCCATGTATGAGGAACAGAGTCATAGGCCTTCTTATAATCTATCCAGCATGCCGACAGATTCTTTCGAGAACGTCGAACCTGTTGGCTAATGGCAATATCGATGAGGAGCAGCTCCTTAGTACCGCGGGACCCGTTCCTACATCCATTCTGAGAGACAGACATGATAGAATTTGTTTCAATATGACTATTGATTTTAGCTCTCAGAATGGATGTAAGAACTTTATAGACCGTCGGCAAACACGTAATCGGTCTATAATTTTTGGGTTCCGCAGTACTACCTGATTTATGGAGCAGGTGGGTTATTCCTGTTGTTAGAAACTGGGGCAGCGACCCTGACTCTAAGGCAGATTGGAACTGAGATGCCAAGCGAGCGTGTGACCCTTGAAACCATTTGAGCCAGAAATTGTGCAGCCCGTCCGGCCCTGGAGATTTCCAGTTCGGTAACGGACGAACTGCACGGGCTACATCTTGGGGGCTGATGGTTATTGCCCCCATTTCTGGTAAAAGATCGCATGCGCGCTCGACCTCTCGAATCCAATCACCCTCGGTGTGACTGACAGGCGCCGACCAAATGCTGCGCCAAAATGAACACATGGCGTCATCATCCGGCAGGCGCGTATCAGTCACACCTTGGTCCGGTTGCTCCCAAGCCCTATAAACCCACCTTTCATTGCTTTGGAATGTACGATTCTGAGTGTACCGCTCCACTCGCCGCTTGTACCTACGAATACGGTTTGCCCATGCATAGATCTTCTGCTTCAGGAAGTCGATACGCTCTGTGACGCAGGGCAGATAATCTCGAGGACTAATATCAGTCCCCGAGAATGCCCGCTTCACAAAGCGCATCACCCTAGGGCGAGTGTTGCCCTCCCTGAAGCAGATAAGCTTGCCGATGAGTGCTCTAGCCTCACCGATACGCCGCTCTATCCTGCACTGCCAAGCAGGCACAGCTGGTCGTGTAGCTCTGTTTCAATTAGGAAATTTAACGTGAGCTACACGACATGCTGCTACAGCCGCACAGTACAAGATCGAGTGGGTATCAGCGAGGTCTTCGCTTCTATCAAAACAAATTGATAGCTGTGAATCTAAAGCACACACCAGCGCCCTATTTCTCTTGTGCATGGGCAAACGAGGTAGGCGTGGTCTAAGCTCCGGCGGTATGGAGCGGTATTCCCGAAATGCGTCTTCCAAAGCGCCCCTCAATCGTTCATTACATTGGGTACTCACAGATATTGCCGCGTCATCATCAGCGTCACCAGCGTGGTCGGGTCGCGGTGCAGCACTGGGTTGACGTGGCGCCGCGGCCGATGGTGTAGCGGCTGAAACACGGCAACTCTGTGATTCCAGGCGCAGTCTATCAAGTACGGCGTCATCCAACATACGATTACGCTGGATGACCCGCACCTGATCCGATAGTCGTTGGACCGAAACGTTGACAGCTGGCTCAAGCACCTGAAACAGAGAGAGCATCCGACCACGGTACGCAGTCAGGTTAATTCCCCCCTCTGTAGCCCCAAAGTATGAGCGCATGACATTTTCATTGATGGATGATGTCCATCGCATGCGCTGCACACTTCCACCGACAGCGGGAACCCTGTCAGAGGCCGGCGGGCCTCGAGGTCCCAAGCTGGCCGGAGGTCGGCCTCTTCCCCGCCGACGCGCAGGTGGTGGTGTCGTCGGCGGCGAGAAGTATTCGTCGCTCGAACTCGACGCAACTGCAGCTGCCGGAATCTCTGGACTCACGGCTGGCGCTGGTCCCGGCGGCTGCGAGGCGGAGCTGAGCGACGAACCCGAAGATGTTGGATGTGCAATTTGAGAGCGTGCCCGGCTTCTTGTCAACATTTTACATCATTATTGTAGTTCCATTTCGGTCAAGATATTGATTCTTTGTATACTTTTTGGTATTGTTATCTGATTTCTCTTCTTTTTTTTGTGATTTGGTGGATAAAGTACATTTTGTTGTGTATTTGTTATGTAAATTGAATAAAAATATTAAACTGAAAAAATTTGATGTATTTCAACTTGACAGCCGGACCACAGATCTATATTATTTATTATTATTATATTATTATTATTATTATTATTATGTTGAATGGGGTGGCGGGGTCGTAGTGAGCGAGCGAAGCGAGGGAATATAGATCCCGTCATTCTAACTGGCTAAGTCTTGAAACTTATTTTGTAAATTTCTCGAAAAATATGCATTAAGTACCTTCTAATAAGAGTTGTAGCGTTTTAACTACCAACTCCTGCCAAACGATACTAAAGTCAAGCCAGATTATCAACTTACAAAAAAAAACTTCTATAATATTAGTGAAGAATTTTACATGGAAAATCCTTGTTACAGAGACGCTCACGGTGCTATTTTAGTTTACGACGTGTCAGAACCAAAGTCCTTAGCCAAGCTGAACGAGTGGGTGGAAGAGCTCCAAGTGTACTCGACCAAGAAGAACATAGTCTGCTTAGTAGTCGGCAACAAGATTGATAAAGTAAGTTGTATTGAAACGAAAGTAAATATTCGAGGGCTTTTCCAATGTGTCGTAGTGACAAATTGGCTAGTCTCATCACAGGAGAAAGGTAACCGATATAGCCCGAAGAATCACCAAACGACAGTGGGCAGGGCATATTCCTCGCAGAACAGATGGTTGATGGGGGCCAAAATGTCTAGATGAAGATACTACGTGGGAATCCGATAGGTTTACAAGACTGGTCGTTATAGCGATACTTGGGAGTGGTCTATGTCCAACAGTAGACGTCTTTCGGCTGAATTTATAACAACTTGGACTAAAGGCAACGCAATTTTCGTTGTGCGGAAGACTCTTGATACGTAACAGGGTCTTACCGTACTATTTGTATTTTTTCAAATTATTTTATGCCGACATAAGCATATTCTAACTTCATTCAAGCAAAATGATAGCAGCCAATTCTTCGATTCGTCTTCATTATTGATATCCTCCTAATATTAGGTAAATTTTTGAATAAAACTGATAAAATTTCGTTTAGCAAAACCGTGCAGTAACGCGGGAGCAAGGACAGGCATTCGCACAGAAACACAGGATGCTGTTCATTGAGAGCAGTGCTAAGACGCAGGAGGGTATCAGCTTGGCCTTTGAAGAGCTCGTACAAAAGGTGAGTTCATATTTTTAAACATCATTACTCTTCATTACTTTCCTAATTTCTTTGATTATTTTTCTCATGATCCTCAATCGTTACATCAAAATAGTATCATTTTAGCAACATTTTGAGTTCGCGGAAGATTGTTATTAATCCATTGTCAGCTTGGGTAGGGCCGACCGATGTCCCCTGCAAGAGCCTCCTATTTCTGTCTACGGAGTTTAAAAAACCCTAGCACGAACGATGACGGAGGCTTCGTTCGCTCACTTTACTTGCTCAAGCTAGAACTACGTTAGACCGACGCACACATGGACCACGCCTGATTTGTACGCAGAATGACGTCGCGTGGCGTGGATCTAGTGTAGCTCTACAAGTCTAGTTTCCATATAAAATGTATGGAGACCGACGTGCCCAAATCGGCATACGTGGTACACGTATGCACAGTGTACTTCTGGCTTTATTCTAGCCCCGTTATCTCCTTCTTACAGGTTAAGTTAGAAGGGGGTCCATGTAGTGCCCGAAAATTCCGAGCTAGTTTCGCTCGCTTGGCTTGATAACCACAAATTATTAAAAAAGAAAACCACTAACTAAAATTAAGTTCATACAAAATAATTGAGTATGAACATACTTACTTTGAATGCAATACATTTATAATTTATCCGTAGATTAACTAATATAGAGGCAATAAATTATCATCATCGTCGTCTTTCTGCAATTGTTCCGTTTTATTTGGGGTCGGCGCAACACGTTTTTTTCTTCCATTCTGTCTTATCACCTATCATTCTATCACCAACTCCCTTTCTTTCATATCACTTCTCACACAATCTAGCCATCTTTGGCTTCCCTATACCTATTTATCCATCCACATGTATACTCATAACTCTTTTAGTAACACGAGTTTCATTACTACTCTTCACAAAAAAAATTCCTGTTCTAATACCAAAGACTTTGGTACAGTCAGCTTAGTCAAACCTAACAAAAAATTTAAATATGAGTCCAAACTAATGCCAGCCCCCTTAGCTTTGGCCGTTTCGTTTCTTTTGCGTGGAACACCTCCAGTTGGCCACACCTGCCAGTCCTTTGTTCTGATCACGTGACTGAGCGTTGAGATGACGTCCGAACAAAGGAATCAGAGGCGTGGCCAACTCCAGACGTTAGTGGTATTAGTTGTTGATATTAATTTTTTTTTTTCAAAATTCTCTATTTCTCTCTAGATCATAGAGACGCCTGGTCTCTGGGAAACTGGGGGCTCGTCATCCAACATACGCATATCAAACGAGGAGCGAAGACAACAGGAGGAGTCTTCATGCTACGACTACACTTGCACCATTTAGAATAAGGTCTATAGTTGGCTGGCATCTGAAGGTTTTTCTACTTTTTACACTTACTTAGCTGTTAGAACAGGCCTGGTAGGTTCATGTTTGAGACACTAGGAATATGTACCATAGCGGTAATTTCTGCCTGATCACTTAAAACTTCGCAACTCTTTGAAACTCTCGTTTTGAGTGCAAGGAAAAATGAACTTAGCGGTGGTCAGGTGGAAGTGTCTTTGATGGTACCTACCTATGTATCGCTATACAACATTGTTTTTAATATATGCGAAATCTGAATATTGTTTGTTCGGAGTCAGAATCAGTAAGCGATTGAATCGATTCCAATTCACACCATGTTACATTTTTTCCCAAAAATATTTAAAACAAGATGGACACCACCGACACTAAGTACAACACAGGTCACGGCAGGTCATAGCGGGCATTGGGTGCCTGCGCACAGATGGGAGCGGGAGCAAAATAACCCCTCAGACACCCGATGGCCCGGTGACCATGTATTTGTGCAGACAACCCGGTAGCAACCCGGTTGCACGTTCTTCTCCATAGAGACCTACTCTTTGGAACGTGCAATTTAGCTTCACTTTTCTTGGACTGACCGACATTTGACTATTCAAAAGTGCCTGTAACTAGTCTATTTGAAATAAACGTTTCTGATTTCTGATTTCATAACAAGCTTATAACTTTGTAATTTTTCATGAAACAGTTATGAAATTTTGTACATAGATTCTTTACATAATATAGACAGGTGTTCCGGATTTCGCATAGAAGTACTAAAACTAATGTATAAATGAGATGCATACAAGAATCTTGGAGCAAATGTATGCTAATTCTCTTAAAATAAGGTTTATAATACCTTGCATGAAAAGCGAACTTCACAAGATAAAACAAAGTCAATGTGCGTTCTGTGGATCTTTGTCTTGATCATACATTTTTCTTTTGTTTCAACACCGAACGAAAATACATAGCGCGCGGTGAGCGTGCTTATTAATTACATCAACAATACGTTTCAAATAAGAATAGGATTGATTTTTCGCCATGCTGTGACGTCATAGAGGTCAAATTGAAGAAATTAGGTAGGGTGAGCAAAACAAGACTTTATTTAAATTAAATTTATTTATGAATCGTAAACGAAAAAAGTTTGATCAGAATCCAGTTCCTCAATTCTGCACGTCACTGCGTGAGGTGTCTGAGTAGTGGCATATGGAATAAGAACGTGAATTGTAGCTTTGAACTCATTATAACCATTAATTATTTTAGTTTCCTTTTTTTGTATGTATAATGGTGTGCAATAAAAAGTATATAATAAATAAATATGACTTTAACAATAAATTCAGCTAATTTCGATTAAACAATAATGTTTTTGCTTGACCTACACCTTAACTAAGACTCGGTAAAAAAACCGGTAAAGAAAACTAATTTGCGTATCAATAACACGCAAATCTATACATATAATAAAATCGTAGGAAAGTCAAAACTGTACATTGAATATTTTTTAAAAAGAATACTTGGGGCGTGATCTACAATCGATACCGAAGCCAAAAATATAGTTTTTAGAATTTTTGTCTGTTTGTCTGTTTGTCTGTATGTATGTCCGGGATAAACTCAAAAAGTACTGCATGGATTTACTTCAAATTTTGGATGAATATTACTAAGAGGTCGGGTCAACATATAGGCTACATATTATCACGCTATCACCTACGGGGGAGGAGCTGTGAATCTTTATTTTTCTTACGCATTCTGTGACAGCGTGTAATATAAGGACGCATATTTAAATGTTGTTTTTGAGTAAGCCATGCTAATATCTAGCTTTACACTATCAAAACTACGGCATTAAAGTAACTTGGGCAGAGATACATAGTTTAATGAATGTTAGTAGTATAAAGACAATTTTAAAGTAGCGCCATCTATGAGATTTCACAAAAATCAAATCAAGTTATATGTTAACAGTTTTTGGAAATTAATCATTTAAATTTGATCATGTTGGCGAGGTTAGTAGTTAGTTATTCTTAAAATTCATAGATGGCAATGTGCATTTTCTTCATATTATAGTTCGTTTTGACAAATTCAAGTTCCAACAAAACCCTCAAAATCTTGAGCAGAGTTGAGGAAGACAATTTAAAAAAAAATGCGGTGTTGGGTATTACATGGTGGCATTTTTCAGACTCTGTGAAGTCGAACAGTTTGCGAAATCCCTTACGTATGACGAGGTGCCTTCATATTACACGTACGACAAGCAAAGGCGTGTTTTCAACCAACGTCGACGAGGAGGTGCTGTGAAAGGTTTTCCGGGAATTTTCAAGGACACCACATTGGGTAGGGTTTATACCGTTCACCCGAATAATGGCGAATGCTATTTTCTGCGGTTGTTACTTCACACTGTCCCAGGCCCAACGTCTTTCGCCTTTCTGAGGACATTTTATGACGTGGAGTATCCCACTTACCGCGCAGCCTTCGTAGCACGTCACCTTCTCAACGGTGACCAAAATTGGGATCCTCGCGTAGGCGAGCGTCAGTGACAGTCCCAGCCGCATGCGTCATCTGTTTGCCGTCATCTTGGTGTTTTGTAGAGTCGTCAGCCCGGTGGCTTTGTGGGAGAAGTATCGCCATCATCTGTCTGAAGATTTTCTACGAGCTTTGAGGCGTGCTACTAGAGACGAAGTCGAAGTAACTGATGAATGCGTGCTGAACACCTGTCTCAGTTGACTTCAAGATGTGGTCATTTCTATCGGCGGCAATCCACTGATCGAATATGGGTTACCAGCTCTCCAATCATCACCACATCAAGACCGTGGAAATCGGGAGTATATAACGCTGAGACAAATTACCATCCGAACGAAATGACCATCATACGAAATTACCATGTCACTTTGTTCTCTAGAGAGCAAAAACAAATTTAAGACACCGTCCTTGAAAGCGTTGGGCAAAACCAGGGCAAAATGTTTTTATTGGATGCTCCTGGTGTCACAAAAAAAACATTTGTTACCACTGTCATACTTGCAGAGGTCAGGAGGCAAGGCAAAATTGCTATTGCTGTAGCGTCGTCGGGAATCGCTGTCACACTGCTTCCGGAAGGCAAGACAGCACATGCAATGTTAAAAATTCCCATCGATTTAGAGACCGCCATAAGGGACATGTACTCAAGGATTGCTCTCTGATCGTATGAGATGAGTGTACGATGGCCAATAGGAAGGCAGTTGAGGTCGTGGACAGAACCCTGCAGGATATCCGCAGAAACGAACATTTGATGGATGGTGTCACAGTTCTGTTCAGTGGCGATTTCCGGCAAACACTTCCCGAGGTGACGCGGGGATCGAGGGCTGACGAGGTGAATGCTTCGTGGATACGATCTTCTTTGTAGTCACGAGTTCGTACACTACGCTTGACCATTAATATGAGAGCTCGGCTCGGTGGCAATGCACGTGCTCAAGAATTCTCCGATGTCCTTCTAAGTCTTGACGAAGGCACTCTACCAGAAGAGAGAGGTAGACAGGTGGTGCTTCCAGAGTCTCAGTGTGGTATCCAGCTTAGAAAAACTCATTCACTGTGTGTACGGAGACATCAATCGTATACTGTACCAGCCCAATTCTTGGGTATGTGAGCGGGCCATTTTGACGCTCAAAAATGATCAGGCTGCAGCAATTAACGACTGTGTGTTATAAACACTGTTGTTGAGTAAGATGATTTCTGAACTCCCTGTCAGCAAGTGGACTTCCGGCGCATACCATCAAGCTAAAAGTCGGTGTCCCGATTATGCTTCGAAGTTGTGACGGGACCCGCCTTAAAGTCATCTCGCTCCACACAGATACACCATTGAGGCGGAAATTCTTACGGGTTGTGGTGTCGACGAGGCAGTATTTATACCACGCATTCCCTTGATAACCCATAACTTCCCGTTCCAGTTCAAGCGCGTACAGTTCCCCGTGTGTGTTTGCTTCGCGATAGCCATCAATAAGTCACAGGGGCAGACACTGAGGGAAGCGGGTGTTGACCTCAGGACGAGCTGCTTCTCACACGGGCAACTGTACGTCGCTTGCTCCCGCGTCACCAGTCCTGACTCTCTTTACATTTTGGCTCCTGGCAGTATAACTACCAACGTAGTTAATAGGGAAGTCTTGTAAGGTATGATACCTTTGTACGTATTTTTACTCTTTTGTATCCTGGAATGTATTCCTGCATTATTTTCTCTATTTCCTTGAGTCACATCTTATGACTGAACTTAGCAAGATTCCCATATAACTCTCTTCACTTGCTTCGTTTGCAAAAAAAACTTATATTATAATGCTATTTTAAAAGTTGTTTATTTATAATGCTGTAGCGACACTGGTACCTTAGGTATTTTTAGTGCTGTACAGGCTTCACGCAGACGACGTCGCGGGCAGCAGCTAGTACAGTATAATTCACGAATGATGGCTGCCGTGAAGTTAGACTTTGCGAACGTTCGCGCATACTACACTCTTCTCGCACACGTACGTCGCCATTTGGTTCTTAAAACACGATACTGCGCAGCCTTCTGCGCATACTTCACGGCCGCCATCATTCGTGAATTGTACTGTAAGTTTTCTTTGCAAACCGTAATTTCCAGTCGACACTCGACCGTTCGAAGTCATTGAATTTCCTATTCGTAATTGAAACGCATTGTAAGTCAATATGTTATAGTAAGTTTTCAATGATTTTCACTAACACCAAATCAGGTGCGCTAAATTCTTCACCAATAAACAGTCTTGGTGTAAGAGCAATTTAAAACAACATCTAGATAGGTTTACGTCCTTCTAAGCAATAAAAAAAAAACGATTTTAAAATACTAATTAAACTCTAGCGTAAACTTAAATAAAGAAAAACAGCACAATCGATATCAAAACGAATTCTAAATCGACAAATAAATTGATTTAAATGTGTGAATA
Organism: Mythimna albipuncta; assembly: GCA_929112965.1. NCBI lineage: Eukaryota > Metazoa > Arthropoda > Insecta > Lepidoptera > Noctuidae > Mythimna > Mythimna albipuncta. Next base: position 21,571,394 of record OV815969.1, read on the forward strand.
TACTTTGAATTTGTGTACTTTTGTAAATATAGATTTTAATGTTACCGCTTAGTTGGACTAAATAGTAATGAAAAATAATAGTACGGGGACTCAAAATAGGACTGAATTCGTTGCATTTTGGCATGACGATATTGCGGTCACTGACCTACATCCATTTATTCGATTTCATAATTAAAAAAAAAAAAAAATAGTAGTGGGTTTTACACAGTCTCTCTTTCGTATATGTAACAGTAATCGTGCGTAAAAGAACCCTTGTGAATATATTTTAAGGGACGACAAAGACCATGCGTTTAGAGCTTGTTACTTTCATCCGTCGTATGCGCAATCGTGTACGTTTATAATGTGCGATAGAATTGCTGTATGCTGTATCATTAGCCCCCATTAATGATACTGATAGATTAATCGTGGTAATTTTTTTACCTAATCGAAAAGATACATGTTATTGTTTATATTCAACGTCATAGAAATAGGTGGAGGGATGACCTGGATGCGTACCGCGAAGACTGGTTTGGCACGACGCGAGAAAAGAAAGTCCGGAAGGACTCGGGAGAAGCTTTTCGCCAGCAGTGGAGTAAGGGCTAGAATAAAAACAAAACATGTTTATAGTAAGGGTGCCTTCTAAAAGATGTAAGGGAAAAGTCAATGACCGTTATTGCTATGCTAAAACGAAACGACTACAAATAACAGAGTAGAATGTGATAGAACATAGTGAAGTAAAAAATCAAAAAAATGCAGAAATATTTTATTGGCATTTACAAAACGATCTTTGTATTTGGAGTGTATGGGGTCAAAAAATGGAAAGCACTGTTATTTTGTTATTTGAATGTTGTGTTGTTTAAGCCTACTGTACACGGACGCGTAGCTTCTTAGACGCGTATTCGTCAATATACGCTTGGTGTACGCCTGCGTAAAGCGTACGTACTATGGCCTTTCTACTAACGCGTAGCTTCACAGACGCGACATGACGGACGCTACTGCTTCGTCGCCAGAGCTTCATAATTTTACATAAGCTTCACGCAGGCGTACACCAAGCTTATAATGACGATACGCGTCTATAAAGCTACGCGTCCGTGGACAGTAGACCTAAGTTTGTGTTTTATTTATACTGTGGTTACATTATCACGCGAACATTCGTGTCGGCGGGCTTGCGGACAGTGAGCAATGGGTAGCTCGCTGTCCGGCCGTCCGGTAACTGTCCGGACCAAGCCCAAGTCTTCGACGGCGCGCGCTGTTGCCGCGCACCTCAAGGAGTTGTCAGCAACAGCAGGGGCCCAGCCGGGTCGAAGCCTACTGGGGCCAGGGTTATCCGAAAGGGCGCTCGAACCCCCGTATGAAGGTTTGAAGGAACGGGATGGGTTTTTTAGGCAGTAAGAGTCTGACACTATCTCCCGCTCCGCCCAAGAGCGGGGGCTGTCATAAGATGACTTTTCCCATCGAAAAAAAAACATTCGTGTCGCATTATCGTGCTAAAGACGTCGTATTCGTATATACGCGACGTTGTCGTCTACATTAGCGGTCAATCGCATTTCTAAGCGACTGTATATGTGCCTACAAGCATTCTTGTTCGCCCGAATACTTCGCGGTTCGACGAACTACTCAGCCATATTTGTCGTGATTACGCAAATATTCGCCGAATCCCTATAATGTAGCCACAGTATTACGAGTTTGTGATATTTAAACCTTATATTGCTTAAGATATGTTATATATCTACAATTTATTTAATAGTTCTATTTGAAGTAATTTCTTTAAATTTAAATTTTAAACAATGGCTATACTATAGATAGCGAGTGATGGATAGAAAATGATTATAGCACGCATATTTAGGCAAATATAAGCCTAAATGGGCTTATTTTTATAATTTATTTATTATGTAGCGATATCTATGGCGTGACACACCAACTAAACTACGAAATCCTGCATCGCGAATGAGTTCTTCGCGCGATTTGAACATATACAACAGCCCGAAATCATCTCGGGCAGTTACCCAGATCAGACAACATGCCTGTCTGGTCGGAGGATCCTCCCTTTTCAACGGAGGTATGTGGGACTTCACACTCTGTTCTGCATACCTTCAAAAATATAAACGTTAGCTTTATTTATTAAAACTTAACCAAATGATTTTTCCCTTCAGATGTACGCCAACTAAGGTGATTGTGATATATCTGTCTGCTTTTGTACATAGAATTGATAAAATGAAGTGATTATTGTTTGTTGTACACTATATTATTATTAATATTATAAATAAAATATTTCACAAAATTTTTGGTGTATTATTTTCTCTTCCACCTAGTTTTAATTTTAACATCATTTCACGGTCAGGTCATTTCTGCCTGATCACTTAAAAAAAATTCGATTGAATCCTGCGGCGCGGCGCCAAGCCAAACCCTTTGAAGTTCTCGTTTCGAGTGCGAGCTAAAATGAACTTAGCGGTGGTCAGGCGGAAGCGTCTTTGATTACTATCATTACGGCATTAGAAAAAGAAAGAAATAAAGATAACATGTTTATTTGACACAACTTACCATGTCCGGTTAGGAACTGCGTCATGCGGAAGGTGAGGACTCCGTGGCACCTTTCCAGCCACTCCCCAAAGATTTACGAGTAGTAAGTAGTAGTTCGTAGGTTTAAACCTAGGCAAGCGATTTACTTTGCGTAATTCATTTTACCACTGCTCTCTAAACGGTGATGGAACACATCGTGAGGAAATATAGTTTCTCTTTTTTTTATTGATATAAACTAGTGCTTGACTGCGATCCCACCTGATGGTAAGCAGTGACGCAATCTCTGATGGTGAGACGCGCTAGTTTATGAGCCTATTCACTTTTGCCTGGAAGACACTCAAATTATAATCGGACGGGAAGACCGCAGCAGGCAGATTTTTCCAGTACTTCGATGTACGCGGTATAAATGACGAGGCGAAACGGTTAGTCCGGACCGTAGAGGTTTCAACAACGTATGGGTAGATTCTTGCAAATAAATATTAAACACGTGTTTCAGGTTTTACATAATTATACTAAAATTGATAATGTATAATACTTTTTCAAAAGAAAATACCTGACGGTTAGGTGCTCCAACTGGTGGTGTGAATTATCCTGAACGTTCATTGAATTCAGTTTGTCTCAAAACCAATTCCAATTGTTTTTTCCAATTCTCACACTGAAATAATTCACTCCACTAATGTTTTACAAACAGCTCAGTCCGCTCTCACAAACGGCCATCGACACTCCCATAGGGGAAACATAAAGGTGTAACAAGGTATATATAGCCCCCATGGAAAACACCATGCCAGTCGTTATCACCTTGCTTTTATGGGGCAATTTTTCAGGAAGTCGACCTAAACTGCGTACACTTTTTGCCTTGCTGGCCTACATTCATTTTATTGGCGATCATTGTCCATTTTAACCAGGAAATTCAAGGTGAATGGATGTTTTTAGAGTTCCGTACCTCAAAAGGAAAAAACGGAAACCTTATAGGATCACTTCGTTCTCCGTCTGTCTGTCTGTCTGTCTGTCAATCTGTCTGTTAAGATAAGACCCTTTATCTCGGGACCGCGTGGAGGTATCGAGTTGAAATTAAATCCGTATATTCAAGTCTGCGGTCACTTGAGGTGTGCTTGTATGTGATTGGTGACAGAACCGACACTGTTCTGCTCCGTAGGTTCCCTGAACTCCATGTGTTGAGAGACCGGTGAGCCTACTGGACAAGGGTAGATAGTGTGTCTAATTTATTTCCTGGATTTTTTACTAACATTAAGTTATAAGTTAAATTCTTGTTACTAACTTATGAACTGTTTTGTCTGAATTAAAAGTTTTCTTTTTTGTACTTGTAGCTGTGAAAAAATCAATCTCTAAAGTTTACTAAAAAAATAGACACGGCCGTTTATGTCACATAAAACGTATATTTAGGCACTCAAGGGAATCAAAATACATAGGATACTTCCCGTTGACCCAGAATCCTGAAATTTGGCATAAAGCAAGGACTTATAGGAACAAATCTTCAGATTTTTTTTACTATTAATAGACTCGCCTTTTGGCGATTCGGAAAAATCATCGAGATTCCATTCGGGAATTAAACTGTTCACATAGTGTAAGTTGAACCCTCTGTGCGCGAGTCTGACTCGCACTTACCCAGTTTTTCTATAACAAAGGCGGTAGGTAGGTATTTGGTTTCGGCAGTTTTACTGGCAGTGAAATAGCTCAGTATTCATTTATTTCAGCTGACGTTCTCTTGCGGACGTATATGCCGCCTCCAAATATCGCCACATCAACCGGTCCTGTGCATCTTACATCAGTCAGATTCTAACCTCAGACACAGCCGTAGATCCGCTTTCTGCTGCTGGAGAAGAGATCTATACCATTTGGGCAATACTCTTTATCTTAGACGTTTAGTTTATTCTCTGAAACATACACAGTTTTTATACGATTGCATAAGAATCTTTTGAAATTACACTAGGTAAGAGTGACGTTACCTGGATAGTAATGGGTCCCAAACTAGGCAAAGCCTGTATCTTCATCATCATAATCATATCAGCCGAAAGACGTTCACTGCAGGCCATAGGCCTCCCCTAAGCGTCGCAACAACGACCGGTCCTGTGCGTCACGCATTCATCGGAGCCTGTATCTTGGTAATCCAATAATTATACAGATTTAGCAAGATGATCTGGCCTGCTGGCGCTACGTACAAATTTTTCATTAAAAAAAAAAAAAAAACAAAACAAAGGACCTATGGCCTAAAACTGTTTCAGTGGTATAGTTAAGTACTACTAGGTACTAGGTAATAATACTATCTAGGTACCTACATCCTGTGAACGAAAATATCAATACCATTTCATTACCAAACTTTGATTTAGAAAAAAAATAAGCATTAACGATAACTGTAATAAGTCCTAAAACTGCGAAAAACATGTCTTTGTAATGGTAAATATTATTTTCGTTTGCTAGTGAAATACGCAGGACTATGAGTTGACCGTGCCCGCCGCGATCAAAACGGTTGTGTTCAATATATTTTTATTAACTCCCGACGGAAAAGAGGGATGTTATAAGTTTGACGTGTCTGTCTGTCCGTGGCATCGTAGCACCTAAAGGAATGGACGGATTTTAATGCAGTTTTTTTTTCGTTTGTGAGCTGAACTAATCACGATGGTTCTTAGCTACAGTTTATTCCTTGCACACATGCACGATATGCGCGTGGAGATGTAACGCCGGGGTGAAAGTCCGCTGCCGCGACAGGTCACGGCATGGCGAACAGAGCTCCGGCGGGATCTCATGGTGAAATGGCGTCAACGACTATCGCAACCCAGTGCTGGGCACGCCACAATCATGGCGGTAAGTCCCCTCTTTGAGGCCTGGCTGGAAAGACCTCACGGCGTCCTTACCTTCCGCATGACGCAGGTACTCACCGGACATGGTTCGTTCGGGAGGCCGAACGCATCAGGCAACGGCGTTATTGCCGCCGCCGCCGCCGGGATTCTGATCCCGATTTTCGGCCAACGTAGGCGCGGGCTTGCGGACGGTGAGCAATGGGTAACTGTCCGGACCAAGCACAAGTCGTCGACGGCGCGCACTGTTCCCGCGCGCCTCAAGGAGTTGTCAGCAACAGCAGGGACCCAGCCGGGTCGAAGCCTACTGGGGCCAGGGTTATTCGAAAGGGCGCTCGAGCCCCGGTATGAAGGCTAGAAGGAACGGGGTGGGTCTTTTAGTCAGTAAGATTCTGACACTAACTCCCGCTCCGCCCAAGGGCGGGGGATATCAATGAATGATTTTTCCCACCATAAAAAAAAGCTACAGTTTAGTTTTTTTTTTGGTATTTATTACTTTCTTTTTGTGTCGGGTTTTTATTTTTATATGGTAACATGTACTGTCAAAATCTATTCCACCCTATTTTAAGGTAAAGCTGCGTGTCTAACAGAATTGGGTGAGGTAGCTAACCCCTAACCTAACCCCTTTAGGCCTAACGTCCGCGTATCATTATACTATTGTTACTTATTGTAAGCCTCATAGCTTACATCAAAAATTATGAAACTCAATCGACGAAGCAGCAATGTCGTTGCCGCTTCGTCGATAAAGTTTAAGCTAAGAAACGGCATTCCTATAACTTCAACTCCTTCAGAACTGAATATCACCGGTTCTTGTTGGTTGGTATCATCCACATCAATTGTTTCATCTTTTTTGGCAGGCAGCTCCTCATAGCGCCTCTCCAACGTTTTAACCTTCATTGAAATGATAGTTTTATTTTCAATTAAACACTTTCTTTTACTCTAGTTTCAATCCCGTAGTTTAGAAACCATCTCATACAAATTATGCTTCGTATTCCAGAAAAATTGGAATACATGGCCTACCTATGGCACTCATTGATACCTATTTGCCACCTACTTATCTTTATAGACAGAATTGTAATTAAAGTTCATTTCAGTTCAGTTTTAGAATCCCTATATTTAGACTATCACAACTTAAACACACCACATCCACAAATCGTTCACTTTCACGTCGTCTCCACCGCAAACGTCGCCCCGTATGTTTCCCCAGCGCCCACTAGCTCTTTCCGAATGTCTCCAGTTAATACCAGTGGCCCGGACACTCCCATTTGTCACTAACTGCCGAGGACAAATAGGCTCAAGGATCCCTGCCCCCAATGGCCTTAGATGGAACCCCTCATTAATGACCAACCATCCTTCAGTACTCGAGGATAAACGTTGACAAATATAAAGGAAAGTTCTGTTATGATTTACGGTTTAAGTGGTTCTCCTCAATGATGTATGGTAATGCATGCTTTAGCTGTTTATTTTTCTTAGTAATTGATGAGTGGGAGGATGGTTTATGTTTCACTAGATGCTGCCAGCGGCTTTGCTCGCGTGAAAGTAGAAAATTGTTCCAACGGAACGTACTCTTACGATAAAAAGTGTCTTATGTGCTGTTCAAGGACATGGTCGTGTGAAATGTGTTCATTTTAATCGGTCAGTCTTTCGAGCGTGAAGAAGTAACAAACACACACACACTCACAAACTTTCGCCTTTATATTGGTAGTGTGCTATAAGTATGACTACCAAAGGCTTTACCTACGTGATAGTAGGAAATTGTCTTAAATTGTGTGTTGTAGAACACATTCTCTTGAAAAAAAAACCTAATAAGTACTATTCCAGGACATGGCGTATACAAGTACCAAGTTTTGTCGAAATCCGTTCAGCCTTTCGAGCGTAAAGAGACAACAACACAGTATTTACACTATCCATGTCGGGGTGTCTTAAAATTCTGGTTAGGTTAGAAGGCTCTAATGCGGGAGCTCCGTTTCGCTCCTGCTTTAGCCTTCGTGGTTTTTTATATAACCACCCAGAAATTGGAGCCTCGCTGAACGGGTCTCTGCGTGTGTAGGGAGAACTGCCTCCCTAGCCAAGTTACAACTGTTTCTATTCTATTCTCTTGTGTCGAACGCCTCTAATCACGTAATTGTGTGTTGAGGAGACGTCAGAACAAAAGAATCGGAGGCGTAGCCAACTCGAGGTGTTCAACACAAGAGCATAGAATAGAAACTGGTTCAACCTAGGCTAAACTAGTTTAAATCCTAAAATCGGGTTTGGCTGATAACATATTATACATGAGTAAAGCCGCATATTAAAAAACATGGAACTCGGAATTTGTACACAGTATTTAGTTTAACAGAACGGTGCATTCGTTCATTTCTGCATATAAACCCAATAGAATCGTCGACAGTGCTCGCACGCCGCGAGATTGAAACCGAGCATGAATAAATTACACATCAGTGTATTTACACTACCATTTTATATTCATACACGGAATTCTGTAAGTGTAAAATTTTTGGTTGAGCGTGTAAAATGAGATTCTATAATTTGCGATGTATCTTGAACCAGAAAATCTTGTACCTAAGTACCTGGTCATCTGATTGGTGATTATCACCATAAACAGCGAAAGAGCAAGGGCATCCAAGTGGTAACGACCCCGATCAGGTCGTGGTTTCAAATCTATCCAGACAGGCTTTCTTTATTGATTAGTTTACAGTTTGGGGAGTCTGTTCTAACATTGGACCACTAGACGTACGGCGTTGCGCCAACGATACATGGTGGACATCCCCCCATACGTACAAAGCGTTTGAGAACACCTTAATTTTACGTACAGCTAAGGAGTGGAATTCCCTGCTTCCTGATAGGCCTAGGGATCTTTCAGTCAAGATTGAATAGGTTTCTTCTATGCAAGCGTGCTCCGTCTTCACCAACATCATCGCTTACCATCAGGTGAGATAGTCAAACGCAATCCTATCAATAATAATAAAAAACGTATTTATTTAATCTTCATATAACGTCGGTATATAGAAGTAAAAACACTAGAAAGTAATTTCACAACTTCCGCTTAAATGCTTACTGACTCGTGTCTGTCTTGATATCAAATTGAGAAGAAGCGCATTCCACACAGAAGGACGAATTGCATATAGAAGGAAGAGTAGACTTATTCAGAAGTTGAAGAATTGAGAAGGACAAAACAGTAAGAAATTATTAGAGAAACGCAGATTTCTAGCGTGTAAAGAACATATTATAGAAGACAAGAAGGTGGGGTGGGAGAGTTGAGCAGAAGATGAAGATGATCCAAGCACAGAAACTTCTACTCTGGTGAAAAGATTTCCATTTGACCTTTGCTCTAAAGCTCAATAAATGCTCTTTTATATCATCACCACTGCTCATACGATGGAAGAAAACATCGTGAGAAATCTTTACTGTTTAAGAAGTAAATCTTCAAAGACATAGGTATAACACCCACCAACCTGAACCTACTGGGCCCAAGTGGAGGACAATGGCTCTTTCCCCACTCCTAGAGAGCAGCCCAGTTTCCCAACAATGGGAACATTAGACTATTTACCCTTATAATTTCAGTTAGACAGATACTCACCTCACGCACTAAGCAAGTCTGTAACGAAACTCAAAAAAAAAAAACTGAAAAAATACCTCCCTGCTGAAAGATTTATATTTTTATTATATTCGGAATAAGTTTTACAACCCGGAATGATTCCTTTACACCACCATTCAATATTCAGGCACAGCTCACCTGGAAGTAATCCTGGGGATCAGACGCGGTTTGACAATGTTGTAATGGTGCATATAACAAGGATATTGTTATGTGTGGGTTTATGCGAGTTTTACCTTGTCACGTGAGGTAAAGCGCTTTGTCGTTTTGCCTAGGTTTTGGTGTAAGCAGTGTTGGGTATGTAAATATATAATGAGGTTGATACTTAAACATATCAACATAGATATGAAAGCAAATAGGTCACGAACGACAGATGGGTAAATATATATTTTTTCAATTTTGGTGCCAAAAACGATGAAAAAGGCTTCTAATTTTCATGAAAACTGAGAAAAAAAATTCTTCTCTTGAGTTTCTACTCCTCGGTTTTCACAAGGATTAGGGTCCTGGGTCCTTAATTTTGACGAAAACCGAAGAAAAGGTTACACCATCAAAATTGAAAAAAAAAATCGTGTATTTATTTATTTATTTAACCCATACAAACTGCAAACTCCTCCATACAAACTGTCCAATCAAGTTTATCATTTTCTATGGTGGGGCGGATTTTTTTTTTCGTTTCCTGAAAAAAAAATTTGTGGAATGTTGTTCAGTTTCGTCTACTAAGCAAGCCCTTAAAGTTTGTGGAGGGCTGTCCCTTACACCTTTTATACTTTTAGTTTTTAACTAAAAGAAAATCCAGCAGTCCTGAACAACGCTGAGGCGAAACTCCACTGCAACGACAAATCTTGGCAAGGCATGAAACTCGATTAGAAATAAGCCAAAGCAAAAGGTGGCTAAGGTAAAGGTGGTCTGAGAGCTCACGGGGTAACTGAAAGAATTTAGGTTTTTTTTTTTGGAGAAAATCATCCTTTGACAACCCCCGCTCTTGGGCGGAGCGGGAGATAGTGTAAGACTATTACTGATTAAAAAACCCACCCTGTACCTTCAAGCCTTCATACCAGGGCTCGAGTTCCCTTTCGGATAACCCTGGCCCTAGGCTTCGACCCGTCTGGGCCCCTGCTGTTGCTGACAGCTCCTTGAGGCGCGCGGGAACAGTGCGCGCCGTCGACGACTTGAGCTCGGTCCGGACAGTTACCGGACGATCGGACAGCGAGCTACCCATTGCCCACTGTCTGCAAGCACGCGTCTACGTCTTGCACAGTCACTGCAACTGTATTGTATATCTGTACCATTTTTTTAATTTATTGTTTTATGTTGTGGTATATTGTATTGCTTGCGCCGAATAAATGCTATTCTATTCTATTCTATTCTACGGTGGCTAGAAATCGGAATCGGAATCCCGGTGGCGGCGAGAGTGCCGTTGACTGATGCGGTCAGCTTCCTCCTTTGGATAGAATATAGGTGTGTTTTAAGTCAGTAAAAGTCTGATACTTCCTCCTGTTTTGCCCTAGACCGGGAAAAACCATTAGGTGATTTCTCACCTTAAAAAAAAGAAACACGCCCTGTACCTAACAAATAAAACTCCAGTAAAACTTCATAAAAAATAAATTAATGATTCTCTCATACACAGTCTAAGTAGAACATCTTCAGAAATTAATTAGGTAAGTACAAGGCGCCAGGAATCTTCATGTTCTGAGAAATCTTAACAGATAACACGTATTCTTAGAAACGTGACACGCGAATGAGATCATTTACTTACAAGTACCACTTAAGAGTTCCTTCGAATAGACATGTAAGCAGATATTCAGGTAATTCGACTATCTTTGAGATGTTGAGATGTCGAGTTGTGAACCTAAGCACTGCTTTTTTTTTCAATTTAATTTGTGCCTGGAAAACGTAAGTGGCTTTTTAGATTAAGTTCTTCATGTAAATAAAGTGATATTCTTTATTTTACACACAGTTTTAACATACAAAGAAAATAGGATATTTGATGTACGTACATAGGAGAGCTTAACACACAACTAGGTTTTCTTACAGCAAACCATGTGAATTAGAATGAAATTTTGCATTTGAGGAACTTTAAATCTACAACAAAAAATTAAACTTGAATCTAACTTATATTCGTAACTAAAAATATACTAAACAGATATAAAAATACTAAAATTCGTGGAGGGTCCTCGTTGTCGGAGGAAGGAGGAGTGCGCACACGTCGAGAGCTCAACTCTTTGCTCACTCAGCACATAAGTACTTTTCTTTGGTTTCTATAGCTCAGAAAACACAACCAGAATTAACATTTCTCTTAGAGCAATGATTACTGAAATTATAGCCTTAGAGGTTAATAAATTAATCTAAGTACCGTTAAAATTAAAGCACTAACGGTTATTAACAAGCAAGCCAAATTATGAACCCAGTCAAAAATGTGTTTGTGTTAATAAGATAAAGTAAAGAAATGAAGGATATTAATTAAATAATAACCAGCAAAAATACTTAAACCTAGCCAAAATTAACTATTCCAGGCACTGTGGGCGTGGGGTTTTGACAACGAGCAATGGATAGCTCACATTCCGGCCGTCCGGTAACCGTCCGGACCGAGTTCGAGTCGTCAGCGGCTCATAGTGTCCCACGCGCGCCTCATAGTGGTGTTAACAAAACCGTAGGACCCAGCAGGGTTGAAGCCTACAGAGGCCATGGGTTGGATTCTGAAAGGGAAACCCGGCGTCCTGGAACGCAAGGTAAAGAAGGAACTTAGGAGTGGGTTTTAGTCTGTAAAAGTTCGACACGTCCTTTCCCCCACTCTAGAGCGGGAGTTAGTAGCAACTCTACTCAAAACTCAATCGAACGCCCGGTTCGCGCGTGATGTAGCGCCATTTCAGTTAAACACCAAGCGAACGCCGGCGTCCGCATAGATTATAAAATATTGAACTTTTTTTATTTATCCCAGAACGTAAATAAAAAGTTCTTCATAAAGTATATATCGAAAATAAGCGCGAAAATAAGCAAAACTTTCCGTTATTCTCTTTATATATTTAAGGATATAGAATGGCTAGAGTAGTCATTGGATGATTTACCACCAAAAAAAAACCAAAATTAACTTTACAGCATCAGCCCACTTATATCATCGATTGCATATTTTTCTAGCCGAAGAGCGCCAACAAATCGCTCCGGGCGTCGGCGTAAAATATTTGCAATGCAAATCACCGATTTCTCGCATAACTCAAGATAAGGAGGTATCGTAAAAATGCTGTAAACCCGCCTATATTGCTCCGTCGAGGATTTTTTCTGTTTTTACCTATCTATCGGTGCTCCTAACGATACTCTGTATCTTATAAATCTGAGTTATCGCGTCGTTATCCGAAACATTTGCATGCGGCGTGTAGTTTCGTTTCTTCATGATCAGGACAATGGCCAGTTTTATGGTAATGGAACAGTTCCGTAGTTTGGAAGTGCGTATTTTTCTTCCTTAGCCTTGAAGTCTAGCGGAAATATACCGGTAGGTAGGATTTTTATGTGCGCCCATAAATAGTTGTCGGGTAACTGTGTGATTCTGAATAAAGACTGGTTCATAGACCTTTACGTATGCCTAAAAAATATAAATAAAGGATACCGTGAGAGAAGGAAAGGTATAGAAATTGTTGGTATAACTATCAAAGTAATTAGTTATTTATTTATTTGTTTTTGACGACTATCTCTCTTGATGGTAAGCGATGATGTGGCCGACAATGGAGCACGCTTGCCTAGAAGTAACCTATTCACTTTTGACTTAAAGACCCCTAGATTGTAGCTATCAGGATATGATATTATGATAAAAGTGAAGTTTATGAGTGTCTATATTTGTAGGTTTGTTACTTTTTCAGGCTCGAACGATCAGCCGGATTTCGTATGAATCAATTAATTTTCGTAAACGGCTAGACCATGTTCAGGAATAGCACATGACACTAATTTTTATCGCAGAAGTATTTTTCCTAGGGCTAGTCTTCGACTGGTATATGGGCGAAGCCGCTGGTAACAATTCTTTTCTTTGGGGTGTTTGCATACAGGTTGAGCTAGCCGTTTTTCAGATGTAAACTGCCTAACTAGTAAGCGGTCTTAATCACACTAATGTTATAAAGACGAAAATTTGTGAGGGTGTATGTTTATGTATTTGATTATATAATATCGTATATGTTTGTTAATTCCTCACGTACGAACGGCTGGATGAAGCGATGGAACAGTATACGAGCAGACCAGTCCTTAGCCAAGTTGATAATCTGCAATCGCTAACGCTAGTAGAATATTTCAAATGAACAGGAATGACGTCAAGTCAACGCTCAGTCACGTCGTCAGAACAAAAGAATTAGGGGCGTGGCCAACTCGAGGTGTTCGACATAAGAGAAACGGTTGTAACTTAGCTAAGGGGGCAAGTTTTGGCACATAAGATACATATTATCTAAGGGAACACCTTGGAGAAACTTTTAACTTTTTTGCTTTCAGATTGGACCCTTCTAGGCTCTTGCAGTGACCACGGCTGTGACACAGTCAGATGATCTGTCAAATCATCGCTCTGCTTTCGATTTGGCCTCCCTCTGTCCTTTTTATATTTGTTTACTTTTACTAACTTAAAAATATTGTGAAATAGGAACCTTCTTAATAAAGCACAGTATAAATCCCATCGCTTTGAATAAGATAAACGAGTCTGGAGAAAAATATAGCGCAATAAGAACATCAGATACAACGCTTTGATTGATGATAACATTGTTTTAGCAGTCCATCATGAGTTACGTGGATTTGCTTACGTGTTTAACGCCTCGAGCGCAAGGGGGTTAATGACCTAGAAAATGGCCGTTAGATCAACAAAAAATATTTTAAAAAGACGTGTGGCACTCGGGGACTGCCGCGGTTAAGCTATTGCATAGCATTTTTTATCAACTTATGCAATTATAATTATGCAGTATATTTTGTCCTTTGTTTTTTTTTTTTCTTTGATATTAATTGAAGTTACACTTTTTGAGCGTGGTGACCGATAAGTAAACAAATCAGTAGTAAACACCCCCAGTGTTAGGTTATTTTCGTTCCGGAATTTCTGGATTCGGTCTCCACGCTCAAGGCCCGCGATAGAAGCTATGCAATAGCTTAAAAAACTTTTTCTGGATTTTTCTAGGAAAAACAAACATCAAAAAACCAAAATTTTCGGCCAAATAAATTTCGTATAATCGTGTGCACAAAACGAAAATTAAGTTTTTTTTCAAAGACATTGAAGTGAAAAAAAAATTAACTCAATCATTCAAGTAGGGCACGCCACAATTATGGCGGTAAGCCCCCTCTTTGAGGCGTGGCTGGAAAGACTTCACGGAGTCCTCACCTTTCGCATGACGCAGGTTCTCACCGGACATGGTAAGTTCGGGAGGTTCCTACACCGGATTCGTGCGGAAGTGACGCCCGGTGGACACGGTGAAGCACACAGTGAAGGTGTGCCCCGCTTGAATAGAGCATCGCCGTGCGCTCGTGAGGGCGATCGGCGGCGGCGATCTCTGCTTCGCCGGGCCTTGGTACAGGTCCGGAGCGAGAAGTGAGAGTGATAGGCGGTCGCCTCCTTTTGCGAAGCAGTAATGCTAGCAAAGGAGGCCTTTGTCAAAGAACTTTGTCCACCCATTTGTCAACCACCAATCGTTTTTAGAGCAAAAGAAGAAAAAACTGGAGATTTTCACGAGTAATAAATACTCCAGAGGGAGAATTCGGCTTATAGAAAACACGTAGAATTGTATAAGAGCCCAAATTAGCCACTTCACAATGAAGGATGCCAATATGAATTCCAGACTAATCTCAACAAAAACCAACGAAAAACTGAACAACAGGATGTCCATTTGAAATTGAAATAAACAAAATACCAACAGAATATTCAAATGCAATAACAAAGCAAATCCCAAAGACGAATACTAAAGTAAAATCAATTTCCCAACGGGAGTAGTTTTTCACCATTTGCACTGAACTTGCCGTTGCCCATCTAGTGGTTTCACTATGAAAATCGTAATTATTCCCCGGGAAGCGAAATCCGTTGGTGGATTAAAAGCGAAGCTGTATTAACTGGTCATTTGAAGATAAAATTTGTATGGAGACGGCTTTTTCTTTCTTTCTTGATCTTTTAGGGTTCCGTACCCGAAAGGTGCCAACGGAACTCTATTACTAAGCCTCCGCTGTCCGCACGTCTGTCAGTATCTCTGGGCTGTATCTCACGAATTGTAAGAGGTAGAGGGTTAAAATTTTCACAGAATGTGTATTTCTATTACCGCAACAAAAAAAAAAATAAGGCAATAATTAAGGGGATTACAAGAAACGTTATTATGTCGTCGTTTTTTATTATATTTTAATATTGTAGTATACAGTGATGGCAAAAACTCGAAGACATGTACATACACACTTACCCACATTGAGACTGCGTGGTAGATTACGGCTCATTCCCTCTCAGAGAGAAAGCCTGAGTCCCAGCAGTGGGAACATTAAAAGATAGATAGGTAGATAGATAAAACATTTATTTGATGCAACAAGATTAACACACAATACACAAAAGCACAATAAAATTACAAACATAAACCTAAGCACATAAATTAACAAAAAATAAATAAATATAAAATGTAAACAATCACAGATATATAGATACATTAAATTACAAACATAAAAAAAAATGTTAAAAAATTAAACATAAAAAGAAAAACAAGTAATAAAAGCAAAAAAAAAGTACCTAAAGCTTAAGTTTTGTGTGGCAAACAAACGAAACGGATGCATCAAATGGGAGCCCAATTCGGCATGTGTCAGGCAAACATACCTGACGCTGGTATTCTGCTGGGTCCCTGTAGTGGCATAGTGACGTCGAGCTGAGTCTGTCGAAAAAGACTATGTGTGTGTGCTATGTGTAAAGTGTGGTGTGTAGAGAAAGTTACGTGAAGTATACCCAAAATTTAACAGATTTAGTATTCGGCACAAATTACGTCAAGAAGAATGACTCGGAAACATAAAAACACGCTAACAAGCTATATAATGGACGTGTTCGAAACAGCCATGCCTTGTTCCTTTTGCGAGGCAATTAGAAACTGTCGTAATCGAGTCCTGAAGGTATCGAGACATTTTATGTTATGTAAAAGGCTGATTATGCTATTATGTTATGCTATATAGTGTAGACGATGAGACTTGTGTAGTCACAATATTAAAATCAAATCCGTTCGTGTATGAGTATTAGTTTTTTGAAAAACGTAGCCCCACGCTAGGAATCATACCTAAATTATGGATGCATTCGCAAACACGTAAACACACATACACTAGAAACCCATAGCCGGAACAACTATCTCTAGGCTAAGTAAATATTTGTTCCAAACGCTAATCGCTAAATCTCTGCACTAGAACAAATTGATCAGCTGAAAAGGGTGCCTAGATAGTTTTAAGGGGAAACATGTAAATTGTTATTTTAGACAGCTTTATCTTTGTTTCATATTTAAAAATATTATTATGTTTTTAAGGATCAACAAGAAAAAACAGTGTTTTGTCTGTTTAAAGAAATAAAATAGTATATTTACGCGAAAAAAGATGCAATCTTAAAACTAGTTAACAAACATGTTGGTAATAAAAAGTATTAAAATCCTATGTATTTGAACAGCCTTAATGTTTACGGACTACGAGCAATCGGTAGCTCGGACTTAAATGTTCGGACTGAACCCGAGTCATCGACTGCGCGTAGTGTTCCATACGCACCTCAAAGAGATGTTACCAAAACTGTAGGGACTCAACAGGGTCGAAACCTGCTTCCGTTCATTTTTGAAAATGAAGAAAGTAAGGTCCTAGAACGCAAAGGGTAACTAAAAGATGCAAGGGTCAGTAAGTTTAAAACGTCCTGTTGCCGCGAACCTTAATAGAGCAAAAGAAGTCATTAATAGTAATAATATTCCACAACTATCCCACAACGATGTCTAGTCCCAACACTCCCAACATAAGCAGAGGTTGTGTTATGAGTACAAGACAACTGATAAATATACATGGATGATCTCAGGCATCAAAAAAAAAAAAAAGATATTGCTAAGTAGTCTTAATATCTGGATTCCCAAATAGGTTTCGCTATCAATCACTTCCACAATCGGGTCTCCAGCCTAATATCCTGAACACGAAAATCCTATACATTTTTATCTTCAGCCCTAACTGTTGCGCGAGCAATCTGCTGTCCGATCTACAGCGGTTAAGACGATAAGCCTAGACGTGTTCCTGATTACGCGGGAAAAATCTCAAATTTATCAAGGACTTTGTACAGGCGACCACACATGTAAGATTATATTTGGCATTGTGTATTTTTCTGAGGCGGAAAGGTTGGTGACCACGTACCAGAACGAAGATGCAGCATTGAAAGGTCTCCCTCAAGGTAAACCGATGACCTGGTGAGGGTTGTGGAAATCCGATGGATGCGAGATGCACTAGTCCGGTCGTTGTGGCAACTTTTGGGGAAGGTCAATGATCAGCAGTGGACATCTTTCAGCTGAAATATGATGATAATGAGTAAAGGTATTTTGTGCCATATTTTATACAAAACACCTCTAAAGAGAAATCTCTTTCTGTTAACAGAATTAAAATTGGTGATTAAATAAAGCGGTAATTTGCACGAGTATGATTATGGAGCGTGGAAGGCACATCTCACTGTCTCTTTTGCACATGTAACCTAATGGTAATGCCGTTACATTTCAAGATGTGCATCCTAGTTCAGTTTTCTAACGGATTGAAAAAATCTTTCTAACTGTGATTTTGGATAAAATTACCTTTTGATACAAAAATAGTATAAAAATGAGTCAGCTTCCCAATTCTCTTATGGCCGATAGGGCCGATAAGTCTGAAAAAGAAGTTTATAATGCCTCTCACAAATTGGACCGATAACCTAGTGATGGTATGAGAGGCCTATATCTAGCTGTAAAATGCTTGTAAAAATGCTTTGCATCTAGTGGGAGGCCTTTTTTATGGTAGGAAAAAATCATCCAATGACAACCCCCGTTCTTGGGTGGAGCGGGAGATAGTGTCAGACTCTTACTGACTAAAAGGCCCACCCCGTTCCTTCTAGCCTTCATACTGGGGCTCGAGCTGTCTTTCGAAACTAACCCTGGCCCCATTAGGCTTCGGCCCAGCTGGGTCCCTGCTGTTGCTGACAACTCCTTGGGGTGCGCAGGAACAGTGCGCGCCGTCGACTTGGGATCTAGTGGAAGGCCTGCCAACATTACGTCTTCCTGTACGTGATCGCCACACTAGAACTTTACATTGCCATCTACCATCTGTTCTGCGAGCAATTTACCCTGCCCACTGCCACATAAGTTTGGCGATTCTTCGGGCCATAATAACTGATATGCCGTAGCAAGTAGTTCGGTTTTAGTGGATCAATTTTAAACATTAACTGGTGGATGAGTTTACGTTATATGTATTACAGTGAATAGGTTTTAGACAAGATTGATTTCACATTATAGAGGCAGCGAGCTTCCTTATTTTATGTCGTATAATCTAATTTCCATATCGGATCTTTCGAATTTAATCTTAGCCTAAGGCCTTGGTTTTAAGATAAAAGTTAGCTACATTTTGGTCAATTCTTTTGATATTACAGCTTGAAGATTTTAAGACTAAAAATATTTCTTAATACCATCATTCACGATTGTATCACTGCTTACCATCGGGCGAGATCGCAATAAACCGCTGGTTAATATTATTAAAAAAAAAATATTTGTTTACAGCCGATAATGGGGTTATGGGGATAAAATAATAACAATTTTATGTCGGGATTCTGTTTGTAAATGATTGCCTTTGTCTTACTATACCTAAGAGGAAACTAATGTCAATTTTAATACGTTAAGTTAAGCCGTTTGATCACGAAGGAGTAACAAACACACATACATTAATTGATGCCTCTGAAGTATTAGTGTGATAATTTTCTGATGTAAAATGATTATTATACAACCTTATTTTCAGTATATATGCAAAACTATGTACACAATCTATGTACAAAATTTAAAAATTGTATTATGGAAAATCACAAAGTTATAAGGCATATACCTGGTTGGTATCTGGCTGGCGACATAAATACATGATCACCGGACCACTCGGGTGACTAAGGAGTTGTTTTGCTCCCACACCCAGCTGTGCGTTGGCGTTTATAGCCGCTATGACCTGCCGTGACCTGTTCTGTTCTTAGTGTCGGTGGTGTCCAACTTGTGATTTTTTAATATTTTTTTAGGGAAAAAATATAACATGGTGTAAAAATTATTGAATTCGATTCAATTACTGATTCTAAACAAACTATGTTCATGTTTTGCATAATATATACTAGAGCACTCGAGCCCCGGTATGAAGGCTTGAAGAAACGGGATGGGTATTTTAGTCAGTAAGAGTGTGACATTATATCCCGCTCCGCCCAAGAGCGGGTGTTGTCATAGGATGATTTTTCCCACCAAAAATAATAATAATACTAACATATACCAAAATATCGTTGTAATTCAAAATGTTATAAAGGTCTAGTATTCTGCCTTTTATAGACTTAATATTATTCTAATTTTTATTATTTACATTTTCACTATTATAAATTAATTAATTATCTACACTTATAAACAACTTAATAACTATAATTATAGTAAATTACAAAATAAATAAATAATAATAATAAATAATGATAAAATATCGTTGTATATTGTGTCTCTGAATTGTAAAACTCCCAAAACGTTCTCAAAACTTAAGTGATTAGGTCTTCGATTATTATTCATAACCAAATCAATAATGGGTTACAAAAGTCGTTTCCATATTAAGCCAGCCCAGAAAATTTAAAAGTTAGCAGACAGCGCGCCGTAAAAAGAAGACCGTCGGCCGTTCTCTACGAAATAGGTAATAACAAGGAACCACGGGATGTTGCTAATTAATATTGAACTGCGTTAGTTTTATGATTGTTTTAGAATTTTACTTTTGAGAGGACTGTAGGATTACTTACCTACTTGGTTCCGCAGCTCTTAACGCGTTCCATTTGACGATCAAAACTAAAATGTTATTAGGATAGAGCTATACAGGGTTATTTTTAAAACACTGGTAACCTCTCAGGACTTTGTTACTAACATCAGTAACAACAACTTTTGTTCTGTGACTTTTAAAATTTTATCACACAGTTCATCAAATTTTCATACAAAAATAAAAATATTTAAATTGAATGTTCTAATTGTTACGAAGTCTATGCGAAGCAAGCATTAGTATAATAGTGGAGGGAAGTAGGATCAGGTGGCAGGGTGCTTGATGCGCTTGCGTCGCGTCGAACAGACGTAGGTAGATAGGTATTATAAGTAATTATGCATGTTAGTCTATAAGGTATTTATGATATGGGTACATACATGTTGCCTGAAGTAAATTGATTATTATTATTTTATTTATTTATTATAGCAAAATATAGAATTGAAATGTGTTAGATAGAACAACGAAGTCTCGAAGGTTTTTTTTTGGTAAATGAACTACTCGTATATTTTGTAAAAAGTCATGGAACACTAGTTGTTGTTTATGATGTTAGTAATACCTACAGTCCTGCAAAGTTGTTAGTGTTTTACAAATAACCCATTAAAGGGTGTATATAAAGCTCCATCACTTTTTCTCGCTCGCATGCCTTACATTTTTACACGTCGTGGTAAAACCCCTCGTTGTGATACTTATCAATAAATAACTACTCGTTTCGTAAAGCTTTAACGAGAACTCCAGGTTACCTTCGGGCTATCTTCAGGGGTATTCCAAGACCCTGAGCTTCCATTTTAAAAGTTACCCCTTGGCCCCAGTAAGCTTCGACCCTGCTGGGCCTCTACGGTTTTGCTGACATCTCTTTGAGGCGCGCTTGGAACTTCATACCCGTCCACGATTTGGGGTCAGTCCGGACGGTTACCGGACAGCTAGACGGTGGGCTATCCATTGCTCGCTGTCCGCAAGCCCACGTCCACGGTGAGGCCTATCAACCCACAATGAGCCCGCGTGGTGGATCATTTATTTAATCTTCATGTAACATAGGACTTAATGCCTTAAGCATTCTTTGCCAGTCAACCTAGGGTAGTGAAGAGACAATATGGTAGGAGCATAAAAAAAAAAAACTACGAATAAGGGCCGTTCCCACTTCTAGAAAGAAGGCCTTAATCCCAGTAATGAGAACAATATGAAGCAGATAACGCCATTGCTATGCTACAATATCACAATTTCTTGTAACTTTTGAACGATTAACAAGCGCAGAATTATCCGGAAAAAAAATGTAGTGAACCAGCGGAGCGTAATGAACGAAAAACGGGATGGCGGGAAATAATAAATCGTAGCATCATTAGAAGTCGGTAATTCATTTTTAGGTTGGTTAAAAGGGTCTTTCTGATAGGCAAAATTTGTGAAATTATTAGACAAGCTTCAGCCAGCGGTTTCACCCGCGTGAAAGTAGATTTTTTCCATAAAAACTTTGGACTCCTGTTACATCCACTTAGAGGGTGAACTGTTACCAAATATTGGTCAGAAGTGTAGTTTGAGAGCATCAACACGAAAAGAAGAAGAAAAAGGGGGTGAACTTTAGGAAATCCTCTCTCAGTGCTCATCTAGGTCATAAAAAACCATGTGCAAAATTACACACTCTTATTCCTAGAGTTTCCGCGTGAGGTGGCTTCGGTCCTTTGTAAGCTTTCCAATAGTTCAGGACTGCAGGGTACTAAGATAACATAATTTCAGCAGAAATACGTCCACTGTAGAACATAAGCCTCTCCAAGTATCACCACAACGAACACTCCTGCGTGTCTCTTATCTATGGACTTCCCACAACCCTCACCCTGTAGTAGCCCGATTCACTTAATCAAAACCGTAACGATATCGTAGCGATTTAGTCGTTTAGACCATTTCCGTGTTCACATCCATCAATCGAGTTTGAATGACACAAGAGTCGATTTAAAAAAAAAAACTGTATTTCAATATCCTGGTATAATACTTGTTAATGTAACTGGAAATAAGTGTTCGATATATCGTTTAGTTTCGAGCCAGTTGAGTTGTCGTTCTATCCAATCCCGATTAAAGAACACGTGAATACCGAGTTTAGATAGGACTTCGATCGAACGACTACAAAACTTCAACGATATTTGGCTTGTTTGATTTTACGTGAATCAGGCTACAGGTCATCGGCCTACCTTATGGAAGACCTTCTTTCCTTTAGGCAACTACGCTGCTTTTTTTTATTTGATACTAGCTTTTTGCCCCCGGCTTCACCTGCTCACATAAAATATATAACTCATGAGTAAAGCAGCTTTCAATCGGTGAAAAAATTTTAGCACCAGTACTTTCAGAGATTACTTCCTACAAACAAAAAACAAAAAAATAGAAAAACAAACTTTACCTCTTTATTAAAATAGTGTAGATCGCACACGAAGTGACGGCGTCGTGTTTCGCGGCGAGGTCGGTATCCTTCCACGAAATTGACGATACACGACACCCTTCGGCAAAACTCTCCTTTGAGGAAGGTCTCCAAATGGTGAGTCGGTACCCGCACCACAAACAACTACCGACTTATGTGGCTGTTATAATTCTGGCCACAAGCACCTCTAAAAAAAGACAAATCATCGCGGACCTTTTATCCACAATCTCTCCCATAGACGATGTATGTAAGTTGTTACAACATTCGGTAACACAACAGCCATAGAGATATCTGAAAACAATTGCAATCACTCAACCCTTATCGACCGACATTGAATCGTGCGACGAACATGCTAAGGCTTGATGTACACTACCAAGTGTCACAGGATTTCCGTTTTGAAATATTTTTCTAGTTGTTTTTCTTTATGGCTCTGATAAAGTCACAACTATCATCTCAGCTACATTTTTTATCCTCCATGGGATCTGGAGGCAAGAGTCCTTGCACGATTTTTGCATGGAGTGGAGATGTAACGCCGGGGCGAAACTGACGTTCCAGCGGGATCTCATGGTGAAATGGCGACAGCGACTTTCGCAACTTAGTGCTGGATACGCAATAATTGTGACGATAAAACCACTCTAAGAAATGGCAGGAGAGACGTCGTCACTTTCCGAATAACGCAGATCCTCTTCGGAAACGGTAAGTTCGGGCGGTTCCTGTACCATTCGGGCGTATCTTCAAGTGAAAGAATCGCCCTTAGTGTCACCATTGTGTAGACCGCCTGGAGGAGCATACTGTCAAGATGTACCTCACTTAGGCGAAGCACTGCCGTGTCCTTGTGGAAATGATCAGCGACAACAATCTCTCGCGCCAGACCCTGGTACAGACTATAGTCCGTAGCGAGGAGGAATGCCAGGCGGTCGCCTCCATCTACGAAGCAGTAATGATAGCAAAAGGAAACGGTCTTCTTCAATCCCCAGACGTCAGGATCCTGATCCCTATTTCCAGCTACTGTAGGCGTGGGTTTGCGGACAGCAAGCATTGGGCAACTCAACGTCCGGCCGACTGGTAAACGTCCGAATCAAGCACGAGTCGTCAACGGTGCGTAGTGTTCCGCGCGCGAGTTTGGGAGATGTCAGCAAAACCATAGCCGTTAACCGTAGCTACCGTAGCCCATCAGGGTTGAAGAAAACTGGGGGTCATGGGTTGTGCGAAATAGTACCCCGGGGTACTTTGGTCCTGGAACAAAGGCAAATCAACATAGGAGTGGGTTTTAGTCAGTAACAGTCTGATATGCCCTCGCGCTCCGCCCTAGAGTTGGAGTAGCCATCACTTTTCCTAAATCCTGTTTCTAAATACCAAAAAAAAAGAAACTCGTTGATATTATTAAACGCAACTCTCGCACTCGCCTAGGCGGCAGTACGCAAATCTGTGCATTTATTTGCGGCCAGCAGCGCCCGGAAAGCGCTTTAAATCCATTTTCTCTGCGAGATATTGATTGATTTATATATGCAATGTTCACGTTGCGAAAAGTTGCGAAATTACTAAATATTTTTTTTTTTTGACAAATGTATTAATTGCACGAAAAAATCAAATGTTGATATTATTGTTCATGAATCTATAATAAACATATATTTTTTTTCAAACCAATTGACCCAGCCGTTACGGAGGAGTAGGCCTCAGAAAATCACTGTTTTATGGCACTTTTCGGGCGCTTGGCCTTTAAGTCTAGAGTGAATAGGTTAACAAGCATTATATTTATGTAAAAGAGTATCCATGGAATTTCTTGCACGTTCTTCTCCATAGAGATCTACGCTTTGTAACCTGCAATTTTGCTTCACTTATTTCTGATTTCTGCTGCGTTTTCCGGTACTTGACCGCCATTCCAGGACCCTTCGTGCCCATCGACCATCTATCCTGCAAGCAATATGCCTTGCCCACAAGTCTGGCGATTCTTCGGGCTGTCTGTAACCTTGGTTTTTCTACGGATTTCTAAAGTAAACACGCAAGGAAACTTCGAGCATAGTCTAAATAGAAGATAGATGTAAAGTATACATTTGTATCACAATCACTTATAAAACTTGAATTAAGAATCAACAATCGCATGTAACACGCCTTAAACTTTTTCTTCGAGAAAAACCTTGGGTCGCTCCGTTAAGACCATAATCCTTATCGGAGACCCCTTGGGCAACGGTTAGCAGCCCATCAATTGGGAACACCCCCTATAAATTGATGCTCCGATAAAGTAGCAGTTTCAATCACTTGATTTTTGCTAGTTTTTTTAAAGACGTCTATAGTAGTTGTGAAATGAGTTTTAAATTCTTTCAATTTTATGTTTTATACAAATAAAAAGTGAAATTGACTGACTGACATATCAACGAAGATCCCAAACTATTGGAACTGAAGAAGAAGCGTATAATTTTGCACAAGGTTCTTTTTTGTGACGTAGGAGACCACTAAGAGAGGATTTTCCAAAATTCACCACCTAACCCTCTAGGTGGTGAATGAAACTGGGGTCTTAAGTTGGTGTTGACAAACCTACTTACACGTGGGCTGCTGGAATGAGCTAATTTATTATAACTTCATTGGTAACTACTACTACAAACAGTGGAGAGCTGTTGTGGTCCAATAGTAAACATAACAGGCACGACAATTATTACAGACCAATTAAAATACACAATTCCAATCAACAAGAATCCGTTTCTATCTCTCCTTTCCAAGTTTTAATCTCAATATAAAGTTAATCGACCACAGCTCAATTCAGGTCATCAAAATCCTATCTTTCATTTTCCTACTGAGTCCCAATTAACCCACTTTTGAACCTATCTTTTCCTACTAGTACTAAACCTAAATTTAAAAAACCGGCCAAGAGCGTGTCGGGCCACGCTCAGTGTAGGGTTCCGTAGTTTCCCGTTCGTCACAATAAGTGTACCCACTTATGAGATTAAAAAATGCTTGCCTATACGATTATACTACAAACTTAGTCCAGAAATTATTTAGTAGAAACTTTTTGTCTTTTTCTACAAAAACTGTTCTTTCCATCAAGTTCAAAATGATTTTCCTAGAAAGTCCGTTTAAAGTTCTACTTTTCGGATTTTTTCCATATTTTCTAAACTTATGGTTCAAAAGTTAGAGGGGGACACACATTATTTTTACTTTTGGAGCGATTATTTCCGAAATTATTGACATTATCAAAAAATGATTCTAGTAAACCCCTATTCATTTTTAAATACCTATCCAACAATATATCACACGTTAGGGTTGAAATAAAAAAAAATCACTTTCCACTATACATATACCGATACATATTATATCACTTAGTCGGCGTGATTGATATACATATTGATACCAAATTTCAGCTTTCTAGTGCTAACGGTCACAGAGATAAAGCGTGGACGGACAGACAGACAGACGGACAGACAGACATGGCGAAACTATAAGGGTTCCCAGCTGACTACGCAACCCTAAAAACTTACTTGTGTCAAACAAGTTTTTAGAATGTCAAATCTAAACTCCAGAGTCTTGAGCATCGACGCCGAGATGCCAGTCTATCGGTTTTCTATTGTTTACATTTTAAGGAGTATGCATTGGAATTGCACAATTTAACCTTGCAAAGTCCGTTCCATCATCGGACCTCAAGACGTACGGGGTACGGTACATGGTGGAAATAGCACCCATACATACAAAGAGTTTTGGGAACACATTCATTATACGTACAGCTGAGGATTGGAATTCCCTGTTGGAGTCTGTGTAGCCTGTTAACTATAATCAAGAGGTCTTTAAGTCAGGAGTGAAGAAGTTGCTTCTGGCAAGCGTGCTCCATCGTCGGCCATCGGAATCTCCGGATTGGATAACACTTTTTTACGATTGTCCCAAAAACGGGAGAGTAAGGTTCCAACACTCCACGCAAATGAAATCGTGGATATCAGCTAGTCTATCTATCTACATCTACAGTAACATAAAGAGGTAAAGTTTTTTTTGTTCTGTTTAAGGTAATCTCTAAAAGTACTGGACCGATGGCTAACATTTTTACGCAGATAGAAAGATGCTTTATACCTAAGTGACATAGGTTATATTTTATGTACGTGGGCGAACCCGCGAGACAAAAGCTATAAAAAACTAAGACAATACGTTCTATACTAATATTATAAAGAGTTAACATTTGTTTTTTCTTGTTTGTATGATGTAATCTCTAAAAGTACTGGACTGATGGCTGAAATTTTTTCACAGATAGAAAGCTGCTTTATTTCTGAGTGGCATAGGCTATATTTCAAATATGCGGGCGAATCCACGGGCATACGCTATCTTTAATAAAAACTAATACCTGACAATAGATTCAATTACCCCCACTTTTCGATCAAGTTCGTCACTTGACCTTCGCCGCCATTTAAATTTAATTTCCCTTCAACTCGTCCATTATAAGATTCTATTTACCGAGGGATGATCCCACTTGTGCGGGATCATTCGAGTCTATTTT
Organism: Mythimna albipuncta; assembly: GCA_929112965.1. Taxonomy (NCBI): domain Eukaryota; kingdom Metazoa; phylum Arthropoda; class Insecta; order Lepidoptera; family Noctuidae; genus Mythimna; species Mythimna albipuncta. The sequence goes on from OV815969.1 coordinate 21,598,153, forward strand.
ATTATTTCATAGATGAGATGGTCCGTCTTGGGATGTCTTTGAGAAGAAGATTGGATTTAAAGTAGGTACGTGCTTAGACATGGACTTGTATTTATTGGGTGGAATTTTGGTAAGTACGTTTGAATTACTGTATTTTAAGGCAACCGTGCTTCGTCGACGGCAGTGAGAGAATATCAATAATAATAATAAAAAAAGTAAGTTAAGTAAGGTCCCGTAAAAACTTACCTATGAAAACAGTTCAATTCCCGAATTGAGATTTTCACAAAAAAGGTGTTTTTTAACTACTAATTTCCTGTTTTGATTTTTTTTGCCTATACTTGTGTTATGAGGCCTTTCAGGATTCTAAGTCAACGGGAAGTATATGAATATTGATTCCCTGGAGAGCATCTAAACATACCTAAAGATTTCGTCTACGACTCCTTGGTTGTTGCTAGTAGGAAACAGACTACGGCAGGGAATTTCACGCCTTAGTTATACGATTAATTAATGTGTTCCCAAAACGTTTTATGCGATTGGTTAAGTTTACATAGTCACGTATTTTCATCATCTTATGGATTTTACAATAGGAAATCACCAAATAGCTTCTCCCGCTCCGGGTGGAGTGAGAGGCAGTATCGAACCTATATAGCTCCATTCCTATAATAGTAGTTTAGTTTCCGTAGTCAAATTAATATCGTTAAAGTTTGAATGAATGAAATGCACGGACATCATTCCAATCCAAAATGACGGAAAATTGTTTAAAACTTATTTTAAACCTTAATTATTTCCCTCTAAGTTTACAGTCTCTTCGAAGAAATTAGGTTAATATGTATTTTTGTTACTTATTTTTGTCCATCCTGGATCAAAAAATCAGTGTTACTCAACTAGAATACCACACATAATCAACATCTCTCAATATATAACAAAAACAAACTCAATAAAAACAAAAGCTCAAAAAAATTACTCCATAAAAGTGATGACCAAAACAAAATACGAAGCTTGTTCTGAAAAATCCGGATAATTACTGCAGGGGAGAAAATGACATTCTCACAGCAGAGTATAAAATATTTCAATCAATCAATGACATATATAATGACATTTATTTAGGCGGAAACAGAGAGGGTCAACCGGCTATCAAATTGGAGTCCCCTTATCTGTTAAGAGGTATATTGCTTTTGGGATTTATTAAATCGTATTAGGTATAATGGTTGTCGTAACTTTGGTCTCCGACATGTTCATCTTCAATTCAACCTCAAGGTTCGCATCGCTAAGATCTTGTAGCATTTACTCTAGTCCTGTGGCTGTGGGAGAGAAAAGGATATGGAGGTAGGCGGAACAGAGAGTAAAGTCCCGCAAACCTCCGTTGAAAAGGGAGGATCCTCCGACCAGACAGGTGTGGTCTGGTGGGCAACTGATCAATAGGTGATTTCGGGCTGTCGCATATATCCAAATCGCGCGGAGAACTTTGATTGCGCGATGCAGGATTATTTCTTATATGGCGCCATAGATGTTGCTACAAGGTCAATATCATCAGCGAAACGTGTCTAACGAGCTGTGGGCTCGTAAAACGCAGTATTGGTGTCCAAACACAGCGCTACGGGGCCGCGGCAGACCGCGAAGCAGATGACGGGACGACCTGGATGGACCAGGACCTCAAGAATTGGAATGAGAAAGCAAGGAACCGCTTATCCGTGATTATTGGAAAAAATGGAAGGAGGCCTTTACCCAGCAGTGGGACAATATAGGCTACCTATAATAATAATAATAATTAGGTATAAAGTACTGTGACTATTTTGCTTTTTATACTACATATTTTATTCGTTGCTAGGCAGATAATCCAATTAGTAAGAGCTAAGAAAAATCAAAGACCTAAAAAAATGAAGAAGTTTCTAAAGAGTCTTTATAAAGAAGTAAAAAACCTAATGTTGAGTAAAGTGATTGTATTTTAGTTACAATTTACTAGACGTTAATGTAACCTAAAACAAATCCTTTCAAACTAAACTAAATTCATTTGGTATCCATCTATTCTAAATTTGTCCGCATAGTGCTGTCAATGGGAAAAATTCACCATATTGCTCTTTGAATGCTCATTATTTGGCCGTGAAAAAGGACAGCTACTTGGTCACATGACATGTGTGTGAAAGATGAGTAACTGTTTTATGAATAACTAGTTTTGCCCACGGCTTCGCCCATATTCGCCCTTCGTCACTCGACAAAGCAGCTTTCTATCGGTGAAAAAAATTTTGTAATCGGACTAATAGCTAAAACAAAACTATCCCAAGACTCGATAATTTATTGTTTTTCTGACAAAAACTCGTAAATTTTAAGCCAGAATACAACCAGATTTTAACCACTAGCAACCACAAACGCATACCAGTATATCTCTTTTTTAAGATGAGAAATCTTTAGACGACTTCTCCCGCCCTAGGGTGGAGCAAGAGAGCATATCAAACTTTTACTAACCAAAACCCAGCTATGTCAAAATCATAACCTAATACAAACGTAAACCAGTATACCCCTTAACAGAAACAATCAATCTCCATCACAAATATAACATGTGCCATATTTTTTATGGCGAAATGTTTCAGTAGGCCAAACGAGTCGGGAACGAAGCGACGCGGTAGGTCGGTCAGGTAGGTACTTACTGTAAATTATAGCCGTTATTTGTTACAGTGCTAAATGTACCTACCTAAAGACTTCGTCTAGCAAAGTGCAGCCTTTCGGTGTTTTACAGATTGCATTTTGGAGAGTGTGCGCAGGAACTGCATGACTTGATTCCGCCATCATATTTCTATCATCGGACAAACCGACGCACGGCGAGTATCCACCCTTACGTTGTTGAAACATCTACGGTCCGGACTAAGCGTTTCGCCTCGTCATTTATACCGCGTACTTCGAAGGACTGGAACAGTCTGCCTGCTGCGGTCTTCCCGTCCGATTATAATTTGGGTGTCTTCAAGGCTAGAGTGAATAGGCTCTTAATAAACTAGTGCGCCTCATCATCAACGATTGCATCACTGCTTACCATCAGGCGGTCACGGCAGTCAAGTACTAGTTTACAACAGATAAAAAAAAAAAAAAACTATTTACTTTTTCAAATAAAATGTTAGTACAAAAATTGGTGGTTGGTAAAAATTGCAATGCTTGTAAAAGAATGCTAAGTCATAAGTACTGACACGATTTAACACCAACATTGCACCTTTTTAATTTGGGTGGGAAATCATCTAATGACATTGCCCGTCAAGCAAGGTTGGTTCCTTGGTGAGGTGGGAAGTTGGGCGTGTCAGACTTTTACTGACTACACCCCACTCCTGTTCCTTCTTTGCTTTTTTTACTGGGTTCTCTTTCACACAATCAATGGCTCCAGTAGGTTTAGAATCTGTTGGGCTCCTAAGGTTTTGCTGACATATTGAGGCGCGCATTTATCACTACGCGCCGTTGACGACTTGGACTCGGTCTTGAGGGTTACCGGATGATCGAACGGTGAGCTACTCATTGCTCGCCGCCCGCTACGCTGACCAGAAATCGGCGGCTGGGGCGTGAGGACCATTCTCTCGCGTGTGAATAAATATTGGTCTAGATATTTATCAATGTTAACAAATTTACCTATAAAATGACGGGCAAATGAAACATGTTCTATTACATCATTGTGTGTAGAGAGCAGTGGTGGCCGAGTGGTGACGGCTCCGACTTACGAGTTGTAGGTTTCAGGTTCAAATTCAGCCAGGCACATTACTTTGTGCAATTTATTTATTTCATCACCACTGCTCTCAAAACGGTGAAGGAAAACATCGTGAGGAACCGGCATGTCCTAGAACCAATAATTCGAGGACATGTGACATTCACCAACCCGAACTGGGTCCGCGTGGTGGATTGCGGCCCATTCCCTCTCCTATAGAGGAGGCCTGAGTCCCAGCAGTGGGAACATTGAAATGCTGATTATGCTATGTGTAGTAGACAAGAACAGGGAGGGAGGTGACGTAATTTTAGGGCACCCCAACATTGACATAATAAGTTAGACAGAAATAGGACCTAAGTGCTTGTAACCAAATTACCTACATTACGTTACTTAACCAGAAGAATTTTTAATTTCACATTAATTTTAATGTGTAAAAGTACTCAGGTGGGTCATTTATTACTACATTTTGTTTTTTACTAACACGGATTCATTGTGGTCTGAAACAAATGTTATTGTTATTATAAAATTTCTGTTTTCGTGCAGATAAAACCTCTTGCAGAAACTGAAAGCAATTTAAGCAATATATCGAGGGGTCCTATATGTATAAAGGCCAATGTGAAATTTTACAATTTTTCAATAGAGGCTTACAAAATTTCAAAATATACTGAATGGAAACTCAATCAAGTTTCAAAATATATCAAATTCAATTTGATATATTTTAAAACTTTGAGAACCTCTATTGAAAAGTTCTCAATATAACAGAATGAAAATGAATGAAATGAATGATGATTGAATGTTGTTTTTGTTGTCATAGTTGATGAATGAAATGAATGATGATTGAATGATCGTGTTGTTGTGAAGTTGATGAATGAAATGAATGATGATATTGTTATTCTTGTTTTAGTTGTTGTAGTTTATGAATGAAATGAATTATGATTGAATGATGATGTTGTTGTGTTGTTATAATTGGCCCTTACACGCAGGACTCATCGATATCTAAACACGTTTACACTTATTTTGAAAATGTATTATGCAAATATTCTAACAATATCACGCAGGGCAACCTTGCTTGACCACTACGCTAATATGGTTCCTTTGCCAAAATTCAAATTTTTAGTATGACCGCAACGTAACTAATTTAACACGGATCACTGCGACCAGATCCAGTATTTTTAGTAAGTTTTCCGAATCTGAATCTGGTCACACTGACACGAATCTACTTACCGCTGGATTTCGTTAAGCAATCCGGATTTAAAAATTAATCGCAGCTAATTTATAGAATCTGAAACCATTTTTGGAGATAATTTATAATTGGCCTAATAAGATTACGCATTAATATTCAAACTGTAATGTAATTTGTTCAGAAGAAGAATTGAATTTGAATATTTATCATACTCACTCTGTCTTAGTGATGATGGTGAGTGTGTTGGATCATTCGGATCCTATCAAAATGGGTGAGTTGAGGTGTAGATAATTATACGCGTCCCTAATCGGACGCTGTCTGACGAGACTGGTTATCTCTTAGCTCACAGTGGCTTTTTAAAATTTCAATGTTTGCTGTAAGAAAACCCAACTATGGGTTAAGCTCGCTTGTGTTCATCATAGTTGTCATTTAAGCCACGGATTATGGTTAGCGAGTATTAAACTAAAGCAAAAGCTTATTGCCATCTGTATAAATAATATTGGTTTTAAAAGCGATTTGTACCAATATATTTAAAAAATAACGGACTATTTAAAAAAAAAAAAACATCGAAGTAAACTTTATTTTATTTAACCTTATTTTATTTATTGCCATGTTTTTGAAAACGGTCGCTATTGGCTGAACCTATTTAAACGTCACAAGTCTGTAAATATGTTTCTCATTTGTTAAATAAGGCGTTTTGGCAGATTATTTGAATAATATAACTTTATATGTTATTTATTTACAAGAATTGAAATAAAACACTAACTAGTTCTGAACTCTATATACAATACTTAATAATTTAAAATCGATACCTAAAATCAATCAAAGAGCCTATTATGACTATTGATCACTCCCTCTCGTTTTACCTGGAACGGTTAGAAGTCATTACAGTAATCATTACTTTAAAATCTCATGCTTCTATCACACACGGAACTCCAAATACATATAATAATGTTTTTATTTTTTGTCTTTTTTTGCCTTTAAGTTGCAGTTTGCACTTACCATGTTATGTTTCTGCACCACCCTAAGCTCGACTGGTAGAAACTGCCTAAAGAATTAAGGGTGAGTTGCAACATTTAACTATAACGATAACAAAGCCGTTCATAGTTGTCAAATTGTTGAATTGACCAATAGGCGGCCGTTTCACGGCTGGTTATGGTTTGGTTATCGTTATAGTTAAATGGTGCAACTCACCCTAAGTCCGCTTTTGTACAGTGTTTAGAAGTGCATAAAATTTTAATAAATAAATATGACCAACTACCTAACTAACAAACGTAAGCCGAACTCAATCGAAATACATATTATGTACCTACTTCCCAATAACCTCTGTTCAAAGCAAAATGGAAGGTGTCAATAAAGAAGTTTACCTACCAGCTGGCTATCATAAATTGAACAGTATTATCCAAAGGGATCCACTCGGTATTCACCTGCCGTCCTCGGACCCTTGGCCTGCATTAACTAAGGCATGCAATAAAAAATGTAGTGTGTTTTATCAATTTTTTGTACCCTTAATAGATTGACGGTGTTAAGTAGGTCGTAGTGAAACGTGTTTTGCAAATTTTTGGAGTGGTTTCGTACCCCAATTTTATTTTTTTAGAATCTGGTACAGATTGTGGTCAGTTTTATCTGACCCACTGAAATGATTCTGGGTCGAGTTTGTATATTGATCCTTTCATGCTTTATTATTAATCTGAGCTATGGTGGCACAGTGTTCACGATCTCGATTTACAAGTTGTAGGTCGCGGTTTAACCTTTTAATCGTGGAAATTACAACACAATAGAAAGACAATAGGTGCGCGAACGCCGGCTTCGCTTGGGGTTTAATGAATTAAAACCGGAAAATATTAGAATATAATTATTTTACAAATATTGTATTATTTGTTTTTCCTAGAAAACCAAATCCATTCTTGTCTGTTGCTCTCAAAACGGTGAAGGCAAACATCGTGGGTTACCGGCATGTCATAGAACTAAAATTTCGAAAACATGTGACATCCACCAACCCGCACTGGTCCCGCGTGGTGGATTACGGCCCATTCCTTCTTCTAGAGAGGAGACCTGAGTCCTAACAGTGGGGACATGATGAACCTGATTATGCTTTGTTATGTGCTGTACTATTAATCTCTTTAATATTTTAAAGGCGAAAGTTTGTGAGTTTTTGTGAGTGTACATTGGTTACTCCTTCACATTCGAATGGCTGTACAGATTCGGATAAAATTTGGCACACAAGTAGATCATATCCTGAAATAGCATTAATTATAATTTCTATCTAGAGAATATGTTCTCTTAGGAGTATTTTATACTCATACGCGGGCGAAGGTTCCGGCAGCAGCTAGTAATATTTAAAGGCGAAAATTTATGAGTTTGTATGTACGTTTATAACTCCTTCACGCTCGATTTGCTGAACAGATTTTGATGAAACTTGGCACACAGGGAGACCATACCCGGGTATGAAATTATTTGGCTTTTGCTTTTTTTGTCAGAATGTTTAATAACCTTTTTTATTCACATTGATAGGCTCGCGATTAGCCACTATCTAACGAGCTACACAGATTTTACAATTGCTATAAATTTTAAAGCGCGGCGCGTCCCGTGGGAGCCATTAGCACAATCACAAAGTTATTCCGTTTTAGCTTTTCGACCAATTGTCCGAAGCATCGCCACACGTTACTTAGTTAGGTACAGTCGGTGAAAATCAAGTGTGACCTTATGCTGTTGATATAAAGTTTAAATTGCACGGCAAGAATTTTGCAGTATGTATGAGTATTATTAATTTGTAGCGTAGTTTGACTGTGTTTTAGTAAATATTGTTTAGTTATTTAATAATATTATTAAATAACTCCGGACCGGTTAAAAATCAGCTGGCCTTGGCAATTTACGACTGTTTCGTCGATCGCCTCGAGTCTACCGCACCTCCAATTTCTTTGTTTTGACCTCAACTCAACGTTCAGTCAGGTCCTCACTTAACTTCTCTTGCAGGTCGGCTTAGCTCAGCTGCATATGCTGTTAGAAAAATCCGCCAATTTACGGATGTTGATACCGCTAGACTTGTCTATTTTAGTTATTTTCATAGTGTCATGTCGTACGGTATCTTACTATGGGGACGGGCTGCTGACATCGAGTCAATCTTTATATTACAGAAAAGAGCCATCAGAGCGATTTACAATCTCCGCCGGTGCGATTCTTTAAGGGAACTGTTTAAAGATATTAACATATTGACAGTACCTTGTCAATATATCTATGAAAACATAATGTATGTTAGAAAAAATCTTCATCTTTTTAGCAAAAGAGGCGATAGACATAATTATGTTACAAGAAATAGGGATCAATTAGTTCAACCAGGTTTCAGACTGGCTAAAGTGGCCTCTTCTTTCATGGGGTACTGTTTGAAATGTTATAATAAAATACCTCCCCACATATTAGAACTCAATGAAACGAAATTTAAATCTTGTATTAAACGCACACTATGCAGACAAGCATATTATAAGTTGGAGAATTATATTCAAGATAAAAATGCTTGGCTCAATGCTGGTCCAGCTCCACTACCACTAGGGCGTACTAATTAGTTGATTAGTTGGAAACTAATATTATTATTTTTTAATTTGAAAGACACAATTGCATTGTATAATGTAGAAGCACTTTTTCCAAGTTTGTGAATGTGAAGCACCATGGAGCATTTTTATTAGGTTACAACTTTTTTTTTTTTTTGACATTACGAGCATGGCAGTTGTGAGTTTGTCATGCTCACTCAAATGTCTCGCTGTTGGTGGCACGTGTTATTGGGTCGTTCAGTTCCCTTAAAAATGGTTGAGCTGAGTGGGGCTGATGCACGCGTCATACTCGTGAACGGGTGCCGTCAGATGGGACTGGTCATCTCTTAGCTGCCAGTGGCTTAATTCAGTTTCTATCTTTTAATTATTTTACATTTTTATTTCACTATCGACATTGTGCTCACATGATAGAAGCAACAAGTAATATGTAACCAAGCATTTTATGTAACACATATATGATTTAAAAGAGTGTCCATGGAGTTTCTTGCACGTTCTTCTCCATAGAGACCTACTCTTTGGAACGTGCAATTTAGCTTCACTTTTCTTGGACTGACCCACATTTGACTATTCAAAAGTGCCTGTAAATGGTCTATTTGAAATAAATGCTTTGAATTTGAATTTGAATTTGAGTCACGTGGTCAGAACAAAGGAATTGGAGGAGTGGTCGACTCAAGGCACTCGTCGAAAGAGAATCAAAACGAAACGGTTGTACCTTGGCGAGGGAGGCAGGTGTGATTCTTTGCACGTTGGTTTCGACTGTTAGTGCAGAGAGCAACTGTCATGCGATGCTTGCTTGTCATTGACATAATAAATTACAGTGTAAAACTTCAGTAGTTTTTAAAATATTTTGTAAACTATGTACAAGTACCGCAACAATTTCTAACAAGCTATTTAAACTTGTATTTCATTGGTAATTTAAAACTGCTACTACACAAGTTTCATAAAACGTTTCGTCTTAATTATGTTTAAGTTTGTTTTTAGTTTCTAATGATTCTTAGTCAATTTGAAATGTTCAGTCAAGCAAAAGTTTCAACAAGAATAATTAATATAGCCTGATATTCAATTGATTTTTTTTTTTATTGATTCCATGGAGAGATATAAACTTTATAATAAATAGTTTAATTAAACAAGCGTGAGTTGCGCTCGTGCACCGAGGGTTCCATATTTTCACTTAGATGTATAATTGAGTCGCGAAGTTTTTTCCAAATCTCAAAATTTTCTAACATAACTTAACAGATTATTTCCTATATTTGTGCTATGAGAGGTTGCTTCATGCATTTCGGGATTTTAGGTCAACGAGACCTTAGTTTAAGATTGAGTTGATTTAAAAATTTGAGTTTTTTTATGACTGCTTGTGGTAGCAGACCGAGTATGTGATATTAATTTTAGCTTCATACTTCCACACGTGATGAAAACAGTTTTGACAGACAAACAACAAAATGATCATTTTGACTGGCCTGTTGGTCTAGTGGTTAGTGGCCCTGACTGCTATGCCAGAGGTCGTGGGTTCGATTCCCACCCAGGCCAAATGTTTATGTGATGAGCATGATCATTTGTTCTGTGTCTGGGTGTAATTTATCTATAATAATATGTATCTATTTAGAAATATATAAGTATGTTTATCAGTTGTCTAGTACCCATAATACAAGCTTTGCTTAGCTTGGGACTAGACGGCGTTGTGTGGTAGTTGTGGAATATTATAATATTATATTATATTATTATCATATGAAAGTTCTGTTTTTGCCAAATCCTAAAAATAAATCATACAAACGTCAAGTCAGTAGATCAGTTAAAATTATTTCATTTGCTCTATAGTTATCCGCATGACTAAACTCAAACACAATTCAAGATAAATTAAACGTAGACTTCTATTTAAAGTTGAACTTTATCACCTTTAAATCCAAAATTCATAATATAAATTATTCAACAACCATTGTCATTCGATGCTTTCACCATTTCTTAATATTTCGACCCTTATTTGATCCGTCAAGAACCTCAGGATTCCACGAAAATAAATGATTTGACGAGAACAGTCGGAGTAATTTTAGAGAGCAACAATTTCTTGTTAAAACATATTAAATATTCGATAAGCGTAAGGCTAGAATCCTTAGATTTAGATTAATATTTGTCTAGAATAAGAAATTGACTGAAGCTTCAATTACGCTCTGCTGACTCTGACCGCTGAAAGCTGAAATACCAATTTGTGTTGAAGAGTTTGTCTGGCCCAAACAATAGTGCCTTTTCACGAAAATAAACACGTAACTTTTGAATGGTATTTTTCTTTTATTGTGCTATTATTACTCATACATGCGGTCGAAAACCTGAAACACTACATTGTAATAATGTGCTGATCAAATAAAATATTATGGTTGTTTAAAGCATATAAGCCAGGTGATAATCCAGCTCGCTGCAAGTTTTAATCCCGTTTTCAACCAGTCCATTATTTTGTGACCCTCCGCTAAATACATTTCAGAGTCAACTGTTTTAAATTAGCACTACATGAAAAATATTATACAAACTTCTAAAAATTACACCTGATTCTTCTTGTTCTTCTTTAACTAAAGTTCTTTTTTATTTATCAGTTTAAAATATGTGTAACGGCAGATTGTAAACTATAATTCAACCGATTTCAACTGCAGCTTTGCTCGCGTAAAAGTAGGAAACTATCTACATTGTTCTATCAAGGACTGGATCAAGGGCGCGAGTCTGACTCAAGCTCGATCAGTTTTCGTTTTGAACAGGGTTATTTGAAAAACATTAACGACTTTGCAGGACTGTATTACTAACATCATAAACAACCACTTCTGTTCTGTTTATTTTTACAAACCATAATTCATTTACCAGAAACAAACCTTCACGATGTCGTTGTTCTATCTAACACATTTCAACTCTATACTTTGCTATACCTACCAACGTTTGTATGACGCAACGCAAGCGCATCAAGCATCCCCGCCGCCCGATCCCCTTCCTTTCTTGCCTACCTTCCTTTATTGTACTATTGCTTGCTTCGCATAGACTTCGTTATATTTAGGTCGTTCAAATATTTTCATTTTTATATGAAAATCTGATGAACTAAAATATGATAAACTAGTATTTGCCGGCGGATTTATCCGCGTATATAAAATATAGCATATGTCACTCAAGAATAAAGCAGCTTTCTTTTTTTTTGTGAAATGATTACAGCAATCGTACCAGTACTTTCAGAAATTACCTCCTTGTAGGAGTTAATTTCTGAAAGTAACAAAAAAATAAACTACCTTTTTATAATATTAAATAAAAAACTGGCCAAGTGCGAGTCGGACTCGCCCATGAAGGGTTCCGTAGCAGCAAATAACATAATATAAAAGTTTTTGTTATGTGTTGTAACTTTGATCGATGTTTTAATAATAGTGTATTTTTTTCGGTTTATGACGTATTAAAAAAAAACTACTTACTGGATTTCGTTCAAACCAATTTTCGTTGGTAGTTTTTATAGTAATGTATATCATATATTTTTTTTATTTTTATCATTCTCTTATCTTAGAAGTTAGAGGGGGGGGGACACACATTTTATCACTTTGGAAGTGTCTCTCGCGCAAACTATTCAGTTTAGAAAAAAATGATATTAGAAACCTCAGTATCATTTTTGAAGACCTATCTATAGATACCCCACACGCATGGGTTGGATGAAAAAAAAAATTTTGAGTTTCAGTTCTATGTATGGGGACCCCCAAAATTTATTGCTTTTTTTCTATTTTTGTATGAAAATCTTAATGCGGTTCACAGAATACATCTACTTACAAAGTTTCAACAGTATAGCTCTTATAGTTTCGGAAAAAAGTGGCTGTGACATACGGACGGACAGACAGACAGACAGACAGACAGACAGACAGACAGACAGACAGACATGACGAATCTATAAGGGTTCCGTTTTTTGCCATTTGGCTACGGAACCCTAAAAAAGTCATAGAACAAAAGTTGTTGTCTAAGATGATACGAGTAGTAATAAAGTCGTTAGAGGTTGCCAGTGTTTTAAGAGAGATCAATGACACGTAGGTAGTAGTCGTCGTTACGTACAAACTACCTACAGGTCATTGAACTCGCTCAGCTAACGTTTTCTTAAAGAAATTAATTTCGTACATGCGTAAATTAATACGAGTTTTGAAAAACAGGTACTTAATTTTTTAATTTTATCTTTACAAATCGACTGTGTTTCATGTACCGGATTAACCTTCCACGGGATTAAAACGATCAAAATTTAGCGGTGTATACATATTTTCTTAACATCATTCTTTAGAAACGGCATTCAACGTGCAACAGCATCCACACTGTAACATTGTAACAGGCATCGTCTTCAATATTTAATTGCTGAAAGCCTTTTTAAGCTGCGCTTTGAAGTCAGCCGCGTCGCTCCGCCGGCGGCGGCGAGCGCGCCGTGAATGTTAAAATGAAACGAACGTATTATGGAAAACTATGTCAAGTATTGAGGTATTGTGTTATATCAAATTGACTGACATATCAACGTACAATCAAAACTACTAGGACTAGGAGGATGAAGTTTTGCACAATGTTTCCTTTTATAACGTAGAAAGAAAGAAAAGTATTTATTTTGGCGCACAAAACATTGAAGACAACGAAAACTTAATACAAACAAAATACAAAAAAAGTAACATTCAAATTTTATGTCTCACGTTGGCGCCAAAAAAGGTCCAGTTCGGCGAAAATGCCAAACAACTACGAGGTAGATGTCTGACACTACTGTCTGTCGTAGACAAGTCTGTCTGAAACAGTCTGGTTTCAAGCGAGCGCAGGCCCTAATATATACTTATGACCTCGGACTCCGAGGTAATCGTCTGACGCTGGTTTTCAACTCAACCTTAATTAGGAGTGAACTGATAAAAAAGGATTTACAATTAGTGTCAGGTAAGGTGAAATAAAACGTAGGCGAGCACTAAGGAGGGATTTTCCAAAATTCCATCCTTCATGGGGTTGAAGCGGGAGTCCAAAGTTTGTGTGAAGAAACAAAGTAGGTTTCTTCACACAAAAAAAAAACTAATTTTTGCTCGCAGCTTCACTCGCGTCCAAAAAATATGGCCTGTGTCACTCAGGATTAAAGCAGCTTTCGATCGGTGTAAACATTTTAGAAATCGGACTAGTACTATCAGAGATTATCTCCTTCAAACAACAAAAAACAAACTTTACCTCTTTATAATATTGTACATTGTAGCTAATATTGAACAGCGGTGGCCGAGTTGTAACGGCCCCGACGTACAAGTTAAATCGCAGGTTCAAATTCAAACCCAGCCAGGCGCATTAGGTACTTTATGTAATTTATTACATAACCACTGCTCCCAAAACGGTGAAAGAAAACATCGTGAGGAAACCAGCATGTCCTAAAACAAAAAATTCGAAGACGATGTAACATTCACCAACCCGTAATGGGCCCACGTGATGGATTACGGCCCATTCCCTCTCCTAGAGAGGAGGCCTGATTCCCAGCAGTGGGAACATTAAAAGTTTAGATTATGCTATTATGCTAAATGTAGCTGCTTTCAAAAGTAACTAGAAATAAAACCGTTGGCTGGTGAGGTTTTTAGTAAATCAAATGAAGTTAAAAAATGCAAATTGTGTCAAAATTGAAGAGATACAGGCTAAATGGAGATTCAAATTAAAAAAAAAGGATCTAGTTTTGATATCTACATTTCAATATTAAACTAAATATCGATATTTCTAAACAATAATATCGATATTTCGTTATATAGATATTTTATCAACAGTCCTAGCGCCCCGTGTCGTAGACAAAACAGTCTCGTCGCAGACGTCGGAGACAAGTCTGAGACGTCTTAGACAAAACTGGTTTTTGGCAGACGTCGGAGACAAGTCTGAGACGTCTTAGACAAAACTGTTTTTTCGCAGACGTTGGAGACAAGTCTGAGACGTCTTAGACAAAACTGTTTTGTCGCAGACGTCTTAGACACGTCTGAGACGTCGTAGCCAAGTTTATCTAAGGCAGTCTTGTTTCAAGTGAGCGCAGGCTGTAATATACTTATGACCTCGAAATATGAATCTTTTTTAAAATACCTACTTTTTTTTTTACAAACTGCAGGTTTTTCCAGAATAGGTTAGTTCCAGTGGTATAATTTTCCAGGCGTCTGCAATGTCACCGCATGTCCGTCCGAATGGTGTTTAATTCATCATATCGTGGAGAGACACTCGAATGTTTTATTTACGTTGGCAACAATTTGTACTGTTATAAATAATTTCGACTATTAATCATGTAGGTAAATATCATGTAATTTTTTATGTAAAGTTTTATCAAGTATTTTATAATACCTACTAGCTTATACTTTACTAGCCTTTAATGCGACTTCATCCACCTGAATTTCATTAGATATTGCGGAGGTGAAGTCGAAGTTAGATAAAAAGTAGCCTAAGTATGTCCTTCTTTGGAGGTTAGGCTTAATCCGTACCAAATTTCATCACAATCGGTTCAGTAACCATGATAGCGTAACAGAACTATTTTCGCATTTATATCTGGATTTAAATCATTTTATTTCTTTTGTTTGTTTTTTTTTAACAAACTATTTAGGGATTTTTTTCATGTAGCTTGCCTATATTTGATTTTAAAATAGAATAGAATATTATATACTTTATTGTACATCAAAAAGTAACATGACATAAACATAAACTTAATTCTATGGGTACAATGGCGGTCTTATAGCTGACAGCGATATCTGCCAGACAACCTTAGGATGGTAGGTTCGGTTTTTCGTCGGTTGTGAATAAACAACCATATTTAAAAAGGTCGGAGAAGCAATGATCTCTCCCTCTTTGCGTCGTATTTCTTAATGCTGAGGGTCGTGACCTCCCTGCTTTATCACTCTAACCCTTATGATATTCCTCCATCTGTTCCTGTCTCTAGCGGTGTGAATGGCATTGTACATGTCAAGAGCGGTGCGGATCTGGTCGGACCAACGTATTGGGCTGCGCCCGCGAGGCCTTTTTCTGTCCACTTTACTGGTCACAATTAGCCTTTCGAGGTTGCCACCGTCTTTCCTTGTAATTTGAACGCAGTATTGTAGAACCTTGAAACAATGATAGAATACTCTTAATTGTACAGCATAAAATATTACAGCAGGAGTTTAAATACAATTAAAACATACCATTGCAATACAACACAGAAACATATTCATAGTACGTACAGTTACGGTGAGATAGTGGTCAAACGCGAGCCTATCAATAATAAAAAAAAATTAAAAAAAAAGTTAAAGAGTGGAATTTCCTGCCGGAGTTTGGGTTTCCTGACTGATATATAAAACCTGTGAATGTTTAAGTCAAGTGTGAATAGGTTACTTCTAGGCAAGCGTGCTCCATTGTCGGCCACATCATCACTTATGTAAGTGATCAAGCACGTTTCAATAAATTATAAAAAAAAAGAATTTATTTTTAGAGTGGCTTTTTGTTTAATCTTTTATTCATTAAAATAATAATACATTGTTGTCATAATTCTTTCAAGTTTATATTTTTAACGGGCCAAAATCTTAAGTTTAAATCTGAAATAGTGTTGCCCAGAGGCTACCACTAAAAATGTTAATATAATTCAGTACATGACTCCGTAAGTGTTATCTAGACACGGTAAAGGCAAGCAATGTTCAAGCCTGCCATATATTAGTATTAAATTATAAAAAAAAGGCATCAAAGGAAGGCTAACTTCTGTTTTCTTTGCGATTTCACGCTCTTTCCGCGAACATTATATAAATATTCAGTTTGAAAGAGGGTCGTTAGTTCATGGCTTAAATGACAAACTTATAGAGATTTCTTGTAATTACATAATAATCGATTTCCTTGGTTTTTTTTTATAGTGAGTGAAAAGTCATTAAACTTCTCCCGCTTTGAGTGGAGCGAAAGAGAGTGTCAGACATTTCCTGAGTAAAATCCACTCATGTTGCTTGAGTTTTTTTTTGCGTTCTAGAATTACGGTCAATCATTTGAAAAATTCCGCAGCCCTGACAAGCAACAGCCGTAACGGACTCCGTCAATTCAGCTGACATAATATATCATGATGCGTTCGGCCGCCTCAAGATATTATCTTGAGGAGGCCGAACGCATCAGGCAACGGCGTTATCGACGCCGCCGCCGCCGGGATTCTGATCCCGATTTCCGGCCAACGTAGGCGCGGGCTTGCGGACAGTGACCAATGGG
This sequence comes from Mythimna albipuncta, assembly GCA_929112965.1. Lineage (NCBI taxonomy): Eukaryota > Metazoa > Arthropoda > Insecta > Lepidoptera > Noctuidae > Mythimna > Mythimna albipuncta. Next base: position 21,614,723 of record OV815969.1, read on the forward strand.
TATCTTACTGTCCGGCCGTCCGGTAACTGTCTGGACCAAGCCCAAGTCGTCGACGGCGCGCACTGTTCCCGCGCGCCTCAAGGAGTTGTCAGCAACAGCAGGGACCCAGCCGGGTCGAAGCCTACTGGGGCCAGGGTTATCCGAAAGGGCGCTCGAGCCCCGGTATGAAGGCTAGAAGGAACGGGGTGGGTCTTTTAGTCAGTAAGAGTCTGACACTATTTCCCGCTCCGCCCAAGGGCGGGGGATGTCAATGCATGATTTTTTCCCACCATAAAAAAAAATCTGACAGTATATCTTTGAAGCGCATATGGAATATAACATGCCATCTACCTGGGTTCAGCCTTTATCGGACAGTGATTTAAGCTAATGACAAATTGAGCCCATGCTTATGACATCTAGACAGATGAATTTTCTGGAAAATAGACGACTTACGTGAGATACGCATAACAGCATTGCTTGTTTGTAAAGTATGTTTCTAAGTCTGTTTTTAAGCAAATTCAGAGTCTAGATGTTATAATGAATAATGTAGAAAAGAAATACTCTTATTCGGGATAGACACAGCACAACAGTTTAAAACACAAAGTAGAAAAGAACAAAAGTACCGAAGGGGTGACCACCTTTACTGTTCTTAGGTTAGGTAAAGCCTAGCAAATGGGCGTTACACACTCAGTGCTGATTTTCAGTTGGCACCCCGCAGTGACGCACCATGTCATAATGCGGGCTGAGTTTGACCTTTACCCATTCCTCGTCATCAGATGCTAATGGTAGCAAGGAATCGTCTTGCCCTTCTTATTGACTAAAACCCACCCATATTACTTTAACGCATCTTGCGTTTCAAAGCCATGATGAGTCTTTGGATGTGTGCGGAACAGAGAGCAAAATCCCACATACCTCCGTTGAAAAGGATGATTCCTCCGACCACAGCGACCTCCAAACACTCGTCTAGTGTTATGTCTGGTGGGCATCTGCCCGATAGATAATTTTGGGCTATCGTATTATATTAAAATTAAAATAATAATAATAATAAACGAAATAATAATAATAATCTTTATTTGAAACTAAAAACACATTCAACAATTTATTTATGCACGATGATAGCTGCAATAGTTTGAAACTGAGGCGCAGCTATCAACGCCCACCTCCAGAAAATTTACAGAAAATTACGCGGAGAACTTTAATTGCGTGATGCAGGTTTAGCTTTTATGTGACGCTATATATGTCGCTACAAGTCTTTCGCGAAGCTTTAGAAATCTTTCTAGCCATTTTCTAATTATTTTGGACGTTTAGAAAGATTTCACAGTCTCCCTGATTTTTTTAAATCATTACATAACTGAAAGTTTCAATCATATCTTATCATACTTTCACAAATGTTCGCCTTTATAATCACAGTAAATTATAGCCGCTAAAAGTTTTCAACTTGAACCGCACCCTAAAAAAAAAAATGTTATAACTTTGCTTTTCCGAAATGAATCGTGATATAATATAATTATTATCTCCTAGATTACACGGTCCATTTAAAAAGTCATCTTTGTAGTCAGGGTCAGACTCGAATTTAAAATTTAGGAGAAAGGTCTTTGTTCAATGTTTAAGTGGCGTAATTTAATTAAACGCCATTGTTAAGTTTTCTTTTAATCTAAAATGTGAAATAAGCTGAAAAATAATGGATAAATTTTTAGTATTATTTAATTAAGCTTATAAAATTATTATTTGCTTGTATCTGCCGGCGACTTCGCCTGCGTGTCAGAAGAAAATATGTAGACTTAGTCACTTAGGGTGGCCGCATACAAGCCACCGGCTTAGGTGTCTTTAAGGCAAGAGTAAACAGGCTCTTAATAAACTAGTGCGCCTCACTATCAACGATTGCATCACTGCTTACCATCAGGTGGGATCGCAGTCAAGCACTAGTTTATCAAATTAAAAAAATAAATAAAAAAAGTCAAAACACCGCTATTGCAGAAAATATGCAGACATTTCTTGCAGTTTTCATACATTTTATATGGACTGCACTGACTGCTGCACACGGTTGATCCAGGTGGCCGCCACACGCCACAAATCACCGCTGCTCGCTTCTTCTGGTCCGTAACGGCCACTACGCGCCGAAAAACAACCAGCTGCACGCCATTTGCGCATTTAAACCTTCTGCGATAGAGTCCATTATGATACTGCGTGAATGGGTTAAAAAAAAGGTTGCTGCTTTTTTTAACCGGGCGTAAAGTGGCTGTTGCGTGCTTCAGCTTCCTTTGTGGCCGTTTTTAGCTTCTTCTGGCGGCGTTTGTGCCTGACAGGGACTTAAAAACACCTTCATAAAGGTTACAGAATTATAAGTGTTACATGTTGAATTTGTAACAGAATCAAATATGTAACACTTATTTATGTGTTTTCAATGTTTTAACCTAAAACACTTACAAAAGTGTAACCCTAACATATCTGTAACAGATATAAAAGTGTTAACAGTGTTAATAAATGTAACAGGTAAACGCAGCGTTGCCAAAGATACAATTTACTAAAGCTATACTAAAACTGATTATTTCAGTTACCCATATAAACACTTATAAACACATAAACAGGTTACAGTTTGATTCGGTAGCACTCCCTAACACATATAAAAGGTTACAATTTGATTCGGTAATATTATTGTATCAGTTACATTTAAAAGTGTTTTTCTGTTAAAACTGTTTTAAAAAACAGTGTTAAAACACATTATTACGGTTACAATTTGAGTTCCTGGTGGCTGCGGCATGGGGCGTGTGGCTCATGTGCGGTGGCTCCTAGTGATAGTTACCGCAGCGTCCTGAAAACTGTAGCGGAGAGTTATTATAGCTCTCCTATTGTAAAAATTCGTTTTGCAAATGGTATTCGGTACTAACGCTAGGTAATAAGTTATTTATTAAGTTACTTACACTGATATGATCTTTTTGTGTCCGATATAAAATAAATTGTAATTCTTATAAAGTAGCATTGAACTCGAAAAACATATTTTAAATCGGTTTTTGAATTTATTCGTTACATTCAAAAATACAAATCCAATTTTTTTTTATAAAATTTCTTTTAATTTATGAAAGTAGATCTAATCCTAGTCTTTAAAGGACAGTACAAGATAATTGGGCAAACTAGTAAAAATATTAGTTTAAGAAAAAAAAAATGTGTTTTTGTCAGTGAGATAACATAAACTAGACACTAGTAAAAAACCTATTAGGCCGTAAAAAAATATGCCACATAAAATATAACTACCTAGTCTGTTTGCCTAGCTTATATGCACAAAACCGTTTTGGGCACATTCACTATGTGTATACCTTAGGAGTGAAATTCTCTGCCAAAGTCTGTGTTTCCTGATAGAAACAACCAGAAGGTCAAGAGTGAAAAAGTTACTTCGAAGTAAGCGCGCTTCATCGTCAATCTCATTGTCACTTTCCATCAGATGAGATAGTGGTCAAGCGCGTTAATAATAATAAAGATTATTTTTAAGCCTGGCTTTTCGTTTTACCTTTTATTAATAAATTAATAATAAAACATACTTTTTGTCATAATTTTCGTAGTTTATGAAAGAAAAGGGAGTTAATGATAGTTTGACGGGTGACAGGACAGAATGGAAGAAGAAAACGTGTTGCGCCGACCCCAAGTAATATGGGATAAGGGCAGAAAGAAGAAGAAGAATTTTCTTAGTTTATATTTTTTGCGCGCTAGTCTTAAGTCAACTGGTGAGATAGCGGTCTTACGAGAGAATAATCATAATTAAAGAAATATAAGCAGCTAGCGTCAAAAGAAACACTATCATAAAAAAAGGAACTCTTGACTATCTCAAGGCTATCCATTAACCAGCTACTTCTTATCAACGACAAGAAATTAAAACCTTATCACACAGTAACAAGAGGCTCAGTTAAAACATAAAGTGGCGATATCGTTTAAAATGCCCATCCTTTTAATAAAATAAGAGCTAAAAGATAAGATTACTGATACACTTAGAATTCTTAAACATTTTCATTACCCTCGAACTATATCATTGTTTAAACATCTTATCTCAACGCTTTCCTTGGTACTGGAAAGTTTTTTCATTATAAAAAAGTAATTTAGAAGGTGTGAATGGAATAAACAAAAATAAATTAGAAAAAAAAAACAGTCGAAGAAGAATCTAATTAAAAAGGACTTCAGATTGAACGTGTATTTTTCGCCTCGATAATACCTTTTCTATTTTTAGGTTGTGTTTAAACTGGCCTTGAAAGTTTTTTAATGGGAGAGAGCAAATAATGAATTTAACGGGAAATTATGGTGGTAATGTCCATTGAGGGTGAAACAAAATTGTCAATATTGGTTCTTATTTTATAAGGTGTCACTTTACATGTTACTTTAATTTATATTTTACTAGCTTCGCTTGCTCACATTAAATATATTGTACTAGCTTTTGCCCGCGACTTCACCCGCGTATATAAAATAATTATAGCTTGGGTCACTCAGTTATAAAGCAGCTTTCTATCGGTGAAAAAATTTTACAAACAAAAAAACAAATTTTACCTCTTTATTATATATATATACTAGCGGCCAGTCCCGGCTTCACACGGGCAATAAATATAGCCTATGCTACTTAGGGTGAATGTAGCTTTACAATGGTGTAAGAATTTTTGAAATCGGCACCGTAGTTTTTGAGTTTATTCGTTACATACAAAAATACAAATCTTTCCTCTTTATAATATTAGTATATATATATATATATATGTGTGTGTGTGTAGATGTCACTGAAGAAGGCGAATACATTTTAACAGTCAGATCAGTACTACTTTTAGAGATTACCTTCCATAAACCAACCTCCCATAAAAAAAAAAACATATTTATACACACATTAACACAGTATATTTTATTGATAGGCTCGCACTTTTACCACTTTCTCATGTAATGGTAAGCGACGATGTAATCAACGATTACGCTTGCTTAAAAGACCCCTATTCACTCTCGATCTAAAGACCCCCAGGTTCTAGTTATCAGGAAACATTTACTCCAGCAGGGAATTCCACTCATTCGGTGTATGCACAATGAGTTCTCAAAACCGTTTAGTTTGTATGGGTGGAATGTCCACATGTACCGCTTGCTTATTGCCGTACGTCTAGTGAACCTATGATAGAACGGGCTAGGTGGATTTAGGACCGTGATTTAAATTATGCAATTTCATCGTACATTATCCGAAATGAAGCTGGTTGAAAACCAACAGGCTAACCACTCAGTGTCGATGCTCAAGACTTCAAAACTTCATCGTCTCCGATAGTTATTAATCCTTTTGCTCTAACAATAATTTAGGCCACCTCTTTTTTGGTTCCCAATATAATTTATCAGAAAGTTCAAGGTACACGTTAACTCTATCCTTGCACGCGGTTTCGCCCGCGTACATTAAATATAACCTATGTCACTCAGGAATAAAGCAGCTTTCTATCGGTGAAAGAATTTTAGCAATCTGTTCGGTACTTCCAGAGATTACCCCCTATAAACAAAAAAAAAAACTTTACCCCTTTAATTGTATTATTAGTGTAGATGGTTTTCACAATGTCGTGTGATGCATATATAGTTAATATACATAATTGTATATTATATATGGCGTGCGACTCAAGAGAGTGCCTCCAATTCATTCTCTTTCTATCGCAAGTGCGGTGCGAATGTGCCTTTAGTTTGTACACCTACTTACTGATACTTGTGTTGTATTAAATACAAAATCATACGGATAACACACCATGTAGCATAAGCAATTTAATCATCATCACCATCATCAGCCTTTTTTAATGTTCCCACTGCTGGGACACAGCCCTCCTCTCTAGGAGAGGGAATGGGCCGTAATCCACACGGGCCCAGTGTGGGTTGGTGAATGTTACATATCTTCGAATTTTGGTTCTAGGACATGTCGGTTTCCTCACGCTGTTTTTCTTCACTGTTTTGAGCGCAGTGATTATGAAATAAATTACACAAAGTAATGCTTGCCTGCATGGTTGGGTTCGAACCTGCGACCTACAACTCGTAAGTCGAGGCCATTACCATTCGGCTTCCACTGTTCCTTAAGTAATTTAAGATTGTCCTGACTAACATGCATGAAACCAACTCAAAAGTAACCTAAGTATTTTTCTCGTACATTTAAATATGTTGAACATTCACAGAAGCTGTAACGTCCTAATAAAATAGATTTACACCGAAAATATACTGAAATAGAATTCTATATACTATCAGAGCTGGTCTAGATAAATAATATTCCTATCCTAAGCCAGTAATAACACGGTGTATATGTAAATTACAATTCCACATTCGTAATATTCAATTTCCCGATGCACGTTAGAAAATCCTGCGATTATGAATATGCATGCGGCGCCGCGTCGCCATCAAAAAGCGTGTATCTCTAGTTTTTTATTTTGTTTATATTGATATTTGTTTTAGGGTTCCTTGGGTGTGAGATATTATTATTTGGAAAGATGATTGTTAATTGATTGCTTTTTGAATGATTAATTTATTGAACTTTGGAGCTTCTGAGAGTTTAAACACAGCATAGGTACTTCTTCATCTTTTAATTTTTTTAATTTTTTACTTACTTACTTCGGAAAAGATTGCTTGTGGTTCTGAGATGTTGCGAACTGAAGGAAAATAGGTGGGCTTTTAGTCAGTAAAAGTCTAACAAGCCTTCATGGTCCACTATAGAGCGAGAAAAGTCATTAATGGATTTCCCAGTACAGAAAAAAAAACCGGTAAACCATGTCTATGCATTGCAAGCTAAATAAGATACTTTTACCCCAAGGGTCTCTTCCCGTGAAATATTTTTTTTATTTACACTGCTGAATTCACTGGTAAAAGTTACCATTGTATCTAGTGAATTATGTGACACACTATTAACGATCTAATATGAAAAACCATGCGTACATTCATTATTACGCATGATAGAACATTACACGCATGACAGGACATTACCCTCTCTCACTCCAAAAGTACCAACGCCTAGTAGGACCAACTGCGTCCATCAGAAAACACGCTTGCCGCATATTTTTCCGCGACCGTGTAGGTAACCAATTCATTAGTATTCCACCCAGGGCCGCTACACGTAACCGTTTGTACCAAAGCGGACAAATCAAAAAGTTTCATTTTTTTTTAAACATTTTTTTTCAACGCGTGTTGCAGTTTACCCGGCGCCATCTTTTTTTTATCAGAAGCTTTTGTTTGAGCCGAAGGGATATTATTGGTGTTTTTTGTAACACTACGTGTGTTTCATGGATGCTGAATAAATTATTTATTGTGTTTTTTGGGTTTGCGTTTCAAAGGGCGTGCGGCGGTGTCGCCATTTCAAGCGGTGTGTTTGCTCGCTATGCGATTGACATTGATGTTTGGTCGTTGCTTTGATAGTTATGCCTTTGAGGTTCATCTCTCAAATAGGAGCGTTTGACGGTAGAATGATCGTTTGAATGCTGCGTGTGGTTTAGCTATTCGCAAAATGATAGCAGTTTGGGTTTCTTCTTTTAGATATATAAGGTCTCTTATATATATATATAAGGCAACCATAATAATAAATGTATTAAATCGTGTAAAATAAAAGATAAAAACTGGACGTACAAGTTAAAAGAATAAAAATTGTACCTGAAACAACACTATAATACTTCATATCAAGAAATCTCACTGCGAGAACTTTGTAGGTGGCATGTGAGAAGAAATTACCTACGAGATATCTCGTAGCTGGCTTACAAAGTGTTAAGTGTAAGACTGTTAAAATTACTCTCTTACAATATAAAGCACTAACGATAATTGTCACCTTTTCATACTCAACGAACATCATTACAAAAACACACTTGGCAGACATTTTCTCCACCAAAGAATATGATAGAATAAAATATTACATTCACCTTTTGACTCGCAGATCTTTTGAAAGGGAACGGACACACTTAGCTTTCATTCATTCATACATAAATATAATAAACGTATTTCTTCCAAAGTAAAGCATTACGGTATTCATTCTTTTATGCGGGTCTTATCTTTTTATTTTCGTTTTGCATTGTGAGAGAATGGCATTTGGAATTACCGCGGTTAAGAGGTCTATACGACTTAAAGTGAGGTTGGGCACGCCATAATCACTGCGATAAGTCCCCTCTTTGAGGAGTGGATGGAAAGACGTCACGGCGTCATCACCTTCCGCATGACGCAGGTTGCTACCGGACATGGTAAAATCAGGAGATTCCTGCACTGGATATAATAACTCTTTGAGGAGTGCCTGCAACACTACGCGCTATACATGATTTGGGCTCGTTCCGGTCAATTACGGGATGAATAGACGGCGATCTACACATTTCTTGTCATTTGCAAGCCTGCGTCTACCGTGGCTTGTAGTCGGGGTCGGGGTCTCCGCGGCTAGGCCATAAAGCGGCGGATAAAGCATAATATGCTTTATTTAAGTTTATGTATAAATTGTATTTGTTTTTGTGTACAAAAAGTTTTTTCTATTCTACTTTATTATATTCTATAAGCAGTAGAAATACCCGAAAGTCACCATAGTGTGAACCACCCCGACGACATGGTGGAGCATACAGTGGAGGTATGCCCCGCTTAAATAAAACACCACCGTGTGTGTCCTCGGCAGCGAACACTCGCGTCGGGCCTATGGTCCGGACCAAGAAGGAATGGCATTGTGCCGCCTCGTTCTGCGAAGCAGTAATGCTAGCGAAAAAGACAGCCGCACACTCACGGCCTAGCCGTCGAGACCCCGACCCCGGCTACAAGCCAAGATAGGCGCAGGCTTGCAGATGACAAGAAATGTGTAGGTCGCCGTCCAACCATCCCGTAATTGACCGGCACGAGCCCAAATCATCTATAGCGCGCAGTGTTGCACGCACTTCTCAGAGGTATCAGCAAACCATAGCGGCCCAGCAAGGCCAATGCCCGCCAGGGCCGTGGCCATTTTCTGAAAAGGAAACCCATGGTCTTAGAACGCCAAGAGTAACTGATGGGCAAAGCTATGGGTTTTAGTCAACGAAAATCTGACAGCTGACACGCCCTCCATTTCCTCCCAGAACGAAACAAGTCTTTGGATGACTTTCTAACTGAAAAAAAAAAACTACCTAAAACGCGTTCACTCTCCTACTGCACACAAAAAATGTATTAAGCTCCAAATATGTAGATAGATGCTTCCAAATATGAAGCATTTAAGTGATTCGATGAAAATGATTTGATTTTGAGGTATAATCTAGCAAACAATAAGCAAAATGATTGTATGTACCTTATTAGACCGATTTATAATTGATAAAAGTTTTTTTTTCTTTTTGGGTTTTGTTTTTACTGTACTGAATTAACTGTATTATATTTTGAACACAATTTATACCGAAAATAACATATATTATTGTAATTCAGTTTACTGCAGCGTAGATCGTATACTTTTGTGCATTATAAAACTCGCGATTAACTTCTATAGCCCTCTTAAATCTGAAAGTCGCTTTGGCCAATAAAACGAGACTGGATGAGGTTTTTACCTGAAAGAGTGTTGTGAAGTTCGACGAGTTACCTCGATATCGCTTTTCTTTGTGATTTTTTCATTGTTTTTGTTTTATTTCTACTTAAAAAAGACATTGAGAATAAAACCAACTCCCGAAGAAGCACCAAACTAAAATGGCACATTGCTCGCAGAACAGATGGTCGATGGGGCCGAAAAATTCTTACGTGGCAACCACGTACCTATGACCTGGTAAGGATTGAGGGAATCCGATGGATGCGAGACGCATAGGACCGGTCGTTAGGAGTGGCAGGCGGTCGCCGACTTCTATGAAGCAGTAATGCTCGCTAAGGAGGAGGCCGACCGCATCAGGCAACGGCGCTCTCGCCGCCGCCGGGATTCCGATCCCGATTTCCAGCCACCGTAGGCGCGGGCTTGCGGACAGTGAGCAATGGGTAGCTCGCTGTACGGCCGTCCGGTAACTGTCCGGACCAAGCCCAAGTCGTCGACGGCGCGCGCTGTTCCCGCGCACCTCAAGGAGTTGTCAGCAACAGCAGGGACCCAGCCGGGTCGAAGCCTACTGGGGCCAGGGTTATCCGAAAGGGCGCTCGAGCCCCGGTATGAAGGTAGACTCTTACTGACTAAAAACCAATCCCGTTCCTTCAAGGAACGGGATGGGTTTTTTAGTCAGTAAGAGTGTGACACTATCTCCCGCTCCGCCCAAGAGCGGGGGTTGTCATAAAATGATTTTTCCGATCGAAAAAAAAAACCGGTCGTTGTGGCGACTAAGTGACCGTTTTATGGCTGAAATGATGACGATTTGTCCACATTATTTTTATTATTATTAGCCAGCCAGCTAGTAAATACCTACTCTTCTCTGAGTCAACTTTTCAACATTATATCTTATATGACAGTTCCTCAGATACAGCTCGCAGACAGATAAACAGTAGTCTGATTCACGTAAAATCAAACAAGCCAAATATCGTTGAAGTTTTATAGTGTTCGATCGAAGTCCTATCCAAAAGCGGTATTCACGATCTATCGACTTATTTCCAGTTACGTTAATAAATATTCTAACAGGATAATGTATTAAAGATTTTTTTTTAAATCGACGAATTTCAAGTGAATTTAAAATCGGTGTCGTTCAAACTCGGTTGATGGATGTGAATACGGAAGTGATCTAGACGGCTAAATCGCTACGATATCGTTACCGTTTTCATTACGTGAATCGGGCTACTGACATTTAGCCGAATCCTAGAAACAAGGTCCTTTTGCTAAGGTACAGAAAGCTAAATTATATATGAACACTTAGATACCTACAGTATATTTTGAAGGTCTGAATATTATTAACAACATCAAATAAGTACAATGAAAATGTCAATATAGGTAATATTAAATAATATAATATTCCACAACTATCACACAACGCCGTCTAGTCCCAAGATAAGCAGAGCTTGTGTTATGAGTGCTAGACAACTTATAAACATACTTATATATTTCTAAATACATACATATATAGATAAATTACACCCAGACACAGAACAAATTATCGTGCTCATCACACAAACATTTGTCCTGGGAGGGAATCGAACCCACGACCTCCGGCATAGCAATCAGGGCCACTAACCACTAGACCAACAGGCCAGTCAAAAATGAAAATAAACACAGTCGATTTCAATTACTCATGAATTTCGTAAAAGACCTCCTTTTTTTCCATACATCTGAAGCTAAGATCACAATCGTTATTGGACAGCTGTATCTAGATTCACAGTTTAAACGCGGATCCCAAATTCGCCTAGGCCAAATTCACTTTGACTTTTAACCTTCACCATCAAAGTTACATTTTCTGCCTCCCACAACGGATATACCTCCATACTGATCTCAGATTGCAAGAAAATGCGTTACATTTAAAGTTATACTGCTTAACACACAACAAACTGAATTGAATCTTAAGATAACTAATGCAGAGTTTAATTCCGAGTGTAACGGTTTTGGCTAAGCTTTGAAATCAAAATCTTGGTAGTTGAAATTCAGGCTCTGAACGCCTCTCATTTTTGCAATAACAGTGTTTAAAGGGATTCTTTTTTCAATCCAAGTTTGGTGTCGTTAAGGAAAGTTTAGATGTTTCGGAGTATCATTTTGCGTTCGTTTTACTTGTTTGTTCAAATGTTCATTCTTTTTTACCGAATAAGCGTAAATATACGTAAGGACACTTTTTAGATGTTCAGTCAGTTCAAAGGATACTGGTATTTTTACACTTGTTTTTTTTTTATACGCCCCGTCTGATAAAGTGGACTAATGGCCTGACTGAGGGTTGCGGAAATTCACACAGGGCCAGTTATTATGGTCACACTTGGGGAAGGCCTATGTTGGACATACGTCTTTTCCATGTGTATTTCTTTTGACTGAAATATTGATGAGGATGATGGTGATTTTTGCAACGACGAGCTCATAGCTAGGATAATAACCGCCAAACGGTCAATCGATCTTTAAGGCTAAGGCAGACAGAAGTTTACCTGACTGGTCCTTATGGCCTAGCGGAGTGCCAGGCTAAAAGGTAAGGCTCTGACCACTATGCCGGAAGTCGTGGATTTCATTCCCACCCAAGTCTACTGTTTGTGTGTTGAGCATGGTCATTGGTTCTGTGTCTTGGTGTAATTTATCTATATTATGTAGATTCGTATTTAGAAATGTAAATGTATGTTTATCAGTTGACCAATACTCGTAGCATAAGCTCTGCTTAGTTTATGTCTAGACGGCGTTGTGTCAAGGTAGTTGAAAAAAAAAAAAAACTAAATATTTATATAAAGCCAGGCTGTATATTGGTATCAACCGGGCAGAATTCCCGCCCCCAAACAGTTATGAAGACACTAAATAATAATAAAATTGTTCTATAAAATTATTTTGCTCCACTACTGAACCATAAACGTAGTCATTACAAAATATTTATCTTCCCCATCACATATTTACGCATCATTAACACAAAATAAACAGCACACTACAAAGAAACAAAATAAATGCCGGAACATTCAGCCTCACTTCCAGCCATCGATCTCCAGTTCTAAGCGTTCAAATAAAATAAACTTGCAAAAATATATCAAAGAAAGACTTGGTTACAGAATAAATAGTTGCAGAAGCCTCTATATATGGAGTCACCGCTCGCACACGTAGACACACTCCACGCATAGAGAGTGCATGTGGCTTGTGAACAGCAAGTAACGGGTAACTCGCTTTTTGACCGTCCGGTAACCATATGGACCGAACCCGAGTTATCGACAGCACGTTTATTGCACGCTGTCTCAAAAAGATGTTAGAAAAAGCGTAGGGCTACTAAGCTGGTAAGCCTACTGGGGCTATGGTTTCGGTTCCCAAAGGGAAACCCAGAGTCCTGGAGTGCAAGGTAAAGAAGGAATATAGGATTGGAGTTTAGTAGTAAAAGTCTTCTGCTCTATTCACTATAGAGCGGAATAATGTCACTGGATAATAATAAATATCAGTCAATGATCGACTCGGTGATTATTGTACCGATAGTCGTGTCAGGCAATGGCTTAATAGCCAAGAGCCTCGACCATCACCTTAGGAGGCTCGCGTTAGGCGACTGGATCAAGGGCTTTATTCAGAAAGAGGCACTGCTCGTATAGTTAGGAGGTTCCCCTCTCTGGAGCCTTGACCACTGGTAGCTTGCACCCTGTTCCCGATACCAGTGGGCTACAATTTTTTTATATATTTTTTTTACATTGATATATTTAAAAATATAATTTATATGTATTTACGGAAAATAAAGGAAATAATAATAATAATTTTTATTGACAATTAAAAACACAGTCTGTGTCTCTTATACTAGGATTTCCTATATTACAAGAGCCAGTGTTTGCATAAAACAAATGAGGGCAAACGTACTAGCGACTGTCATTTGTTTTTGATAATCTGAAATGACGTACGTACGCGTCTATGGGCTTTAGAATTAGAAACTGGCACACCGCCGACGAAAGGCCTCAACAAACGTGTTAATTAATTCATTAAACCCCAAGCGAACGCCGGCGTTCGCGCACCTATTGTCTTTCAATTGTGGATATCGGGTACAATTATATGAAGAAATTATAATAGAAGCTTAAAATTAATCGGTGGGTTTTTCGCTAAAAGCGTCCTTTTACAAACATCCTTGTACCTTGTGTCAGTTGTATAGTAAGTAGTAGAAGCAAAACTTCTGTCTTCTGGGAATAAAACAATAGACGATCACACGCTTGCAATGCTTCGTCACGATGCGCTAGGCGCACTCCACCCACAGTCAATTCAATGTGCGTCTGCCTCAGTTCACACAAGCTCCTTACCTAGACTGGGGCTTAAATACGCTGTGTGTGTCTGTCATCTCCAGTTGTAAGTATGTGTTCTGTGTTCACTATTTACTCTGTGACTCAGTGAAGCAATAACTTTCACTGTGCATAACTAGGCTTCGAGCCTTTCAGACCCATTTATAACTTCACAGATTTTTCTTGGTTTCTAGACGCTTTTTTGTAAAAGTATACTGGTATTGTGTACTTGTTTTCCAGGACTAGTCATTATTTTTTGGCATAAGTATTTCTTATAAGTAGTCGTTTCTGGTGAATTTTCATTGTCGAATTTGGTTTCTGGTGTGGACGGTTTAAAGTAATTTTTAAATGTCTAGAAATTTCTCTCTTCGTCACCATCATCATCATTTCAGCCGAAAGACATCCACTGTTGTACATAGGCCTCCCCCAAGTGTCGCCACAATAAACGGTCCTGTGCGTCTCACATCCTTCGCATTCCCGCAACCTTTACCAGGTCATCGGTCCACCTTGTAGGAGGCTTTCCAACGCTGCATCTTCCGGTACGCGGTAGATACTCAAGAACCTTTTGGCTTTTTTTACATTTCTCTTATAGTGTGTTAATAAAAGTAAAGTTAATATTATTCTAGTTATGTTCTAAGCCCCAGAACCTTTTGTGTTTATTCGACCACAGTTTCCAACTTTAGTTCGGTTGTAACTTTTATTTATAACTTTTTTGATGGTGGTTTAAAGATTTTATATTCTTTTTTGATGTAATAGGTACTTGCGAGGTATACGAAACCGGGTGTAAAGTTAGAACTTTATACCCTGTTATAGTGTAAAAAAAAAACTTACCCAAAACCCATAAACCCTAAACCTATAAATTTTAAGTTTCTCGTGTAATTTTTATTTTTGGTGTACAATAAAGAATAAATCTATCTATCTAGTGTGTAAAGTTAGGATCCTCCTTTAACGGAGAGTTTCCTACAACTCTCCGTTAAAAAAGGAGGATGCTTCAGCCAGTCGGGTGTTGAGTCCAGGAGTGGTCCAGGAAACGGTCCGATAGTTGATTTTGTACTGTTGTATATGTTCTAATCGCGCAATTATTTCTTGGAGGAATTTGAATTTCAGTTCCTATGTAATTTCATAGATGTCACTACATTTCCGATACAACTAATGAAAAACAGCAAACAAAAATATCAGCTGTTTCGATAGAATTTACCAAATAATAATAACCTTCGCGTGACCCAAAGGCTGGCTTTTACCTTGGACGGAGGATAAGAATTGCCATACAGCGTGACAATGCCGCCAGTCTTTTGGGCACATTACCAGTCGACAGCGTTGTGGAATAGTTTTTTGATGCCATATTTTAGATAGTGTATTTTAATTAATTAATTTATAATAGTGTGTACATATGTTTTAAATTACTTAAATAAAGAAAATTTCTGTCTCGATAAAAAATAATAATAATAACCTTATAATATTTCAATCTACTAAAGAAACAAGGGTATGCTAGGGTTAACAGTACATAAATCTGCGAAACTCTCTAGAACGCACAGTTTACGTATTAAGAAATAGTGTAAACAATAAACAAACAACCAAAGATTTAGGTTCTTCATCCAATATAAACCTTCAAAACTACCCTTTATAAACAGTTTTTCATCCAACTTCGTCTATGATTATAGAACAAATTGGATAAATATAGAACCTCCTACGGCTCCTCTAATTTTGTAGTTAGTTAAAAGCTGAAGAAACTTTGTCAATCTCCAAATAAAATCAAGATTAAGTCTTTGGTTAGCTGTTAGTGCGTTGATGAACATCTCCATGTTCACCAGCACACGGGCCACTACCCACAACCACATACCACCTCCACATGTGTATTTTATATGGATTCACTGCACACGGTTGACGCCACTTGCCGCGGAAATGGCAAGTTCGGGAGTTTCCTGTTCCGAATCAAAGCGGTAGTGACGCCCGCGTGTCGCCACTTTGCGGAACGCCCGGAGGACACGGTGGAGCACACAATCGCGGTGTGCCCTGCTTGGACGGAGCATCGCCGTGCCCTCGTGAGGGTGATCGGCGGCGGAGACCTCTCGCCGCCGCCGCCGGGATTTCGATCCCGATTTCCAGCCACCGTAGGCGCGGGCTTGCGGACAGTGAGCAATGGGTAGCTCGCTGTCCGGCCGTCCGGTAACAGTCCGGACCAAGCCCAAGTCGTCGACGGCGCGCACTGTTCCCGCGCGCCTCAAGGAGTTGTCAGCAACAGCAGGGGCCCAGCCGGGTCGAAGCCTACTGGGGCCAGGGTTATCCGAAAGGGCGCTCGAGCCCCGGTATGAAGGCTTGAAGAAACGGGATGGGTTTTTTAGTCAGTAAGAGTCTGACACTATCTCCCGTTCCGCCCAAGAGCGGGGGTTATCATAAGATGATTTTTCCCATCGAAAAAAAAAAACATGCCACTGGCCGCCACACGCTACCAATCGTTACTGCTCGCTACTTGCGGCCCACACTGGTCACTAAACGCCTATTCAAAACGCCCTCACATGCCATTTGCGCATTTAAACATTCTTCGTCAGAGTCCATTATGATACTTCGCGTATGCTATCATTGTGGCCGCTTCTAACTTGTCATGGCGGCGTTTATAGCTGTGGCATGTGGCATATGTACGGAGACACACAGCTATCCAACTAGTTCACTTTCTCGTTAGATCATACATTCTGTGATATAATATACTTCAATAGCAACAAAAGTTCTCAAACGAACAGTTCCCCAACTAACAAAACTCCGTCAACATTCCAAAGAGAGCACAGATCAGAAGTTTCAGCTCAAAACCTCTAAACCTGATTAAAGAAATCAAGGCGTTCGGTGCCGGCACGATTCAAAGGCCCCGCGTGCGTCAACTTGCTAACTTTGTAAATGTAGCTGCACTTGCTCCTAACTCACTTAAGTTCAGGACTGGTAGGTTGATGGCACTGTGCTAACGGGAGTTTAAACACAGGTTTACGTCACCGAAGATTTGTTGAAAAGCAAGGCTTGGCTTGAACTTGAAAAAAATAGTTGTTATGCAAGCTTGTGGCTAAGTAATAACTGCCACATGGATCAGTCTTCAGGGTACAGCAACGTTTACCGAGGTCGGTCTATGGATGGGTGACCACCTTAATCTTAGCATATTAAGGCTCTTTCACCCCTCGAAAAACATCCTAAGTCGTTGCTCTCAGGTGTCATTTTTGTAGTCGTTATGGATGCTAAGAAGCAGAAAATCTGACATCAGGCTTGCCAAGCGGTATCGTCTTACTCAGTATTGGACTTTGGAAGTCAGATAGGCAGTCACCTAACTTGGATAGGGAAAAAAGCTAAGCAGGTTGGTTTTACTGACCTATATCAGAGACTTTACCGACTTTATATTACCTGAAAGTTGATGCGGACACTTTGATATTGTTATAAGTAAGTACAAGAGTGTCCGGTTGCACGTCCCTCTACTTATGCATTTTTTTTTATCACTGAATGTAATTCCAACTTTTCTGTATTTGTATCTGTAATGTAAAAAAAATATGAGGGGAAGCTTTCGAAAGACAACACGTGATTACTGTGCCATCGTTGTCCTTAGCGAACAAAATTTCTACTCAGAGTACCCATCGAAACAAATTGTTTATAGAAAAATCCCACAGAAAATAGCACTTCCATTTGTTCCCGAATGTTTTAATTTCGCGGGCAATTTTTAATTTTTCTGTCACCTTAGTGATAGAAAATTATTATCACAAAAATATAACACCTACGTTAACTTCTACTAAACCGTCCACAGTGCAACCGACCTCTTGGTTAGTGATGCGCAGTCATTAGTCCCCCGCGTGAGGCGTCGAACACCGCAATTCCTAGCAGTTGCAGTTGCGAGCTTCTGATACGCGCCGTTGCCGGCGAATTGATTACTTTGATTCACTTGCTGAATAAGAAAATAGATACGAGTAGGTACGTTTTGTTGAAGTCAAGTACTTTATTTTGACAATTATTATCTTGGATTATTTGATAAGGACTCTAATATTGTATGGATCAGAATGTTGGACTGTAAAAAACACGGATGAAAAATGACGGCACGTGGTGAAGATGACAATGTTAAGATGGGTGTGTAGTGTGCCGAGAATAGATAAAGTGAGAAACGAGTATAGGTATCAGGGGAAGTTTGAAAATGGCGCCAGTGACTGAAAAGTTGAAAGGGAATCATTTGTCTTGGTAAAGTTATGTGAAGAGAAGGGATGAAACGCATGTTGCTAAAAGCGCACTCATAGTTTACATGTGGATGGGAGAGGGAGGCTAAAAAAGATGGATGGATTGTTTGAGAAGTGATATGAAAGGAAAGGGAGTTAGTGATAGCCTGACGGGTGACCGGGAAGAATGGAAGAAAAAAAATGTGTTGGGCTGACCACAAATAAATCGGGACAAGGGCAGGAAGATAATGGTATCATAAAGTAATCAATGACAGACGCACGAGGCGATTTCTAAGAGTAAGTGACGCTTTTGTGAGATTCTTTCAAAGAGTTACTGTGGCTCAAGAACGCAAAAGGGCAACAAAAGAAACAGTGGAGGGTTTAGTAAATAAAAATTTGGTGCTTTTTTTTTTCGATGGGAAAAATCATCTTATGACAACCCCCGCTCTTGGGCGAAGCGGGAGATAGTGTCAGACTCTTACTGACTAAAAAACCCATCCCGTTCCTTCAAGCCTTCATACCGGGGCTCGAGCGCCCTTTCGGATAACCCTGGCCCCAGTAGGCTTCGACCCGACTGGGTCCCTGCTGTTGCTGACAACTCCTTGAGGCGCGCGGGAACAGCGCGCGCCGTCGACGACTTGGGCTTGGTCCGGACAGTTACCGGACGGCCGGACAGTGAGCTACCCATTGCTCACTGTCCGCAAGCCCGCGCCTACGGTGGCTGGAAATCGGGATCGGAATCCCGGCGGCGGCGAGAGCGCCGTTGCCTGATGCGGTCGGCCTCCTCCTTAGCGAGCATTACTGCTTCGCAGAAGTCGGCGACCGCCTGCCACTCCTCCTCGCTCCGGACCATGGCCTCGACCAAGGCCCGGCGCGAGAGGTCTCCGCCGCCGATCACCCCCACGAGGGCACGGCGATGCTCCACCCAAGCAGGGCACACCGCGATTGTGTGCTCCACCGTGTCCTCCGGGCGTTCCGCACAGTGGCGACACCCGGGCGTCACTTCCGCTTTAATTCGGAACAGGAACCTCCCGAACTTTCCATTTCCGGTGAGGACCTGTGTCATGCGGAAGGTAAGGACGCCGTGAGGTCTTTCCAGCCACGCCTCAAAGAGGGGACTTATCGCCAAAATTGTGGCGTGCCCAGCACTGGGTTGCGATAGTCTTTGACGCCATTTCACCATGAGATCCCGCAGGAGCTCTGTCCGCCATGCCGCGACCTGTCGCGGCAGAGGACTTTCACCCCGGCGTTGCATCTCCACGCGCATGTCGTGCATGTGTGCAAGGACTGTTGCCTCCAGATCCCACGGTGAAATTTGGTGCTCATTCGCAGGAGGTAGTGTCATTAATTTGATCATTTACAACCAAAAAAAGAAGTGAAGTGTGTGTGTATCTATAGAATATAATAAAGGCCAAAACTAAAGGAGGATGAGAAAAAAGAGAGAAAGAGGTTGCTGGAAAGAATAAGAAAAGCGAAAATCAAAAGTAATCCTGTGGTAAGAGAGGTTATTGGTGATACCGATTTCCAATTCCGATCAATCTACAAAGCCTGGAACACAGGCGTAGAGTAGCCAGCCTGTCCGTATTTATCAGGATGCATTTTGGAGAGTGTGCGAGGGTATTACATGACTTGATTCCACTTTTACCTCAACCATCGGACAACCTGATGCACAGCAGTGTGTCAAGTGAACAGGCTCTTAATAAACTAGTGCGCCTCACCATCAACGATCGCATCACTGCTTACTATTAAATGGGATCGCAATTAGACACCAGTTTATATAGTAAACAAAAACTGGGCAAGTGCGAGTCGGACTCGCGCTCTTGGGGTTCCGTACAAATTTACTTATGTAAGTAATTCAATTCCCGAATGAAATCTCGAAGATTTTTCCGAATCGCAAAAAAGTTTTTTTTTTTGACATAACTCAGCTTTCACATTTTTACCTGTAGGTACTTGTGCTATGAGACCTAGCTAGTATGATAAACAAGATTGTAGGTCAACGGGAAGTACCTTATGAATTTTGATTCCCTTGAAAGTGTCGGAATATAAGTTTTGTGCGATATAAACGACCGCATTTTTTTTATTCATTAACATAGAATTTCAATTTTGTCACAGCTTTAAAGACCTGCAAACTGAATACATGGTTTTAATTTCAACTCGATATCACCACACGTTCCCAAGATAAAAGGTCTTGTCTGACAGACAAACAGACGGACGGACAACAAAGTGATCCTAAAAGGGTTCCGTTTATTCCTTTTGAGGTACAGAACCCTAGCTCGCTGTCCGGCCGTCCGGTAACTGTCCGGACCAAGCCCAAGTCGTCGACGGCGCGCACTGTTCCCGCGCGCCTCAAGGAGTTGTCAGCAACAGCAGGGGCCCAGCCGGGTCGAAGCCTACTGGGGCCAGGGTTATCCGAAAGGGCGCTCGAGCCCCGGTATGAAGGCTAGAAGGAACGGGGTGGGTCTTTTAGTCAGTAAGAGTCTGACACTATCTCCCGCTCCGCCCAAGGGCGGAGGATGTCAATGCATGATTTTTCCCACCATAAAAAATAAAGGTACAGAACCCTAAACAAACAAATTAAAATTTCCAAGAAATCATTACAGCTGTGTTTCACAAATCTAATCACAGGCAAGACTGAAAGCTGATCAAGCTAGGCAACGTTAATTTTGTGGGCAAATTCTGTGAGTCCGCTCATTGAAGCACGTTTAATACAACAGTTAATCCAGTAATATCAGATAATCTCCTATATAATGGAACTAGCGCTCGCGACGGCTGCGCTAAGCTCGTTGTAATTGTACCTCAATATGCATGCAGTTTGAATTTCACAGTTCTTGCTACAGTGATTTAGTGGGTATTGAAGAGAGGATTACGCTTCAATTTCTTTTGTTTTTGGTAAGAGTGAAGTTCTGGATGAAATGTGTTAAATTTTCTTCGTTTTACTGATGATAAATTAATTTGGTTTCCTGTGACCCACTTTTAATCTGAAAACAAAATCTAAATTTTATTTTTAAGTTTCACACCATCACTATCTGACGATTGATGATTGAGTGTTGCTTCATTTCAACCGAAAAACGTGTCACTGCTGGACATAAGCCTCCCCTAAGTGTCACCACAATGATTGGTCTGGTGAGTCTCGCATCCAATGGTTTCTGCAACCCTAACCAGGTCGTCAGACCATTTTGTTTAAAGCCTTCAAACGCTGCAACTTCCAGTACATAGTCACCACTTCAGACGTCCCTTTGGCTCCATCAGCCATCAGTTTAGTGAGAAATGTGCCCTGTCCACTGCTACTTTGGCAATTCTTCGGGCTATGTCCCTAACCTAGCATCTCCTGAGAATATTTTCTGCGGGTATCACACCGTTCTTATATTTTTAGTAGTTACTACCTTTTGCCCGTGCCTTCGCCCATGTACACAAAATATAGCGTATGTCACTCAGGAATAAATGAGCTTTCTGTCAGTGAAAAAATTTTAGCAATCGGACCAGTACTTTCAGAGTTTACCTCCTACAAACAAAAAAAGAAACTTTACCTTTTATAATATTTAGTACTAGCTTACTGCATACCTGCGGCTATTTACCTGTGGCTTCGCCCGCGTATATAAAATACAACCTATGTCACTCAAAAATAAAGCAGCTTTTTGTCGGTGAAAAAATTTTATCAATTGGACCAGTACTTTCGGAGGTTACCTCCTACAAACAAACAAACATAAAAACAAAAAAAAAAAAACTTTACCTCTTTATTATATTAGTGTAAATAGATTTCCAAGCCGTTCTGCCGTTTTAATATGAAGGAATAACAAACATAATAAACACATATTAAAACTATAATTTAGTATATAACGTTACAATATTAGTGTGATTAGATTACCTTTTATTAAATGTGCATTCAGTAAAAACTGGTGTGCATGTACCTATACATTGATGTGTTTAATAACCGTTAGTTCATTAGTAGCGTTTAATAAATCTTCTTCTTTGTACATAACCACATTTATTCCAAATTTTATAAAGTGTTTTTTATCTACATTGGCTTTGTACGAGTTATTAATCATTGTACTTGCATAATAAAATTGCCAATATTCTAAAATCTGTCAAGGGATGATACTCGTTTGAGACAGACTGATTAACGATCTCTCTGTGCCAAAAAGTCTCATTGTGTATGTGTATAAACAGTCAGGGGTGAAAAGTGCAGTCAAAAGAAACTCTGAATGAAATTCCTTTCATTTCCACTCCTTATTTTTATGGTGGGAAAAAATCATGCATTGACATCCCCCGCTCTTGGGCGGGAGATAGTGTCAGACTCTTACTGACTAAAAGACCCACACCGTTCCTTCTAGCCTTCATACCGGGGCTCGAGCGCCCTTTCGGATAACCCTGAATGCTTGCCGAAGTCGGTATATGGATGGATAACCAACCGGGTAACCCATCCATAAACCGCCGTATTCATGTATTTAGCTAAAAATGACTTCTAATTTTCCGGGATTGTTTGAAAATGTCACTGCGGTTCTGGAACGAAAAGTGCAACAGAAAGAACACGAGTGAATTTTAATCATTACTTTGACAAATGATATTTATTTTGCAAATAGGTTTCATAAAAACACTTTTACTCAACAATTTAAACCAGATTAGGCCGGCGTTTCCTAGCTGACTACCCTGAGAAGAAACACCGAAACAAACTCAGGGGTCGAAGTTTCTTTTAAAGTCCATACAGCAAACATGTAATGGTCAAATCATTGAGAACAATGCACATTGAAGCCTGAGATGGTCTTTTGAAGAACACTCACACACACTCATTCACACTGACATTGACATTCTCATTCCACACAAAGTGGAAGTAGTCATTTGATGTTTGCTTCCACTCTACACACTCCAAAAAATAGATATTACCACTTTGGTATAAATGCCACTGCAGTTTTGAACCCTGGGTTTAAGTACCTACATACTGGAAATGAAAATCACAGTTTTCAAATCAAGCTTTAAATGCCCGTAATAAGTCCTCTCCCACAAAATTAACATAAAACATAATAAACATTTTTCCATCGCTTCCGATGGTACCTTTATTCAAATTTCGACGATAATATGCAAAATTGGGTCGCCATTGAAACATTGCTTTTAATATTCTGGTGATTTCGGCTGTCAGCTGTTTATCGTTACCTTTTTAGTACACTAGGGAGATACTGTTATGACACAGATTTTACGTTCCTAATCTAAACTGAGTAGGGATGGCTTAGTGGAAACGACTTCGACTTATGAGTTGTATATCGAGGCTTCAAAACTAGGCAGGCGCTTTACTTATACTTTGTCATTTATTTCATCAAAACTGTTCTCAAAACGGTTAAGAAAAACATGCAATAGAACAAAAAAAAATCGAAGTTATGAGACGTCCGCCAATCTGCTCTGAGCATTTTACGTTTTAAGATAGAATAGAATAGAATAGAATTAACTTTATTGTACACCAAAATAGTAACAATTTCACAGAAACTTAAACCTATGTGTAATTTCTCTCGCTTCGTCGAAAAGCAAACATAACCAAGGGCAACAAAAAAACAATTATCAAACGTGATTTTGTTCCTCTCACATATTACAGGTTTTAATAAAATCACCGTTATATAGCTTCAAAACTAATATAAGTAATGTTATGGTTTTTATTACGTATTCGGTACTGTTTACTCAAATCGAACTCATTTCATTTTCACTTTCACTCCAAGTAGTCTTAAACGGCATTATACGACCCGACCAACTAAAACCACTCTGGTTTTGTTTTTAAACAACATCTAAGTTATTTGTCTCCTCACATCGTAAAGGGTAGTAATTTTTGTTGATCGGAATTACGCTATTTAATTCCACTCAACCCGTTCCATCATCAGACCACCAGACGCACGTTGGACCGCACTTCTGATATATGGTAGTCACTTCACCCATACGCATATAATGTTTTAGAAACACATTCATTGTGTGTACATCTAAAGAGCAAAACTCTTTGCCGGAATCTGTATTTTTTGATAGCTACAACCTAGGGGCCTTAAGGTCGAGAATGAATAGGTTACTTCTAGTCATACGTGCTCTATCTTCGATCAAATCCCAGCTTACATACTCGTACCTTTAAATGAGATAGCAGTCAAACGTGGGCCGATTCATAAAAAAAAACATCTAAATTGTAAAAAAGTCAACTATCATAAACATATTGTCGAGCTTGTGTTTAATATGGTGGTTATGCCACCCATATGCACAAAATGTTTTGGTTCATTGTGCATACAGCTAAAGAGCAAAATTCTTGGCTGGAGTCTGCATTTCGTGATAGGTACAACCTAGGGGCCTTTAAGTCGAGAGGTAATAGGTTACTTCGAGGCACGCGAGTTCTATCGTCGACCACATCGCCGCTTATCATCAGCCCCCCTAGCCAAGTTACAACCGTATCGTGTCGAATTTCGTTCTCCAATCGTTAACGCTTCGGTGTCAGCAATTGTAGAAAACGATAAGTGGGTAGCCATGTTGACGCACCTGCGTCGGCCGCTCGTTCTACAATGTAGCGTTTGTTTATCAAAGGATGTAGCGTTAAACGTTGTAGAAATTCATTCTATCATTTTGAACGATGTGAACTTGGCTACGAATTTTCTATTCGTTTGTTCCGACCACGCGACTTTACATTGAGATGACGTCATTCCCATACGTTTCATCACTTTTCTACAGCGTTAAGTATTGCAGAATAACAACTTGGCTAAGCATGCAGGTGAGACAGTGATCAAACGCGAGCCCATCTATAAAAATCAAATTCGGGTCCTAAATTGCCAGACATAAAACGAGGTCAGTACCATTTGGCCATCCCTATTCAACTATATCATTAGTAATCGTATTAAATAAACTATTGACTGGTAGACAGTAGAATTTGGCACGTTACGTTATTAGTTCAGGCGATAGTTAGGGCTGCCACACACAGGATATTGCGCACGTTTAGTTTGTGTTCAGTTTACACTTGACGTGCATGTGTTGGTAACTTTAGGTTAAGTTGCTAGTTAAGAGCTAAATCTGATTGAAGAAGGACCTCTGTGAAACAATGTAGATTAAAATAAGATTTTATTTTAAAGATACAGTAAATAAGTGTTCTTCGCGAATGGCACACGGGCCACAAAAAAATCCGCTTCAAGCTTTTTTTTGAGGCGGCCTTTTTTTAGGGCCGCCTCTAGCTTTTTTCGTGGCAGCTTTTTTATTGTGGCCCGTGTGTGGGGGGGACACTTAGAGTTGTCTCTATAGAAAATTATTATTATTAATTATAATGAATAGTAAAGGTTGCAGGAAACCGATGGATGCGAGACGCACAGGATCGTTCATTGTGGCAACACTTGGAGGAGGCCTATGTCCAACAGTAGACAAATATCGGCTGAAATGATGATGATGATGAATAGTATAAAGTTGAAAGTATGTGAGTATGTGTTTGTTTGTTATATTTTCACGCTCGAATGGCATAACGGATTTCGATGACAGTTGATACACAGATTATTTTTTAGGTGGGATAATCATCCGATGACATCTGCCGCTCCTGGGCGGAGCGGGACACCGTGTCAGACTTTTACAGACTAAAAACCCACTACTATTCTTTCTTTGCTATTGTTCTAGAGCCCCGGGGATCTCTTTTTTCTTACGATCCTACTGGGCCCCTACGGTTCCTAAACACTCCTGGAGGCGCGCGTCAAACAATACGCGCAGTCGACAACTTGGACTCGGTCGTACGGCGATCCAAAGTTGGTATACAAGAAGATCATGTTCTGGAATAGCGCTTAGGATGTTTTACCCTAAAAGTAAAAGTGGTGAAGCCGCTGGTAGCAGCTAGCATATAATATGTATAATGTATAAGATATATAAAATAATTGTTTGAGAAATAGACTGCCAATTTAAATTAACCGTACTTACGTAAATTCAAAACTTTTCTATCGATATTTAACTATAACCAGACGTATTACTTTATGTAATTTATTTGATCACTACTGCTCTCAAAAAGGTGAAGGAAAATATCGTGAGGAAACCGGCATGTCTTAGAACCAAAATTCAAAGACTTGTGACATTCACCAACCCACACTGGGCCCGCGTGGTGGATTACGGCCCATTCCCTCTCCTAGAGAGGAGGCTTGAGTCCCAGCATTGGGAACATTGAAAGGCTGGTTATGCCATGCTTTATGCTCAAAACATAGTGAATCAACTTGTTAAACAATAAATTTTCCTGCTCGTACATCCTAAAGGCGCAAGATCTAAGACATTTATTTCGAAGACAATTTCCCTTAGCAAAATGTACAGATAAAAACTAACACGTCTCTTTGACCTACAAGTCTAATTCGTCCCTTGTCCTCCCTCGCGCGTCCGTAACAAATAAAAAAGTTACGATTAACCTCGGAAGGTTATCACGGCGTAGAAATACAACTAAGAATAACATTTACAAGATTTAACAAAAAAGAAACTCGCCGTATCATTAGCAATTCATCAGACATTTCAGTTTCCGAGTGCCAAGAAAGCGGGAACCCATTAGGGTGGGGCGATTGTGATAGCGGGGAATATAGACCTTAGATATTTTTCAAAAGTCTTACTGGAAAATCACTTTTAGGCACGCAAATTACTGTTTTCCGAACTAGAGCAGAAACGTGCGCGATCCCATCTCCGCCACAATTTACTGTACTGGTGGTATCAGTGTGGTCGCTAAGCCCAAGAGACGCCGGGCAGTACCAGTGTTTCTTTGTAAGTGTATTAATAAATCGTTTGATATATTATGTGAAAAGTCACTTTGATTCATAACATAGAATTCCACCTCAGTCACAACAACAAACAATTTTCACTTGTATCAAAATATACTATTTCAATTTCTTCCTAAAACTAAAAAAAAAACTTTAGTATCTTGTTGGAATGTATGCGGTATGCGGTGCCGCGTGGAGGCAAAGGAAAATTCACATGAGCCTCTGATAGGAGTATCAGAAGCGCTTGTGAATTTTGCTGCCCTTTACGGGGTGTCGATGTGAGATTTGTAGGCAACAGTCTCACATGATCGCTTACCATCAGGTGAGATAATGGTGAGACACGAGCCTAACAATAATAAATTAGCGAAATATCAGTGTTACTTTACGTGGCATAAGCATAATCAACCTTATAATGTTCCCACTGCTGGGAGTAAGGCAGGAGAGGGAATGGGCCATAATCCACCACTATGGTCCAGTGCGGGTTAACGGATGTCTTCCATATCTTCGAATTTATCATCGCTTTCCATTAGGTGAGATAGCGGTCAAGCGCGAACCTATAAACAGTAAAAAAAAATTTTTTTTGGAAATGGCAGTTACTTCAATGTTTTTGGAACAGTGATTATGAAATAAATTGAAAAAATTAAATTATTAATAATAATAATATTCCACAACTATCACACAACGTTATTAGCTTGTGTTATGAGTATTAGACAACTAATATACATACATATATATTTCTAAATAGATACATAGCATAGCATCAGCCTATTAATGCTCTCACTGCTGGGACTCAGGCCTCCTCTCTAGGAGAAGGAATGGGCCGTAATCCGCCACGCGGGCCCAGTGTGGTTCGGTGAATGTCACATGTCTTCGAATTTTTAATTCTGGGACCTGCCGGTTTCCCCACGATGTTTTCCTTCACCGTTTTGAGAGCAGTGGTGATAAAATAAATTATACAAAGTAATGCGCCTGGCAGGATTTGAATCCGCGACCTACAATTCGTAAGTCGGAGCTATTACCACTCGACCACCACTGCTCTTCAACATACATATGTATACAGGAAAAGTTTTTAACCAGTGCGCAAATTTTGTCATGATAAACTTGAATATATTTTAATAAACACGTATTTTTTATTTTGATATGTGTTAATAGTAAAAAATAAAGTTATCGCTTACGAGACTTATTTACATAGAAATTTATTTTATGGTCGCTTGCCAGCCGGGCGCCCGGTTGACCGACTCACGCGTCGACTGGTCGCCCGACCGGCAAGCTGTATCAGCTGAGTTGTAGGTAAGTACTTATGTGCGTTCGCTCGATGCGACGGCGCCGACGTAAGTACCTACGCGGTGCGGTTACTGACCGCAATTTCGTGCTACTTTTTAAGTTTAGGTAATTCCAATTTTTCCTTCATACTTTCATGGGCTTAGGACCATCAAAATGCAGAAAATAAATCAAGTAATAATTTTTACATTCAAATTAAAACATTTATGTATGATAATTACTCATGATAAAATTTGAATTGAAAAAATTGCATTCTGGCGTATTTAAAAAATTGGAATCAACTACCTATTTACAACAATGTCCAATCAAAAAGAACCTAACACACTAAGATTGTTTATAATTTCTTACCTCTACATTTCGTTAATCACAGTATTTAAGGTATTGTTCGAAGTGACCTCCTCCTTTTTCCAGGCATAAACGTGCACGTTTAAAATAAGTTTGCATTTAGTTTGTTTAGGACACTAGTATCACTTTTCACTTCATTGAAAGCGTTATTTATTTTTTGTTTGCCAGTCGAGGTCTGCCAGACCCTAGTGCATGGCTCGGGGTTCTGAACTGGCCGTGATCAAGCAGCCTTTGATTTGCTGCAAGAATTGTCCTTTCATTAGGTACCGTAGGATTACGGATCCCTTGGGCTCGCATACGAGGTACGCTCTCCCTCTCATATCTTCTTCGTGCTGCTCGTAAATTTTCGTGGCTAAGTAGATACACTCGCACCATTTCGTAGTATTCGCGGTGATTAAAGTTCGACATCGTGACGACACGAGTACGCGGCACACACGCGCGCAGGGATGAATATGAGCGAACGTCCGAACCCCGCTTCCGCAAGTGACGTACTGCAGATCCGCACATCAAAGGCCGCCGCCGGCGCCGCATACCCCCGCCCTCTTCCCCCCGCACCCCCGTCTCGTACAACGGGCGGCGCGGCGGCCAGCGCGTTTTCATTCATAGTATTTAATAGTATTACGATTAAATTATGTCCATGTTATGCTTATTTCAAAATGGGACAAGGTGGAAAAATGTGAAAAAAAAAGTTATAAACTAAAAATGGAAATGTGTTCTATTACTTACACTGAGCCACCAAAAAAAATTTACGCAGTGGTTAAAAACTTTTCCTGTATAGATAAATAAATTACACCCAGACACAAAACAAATGATCGCGCTCAACACCCAAACATTTGTCTTGAGTGGGAATCGAACCCACGACCTCCGGCGCAGCAATCAGAGCCACTGATCACTAGACCAACAGGCCAGCCCAAATTGAGGTAGTTACCACTGAGTCACCACCGCTCTACTATCCTTGCAGCTCTGCTTAAACCTACTGAGAATACAGGCTTAATGTTGTGATATATTAAATTTGGTATATTTCAAACTGTCAAACTTCCATATATGAACACACAGATAGTTGATTCATGGATATGATTTGTGTCATGCCCCAGGAGAAATCAGAATTTTATAACATACTCACTGTTTTGTGAGTTCAGAACTCACAAATCACTCACGCCTCGAACCTGTCACATATTGGTGGAGTCATGGAGTCGACTGACAAGTAACATGAAAATTAATTAAATAAAACTGGGCTTACGTGCTGAGGCCGTAAATACTTACCTATGTAAATAAATAATTCCCGAATGCAAATTTTTGTTGAGACGTAACAACAAAACTATCTTCCAATTAATTTCAATACCTGTGCTAAAAAATTTTGCTTAAATGACAAATTTCAAGATTCTGGGTCAACGGGAAATACCCTATGAAAGATTCCCTTGAGAGTGTTGAAACATATGTTTTTTTTTGCGTCATAAACGGCTATATCTTTTTTTTTTTGTTAACTTAGAAATTTAAGATTTTACAGCTTCAAAAGACCGTACACCTGAATAAATGGTTATAATTTCAACTCAATACCTCCACGCTTTCCCAAGATAAAGGGTCTTGACAAACAGACATACTCACGGGCAACAAAATGATCTTATAAGTGAACCCGTTCTTTTCTTTTCCTAAAAAAAAAAATGAAATTGGAAAAATCTCAGATTTAGAAATAAAATAGTTCCGTCTAACCCGCTACCACTCGGACCTCATCCAATATTTCTAAATGAATACGCAATACGAGAAAGATAAAAAAAGAACGAGAATAGCCAACGCTCATTAACAATTCTCATTGTTTCCTTAATATAAAAGAAAATAATTAATTTACTTGGCCTAGAAACAAACAATAAAGCAGACAATGATTTTGCCTTTTCTTTAAGATTTTTGTTTTATTAAAAGTAGGTTTAAGATAGTATTTGGCAGCCAACATCGTGTTTTTTGCTTGTATAATAATATTGGTCGATCTTTGTAATTCTCACGATTTTTATGATTAAGGATAAAGTTAATTCTTTTTGCCTTTTGAAGTAAAGAGAATTATCTAAAACCCGCCTCAAGTTATTTTGTCTAAGCTACTTCTGGATAATCGGATCTTGTTGTTTTTTATTGTTGATAGGTTCAAGCTCGAACGCTATCTTACCTAATGGAAAGCGATGATGCGGTCGACGATGTAGATCGCTTACCTAAAAGTACCTAACCCATGCATTCTTGACTTAATGATCTGTGAAAGATATTATAGGGTTTCCAATACTTTTATCTACTTTTGTACAATATACCAGTGTCTCAAGACGAAAGTCTATGACCAGTGCTTGTTACTAGTGATGACATATGGTGCCGAAACGTGGTACTCACTATGGGCCAGAAGGCTTAAAGTCACTCAAAGGGCAATGGAAAGGGCTACGCTAGGAGTTTCCTTGCGTGATCGAATCAGAAATGAAGATATCCAGGAGAACCAAGGTTGCCGACATAGCACTAAGAATCGCCAAACGCAAGTGGCAATGGGCAGGGCACATTGCTCGTAGAACAGATGGCCATTGGGCCCGAAAGGTTCTGGAGTGGCGACCGTGAACTGGAAAACGCAGCGTCGTAAGGCCTCCTAAAAGATGGACCGATGACCTGTTGAAAGTTGCGGTTGTCCGATGGATGGATGCGGGACGCACAGGATCGATCATTATGGCGACATTTGGAGGAGGCCTATGTCCAATAGTGGAAGTCTATCGGCTGAAATGATGATGATGATACTTTTATTACTGTTTGAGCCTTCAAAGCAGAAACGACCGATAGCGACCTCTTGCGCTTAGCCTTGGTTCAGGCCATAGTCTGGAGCGAGAGAAAATGTGAAGCAGACGCCTCCTTCTATGAAGCAGTAATGTTAGCGAAGGAGATGGCATAAGAGAACGAACATCCTCTCACCACAGCAGCATCTAGAGCGTCGAATATCTCAGGAAGATCCCCGACCACCATAGGCACAGGTGTGGGCGATGCGCAGTGGATAGTTCGCGAGGTTCTGTCCGGTCAGGACCAAGCTTGAGTTGTCGACAGTAGTGTTGCAACTGAAGGATTAGTGGATTTAAGGCAGTAAAAGTCTGACACGCTCTCTCGTTAATCATCAAATGACTTCCAAATTGGAAATCTCCTACCTTATTAAAAACCTTTAAAGCAGGATAAATACTTACTATTAGGTCCTGAACTCCTGATCCTTATATATTTCAAGTACACTTTAAGAGCACATCAACAAACCCGCTCTTAGTAGACAGTCTATAGATTGTCCGAGAGGGAACCCCGGACGCAAGGTAAAGATGGTACATAGTAGTAGATTTTAATCAGTTAAAGTCTGACACTTCCTCCCGCTCCGCCTTAAAGCGGGAGAAATCATTGGATGATTTTCGACCTAAAAAAGATAGTAGACAGTGAATATCAAGTAACCTAGATAATTTACCAGTTTCCAAAAACGCGTGCAAAAACATATTAAACGTTCGATTTGTCTCCTCTTTAAAAAAATTTTTTCTTCTTAAAAAAATCACGTTAAATAGGACTCGTAATAGAAAAAGTTTTGTTGGGTACCGGCGAGCGCTCTGGTATGATTTATGAAAAATTTTGCTTCACGAAAAAATGAGATTCCCTTGAGACATTTTCAATATTAAAAGATTTATTAAATGCAATTTGTTTGATTATAATGCTCGTAACGTAACCAACCTTATTACATTGAACCAAGTTTTAAAGTAATTCGGTATTTATATCTTTAATATAATTCAAGTCCTTTTCTACTTGGTGAAACTTGAGATGTTTTTTTTTTATTGTGAAGTCAGTTGTTACGCACGGTTTGGCAATTGGTAATTTTGAACTATATATATCATACATTAGCTTTTGACCACAGCTTCGTCCACGTACATATTATATAGCTTATATCAGTCAGAAATAAAGCAGGTTTCAATCGGTGAAAAATTTTAGTAATCAGTTCAGTACTTTCAGAGATTACCTCCTACTTTTTCTTCCTTTCTCATTACTTGGGGTCGGTGCAACATGTTTTTTTTTTCATTCTGTCCTGTCACCCGTCACACTACCACTAACTCCCTTTTCTTTCAAGATGCATGGATTGTGTGCGGAGTGATCTCTTCACACAATCCATCCATCTTTTCTTTGCCTTCCCTCACCTTACGATTGTCTTTCAACACACTTTTTACAAAACAGAACACCTCAGCAAAAAAAAAAGTATAGAATACTTAAAACTTGTGTGTAAAAAACCATATAACAATATAACAGGCCTGTTATTTCTCCGTTATGAATAAACCATTATTTTTCCCAGTTAAAATGCTAACTTTTAGGACTAAAAAAAGTCTCATCCTTTTATCGACGCTGGCCTATCGACTGGATTTTCAGATCGGATTAAAGTGTTCCAGTAGTGATCCGTAAACATTGGCTTTCGTTTTTTACCGGACGGCCGGACAAGTTGCGATGTATTTTTGAGCTGTAGCCTCCGGCGTCTCGATGGACCGGATGGCTGCCGGATGGAGGATATAGAAAACAAAGGATGCTAGTGTAGATAGAAATGGAGTCATATTTTTTGGCATTGTTTTGTTATAAATTCAAAATATTACCTCTTAGTTTGCAAACGAATTCGCCCGTGCGAAAATAGGATAGTTAATTGGGTATAATAAATTGGGTATAATTTGATGCAAGTGGAAACAGTTGGTCATTACGACCAAAACGGAATTTGGACGAGCAGTTGGCTATCGTGTTATGGAGTCGACTGCTGCAGTGACGAAAGTCAAAATATTAAAAATTGGTTCAGTAGTTTTCAAGGTAATTCATATCTACATATACAAAGGCAAACTCTTAACTCACTGCTGACTCGAGTCAACACCCAGCCAAAACGAAAAAGAACTCAGAGTTGCCTTTTATGATATACTTAGCTTTTGCCCGCGGCTTCGCTCCCGTTAAATTCGGAGTAACATGGTTCCCCTTTCTGTGGGGTGTTAGAAAGAGACAAAAAGTAGCCTATGTCACTCTCCAGCCATTCAACTATCTCCACTTAAAAAATCTCGTCAATTCGTAGTTCCGTTTTGCCGTGAAAGACGGACAAACAGACACACACACACACTTTCCCATTTATAATATTAGCTTAAGGATCTTAGCCGTGTGCAGCGCCTCTTAGTGACCTCCACTGCGGGTGAAGTAACCTACGACAAACTTAATATTTGCGGTTGGTATAGTAATCGGGTCTAGGGATCGAACCGCAAAATTAAGTTTGTTTTTTTAAACTTTTCCGGGATGAAAAGTACATAGTGTGGTGCCCAGGATATTAAAGAATAATTATACCAAGTAATCGAACCGGTAGTTTTTGCGTGATGCCTGAACAAATAGACAGACAGACAAAAAAATTTTCAATCACCTTTTTGTGTTCGGTGTTGGTCTAGTACCCTGCCATTTATTTTTTTGATATTTTCAATGTACAGAATTTTCACTTCTTCAGATTTATTATGAGTATAGTTAGAAGATAAAAAGAACATATAAGGATTTTCCAGAATTCATCGTTTATACGGAGAAAAAGGTCGCTCCACACTAGGAATTACTTTTGTATCGTGACATGTAAACTCACATACCTACAAAAAAAAAAAACAACCAGAACCAGAACACCTATCTGTAGGTTCTACAAATATTTGTTCGGTGCGAGGATCGAACGTGCGACCCGCAAAGCAGCAGGCAATCGTTCAACCACTGCGCCAACCGTACTATCAAATCCAGTCAGCTATAAGTCCCGTCGTTACAAAACAAGCAGGATCACTCAAGCCACTAACAGGACATTCCCGGCATCTCATTATGCAATCATTACTCTATCTGGTCGCCATTTTACGTGTAATCCGGTAATTTAGTCGCCAGCGTCCCAACGTTGGCTGATTTACATCCCACTTCCAATTAATGGAAGTTAGGAGCTAGGACTTTTTATTTTTGTTTAAAGTTGACATCTGACACAATCTGTCTTTAAAAAAAGTCACGCAAATCTCCGTCGAATAAAGAAGATTCTCTGACCAGACAAGTTTTGTGTCTAGTCCTGGCAACTGTCTGAATGTTGATTTGTTGCGCTCTCGAATTTCAACGTAGTCTCCATATAAGCGAAAATTAGCGCCTTCAGTGTAGGATTGTCGGACTTACTAATTAAACCACTATAATAAAGCAAAATAAATCATTGTTATTATTATTATCACTAACCTCTTAGGTTCAATCTACTCGAAGCTCTTTAAATTTAATTAAAGATATTTTTTATCAACGATGAAGATTATTCAAAATGTTAGAGATTGACCATGTGGTATTCAGTTAGGTTTAATTACCAAACATTTAGGATATTTTGAGACCAATATCTCTAGCAAATTTCTTATATATGACGTATAAACCCTATATCTAGGACCTAAGGTTCAAATCCCTATCATGCAACTTTAAACAGCCAATATCCCAATATTAAACCCCATTTTTTAAACAATTTCACCGAAGAATACTTCCATACTAAAATTATCTACTACGACGTAGCAGGCAGCTTAGCTTCGTAGCACACGTGCTACGCGCTACGGCGTAGGCGTTAGAGCTGCTCACTAATATTAATTTATAATGAGCTTATACATATTTTATATCGACATGGAAGTAAGTAGCAGTGTGTGTTACTTTTCGTTATAAATAGAATATTTGTTTTGTTGATCAGGAGGTTGCAAGCATAGATTATAAGTGTAACCGGTATTTTTCGCCCGGTTATCAGTAGTCACTTGGAATCTCGATTCATGGCCGATTGACTGCACTTGGCTCGCTTGACGGTACTTTAGAATAAATTTGACTTAAGTATTGCTGGCATAATATTGGTATACTATAATGACACCTCAACCTAACCTGAAGGCACGGTTGGTGCAGTGGTTGATCGATTGGCTGTTGCCCGGCGTGTCGCAGGTTCTTAGGTAGCTCCAAGTATGTTTTAAGTCCATGTGTTTTGTGTATGTAAGTGGTTTATATTTGTGAATATTTCAACGATAAGTACAAGTTGCTAGTGATTGGAATTATTGTTTTTTTTTTTTACTTTCAAAGAATGCAGACGTGATGCCAATATCTAACAATAATATTACAATTATTTTTTACAAACAAATAATCTAGATTAATTCATTCAAAATATCACCACAAAAAAAATGTATTATGTTTGCAGCTACCAATCTTTGACAGTATCAATTAAGCTCCCAAAAATTGGCCCAAATACGCTTACCCCAAATTCGGTTACATCTCACACCACGACCGGTGACGTCACTAAGCGAACGTGCGTGTCTCTTTAACATGAATGAATGAACTAGAAGCATCTTAAAGTCTCGCTCGGTCCCTTAACGAGCCATGTCACTTACCGCTCTCTCTGAGGACCAACAGCTGATTGTGGCACGCTAGGGGGTAGGGGGGAGGGTATGCACAGCCTTCTTTATTGCGTGTAGGGAAGAGGTTATGGGTTTCCTGTATTTAGCGGTAGTAATATATATTATCTGGATAAAAAATGGTCAAAGATAGACGTGTGTGGAAAAAGAGAGAGGCCTTCGCCCCTCAGTGGAATATAATGGGCTAAATAGACATTAAATACATAAAAAGTTTAATAGCGCTAGACTTATAAGGTTTTGGGTTTGTACATCTGAGTTCACAACCATCATGAGGAGCCAAAAAATTAAATAAAAGAAAAAATTCGAAAACAAAAAATTGTAGTTACAACACAAAACAGGACACAGTCAGGCAGGACAGGCCTGTTGGTCTAGTGGTTAGTGGGTTCTGCTATGCCGGAGGTTGTGGGTTCGATTCCCACCCAGGACAAATGTTTGTGTGATGAGCATCATTATTTGTTCTGTGTCTGGGTGTAATTTATCTATAAATGTATATATTTAGAAATATATAAGTATGTTTATCAGTTGTCTAGTACCCATAACACAAGCTCTGTTTAGCTTGGGACTAGACGGCGCTGTGTGATAGTTGTGGAATATTATTATTATTAAAACATTACTTTTTTAGCGATTCGGAAAAGTCACACACACAAGACACCCAAACCCGAAATATTTAACTATATTTAGCTAAGATAACAATTTTGTTCCGTGCAAGGATCGAACCCGCGACATGCAATACAGTAGCCACTGCACCAAACATGTCAAGTCGGATAACAGTCTTCCTGTGTAGGTCAATACTTAAATCCAAACCCCAAAAAAGATAAAAAAAAATTAAAGTAGGATCTTGAAAACATATTTAGCGACATAAATACTCAATAAATCTCACTATTTATGTATGTAAGTTTGTGCAGAACCGTCGGTGCTGGATTCCGTATTCTTTTGACCGGTGTTATTATTATTTACACTCGACTTTTAGTATGTTCTAGTTTCGCAATGCAACGCATGTTGTTAAAAGGGTTTTCAGTTTACATGTGGATGGATGGAGAGGGAGAGGAAGGCCAAAAAAGGTGGATGGATTGTGCGAGAAGTGATATGAAAGGAAAGGGAGTTAGTGATAGTGTGACGAGTGACAGGACAGAATGGAAGAAAATAACGTGTTGCGCCGACCCCAAATAAAACGGGACTAGGGCAGGAAGATGATGATGATGATGATGATTACATTTTAAGTATCTGATGTGTATTTTTATTATCTAGTCTGAGAGTAAGTCGTAGGATATTTTTTACCCTCCTACCCCACCCGGGTAGCTCGCTGTCCGACCGTCCGGTAACTCTCCGGACCGAGCCCAAGTCGTCGACGGCGCGCACTATTCCCGCGCGCCTCAAGGACTTGTCAGCAACAGCAGGGGCCCAGCTGGGTCGAAGCCTACTGGGGCCAGGGTTAGTTTCGAAAGAGTAGCTCAGCCCCGGTATGAAGGCTCGAAGGAGCGGGGTGGGTTTTTAGTCAGTAAGAGCCTGACACTATCTCCCGCTCCGCTCAAGAGCGGGGGTTCTCATTAGATGATTTTCTCACCATATTTTTTTCTTTGATAATTTATATGGCAGAACAACCTCTGCAGGGTCATCGAGTACAAATATAAGCGTAGCTGTGTGTAACAACGCTGAGTACCTTTATTGGTTTAATGGAAAACACAAATGGAACTGTAATTTTAAATTCTTGTTACTTTTTGAGTAATAACAGTATGCTTTTAGAGGAAAAAAGCGTAGCATTCATTTTTCCTTTTTTTTATTAGATCAATATTTTTATTTCTGTCACCCATCTACACTAATTATAGAGAAGTAAAATTTGTTTTATTTTTATTTGTTTGTAGAAGGTAATCTTTGAAAGTACTGGTTCGATTGCT
This sequence comes from Mythimna albipuncta, assembly GCA_929112965.1. NCBI lineage: Eukaryota > Metazoa > Arthropoda > Insecta > Lepidoptera > Noctuidae > Mythimna > Mythimna albipuncta. Next base: position 21,652,285 of record OV815969.1, read on the forward strand.
GAAATTATTTTACCGATAGATTGTTGTTTTATTTTTTTTACTCAGGTTTGAGTAACATAGGCTATATTTTATGGACGCGGGTGAAGCCGCAGGCAAAGGCTATTTTTTTTTTAATTATCTTTATACTTCCTTCCTTTTCCGAGTGACAACAGTGGTACTGGCCCCGATTTACAAGTTAAAGGTCACGGGTTCAGACCCAGCCAGGCGCATTACTTTGTGTAATTTATTTCATCGCCACTCCTATCAAAACGGTAAAAAAAAATATAGTTAGGAAACTGGCATGTCCTAGAACCACAAATTTGAAAACATGTGACATCCACCAACCCGCACTGGGCCCGCGTGGTGTATTACGGCCCATTTGCTCTCCTAGAGAGGAGGCCTGAGTCCCAGCAGTGGGAACATTAAAAGGCTGATTATGGTAGGCTTAATACTATGTTGTTATGCTACTTCCTCATTATTTAACCTATAAGACCATGTACAAAAATAACGCTGATAGAAATATCAAAAAAAAAACATAATATTTCTCTAGCAAAAGGAATCCTGGCGCGTGGAGCGATACAGATAATTCTCTACAAGGAAAGGCTATTCCTCTGGGACCAAGACCCTTAAAATGCTGCTTATTTACGCTGCCTCTCATTGAGATAACTTTTATTTATCTTTACGTAGTATTTTCCTCACGGGAAGGGCAAAAGTCTAAATTATGTAAAGGCTTTGAATCAGCGGGAACCATCACAATGTATTGTTGAAGTTTTCTCATGTATATTTAAAAATGTTTGAAAGTTGAAAATTAACGCGGGTGAATTTAAACTTTGATTTTGTTTACGTTAAGGAAGTGCTTAAAATAAGCAGGAAATACATTTGGCGAATTGGAATGACAACGTGCTATTTATGTTTCTGGGGAAAATAGTAAACAATCTTGGATTGACTTCTTGATTCAGGACAAACGTGTAACTTTTAAACCACCTTATTTTTACCAAAATAAATTACTTTTAGTTAGTACTTATTTTAAGAATTTTATTTTTATTTAGAGTATATTTAGTATTATGTGCCTTTTTGGCTGACTTCAAGTCGACAGCGATGCGGAGGAGTTTTGTGACGTCATATTTAGCAAGGCATTTAGTGTTTATATTATTTTTAATTATTTAAGTGTATTTTATTGTTTGATAATTGTTAACTAATTTAAGTATTTTTATTACTTCGCACTGAATAATCAGCGAGTATATTATAGTTGCTTTTTTAATATGTATAGTGGTAGTTTATTATATTTGAAACTTTGTAAAAATTAAGTTCGATTAAAATAAATATTCGTTAATAGAAAGTAACGCATTTTTTTTTTTTCAATTTCTTCTAAACAAACTTGTTGTATCCTCCAACGTCACTAACCTCTTCTCTCAAGATTATTCCAAAGCGTCATTTTATCATCTCATGTGAAAATATAGCGTGTGACGTAGTTAGCGTGTACAGTAATTGTGAGGGGCACGTCGCGCAGACGCCGCGAATACTAACGCAGAACCAACACACCCACGAATACATGCTTTTTGGTAGTTCCACTACTAAGAAAGATATACAAGTGTCAGTTATGAGACTTGATTCAGTTTTACAATAAAGAAACTGATAAAAATAAGCCATGAAAAAGACGGAGTTTGCTTTGACGGAGAAACAAAATTTTGAAGACACGTCAGATCTAACCCTCATGGAGTTGGCTTGGTACGACCCGCTCCCTCCCAATAATAAGGAGGCTTGTTGCCTAAAGCAGGAAAATGTTACGCTAATAAAATTATGCTATAATTATGCTTATATACCAATACCTTTTGAAAAAAAAAATGTGTCAAATAAGGGTACAGAAACCTTCGTGTACAAGTACAACTCGCACTTGGCCGATTTTTATTTACTTCATGAAACTAACCAATGTAAAAGGGCCGTTTCATCGAAAGGTATAGAGATATCCATTGAAAATATCCAGCAGAACGGAACTGTACAAGTCAGTTCGGAACGGTAGAACTGCGGGTAGCCGGAATCCCGAGCACCTGCCTATATCAGGCACGGCTCGACACATACTTCAGCAAGTATTTACTGCGCTTCGGTATTTTATATCAAGTTGTAACGGCGACCGGTTCAGTTTTGTGGAGTATGGAATTATTTCATAGAATCGAACCTCGAGAATCGATAAGCTTTGAAGGTACTGCGAGGACGGAAGTACTAAAAGGCTTCAAAGCGATATTAATTATATATATTCCTAGAAGCACTTGATGTTATATTATGGCTTGATGTGTAAGTGCTTGAGCGTTGTTATTTCGATAGCTTCAGTCAGCGGGAGCAGTAAAATGAAATAAATACTTAGAATATACACAACAAATTTTTAATTAGTACAAAAACTTAAAGGGCTTATTAGAAAAGGTCTTGTTATTAGTTATGTAAAGTCTTAATAAATAATATTCATTAACAGCAAAATTATTATCGTTTATTTCTATCCCAAAATGTCACTCAATTTATGGTAATATTAAACAGGCTATCAATTTTATGAATGAAAGAATGGCGTCCAAAATGAAAAAATAAAACACTGTGCATAGTATTTTCTAGTTGCAATTATTAGGAATGTAATCATTCAATTATGAATTTACCAATTTTGTCAAATTGTCATGGACAAGGTCTTCAGGATCAGATTTTGGGCATTCCCACTAACCATTACGATAGGCTAAGGTTCACAGTTGGCCGCCGAGACCAAGAGCCTAAAGTATAACATGATCAATCTTCTAATGTCTTCACTGCTGGAATTTAGGGCTCTTCTCTAGAAGAGAGATAGGCTGTCACCTGATATGCGAGGCCTGAGTGGGTTGGCGGATGTGTGTGCTATGATATGGCGGTTTCTTCAATGTCGGTCAAGAGCAGTGTTGGCGATGAAATAAATTACACAATGCAAAGTACCTTCCTGGGTTTAAGCCCATGACCTACCCACCGTAGACGCGGGCTTGCGGACAGTGAGCAATGGGTAGCTCGCTGTCCGGCCGTCCAGTAACAGTCCGGACCAAGCCCAAGTCGTCGACGGCGCGCGCTGTTCCCGCGCGCCTCAAGGAGTTGTCAGCAACAGCAGGGGTCCAGCCGGGTCGAAGCCTATTGGGGCCAGGGTTATCCGAAAGGGCGCTCGAGCCCCGGTATGAAGGCTAAAAGGAACGGAGTGGGTCTTTTAGTCAGTAAGAGTCTGACACTATCTCCCGCTCCGCCCAAGAGCAGGGGTTGTCATAAGATGATTTTACCCATCGAAAAAAAAAAAAGCCCATGACCTACAACTTGTAAGTCCGGGTCGTTACCATAGGGTGACCATGGCTCTTTGTCATTCATAAGTAATACAAATTATAATTTAGCCGCTTCATTTCAATAGTTTCTTTGGTAAACATAATAAAGCTGAACCTAGAATTTTCCACAAACTAACACAGCAACACTTCTCACTCGTAATTATCTTGGATGCTTGCCAGGGTTACCGAATGGAGATATGGCCGGTTAGCTAAAAGTTAAATTACAGTAGTAAAGTACACATCCTTGAGCTTAGCGAGTGGGGATAGAATGCTGAGCTGGGTGATGCGAGCGCCTGTATTTGCCTATGAGTAGCTTGTGAATATTTATAAATAACTGACTTTTGCCCGCGACTTTGCTCGCGTACCTACATAGAATATAGCCTACCTCACTCAGAAATAAAGCATACATCTCAGGACCCCGAGATCCTGGACCTTTGGAAAGCGTACAAAAGGCCGAACTTCGGAACTCTCTCTCTCTCAAAAGGGATTCTGCGACCGAAGCCAACTCGTAGAGGCTTCTTAGATAATTTTACGTTTCATTAATCTATACATATAATAAAATCGTAGGAAAGTCAAAACTGTACATTGAATATTTTTTTAAAAGAATACTTGGGGCGTGATCTACAATCGATACCGAAGCCAAAAATATAGTTTTTAGAATTTTTGTCTGTTTGTCTGTTTGTCTGTTTGTCTGTTTGTCTGTATGTATGTCCGGGATAAACTCAAAAAGTACTGCATGTATTTACTTCAAATTTTGCATGAATATTACTAAGAGGTCGGGTCAACACATAGGCTACATATTATCACGCTATCATCTACGGGGGAGGAGCTGTGAGTCTTTATTTTTCTTACGCATTCTGTGACAGCGTATAATATAAGGACGCATATTTAAATGTTGTTTATGAGTAAGTCATGCTATTATCTAGCTTTACACTATAAAAACTACGCCATTAAAGTAACTTGGGCAGAGAAACATAATTTAATGAATATTAGTAGTATAAACACAATTTTAAAACAGCGCCATCTATGAGATTTCATAAAAATCAAATCAAATTATATGTTATCAGTTTTTGGAAATTATTCATTTAAATTTGATCATGTTAGCGAGGTTAGTAATTAGTTATTCTTAAAATTCATAGATGGTAATGTGCATTTTCTTCATATTATAGTTCGTTTTGACAAATTCAAATTCCAACAAAACTCCAAAAAACCTTGAGCAGAGTTGAGGAAGATAATTAAAAAAAAATGCGGTGTTAGGTATTACATGGTGGCATTTATCAGACTCTGTGAAGTCGCTCTGTTTGCGAAATCCCTTACGTATGACGAGGTGCCTTCATATTACACGTACGACAAGCAAAGGGGTGTATTCAACCGACATCCACGAGGAGGTACTGTGAAAGGTTTCCGGGAATTTTCAAGGACACTGCATTGGATAGGGTTTATACCGTGCACCCGAATAGTGGCGAATGCTATTTTTGCGGTTGTTACATCACACTGTCTCAGGCCCAACGTCTTTCGCCTTTCTGAGGACATTTGATCGCGTGGAGTATCCCACTTACCGCGCAGCCTTTTGCCTAATTGGGATGACACCCTCGCGGAGGCAAGCGTCAGTGACAGTCCCAGTCACATGCATCATCTGCTTGCCGTCATCTTGGTGTTTTGTGGAGTCGTGAACCCGGTAGCTTTGTGGGAGATGTATCGACATCATCTGTCTGAAGATTTTCTACGAGCTTTGAGGCGTGCTACTAGAGACGAAGTCGAAGTAACTGATGAACGCGTGCTGAACACCTGTCTCAGTTCACTTCAAGATGTGGTCATTTCTATCGGCGGCAATCCACTGATCGAATATGGGTTACCAGCTCTCCAATCATCACCACATCAAGACCGTGGAAATCGGGAGTATAACGCTGAGACAAATTACGATCCGGGCGAAACAACCACCATACGAAATTACCATGTCGCTTTGTTCTCTTGAGAGCAAAAACGAATTTATGACACCGTCCTTGAAAGCGTTGGGCAAAACCAGGGTAAAATGTTTTTCTTGGATGCTTCTGGTGGAACAGGAAAAACGTTTGTTACCACTGGCATACTCGCAGAGGTCAGGAGGCAAGACAAAATTGCTATTGCTGTAGCGTCGTCGGGAATCGCTGCCACACTGCTTCCGGAAGGCAAGATAGCACATGCCATGTTAAAAATTCCCATCGATTTAGAGAGCGCCAAAACGCCTGTTTGTGGTGTGTCACGTAACAGCGATAAGGGACACGTGCTCAAGGATTGCTCTCTGATGATGAGTGTACGATGGCCAATAGGAAGGCAGTTGAGGTCGTGGACAGAACCCTGCAGGACATCCGCAGGAACTAACATTTGATGGATGGTGTCAAAGTTCTGTTCAGTGGCGATTTCCGGCAAACACTTCCCGAGGTGACGCGGGGATCGAGGGCTGACGAGGTGAAAGCTTCGTCGAAACGATCTTCGTTGTGGTCACGAGTTCGTACACTGCGCTTGACCATTAATATGAGAGCTCGGCTCGGCGGCAATGCACGTGCTCAAGAATTCTCTGATGTCCTTCTAAGTCTTGGCGAAGGCACTCAACCAGAAGAGAGAGGTGGACAGGTGGTGCTTCCAGAGTCTCTCGGTAGAGTGATATCTAGCTTAGAAAAACTCATTCACTGTGTGTACGGGGACATCAGTCGTATACCGCACCAGCAGAATTCTTGGGTGTGTGGCCATTTTGACGCCCAAAAATGATCAGGCTGCAGCAGTTAACGAATGCATTCTCTCGGAAATTGTGAAGAATGAAGTTGTCTACACCTCGATAAACACTGTTGTCGAGCAAGATGATGCCACACGTTATTCCGTGGAATTTCTGATTTCCCTGTCAGCAAGTAGACTTCCGGCGCATACCATCAAGCTGAAGGTCGGTGTCCCGATTATGCTTCGAAGTTGTGACGGGACCCGCCTTAAAGTCATCATAAGTCATCAGGCTCCACACAGACACACCATTGAGGCGGAAATTCTTACGGGTTGTAGCGTCAGCGAGGCAGTATTTATACCACGCATTCCCCTCATACCCCATAACTTCCCGTTCCAGTTCAAGCGCGTACAGTTCCCCGTGTGTGTTTGCTTCGCGATGAATAAGTCGCAGGGGCAGACACTGAGGGCAGCGGGTGTCGACCTCAGGACAAGTTGCTTCTCACACTGGCACTGTACGTCGCTTGCTCCCGCGCTACCAGTCCTGACTCTCTTTACATTTTGGCTCCTGGCAGTATAACTACCACCGTAGTTTATAGGGAAGTCTTATAAAGTATGACGCCTTTATACGTATTTTTACTCTTTTGTGTCCTGAAATGTATTCCTGCATTATTTTCTTTATTTCCTTCAGTCACATCTTATGACTGAACTCAGCAGGATTTCCATATAACTCTCTTCACTAGCTTCGTTTGCGAAAAAAACGTATATTATAATGCTATTTTAAAAGTTGCTTATTTATAATGCTATAGCGACACTGGCACCTTAGGTATTTTTAGTGCTGTAGAGGCTTCACGCAGACGACGTCGCGGGCAGCAGCTAGTATTATCTAAGAAGCCTCTACTAGTTGGCTCGTGATTATTATTATTATTGACTAGCTTTCGCCTGCGGCTTCGCCCGGGTGCATAAATTATAGCTTATGTCACTCAGGAATAAAGCAGCTTTTTGTCGGTGAAAAAATTTTAGGCAGGCCAGTAACGAATACAGGTAAAATGAGGTAATAAAAAATTACTCTGAACTAGTCTTTACAATAAATTTGTACTAATGAGTGGACAATGAATCATTTAGCTAAACGTTTGGCCGCCTTTGTAAGATAGTGCCTCGACTGACACTCGGCATGAAATACTGTGCGGACAACGTGCAGAGAATAGCTGCAAGTTTGGCGTCTTATGTGACGGTCGATTTTGACCAGACAAACTGATTGTTGAAAGTAATGTTAATTAACTCTTTGAATGCCGTAATTAGAGACACAATAGAAAGATAATTGCTTGTGTCGAACTGTGTAACATAAGACATTCAAAAGGTTAATTATTATTTTTTATCTGATATAAACTAGTGCGATCCCACCTGATGGTAAGCAGTGATGCAGTCGTTGATGATGAGGCACACTAGTTTATTAAGAGCCTATTCAATCTATTCTTAAAGACGCCCAAATTATAATTGAACGGGAAGACCGCAGCAGGCAAATTGTCCCAGTCCTTCGATGTATCACTTGATTTACATTTCTTCTAGATCTACAGATTCTGATAAAAGTAGTTTTTTGCATTGTTGACGCATTGCTTAAGCGATTGGCTGCACCAGGTACTTACAAAATAAGCGTACCTATTTATTTGACCACTGGTAATTTCTTCACTATTGCATGAGATATTTCTAAATAAGGTCGCATAAACAGAGAAGAAATTGAAACTAGAAACAAAAAGAAATATATCCAAATGACGCTGGATTAATTACAACAATAAATAAATTGTGTGTAAAAGATGCGAATATCTTTTGCATAGCAAGAAAGAAAAAGATAAAATTAAAGCATGTAGGAGAAACATTTTGCGACCGACAGTGGCCAGAGGCTTTGTAATTATCTACAGTTAATTAATTTGTACCTCTAATTTTCTACGGTATTGCAAGCCATGTAAAGGTCAGTCGGGTTGCTCTTGTAACACGGTAAAATAAACATGTCTTTTATTTATTCAGGGGCATTAAAATAACTGAAAGCCTCTTGTGGTCATTGTAATCATTGATGACACAGTTGGCGTAGTGGTTGAGCGATTGGCTGGTGAGCTGCGCATCGCGGGTTCGTGTACCGCACGGAAAAAATATTTGCATGTTCTACGGATAGTTGTTCCAGGTGTGGGTCTTGTGTAGGTATGTCAGTTTATTTGTATCTGATCACACTTATGATAAAAGAGTACTTTCTAGTGAGGGGCAAAATAAAAAAAAAACTAATGTAAAACATTGTTTTCTATAACTTTTACTGTGGGACTAAGATTAACCCAATGATCGTGAATATGTTAGCCTTATCTACATATTATATATGGGATTGTGCGTAAAGACGAAAGTTTGTAAATATAAACATATGTGTGTACAGTCACAAGCAGTGATATACATACATTGTCATATTTTCTATCTATCCTAACTTCTGCCATTCAAGAAATAAGTACACAATAATGTGTTTGAAATTATTTGTTTAAGTATTAGGTAATTAAGCTATCGTTCGCCTATCGTCAACATCGAGCATGGTTGAGAGCTTATTACTTCATTTAACGCAATCCAACGCAATGTTTGACGAAAAGGCAACGCGAAAAAAGAGAGATAACGCATGAAAACTCGGACAGTCTTCGGTAATTCCGTGATTCCTCGAATATTTTATAAAACTTGTCCCAAAAATACGAAGGATATTATTTCATCACCACTGCTCACAAAATAGTGAAAGAAAACATCGTAAAATTGGTCATATTTCATCAAAAAATTGAAGACATGTGACCAATTCACACAGGGCCCGCGTGTTGAATTACGGTTCATTCTTTCTTCTAGACAGAAGCAGTCAGACCATTACAAGGCCGATTATGTTGGGTTTTTACGGTGGCGGTCGCCTGCAGAAGCTAATGTTATCTAGAACTAAAGATATAAAAGATGTTGGTAATGACCTGCGAAATGACCTGTTGCTGACATTTACGAGTTAAACAGTTACTGTCGGATCCTTCAGTAGTTTTAGTGGATCGTTAACATGCTGATAATTTATAGTTTTGAACTCTGAACTCTGTGACTGTATACTAAACTAACCTTCTTCTGTCATATGTTGAGGTAAACGAGAATAGGTAATGTTGTGAGTGTTAGCAGTTATTTTTTTGTTGAGTTGGAGAATCATTCTATGACTTCCGTGTCCTCTGTGTCCTCCGGGTGGTCCACACAATGATGATTCAGGTATTTCTTTGCCTTTACCTCTACGGTTCGGACTAAGCGTTTCGCCTCGTTATTTATACCGCGTACGTCGAAGGACTGGAACAGTTTGCCTGCTGCGGTCTTCACGTCCGATTATAATTTGGGTGTCTTCAAGGCTAGAGTGAATTGACTCTTAATAAACTAGTGCGCCTCACCATCAAAGATTGCATCGCTACTTATCATTAGATGGGATCGCAGTCAAGCACTAGTTTATCTCAATTAAAAAAAAAATTAGAATCAGAATCTGATAAAGAAACCTCTCGAACTTACCACGTCCGGTCACCTACTCCTCAAAGAGGAGTCAAACCGCCATGGTTATGGCGTACCGACACTCACTTGTGTCAACAAGATGGTTTTTTTTTTTTATTATTTAATTAAAGGGCTTTGTCGCTTAGCGACCACATCGCCCAGTAACAAGATGGTAATCATCCGTTTAAGAAAATATTTTTTTATTCTTGTTACGTCAAAATAGTAATAAATTCAGACCAAAAAAAAAAAGACTTCTTTTTAGGTTCGAAATTATCTAAGGACATCTAGATCCTCTTTTCTGATCGAGTGACAGGACGTGTCAGACTTTTACTGACTAATACCCACCCGTGTCCATCCTTTGGGTCGAAGCCTTCTGGGGCCAAGGGGCTGTTTCTGAAGGGGAGGTTCGGCCCCAGTATGAAAGGCAACGAAGTAGCGGGGTTGTTTTTTTATTCAGTAAAAGCATGACACTACACGACACGTTCCATCATCGGACCACGCGACGTACAGTGTTGCGCCACCGGTACATGGTAGACATCCCACCCATACGCACAAAACGTTTTGCGAACACATTTATTGTGCGTACAGCCAAGGAGTGGAATTCCCTGCCGGAATCTGTGTTTCCTGATAGCTACAACTTAGGAGTCTTTAAGTCGAGAGTGAATAGGTTTCTTCTAGGCAAGCGTGCTTCATCGTCGACCACATCATCGCTTACCATCAGGTGAGATAGTGGTCAAACGCAAGCCTATCATTAATTAAAAAAAAAACTAACTTCCGCTCCGCCCAAGAGCGGAGGATGTCATATAGATGATTTTAACCCACCGTAAAAAAAAAATAAAAAACAAATCCATGTCCACCTTTTAGTTTCCATTTAAGTTTGCGTCAATGATGACTCTTTAAAAAATTCATAATAATCCTTAAAAAAATCTAAGAACTAATCTAACCAATAAAAACATCGATAATACATCAAACTTAGATCAATTCATCACATAAAAGGTTCAGCAATATACTGTAAACTATCTGAAATTCCCCACATTTCCCCGTCCCGCTGCTACATGATTTCCCCATAATATTTTAACCTTCCTCCACTCCATATATCAAGCCGGGACTGCGGTCATGCCTTCGTGATATGAAACTGTAAAATTGACTGCGCTTATTATATTATCTACTAGCTGACCCGGCGAACTTCGCACCGCCTAACAGTCAATGAATGTAGTATATCTGTACCCTTAGCCAAGTTACTAATCTGCAATTGTTAACGATAGTAGAAAGCTTTAAATGTACGGAAATGACGTCATCTCAACGCTCAGTCACGTTGTCAAAACAAAAGAATTAGCAGCGTGGCCGACTCGAAGCGTTCGGTGCAAGCGAAATGGTTATAACTTGGCTAGGGGGGCTGATCTCGATATAGTCAACCGATTGCGATGAAACAAAGCCTAAGTAATAGAATAGAATAAACTTTATTGTACACCAAAAAGTAACAACTTATACATAAACTTGAATCTATGGGTACAATGGCAGTCTTATCGCTGACAGCTATATGTACTAGACAACCTTAGGTTAGATAAGAACTTAAAATAATACAGGGGGTAGTCTATGGTGTACTGCTAGTCGTTAGTGACGCTGACTGCTATGCCGGAGGTCGTGGGTTCGATTCCTACCCAGGAAAAATGTTTGTGTGATGAGCACGATCATTTGTTGTGTGTCTGGGTGTAATTTATCTACAATATGTATATATTTAGAAATATTTAAATATGTTTATCAGTTGTCTAGTATCCATAACACAAGCTCTGCTTAGCTTGGGACTAGACGGCGCTGTGTGATAGTTGTGGAATATATTATTTTATTATATTATTTTACTATATAAAACACAATACATAACTATAAATATGTATCATACATATTATAATATGTTATACAATTTCATTAAAAAAGGGAAGAATAAAGTATGGTTGGTGGAAGAAATTAAATTACGTAGAACCAGGATAGTGTTAGAGAGAAAGGAAATGGTTTTCAATACATCAAGTTATACACAATTTTAATGTATAAAAGTTATTTACATTTTCGTACATTTATCGCGCTCAACTAAAATCTTCTACAGATCTATTATATGTATACGCTAGTTACTTGTTTATTATGTGTGTGTTGATTTGTTTGTCGTTTTATAAATCGAGTGGATTTATTATTGATATTTATAGTAAACTTGTTTTTGCTAGCGGCTTCGCCGTGTGAAAGTACGTACCACGTGAAAGTAGAAAATTATCCCAAGAGAACAAATTCCCGGGATAAGAAGTCACCTATGTACTAAATTAGGTTACGATCTACCTATACATTTTGAACCCTTTGGGCTTCAAGGAGTAACAAGAATTATGTATATAACACACAAACATATGTACATACAAACTTTCGGTTTTATAGTTTCATAATGATGATATTATTTAGTGTCTGTTAGTCTGTTTATTCTGATTACTGTCCAAAACAACTGGGCCAATTTTGACATGAATTTCATTGGTATAAAGCTGATGTTATAAAAAGTAACTTAGGCTCTTTGAATTTAGAAAAAAGCTAGGTTCTACGCAAAAACAAAATGAATTCTTGAAATTATGACCAAATGACAATGTGGTGTTTTACGAGTTTGACGTGGATAAAGTCGTGGCACCATCTAGTTTACATTAATATGATAAAGAGCTAAAGTTTTTTTTTTTTTGTTTGTAGGATGTTATCTCTGAAAGTACCTACTGGTCCGATTGCTAAAATTTTTTCACCAGTAAAAAGCTGTTTTATTCTTGAGTGAGGAATAAAGCAGCTTTGTTCGCGTACATAAAAACGTACGTGGACAAAGCCACGTGCAAAAGCTAACCAATAATAGAATTTAGTCTATGTTTGTTTATTTTAGAGGCTTGCTCTAAAATTATACTCATCGTCCTGTTGACTAACATGTCTAAGACAAACAGAGAGATCTTTACGAGATTCCACAAGCACTTTACTAAACATCCAGCTTGATATAAGCAGCATCCACCCAAATTTCACCGCCAGACTGGCCTACATTAAGCTTCAAAATTTACCTCGAAACGTATGCAAGTTACCCACATCCCCGTTTAGTACATAACATTATGTAAGTAGCTCGCAGGCATTGTGCTAACCCAACCTGTAGCTAAATATACTAGGTAGTCTGCTGAAGACACGATAAACACGATAAAACGTGGAGTTATGAGTCAATGGAGAGATAATGTGTAGGATAACAATTTCTTTATATATTGCTCGTAGTGGATCATGGAGTCTAGCGGTTAGTGTTAGGGTACTGTACATCAGTCAGTGAAAAAGAAACCCCTATACGATAATTTTGTTGTCTGTCTGTCCATATATCCATTTATCTGTCTGCCATGACTCTTTTTGCGAGATTGTTCGAAAGATTTATATTGACTCTGGAACTCAAAGGGTATATGAAGGAGAACCGGTGAGATTTAGTCATTAAAATTTGGCACTCCCTCTCTCTAAACTCAAAGCGAAAGAGAGGAAAAGGGAGAACCTATGTGATTGAGTAAAAAACCTTCAAAAAAAAATTTTTTTTACTTTTTCATTTAAGTAATTTGACAGCGTGTACCTTCCAGCGGCACCACTTTATCATACTAATATTATAAAGGTGAAATTTTGTAATGGTGTGTGTATATGTTTGTTACTTCTTCACGTTCAAACGGTTGAACAGATTTTTATGAAATTGGACACACGGTAGACTATATCTTGGAATAGCGCATAAGATTTTTTTATTTCGGCTTCTTCTTCTTCTTCAATCTACAAAGACTGGAGCACAAGTGTAGGATAGCCAGCGTTTCGGTATGGAGGATGCATTTTGGAGAGTGTGCGCAGGAATTATGTGACTTGCTTCCGCCATTGCCTTTCGTCGATTATAATCACGAACATCGATGTTTTGTAACAATTTGCCTGTTGCGGTCATTACATTACAATTTAGGTGTCTTCAAAGCTAGAGTGAATACACTCTTAATAAGCTAATTAGATTCACCATCAACGATTACATCGATGCTTACCATCAGCTGGGATCGTTGACTGTGATCCCTGCACTGTTTTATGTCATTAAAAAAAATAGTTAGTTTCCATAGGATATTTTTTTTACATTCAAGCGGGCGAAGCCGTGTCAATGCTTTGTTACACTTTCCTCTTTAGTAGGGAATCTATATGTTATGAATTTTTGTTTTACAGTATTCAAGAACTTTACTATTAAAAATTTCTAATTCTTTTTTGAGAGTGGAAAATCAGCAAATTACGTCCTGCAGTCTGAACTCTGAAGAGAGAAAATCTGATTTTTACAGACTGAAACCTACCTTTGTCTTTTGAGTTGCCTTTTACGTTCCATAGCCGCGATGATAATTTGCATAAAATTTACCAATAGAACTGAACACTCCATTCATTGATTACTCCGTGACAAAAACTAAGCTCACAACTAGCGTTCGAACTTGTATGTTAATTAGATTATCTCGTACAGGTAAATGTTGTATTCGCTTTGAATTTGCGAGAAATATTAATAGTGCTCCCCTTGTTCTCGTATCTCACAGCCTTAGTGGTAGTAGCACTGAGATAATGAGTAATTAATTAATAAAGTTTAGGACTAGGCATTCAGAAGGCAACAAGAACTGATCAGATCTGGAATTAGACATATATATTTCCGATTAAAGTAATATATACAACACTAGCTTTTGCCCGCAGCTTCGTCCGTTTACATAAAATATGTCTGTCACTCAAGAATAAAGCAGCTGTGTATCGGTGACAAAAATTGAGTAATCCAAAAATTACCTCCTAATCTAACAAAATAACATAAAAAAGCAAACTTTACCTCTTTATACGTATAATATTAGTGTAGATTATTTTCAGTTTTTGCGAAACCTGAATATAGTTTATTCAGAATCACGAACTAAATTGATTCTAATATTTTGTCACTATGTCGTATTTTTTCCCAAAAATATTTATTTAAAAAAATCATAAGTTGGACACCACCGACATTAAGTATAACACAGGCCATGGCCAGTCATAACGAGCATGAAGCGCCAACAAATAGCTGGGTGCAAGTGCAAAACAACCCCTCAGTCGCCTGAACTACTAGGTGACAATTAACGACTAGGTGACAATTATTTTTGCTCACATAACAAGCTTATATAACTGTGATTTTTCATGATACAGTTATGAAATTTAGTACATAGATTCTTTACATAAAAATAATAGAAACGTATTTCAGGTTTCGTATATGCTATAACTAATGTTGTATCGTATAATCAGCCTTATAATTTCCCACTGCTGGGCTTCATGCCTCCTCTTTCTCAATTAATTATGTGAACCTTAATTTATACCTACAGTTTTCGCTAAGCATTTTAACAATGTGTTTCACTCCAATCTTATCTTTACGTAAAAAAACGTTAGTCCACAGAAACACGTACACATACTACCACAGTTCTTGACCCACTGAACTAAAAACTGCAAAATTAAACACTCGCATAACTCCACTATTCTGTTCGTATCTACATAACAAAGAAAAAAAGACGTTAATAGTTTTCCCCTTTGAAGGCGCGAAAACGAATTTTCCGCGAAACTTTTTTCTCTCTCTAAAACGCTTTTTACTTACTGTGACGCAGATCAAAGAATTCAGTTACACTTGAGGCCGATAAAAGGTATAAGTCGAAGAATTCTCGTAAATTTAAAACTTCGCTTTGCGGCGTACTTTCCAAACAGGGTACTTATTGATAGTTTAAGTTAAAGTTGACTTTCGAACGAGCCTTTAGAAATAACGTTTTTTTAAAGAAATTAGTTTTGGTCTAGGTTGTTTACTTTTAATTAATTGAAGACCAATTTTCTTTTAATCATTTGTTCTCAAGAAATAAATAATGATTAGAATTCACCTGCCATTGACTATTAAAACTTACTCTGTAAATAATCTGAGTTAGACTTGATTTATATTAATTATTCGTTTTCATTTAAAATATAGAGTATATTAAATAGAGTACAAAATTTATTATTACAACTATCTTATTTTATCGTTAGTTAAACTTCAGTTGATAGAAGTATGATCGATATCTGTGGTTTTCAGGTCATATTTAGGTAACAGGGTACCAGTATTAACCTTTCAATTGTGATAATGACAGACACAATTGAAAGACAATAGGTGCGCGAACGCCGGCGTTCGCTTGGGGTTTAATGAATTAATTCAAGTGTATTCTATTATTTTATATCAGTGTAGATATGTTATACTAGATAGTATCCTAATGTGAATTACCGCCATTAATTGTAAATAAATACTTGCAGCTGGCCAAAACAGTACTCTGCTATAACTTAAAATCATAATATACGGCTGGAAGGTAGCTTTTTCTCCGTGAAAAAAGTCAGTTGCCGTAAAATATGTAATTAGTCCGTCTTTTAGATCATTCAAAAATAAGGAACACGTATTTTTTTATTTGTAAATTAAACCAAAAATGACAAAGATATAGCCCATTAAAATTACGTGTAACGTCACGCCGCCGTGCTGCATTTTTAGGGTTCCGTAGCCAAATGGAAAAAAACGGAACCCTTATAGATTCGTCATGTCTGTCTGTCTGTCTGTCTGTCCGTCCGTCCGTATATCACAGCCACTTTTTTCCGAAACTATAAGAACTATACTGTTGAAACTTTGTAAGTAGATGTATTCTGTGAACCGCATTAAGATTTTCACACAAAAATAGAAAAAAAGCAAAAAATTTTGGGGGTCCCCATACATAGAACTGAAAATCAAAAATTTTTTTTTCATCAAACCCATGCTTGTGGGGTATCTATGGATAGGTCTTCAAAAATGATACTGAGGCTTCTAATATCATTTTTTTCTAAACTGAATAGTTTGCGCGAGAGACACTTCCAAAGTAGTAAAATGTGTCCCCCCCCCCCTCTAACTTCTAAAATAAGAGAATGATAAAACTAAAAAAAATACATAATGTACATTACTATAAAAACTACCAACGAAAATTGGTTTGAACGAAATCTAGTAAGTAGTTTTTTTTAATGCGTCATAAATCGAAAAAAAAATACACTATTATTAAAACATCGATCAAAGTTACAACACATTACAAGTACTTTTATATTATGTTACTTGCTGCTACGGAACCTTTCATGGGCGAGTCCGACTCGCACTTGGCCGGTTTTTTCGCATGGGGTGACGTCACACGTAACTTTAATGCGCTATATCTTTGTTATTTTTTGTTTAATCGAAAATGAAAAAATACGTGTCAAATTTTTTTTTATAATTTAAAAGATACGAACTAAATAACCCTGGAAACTACCCTATTGTCTTAAGTGTGAGCTCTAGGATCGTGGTGATTGCGCTAATGCAGATTTCAATACTTGGACTTGTGATTTTTGCAAGTTGAGTAAATGTTTTTTTTTTAAGATTGACCAATTTTTTTTAAATTACAGGGTTCCATCTCTTCATGTTGATTTTATTTTGAAACAAAATTACAATTAATATAATTACTAAGTTGAGCAGAAATGTGAGGCAAACAAAACATTTCACTAATAAGACTTTACTGTTACTATACCACAAAAATAATACGGTATTCTATATTTGGTTACTTTCGTCAATAGTTATTAAATTGTTTGAAATGCCAAATATTTTTGCTCACCAGTGTAATCTCAGTTCTTTGCCGAAGAACACTTTGATGTCTGTCGTTTGTGTTTCGTGGTGTAAATGTGCAGTATATTGTAACTATGTAACTGTATGTACTTTAAGTATACACATTATATATGTAGAAACAAACAAATAAATAAACAAACAAATAATTTGCAAACTGACTGCCTAGATGGTCTAGTGGCAAGTCCTACTGCAGAGTGTGAGGTTCCTAGGTTCGAATTCCAGGTTAAGCAAAGTTTTATTTTCGACAAGGTATTTCTCAATAGCAGCCCGGTTGGTGTTCTGTTGATGGTATGGCTATTTTTTAGACTTATTTAGTCCTTATTTTTTTTTAATAATTTATGGCTTGTAAAACGTAGTTTTACGATACGTATCTCAGTTCTACCTAACCCTTCAGAGAATATGATAATAATAATAATAATATTCCACAACTATCACAAGCTAAGCAGAGCTTGTGTTAAGGGTACTAGACAACTGATAAACATACTTATATATTTCTAAATACATACAGATTATAGATAATATTACACCTTTTTTTTATGGTAGGAAAAAATCATGCATTGACATCCCCGCCCTTGGTCGGAGCGGGAGATAGTGTCAGACTCTTACTGACTAAAAGACCCACCCCGTTCCTTCTAGCCTTCATACCGGAGCTCGAGCGCCCTTTCGGATAAACCTGGCCACTGGTTACCGGACGGCCGGACAGTGAGCTACCCATTGCTCACTGTCCGCAAGCCCGCGTCTACGTTGGCCGGAAATCGGGATCAGAATCCCGGCGACGGCGGCGGCGATAACGCCGTTGCCTGATGCGTTCGGCCTCCTCCTTTGCGAGCATTACTGCTTCGCAGAAGTCGGCGACCGCCTGCCACTCCTCCTCGCTCCGGACCATGGCCTCAACCAAGGCCCGGCGCGAGAGGTCTCCGCCGCCGATCGCCCCCACGAGGGCACGGCGATGCTCCGCCCAAGCAGGGCACACCTCAACCGTGTGCTCCACCGTGTCCTCCAGGCGATCCGCACAGTGGCGACACCCGGGTGTCACTTCAGCATGAATCCGGTGCAGAAAACTCCCGAACGAACCATGTCCGGTGAGGACCTGCGTCATGCGGAAGGTAAGGACGCCGTGAGGCCTTTCCAGCCACGCCTCAAAGAGGGGACTTACCGCCATGATTGTGGCGTGCCCAGATAAAAAAATTACACCTAGACAGAACAAATGATTGTGCTCATTACACAAACATTTGTCCTGGGTGGGAATCGAACCCACGACTACTAACCACTAGACCAACATTCCTGTCACTCAGAATACCGGTGTGATGATGATCGTATTCTGTTAAATCGGTTTAGAGTAACACACGGTAGACAGTTCGCTACACCGCCCGTAGCCATGTCAAATTCCATTTCGAACAATTTGTGTGTGTTATTGAATTTCCGTCTCAATCGACAAATGGTTGTTAGGAGTTACGATTTTGCTGCCCTTTACCATTTCTACTTTTTTACATTATGTGAAATAAAATATTCATGTTTTTTTCTTTATAATATATTAAAATAGTAAAAATAGCAGAGCCACAAAGGATATAGCAGGACAGATTAGATAGATTTTGCCAGAGCTGGAAAGAGTAAACGCAATCTCGCAAAAGATGGAATGAGTGGAGGGTGGGGTTTTGCCCAGAAGGGGAACAGACTAGAAATGGGAAAAAAATATTATTATACTAAAATTATATAGGCAAGAGTTTGTGAGTGTGTATGTTTGTTACTTCTTGATAAAGACACACGAGACCATATTTTGAAATAGCGCATATTATATACTGGCTTCTTTCTGCCAACGGCTTCACTAGAGTAAAGAAAGAAAAGAATGTACTTGTTATTATTTTAAACATAGCTATTATACTTAAGATGGTATTTATGGTTATTGATATATATATTATATAGTATTAAGTTTAATTATGTCTCTGTGGGCCATTTGTTTGGTGTGGCATTTTGGGCGGCGGAGGGTTCTATGTGTGTTGAAGGTTGGGAGATTCCCTGATTTTTTATGCATTTATGACTCGTTGTTGCTTGGGTATCACTTCGGGCTGATGGCCTCTCAGCCCTGAAATTTTAAAGGGATTTGTTGTAGTCGCTGAAAAGTGCTCTGGAGTGACGCCGCTTACAGGTGGAGTTGCCCAAAAGCACACAATGTACAACTATTAAACAAGAGCACGAACGTCATGTCTGTGGTTTAAATATAAGGCAGGAGTGTGATTTAGTCAGTAGGAGTCTGACACTGCCCAGACTGGCTCTTTTGTGAGGCAGCCTGGCCGCCCATGAGGATTTCCCACTCCTGCCGAAAAAATAATTAATCCTGAGCCGTACTCCTTCCTTAGGTAATTCATGACTGTTGTCAGGTAGGCACAGAAGTAAAAAAAAAAGGATTACCCTGAATTTAACGATACATATTTTCAGCCAAGAACTACACAGTTGCATAAAGTTGTCGACACAATACTTACCTACTTCTACCTGACAAGAGTTTAAGAACTCTTGAACTACCTGTTCCTAACTTAGTTCTAACTTTTGATGACGTAGCTCTAATGCAAAGTATCATGTGCTTGTAACTTTATGTACAAATGTAACTTGGAGATACTTTAACTGATAATAAACAAGCCGTAAAAATACAGAAGATGGTTCATAATTGTTTTTTATTTTTTATAGGATGATGGGTAATTAAATGCGATCTATTGCTAACGAGAACAGTGGCGGCTGAATGGTAACGGCCTCGACTTACATCCCGATTAACACGATTTATAAAGTTTAATTTCTCAAAAACAACCCAATTAGATAGATACTCAAGTTATTATGATCAAAATCGTTGGCATTAAGTATAATGTAAGCATAAGCGTACTCAACCTTTTAATGTCCCCACTGCTGGGACTCAAGTCTCTTCTCTAAGAAAGGGAATGGGCCGTAATCCATCACGCGGGCCTAGTGCGGGTTGGTGAATGTCACATGTTCTTGATTTTTTGGTTCTAAGTCATGTCTGTTCCCTCATGATATTTTCCTTCACCATTTTGAGAGAAGTGGAGACGTAATAAATTTCTTAAAGTAACGCGCCTGGCAGGCTTTGAATTCGACACCTACAACTCGTAAGTCGGACCCCGCTACCACTCGGCCACCATTGATAACCAAAGGTGAAGAGTGAGAGCACAAAATGGTTAATTTATTACTCCATGGGAAAAAAAACAAAAAGTCTACAGAAAATATCAAAAACAACAAGAAATATTTATTTGAAAAGCCCTACAAATATCTAACAACACAATCACAGCTCAGTAACAAATTTTTATCGACTGCAATCGAGTGTACAATATTGGTACTTGGTAGCATGTTAACCAATAAAGGCTGCAATCAGTAAAGTATACAGCCATTTTATATAGGTTCACGTTTAACTTCTGAGGTAGCAACAGCAAGCACTTGGACATATTCCAGAGAAACTTGCGGTGTTTGGTGCAAGTTACAAGACTTTTAACGAATTGGTCCAATTTGAGCTCGGTGACTTTAGATACGTTCTCATCATCGACTTACTGCTATTGTCCTTTACTATTTAGAGTCACTCTTTTCTTTCATATCACGCCTCACACAATCCCTTAATCTTTTTTATGTTTCCCATCTCCTATATCAATTGACATGTATACTCGTAACTCGTTTAATACATACGTTTCATCCCTTTTTTTTCATATGACCAAAACAAGATAAACGATTTCTTTTAAATTTTTTAGTCACTTGCGCTATCAATAAATTTCTTCTAATGAACCTGAGACGTCTTCTCTGTACTCAATGTACAACATAGTCAGGCTTGTGATTTCATGTCGTTTTTGATAACAGGTTTTAATATGGTTTACCACTAATAAACATTTTATATTTCATTCTTTCTTTTTGTTATTTCTTTCTTTCTTTCTGTTTTTTTTTTTGCATCTTTCTCTCTATATTTTTTATATGCATCTTTAAAAAGAGCAAAGCCAGATTTTGTCACTAGTTGCTATCATAGCCAGGCAATTACGCTGAGCATAATTTTAAGTTGACATACCCGTAGGCTGAATTTTCACGGTCCGCCAGTTTATTTGAGCAAAATCCGCTTAGTTTATAATAATAGGAAAAGTTTTGTAATGAAATAGCATTAAAAAACTAGCAATGGCCGCCTAGTCGTGTCTGTACTCCTAGAGCATGACTACATTCTCATTCTCTGGAGGAAATTGATTGATTTTTTGATTGATTTTTAAAGGTCTTTATTTTCATAAAATTTGAAAAATGCATACAATAAGATCTTATTCTAATTGTTTACAACCTTAAATGTAATTGGTTTATAGGTTAAACACTTACCTTTACAAACATTTCACATTAACATTGTAGTTGACTATTGTGTTTGACAAGTTCATATGGAACAGAGTATTACTATGAAACACAAAGAAGTCTTAGCACGGACTTATTTGCACTATAACTGCACTATTTAATTTTCACAAAGTAATGCGACTCGATCGCAGAATAAATAATGTTGCTAACAGATTACATTAATTATTATAATAGTCTATCTAAATTGTGGGTAATTTGTTTTTATAATAGTTATGGTGGCCAGGTGTATAATAGTCTGGAGGAAATTGTTCCACAGTTATACGTTTCTATTTTCAGTTTGTATCAAACTGATCTAAAATAAATACAAAGATACGAAATTCTAGTGTAATGTTGGCGATCCTAATAAATAAATAAACAAGTTACTTGGAAAAAGATAAAAAATTTTAAGTTATCCCATATTATTTAAAATTAAAATTTTTAAATGTTTGAGGGTTTACTACCACCAAAAAAAAAAAGATATACATGGCACAATGGACTTCGCCACTAAGTCCGGACAAATTGTTACCAAAAGTGCAACCATATGAACTCCTCATTATAACCAGTGCTAAAGTGTGTATAATAAAAAAAAAGAAAACAAACTAATAAACGAACTGTTGTTGTTGGGAAATCAAGGATGGTATATTTGACCTTTTGTCCATATTCGCTAAGGAGGAGGCCGACCGCATCAGGCAACGGCGCTTTCGCCGCCGCCGCCGGGATTCCGATCCCGATTTCCAGCCACCGTAGGCGCGGGCTTGCGGACAGTGAGCAATGGGTAGCTCGCTGTCCGGCCGTCCGGTAACAGTCCGGACCAAGCCCAAGTCGTCGACGGCGCGCGCTGTTCCCGCGCGCCTCAAGGAGTTGTCAGCAACAGCAGGGGCCCAGCCGTGTCGAAGCCTACTGGGGCCAGAGTTATCCGAAAGGGCGCTCGAGCCCCGGTATGAAGGCTTGAAGGAACGGGATGGGTTTTTTAGTCAGTAAGAGTCTGACACTATCTCCCGCTCCGTCCAAGAGCGGGGGTTGTCATAAGATGATTTTTCCCATCGAAAAAAAAAAAAAAACCTTAACACCAGAAAACACGCAAAGATACTTTGAAGGCGGAAATACGCTGAACACTGTGCAGTTGATTATTAGCTTATATATTTCTTAGAAGCACTTTATATATTATTTATAAGTGTTTCCGCTTAGCGGCCTGACAGCTGACCTTCTTCCTGACTTCACAAAACCATTTATTTTTTTCTTCATATCAAATACGAACGCCTACTCTATGTAAAGCATAAATCTTAAAAGTATAATAATAGCTTGTCAGTTTGCAATTTAATAATAGTAATAACAGTACTCGCGAACTCTTTCAATATCACAATACCTATTTATAGACTGGCAGTGCAATGATACTCGTTTAGGAACCCTAACAGGTCTCCATTATCAAATATTCGAATCTATAAATTTTATTTTAAAAATACATATTCACTTTAATACATTTGTACATAAAAAAAACTTAAATACTAAATAAACTATTTATACTAAAACCCAACTATGTACATAATTACATATACAAAATGACAAAGTACGCTCAGGTGTCAAAGTACTCCTCCACATCGCAGTCATCCGGAAATGTGCCCAGAAGACTGGCAGCATTGCCACGTTGAATGGCAATAACATTTTTTTTATATTAAATGAATGAATGATATATTTATTAGCCAGAATATAGGTAACTTAAAGTTAAAGTTAAAACATTTAGTTTTTAGCATCTTAAACATGCACTAAGTACATATTTAGTTATTAACAACCTCACATAATAATTTCATCATTTAAATTTAAAGAACAATTCAACCAATAAATTAAAATTAAATACTAATAATTTAAATCAAATAATTTATGATAAAAATGATTTCATATCAACGAAAAAAATACAAATAATAAAAAATAAGGAAAATGCTTACTGAAATATTAAAATAATGTCATATTAATTGTAGAATTTTTACATTTTAAATTCAAAATCTTCATTGATAGAATAAAAACATCTATCACACAATCGACGACTAACGTTTTAATATTTTTTTTTCACTTTATTTTTCTCAACTTTTTGTTTGCACCACAGTGCAACCCTGATTAGATTGGCGGCGACCGTGTTCAGGCCAATGCAAACGTTCGTATTGTCTTCAAAACAGTTAAGTCTTTCAAATGGACCTTGTAAACACGAGATTGGCCAGATAAAGTTGTTATGTAGCGTACGGGAGCTATTTTTTGTTTGCATTGAGTTTTAATATGTTTATAGAATGAACTGGTTAGATTTTCTTTAAATGTTTTGATACGTTAGTACTAGTTATGGATAGCATTGTTTTTTATTCTGTCAATCGAGAAGGCATGTCATACTTTTACGGACTAAGCCTACCTGTGTCCTTCTGTTGCTATTTTTGTTTTAGGAACATGGTATCTCGTTAAAAAAATCCTGTGGTATTCATAACTGCCACATGTGTCATACGTAAGAAAAAATAATTTCGATTGATCGATCAAAATAAAATGTCACTGTGACATTCAAGGTGGCGCACTTAATTACTAGCTACAGATTGCTGCCTTATCATTTACTATCTTTTGCTTGCAGCTTCGCCCGCGTAGGTATCTACATAAAATATAGCCTATGACACTCAAAAATAAAGCCCCTTTCTATTGACGAAAAAATTTTAGCAATCGGACCACTACTTTTAGAGATTACCTCCTACAAACAAAAAAAAAAATCTATCTTTACCTATTTAGATATTATATTCGTGATTCACCATTTAACACACTAAGCATTTTTTTTTTATTAATTACCAAAAGAAAAGAAAAACGCCAAACGCTATGAAACTTTCGACGACCATCCCCAGACAATAATACCCTTAGATATTGTTCGAACTATGATCAAGTTATACCTATAGCCAACTTAGAACAAGCGGAACAACTTGGTGTATAAATCACCGCCTCGACGGGCAGCTTTCGAGAGGGAAAAACTGTAACTTACTCGTTCGAACCGGTTATATAAACAGAGGAAAAAACAAGCAACGCTAGGAGACATCGACAGTTTTATTTTTGTTAGAATTCCGGAGCGCTGGGGTAGTTCAAAAGATGGTTTTATCAAGTTCTGTATATTCGTGCCATTTGCCCCAATTACTTTTGGTCCGCCACTTCGTTTTTGTCAACACAGAGGTCAAATTCAAAATTCAATTAAATTCAAAATAGTCTATTTCTTAGGGCTTCTTGTCACGTGCCACTACCACACCTCAACCACATCACATTGCCGGGCGTATTCTTCGTATTAAAAATGAATAGGACTATTCACACGTACCACATTTTGCAGTTGTTATCGACCGTGTGTGTAATGCCGACTACATCGCAACTACAACGTTGCATCGACGCAACGACAGTGCGTAACCGTGTCTGCACACCACGACTGCATCGCAACTACTGGCGACAACGCAAACACATCGACATTTTGTCGGTACCACAACGCAACTACAAAAAGCTGCACACTATTCACACGTAACCACTGCTTGACAGCATTTTGTCGTTGCGGCATGGTGTGGTTATGGTACGTGAGAACAAGCCCTTAAACAAGGTTATAACCATAAGTTTGTGATTGGCGCCTTCCTCCCCTCAAACCACAAGCGAAAGCCGGCGTTCGCGCGAACGCGGCCATTCGCGCGTGATTTCGCGCCATTTGGTTGAACACTAATATTATTAAAAGTCCGCGTAGATTACTAAAATGAGCGTTTGTTTATTGGGTACGTATCTAAGAATGTAAATAAGAAATTCTTCATAAATTAGTCGGTAAATTTCGAAAATAAGCAACCTTTTCTATTAATCCGTATTTATACCTATTTAAATGCTTGGAGTCTCAGGGGTTAAGGAAACAATGCCTGTTTTAGAAGACTGGTATTCCATAGCAAAATGAAATAAAAAAGAAAAGTATGTAATTAATAGCTTACCACAAGTAGACGAAATTAGCATAGTTTGTGTATGAGGGTGAAGAGGTCACATTGTTTTTTTTTTCTATAGGTCAATAAGTCATCTAATGACTTCTTCGGCTCTAGAGTGAGAGGTCGCCACTTCCAGTCAAACCCACGAGGACACGGCAGAGCTCCACCCAAGTGGGGTACACTTCTACCGTATAAGACACAGTGGAGGTCTTACGGGTGGTCCGCACAATGGTGACACCCGGGTGTTTCTTCTGCCTGAATCAGGTGCAAGAACCTCTCGTTTACCCAGAGAATTACATTGGTGGCAGGCTTTAAGGCACTAAGGATGGGGCTTTTTTGAGGTAGGAAATCATCCAATGACTTTGCCTACTCTAAGGGGAAGTAAGAGGGTGTGCCAGACTTTTACGTACTTATACTACACCTGTGCTCCTTCAGATGACCTTTATTTGGCGTTTAAAGATCAAAGTGTAAAGTCCACGGTGAAATTTTAAATATTCCCACAGCCCTATAGCAGTTATTAGAGTGTAGTGATGCGCCGGACTTCATTCAACGCTGTCAGTCGAGGCTTTTTAAGCTCATCAACATTTGGAGAGCATCCAAATAGTCATGAGTTAATGCAGCGGTTGCTGTAATCATTACTATACTCGTAATACGCAATACTGTTAATGTTATCATTTCACCCTCTTGTTTGATAAGTTATTCTGATGTAAGTTTTTTATTTTTAGATTGAAAATCGTCGAATCGCTTCTTCCGCTCGAGACTAGAGAAGGCGTATCAGACTTTTACTCACTAAAACGATAAAACGGCACCTGCCTTCATCAGCTGCCCTTTGCGCTTTAGAGACATTACATTACTGTAAAGACGGATAACTGAGCATTACAATGCGCACCTTGTAATACCAAACGGGTATACATCTTTTGTGTGTTCTGTGTTTTTTTTACGTGAATAATAATATCGAATTAGTATTGCCGTACTCAGCACAGTGACCGCTTCGTCTGACATTATGGAATCAACTAAACGCTAATGCTCCAAGTCGAATCTATAATATTACATTACACGCGAATTCTCGTCAGTCAGGGAGATAGTATTGTAATGTAATGCTCAAAGTCGAATCTATATTGTTACATTACGCGCGAATGCTCGTCAGTCAGGGAGGTAGTATTGTCATGTCTCATAGTCGAATCTATAACGTTACATTACGCGCAAATGCTCCGGATGAGGAAGCACCTTAAAACTGCGGGTTTCCTTTTCAGGAAATGCCCGCGGCCCTAGCGGCTTTATTAGACCCTATGGTTTGCTGACATCTTTTTGAGGAACGAGTGGAACTCTACGCGCTGTCGACGACTTGCTATATTTTTTACTGCTTTTTTTCCAGGTCTCTTCTATATGAGAGAGGACTTCACTGAATGCAAGATAAGTAAATTGTTGTTATAAGGTATACAGATGCGGTAAAGCCCTACAGGACAGTTTAT
Organism: Mythimna albipuncta; assembly: GCA_929112965.1. Classification (NCBI taxonomy): domain Eukaryota; kingdom Metazoa; phylum Arthropoda; class Insecta; order Lepidoptera; family Noctuidae; genus Mythimna; species Mythimna albipuncta. Next base: position 21,679,235 of record OV815969.1, read on the forward strand.
ATAAAAAACTCAAGGAACTTTAGTGGACTGTACAATAATGAAATTAATGAATATTGGAAATACAAGCGGCACGGCGAGAAAACAATAATAAAATGATTGAAAATAAGATGCCCGCGCTCGATAGTAAGGTGGAATGGTGAAATGCCCAGTGTAAGGCGAGCCGGAAAGCCGCGCCCGCGGCGAGCGGCTCTCCCCGCGACCTTTGCTCCCGCCCGCTGTTGCCCGGCACGTAGTCGTAGTGATGTCCGCGCGCGTTAGAGATGTCTAAACACAAGGGTTTAAGCAGCGGTTGTTCACAAAAAAGAGGTGACAGAATTTGTTCAGAAAACAAGGATCAAAAACTATGAGGGTTAATAACTTGGCACGATTTGCTCAGTGATTGAGCGATTGACTGCTGTACTGTGTTTAACGGGTTCGATTACGGCTATAAACCAGTATTTTTATTACCTAGAGATAGTTATTTAGAGAGTAAAGTTTTTTTTTTTGAGGTGAGAAATCATGAAATTCTCTTTCTTTTGTCTAAAATCCATACGTGTTCCTTCAGTTGTCTTTCACGTTACAGGGCCGCAGTAGTTTGAACATTAAAAAAAGTAACGTTTAATTATAATTTCTGAAAGGACGTCGAATGATGAGTTCAAACCCATGGACAGAGTTCTCAGAAAATAAGTAACACGACTAATAAAAAACTTCACAACTCCCCGAATAAGGAACCAATTCATCAAATTCAACAACAAAGCAAATGCATGGTGAAGTAATCTAAGTCAGGTAAGTTGTCTGCGGACGAGATAGCGAACTCATGATGTTGTTGTACAAGTTTTTATAGCGCTAACTCAGCGACAAGTTCCAAGTGTATTGCGTGCTTGTTTTAATGGAAATCGCTTTACAGCGCTTCAGGGTTCACGGCGGCTTTATTTTATGGGTCATGTGGAGCTTGATGATTATATTTTGGACGGGTCCTTCATCTTTAAGAGGCCTTCAGAGATGTCATTTTTTTGTTTTTAAATTGGGTTTTTTACTTCTAATAACCGAGTTGACTGTTTCATCAATTCAATAATCACACATTACAGTGTAAGGTACAGAGTATAACACATTGTTTACACCACCTGCTCGATAATATCGTTTTATACGTCATATAAACCTCACTTAGAGCAAGCCATTCTTTCCCTAGGAAGATAATGCAGTATGGCCGATCCCTAGAGAATAATGAGATTTGAATTTGAAACATCAAAAATCGTCAACATTGTGAATTAAAATGTGCGTGCATCGAACAAGTTGACTAGAAATTCAAACTGGCCACTAGCAAAAAAAAAATAGAATAAAACGTGCTTACTGACGGGAGCGTTATAGAAAAATTGGAACTACTTATAGAATCTTGGGGTAGTGAGTTTGTTTGATGAACTTGTAAATACAATACTTATATTTCTCTAATATATGGTCGACCAAATTGTCTTTTAATTATCTCACAGATGGTGTAAAAAGTAGAGTATGGCACACGGGGATAAAGCTGTCTTTGTCTTGGGCGGCTTGAATTCCTCACTTCACTCACTGTGCGTGTAGCTAAGGAGCTAAAGAAGTTATCAAAATGTTATCAAAACATCAGTCGCAAGGACAGTGACTGCTGGTCAAGTGTCGCCACGCAGTGGGTTCCTGCAGAGGGAAACCGCCGTCGAGGCCGGCTTAGAAAGAGGTGGCGAGATGATCTGGATGCATATCACAAGGACTGGTTCGAGACGGAAAATATTTGGGGGAGGCCTTTGCCCAGAAATGGGACAGTAATGGCTAGGAAGAAAATAGCTAAGGAGTGGAATTTCTTACCAGAGTTTGTGTTTCCTGACAGCTACGACCTAGGGTCTTTAAATCAAGAATAACAGATTACTAATTTGACGATTCAAAAGTGCCTGCAAATGGTCTATTTGAAATAAATGATTTTGAATTTGAATTTGCAAGCGTACTCTATTGTCGACTACATATAAACCAGCGCGCTGTGAGCTCATCGCACTATGCGAGAGGCCGCAGCTTTATGCTGAGCGTTCAGCCGTTTTGCGCGGAGGTAACGCATATCTTCCCTATCGATTGATGTTAAATTATGTTTGTGTTGCGTCTTTTTTCGCTTGAATAAACTGTTTTTCTTTCTTTTCTATCTTTCTTTCTTGACATTATCGCTCACCGGTAGGTGTAATAGTGGCTACACGTCGTGCGCTTATCAATAATGAAGAAATTAGAACATTTGTCGCCGCCTTTTGGGAAGCAGTGGTGTTAGCGAAGGAGATGGCCGGAATCATGATAGAACAAACCTGCCTACGGCCTAGTAGCCGTGACAGGAGACCACCGCAGACAGGGCCTTGCAGACGACAAGTAATGTGTAGTTCGCCCTGCCACCGTCTGGTAAGGATCGCCCGAGTCGACGTCGCGTGCCTCAAAGAAATGGCAGCAAAACTGAAGGGGTTAAGTAGGGCTCATGCGATCCTTAAACGCAAAGAACAATTTAACTGAAGGATACAGGCAGGTTTTTATGAATAAAAGACACAATAACATACATCCTCTCGCTTTATTCTAGAGCAGGAGAAATCATTTGACGTTTTCACCGAATTAAAGTATTTCTATTCTATTCTATTCTATTCTATTCTATTCTATTCTATTCTATTCTATTCTATTCTATTCTATTCTATTCTATTCTATTCTATTCTATTCTATTCTATTCTATTCTATTCTATTCTATTCTATTCTATTCTATCCTATTCTATTTCCTTCCCCAAATAAAATCTTTGGGAAAAAGTGGAAGACACTGAATCACTGGTTTATCTTTGCATCAACTATTCATGTTAACCATAACAAGACCTCAATTTACCCCAAAGAACGAATCAACTCTAACAAGTCACCATAAGATGCATTGTGAATAGACACCTTTACCCTTCAGGGGTGACGACCATAAAGGTTATATTATGTTGGTCGTTGGTTCGACCTCGTCACATAACAATTGCGCAACGGGCCGCACATGACACTCTGTCCCTCCCTAACAGCTGTCTTTGATGGATTATTCAAATTCCAAAGAGTTGGCAAACTTAGACGTTGGTGGTGAAAGCTAAAACTATAACGTTTTTGTGTGACGTTTGAGTTAGAAGCAAAAGCGGGAGCGTTTTAAATAATTGTTAATTACAGAGGTTCGGGGACTGCTTTTTTTTGGTGGGCAATCATCCAATTTCTTCTCCCAATCTTGTGTGACGCGAGAGAGCGTGTCAGAATTTTACTGACTAATATCGCACTGCTGATCTTTCATTGCCTTCGTTGCATGGCCCCGGGTTTCTCTTTCACTCAACCCATGGCCCCAGTAATAAAGAAAGAAAGAAAAACAGTTTATTTACGCGTTAAAGACGCAATCTTAAAAGTAGGTTACAGAACATAAAATCAAAATAGGGAAGATATGAGTCTCCTCCGCGCAAAACGGCCGAACAATCAGCATAAAGCTGCGGCCTCACACATAATGCGTCGAGATCACAGCGCTGGTTTTCAGCGTGGGCCGGTAGTAGGTAGTAACCGCAGGGGCCGCGGAGCCTAGCAGACATGAAGTCTGCTAGGCTCCGCGGTTTTACTGATATCTGATCTCCATGAGATGCGCGTAGAACACTACACGCCGTTGTCAATTCGATCTCGGTCCGAACGGTTACCGGACGACCGGATGGTGACCTACCCAAGCCCACGCCTAATAAACCAAATTGGGGCCAGCGGCAGGGGCGTGAGGAAGGCCATTTCCTCACGGCCGCACGGCCGCCTCTTTCGGTAATATTACTGCTTAGCAGAAGGAAGCGGACACTTGCCATTACTCCTCACTCCAGACTATAGTCTGTACCAGGGCCGGCGCGAGTGGTCGTTACCGCCGATTGCCTCCATGAGACTATGGTTACGGTCATCAGGGTTTGAGGACTGCTGGAAATCACTTGCTATGATCACTGAATACTTCTTGTTGGTTCTAGGAAAAGCTGCAGGATTGTTCCAGTTGATTACACTGCCATACATGTTCATTAACTCTTTGAATGTCGTAATTAGAAACACAATAGAAAGACAATTACCTTATGCCGGACAATGTAACTTAAGACATTCGAAAGGAACACACACACATTCGTTCATAAGAACCAGCGTCAGGCAACTACCACGTAGTTGTGTGAACAGGTCCTATTTGGCGGAGTTGTGAGAAATACAATGTTAGTGTTGTTACTTCTGTATATGTATCCATGTATACGAAATAAAATATTTATTCCTTTCCTTCATCTTTCAAAGGGCAATTGAAAGAACTACGGGAATACTTAAAAATTTTCGACCACCAACAAAAAGGGATCGCACATAAATTATTTTCTTGAACTAATTGCTTCAGAATTGCAATAGTTTTGCATAATGTCAAACACTACACGTCTAATTATGTTCTAACAATCGTAATCCTTCCAGTTTAGTATCGTTTAGGATACTTGAAAACTCGTAAACTGACTGAATTATGGCGAAGGTACAATTGCACGTGTCAAGAGTTATGGCGTAAGGCAGGTTTGTGTTAATCATCACATAAACCTGAAGTGAAACGTCTTTAAATAAACGTTAAATCAAATTTAAAAATTAGAAATCAGAAACGTTTATTTCAAATAGACCATTTACAGGCACTGTTGAATTTTAAACATTTTGGACAGTCAATAAAAATGAAGCTAAAATCCACGTTCCAAAGTGTAGATCTGTATAGAGAAAAACGTGCAAAAAACTGCATGGCCACATTTTGAAATTACATTATAAGTTACGTCTATGACCAAGAATGTACATTCTTGGTTACATATTTCTGGCCGCTTTTAATATGTGAGCACAATGAAGACAAATAATGAAAAAAAAAGTAATTAAAAATTTAATTAAGCCATTAGCAGCTAAGTGATGACAAGTCTCAACTGACGCGCCTAATTTTATCGAACGATTCCGTTTCCAACAGTAACCGTCAAGACATCTTCATACTCAATAGTCATCGCATAAATTAAAGAACAGCCGCTCCCATTGTTTTGAAAAAAAGCCTGCCTAGCGGAGCCATGCTGTTTTTACGTGAATACTGTTCTTAGATGAGTAGTAGTCAAAACTTGACGATTTAATAATAATAATAAGATCTCACCTTGGTTTACACCCGTGAGGTTCCGATAGAACACCAGGTATTAGGCCTGAGAAAAATTGCCCAAAAAACCATAATAATAATAAGTTTATTGACACAAAAATTATATAGGTAACAAATTTTTTGAAGCCCTGGCTTTTTTAGGTAGGAAATCATCCAATGACTTCTTCGGGAACTCTGAACATACTACTCTCAAGATGTGCGTTTATTATATTACATGTTGTTTAATAATAATAAATTTATTTGTTAGAATACTGTTGTTACAAGCTGTTAGATACAATTTCATGCCCAAAATATTCTGCTGTTTCCAGCGTACAAATATTTTCAGGAAGTTAAATTAAAGTCAATTGGTAAAAACCATACAGTGAATAAAGAAAACATTAATAAATACAGTGTTAAGAATTATTCAATACAATGTCATAGGTATTAGATTCAATACAATTATTAGGTATATAATATGCCATCAAAAATATAATTTGTAAAAGTCTCGCAACTCAGTTCGTCTACCGTAAAAAGTTGTGAGATCCATGTAATACCAAGTCGGTTAATTAATTCAGTCCCTACTTGATAATGAACATATCAATATTACACATCTTTTACTTTTATTTTAATTGGTATAAACTAGTGCTTGACTGCGATCCCACCTGATGGTAAGCAGTGATGCAATAGTTGATGGTGAGGCGCACTAGTTTATTAAGAGCCTATTCACTATTGCCTTAAATAAATAGATTGACTTTGCAATTGTATATACAATGCCTGGTTGGTTACTGAAAATTCACAACGAAGGTTTTCAATAAGTTATAAGGTCTAAAATAGCCTTAACTATTTAGAGAAAAGGATTGTACGGTCGTGCCACTTTTTGCTTGCCTTGGCGGAGGCACTTCCGTGCCCCCTAATATACAGTTTCAACCGCGTGAAAGTCGATTTGTTCATACAAACTTTAAACTGACGTTTCATTCCTTTCGGATGTGAATTTTGGAAAACCCTCTCTGAGTTCTCGAAAAAGAAACTTTGTGCAAAAATTCACCCTCCTATTCTCACTAGTTTCTGCTATATTATATGTCAGTTAATCAGTTTTTCCTTTTCTACATATAGAATATTATGCATAAAATATCCACAGTGCCACTAAAACTAAAATAAAACATAAATAAAAATGCGATCACTGAAAACTCGCATACCCAGGTCGATGCCTCGCATAAAAAGTGATCTTAGTAAATAAAGTTGGTTCCTGCGCTCAGCGACATGGCGGCTCGCCTTAGGTGAAATTTCACTAATAAACTTTGGTAGTCAATAAAAGAAACGCGACAGAGAGGAATTTGAGCTCTGTTTTAACGTCTTTGTGACTTACTGGCGTATAATTTGGCAAGCAAAACGATTTTTGACACCAATATTTTATTGTAAAAAAACTATTCGTGCTAATTTAACCTCTCAGGCACCCTTATTTTTACGTAATCAGGTTTAAGTTAGCTGATATGAGGTGACCGTATTTCAGTACATTGGTGAGATTGAAATCACACAAATATTTTAAAGGCAAAAGTTTGTGAGTATGTATGTGTATATTTGTTACTTCTTCACACTCGAAAAACTGAACAGATTTGGCATACTATTGTACTATATCTTGGAATAGCTAGTGTTATTATAAAAATCTTCCCGACCAAATTACAATCACCGAAGTAAACTCTGAAGGAACATTAAATCAAGTACGCAGCAGATGTAGAAGTGTTAGATGTGCGCAAACAGAGGTGCACTATTTGTCCATTTAATCTCATAGCCCGATAGGACGGCATGACACTACCGGGAAGAGATCAGACACAGGACCCTCGGAAAGCTCGTTAAGCCGGCTGTCACTTGTAAAAATTTGACAATTGTCAGAAGTCCAGAGATCTAACTGTCCCCGCACACGGACTACAGTAAAACGCCGCTACAAGCTTCTTTTTGAGGCGGCCTTTTTTTTTGGCTCGTTTGCGGCAGTGCCGCCACAAAAAAATGCTTGAAGCGACTTCAAGCTTTTCCGGATACAAGGTGTCGCGCGCGCTTCAACTGTTTTTAGCGGCCGCTTCTAGCTTTTTTTTGTAGCCGCTTGTTGTGTGTTGTGTTTTTTTGAGGCCCGTGTGCGCGGACTCTTGCACTAATCTTGTCGAAGCGTGTCAAGGTATCCAATTACTGGATACTCAGTCGTCGTCAGATAGGCAGTTGTTTCTAAAACTGTAGTATCCTGCTGCATTTGGTCAGGCTGAAAACTAATTTCAACATAGTTAAGAACAGAGTAGACTCCATTCGACACAAGATTAGACATTTAAAGAAATGTTTTTACTGTCCGTCCAATCGATTTTGACTTTTATTGCATTGCTGCATGACAAATAGCAACTGCAGTAAATAGTTTGTATTGTTAACACTTTTTGGCTTTAAATGCCATCCTTATGCCTAAGGAATAGAAGTCAAAATCAGTTGAACGGGCAGTAAAAAAGATTTGTTTGAATATCGAATCATACTTGGATTGGAGTATAGAGAAATTGATTAAGATATCAAAATCTTAAAGCTCGCAGTCCTCCCGAGCAGTGTGTAACACAACTTATAGGTACTGCTTAAGTTTTCCAATAAAATCGAAGTGAAATGAAATTTGGAATTTAGGAGTGAAGGTGAAACCGATCCTTGCTGCTGTCGATGCTAATTTGGAACATTTCGCTAAAATGACGATATTAAATTTGGCAGGAATCTGTGAAAATATTTTTTCCTCTCCCCATGAGGATCTCAAGTTACGATGAGAAGTTCTTTTTGCCTGCAATTGATTTTTTGCTCCCCTTTGAGCGTATGAAATGTTCAGTTCCCGTTCTGCCTGTAGGTAAATTGAATTTGAGGTAAGCAAAAGAGGAATTTGTTTTCATTTTGTTTTCACGATTCATAAAATGCATTGTCTGTCTGTTTGTCAAAGAGATGTATGGATTCAATTAATATTTTTGGTAACAGAGAAAGACAAGTTTAATCGAATCCCCTCGTAGTATTGGCAGGTCTCCCATAAAGTTGACTGACGACCTGTACACCTAGCCAAGTTGATAATCTGCAATCGTTAACATTAGTAGAAAACTTCAAATGATACGGGAATTACGTCATCTCAACGCTTAGTCACGTGGTCAGAACAAAACGAATCGGGGGCGAGGCCAACTCGAGGCGTTTGACGCAAGAGAAACAGTTGTAACTTGGCTAAGAGGGCTGGTAAGGGTCGCGGGAAGCCAATGGATGTGAGACGCACAGGACCGTTCATTGTGGCAGCACTTGAGGGACGCCTATGTCCAACGGTGGACATCTTTTGGCTGAAATGATGACATCTCATCGTTTCTATAGCCTTCGTCGGAGTCGTACTTGTGCTATTTTCATCACTGAACTAAGTACTTTAGACGTACGCAAGAATGCCTCAGAGATAATAATTATTCGAAGGGGTCAGTTTAATAGATTTCTAAACGCAATTTATGAGTTCACCCGCGTTTGAAAATGTATAGCTATTAACATAGCTACTGCTTAGTGATAAAGTAGCATTCTAGTGTTCATTCGTTTTTGAGTTTATTAATTACAAACAAAAATACAAATCATACAAATTACTCCTCTTTATAATATTAGTATAGATGACGGCATGGTTAGCTCAGTGATTGAGCGATTGGCTGCTGCGCTGTGTATTGTGGGTTTAAATCCTGCATGGAAACCTTTGTTTATTTAGAAATGCATTATAAACTGTCAGTATCTGAACTAAAACGCTAATAAGCTAAAGCACAAAATGTGAAATCAAGTAAATACGATTTTTACTAATAAAACAGTTGAGAATCAAATTTTTGATGTATTCCGAGTCTAGGTGTCTTATGTATACATGTCCTATAATATATGTTTATGAAATAGTCCCTATAGGCTAGAATTGTATTAGACCGACACACACGTGTAATAAGCCTGATTTTTATGTAGCACGACGTCACGTGGCGTGGATATAAGTGTAACTCTACAAGCCTAGTTTCCATATATAATGTATGGAGACCAACGCGTCCAGATCAGCGTGTGTGGCACACGTGTGAGCAGCAAATCTTTATTGTTTTCGTCCCCAAACAATGCTTTCTGCAAACAATGGTTACCTTGGCCATATTCGTCGATACAAACACCACTAAAGTATTTTATCACCGAACTTTTTCTCCCATTTGTCTCCCAGAACCACGGAACATATGCCACTTCCGATATTATACATAAGCACCGTTATCCTGTTCGCAGTCAAACAACTTCCAAAGTGCGCAAAACTTGGATTTTCCCTGAACATAAATCTGAACTTAAGTACGCATCAACTTGGCTTCACTAAACTTGGTACACAGAAGAGGAAAATACACTTTTTAATAGTTAATCTTCGAGTGTTTTATTGATTTTGATGCTAAAATGCTTGTGTATTAATTTTGAGAATTTTATGAGACCAAAATTTGAGTACGTAGTTCTATAGCATTTTTAGTTATTAATCTACTATTTTTTTATTGTTGATTGGCTCGCGCTTGACCACTATCTCACTTGATAGAAAAAGACGATAGAATCGACTATTGAGTATGCTTGCCTAAAAGTAACCTATTCAATCTTGACTACAAGATAACTAATTTGTGGCTATCATGAAACATACACTACGGCGGGGAATTCTACTCCTTTTTAGTGCGGGTTTGTCTTACATAACTACTTGTTTTATTTTAAAAACTTACATTCTTTATAGATATTTCATAGATTTGCTTTGCGCCAGTTTTTTTATCATCAACCTATTTCTGCCCTTGTCCTGTGTTATTTAGGATCGGAGCAACACGTTTTTTTTTCTATCATTCTGTCCTATCACCCGTCATAATATCACTGACTCCCTTTTTCTTTCATAATTAAATTGCAACTAAAGAAACTCTATCGAACATAATTTATTTGCAATAAAAGGCATATAAAAGGTATAGGCGAAATCTTTACTGAAAATTCAAGAAAACTTCTAACCCTCTCACTGTCAAAACTTGACAAAACACATTTAAATTTTAATCGTACATCTACCTTATGACCCATATTTCGTTAAAGCCAGCCATTACAAAAGAGCAAATATCTATCACTTATCCTAGAGTCCAAGTTACAAGCAGTTGTTATGCCGGGACACGGATACGATAACGTGAACGTGACGACTCGTAGCTAACCAAATTATGTGTCCACAAAATTAACTTTACCAACCTTGCCAACTCTAACTTCTACCCCATAAAGACTACTCTTCAATGTCCACAAAATTACACAAGTTTGTTGTAAGACCAAGTTTCTTCTGCGGCAGTGAAGAGTCTTATGATGAAAGAATAAGGGTGATAATTGAGTGGATGTAAAAAGTATGGTTATTATAAAATGCAAAAATACTTGAGCAGTTAGATTGTATTGTACAGTTGTTAGGGTAAGTGCTACGCGCGAAAATAAAATGTGTGATGTAGTTAGAAAGTTTTCCTTTTGTCTCATTTCTTTGTTTTAATGTAGTATCACATTGTACGAAATTCTATTAAGGAAAGAAAACATTTTTGTATGTACATTATTATTACATTTTGTGTGTACAAAGAAAAAAAGGCTATAGACACGATGAAAAGACTACGGTAAAGATGATATGCCTTCTTTATTGAAAACAAATATATAAGACAAGATTAAACGAAATTTAGCAGGTTCTTATTTCAAATCTACGGTAGGTATGACTAGTTTTAGTGTACAACAAATACTAATCATAGTACAGAGAGATTTGAACAATCATGTACAAAGGTGAGCTTATCTCAACAATGAGTTTATCTAGCAATCCTTTGAATGATTGAGAGAAATCACATTGGAGGGTAGAATCTAGTGCATGATACAAACATATATAAATAAGTCCAATAAATAAAAATATAAATACTGAGTGTCTCAAAAAAATATATACACGCGTTATTTTTTTTTTAGCCTTTTCTGTCCCTCTCCTGGGCCAAGGCCTCCCTCCACTCCTTCCATCTTTCACGCACCGGGGCGAAAGATACGCGTTAATTTACAAAATAATTTGAAAACATGAAAATCTTCTTCTGAAAAATAAAATTACTAAAATGTTTTCTCTGTTGTCTGCTTCTAATTCTATTTTCAAGAAGAATCCAAAATCCTTTGTGGTTCTAACACTTTTTTAACATGCAATCTAATAATCTAGCATTTTTTAACTTTCATAAAAATGCTCCGAAATTGAGATGTCTAAAAAATCGGGTGCAAACAAGAGATCAAAGATAGAACTACATTAGACCGACACGAACGTGTAACACGCCTGATTTGTACGTAGAATGACGACGTCTCATGGCGTGTATCCAGTGTAGCTCTACAAGTCTAGTTTCCATATAAAATGTATGGAGACGAAACACGCAGATCAGCATGTGTGGCACACATGTGAGCAGTGTAGTTCACCTTTATAATGAAAAATGTTATGTAATTTTAAGTCTAGACCAAATTGCATTGTTCAAATGTAATAATTATATCTCACACAATAAGACATAATTCAAAGTCAGAATTGAAACAGAACAATACTGCGATGATACAATAGACCACTTGTTAGTAACATTTCTAATTAGTTAAGCATTTGTTTAACTGTAAAACAATGCGCTCATTACACTCGAAATAGTTTTGTGTAAAGCTGGCAATATAAGAATAATTTTAATTCTTGCGTACATACGCTAAAATATATTTTTTTTACATTATTTCGTTGTTCACCTCGTAGTTTATACCATGTACATCGAAGGATTGAGTCAATTTGCCTGCTGCGACCTTCCCCTTCGATTATAATGTTAGTGCCTTCAGGGCTAGAGTGATTAAGCATCAACTATTGCATCACTGCTTACCATCAGGTGAAATCGCAGTCAATCACTGGTTTATACAAATTTTAAAAAAGGTAACAAAAATCCTTTTCTTTTGTCATAGTCGGCCTTATAATGGTTCCCACTGTTGGGACCCAGACTTCCTCTCTTGGCGAGGAAATGGGCCGTAATCCACTACGCAAGCCCAGTGCGCGATGGGGAATGTCACATGTCTTCGAATTTTTGGTTCTAGGACATGCTGGTTTCCTCACAATGTTTTTCTTCATCGTTTTAAGAGCAGTGGTGATGAAATAAATCCCACAAAGTAATGCGTTTGACTGGGTTTGAACCTGCGAACTACGACTCGTAAGTCGGGGCCGTTACCACTCGGCCTCGACAGCTCTTCATTTCTTTGTCAACTACACAATTAATTAAAGTAATATATCAACTTGTTTCCCAAAATATAAATCAAGAAAAAAGACGATGTAGTCAAGTCCAACATGGATGCGGGCAAAAAAGAAATGTCGAAGTTGGCAAACTCGCCGATCCCTAAGGATAGAGGCAAGAAACCTTAAGACTACGCTTGACTTAGGATCATACTGTATCACTGGTCGTTTAATATAGAGTTATGTATACCCTGATTTTGACGTTTTTAAAGTTCCGTGCCCAAAAATTATAAAAATTGTACCCTATTGCCAAGACTCCGATGTCCGTTTATATGTCACCTGTTTTTTTTTTCGTGGGTAAAAAAACTAGACAAATGACTATTATTGACTAGAAAACCCACCCCGTTCCTTTTTGCCTTTCATACTGGGGTCGAGCTTCCCTTTCGGAGCTAAATCCTGGCCCCAGTAGGCTTCGACCCAGCTGGGTGCTAACAACTCTTTGAGGCGCGCAGTAACTGTGCGCGCCGTCGACGACTTGGGCTCGGTCCGGACAGTTACCGGACGGATATGTCACCTGGTTCTATTTGTGTTTTGAACTAGTGCTTGACTGCGATCCAACCTGATGGGTCCATCATCACTGCGTAATAATGCAATCACACTAGTTTATAAAGAGCCTATTCACTCCAGCCTCGAAGACACGTAAATTATATTCAAACAGGAAGATCACAGCAGGCAAATTGTTCCAGTCATTCGATGTACTGCTGAGATATTCTAGATGAAAACCCCACTAACTAAACCAACACTTTATAGGACTCGGGAATTGAGCTTAGGACCTCATACTCTCTCTCTCCTCATACAACCCATCATCACCATCACATTAGCCAAAAGATGTCCACTGTTGGACATAGCCCCCAAGCGTCTCCACAACGACCGGTCCTGTGCGTCACGCATCCATTCAATTCCCAGGCACATTACTTTGTGTAATTTATTTCAATACCACTGCTCTCAAAATGGTAAAGGAAAACATCGTCAAGAAACCGGTATGTCCAAGAACCAAAAATTCAAAGACATGTGACAGTCACTAATCCGCACTGGTGGCCCGCGTGGTGGATTACGGCCCATTCCCTCTCCTAGAGAGGAGGCCTGAGTCCCAGCAGTGGGAACATTATAAAGCCGAATATACTTCATGCTATTGCGATTACTATCCTAACACAAACTCTATTTAAGTCAAGATTACTTTTAAAACAACCGATTTAGTTGTAATCTCACGTCTGTGCGAGTGTTGACAAGCCCTTATTTATAGCCGAGACAACGATTCGACACATTTTTTCGTTCTCGCAACGAAGTTGTATTGTGTGAAAGTTTTCGGGTGTGTCTACATTTGCGAAAAAAAACGTTGATATTTGTATGAGCGTTTTTTTTTTTACAAAGCTAATGTGTTCTGTCATTTGTAGTATTCATTTTGTTTATTGAAAAATATTCTTGCCCTCATTAGATTTTACATTTTTTTTTTTGAAGATGGGCAAATCATTCAATAACTTCTCCAGCTCTGGGCGGAGTTGGAGTGCTTGTGAAACTTTTACTAACTAAAAACACACCTGTGTCCTTCAATTTGCGTTTGCGTTTCTAAGGCTACGCAGGTTTCCTTTTCATAAAATTCCCAAATCTTAGCGGGAATCAGTTTTAGTGTATATTTAATTTACCTTCGTATAATTTATAAGAATATTATAAACATCAAAGAAAAGGTCAACCAGTGCGTGTTGCCAGTAATGGCATATGTTTCTGAAACCTGGTCATTCACAAGGGGCCCCATCAGAAGGCTTAGTCTATGCTCAGAGTTTCCGAACATGGTCAAATCAAAAATAAAAATATCCACAGATAAACCATGGTTAACGCCAGGAGCAGGGAACATTGTTTGCAGTAAAAATGCCGATGGAGCCAAAACGACCTGGAGTGGCCAACGCGTACCTGAAGACAAAGCACCGGAAGATCTCCCAGAAGTTGGACTAACGACCTGGTATGGATCACAGTAATCCGATGGATGCCAATTCGGAATTTGTGGTGACAGTTGGGGGAGACGTCTTCAATTGAAATGATTATGACGATGAGGTAAAACATTCGTGGTATTTAATAAAGTAAGAAATCACAAATATCTCCATAGAAAGTAAATCATCATATTACGAGGTTCTTTAATAGTTAACGAATTTTGATTAAAGATCATTCAACTGAGCTGTAGTCAGTTGAATGATCTTTCAATAGTACTGAGCTATAATTATTGAAGTTTAATAAACTTTCATAATTACGAGATACAATGCGCTCAGACTTCGTAAACAATCTATGCTACACCCGTAGACAAGTCCGTTGCCAGTTCTACGCCGTAGCAAGGTCTACGCCGTAGCAAAGTCGTAGCAAACAATTTCGTTATGAAGGTGATTTAACTGACGAACGTAATTGTAAAACTTGTTACATTGTAGTTATTTACACTTGACTTAATATGCTCGCAAACTAAATTAAAATCTTCTTGGGTTACATCTTCATCACACATAATTTCACTAATGAAGAAATCTTATTAAAGTTCTAGTGAGGCGAAGTTTGTTACATTATACATTTTCATGCCTTCAGAGTAGGCAAAAGATTTCATGTACATTAAATAGTACTTGGGCGTACTGACAGATCGAGTTTAAGAAAGAGGCGCTTTATAAGCCGTTATCTTAAACTGGATGTGCCATATTTTTTTATTTACAATGAAGTACAGCCACATTACATACATTTCACAAACCAAGAGACAGGCAGCCTTGCCCTTGGTAGACTTCTTCTTCTTTTTTGCCACAATTTTCATGGCAGGCTCCACGACCTTGTCCAGCCTTATTGGCGACTCTTCGGTGGAACTGCCCTCAGCGTGGGCTTACTACAAGATGGCCTTGAGTGATCGTTACTCCAAAAAATTCTAGAGTGGCGACTACGAACTGGAACATGCAGCGTTGTAAGACCTCTCACAAGGTGGAACGATGACCTGGAGCCCACCGGGAATCAGATGGATGTCAGACGCATAAAACAGAACGTTATAGCGACATATGGGAGAGCCTCCTCCTCCTTTTCCAGAAATGATGATGACGATGAAAATGGAAAGAGATATTTGAAGATTCTCCACTTCAACAAAAATGATGAAAGACGTGCCTATTCATCATTTTCTTGATCAAGCTCCAGTCATCACAGTAATTGCTTGGCCATAGCCTAGTTAACGTTACGTCACTCCAGTATTTATGACCGACATGATATAAAGCGTAGTTTAGCTCTAAGATAGTGCATGCTGCATATTGTCTTATAGTTTCGTCTTATCCATACTATTACATTTATATAATATCTATACAATTAATATTATAAAAGCGAAAAGTAACTCTTTATTGTTTGTGTTACTTCTTCACGTCTAAGCGGTTGAACAGATTTAAATGAACTTGGCATAAGAGTAGGCGATGTTCTGGAATATAATATAGGACAGTTTATGTCCTGGGAGTGTGTTTTTATTTGGAATAATTTTCAATTTTCACATAGACAAAGCCGTTGACTAAAGCTAGAAATAGACATCAGTAAATCATGCATGGTTTGCTCAGGTACAATTTACATGTGTCTAGTAAGGCTTTATCAAACAAATTGATGGTTAGGTTACGCTAGTTTTTTTCACAAACAATCCGGCTCGAAGGACCAATAAAGCTGTAAAATGAATGGTAGATTAATAAATTATTAAAAACTTATTTGTAAATTATTTTTTATACACATACAGATGGAAGAGAACAAAAGTGATGCTTATTACTAAAGAAATTTCTTCCAGCAAATCTGCGACGGTCAAGTTGTTCTTGAAATCTTTTTACTTATAGTTCACAGGTTTTTTTACAGTTTGTTTCTAGGTCATCTACAATAAAAACGGTTTACGGTCTAATGCGAGCCTAACAATGACAAAAAAATACCACCTCCAAAGAAACGCCATAAAAACGCAGCGTCTAAATTCGCACATGTGAACTCTAATACTTCTTTCTTGTGCCCAAGTTTTGATTGCTCACATATACCTCCTATGAATCATACGGTGATGTACTACGTACTATGTAGGTATGTATGTACAAAACTCGACTTTCTGAAGTTTTCACATCTTTATTTATGAGACGGCTCGTTTACATCCGATCAGTGGTTTTTACTTTGCTACAAGTTTGCATTTTACTTTTTTGGCAGCACCGAGTGATTTGTTGATCTTATAGATTGAGAAAATTATGGATACGATATGTTTTTTTTTCTTACAAAATTGGCGGTTGTGTAGTTGTTCAGCAATCGGCTGCTGCGCTGCGAGTCGTTGATTCGATTTTCTCACGGAACAAGTAATTGTATGGCCTACCGATAGGTGTTTCGGGTCTGTATGTTTTATGTATGTGAGTTTATATGTTTTTTAACTCATCCAAGATGCAGCAATAATTCTTAATGTGGGGCAATATGTTTTTTTTAATCATATTCGTATCAATCATAATTATATGGGCAGTTTTTTTGCTCAGCAGTTGGAAAAAATACCAAAATGACTGTTTCAATTCTTTTGGGATCGAATTAAATATTTCCTTACATATTAACAAAAATAACGTGAAGCATTTCGTAAAAAGTTTTAAAAGTTAGTTCAGAAGCCTCAGATACACTAAGGAACAAAATATCCCTAACATGACGTGCAACACTCAATGTACTTGCCGTGGTAACGTTGCCTGCATTGGTGAGACGTGGGACATGTTGTTGGACAATTTGATGGCGTTGTACGTCATGTTAGGAGACACTTTGTCCTGTAATATATCTGATGGTTTGTTTTAACGAAACTTTATACATACATTGTTAATTTCAGGTGTCTATATAACCTAGCAGGGTCGAAGCCTAGTGAGGTTATGGGTTCGCTTCTGAAAGGAAAGCCCGGCCCTGGAATTAAAGGCAACGAAAGAACTAGGAGTCGGTTTTAGTCAATAAAATTCTGACATGCCCTCTTGCTCGACCCAAGGGCAGGAGATGTCTTTAGATGATTTTCTGTCTAAAAAAAGATGTATAAATGAAATAAGAGGGTATTACAATGAAATATTTTGTTTTACAAAGTTTATAACATTGGTTACCCTGAATAACCACAGTTTTCACTTAATAAAATGTTAAATGTATTCAGTGTTTCTCTTTGGCATATCTCCGGTTTCTACGATCCAAGTTTGACCTTAATGTAAGAAATTTTGTTTGAGAATACATAATCAGCAGGTTTCTTGTGAAATGTTGGATATAGTTCAGCTTTTGTAGCGCTTCTTATAATTTGCTAGAACTTATAAAATTAAGTAACAAAGTCTGGAGGGATCGCAACATCTCCGTAAATACCAAAACCAAACTAGTACGGACACTAGTCTTTTCGATCTTTTCGTATGGCGCTGAGACTTGGTCGCTAAAGGCTGCAGACCGCAAACGCCATCCGAGTGTCTTCGCAAGGTCTGCAATACGGTCACATTGCAAGAAAAGACGGTGGCAACCTCGAAAGGCTAATTGTGACCAGTAAAGTGGACGGGAAAAGGCCTCGCGGGCGCAGCCCAATACTTGGGTCTGACCAGATCCGCACCGCCCTTAACTCCACGATGTACAATGCCCTTCACACCGCCAGAGACAGGAACAGATGGAGGAATATCATAAGAGAAAGAGTGATGAAACACGGTCACGACCCTCAGCATTGAGGAATACGACGCAAGGGGGGATAAAATTAAGTAGGTACTTTTTTAATGATCTATTCGGAAAAGTAGTATATTGTTCGGGCGCCGTCGGCTACCTTCGTCACTCGTCGGGCTGCATAGCTATTGTTTGGGCGCTGTCGGCTACCTACGTCACTCGTCGGGCTGCATAGCTATTGCTTGGGCGCCGTCGGCTACCTTCGTGACTCGTCAGACTGCATAGCTATTGTTTGGGCGCCGTCGGCTACCTACGTCACTCGTCGGGCTGCATAACTATTGTTCGGGCGCCGTCGGCTACCTTCATAACTCGTCGGGCTGCAAAGCTATTGTTTGGACGCAGTAGGCTACCTACGTCACTCATCGAGCTGCATCGCAGTCGACGGCGCACGAGACTTGCGGGTCCGCTACACTACACTAGCGAGGACGATACTACACGCACGCCTTATAAATTCCTTCTGTACCTAACATTTCTTTGGATATACGTTTATTATTTTTACAGGTTACTGCTTTTTATTAAAGTCTAAATCTAGACCCAAACAGCGATCTTGTAACTCTTACTCCTTTGGAGGTAAGCAAAATAGAGTATAAAGTCCCATACGTACGTATGAAAAGGGGGGATGCTCCGGCCAGCCAGATGGGTGTTATGTCTGGCTTGGATAACCGCCCGCGATCATTTTGGGCCGCTGCATATGTTTAAATCGTGTGGAGAACTCTAATTGCGTGACTTAGGATTTCGTAGTACTAAACTACGAAACCTTGCGTATCATATGTGGCTTCATAGATGGCGCTACTCCCCCTAGTTCTGAATTAAGATTTTGCCTGAACACAGTTAGGCTAGCTATTCCACAGCTGTGCTTTCTTAATCCTATAAGCATTTAGAATGTTTTCTTAGAGGTGAAAAATTATTTACTTAATGACTTTTCCCGCTTGGTCGAAGCGGGACGGCGCAGCGTGCCAGATATTTACTTGTTTGCTGTCTGGCGTTCTAGATCCACTTTCAGAAGTCGACCTATGTCCTCAGTAGACTTCGGTCCTATTGCCGCAGTAGGACTGAAGTCTACTGGGGCCATAGGTCGGTCCCTATGCTTTTGCTAACATCCACTGACACTACGCGCTGTTTTGCTGACACTATGCACGTCAAAGAGTGAATCAGCTGTATTTTCAGCTAATTAAGGTTTATATTATGTATTTTCTGAGAGCCACCATCTTACAAAGTAAAAACTTTGAACAAATGTTTTACTTATAAGACCTTACCCATACATATGTCCTGCCATGAACCGTATTGTTTCTGCCATATAATATAATATTACAACAAAACTATTTTATTATTAATCTCAGCAAACACAAACGTGATCCCCCTCAACACTTGAACGATATATTATTATTTTTTTCATACGTTCCAAGGTTCGAATCCCGTATAGGTCACGCTACGGGTGCCGGCTGCAGGCCACGTGACTACCACTCATATTGAAAGCTGCCAATAATCGGGCCATTATAACGAGGGTTACTTTGGCCCAACAAATATTATGGTGTTGGAAAACTTCAGTAATACATTACATACATGGTAACGGAAATATTATTTTACTAGCTTTTGTTCGCAGCGTCACCAACGCGGAAATCGGAAAAGGAAATATTTTTTTATTTATTTATTATGATCTTTATTGTACACCAACAAAAATTTAATTCATTATACCGCCAAGTCCGTTCCATCATCGGACCACAAGACGTACGATGCGCCACCGGTACATGGTGGACATCCCACCTATACGTACAAAGCGTTTTGGGAGTACATTCATTATGCGTACAGCTAAGGAATGGAATTCCCTGCCGGAGTCTGTGTTTCCTGATAGCTATAACCTAGGCGTCTTTAAGTCAAGAGTGACTAGATTGCTTCTAGGCAAGCGTGCTCCATCGTCGGCCACAACATCGCTTACCATCAGGTGAGATTGTGGTCAAACGCGAGCCTATCCATTATAAAAAAAAAAGCGAACGCCGGCGTTCGCGCACCTATTGTTTCTGTAATTTCCACGACTGAAAGGTTAAAAGAATAAGTGCACAATGGGCGATCTTATCGCACAGGATCTTATGTTACTGATAGACTCATGTTTAACCACCAACTAACCTGATGGTAAGCGATGATGTGGCCGACGATGGAGCACGCTTGCCTAGAAGCAATCTAGTGCGTATGGGTGGGCAGACATGCCATGTACCGGTGGCGCAATGGCGTACGTCTAGTGGTGCGATGATGGAACGGACATGGTGGATATTCTTCTCTTCGGAATAAAAACAGGAAGTAATGTATCGTAATGAGTGTCCAATGTAAGTCAAGGCCTACCCTTGTGCCAAATTTCATCCACCATATACTGATAGAAAAAAATATGAACTTATGTCTTTTAGAATTGTTATGATGAGTCAATGGTTAAGTTAGCCACCTCTCCTGCTTGAGGTTAGGGATCCAAAATCAGACAAGCACCAATGTAATTTTCCTGTGTTATTTCAATGTTATCGGATCTTTTTGTTTTTGAACTTGGAATTAAGCAAACAGAGTGTAAAGTCCCGCAAACCTCCATCGTAAAATAAGGATCTTTCAACCAGACGAATGTGTGTGTTGGTCTGGGCAACTGCCCATTACTTGAAAATGGACTGTAGCGTTGTGTTATAATTTTACAGGGCGAATACTTTTCTTTCTTCTGTAAAGTTACCTCTTTCACAATTATGAGATTTTCATTCCAAGATGACGAAATGCTCAATTCATAAGTCGGCCGATAAACTCACACTCTTTTAAATATAACCAAATAAAGCTGATGACACGCCGGCCTCATTTAGTTTAAACTGGCGAAAAAATTGACGAGTAAAAATGTTTTTAAAAAACTTATTTGCAAAATAAATATCATTTATCATTTAATTATTTATGTTCGGATTGCCGTATTCATATGTGAATAAAAAACCCAAGTTCAATCAAAATAAAAAATAAGTATGTACCTACTAAATGACTTCTAAAATCCAGGCTTGATAGTAGTCTTGAACAGCTGCCTCGTGAACTACAAACGACAGAACAATGGGATAGTTTAAGCCATTCTCACTTTATAAGCCAATTAACCGTTCCGTTATGACGTCAGAGCCATCCTTGCTGCTCACGTCACTGCAAAATTTCTTGGAAATCTAGCCATTTTTATGAAAGTCCACCTTCCCGGACTGTTTTCTTTGCCCCCGGGTTCTAATTAAAGTTATAGCGAGCACTCTGAATTCTTGTTGTGGTGCAAGAGGAGAAATGTTAGCGGTTCCTAATTACCTAGTTGCTGTGTGGCTCAATTTCATTAAGCGTTCTTTGTGAAAAGTTCTTTAGAGAAAATAAATGAGGGTAGTGACGCCTTTTGTTGATTTTAATGTAGAAACAACAGAATGTTCGTGACGGATAAAACAAAATCGACGGAATAGGCGCTGGCAGTTACCAGATTCGTTACTGAGATAGGTGTGTGAGCAGGTATAAATTTTGTCCTTCATACTGGATTCGAAAACAAAATCTGTTTGTCAATTTCTATGATGCAATAACATATTTTTCATAATATAAACCAGTGCTTTACTGCAAACCCACCTGATATTATGCTGTGATGCAATCAAAGTTGGTGAATCACACTGGTTTATTAAATACCTATTCACTCCAGCCTTGAAGATACATCGACCAGATTAATGTCCGCAATAGCTGCAAAAGTATAAGTTGCGACAGTCACGTACCTAAACCAGGGTCAGAATCTGTTTGTCAGTTTCCATGATACTCGTACAGCAACATTCAATGACACGCTTAAATTATATGGGAAAGGTATAAATTCCTTTTCTGTCAATAACAACTAATTAAATAAATATTTTTTTTTATTTTTTTTATTAATGATAGGCTTGCGTTTGACCACTATCTCACCTGATGGTAAGCGATGATGTGGTCGACGATGAAGCACGGTTGCCTAGAAGAAACCTATTCACTCTCGACTTAAAGACTCCTAAGTTGTAGCTATCAGGAAACACAGATTTCATTATATTACATTCGTTTACATGTAATAAAATATGATCATCGTGAGGAAACCGGCATGTCCTAGAACCAAACAATTCGAAAACATGTGACATCCACCAACCCGCACTGAACAGAACCGGCAAGAAACTTCTCGGTTACTCCAGCGAGCATCACTCAAGCATGTCTAAGCTCTATAATGGTCATAGCACAAATCATAGACCAGAAAGAAAGAAAGAAAGAAAAAGTGTTTATTCGCGTCAAACATGACGCATACCATAACAAAAGAGGAGCCAGCAAGTGAGGTCTTTGCCCAGCAGTGGGAAATAGCACACTAACCAGATAGCACTTAACAGTTTAACTTAACACAATTGCATTTTCTCACGTTGGGGCTTGATACAGGCCATGGTCTGGAGCGAGGAGCAGTAGCAGGAGGTCGCCTCCTTCTGCAAAGTAGTAATGCTAGATAAGGAGGAGGTCGACCGGATGAGGCAATGGCGATCGCGATTTCCGGCCACCGTAGGCGTGGGTTTGCGGACGGCGAGCAATGGGTAGCTCGCTGTCCGACCGTCCGGGAACTGTCCAGATCGAGTCCAGGTCGTCGACGGCACGCAATGTTCCCGCGCGCCTCAAAGAATTGTCAGCAACTGTAGGGTTCCAGCTGGGTCGAAACCTACTGGGGCCAAGAGTCTAGTTCTGAAAGGGAGGCACAGTCCCGGTATGAAAGACAAGAAGGAAAGGGGTGAGATTTTTATAGTCTGACACTATCTCCCGCTCCGCCCAAGGATGGGGGATGTCATTTGGATGATTTTACCCAAAAAAAATTGCCAAAAAAAACTTGCCTCTTCCCATAATTTGTTCATAACTAGCACTACTACCCTACATTCCCGTCCGCTACATCTCACCACTCAGCCTAACACCTTATTCCAAGCTTTTATTTGGCAGTCAGAATGATAAATGGTGTTTCATTAGTGGAGACCGACGCAAAGCAGGTACCGGTTCGAAATCTCCCCCGTTTTTATATCGGGAATATATATCGTGCACTAAAGTACCGGGGACCCTGTTTAGTGAGGGAAATAGGTGATAAAATGTCCCAACGTGTTGTATGGACTGAGCTGTCTCTAGCTGGACTTTTTCTTTTCCTTGGGTATTTAGTAAAATATGGGTGTTGTAATGAGGGTGAGATGGTAGTTCTGTACCGGTGTAAAAACGTCCAAAGGAAAGACTATTCTTTTTCTTTTTTAACCGATTTCCGAAAAAGGAGGAGGTTCTAAAGGGATTTTATTTTTTTATTGTTGATAGGCTCGGCTTTTTCTTATCTCTTACCTGATATTGGTAAGTTTGATCTAATCGATAATGAAGCATGGTTGCCTAGAAGTAACCTATTCATTCTTAACATAAAAACCCCTAATACATATATATAGAGAGAAATAACTAATAGAGTCTGTCTAAAAAGTCATCTGACTTTTTTTTTTTATGGTGGCAAAAAATCATGCATTGACATCCCCCGCTCTTGGGCGGAGCGGGAGATAGTGTCAGACTCTTACTGACTAAAAGACCCACCTCGTTCCTTCTAGCCTTCATACCGGGGCTTGAGCGCCCTTTCGAGTAACCCTGGCCCCAGTAGGCTTCGACCCGGCGGGGTCCCTGCTGTTGCTGAGAACTCCTTGAGGCGCGCGGGATCAGTGCGCGCCGTCGACGACTTGGGCTTGGTCCGGAAAGTTACCGGACGACCGGACAGTGAGCTACCCATTGCTCACTGTCCGCAAGCCCGCGCCTATGGTGGCCGGAAATCGGGATCAGAATCCCGGTTGCGGCGGCGGTGGCGATAACGCCGTTGCCTGATGCGTTCGGCCTCCTCCTTTGCGAGCATTACTGCTTCGCAGAAGTCGGCGACCGCCTGCCACTCCTCCTCGCTCCGGACCATGGCCTCAACCAAGGCCCGGCGCGAGAGGTCTCCGCCGCCGATCGCCCCCACGAGGGCACGGCGATGCTCCGCCCAAGCAGGGCACACCTCGACTGTGTGCTCCACCGTGTCCTCTGGGCGTTCCGCACAGTGGCGACACCCGGGCGTCACTTCAGCATGAATTCGGTGCAGGAAACTCCCGAACGAACCATGTCCGGTGAGGACCTGCGTCATGCGGAAGGTAAGGACGCCGTGAGGTCTTTCCAGCCACGCCTCAAAGAGGGGACTTACCGCCATGATTGTGGCCTGCCCAAAAGTCAACTGACTTGGATAATTATTAGAGTAAACTGAAATCTGAAGTAGTAAACACTGGTTATCATATCATTTATAATTTACTGGTTCAATAATCAAGGTTGGTTACGAGATCTTGATCATTGTTCACTAATAGAAGAACCTTATAAAAAGCATCGAATATAAATATTTTTAATAATTAAATATTATACAAAATTCCAAAAGTCGTTTGACTTTTTAGACAGACTATAATAACCACTACGTTACATTTTTCTGACTGACTTTTGGACAAGTCAAAAATAAATGTTCAAATTTAAGTAAATGGCCTATTGTACACTTATTTTTTTTTTGTAAATGTTTGTCTTTTATTAAGCTAAGGTGTGCAATAAACTAATAAATAAATGTATTTAATTTTTTAAATAAATGTTTTGGTTCTTGATTATTTTCTTTTCGTCGTTACGGTCAAGAATTGTCGCCAAATAACAATTAAAACCTGAACTGCATTTGTAGTTGAGTTGTTGTTTTCAGTCATTTGTAATTACAGTTGACTGAAAACAACCCCTGAGTGGCGTGTAGTTTCTAATATTCAAGTATAAACTAAAAGCTGGTTTAAACGAAATAGAACACACAAAAGTTAGTTCTAAAATTAGTTCAATATTTCTCAGATGTACAAAGTTAACAAAACGAAGGCTTATCAAAAAAAGGTTCTTTAACTTTGAAGTTCTACGCCAAAAAAGAAAAATTGAAAATTGTACTCCATTTTCAATAAATAGCCTTTAAGTAGTTTTTATCAGAAATGTGCTAGAAATTCATAATGTTTCTCTTAACAAGCTTGCGGCCTGGCTTTACTCAAAGAGCTTGGGGATCAAGTACTTGTTATACTTTTTACACTAAGTGGAAAATGAAAATTCATTACTTTGTATCTTGTGCAAGTATACGCTTTTATTTTATAAACTTTGCTTAAAGTTAGGATCAGCTTAAACGTCAAAATCTCAATTGCACATACGCTTCAAAGGGGTATTAAATGTGTATTTTTTTTAAACAACGTCCAACTCAGAGTAGCATTTTCAAAATTCAAAATCTGATTCATCAGATACTCAAACACTGCCACTAAAACAAATTTCTCCCACTGTATACAAAACACATATAATTTTGAATGCTCAGCTTATAACCTTCATTTGACACGACCTTATTATTTGTCTCTTTAGTGTCAGTTCTTCTTACAAATAAATAAGAATTCGTACAAGATAGAGATACGCTTTGATGTCTCAAGATCTCATAAATATCTACTTCTAATACGTAATTGTATACTCTGAAGTACCTACTTACTTGTTTGACAAACAAATAGTATTTTAGGTAGTCTTCTGTGAAGGTTGGAACGACGTACAGCAAAACAGCTGTGTGTTAAAATAAATCCAGCTGTGTGATTCCACGCGGGCCCAGTGAGGGTTTTTTTTATGGTGGGTAAAATCTTCCAATGACAACCCCCGATTTTGGCTGGAGTGGGAGATTCTTACTGACTAAAAGACCCACCCCGTTCCTTTTAGCCTTCATATCGGGGCTCGAGCTCCCTTTCGGATAACCCTGGCCCCAGTAGACTTTGACCTGGTTGGGTCCCTGCTGTTGTTGACAACTCCTTGAGGCGCGCGAGAACAGTGCGCGCCGTCAACGACTTGGGCTTGGTCCGGACTGCCAGTTACCGGACGGCCGGATAGCGAGCTACCCATTGCTCACTGTCCGCAAGCCCGCGCTTATGGTGGCCGGAAATCGGGATCAGAATCCCGGCGGCGGCGGCGAGGACGCCGTTGCCTGATACGTTCGGCCTCCTCCTTTGCGAGCATTACTGCTTCACAGAAGTCGGCAACCGCCTGCTACTCCTCTTCGCTCCTCAATGGCCATCTGCCCAACCCAGTGCGGGATGGTGAATGTCACATGTCTTCGAATTTTTTGTTCTTGGACATCGCTTCCTCGCGATGTTTTCCTTCATCGTTTTGAGAGCAGTGGTGATGAAATAAATTATACAAAGTAATCCACCTGGCTGGGTTTAAACCCGCGACCTACAACTCGTAAGTCGGAGACGTTACCACTCGGCATCTCACTGAAATAAAATAGTTTACGCAAAACAAAAAAAATGGTTGCCTGTAAAGTCGGTATACGGGCGAAAGTTTTACGTGACAACGACTTTGAGTGGTAAGTGGAAGGGACGCGTGCCTTTCACTTTTTATGTCTGTCTCTCTCGCTCTTAGGCGGGCTAACCATGCCCGAGTGGAAGGAACGCGTGCCTCTCACTCGCTCTCAATGTGAGCGCATAACGTGAGCGGAGCGTAACGCAGTTTCTTGAAGTGTCACCCGGCAAATCAATTTATAAGACGTTGTCACGTCAAAAGATTTCAATTGACTTACCGGCCAGTAACAAAAAAAAACGATAAAAATATAGCAATACAAGTCGAAGCAACATTACAGTAGACAAATGAGAAATGACTAAACAATAGTGACCGTATAAAAATAAATGACTGGCTCTTCCCACGAATAAGTTCTCTGAGTTCATCGGAAGATCTTTAGAATGAGTTCTCTACAAGTACGAGCTGCAAAACAATTTTATCATAATTAATTTAAAAATATATATATTCATACTAGAACTTCTGCTAGGGACTTTGTTTGCATCAAAGTTTCTCATTTTCGAAAAACCCTCTCTTAGTGCTTGCAGAGCAGTGGCGGCCGAGTGGTAATGGCCCCGACTTACAAGTTGTAAGTCGCGGGTTCGAACCCAGCCAGGCGCATTACTTTGTGTAATTTATTTTAACCACTGCTCTCAAAACGGTGAAGGAAAACATCGTTAGGAAACCGGCATGTCCTAGAACCAAAAATTCGAAGACATGTGACATTCACCAACTAGCACTGGGCCCGCGTGGTGGATTACAGCCCATTCCTTCTCCTAGACAGGAGGCCTGAGTCCCAGCAGTGGGAACATTAAAAAGGCTGATGATGATGATAAGTGCTTGCCTACGTCATAAAAGGAAACATTGTGCAAAATTTTATACTCCTAGACCACTTAAGTCAGTCAGTATTTTCTTTCATTTAAACCGATTTAACTAAATGGTATGGTCATGTAAAGAGGAGGGATAAGTTATGAGTATACATATGGATGGAAGGAGAGGGAGGTCAAAGATGGATCGATAGATGGGATGGATGGATCGTGTGAGAAGTGATATAAAAGAAAAGGGAGTTAGTGATACCGTGACAGAGAACAGAATAGAATGGTTGAAAAAAGAAACGTGTAACACCAACCCAAATAATACGGGGAAAACGGTGATGCAGGAAGGAAAATGGTGATGATTCGTATTTAACTTAGTAATATTAACCTATCGTGTCTTCGCTTTTTTTTCTAAATAGTTTGATCCAAGATAAATAACGCAACATTTCTTCACAATATAAGACCTACTACATCAAAGTAGGGAGCTTCGTGTTGGGCGAAAATGTACCCCGGGGCCCTAGAACGAATGCAGAGAAGGAACAGCAGTGGGTTTTAGTCAGTAAAAGTCTGACACGCCCCTTCGCTTCGCCCAAGAGAGGAGAAATTTATGGATGATATCCCATTTATCATTTATTTATTTAATGTTTTATGCACATAAAAGTACAGAGGCGGACTGAATACCATAGGCATGCATTTTTTACTAGTCAACCTTTGGATGTTGCAGAGAGTGATAGGTGCAATAAAAGAGAAGAAGAAAAGGCAAATACAACACTAGAAAGGACATAATTACCTATTACCTTCTTACCTATTCTGATCGACAAAAGTATATTTTCTAATAATAATTCATAACAAATCTAATGAATCAACCATACAACACGTAAATCAAATCAATTCTCAAACTAATACAACAAACAACACTACCCAAATCAGATTCAAATCCCATCCCTTTCAAATACACAATTTAATAGTTGCCAAACTAAATCCCGTCCAACAGAAAATGCAAATAAAACTAAACTTATTTGCTGCCAGTACGCCCGTATCCGCAGAGGGGCTGGGGGAGGGGTAAAGAAGAAAAGTGGTGGGGGCTGATATCCGGCTAGGCGACGCCGCGACGCCTTTCTCTTCATAACTTTTACTGTCAACTCAATTACAGTATTAGGAGTGCAAAGATGCCGCCTTGTCACCTCCAAGAGTAGACATAAAAATATATCCTGGTCCCGGATTTGTGAGACTTGTATAAACATTCGCGTTTTTAACACGTTCAGTCCGGAACGAGGTCTAATACGCCCCGTATGTATGCTCTTCCATGCGGTGAGGCTAAGAAAAACATATCTAGTCTTCTCTGCCGTTCGGAGGCCGTAACTTTAATTTGGTTTTGTTTAGGAAAGAGGTGAATATATCTTAGATGCCCTTAAAAAACAGAATGAAAAAAAAACGGTGAAGGAGCTCTGCCTGTCACTTTAATTTTTCTTACTCTATTGTATATTTTAATATTAATTAGTTTATTACTTGGTAATTTATTTATGTATTGAATATTTTCTATTGTATTATTGCCTATTGTACACTTATTAATTTTTGTAAAGGTCCTGTACTAAGTTAAGGTGTGCATTAGAGTAATAAATAAATAATGCAGTAGGATCGATTTTTTTCTTCTTACAAGTATTCTTTTCTTGAACCACCTCGAACCAGTCCTTGCGGTAGGCATCCAAGTTGTCTCACCACCTCTTCCCACGTCGACCTCGGCGGCATCGTCCATCTTTAGGTACCCACTTTGTAGAAACTCTTGCCCAACGGTCAAAGCACATGGGACTAATGCGACTTCATGTGACCCGCCCAATCCAATTTTAGCCTGGCAGCCTTTAGTATCTACTTTAATACAAGGTGGTTTAGACCTCGTACCAAAATATTAAAAAACTTAGTTTCTTAAACGTTAAGGGGTCTAATAAGCCCGTTACCGCCATAATGATAGCTTTCAAAACCCAGGAAAGGAAGTAATACAATATCGAGTGCTGCCGTCTACGTGTTAAAGTAGAGAGACACAGTCGGTAAAATTCTGTAAAATGTAACCGTGAAAACTGAAGTGACTTGAGCTGACATTCAACATGATGCCAGGGGCTTGCTTACTTCAAATTCAATTAATATATACTATTAACTTTCACAGTGAGTTTTATAGAATAGCACCAACGTTGTGTTCTTTTTTTTTTGGTCGGTGGGTTAAAATCATCCAGATGACATCCCCCGCCCTTGGGCGGAGCGAGAGATAGTTTCAGACTCTTACTTGCTATAAAATGCTCCAATCCAATAAACCCCTCAATATTCAATTCTTTATTGCATTCCACAATGTAGGAGTAGGAGAAAGATTTCTTTTAACCAGAAACAGAGAATCATCGGAGATGACGAGTCAAAGCTCCAAAGCCTTGAGCATCGACGCCGTATTGCTGGCTTGGTTTCCTATCGATTACATTTTGGGGAGTTTGCGTTGAAATTGCTAATTTAATTCTACCAAGTCCGTTCCATCATGGGACCACTAGACGTGCGACGTTGCGCCATCGGTACATGGTGGATATCCCACCCATACGTACAAAGCATTTTGGGAATACATTCATTATGCGTACAGCCAGGGAGTGGAATTCCCTGCCGGAGTCTGTGTTTCCTGATAGTTAATAATAACTTAAGGGTCTTTAAATCAAGAGAGAATAGGTTGCTTCTCTATCGTGCTCTATCGTTGGTCACATCATCGCTTTCCAACAGGTGAGATAGTGTTCAAACACAAGCCTGTCAATAATAGTAATATTAAAAAGAAACAAATAAAAAATATCTCAGAATCACAACATTTATAATCATAAATACTATTATTTTAACAGCAGACATTTTTAATACAATATAAACACAATGTAGATTTCGCAACAAGGTACGGCCGCAACTACACCGAACAATTTCGCCCGAGGGACGAATAGAACACCGCAGAACTGTAGACCACAGTTACAGTGTGACTGCGGCGGTAATAACATACTATGTAATGTTTATAGGCTATTATTGTAAGCGAACTTTGGATGCTCAAATGTTATTATTATTGCACTTAAAATGTTTTAAAGATATTGATTTATATGTCTTGAATGTCTCGAGTTCCGTAGTAGCTACAACCTAGGGGTCTTTAAGTCAAGAGTGAATAGATTACTTTTAGGCAAGCGTGCTCCATCGTCGGCTACATCATCACTTACCGTCAGGTGAGATAGTGGTCAAACGCGAGCCTATCAATAATAATAAAAAAGTAGTCTAAGTTTGAGCTACAAGAACACTGACAAAATAAATATCATTTAATCGGTTTGTAGTGTGCTCTATGAAATAGTGAGTAAATGTGCTAAATCTTTTTTTTAATTTAATATTTATTTTTTTATCTATTATATGCTATAGTGTTTGACTGTGATCCCATCTGATGGTAAACAGTAATGCAATCGTCGATAGCACTATTTAGCCTGTAAGGGACTATCTCGCATATAAGATCCTTGGGATCACTTGGTTGCCCGTCGGTTTATCTTTTAAGACCCTTTAACTCGAGAACGCTTGGAGGTATCGAGTTAAAATTAAAACTATACACTCAAGTCTGCGGTCCTTCGAAGTTGTGAAAAAATCAGACTTGTGACTGACGAAAAAAAAAGATACGGCCGTTTATGTCGCAAAAAAACATATATTTCGATACTCAAGGGAATCAAAGTTCATAGGGTAAATCTCGTTGACCTAGAATCCTGAAATTTGGCATAAATCAAGGTCTCATAGAACAAGTATAGGGAAAAATCTGAAAATTGTAAATTAGTAGATCCGCCACAAAAAAAAATTTTTGCTATTCGGAAAAATCTTCGTAACTCAATTCGGGAATTGATTTTATAGGTAAATTTGTGCAGAATCTTCAGTGCGCGAGTCCGACTCGCACTTGCCCTTTTTTATTTTAGTTACTGTATCCTTACTCAAGCCTGAAAAGAAATATTCTAAGTTAGTCGAAATGCATTACAAATTTAATGTATCAATACTCTTTATACTAGCCATCGAATATATTGACCAAAACAAAATAAACAAATATCGTCATGTTTAAATGAATTTCCGTTTAATTTATATATATTTGGAGATAACAGGGACAGGAGTTCACCTAGGAAGTCTAAAAACCTTAAAATAAAAGTGTTACGTACCAAAAACATAGCATACCAATGTTTCCCCAAGTTAGTGACTTTGTTTTGATCAATAACGGTGTGATTTGCCATTTGTTATCTTTGAAAAATATTAAATATTATTTCCCTTGCATTTGCATTAAATTTTTTATCACATTTCTGAAGATTTTAATTAAAAATCAAAATAAAATAACATAATAAACAAACCCTCTGTCAACATGATATGACGTTTGGCATTTGACGGATGGCTGGGTTGGGTTGCTACTTAAAATCTTTAATGTTGTTTTCACTTTACGCCACGATGGTTCTTTTATCGCACAGACAATATTTGTCACTTCTTCATGCTCAAATAGATTAACGGATTTCAATGAAACTTGGTACACGGATAGGCCCTGTCCTATAATATTCCAAGAATATGTTTCCTTGGGATTATTTTCTACTATCATACAAACGAAGCCGCAGGCAACAGTTACTACATAGATAGATAGACAGTAAGATAACCAGATTATATTAGTGCCATTGCAAATTGGACCTAAATGAGACAGGCATAGGAGTGTTAGGATTGGCACAATAAAAGAGTGGCCTGTGCCAGCAGTTGGTAAAATCAAACTGTTAAGAATATTTAATTTCGTTCCTAAACCCTTGCCGAAAACTCATACATCGGCATCACAGACTAATTTGTAAACCGCCGAGACCACAATTTCGGTTAAAACATTGAAGTGACAAAGTGAATAAATTAACAACAAACTCAAGTAAAATTAAATTTAATATAAATCGCCCTTACCATGACTTTCGCGAACGATGCTCTTGAATTATTTATTTATACGAAAAAGTTTTTATTATGCCTTCTTGGTCATGGTATGTAAGTTATAAGAATACGCGAGTAATAATGCGCGTATATTTTTTAATGCTAATAATCGATATGGCGACACTTAGAGGAGGACTTTTTTCGCTCTACCTAACTGGATGAAAACTGGAGTAATGTAATTCTAGGTCCAGGGTTTGATGTCTCTCCGGTCGTTTTGGGTAATCA
Source organism: Mythimna albipuncta (assembly GCA_929112965.1). NCBI lineage: Eukaryota > Metazoa > Arthropoda > Insecta > Lepidoptera > Noctuidae > Mythimna > Mythimna albipuncta. Next base: position 21,711,654 of record OV815969.1, read on the forward strand.
TCCTATCGGATTATGACTTACCAGAAAATCTGGCTCTGCTGGATCCTTACGGTTTGCTGACATCTCTTTGAGGAGCGCGTGGATCATTACGCGCTGTCGACGCAGGGCTCAGTCTGTTCGATCACCAGTCTGCTGGGCGGCGACTACCCACAAACCCGCGTCTACCATGGCTGGTAGTTGGAGTTGGGTCTCAGTGGCTGACGCGTGAGGATATTAGTTACTTCACACATGCGGCCTAATCCTTCGCTAGCATTTCTGCTTCACAAAAAGAAGTGTCTGCCAGCCATTCCTTCTCGTTCCGAATCATAGCCTGAACCAAGGCCCGGCACGAAAGGTCGCTGCCACCGATTGCCTCCACGAGGATACTGCGGTGCTCCAACCAAGCGGGGCTAACCTTCACAGCTTTTTATAAATTGGAACCTGAACCTTTTTCTTGTGATAAAGAGATAGGCACTCGAGGGTTTTAAAGGTCTTCGCTATTTTAAAATACTAATTTAAATATCAACAAAGTATCTATCGCCTGTAACTTGAACCAAACTCCCATTTCCAAGTTCTCGACCATTTCGTGAACCAGAGTGATAACATGATTTCTTATTGAGGACTGCGTAATGTATGTAATGTGTTTTTTCTATTCGCACGGTCGCCATTGGGTCTGTGGGCGTTAATAAATTTATTATTATTGAATACTCCCCATGGTTTATAGCTTTCCAGTCTAGCTATTGTTAATGGTAGATATACTTTAGGTTTGCGTGTTAGGCTCCGATTTAATTTCATGAGGCAAGAATTTATTAAAATCGTTGATAATATTTTGTTGTTTTTCTAAAAATGGTATGAAATCTCCAAAAGAGACGCTTCGGGCGTCGCGAGCAGTTGGGTGATTCCCAGCCACCGTAGGCATAGGCTTGCTGACGACGAGCAATGGATAACTCGCCGCTAAAGTTGACCCCTACGACTTGGTAACACCTCGTCACTGTCTCCATACTGCCAAGAGATCCCGCTGGAAATCTGTCTTCTATTCTGCAATTTGTCGCAGCAGCAAAGTTTCATACCAATGTTGCATCTCCATGTGGAAATCGTGCATGCGCACAAGGACTGTTGCTTGCAGATTCTGCGGCGGCAAGCTGGCAAGGAAGCTCACGAGAGATTACGGTATTCGCAGACCATTCACCGTAGCCCCCATAAAGTGCCATAGACAGCATAATTTTCACGTAGAGCCTCATAACCTCTATAATATAAAAAAATAAATTTTAAACTGGTTATAAAACATAAAAATAAACTAAAAATAAATTATTAACATAAAATAAAAAGGGAAGCCAAAAAAGGCACCGCAGGTATCAGGTAACCATAGATACCGCGGTATTTATTCAAATTGTGTACATCCAAATGTTTTTCACACACATTCAGTTAAACTCGATAGGGTTCCGTAACATAGGGCAGTATTCATTTAGCACTGGATATAATAGGGAGGTTTGAAAAATCCTGAATTAATATACCAGCCGTTATTCTAATGTGCGTTGAATGGATCGCATTTACACCGAAGCGTAACAAAAATAAAAATAAAATAATTATAATTTTTTTGTAACCAATAAGAACATGGTCCATTCGTGGCAATGCCGCCAGTTTTATGGGTACATCACCAATCGACAGCGATGCGGAGGAGTGTTTCGACGCCACTTCACATTACTTTTTTAGTTCTTTAGGGCTTTTATTTTTATTTTGTAAGCTAGTTTTTGGTCAGCAGTGGGACAGTAATGGCTAGAAAAAAAAAAACTTAGTTTTAATTAGGTGTATATCTAGTTTTAATTAGGTAAGCGTTATTATATTCCGTGTTCTATCTTTGTTAAACAAATAATAAATCTATAACTTTCGATAAAAAAAGGAACTAAAATGTATGAATAATCCTTCATAATAAAGTTGTAAGGCAGAAAGTGCATTTTTTTTTTCATGAGAGGTCGTTTTCGTAACTGTTGATGGGGTAAGTAATTCATGAAACACTTTTAACCAATGTTTTTCCATTATGTAACCGATAGTTTAAGCTTACCACAGCACATATGGTTGAAAGTAAAAAGAAATAATAATCTTTATTTTATTACACTGTGTTACTTAAAAAAAATTACGACTTTAGGCGCAGGACGTATCGAAATACGAGTATGTAGTCTAATTTGTGTATAAATAATAATGTCGTGATATAATGTGTCGTGCATTATAAGAAACTGGAGGACGCATCAACACACTGAACGCGCAGCAGCAACCTAAGAAGAAGAAGAAGAAGGAAGAAGAAGAGGCAATTAGTGTGGCCATAACACAAAACTATTTTCTTTTTTATTATTTATAGGCTCGCGTTTGACCACCAACTCACCTGATGTTGTGATCTACGATGAAGCACGATTGCCTAGAAGTAACACTCTTGAACTAAATACCCCTAAGTTGTAACTATCAGGAAACACAGACACCGACAGAGAATTCGTTCGTACGTTAATACGTTATCTGATTAACTTTCTTGAAGATCGTTTCGAAATATAATTATTGACTTTAAATATGTTTCCCTGTACAATGAAAGAGCGAACGTGGGCGTTCACTCTCTCATTACTCTTTCTATTGTGTCCCTAATTACAGTATTCAAAAGGTTAAACGATACTCTCAAATTCTGATGAAAATTTAAATAGACAAAACTCCCGGCGTTAATCTATCTGTACTGTTCATAATAAATTTTACTAAGTCTAGAATCCTAGACTTATCATTAGTACCTGTTAATAATTTATTTACAAACTTTCTATAGGCAACTAATGCATTTCGAATTAGGTTTATTAAGTCCCTAGAAGCTTCTTAATTAAGTAAAACTGGACTATATTGCTATTAAGGCTCAATATTTTGCTATTAGTTGTTTGTATTCTGTATTTATTAATAGTGAATAATTTATTTCATGAAATTAAATTAAAGAGTTTTTTTTTTTAGAAAGGTACTCTGGTCAAGTTTTTTTTTTTTGGTTTCGCCCTAGACAGAGAAGTTTGGAAGGAGAAAGAGGAGGACTTTGCCCAGCAGTGGGACACAATAGGCTATATAAAAAAAATATACAGAGATACTTAGACTAGCTACACAATTGATTTATGTGTATTTCAGTAAACGGCTTTGCCCACGTGGAAGTAAGTTATGGTCTTAATATATTATGTCCTTTATCAGGTTATTAACTACCTGTGTCAAATTTTGTCCAAATCTGTTCAGCTGTTTGAGCGTAAAGAAATAACAAACGTAGACACACACAGACACAAATATTTAAGTTGCTGATAACTCCTTGAAGCGCGGGGAAACAGTACGCGACGACTCAGGCTCGGTTCGGACGGTTACCGGACGGTTGGACAGTGAGCTACCCATTGCTCGCTGTCCGCAAGCCCGCGCCTTCAGTGGCCGGAAATCGAGATCGGAATCCCGGCGGCGGCTGGGGCGTGAGCACCGTTGCCTGATGCGGTCAGCCTCCTTTGCTAGCATTAATGCTTCGCAGCAGGAGGCGACCGCCTGCCTCTCCTCCTCGCTCCGGACCATGGCCTTTCCAAGGCCCGACGCGAGAGATCGCCGACGCCAATCGGTTTCACAAGGATACGGCGATGCTCTGCCCAAGCGGAGCACACCTCAACCGTATGCTCCACCCACCGTGTCCTCTGGGCGGTTCACACAGTGGCGGCACCCGTGCGTCACCTCCGCACTAATCCGGTGCAGGTACCTCCCGAACTTACCATGTCGTGAGAACCTTTTTTTTTATGGTGGGAAAAATCATGCATTGACATCCCCCGCCCTTGAGCGGAGCGGGAGATAGTGTCAGACTCTTAATGACTAAAAGACCCATCCCGTTCCTTCTAGCCTTCATACCGGGGCTCGAGTGCCCTTTTGGATAACCCTGGCCCCAGTAGGCTTCGACCCGGCTGGGTCCCTGCTGTTGCTGACAACTCCTTGCGGCGCGCGGGAACAGTGCGCGCCGCTGTGTTTTATTATCAGACCTTCACAACTTAGTTACCGAAATAGCTAGCGGATATCAAAAACTAGTCACGAGAAAATACTGCCGTTACACTTCGGTGTGACTAGCATCCAAATATAAAACGTGGCGCACATAATTGGCCTCATACGGTATAGCCGCTTAAAAACCGCAATTAGTACTCACACAATGCAATCCTATTCACGCTTCAGTCGCCCCTCGACTTTGTGTACCGAGCTTTATCGCAAAAAAAAAACTTAAGCTGCTTTTATAGGCAAGTACGTTAGCAATTATGACGTGCTTTACATGTAGGGCTTTTAATTAATCTTAAGACTTTATTATTCGGTACTTGTGTGAAGGAGGCCGTTCATTCAGAATGATTTTTCAAATAAAAGTACTTTCTAACGTTGAATGTATATCTGCTTTCAACCTTCTTGATAAGGAAGGCAAGGTCAGCCAAATATCTCTTTTGTACGTGTGTTTGTCATGTAACTTTGAATGACCTGTGGGTCTAGTGGTTAGTGACTTCTATGCCGGAGGTCGTGGGTTCGGTTCCCACCTAGGACAAATATTTGTGTGATGAGCATGATCATTTGTTCTGTGTCTGGGTGTAATTTATTTATAAATATGTATGTATTTAGAAATATATAAATAAATAATCAGTTGTCTAGTACTCATAACACAAGCTCTGCTTAGCTTGAGACTAGACGGCGTTGTGTGATAGTTGTGGGAAAAAACACTCCTCAACAACTCCTCCTAAACAACATAACCGATTTGTATGAAACTTTATGTGTATATTTGAGTAGGTGTCCCTGGATGGTTTGAAAATACATTTGAACTTGATAGGTGGCGCTGTAATCAGATTCTCATTTTTCTTCTGACAAAAAGCCATCTTTTGGACAGGACAACGTAATATGTCAAGACCTCTGGTATGTACTTGGACATAATTATAATCTATTTAATAAAAAAAAAAAATTAAATACACATTACCTACACTAGATTCCTTGTGTATCGTGGGTACGCTTTGGAACGTGCTACTTAGCTTCACTTTTGTTTTGACTGACCAACATTTTGACAATTCCAAAGCGCCTGTTATTGGTCTATCTATACTTCTATACTAATAATATTAATATTATATTATATAGAGACAAAGTTGGTTTTGTGGCGACACTTGAGGGACGCCTGTGTCCAACAGTGGACGTCTATCGGCAAAAATGATGATGATGAAAGTGTGTTTTTATGTTATTTTGTTCGCAGGGGGTAATCTGAGAAAGCACTGGTCCGATTTCTAAAATTTATCCACCGATAGAAAGCTGCTTTATTCCTGAGTGACATATTCTATATTTTATGTACGCGGACGAAGTCACGGGAAAAAGCTTGTGTTAATATATGTCTCCAGAAGAACATTTTCTCAAAGAAACCAGTAGTCTATGGCAGAACTGATCAAGGTAATTGATGCAGTATATCATGTGTGCACAACATGTTGCGACGTGCCTGTGACCCTTGAAGCCATTACGATATTGCTAGCTCACACAGTGTTAGTAAGGTACTGTTATAAATTGTTAGACAGCCCTAAGCATATAAAATATAAACGCTGACACCTCATAGGTGTCATGTAATGTTTCCCACACTTGTGGTTTTGATGGATAGTTTTCGGGCAGTCATACTTTGAACTTCGTGGCGGACACATTAATATTGTATTTTCCCAAATTCTAATTAAAATTCTTTTCAAGGTTAAAAATTAGTTTTTTTTAAAAAGTGACTTAGAACCTGCCCCGTAACAGTGGTGTCAGAAGTGGGATAGTCAGTATAATTCGTTGCTGGCTATCTATAAAACTATTTAAAACCAAATTCGTCGCGTTCCGTGTCCGCCCGCCCTGTTCGATTCTACGCCAACCGCAAAATCGGTATCGTGACTCTATCCTGTCTCTATCAGTGTGACTCCATCCTGTCTCTATCAGTGTGACTCTCTCGTCTCTTTCCAATCAGTGTGACTATATACAGTGCGTGTGTACAATCGCGTCGCAAAAACCACGTTCTTACCGCGGTATCCGATCGCGATCACGCCGAACTCTGTCGAAATCTTCCAAGTTGGTTGAAGCAGCCAACAAGTCTACGAAACCTTCCTTCGTGTACCTGCCTCCTGCCTTGGGTGAGCTCCAACGCCGTCAACGAGTCAACGGGTCATCCGACACTACCCTAACCTGCTGCCGAGCGCCCCTGTTGCTGAGCGCTCCTACTGCCGAGCGTCTGCTGCCGAGCGTTTGCGCTGCCGCTGAGCGCGCTACTCACCGAGGTCTGCGTGATGCATCCCGTCTTCCAAATCGTCGCTTTGCTGTGAGTAGAATATACTATTTCTGTTGCTGCCACATAATTATTTTTGTTTTCATAAACCCTCTCAGCTTTGGAGCATTAGACTATTGCCATTATTCACAAAACACTTATAAACATGACTACTGACAAAAAGCAAATAACTCCTACTATCTCTGAACCACACCCTATTCAGGTCTTGTGTAATTTTATAAATCCATACCAAGGAGAGCGTGAAACTTTATCGGCGTTTTTAACAAACTGCCAAAACGCTCTTGAATTAGCATCTGAGAGTCAAAAATCCTTGTTGCTTAAATACATCATTTCAAAACTACAGGGAAAGGCACAAGTAGCCTGTTCAAACAAAATTTTCGACAGTTTCGAGGATTTACGAACATTCTTAAGGCAGAATTTCGGGGAAAGAAAGCATTACAACCATCTTTTATTAGAGCTACAATCATGCAAACAGTCGTCAAATGAAACCGTTGCGCAATATGCCCTCAGGATTGAGACCTGCCTGACAGATCTGCAATCCGAAATCCATAACTCTGATTCCTTAAAAAAAGAACTTCCAGGACGTATTGCTATGACAGAAGATCTAGCCCTATATACGTTTTGCCTGGGACTACATCCTAGATTAAGCACCATCGTTCGTTGTCGAGACCCCCGAAACCTTAATGCGGCCATAAGCGTCGCTACGGAAGAAGAAAAAATTTACAACTTTTCAGTTCGATCATCTTGCAAAGTTTGTCATAAAGTAGGTCACTCTGAGTTTGAATGTAGATTTAAAAATAATCAAAATAAGGCTCAATTTTCACATAAACCAAAACCACCAAATTATACACAAAAACCCTCAAGCTCTGGTCATCAGCCAATAACATGCCGCTATTGCAAAAATATCGGGCATGATATTTCGCAATGTCGCAAAAGACAATATAACAATTCCCGCTTCGATCGCGGAAATCCTGGGAACGAGTTTAAACACGTAGAGTATAATCAAGTTTCAACACCTACCGATGACGATGATTTAAACTAAAGAATCAGATTACGAGCCAGTGCCGACGTAATTCTGTTGCTATAGGCACTAATCGTGAGAATGTTTTATTAGAGGCTTCAGTTTCTAAATCTAAATACAAAAATACTTATTCCGAAGCCGCCAATAATTCCAATTCTCTAATTACTAGTTCGATTTCTAAATCCAAGCATAATACTAAATCTAAAATAAACAATGACTCTATCCTTACTAAATCAAATACTAAATCTAAAATAAATAATGACTCTATCCTTACTAAATCAAATACTAAATCTAAAATAAATAATGACTCTATCCTTACTAAATCAAATACTAAATCTAAAATAAATAATGACTCTATCCTTACTAAATCAAATACTAAATCTAAAATAAATAATGACTCTATCCTTACTAAATCAAATACTAAATCTAAAATATATAATGACTCTATCCTTACTAAATCAAATACTAAATCTAAAATATGTAATGACTCAATCTTTACTAGTTCTTCTAAATCTAAAACATGTGACGACTCGACCCCTACCAGCTCTACTAAGTCAACGTTCAATGATCCTATAGAAAATAATAGTTCGCCTAAAGGAATACTAGATAATTTTATTCAAGATCCAAGCGGCTATTCTAAAATTTACGATGTTTCCCCTAATTCAAGACGTTGTTTACCATACATTGAGGTAAAAACTTCACATACGAAAACACCTATTCGTCTCTTAGTCGATACTGGCAGCTCCATATGCATCATTAAAAAACAATGCCTACCTGAAATGCCGCAAGTTGATAAAGAAATTTTAAAACTCAAAGGCATTAATGACATCGATTCATTCTCCGAAACTAAGGGCAAGTTTATTTTAGCTCTAGAGACGGAAAACGAAAACATGATAGTTCCGTATTATTTTCATATTGTAGACCAGATTAATTTAGAGTATGACGGAATCCTAGGTTCAAACTTTCTAGAATGGAATCAAGCCTCCATTAGTTACGGCGACTCCAAATTAACTATTCAAGGTAACGCCTTATACTATTTCAACTTAAAAACAACGCCATATATAAATATTATTCCTGCTAGAAGCGAAATGTTTATTCGTTGCAATGTCACAAACCCCGAAATTAAAGAAGGACTACTGCTAGATGTAAAATTACCAGAACACCCTCGTTTATATATCTCCCGGTGCTTAGTTCGTGTTGATTCTAATAACCAAACTACTATTTCAGTGCTTAACGTATCAGACCAAGATATAATTTTAAAAGATTTCGAAGTAACACTAGAACCTATCTCACAGATAGTGGAACCTAACGTAAACACTGTTTCTCTCAATACAACCTCGTCATATTCAAATCCAACATACCCGTACACCTCTGACCGGGATTCTAAAGTTCAAGACATGATTAGATGCGATCATCTGAATTCAGAAGAAAGAGATCGCTTACGTAATATATGCTCTAAGTTCCAAGACGTATTCTATTTAGAAGGGGACAAACTTACACACACAAATACATTAGAACACGAAATTCGCGTTAGTTCCGAAACTCCCATCGCAGTCAAAAACTATAGGTTCCCGGAATGTCACAAAGAAGAGGTTAATAAACAAATCCAAGATATGTTAGACCAAAACATAATTCGACCTTCAATATCTCCATGGTCAGCACCAATTTGGGTTGTTCCAAAAAAACAAGATGCATCCGGTAAACCCAAATGGCGGATTGTTATTGATTACCGCAAATTAAACGAAATCACAATAGGCGATGCTTACCCAATTCCAAATATCTCTGATATCTTAGATCAATTAGGCCATAGCAAATATTTCACCACACTTGACCTTGTATCTTCATTCCATCAAGTCAAGGTCAAAGACAAAGACACAGAAAAAACTGCATTTAGCGTCCCATCCGGTCATTATGAATTTACTAGAATGCCCTTCGGACTCCGAAATGGACCATCCACATTCCAAAGGCTTATGAACATTGTCCTAAGTGGCCTTCAAGGAACTCACTGTTTTACTTACATGGATGACATTGTACTATTCGGGCATGACCTCGAATCGCATTGTCGAAATTTAGAATCCGTTTTTAAAAAGTTACGCGAACATAGATTAAAAATACAACCTGCTAAATGTGAATTTTTAAGGAAAGAAGTACAATATCTAGGACATATAATATCAGATCAAGGTGTGAAGCCCGATCCGAAAAAGGTTTCTTGTGTCCAAAATTTTCCAGTTCCTAAATCGCCTCGTGACATTAAATCATTTCTTGGCTTAGTGGGGTATTACCGCCGGTTCATAGAAAACTTTTCCCATATCACGAAACCTCTTACAAGCCTTCTAAAGAAAAACGCTGATTTTATTTGGTCCCCTGAGCAACAGAGATCATTCGATGAGTTAAAACATAAAATAACGACCGCTCCTATTCTTCAATATCCTGACTTCTCGAAGCCTTTTGTGTTAACTACTGACGCTTCTAATTTTGCTGTCTCTGCAATCTTATCTCAGGGAAAAATCGGCCAAGATTTACCAATCGCATATGCGTCTAGAACTCTCAACAAAGCGGAAGGAAATTATTCCACTACCGAAAAAGAATGCTTAGCTATCATTTACGGTACAAAAGTTTTTAGACCTTACCTATACGGTAACAAGTTCGTTGTAGTCACGGACCACAAGCCACTTCAGTGGTTGTTCAACTGTAAAGATCCTAGTTCAAAATTAGTGCGCTGGCGCTTAAAGTTAGAAGAGTTTGATTATGAGATAGTTCACAAAAAAGGTAAAATGAATTGTAACGCTGACTCCTTGTCTCGTAATCCAATACTTACCACGGACCTTGGTGTCCCTTCTACTTCTGAAACTTATGAAAAATATTTACAAATTAGTCAACAACATACTAATTCCTATGACACTATAATAGAGGAGCATAACGATTCATTACTTAAAACAAAATGTAAAATGATCACTTACCCTTCTGCCATCGACTTGGATGACTCGATCCCATATTGCTCCGAAATTTTGCAAATGTCCAAGTTCGATGAGGACTTACCTGACATACGAACCTTAGAAAGAGAATTATATACGTTTCAAAGTACGTCAAACGAAAAACATGTTTTCACACATTTGTTTTTACGGGTCCATCATTATGATGAAATGACCTATAAAGATATTTTTAATATGATTAGAGATTATCGAGATATGATTACCGCGTGGTATCCAGAAGAAAAAGAATTTGCTATTTCGGACTTCCATGACCCATTCACGAAAATATCGTTTACCAAATTATACAACATTATTGCATTCCTATTTCACAACACGGGTCTCAAAGTTCATATCTATCATAATAATATACTATATCCTACTCCCGCGGAAGTCCCTTGTATATTAAAAGATAATCACGACTCACCTTCAGCAGGACACCCAGGTATTTCTCGTATGTACGATAGGTTAAAAACTCTTTACTGGTGGAAAAACATGCGTCAAGACATAGAAAACTATGTCAAGAGTTGTAAGTCATGTCAAATAAATAAACCACTACGTAAAATAAATCGTGCTCCCATGATAATCACATCTTCGGCAACGAAACCTATGGAAAAAATATATCTCGATCTGGTAGGGCCCTTACCCGAAACTCACGATTATGGCTATAGGTTTATACTTACTTTGCAAGACGATTTAACTAAATATTCGCAAGCATATGCAATGACGTCGTGTTCCGCTGAAGAAACAGCACAAAGACTTGTGCTTTTCATTTCCCATTTAGGTATCCCTAGAATGATCGTAACCGATCAAGGGACAAACTTTACATCCGATGTTTTCAAACAGTTAGAGAGATTATTTGGTATTAAACATATTTTTGCCTCTCCCTATCACCCACAAACTTGTGGTGCCTTAGAAAGAAGTCATGCGACTCTAAAAGAATACTTACGATCATATATTGAAGATAATCAACATACCTGGAGTTTATATTTACAAACTGCCATGATAGCGTATAATACTAATGTACATTCCACTACAGGCTTTCAGCCGATGGAGTTACTATTCGGATTTAAGCCTTACATACCTAAAAGTTCTGACACCTTAGAGTTAAATACCTATACAGACTATATTCGTGCTCTCAACCACAGGCTCTATTACAGTAGACAAAGAGCCTTGGAAAATATACAATCGTCCAAGGAAAACTCTAAACAACGCTTTGATGTTCATGCCAAACCCGTGACATATAAAATAGGTGATATGGTTTATTTACGGTGTCATCATAAACAAAACAAAGCGATGTCTCCTATATGGAAAGGCCCTTTCAAAATCGTCAAAATCAATGGCAACCATACAGTTACTCTTTTAATTAATAGAAAATATGTTCGTCACCATTACGACGAAATAAAAATCGCGACAGATGACTAGCCTAATCTTTTCTATTTCAGGATATTACTCCATCCATCTTCGAGCCACAAATTCGTTACTCCAATTATAGGTAGTCCAGGCCTATACTTCGACCAATTATTAGACGTTAAGTTTACAAACGATCACTGGAATGTGGTTACGTATTTAGACATTAGTCATATAAAACCACACTTAGATAAAGTCGAAGCTCTAATCAAAGAAGTTTCTAATTTCTGTGTTACCAGTTCTTCTAATAAAATTCAACTAGAGTGTACTAATCTACTGTCGCCTTTACAAAATCAACATCTTAATAATGTTCGTAAGTTCTTGTCCATATCATACCTCGTTCAGGATCAAAAACCAAACCGCTTCAAACGTGGACTCATTGATGCTGGGGGCTCAATTTTAAAATCAATCTTTGGAACTTTAGACACTGAAGACGCCTTGAAGTTCTCAGACGCTATCTCTAAAGTACAGTCGGACGAAAAACAGCTGGCTCACTTAATGAAAGATAATATTCATGTTATCCAGTCTACTATTTCGACCTTCAATAACACTATGTCAAGGGTAAACAAAAACCAAGACCAACTTAATCAAAATTTAGAAACAATTCGAATAGCATTCGAACAAATATCTAATTCAAGTGATAAGTTAGAAATAAAAAACCGTTTGATAATGTTATTGAACTCCTTAGAAAGTATTACTATAGCCTTGTCCTTTGACATTGATGACGTCAACAACGCTATCTTATTTAGCAAGCTCAACATTCTTCATCCAACTGTACTTAGTCCTTATCAGTTATTCCAAGAACTAGACCTTCACAGAGATAAACTTCCTAAACATTGTGAACTCCCTACGAGTTTGTCTTTAGAAAATATACATGTCATTATAGACATCTCGGATTTAATTTGTTATTATCATCATAATAAAATCATTATTATCACTAAAATCCCACTCGTGCTTCCACAGACATACAATCTCTACCACAATGTTCCACTTCCAGCCCCTTATGACGTTACCAAACCTGACACTTATATACTTATCGCTCCTAGTAAACCTTATGTGGCTACAACAATAGATCGTATGTTCTATTCACTGTTAGAGTCAGTGGATAAGTGTCAAGTGATTCAAAATGAGTGTTATGTGTGTTCTTTAGGAAATGTGTACTCTACTATCGCAAATCCAACGTGTGAAACAATAATCTTAACCGAGGCTATAAGCTCATTGCCAGATTCTTGTAATACCAAGCTGTTACATGGCTCTATCGATGTATTTTTCAAGTTAAATAATAATAAATGGTTGTTTGTACAATCAGAGCCTGGAAAGGCCCATATTACATGTGAAAACGATCCTACTAATTACGATGAGATCCTTTTTGGCACAGGCATGTTAGTCCTGCCAAAGTATTGTGTAGCTTTCTTTAAAACTTTAAAGTTTACACCAAGTGATAACGTTATGTCTAATGTTACGAACTATATATCTAATTTTAATATCATAGAAGATGATTGCTGCGACAATCAGAAAATAAATAAAACAGTACAGCATCTCCCTTTTGTAAAATTATCCAACGTTAATGATTTCAATTCACTATTACAGGCAAGTGTGCATTTAAATGAATTTGAAAAAGAATTAAATAAGATTGAGCAGCCATCCCACTTAAATAAATATAGTACTCACTATCTCTCATTGACATATGTTATCTCTACCATTATTCTTATTTTTATCTTATATAAATGTAGAAAGTTATTTTGTCCAACTAAATCTCGATATTGTATACAAGTATTTAACCAATGCTATACAAAAAGGAAACAAACAGTTCAGTCTGTTCAGTCAGTAAATAGCAACTTTACAGAATCATCTGACGAAGATAATCAAGGATCATGCAAATCCTTGCCCACTCCTCTAAGACGTAATGTTATGACTTAGTTTTGCAATGATCTTAATTACTGTTATCTTACTTTAATGTCTTGTCTAAATGACTATTATTGTTTTAATATTACGAACATTTTTTATGTCTAATTCTAGATTAGTTCTAAGTTTATTTTTGTATAATTTTAAATCCTAGTTTGTAACCAAAACGAAGTTCAACGTTTAATCTTAGATTTCTCATCACTCTCAATTGTGATGATCAATCTTATCGGGGGGGTTGTTATAAATTGTTAGACAGCCCTAAGCATATAAAATATAAACGCTGACACCTCATAGGTGTCATGTAATGTTTCCCACACTTGTGGTTTTGATGGATAGTTTTCGGGCAGTCATACTTTGAACTTCGTGGCGGACACATTAATATTGTATTTTCCCAAATTCTAATTAAAATTCTTTTCAAGGTTAAAAATTAGTTTTTTTTAAAAAGTGACTTAGAACCTGCCCCGTAACAGTACAATATACAACATTAATTTTAGTTTATGTAAAACCTGTATATCAGAATCAGTAACTGAACGGATTCCAACACTTTTCACACCATGTTATATTTAAAAAGAAACATAAGTTGGACACCACCGACATTAAGTACAACACAGATCACGGCAGGTCATAACGGGTATTAGGAGCCAGCAAACAGCTGAGTGCAAGCGCAAAACTACTTCTTACTCGCCTGAATGGCTCGATGACTATGTATTTTTGCTGACATGACAAGCGTATAACTTACTGATTTTTCATGATACGAAATTTATTTGTACATATAACGCCGCTTGTATAAATAGTGTGAATAGTGTACGTTTTTATATTTTGGTGTGTTTTGTCTTTGTAGTGTTCTGGATCTAAATGTACTGGACACACTTTTTGTTTTTCTTTGTCTCTAATTTCTCATTTTTTCAATGTCATGCATACCTGTTATTTGCGTAGTTACTGAAATGTCATTTTTTAGATGTAAGTTTTATTTGTACTGTAAGTGATTGTGCTGATGGTATGCTTATTACTAATAAATAAATAAATGTATAGTAAATCCATCATTTCCTTAGGATACGAAGAAAGATAGCCAATTTCGGCCACAGCGATCACATTCTTTAGCTCCTCATGGTAATTGTGAGCAAAGATGTGATGTTTTTTTTTTAAGGGTGGAAATCATATTTATTTTATTTTATTTTATTTTATTTTTCACATTTTAGGAAAGCTTACAGACTAATAACAACATAGTGACAATAGTAGGTAATTAAATTGCTAATTACAAGCTTCCACATGTAGGTAGTAATAAAGACGAAAAAAAGAAAAAATAAATAAATCCAATGTTGGTCCCACAAGGTTGACACAGAGTTGGTTAACTCTCAATAATTTTAACATACAATAATATTATGTTTTACGTGCAAATAGGTATTGGTTATTCAAAAAATGATTTTGCTAAGTTTTTCCTAACTGTGCCCGCTTTCGTGCAAAAGAGGTCAATGCCGGGTTCACATGATATCTTATTAAAACTACGACTGGCCCTCAGAAAAAATGCATTACGCCTATAATTAGTGTTTGCACTAGGTACATGCAGAAGTGGTCGCTGTCGCAGTCCCATCAGATTAGTGCGTATTGAAAATTTCGAGACAAGCTCAGGACAGTCAATTGAACCATTTGCAATATTAATCAAGTAGCACACATCATTAATATCACGTCTCTGGACAAGTGGTAGAAAATGGTATCTCTTGCATCGGTGAGTGTAGTTATCAGATACTTGTTTTGCTCTAAAATCAAGAAATTTTAGGAATTTCTTCTGGATGCCCTCAATACGAGACTTATATATCTCATATTGAGGGTTCCAGACCTGAGATGCATATTCGAGGTGGCTGCGTACGAACGAACAATATAAGACTTTGATCGGTTTTAGTGATCGAAAACAGGCTGAGGTTCTCATTATGAAACCAAGAGCTTTTGACGCCCTATTCACTATACTATCAATATGCTGATCGTAAAGAAGTTTACTATCTTGTATCACACCAAGATCCCTAATACTGTTAACTTTCCCTATGTCACTATTGTAAAGTTTGTATGTGGAATCAATTATAGACTTTTGCCGTGTGAAAGATATGTGAAAACATTTCGAAACATTTAATTCTAGCCTGTTAAGTCTACAGTATTCTTCAAACCTATTTAAATCGGCTTGCAATAGGTGTGTATCAGAGATGTTTCTAATAATTTTATGAACCTTCATGTCGTCAGCATAAAGTAAAATATAACTATTTTCAAAACAGTGTTTTACGTCAGCAATGAAGAGAGTAAATAGTAAAGATCCTAAAATTGAACCCTGAGGGACACCAGAGGGCACGAAACTCCATCCAGATGTGTATCCCTGAAGCACCACAGCCTGTGTTCTATTGTCAATATAAGAGGAGAACCAACGATACAAGTCTCCGTGTATCCCGGCTTTTAATAGCTTCTCCAAGAGCAGTCTATGGTCAATACGATCAAAACATTTACTGTAATCAGTATAAATGACGTCAACTTGTGCACGCTCATCCATAGCGTGGGAAATAAACTCATGAGATAAGATTAAGTTAGATGTAGTGGACCGCTTTCTTAGAAAACCATGCTGTTCATCACCAAAGTTACATTTCATTGCAGCGTATACGTTATTAAAAACAATTCGTTCAAGGATTTTGGAGAACAAACATATCTTAGATATAGGTCGATAATTAGAAATATCCGACTTATTACCTTTTTTGAAAACTGGGGTGACAAATGCAGATTTCCAAATTTTTGGGACAATGCCTTCCGAAAGAGACCGTCTAAATAAAATACACAATGGCAGTGCAAGACTATTGGCACAATTTACAATAAATACTGGAGGTATAAGATCAGGACCACCAGATTTCGATAAATCCAAGGTCTTCAATAAATTTAAAACTTGAGATTGAGACACACTAACTGAGCCAATGCATGATACACTGTCTTCAACGCAAGTGACTCTAGAAGTAGCGGGCACAGGATCAGGTTCCTGGAAAGTAGAATGGAAATAGGATGCAAATAAATTGCTGATCTCTTCACCTGTACTCGCTGTCTTATCACCATAATGCATTACTTTTGGAAAAGTACCACAGTTTCTTTTGCTTTTGACATATGCCCAAAAAGACTTAGGGTTCTCAATGATGGACGATTCTATTTTGTCCATATACGTATTGAAACAAATTTTCTCCAAGTTTTCCGCCCTATTCCGTAAGAGAGAAAAAGAGTGAAAGTCGGACATGTTGCCGTATGTTTTATACTTGCGATGATATTTATATTTCTCTTTTAGTATTTTAATCAAAGCAGAACTATACCAGGGCGGATAAGATGACCGTCTAACTGATTTAATTGGGATATACTTGTTTCTAAGCTCATACAGCTTATTATAAAAGAGTTCCACAGCAACTTCCAATGAATCAGTGAGTAATAACTCATTCCAATTGATTTGATCGAGTTCAGAATTAATAGCAGTGTAGTCACCCCTAGAAAATACATATTTTGTAGTCAATTTATCGGTCAATTTATGGATCTCAACAAAATCGGCAGTGATCGTCAAAGGTTTATGATGCAGGTCAATAGGTAATGCCAAGGCGTCATGGCATTCATTAACATTAACCAAGTCGTTAGAAAACACCAAGTCCAATAATCTACCATTTTTATTTCTTTCACCGTTATATTGAGACAGGTTAGAAGTGAGAATCCCATTAAAAAACTCGGCTAAGTGGCTGCATGATACATTTTGCGGGATCAGTTCATTACCATCAGAATAAATCCAGTCAACATTGTTACCAAAATTAAAATCACCCATAATAATGAATTTGTCTAATGGGTGTGTCAAGGTCAAATGATTTACATTAACACTAAAATTATGTAATTGGTCATAATACGAATTGCCAAGGTTTTCTTTGCAAAGATATAAAGCACAAATGTGTAAATTATAATTAGTCGCAGGCCTAGATCGTTTTAAGATAATTGAGATCCAAATATCCTCGGCGGAACTACGCCAATCTTGTCGTTCTAGAACAGTAAGCTCACTTCTCACCGCTATCAATACGCCACCACCCCGCTTTTGAGACGTTCGAGAGTAATCACGATCGCGCCTCCACACTAAATAACGACTATCAAACATCTCACTACTAAAATCATCATGCATGACTTCTCTCGTTTTGGGCAGAGCGGGAGGGTGTGTCAGACTTTTACTGACTAAAACCACACCTGTGTCAGTTGCCCTTTTTCGTTCTAGAACTACGGGTTTCCTTTTCAGTAATTCCCTGCGGTCCTAGCAAGAGGGTATCGACCGTGCGGGGCCCCTACGGTTTGCTGTCATCTCTTTGAGAAGCGCGTGGATATAAAAACCAGCGCCGTAGATTGGTCGCATTTTGCGTGTGGTCACGGCAATATGCTGAGCGTTCAGCTGCGCGGATGAGGCGCATATTTTTCACAAATTATACTAATAATGTTAGTCCTAAATTTGCGAAATGTTCCGCCAAATAAAATGTTTTTCTTTCATTCTACGCGCTGTTAACGACTGGGCTCATGCCGGTCAATTACTGGATGACCGAACGTCAAGCTAGCCATTGCTCGACGTCGAGCGTCTACCGTGGCTGGTAGTCGGGGTCGGAATCTGCTGTACTGAATTCTAAATTTACTTCACCTACTCCAATCAACTCAATTATTGCAATTTTTTATGGCCTTGACCTCTTTATCCCCTAATGAAAAGCGACTATGTGGTCGGCGATAAAGTATGTCTGCCAAGAAGTAATCTATTCACTCTTGATTTAAAGATCCCCAGGTTGTAGCTATCAAGAAATACAGACTTTGACAGGGAATTCCTCTCTTAAGCTATATGGACAATGGATATGTTACCAAAACGTTTTGTGCTGATGAAACAATAGCTTGTACGTAGAAATCAGTGATGCCGAAATGTTGCCATAATATCTACAAACACAAATTCAAAATTCACTACAATCAGGCAATCTACCTGTAATTACAAACTACGAAACACGGTCATAAGTCATACCTCTCATAAATATCGTTTACAATAGTACACAGAAATCGCATGTACAGTGTAAACCTAATTTCACTAATGGAACTTATGAAGCTTATTTAAATTCCACGATTCATAATTATTAGTCGATTTGCACCGCAAAACGGTTTGCCGACCGGTCCGTTTGGCCGACCGATACGGTTTACGGGTTTGCCGCAAAACGGTTTATTTTACTTTCATGATGAACCAGATATGGCGGGCGATAAACTATGTACTTCCAATTTGTTTGAAGGTAAATATATAATGTGCTGAGTGATTATTACCCAACTACGGCGAAATCGAAAAGAATGTTTTAAAAATTTTATTTACAAATATTTTCATCATTATTTAAGCCAAATGAACGTCCACTGTTGGACATAGGCCTCTCCCAAATGTCGCCACAATAAACGGTCTCGCATCCATTAAATTCCCACGACTCTCACCAACTCATTGGTCCATATTCATCGACGCGTCTTCTAGTACACTGTTGCCACACCAGAACCTTTTGGCTCCATCCACCATCTGTTCTAAGAACAATGTGATTTGTCCTATGCCACTTAGTTTGGTGATTTTTCGAGCTATATTTCTATAGTTCTTCTACAGATGTTTTCATTCCTGATATTGTGTTCGCGCAAGGAAACTCTAAGCTTAGCCCTTTCCATTGCCTTTTGGGTGACTGTAAACCTTCTGATGAAGCCCATTGACCACGTTTTAGTGCCATATCGAAGCTCTAATGCTTGAGTGGCCAATCGACCGAAATATTGTAGAATTAAGTCATACTTTAAAATAAAAAAGTGAATTTTGCATAAATTTTTCGATTGGTCATTCTGTACTAGGGTCGATCTCCAGAGGCAGTTTTTTTCGTGTCGGGCTGGATAAACCCATTTTAAAATAGAAAAACGTTTTCAAAATATTTTTTTATATACAGTTTGGTGTTTAATCTACGTGAAACAAGGCTAGTATTATGAATAAGTTTATTTTAAGAATTTAAAAAAAAATCTTAAACCCTAAAATCCTGATCGCTCTGGGTTGACCCAACTCCCGATTGAATGAAAAAAATAGTCTTTAACTTTTTAATGAGAAAGTTCATATTGAAACAACTTTTTAGATTACATAACAAATAGTTAATCTTCATAGTAATAAAATATTTTTAGTTATATTAACAATATTTTTGCCACAATTTGAATTTAAAATAGAGACCGGGCATTTTATCTCATCGCTCTGCGCTGACGTAAAACACCGCGCTCATCCCTAGTTACGCGTTATAGACACTCTATTCCCCTCACGCGGGGCAACGCCAGTAGTGGTCCAACCGCCAAGGAAGATACCTGTGTGCCACGTTCCCGCGCTCCAACATTACGAAGGTAAGTTTATGATTGCTCTGGATTTGGTTCTCGAATTTTATGATTACTATGGCACGTTATTTAAATTAAATAGTAAACTTGTGAATGTGTTTGTTATGTGAATTAACTGATCGTTATGATGTTTTTTATGAGACGTAATCACAACTTTCTACTGCTTTTAAATTCGGCTATATTTATGATTTTGTGACTTTTTCTGATCGCTATGGCTGTGATTGCTCTGTCCAAAAAGACCAGAGCGATGATATTTTGCATTAATTGTAAGTTATTAATCTATTTTAAGTAGTAGTACCGGACTGTAACAATGACAAACGATGAACTATGCTTATAACCTTTAATTTATAACCTTTCCTGGGTTTCTTTAGGTAACCTAAACCCATAAACAGATTTTGACGTATTTTACCTTGATGATATTATGATATTATTTAGCTAAACACAACTGTAACCCTTTCTTCTCTAAAATTTAATGGCAACTATTGTTGCAGATTGAAATCATGCCTCGAAATATATTATCTATTGAAGAAAAACGTCTTAGGAAGAAATTGGCTAAGCGTCGTAGAATGGCCAAGATAAAAAATGATCCAGATTTATACGCACAATGGCTTGTAAAGTCAAGAGAGAGTTACCAAAGGAAAAAAGCGTTAGTTTTCTTTAATTACTTTTTAAAAACTAATATTTAATGAGTCTACGTCATTTTATAACTATAAAAGACTGCAGGTATTAATGGTTAATTTTAAGAGGTTTTTAATTTTGTCTCATTTACCTAGAAGTGATTTAATTAAGTCCAAATATATGAAACTAGGCCAAAGGTTGATTTTTATAATTATGTTATTTTAGCAATAGTTTTATATAAAATATTCCGTGTTTTTGATATGTGTGACTGATAATATGCCTTGACCTTTTTCTAAAATAATACATTTCTCTTACATATAATCTTGTTACATGTACACTGAATAAGACTGAAAACGGCTAAATAAATAATATTTTATCAAAATTTAATTTTTTGTTTCACCGATTTCACCATTTATGATCGCTCTGGCACCAATTATGATTGCTCTGGTCGCGAAATTTTTGAACTTAAATATTTACATAACTGTTTATGTAAATTGAAGGCCAATTGTAAAAATGGACTATTTGAATATCATTCTTTTTAATGAGATACATAATTACCATTAAATATCAATATCTAAAAAGCACCAGAGCGATCACACGAATACGCCCGTTTTGGAGATTGATCCACTAGTAGACCAGTGTCGATAATTTTTAAAACAAAAAATACGAATAGTAGGATGAAACCCATCACAAAAGGAGGAGAATATTATAAAAATGAAAGGAAAAATAATTTACGGGCGATCTGAGGTCGGGAAGGGGGTGGGGGTGACTTTTTAAGGGGAAAAAACGTTTTTTCTCGATTTCCGGCAAAACTAAAAGTCCTATGGAAAAAAGTCAAATGGCAAAGTTGTAGGTAATAAAAAGATCTAAAACTTTTGCATTAACACTTTTTTCACATAACCTCAAAATTTATGTGAAAAATTCAAAAAACCATGTTTTTGGTTTTTTATTATTATCTCTTTCAAAAAACAATATTTTATAACGAAATTTGGTGAAAACTTACCTTTTTATGTCCCAAATACGCTGTAATTTATTTGATTAGAAATATTTATTTTTTCACCTTATTTTGAATAAATATCGAAAAATCACCCTAATTTTCAATCGAAAAATCACCCGTCAAAATATCTTTTTTATTCAAAAAGTTTATATGGTGTCTGTTCGTTGAAATCTCTACTTTCCGATGGTGAAAAAAAATATATATGTTACCATAGTAAATCTTCTCAGCAAATGCAAAAAACCGAAAAAAACTCGAATTCGATTTTTTTTTTCAATTATTATATTGAATGTAGAGCTATTTATTAAAATTTACACTTTAATTACTCGAAAAACGTAAAATTACATGTTACATAGATAACAAAAAAAAATTGCAAATCAAAATATAGTACTATAATTAACAAACAAATAAGTTGATAAAATTAATACTTAATAAGACGTCTACAATATTTGGAGAAAGGAGTCGAATCTTCTTTAAGTTATATGCGTAGATGCCTATTTATAACTATTTTTAGATAACTTATATTTATCTGAGTGACCTACGAAAAATTTTAGCCCATCAAAAGGTATTTCATAGAGGAGTGGGGAAGGGGCTAGGCGGGTCCGGGTCTTACTACATACATACCTAATATATTATTTCGTAGCAGCTGTAACAACCGTTAGCCTAGCCAGTATTCGAAATACAGTATAGTATACAACATCGTTTAAAAAAATACACGTGCACGTTGAGTTTCTTGAAGATAATTGTGACAAGTTTACAAAAAAACTAAGAAGATTAAAAAAATAATAATCTCCTTTATTTTGCACAAACAAACTTAGTTACTCCCATAAGATATATAAAATACACATCGTAAATATATTTTTACTAACTAACTTATGGCCTATTTTCATATATATTTCATATATTTTAAATATATTTTAGATACATTCAAAATATATCCTAAAAGACATAAAAAACATAGCTAAAAATAAAATAAAATAATTGAATATATCTGAAATATATTTGAAATGTATAATATATATATGAAAATCGGCCAAAAGTTAGTTAGTAAAAATATATTTACGATGTGTATTTTATATATCATATGGGAGTAACTAAGTTTGTTTGTGCAAAATAAAGGAGATTATTATTTTTTTAATCTTCTTAGTTTTTTTGTAAACTTGTCACAATTATCTTCAAGAAACTCAACGTGCACGTGTATTTTTTTAAACGATGTTGTATACTATACTGTATTTCGAATACTGGCTAGGCTAACGGTTGTTACAGCTGCTACGAAATAATATATTAGGTATGTATGTAGTAAGACCCGGACCCGCCTAGCCCCTTCCCCACTCCTCTATGAAATACCTTTTGATGGGCTAAAATTTTTCGTAGGTCATTCAGATAAATATAAGTTATCTAAAAATAGTTATAAATAGGCATCTACGCATATAACTTAAAGAAGATTCGACTCCTTTCTCCAAATATTGTAGACGTCTTATTAAGTATTAATTTTATCAACTTAATTGTTTGTTAATTATAGTACTATATTTTGATTTGCAATTTTTTTGTTATCTATGTAACATGTAATTTTACGTTTTTCGAGTAATTAAAGTGTTAATTTTAGTAAATAGCTCTACATTCAATATAATAATTGAAAAAAAAATTCGAATTCGAGTTTTTTTTCGGTTTTTTGCATTTGCTGAGAAGATTTACTATCGTAACATATATATTTTTTTTCACCATCGGAAAGTAGAGATTTCAACGAACAGACACCATATAAACTTTTTGAAAAAAAAAGATATTTTGACGGGTGATTTTTCGATTGAAAATTAGGGTGATTTTTCGATATTTATTCAAAATAAGGTGAAAAAATAAATATTTCTAATCAAATAAATTACAGCGTATTTGGGACATAAAAAGGTAAGTTTTCACCAAATTTCGTGATAAAATATTCTTTTTTGAAAGAGATAAAAATAAAAAACCAAAAACATGGTTTTTTGAATTTTTCACATAAATTTTGAGGTTATGTGAAAAAAGTGTTAGTACAAAAGTTTTAGATCTTTTTATTACCTACAACTTTGCCATTTGTTTTTTTTCCATAGGACTTTTAGTTTTGCCGGAAATCGAGAAAAACCGTTTTTTCCCCTTAAAAAGTCACCCCCACCCCCTTCCCGACCTCAGATCGCCCGTAAATTATTTTTCCTTTCATTTTTATAATATTCTCCTCTTTTTGTGATGGGTTTCATCCTACTATTATTATTTTTCACTTTTTATTATTTTTGAAGGCATCTACCCTGGTCTATAGGGCAACGATATGGCTTTACTGGCAACGCGTACTGGTCATAGACTTTCGTCTTAAGACCCTGTGGTATGTTGGATGAGAAGATACCGTGTAGCTTCCTGAACGCTGCCCAACCGAGTTGGAATCAACGATTGACCTCATCATTGATTAGGAAAATTAAATATACTCTACCTATTCTGACATCAGCTATTGAATGAGACGTTTGTATGGCTTTGAA
Source organism: Mythimna albipuncta (assembly GCA_929112965.1). NCBI lineage: Eukaryota > Metazoa > Arthropoda > Insecta > Lepidoptera > Noctuidae > Mythimna > Mythimna albipuncta. The sequence goes on from OV815969.1 coordinate 21,735,739, forward strand.
TGACGTATACGTCCTTCGTCACTTGAAAACTGCAAATTATCTTGATGTCGCAGGTAAATGAAAGCTAGCAAACAAGCAGCGAGTTTAACGTGTTCTTCCAACTTGTAAATAGATCTTACGATAACAATCAAACGGTGGAATGAAGTAATGAGTCTCCGCGGTGTTAGAGATCTTAATACTCATTATCATCTTCATTATCTGCCGAAAGACGTCCACTGTTGGACATAGGCCTTCCAAGTGCCGCTACAATGAACGGTCCTCTGCGTCTCGCATGAAACGGATTTCTGCAAACCTCATCAAGTGATCGCTCCGCCTTGTAAGAGGCCTTCTAACACTGTGTCTTCTTATACACAATCGCCACTCCAGAACGTTTCATCCCATCGACCGTCTGTTCTGCGAGCAATGTGCCTTGCCCATTACCACTTAAGTTTTGTGAGTCGTGGGATCATGGGTGAAATTCTCTAAGAAAGCGCAGCGCTGGCACAGCGACGAGTCGTGAGCGCAATACATTGAATTAACAATCCAATGTAAAGGGGCATTGGGTTGTTAATTCAATGTACTGCGCTGACGACACACTCACAATAGCACCCCAGGTCGGTAACCTTGATTCTTCTGCGAATATGATTTATTTTTTTCGGGTGTTACCAAATCTTAAAAATACTTACGATAATTTTGTTTGAAGTTGCAGCCAAGGTCTTCAGAAGCTCAGTTTAAATATCCAAACAATTATTCTACAAGAAAGCAGTTCAATTACTCCACTTGAAGAAGTAAATACATACCTAAAGTGCAATGAAGGGGATCTCAAGCAGTATGCAGCGTCGGAGTAACAGTTTAATTGTGTGCATGTCTGCCTCAATTGTCCACTGAACGCGTGGCACAGCGAGGCTGCGAGACTGGATGAGGCTGAGGTTAAAGTGAACAGCTCTCTTACATTCAGGACTCTATTTAATATAATTGATAATCACGCTAATATTATAGAGGTGAGAGTTTGTAAGTGTGTGTATGTTTGTCACATCTTCACGCTCGAAAAGCTGAACCAGAGCATATCCATGAATAGCATATAAGATACTTTATATTCTGGAAATGTGGTGTCTCTAGGAAATATTTGCTACTTTTTAGCAGCAGTGAAGAAGTATCAAACATACACAGACACAGACAAACTTTCGCCTTCATAATATTAGTGTACAGGTGTGACGCTCGGCGTCAGATTGGGTATCGCTTTGCGCATTCCATACATTGGCGAGCCAATCGTCGTCGTTGTTAGATAAATGCAGTAAGGCAGGGACCGAATCACGAGTGACATCCATGACACGATGGCGCGGCTAGCCAATCACTGACACTCCACGCCCCCGCGTCTCACTTCGTACCACTAAAGAGACCGAATATTTGATTTCTGCGCAACTTGAAGCCAGTGCTCAAGATCCGTGCCGGTATCTGTAATAGTATATTTTTTGCTTGAACCGACATTACAAAAAAAACTTAAAAAAAAAATACAACTGACTTCCATATAAAAAACCTAAATAAACCACATCCAGTAATGAAGCCTCCGTGTCCCGCTGGTGACCGCTGAACGAGCAGTTAGTGGTACAGCACTGCATGGCACCACCTACCACCATATTTACGTACCAACCAACAACCAGAGGGCACCAATAAACATTATATATACTGTTGCAGTGTTTGGTTCCTCGGTGCTATAGTATTTAATCCTTTTCGGCGAGGAGAGGAGAGTCAACATTAAATGAACTATGACATGACTGTAAAGAAGAAGGTCCGAATAGTAGGCATATATATAGTATTCCAGGCCACGGTCAAGGTTACCAACATAACGAAGAATCGCCAAACTTAAGTGGCAATGGGCAGGGCACATTGTTCGCAGAACAGATGGCCATTGGGGCCGAAAGGTTCTGGAATGGCGACCACTTACCCGAAGACATAGCGTTGGAAGGCCTCCTACAAGGTATACCGAGACGCATAGGACCGCTCATTGTGGCGACACTTGGGGGAGGCCTATGTTTAACAGTGGACGTCTTTCGACTGAAATGTTGGATATGAAGTGAAATTGCTGTTGTACTTATAAAGGAAAAATCAAATGCCAATAAGATAAAAATAATCGCCTTTATCACGTAACATACAATCTTTACATTATAGAACTAAATAAAATTAATTAATACTAGTGGCAAATTAAAAATAAACCAAACAAACTAACCTATCTGGTTGGTCCCGGCGCAAAGGAGCTCAACACGAAAACATTTTTATTTGGCGCACCATGAATAAAGATTACGTGGCTACGTACAAACTTAAATTAAACACAACAATAATAATAAAAAAACTGGGCAAGTGCGAGTCGGACTCGAGCACTGATTTTTCCGTGCAAACTACAATTCCTGAACGGAGTCTGGATTTTTTTTGCGGATTGCAAATTTTTATTTTTGTGACGTTTAATTTATTGTTATCTACAATAAATTTACTGTTTTCAGATTTATTCCTATAACTGGGCTATAAGATCTTGCTATGTGCCAAATTTTAGGATTCTGGGTCAACGTGAACCACGATCTTTCTTTTTTTTTTTCTCTTTTTTTTCGATCTTTGAGCGTATCATCAACATTTTATATGCGTTTTTTTGCGAAACGGCCGTATCTTTTTCATTCGTTAACTTAGAAATTTGATTTTTTCACGACTTAAAGAGACCGCAGACTTGAGTATATGGTTTTAATTTCAACTAGATACCTGCACGCGTTCTCGAGATAAAGGGTTTTGACAGACAGACAGATGGATAGACAACAAAGTGATTCTATAAGGGATCCGTTTTTGCCTTTTGAGGTACGGAACTCTAAAAAGTAACGTTTGCGCCTTGAGTGGTGTCAGCTTCAAACAGTTGTAGATTCAGTCAGCACTTTCTATTGAAGTGTACAAAATAATTCGGGTTAGCGATAATGGCTTAACCACACACCAAACATGAGTTGCAAAATTGTTTCCGACTTTTCAGCTACTGGTAGTTCTCTCTGAGGCTCTACCACGAGCTCCTAAAGCGATCCGTTTGACGACCTAAACTGTACTGTTAAAGAGATGGATCTATATAGTTAGAATCCCACTTTTTCGCTCGCCACCTGACATTTTAAAACCTCTGTTACTCTTTATTGCCGAGTCACTCTCTCTTCTTTAGTGATCACTATTGTTAATACTGGTTTTTAGAAGTTTTGGCGGAGATTCTAGTAAATCCGCGTTCATTTTAAAATAAATAAATCATTAGTCACACTATTCAGCTATGATGCTACCGACGGCTCCAACCATTCCGCGTCAACCACTCAGCAGGTGGCCCCGTCGGTGTGACAGCAGGCGGTAGGTCAGATAAAACACACCCCGGCAGCGCTGCGGGCGCATTCGAGCGGCCTCGTGGCAGCGCCAAGCGCAGCTTCCGCCAGAACCAGGGGTCGCCCCAACGCACGTACGTGTTGTTGGCCAGGTAATGACGAAGCTTCTCGTCCAGCGGTAGCGTGGCGGGATCTTCCAGCAACACCACCACGAGGCGAGGGCTCGCATCACGTAGCGCTAGCGCGTGCGCCTCCTGGAACTCGGCGCGCGCCCACGCCGACCGTAGAAAATGCTCTGACACCACGGCTACGGTACGTCTTGACGCGCGCACAGATGCCGATATCTGCGCCGGGATCCAGCCACCTGGCATCCAGTCACGGTAATGTACGCAGAGGCGGTAGGGCGCCCGGCCACCTTCCAGGCGCGCCACTAGCTCGTCGCGCACGAAGCGCTCGTCACCATGCGAAAACGACAGGAATACATCGAAGCGGTAATTGTCATCATCAATGTCGGACTCGGCGGGTGCGGGCAGCGAGTCATGCTGGTGCATTGTCGCCTGGAGGCGCAGGCGTATCTTGGCCGGCAAGCCCACCAGCGCACTTAATAAGAGTAGCGAAGCAGTCACCGCCACCACGACGGTGACTAAACTGAGACCAGGAGACGAGCATGGCGCTGGCTGCACGATGGAGAGCAGTGAGCCGTTGGCACACGTGAGTGCGCTGTAGTCCAGCACGGCCTGGTGCTCTCTCAAGGCGGCCAGCACACCAGCGGCGCTGCAGTTGCAGGCGAGCGGGTTGTGCGCCAGACTTACGCGGCGCCTCTTGTCCACCAGGAGCGTGCGCACGGCTTCTTCACTCATCAGGGACAGCGAGTTATTCCTCAGATCCAGAACCTGTACCATGACAAAAAATATATTTTTATTGTAATACTTTTTGAAATGTAGATTATTTTAATAACAATTTAACGAGTCTTAGATCTGGTTAAATTATTGTGTTTATAACATAAGTGTTCAACGACACGGGGGAGTATAACTGTTGCTCTTGGTCACTGTCAACGCCAGATGCTTGAGGAATTATTGTCTGGAGGAAAAAATTTGTTTTATGAACTGTTAAGGGTGAAAAAGATATGGATACATTGATGTACAATCAGATTAACCATACCCCTCCATATAGATAATAGGCTAGTTGCCGTAAAAAATGTAATTAGTCCGTCCTTTAGATTATTCAAAAATAAAGGTCACGTATTTTTTTATTTTTAAATTAAACCAAAAATGACAACGTCCCTCCGTGCTGCATTTTTTCGCACGGGGTGACGTCACACGTAACTTTAACTTAAGCACTTTTGATTCTTATTATAAGGTAAACTCACAGATAGATGCTTCGGGAAGTCGGCGGCACTGAAGTTCACGATGCGGTTGTGCGCGAGGTACAGCTGACAGTCGTAGTCGTCCAACTCCACGCGCTCGCGCCACGCCGCAGACACGAGCGGCACCATCACGTCCGCTAGGCGCTCGAGGCCAGCACGCTCACAGTTCACGCGCAGTAGGTGTGGGGGCGTGCCCACGCCACTATTGCGCCACGCGCACGCACATCCAGGCGTGGAGGCGCATAGTCCAGGCGCGTCGCACACTAGCGAGTCGAGCGCTACGCGGTGCACGTCGCGGGGCTCTTGCAAGCGCGCGCATCTCGCTGTCAGATTGAGGTGCGCCGGCCGCTCCTGCAACGCGCGTGCTGCCCAGTACATATCACAGTCGCAGGCGAGCGAGTCACCCAGCATGACGAAGGCTTTTGATGGTTCGGCGGTGCCAGTGGCCAACCGGTATTCATACTGTGTGTAGTCCAGCCTACGTACACCGTTGCCCGATAGGTTCACTGTCACATTCTTGCTGCCGTGAAATTGTAGGTCTGCAAACTGTGAACAGGCATCTAGTTACTGCTGTTCTCAAGGAAGGAGGAGTGTGTGGCGATTGGTACGTACCTTCAGGGAGGTGAAAATGTTCCGCGATAGGTCGAGCAACTCTAACCGAGGCATGTCGCGCCAGTCACGACAGATCAGACTGGCGTTGGTTTCCCTCAGGTAAAGTTTGATCAAATTCTTTAAATTTTCCAATGGTGACAATCTTGAAAATACTAAAAAAATATTAGTAGGTACATAATGAAGACACAAACTACCAAGTTTTCTAAATAGGTAGGTAAATAAAGCTTTTGAATAATGTTTTTGTACGAGCAAACCCGTACGGGTTTTGCTTTTGAATAATGTTCTTGCACTTATGATGCGGTGCATCGCGCTCCATTTGTAAATTACTTTAGTACCAATAAATCCGTTTAACACAGCGGTCGCGGCGCGGTACTCATAACATTTTGACATTAAAAAAACAAGGTGTAAGGTAACCACCGTACAGTTCTACACTATCTAATGGACACATAAACTGGCGGCCAGAATTCTTACCTGTTAAAAAGGAGTTTCTAAAAATTTTCATTTTTTTTTAATAGAAAAATCTTTTGTCATTAGGAAGTCATTAAACCTTTTTGTAAAAACTGACATATCAGACAATATTTATTGTATTGCTGTATAAAAGTGTATTTAATACAAGGATCTTACAATATAAACCAACAGATTACATGATCTATCTATTGAATATGCTTGAACGGTGGAAATAGGGGAGGGCTTTACTCCATAATTACACTGACATTCTTTTTGACGTTCAAAGTTTCTTTTGTATAATAGACAACCCTTCTTAAGAGATTGAATAAGCACACATGTTTTTTTACCTCGCACGGTTTCGGATGCACCGCCGCATGAGTCGCCCAAGACGTTCTTGCTCAGGTCCAGCGTTCTGAAAGACGTCACCGCTTTCAGCGAGGTGTACACGTCCGTCGTCAGCTGGTTGTTATACAGTTTCAATATCTTCAGAGAAAGAGTTTGCGCGAATATATCTCTGCGAACGAAACCAGTTACAGCTAACTATAGTAGAATTGCGTGCTCTACGAACATAATTATGAAACTGAATAGCGCTCACCCCGGCAGCTGCTTCAGAAAGTTCCTGGACAAGTCGAGCACGCGGAGCTCTACCGCGTCGTCCAGCAGCCCTGCCGGGAGCGACACCAGAGCGCACGACGTCATGTACAACTCCTGCAGGCGCCGCGCGCCGCGCAATGACGTCGCGTGCAGTGCGCGCAGCTGATACCCGTATTGCAAGCGCAGCACGCGCAGCTCTACGCAGTCGCTAATCCAGCGCGCTGGCAGCTCCTCAGCCTTCATGTCAACCACAAGGAGCGTGTCCAGCGCACAAGACGTCCAGGGCGTGGGCCGGCGCTCAGCCCAGCCGAATATAACGATTCTGTGCAGTGCCGGCGATAGCGCGCTGGGGATGTGTGTCTCCGGCATCTCCAGCATCAGCTCGCGTATTCCACCACCAGGTTCCACGTTCACGTTACTTGAGTCGCGTAC